>CM046000.1:24074719-34074719 GCA_025175895.1 Wurfbainia villosa | reverse complement strand
TGATTCTTATTTCAAAATAAAGATGTTCATACAAAAGAGCTAGGCTTTCAGTATACATCCCAACAATTATATCATATATACATCCTCAGACATGTTTCCATTAAGGAAAGCTATTTTTACATCCATCTTTCATATCTCATAATCAAAATGAGCCACCATGACTAGGAGTATCCGAATGGATTTAAGCATAGCTACTGGTAAAAAAGTTTCATCATAGTCAACATCTTGTCTTTGACGATAGCCTTTTGCCAATAATCTAGCTTTATAGATAATAATATTACCATCTATGTCAGTTTTCTTCTTGAAACCCCACTTGCACCCTATAGGCGTTATGCCTTCGAGTAGGTCTACCAAGTTCCAAACTTGATTTTCAAACATGGAATCTATTTCTGATTTCATGGCTATTAGCCATCTATCCCTTTCTGAACTATTCAGTGTCTCATCGTAACTAGTAGGTTCCTCTTCATCTATAAGCAACACGTCATTAGATTCACTTATGATAAATCCATATCCCTCAGGAATCCTACGTGTGCTACTAGATCTATGAGGAGGTGGTGTATTATCAGGTTCAGCTATTACCTCATCCGAATGAGTAATCAACTATGGTTCTTGACTAGGAATCTCTTCTGTGTCTATTGAAGCCTCTTGAACTACACTTAGTTCAACCTCACTCCCACTGTTTTCCTGTAAGAGAAACTCCTTCTCTAGGAATACAACATGCCTTGAAACAAACACCTTTTGTTCCAAGAGATGATAGAATTGGTAACCCCTCGTTTCCTTAGGGTAACTAATAAATAGACACTTATTAGACTTAGCCCCCAGCTTGTATGATATTGTCCTCTTCACATAAGTAGGACAATCCCATATCTTCAAATAAGATAAATGAGGTTTTCTACTATTCCACATCTCATATAGAGTAGTAGAGATTGCCTTAGTCGGGACTTTATTTAACAAGTAAATAGTGGTCTCGAGTGTGTAACTCCAAAAGGTTTTTGGAAGACTTGCATGCTACATCATTGACCTAACCTTGTCCAACAAGGTTCGATTTCTCCTTTTAGCCACACCATTATGTTGTGGCGTGTAAGGTGGAGTCCTTTGGGACAAGATGCCATTATCCCTTTGATAATCTTGAAACTCTTGGCTTAAGTATTCACCACCTCGATCCGATCAAAGTATTTTAATACTTTTCCTAAGTTGTTTCTCTACTTCCTTTCTAAAATCTTTAAACCTTTCAAAGACTTTAGACTTGTATCTTAACAGATACAAATACCCATATCATGAATAATCATCGATAAAGGTAACGAAGTGTAGGGAATTCTTTATGCCAAATGGCATATGCGCAACGGAAAAATTAGGATCCCTTCCAAGTGATCCATGCGAAAGCAAACTCGTATAAAATAAATTTCTCTAAACCAAGCCTATCTTATAGGAGAGGATTACCTTTGTTGCGTGCCCTTGTTAATCCCGCTTTTCCTTTTTGGTTGTTTGGATCTTTAGCACGTTCAAATGTCCGTGCCTCTATATGTATCCACACGAGCAAGCTCTTGTCTCACAAAAGGAAAACTAGAAGAGCTCTCCTTTACTTCTTGCTAGAGAAGTCCCTAAAGGAGAGGAAGAGAGGGAAAAGGAGAAAGGAAGAAGAAGACTCCTCTTCTTGCTAGCCTACACTCACAAACCCACACAACCAAAGCTTCCACCAAGCTCTCTCACAACCACAACAACACAACCAAAGCTTCCACCAACAACAAAGCCAATGCTCTCTTTTGGCCGGCCACTTGAGGTGTCTTTTATAGGGTTGGAAAAACCCTTTCACCTCCACACATTCAATGCAATCCATTGCATTGAGACATATCCTTGTTTGGCGGCCACTTAAGGAGACAAAACCATTTTGTTTCCTTCACCTTAACTAGCTTAGGTGGATGCTTAGGTGGCATGCTTATGTGGCATGCTTATGTGGCATTCTTATGTGGCATTCATGCATGTTGAATTAATCTTATTAATTCAATTAAGCTTATGTTATCATATTGAATTAATCTTATTAATTCAATTAAGCTTATGTTATCATATTGAATTAATCTTATTAAATCAATAAGGTAACATATTGAATTAATCTCATTAAATCAATTAGCTAAAATTCTCATTAAGCTTAAAGTCCAAAAACCATTTTGTACTTAAGCTTATTCCCATATTATTCTAGTCAAACTAGAATACTCTAATTCCTCTAATTATCATGCTCTTTGTGTGTGACCCTATAGGCTCTCATAACGTTGGCAGTGGACCTAAACTCTTTTAGATACACAAGCAATGAGCGGCATCTAGCAATACATCATTGCTAGCCCAGTTCTGAGATAAGTCAAGATCCGACTAACCTTTCCGTGACTACTATAATATATGACCGTGTCCTTCTATCCTTGATATCAGATTGATCAATGAGGCATAGACCGTGTCATCCTCGATCAATCTATGTGTTTCTTGATCCCTGAGTAAACTAACTCAAACAAATGAGCTCAATATCTCATATTGACTCATTCGAGCATGGCCATACGTTTTAGTAGTTCTACTCAATCAAGGGGCCCACCGATATCACTCTCGTCATATGAGAGGGATAGATCCCTTCTACATCACTCACATCCCTCCGCATAATTTGTTATATACCCAGTAATCGCCTTTATGGTCCACCCTATTACGGGTGACGTTTGACGATACCAAAGTACATAACTCCTTATGTAGGGAACCGTAGTGACTTCAGGTCTGAGGACTATTCATACCAATAGTCACATGAGAAAGTTTATGACACTCATATAACGATCCATGAAACTTTCTCATGGCGGGTCAGTTCAGTATATATTCTCTAATATATACCCATGTGTCAACTTGATATCATATATCCATGACTTGTGAGATCAAGTCATCAATTGACCTACATGCTAGTCTTTATGTATTAATATTGCCCTTGCATATTAATACTTGACTAGGAACATTTAGAAAGTGTTCTCTACAGCCTCTCATAATCAATTCTGCCAATTGATGTGCTGTAGATAAGAACCTACTTTTCTAGGGCATTACTATATTTAATTTAGCTGGCACAAGCAAGACTTAAATATAATAACCAATCCTTTGCCTTTATAGAATATGATACAAAATGTTCCCTATTCAACCATCACATGATTGGTTCTTAGGGCTATAACTAACACGAAGTAGCTATAATCTCCTATGGCATGAGTTGACGTTGGTTCGCATACATCGGTATGTATAAGGCCCAATACCTTAATTGCTCATTCACCCTTTCCTCTGAAAGGTAGTTTAGTCATCTTTCCTTTTAAGCAAGAAACACATGTGTCTAATGAATCTGATTCATAAGACTCCAAAAAACCAAGCCTTTGCAGTTTGTAAATGCGTTCATTGCTTATATGGCCAAGACAACAATGCCATAATTGTGAGGTTAATTGATTATCTAACTTAACGCGTTTGATATTTGATTCGATATTGAATATCTCATTGGATGTATCTAACATGTAGATTCCATTATTTAATATCCTAGTAGCATAAAGAACACTATTTAACATAATGTAACAATAATTATTACTAAAATCAAATGATAACCTTTCTTATTCAAACATGAAATAGAAACAATGTTCTTTATTAATGCAGGAATATAAAAACAATCATCCAACTCTAAGAATAGTCTCATAGGAAGTCGCAACATATAAGTACCCTTGGCTACTGCAACAACTTTTGGTCCATTGCCAACCCTTAGATCTACTTCTCCCTTAACCATTCTTCTTCTATTCCTAAGCCCCTATATGTCATTACATATATGAGAGCCACACTCGGTATCCAATACCCAAGTGCTAGAAGAAATAGTAAGACATTCAATAACAAATATACCTAAAGTAGATTGGGCATCAATGCCTTTTTCTGCTTCAATGACTCCAGATACTGCTTGCAGTTTCTCTTCCAATGACCATTTTTGCCACAATGATGGTAGGTGCCCTTGGGAGTTTTTTCTTCCTTCTTTGCCTTCTTCTTCCCTTTAGCTTTGGTTTTTGACTTCCTCTTAGAACCTTTCTTTGAGGAGTCTACCAGCATCACTGCCTTCTGTTCTTTCGCAACAGATGACTCCACTGTTTTGAGCATATTGATCATTTCAGAAATCGTGGACTCAATCTTATTCATCTGATAGTTCATAAAAAATTGTGAATAACTACCAGTCAAATTGTAAAGAATTAAGTAAATAATTAATTTATGGCCCATTAAAAACCTTAATGATCCCAATCACTCAATATAGTTATTCATCTTTAGCTCAAACTGCACTACAGGTTAACCCTCCTGCATATTCGAGAGAAATAGGAGCTGGGTGACCTCGAACCTTTCAGATCGTACCTTCTCATCGAACAACTCTCAAAGATTAAATAAAATTGTATTAACAGCCATATGCTCTTGTTGCTTCTGTAACTCAGGAGACATCGACGCTAGCATAATATAACTCGTCATCTCAGAGTCAGCAACATGTTTCTTGTAAGCCAACTTTTGGCCACCAGATGCATTGTCTGCAAGAGGTTTGGGAAGAACCTCTTCAAGGAATTAAGCTAGCTTTTCATCCTTGAGAACAATTCTCAAGTTACGAAGCCAATCCGAGAAGAAAACTTTTAGGATCTTTGTAATGGCTAGAGGGGGGGTGATTAGCCTTTCTTTGTTTCTACAAAAACGTTAGCGGAAGCAATACAAATATAAACACAAATAAGAACAAGAAACAAGAATACAATGCTAACACCCGATGTACGTGGTTCGGAGATGACGCTCCTACTCCATGTCAATCCGTAAGGTGGATTAGCCCTAGCCAATCTTCACTAAAACCTCCTTTGGATAAACCAAGGTGGAGAAACCTTATCTTACAATGCTCTCCTCTTCTTTACAATGATGGAAGATTAAAAGCTAGAGAAGAGGAAATTTAGAATCACAAAAGCACTTGGGAAAGCTTGGTGAGCACGAGGGTGTAGCTAGGAATGAGAGCACTAGCTTCATCAAGCTCCCCAAGGCCCCTTCTTATAGAAGAAGGGTTGTTTTTCCAATTGGGCTTCGATCAGTCGACCGATGCTCACCATCAGTCGACTGCCGCCTAAGCCAACGACTTATGAACAAGTATATCCGCGGAGATACATAGTCACAATTTCCAACGACCAAGTGATCAGTTGACTGATCCCTCCATCAGTCGATTGATGGAGTGATCAGTCGAGTGATCGTAGGTCATAGTCGAGTGTGACTACACTCTGTGCTCGTATTTGCGTTGATCAGTCGACTGCCACTGTTGGCAGTCGACTGATTGCAACATCAGTCGACTGCCACTACCAAAACAGTCGACTGATAGTCAGGGTTTCACCCTGACTCAGTCGAGCACCTGACCAGTAGACTGATACATCGTATCAGTCGACTGATACTCATCAAGTATGAGTAATTCACACTTGATTTTACACCCTAGACTTAGACTCAACCTTCTAGCTCCTCATTAAGCCTTGCGCCTCCAGGATCCCTCTGAGTCCGCGACTTGTTCATCCTTTGCATTTGCGCTTTGCTTCCAAGAGCTTCCTTCGGTTTCGTCATGTCTTGGGTTGCCAAATGCTTGGACTTTATGCTGCCAAGACTACAAGCTTGGACTTATGCTGCCAAGACTTTACTTTGGACTTCTTTTGCCAAGGTTCACTTGGACTTTATGCTGCCAAGACTATAAGCTTGGTCTTACGCTGCCAAGTCCATCCCTTGAACTTCCCTTGCCAAGATCATACTTGGTCTTCCTTTGCCAAGGTTCACTTGGACTTTACGCTGCCAAGACTACAAGCTTGGTCTTAGCTGCCAAGTCCGTCCCTTGGACTTTCCTTACCAAGATCATACTTGGACTTCTCTTTTACCAAGTCTTCATCCTTGGATTTCCCTGTCACTTAAACATATTCGCAATTAGATCACAAAGCATTGCCTAACTTAGATGATTATCCAAACATCAAAACATATAAATGCTTGGGGCATTGTTGCACCAACAAAAACTGACATGGATGGTAATATTATTACCTATAAAGCTAGATTAGTGGCAAAAGGCTATCGTCAAAGACAAGGTGTTGACTATGATGAAACTTTTTCACCAGTAGTTATGCTTAAATCCATTCAGATACTCCTAGCCATGGTGGCTCATTTTGATTATGAGATATGGTAGATGGATGTGAAAATAACTTTCCTTAACGGAAACCTGTCTAAGGATGTATATATGACACAACCTGAGGGTTTCACATCCATTGACAAGAACAAAATATGCAAGCTTCAACGTTCCATTTATGGATTGAAGCAAGATCTAGGAGTTGGAATATCCGTTTTGATGAGGTAATCAAACAGTTTGATTTCTCACGAAATCTTAAGGAGCCCTGTGTGTATAAGAAGATTAGTGGGATTGCAATCGTGTTCCTAGTATTGTATGTCGATGACATATTAATTATACGAAACCATATTCCTATTTTGCAAATAGTCAAGGTTTGGTTATCCAAAATATTTTTCATGAAAGACATGGGAGAAGCAACCTATATTTTAGGGATTAAGATCTATAAAGATAGATCGAATCGGTTGCTTAGTCTTTTGCAGTCTACATACATAGACAAAGTGCTAAAATGGTTTAGCATGGAAGAATCCAAGAAAGGTTTATTCCCATGAGGCATGGGATTCACCTTTTGAAGTCTATGTGCCTACGCACTAAAGACGAGAGGATTCACATGAGTCAGATCTCATATGCATCAGCTATATGATCGATCATGTATGTTATGTTATGTACGAGACCCGATGTATCGTACGCTTTGAGAGTTATGAGTAGATACCAGTCGATCCTGGTATGGACCATTGGGTGGCTGTCAAGACAATCCTTAAGTACTTGAGAAGGAGTAAGGATTTGTTCTTGGTATATGGAGGAGGTGATATGGTAGTAACTGGGTATACTGATGCTAGCTTCCAGACAGATAAGGAGAATTCTAAATCTCAGTCTGGATACATATTCATCTTGAATGGAGGTGCGATGAGTTGGAAGAGTTCCAAGCAAGACACCGTTATTGATTCTACTACGGAGGCAGAGTACATTATAGCTTCTAAAGCAGGAAAGGTAGTGGTCTGGATCAATAAGTTCATTAATGAACTTGGAGTAGTTCCGAGCATTGTTGAAGCATTACTAGTTTACTGCTACAACAATGGCATCATTGCACAGGCGAAGGAACCATGGTCTCATTAGTGATCCAAGAACGTACTACGCCATTACCATCTGATTCGAGAGATCATAGGTAGAAGAGACATACAAATAGAGAAAGTTCCTACTGATAGGAATCTAGCAGATCCCTTGATAAAGCCTTTTCCCCAAGAAAAGTTAGAGAGGCATATAGAGGCCTATGGTATTAGATATCAAGGCAATTGGGAGCTGTAGGTCAAGTGGGAGTTTGATGTAATAGAGAGGTGTCCTAAGGCAATTGCCTTAGAAGTTAATAATAAAATTCATTATTTGAGAATACATTATCTATGTATTTGATTGGATCTTTAACTCATGTACTGAAGTCGACAATAGGATGCATAACATGAGAGAAATTTTGATTGGATCACAATTAGTGGGTATCTCATCATGTGTAAATATGCAAGTATTGAAACTATCCCTATGAATTGATGAGATTGGACATCATCAATTCTGTGAGACTAGCACATATTATGCTCCTTGATTTATCCAAGCATTCGGTAGTCACTGAATGGAAGCATAGGGATGCTGAGAGTGAACATGTGGATGCTAGTTATGGTAACTAGTTCATTGGAGTAGCCTACTATGAGACTTCATATGGTTCTACATGTCATTGAAGATCTCATTGCAGCTTTAGTGTGAGCTTCCTTAGACTTGAGGTATTCAAGTCACCTTGATCATGGCGCCTCGTACTTTGACTTCTTCGCAGCCATCTACATAGTAGGTGTAACTCTGTGATGATTGGGTATAAGCCAAAGTGATCGAAGGTGTTTGAATAGCCCACAGAGGATTCACCACTCCTGATAAAGGAGATGTATATCCTAGGCCTCTTGTCAGGATTGTTACTCAAAAGTCTCTAGCTAGAGCAAGCATGATAAGAAGATGATCTTCTTGGGAACATATAGGAGTAACTTGAATCCACAGGACAAGGAAAATAACTTGGGTTAGGTGTGACATAGTCAGCCTAATGGAGACAAACACATAGACCATGTCCTGAACCAAGTGGGTATAGGATGAGTGAAAGGAACAAAGCACGAACAACTGTAGCTGCTGAAGGGTTCAGAAAATGTTGTGGAGTTGATTTAGACTTTTCGGTCAATTGGGGGTCATAATGTACTGCTAGGTGTCACTCATGATCTATTCATAATTATGGGGTTAATTTTGAATGGCCAACATAACCGGGAACCTATTGGGTCACACGCACTACGGATGATCTTGAGATGTAAAACAAGTCTGAGAATGAGATTCTCATTGAGAGAGAATATGTTTGGTTGGACCAAACCAAGGGGGTGCAAAACGGAGGCTATGGAACCTCCTATGACCTTGTTGGACTTAGCACGACCATATCTCACCTAAACGAAGTCAAACGAACCATCTATAGTCTCACACGACCGTGCCTAACTTGGCACAGGTTGTACCTTACTCTGGCCGAAAAATGGCAAAAACTGGGTTGTGCCCAAAAGGACACACGGTCGGTTACGTGTCTTGGCATGGCAGTGCCTTTCAGCACAATCGCCCGTGTGAATCCATACGGTCGTGTTACGGTTCTGTTGATTTTGGAGATTTCTCTTATGGAAATTTCCTAAGTTGTTCTTACTTTAATTATGGGATAATTATGGTAAGATATGTTCCTATTAAGCCTCCTAAGATGACTTAATCAAGAGATCTATAAATAGATCCCTTGATAATCTTTGGAAAAAGGTTTTGTTTTAGGTTTTCTCCCTTGATAGCCGTCTTTCCTCTCTCCTCTTCTCTTGTCTCCATCGGTTGACTAGCACCAATCGAAGACAAAGGCTTGCTGCTCTAGGAGTTGTCTCAGGTGATCTCAGCATGGATACTGATAGAGGCAAGGCCCGTTGGTCTCGCTTGTGGTTTCAACGGACTCAAAAGAATCTCCAAGGTATAACTTCTCCTTCTCCTTTTGTGTTTTTCATGTGATTATGTCAAAACAAGTTTTCCTGGCCCCCAAGAGATGTCTGGGATGTAATAAAAATTGATTTTATTCATTTTATTCCCCTGCGTATGATCCCAGAATCTCCAATACCCATGACTTGGACTTTCACCGCCAAGACTACACACTTGGACTTACCATGTCAACTCTATGTTGGACTTTCCAATTGCCTACTCCATGTTGTACTTTCCAAATGCCAAGACCCATCCTTGGACTTTCACCGTTGCCAAGACTCCTTCTTGGACTTTCCATTCCAAGTACCCAAGACTTGGACTTTACCTTTACCAAGACCCATGCTTGGACTTTCCATGCTAAGTACTCAAGACTTGGACTTCCCATGACAATCACATTGCCATATGTTTTGTCGAACATCAAAATACCGCTCGAGTCAAACTAAAGTCTGGTCAATCATGACCTAGGCCGATTGCACCAATAATCTCCCCCATTTTGATGTTTGACAAAAACCAAACACCTTTGAGTTAGAACACTAACCCAATCCAATCCTCCCAATTGTCCATATTTGGAATTCTCACATTCTCCCATCAATTTTTCCATCAATTCTCCCCCTTTTTCACATACATTAAAAAGGCTCTCTCCAAGGGTATCAATGTCTCATATCCCAATGAGATCTTACAATCTCTCCCTTAGTACAAAAACATCTATGATGCCTTCACTCTCCTAGTGATAAGTCTCATATAACTAAAGAGAGACAATCCTTCAATTTCTCCCATTCTCTAAATTCTCCCCCTTATGAGGAAGAACACATCCATCATCCCATGATGGATAACCTCCCTCTAAAGGCTTGCTCCCCCTTGACCATTGCACCAACAATGTCCTTGAAGAGTCCCTAAGCCTATAGGAACACTAAACATTCAAAATTAAGGGCAAAGATTCAACATTGAACTTCCACCTCCCTTAAAATTCGATACACACCCTAAACAATTCTTCTAATCCATATCCAATGGATTTTCACCCTTTATAATGCTTTCCAAACCATATCCTAGGATTAGGAGCAGTTACAGTAGCCTAACATAGCTGAAACTTGGGTTAAACAACCTTGTTTACCCGAAATCAGCTTTTGGCTGTCGACTTTGTCAGTCAACAGTCGACTGCTCTTGATGTCAGTCGACTTCCATACATGGTAGTTGACTGATTTCTGCAAATGCAGAAATCAAGTTCAGAAACTGAAATTGAGAAAATCATAAGTGATTATACATAGTTTGAAAGATAGTGAAACTTCGTATGTATAATACTTATAACAATCATAATGGGTGAAAAATATTTAAAAAATAAAATATCCATTAAATATTGAGATTGATACAAAATTCAAAACCATTGATAACTTCAATGTTTTTGATCTTTTTTGTATCAACTTCGTCAATGGTGGCTTCTATCAAAAGATAGACTACACCAAGATTTTCTAAAATGATTTTAAAATGATTTTAAAATCTTATATTGAACCATGGTCTATGAGCTTAATGCACATGACTTGTACATAAGCTTTCCTCATGATTCATCCATGGTATAAGATCAGTTTGAGTTCATCTAGATGCAAGAACTATGCATCTTGAACTTAACTCATTTTCTAGCATCTCACATGTGTCTAGGGTATATGAATACACCCACATGTCAATTTGATGTGAGATGTGGCACCCCCAGGGCAACGGCGCGACGGTAAGCTTCGAAGTTCCCCTTTGCGCAGCGAGGGTTCGATTCCGGCCTGGCACCGCGCGCTGCGAGAATAGCGATGCTCGATGTCCTTTCTGTGCAGCGTGGTCGGCCCATTGGCGTAGCATGGGTCCTAACGTAGCGGGTCGCGCGTCTCCTGATTTACCCTCGTTGACCAGTGGGGACTCTCGTTGAAGGCCTTGGGGCGGGGCCGGTCATCCATCAGGATTAGTAGGGAAGAGAAATCGTACCTGATACTTGATGTAAATCAAAAAAAAAAAAATGTGAGATGTGGGTTTTGTTCATCCTAATCTTCGGTCTCATGTATTTTTCTAGGCAACTCTATTTGATTCCCTTATATATGGGACTTCAAATCATGTCATTGTCCTTACATCAATTTTATTAATGCATGAATGATGATTATGACATAAATGATAACATAATTAAGACATGTACCAATAATCATGATGTCATGACATTAAATATAAACCTAAATATACATGACATAAAAACTTAAACCTAAGCGTTATCATGACATATAAAATGATAAAATGAAATATGATGTCATGACATGACATATGACAAACAAGTTATGAAAAATAAAATATAAAGGTATAATAATACCTAAGTTTTAGTATCAATTGTAATTTGTTAGAATTAAGTCCATTTTGCCATAATAACACTTATCTCCCAAGTGTGCCAAAATCTAAAAAATAGCACACTATGACCTCTAAACCTAATTGTGCCAATTTGATTGATTTTCAACTTCCATGAATTATATTGACACATCATAAAATCTTTTAGGATTAAATTCAACCTTATTTCCAAGGTATCCCATTACCTTGGAAATGACCTAAAGTGCCAACACTACTATGGTTAGGTTAACTACCTATCCACTTAGGGTTGACACACCCTAACCCATTTAGCGTGAATCGATCACGCTCCTACGAACCCAATACATATTGGAGCTCCTTGGGTTTACAAGGTATTCACTAGGGATGACTTCCCTTGATACCTTATTAATGACCCTTCTAGGCTTTGAATCTTTGGTCATTTTGATCTTACCTAGGTTAACTCTAAGGGTAACTCCCCTTGTAACCTTCTTAGTGACTTTCCTAGGTTTCCTTGAAACCTTAGCCACTAGGCACACACCATGGTTACCCGTAGGGATAACTTCCCTAGTAACCTTGGCTTTCCTAGACCTAGATTGAGTTCCATAATCGAATGGAACACTATTATAGGTCTCCTTGGACTTAGGTTTGTGACCCAAACCTTTCTTGCTCTTAGGGAATTCTTGCCTTCTAGATCATAGCCTTTGACTCCTAGACCCTAAATTTTGACTATTTGACCCTTGCATTTGATTTTGCATCTTTCTAAGTGTCTTTTTCTAATTTCTCAAGCCTTGACCTCAAAGCTTGATTTTCTAATTCTAATTGCCCATTTTTTATTTTTTATTTTGTCTTTGAGCATTGTCTTTCCTTTTAGGCATATGCCTACCCTTCTTAGGGGTAATGCCTAAATGATCTTCTACCTTCCTAATACTTTTCTTAGGTAGAATTGTTTTAGGGGTATTTGATCTAGATTTGTCCTTAGCCCCAAAATTACAACTCTTAGCGCCTAAACAATTAATAGAATTTATTATTTCTAGCATGCTTTTCATGAACAATAGAGAGATTATTAACATTACTCCTAGCATGCTTTTTGACATGAAAATTTGAAGGTGCATTACTGAAATATACCTTAGGTTTTGCTTTTAAAGCTCCACCTACATGTGATGTTCCTTCTTGGACCTTCTTCCTCCCCCTAGGGCATTGACTCCTATAATTCCCCTTTTAATTGCATTTGAAGCACACCACGTGCTCCTTGATCTTATGTGTTGGGGCACCGACATCCTTGACCATTGGCACCAGTTGAGCCTTCTTGACTTTCTTAGGACACTTGCTCTTGTAGTGTCCATTTTCCCTACACTCAAAGCATACAATATGATTTTTATTTTTGATTGAAATTCTTGAGTTACCTTCCATGGTAGGGGAACCTTAAACTTCCTCTTCTTCTCGACCGGAGGTAGATGGTTCTCCTTGATTTTGCTCCGGAGTGGAAATTCCTTCCTCCCCCTCAATCCTAGAGGTAGAGGCTTCTTCAATTTCTTCCATTTCTTCCTCGGATGTCGATTCCTTCTCAACCTCTGAATCCTCACTTTCTTATGAGGATGAGCTTTCCTCTTCGGGCTCTCTCTCTACTTGAGCCACAAATGGTTCTTCATGGAGCTTGGCCAATTTATCCCATAGCTCCTTGGCATCTTGATATTCACCTAATCTAGACACGACATCGTTAGGTAATGAATTTAATATCAATTGTGTTACCTTATCGTTTCTTTCGAAAGCTTGGACTTTCTCTTCGGTTCATCTCTTCTTCTTGAGGTATCCACCTTTTGGACACCTTGGAACTTCGAATCCCTTCATTAGAATGATCCAATCTTCGAAGTCCAACATGAAGAAGTTCTCCATTTGTGCCTTCGATTGATTGAACCCTTCTTGTCCATAGAAGGTGTATGGAATTGGAGTGTTGATGTCCCATCCAAGTCCATCATTCGGCAACTCCACTCTCTAGCGCGTTTGCTCCCGATTGTTAATCCGTAGAAGAGCTCCTAGCTTTGATACCAATTGTAGGAACTTCGATGAGCGCTAGAGGGGGGATGAATGGCGCATTTTCAGTCGTCGATGGAGTTTGATCATGCTTGATCGTCTATAACACTTGTTAGCGCAATGGAATAATAATAGTACTAACACAAATACAAAGATACAAGAACACACATACGACAAGCGATATAATGTGGTTCGGAACCTTAGGGTTCCTACTCCACGGGGTGAACTCAACGAGCTCTAGTGATGTACACACCACTAATAAATCTCCTTCTCGACAACAAGTCAGAGATGGAGTAACCTCATACAAGAGTTTACATCAATAAATAAGAAATACAAGTAAAGAAAAAATTATAAATGTGCTTTTGAATGCTTGCTTGTTGATCGCCTTGGACTAGCCTTAAAGGACTAGAAAGAACCAACTATCCCCTTCAAATTGCCCAAAAAAATCACTGTTGAAATCCTCTACATCGATCTCCTTTTATCCCAACATGTGAACTGGATTTTTGTCTGGCAGTCGACTTCCAAAAGGCCCCAGTCGACTGCCAACAATGTCATTGTCTCAAGATGAATATGCTTTGGCATTCAAGCCAACATATACTTTGGCAGTCGACTGCTTAAGCCTATAGCCGACTGCTTAGTCATCTACTGAGCGTTCTATCCTCGCGACCAACACCAACAATAGTCAACTACCCTCTATGGCAGTCGACTACTCAAGGTCAGTCGACTGCCCAATTCTGGCAGTCGACTGCCAAGACTACTTGCCGCAATCGAACACTAGTCGACTATTCAGTGTCGACTGGGCTGCCAAGTGTCAAAACACTTGACCAGTCGACTGGTTCATAACCCCAGTCAACTGCTACCCTAAGTATGATGACCTCATACTTTCTAGACCACCCTTAGCCTAGACCTAAGCCTTCTATCCACTTCCATCAGTCTCATGCCTATCGAATCCCTCTAAGTCATCCATGACTTGTTCATCCATACGTTAGCCTTCAAGTGCCTCCATCAGCTATTGTCATGCTAAGCTGGTCTACACCGCCAAGGCACATTGGGCTTACGTTACTAAGACACACACTTGAACTTTACTCTACAAACCATTGGACTTTCACCAGCAAGACTATACACTTGGACTTACATGGCCAAGACTACACACTTGGACTTACCATGCTAACTCCATGTTGGACTTTTCAATTTCCAACTCCATGTTGTACTTTCCAAATGTCAAGACTCATGCTTGGACTTTGACCATTGCCAAGGCCTATGCTTGGACTTTCCATGCCAAGTACCCAAGACTTGGACTTTACCATTGTCAAGATCCATGCTTGGACTTTCCATGCCAAGTACTCAAGACTTGGACTTCCCATGACAATCACATTGTCATACGTTTTGTCGAACATCAAAATACCACTCGAGTCAAACTCAAGTCTGGTCAATCGTGACCTGGGACGATTGCACCAACAACTATATCCCCTTTAAAGATTACTTCCTTCACTAACACTTCACCGTTTAAATTCAACTCTCTTCAAAAACCCTAGCTTCCTCCTCAGACACCTTTAACCCCTCTGCAACCATTTCTTCTTCATGGCTTCCTCCTCCACCGTTCCCTGGTACAAAAGCACCCCAAGCCCACTAACCCTTAATCACCCTTTCTTCCAACATGAACCCAAGTACATCCATGAGGATTTCACCGTAATCCTCCCAACCCCCAATCAATGCCCCCATCAACCTCCAAGCGACACCAACACCCTATTTACAAGCCAACTAGAAGGAGGTCTCCGCCTTCCCATGCCGAAGCCCCTTTTCCACATCCTAACCTACTATGGCCTTCCCATCAACCAACTAACTCCAAACTCCATTCACATCTTGTTTGGTACCCTCATCGTATTTTAGCACCTCAATATTCCCCAAAACCCTCACATCTTTCACTGCCTTTTCTAAGTAAAAATGGCTGACTCAGGCATGTTTTACTTCATGGCATGCCAAGGCTACCAATTCCTAACCGATATACCCACTTCTCACACGGGCTGGAAGGATCTTTACTTCTATGTCCCCATAGACCCCATCCTTCAATTCTCCTCTTCCTGGAAAACCACACTTCAAAATCTTCCTAACCTTAAAACTATAAAGGTTGCCATCAATTTTCCATCTATCAAAGCCATATTAAAAAACAAGCACTTCAGTATTAACGAGCTTCTCCAATAACCCATCCTGTCCTATTATAGACTATCACCCATCCAATCAATAGAGACTCATCCAATTTGTAAGTTTCATTTACCGCATTTACCTTTATATGCATAATGATATTGTATTTTGTTTATTGTAGTTTGCATATTAACACCTCACCATGCATATTTACCATACTAATATGAAGACACATATTAATACTTCATTTCACATATCTACCTCCAAAATATACTAATGTCTTACTTTACATACCTTCTGTATTTATTTTTCCATATCCATTAATCTCCTAACCTGCACGAGCACTACACTGATAATGTCACCCCGTGCTAAACAGTTACAATTTCTACTTTCCAATGTATACCCATACCATACTCTAGATACTTACTGATTTCATTTTAAAATGCTCACCAATTTTCTGTTTCACAGAGGATATAATGAGTGTAGCTATTATAAGAACTTTGGCAAAATAACCAAAGAAAAGGAAAAGAGAAGAACCAGCAGCTACCGCCTCTTCCATCTCCCAGCCACCCACTTCAGTAACTAACCCTTACTCATCCAATCTTGCTTATTTTAAATATATTGATTCAATTTCAGAAAGAATAATTTATACTTATATATCATAGGTTCCCTCTGAGCTCCCTCAAGTTCCCATTGTAACCCTTGCCGAGCCAAGCCTACCCCCTATTACCTTTGAAAATCCCCATCTACTTCCTCTTCCACCAGAACCAATTCCCAACCTCTTTCCTTTCCTTACCACTTCATCTTTCCCAGAACCTTCTTCCTCAGTTCCTCCATCATAATCTCTGCCCCCTTTTAACACAACTATCCATAATCCACTTCTTGATACCTCTAATGAGCCCACTGAACTCTTCTCATCCCCTTCCTCTTCCACCAGAACCCATTCCCAACCTCTTTCCTTTCCTTACCACTTCATCTTTCCCAGAACCTTCTTCCTTAGTTCTTCCATCAGAATCTCTACCCCTTTTTGACACAACTATCCATAGTCCACTTCTTGATACCTCCAATGAACCCACTGAACTCTTCTCATCTCCTTCCTCTTCCTCCTACACAAATGACCTTCCCTTAATCTCCTTATTCCCCACTAGGCAACAAAAACCCATACCTCCTTCCAGTCCAATAGCTCCAGCACTTACAACCTCCTCGCCCTTAGATCTATTGGTACAAGCAGTGTCAGACTCTTACCCCAACCATCTTCTTTCTTCTTTTCCTGTTATGCCTACACCTCCTTACATTTCAAAATCTCTTCCTACATTTCCTTCACTTGTCATTCCCTCTGATACTCTTCCCCCCATATCAGATTCCACAGTACCGCAGAGCCTTCCCCTCTTTGCTCCCACTGAAATGCCTCTGATCTTACAAGAACTACAAGAAAGCCTCCAAATAGTAAGGTTCCTTATTTACTAACTTTTTCCCTTTCCAAATAGTTTATTTCATGCTACTTTAATTTATTTTTCAGAGTACCTCCTAATGTGAACCCGATGAGAAGAAAGTCCCAAGAACCCATAACAAATTGAAGAAGAAATAAGGAAAGTCTAAATCGATAAGATGGATGGAAAGAGCCTCGACCCAATGCTTAAGAAAGCATGAACCTTGGTATAGAAGATGGAATATGACACAACCTTGGGATTGAGGTTGATAAGTCTTTGAACGCCACAAGGGATTGCCTTGATAAGTTCTAGTTCAACGAAGAACCAACAAGTGAGAGCCTCGCCATGCTATAGATTGAAAATAACCAAAGATTACATGTGTGGCCGCCACCTCCTTTATTTATAGCTTTAGGGTAACCTAAAAACCCTAAAAGGTCAAAAGAAAGCCCATTTAGAAAAGGCCTAAGTAGACTACATAGCTATATTGGCCTTAAGTCACCATTACAACCCAAATAAGGATAGCAATTGAGCATAAAAATTAGAATTATATCAAAATATGACTTGGAGGCTAATTAAGCTCATTTATGGCTTGAATTAGGTTGACTAAACCACATGATTCACTCTTGGTCAAATCTGCTTCAATTGTAGCTTTGCCCTTAGAATCTTCAATTAATACATTTAGTGCTTCGGTTATCTTTTTAGCTCTAGATCTTGTAATTGGATCTTCAATTATGTGTAATGGATCATCAAGAACATCTTTGACTCCATCATTCCCCCTCTCCTCAAAATTATTCATCCCCAAATATTTATTACCTACATCAAAGGGAGAAAGATTAGAAACATTGAATGTAGTGCTCACATTATACACACCTTATAAGTCTAGCTTGTAGGCATTATCGTTGATTCGAGCAATGACTTGAAATGGTCCGTCCCCTCGTGGATGCAACTTAGTACGACGTTTAGTTGGAAATGTTTCCTTTCTCATATGAACCAACACCCAATCTCCTGATTCAAAGATCACTTTCTTTCGTCCCTTGTTGGCTTTCTTAGCATATTGTTCAGGCTTCTTTTCAATTTACAATCGAACTTTCTCATGCAATTGTTTCACAATCTCTACTTGTTTTGTACCATCTAAACTAGCACGTTCGAAGATAGGCAAAGGTGACAAATCTAAAGGGGTTAAAGGATTAAACTCATATACCACTTCAAAAGGTGAAAAATTAGTAGTAGAATGCAAAGATCTATTATAAGCAAATTCAACATGCGATAAACAATTTTTCCAACATTTTAAATTCTTTTGAATGATAGCTCACAATAAGGAAGACAAAGTTCGATTTACTACCTCAATTTGTCCACCTATTTGTCGATGACAAGTTGTAAAAAACAAGAGCTTTGTGTTGGTGCAATCGGCCCAGGTCACGATTGACCAGACTCGAGTTTAACTCGAGTAGTGGTTTGATCTTAGTTTTTTGATGTTTAACATTGATGTTTGACAATGAGTTGACCATTGTTTGATAATGGATTGACTAGATGGTTGACTTGGGGTTGACCATAATGGAGAAGTCCAAGCATGGGTCTTGGCAAGGGAAAGTCCAAGTCTTGAGTACTTGGCATGGAAAGTCCAAGCATGGGTCTTGGTAAGGGAAAGTCCTAGCTTGAGTCTTGGCAATTGGAAAGTCCAACATGGGTTAGCATGGAAAGTCCAAGCATGGGTCTTGGAAAAGGAAAGTCCATGCTTGAGTCTTGGCAAATGGAAAGTCCAACATGGTTTGGCAAGGGAAGTCCAAGGGTTGATATTGGCGGTGTAAAGTCCAAGCGGGTGTCTTGACATCATAAGTCCAATAATTGGTGGTGTAAAGTTCAAGCGTGAGTCTTGGCAGTGTAAGTCCAAATGTACCTTGGCAGTGTAGACCAGCTTAACATGACAATAGCCGATGGAAGCACTTGAAGGCTAGCGTATGGATGAACAAGTCATGGATGACTTGGAGGGATCCGATAGGCGTGTGGCTGATGGAGGTGGCTAGAAGGCTTAGGTCTAGGCTAAGGGTGGTCTAGCAAGTATGAGGGCATCATACTTGGGGTTAAACCTCATGGTTGAGGTTATCAGTCGATTGGGCTTTGGACTAGTCGATTAGCCAAGTGTTTTGACACTTGGTAGTCGAGTCGACTTGTAGTAGTTGACTGTGATTATGATCAGTCGACTGCCATGAGTCAACTAGGGTTCGACTGCGGCAAAGGCCTTGGCAACCGACTGATGGCTTGAGCAGTCGACTACCATGGATGGCAATCGACTATTGATGCTTAGAATGCTCGGTAGCTGACTGATCAGTCGGCTACGAGGCTGGCAGTCGACTGATGGGTAATGACAGTCGACTGTCAATGTATCCGTTGGCTTGAATGTCGACATGGATTACGTTCGTTGTGAGACAATGACACTGTAGGGGATCGGATGGCCAGCTAGAGGGGGGTGAATAGCCCTTTTCATTTGGATGGCGGTATTTTGCTCGTCTACAAAATGTTAGCGCAAGCGGAATATACAAATATAAGTAAAGACAAGCAAAATATAAACAAGCAATACAAACACCGAGATATAACGTGGTTCACGGCTACGCCGCTAATCCACGGTCCGATTCGTCCACGGTGAATCACTCCGCCAAAACCAATCACTATCGGTCTCTCCTTTGCACAAAGCTAGGTGGAGGTAACCTTTACAACCAAGATCACTCTTCTTACAATAGGATTGAAGTAAAGACAAGTAAGAAGAGTTTAGAGCTTGTGGGGCACTAGGAAGATTGTTTGGAACTTAAGCATTAGCCTCTCAAAGGCTCACACCCTCCCTTTTTATAGAGAAATTTGTTTTCTTCCGTTAGCCGCCATCGATCGCCGCCCTTAGCGATTATCGCCGACTAAGCGGCCTCCGAACACGTCGGATCCCGACCGTTGTAGTCCAACGGAACTCTTAGCGATCGGTGATGGACCTCATCGATCATTCGCCTCCGTAATCGATTGCCCGATCGGCTACGGTCAATGGCCGAAACCCTATTGATGATCGGCATTCGCGCCGGATGATCGTGATCTTAACGATCGGCCCTTACGTATGGCGCGATCGGCTGCGCCACAATCCGGTCGATCGTATACGATCGAACTCACTCGACTCGCGACATGGCGATCGGTGTCGGGAAAACCCATCCGACACTTGGCCAAATGGCCAAGTTTCACCTAAGAGCTACCCTTCCCCGGGTTACAATCGCTCACTCTCATTTCTCGGAGTCCTTCGCCTTCGAAGTTCTCTTCGTTCTCGGCCACGTCCCTCGGCAGCATCAGGCGCACGGCTCTGCAATGCTCCTTCGCGTCTCTTGCCTCGAAGTCTACTTCCTCCGGCTTCACTCCAAGCTTCTCGTCCGGCGGTCCCTCGGATGCTCCAAGCGCACGGCTTCCGCAAAGCTATCCTTCACCGACTCAAGGCACGAGTCATGAGATGTGAAACTTGCCACGGCTCCATGTGCGAATTACTAAGTCCTGCACGACTTCAACGCACATATCACATCAACATATCAAACTAACTTAAACCCTTTGCCACACCATCAAAACCATATTACGGCAAGAGATTGCCCTAACAATCTCCCCCTTTTTGATGTGTGGCAATCCGTTTAAGTTAGGTAAAAACATTTGATATAAATTCTAAGGTAAAAAAGCATGTAAAGATAAACATGATATAGCAACATGCAACTCCCCCTTAATCCATGAAACTCTCTATGCAAATTTTCTCCCCCTATCATATATTTCTCCCCTTAAAATATATTTCTCCCCCTAAAGTAATTAACTTAAACATACTTATTTCTCCCCCTTTGACACTATCAAAAAGATTAACACTAAGTTATAAGCTCATGGCATCAAGTATAATGGAGGGAAATTATGACAAGTTGATTTAAAATTGGGTACCACTTATTGATGGCATCAAGTATATTTCTACCACTTGTTGTAGGTTTACAAACTGAATTCGGCCTTCAATGTTCTGATTCTGAGCCACCAATGATCGCTATCGATGGCAATGACCGCACAAAGGAATCCGAATTTTTGATTTTCTGGACGAATTTCAGAAATGCATTATAAATTCCAAAAAATTTGAAAAATCATGAAATTTGGGTAACATATTTCTTTTAAGTATATCTATCAATGAAAAATAGTTTTTCATGAAAACTCATTATATTTCCTTGTTTTTGCCAAAAATCCAAAAGCTCTAAAAACCACTAGGTTTTTGATCATTCTAGTATCAAGTTAGCTACCTAGTTTTGCATCCAATTGTTTCAAAACATGAATACATGTATTTTAAGGTAAGAAATTGTTTTGAAAACATATGAGATATCCAACCATGATCTTTGGGCAATATGTCTATGAATTAGACATAAGCCTTCCCCATGATTAGTCTATTATTGCTATGTTGATACTTTAAATGACCATCTAAATGCCATAGGCATTAGTGGACATTTGTATCATCCTAATATCTCACCCATGCTAAGTTTTCAATCAAGTTAGCCTATATTGAGTGTGAGATGCATCCTAGGAGGTATTTGTATATACTTAACCAATATATTCATGCAATTCTATCATGGTTAAGTATCATCCTAACAATTAACATGATCATAATGACATATACGAATGAATTCTACATTATGATCATGAAATGCATGTATTCATTAAATAATAGTCATGCATTAGGTGTTTTATGATGATAATAAGCAAGGTATTACCTAAAGCATGATTCAAACCTATTTCTTATGATAACGTGCCAAATTTCAAAAACATAAATCATGATTGTAAATATACATAGGAATTACATCAATCATCATGATTTAAGCATTATTACCTATTTATGGGTACGTTATCATCACCC
This sequence comes from Wurfbainia villosa, assembly GCA_025175895.1. Lineage (NCBI taxonomy): Eukaryota > Viridiplantae > Streptophyta > Magnoliopsida > Zingiberales > Zingiberaceae > Wurfbainia > Wurfbainia villosa. The sequence goes on along the minus strand of CM046000.1, from coordinate 34,052,740 downwards.
AACACTATCTAAAAAATATTGTCCCGTCATCCTAAGTCAACCAAAATATGATATAGGTTAGGACCATGTGGTTGACTACCCTAGGGGTTTTCTAACCCTTAAGGATGGATTTTGGAACCCAAAATAGATTCTTTCCTATTGGGTTCACTAAATACTCCTTGGGGATCCATTTCCTAGCAATTACCTTCTTCTTATCTTGTCCCCTAGCTATAAGGCATTTGTAGGCTTTTTCATTTTTCTTTTCCTTGTAGCCTAGGCCCTTTTTGTTGAAGCTAGCTCTTTGGCTCCCTAAGATCATTTTTAGGGTGTTGGAGCCAATTGTGAATTTCTCTAGGGCTTTGGTTAGATAATCTACCTTTTCCCTTAATGCCCTATTTTCATTCATACATGCATCACTAACATCTAAAGGCATATAATCATGTGAGCATGCATCATTTAAGCTAGAAGAAATATTATCATTTAAGCATGCATTTTCTAGTTTATTTTCTAGGTCCTTAATTTGATCTAGCATGCTTTTGTTTTTCTTCTTAGCTCTAAATAAATCTCTAGTTAAGCTAGAAACCATGGAAACTATTTTCTTAGGGGTTAGATTTGTTACCATAGTTTCCATGTCCTCTTCTTCTTCGGATGAGGAGGATGTAGAAGCTCCCCCTTCATTTGAGCTCTCCCCATTTGAGCTTGATCCTTCATTTTCGGATGAAGAGCAATCCAAGTCATCAAAGGCCATCAAGGCCAAATTGGTGACAAAGGCATTCTCCTCATCCGATGATGAGGAGGAGGATGAGGATGGATCATCCCAAGTCCTTGCCTTGAGAGCCTTAGCCTTTCCCTTCTCCTTTGTCTTCTTCTCCTCTTCCTTCTTTTTCTTGCTCCCCTTTTTCTTCTTCTTTTCTTCTTTATTTTTCCTTTCTTCCTTGCTCTTGTTTAGGAGAGGACAATTGTCCCTTATGTGCCCTTCTCCTTGGCAATTGTAGCATATGACCTTCCCCCTTGGTCTTCTATTCCTATCATTAGATTTATCAAATCTAAAATTCTTAAATGCACGCCTTACCTTCCTTACCATGTAGGCTTCTTCCGTGCTATCCATGGAGGAGGTGGAGGCTTCATCATCAGAGGAGGAGGGGATCTCTATCTTCTTCTTCCCCTTATTTGCCAACAATGCTACTCCCCTTGAAGGTTGAATTCTAGGCTCTTCTTGTATTCCTTCAAGCCTTGTTTCGTGGAGTTCCATTGTTGAGAAGAACTCCTCCAAGGTGCTCACTTCTAAATTCTTTGAGATATAGAATGAGTCCACCATGGAGCTCCATTTTGAGGACCGGGGAAAGGCATCTATGGCCTTCATTACCATATCCCGGTTTGATAGCTTCTCACCTACACTTGTTAGCCCAATTAAAATTTCTTTAAACCTAGAGTGTAGTGAGGTTACCTTTTCTCCCTTTTCTAGTTTTATATTGGATAGTTGGGAGCGGAGGAGGTCTCTCCTTGCTAGCTTGGCCTCGGATGTGCCTTCATGGAGTTCTATAAGCTTCTCCCACATCTCTTTGGCACTAGCACATTCTCCGATCCGGTTAATCTCTTGTTGGGGGAGCACATTGAAAAGATGATGTTTTGCCTTTGAGTTTGCAAGGTGCTCTTCCCTTTGCCTTTTGGTCCACCTAGATTTCTCGATTGGTTTCCCTTCTTCATCCCTAGGCAAAACGAACCCGGATTCCATTGTAATCATTATATCAAAATCCGTTTCGAAAAATACCTCCATTCGCTTCTTCCACCAAGTGAATTCTCCTTCAAACTTCGGAGGATGAATGTTGGAGCCGGCCATTTTGAAAATTGCTTGTTGTGGCGGTTAGTCCTCGACAAGCTTTCCTCGGCTCTGATACCACTAGTAGGGGATCGGATGGCCAGCTAGAGGGGGGTGAATAGCCCTTTTCGTTTGGATGACGGTATTTTGCTCGTCTACAAAACGTTAGCGCAAGCGGAATATACAAATATAAGTAAAGACAAGCAAAATATAAACAAGCAATACAAACACCGAGATATAACGTGGTTCACGGCTACGCCGCTAATCCACGGTCCGATTCGTCCACGGTGAATCACTCCGCCAAAACCAATCACTATCGGTCTCTCCTTTGCACAAAGCTAGGTGGAGGTAACCTTTACAACCAAGATCACTCTTCTTACAATAGGATTGAAGTAAAGACAAATAAGAAGAGTTTAGAGCTTGTGGGGCACTAGGAAGATTGTTTGGAACTTAAGCATTAGCCTCTCAAAGGCTCACACCCTCCCTTTTTATAGAGAGGGTTTGTTTCTTCCGTTAGCCGCCATCAGTCATTGCCGCCCTTGGCGATCGGCCACTACAACTGCGGCCTCCGAACACGTCGGATCCCGGCCGTAGTCCAATCAGCGGAACTCTTGGCGGTCGTGATGGACCTCATCGATCGGCTCACGCCTCCGTAATCGCGCCCGATCGGCTACGAGCGGTTCTGTAGAAACCCTATTGATCGATCGATCTGCGCCTTGGTGATGGTCTTGGCGATCGGCCCGCCCACGTATGGCGATCAATGCGGCCCAATCCGATCGATCGTATACCGGTCGAACTCACTCGACTCGAGCAATCGACCGCCACGACATGGCGATCGGCCCGGGTGTCGGAAAAACCCATCCGACACTTGGCCAAATGGCCAAGTTTCACCTAAGAGCTACCCTTCCCCGGGTTACAATCGCTCACTCTCATTTCTCGGAGTCCCTCGCCTTCGAAGTTCTCTTCGTTCTCGGCCACGTCCCTCGGCAGCATCAGGCGCACGGCTCTGCAATGCTCCTTCGCGTCTCTTGCCTCGAAGTCTACTTCCTCCGACTTCACTCCAAGCTTCTCGTCCGGCGGTCCCTCGGATGCTCCAAGCGCACGGCTTCCGCAAAGCTATCCTTCACCGACTCAAGGCACGAGTCATGAGATGTGAAACTTGCCACGGCTCCATGTGCGAATTACTAAGTCCTGCACGACTTCAACGCACATATCACATCAACATATCAAACTAACTTAAACCCTTTGCCACACCATCAAAACCATATTACGGCAAGAGATTGCCCTAACAGACACTATTGGTAGTCGACTGGGGCCTTATAGCAGTCGACTGTCAGGCACGAAATCATCCCGTTACAGGTTATAAAGGCAGCTTGAAATGGAGGATTTCGCCATAGTTCTTTGAGGTGATTTGCAGGGGATTTGCTACTACAATCCAGACCTTTAAGGCTACTCTCAAGCAGCTAAAAGCAAGCATTCAAGTTTACATTTTGTAAAGTTCTCTTTACTTGTATTTGTGTACATTATTTGTATTTGCTTGTATTCATTTTATTACTTATTGTAATTACTTGTACGAGGTTTCTTTACCTCCGACTTGTTGTCGAGAAGGAGTGTTTTTTATTATTAGTGGTGTTTGGCATTGCTAGGGCTCATTCGAGCCCAACCCATGGAGTAGGAACCCTAAGGTTCCGAACCTATTTTATTGTCGTGTATTGTGTGCTTGTGTTGTATATTTTATTTTTGTTATTGTTATTCTATATTCCGCTGCGCTAATAACGATTATAGACAAGCACGATCAAATTCCATCAAGTGAACGAAGATGCGCCATTCACCCCCCCCCCCCCTCTAGCACTCACCGGCATTCCTATAATTGGTATCAGAGCGGGTCACTCTTTACCAGCTTCACATCCGAGGGAGCAAAGGTGCTAGAGGGCAAGATGGATCTTTAAGAGAGATTGGGCGATGACATAACAGTTCCACCCACCTTCGACCGCGAAGATTTCAAATATTAGAAAGGTAGGATGGAATATTTCCTAATGTCTAATATAGAAAATTGGTTTGTCGTGATTATATGATTAGATGCTCCGAGGGGAAAGAAAGGAGAAATCCTCAAGATGAAGAGGTGGATCGAGGAACAACGGTAAAAATTTGAGACAACCGTTAAGGTAGAAAAAATGTTAGTAAATTTGATACATAATGATATTTTGGCAAGATTAGGAAGTTATAGGGATGCTAAGGAGTTGTGGAACAAGTTGTTCAAGTTCCACAAAAATCCCAAACCGGTCCAAGAAGACTCGGAAGAGGAAGAATCATCCTCATCCTCCCAAGCTCAAGAAGTAGAAAGCACATCATCTTCATCCCAAGAGCTTGAGAATTCGGAGGTTGATAAGGAGTCAACATCTGGATCGGTGGAAGAAGTAGAATCAGAGGAGACCTCCACCTCTAGGATTGAGGGGGAGGAGAGACCATCCACTCCGAAGCATCAAGAAGAAGCTTCAACCTCTAGGAGAAGTGATGAACAAGCTCAAGAGGCCTCTACCACCACCCTACGTAACTCAAGCAATTTAGTTAAAAATAAAGATCATATAATTTGTTTTGAGTGTAGGAAAGTTGGACACTACAAAAATAAGTGTCCAAATAAGATCAAGAAGGCCCAACCGGCACCAAAGGTCAAGGATGTCGGTGCCCCAATTAGGAAGAGCAAGGAGCACGTGGTGTGCTTCAAGTGCCAACAAACGGGGCATTATAAGAGTCAATGCCCTAGGGGGAGGTAGAAAGGGCAAGAAGGAGCATCATATGTAGGGGGAGCTTCTAAAGCAAATCCTAAGGTAAAATTTAATAATGCACCTTCAAATTTTAATGTTAAAAAGCATGCTTTTAATTCACTTGCTATTGCTCATGAAAAATATGCTAGTAGAAATAATAGATTTTATTGTTTAGGTGCTAAGCATGTTAATTTATCTAAGAACAAACCTAGGAACAACAACTCTAGACCCATTCTATCTAGGGAGTCCATTAAAAGGGTAGAAACCCATTTAGGCATTAACTCTAAGAAGGGTAGGCATATGCCTAGAGGAAATGGTAATGCCCAAAGACTAAATCAAAAATCAAAGATTGGGCAATTGGAGTTAGAGAACCAAGCCTTGAGATCAAGGCTTTAAAAACTTGAAAAGACCCTTAGAAATATGCAAAATCAAACTCAAGGGTCTAGGAGTCAAAGTCAAGGGTGTAAGAGGCAAGAACCATCTAGGAAGCAAGGTTTGGGTCACAATCCTATGTCCAAGAAGTTAATGCCTACTTATAACAATGTTCCATTTGATTATGGAACTCAACCTAGGTCTAGAAAAACCAAGGTTACTAGGGAAGTCATCCCTAAGGGTAACCATGGTATGTGCATAGTGGCTAAGGTTTCAAGGAAACCTAGGGAGGTCACTAAGAAGGTTACAAGGGGAGTCACCCTTAGAGTTAACCTAGCCAAGACCACAATGACCAAGGGTTCTAAGTTTAGAAGGGTCATTAGGAGGGTATCTAGGGAAGTTATCCCAAAGGAATACCTAGTAAACCCAAGGAGCTCCAATAGGTATTGGGTTCCTAGGAGCGTGATCGATTCACGCTAAATAGGTTAGGATGTGTCAACCTTGATTGGATGGGTAGTTAACCTAACCATAGCAAAGTTAACACTTTAGGTCATTTCCAAGGTATTGTGACACTTTGGAAATGTGGTTTGAATTTATATCCTACAAGATTTTAGGATGTGCCAATATCTTTTAAGAACCATGAAAATTTGATCAAATTTGTACAAACTAGGTTTAGAGGTCATGGTGTGTCATTTTGGATTTTTGGCACACTTAGGGGATAAGTGGTAATATGGAAAAAATGAATTTAATCCTAACAAATGGCAACTTATATTAAATTTTAGGTATTCTTCTGTCTTACTCTTTATTTGTCATGCATTGATTGTCATATGTCATGTCATGACATCATGTTTATTCTTTTATCATATAAAATGTCATGATTATGCTTAGGTTTGTTTTTATGTCATGTGTATTTAGATTTAATCATATGTCATGACATCATGATTTTTGGCAATACTTATTTATGTTATTATTTATGCCATGATCATTCCATGCATTAAGTAAAATTGATTTAAGGATAATTGGCATGACTTGAAATCCCATGTATAAGGGAATCAAGTAGTGTTGTCTTAGAAAATGCATGAGGCCTTAGATTAGGATGAACAAAACCCTCATCTCACATCACATTGACATGTGTATGTTTTCAAACACCCTAGACACATGTGAGATGCTAGGATATGAGTTAAGTGTTGGATGTATACTGAAAAGTCTATCCTTTGAATGAACATCTTTATTTTTGAAATAAGAATCACATGATCATTGTTTGCATATTTATGGTTATGCATATTGTCTCATACATTATAATGTATATAACATGGTGTGTAGTGTCACACAGTAGATCATGTTATCAGCTCCTTGTAAAGTATAAGTAAAGGGTCACAACCGAGATGGCTTTGGACAAACCATTGGTATGGTTGTAGTGTGATTTGGTATTGGTTTGTCTTGACCATAGAATCACACTAGTACACTTTGTGTGTATTGAGCAGGACCGACTTAGAGGTGATTCGATTCATTGCTAACTACATAATCGAATCGGGCCTCAGATATTGTATTGTACATGCTCTAAATCCTGATATAATAACGGGCACATATACTTAGTATTCATTTCTTTGATTTACTAATTGGCGAGATTTATAGAGTAAATCGATAGGCTCGGTAAGTTGGGAAATGATATCATTTATATGGTGTGTCATTGATTATAGGAGGAAACCGTGTTCTATATATTAGGATGATGATGTCCCCTTGAGGAGCTCATAAGGTTCATCATGTAAACCCTGCAGGTGGACTTGGTCCGGCATGATGATAAGGTTGAGTGGTACTGCTCATGGAGTTAGATGTTGATTAATTAATTGTTAGTAAATTAATTAATCGACGGACATTCGAGATCTTAAACACGGGGAGATAAATCTACAAATAATATATGGAGCTCATATTAACTTATGGGGGTTGGTGAGGTAGATCAATAATAATCCTCTAGTGGAATGGATTATCATTAATGGATCGGACTTTATGTGGGCTTGATCCATTGGGTGGCCAAGATCCAACTCCTCCTCATGGTTTCTATTATACCCTATTAAAACCTCATGGAGCCTAGATCCAATGATGGAAAACAAAACTCTAGATCTGACGGTGGAGATTAAATCTCTAGATCCGACGGTTGAGATTAAATCTCTAGATCCGACGGTTGAGATTAAATCCCTAGAATCGACGGTGAAGATTAAAAGGAGGCTTAAGCCTAACTCTATAAATATGGGCTTAAGGCTTGGGCATAAAGATGAATTAGAGAGGTTAGGGTTTTTCTTCCTTGGCTTGGGCGGCAAGGAAGAAGTGGGCGGCTAGGGTTTTTGGAGGTGTCTTGGGCGGCCACAATTAAGGAAGGTTTTCTTCTTTCTTAGGTGTTGTCGGTGCCCTTCCTTCTCCTCTCCACCTTGTCCAGCGCTCAACCTATTCCTCTTCTTCTCCTTGGCCGGTGGAAACAAGGGCTAGGGTTGTTCCTTGGAGCTCTTGGCCGGCACCCACATCTCCTTGTTCTTCTCCTTGGCCGGCGGCAAGCACCAAGCTTGGAGTTTCATGGTCGGTTAAAGGAAGGAGAAGAGTTTTGTTTCATATTCTTCCTTTTGTTCGGAGCGAGAAAAGAAAGGAAGATTGGTGATCTAGGAGGCTTCCACTTTTGGAAGATCGTCACCCACACGACGTCCAAAAGGAGGAAGGACATACAATAGAAGATCGAGAGGTATAATGTTTGTTTATATTCTTTTGTATTATGTCTATAATTGTTTTTCAATTATATGCATGTTGTATGTTTTGTTTTGTGGCTAAATTAACTTGGACCCCGAATACAAACACAAAAGTCGGCAATCCGTACATTGTCTATTCCGCGGCTAATCGTAGAATTGAGGTTGGTTGCTTGAACAACAAGTTTGTTCAAGTGACTACTCTAATCGAATAGCACGTTGATGAAACGGTAGCTTGGGTAATCCCTCCTTGTCAAGGATAAATTGTTTTATCCGGGGACGTAGAAGGGATCGCCAGAACAAGCGACTGAGTTAAAGTGGGAAGCGAAGTTTCCTACCTTCAAGTGGTATTAGAGCCACGGTTTCTGGTTTTGTGTGTTTAGGATTCAGTTACTTTTATGCACTTTTCATATATTATATATGTCAGATAACAGTAGGATGTGCGTAGGTTAACTTTTTGGTTGCAGGCATAGGATCCAACTATTATGGTCATATGTGTGTATGTGAATGTATGTGTGTAATTGTATATTTTGTTGAATCCTCGGGGTTGACGAGGCAAGTATTTAATTTTTGTAATTGGATACGGTATTGTTTAGCCACTACTTTTATTTTAGTTTACTTTCGATCTAGATTTCATGTACACTCCCTCGTGGAGTATAGGATCAATGGATGTAAATTAAAATAGTTTTTTCTCAGCTCGGATCTCCGGATGGCTTGTACATGGCGTAGGGAGGAGCGGACGAGAAAGCGATACGACAGGAGGCATATTGGAGACAAAAACCATAATAGTTGGAATATATTTCTTTTTCATATTTATTGCTATTGTTTGATATGCATGTCATAGGCTAGAAAATTCCTCAATTTTAAATTACTAAGTGAGAGAGGGATATTTTTATAAATTCCTACGGCCTCCATTACAGTTTAACATGTGATGCAAACAAACTTGCACGTCGGCTTTAAGTGCCTTCCTCCCCATCAGATGAGTTTGTTTGCGGATCACAAGGTCGAATATGGTTATAGGAAATTATTAAGGAGCATGTGTACTTCCCCATCGGAAGGCACATAACTCGAGATAATTACCTTGGTACCGAGTAATGGTGAACACTTAGATGCAAATGTTAGTAATATATGAGAGATGTCCTAAGGCAATCGCCTTATGTATGAACCATTTATATGATAAATGAAGATTCACTATTTGAGTATACATGTTTTATGTATTTGATTGGATCTTAAACTCATTATCAATGTCCACGATACGATTCACGGATGAGAGAATTTGTGATTGGATCACAACTAGTGAGTATCTCTACATGTGTAATTGTGATGTATCGGAATTATCCTAGTCGATGAATTGATGGATTTGGACACCATCAATTCTCGAGACTAGCACGAGGTATACTCCTTGGTGTATCCAAGCGGTGATTCTCACCGGGCCGAGACATTGTGATGTCCGAGTTAATCGTGGATGCTAGTTATGGTAACTAGTTCATTGGAGTGACCAAATCGTAAGACTTCATATGGTTCTCTGCATATATAGATATGTCAATGAAGTTCTTCGTGGCTTAAGTGCGATGTTCCTTTGACTTGCGGTATTCAAGTCATCTTGATCATGGAGACTTATGCTTTGACATCTTAAGCAAACATCTCTAAGGAGATGTGGACCCGGGATGATTGGGTATAAGTCGAAGTGATCGAAGGTGTTTGAATAGCCTATAAAGGATTCACCACTGCTTCCGAGGAGATGTATACCCATGGCCTCTCGTCGGATTGTTACTAAAGTCTTTGGCCAAAGCATTACATGTTTAGAGTAAGGTACTCTTCGATACATGTGGAGTAACTAGAATCCGTAGGACGAGGAAATGACACTTGGGCTAGGTGTGACGTAGTCAGCCTAGTGGGGACTGACACAATAGACCATGTCCTGAACCAAGTGGGTATAAGATGTGTGAAGGGAATGGGGCACGAATCATTCGAGCTGCTGAAGGGTTTCAGAAATAGTTCTGGATCAACCGTTGATTTTTTCGGTTAATTGGGGATCATGATGTACTACTAGGTGCCACTCATGATCGTTCTATAATTAATGGTTAATTATAGACGGCCAACATAAACCGAGAACCTATTTGGTCACACGCACAACGAGCGTAATCCAAAGGATTTAAAACTAGCTTGAGAATGGGATTCTCAGACCGAGAGAAACTAGGTTTGGTTGGACCAAACATAAAGCGAGCATGAAATCGTTTCAGTCGCAATGGAAGCGTGGATGGGCCGTGTCTTATGAAGACATAATGGATGAACCAAAATGGTTTGGTTCTAATCCAATGGAGGAGAATAAACCAAAGGGTTTGGTTTATTTTAAACGAATGAACCAAAAGTTTGTTTGGTTCGTTTTAACTTAAAATAAACCATCATGGTTTGGTTTATTTTAACTTATCTTAATGGAGCGGGTTAACGGGCCTAATGGTTATGATCCAATAACCATTAAGAGAATTAGTTCTCTATAAAAGAGGGCTTAATGGATAATTAAGCCCTAATTGGAAGAGCCCTAAACCTAGTTGCCGCCCAACCCCATTGAAGGAGTTGCCGCCCAAGCTCCTTGGCCGCCCAGCCCCTTGTGCCGGCGTCCAGCTCCTTGCCAGAGACCAAGATTCAGCCGGTGATCCTCCGGCGACCCTCCGGTGATCTTCCTAGGCCTCGGTGAAAAGGTGAGCACTTGGCTTCCTTGTTTTGGCCGGCGCCTACTCCTCTACCAAGCTGTCCAGTTTTCTGGACAGCTTCTTCTCCTCTCATCAGAGCGTCGTTTGGACGACGGTTAGAGCTCCGACAGCGGATAACTTACCGGGGATTCGATCTCCGGTAATCCTCTGAGGTGGAGGACGAAGGATTCGTCAATCGGTTGACGAATACCTCTCCGGAGAAGCGAGTTTTGAGGACTCGTTTTGGATCCGAATTTGGATTCAGATTGTGATCATCTCTCGATCATGTCGTCTTCAACACGAGGCTAGTAACCCGTACGAAGACGAAGCTCGTGTCTTAGCGAAGTCATCCCGAGGAACTCGGCGTGGATATGGATAGAGACGATTCTAGCGAGGATCGTTCCGGTTGATGCCGTTCCCGCTACACGTCATACGAAAGGTATAACATAGATAAATTTCCTTTTATTGCAAATTTTAATTTACGGTTATGTCTACACTTGTTGTAATATGCATGCGTGTGTTGTGTGTGTTGTAATAAATATAGATTTATTATTTTTATTGCTTCCGCTGTGTTCATGTTTACGAAACATGATCGAACACACACACACCGCGGTGCTGGAAACCCAACAGCAAATAGGAGTATCCTCCCCATCAGAGTCACTGCTCTTATTTGTAGGGCCAATGAGGAACCAACTATTAATTTTATTTGTCAAAAAGTTAGGTTGACAAGATAGTAAAATTAATGGGAAAAACCTTCTCTTATAAATGTAGAATTCGTATACGTCCATACTATCGTGGCATACGATATTCTCAGTGTTTTGAGGTGTTGATTGATTTTAAAATTTTATTATTTGAGGAATCAATAATTTTTTTTTGAAATCTAATATTTAGATCTATGTGATTCTTAAGTTTTTTTTCAAAATGACTTTCAACCCGCTTGCTGTGATACTGAAAGAAAATAAACTTACTGGACCCAATTATGTTGATTGGAAGAGGAATCTTGACATTGTCTTGACTGCTGAGGAATACAAATATATACTCCTTGAAGGGTGCCCTCCTAAGCCTGCAGATAATTCTAGAGAAAAGGAGAAGGAGAGTTATAAGAAGTGGATCAAGGCCGATGAGATGGCACGGTGTTACATTTTGGCATCTATGTCAAATGTACTGCAACATTAGCATCAAGCCATGCCCACCGCTTATGACATGATGCTCAATCTCAAAGAGCTTTTCGGACACCAGAATCGGGCTGCTAGGCAGGAAGCCATGAGGAACTTGATGACGACCACCATGATCGAGGGAACACCCGTGAGAGATCATGTTCTCAAGATGATGGCTCATTTGAATGAGCTGGAAGTCCTCGAAGCTGAGATCGATGGGGAAACCCAGGTAGATATCATTCTCCAGTCTCTACCTAGGAGTTTTGAGCAGTTTCTCCTGAACTACAACATGAACAAGAGGTTGTATTCGTTGGCAGAGCTTCTGAAAGAACTCCAGGTGGCAGAGGGGTTTTTTCGTCAGAGTGCTCAGGTGCAAGCCATGGTTGCCCAAAAGGTTTCTACTTTTAAGCCGAAAGGCAAGAAGAAGAAGAAACAAGCTGGGACAAAGGTGGTGGGAGGAACTCAGGGAGGAGTGAAGAAGCCGAAAGGCAAGTGATTCACTTGTAAGCAGATTGGACACTAGAAGAAGGACTGCCCCAACCGGAAGCAGAACAAAGGTATATCTTTTGGTATATTAGTTAAAACATGTTTAGCGGTGTTATCTATCGGCACCTGGTGTGTAGATACGGGATCCACTGATCATGTATACAATACTTTGCAGGGGTTCCAGGAAACCAAACGACTGGCTGAGGGGGAGATTATCGTATACTTGAGCGATGCCACGAAGGTGGCGGCTATTGCAGTGAGATATGTTTATTTGTCTTTTGAGAAAAATAAAGTTTTGGTTCTTAAGAATTGCCTTTATGTACCTTTATTTAGAAAGAATTTGATTTCGGTTTCTAAATTGTTTATGGATGGATATTCTATTTTTTTTTAATGACAGAGTTGTTATAAAAAGGAATAGGGAGATTATATGTTCTGGTGCATTGATAGGAAATTTATATACACTTGAACCAAAAGCACCCACGATGCAAATAGAAGTTAATAACTCATCTTCTAATTCCAATAAGAGAAAAGAACCTTCGAAGATGAACCAAATATATCTTTGGCATCTAAGACTTGGTCATATTAACCTAAGCAGAATTCAAAGGTTGATAGCTGATGGGCATCTGGGTTCATTAGTGGTGGAAGATTTCCCAACCTGCGAATCTTGCTTGGAGGGTAAAATGACCAAGAGGCCTTTTAAGGCCAAGGGGTATAGAGCTAAAGATGTGTTAGAATTAGTTCATTCTGATTTGTGTGTGTTGGTGCAATCGGAGGACTCGAGTTTGACTCGAATGATATTTTGATGTTCGACAAAAATATATGACAATGAAATTGTCAAGGTAAAGTCCAAGTTGAACACTTGGCATTTGGTAAAGTCCAAGTCTTGAGTACTTGGCATGAAAAGTCCAAGTGGGACACTTGGCACATGAAAAGTCCAAGCATGGGTCTTGGCAATGTAAAAGTCCAACATGGGTTGGCAAGGGAAAGTCCAAGCTTGAGTCTTGGCATGAGAAGTCCAAGGGGTTTGATATTGGCTGCGTAAAGTCCAAGCGGGAGTCTTGGTAGCATAAGTCAAATGGTTGGCGGCGTAAAGTCCAAGCGGAGTCTTGGCGGCGTAAGTCCAATGTGCCTTGGCGGTGTAGACACCGTTAGCATGACATAGTCGATGGAAGCACCTGAAGGCTAACGCGATGGATGAACAAGTCATGGATGACTTGGAGGGATCCGAGAGGCGTGAGACTGATGGAGGTGGCTAGAAGGTTTAGGTCTAGGCTAAGGGTGGTCTAGCAAGTATGGGGGCACCATACTTGGGCTAAAACCTCATGTTTGAGGTGTTCCAGTCGACTAGTGTCATGTGGCAGTCGACTGGACCAAGTCAACTAGGGTTTGACTGCGGGAAGTGGTCTAGCGATCACGCAGGTGGGCGATCGGCGTGATGGCTCAGCGATCGTGATCGTGTGATCAGTCGACTGGTGCTCGGATTTTTGGCCATAGAATGGAGTCTCACTCGACCGCTGCGACGAGCCGTCGAGTGATGGCTCATCAGTCGACTAATGCTCATGATCAGTCGACTGATGTCCTAGCCGTTGGAATTTTCCAGCGTAGATTACACCATTGTCTCACAGCAACAGTGTGATCAGTCAACTGATGGTCCCGAGCAGTCGACTGATCGACCTTTTCCAACACAGGTTGAAGCTATAAAAGGAGCTCGTGATGGAGGAAAAGATAGCGATTTTCTTGAGCGAAATTGAAGGGGGAAGTTGGTGCTTTCCAATCCTTCAAAGCTAGTTCAAGGCAATCAAAGATCAAGCAATCCAAAGCTCTTGTAAAGTGTTTTTCCTTTACTTGCATTTGTATTTCATTGTATTTGCTTGTATTCATTTGATTATTGTTGTAATCATTATTGTACGAGGTTTCTCCGCCTCCGGATTGTTGAGTAGAATCGTATGTTCCGGAACCACATTATATCCTTGTGTTAGCATGTTGTGCATTTCATTATCGTTATTACTTTTCTATTTCCGATGCACTAACGAAATTGTAGAAACAAACGAGAGCAAATTCCATCTACGAACGATCAAACGCTATTCACCCCCCTCTAGCCGTTACAAATTTCCAACAAGTCGTATCAGAGCCCGGGGCTCTTCTACGGATTAACAACCCGGAGTCAAGAAGCTAGAGGAAAGAATATGGATTTCCAAGAAAAATTGGGTGACGACGTCAACATTCCACCTTCCTTCAACCGCGAACATTTCGCGTATTGGAAAGGTAGGATGGAATATTTTCTAATGACAAATATCGAAAATTGGTTTGCCGTGACTATAGGTTTTGATGCTCCGAGAGGAGAGAACGGCGAAATCCTCAAAATGAAGCGATGGACCGAGGAGCAACGGGAAAAATTCAAGACAACCGTTAAGGTAACAAAAATGTTGATTAACTTGATACCTAATGACATTTTGTCCAGATTAGGAAGCTATAAGGATGCCAAGGAGTTGTGGAACAAATTGATCAAGTTCAACGACAATCCCAAATCGGTCCAAGAAGACTTGGAAGAGGAGGAGACCGAAGAAGAATCATCATCATCCTCACAAGAAAGTGAGGAGTCAACTTCCGGATCGGAAGAGGTGGAGGAAGTGGAAGAAGCATCCATCTCAACGATTGAGGGGGAGGAGAGAACCTCCATACCAGAACATCAAGAAGAAGCTTCGACATCCGGTCAAGATGAAGAAGCCCAAAGTCCAATTCCGGTCTCTACCACCGAACTAGGTAACTCAAGCAATTTGGTTTTAAGTAAAAAACATATAATTTGCTTTGAGTGTAGGGAAACAGGGCACTACAAGAGCAAGTACCCAAAGAAGGTCAAGAAAGCTCCACCGGCGCTAAAATTCAAGGAAACCGGTGCCTCAACACAAAAGAGCAAGGAGCAGGTGATTTGCTTCAAATGTCGACAACCGAGACATTACCGGAGTAAATGCCCGAAGGGAGAGAAGAAGACTCAAAGGGGAGCTTCACAAGTAGGGGGAGTCTCTAAGGCAAACCCTAAGGTATATCATTTTAATAATGCTCTTTCTAATTCTTATAGTCAAAAGCATGCTAGAAATAATTTTAGCAATCTTGTTATTTATCAAAAAGAGCATGCTAGAAATAGAGAATATTGCTTAGGAGCTAAGAAGGTCAACCTTAGGAGTAAGGAGAAATTTGGGACTAATGTCCCTAGAAATGTCATTCCTAAGAAAGCAATTAAGAAAATCGAAAACCATTTAGGTATCAATTCCAATAAGGGTAAACATATGTCTAAGGTAAATGGTAATGCCCAAAAACCTAATCAAAAATCATTTGGGCAATTAGAATTAGAGAACCAAGCCTTAAGGTCAAGGCTTGAAAAACTGGAAAAGACCCTAAATAAGCTACAAAATCAATTTCAAGGGTCTAATGGTCAAAGTCAAGGGTCAAGATCTCAAAGTCAACACCTAGGACCCAAAAGACAAAAGTCAACCAAGGGCAAGAAAGGTTTGGGTCACAAACCTAAGCCTAAGGTGACTTATCATTGTATTCCATTTGACTATGGAACACAAACTAGGTCTAGGAAGACCAAGGTTGCAAGGGGAGTTACCTCTAGAGTCAACCTTGGTAAGACCACAATGACCAAAGCTAACAAGCCTAGGAGGGTCATTAGGAAGGTATCTAGGGATGTTATTCCTAAGGAATACCTAATTAATTCAATGAGCTCAAATAGATTTTGGGTTCCAAAGAGCGTGATTGATTCACGTTAAATGGATTAGAATGTGCCAACCATGATTGGATGAGTAGTTAACTCAACCATGGTAAAGGTGGCACTTTAGGTTATTTTCAAGGTTATGGTTACCTTGGAAATAAATTTGAGCCTTAATCCTAAAGGATTTTAGGACGTGTCAATATATTTCTTGAAAACATGAAAATCAATAAAATTGGCACAATCTAGTTTTAGAGGTCATAGTGTGTAACTTTGATTGTTGGCACACTTTATAAGTTCATGTATCAAGAAAAGTGTGTTTAAGATGTAAAAGTAACATCTAGAGTGATACTCAAGTGCCACACAATTTGATGTCTTGTACTTACCATGCTTCATATATTTCACCATGTGTTTGCATGGAAGGAATGTCTAGGATGGATTGCATCTCACAAAACAAGTCTTTTACCTTGATTGTGTATTTCAACACTTAGAAAGGGTGAGATGTTAGGATTTGGAAATCATTGGATGTTAATGTTTGCCAAAATGGAATAAAACATTAAAATACATTAACGAGTACATGAATATAAGTGTAACATCAATATGTTCGATATACAAGATTAAACATGATAAAATGGAATAATTTAGATGAAGAAATCGAGATTTTCTGAATTTCAGAACAGGAAATCAGATATCAGCCGATTGATACAGTTATCAGTCGACTAATCATACTGTAGCGCGATACGATGCGTCCCAGAATGAGTCCGGGCGCCAGACTTCGATCGCTTGAACATCACGATCGATGGGATACATCACCGATCGATGGTACGCTCACCGAGGCTAAGGGGCACAACGAGTGCTCGCGCATCCCGAGTGGTGACAACACGACCGATGAGCCACATCGATCGAGCATATCGTAGCATGTCGCGAAGGTTGCAGAGTCGATTGCGAGCCGGAGCGATCACGGCTCGGTAAACCCGCTAATAAACCGTGATCAGTCGACTGATGCTGCACATCAATCGACTGCATCGCGATTTTATAATGCCGAACCACTAGGGTTCGGCGTCTTCACGCGATGCTCCTTCGGTTTTCCTCTCCTCTCCGATCGCCATCCCCTTCTCCGACCAATCCTTCCGGCCGTACCAACCGCCCAAGCTTTTAGGTTTCATAGATGAGCCCCTCTTCTTGCGTTTTTCACTTATTTCAAGCCTTAGTTCACTCGTTCTAGGGTTTGTTTCCCTGTTTTCGATTAGGGTTCCGGCATCTGAGTCCTCCGACGAACTTTCCGGTGACCTCCTCAGCGATATCTGAGCATCCCATCGTCACACCTCCAAATGGCACCTAAGTAACACTCTTCTTACCTAAAGCCCTAATTTGTCTTTCCATTGTAATTTAGTTTTATCTAATCATGTATTGTTGTCCTTGCATGTCATATCATTACATTGCATTCATAATAGGAGAGCCTGTAGGCATGATCCACCCGAGGGTGAATCTCGATTGTACCAACCTATGTTGGTTAGATACATCGATAGGGACTTTTTCAATCGCTACTGTAGTGATATCATGGACTTATTTGCATACTATCATCTCATGAAAATTGTCTTATGCACCCATCCTATTAACGATGACCTTCTTAAGGAATTTTATCAGAACCTAAAGAAGGTAGACGATGGCCCTACCTACACTACTCGCGTTGCAAAACGCGATTTAGAGTTCACTCCTACAATACTGCAGGAGTTTCTCGAGTGTAAGCCATCGGATGACACCTTCATCTTTTACCCCACCTTTGATGCTCCTTTACCCGAGCCATTTGACCATATTTCTTTAGAATCCATGCATGAGCACATTTTTGGTCATCCTTGTCCACCGGCCCAGAACTTATTCCCTATTAGTGAGTTATCTGCACCTGACAATGTACTCTACAAGGTCATTGTTGGGTGTTTTCTTCCTATCGTCACTCGGGGTCTGGCCAAGATTCAGCCTCCCCATCTCTTTCTACTATACGCCATGCGTAATAGGTTAGACATAAACTTTGCCCTAAACATATTTCATTGCATAGTGCATTTCATTTCCCCTGTACAAGGGAAAGTGCATATGCCATATGGTCACATTATCACCGCATGACTAGAGTCAGTAGGCATCAACATTCACAGGGGTTCTCTGAGAGCACTCTCTGAGGTGTACGATTGCATATCGACTCGCAACTTCTCATTAGCAAAGCTGCGGATGGGGGTTGGACAGATGGAGTTGGCACCTCGACCACCACCCAGGGCACGCAGAGAGCCTCCTCGGGTACCCAGAGAGGCGGTAGAGGACTATGAGGATTCAGACGCCGCTGATGAGGATGATCAGATGCCGACAGATGCATCAGCGGCGGGTCCATCAGATCGTCGTGGCCAGCTGGAGTCCAGATTCCAAGACTATCAACAGACGATTGACTCTAGGCTGTTAGAGATCTTAGTAGGCCAAGCATCTTTTGGCGCACGTCTTGATCGGATGGAGGAGTCCCAGAGTCAAGATCGAGCAAATGGGCCACCGATATGTTTGAGATGATGCGGCTCGACTCGAGTCAAGCCTCCTCCACCGCCACCTTCCGCAACGACTAGATAGATAGAGGATGTTAGATTTTCTTTGTTTTCAGTTTTGTAGTAAGATCGAGCATATCCAATCTCCATTTTGGAAATGTAAAAGACAAATTTTAAGTTAAATGAAATTTTTGTTTCAAAATCTTGTGTGTTTGGATGTGTATGTGTATTATTGTGTTGGCTTATGAAAGTTGCTATATCATGACGTGAAATTGCATCTTATCATATAACATGTCATGTCATTGTTTAGGATTATTTTAGATGTCATGTGTTCTTAAATTTCATCATATGCCATGACATCATGATCATTGGTCATGTTTTTATTTTACTATCACTATGCCATGATCATTTCATGCATTAATTTGATTGAACATTGATTTAAGGAAAATGACATGACTTGAAGTCTCATTTATAAGGGAATCAAGTAGGGTTGCCTAGGAAATGCATGAAACCCTAGATAAAATGAATCAAAACCCACATCTCACATCACATTGACATGTATGTGTATTTATACACCCTAGATACATGTGAGATGCTAGGATAATAAGTTAGGTTCAAGGTGCATAGTGCATCTAGATGAACTCAAACTTATTTTAATTATCACTAAGAATCATAAGGAAAGCTAATATACAAGTTATGTATATTTAGCCAATAAATTATGGTTCAAAATAGGTTTTCAAAAACATTTTAAAATCAATTTAGAAAACCTTGGTGAAATCTATCTTTTGATAGCCATCATCATTGTAGAAGTTGATACAAAGTGGATCAAAAACTTTAAAGTTTTTAATAGTTTTGAACTTTGTACCAATCTCCTATTTTAATGGTAAAAATATTTTTCCAAAATTTTTCACTGATTGTATGTGTGATAAGTAATATACGTATCAAGTTTCATGATTTTTTGATTTACGTAGAATTACTTATGAATTTCCAAAAGTCGAGTCTGATTTAGAAAATCGGTTTCGATTATCGATCGACTACCTCTGTGATGGGCGCGTTTGGACTCGACTACGAGGCTGATATCACTCGATTGTTAGCCGTGCCGGTCGGTGATGGACACATCGATTGATCGTAGTCGACAGTAGTCGATCGATAGCTTTGATTTCGGGGTAAGCAAAGTTGCTTAACCCGATTTCAGCTGCGATTAAGGTCCCTAACCACTCCTAACCCTAGGATATGCTTTGGGAAGCATGATGAAGGGTGAAAATCCACTGGATATGGATTAGGAGAGGTGTTTAGGGTTTGTATCAATTTTAAGGTGTTAGAAAGTTCAATGTTGAATTTCTAACCTTAACCTTGATGATTTAGAGTTCCTATTGGCTTAGGGACTTCCCAAGGACATTGTTGGTGCAATGGTCAAGGGGGAGCAAGCCTTTAGGGGGAGGTATCCAAGGAGAAAATGTTATCAATTTGGAAAATTGATGGATTTTTAGAAACCCAGTTTGGAAATTGGGAGAGTGTATAGGATTGTTTCTCTTGAGTGATATGGGACTTATCACTAAGAAGATGGTAGGCATCCTAGGTTTTTTTGGACAAAGGGGGAGATTGTAAGATCTCATTGGGCCATGATACATTGACCTCCTTGGATAGATAACCTTTTGATGTATGTCAAAAAGGGGGAGAATTTGTTTGATATTTGGGATCACCAATTTGGAATAATTGGTAAGAGACTTGAGTTAGCGGTCTAACTCAAATGGTTTGGTTTTTGTCAAACATCAAAAAGGGGGAGATTGTTGGTGCAATCGGAGGACTCGAGTTTGACTCGAATGATGTTTTGATGTTCGACAAAAATATATGACAATGAAATTGTCAAGGTAAAGTCCAAGTTGAACACTTGGCATTTGGTAAAGTCCAAGTCTTGAGTACTTGGCATGAAAAGTCCAAGTGGGACACTTGGCATATGAAAAGTCCAAGCATGGGTCTTGGCAATGTAAAAGTCCAACATGGGTTGGCAAGGGAAAGTCCAAGCTTGAGTCTTGGCATGAGAAGTCCAAGGGGTTTGATATTGGATGTGTAAAGTCCAAGCGGGAGTCTTGGCAGCATAAGTCCAATGGTTGGCGGCGTAAAGTCCAAGAGGAGTCTTGGCGGCGTAAGTCCAATGTGCCTTGGCGGTGTAGACACCGTTAGCATGACATAGCTGATGGAAGCACCTGAAGGCTAACGCGATGGATGAACAAGTCATGGATGACTTGGAGGGATCCGAGAGGCGTGAGGCTGATGGAGGTGGCTAGAAGGTTTAGGTCTAGGCTAAGGGTGGTCTAGCAAGTATGGGGGCACCATACTTGGGCTAAAACCTCATGTTTGAGGTGTTCCAGTCGACTGGTGCCATGTGGCAGTCGACTGGACCAAGTCAACTAGGGTTTCGATGCGGAAGTGGTCTAGCAATGATCCGGGCAGAGGTGGGCGTCGATCGATCATGTGATCGCTGATCGGTGCTTGGATTTTCGGCCATGAATCGGAGTCTCACTGACGCGACGGTCAATGAGTGATGGCTCATCAGTCAACTGATGCTCATGATCAGTCGACTGATGTCCTAGCCGTTGGATTTTTCCAGCGTGGATTACACCGTTGTCTCACAGCAACAGTGTGATCAGTAGACTGATGGTCCCGAGCAGTCGACTGATCGACCTTTTCCAACACAGGTTGAAGCTATAAAAGGAGCTCGTGATGGAGGAAAAGATAGCGATTTTCTTGAGCAAAATTGAAGGGGGAAGTTGGTGCTTTCCAGTCCTTCAAAGCTAGTTCAAGGCAATCAAAGATCAAGCAATCCAAAGCTCTTGTAAAGTGTTTTTCCTTTACTTGCATTTGTATTTCATTGTATTTTCTTGTATTCATTTGATTATTGTTGTAATCATTATTGTACGAGGTTTCTCCGCCTCCGGATTGTTCCGAGAAGGAGTGTTTATTAGTGGTTGCATGCGCATCACTAGAGCTCGTAGAGCTCGATCCGTGGAGTAGGAATCGTGTGGTTTCGAACCACATTATATCCTTGTGTTAGCGTGTTATGCATTTCATTATCGTTATTACTTTTCTATTTCCGCTGCGCTAACGAAATTGTAGAAACAAACGAGAGCAAATTCCATCTACGAATGATCAAACGCTATTCACCCCCCTCTAGCCGTTACAAATTTCCAATAGTGTGGTCCTATGTCCATCTAGGCTAGAGGTGGTTTTGAGTATTTTGTCTCTTTCATAGACGATTATTCAAGATATGGATACATTTACTTGATGCGCCGCAAGTCTGAATGCTTTGACAAGTTCAAAGAATTCAAGGCTGATGTGGAGAAATGTCAAGGAAAAAGTATAAAGACACTACGATTTGATCATGGTGGTGAGTACCTCTTGGGAGAGTTTAGGAATTACTTATCAGAGGCTGGGATTCAATCCCAATTGTCTGCACCTTGAACACCCCAGCAGAATGGTGTAGCAGAGTGAAGGAATAGGACTCTTATAGAGATGGTTAGATCGATGATGAGTTATTCTGAGTTGCCAGATTTGTTCTGGAGGTATGCTCTAGATACGACAGTGTATATTCTGAACTTGATACCATCTAAATCAGTGCCTTCTACTCCCACAAAATTGTGGACTGGGCAAAGCCTAGTCTAAGACATATTCGGATTTGGGGGAGTCCAGCACATGTGCTGAAGGCCGATGCTGGTAAGTTGTTCGTTGGCTATCCTAGAGGAATGAAAGGAGGTTTGTTTTATAGTCTTAGAGATCAGAGGGTGATCATTAGCACGAACGCTAGATTTCTAGAGGAAGACTATGTGATGAACCACAAGCCCATGAGTAAGATTGTTCTGGAGGAATTAAAAGGGGAAGTCACTACTTCAGTACCACTGGTACAAGAGGATATACCACAAGTCACTGCACCGCGTGTCACGGAGGATACACAAGTGATACCTCGTCGTAGTGGGAGGGTTGTGAGACAGCCTGATAGATTAATATTCTTGAAAGAATCTTCTGATTTGGTCCCTGGCGAACATGAACCTGATCTCGGGACATATGACGAGGCGATCCAAGATAAAGATGCAGTATCTTAGCAAAGTGCGATGAATTCTGAGATTGAATCTATGGATTCAAATCAGGTCTGGGAGCTAGTAGAACCACCCAATGGTGTAAAAACCACTGGATGCAAGTGTATCTACAAAATAAAGAGAGGAATAGACGGGAAGGTTGGCTTGTTGCGAAGGGGTATACTCAGAAAGAGGGTATCGATTATGAGGAGACCTTTTCGCCGGTAGCCATGCTTAAGTCTATCCGGATTCTCTTATGTATTGCTGCTCATATGGATTATGAGGTATGACAGATGGATGTCAAGACAACTTTCCTTAATGGAAGTCTTGAGGAAAATATCTAAATGAAGCAACCAGAGAGATTCATTGCAAAGGGCAAAGTGCATCTTGTGTTCAAGCTTAATCGGTCCATTTATGGATTGAAGCAAGTTTCGAGATCTTGGAACATCCGCTTTGATGAGGTAATCCAGTCTTATGGATTCATTCAAAGTCCGGATGAGTCTTGTGTATACAAGAGATGTGACGAAAACGTAGTGGTATTTCTTGTACTATACGTAGATGACATTTTGTTAATTGGTAACAATGTCAAGGTGTTATCGGACGTAAGGGTATGGTTGTCCAAACAATTTGATATGAAGGACTTGGGAGAAGTGGGACACATCCTTGGGATCAAGGTTATAAGGGATCGCAGGAAAAGGATGTTGTTCTTATCTCAAGCTTCATACATAGACACCATTTTGGCTCGTTTTAGCATGCAGAACTCCAAGAAGGGTTTTCTACCTTTCAGGCATGGAGTTCCTTTATCTAAGGAGATGTGTCCTAGAACATCTTAGGAGATAGAGGAGATGAAGGTGGTTCCTTATGCTTCGGTAGTAGGAAGCCTCATGTATGTTATGCTATGTACGAGATCGGATATCTGCTTTATCGTTGGCATGGTTAGCAGATATCAGAGTAATCCAGGACAGGGACATTGTACTGCGGTAAAGCATATATTGAAGTACTTGAGAAGGACTAGGGATTATATGCTAGTTTACCAGGCAGACCAATTACTCCCTGTAGGTTACATAGATTCCGACTTCCAATCAGACAGGGATAACAGTAAGTCTACTTCAGGTTTTGTGTTTACTTTAGGAGGTGGAGCCATTGTATGGAGCAGTGTCAAGCAGAAATGCGTGGCGGACTCTACCATGGAAGCTGAGTATGTGGCAGCCTCTAAGGCAGCCAAAGAAGTTGTGTGGCTCAGGAACTTCTTGATGGACTTGGATGTGATTCCTTGTTTGCCCAGAACTATCACAATTTATTATGATAATAGTGGTGCAGTTGCAAACTCGAAGGAACCACGAGCCCATAAAGCAAGTAAACACATAGAGCGCAAGTACCACCTGATACGAGAAATCATAATGAGAGGAAAAGTTGTTGTGGCCAAGATTGCATCGGAGGATAAAGTGGCAGATCCTTTCACAAGGCCCTACTGGTGAGAGCTTTTGATAGGCATGTGGAGGGAATGGGAATCAGATGTATGGCAGTTTGAGGACAGCATAGTCTTTTAGTATAAGTGAGAGATTGTTGGGATGTATAGTGAAAAGTCTATCTTTTGTATGAAAATCTTTATTTTTGAAATAAGAATCACATGATCATTGTTTGCATATTTATGGTTATGCATATTGTCTCATACATTACATTGTAGATAACATGGTGTGTAGTGTCACACGGTAGATCATATTATCATCTCCTTGTAGAGTATAAGTAAAGGCTCACAACCGAGATGGCTTTGGACAGACCATTGGTATGGTTGTTGTGTGATTTGGTATTGGTTTGTCTTGACCATAGAATCACACTAGTACACTTTGTATGTATTGAGCAGGACCGACTTAGAGGTGATTCGATTCATTGCTCACTACATAATCGAATCGAACCTCAGATATTATGTTGTACATGCTCTAAATCCCGATATAATAACGGTCACATATACTTAGTATTCATTTCTTTGATTTACCAATGGGCGAGATTTATAGAGTAAATTGATAGGCTCGGTAAGTTGGGAAATAATATAATTTATATGGTGTGTCATTGATTATAGGAGGAAACCGTGTCCTATATATTAGGATGATGATGTCCCCTTGAGGAGCTTATAAGGTTCATCATGTAAACCCTGCAGGTGGACTTGGTCCGGCATGATGATAAGGTTGAGTGGTACTACTCATGGAGTTAGATGTTGATTAATTAATTGTTAGTAAATTAATTAATTGACGGACATTGGAGATCTTAAACACGACGAGATAAATGTATAAATAATATATGTAGCCCATATTAACTTTTGGGGGTTGGTGAGGTAGATCTATGATAATCCTCTAGTAGAATGAATATCATTAATGGATAGGACTTTATGTGGGCTTGATCCATTGGGTGGCCAAGATCCAACTCCTCCTCATGGTCCCTATTGTACCCTATTAAAACCTCATGAAGTCTAGATCCAATGATGGAAAACAAAACTCTAGATCTGACGGTGGAGATTAAATCTCAAGATCCGACGGTTGAGATTAAATCTCTAGATCCGACAGATGAGATTAAATCCCTAGAACCGACGGTGGAGATTAAAATGAGTCTTAAGCCTAACTTTATAAATATGGGCTTAAGGCTTGGGCGTAAAGATGAATTAGAGAGGTTAGGGTTTTTTTTCCTTGGCTTGGGCGGCAAGGAAGAAGTGGGCAGCTAGGGTTTTTGGAGGTATCTTGGGCAGCCACAATTAAGGAAGGTTTTCTTCTTCCTTAGGTGTTGTCGGTGCCCTTCCTTCTCCTCTCCACCTTTGTCGGAGCTCAACCTATTCCTCTTCTTCTCCTTGGCCGGTGGAAACAAGGGCTAGGGTTGTTCCTTGGAGCTCTTGGCTGGCACCCACATCTCCTTGTTCTTCTCCTTGGCCGACGACAAGCACCAAGCTTGGAGCTTGGTGGTCAGTTAAAGGATGGAGAAGAGTTTTGTTTCATATTCTTCCTTTTGTTCAGAGTGAGCAAAGAAAGGAAGATTGGTGATCTAGGAGGCTTCGACTTTTGGAAGATCGTCGCCCACACGACGTCCAAAAGGAGGAAGGACATACAATAGAAGATCGAGAGGTATAACCCTTGTTTATATTCTTTTGTATTATGTCTATAATTGTTTTTCAATTATATGCATGTTGTATGTTTTGTTTTGTGGCTAAATTAACTTGGACCCCGAATACAAACACAAAAGTCGGCGATCCGTACATCGTCTATTCCGTGGCTAATCGTAGAATTGAGGTTGGTTGCTTGAACAACAAGTTTGTTCAAGTGACTACTTTAATCGAATAGCACGACAATGAAACGGTAGCTTGGGTAATCCCTCCTTGTCAAGGATAAATTTTTTTATCCAGGGACGTATAAGGGATCGCCAGATCAAGCGACCGAGTTGAAGTGGGAAGCGAAGTTTCCTACCTTCATTAAGTTCAAGGTGCATAGTTTGTGCATCTAGATAAACTCAAACTCATCTTATACCATGGGTGGATCATGGAGAAAGCTAATTTGCTAGCCATGTGCATTGAGCCCATTGATCATGATCCAATATAGGTTTTCAAAAATATTTTAAAATCATTTTAAAAAATCCTGGTGAAGTCTATCTTTTGATAGCAATCACCATTGATAGAGTTGGTACAAAGTAGAGCCAAACCATTGAACTTTTCAATGGTTTTGAACTTTTGTGTCAACTCACTATTTAATGGATAATTTAATTTTCAAATATTTTTCACCCATTGTATTTGTTATAAGTAATGTACGTATGAATTTTTAAGATTTTTCAAGATATGTATTTTTACTTATGTATTTTTAAATTCAATTTCTGAAATTGAATTTCTGCATTTGCATAAATCAATCGACTGCCGCTTATGGTAGTCAACTACCATAAATGACAGTCGACTGCTGACTATCAGAGTCCACTGTCATGCCTGATTTCGGGTAAACAAGGTTTGTTTAGCCTAATTTCAACTATGTTAGGCTACCCTAACTGCTTGTAACCCCAGGACATGCTTTGGAAAGCATTGGAAAGGGTGAAAATTCATTGGATATGGATTAGGAGAGTTGTTTTAGTGTTCCTATAGGCTTAGGGACTCTCCAAGGACATTATTGGTGCAATGGTCAAGGGGGAGCAAGCCTTTAGGGGGAGGTTATCCATCATGGGATGATGGATGTGTTCTTCCTCATGAGGGGGAGAATTTAGATTTTGGAAGAGTGAGGATTGCCTCTCTTTAGTGATATGAGACTTATCGCTAGGAAGAGTGAAGGAGTCCTAGATGTTTTTGGACCAAGGGGGAGATTATAGGATCTCATTGGATATGAGACATTGACACCCTTGGGGAGAGCCTTTTTGATGTATGTCAAAAAGAGGGAGAATTGATGTGGGAGAAGTTGAGATTCCCAATTTGGACAATTGGGATAATTTGATTGAGTTAATGTTCTAACTCAAAGATGTTGGTTTTTGTCAAACATCAAAAAGGAGAAGATTATTGGTACAATCGGCCCAGGTAACGATTGACCATACTTGAGTTTGACTCGAGTAGTGGTTTGATCTTAGTGTTTTGATGTTTGACAATTGGTTGACTTGGGGTTGACCATAATGGAGAAGTCCAAGCATGGGTCTTGGCAAGGGAAAGTCCAAGTCTTGAGTACTTGGCATGGAAAGTCCAAGCATGGGTCTTGACAAGGGAAAGTCCAAGCTTGAGTCTTAGCAATTGGAAAGTCCAACATGGGTTGGCATGGAAAGTTCAAGCATGGGTCTTGGCAAGGGAAAGTCCAAGCTTGAGTCTTGGCAAATGGAAAGTCCAACATGGGTTAGAAAGGGAAGTCCAAGGGTTGATATTAGCGACGTAAAGTCCAAGTAGGAGTCTTGGCAACATAAGTCCAATGCTTGGTGGCGTAAAGTCCAAGCGTGAGTCTTAGCAGCATAAGTCCAAATGTGCCTTGGTAATGTAGACCAGCTTAACATGACAATAGCCAATGGAAGCACCTGAAGGCTAGCATATGGATGAACAAGTCATGGACGACTTGGAGGGATCCGATAGGCGTGAGGCTGACGAAGGTGGCTAGAAGGCTTATGTCTAGGCTAAGGGTGGTATAGCAAGTATGAGGGCATCATACTTGAGGTTAAACCTCATGGTTAAGGTTATCAATCGACTGGGGCTTTGGACCAATTGATTGGCCAAGTGTTTTGACACTTGGCAGCCGAGTCGACTTGTAGCAGTCGACTGGGATTATTATCAGTCAACTCTCGTGAGTCAACTAGGGTTCGACTATGGTAAAGGCCTTGGCACTCAACTGCCAGCATTGGGCAGTCGACTGATGGCTTGAGCAGTCGACTGTCATGGATGGTAGTCGACTGCAGATGCTCAGAAAGCTCGGTAGCCGACTAATCATTCGGCTACAAGGCTGGAAGTCGACTGATGGGTAATGGTAGTCGACTGTCAGTGTATCCATTGGCTTGAATGTCGATGTGGATTAAGTCCATTGTGAGACAATGACATTGTTGGCAGTCGACTGCCAGACGCGAAATCAGCCCGTTGCAGGTTATAAAGGCATCTCGAATTGGAGGATTTCACCATGGTTCTTTGAGCTAATTTGGAGGGAATTTGCTGCTGCAATCTAGACCTTCAAGGCTACTCTAAAGCAACCAAAAGAAAGCATTCAAGTTCGCATTTTGTAAAGTTATTTTACTTATATTTGTGTATTTTCTTGTATTCATTGTATTACTTATTGTAATCACTTGTACGAGGTTTCTCCGCCTCCAACTTTTTGTCAAGGAGTATTTTTGATTATTAGTGGTGTTTGGCATCGCTAGGGCTCATTCGAGCCCAACCCATGGAGTAAGAGCCCTAAGGTTCTGAACCACATTATATTGTTGTGTATTGTGTGCTTGTGTTGTGCATTTTGTTTTTGTTAT
Source organism: Wurfbainia villosa (assembly GCA_025175895.1). Lineage (NCBI taxonomy): Eukaryota > Viridiplantae > Streptophyta > Magnoliopsida > Zingiberales > Zingiberaceae > Wurfbainia > Wurfbainia villosa. The sequence goes on along the minus strand of CM046000.1, from coordinate 34,024,490 downwards.
TTCTATTCTATATTCCGCTACGCTAATAATGATTACAGACAAGCATGATCAAATTCCGTCAAGAGAACGAAGATGCGCTGATGCACGCGAACGCGACCTCAAATCTCGCGACGGGAAGCGTCGAGGACTCAAAGTGCACACTCACGCTCAATGTACACAAGTGCATGGATGTCGTCAAGTAATAAAAACATTATCGATCTCTTAGGGACTGAGATTCAAGTACCGATTGGTTTAGTGGACGTTATTGTTCGGATTTCCATTCTAATGGTTGTGATGACGAGGGTTGTCGGCGGTCCTAACTCTAGTACGGTGTCACACGGAGGAAGAGAAGGGTTGCTACGAGTCTCTTGAGGGAATTCTAGGATTTTTGATTTCGCTTGTGTGTCACAGAACATGCTATCAATTGAGTATTATCTAGACGTCTAACTATGATCTTGTGGAAGGGACATCATACACTTCCCCGATGAGCCTTCGAATCTATCGGGAACTACCTTTTCCATACCAGGTTGACCCCTGGCTTTAGGACGGGATAGGCAGTATGAGGATGTCGGATCAAACCCTATGACGAGTCAGAATGTGTCCCATTTCCGACTCTATCACACCCTTCTATCTATGGTTATCGAAGATGAGGCCAACCCCTAGGTTCCTCCTTAATTCTCCTAAATCTTTGATACAAGAGTTGTCACCCCTCGTATCGGCTACGTACAGTAAACAGAAGACCAAAATAAATAGCTATCGATCTAAACAATCACCAATTACAAATATAATTTCAATAATAGAAATATATTTGAAATAATTTGTTCTATGCACACAAACTACTCCATAATCCTAGAATAGGAGAATCTACTCCATAAATACGAGAAGATAAACACAAAGCAAATTAGAATTCATAGAAACAATGTAAACTACACAAAGAACGTGAATTACAATGCACTTTGGCTCTCCTCTCCGGCGTTGATGTGCAAAACTTGATCCTCAAGAGTCGTCTTCCTCCCCGTTGTGAGTTTCCGAAGCTTTTTAGGGCATTGGAGTGATGTCCCGGTCGTCGTGCCTCCCCCCTAGGATTTGGGCGTACCTTCTTTTATATATACATCAGGTCGGATCTCCGTGAAACCTAGAAAATAATATAATTGCGTCAAAATCGCCCAGCGCCACACGACCATGTGGATTCACACAGCCAGACCGTGTGTTGCGCTGGGGTGCGAGCCATGTGGATTCACAGGGTCAGGGTGTGTGTCCTTCTGTTCTAGCTACCAAATGCCTTCTTTTCGCTCCAAAAGTTTGCCATTTTCCCAGTAGAATGTTGTCCTACACACAAGAGTATAAAGAGCAGATCTCCGAACCAGAAAATAGAAAATGCATGCAAAATAAAGTGAAATATGTAAGAATCAAATATAAAATGCAACGGGATGTGAGTGAAAACTACTAAAACCCTATATATTTTGCTCACATCAATTCCCCCAGACTTAAGTCTTTGCTTGTCCTCAAGCAAACCTCAGTGTCATAAAATTTTTAAAAAAGCATTGTCCATACTTAGCATGTTAACTAGATTTATCAAGTGGTATTTTCAATCAAAGAAAAATAGATATGTTATAAAAATTCACTAAGTTAGCTTCTTGTACACATGCTAAGCGAATCTTCTTAGGCGATACTCGTTCCATGGTAAGTTAAGTCATCATTTTATAGCTTTCTTAAGGTCTCCGACTCTTAGGAACTTACCTGCCCAAAGCGAGGGTCATTCTCTAGATCTAGTACAAAGTCTCAAAGGCATTTTATAGCTTGTTTTCGTTTCTACAAAAGAGATTAACAGAAGCACAAACAAAAACAACAATAATAAAGGAAATGAAAACACAATGCTAACACAAATCCTTTACGTGGTTTGGAGATAACGCTCCTACTTTACAGTGATCCTTAAGGTGGATCAACCCTAAGCAAACTCACTATGAAGCTTTCTTTTTACAATAACCCTCCTCTTCTTACAAAGGATGAATATAAAGTTTAGAGAGGAGGAGGGAAATTAAAACACTAGAAAGCTTGGAAAATTCGTGGAGGCTTGAAAGGATGATCACAAAGTAAGCATTAACCCCTTCAACCACCACAAGCTCTCTTTTTATAGAGAGAGGGATGTTTTTCCCGTTGGCTCACGATCAGTCAACTGATGTACATGAAGATCGGCCGACCGCCGGCCAACATCTTGACGGCAACAAATCCGTGGAATCTGCACGCATGATATCCAACGTCTGCTGATTAGTCGATGATCACTTCATCACCGGACCGGATGAATGATCGGTCAGTGATCATCACGCGAGTCGAGTGAGACTCCATTCTGCGCTCATCGTCGACTGATCACCGATCACGCAGATGGGCAAATGATCGATGGCAACTTCACGATCGGGTAAGACCAGTATGCTTGTCTCGATCGATTGATACTCATCAATTATGAATAATTCATACTTGAATTGACTCCCTATACCTAGATTCGACCTTCTAGCCCTTCCTTAAGCCTTGCGCCTCTAGGATCCCTCCGAGTCCGTGACTTGTTCATCCTTTGTGCTTTGCTTCCAAGAGCTTCCTTCGGTTTTGTCATGTCTTGGGTTTCCCTTTGCCAAAGTGTGCTTGGAATTTACGCCGCCAAGACTACAAGTTTGGACTTACGCTTCCAAGACTTGCCTTTGTACTTCCTTTGCCAAGGTCCGTTTGGACTTAACACCGCCAAGACTACATGCTTGGTCTTATGCCTCCAAACCTTTTCCTTGGACTTCTCTTGCCAAGATCATACTTGGACTTTGCCTTTACTAAGTCTTCATACTTGGATTTCCCTGTCACTTATACATGTTCACAATTAGATCACAAAGTATTGCCTAACTTAGATGATTATCCAAACATCAAAACATATAAATGCTTGGGGCATTGTTGCACCAACAATCTCCCACTTTTTGATGTTTGGCAATTATTTAAGTTAGGTCTTTAAAACATGCACATAATCATATTTCCAATATGAATTCTAACTTAAACATTCCTTCTCCCCCTTTGACATACATCAAAAAGAGAAGGATTCATAAATTTCATAAAAGAATTAAATTTGTTGTAATCTTGAACTAAGGTATAAGATTGAAATTAAGCTCCCCCTTAATCCAAGATATGGTTCATGATGAATGACTAACTAGTGGAGCAAAGCCTAACAAAAGATTGAAGGTTAAATACTAACTTTGCACCAACAATGTAAGTTTGGTGATGAAAAGATATATATTATGAAACTCCCCCTAAAACATTACATCAAACAGTCCTAAAAACTTGTTTATAATGAAGATTATCATACCATAGTTTTAGGACATTCAAAGAGGCACTTAAATGCAGGAAATAGAGTTTTTTATCAGAAAATACAGTATATCAGTTGACTGGTTTCTGATGCAGTCGACTGATGTGCCTGAAATCCGAATTTCAGCCTTTTTAGCCCAACTTCATAAATGCGTTAGAAATTCTAGAAATCTCGAAAAATCATGAATTTTTGTGTACACATTTCTGAAATCATTCTTTATCAAGGAAAAATAATTTGAAAAATATATGTTTTTCAGATTTCAAGATTGATACAAACTTGGAAACTAACAAAAGTTCTAAAGTTTTTGCAAACTTTGTATCACTTTTGTGTTTCACTTGAAAACTGTTTTTCAAAATATGATAAACATAGTTTAAATCATGTTTTATTTGACATTTCCAATCACATTCTTGGATCTGTATGCACATCAATTGTGTATAAGCCTTCCCAATGATTGGTCCAATGAAGGATTAATGTCTCTAGATGGCACTTTGGTCCATAATAATGCATCATAACAAGCATGATGAATCAAGTACATCTTCCTAATATCTCACATGTTGTCTAAGTGGCTCAATACAAAAATCATGGTTTTTAGGGATTTTGTAAGATGCTTAAAGGTATAAATCCTAGGATTTCTATAGAATCATGCAAACTTACACCTTTATTCAACTAAGCACATCCCAAGTTCTCTCCTAAGTGATGAAAATTCTACTTCGGGGAGAGGCTTGGTAAATATGTCGGCTAGGTTGGACTTAGATTCAATGTAATTAAGCTCAATGTCCCCCTTATCCACATGATCCCTAATGAAGTGATGTTTCATTTCAATGTGCTTGGTCCTAGAGTGATGCACCCGATTTTTGGTCAAATTTATGGTGCTCACATTATCACAAAATACTTTCATGTTGGAGTAAGATAGCTCATAGTCCTCTAAAGTGTGTTTCATCCATAGTAGTTGAGCTACACAACCACCCATAGCCACATACTCGGCCTCGGTGGTGGATAAGGCAACACAAGGTTGCTTCCTACTACTCCAACTAACTAGGGAAGACCCAAGGAGTTGGCATCCACCACTAGTACTCTTCCTATCTAATTTGCAACCGGCATAATCAGAATCGGTGTACCCAACCAAATCAAAAGACCTAGTCCTAGGGTACCATAGTCCTACATTTAGTGTGCCTTTAATATATCTTAAGATTCTCTTAACGGTAACTAAATGAGATTCTTTGTCACATGATTGGTACCTAGAACACATACCAACTGCAAATAATATATCGGGTCTACTAGCGGTTAGATACAAAAGGCTATCAATCATACTCCTATAGAGTGTAAGATCAATTTGTTTTCCTTCATGATGATTATCTATTTTTCTATTAGTTGCCATAGGGGTTGACACTACTTTAGCATTTTCCAAACCAAATTTCTTAATCATTTTCTTAGCATATTTGGTTTGGTAAATATAAATTCCTTCACTTGTTTGTTTGACTTGTAATCCTAGGAAGAAATTTAGTTCCCCAACTAGACTCATCTCAAACTCATTTTCCATATTCTTAATAAAGTCTTGAAGAAGTTCATCATTTGATGACCCAAAGATAATGTCATCAACATATACTTGGGCTACAAAAATGTCCTTTGATGTTGACTTTATAAATAGAGTTTGATCTACACTACCCCTCTTAAAATCCGTAGAGATTAAGAAAGATGATAATCTTTCATACCAAGCCCGGGGAGCTTGTTTCAAACCATACAATGCTTTTCTAAGCTTGTATACATGGTTTGGATAATCCATATTCTCAAACCCGGGAGGTTGTTCTACATATACCTCTTCCTTAATGAACTCATTTAGGAATGTCGATTTAACATCCATTTGATGGAGTTTGAAACCCATATAAGAGGCATACCCTAATAGGATCCTAATAGATTCTAACCTAACAACTGGGGCATATGTTTCATCATAGTCAAGTCCTTCAACTTGATTAAAGCCCCTTGCAACTAACCTTGCCTTATTCTTAGTAATATTTCCTTGGTCATCTAGTTTGTTCCTAAAGACCCATCTTGTAGTAATGATGGTGTTGACATTAGGTCTAGGAACTAACTCACATACTTGACTCCTTTCAAATTGAGCCAATTCATCTTGCATTGCTAAAATCCAATCCGGATCAAGTAATGTATCTTTGATTGTTTTGGGCTCAATTTGAGAGATTAGGGTTATATGACTAGAAGGATCCCTATGAAATGACCTAGTCCTAACACCTTGAGATAGTTCACCTACAATTTGATCTAGATGGTGATTTTGATGAACTCTTAGTGTTCTAGGAGGTGTATTGACTTGAGTTTGATCATGATTATCCTATATTAATCTTTCATCATCGGAATCACCTCTTACTCCCCCTTGATTCAATTCTCCCCCTTGATCATTACCCCCTAAAGTTAAGTCTTGAAATTGTTGGGTAATTTCTCGATTTTTGTCATTGATATCATCATCAATGGGAGATTTCCTAGGGTATGTATTAGAGGTTTCATCAAATTGGACATTTGAAGATTCCTCAATATTTTGAGTTCTTTTATTATAGACTCTATAACCTACACAAGTGGATTTGTATCCAACTAGGATTCCCTCATCCACTTTGAACTCAAATTTACCTAGGTTGTCTTTGGTGTTTAAAATATAGACTTTGTTTCCAAAGACTTTAAAGTAGTGAATTGTTGGAATTGTACCATTCCACAATTCAAATGGGATTTTTCCTAAAAACCTATGAATTAAAGTCCTATTTTGGATATAGCAAGCGGTGTTAACCGCTTTCGCCCACAAGTAGCTAGGTAAAGAATATGCATTTAGCATAGTCCTAGCCGCTTCTTGTTGGGCACGATTTTTCCTTTCCACAACCCCATTTTGTTGGAGTGTTCTAGGACAAGAAAATTCATGTTTGTACCCTTGTTCTAGGCAAAAGGTTGAAAAATTAGAATTCTCAAACTCTCCACCATGATCACTATGGATCTGGTTGATTTTGAGTTTTCTTTCATTCTCTACTCTCTTGCTAAATCCTATGATTATTCCTAGGGTTTCATCCTTATTTTTCTTGAAAAATACCCATGTAAATCTAGAAAAATCATCTACTATCACTAAGCAATATTTACTACCAATCATGGAAGGGGTACTATGACAATCAAATAAGTCCATATACAATAGTTCTAAAGGTAAAGCGGTACTAAGAAAAGTTTTACCTTTGTGTGATGTTCTTGATTGTTTCCCTTCTTGGCGTGCATCACACATTTTGTCCTTGATATACTTGACTTTTGGCAACCCTTTGACTAACTTCATTTTGGATATTTTGGCAATGTTCTTCATATTTATGTGCCCTAGCCTCCTATGCCAAAGCCAACTCTCTTCTTCTTTTGCAACAAGACACTTAGTAGAAGCATTAGTAGCATAGGATAAATCAACATAATATATATTTGATTTCCTAAAACTTACTAACATGCAATCGTTTAAAGTTTTGTGTCTTATGAAATATTTTGAAGAGTCAAATTGAACATCAAAATTTGCATCACATAGTTGACTTACACTAAGTAAATTAAATTTCATATTTTTAACTAACAACACTTTATGAATGGCAAGGTTGGGGGATACCTCAATTGTGCCTTTTCCTAGAATCTTAAGTTTGCCACTATTTCCAAAAGACACCTTCCCCTTGCTAGTGTGGTTGATAGTGGAAAATTTTCTCTCATCACCGGTCATGTGTTTTGAGCACCCACTATCAACAATCCATAAGCTTGGTTCTTCTACCTATACAACATGAAAAATGCAAGCCTTAGGTACCCAAATTTTAGGACCACTAGCATCAATCAAAAACTTCTTAGGGACCCAAGCCTTTCTAACCTTGCTCCTAAATATGGATTTTCTACTAACAAGAGATGTAAATGCTACCTCCTTTTCCTTAGGCCTATATCCTATTCCGGCCTTGTTGTAAATAACCCTTTGATCCTTAATTATCATATCTAGGTATTTTGAGTCATTAGTAAATTTTTCTAAGCATGCTCTTAATTCACCTATTTCTTTTCTTAATTCATCATTTTCATCTCTAAGTGTACATGTATCATTACAAAGTGGTTCTACATTTTTAAGTGATTTAACTTCTACTTTAAAGTCCTTAATCCTAGTTTTTGATCTATTTAAGGCATTTTGAATGCATGCAATGGTTTTGTAAAGTAAATCTACCCTAGGGGAGTTGCTTACCTCATCATCACTTGATGATGATTCGTCACTTGAAGAAGAGGATGAAGACTCCTCACTTGAGCTTCCGGCTTCCTCCTCCAAGGCCATGAGAGCTAGGTTTCGAGTGGCATGACACACTTCTTCATCATCGGAAGAGTCATCCAAGCTTAGTGTGTCCCATGTTTGAGCCACCATTGCCTCCTTCTTCTTCTCCTCCTTCTTTTCCTTCTTCTCCTTATGCTTCTTTTCTTTCTGTTCCTTCTTCTTTAGTTTCAGGCAATTTGGCTTGATGTGCCCTTTCTTGTTGCAACCATAACAAGTTTCGTTAGATGAAGGAATTGAACTAGATGAGATTTTACCTTTGGTGGATTGGAACATCCTCCTCACATCTTTCTTGGTGAGTTTCCTTGACCTCCCACCAAACTTCTTCACATAATGAGCTACCTCACTTGCCGATAGCTCTTCTTCACTACTAGATGAATCTTCCTCGAATTCGGATGAGGAAGACACTTCTTTCTTCTCCTTCTTCTTGTCCTTCTTTCCTACAAAAAGAGCTACACCTTTCTCTTTGGACGAAGTGTTAGCTTGCTCGTGCAATTCAAATTCACAAAATAACTCATCTAATTTAACCAAAGAAAGATCCCTAGAGACCTTATAGGCATCTACCATTGAAGCCCAAAGGCTATTCTAGGGAAGGCTTGGAGCACATACCTTACAAGGTCTCGGTTGTCGACCTTCTCACCTATCACATGTAGTCCGTTGACTACTTCCTTAAAGCGACCATGCATTTGGCTCACGGTATCATTGGTCTTCATGGCGAAGCTTTGGAGTTGGCTTATTAAGAGATCTCTCTTGGCTCTTCTTGTTTCCTTGGATCCCTCGTTGAGCTCAATTAACTTATCCCAAAGCTCCTTCGTCGATTCAAAAGGCCCCACCTTGCTTAGTTTCTCTTTTGACAACTCACATTGAAGTGTGGTTGTTGCTTTGGCGTTGGCTTGAGCCTTCTTGGCCATGTCTCTCGTCCAATCCTTGGTCGGTATGGGCGCTCCATGTTCATCAACCGGCTTCGAGAATCCGTCTACAATGTTAAACCAATTGTCAATATCGTTCATAAGGTAGTATTCCATCCTACCTTTCCAATAGACGAAATCGTTGTCGTCGAAGAAAGGAGGTCTCGCTGTGCTATACCCCTCCTGGAAAGCCATCTTGCTCCGTTTAATTGTTAGATCTTCCGATGCGATCCGGGCTCTGATACCACTTGTAGGGGATCGTTGGAACGCTAGAGTGGAGGTGAATAGCTTTTTTCGTTTCCACAAAAGAGATTAGTGGAAGCACAAACAAAAATAACAATAATAAAGGAAATGAAAACACAATGTTAACACAAATCCTTTATGTGGTTCGGAGATAACGCTCCTACTCCACGGCAATCCTTAAGGTGGATCAACCCTAAGTAAACTCACTATGAAGCTTTCTTTTTACAACAACCCTCCTCTTCTTACAAAGGATGAATATGAAGTTTAGAGAGGAGGAGGGAAATTAAAACACTAGAAAGCTTGGAAAATTCGTGGAGGCTTGAAAGGATGATCACAAAGTAAGCATTAACCCCTTCAACCACCACAAGCCCTCTTTTTATAGAGAGAGGGCTATTTTTCCCGTTGGCCCACGATGATCACCAACGATGTACAGATCGCGATCGTGCCGTCAAGCCAAAGGCTTCGACGGCAAACAGTGGAGATACGCAGCCATAATTTGCCGCTGATCGATCGATCGATCCTTTATCGATCGATGATGAAGCGATCGATCAGTGATCAGTGTGGAGTTGAGTGAGACTCTATTACAGGTTGCTCGTCGTCGACTGATCACGATCGGCAAGCCGGTGATGATCGACTAATGGCAATATCGGGCCGACCGCAAGACGTGCTCGCTTGTCAACACCCTAATCGATACATCGTTAATTCATACTTGAATTGACTCCCTAGACCTAGACTCAACCTTCTAGCTCTTCCTTAAGCCTTGTGCCTCCAGGATCCCTCTGAGTGTGCGACTTGTTCATCCTTTGCGCTTTGCTTCCAAGAGCTTCCTTTGGTTTTGTCATGTCTTGGGTTTCCCTTTGCCAAAGTGTGCTTGGACTTTACGCCGCCAAGACTACATGCTTGGACTTACGCTGCCAAGACTTGCCTTTGGACTTCCTTTGCCAAGGTCCGTTTGGACTTAATGCCGCCAAGACTACATGCTTGGTCTTATGCTGCCAAACCTTTTCCTTGGACTTCTCTTACCAAGATCATACTTGGACTTTGCCTTTACCAAGTCTTCATACTTGGATTTCCCTGTCACTTAAACATGTTCACAATTATATCACAAAGTATTGCCTAACTTAGATGATTATCCAAACATCAAAACATATAAATGCTTGGGGCATTGTTGGACCAACAGAAATCACCAGCGTTTCTTGAGGTGTTTTGGGGTGATTTGCTACTATAAATCAGGGTCTCCAAGTGCAATTCAAGCAACCACAAAGCAAGCAATCCAAGAGCAATTGTAAAGTATTGTTTTCTTTACTTGTTGTGTATTTTATTTGTATATTGCTTGTATTTATCTCTTTTTGTTGTAAAATCACTTGTACGAGGTTTCTCCGCCTCAGACTTGTGTCGAGAATGAGTGTTTATTAGTGGTGTGTGATTGGCATCGCTAGAGCTCTTTAGAGCTCGATCCGTGGAGTAGGAACCGTTCGGTTCCGAACCATGTTATATGATTGTGTAATTGTGTGCTTGTATTGTTATTGCTTTATTTCCACTGCGCTAACAAAGATTTGTAGACAAGCACACAACGAAATCCATCACGCAACAAATCGCCGCTATTCACCCCCCTCTAGCGGTCAACATTTCCTCTACAGAAAAGTCCAAACAAGTCTGGATGATCAAATGTTTGGCAAAATGTTAAATCAAGTAGTGAGGTCAAGTCCTTGTTATAGGGACAATTTTAGGCGTCAATTCGATTAAAGGTTCCACTTAGATTACGAAATCGAAATTAGAAAGGTAAATAACAATCCAATCATATATAATTTATCATTTGTTGTGCTAACTCTATAATGCAAGACTTAGAAGCCTAAGTCAAAAGAATCCGAGCGATCAATTTGGTTCCAGCCGACCGAGGGTCTAGGCGATCGAATTTAGATTCAAAGAAAATCCAATCCAATCCAGATTCCACTTCAAATCCATACAACCAGAAGGGATCCGAATGACCGAAGTGAAATAAGGAGCAACTAAATTGGATGAACCAACTTTTTCCAACAGTGTGACACGTTAACGTCCAAACATCCGAAAGGAATCCAAGTGACCGAAAGAGGATAAAATCTGACTGACTCAGACTAGATCGAAGTAGAACTAGAGGCGCCAGAAACTAGAGGCACCTGAAAGATATCTAGGCAATCGAATTCACTTGATAAAAGTGAATTCGACCAGCAACTCCATATCATCAATTCAAGCAAGCAATCAAAGTGCAATCAAGTGACATCATCTTCTACTTTTGTTCTATGCGAAAGCCTTGATGTTACACTTAAACACCGAACTTCACTTCAAACAATCTTCATGTTGGTATAAGTTTAATTATTTCATTTGTATATTTCTTTAACTCTAAAAGGCAATAAGTTTGTTACCGCATCTTACTCTTATAAAAGTTGAATCTCTTTCTTTTCAAAAAAAAAGAGATTACTAGTGAATTGCAAATTCAAAGTGATCACAGTTCGCGAACCTTGAACTAACAACCATTGATTATGAACCAAATAAAAAACAATTTATCACTCTCCTTATGTCATGCCTCGGGGGCATATTTGTTATCCAAATGACGGAGGAGCCCCCGAAATAAATACATTACTAGAACCAAATATGGTAAAAATTTTGAAATAATCAAAAATATAAAATACAATTATTTTATTAATTGCATGCATGCACGACTAAAGTATAAATCAATTAAAAGTAAAATAAATTTATGACACCCAAATCAAATTGCGACAAAATCCAAAGTGCATACACAAAATACGATAACAATAAAGAAAACAAAACATCTCGACGATGCAGTGGGACCAACACGGCTAGGGACTCTCTGAGCAATGTGAAGGTAGGTCAACATCACACCTCCTCTATCAGCTAACCTGGAGGCCAAAGAAAAGAGGGAGTGAGTATAAATCACTCAGTGGGTGTATAGAAGATAGTGCATGATAATATAAATATAATGGAGATCAAAGGAAAGTAAACCCAAGTAACCCAAACCTCAGAGTACGAATATAAGTCCGCAACTAACCTGGTCAGCAGTATAACAAATACACCTATAACATACACAACCAATTGTAAACCTGCAAGAAATACACATCAAGATACCGCAACAAAGTGTTATGGCTCTCGAGGTAATACAAAGGGGCACTATCTGCGGACAATAATATGCTACTATGAATGGGACTCATGGGTAGATAGGAAATATACCAAGCACTGTCTATGCGCAACCACATGCTACCACGAACGGGACTCGTGGGTAGACAGGCAATATAAAGACTTATTGTCTACGAGCAATGATATGCTACCACGAATGGGTCTCGTGGGTAGACAGAGTATATAGTTATCTAGCTATTGACTGCGCGCAATGACATGCTACCACGAATTTATCTCGTGGATAGTTAGAGTATATAACTATCTAGTTATCGACTGCATGCAACAACATGATACCACGAATGGGTCTCATGGGCAGTCGATTATCCTAAGTTGTTAAGCCTAGGGTTATCAAACACATCTAGCATGAAACGTCTATCAAAGTCGATAAAGATCATCAATCTACTAATAATCATGTCAAGGTGGTTAAGCCTAGGGTTCCAACCTATCTAACATGAGATACATATCAAGGCCGATAAAGATCATCAATCTACTAATAAGCATGTCGAGGTGCTTAAGCCTAGGATTCCAACCCATCTAACATGAAATGCCTATCAAGGTCGATAAAGAAAATAAATCTACAAATAAGCATGTGTTCCATAAATGTTGTTTCATTCTTTACATTCCCTTCTAAGGAATAATCTTGTCTAAATTATATCATTTCTACCGATTCAATCATGCACGCAACAACACGCTACCACGAACGAGTCTCGTGGGCAGTTAAGATGTAAGGTAGTTATCTAGCTACAGATAACACACGAAACTAACTATCACTAACTTCAAATGGGTAGTCCAAAAGTATAACTCTATAGTAGATTCTCTCAACCACGAATGGGAGACATGATCGACCACAGGTATACAAATGTAACCATGATTCAAAAGTAAGAAAACTCTACTGCAGACTCTCTCAACCACGAATGGGATGTTGGGTTTCCCCAACACTGACGTGGTTGTGTGTTCGAACACGTTTCATAAACATGCACATAGCAGAAGCAAAAATAAGTAATAAACTAATTTATTACAATACACACACCACACGCATGCAGGATACAACAAGTGCAGACATAATAGCTATTTCAAACTTTGCAATAAAAGAAAACTACTCTAGGTATACCTGATGGATTATGTGAAGCGGAAATGACATCAACCTTAGCAACCCTCGTAAGTTTTGCCTCTATCTGTATCCACGCCAAGTATCGTCGGGATAGCTTCAACAAGTTACGAGCCCCGTCTTCACACAAGATACTAGTCTCGTATCGAAGACGTTGTGATCTGAGAGATGGTCACAATTCGAATCTAATTCGAATCGAAAAATGAGTTTCATAAACTTGCTTCTCGAAAGCAGTTTTCGTTAAACGATTGACGAAACTTCAATCCTCCACCAAAGAGGATTGTCGGAGATCCAATCCTCGACAAGGAGGTCGCTGCCGAAGTTCCAAACGCTGACTAAACGACGCTCTCATCACAAAGGGCACAAGTTGTCCAAGAGTGCAGCTTGGTGGAGGAGATGACCAACCAAACTAGTGGTCGGCGACAGCCTTGTGGCCTACAGCTGGAGGTGGCCGGCGGCTGGATGTGACCGGTGGTTGGACTGTTGGTCGGTGGATGGTCGACGGCTTGGTGGTTGGCCGGCGGCTAAAGGTGGGTGGCGACTGAGCTTGGGCGGTGGCAACAACCTTTGGTCGACACACAAGCATGTTGGGATGTATACTGAAAAGTCTATCTTTTGTATGAACATCTTTATTTTTGAAATAAGAATCACATGATCATTGTTTGCATATTTATGGTTATACATATTATCTAATACATTACATTGTAGATAACATAGTATGTAGTGTTATCAACAACTTGAGAAAGACAACTTAATGGACATCGTTTTTACTATATATTATAGACAGGAGTTACCTGTAGAAAGAATACCCATGATAATGTGAGGCCAATTTGAATGTCCTTTGCATGTATCCCACTTGCTGAAAAAAAAATAGATTAAAAAAATAATAAGTGATTCAAAGTGGCGTTACTCTTTGACAGCAAAAGAACAGTTTGTTAAAATATAGGTGTAACTGCAGCTTCAGTAATTGCAACTGTTGAAGGTGTCAGAAAGTAGGACATGAGGTCCATCAAAATGTGTTATTTAATCAACATTTTCCTAGTTATAAACCTATCTTTAAGCAACAGCAGCTACTCTTGTTTGACATAACTGTACCAGGTGTCACACCTTTTGCAAAATCCATCACTTCCGTTAAAGTTCATCCATGTGAAACTAGGAACACTACATGCAATGAGTTGGTATTTTAGAAAAGCATTATTCCAAGGATACATAATGATCATATTCAATGTTGATCCCTAAACAGAATTCAAAGTACTCGATCGTTTGAGATTGCAGTTGATAACACAATCTATTCCTTACCCTCTTTCCAAGCATGTATGATGTATCATCTTACCCCAAATTAATCTCAACTAAATTACAACGGAACAAATATCTCCTAGAATAGGATGCTAAGTAACAATCATGCAGAAGGCACATGCAACGAAGCAGTGGAGGTGAATAGCTTTTTTCGTTTCTACAAAAGAGATTAGTGGAAGCACAAACAAAAATAACAATAATAAAGAAAATGAAAACACAATGTTAACACAAATCCTTTATGTGGTTCGGAGATAACGCTCCTACTTCACGGCAATCCTTAAGGTGGATCAACCCTAAGTAAACTCACTATGAAGCTTTCTTTTTACAACAACCCTCCTCTTCTTACAAAGGATGAATATGAAGTTTAGAGAGGAGGAGGGAAATTAAAACACTAGAAAGCTTGGAAAATTCGTGGAGGCTTGAAAGGATGATCACAAAGTAAGCATTAACCCCTTCAACCACCACAAGCCCTCTTTTTATAGAGAGAGGGCTATTTTTCCCGTTGGCCCACGATCAGTCAACTGATGTACAGCATCAGTCGACTGCCGTCGAAGCCAAAGGCTTCTGACGAAGCAAATCCGTGGAGATACGCAGCCATAATTTCCAACGGCTGCCTGATCAGTCGACTGATCCCTTTATCAGTCGACTGATGAAGCGATCAGTCGAGTGATCACTGTGTGGAGTTGAGTGAGACTCTATCGATCACGCCGGTATTGGCAAATGACTAATGGCAATATCCCGATCGGGCAAGACCAGTGCATGGATCGCTTTGTCGCCTTTTCACCGACTCACCAAACACCCTAACAAATAATCGATACATCGATTACGATCGATACTCGTCAAGTATGAATAATTCATACTTGAATTGACTCCCTAGACCTAGACTCAACCTTCTAGCTCTTCCTTAAGCCTTGCGCCTCCAGGATCCCTCTGAGTGTGCGACTTGTTCATCCTTTGCGCTTTGCTTCCAAGAGCTTCCTTTGGTTTTGTCATGTCTTGGGTTTCCCTTTGCCAAAGTGTGCTTGGACTTTACGCCGCCAAGACTACATGCTTGGACTTACGCTGCCAAGACTTGCCTTTGGACTTCCTTTGCCAAGGTCCGTTTGGACTTAATGCCGCCAAGACTACATGCTTGGTCTTATGCTGCCAAACCTTTTCCTTGGACTTCTCTTACCAAGATCATACTTGGACTTTGCCTTTACCAAGTCTTCATACTTGGATTTCCCTGTCACTTAAACATGTTCACAATTATATCACAAAGTATTGCCTAACTTAGATGATTATCCAAACATCAAAACATATAAATGCTTGGGGCATTGTTGGACCAACAGAAATCACCAGCGTTTCTTGAGGTGTTTTGGGGTGATTTGCTACTATAAATCAGGGTCTCCAAGTGCAATTCAAGCAACCACAAAGCAAGCAATCCAAGAGCAATTGTAAAGTATTGTTTTCTTTACTTGTTGTGTATTTTATTTGTATATTGCTTGTATTTATCTCTTTTTGTTGTAAAATCACTTGTACGAGGTTTCTCCGCCTCAGACTTGTGTCGAGAATGAGTGTTTATTAGTGGTGTGTGATTGGCATCGCTAGAGCTCTTTAGAGCTCGATCCGTGGAGTAGGAACCGTTCGGTTCCGAACCATGTTATATGATTGTGTAATTGTGTGCTTGTATTGTTATTGCTTTATTTCCACTGCGCTAACAAAGATTTGTAGACAAGCACACAACGAAATCCATCACGCAACAAATCGCCGCTATTCACCCCCCTCTAGTGGTCAACATTTCCTCTACAGAAAAGTCCAAACAAGTCTGGATGATCAAATGTTTGGCAAAATGTTAAATCAAGTAGTGAGGTCAAGTCCTTGTTATAGGGACAATTTTAGGCGTCAATTCGATTAAAGGTTCCACTTAGATTACGAAATCGAAATTAGAAAGGTAAATAACAATCCAATCATATATAATTTATCATTTGTTGTGCTAACTCTATAATGCAAGACTTAGAAGCCTAAGTCAAAAGAATCCGAGCAATCAATTTGGTTCCAGCCGACCGAGGGTCTAGGCGATCGAATTTAGATTCAAAGAAAATCCAATCCAATCCAGATTCCACTTCAAATCCATACAACCAGAAGGGATCCGAATGACCGAAGTGAAATAAGGAGCAACTAAATTGGATGAACCAACTTTTTCCAACAGTGTGACACGTTAACGTCCAAACATCCGAAAGGAATCCAAGTGACCGAAAGAGGATAAAATCTGACTGACTCAGACTAGATCGAAGTAGAACTAGAGGCGCCAGAAACTAGAGGCACCTGAAAGATATCTAGGCAATCGAATTCACTTGATAAAAGTGAATTCGACCAGCAACTCCATATCATCAATTCAAGCAAGCAATCAAAGTGCAATCAAGTGACATCATCTTCTACTTTTGTTCTATGCGAAAGCCTTGATGTTACACTTAAACACCGAACTTCACTTCAAACAATCTTCATGTTGGTATAAGTTTAATTATTTCATTTGTATATTTCTTTAACTCTAAAAGGCAATAAGTTTGTTACCGCATCTTACTCTTATAAAAGTTGAATCTCTTTCTTTTCAAAAAAAAAGAGATTACTAGTGAATTGCAAATTCAAAGTGATCACAGATCGCGAACCTTGAACTAACAACCATTGATTATGAACCAAATAAAAAACAATTTATCACTCTCCTTATGTCATGCCTCGGGGGCATATTTGTTATCCAAATGACGGAGGAGCCCCCGAAATAAATACATTACTAAAACCAAATATGGTAAAAATTTTGAAATAATCAAAAATATAAAATACAATTATTTTATTAATTGCATGCATGCACGACTAAAGTATAAATCAATTAAAAGTAAAATAAATTTATGACACCCAAATCAAATTGCGACAAAATCCAAAGTGCATACACAAAATACGATAACAATAAAGAAAACAAAACATCTCGACGATGCAGTGGGACCAACACGGCTAGGGACTCTCTGAGCAATGTGAAGGTAGGTCAACATCACACCTCCTCTATCAGCTAACCTGGAGGCCAAAGAAAAGAGGGAGTGAGTATAAATCACTCAGTGGGTGTATAGAAGATAGTGCATGATAATATAAATATAATGGAGATCAAAGGAAAGTAAACCCAAGTAACCCAAACCTCAGAGTACGAATATAAGTCCGCAACTAACCTGGTCAGCAGTATAACAAATACACCTATAACATACACAACCAATTGTAAACCTGCAAGAAATACACATCAAGATACCGCAACAAAGTGTTATGGCTCTCGAGGTAATACAAAGGGGCACTATCTGCGGACAATAATATGCTACTATGAATGGGACTCATGGGTAGATAGGAAATATACCAACCTTGTCTATGCAAGAACCACATGCTACCACGAACGGGACTCGTGGGTAGACAGGCAATATAAAGACTTATTGTCTACGAGCAATGATATGCTACCACGAATGGGTCTCGTGGGTAGACAGAGTATATAGTTATCTAGCTATTGACTGCGCGCAACGACATGCTACCACGAATTTATCTCGTGGATAGTTAGAGTATATAACTATCTAGTTATCGATCAGATGCAACAACATACTACCACGAATGGATCCCGTGGGCAGTCGATTATCCAAGGTCATTAAACCTAGGGTTATCCAACACATCTAGCATGAAATATCTATCAAGGTCGATAAGGCTCAGCAATCTACTAATAAGCACGTCGAGGTGGTTAAGCCTAGGGTTCCAACCCATCTAACATGAGATGTCTATCAAGGTCGATAAAGATCATCAATCTACTAATAAGCACGTCGAGGTGCTTAAGCCAAGGGTTCCAACCCATCTAACATGAAATGTCTATCAAGGACGATAAAGATAATAAATCTACTAATAAGCACATGTTCGATAAATGTTGTTTCATTCCTTACATTCTCTTCTAATTAAGAAATAATCTCGTCTAAATTATACCATTTCTACTGGTTTAATCAAACATGCAACAACATGCTACCACGAATGGGTCTAATAGGTAGTTAAGATGTAAGGTAGTTATCTAGCTACAAATGACACACGAAACTAACTATTACCAACTTCAAATGGGTAGTCCAAGAATATAACTCTACGGTATATTCTCTTAACCACAAATGGGAGACATGATTAACCACAGGTATACAAATGCAACCATGATTTCAAAGTAAGGACACTCTACTATAGACTCTCTCAACTACGAATGGGATGTTGGGTTTCCCCAACACTGACGTGGTTGTGTGTTCGAACACGTTTCATAAACATGCACATAGCAGAAGCAAAAATAAGTAATAAACTAATTTATTACAATACACACACCACACGCATGCAGGATACAACAAGTGCAGACATAATAGCTATTTCAAACTTTGCAATAAAAGAAAACTACTCTAGGTATACCTGATGGATTATGTGAAGCGGAAATGACATCAACCTTAGCAACCCTCGTAAGTTTTGCCTCTATCTGTATCCACGCCAAGTATCGTCGGGATAGCTTCAACAAGTTACGAGCCCCGTCTTCACACAAGATACTAGTCTCGTATCGAAGACGTTGTGATCTGAGAGATGGTCACAATTCGAATCTAATTCGAATCGAAAAATGAGTTTCATAAACTTGCTTCTCGAAAGCAGTTTTCGTTAAACGATTGACGAAACTTCAATCCTCCACCAAAGAGGATTGTCGGAGATCCAATCCTCGACAAGGAGGTCGCTGCCGAAGTTCCAAACGCTGACTAAACGACGCTCTCATCACAAAGGGCACAAGTTGTCCAAGAGTGCAGCTTGGTGGAGGAGATGACCAACCAAACTAGTGGTCGGCGACAGCCTTGTGGCCTACAGCTGGAGGTGGCCGGCGGCTGGATGTGACCGGTGGTTGGACTGTTGGTCGGTGGATGGTCGACGGCTTGGTGGTTGGCCGGCGGCTAAAGGTGGGTGGCGGCTGAGCTTGGGCGGTGGCAACAACCTTTGGTCGACACACAAGCATGTTGGGATGTATACTGAAAAGTCTATCTTTTGTATGAACATCTTTATTTTTGAAATAAGAATCACATGATCATTGTTTGCATATTTATGGTTATGCATATTATCTAATACATTATGAAGTCGTACAGTTATTCACTCCAATGAACTAGTTACCATAACTAGCATCCACGGTTAACTCCAAACATCCCAATGTCTCCAGCCAGTGAGAAACATTTGCTTGGATAAACTAAAGAGTATAACTCGTGCTAGTCTCAACAAAATTGATAGTATCCGAATACATCAATTCATCAACTAGGGATAATTCCAATACATCCCAATTACACATGTACAGATACTCACTAGTTGTGATTCAATCACAAATTCTCTCATGTTGTGAATCGTATTGTAGATATTCAGTAAATGAGTTTTAGGTCCAATCAAATACATGATAGCATGTACACTCAAATAGGGAATCTTCATTTATCAAATAAATGGTACAACCATAAGGCGATTGTCTTAGGACATCTCTCATATATATCTAATAAATTCCCACTTGGCCTAAGGTCAATCGCCACAGTATCCAATACCATAAGCTCTAACATGAACCTCAAATTTACTTTGAGGTAAGGCCTTAGTTAAAGTGTCCGCTAAGTTCCTTTCAGTGAGAATCTTCTCGATTTGTATTTCTTTCCTACTGATGATCTCTCTGATCAAATGATAGCGTCGAAGCACATGTTTGGATCATTGATGAGACCACATCAAGTTCAGAGATGAACTTCTTAATCCAAACTGCTTCCTTTGCTGCTTCTGAAGCTGCAATGTATTCTACCTCAGTGGT
This sequence comes from Wurfbainia villosa, assembly GCA_025175895.1. Taxonomy (NCBI): domain Eukaryota; kingdom Viridiplantae; phylum Streptophyta; class Magnoliopsida; order Zingiberales; family Zingiberaceae; genus Wurfbainia; species Wurfbainia villosa. The sequence continues at coordinate 34,004,297 of CM046000.1, read as the reverse complement.
AGAATGTCATGCCCCAGGGGCCTATTCGTCATCCAAATGACGGAGGAGCCCCTTAGTGACAATTTTCCGAAATACATCGCTGGAACCAGATCTGATAAAAACCTCGAAATAATAATAGAAATATAAGTATTTTATTAACTGCATGCATGCATGACTAAACATAAATTAATTAAAAGTAAAATAGTTTTATACCACTAAATCAAATTGTGACAAAACCAAAGTGCGTAAACAAACGACAATAACAATAAATAAAACCAGAATGGCATCTCGACGATGCAGTGGGACTAGCATGGCAAGGGACTCTCTGAGCGACGCGAAGGTAGGTCAACAGAACACGTCCTCTATCAGCTAACCTGGAGGATAAGAGAAGAGGGGGTGAGTACAACCACTCAATGGGTGAATAGAAAATAGTGCATAATCATAATGGATATAATAGACGTAATGGAAGTAAAAAAAACAAACTAGAGTAACCCAAATCTCAGAGTACCAATATCAGTCTGCAACTAACCTGGTCAGCAGTATAACAAATACACCTACAACATATACAACCAACTGCAATCTACAAGCAATACACATCAAGATACTGCGACAAGTCTCGTGGCTCTCGAGGTAATACCAAGAGCACTAACTGCGAACTACCACGAATGAGACTCGTGTGACGATAAGTAATATACAAAGCACTGTCTATGCGTAACTACATGCTACCACGAACGGGACTCGTGGGTAGACAGGCAATATAAAGACTCAATGTCTGTGGGCAACGACATGCGTTCCACGAATGGATCTTGTGGGCAGACAGAGTATATAGGTATCTAGCTATTGACTGCACGCAACAACATGCTACCACGAATGGGTCTCGTGGGCAGTCAGAGTATGTAACTATCTTGTGATTGACTACACCCAACAACATGCTACCATGAATGTGTCTCGTGAGCAGTGATTATCCTAGTTTGTTAAGCCTAGGGTTATCCAACACATCTAGCATGAAACATTTATCATAGTCGATAAAGATCGTCGATCTACTAACAACACATCGAGATGATTAATCATAGGGTTCCAACCCAACTAACATGAAACATCTATTGAGGCCGATAAAGATCATAAATCTACTAGTAACACATCAAGACAGTAAAACCATTTCTATCAGTTCAATCATGTATGCTACAACATGCTACCAAGAACAGGTCTCGTGGGTACATATGTTGCAAGGTAGCTATCTAGCTAAAGACGACATATGAATCAAATTATCACTAACTCCGAATGGATAACACAAGAGTATAACTTTACGGTAGATTATCTCAACCATGAATGGGAGACATGATCGACCACAGGTGTACCAAGCAACCATAAGGAAACTCTACTGCAGACTTTCTCAACCGCGAATGAGAGGTATCATTGGCAGCCAAGACATGAGAAACGTTATATACCCTCTAAAGATCAATCTCGTCTAAATTATACTATTCTACTAGTCCAATCACAATATCAACCAAAATAGTAAATAACTAGGCATGTACCAGTAGCATCCAACAATAAGCACGTCCGGGGTATTACACCTAAGGTTCTAACTCCTAGAGTTTTACTAATGTTGTTTTATTCTTAAGATCCGCTCCTACGGAATAACCTCATCTAAGTTATTCTATCTCTACTAGTCTCAATCATGGTATCAACCGTAATAACACGTAACCAAATAAACACATAACAATGATATCCAATAAACAACAGCATAGTCATAGTAATGGAAATCAATAGGAAACAATACATAACCGAAAAAGCGCATAACAGTGATATCCTATAAACAATAGCATAAGCATACTACTGGAAATCAATAGCCGAAGTCAAAGAGGTCAAGCAAGTATGGGGTCAAGGCAACCCTAGACAGAACATCAAGTGCAAACATAATATAAACTAAGTAGCAACATAATCATATCATCATACACTAAAATCTAGAGAGTCAAAGAACCTCTATATACCTTCTAAGAATTTATCTCATCTTAGTCATACTATCGCACTAATCCAATCCTAATACTAATCCAAAAATTAATAGGTAAGCATCTACCAGTAATATCTAACAATGTATATCACAGCAATAACTAGACACGTATCATAGTAATAGCAATCAATAACTATATGCTAACGATAAGCAAGCAACCTAGAATCTAATGGCCCAACAGATATAAAGTTAAAGCAATACTAGACAGATCACAAAGTGAAAACATAATACAACCTAAATAAACAACATAACCAATATAATCATGCACTAAATTCTGAGATCATAGAATCCACCCACCTCTGTAGAACATGGTTGGCTTCACGTCTGACATTTTACCTCAAATCAGAATCCTTGTTAGCTGGCTAGGGTTTCCGCTTGTTTGTCAACCTTTTTGATAACCTATCCCCAAGCAAAGTGATCTTCCAACAATCATCTTTAAAAATGAAGACAGAACCCACTTTGGGAACAACTCAGAACCGGTTTTCTTTTGTAACTATCCCAAAGGTTTCAGAAGTCTCTCGAATCATAATACTATTTTTGCCTTTGAAGGCACTTGTTTTGAATTTGACAACCAAAAGAAAAGCACCATGAAAGTCTGCATTGAGAAGACACTCATTCAATTGCTTTTTCCCTAGTTCTTTCATAAGCTCGGCAATATATCCTTTAGATTCAGAACCTTTAGACCATTAAGTTGTAGCAAATTTGCATCAACAATCCCATAAATCTCTGAATAAACAGGGTGAACACCTTTTCTAGATGAAGAAGAGGCAGAAGCATGGCCTCGTGTTCTCCGCTCAGATCCACCGTCCGAACTGTTGCAGCGACGACATGCCGCGGAAGCTTCGCTTCATAACCATAGGAGGCAGCGCGTCCATCACCAACAGTGGCGCAGAAGGTCCGGCTCGGATAGGAACATGAGGGCAGCTGGCGGCGTGCGTTGCTCACATCGTAAGTGGAACCAAACAGCATCGATTGTTCGACTTTCGACAAAGATAGGAAATAGAACAAAGGGACGGGGGCTCACTGCAAGAAGAAGTCGAAGTCCGTGGCGCAACAGGGAGGATGCAACCCTCCGTGGATGGTGCACTGGCAGGGCTCGAGCGGGCGGATGAGCTTCTAGATTTTACTAATGCCGAACAGGCTGTGGGCGTTCTAGAACTTGGTGGCATCCTTCGCCGGGAAGATGGGCGCGAGGAGGCTATCGAGCCTACATCTCTGACGCTGAAATTACAGACTGTGCAGGCCTGGCTAGCACCGCTGTCATCACTACTAGAGGGGAAGGATGAGGGGCGGTGGCCTGGCCACCGGTGCGTGCAGCTCGAGCGAGCAGCGGCGGCGATGATGATTTGGGCATAGGGAAGGGCGGCGCTCGAATGGAATCGGGAGAAGAAGAAGGGGGAATGCGGCATGAGAAATCAAGAAGGAGAAGAAAAATGATCCAATTAAACCTAGGGTTTAATATTTAAACCTTACCTTAAAACTTTATTGAATTAATCAATATCATGGCCAAAAATAATTTGGCTTATCCCAATCAAATAAAATTGTATCTCGAAATCATCAACTAAAATACAAATAAATGACTAAATTTTGTTTTTAATAAATAAATAAAATTTATTTTATTTATTTCATTTTAAATTATATTATTTTAATTATTATTTTATTATTTTATTTTATTTTATTTATATTTTACATAGAATCCGCTATAGTGTCTTGCTTGGAACCTTTCCAGCTTATTGCACCTCCATTCAAGGTGAATATGTATCCAGATTGAGACATGGAATCATTCTTGTCTGTCTGAAAGCTGACATCTGTATACCCGCATATTACCATATCACCCTCTCCATATATTAGAAACACATCCTTAGTTCTTCTTAAGTACTTAAGGATTGTCTTAACATTTGCCCAATGATCCATTCATGAATCATACTGGTATTTGCTCGTGACACTCAGAGCATACATGATAAATCCTATTGCGGATGCATAGGGGATCTTACTCATGCAAATCCTCTCGTCTTCTAGGCGCGGACACATAGACTTCAAAAGGTGTATCCCATGCATGATGGGTAGGAAATCTTTCTTGGATTCCAACAAGCTAAACCTCTTTAGTACTCGGTCTATATATGTAGACTGTGAAAGACCAAGCAACCGTTTCGATCTATCTCTATAGATCTAAATCCCAAGGATGTAGGTTGCTTCTCCTAGGTCTTTCATGGAGAATGTTTTGGATAACTAAATTTTAACTGACTGTAAGACAGATATATCATTTCCTATAAGTAATATGTCATTGACATACAACACTAGGAACACGACTGCACTCCCACTAACCTTCTTGTACACACAGGGTTCGTCTGGATTATGTGAGAAATCAAACCTTTTGATTGTCTCATCAAAACGGATATTCCAGCTCCTGGATGCTTACTTCAGTCCATATATGGACCGTCGAAGTTTGCATACCTTGATTTTATCAATCGATGTGAAACCCTCGGGCTGTATCATATACACATCCTCGAGTAGATTTCCATTAAGGAAAGTCATTTTCACATCCATCTGTCATATCTCATAATCATAATAAGCTGCTATAGTCAGGAGCATCCGAATAGATTTAAGCATAGCTACTGGTAAATAGGTTTCGTCATAATCAACTCCTTGCTTTTGACAATAGCCTTTCGCCACTAATCTAGCCTTAAAGGTAATCACATTACCATCCATGTCGGTCTTCTTCTTGAAAACTCACTTGCACCCTATAGGCTTAATGCCTTCAGGTGGGTCCACACAAGTTCCAAACTTAATTTTCATACATGGAATCCATTTCTGACTTCATGGCTTCAAGCCATTTGTCCCTTTCTGAACTTTTCAGAACTTCTTCATAACTGAAAGGCTCCTCATCATCAATAAGTAACACGTTGTTCGATTCACTTACGAGAAATCAATATCTCTCAAAAATATTGCATGTTCTACCAGATCTATGAAGATGTGGTGTCACAATAGGTTCAGCTGATGTCTCATCACTATGAGTTATCGGTTGAGGTGCTTGACCAGGTATCTGATCAATGTCTATTGGAGTCTCATGAATCTCCTCAAGTTCAATGATACTCCCACTATTTTCTTGCAAGAGAAACTTTTTCTCTAGAAATACAGCATGCCTTGAAACAAACACCTTTTGTTCTATATGGTGATAGAATTGGTAATCCCTCATTTCCTTAGGGTATCAAATAAATAGACATTTATCAGACTTAGCATCCAGTTTATCTGATACAGTCTGCTTCACATAAGCAAGATAACTCCATATCTTCAGTAAGATAAATGAGGTTTCTTACTATTCCATATCTCATATGGAGCAGTGGAGACTACCTTGGTCGAGACTCTGTTTAACAAGTAAACAGCTATCTGAAGTGTATAGCCCCAAAAGGACTTGGGAAGATTCGCGTGATTCATCATTGACCTAACCAAGTCTAATAAGGTTCAGTTTTGCCTCTCAGACACACCATTAAGCTGTGGTGTATACGGCGGAGTCCATTGAGACAATATATCATTGTCCCTTAGATAATTCAAAAACTCTTGACTCAAGTATTCACCACCTCGATCAAATCGAAGTATTTTTAATACTTTTTCCAAGTTGTTTCTCTACTTCATTTTTGAATTCTTTAAACTTTTCAAAAGCTTCAGACTTGTGTTTCATGAAAAACACATACCCATACCGTGAGTAATCATCGGTAAAGGTGATGAAGTAGTCATAACCTCCTAGGGCATGAGTGACATAGGTCTGCATACATCAATATGTATTAGACCAAGTAACTCTCCCACCGGTTCACCTTTTTCAGTAAAAGGTAATTTAGTCATCTTGTCTTTTAAGCATGATTCGCATGTATTGAATGAATCAAATTCAAATGATTCTAGAATTCCACATCGATGTAATTTGGACATGTGTTTCTTGCTGACATGGCCAAGACGAAAATGCCACATGTAAAAGTCTAATTGATTATCTTTCCGAGCACGCTTGTTGCTCGCTTCGATATTGAAAATATCACCGAATACGTCTAACGTATATATTCCATTGCACAAAGTTTCAGTCCCATAAAGAACGTCATTTAAAGTTATGTAACAATAATTGTTATTCAAATTCAAATGGTACCCATTTCTATTTAAGCAGAAAATAGAAACAATGTTCTTTATTAACGAAGGTACATAATAGCAATAGTCTAGTTCTAAGACAAGTATTGTAGGGACCTTCAACAAATATGTTCCGATGGCGACCGTAGCAACCTTTGCTCCATTACCAACTTGCAAATTTGATTCTCTCTTGATGAGTCTTCTTCTTGTTAGTGAAAGCCCTAGAGTCAATCATGTGATGATTTTTGTATGGACTTGTTGTATCATATTCCTATTTATAAAGGCATGGTTATTATATTTACTTGTATTGGTGCCAAATAACTAAGTATAATAACGTCCTTGAGTAGAAGGTTTTTATCTATATCAATCGATTGGTTGAATTGATAATGAGATGATATAGAGAACACTACTCTTAATCATTCCTAGTCAAGTATTAATATTCAGGGGCAATATTAATGCAAAGAGACTAGCATGTAGGTTAACTCGATGACTTGATCTCACAAGTCATGGATATGAGATATCAAGTTGACACATGGGTATGCATTGGAGAATGTATACTGAATGACCCACCATGAGAAAGTATTATAAATCGTTATATGAGTGTCATATACTTTCTCATGTGATTATTAGTCCTTGGACCTGAAGTCACCATGGTTCCCTACATAAGGAGTTGCATACTTTGGCTTCGTCAAATGTCACCCGTAAATGGGTGGACTATAAAGGCGATTACTAGGTATGTAACAAATTATGCGGAGGGATGTGAGTGATGTAGATGGGATCTATCCTGTAGAGGATTTGTGACCGCTAGAGGGGGTGAATAGCGTTGTGCTCGTTGCGAGATGGAATTCGTTGTGTTTGTCTCTACAAATTTCATTAGCGCGTAGCAGAATAATAATATAGCAATAATGAAACAAGACAAACACGCAAACACAAGTATTTAACGTGGTTCGGAACCGAACGGTTCCTACTCCACGGATCGAGCTCTAAAGAGCTCTAGCGATGTCAATCACACACCACTAATAAAACACTCCTTCTCGACACAAGTCGGAGGCGGAGAAACCTCGTACAAGTGATCTTACAACAGTAAGAAATGAATACAAGCAATATACAATACAAATATGAAAGACAAATAAAGAAAACTTTACAACACTTTGCTTTTGATTGCTTGAATGCTTGGTTGCTTGAAATGAACTTGGAGACCCTGATTTGTAGGTTGCTTGAAATGAACTTGGAGACCCTGATTTACAGCAGCAAATCGCCCTAAAAGCGAACTTGGAGACCTTGATTTACAGTAGCAAATTGCCCCAAAAGGCCTTAAGAAACACTGTTGATTTCCTCCTCCTCGAGCTCCATTTAAAGCTACAACCTGGGCTAAAAATTGTCGATCAGTCAACTGCTCAGGACCATCGGTCAACTGATGACACTATTGCTGTGAGACAACGGTGTAATCCACGCTAGAAAAATTCAACGGATAGAACATCAATCGACTGATCATGTCCATCGGGCCGACTATCGAAGCCTTCACTGATCGCTAGCCCCAGCAATGAAAGTGAGACTCCATTCTCAGGCCCCGATTCGAGCACCACCGATCGATCACATGATCAATCGATCGCCGAGCTAGCGATCATTGCCCACCTCCGCGCTTGACTGGGACACTTCCCATAAACCCTAGTTGACTCACACTAGTCGACTGTCATATGGCACCAGTCAATTGGCACACCTCAAACATGAGGTTTTAGCCCAAGTATGGTGCCCCCATACTTGCTAGACCACCCTTAGCCTAGACCTAAGCCTTCTAGCCACCTCTATCAGCCTCGCACCTCTCGGATCCCTCCAAGTCATCCATGACTTGTTCATCCATTGCACTAGCCTTCAGGTGCTTCTATCGGCTATGTCATGCTAACGGTGTCTACACTGCCAAGGCACATTGGACTTACGTCATCAAGACTCCGCTTGGACTTTACGGCGCCAACCATTGAACTTATGCTGCCAAGACTCCCTCTTGGACTTTACGCCGCCAATATCAAACCCCTTGGACTTCTCAAATGCCAAGACTCAAGCTTGGACTTTCTCTTGCCAACCCATGTTGGACTTTCCTTGCCAAGACCCATGCTTGGACTTTCCTTGCCAACCCATGTTGGACTTTCCATGCCAAGACCCATGCTTGGATTTTCCTTGCCAAGACCCATGCTTGGACTTTACATTGCCAAGTACCCAAGACTTGGACTTTCCCATGACAATCATATTGTCATATGTTTTTGTCGAATATCAAAACATCTCTCGAGTCAAGCTCGAGTCCTAGTCAATCGTGACCTGGGTCGATAGCACCAATATATCCCTCCTATATGACGGGAGTGACATCCTTATTCTTGATAGAGTGAGACCACGAAGTGCATGGTCATGCCCAAATGAGTCAATATGAGATATTGAGCTCATTTTATTAGAGTGAGTCTACTTGGAGTTCAAGATATAGATTGTACCGAGGATGACATGGTATATGCCTCAGTTGGTCAATCTAGATGTCAAGCATAGAGGGACATTGTCACATATTATGAGAGTCACAATTAGTAGTCACAAAGGTTATATTGGATCTCAACATTCTTGTAACTTGGGTAGCAATGATGTGTTGCTAGATACTGCTCATTGCTTATGTTCCTAAATCAGTTTAGAAGCATTGCCAATGTTACAAGAACCTATAAGTTCACACACAAAGGGCAATTAGATGGAGATTAGGTTCATATGATGAACCATGAGGATTAGGTTCCTGGGATGAACCAAATTGGATTAAGCGTAATCCAAATTAGACTAATTGAGTTAGACTTAATTTGATTCAAATGTTGAATGAGTCTAATTTAGATTTGATTCATTGAGTCAATTTAAAATAATGAATAGAAATTCATTAAATTAAATTGACTTGAATCAAATGGTTGGATTTGATCAACCATGGGAGATAAGAGGTCAAGTTTGACTTGACTTGAGAGGAAAGATGAATGGTCAATTTTGACTTGACCAATTGTCATGTCATGGTGACTTAGCCTGGGAATCGGCCAATGATGATGTTCCATATCATCATGGACTCATCATGGGGTGCCACCTCATGAGGGAGACCAAGAGCCATTGGCTCTTGGAGTTACATGCATGCATGTAACCCCCCAAATAGTGGCCGACCACTTTGATGGGTTATCAAAGTGTGAAGTTAAGTGTGTAACTTCATCATCTTCTTCCTTGGCTCTTCCCTCAAGCTCTCTCCCTATTCTTCCTCATCTTGCCGTGAGCCTCCAAGGGGTGCTAGCACACTCTAGGTTGCTTTTCTCCACCTATTTCTTGTGTGGATACCAATAGAGGAGTGTACACTTGACACTCTCGAGTTCCGGCAAGCCGTTTGGACGAGCAGGATAAGCGAAGGGCGTCGCATCGAGGGTAAACTCTTAACATATAGATCTAGAGTAGATCTAAAGTTTTTTAAACACGTACATGTAGTTCTATTTACCTTCACACGGATCTGTGGCCGACTTCCGGGGTTTTCGCAATGCAAAAAGCGGTGTTTGCGACTCGGAAAGTCCAACACTTCTATTCCTTAGCTCATGTATGTCATTACATATATGTGAGCCACACCCGGTATCCAATATCCAAGTGTCTAAAGAAATAGAATGACAATCAATAACGAAGATATCTGAAGAAGATGGGGCATCAGATGCCTTATTCTTCTTCACATACTCAAGATAAATCTTGCAGTTTCCTCGCTAATGGTCTCCTTTCCACAATGATGGCAAGTTCCCTTTTGAGTTGGTTATGCCTTTTTAGTCTTTTTCTTCTTCCCCTTCTGCTATTCCTTTGACTTCCTCTTAGAACCTTTCTACGAGGAATCAACTAACAGCATCGTCCCCTGCTCATGCTTCACAGAAGGCTCCACAATCTTTAGCATGTTGAGCAGTACCACAGATGAACCTTCTGGCATCTCAGAGGTGAAGAGGAGCTTGGAGACTTCAAACCTTTCGGATCTCACTTGCTCATCAAACAACTCATAGAGATGAAAGACTACGGTATGAGCATCCATATGCTCATGCTGCTTCTGTAGCTCGAGTACCATCGCGGCTAGCATGATGCAACTCACTAGTTCAGAATCACTCACATATTTCTGATAGGTCAACAATTGGTCCAGAGTTGCGTCATCACTAGGACGGGCGGGAGGAGGCTTTTCGGGGACCTTCGCAAGCTTTTCAATCTTAAGAACAATTCTCAAGTTTCTAAGCTAGTTCAAGAAGTTTGCCCTAGTCAATTTATTCGAATCCAAAATGGAACGCAAATTCAAAGACATCATGATCAATCGATTAACCTAGATATACAAATCAAGCATATATGAGAAAATTATTTAAATGCATCAACATAAATTTATAAATCCCATTCATTTTTCGAAAACAAAAACCCTCAAAATCAATTCGGGAGATCGTAGGTCCATCTCTGAATGGGTTGATATCCAATATAGATAAGAACAACCTCAGAAAGAGTCCAACAAGTCATTCTTAGCTACGATGGTAGGTATCAAGTATACCAATTACATATCACGTATATGTAACTATCGCAATGTGTTATCAACTAATTGAATGTTCACACATACATTGGGTTGTTAACACATTAACAAGTATGCATTATATGCATAGCACCAAACTTCACCTCCCTTCACATCAACCTTGGAGAGAGTCCAACAAACCGATGCTCCAAGTTAAAGTCGACCCATTAATCGCAAAATAGTTTTAATATGATTAGAGTGCATTCAACCAATTAGTCAGGCTTGGAGAGAGTCCAACAACCCAAACTAACTATTGACCTCTGACTCTTACAATATTAGTAATAAATTATTTCAATAGTTTGACCATGTTCAGGTTTGAGCTGGGCTTGGAGAGAGTCCAACAACCCAAACAAGAAATCGAACTCCGGTTCTAACTATATTAATGGAAGGTGTAGGCTTTAATATTGTGTAAGGGTTTTAAGGTCTCATCCTCTTTCCATGCAAATAACTATTATCTACATGACAAGACACACATGGCATACATCTACATGTCACGACACACATGGCATAATGATATGCATCTAATGCAATTACATGGCATACAATTATGGCATGTACAAATAGTTTTCTTATTTGTCATAACTAATTTTGGAAAATAAAATATGTTTGAGATTTGATTTCTCAAATCAAATCTTGATTAAATTAGAAAATAAATTTTCAAATCTAATCACATATTTTATTTATGGAAATTTTAATTAAGGAAACAAATTTCCTAATCACATTAGAAAATTTTCAATTTGAATTTCTTTACTAATTAAAATTTCCATAATTATTTCTAAACTTTCCAAAAGTGGAAATTTTCCAAAAATACAATTACGACTATCGCAAAATAATTTTACGATTATGTTGGAACATAGTCGGACTCTGATACCATTGTTGGGTTTCCCCGGCACCGACGTGGGTGTATGTTCGAACACGTTTCGTAAATATGCACACAGCGGAAGCAAAAACAAGCAATAAACTAATTTATTACAATACAAATACCACACGCATGCAGGATACAACAAGTGTAGACATAATCGCTATTTCAAATTTTGCAATAAAAGAAAACTACTCTAGGTATACCTGACGGATTATGTGAAGCGAAAATGGCATTAACCTTAGCGAGCCTCGTAGGTTTTGCCTCTATCCGTATGCATGCCGAGTATCGTCGAGATAGCTTCAACAAGCTACGAGCCCCATCTTCACACGAGATACTAGTCTCGTATCGAAGACGTTGTGATCCGAGAGACAGTCACAATTCGAATCCAAAAATGAGTTTTGAAAACTCGCTTCTCGAATGTGGTTTTCGTAAACCGATTGACAAAACTTCGATCCTCCACCAAAGAGGATTGTCGAAGATCCAATCCTCGGCAAGGAGGTCACTACCAGAGTTCCAAACGCCGACTAAACGACGCTCTCGACGCAAAGGACACAAGCTTTCCAAGAGGGAAGCTTGGTGGAGGAGATGATCGACCAAATTAGTGGTCGGCGGCAGCCTTGTGGTCGGCAACTAGACGTGGGCGGTGGCTGGACTGCTGGCCAATGGATGGCCGGAGGCTTGGTGGTTGGCTGACAGATGAGCTTGGGTGGCAACAACAACCTTTGGTCGATGCACAAGCAAAGGGTTGAGCGGCAAGGAGCAAGGAGAGAAATCGGCTAGGGTTTCAAAACCCAACGATCGAACCAACCAACGAATGAACCAACCAACACGGGTTATCTCTCAACCCCATTATTTATAGAGAACGTATCTCTTAACCAATAAGAGACTTTTTTTCGAGACCTTTTCTCTAAAGTCTTTTCTCAAAAACCTTTTCTCAAAGGGTTATTGGTTCACAACCAAAATCCGTTAATCCGCTCCAATAACTTAACTTAAAATAAACCAAACCGCATTGGTCTATTTTAAGTTAAAATGAACCAAACCAATTTTGATTTATTTTCCACCATTGGATTAGAACCAAACCGATTTAGTTCATCTATCTTGTCTTCATAAAACTTGGCTCATCCATGCTTTCGATGCGACTAAAATAATTTCATGCTCGCTCCATGTTTGGTCCAACCAAACCAAGTCTCTTTCGATCTGAGAATCTCATTCTCAAACTTATTTTAAATCCTTCGGATAACACTCGTAGTGCATGTGACCAAATAGGTTCCCGATTTATGTTGGTCGTCTATAATTAACCATTAATTATAGAACGATCATGAGTGACACCTAGTAGTACATCATGATCCCCAATTAATCGAAAAATCAATGGTTAACCCTAAAATGACTTTTGAAACCTTTCAGCAACTACAGTGAAACGTGCCTCATTTCCTTCACTCATCTTATACTCACTTGGTTTAGGACATGGTCTATTGTGTCAGCCCCACTAGGCTGACCATGTCACATCTAGCCTAAGTATTACTTTCTCATCCTCCGAATTCTAGTTACTGCACATGTATCCAAGAGTACCATACTCTAAACATGTAATGCTTTGGCCAAAAACTTTAGTAACAATCCGACGAGAGACCATAGGGTATACATGTCCTCGCAATGAGTAGTGAATCCTCTATAGGCTATTCAAACATCTTCGGCCACTTCGACTTATACCCAATCATCCCGGGTCTACATCTCCTCGGAGATGCTTGCTTAAGATGTCAAAGTATAAGTCCTCATGACCAAGATGACTTGAATACTGCAAGTTGAAGGAACATCGCACTTAAGTTGTAGTAAAAACTTCATTAACATATCCATATATACAATGAATCATATGAAGTCTTACAACTAGTCACTCCAATGAATTAGTTATCATAACTAGCATCCACGGTTAACTCTGGACCTCTCAATGTCTCCAGCTAGTGAGAAACAGCTGCTTGGATAAACCAAAGAGTATAACTCGTACAAGTCTCAACAGAATTGATGGTGTCCGAATACATCAATTCATCAACTAGAGATAATTCCAATTATACATGTAGAGATACTCACTAGTTATGATCCAATCATAAATTCTCTCATGTTGTGAATCATATTACAGATATTCAGTAAATGAGTTTAAGATCCAATCAAATACATGATAGCATGTACACTCAAATAAGGAATCTTCATTTATCAAATAAATAGTACAACCATAAGGCAATTGCCTTAGGACATCTCTCATATATATCTAACTTGGGAGACCTAGTTCGCAGTCGATATATAAGAAACGTTATATACCTTCTAAGGAATAATCTCATCTTAATCATACTATCTCTACTAGTCTCAATCACAATATCAACTGAAATAATAAATATATAAACATATATCAATAACATCTACTAATTTATATCAAATCAATAAATAAGCACATAACTGTAATACCAATCAAACACTAGAATAAATAACTACATGTTAATGATGAGAAGCAACCTAGAAACCAAGTAAAGTATAAAAAGATCAAGTAATTATAAGGTCAAAGCAATACGACCTCTGATTGCACTAAGATCTAAAGAGGTCAAAGAAGGAACCATCTACCTCTGATTGTAGAGCGTCTTAGCTATCTTCCAATCCGAAGCTCTGCTTCCATTCTCAAATATGTTATTTAACCCAATCAATATTTTAACTAACTAATGAACAAGGACTTAATAACTCAATTAATCTCTTAATTGATTATCTAATCAATTTAGGAGTATGTTTATGGGTTCTATTAATTTTAGCCCAACTGTTAATTATTTTGTGAAGTCACTAACATAATTAATTATACCCATCTAATAAATTGATAAATTCCAAACCAACGTTCATTACACTTAATTGGATTAATTATACTAACCTAATTAATTCCAAACCCATTTACATTAATTAATTGAATTACCATCTAATTAAACTATTAATTAAATTATTAATCAAACTTTCGATTTATTCAAACCTTAATAATTTACCCATTAATTAAATAGATAACAATTAATTATCAAATATTTAATCATGGCTAAACACCACTTCATTGTACTAATTCCAACTTAATTAACCGATTGATTAATCCTAATCAATTAAGCCTTAACTAAACTCATTAGAAACAAGGTTAATTAAATCAAAAATCATATACCAATCGATGACAGACTGCTGATCTCGGTGCTAGAGATGTTGGCAGCTAGTGAGTCCCCTTTGTCGTTGAGAGGAAGATGGCGGCGAAGTCACCGGTGGCACCAGAAGGTAGCGGCGGAGACGAGTGGAAGAGATCGAGTGCGGCAACAGCGTCACCGATTTGGCTCACAGTCGATGTTGCCGCTCGCAACGAAGAGGAGGTGGCTCAGTGTGGTACATGGTCGACCAAGCTAGGCACCGAAAAGAGCAACCGCTGAGGGAGAAGCCCGGTGACAGCGCCGATCGGGCACTGCGATGACGTCGTCGAGCTGGATCGCACGAAGGGGAGCGATGGCGAAACTCGATTGTGTGCGAGGCAGCCTGAGGCGGCGGAAGTCGACGCTGTGTGCGTGGGTGGTGCATGACGGCAGACGCACAAAGGTCGCGGGCAGCAAGCGCTGTGCGTGTGGACAGCAGGTTGCGGCGGCGTGGGCTGCCTGACGCGAGAAGAGGAAAAGGAAAAAAGAACAGGATTTTAATTCCTAAATTGAACTTAGGAAAAATCATAGCCTAGTGCCTAATTATATACTTAGGCTAATTGACTTAATCAACCTTAGCCTAATCCTAATCTAGAGTTGGATTTATATAAACTTAGGCCTAGTTGAATTAATCAACCTTATGATTAATAATAGTTAGACTTAGTCCAATCTAATAAAAATCTTATCCCAAAATTATCAACTAAAATATTAATAAATAACTAATTTCCTTTTAATAAAATAAATAAATAAATTTATTTTATTTATCTCGTTTTAAATTTTATTATTATTATATTATATTATTTTAATTTTAAATTTTAAAAAATCGATATATTACATTCTCCTCCACTAATAAAAATTTGGTCCCCAAATTTTCTACTTGCTATATCATAATAAAGATATCCTATCTGCAAGTCGTTCTTCTACTCTAAATAATTTCTTTATCAGAATCACGTTACCATCCAATCTCTATCCAATAGATGACCTTGCTTCATAATCAAAATTCTTTCGGCAATT
Source organism: Wurfbainia villosa (assembly GCA_025175895.1). Taxonomy (NCBI): domain Eukaryota; kingdom Viridiplantae; phylum Streptophyta; class Magnoliopsida; order Zingiberales; family Zingiberaceae; genus Wurfbainia; species Wurfbainia villosa. Next base: position 33,988,560 of record CM046000.1, on the reverse strand, counting down.
TACCAAACACAGCTGATAAAGTTTTGAAATGCCCAAAACGCGCACTATACTTTCAGAATTACCAAATCGCACACATAATTCCCAAAATATCCCTCCCGCCAAACATATTGCAATTTAATGCAGAGAGAGATTTGCATCTATCCGAGCCACAACTGGAAATCCCGCGCCATCCAAACGTCACTTCCAGCCGCGTGGGAGTGGCAGGCCCATGCTGTTGATGAGCATCACACGCAGGTTTCCTCCGTAAATCAACTGAGGAACACCATTTTTTATGAAACCCTAATAGTTATCAACGACATCACTGCTCCCACGAATATATCAGCACTTAATCCAGAAGTTGACGCAGCTCACTCACCAGCCTCTTCACATAGTATTATCATGTATGTATATGTTTTTATTCTTGAGACTGCTATGAGGTTAATAAATGCATTGTAGGTGGTTGTATAGCCAAGTTTGTCACACACCCATAAATACGATGTAGGCATATCATACCAAAGTAGACCAATGCACCCATAATTGCGATGCAGGAGATTCATAACCGAGTTTTGTCGCCACCTAAACAAATTCCACCTAACTTAAAAGGTGATGGTTCCAATTAAACCCCACGATTACTTAAGTTCCCTGATTTAAATCTCGTCACCACCGTGGTGCTGAGTTTAATACTCCCAGCACCATGGGGAATGAACTTGTCGAGATAAATGGTGGTGCTAGTAATTTATATTCCAGCACCACGATGGTAATGAGATTCAAACTCTCAGCAACACCTTGGTGCTGGGAATCTAATTCACTAAACCAGGGAGATATAAGTGGTCGACATAAAGGGTGGTGCTGGGATTTGAAATCTCAACAACACTATGGTCCTGCGAATAAGACTCCCAGCACCATTGGCATTGGACTGGTGGAGATAAATGGTGGTGCTGGGAATTTATATCCCAGCACCACCGTGGTAATGGGATTAAAACCCCCAGCAACACCATGGTGCTGGGAATGTAATTTCTAGCACCATGTACATATAAGTTGCCGGAATTGTTGGTGGTGCTGGGAACTAAAACCCCAGCAACACAGTGGTTCTGCATTTTAATATCCCAACACCAGGGAGATGGAACTAGTCCAGATAAATGGTGGTGCTGGGAATTTATATCTCAGCACCACCGTGGTAATGGGATTAAAACCCCCAACAACACCATGGTGCTGGGAATGAAATTTCCAGCACCATGTACATAAAATTTGCCGGAATTGTTGGTGGTGCTGGGAACTAAAACTCCAGCAACACAGTGGTTCTGCGTTTAAATATCCCAGCACCAGGGAGATGGAACTGGTCGAGATAAATGGTGGTGCTGGGAATTTATATCCCAGCACCACCGTGGGCCTGGGATATAAATTTCCAGCACCATGGAGAGGGAACCTGGCTGAGAAAAAGAGTGGTGCTGTCAATTTATATTGGAGATAAATAAAGTCGTCTAGGCGGGTCGAGTCCAAGCGTGACCTATACTATCATTCTCCACCTTTCCTTATGCTCCCAAACAGTAGTTATGAAAATTAATGCTCTGTGCCAACATTCAGACGAGTGTGCCAATTGGCATGCTGCGTGCCAATTGGCACGCACCCATAACTGCCTGTAGGAGTGTGGGAACTAAGTATCCCTCTGCGCATAAACCCTGTAAATGTCTTCCTCTTCCATTCCATATAAACCGTTCATAATTTCAACATTGAAAGGTCCATCAATGGGTTTCGGTAAAAACCCATTGATGGCCCTATCAACATCAAATGTTCTAATTAGTTAAGTGCATAATTGGGAAACCTAACCATAAACTCTCATCCTCCACTTGTCTTCAGACTTCTAAAGCCTAGTTAAAAAAATTCAGCCTACTTGCATAGCACACTACATATAACAGTGTTGATTTTAAAAACATTTGCAGGGACGACCCCCTTCCTGATGAAGTGTTAACATTTTTGGAAACAATTGAATCAAATTTGAAGGATAGAGAGTTAGATGATCAAGATTCCATAAATCTGTGCCCAAGTAATATTCCATCTTCATCTCAGTTTACTGATGTGGGCAATAGAATTACCAGTGATCAACACCTTGATATAAATAGAGACGCTTCTTCCATACTCGAAGAAGAGTTTGTCACTGCTACCACAGTAGATCATGAATATTTTGAACAAACTTGGAGTGAAGAGGAGGTAAGTGATATACATGGGATAGAAGAGTTAGAATATACAAATTCTTCGGAAGAATTCTTGATGATATCAACATGAAGAAGGTGAGTTAAACCCAGATAAGTACAAAGGACTTAGAGGAAGTGTTTCCAATTCGATGATCCCTATGTTTTAAATCCACAAATAAGACTATTGGCGGATGTTGGCTCATCGATCCAAATGAATTTTTCATCGACAAGTTTTTTGCTCTCGACAAGAGTTTAAAGATGCACTAGTAAGGCATGCGATGCTAAAAAACTTGATCTAAGCGATTGACACTCAATAGAATTAAAGTTATTTGCTTTAGTCGGCCTTGTTCATGGAGTCTAGTTGCAAGTGGAGGCGTGGAGTTCAACGTCACAAAATATGTAAAGCGGCATGAATGAATGTGGTGTTAGGGAAACAAATAGATCACCATGCTTGCACATCCACATTTGTAGCAAACCAGTTGTAGGGCGGTTGGCTACCTCGATGATCACAATTCAATTCGAAGAGAAATGCAAGCTAGGTTTGGTGTTCACATTTCATACAAGAAAGCATACACAGCCAGACAGAAAGCATTAAAAAGAGTGGTAGGTGATTTTGATCAGGCCTATATTGATCTTCCAATGTACTTGCGTGAGTTAAGAGTTAGAGATCCTGATACATATGTTGCAGTACTAAGAAATGGTGAAAATCAATTCCAGCGATGTTTTTGGGCATTTGGTGCTTGTCGAAGAGTATTCAGGTTGTATTTGCGAAAACTAATTGGAATTGATGCTACACATATGACTGGCAAGTATCCTGGTGTTTTGCTAATGACTACTGCCGTTGACGGTAATGCAAAAATTATGCCAGTTGCATTTGGAATTGCCGAAGTTGAATGTGGATCTGCTTGGGAGTGGTTTTTGGATCATGTAAAGACATTCCTTGATGTCCTACCAGAGTCGTTTAGCATTGTATCAGATAGACATCGGGGGATTATATCAGCAGTTAACAAAATGTATCCATCTGCCCATCATGCTTTTTGTTGCTATCACTTGTCTTGTAACATGGTAACAGATACCCGGGATAGATCCTCATTAGGTTTATTTTGGGTAGCAGCAAGAGCCAATACAAGAGTTGACTTTGATTGATTAATGCAGAACATGCATGACAAACACAAGGAAGCATATGCGTGGCTACAAAAGATCGATCCAAAAAGATGGGTCAATGCACACTTTCCTGGCAGGAGGTACACAATGTTAACCACTAATTGTTCCGAAAGTTTAAATGCATTATTCAAGGAAACACGTGAACTCCCCATCACCAGTTTAATTGACAACACTAGAAGAAAGCTTGCTCAATAGTTCTATAACCGTAGGGAAGAATCTTCAAAAAAGTCAGGTTTTCTAACACCTTATGCCATTAAAAAGATTGATGAAAGGAGAGAAAGAACTCGATTATATTCGGTATTCCCATATTCACAAACGGAAATGGAAGTACAGACAATAGCTTCTTCGTATATTGTTGATTTGGATAGGCAAAGTTGCATCTGCGGTGAGTTTCAAATTTCAAGAATTCCTTGCTCGCATGCTATTGTAGTCATCATATATCAGAACATGGATCCATACCGTTACTGCGAGCATTATTTTCTAAGGGAAACCTGAGAGGCCACTTACATGGATCGTATTTACCCATGTCGAAGTAAGAAATTTTGGCCTAATGGTGACAAAATTTTCGGAGTTCTACCTCCTCGTAGCCTTGTGCAGCCCGGGCGAAGAAAAAAGGCACGCATAGAGTCCAAACATACTGAGAGGGTGAAAAATAAATGCAACAGATGCAAATAGCTTGGGCATAATAGGAGGTCTTGTAGAATGCCACCGGCTACTAATTCCTAAGTATGTTTATTGTGGATGTGTAAATATTTTTAAAGGAAACAATGTTAATGTTAATGTTAATGTTAATGTTAATGTTAATGTTAATGTTAATGTTAATGCCAATGTTAATGTTAATGTTAATGTTAAGCTATTTTGCAGAATTGTAATGGAAAAATTTGTTACGTTATTTTGCAAAATTGTAATCTCAATATCTCTGTGTATCGTGTCCAAAATTTCTGATTTTCAAGGCAGGATTAGGTTTACTGACCAATTTTGAATCAATCCTCGCGCAGTGACACGCTACCAAAGGAGGTAGTAAGATCAGAAGGAAGTATCCTCGACGCAACAACATGTGAAGCCGTTAGGTCTTTCAGTCGATGTAAAGAATTCGGAATTTGGACTCCTGTAGGTCCATCAATGGGCTTCGGTCAAAACCCATTGATGGCCCTAGTCACCTCAACTTCGGTCCAAACCAACTCCAGTGGCTTTGGGACTTGACCCTCTGTGTATAGTGTCCAAAATTTCTATTTTTTAAGGCAGGATTAGGTTTACACAGCCAATTTTCAGAAATCAGGCCCCGTGCCAAGTGGCACGCGGCCGAAACTTGGAGGTAGAAGGATCAGAAGGAAGTTTCCTCGATGCAACATGTGAAGTCATTAGGTCTTTCAGTTGATGTAAAGATTTCGGAATTTGGACTCCTGTAGGTCCATCAATGGGTTTCGACCAAAACCCATTGATGGCCCTACACAGGACTACTGTGTTCCTGGGATTAAAATTGCCAGCACCACCTGATTTTTGGGCTGTTTGAAAGTGTACGTGGTACTGGGAAATAAAATCCCAGGACCACTGTGTTCTCTCGGCGATTCAGACGCGTGGTCACACGGGTGAAATCCCAGGACCACTGTGTGTTCCCTGGCCAGTTTTAAATTGTACGTGGTCCTGGGAATTGAAATCCCAGGACCACCTTATTCCTTAGCCATTTCGAAATTGTACGTGGTGCTGGGAAATAAATTCCCAGGACCACTTTATTTCTCGGATTATAATTACCAGCACCACCGTATTCTAAATCCGTCCGACCACACCCGACTCGTTAATATAAAACTCCCCGGTGGAAGTTCAAACATCTCAACACCACATTTCATTTCTCTATCGCTCCTTGCGTTCTGTCTCTGTGGAATTCCGCTTCCGTTCCCCGGCGGTCGTTCAAACTCTCCGGTTCCAGTTCAAACTCCCCGGTGTGAGTTAAAACATCTCAACACCAGCTCAACACCATCTCAACGCGATTTTCGACCTAAGTAAGTTTTGTAGATTTCTTAAATTCTGTGTCGCTATCGTTTCTTCCGATATATCTAGGGTTTTTTCCTTTTTCCGTTCATGATCTCGTTTAATCTCGGGCCTGATAGGGTTTAGGGTTTTAGGGTTTACCATTTAAGCAGAGGTAACGTTTGTTTGTATCATCACACATGTTTCAATCCATTTCATCTATTAGTTTAAAATCGCTGTATTACAATGCATTTGGTTGTTAACCTAAGGAATTTTTTTCAGTTAACGATGGCTTCAACTGGGGAATAATCAAGCGATACTTCTGCAAGAACCCGTGCGTTGATGCGAGGAAGAACCAAGAGAATGAACTGGAAAAGCAACATTTCACAGTTTAAAAAATTTATTGCAAGTGTGCCGCCGAGTGTGGAAGAAGAAACGCTTATTCGGAGCTCCCCCTTTGCGTGGGTTTTGGACATTCCAGATATTACCCATGTCAGACCCCTCGTCCAGAATATGTTTGATAATTGGGACTGCACGGAGAAATGTTTTATATTCCAAGACAAGAAATTGCATTTCACAAAGACGGATGTCTCCCTCATCCTTGGTCTTCCAGATGATGGACTCGAAGTTCCTATGAATAATGAAGCTCTGTCTGGACAGCTATATTTTCAATATTTCGTGGAAGCTGATTTCTCTAACAAGCATCTGGAGGATTTATTGAAGACTTCCAGATCTCCAGATAATTTAGGATCTGCAAAACTTTATTGTCAGTTGTTTATTTTATATTTTTTCTCTTGTGTGTTTTTTACTACCACCAGCAGTAAGCCTAGAATAGCTATGCGATCACTTATAGATTGTGTAGAGGATTTTAATAACTTAGGCAGGTACAATTGGTGCGAAGCACTTTATACGTACATGGCTCCTCAAATGAAGTCAATTGGTATGGGAGTCACACTGCGACCAAAAGTAGACGTCGTAGGTGGATCCACGAGACCAATGCTTAAGGGTTTCACACACTTATTGGCTGTGAGTGAATATATTTTATGTCTTCCGCAAATAGTATAGATAAATCTGTCTATTACTAATCTTGTCATTCCAGGTATGGATGTGTGAGCATTTGTGTATCCTACCTCCACACGTCCCTCATGCTTTGCCAAGAATGCTGAGATGGAGGTGGAGTTCCACAAATGTAAGGGTCGTTAAGAAGATGGTAGATGGTCTCGTACCTGACAAAATCATTGTCAATCTAATTCCAGCACAGTCAGAGCTGAACCTGGCACATACCGCTTCCCCACCTAGATTTTCTGCATCAACTCCTCAACCCGAAACCCAGGTCGACGCAAGAGGAATGGCCTGTCCAGTATGCCAAGAGAATGCAGAAATTGTATCTACTCTAAGCACCAAGCTAGTTGAAGCAAGGTGTGATTTTGAAAGCACCTCCCTACTTAAGGAAGCGACCATCGAACAACAAGAAAAGACAATACAGGAGCTTCTTCAAGAGTTAGAGGAGGTCAGGAATAGGTAGGACAACGAGATAAGTGAAAGGGATGATATAATTGCTGAAAAAGAAGCATTAATCGCTGAAAAGGACAGTTTAATACTGGAGCTTCAACTCAATTTACAATCCCGGGATGTAGAGGGGTTACAATCATAGCCTATACAAGCTGTACAAACCCAACAGGTTTCTTCTGCATACACGAGGCGGAAGGTTTGTGTGAGGAAGAAGACTCTTGACGGTCTATCACCCCCTAGCCTTAGAAGCCTCCCTCCTGCATGGTTTTCAAACATCCCTAAAAGAAGGAGAGTTGAAACTCAAATTGTCCCTAGCAGGGCTATTGAGTATCCCTCAGTAGACCCTAATATCTCTCCTGCAGAGCCAAACATTAAGCAGAAGTCAGGCCAGGATAAAAAAGGGAAATCAATTGCCGAGGAGGGTGAACCCGAAATATCATATACCGGCACACAAGTCTCCACAGACAAGCAACCAACACTCGACGAAGTCAAGCAGAGGATATTGGAGGTGAGCATAAGTTATCCTGTCTAGTCCTATTTTTTGAGAAAAATATTTCAAATCAATGTTTATTTTGTATACAGCAAGCTTATAAAGAATTCACCGGTAAGATGGATCCAAATGTCGGGGGAGTCTTTATTGAAACTAAAAAAAATAGAGTAAGACAGTCTTATATTCTTTGTATATACCTTTCATCTTATGTTTTGAGAGTTACTAATAACCCCTTCCTTGTGTAGTGTGATGCTGATTGTGGAACCGATGCTATTAACTTATACATGGACTCTTTCCTTACAATATTTGATTGGAATGTTTTGACACATGGGGATTGCATAAGCGCATATTTTTTGATCTTATGGCGGTGCAAGGTGGTGATAAGGCGTACTATAACTCAATTTTACGTAGGACTGGATTCCCGTAAGTTTTGGCCCTTTTGCAGAATTGTAGACTTCTGACGGCGGTGTTTTGTGATTTTTATACGGGATATGTTTAATATTATATGCGCCCAAGCATTCGAGCAAACTTTTAAAACCCGGGCAATCCAATCGGATACATATTTTGTCAATAATCGTGGCGAGCAACGCCACCTACTAGTGGGACTTGGAAAATTCGAGTTCATCCACTCTGACTCCTTGTCGTCGGGAAGGCTTACACTCTACTCAATTTGAAAGCGATAAGCATTAGATTAGATTTCAGCTAAATAAACCATTTGTGTATGGAGGATTCATAGCATTTATTTCGGTCCCAAGTTGAATTCTTTAAAAAGATGCACTCTTCGTATTATGATAACTGGCATCCTGGCCTAGCTGAAAAAATTTGTAATGCAAACTTTTTCGTGCGTCGAGTCCAGGGTCCCAGACAAAGCTCTTCATAAGACATCTAATAATCTTTGTAAATACCATATTTTATAAGCTAGCATTGGACTAATAATTTTTAATTTTTTACAGCTATGATTGCGCATTTTTTATAATATGATACATTGAGAGCCTACTATTTGGGTACCCTAAAAGATTCAGACAGCAGGATATGAGGAGCTTCAAATTCGTGGTGGGGAATAGAATAATGCGCAGCTCACAATTTTGTTTGCAATTATGACTGTGCTGTATAGTGGGATATGTTGTAAGACTATACAGAGTTTTAGATATGTAACTACACCAAGGTGCACTGCTGTAAAGTCATTAGTCATTTGAAAGGTGTTTGTTTGCAATCATGTAGTATCTGTACAATTATGGAATATATATACTTTGTTAAATATTTCAACAACGACTTTATGATTTTGTGATGGGATTTCTACATGGTCTTTGAGAATTAAATTTCCGGGACCACCGTGTTCTAAGTTAAGATTCGGCACCCTTATTTCTCGGCAGATTCGCGAATGGGCGTGGTCACGAAATTATATTTCGGGACCCTTTGTGTTCTTGGGAGTTAAATTCGCCCACCGTATTCCTCGGCCAATTGGCTATGCGTGGTCTTTGGAATTCACTTTCCAGCACCACCGTGTTCCTGGGATTAAAATTCCCAGCACCACCATTTTTCTCGGCCAGTTCGCGAATGGACGTGGTGCTGGGAATTAAATTTCCAGGACCACTGTGTTCCTGAGATTTAATTCCCAACACCACATTTTATCTCGTCCAGTTCGATACTGTACGTGGTGCTGGGATTTCACTTACCAGCACCACGGTGTTCCTGGGATTGAGATTCCCAGCACCACCTTATTTCTTGGCCAGGTCACAAATGGACGTGGTCCTGGGATTTAAATTTCCAGGACCACTGTGTTCCTGGGATTTAATTCCCAGCACCACATTTTGAATCGGGCCCGTGCCAAGTGGCCGAGGCCCAAAGCAGGCAGGAGGATCACAACGAAGTTTGCTCGACGCAACAACATGTGAAGCCGTTAGGTCTTTCAGTCGATGTAAAGAATTCGGAATTTGGACTCCTGTAGGTCCATCAATGGGTTTCGGTCAAAACCCATTGATGGCCCTAGTCACCTCAACTTCGGTCCAAACCAACTCCAGTGGCTTTGGGACTTGCCCCTCTGTGTATCGTGTCCAAAATTTCTGATTTTCAAGGCATGATTAATTCCCAGCACCACATTTTATCTCGTCCAGTTCGATACTGTACGTGGTGCTGGGAATTCACTTACCAGCACCACCTTATTTCTCGGCCAGGTCGCAAATGGACGTGGTCCTGGGAATTAAATTTCCAGGACCACTGTGTTCCTGGGATTTAATTCCCAGCACCACATTTTCAGAAATCAGGCCCCGTGCCAAGTGGCACGCGGCCGAAACTGGGAGGTAGTAGGATCAGAAGGAAGTATCCTCGACGCAACAACATGGGAAGCCGTTAGGTCTTTCAGTCGATGTAAAGAATTCGGAATTTGGACTCCTGTAGGTCCACCAATGGGTTTCGGTCAAAACCCAATGATGGCCCTAGTCACCTCAACTTCGGTCCAAACCAACTCCAGTGGCTTTGGGACTTGCCCCTCTGTGTATCGTGTCCAAAATTTCTGATTTTCAAGGCATGATTAATTCCCAGCACGACATTTTATCTCGTCCAGTTCGATACTGTACGTGGTGCTGGGAATTCACTTACCAGCACCACGGTGTTCCTGGGATTGAGATTCCCAGCACCACCTTATTTCTCGGCCAGGTCGCAAATGGACGTGGTCCTGGGAATTAAATTTCCAGGACCACTGTATTCCTGGGATTTAATTCCCACATTTTCGAAATCATGCCCGTGCCAAGTGGCACGAGGCCGCGGGAGGCGGGAGGATCACAAGTTTGCTCGTATGACAACATGTGAAGCCGTTAGGTCTTTCAGTCGATGTAAAGAATTCGGAATTTGGACTCCTGTAGGTCCATCAATGGGTTTCGGTCAAAACCCATTGATGGCCCTAGTCACCTCAACTTCGGTCCAAACCAACTCCAGTGGCTTTGGGACTTGCCCCTCTGTGTATCGTGTCCAAAATTTTTGATTTTCAAGCCAGGATTAGGTTTACACCCAATTTTCAGAAATCAGGCCCCGTGCCAAGTGGCACGCGGCCGAAACTGGGAGGTAGGAGGATCAGAAGGAAGTTTCCTCGACGCAACACCATGTGAAGCCGTTAGGTCTTTCAGTCGATGCAAAGATTTCGGAATTTGGACTCCTGTAGGTCCATCAATGGGTTTTGGCCAAAATCCATTGATGGCCCTACACAGGACCACTGTGTTCCTGGAATTTAAATTGCCAGCACCACCTTATTTCCGGCCTGTTTGAAAGTGTACGTGGTACTGGGAATTGAAATCCCAGGACCACTGTGTGTTCCCCGGCCAGTTCTAAATTGTACGTGGTCCTGGGAATTGAAATCCCAGGACCACTGTGTGTTCCCCGGCCAGTTCTAAATTGTACGTGGTCCTGGGAATTGAAATCCCAGGACCACCTTATTCCTCAGCCATTTCGAAATTGTACGTGGTCCTGGGAAATAAATTCCCAGGACCACTGAGTTTCTGGGATTATAATTACCAGCACCACCGTATTCCTCGGCCAGTTCGAAATTGTACGTGGTCCTGGGAATTAGAATCCCAGGACCATTGTGTTCCTGGGATTTTAATTCCCAGCACCACCTTATTTCTTGGCCAGTTCGAAACTGTACGTGGTGCTGGGACTTTTTTTCCCAGCACCCTTGTGTTCCTGGGAGTTAAATTCCCAGCACCACCGTATTCTTGGGAATTAAAATCCCAAGACCATTGAGTTCCTGGGATTTTAATTCCCAGCACCACCTTATTTCTCTCGCCGATTCGAATGTATACTGGTCTTTGGGACTTTAATTCCCACCACCACTGTGTTCCTGGGAGTTAAATTCCCAGCACCACCGTAGTTGTCGGTGAGTTCGAATTGTATGTGGTGCTGTGAATTAAAATCCTGAACCACCGTGTTCTTTGGAAAATTTAATCCCGGTGGCTATTGTGTTCGGATTTCATGACCAAAGAAAGTATCAACAATATATTATATAGCATTTATTAAAGCTCAAACATAAACAATAAACATATTTAAAGTCACTGTTGATCTATGGGAAGCAGTACCATTTACAAATTAGCAAATTTCATTAATTACAACAATGCATTGTCATACTGCCACCTGAACACTTCTAAAATTACATCAGGAAGAACTCATCCCTTAAAATTGAGACAAAGACATCTATTCTGAATTTGGTCATGTCTGCTTGTTTGAAGTCCATCTTCTCACCATAAAGCAGACATCTCATGTATTGCATCACAAAGAAGGCACAATCATTGCTGTAAACATGCAAAGAAAAATTTTATATTTCAATTCAAAAGTATAATTTTCACGTTCAGTATTTTTCTTTTAGTACCTTGCCACTTGTTGGGGACAATCAGTTGTAACAGAAACCCAGCTGTCGATGGGGTAATAGGCTTGTAAACATGGATGAATTGCTGCAAGCTCCTTAGGCGAATATCCTTTAAATTGGGATACCTATAATTACACGATGACTATTAACATAACTATTCATTAACATATAACAAAGTTAAATTGATGGAATATCTATATTTAAAATATTTAACTACTCACCACTGCTTCAAAATCAGCTTTTGATCTTCCACCATATGAAATGGAGTTGTAATGATTGAAACTCATTGCTTTTGTGTCGATACACAACAGGTGAAAGTGAGTTTGGTCAGTATTTAGAGGTATAAAAATATATCTAACCTCTCCATCATTCATGTCCGTGTTTATGATTTGTGTTGTGGCAGTCTTCCACGACAATCTTAATCTGATCAAATTGTGTGTAGAGGAAAATATTTAAGCTTAGTATAACATCAAATGTCGTAAAAAAATACAAGATAATTTAACTCCCTTACAATGAACACGGATGAGCAATACAGGACTTGTTATATGACCTACATGAAGAGGAGGCCCCTAAAAAGAATTGAGCAAAATGTATCGATAACCTCCCAGCTGAAAACAGATCCATTAACTCCAGAGTATAAAGAATTCAGAGTTAATGAAAAAGGACCTTCCTCCCAAACATAACCTGTTATCGGCCTACAAAAAAATTTTATCGTAAATAAATATTTGCACTTTATAATATTGTAATAGAATTTTTTAATGTAATGGTGGATGTAACTACCATACTTTATTTTTTCTAAACTTTTTAGCAAGTAGGTCACATCAGCATCTTGTTTCTTGTTCTTTGTCGTCTTATAATTTTTCTTGACATACTATGATACAAAAATATTATTAGTTTTTTAAATAAAATAACACAAACTATTTTTGGGAAGTATTCTGACTAACCGCAATGGCTTCCATTCTCATTTGGTTGAGTTTATCAATTATTGCTTCATCCCTGTCAAGATCTTTTTCATCTTCTTCCAAAATACAGATAGTACCCCTAAACACAATTCATCCATACCAATTTTTTGTTTGCCTTTCTTGTCAAATACTTCTGCTTCTTTTACAGCTTTATCAGGTTGCCCTTCTAATAACTCAACATCAGAAATTTATGTCTTTTTTCTTTTGCTTTGAGGTACCAATTTTTCCCACAGTGGACTATCAACGGGAGTATCCCTGTAATCATAGCGGGTTCTATCTCGCCGTCTTCTTCTGCTGGCAATTGGTTCCGGTTGAGGTTGAGGTTGAGGGTCAACTTCAGGCTTATTTGGTTCAGCCTCCATACCTTCTCTTCCTATAATTTCCATTAGTTCTTTTACCCTTTCAATTAGTGTCATGTTTTCCATTCTTAACTCTTTGAGTTGTCTCTGATAAACTAAACACTCATGGCATTCACTAGCTGGGTATTTTTCTTGTATAGTTTGTGATGATGATGTCTCTATTGGATGAGGAGTATTTTCAATATAATAGTCAACCTTATCAAGCAATATATTTTCACTACGGGTACATACTAGATCAACAATGACCTATCAAAAAATCAACAATTATTTAGATAACGAAAATGAAAAATTGCTAAGTTGTGGTCTTCTATTTACCTGTTCAGGGGAGACTTGCTCCAATAAATTCCTGACCTTGCTAATATGTGAAGGAGTTGCCCTCCACTTATTTATTCGTGGGCCTTCAGTATTGTATGGTCTCTGGATTGGGACATGTTCCAGAAACCAAGCCTGCTCATATCGAAAGTGTTACATACTTACGTAAATATAAAAGAAAAAATTATTTAGTAAGAAAGAACTTACAGCCAAAAGGCCGGCAAACCCCTTTAGATAAGGAATTCGGCTCTTCTGCGCAACTATATTATTAGATGAACATATATCTCCAATAGTAGGTAATTGTGAAGCCATAAATTGATGGATGACTTCGACCCAATTGAAACTACCTATGTTGTCAAAATCATCTACAATATCTACAAGACCTATGGGGACCTTATATGTAGTAGTACAGAACAACACACAAGCAAATATATACAATACATACAACTTACAAAATACCAAAACATCTTCATCTACTTCTACTCTAGTAGAAAAGGTTTTAAGCAAAAACTCTAACCTCGATCTAGTTGGTTCTTTTTTGGAGAATTGAGAATTGAAAAGAGCACCTGATGCATTAGTTGAATTCATAGGAACATAAGCCCCTCTATCTGCAATACCGAGCAAAAGGGACACATCTCTTCTGGTGAAAGCAACTGGCACAGTTGAAAACTTAAAGCTTTGACTTGTCGAATCCCAACTTTGAAATATATTGACCAATATTCCACGGATTTGTGGAATGTCTTGTATATTCAAAAAAACAGCAAATGGGGTTTGTTTAATTATCTCTCTGTGCCTTTCATGTAAACAAACTGACGGACGTTGCTTCCCTTTAGCACTTGGACCTCCAAAAAATTCAATAAAGTGGCCTAAAACGCTGGTCCATTGCAGTTTCTTCGCACACTCATTATTTCCCTAACAATTTGAAAATATATAATTTATTCCTTCATTTTGTAATTGTAAAAAACAAATTTGAGATTCGCGATTTTTGCAATAATCTGTAAAAAAATCGACACCACTCTTTTTCTCGGCCAGGTTCCCTCTCCATGGTGCTGGAAATTTATATCTCAGGCCAACGGTGGTGCTGGGATATAAATTCCCAACACCACCATTTTTCTCGACCAGTTTCATCTCCCAGTGTGGGATATTTAAACCTTGAGAACCACGTATTCTTTGGAGTTTTAGTTCCCAGCACCACCAACAATTCTGGCAACTTTTATGTACATGGTGCTGGAAATTACATTCCCAGCACCATGGTGTTGCTGGGAGTTTTAATCCCATTACCACGGTGGTGCTGGGGTATAAATTCCCAGCACCACCATTTTTCTTGACTCATCTCTCACTGGTCTTTGGGATTTTTAAACGCAGAACCACTGTGTTGCTGGGGTTTTAATTCCCAACACCACCAATAAATCCGGCAACTTATATGTACATGGTGCTGAAAATTACATTCCCAGCACCATGGTGTTGCTGGGAGTTTTAATCCCATTACCACGGTGTTGGGAATTTACGGCTCTATTTATCTAATTCATATACAGATTGAAGAGATCGTCCATTTGTATTTGAATGTTTGAAACCATTCCAAAACCATAACGGAGAAATCATTTTAAACATATGGCATACTTCATATTGGACTAAAGCAAGGAATGCGACACATACCTTGGCCGGTGAAGGAGAGGTTGAACCGGATGCTTGACTCATTCTGCAACACGAAATGGTAGAAAAAAACCCAATGAGATGTACGCCTTTCAACAGAAACCCTAAAACCGAGTAAGAAATGGGTAAAACTCTAATTAAATGAGAGGACGACACCATATTACCTCGAAGCGTCTCGACGAAATTCCAAGAACTCGGAAGCTAACGTAATGAAGCAGGAGGAAAAATGGAGTCTAAGCTTTTCCAAGTTTTTGTGCGCTCGAAGATTTCTCGGAAGCTGAAGCCACGAAGACGCTAATGTGGTGACTTGTTTGGACGGGACGTTTCGATGGCTCGGGATTTGGAAATGTGCCTCGGATGCATGCGGGATCTTTGCATTAAAAACGCTGTTTGGCGGGAGGGGTATTTTGGGAATTATGTGCGCGATTTGGTAATTCTGAAAGTATAGTGCGCGTTTTGGGCATTTCGAAACTTTATCAGCTGTGTTTGGTAAATTGCTGAAATTCTTTGCATCTGAAATATGATCTGGAACTCCATCTATAACCTTCACATTGTAAATAAATTGAGTACATACTCCCATATTAGTAAAATATGAAAGTCATTGTGTACTTCTATAGTTAAGTTACCCTAAGTGTTATGTTACTATTCTAGCTCATTCCAATATCTTAACATTCTAAAATTGTTGGAATGTAAACTTCTCTTATACAACTTCTCTATGGGGTATGGGCCCACCATGCTTCCGCTGCACCACTCTGATCCATATCCTAAATTGGTTACTAGTCTTCTCATCTTCAGCAAGTGTGATATCTAGTGCATTTGTGTTGAGTTTCTATATATTAGAATCTCTTACTCTAAGTGTATGTTAGTCTAATCTCATGTCAAGATATGACTACCAAAATATAAGGGCAACTCTTTTACTTCGCAGCGGTATGTTAGTCTCCCTTTATAGTGTCATTAAAACTAATCTACAATAATAACATCTTACCAAACTAGTGTCACATGATTGCTTCTGCTGGTAGACTCGGAGGATGTTCAAGCTAACTTCACTAGTTGAGAGGCTCCTCCAGTGCTAGATCGTGACCTTTGAGTATGACTTTGCGTTTTCTGACCACCAAGCTTCTTGTCCTCTATCTGAGACTATCTGCAATATTTTTCTCTCTGATTCCTTCTCCCGAGTTACTTGTTGTTGGGTTATCTCGATCAGTATGGCTTGGTCTAACATTTTTCAATAAGTACCAATGAGGGATTCAGACATTCTAATCCGAATATAGGCTATAAGACCTTGGGTGAACTGAAGCATACGATCATAGTCCTGGGCTCCTAAGTGGGGTAAAATTCTACAAGTCGACTAAATTATACATTGTAATCCATGATGCTTCGATCGTCTTGCTTAAGATTTAGAAATTCTTAACGACAACTTATACTGAAAGAGGTCTCAAAAGTCTCTCGAAATAGTTTCCAAGTGATGCTCTATTCCTCCAAAAATTGTCCGCTGTTATTTTTTCACCATGTGATGATCTAGCCTCGTAAATGATACACAGCAAGCTCCACCTTCTCTATATTCATGCAGGTTATGTATCCAAATGAGTCTTCTAGGTTGTCCATCCATGCACGAGCAATCCATGGGTCAGTATCCTCCTGAAATAAGGTAAAACGATATTTCATCATCTTGGTCAGTGTAAGTATACGCGCCTTATCCATGACCAAATCAATAGTAGTAGGGACCGATGCTCTCTAAGGGGTTACTCCTTGACCTCCAATGGTTGGCTGGCGGGCCTAACCCTGGCTTCCTAACTCGACATCCATCGACACCTCCAAAGAGTCTACATTTCCGATATCAGGGTTAGGTCCCGGAGCATCAATAGGTCGCTTTCGAGATCGACCTTGTCCACAACCATGAGTAGGTGCAGTTTCACTAGGTGGCATTTCCTGTTGTAACCAATTAAGTGAGTACCTAACAAAAGAACATAGTGATTACTTCCTATTACTCGAGGAAAGTACAGTGACCAATAAAGACAACTTTCCATATAGCTCAAAGATGTCCTTCAGCTTGCTTGGTCTCAAACACAAGAACTCCAAAAAGAAAGAAAAAGAAAATCTCGAAACATAAAACCCACAAATCGAAATCGCGAAACTAGCTCTGATACCAATAAAATTGTCACGCCCCAGGGGCATATTCGTCATCCAAATGATGGAGGAGCCCCTTAGTGACAATATTCCAAAATACATTACTGGAACCAGATATGGTAAAAGCTTTGAAATAATCAAAAATATAAAATATAATTATTTTATTAACTGCATGTATGCACAACTAAAGTATATATCAATTAAAAGTAAAATAAATTTATGACAACCAAATTTAATTGCGACAAAATCCAAAGTGCGTATACAAAATATGATAATAATAAAGAAAACAAAACGACATATTGACGATGCAGTGGGACCAGCACAGCAAGGGACTCTCTGAGCGACGCGAAGGTAGGTCAACAGGACACGTCCTCTATCAACTAACCTGGAGGCCAAAGAAAAAAGGAGTTAGTACAAATCACTCAGTGGGTGTATAGAAGATAGTGCATAATAATATAAACATAATGGAGATCAAAGGAAAGTAAACCCAAGTAACCCAAATCTCAGAGTACCAATATCAATCTGCAACTAACCTGGTCAGCAGTATAACAAATACTCCTACAACATACACAACCAACTATAAACCTGGAAGAAATACACATCAAGATACCGCAATAAAGCCTCATGGCTCTCGAGGTAATACAAAGGGGCACTATCTGTAGGCAACAACGTGCTACCATGAACGGAACTCGTGGGCAGATAGGCAATATACCGAGCACTATCTACGCGCAACCACATGCTACCACGAATGGGTCCCATGGGTAGATAGGCAATATAAAGACTCAATATTTACGGACAAGGCATACTACCACGAATGGGTCCCATGGGTAGATAGAGTATATAGCTATCTACCTATTGACTGTGCACAACAACATGCTACCACGAATGAATCTCGTGGCCAGTCAGAGTATATAACTATCTAGTTATCGACTGCACGCAACAACATGCTACCACGAATGGGTCTCATGAGCAGTCGATTATCCTAGGTTGTTAAGCTTAGGATTATCAAACACATCTAGCATGAAACGTCTATCAAGGTCGATAAAGATTATCAATCTACTAATAAGCACGTCGAGGTGGTTAAGCCTAGGGTTCCAACCCATCTAACATGAGACGCCTATCAAGGCCGATAAAGATCATCAATCTACTAATAAGCACGTCGAGGTGCTTAAGCCTAGGGTTCCAACCCATCTAAAATGAAATGTCTATCAAGGCCAATAAAGATAATAAATCTACTAATAAGCACGTGTTTCATAAATGTTGTTTCATTCCTTACATTCCCTTCTAAGGAATAATCTCGTTTAAATTATATCATTTCTACCGGTTCAATCATGCACGCAACAACATGCTGCCACAAATGGATGTCATGGGCAGTTAAGATATAAGGTAGCTATCTAGTTACAAATGACACATGAAACTAACTATCACTAACTTCAAATGGGTAGTCCAAGAGTATAACTCTACGGTAGATTCTCTCAACCACGAATGGGAGACATGATCAACCGCAGGTATACAAATGCAACCATGATTCAAAAGTAAGAAAACTCTACTGTAGACTCTCTCAATCACGAATGGGAGACATAGTTCGTAGTCGATATATGAGAAACGTTATATACCTTCCAAGGAATAATCTCATCTTAATCATACTATCTCTACTAGTCTCAATCACAATATCAACCAAAATAATAAATAAATAAATATATACCAGTAACATCTACTAATTTATACCGAAGCAATAAATAAGCACATAACCGTAATACCAATCAAACACTAGAATAAATAGTTATATGTTAATGA
The DNA here is from genome assembly GCA_025175895.1 of Wurfbainia villosa. Taxonomy (NCBI): domain Eukaryota; kingdom Viridiplantae; phylum Streptophyta; class Magnoliopsida; order Zingiberales; family Zingiberaceae; genus Wurfbainia; species Wurfbainia villosa. The sequence goes on along the minus strand of CM046000.1, from coordinate 33,969,691 downwards.
TGAGAAGCAACCTAGAAACCAAATATAAAAAGATCAAGCAATTATAAGGTCAAAACAATACTAGAAAGAACATAGAGTGAAAAGATAATATAACTTAAGTAAACAACGTAACTAAAATAACCATGCACTAAGATCTAAAAAAGTCAAAGAAAGAACCACCCACCTTTGACTGTAGAGCATCCTAGTTATCTTCCAATCCAAAGATCTACTTCTGTTCTCAAATCTATTATTTAACCCAATCAATATTTTAACTAACTAGTAAACAAGTACTTAATAACTCAATTAATTTCTTAATTGATTATCTAATCAACTTATGAGTATGTTTTTGGGTTCTATTAATTGGATTAATTATACAAACCTAATTAATTCCAAACCCCATTAACATTAATTAATGGAATTACCATCTAATTAAATGATTAATTAAATTATTAATCAAACTTTCGATTTATTCAAACCTTAATAACTTACCCATTAATTAAATAGATAACAATTAATTATCAAATATTAAATCATTGCTAAACACCACTTCATTGTACTAATTCCAACTTAATTAACCGATTGATTAATCCTAATCAATTAAGCCTTAATTAAACTCATTAGAAACAAGGTTAATTAAATAAAAAATCAACTTAATTAATCGATCGATGACAGACTGATGATCCCGATGGTAGGGACACCGACAGCTGGTGAGTCCCCTTTGTTGTTGAGAGGAAGATGGCGGCGAAGTCACTGGTGGCACCGGAAGGCAACGATGGCGAAGAGTGGAAGGGATCGAGTGTGGCGATAGCGTCACCAACTTGGCTCGCAGTCGATGTTGTCACTCGCAGCGGAGAGGAGGTGGCTCAATGCAGTAGGCGGTCACCCGAGCTAGGCACCGAAAAGAGCAACCACTGAGAGAGAAGCCCAGTGACAACGTCGATCGGGCACTGCGGCAATGTCACCGAACTGGATCATGCGAAGGGGAGCGACGACGAAACTCGATCACGTGCGAGGCAGCCTAAGTCGACGGAAGCCGACATTGTGTGCATGACGAGGGCACATGAAGGCCACGAGCAACGAGCATTGTGCGCGTGGACAACAGGCGACGACAACTTGGGTCGCTGATGCGAGAAGAGGTAAAAGAAAAAGAACGGGATTTTAATTCCCAAATTGAACTTACGAAAAATCATAACCTAGGGCTTAATTATATACTAGGCTAATTGACTTAATCAACCTTAGCCTAATCCTAATCTAGAGTTGAATTTATATAAACTTAGGCCTAGTTGAATTAATCAACCTTATGATTAATAATATTCGACTTAGTCCTGATAAAAATTTTATTTCAAAATTATCAACTAAAATACTAATAAATAATTAATTTTCTTTTAATAAAATAAATAAATAAATTTATTTTATTTATCTCATTTTAAATTATATTATTATTATATTATATTATTTTTATTTTAAATTTTATTTTTTTTCGACATATTACACCTTTATTTACTTTTTGTTTCTACTGTGTGTTTTACGTATTTTATGAAAAAACGAGTATTATTCACCCCCCCTCTAGCATTTTTTTTTCGATCCAACGGATATCATTCTTCTTTAATTTCAATAGACCTCCAAGCCATTAAGCATACCACATTAACAAAGCCATAATCTCTCCAAGCTTCATGTCACACATTAAATACATAAGGAAATGCCTAATTTAAAACTCTTTGCTGAAGCATCAAAATCACTCAAGGGACATTGCACCAATAATATCGATGAAACTACAAGTAAAAAAATTGGTTGGCATGTAAAATTCCATTAACAACACCAACCTGTCGATAACACGACTACACAGTCGGACCATCAACTCCAACAGCAAAAACAAGTGTTCAAATTTTCTTTGGTCTACTTGCCCAATTGATTAGATCAACCACACTTGAGCAAACCAATACAAATTGATCAAAGGTGATTTGCTTGGAATATTAGACTTCTTAGTCTTCTAAATTATCATTGTCATTGTCGTTATTCTCATGATGATCTTTAGACGATTATAAATTCAAGGCAGGTAGCACAAAAGGTATTTTGAATGTTCATATCATTACATTTGCAACATGGGATCCCCTATTTTCATCGATTCTAATTTCCTACAAATAAACAGAAGGCACATAATTTAATGCATACTGGAATATCCAGAATCTCACCAAAAGTATTCTGACACCGTTCTAAAAACTAACTCCACTGCCGAAGGGTCTACATCAAAGCCAAAGTTTTCGCCAGCATAATTTACAAACAAGTATTCCTTCAAAGACAATGGTGCAGGAAGCAGATCATATATACAACGGAGATCCAAGCTCGACGGAGTGATGCAATCATCTTTTCTCAGAGAATAGTAGACATCAGCCAGCAGAAGCCAAATAAGGTCTGAATCAATCCGAGCAAGTGCTGATAATGCCCTAATAGAAGAATCTCTTAAACTTGCCATGCTATTGCAGGCTATTCCTACAGTAATGCCACTAATCTTTTTGAGAACAGTTCGTAATGCAGAAGAAGCTCTATCATCAAAGCATATCATTGTAATCATGTCCAAGACTGCGGCTTGCACTTTTAGACTGGAGCTTTCAGCCATTGATTCCTCCAAGTGAGCAGTATCTCTGTAAGGAAGGAGTATTCTTTTATCATCTGATGCCATTTGTTTCCTTCGAAATGGAAAAGACACAAGCAATTTCCATATAATATTCCCATCACTGTGGAATCGGCGAATGAAAAAATCACCCCCTCCTATTTGGACCCCTCTGTAAAGCACTTGTAAGCATCTCTGGATGGTAGCCTGAAAAGCATAAAAAGAATATATAGTCTAGCTAGATTTAAGGATACTAAGTCTCTAGAAGTCCATTTTGACTGGTGGGTCAAATTGACTACAGATGAAAATTCAACCATCCACAAGAAAAGCAAGTATGGTTTGAAGAAAACAATCACATGGATTTCAAGAAAGGAAAAAAAGGGAAATAATGAGATCTAGTAACACACCACTGAAACCTTATTCGCAAGGCAAAGAATTAGATAAGGCCATATTTTGTTCATTGCCGGCAGCACTCTATTTTCATCACTCTCTACATCTTGAGAATCCATCTTATATTTCAGATCAGTTAGTGATAATAACTTAGTTGCTTCCACAATTGCTGCTTCAGTTTTTTTCTCGTGCCTGTAAGCTTCCTCCACTTTTGCCAGAGACACAGAAACATCCTACAAAAGATATTTTACTTGAAATTCATGGAAAGAATACAAAACAATATTAAAGGTAACTCATTTTAAATTGGAATATTAGTCTGCCAAGCACTCCATCTTTGTTAGCATTACTTTTATTGTTCTCATAGAAGTGCATATTTTAGAAAAAAGGGCAAAAAACACAACGTTATGCATGATCTAAAACAGAAATAGGATATAACACATTTGCAGTAGGGTTTCAGATTTCTATCACCTGTATCATGCCAAAAGCAGTAAAACTTAAACATCCTATATTCCATAAGTATTCTAATTATTCATATGTGCCACTAATGGTTGAAATCAATGTTTAAAATCGCAATCTGAATGGCACAGGCAAAATTTGTCGTTTTGTCCACTACTCGGCACCGATACAAGGTCGTGGTGGGGTCGTGGAGGTCGCCGCGACCCTACAGAGGTCGTGGAGGCTACCGCGATCCACAAGGGTCGCAGCAAGATTGCAGCGCCTCCGTGACCCCGCGAAGGTCGCACCTTGCCCTACTTATTGCCCTTTTTTTGTATTTTTTTAATTTTCTTAATATTTAAGATTTTTATTTTTAATTAATATATTTTATATTTAAAAAGTATCGAAATGTATCGACATGGTATAACAAGTATCGAAATTGTATCGTTCACAGGTCGAGATTTTAAACATTGGTTGAAATTAAGTTATTTTTTATTGTCAACAATACACGTCATATTATTCTTAAATGCTCCAATATACACATTACTCATCAAGTTATGGAAAGTGTTATCTAAGTGGTCATGTTCGACCAAGTTGCTCTTATTGGTCATGTCCCACCCAACTACTTAAATAGCTTTAATATCTTTAGCAAAGAATTTAAGTTAAGTGTGCCTCTATGACTTGTATGTTCATGAAGTTTGAAGGAACTTTGTTAGATGCACATGAAGGTCCGTTGAAGATCAACGAAGGATGGTACGAGATATACGAAGAACCATCGAATAAATAAATTTAACTTGTGTGAGAAACTATGATAGTAATTGCACGTAGAGTATGTAAGGACATAGCAAAGGATGATGTGTGGAACGTGCAATAGACTTGACGCATCCGAAAGACCAGGGACCTAACATAATACTCTTGGATAAGTGTAAAGTTATGACAACTTGATAAAATATGAGAAATTATGAGAGAATGTGTAACCTTGGGTCTTTGGGGTAGATTCTTACTAAGGCATAGACTTTGCCAAGAAAATGAGTATTTCAGGATCATAATCAATGATCCAATCGACTGGATTTTGAATTAAATTGATTAATTAATTTGGTTGCTTCAATAATTTGACTTCAGACACTTTGCTCGCAAATAGAAAGGTTTTGTCAACTAAAAAAAGATTTCAATCCCCACTATCTAGGATAGAGTTGGTTAGGCAATTGACTAGATTCTCGTTTGAATTTGAAAATAAGACCCTCTTCCTAAAGAGGATCTTATCTAGTTTAATAGATCAAAGAGGTTTTAGTCGATTAAAATGTTTTCCAATCGATTAGATTGTAGATGAAATAATGATCTCATGATCATGTTTCAATTGACTAGAAAAGGAATTGAGTCAATTGGAATTAAACAACAGTTTGGTGAAACTTGTCCAAGCATGGATTGATTGAAGGCTATAAATAGAGGGTAATGGGAGCTTGAAGGACAACAATAGATATCATTCTAAAGCATCTGCACAACTAAACTTTTCACTATCCATTGTTTTATTATTCTATAGTATTTCATATTTAGAACATAAGGTTTATACATTTATTCACATATTAGTTTTTTTTATCTGTATAAAAGAACAAATTTTGTATGAGATTTCTTCTCTTTTAAAAACGCTTGAGAGAAGTGGTGACTCACTTTGAAAGGCCATAAGGAATTGGAGTTGATTGTCTTGTTCTATTTCTTTACTATTTCCAATTTACTTGTGCTTTTGGATTTGCAAAGAATTCACAAGAAAAAAACTTTATTTTCAGGTCAAGGGCTATCTCTCCAACCCATCTATGACCCCTATCAGAAAGAGCATTCGAGACTAATAAGCTAGCTCAAATTCCCAAGGAGTTGTGAAAGGAGAGCACCACTAGAATTCTGTTCTTAATGCGGGTGGGAACCCCACTAATTTTTCCATCCTTCAATGGAAGATAGGTGATTGGGGGTAGAGTGTTGTTAATGTGAACGAATAATAATCCAGAGTAGAAAAATCAGTTCACTTATGAGGCCTATATCCTGAATGAGAGAACTACTAGATTCTGTGATGATTATGCACCACATGTAATGGTGGCATTGGACAGGCATTCACTCCCGTGGTATACAAAAGGGGACAGCTCCGGTCACTAGGAGATCTTGAATTTTGTGAAAGACAGACAAGGTTTCAGCCAAACTACTACAGCTAGTAGACTTTTGTAGTCAGTTATAAATTCACCATAATACTTCTGGTATGATAGTTCAGTTATATAAACTCACCATTACAGTTCTGGTTTGATAGTACCTGTTAGAATATTCTAGGGATAATTTGATATCCCTAAATATGGTTAGGGATAATTATTTTATCTCCTAGGATAGAGTTTAATCTATTATTTTTTTTCTTAGGATAAAATTTGATCTATTTCTTAGAATAGGCTCTAACCTTATAAATAGGGTTTCTTTCATATAATAGTGATAGTTCCTTTTTTTATGAAATAATATGGTATTAGATTAGATTTTTTTTTTCTCTTCTCCACTCGCCGCAAGCTCCTCGCATCTTTCGCCACGCGATCTGCATCCCTCCGCCCACCGCAACGACCCCGCAGCCTCCTCCCTCGCGGTCAGCTTCTCCGGCCGCCTCGCACGCGACGCACACCGCTTCCGGCCTGCCCTGTAGCTCGCGGATTCGGACTCCCCGTTGCGGCCTCCTTTCTCGCGGTCAGATCCGCGCAGCTCTTCTTCACCACGCGTCGCCGCCTCCTTCCACTTCTTCCAAGTGCCGCTAGCCATCCATCTCCATCAAGGCCGGCAGTGGTGGTTCTCATCCATCACAACTCCGGCAACCCTAAATCCGCTGCCGACAACATGGTGAAGGGCAGCACCCACCTCACTGTCGGTTGAAGAGGTCTTCAGCTGGCCTTTCTTCCACCTTCATCCAGCGCCTATAGCTTCGGAGAAGGGGATTCAACTCCGGCAGCTCCTTCCTCCACCAAATTTTCGCCTAGTAACCTTGCATATTTTTCGGACAACTATTCCTTCCGCCGGCCAACCATCTTCTTTGATCCGTTGGGGTTTCCCACGGTTCTAGACAGCCACAGTAGCCCCTTCTCTTCAGTTGGACAGCATCTTCCTCAATCATTTTGATTTCCAGCAACAACATCGCAGTTCCTCCGGCAAGCCATTTCCAATCTCCGATCAACCATCATCCAACTCCGGCAGTCTTCCTCCGACACTTCGAAACTGGACCGTCCAACCCTCATCTTCTCCATCTGATCAGGCCTTGTCTCATCCGTCATGGCTAGCTCCGACATATGTCATGGCTAGCTCCTACACTTCGAAGCCGGATTTCCCAATTTTTACCAACCGCGTCACGGCACCGCTATCGTCTGAGTTGTTGGATGGTAAAAACTACTCCTCTTGGGCCTCCCACATTGAGCTTTGGCTTGTTGGACAGGGTTATGAGACACATCTCACCCAAACTGAGGAGGATGTTCAAGTCGTCGATCGTCCTTTATGGAAAAAGATTGATGCTTAGTTGTGTTGCATTATCCGAGCCACCATCCATCTATCTCTTAGGAATGTCTTCCGCACTCACATGACCTGCAAGGATGTTTGGACACAGGCTCAACAACTTTTTATAAATACTTCTCGGCAACTCTATCAAGTTTGTAAATACCTCATGAATATCCTTAGTGTCCATCAGATCAAGGATTCTATGTCAACTTATCTGGGATCAGTCTCTAGCCTTCTGTGTGAATTCAATGACCTGCTCCCACTAACGGCCACTCCTGTTGCAGAGCTTGAAAATCGAAAGAAATTTTGTCTCTGGCCTTATATGGTCTGCCCACAGATTACTCTCATATTCGTGATCAGATCCTGGACAGCCCCATAGAGGCCACCATGGACTCTACCTGAGCAACTCTCCTCCGTGTCCCTACTAAAGTCTTGACATTGTCATCTTCCGTTCCTGTTGACTCTTCGGCTTTGGTCTCTCGAAACAACAACAGACCTCCACTTCGTAAGGGTGGCAAAGGACGTCCTTGGTATGATCATTGTCACCGACTAGGACACACGATTGATAAATATTGGAGTCTCCATGGTTGACCTCCTCGCGCTGCTCAAATCGCCTAGAGTTCTGTCACTTCTTCAACTTCCACTTCACAGTTGACCCCGGATCCAACTCCACCGCCTTCCTATGATGACTTTCTGAAATGATATGAGGATCGACGGGATTCTAATTCCCCTGCTGTCGTTACACAAGCTGATAATTCCTTTACAGGCATATCTCGCTCTTCAGGTCCTTGGGTACTTGACTCTGGGGCCACCGATCATATCACTGGTAATAGATCTCTTTTTTCTTCACTATCTACTTCCGGTTATTTACCCTTTGTCACCATGGCAAATGGTTCTCAAACTCAGTCTCAAGGTGTTGGTGTTATTCATCCTTCTCCATCTCTTTCCATTCATAATGTTCTTTATGTTTCCGGAGCTCCCTTTAATTTGTTATCAATAAGTCAGCTCGCTTGGTCTCTTGATTGTGTCATCTCGTTTACTAAATCTTCTGTGTCATTACAGGACCGGAGTACGGGGAGGATGATTAGCTTCGTATGTGAGTCTCATGGCCTATATCGACTTCACCAAGCCTCTCTTGTTGGTTCGGCGACGGCATCTCCACTTGTTATTCATGCTCAGTTGGTATATCCTGGTCTTGATAAGTTAAAACAATTATATCCTAGTCTTTCTCACTTATAGTCTTTATCTTGTGAGTCGTGTCAGTTAGGCAAGCATATTCGTAGTTCGTTTTCTTCTCGCATTATAAGTTGGGCTACGTCTCCCTTTGCTTTGGTTTATTCCGATGTTTAGGGTTCGAGTCGTGTTTCTTCTACATTGGGGTCACGATATTTTATTACCTTTATAGACGATTTTTCCCATTGTACTTGGTTATATCTGATGAAGGATCATTCGGAATTGTTTTCTGTTTTCCAATCTTTTTTTAATGAAGTCAAAACACAATTTGGTATCCCTCTTCGATCCTTGCAAAGTGATAGTGCACATGAGTATCTATCTACTCCATTTCGGACCTTCTTAGCATTTCACGACGTATTACATCAGACGTCTTGTTCACATACCCCCCAACAGAATTGAGTTGCAGAACGCAAGAATCATCATCTTCTCGAAACCACCCGGACTCTTCTCCTCCACTCTCATATTCCTCTTTGTTTTTAGAGTGACGTCGTACTTACTGCGTGTTATCTCATCAATCGTATGTCTTCCTCTACTTTATAGGATCAAATACCTCATCATGTACTTTATCCAAATCGATCCCTTCATCCTTTACCACCTAGGGTCTTTGGTTCTACATGTTTTGCTCGTGCTCTGACATTGATAAACTCTCTCCTCGGTCGCATAAATGTGTTTTCCTTGGGTACCCACGATCTCAGAAAGGGGACAAGTGTTATTCTCCTACTCTCTGTCGGTATTTCATCTCTGCTGATGTTACATTTTTGATTCGGTTCCTTTCCTTGGGGCTTCAGAGTCGTCGTCCGAGTTTCCTCCTATGCTTGCGCCAGTCTTTTATCCTCCGAAAGATTCTCTATCACCCTCGACCCCAATTTCTCCTCCGTTGCAGGTTTATTAATGTCGTCCTCAGCCTGCTTTGCCGCCGCCCAACACTGACTCTGCAATGGAATCGTCTCTGAAGCCAGGTCTTCCGCTCCTTCCTCCGATACAGTCTTCTGAATCTGATATTCCCATTACTCTTCGAAAAGGTATACGTTCCACTCGTAATCCTTCTCCTCATTATGTGTCTTTAAGTTACTATCGTCTTTCTCCTTCCTATTATTCTTGTCTTTCCTCCTTGTCGTCTGTTTCTCTTCCGAAGACTGCAGGATATGCATTTACCCATCCAAAATGGAAACAGACTATGATGGACAAAATGAGTGTCTTACGGAGCTGTGGGACTTGGGACCTCATTCCTCCACCACCAGGAAAGTCAGTTGTTGGTTGTCGACGGGTATATACGGTGAAGGTTGGTCCAGACGGAACGGTTGATCGGCTTAAGGCTCGTCTTGTTGCTAAAGGCTATACTCAGATCTTTGGATTGGATTATGGGGACACTTTTTCCCCTGTCGCCAAGATGTCCTCTATACGCCTATTCATGTCCATTGCGGCAATTCAATACTGGCCTCTTTATTAGTTGGACATCAAGAATGTGTTCTTATATGGTGACCTGCTCGAAATAGTCTACATGGAGCAACCTCCGTGTTTTGTTGCTCAGGGGGAGTCTTCTGGTCTTGTGTGCCGCTTGCGAAAATCTTTATATGGTCTCAAGCAGTCACCTAGAGCATGGTTCGGTAGATTCAGTATTGTAATTCAATAGTTCGGCATGACTCGGAGCGAGGCTGACCACTCTGTCTTTTATCGCCACTCATCTACTGGTTGCATCTACCTAGTGGTTTATGCTGATGATATTGTCATCACAGGTAGTGATCATCTCGAGATCTCACAGGTGAAACATTGTAAAATACCGGAGAAAAAATAAATAAATAAAAATATTCCTCGGTAATTGATAAAACATCTTGTGGAATTTTTCGAAAATTTTTAGAAATTTTTCTAGCATTGAATGGAGTTCATATGATCGATTAGGAGGAAGATTAAGGTTTAAATTGGGGATTTGGGATTAGACTTGAGCTAGCTCAATCTATTGGCTAGTTTTAAACAAAACGCTCGAACCCGACCCGTATAAACCATTTCTTTTTTTTTCCGTTCGTTTTCTCCCCGTGCCCCTTTTTCTTCTCAATCGGCGCGATTCTTCTTCTTCCCGACTCCTCACGCGCAGCCGCAGATCTCGCCGGGTGATCTCCGCCTCCACGCCGCGCCGCTCGCCGCCGCTCGCCCACGCTCGAGCTCGCCCGCCGCCGTCGCCATGTCGGGTGCCGAGTCCGACTTATCGTTGCGCCGCGGCGACTCTCGATCTCAACGACGCCTCGCTGCCGCTTTCTCTCAAGGCCACGCCACGCCGCTGCCGCCGCGAGATCCTCTTCGATCGCCGGTGACCCAAGCCAGCCGGTCTACCTTCGACCACACTGGACATCCGGCACCGCCACGCTGCCGGACCAACTGGATGTTTTCCCAAATCGACGTCGTTGAGCGCCGGGCACGAGAGCAAGGTAAGGGCACGATTCTTGTTCGGTTCAATCGATCCTTTCCATCTCGCGTGTTTTCTCACGCGAACAACTCGCCCACGATCATCGCGGCGCATGGCGTCCTACAAAAGTGGAGCTTTCCGAATTTGGGGCGATTGGGGAAGAGAACCGTCGAGGGGGAGGTTCCAATCCCGAGTAAGCTTGAACTAACCTGTGTTGTTCATCTGCCAATTTCTATATGTGATCTTTGTGGGGAATTTTGGGTGTTGGGGCAGTGATCCGGAGCCGATGAGCAGAGGAGAAGGGAAGGTTGCTATCAAGGGATTTACTCGATGAAGTCACAGAATTCTGGTATAATTTCATTTCTGTGTTCCATTGTTGTTCGGTGTTTCTGTTCGATGTCGATGATTGGTTGTGTTCGTCGATGAATTTCGTATAGAAATTGTGGTTGGAGTGTTCTGATTTGTTTTGGGGGTTGCTGTGTCGAATTGTGGTAGGAAGAAGGGGCAGCAATAGGTCCGGTGAATAGAATTCTATAGGTGATAGGATTTGGCCGTTGAAGTTCAATTTAGGTATAACTCTGTTCTTTCTGGTCCTATTTAGTGGATTTCAGATTTGTGAGTTGTAATGGCAGTGAGATAAAGTGGTGCCATAAGGGTCGTGTTGTTTATGCGTTGCAAAGACTTTGAGGTTCCGTGGTTAGGCGTCGATACGCTAACTAGGGATAGGGGATGTATGGTGGTAATTTGCATATCTTGATTGTTGATTTGGTGTTGAAGTGTTGGTCAATTTGGATTGGTTGGAATTGAGGTAAGTTCATATTTGAATGATTGCAAATGCTTATCGTTTGATAGGTTGTTAGTTAATCTAAGTGTGATGGGCGCTTTACTTATGATGTGCAATTTGATGTTGTAATTGACGAGATTAGGTGAGTTTTGACCGATCATGCTATAGATCGATAGTAATATCGTTCTATGATCTTTGTTATAGGGATTAATATGGAGGATTGATTAGGTTAATTGGATAACTAGATCAATCTAGTTGATCGTAATGAAGTCGATGTAGGATTGATTGATGTGGAATAATATGTTAAGGGATTGGTTTGGTCCTACTATTAGATCGATGAGAGAACTTTAATTTATGTTGTATGCTCAGACTTAACTATAAATGTCAGTGATATGTGCGTGACATGATACGAGGTCGATATTCATGAACGTGAAGACGATCGGTGTCTACAAAGCAGTGTGGGTAATTTCCTACCGTCCGTAGATGTATCAGATTCAGATTTAGTCATCGATACATGAGCATGTTAGGTGTTCATATTACCTCGACCGCTTCTCTTTATCGTATGTCGAACTTATCGCTGATATATTTACGCCAATTGCTGATATCACATATACCCTATCATGATTTGTGGTTATAGATGTGATGTAAATCGACCTAGATGTTTAGTAGGTGTAAATGTTAGTACGGGACGACTCCAATTTATAAATCGAAAAAATCATCTATGGGTAAGTAATGCCCTAAATGTAGGATTTATTTCAATACATCGTTACCAACCATGAGTTGTGTAATGGTTAAGTGAAGGGTGATTAGTGTCGCGGACCGGTGGTCCCAGGTACGATTAGTCGAGCACGACTTATCGATGATAGAGTGCGCGATCACTGAGTACGACTCTATCGAGAGAGGTCGATCGCCGAGTACGACTCTGCTGTGATGTAGAGTCCGTCGATCTGACATACGACTCTTCACAGATAGAGTGTATCGATTAGATAGTACGACTTTTCACGAACAGAGTCCGTGGTAGATGGTCAGACGCGTGACAAAGATACACATGTCATTTCAGATGCATTCTCGACGACATAGTCTCCCTTGGGGTTGAGAGAATCGCTACCATCTCGCTCTCCCAGAGCACTCCCGAGGAGTAATCAGCGAGGGCAGAGCACTGGCGCCGCACTCTACCACTATGAGTGGTAGTCAAGTTGCGCAGCTGTCCTGGGTGCGTGGTACTGACCACTCATCGGTAGTGTTAGTCGGAGTGGCCAGCAGGAGGACCCTCACATGTAATGAGCTCTTACGCCATACGCTACTTGATCATATCGCCTACTGGCCACTCTATAGCAGGTTGGTGTGAGTTGGGACAGCTTGTCATGTCGCGGCCACCCAGGCCACACCGGGTCGTGGTAATGAGTAGGTGAGCGATACATGACACGACGCATGTCAGATCGTCGATCTTACGGCACTTTCAGATATTACCATATATGATACATATACGTATGTATATATATATACGGATGGTTAAGATTAATATATATATATATACACCTATATATATATACTTATCGCGATGTTGCATTTGATCAGATTATGCTTATCAGATTTGATCAGACATCATATTCATGTATGTTTCTGATATGTTATACAACAGGTCGACAATCGTATGTGGTATGTGCATGACCATTAGATACCTCGACCCAGAGCACGAGTAGATTACGAGTTAGTATTATTCTTCCTATATATATACGTTAGATATATGTTCGTGTCGATCGAGTAGCAGAAAGCGTGCACTTCGTGTATGTCGCATTTTTATGTTGCTTATTTTAGACTGATATGCTTGTATTTATATACTACGCCGATATACCGCTGTACCTCTAGAGTACGTTGTTGAAAATATACGTGATATGACATATATACATGTTTTCTATTACCGCCGAGTTTTACTCACCACCCCGCGACCACTCGGGTTTTCGTCGCCTGTAATGTAGTAAGACTTCGCGATGTACTGAGCACCGCTACGACATCATCTCATCTCACCTCCGAGGCTCCCGTGTTCTGTTTTGGGCCTTCCGTCCGCCGTATTATGTATTCGGAATTTTCGTGATGTATATGTTGTATATTCAGATTTTGTCGAGGTTTGTGTTGTTGTGGTGTGTTAGTCATACCGGTATGCATGGGTGGGATTGTTATATTGTTGTGGTATGTTTCCGCTGTGTTTTTGTATAGTTGTTGTTTTGTATATATATATATATATATATATGGTTGTTATTGTGGGCCTACGGGCCTTGTATTAACCCGAAATGTTGCCACGTACAGGGGAGGTGTCGTCCGTTTGATTTTCGGCTCGGTATGCTCTCGGGGCGTGACAAACATCTTTTCAAACATTTTCAGATAAAGGATCTCGGCAGACTCAAGTATTTCTTAGGGATCGAAGTAGCATAGTCCAGAAATTGAATCATTATATCCCAAAGGAAGTATGCAATGGATATTCTAGAAGAAACAAGAATGTTAAACTCAAAGACAGTTGACAATCCTATGGATCCTAATGTCAAGCTCTTGCCAAATCAGGGGGAGCCTCTACCAGATCCTGAACGATACAGGCAATTAGTAGGGAGACTAAGCTACCTTACTGTTACTCGTCCAGATATCTCATTTGCAGTAAGTGTAGTAAGTCAATTTCTCAACTCTCCGTGTAAAGAACATTGGGATGTTGTGATTCGCATTGTTCGATATATCCAAAAAAGGACATACTCGAGTCATAAAGTATTCTGATGCAGATTGGGCAGGATCTCCCATTAATAGAAGATCTACCTCTAATTTTTGCATATTTGTCGGAGATAACCTTGTTTCTTGGAAAAGCAAAAAGCAGAATGTAGAGTCTCGAGCTATGGCCATAGCCAGTCAAGAGCTTATATGACTCAAACAGTTGCTTCATGAGCTAAGCTTTGGAGATGTTATACAAATGTCACTTATATATGCATATCACCAAATTCGCTTTTTCACGAGAGGACAAAGCATATCAAGTCGATCATTACTTCACGAGAGAAAGTCATATTTGGAGAAATATCTACTAGTTTTATTAACTCACATGATCAGCTAGCAGATATATTTACTAAGTCACTGAAAGGTTCCCGAATTGATACATATGTAACAAGTTATGTGCTTATAATTATATTCTTCAACTTGAGGGAAAGTGTTAGAATATTCTAGGGATAATTTGATATCCCTAAATATGATTAGGGATAATCATTTTATCTCATAGGATAGAATTTAATCTATTATTTTATTTCTTAGGATAGAGTTTGATCTATTTCTTAGAATATACCCTAATCTTATAAATAAGGCTTCTTCCATGTAATAGCGGTAGTTCCTTTTTTTATGAAATAATAGTACCCATGAAAATGGAGCATCTAGACTTTGAGCTCCATATGTCCTAAGAAATTTAATATCATAAAAAGTGGAAACATTTCTGAAGAACAAGAACAATCTTCGAAGAGCCTAAATTTCATCATTGGAGATAGGATAAGGATTCTTACAAGGAGCTATTCTCCATGAGTCCTAGTCAAACCAAGGTATTGTAGGTATAAATGAAACAAAAGTTCATAACGGATTCATTAATCAATTGACAAAGAGCTCATTATGTATGCATGGAATGATGAATAAGCACACTTAGACATCCTTTGTAGAGGGTACAATAACAATAACAATCAAGTCTTATTCCACTAAATGGAGTCAACTATATGGATTCTCCTACGTCATTAGGCTCTATCTCCTATTATATCATCATCTATATTTAAATAAATTTTACCTTATTTTATCGTTGCTAACCAAATCTTTTTAGGTCTTTTCTTTTCTCATTTGATTTGTATATCTGTAATAGTTTTACATCGTCTAACTAAAACATTTACCAGTTGTCTAAGTACATATTCGTACTATCTTAAATGTGTATCCCGGAATTTTTCTCAATAGATACAACTCCAAATTTCACTCTAATATTCTCATTTCTGATTTTATCCATTCTCGTATGTTCACACATTCACCTTAACATCCTCATCTATGCAACTCTCATCTTTTGTTCATGTGTTTAAGTCATATAATCCAACAATCAGCTCCATACAACATAGCTGGTCTAACTGCCCTTCTGTAAAACTTTTCCTTAAGTTTTAAAGATACTTTACTATCACAAAGAACACCCAATGTTGTCTTCCATTTTAACTATTCTCCTTGCATTTTATACAAGACATCTCTCTCAATCTTTCCATCCTTTTGCAAAAAATAATCCTAAATATTTAAATAGTTATAAACAACTCATTATCTTCTAACTTAATAATTGTCTCATTATATCTAACATTGTTAAATTTAAATTTCATATATTCTATCTTTACTAAGTCAGACCTTTCACTTCTCGCATTTTCCTCCAAGATTCAAGTTTAGCATTTACCCTTTCATGTGTCTCATCTACCAAAATAATATCATTTGTAAATAATATGCACCAGGGTACTGTGTCTTGGATGTGTCTAGTGAGTTCATCCATGATTAGTGTAAAAAGACAGGAACTTCAAGTTGATCTTTGATGTAACTCTATTTTTATGGAAAACGTTTCGATTAATCATCCTAGCATTTTCACTATTATCATACATCGTCATACATATCCTTAATTATTTTAATATGCATTATACTAATACATTTCTTTTCTAAAATTCTCCATATGTTTTTCTTCGGGACTCTATTATAGGTTTTTTCAAGATCAATAAATATCATGTGTACGTTTTCGATCATCGTGGTCTCCTTCACTAGTCTTTTTTTTTATATTTGTTCTCATAGTTTCATGGTATGACTTATTAGTTTAATATCCTATAATTTACACAATTTTGTATGTCTTCTTTGTTTTTATATAAAGGAACTAGAGTACTTACACTCTACTGATCAAGTATTTTTTTTATTTTCAATATCAAGTTGAATAATTTTGTGAGTCATTCAATACCTTACTTGTCAAGGCTTCCATACCTCTATTGGAATATCATCTAGTCCAACAACTTTTCCATTTTATATCTCATTTAAAGTCTATTATACCTTTCAAGATTGAATTATAGGATAAAAAATTAAATTTGTGTATCCTTTGACCAATTTAAATTACCTAAGTTCAATTGATCGCTACATCTTCATTAAAAAAGTTAATGAAAATACCTCTTCCATTGCTTTTTTTAATCCTCATTGTTCAATAGTACCCTATTACATTCATCTTTAATGCATCTTATTTATATAAGATCTCTAGTCTTTTTCTCTCCTGCTTAAGTTATTCTATAAATATCTCTTTTCCCTTCTTTTATATTTAATTATCGATATAAGCGTTCAAAAGTTTCATTCTTAGGTTCATTAACTACTTTTTTGACCTTTTTCTTGACTATTGTATACTTTTTTAAGTTTTTCTCATTCTTACGAGTGTATAATACCTTATAGGCTATTCATTTTTCTTCACTTTCTTATGTACTTTTTCATTCCACTGCTAAGATTATTTACTTGGTAGGGCACATCCCTTTAACTCACCAAGTACACCTTTGACTATCATTTTTAACTATAATATCATTTTATCCCATGTTGTATTATAGTCATCATGTATCTCTTTTAATATTTATACTCTTACCCTCTCTTTAAATATATTGTATTTCATACCTTTTAACTTCCACCATTTAATTTTAGGAGGCATACATGTTTTCCTTCTATTAATATTATACTTAAGGTGCATATCCAACATTATTAACTAATGTTAGGTAGTTAATTTTTCTCCAGTAATAACTTTACAATCTTTACATATCTTTTTATCCTTCTTCCTCACCATAAGAAAGTCAATTTGTGACTTATTATTCTCACTTTAAAATATAATCAAGTGTTATTCTCTTTTCTTGAAAAATATATTAGCTATTATAAGTTCATATATTATCGCAAAATCCAATAAGTTTTTCCTTCATCATTGCTTGTTCCAAACTAATAACCCTTATACACCCTATCATATTCTTCATTTTTTATTCCTACTTGCCCATTTAGATCTTCTCCTATTAAAATCATTTCGTTTGACGAAAATCTTTATAATACTTCATCTAACTCTTCTCATAATCTAATTTTAATATTTTCATCTAATTCTACTTGAAGTGCATATATGTTAATTATATTAATAGTTTCTTTCGCCATCACTCTTAAGAGATATAATTTGATCCCCATTTCTAATTACTCTTAATTTTAATCATTTAATAAATTATTTACAACAATAGGTACTCCATTTCGTGTTCTACTTTTTCTTTTGTACCATAACTTAAAACTTGAGTTCTCTATCCTTTTTGTCATCTCTTCTACCCATTTTATCTCTTGTAAACACAAAATATTAATTTTTTTTCTAAGTATAGTATTTACTACTTCCATTATTTACCAGTGAACATTCCTATGCTCCATATTCCAAATTTTAAACAATCAATTTTCGTATAATATTTATTTTTATCCAACTTATGCTGTGAGAACTCTTGCATATTTAACATTACACCGAAGTTCTTATGGAGATATAGCGATCTTTACTAAGAGGTTATAGTCGGACTCTACAACACGTTCCTTCTAAAGAACAACCTAGCATTAGCATAATAACTTGATGGATCCATTCATTGAAATTTGCCAAAGTTCAACGTTTGCTGGCAACCTAACGCAACCCTCACCCTTTCTCATCCGGGCTTAGGCTCGGCCACCGCAGGTTTCCCTTTGTACCGAGTAAACATAAAAATTGATAAGGTCGACTTTTTGAGTATGGGAATAATCCAAGTGAGAATAATTTTGTAGTTGTTTGTTTAGAGATTTCGTTGATGTATTATACAAATACAATGTGCAGTGTTTTTTTATTGATATACTAAATGTTCATTTGCATATTTGAAGCTCAAACTAGACAAAGATCTAGATACGTGTTGTGTTCAAGTTGAAAAAGTTCTTTAACAAGCACAACCAAACATGGAAGCTAGGTTCATCTCTCTTATAGGCCTAATAATAGGTTAGAACTTTGGATTCATTTACTAAGAGCAGAATTATTTGATGAATGTGATATCCAATGGCACTATATCATCATCTATACTTAAATAAATTTTATCTTATTTTATTATTGCTAACCAAGTATTCTTTGGTCTTCCTCTTTCTCGTTTGATTTGTATATTTATAATAGTTTCACATCACCTAACTGAAACATCTATCGGTCGTCTAAGTATATGTCCGTACCATCTTAAACGTATCTCCTTTTATTAACATCCATATCAATCACAAATTAAGAATAGATTCAGTGGTAAGATACCAAGACAACTAACCAAGTATACCAAATTGTAGCACATGCTATTCACTACCAAATAAAAACAATTAGCAAACGTTGACTCAAGTTGAATTTACAATATTTGTGAATACCAGTATGGTATTATTTTAAATCATGTCTAGTAGGTAGCTACTAGAAAGGCATTTTTAAAAATCTTATGTTGAGCAAAAACCCAATCTCTACATACATTTTGCTCTCCATAAGCAAGCAGCAACCACTCTCACAACCGTAGCCCCTTTTCTCTAGTGAAAGCACAACTATTATTGTTGCCCATCACCACAATCATTTCTCCTCTCTTTAACATCGTTCCCCATTGATGGGAAGCTAAACTTGACCTCTTCAGTAGTCAACCAACACAACCATGTAGCTGCCACCAGCTGGAACAACCTCTTCCTTGGTCTAACTACCCCTATAGTCCTAACCCCTGCTAGGGTTGTAAACGAACCAAGCGTCCATAAACAAGCTTAGTGTTCGACTCGGTAAGAGCTCGTTTACGTTCGTTCAATATGCATCAAAGTCAATTAATAAACAAACTTGAACAGCTTGATAAATTAAATAAACAAGCTTGAACACATATGTGTTCGGCTTGTTAATGTTTGTGAACAGTGTTCGTGAACAATGCTCATGAATAGTGTTTGTGAACAGTGTTTGTGAATAGTATTTGTGAACAGTATTCCTGAACATTAACAAGCCAATTTATAATTAGACTCTTTTAAAAATTATTTTTGAACCTATTTATAAACCAGGATTAAATTAGTAAAATTTTAAATAAACAAACAAGTTTGACTTAAGAACTTGATAACGTTTAAATAAGCCAAATTTAAACAAGCTTGAATCAAGCTTGATACCCATTAAACAAGTCAAGCTCAAGCCAAGCTCAAGCTAAAAAAAAAAAATATCAAGCCAAGCTTGAACAGGTTTTTCAATAACTTGATTAATTTTAGATTTGGCTCGGCTCGGCTTGGCTTGATTATCTTATCAAACAAGTCTGAACATTATAAAGTTTGACTTGGCTTTGCTCGTTTAGTTGTCATTCTATGCCTATGATTGTCATCTCATATCCTTCTCCACAGCTATTTACACATCCTGCATGCACCTCTTTCCATCCAACTAGCCATACATCGTAGTGCAGTTGTAGCACTCCAATCTAGGTAGGGAGAAAGTGATACACCTCCATATCAACGTGGTCCATTGTGTTAGGCACATGGTTTGAAATCTCCTACCGTACTGAGTGAATTAGTTGAGAATATCGCTCTAATAAATTACCAAAAATTTGATATTAATCAACACAGACAATATCTATAATGTCATGTCAATCATGTCAATAAATATCATCTTATGTCAATACTCGACGCCCCTTGGCATATTAAAACATAGGTGTAAATGAATTGAAATAATATTATTATTTTTCTTTACTTGTCTTCGTACAAAAAAAATCTCAAAAGATAGAAACAAATATTAAGTATACAATTGTTTTGTCATTTCCTTTTTCTATATCTCCTTCCTTCTTCCACCTCCAATTTTCCCAGCATGATACATCGGAATGTCAGCACCATTCAAATATAATAACATTCCAATTGAAGATCAAAACATGGTTTGAGATTTTAAACCTTGGTTGGGCAACCAATGACATCTTTTAGGTAGGGATCCTATCCCCTTTCCATTGTATCAGATGGATACAAAGTAGATGGCAGTAGTTATTGCACAATGTAGCAGTAAACTATCAATCCATGGCAAGATTAGTGAGTACTTGGTGATTAGTGTAATGGTGCAAGTTTAACTGGTGAGTGGGTGATTAAACATGAGTTAGGGATGTAACATAGTGATGCATTCTTATGGATGGCATCAATTGCATATACCATAGGATATTGAATTGATTTGCTCATGTTGATAACAATGTGGTTATGTTGACATGACCAGTGGTTGTACAATGTATTATTGTGCATTTTACATCGGGAGTCCTGAGGTTGTTTGTGAATGAAGCCATTATACCAAGTTGGAGGTGAAAAAAAGAATGATTTGAGTTGAGGCCAAGGAAAGTAGTTGTGAGTAATGGTAGATCAAGTTAAGCTAAATGAGGTATTAAATTTGGGTGGACCAGTGTAGGGAGTTGACTAGCTTTAACCAAGTATTGTACTAGGTTTTATTTAGGGGTATTTATTGGATCTTACAAGATACACTCACGTAAGCATTTTGACTCTTCTCCTTGTTTCCCTCTAATCAAGCCTTTGAACACCACTTGCTTTTTAAATCAATTACATCGTGCTTAAGATTAATACAATTAGACTATCTTACCAATTGTTATTTTCTTGTTTGACTCGTGATGCTGTAGACTAGCTGTATTTCATGTTGTCTTGCACACAAAATTGGCATGCAATTATATAAGTTGATATACTTTATTGTTACATGTTTTCTAGCATCTTGAACATGCATACTAGCGGAGTTAATTATCAATGGCATGACTTATGACATGAAAATTACTTTTGTGTTACACAGTTTAGCAAAGTAAACAATCATGTTATGCTTCCAAGGGGCATAGCAGAAATAAGTGGCATAATAGTAACCTATTTCACCCTGCAAACTTCAAGGCCATATGCTTTGGCTTAACAAATAATTTGTATATGGCCCTTGCAGTGGTATTTATTGGAACCTATTCTGTCATCCTTAACAGTACGGCACCAAGTGAGTCGCTAGATGCAAATGATTAGGCTACTATAGTTACCCATGTTGAAGCAAACCATATACCACTCTTTACTACAACTTTAAGAGAGTGCAAGGGTATGCTTATAGGTTCATATTCATGATTAAGGTCTAACATATAGGCAGTCGTACGTTGTTTTAAAGTACAGTACATAAAAGAATCTTAATAATTACATGATTAGCAGTTATGCTACATTGTAAACTAGACAGGTGCACATGTAGGCTGATTTAACTCTAAGTTACATAGTCACATTCTCCTTCCTGATTTACGAGTTCGCGGTGTAATATCATACTAGTTGCATTCGTACTGTTTTCATGTTAACTCCCCTCTCCTGCTTGAAAAGAGAATGCTTGAAGTCTGCATTTGATTCAAGGTAATCTCTGAGTATCAGACCCTATTCTGAGGACGCATCATATATTTGAGGATTTTGAATATCTGAATTCATTTTTTATTGTTATTTATCTTTATTGTCACATGGCCTTTTACTAGAACTTTGTTATTTACATTTTATGTTACTATTTTGAAGTGTATAAGTTGTATTAATATCTATAGATGGCTTCGTTTTCTCTAATCATGATGATTTACATACATGTAAGATTCTTGTAGTTAGTAATCATATTGCACAAGGATTGTATAGAATTTATCACATCACAGAAAGATTGCTCCACACTAAGTGGAAAAGCGATTGCCACATAGGTATTCCAAGCTAATGAATAGAGCATCTATCTATATGGAAAAGAAGAGAATTGTTAGTACAAATTAATAGCTAGGGTAGCACATCAATTTACTGCTAACCAGTACATGTTTGAACTGAATTTGAATATTCTCCATCAAAATTCTTAAGTACCTCAATAATGTCGAGTGCCACTAGACAAGCTGGTTCTTTTTGAGAAGAAATTAGTGGTGCTGCAACTTTTAAGCATGATCCAACAAGAGATCCAACTATTTTTCTGTAGCTTCTCATCTTAGCAAGTTTAAACATCAGTTGCTCCCAGTACTCCATGTGGAAAGTAACATCATCAAAACTATTCGATGCTTTTTCTGATTACATCACCATTCAAGTTAAAAGTCAACAAAGCACTAGTATTGGAATATGAACCAAAAATACATTACAACCAGCGAAGAGAACCTTTGAAGACTACATAAAATGAATTAGCAAGCACATAAAAACAATGAACACTAGAAGAATCAACATGATGGTGATGACAATATTGTCTGAGCGAGCAGAAGGAAAATAAAAGTGGCTCAACTTCAAGACAACAAAAGTCATCACCCATTTCCAAGTTTCAATTTAAAACAAAGCAATTCAGAATTTCAAGTATCTAATCATCAGCAGTAAGGAGTTATAAACTCTTGACTATTGGAGTAGGCTACACATGATTCATATCATAGTACCTAATATCGAGCAATGCAGAAATGGATTGCCTGAGTTTGAATGGTATTAGCAATGGACGGGTTTTTTTTTATATATTTCAAAAATCAGTCATACATGGATTAAATAAAAGTTTAGAAAGAAATAAGAGATTTAAAGAAATTAACTAGAAATCAATTAGATTACAATAAAAAAATAATGATCTCCATCAAAATTTTGTTGAAATCATGGTTTAAAATATTGTGTCGTACCAATCAACACAGACGAAAAATTTCATTCCCATTTGCCGACCAAAATATCACAGACACCAGTACATAGCCATCATGCCTCATGCGAGGCCTCCCATTGTTGCCAAAGGCCTCGTGGCCACATGCAACCTTGCACAAGGCCCCACGACCATTGAGCACCTGGTGTGAGGTCACAAGAGACCTCACGGCCATGGGGGGGCTTTGTGCACAGCCGTGAGAGGCCTCATAGTCGCAAAGCGCCTCACACAAGGCCGCAAGAGGCCTTGCAGTCACAGGGCACCTCGAGCAAGGCCACCGAAGGCCTCGCGGTCACAGGGCGCCCCCTATGGCCTCGTACCTACGAGGCACCTTGCTTGAGGCCATGAGGCGCTTCCTACAAATGTAGGTGATCTGGTGCGAGGCTCCGCGATCGCGCCCACACAAGGTTTTTCCTATTTTATAAATTCGAAAATCCTAAATTTATTAATTTTTTAATAAAAAAAATATCAAACCTGTATCAATACGCCACAATACAGTATCAAAACCATATCATTCCGATCACGGACCGAAACTTCAACACAAGTTAAGATTATAAATCCTGGCTGAACTGAGTGAAATGGATGAAATTGACTTAAAATTTGGTCAAATGGAGATTGCATTAGAAAACTTGACAAGCCTTGCCTTTAATCCCAATTATTATTAGAGAACCCACACAGAGAATGTAATAAATTGCATAGTCTTTCCATAGCTCACTAGTTTCGCCATTATATTAAGTATTAGAGAAAGAAATAATTCTCTATCAACAACAATAAAAAAGTTATCCTTAAACTAAAAAGTAATCCAAATAGGGATCTTCATAATCTCTATAAAATTAACTACTAAATAATAACTCTTCATTAAAAATAAATTAACAATCTGATATTATTGAGTAATATATACTAAAAATCTTATTTTTTTTATTGGTACCTCTATTTCTGTTAATAACTAATTTCATACTAATAGATACAATATTATTTTATATTGAATATGCAATGAGAAAGGGAGTCATAGCGCAATAGCAAACTTGTTGTCGTATGACTTAGAGATTACGGATTCAAATCATGGAAATAATTTTTTACAAAACAAGGTAAGACTACGTATAATAAAGTCTTTCTTGAGACCCCGGATTGGAGGGAGTTTCGTGCACCGAACTACTCTTTTTTTATTGAATATACAATGACATATATAAGAATTCTTCTAAAGATTTTATCATATCTCATTTTCAATTTTCCTACTGTTAGAATATTATATATATGGCTAGGGATAATTATTTCCTAGGATAAGAGTTTGATTTATTCTTAGAATAGGGTTTGACTGAGTCCGTTGAATAGGCTCTAACTTTGTATATAAATAGAGCATCTTCCATGTAATAAGGTATACTCTTTTTTTATGAAATAACATGGTATCAGAGTCTTAGGATTTCCATGCCGCACCGTTCCTTCACGGCTTCTTGCTTCCTCGACGCCACGTCGTCTTCCTCGACGCAATTTCTCCTCGCAGACGTAACTTCCTTGCGTCTCTTCCGCAACATCCTTCCTTCGCGCCCGTCTTCCTTCTCACGGACGCACCATCGTCGCGAGGACCCTCCCGTCGCTTGGCTACGCACCCAGCACAAGGACTCTCCGCGCTCCTAGCCGTCGCGAGCCGCCTCCCTCACGACACGCGACAATCTGTGCGTCGCCTCCTCCCTCTGCGACACGCGACGTCTACGCGTCTACTAATCTCCTCACTCCTCGCCGCCGCGAGCTGCCTCCCTCGCGACACGCGACAATCTGCGCGTCGCTTCCTCCCTCTGCGACACGCGACGTCTGCGCGTCGCCGCCGACGCCTTCTGTGCGATTCCTGCTTCCGTGCGCAGAAGAAGAGGTCGCCGCCGCTAGCGAGGAAGAAGACCTGTTGCGCGATTTCTGCCCGTCGCACCAGCGCCCTCTTTGCGTTCCTCCACGCACTGCCCATCCAGCCCCATTTGCCACCTCGCAAAAGCAACTGATTTCTACGATTGTTTTATCCAAGGGTCATGAGTCGACTAGTCATCAATCATCAAATCTTGATTGAATCTCATGGCTTACGACTAATTGTTGTGATTTCTCGAATAACTCCTGCATCAGTCGACTAATCACGCATAATTGATTGAATGGCCTAATAGAAATACGATACAAAATGTTTCTTAGTCAATTGCACCAACTAATTGGGTCATCTATTGACTGCTCAAAGGCAATTAGTCAACTGCATTGTAAAAAACAAATGTACAGAAAGTTTCAATTTCTCCAATTGCAATTGGTAATTTGACTTTAGCACATCTCATGGTCGAGTATGCCTAAGTTAAGTTCTTCCTATGCCCAATTTCACTCAACTCTCAATACATCCAATAACTGCCTTCTGTCATGAGACCTCTTGTTAAGCTTTTCATCTCTTAGATGCACCAGCTCCCTTCCTCTATCATCCTTCTTGTGGCACTTAAATCAAGCATCTCTAGCAATCTTTCGCCAAGTTTTTCATCCCAGGATGCACCAAACCTTCCGTTCTCCTTACCGTGTCATTCCTCTCACTCCACTTGTGAACTTTGCTTCCCAAAGCACAACTACCTCTGATGCTTCTAGCCCTACAACCCCTCAACTATCCCATCCCACCGTTTCAATCATCCATAGAACTAGAACTATCGAGTACTCCATATTTATATATCTAAATTCCTGCACACTTAGAAACACAAATCAAACATTAATTCAAACTCTTCACCCAAACATCAAAACGCATGGTTGAACCGTGCATAAGGAAGCAGACTCAAAGGAATGATACAAAAACCTGAAGAAGAAGAAGGAAAATTGAATTGAAAGCAAAGACAGTTTCAAACAAGAGTTGGATTTAAGTTTGTCGACTACTAGACGAAGACAATGTTAAATTCTACTGTGCAAGAGAGGGCTTGTGAGGAAACAATGGCATCAAGCAATGAACATGATCAGAGAAGGAAAGCATATCTTGGAGTCATGAGGTTAGTGTCACTTAACATGTGAACAAATGAGAAACCTACACAGGCAGTGATGGCATTGGAGGACTAAGAATGTGAGAGAAGAAATTGATGATCAATTTAAGCAGTGAAAGGCAAGGTTTAGAGGACACTAGCTCAAGGCTTATCGTCCCTACCATGAAGAGAGAGAAACCAACATGGACACTATCCCTCTAATGAGTGAGGTCACACGAATCTACAGTGCATGTGGATGAGCTCCAGCTGAGAAAGCAAGAGATAGAGAGAGAATGAAAGGGTCAGAGGGGAATCCACTGGCCTCCTCGAAGGGAATACCCCTTTTGAAAGCCCTTAAAGAGGAACTCTGATATAGATAGACTACAGAATTTAGGAAATGAAATGTCGTATATATATGTTAATGGGAAAACCATTATATGGATTCATTTAAGACTCTAAACATAACTCTAAAACTAAAACATGAATGTAGGACTTATCCCACTGCATAATAACTTATTACCCTACATCTCTTAACAAAATGAAGCATAAAAAGGTGAAGAGCATAGCTCTATAGTTTCAAAAACCCAAGTAACTCATGAATAATAAAATTGCCAGAAAATCACATAAACTGTTTGCAAATAGAGAAAATCCTCAAAATATAAGAAGATTACCTAAAGATAGGGATTTGATAAATGAGGAGTTATTATTCACGTGATTCTCCATAATCCATTTTTGAATCACAACCACCATACTGTCAACCTCTGTGTAAAATAATTCCGCCTGATTTGGCAACAAAGACACCTCAGATTTTGAAACCTTAGCAATTTCACCAACGGCCTGATATCGAGTATTTAATAATCAGAAATATTTTTCAAAAATAGTATAATTGTAATCTGAACATGGTAACTCAACTCAGTCACTGTAAATTTATATGGTAATAAGATAACACCGGATTTGTTATAGAAAACAAAATGTGGCAAGAATCTCCATACTGTGCATGTACTAGACTTTACATCAACCAACCTGTAGCTTAGCATACAACATGATACAATTGGGGGGTCTCTTAACCGATTGTTATTCATTTCCATCAGATATTGATAGCCAAATAAGGAATCAAACGTAAGTTTTTATTAGACAAAATAGGAAACCAATGAATAGAGTGAGATTATCACAGCAAAATGAACTCTTGAAATGGAACTTAATTAAAATGCAACAACAATCTTTCTGTTTTCTCCTTCCAATAGAAAATTCAACTAAAACTGACCAAGATTTATTTACATGATCTGACAGTATTAAGTCTAAAATTGCCTCAGTTTATGCTGCTGAAACATTCTAACAGGCAGAAAATTTTTAATAGTAATATCTAACAAACATTTGATATTTTAACAAATGGACGTTTCATTGTTAATATATATATATATATATATATATATAACATTCTCTCACCATATCAAGTCACACTTTGGTGAGCCCCATCACAACATACTTGAATTCATCGACCATATTTGTAATTTGTTTAACTTTATTTTTAAAAATGAGAAAAATTATTATAATTTGAAATTTTAATTGATAAAAAATAAATATATGGTTACTCGACAAAAGTGACGGGACATATGATATCAAATAGAATAAATTGTTTGAAGCATGGTTTAAAATCTTGACCTATGCCGAGCGGTACAGACAAAATTTGTCATTCCATCCGCCATCCGGTACCAACACCGACACCGCAGATCTGCAGGGTCACGAAGGTTGCCACAATCCCGTGATGACCTCCATCAGGTCGAGGGGCACCACGATACCCATAGCAACTCTACGGGATTGCAAGGGCGGTGCGATACCGCGGCCACTCCGTGGGATCGTTGTGTGACCTCCTCGGGATCACGGCACCCCTGTGACCCAACGAAGGTCACTGCAAGTATCGCGATGCCCTTGTGACCTCATGGAGCTCGCGATGCCCTTGTGCGACCTCTGTAGGATCACAAAGGCACTGTGTGTTTTTTTTCCTTTTCTTTTTTTAAATTATTTTTTATTTTTTGGTAGTTTTAATTTATTTTAATATTTAAGTTAAGATTTTTGTTTTTAATTAATATATTTTATTTAAAGTACCAAATAGCTAGTTCCAAGGCATAAGTTAAAGTCTCTAGGAGATTAATGTTGAGTGAATGAACCCCAAACTATATATATAGGTGTTAGGTGTAACCATGATATTGTCAAGTAGAGAGTAGAATTGGGAGAAATATTTGAGCAATAGTATTCTTCCCGAATCTAATTATGAGTATTCACTACTCTTCGATTGGATATTATTTCCAACAAAGTGGTGTCAAAGCTTGAATGCTAACCATGTTTGTATTTTCCACCTATCATCTCACCAACAATTATGGAAATTAGAGCATCAAATGAAAGATTTACTTAGATATCCTAGATTTTGGAGATTATTGATAGAGGTTATGAGTCATATTAAGATGAGCAAAATATCACCACAAATCAAAGGGCAATGAATGATCATTTGTGGCACCAATTCCTAATAAGATTGGGATATTCTCCAAAATCCATACAGCAAAAGTTAAAAAGGGTACTCCTCCAATCCTTCAGAAGATAATGTCAAGCATCAAAGATGGAGTTCAAGCTCATGTCGAACTATTGCACAAGGGTGTTAGCTATTATAAACCAACCAAGAAGAAATTGTGAGGAACTAAAAGAAAGTGAGATCATGGAGAAGATCCAATAATCTTTGAACTCTTTTTTTTTTTACCATATTGTAGCATCTACTAAGATTTCAAAAAATATAAAAGTTGTGAAGTTGAATGAAACAAGTTTCAAAATCTCAAATTATGTCGAAGTTTCAAACTTTGACTGGGGTAATATTGTTTACTACCGCACCAATATTTCAACGTACATTACTAGTGGAGAATTGGAAAAGGAAAGAGAAAGAAGATGATAAAGAAGAACAAGAAACAAACTATATACTTAACTTTGGACTTTATATTACATCTGAAATAGTACAATTTTGACATATGTTGTACAGACAAAGGCTACCAAAAAACATATTACTCTAATTCATCTTGACATGTTTTGTAGCACGTTAAGCGATGTCGAATGTTAGTATGACACTCATCGACATAATTGACATGCCATAAGATAGATTATCTATGTCAAGTACTATCGAGTTTCAATAATTTATCGAAGCAATACATTTCAACCGTGTGCACAGTATGAGATTTCAAACCATGATATAAACATAAAGGTTCCCTTCGAGCCCATGAGATTAGAATTAAAAAGAGAAAGGAAAAGCTATTGAGTAACTTTACAAAGCTTTCCATCAATGATAAAAAGGAACCAAAAGAAGAAAGTATCATCACAATCGTTATTCTAGTCATGAATATGGAAGAGACCACGATGGAAATTTTGAGCATAGTTAAGAACATGATATTTACAACACCAATGCAAAAAGTAACCACAATATTAGAGGAAGAAGTCAGAGGTAGGCATCGAAGGTGGAGGCAAACTTTAATGTTTCAATTATAACAAGTTCGACCATTATTCTTTTGAATGTAGCAACAATCAATCAAACCAAGTGCAAGAGAAAACCAACAATAGTAAAAAAAAAAAATGGAGAATATTTGTTAGCACAAAAAGAGGAAGAACTCACTAATGAAATCTCATGGTACCTTGATTGAAAAAGCAAATAAAGGTTGATACCAAACTTTGAAAACTATAACAAATTAGGGTTTCAATCAATTAACTCAAAATGTATTAGGGATGCTGTGTTAAAGGCATGTCGAGTGCTAATTCCAGAGGTGTGTCAATCACACATAGGTAGAGAAGGGGGAAGGAGAGGTAGAAGAAGAATCCTTGCTCCATTTTGAGAAGTCATGAAAAAGTTGAGAAAGGCATCATGGAAGTCTAAGAGATAAGGAGAAGGGGAAATGAGCTAGAGGTCACGAAAGTCATCTACAAAGCATTCACTAATTCGTCACCTTGCCAAGAAACTCTCATTGTTAAGCCAAGAAGCCTAATCGTGAAACCATGAATTAACAAATGTTAGAATTTTTATCCCCCACTACAGTTAGGTAATTAAATGTTTTGATGAGTTGGGCAAAGAATTTAAGTTAAGTTTTTTTTATCTAATTTATCTGTTAAGTTGCACAAGATCTACCATATATATAGTTGACTTAGCATGGGTGTGATGGCTCAAGGTGAGATTAAAGACAAATGGCATGAGTATCAAGTGGCCCATAGGACAAGCTCTATGGAGGTCAAAGATGGATAGCATAAGCATATGAGGGACTACAGGATGAGTAGCACTAAGTATGGCAAGCTAAGGAAATGAATTATGTAAGCAAAGGCATGAATATCCAAGGGATATAGTTTGACGAAAGAAGATCTCAAGGTGTGAAAAAATTCGATATCAGTGGAGTGACCTGTATACAAGGGATAAGGGTAGATGGCAACTTAGGCAGACTCGACAGTAGATGTGATTGAAGTTAGGGGAATCAATCGACTGAAGTTGGGAATATCCCCAAGTGTTTTGAGAATCATGGTTTAAGCAATAGACCAGAAATTGGGCACTAGTCAACTAGTGATCTAATACCCCAAATTAAGTTTGTTTAAAGTATTTTGACAACATGGAGCAGTTAATTGATTAGTAAAACCAGTCAATTGATGCTTCAAAATTTAGCAAACAAACATCATTTGTCGATAAACAAGATTTGCAAATAGACTAAGATCCATTGGGAAGAGAATGTTTCTTGGTTGACTGACGCAATTGACTCAACACCCAAGGTCTGACTAATGATAAGTTCAGTCGACTAATACTACAACAATCAATTCAAATGCAACCAAAGATGAAAGGCTCAACGACAGGATTCGAATAAGGTACTGTAGAGCAGTTGACCAATGGATCACGAACAGTAGACTCATGATTGCCATATTAGCAAAACGTGATTCAAGGAGAAGGCTATAAAAGGAGCTCGCAGAATTGCAAGAAGAAAAATCAACAAAGCGAAAATTGTGCTATTACTCAACAACATTCAAAACTCCATGGTATTTACCTTTCCTCAATTTTCCTGAGAGTAATCCACTTGACAAATCATAAGTCGTGGAGCAGACGCCTAAGGGTTGTCGAACCATATAAAATCAACTAATTATTCTAGTTTAGGTTGATTTTTGTGTTCTTGTAATTTCGATTGCATATATTTGTCTTGTAGAACACTAATAATGTAGGAAGTGGTATTCACCCCCTCTACCACACTAAAACTCAATCCAACGGCAAAGTCCTCGAGCAACACCACAAATCCGTTGTTGGATCTTTCTAGGTTTGAGACCTCGATGTCAATGAAGTCACATAGAAGCCCTAGTCACATTGCAAAACTATGGATCTTGCTCGATGTCATTGTTAACCCCGTTTCACATTGTCAATAGACTCATGTGCCTAAAGGTATCATCGTGATTGCAAGCATCATCATAATTGCATGCACAAGGAATGCAAGAGTGTTTCAAGCATTTCAATCTAGTCCAAGTCTCGTTCACCTAACATAATGAAATATTTCACTCACATCGGCTAGCACAAAAATCCAAAACCATAATGGAAACAAGCATGATTTGAAAACTTGTACTATATGGTCAATGGTTGAATCATATTGTTCTGATAAATTATCGAAGCCCAATGCCACTCAACATAACTCCTTCCTGCTTTAACTTTTAATCTATTACTGACCCCATGCATTGGAACATTAATACGATACCAAAACAATATCATTCCAATCAAAGATCGAAACTCTAGCAGTGCTCAAGATTTTGAACCTTAGGCAAAGCAAATGTCCATAGAGCTCAATGAATTGGTGACTGATTATGTTTCATTTAATGATACTTCTAAGGATAAAATTCTCATTCAACATGGAAATAGAAGTGAACATCTTTTTCTAATGCTTATTATGTGTCTAACTTAACGACACATTCTTAGTCTTGGCAGAAAGAGATTATATGATATGCAAATAAAAGATGGAGGGTTGTCTTTAAGGAAAATAAGTTTATTGCACATGTATCTATGACAAAGAAGTGTGTTTGTCCAGAACATCACTCAATTTTTGTTTGTCAAATATTTAACTAGTTGAAAGTGTGACGACTCTTTGACTATATATTAAAATGCTTTAAAACTTTTGCTAAGCAAGAAGATCGTGGAGGCATTGCCTCATTAATGTTCCTAATGAGATTTATGAAGGATGTGTTCTTGCTAGATATTCAAGGGAATCTTTTATGAATTAGTCTTTCAGCCAAGCAAAGGAGCCACTTTAATTAATTCAAACCAATATTTGCAGGTCCATCACTCCAACCTCATTTGAATGTTGTTAATATTTCCTAGCATTTATTAATGGCTTATAGCAGGAAAACATGGGTTGTGCACAGAGAAACCAAAAAATTTTCAATTATTCAAAGAATTCAAAGTTTTGGCTGAGAACAAAAGTAGTTACAGCACAAACGCAATGAAATCAAATCATGGAGGAAAATTTGCATCCAAGGAGTTTTAAGAATTTTACAGATTTCATAGCATAGAAAAGGTTATTAACAGCACCTTATTCTCCACAACAAAATAGAGTCTAGGAAAGAAAGAATTGAACAATACACAACATAGTTCCAAGTATGTTAAAAACTAAAAACCAACAAAAGGAGTTTTAGGATAAGGTCATCAACTATGCAGTTTATTTGCTTAATAGATTTGACCAAGAACTGGGAAGGGAGAACTCTAAGAGAATCTAGGAGTATGTACAGGCCAAGTTTATCTCTCTTTGAAGTTTTTAGATGCATAGCGTATGCATATGTTACGAACTAAAGGAGAAGCGAGTTGAATGACGAGTATTTCATGCATCTTCATCAATTATAAGGCTAGATCTAAGGCATATAAACTTAATGGTAGAAAGGAGAAGAAGATCACTGTAAGCTGAGATGTAAAGTTTCATGCACATGGTACTTGGAATTGGAGTACCAACATAATAGAAGAATAAGAGCAAGTTATGGAGCAAGAGTTGCCATCAATCCTAAGTTCAGAGTCTTCATCAAATGAAGAACATCCAATGCAACAAAATATAAGCCAATTTGTGAGACTTATATGACATTATATGAGCTGACTACTCCCCTTAATCTCATTTTTCTTTTTATTAACTAGGATGTTATTATTTTTAAAGATACAATCTTAGATGATATGTGAAGAAAAGCCATGGATGAGGAGACGAAAAGCCATAGAGAGGAATGAAACTTGGGATCTTACTGCTCTACCAAAAGACCATGAAATTGTCAGTGCAAATTTAGCTTAAATAGTCAAAAAGTTTGTCAAAAGGAAAGTGGAGAACTATAAGGCATGACTAGTGGCAAAAGGCTACAAGCAACAAGCCAAAATTGACTACAAAGGCCTTTTTTCACTTGTTGCTCAAAAGGAGAGAATTCGGTTAGTACTCTATTGCAACTCAAAACGAATGGTAAGAACTTTGTGAAGTTGGTCTTTCTAATGGTTATTTGGACGAAGATATATTTGTTGAAAACCCATTGGAGGTCAAAAACAAAGAAAAAGCAAAGTTTTAAAGCTAAAGGATGCATTGGTTTAATGCAACATATAGAGCATGGAATTCAGGGGTGGTTAATGCAAACTTCAAGGTAATGGCTCTGTACAATGTTCACATGAGTATGCTCTCTATGTGAAAGACAAAGGTGAATAAATGTTATTAATCTCTGTATGTGACCTTATCTTGATAAGGAATTCTCCACAAATAATTAAAGAATTTAAGCAAGCCATGCCAACTACATAGAACTTTTATTCTACTTCCTTAGGTTAGAAGTCAAGAAACTTGAAGAAGGCATTTCTATTGGGCAAAAGCACTAATGAGGTACTTGAACACTATGCAAATGAAGTACTCACAAGCAAGGTTCAAAAATTCGGGTCCTACCAAGATTTCGATCCGGGACCGAAATGAAACGATTTTGATACCGTATTGTGTCGTGCCGATACAATTTCGATATTTTTTCTATTGTAAATTCAAATTCAGAATTTTAATTAAAATATCTTTTATTTTTTATTTTAATTTTTGTATATTTTAAATAAAAAACAAATTTATATATTATAATTATATTAGTTAATTAATAATTTATTTAATTAAATGATATATATATAGATAAGGCCTTGTTATGCTCGGCGCTCAAAATGAGCGACCAGCATGAGTGCTTGAGCGCATGAACAGTGTTTCCACTGTGCACAGCACAGTGAAACCATTGTTCATTGTAAGGGTTGCTCATGCTGGGCACCCAGCATAAAAGGCTTCTCTCTCTCTCTCTCTCTCTCTCTCTCTCTCTCTCTCTCTCTCTCTCTCTCTATATATATATATATATATATATATATATCTCTGTGTGTGTGTGTGTGTTATGCTACACAACTCATCTGTAAGCACCTACATTATTCACCGTTCGATCCTCTAGGATTCAAAGATTAGGCTATAGCGTGCACTCGATCGAACGGTGGATAATAGAGGTGCTCACAGATGAGTTGTGTAGCATAACATCTCTCTCTCTCTCTCTCTATATATATATATATATATATATATGGATTCGCGATCGCGATTCCGTCACAGATTTGCGATCACGCCGGCCGCGAATCATGATCGCATCAGAATTGCATTCGCCGCGGATCGCAATTGTGTCCGTCGTGGATTCACGATCGTGATTCTACTGTCGATCGTCCTCGCCGCTATGAGAGTCTTGCGTGTCGGTACCGATCTTGCTCGGAACTGTAAAAATCATTCGTTTCAAGCAGCACGGATCGGCATTTCAAATCTTGCTCAAGAGGTTCAAAATGACAAATTGTGAACTAATTAGCACACCAGTTGATTGTAGATGTAAACTATTCAATTTCGATGAAGGTGTGTTGATACACTCTATAGTCTATAAAATCTTAGCAACATGCTTAAGGTATTTGATTTGCACAAGACCTGTCATACTTTGTCATTGATTTAATGAGTCAGTCATTAGAGAAGCCGAAGGCAATACATTAAATGGTAGTTAAGAAGATTCTATATGAGATTCGAGGTACTCTAAGCTACAATTTTATTTATTGTCTAACAATTTTCAACTTGTTGAATATATATAGCAATTTTGATGGATTTAGATGACTGAAAGAGCATTTCTGAAATTTTTCTCTATCAATAATATGACATTTTTATGAATGTCAAAGATACCCTCTTGTGAAGTCAAGTATTGTGTAGTTTCTACTTGTGTTAGCCAAACAATATGATTAAGAAGCTTATTGCATGAAATCAAGTTTGCCCATGATGAAACTACAAGAATTCGCAATGATAGCAAATTGGTTTTCGTCAAAAAAAAATGATAGAAAATTGGTAATTCTTTAGGGGGAAAGGATCTGATTTATCATAAAAATAGCAAACACAGTTTGATGTGAACTTTTATTTAATCTGGGAACATGTGGAGAACAAGAATGTGGAAATAATGTGGAACTATTATATGTGAAGACTTGTGATCAAGTCATCAATATCTTTCCTAAGGAGTTAATTTCTTCAATAAATTTAAGAATCAACTTGGCATGGAAGGTGCAAAAGAAATTAAAGACAATTAAGTTTGAAAGAGGGAAAGTTGAAAAACAAAATGATAAACTTAAGTCTGAGAGTGCCAAGTTGATATTCCAAGGAGTCATGGAGATGAGTGAAATTCTCAATGAGATTAATATTCTTGGGAGAATAAAGATGGAAGTTTATATATAGGTGTTGGGTGCAACATGATGTAGTAGAGAGTAGTAAAGTGCGTTCGCAGATATTTGAGCAATATTTTTCTCCCACTAATCCAATTGTGAATGTCTACTACTCTTCCATTGCATATTATTTCCAATAGGTTGTTTAAAAAAAATTAAAAAACATCCATATAGTTTTGTAATTGAAAGTTCATGCTACATTTGTTATAACCTCAAAATTTTATGGTAAATTTAGTAAGTATCCAAAGATTTATCTTAGGCTCATATTGTGCTAAATTTAGCAACCATCTTTGAGTTTGACTTAGGCTCATATATTGTTCTTGAGTTCATCACTCAGCTCGTTGTTGTTCTAGTTCAGATAAACAAGTAGTTTTTGAAAAATCCAAAATAAAAAGAAATTTTAGCCTGGACAAATACCGTGCTAATTGCAACAATTAAGCATCCTTTGCATGGCAACTGGAATAAAACTGACTGGGAAGCATATCAGGTTCAGCCAGGGTCGGAAGAAAAAAACATATTCAATGAAATAAAAATATCTAAATTTCTGTCATCTCCATTTCTTAATGTATCTTGGTTCTTCAAAGATTCAGGAGGGTGTTCCTATCAAGTTATTTTCACTTCTCAGATCCAATTTTAATATGCATCAAAAATAATAATACCTTGGTAAATCCATGAGACATAGTTTGAAGTCTTGTACCGTATTGGGTGTGGTCAAAAAGAATCATTCAAATAGATTGTAGAAACTCAATACTACTCGGCATCAAGACGAGTATCATTTCATGAGGAACACTCAACACCACTTAGCATACTAAAATTGAAAAAATATGATATTTTGTAGTGTAGGTTGTCTCCACACAAGATCCTGTCAAAATCACAGCATTCCAAATGGAAAGCAAACATTGAACTATATAGTTGTTTATGATTTTTTTTCTTCATCTCTTTCGTTTTTCCAGTTCCAATTTACTACCAACACCATATATCAAAATATAAGCATAATACTAGAACAATATCATTCCGGTCAAAGACGAAAACACCAGCATGGCTCGAGATTTTTAAACTTGTCATGAGATACAAGAATTTCAAAGGCGCAAAACAGTAAAAGACACCAACACCCAAAATATAACAATGGACTTTTTTAGGTTTTCAATTGTTTAAAATGAGAAGAAAAAAAATTATTTATTGCAATGCCAAATGAACACCACCACAGAATAAAAGGTAAAATATGAAGCAGAAAGATAACAAAAAAAATTACTTGTCAGATAAAACAGGTTTCTAGAGCTACCAAGCATTAAATAATGATTAGAAGAAAGGCAACCCTAACCTTCAGAAATGGAATAGTTAAATTTGGGTGTTGATGCCTACCAAGAACCTCCAACTCTGAGGAAATAACTCGCATCTGTGCATGGACCATACCACTTTACATAAAAAAACGAAGCAGATCATTGTAATAAAAACAGCTTCTATTAAAATAAATAGAGTATAAGGAAGTTGGCAACGAAGTGGAGGCCTTTTGATATAAATGGGTTTTGATGTAATCAGGTAAAAAGAATACTAATCCATGATGGCATCCATATCAGCATCTTCATGACTTGACATAATGTCACCTGGACACCACATCAGCCGTTCAGTGGCAGAAAGACAAACTTGACTGCTAGACTTACCACCAAATTGTGGATGTTGTAAGAAATAACCATGGTGCTAGATTTGAGAACATATGCAAACATGGTGCTAAATCAATCGATTAACTCTAATTTAGACTGTGTTCTCAGATTGTCAAACTTATAACAAATCTGCTAATAATCCAATTGTTAAGTGGCCACTTGCAGTTGTCAATGAATGTCTAGCTAATTGGTGAATCGTTTTATGTTTCGACTACCTTTTCTTATCCATCTAAGTTTGTTAAGAGCTTTGTTAAAGGTATTTCAAAATAAATATCATTGTTAGGAGAACTCGCTAAGTAATAAAAATTACAATCAAATTAAAGTTTTTCTTAAAACCAATCAAATAAAACGAACTGAATCATTGAACATGCAATTTGGATGTCGAGTTGAAGTCAATTGGCTTTGGATTGAAGCCACCGTGTAGGCACTAAGATTTGGATTACATGGGTTCAAAACGGGTTGGTTGATTTGGATTTGATTTAATCAAGTTATGGCCAAATCAAATTCTAAATAGGTAAAACCGGTTCAATAGGTTTGAAATATATTAAGAAATTTTGAGAAATTCTTCTCTTTCGTTCTTTCGTCCGTGTTTTCTCTCCCACCCTACATGCTCTATGCCTTCCATGCACCAACCTTTTTCCCTAACACCTCATTCTCTTTCTCCTTCTTCCTTCACATTTCTTCTTAGTTTCTTCTTTCTTCCTTTCTTCCAGCCTCCAGCACTGCAACACTTTTCTTCTCCTCCCAGCAGTGAAAACAGCAAACCCTAAATCAGCATCAGCAGATTAAAGCGGTTTTTCCCCTCTTCCCTTCTTCCCAGCAACAATTCTTCCTTCCAGCCATAGCAGCAGCCTTCTGAGAGAGGATAGCGGCTACTGCTGCCAATCACTGGAGCTGTCAAAGCCAAGAGGAAAAACGAAGCTGGCTATTTGACTTTCTTCGTTTTTGAACCCTTCAGTACCCTCGAATAAGATTATCGTTCGCACATTGGCCAAGTAAGAATTAGTAAAATAATAGTATGATGATATCAAAAAATAATGGATTAGTTTGGACTAATTACGATTCATTGTTTAGGTGCAATTAGTCGGGTATTTCATATCAGCGAAACACCTCCATTGTCTCATCAATAAAAGGAAAGTAAAGAGGTATATATTTTATGTTGTTTTATTAGATTTCTGCTTAGGTTGGGTTGTCTAATTTAGAAATAATAAATAAAATTGTTGTTCATGTCATATAGGAATTGGAAATACATAGAGGTAGCAGGATCAAGATTTGATCGATCAACTTCAAGCTTTAAATAATTTTCAAATTCTATATTATTATTGGATATTTATTTTGAGATCTAAGTTATTTTTGTATTGCCTATGTAGGTTTGAGTTCGAGTGGAGCATATGCAATATTTCCTTGTGAAATGAATAAATATATAAATGGATTATACATGCTTATATAACTGTTTTAAAAAAAGAATTAAAATAATATTTTAAAATGGTGAAATGAATTATGAAATATTTAAATCATTGGAGACTCAATAATTGATGTACTTCATATTCACATATGGTTTCATATAGGGATTAAGATAGGAAGAATTGTTTTGAAAATTAAAATGGTGTTCTGAATTACTTTTCAATTGATACAACAACAACAACAACAAAGCCTTATCCCACTAGGTGGGGTCGGCTATATGGATCCTTCTACGCCATTGGACTCTATCCCCTACTATATCATCATCTATATTTAAATAAATTTTATCTTGTTTTATTGTTGCTAACCAAGTCTTTTTTGGTCTTCATCTTCCTCGTTTGATGTGTATATTTAGTATCGTTTCACATCGCCTAACTGGAGCATTTATTGGCCGTCTAAGTACATGTCCGTATCACCTTAAACGTGTCTCTCGGAGCTTTCCTTCAATAGATGCAACACCAACTTTTTCTCTAATGCTCTCATTTCTTATTCTGTCCATCCTCGTATGTCCACACATCCACCTTAACATCCTCATCTCTGCAACTCTCATCTTTTGCTCATATGCTCGAGTCGTAGCCCAACATTCACTCATATAACATAACAGTCTAATTCTAATTGTTTTGTAGAACTTCCTTTAAGTTTTAGAGGCACTTTACGATCACATAAAACACCCGACGCTTTCCTCTATTTCGACTATCTTATTTGTATTCTATGTAAGACATCTCTCTCAATCCCTCCATCATCTTGCAAAAATGATCCTAAATATTTAAAGCTCTCAATTCCAGACAACTCATCATCTCCTATCTTAACACTTGTCTCATTACGTCTAATATTGCTAAATTTAAATTCCATATATTCTGTCTTTACTCTGCTAAGCTTAAAACCTTTCACTTCTAGTGTTTCACGCCAAGATTCTAGTTTAGCATTTACTCCTTCACGTGTCTCATCTACTAAAACAATATCATCTGCAAACAATATGCACCACGGTAATGTGTCTTGAATGTGTCCAGTGAGTTCGTCCATGATTAGTGTAAAAAGATAGGGACTTAAAGCTGATCCTTGATGTAACCCTATCTTTATTGGAAATGCTTCAGTTAATTCACCTGAAGTCTTCACTCTGGTAGTTACTTCCTTATATATCCTTAATTAGTTCAATATATGTTACACTAACACCTCTTTTTTCTAAAATTCTCCATATTATTTCTCTTGGAACTCTATCATAAGCTTTTTCTAAATCAATGAATACCATGTATAGATCCTGCTTTTGCTCTCTATACTTTTCAATTAGTTATGCGAGAAGATGTATAAACTTCTATTGTTAATCTCAAATTGATTTTCGAGAACCATGGTCTCCTTCCTTAATCTTTTTCTATTACTTTTTCTCAAAGTTTCATGGTATGACTCATTAGTTTAATACCTATAGTTTTCACAAGTTTGTATGTCTCCTTATTCTTATATAAGGAATTAGGATACTTATCCTCCATCGATCGAGCATCCTTTTGTTTTCAATATCATGTTAAATAATTTTGTAAGTCATTCAATACCTTGTTTCCCTAGACACTTCCATACCTCATCGGAATATCATCCGTCCAACGGCTTTTCCATTTTGCATTCCATTTAAAGCTTGTTTCTACGAAATTTGAATTCTACGATAAAAATTTAAATTTCTATACTCATTTGACCTACTTAAATTACCTAAATTAAGTTGGTCTCCTAAACCTTCATTAAAAAGTTGATAAAAATATCTCTTCCACCGCTCTTTTATTTCTTCATCATTTACTAGTACCCTATTGCATTCATCTTTAATACATCTTATTTGATTAAGATCTTTTGTCTTCCTCTCTCTCACTTTAGCTATTCTATAAATGTCTCTTTTCCCTTCTTTTGTATCTAATTTTTGATATAACTGTTCAAAAGTTTCAGTCTTAGCTTCATTCACTGCTTTCTTAGCTTCTTTCTTGGCTATTGTATATTTTTTCAAATTTTCCTCATTTTTACAAATATTTAATTTCTTATATGCTATTCGTTTTTCCTTGACTTTCTCTTGCACTTTTCCATTCCACCACCAAGATTCTTTACTTGGTGGTGCATGTCCCTTTTACTTTTCAATTGATATCTATCATTAAATTGTTTGGCCTTCTATGCTACTTAAAGATCTAGATATAGAAACTTAGGGGGCGTTTGCTAGGCGGAAAATTTTCTATTTTCCGTTTTCATTTTCTGGGAAAACGAAAAAATGCATTTGATTGGCGTTTTCCATCTCCGTTTTCCAAAAAATAAAGAAGCATTTTTTGGAAAACTGGAAAACACAAAAAAAATCGTTTTTTGTTTCCATTTTCGTTTTCCAAAAAATAAAAGAGTATTTTCTGGAAAACTGAAAAACACAAAAAAAAATCGTTTTCTATTTTCTGGAAAAGAAAAATAGAAAATAGAAAATGGAAATTCTCCACGAACCAAACGCTCCCTTATATTTTCATATCATAATACTCTTTTTTGCAAACCCTATGATGATACCTAATTAAATTAATATAATTTATGTTGAGAAGTTGATTTCGATTGGTCATTGAAACTAACTAATAAGATGTGAACTCAAAAAATAGTAATTGTTGTAAAGAGAATTAAAAGTAAAATAATAACGATGTTAAATGGAGAATAAATACTAAAAGTGAAAACTTTGAACCTACTCTTATACTAGAGTACTTGACCTCCTACAGACTGGTGTGGTAGCCAGTAGCCCACGGTCACTATTTACTTGGGTGTTGGTGTCATTTTCTTATATTCCATTGGTGTGGGGACTTTTAATCCATGTATCAAATGACGTTGTATACTCTAAGGGTACTAGCTCATTCACTTCTTAGTTAATTTACAAGATTTATATCATAGTAATATTTATACACGTTGATACTTAAATCCTTGGTGGCATTTATGCATAGTTAATATTTATACCATCGATGTCATTTATACATGTTGATTGAATAATAATAATTGAAAATTATCTTAATTGGTGATAAAAGATGATAATATCTTAGGGAGATAGTCGTAACTCTAGACATTGATAAACAACAAAATAAATATAGTAGATGAATATAGATACATTTATATACTCATATATGTATAGACTAAAGAATCTAAATAAGTAATCAAAGTTGTAACATGAAAATGTGACCTATTTTAGTTCTTTAACCTTCTAACAAATTAAATTCATGCACATCTCTTTTTATTAGCCACATATCAATTTGTTTTTATTATCTATCTTCCTTGACCTTCAGTTTTGCAGGCATAAGTATCCTTTTGATATCATAGTCAATTTTGACTAGATTATAAAGCTGCTCAAAGATATCGACCTACTAATTTCTGTTCATTTGATCTTTTATTTTATACAATTTTGTTATACTTGTACTAAAAGATGCTTAAATAAATATATATAATTTATTAATTCTTAGTTGTCTTGTTCATATGGCTCTTAGTTCCCTTTTCAATATATTGTCACCAAGTGAGTACCTCTTGGTAAGTGGAAATTACACCTCGGGGCATAACATTTACCCCCCTCATATTTATGTTCGTCATTGCAAGGACTCATTTTAATATCCAATTTAATTGCTTGAATATGACAGGTTCAGGTCATTTGGTGCGGGTGAGTAAGGATGAAAATAAAGTAAACCAGTTCATAAGTCTAAAAATATTATTTTATTTAACTTCGCATATTTTTATTCGAGTCTTAAAGAAGCTCCTTGTTTAAGACATTACCAGATAATAGAAATTTTTCTCTTGATCTTTCTTTCTAATCTCTCATTGCTAGATTATCAACTAGGGCATGTGACTTGTATGCATCAAGGACATAATATAGTCACTCTAAATTTCCTGAAAGGATAAGATAATTCCTATTTATTGCACAAAGTAACACAATCTGGCCCCGAAAAAGAAATAGGCAGTGGGATTTTTCATCTGAGGCAATGCAGGTGTCTTCAGCATAAAGAATACTCTTTTCTTCTTTTGTATTTTCAAGACATTTCATGGTGTTTAAACAGTAAAAATAACCACAGTATCTCCAACCAAATAGAAATAATAGCAACTTTTTATGTACCGGCTCTTCCATCAATGGTATAATATCACAAGCAGATCCAATATAGGAGAGCATAGCAGCAAGTACATCAGGAACATGGGGATTGATGTCCAGATGCCTCAACTGGCGACACAGAGGATCAATAATATAGTCAGCATTTGCCACAACAAATTTGCCAACCTATTTCAATAATGCAGCATCAGTAAAATAGCAAACAACTTTTGCTTAAAAATTTCTTTTCCTTGTAGCACTTACAGTGGCATGGCCAGATGAAATAGAAAGCACTCGAAGAACAGCATCTGATGCAATTTTTATCTCACCTCTGGAGGCAACTAAATTTCTTAGTAATAAATAAAGAGACGAGTGGAGAAACCCACTACGTACAAAGTCATTGCCAAGAAGTATACCAAAGATGCCTACTCCATCTAATATCACCTGAATTAATTGCAATGAATAAAAATCAATATAGAGTCCTGGAGAAAAAAACAAGAAATTAGGTCGAATCTTAAAAAAACATATTTCCTGGTGCAGCATGATAGTGTCATGGAAGAAATACAATGCCAGCTCCAGTTCCTGTTCATCTTCCAGAATAAGCTCATTTTGATTTCGAGGAATACCCCACACTTCAGAGGACAAGTATTCATGCAAAATTTTCCCGACAGAAAGAATGATATGATCCCAGCTATTCTTTTCCATTCTAATCTTCCAAGTGGAACAACGAGATTTAAGCCACAGAGGCCTGCCATCATCATAAGTAAAATTTTTTCCTTGAATGACATCCCCCTTGGGTTTTTTGAATAATTCTGAATATGTATTAACTGATTGTTCTGACAATCCATATATAATTTCATTTAACATGCAAACTGCAACACTTGTCTTGCGTAACAAATGGCCTGAACCATGTTGATGAAACCAAGTACTCCACCCTA
The DNA here is from genome assembly GCA_025175895.1 of Wurfbainia villosa. Taxonomy (NCBI): domain Eukaryota; kingdom Viridiplantae; phylum Streptophyta; class Magnoliopsida; order Zingiberales; family Zingiberaceae; genus Wurfbainia; species Wurfbainia villosa. Next base: position 33,925,870 of record CM046000.1, on the reverse strand, counting down.
CTTTACCATATTCTTTCATTCGAATGTTCTGTGTTAACTGGCGAACATGATCTAAAAGTTGGTCTACAACAACTGATAAAGACATGATGCTCCTGTAGCCTAGCAATAAGACAAGCAGAAAACCAACAAAATAAGACACGTTGCTCTACTGGCTTAGCAATAAGGCAAACAGAAACCAACAAAAATAATTGCCAACAATGGCCTGAGATATCAAATGAAATTATTAACATGATCTAACTGGGGGGACTTCTCAAAGGAAACAAAATATTTATTATAATTAATTTAAGCAAAATATAGAAATATCAAATCTCACATCCAAAACCAAACATTACCTGAAATTATTGATAGCCCAGTAAGCCGGAGAATTCCAGCAAGCCTGAGATACAATTTTTTACTTCCAACAATACCAAACCAAGGAGGCATATGAGGGAATTCCCGAACACAGTCCACAACTGAAGCACTTTGTGAATCCTCATCTTGCAAAATAGAAATTCTGGGTACTATAGGAGGAGAAGCGTTATAAATAAGAGAACTTGAAGAAACCAAGAGGCTGCTAGCTTTCAGCTCTGAAATAGAGAGCAAGTATCCAGTTGAAAGTGGATTTAACCATCTTAGTTTTTTCATGGAACCAGCGTATTGTGAATTATGACTCAAGCATAATCCCAGACATTCCAGAAAATGAGATGAATTGATCTGCCAAACAAAGATATGGTTATCATAGAATTGATATTTTGTAACTTCTGAAGAAATATCTGAAGCGTATTAATTACACTGTTGCCTAATTTGTGTAGATTCAGATGCGTACTAATTATGCTGTTGCCTAATTTGTGAAGAGATTATAAGAAGAGGCAACCCATTGCTGCTTATGAAACTGGTTTTGGATCTGGGCAGCTATGGTTAGGGGGATTATATAATGATAAGTTCCATTTTATTTTCTGATTTAGGTTGAAATAATAGATGATAGGTAGAGTTGTGAGTTCTTTTTTAAGAAGTTTTTAGGGGTTTTTAAAGTACATGTAAATATCATTCTTTTCGATATATACTCAATTGCCTTGTGAGACCAGAATATATATGCTATGAAACTAAACCCAAGGTTTAAAATTTCGACCCGTATCGAGGTTTCGGTTCACGACCGGAACGATACGGTTTCGGTATCATATCGTGGCGTATCGATAAATTTCGGTAATTTTTTAATATAAAATACATAAATTAAAAATGAAATTTTTAATTTAAATATTAAAAATAAAAAATGATTAAAAATACTAAAAAATTAATTATAATAATAAAATTAATTTAATTATTTTCAATTAAACAGGATTAAAAAATAAAATAAATTTTAATAATAATAAAATTATTATTTATGATATATAAATTTTAAAATAATTTTATTAAATTTTAATTGATTTTATTTAACTTATAGTTAAACTATAGTTTGGGAAACTTTTTTTTTAAATGCTCGTCGCCGTCCCTGCGGCCCCACGCGAGGCCACTGTGGCTGTCGCGACCCCGAGCGAGCAGCCCGACCTCGCGCCGCCCGCGGCGGCGGCGGCATGACGCAGGCGCGAACGACGCAGCGGCCCAGCGAGGCGCCGGCGACCACCACGGCCCGCGAGGTCGCCCGATGGCCACCGCGACCCCGGACGAGGCCCTGCTATTCGGCGGAGGCCCGCCGCCATCTCGCCACCGTCGTTCATGCGTCTCGCGGGCGTGCCAATTTCGGTGGCGTGTCGAAACAAGAAAAACTGCCCGTTTCATCCGAAACAGGTCGGTATTTCAAACCTTGACTAATCCTATATAGAAAAATAGTGTTGCAAGGAGAAACTAAACTGGATAAAGAAAGTTACAAGATGTAAGAAAATCACAATTTATTGTTCTTATCATGATTTCAAATTTATTTCCATGTTGGTCAGCAGGGGAGAAATTTGTTGTACCACCTCCTAAGCAACACATGAGAAAGCATGAGATGGCCCAATACAGCCACAAGAGCACTCCACTTGCCTCCGCACAGAAAGAAACACACCAGGGTTCCCATGTGAGACTTCTTCAACCTCTTCATCCTCCATCCTGTTTACCTCATCCTCCTCTTCCTCTTTCATAGTCCTCTTTGTCCACCTCCTCCTTAGAGGGACCAAAATCTCGATACTATTGTGAAACAATATCGGTCCATTCTCTAGCCGAAACTCCAAACCATATCAAGGCTTTATACTATGGTTCCCATAAATCAAAATTTATACTACCAGCAATGAGGAAACATTGCATGAAGTCAATGACATAAGAGAATCTCAATCTACAATAGGTAGACACTAAAATTTGTATGAATTGCAAAGACTAATCAAAGTGTGATAGTGGACAAAATATATCACCTTCCCCTCTCAGTCTCTTCGTATTTATTTCTATTGTTACCATAAAAAGGAGGCAAAAGTTAAAAGTAACTACCAATTTAACGGTTAAACAACATCATATTTCATGACAACAAAATATAAAGTGTGTGTTTATCACAGCCAAGGTTTAAAATATATTCTATATCAGTTTCACTCTCTATAACGAATGCTAAGTTTTGGTATTGTGTCATGCTGCCACTTAACGCCTATAGTTAGAATTAAATTTTTAAAGGAATAAATTATAAAATTATAATAAGTAACCAACTATTATCACTTGTTAATACCAAAATCCCTCAAATTAGAGCATTAATTCTCATAGTATTATACTGAGTCATTCCCATAATTATCCAAAACTAGGTAATTGAATTAAAATTTTGAAGCAATAAATTATAAAATTATAACAAGCATCTCAACTGATGATTATTTCTTACTAGTACCAAAATGTATGTCATGCTTCAGATAAGAGCATTAGTTCTTCTAGCACTACAGCGAGATCATTCCCATAATTATCTAATACCAAGATTAAATCTAATACTGAAATTGATTTCTCCACGTCTATATAAATATAGATATAAAGGCCACTGTGGCCGGTCCTAAGCCCGGATGAGAAAAATGAAGGGTTGTGTTAAGTTGTCAGTCAGTGTTGAACTACGGCAAATTTTAATGAATTGATCTATCAAGATATTGTACTAATGCTAAGTTGTTCTCCGAAAAGAACACGTTGCAAGGTCCGACTGTAACATCTCAACAAGGACCACAATATCTCCATGAGAACTTGAGTGTAGTATTAAATATACAAGAGTTCTCATACCATAAATTGGATAAAAATAAATATATAGGAAAATTGATTGTAAACAATTTGAAACATGGAATATATGATCGTTCACTAGTTAAGCAATGAAAGTAGTAGATACTATGATTAAAAGAAGAATTAATATTCTGTGTTTACAAGAAACAAAATGAGTAAGAGAGAAGACAAAAATGATAGAAAACTCCGATTTTAAATTATATTGCACAGAAAAGAGTAGAACATAAAATGGAATAGTTATTGTTGTAGATTTTTAGAAAATGATAAAATTATTGTTCATAATATATAAATTAATAAAATAAATTTTAAAATAATTTATAAAATATTTTTAGATTAATAAAATCATTATATTAAATTTTAATTGATTTTATTTAAACTATAGTTTAACTATGATTTGGAAAGTTGATTGAGTCGCACAACATTACGCGCCTCGGACGTCGGCGCATGAGGTTGTTGGCGATCATCGCAACCGCAGCAGTCAGTCGATAGGGCCTCGCGACGAGGTGCCGAGGCTCCGCGGTGTCGCGCGCCCCACAAGGTCATCGACTACGGTGACCTGACCTTGGATAGGTCGTGTGCAACCGCCAGCGGTAGCCGTGGCCTCGCCTAAGGCCACTGGCGATCGTTGTGGCTCCGCGAGGTGCGACGCTTAGGCATAGCAGCCGCGCCACGTGAGGTCGTCGCCCCTGCGAGGCCTCGCCATTACCCTGCGGAGGTCACAGAGGTCGCAGAGGCCACGCGAAGCCTCCTATGCTTGTATTAGTGTCGATGTCTGTACCGGTGTCGGACGACAGGCGGAACGATAAATTTCGCCCGTATCGCTAGGCACGGGTCAAAATTTAAAACCTTAAGCAAAACTTTCAAAGTTCAAAACTCCCTTGAGGTTTAAACACAAACTCCCCTTGAAGTTTTTAAGTTTTTGAAAATGTTGCTCAACTTTTTAAAATGAATATTCTTATTTTTCAAAAAATATTCTCTTTTTCAAGAGAACACTTCTTTTTCAAAAATATAACCTTTCAAATCTTTCAAATCTAAGGAGTTTACTTAAGATTTCCTTTTGAAAACTAATAAACTTGAAGTTTAAAAATATAAACTCACTTTTAAAACTCAACCTTTCTTTTTCAAACATACTCTTTTTAAGTTTATAAACACTCTTTTGAAAACTTAAGCTCTAAACCTTCGTTTAACACTTAAGCTCAAAATTTCTTTTTTGAAACATAATCTCCTACTTATAAACTTTAAGCTCATTCTTTCCCCCTTTTTGAAAGCTTATATTTTTTTTAACTTTTAAACTTATATTCTCCCACTTCATTTATGATATTCCTCTTATGAAAACTTAAAATTTAGGAAAAACTCTTCAAAAATTGCGAAGAGAAACTCTATAAACCTAAAATTTAAACTACCAAACTCTTTCTCATATGTCTTAAAGATCAAAGAAATGTTTGCAAATTAACAAACTGTTGGTGCAACAATGCCCCAAGCATTTATATGTGTTGATGTTTGGATAATCATCTAAGTTAGGCAATGCTTTGTGATCTAATTGTGAACGTGTTTAAGTGACAGGAAAATCCAAGTATGAAGACTTGGCAAAGACAAAGTCCAAGTGTGATTTTGGCAAAGGAAATCCAAAAGCAAGTCTTGGCAGCATAAGTTCAAGCATGTAGTCTTGGCGGCATAAAGTCCAAGCACGCTTTAGCAAAGGGAAACCCAAGACATGACAAAACCGAAGAAAGCTCTTGGAAGCAAAGCGCAAAGGATGAACAAGTCACGGACTCGGAGGGATCCTGGAGGCGCAAGGCTTAAGGAAGAGCTAGAATGTTGAGTCTAGGTCTAGGGGGTAAAATCAAGTATGAATTATTCATACTTGTCGATGTATCAATCGACCGGTCAGTGCTCGATCGAGTCGATCGAACTCGACGATCACCGATCGCGATACCAACCGATCAGGCCAAGACGGGCAATGTAACGGAGTCTCACTGACTTCATGGGTTATGCAATGCCGACCGATCGCTTCATCACCGATCGATCAGCCGCTGAAATCAAGTAATGCACAGATCTCTCGCGATTTGCTTAGTCAAAAGCCGTTGGTTTTGGCGGCAGTCGATTGATGTTGTACATCAGTTGACTGATGGTAGCCCAACGGGAAAAACAGCCCTCTCTCTATAAAAAGAGGACTGGTGGTAGCTTTGAGGGCTAATGTTTATTCTCTGATCTTTCTCTCAAGCCCCCATAAGTTTTCTAAAGCTTTCAAGTGTTTAATTCTCCTCCTCCTCTCAAATCTTCATCTACATCCTTTGTAAGAAGAGGAGGGTTTGTAAAAGAGAAAGTTTCTTAGTGGAATCGCTTGGGTTGATCCACCTTAAGGATCGCCGTGGAGTAGGAGCGTTATCTCCGAACCACGTAAAGGCCTTGTTAGTATTGTGTTTTCATTTCTATTTATATTGTATTTGTTGTGTTTCCGCTAACCACTCTTGTAGAAACAAAAACGAGCTATCCCCCCCCCCTCTAGCTTCAAACGATCACTAACACAAACAAATGGATAAAATGCACTTGAAAACAATGCAATTATCATTATCAATAAACACTTGCATGAATGTTCCTAAGACTCCAAGCAAGGATCCTAGTATTGTGATATATATTTGAAGTAAACATTTTAGATTTAGCTAAGCAAACTCTTATCTCCCCCTTGAAGTAAGATCAACATCTTACTAACATGTTAAGTAAATTTTTCAAGTATCAAATTATTTAGTTCAAGTTGCAATTTAATGTTCATGTTAAATTTTGATTCAATTTGCAACATAAGTTTAAAAACTTAAGACTAATTTTATTTTGAACAATTTAATTTTAAAGACAATTATAAACCCAAGTTTTGAATCTTGAAAAATATTTTATAAATTAAAGGTTTGTAAAATAATTTTGAATTAACCTTAAGATAAATTTTGAATTATAATTTTTAGATATTTTAAAAAAAAATTATAATTTTGAAAACACAATCTTTTAACTTTAATTTTTGAAAACATTTGAAAATTTTATAGGATAATTCAAAAGTGTTTTGAACTTAATTATGATAACTTTTAAAATAATTTTTAAACTTAAATTTTCAAAAAAAAATTAACATTAAATATTTCATAAATAATTTTGAAAACACTTTTTTTCTAGGCTCCCCCTAAAATGATTGCTAGTAAAGAATACATTAATTTGGTTGAGTAAGCTCATTTAACCTTTATTCATCTCATCCATTTTGGATTTTCAATACATAGTAACCTTAAGTACTATGTGAGATGATGTTCCATTTTTACTTATTTAGTTTAATGATAATTAGAGAAAGGTGTTGGATCTTGGATTAGATTCAAGTTTAGCTTTGGGTTAATTCAATGCTTATTTCCTAAACCAGCTTTCAGGTCATGGCGAGACACAAGGGTCTTCTTTGATATCAGAACAACAACTACTTTCTAAAACAAAGCTGATATTGGAAACTTACATTTAACTAACTAACAACTAAACTTTGGTCTAACTAGTTATAACTAAGTGAGTTAGCTTTAGCTAATTTCACTCAACTCAGTGCACCAGGTAAGAAATGTTTCATCCAGCCTAGACATGTACTTCGATGAGCTTCCCTAACATACTATCAGCTCACCTAATTCTGATACTATGTTATTAGGATCAAACTACCTTCTTTCCTATCTAGTCATTCTAATCTAAGCAGTAATAAAGTGACTAAGCATGCAAGTGAATTATCTAATTAAGGAAACACGCAAAGTACTAGCTCCCCCTGAATCGTAGCTTTGATAGGTCTTATTCACCTAATGACTTGACCTTTGGAGATCCAGTATTGGTTAGGTCCAACTTGGTTAACAAAACATGTTTTAGGAACTCATGCTTGGACTGACTTTTAACATTTTGATTAAGGACATATCTAATTTATAGGTTGAGTTAACTTTATATCCGAGCCCGGATTTGTTGTCCACGGCTCGTTGGGACCCAAGCATCATGATTAAGAACTTAGAATCCGAAATGAACCTTTCCAACACTTCCTTGAGTTCCTCAACTTGACTTTTCAATATGAAATTCTCTTTCTCAAGTCTTGCAACTTGAGTTGAGTTTCCATGTTGAATATGGCAAGTCGAAGACTTCGAGTTGACTTGTTCCTTAAGTACTATGACTTCCTTAAGGAGCAACTCAACTTGATTCTCGAATTTAGCTAATTCCTAGTTAGACATGCAATCATTTTGTATAATTTATTTTCTAAATAAGAATTTACCTTATTCGGACCTTCCGAACCGGATACGGATCCGTGACTCGACTCGAACTCGGATTCGGACTTGGCTACTTAGCTAGACTCCGATTCAGATTTGGACTCGTTAGATCTTCATTTTCCATTATTATCGTGAAACTGGTTCGGTTTGGTTCTTCTGCATTTGATTCTTCCAAAGATGACTCATCCCACGTAGCCTTTAGAACTTTCTTTTTCCTTGACTTTTTGGGGTTTTCTTCTTTTAGATTAGGGCATTCACTCTTATAGTACCCTTTTCCGTTGCACTCATTATAGGTGACTTCTGAGTTAGGTATGCTTGACTTAAGTTTACACCATTTTCATTATAACCCTTTTTTTGAACCTTTTCTTTTTGTTGAATAACTTCCGGATTATGTTGACCATTTCTTCATCACCATGAGTCCGAGTCCGACTCATCTTCGGACTCGTGCTTTGGCTTGAATTTATTCTTGCTCTCCTTACCCTTCTTTGAACCTGCAATCAAAGCTATTCCGTTCTCGATTCGACACAAGTTAGCTTGTTCGTGGAATTCTAATTCACAATAAAATTCATCTAACCTAATTAAGGAAAAATCCCTAAACACTTTATATGCATCGACCATTGATATCCGCAAAGTATTCCGAGGAAGCTTTTAACGCGTATCTTATTACGTCTCGATTTTCTATTTAATGGCCAATAAAGTAGAGACCATTAAGAATGTCCTTAATCCTAGTGTGTAGATGGCTAACGGTTTCGCCTTCCTACATCTTACAGTTGAATAATTGATTTAATAATAAGTCTCTTTTAGTTACCTTGAATCAATTGTTCCTTCGTGAAGTTCGATTAGTTTTTTCCAAAGCTCCTTCGAATTCTCAAATGACCCAACTCTGTTGAGTTCTTTGCTAAGTCCGCACTACAAGTTATTGAGTGCCTTGTACTCAACCTAGGCCTTCGTCTTCATTTTGAAGGTCCACTTCTCCGGTTCCAATAGATCTCCGGAATTGTCCATCGGAGTTATGTAGTCTTTTCTTACGCTAAACCACTTCTATATTCGTCTTAAGGAAACATTCCATCCGCCATTTCCAATAACTGAAATCCTCTTCGTTAAAGAGAGGAAGACGGATGGTGTTATATCCCTCTTGATGGATATAGACATTGAAAAAGCTTGCAATACAAATACACTCAACAAGATTTCCAAGACTAAATCTTAGGTAAGTAGTGTGGTATAAAAAAATTAACTAAAAAACTGAGAAAAATATTTTTTAAAGTAAAGAAAATTTTATTTTGCTTAATTTAATGGTTGCACCAAATTTAAAGAGCCCTCGCTCTGATAGTAATTGTTGGATCAGAGATAACCAAGAGAAGGGGGTGAATCTCAGTAATTAAAAATTTTCTTTATTTTATTTTAAAATCTTTTCTTATCTTTTCAAATCAAAGTTTACATGCAACGAAAAATAAATAAGATACTTTAATTTTACTTGGTTCACAATCCTCATCGGATTGCTATTCTAAGGCCCATAACCCTTCTAGAGTTACCTTAATGGGCAATCAACTAAGAAGATCTCCCATTCGAAAATTTTCAAACTCGAAGAGTTTACGAATACAAGAAATGAGGGCAAGATAACACTCTACCTTCCCTCTACAATAGAATTATAAGTGCAATAAAATAAATTATATCGACAATAATGCAAGATGGACAAGGTAGCTTGATTGTCGATGAAGCGATGGCGAAGCTTTTCAGACTGTGAGAATGAGGTGTAGCACTTGAGGGATGATCAGTAAGTTATATTTTCGAGGTTGGCCAAACCCTACTTTTATAGCCCTTTTCCAGACACCAAAACACCCTCCAAGCGACTCCAACTCGAACCATCGATAAGGCAATTCAGCCCTCCAATCACTTCGACCAAGTCCAGTCGACTTTAGCTCAGTCTTATCCGCTCTGTCACTTTTCTGGTATTTTCCTATCCCAGTCGACTGGATCTACTTGCCAACTATGCACCCAGGTCACCTGGGTTCCTCCCAAACTCCTCGAATCTGACTTGGCCAAATATGCACTCGAGACGCCAAGACCATGTCCAATCACCTCAACTTGTAATCGCTTGGACCTTACTAGGTCACCTGGAACCTTGCAAAACAAAATTACCACAAGTAAGAATAAAATATTTGACAGTAGTAATATGTCCAATTTCGACTTTTGTGTCCCCCCTTTAGTTGGATTGTCGCCTATCTTTGCCCTTACACGACTCGACCTCTCCACTTAACTCCAGGAGCGTACCTGCCAAACCTGTAGTCTACCTGACCATGTTTAGGCTTCCTCTACTTGATGTTCGATCTCTCGACCCACCAGGACTTTCTCGTCTCGATGTCCAATCCTCTTGATCAATCGAGTTGTCTTGCCAGATGTCCGATCCTCCTTACCCATCTGGACTTTTTGCATGATTTTCAATCCTTTTAATCCATCAAGACTCCTTGCCTAATATCCGATCCAACTGACCTGCTAGGACTTACAATGCACTGCCTAGTATCCGGTCTACCTAACCTACTAGGGTTTTCACTACACTGCCTAGTATTCAATCAACTTGACCTACTAGGTCTTTCCTATTAAGTCCTGCACACTTAATATTCACATCAATTCATAAATATATCCTAACATTAAACTTCGGCTCATACATCAAAACATAAGAGTGGTGCTTCTTGCATCAATATGCTAAATTTGAATCTGGGAGGAAAACGCTCAAAGCGGAAAGTCTTACACTTAATAAAATAAAGACAGAATATATAAAATTTAAATTTCGCAACGTTAAATAAAATAAAACATTTGTTAAATTAGGAGATAATGAGTTGTTTGTAACTAAAAATTTAAAATATTTAGGATCATTTTTGCAAAAGAATTACGGGGTTAAGAGAGATGTCTTACATAGAATACAAGAAGGATAATTACAATGGAGGAAAGCATCAGGTATTCTTTGTAATCGTAAAATACCTTTAAAACTTAAAAGAAAATTTTACAAAACGACAGTTAGATCTACTATATATTATATAGAGCTAAATGTTGGGCTATGACTCGAGCAAATAAGCAATTATGTTTTTTATTGTTTATCACATATTTGCTTCAATATGGATTTTTGCTGTAGTTGATAAAGAAAACTCTGAGCGTAACATCAGAATAACCAACTACCCACGAGATCTTTCGTGACAGCATGTTATCACTCAAAGTTGATATTTCATTTATACATCCTAACTGCTCATAAGTACTATTTGTAGTAGCGTGTTGTTGCCCAAAGTCAATATCTATCTATGCACCCTAACTGCCCATGAGCATTATTCGTAGTAGCATGTTGTCGCCCGTAATTAATACCTACCTATGTGCCCTAACTGCCCACGAGAACAGTCGTGGTAGCGTGTTATGACCCACAATCAATATATACTTAGCGTATGATTTGATTAATTCATTTTATTATGTTGGTTTCATATTTTGTCATAATGTGTCGAAGATGTTGAGCAAGATCAATAGATGACTATATGGATGTCCTTGGGATGACATTAACCAGTTGATACAATTTCTGTATATGTGATATAACTAATAATTAGTTGTAAGATTTAATTAATTTCCCTTTAATCTCTATAAATTTCTTAGTTCATGCATTTCTTTTCTGATATACCCATTGAGTAAAATTACACTCACTGTCTATTTCCTTTGACCTCCAGATTAACAGATAAAGGGGTGTTGTTTTCTTCATAATCATATGGTTATTTTTAGAGTTGCTCAGAGATTCTGACTTGTCGGTCCCGTTTTGACATCGAGATATTCCATTTTCTTTTTTTTCGTTTTGATTTCTTTTTTTCAACCTTTGATGTTTATTAAAAATAATTACCTCATTTTAGGAATGAATTCATGAATATGCATACATTAACATTTAGTAATTTGTCAATTTATGTATTTCATTGATATTTGATGGGCATAATTGGTTCTGATTTCTTCTTTCATATTAGATGTCATTAAGGGGTACCCTCCAGTCCAATGGAAATTTATATCTCAGGGCATCACAATTGGGTACCCTCCAGTCCAATGGAAATTTATATCCCAAGGCATGACAATTTTATTGGCATCAAAGTCATGTTGCAAATTTATATCCCAAGGCATGACAATTTTATTGGCATCAAAGCCATGTTGCAATTTGTATTTGTGGGATTCGTATTTTGAATTTTCAAGATTTTTGATTTATAAATATATGGGTTTTGTGTTTTGGGGTATTAGTTTCCATTTATGATTTTTCGATTTATGATTTTTCAAGTTTTGGACCTCAAGTAAGTCAAAGGATATCTCTGAGCTATAGAAAAATTAGTCTGTCTCTAATTGTTATCTTACCTTTTATTTTGACTAATTTTTTTTGTCACGGCAGGAATTGTCATGAAAAGCTACACTAACAACCTGACTACTATCTCTGCCAAAGTACGCTTGTTGCCTAGTCTTTAAATAATTAATCATGTAGTTTTGATTGTTGAGCAGTATTGTTATTAATGATCTAGTCTTTAAATGGTGATAAATAATTTGAAATTTTTTAGGAAAACGTTATATGTTTCCGCCTAGATTTATATTAAGATCCGAACTTAGAGGAGAATCTAGATGTATATAGTAGATAACGAAGATCGGTATTTTATTTTATTTTAGCTTAGTTGTTGGTTAGATTTCATATCGCAAGAGTTAAGGTGTAATTTAAAGAGGAAATATTGCTCCCAAGAAAATCCGAAATCTTAGATCTCTATTTGTTTAGGTTTTGGTTGGATTACATCTTTCTATTGAGTTAGACTGCAAATTAGATATTTTACTTCTTGGATTGAGAACTTGTGATTAATAGCTAGTAAAGGATGGGAGTCTATTAAATCATACCCTTGCTGCGGTTGGGATTTGGTGAGTACGCTTTAGCTGACAATATTGGTAGTTTTGTGTAATCATATTTCATCTTGGAAGAGTGAAAGAGTAAGACTTGATGTTATGTGTGTCTTGTAGGGGTAAAAACTTGGGTCAACGCGGAGCCAAAAGATGTGTAAGAATAATTGGTGAATTCTTCTAGTTTATCTTGATATATAAGTGTAACAATGTCAAAGGAATAATTGAACCACAATTTTATGATCGATAATTCTTTAGGATAGGTATTGATTTTTTTTTTTTTAAATGAGGTCCCAAATTTGGTGACTATATTATTTTCTTTTGGTTGTTCTTCTCACTCTCTGACTAAGTTAGATTTCGAGATCAAAGTCCTTAGAGCTAGGGACAATACTATCTAATTTAAAGTTAGATCTTTGTTACATGTCTCATCAATGTCTCACATTATGGAAGGCCTCACATTGATCAATGTAACAAAGATCTAGAAGTGATATTTCAATGTGATATTTCATCAATGTCTCACTTGTATCTCATCAATGTGAGACCTTCCATAAATTCGAGTACAAGTGATAGTGACCTCAACTTGGTGATAACTAGATCACATTGCCTTGTATAGGACTGAGGGAAATCCCATAATCCAAAGTCATTTAGCTGTCTATCAACTAAATCCTTAGGATGACTTCAGAAAAAAAAATATATCTACGATTGTTTTCTTGAAAGTTTCTAATATAGACTCTTTGTATTGAAGAGCGAATCTGACAAACTCAATAAGTTAACAAATAACTGAGTTATATATACCGATGAAAGAGTGTAAAAGAAACCAAATCAAAGTAGCACAACGGATGCGTAATAGGGCTATAACCTACAAAGTAGTGATTATTTACTTTAGAAGTAGATCATATTGTAGTTTTACAAGAGAAGTTTACTACATTTTAAAACTTTTTAAATACTGGAATAAATTAGTGCAATAGAATACCGTCTAGTATTATCCCCGGTTAGTAGAAATAATGACTTCCATATTTTTTTTATAATATGAAAATATATACTTGATTCTACCAACATTGTGGAAGATATCATAGTGTCTGCTTCAACCTGATGAGCCCCATAGGGGATTTCTGGATTGTATCTTGGATTCCAAGGAGCGTCGGTTGAGAACAAAACTATCCAACTAATAAGAGTTGAGTGGCAACACCATTCTGATGAAGAAGGGAGCAGAAAAATGACATGCAAACTAGATATCCTCATTTATTCACCCTAGGTACTTAAATTTGGAAACCAAATTTTTTATGGACAGTGAAAAATGTTACATTTAAAAAAAATGTCATCTAAAATCAAATTATTAACCAAATTAATTTATTATTTGGTAGGACGATCAAATTGATTAATGGGGACCAAATCAATTTGATATAATAATAATTATTATTATTATTAATTTTTAGATTAGACATTAATCAATTAAATTATATTAGAGGAAAACAAACAGATTTTATCCATATCCCTTGTCTTTTCAAAATCCCTCTCAATTATATATATATCCACATTCCCTTGGAATCCTCCATGCCCATCTCCTCACCGTCATCCCTCACCCTAATTCCATGCCCATCACCTCACCACAACCATCTCCGCGTGGTGCCCACCTCCTCGCCGCCACTCCTCCGTGCTCACCATTCCACCGTTATTGACCTCTAATGCCCTTATTAAGACCCTTCGGCACCCCTCGTTTATGCTCCCACCACCTTTCCCCATCGCGAGTAGCCAACAACCGTCGATCACCACTCCTTGTTCCTTGCTTCACTGAGCTCGTCTGCCTCCCCACCCGCAAGCAGCCTCCTCTTTTCTCACCATGAGAGGCTAACATCCTGCGCACCTACTGCCCTATTCCCCGCCATGGGCTGCCCCTTGATACCCCTCAAAGAAGAAGATGATGATAGATCCGAAATTGAATCGAGCCTTCTGGTTGAAAGACATCAAGGGTATATACAATTAAAAGTGGGTAATTCACTTTCTTTTATCTCTTCTATTATCTTTAGTTTATGAATTTTTATTTAACTAAGTAATATAGGTTATAATATCATTTGGTGCTCTATACTACTTTTGATCAATACTTATTGATTGTCTTTTTCTTTTATCCTGATAGATATCCAAGTACCCTCACCTACTATCTACCTCTATTGTTTATGTTTGTATGTTTATGATACCACACTCGAATTTGTCGAGTTGTTTAATTGTTGATATATATTACTATAGTAGGAGCACTAGCAGATAAATTATTTTAGACGGACATGTTTGAATATCAATTATGCTCTTTATTGCTTATCTCATATTTGCATGAGTATGGATTTTTGTTACAGTTGACAAAGAAAATACTAAGCTTAACATCAGAGTAACCAACTACCCATGAGACCATTTGTGGTAGTTTGTTGTCACCCATAGTTGGTACATTTATGCACCCTGACTCACGAATACCATTTGTAGTAGCATATTGTTGTCGCAGCCAATACCTATCTATGCATCCTGACTGTCCACGAGTACCGCTCACGGTAGCATGTGGACAATTGCAATCAGCACCTATCTATGTACCCTAACTGCCCATAAGTATCGTCCGTAGTAGCGTGTTGTCGCTCACAGTCAATATATACCTAGTGCAAGGTTTAATTGATTCATTGTATTATGCTTATTTCATATTTTGTCTTACCTTTACGATGATACCGAACTCGATTAGTGGATGGTGGTATGGATATTCCTAGGTAGACATTAACATGTTATTTGATATGTTTCCCAGATAGGAAATGTAAATGATAATTTGTTGTAAAGTTTGATTATCTTAGATTTCCTTTAACCTTGATAAATTTCTTAATTCATGTATTATCCTTTTTATATACCTACTGAGTAAATTTGTACTTATTTTTACTTCCTTTGACCTCCATGTTAGTAGATAAAAAGAATGTTATTTTCATTATAGTCTGATGGTCATCCCCAGAATTACTCAAAGATCATGGTTTGCAGGTCCTATTTAACAATGAGTTATTCGATTTCTTTTTTTATCGCTTTGATTTTATTTTATTTTCAAACCTTAGATGTTTATTAAAAAGTATTACCTTATTTGATTTTGAGACATAGTCATGAACATGCATCCATGCATTTTATGAATTACATTCATATTTGTTTAGGTCTAATTACTTCTATATTCATACTTCCTAAATTATCATTAAGGGGTACCCTCTAGTTTGAAAGAATTATACTCCCCAAGCGTGACGCTAGAGGTTGAAGAAGGAAGAAAACATAAGGAGCATTATCTGTGTCAAATGCAAGATTCAAAATTTTGAGCTGCCCCGAGGTTCAATCTGCGATCGGAACAGTAAAGTTTCAGTACCATTTCAATCATTCAATTTCATACTTTTTTTATTTTTTCTATTATAAATTCAAATTCAGAATTTCAATTAAAATATCTTTTATTTTTTATTTTAATTTTTTATATTTTTAAATAAAATAATAAGAATATAAATTTATATATTATAATTATATTAATTAATTAATAATTTACTTTATATATATATATATATATATATATATATATATATATATATATATATATATATATATATACGCTGCAGATTCGCGATCATGATCCCACCACGAATTTGCAATTGCAATCATGGCAGAATCACGATCACGTTCGCTGAGGATCGCAATCATGTCTGTTGCAAATCGCGATCGCGGCGAAATCGTGATCACATCCATTGCAATCGCAGCGGAATCATGATCGCACCCGTCGTAGATTCATGATCGCGATCGCTCTCACCGTCGCAAGATTCTTGCATGTCGATCCTGCAAAACGGTATAAACTATTTGTTTCGAGTAGCACGAGTTAGCATTTCAAACCTTGCTCAATTGTCATCGAATTTTAGTAATTTACCAGAATAACATTTCAACAGTTTTGTTTGACACAGTATGAAATTTTAAATCATGGACTATGCTATCCTATTCTTTCCTCCATCTCACTTTTTTCTTTCCTTCTTTGTTGGGGTCACATAAATCTCTTACTTAGTCGAATTTCAATGAGAACCATTACCACCACCACCCAATTTCTACATAATTTTACCAAAGCTATTTAGGTGCTTCCATTTTCCACTATAATTTTTTGGGTTTTTCTCATTTATCCGAAACCTCAAGAAGAAATTGAATCAGAGTTGGTTGATTCCATTCCAACTTAGATGATCATTTAACTACTTTTAAAAAAAAATCAGATAGTATGTTAAATTTCAAGATCGAAAATTCCATTGCATTTTATAAAAGGATAATTACATGCTCGAATAAAAGCCTCAAAATAAAACCCTAAACCAACATAATAATGTTAGAAGATATCGACTACAAATCCTATTTACTCTAATAATGTTAACAGTCTATTTTTTTCGTAAAATTTTCTAATGTTTCTTGCAGATAGCAAGGGCCACATGCAGGAAGTTGCATACTGTACTCACAACTTCTAAGATACTAACTGTAAGTGTTGCTGCAATTCGAAAGCCACTCGGAGGCAATCATCAAGTATACTACTAGCATGCTTGTGGACGAATCTACATGATGACAATTAAATTGCCCCTTTATGGAATTGCTGAAAAGGAACTATGTAAAATAAAATTTGACCTTTGTACTTACAGGAGAGTGAAAAAGATGATCCACTAAAAGGTCTGGACCTGCAAAATATATTAAAGATAGTAGTTTCTGGGCATGAGTTAAAGCGGCTATTTCGTCATTTCCTAGAACCACACGTGGAAGCTCTTTAATGAGCCTGTCAAAAATATAAAAAGATTATGAAGCAGTAAGAGTACAGTCCATTTTATGAAATCATAAATAAGGGTAAAAAAACCTGGAAAGCATCTCAGACACTTCAAATTTGGTTACAAATTCATCATCCAAAACAAACAGAGACTCAAGGGCTTCTTGTGCAGAGATGGACGCTACATCATCACCATTAGCCAGCACACATAAACACTCCTGCAATAATTATGTGCAGAAATAAAGTAACCAAAAAATTCAACAAAAATAAATTTTAAGTGAGCATACTTGTGTAACTAAAGAATTACTCAATCCAATCTGTGTAGTAGATGGCCTACATGATTCTTCATTAAACTTGAGTAGAACAGAGTGGTAAATTAGCCATGTTAGTAAAATTACGAGCTAATTGCCACAACTACATAAAAACTCATGACAGTGGTAGAACTTCATGGGTTATATGTCAATGTTGGCTACTCTAATACTCCCTCCACTAAAGATTCATTATGCCAAGATATTTATCCACCCACAAAAATGTAACAGCAAGATTGATCAATCAATTGATTAGAGATTAGGCCAAATATGTATCACAAGTGTGAAAACGCCAATATTCTGAATTCATATGCAATGGTGTTAAGAGCCAAACTAAAATATGCTATGCAAGATTCTTTCTTTTTTTCATGTTGAAAAAAAAACAACTGTTTAATGATGCAAGAGCACTACTTATTCATGAGATTGTCCAATTAAAAGGTGGTACACCACTGCCTAAGCCAACACATTGCAAACAACAAATGGACAAGTCACTTTCATGCTTAATTATAAAAAACACTAATTTATTAGAATACAGAAGAATAAAAGCAATTCATGAACAGACACTCCAGAAATAACACAGTATATAAGAACATATAGAGCCTCGACCGCATAATAGGAGGCATGATGACGGCAAAACAAAAGAAACTTGTCGTTTGTTGCAGTGAAGCCTCAAAGTCATTGCAGTGGTGATTGTTGCCTTGTCTGTAGTCTAGCAAGCTTCGTCATCTCAAGCAGTTCACAAAGGTCGTGTGTATACAAAATCATTGCAGTGGTCTCCATGCCAAGAACTCTTGGACAGGACAGGTTTCGCACACCAATCGGCCAGCAGAATGAGATGTTTCCCCTATGTTGATTTCAATTCTTGAAATTAACTCAAATTTCCATCCTTAGTAATACTCGGGGTGCTTCAAAAAAACTCCCAAGAATTAAAGCTATCAACACTAGAATCGTGCACAAACCACTCTAGAAATGCAAATTTGTACATCCTCTATTGTACAACTGACCAAGTCAAAATTTTAATTTATTAAAAGTTGTCCAAATTATTAATTTTTATAATTAGTTAGAATTTTTAGAAAAAATTGTTTAATTTTTTAAGGAAAATTTGTTAAATTTTTATTAGAAAAATTAGGATTTTCTATTATAGATCGTGTTCTCACACTATAAAAAGGGATTAAGATTTCATGTATTTTTTACGTTTTGAGTCAATCAAATTTCTAATTTTCTATTCTCTAGGAGAGAATTGGCAAACTTTCATCTCGGTGAGAATTATATTCTTGTTCACTTCGCTTTACTTGCATGAATTGGTATCAAAGTTGAATTCCTATTTCGGTGTTTAATATCTCTCCATCCGGCTTTCCTATTATTTTCTAATTCCCACCACCAACACACACTTTCTCATCCGACTCGATTGACCTCGTAACTCTTCTCTCCACATCCACCACGCATCGACAATCTACTTCGTATAAATTTTCAATAGAAATGGCTAGCATCAACCAGGTAACATCGTTCTCATTTGAAAATAACTTTTATTTAAATTAATAGGTTAATCAATTTTTTGCATTCCCTATTTGCCTCTCATATTATCTATTTTTTTATCAATTCATATCCTCATTTTTTATCATTATTTTCAAGTTCCCACTTGCTTCTTTAATTTATCGTACTGTTTAATTTATAAATTTCATTACTTATTGAACCTTTCCATAAACTATGATGAGAACTCCATATTCAGAGAGGTAAATAATAGGTGTGAACTTTTGAAAACGAGCTTAAAACCCTCCAATCTAAAGTGGAAGAACAGGAACGGTTTAAGGTTTTTGTTGAAAGCAAGATCAATAAGTTACACGAATCTTGACCCTTTAGATAACATATCACATAGAGCACAGCAATCGCCTAAACATCATTCACGTCAAGACCATCAATCAGTTATCGGCGAAGGAGACCACTTCCAAGACATTCAAACCTGACCTAGGTCTAGTCATGAGCCTAGATTTAAAAGTAGACCCAAAATAAATACTACCCATCGAGTCAAACTAGATGCCCCTAGTTTTGATAGCAGACTAGACCCAAATACTTTCCTCAACTGAATGGCTGAAATTTAGAATTACTTTGACTTATATAGAATGACCCAAATCAAATAAACGCAATTTGCAAAAGTCAACTTATAGATTCGGTAAAGAAATACTGGAAGAGTATTCAAAATCAAAATATTGCAAATGGGAAAGAACCGATCACACACTGGTAAAGATGAAATAATTCTAATTAGAAAATATGTTCCAACACTTTAGAAACCAATAGTACACTGTGGATTGATCTAAAACAATTAAACATAAGCATAATTAAATATCTAAGCAAATTTGAGAATTTAAAAATATGATGCAATCCGAAATTAAACCCTAGGGAAACCCTAATCCACTTCATTAATGAGTTGAGACATGAAATTCATAGACAAGTAAAATTATTTGCCCCAACATCGATCGAAGAAGTATGCCAAAAGGCTGAAGAGATTGAACAATTTATGAAAACACCTACTTTACGACCATTGGGCCCCTCAACGGGAAGTGCTTCTACTTACAGGGCGTCACTAAAATCAAGTAAACCTATTGGCTCTACCCACCCTGTATTTGTCATACAACGAGTAGAGGTGGATAAACAAACTCCTAAGAAAATAAAAAATCCTAACATTCAATGTTTTAACTGTCATAATAAAGGTCATATAGCATCCAAATGCTCATATAGAGTTTTAGCCTTAGAAGAATAAAATTTTGAGGATGAGATGGCATACATTCCAATCCAAGGTAACAATGAGGAAGTGGACCCTTTTGACCAACACTATACAAATAAGAAAACTAAAGAGAAAACTATAAGACTTAATATAGTGTGTTGTATTCTTTCAATATCCACATCAAATGACACGTGAAAACGAGCTAGCATCTTTCACATATATGACAAAGACATGTAAGATTGTGATCGACAATGGGAGTTGCATGAACCTCATTTTCACACAAGTTCTTTCTAGGATTCAAGTAACCCCTCAACCACACCTAAACTTTTATAAGGTAGCATGGATAGATCAGACTTCTTTTCCTGTGACTCAGAGGTGTTTAGTTCCTATAGAGATAGGACCGTATAAGGATAACATATCATGTCACATTCTTCCTATGAATGTGGCTCATATCATCCTGGGTCGCCTTTGGCTTTATAATCTATTTGTTACTCACTATGGACGAGAAAACACCTATTTATTTAAGCACAAAATAAAAAAATATTCGATTGTACCCAACTAAGCCTAGAAAACTAAAGTGCAAACCCAAGCTAACAACCAAACAACCTTCAACACAACCCTCCACTTGCTCACACAAGCTAATTTGAGAAAGAAGAAAGGGAATCAGGAGTGATGGCAGCATTAGCAATCCAAACCCTCACAGTTGGCACTAAAGATTCACCAAAAGATCTCTCCCCGGAAGTCAAAGAGATATTAAATGAGTTCAAAGATATAACTAGTGATGAATTACCCAATGAACTCTAGCTTTTGCGCATGATCCAATACTCTATTGATCTAATCTCAAGGTCACAATTACCCAATCTTTCACATTATCGTCTAAATCCTTTAAAGCATGTTGAATTGAATAGGCAAGTTAAAGAGCTCTTACAAAAAAAGTTTTATTAGAGAAAGAATGAGTCCATGTGTGGTTCCCACCTTATTAGTCCTAAAAAAATAGCTCTAGGAAAATATGCATTGATAGTCACACCACCAATAAGATCCCGATTAGTTATAGGTTTCCCATACCACGACTTAATGACATGTTTGACTTAATGGTATGAGCCTGTTGGTTTTCGAAGATTGACTTGCGTAGTGGTTATCATCAAATTATAATTAGAACTGATAATAAATGGAAAACTATCTTTAAAATACAAAATGGGTTGTATGAGTGGACAGTCATGCCCTTTGGACTTTCGAATGCCCTAGTACTTTCACGAGGTTAATAAATCAAGTCCTAAAACTTTTCATAGGAAAATTCCTAGTAGTATATTTTGATGACATTTTGATTTATAGCGTGGCACGCTATGACCACCTGAAGCACATCCGTCCCATCTTGGAGACCCTTAAGACTGAAAACCTATTTATCAATTTGAAAAAGTATTCTTTCCTACAACCTCAAGTTCTCTTCCTTGGGTTTATCATCTCTGCAGAAGGTATTTTAACGGATCAAAAAAAAAATAGGGTGGTTTAGAAATGGCCCAAGTCGCAAACCCTTCAAAAGGCTCAAAGCTTTCATGGTTTTGTAACCTTCTATCATAACTTTAATAAAAATTTTATCACCATCATGGCTCCCATAATAAACTGTCTTAAAAAGGGATGGATAGTTCCAATGGACTAAATCCACCTCGACAACCTTTAGAGTGATCAAGGAAAGGATGACTAAGACTTCTGTTCTTAGACATCCTAACCTTTCATAACCATTTGAGGTAATATGCAACACGTCAGGAGTGGGTACAGGGGACACTAAGTCAAGATGGTCATCAAATTGCATTCTTTAGTGAGAAACTCAATAAAACTTGATAACATTATTCCACCTATGACAACGAATCTTGCCTTGAGATATTGGCATTATTATCAAATGTCCCATCAGTCCATTTTATATTCAGACTATAAAGCACTAAGTTTCATTCAATCTCAAAAGAAATTAAATGCTAAATATGTTAGGTGGGTCGAGTTCCTTCAAGAGTATACTTTCGTTCTAAAATATCATTCTGACATGGATACCAAACCAACAGATGCACTAAATCGTATGGTCACCACATTGCATACCATGAACATGACTATAGTAGGATTCAATTGCCTCAAAAATGAATATACAACTTGTCATGATTTTAGAATAATTTTTCAAGATGTCCAAAATGAAAATCATCACGATTTGATAGATTTTGTGATCAAAGATGGGTATCTATTTAAAGCACAAGCCTTTGCATCTCTAGGATTTCACTGAGAGACTTTCTTATTTGGGAATTGCAAGTCGTGGTTTAGTTGAGCATTTTGGAAAGCATAACAATTGCCCTTGCATTAAATCAATTTTATTAGCCCTCATTATGACGAGATATTGCTTGAATCGTATCACAATGTAGCAAATGCCAAATGGTAAAGACCACTAAGCTAAATTCAAAATTGTACACCCCATGGCCTATAACTCATGAGCCTTGGAAAGATATTAACATAGACTTTGTCTTAGGATTATCCGGTACCAACCGGAGCCATGACGCAATTTTAGCAGTGGAAGATCGATTTCTAAAATGGCACATTTTGTTCCCTGTAATAAGACAAATGATGCATATAAATAGCTAAATTGTTCTTTAAGAAAGTTATCCAATTGTACGGCTTACCCACAACTACAGCTTCAAATATTGATGTAAAGTTGGTTAGCTATTTTTGAAAAACCCTATAGAAATTTTGAGACTCAAATTAAATTCTCTTGTCTTTCATCCAAATTGATAGTCAAACTGAAATTGTTAATCAAAATTTAGGAAACTTGTTAAGATGTTTAAAGGGCATCCTTATGCACGAAGCTCCCGCCAATACGGAATGTCGATAAAAGGTCTATTGAACGCAACCTCACTCTGCTTTGCAAGAGGTTATTATCAGGACTCGAACTCGTGACCTCCAGATCACACGACAATAACTTATTAAGATGTTTACGATGTGATTGAGAGGTGTCCTAAGGCAACCGTCTTAGAAGTTATTAATAAATTTCACTATTTGAGTATACATTTTCTATGTATATGATTGAATCTTAAACTCATATATTGAAATCCACAATACGAAACATAGCATGAGAGAAAATTATGATTGAATCACAATTAGTGGGTATCTCATCATATGTAATTATGTAAGTATTGGAACTATCCCTAGTCGATGAATTGATGAGATTGGACATCATCAATTCTGTGAGACTAGCACGTGTTATATTCCTAGGTTTATCCAAGCATTTGGAATTTCGCTGAATGGAAGCAAAGATATGCTGAGAGTGAATATGTGGATGCTAGTTAGGGTAACTAGTTCATTGGAGTGACCTACTATGAAACTTCATATGGTTCTTTATAAAAAACTACAAACTACAACCCGGTACACGAAGCTCCCACCATGCGGGGTACCGGAGAAGGAATCCATTATACACAGTTTTACCTTGCTTTTTTTTTTTTGCAAGAGGCTGTTTCCAAGATTTGAACCCGTGACCTCTTGGTCACAAGGCAGCAACCTTACCATTGTGCCAAGGCTCCCTTCTTAATATGGTTCTTTATATCGATAAAATTTTCTCGAGCTTCCTTAGACTTGAGATATTCAAGTCATCTTGATCATGGTGACTTATGCTTTGACTTCGCCATCTCCAGGTATAAGTCAAAATGATCGAAGATATTTAAATAGCCCACAGAGGATTCACCACTCCTTGTAAAGATGTATACCCTAGACCTCTTGTCAAGATTGTTACTCAAAGGTCTCTGACCAAAGCAAGCATGTTAAGAAGACAGTTTTCTTGGAAACATGTAAGAGTAATTTGAATCCATAGGGCAAGAAACTATCTTAGGCTAGGTGTGACGTAGTCAACCTAATGGGGGCGAGCACATACACCATGTCCTGAACCAAGTGGGTATAGGATAAGTGAAAGGAACAAGGCACAAAATAACTTAAGCTGTTAAACGGTTCAGAAACGTTTTGAAGTCAATATTGGATTTTTTAGTCAATTGTAGGTCATGATGTACTGCTAAGTGTTACTCATAATCTATTCATAATTAATGAGTTAATTATGAATGACCAATATATCCGGGAACCTATTGGGCCACACATAATACGGGTGATCTAGAGACAAAACAAGTCTGAGAATGAGATTCTAAAAGAGAGGTTATGCCTGGTAGAACCAAGCCATAAG
Organism: Wurfbainia villosa; assembly: GCA_025175895.1. Lineage (NCBI taxonomy): Eukaryota > Viridiplantae > Streptophyta > Magnoliopsida > Zingiberales > Zingiberaceae > Wurfbainia > Wurfbainia villosa. Next base: position 33,901,536 of record CM046000.1, on the reverse strand, counting down.
GGTGTGAAACGGGGGTTGTAGAACCTCCCATGGTTATGTCGAGGCTTAGCACGATCATATCGCACTTAGACGAATCGAAACGGACAATATAGAGCCTCACACGGCCATGCCTAACTAGGCACGGATCGTGCCTAGCCCTGGCCAAAAACAACCAAGGCTAAGGTTGTGCTCGGAGGGGCACACGGCCCTGTCGTGTGTCCAAGCATGGTCGTGCCTAGGAGATACGGCCGAGTTGTGTTTCTGACATGACCGTGTTGCGAAATGCTATTTTTGGTGCGTTCACGTATGGAAATTTCCTGAATTTTCTTGCCTTAATTATGGAATAATTATGGTAAGATATGTTCCGTTTAAACCTCCTAAGATGCCCTAATCAAGAGAACTATAAATATGTCTCTTGATAATCTTTGGAGGTAATCTTAGAATTCTTTTTGGGTTGTCGTCGTCTTCCTCTCTCCCTCTCTCGTCTCCACTGATTGGCTAGCACCAACCGAAGACAAAGACTTACTGCTCGAGGAGTTGTCTTAAGTGATCCCGACATGGATGCTGCTAGAGGCAAGACTCATTGGTCTTGTTCGTAGTTTCTATAGATTCGAAAAGACTCTCGAAAGTATAAGCTCTGAACTCGTTTTGTGAAAATAATTTTACATATTGCTTGTGTCAATGCACGAAATTTTGGCCCCCGGGGATGTCTAAGATGGAATAAAAGTTTTGTTTTATTTCTCTTTCACTGCTTATATTTCTTAGAATCTCCGATAGGTAGTATCAGAGTCACCGTGTTTTGGCATAGGTGTACGTTAGGTTTTTCCATGCATATATAATGTTTTATTATTATATATGCGTGGATGTGCATGATAGTAACCAAGCGGAAAAAGACTAAGGATGCACCTAGAAACACCGAAGGCGTTGGCCGCATCATTAGAAGCAGTAGCATAGACTATCTACGCATTGGAATAGGCTGCACGATTCGTGTATCTAATTCCTAATAACAGCATGTGTATCAAGTGCTCGCTCACGTTCGCAAAAGGAAATTGTTTTCTAATTTGACTTTGATTTTCCCTTTTTAGGTTTAATTTTTGTTATAGATGAGACCTATGTTAGAATATTGTATATATGGCTAGGGATAATTATATCATCCCTAAATATCGTTAGGGATAATTATTTCCTAGAATAGAGTTTGATTTATTCCTAGGATAAGATTTGATTTATTCCTTTGAATGGGCCCTAATTTTTGTATATAAATAGGGCTTCTTTCATGTAATCTGAGTATCTCTTGATTTTGGTTATGAAGTAACATGGTATCAGAGCGTTAGGGTTTCCTCGCAAAAATTCCTCTTCCGCGAGGTTCACGATCCTCTCCTCCTAATCGACTTTCTCTTCCGCGATCCTCGTTCGCGATCTTCTCTTCCACGAGACGCATCAGACGCAATCCTGCCGCCACCAAGTCGTTCCTTGTCTCGTCCGAGCGTGGCGACAGCCCACGCGAAGAACTCCGGGTCGCAAGAGATCGCAAGACCACCGGTGGCTGCGAAGCCACTTCCTTCCCCGACGATGCCTTCTCCGTTGAAGGAGGCGATCGAGGGCAAATCGCTGTTGAAAAGACTTCTTCTCCACCGCGACGTGCAACGCAAAGTCGCCGGTCGATCTTCCTCCTCACTCGAAAGCGGCGGCTTCCCTCCACGAGCGGCCACAACAACAGACTTCGGATAGCCTGGCGGCAGCTTCCCTCCACGAGCGGCGACAACAGCAGACTTCGGACAGCCTTCCTTCCTTCTCTTGACGACGCCTCGCCGTTTCCGCCCCAACCTGCCACTGCCGCTCGGATCTGCAACGTCGCCTCGCTGGACTCTTCCCCGCTTCTCCTCTGCCGTTAAATCCAGGCTTCATCTCGGGTTCATCTGCAGCGCTTCCTATGGCTCCATTTCCAACAGCCAACGTAAGCACACATCACTACTCTTCCGGCAGCTTCCTTTTGGACCATCCAGCCTTCATTCGTCATGGCTACCCCCAACACTTTGAATCCGGATTTTCCAATTTTTACCAACCACGCCCGGCACTGCTCTCGTCTGAGCTCTTGAATAGTAAGAACTACTCCTCTTGGGCCTCTCACATTGAACTTTGGCTTGTTAGACAGGGTTATGAAACACATCTCATCCAAACTGAAGAGGATATTCAAGTCGTCGATCGTCCTTTATGGAAAAAAATTGATGCTCAGTTGTGTTGCATTATCCGAGCCACCATCCATCCATCTCTCAGGGATGTCTTCCGCACTCATAAGACCTGCAAGGATGTTTGGATACAGGCTCAACAACTTTTTACGAACACCTCTCGGCGACTCTATCAAGTTTGTGACGACCTCATGACTATTCTTAATGTCCATCAGATCAAAGATTCTATGTCAACTTATCTGGGATCAGTCTCTAGCCTTCTGTGTGAGTTCAATGACCTGCTCCCACCTGCGGCCACTCCTGTTGCAAAGCTTGAAAATCAGAAGAAATTTTTTGTCTCTGGCTTTATATGGTCTGCCCACAGATTACTCTCATATTCGTGATCAGATCCAGGGCAGCCCCATAGAAGCCACCATGGACTCTACCTAGGCGACTCTCCTTTGTGTCCCTGCAAAGTCTTGACATTGTCATCCTCCGTTCCGGTTGATTCTTCAGCTTTGGTCTCTCGAAACAACAACAGACCTCCACCTCGTAAGAATGGCAAAGGACGTCCTTGGTGTGATCATTGTCACCGACCAGGACACACAATTTGATAAATGTTAGAGTCTTCATGGTCGACCTCCTCGTGCTGCTCAGATCGCGTCTTCAGCTTCTACTTCATAGTCGACACCAGCTCCAACTTCACCGCCTTCCTATGATGACTTTCTGAAATGGTATGAGGATCGACGGGATTCTAATTCCACTGCTGCCGTTACACAAGCTGGTAATTCCTTTACTGACATATCTCGCTCTTCGGGTCCCTGGGTACTTGACTCTGGGGCTACCGATCATATCACGGTTAATAGATCTCTGTTTTCTTCACTATCTACTTCCGGTTATTTACCCTGTGTTACCATGGCAAATAGTTCTCAAACTCAGTCCCAAGGTATTGGTATTGTTCATCCTTCCCCATCTCTTCCCATTCATAATGTTCTTTATGTTCCCGGAGCTCCCTTTAACTTGTTATCAATAAGTCAACTTACTCGGTCTCTTGATGTGTCATCTCGTTTACTAAATCTTCTGTTTCATTACAGGGCCGGAGTACGGGGAGGATGATTGGCTTCGGATGTGAGTCTCATAGCCTATATCGACTTCAACAAAACTCTCTTGTTGGTGCAGCGGCAGCATCTCTACTTGTTATTCATGCTCAATTAGGACATCCTGGTCTTGATAAGTTAAAACAGTTACATCCTAGTCTGTCTCACTTAGAGTCTTTGTCTTGTGAGTCGTGTCAGTTAGGCAAGTATGTTTGTAGTTCGTTTTCTCCTCGCATTATAAGTCGCCACGTCTTTCGCTTTGGGTTCATTGGGATCAAGATATTTTGTTACTTTTATAGATGATTTTTCCCGTTGTACTTGGTTATATCTGATGAAAAATCATTCGAAATTGTTTTCTATTTTCCAATCTTTTTTTAATGAAGTAAAAACACAATTTGGTATCCCTCTTCGATTCTTGCAGAGTGACAATGCACGTGAGTATCTATCTACTCCGTTTCGGACCTTCTTGGAATCTCATGGCGTATTACATCGGATGTCTTGTCCTCATACCCCCCCAACAGAATGGAGTTGCAGAATGCAAGAATCGTCATCTTCTCGAGACCACCCGGACTCTTCTCCTTCACTCTCACGTTCCTCTTCGTTTTTAGGGTGACGTTGTACTTACTGCATGTTATCTCATTAATCGCATGTCTTCCTCCACTTCTGAGTCGAATACCACATCGTTACTTTATCAAGCGGTCCCTTAAATCCTTTACCACCTAGGGTCTTTGGTTCTACATGTTTTGCTCATGCTCTTGATCCTGGCATTGATAAACTCTCTCCTCAATCCCATAAATGTGTTTTCCTTGGGTACCCACGGTCTCAGAAAGGGTATAAGTGTTATTCCCCTACACTCCGTAGGTATTTCATCTCTGTCGATGTCACGTTCTTTGATTTAGTTCCTTTCTTTGGGTTTTCAGAGTCGTCGTCCAAGGTTCATCCTTCTATACCTGTACCAGTCTTTGATCCTCCGGAGGATTCTCTATCACCCCCAACCTCAATTCCTCCTCCGTTGCAGGTTTATCAGCGTCGTCCTCATCCTGTTTTGCAGCCGCCCAACACTGACTCTGCCATGGGATCATCTCTGGAGCCAGATCCACCGCTCCTTCCTCTGGTCCAGTCTTCTGACTCTGATATTCCCATTGCTCTTCGGAAAAGTATATGTTCCACTCGTAATCCTTCTCCTCATTATGTTTCTTTAAGTTACCATCGTCTTTCTCCTTTCTATTATTCTTATCTTTCCTCCTTGTCGTTTGTTTCTCTTCCGAAGATTGCAGGAGATGCATTTGCCCATCCAGGCTATGCTGGACAAAATGAGTATCTTACGGAGCTGTGGGACTTCGGACCTCGTTCTTCTACCACTAGGAAAGTCAATTGTTGGTTGTCGATGGCTATATATGGTGAAGGTTGGTCCAGACGGAATGGTTGATCGGCTTAAGGCTCGTCTCGTTGCTAAAGGCTATACTCAAGTCTTCGGATTGGATTATGGGGACACGTTTTCTCCTGTTGCCAAAATTTCCTCTATACGCTTATTCATGTCCATTGTTGTTATTCAACATTGGCTTCTATATCAGTTGGACATCAAGAATGCATTCTTACATGGTGACCTACCAAAGAAGTCCACATGGAGCAACCTCCGTGTTTTGTTGCTCAGGGGGAGTCTTCTAGTCTTGTATGCCGCTTAAGAAAATCTTTATATGGTCTCAAGCAGTCACCCAGAGCATGGTTCGATAGATTCAATATTGTAATTCAACAGTTCGGCATGACTCGGAGCAAGGCTGACCATTCTGTCTTTTATTGTCACTCATCTACTGGTTGCATCTACCTAGTGGTTTATGTTGATGATATTGTCATCACAGATAGTGATCATCTCGGGATCTCACAGGAGAAACATCTTTTCAAACATTTCCAAAGAATCTTGACAGACTCAAATATTTCTTGGGGATAGAAATAGCACAGTCCAGAAATGGGATCATTATATCCCAAAGTATGCAATGGATATTCTAGAAGAAACAAAAATGTTAAACTCAAAGACAGTTGACAATCCTATGGATCCTAATATCAAGCTCTTGTCAAATCAGGGGGAGCCTCTACCAGATCTTGAATGATACAGTCAATTAGTAGGGAGACTAAGTTACCTTACTGTTACTCGTCCAGATATCTCATTTGCAGTAAGTGTAATAAGTCAGTTTCTCAACTCTCCATGAAAAAACCATTGGGATGCTGTGATTCGCATTGTTCGATATATCAGAAGCGCTTCAGGAAAGGGTCTTTTGTATGAAGACAAAGGACATACTCGAGTCAGGATATTCTGATGCAGACTGGGCAAGATCTCCCAGTGATAGGAGATCCAATTCTGATTTTTGTATATTTGTCGGAGGTAACCTTATTTCTTGGAAAAGCAAAAAGCAGAATGTTGTGGCAAGATCCAGTGCAGAGGCAGAATATCGAGCTATGGTCATAGCCAGTCAAGAGCTTATATGGCTCAAACAGTTGCTTCAGGAGCTAAGGTTTGGAGATGTTACACAATGTCACTTATATGTGATAACCAGGGCGCCATGCATATCGCCTCAAATCCAGTTTTTTATGAGAGGACAAAGCATATTAAAGTCGACTGTCACTTTGTCAAAGAGAAAGTCATATCCGGAGAAATATCTGATAGTTTTGTTAACTCACATGATCAGCTGGGTGCATATAATTTATATTCTTCAGCTTGAGGGGGAGTGTTAGAATATTGTATATATGACTAGGGATAATTATGTCATCCCTAAATATCGTTAGGGATAATTATTTCCTAGAATAGAGTTTGATTTATTCCTAGAATAAGGTTTGGTTTATTCCTTTGAATAGGCTCTAATTTTTGTATATAAATAGGACTTCTTTTATGTAATCTGGGTATCTCTTGATTTTGGTTATGAAGTAACAATCTAGAATAATCGAAAATCCCTAGTGCAAATATTAGGACTTACACCTTCCATAAATATGATTAAACCAGAGTTCTCTTTCATGTTTGAGTTGTTGGACTCTCTCCAAGTTTGACATTACATTGAACATGTTCAAACCATTTGAGATTCGATATTCCATTAAATAGTTAGAACCTGAGTCTAAGGTTCTAGTTTGGATTGTTGACTCTCTCCAAGTTTGACTAGAAAATTAGATGTGTTCGAACAATTTAATTTCGATTTCATGATTAATGTGTTGGCCCTAACTAAAAACATTGATTTGTTGCATTATAGACAGAGGTGCAATTAGGTGATATATATATGATGCATATATGTTAATGAGTTAACAACCTAATGTATATGTGAACATTCAATTAGTTGATACCATAAAGTGATATTTATATAAATATTATATAATTGGTACTGTTGGTACTTAACGCTAGAACTAAAAATGGCTTGTTGGACTCTCTCCAAGGTTATTCTAAGCAATAGCGGATATCAGCCCACTAAGAGAAAACCTGCCGATCTCCTGAATTCAAAGTTAGGACTCTTGAATTCGAACAAAATAGTGAGAGTTTTAATTAATATAAATTGTTTACATTATAAATTCATCTCTTATACATTCTTTTTATACGTCTAAATTTTCTTGATAGAATAACATGTCGACCTCCATTAACTTACGCTCGATTTTGAATGCAAACAAACTAACCAGGTCAAATTTCTTGACTGACTTCAAAACTTGAGAGTTGTTCTCAAGGCTGAAAAGATAGTCTGTCCTTGAAGATGGTCTTCCCCAACCTCCTGCGGACAATGCTTCTGGTGACCAAAAATTGGTTTATTAGAAACATATTGCTAACTCAGATATGGCAAGCTGTATTATGCTAGCTTCTATGACTCCTAAATTGCAAAAACAACATGAGCATATGGATGTTTATACTATTGTCTTTCATCTTCGAGAGTTGTTTGATGAGCAAGCGAGATCCAAATGATTCGAGATCACGAAGCTCTTCTTTTGCTCAAAGATGCAAGAGCGTTCATCTGCAGTATAGTACATACTAAAGATGAATGGCTACATTGAGCGGTTGAGATCATTAGGGTTTATCATGGAGCATGAATTAATAGTTTGACTTATATCTATTCGCAGTTTGTGATGAACTATCAGATGAACAAAATTGAGTCCACAATATGCGAACTGATTAACATGCTCAAAACAGTTGAGTCATCTGTTAAGAAGGAACAGAAGATTGTGATGCTGGTTGACTCCTCAAAGAAAGATTCTAAGAGGAAGTCAAATAAAGGAGCTAACGGGAAGAAAAAGGCCTGCTCCAAAAGGCACTTGTCATCATTGTGGCAAGGAGGGACATTGGAAAAGAAATTGCAAATATTATCTGGAGTCACTGAAGTAGAAAAAGGCATCTGATATCCAAACTACTTCAGGTATATTCGTTATTGAATGTCATACTATTTCTACAAACACATGGGTATTAGATACTGAGTGTATCTCACACATATGTAATCACATACAAAGGCTAAAGAACGGTAGAAGACTGATCAAGGGAGAAGCAAACCTGAGGGTTGGCAATGGAGCAAAAATTATTGTTGTAGTCATAGGAACTTATTTTCTGCAATTACATAATAGACTAGTTTTAGAGTTGGAAAATTATTTTTATGTTTCTTCGTTAATAAAGAACATTATTTTTATTTCTTATTTAAATAGAAAAGATTTTCATTTGACTTTTAGTTTCAATTGTTGTTACATTACGTTGAATGATGTTCTCTATGGAACTGAAATGTTGAACAATGGGATCTATACGTTAGATACTTCGAACAAAATATTAATATCGAATCGAGTAGCAAATGTGCTAGAATAGATAATCGATTAATCTCTTATATTTGGCATTATCGTCTTAACCATATTAGTAAGGATCGCATGAACAAACTGCACAAGCTTAGCATTTTGAGATCTTTTGAATTAGATTCATTCGACACGTGTGATTCATGCTTAAAAGGCAAGATCACAAAATTACCTTTTAAGGGGAAAGGTGAACAAGAGTTTGATGTTTTGGGTCTTATACACATACCGATGTATGTGGGTCGATGTCAACTCATGCACAAGGAGATTATAGCTACTTCGTTACCTTCATCGATAATTATTCACGATTTGAGTATATGTATCTATTGAGATACAAATCTGAAGCCTTTGCAAGGTTCAAAGAATTCAGATATGAAGTAGAGAAACAACTTGGGAAAAGTATCAAAGTACTTCGATCTAATCGAGGTGGAGAATACTTGAGCCAAGAGTTTCAAGATTATCTAAGCGGCAATGGCATCTTGTCCCAAAGGACTCCGCCTTATACACACAGCATAATAGTGTTGCTGAAAGGAGAAACCAAACCTTGTTGGACATGGTGAGACTGATGATGCTTCATGCAAGTCTTCCCAAATCTTTTTGGGGTTATGCACTCTAGACCGCTGTCTACTTGTTAAATAGAGTCTCAACTAAGGTTGTCTCAATTACTCCGTATGAGGTATGGAATAGTAATAAACCTCATTTATCTTACTTGAAGATATGGGTTTGTCCTACTTATGTGATGAGGACAGTATCAGACAAGCTAGAGGCTAAATCGGACAAGTGTCTATTTATTGGTTACTCTAAGGAAACAAGGGGTTACCAATTCTTTGTTTCAAGGCATGTTGTATTCCTAGAAAATGAGTTTTTCTTATAGGAAAACAATAGGAGTGAGGTTAAACTAAGTGTAGTACAAGAGACTCCAATAGACACTAAAGAGATGTCAAGTCAAGAACCACAACCAATTATTCATATGGATGAAATAATGGTTGAACCTAATAATACACCACTTCTTCGTAGATCTAGTAGGATACGTCAAATTCCTAAGAGATATGGATTTTTCATAAGTGAATTAAATAACATATTACTGATAAAGAATGAGAAACCTACTAGTTATTAAGAAGCTCTGAAAAATTCAAAAAAAGATAAATGGCTAAATGTCATGAAGTCGGAAATGGATTCCATGTACGAAAATCAAATCTGAAACTTGGTGAACCCACCCAAAGGCATAACGCCTATTGGGTGCAAGTGGATTTTTAAGAAGAAAATCGACATGGATGGTAATACAATTACCTATAAGGCAAGGTTAATGGCAAAAGGATATCGTCAAAGGCAAGGCGTTGACTATGACAACTTTTTCACCAGTAGCTATACTTAAATCCATTGCATGAGGATGTATATATGGCACAACCTGAGGGTTTTACATCTATCGACACGAAGAAGGTATGCAAGTTTCAGAGATCCATCTATAGATTGAAGCAAGCATCCAGGAGTTGAAACGTCTATTTTGATGAAGCAATCAAACAGTTTGATTTCTCACCAAATCCTGACGAACCCTGCATGTATAGAAAAGTTAGTGGGAGTGCAGTTGTGTTCCTAGTGTTATATGTCAATGACATAATGCTAATAAGAAATTATGTCCCGATTCTTCAATCAGTTAAGGTTTGATTGTCCAAGATGTTCTCCATGAAAGACATAAAAGAAGCAACCTATATCTTGAGGATTAAGATCTATAGAGATAGATCGAATCGATTGTTTGATCTTTCATAGTCTACATACATAGATAGAGTGTTAAAACGGTTTAGTATGGAAAAATCCAAGAAAAGTTTTATTCTCATGAATTATAAGATTCACCTTTCAAAGTCTATATGCCTGCGCACTGAAAACAAGAGGATTCACATGAGTTAGATCTCATATGCGTCAGCTATAGGATCGATCATGCATATTATGGTATCTACAAGGTTCAATGTATCGTACGCTTTGAGTGTTACGAGCAGATACCAGTCGAATCCTAGTATGAACCATTGGGTAGCTATCAAGGCAATCCTTAAGTACTTGAAAAGAACTAAGAATTGTTCTTATATATGGAGGAAGTGATATGACAGTAAACGGGTATACTAATGTCAGCTTCCAGACAAATAAGGATGAATCCAAATCCCAATCTCAATACATATTCACTTTGCATGGAGAGTGATTAGTTAGAAAAGTTTCAAACAAGATACCGTTGTTGATTCTACCATAGAAACAGAGTACATTTTAGATTATGAAGCAACAAAAAAGGCGGTCTGGATCAAGAAGTTCATTATTGAACTTAGAATTGTTCTGAGCATTGTTGAAGCATTACTGATTTGCTGCAATAACAATAGCGTCGTTGCACAAGCGAAGGAACTACGGTCTCATCAGCGATCCAAGCACGTACTTCGTCATTACCATCTGATTGGAGAGATCATAGGTAGAAAAGAAGTACAAATAGAGAAAGTTCCCACCGATAGAAATCTAACAAATCCCTTGACAAAGCCTCTTCCCCAAGAAAAATTCGAGAGGCTTATGGTATTAGATACTAAGATGATTGGTTGTAGGCCAAGTGGGAATATGATGTAATTGAGAAGTGTCCTAAGGCAATCACCTTAGAAGTTATTAATAAAATTCACTATTTGAGTATACATTTTCTATGTATGTGATTGAATCTTAAACTCATTTACTGAAGTCTACAATACGAAACATAGCATGAGAGAAAATTGTGATTGAATCACAATTAATGGGTATCTCATCATGTATAATTATGTAAGTATTAGAACTATCCCTAGTCGATGAATTGATGAGATTGAACATCATCAATTTTATGAGACTAGTACATATTATGCTCCTTGATTTATCCAAGCATTCAGTACTCACTGAATAGAAGCATAGGGATGTTGAGAATGAACATACGGATGCTAATTAGGCTAACTAATTCATTAGAGTGACCTATTATGAAACTTCATATAGTTCTTTATGTCGATAAAATTTCATTGCAGCTCGAGTGCAAGCTTCATTAGACTTAAGATATTTAAGTCATCTTAGTCATGGCGACTTATGCTTTGACTTCTTCACAGTCATCTCCATAGGAGGTATAACTCTGGATTGATTGTGTATAAGTCAAAGTGATCGAAAATGTTTGAATAGCCCATAGAAAATTCACCACTCCTTGTAAAGGAAATATATACCCTAGATCTCTTGTCAGGATTGTTATTCATAAGTCTCTGGCCAGAGCAAGTTATTAAGAAAACAATCTTCTTGGAAACATGTAAGAGTAATTTGAATCTATAAAGTAAGAAACTATCTTGGACTAGGTGTGACGTAGTCAGCCTAGTGGGGACGAGCACACAAACCATGTTCTAAACCAAGTGGGTATACGATGAGTGAAAGGATCAAGGCACAAAATAACTTAAGCTGCTGAAGGGTTCGGAAACGTTCTAAAGTCAATATTGGACTTTCCAATCAATTGGAGGTCATGATGTACTACTAGGTGTCACTCATGATCTATTTATAATTAATGAGTTAATTATGAATGGTCAACATGGTCGGGAACCTATTAGGTCACACGCAATACGGATAATTTAGAGACGTAAAATAAGTCTGAGAATGAGATTCTCAAAGAGAGAAGTTATACCTAATAGGACAAGGCCACAAGGGTGCGAAACGGGGGCTATAGAACCTCCCATGGCTATACCGAGACTTAGCACGCTCATATCGCACTTAGACGAATTAAAACGGACAATACAAAACCTCACATGATCGTGCCTAACTAGGTACGGGTCGTGTCTAGTTCTGGCCAAAAACGGCCAAGGCTAAGGTTATGCCCACTTGCCGTGTGTCCAGGCACATCCGTGCTTAGGAGATACGGCCAGGCTGTGTTTCCAACACAGTCGTGTCGCGGAATGTTATTTTTTGTGCATTCACATATAGAAATTTCCTGAATTTTCTTCCCTTAATTATAGGGTAATTATGGTAAGATTCCGTTTAAGCCTCCTAAAATGCCCTAATCAAGAGAACTATAAATAGGTCGCTTGATAATATTTAGAAGTAATCTTAGAGTTCTTTTTGGGTGGTCGTCCTCTTCCTCTCTCCCTCTCTCATCTCCAACGATTGGCTAGCACCAACCGGAAACAAAGACTTGCTGCTCAAGGAGTTGTCTCAAGTAATCCCGACGTGGATACTGATAGAGGAAAGGCCCGTTGGTCTTGCTCATGGTTTCTACATATTCGAAAAGAATCTCGAAAGTATAAGCTCTAAACTCATTTTGCGAAAACAATTTATATATTGTTTATGTCAATGCACGAAATCCTGGCCTCTGGGATGTCTGGGATGGAATAAAAATTTATTTTATTTCTCTTCCGCTGCTTATATTTCCTAGAATCTCCAATAGTTTAGTACGAAAAGAAACTAGGAATTTAAGACTCAATTTTGCCCCTTGCTAAATTTACTTACAATAATTCAGTAAACTGATATATTGATCATATTGTATATGAATTGAAAGCTCATCAACCTATTGACATGATTCCCTTATCTACCATTTTCTCCTTTTTCTGAGTCAACTAAGAGTTTTACTGAGTGAACCAAAAAGATCCATGTCGATGTTTGGAGGAAAACTGCACTAAGTAATGAAACTTATAAATTTCAAGCTAATACACACTGTAAATTTAAGAAATACAATGTACAAGATTATGTGCTTGTCCGCATTTGCCCAGAACACTTTCCCAAAAATTCCTTTAAAAAGCTTCATGCTCACTCATCTAGTCCATTTCAAATTGTGAGAAAAATTGGAACTGATCCATATGTTGATTTACCTGCTAATTTTAACGTCGGTCTAATTTTCAATATTTAGGACTTACTACCATATCGAAAGACATTCGAACCTTCTTCTTTGTCTATTGATTTGCCGACAAGTCATGTACCTACTGCATTAACTCTGACACTCCCATCTATAACACCACAACAACAACAACCACACCAAGCCTTATCTCACTGGGTGAGATCGACTATATAGATCTCATCTATAACACCACCTTCTCATCAAATTGAGAGCATTATAGAGCATCAAACGGTGATCTCTCCGAATGGAAGCACTCATTGATAACTAGTTCGCTGGAAAGGGTTTTCAGAAATTGATAACGCATGGATCACTAAAAATAAACTTCAAAGCCTCTCCCCTAAGCTTCTAGAGGAAATGGAGCACCAACTACTATATCCAATTGAAGAGGCGATGTCACCTCGCACAATATGTTGCGACAGACTTGCTTTATCAATTCATCCTCTTACTCGACGGAGTTGAGTTTTCTTCAGTTGGAGAGAATGGCGTAGTCAAGAATTTAATTTATTAAAAGTTATCTAAATTATTATTTTTTATAATTAGTTAGAATTTTTAGAAAAAATAATTTAGTTTTTTTAGGACAGTTTATTAGATTTTTATTAGAAAAATTAGGATTTTCTATTATAGGTCATGTCCTCAAACTATAAAATGAGATTAAGATCCCATATATTTTTCACGTTTTGTGTTAATCAAGTTTCTAATATCCTGTTCTCTGGTTGAGAATTGGCAAACTTTCCTTGAGGATCATATTTTTATTCGCTTCGTTGTACTGCATCAACTTAAGAAATCAAATGTACTAGAAAATAAATCTATCATAACATGCATCGTGAATTCATACAATGTATTATAATTTAAAATCGTGTACCATGTCAGACGGCACTGTTGAAATGTACCATTCTAATAAATTATCAAAATTCGATACTACTTGGCACAACTAATCTAACCTATATCATTATGTCAATCATGAATATTGTGTCATACTTGATACTTCATGACATGCTATAAAATACTTTTAAAACAAAATATGTACCTTGTGTTCATACAATAGAATATTGAAATTGCACAATTCGAATGTGACTCAAAGTTCAAAAATATGTATATAATTGCGTTTTCTACTTTCTTTCCTCCTTCCCCTCTAATTCTACATTGGCATCATATGTCGAAACATCAACACCATACTAAAATACTATCATTCCGATTAAAGTCTTAAACTCTAGCATGGCTTGAGATTAATTAGTTCTAATAAATTTATCGTTATACCAAGGGATGGAACCATGGTTGTTACCACCTTCCTTAGTGGTTGCTACTCTCCATATCACTATAGTCATCGAAGCCTCTCACTTTGTCAAACAACTTCCATGAGCCTTTTTCTCCATAGTGGAGCAAAAAATAATATGGCATGAGTTTCCACACCCTCTACAACCATTATTGTTGTAAATAGGGCGAGTGAGAAAAAGTTCATCAACTCATATTAGTAGTAGTAATTTATTATATGTAACTAAAATTTCTAATCTTCTACAACATCGCACTACTAAATTTCAATAAGTAATTAAGTAATCAATATTATAGAAAAACTTATTATGGTATACATAATGCTAATATAATACTTATATTATAAATATATATATAGTGTATAATAATTTTAATGTTAAATTTTATTAATTTTAATAATATTTAATATTATATGCAAGAACGTATAACTTAATTATTAAATTGTATAACTTACTTAATATTAAGATAATAATTTTTTGAATTTTATTTAACTAGTTAAATTTAACAAATTTTACAAAAAAAATAATATAAATGATAATTTGGTTTACCTATTGACAGATTTTGATTAATATTATATAATCATAAATAACGAATTTGATATCCTGGGCGTCGCGGTTTGAGCAACTCGTGTGTGTGCCGAGCGAGCACAGTAAATGGAAAATGCACAGTGTTTCCCATCGGAAAAACTTCCACTCGGCGGCGCTTGGCATCGCCGCTGAGCAGTCAAATTCCGACCGCAATCCGGTCGAACTCCGACCACAATCCGGTCGAACTCCGACCGCAATCCGGTCGAACTCCGACCGCAATCCGGTCAGACTCCAACCGTCGTCCAACCAAAATCGAAATCCGACCGGATCACAACCGGATCACGGTCGGATTCTAATCGCGATTGCGGCTGCAATTCGACCGGATTTCCATCGCAATCCTGTCGAAAATTCAACTGCGATCCAACTGGCACCAGAGTTCGGTCGGTTTGGGGCGTGGCGTTAGGCCATGGCTGACCGATTTCGACCGATTCTAATCGCACTCGATCCGTAATCCGACCGATCCGATCGGTCGATCAACGTGCGGCGGACGACGACCCCGACGGGTTCAGGGATTGACCTATAGGGCTCACCGAATAAAAAATTACATGCGGAAGCACGGTACATTTTCCATTTACTTTGCAATCGCGATGAATCGGACGTTGGAGATCATGTCGCGCACGAGTCGCGCACGAGTCGCGCACCGATCAACACCTAGGATATTAGAACTCTCATAAATAATATATTGCACTATTAAGTTATAACAAACATTATTAATTTCTATGAAATTGAGTTTAGTGATTTAATTATAACTATAGCTCTTTATAATTAATTAATAGTTAGTTAATTAATATTGATAATATTTGCTAAATAAGTGAATATTTATGAGAATAATAGTTTTTAGACTATATAACCAACTAATGAACCAATAAAGTCTTTTTGGAAAGGGAAATCGTTTTTCAAGTTATTATATCCTTAGAATACAAATATAGACATGTCAAACAGGTTTCACTGATCAGCTAGTGAATTTATTAAATCTTTAGAGTAGTTAGAATTTAGTACACTTGAGTAACAAATTAGGTTTTTATAATATCTTTGAGTTTTGAGTAAGGTTGAAGGAGAGTGTTAGAGAGCTAATTATAAAAATAATATATATATAATATATAATTTTTACATTGACAAATAATAAATATAAACTATTTAGAGACCAAAACTCTAATAATTTCCAATTAACTCCTTCACCGGCTTAACTCTTCCATGGATCCTTTTTTTAACCGAGGTTTAAAATTTCGACTCGTATCGAAGTTTCGGTCTGCGACCGGAACGATACGGTTTCGGTATCGTATCGTCCGTTTCGATATTATTTTAATATTTTATCTTTTAAATATTAATATTTAATTATTTAAAATGTTTATTATTAGTTTAATTCCAAATTTTTATTATTCGTGCGTTTTCGCAGTGATCGGAACGCGATCGCTCGTTTCCGCGAGCAATCGCGCTCCAAGAGCGCGAGCATGCTTTCTCGGCGCTCGATCGCGCTCGCGATCGAGCGCGCTTTCCCGGCACTAGATCGCGATCGCGCTCGCGATCGCGTTCCGGGAACGCGAACGCGATTGCGTTCCGGGAACGCGAACGCGATCGTTTTCCCGGAGCTCGATCGCCGATCGCGTTCCGGGAATGCGAGCGCGATCGTGCTCCGGGAACGCAATCGCGATCGCAATCGTTCCAGCATCTGCTTCCGCCGCTGCCTTGCCGGTGCCGATTCCTCGTCGGAACGAAACAAATCGGGTGTTTCGCCCGAAACGGGTCGAAATTTAATACCATGTTTTTAACTAAAACGTCATTTTATGTTTTCAATTTTTGCTTTATTTATTTTAATCCCTTAAGTTTCTATAGTTTTTCTCCCTCACGATGATATACTATAATGGGACGAAAGAAATCAAATACATTACCAAAAGCATCAATTTGCTTCTTTGCAATGTCTGCCTGCAATTGGAAAGAATCCCTTTGATGCCATCTACTATAGCTTCTCTGATTTTTTCAGAAGGATGAACAGAGAGCTGAAAATGACAACCAAGAGAGTACAGTAAGAAATCAGCAAGAAGAAAGAAAATCAGCTGCCTACAAAAGCTCAAAGGGTGTAACAAGAATAAACAAATGAAAAAAGAAGACGAAGATACATACATACGGAAATGCAGCATGGATAGCTTTATCTACGTTAGTAGAAGTTTCATCAAGCCAGACCTTGGAGCGATGAACAAAAAAAATTCTCTTGGTCTTACTGTCGTCAGCAAACTTCCTGTCATAAGCAACCTTTGGAGAAGAATCCTCGAATGATTCAGAGAGCAAATCTGCAGTCACATTTGCTGGCTTAATATGGGTACTATTAGATGGTAGACTGCGCAAAGTCTCTAGTACAGATTGGGTAGATTTATTTTCCTCTGGTGATAATGTCATAGTGTCATTCATAGGCATCTCAATGGCATAAGGATTTGCTTTATCATCTAAGACAGTGATCAAGAACTCAGTTAAACCACGAAGTGCATGCTCAGTAGCTCCAGTGCTTCCAGCAGCACCGCTTATAATATTTTTTGACTCACGCAAAGCCTTTGTAAAGCGGCTTACAACACCAGGTAAAAAGAAAGCAAGTGCATCAGCAGTACCGACCTCAAACAACATAAACAAAAAGTTAGAATGAGAGCATTTGAAGTTATGATGTCCAAAACAAACTTTAATTATCAAAATGTTTCATTGTGTTATGTGTTTACTGCTTCCATATAAATTATAAATTATTTACTTATGATTGTAAATCTATTTTGGTGAATTAAGGAAACAATTGCTATATGTATATAGTCATTCTTAATTATGTGTTTACTGCTTCCCTTGATCTTTACCCCTGTAACTATAACCAAGTGATTGTCTAATATTTAGTGGTTGCTTTTGAACATGTAAATACTATGGCTATCGTGACCTTTTTATTTTCTCTTATTACCCTTCAAATTCGTGCCCTTATTTTTCTCTTTTTCATACACCATATTAATCTTAATTTCTTTCTCTTTTCTATTTTAATAGACATTAGGACAACCCCCTACCATTCAACCCCATCTTTTAATACCTTAGTAAATAATTCTTAACAAACGACACAAAAAAAAATTATTGTTGTGTGTAAAAAAGATAAAATAAGGGTATGAATTTGAAGGGCAATAAGAAAAAAAAAAAAAAAATTCATGATAGCATAGTATTGACATGTTCAAAAGCAACAAACAAATATTTAGACAACTGATAATAGTGACAAGGGTGAAGGTCAAAGAAAGAAAAAAAAAAAGGTTCTTAGCATAATTAAATCTGATCAGATGACCATGGTATAAATAATATGGGCTCACATCAAGTTCAATGATGGAAAATAACCTCTGGTTGACTGGGCCTCAAACAGTTGGACAAATTCCATGAAGGAAACAAATGTTCTAACAAAACAAGCAGGCATCATAACTACAGTCAAGTACTATATGTATTACCTTGGCAACAAGAACACGGAGAGCAAGAAATGCTTCCTTCCGTATATTTGCATTTCCATGATGTCCTCTCAATGCCTCAAGCTCAGCAGCCTTTTATAATACAAGGCAAGTGCATATTTATTTAGTAGAATACAACTAACTAATATGTACACATAATTGCAAATCCAATTGGCATATGTAACCAGATTTAGAAAAGTTTAAAATATTGCAAGAGTTGGGTAAATGGAATGAAAGAGGTGTTTTCTACTTGGTGAAGAAGTGACAGCCAATGCCCTACTGCAGCAGATGCATTCTGTGATTGGAGAAATGCAAGCAAGCATTCTTGTGGTTCCGCCTGGTAGCTCAAATGAGTATTGTAGGAAATGGATGTGGTGATAAATGGTTCAATTGTAGGTAGGACAACCCTTTGCTTGCATATGCAGGAACTATTAGAGCAAGGTTGTAAAGTAAGGAGCATTGCCCTGAAACATTTAATTATTCCTCCACGAAATTCTTCAGATGCCTCAGTAGGTGAAAGCATAGCTCCATAGCTGAGTTTCTTTAGCACCACGACCATCTGAAAAGTCATATCTCAGTATTTCTACAAGAATGTTAATGGAAGGCCTAAGTCACTACAAAATGGTGCAAATTAAAGAAAGATTTATGTGAATTTGTTTAATGATCCTATTTCTTCATTCAATTTATACAAGTGAAAACACCAATATCCTAATATAAAGATGCAAGCAGATAATAAACGAAATGTTGACCAATACACATAGCATAGAACCGAAAGATAAGGAGGATTGTTTTTAGCCAATAATCTAAAAAACTCCGTTACTTTCTCTAAATTATTGGTGTTTTCAAACAATTCTAGATCATCGCAGTATTAAGACTTGCATGTAACATCCCAACAATTTGAGAATGGCTACATGGATCTTATCCCAACCTCAAACATCTCCGTAAAGTTATATTGTTATTGAAATATAGATCTTTTAAATAACTTTAAATTGCATTAACTAATATTTTTATATGATCTCCTTTTAAACTTTGCGCCTTCACCTCCAATCAATTCAACATGGGTAATTATAGAATTTAATCATTTTACTGACCATATTTATACCCATTAAAAAAATTTCAATCATTATCATCAAATCTCCCTAATTCTGTGAACTTTTCAATAATTCTGTGAATTTTAAAACAAGGATTTTTTGGAGTATCAGCCTTTTTGTACTTCCTCAATAAAAATTGTAACTGAAAATAAAACGCATGATCATTTCCAACTGAATACAAAGGGAAAATTTATCACAAAATCACAGACCTGATCCACAGACCCCAGGTAGCATTTCTTAAAGAGCTCTTCAAGGCACATAAGCATCCCTTCAACCACTGAATCATGGATCTCAATAAAGCCTAATGGATCGCCATCTGAATTAGCCTTCTTTTTTCTGCATTGCACTGCTGAATCCAGCAGTAGTAGTAAAGGCACAATGATATAGCTGTGCACAGAACACAACAAAATTATAAATCCATCGAGAACAAAAACCTCTAATACGTGTGTAATAAGAAAAACAACCATGAGGAATTAATACTGATAAATCAGCCAAGTCAGGTTGGGCACCCAAAACCGAATACAAGAATCCTCCGAGAGGAGTTCCACAAGAAAACTGCAAGAATGAAGAAAATTTTGAACCCGTAATCGAGTCATTGAAGGCTTTGGACCCAAAAAAAAAATCTAATAAACAAGTGGGCTTAAGGGCGAGATGTCAACGTACGGAAGACACAACAGCCTTTCAAACATAATTGCATTGAAACATCCAATAAACGAAAATAGGAAGAGAAAGAGAGAGAGATTACTCAAGGGATGTTTGCAAGGTAGGTGCAGGAGCACGGCGGAGGAAATAGACCATCTCGGAGAGGAAAGCAGCATCTTTCTTTGGGTTGCGAAGAAGGTCAAAAAGTTCAAGGCAGTATGACTTAAGGCGAGCAAAGTCCAGCCCTATGGTTTTCTCGAAGGGAGATTGGAGCTCTTCTTCCTTCTTCGCCATGGCACAGCGGTGGGACTGTATAGATATCAAGGAGAACATCTCAAAGTTTAAACAGTTAAGTATCAAACTCAATCATAATAAAGAGTGGAGTCAAGATATTTCGATCATCGACAAATTCAAGGTTCATGCACTAAGATCAATATCTAGAGATACAAAGGAGAACTAGCCACAAGCTAGCCGCGGACGGCCGGAGCTAGCCGCGGACGGCTGCGGTAGATGCGCTGGTCCCTCGGTGGCTGTGATGCCACGTAGTGACTACTTGGCTGGTAGAGACTAGACTCACCTCGGCTGGCCCGGAGGCGGTGGCGCGATCAAGAAGCGACGATCGACTAGGAAACGAGATGGCGTAATGGTATGCATCATGATGCTAATCAAATGCACATAACAATCTCATCCAACTCATACGCAAATACTCCACATACAACAGTATAGAACATGCAAATCATGATGTACAAACATATGCAACAATCATAGCTCAACCAAATACAACATCTCACAAGCATATGTAATATATATCACACACATATATGAGCCACCACACATGGCAATGCATATGCATGATCACTGCCTGCACACCTCGCTACCACGACCCCGTGTGGCCTGGGTGAACAAAACATGACAACTGTCCAAACTCCAGCTACCACTACTCTCGAGCGGTCGAATGGGCAGTATGAGTAAGTAGCTATCTAGCCACTTATAAGGGGTCTCTGCTGCAAGCCACTCCGACTACCACTACCCATGAGTGGCTGAGTGTTGCACGACAAGACAAGATGCACGAAACTCCAACTACCACTATCTCACAGTGGCTGAGTGTTGCAGTACAACAACCGCCCACAACTCTCGCAACCACTACCCCGAGTGGTCAGGTGGGCCGGTATGACTGACGACTCCCTCATCCACAAGGAAGATATAGCCGACAGCATGCATGTAATGTGATGACAAATCCTCCATGCACGTAAACCCACAGCACACTCTCTATCTCACAGAGAGTCATATACAGCAGACAAACAAACCATGCTAAGACCTCCAGTCCATAAACAAAACTTCACCGACGACCCACTCAACCATCCACGGTAGTCATGGTCGACAGAAGATGCTCAATACAAGGTCATGCAATAAGACAACTAAGTCTACAGTTATAACCATTACCGAACTATAACTGTACTCAACTACATGTACTTATGCAACATCCATAAATCAAATATATACAATAATCAACAATAGTGATGAAACGAGACTGTATAGATATCGAATGCGTATCTCAAAGCTCAACGGCTAAGTATCAAGCACATGAATAAGTAGAGTGGAGTCAAGATAATTCCATCTATCATTAACAGAGTTCATACACTAAGATTAAGATCTACAAGAGTCAAAGAGAAATCACCCACCTGGTATATAGCTCGTAACGATAGCCCTCACGTTCGTGAACTCGCCTCGTATCCAAGTCCTACACACAACAATTATCACCAGATCATATTATTAATCCTAATATTAGAATCCAAACCTAATCGATTAAGCTATTCCTTTAACCAATCTATTCATTTCTTTCACCCAGATACACTATGATAAAGATCAATATATATCCCAATTAACTAAACTAATCACACAAGCATTTAACCCTCTACACTTAACATGCTATAATAATAATAACACCAACAAGATTAGTTAAAACTCCCAACCATATTCCATTAATATACAGAACAATTCACTCCCAATTATCAAACACAACAATCCTACAACATACAACTAGATTTAAATCTATAAACCTCTTAACTACATTCCAACCAATCCACAACATGATCTACAACATACCAATCAAAACATGCCTTACACTGTCAATTCAGATCCAGCATCCCAGCTCAACTCTGATCACAACGACCGCTCTCGGCCACCACCTATTGCCTCCCTCAAACCTCTGCCCAAACAATCGATTGCCGATTCACCAGACCTGAGCCCTCGAGCTCACAGCTCATCAACACAACAGAACAATTACGAAAACCCCAATCAACAAAAGACGATCAGCTGTTGACAACACTGCCCAATCAACATCAACCGAAATCAACTAGATCAATGAGAAACAATTGAATAACCCTCTAAATCAAAACTATAACAGCAGCATACCTTCCCGTCTCAAACGCAGCCTCCGACCCAAATCAATGGAGTGCTGTTCAGGATGAGAAGAGATGCAATCGCACTCTCTCTCAGAAATCCAAGGAGCTCACGAGCTGCTGCGTCGACTGGGGAGTGAAAGCAAAGATCAGATTCAACAATGAGATGGTCTGCTGCGACGCCGACGAAGAAAAGAAAACGAAATCGAAATGAGAAACTATCTCGACAGCTTGATCTGATGAGGGAAAACTAACAATCGAACCCAAACAAAGAGGAACAACTGCCAAGGAAGAGACCTGTGGCCAGCAGCTCTCAGCCGCGGGCACAGCTCCGCCGATCTGAGCTCGTCCGCGGAAATCGTCGAAGAAGAACGCAAACGCCGCAGCAGAGAAGAACGAAGAAGAAATGGATTGGCGAGGAAACGGGTCGGGCTCAAGGAGAAAAAGATAGAACAAACCGGAGCCCCTTTTATAAACCCTAAAACCTAGGTCAAGCTTAATTAACCCCTAACCATCCCTTTTAACTTAATTAAGTTCTCTTAATTAAAAATTATTATTCCATAGTAATTTATTTGTGGTATTTTATACATAGACAAAAAGAAAAGATTCCTCAAGAAGAAGAAATAGACAGAGGAACAAGTCCAACAATACAAAACCAACGACAAGGCAACAAAAAATATTGGTGAATTTGATTCTTATTGTGTAAGATAAGTGAATATCAAGATGCTAAGGGGTTATGAAATAAGCTTGCCAAGCTCCACGACAATTCCTCACCAACACAAGTAAAAAAAAAAGCCTGAAGAGAGGAATACTCATCCTTCAAAGAGCTTGAAGTTTCGGAGATTAAGAGAGAATCAACATCCAGAGAAGAAGAGGTAGAGGTATTGGAGGTCTCCACTTCAAGAATTGAGGGAGAGCATAAGTCTTCGACACCAGAGCAAGAACAAGAAGAAACATCTATCTCCGAACAAAATGACGAACAAATTCAAGACTCTTCTCTAGATAACTCAAATGCAATTTCTAAAAATAAAAATCATATAACTTGCTTTTAGTGTAGGAAACAAGGGAATTATAAGAACAAATGTTCAAAATTTACTAAGAAGAAAACTTAAGTGCCCAAGGGCAAGGAAAAGTCAAAGGAGATCGGAGCCCCAATAAAGAATAGTAAGGAGCACATAATGTGTTTCAAATGCTAACAAATGTGGCATTATCAAACCCAATGTCCTAAGGGAGTTATCCTAAGAAGGGCAAAGTAGGAAGCTCCAATGTAAGAGGAGCTAAGGTAAACCCTAAGGTATACTTTAATAATGCTCTCTCTTTATATAAAGATAAAAAGCATGCTAGGGATGATTTTAATTTACTTGTAATTGTTAACCATAAGAAGCATGCTAATAGTAAGCCTAAGGATCAATCTAGTAATAAATATTTTTGCTTAGGTGCTAAACATATTATTTTGTCTAAGGATAACTCTAGGACTATCACACATAAGGATAGGAAGGTAGACAACATAGGCATAAATCCCAAGAAAAATAGATATATGCCTAGGAAAAAGAATTTTCAAAAGGTCAATGAAAAATCAAAAATTAGAAAATTGGGAATGGAAAATCAAGTCTTAAAATCAAAGTTTGAGAAATTGTAAAAGACCCTTAATAAGATCAAAAATTCAATTAAAGGGTCTAATGGGCAAACCTTAGGGGTGCGTTTGGTTGGGGATTTTTGTTGATAACCTTGTTAGGTTATCAACAAAAATCTTGTTTGGTTTAGGTTATAAACAATTACCTGGTAATTGTTCATTACCTGGTTATGAACAAAAACCTTTTTAGGAGGAATCGGAAAACCTTAGAGAACCAAGGTTTTTGTTGATTCCTGGGGTTAAGGAAACTTTTTTCCAATATTACCCCTAGCAATATATTAAATCTCAATTTGTCAAAACGCCGTCGATCGCCGCCGCTGCGCGCCGCCACCGCCGCCGCCGCCGTCGGGCCGCCGCCGTCATTGCCGCCGCTTGCCGCTAATCACCGCCGCCGCCGTCGCCGCCGGCCGCCGCCGTCGTCGGCCGGGCCGCCGGCCGCCATATCGGGCCACCATCGTCGCCATACCGCCGCGCTGCCGCATCGCCTGGTTGCCGCCGCCACCACCGCCGCCGTCGCCGCCACCATCGCCGCCGCCGTCGCCGGCCGATCGCGCCACCGTGCCGCTGACGGCGCTAACGATAGCCGCCGCCGGCAAGTCGCCGTCTGCCGCTAACGGGCGCCATCATTGTCGCCGTCGGCCGATCGATCGCCGCTGCCGCCGCTGACGGCCACCACCATCGCCCCCGGTCGGTCGACCGTCGTCGTCGACGACTGGTCACCACTGTCGCCAATCGGTCGTTGGTCGGTCACCGCCACCGCCAGTCGACCGGGCACTGCTGATGGCAGATCGCTGCCGTCGTCATTAATATTTTGATCGTCGTCATCGAATTGATTGAGCAAAGACAAAGGATAATTTAGTAAAATGTTAAATTAAATTATATATTAAAATCTCCAACCAAACAAGGTTTTTATCTAAGGTTATACTTTATTCCAAGGTTATGTTTTATTCCCTGGTAATCACATAACCAAGGTTATGTATGATTACTTGAACCAAACGCACCCTAGGTGTTAAGAAGCAAGAACTATCAAAGGATAGGAAAGGATTGGGTCATAAGCCTAAGTCTAAGGTAGTCATGCCTACCTACCACAATGTTCCATTTGATTATGGAACAAATGCTAGGTCTAAAAAAGCCAAGGTCATAAGGGAGGTCATCCCTAGAGTTGACCAAGATAAGTGTCTAGTGGTTAAGGTTTCAAAGAAATCTAGGAAAGTCACTATAACAAGGTTATAAGGGGAGTTATCCCTAAAGTTAACCTAGAGAAGACCTAAATGGCCAAGGTTTCAAAACTTAGGAGGGTCATTAGGAGGGTAGCTAGGGAAGTTATCCCTAGTGAGTATCTAGTTAACCCAAAGAGCTCTAATACGTATTGGGTTCCTATGAGCGTAATTTCATTATGCTAGATGGGTTTAGAGTGCTCCAACCTTGAATGGATAAGTAGTTAACCTAACGATGGTAAAGGTGACACTTTAAGACATTTTTAAGGTTATGTAATACCTTAAAAATGAGTTTAGAATTATATCCTAAAAGATTTTAGCATGTGCCAATAAAATTTATGAAAGTTAAAAAAATTAATCAAAATTGGCACAATTAGGTGTTAGAGTCAATAGTGTGCTATTTTGAATTTTTAGCACACTTGAGAAATTGATCTATTATGGAAAAATTGGGTTTAATCCTAGTAAATGACAATTAGATTTGAAATCTAGGTATTCTTATACCTTTATATCTTATTTGTCATGCTTTATTTGTCATATGTCATGTCATGACATCATGCTTCATATAATTATTTAAATGTCATGATAATGTTTAGGTTAATTGTATCATATTTGTATTTATGTCTATCTTTATGTCATGACATCATGATTATTGGTAAATACTTTAATTTATGCTATCTTTTATACCATGATCATATTTCATGCATTAAGACTAATTAAATTGAGATTAAAGACAATGACATTATTTGAAGTCCCATGATAAGGGAATCAAATAAAGTTACCTAGATAAAATGCATGAGAACTTAGATAAGAAAGAACAAAAACTCACATCTCATAAAAATATTAAATTGACATGTGTGTGTAGTGATACACCCTAGACACATGTAAGATGTTAGGAAAATGAGTTAAGTTCAAGGTACATAGTTCTTGCATCTAGATAAAATCAAACTCATAATATAACATTAGGAAACATAAGGAAAACTAATGTACAAGTCATGTACATCTAGCCTATAGACCATGGTTCAAAATAAGATTTTAAAATCATTTTAGAAAATCTTGGTGAAGCCTATCTTTTGATAGCAATCACCATTGAACTGTTAGTAATAAGCCTTAGAGCCAATTATGTGATGATTGACTAGAGACTTATGTATCATATTCTATTAATAATAAAGACAAAGTTTGATTATTATATTCACTTCATGCTTGTGTCAGCCAAATAAATATAATAATACCCTAGAAAGTAAGTTCTTATCTACAGCACATCAATTGGTAAAATTGATTGTGAGAGGTTGTAGATAATAACACTATTCTTAAATATTCCTAGTTAAGCATTAATATACAAGGACAATATTAATGCATTGAGACTAGCATGTAGGTCAATTGATGACTTAATCTCACAAGTCATGGATATGTGATATCACGTTGACACATGGGTATATATTAGAGAATATATACTGAATTGACCCGCCATGAGAAATTTTCATGGATTGTCATATGAGTGTTATAAACTTTCTCATAGTGACTATTGGTATAATTAGTCCTTAGACCTGAAATCACTACGATACCCTACATAAGGAGTTATGTACTTTGATATCGTCAAACGTCACCCGTAACAACGTGGACTATAAAGGCGATCACTGGGTATATAACAAATTATGTGGAGGGATGTGAGTGATATAGATGAGATATATCTCTCTCATATGATTGGAGTGATATCTTTAGGTCTCTTGATAGAGTAGGACCACGAAATACATGGTCATGCTCAGATGAGCCAATATGAGATATTGAGCTCATTTGATTGAATGAGTCTACTTGGGGATCAAGAGCACAAAGATTGATAAAAGGATGACACGATCTATGCCTTATCGATCGATTTAGATATTGAGTATAGAAGGACAAGGTTATATATTATAGTAGTCACAATAAGGTTATGTCGAATCTCGACATTCTTGCCACTTGGGTAGTAATGATGCATTGCTAGATGTCACTCATTGCTTATGTTTCTAAAAGGGTTTTAGAAACATTGCTAACGTTGCAAGAACCTATTAGGTCACACACAAAGAACATGTTGGTTTGGAGATAAGCTTATTCTAGTTTGACTAAAATAATGGACCTTAAGATTATGTGGGTTAAGTTGAATTAATTGAGTTAGACTCAAATGAATCCAAGGATTGAATCTATTAATTGAGTCAGACTCAAATGAATCCAAGGATTGAGTCTAATCCGAATTAGACTCATTTGGATTTGATTCAACCACTTAAGACCTCATGCATGGAGATGCATGGAGATTAGTGGAGCATTAAATGCTCATGCATGGAGATTAGTGGAGCATTAAATGCTCATGATTAATGATGATTAATTATGCATGCTAATGGGAATAAGAAGGGGTTGAATGTTCATGCATGATGAATGAAGATTAATCATGCATTAATGAAAGGGAGCACCAAAGGTTAGCATGATTAATGATGATTAATCATGCATGCAAATGGGATTTTAAAAGACTCCTCAACGTGAGTAGAGTTAGCGTGATCTCCTCTTGGCCTTGCATCCCTTTTTCCCTTCTCCTTTCTTCTGGATGAAACTTGTCTTTGGTGGAGAGCCTTTGTGTGGTTGCTAGCACAACCAAAGGTTTCATCTCCTTCTCCAAGAAAGTGTTCGTGTAGATACCGTAGAGGTGTGACCATTCTGATCGCGCTAAGATCCGTCATCAAGGAGTTGCTGTCGGGATTGCGAAGGGGCTACGCTATAAGGGTAACTTTTCAACTAAGTTGTGTTGGTGCAATCGACCCAGGTCACGATTGACCAGACTCGAGTTTGACTCGAACAATATTTTGATGTTAGACAAACATATGACATGTGATTGTCATGGGAATACCAAGTGTATAGCCTTGGTCACGTAAGTCCAAGTGTGTAGCCTTGGTGGTGAAAGTCCAACATGGGTTGGCATTGGCAATGGGAAAGTCCAAGCTTGAGTCTTGGCGTTTGGTTAGCTTGATAAAGCATTGACAAGTTCATCGTCTCATGGCTCGGGTCCTTGAGTCGGTGAAGGATGACATTGTGGAAGTCATGCACTTGGTGCATCCGAGGGACCGCCGGACGAGGAGCATTAGAGTGAAGCCAAAAGAAGTAGGCTTTAGGGCGAGACGCGAAGGATGACACTGGAGGAGTAGTGGGCTTAGTGCATCTGAGGGACGTAGCCGGACGAAGAGAGCTTTGTGAGGGACTCCATGGGGAGATGAGAGTTGAGCTTGGTCAAATGGCTGAGATCGAGTGTCGGATGCTCAAACATTGGTGTTTGAGGTTTACCCAATGGTAGGATGCTTAAACAAGTGTTTGTTTAAGGTTTTATCCAACAATAGTCGACTGGTATAGGTACTAGTCGACTGCTCTGAGTCGACTGATTACTCGACTGGTGTTCGACTGATGGCTTTCTGGCCCATCAGTCGACTGTTAGGGTTTGGCAGTCGACTGCCAAGGGACGACAGTCGACTGATTAAGGTGGTCGTGGCCATAGAAGGTTTGAAAGTCGACTGATTGCCTGGATCACTCGACTGATGGTTATATCAGTCGACTGATGGAGGATCCGTTGAAACTTGTCCAACATGGATCGAGTTGTTGTGAGACAAAGGCTATATGAGCAGTCGACTGATGGTCATGAGTAGTCGACTGATCGACATGGAATCAGCCCGAGACAAGTATAAAAGGAGGAGCTTGGGGAGGATTTCCACAGCGATATTTAGGGTGATTTTGGAGGGGAATTACTGTTGCATTCCAGACCTTCGAGAGCAAACCAAAGCAAGCAACAAGCAAGTGATCAAAGCAAAGTGTTGTAAAATATTCTTTACTTGTATTTAATATTATCTTTGTATTTTGCTTATACTTTTTTGTATTGCATCTTGTAATTACTTGTACGAGATTTCTCTACCTTCGACTTGTTGTCGAGAAGGAGTTTGAGTAGTGTCGTGTGCATCTCTAGAACTCATTGAGCTCGCCCCGTGGAGTAGGAACCCTAAGGTTCCGAACCACGTATATTGTGTTGTTCTTGTGCTTGTGTATTTGTCTTTACATTAACATTTGTATATTGTATTTCCGCTGCGTATATTAACCGAATTGTAGAGGCGAGCGAATGATTTTTATCGAACATAAGTTTGGGCTATTCATCCCCCCTCTAGCCGGGTCATGATCCTCCAACAAGTGGTATCAAAGCGAGGAGGTTGTCATCAGACTCACCACCGCGACAATCAACCAAATTGACCGGCATCAACATCCAACCATCAAAATTCGAAGGAGAATTTTCATGGTGGAAGAAACGGATGGAGGTATACTTCGAAATCGATTTCGATATGATGCTAATAATTGAAGATGATTTCAAAGTGCCTAGGGATGAAGAAGGGAAGCTCATCACAAAACCAAAATGGACCGAGGAGCAACAACAACAATTCAAGACAACGGTTAAGGTAACAAAAATGTTAGTGAAATTAATACCTAACTATATTTTGTCTAGACTAGGTGAATATAGGGATGCAAAGGAATTATGGAATAAATTGATCCGATTCCATGGAAAATCTGAACCGGAACAAGTAGAGAAAGAAGCCGAAGAAGAGCATTCATCCTCCCATGCTCAAGAGGAAGAATCACCATCAACATCAAAGAATGAGGATGAATTGGAGGAAACCTCCACCTCTAGCATTGAGGGAGAGGAGAGATCTTCTATCCCAGAGCAAGAACGAGAAGAAGTATCTACATCCGGGAGAAGAGTGTTGGTGCAGGGGCACCAGATAATCGAACCTGTGTTTTGATTATGACAAAGACACAAAGTTAAGTTTACATCGTTATCTCATGAGCTAAATCGAGTGTGCAGAAAAGTACTAAAGCTGGAACTGAAGGCTAGCGACACCCGGAGGAAGCCGCGGTGGTCGGGCGACACTCGAGTGACTTCGGAGGGAGCCGAAGGAATCGAGTGGAAGGCCAGAAGCGAGAGTTACAAAGTAAGTATCGAGGTAAGCTCGTGTGAGTGAGAGATGGTAAGGTCGTGTCCTCTGTACGGGGACGACCATAGGCGGTGATCCGACTAAGACTTCCTGTGGAAGGTCTAGGTTGAGATCAGACGGTTAGAAACCGTCGCATTTATCATTTTCCGAGCTAACCTCTTACTGCAGGGAAGTGGCCAGGCTGGCAGTCGATTGCTGGACATTGGGCAGTCGACTGATGCTCATTAGTCGATTGATGGCGACGAATCAGCCTTTGTGCTAGGTCAAAATGGATAACGTTTGACGCGGCCACTTCGCGATAAAATTGTTGGTGCAATCGGCCCAGGTCACGATTGACCAGGACTCGAGTTTTGGCTCGAGTGATGTCTTGATGTGTTTTGATGTTTTGACAAAAACATATGACAATGTAATTGTCATGGTAAGTCCAAGTCTTGAGTTCTTGGATTGGAAAGTCCAAGCATGGTCTTGGCAATGTAAAAGTCCAACATGAGTTGGCAAGGAAAGTCCAAGTATGGTCTTGGCATTTGAGAAGTCCAACATGGGTTGACAAGGAAAGTCCAAGTATGGTCTTGGCATTTGAGAAGTCCAACATGGGTTGGCAAGGAAAGTCCAAGTATGGTCTTGGCATTTGAGAAGTCCAACATGGGTTGGCATTTGAAGTCCAAGGGGATTGATGTTGGCAGCGTAAAGTCCAAGCGGTAGTCTTGGCAGCATAAATCCAATAGTTGGCGGCGTAAAGTCCAAGCGGAGTCTTGGCGGCGTAAGTCCAATGTACCTTGGCGGTGTAGACACCGTTAGCATGACATAGCCGATGGAAGCACCTGAAGGCTAGCGTAATGGATGAACAAGTCATGGATGACTTGAAGGGATACGAGAGGCGTGAGGCTGATGGAGGTGGCTAGAAGGCTTAGGTCTAGGCTAAGGGTAGTCTAGCAAGTATGGGGGAACCATACTTGGGCTAAAACCTCATATTTGAGGTGTGCCAGTCGACTGGTGTCATGTGGCAGTCGATTGGACCGAGTCAACTAGGGTTTGACTACGGGTTATGGCCTAGCGATCATCGGTGGGTAGTCGGTGATGGCTCGATCGATCGATCGGCGCCAGTGTGATCGGTCGGTGCTCGATTTTGGGCACAGAATGGAGTCGAGACTCGACTGGTCGAGTGAAGGCTCCATCAGTCGACTGATGGTCATGATCAGTCGACTGATGAAGGTTCCGTTGGACTTATCCAGCGTGGATCTAGCCGTTGTCTCACGCAATGATGGCATCGATCGATGATGGTCCGATCGGTCGGATAGACCTTATAAGGAGCTCGTGATGGAGGATTTTCGTATCGGTTCTTGAGGGCTATTGGGGCGATTTGTTGGTGCAAATCAGGTCTCCAAGTGCAAGCAAGCAACCAAGCATTCAAGCAATCAAAACAAGTGTTGTAAAGTGTCTTCTTTACTTGTATTTCGTATTCATTATTGTAATTGCTTGTATTTGTATCTTATTGGTGTAAGATTACTTGTAAGGGGTTTCTCCACCCTTGACTTGTGTCAAGAAGGAGTTTTATTGGTTAGTGGTGTTTGTGGCATCGCTAGGGTTCGTACGAACCCAATCCGTGGAGTAGGAACCGGTTTGGTTCCGAACCATGTTATATTCTCTTGTTGTGATTTGTGTTGTGTCCATTTCGTTATTGCTTTTATTATTTCTATTTCCGCTGCGCACTAACGAAATTGTAGACACGAACGAGATTAAATTCCATCAACGTACGAATTCAACGCTATTCACCCCCCTCTAGCCGTTCCAAGGGTCCTAACAAAAATTTGGTACAACTTCGTGATCTGTTCCGAAAGATGAGGAGACATATTTAGAGGCCAAATTCTATAAAAGGAGGGGAGTATTCCAACTCCAAACATCATCAAGTTTATTCTCAAATGCTCCTATAATGTCAAAGCTCCAACACCGTCATAACACCGACGTGATGACAAGTTCTGATCTTCTTCGTCAGCAGCAGCAACAAGTAACATATTTTGTTATTGTATTCTTATTTTTATTCGCAACGAGGTGAGGTAGGCTTGTTGTCTCATCCTCGTAATTTCAGTTTTGTGATCGTTATCTCCTACCTCCAACGAGGAGGAGATGTTATAGTGTTTTTCCCTCCGTACGCGGTCTAGGACCGTTAGGGCCTTCGAGTAGCAACCGCTGGGTTGTGAACCAAGTAAAAATAAACGTGTCTCTTTATTTTCCACTGTGCTTACTCATGTATCGAACGAACGAATGAAAAGATTTACGCTCGCTATTCACCCCCCCTCTAGCGACACTTCTCGATCCAACAAAGAGAAGATCAAGAGGCTTCCACCACCCTAGGTAACTCAAAGACAATTCATAATAATAAAGATCACATAATTTGCTTTGAGTGTAGGGAGAAAGAACACTACAAGAGTAAATGCACAAAAATAGTCAAGGAGAAAGCACCGACACCAAAAGTCAACCAAAATTCAAAGGATGTCGGAGTCCTCGCTAAGAAAAGCAAAGAGCACATTGTGTGCTTCAAATGCAACCAAAGGGGACACTACCGAAGCCAATGCCCTAGGGGGAAGAAGAAAATCCAAGAATGAGCTACACAAGTAGGGGGCGCTTCCAAAGCAAACCCTAAGGTATACTTTAATGCACCTTCTAGTTCTAGGATTAAAAAGCATACTAGAAGTTATTTTAGTACTCTTACAATTGTTATTGAAAAACATGCTAGTAGGAATAAATACTATTGTTTAGGTGCCAAGCATGTAGATTTAACTAAGGAAAAACCTAGAACCAATAACACTAGACCTATTTTACCTAGAGAGAGTATTAGGAGGATAGAAGAAAATTTAGGCATGAACCCTAAGAAGGGTAGACACATGCCTAAGAAGAAGAGTTTTTCCC
Source organism: Wurfbainia villosa (assembly GCA_025175895.1). Lineage (NCBI taxonomy): Eukaryota > Viridiplantae > Streptophyta > Magnoliopsida > Zingiberales > Zingiberaceae > Wurfbainia > Wurfbainia villosa. The sequence goes on along the minus strand of CM046000.1, from coordinate 33,868,464 downwards.
AAAAGATTAATGAAAAATCAAATTTGGGAAAATTAGAATTAGAAAACCAAGCTTTAAGGTCAAGGCTTGAAAAACTAGAGAAGACCCTAGCAAGAATTACAAATTCAATAAAGGGGTCTAATGGTCAAAATTTAGGACCTAGGAGACAAGAATCGTTTAAGGGCAAGAAAGGTTTGGGTCATAAACCTAAGTCCTACCACAATGTTCCATTTGATTATAAAACTAAATCTAGGTCTAGAAAAACCAAGGTTAATAGGGAAGTTATCCCTAAGATTAACCATGGTATGTGTCTAGTGGCTAAAAATTCAAGAAAATCTATGGTAGCCACTAAGAAGGTTACTAGGGAGGCAATCCCTAAGGCTAACCTAAGAAAGACTCAAATGACTAAGGCTTCAAAGTCAAAAAGGGTTATTAGGAAGGTATCTAGGGAAGTTATCCCTAGTGAATACCTTGTTGACCCAAGGAGCTCCAATAGATATTGGGTTCCTTGGAGTGTGATCGATTCAAGCTAGATGGGTTAGGGTATGTCAACCCTAAGTGGAAAGGTAGTTGACCTAACCATGATAGAGTTGACACTTTATGATGTGCCAATGTATTTTGAGAAGTTGAAAATTGATTAAATTGGCACAATTAGGTCTTAGAAGTCATGATGGGCCATTTTGGATTTTTGGCACACTTGGGGGATAGATGGTATTAAGGAAAAATGAATTTAGTTTTAGAAATAACCATTTGGGCTTAACACTTAGGTATTTTATACCATAGTATCATATATGTAGGAACTTCGGTGACCGTTAGAGGGGGGTGAATAGCGCGTTGGCTTGTCGATAGAGGAATTCGATCGTGCTTGCTACAAATATATTAGTACGCAGCGGAAATAGAAATAATACAATGCAAACACACAAACACGATCACAATACAAAAATATAACGTAGTTCGGAACCGAATGGTTCCTATTCTACGGATCGAGCTCAAACGAGCTCTAGCGATGCGTACAACACCACTAATCAAATAAACTCCTTCTCAACAATAAGTCAGAGGTGAAGAAACCTCGTACAAGTGTTTACAACAATAAACAAATAGATACAAGCAAATCAAAATATGAAATACGCTACAAGTAAAGGAAAAACACTTTACGATTGCTCTTTTGATTACTTGAATTGCACTTGGAGACCCTAATTTGCAGCAGCAAATCGCCCCAAAGGCGTCCAAGAACCGGTGCCAAATCCTCCCTCCACGAGCTTCCTTTAAAGCTGCTCCTTGGGCTGGATTTTGCCTAACGATGACCGACGGGACCATCACCGATCGTCAGAACGCACATGTACCATGTTGGATAAGTTTCAACGGACAGACCATCAGTCGACTGATCATACCCATCAGTCTACTGATGGCTCAATCAGTAAAGTGTCCAAGTCGATCACTCGACTATCGAGTCTTCTATACTCGAAATCCTGACCATCGACCGATCGTGATAACGGATCGATCATTTGCTAGGCGCAATGATCGACTACCCAACTCGGCGGTCGCCACTTCCCATAGTCAAACCCTAGTTGACTCCCATCAGTCGACTGACCATAATCCCAGTCGACTGATACACCTCAAATATGATGTTTTAACCCTAAGTATGATACCCCCATACTTGCTAGACCACCCTTAGCCTAGACCTAAGCCTTCTAGCCACCTCCGTCAGCCTCGCGCCTATCGGATCCCTCCAAGTCATCCTTGACTTGTTCATTCATACGATAGCCTTCAGGTGCTTCCGTCAGCTATTGTCATGCTAATGTGGTCTACATCGCCAAGGCACATTAAGCTTACGCTGCCAAGACTCCCGCTTGGACTTTACGCCGCCAACCATTGAACTTATGCTGCCAAGACTCCCGCTTAAACTTTACGCTGTCAATATTCCCCTTGGACTTTCCAAATGCCAAGACTCAAGCTTGGACTTTCCCTTGTCAACCCATGTTGGACTTTCCATGCTAAGACCCATGCTTGGACTTTCCTTTGCCAAGACCCATGCTTGGACTTTCTCAATACCAAGTGTTCTTCTTGGACTTTCCATGACAATGGTCAAACCATCGTCAAACATCAAATACTAACCTGGGTCGATTACACTAATCTCCCCAACACATGTCAGACATCAATGTCAAACATCAAAACACTACTCGAGTCAAACTCGAGTCTGGTCAATCGTGACCTGGGCCGATTGCACCAACAATCTATCCCTTTTTGATGTTTGATAAAAACAACCTTGAGTTAGGCCCCTAACTCAAATTCCCTTATCAATTATCCCAAATTGGTAATTCCATACATTCTTCCCCTTTTTGACATACATCAAAATGGTTCTCCCCAAGGAGGTTAATATCTCATATCCCAATGAGATCTTACAATCTCTCCCTAGACCTAAAAATACCTAGGATGCCTTCACTCTTCCTAGTGATAAGTCCCATACCACTAAAGAGAGACACTCCTATAAACTCTCATAATTTCCAAATTGGCATTTCACATTCCTATTTTTCCCTCTCATGAGGAAAAATAACATCCATCATCCCTTGATGGATTCCTCCCCCTAAAGGCTTGCTCCCCCTTGACCATTGCACCAACAATATCCTTGGGAAGTTCCTAAGCCAATAGGAACTCTAAACCATCAAAAATAAGATTAAAAGTTCAACATTGAACTTTCCAACACCTTAAAATTGATACACACCCTAACAACTCTCCTAATCCATATTCAATGGATTTTCACTCTTTCTAATGCTTCCCAAAGCATATCCTAGGGTTATGAGTGGTTAAGAAACCCTGACCTAGTTGAAATTGGGCTAAACATACCTTGTTTACGACTTTATCAGTAAATAGTCGACTGCCTCTCATCATTAGTCGACTGCCACCAAGGACAATCGACTGATATCTACGAAATGCAGATTTCATACTTCAGAGTCAAAATTGAAAAATACATAAGTAATTATACGTATTTTGAAAAAATCATGAAAATTCATACGTATAATACTTATAACATATACAATGGGTGAAAAATGTTTGAAAAATATTTTACCCATAAAATAGTGAAATTGACACAAAGTTTAAAAGTGAAGAAAAACTTCAATGTTTTAGCTCACTTTGTATCAACATCATCAATGGTGACTTCTATCAAAAGATAGGTTTCACCAAGGTTTTTCAAAATGATTTTGAAATGTTTTTAAAACCTTTAATTCCATTTTCCTAAACATCTCACTTGTATCTAAATGTGTGAAACACATAAAGTCAAGTTCTAGTGAGATGTGGGCTTTGTTCATTTAGGGTCTCATGCATTTTTCTAGGCAATATTATTTGATTCCCTTATGCATGAGACTTCAAATCATGCCTTAGTCCTTAAATCCATTTTATTTATGCATTAATGATGATTATGACATAATGATACAAGAATAAAAACATTTGCCAAAATCATAATGTCATGACATGTGATTGAATTCTAAGCATACATGACATATATAAATAACCCTAAATATGATCATGACATTTTATATGATAAAAATAAATATGATGTGATGACATGTTATATGGCAAAAAAAACATGATAAATAAAATATAAAGGTATATAATACCTAAATTTTAATGTTAATTGTCATTTGTCATTATTAAGCCTATTTTGCCATATTACTACTAAGCCCCGAAGTGTGCCAAAAACCCAAATGACACACCTTAATCTCTAAACCTAAATTGTGCCAATTTGATTTGATTTTTCATAATCCCAAAAATATATTGGCATATCCTAAACTCTTTTAGAATTTAACACTCAAACCTATTTCTAAGATATTCGTAACCTTGAAAATAACCTAAAGTGCCACCTTTACTATGGTTAGGTTAATTACCTATCCATTTAAAGTTGGCACACCTAAACCCATCTAGAGTGAGTCAATCACGCTCCTAGGAACTCAAAACCTATTGGAGCTCCTTAGGTTAACTAGGTATTCCTTAGGAATGACCTCCCTAGATACCCTTCTAATGACCCTCCTAGGCTTAGAAGCCTTGGTCATTTGGGTCTTACCTAGGTTGACTCTAGGAGTAACTCCCTTTGCAACCTTCTTATTGGCTTCCCTAGGTTTCCTTGAAATCCTAGCCACTAGGAACACACCTTGGTTACCCTTAGGGATGACTTCCCTAGTAACCTTGGTTTTCCTAGACCTAGGTTGTGTTCCATAATCGAATGGAACACTATGATAGGCCTCCTTGGGCTTAGGTTTGTGACCCAAACCTTTCTTGCCCTTGGTTGACCATTGTCTCCTAGGCCCTTGACTTTGACCATTTGACCCCTTAAATTAATTTTTTATATTCCTAAGAGTCTTTTCCATTTTCTCAAGCCTTGACCTCAAGGCTTGGTTTTCTAGCTCTAATTGTCCAATTTTTGATTTTTCATCTATTCTTTAGACATTATTTTTCCTAGGCATATGCCTAGTCCATTTGGGGTTGATGCCTAGGTGATCCTCTATCTTCCTAGTGGTCTCCCTAGGAAGGATAGGTCTAGAGTTGGCCGATCTATGTTTGTCCTTAGATAGAATATTTTTAGGGACATTAGTCCCAAATTTCTCCTTAGTTGTAATGTCAACATTCTTAGCCCCTAAACAATGAAACCTATTTCTAGCATGCTCTTTATGATAAATAACAAGATTACTCCTAACATGCTTTTGCCTATTAATTAAGGAAGGAGCAAATTTAGAAGTTACCTTAGGGTTTGCCTTAGCTCCCCCTATATGTGTAGCTCCCTTTTGAGTCTTCTTCTCTCCCTTTGGGCATTGACTCCTATAGTGCCCCTTTTGATGACACTTGAAGCAAATGATGTGCTCCTTGCTTTTAATGGTGGGGGCATCGACATCCTTAGCTTTCTCTTGACTTCTAGACGCCGGTGGAGTCTTCTTAACTCTTTTAGGACACTTACTCTTGTAGTGTCCTACTTCCCTACACTCAAAGCATATAATGTGATTTTTAATATTAACTGAAATGCTTGAGTTACCTAGGTCGGTGGTAAGTGCCGGAGTTTGAGCTTCTTCATCTTGACCGGATGTAGAGGCTTCTTCTTGATGCTTCGAAGTGGAAATCCTCTCCTCCCCCTCAATCCTAGAGGTGGAGGCTTCTCCTACTTCTTCTACCTCCTCTTCCACCGATCCGGAAGTTGACTCCTCCTCAACTTCCGAATTCTCACTTGCTTGTGAGGATGACGATTCTTCTTCTTCGGGCTCTTTCTCTACTTGAGCCATGGAGGGTTCTTCCAACTTGGCTCCATAGCTCTTTGGCATCCATGTGTTCACCTAAGCTATGCAAGATGTCATTAGGAATCAAATCAAGAATAAATTTTGCTACCTTCTTGTTTTTCTCGAATCTTTGGAGTTGATCCTCACTCCATCTTTTCATCTTGAGGAATCCTCCCTTGGGTCATCTTGGGTATTGGAATCCTTCCATTAAGATAGACCACTCCTCAAAGTCCCTCATCATCAAGAAATCTTCAATTCTTGCCTTCCATTGCCTAAACCCTTCTTGTCCATAAAAGGTGTACGGGACTGGCGTGTTGATGTCCCAACCCAATTTTTCTTCCAACTCCATCTTCTTCCTCTTCACCCTCTAGCGTCTTTGCTCCCGGTTGTTAATCTGTAGAAGAGCTTCTGGCTCTGATACCAATTGTAGGAACTTCGGTGACCGCTAGAGGGGGGGTGAATAACGCATTGGCTTGTCGATGGAGGAATTCGATCGTGCTTGCTACAAATATATTACTATGCAGCGGAAATAGAAATAATACAATGCAAACACACAAACACGATCACAATACAAAGATATAACGTGGTTCGAAACCGAATGGTTCCTACTTCACGGATAGAGCTCAAACGAGCTCTAGCGATGTGTACAACACCACTAATCAAATAAACTCCTTCTCGACAACAAGTTGGAGGTGGAGAAACCTCGTATAAGTGTTTACAACAATAAACAAATAGATACAAGCAAATACAAATATGAAATACGCTACAAGTAAAGGAAAAATACTTTACAATTGCTCTTTTTATTGCATGATATTTGGTTGCTTGAATTGCACTTGGAGACCCTGATTTGTAGCAGCAAATCACCCTAAAGACGTCCAAGAACTGGTGCCAAATCCTCCCTCCACGATCTCCCTTTAAAGCTGTTCCTTGGGTTAAATTTTGCCTAACAATCGACTGATTGAGACCATTAGTTGACTGCCCCTATAGATGTTGTGAGACAACGACATATGCCATGTTGGATAAGTTCCAATGAACAGACCATCAGTCGACTAATCATACCCATCAGTCGACTAATGGCTCAATCAGTCAAGTGTCCGGGCCGATCACTCGACTGACGAACCTTCTGTGCCCAAAATTCCGACCATCAATCGACTGATCACCAGAGCAGTCGACTGCCCAACTCTGGCAGTCGACTGCCAGGGCACTTCCCACAGTCAAACCCTAGTTGACTCTCATCAGTCGACTGACCATAGTCTCAATCAACTGATACACCTCAAACATGTGGTTTTAACCCCAAGTATGGTGCTCCCATACTTGCTAGACTACCCTTAGCCTAGACCTAAGCCTTCTAGCCACCTCCGTCAGCCTCGCACCTATCGGATCTCTCCAAGTCATCCATGACTTGTTCATCCATACACTAGCCTTCAGGTACTTCCGTCAGCTATTGTCATGCTAATGTGGTCTACACCGCTAAGGCACATTGTGTTGGATCGAGAAGCGTCGCTAGAGGGGGGGGGGGTGAATAGCGATCGTAAATCTTTTCTTTTTCGTTCGTTCGATACGCAAAGTAAGCACAGCGGAAAATAAATGAACACGTTTATTTTACTTGATTCATAACCCAGCGGTTGCTACTCCAAGGCCCTATCGGTCCTAGACCGCGTACGGAGGGCAAAGCACTAAAACGTCTCCTCCTCGTTGGAGGTAGGAGACAACGATTACAAAAACCGAATATACGAGGATGAGGCAACAAGCCTACCTCACCTCGTTATGAAGATAAAAATACAGAATATAATATCAAAAATATTACTTGAATCTGCTGAGCCGAAGAAGATCAAAACTTGGCGTCGGCGTCGGCGTTATAGCGGTGTTGAAGCGTTGGCGTTGTAGGAGCACTTGATGAATAATTGATGTGATTTGGAGATGAATCCTCCCCTCCTTTTATAGACTTTAGCCTCTGAATTTGTCTCCTATTTCTTTGGAACGGATCATGAATTTTTCCAAATTTTTATCGCGAAGTGGGCGCGTCAAACGTTATCCGTTTTGACCTAGCGCAAAAGCTGAATCGTCGCCATCGATCGGTGATGCCTCTCATCGATCGGTGATGATCGGTGATGCATCTCATCGATCAATTGATAACGATCGGCCCGCCCAATGTCGGGATGATCATTGCCCGGCTGGCCACTTCCCTACAATGAGAGATTAGCTCGGAAAATGATAAATCGGACGGTTTCTAACCGTCCGATCTCGACCTAGACCTTCCACGAAGTCTTAGTCGAATCGTCGCCTCTGATCGTCCGTAAAGAGGACACGACCTTACAATCTCTCACTCACACGAGCTTACCTCGATAGTAGCTCTCGCTTCGGCCTTCCACTCGATTCCTTGGCTCCTCCGAATTCACTCAAGTGTCGCCCGACCACCACGGCTTCCTCGGTGTCGCTAGCCTTGACTCGACTTTAGTACTTTTACGCACACTTGATTTAGCTCGTGAGATAACAATATAAACTTAACTTTGTGTCTTTGCCATAATCAAAACAGTTCGATTATCTAGTGCCCCTGCACCAACAATCTCCCCTTTTGATCTATGGCAAACCAACACAAAGTTAAGGAAATTAAAGCATAAAACACATATAGTAGATGATGAATGCCATTCCCAAAACTCTCCCTTAACCAAAACTCCCCTTAACCCTAGGTGAGTTTTGAAAGAGATACTTTAGTTTTCAAAACAAATTTTGTGTTTCAAAATGAAATTTTGTGTTACTCCCCCTTAACTTTCGCTCTTCTCCCCCTTTTGCCATAAATCAAAAAAGAGTGTTGGGGTTTTTGTATAAAATAGGGGTTTAAAACAATGTCGTTTATGAATGCATCTAGATAAATCAAATATGAGTCCAAGCATGCGTCTAGCAATAGTTAGATAGATTGGTTCGAGGTGTGTCCCTCTGCACCAATAATCTAAAGATTTATAATATAACCCTTAACATTAGTTTGCTCTCCCCTTAGTCAAATATATGAAGTATAAGAGATGTAGGGGCTAAACTGGCCTCAGAGTTGTTAAGTACAATAGTTGAGAAAATAAGTAGTATTTTGAAGGGATTGTTTCAAGTATATTTCAATTATCCTTAACATCTCACCAATTCTATGTGTCTCATAATTTGTTCACCTTATATGTTTTGTGAGATGATTTTAAATTGATTAAAGATAGTCAACCTTGGGTTAGATTCAGATTTAACCTTTAGATCGTTAAGTAACTTTTCGAGAAACTGGCTTCCAGGTCGTGGCGAGGCACAGGGGCCTTCTTTGATCGGAACAACGACCACTTCCTTAGACAAAGCCAAATTTAAGAAAATATCACTTAAGTCACTTAGGGTTACTTCCTGGTCTAACTAGTTTAGGATACGGCGAGGTAGCTTCAGCTAGTTCCACTCGGTCAAGTGCACCAAGCTAGATACGTCTTATCTAGCTCGAATACACGAGACTTTGTCTCCCTAACGTACTATCATCTCAGCGTCACGATACTATATTATCAAGAGTTGACTAACTAGTTATTTATGAAAAGAGGCTCCCCGAGGCTCAATCTTTTCGAAGGATTTTAGTTGGTTATGTACGTATTCTAAGTAAGTTCACAAGTTAACAGAAATTCTAAGCATGCAATGGTTTTGCTAAGTAAGCGGGTATACTATTTTAGTGTTAGCTCCCCCTAGACCATTGAACCAATAAGGTCTATTCAAATAATGAACTTGATCCTGAGGAATCCAATACTTATTAGTCCTAATATGTGAATTTAATAAAACCTTTGGGACCCATGCTTGGACTCTTTGATGACTACGATTTACGATAGACATATAAGACTTATTCATAGTCTTTGACTTAAATCCGAGTCCGGCTTTGTTGTACACGACTCTTTGGGTTCCAAGTAGTCGGTTAAGGTTCTTAGATCCCAACGTGAACTTTTCCAACCTAGCCTCGACCTCTTGAACTTGGTCTTTCAAGAGAGAATTCTCCTTCTCAAGTTTTTCAATTTGGGTTGAGTTTCTCTCTTGAACTTGACTAGTTGAAGAGATTAGAGTAGCCTCTTGCTTGAGGGTTTCAACCTCCTCAAGTAACGACTCAACCCTAGACTCGGACTTAGTTAATTTCCTATTAAGCAGTTTAATTGTACTGTAAAGTGTACTAATTAAAGAGAAATCAACCTTAACTTTCCCTTTTGGTCCGGCTTTGAGTTTTCTCTCGAAATAATCTTCGGGGTCGGAGTCGGAGTTGTAGTTGGACTCGGCTTCGGATTCTGACTCGGACTCCTCCGTTCTTGCCATGTAAGCTATGTCTTCTCTGTTGTCCCAAGTTGCATGGAAGGCTTTCCTTGCTCCCTTTTTCTTTTGGTTCTCATTCTTCAATTTCCTTCTTTCTTGTCGAACTATTCTCCGCACAATATTGACTATTATGGCCTCCTCTTCGGATTCGGATTCGTCTTCGAGTTCGAGTTCATCTACTTGCCTAGTAGGTGGCTTGCTTCTTTGTCCTGCAAGTAGAGCAATACCTCTCTCGGCCCGGATCACGTTAGTTTGCTCGTGAAGTTCAAACTCGAAAAATAATTCATCTAACCTAAGCTTCGATAGGTCCTTAGAGACCTTGTAGGCATCGACCATGGATGCCCACAAGGTAGTCCTAGGAAATGAATTAAGAACGTACCTTAGTAGGTCACGGTTTTCGACCTTGTGTCCGATGGTGTGTAGGCCATTGACAATGTCCTGGACGCGGGCGTGTAGTTGCGTTGCCGTCTCGTGTTCCTGCATCTTGAGGTTATACAACTTATTGAAAAGAAGGTCACGTTTACATACCTTAGCATCGGACGTTCCTTCGTGTAGCTCAATTAATTTATTCCATAGGTCCTTGGCGCTAATGAATGGTCCGATGCGGTTGAGTTCCTCCTTGGACAAGCCGCATTGCAATATTTGGGTTGCTCTTGCATCGGCTTCGATTTGCCTCTTGGTTGCATTTGTCCACTTGTTGAAATCCAATGGCTCTCCTTGATCATTGGTGGGTAAAGCAAAGCCAGTTTGGATTATTATCCAAGTCTCGACTTGTGTTTTCAAGAAACACTCCATCCGACCTTTCCAATAACGGAAATCATCTCCGTTAAAGAACGGAGGTCGGGTGGTGCTATATCCCTCAATGTGAGCCATTAAGTATCTTGCAAAACACAAATAAAAACCAAAGAGAATTCCAAGACTTGGTCTTGGATTAGTAATGCGTGAAATAATAGGAAAAAAAACAGAAATAAATAAGGAGGATAAGAAACTAACAAAAATTTGAAACTTACGACCTTCGATGTCCCCGAAAGGGTACTAAACGTTGGATTTTGGGGCTGGAAATAGCTTGTTACGGGGGTAAACCCCCAGTAAGAAGTGTAGATCTTTCAAAGAGCTTCGATTTGGTGGGTAGATCGTTTCGTGAGTCCACTTGTAGCAAAAGTTATGCTCGTTTGATCGTGAGGTACTCCGAAGGAGATTAGTACTTGCAAAAACACAACAAAAAACTATGTACCAAGACTTGGTCTTGGATTAGTAGGGAAACAAAAACCTAAGAAATATACGAATCGAAAAATACGAAAATAAAACCAACACGTGCTAGATTGGTGGTTTCACCAAATCTTAGCGCCCCCGCTCTGATACCAATTGTTGGATCGAGAAGCGTCGCTAGAGGGGGGGTGAATAGCGATCGTAAATCTTTTCTTTTTCGTTCGTTCGATACGCAAAGTAAGCACAGCGGAAAATAAATGAACACGTTTATTTTACTTGGTTCACAACCCAATGTTGCTACTCCAAGGCCCTATCGGTCCTAGACCCGTCACAGACGGAGGGCAAAGCACTAAAAGCGTCTCCTCCTCGTTGGAGGTAGGAGACAACGACATAAAACCGAATATACGAGGATGAGGCAACAAGCCTACCTCACCTCGTTATGAAGATAAAAATACAGAATATAATATCAAAAATATTACTTGAATCTGCATCGACGAAGAAGATCAAAACTTGGCGTCGCGTCGGCGTTATGGCGGTGTTGAAGCGTTGGCGTTGTAGGAGCACTTGATGAATAATTGATGTGATTTGGAGATGAATCCTCCTCCTTTTATAGACTTTAGCCTCTGAATTTGTCTCCTATGTCTTTGGAACGGATCATGAATTTATCCAAATTTTTATCGCGAAGTGGGCGCGTCAAACGTTATCCGTTTTGACCTAGCGCAAAAGCTGAATCGTCGCCATCACGATCGATGCCTCTCATCACGATCGGTGATACGATCGATGCATCTCATCAGCCAATCGATAATACGATCGCCAATGTCCGATCCAGAATGCCACACCGCCACTTCCCTGCAAAGAAGAGATTAGCTCGGAAAATGATAAATACGACGGTTTCTAACCGTCCGATCTCGACCTAGACCTTCCACAGGAAGTCTTAGTCGAATCGTCGCCTACGGTCGTCCCCGTAAAGAGGACACGACCTTACAATCTCTCACTCACACGAGCTTACCTCGATAGTAGCTCTCGCTTCCGGCCTTCCACTCGATTCCTTCGGCTCCCTCCGAATTCACTCAAGTGTCGCCCGACCACCACGGCTTCCTCCGGGTGTCGCTAGCCTTCAGCTCCAGCTTTAGTACTTTTCTGCACACTTGATTTAGCTCGTGAGATGACAATATAAACTTAACTTTGTGTCTTTGCCATAATCAAAACACAGGTTCGATTATCTAGTGCCCCTGCACCAACACATTGGGCTTACGCTGCCAAGACTCCTGCTTGGACTTTACGCTGCCAATATTCCTCTTGGACTTTCCAAATGCCAAGACTCAGGCTTGGACTTTCCCTTGCCAACCCCATGTTGGACTTTCCATGCCAAGACCCATGCTTGGACTTTCCTTTGCCAAGACCCATGCTTGGACTTTCCAAATGCCAAGTGTCTTTCTTGGAGTTTCCATGACAATGGTCAAACCATCGTCAAACATCAAATACTAACCTGGGTCGATTGCGCCAATCTCCCCAACACATGTTAAACATCAATGTCAAACATCAAAATACTACTCGAGTCTGGTCAATCTTGACTTGGGCCAATTGCACCAATAATATACTTGCCATGATTTATTTGCCTTGCCATGTCATGACATCATATTTATTTTTATCATATAAAATATCATGATAATGTTGGGGATCGATTGGACGCTAGAGGGGGGGGGTGAATAACGGGTTGCCGTACTGATGATGGAATTCAATCGTGATTGCGTCTACAAATCGTGTTAGCACAGCGGAATAATAATAATAAAAGCAATAACACAAAACACAATCACAAACACAATGACACAAGAATATAATGTGGTTCGGAACCGAATGGTTCATTCTCCACGGATTGGGTTCGTACGAACCCTAGCAATGCCACAACCACCACTAAGCACAAATAACTCCTTCTCGACACAAGTCGGAGGTGGAGAAACCTCGTACAAGGATTACACTAAGTAATACAAAAGATACAAGCTAATACAATTAAGAAATACAATGCAAGTAAAGGAAAAACACTTTACAAGAGCTTTTGATTGCTTGATCTTTGATTGCCTTGAACTATCTTTGAAGAACTGGAAAGAACCAACTCTCCCCTTCAATTTCTCCCAAGAAAATCCCTGCAAAAACTCTCCATCCGAGCTGCCTTTATATCCTGCGTCGGGCTGGATTTTCATCGATTAGTTGACTGCCATAAGTCACCAGTCGACTGATGTCACTATTGTCGTGAGACAACGGGTCGATCCACGCTGGAAAAACTCCAACGGATCTCTTGGTAGTCGACTGCCAACACATCGCGGCAAGCATCCCATAGTCGATGCCGATCGCCTCACGACTACGATCGATGCTCGCGATTAAACCGGATTGTCGACATTAGTCGACTGCTACAATGAGCAGTCGACTGCTAGAGTAGTTTTAGCTCTAAACCGGCAGTCGAACTCTAGTCGACTCACGACAGTCGAACCGGCCATAATGCTAGTCGACTGCCAAACTCAAACATGAGGTTTTAACCCAAGTATGGTGCCCCCATACTTGCTAGACCACCCTTAGCCTAGACCTAAGCCTTCTAGCCACCTCCATCAGCCTCACGCCTCTCGGATCCCTCCAAGTCATCCATGACTTGTTCATCCATTGCGCTAGCCTTCAGGTGCTTCCATCGGCTATGTCATGCTAACGGTGTCTACATCGCCAAGGCACATTAGACTTACGCCGCTAAGACTCCGCTTGGACTTTATGCCGCCAACCATTGGACTTATGCTGCCAAGACTTCACCCTTGGACTTTACGCTGCCAATATTTCTCTTAGACTTCTTCAAATGCCAAGACTCATGCTTGGACTTTTCCGTGCCAACACATGTTAGACTTTCCATGCCAAGACCTATTCTTGGACTTTACATTGCCAAGACCCATGCTTGGACTTTCCCAAACGCCAAATGTCCCACTTGGACTTTCCCATAATCGCATGGTCAACCCTAGTCAACCATCAAAATCTCCCTCGAGTCAAACTCGAGTTCTGTCAATTATAACCCGGGTCGATTGTATAAACAATCTCCCCAAAACATTAACCGACATTAATGTCAAACATCAATGTCAACTCACTTTGTCAAACATCAAAACATCACTCGAGTCAAACTCGAGTCTGGTCAATCGTGACCTGGGCCGATTGCACCAACAATCTTCCTCTTTTTGATGTTTGACAAAACAAACCTTGAATTAGGCCACTAACTCAAATCTCCTTACCAATTATCCCAAATTGGTAATCCCAAACACTCTCCCAATACTTGTCCCCCTTTTTGACTAACATCAAAAATGTCTTCTCTCCAAGGAGGTCAATGTCTCATCTCCCAATGAGATCTTACAATCTCCCCCTTGGTCCAAAAATACCTAGGATGCCTATCATCTTCCCAGTGATAAGTCCTATATCACTCAAGAGAGACAATCCTATACACTCTCTCAATTTCCAAATTGGGTTTCTCAAAATCCCATCAATTTTCCCAATTGATAACATTCTCCCCTTCAAGAAGAAAAACACATCCATCATCCCAAGATGGATAACTCCCCCTAAAGGCTTGCTCCCCCTCGACCATTGCACCAACAATGTTCTTGGGAAGTCCCTAAGCCAATAGGAACTCTAAACCATCAAAATTAAGGTCCAAAGTTCAAACATGAACTCTTCCACCCTTAAATTTGATACTTTGACCTAACACCTTTCCAAATCCATATCCAATGGATTTTCATCCTTTATAATGCTTCCCAAAGCATATCCTAGGGTTAGGAGTGGTTAAGGACCTTTACCATGGCTGAAAATGGGCTAAACAACCTTGTTTTTCTCGAAATCAGCATGGCAGTCGACTACTTATAGTAATCAGCCGACTGCCACCCTTATCAGTCGACTGCTACTAAGAGCAGTCGACTGATAACTAAAAATCTCGATTTGCAGTTATCAGAAATGAGATTTGGAAAAGCATAAATAATTATACATAATTCGAAAAATTATGAAATTTGATACGTATAATACCTATGACTAATACAATGGGTGAAAAATGATAGAAAAATATTTTACCCATAAAATATTGAAATTAATACAAAATCCAAAAGTGAAGAAAAAGTTCAATGTTTTAGCTCACTTTGTATCAACCTCATCAATGGTGATTGCTATCAAAAGATAGACTTCACCAAGGTTTTCTAAAATGATTTTAAAATATTTTCAAAATCTTATTTTGGATCATATTCCTTGGGCTCTATGTACATGACTTGTACATAAGCTTTCCCAATGATCCACATATGATTTTAGATGAGTTTTAGTTCATCTAGATGCAAAAACTATGCACCTTGAACTTAACTCATATCCTAGCATCTCACATGTATCTAGGGTGTATAAATACACATACATGTCAAGTTAGATGTGAGATGTGGGGTTTGATTTATTTAATCTAGGGTTTCATGCATTTTCTAAGGCAACCCTACTTGATTCCCTTATAAATGGGACTCCAAGTTATGCCATTGTCCTTAACTCAATTTTAATCAATTTAGATTCATGAAATGATCATGGCATAATGATAGCAAAATAAATCGTGGCCAATGATCATGATGTCATGACATATGATATAAAACTAAAGCACATGACGTTTAATCCTAATTTCTAAACATGATCATGACATATAAGTGATGAAAATAAACATGATGTCATGTCATGACATATGGCAAACAAATCATGGCAAATAAAAAGTATAGGTATAAGAATACCTAAATTTTAATATTAATTGTCATTTGAGATAATTAAGTATATTTTTTCCATATTTCTATTAATCTCCCAAGTGTACCAAAAACCCAAAATGACATACTATGACCTCTAAACCTAAATTGTGCCAATTTGATCATTTTATCAAACTTCTCAAATAATATTGGCACATCCTAAAATCCTTTAGGATTTAAAATCACACCTATTTCCAAGGTATCCATAACCTTGAAAATAACCTAAAGTGTCACCTTTACCATGGTTGAGTTAACTACCCATCTAATCAAGGTTGGCACACCCTAAACCTATCTAGCATGAATCTATCACACTCCTAGGAACCCAAAATCTATTTGAGCTCATTGGGTTAATTAGGTATTCCTTAGGGATGACTTCGCTAGATACCTTTCTAATGACCCTCCTAGGCTTGGTAGCCTTGGTCATTTTGGTCTTACCTAGGTTAACCTTAGGGACTGCCTCCCTAGTAACCTTCTCAGTGGCCACCCTACCCTAGGTTTCCTTGAAACCCTAGCCACTAGGCACTTACCATGGTTACTTTTAAGGATAACTTCCCTAGTAACCTTGGTCTTCCTAGATCTAGATTGTGTTCCATAATCAAATGGAACACTATTATAAGCCACCTTAGGCTTAGGTTTGTGACCCAAACCATTTGTTGGTGCAACCATGCTCCAAGCATTTATATATGTTTTGATGTTTGGATAATCATCTGAGTTAGGCAATATCTTGTGATCTAATTGCGAAAATGTTTAAGTGACAGGGAAGTCCAAGTATGATCTTGGCAAAGGAAGTCCAAGTATGATCTTGGCAAAGGAAGTACAAGGGATGGACTTGGCAGCGTAAGACCAAGCTTGTAGTCTTGGCAGCGTAAAGTCCAAGTGAACCTTGACAAAGGAAGTCCAAAGTAAAGTCTTGGCAGCATAAGTCCAAGCTTGTAGTCTTGGCGGTGAAAGTCCAAGCATTTGGCAACCCAAGACATGACGAAACCGAAGGAAGCTCTTGGAAGCAAAGCGCAAAGGATGAACAAGTCGCGGACTCGGAGGGATCCTAAAGGCGCAAGGCTTATTGAGGAGCTAGAAGGTTGAGTATAGGTCTAGGGTATAAAATCAAGTATGAATTACTCATACTTGATGAGTATCAGTCGACTGATACGATGTATCAATCGGAGTCGGTCGCGTTCGACCGAGTCGGTAAAACCTAACCATCGATCGGGCTTTGGCGCGATCGCGATCGACATGATCACCAATTGCCAAGGGCATCGATCGGTGATCAAGGGAATATCGCCACGAATGCGATCTCACTCATTCCGCCTTGATCACTCGGTGATCACCCCATCGATCGGTGATGGAGGATCGGATCGTGATCACCTGGCCGTTAGAGATTGCGGCTACGAATCTCCGCGGAGATCGCATTTCAGAAGCCGTTGGCTTCGGCGGCAGTCGACTGATGGTAAGCATCAGTCGACTAATCGAAGCCCAACGGGAAAAATAGCCCCTCTTCTATAAAAAGGGGCCATGGGGAGCTTGGTGAAGCTAGTGCTCTTGCTCCAAACTACACCTACGTGCTCACCAAGCTTTCCAAGTGTTTTTAGCAATCCAAAACCTCCTCTTCTCTAATCCTAATCTTCCATCATTGTAAAGAAGAGGAGTGCATTATAAGATAAGGTTTCTCCACCTTGGTTCATCCAAAGGAGGTTCTAGTGAAGATTGATTAGGGCTAATCCACCTTACGGATTGCCGTGGAGTAGGAGCGTCATCTCCGAACCACGTTACATCGGATGTTAGCTTTGTTTCTTGTTTTTGTTTGTGCTTATATTTGTATTGCTTCCGCTAACATTTTTGTAGAAAGAAAGAAAGGCTAATCACCCCCCTCTAGCCATTCCAAGGGTCCTAACAAGTGGTATCAGAGCCCGGATAGCTTGGAAGATCTCAACATCAACCAAGACATCAATGGCTCTTCAAGAGGGATATAGCACCGCTAAGCCACCGCTCTTCGATGGGAGCCATTTTGCGTATTGGAAAGGTAGGATGAAGTACTATCTTATGAGTAATATTGAAATTTGGCATAGTATTGTAGATGGCTTCGAAGAACCGGTGGATGAACATGGACATCCTATTCCAAGCAAGGATTGGACAAGAGAAATAAACAAGAAATTTGAATCAAATGCAAAGGCCGTCCTCACCATCCAATGCGGCGTCACAATGGAGCAACTCAACAAGGTGGGGCCTTTTGAATCCGCCAAGGAGCTATGGGAAAAGCTCATTGAGCTAAATGAAGGTTCCAAGGAATCAAAGAGGGCCAAGAAGGACCTATTAGTTGGACAACTTCAAGCCTTCCAAATGAAGATGCATGAAACCGTAAGTCAAATGCATGGAAGGTTCAAGGAAATTGTGAACGGACTCCATATCATAGGTGAGCGAGTTGACAACTGGGATTTGGTAAGGTATATTTTACAAGCATTTCCTAGAAATTCTTTATGGACTTCTATAGTTGATGCCATTAAGGTAACTAGGGATCTTTCGCAAATTAAAATTGATGAATTATTTTGTGAGTTCGAATTACATGAGCAAACTAACATGTCCTCTAAGGAAAAGGGTTTAGCTCTATTTGTTGAGAAGAAAGAAAAGAAGAAGAAGGAAAGAAAAGAAGCATCATCATCATCCGAGTCCGAGAATGAGTCAAGTAGTGATGAAGACTCATCTAGTGAAATGACAAATTTTGTCAAGAAGCTGTATAGAAGGTCAAAAGAGTTCAAGAATAGAGAAGCAAGGAAGGGGTCTCATTCCTCAAAAGGTAAATTTTGTGGTAATTCAAGTTTTAGTAATAATGTGATTTGTCATGCTTGCAACAAGAAGGGACACATAAAGCCGAATTGCCCGGAGCTAAAGAAGAAGGAGGAAAAAGAAAAGAAAAAGAAGGACAAAAAGGAGAAGAAGAAGAAGGAGGCTATGGTGGCTCAAACCACATGGGACACACCAAGCATTGAAGACTCTTCCTCCGATGATGAGCTTTGCCACATTACACGCCATGTGACACTCATGGCATTAGAAGATGATTCCGGCACATCAAGCCAAGAAGACTCTTCAAGTGATGAATCGTCATCTAGTGACGATGAGGTAATGAATTCTCCCAAGATTAAGCTTCTTTATAAATCAATTGCCTATCTTAAAGAAGCTCTAGATAAGTCAAAATCTAAGGTTAAGAGCATGAAGGTAGAACTAAAGGCCATTAGGGATGAAAAGCTTTCACATATTGACTCTTGCATGCTTAAGGAAGAAAATGACAAACTTAAGGATGAGGTTAGTGAATTGAAAGTATGTTTAGAAAAATTTTCAAATGGCTCAAAGTGTCTTGATATGATTCTTAGTAGGCAAAGAGCGGTTTATAACAAGGCCGGTTTAGGATATAAGCCAAAAGAAAAAGAAGTTGCTTATATTTCATTAATAAATAGGAAAGCAACTATTAAGGGTAAGGTTAAGAAAGCTTGGGTACCTAAGAAGTTTTTACTTAATGTTATCGGTCCAAATGTTTGGGTACCAAAAGCTTGTATTTTTCATGTGATTTAGGTAGGAGAGCGAGGTATGTGGATTGTAGATAGCGGTTGCTCAACACATATGACCGGGGATGTGAGCAAGTTCTCCACAATTAAATATGTGAAGAAGGGAGCGGTGTCCTTTGGGAATAGTGGAAAACTCAAGATATTAGGTAGAGGAACAATTGAGGTATCCCCCAAAATTGTTATTCACAAAGTCTTGCTAGTTGAAAATATGAAATTTAATTTATTAAGTGTTAGTCAACTTTGTGATGCAAACTATCATGTCTCCTTTGAATCCTCTAAATGCATGATTAGACATAAGGAATTAAATGATTGCATGTTAGTTGGATATAGGAAATCAAATATCTATTATGTTGATCTTTCATATGCTTCTAACATTTCTACTAAGTGTTTTATTGCAAAAGAAGAGGAAAGTTGGCTATGACATAGAAGATTGGGGCATATCAACATGAAAAACATAGCCAAGGTAGCCAAGATGGAGTTGGTCAAAGGGCTACCAAAGATCAAGTATGTCAAGAACAAATTGTGTGATGCATGCCAAGAAGAAAAACAAACAAAGGCATCACACAAAGGTAAAACCCTAACCAATACCTCTTTACCATTAGAATTATTGCATCTTGACTTATTTGATTGCCATAGTACTCCATCTTTAAATGGTAATAAATATTGTTTGGTTATAGTAGATGATTTTTCTAGGTATACTTGGGTCTATTTTATGAAACATAAGGATGATACCTTAGAAATAATCATAGGATTTAGTAAAAGGGTTGAAAATGAAAAGAGTCTCAAAATCAACCGGATCCGTAGTGATCATGGTGGTGAATTTGAAAACCTAAAATTTTCACAATTTTGTTTAGAGAAAGGGTACAAGCATGAGTTCTCTTGTCCTAGAACACCCCAACAAAATGGGGTGGTGGAAAGGGGAAATCGTGCCCTACAAGAGGCGACTAGGACCATGCTTAATGCATATTCTCTACCTAGCTACTTGTGGGCGGAAGCGGTTAATACCGCTTGCTATATCCAAAATAGGGTTCAAATCCATAGGTTTTTAGGAAAAATACCATTTGAATTATGGAATGGGACTATACCCACAATTCATTATTTCAAAGTCTTTGGATGTAAAGTTTATATTCTAAACACTAAAGATAACTTAGGAAAATTTGAATCAAAAGCGGATGAGGGAATCCTAGTTGGATACTCATCCACAAGTAGAGGGTATAGAGTCTACAATAAGAGAACCAAAGGGATTGAGGAGTCTTCCAATGTTCAATTTGATGAAACTACTAGTACCTACCCTAGAAAGTACTCCATTGATAAGGATATTAATGACAATAATCAAGACATTACCCAAAAACTTCAAAATTTGACCATTAGGGGTAATGATCAAGGGGGAGGAAGAGGAGACTCCGATGATGAAAGAAGGGTGGAAGATAACAATGATCAAATTGAAACCCCTTCTAGAAACCTAAGAATTCATCAAGATCATCCACTTGACCAAGTAGTAGGAGATCTATCTCAAGGAGTAAGAACTAGGTCATTTCATAGAACTCCTACTAGTCAAGTTGCTCTTATCTCACAAATTGAGCCCAAATCGATCAATGATGCATTACATGATCCGAATTGGATTTTGGCAATGCAAGATGAATTGGCTCAATTTGAGAGAAGTCAAGTGTGGGAATTAGTACCTAGACCCAATGATAGCACCATAATTACTACAAGATGGGTCTTTAGGAATAAGCTAGATGATCAAGGAAATATCACTAGAAATAAGGCTAGGTTAGTTGCTAGGGGTTTCAATCAAGTTGAGGGGCTTGACTATGATGAGACTTATGCCCCGGTTGCAAGGTTAGAATCTATTAGGATTCTCTTAGGGTATGCTTCCTACATGGGATTTAAACTTTACCAAATGGATGTTAAATCGACATTCTTAAATGATTTTATTAAGGAGGAAGTATATGTAGAGCAACCACCCGGATTTGAGAACATAGATTATCCAAATCATGTATGTAAGCTTAGGAAAGCATTATATGGGTTAAAACAAGCTCCCCGGGCATGGTATGAAAGATTGTCATCCTTCTTAATTTCCAAGGATTTTAGAAGAGGCCAAGTAGATCAAACTTTGTTTATAAAGTCAACATTAAAAGATATATTCATAGCCCAAGTATATGTTGATGATATCATTTTTGGGTCAACAAATGATGATCTTCTTCAAGACTTTATAAAAAATATGGAAAATGAATTTGAAATGAGTTTGGTTGGAGAGCTTACCTTTTTCCTAGGTTTACAAGTCAAACAAACCAATGAGGGTATTCATATTTATCAAACCAAATATGCAAATGAAATGATCAAGAAATTTGGTTTGGAAAATGCCAAAATTGTAACCACTCCTATGGCCACTAGCACTAGAATAGATAGTGATCATGAAGGTAAATCAATTGATCTTAAATTGTATAGGAGTATGATTGGTAGCTTACTATACCTAACCGCTAGTAGACCCGACATTTTATTTGCGGTAGGTATGTATGCAAGATACCAATCTTGTGCCAAAGAATCACATTTGGTAGCCGTCAAAAGAATATTAAGATATATTAAAGGCACCCTAAATGTAGGACTTTGGTATCCTAGGACTAAGTCATTTGAATTTCTTGGTTATACCGTTTCCGATTATGCGGATAGGAAGAGTACTAGTGGTGGATGCCAATTTCTTGGGTCCTCCCTAGTTAGCTGGAGTAGTAGGAAGCAACATTGTGTTGCTTTATCAACCACCGAAGCCGAATATGTGGCTATGGGTGGTTGTGTAGCTCAATTACTTTGGATGAGACATACTCTTGTGGACTATGAGCTACACTACTCTAACATTAAAGTTTATTGTGATAATGTGAGTACCATCAACTTGACCAAAAATCCGATACATCACTCTAGGACCAATCACATTGAAGTGAAACATCACTTCATAAGAGATCATGTGGCAAGAGGGGATATTGAACTTAATTATGTAGAATCTAAGTCCAACCTTGCCGATATCTTCACCAAAGCTCTTCCCGAAGCTGAATTTTCATCATTAAGGAGAGAGCTTGGTATGTGCTTTGTAGAGTAAAATTCTAGATTTGCATGATCCTATACTTATATAGCTTCTTTAATACCTTGATGCATCTCACAAAAGCCTTAAGAAACCTTGATTTTTGTATTGAAATACTTAGAAACATGTGAGATGATAGGGAAGGTGTACTTGACTCATCATGCTTGTTATGATGCATTACTATGAGTCAATACTACACCTAGAGACATGAATACCTTATGGACCAATCATTGGGAAGACTTGTATTCAAGTAATGAATACATAGCTCAAAGAACATGGTTGGAAATTCCAAATAATATATATTTTAAACTATGTTCATCATATTTTGACAAACAGTTTTCAATTGGAACACAAAAGTGATACAAAGTTTGCAAAATCTTTAGAACTTTTGATAGGTTCTAAGTTTGTATCAATCTTGTAATCTGGAAAACATATATTTTTCAAATTATTTTTCCTTGATAAAGTATGAATTCAGAAATGTGTACGCAAAATTTCGTGATTTTTCGAGAATTCGAATTTCTACCATTTACAAATTGGGATGAAAAGGAAATTTGA
Organism: Wurfbainia villosa; assembly: GCA_025175895.1. Taxonomy (NCBI): domain Eukaryota; kingdom Viridiplantae; phylum Streptophyta; class Magnoliopsida; order Zingiberales; family Zingiberaceae; genus Wurfbainia; species Wurfbainia villosa. The sequence continues at coordinate 33,845,744 of CM046000.1, read as the reverse complement.
AATTTCGGTTTTTAGCCTAGCGATCATTGGTTGAAACCAATTTTCTTATAATACTCCATTTTCTGATATTTGGTGTATCTTTGATGTCCTAACACTATAGTATGATAATATTGCGTATAAACAAGATTTAGGACTGACTAATGCAGTGTTTTAGGGGGAGTTTTCATAAATTATATCTTTTTCATCCCCAAAACCATTGTTGGTGCAAAGTTAGGACTTAATTTTTGAATTTTTGGTATGCTTTGCTTCAACTATTGTTTACACATTATAAAGCATATCTTGGATTAAGGGGGAGCTTAATTTCAATATTGTACCTTAGTCCAAGATCTAACACATTATTTCCTTCATGTTTGAATCCTTCTTTTTTGATGTATGTCAAAGGGGGAGAAGGAGTGTTTAAGTTATAATTCATATTGAAAATGTGATTATGTGTGTATTTAAAGACCTAACTCAAATGATTGCCAAACATCAAAAAGGGGGAGATTGTTGGTGCAACAATGCTCCAAGCATTTATATATGTTTTGATGTTTGGATAATCATCTGAGTTAGGCAATATCTTGTGATCTAATTGCGAAAATGTTTAAGTGACAGGGAAGTCCAAGTATGATCTTGGCAAAGGAAGTCCAAGTATGATCTTGGAAAAGGAAGTACAAGGGATGGACTTGGCAGCGTAAGACCAAGCTTGTAGTCTTGGCAGCGTAAAGTCCAAGTGAACCTTGACAAAGGAAGTCCAAAGTAAAGTCTTGGTAGCATAAGTCCAAGCTTGTAGTCTTGGTGACGTTCCGGTTACGTATTGCTTTCCGGAAAAGAAACTATCTTACCTTGAATCTGAAGAAGGTATAAAGAGTAGATAAATATTCTTTGTTGATCGAGGGATCTGGCGCAAGGCTTATTGAGAGCTAGAAGGTTGAGTCTAGGTCTAGGGTATAAAATCAAGTATGAATTACTCATACTTGATGAGTATCGATCGTGATCACGATGTATCGATCGGCCCAGTCGGCGTTGAGTCGGTCGGTAAAACCTAACCATCGATCATTGCTTTGGCGAAGCGATCGTCTGTGATCGGTCGTGAGGCATCGATCGATTGATCGAGGAATATCGCCCGCGAATGCGATCTCACTCATTTCGCCTTGATCACTCGTGATCACCCCATCGATCGGTGATGGAGGATCGATCGGTGATCACTGGCGTTAGAGATTGCGGACTCTGAATCTCAGCGGAGATCGCATTTGAAGTCGTTGGCGGCGTGATCGTGATGGTAAGCATCGGTCGTGATCGAAGCAGCGGAAAAATATCCTCTTACATAAAAGGGGCCATGGGGAGCTTGGTGAAGCTAGTGCTCTTGCTCCAAACTACACCTACGTGCTCACCAAGCTTTCCAAGTGTTTTTAGCAATCCAAAACCTCCTCTTCTCTAATCCTAATCTTCCATCATTGTAAAGAAGAGGAGTGCATTGTAAGATAAGGTTTCTCCACCTTGGTTCATCCAAAGGAGGTTCTAGTGAAGATTGATTAGGGCTAATCCACCTTACGGATTGCCATGGAGTAGGAGCGTCATCTCCGAACCACGTTACATCGGGTGTTAGCTTTGTTTCTTGTTTTTGTTTGTGCTTATATTTGTATTGCTTCCGCTAACATTTTTGTAGAAAGAAAGAAAGGCTAATCACCCCCCCTCTAGCCATTCCAAGGGTCCTAACACCATTCTTGCCCTTGGTTGACTTTTGTTTCTTGGGTCCTAGATGTTGACTTTGAGGTTTTGACCCTTGACTTTGACCATTAGACCCTTGCATTTGATTTTGCATAATCTTGAGGGTCTTTTCTAATTTCTCAAGCATTGATCTCAAGGCTTGGTTCTCTAATTCTAATTGCCCAATTTTAGAATTTTGATTTGGTCTTTGGGCATGGGACTTCCTAGGCATGTGTCTAGTCCAATTAGGATTAAGGTCTAAGTGTTCTCCTATTTTCCTAATAGACTCCCTAGGAAGGACGTTTCGAGGGACATTAGTCCCAAATTTCTTCTTCTTTGAAAGGTAGACATTTTTGGCTCATAAACAAAATTCTCTATGTCTAGCATGCTCTTTATGATAAATAGCAAGACTATTAAAATTATTCCTAGCATGTTTTTGACTATAAAAATTAGAAGGAGCATTATTAAAAAATATCTTAGGGTTAGCCTTAGCTCCCCCTACATGTGATGCTCCATTTTGAGCCTTTTTCTCCCCCTTCTTGCATTGACTCCGGTAGTGTCCCGATTGTCAGCACTTGAAGCAAATGACTTGCTCCTTGATTTTGATAGTTGGGGGATCGACATCGTTGACCTTTGGTGCTGGAGGAGCTTTTCTAATCTTCTTTGGGCACTTGCTCTTATAGTGCCCAAATTCCCTACACTCAAAACACATAATATTATTTTTATTTTGAATTACAGTGTTCGAGTTACCTAGGGTGGTTGTGGTGGTCGGAGTGGATTCTTGAGCTTGTCCTTCCTCTCTACCGGATGTAGATGGTTCTTCTTGTTGCTTCGGTGTTGAGGATGCTCTAATTTCCTCCCCCTCAATCCTAGGGGTGGAGGTCTCCTCCAATTCTTCCACCTCCTCTTCCACCGATCCGGAAGTTGATTCCCTATCAACCTCCAAATCCTCACTTTCTTGTGAGGATGAGCTTTCTCCTTCTTGGGCCATGGATGGTTCTTCATGGAGTTTGGCTAATTTTTCCCATAGCTCCTTGGCATCTAGAACTTCACCTATCTTGGACAATAACTCGTTAGGTATTAAATTAACTATCATATCGATTACCTTGTCATTGATTTCGGATTTTTAAAGTTGGTCTTGAGTCCATCTTTTCTTCTTGAGATATCCTCCTTTCGGCCCTCTTGGCAATTCAAAACCTTCCATTAAAATGGCCCATTCCTCAAGGTCCCTCATCATCAAAAAATCTTCAATTCTTCTCTTCCAAGAATCGAAGCCTTCTTGTCCATATAATGAGTACGGGACCGGTGTGTTGATATCCCAACCTAGTCGTTCTTCCAACCCATCTTCACCCTCTAGCATGCTCCCTTTGTTGTTAAACTTCAAGAGCGGCCTCGCTCTGATATCACTTGTTGGGGATCGATTGGACGCTAGAGGGGGGGGGGTGAATAGCGGGTTGTCGTACCGATGATGGAATTCGATCGTGATTGCGTCTACAAATCGTGTTAGCGCAGCAGAATAATAATAATAAAAGTAATAACAAAAAACACAATCACAAACACAATGACACGAGAATATAACGTGGTTTGGAACCGAACGGTTCCTACTCCACGGATTGGGTTCGTACGAACCCTAGCGATGCCACAAACACCACTAAGTACAAATAACTCCTTCTCGACACAAGTCGGAGGTGGAGAAACCTCGTACAAGGATTACACTAAGTAATACAAAAGATACAAGCTAATACAAGTAAGAAATACAATGCAAGTAAAGGAAAAACACTTTACAAGAGCTTTTGATTGCTTGATCTTTGATTGCCTTGAACTATCTTTGAAGGAATGGAAAGCACCAACTCTCCCCTTCAATTTTGCCCAAGAAAATCCATGCAAAAATGCTCCATCCGAGCTGCCTTTATATCTTGTGCGGTTTGGATTTTTAAGCCGTCGATCGGCGCCATAAGTCACCCGATCGGACAATGGGGCAATCCACTCTGGAAAAACTCCAATGGATCTCTTGGCGATCATTAAGCGCGTAGTCATTGCCTAGTCGACTCTGAAGCGATACGTGCTCGCGTCTAAACCAGCAATCGACTGTCATCCCTTGGCAGTCAACTGCTGTCGATATCAGTCGACTGCTACAATGAGCAGTCGACTACCAGAGTAGTTTTAGCTCTAAATCGGCAGTCGAACTCTAGTCGACTCACGACAGTCGAACCGACCATAATGCCAGTCGACTGCCAACCTCAAACATGAGGTTTTAACCCAAGTATGGTGCCCCCATACTTGCTAGACCACCCTTAGCCTAGACCTAAGCCTTCTAGCCACCTCCATCAGCCTCATGCCTCTCGGATCCCTCCAAGTCATCCGTGACTTGTTCATCCATCGTGCTAGCCTTCAGGTGCTTCCATCGGCTATGTCATGCTAACGGTGTCTACACCGCCAAGGCACATTGGACTTACGCCGCTAAGACTCCGCTTGGACTTTATGCTGCCAACCATTGGACTTATGCTGCCAAGACTTCACCCTTGGACTTTATGCTGCCAATATTTCCCTTAGACTTCTTCAAATGCCAAGACTCATGCTTGAACTTTTCCTTGCCAACACATGTTGGACTTTCCATGCCAAGACCTATGCTTGGACTTTACATTGCCAAGACCCATGCTTGGACTTTCCCAAACGCCAAGTGTCCCCCTTGGACTTTCCCATAATCGCATGGTCAACCCTAGTCAACCATCAAAATCTCCCTCGAGTCAAACTCGAGTCCTGTCAATTATAACCCGGGTCGATTGTATAAACAATCTCCCCAAAACATTAACCGACATTAATGTCAAACATCAATGTCAACTCACTTTGTCAAACCACTTTTTCAAACATCAAAACATCACTCGAGTCAAACTTGAGTCTGGTCAATCGTGACCTGGGCCAATTGCACCGACAGATAATACTTAGGGATATCTAAATGTCATGTTATGCTTAAGTTTATATCACATGCCATGACATCATGATTATTGGCATATGTTTTTATTCTTGTCATCATTTATGCCATAATCATTATTCATGCATTAAATTAAATTGAGTTAAGGACTATGACATGATTTGAAGTCCCATGCATAAGGGAATCAAATAGAGTTGCCTAGTATATCCATGAGAACCTAAATAACCAAAACTCACATCTCATTAGAACACTTGACTTGTATGTGTTTCATACACTTAGATACAAGAGAGATGTTTGCAAAATGAAATTAAGGTTTTAAAAACATTTCAAAATCATTTTGAAAAACCTTGGTGAAATTTATCTTTTGATAGCAATCACCATTGAATGAGGTGATACAAAGTAGAGTCAAATATTGAAAATTTCAAGAGTTTTAAACTTTGTTTCAATCTCACTAGTTTATGAGTATTTTATTTTTCTGATATTTTTCACCCATAATATGTGTAATAAGTAATGTACGTATGAATTTTCAAGATTTTTCAAATTATGTATTTTTACTTATGAATTTTGGAATTGCATTTCAGAAATATGATTTCTGCACTATACAGAAATCATTCGACTGACATGGATGTCAGTCGACTGGAGTCAAAATTTGTCGACTGCTAATGCTAATTTCGGGTAAACAATGTTTGTTAGGCCCATGTTCAGCTACTTCTTGGTTCCCTAACTGCTCCTTACCTTAGGATATGCTTTGGAGAGCATTAGAAAGGGTGGAAATCCATTGAAAATGGATTAGGAGAATTGTTTAGGGTGTGTATTCATGTGAGCAAAATATATAGGGTTTTAGGAGTAGTTTCGCTCACATCTCATTTAGTTTTATATTTGTTTCATGCATATTCTACTTTATTTTGTATGCATTTCCTATTTTCTGGGTCGGAGATATGCTCTTTGTACTTTTGTATGCAGGAGAGCATTCCATGGGGAAAATGGGCACTTTCAGAGTAAAAAGGAGGCATTTGACAGCTGGACACAGAGTGGGACATGACCTAGGCATGTGGCTACACACGGTCGTGTCGGGGTTGAAAATAGGTTGCCCTGACCTTACACACACGACCATGTGTTTCACGGCAGCCGTGTGGCGGACAACTTAGCGATTAGGATTTTTTCCAGATTTTGCGAAGATCCAACATGATGTATATATAAGGAAAGCTACGCCCAAACCTTAGGGGGAGGCATGACAGTCGGGACGACACTCCGAAGCCCTAAAAAGCTTCGGGAACTCGCATCGGGGAGGAAGAGAGCCGCTCGAGGATCAAGATATGCACTACAACGCTAGAGGGAAGAGCTGTATTTACATTGTAATTCATATTCCTTACACGTTTATCATTATATTCATGAATTCCATAATGTTTTGTGATTCTCTTCTCATATTCATGGAGTAGATTCTCCGATTCTAGGATTAAGGAGTAGTTTGTGTTGAGTAGAACATTTCTATTTCAAATATGTTTCCATTCTTGAAATCATATTTATAGTTGAATGATTGTTTAGATCTATAGCTTTGCATTTTGGTTTTCTATCTTCTGTGCGTAGATGATACCAGGGGTGACAGTCCTCGTATCTAAGATTTAGGAGATATTAGGAGGAACCTAGAGGTTGGCCTCATCGCCTGCAACTGTGGATAGAAGGATGCAATAGAGTCGGTAATGTGTCTCATTTTCGGCTCGTCGTAGGGATCGATTCGGCATCCTCGTACCATAGTGTATGATGTCCTTTCCATAAAACCCTAGCTAGAAAATCTGGATACATCTAATTGATAGCATGTTCTGCAACACACAAACGAAACCGAAGTCCTAGAATCCATCCAAATCCTCGTAGCAACCCTTCTCTTCTTCCGTGTGACACCGTACTGAGTTCGGACCCCCGATGACCTCTCATTAGTGAACCCTAGGATTACCAATCCGAACAACAACACATTCATTGAACAAATTGATACCCTAAATCTCAGTCCTTGTGGGATCAATATTCTTTATTACTTAACGACATTCGTGCACTTGCGGGCGTTGAGCGCGAGCACACACTTTGAGTCATCGACGGTCTCCATCACGAGATTTGAGGTCGCGTTTGCGTGCATCAAGTTTTTGGCATCGTTGCTGGGGACTGATTGATTCGATATCGAATCAAGAAGTGGATAGTTGGATCGGACTTAGGATTAGATTTATTTACTTGCTTTATTTTCTTTTATTTTTACTTTTATTATATTTACTTCAGTTTTAGATTTTACATATCTAGATTTAATTTTTATTTTAGCAGTAGTTCTACATTTTCTTATTTGCTCCTCGATTTAGTTAGCTAGATTAGTTTATTTCTTGTTTCTTAACCTTAGGTAAATACTCCTAATTTTGTGGCTCGGTTCTTCGTATGATTAGACACCTAGGATAGGAAGGCTTGATTCCGATCGATCAAGAAATCAAATGAACCTATCATCGCCGGAGAGCTGAACAGAATAGGATGGAGGACCAAGCTGCATCCGAAGTGAATATAGGTAGCCAACCTTTGAGGGATTACGCAACCCCTAGCGCTAGAAGATTTAGGTCGAGTATAGCTGGACTATCTATTTCGGCAAACAACTTTGAGCTGAAACCGACGCTCATACACATGGTCCAGCAGAGTTAATTCAGGAGAGCTGCGACTGAAGACCCGAACTGGCACCTGGAGTCATTCTTGGAAATATGCTCGACGATGAAGATTAATGGAGTCCCTGCAGACATGATCCGCCTGCGCCTATTCCCGTTCTCATTGCAGGATAAGACTAATGCATTGCTTCACTCCGTGCCTTCAGGATGTTGGGATGTATACTGAAAAATCTATCTTTTGTATGAACATTTTTATTTTTGAAATAAGAATCACATGATCATTCTTTGCATATTTATGATTATGCATATTGTCTGATACATTACATTGTATATAACATGGTGTGTAGTGTCACACGGGAGATCATGTTATCAGTTCCTTGTAGAGTATAAGTAGAGGCTCACAACCGAGATGGTTTTGGACAAACCATTGGTATGGTTGTAGTGTTATTTGGTATTGGTTTGTCTTGACCATAGAATCACACTAGTACACTTTGTGTGTATTGAGCAGGACCGATTTAGAGGTGATTCAATTTATTGCTGACTACATAATTAAATCGGACCTCGGATATTATGGTGTATATGCTCTTAATCCCGATATAATAACGGGCACATGTACTTAGTATTTATTTCTTTGATTTATCAATGGGCGAGATTTATAGATTAAATCGATAGACTCGGTAAGTTGAGAAATGATATTATTTACATGGTGTGCCATTGATTATAGGAGGAAATTGTGTCTTATGTATTAGGATGATGATGTCCCCTTGAGGAGCTCATAAGGATCATCATGTAAACCCTGCAGGTGGACTTGGTCCGGCATAATGATAAGGTTGAGTGGTACTACTCATGGAGTTAGATGTTGATTAATTAATTGTCAGTAAATTAATTAATTGACGGACATTTGAGATCTTAAACACGGGGAGATATTTGTACAATTAATATATGGAGCCCATATTTATTTATAGGGGTTGGTGAGGTAGATCAATGATAATCCTCTAGTGGAATGGATTATCATTAATGGATCGGACTTTATGTGGGCTAGATCCATTGGATGACCAAGATCCAACTCCTCCTCATGGTCGCTATTGTAGCCTAATATAAATACCTAATAAAAGCCTAGATTTGACGGTGGAAAATGAAACCCTAGATCCAACGGTGGAGATTGAAAGGAGGCTTAAGCCTAACTCTATAAAAGGAGGGCTAGGGCTTGGGCGGAAAACAAAATTTTTGTTCATTGGTCTTGGGCAGCAATAAAAGCAAGGAAAGGATTAGGGTTAGGGTTGCCTTCTCTTGGTATCCTTTCCCTATTGCCGGTGTCCATCACCACCTCAGGTGGCGCCCATCTTCTTCCAAGAAAAGGCGGCGCCACCTTCTTCTCCACCCAAGGTCGGTGGTTTTCCTTCTCCATTGGTCGTCCCTCATTCATCTCCCTCTCTTTGGTGGCCGACGGCAACAACAAAGAGGAGGAAGAGGTTTGATCTTCCTCCAAAGGGATTGTGTCCGGAACTAGATAGGAGAAGAAGGGAGCTTTCATCTTCCCTTTGTTCGGAGCGAGCAAGGAAGGGAAGAACGTGATCTAGGAGGTTTCATCTCTTGGAGGATCGTTGCCCACAAAACGTCCAAGAGGAGGATCGGACATACAATAGAAGACCAAGAGGTAAACAGGATGTATAATTCTTGTTTTGGTTTCCTTTTGTTTCTTTATATTATGTATGTAATTGCTTGGGGCTAATTTACTTGGACCCCGAAGATAAACACAAAAATCGGCGATCCGTACACCATCTATTCCATGGCTAATCGAGGAAAAGAGTTAGGTTGCTTGAACAACAAGTTTGTTCAAGAGACCACTCTAATCGAATAACACGTTGATGGATCGGTTGCTTGGGTAATCCGTCTTCGTCTTGGATTATTTTTTTTATTCTGGGGATGTAGATGAGATCGCCATGCACAAGCGGCCGAGGTGCAAAGCGAAGCTTCGGTTCCAACCTTCAATTGGTATCAGAGCCACGGTTTTCGATTTTGTGTGTTTAGGATTCGGTTACTTTTATGCACTTATCGTATATTATGTGTGTTGGATAATAGTAGGATGTGCGTAGGCTAACTTTTTGGTTGTAGGCATAAGATCCAATTATTATGGCCATATGTGTGTGTATGTGATCGGATGTGTGTAATTGTAATATTATTTGAATCCTCGGGGTTGACGAGGCTAGTATTTAATTTTTATAATTAAGTACGACATTGTTTAGCCACTCTTTTATTTTAGTTTACTTTCGATCTAGATTTCATTTACACTTTTTTGTGGAGTATAGGATCGATGGATGTAAATTAAAATAATTATTCTCGGCTCGGATCTCCGGATGACTTGTACATGACGTAGGGAGGAGCGGACGAGATGACGACATGACGGGAGACATATTGGAGACCAAAAGCCATAATAGTTGGAAAATATTTTTTTTTCATATTTATTGCTTCTTGTTTGATATGTATGTCGTGTGCTAGAAAAATTCCTCATTTTAAATTACTAAGTGGGAGAGGGATATTTTTTAAATTCCCATAGCCTCTATTACAATTTGACATGTGATGCAAATAAACTTGCGCGTCGGCTCTGAGTGCCTTCCTCCCCATCGGATGAGTTTGTTTTGTGGATCATAGGGTCAAATATGGTTATAAGAAATTATTTAGGAGTGTGTGTACTTCCCCATCGGAAGGCACATAATTCGAGATAATTACCTTGGTATTGAGTAATGGTGCACACTTAGATGCAAATAAGAGTATCTTCCCCATCGGAGTCACTGCTTTTATTTGTAGGGCCGAAGAGGAACCAACTATTAATTTTATTTGTCAAAAAGTTAGGTTGACAGGATAATAAAATTAATAGGTAAAATCTCCTCTTACAAATGTAGAATTCGTATACGTCCACACTATCATGACATATGATATTCTCGGTGTTTTGAGGTATTGGTTGATTTTAAAATTTTATTGTTTGAGGAATCAATAATTTTTTGAAATCTAATGTTTTGATATATGTGATTCTTTGGTTTTTCAAAAATGACTTTCAATCCACTTGCTGTGATACTAAAGGAGAATAAACTTACTGGACCCAATTATGTTGATTGGAAAAGGAATCTTGATATTTTCTTGACTGCTAAGGAGTACAAGTATGTACTCTTCGAAGAGTGTCCTCCTAAGCCTGCGGATGATTCTGGGAGAAAGGAGAAAGAGAGTTATAAAAAGTGGATTAAGGCTGATGAGATAGTGCGGTGTTACATTTTGGCTTCTATGTCAAATATATTGCAACATCAGCATCAAGCCATGCCCACTGCTTATGACATGATGCTCAATCTCAAGAAACTTTTCGGACACCAGAATCGAGCTGCAAGGCAGGAAGTCATGAGGAACTTGATGACCACCACCATGATTGAGGGAACACCCATGAGGGATCATGTTTTCAAGATGATGGCTCATTTGAATGAGCTGGAAGTCCTTGGAGCTGAGATCGATGGGGAAACCCAGGTCGATATCATTCTCTAATCTCTACCTAAGAGTTTTGAGCAGTTTTGCCTGAATTACAATATGAATAAGAGGTTGTATTTGTTGGCGGAGCTTCTGACAGAACTCCAGGTGACAGAGGGGCTTTTTCGTCAGAGTGCTCAGGCTCACGCCATTGTTGCTTAGAAGGTTTTGACTTCTAAGCCGAAAGGCAAGAAGAAGAAGAAACAAGGCGGAGCAAAGGTGGCGGGAGGATCTCAAGGAGGAGTGAAGAAGCCGAAAGAAAAGTGCTTCACTTGCAAGAAGACTGGACATTGGAAGAAGGACTGCCCCAACCGGAAGTAGAACAAAGGTATATCTTTTGGTATAGTCATTGAAACATGTTTAACGGTGTTATCTACCAGCACCTGGTATGTAGATACGGGAGCCACTGATCATGTCTACAATACTTTGCAGGGGTTCCAGGAAACCAGATGACTAGCTGAGGGGGAGATTACCATTTACTTGGGCAATGCTACGAAGGTGACGGCTATAGCAGTGAGAGATATTTATTTATCTTTTGATAGGGATAAAACTTTGGTTCTGAAAAATTATCTTTATGTACCTTTATTTAGAAAGAATTTAATTTCAGTTTCTAAATTATTTTTGGATGGATATTCTATTTCTTTTAACGATAGAGTTGTTATAAAAAGGAATAGGGAGATTATCTATTCTGGTGTGTTGGTAGGCAATTTATATACCCTTGAACCAAAAGCTCACACGATGCAAATAAAAGTAAATAACTCATCTTCTAAATCTAATAAGAGAAAAGAACCTTCAAAAATGAACCAAACATATCTTTAGCATCTAAGGTTAGGTCATATTAACCTAAGTAGAATTCAAAGGTTGATAGCTGATGGATCTCTGGGTTCATTAGTGGTGGAAGATTTATCAACCTGCTTGGAAGGTAAAATAACCAAGAGGCCTTTTAAGGCCAAGGGGTATAGAGCCAAAGATGTGTTGGAATTGGTTCATTCTGATTTGTGTGGTCTTATGTTTATCCAGGCTAGAGGTGGTTTTGAATATTTCATCTCTTTTATAGATAATTATTCAAGATATGGATACATTAACTTGATACGCCACAAGTTTGAATGTTTTGACACGTTCAAAGAATTCAAGGTTGATGTGGAGAAACGTTAAGGTAAAAGCATCAAGACACTACGATCTGATCGTGGTGGTGAGTACCTCTTGTGAGAGTTTAGGAATTACTTATCAGAGGCTGAGATTCAATCCCAATTGTCTGCACCTGGCACACCCCAGCAGAATGGTGTAGCGGTGCGAAGGAATATGACTCTTATGGAGATGGTTAGATCGATGATGAGTTATTCTGAGTTGCCAGATTCGTTTAGGGGGTATGCTCTGGATACGATAGTGTATATTCTGAACTTGGTACCATCTAAATTAGTGCCTTCTACTCCCACAGAATTGTAGACTGGGCAAAAGCCTAGTCTGAGACATATTTGGATTTGGGGGAGTCCAACACATATGCTGAAGGCAGATGCTGGTAAGTTGGAACCTCGTACAGAAGTGCGCATGTTCGTAGGCTATCCTAAAGGAACGAAAGGTGGTTTATTCTATAGTCCTAGAGATCAGAGGGTGATCGTTAGCACGAATGTCAGATTTTTAGAGGAAGACTATGTGATGAACCACAAGCCCATGAGTAAGATTGTTCTGGAGGAATTGAGAGGGGAAGTCACTACTTCAGTACCACCGGTACAAGAGGATATACCACAAGTGACTGCACCGCGTGTCACAGAGGATACACAGGTGATACCTTGTCGTAGTGAGAGGGTTGTTAGACAGCCTGATAGACTTATGTTCTTGGGAGAATCTTCTGATTTGGTCCCTGGCGAACATGAACCTGATCCCTGGACATATGATGAGGCAATCCAAGATAAAAATGTGGTATGTTGGCAAAGTGCAATGAATTCTGAGATAGAATCTATGGATTCAAATCAGGTCTGGGAGCTAGTAGAACCACCTAATGGTGTAAAAACCATTGGATGCAAGTGGATCTACAAAAGAAAGAGAGGAATAGACGGGAAGATTGAGACCTTCAAAGCAAGGCTTTTTGCGAAAGGGTATACTCAGAAAGAGGGTATCGATTATAAGGAGACCTTTTTGCCGGTGGCCATGCTTAAGTCTATCCGGATTGTCTTATGTAGTGCTGCTCATATGGATTATGAGGTATGACAGATGAATGTCAAGACAACTTTCCTTAATGGAAGTCTTGAGGAAAACATCTATATGGAGCAACAAGAGGGATTCTTTGCAAAGGGCAAAGAGCATCTTGTGTGCAAGCTTAATCGGTCTATTTATGGATTGAAGCAAGCTTTGAGATCTTTGAACATCCGCTTTGATGAGGTAATCCAGTCTTATGGATTTATTCAAAGTCCAGATGAATCTTGTGTATACAATAGATGTGACGGAAACGTAGTGGTATTTCTTGTACTATATGTAGATGATATTTTGTTAATTGGCAACAATGTCCAGGTGTTATCAGACGTAAAATTATGGTTGTCCAAACAGTTTGATATGAAGGACTTGAGAGAAGTGGGACACATCCTTGGGATCAAGGTTATAAGGGATCGCAAGAAAAGAATGTTGTGCTTATCTCAAGCTTTATACATAGACACAATTTTTGCTCGTTTTAGCATGCAGAACTCCAAGAAAGGTTTTCTACCTTTTAGGCATGGAGTTCCTTTATCTAAAGAGATGTGTCCTAGAACATCAGAGGAGATAGAGGAGATGAAGGCGGTTCCTTATGCTTCGACAGTAGAAAGCCTCATGTATGCTATGTTATGTACGAGGCTGGATATCTGCTTTGCCGTAGGCATGGTTAGCAGATATCAGAGTAATCCAGGACTGAGACATTGGACTACGGTAAAGCATATATTGAAGTACCTGAGAAGGACTAGGGATTATATGCTGGTATACTTGACAGATCAATTAATCCCTATGGGTTACACAGATTTCGACTTCCAATCAGATAGGGATAATAGTAAGTCTACCTCGGGTTTTGTGTTTACTTTGGGAGGTAGATCCATTGTATGGAGGAGTGTCAAGCAGAAGTGCGTGGCGGATTCCACCATGGAAGCTGATTATGTGGCAACCTTTGAGCCAGCCAAAGAATCTGTATAGCTGAGGAACTTCTTGATGGACTTGGATGTGATTCCTGGTTTGCCCAGAACTATCACAATTTATTGTGATAACAGTGGTGCAGTTGCAAACTCGAAGGAACCACGAGCCCATAAGGCAAGTAAACACATAGAGTGTAGGTACCACCTGATACGAGAGATCATAAAGCGAGGAGAAGTTGCTGTAGCCAAGATTGCATCAGAGGATAACCTGGCAGATCGTTTCACTAAGGCCCTTCCAGCGAGAGCTTTTGATAGGCATGTGGAGGAAATGAGAATCAGATGTATGAAAGTATGAGGATAACATAGTCTTTTTGTATAAGTGGGAGATTGTTGAAATGTATACTGAAAAGTCTATCTTTTGTATGAACATCTTTATTTTTGAAATAAGAATCACATGATCATTGTTTACATATTTATGGTTATGCATATTGTCTGATACATTACATTGTATATAACATGGTGTGTAGTGTCACACGGGCGATCATGTTATCAGTTCCTTGTAGAGTATAAGTAGAGGCTCACAACCGAGATGGTTTTGGATAAACCATTGGTATGGTTGTAGTGTGATTTGGTATTGGTTTATCTTGACCATAGAATCACATTAGTACACTTTGTGTGTATTGAGCAGGACCGACTTACAGGTGATTCAATTTATTGCTGACTATATAATTGAATTGGATCTTGGATATTATGGTGTACATGCTCTTAATCCCGATATAATAACGGACACATGTATTTAGTATTTATTTCTTTGATTTACTAATGGGCGAGATTTATAGATTAAATCGATAGACTCGGTAAGTTGGAAAATGATATTATTTACATGGTGTGTCGTATATTATAGGAGGAAACTGTGTCTTATGTATTAGGATGATGATGTCCCCTTGAGGAGCTCATAAGGATCATCATGTAAACCCTGCAGGTGGACTTGGTCCGACATGATGATAAGGTTGAGTGGTACTACTCATGGAGTTAGATGTTGATTAATTAATTGTCAGTAAATTAATTAATTGACGGACATTCGAGATCTTAAATACGGGGAGATATTTGCACAATTAATATATGGTGCCCATATTTATTTATGGGGGTTGGTGAGGTAGATCAATGATAATCCTCTAGTGGAATGGATTATCATTAATGGATCGGACTTTATGTGGGCTAGATCCATTGGGTGACCAAGATCCAACTCCTCCTCATGGTCCCTATTGTAACCTAATATAAATACCTCATGAAAGCCTAGATCCGATGGTGGAAAAATGAAACTCTAGATCCAACGGTGGAGATTGAAAGGAGGCTTAAGCCTAACTCTTTAAAAGGAGGGCTTGGGCTTGGGCGGAAAATAGATTTTTTGTTCATTGGTCTTGGGCGGCAATAGAAGCAAGGAAAGGATTAGGGTTAGGATTGCCTTCTCTTGGTATCCTTTCCCTATTGCCGACGCCCATCACCACCTCTTCTTAGGCGGCGCCCCTCCTCTTCCAATAAAAGGCGGTGCCACCTTCTTCTCCACCCAAGGTCGGCGATTTTCCTTCTCCATTGGCCGTCCCTCATTCATCTCCCTCTCTTTAGTGTCCGGCGACAACAACAAAGAGGAGGAAGAGGTTTGATCCTCCTCCAAAGGGATTGTGTCCGGAACTGGATAGGAGAAGAAGGAATATTTCATCTTCTCTTTGTTCAGAGCTAGCAAGGAAGGGAAGAACGTGATCTAGGAGGCTTCATCTCTTGGGGGATCGTTTCTCACAAAACGTCCAAGAGAAGGATAGGACATACAATAGAAGACCAAGAGGTAAACAAGAGATATAATTCTTGTTTTGGTTTCCTTTTGTTTCTTTATATTATGTATGTAATTGCATGTGACTAATTTACTTGGACCCCAAAGATAAACACAAAAATCGGCGATCCGTACATCATCTATTCCACGGCTAATCGAGGAAAAAAGTTAGTTTGCTTGAACAACAAGTTTGTTGAAGAGACCACTCTAATCGAATAGCACGATGATGGATTGGTTGCTTGGGTAATCCGTCATCGTCTTGGATAATTTTTTTTAATCCAGGGACGTAGATGGGATCACCATGCACAATCGATCGGCGAAGCGAAGCTTTGATTCCAACCTTCATAGGAAGCATTACTACATGGGAGCAATGTGAGCAGCAGTTCTCTAATAAATACTTTCTACCTAGCAAGACTGCTCACATGAGTCATCTGATAATGAGCTTCCGTCAGAAGGAAGGGGAATCCCTATTTGAAGCCTGGGATCGCTATAAGGGGATATTATACTAATGCCCCCATCATGGACTAGAAAGGTGGTTGGTGATCCACATCTTTTATAATGGGATCATGTACGCCACAAAGATGTCCCTCGATTTTGCTGCAGGAGGAGCGCTTATGAACAAGATTATCGAAGAAGCAGAGGAGTTGATAAAAGAGGTGACCCAGAACTACCATCAATGGGCTTCCGAATGTAGTCACCCAGCTCCTACCGCGGGACAATATGCGGTCAACTCAGTGGACCACCTAGCAGCGAGGATAGTCTACTATGGAGGGCAGGGTGGCTTAGAAGAGCAGATTGAGCATGTTGATGTGGTTGGCGACCAAAATCAAAAGGCCAATCACCCATACTCCAGTACTTGCAATCCCGGATGGAGGAACCACCAAAAATTTTCCTATAGGAATTACTCGGGAAATTTCCAACAATTGGGAGGAAATGGGCAGCCATAGCCACCTGACACTCATTTGGAGAATATGATAGAGCACTTCATTCGAACGCAATGGGAGGTGAATATTGAATTTCAGCGGCAACATTCGCAGACGGATACGATGATCGAAGAGTTAGGATCGTCTGTAAGGGATCTTGCCAACAGGCAAAAGTCGCTAGAGATTCAAGTAGCTCAGATTGCCAACCAGATCTCTAGAGTACCAGGGATGCTGCTAGGAAAAGCAGAGGTCAATCTGGTAGAGCAGTGCCTAGTAGTGATGTTGTGAAGTGGGAGGACTCTGAAAGAGATAACGGGTCGGTTGGTTGCTTAAGGGAGCTAGGACCCAAAATATGGGAACCTTTGAGGGAGACCGAGAAGGAAGAAGCCGGAGAAATAAATCGGGAACCTACCGCAAAAACTCAACCACCCCTTTCTATACCGTTCCCACAGCGGTTGACAGATTTAAAGAAGGATGCTGAGTTTGGAAAATTTCTGGACTTGTTGAAGTCGATCTCAGTGGAGGTGCCGATACTCGAAGCACTGCACCAAATGTCCCAGTTTGCAAGATTCATGAAAGATATTCTGGCACATCATAGGAAGGTCGAAAGGTCTGAAACAGTGGCCCTCACGGAGGAATCAAGCACTTATCTCTGGAACGAGACCACTCAGAAACTAAAAGATCCGAGGCTTCTATATTCCATGTTATATAGGGATAACCTTGATTAGCAAAGCCTTCTGTGATTTGGGTGCGAGTGTAAGCCTAATGGCCTATACCTTATGCAAAAATCTAGGGTTGGGAAATTTGAAGTTCACTACTATGACATTACAACTAGCTGACCACACATACCGATACCCATTGGGGATTCTAGAAGATGTGCTTGTGAAGGTGGGAAACTTTACACTTCCAACCGACTTTGTGGTCATGGAGATGGAAGAGGATCCGAAGATACCTGTCATCCTTGGGCGACAATTTTTAGCAACTGCCGGCATGGTTATTGATGTCAGGAATCATAAGCTGACCCTAAGAGTGGGAGAGGATAAGATGGAATTTGAGCCTGCTTGTACGGGAAGTCATGGACCCGCGTTAGGGAAGTACGTGATTCCAGCTAGAGCTAAGGAGGAAACCGTATATAAAGATCCCGAGACAGATGAATGGAGGTTTACAGAACCTCTAGAGCCAAGTTGATAGTAGAGTGGGGTCGAGCTAAAAAACCTTAAACAAAGCGCTTCTTGGGAGACAACCCAAGTTTAGTTTTTAGGTTTCCTTTTTATTGTATTGCATTCATTTGGTTAGTTTGAACTTTTATTTTCATTTCGTTTAGCATTAGGACCAGAAATAACTTTCTAGGTAAAAATAAAAATCAATTTTAGCTTACACGGCAAAGCGTGTGAGAGAATTCGGTCCGTTGTGCACGAAAGGAGAAAAATGGGGGACACACGGCCTGCCGTGTGTTTTCACACGGCCGTGCCTGTCTAACTCGAGGCGTACATGGCCTAGCCATGTGTTTTCACACGACTGTGTCACGCGAGGTTAAATAGGGCACGCCATGCATTTCCACCCCAAATGCATCGTGTGTTTTGATTTCTCTTGCCTTAGCCGTGTGAATCCTTCTTCCCCACCACCTAGAAGCTTTTCCAACCTTCAAGGAAGCCAAAAAAAGCAAGGATGAGGAGGACAAGGCAAGTAGCGCCCCAATCTACTACCTCGGAGTGAAGAGCAAGGAGAACGGACGCCCCTCAAGCTTCGGAGGAAGGTAACGCCTTACTGTTGGGTTTCCGGCACCGCGGTGAGTGTGTGTTCGAACATGTTTCGTAAACATGTGCACAGCGGAAGAAATAAAAATAATAAATCTAATTTATTACAACACACACACACCACATGCATGCATAGTACAACATGTGTAGACATAACCGTAAATTCAAATTTTGCAATAAAAGGAAATTTATTCTACGTATACCTGACGTATGACGTGTAGCGGGAAAGACATCAACCGGAGCGATCCTCGCTAGAATCGCCTCTATCCGTATCCATGCTGAGTATCTTCGGGATGACTTCACAAATCCACGAGCCTCGTCTTCGTATGAGTCACTAGCCTCGTGTCGAAGACGATGTGATCGAGAAAAGATCACAATCCGAATCAAAATTCGGATTCAAAACGAGTCCTCAAAAACTCGCTTCTCCGGAGAGGTATTCGTTAACTGTTTAATGAATCCTTCGTCCTCCACCTCTGAGGATTACCGGAGATCAAATCCCTAACAAGGAAGCTGCTGTCGGAGCTCCAAACGTTGTCCAAATGACGCTCCGACATGAAATAAACAAGCTGTCCAGAAAACTGGATAGCTTTGGTGGAGGATTAGCGCCGGCCAAATAAGGAAGCTAGATGCTCACCTTGTCACCGGAGCCAAGGAAGATCACCGGAGGGTCGCCGACACAAGGGTGGGCGGCGGCTAGGGTATGGGCGCCGACCACAAGAGGAGAAAGGGAGGGGGCGACAACTTGGATTAGGCTCTCATTAAACCCTTGAGCCCTATTTTATAGAGAACAAATTCTCCTAATGATTATTGGTTCATAAGCAAAACCCGTTAACCCGCTCCATTAATTTAAGTTAAAATAAACCAAATCGATTTGGTCTATTTTAAGTTAAAACGAACCGAACCAACTTTGGTTCATTCGTTTAAAACAAACCAAACCCCTTTGGTTTATTCTCCACCATTGGATTAGAACCAAACCAATTTGGTTCATCCATCATGTCTTCATAAGACACATCCCATCCATGCTTCCATTGCGACTGAAATGATTTCATGCTCGCTCCTTGTTTGGTACAACCAAACCTAGTTTCTCTCGGTCTGAGAATCTCATTCTCAAGCTCGTTTTAAATCCTTCGGATTACGCTCGTGCGTGTGACCAAATAGGTTCTCGATTTATGTTGGCCATCTATAATTAACCATTAATTATAGAACGATCATGAGTGACATCTAGTAGTACATCATGATCCCCAATTAACCGAAAAGATCAACGGTTGATCCAGAACTATTTTTGAAACCCTTCAGCAGCTAGAATGAATCGTGCCCCATTCCCTTCACTCATCTTATACCCACTTGGTTTAGGACATGGTCTATAGTGTCAGTCCCCACTAGGTTGACTATGTCACACCTAGCCCAAGTATCATTTCCTCATCCTACGGATTCTAGTTACTGTACATGTATCCAAGAGTACCTTACTCTAAACATGTAATGCTTTGGCCAAAGACTTTAGTAACAATCCGACGAGAGGCCATGGGTATACATCTCCTCGCAAGGAGTGATGAATCCTTTATAGGCTATTCAAACACCTTCGATCACTTCGACTTATACCCAATCATCCCGGGTCCATATCTTCTCAGAGATGCTTGCTTAAGATGTCAAAGCATAAGTCTTCATGATCAAGATGACTTGAATACCGCAAGTCAAAGGAACATCGCACTTAAGCTGCAGTAAGAACTTCATTGACATATCTATATATGCAGAGAACCATATGAAGTCTTACAGCTAGTCACTCTAATGAACTAGTTACCATAACTAGCATCCACGATTAACTTCGGACATCACAATGTCTCCAGCTAGTGAGAATCAGCTGCTTGGATACACCAAGGAGTATACCTCGTGCTAGTCTCGACAGAATTGATGGTGTCCAAATCCATCAATTCATCGACTAGGGATAATTTCGATACATCATAATTACACATGTAGAGATACTCACTAGTTGTGATCCAATCACAAATTCTCTCATGCTATGAATCGTATCGTGGACATTCAATAAATGAGTTTAAGATCTAATCAAATACATGAAAACATGTATACTCAAATAGTGAATCTTCATTTATCATATTAATGGTTTAAACATAAGGCGATTGCCTTAGGACACCTGTCATATATTACTAACAAACTCCACTTGTCCTAATGCCAATCGCTATGGTATCCAATACCATAGGCTCTAACATGACCCTCAAACTTACTTTGAGGTAATGCCTTAGTCAAAGGATCCGCTAAGTTCCTTTCAGTGGGGATTTTCTCGATTTGTATTTCCTTCCTACTAATGATCTCTCTGATCAGATGATAGCGGCGAAGCACATGTTTGGATCGTTGATGAGACCTTGGCTCTTTTGCCTGTGCAATTGCTCCATTGTTGTCGCAGTAGACCGGTATTGCTTCAACAATGGCTGGAACCACACCAAGTTCATAAATGAACTTTTGATCCAAATCGCTTCCTTTGCTGCTTCCGAAGCTGCAATGTATTCTGCCTCTTTGGTAGAATCCGCTACAGTGTCTTGTTTGGAACTTTTCCAACTCATTGTGCCCCCATTTAAGGTGAACATGTTCCCAGACTGAGACCTAGAATCATCCTTGTCTGTCTGGAAGCTAGCATTCTATACCCGCGTATCACCATGTCCCCTTCTCCATATATTAGGAACACATCCTTAGTTCTTCTTAAGTACTTAAGGATCGTCTTAACAGTCTCCCAATGATCCATTCCTGGATCAGACTGGTATCTGCTCGTGACACTCAGAGCATACGATACATCGGACCTCGTACATAACATAACATACATGATAGATCCTATTGTGGATGCCTACGGAATCTTACTCATGCAAATCCTCTCGTCTTCTGTGCGTGGACACATAGACTTCGAAAGGTGTATCCTATGCCTGATGGGAAGGAAACCTTTCTTGGATTCCGATATGCTAATCCTCTTTAGCACTCGGTCTATATATGTAGACTGCGAAAGACCAAGCAACCGATTCGATCTATCCCTATAGATCTTAATTCTGAGGATGTAGGTTGCTTCTCCCAGGTCTTTCATGGAGAATGTCTTGGACAACCAAATTTTAACTGACTGTAAGACAGAAACATCATTTCTTATAAGTAATATGTCATCGACATACAATACTAGGAACACAACTGCACTCCCACTAACCTTCTTGTACACACACTACACCAAAAAATCGAATAGACAACGGTGAAAAACCGTTGTCTATTAGCCAAAAAATCTGTTGTTAATCGACCCGTTGTGAAAAGTGGGTCGGTCAAAGACAACGGTGAAAAACCATTGTAGATTTAAGGAAAGACAACGGTGAAAAACCGTTGTCTATTAGGAAAAAAAACCATGGTAAATCGACCCATTGTGAATAGTGGTTTGGTCAAAGACAACGGTGAAAAACCGTTGTCTTTTCAAAGATAAGACAACGGTTTTTAACCGTTGTCTTTGACCAAACCACTATTCACAACGGGTTGATTTACCACGGTTTTTTTCCTAATAGACAATGGTTTTTCACCGTTGTCTTTCCTTAAATCTACAACGGTTTTTCACTGTTGTCGACCCTCAATTTACCACGTTTTTTTTTTGCTCATAGACAACGGTTTTTTCAGCGTTGTCATTTCTCAACACATATATACACATAATAAACCGTTGTAGATGTTGCATTTTTAATATAAATCATACAACATCAATAAGAATTATAGAAAACACATATATACACTCCACTTGTAGCAATGTAAAATACAAGGTCACATTACATTTTTAGACGAAAAATGCAGGAAAGAGATATTGATGAAATCTGTTGCATTTCGGCGCAGCAAGAGGCTTGATTCTTGAATTTTTGGGTGGTCTTCCAACTTCCAAGCAGGGACTTTTAAACCTGGAAAGAGTTTTGCATGCTTGAAAATCGTGTGGATGATGCATTTGTGTGATAATAACGCGGGCAACAGGCCACTACGAGGAGCTAATTCAAACTACAAACAGAAACAGCAGTTATATCTGACCGTGAATAACCCATAATAGTGTCGGGATTTTAATGCGTAGAGAGTGAGAGCATGAGTTGAGACTTCTTTGAGTTTGCGGAGTCCTCTGCTTCAAAGAACAATATCATCGTCAATGGGGCTCAGTTTGGTATGAATCTTTGCCACTGCTTCCACCTTCATACAAAGACAGATCAAATCATATAATGCACTAGTCAAGCTGAGAGCAATAGAAAAGACTGAAAGCATCTTAAAAAGTTCAATTGCTCTCTTATGGTTGGCCATTTGCTCAAGCATCTTAAAAAGTTTAAACTTTTGCTCCTTCAATAGTGCATGCATATTTAGCCAAAGTACCATCCACCAATTTATTTAAAACACCATGGACTAAGTAAATTCTTTCAAATATGAGATATAATATTAATACTAATATCAGACATCAATTAAAAAAGGCTAAACTAAAGAGACACAAGTGATGAAATTGACAGGGGCAAGGACAAGCTCACGAAGCATGTTCCATCTCCAAAATTCAAAAATATGCAAGTTTCTGATAGGAAACTTGCAAGATAATAAAATAATAAAAAGAAAAAGAACTGATAGGCTATGGGTCATGAAGCAAGATGAATAATGCAGCTTTGAGGAGCAAGGTAAAAACAAATACCAAGGAGAAAGAAAATCGTAGATGCCAAATGATATACTTTCTATGAGGGGTTGATTGTATTCTAAAAGGATGAAAACATTACCAAGCCAATCTAAAATACGGATACGAAAATGGAAAATACTACACTAAAAATGTATCAAATGAGTATAAATTTGATATAAAGTTTTCAAATAATGGCTTTGCATCTCTCAAAAGCAAAAATTACCAAGTTTAGTCGGCTGAGATATACTTTTCGGTGACAGAAACATCTAGCACATCATTCATTAGACTCACAATCACAGAAAAAAAAATTACTCCAAGGGTTTAAACTGAAGACACAACATTGTCCCAAACTTGAAAGAGCCATCCGAAGTAAATAGTAATTTCATTAATCCTAACATTGGCATGCTGCTTTTTTATGTTAGCATCACCAAGCAAAACAAAAATTCTCGTCAAACAACCCAGTGATAATATTTTGGAGAAAACAAATGTACCGAAAACAATTATATGGACCTGATGTTTTCTTTCAGTGCAATGAAATCTCATTTGAGTCAAAATAACTTATTGGCTATGTCAAACACCTGCAGATGAACAGAAATAAAATGATATAGACTAATAAAAGGGGGAAAAGTATTTTCTTGCACAAGACAATGGACTAACAAAACATGCACAAGAATGTAGAGTACAGGCTCATATCAGAATTAACAACTTTCAGTTTACATTTCTTATGCCCACATCCCAAATCGTTATATATTTGTTTTAACCACTAGATATCCTCTAAATTTAGGCCTCTCTGGCTATCATTTGTTCCTAATGTCGTTGGAAAAGTAGGAGGACAATTAAGCAAATTAAGAGGAAAGAAAAAAGAATAATATTGTCTTACTTCCACTATATTCAATTGATCATATTTAATTGTAATCATAAAGAAAGAAATAATATCATTGCATACATGTTTAAATTCTTAAACTATATTTCTTTCCATTTGGGAAGGGAAAATATAGAGAATTTTGGATGGAATTAAATTCCCTCCAAGTGCTCTTTGCTTTCTTCCAAGTAGTAAATAAGAGAAATTGATAAATCTTTTCCTTTCTTATCCCTAGATAACACAAAGATCCTAGTCCAAACAATGTCAAGGCGAAAATTAGTTGAGAGGTTCAAAAAGAATTAACCTTTAACTGCAGAAACCACATTTAAAAGGGACAACATTAAGGTAAATAATAACAAGACACCTAAAGCATGATCTATCAAAATATTTAAACAGGGTAAAGAGCAATTACATAGTATGAAACTTTAACTAACATTTCATTTGATCTAAAAGGCAACAAATAACTTCTTTTTAATTTGGACTGTTAAACAAGCACTTTAAAGGTTTGATTTAATGCAGTATCTACATACCAAGTTGACCAATTACGAAAAGGGACAAGGAGATAAAGAACCTAGTATAGCTTCCATTATGTAATCTATAGAGGGAAGAAGTCATACAGAGCCGAATCTCTCATAATTGAAAGATTAAAAACCATAGGAATGTTGTCAAAGGCGAAGCCTTTATAACCCTTGTCGTAATACGCTATCCTTGTGTAGTAAAACCTTGGCAAGAATAAAGACCGATCGATATCGCAAAGAAAACCCCTAATCGATCAATCCAGGAAAATCCAACCAACAGGGATAAGAAATTAACTGAAATAAAACAAGAAAACAAAACGATAGCAAGTAATTTAAGTCAACAAGAACCTGCAAGTGAATTGTTCTACTCATCACAAATTCAAATTTAAGTCAACTGTTGTAGGAAACACCCAAAGAGCAATCATCTTCTTTAACAGCAAACTGATATACATGTCCTCTCTTGCATTCCTCGTTCAATTTCTAGAATAAATAAGAATATCGGAAAGATCGTGAGACAGGACTCTTCAACATTCATTAAGATATTTTAATAAAAATCTAGTTATGAAGTACATAAGACAATAGAATGATAAATGATAGATATAGATGAATACCCTTCTAGTTAAGTTTGTTTGCACACAATTAGTAAATGCTCATCTGCATCGAAAGAAAAACCATAATTATAAATTTGCGGGACGGAACAATGCGCATTTGAGAACCAAAAAAAAAGGAAGAAGAATCATCAGGTAGAAAACTAGGATCTAAGCATATCTACAAAATAAATGGTGATTTACTAACGCAGTTAACTAGGATCGCATCTAAAAGACCACTTTTTTTTTTAGGTTTCCAATCAGGATACGAATCAGAGATCTTTGAGAAGATCTAAAAGTGGTGATTTACTGCCACTTTTTTTTGTTCCAACCGTTGTCGTCGTCCTCTCCTACTACCGCAACTACTGCGATGCCAAGGTCTGCCTCGCTGACTCCGACGTCTTCCGCGCCCTCACCCACCCCTGGCTCACCCCCTTCGAACGCATCTTTCTCTGGTCGCTACCGAAGCCCTCCCTCACCTTCACCTCCTACGCCACGCCTCCTCTCCCAGACCGACCGCGCGGTCCTCGAGGGAGGTCCGGTGAGCACGAATCTCCGAGGACATGGCCAGCGCACAGGAAGCCTCACGACCAACCTCGTGTCGCTCCGCAGCCTACTCCATGTCGCCTTGCGGTGTTGTCATTGCCTTGCGATAAAAAGAGAAGAGGAGAAACCTAGGTTCCGTGGGAGAAAAAAAGACGGAAGAGAAATGGGGAAAAAAAAAGGAAAACAGCCTAAGTATTAAAATCCTAACAAATTTTAATATATATAATTTTGGGAAGAGAAATTTTGGGAAGTAGGAACGGCGGAGGTTTTTGGGAAGTAAGAACGATGGAGAAGTTTAGGAAGAATTATTTAACCTAACAAATTTTTAAATATATATAAACTTTTAAAAATATATTGTTGTAATATATTGTTTAAAAAATATATATAAACTTTTAAATATATTGTTGTAAACGTATATATTTATATTTAAAAAAAAACCTTATTTCCAATAATTTAAAAAAAATAGTATTAATAATTAAAAAAATAATTTCACCGTTGTATTATAATAATAAAATAGTATTAAAAAAATCACCGTTGTGTTATTTCCAATAATTTTTAAAAAATAGTAAAAAAAATTAAAAAAAATAGTATTATAAACTTTTAAAATTTCATTGACAACGGTTTAAAACCGTTGTAATATTATCACAACGATAAAAAAAAATTCTCATTGACAACGGTTGATTGCACCGTTGTCCCAACTGTTGTTAAGATAAAAAAAAACCTTAAAGACAACAGTTCTGGAAAACCGTTGTAAAATGTGTTGTTGATTTTAAAAAAAAATATGCTCAACGACAACGGATACTGTAAAACCGTTGTCTTTTGTGTTATGTGGCCGCTCAAAGACAACGGTTTTGTCAAAAACCGTTGTCTTTTAACAAAAAGACAACGGTTTCTCCTAAAACCGTTGTCTTTGTGGTGTTGTCTTATGTCATTTTTGTTGTAGTGACACAAGGTTCGTCCGGATTTTGTGAGAAATCAAACTTTTTGATTGTCTCATCAAAACGGATATTCCAGCTCCTGGATGCTTGCTTCAGTCCATAAATGGATCATCGAAGCTTGCATACCTTGGTTTTATCAACCGATGTGAAAACCTCAGATTGTATCATATACATGTCCTCGAGTAGGTTTCCATTAAGAAAAGCTATTTTCACATCCATCTGCCATATCTCATAATCATAATGAACCACTATGGCCAGGAGCATCCGAATGGATTTAAGCATAGCAACAGGTGAATAGGTCTCGTCATAATCAACACCTTGATTTTGATGATACCTTTTCGCCACTAATCTAGCCTTATAGGTAATCACATTATCATTCATATCGATTTTCTTCTTGAAAACCCACTTGCACCCTATGGGCTTTATGCCTTCAGGTGGGTCGATCAAGTTCCAAACTTGATTTTCATATATGGAATCCATTTCCGACTTCATAGTGTTAAGCCATTTATCCCTTTCTGAACTTTTCAGAACTTCTTCACAACTGGTAAGCTACTCATCATCAATGAGTAATACGTCGTTCAATTCACTTATGAGAAATCCATATATGTCAGGAATGTTACGTGTTCTACCATATCTACGAAGATGTGGTGTCACAATAGGTCCAACCGATGGCTCATCACTATGAGTTATCAGTTGTGGTGCTTCACCATGTATCTCATTAATGTCTATTGGAGTCTCTCGAGCCTCCTCAAGCTCAACGACACTCCCACTGTTTTCTTACAAGAGAAACTCTTTCTCTAGAAACACAACATGCCTTGAAACAAACACCTTTTGTTCCACAGGATGATAGAATTGGCAACCCCTTATTTCCTTAGGGTATCCAATAAATAGATATTTATCAGACTTAACATCCAATTTGTCTGATACAGTCCGCTTCACATAAGCAGGACAACCCCATATCTTCAAGTAAGATAAATGAGATTTCTTACTATTCTGTATCTCATATAGAGTAGTTGAGACTACCTTGGTTGGCATTCTGTTTAGCAAGTAAATAGCTGTTTAAAGTGCATAGCCCCAAAAGGACTTGGGAAGATTCGCATGATTCATCTTTGACCTGACCATGTCCAACAGGGTCCGGTTACGCCTCTCAGATACACCATTATACTGTGGTGTATATGATGGAGTCCATTAAGATAATATACCATTGTCCCTTAGATAATATAGAAACTCTTGACTCAAGTATTCACTACCTCAATCCGATCGAAGTATTTTAATACTCTTGTCATGTTGTTTCTCAACTTCATTTTTGAATTCTTTGAACCTTTTAAAGGCTTCAGACTTGTGTTTCATCAAGAACACATACCCAAACCGTGAGTGATCATTGGTGAAGGTAATGAAGTAGCTATAGCCTCCTAGAGCTTGAGTTGACATAGGTCCACATACATCAGTATGTATTAGACCAAGCAACTCTCCCACCAGTTCACCTTTTCTCGTTAAAGGTAACTTAGTCATCTTGCCTTTTAAGCATGATTCACATGTATCGTATGAATCTAATTCAAATGATTCTAGAATTCCACATCAGTGTAATTCGGACATGCGTTTCTTGCTTGCATGGCCAAGACGACAATGCCACATATAGGAGTCTAATTGATTATCCTTTCGAGCACGCTTGTTGCTCGCTTCGATATTGAAAATGTCACTAGATACGTCCAACATATAAATACCATTGCTCAAATTTTTAGTCCCATAAAGTACGCCATTCACAGTTATATAACAACAATTATTACTAAACATCAAATGGTAACCATTTCTATTTAAGCAGGAAATAGAAATAATATTCTTTATTAGAGAAGGAACATAATAGCAATTGTCTACTTCTAAGACAAGTCCTTTAGGGAGTCTCAACAAATACCTTCCGATGGCGAGTGCAACAACCTTTGCTCCATTCCCAACATGTAAATTTGACTCTCCCTTGAAGAGTTTTCTTCTATTCCTTAGCCCATGTATGTCATTACATATATGTGAGCCACACCTAATATCCAATACCCAAGTGTTTGAGGAAATAAAATGACAATCAATAACGAAGATATCTGAAGAAGATGGGGAATCTGATGCCTTATTCTTCTTCATGGACTCAAGATAAATCTTGTAGTTTCTTCGCCAATGACCCTCCTTGCCATAATGATGTCAAGTGCCCTTTTGAGCTGGTTCTGCCTTTTTAGCCTTTCTTCTTCTTCTTCTATTGTTCCTTTGACTTCCTCTTAGAACCTTTTTTTCGAGGAATCAACTAACAGCACCATCCCCTGCTCATGCTTCATAGAAGGCTCCACAGTCTTCAGCATGTTGAGCAGTACTACAGATGAACCTTCTTGCATCTCAGAGGTGAAGAGGAGCTTGGAGACTTCGAACCTTTCGAATCTCACTTGCTCATTAAACAACTCATAAAGATGAAAGACTATGGTATGAGCATCCATATGCTAATGCTGCTTCCGCAGCTTGGGTACCATCGCGGCTAGCATGATGCAACTCACTAGTTCAGAATCACTCACATATTTTTGATAGGCCAACAATTGGTCCAGAGTTGCGTCATCACTAGGACGGGCGGGAAGAGGCTCTTCGAGGACATGCGCAATCTTTTCTGCATTGAGAATAATTCTCAAGTTTCTAAGCCAGTACAAGAATTTCGGCCCAGTCAATTTATTCGAATTAAAAATAGATCACAAATTCAAAGACATCATGATTAAACGAGTAACCTAGAAATACAAAATTGAGCATATATGAGAAAGATGGAAAAATGCATCAATATACATTCACAAATCTCATTCATTTTTCGAATTTTAAAACCCCAAAATCACTTCGGGAGATTGTAGGTCCATCTCTGAATGGGCTAATATCCAACATAGATATGAACAACCTTGGAGAGAGTCCAACAAGCCATTTATAGCTACAATGGTAGGTATCAAGTATACCGATTGCATATCACATATATGCAACTATCATAATGTGCTATCAACTAATTGAATGTTCACACATACATCGAGTTGTTAACTCATTAATAAGTATGCATCATATGCATAACACCCAACTTCACCTATGCAACTTCATCGGGTTGTTAACTCATTAACAAGTATGCATCATATGCATAGCACCCATACATCGGGTTGTGAACATCATATGCATAGCACCCAACTTTGATAGTTTAGTGTTCCTATAGGCTTAGGGACTCTCCTAGGACATTGTTGGTGCAATGGTCAAGGGGGAACAAGCCTTTAGGGGGAGGTTATCTATCATGGGATGATGGATGTGTTCTTCCTCATGAGGGGGAGAATTTTGGAGAAATGGGAATGTGAGATGCCCAATTGGGAAAATTGGGAGAGTGTAAGGATTGTCTCTCTTTAGTGATATGAGACTTATCATTTGGAAGAGTGAAGGCATCCTAGATGTTTTTGGACCAAGGGAGAGTTGTAAGATCTCTTTGGGATATGAGATATTAACACCCTTGTGGAGAACTTTTTGATGTATGTCAAAAAGGGAGAGAATTGATGGGAGAATTTGGGAATTATCAATTTGGGAGAATTGGTAAGAAGATTTGAGTTAGGTGACCTAACTCAAAGGTGTTTGTGGTTTTTGTCAAACATCAAAAAGGGGAAGATTATTGGTGCAATCGATCTAGGTCACGATTGACCAGACTCGAGTGTGACTCGAGCGGTATTTTGATGTTCGACGAAATGTATGACAATGTGATTGACAATGGGAAAGTACAAGTCTTGAGTACTTGACATAGAAAGTCCAAGCATAGGTCTTGACAAGGGAAAGTCCAAGCTTGAGTCTTGGAAAATGGAAAGTCCAACATGGGTTTGAAAGGGAAGTCCAGGGGTTGATATTGGCGGCGTAAAGTCCAAGCGAGAGTCTTGGCAGCATAAGTATAATGGTTGGCGGCATAAAGTCCAAACAGTAGTCTTGGCAGCATAAGCTAAAAAGTGCCTTGGCAGTATAGACCACGTTAACATGACAATAGCCGATGGAAGCACCAGAAGACTAGCGTATGGATGAACAAGTCATGGATGACTTGGAGGGATTCGATAAGCGTGAGGCTGATGGAGGTGGGTAGAAGGCTTAGGTCTAGGCTAAGGGTGGTCTAACAAGTATGAGGGCATCATACTTGGGGTTAAACTTCATGGTTGAGGTTATCAGTCGACAGGGCCTTTAGACCAGTCGATTGGTCAAGTGTTTTGACATATGACAGCCGAGTTGACTCTTGGCAGTCGACTGAGATTATGACTACGATCACCGTGAGTCGATCGGGTTCGATCGCGACATAAGACCTAGGTCGATCGATAGCAATGATCGCCATGAATCGATGATCGCTGGCCGAGGTTACGGAGCAAAATGCTCGTGGTCGATCGGCTCGGCTACGCCTCGGCGATGATCGATGGGCGATGGCAGTTGACTGTCAGTGTATCCATTAGCTTGGATGCCGACGTGGATTAAGTCCGTTGTAAGACAACGACACTGTTGGCAGTCGACTGCCAGGTGGGAAATCAGCCCGAATGTAGGTTATAAAAGCAACTCGTGGAGGAGGATTTTGTAATGGTTCTTTGAGGCGATTTGAAGGGGATTTGTTGCGGTAATCCAGACCTTCAAGGCTCTTCTCAAGCAACAAAAACAAAGCATTCAAGTTCACATTGTGTAAAGTTTTCTTTACTTGTATTTGTATAGTTTACTTGTATTTGCTTGTATTTTATTTCTTATTGTTGAAAGAACCTTTGTACGAGGTTTCTCCGCCTCCGACTTGTTGTCGAGAAGAAGTATTTGATTATTAGTGGTGTTTGACATCGCTAGAGCTCATTTGAGCTCAATCCGTGGAGTAGGAACCCTAAGGTTCTGAACCGCATTATATCGGTGTGTTATTGTGTTGTGCTTGTATTATGCATTTGTTTTTAGTGTTATTATTCCGCTGCGCTAACAAGTGTTATAGATGATCAAGCATGAACGAATTCGATTAAGAGACGATCGTGCCATTCACCCCCCCTCTAGTGCTCACCAACATTCCCAACATTATACGCCTCTTTTTGTATGTCTAGGTACTAATTAGAATAACATGTCGACCTCCATTAACTTACGTTCTATTTTGGAGAACAACAAATTGACTGGGCTAAACTTTTTCGACTGGCTTCGCAACATGATAATTGTTCTCAAGGCTGAAAAGCTAGCTTATGTCCTTGAAGAGGTTCTTCTCCAACCTCCTACAGACAATGCATCTGGTGACCAAAAGTTGGCTTTCCAGAAACATGTTGCTGACTCTGAGATGACGAGCTGCATTATACTAGCGTCGATGTCTCCTGAGTTGGAAAAACAACATAAGCATATGGATGCTAATACAATTGTCTTTCATTTTTGAGAGTTTGTTGAGCAATTGCGATATGAAAGGTTTGAGGTCACCCAACTCCTCTTTCGATCAAAGATGCAGGAGGGTTCATCTGTAGTGCAGTTTGTACTGAGGATGAATGGCTATATTGAGCGATTGAGATCATTAGGGTTTTTCATGGACCATGAATTAAGTATTGACTTAATTCTTCACAATCTGACCGGTAGCTATTCACAATTTGTGATGAACTATCGGATGAATAAGATTGAGTCCATTATTCCTGAATTGATCAATATGCTCAAATAGTGGAACCATCTGTTGCTAAAGAATAGAAGGTTGTGATGCTGGTTGACTCCTCAAAGAAAGGTTCTAAGAGGAAGTCAAAAATCAAAGCCAAAGGGAAGAAAAAGGCAAAGAAGGAAGAATTAACTCCCAAGGGCACCTGCCATCATTGTGGCAAGGATAGGCATTGGAAGAGAAACATCAAGCAGTATCTGGAGTGACTGAAGCATAAAAAGGCATTTGATGCCCAATCTACTTCAGGTTTATTTATTATTGAATGACATATTGTTTCTTCTAACACTTGGGTATTGGATACTGGTGTGACTCACATATATGTAATGACATATAGGGGCTTAAAAACAGAGGAAGACTGATTAAGGGAGAAGCAGATCTAAGGGTTGGCAATGGAACAAAAGTTGCTGCTGTAGCCAAGGGAACTTATATATTGTGACTTCCTACAGGACTAGTTTTAGAGTTGGATGATTGTTTTTATATTCCTGCAGTAATAAAGAATATTATTTCTATTTCATGTTTGAATTGGAAAGGTTATCATTTGACATTTAGTAATAATTGTTGTTACATTCCGTTAAATGGTGTTCTTTATGCTACTGGAATGTTAAATAATGGAATCTATGAAGGTCGAAGCTTCGCTTACCTCTTCAACTTGGTTTCTTGTGCATGACAATCCCATCTACATCCCCGGATTAAAAAAATTAATGCAAGACGATGATGGATTGCCCAAGCAACCGATCCATCATCGTGCTATTCGATTAGAGTGGTATCTTGAACAAACTTGTTGTTCAAGCAACCTAACTCTTTTGCTTGATTAGCCGCGGAATAGATGATGTACGGATCGCCGGTTTTTGTGTTTATCTTTGGGGTCCAAATAAATTAGCCACATGCAATTACATACATAGTACAAAGAAACAAAAGGAAACCAAAGCAAGAATTATACCTCTTGTTTACCTCTTGGTCTTCTATCGTATGTCCTATCCTTCTCTTGGACGTTGTGTGGGCAACGATCCTCCAAGAGTTGAAACCTTCTAGATCTCGTTCTTCCCTTCCTTGTCCGCTCCGAACAAAGGGAAGAATACTCGATACTTCTTCTTTTATCTAGCGCCGACTACCAAGCCACCAAGCTTAATGTTGCCGTCGACCAAGGAGAGGAAGTAGATGAATGGGCGCCGACCAAGAGAACTAAGCCTCTTGTTGCCGCCGGCCAAGGAAAGAGAGAGATAGGGAGGAGCCGTCGGCCAAAACTAGAGAGATAGAGGGAGGTGCCACCCAAGGTAGAAGCTCCAACCTAGGGTTGTCACCCAAGCTTCTCTCAAGCCAACTCTAACAAACCCTAACCCTAATCCTTGTTTGCCGCCCAAGTCAAGGAAGCAAAAACCCTAATCTCCCAAAAGATGATTTCACCGCCCAAGCCCTAGCCCTCCTTTTATAGAGCTAGGCTTAAGCCTCCTTTCAATCTCCACCGTCAGATCTAGGGATTCAATTCCCACCGTCATATTTAGGGTTTCATTTTCCACCGTCGGATCTAGGCTTTCATGAGGTTTTTAATAAGATACAATAGGGACCATGAGGAGGAGTTGGATCTTGGCCACCTAATGGATCTAGCCCACATAAAGTCCGATCCATTAATGATAATCCATTCCACTAGAGGTTTATCGTCGATCTACCTCACCAACTGATAAACGAATATTTGTCGTGATACCGTTCCCAATTTATTTATCGAACCCCCTAACTACACTAATGCAGTATAGGACTGACTCGGATCGTCTCCCAACGAACCTAATGACTGGACGTTTGTTTTTAAACAGAAGTAAACACTGGGGGTTTTTACAATTATCAAAATAATTAAAATGCAAAATCAAAAGCAAACATGAGAATTAAACATGCAAAAAGTAAATCTAACTACCAAATAACAAGTAACAAGCAACTATCCTAATGCGCAAAAGTAAGTGATCATGCACCGCACTGTCACTATACGGTATAATGATC
The DNA here is from genome assembly GCA_025175895.1 of Wurfbainia villosa. NCBI lineage: Eukaryota > Viridiplantae > Streptophyta > Magnoliopsida > Zingiberales > Zingiberaceae > Wurfbainia > Wurfbainia villosa. The sequence goes on along the minus strand of CM046000.1, from coordinate 33,811,615 downwards.
AAACAAATGTGAACAATTCAACCAAGCACCGCACTGTCACTATACGTCACAGTGATCAAATAGTCACTGAAAAACTAAACTAACTGACTGAAAAGAAATCGACCAAGCACCGCACTGTCACTATACGGTACACTGATCAAACAAATGTTAACAATTCAACCATGCACCGCACTGTCACTATACGACACAGTAGTCAAACAGTCACTAAAAACTGCAATAAACAAAATGCAATAAACGAAAGCAATTCAACCAAGCTCTGCACTGTCACTATGCGGTGCACTGAACAAATGTAAATAAAACCTAAACTAATGATAAAAGCAATTCAACCGAGCACCGCACTGTCACTATACGACACACTGGCTGAAGATTAACTAAAATGGGAAAGGACAATTACACTAAAGGAAATAAATCTAACCACTAGGTAACACTGTAAATGAATAACAAGACTCACTAAACTATCAAACTAATTACCACGTGCACGATTCACCACACATAAACAAAATACTACTGAAACATCATTGAAACACACTAAACACTAGGAAATCAATACTGAAAAAATATAGTGCACAGTAATGAGCCAACAATGTAAAAATACTAAAATACCCAAAGTGAACACTGCTGTAAAACAATAAGAAACACAATACTGAATCAACAGTAAATCAATAAAGTAAATCAACAGTCATCCACAAACACCGGAAAGGTACTACCCTCTTCGATGACCTACGACAATACCGAACAGCTCCAAGGGTCTCAAGGTACAGATCTCTCATCGGAACCTGACGAGAGATGGATCGATGCGGTAGTTCACAGCTCCGATGATGGATGCGGGACTGCCGTGATCACGAGCAGGCAATGGATGGAATCGGATCTGGGAATAGAGGATCATCACCACCAGTTGCTGTTGAAGACCGCTCTGGATTGGAAGAAGCGCTGCCACGGGCTGAAAGCGGTCTCTGGGATCCCGACAGTCACCCACCCACTAGGGTAGCTTAGCTCCACCGGTGAGGGATCTGAGGATCGCTGGTGAAGACAGACGAACTCCCTGCTCTGTCAACGGTCTGCCGCTGCCCAATTGCAGCTGCGAGCTCCGCTGGATCAAAAGAAGAAGAGTACGCCGAGTGGAATGGAATCGGGGAGGACCATGGATTATCGGAATCTGTCGCTGGAGTGCTGTTGTGGAATCACTGTCGCCGCGCTCGTTTTGGGATGAAGAAGGGGCTGCGCTGCGTGGAGAAGATGAGGAAATAGGGAATGCCACCGTCGACCTTGGTGGAGGAAGGGAACGACCGATGGTGCTCCGGGCGGATGTTGTGGAAGAAAGCCACCGGCGAAGTGCGATTTGGGGAGGAAGCTGCGCGGATTAGGGAAAAAGAAAACTGCGGTGCGCGTGAAGGGAAGATAGGTTGATTAAATGAAAAACCTTAGTCGTCCGATCGCACTCCCATTGATCTCAGCCGTCCATTTGAAACTAGGGCTTGATTAAGTTGATTAATCCATTAAGAAGGATGTGATCCAACGACTGTGATTCCTCCGATTTTGAATTGATGGATCTGATCCATCTGAAGGGATAATTACGATCGGTCGAATATGGAGGAAGGGCTCAGATGTTCAAATCGAAATGTACGGACTGGATCTCTCCAGATCTGGATAGATGGCTCAGAATCAACTGCTTTCATCGAACGGTCTATAATGCTCAGATCTAATCTCTTGATCGATTTGCCTTTGATCACGATGAAAGACCCAGATTAATCCAGTTTGGAATGATCCTTCTAGTCCTAGATGAAACCATATTTGATCCAACTTGAGTCTAGTCCAGTGGCCCATCTCGATCTCCTACAAATAAAGATAAATTTTGCATATAAGTCCAAAATATAGGAGAATTTACAATTAGGTCCAAAAGATGATCCAACTCATAAAATATGCAAATAATCAACAATTAAACACACGAGAGGATTAAAATGGTGATATTAAGGACCGTAATAATACAACAAAATGACAGTTATCAACTCCCCCACACTTATTCTTGTGCGTCCCGAGCAATAATAAAAATAAAGAAACACTGACTCAATCACTCATTCCCCAAACAATACCCAGATCAATAATTCAGAGATAGGAAAAATAAGTTACTTAGGATCACCAAATAGGTCCGGATCTAGGGTAGTCAAAAAAATCTGACTCCTACAATAGTCAACATGTATGATGATTTACAGTCAAATCAAATAGACTAAGCCTGATACCAAACCTCCCAAAATGGATAAATGGACTGATGCTCACATAATAAATTTAGGAGTGGGGCACCCTCAAAACAACATGCAATCTTGTACGACCATATGCTTGCTTATCATCTACTTCTCTACTGCTATCAATACATCTCATACATGAATCAAAAGGATTTATCATGAATCAGAATAAGATCAAAATTAGATTGCAGATAAAGTATGCAAAGAGAAGTATAAGACAAAGGTACAATGAATAGGGAATAATAGAAGAATTGGAGAAATAAACCTGATGAGTTGCTCTGTGAAATGCTCAGTAACCAGCAATACGGGAAGAGGCTAAGACAATTGGAAACTTTAGAATTGGATTGGATCAAATGACTCTATCCAACACATTACAATTCCATTTGCCTGCAATACAATTGCACAATTTTTTTTCTTTTTCTTTTTCCTTTTTTTTTAACACTAGAAACATCAATGGCGCCATTTTTTTGTGTGCAGAAAATCAAGTACTAATCATAGACAAATATATCTCAGGACCAATGACCTCTGAAAACTATGCCTTCCATATCATGTTTCCAACAAAAATAATATAGCTCCTCCCCCACACTTAAAAATTTTGTCCGTCTCGGACAATACAACCCATCAAACTATTCCTCCAATATGAAAATTAATAGATATGAAAAAGATAATCCACAAAGATACAAAGACAATGGATAACAAATGAAGAGATATGACAAGTGAGACATGGAATAAGTAAGTATCACGTGGATTAGACAAGCAAACCAAATCAGAAAAGAGTCAAGAATGAAATCCTTCATCATATTCATGCAAGTAAATGTTACTGCAGTTTTGAAAAGATTCAAAGCAAGTTCTAGAGTAACAAGAATCACATGTGTTATCACACAAAAGTGGGTAGATGATAAGAATGACTTATAAACTCACTAGGTGAATCAAAATCAAGCTTAGTCTATCAATAAAAAGTTCACCATCATAACAAGTGATTGCATGTAGGTGAAGTCTCCTATCATACACCAAAATCCACAATTTGATGATCAAACTTAACTAATTTTTACCACCTATGAAATGATACTAAGGCATGCATAGGGAATATTATTTGACTCAACAACAATACTAAACCTAGGTAAACAGGTAAACAAGCAATCAACCACACAAATTATTTCGAACATGAAAGGAAGAAAATAAATATAGTAAATAAAAGAACACACTCCCCTTTCAAGTCGGAGAAAAAGCATCATCATGTCTGGCCCCACCGTATTCTCCAGAATAGACTTGATCTCTTTGCTTGACACTTCATGAGTCTGTTGCAAAAGTGAGACCCTTGATTGCTAATGATCGCCCTGGGAACTCCAAATCTGCAAAATATGTGAGACCTAATAAAATCCACAAAAACTAGAGAATCATCAGTCCTGGTGGGGATGGCCTCCACCCATTTAGAAACATAATCATATGCCAAAAGAATATATGAAAATCCAAAAGATACATGACACGGACCCATAAAATCAATACCCCAAATATCGAAAATCTCACAGAATAACAAAAGTTGTTGAGGCATTTCATTTCTACGTCCTATGTTCCCTGTTCGTTGATATCGCTCACAAGACTTGTAGAATTCAAAGGCATCATGAAATAAGGTGGGCCAATACAAACTAGACTATAAAACTTTTCTAGCAGTCCATTGGGGTCCAAAATACCCCCCACAAGCCAGAGAATAACAAAAAGTAAGTACATACGGAATGAAACTCATAATCAAGTCCACATTGTCTAATGATCTGATCACTACAAAATTTTCAAAGATAAAGATCATCTCATACATACTACTTAGCATCACTTTTCAATTTCTAGACTTGTGCATGAGTAAAATGTGAAGGTACAACACGACAACTAAATAAATAACAAGATCTGCATACCATGGTGTCTTACCCTTCAGGTGAAAAAGTTGCTCATCTGGAAAAGAATCTGCTATGGGGGTGGGCTCGATTTCCATCACAATCCTAGTCAAGCTGAAATACCACCTCCTTCTGCAACAAGTTGGTCAAGGGTAGGGAAATCTAACTGAAGTCTCTGATAAAATGTCTGTAGAAACCTGCATGACCTAGAAAAATGCAAACTTCCCGCATAGAAGCGGGGTAAGATAAAGAGGATATAATATGAATTTTAGCAGGATCTACTTCAATACCATACACAAAGATGATATGACCTATGATATCCCATGCTCAACCATGAGATAACATTTCTCAAAAACATCTGATGGAAGTGCTCCTTGGGGCGTCGCCTGAAGCATGCAAGTCCCTACACATTCCATATCCCTGTCTACATAAAAGAGGGCCCACAGATAGGTCCTAACAACAAATCATTATCAACATCAGAATCAATAAAATCACAACAAAATGTAGAAGGTGCAGAGATATCCAAATGAAAAACAGACTAAAAAATAAAGTTCATGCAGTCCAGCTCATCAGCTATATCCACGCTAAGAATAGAATGATCCTCCATTGGGTACCTCATAGCGTCCAAAATACTGAACCGAACTACAGTATCTCCTACCTCCATAGAAAGAGTACAACTTCTCGTGAACACACAGATCTTTACAAAAAAAAAAAACTTGGCATACTTGGGAATCTGCTAGCTCTCGGAATTCCCTAGCCTTTTCTTCAACAATCCCCTTCCTAGGCCGGGCCTCTGAGTGAAGAGAAAAACTGCTACATAAAACTCAAGTAGATTATCGCCTGAAGACCTAGTCATCCACACAAACAAATAAAATGAGAAACAACTATAGATAATAAGAAAGACAATAATAACAAAAGAAAAATAAAACAAACAAACAAACTACAGTTTAAAGACAAACGAACCCATTAAAGTTCCCCGGCAACGGCGCCAAAATTTGATAAACGAATATTTGTCGTGATACCGTTCCCAATTTATTTATCGAACCCCCTAACTACACTAATGCAGTATAGGACTGACTCGGATCGTCTCCCAATGAACCTAATGATTGAACGTTTGTTTTTAAATAGAAGTAAACACTAGGGGTTTTTACAATTATCAAAATAATTAAAATGCAAAATCAAAAGCAAACATGAGAATTAAACATGCAAAAAGTAAATCTAACTACCAAATAACAAGTAACAAGCAACTATCCTAATGCGCAAAAGTAAGTGATCACGCACCGCACTGTCACTATACGGTACAATGATCAAACAAATGTGAACAATTCAACCAAGCACCATACTGTCACTATACGTCACAGTGATCAAATAGTCACTGAAAAACTAAACTAACAGACAGAAAAGAAATCGACCAAGTACCGCACTATCACTATATGGTACACTAATCAAACAAATGTTAACAATTCAACCATGCACCGCACTGTCACTATACGACACAGTAGTCAAACAGTCACTAAAAACTACAATAAATAAAATGCAATAAACGAAAATAATTCAACCAAGCATCGCACTGTCACTATGCGGTGCACTGGGCAAATGTAAATAAAACCTAAACTAATGATAAAAGCAATTCAACCGAGCACCGCACTGTCACTATACGACACACTGGCTGAAGATTAACTAAAATGGGAAAGGACAATTACACTAAAGGAAATAAATCTAACCACTAGGTAACACTGTAAACGAATAAGAAGACTCACTAAACTATCAAACTAATTACCACGTGCACGATTCACCACACATAAACAAAATACTACTGAAACATCATTGAAACACACTGAACACTAGGAAATCAATACTGAAAAAATATAGTACATAGTAATGAGCCAACAATGTAAAAATACTAAAATATCCAAAGTGAACACTGCTATAAAACAATAAGAAACACAATACTGAATCAACAGTAAATCAATAAAGTAAATCAACAGTCATCCACAAACATCGGAAAGGTACCACCCTATCCGGTGACCTACGACAATACCGAACAGCTCCAAGGGTCTCAGGGTACGGAGCTCTCGTCAGAATCCGACGAGAGATGGATCAATGCGGTAGTTCACAGCTCCGATGATGGATGCAGGACTTCCGTGATCACGAGCAGTCAATGGATGGAATCGGATCTGGGAACAGAGGATCATCGCCACCAACTGCTGTTGAAGACCGCCTTGGATTGAAAGAAGCGCTGCCGCTGGAGTTGCAAACAGATTCTGTGGGATCTCGACAGTAGCAAGTCACCCCTAGCTTCGCGTGACCACGCCCCACTTGGGTAGCTCAGCTCCGCCGATGAGGGATTTGAGCATTGCTGGTGAAGACAGACGAACTCCCTGCTCTATCAATGGTCTGCTGCAGCCCAATTGCAGCTGCGAGCTCCGCTAGACCAAAAGAAGAAGAGTACGCAAAGTGGAATGGAATTGGGGAGGACCATGGATTGCCGGAATCCGTCGCTAGAGTGCTGCTGTGGAATCGCTGGCGCCGCGCTCATTTTGGGATGAAGAAGGGGCTGCGCTGCGTGGAGAAGATGAGGAAATAGGGAATGCCACCGCCGGCCTTGGTGGAGGAAGGGAACGGCCGGCGGTGCTCCGGGCGGATGCTGTGGAAGAAAGCTGCCGTCGAAGTGCAATTTGGGGAGGAAGCTGCACGAATTAGGGAAAAAGAAAACTGCGATGCGCGTGAAGGGAATATAGGTTGATTAAATGAATAACCTTAGCCGTCCGATCGCACGCCCATTGATCTCAGCCGTCCATTTGAAACTAGGGCTTGATTAAGTTGATTAATCCATTAAGAAGACTATGATCCAACGGCTGTGATTCCTCCGATTTTGAATGGATGGATCTGATCCATCTGAAGGGATAATTATGATCGGTCGAATTTGGAGGAAGGGCTTAGATGTTCAAATCGAAAATGTATGGACTGGATCTCTCCAGATCTGGATAGATGGCTCAGAATAAACTACTTTCATCGAACGGTCCATAATGCTCAGATCTAATCTCTTGATCGATTTGCCCTTGATCACGATGAAAGACCCAGATTAATCCAGTTTGGAATGATCCTTCTAGTCCTAGATGAAACTATATTTGATCCAACTTGAGTCTAGTCTAGTGGTCCATCTTGATCTCTTACAAATAAAGATAAATTTTGCATATAAGTCCAAAATATAGGAGAATTTACAATTAGGTCCAAAAGATGATCCAACTCATAAAATATGCAAATAATCAACAATTAAACACACGAGAGGATTAAAATGGTGATATTAAGGACCGTAATAATACAACAAAATGGCAGTTATCACCAACCCCCATAAATAAATATGGGCTCCATATATTAATTGTACAAATATCTCTCCATGTTTAAAATCTCGAATGTCCGTTAATTAATTAATTTACTGACAATTAATTAATTAACATCTAACTCCATGAGTAGTATCACTCAACCTTATCATAATGCCGGACCAAGTCTCCCTGAAGGGTTTACATGATGATCCTTATGAGCTCCTCAAGGGGACATCATCATTCTAATATATAGGACACAGTTTCCTCCTATAATCAACGACACACCATGTAAATAATATCATTTCCCAACTTACCGAGCCTATCGATTTAATATATAAATCTCGTGCATTGGTAAATCAAAGAAATAAATACTAAGTACATGTGCCAGTTATTATATCGGGATTAAGAGCATGTACACCATAATATCCGAGGTCCGATTCAATTATGTAGTCAGCAATAAATCGAATCACCTATAAGTCGCTCCTGCTCAATACACACAAAGTGTACTAGTGTAATTCTATGGTCAAGACAAACCAATACCAAATCACACTACAACCATACCAATGGTTTGTCCAAAACAATCTCAGTTGTGAGCCTCTACTTATACTCTACAAGGAACTGATAACATGATCTCCCGTGTGACACTACACACCATGTTATCTACAATGTAATGTATCAGACAATATGCATAACCATAAATATGCAAACAATGATAATGTGATTCTTATTTCAAAAATAAAGATATTCATATAAAAGATAGACTTTTCAGTATACATCCCAACAATCTCCCACTTATACTAAAAGACTATGCTGTCCTCATATTGCCGTACATCTGATTCCCATTCCCTCCACATGCCTATCAAAAGCTCTCGTTGGAAGGACCTTAGTGAAAGGATCTGCCAGGTTATCCTCTGATGCAATCTTGGCTACAACAACTTCTCCTTGCTTTACGATTTCTCGTATCAGGTGGTACTTGCGCTCTATGTGTTTACTTGCCTTATGGGCTCGTGGTTCCTTTGAGTTTGCAACTGCACCACTGTTATCACAATAAATTGTGATAGTTCTGGGCAAACCAGGAATCACATCCAAATCTATTAAGAAGTTCCTGAGCCATACAACTTCTTTGGTTGCCTCAGAGGCTGCCACATACTCAGCTTCCATGGTAGAGTCCGCCACACATTTCTGCTTGAGACTCCTCCATACAATGGCTCCACCTCCCAAAGTAAACACAAAACCTGAGGTAGACTTACTGTTATCCCTATCTGATTGGAAGTCGGAATCTGTGTAACCCACAGGGAGTAATTGATCTGCCTGGTATACCAGCATATAATCCCTAGTCCTTCTCAGGTACTTCAATATATGCTTTATCGTAGTCCAATGTCCCTGTCCTGGATTACTCTGATATATGCTAACCATGCCCACGGTAAAGCAGATATCCGGTCTCGTACATAACATAGCATACATGAGGCTTCCTACTGCCGAAGCATAAGGAACCGCCTTCATCTCCTCTATCTCCTTTGATGTTCTAGGACACATCTCTTTAGATAAAGGAACTCCATGCCTAAAAGGTAGAAAACCTTTCTTGGAGTTCTGCATGCTAAAATGAGCCAAAATGGTGTCTATGTATGAAGCTTGAGATAAGCACAACATCCTTTTTGTTAGTAATATATGAGAGATGTCCTAAGGCAATCGCCTTATGTATGAACCATTTATATGATAAATGAAGATTCACTATTTGAGTATACATGTTTAATGTATTTGATTGGATCTTAAACTCATTTACTGAATGTCACGATACGATTCACAAAGATGAGAGAATTTGTGATTGGATCACAACTAGTGAGTATCTCTACATGTGTAATTGTGATGTATCGAATTATCCTAGTCGATGAATTGATGGATTTGGACACCATCAATTCGTCGAGACTAGCACGAGGTATACTCCTTGGTGTATCCAAGCGGTGATTCTCCGGTGGAGACATTGTGATGTCCGAGTTAATCGTGGATGCTAGTTATGGTAACTAGTTCATTGGAGTGACCAGCCGTAAGACTTCATATGGTTCTCTGCATATATAGATATGTCAATGAAGTTCTTACTGTGGCTTAAGTGCGATGTTCCTTAGACTTGCGGTATTCAAGTCATCTTGATCATGGAGACTTATGCTTTGACATCTTAAGCAAACATCTCTAAGGAGATGTGGACCCGGGATGATTGGGTATAAGTCGAAGTGATCGAAGATGTTTGAATAGCCTATAAAGGATTCACCACTCCTTGCGAGGAAATGTATACCCATGGCCTCTCGTCGGATTGTTACTAAAGTCTTTGGCCAAAGCATTACATGTTTAGAGTAAGGTACTCTTCGATACATGTGGAGTAACTAGAATCCATAGGACGAGGAAATGATACTTGGGCTAGGTGTGACGTAGTCAGCCTAGTGGGGACTGACACAATAGACCATGTCCTGAACCAAGTGGGTATAAGATGAGTGAAGGGAATGAGGCACGATTCATTCGAGCTACTGAAGGGTTTCAGAAATAGTTCTGGATCAACCGTTGATCTTTTCGATTAATTGGGGATCATGATGTACTACTAGGTGCCACTCATGATCGTTCTATAATTAATGGTTAATTATAGACGGCCAACATAAACCGAGAACCTATTTGGTCACACGCACAACGAGTGTAATCCAAAGGATTTAAAACGAGCTTGAGAATGGGATTCTCAGACTGAGAGAAACTATGTTTGGTTGGACCAAACATAAAGCGAGCATGAAATTGTTTCAGTCGCAATGGAAGCGTGGATTGGCCGTGTCTTATGAAGACATAATGGATGGACCAAAATGGTTTGGTTCTAATCCAATGGATGAGAATAAACCAAAGGGTTTGGTTTATTTTAAACGAATGAACCAAAAGTTGGTTCGGTTCGTTTTAACTTAAAATAAACCATCATGGTTTGGTTTATTTTAACTTATCTTAATGGAGCGGGTTAACGGGCTTTATGGATATGATCCATTAACCATTAAATGAATTAGTTCTCTATAAAATATGGCTTAAACCCTAACCCTAAAGCTAATGAAGTTTTGGCCGCCCAACCCTTGCCTCCTTTTGTTATTGCCGCCCAACATGGTGTTGCCGCCAACTTCATGGAGCTGCTGCCACCTCCTTGCCGCCGGCATCCAAGCTTCAGCCGGCAATGCTCCGGCGACCCTCCGGTGATCTCTTGTGGGTTCGGTGATAAGGTGAGCTCCACATCTCCTTTGGCTGGCCTCTATTCCTCCACCAAAAGCTGTCCAGTTTTTCTGGACAGCTTGTTTCTTTGTTGTCGGAGCGTCGTTTGGACGACGGTTAGTGCTCCGACAGCGGCTAACTTACCGGGGATTTGATCTCCGGTAATCCTCTGAGGTGGAGGACGAAGGATTCGTCAAACGGTTGACGAATACCTCTCCGGAGAATCGAGTTTTGAGGACTCGGTTTTGGATCCGAATTTGGATTCGGATTGTGATCATCTCTCGATCACGTCGTCTTCAACACGAGGCTAGTAACCCGTACGAAGACGAAGCTCATGGCTTAGCGAAGTCATCCCGAGGAGCTCGGCGTGGATACGGATAGAGACGATTCTTACGAGGATCGTTCCGGTTGATGCCGTTCCCGCTATACGTCATACGAAAGGTATAACGTAGATAAATTTCCTTTTATTGCAAATTTTAATTTACGGTTATGTCTACACTTGTTGTAATATGCATGCGTGTGTTGTGTGTGTTGTAATAAATATAGATTTATTATTTTTAATTGCTTCCGCTGTGCTCATGTTTACGAAACATGATCGAACACACACACGCCGCGGTGCCGGAAACCCAACACTTTTCCTGCGATCCCTTATAACCTTGATCCCAAGGATGTGTCCCACTTCTCCCAAGTCCTTCATATCAAACTGTTTGGACAACCATACCCTTACGTCCGATAACACCTTGACATTGTTGCCAATTAACAAAATGTCATCTATGTATAGTACAAGAAATACCACTATGTTTCCGTCACATCTCTTGTATACACAAGACTCATCCGAACTTTGAATAAATCCATAAGACTGGATTACCTCATCAAAATGGATGTTCCAAGATCTCGAAGCTTGCTTCAATCCATAAATTGACCGATTAAGCTTGTACACAAGATGCTCTTTGCCCTTTGCAATGAATCCCTCTGGTTGCTTCATATAGATGTTTTCCTCAAGACTTCCATTAAGGAAAGATGTCTTGACATCCATCTGCTACACCTCATAATCCATATGAGCAGCAATACATAAGAGAATTCGGATAGACTTAAGCATGACCATCGGCGAAAAGGTCTCCTCATAATCGATGCCCTCTTTCTGAGTATACCCTTTCGCAACAAGCTTTGCTTTTAAGGTCTCAAACTTCCCATCTATTCCTCTCTTTCTTTTGTAGATCCACTTGCATCTAATGGTTTTTACACCATTGGGTGGTTCTACTAGCTCCTAGACCTGATTTGAATTCATAGATTCTATCTAAGAATTCATTGCACTTTGCCAAGATACCGCATCTTTATCTTGGATTGCCTCGTCATATGTCCAGGGATCAGGTTCATGTTTTCCAGGGACCAAATCAGAAGATTCTCCCAAGAACATAAATCTATCAGGTTGTTTAACAACCCTCCCACTACGACGAGGTATCACCTGTGTATCTTCTGTGGCACGTAGTGCAGTCACTTGTGGTATATCCTCTTGTACCAGTGGTACTGAAGTAGTGACTTGCCCTCTCAATTCCTCCAGAACAATCTTACTCATAGGCTTGTGGTTCATCACATAGTCTTCCTCTAGAAATCTGGTGTTCGTGCTAACGATCACCCTCTGATCTCTAGGACTATAGAACAAACCACCTTTCGTTCCTCTAGGATAGCCTACGAACATGCACACTTCTGTACGAGGATCTAACTTACCAGTATCTGCCTTCAGCACATTTGCTGGACTCCCCCAAATCCGAATATGTCTCAGACTAGGCTTTCGCCCAGTCCACAATTCTGTGGGAGTAGAAGGCTCTAATTTAGATGGTACCAAGTTCAAAATATACACTACCGTATCCAGAGCATACCCCCAGAATGAATCTGACAACTCAGAATAACTCATCATCGATCTAACCATCTCCATAAGAGTTCTATTCCTTTGCTCCGCTACACCATTCTGCTGGGGTGTGCCAGGTGCAGACAATTGGGATTGAATCCCAGCCACTGATAAGTAATTCCTAAACTCTCCCAAGAGGTACTCACCACCACGATCAGATCGTAGTGTTTTGATACTTTTACCTTGACATTTCTTCACATCAGCCTTGAATTCTTTGAACCTGTCAAAGCATTCAGATTTGCAGTGCATCAAGTAAATGTATCCATATCTTGAATAATCATCTATAAAAGAGACGAAATATTCAAAAGCACCTCTAGCCTGGATAGACATAGGACCACATAAATCAGAATGAACCAATTCCAACACATCTTTGGCTCTATACCCCTTGGCCTTAAAAGGTCTCTTGGTCATTTTACCTTCCAAGCAAGATTCGCAGGTTGGGAAATCTTTCACCACTAATGAACCCAGAGATCCATCAACTATCAACCTTTGAATTCTACTTAGGTTAATATGACCTAACCTTAGATGCCAAAGATATGTTTGGTTCATTTTCGAAGGTTCTTTTCTCTTATTAGATTTAGAAGATGAGTTATTTACTTCTATTTACATTGTGGGAGCTGTTGGTTCAAGGGTATATAAATTTTCTATCAATGCACCAGAACAGATAATCTCCCTATTCCTTTTTATAACAGTTCTGTAATTAAAAGAAATAGAATATCCATCCAAAAATAATTTAGAAACCGAAATCAAATTCTTTCTAAATAAAGATACATAAAGGAAATTTTTCAGAACCAAAGTTTTATTCCAATCAAAAGATAAATAAACATCTTCCACTACAATAGCCGCCACCTTCATGGCATCACCCAAGTAAACGGTAATCTCCTCCTCAGCTAGTCGTCTGGTTTCCTAGAACCCCTACAAAGTATTACAGACATGATTAGTAGCTCCCGTATCTACACACCAGGTACTGATAGATAACACCACTAAACATGTTTCAACGACCAGTCCAAAAGATATACCTTTGTTCTGCTTCCAATTAGGGCAATCATTCTTCCAATGTCCAATCTACTTGCAAGTGAAGCACTTGCCTTTCGGCTTCTTCACTCCTCCCTGAGATCCTCCCGCCACCTTTGCTCCACCTTGTTTCTTCTTCTTCTTGCCTTTCGGCTTAGAAGTCGAAACCTTCTGGGCAACCATGGCCTGAGCCTGAGCACTCTGACGAAAAAGCCCCTCTGTCGCCTGGAGTTCTGTCAGAAGCTCCACCAACGAATACAACCTCTTATTCATGTTGTAGTTCAGGCAAAACTGCTCAAAACTCCTAGGTAGAGACTGGAGAATGATATCGACCTGGGTTTCCCCATCGATTTCAGCTCCAAGGACTTCCAACTCATTCAAATGAGCCATCATCTTGAGAACATGATCCCTCACGGGTGTTCCCTCGATCATGGTGGTCATCATCAAGTTTCTCATGACTTCCTTCCTCGCAACCCGATTCTGGTGTCCGAAAAGTTCCTTGAGATTGAGCATCATGTCATAAGCAGTGGGCATGGCTTGATGCTGATGTTGCAATACATTTGACATACAAGCCAAAATGTAATATTGCGCCATCTCATCAGCCTTAATCCACTTTTTATAACTCTCTTTCTCCTTTTCCCTAGAGTCATCCGCAGGCTTAGGAGGACACTCTTCGAAGAGTACATACTTGTACTCTTCAGCAGTTAAGACAATATCAAGATTTCTTTTCCAATCAACATAATTGGGTCCAGTAAGTTTATTCTTTTTTAGTATCATAGCAAGTGGGTTGAAACTCATTTTTGAAAAACCTAAGATTCACATAGATCAAAACATTAGATTTTAAAAAATTATTGATTCCTCAAACAATAAAATTTTAAAATCAACCAACACCTCAAAACACCGAGAATATCGTATGCCACGATAGTGTGGACGTATACGAATTCTACATTTGTAAGAGGAGGTTTTACCCATTAATTTTATTATCTTGTCAACCTAACTCTTTGACAAATAAAATTAATAGTTGGTTCCTCTTCGGCCCTAAAAATAAAAGCAGTGACTCCGATGGGGAGGATACTCTTATTTGCATCTAAGTGTGTACCATTACTCGATACCAAGGCAATTATCTCGGATTATGTACCTTCCGATGGGGAAGTACACACACCCCTAAATAATTTTCTATAACCATATTTGACCCTGTGATCCGTAAAACAAACTCATCCGATGGGGAGGAAGGCACTCAGAGCCGACGCGCAAGTTTGTTTGCATCACATGTCAAATCGTAATGGAGGTTGTGGGAATTTTTTTAAAAAATATCCCTCTCCCACTTAGTAATTTAAAATGAGGAATTTTCCTAGCACACGACATGCATATCGAACAAGAAAGCAATAAATATGAAAAAAATATTTTCCAACTATTATGACTTTTGTTCTCCAATATGTCTCCCGTCGTGTTGACATCTCGTCTGCTCCTCCATACACCATGTAAAGCCATCCGGAGATCCGAGCCGAGAATAATTATTTTAATTTACATCCATCGATCCTATACTCCACGAAGAAGTGTACATGAAATCTATATTGAAAGTAAACTAAAATAAAAGGGTGGCTAAACAATGTCGTACTTAATTACAAAAATTAAATACTAGCCTCGTCAACCCCGAGAATTCAAATAATATTACAATTACACACATCCAATCACATACACACACATATGGCCATAATAGTTGGATCTTATGCCTGCAACCAAAAAGTTAGCCTACACACCTCCTACTATCATCCGGCACATACAATATATGATAAGTGCATAAAAGTAACCGAATCCTAAACACACAAAACCGGAAACCTTGGTTATGATACCACTTGAATGTCGAAGCTTCGCTTCCCTCTTCAACTTGGTTGCTTGTGCATGGCGATCCCATCTACATCCCCGAATTAAAAAAATTAATCCAAGACGATGACGGATTACCCAAGCAACCGATCCATCATCGTGCTATTCGATTAGAGTGGTCTCTTGAATAAACTTGTTGTTCAAGCAACCTAACTCTTTTGCTCGATTAGTCGCGGAATAGATGGTGTACGGATCACCGGTTTTTGTGTTTATCTTTGGGGTCCAAGTAAATTAGCCACATGCAATTACATACATAATACAAAGAAACAAAAGGAAACCAAAATAAGAATTATACCTCTTGTTTACCTCTTGGTCTTCTATCGTATGTCCTATCCTCCTCTTGGACGTTGTGTGGGCAACGATCCTCCAAGAGTTGAAACCTTCTAGATCTCATTCTTCCCTTCCTTGTCCGCTCCAAGCAAAGGGAAGAATACTCGATACTTCTTCTTCTATCTAGCGCCGACCACCAAGCCACCAAGCTTGATGTTGCCGCCGGCCAAGGAGAGGAAGTAGATGAATGGGCGCCGGCCAAGAGAACTAAGGCTCTTGTTGCCACCGGCCAAGGAAAGAGAGAGATAGGGAGGAGTCGCCTGCCAAAACTAGAGAGAGAGAGGGAGGTGCCTCCCAAGGTAGAAGCTCCAACCTAGGGTTGTCGCCCAAGCTTCTCTCAAGCAACCTCTAATAAACCCTAACCCTAATCCTTGTCTGTCACCCAAGCCAAGGAAGCAAAAACCCTAATCTCCCAAAAGATGATTTCACCGTCCAAGCCCTAGCCCTTCTTTTATAGAGCTAGGCTTAAGCCTCCTTTCAATCTCCACCATCGGATCTAGGGATTCAATTCCCACCGTCGGATTTAGGGTTTCATTTTCCGCTGTCGGATCTAGGCTTTCATGAGGTTTTTAATAGGCTACAATAGGGACCATGAGGAGGAGTTGGATCTTGGCCACCCAATGGATCTAGCCCACATAAAGTCCAATCAATTAATGATAATCCATTCCACTAGAGGTTTATCATTGATCTACCTTACCAACCCCCATAAATAAATATGGGCTCCATATATTAATTGTACAAATATCTCTCCGTGTTTAAGATCTTGAATGTTCGTCAATTAATTAATTTACTGACAAATAATTAGTCAATATCTAACTCCATGAGTAGTACCACTCAACCTTATCATCATGCCGGACCAAGTCCACCTACAGGATTTACATAATGATCCTTATGAGCTCCTCAAGGGGACATCATCATTCTAATATATAGGACACAGTTTCCTCCTATAATCAACGACACACCATGTAAATAATATCATTTCTCAACTTACCTAGCCTATCGATTTAATCTATAAATCTCGCCCATTGGTAAATCAAAGAAATAAATACTAAGTACATGTGCTCGTTATTATATCGGGATTAAGAGCATGTACACCATAATATCTGAGGTCCGATTCAATTATGTAGTCAGCAATAAATCGAATCACCTCTAAGTCGCTCCTGCTCAATACACATAAAGTGTACTAGTGTAATTCTATGGTCAAGACAAACCAATACCAAATCACACTACAACCATACTAATGGTTTGTTCAAAACCATCTCGATTGTGAGCCTCTACTTATACTCTACAAGGAATTAATAACATGATCTCCCGTGTGACACTACACACCATGTTATCTACAATGTAATGTATCAAACAATATGGATAACCATAAATATGTAAACAATGATCATGTGATTCTTATTTCAAAAATAAAGATATTCATACAAAAGATAGACTTTTTAGTATACATCCAAACAATCTACATGTTAGAAACATTCATTGATATATTCGATATCGAATCAAATATCAAAAGCTCTAAGTTAGATAATCAGTTAACCTCACAATTATGACATTGTCGTCTTAGCCATATAAGCAATGAACGCATATCTAAACTGCATAAGCTTGACATTTTGGATTCTTATGAATCAGATTCATTAGACACATGTGTTTCATGCTTAAAAGGAAAAATGAGTTAAGAACCACAGTTGATTACTTATTCAACTGTGTTTGTTTCAAGGCATGCTGTATTTCTAGAGAAGGAGTTTCTCTTACAGAAAAATAGTGGAAGTGAGATTGAACTAAGCATAGTTCAAAAGACTCCGGTAGACACAGAAGAGATGCCTAGTCAAGAACCACAGTTGATTACTTATTCAGATGAGGTAAGAATTGAACCTAATGATACACCACCTCCTCGTAGATCTAGTAGAACACGTAGGATTTCTAAGAGATATGGATTTCTCATAAGTGAATCTAATGACGTGTTGCTTATAGAGGATGAGGAACCCACTAGTTACGAAGAGGTACTGAATAGTTCAGACAGGGATAGGTGGCTAATAGCCATGAAATCAGAAATGGATTCCATGTATAAAAACCATGTTGGGAACTTAGTGGACCCACTCGAAGGCATAACGTCTATAGGGTGCAAGTGGGGTTTCAAGAAGAAAATCGACATGAATTGTAATGTTATTACCTATAAATCTAGATTAGTGGCAAAAGGCTATCATCAAAGACAAAGTGTTGACTATGACGAAACCTTTTCACCAGTAGCTATGCTTAAATCTATTCGGATACTCCTAGCCATAGCGACTCATTTTTATTGTGAGATATGGAAGATGGATTTGAAAATATCTTTCCTTAACGAAAACCTATCTGAGGATGCATATATGACACAACATGAGGGTTTCACATCCATTGACAAAAACAAAGTATGCGAGCTTTAACGATCCATTTATGGATTGAAGTAAGCATCTAGGAGTTGGAATATCTATTTTGATGAGGCAATCAAACAGTTTGATTTATCACAAAATACTGAGGTGCCCTGTGTGTATAAGAAGGTTAGTGGGAGTGTAGTCATATTTCTAGTATTGTATGTCGATGACATATTAATTATAGGATTTTTTTTTGTTTTGCAAATAGTCAAAGTCTAGTTGTCCAAAATGTTCTCCATGTAAGACATGGGAGAAGCAACCTATATTTTGGGGATTAAGATCTATAGAGATAAATCGAATCGGTTGCTTGGTCTTTCATGAAGGTAGGAAACTTCGCTTCCCACTTCAACTCGGTCGCTTGTTCATGGCGATCCTGTCTTCGTCCCCAGATAAAAAAAATTTATCCTTGACAAAGATGGATTACCCAAGCTACCGTTTCATCATCGTGCTATTCGATTAGAGTGGTCACTTGAACAAACTTGTTGTTCAAGCAACTAACTTCTATTCTACGATTAGCCGCGGAATAGACGATGTATGGATCACCGGTTTTTGCGTTTGTATTCGGGGTCCAAATAAATTAAGCCACATATCAAAACATACAAAATACAAATAAACAAAAGGAAAGCAAAACAAGATTTATACCTCTTGTTTACCTCAAGGTCTTCTATCGTATGTCCTTCCTCCTTTTGGACGTCGTGTGGGCGACGATCTTCCAAAAGTTGAAGCCTCCTAGATCACCTTCTTACTTTCTTTGCTCACTCTGAATGAAAGGAAGAATAAAACAAAACTCTTCTCCTATCTAGAACCGACCACCAAGCCAAAAGCTTGGTGATATCTGCCGGCCAAGGAGAGAAGATGAAGATTATGGACGCTGGCCAAAAGCTCCAAGGGAAGAAACCCTAGCCTTTGCCGCCGGCCAAGGATGAGAGGATGAAGATTGGACGCCGGCGAAGGAGAGAAGAAGAGAAGATGGGCGCCAGCCAAAACCCTATGAAGAAGGAAAAAAACTTCCAAAAGTGTGGCCGCCCAATGCCTCTTCCAAAACCCTAGCCTCCCTTTTGTTTCTTGCCGCCCAAGCCAAAAGAAACAAAAACCCTAATCTCTCAAGTATGTTACACGCCCAAGCCTTGGCCTCCTTTTATAGAGTTTGGCTTAAGCCTTGTTTTATCTCCACCGTCGGATCTAGAGATTTAATCTCAACCGTCGGATCTAGAGATTTAATCTCAACCGTAGGATCTAGAGATTTAATCTCCACCGTTGGATCTAGAGTTTTATTTTCCATCATTGGATTTAGAGTTTTATTTTTCATCATCGGATCTAGGCTCCATGAGGTTTTAATAGGCTACAATAGGGACCATGAGGAGGAGTTGGATCTTGGCCACCCAATGGATCAAGCCCACATAAAGTCCGATCCATTAATGATAATCCATTCCACTAGAGGATTATCATTGATCTACCTCACCAACCCCCATAAGTTAATATGAGCTCCATATATTATTTGTACATATATCTCCCCGTGTTTAAAATCCCGAATGTCCGTCGATTAATTAATTTACTGATAATTAATTAATCAACATCTAACTCCATGAGTAGTACCACTCAACCTTATCATCATGCCAGACCAAGTCCACCTGCAGGGTTTGCATGATGAACCTTATGAGCTCCTCAAGGGGACATCATCATCCTAATATATAGGACACGGTTTCCTCCTATAATCAATGACACACCATATAAATAATATCATTTCCCAACTTACCCAGCCAATCGATTTACTCTATAAATCTCGCCCATTGGTAAATTAAGGAAATGAATACTAAGTATATGTGCCCGTTATTATATCGGGATTAAGAGAATGTACAACATAATATCTGAGGTCACTATAACCATACTAATGGTTTTTCCATAACCATCTCGGTTGTGAGCCTTTACTTATACTTTATAAGGAGCTGATAACATGATCTCCTGTGTGACACTACACACCATGTTATCTACAATGTAATGTATTAGACAAAATGCATAACCATAAATATGCAAACAATGATCATGTGATTCTTATTTCAAAATAAAGACGTTCATACAAAAGATAGACTTTTTAGTATACATCCCAACAATCTCCCACTTATACTAAAAGACTATGTTATCCTCAAACTACCATACATTTGATTCCCATTCCCTCCACATGCCTATCAAAAGCTCTCGCTGGAAGGGCCTTAGTGAAAGGATCTGCCAGGTTATCCTCCAATGCAATCTTGGCCACAACAACTTCTCCTCTCTTTAAGATTTCTCGTATCAGGTGGTACTTGCACTCTATATGTTTACTTGCCTTATAGGCTCGTGGTTCCTTCGAGTTTGCAACTGCACCACTATTATCACAATAAATTGTGATAGTTCTGGGCAAACTAGGAATTACATCCAAGTCCATCAAGAAGTTCTTGAGCCATACAACTTTTTTGGCTGCCTCAGAGGCTGCCACATACACAGCGTCCATGGTGGAGTCCACCATGCATTTCTGCTTGACACTCCTCCATACAATGTCTCCACCTCCCAAAGTAAACACAAAACCTGAGGTAGACTTACTGTTATCCCTATCTGATTGAAAGTCGGAATCTGTGTAACCCATAGGGAGTAATTGGTCTGCCTGGTAAACTAGCATATAATCCCTAGTCCTTCTCAGACACTTCAATATATGCTTTATCGCAGTCCAATGTCTCTGTCCTGGATTACTCTGATATCTGCTAACCATGCCCACAACAAAGCAGATATCCGATCTCGTACATAGCATAGCATACATGAGGCTTCCTACTACCGAAGCATAAGGAACTGCCTTCATCTCCTCTATCTCCTTAGATGTTCTAGGACATATCTTCTTAGATAAAGGAACTCCATTCCTGAAAGGTAGAAAACCTTTCTTAGAGTTCTGCATGCTAAAACGATCCATAATGCTGTCTATGTATGAAGCTTGAGATAAGCTCAACATCCTTTTCCTGCGATCCCTTATAACCTTGATCCCAAGGATGTGTCCCACTTCTCCCAAGTCCTTCATATCAAACTGTTTGGACAACCATACCCTTACGTCTGATAACACCTTGACATTGTTGCCAATTAACAAAATGTCATCTATGTATAGTATAAGAAATACCACTACGTTTCCGTCACATCTCTTGTATACACAAGACTCATTCGGACTTTGAATAAATCCATAAGACTAGATTACCTCATCAAAGCGGATGTTTCAAGATCTCAAAGCTTGCTTCAATCCATAAATGGATCGATTAAGCTTGCACACAAGATGCTCTTTGCCCTTTGCAATGAATCCCTCTGGTTGCTTCATATACATGTTTTCCTCAAGACTTCCATTAAGGAAAGCTGTCTTGACATCCATCTACCATACCTCATAATCTATATGAGCAACAATACATAAGAGAATCCGGATAGACTTAAGCATGACTACCGGCAAAAAGGTCTCCTCATAATCGATACCCTCTTTCTGAGTATACCCCTTCGCAATAAGCCTTGCTTTGAAGGTCTCAATCTTCCCATCTATTCCTCTCTTTCTTTTGTAGATCCACTTGCATCCAATGGCTTTTACACCATTGGGTGGTTCTACTAGCTCCTAGACCTAATTTGAATCCATAGATTCTATCTCAGAATTCATTGCACTTTGCCAAGATACCACATCTTTATCTTGGATTGCCTCATCATATGTCCATGGATCAGGTTCATGTTTGCCAGGGACCAAATCAGAAGATTCTCCCAAGAACATAAATCTATCAGGTTGTTTAACAACCCTCCCACTACGATGAGGTATCGCCTGTGTATCCTCTGTGACACGCAGTGCAGTCACTTGTGGTATATCCTCTTGTACCAGTGGTACTGAAGTAGTGACTTGCCCTCTCAATTCCTCCAGAACAATCTTACTCATGGGCTTATAGTTCATTAAATAGTCTTCCTCTAGAAATCTGGCGTTCGTGCAAACGATCACCCTCTGATCTCTAGGACTATAGAACAAACCACCTTTCGTTCCTCTAGGATAGCCTACGAACATGCGCACTTCTGTACGAGGATCTAACTTACCAATATCTGCCTTAAGCACATTTGCTGGACTCCCCCAAATCCGAATATGTCTCAGACTAGGATTTCGCCCAGTCCACAATTCTGTGGGAGTAGAAGGCTCTGATTTAGATGGTACCAAGTTCAAAATATACACTACCGTATCCAGAGCATACTCCCAGAATGAATCTGGCAACTCAGAATAACTCATCATTGATCTAACCATCTCCATAAGAGTCCTATTCCTTTGCTCTGCTACACCATTCTGTTGGGGTGTGCCAGGTGTAGACAATTGGGATTGAATCCCAGTCTCTGATAAGTAATTCCTAAACTCTCCCAAGAGGTACTCACCACCACGATCAGATCGTAGTGTCTTGATACATTTATCCTGACGTTTCTCCACATCAGCCTTGAATTCTTTGAACTTGTCAAAGCATTCAGACTTGCGGCGCATCAAGTAAATGTATCCATACCTTGAATAGTCGTCTATAAAAGAGACAAAATATTCAAAGCCACCTCTTGCCTGGATAGAAATAGGACCATACAAATCAGAATGAACCAATTCCAACACATCTTTGGCTCTATACCCCTTGGCCTTGAAAGGCCTCTTGGTCATTTTACCTTCCAAGCAAGACTCACAGGTTGGAAAGTCTTCCACCACTAATGAACTCAGAGGTCCATCAGCTATCAACCTTTGAATTCTTCATAGGTTAATATGACCAAGCCTTAGATGCCAAAGATATATTTTGTTCATCTTCGAAGGTTCTTTTCTCTTATTGGAATTAGAAGATGAGTTATTCACTTCTATTTGCATCGTGGGAGCTTTTGGTTCGAGTGTATACAAATTTCCTATTAATGCATCAGAACAGATAATCTCCCTATTCATTTTTATAACAACTCTATCATTAAAAGAAATAGAATATCCATCCATAAACAATTTAGAAATCGAAATCAAATTCTTTCTAAATAAAGGTACATAAAGGCAATTTTTAAGAACCAAAACTTTATTCCTCTCAAAAGACAAATAAACATCTCCCACTGCAACAGCCGCCACCTTCGTGGCATCGCCCAAGTATACGGTAATCTCCCCTTCAGTCAGTCATTTGGTTTTCTGGAACCCCTGCAAAGTATTGCAGACATGATCAATGGCTCCTGTATCTACACACTAGGTGCCGGTAGATAACACCGCTAAACATGTTTCAACGACTAGACCAAAAGATATACCTTTGTTCTGCTTCCGGTTGGGGTAGTCCTTCTTCCAGTGTCCAGTCTGCTTGTAAGTGAAGCACTTGCCTTTTGCCTTCTTCACTCCTCCCTGAGTTCCTCCTGACGCCTTTGTCCCAGTTTGTTTTTTCTTCTTCTTGCCTTTCGGCTTAGAAGTAGAAAACTTTTGGGCAACCATGGCCTGTGCCTGAGCACTCTAACGAAATAGTCCCTCTGTTGTCTGAAGTTCTGTCAGAAGCTCCACCAACGAATACAACCTTTTATTCATGTTGTAGTTCAGGCAAAACTGCTCAAAACTCCTAGGTAGAGATTGGAGAATGATATTGACCTAGGTTTCCCCATCGATCTCAGCTCCGAGGACTTCCAGCTCATTCAAATGAGCCATCATCTTGAGAACATGATCCCTCACAGGTGTTCCCTCGATCATGGTGGTCGTCATCAAGTTCCTCATGGCTTCCTGCCTAGCAGCCCGATTCTGGTGTCCGAAAAGCTCTTTGAGATTGAGCATCATGTCATAAGCAGTGGGCATGGATTGATGTTGATGTTGCAGTACATTTGACATAGATGCCAAAATGTAACAGCGCGCCATCTCATCAGCCTTAATCCACTTCTTATAACTCTCCTCCTTTTTCCCAGAATCATCCGCAGGCTTAGGAGGACACTCTTCGAGGAGTACATATTTGTATTCCTCAGCAGTCAAGACAATGTCAAGATTCCTCTTCCAATCAACATAATTGGGTCCAGTAAGTTTATTTTCTTTCAGTATCACAGCAAGCGGGTTGAAAGTCATTTTGAAAAAAATCTAAGAATCACATAGATCAAAAATATTAGATTTCAAAAAATTATTGATTCCTCAAACAATAAAATTTTAAAATCAACCAGCACCTCAAAACACCGAGAATATCGTATGCCACGATAGTGTGGACATATACGAATTCTACATTTGTAAGAGGAGGTTTTACCCATTAAGTTTACTATCTTGTCAACCTAACTTTTTGACAAATAAAATTAATAGTTGGTTCCTCTTCGGCCCTACAAATAAAAGCAGTGACTCCGATGGGGAGGATACTTCTATTTGTATCTAAGTGTTCACCATTACTCAGTACCAAGTAATTATCTCGAGTTATGTGCCTTCCGATGGGGAAGTATACACGCTCCTTAATAATTTCCTATAACCATATTCGACCCTGTGATCTGCAAAACAAACTCATCCGATGTGGAGGAAGGCACTCAGAGCCGACGCAAAAGTTTGTTTACATCACATGTCAAATCGTATTGGAGGCCGTGGGAATTTATAAAAATATCCCTCTCCCACTTAGTAATTTAAAATTGAGGAGTTTTCTAGCCTACGACATGCATATCAAACAATAAGCAATAAATATTAAAAAGAAATATTTTCCAACTATTATGGCTTTTGTCTTCAATATGCCTCCTATTGTGTCGCCATCCCGTCCACTCCTCCCCACGCCATGTACAAGCCATCCGGAGATCCGAGTCGAGAATAACTATTTTAATTTACATCCATCGATCCTATACTCCACGAAGGAGTGTACATGTAATCTAGATCGAAAGTAAACTAAAATAAATGAGTGGCTAAACAATGCCGTACTTAATTAAAAAAAATTAAATACTAGCCTCGTCAACCCCGAGGATTCAAAAAAAAAAATACAATTACACACATACAATCACATACACACATATGGCCATAATAGTTGGATCCTATGTCTGCAACAAAAAAGTTAACCTACGCACATCCTACTATTATCCGACACATATAATATATGGAAAGTGCATAAAAGTAACCGAATCCTAAAACACACAAAACCGAAAATCGTGGCTCTGATACCAATTGAAGGTAAGAAACTTCGCTTCCCACTTCAACTCAATCGCTTGTTCATGGCGATCCCGTCTTTGTCCCCGGATAAAAAAATTTATCCTTGACAAAGATGGATTACCCAAGCTACCGTTTCATCATCGTGCTATTCGATTAGAGTGGTTACTTGAACAAACTTGTTGTTCAAGCAACCAACTTCTATTCTACGATTAGCCATGGAATAGACGATGTACGGATCGTCGGTTTTTACATTTGTATTCGGGGTCCAAGTAAATTAAGCCACATATCAAAACATACAACATACAAATAAACAAAAGGAAAGCAAAACAAGATTTATACCTCTTGTTTACCTCAAGGTCTTCTATCATATGTCCTTCCTCCTTTTGGACGTCGTGCGGGCGACGATCTTCCAAAAGTCGAAGCCTCCTAGATCACCTTCTTCCTTTCTTTGCTCGCTCCGAACGAAAGGAAGAATAAAACAAAACTCTTCTCCTATCTAGAACCGACCACCAAGCCAAAAGCTTGGTGATATCCGCCAGCCAAGGAGAGAAGATGAGGATTATGGACGCCGGCCAAAAGCTCCAAGGGAAGAAACCCTAGCCTTTGCCGCTGGCCAAGGATGAGAGGATGAAGATTGGACGCCGACCAAGGAGAGAAGAAGAGAAGATGGGCGCCAGCTAAAACCCTATGAAGAAGGAAAAAAACTTCCAAAAGTGTGGCCGCCCAATGCCTCTTCCAAAACCCTAGCCTCCCTTTTGTTTCTTGCCGCCCAAGCCAAAAGAAACAAAAACCCTAATCTCTCAAGTATGTTACACGCCCAAGCCTTGGCCTCCTTTTATAGAGTTTGGCTTAAGCCTTATTTTAATCTCCACTGACGGATCTAGAGATTTAATCTCAACCGTCGGATCTAGAGATTTAATCTCCACCGTCGGATCTAGAGATTTAATCTCCACCGTTAGATCTAGAGTTTTATTTTCCATCATCGGATTTAGAGTTTTATTTTTCATCATCGGATCAAGGCTCTATGAGGTTTTAATAGGCTACAATAGGGACCATGAGGAGGAGTTGGATCTTGGCCACCCAATGGATCAAGCCCACATAAAGTCCGATCCATTAATGATAATCCATTCCACTAGAGGATTATCATTGATCTACCTCACCAACCCCCATAAGTTAATATGGGCTCCATATATTATTTGTACATATATCTCCTCGTGTTTAATATCGTGAATATCCGTTGATTAATTAATTTACTGACAATTAATTAATCAACATCTAACTCCATGAGTAGTACCACTCAACCTTATCATCATGCCGGACCAAGTCCACCTGCAGGGTTTGCATGATGAACCTTATGAGCTCCTCAAGGGGACATCATCATCCTAATATATAGGACACGGTTTCCTCCTATAATCAATGACACACCATATAAATAATATCATTTCCCAACTTACCGAGCCTATCGATTTACTCTATAAATCTCGCCCATTGGTAAATTAAGGAAATGAATACTAAGTATATGTGCCCGTTATTATATCGGGATTAAGAGAATGTACAACATAATATCTGAAGTCCGATTCAATTATGTAGTTAGCAATAAATCGAATCACCTCTAAGTCGGTCCTGCTCAATACACACAAAGTGTACTAGTGTAATTCTATGGTCAAGACAAACCAATACCAAATTTCACTACAACCATACCAATGGTTTTTCCATAACCATCTCGGTTGTGAGCCTTTACTTATACTTTACAAGGAGCTGATAACATGATCTCCCGTGTGACACTACACACCATGTTATCTACAATGTAATGTATTAGACAAAATGCATAACCATAAATATGCAAACAATGATCATGTGATTCTTATTTCAAAATAAAGATGTTCATACAAAAGATAGACTTTTCAGTATACATCCCAAAATTTCGCAGTCTACATATATAGATAAAGTGCTAAAACAGTTTAGCATGGATGAATCCAAGAAAGGTTTCATTCCCATGAGACATGGGATTCACCTTTCGAAGTCTATGTGCCCGCGCACTGAAGACGAGAGGATTCACATGAGTCAGATCTCCTATTCATCAGATATAGATTGATCATGTATGTTATGTTATGTACAAAGCCCGATGTATAGTACGCTTTGAGCATGAGAGAAATTGTGATTGGATCACAATTAGTGGGTATCTCATCATGTGTAAATATGCAAGTATTGAAACTATCCCTAGTCGATGAATTGATGAGATTGGACATCATCAATTCTATGAGACTAGCACATGTTATGCTTCTTGGTTTATCCAAGCATTCGGTACTCACTGAATGGAAGCATAGGGATGCTGAGAGTGAACATGTGGATGCTAGTTCTGGTAACTAGTTCATTGGAGTGACCTACTATGAGATTTCGTATGGTTCTATATGTCGTTGAAGATCTCATTGCAGCTCGA
This sequence comes from Wurfbainia villosa, assembly GCA_025175895.1. Classification (NCBI taxonomy): domain Eukaryota; kingdom Viridiplantae; phylum Streptophyta; class Magnoliopsida; order Zingiberales; family Zingiberaceae; genus Wurfbainia; species Wurfbainia villosa. Next base: position 33,783,839 of record CM046000.1, on the reverse strand, counting down.
GTGTGAGCTTCCTTAGACTTGAGGTATTCAAGTCACCTCGATCATGATGCCTTATACTTTGACTTCTTTGTAGCCATCTCCTTAGGAGGTGTAACTCTGGGATGATTGGGTATAGGCTAAAGTGATCGAAGGTGTTTGAATAACCCACAGAGGATTTACCACTCATGATAAAGGAAATGTATATCCTAGGCCTCTTGTCAGGATTGTTATTCAGAAGTCTCTGTCTAGAGCAAACATGTTAAGAAGATGGTCTTCTTGGGAACATGTAGGAGTAACTTGAATCCATAGGACAAAGGAAACTAACTTGGACTAGGTGTGACATTGTCAGCCTAGTGGGTATGAACACTGTAGGGTCGATGGTGGCCGGCTAGAGGGGGGGTGAATAGCCTTTGTCGTAAACGGTGGAATTCGTTCGTTCGTTGTTCATCTACAAACTTAATTAGTGCAAGCGGAATATAAATAATTACGACAAATGCAAAGGAAAAATAGAAACACAAATGCTAACACCGCAATGTAATGTGGTTCACGGCTTCGCTGCTAATCCACAGTTCGATTCGTCCACGGTGAATCACTCCGCAAGCTTTCACTATTCTCTCCTTTGCACCAAGATAGGTGGAGGTAACCTCTTTACACAAGAATCACTCCTCTTACAAATATGATGTAAATAAACTCAAGTAAGAGGATGGAAAACCTTTAGGGCACTTTGGGAGAATTTAGAGCATTAACATTATGCCCCCAAAGCCCCTCACCCTTCCTTTTTATAGAGGAAGAGGGTTTCTTCCCGTTGACATAGGACCAGTCGACTGATCCCGTAGCCGTTGCCCAATAACGACTTCTTCCACGTTGGATTCCATCCAATGACACCATCATCAGTCGATTAATCTTACCATCAGTTGACTGATGGACCTATCAGTCAAGTGCTCGCGAGCTCGACTCCATTCTGTACTCGAAACTCTTGGGACCAGTCGACTGATGCCTTCATCAGTCGACTGGTGGTCTTGTAGTCGTCTACCATTCCATGGCAGTTGACTGTTGGCACTTGAACCAGACTCGAACACTAGTCGAGTCACAGTCGACTTAGAGTAGTCGACTACCATTACATGGCAATCGACTGGTGTTGGGAAATCCCATCCGACACTTAGCCAATTGGCCAAGTTTCACCTAAGAGCACTACCCCTTCCTGGGTTACATTCGCTCACTCTCATCCCTCGGAGTCCCTCGCCTTTGAAGTTATCTTCGTCCGGCCATGTCCCTCGGATGCACCAAGCGCACGGCTTTGCAGCACCATCCTTCACGTCTCGCCCTGAAGTATACTTCTTCCGGCTTCACTCCAAGCTCCTCGTCCGGAGGTCCCTCGGATGCTCCAAGCGCACGACTTCCACAAAGACCGAGTCATGAGATGTGTGTAGGGGATCGATTGGAATGCTAGAGAGGGGGTGAATAGCGTCGATTAGTTGCGTGATGGATTTCAATTGCGTGCTTGTCTACAATTTGTGTTAGCGCAGCGGAAATAGAAATAATAAAACAAATACAACACAAACACAAGCACTACACAATCATATAACATGATTCGGAACGGAATGGTTCCTACTCCACGGATCGAGCTCTAAAGAGCTCTAGCGATGCCACAAACACCACTAAGCAATAAACTCCTTCTCGACAACAAGTCGGAGGCGGAGAAATCTCTTACAACAGATTACAAAAGTAATACACAAAAATACAAGCAAAATACAAGGAAATGTAAAGAACACTTTACAATCTAGGATTTTTGAGTGCTTGCTTGTTGGTTGCTTGGATGAGCTTGAAGGACCCTGAAATGCACCTACAAATCACCTTCAAATCGCCTCACCAAAGCTCCCAAAGAACCAATGCCGGAATCTCCATGAACAACTCCCTTTTTAACTTGCATCGGGCTGGATTTCCGCTGATCAGTCGACTACCATAAGTCCCCAGTCGACTGCCAACACTGTAGCTGTGAGACAACGACTCAATCCACGTTGGAAAAGTTCCAACGGGACTCTCACCGATCATTCGCCAACATTGGCGATCATTGCCCACGCTTCCGTGTGTCTAATCGATTCAGCATTTTATGCTCACGACTCAGCGGCGATGATCGCCATCCATGGCGATCGCGCGATCAACTTCTTCAATGAGCAGTCGACTGCCAAGGCAATTTCAGCCCTAAATGGAAGTCGAGCTCTAGTCGACTCACGGTAGTCGAACTGACCATAATGCCAGTCGACTACCAACCTCAAAGATGAGGTTTTAACCCAAGTATGATGTCCCCATACTTGCTAGACCACCCTTAGCCTAGACCTAAGCCTTCTATCCACCTCCATCAGCCTCACGCCTATCGGATCCCTCTAAGTCATCCATAACTTGTTCATCCATACGTTAGCTTTCAGGTGCTTCCGTCGGCCATGTCATGCTAAGTCGGTCTATATCGCCAAGGCACATTGGACTTACACTGCCAAGACTCCGCTTGGACTTTACGCCGCCAACCATTGGACTTATGCTGCCAAGACTTCACCCTTGGACTTTACGCCGCCAAAATCAAACCCCTTGGACTTCTCAAATGCCAAGTACCCATGACCTGGACTTACACCACCAAGACTACACCCTTGGACTTTCCAAATGCCAAGACTCAAGCTTGGACTTACCCTTGCCAACCCATGTTGGACTTTCCATGCCAAGACCCATGCTTGGACTTTTCCTTGCCAAGACCCATGCTTGGACTTTTCCCTTGCCAAGACCCATGCTTGGACTTTCTATGTCAAGTGCTAGACTTGGACTTTCCCATGCCAATTACATTGTCATACGTTTTGTCGAACATTAAAACATCGCTCGAGTCAAACTCGAGTCCGGTCAATCGTGACCTGGGCCGATTGCGCCAACAATGTGAAACTCGCCAAGGCTCCATGTGCGAATTACTAAGTCCTGCAAGACTCCAACGTATATAGCAAATCCAAACATCTTAACTTAAACCCTTTGCCACACATATCAAAACCATATCAAGGGTTGATTGCACTAACAATCTCCCCCTTTTTGATGTGTGACAATCCGTTTAAGTTAGGTAAACATTTGATAAAAATATCAAGGTAAGAAAGCATGTAAATAACATAATTAGCAACTCTCCCCCTTAATACATGAAACTCCCCCTAAATATAATTCCCCCTTACTTAAACAAATATATTTCTCCCCCTTTGACACCATCAAAAATATTAAACAAAGTTTATATAAGCATGACATCAAGTTTAGAGGGAAACAAAAACCAAAACATGCCTTAAAATTGGATAAAAGAGGTTATTGAGCATGTTATCAATCGATCAGTCGACTGGTTCAGACTACCAGTCGACTAACACTCAAATTTCAGGTTTTTTAGATTTTCAGGGTGGATTTCAGAAATGCATTAAAAATTCTACAAAATTCGAAAAATCATGAAATTTGGGGAACACATTTCTTTTAAGTATCTTTATCAATGAAAAATAGTTTTTCATGAAAAATCATTATATTTTCAAGGATTTTCCAAAAAACTAAAAGCTTCAAAAACAACTAGGTTTTTGATCAAGTTAGTATCACTTTTAACACCTAGTTTTGGTTTGGATTGTTTCAAAACATGTACACATAGATTTTAAAGTAAGAAATTATTTTGAAAACATATGAAATATCCAACCATGATCTTTGGGCAATATGTCTATGAATTAAACATAAGCCTTCCCCATGATTGGTCTATTATTACTATTTGATACCTCAAATGACCATCTAAATGCCATAGGCATTAGTGGAACATTAGTATCATCCTATCATCTCAACCATGCTATGTTTTCAATCAAAGTAGCCTATGGTGAGTGTGAGATGTATCCTAAAGGTATTTATATATATATACTTAACCTTCAATTTCATGTAATTCTATGCAAAGTTAAGTATCATCCTATCATACCACATGATCATAAAAATATATATGAATTGATTTTATATTATGATCATGAAACACATGTATTCATCAATTTATATCCATGCATTAGGTATAAATTATGATAAAAATTCAAATATCACCTAAAGCATGATTTTAAACCTTATTGCCCATGATTATCTATCAAATATCAAGATCATAAATCATGATTGCAAACATATATGACAATTACATTAACTATCATGATTTAAGCATTATTTTCAATTTATGAGCACATTATCATCACCCAACACTATGCTAAAATTTTGTCCCACCATCCTAAGTCAACCAAAATATGATATAGGTAAAGTCCATATGGTTGACTATCCTAGGGTTTTCCTAACCCTTAAGGATGGATTTAGGAACCCAAAACAAATTCTTTCCTATGGGGTTCACTAAAAATTCCTTAGGGATCCATTTTCTAGCTATTGTTTTCTTTTTATCTTGAACCCTAGCAATTAAACATTTATAGGCCTTTTCATTTTTATTTTCCTTATATCCTAGGCCTTTCTTATCGAAGCTTGCTCTTTGGCTCCCTATGATCATGTTAAGGGTGTTGGAGCCAATAGTAAATTTTTCTAGGGCCTTGGTTAAATGATCTACTTTCTCTCTTAAAGCCCTATTTTCATCCATACATGCATCACTAACATTAAAAGGCATATAGTTATCATGTGAGCATGCATCATTAAGGCTAGAAGAAATATTATCATTAATATTTGAGCATGCTTTTTCTAGTTTATTTTCTAAATCCTTAATTTGATCTAGCATGCTCTTATTTTTCTTTTTGGCCCTAAATAGATCCTTAGTAAGACTAGAAATCATGGAAACTATTTTACTTGGTGAGAGGTTCGTTACCATAGTTTCCATGTCCTCTTCCTCCGATTCCGATGATGATGAGGATGAAGCTCCCCCTTCACTTGAGCTCTCCTCACTAGTGCTTCTTTCTTCTTGCTCGGAGGAGGAGGAGTCTAGGTCGTCAAATGCCATTAGGGCAAAGTTTGAGTGGACATGTTCTTCCTCTTCTTCGGATGAGGATGATGAAGAGGGATCGTCCCATGTCTTTGCCTTTAGTGCTTTGGCCTTTTCCTTTTCTTTGACCTTCTTCTCCCCTTTCTTCCTTTTCTTCCTTCTTCCTCCTTTCTTCTTTGCTCTTGTTCAGGAGAGGACAATTATCCCTTATGTGTCCCTCTTATTGGCAATTGTAGCAAATCACCTTCCGCCTTGGTCTTCTCCTCCTATCATAAGATTGATTAAATTTAAAATTTTTCAAAGCACGCCTTACCTTCCTTACCATGTATGCTTCTTCCGTGCTATCCATGGAGGAAGAGGAGGATGCTTCATCGGAGGAGGAGGGAGTCTCCATCTTCTTCTTCCCCTTGTTTGCTAACAAGGCTACTCCTCTTGATGGTTGAATTCTAGGCTCTTCTACTACTCCTTCGAGCCTTGTTTCGTGGAGCTCCATGGTTGAGAAAAATTCCTCTAAGGTGCTAACTTCTAGATTCTTGGAGATGTAGAAGGAATCCACCATAGAGCTCCATCTTGAGGACCGGGGAAAGGCATCTATAGCCTTCATTACCATATCCCGGTTGGAGAGCTTTTCCCCTACACTTGTCAAACCGGTTAGAATTTCCTTAAACCTAGAGTGTAGGGACTTTACCTTCTCTCCCTTTTCGAGTTTGATATTGGATAATTGGGAGCAAAGGACATCTCTCCTTGCTAGCTTGGCCTCGGATGTGCCTTCATGAATCTCTAGGAGTTTCTCCCACATCTCTTTGGCGCTAGCACACTCTCCTATCCGGTTGACTTCTTGTTGGGGGAGTACGTTGGCTTTTGAGTTTGCTAAGTACTCTTCCCTTTGCCTCTTGCTCCACCTTGATTTTTCCAATGGCTCCCCTTCTTCATCCCTAGGCATTTCGAAACCGTTTTCCATAATTAAAAGAATTTCAAAATCGGTTTCAAAAAATATCTCCATTCTCTTTTTCCACCAAGAGAATTCTCCTTCAAATTTCAGTGGATGAATGTTCGAGCCATCCATCTCTTGATATAGTGTTTGTGTTGGCGGTTAGTCCTCAATAAGCGCCTTGGCTCTGATACCACTTGTAGGGTCGATGGTGGCCGGCTAGAGAGGGATGAATAGCCTTTGTCGTAGACGGTGGAATTCGTTCGTTCGTTGCTCGTCTACAAACTTAATTAGCGCAAGTGGAATATAAACAATTAAGACAAATGCAAAGGAAGAATAGAAACACAAATGCTAACACCGCAATGTAACGTGGTTCACGGCTTCGCCGCTAATCCACGGTTCGATTCGTCCATGGTGAATCACTCCGTAAGCTTTCACTATTCTCTCCTTTGCACCAAGCTAGGTGGAGGTAACCTCTTTACACAAGAATCACTCCTCTTACAAATATGATGTAAATAAACTCAAGTAAGAGGATGGAAAACCTTTAGAGCACTTTGGGAGAATTTAGAGCATTAACATTATGCCCCCAAAGCCCCTCACCCTTCCTTTTTATAGAAGAAGAGGGTTTCTTCCCATTGACATAGGACCAGTCGACTGATGCCCCTGATCAGTCGACTGATCCCGTAGTCATTGCCCAATAACGACTTCTTCCACGTTGGATTCCATCCAACAACACCATCATCAGTCTACTGATCTTACCATCAGTCGACTGATGGATCTATCAGTCGAGTGCTCGCGAGCCCAACTCCATTCTGTGCCCGAAACCCTTGCGACCAGTCGACTGATGTCTTCATCAGTTGACTAGTGGTCTTGCAGTCGACTGCCATTCCATGGCAGTCGACTGTTGGCACTTGAACTGGACTCGAACACTAGTCGAGTCATAGTCGACTTAGAGTAGTCGACTACCATTACATGACAGTCGACTGGTGTCGGGAAATCCCATCCGACACTTAGCCAATTGGCCAAGTTTCATCTAAGAGCACTACCCCTTCCCGAGTTACATTCGCTCACTCTCATCCCTCGGAGTCCCTCGCCTTTGAAGTTATCTTCGTCCAGCCACGTCCCTCAGATGCGCCAAGCGCACAGCTTTGCAGCGCCATCCTTCGCGTCTCGCCCTGAAGTCTACTTCTTCCGGCTTCATTTCAAGCTCCTCGTCCGGCGGTCCCTCGGATGCTCCAAGCGCATGGCTTCCGCAAAGCCATCCTTCACTGACTCAAAGACTGAGTCATGAGATGTGAAACTCACCAAGGCTCCATGTGCGAATTACTAAGTCCTGCAAGACTCCAACGCACATATCAAATCCAAACATCCTAACTTAAACCCTTTGCCACACACATCAAAACCATATCAAGGGTTGATTGCACTAATAAACACATAGACCATGTCTTGAACCAATTGGGTATAGGATGAGTGAAAGGAACAAGGCATGAACAATTGTAGCTGTTAAAGGGTTCAGAAATGTTCTGGAGTCGATTTAGACTTTCCGGTCAATTGGGGGTCATGATGCACTGCTAGGTGACACTCATGATTTATTCATAATTAATGAGTTAATTATGAATGACCAACATAATTGGGAACCTATTGGGTCATACACACTATGGGTGATCTTGAGATGTAAAACAAGTCTGAGAATAAAATTCTCAGTGAGAGAGGCTATATCTGGTTGGACCAGGCCAAGAGGGTGCCAAACAAAGGCTATAGAACCTCATATGGCCTTGTCAGACTTAACACGGCCATATCACACCTAAACGAACTCAAATGGACCATATAGAGCATCATACAACCGTGACTAGTTCTGGAAAAAAATAGCCAAAGACTGAGTTGTGCCCAGAAGGACACATGGCTGGTCATGTGTCCTAGCACGGCTGATCGTGTTTCCTAGCATGACCATGCCTTTTGGCACGGATGGCCGTGTGTAAGACACACGACCGTGTCACCTCCATTGTTTTTAGATATTTCTCTTATGGAAATTTCCTGGGTTGTTCTTACCTTAATTATGGGATAATTATGGTAAATTAGGTTCCATTTAAGCCTCCTAAGATGCCCTAATCAAGATATTTATAAATATATCCCTTGATAATCTTTGGAGAAGGTGTTCTAATCTCTTAGGTTTTTCTTCCTTGGTAGCCGTCTTCCTCTCTCTTCTTCTCTTGTTTCTACTAGTTGGCTACTACCAATCGGAGACAAAGGCTTGCTGCTCTAGGAGTTGTCTCTGGTGATCCCGGCATGGATACTGATAGAGGCAAGGCCCGTTGGTCTTGGTCGTGGTTTTGACAAATTTGAAAGAATCTCGAAGGTATAACTTCTCTTTCTCCTTTTGTGTGTTTACACGTGATTATGTCAAAGTAGGTATTCCTAACTCCCAGGTGATGTTTGGGATGTAATCAAATTATTTTATTCACTTTATTCCGCTATGCATTATCCTAGAATCTCCAACAGAATTGAGGGTTTGGTAGACCTTCATTTTGGATTGCCTCTCATTTAGTGATATGTGATTTATCACTAGGAAGAGTGAGGGCATCCTAGATATTTTTGGACAAAGGGGGAGAATATAGGATCTCATTGGGAGATGGAACATTGAAAAACCCTTGGTAGGTCTTTTTTATATATGCCAAAGGGGGAGAAGTGAGGTTTAAGTTTGATAACTGTGACTATGCTTTGACTTTAGAAGAGTTAAGGTTGGGTTATTATTAGCCTAACTTAAAGGTATTGTCAAACATCAAGAAGGGGGAGATTGTTGGTGCAACAAGCCCTTGGTCAATGTTGACTAAACTCGAGTAATGTTTTGATGTTTGACAATGGGTTTGACCATTGTTCAACTATATGATTTGACCATATGTTGATCATATGACTGGTGGATGATTGGGATATCCAAAGTTATATGGAGGATATTATTTGAGGAATATTGTTGGAGAAATCAACCTCGGAAGTCCAAGTTTGGATACTTGGCAAGGAAAGTCCAAATATGAATATTTAGCAAGGGAAGTCCAAAGGTATAGTCTTGGCAGTATAAGTCCAAGCATATAGTCTTGATGGCGCAAAATCTAAGTGAACTTTGGCAATTGGAAAGTCCAACATGGAGTTGGCAAGGAAAGTCCAAGCATTGTCTTGGCATGGAAAGTCCAAGCATGGTCTTGGCAATTAGAAAGTCCAAGTCATATGTACTTGGAAATTGGGAAGTCCATGTTAGTGCCTATAAGATTCACATATCTCCACAATGGTATTATATTGTCTACTTTGGGCCTAAACCCACTTGGTTTTATTTTTGGATTTTATCCAAAAGGCCTCATACCAATGGAGATATTTTTTTTATCTTATAAGCACATGATCTTTTCAATGTCTTATCAATGTGGAAATTTGATTGTATTCCCCATACTCCCAACTGTTCATGTTGATGCAGGGAGCATCACTCTTTAGTTTTGATGTATGAACCATAGTCAAAGTTAGGATTTATGTGTGTTTTAATATGTATGTTAAGTGTGCAGGCTTAATAGGAATGCCCTAGTAAGTCAGGCAGATCGAGTACTAGGTAAAGCATGAAAAGTTCTAGTAGGTTGTGTTGACCAGATACTAGGCAGAAGACTTGCCAGATTAGGAGGATCGGACACCAGGCAAGAAGTACAGATGGGTCAGGAGACCAGAGAATCGGAATGAAGTCTAACTGGGTCAGGGAGATCGGACACCTGATGGGAAGCCCTAGTGGATCAGATCGGATGTCAATCATGGTAAGTCCGGCTTGGTAGCCAATAGGTAATCCTCGCGTGAAGAGGTGAGGTTGAGTCCTCTGTAGGGGGACAAAGCTAGGCGTCAATCTGACAGATAGTCCATGTGGGACTAAGAAGTTGAGATCGGACAGTATTACTACTGCTATTTAATTTCATATTGTATTTTATGCTAATCACATTTTGTAGGTATCCAATCGACTGATTGATTTCCAGCCGACTGGGTATGGTCCAGTCGACTGGGATGCCTAATTGGCAAGATAGCTATTGATCAATCAGAGATCTGACAACCAATGGCAAGAACTCCAGTCGACTGGGGAGGTCTAATCGACTAGAAAAGAAAATTTCTCGATGCGGAGCGAGGTGACCTGGAGGCGATTGGATCAAGTCCAGTCGACTTGAAAAGTCGATGTACTAAATTGATTGGTTGATTTAGAGTTGATTGGAGGGTGTTCTAGTCGACTGGAATAGGCTTATAAAAGAAATGGTGAACCAGCTCCGAGTACAAGAAGTCAAGCACGTCCAATTGTTGTCGTCATCAACCCTTATCTGCAAAAGCTTCGATACGCCAACATCTTGCAAGACCGACACTCCGAGCTACCTTTTCATCTCTACAAGTGTTGATATAGCTTTATTTTTCTTGTATTTTATTTTGTTTGTACTTTAATTCAAGAGAAGGTAGCATGTTACCTTTCTCTCTATATTTTGTAAAAAGTGAATACCCTCCGAGTTCGAGAGTTTCGAATCGGAGGGTCTTTTAGTGAATTGCCCATTGAGGTAGCTCTCGGAAGAACTACGAGCCTTGGAGTAGCAACCCAGCTAGGGTTATGAACTAAGTAAAAATACTTGTCTTATTTTATTTTTAATTTCGTTGCATACTCTTATATTTTAAAAGTATAAAGAAAATTTTAAAACTTTCGAGATTCACCCCCCTCTCTCAAAAATCTCCGATCCTACAATTGGTATCAGAGTGGGGGTGCTCCGATTTTGGTGCAACCGCCAAGAGAGCAAAGAAAATTTTCTTGTGTTTTTAGTGCTTTAGTTTTAATTCTTGCATCAAATTAATTTTTCTAATATTTGTTCATCTTGCTTGCTTGAGTATAAATTTCATTTTTGCACTAGTGTAATCTCACTCCATTTTTGTAACTATAGGATTTTTAATAATAAAATATTCTATAAATTTTTGAAAAATTCAAAAATGTCGCATTTAGAGGGTTTTAGCACCGTTCGTCCTCCTCTTTTTAATGGAAAAGACTTTAGTTACTGGAAGAGGCGGATGGAGTGCTTATTTAAAATCGATCTTGATGTATGGTTTAGCATTAGGAAAGGCTTCATTGCTCCGGTCAATAACTAGGGAGAGATCCATAAAAATGGACCGCCAATATTGTTGGTGCAGTAGGCACCTAAGTCGAACCTGAGTTTTGATTATAGCAAACGATACAAAGTTAAGCTCATGTCGTTATCTCACGAGCTGAATCGAGTGTGCAGAAGATTGCTATAGCTGGAGCTGAAGGCTAGCGACACCCGGAGGAAGCCGCGGTGGTCGGGCGACACTCGAGTGACTTCGGAGGGAGCCGAAGGAATCGAGTGGAAGGCTGGAAGCAAAAGCAACACGTAAGTATCGAGGTAAGCTCGTGTGTGCGAGTGTAAGTGAGGTCGTATCCTCATTACGGGGATGATTTTAAGCGTAGATCCGACCAAAGACATCCTATAGATGGTCTAGGTCGAGATCGGACAGTCGACAACCGTCGAAATTATGTTTTTGTTGAGCTAACTTTGACTTGCAGCAAGCATCGATCATCGCCACTTGGAGGACTCGATCGCCAATCGATCATTGGAGGTCGGCCTTTCGGTGATCGCCATCAGTCGACTGATGATGGCCATCAGTCGACTGATGGTCAATGATCAAATTCGAGGAGTCAAGGCTTATCACCCCATTTCAAGGAGATTGGTGCTCAATTGTGATTGGCTAGGGTTCCTCTCGAAAAGGGTCTCAAAGGCTATAAAAGGAGGGGCAATCCTAGGGTTTATTCATCAATTCTAAAGCTTCCAAAAGCCTCCGCCAAGCTACAACCTTTTCGACAACGAAGTGCTTTCTCTCCGACGTCTAGGTCTTAGTTTCTTTCTTATTGTAATGTCGGCTTTAGCTTTTATTTTAAGTTCATTTCTTTAAATCTTTCAGAGCTTTTATCGTATACGAGGAGAGGGGGAGTGTCCCTCTACCTCAATTTCTTTCCTTCTTTTATCGATTAACTCCTACCTCCAACGAGGAGGAGTTCCTTTAGTGCTTTTGCCCTCCGTACGTGGTCAAGGACCACTAGGGCCTTGGAGTAGTAGCTGAAGGCTACGAACCAAGTAAAAAGAATTGTCTCTTTTACTTATTGCTTATCTTTTCCGCTGCAAATTAATTATCTACTCGGATTTTAAACGAACGAACGAAAAAAAAACTTTTAACGCTATTCACCCCCCCTCTAGCGTTTCAAATCGATCCAACAATTGGTATCAGAGCCGGGGGTTGCTAAGATTTGGTGAAACCACCAATCTAGCCATTTTACAGATTTTTTTTCTTTTTAATTCTGTTTATTTCAGATTTATTTCGCTTTGTTACTTTTACTCCCGCACTACTAATCCAAGACGCGAGTCTTGGTACTTTTTTGTGTGTTTTTGTCGTTGCTAGTTTCTTCGTCTTCATCTCCTTGTGTCTTTTGTTCTAATGGCCCATCTTGAGGGTTTTAGCACAGTCCGACCTCCTTTTTACAACGGAGATGACTTTCGTTATTGGAAGGGTCGGATGAAATGCTTTCTCAAAACCCAAATCGAGATGTGGATCATAATCCAAACGGGATTCACACTTCCGACTAACGAAGTGGGTGAATCCTTGGATTATGACCAATGGACCATTGCGACAAAAAGACAAGTCGAAGCCGACGCTAAGGCAACTCAAATCCTTCAATGCGGCTTATCCATGGAAGAGCTAAATCGCGTCGGCCCCTTCATAAGCGCAAAGGACCTTTGGACAAAACTAGTGGAGCTACACGAAGGGACCGATGAAGCCAAGGTATGTAAGCGTGATCTTCTATTCAATAAACTATATAACCTAAAAATGCAGGAACACGAGTCCGCGACGCAACTCCATGCCCGTGTCCAAGACATAGTCAACAACCTACACGCAATCGGGCAAAAGATCAAAAACTGCGACCTTATAAGGTATGTTCTAAACTCTTTTCCGAGGACTACCTTGTGGGCATCCATGGTCGATGCCTACAAGGTCTCCAAGGATCTTTCTAAACTTAGGTTAGATGAACTCTTCTCTAATTTCGAACTTCATGAGCAGTCTAACTCGGAACCCGAGAAGGGTATAACACTTTTTGCAGGTTCGAGGAAGAAAACCGCAAGCAAGCCACCCCCGAAGGAAGAAGAGGATGAGTCGGATTCGGAGGTCGACTCACTAGTCAACCTAGTTCGGAGGATAGTCAAGGGCCGAAAATGAGCCGTCACTCGACCCAATGAAGGTAAGCCTAAAAGTTCAAACATAAGATGTTATGAAAGCAACAGGTTTGGACACATTAAGTCCGAATGCCCAAAACTCAAGAGCAAGACACCAAAACATAAAAAGGCACTCAACGCTACTTGGGAAGAAGCTTCCGAGGAAGAAGACAACGATCGAGTCCTTATGGCTAAACCGGTGGAATCGGAGAAGGAGTCGGAATCAAACAATCGACCAAGACGAAGGCCTGATCACAAACACTATTCAAGACAAGCCACGGATATGCATCCGGTTCAAAAGATACACTCAAGGTGAGTCGGTCTCTTATTACTACTCTTTATAGTGCAATTAAGTTTTTAAATAAAAAGTTAGCTAAGTCCGAGTCCAAGGTCGAGACGCTGGTTGAGGAAGTTAAACTCCTCAAACACGAGGTCTCCCTAACCTCTTCGACTAGTCGAGTTCAAGAGAAGGACTCAACTCAGGTTGAAAAACTCGAAGTTGAGAACTCACTCTTGAAAAGTCAAGTCGAAGATCTTAGGAATACGTTGGAAAGGTTTACTTTGGGATCCAAAGGACTTGACCTCCTACTTGGATTGCAAAGGGCCGTGTACAACAAGGCCGGACTAGGTTTTAGCTCAAACATGACCAATAAGTCGTATATGTCGATTGTAAGTCGACATAAAAAACGTGTCCAAGCATGGGTTTCTAAGACCACCTTGATTTCAAACTTAGGATCAAACCAGTACTGGGTTCCCAAGGACCAAATCCACTATGTGGAGAGACCAAATCGATTCAACGGTCCACGGGGAGCTAGTACGAAATTTGTTTGCGTTTTAACTTAGAAATTGCATGCTTAGGTTTTTATTTAGTTTGATTTTTCTTTTTAGAATGGTTAGATAGGACTATAACTCGTCAATACTTGATAACATAGTACCAGGACGCGGCGAGATGATAGTATGCTAGGAAAGCGGAGTCTTGTGCATTCGGGCTAGATAAGGCGTATCTAGTTCGGTGCACTTGACCGAGCGGAACTAGCTGAAGCTACCTCGCCGTATCCTAGACTAGTTAGACCAGGAAGTGGTCTTAGGTGAGTCAAGTCTCTATTTTCTTGAAAATGGCTTTGTCTAAGGAAGTGGTCATTTTTCTGATCAAAGAAGGCCTCTGTGCCTCGCCACGACCTGGAAGCCATGATCTTGAAAAGGTGACTTGATGAGCCTAAGGTCAAATTCGAATCTAACGCAAGGTTGACAAGTGTTTAAGTCATTAAATTTAATTCAACTAAAATTGGAAGTCATCTCACAAGAACATATAGGATTAACATGTTTGATCATGTAGACATGGGTGAGATGATTTAGGTTAATAATTTTCAACCAATTTTTAATAAATCCAATATCTGATCCAACTACCTTGCGTGTAGGATCAATGGATGTTGGACAGTGGTTGCTCCCGACACATGACCGGGGATCAACTCAAGTTTTCGAAGCTTCGATTCAAACGACAAGGATCGGTAGCCTTCCAAAATAACGGCAAGCTCAAAATCATCGGATCATGTGATATTGAGCTTAACTCAAATTTTGTCATTCAAAACATTTTATTAGTAGAAAATTTTCAATATAATCTTCTCAGTGTAAGACAATTGTGTGATAATAACTATAAGGTCATATTTCTAGAAAACGAATACGTAATTAATACAAACGAAACCTCTAAAACAATTCTTAAGGGAACTAGAAATAACAACATTTACACTATTAACTTAACTAACTCCTCAACTAAGTGTCTTATGACACGGCAAGAGGAATCATGGTTGTGGCACCGACGACTCGGTCACTCACACCCAAGACTCATCCACAAGATGAGTCAGAGTGATTTAGTCAGAGGTTTGCCTAACCTCAACAACTTGGATAATAAAATATGTAATGCTTGTCAACAAGGTAAACAATCTAGGACACAACATCAACTAACTAGTCAAGAACGAACCAAAAGTGTGCTTGAGCTCCTACACATGGATCTATTTGATTCACACGGAGCTAAGTCACTTAACGGAAGTAAATTCTATTTAGTCATTGATGACTACTCTAGATTTACTTGGGTTAGGTTCATCAAACACAAAAGTGATACCCTAGGTCAATTAATCAACCTATTTAAGTTAATAGAAAATCAACAAAGCATTAAAATCAAAAGACTTAGGACTGATCATGGTGGTGAATTCAAAAACCATAGGTTTACAGAATTCTGTAACCTAAATGGATACCACCATGAGTTCTCTTGCCCTAGAACTCCACAACAAAATGGCCTAGTAGAACGCAAAAATAGAACCCTACAAGAAGCCGCTAGGACAATGCTTAATGAGTATAACCTACCCGATAGGTTTTGGGCCGAAGCCGTGAGTACGGCATGCTATGTCAAGAATAGGATCCTTATGGTAAAGAGGCACCTTAAGACCTCATACGAGATTTATCACGATAAAATACCTAACATCAAGTACTTTAGGGTATTTGGGTGTAAGGTACATATCCTAAACACTAAAGATTACCTAGGGAAATTTACATCCAAAACTACGACCAGAATCTTTCTAGGATACTCGACTACAAGTAGAGCTTATAGAGTATATAACCATGACACCCTTAGAATCGAAGAAACTATCAATGTAGTATTCGATGAAGGACACGAACCTACAAAACCCCCGGCAACCCCAATTAGCGAGCCGATTCATATTAGATCTAACTCTGATCCGGAGGTCAGGTCTAGTGACCTAAGTCAACCAAGTCACTCTATTGATCGTGATAGATGACTCCAACCAAACTAGAACTCAAACAAGCCATCCTATGGATCAAGTTGTAGACTCAAATCCAAATCCAACTAGGACTCAAACGAATCATCCTATCGACCAAGTGATAGGTGATCCAAGTCTAGGAGTTTGAACTAAAGCCTCATACAAAAACCTTAGTCAAATATCTTTGATTTCTAAAATTGAACCCAAAACTATTGACCAAGCTCTTCTTGATCCCGATTGGATTATTACAATGCAAGAAGAGTTGGCTCATGTAACGTCCGTAAAATTATAAACTATACCAAGTAATTATATAGGTTTTAAGCCATAAAAGGTTTAGAATAAAATAAAATAAACGATGGTTATAGGTAGGATTTGAACAATGAACCTCCTAATAGGGAGGTAGCTGTTAGGGCAATCTCTTGCCGTAATATGGTTTTGATGGTGTGGCAAAGGGTTTAAGTTAGTTTGATATGTTGATTTGATATGTGCGTTGAAGTCGTGCAAGACTTAGTAATTCGCACATGGAGCCGTGGCGAGTTTCACATCTCATGACTCGTGCCTTGAGTCGGTGAAGGATAGCTTTGCAGAAGCCGTGCGCTTGGAGCATCCGAGGGACCGCCGGACGAGAAGCTTGGAGTGAAGCCGGAGGAAGTAGACTTCGAGGCAAGAGACGCGAAGGAGCATTGCAGAGCCGTGCGCCTGATGTTGCCGAGGGACGTGGCTGCGAACGAAGAGAACTTCAAAGGCGAGGGACTCCGAGGGATGAGAGTGAGTGATTGTAACCCGGGAAGGGTAGCTCTTAGGTGAAACTTGGCCATTTGGCCAAGTGTCGGATGGGTTTTCCCGACACCAGTCGACTGCCATGTCATGGCAGTCGACTGCTCTAAGTCGATGGTTCAATCGACTGGTATAATACCAGTTTAGTGCTTGGCGATCATCGCTATGGGTGCGATCGGCCCGATGTCGGCAATGATCGGTGGCGAGGGAATGCGATCGGCACGCGTGCACCTGCGGGCCGCGAATGGAGTCGACTCAGTTGAGCACTCGATTGATCGAGAATCAGTCGACTGATGGTAGGATCAGTCGACTGATGCCAGTACCGTTGGATGGTATCCAACGTGGAAAGCGGTCGTTATTGGGCAACGGCTACAGGACCAGTCGACTGATTGAGGGAATCAGTCGACTGATCCTGTGTCAACGGGAAGAAACCCTCTTCCTCTATAAAAAGGAAGGGGATGGGGCTTTGGGAAAAAAAATGCTCATGCTCCAATTTGCTCCCAAAGTGCTCTAAGTGTTCTTCCACTCTTCTTACTTGTTTTATTTCCATTCTATTGTAAGAAGAGAGATTGTAAAGAGGTTACCTCCACCTAGCTTTGTGCAAAGGAGAGATCTAGTGGATAGATTGCGGAGTGATTCACCGTGGACGAATCGGACCGTGGATTAGCGACGTAGCCGTGAACCACGTTACATCTCGGTGTTTGTATTGTTTGTTTATTTGCTTGTCTTTATTTATTTGTATTTGCATATTCCGCTTGCGCTAACGTTTTGTAGACGAGCAAATTACGACATCCAACGAACGAGGGCTATTCACCCCCCCTCTAGCCGGCCAATCGATCCCTCAACAAGTGGTATTAGAGCCAGGTTGCTTGTCACCGGACTAACCGCCGCAACAAGATCTACATAAAAAATGGCCGGCTCAAACATCCACCCATCGAAGTTCGACGGCGAATTATCTTGGTGGAAAAAGAGAATGGAGGTATTCTTCGAGACCAGTTTTGATATTATGCTTATAATGGAAAATGGTTTCGAGTTGCCTAGGGATGAAAGGGGTGAACCAATTGAAAAATCATGTTGGACTAAGAAGCAAAGAGAGGAGCACCTTGCAAACTCAAAGGCAAAACATCATCTTCTCAATGTGCTCCCTCAACAAGAGATCAACCGGATCGGAGAATGTGCTAGCGCCAAAGAGATGTGGGAAAAGCTTGTAGAACTCCATGAAGGCACATCCGAGGCCAAGCTAGCTAGGAGAGACCTCCTCCGCTCCCAACTCTCAAACATCAAATTAGAAAAGGGAGAAAAGGTAACTTCCCTACATTCTAGATTTAAAGAAATATTAATTGGGATAACAAGTGTAGGAGAAAAGCTCTCCAATCGGGATATGGTAATGAAGGCCATAGATGCCTTTCCCCGGTCCTCAAGATGGAGCTCCATGGTGGATTCGTTTTACATCTCCAAGAACTTGGAAGTAAGTACCTTGGAGGAATTTTTCTCAACAATGGAGCTCCACGAAACTAGGCTTGAAGGAATACAAGAAGAGCCTAGAATTCAACCCTCAAGAGGAGTAGC
This sequence comes from Wurfbainia villosa, assembly GCA_025175895.1. Lineage (NCBI taxonomy): Eukaryota > Viridiplantae > Streptophyta > Magnoliopsida > Zingiberales > Zingiberaceae > Wurfbainia > Wurfbainia villosa. Next base: position 33,765,599 of record CM046000.1, on the reverse strand, counting down.
TTTGATAGCGAACAAGGGGAAGAAGAAGATGGAAATCCCCTCCTCCTCCGATGATGAAGCATCCTCATCCTCCTCCATGGATAGCACCGAAGAAGCATATATGGTAAGGAGGGTAAGACGTGCTTTAAAGGGTTTTCATTTTAATAAATCTAATGATAGGAATAGAAGACCAAGGGGGAAGGTCATATGCTACAATTGCCAAGGAGAGGGACACATAAGGGATAATTGTCCCCTCCTAAACAAGAGCAAGGAAGAGAAGAAAAAGAAAGAAGAAAAGAGGAAGAAGAAGGGGAGCAAGAGAAAGGAAGAAGAAAAGAAGGCAAAAGGAAAAGGGAAGGCCATGGCACTCAAAGCAAAGACATGGGATGACCTTGCTTCCTCATCCTCATCCGAAGAAGAAGAGCATGTCTATTCCAACCTAGCACTAATGGCTCTTCATGACTCGGATTGCTCCTCCTCCACCGAAAATGAAGAATCAAGCTCGAGTGGGGAGAGCTCAAATAAAGGGGAATCTTCTACATCCTCCTCATCCGAAGAAGAAGAAGAGGACATGTAAACTATGGTAACGAATGTCTCTCCTAAGAAAATAGTTCCCATAATTTCTAGTTTAACTAAGGACTTATTTGGAATGAAAAAGAAAAATAAAAGCATGCTCAATCAAATTAAGGACTTAGAAAATAAACTAGAAAATGCATGCTTAAATGATAATATTTCTTCTAATGATGCATGCTCACATGATAACTATATGCCATTTAATGTTAGTGATGCATGCATGGATGAAAATAGGGCATTAAGGGAAAAGGTAGATTATTTAACAAAAGCCCTAGAAAAATTTACAATTGGATCCAACACATTAAATATGATCATAGGGAGCCAAAGGGCAAGCTTCAACAAAAAGGGCCTAGGATACAAAGAAAAGAAAAATGAAAAGGCCTATAAATGCCTAATAGCTAGGGGACAAGATAAAAAGAAAATAATTGATAGAAAATGGATCCCCAAGGAGTATCTTGTGAACCCAATAGGAAAGAACTTATTTTGGGTTCCAAAATCCATCCTTAAGGGTTAGAAAACCCCTAGGGCAGTCAACCATATGCAATTGACCTATATCATATTTTGGTTGACTTACGATAATGGGACAACATTTTGGTTGGGTGATGATAACGTGCCCATAAATAGATAATAATGCTTAAATCATGATGATTAATGTAATTGCTATGTATGTTTGAAATCATGATTTATGATTTTAATATTTGGCACGTAATCATGAGAAGTAGGGTTGAATCATGCTTTAGGTGATACTTTGTTTATTATCATCATATAATACCTAATGCATGATTATTATTTAATGAATACATGTATTTCATGATCATAATGTGAAATTAATTCATATATGTCATTATGATCATGTAGGTTGTTTGGTTGATACTTAACCATGATAGAATTGCATGAATACAAGGGTTAAGTATATACAAATACCCCCTAGGATGCATCTCACACTCACTATAGGCTAAATTGATTGCAAACTTAGCATGGGTGAGATGTTAGGATGATACAAATGTCCACTAATGCCTATGACATTTAGATGGTCATTTAAAGCATCAAAATAGCAATAATAGACTAATCATGGGGAAGGCTTATGTTTAATTCATAGACATATTGCCCAAAGATCATGGTTGGATATTTCATATGTTTTCAAAACAATTTCTTAATCTAAAATCTATGTATTCATGTTTTGAAACAATTCAAAGCAAGACTAGGTGTTAAAATGGATACTCTTATGATAAAAAACCTAGTAGTTTTTTAAAGCTTTTGGATTCTTGGCAAATACGTGGAAATATAATGATTTTTCATGAAAACATATTTTTCACTGATAGATATACTTAAAAGAAATGTGTTCCCCAAATTTCATGATTTTTCAAATTTTTTGGAATTTTTAATGCATTTCTGAAATTCACCCAAATCGAAATCTAAAGCAATGTGCCGATCGGTAGTCCTGAACTACGATCGATGATTGAATATCAGACCAGTAAAGGCTAAATTCCAATTTTAAATCAACTTGTGGTATTTTCTTTCTATTAGACTTAATGCCATGTGCTTTTAACTTAGTGATAATCTTTTTGATGGTGTCAAAGGGGGAGAAATGATTATGTTTAAGTTAATTATGATAGGGGGAGAAATTAAGGGGGAGTTTCATGGATTAAGGGGGAGTTGCATGTTTCTATATCATGTTTATGTTTACATGCTTTCTTTCCTTTAAAATTTATATCAAATGTTTTTACCTAACTTAAACGGATTGCCACACATCAAAAAGGGGGAGATTGTTAGGGCAATCTCTTGCCGTAATATGGTTTTGATGGTGTGGCAAAGGGTTTAAGTTAGTTTGATATGTTGATTTGATATGTGCGTTGAAGTTGTGCAGGACTTAGTAATTCGCACATGGAGCCGTGGCGAGTTTCACATCTCATGACTCGTGCCTTGAGTCGGTGAAGGATAGCTTTGCGGAAGCCGTGCGCTTGGAGCATCCGAGGGACCGTCGAACGAGAAGCTTGGAGTGAAGCCGGAGGAAGTAAACTTCGAGGCAAGAGATGCAGGCGCTCGGAGCATCGCTGAGGACGTGGCCGCGAACGAAGAGAACTTCGAAGGCGAGGGACTCCGAGGGATGAGAGTGAGCGATTGTAACCCGGGAAGGGTAGCTCTTAGGTGAAACTTGGCCATTTGGCCAAGTGTCGGATGGGTTTTTCGACACCACCAATCGCCATGTCATGGCAATGACGCTCTAAGTCGATGGTTCAATCGACCGTATAATACTGATTTAGTGCTTGGCGATCGAGGTCGATGCTAGCCGATCGCTGTGGAATGATACGATCGATGGCACTGCACGACGGTACGAATGGAGTCGACTTCGGTTGAGCACTTGATCGATCGAGAATCACCGATCGATGGTAGGATCAATCGACCGATGCGCACCGCTGGATGGTATCCAACATGGAAAGCAGATTATTGGGCAGCTACAGAGGACCGATCGAGGGAATCAATCGACTGATCCTTTGTCAACGGGAAGAAACCCTCTTCCTCTATAAAAAGGAAGGGGATGAGGCTTTGGGAAAAAAATGCTCATGCTCCAATTTGCTCCCAAAGTGCTCTAAGTGTTCTTCCACTCTTCTTACTTGTTTTATTTCCATTCTATTGTAAGAAGAGAGATTGTAAAGAGGTTACCTCCGCCTAGCTTTGAGCAAAGGAGAGATCTAGTGGATAGATTATTGAGTGATTCACCGTGGACGAATCGGACCGTGGATTAGCGGCGTAGCCGTGAACCACGTTACATCTCGGTGTTCGTATTGTTTGTTTATTTGTTTGTCTTTATTTATTTGTATTTGCATATTCCACTTGCGCTAACGTTTTGTAGACGAGCAAATTACGACATCCAACCAACGAGGGCTATTCACCCCCCCTCTAGCCGGCCAATCGATCCCCCAACAGTAGCCTTGACACCACTAGACCCTAGGATAATTTATGGATAAGATATATAAAGAATGTACAAGACCATAGGATGATTCATGGATAAGATATATAAAGAATATACAAAGAATATAGATGGGAAGATGAGGAGTTGGTTCATCCCCTCCCATGAAAGGATGGAGAGTGTTCATTCCCTAGGTATTAAAGAGGAGAATTAAGAAAAGAGAGGAAGTAAAACCCCACTTTCCTTCTTCATTCTCCTTCTTTCTCATCCTTGGCCGAATTCCCCATTTCCCTTTCCTCCCTTTTCATCCCAAGCTCTAGAAATTATAATGGGCTTTATGTGGGCTTTTTCAAAAATAAAAGAAAATGAGCCAAAAAGGATGCAAGGCCTAGGAATTGAACCCCAAACCTCTAGAGATAGCCAAGCCCTATAGATGCATCCACTAACCAGAAGCCCAATGAGATGTTATTAGTAGAGGAATAGGGGAAATGATAGTTAAGGGTAAGGGAGGCTAAGGGACACTTCAAGAGAATAAATAGGGAATGAAGGGACAAGAGAAAGGCCACTTCTCCACTTCTCCACTTCTCCCTCTTCTCTTCTTCCTCCTCATCGAAACCTATCTTCTCCCTTTCCATTTTCCGAACCCCATCCAAGCAAGGAGAAGGCTAGTTTTTTTGGCTTCCATTAGATCATCTACCAACTAAAAGCAAGTGAAGGAGGTAAGATTTCCTCACCTGCAGTATATTAGTTTCTGTAGGACATGTTACATGAAAGAAATATGAAGTTTTGTGCCCCACATGTTTCGGCCAACCATGTTTTTGGGCTAGGGTTTCATGAAAATGCTACTAAGGAAACTTGTATAGGTTGTATGCTTCATGTAGGAATTTTTAGGTGACAAAAATCTATGTTTTGTGCCCTACATGTTTCGGCCAACCATGTTTTTGGGCTAGGGTTTCATGAAAATGCTACTAAGGAAACTTGTATAGGTTGTATGCTTCATGTAGGAATTTTTAGGTGACAAAAATCTATGTTTTGTGCCCTACATGTTTCGGCCAACCATGTTTTTGGGCTAGGGTTTCATGAAAATGCTACTAAGGAAACTTGTATAGGTTGTATGCTTCATGTAGGAATTTTTAGGTGACCAAAAATCTATGTCTTGTGCCCTACATATTTCGGCCAACCATGTTTTTGGGCTAGGGTTTCATGAAAATGCTACTAAGGAAACTTGTATAGGTTGTATGCTTCATGTAGGAATTTTTAGGTGACAAAAATCTATGTTTTGTGCCCTACATGTTTCGGCCAACCATGTTTTTGGGCTAGGGTTTCATGAAAATGCTACTAAGGAAACTTGTATAGGTTGTATGCTTCATGTAGGAATTTTTAGGTGACAAAAATCTATGTTTTGTGCCCTACATGTTTCGGCCAACCATGTTTTTGGGCTAGGGTTTCATGAAAATGCTACTAAGGAAACTTGTATAGGTTGTATGCTTCATGTAGGAATTTTTAAGTGACAAAAATCTATGTTTGGTGCCCTACATGTTTCGGCCAACCATGTTTTTGGGCTAGGGTTGCATGAAAACACCCCTTAAGAAATTGGGATATGTTGTATGCCTATGTGATGAATATGTTTATGATTTTCATATGTCATGGAATATGCCTATGTGATGAACATGTTTATGGTTTTCATATGTCATGAATTATGCCTATGTGATGAACATGATTATGATTTTAATATGCCATGAATTATGCCTATGTGATGAAAATGTTCATGATTTTAATATACCATGAATTATGCCTATGTGATGAATATGTTTATGATTTTAATATACCATGAATTATGCCTAGGAGATGAACATGTTTATGATTTTTCCTATGTCATGAAATATGCCTATGTGATGAACAAGTTGATGATTTTTATATGCCATGAAATATGCTTATGTAATGAACATGATTATGCTTTAAGACCCCTTTAGGGTACTCTTACGTTATGAATGCATATATGTTATGACATGTCTAAGAGACGCTTCCCTTTCAAGTAGGGATTAAGAGCTCTCCTTATGATAAGATAAGATGGAGATGCTTCCCTTTCAAGTAGGGATTAAGAGCTCTCCTTATGATAAGATAAGATGCAGATGCTTCCCTTTCAAGTAGGGATTAAGAGCTCTCCTTATGATAAGATAAGACGGAGATGCTTCCCTTTTATGTGGGGGATTAAGAGCATTCTTTATGATATGACAAGAAAGAAAGGAATTAAGTATTTTACTTTGTAAGAGGTTAAGTACCCGACTCGTCAGGTGGTCGTTAATCAAATCCAAAGGGACATAAGAAGACGTAAGAGGTCTTGCCCTGGTAAGACGTAAGAGGTCTTGCTCTAGTAGGTCTGGTGGCTCGCTACCCCAACCTATTAGGGAACGCGCATTATGTGGTACTTAACCTGGGGCCCCCCATTCAAGTTATGATGATGTTGAAGTACCTATATGTATATGTTTTGAAAAGAAAGGACTTTTATGAAATTATGAATGCTTATGTCAAGTTTAAGAATGCTTATGATTATGTCCTTGATGCTGGTCTATGATTTATGATATTATGAATGCTTATGTTCAAGTTTAAGAATGCTTATGATTATGTCCTTGATGCTTGTCTATGATTTATGAAATTACGAATGCTTATGGTTAAGTTTAAGAATGCTTATGATTATGTCCTTGATGCTTGTCTATGATTTATGAAATTATGAATGCTTATGGTTAAGTTTAAGAATGCTTATGATTATGACCTTTATGCATGTTAGAATTGAGGGAGTTATGAATGCTTATGGTTAAGTTTAAGAATGCTTATGATTATGTCCTTTATGCATGTTTAGGGTTGATGATGTCAGGAATGCTTATGTTTAAATTTATGCCCTGCTTAGATTTAATTATGTTTAGCATGCTTATGTAAATTGTATGCCATGCTTATGTTTTCATTACGTTGGTGTGTTGATGATTAGTGTTGTTATGAAATACTTAAGCTATTTATGCTAGTATGCTCCTGTTTTCTAATTGTTTGATGAAGTTTGTGGCTTTTGTGAGTAGGCAAGAATCTTACTAAGCTATATGCTTATAGTTTATGTTGTCCATATACTGCAGATAAAGGAAACATGAACTGAGGAAGTAGCAGGAGGGGCCAAGTGGGTGTGATAGTGGCATGGTGGAAAAAGACCCTATTACTATCTGCTTATATTTATATGCTCAGTGAACACCTTAAGACATTTGCTTCCGCTTATAAGACTTGAGATTTATTAGTACCATGTTGAATGTCGCTTAGTCATGTTACTGTTCAATTACTTATAAAAGTTTGATATGCTAGAACTCCTGAATGGATCTTTATGTTATGCATGTGATAAAATGAGATAAGATATGGAACATGCTAATTATGAATATGATATGTGATGCATGCATGAAAGAAGGTTTACGTCATGATAACATGTCTAAGTATGTAGATTGTGAAATGACCCCTATACGTTATGATATAAGAAAAAAAAAAGAAGTAGTGCCGCCCTGAGAGCAGATAAGGGCGGGCGTTACAGCTCAATTCACTAGGAACGAAGTATGGGAATTAGTACCACCACCTAAAGATAAAACAATCATTGGAACAAGGTGGGTGTTTAGAAATAAAATTGATGATAAAGGTGAAGTAGTTAGAAATAAAGCTAGACTAGTTGCTAAAGGGTTTAGTCAAGTCGAAGGTTTAGATTACGACGAGACCTATGCCCCAGTAGCTAGATTAGAGTCCATTCGAATGCTATTAGCATATGCAGCAGATCGAGGATTTAAATTATTTCAAATGGATGTGAAATCTGCATTCTTAAATGGATACATTAAAGAAGAGGTTTACGTTAGTCAACCCCCCCGGTTTCGAAAGTTTAGACAAACCCGATCATGTCCTTAGATTAAAGAAAGCGCTTTATGGACTTAAACAAGCTCCGCGAGCTTGGTACGAGAGACTTTCGATTTATCTTAAGTCAAAAGGCTTTAACCAAGGTGTAGTTGACCCAACTCTTTTCATAAAAACCTTTGGTAAAGACATATTCATAGCCCAAATCTACGTAGATGATATTATTTTCGGAACCACCAACTCGATCCTACTAAATGAGTTTATTTCACTTATGGAAAGTGAATTTGAAATGAATTTAGTAGGAGAATTAAGTTTCTTCTTAGGATTACAAATTAAACAAACTAAAGATGGAATATACCTACATCAACGTAAATATACTAGAGAATTAATTAAACGCTTTGGAATGCAAGACGCTAAAATTATTAATACCCCAATGGCAACTAATGTTAATATAGAAGAAGTAATTGGAAACCAAATTGATTTAAAATACTATAGGAGCATAATAGGGAGTCTCCTTTACTTAACTGTAAGCCGACCTGATATCTTATTTGCAGTGAGTATGTGCGCAAGGTTTCAAACCTGTGCCAAGGAGTCTCACCTAACTCTAGTCAAGCGTATCCTTAGATATCTAAAGGGTACACTTAATGTCGGTATTTGGTATCCTAGATCTACCGAGTTCGAACTAACCGGCTACTCTGATTCGGACTATGCCGGTAGTAAGCTCGATAGAAAGAGCACGAGTGGTTGTTGTCAACTTCTCGGCTCGAGTCTAGTGAGTTGGTGCAGTAGGAAGCAACACTGTGTTGCCTTATCTACCACCGAAGCCGAATACATCGCGATGGGTGAGTGTGTCACTCAACTTCTTTGGATGAAACACACTCTCCGCGACTTTAAGTTAGACTTTACGAATACTAAACTTCACGTAGATAACATTAGTTCAATTAATCTTACTAAGAATCCGATATGTCACTCTAGGACCAAACATATAGAAGTCAAACACCATTTCATTCGAGAACATGTGAGCCATACAACTCGAATACGTCGAATCGAAGTCTAACTTAGCAGACCTATTTACTAAACCCCTACCCGAAGCCGAATTTAGTCTATTAAGATGAAAATTGGGCATGTGCATAATAGAATAGGAACTTGCAGATTATATTTTCTTACTACTATTTCTTAAATTTCATTTTCATGGAACTAGCATAGGACATACCTTAGATATCATGCACCTATAGATTTAAGGAGCCAATACATCTCACAACACATAGGACTAATGTGTTTGTGTACTTAGCCACGTAGATGGGCGTGAGATGTTAGGACCTTACTCCTGGTTCCAGATGTAGAGCTAGTGCATCGCCATGAACCACGGAGTATAATCATACATACTAACCGACTCTGACCAGGACTGGTTGATCTTTTATATCAATCAAGCCAGATATGAGTCGAACATTTTATAGATGAACTTATTTTCAATATATTATTTTCAAAATAATGTGGAACATGCTTGGACTTTAAATTTAACACTTATTTTTGTTTTCCACATACACCCTCACTCTTTTCGATATATGACAAAAGGGGGAGAAAAAGGCCAAAGTTAAGGGGTCAAATTTTTAAATTTTTTTGGTTTAACTCTTACTTAACTTTAAGTTTTGAAAACTTATTAAAGGCCAAGTTAAGAGAATTCTTAACTTAAACTTATTTGTGCCATCAACGTTTTACTTATTTTTAATGTTTTACTTAAGGGGGAGAAAGGGCCAAGTTAAGAAGAACTCTTAACTTAAACGTTTTACTAAGGCCAACTTTAAGTAATTACTTAAAGCAACCCTCAAGGGGAGGATTAAGGTCTTTCTTCAAGACTCACCCTCGGTCAAGGGGGAGGTTTCCTCAAGGGGGAGTACTTGAAGAAAATCCTTACTACTCCAACTTAATCTTCTTTATTTCTTGTTTGTTTCTAATGCACATTATTCTTCATGCTTGCTATTTACTTAACTTTGTATGTGGGTTTGCCATAAATCAAAAAGGGGGAGATTGTTGGTGCAGTAGGCACCTAAGTCGAACCTGAGTTTTGATTATAGCAAATGATACAAAGTTAAGCTCATGTCGTTATCTCACGAGCTGAATCGAGTGTGCAGAAGATTGCTATAGCTGGAGATGAAGGCTAGCGACACCCGGAGGAAGCCGCGGTGGTCGGGCAACACTCGAGTGACTTCGGAGGGAGCCGAAGGAATCGAGTGGAAGGCCGGAAGCAAAAGCAACACGTAAGTATCGAGGTAAGCTCGTGTGTGCGAGCGTAAGTGAGGTCGTATCCTCGTTACGGGGATGATCTTAAGCATAGATCCAACCAAAGACATCCTATAGATGGTCTAGGTCAAGATCGGATGGTCGATGACCGTCGAAATTATGTTTTTGTTGAGCTAACTTTGACTTGCAGCAAACATCGATCATTGCCCGGCTTGGAGGACTCATTGCCGTCGATCGATCATTGCTAGGAGATCGGACTCGGTGATCTGCCATCGATCGGTGATGATGGCCATCGATCGTGATGGTCAATGATCGGTCGAGTCAAGGCTTATCACCCCATTTCAAGGAGATTGGTGCTCAATTGTGATTGGCTAGGGTTCCTCTCGAAAAGGGGCTCAAAGGCTATAAAAGGAGGGCCAATCCTAGGGTTTATTCATCAATTCTAAAGCTTCCAAAAGCCTCCGCCAAGCTACAACCTTTTCGACAACGAAGTGCTTTCTCTCCGACGTCTAGGTCTTAATTTCTTTCTTATTGTAACGTCGGCTTTAGCTTTTATTTTAAGTTCATTTCTTTAAATCTTTCAGAGCTTTTATCGTATACGAGGAGAGGGGGAGTGTCCCTCTACCTCAAGTTCTTTCCTTCTTGTATCGATTAACTCCTACCTCCAATGAGGAGGAGTTCCTTTAGTGCTTTTGCCCTCCGTACGTGGTCAAGGACCACTAGGGCCTTGGAGTAGTAGCCGAAGGCTACGAACCAAGTAAAAAGAATTGTCTCTTTTACTTATTGCTTATCTTTTCCGCTGCAAATTAATTATCTACACGGATTTTAAACGAACGAACGAAAAAAAAAGTTTTAACGCTATTCACCCCCCTCTAGCGTTTCAAATCGATCCAACAAATATAAGGAAAAAGGCCTAAGTCTATTATAAGGCATTAATCATCTTGTAATGCGGGCTCACAAAAGTGGAACTAGTTCGAGTCAGATCATTCAAAAATTCAAAAGAATTATGGGATAAATTAATTTTATTGTATGAATAGGCTAACTTGAATCAACCCAAGGATGGTTTAGTTTTGATGGCAGGAACGAACAAGAAAGGAAAGAAATCCAAACCGAGAAAAAGGTGTAGGGTCGATGGTGGCCGGCTAGAGGGGGGTGAATAGCCCTCTTCATAGACGATGGTAGTCGTTCGTTGATTGCTCTTCTACAAAGACTATTAGCACAAGCGGAAAATACAAATATAACAATTAAGACAAAGCAAAGTCAAGAATAGAAAGCACAAACGCTAACACCACAATGTAACATGGTTCACGGCTTCGCCGCTAATCCACGGTCCGATTCGTCCAAGGTGAATCATGCCTCAAGCTTTCCACTATTCTCTCCTTTGCACCAAGCTAGGTGGAGGTAACCTCTTTTACACAAGAATCACTCTTCTTATAGTATGATGTAAATAAGCTCAAGTAAGAGGATGGAAAACGTATTGGGCACTTTGGAGAAGTTTAGAGCATAAGCATTAGCCTCCCAAAGGCCCTCACCCCTTCTCTTTATAGAGGAAGAGGGTTTCTTCCCGTTAACACAACATCAGTCGACTGATGTCCCGATCAGTTGACTGATCCTGTAGCCGTTGCTCAATAACAGCTTCTTCCACATTGGATTCCAACCAATGGCTCCGACATCAGTCGACTGATGTCAACTTCCAGTCGAGTGCCCGCGAGCTCGACTAGCTTTTGTGCCCGTGCATAGTGCGATCAATCGATTGCTTCCCTTAAGCAGTCGACTGATGTCGACTTGATCCAGCAGCTAACAACAGTCGATTGCCGATTGACTTGGAGGAGTTGACTGCCATGACATGGCAGTCGACTGGTGCCGGGTAAAACTCAAACTTAATATCCGTTTGAGTTTTCGACGGTCGGGTAAACCTCAACCCTTGCGGTCGAGCTTCCGACACTCAGCCATTCGGCCAAGTTCACCTAATGAGCTACTTAAAATTCACTCATTCTCTCATCTCACTCAAAGTCCCTCACCGAAGCTCTCTTCGTTCGCGACCACATCCCTCGGCAGCATCAGGCGCACGGCTCTGCAATGCTCCTTCGCGTCTCTTGCCCTCGAAGTCTGCTTCCTTGGCTTCGCTTCAAGTCATCTCGTCCGATGGTCCCTCGGTAGCATCAAGCGTACGACTTTGCAATGCTTCTTCTCCGACTCAAGCATGAGGTTGTGAGCAGTGACACTTGCCTAAGCTCCATGTGTGAATTACTAAGTCCTGCAAGACTCCAACACACATATCAAATTCAATCATCCTAACTTAAACCCTTTACCACACATATAAAAACCATATCACGGGTTGATTGCCCTAACAATCTCCCCCTTTTTGATGTGTGGCAATCCGTTTAAGTTAGGTAAACATTTGAAAAAAAAAAATTTAAGGTAAGAAATCATATAAATAAACATGATTATCAACTCTCCCCCTTAATACATGAAACCCCCCCTAAATACGATTCTCCCCCTTAATATAACTCACTTAAACATACATATTTCTCCCCCTTTGACACCATCAAAAAGATTAAACTAAGTTATTCAAACATGGCATCAAGTCTAGGAAACAAAAATCACCAAACTATTTCCTTTATCAATGAAAAATAGTTTTCCATGAAAAATCATTATATTTTTGAAAATTAGGCAAAATCTCAAAAGTTGGAAAATATCTAAAGTTTGTATCAATTTTAAAACCTAGTTTTGCCTTGAAGTTTTTCAAAACATGAAAATTCAGTTTATGAAACAAGAAATGGTTTTCAAAACATTTGAAATATCCAACCATGATCTTTGGGCAATATGTCTATGAATTAAACACAAGCCTTCCCCATGATTGGTCTATTATTACTCTTTTGATACTTTAAATGATCATTCAAATGCCATAGACATTAGTGGACCATTTGTATCATCCTAAAATCTCACCCATGCTATGTTTTCAATCAAGGTAGCCTATAGTGAGTGTAAGATGTTCCTAAAGGTATTTGTATATACTTAACCATTAATTTTATGCAAATTTACACAAGGTTAAGTATTATCCTAACATACCACATGATCATAAGGACATATATGCATTGATTTCATATTATGATCATGAAACAAAAGTATCCATCAATCATGCATTAGGTATAAAATGATGATAAGTCAAGTATCACCTAACATCATGATTTATCTATTTATGGGTGCATTATCATCACCCAACACTATTTCAAAAATTAAGTCTCGCCATCCTAAGTCAACAAAATAATAAGATATAGGTAAAGTCCACATGGTTGACTATCCTAGGGTTTTCCTAACCCTTAAGGATGGATTTAGGATCCCAATACAAGTTTTTTCCTATGGGGTTCACTAAATATTCCTTAGGGATCCATTTTCTAGCTATTGTTTTCTTTTTATCTTGACCCCTAGCAATTAAACATTTATAGGCCTTTTCATTTTTATTTTCCTTATATCCTAGGCCTTTCTTATTGAAGCTTGCCCTTTGGCTCCCTATGATCATGTTAAGGATGTTGGAGCCAATTGTGAATTTTTCTAGGGCTTTGGTTAAATGGTCTACCTTTTCTCTTAAGGCCCTATTTTCATCCATACATGCATCACTAACATTAAAAGGCATATAGTTATCATGTGAGCATGCATCATCAAGGCTAGAAGAAATATTATCATTAAAATTTAAGCATGCTTGTTCTAATTTATTTTCTAAAGCCTTAATTTGATCTAGTATGCTTTTATTCTTTTTCTTAGCTCTAAATAAAACCTTAGTGAGGCTAGAAATTATGGAAACTATTTTATTGGGTGAGAGATTCGTTACCATAGTCTCCATGTCCTCTTCTTCGGATGAGGAGGATGATGATGAGCCTCCCCCTTCACTAGAGCTCTCCTCACTTATGCTTCTTTCTTCTTGCTCGGATGAGGAGGTGTCTAGGTCATCAAATGTCATTTGTAACGCCCGTAAAATTCCTAGCAATTTTACAAGAATTTTTGGCTTGATGATCATGGGTTTTAGGTGGGTTTTTTTTCCAAAAATAAAAGAAATAAGCCAAAAAGGGGTGCAAGGCCTAGGAATTGAACCCCAAACCTCTAGAGATAGCCAAACCCTATAGATGCACCCACTAACCAGAAGCCCAATAGGACTACATCATTAGATGAAGGGGGGGGGGATTATAGATAAGTGAGATAAAGGTAAATGAAGAGGCATGGAAGAAGAGAAGAGAAACTTCTCTTCCTCCCTTTATAAAGAAGAGGGAAGGTTCTAATTTGCCACTTCCTCTCTTCTTCTTCTTCTTCTCACCGAATTCTAGCTCCCTCTCCACCTTTGGCCGAACCCTATCCAAGCAAGAGAAGGCTAGGTTTTGATCTTCCTTAGGTCATCTTCCCCACCCAAAGCAAAGCGAAGGATGTAAGTATCCCTCACCTGCATACGAGTAGCTTCGTTTGATGTTTTATAAAAGAAATCTATATGTTATATTCGGCCAAGCTATGATTTTAGGTTTCCATGAAGTTATATGCTATGTTTTAGTAACTAGATGATGATGTAGGATGGAAAAAGGGTTTAGGTTAAAAGCTAACCCTAATGGCCACCAAGACCCATTCGGCCAAGCCATGCTTTTAGGGTTTCAATGAAGTTTCATGCTATGTTTTGGTAACTATATGATGATGTTAGGAGTTAAAATGAATTAGGACAAAGCTAACCCTAATGGCCACCAAGACCCATTCGCCAAGCCATGCTTTTAGGGTTTCAATGAAGTTTCATGCTATGTTTTGGTAACTATATGATGATGTTAGGAGTTAAAATGAATTAGGACAAAGCTAACCCTAATGGCCACCAAGACCCATTCGGCCAAGCCATGCTTTTAGGGTTTCAATGAAGTTTCATGCTATGTTTTGGTAACTATATGATGATGTTAGGAGTTAAAATGAATTAGGACAAAAGCTAACCCTAATGGCCACCAAGACCCATTCGGCCAAGCCATGCTTTTAGGGTTTCAATGAAGTTTCATGCTATGTTTTGGTAACTATATGATGATGTTAGGAGTTGAAATGAATTAGGTTAAGAGATAACCCTAGAAAACCCTATGGACCATTCGGCCAACCTAGGCTTTTGGGTGACTAAATGAAGTTTTAATCCATGTTCTTTATGCAAATGAAGTTGTTGTTATGCTAAATGAATTAGGTTAAAAGATAACCCTAGAAAACCCTATGGACCATTCGGCCAACCTAGGCTTTTGGGTGACTAAATGAAGTTTTAATCCATGTTCTTTATGCAAATGAAGTTGTTGTTATGCTAAATGAATTAGGTTAAAAGATAACCCTAGAAAACCCTATGGACCATTCGGCCACCATGAACCTTGGATGATTAAATGAAGTCTAATCCAAGTTTTATGTGCATATGAAGTTGTTGTTAAGTTAAATGAATAGGTTAACATGTGTTTTAAGTTGGGTGAATTCATGCTGACTTGTGATATTGAATAATGCTAGATGAAGATAACATGCCTTAGGTTAGTGTTTACTTACTTTGATGCCATGTCTATGTGTATGCGATATTTGAAATATGTTATGAAATGAAGTATGCTATGCTATGTTAATGCAATGAAGCATGATGTGTTATGAAAAGAAGTATACTATGCTATGTTAATGCAATGAAGCATGATGTGTTATGAAATGAAGTATACTATGCTATGTTAATGCAATGAAGCATGATGTGTTATGAAATGAAGTATGCTATGCTATGTTAATGAAATGAAGCATGATGTGTTATGAAATGAAGTATGCTATGCTATGTTAATGAAATGAAGCATGATGTGTTATGAAGTGAAGTATGCTATGCTATGTTAATGAAATGAAGCATGATGTGTTATGAAATGAAGTATGCCATGCTATGTTAATGAAATAAGCTATGTTGTACAAATAAGCATATAAGTATTTTACCTTCTGCATGGCTTGTACCAAGACCTTAACAAGGTCCAAGAAGGGATGGGCTCCTAAGATGCCCTAGGTCGATGGAATAAGACTCGGGCCTAGGATGGGCTTCTATGTATGATTGCCCCTAGGTCGATGGAATAAGATTCGGGCCTAGTACGGGATGGGCTCCAAGATGCCTTAGGTCGATGGAGTAAGACTCGGGCCTAGGATGGGCTTCTACGCTATGACGATTTCCCCTAGGTCGATGGAATAAGACTCGGGCCTAGAAACCTATTAGGTTCGAGACTTGCTACCTCGAGCCTATTTAGGGATGCGCGCTATGATAATGAAGAAGTGGTACAATGTCGGGCCCAAATATGTTGAGATTTATGTTTACGTACCTAAAATATATGTTTTCAAAATATCCTGCATATGTTTACCTGCTGATTGTTATGTTTACATGCTTATGTTAGATACGTTACATGTTATGTTTGATGATATGATATGATGTCTATGTTTACATGTTATGTTTGATGATATGATATGATGTCTATGTTTACATGTTATGCTTGATGATATGATATGATGTCTATGTTTACATGCTTATGTTATATATGTTTACATGTTATGTTTGATGATATGTTAGGAATGTTTACATGCTTATGTTATATACGATACCTGTTATGTTTGAGGATATGCTATGATGTTTGTGTTACTAAGTTACATACAATGCATGTTATGTTGGTTAAGCATATATTCATGTTATGCCGCTAAGTTATGGATGATACATGTTATATTTACTTATGTTACTTATGCTACATGTTAAGTTGATAATGCCATGTATGTTACATATTATATTGCTTATATGTTATGAATGCTACATGCCATGATTAATGTCGATGTATGGTTTTTGTGAGTAGGACAGGATCTTACTAAGCCTATGTGCTTATAGTTTATCTTTCCCTCGCATCATGAGATAAGGGTAAGGGATGGATAAACTAATGGGAGCAGCAGGAGGGGCGAAGTGTGTGTGGTAGTGGCATGGTGGAGAAGATCCGTTAGGTCTACATATGTATGTGTTTACCTATGATGATGATGTCTATGGATGTCCTTATTATGCCTGCTTATGATGGTGTCGTTTAAGAACTTGAACTAAGCACTAAGTACCTATCTATGTTATGATGCATGTTCTATGCTAATAAGAAGAAGTAAAGAAGAAGTAAGAAGAAGTATCTATATATGCTATGATGCATGCTCTATGTGAAGAAGGAGAAGTATATATATATATATATATATATATATATATATATATATATATGTCAATGCATGTTTATGTTTTAAAAAGAAAAAAAAATGTCTAAAGTCCTCCGCTGTAAGAATTAAGAAGTATGCATAAAGTCTTCCGCTGTATGTAATGTAAGTATGTACGGTCACGTCACGCACCGCCCCTCCGGACATTCAGGGTCTGGAAAAGGGCGGGCGTTACATCATTAGTGCCAAATTTGTGACAAAGACATTTTCTTCCTCCGATGATGATGATGAATAGGAAGGGTCATCCCAAGTTCTTGCTTTTAGTGCCTTGGCCTTCCCCTTTTCTTTGGCCTTCTTCTCTTCTTCCTTCTTCTTGCTCCCCTTCTTCTTTTCCTCTTTCTTCTTCCTCTCCTCTTTGCTCTTGTTCAAGAGGGGACAATTATCCCTTATGTGTCCCTCTCCTTGGCAATTATAGCAAATTATCTTCCCTTGGTCTTCTTCTCCTATCATGAGATTTGTTAAATTTAAAGCCTTTTAATGCACGCCTTACCTTCCTTACCATGCAGGCTTCTTCCGTGCTATCCATGGAGGAAGAGGAGGATGCTTCATCGGAGGAGGAAGGAGTCTCTATCTTCTTTTTCTTCCCCTTGTTTGCTATTAGGGCTACTCCTCTTGATGGCTTGATACTTGATTCTTCAATTACTCCCTCAAGCCTTGTTTCATGGAGCTTCATGGTTGAGAAGAACTCCTCCAAGGTGCTCACTTCTAGGTTCTTCGACATGTAGAAGGAGTCCACCATTGAGCTCCATTTGACTGGGGAAAAGCATCGATTGCTTTCATGAGCATATCCCGGTTCGAAAGTCTTTCTCTTACACTTGTTAGCCCAATTAAAATTTCTTTAAACGTAGAGTGTAAGGAGGTTACCTTTTCTCCCTTTTCAAGTTTGATATTTGTTAGTTGGGAGAGGAGGAGGTCTCTCCTTGCAAGCTTGGCTTCGGAAATGCCTTCATGGAGTTCTATAAGCTTCTCCCACATTTCCTTGGCGCTTGCACATTCCCCTATCCGGTTTACTTCTTGTTGGGAGAGTATGGTGTAGAGATAGTGCTTTGCCTTTGAGTTCGCCAAGTACTCTTCCCTTTGTCTCTTACTCCACCTTGACTTCTTCAATGACTCTCCTTCTTCATCCCTAGGCATCTCGAAATCATTTTCCATTATTAATAAAATTTCGAAATCGGTTTCGAAAAATACCTCCATTCGCTACTTCCACCAAGCGAATTCCCCCTCGAACTTCGACGAATGAATATTAGAGACGACCATCTCTTGATGAAGTGCTTGTTGCAGCGGTTAGTCCTTGACAAGCGACTTGGCTCTAATACCACTTGTAGGGTCGATGGTGGCCGGCTAGAGGGGTGAATAGCCCTCTTCGTTGACAATGGTAGTCGTTCGTTAATTGCTCTTCTACAAAGACTATTAGCGCAAGCAGAAAATATAAATATAAACAATTAAGACAAAGCAAAGTCAAGAATAGAAAGCACAAACGCTAACACCACAATGTAACATGGTTCACAGCTTCGCCGCTAATCCACGGTCCGATTCGTCTAAGGTGAATCACGCCTCAAGCTTTCCACTATTCTCTCCTTTGCACCAAGCTAGGTGGAGGTAACCTCTTTTACACAAGAATCACTCCTCTTACAATATGATGTAAATGTTGGATCGAGAAGCGTCGCTAGAGGGGGGGGGTGAATAGCGATCGTAAATCTTTTCTTTTTCGTTCGTTCGATACGCAAAGTAAGCACAGCGGAAAATAAATGAACACGTTTATTTTACTTGGTTCACAATCCAGCGGTTGCTACTCCAAGGCCCTATCGGTCCTAGACCGCGTACGGAGGGCAAAGCACTATAACGTCTCCTCCTCGTTGGAGGTAGGAGACAACGATCACAAAACCGAATATACGAGGATGAGGCAACAAGCCTACCTCACCTCGTTATGAAGAAAAACAAAGAATACAATATCAAAAATATTACTTAATCCTGCTGCCGACGAAGAAGATCGAAACTTTACGTCGCGTCAGCGTTATGATGATGTTGGAGCGTTGGCGTTGTAGGAGCACTTGATGAATAAACTTGATGTGATTTGGAGATGGAATCCTCCCCTCCTTTTATAGACTTTGGCCTCTGAATTTGTCTCCTCTTATTTCAGAACGGATCATGAAGTTGTCCAAATTTTATCGCGAAGTGGCCGCGTCAAACGTTATCCGTTTTGACCTAGCGCAAAAGCTGAATCGTCGCCATCAGTCGACTGATGCCTCCCATCACCGATCGTGATGGGCATCACGATCGTTCCATGTCCAAAGTCATGATCGCCAGCTTGGCCACTTCCCTGCAATAAGAGGTTAGCTCGGAAAATGATAAATACGATGGTTTCTAACCGTCCGATCTCGACCTAGACCTTCCACAGGAAGTCTTAGTCGAATCGCCGCCTACGATCGTCCCCGTAAAGAGGACACGACCTTACAATCTCTCACTCACACGAGCTTACCTCGATAGTAGCTCTCGCTTCTGGCCTTCCACTCGATTCCTTCGGCTCCCTCCGAAGTCACTCGAGTGTCGCCCGACCACCGCGGCTTCCTCCGGGTGTCGCTAGCCTTCAGCTCCAGCTTTAACACTTTTCTGCACACTCGAGATAACAATGTAGACTTAACTTTGTGTCTTTGCCATAATCAAAACACAGGTTCGATTATCTAGTGCCCCTGCACCAACAATCTCCCCCTTTTTGATCTATGGCAAACCAACACAAAGTTAAGGGAAATTAAAGCATAAACCAAGTATAGTAAATGATGAATGTCATTTTCAAAAACTCCCCCTTAACCAAAACTCCCCCTTAACCCTAGGTGAGTTTTGAAAGAGATACTTTAGTCCAAAATTAAATAAATTTTGTGTTACTCCCCCTTAACTTTCACTCTTCTCCCCCTTTTGCCATAAATCAAAATAAATGTTGGGGTTTGTTATGTAAAATAGGGGTTTAAAGACAATATGGTATATGCATGCATCAAGATAAATCAGCTATGAGTCCAAGCATGCGTCTAGCAAAAGTTAGATAGATTGGTTCGAGGTGTGTCCCTCTGCACCAATAATCTAAAGGTTTGTAATATAACCCTTTAGGGTTAGTTTGCTCTCCCCCTTAGTCAAATATATGAAGTATAAGAGATGTAGGGGGCGCTAAACTTTGGCCTAAGAGTTGTTAAGTACAATAGTTGAGAAAATAAGTAGTATTTTGAAGAGGTTGTTTTAACTATATTTCAATTATCCTTAACATCTCACCTGTGTCTATATGATCAAGCATGTTATACTTATGTGTTTTTGTGAGATGACTTCCAATTAAGTTGATTAAGTGCATTTAGGTTCAAGTAATTTTATGTTAGATTTGGATTTGACCCTAGGCTTGTCAAGTTTACCTTTTCAAGATCATGGCTTCCAGGTCGTGGCGAGGCACAGGGGCCTTCTTTTATCGGATCATCGACCACTTCCTTAGACAAAGCTATTTTCAAGAAAATGATGACTTGACTCACCTAAGACTATTTCCTAGTCTAACTGGTTTTTTTTTTTTTTTTTTTTGAAAAGAGGCTCCCCGAGGCTCAATCTTTTCGTAGGATTTTAGTTGGTTATGTACGTGTTCTAAGTGAGCTCACACGTTTTAAAGCACAAACTTTCTAAGCTAAAGCATGCAATTTCTAAGTTAAAGCACAAACATGTTTTGTACTGGCTTCCCCTAGACCGTTGAATCGGTTCGGTCTATCCACATAGTGGATTTGGTCCTTGGGAACCCAGTACGGGTTGGATCCTAGAGTTGAAATCAAAAAGTTCTTAGGGACCCATGCTTGGACATGTTTCCTATGTCGACTTACAATCGACATATACGACCTATTAGTCGTGTTTGAGTTAAACCCTAGTCCAACCTTGTTGTACACGGCCCTTTGAGATCCAAGTAGGAGGTCAAGTCCTTTGGATCCCGAAGTGAACCTTTCCAACGTGTTCCTAAGATCTTCAACTTGACTTTTCAAGAGAGAGTTCTCAACTTCGAGCTTTTCAGCTCGAGTTGGGTCCTCTTCTCGAACTTGACTAGTCGAAGAGGTTAGGGAGACCTTGTGTTTGAGGAGTTTGACCTCCTCAACCAGGGTCTCGACCTTGGACTCGGACTTAACTAATTTCCTAGACAAAAACCTAATCGTATTATGTAAAGTATTAAATAAAGTTCGACTCACTTTAAGGGTATCTTTTGAACCGGATGCGTATCCGTGGCTTGACTTGAAGGTAGCTTCGTAGTCCGAGTCATCCTCAGGTTCTGACTCAAGTTCAGGTTCGGTCTCCGTGTCTGACTCAATTGATTTCGCCATGAAAGCTATGTCTTCTCTGTTGTTCCAAGTTGCATGGAAGGCTTTCCTTGCTTCCTTTTTCTTTTGGTTCTCATTCTTCAATTTCCTCCTTTCTTATCGAACTATTCTCCGCACAATGTTGACTATTATGGCTTCCTCTTCGGATTCGGATTCGTCTTCGGGTTCGAGTTCATCTACTTGCTTAGTAGGTGGCTTCCTTCTTTGTCCTGCAAGTAGAGCAATACCTCTCTCGGCCCGGACCACATTAGTTTGCTCATGAAGTTCAAACTCAGAAAATAATTCGTCTAACCTAAGCTTCGAAAGGTCCTTAGAGACCTTGTAGACATCGACCATGGATGCCCACAAGGTAGTTCTAGGAAAAGAATTTAAAGCGTATCTTATAAGGTCCCGGTTCTCTATGGCTTGCCCGATCGAATGAAGACCGTTGACGATATCTTGGATCCGCGCATGTAGTTGGGTGGCGGTCTCATGATCCTGCATCTTTAGATTGTACAGTTTATTTAAAAGTAAATCTCTTTTACATACCTTAGTATCGGCCGTCCCTTCGTGTAAATCAATCAATTTGTTCCAGAGGTCTTTGGCGCTAATGAATGGTCCGATGCGGTTGAGTTCCTCCTTGGACAAGCCGCATTGCAATATTTGGGTTGCTCTTGCATCGGCTTCGATTTGGCTTTTGGTTGCATTTGTCCACTTGTTGAATCCAAGGCCTCTCCTTGATCATTGGTGGCTAGAGCAAAGCCGGTTTGGATTATTATCCAAGTCTCGACTTGTGTTTTTAGAAAACACTCCATCCGACCTTTCCAATAACGGAAATAATTTCCGTTAAAGAACGGAGGTCGGGTGGTGCTATACCCCTCAATGTGAGCCATTAAATATCTTGCAAAACACGAATAAAAACCAAAGAAAATTCTAAGACTTGGTCTTGGATTAGTAGTGTGGGAAATAATAGGAAATAAACAGAAATAAATAAGGAGAATAAAAAAAACTAACAAAAACTCGAAACTTACGACCTTCGATGTCCCCGAAAGGGTACTAAACATTGGATTTTGGGGCTGGAAACAACTTGTTACGAGGGTAAACCCTGGTAAGAAATGTAGATCTTTCTGAGAGCTTCGATTTGGTAGGTAGATCGTTATGTGAGTCCACTTGTCCGAAAAGTTATAGCCGTTTTACCGTCGGCTACTCCAAGAGAGAAAACTTGCAAACACACAGCCAAAAGAAACGTACCAAGACTTCGTCTTGGATTAGTAGTGTGGGAGGAAAAAGACCAAAAAAAATACGAATCGAAAAATACGAACAGAAAACCAAAACGTGCTAGATTGGTGGTTTCACCAAATCTTAGCGCCCCCGCTCTGATACCAATTGTTGGATTGAGAAGCGTCGCTAGACGGGGGGGTGAATAGCGATTATAAATCTTTTCTTTTTCGTTCGTTCGATACGCAAAGTAAGCACAGCGGAAAATAAATGAACACGTTTATTTTACTTGGTTCACAACCCAGCGGTTGCTACTCCAAGGCCCTATCGGTCCTAGACCGCGTACGGAGGGCAAAGTACTATAACGTCTCCTCCTCGTTAAAGGTAGGAGACAACGATCACAAAACCGAATATACGAGGATGAGGCAACAAGCCTACCTCACCTCGTTATGAAGAAAAACAAAGAATACAATATCAAAAATATTACTTGATTCTGCTGCCGACGAAGAAGATCGAAACTTGACGTCGCGTCGGCGTTATGATGATGTTGGAGCGTTGGCGTTGTAGGAGCACTTGATGAATAAACTTGATGTGATTTGGAGATGAAATCCTCCCCTCCTTTTATAGACTTTGGCCTCTGAATTTGTCTCATCTTATTTCGGAACGGATCATGAAGTTGTCCAAATTTTATCGCGAAGTATGGCGCGTCACAAACGCGTTATCCGCTTTTGACCTAGCACAAAGTCGACCGTCGCCATCGATCGATGCCTCCCATCGATCGGGATGGGCATCGATCGGTTCCATGTCTAGCGTCAGCTTGGCCACTTCCCTGCAATAAGAGGTTAGCTCGGAAAATGATAAATACGACGGTTTCTAACCGTCCGATCTCGACCTAGACCTTCCACAGGAAGTCTTAGTCGAATCGCCGCCTACGATCGTCCCCGTAAAGAGGACACGACCTTACAATCTCTCACTCACACGAGCTTACCTCGATAGTAGCTCTCGCTTCCGGCCTTCCACTCGATTCCTTCGGCTCCCTCCGAAGTCACTCGAGTGTCGCCCGACCACCGCGGCTTCCTCCGGGTGTCGCTAGCCTTCAGCTCCAGCTTTAACACTTTTCTGCACACTTGATTTAGCTCGTGAGATAACAATGTAGACTTAACTTTGTGTCTTTGCCATAATCAAAACACAGGTTCGATTATCTAGTGCCCCTGCACCAATAGTAAATAAGCTCAAGTAAGAGGATGGAAAACGTATTGGACACTTTGGAGGAGTTTAGAGCATAAGCATTAGCCTCCCAAAGGCCCTCACCCCTTCTCTTTATAGAGGAAGAGGGTTTCTTCCCGTTAACACAGCATCAGTCGACTTCTTCTACATTGGATTCCAACCAACGACTCCGACATCAGTCGACTGATGTCAACTTCTAGTCGAGTGTCCACGAGCTCGACTAGCTCTCGCGTGTGCAGCGATCGATCATTGACTTCCCTTAAGCAATCGACCGATGTCGACTTGATCCAAAGCAGCCTAACACCACCGATTGTCGATCTATTGAGCGATGACCGCCATGACATGACAATGATCGTGAAACTTAACATCCATTTGAGCTTCCGACGGTCGGGTAAACCTCAACCCTTACGGTCGAGCTTCCGACACTCAGCCATTCGTCCAAGTTCACCTAATGAGCTACTTACAATTCACTCATTCTCTCATCTCACTTGAAGTCCCTCGCCGAAGCTCTCTTCGTTCGCGACCACGTCCCTCGGCAACATCAGGTTCACGGCTCTGCAATTCTCTTTCGCGTCTATTTCCCTCGAAGTTTGCTTCCTTGGCTTTGCTTCAAGTCATCTCGTCCGGTGGTCCCTCAGCAGCATCAACCACACGGCTCTGCAATGCTCCTTCTCCGACTCAAGCATGAGGTTGTGAGCGGTGACACTTGCCTAAGCTCCATGTGCGAATTACTAAGTCCTACAAGACTCCAATGCACATATCAAATGTAGAAACTTTGAAGCCGCTAGAGGGGGGGGGTGAATAGCATCTTGACCGTTTGTTGATGGAAATCATCCGCGTGTTCATCTCTACAGTTTCGTTAGTACGCAGTGGAATAGAAATGAAAGCAATAACGACACAATTAACAACACGCAAACACAATTATTTAACGTGGTTCAGAACCGAACGGTTCCTACTCCACGGATCGGGTTCGTACGAACCCTAGCGATGCCAATCACACACCACTATAATAAACACTCCTTCTCGGAACAATCCGGAGGTGGAGAAACCTCGTACAAGATGATTACAACAATAATCAAATAGATACAAGCAAATACGATAATGAAATACAAATGCAAGTAAAGGAAAACACTTTACAAGAGCTTTTGATTGCTTGATCTTTGATTGCCTTGAACTAGCTTTGAAGGACTGAAAAGCACCAACTTTCCCCTTCAATTTCGCCCAAGAAAATCGCTATCTTTTCCTCCATCACGAGCTCCTTATATAGCTTCAACCTGTGCTGGAAAAGGTCGATCAGTCGACAGCTCGGGACCATCAGTCGACTGATCACACTGTTGCTGTGAGACAACGGTGTAATCCACGCTAGAAAAATCCAACGGCTAAGACATCAGTCAACTGATAATGACCATCAATTGACTGATGAGCCATCACTCGACTGCTCGTCCCAACAGTCGAGTGAGACTCCATTCTGTGCCTTGAAATCCGAGCATCAGTCGACTGATCACAAGATCAGTCGACTGCCTCTACAGGCCAGTCGACTGCTAGGGCAATTCCCGCAGTCAAACAATAGTTGACTACGCCACCGATCGCCACATGACACCATCATGAGGTTTTAGCCCAAGTATGGTGCCCCCATACTTGCTAGACCACCCTTAGCCTAGACCTAAGCCTTCTAGCCATCTCCATCAGCCTTACGCCTCTCGGATCCCTCCAAGTCATCCATGACTTGTTCATCCATCGCACTAGCCTCCAGGTGCTTCCCTCGGCTATGTCATGCTAATGGTGTCTACACCGCCAAGGCACATTGGACTTACGCCGCCAAGACTCTCGCTTGGACTTTACACCGCCAATACCAAACCCCTTGGACTTCAAATGCCAAGACTCAAGCTTAGACTTTCCCTTGCCGACCCATGTTGGACTTTCCATGCCAAGTACCCATGACTTGGACTTTACATGCCAAGACCCATGCTTGGACTTTCCCAAATGCCAAGTGTCCCACTTGGACTTTACCATGACAATTGCATTGTCATATGTTTTTGTCGAAACATCAAAACATCACTCGAGTCAAACTCGAGTCCTGGTCAATCGTGACCTGGGCCGATTGCACCAACAATCTCCCCCTTTTTGTTGTTTGACAAAAACCAAACAAAACATTGAGTTAGAACACTAACTCAAATTCCTTACCAATTATCCCAAATTGGTAATCTTAAACATTCTCCAAATGTTCTCCCCCAAACATTCTCTCCCTTTTTGACTAACATCAAAAAGGTCTTCTCTCCAAGGAGGTCAATGTCTCATGTCCCAATGAGATCTTACAATCTCTCCCTTGGTCTAAAAATACCTAGGATGCCTACCATCTTCCTAGTGATAAGTCTCATATCACTCAAGAGAGGCAATCCTATTTCCTCTCCCAATTTCCAAATTGGGTATAAAAAACCCATCAATTTTCCCAATTGATGATACTCTCCCAATAACTTCTCCTTTTCACGGAGAAAAACACATCCATCATCCCAAGATGGATACCTCCCCCCTAAAGGCTTGCTCCCCCTTGACCATTGCACCAACAATGTCCTTAGGAAGTTCCTAAGCCAATAGGAACTCTAAGCCATCAAAATTAAGGTTAGAAATTCAACATTGAATTTTCCAACACCTTAAAATTGATACAAACCCTAAACCCCTCTCCTAATCCATATCCAATGGATTTTCACCCTTCATCATGCTTCCTAAAGCATATCCTAGGGTTAAGAGTGGTTAGGGACCTTAACCGCAGCTGAAATCGGGTTAAACAAACTTGGTTACCCCGAAATTAGGCTATCAGTCGACTCTATCAGCTACTGATCGATGTGCCCATCAATGATCGCACGGCAACAATGAGTGATATCGCACTACCAATCGAGTCCAACGCTACCCATTAGTCGATCGCTCAGAAGGCAATGATCGATAATCAAAACCTGATTTTCAGATATCAGACTCAACTTTTGGAAATCCATAAGTAATTCTACGTAAATAAAAAAATCATGAAATTTGATACGTATATTACTTATCACACATACAGTTGGTGAAAAATTTTGGAAAAATATTTTTACCATTGAAATAGGAGATTGGTACAAAGTTCAAAAACTATTAAAACTTTAAAGTTTTTGGTCTACTTTGTATCAACTTCTACAATGATGATGGTTATCAAAAGATAGACTTCACCAAGGTTTTCTAAAATGATTTTAAAATATTTTCAAAACCCTATTTTGGATGATATTCCTTGGGCTCTATGTACATGACTTGTACATAAGCTTTCCTAATGATCTACATGTTGAGTTAAGATGAGTTGGGGTTCAACTAGATGCAAAAACTATGCACCTTGAACCTAACTCATATCCTAGCATCTCACATGTATCTAGGGTGTATAAATACACATACATGTCAATTGGATGTGAGATGTGGGTTTTGATTCATTTTATCTAGGGTTTCATGCATTTCCTAGGCAACCCTACTTGATTCCCTTATAAATGGAACTTCAAGTCATGCCATTTTCCTTAAATCAATGTTCAATCAATTAATGCATGAAATGATCATGGCATAGTGATAGCAAAATAAAAACATGGCCAAGATGTCATGGCATATGATGAAATTTAAAAAAAACACATGACATTTAAAGTAATCATAACCAATGACATGACATGTTATATGATAAGATGAAATTTCATGTCATGTCATGAAATAGTAATTTTCATAAACCAATACATTAATACAAATACACACTCAAACACACATGATTTTCACAAACAGAAATTTCATTCAATTTAAAAGGATTTCAGTTTTTTTTTACATTCAAAATGGAGATTTGATATACTCAATCTCACTACAAAAATTGAAAATAAAAATCTTCTAGATCTAGTCGTCTGCATGAGGTGGAGGTGGAGGAGGCTGCTGACTCAAAGTCCAGGCCCACATCATCTCATACATATCGAGCTGACGCTGCTCGATACGGCTCTGGGACTCTACAATCTGAATGTATCTCTCCTCCATCCGACCAAGATGTGCGCCCATCGAGGCTTGCCCTACTAGGAGCTCTGACATCCTCGAGTCGACTATCTGCTGATAGTCCTGGAATCGGGACTCCAGCTGGCCAAGATGATCTAATGGACCCACCGCTGATGCATCTGCTGGCATCTGATCCTCCTCATCAGCGGCGTCTACATCCTCATAGTCCTCTGCATCCTCTCTATGCACCAGAGGTGGCTCTCCTCGTACCCTGGGCGGTGGTCGAGGCGCCAACTCCATCTGCCCACTCCCCATCCGCAGCTTCGCTAACGAGAAGTTGCAAATTGATATGCAGTCATACACCTCAGAGAGCGCTCGCAGTGATCCCCTGTGAATGTTGATGTCTACTGACTCTAACCATGCTGTGATAATGTGCCCATAAGGCATATGCACTTTCCCTTGTACAGGGGAAATGAAATGCACAATGCAATGAAACATGTTTAATGCAATGTTTATGTCTAATCTATTACGCAGAGCGTAGAGTAGAAAGAGATGGGGAGGCCGAATCTTGGCCAGACCCCGAGTCACGATAGGAAGAAAACACCCAACAATGACCTTGTAGAGTACATTGTCAGGTGCAGATAGCTCAGTAATAGGAAATAAATTTTGAGCTGGTGGACGAGGATGACCAAAAATATGCTGATGCATGGAGTCCAAAGAAATATGGTCAAAAGGCTCGGGTAAAGGGGCATCAAATGTAGGGTAGAAAATGAATGTGTCATCCGATGGCTTACACTCGAGAAACTCCTGCAATATCGCAGGAGTGAACTCTAAATCGCATTTTGCAACGCGAGTAGTATAGGTAGGGCCATCGTCTACCTTCTTTAAGTTCTGATAGAACTCCTTCAGAAGATCGTCATTGATGGCATGTGTGCATAAGACAATTTTCATAAGATGATAATATGCAAATATGTCCATGACATCACTACAGTAGCGTATAAAGAAGTCTCTATCAATGTACCTAACCAACATAGGTTGGTACAATCGTGATTCACTCTCGGGTGGATCATTTCTACGGGATCTCCTATATGAATGTAATGATATGAAATGCAAGGGCACCAATACACGATTAGATTATAATAGATTACAATGGAAAAGAAAAATTAGGGTTTTTGAGTAAGAAAATTTTACTTTGGTGCCATTTGGAGGTGTGATGAGGGAATACTCGGATACCGCTGAAAAAGCCGCCGGAAAGTTCGCCGGAGGACTGGTCGCCGGAACCCTAATCGGAAACGAAGAAACAACCGCTGGAAATGAGTGAACTAGGGTTGTGAGATGAGTGAAAATGCAAGAGGAAGAATTTAGCTATCAAACCTAAGGCTTGGGCGGCTAGTACTGCCGGAAAAACTGGTCGGAGAAGAAGTTGGAGATCGGAGAGGAGAAAGAAGTTCACGTGAAGACGCCGAACCCTAGCGGTTCGGCGTTATAAAATCGCGACTCCAGTCGACTGATGTGCAACATCAGTCGACTGATCAGGACTTATAAGCGGTTTTACCGAACCTAGCGTGATCGCTCGGCAAGAATCGGCACGAGTCTTCGTGGTCGTGTTACAAGAACATCCGATCGATGTAGCCAATCGGGCCGATCGATACGATCACCACTGATCGATGAACAAGCACTGATCGATGATCCTCAACCTCGATGACGGTACCATCGGTCGTGATGTATCCCATCATCACGATCGATGTTCAAGCAATGAGTCCCGAGACAACACTGATCGCTGTTGGACGATCGTATCGCGCTTCTGATGATCACGGCCGATTCGTATCGATCACCGATCGATAATCGATCGATATCGATTTCGATTAAAAATTCAGAAAATCTCGATTTCTTTATCTAACTGATTCCATTTTCTCATGTTTAATCTTGTATATTAAATATATTGATGTTATGCTTATATTCATGTATTCGTTAATGTATTTTGATATTTTATTTTATTTTAGCAAACATTAACATCCAATGGTTTCAAAATCCTAACATCTCACTCTTTTTTAAGTGTGGAAATACACAATCAAGGTAAAAGACTTGTTTTGTGAGATACAATTCACCCAAGACATTCCTTCCAAGCAACCATATGGTGAAACACATGAAGCATGGTAAGTGCAAGACAACAAGATGTGTGTCACTTGAGTATCACACTTGATGTTACTTCTACATCTTAACACACTTCTCTTGATACATTGATTCTTAAAGTGTGTCAAAGATCAAAGTTACACACTATGACCTCTAAATTTAGATTGTTCCAATTTTATTGATTTTCATGATTTCAACAATATATTGGCACATCCTAAAATCTTTTAGGATTAAAGCTCAAATGTATTTCCAAGGTAACCATAACCTTGAAAATAACCTAAAGTGCCACCTTTACCATGGTTGAGTTAGCTACCCATCCAATCAAGGTTGGCACACCCTAACCCATTTAACGTGAATCAATCACGCTCTTTGGAACCCAAAATCTATTTGAACTCATTGAATTAATTAGGTATTCCTTAGGGATAACCTCCCTAGATACCTTCCTAATGACCCTCCTAGGCTTGTTAGCCTTGGTCATTTGGGTTTTGCCATGGTTAACTCTAGGGGGTAACTCCCCTTGCAACCTTCTTAGTGGCTTTCCTAGGTTTCCTTGAAACCCTAGCCACTAGGCACAAACCTTGGTCAACTCTAGGGATGACTTTCCTATTGACCTTGGTCTTCCTAGGCCTAGTTTGTGTTCCATAGTCAAATGGAACACAATGATAAGCCACCTTAGGCTTAGGTTTGTGACTCAAACCTTTCTTGCCCTTGGTTGACTTTTGTCTTTTGGGTCCAAGATGTTGACTTTGAGGTTTTGACCATTGACTTTGACCATTAGACCCTTGAAATTGATTTTGTATCTTGTTTAGGGTCTTTTCCAATTTTTCAAGCCTTGACCTCAAGGCTTGGTTCTCTAATTCTAATTGCTCAATTTTAGAATTTTTATTTAAACTTTGAGCATGGTTCTTTCTAGGCATATGCCTAGTCCATTTTGAATTGAGACCTAGATGTTCTCCTATTTTCTTGATAGATTCTCTAGGTAAAATATTTTTAGGGACATTAGTCCCAAATTTCTCCTTACTTTCAAAATGAAAATTCTTAGCTCCTAAGCAAAAGTACTTGTTTCTATTAGCATGCTTTTCATAAATTGCAAGAGAATTAACATTCTTAGCATGCTTTTGACTTTTAAATTTAGAAGAATGAGCATTATTGAAATAATATACCTTAGGGTTTGCCTTAGTAGTTCCCCCTACTTGTGATGCTCCTTCTTTGGTCTTTTTGCTTCCCCTAGAACATTGATTCCTATAATGTCCTTTTGAGTTGCATTTGAAGCATATGATGTGCTCCTTGTCTTTTGGTGATGGGGAACCGGTGTCCTTTGACTTTTGTTGACTCTTAGGTGCCGGAGGAGTCTTCTTAACCTTCTTTGGGCACTTGCTCTTGTAGTGCCCATACTCCCTACACTCAAAACACAATATATGGATTTTATTTGAAATTAGAGTGTTTGAGTTACCTAGGGTGATTGTGGTGATTGGAATGGATTCTTCATTCCTCCCGGAGGTTGAGACTTCTTCTTGAATTGGTTCCGGCTCCGGTGTGGATGGTCTCTCCCCCTCAATCCTAGAGGTGGATGCCTCCTCCACTTCTTCCACCGCTTCTACCTCTTCAGATCCGGATGTTGATTCCCTATCAACCTCCGAATCCTCTAGCTCTTTGGATGTTTCTTCTTGATCTTGAGAGGGTGATGGTCCTTCTTCTTGGACTGATGAGAGATTTTCATGGAGCTTGGCCAAATCGCTCCATAGCTCCTTGGCATCCACATAGTCACCTAGGCTACACAAGAGGTCATTAGGAATTAAATCAAAAATGAATTTGATTACCTTCTTGTTTTTATCGAATTGTTGGAGTTGCTCCTCACTCCACTTCTTTTTCTTGAGAAACCCTCCCTTTGGTCCCTTAGGATATTCAAATCC
Source organism: Wurfbainia villosa (assembly GCA_025175895.1). Classification (NCBI taxonomy): domain Eukaryota; kingdom Viridiplantae; phylum Streptophyta; class Magnoliopsida; order Zingiberales; family Zingiberaceae; genus Wurfbainia; species Wurfbainia villosa. The sequence goes on along the minus strand of CM046000.1, from coordinate 33,734,010 downwards.
TTCCATCAACGCGGACCACTCCTCAAGGTCTCTCATCATCAAAAAATCTTCAATTCTCGCCTTCCAAGAATTGAAACCTTCTCGTCCATAGAAGGCATACGGAATTGGGGTGTTGATATCCCATCCCAATTGTCCTTGGACTTCCATCTTTTCCTCTAGCGTCTTGACTCCGAGTTGTTAATCCGTAGAAGAGCCCCGGGCTCTGATACCAATTGTAGGAACTTTGAAGCCGCTAGAGGGGGGTGAATAGCATTTTGACCGTTTGTTGATGGAAATCGTCCGCGTGTTCATCTCTACAGTTTCGTTAGTACGCAGCGGAATAGAAATGAAAGCAATAATGACACAATTAACAACACGCAAACACAATTGTTTAATGTGATTCGGAACCGAACGGTTCCTACTCCACGGATCGGGTTCGTACGAACCCTAGCGATGCCAATCACACACCACTATAATAAACACTCCTTCTCGGAACAATCCGGAGGTGGAGAAATCTCGTACAAGATGATTACAACAATAATCAAATAGATACAAGCAAATACGATAATGAAATACAAATACAAGTAAAGGAAAACACTTTACAAGAGCTTTTGATTGCTTGATCTTTGATTGCCTTGAACTAGCTTTGAAGGACTGAAAAGTACCAACTTTCCCCTTAAATTTCGCCTAAGAAAATCGCTATCTTTTCCTCCATCACGAGCTCCTTATATAGCTTCAACCTATGCTGGAAAAGGTCGATCGATCATTGCTCGGGACCATCGATCGGTGATCGCATTCTTCTGTGAGACAGCGGTGTAATCACATTTGGAAAAATCCAGCGGCTAGGATATCGATCGGCGATAATAACCATCGATCGGGATGAGCCATCACTCATTGCTCGTCCCAGCGTGAGTGAGACTCCATTCATGCCACGAAATTCGAGCATCACGGTGATCACAAGATCGATCATTGCTCAATCAATCGATCATTGCCTCTGAGCGATAACAATAGTTGACTATGATCATGAGGTTTTAGCCCAAGTATGGTGCCCCCATACTTGGTAGACCACCCTTAGCCTAGACCTAAGCCTTCTAGCCACCTCCATCAGCCTTACGCCTCTCGGATCCCTCTAAGTCATCCATGACTTGTTCATCCATCACGCTAGCCTCCAGGTGCTTCCCTCGGCTATGTCATGCTAATGGTGTCTACACCGCCAAGGCACATTGGACTTACGCCGCCAAGACTCCCGCTTGGACTTTACACCGCCAATACCAAACCCCTTGGACTTCAAATGCCAAGACTCAAGCTTGGACTTTCCCTTGCCAACCCATGTTGGACTTTCCATGCCAAGTACCCATGACTTGGACTTTACATGCCAAGACCCATGCTTGGACTTTCCCAAATGCCAAGTGTCCCACTTGGACTTTACCATGACAATTGCATTGTCATATGTTTTTGTCGAAACATCAAAACATCACTCGAGTCAAACTCGAGTCCTGGTCAATCGTGACCTGGGCCGATTGCACCAACATCAAATCCAATCATCCTAACTTAAACTCTTTGCCACACACATCAAAACCATATCACGGGTTGATTGCCCTAACAAAAGGAAAAGGAAAGAAGCATCTAAGGCAACCTTGGACAAGTCATCATTGGAAGAGTCAGACGCGGAAATAACAATGGCACGCTTCATAGTGATCATGGTAGCCGACGAGTCCGAAGGCGAGTTAAGACATGAGTCCGAGACCGAGTCCGATACAAGCCACGGATCCACATCCATTTTCGAAGGTTCAAACGAGGTAACATCTCTCCTAGATGATAAATTGTATAACATTATTGCATGCCTAGGAAGGAAATTAGTAAGTTCGAGAACCGAGTAGACTCACTCCTTAAGGAAGTCCAAGTACTTAAGGAGCAAGTCAACTCAAAGACTTTGATTTTCCAAGTCGAGGATAGAGACTCAACTCAAGTTGCAAAGCTTGAGGAAGATAACTCGGTCCTAAAAAGGCAAGTAGGAGATCTCACCGGAATGTTGGAAAGGTTCACCTCGAGCTCCAAGTATCTCAACATGATGCTTGGGTCTCAATGAGCCGTGTACAACATGTTCGGACTTGGACACAAGGCTAAGGAGACAAACAAATCATACATGTCATTACTTAGCCGAAACGCTAAGAGTCGAGTCCAAGCATGAGTTCCTAAGTCTAGCTTAGTCAACCAAATTGGACTGAACCAATTTTGGGTTCTCAAGAGTCAAGTTCACTTAGTGAACGAAAGTCAACTAAGTTATCACTTGGGGGGGTGCTAACACTTTGCCTATTTCTTTAATTAATTAAACTCTTGCATGTTTAGTTTACTTTACTTGCTTAATTTAGAATAGACTAGATAGGAAACAAAGTAGTTTAAACTTAAACAACTTAGTACTAAGACGAAGTGAACTGATAGTAAGTTAAGGAAACTCTTCGAGGTGTATGTCTAGGAAGTGGTCGACCAAATATCCAAAGAAGGTCATATGCCTCGCCACGACCTAATGCACTAAGTCGAGTGGAACTAACCGAAGTAAACTCACTAAGTTTTTAACTAGTTAGACCAAAGCTTAGTCCAAAGTGAGTCAAGTACTTGATTCCTTTATTGACTTTGTCTTAGGAAGTGGTCCACCCGATATCCAAGAAGGTCATATGCCTCGCCACTACCTGAAAGTCAATTTTGGAAAAATTTACTTGATCAACTCAAGCTAAACTTGAATCTAACACAAGTTTAAAATTTTTGAAATTTTTCATTAAAATTAATTAAGATAAAATTGAATCCTCATCTCACAAATCCATAGGCTAACATGTATTGAAAACCTAGAATTGGTGAGATGAATAATGTTAACTCAATCAAACCAACTAAGTATTTCCGACAACATTTTAGGGGGAGCTTAGAAAAATATATTTACATTTCAAAGTATTTTGGTCAAAATTTATTTTCTTTACAAACTATTTATGTTCAAATAAATTTCAAAATGAAGTTTAAAATTCAAGACGGTATCTTCATGATCAAAATTACTTTCAAAACTTGAATAATCTTTAAAATTGCTTGAAAATGGAGTTATGTTGAGAACTTAGGGGGAAGAAGAAGAAACTTAAAATTGAACTTGTTTATCTAAACTACTAGCGTTTATCTTAAGTATTTTAATCAAAGACCTTGTAAATCAACATAATTCAAAACAGAAGTAAGCTTAGCATAATCTAAAGTTTCACTTGAACACATTTATATTAGATGTTTAATATACCTTTTATCACAAAGGATCCATGCTTGGAAAGTGGTTGCCTTTAAGTAAGATTACATTCTTATCATACTTACATGCATGATTAAAGGACATAAGCATGAGATTAAGGGGAGTTAAAATATTTTTGAAAAACTAAAAGTATCATTCTAGGGGGATATCAAGAATTTAGGGGGAGCCTAAAAGATTTGTGAGAAATGTTCTTAAAAGGGAAAGAGAAATTTAAAGAGTTGAAAAATAACTCAACTAATTTACTTGAACTTAATAAATTGGACTTATCAATCAAAGTAATGCTTAGTTACTTGATACTCAAACAACTTCCTTTCTAAGTAACTTAGCTTTATCTAAATTTGGAAAATGAGAGTTAGCTAAGCTAGGTCTAAACTTAAAATATTTTTTAAAGCTAAACAAATCATGATAGGATATATGTTTAGAATCTTTAATTAGAAACTATCTTGAACATTGTTTTTGAAAATCTATAAAGTATATTTTAATATGAATTATTTTCAAACTAATGAAAAAGAGAACAACCTCTTAGAAGACTAATTTCAACTTCCTAGGTTTTGATGTATGGGGGAATTTATGAAATTCAAAAGTTTGTGGAAAGAATATGCTAAGGATGAGTTTTGATACTTTTGAAGAGACCTTAAAATGTCTTAAAAGTCTCAAGATAAAATCCAAATTTCATGAATAGGAATTCATGCTTGGACATCTCTTATTTCATTTGCATTACCTTAAAATTTTGGGGAGAAAATAATTTCAAATTTAAAAGCTTAAATTAAGGGGGAGTTTTGAAAATTTAAAAGCTTAAATTAAGGGGGAGAAAAACTTTGAAACACTTTAAATTTTGGGTAATTTCAAACACTAATATTCTTTGAAAAACTTGTATGTTTTATAGCTTATTGTAAAAAGCTTACTTTGAATAGATTACTTTTGAAATGCTCATTGTAAAGCTTAAGTATTTTAAGCTTAAAAATGTTAAAGATTATGTACCTTCAGAATACTATTCTCTAGAAGTTCATATGACTTGGTTGAAAATCTTATTTTCTAAAACCTTACATAGATTATTTTGACAAGCTCATTTCAGCTTAGCTTGAAAAAGACTAAGTACTTATGAAAAGATGGTAATACCTAAACTTTTGATAAGCTTATGTATATTCCTTATAAAGTTCCTACAGTATTCTAAAAATGTTTTAATACTTCAAAATGCTTTTGAACTTTAACAATCTTAAGTCTTTTGAAAAACTTAAGAAAGTGGTGATATGCTTTTATTTTAAATCAATGTTTGCCTATTTTGAAAGACTAATACTTAAAACTCACCTTTGAATTTTGGCATTTGGTAATTAATAGTATTTTTAATGTATTCCAAAGGGGGGGGGAGAGAGAGAGAGAGAGGTTTAAAGTTAGAGAGGTTTAAAGTAAGAAAGTATTTCATGAATTCATGCAAATGAACATAAATACATTTTAGTTTGATACATTGCATGAGAATAAGCTAAACTTGAATATTGCAATATTGATTCTTCTAACTTTAACTAATGTGTTGTCATACATCAAAAAGGGAGAGATTGTTGATACAAAGAGTATGAGAATAGTAATTATCGTGGTGCAGTTACAAATTAATTACCGAACCCTCTAACTACACTAATGCAGTATAGGATAACTTGGGTCGTCTCTCACGTGAACCCAATGGTCGGACGTTTGTTTCTAAACAATAATAAACACTGGGTGTTCCTACCATCAATCAAGACAATTAATTGAAAGCTAACTTAACATGCCTAAGCAATTCAATCATGCAGAAAATTAAGCTAAGAAACAATTAACCTAATGAACACTTAAGCAAAGTTGCAATTAACCAACGATGATCAACAACAACTGTTGGAGATTTCAGGATCATGCGCAGTGGAATAATGCGATAAAAACAATTTTTATTACATCCCAGACATCCTCTGAGGGCTAGGAAAACTTGCTTTGGCATAATCGCAGGAAAAACACACAAGGAGAAGGAGAAGTTATACTTTCAAGATTCTTTTGAATCTGTCGAAACCACAAGCAAGACCAACGGGCCTTTCCTCTATCAGTATCCATGCCGGGATCACCTGAGACAACTCCAAGAGCAGCAAGTCTTTGTCTCCGATTGGTGCTAGCCAATCGGTGGAGACAATCGAAGAGGAGAGAGGAAGGAGCAAAAGCGGCTGATGTGAGCGAAACATATAGGGTTTTAGGAGTAGTTTTCGCTCACATCTCATTACATTTTATGTTAGTTTCATGCATATGTCATTCTATTTTGCATGCATTTCCTATTTTCTGGTTCGGAGGTCTGCTCTTTGTACTTTTGTGTGTAGGATAGCATTTCGGGGGAAAAAGGTGCACTTTCAGAGCAAAAGAAGGACATTTTGCAGCTAGACGCAGAATGGGATACGACCAGGGCATGTGGCTACACATGACCATGTCCAATGGGCGAGATAAGCCACCCTAGGGCCGCACACGACCTGGCCATGTGTTTCCACACGGTCGTGTGGCCGCTCGCAAGATTTGCACGACTAGGGTTTTTTCGGATTTTACAGCGGTCCGAGGTGTTGTCTATATAAGGATGGCTCCGCCCAAACCCTAGGGGGGAGGTACGATGGCTAGGACGACACGCCGAAGCCTTAAAAAGCTCCGGTAACTCGCAACGGGGAGGAGAAATGCCACCGGAGGTCCACGCCTTGCACTTCAACGCCAGAGAGAAGACCACGAAAGCATTGTAATTCTTTGTTCCTGCATTTTATTTCTTATGTATTCGAACATAGACATGCTTTGTGATTATTCCTTCATATACATGGAGTAGTCCTTTCGATTCTAGGATTAGGGAGTAGCTTGTGTAGAGGATCGATTGGATGCTAGAGAGGGAGGTGAATAGCGCGTTGTCCTACGATGATGGAATTCGATCGTGATCGCGTCTACAAATCGTGTTAGCGCAGCGAAATAATAATAATAAAAACAATAACACAAAACACAATCACAAACACAATGACACGAGAATATAACATGGTTCAAAACCGAACGGTTCCTACTCCACGGATTGGGTTCGTACGAACCTTAGCGTGCCACAAACACCACTAAGCACAATAAACTCTTTCTCGACAACACGTCGGAGGTGGAGAAACCTCGTACAAAGATTACACTAAGTAATACAAAGTAAGACAAGCAAATACAATAAGAATACAATAATCTATGCAAAGAAAACTTTACAAATGCTCTTTGGATTGCTTGCTTTTGGTTGCCTTGGACTAGCCTTGAAGGACTGGAAAAGAACCAACTATTCCCCTTCAAATCGCCCAAGAAAACACTTGCATGAAACCCTCCACGAACAACTTCTTTTAACCTGCATCGGGCTGGATTTCTGCCGATCAGTCGACTGCCATAAGTCACCAGTCGACTGATGCCACTATTGTCGTGAGACAACGGGTCGATCCACACTGAAAAAATTCCAACAGATCTATTGGCAGTCGACTGCTAGCCGCGTAGTCGACTGCCCAGTCGGCTACGGAGCACTCTGTGCTCGCGACTCAATTGGCAATCGACTGCCGTCCCTTGGCAGTCGACTGTTGTCGACATCAGTTGACTGTTCCAATGAGTAGTCGACTGCCAGAGCAATTCCAACTCTTAAACAACAATCGAACTCTAGTCGACTCACGACAGTCGAACTGGCCATAATGTCAGTCGACTGCCAACCTCAAACATGAGGTTTTAACCCAAGTATGGTGCCCCAATACTTGCTAGACCACCCTTAGCCTAGACCTAAGCCTTCTAGCCACCTCTATCAGCCTCATGCCTCTCGGATCCCTCCAAGTCATCCATGACTTATTCATCTATCGCGCTAGCCTTCAGGTGCTTCCATCGGCTATATCATGCTAATGGTGTCTACAGTGCCAAGGCACATTGGACTTACGCTGCCAAGACTCCGCTTGGACTTTATGCCGCCAACCATTGGACTTATGCTGCCAAGACTTCACCCTTGGACTTTACGCTGTCAATATCAACCCCTTGGACTTCTCAAATGCCAAGACTCAAGCTTGGACTTTCCCTTGCCAACCCATGTTGGACTTTACATGCCAAGACCCATGCTTGGACTTTTCCCAAATGCCAAGTGTCCCATTTGGACTTTTCTTTGCCAAGACCCATGCTTGGACTTTTCCCAAATGCCAAGTGTCCCACTTGGACTTTTCCTTGCCAAGACCCAAGCTTGGACTTTACATTGCCAAGACCCATGCTTGGACTTTCCCATGACAATTACATTGTCATATCTTTTTGTCGAACATCAAAACATCACTCGAGTCAAACTCGATTCCTGGTCAATCGTGACCTGGGCCGATTGTACCAACAGCTTGTGTACACATTACAATGTTGGTTCATGTTAAATTCTGCCTTTAAATTTGATTTGACAATTGGTAGTTGTTTTTTTACTATATCTATGCGTGTTTGGCTTTCTATCTGCTGTACTTAGGCGATACGAGGGGTGACAGCCCTTGCATCTAAGATTTAGGGGATTTTATACAAGGAACCTAGGGGTAAACCTGATCCCTTGTAACTGTGGGTAGAAGTGTACGATGGAATCGGAAACGGTTCATCATAGGGATTGATTCGGCATCCTCGTACCGTCTATCCCATCCTTTTAGGCGGAGATAGCTCCCGATAGATGTGGCGGCTCTGCGGGAGAGTGTATGATGTCCCTTCCACAAAACCATAGCTAAACGTCTAGACAACACCAATTGACAACATTGTTTTGTGATACACAAGCGAAACCGAAGTCCTAGAATCACCTTTGAAGACCTCGGTACACTCCCTTCCTCTTCCGTGTGACACCGTATAGAGTAAAGTCCACCGACAACCCTCACCAATCGAAACCTCTAGAGTTACGTCCGAACAATTACAACCACTGAATATATTGATATTCGAATTCCAGTCCTTATGGGATCGATAATCTTTATTACTTGACAACATCCGTGCACTTGCGGGCGTTGAGTGCGAGCGCGCGCTTTGAGTCCTCGATGGTCTCCGTCGCGTGATTTGAGGTCGCGTTCGTGCACATCAAGTTTTTGGCACCGTTGCCGGGGACTAATCGATTTGATATCAAATCGAACAGTGGTAAATTGGATCGAATTTAGGATTAGATTTATTTACTTGCTTTATTTTCTTTTTAGTTTGCTTCATTTGCTTTAGTTCTATATTTTCCATATTTAGATTTAGTTTTTACTTTTAGCAGTAGTTTCCTATTTCCCTATTGCATCTTAGATTTTGCTTAGCTAGATTGTTTTATTTTCTGCTCTTAGAATAGGGTAGTACTCCTAATTTTTACGGCTCGGTTCTTCGTATGCTTAGACGCTTAGGATCGGGAGGCCTGATTTCGATTGACGTAGAAATCGAACGGACCTTTCATCGCCGAAAAGCAGAGCAGCGAAGGATGGAGGATCAAGTCGCATCCGAAGTGAACATAGGTAGCCGACCTTTGTGGGATTACGTAGCTCCTAGCGCTAGAGGATTTAGGCCGAGTATAGCTGGGCCATCTATTTTGACAAATAACTTTGAGTTGAAGCCGATACTTATACATATGGTCCATCAGAGCCAATTCGGGGGAGCTGCGACTTAAGACCTGAACTGGCACCTAGAGGTATTTTTAGAAATCTGCTCAACAATGAAGATGAACTGAGTCCCTGCTAACGCGATTCGCCTGAGCCTATTCCCGTTCTCATAGAGGGATAAGGCTAAGGCATGGCTTCACTCCCTACCTTCGGGAAGCATCACTACATGGGAGCAATGTGAGCAGCAGTTCCTGAACAAATACTTCCCACCAAGCAAGACTGCTCACATGTGCCTTCTTATCATGAGCTTTTGCCAGAAGGAGGGGGAGTGCTTATTCAAGGCTTGGGATCGCTACAAGGGGATACTCTACCAATGCCCCCACCATGGACTGGAAAGGTGGCTGGTGATCCACATTTTCTACAATGGGATCACTTACGCCATGAAGATGTCCCTAGAATCTGCCACAGGAGGAGCACTGATGAATAAGACCATAGAGGAAGCGGAAGAGCTGATTGAAGAAGTGGCTCAGAACCACCATCAATGGGCTTCCGAACGTGGTCAACCAACACCTTCAGCGGGACGATACACTGTCAACTCCATGGACCACCTAGCAGTAAGGATGGACACGCTTAGCAGATGTTTCGAATCTATGAATCCTTCATCTGCATGCGCTGCCATTGACTTCGGAGAGGGAGCGGCAACATATCGTGAGGACCACCATGGAGGGCAGGGAACCCTAGACGAGCAGATCGAGCACTGCGATGTGGTTGGGGACTACAACCCAAGGCCCAATAACCCATACTCCAGCATTTCTCATCCGGGGTGGAGGAATCACCAAAATTTTCCTTATAAGAATAACTTGGGGAGGTTTCAACTGTCGGTAGAGAATGGGCAGCCACGACCCTCTAACACCCGTCTGGAGAAAATGCTGGAGAACTTCATTCGAACGCAACGGGAGGCAAACATTAAATTTCAGCGACGACATTCGTAGACAAATACGATGATCGAAGGGTTGGGGTCATCGGTAAGGGATCTTGCCACCAGGAAGAAGTCGCTAGAGATTCAAGTAGCTCAGATCATAAACCAGATCTCCAGGATACCAGGGAAGCTACCAGGGAGAGCAGAGGTCAATCTAATAGAACAGTGCAAGACAGTGACGCTGCGAAGTGGGAGGGTTCTAAAAGAGATGCCAGGATGGTCGATTACTGAAAGGGACCTGGGACCTGAAACATTAGAACCTCTGGGGGAGACCGAGAATGAAAAAGATGGAGAAATGAACCGGGAGCCTTCCACAAGGGCTCAACCATGCCTTACTGTACCGTTCCCGCAGAGATTGATGAATGCAAAGAAAGATGCTGAGTTTGGTAAATTTTTAGACATGCTGAAATCGATCTTAGTAGAGGTACCGATACTCAAAGCACTGCACCAAATGCCCCAGTTCGCTAGGTTCATGAAAGATATTCTAGCGCATCGTAGGAAGTTCGCAAAGTCGGAAACAATGGCCCTCACGGAGGAGTCAAGCGCTTATCTCCGAAACGAGACTATGCATAAACTAAAAGATTCGGGGAGCTTCTATATTCCATGTTATATAGGAATGATGTTAATTAGCAAAGCCTTCTGTGACCTGGGAGCAAGTGTGAGTCTTATGCCCTACACCTTATGCAAAAAGCTAGGGTTAGAAAATTTAAAATTCACTACTATGACACTACAACTGGCCGACCACACATACCGCTACCCATTAGGGGTTTTAGAAGATGTTCCTGTTAAGGTGGGAAACTTTACACTGCCAACTGACTTTGTTGTCATGGAGATGGAAGAGGATCCAAAGATACCCGTTATCCTGGGATGACCATTTCTAGCAACTGCAGGAATGGTCATTGATGTAAAAAATCACAAGCTGACCCTAAAAGTGGGAGGGGATAAGATGGAATTTAGGCCTGCTGGAACGGGAAGTCAAGAACCCGCATCGGGGAAGTATGTGATTCCAACAAGAGCAAAGCCAGGGCCACCGGATGAAGATCCCGAGACGGATGAATGGAGGTTCATTGAACCTCCAGAGCCAAGTTGATAGTGGAGTGCAGTCGAGCTAAATGACCTTAAACAAAGTGCTTCTTGGGAGGCAACCCAAGTTTAGTTTTAGATTTCCTTTTTTGATTGCATTGCATGCATTTGTTTGATTTTACTTTTGATTTCCATCCCATTTAGGGTAAGGACTAGAAAGAACTTTGTTAGGCAAAAAAAAAAAATCCATATTAACCTACATAGCGAAAGGTGTGAGAGAATTCGAGCTCTGATGCAAAATGGGGAGAGAAATGGGGGCACACGGCTTGGCCATGTGTTTTCCCACGGTCGTGCCCGACCGACCCGAGGCGCACATGGCCTGGCCGTATGTTTTCACACGACCGTGGTGATTGAGGTTAAAAGGGGCGAGCCATGTGTTTTCACCCCATTTGCATCGTGTGCTTCGAAAGCTCTTGCCCTAGCCGTGTGATTTCGTTTTCCCCACCATCTAGAAGCACTTTGAACCTCTAAGGAAGGCAAAAGAAGCAAGGATGAGGAGGACCAAGCATGTAGCACCTCGATCCGGTGCCTCGGAGCGACGAACAAGGATAGCCGATGCCCCTCAAGCTCCGGAGGAGGGTAACGCCCTACCCACTCTTCTTTTTCGCAATAATAAACATAGAGATAGATATAATGTGCTCTCTACTCGTAAGCTCACTGCTACTAGGTACTTAGATGAAGATTTGCTAGAGTCTTTAGGGTTTTTGGGTGATATTCAAGCCCTATTTGCAAAAATGGGGTGGGAAGAGATGATGGGAATAAGACACCCAACCTACTCTAGGATAGTTATAGAATTTTTAAGTTCCTTAGAGGTGGAAATTTTAACGGGTAGAGAGAGAGAGGAGGGTAGGATAACTTTTAGGCTTTTTAATATTAAGCATGAGTGGACCCTTCACCAATGGAACTCATGCTTTAGCTTGCCGAGTGGGGGAGAGAGAAGACTCCCTATTGGGTTTAACTCTCGGATAGTTTGTACTGAGTTTACAGGGGAGCACGCTTATGACCCATCTAGGGCCAAAGCGTCGCGCCTCCAAAACCCCATTTTCTGATACCTCCACCGCATCATGGCCAGTACTATATTTGGTCGTGGGGAGAGTGATGGTGTAGTTAGGGCTAGTGAGTTGTTTTGCCTCTGGGACATGCTACAAGAAAGGAGTAGCATCAATGTAGGGTCCCACTTCATCAGACACTTAGTGAAGATGGGCAAAGCAGCACGATGAGAGATTAATGTGGGAGGCCTACTTACCCACATTTGCCATAGGATGGGGTACGATTACACTGCATTAGAGAATATAGAGGGGAGCCCTAGGATCGACCTAGGAGTGTGCATGGCCATGAAAATGATTGTGAGAGAAGGAGACTCCTTATGCTTTGTAAGGAAAAATCTGACGACCCTTAGGCTCCTCAACCAGAATCGTACCACCATCGCTATACGCACCAACTGGCGCCCATCTCTCCACATGATAATGGAGTCCCCTCCACATGAGGGACCATCCACATCGGCCCCCATCTCTCCACCTTTATATCACTCTCCCTCTAGTCCACACATGCATAGGAGCCCACCTAGTCCACGCCGACATGAGCCTGCACCTGTACCACCACCTTTTTCTACTTTTGAGCAGGATGCAGCTATGTCAGCTTATGATTTCTCAGAGTTCCAATTGTGCCTCGATGACATTTACACTGAGCAGTAGACGCAGAGGCAACGATGGGAGGAGCATAGTGCCTACCAGCAGGCGGAGTTCCAGGGATTCTTGGAGAATTTCCAACGGGCTGAGGAGTTCTACGATGAGGCTCGCATATACTTCCAGGAGGAGGCTGCTTGTCGCCAGGATGAGGCTGCCTACCGTAGAGAGATGCAGTAGCACATGCACGCCCAGCAGGCGCAGTGGGCTAGGGAGGAGAAGCACTGAGCAGTCGATGCATCCACCATCTCCCAGATCGACCACATGTACATGTGACATCAGCAGCTCAGCAGTAGATTCTCCCAGGATCCAGAGATGCCCAGGCTCCCAGACTTTCCACCTCCTCCACCATACTAGAGGTATATTTTCATTTAAGTCTAGGGGGGACCCCAAAGTTTATTTTATTTTGTTTCCTAGCAGTAGTTCCTTTTCTGGTATTTTCATTCATTTATTCATGCATGGGTTGTTGAGTTTCTTTTAGTACTTAGTTTTTGTTATCTGTAAAGCTGCCTCAGTTGTATTTTAAAAAAAAAGTTACTTACATGAGTTGTTCCCATAGGTAGCTTAACTTCATTTTATCTTGTGGTATTTTATTTTTGTCACTCTATTGAATGTTCTAGACTTACACTGGTTAGCTTTGTTTTTACACTTACACATGTCGAACATTCTGAAAGGGAGAGTCTAGTACATACCTAGTTATGATTCATCTCAGTAGTCTAGTACTTTAGAATCCATAGGTGACTCTAGGTTTAGCATTTTAGTTACTGGAGATGCTCGGATTGTGTAAGCCCATTTGGAAAAATCAAAATCCCAGTGAGCCGAAAAATAAAAGAGAGAAAAGAAAAGAGAAATAAAAGAAAAAAAGAGAAAAAGAAATGAAAAAGAAAACAAAAAAAAAGAGAGAAAATATTATGAGGGATAAAAAAACAGTTGTCGTGGGTGGAAATGACTAGGTTCCCCTTTGAGACCGAGTTAGGTTACCGGGGAAACACCTACCAATTTCTCTCAATACCGAGCACGCCTTTGAAACTTTATGCTAGATTTAGGGAATGACCCTCGCTTTGGGCAGGTAAGTGCCTAAGAGCCAGAAACCTTAGGAAAGCTATGGAGTGACGACTTAACTCACCATGGAACGGGCATCCCCTAAGAATGGTTCACTTAGCACGAGCACGAGGAGCTAACTTAGTGAATTTCTAGAACATATTTATTCTGCTTTGATTGTAAATACCACTTGATAAATTTAGTTGTCATGCTAAGTATGGAACAATGTCTTTTAAATTTCATGGTACTGAGGTTTGCTTGAGGACAAGCAAAGATTTAAGTCTGGGGGAAGTGATGTGAGCGAAACATATAGGGTTTTAGGAGTAGTTTTCGCTCACATCTCATTACATTTTATGTTAGTTTCATGCATATGTCACTCTATTTTGCATGCATTTCCTATTTTCTAGTTCGGAGGTATGCTCTTTGTACTTCTGTGTGCAGGATAGCATTTCGGGGGGAAAAAGGCGCACTTTCAGAGCAAAAGAAGGACATTTTGCAGCTAGACGCAGAATGGTACACGGCTAGGGCGTGTGGCTACACACGGTCGTGTCCAATGGGCGAGATCAGCCAGCCCAAGGCCACACACGGCCGTGTGGTGGCCTGCAAGATTTGCGCGACTAGGGTTTTTTCGGATTTTGCAGTGGTCTGAGGATTTTACAGCAGACCAAGAAATCGATTCGATCTATCTCTATAGATCTTAATCCTCAAAATATAGATTGCTTCTCCTATGTCTTTCATGGAGAATATTTTGAACAACCAGACCTTGACTGTTTGCAAAATAGGAATATCGTTTCCTATAATTAATATGTTATCGACATACAATACTAGGAACACGACCTCACTCCCACTAACCTTCTTATACACACAGGGCTCCTCATAATTTTATGAGAAATCAAACTATTTGATTGCCTCATCAAAATGGATATTCCAACTCCTGGATGCTTGCTTCAATCCATAAATGGAACTTTGAAGCTTGCATACTTTTTTCTTGTCAATGGATGTGAAACCCTAAGGTTGTATCATATATACATCCTCAGACAGGTTTCCATTAAGGAAAGCTGTTTTCACATCTATCTACCATATCTCATAATTAAAATGAGCCACCATGGCTAGGAGTATCCGAATGGATTTAAGCATAGCTACTGGTGAAAAGGTTTCGTCATAATCAATACCTTGCCTTTGATGATAGCCTTTTACCACTAATCTTGCTTTATAGGTAATAATATTACCATCCATGTTGGTTTTCTTCTTGAAAACCCACTTGCACCCTATAGGCGTTTTGCCTTCGGGTGGGTCTACCAAGTTCCAAACCTGGTTTTCATACATGAAATCCATTTCCGATCTCATGGCTATTAGCCATCTATCCCTGTTTGAACTATTCAGTGTCTCTTTATAATTAGGAGGTTCCTCATCATCTATGAGCAACACATCATTAGATTCACTTATGAGAAATCCATATCTCTCAGGAATCCTACGTATCCTACTAGATCTACGAGGAAGTGGTATATTATCAGGTTCAGCTATCACCTCATCCGAATGAGTAATCAACTATGGTTTTTGACTAGGCATCTCTTCTGTGTCTACCGGAGCCTCTTGAACTACACTTAGTTCAACCTCACTCCCACTGTTTTCCTATAAGAGAAACTCCTTCTCTAGGAATACAACATGCCTTTAAACAAACATCTTTTGTTCCAAGGGATGATAGAATTGTTAACCCCTCGTTTCCTTAGGGTAACCAATAAATAGACATTTATCAGACTTAGCCTCCAGCTTGTCTGATACTGTCCTCTTCACATAAGCAGGACAACCCCATATCTTCAAATAAGATAAATGAGATTTTCTACTATTCCACATCTCATATGGAGTAGTAGAGATTGCCTTAGTCGGGACTCTATTTAATAAGTAAATAACAGTCTCGAGTGCGTAACTCCAAAAGGTTTTTTGGAAGACTTGCATGTTGCATCATTGACCTAACCATATCCAACAAGGTTCAATTTCACCTTTTAGCCACACCATTATGTTGTGGCATGTAAGGTGGAGTCCTTTGGGACAAGATGCCATTGTCCCTTAGATAATCTTGAAACTCTTGGCTTAAGTATTCACCACCTCGATCCGATCGAAATACTTTAATACTTTTACCAAGTTGTTTCTCTACTTCCTTTCTAAAATCTTCAAACCTTTCAAAGACTTCAGACTTGTATCTTAACAGATATAAATAACCATATCGTGAATAATCATCGATAAAGGTAACGATGTAGCTATAACCTCCTATGGCATGAGTTGACATTGGTCCGCATACATCGGTATGTATAAGGCCCAATACCTCAACTGTAGAATATTTGAAGCCGCTAGAGGGGGGGGCGGGGTGAATAGCGTCGTGTTCGTTCGTAGATGGAATTCGTTCGTGGTTATCTCTACAATTTTGTTAGCACGCAGCGGAATAGTAATGAAAGCAATAACGAAATAAACAACACGCAAACACAAATATTTAACGTGGTTCGAAACCAAACGGTTCCTACTTCACGGATTGACTTCGTACGAACCCTAGTGATGCCAATCACACACCACTATGATAATCACTCCTTCTCGACACAAGTCGGAGGCGGAAAAACCCCTTACAATGTGATTACAACAATAATCTAAATACAACAAGCAAATACAATATGAAATACAACAAGAGAAGTAAAGAACACTTTACAAAAACTCTTTGGAAGCTTGCTTGTTGATTGCCTTGGACTAGCACTTGAAGGCCCTGATTTGCAGTATCAAATCACTTCAAAACGTCCAAGAAAACCGATGCTTTTTCCTCCATCACGAGCTCCTTATATAGCTTCAACCTATGTTGGAAAAGGTCAATCAGTCGACTGCTCGGGACCATCAGTCGACTAATCACACTGTTGCTGTGAGACAACGGTGTAATCCACGCTGGAAAAATCCAACGGCTAGGACATCAGTCGACTGATCATGAGCATCAGTTGACTGATCAAGCATCACTCGACTGCTCGTCCCAGCGGTCGAGTGAGACTCCATTCTGTGCTCTGAAATCCGAGCATCAGTCGACTGATCACAAGATCAATCGACTGCTCGTCCAATCAGTCGACTGCTCATCTATGGTAGTCGACTGCTAGGGCAATTCCCACAGTCAAACCCTAGTTGACTACCCCAGTCGACTGCCACATGATATCAGTCAACTGGCACACCTCAAACATGAGGTTTTAGCCAAGTATGGTGCTCCCATACTTGCTAGACCACCCTTAGCCTAGACCTAAGCCTTCTAGCCACCTCCATCAGCCTTACGCCTCTCGGATCCCTCCAAGTCATCCATGACTTGTTCATCCATCGCGCTAGCCTTCAGGTGCTTCCATTGGCTATGTCATGCTAACGGTGTCTACACCGCCAAGGCACATTAGACTTACGCTGCCAAGACTCCCGCTTGGACTTTACGCCGCCAATACCAAACCCCTTGGACTTCTCACGTGCCAAGACTCAAGCTTGAACTTTCCCTTGCCAACCCATGTTGGACTTTCCATGCCAAGACCCATGCTTGGACTTTCCCAAATGCCAAGTGTCCCACTTGGACTTTCCATGCCAAGTACCCATGACTTGGACTTTCCATAACCACATGGTCAACCCTAGTCAACCATCAAAGTCTCCCTCGAGTCCAGTTAACATAACCCGAGTTGATTGTATAAACAATCTTCCCAATTTATCAACAGACATTGATGTCAAACATCAATGTCAACTTACTTTGTCAAACATCAAAACATCTCTCGAGTCAAACTCGAGTTTGGTCAATCGTGACCTGGGCCGATTGCACCAACAATCTCCCCCTTTTTGATGTTTGACAAAACAAACCTTGAGTTAGGCCCCTAACTCAAATTCCCTTACCAATTTTCAAAATTGGTAATTTAATGTTCTCCCCCCTTTTGACATACATCAAAAACAGGTTAACTCTCCAAGGAGGTCAATGTCTCATGTCCCAATGAGATCTTACAATCTCCCCCTTTGATCCAAAAATACCTAGGATGCCTACCATCTTCCTAGTGATAAGTCCCATATCACTCAAGAGAGGCAATCCTATATGCTCTCCCAATTTCCAAATTGGGTCTCTCAAAATTTCATTTTCCTCCTCATGAGGAAAAATACCATCCATCATCTCATGATGGATACCTCCCCCTAAAGGCTTGCTCCTCCTTAACCATTGCACCAACAATGTCTTTGGGAAGTCCCTAAGCCGATAGGAACTCTAAACCATCAAAGATAAGGTTAGAAATTCAACATTGAACTTTCCAACACCTTAAATTTGATACAAAACCTAAACACCTCTCCAAATCCATATCTAATGGATTTTCACCCTTTATAATGCTTCCCAAAGCATATCCTAGGGTTAGGAGTGATTAGTGACCTTAACCGTAGCTGAAATCGGGCTAAACAACCCTAGTTTTCCCGAATCAAGATTGACAATGACTTGTTACATTAATACGATCGATGTGTTTATCACCGATCGGCACGGCAATAGCTATGTGATATTGCAATCGCTAGTCGAGTCCATAGCCATTTATCACGATCGCTCAGAGAGCGATCGATAATCAAAACATGATTTTCAAATATTAGACTCGACTTTTGGAAATTCATAAGTAATTCTATGTAAATAAAAAATCATGAAATTTGATACGTATATTATTTATCACACATACAATCGGTGAAAAATTTTAGAAAAATATTTTAACCATTAAAATAGGAGATTGGTACAAAGTTCAAAAACTATTAAAACTTTAAAGTTTTTGATCTACTTTGTATCAACTTCTACAATAATGATGGATATCAAAAGATAGACTTCACCAAGGTTTTCTAAATTGATTTTAAAATATTTTTGAAAACCTATTTTGAACCATGGTTTATTGGCTAAATATACATAACTTGTATATTAACTTTCCTCATGATTCTTGGTAATGATTGAAATAAGTTTTAGTTCATCTAGATGCACTATCTATGCACCTTGAACCAAACTTATTATCCTAGCATCTCACATGTATCTAGGGTGTATAAATACACATACATATCAATGTGATGTGAGATGTGGAGTTAGGATTATTATGGCCTCATACATTTTCTAGGCAACCCTACTTGATTCCCTTATAAATGAGACTCCAAGTCATGTTATTCTTCCTTAAATCAATTTTAATCACAATAAATGCATGAATGATCATGGCATAATGATAGGAAAATAATAACACATGGGCAATGATCATGATGTCATGGCATATGATATAATCTAAAAACAAACATGACATCTAAAATAATCCTAAATAATGGCATGACATGTTATATGATAAGATGAAATTTCATGTCATGATATGACAATTTTCCATAAACCAATACATAAATACAAGCACACAATCAGACACAAGTGATTTTCATAAACAGAATATTTCATTCAATTAAAAAAATTCAATTTTTACATCCAAAATGGAGATTTGAGACGCTCAATCTCACTACAAAAAATGAAAACAAAAATCCTAACATCCTCTAGCTCTAATCATCTGCAGAAGGTGGAGGTGGAGGAGGCTGCTGGCTCAAGGTCTAGGCTCACATCATCTCAATGCGGCCCGCCTCGCTGAATCTCATCCACCTGAGTCCACTGCTCTGGTACTCAAATCGGCCTCCAATCGCCCAAGCCTATCGATGGACCTCTGGCGATGCATCTCTGTGTATCTCGATCGTCCTCATCAGCAGCATTAGGATCCTCATAGTTTTTTGCAGCCTCTCTAGGCACTAGAGGTGGCTCCCCACGTGCCCTCTAGGCACTAGAGGTGGCTCCCCACGTGCCCTGGGCGGAGGTCAAGGTGCCAGCTCCATCTACCCCTGTCCCATCTGCAGCTTCGCCAACGAGAAGTTACGAACTGATATGCAGTCGTACACCTCAGATAGCGCCCTCAGCGATCCCCTATTAATGTTAATGCCTACTGACTCTAACCATGCAGTGATGATGTGGCCATAAGGCATATGCACTTTCCCTTGTACAGAGGATATGAAATGTACAATGCAATGAAACATGTTCAATGCAATGTTTATGTCTAGTCTATGACGCATGGCGTACAGAAGAAAGAGATGGGGAGGTCGAATCTTGGCCAGACCCCGAGTCACAATCGGAAGAAAACACTCAACAATGACCTTGTAGAGTACATTGTCAGGTGCAGATAGCTCAGTAATAGGAAATAAGTTCTGAGCTGGTGGACGAGGATGGCCAAAAACATGCTCATGCATGGAGTCCAAAGAGATATGGTCAAAGGGCTCGGGTAAAGAGGCATCGAAGGTAGGGTAGAAAATGAAGGTATCAGTCGATGGCTTACACTAAGAAACTCCTGCAATATCGCAAGAGTGAACTCTAAGTCGTGTTTTGCAACGCGAGTAGTGTAGGTAGGGCCATCGTCTACCTTCTTTAAGTTATGATAGAACTCCTTAAGGAGATCATTATTGATGGCATGTGTGCATAATACTATTTTCATGAGATGATAATATGCAAATATGTCCATGACGTCACTACAGTAACATGTAAAGAAGTCCCTATTGATGTACCTAACCAACATGGTTTGGTACAATCGTGATTCAACCTCGGGTGGGTCATTTCTACGGGATCGCCTATATGAATGTAATGCAATGACATGGAATACAAAGGCACAAATGCACGATTAGATCATAGTAAGTTATAATGGAAAAATTAGGATTTTAGAGGAGTAAGAAAGTTATACTTTGGCACCATTTAGAGTGATGATGAGAGGGTACTCAGACACCACTGAAAAGATCGCTGGAGAGTTCGCCGGAGCAGTGGATCGCCGGAACCCTAATCGAAGAAGAGAAATCGCTGGAGAAGTGAGTGGATTAGGGCTATGAGATGCCAAAAACGTGAGTGAAATAGTTTAGCTATCAAACCTAAGGCTTGGGTGACCTGCGTAGTCGGAAACACTGGTCAGAGAAGGCAGCGTCGACCGGAGAGGAGGAAGAAGCAAGACGCCAACCCTCTCGGCGTTATAAAATCGCGACCCAATCGATGTGCGGCATCGATCGGTCGATCGTGGCTTATGAGCGATTTAGAGCAACCGATACGATCGCTCGACACTAGCAATCGATCGGCGAGTCTTCGTAGCCGTACTACTGAATAACATCCGATCGTGATGTTGCTCATCAGTCGACTGATGTGCAAACAATTGAGTCTTGAAAATAGCACTCGACTGCTGGACGCATCGTATCACACTACAGTATGATCAGTCGACTGATAACTATATCAGTCGACTGATATTTGATTCCCAGTTCTGAAATTTTGAAAATCTCGATTTCTTTATCCAACTTATTTCATTTTCTCATGTTTAATCTTGTATATCGAATATATTGATGTTATGCTTATATTCATGTATTCGTTAATTTATTTTGATATTTTATTTCATTTTAGCAAACATTAACATTCAATGGTTTCAAAATCCTAACATCTCACCCTTTCTAAGTGTTGAAATACACAATCAAGGTAAAAGACTTATTTTGTGAGATGCAATCCACTCTAGACATTCCTTCCATGCAACCACATGGTGAAACACATGAAGCATGGTAAGTGCAAGACATCAAGGTGTGTGACACTTGAGTATCACTCTTGATGTGCCTTCTACACTTTTAAAAACACTTCTCTTGATACATTAATTCATAAAGTTTGCCAAAGATCAAAATGACACACTATGACCTCTAAATCTAGATTGTGCCAATTTTATTGATTTTTCATGATTTCAAAAATATATTGGTACATCCTAAAATCTTTTAGGATATAATATCAAACATATTTCCAAGGTATCCATAACCTTGAAAATAACCTAACATGTCAACTTTGCTATGGTTGAGTTAACTACCCATCCAATCAAAGTTGGCACATCCTAACCCATTTAACGTGAATCAATCACGCTCTTTGGAACCCAAAATCTATTTGAGCTCATTGGATTAATTAGGTATTCCTTAGGGATGACTTCCCTAGATACCCTTTTAATGACCCTTCTAGGCTTGGTTGCCTTGGTCATTATGGTCTTGCCTAGGTCATTATGGTCTTGTTGCTCCGGAGTGGAAATTCTTTCCTCCCCCTCAATCCTAAAGGTGGAGGTGTCTTCTATTTCTTCCACCTCCTCTTCCACCGATCCGGAAGTTGACTCCTCTTCAACTTTCGATTCCTCACTTGCTCATGAGGATGATGAACTCTCTTCATCCTCTTCCTTATCTTCTTCTACTTATGCAAAGTGGGG
Organism: Wurfbainia villosa; assembly: GCA_025175895.1. Lineage (NCBI taxonomy): Eukaryota > Viridiplantae > Streptophyta > Magnoliopsida > Zingiberales > Zingiberaceae > Wurfbainia > Wurfbainia villosa. The sequence goes on along the minus strand of CM046000.1, from coordinate 33,712,138 downwards.
CTTCTCATTGAACTTGGCCAATTTGTCCCATAGCTCCTTGGCATCAAGATATTCACCTAGCCTAGACAAAACATCATTAGGTATCAAATCTTCTAAAAGTTTTGTTACTTTGGCTTCGATTTTGAATTTTTTGCCGTTGCTCTTGGGTCCATTTCTTCAATTTGAGGACTTGCCCCTTTTTATCCCGAGGAGGCTCAAAACCTTCTACGAGGATGAACCAATCCTCTATATCCATCATCAAGAATGTCTCCATTCTTGTTCTCCACGCCGAGAAGTCTTCTCGATCATATGGCGGTGGAGTGTTGATGTCCCATCCAAGCTTGTCTTGGAATTCCATCTTGTTCCTCTAGTGTCTTACGTATTGCTTATTCGTCATAGAAAACCCAGACTCTGATACAATGTAGGATATTTGAGCAGCTAGAGAATAATAACATCGTGTTTGTTCATAGATGGAATTAGTTAGTCGTGGTTGTCTCTACAATTTAGATTATACGGAATAGTAATGAAAGCAATAACGAAATAAACAACAAAACACAAATATTTAACATGGTTCGGAACGAGCGGTTCCTACTCCGCAGTTAGGTTAAATACACCCTATGATAATCACTCCTTCTCGACACAAGTCGGAGGCGGAGAAACCCCTTACAATGTGATTACAACAATAATCTAAATACAACAAGCAAATACAATATGAAATACAACAAGAGAAGTAAAGAACACTTTACAAAAACTCTTTGGAAGCTTGCTTGTTGATTGCCTTGGACTAGCACTTGAAGGCCTTGATTTGCAGCAGCAAATCGCTTCAAAACATCCAAGAAAACCGATGCTTTTTCCTCCATCACGAGCTCTTTATATAGCTTCAACCTGTGCTGGAAAAGGTCGATTAGTCGACTGCTCGGGACCATCATCTGATCACCTTACGTGAGACAACGGTGTAATCACGCGAAAAATCCAAGCGGCTAGGACATCGATCGGTGATCAAGCATCACTCATTGCTCATCCCAGCGATCGAGTGAGACTCAATTACGTAGCCTGAAATCGAGCATCGATCGGTGATCACTGAATCGATCATTGCTCATCAATCGATCGCTTATCTATGGCGATCAGCTAGGGCAATTCCCACAGTCAAACCCTAGTTGACTACCCCAGTCGACTGCTACATGGTATCAGTCGACTGACACACCTCAAACATGAGGTTTTAGCCAAGTATGGTGCCCCCATACTTGCTAGACCACCCTTAGCCTAGACCTAAGCATTCTAGCCACCTCTATCGACCTTATGCCTCTTGGATCCCTCCAAGTCATCCATGACTTGTTCATCCATCGCGCTAGCCTTCAGGTGCTTCCATCGGCTATGTCATGCTAACGGTGTCTACACCGCCAAGGCACATTGGACTTATGCCGCCAAGACTCCCGCTTGGACTTTATGCCACCAATACCAAACCCCTTGGACTTCTCACGTGCCAAGACTCAAGCTTGGACTTTCCCTTGCCAACCCATGTTGGACTTTCCATGCCAAGACCCATGCTTGGACTTTCCCAAATGCCAAGTGTCCCACTTGGACTTTCCATGCCAAGTACCCATGACTTGGACTTTCCATAACCACATGGTCAACCCTAGTCAACCATCAAAGTCTCCCTCGAGTCCAGTTAACATAACCCGAGTTGATTGTATAAACAATCTTCCCAATTTATCAACTGACATTGATGTCAAACATCAATGTCAACTTACTTTGTCAAACATCAAAACATCTCTCGAGTCAAACTCGAGTCTGGTCAATTGTGACCTGGGCCGATTGCACCAACATCAACAGCTCATTCACCCTTTCCTCTGAAAGGTAGTTTAGTCATCTTTCCTTTTAAGCATGAAACGCATGTGTCTAATGAATCTAATTCATAAGGCTCCAAAATGTCAAGCCTCTGCAGTTTGGACATGCGTTCATTGCTTATATGGCCAAGACGACAATGGCATAATTGTGAGATTAATTGATTATCTAACTTAGCGTGTTTGTTATTTGATTCGATATTGAATATCTCATTGGATGTATCTGACGTGTAGATCCCATTATTTAATATCCCAGTAGCATCAAGAACACCATTCATCGTAATGTAACAACAATTATTACTAAACGTCAAATGATAACCTTTCTTATTCAAGCATGAAATAGAAACAATGTTCTTTATCAATGCAGGAATATAAAAACAATCATCCAACTCTAAGACTAGTCCTGTAGGAAGTCGCAACATATAAGTACCCTTGGCTACTATAGCAACTTTTGCTCCATTGCCAACCCTTATATCTACTTCTCCCTTAACCAGTTTTCTTTTGTTCCTAAGCCCCTGTATGTCATTATATATATGTGAGCCACACTCGGTATCTAATACTCAGGTGCTAGAAGAAACAATATGACATTCAATAACAAATATACCTAAAGTAGATTGGGCATCAGATGCCTTTTTCTGCTTCAGTGACTCCAAATACTACTTGCAGTTTCCCTTCCAATGCCCATCCTTTCCATAATGATGGCAGGTGCCCTTGGGAGTTATTTCTTCCTTATTTTCCTTCTTCTTCCCTTTAGCTTTGGTTTTTGACTTCCTCTTAGAACCTTTCATTGAGGAGTCAACCAGCATCACTGCCTTCTATTCTTTCGCAGCAGATGACTCCACTGTTTTGAGCATATTGATCAATTCAGGAATCGTGGATTCAATCTTATTCATCTGATAGTTAATCACAAATTGTGAATAGCTACCAGTCATATTGTGAAGAATTAAGTCAATACTTAATTCGTGATCCATGAAAAACCCTAATGATCCCAATCACTTAATATAGCTATTCATCTTTAGTGCAAATTGTACTGCAAATGAACCCTCCTGCATCTTCGAGCGAAAGAGGAGTTGGGTGACCTCGAACCTTTCAGATCGCTCTGCTCATCGAACAACTCTTGAAGATGAAAGACAATCGTATTAGCATCTATATGTTTATGTTTCTTCTGTAACTCAGGAGACATCGATGCTAGCATAATGCAACTCGCCATCTCAGAGTTAGCAATATGTTTTTGGTAAGCCAACTTTTGGTCACCAGATGCATTTTCTGCAGGAGGTTTGGGAAGAACCTCTTCAAGGACATAAGCTAGCTTTTCAACCTTGAGAACAATTCTCAGGTTGCGAAGCCAGTCCAAGAAGTTTGGCCTAGTCAATTTGTTGTTGTCCAAAATCGAACATAAATTAATGAAGGTTGACATACTGTTCTAATTAGTACCTAGACATACAAAAAGAGGTGTATAAGAGAGATAAATTTAAAGTAATGTAAACAATTTACATTAACAAGAAACTCCCACTATTTTATCAAATTCAATAGCCCTCACTTTGAATTCGAGAGATGGTAAGTGATTTCTTAGTGGGTTGATATCCATTATGACTAAGAACAACCTTGGAGAGAGTCCAACAAGTCATTCATAGTTATAATGTTAGGTATCAACAATACCCATTATATATCAAATATATAACTATCACTTTATGCTATCAACTAATTGAATGTTCACTTATACATTAGGTTTTTAACTCATTAACATATATACATCCAATGCATATCACCTAATTGCACCTCTGTCCACATTGACCTTGGAGAGAGTCCAACAAATCAATGCTTTCAGTTAGGGTTGACCCATTAATCATGAGATCGAATTTAAATGGTTTGAACACATCCAATTTACAAGCCAGACTTGGAGAGAGTTCAACAACCCAAACTTGAAATTGACCTATGGTCCTTACAATTTAAAATAAAAATCGAATCTCGTATGAATTGAACATGCTCGATATCATGCCAGGCTTGGAGAGAGTCCAACAACCCAAACACGAAAAAGAACTTTGGTTCAACCATATTAATGGAAGGTGTTAGCCCTAATATTTGCACGAGAAATTTCAGGTTATTATGGGTCTCATTTGTTGGTGCAATCGACCCAGGTCACGATTGACTGGACTCGAGTGATGTTTTGATGTTTGACATTGATGTTTGATAATGTTTTGAGGAGATTTTTAGTGTAATCAGCCTGGGTCATGATTGACCGGACTCGAGTTTGACTCGAGGGGGATTTTGATGGTTGACTAGGGCTGACCATGTCATGGGAAGTCCAAGTCTTGAGTACTTGGCATGTAAAGTCCAAACATGGGTCTTGGCATGGAAAGTCCAACATGGGTTGGCAAGGGAAAGTCCAAGCTTGAGTCTTGACATTTGAGAAGTCCAAGGGGTTTGATATTGGCGGCATAAAGTCCAAGCAGAAGTCTTGGCAGCATAAGTCTAATGGTTGGCGGCGTAAAGTCCAAGCGGAGTCTTGACAGCGTAAGTCCAATGTGCCTTGGCGGTGTAGACACCATTAGCATGACATAGCCGATGGAAGCACTTGAAGGCTAGCGTATGGATGAACAAGTCATGGATGACTTGGAGGGATCAGATAGGCGTGAGACTGACAGAGGTGGCTAGAAGGCTTAGGTCTAGGCTACGGGTGGTCTAGCAAGTAAGGGGGCACCATACTTGGGTTAAAACCTTATGGTTGAGGTTAAAATCTCATGTTTGAGGTGTATCAGTCGACTGGTACCATGTGACAGTCGACTGGTGTGAGTCAACTAGGGTTTGATTGCAGGGAGTGCTCTAGCAGTCGACTGCCAGAGGTGGGCAGTCGACTATTGGCCTGAGCAGTCGACTGATCAAGGTGATCAGTCGACTGATGCCTGAGAGTTCGGGCACAGAATGTTCTCCAGTCAAGTGATCGGCTCGACCACTCAACTAATTGAGCCATCAGTCGACTGATGGGTATGACCAATCGACTGATGGTGTATTCGTTAGATTTTTATAGCGTGGATGTAGCCGTTGTCTCACGACAACAATGACATCAATCGACTGATGGTCCTGTGCAGTGGACTGATAGGTGAAAATCCAGCCTAATTACAGGTTATAAAAGCAGCTCGGAAGAGGGATTTTGGCAGCAATTTTCTTGGGCATTTTGGAGCGATTTGCTGTTGCAAATCAGGGTCTTCAAGGTTTGTCCAAGGCAATCAAAGATCAAGTAATCAAAAGCTCTTGTAAAGTGATTTCCTTTACTTGTATTGCATTTCATATTTGTATTTGCTTGTATTTGATTAGTATTACTTTTGTAATCATTGTACGAGGTTTCTCCACCTTTGGATTTTTCCAAGGAGTTATTATTGATTAGTGGTGTGTGGTCGCATAGCTAGAGCTCGTTTGAGCTCGATCTGTGGAGTAGGAACCATTCGGTTCCGAACCATGTTATATCATTGTGTTTGCGTGATTGTATTCGTGTTATTGCTTTATTGTTATTATTCCGCTGCGCACTAATACGACTTGTAGACGCAATCACGATCGTAATCCATCAAGTAACACCGACGCTATTCACCCCCCTCTAGTGGTCACAACGGTCTCAACAATTGGTATCAGAGCCCAGGGCTCTTCTACGGATTAACAACCCGGAGCCAAGACACTAGAGGGTGAAGATGAACAAGATGGAAATTCAAGAGAATTTGGGTTGGGTCATCAACACCCCAATCCCATATGCTTTCTATGGACAAGAAGGCTTCAACCAATGGAAGGCAAGGATTGAAGACTTCCTAATGATGAGGGACTTTGAGGAGTGGTCCATTTTGATGGAGGGATTTAGATATCCAAGAGGACCAAAGGGTGGATACCTCAAGAAAAAGAGATGGATCGAAGAGCGAGTCCAAGCCTTCGAGAAAAATAAGAAGGTAGTCCAATTTATTTTTGATTTGATTCCTAATGACATCTTGTGTAGCCTAGGGGATTACATGGATGCCAAGGAGATATGGAACAAATTGGCAAAATTCCATGAAGAGCCTCACTCAATCCAAGAAGAAAAGGAAGAGGAGGAAGAGAGCTCATCCTCACAAGAAAGTGAGGAGTTGGAAGTTGAAGAGGAGTCAACTTCCGGATCAATGGAAGAGGATGTGGAAGAAGTAGAAGAAACCTCCACCTCTAGGATTGAGGGGGAGGATATTAGACCTTCCACTCCGGAGCATCAAGAAGAGCCTTCCACATCTGGTCAAGATGAAGACGCTCAAACTTCGGCAACTAACACCACCCTAGGTAACTCAAACATATCAATTCGTAATAAAAATCATATCATATATTTTGAGTGTAGGGAATCCGGACACTACAAGAGTAAGTGTCCTAAATGGGTCAAGAAATCTCCATCGACTCCAAAAGTCAAGAGTGTCGGTCCCCCAAATACATAAAAGCAAGGAGGACATCATTTGCTTCAAGTGCCGACAACCGGGACACTACTGGAGTCAATGTCCAAAGGGGAAGAAAAAGTCCCAAGAGGGAGCATCACAAGTAGGGGGAGCAGAATGTTCTCCAGTCAAGTGATCGGCTCGACAACTCAACTAATTGAGCCATCAGTCGACTGATGGGTATGACCAGTCGACTGATGGTGTATTCGTTAGATTTTTCCAGCGTGGATGTAGCCGTTGTCTCACGACAACAGTGACATCAATCGACTGATGGTCCTGTGTAGTCGACTGATAGGTGAAAATCCAGCCTGATTACAGGTTATAAAAGCAGCTCGGAAGAGGGATTTTGGCAGCAATTTTCTTGGGCATTTTGGAGCGATTTGCTGGTGCAAATCAGGGTCTTCAAGGTTTGTCCAATGCAATCAAAGATCAAGTAATCAAAAGCTCTTGTAAAGTGATTTCCTTTACTTGTATTGCATTTCATATTTGTATTTGCTTGTATTTGATTAGTATTACTTTTGTAATCATTGTACGAGGTTTCTCCACCTTTGGATTTTTCCGAGAAGGAGTTATTATTGATTAGTGGTGTGTGGTCGCATCGCTAGAGCTCATTTGAGCTCGATCTGTGGAGTAGGAACCATTCAGTTCTGAACCATGTTATATCATTGTGTTTGCGTGATTGTATTCGTGTTATTGCTTTATTGTTATTATTCCGCTGTGCACTAACACGACTTGTAGACGCAATCACGATCGTAATCCATCAAGCAACACCGACGCTATTCACCCCCCTCTAGTGGTCACAACGGTCTCAACAATTGGTATCAGAGCCCAGGGCTCTTCTATGGATTAACAACCCGGAGCCAAGACACTAGAGGGTGAAGATGAACAAGATGGAAATTCAAGAGAATTTGGGTTGGGTCATCAACACCCCAATCCCATATGCTTTCTATGGACAAGAAGGCTTCAACCAATGGAAGGCAAGGATTGAAGACTTCCTAATGATGAGGGACTTTGAGGAGTGATCCATTTTGATGGAGGGATTTAGCTATCCAAGAGGACCAAAGGGTGGATACCTCAAGAAAAAGAGATGGATCGAAGAGCGAGTCCAAGCCTTCGAGAAAAATAAGAAGGTAGTCCAATTTATTTTTGATTTGTTTCCTAATGACATCTTGTGTAGCCTAGGGGATTACATGGATGCCAAGGAGATATGAAACAAATTGGCAAAATTCCATGAAGAACCTCACTCAATCCAAGAAGAAAAGGAAGAGAAGGAAGAGAGCTCATCCTCACAAGAAAGTGAGGAGTTGGAAGTTGAAGAGGAGTCAACTTCCGGATCAGTGGAAGAGGATGTGGAAGAAGTAGAAGAAACCTCCACCTCTAGGATTGAGGGGGAGGAGATTAGACCTTCCACTCCGGAGCATCAAGAAGAGCCTTCCACATCTGGTCAAGATGAAGAAGCTCAAACTCCGGCAACTAACACCACCCTAGGTAACTCAAACATATCAATTCGTAATAAAAATCATATCATATGTTTTGAGTGTAGGGAATCCGGACACTACAAGAGTAAGTGTCCTAAATGGGTCAAGAAATTTCCACCGACTCCAAAAGTCAAGAGTGTCGGTCCCCCAATATATAAAAGCAAGGAGGACATCATTTGCTTCAAGTGCCGACAACCGGGACACTACCGGAGTCAATGTCCAAAGGGGAAGAAAAAGACCCAAGAGGGAGCATCACAAGTAGGGGGAGCATTGAGAGCTAACTCTAAGGTAAAATCTATTAATTCACCTTCTAAATTTTATAGGCAAAAGCATGCTAGAAATAATTTAAACAATCTTGCTATTGTTCATAAGAAGCATGCTATTATAAATAAATGTTGGTGCAGTAGGCACCTAAGTTGAACCTAAGTTTTGATTATAGAAAATGATACAAAGTTAAGCTTATATTGTTATCTCACGAGCTAAATTGAGTGTGCAGAAAAGTGCCAACGCTGGAGCTGAAGGCTAATGACACCCGGAGGAAGCCGCGATGGTCGGGCGACACTCGAGTGATTTTGGAGGAAGTTGAAGGAATCGAGTGGAGGGCCGAAAGAGAAAGCGACACAGTAAGTATCGAAGTAAGTTCATGTGTATATGAGCGTAAGAGAGGTCGTATCCTCCTTACGAGGATGATCTTAAGCATAGATCCGACCAAAGACATCCCATGGATGGTCTAGGTCGAGATCGGAAGGTCGGCGACCGTTGAAATAGTGTTTTTGTTAAGCTAATTTTGACTTGAAGCTAGCATCAGTCGACTGCTAGCTTGGAGGACTCGACTGCCGTCCATCAGTCGACTACTTGTGGTTAGCATTTGACTGATGCTGCCATCAGTCGACTGATGATGGCCATCAGTCGACTAATGGTCAAAGATTAGCTTCGAGGAGTCAAGGCTTATCACTTCATTTCAAGGGGATTGGTGCTCAAATCTCATTGGCTGAAGTTCCTCTCGAGAAGGGGCTCAAAGGCTATAAAAGAAGGGCCTCTCCTAGGGTTTTATCATCAATTCTAAGTTCTCAAAAGCCTCCGCAACGCTACGACTCTCCTACGATGAAGTGCTACTACTCCGACGATCTATTCTTGAGTTCTCATTTTCTTATTCATCAGTATAAGCTTAATTTAGATTGTTTCTTTAATATTATTGTCTCGGAGCTTTTTTTTTATCATAACGAGGAGAGGGGGAGTGCCCCTCTACCTCTAGCTTTTGTGTTTTCCTATATTCGATTAACTCCTACCTCCAACGAGGAGGAGTTCGTTAGTGCTTTGCCCTCCGTGCGTGGTCAAGGACCACTAGGGCCTTGGAGTAGTAGCCGAAAGCTACGAACCAAGTAAAAAATCTTCTTGTCTCATTTATTTGTCATTTATCTTCCACTGCATTTAATTATCTACTCGAACGAAAAAGTTTTATCGCTATTCACCCCCCCTCTAGCGATCCGCTTGATCCAACAATTAGTATCAGAGCCGGGGGTGCTAAGATTTGGTGAAACCACCAATCTAGCTTTCTACGAATTTTTTTCTTTTTATTTTCTGTTTATTTCGATTTTTTTTAATTTTTTTTCTTTTTCATTCATGTAGTTTTTCTTCTCCCGCACTACTAATCCAAGACGCGAGTCTTGGGACATTTCCGTTGTTTGTGTTGTTAGGTTTCTTCCGCTTCATCCTCTTGTTTTTTTTGTTTCAATGGTCCATCTCGAGGGTTTTAGCACCGTCCGACCTCCGTTTTACAATGGAGATGACTTCCGTTATTGGAAGGGTCGGATGGAATGCTTTCTTAAAACCCAAATCGAGATGTGGATCATAATCCAAACGAGATTCACACTTCCGACTAACGAAGTGGGTGAATCCTTGGATTATGACCAATGGACCAATGCGACAAAAAGACAAGTCGAAGTTGACACCAAGGCAAGTCAAATCCTCTAATGTGGCTTGTCCAAGGAGGAGCTTAATCGTGTTGGCCCCTTTATCAGCGCAAAAGATCTTTGGACAAAACTGGTGGAGCTACACGAAGGGACCGATGAAGCCAAGGTATGTAAGCACGATCTCTTGTTCAATAAATTATATAATCTAAAAATGCAGGAACACGAGACGACAACACAACTTCACGCTCGCGTTCAAGATATCGTCAACAATCTACATGCAATCGGACAAAGAGTCGAAAATCGCGACCTTATTAGGTATGTACTAAATTCATTTCCTAGGACTACCTTGTGGGCATCCATGGTCGATGCCTACAAGGTCTCCAAGGATCTTTCAAAACTTAGATTAGATGAGTTGTTTTCCGATTTCGAACTCCATGAACAGTCTAACTTGGAACCCGAGAAAGGTATAGCACTTTTTGAAGGTTCAAAGAAGAAAACCACGAGCAAGCCACCCCTGAAGGATGAAGAAGATGAATCCGATTCAGAGGTCGACCCGGAAATGGAGGCCGAACTAGTCAACCTAGTTCGGAGGATGGTCAAAGGCTGAAAGCGAATCGTCACTCGACCCAACGAAGATAAGCCAAAAAGTTCTAATATTAGGTGTTATGAATGCAACAGGTTTGGACACATCAAGTCCGAATGTCCGAAGCTCAAGAACAAAGCATCGAAACACAAAAAGGCACTTAACACTACGTGGGAAGAAGCATCTGAGGTAGAAGATGATGATCGCGTCTTCATGGCTAAACCAATTGAATCGGAGATGGAGTCGGAACCGGAACACGAATCTGAAACCGAAGACGAATCAGACTGCGAAGCGCTGTTCAAGACAAGCCACGTATACGCATTCAGTTCAAAAGATACACTCAAGGTAAGTCGATCCCTTATTAGTACGCTTTATAGTGTAATTAAATTCTTAACTAGGAAATTAGCTAAGTCCGAGTCCAAGGTCGAGACCCTGGTTTAGGAAGTTAAACTCCTCAAACACGAGGTCTCCCTAACCTCTTCGACTAGTCAAGTTCGAGAGGAGGACTCAACTCGGGTTGAAAAGCTCAAAGTTGAGAATTCACTCTTGAAGAGTCAAGTTGAAGATCTTAGGAACACGTTGGAAAGGTTTACTTTGGGATCCAAAGGACTTGACCTCCTACTTGGATCGCAAAGGGCCGTGTACAACAAGCCGGACTAGGGTTTAGCTCAAATACGACCAACAAGTCGTATATGTCGATTGTAAGTCGACATAAAAAATGTGTCCAAGCATGGGTCCCTAAGACCGCTTTGATTTCAAACTTAGGGTCGAACCAGTACTGGGTTCCAAAGGACCAAATCCACTATGTGGAGAGACCGAACCGATTCAACGGTCTAGAAGGAGCCAGTACAAAACTTGTTTGTGTTTTAACTTAGAAATTGCATGCTTAGGTTATTTATTTATTTTGATTTTTCTTTGTAGAATGGTTAGATAGGACTATAACTCGTCAAAACTTGGTAACATAGTACCAGGATGCGGCGAGATGATAGTACGCTAGGAAAGCGGAGTCTTGTGTATTCGGGCTAGATAAGGCGTATCTAGTTCGGTGCACTTGACCGAGTGGAACTAGTTGAAGCTACCTCGCCATATCCTAGACTAGTTAGACTAGGAAGTGGTCTTAGGTGAGTCAAGTCTCTATTTTTTTGAAAATGGCTTTGTCTAAGGAAGTGGTCATTTTCTGATCAAAGAAGGCCTCTGTGCCTCGCCATGACCTGGAAGCCATGATCTTGAAAAGGTGACTTGATGAGCCTAAGGTCAAATCCAAATCTAACGCAAGGTTGACAAGTGTTCAAATCATTAAATTTAAATCAAGTAAAATTGGAAGTCATCTCACAAGAACATATAGGGTTAACCTACTTGATCATGTAGACATGGGTGAGATGATTTAGGTTAATAATTTTCAATCAACCTTTAATAAATCCAATATCTGATCCAACTACCTTGTATGTAGGATCAATGGATGTTGGACAGTGGTTGCTCCTGACACATGACCGGGGATCAACTCAAGTTTTCAAAACTTCAATTCAAATGACAAAGATCGGTAGCCTTCGGAAACAATGGTAAGCTCAAAATCATCGGATCAGGTGATATTGAGCTCAACTCTAACTTTATTATTCAAAATGTCTTATTGGTAGAAAATTTTCAATATAATTTACTTAGTGTAAGCCAATTGTGTAATAATAACTATAAGGTCATATTTCTAGAAAATGAATGCGTAATTAATACAAATGAAACCTCTAAAACAATTCTTAAGGGAACCAGAAATAACAACATTTATACTATCAATTTAACTAACTCCTTAACCAAGTGTCTTATGACACATCAAGAGGAATCTTGGTTGTGACACCGACGACTCGGTCACTCGCACTCAAGACTCATCCACAAGATGAGTCAGAGTGACTTAGTCAGAGGTTTGCCTAACCTCAACAACTTGGATAATAAAATATGTAATGCTTGTCAACAAGGTAAACAATCTATGAACACAACATCAACTAACCAATCAAGAACGAACCAAAAATATTCTTGAGCTCCTACACATGGATCTATTTGATTCACACGGAGCTAAGTCACTTAATGGGAGTCAAATTTACTTAGTCATAATTGACGACTATTCTAGATTTACTTGGGTTAGGTTCATTAAACATAAAAGTAATACCCTAGACCAACTAATCAACCTATTTAAACTAATAGAAAATCAACAAAATCTTAAAATCAAAAGACTTAGGAGTGATCATGGAGGTGAATTTGAGAACCATAGGTTTACAGAATTCTGTAACCTAAATGGATACCACCATGAGTTCTCATGCCCTAGAACTCCACAACAGAATGACCTGGTAGAACATAAAAATAGAACCCTACAAGAAGCCGCTAGGACAATGTTAAATGAGTATAACCTACCCGATAGGTTTTGGGCGGAAGCCATTAGTACGGCATGCTATGTCCAAAATAGGATCCTTATGGTAAAGAGGCACCTTAAGACCTCGTACGAGATTTATCATGATAAAATACCTAACATCAAGTACTTTAGGGTATTTGGGTGTAAGGTACATATTCTAAACACTAAGGATTACCTAGGGAAATTTACATCCAAAACCTCGACCAGAATCTTTCTAGGATACTCGACTACGAGTAGAGCTTATAGAGTATATAACCATGACACCCTTAGAGTCGAGGAGACTATCAATGTAGTGTTTGATGAAGGACATGAACCTACAAACCCCCCGTCAACCCCAATTAGCGAGCCGATTCATACAGACTCAATCCGATCCGGAGATCAAGTCTAGTATTAATCCTAACCTGACTCAACCAAGTCATTCTATCGACCAAGTGGTAGATGACTCTAACCAAACTAGGACTCAAACGAGTCATCCTATCGACACAGTGATAGATGACTCTAACCCAAATCAAACTAGGACTCAAACGAATCATCCTATTGACCAAGTGATAGGTGATCCAAGTCTAGGAGTTCGAACTAGAGCCTCATACCGAAACCTTAGTCAAATCTCCTTGATTTCCAAAATTGAACCCAAAACTATTGACCAAGCTCTTCTTGATCCTGATTGGATTATTGCAATGCAAGAAGAGCTGACTCAATTCACTAGGAACGAAGTATGGGAATTAGTACCACCACCTAAAGATAAAACAATCATTGGAACAAGGTGGGTGTTTAGAAATAAACTTGATGATAAAGGTGAAGTAGTTAGAAATAAAGCTAGATTAGTCGCTAAAGGGTTTAGTCAAGTCAAAGGTTTAGATTACGACGAGACCTATGCCCCAGTAGCTAGATTAGAGTCCATTCATATGTTAATAGCATATGTTGTACATCGAGGATTTAAGTTGTTTCAAATGGATGTAAAGTCAGCATTCTTGAATAGATATATTAAAGAGGAGGTTTATGTTAGTCAACCCTCCGGTTTCGAAAGCCTAGATAAACCTGACCATGTCCTTAGGTTAAAGAAAGCTCTCTATGGACTTAAACAAGCTCCTCGAGCTTGGTACGAGAGGCTTTCGGTTTATCTTAAGTCCAAAGGATTTAACCAAGGTTTAGTTGACCCAACCCTTTTCGTAAAAACCGTAGGTAAAGACATATTTATAGCCCAAATCTACGTAGATGATATCATCTTCGGAACCACTAACTCGATCCTACTAAACGAATTCATTTCACTTATGGAAAGTGAATTTGAAATGAATTTAGTAGGTGAGTTGAGTTTCTTCTTAGGTCTACAAATTAAACAAACTAAAGATGGAATATACCTACATCAACGCAAATATACTAGGGAATTAATTAAACGCTTTGGAATGCAAGATACTAAAATTATTAATACCCCAATAGCAACGAATGTAAATATAGAAGAAGATGTAACCGGAAATCCAATAGACTTAAAACACTATAAGAGCGTGATAGGGAGTCTCCTTTACTTAACTGCGAGCCGACCTGATATCTTATTCGCAGTAAGTATGTGCGCAAGGTTCCAAACCTGTGCCAAGGAGTCCCACCTAACTCTAGTCAAGCGTATCCTTAGATATCTAAAGGGTACACTTAATGTTGGTATTTGGTACCCTAGATCTACCGAGTTCGAACTAACCAGCTACTCCGACTCGGACTATGCCGGTAGTAAGCTCGATAGAAAGAGTACGAGTGGTTGTTGTCAACTTCTCGGCTCAAGTCTAGTGAGTTGGTGCAGTAGGAAGCAACACTGTGTTACCTTATCTACCACCAAAGCCGAATACATCGCGATGGGTGAGTGTGTCACTCAGCTTCTTTGGATGAAGCACACTCTCCGAGATTTTAAGTTAGACTTTACAAACACTAAAATTCACATAGATACCATTAGCTCAATTAACCTAACTAAGAATCCAATATGTCATTCTAGGACAAAACATATAGAGGTCAAACACCATTTCATTCGAGAACATATGGCCAACGGAGACATACAACTCGAATACGTCGAATCGAAGTCCAATTTGGCAGACCTATTTACTAAACCCCTACCCGAAGTCGAATTCAGTCTATTAAGACGAAAATTGGGCATGTGCGTAGTAGAATAGAAATTTACAAATTATACTTTCATATTACTATTACTTTTTCATGGAACTAGTATAAGACATACCTTAGATATCATGCACCTATGGATTTAAGGAGCCAATACATCTCACAACACATAGGACTAATGTGTTTGTGTACTTAGCCACGTAGATGGGCATGAGATGTTAGGACCTTACTCATGGTTCCAGATGTAGAGCTAGTGCATTGCCATGAACCATAGAGTATAATCATATATATTAACCTACTCTGACCAGGACTTGTTGATCTTTCATATCAATCAAGTCAAATAAGAGTCGAACATTTTATAGATGAGCTTATTTTCAGTATATTATTTTCAAAATAATATGGAACATGCTTGGACTATAAATTTAATACCTATATTTTTTCAAACACCCCCACTCTTTTCGATATATGGCAAAAGGGGGAGAAAAAGGCCAAAGTTAAGGGATCAAAATCAAAATTTTGATAACTTAACTCACTTCATACTCATTCACATGGCCAAAAGTTAAGTAAATGTTTACTTAACTTTAAGTTTTGAAAATTTACTTAACTTTAATTTGTGCATCTTAACTTGTTTGAGTATAAAGGCCAAGTTAAGAGAATTCTTAACTTAAACTTATTTTTAATACTATGGCGAAACGTTAATGCTTTACTTAAGAAAGGGGGAGAAAGGGCCAAGTTAAGAAGTCCTCTTAACTTAAACGCTTTACTAAGGCCAACTTTAAGTAATGTTAATTACTTAAACTCTTCCTAAATAGCAACCATCAAGGGGGAGGATTAAGGTCTTCTTTCAAGACTCACCCTCGGTCAAGGGGGAGGTTTCCTCAAGGGGGAATACTTGAAGAAAATCCTTACTACTCCTACTTAATCTTTATTATTCTTGTTTCTCATGCATATTATAATTCTTCATGCATATTATTTTCTTAACTTTGTATGTGGGTTTGCCATAGATAAAAAAGGGGGAGATTGTTGGTGCAGTAGGCACCTAAGTCGAACCTGAGTTTTGATTATAGCAAACGATACAAAGTTAAGCTTATTTTGTTATCTCACGAGCTAAATCAAGTGTGCAGAAAAGTGCCAACGTTGGAGCTGAAGGCTAGCAACACCAAGAGAAAGCCGCGGTGGTCGGGCGACACTCGAGTGATTTCGGAGGAAGCCGAAGGAATCGAGTGGAGGGCCAGAAGCGAAAGCGACACAGTAAGTATCGAGGTAAGCTTGTGTGTGTGTGAGCGTAAGAGAAGTCATATCCTTCTTACGAGGATGATCTTAAGCATAAATCCGACCAAAGACATCCCATGGATGGTCTAGGTCGAGATCGGACGGTCGGCGACCGTGGAAATAGTGTTTTTGTTAAGCTAATTTTGACTTGCAGCTAACATCAGTCGACTGCCAACTTGGAGGACTCGACTGTCGTCTATCAGTCAACTACCTACGGTCAGCATTCAACTGATGGTCAAGGATCAGCTTCGAGGAGTCGAGGCTTATCACTTCATTTCAAGGGGATTGGTGCTCAAATCTCATTGGCTGAAGTTCCTCTCGAGAAGGGGCTCAAAGGCTATAAAAGGAGAGCTTCTCCTAGGGTTTTTTCACCAATTCTAAGTTCTCAAAAGCCTCCACAACGCTACGACTCTCCTACGACGAAGTGCTACTACTCCGACGATCTATTCTTGAGTTCTCATTTTCTTATTCGTCGGTATAAGATTAATTTAGATTGTTTCTTTAATATTATTGTCTCGGAGCTTTTTTTTATTGTAACGAGGAGAGGGGGAGTGTCCCTCTACCTCTAGCTTTTGTGTTTTATTGTATTCAATTAACTCCTACCTCCGACAAGGAGGAGTTCGTTAGTGTTTTGCCCTCCGTGCGTGGTCAAGGACCACTATGGCCTTGGAGTAGTAGCCGAAGGCTACGAACTAAGTAGAAAATCTTCTTGTCTCATTTATTTGTCATTTATCTTCTGCTACGTTTAATTGTCTACTCGAACGAAAAAGTTTTATCGCTATTCACCCCCCCTCTAGCGATCCACTCGATCCAACAATAAATACTTTTGTCTAGGTGCTAAGAGTATTAATTTTTCAAATAAGGAGAAATTTGGGACTAATGTCCCTAGAAAAACTCTTCCTAAGGAAAACATTAGGAAAATAGAAAATCATTTAGGCATTAACCCTAAGAAGGGTAGACATATGCCTAGAGGAAATGGTAATGCCCAAAGATTAAATCAAAAGTCAAAAATTGGGCAATTAGAAAAGGAAAATCAAGCCTTGAGGTTAAGGCTCGAGAAAATGGAAAAGACGCTTAGGAATATACAAAATTCAATTAAAGGGTCAAATGGTCAAAGCCTAGGGTCTAGAAGTCAAAGTCAAAGACCTAGGAAACAAGAACCATCTAAGGGCAAGCCTAAGCCCAAAAAGACCTACCACAATGTTCCATTTGATTATGGAACTCAAGTTAGGTCTAGGAAGATCAAGGTCAATAGGGAAGTCATCCCTAAGGTTGCCCGAGGTATGTGCCTAGTGGCTAGGGTTTTAAGGAAACCTAGGCAAGCCACTAAGAAGGATACAAGGGGAGTCACTGATAACTACCATTTTGTCGAGTTATTTTGGTCCTTAATATTATTGTTTTAATCCTCTCATGTGTTTAATTGTTGATTATTATCATGTTTTATGAGTTGAATTTATTTTTGGACCTTATTGTAAATTCTTTTAAATTCTGGACTTATATGCAAATTTTATCTTTATCTGTAGGAGATCGAGATGAGCCAATGGATTAGACTCGAGTTGGATCAAATATGGCTTCATCTAGGGTTGGAAGGATATTTTAAGCTGGATCAATCTGGACCTTTCATCGTCATCGAGGGCAATTTAATCAAGAGATCAGATCTGAGCAATATGGACCGTCCGATGAAAGAGGCTTCATTCTAAGCCATCTACCCAGATCTAGAGAGATCCGGTCCATACATATTGATCTGTACATCTGAGCCCTTCATCCAGATTTGACCGATCGTAATTATCCCTTCAGATGGATTAGATCCATCCATTCAAAATCGGAGGAATCACAGCCGATGGATCACAACCTTCTTAATGGATTAATCAACTTAATCAAAACCTAGCTTTATTGGATGGTTGAGATTGAAGGGGTTGAGAACGGACGACCAAGAAAAAGAGCTTAATAAACCAACATCTCCGCCCGAAAGAGGCAGCCGGCTTCACCATCTCTTACCGCACGCGACAAACGCTGACGCCCTCTCCTTCAGCCGTGCTCATCTCCTCCCTTGTTGGTCGTCGGAGAGGAAGGGGATCCCCTCCTTCTCCGATAACCGGTGTCCATCCACCACCTCCAGCTCCGGCAGCCACAATACTCCATCTTCTTCAAGCGCGCGAGCAGCCGACGAATTGGAGTGAGGATTCTCCTTCGATCGGCTCCGACAGCATATCCTTCGCAATCCTTCACCATCAGCAACCACCCTCGTTCCACTAAAGATGCCATCGGTAGCTCGTTCCTTCACCATCAGCACCCCCATCACAGCTCCAATTAGTATTTTCGGCAGCTCCTATTTCCAACTCCGACCAGCCTTTTTCCAGCATTTCCAGTTTGGATTAATTGGTCGATTGTTTCTTTGGTTTAGTCTATTTAATGTTTTGTAATCAAATTTCCCTTTTTCATGTTTAGAAATGTATGCGTTTTGGTTAATTTTCTTCGTGCTCATGAAGTGTTTGATGAAATGTTTCTATGGATAATTAGGTTGTAGTTAGTTAGGTTAGCTTTAGTTTCATGCCTTACTTTAATTGCTTTCTTTTAATCATGTTTTCATTAGGTTGTTAGTTAAATCTTTTCTTCCCTTGAGCCTTAGCAGTCGCGTCCACCTTGCCTCCATCCACTTTCCTCCACGGATTCGAGGAGGAACCACTTCATCGAGTGATTTCGACGACATCCTCCATCTCACAACTCATCCACCTTCTCTTTCGGATTTGAGGAGAAGTTTCACCCCCGACGACACTTCTTCGAGCTCAACCGAATCCGCGAGAGTTCGGAGTTTCCATCAAACTACTAGATTCAGGAGTTTGCACCATCCCACATTCACTGTCATTTGCGGAGTCTCGATCGAGCTTCGCTGGACTTAGCCGAAGGACCTTGGTCATTCACCGGGTCTATCTTGGGTTGATTAGATTCTCTCTTTCCTTTTCCAGTTTTTATTGCTTTAATTCCTGCATTAATTGATTTTGCTGCTGCGTGTTAGGTTAGAATTTTAATTACCTTGCAACCATAGGTTAGATCTCAAATCTCAAACCCCCATCTTCATTAGAAAACCCAAAGCAATAATTAGTGATCCTAAGTTTACTATTCTGTCGATTACACTCGTTGGGAAATGATCCGGGCCATTCACTATGCTATGTTAGTGTAGTTAGGGGGTTTGGTAATTAATTTGAAACGGTACCACGACAATTCACCGTTATCAATTTTGGCACCGTTGCCGGGGAGTGTAATGATTCTTGGTAGACTTAGGATTGTTTGTCCATCTTTCTAAAAAAAAAAAATTAAAATTCAAAACTTTTGTTGAGGGCTTAATTCTTTTATGTCTTGTATATCCATGTGTTATATTTTGTTTACTTCCTGTATCTTTTGATATTGTTTGTTAGTGTATCAGGAAAGAACAGGAAATTTCTTTAAACATGGATCCCTATTATCAGAGATTAGGAGGCTTTTATCGGGCTGATGATTTAGGGATTAACAGAACTGTCAGAGAACTCACTGCACCAGATGTTGCTTGCCAATATTTTTGCATTCAGTTTCCTAAATTAAATGTGGATATTGAACTTTTTGAAATTGTACATTTGCTTCCGAAATTCCATGGTTATGCTAGCGAAGATCCAATTAGGCACTTGCAAGGATTTTATATGGTATGCTCAGCAATGAAGCCACGAGGTATATCATTGGAGGATATTATGCTCAGAGTATTTATATTCTCTTTATCAGACAGGGCAAAGGATTGGATCTATTATCTTCCTCCTAGCTCTATTACATGTTGGAGTGAAATGAAGAAAGCTTTTTTGGAAAAGTTTTTCCCTGCATCCAAGACCAAAGAAATTCAGAAGAACATTTTGGGTATTGAGCAAATGATAGGAGAGACTTTATATGAGTATTGGGAGAGATTCAAAAGATTGTGTGCTAGTTGCCCCCATCACCAAATTAGCGATCACATACTCATCCTGCACTTCTATGATGGATTATTTCCTATGGACAGGTGTATGCTTGATGTAGCTAGTGGAGGGGCCCTAGTCAACAAGACTCCTGCTCAGGCTAGAGAACTTATTGAGGTCATGACTGCAAATTCACAATATTCTTATCAGCCTCCACCAACATTTCAGAGGTTAGTTCCTGAGTTCCAGAATATCCCAATGTTTAATAGCCCACAACAGTCCCAGTAGATGCAAGCACAAGGATTTATTCAGCCTTTGTCAAAGACCATTTCTCTGGATATCGATGTGCTAGAGGAGATGGATTGTGGAGTATGTGATAGCTAAGTTTATGAACCTGCTACTCTACAAGACTCTGATATTTCTATGTGCTATGGTAGTGAAGCTGTGGATGATGTGGATGTTATTGTTGATAAGAGTGCAGATATTATTGTAGATGATACTGTTACTCCTGATATTATTGATGTTGTACATGATATTTTAAGTGTAGCAGATACTGTTACTTATATTGAGGTTGATGATGATGTAAAGGAGAGTGTCTGCAGAATTATTATGTTCAAATGTGCAATTACTCGATAAGCCTGACCAAAATTGCTCTGAAAATATCAAGATGATTTCTATAGGAGTGATGGATAGCTGGAGAGCCCCAGACTGGACACTCCTATTACAACCTAAGCCTCTCATATTTCTGCTGAACAAGGCCTCAACACCAAATATAGCAGTCTAGC
Source organism: Wurfbainia villosa (assembly GCA_025175895.1). Taxonomy (NCBI): domain Eukaryota; kingdom Viridiplantae; phylum Streptophyta; class Magnoliopsida; order Zingiberales; family Zingiberaceae; genus Wurfbainia; species Wurfbainia villosa. Next base: position 33,691,439 of record CM046000.1, on the reverse strand, counting down.
TTCTAGACTGGTTGCTCCAAATAAATCGTCTCCGACCGCCTGAGATAGTCTTTGAGAAGACGATAGTGAAAGGAGTGGAATTCATCTTAGCTCTTATTGTTCTACTTCTGGGTTGGATTTTACACTGGAATTATTCTCATCCACCTAGAAGAACCTTCACGAAGATGATGATAGAGGGAGCTAGACTTTACGACATAGATCACATGAAGAAGACGCTCACTTCCACTCGATCCACTCCACTCCCAGCCTGGCTACTACTCCTGAACCGCCTCCAACCGCCAGGATCCAAGGGGAGTTCATTCCTTTTCTCATCTTCTTTTCTTTTCCTTTGTATATACATTTCTTTTACTTCATTTCTTTTTATTTTAGTTGTTATGTTTGGTTTGATGAGTTTTTGTTTTGTCAGTTTTTCAAATAAATTTCCTATGCATTCCTTTATATCATCTTAGAATTCATGAAAGCTAATTAAATTTGATTGTCGAGTTTTGGGAATTTATTGTCATGAATGGATTATTTGATTGCATGTGGTTACTACTCGATGAAGGATTCTATATTGATAGACTGAGTTGATTACTTTTATTTACCTAGTGAGAATTGAGCCTATTTTTATTGCTTATGTGTGGTGCACTTGTGGTTATTGTAATTCTAGAACCTGCTTTGATTCTTTCGAGACCACACAATGATAGGTTTGCATGATTATTATGAAGGCAATCACATTTGTTTTCTCTCACTTCTTTTATCATCACATGCTTATTTGAATAACACTCTAGTTGTTTATCATTTCTATTTTTCTTTCCTTCCATTACTTTCTTGTCAATTTCTATTTTTGGATGTGGAATACTTGGATGATCCATGATGAGTGTTTTGCCCGGGATGGATAAAAATTTAAGTGTGGGGGAGAGGAGTAGCTTAGGGGAATTTAGTGTAAGCATAGACAAGTCGTGCTTGATCACCATGATCTAGCCATGCTCTTTATCTTTTTAGCTAAGCTTGATGCTGGAGCATAGGGAAGTGCACTACATGTTGAAAAAAAAGTTTGAAAAAAAAGCTGAAAAAAAAGTTTAAAAAAAATAATAAATTGGGTGCCCATGAAATAAAAAAAATATTGTGAAAATTTTGATATGTAGTGTCATTCATTTTTTATTATATGTCATAGTACTTTTGTTAACGACATCCCTTGTTACAATTATTGAGAGATTTATTGTATATCATTAGTAGATTTGTATTGAAGAATGTGATAAGGGTTGTTTACATGTTTATTAGATTGGAAGAAAACTTTTAGGGCAATGCTTTCTTGTACTCATCTATGTAGCATTCCAGTATTTCTATATCTTCTTCTTGCATTTCTTTAGTTATTTCATTTCTTATCTTTCTTTTCTTTCATCGATCTTGCCATTTTTCTTGTATTCATGTTTCCCTTATATTCTTAATAAACCTTTAGTGATTGTGCATTCTTATGTGTATATAGTGGTGAAGGTAGAAGAAAAGCAAGTATATGGTAGTTCATAAATCATGAGTAGCTTGAGTGAACTCCACTATTACATGCTTATGAGAGCGAGAGAAACCACCACTTACCTTGTGAGGCTTAATCATTCTTAGTTTATTCATAATGGATTGAAGTTACCATGTTTATTGACCTGTGTAAGATTTGAGTCCATGATTGCTTGAGTCTACGAGAATTGACAATCCTAGAAAACTTTCTTTCACGATTTTCTATGTATGCTTGGGAATTGCTAGGGAAATATATCTTCAATTAGTTTTTAGTTTTCTTTACTTGCTCGAGACGTGCAAGAATAACTGTAGGGGAATTGATAACTACCATTTTGTCGAGTTATTTTGGTCCTTAATATCACTGTTTTAATCCTCTCATGTGTTTAATTATTGATTATTATCATGTTTTATGAGTTGAATTTATTTTTGGACCTTATTGTAAATTCTCCTAAATTCTGGACTTATATGCAAATTTTGTCTTTATTTGTAGGAGATCGAGATGAGCCAATGGATTAGACTCGAGTTGGATCAAATATGACTTCATCTAGGGTTGGAAGGATATTTTAAGCTGGATCAATCTGGACCTTTCATCGTGATCGAGGATAATTTAATCAAGAGATCAGATCTGAACAATATGGACCGTCCGATGAAAGCGGCTTCATTCTAAGCCATCTACCTAGATCTGGAGAGATCCGGTCCATACATATTGATCTGTACATCTGAGCCCTTCATCCAGATTCGGCCGATCGTAATTATCCTTTCAGATGGATCAGACCCATCCATTCAAAATCGGAGGAATCATAGCCGATGGATTACAGCCTTCTTAATGGATTAATCAACTTAATCAAAACCTAGCTTTATTGGACGGCTGAGATTGAAGGGGCTGAGATCGGACGACCAAGAAAAAGAGCTTAATAAACCAACATCTCCGCTCGAAAGAGGCAGCCAGCTTCACCATCTCTTCCCGCACGCGACAAACGCCAACGCCCTCTCCTACAGCCGCGCTCATCTCCTCCCTCGTCGGTCGCCGGAGAGGAAGGGGATCCCCTCCTTCTCCGGTGACCGGTGTCCATCCACCACCTCCAGCTCCGGCAGCCACAACACTCCATCTTCTTCACGCGCGCGCGAGCAGCCGACGAATTGGAGTGAGGATTCTCCTCCGATCGGCTCCGACAGCGTATCCTCTGCAGTTCAGCTCCTTCACCATCAGCAGCCACCCTCGTTCCACCACAGACGCCGCCGGTAGCTCGTTCCTTCACCATCAGCACCCCCATCACAGCTCCAATTAGTATTTCCGGCATCTCCTATTTCCAGCTCCGACCAGCCTTTTTCCAGCATTTCCAGTTTGGATTAATTGGTCGATTGTTTCTTTGGTTTAGTCTATTGAATGTTTTGTAATCAAATTTTCCTTTTCATGTTTAGAAATGCATGCGTTTTGGTTAATTTTCTTCGTGATCATGAAGTGTTTGATGAAATGTTTCTATGGATAATTAGGTTGTAGTTAGTTAGTTTAGCTTTAGTTTCATGCCTTACTTTAATTGCTTTATTTTAATCATATTTTCATTAGGTTGTTAGTTAAATCTTTTCTTCCCTTGAGCCTTAGCAGTCGCGTCCACCTTGCCTCCATCCACTTTCCTCCATGGATTCGAGGAGGAACTGCTTCATCGAGTGATTTCGGCGACGTCCTCCATCTCACAACTCATCCACCTTCTCTTTCAGATTCGAGGAGAAGTTCCGCCCCCGACGACACTTCTTCGAGCTCAATCGGATCCGCGAGAGTTTGGAGTGTCCATCAAACTACTGGATTCAGGAGTTTGTACCATCCCACATTCACTGTCATTTGCGCAGTCTCGATCAAGCTTCACTAGACTTAGCCAAGAACCTTGGTCATTCACCGGGTCTATCTTGGGTTGATTAGATCCTCTCTTTCCTTTTCCAGTTTTTATTGCTTTAATTCCTGCATTAATTGATTTTGTTGTTGTGTGTTAGGTTAAAATTTTAATTACCTTGCAACCGTAGGTTAGATCTCAAATCTCAAACCCCCATCTTCATTAGAAAACCCAAAGCAATAATTAGTGATCCTAAGTTTACTATTCTGTCGATTACACTCGTTGGAAAATGATCCGGGCCATTCACTATGCTATGTTAGTGTAGTTAGGGGGTTCGGTAATTAATTTGAAATGATACCACGATAATTCGTCGTTATCAGTCACCCCTAGAGTTAACCATGACAATACCACAATGACCAAGGCTAACAAGCCTAGAAGGGTCATTAGGAGGGTATCTAGGGAGCTTATCCCTAAGGAATACCTAATTAACCCAAGGAGCTCAAATAGGTTTTGGGTTCCTAGGAAAGTGATCGATTCACGCTAGATGGGTTAGGTTGTGTCAACTTTAAATGAATGAGTAGTTAACCTAACCATGATAAAGTGGACACTTTGGGATATTTTCAAGGTTATGGATACCTTGGAAATAGATTTTATTTTTAATCCTAAAAGGTTTTAGAATGTGTTAATATATTTTTGGAATTATGAAAAATTAATCAAATTGACACAATTTAAGTTTAGAGGTCTTAATGTGTCATTTTGGATTTTTAGCATACTTTGGGAGATAAGTAATAATATGAAAAAATAGACAAAATAATATCAAAGGACAATTAATGCTAAAATTTAGGTATTATATACCTTTTATATTATTTTCCATGTTTTTTTTTCCATATAATATGCCATGACATTATATCTATTTTTAATCATTTAATATGTCATGATCATGTTTAGGATTAGGGTTAAATGTCATGTATGTTTAAATTTCATCTTATGCCATGACATCATGATTATGAGCATGTGTTTATTTATATCATCATTAATGCCATAATCATTCATGCATTCAATTTGATTAAAATTGAGTTAAGGACAATGACATGACTTGAAGTCCTATTTATAAGGGAATCGAGTAGTGTTGCCTTAGAAAATGCATGAGACATTAGTTTAAGATAAACCAAAACTCACATCTCACATCTAAATTGACATGTATGTGTATTCTTACACCTTAGATACATGTGAGATGATAGGATATGAGTTAAGTTCAAGATGCATAGTTTTTGCATCTAGATGAACTCAAACTCATCTAAAATCATGTTGTGGATCATTGGGAAAGTTTATGTTCAAGCATGTACATTAAGCCCAAAGAATATGATCCAATATAATGTTTTAAAATTATTTTAAAAATATTTTGAAAAACCTTGGTGAAGTCTATCTTTTGATAGCAATCACCATTGATGAAGTTGATACAAAGTGAGCTAAAACATTGAAGTTTTTCTTCACTTTTGAACTTTGTGTCAATTTCATTATTTTATGGGTAAAATATTTTTCAAATATTTTTCACCCATTGTATTGGTCATAAGTATTATACGTATGAAGTTTCATGATTTTTCGAATTACGTATAATTATTTATGAATTTTTGAAATTCGATTCTAATAACTGAAATTTAGAAATTTTAGTTATCAGTCGACATCCCTTGTTGGCAGTCGACTGATGAGCACGGTAGTCGACTATTGTCTGATAGAGTCGACTGTCAGGATAATTTCGAGAAAAACAAGGTTGTTTAGCCCATTTTCAACTACGGTAAAGTTTCCTAACTACTCCTAACCCTAGGATATGCTTTGGGAAGCATTATAAAGGGTGAAAATCCATTGGATATGGATTAGGAGAGTTGTTAGGGTGATGTATCAAATTTAAGGTATGAGAAAGTTCAATGTTGAACTTTAGACCTTATTTTTGATGGTTTAGAGTTCCTATTGGCTTAGGGACTTCCCAAGGACATTATTGGTGCAATGGTCAAGAGGGAGCAAGCCTTTAGGGGGAGGTATCCATCATGGGATGATGGATGTTATTTTTTCCTCATGAGGGGGAGAAATGGGAATTTTGAGATACCCAATTTGGAAATTGAGAGAGTTTATAGGATTGTCTCTCTTGAGTGATATGAGACTTATCACTAGGAAGATTGTAGGCATCCTAGATATTTTTGGACCAAGGGAGAGATTGTAAGATCTCATTGGGACATGAGACATTGACCTCCTTGGAGAGAACCTTTTTGATGTTAGTCAAAAAGGGGGAGAATGTTTGGGAGAATTATTGGGAGAATTTATGGGATTATCAATTTGGGATAATTGGTAAGAAGATTTGAGTTTGTGTTCTAACTCAAAGGTATGTTGTTGGATCGAGCGGATCGCTAGAGAGGGGGGGGGTGAATAGCGATAAAACCCTTTTTCGAAATCGTTCGTTGAGACACGAGTAAACACAGCGGAAAGTAAATCTAAAACAGAAGAGACAATGAGTTTTTTACTTGGTTCGTAGCCTACGACTACTACTCCAAGGCCCTAGTGGTCCTTGACCACGCACGGAGGGCAAAACACTAAACGAACTCCTCCTCGTTTGAGGTAGGAGTTAAACGAATACAAAACTCAAGAAGGACTCAAGGTAGAAGGACACTCCCCCTCTCCTTGATACGATTTAAAGCTCGAAATAAAAAGAATAACTTATATAAATTAAAGCTTATATCGACGACTTTTGAAGAGTTGAATCTTGGAGCTTGAGTCGTCGTCTTGGCAGCGCTTCATCGTAGGATTGTCGTAGAAGAGCGACGCTTTGTGGAGGCTTTGGAGAGCTTTTTAATTGATGAAAAACCCTAGGACAAGCCCTCCTTTTATAGCCTTTGAGCCCCTCATCGAATGGGTCTTCAACCAATCACAAATGGGTACAAAAGCTCCATAGAATGAGGTGATAAGGCTTGACTCCTTGAAGCTAATCCTTGACCATCAGTCGACTGATGGTCATCATCAGTCGACTGATGGCAGCATCAGTCGAGTGCTGATCGCGGGCAGTCGACTGATGGATGGCAGTCGAGTGATGCTTGCTGCAAGTTAATGTTAGCTCAACAAAAACATAATTTCGACGGTTGCCAATCGTCCGATCTTGACCTAGACCATTCATAGGATATCTTTAGTTAGATCTACGCTTAAGACCATTCCCGTAAGGAGGATACAACCTCACTTACGCTCATACACACGAGCTTACCTCGATACTTACTTTGTAGCTCTCGCTTTCGGCCTTCCACTCGATTCCTTAGACTCCCTCCGAAGTCACTCGAGTGTCGCCCGACCACCGTGGCTTCCTCCGGGCGTCGCTAGCCTTCAGCTCCAGCTTTAGCACTTTTCTGCACACTCGATTCAGCTCGTGAGATAATGATGTAATCTTAACTTTGTGTCTTTGCCATAATTAAAACACAAGTTTGATCATCTAGTGCCCCTGCACTAACATATGTGGTTTTGTCAAACATCAAAAAGGGGGAGATTGTTGGTACAATCGACCCAGGTCACGATTAACCGGACTCGAGTTTGACTCGAGCAATGTTTTGATGTTTGACATGGAGGTTTGACATTGATGTCTGATAATGTTTTGGGAAGATTGTTGGTGCAATCGATCCGGGTCATGATTGACCGGACTCGAGGGGGATTTTGATGGTTGACTAGGGTTGACCATGTCATGGAAAGTCCAAGTCTTGAGTACTTGGCATGTAAAGTCCAAGCATGGGTCTTGGCATGGAAAGTCTAACATGGGTTGGCAAGGGAAAGTCCAAGCTTGAGTTTTGGCATTTGAGAAGTCCAAGGGGTTTGATATTGGTGGCGTAAAGTCCAAGCTATTGGATCGAGAAGCGTCGCTAGAGGGGGGTGAATAGCGAGCGTAAATCTTTTCGTTCGTTCGTTCGATACACGAGTAAGCACAGCAGAAAATAAAGAGACACGTTTATTTTTACTTGGTTCACAACCCAGCGGTTGCTACTCCAAGGCCCTGACGGTCCTAGACCGCGTACGGAGGGCAAAACACTATAACGTCTCCTCCTCGTTGGAGGTAGGAGACAACGATCACAAAATCGAAAGTACGAGGATGAGGCAACAAGCCTACCTCACCTTGTTATGAATAAAAACAAAGAATACAATAATAAAATATGTTACTTGTTGCTGCTGCCGACGAAGAAGATCAAAACTTGCCGTCGCGTCGGCGTTATGACGATGTTGGAGCTTTAGCGTTGTAGGAGCATTTGAGAATAAACTTGATGATCTTTGGAGTTGGAATCCTCCCCTCCTTTTATAGAGTTTGGCCTCTGAATGTGTCTCCCCAACTTTCGGAATAGATCACGAAGTTGTACAAATTTTATCGCGAAGTGGCCGCATCAAACCTTATCTGTTTTGACCTAGCGCAAAGGCTGATTCGTCGCCATCAGTCGACTGATGCCTCCCATTAGTCGATTGATAAGCATCAGTCGACTGCCCAATGTCCAGTAGTCGACTGCCAGCCTGGCCACTTCCCTACAGTAAGAGGTTAGTACGAAAAATGGTAAATACGACAATTTCTAACCGTCCGATTTCGACCTAGACCTTCCACAGGAAGAGTTAGTCGGATCGCCGCCTACGATCGTCCCCGTACAGAGGACACGACCTTACCATCTCTCACTCACACGAGCTTACCTTGATACTTACTGTGTTGCTTTCGCTTCCGGCCTTTCACTCGATTCCTTCGGCTCCCTCCGAAGTCACTCGAGTGTCGCCTGACCACCGCGGCTTCCTCCGGGTGTCGCTAGCCTTCAGCTCCAGCTTTAGTACTTTTCTGCACACTCGATTTAGCTCGTGAGATAACGATGTAAACTTAACTTTGTGTCTTTGCCATAATCAAAAAATAGGTTCGATTATCTGGTGCCCCTGCACCAACACAAGCGGGAGTCTTGGCAGCATAAGTCCAATGGTTGGCGGCGTAAAGTCCAAGCGGAGTCTTAGCAGCGTAAGTCCAATGTGTCTTGGCGGTGTAGACACCATTAGCATGACATAGCTGATGGAAGCACCTGAAGGCTAGCGTATGGATGAACAAGTTATAGATGACTTGGAGGGATCCAATTTGCGTGAGGCTGACGGAGGTGGCTAGAAGGCTTAGGTCTAGGCTACGGGTGGTCTAGCAAGTATGGGGGCACCATACTTGGGTTAAAACCTCATGGATGAGGTTAAAACCTCATGTTTGAGGTGTATCATTCAATTGGTGTGAGTCAATTAGGTTTCGATCGCGGAGTGCCCTAGCGATCGCCAGAGGTGGGCAACGATCATGGTTCGAGCAAACCAACCGATCAAGGTGATCGATCGATAAATGAGAGTTTGGGCACAAAATGTTCTCCAGTCGAGTGATCGGCCTGACCACTTGACTGATTGAGCCATCAGTCGACTGATAGTGTATCCGTTGGATTTTTCCAACGTGGATGTAGCCGTTGTCTCACGACAACAATGACATCAGTCGACTGATGGGCCCGTGCAGTCGACTGATAGGCAAAAATCCAGTCCGATTACAGGTTATAAAAGTAGCTCGGAAGAGGGATTTTGGAAGCAATTTTCTTGGGCATTTTGGAGCGATTTGCTGGAGTAAATCAGGGTCTTCAAGGCTAGTCCAAGGCAATCAAAAGCTTTTGTAAAGTTATTTCCTCTACTTGTATTGCATTTCATATTTGTATTTGCTTGTATTTGATTAGTATTACTTTTGTAATCATTGTACGAGATTTCTCCACCTCCGGATTGTTCCGAGAAGGAGTCATTATTGATTAGTGGTGTGTGGTCGCATCGCTAGAGCTCGTTTGAGCTCGATCCGTGGAGTAGGAACCGTTCGTTTCCAAACCATATTATATCATTGTGTTTGCGTGATTGTATTTGTGTTATTGCTTTATTGTTATTACTCCGTTGTGCACTAACACGACTTGTAGATGCAATCGCGATCGTAATCTATCAAGCAACACCGACGCACCCCCCCTCTAGCGGTCACAACGGTCCCAAAATCATCTATAAAAGGAAAAAACCTAAATATGGAAAAACCAAGGTCACATTAGGAAATAAATTTCCCGATGTGAACTTGAGTCTATGCTTAGGCTCTAATGATGCGGACAACACCTTCGGTGTTTCCAGGTGCATCCTCAGTGTTTCCTTTTAGATTACAAACATATCCTATATGTAAAATCAAGCATACTCTAATCTATAATATAGATAAACATGACACTGGTATATTAAAACATCAAACATGCTTTAAATATTCTCCTACAACATGCAATCTATGGCAAACGAACAAGGTGGCTATGATACCACTTGTTAGAGATTCCGGGATCATGTGCAGCGGAATAATGCTATAAAAATAATTTTTATTATATCCTAGACATCCCCTGGGGGCCAGGAAAACTTGCTTTGGCATAATCGCATGAAAAACACACAAGGAGAAGGAGAAGTTATATCTTCTGGATTCTTTTGAATATGTTGAAACCATAAGCAAGACCAACGGGCCTTGCCTCTATCAGTATCTACGTCGGGATCACCTGAGACAACTCCTAGAGCAGCAAATCTTTGTCTCCGATTGGTTCTAGCAACCGGTGGGGATAATAGAAGAGGAGAGAGGAAGGAGTAAAAGCGGCTACCAAGGGAGAAACCTAAAACCAAAACCTTAGCTAAAGATTATCAAAGGATCCTTTTATATATCTCTTGATTAGGTCATCTTATGAGGTTTAAAGGGAACATATCTTATCATAATTATCTCATAATTAAGGTAAGAACAACCCAGAAAATTTCCATAAGAGAAAATCTCCAAAATCGGTGTAGACACGACACGACCGTGTGGATTCACATGGCCTGCCCGTGTGGATTCACATGGCCTGGCCGTGTGTCTCCTTGGGCGCAGCCCAGACTTTGCCAATTTATGGCCAGAGCCAGGCACGGCCCGTGCCAAGTTAGGCACGACTGTGTGAGGCTCTGTATGATTCATTTGCCTTCGTTTAAGTGCGATATAGTCGTGCTAAGTCCGACAAGGCCATAAAAGGTTCCATAGCCTCTATTTCACACCCCCTTGGTCTGGTCCAACCAGACATATCCTCTCTCAACGAGAATCTCATTCTCAGACTTGTTTTACATCTTGAGATCACCCATAGTGTGTGTGACCCAATAGGTTCCTCGTTATGTTGGTCATTCATAATTAACCCCTTAATTATGAATAGATCATGAGTGACACCTAGCAGTACATCATAACCCCCAATTGACCGGAAAGTCTAAATCGACTTCAGAACATTTTCTGAACCCTTCAGCAGCTTCAGTTATTCGTGCCTTGTTCTTTTCACTCATCCTATACCCACTTTGTTCAGGACATGGTCTATGTGTTTGTCCCTACTAGGCTGACTACATCACACCTAGCCCAAGTTAATTTTCTTGTCATGTGGATTCAAATTACTCCTACATGTTCCCAAGAAGACCATCTTCTTAACATGCTTGCTCTAGCCAGAGACTTATGAGTAACAATCCTGACAAGAGGCCTAGGGTATACATCTCCTTTATCAGGAGTGGTTAATCCTCTGTAGGCTATTCAAGCACCTTCGATCACTTTGGCTTATACCCAATCATCCCAGAGTTACACCTACTATGTAGATGGCTGCGAAGAAGTCAAAGTACAAGGCGCCATGATCAAGGTGACTTGAATACCTCAAGTCTAAGGAAGCTCGCACTCAAGCTACAATGAGATCTTCACTGACATATAGAACCATATGAAGTCTCATAGCAGGCCACTCCAATGAACTAGTTACCATAACTAACATCCACATGTTCACTCTCAGCATCCCTATACTTCCATTCAGTGAGTACCGAATGCTTGGATAAACCAAGGAGCATAACATATGCTAGTCTCACAGAATTGATGATGTCCAATCTCATCAATTCATCAACTAGGGATAGTTTCAATACTTGCATATTTACACATGATGAGATACTCACTAATTGTGATTCAATCATAATTTCTCTTATGCTATGCATCGTATTGTGGACTTCAGTATATGAGTTTAAGATCCATCAAATACATAGATAATGTATACTCAAATAGTGAATTTTATTAATAACTTCTAAGGCAATTGCCTTAGGATACCTCTCAATTACATCAACAACCAATTCATGAACTACAGCTAAAAATTAATTGACACTAATCAATTCAACTCGTGAACTCCAAAATAAACTACAACTTAAACATCAAAACTAAAAATCCAAATGAAACTACTAATTAAACTCCAAGATAAACTACAAATTAACTAACAATTAAATTGCAAATCAAACTGCAAATAAACATCCAAATTAAACATCATATTCAACATCCACATTAAACTACAAACTAAACTACAATGATCAATTCAATTCAATTCATTAACTCTAAATAAAAAGTTAACCGACTATATATCCACAACACCCGGAGAAGGAACCACCCTCGCCAGTGAACGGCGATGACCCGAACAACCCTCTCTAGCTAATGATGAAGCGAATTTCTTGCTGAAAAATTCCTCCGGCAAGGGCTGAACTAGAAATAAGGACTACCCACTGCTTCAGGGATTAAGGGAGCTGTTGAACCATGACTGCTGAAGTGGTCAAGCTGGAATGAACGGAGCTGTGGCTGTCGAGAAGATTCACCAGCACTGGAGTGGAGTGCTATCGCCGAAATGGAGATTAGGGGTTGCCGGAGCTAGAAATTGATGTCGTTGAACCACGACAACGAGAAATCGACCTCAGCCTTTCGAACCACGTCCAGCTGAGGCACATCTTAGCTCCGTGGCTGGCGATGGAGTGCTCACCATGAAGATGACTAGAATCCCTTCTGCACGCTACTGTGAACTGCGCTGCTGAACCACCGTAGCTAGTTATGTTGGTGCAGAGGAGAGGAGTGACTACGCCGAAGAGATCTCCGGCTGGAGGGAAGGAGACTGTCAAAGATGGTTGCTCGGAGCTATCACCGTCGCTATCAAGTCGAAATTGCCGCTCGCGGTTTGGGGAAGAAGGAAGGAATCGAACGGCTGGCTTCTTTTCGGTTCTGTTCTCACGTGAGAAGAGAAGCTTTAAGTGATTTGATTTCCATCGTCCGATCTCAATGGCCATCAAATCCTAGCCATTGATTAAAGCTATGGTTTGATTCCTTGATTAAAGCTTTGATTAAGTAGGGTTGATCCAAAAAATCCAACGGTTGTGATCGATCGAAATATGGATGATGACTCCGATCACTCCATTTAGGCCCTCTTTGTCTTTTCTACAAGATCACATTTAAATTATGAGAAATAATTCTGAACTTATAGGAATTACACAATTAATCTCAAATAAATTCAGTATGTAAAAAAACATGCTGAATATCCATAATCACCCACATAAGATAGCCTAAAATATCCAATCCATGAATCGAAACAACACAATAAAATGAAGCTATCAAATTCCCCCACACTTATTTTTGCACGTCTCGAGCAATAATGGAAATAAAGAAAACAACTAAACACTCATTCCCCAGATAATACCTAGATCAATAATTCAAAGATAGAAAAAATTAGCTACTTAGGATCACCAAATCGATACGGATTCAAGGTATTCACAGATCCTACTCCTACAATAGTCAACATGTATGATGATTTCTAATCAAATCAAATACACTGATGCTCACATAATAAACATAATAAACGTAGAAGTGGTGCACACTCAAAACAACATGTAATCTTGCACTACCATATGTTTGCTTATCATCTACTTCTCCACTGCTATCAATACATCTCATACATGAATCAAAAGAATTTATCAAGAATCAGAATGAGATCACAAGTAATATACAGATGAAGCATACAAAGAGGTACAAGTCAAAGTTACAATGAACAGGGAACAATAGGAGATTTGGAAGAGTAAACCCAATGAGTTACTCTGTGAGAATGCTCAGTGACACTTTATGGGGTGAGGTTAGAACATTTGGAAACTTTAGAATTGGATTTTTAGGATCAAATGGCTTTGTCCAACTTACAATCAAAACCCAAAACTATAACTTCTCTGCAAAGCACAGTAGCATCCATCAACTCCACAGCAAAACACATTGCAATGTCCATTTACCTGCATTACAATTGCACTTTTTTTATGCAGAATTTTTTTCTTTTTTTTTCTTTTTTGAAACATCAACACCGCTATTTTTTTTTTGTGTGCAGAAAATCATGTATTGATCACAGGCAAATCCATCTCAAGACCAATGACCTTTGAAAACTATGCCTTCCATATCGTGTTTCCAACAAAACAATATAGCTCCTCCCCCACACTTAAAATTTTTGTCCGTCTCAGACAATGCAACTCATCAAACTATTCCTCTAACATGGAAAACAATAGATATGGGAAAGATAATCCACAAAGATACGAAGACAATGGATAGTAAATGAAGAGATATGACAAGTAAGACATCAAAAATGGAAGTATCAAGTGGATTAGACAAGCAAACCAAATCAGGAAAAGAATCAAGAATGAAATCCTTCATCATATTCATGTAAGTAAATGTTACTGCAGTTTTGAAAAGAATCAAAGTAAGTTCTAGAGCAATAAGTATCACAAGTGTTATCACACAAAAGTGGGTAAATAATAAGAATGACTTACAACCTCACTAGGTGAATAAAACATCAAGCTTAGTCTATCAATAAAGAGTTCACCATCTGAAGGTCGAAGCTTCGTTTTCCGCTTCAACTTGGTCACTTGTGCATGGCGATCCTATCTACGTCCTCAGATAAAATTTTTTTATCCCGAACAAAGACGGATCACCCAAGCAACCGATCGTGCTATTCAATTAGAGTGGTCGCTTGAACAAACTTGTTGTTCAAGCAACCTACCTCTTTTCCTCGACTAGCCGTGGAATAGACGATGTATGGATCGTTGGTTTTTGTAATTATCTTCGGGGTCCATGATCATACAATTGTAAACAATCACATACATAATACAAAAGAACAAAAGGAAACCAAAATAAGAATTATACCTCTTGTTTACCTCTTGATCTTCTATTGTATGACCTATCCTCTTCTTGGACATTGTGTGGGCAACGATCCTCCAAGAATTGAAGCCGCCTAGATCTTGTTCTTCCCTACCTTGCTCGCTCCGAACAAAGGAAAGATGACCGAACCCTTCTTCTCCTATCTAGTGCCGACCACCAAGCTCCTAGCTTGGTTGTTGCCGCCGGCCAAGGAGAGGAAGAAGGAAGAGTAGGTGCCAGCCAAGAGAGATCTCTTGTTGCCGCCGGCCAAAGGAGAGAAAGAGAAGGAGGAGCCGTCGGCCAAGCTAGAGAGAGAAGGAGGCGCCACCCAAAACAAGGGACAAACCCTAGGTTGTGTTGCCGCCAACCACAAGGAGAAGCCAAAACCTAAGTTGCCGCCCAAGCCTCCAAAGCCAACTCCAAAACCCTAAACACCAACTCTCATCCCCTTGCCCCCAAGCCTTGGACCTTATTTATAGATTTTGTCCAAGCCTCCTTTTAATCGTGTCCATTGAATCTAGGTTTCTTGAGGGTTTTAATAGGCTACAATAGGGACCATGAGGAGGAGTTGGATCTTGGCCACCCAATGGATCCGACCCACATAAAATTTGATCCATTAATGATAATCCATTCCACTAGAGGATTATCATTGATCTACCTTACCAACCCCCATAATTAAATACGGGCTCCATATATTAATTGTACAAATATCTCTCCGTGTTTAAGATATCGAATATTCGTTAATTAATTAATTTACTGACAATTAATTAATCAACATCTAACTCCATGAGTAGTACCACTCAACCTTATCATCATGCAGGACCAAGTCCACCTACAGGATTTACATGATGATCCTTATGAGCTCCTCAAGGGGACATCATCATCCTAATATATAGGACACAGTTTCCTCTTATAATCAACGACACACCATGTAAATAATATTATTTCCCAACTTACCGAGCCTATCAATTTAATCCATAAATCTCGTCCATTGGTAAATCAAAGAAATAAATATTAAGTACCTGTGCCAGTTATTATATCGGGATTAAGAGCATGTACACCATAATATCTGAGGTCTGATTCAATTATGTAGTCAACAATAAATTGAATCACCTCTAAGTCGGTCCTGCTCAATACACACAAAGTGTACTAGTGTAACTCTATGGTCAAGATAAACCAATACCAAATTACACTACAACCATGCCAATGGTTTGTCCAAAACCATCTTGGTTATGAGCCTCTACTTATACTCTTCAAGGAACTGATAACATGATCTTCTGTGTGACACCACACATCATGTTATCTACAATGTAAAGTATTAGACAATATGCACACATATATTAAATATAAAATGCAAACAATGATCATGTGATTCTTATTCCAAAATGAAGATGTTCATACAAAGGCTAGGCTTTTAGTATACATCCCAATAATCTTCCACTTATACTAAAAGACTATGCTGCCATTAAACTTCCATACATCTAATTCCCATTCCCTCCACATGCCTATCAAAAGCTCTCGCTAGAAGGGCCTTAGTGAAAAGATCTACCAGGTTATCCTCTGATGTAATCTTGGCGACAGCAACTTCTACCCACTTTATGATCTCTCGTATTAGGTGGTACTTGCGCTCTATGTGTTTACTTGCTTTATGAGCTCGTGGTTCCTTCGATTTTGAAATTGCACCACTGTTATCACAATAAATTGTGATAGTTCTAGGCAAACCAGGAATCACATCCAAGTCCATCAAGAAGTTCCTGATCCATACAACTTCTTTGGCTGCCATATACTCAGCTTCCATGGTGGAGTCCGCCACACATTTTTGCTTGACACTCCTCCATACAATGGCTCCACCTCCCAAAGTAAACACAAAACCTGAGGTAGACTTACTGTTATCCCTATCTGATTGGAAGTCAGAATCTATGTAACCCACAGGGAGTAATTGATCTGCCCGGTATACCAGCATATAATTCTTAGTCCTTTTCAGGTACTTCAATATATACTTTATCGCAGTCCAATGTCCCTGTCCTGGATTACTCTGATATCTGCTAACCATGCTCACGACAAAGCAGATATTTGGCCTTGTACATAACATGGCATACATGAGGCTTCCTACTGCTGAAGCATAAGGAACCGCCTTCATCTCCTCTATCTCCTTTTATGTTCTAGGACACATCTCTATAGATAAAGGTACTCCATGCTTAAAAGGTAGAAAACCTTTCTTGGAGTTCTGCATGCTAAAACGAGCCAAAATAGTGTCTATGTATGAAGCTTGAGATAAACACAACATCCTTTTCCTGCGATCCCTTATAACCTTGATCCCAAGGATGTGTCCGACTTCTCCCAATTTCTTCATATCAAACTGTTTGGACAACCATACCCTTAAGTCTGATAACACTTTCACATTGTTGCCAATTAACAAAATGTCATCTACATATAGTATAAGAAATACCACTACGTTTCCGTCACATCTCTTGCATACACAAGACTCATCCGGACTTTGAATAAATCCATAAGACTGGATTACCTCATCAAAGTGGATGTTCCAAGATCTCGAAGCTTGCTTTAATCCATAAATGGATCGATTAAGCTTGCACACAAGATGCTCTTTGCCCTTTGCAATGAATCCCCCTGGTTGCTCTATGTAGATGTTTTCCTCAAGACTTCCATTAAGGAAAGCTATCTTGAAATCCATCTACCACACCTCATAATCCATATGAGCATCAATAGATAAGAGAATTCGGATAGACTTAAGCATGGTTACCGGTGAAAAGGTCTCCTTCATAATCGATACCCTCTTTCTGAGTATACCTTTTCGCAATAAGCCTTGCTTTGAAGGTCTCAACCTTCTCGTCTATTCCTCTCTTTCTTTTGTAGATCCACTTGCATCCAAAGGTTTTTACACCATTGGGTGGTTCTACTAGCTCCCAGACCTAATTTAAATCCATAGATTCTATCTCAGAATTCATTGCACTTTGCCAAGATACCACATCTTTATCTTGGATTGCCTCGTCATATGTCCAGGATCAGGTTCATGTTTGCCAGGGACCAAATCAGAAGATTCTCCCAAGAACATAAATCTATCAAGTTGTCTAACAATACTCCCACTACGATGAGGTATCACATGTGTATCCTCTGTGACACGCGGTGCAGTCACTTGTGGTATATCCTCTTGTATCGGTGGAACTGAAGTAGTGACTTCCCCTCTCAATTCCTCCAGAACAATCTTGCTCATGAGCTTGTGGTTCATCACATAGTCTTTCTCTAAAAATCTGGCGTTCGTGCTAACGATCACCCTCTGATCTCTAGGACTATAGAACAAACCACCTTTCATTCCTCTAGGATAGCCTACGAACAAGCGCACTTCTGTACGAGGTTCCAACTTACCAGCATCTGCCTTCAACACATGTGTTGGACTCCTCCAAATCCGAATATGTCTCAGACTAGGCTTTCGCACAATCCATAATTCTGTGGAAGTAGAAGGCACTGATTTAGATGGTACCAAGTTCAGAATATACACTGCCGTATCCAGAGCATACCCCCAGAACGATTCTGGTCACTCAGAATAACTCATCATCGATCTAACCATCTTTATAATGTTGGGGATCGATTGGCTGGCTAGAGGGGGGTGAATAGCTCTCGTTCATTTGATGTCGTATTTTACTCGTTCTCGTGTGCTTGTCTACAATTGTCGTTAATATACACAGCGGAATAACAATAGAAATAACAATAATACTAACAACAATACAAGCACACCAAATATGCAAGCATATACGTGGTTCGGAACCGAATGGTTCCTACTCCACGGGCGAGCTCCTCGAGCTCTAGAGATGCACACGACAATACTCAAACTCCTCGACTACACGTTGGAGGTGGAGAAACTTCTCACAAGCTATTACACTAAGTAATGAAATACAACAAGAAATACAAAGACAATACAAAAGAGAACTTTTACACCGATTGCTCTTGGTCGCTTTCTTGTTGCTTGCTTTTGCTTGCTCTTGAAGGTCTGGAATGCAACAGCAATTCCTCTCCAAAGTCACCCAAAAAGCCTTGGCGAAATCCTCCAACTCGTGTTCCATTTATAACTCAGATTGTCGTTCGCGGCCATCACGATCGATCTTGACCATCACCGATCGTCCCGTAGTCGTTGTCTCACAACGGCCAGATCCACGTTGGTTAAGTTCCAATGGATCACACATCACCGATCGATCATCCATCACCGAGTCGGGCGAAGCTCGATTCCGATTCTCATTGCTCGCGTGACGGTGTCATCGGGCCGATCGCCAGTCCCTTGGCGCCAATCGATGTTCTAACAAGATCGCTTCTCCTGATCGATCACCAGACTTGATTCAATAACACCGGTCGAACCCATACATAACGATGTTTGAGCCTCCGACACTCAGTCTTAGCCACTTGGCCAAGTCCACCTTATCCCTCATGGAGTTCCCCACCGAAGCTCTCTTCCCTCGGCCTACATCCCTCGGATGCGCCAAGCACACGGCTTCGCAACGCCATCCTTCGCGTCTTATGCCCTAGAAGTATGCTTCCCTTTGGGCTCACTCCATTCGCTCCCCGTCCGGCGGTCCCTCGGATGCACCAAGCGCACGGCTTCGCAATGCCATCCTTCACCGACTCAAGGACCCCGAGCCTAGTGAACTTACCAAGTCCTCAAGACTTCCCAAATGCACCAAGTGCACGACTTCGCAATGCATTTCTCACCAAGCACCAAGCGCACGGCTTCGCAATGCTTTGGACTTTCCCATGCCAAGGCTTCCCCCTTGGACTTCCACACCAAGCTCCATGCTTGGATTTTCCATGCCAACCCCATGTTGGACTTTCCCATGCCAAGCACCAAGCGCACGACTTCGCAATGCTTTGGACATTTCCCATGACAATCCCATGTCATGAGTTTTGTCTATCATCAAAATATCATCAAGGTACTGCTCGAGTCAAACTCGAGTCAACCTAACCTGGGCCGATTGCACCAACAATCTCCCCCTTTTTGATGATTGACAAAACTACCATCTCAAGTCTACCAATTCTCCCATATTGGCAATTCTCATATCCCAATGAGAATTCCAACGAACCCTAATTGGTAATTTGGTAACTTCTCCCCCTTTTTGACATTACATCAAAAAGGTCCTCCCCAAGGGTATGAATGTCTCATATCCCAATGAGATCTTACAATCTCTCCCTTGGAGGAACACATGCCTATAATCTTTCTAGTGATCCCATATCACTTAAAGAGAGGCAACTAAATTTTCCTCCCATGAGGAAATACACATCCATCTTCCCATGATGGATACCTCCCCCTAGAGGCTTGCTCCCCCTTGACCATTGCACCAACAATGTCCTTGGAGAGTCCCTAAGCCAATAGGAACATTAACCAAATCAAAATTAAGGCAAAGTTCAACAATGAACTCTCATCCACCTTAAAATTGATACTCACCCTCAACCCAACTCCTAATCCATATCCAATGGATTTCCACCCTCTCTAATGCTCTCCCAAGCATATCCTAGGGTTAGGAGTGGTTAGGGGACCAAAACACAGCTGAACATGGGCCTAACCATCAAGTTTACCGTCGGATACGGTCATTGGACTTACCATCGATCGTGCCATTACGATGATCGTGATACGATCTTCTGATTTTGATTTGAAAAATGGATTTTCAAAATCCATAAGTAAATATACGTAATTTTAAAAATCTTGAAAATGCATACGTATAATACTTATCCTAAACACTATGGGTGAAAAATATTGAAAAATTATTTTACCCATTAAATTAGGAGATTGATACAAAGTTCAAAATTTAAGAAAAGCTTCAATAAAGAGCCATCTTTGTATCATCCCATTCAATGGTGATAGCTATCAAAAGATAGGCTTCACCAAGGTTTTTCAAAATGTTTTCAAAATGTTTTTCAAACCTTTATTTTCTTTTTCCTAAACATCTCACCAATATCTAGATGTGTAAAACACATACAAGTCAAATATCTTAGTGAGATGTGGGGTTTTTGTTCTTTATGTTCTCATGCATATTTCTAAGGCAACATAATTTGATTCCCTTCAAATTGTGCCATAGTCCTTAATTTCATTTTATTTAATGCATGATATGATTATGGCATAAATATGATTTACATAAAAACATATGCCAATATCATGATGTCATGGTATGTGAATGAAACTTAAGCATACATGACATCTAAACATAAATCTAAACATGATCATGACATTTTTATAGATGAAAATGAAAATGATGTCATGACATGGTAAGGCAAACAAATCATGGCAAGTAAAATACTAAGGTATAGAATACCTAAGTGTTAAAATTGATTTGCCATTTCTAAGAATTAAATTCATTTTGCCTTAATGTCATTCATTTTCCTAGTGTGCCAAAAACCCAAAATGGCACACCATGACTCCTATGACCTAATTGTGCCAATTTAAATCATTTTTAAACTTCTCAAACCATATTGGCACACCCTAATGTGTCAACTCACAATGGCTAGGTTAACCACCCATCCACTTAGGGTTGATACACCCTAACCCATTTAGCATGAATCGATCACGCTTTTAGGAACCCAATATCTATTGGAGCTCCTTGGGTTAACAAGGTATTCCCTAGGGATAACTTCCCTAGATACCTTCCTAATGACCCTTTTAGGCTTTGAAGCCATAGTCTTTTGGGTCTTTTCTAGGTCAACTCTAGAGGTGACTCCTCCATTGACCTTCTTAGTGGCTACATTTGATTTCTTTGAGGTGTTAGCCACTAAACACATACCATGGCTAGACTTAGGGATGACTTCCCTATTAGCCTTGGTTTTCCTAGACCTAGATGTGGTTCCATAATTAAATGGAACATTATGATAAGTCTTCTTGGGCTTAGGTTTGTGACCCAAACCTTCCTTGCCCTTAGACCGTTTTTGAACCTTAGGTCTTGACTTTTGGGCATTTGACCCTAGAATTGAATTTTCTATGATTCTAAGGGCTTTCTCCATTTTCTCAAGTCTTGACCTCAAGACTTGGTTCTCTAGCTCTAATTTTCCCATTTTTGAATTTTCATTAGGTTTTTGGGAAGGCCTCTTCTTCTTAGGCATATGCCTAGATTTCTTGGGATTAACACCCAAGTTTTCTTCAATTCTCCTAATTGACTCCCTAGGTAAAATAGATCTAGTGTTTTGAGTCCTAGGTTTGTCCTTAGAGAAACTAACATGCTTGGCACCTAAGCAATAAACCTTATTGTTTCTCCTAGCATGCTTTTCATTAACAATAGCAAGAGAGCTAAAATAATTCTTAACATGCTTTTTAACTCTAGGAATTAAAGGTGCATTAAATAAATTTACCTTAGGGTTAGCTTTAGGAGCTCCCCCTACATGAGTTGCACCTTCTTGCCCTTTCTTCCTCCCCCTAGGGCATTGGCTTCGGTAGTGTCCCTTTTGATTGCATTTGAAGCACACAATGTGCTCTTTGCTCTTGATTTTGGGAACACTGGCATCGTTTGACTTTGGGTTGACTTTTGGTGTCGATGCCTTCTTCTTAGCCAATTTAGGACATTTGCTCTTATAATGCCCTTTCTCCCTACACTCAAAGCATATTATATGATTTTTATTTAAAATAATAACACTTGAGTTACCTAGGGAGGTGGTGGAGGCCTCTTCACTTCTTCCGGAGGTAGAAGCTTCATCTTGATCTTTCTCCGGAGTAGAAACCCTTTCCTCCCCCTCAATGCTAGAGGTGGAGGTCTCCACCAAGTCATCCACATCTTCAAAAGTGGATGGTGATTCTTCTTCGGCATTCTCCTCTACTTGTGCCGATTGGGAATTTTCTTAGAATTTCATT
The DNA here is from genome assembly GCA_025175895.1 of Wurfbainia villosa. NCBI lineage: Eukaryota > Viridiplantae > Streptophyta > Magnoliopsida > Zingiberales > Zingiberaceae > Wurfbainia > Wurfbainia villosa. The sequence continues at coordinate 33,669,253 of CM046000.1, read as the reverse complement.
ACCTTATTCCATAATTCCCTTGCATCCCTATAATCACCCAATCTAGACCAAATAGTATTAGGTAACAAATCACTAATCAACTTGATTACCTTGAGATTTGTCTTGAAGTCTTTGATTTGGTCTTGGGTCCATTTTGACTTCTCAATTGGCTTATTGTACTTGTCCCTAGGCATTTCAAAACCGTTTTCTATAATAATCATAAAATCAAAATCGATTTCTAGGTATACCTCCATTTTTCTTCTCCACCATAGAAAGTCTCCTTCGAATTTTGGTGGATGGACGAAGCCGGCCATTTGTAGTGCTCTCGCGGCGGTTAGTCCTTGAAGAGCGACCTCGGCTCTGATACCACTTGTTGGGGATCGATTGGCCGGCTAGAGGGGGGGTGAATAGCCCTCGTTCATTTGATGTCGTATTTTACTCATTCTCGTGTGCTTGTCTACAATTGTCGTTAATATACGCAGCGGAATAATAATAGAAATAACAATAATACTAACAACAATACAAGCACACCAAATACGCAAGCATATATGTGGTTCGGAACCGAATGGTTCCTACTCCATGGGCGAGCTCCTCGAGCTCTAGAGATGCACACGGCAATACTCAAACTCCTTCTCGACTACACGTCGGAGGTGGAGAAATCTCTCACAAGTTATTACACTAAGTAATGAAATACAACAAGAAATACAAAGACAATACAAAAGAGAACTTTTACACCGATTGCTCTTGGTCGCTTTCTTGTTGCTTGCTTTTGCTTGCTCTTGAAGGTCTGGAATGCAACAACAATTCCCCTCCAAAGTCACCCAAAAAGCCTTGGCAAAATCCTTCAACTCGTGCTCCATTTATAACCTGCATCAAGCTGTTTTCGCGCCCATCAGTCGACTGATCGTGACCATCAGTCGACTGGTCCCATAGCCGTTGTCTCACAACGGCCAGATCCACGTTGGTTAAGTTCCAACGGATCACACATCAGTCGACTGATGGCACTCATCGATTGGTGATCATCCATCGATCAGTCTTTGGCGAGCTCGACTCCGTGCTGCCGTGCCGCAATGTCGCCGATCATTGCCGTCCCTTGGCGGTCGAGTCTCCAACGATCGCCCTCCCTCGGCGGTCGGTGATCGGCCAGAACTTGATTCAGTCGAACACTGGTCGAACCCATACGACCTAGAGCAGTCGACTGGCACCTATGCCAGTCGATTGATGTCGGCTAAAACCTCAAACATAACGATGTTTGAGCCTCCGACACTCAGTCTTAGCCACTTGGCCAAGTCCACCTTATCCCTCATGGAGTTCCCCACCGAAGCTCTCTTCCCTCGGCCTACGTCCCTCGGATGCGCCAAGCGCACGGCTTCGTAATGCCATCCTTCGCGTCTTATGCCCTAGAAGTATGCTTCCCTTTGGGCTCACTCCATTCGCTCCCTGTCCGGCGGTCCCTCGGATGCACCAAGCGCACGGCTTCGCAATGTCATCCTTCACCGACTCAAGGACCCCGAGCCTAGTGAACTTACCAAGTCCTCAAGACTTCCCAAATGCACCAAGCGCACGGCTTCGCAATGCATTTCTCACCAAGTACCAAGCGCACGGCTTCGCAATGCTTTAGATTTCCCATGCCAAGCACCAAGCGCACGGCTTCGCAATGCTTTGGACTTTCCCATGCCAAGGCTTCCCCCTTGGACTTCCACACCAAGCTCCATGCTTGGATTTTCCATGCCAACCCCATGTTGGACTTTCCCATGCCAAGCACCAAGCGCACGGCTTCGCAATGCTTTGGACATTTCCCATGACAATCCCATGTCATGAGTTTTGTCTATCATCAAAATATCATCAAGGTACTGCTCGAGTCAAACTCGAGTCAACCTAACCTGGGCCGATTGCACCAACATATAAGAGTCCTATTCCTTCGCTCTACTACACCATTCTGCTGGGGTGTTCCAGGTGTAGACAATTGGGATTGAATCCCAGCCTCTGATAAATAATTCCTAAACTCTCCCAAGAGGTACTTACCACCACGAACAGATCATAGTGTCTTGATACTTTTACCTTGACGTTTCTCCATATCAGCCTTGAATTCTTTGAACCTGTCAAAGCATTCAGACTTGTGGCGCATCAAGTAAATGTATCCATATCTCAAATAATCATCTATAAAAGAGATGAAGTATTCAAAACCACCTCTAGCCTGGATAGACATAGGACCACACAAATCAGAATGAACCAATTCCAACACATCTTTGGCTCTATACCCCTTGGCCTTAAAAGACCTCTTGGTCATTTTACCTTCCAAGCAAGATTCGCAGGTTGGGAAATCTTCCACCACTAATGAACCCAAAGGTCCATCAGCTATCAACCTTTGAATTCTACTCAAGTTAATATGACCTAACCTTAGATGCCAGAGATACGTTTGGTTCATTTTCGAAGGTTCTTTTCTATTATTAGATTTAGAAGATGAGTTATTTACTTCTATTTGCATCGTGGGAGCTTTTGGTTCAAGAGTGTACAAATTACCTACCAACGTACCAGAATAGATAATCTCCCTATTCCTTTTATAACAACTCTGTCATTAAAAGAAATAGAATATCCATCCAAAAACAATTTAGAAACTGAAATTAAATTCTTTCTAAATGAAGGTACATAAAGGCAATTTCTCAGAACCAAAGTTTTATTCCTATCAAAAGATAAATAAACATCTCCCACTGCAATAGCTGCCACCTTAGTAGCATTGCCCATGTAGACGATAATCTCCCCCTCAACTAGTCGTCTGGTTTCCTAGAACCCTTGCAAAGTATTGCAGACATGATCAGTGGCTCCCGTATCTACACACCAGGTGCCGGTAGATAACGCCGCTAAACATGTTTCAACAACTAGACCAAAAGATATACCTTTGTTCTGCTTCCGGTTGGGGCAGTCCTTCTTCCAATGTCCAGTTTGCTTGCAAGTGAAGCACTTGCCTTTTGGCTTCTTCACTCCTCTCTGAAATCCTCCTGCCACCTTTGCTACACCTTGTTTCTTCTTCTTCTTCTTGTCTTTCAGCTTAGAAGTTGAAACCTTTTGAGAAACCATGGCCTGAGCCTGAGAACTCTGACGAAAAAGCCCCTCTGCCACCTGGAGTTCTGTCAGAAGCTTCGCCAACGAATACAACCTCTTATTCATGTTGTAGTTCAGGCGAAAATACTCAAAACTCCTAGGTAGAGATTGGAGAATGATATCGACCTGGGTTTCCCCATCGATCTCAGCTCCAAGGACTTCCAGCTCATTCAAATGAGCCATCATCTTGAGAACATGATCCCTTATGGGTGTTCCCTCAACCATAGCGGTCGTCATCAAGTTTCTCATGACTTCTTGCCTAGTAGCCCAATTCTGGTGTTTGAAAAGTTCCTTGAGATTGAGCATCATGTCATAAGCAGTATTCATGGCCTGATGTTGATGCTGCAATACATTTGACATATAAGCCAAAATGTAATGCCACGCTATCTCATCAGCCTTGATCCACTTCTTATAACTCTCTTTTTCCTTTTTCCTAGAATCATCCACATGCTTAGGAGAACACTCCTCGAGAAGTACATACTTGTACTCCTCAGCAGTCAAGACTATATCCAGATTCCTTTTCCAATCCACATAGTTAGGTCCAGTAAGTATATTTTCCTTTAGTATCACAGCAAGTGGGTTGAGTCACTTTTGAAAAACCTAAGAATCACATAGATCAAAACATTAGATTTCAAATATTTATTGATTCCTCAAATAATAAAATTTTAAAATCAACCAACACCTTAAAACACCGAGAATATCGTATGCCACGATAGTGTGGACGTATACGAATTCTTCATTTGTAAGAGGAGGTTTTACCCATTAATTTTATTATCCTATCAACCTTACTTTTTAACAAATAAAATTAATAGTTGGTTCCTCTTCAGCCCTACAAATAAAAGCAGTGACTCCGATGGGGAGAATACTTTTATTTGCATCTAAGTGTTCACCATTACTTGATACTAAGGCAATTATCTCGGATTATGTGCCTTTTGATGGGGAAGTACACACACTCCTAAATAATTTCCTATAACCATATTTGACCTAGTGATCTACAAAACAAACTCATCCGATGGGGAAGAAGGCATTCAGAGTCAACGCACAAGTTTGTTTGCATCACATGTCAAATTGTAATGGAGGCCATGGGATTTTTTTTTTTAAAAAAATATCCCTCTTCCACTTAGTAATTTAAAATGAGGAATTTTCCAAGCACACAACATGCATATCAAACAAGAAGCAATAAATATGAAAAATATTTTCCAACTATTATGGCTTTTGTTTTCCAATATGCCTCCCATCATGTCGTCATCTCGTCCGCTCCTCCATACACCAAGTACAAGCCATCCGGAGATCTGAGTCGAGAATAATTATTTTAATCTACATCCATCGATCCTATACTCCACAAAGGAGTGTACATAAAATCTAGATCGAAAGTAAACTAAAATAAAAGTGTGGCTAAATAATGTCGTACTTAATTCCAAAAATTAAATACTAGCCTCGTCAACCCCGAGGATTCAAATAATATTACAATTACACACATCCAATCACATACACACACATATGGCTATAATAGTTGGATCTTATGCCTGCAACCAAAAAGTTAGCCTACACACATCCTACTATTATCCGGCACACATAATATATGATAAGTGCATAAAAGTAATCGAATCCTAAACAAACAAAATTGAAAACCATGGCTTTGATACCACTTGAAGGTCGAAGCTTCACTTCTCGCTTCAACTTGGTCGCTTGTGCATGGCGATCCTATCTACGTCCCCGGATAAAAAAAATTTATCCCAGACAAAGAGGGATCACCCAAGCAACTGATCCATCATTGTGCTATTCGATTAGAGTGGTCGCTTGAACAAACTTGTTGTTCAAGCAATCTACCTCTTTTCCTCGACTAGCCGCGGAATAGATGATGTACGGATTGCCGGTTTTTGTGTTTATCTTCGGGGTCCATGATCATACAATTATAAACAATCACATACATAATACAAAAGAACAAAAGGAAACCAAAACAAGAACTATACCTCTTGTTTACCTCTTATTCTTCTATTGTATGACCGAACAAAGGGAAGATGACCGAACCCTTCTTCTCCTATCTAGTGCCGACCACTAAGCTCCTAGCTTGGTTGTTGTTGTTGGCCAAGGAGAGGAAGATGGAAGAGTAGGCGCCAACCAAGAGAGGTCTCTTGTTGTCGCCGACCAAAGGAGAGAAAGAGAGGGAGGAGCCGCCTACTAAGCTAGAGAGAGAGAAGGAGGCGCTGCCCAAAACAAGGGCCAAACCCTAGGTTGTGTTGCCACCGCCCACAAGGAGAAGCCAAAACCTAAGTTGCCGCCCAAGCCTCCAAAGCCAACTCCAAAACCCTAAACACCAACTCTCATCCCCTTGCTGCCCAAGCCTTGGACCTTATTTATAGATTTTGTTCAAGCCTCCTTTTAATCGTGTCCATTGGATCTAGGCTTCTTGAGGGTTTTAATAGGCTACAATAGGGAGCATGAGAAGGAGTTGGATCTTGGTCACCCAATGGATCTGACCCACATAAAATCCGATCCATTAATGATAATCCATTCCACTAGAGGATTATCATTGATCTACCTCACCAACCCCCATAATTAAATATGGACTCCATATATTAATTGTACAAATGTCTCCCCATGTTTAAGATATCTAATGCCCGTTAATTAATTAATTTACTAACAATTAATTAATCAACATCTAACTCTATGAATAGTACCACTCAACCTTAACATCATGCAGGACCAAGTCCACCTGCAGGATTTACATGATGATCCTTATGAGCTCCTCAAGGGGACATCATCTTTTTAATATATAGGACACAGTTTCCTCTTATAATCAATGACACATCATATAAATAATATTATTTCCTAACTTACCGAGTCTATCAATTTAATCCATAAATCTCGCCCATTGGTAAATCAAAGAAATAAATATTAAGTACATGTGCTCGTTATTATATCGGGATTAAGAGCATGTACACCATAATATCCGAGGTCTGATTTAATTATGTAGTCAGTAATAAATTGAATCACCTCTAAGTCGGTCCTGCTCAATACACACAAAGTGTACTAGTGTAACTCTATGGTCAAGATAAATCAATACCAAATTACACTACAACCATGCCAATGGTTTGTCCAAAACCATCTTGGTTGTGAGCCTCTATTTATACTCTTCAAGGAACTGATAACATGATCTTCTGTGTGACACCACACACCATGTTATCTATAATGTAAAGTATTAGACAATATGCACACATATATTAAATATAAAATGCAAACAATGATCATGTGATTCTTATTCTAAAATGAAGATGTTCATACAAAGGTTAGGCTTTCAGTATACATCCCAACACCATCATAACAAGTGGCTGCATGCAAATGAAGTCTCCTATCATACATAGAAATCCATAATTCGATGATCAAACTTAACTAATTTTTACCACCTCTGAAATGATACTAAGTTATGTATAGGAAATGTTATTTAAACTCAACAAAACACTCAACCTAGATAAACAAGCGATCAAACAACCAAACAAAGCAAATTATTCCGAAACCTGAAAGGAAGGAAATAAATGCAGTAAACAAAAGAACACACTCCTCTTCACGTCGAAGAAGAAGCATCATCAAGGTCCACCTCATCTACTATAGGGAAACACATTAGTAACACAAAAAAACCGTCCCATTTGGATTTCAACTTACCTCTCATCAACCTGAGATGAGAATGATACAACAATACTCTATCGCCAATATAGAACTCCTTCCTAAAAATTCTTTTGTCATGAAAATTCTTAGTCTTCTCCTTGTAAATGCGAGAGTTCTTAAAGGCTCCTAATCGAATCTCCTCAAGTTTTTGAAGTTACAGTTTTCTCTCTCCTAGCTCTATTAGCATCCATGTTGCAAGCTTTCACTGCCCAATAAGCCCTGTGCTCAATCTCCACTGGCAAGTGACAAGCTTTTCCATAAACAATCCTATATGGGGGCATGCCTATGTGAGTCTTATAAGTATTCCTGTATGCCCACAGAGCATCCTCAAGCCTCTTGCTCCAGTCCTTCCCGTCTGGCCCCACTTTCTTCTCTAATATAGACTTGATCTCTCTGTTCGACACTTCAGCTTGCCCATTTGTCTGAGGGTGGTAAGAAATAGAAATTTTGTGCAACACCCTATACTTGCTTAACATGGCCTTCATGTGTCTGTTGCAAAAATGAGACCCTTGATCGTTGAAGATCGCCCTAGGTACCCCAAATATGCAAAATATATGAGACCTAACAAAATTCACAACAATTGGAGAATCATCAGTATTGGTGGGGATGCCCTCCACCCACTTGGAAACAGAACCAACTGCCAATAAAATATATGAAAATCCAAAATATATAGGAAATGGACCCATAAAATCAATACCCCAAACATAAAAAATCTCACAGAATAGCATAGATTGTTAAGGTATTTCATTTCTACGTCCTATGTTTCCTGCTCATTGACATCGCTCATAAGATTTGTAAAATTCATAGGCATCATGAAACAAGGTGGGCCAATACAAACCATACTCTAACACTTTACTAGCAGTCCGCTGGGTTCCAAAATGCCCCCCACAAGCCAAATAATGACAAAAAGTAAGTATGAAATGAAACTCATAATTAGGTACACATCATCTAATGATCTGATCACTATAAAATTTCCAGAGGTAAGGATCATCCCATACATAATATTTAGCATCACTTTTCAATTTCTGGACTTGTGCATGAGTAAAATGCGAGGGTATAGCACGAGCAACTAAATAATTTGCAAGATTTGCATACCATAGTGACTTACCATGTAGGTGACAAAGTTACTCATCTGGGAACAAATCTGCTATGGTGGTGGGCTCGATCTCCCTCACAACCCTGCTCAAATGATCTACTACCAGGTTCTCCCTCCTGCTCTTATCGCGTATCTCTACGTCGAATTCTTGAAGCAGAAGCATCCATCTAATCAGTCTCGATTTTGCATTAGGCTTCTTTAGGAGGAATTTCAAAGCTGCATGATTAGAAAAAATAACCACATGAGAATAGAGCAAATATTATCTAAATTTATCTAAAGCAAAAACAATCGATAAAAGCTCTTTTTCTGTCATGGTGTAGTTGGATTACGCAACATCCAAAGTCCTTGAGGCGTAGCAGATCACATGAGATGCTCTATCCACTCGTTGTGCCAAGACAACACCCACCACATAATTTGAAGCATCACACAACAACTCGAATGGGAGAGTCCAATGTGATGGTCTAAGGATCGGTGCTGATAATAGAGCTTGCTTAAGATTATCAAATGAGTCCTTACACCGCTGGTCAAACTGAAAAATCATGTCTTTTTGCAACAAATTGGTCAAGGGAAGGGCAATCTTGCTGAAATCTCTAATACAACATCTGTAGAAACCTGTATGACCCAGAAAAGCATGAACTTCTCACACAGAAGTGGGGTAAGATAAAGAAGATATAGCATGAATTTTAGTAGGATCTACTTCAATACCATTCACAGAGATGATATGACCTAAGACTATCCCATGTTCGACCATGAAATGACACTTCTCGAAATTCAAAACCAAATTAGTCTCATTGTATCTACTCAAAACTCTCGACAAATTATCTAGACAAGAATCAAAAGAAGAACCATAAACCGAAAAATCATCCATAAAGACCTCCATGCAATGCTCTAATAAATCACCAAAAATACTCACCATGCACCACTGGAATGTTCTGAGAGTGTTACAAAGTCCAAAAGGCATACGATGATATGTAAGCGTCCCGAAGGGGCAAGTAAAAGTAGTCTTCTCCTGATCCTCTGGAGCAATATAAATATGAAAATAACTAGTGTAACCATCCAGGAAGTAATAATGTGACTTGCCCGCCAGCCTCTCTAACATCTGATCAATAAAAGGCAGTGGGTAGTGGTCTTTTCTGCTGGCTTGATTAAGCTTCCTGTAATCCACACAAACTCTCCAAGAATTCTGAACTCTAGTGGGAATCAACTCATTCTCTGCATTAGCAACCACTGTAATACTAGATTTCTTCGGAACCACCTGAACAAGGTTTACCCATTTGTTGTCTGAAATAGGATAAATGATGCCAGCCTATAAAAGCCTCGTCACTTCCTTCTTTACCACCTCAAGAATCAGTGGGCTAAGCCATCGTTGTGGTTGTTTGACTGGTTTTACATCTTCTTCCATGTGAATTCTATGCATACAAATAAAAGGACTGATACTAGGAAAATGTGCAAGTGTCCACCCGATCGCTTTTCTGTGCTGCCTTAGAAGATCCACTAATCTGTACTCTTGATCTGGCTCAGATCTCAGGCAATAATAATGGGTCGCTGCTCATCCTCATCTAAGTACACATACTTTAAATGCTCAGGAAGAGATTTCAATTCAAGCTTTAGTGGTTGCACATTTGATGGAAGTGATTCTTGAGGCATCGTCTCAGGAGCGTAAGTCCCTACACATTCCATATCTCTGTCAACAAAAAATGGCCCACAGATAGGTCCTAACAACATATCATTATCAACACAATTATAAGAGAATATAGAAGGTAGAGGGATATCAAAATTAAAAACAAAATCCATGCAGTCCAGCTCGTCAGCTATATCCATGCTAAGAATAGAATGATCCTCCATCGGGTGCTTCATAGCGTCTAAAATACTGAACCGAACTACAGTATCTCCTACCTCCATAGAAAGAGTCCCTTCATACACATCAATCTTTGTCTTGGCAGACTTGAGGAAAGGTTTGTCCTATTGGAGGATCATGGCCCGGCTAGAGGGCGGTGAATAGCCCAAACTTGTGCTCGATGGAAATCATTCGTTCGTCTCTATAATTCGGTTAATATGCACAGTGGAAATACAATATACAAATGTGAATGTAAAGAAAAATACACAAGCACAAGAACAACACGATATATGTGTTTTGGAATCTTAGGGTTCCTACTTCACGAGATGAGCTCAACGAGCTCGAGTGATGATCACACCACTACTCAAACTCCTTCTCAACAATAAGTTGGAGGTGGAGAAACCACGTACAAGTAATTATAATAGTAATATAAAATTACAAGCCAAAATACAAAGACAATATGAATACAAGTAAAGAAAACTTTACAACACTTTGCTTTGATCACTTGCTTGTTGCTTGCTTTGGTTTGCTCTTGAAGGTCTGGAAAGCAGCAGTAATTCCCCTCCAAAATCGCTCCAAATATCACTGTGGAAATCCTCCCCAAGCTCCTCCTTTTATGCTTGTCTCAGGCTGATTCCGCGCCTAGTAATCAACTGCTCATGGCCATCAGTCGACTTCTCCTATAGTCGTTGCCTCACAATGACTTGATCCATGTTGGAAGAGTTCCAACGGATCATCCATCATTCGACTGATCATTGTTGGTACAGTAGACACCTAAGTCGAACTTGAGTTTTGATTATAGCAAACGATACAAAGTTAAGCTCATTTTATTATCTCACGAGCTAAATTAAGTGTGCAGAAAGTGCTAAAGAAAGAGCTGAAGGTCAGCGACACCCAGAGGGAACCGTGGTGGTCGGGTGACACCGGGAGGACTTCGGAGGGAGCCGAAGAACTCGGGTGAAGACCTAAAGAGAAGCTTCAAAGGTAAAGGATGAGGTAAGCTCGTGTGAGTGAGTGTAAGTAAGGTCGTGTCCTCCATACAGGGACGCCCTTAGCCGACAATCCGACCAAGACTTCCCATGGTAGGTCTAAGTCGAGATCGGATGGTAAACGACCATCAAACTTACTTATATTAACTACATTTTCGAGCTAACTCTTCATTGCAGTTGGAAACCTTGCCATCATTCGACTGATGTGTAGGAACTTCGATGACCATTAGAGGGGGGGGGGTGAATAACGTGTTTCTTATGTTGATGGATTACGATTGTGTTCGCCTCTACAAGTCGTGTTAGCGCAGCGGAATATATATAATAGCAATAACAAAAGATGACAAACACAATCCACAACACAAAATATAACGTGGTTCAGAATCGAATGGTTCCTACTCCACGGATCGAACTCAAACAAGCTCTAGCGATGCGTACAACACCACTAATCAAATAAACTCCTTCTCGACAATAAGTCGGAGGTAGAGAAACCTCGTACAATGTATTACAATAGTAATAAACACAAATACAAGCTAATACAAGTAAACTACACAAATACAAGTAAAGAAACACTTTACAATTGCGAACTTGGATGCTTGCTTTGTGGTTGCTTGAAATGCACTTGGAGACCCTAATTTGCAGCAATAAATCGCCCCAAAAATGTCCAAGAACCGGTTGCCAATCCTTCCTCCACGAGCTCCCTTTAAAGTTTCTCCTTGGGCTAGATTCCGTCTAGCAGTCGACTGATCGGAACAATTAGTCGACTGCCCCTGTAGCCACTGTCTCACAACTGCATGATCCACGTTGGATAAATCCAACAGATAGACCATCAATCGACTGATAGCTCAATCAGTAGAGTGGTCGACATGATCACTCAACTGGAGAACCTTCTGTGGTCGAAATCCCGACCACCAGTCGCCTGTCGCCCTTGGCAGTCGACTGATGAGGCCATCAGTTGACTATCCAATGCTGGCAGTCGACTGCTGACCCATCTTCCAGCAGTCGAACCCTAGTCGACTCCCACCAGTCGACTGCAATCAATGCCAACCAACTGATACACCTCAAACACGAGGTTTTAACCCAAGTATGGTGCCCCCATACTTGCTAGACCACTTGTAGCCTAGACCTAAGCCTTTTAGCCACCTCCATCAGCCTCATGCCTATCGGATCCCTCCAAGTCATCCATGACTTGTTCATCCATATGCTATCCTTTAGGTGCTTCCATCGGCTATTATCATGCTAACGGTATCTACACCGCCAAGGCACATTGGACTTACGCTGCCAAGACTCCGCTTGGACTTTACGCCGCCAACCATTGGACTTATGCCGCCAAGACTCCCTCTTGGACTTTACGCCGCCAATATTCCCCTTGGACTTTCCAAATGCCAAGACTCAAGCTTGGACTTTCCCTTGCCAATCCATGTTGGACTTTCCATGCCAAGACCCATGCTTGGACTTTCCTTTGCCAACCCATGTTGGACTTTCCCTTGCCAAGACCCATGCTTGGACTTTACATGCCAAGTACTCAAGACTTAGACTTTCCCAATGCCAAGTGTCCCACTTGGACTTTCCATGACAATGGTTAAACCATCGTCAAACATCAAATACTAACCTGGGTCGATTGCGCCAATCTCCCCAACACATATCAGACATCAATGTCAAACATCAAAACACTACTCGAGTCAAACTCGAGTCTGGTCAATCGTGACCTGGGTTGATTACACCAACAATCTCTCCCTTTTTGATGTTTGACAAAAACAACCTTGAGTTAGGCCCCTAACTCAAATTCCCTTACCAATTATCTCAAATTGGTAATTTTAACATTCTCCCCTTTTTTGACATACATCAAAAAGGTATTCTCTTAAGAGGTCAACGTCTCATATCCCAATGAGATCTTACAATCTCCCCCTTAGTCTAAAAATACCTAGGATGCCTTCACTCTTCCTAGTGATAAGTCTCATACCACTAAAGAGAGACACTCCTATAAACTATCCCAATTTCCAAATTGGGTATCTCAAATCCCATTTCTCCCTTTCATGAGGAAAAATAATATCCATCATCCCATGATGGATACCTCCCCCTAAAGACTTGCTCCCCCTTGACCATTGCACCAATAATGTCCTTGGGAAGTCCCTAAGCCAATATGAACTCTAAACCATCAAAAATAAGGTTAAAAGTTCAACATTGAACTTTCCAACACCTTAAATTTGATACATCACCCTAACACCTCTCATAATCCATACCCAATGGATTTTCACCCTTTATAATGCTTTCCAAAGCATATCGTAGGGTTAGGAGTGGTTAGGGAACCCTAACATAGCTGAAATAGGTTAAACATACCTTGTTTTTCCGAAATCAGCATTGACAATCAACTTTATCAGGAAATACTCGACTGCCAACAAGGGTAGTCGACTGATATCTGCGAAATGCAGATTTCAAACTTCAGATTTAAATTTCATAAATACATAAGTAATTATACATAATTTGAAAAATAGTGAAACTTCATACGTATAATACTTATGACACATACAATGGGTGAAAAATATTAGAAAAATATTTTACCCACAAAATAGCAAAATTGACACAAAGTTCAAAAGTGAAGAAAAACTTCAATGTTTTAGCTCACTTTGTATCAACTTCATCAATGGTGATTGCTATCAAAAGATAAACTTCACCAAGGTTTTCTAAAATGATTTTAAAATGTTTTTGAAAACCTATATTGGATCATGTTCTTTGGGCTTAATGTACATGGCTTGAACATAAGCTTTCCCAATGATCGACCACTAATATAAGACGAGTTTGAGTTCATCTAGATGCAAAAACTATGCACCTTGAACTTAACTCATATCCTATCATCTCACATGTATCTAGGGTGTATCAATACACATACATGTTAATTTAGATGTGAGATGTGAGTTTTCTTCATCTTAATCTAGGTTTTCATGCATTTTTCTAAGGCAACACTACTCGATTCCCTTATAAATTGGACTTCAAGTCATACCAATTATCCTTAACTCAATTTTCATAAATGCATGAATGATTATGACATTAATGATGATATAAATAGACATGTGCTCATAATCATAATGTCATGACATAAAATAGAATCTAAGCCTACATGACATTTAACCTTAATCTTAAGCATGATCATGACATATTAAATGATTAAAATAAAACATGATGTCATGACATGTTATATGACAAATTAAGGATGGAAAATAAAAGATATAGGTATATAATACCTAAGTTTTAATATTAATTGCCATTTTTTATAATTAATCTCATTTTGCCATATTGTCAATTATCTCCCAAATGTGCCAAAAACTCAAAATGACACACTATGACTCTAAGACCTAAATTGTGTCAATTTGATCAATTTACCAACTTCCATAAATAATATTGGCACATCCTAAAAACTTTTAGGATCATAATTCAAATCTATTTCTAAGGTATCCATAACTTTGAAAATAACCTAAAGTGCCACCTTTACAGTGGTTAGGTTAACTACCTATCCATTCAAGGTTGGCACACCTAAACCCTTCTAGTGTGAATCGATCACGCTCTTTGGAACCCAATACCTATTGGAGCTCCTTGGATTTACTAGGTATTCCTTAGGGATGACCTCCCTAGATACCCTTCTAATGACCCTCCTAGACTTGGTAGCCTTGGTCATCTTGGTCTTGCCTAGGTCAACTCTGGGGGTAACTCCCCTTGAAACCTTCTCAGTGGCTTCCCTAGGTTTCCTTGAAACCCTAGCCACTAGGCACACACCTTGGTTACCCTTAGGGATAACTTCCCTAGTAACCTTGGTCTTCCTAGACCTAGTTTGAGTTCCATAATCAAATGGAACACTATGATAGATCTTTTTGGGCTTAAGCTTGCCCTTGGATGGTTCTTGATTTCTAGGTCTTTGACTTTGACTCCTAGACCCTAGACTTTGACTATTTGACCCTTTAATTGAATTTTATATTTTTGCAAGGGTTTTCTCTAATTTTTCAAGCCTTGACCTCAAGACTTGATTTTCCAACTCTAATTGCCCAATTTTTGATTTTTCATTTGGTCTTTGGGCATTACCATTTCCTTTAGGCATATGCCTACCCTTCTTAGGGTTAATGTCTAAATGATTTTCTATTTTCTTAATGCTTTCCTTGTAACGCCCATAAAATTCCTAGCAATTTTACAGAAATTTTTGGCTTGATGATCATGGGCTTTATGTGGGCCTTTTCAAAAATAAAAGAAAATAAGCCAAAAAGGGGTGCAAGGCCTAAGAATTGAACCCCAAACCTCTAGAGATAGCCAAGCCTTATAGATGCACCCACTAACCAGAAGCCCAATAGGATTATATGATTAAGGAAGAGGGGGAAACTATAGATAAGTGGGACTAGGAGTAAATGAAGAGGCATGGAAAAGAAAAGAGGAACTTCTCTTCCTCCCCCCCCTTTATAAAGAAGAGGGAAGATTGGATTTGGTCACTTCCACACTTCTTCTTCTTCTCCTCACCGAATTCTAGCTTCTTCTCCACCTTTGGCCGAATCTCATCCAAGCAAGAGAAGGCTAGGGTTGGTTCTTACTTAGGTTTTCCTTCCACCAAAAGCAACGCCAAGGAAGTAAGTATCCCTCACCGCATCTGAGTAGCTCCGATTGCTATATTTTTTTGTAAAAGAAACCTACATGATATATTCGCCAAGCCATGTTTTAGGGTTCAATGAAGCTCTATGCTATGTTGTTTATAACTAGATGATGATGTTAGGGGTTAAAGGATTAGGACAAAGCTAACCCTAATAACCAATAACCCCTAATCTGCCAAGCCATGATTTAGGGTTCAATGAAGCTCTATGCTATGTTGTTTATAACTAGATGATGATGTTAGGGGTTAAAGGGGATTAGGACAAAAGCTAACCCTAATAACCACTAAGGCCTATTCGGCCAAGCCATGATTTAGGGTTCAATGAAGCTCTATGCTATGTTGTTTATAACTAGATGATGATGTTAGGGGTTAAAGTGGATTAGGACAAAAGCTAACCCTAATAGCCACTAAAGACCCATTCGGCCACCCCTAGATATCTAAGACCCAATGAGGTTTCAATCCATGTTTTGTAGGGTTATGATGTTGTAGTCATGTTTAATGAATTAGGTTAAAAGTCTAAACCCTAAAAAGCCTATAAGGGCCATTCGGCCACCTTTGGTCTTTTAGGTTACAATGAAGTTCATACCATGAATTTTATGGAATTTGTATGCATATGTATGTTACTTGAATTAGGTTAAAAGTCTAAACCCTAAAAAGCCTATAAGGGCCATTCGGCCACCTTTGGTCCTTTAGGTCACAATGAAGTTCATACCATGAAATTTATGGAATTTGTATGCCTATGTATGTTACTTGAATTAGGTTAAAAGTCTAAACCCTAAAAAGCCTATAAGGGGCCATTCGGCCACCTTTGATCTCTTTAGGTTACAATGAAGTTCATACCATGAAGTATGCTATGCTATGTTAATGAAATAAGCTATGATGTGTTATGAAATGAAGTATGCTACGCTATGTTAATGAAATGAAGCATGATGTGTTATGAAAGGAAGTATGCTATGCTATGTTAATGAAATGAAGCATGATGTGTATGAAATGAAGTATGCTATGCTATGTTAATGAAATAAGCTAGGTTGTTATGAAATGAAGTATGCTATGCTATGTTAATGAAATGAAGCATGATGTGTTATGAAATGAAGTATGCTATGCTATGTTAATGAAATGAAGCATGATGTGTATGAAATGAAGTATGCTATGCTATGTTAAAGAAATAAGCTATGTTGTAAAATAAGCATATAAGTTTTTTACTTTCTGCATGGCTTGTACCAAGACCTTAACAAGGTCCAAGAAGGGATGGGCTCCTAAGATGCCCTAGGTCGATGGAATAAGACTCGGGCCTAGGATGGGCTTCTATGTATGATTGCCCCTAGGTCGATGGAATAAGATTCGGGCCTAGTACGGGATGGGCTCCAAGATGCCTTAGGTCGATGGAGTAAGACTCGGGCCTAGGATGGGCTTCTACGCTATGACGATTGCCCCTAGGTCGATGGAATAAGACTGGGCCTAGGAACCTATTAGGTTCGAGACTTGCTACCTCGGGCCTATTTAGGATGCGCTATGATAATGAAGAAGTGGTACAATGTCGGGCCCAAATATGTTGAGATTTATATTTCATTACCTAACATATATGTTTTCAAAAGCATCTTGCATATGTTTGCCTGTTAATGTTTAAGTTACGTGTTATGTTAGATGATATGCCATAATGTTTAAGTTACGTGTTATGTTAGATGATATGCCATAATGTTTAAGTTACATGTTATGTTAGATGATATGCCATAATGTTTAAGTTACATGTTATGTTAGATGATATGCCATAATGTTTAAGTTACATGTTATGTTAGATGATATGCCATAATGTTTAAGTTACGTGTTATGTTAGATGATATGCCATAATGTTTAAGTTACATGTTATGTTAGATGATATGCCATAATGTTTAAGTTACGTGTTATGTTAGATGATATGCCATAATGTTTAAGTTACATGTTATGTTAGATGATATGTCATAATGTTTAAGTTACATGTTATGTTAGATGATATGCCATAATGTTTAAGTTACGTGTTATGTTAGATGATATGCCATAATGTTTAAGTTACCTGTTATGTTAGATGATATGTCATGATGTATAAGTTACATGTTATGTTCGATGGTACGCTATGATGTTAGGTTACTAAGTTATATATGATGCATATTATGCTGATTAAGTATATGTATATATTTCATGTTATGCTGCTAAGTTAGGGATGATCCATGCTATATTATCTCATGTTACTTAAGCTACAAGTTAAGTTGATGATGCCATGTATGTTACATGATATATTGATTATATGTTATAAATGCTACAAGTCATGATTAATGATGATGTATGGTTTTTGTGAGTAGGACAGGATCTTACTAAGCCTATGTGCTTATAGTTTATCTTTCCCTCGTACTGCAGATAAGGGTAAGGGATGGATAAACTAAAGGGCGCAGCAGGAGGGGTCAATGTGTGTGGTAGTGGCATGGTGGAGAAGATCCGTTAAGTCTACTTATACATGTATTACCTATGATGATGATGTCTATGGATGTCTTTACTTATGTCTCCCTATGACGATGATGTTATGAACCTACTAAGCCCTAAGTATCTATATATATATATATGATGCATGCTTTATGTTGATAAGAAGAAGTAAAGAAGAATGCTTTATGTTGATAAGAAGAAGTAAAGAAGAAGTAAGAAGAAGTATCTATGCATGCTATGCTATGAAACATACTCTATGTTAAGAAGAAGTGTTAATGCATATCTATGTTTAAAAGAAAAAAAAGTATTTAGGTCTTAAGTCTTCCGCTGTAAGAAATAAGAAATATATATATATATAAAGTCTTCCGCTGTATGAAAGGTATGTACGGTCGCGTCACGCGCCGCCTCTCCGGACATTTAGGGTCCCGGAAGGGCGGGCGTGACAGGTTGGTATCAGAGCGGATCTGCCTTTCCACTACACACACATCAAGCTCCAAATCCTGCTGCTCCAAGTAAGAATTCTATGTCTATGCTTTAATTTTGTTAATTTTTTTGATCATGCATGATATGAAATATCTTTAGATTATTTAGTTCATGTATAATATAAAATGCCTTTCCCTTATGCTTGATTCATGTATGATAGGAAATGCTTCTAGCTTAAACATGCACGAAAATATGTATGATATCCTTATGATTGTTCAGGTATGATATAAAATACCTTAAGCTTGAATTATGCAGGAGAACATGAATGATGCCTTAAGCTATGATGCCTTAAGCTTAAAATGACCTTATGCTAGCCTTAGTTTAATTACAAAAAAAAAAAATAATAATAATATATATCTATATATATATATATAAACAAATAAATAAATAAATAAACAAATTTTGTTACGAAAATTTGATTTTTAAATTAATTTAATGTAAGGTCTATGTTCATCCGAATTGAATTAAGCCGGTTTAAATGCAGGGTTGGTCGGTTTTATCGACTTCATTTATTTCAATTTCGATGGCACGACGATGACTACCATGACCGTCGTTATGTGTCACGAAACCGATTAAGGGAAGCTATTGAAGAGATAGTCTATAAACCAGATGGTGGGGTTATCGGACACATGAGAAGGCTCGATGGTCTTTTTAGGAGACTCGAGCGGCAGGAGTTTCCGTTACTGGACAACTATAAGATATGGGCCTTGGTCCGCTCCCTGCCAAATGAGTTCATGGTAGTTGCACACCACGTGTGGGGCCGTTATGAAGGGCGGATAACCTATGCGGTTGTCTTTGAGGCTGAATCGCTGGAGCACGTGGTTCAAGAGAAGCTGTGGTAGAGAATCCGGTGGTAGCCGGCCTCGGGAGGAAGGAAGAAGGATCTGCAAGCGATCAACTTATTGGCCAACCAAAGACCACCTGGTGAGGCCAAGGAAGATGGGGATGAAAATAATTACGATCGCACTAGGGTTTGTCCTAGTGAGAGTCATAATGAACTATCTTCTCAAATAGTTGCAGTGGTTTAATTTGGAAATAAGGAATGTTATATGTTAACATTTTTCCTTCTGATTGGAAAATATGAATAAGAGATGTGAATAAGAGACGACAAGTCATTTCTCTTTTTTGAAATTGATGATGAGTTCATTGCATGGGATGTGTATGATATAGTCGAACAATGCTGGGTAGACTGGAACATACAAAAAAAAGAAAGGGGGAAGTAATGAATTACGGGGTTGAAATCATCTCCGGACAGCTCTCGACCATGACGATAACACCGACGTTGTTCGATGATGACGATAACACCGACGCTGTTCGATGATATCTTGGAAAAGCAAGCACGTGACCCAAGCCTTGGAGGATCAAGCAAGAGGTCCTAGAGGAAAGGGCAGCGGGTTCCGGATCTCTGATAGTGGAGTACTCTACCTCAGGGATCGCTTGTGTATTCCCGACAATCCAGAATTGCGGGAGAAGATATTTGAGGAAGCTCACAGAACTCCCTATGCGATGCATCCTGGAACCACCAAGATGTACCAAGACCTTAAACGAAAGTTCTGGTGGTTCGGAATGAAAAGAGATGTGGCTCGATGTCGATTTACGACACGCCAAAGGGTTAAGGCGAGCACCAAAGACACGGAGGAACACCTGCGGTAGATCCAGATTCCAGAATGGAAATGGGAGGACATTTCTATGGATTTCATCTCAGGATTGCCCAAGACGACAAACGGTTACGATGCTATATGGGTGATTGTAGACAGATTGACTAAGTCCGCCCATTTCTTAGCAATCAAGATGACCTATTCGACGGAGCAACTGGCTCAGTTATATGCTAGGGAAATTATCAGACTACATGGAATTCCTAAGACCATCATTTCTGACAGAGATGGTCGCTTTATCTCCCATTTCTGGGAAAGCGTTCAGAAGGCCTTGGCACAAAGCTATTGTTCAAGATCGCCTTCCATCCCGCATCGACGAGCACCAAAGAGTAAATCAAGCATCTTGGAAGATATGTTAAGAGCCCGCCTGGATTTCAAGGGTAGCCGTGTCGATACTTATATTTCGCGTGATTCGCCTACAATAATAGCTACCAAGCTACTATTGGAATGGCACCTTACGAGGCTCTATACGGGAGGAAATGTAGATCTCCCATATGCTGGTACGAGGGTGGTGAAAAGAAGAGGATGGGACTCCAGACGGATTTCATCGGCGACACCACGAGCTATACTGGAACATCCGCCGAGGATCAAACCGCCAAAGCCGACAAAAGAGCTATGCGGATAAGAGGCGTAGACCATTAGAATTCGAGGTTGGGAACCTAGTATTCCTCAAAGTGGCTCCCATGAAGGGAGTAATGAGATTCGGAAGGAAGGGTAAACTGAGTCCACGTTACGTGGGACCATATCCGATATCGCAGAGGATCGGCAATGTAGCTTACAAGCTAGAGTGCCTCAAGAGATGTCGCTATTCACAACGTGTTCCATGTCTCTGTGCTCAAGAAATGCATTTCAGTCTGAGACCAGTGATCGAGCCACAAATAGTACAAGTTCAAGAGGACCTAAGTATTGAAAGTCGGCCTATCCAAATACTAGACCAGAAATCAAGAGGCTAAGGAACAAAGAGGTGCCCTTAGTAAAGGTCCTGTGGCGTAATCAACTGATGAGGAAGCTACAGGGAACGAGGAGGACATGGCGAAGTACCCACAATTGTTCTAAGTTTCGAGGACGAAACTTTTTAAAGGTATGAAGGATTGTAACGCCCATAAAATTCCTAGCAATTTTACAGAAATTTTTGGCTTGATGATCATGGGCTTTATGTGGGCCTTTTCAAAAATAAAAGAAAATAAGCCAAAAAGGGGTGCAAGGCCTAAGAACTGAACCCCAAACCTCTAGAGATAGCCAAGCCTTATAGATGCACCCACTAACCAGAAGCCCAATAGGATTATATGATTAAGGAAGAGGGGGAAACTATAGATAAGTGGGACTAGGAGTAAATGAAGAGGCATGGAAAAGAAAAGAGGAACTTCTCTTCCTCCCCCCCCCTTTATAAAGAAGAGGGAAGATTGGATTTGGTCACTTCCACACTTCTTCTTCTTCTCCTCACCGAATTCTAGCTTCTTCTCCACCTTTGGCCAAATCTCATCCAAGCAAGAGAAGGCTAGGGTTGGTTCTTACTTAGGTTTTCCTTCCACCAAAAAGCAACGCGAAGGAAGTAAGTATCCCTCACCTGCATACGAGTAGCTCCGATTGCTATATTTTTTTTTTGTAAAAGAAACCTACATGATATATTCGGCCAAGCCATGTTTTAGGGTTCAATGAAGCTCTATGCTATGTTGTTTATAACTAGATGATGATGTTAGGGGTTAAAGGGATTAGGACAAAGCTAACCCTAATAACCACTAAGGCCTATTCGGCCAAGCCATGTTTTAGGGTTCAATGAAGCTCTATGCTATGTTGTTTATAACTAGATGATGATGTTAGGGGTTAAAGGGGATTAGGACAAAAGCTAACCCTAATAACCACTAAGGCCTATTCGGCCAAGCCATGATTTAGGGTTCAATGAAGCTCTATGCTATGTTGTTTATAACTAGATGATGATGTTAGGGGTTAAAGTGGATTAGGACAAAAGCTAACCCTAATAGCCACTAAAGACCCATTCGGCCACCCCTAGATATCTAAGACCCAATGAGGTTTCAATCCATGTTTTGTAGGGTTATGATGTTGTAGTCATGTTTAATGAATTAGGTTAAAAGTCTAAACCCTAAAAAGCCTATAAGGGCCATTCGGCCACCTTTGGTCTTTTAGGTTACAATGAAGTTCATACCATGAATTTTATGGAATTTGTATGCATATGTATGTTACTTGAATTAGGTTAAAAGTCTAAACCCTAAAAAGCCTATAAGGGCCATTCGGCCACCTTTGGTCCTTTAGGTCACAATGAAGTTCATACCATGAAATTTATGGAATTTGTATGCCTATGTATGTTACTTGAATTAGGTTAAAAGTCTAAACCCTAAAAAGCCTATAAGGGGCCATTCGGCCACCTTTGATCTCTTTAGGTTACAATGAAGTTCATACCATGAAGTATGCTATGCTATGTTAATGAAATAAGCTATGATGTGTTATGAAATGAAGTATGCTACGCTATGTTAATGAAATGAAGCATGATGTGTTATGAAAGGAAGTATGCTATGCTATGTTAATGAAATGAAGCATGATGTGTATGAAATGAAGTATGCTATGCTATGTTAATGAAATAAGCTAGGTTGTTATGAAATGAAGTATGCTATGCTATGTTAATGAAATGAAGCATGATGTGTTATGAAATGAAGTATGCTATGCTATGTTAATGAAATGAAGCATGATGTGTATGAAATGAAGTATGCTATGCTATGTTAAAGAAATAAGCTATGTTGTAAAATAAGCATATAAGTATTTTACTTTCTGCATGGCTTGTACCAAGACCTTAACAAGGTCCAAGAAGGGATGGGCTCCTAAGATGCCCTAGGTCGATGGAATAAGACTCGGGCCTAGGATGGGCTTCTATGTATGATTGCCCCTAGGTCGATGGAATAAGATTCGGGCCTAGTACGGGATGGGCTCCAAGATGCCTTAGGTCGATGGAGTAAGACTCGGGCCTAGGATGGGCTTCTACGCTATGACGATTGCCCCTAGGTCGATGGAATAAGACTCGGGCCTAGGAACCTATTAGGTTCGAGACTTGCTACCTCGGGCCTATTTAGGGATGCGCGCTATGATAATGAAGAAGTGGTACAATGCCGGGCCCAAATATGTTGAGATTTATATTTACGTACCTAACATATATGTTTTCAAAAGCATCTTGCATATGTTTGCCTGTTAATGTTTAAGTTACGTGTTATGTTAGATGATATGCCATAATGTTTAAGTTACGTGTTATGTTAGATGATATGCCATAATGTTTAAGTTACATGTTATGTTAGATGATATGCCATAATGTTTAAGTTACATGTTATGTTAGATGATATGCCATAATGTTTAAGTTACATGTTATGTTAGATGATATGCCATAATGTTTAAGTTACGTGTTATGTTAGATGATATGCCATAATGTTTAAGTTACGTGTTATGTTAGATGATATGCCATAATGTTTAAGTTGCATGTTATGTTAGATGATATGCCATAATGTTTAAGTTACATGTTATGTTAGATGATATGCCATAATGTTTAAGTTACGTGTTATGTTAGATGATATGCCATAATGTTTAAGTTACCTGTTATGTTAGATGATATGTCATGATGTATAAGTTACATGTTATGTTCGATGGTACGCTATGATGTTAGGTTACTAAGTTATATATGATGCATATTATGCTGATTAAGTATATGTATATATTTCATGTTATGCTGCTAAGTTAGGGATGATCCATGCTATATTATCTCATGTTACTTAAGCTACAAGTTAAGTTGATGATGCCATGTATGTTACATGATATATTGATTATATGTTATAAATGCTACAAGTCATGATTAATGATGATGTATGGTTTTTGTGAGTAGGACAGGATCTTACTAAGCCTATGTGCTTATAGTTTATCTTTCCCTCGTACTGCAGATAAGGGTAAGGGATGGATAAACTAAAGGGCGCAGCAGGAGGGGTCAATGTGTGTGGTAGTGGCATGGTGGAGAAGATCCGTTAAGTCTACTTATACATGTATTACCTATGATGATGATGTCTATGGATGTCTTTACTTATGTCTCCCTATGACGATGATGTTATGAACCTACTAAGCCCTAAGTATCTATATATATATATATGATGCATGCTTTATGTTGATAAGAAGAAGTAAAGAAGAATGCTTTATGTTGATAAGAGGAAGTAAAGAAGAAGTAAGAAGAAGTATCTATGCATGCTATGCTATGAAACATACTCTATGTTAAGAAGAAGTGTTAATGCATATCTATGTTTAAAAGAAAAAAAAGTATTTAGGTCTTAAGTCTTCCGCTGTAAGAAATAAGAAATATATATATATATAAAGTCTTCCGCTGTATGAAAGGTATGTATGGTCGCGTCACGCGCCGCCTCTCCGGACATTTAGGGTCCCGGAAGGGCGGGCGTGACATTCCTTAGGAAGAGTTTTTCTAGGGACATTAGTCCCAAATTTCTTCTTATTGCTAAAATGAACACTCTTAGTTCCTAAGCAATAGTATCTACTATTTTTAACATGCTCTTTATGATAAATAGCAAGATTGCTAACATTATTTCTAGCATGCTTTTGCCTATAAATTAAGGAAGGGGCAAAATTAGAAGTTACCTTAGGGTTTGCCTTAGAGGCTCCCCCTACATGTGTAGCTCCCTTTTGAGTCTTCTTCTCTCCTTTTGAGCATTGACTCCGGTAATAACCCGGTTGTAGGCATTTGAAGCAAATCACTTGCTCCTTGCTTTTGATTGTTGGGAGACCGACATCCTTGACCTTTGGCACCGGTTGAGACTTCTTGACCCATTTAGGACACTTGCTTTTATAGTGCCCATTTTCTATACACTCAAAACATAATATATAAATTTTATTATTAACACATATGTTTGAGTTACCTAGATCCATGGTGAAAGCCTCTTGAGCTTGTTCATCTTCTCGACCAGAGGTTGATGGTTTTTCTTGAGTCAACTTCGGTATTGAAGATGGCCTAGTCTCCTCCCCCTCAATCCTAGAGGTGGAGGCTTCTTCTACTTCTACCTCTTCCACCGATTCCGATCCGAATGTTGATTCCCTATCAACCTCCGAATCCTCAAGCTCTTGGGATGAAGATGTGCTTGCTTCTTCTTGAGCTTGAGAGGATGATGATGATTCCTCCTCTTTCGAGTTTTCTTGGACCGATTCAAGATTGTTGTAGAACTTGACCAACTTGTTTCACAACTCCTTAGCATCCCTATAACTTCCTAATCTAGACAAAATATCGTTAGGTATCAAATTTACTAGCATTTTTGTTACCTTAATGGTTGTCTTGAATTTTTGTCGTTGCTCCTCGGTCCACCTCTTCATCTTGAGGATTTCTCCATTCTTTCCTCTCGGATCATCGAATCCTATAATCACGGCAAACCAATTTTCTATATTGGACATTAGAAAATATTCCATCCTACCTTTCCAATATGCAAAATCTTCACGGTCGAAGGCGGGTGGAATTGCTATGTCATCGCCCCATCTCTCTTGAAGATCCATCTTCTTCCCTCTAGCGTGCTCCTTCGGATGTGAAGCCGTAGAAGAGAACCTGGCTCTAATACCAATTGTAGGAACTTCGGTGATCGCTAAAGGGGGGGGGTGAATAGAGCGTTTCTTACGTTGATGGATTACGATCGTGTTCGTCTCTACAAGTCATGTTAGCGCAGCGGAATATATATAATAACAATAACAAAAGATGACAAACACAATCCACAACACAAAATATAACGTGGTTCGGAATCGAATGATTCCTACTCCACGGATCGAGCTCAAACGAACTCTAGCGATGCGTACAACACCACTAATCAAATAAACTACTCGACAACAAGTCGGAGGTGGAGAAACCTCGTACAATGTATTACAATAGTAATAAACACAAATACAAGCTAATACAAATAAACTACATAAATACAAGTAAAGAAACACTTTACAATTGTGAACTTGGATGCTTGCTTTGTGGTTGCTTGAAATGCACTTGGAGACCTTGATTTGCAGTAGCAAATCGCCCCAAAAATATCCAAGAACCGGTTGCCAATCCTCCCTCCACGAGCCCCCTTTAAAGCTGCTCCTTGGGTTGGATTCCGCCTAACAGTCGACTGATCGGGACCATCAATCGACTGCCCCTATAGCCGCTGTCTCACAATGGCATGATCCACGTTGGATAAGTCCAACGGATAGACCATCAGTCGACTGATCATGCCCATCAGTCGACTGATGGCTCAATCAGTCGAGTGGTTGATGCGATCACTCCACTGGAGAACCTTCTGTGGCCAAAATCTCAACCACACGATCGCCATTGCGCGCGGTCGATGAGGCCATCACCGAATGCCCAATCTTGGCTGATCACGACCCATCTTTCAACAAATAACCCTAGTTTGACTCCCACCATGAGCAATCAATACCAGTCAAATGATACACCTCAAACATGAGGTTTTAACCCAAGTATGGTGCCCCCATACTTGCTAGACCACCCGTAGCCTAGACCTAAGCCTTCTAGCTACCTCCATCAGCCTCACGCCTATCGGATCCCTCCAAGTCATCCATGACTTGTTCATCCATACGCTAGCCTTTAGGTGCTTCCATCGGCTATTGTCATGCTAACGGTGTCTACACCGCCAAGGCACATTGGACTTACACTGCCAAGACTCCGCTTGGACTTTACACCGCCAACCATTGGACTTATGCCGCAAAGACTCCCTCTTGGACTTTATGCGACCAATATTCCCCTTGGACTTTCTAAATGCTAAGACTCAAGCTTGGACTTTACCTTGCCAACCCATGTTGGACTTTCCATGCCCAGACCCATGCTTGGACTTTCCTTTGCCAACCCATGTTGGACTTTCCCTTGCCAAGACCCATGCTTGGACTTTACATGCCAAGTACTCAAGACTTGGACTTTCCCAATGCCAAGTGTCCCACTTGGACTTTCCATGACAATGGTCAAACCATCGTCAAACATCAAATACTAACCTGGGTCGATTGGGCCAATCTCCCCAACACATGTCAGACATCAATGTCAAACATCAAAACACTACTCGAGTCAAATTCAAGTCTGGTCAATCGTGACCTGGGCCGATTGCACCAACATGATGGCTTGTATCAGTCGACTGATACCTCCAGCAGTCGACTGATAGGGTTGATCAATCGACTGCTGGTCAAGGATCAGCCTCGAGGAGAGTCAAAGCTTATCTCCATTTCTCAAGGGCTAGGTGGCATCACCTCATGAAATCTCATCTCAATGATTAGGGTTTCACAAGGCTATAAAATTAGGGGTTCTCCACCCCTTGTCAATAATTCTAAGAGCCTCCAAGTTCTTCTGATACGTTGTGACATTCCGACGATCTTCCGACGACGAAGCGCTACAGAAATGACGACTCGAGCTCCAATCTTCAATCCTTTCAAGTCATCGGTAACCTTTTAATTTATAATTCAGTTTCAAATTGTATTTCTTTTCGAGTTTTTATCATAACAAGGAGAGGGGGAGTGTCCCTTTACGTTGATCTCTTTTTGTAATCGCTTGTCTCCTACCTCCGACGAGGAGGAGACTATTTTAGTGCTTTTTCCCTTTGTACGTGGTCTCGGACCACTAGGGCCTTGGAGTAGCAATTGTAGGTTGTGAACCAAGTAAACCCATTGTGTCATTTTACTTTCCCGCTATGTGCTTTGATTTTTGAATCATCGGAAACGAACGAATTGTCTTATCGTTATTCACCCCCCTCTAGCGATCCGCTATCGATCCAACAATTGGTATCAGAGCTGGGGGCACTAAGATTTGGTGAAACCACCAATATAGCCTTTTTACATATTTGTTTTGAATTTTACGAGTCTTTTTTCATTTGTTTAAATTTTCTCCCTCACTACTAATCCAAGATGCAAGTCTTGGTACATTTCGTTGTTTTTGTCGTTGCTAGATTCTTTCTCTTCACTTGTTTTTTTGTCAATGACCCATCTCGAGGGTTTTAGCACCATCCGACCTCCATTTTACAATAGAGATGACTTCCATTATTGGAAGGGTCGGATGGAGTGCTTCCTTAAGACCCAGATTGAGATGTGGATCATAATCCAAACAGGATTCACACTTCCGACTAATGAAGTGGGTGAATCCTTGGATTATGACCAATGGACCAATGCTACAAAAAGACAAGTCGAAGATGATGCCAAGGCGACTCAAATCCTCCAATGCCGTTTGTCCAAGGAGGAGCTCAATCGCGTCGGCCCTTTTATTAGAGCGAAGGACTTGTGGACCAAGTTAGTGGAACTACACGAAGGAACCGATGAAGCTAAGGTATGCAAACGGGACCTTCTTTTCAATAAATTATATAATTTAAAAATACAGGAACATGAGACGGTGACTCAACTACACGCCTGTGTACAAGACATCACAATTTGCACGCCATCGGACAAAAGGTCGAAAACTGCGACCTCATAAGGTATGTTTTGAATTCATTTCCTAGGACTACCTTGTGGGCATCCATGGTCGATGCCTACAAGGTTTCTAAGGACTTATAAAAAATTAGGTTAGATGAATTATTTTCAGAATTTGAACTTCACGAATAGTCTAATTCGGTACCTGAGAAAGGTATAGCCCTTTTTGTAGGTCCAAAGAAGAAGCCCGCAAGTAAGCCACCCCCGAAGGAAGAAGAAGACGAGTACGAGTTGGAGGTCGATACGGAGATAGAGACCAAACTAGTCAAGCTAGTTGGGAGGATGATTAAGAGCCGAAGATGACCCGTTACTCAACCCAAGGAAGGCAAATCTAAAGCTAGTTCTAATATTAGGTGTTATGAATGCAACAGATTCAGACACATCAAGTCAGAATGTTCGAAGTCAAGAACAAAGCACCAAAGTTCAAGAAGACACTCAACGCTACGTGGGAAGAGGCATCGGAGGAAGAAGATGATGACCTCGTCTTCCTTGGCTAAACCAACGAATCAGGCCAGTCGAATACGGCAAGAAGAACGAGGACGAGTCGGACTACGAATCACTATTTAAGACAAGCCACGAATCCGCATCCGGTTCAAGAGATATGCTCAAGGTAAGTCAGTCTCTCATTAGTGCTTTATATAATGCAATTAAGTTTCTAACTAGGAAGTTAGCTAAGTTCGAGTCCAAGGTTGAGACCCTGGTTGAGGAGGTTAAACTCCTTAAACACGAGGTCTCCCTAACCTCTTCGACTAGTCAAGTTCAAGAGGACTCAACTCGAGTTGAAAAGCTCGAAGTTGAGAACTCACTTTTGAAAAGTCAAGTTGAAGATCTTAGGAACACGTTGGAAAGGTTCACTTTGGGATCCAAGGGACTTGACCTCCTACTTGGATCGCAAAGGGTCGTGTACAACAAGGCTGGGCTTGGGTTTAGCTCAAATACGACTAACAAGTCATATATGTCGATTGTAAGTTGACATAAAAAACTTGTCCAAGCATGGGTCTCTAAGACCACTTTGATTTCTCAATTAGGGTCTAACCAATACTGGGTTCCCAAGGACCAAATCCACTATGTGAAAAGACCAAACCGATTCAATGGTCCAGG
Source organism: Wurfbainia villosa (assembly GCA_025175895.1). Taxonomy (NCBI): domain Eukaryota; kingdom Viridiplantae; phylum Streptophyta; class Magnoliopsida; order Zingiberales; family Zingiberaceae; genus Wurfbainia; species Wurfbainia villosa. The sequence goes on along the minus strand of CM046000.1, from coordinate 33,639,804 downwards.
GGGAGCCAGTACAAAATTTGTTTGTGCTATTACTTAGAAATTGCATGTTTAGTTTTTTTTTCTTTTTCTCTTTAGAATGGTTAGATAGGGACTATAACTCGTCAATACTTGATAACATAGTACCAGGATGTGGCGAGATGATAGTATGCTAGGAAAGCGAAGTCTTGGGTACTCAAGCTAGATAAGGTGTATCTAGTTCGGTTCACTTGATCGAGTGGAACTAGCTGAAGCTACCTCGGCGTATCCTAGACTAGGTAGACGAGGAAGTGGTATTAGGTGAGTCAAGTTACTATTTTCTCGAAATTGGCTTTGTTTAAGGAAGTGGTCATTTTTCCGATCAAAGAAGGCCCTTGTGCCTCGCCACGAGCTGGAATCCAAGATCTTGAAAAGGTGACTTGATGAGCTTAGGGTCAAATACGAATCTAACGCAAGGTTGACTAGTTTCAAATCATTAAATTTAAATCAAGTAAAATTAGAGGTATCTCATAGGAACACATAAGGATAATGTGTTTGATCATGTAGAAATGGGCGAGATGATCTTGGTCTAATAATTTAGGACCAAATCTTAAAATTCCAATATCCGATCCAACTACCTTGTGTGTAGGATCAATAGATGTTGGACAGTGGTTGCTTTTGACACATCACCGAGGATCAACTTAAGTTATCGAAGCTTCGATTCAAACGACAAGGATCGGTAGCTTTTGGAAACAACGACAAGCTCAAAATCATCGGATTAGGTGATATTGAGCTCAACTCAAACTTTGTCATTCAAAACGTTGTACTAGTTGAAAATTTTGAATATAATTTACTTAGCATAAGTCAGTTGTGTGATAATAACTATAAGGTCATATTTCTAGAAAATGAATACGTAATTAAAACAAATGAAACTTCTAAAACAATCCTTAAAGGAACTAGGAATAGCAACATCTATACTATTAATCTACCTAACTCCTCAACCAAGTGTCTTATGACACAACAAGAGGAATCTTGGTTGTGGCACCGACGACTCGGTCACTCGCACCCAAGACTCGTCCACAAGATGAGTCAGAGTGGCTTAGTCAGAGGTTTGCCTAACCTAACAACTTAGACAATAAAATTTGTAATGCTTGTCAACAAGGTAAACAACCTAGGACACAACATCAACTAACTAACCAAGAACGAACCAAAAGTGTGCTTGAGCTTATTCATTTGGATCTATTCGATTCTCATGGAGCCAAGTCACTTAATGGGAGTAAATTTTGCCTATTCATAATTGACGACTATTCTAGGTTTACCTGGGTTAGGTTTCTTAAACAGAAAAGTGATACTTTAGATTAACTCATCAACTTGTTTAAATTAATCAAAAACCAAAAGAATCTTAAAATTAAAAGACTTAGAAGCGACCATGGTGGTGAATTCAAAAATCACAGGTTCACAGATTTCTATAACCTAAACAGATACCACCATGAATTCTCATGTCCTAGAACCCCACAACAAAATGGCCTAGTCGAGTGGAAAAATAGAACCCTATAAGAAGCCGCTAGGACCATGTTGAACGAATACAACCTACCCAATAGGTTTTGGGCAGAAGCCATTAGTACAACTTGCTATGTCTAAAATAGGATCCTTATGGTAAAGAGGCACCTTAAGACCTCGTACACAATCTATCATGACAAAGTACCTAACATCAAGTACATTAGGCTATTTGGATGTAAGGTACATATTCTGAACACTAAGGATTAACTAGGAAAGTTCACCTCCAAAACCTCTACCGGAATCTTCTTAGGATACTCGACTACAAGTAGAGCCTATAGGGTATATAACCATGACACCCTTAGAGTTGAAGAGACCATTAATGTAGTGTTCGATGAAGAACACAAACCTACAAAATCCATAGCAACACCAACTAGCAAACCGATTCATACCAGACTCGACTCCGACCTTGAGATCGAGTCTAGTATTAATCCTAACCCAAGTCCAACGAGTCATCCTATCGACCAAGTGATAGGTGACCCTAACCCAACTCAAATTAGGATTCAAACAAATCATCCTATCGACCAAGTGATAGGTGATCCTAGCCTAGGAGTTCGAACTAGAGCTTCATACCGAAATCTTAGCCAAATCTCCTTGATTTCTAAAATTGAACCCACAACCATTGAACAAGCCCTTCTTGATCCCGATTGGATTATTGCAATGCAAGAAGAGCTAGCTCAATTCACTAGGAACAAAGTTTGGGAATTAGTACCACCACCTAAAGATAAAACAATCATTGGAACAAGGTGGGTCTTTCGAAACAAGCTTGATAATAAAGGTGAAGTAGTTAGAAATAAAGTGAGATTAGTCGCTAAAGGGTTTAGTCAAGTCGAAGGATTAGATTACGATGAGACCTATGCCCCAGTAGCTAGACTAGAATCCATCCGAATGTTGTTAGCATATGCTGCACATCGAGGATTTAAATTATTTCAAATGAATGTCAAGTCAGCATTCTTGAATGGATATATTAAGGAAGAGGTTTATGTTAACCAACCCCTCGGATTCAAAAGTCTAGATAAACTTGACCATGTCCTTAAACTAAAGAAAGTTCTTTATGGACTCAAACAAGCTCCTCGAGCTTGATACGAGAGGCTTTCAATTTATCTTAAGTCAAAAGGGTTTAACCAAGGCCTAGTCGATCCGACCCTTTTCGTAAAAACCGTAGGTAAGGAAATCTTTATAGCCCAAATCTACGTAGACGATATCATTTTCGGAACAACCAATTCGATCCTACTAAACGAGTTCATTTCACTTATGGAAAGTGAATTTGAAATGAATTTAGTAGGTGAATTGAGTTTCTTTCTAGGACTACAAATTAAATAAACTAAGGATGAAATATATTTACATCAACAAAAATATACTAGGGAATTAATTAAACGTTTTGGAATGCAAGATGCTAAAACCATCAATACACCCATGGCAACTAATGTCAATATAGGAGAGGACTTAGAATGAAAGCCCATCAACCTAAAATACTATAGGAGTGCGATAGGGAGTCTTCTATACTTAACTGCAAGTCGACCCGACATTTTATTCACAATAAGTATGTGCACAAGGTTTCAAACCTGTGCCAAAGAGTTTCACCTAACCCTAGTCAAATGTATCCTTAGATATCTAAAGGGAACACTAAGCGTAGGTATTTGGTACCCTAGATCTACTGAGTTCGAACTAATCGGCTACTCCGACTCGGACTATGCTGGTAGTAAACTCGATAGAAAGAGAACGAGTGGTTGTTGTCAACTTCTCAGCTCGAGTCTAGTGAGTTAGTGTAGTAGAAAGCAACACTGTGTTTTCTTGTCTACCACCAAAGTCAAATACATTGCGATGGGTGAGTGTGTGGCTCAACTTCTTTGGATGAAGCACACTCTCCAAGACTTTAACTTAAACTTCAACAATATTAAAACTCACATAGACAATATTAGCTCAATCAACTTAACTAAAAATCTCATATGCCACTCTAGGACCAAACATATAGAGGTCAAACACCACTTTATTCGAGAACATGTAGCTAACGGAACCATACAACTCGAATCCGTGGAATCAAAGTCGAATCTAGCGGACCTATTTACCAAACCCTTATCCGAAGCCGAATTTAGTCTACTAAGATAAAAATTGGGCATGTGCATAATAGATTAGGATTGACAACTTATGTTTTTTTTATATATACTCTATTATTCACTTTTCTTTTCATGTTAATGGAACTAGCTTAGGGCTTACCCTAGATATCATGTACCTATAGATTTAAGGAGCCAGTACATCTCACAACACATATGACTAATATGTTTGTGTACTTAGCCATGTAGATGGGCGTGAGATGTTAGGACCTTACTTCTGGTTCCAGATGTAGACTTAGTGCATCGACATGAACCACGGAATATAATTTCATATCAATCGAGTCAAATAGAGTTGAACATTCAAATAGATGAGCTTATGTTTAATATATTATTTTCAAAATTATGTGGAACATGCTTGGACTTGGAACTAAAACTTAAAACTATAATTTAAAAAACTATGTTTCTCAAGACCCCCCACTCTTTCCGATTTATGGAAAAAGGGGGAGAAAAGGCCAAAGTTAAGGAATCAATTTTGATAACTTAACTTAGTAACATAATCTATATTCTCATGGCCAAAAGTTAGTTAATGTTTACTTAATTCTTGCAAACTTAATTCTATTAGTTGAAAAAGGGGGAGAAAGGCCAAGTTAAGAAATTTTCTTAACTTAAACTTATTTTTAATACTAAGGTCAACTTTAAGTAATTGTTAATTACTTAAACTCTTCCTAAATAGCAAACATCAAGGGGGAGGGTTAAGACCTTCTTTCAAAAACTCACCCTCGGTCAAGGGGGAGTACTTGAAAGAGAGTCTCTATTACTCCTACTTAATTTTCAAATTAAATTCTTCATTTCAATTTCATGATAATGCATATTATTTCCTTAACTTTGTACGAGTTTGCCATATATCAAAAAGGGGGAGATTGTTGGTGCAGTAGACACCTAAGTCGAACCTGAGTTTTGATTATAGCAAATGATACAAAGTTAAACTCATTTTGTTATCTCACGAGCTAAATCAAGTATGCAGAAAGTGCTAAAGCTAGAGATGAAGGTCAGCGACACCCGGAGGGAACCATGGTGGTTGGGCGACACCGAGAGAACTTCGGAGGGAGCCGAAGAACTTGGGTGAAGACCGGAAGCGAAGCTTCAAAGGTAAAGGATGAGGTAAGTGATAACAGGTATTTGTCGTGGTACTGTTTCAAATTAATTACCGAACCCTCTCTACACTAATATAGCATAGTGAATGACCCGGATCATTTTCCAACGAGTGTAATTGACAGAACAGTAAACTTAGAATTTCTAATTATTGCTTTGAGTTTTCTAATATAAATGGGAGTTTGGAATTTGAGCTCTAACCTACAATTGCAAGGTAATTAAAACTCTAAACTAATATGCAACAACTGAATCAAGCAATGCAGAAATTAAATCAACAAAAACTAGAAGAGGAAATAAAAGATCTAATCAACCCAAGATAGGCCCGGTGAATGAACAAGTTCCTCCAGCTAAGTCCAACGAAGCTCGATCGAGACTCCGCAAATGGCAGTGAATGTGGGATGGTGCAAACTCCTGAATCCAGTAGTTTGATGGATGCTCCAAACTCTCGCGAATCTGGTTGAGCTCGAAGAAGTATCGTCAGGGCGAAACACCTCGAATCCGAAGGAGAAGGTGGATGAGCTGTGGAGATGGAGGACGTCGCCGAAGTCTCTCGATAAAGCGGTTCCTCCTCGAATCCGTGGAGGAAAATGAATGGAAGGAAGGTGAAGGCGGCTGCTAGGGCTCAAGGGAAGAAGAGATTTAATTAACAACCAAATGAAATAATCAATTCATCAATGAAATCTAATGCTTGAACATGATTAAAGTACAACATGAAACTAAATCTAATCTAATAAGCTACAACCTAATTACTCTAAGAAGCATTTTATCGAACACTACGTAAGCATGAAACGAATTAAACTAAGTACGTGCAAAATAGACATGGAAGGTAAATTCGATTACAAACATTCAACTAACAAAAGCAAAGAGATAATCAAAACACATCAATAGAAGCTAAATTTGCCATCAAAAGTTGGAAAATAAAAAATCTGTCGGAGATGAAAATGGCTGCAGATGCTGGAAATGGGGGCAGCGGGCGTCGGCTGGAAAAGAGAGGCTGGCTGGAGCTGTGAAGGTGCAACTGAAGGGCTTCAGTCAGCGGTGAGGATGGAATCTAACCGGCAATTGAATGGTGGGAGGAAGCAGTGTTCGAGTGAAGATGGCTGTCGGCGATGCTTGGTGGTAGACGGCTGGCAGGCGATCGGCGCGTGAAAGGGGAGGTGATGGAGGAGACTGTTAGGGCAATCTCTTGCCATGATAAGGTTTTGATGTGTATGGCAAAGGGTTTAAGTTAGTTTGTTATTGTGATTTGATATGTGCATTGAAGTCGTGCAGGACTTAGTAATTCGCACATGGAGCCTTAGCGAGTTTCACATCTCATGACTCGGTCCTTGAGTCGGTGAAGCATAGCTTTGCAGAAGCCGTGCGCTTAGAGCATCCGAAGGACCGCCGGACGAGGAGCTTGGAGTGAAGCCATAGGAAGTAGACTTCGAGGCAAGAGACGCGAAGGAGCATTGCAGAGCTGTGCGCCTGATGCTGCCGAGGGACATGGCCACGAACGAAGAGAACTTCAAAGGCGAGGGACTCCGAGGGATGAGAGTGAGCGAATGTAACCCGGGAAGGGGTAGTAGCTCTTAGGTGAAACTTGGTCTTTTGGCCAAGTGTCGGATGAGTTTTCTCGACACCAGTCGACTGCCATGTCATGGCAGTCGACTGCTCTGAGTCGATGGTTCGATCGACTGGTTTAAGGAGCTGAATCAAGTTGAGATCAATCGACTGAAGACATGGGCAGTCGACTGATGGCTTGATCAGTCGACTGCTCCTGAGCAGTAGTTGATTGATAGCACTGTGCACGGGCACAGAATGGAGTCGAGCTTGAGAGCACTCGCGATGGTTCATCATTCGATCGATGGTAGGATCGGATCGGTGATGCGTCTTGGCTGGATGAAATCTAATGTGAAAGCACCGATTATTGCGGCAGGACTACCGACCGATCGGTCATCGGTCGAGATCCTGTCAACGGAAGAAACCCTCTTCCTCTATAAAAAGGAAGGGTATGGGGCTTTGGGGGGCTAATGCTTCAACTCTAATCTTCTCCCAAAGTGCCATAAATGTCTTCCCACTCTTCTTACTTGCTTTTACTTCATTCTTATTGTAAGAAGAGTGATCTTGATTGTAAAGGTTACCTCCACCTATCTTGGTGCAAAGGAGAGACTATTAGTGGATTGGTTTTGGCGGAGTGATTCACCGAGGACGAATCGGGCATCGTGGATTAGCGGCGTAGCCGTGAACCACGTTATGCTATCTTGTTAGTGTTGTTTATATTCTTCTTTATTGTTTATTTTCTTGTCTTGTTGTTTTCGTTGCGCTAATCTTTTATAAACGAGCAAATTCCGTTTTCCATCGATTGAGGGCTATTCACCCCCCCTCTAGCCGACCACCACAACTACACATCGATCCTACAAGTGGTATCAGAGCCAAGTCGCTTGTCGAGGACTAACCGCCGTAACAAGCACTTCATCAAAAGATGGCCGCCTCGAACATTCATCCGTCGAAGTTCGAAGGGGAATTCGCTTGGTGGAAGAAGCGAATGGAGGTATTCTTCGAGACCGATTTTGATATTATGCTTATAATGGAAAATGGTTTCGAGTTGCCTAGGGATGAAAGGGGTGAACTAATTGAAAAATCACGATGGACTAAGAAGCAAAGAGAGGAGCACCTTGCAAACTCAAAGGCAAAACATCATCTTCTCAATGTGCTCCCTCAACAAGAGATCAATCGGATCGGAGAATGTACTAGCGCCAAAGAGATGTGGGAGAAGCTTATAGAACTCCATGAAGGCACATCTGAGGCCAAGCTCGCAAGGAGAGATGTCTTCTACTCCCAACTCAACAACATTAAACTAGAAAAGGGAGAAAAGGTACTTCCTTACATTCTCGTTTCAAGGAAATTATAACCCGTTTGTCAAGTGTAGGTGAGAAGCTATCAAACCGGGAAATGGTTATGAAGGCTATAGATGCCTTTCCGCGATCCTCAAAGTGGAGCTCCATGGTGGACTCCTTCTATATTTCGAAGAATTTAGAAGTGAGCACCTTGAAGGAGTTCTTCTCAACAATGGAGCTCCATGAAACGAGGCTTGAAGGAATACAAGAAGAGCCAAAGTTTCAACCTTCAAGAGGAGTAGCCTTGATGGCACATAAGGGGAAGAAGAAGATAGAGTTTCCCTCCTCCTCCGATGAAGCGTCCTCATCTTCCTCCATGGATAGCACGGAAAAAGCCTACATGGTAAGGAGGGTAAGGCGTGCTTTAAAAGGGTTTCAATTTAATAAATCTAATGATAGGAGGAGAAGACCAAGGGGAAAGGTAATTTGTTACAATTGCCAAGGAGAGGGACACATAAGGGACAATTGTCCCTTCCTAAACAAGAGCAAAGAAGAGAGGAAGAAGAAAGAAGAAAAGAAGAAGAAAAAGGGGAGCAAGAAGAAAAAGGAAGAAGAAAAGAAGGCCAAAGAAAAAGGAAAGGCCAAGGCATTCAAAGCAAAGACATGGGATGACTCTTCTTCCTCTTCCTCATCCTCATCCGAAGAAGAAGAACATGTCTACTCCAACCTTGCCCTAATGGCCTTCGACAACTTGGATTGCTCCTCCTCCGAAAATGAAGGATCAAGCTCAAGTGGAGAGAGCTCAAGTGAAGGGGGAGCCTCCTCTACATCCTCATCATCGGAAGAGGACTTGGTAAGTGAGGTAACAAATCTACCCCCTAAGCAAATTATGTCTATGATTTCTAGCCTCACTAAGGATTTATTTAGAGCAAAGAAAAAGAATAAATGCACGCTAGATCAAATTAAGGACTTAGAAGAAAAATTAGAAAAAGCATGCTTAAATGATAATGATAATGATGCATGCTCACATGATAACTATGTGCCATTAGATGTTAATGATGCATAGAAGAAAATAGGGCTTTAAGGGAAAAGGTAGATCACTTAACCAAAGCCCTAGAAAAATTCACTATTGGCTCAAACATTTTGAACATGATCATAGGGAGCCAAAGAGCAAGTTTTAACAAAAAAGACCTAGGATATAAGGAAAAGAAAAATGAAAAGGCCTATAAATGCCTAATTGCTAGGGGACAAGATAAGAAGAAGGTAATAGCTAGAAAATGGATTCCTAAGGAATTTCTAGTGAACCCCATAGGCAAGAATTTGTATTGGGTTCCAAAATCCATCCTTAAGGGTTAGAAAAACCCTAGGATAGTCAACCATATGGACTTGACCTATATCATAATTTGGTTGACGTAGGATGGACTTTGAAATAGTGTTGGGTGATGATAATGTGCCCAAAAATAGATAATAATGCTTAAATCATGATAATTAATGAAATTGTCATGTAAGTTTGCAATCATGATCTATCATCTTGATTTTTGGCACATAGTCATAGGCATTAAGGTTTAAATCATGCTTTAGGTAATATTTGCTTTAGTATCATGATATAATACCTAATGCATGATTATTATTTGATGAATACATTTGTCTCATGATCATAATGTAAAATTAATTAATATACATCTTTATGATCATGTAGAATGATAGGATGATACTTAACCTTGATAGAATTGCATGAAAAATGGTTAAGTATATACAAATACCTTTAGGATACATCTCACACTCACTATAGGCTACTTTGATTGAAAACTTAGCATGAGTGAGATGTTAGGATGATACAAATGTCCACTAATGGCTATGACATTTAGATGGTCATTTAAGGTATCAAAATAGGAATAATAGACCAATCATGGGGAAGGCTTATGTTTAATTCATAGACATATTGCCCAAAGATCATGGTTGGATATTTCATATGTTTTCAAAACAATTTCTTATTTTAAAATCTTTGTGTTCATGTTTTGAAACAATCCAAAGCAAAACTAGGTGTTAAAATGGATACTAACATGCTCAAAAACCTAGTGGTTCTTAAAGCTCTTGGATTTTTGGCAAATCTCTGAAAATACAATGATTTTTCATGAAAAACTATTTTTCATTGATAGATATACTTACAAGAAATAAGTTCCCCAAATTTCATGATTTTTTGAATTTTATGGAATTTTTAATGCATTTCTGAATTTGATTCAAAATCGAAATTCACGAAAACCATGTGCCACATTGACCGTAGTCCGAATCCATGATCGTGGTGGCACAAAATTAGAAAAGTAAAGGCTGAATTCAATTTTTAAACCAATTTTTGGTATTTTCCTTCTATTAGACTTGATGCCATGAGTTTATAACTTAGTATTGATCTTTTTGATGGTGTCAAAGGGGGAGAAATGATTATGTTTAAGTAAATTATGATAGGGGGAGAAATATGTATGGGGAGTTTCATGGATTAAGGGGGAGTTACATGTTGCTATATCATGTTTATGTTTACATGCTTTCGTACCTTATAAATTTCTATCAAATATTTTTACCTAACTTAAACAGATTGCCACACATCAAAAAGGGGGAGATTGTTAGGGCAATCTCTTGCCATGATAAAGTTTTGATGTGTATGGCAAAGGGTTTAAGTTAGTTTGTTATTGTGATTTGATATGTGCATTGAAGTCGTGCAGGACTTAGTAATTCGCACATGGAGCCTTGGTGAGTTTCACATCTCATGACTCGGTCTTTGAGTCGGTGAAGGATAGCTTTGCGGAAGCCGTGCGCTTAGAGCATCCGAGGGACCGCCAGACGAGGAGCTTGGAGTGAAGCCGAAGGAAGTAGACTTCGAGGCAAGAGACGGGAAGGAGCATTGCAGAGCCGTGCGCCTGATGCTGCCGAGGGACATGGCCGCGAACGAAGAGAACTTCAAAGGCGAGGGACTCCGAGGGATGAGAGTGAGCGAATGTAACCCGGGAAGGGGTAGTAGCTCTTAGGTGAAACTTGGTCTTTTAGCCAAGTGTCGGATGAGTTTTTTTCCCGACACCAGTCCACTGCCATGTCATGGCAGTCGACTGCTCTGAGTCGATGGTTCGATCGACTGGTTTAAGGAGCTGAATCAAGTTGATCAGTCGACTGAAGACATGAGCGATCGGGATGGCTGATCGATCATTGCTCGCTCATGAGCGATGGTCGGTGATAGCGTACGCAGGCGCGAGAATGGAGTCGAGCTCAAGAGCACTCGACTGATGGTTCATCAGTCGACTGATGGTAGGATCAGTCGACAGATGCTTGTGCCGTTGGATGAAATTCAACGTGGAAGCGGCAGATTATTAGGCGGCTCTGAGGACCCGATCGGTGATCGGGGTCATCGAACCCTCTTCCTCTATAAAAAGGAAGGGTATGGGGCTTTGGGGGGCTAATGCTTCAACTCTAATCTTCTCCCAAAGTGCCATAAACGTCTTCCCACTCTTCTTACTTGCTTTTACTTCATTCTTATTGTAAGAAGAGTGATCTTGATTGTAAAGGTTACCTCCACCTAGCTTGGTGCAAAGGAGAGACCATTAGTGGATTGATTTTGGCGGAGTGATTCACCGAGGACGAATCGGGGACCGTGGATTAGCGACGTAGCCGTGAACCACATTATGCTATCTTGTTAGCATTGTTTGTATTCTTCTTTATTGTTTATTTGCTTGTCTTGTTGTTTCCGTTGCGCTAATCTTTTATAGACGAGCAAATTTCGTTATCCATCTATCGAGGGCTATTCACCCCCCTCAAGCCGGCCACCACAACTACACATCGATCCTACAGAGACCACAACCGACCTTGGTGGAGGGAGTGGACGGCCGATGGTCCTTAGGCGTGGAAGGGGAAGGTCAGCTGTCGGCATCGCGTGATGGAGGAAGAGGCTGAACTGCGCGATCGAAGAAGCTGGGAAGATGTTGGAATTTATGGTGATTTTCTTTGGTCGTCCAATCTAAGCACCCTTCAATCTCAGCCGTCCAATAAAGCTAGGGCTTAATGAATTTGATTAATCCATTTAAGGCTGTGCATCCAATGGCTGAGAATTCTCCGACTTTGAATGGATGAATATGATCAATCTGAAGGGATAATCACGATCAGTCGAATCTGGATGAAGGGTCAAAATGTCCAGATCTAAATGTATGGATCGGATCGCTCTAAATTCAGATGGATGGCTTAGATCAATCAGATCTCATCAGATGATCAGGATTAAACAGATCTGAGCCCTTTCATTAAACTGCTTCTTATCTAGATGAAGAGCTCAGATTCCTCCAGCTCAAAATGTCCTTTATGCCCTTAGATGGAGCCATATTTGATCCAACTTAAGTCTAGTTCTGTGGCTCATCTCAATCTCCTACAAATAAAATGTAAAATTTGCATATAAGTCCAAAATTTAGGAGAATTTACAATAAAGTCCAAAAATAAATCCAACTCATAAAACATGTTAATAATCAATAATAAATCACATGAGATGATTAAAATAGTGATATTAAGGACCAAAATAACTTGAAAAAATAGTAGTTATCAGTAAGCTCGTGTGGGTGAGTGTAAGTAAGGTCGTGTCCTCCATACGGGGACGTCCTTAGGTGACGATCCGACCAAGACTTCCCATGGAAGGTCTAAGTCGAGATCAGATAGTAAACGACCATCGAACTTACTTATATTAACTGCATTTTCGAGTTAACTCTTCATTGCAGCTGGAAACCTTGCCATCAGTCGACTAATGGCTTGTATCAGTCGACTGATGCCTCTAGCAGTCGACTGATAGGGTTGATCAGTCGACTGCTGGTCAAGGATCAGCCTCGAGGAGAGTCAAAGCTTATCTCCATTTCTCAAGGGCTAGGTGACATCACCTCATGAAACCTCATCTCAACGATTAGGGTTTCACAAGGCTATAAAAGTAGGGGTTCTCCACCCCTTTTCCATAATTCTAAGAGCCTCCAAGTGCTTCCGATACGCTGTGACATTCCGACGATCTTCCGACGATGAAGCGCTACAGAAATGACGACTTGAGCTCCAATCTTCAATCCTTTCAAGTCATTGGTAACCTTTTAATTTATAATTCAGTTTCAAATTATGTTTTTTTTTTGAGTTTTTATCATAACAAGGAGAGGGGGAGTGTCCCTCTACGTTGATCTCTTTTTGTAATCGCTTGTCTCCTACCTCCGACGAGGAGGAGACTATTTTAGTGCTTTTGCCCTCCGTTCGTGGTCTCGGACCACTAGGGCCTTGGAGTAGCAGTCGTAGGCTGTGAACCAAGTAAACCCATTGTGTCATTTTACTTTCCCACAGCGTGCTTTGATTTTTGAATCATCGAAAACAAACGAATTGTCTTATCGCTATTCACCCCCTCTAGAGATCCTCTATCGATCCAACAATCATGCCCATCAGTCGACTGATCAAGCCATTAGTCGAGTGATTCAGGCAATCAGTCGACTCAAAAATCTTCTATGTCCGCAACATGACTGTCGTCCCTTGGTAGTCGACTGATGATGCAGCAGTCGACTGTCAAACCCTAGCAATCGATTGCTGGGCCAGAAATACATTAGTCGAACACCGATCGACAATCAGTCGACTCAAAGCAAGTGATTGGTATCTATACCAGTTGACTGTTATCGGGTAAAATCTCAAACAAACACTTTTTTGAGCATACGACCATCGAGTAAACCTCAAACACCAATGTTTGAGCATCTGACACTTGATCTCAGCCACTCGGCCAAGTTCAACTCTCATCTCCCCATGGAGTCCCTCATCGGAGCTTTCTTCATCCGGCCACGTCCCTCGGATGCACTAAGCCCATGGCTCCTCCAGTGTCATCCTTCGCGTCTCGCCCTGAAGTCTACTTTCTTTGGCATCACTCCAATGCTCCTTATTCGACGGTCCCTTGAATGCACCAAGCACACGACTTATGCAATGACATCCTTCACCGACTCAAGGACACGAGCCATGAGACGATGAACTTGCCAATGCTTTATCAAGCTAACAAAATGTCAAGACTCAAGCTTAGACTTTCCCATTGCCAATGCCAACCCATGTTGGACTTTCACCGCCAAGGCTACACACTTGGACTTATGTGGCTAAGGCTACACACTTGGTCTTTCCATGACAATCACATGTCATATGTTTTGTTTAATATCAAAATATTGTTCGAGTCAAACTCGAGTCCGGTCAATCATGACCTGGGCCGATTGCACCAATAATCTCCTCCTTTTTGATGTTTGATAAAATCTCAAACTCAAGTCTACCAATTATCCCCAATTGGAAATTCTCACATTTGAGAATTCCAACTAACTCCAATTGATCTCTTCTTCCCCTTTTTAACATACATCAAAAAGGTACTCCCCAAGGGTGTCAATGTCTCACATCCCAATGAGATCTTACAATCTCCCCCTTGGTCCAAAAACACATCCATCATCCCAAGATGGATAACCTCCCCCTAAAGGCTTGCTCCCCCTTGACCATTGCTCCAACAATATCCTTGGAGAGTCCCTAAGCCAATAGGAACACTAAGCAATCGAAATTAAGGGCAAAGATTTAATATTGAACTTGCACCTCCCTTAATTCGATACACACCCTAAACAATTCTTCTAATCCATTTTCAATGGATTTCCACCCTTTCAATGCTCTCCAAAGCATATCCTAGAGTTATGAGCAGTTAGGGAACCAAGAAATAGCTGAACATGAGCCTAACAAACCTTGTTTACCCCAAATCAACATTATCAGTAGACTCCTTCAGCTACCAGTCAATTGATTTTTACTCCAATCGACTGCCATCCATGGCAGTCGACTAATTTCTGCATAGTGCAGAAATCAGATTTCAGAAATGAAATTCCTAAATTCATAAGTAAAAATACGTAATTTGAAAATCTTGAAAATTCATACATACATTACTTATAACAAACATTATGGGTAAAAAATATTGAAAAAAAATACCCATAAACTAGTGAGATTGACACAAAGTTCAAATCCATTGAAATTTTTAATGTTTAGCTCTCCTTATATCACCTCATTCAATGGTGATTGCTATCAAAAGATAAACTACACCAAGATTTTTCAAAATGATTTTGAAATGTTTTTAAAACCTTAATTTTATTTTCCTAACATCTCACTTGTATCTAAGTGTATGAAACACATACAAGTCAAGTTTTAGTGAGATGTGGGTTTTGGTTATTTACGGTCTCATACATATACTAGGCAACTCTATTTGATTCCCTTATGCATGAAACTTCAAATCATGTCATAGTCCTTAATTCAATTTAATTTAATGCATGAATAATGATTATGGCATAAATGATGACAAGAATAAAAGCATATGCCAATAATCATGATGTCATGACATGTGATATAAACTTAAGCATAACATGACATTTAGATAACCCTAAGTATTATCATGACATTTTATATGATAAAAATAAATATGATGTCATGACATGGCAAGACAAATAAATCATGGCAAGTATAAAATACTAAGGTATAAAATACCTAAGTATTAAGCCCAAATTGTCATTTCTAAAATTAAATCCATTTTGCCTTAATACCATCTATCCCCCAAGTGTGCCAGAAACCCAAAATGACACCATGACTCCTAACATCTAGTTGTGTCAATTTGATCAATTTTCAACTTCTCAAAAACACATTGACACATTTTAAAGTGTCAACTCTACCATGGTTAGGTTAACTACCCATCCACTTAGGGTTGACACACCCTAACCTATCTAGCATGAATCGATCACACTCCTAGGAACCCAATATCTATTGGAGCTCCTTGGATTAACTAGGTATTCACCAGGGATAACTTCCCTAGATACCTTCCTAATGACCCTTTTTGGCTTTGAAGCCTTAGTCATTTGGGTCTTTCCTAGGTTAATCTTAGGGATTGCCTTCCTAGTAACCTTCTTAGTGGCTACCTTAGATTTTCTTGAATTTTTAGCCACTAGACACATACCATGGTTAATCTTAGGGATGACTTCCCTATTAACCTTGGTTTTCTAAGACCTAGATTTAGTTCCATAATCAAATGGAACATGGTGGTAGGACTTAGGTTTGTGACCCAAACCTTTCTTGCCCTTAATCGGTTCTTGTCTCCTAGGTCCTAAAAGCTTGATTTTCCAATTCTAATTTTCTCAATTTTGATTTTTCATTAATCTTTTGGGAAAGACTCTTCCTAGGCATATGTCTATGATTCTTGGAATTAATGCCTAGGTGGTTCTCTACCTTCCTAATGGACTCTCTAGATAGAATGGGTCTAGAGTTATTATTCCTAGGTTTGTTCTTAGTTAAATTAACATGCTTGACACCTAAATAATAGTATTTATTCCTACTAGCATGCTTTTCATTAACAATTGCAAGAGTACTAAAATAACTTCTAGCATGCTTTTTAATCCTAGAACTAGAAGGTGCATTAAAGTATACCTTAGAGTTTGCTTTGGAAGCTCCCCCTACTTGTGTAGCTCCTTCTTGGGTTTTCTTCTTTCCCCTAGGGCATTGGCTTCGGTAGTGTCTCCTTTGGTTGCATTTGAAGCACACAATATGCTCTTTGATTTTCTTAGCGAGGACTCCGACATCCTTTGACTTTTGGTTGACTTTAGGCGTCGACACTTTCTCCTTAGCCAATTTTAGGCATTTACTCTTATAGTGCCCTTTCTCCCTACACTCAAAGCAAATTATATGATCTTTATTATTATGAATTGCATTTGAGTTACCTAGGATGGTGGAAGCCTCTTGATCTTCACTTCTCCCGGATGTAGATGCTTCTTCTTGTTCTTGGTCCGGGATGGAAGATCTCTCCTCCCCCTCAATGCTAGAGGTGGAGGTTTCCTCCAATTCATCCACATTCTCTGATGTTGATGGAAGTTCTTCCTCGAGTTCCTTCTGTACTTGTGCCGGTTCGGGATTCTCATGGAATTTTATCCATTTATTCCATAGGTCCTTGGCATCCCGGTATTCACCTAGCTTGCACAAGATAGCATTAGGTATCAATTTTACTAGCATAATTGTTACCTTAACGTTTGTCTTGAATTATTGCCATTGCTCGTTGGTCCATCTTGACTTTCCCAACAGCTTGTTGTCTTCACCCCTAGGTACTTCAAAACCATCTTCAATTGTTAGCATTATATCAAAATCAGTTTCGAAGTATACCTCCATCCTTTTTTTCCACCAAGAAAAGTCTCCTTCAAATTTTGGTGGATGGATGTTGATTCCGGCCATTTTGGTTGATTGTCGTGACGGTAAGTCCGATGACAATCTCCTTGCTATGATACCACTTATTGGAGGATCGTGGTCCGACTAGAGGGGGTGAATAGCCCAAACTTGTGCTCGATGGAAATTGTTCGTTCATCTCTAAAATTCGGTTAATATGCGCAGCGGAAATACAATATACAAATGCGAATGTAAAGACAAATACACAAGCACAAGAACAATACGATATACGTGGTTCGGAACCTTAGGATTTCTACTCCACGGGGTGAGCTCAACGAGCTCGAGTAATGATCACACCACTACTCAAACTCCTTCTCGACAACAAGTCGGAGGTGGATAAATCTCGTACAAGAAATTGCAACAGTAATACAAAAGTACAAGTCAAAATACAAAGACAATATGAATACAAGTAAAGAAAATTTTATAACACTTTGCTTTGATCACTTTCTTGTTGCTTGCTTTGGTTTGCTCTTAAAGGTCTGGAATGCAGCAGCAATTCCCCTCCAAAATCACCCCAAATATCGCTGTGGAAATCCTCCCCAAGCTCCTCCTTGTATGCTTGTCTCAGGCTGATTCTGTGCCTAGCAATCGAATGCTCATGACCATCAGTTGACTGCTCCTGTAGCCGTTGCCTCACAAAGACTCGATCCACGCTGGACAAGTTCCAACGGATCCTCTATCAGTTGACTGATCTTGCCCATCAGTCGACTAATCAAGCCATCAGTCGAGTGATCCAGGCAATCAGTTGACTCAAAAACCTTTTGTGCCTGCGACACCCTTCATCAGTCGACTGATGGTGCAGTAGTAGACTGACAAACCCTAGCAGTCGACTGCTGGGCCAGAAATACATCAGTTGAACACCGATCGACAATCAGTTGACTCAGAACAGTCGACTGGTACCTATACCAGTCGACTGTTGTCAGGTAAAACCTCAAACAAACACTTGTTTGAGCATCCGACCGTTGGGTAAACCTCAAACACCAATGTTTGAGCATCCGACACTTGATCTCAGCCACTCGGCCAAGCTCAACTCTCATCTCCCCATGGAGTCCCTCACCGAAGTTTTCTTCGTCTGGCCACATCCCTCGGATGCACTAAGCACACGACTCCTCCAATGCCATCCTTCGCATCTCACCCTAAAGTCTACTTCCTTTGGCTTCACTCCAATGCTCCTCGTCCGGCGATCCCTCAGATGCACCAAGCGCATGGCTTCCGCAATGCCATCCTTCACCGACTCAAGGACCTGAGCCATGAGATGATGAACTTGCCAATGCTTTATCAAGCTAACCAAATGCCAAGACTCAAGCTTGGACTTTCCCATTGCCAATGCCAACCCATGTTGGACTTTCACTGCCAAGGCTACACACTTGGACTTACGTGACCAAGGATACACACTTGGTCTTCCCATGAAAATCACATGTCATATGTTCTGTCTAACATCAAAATACTGTTCGAGTCAAACTCGAGTCCGATCAATCGTGACCTGGGCTGATTGTTCCAACATGTCCAAAATGAGTGGAGCTCTGCTATGCTGTGTATCACCCTCCATATCAAGAATATAAAAAACTATAGGAAAAATAAGCTCTCTCACATTAACTAACACATCCTCTATCACCCCAACTGGGTGGACCTAACTACCATTGGCTAACTGAATCATTACTTCTGTAGGCTGCAAGGGTCCAATACCAAGTGAACGAAAGACTGACCTTGGCATCACATTAATCGAAGCTCTCAAATCCAACATCGCATCCTCAAAGACATAACTCCCAATAACACAAGGTACAATGAAAACACCTGGATCCTCACACTTCTGGGGCAAAGGCTGAATAAGTGTTGACACATTCTTTCCCACATTGATATACTCATTACCTTTCAACTTCTTCTTGTGAACACATAGATCTTTATGAAACTTGGCGTACTTGGGAATCTGCTCGATCATTGTCAACAAAGGAACATTGACTTCCACTTTGCTGAATAAATCAACTAGCTCTTGGAATTCCCTAGCCTTTTCTTTAATAACCCTCATCCTAGGCTGCACTGACCTCTAAGGGAAGGGTAATGGAACTGGCGACTTTGATCGTCGTGACTGTGGATCCTGCTATGATCTCTAGTATGCACTACTAGAAACAACAACTGGATTTGAAACTGGTACTACATGGTCCAAAGTAACTCTGCCACTTCGCAATGTAATCACACTTATGTTTCCCTTAGGATTTGGAATGATCTGAGATGGTAGCTAACTAGACCCCTGAGACTACAGTTGATTAAGGTTAGATGCAAGATGGCTCATCTGTCTCTCTATGCTCTGAATGGATGCATATGTCTTTTGCTGATACTACTGTTGCATAAGATCCTTCAATTTTGAATTTGAACTTGATCTTGAAGACTCTGGTCTAATCGGCTGAACAGGTGGTCTGATCTGAACTGGATTACTCTGAATGACCTAAGGCCTTGGGAATGTTGGCCCTGGTTGAAATGGCTGCTGATGAAATGGATTCCTATACCTCAAATTCGGGTGATCTCTCCATCCCGGATTATAAGTAGTAGACATCGGGTCAAACTGGGATACTGCTGCTGATACTACTTCTGATACTGAGGTCTGGAAGGAAACTGATTTGCTGCCACCACTACTTCATCCTGCTGGAGAGAAGGACATGAATCAAAAGGATGCTCTGCACTCGAACAAATACGACAAACCCTCATAGAATGCACAGGTACTGTAAAAGGTTGGCTTGCTTGATTTAGAGCCATCTTCCTGACTAACGATGTAAGCTCCTGCAAAGAATTCTTTATCTTCGCCTGATTAGTAGAAACCAAGTGAGCCTCACTCACTCCTCTAGTCACAATCGCTCTGCTCCCAAATTGTTGTGAGTTCTTTGCCATGGTTGCAATAAGCTCTCAGGCCTCACTCAGATTCTTATTCACCAATGCTCCTTCGCTCACTGCATTAATCATATTTTTGTCCATAGGAAGCAATCCCTCATAGAAGTACTGAACAAGCAGCTGATCACTGATATGATGCTGGGGGCAATTGGAATGTAACTTCTTGAATCTCTCCCAATACTCATACAATGTCTCTCCAGTGATTTGCTGAATACTGCAGATGCTTTTCCTGATGGTGGCAGTCCTGGACGCTGGGAAGAATTATTCCAGAAATGCTTTCTTCAACACAAGCCAACTAGCAATGCATCTAGGTGGAAGTTAATATAACCAATCCTTAGCAGCTCCTGCCAGTGAAAATGGAAAATCTCGCAGTTTGATATCCTCGTCTGATATGCCATGTGGTTTTATAGTAGAGCATACCACATGGACTCGTGCAAATGCCTGTTGGGGTCTTTACTAGATAATCCATGAAACTTAGGAAGCAAATGGATTATACTTGATCTATGCTCAAAATCACTCTCCAAGGCTGGGTAATTAATGCAGAAATACTGGTAAGTCACATCAGGGGTTGTAAGCTCCTTTAGAGTTCTATTGTTATTTGCCATGACTATCTGCAACTCTAATGGACTACAGTTAGATATATCAGTTAACCTTCCTTGTGCTCTCTGCAATGCGTGAAAAGTCTTATCAATCTTAGGATCCTTCTCAAGTAGCTAGATTATTGCATGAAGACCTTGTCATCATAAAAAATAACACGATAAGTAACAAATAAAAATGATAAGATAGACACTAAAAACAAAAGAAAAGCACAAACAAACTAATGACAGTTTAAAGACAAACGAACACTATTTCAAGTTTCCTCGGCAACGACGCCAAAATTAGGCAACAATAATTATCGTGGTACCATTACAGATTAATTATCGAACCCCCTAACTATACTAATGCAGTATAGGATAACTCGGGTCGTCTCTCACATGAACCCAATAGTCGGATGTTTGTTTCTAAACAATAGTAAACACTGGGGGTTTCTACCATCTATCAAGACAATTAATTGAAAGCTAACCTAACATACCTAAGCAATTCAATCATGCAAAAAATCAAGCTAAGGAACAATTAACCTAATGAACACTTAAGCAAAGTTGCAATTAACCAACAATGATCAACAATAACCAATTCATGAAATACAACTAAAAATTAACTGACACTAATCAATTCAACTCATGAACTCCAAAATAAACTACAAATTAAACTTCAAAACTAAACATCCAAATGAAACTACTAATTAAAAGACAAACTACAAATTAACTACCAATTAAACTGCAAATCAAACTACAACTAAACATCCAAATTAAACATCAAATTCAACATCCATATTAAACTACAATGATCAATTCAATTCAATTCATGAACTCCAAATAAAAAGTTTACCGACTATCCATAACACCCGGAGAAGGAACCACCCTCTCTGGTGAACGGCGATGACCCGAACAACCCTCTTCGGTGAAGTGAATTCCTTGCCGAAAAATTCCTCCGGCAAGGGCTGAGCTGAAAACGAGGACTGCCCACTTCTCCGACGATGAAGGGAGCTGCCGAACCACGATTGCTGAAGGGGTGAAGCTAGAATAAACGGAGTTGTGGCTGTTGAGAAGATTCACCAATGCTGGAGTGCTATCGCTGGAATGGAGATTAGGGGCTGCCGGAGCTGAAAATTGATGCCGCCGAACCATGACAGCGAGAAATTAACCTCAGCCTTCCGAACCACATCCAGATGAGGCACGTCTCAGCTCTAGTGGAAGGCGATGGAGTGCTCGCCATGAAGATGATCAAAATCCCTTCTGCACGCTGCTGTGAACTGCGCTGTCGAACCATCGTAGCTGCTGTGAATTACACTGCTGAACCACCACAGCTAGTTCTGTCGGTGCAGAGGCGAGGAGTGACTACGCCGAAGAGATCTTCAGCTAGAGGGAAGAAGGAGACTATCGAAGATCGTTGCCCGGAGTTGTCACTGTCGCTGACAAGTCGAAATCACCACTCACGATTTGGGGAAGAAGGAAGGAATCAAGCGGCTAGCTTCTTTTCGGTTCAGTGCTCACATGAGAAGAGAAGCTTTAAGTGCTTTGATTTCTGCCATCCGATCTCAATGCCCATCAAATCCTAGCCATTGATTAAATCTAGGGTTTGATTTCTTGATTAAAGCTTTGATTAAGTAGGGCTGATCCAAAAAAAAATCCAACGGTTGTGATCGATCCAAATCTGGATGGATGACTCCGATCGCTCCATTTTGGCCCTCTGTCTTTTCTACAAGATCACATTCAAATTATGAGAAATAATTCTGAACTTATAGGAATTACACAATTAACCTCAAATAAATCCAGTATGTAAAAAAACATGCTGAATAACCATAATCACCCACATAAGAGAGCTTAAAATGTCTAATCCATGAATCGAAACAACACAATAAAATGAAGCTATCAGACCATCACTCTTTAGTTTTGATGTATGAACAATAGTCAAAGTTAGGATTTATTTTAATATGCGTGTTAAGTGTGCAAGCTTAACAGGAAAGGCCTAGTAGGTTAGGCAGACCGGCTACTAGGCAAAGCATGAAAAGTCTAAGTAGGTTGTGTTGACAGGATACTAGGCAAAAGACTTGACAGATTAGGAGGATCAGATACTAGGCAGGAAGTCTAAATGAGTTAGGAGACCGGACATTTAGCATGAAGACCGGTTGGGTCAGGAGACCAAATAATCGATATGAAGTCCAGCTGGGTTAAAGAGACAGGACAACTAGCGGGAAGGCCTGGTGGGTTAGATCGGATGTCAAGCATGGTAAGTCCGATTGGGCAGCGACAGGTAAGCCTCGAGTGAAGAGGTTAGACTAAGTCCTCTGTAAGGGGACAAAGTTAGGCGTTGTTCTAACAGATATTCCATGTGGGACTAAGAAGTCGAGATAGGATAGTATTACTACTGCTATTTAATCTCATACTATATTTTGTGCTAATCACATTTTGCAGATATCCAGTCTACTAATTGGTTTCTAGTCAATTGAGGTCCACTCGACTAGGTATGGTCCAGTCAACTGGAATGCCTGATTGGCAAGATAGCTGTTGATCGATCGGAGATCTAGCAACCAAGATGGCAAGAGCTCCAGTCGACTGGGGAGGTCCTATCGACTAGAAAGGTAAATCTCCCGATGCAGAGCCAGGTGACCTGTAGTCGACTGGACCAGGTCCAATCGATTGGAAAAGTCAATGTACTAAATTGACAGGCTTATTTGGAGTTGATTGAAATAGACTTATAAAAGAAATGGTGGACCAGCTTCGAGTATAAGAAGTCAAACATGTCCAATTGCTGTCGTCATCAACCCTCATATGCAAAAGCTCCGATACGCCAACATCTTGTAAGATTGACACTTCGAGCTTCCTTTTTATCTCTATAAGTGGTGGTATAGCTTTATTTTTCTTGTATTTAGTTTTGCTTGTACTTTAATTCAACAAAAGGTAGCGTGTTACCTTTCTCTCTATATTTTGTAAAAATCGAGTACCCTCCAAGTTCGAGAGTTTCGAATCGGAGGGTATTTTAGTGAATTGCCCGTCGAGGTAGCTCTCAGAAGAACTACGAGCATTAGAGTAACAACCCAGCTAGGGTTGTGAACCAAGTAAAAATACTCATCTTATTTTGTTTCTAATTCCGCTGCATATTCTTATATTTTAAAAGTAAAAAAAAATTTTTATAACTTCCGAGATTCACCTCTTTCTCTCGGAAATCTCCGATTCTACAGTCCAAGGGTAGGTTTGGTGGCATAAAGTCCAAGCATGGGTCTTGGCAGCGTAAGTCCAAATGGATCTTGGCAATATGAAAGTCCAAGGGTGTAAGTTTGGTGGCATAAAGTCCAAGCATGGGTCTTGACGGTGTAAGTCCAAATGAACCTTGGCAGAGGACTTGGTTAGTATGACATAGCCAATGGAAGCACCTGAAGGCTAACGCGAAGGATGAAGAGTCGTGGACTAGAGGGATCTGAGAGGTGTGAGGTTGATGGAGATGGCTAGAATGCTTAGGTCTCGACTAAGGGGGGTGGGGATCATACTTGGGTTAAACCTAATGTTTAAAGTTTACCAGTTGACTGAGGTTATGGACTAGTCGACTGGCCAAGTGTTTAACACTCAAGAGCCTAGTTGACTTAGAGCAATCGATTGGGGTTATGACCAATAGACTGGTCGGGGAGTCGATTGAGCTTCAATTGCTCAACTTATGTTCGGGTAGTCAATTGCTAGTTGTGAGTAGTCGACTTATCCATGGCAGTGGACTACCAATAATGGGCAGTCGACTGGTGGTGGTGGACACAGGCATAGAATGTTTTGTAATCAGTTGGTCAGTCGACTACTGGATTGGAAGGCGACTGCTAGGGTATCCATTGGAGTAATCCAACATGGATTAAGTCCATTGTGAGATAATGACACTTTTGGCAGTCGACTGTTAGGTGGAAATCTTGGTCGTTCATGTTTTAAAAGGAGCTCGATGGGAGGAGTTGAAGCTACTGGTTCTTGGAGGATTTGAAGGAGAATAGTTGTGGCTTTCCAGACCTTCAAAGACATTCAAAGCAGCCAAAAGATCAAGCATTCAAAAGCTCTCATTTATAAAGTGTTTTCACTTCATTGTTTTGTATTTTCTTTTATATCTTATTTTTGGTTGTTGTATTTGTATTGTATGCACTTGTAAGAGCTTTCTCCACCTCTGGATTGTTTTCGAGAAGAGAAGAGTTATTAGTAGTGTATGAAGGGAATTGCTTCTCGCTTCAATCTCTTGTGCACGACGATCTTATCACACGTCCCCGGATTTAAAATTTTATCAACTAAAACTAATCCGGATGGAGATGGATTATCCAAGCAACCGATCCATCATCGTGCTATTCGATTTGAGTAGTCGCTTGAACAAACTGGTTGTTCAAGCAACCTAGCTCTTTTCCTTAATTAGCCGCGGAATAGATGATGAACGGATCACCAGTTTTTGTGTTTATCATCGGGGTCCATGTTACTCAATAACATACAAAATATAAAAGAACACTAATCAAAATTAAACAAGATTATACTTCTTGTTTTACCTCTTGATCTTCTATTGTATTCCTATCCTCCTCTTGGACGTCGTGTGGGCGACGATCTTCCAAGAGTCGAAGCCTCCTAGACTATGTGTCTTCCCTTCCTTGCTCGCTCCGAACAAGGGAAGAACAAAAGCTCCCTTCTTCTCCTTGCTTGTGCCGACCACCAATCACCAAGGTTGGTGCCCGTCGGTCCTAAGGGGAGGAAAGGAGTGCCGACCAAGAGGGCTCTCTTGTTGCCGCCGACTAAGGGAGAGAGAGAAGGTGGCGCTGCCGGCCCTAGGAGAAGAAGACGGTGCGCCGGCCAAGAGAGAAAGAAGGAAAAGGAAAACCTAGACCCTCTTGTGCCTCCGGCCAAAGAGACAAAACCCTAGTACACCTCCTATCTCCTAGCTGCCCAAGCCTTTCCAACGTCAACCCTTGGATTATCTTAGGTCTAGGCTTCATGAGGTATTTATAATAGGCTACAATAGGGACCATGAGGAGGAGTTGGATCTTGGCCACCCAATGGATCCGACCCACATAAAACCCAATCCATTAATGATGATCCATTCCACTAGAGGAACATCATTGATCTACCTCACCAACCCCCATAAATAAATATAGGCTCCACATATTATTTGTACAAAATATCTCACCGTTTTTAATATATCGAATGTCCATTAATTAATTAAATTACTGACAATCTAATTAATTAATATCTAACTCCATGAGTAGTACCACTCATACTTATCATCATGTTGGACCAAGTCCACCTGCAGGATTTACATGATGAACTTTATGAGCTCCTCAAGGGGGCATCATCATCCTAATATATAGAATACAATTTTCTCCTATAATCAATGACACACCATGTAAATAATATTATTTCTCAACTTACCAAGACTATCGATTTAACACATAAATCTCGCCCATTGTTAAATTAAAGAAATAAATACTAAGTACATGTGCCCGTTATTATATTGGGATTAAGAGCATATACACCATAATATTTAAGGTCCGATTCAATTATATAGTCAGTATAAATTGAATCATCTCTAAATCGGTCCTGCTCAATACACACAAAGTGTACTAGTGTAATTCTATGGTCAAGATAAACCAATACCAAATCACACTACAACCATGCCAATTGTTTGTCCAAAATCATCTTGGTTGTGAGCCTCTACTTATACTCTACAAGGAACTGATAACATGATCTTCTGTGCGAAACCACACACCATGTTATCTACAATGTAAAGTATCAGACAATATGTAAAAATGCAAACAATGATCATGTGATTCTTATTTCAAAATGAAGATGTCCATACAAAGGCTAGACTTTCAGTATACATCCCAACAATCTCTCACTTATACTAAAAGACTATGCTACCATCAAACTGTCATACATCTGATTCTCATTCCCTCCACATGCCTATTAAAAGCTCTCGCTAGAAGGGCCTTAGTGAAAGGATCTGCTAGGTTATCCTCTGATGCAATCTTGGCGACAATAACTTATCCTCGCTTTATGATTTCTTGTATCAGGTGGTACTTGCGCTCTATGTGTTTACTTGCCTTATGGGCTCATGGTTCCTTCAAGTATGCAACTGCACCACTGTTATCACAATAAATTGTGATAGTTCTGGGCAAACCAGGAATCACATCCAAGTCTATCAAGAAGTTCCTGAGCCATATAGCTTCTTTGGCTACCCCAGAGGCTGCCACATACTCATCTTCCATGGTGGAGTTCACCATGCATTTCTGCTTGACACTCTTCCATACAATGGCTCCACCTCCCAAAGTAAACATAAATCCCGAGGTATACTTACTGTTATCCCTATCTGATTGGAAGTCAGAATTTGTGTAACCCACAGGGAGTAATTGATCTGCCTGATATACCAGCATATAATCCCTAGTCCTTCTCAGGTACTTTAATATATGCTTTACCGCAGTCCAATGTCCCTATCCTGGATTACTCTAATATCTGCTAACCATGCCCACAACAAAGCAGATATCTACCCTCGTACATAACATAACATACATGAGGCTTCCTACAGCCGAAGCATAAGGAACCACCTTCATCTCCTTTATCTCCTTTGATGTTCTAGGACACATCTCATTAGATAAAGGTACTCCATGCCGAAAAGGTAGAAAACCTTTCTTGGAATTCTGCATGCTAAAACGAACTAAAATAGTGTCTATGTATGAAGCTTGAGATAATCACAATATCCTTTTCTTACGATCCCTTATAACCTTGATCCCAAGGATGTGTCCTACTTCTCCCAAGTCCTTCATATCAAATTGTTTAGACAACCATACCCTTACGTCTGATAACACTTTGACATTGTTGCCAATGAGCAAAATGCCATCTACGTATAGTACAAGAAATACTACTACGTTTCCATCACATCTCTTGTATACACAAGACTCATCCGGACTTTGAATAAATCCATATGACTGGATTACCTCATCAAAGTGGATGTTCTAAGACCTCAAAGCTTGCTTCAATCCATAAATGAACCGATTAAGCTTGCACACAAGATGCTCTTTGCCCTTTGCAATGAATCCCTCTGGTTGCTCTATATAGATGTTTTCTTCAAGACTTCCATTAAGGAAAGTTGTCTTGACATCCTTCTGCCAAACCTCATAATCCATATGAGCAGCAATAGATAAGAGAATCCGGATAGACTTAAGCATGGCTACCGGTGAAAAGGTCTCCTCATAATTAATACCCTCTTTCTGAGTATACCCTTTCACAATAATCCTTGCTTTGAAGGTCTCTGCCTTCCCGTCTGATCCTATCTTTCTTTTGTAGATCTACATGCATCCAATGGCTTTTACACCATTGGGTGGTTCTACTAGCTCCCAGACCTGATTTGAATCCATAGATTCTATCTCAGAATTCATCACCTTTTGCCAAGATACCGCATCTTCATCTTGGATTTGTCCAGGGATCAGTTTCATGTTCCCTAGGGACCAAATCAGAAGATTCTCCCAAGAACATAAATCTATCAGGTTGTCTAACAACCCTCCCACTACGACGAGGTATCACCTGTGTATCCTCTATGACACGCGGTGCAGTCACTTATGGTATGTCCTCTTAATTACTCCAGAACAATCTTGCTCATGGGCTTGTGGTTCATCACATAGTATTCCTCTAAAAATCGAGCGTTCGTGCTAACGATCACCCTCTGATCTCTAGGACTATAGAACAAACTGTTGATGCAGTAAGCATCACTCTTTAGTTTTGATGTATGAACTACAACTAATAGTTAGGACTCACGTGTGATCTAATATAAGTGTTAAGTGTGCAGGTTTAACAGGAAGTCCTAGTAGGTCATTTTGACAGGATACTAGGCATGAATCTTGACAGATTAGGAGGATCGGACACCAAGCATGAAGTCTAGATGGGTCACGTGGATCAGACATCTGGCATGAAGATCGGTTGGGTCAAGAGACCGGACAATCGACAAAAAGTCCAGCTGGGTCAGGCAGACCAGACAGCTAGTGGAAGCCCTGGTGTGTTAGATCAGATGTCAAGGATGGTAAGTCCGGTAGGTAGCCGATAGGTAAACCTCGAGTGAAGAGGTGAGGTCGAGTCCTCTGTAGGGGGACAAAGCTAGGTGTCAATCCGACGAAAAATCCATGTGGGACTTAGTAGTCGAGATCGAGCAGTATTACTACTGCTATTGCATTTCATATTATTTGTTTTGTGCTAATCCTGTTTTGCAGGAATCAGTCGACTGAATGGATTCAAGTCGATTGAAGTCCA
This sequence comes from Wurfbainia villosa, assembly GCA_025175895.1. NCBI lineage: Eukaryota > Viridiplantae > Streptophyta > Magnoliopsida > Zingiberales > Zingiberaceae > Wurfbainia > Wurfbainia villosa. Next base: position 33,611,298 of record CM046000.1, on the reverse strand, counting down.
GTCAACTGGATATCTATTTGGATCAGCTGGTGATCGATCAAAGATCGTGCGACGTAGATGGAAAGGGCTTGAGTCGACTGAAGAGAGAAATTTTCCGATGCAGACCCGAGTGACGTGGAGTCGACTGAAGGGGATTCAGTTGACTGGAAGACCACGAATTCCATATCGACGGGCTGATGTGGAGTCGACTGGAAGGCATTCCAGTCGACTGGAAGGTATTCCAGTCGACTGGAAAGAGTTTATAAAAGTCGTGCTCGACCAGAACTCGATATCAACATTCATATACGTCTAAGTGCTGCCAAAATTTCCTCACGATCACAAGAGCTTCAACCATTTAGAAGGACTCTTTTCCGACACCTGAAGCTGCATCCACTACTACGTTTTGTGTCGGTATAAAGTAGTCTTTAAATTTTTATTTTTGCTTTTAAATTCAATTTAAAGAGAGAGTAGATTGTTACTCTTCTCTTACATTTGTAAAAAGTGAACTCCCTCCGAAGTTGAGAGTTCTCGAATCGGAGGGCATTATAGATATTGCCCATCGAGGTAGTTCATAGTAGAGCTATGAGCCTTGGAGTAGCAACCCAGTTCGAGTTGTGAACCAAGTAAATTACTGTCTTTTATTGCATTTCATTTCCACTGTGTACTTATTTTAAAAGCAACCAAAAAAAATTTATTAAACACCGAGATTCACCCTCCTCTCGGTTTACTCGATCCTACAATTGGTATCAGAGCAAGGGTGCTCCGAGTTGGTGAAACCACCAATGTGAGCTTTTTATTTTATTAGAATAATTTTTATTGCTTTAGAATAATTTTTATTGCTTTAGAATAATTTTTATTGCAGTAGAATAATTTTTATTACATTAAATTAATTTTTTGCATTTTAATATTAGTTAAAATAATTTTCTACATATTAAATTAATTTTCTGCATTTTAATATTAGTTAAAATAATTTTCTGCATATTAAATAAACTTTTTGCATTTTAAAATTAGTTAAAATAATTTTTTGCATATTAAATTCATTTTCTACATTTTAAAATTCTTTAAAATAATTTTCTACATATTAAATTAATTTTATACATTTTAAAATTAGTTAAAATAATTTTCTGCATATTAAATTCATTTTCTGCATTTTAAAATTCTTTAAAATAATTTTCTGTATATTAAATTTATTTTCTTCATTTTAAAATTCTTTAAAATAATTTTTTTCATATTAAATTCATTTTATGCATTTTAAAATTCTTTAAAATAATTTTCTGCTTATTAAATTAATTTTTTGCATTTTAAAATTAGTTAAAATAATTTTCTGCATATTAAATTCAATTTCTGCATTTTAAAATTAGTTAAAATAATTTTTTTCTTATTAAATTAATTTTTGCATTTTAAAATTAGTTAAAATAATTTTCTGCATATTATATTCATTTTCTGCATTTCAAAATTAGTTAAAATAATTTTCTACATATTAAATTCATTTTCTGCATTTTAAAATTAGTTAAAATAATTTTCTGCATTTTAAATTCATTTTCAGCATATTTAAATTCGATAAAATAGTTTTTTACATATTAGATTCTTTTTAAAATCAATTTTTGTCCTTAGAAGATATTTCTTTGATAATGTCACACTTAGAGGGATACAGTACCATTCGCCCTCCTCTCTTTAACGGAGAGAACTTTTCCTACTGAAAAAAGGCGAATGGAGTGCTATCTGAAGACCGACCTAGAGGTCTGATTTTCAATTAGGAAAGAATTTATAGCTCCAGTAGACGACTCGAGGGAGTTATTATAACCGGAAAAATGGACCTCGGATATTAGGAAAAGAGCTCAAGTCGATTACAAGACACTTAACACCTTGCAATGCGGACTTACTAAAGAAGAGCTAAATAGGGTAGGTCCACTTGAAAATTCTAAAGAATTATGGGAGAAGTTAATTGAATTGCATGAGGGTACAAATGACACTAGGATAGCCAAAAGGGACATGCTTTTAAATAAATTATTTAATTGTAAAATGAACAAAAACGAAAACGTTAGTCAACTTCATACTAGGATTAAAGATATATTAATTGGATTACATTTAATAGGACACCAAATAGAGAATAGGGATTTAATTAGGTATACCCTTAAGGCATTCCCGAGAAATGCCTTATGAACATCGATTGTCGATGCCTATAAGGTATCTAGGGATCTCTCCACAATTAGGTTAGATGAACTATTTTGTGAACTTGAACTACACGAACAAGCTAACTCGGGTCAAACCGATAATGGTATAACTTTGATGGCAGGTTCAACTAAAAAGGAAAGAAAAGTGAAGGTTGAGTTCGAAGACGAGTCAGAGTCGGAAACAAACGGAGAAGAGGAGATTGTAAACATGGTAAGAAAAATATTCAACCGAAAGAAAAGATTTACAAAGAAAGATGCCAAAAAGGTGGCCGACAACAAGCCGATACCTCGATCGGAAGTAACCTGCTACGAATGTAACGAAAAAGGGCATTACAAGTCAGAGTGCACAAATTTAAAAAAGGAAGAAAAACCAAAAAAGGAAAAGAAGAAGAAGGCTCTTAAGGCAACATAAGATGAGTCGTCATCTGAGGAGTCAGATGCGGAAGAGACGAAGAGAAGCTTCGTCGCGTTTATAGCCGAATCAAGATCCGGAGCCGAGTCGAGTTCCGAATATGAGTCCGATTCCGAATCCGATAGAAGCCACGGATCCGTATCCGTTTCCGAAGGTTCAAATGAGGTAATTTCTTCATTAGAAGATAAATTATATAATATCATTGCATGCTTAGGTAGGAAGTTAGCTAAGTCCGAAAATCGAGTCGACTCACTACTTAAGGAAGTCCAAGTACTTAAGGTGCAAGTCAACTCGAAGACTTTGACTTGCCAATTTAAGGATATAGACTCAACTCAAGTTGGAAAGCTTGAGAAAGAGAACTCAGTCCTAAAAAGGCAAGTAGAAGATCTAACTGGATCTTTGGAAAAGTTCACTTCGGGTTCCAAGTATCTCAATATGATGCTTGGATCTCAGAGAGCTATGTACAATAGATCCGAACTCGGGTATAAGGCTAAGTCCACCTATAAATCTTACATGTCATTACTTAGCCGAAATGCTAAGAATCGAGTCCAAGCATGGGTTCCTAAGTCTAGCTTAGTCAACCAAGTTGGACTAAATCAATTTTGGGTTTCTAAGAGTCAAGTTCATTTAGTGAACAAAACTCAAACTAGCTACCATTTAGGGGGAGCTAACACCTTCCTTGTTTCCCTATTTAGTTAAACACTTGCATGTTTTAGTTAACATTTCTTGTTTAACACTCGGTTGCTTTAGTGCACCTTCCTTGTTTTAGTTAAATACTTGAATGTCTTAGTCTAGTTTACTTGCTTAATGTAGAATGGACTAGATAGGAAACAAAGTAACTTAAACTTGAACAACCTAGTAAAGGTAGGAAACTTCGCTTCTTACTTCAACTTGGTCGCTTGTTCGTGGGGATCCCTTCTAGGTCCCCAGATAAAAAAAATTCATCCTTGACAAAAGGGATTACCCAAGCTATCGTTTCATCGTCGTGCTATTCGATTAGAGTGGTCACTTGAATAAACTTGTTGTTCAAGCAACCAACCTCTATTCTACGATTAGCCGCGGAATAGACGATGTACGGATCGCCGACTTTTGTGTTTGTATTCGGGGTCCAAGTTAATTTTGCCACAAAACAAAACATACAACATGTATATAATTGAAATACAATTATAGACATAACACAAAAGAATATAAAATAACATTTATACCTCTCGATCTTCTATTGTATATCCTTCCGCCTTTTGGACGTCGTGTGGGAGACGGTCTTCCAAAAGTCGAAGCCTCCTAGATCACCAATCTTCCTTCCTTGCTCGCTCCGAACAAAAGGAAGTATAGAAACGAAACTCTTCTCTTATCTAGGACCAACCATCAAGCTCCAAGCTTGATGCTTGCCGCCGGCCCAAAGAAAGAACAAAAGGATTGTGGGCGCCGGCCAAGAGCTCCAAGGAACAAACCTAACCCTTGTTTCCACCGACCAAATAGAAGAAGAGGAATACGTTGAGCGTCGACCAAGGTAGAGGGAAGAGAGATAGGCGCCGGCAACACCTTAGGAAGAAGAAAGGAACCTCTCCTATTGTTGCCGCCCACTCCACCTCCCAAGCCCTAGCCGCCCAACCAAACCCTAACCTTCCTAGGATTTCTTGCCGCCCAAGCTAAGGAGAGGCAAAACCCTAATCTCCAAGCCATAGCCTTGCCACCCACCTTAAGCCCCCTTTTATAGAGTTAGGCTTAATCCTTGTTTTAATCTCCACCGTCGGTTCTAGGGATTTAAACTCAACCGTCGGATTTAGAGATTTAATCTCAATCGTCGGATCTAGAGATTTAATCTACACCGTCGGATCTAGAGTTTTGTTTTCAACCATTGGATCTAGGATTAATGAGGTTTTAATAGGCTACAATAGGGACCATGAGGAGGAGTTGGATCTTGGCCACCCAATGGATCAAGCCCACATAAAGTCCGATCCATTAATGATAATCCATTCCACTAGAGGATTATCATTGATCTACCTCACCAACCCCCATAAGTTAATATGGGCTCTATATATTATTTGTACATATATCTTCCCGTGTTTAAGATCTCGAATGTCCGTCGATTAATTAATTTACTGACAATTAATTAATCAACATCTAACTCCATGAGTAGTACCACTCAACCTTATCATCATGCCGGACCAAGTCCACCTGCAGGGTTTACATGATGAACCTTATGAGCTCCTCAAGGGGATGTCATCATCCTAATATATAGGACACGGTTTCCTCCTATAATCAATGGCTCACCATATAAGTAATTGTTAGTAATATATGAGAGATGTCCTAAGGCAATCGCCTTATGTATGAACCATTTATATGATAAATGAAGATTCACTATTTGAGTATACATGTTTTATGTATTTGATTGGATCTTAAACTCATTTACTGAATGTCCACGATACGATTCATAGCATGAGAGAATTTGTGATTGGATCACAACTAGTGAGTATCTCTACATGTGTAATTGTGATGTATCAGAATTATCCCTAGTCGATGAATTGATGGATTTGGACACCATCAATTCTGTCGAGACTAGCACGAGGTATACTCCTTGGTGTATCCAAGCAGCTGATTCTCACTGGCTGGAGACATAGTGATGTCCGGAGTTAATCGTGGATGCTAGTTATGGTAACTAGTTCATTGGAGTGACCACCGTAAGACTTCATATGGTTCTCTCGCATATATAGATATGTCAATGAAGTTCTCGCGGGCTTAAGTGCGATGTTCTTTGACTTGCGGTATTCAAGTCATCTTGATCATAGAGACTTATGCTTTGACATCTTAAGCAAACATCTCAGGAGATGTGGACCCGGATGATTGGGTATAAGTCAAGTGATCAAGGTGTTTGAATAGCCTATAAAGGATTCACCACTCCTTGCGAGGAGATGTATACCCATGGCCTCTCGTCGGATTGTTACTAAAGTCTTTGGCCAAAGCATTACATGTTTAGAGTAAGGTACTCTTCGATACATGTGGAGTAACTAGAACTGAGGACGAGAGAAATGATACTGGGCTAGGTGTGAAGTACTCATAGTGGGGACCGACACAATAGACCATGTCCCAACCAAGTGGGTATAAGATGAGTGAAGGGAATGGGGCACGATTCATTCGAGCCATCAAGGGTTTCGTAAATAGTTCTGGATCAACTGCTGATCTTTTCGGTTAATCGGGGATCATGATGTACTACTAGGTGCCACTCATGATCGCTCTATAATTAATGGTTAATTATAGACCAACATAAACCGAGAACCTATTTGGTCACACGCACAACGAGTGTAATCCAAAGGATTTAAAACGAGCTTGAGAATGGGATTCTCAGACCGAGAGAAACTATGTTTGGTTGGACCAAACATAAAGCGAGCATGAAATTATTTCAGTCGCAATGGAAGCGTGGATGGGCAGTGTCTTATGAAGACATAATGGATGGACCAAAATGGTTTGGTTCTAATCCAATGGATGAGAATAAACCAAAGGGTTTGGTTTATATTAAACGAATGAACCAAAGGTTGGTTCGGTTCGTTTTAACTTAAAATAAACCATCATGGTTTAGTTTATTTTAACTTATCTTAATGGAGCGGGTTAACGGGCTTTATGGATATGATCCATTAACCATTAAGAGAATTAGTTCTCTATAAAATAGGGCTTAAACCCTAATCCAAAACCCTAATCTACAAGTTGCCGCACCAGCTTTGTGCCGCTGTCCAAGACCCTTGCCGGTGTCCAAGCTCCAGCCGGTGAACCTCCGGCGACCCTCCGGTGATCTCCTATAGGTTCGGCATCAAGGTGAGCCTTTTCTCTCCTTGTTTTGGCCGGCGCCTACTCCTCCACCAAGCTGTCCAGTTTTCTGGACAGCTTCTTCTCCTGTCGGGCTGAGCGCTTTGACGACGGTTAGTGATCCGACAGCGGCTAACATACCGGGATTTGATCTCCGGTAATCCTCTGAGGTGGAGGACGGCGATCTGGCCAATCGCTGACGAATACCTCCGAGAAGCGAAGTCTTGAGGACTTGTTTTAGGTCCGAATTTGGATTCGGATCGTGATCTCTCGATCACGCCGCCTTCAACACGAGGCTAGTAACCCGCACGAAGACGGCTCGTGGCTTGGCGGTGTCATCCCGAGGAGCTCGGCGTGGATACGGATAGAGACGATTCTTACGAGGATCGTTCCGGTTGATGCCGTTCCCGCTACACGTCATACGAAAGGTATAACGTAGTTTAATTTCCTTTTATTGCAAATTTTAATTTACGGTTATGTCTACACTTGTTGTAATATGCATGCGTGTGTTGTGTGTGTTGTAATAAATAGGAGTATTTATTATTTTTAATTGCTTCCGCTGTGCTCATGTTTACGAAACATGATCGAACACACACACGCCGCGGTGCCGGAAACCCAACAGTGGTATCAGAGCCCAGGTTGTGTTTCGACATAATCGTAAAATTGGTTTTGCGATAGTCATAATGTATTTCTGGAAATTTTCTAAATTTTGGAAATTTAGAAGTATTTATGGAAATTTTTCAATTTTGGAAAGTCTAGAAGTATTTATGGAAATCTTCCACTTTTGGAAAGTTGGAAGTATTTATGGAAATTGATATTTTCCATAAATAAAATATTTGATTAGATTCTGGAAATTTGTATCCTAATTTAATCATGATTTTATTTGGGAAATCAAATCTTAAAATATTTTATTTCCATAAGTCGTTTTAATGATTTAGGAAATTGGTTTCCTAAATAGATTTTCCTTAATCAAATAATTCCATGAATAAAATATGTGATTAGATTTGGAAATTTGTTTCCTAATTTAATTATGATTTGATTTGGAGAATCAAATCTTAAACATATTTTATTTCCATAAATAGTTATGACATATAAGGAAATTATATACATGACATAATTGTATGCCATGTAATTGCATTAGATGCATAACATTATGCCATGCGTGTCGTGACATGTAGATGTATGCCATGTATGCCATGCCATGTAGATAATAGTTATTTGCATGCAAAGAGGATGAGACATAAAAACCCTTAATCAATATTAAAGCCTACACCTTCCATTAATATGGTTAGAACCAGAGTTCTGTTTCTTGTTTGGGTTGTTGGACTCTCCAAGCCCTACTAACTCAATATGTTCAAACCATGGAATAGTTTAATACTAATATGGTAAGAGTCAGAGGTCAATCGTTAGCTTTGGTTGTTGGACTCTCTCCAAGCTAGGCTAATTGGTTGAATGCGCTCTAACCATATTAAAACTATGTCCTGATTAATGGGTTGGTTTTAACCTGGAGCATCGGCTTGTTGGACTCTCTCCAAGGTCGATGTAAAGGGAGGTGAAGTTGGGTGCTATGCATATGATGCATACTTGTTAATGTGTTAACAACCCGATGTATGTGTGAACATTCAATTAGTTGATAGCACATTGTGATAGTTGCATATACGTGATATGCAATCGGTATAGAAGATACCTACCGTCGTAGTTATGAATGGCTTGTTGGACTCTCTCCAAGGTTGTTCATAACTATGATGGATATCAGCCCATTCGGAGATGGACCTACGATCTCCCGAAGTGATTTTGGGGTTTTTGAAATTCAAAAAAATGAATGGGATTTATAAATGTATATTGATGCATTTTTAAAATCATCTTTCTCATATATGCTCGTTTTGTATTTCTAAGTTAATATATTGATCATGATGTGTTTGAATTTGCGTTCCATTTTGGATTCAAATAAATTGACTGGGTCGAACTTCTTGGACTGGCTTAGAAACTTGAGAATTGTTCTCAAGGTGAAAAGCTTGTAAATGTCCTCGAAGCGCCTCTTCCCGCCCGTCCTAGTGACGATGCAACTCTGGACCAATTGATGGCCTATCAGAAACATGTGAATGATTCTGAAATGGTGAGTTGCATCATGCTAGCCACGATGGAACCCAAGCTACGAAAGCAGCATGAGCATATGGATGCTCATATCGTAGTCCTTCATCTTTGTGAGTTGGTTGATGAGCAAGTGAGATTCGAAAGGTTTGAAGTCTCAAAGCTCCTCTTCACCTCTGAGATGCTAGGAGGTTCATCTGTGGTACTGCTTAATATGCTGAAGACTGTGGAGTCTTCTGAGAAGCATGAGCAGGGGACGGTGCAGTTAGTTGATTCCTCGAAGAAAGGTTCTAAGAGGAAGTCAAAGGAACAGCAGAAGGGAAAGAAGAGAAGGGCTAAGAAGGTAGAACTAGCACAAAAGGAAACTTGCCATCATTATGGCAAGGAGAGTCATTTGCGAAGAAAGTGCAAGATTTATCTTGAGTCCGTGAAGAAGGATAAGGCATCGGATGCCCCATCTTCTTCAGAAATCTTCTTTATTGATTGTCATTCTATTTCCTCAGACACTTGGGTATTTGATACTGGGTGTGGCTCACATATATGTAATGACATACATGGGCTAAGGAATAGAAGAAGACTCGTCAAGGGAGAGTCAAATTTACGTGTTGGGAATGGAGCAACGGTTGCTGCACTCGCCATCGGAACGTATTTGTTGGAACTCCCTGTAGGACTTGTCTTAGAACTGGACAATTGCTTTTATGTTCCTTCGTTGACAAAGAACATCATTTCTATTTTAAATAGAAATGGGTATCATTTGACTTTTAGTAACAATTGTTGTTACATAACTTTGAATGGAGTTCTTTATGGGACTGGAACTTTAAGCAATGACATTTATACGTTGGACGTATCCAGTGACATTTTCAATATCGAAGCGAGCAACACGCGTGCTCGAAAGGATAATCAAATAGACTCCTATATGTGGCATTGTCGTCTTGGCCATATAAGCAAGAAACGCATGTCCGAATTACACCGATGTGGAATTCTGGAATCGTTTGAATTGGATTCATACGATACATGCGAATCATGCTTAAAAGGCAAGATGACTAAGTTACCTTTTACTGGAAAAGGTGAACGAGTGGGAGAGTTACTAGGTCTAATACATACTGATGTATGTGGACCTATGTCAACTCAAGCTTTAGGAGGCTATAGCTACTTCATTACCTTCACCGATGATCATTCACGGTTTGGGTATGTGTTCTTGATGAAACACAAAGTCTGAAGCCTTTGAAAGGTTCAAAGAATTCAGAAATGAAGTAGAGAAACAACATGACAAAAGTATTAAAATACTTCGATCGGATCGAGGTGGTGAATACTTAAGTCAAGAGTTTCTTGATTATCTAAGAGACAATGGCATATTGTCTCAATGGACTCCGCCTTATACACCACAGCATAATGGTGTATCTGAGAGGCGTAACCGGACCTTGTTGGACATGGTCAGGTCAATGATGAATCATGCGACTCTTTCCAAGTCCTTTTGGGGTTATGCACTTTAGACAGCTGTTTACTTGTTAAACAGAATGCCTACCAAGGTAGTCTCAACTACTCCATATGAGATATGGAATGGTAAGAAACCTCATGTATCTTACTTGAAGATATGGGGTTGTCCTGCTTATGTGAAGCGGACTGTATCAGACAAATTGGATGCTAAGTCTGATAAATGTCTATTTGTTGGATACCCTAAGGAAACAAGGGGTTACCAATTCTATCATCCTGTGGAACAAAAGGTGTTTGTTTCAAGGCATCTTTGTGTTTCTAGAGAAAGAGTTTCTCTTGCAAGAAAAAAGGGGAGTGTCGCCGAGCTTGAGGAGGCTCGAGAGACTCAAATAGACATTAATGAGATACTGGTGAAGCACAATGCCGAGGCAACTCATAGTGATGAGCAATCGGATTGGACCTATTGTAACACCACATCTTCGTAGATCCGTAGAACACGCAATATTCCCGAGAGATATGGATTTCTCGTAAGTGAATCGAACGACGTGTTACTCATTGATGATGAGGAGCCTACCATTTATGAAGAAGTGCTGACAAGTTCAGAAAGGGATAAGTGGCTTGGTGCCATGAAGTCGGAAATGGATTCCATGTACGAAAACCAAGTTTGGAACTTGGTTGACCCACCTGAAGGCATAAAGCCTAGAGGGTGCAAGTGGGTTTTCAAGAAGAAAACCGACATGGATGGTAATGTGATTACCTATAAGGCTAGATTGGTGGCGAAAGGATATCGTCAAAAACAAGGTGTTGATTATGACGAAACCTATTCGCCTGTAGCTATGCTTAAATCCATTCGGATGCTCCTGGCCATAGCGGCTCATTATGATTATGAGATATGGCAGATAGATGTGAAAACAGTTTTCCTTAATGGAAATCTGCTCGAGGACGTGTATATGATACAGCCTGAGGGTTTCACATCGGTTGACAAAACCAAGGTATGCAAATTGCGACGATCCATTTATGGATTGAAGCAAGCATCCAGGAGCTGGAATATCCGTTTTGATGAGACAATCAAAAAGTTTGATTTCTCACAAAATCCGCATTTAACCTTGTGTGTACAAGAAGGTTAGTGGGAGTGCAGTCGTGTTCCTAGTATTGTATGTCGATGACATATTACTTATAGGAAACGATGTGTCAATCTTACAGTCAGTTAAGGTTTGGTTATCCAAGACATTCTCCATGAAAGACCTAGGAGAAGCAACCTACATCCTTGGGATTAAGATCTATAGAGATAGATCGAAACGGTTGCTTGGTCTTTCGCAGTCTACATATATAGACCGAGTGCTAAAGAGGTTTAGCATGTCGGAATCCAAGAAAGGTTATCTACCCATCAGGCATGGGGTACACCTTTCGAAGTCTATGTGTCCGCGCACAGAAGACGAGAGGATTTGCATGAGTAAGATTCCCTATGCATCCGCTATAGGATCTATCATGTATGCTATGTTATGTACGAGGCCCGATGTATCGTATGCTCTGAGTGTCACGAGCAGATACCAGTCTGATCCAGGAATGGATCATTGGGCGGCTGTTAAGACGATCCTTAAGTACTTGAGAAGAACTAAGGATGTGTTCCTAATATATGGAGAAGGGGACATGGTGATACGCGGGTATACGGATGCGGCTTCAGACAGACAAGGATGATTCCGTGTCTCCGATACGTGTTCACCTTGAATGGGGCGCGCAGTGAGTTGGAAAAGTTCCAAACAAGAGATCAGCGGATTCTACCATCGAGGCAGAATATATTGCGCCGGAAGCAACAAAGGAAGCGGTTTGGATCAAGAAGTTCGCTCATGAACTTGGTGTGATTCGTTGAAGCAATACCGGCCCATCGCTGCGACAACAATGGAGCAATTGCAGACAGCGAAAGAGCCAAGGTCTCATCAACGATCCAAACATGTGCTCACGCTATCATCTTATCGTAGAGATCATAAGTAGGAACGAAATACAAATCGAGAAAATTCCCTAACGAAAGGAACTTAGCGATCCTTTGACTAAAGCATTACCTCAAAGTAAGTTTGAGGGTCATGTTAGAGCTTATGGTATTGATACCGTAGCGATTGGCATTAGGCCAAGTGGGAGTCCTAGTAATATATGAGAGATGTCCTAAGGCAATCGCTTTATGTATGAACCATTTATATGATAAATGAAGATTCACTATTTGAGTATACATGTTTTATGTATTTGATTGGATCTTAAACTCATTTACTGAATGTCCACGATACGATTCACAAAGATGAGAGAATTTGTGATTGGATCACAACTAGTGAGTATCTCTACATGTGTAATTGTGATGTATCGAATTATCCTAGTCGATGAATTGATGGATTTGGACACCATCAAGGCCGAGACTAGCACGCAGGTATACTCCTTGGTGTATCCAAGCACCGATTCTCACCGGGCCGAGACATAGTGATGTCCGAGTTAATCGTGGATGCTAGTTATGGTAACTAGTTCATTGAGTGACCACCGTAAGACTTCATATGGTTCTCTGCATATAGATATGTCAATGAAGTTCTTACTGTGGCTTAAGTGCGATGTTCCTTTGACTTGCGGTATTCAAGTCATCTTGATCATGGAGACTTATGCTTTGACATCTTAAGCAAACATCTCCGAGGAGATGTGGACCCGGGATGATTGGGTATAAGTCGAAGTGATCGAAGGTGTTTGAATAGCCTATAAAGGATTCACCACTCCTTGCGAGGAGATGTATACCCATGGCCTCTCGTCGGATTGTTACTAAAGTCTTTGGCCAAAGCATTACATGTTTAGAGTAAGGTACTCTTCGATACATGTGGAGTAACTAGAATCCGTAGGACGAGGAAATGATACTTGGGCTAGGTGTGAAGTACTCAGCCTAGTGGGGACTGACACAATAGACCATGTCCTGAACCAAGTGGGTATAAGATGAGTGAAGGGAATGGGGCACGATTCATTCGAGCTACTGAAGGGTTTCAGAAATAGTTCTGGATCAACCGTTGATCTTTTCAATTAATTGGGGATCATGATGTACTACTAGGTGCCACTCATGATCATTCTATAATTAATGGTTAATTATAGACGGCCAACATAAACCGAGAACCTATTTGGTTACACGCACAACGAGTGTAATCCAAAGGATTTAAAACGAGCTTGAGAATGGGATTCTCAGACCGAGAGAAACTATGTTTGGTTGGACCAAACATAAAGCGAGCATGAAATTGTTTCAGTCGCAATGGAAGCGTGGATGGACAGTGTCTTATGAAGACATAATGGATGGACCAAAATGGTTTTGTTCTAATCCAATGGATGAGAATAAGCCAAAGGGTTTGGTTTATATTAAACGAATGAACCAAAGGTTGGTTCGGTTCGTTTTAACTTAAAATAAACCATCATGGTTTGGTTTATTTTAACTTATCTTAATGGAGCGGGTTAGGTTAACGGACTTTATGGATATGATCCATTAACCATTAAGAGAATTAGTTCTCTATAAAATAGGGCTTAAACCCTAATCCAAAACCCTAATCTATTTTGGCCGCCCAACCTAGTTGCTGCCCACCCCTTGTTGGTGTTTTTGGCGCCCAACTACAAGCTGCCGCCGCCCAGCTTTGTGCCGCCGTCCAAGACCCTTGCCGGCGTCCAAGCTCCAGCCGGTGAACCTCCGACAACCCTCCGGTGATCTCCTATAGGTTCGGCATCAAGGTGAGCCTTTTCTCTCCTTGTTTTGGCCGGCGCCTACTCCTCCACCAAGCTGTCCAGTTTTCTGGACAGCTTCTTCTCCTCTCGTCGGAGCGTCGTTTGGACGACGGTTAGTGATCCGACAGCAGCTAACATACCGGGGATTTGATCTCCGGTAATCCTCTGAGGTGGAGGACGAAGGATTCTTCAATCGGTTGACGAATACCTCTCCGGAGAAGCGAGTCTTGAGGACTTGTTTTAGGTCCGAATTTGGATTCGGATCGTGATCATCTCTCGATCACGTCGTCTTCAACACGAGGCTAGTAACCCGTATGAAGACGAAGCTCGTGGCTTGGCGAAGTCATCCCGAGGAGCTCGGCGTGGATACGGATAGAGACGATTCTTACGAGGATCGTTCCGGTTGATGCCGTTCCCGCTACACGTCATACGAAAGGTATAACGTAGTTTAATTTCCTTTTATTGCAAATTTTAATTTACGGTTATGTCTACACTTGTTGTAATATGCATGCGTGTGTTGTGTGTGTTGTAATAAATATAGATTTATTATTTTTAATTGCTTCCGCTGTGCTCATGTTTACGAAACATGATCGAACACACACACGCCGCGGTGCCGGAAACCCAACAGTAATATCATTTTCCAACTTACCAAGCCTATCAATTTACTCTATAAATCTCTCCCTTTGGTAAATCAAAGAAACGAATACTAAGTATATGTGCCCATTATTATATCGGGATTAAGAGCATGTACAATATAATATCTGAGGTCCGATTCAATTATGTAGTCAGCAATGAATCGAATCACCTCTAAGTCGGTTCTACTCAATACACACAAAGTGTACTAGTGTGATTCTATGGTCAAGACAAACCAATACCAAATCACACTACAACCATACCAATGGTTTGTCCAAAGCCATCTAGGTTGTGAGCCTTTACTTATACTTTACAAGGAACCGATAACATGATCTCCTGTGTGACACTACACACAATGTTATCTACAATGTAATGTATTAGAAAATATATATAACCATAAATATGCAGACAATGATCATGTGATTCTTATTTCAAAAATAAAGATGTTCATACAAAAGATAGACTTTTCAGTATACATCCCAACAATCTCCCACTTATACTAAAAGACTGTGTTGTCCTTTTACTTCCATACATTTGATTCCTATTCCCTCCACATGCCTATCAAAAGCTCTCGCTAGAAAGGCCTTAGTGAAAGGGTCTACCAGGTCATCCTATGATGCAATCTTGGCAACAACAACTTCTACCTCCTTTAAGATTTCTCGTATTAGGTGGTACTTGCGCTCTATGTGTTTACTTGCCTTATGGGCTTGTGGTTCCTTCAAGTTTGCAACTGCACCACTGTTATCACAATAAATTGTGATAGTTCTGGGCAAACCAGGAATCACTTCCAAGTCCATCAAGAAGTTCCTGAGCCATACAGCTTCTTTGGCCGCCTCAGAGGCTGCCAAATACTCAGCTTCCATGGTAGAGTCTGCCACGCATTTCTGCTTGACACTCCTCCATACAATGACTCCACCTCCTAAAGAAAACACAAAACCTGAGGTAGACTTACTATTATCCCTATCTGATTGGAAGTCGGAATCTGTGTAACCCACAGGGAGTAATTGATCTGCCTGGTAAACTAGCATATAATCCCTAGTCCTTCTCAGGTACTTCAATATATGCTTTACCGCAGTCCAATGTCTCTGTCCTAGATTACTCTGATATCTGCTAACCATGCCGACGGCAAAGCAGATATCCGATCTTGTACACAACATAGCATACATGAGACTTCCAACTGTCGAAGCATAAGGAACCACCTTCATCTCCTCTATCTCCTCAGATGTTCTAGGACACATCTCCTTAGATAAAGGAACTCCATGCCTGAAAGGTAGAAAACCATTCTTGGAGTTTGCATGCTAAAATGATCCATAATTGTGTCTATGTATGAAGCTTGAGATAAGCACAACATCCTTTTCTTGCGATCCCTTATAACCTTGATCCCAAGGATGTGTCCCACTTCTCCCAAGTCCTTCATATCAAACTCTTTGGACAACCATACCCTTACGTCCGATAGCACCTTGACATTGTTGCCAATTAACAAAATGTCATCTACGTATAGTACAAGAAATACCACTACGTTTCCGTCACATCTCTTGTATACACAAGACTCATCCGGACTTTGAATAAATCCATAAGACTGGATTACCTCATCAAAGCGGATGTTCCAAGACCTCGAAGCTTGCTTTAATCCATAAATGGACCGATTAAGCTTACACACAAGATGCTCTTTGCCCTTTGCAATGAATCCCTCTGGTTGCTTCATATAGATGTTCTCCTCAAGACTTCCATTAAAGAAAGATGTCTTGACATCCATCTTCCATACCTTATAATCCATATGAGCAGCAATTCATAAGAGAATCCGGATAGACTTAAACATGGCTACCGGCGAAAAGGTCTCCTCATAATCGATACCCTCTTTCTGAGTATACCCCTTCACAACAAGCCTTGCTTTGAAGGTCTCAACCTTCCCATCTATTCCTCTCTTTCTTTTGTAGATCCACTTGCATCCAATGGGTTTTACACCATTGGGTGGTTCTACTAGCTCTCAGACCTAATTTTAATCCATAGATTCAATCTCAGCATTCATTGCACTTTGCCAAGATACCCCATCTTTATCTTGGATTGCCTCGTCATATGTACAGGGATCAAGTTCATGTTCGTCAGAGATCAAATCATAATATTCTCCCAAGAACATGAATCTATCAAGCTGTCTCACAACCCTCCCACTACGACGAGGTATCACCTATGTATCCTCTGTGACATGCGATGCAATGACTTGTGGTATATCCTCTTGTACCAATGGTACTGAAGTAGTGACTTCCCCTTTCAATTCCTCCAGAACAATCTTACTTATGGGCTTGTGGTTCATCACATAGTCTTCCTCTAGAAATTTGGCGTTCGTGCTAATGATCACCCTCTGATCTCTAGGACTATAAAACAAACCTTTTTTCGTTCCTCTAGGATAGCCAACGAACATGCGTACTTCTGTACGAGGTTCCAACTTACCAGCATCTGCCTTCAGCACATGTATTGGACTCCCCTAAATCTGAATGTCTTAGACTAGGCTTTTGCCCAGTCCACAATTCTGGTGGAGTAGAAGGCACTGATTTAGATGGTACCAAGTTCAGAATATACACTGCCGTATCTATAACATATCCCCAGAACGAATCTGACAATTCAGAATAACTCATCATCGATCTAACCATCTTCATAAGAGTCCAATTCTTTCGCTTTGCTACACCATTCTGCTGGGTGTGCTAGGTGAAGACAATTGGGATTGAATCCCAGCCTCTGATAAATAATTCCTAAACTCTCCCAAGAGGTACTCACCACCACGATTAGATCGTAGTGTCTTGATACTTTTACCTTGACGTTTCTCTACATCAGCCTTGAATTCTTTGAACTTGTCAAAGCATTCAGACTTGTGGCGCATCAAGTAAATATATCCATATATCAAATAATCATCTATAAAAGAGACGAAATACTCAAAACCACCTCTAGCCTGGATAGACATAGGACCACACAAATCAGAATGAACCAATTCCAACACATCTTTGGCTCTATACCCCTTGGCCTTAAAAGACCTCTTGGTCATTTTACCCTCCAAGCAAGATTCACAGGTTAGGAAATCTTCCACCACTAATGAACCCAGAGGTCCATCAGCTATCAACCTTTGAATTCTGCTTAGGTTAATATGACGAAGTCTTAGATGCCAAAGATATGTTTGGTTCATCTTCGAAGGTTCTTTTCTCTTATTGAAATTAGAAGATGAGTTATTAACTTCTATTTGCATCGTGGGAGCTTTTGGTTCCGGTGTATATAAATTTCCTATCAATGTACCTGAACAGATAATCTCCCTATTCCTTTTTATAACAACTCTATCATTAAAAGAAATAGAATATCCATCCATAAACAATTTAGAAACCGAAATTAAATTCTTTCTAAATAAAGGTACATAAAGGCAATTCTTAAGAACCAAAACTTTATTTTTCTCAAAAGACAAATAAACATCTCCCACTGCAACAACCGCCACCTTCGTGGCATCACCCAAGTAGATGGTAATCTCCCCTTAAGCCAGTCGTCGGGTTTCCTGGAACCCCTGCAAAGTATTGCAGACATGAGTAGTGGCTCCCGTATCTACACACCAGGTGACGATAGATAACACCGCTTAACATGTTTCAACAACTAGACCAAAGGATATACCTTTGTTCTTCTTTTGGTTGGGACAATCCTTCTTCTAATGTCCAGTCTGCTTGCAAGTGAAGCACTTGCCTTTCAGCTTCTTCACTCGTCTTTGAGATCCTCCCACCTCCTTTGCTCCACCTTGTTTCTTCTTCTTCTTGCCTTTCGGCTTAGAAGTAGAAACCTTCTGAGCAACCATGACTTGAGCCTGAGCAAGCCCTTCTGTCGCCTGGAGTTCTGTCAGAAGCTCCGCCAATGAATACAACCTCTTGTTCATGTTGTAGTTCAGGCGAAACTGCTCAAAACTCCTGGGTAAAGACTAGAGAATGATATCGACCTAGGTTTCCCCATCAATCTCAGCTCCGAGGACTTCCAGCTCATTTGCCGACTTAGGAGGATACTCTTCGAAGAGTACATACTTGTACTCCTCAGCAGTTAAGACAATATCTAGATTTCTTTTTCCAATCAACATAATTATGTACAGTAAGTTTATTTTCCTTTAGTATCACAGCATGTGGACTGAAAGTCATTTTTAAAAAACCTAAGAATCACATAGATCAAAACTTTAGATTTCAAAAAATTATTGATTCCTCAAACAATAAAATTTTAAAATCAACCAGCACCTCAAAACACCGAGAATATCGTATGCCACGATCGTGTGGACGTATACGAATTCTACATTTGTAAGAGGAGGTTTCACCCATTAATTTTACTATCTTGTCAACCTAACTTTTTGACAAATAAAATTAATAGTTGGTTTTTCTTCGGCCCTACAAATGAAAGCAGTGACTCCGATGGGGAGGATACTCCTATTTGCATCTAAGTGTTCACCATTACTCGGTACCAAGATAATTATCTCGGGTTATGTGCCTTCCGATGGGGAAGTACACATGCTCCTTAATAATTTCCTATAACCATATTCGACCCTGTGATCCGCAAACAAACTCATCCAATGGGGAGGAAGGCACTCAGAGCCGACGCGCAAGTTTATTTGCATCACATGTCAAATCGTAATGGAGGCCGTGAGAATTTATAAAAATATCCCTCTCCCACTTAGTAATTTAAAATTGAGGAATTTTCTAGCCTACGACATGCATATCAAACAATAAGCAATAAATATGAAAAATAAATATTTTCCAACTATTATGGCTTTTGTCTTCAATATGTCTCCCGTCGTATCCCCATCTCGTCCGCTCCTCCCTACGCCATGTACAAGCCATCCGGAGATCCGAGCCGAGAAAAAAAACTATTTTAATTTACATCCATCGATCCTATACTCCATGAGGGAGTGTACATGAAATCTAGATCAAAAGTAAACTAAGATAAAAAGAGTGGCTAAACAATGTCGTATCTAATTACAAAAATTAAATACTAGCCTCGTCAACCCCGAGGATTCAACAAAATATACAATTACACACATACAATCACATACACAGATATGGCCATAATAGTTGGATCCTATGCCTGCAACCAAAAAGTTAACCTACACACATCCTACTATTATTTGGCACATATAATATATGAAAAGTGCATAAAAGTAACCAAATCCTAAACACACAAAATCGGAAACCATGGCTCTGATACCACTTGAAGGTAGGAAACTTCACTTCCCACTTCAACTCGGTCGCTTGTTCATGGGGATCCCTTCTACGTCCCCAGATAAAAAAAATTATCCTTGACAAAAGGGATTACCCAAGCTACAATTTCATCATCGTGCTATTCAATTAGAGTGGTCACTTGAACAAACTTGTTGTTCAAGCAACCAACCTCTATTCTACGATTAGCCGCGGAATAGACGATGTACGGATCGCCGACTTTTGTGTTTGTATTCGGGGTCCAAGTTAATTTAGCCACAAAACAAAACATACAACATGCATATAATTGAAATACAATTATAGATATAACACAAAAGAATATAAAACAACATTTATACCTCTCGATCTTCTATTGTATGTCCTTCCTCCTTTTGGACGTCGTGTGGGCGACGGTCTTCCAAAAGTCGAAGCATCCTATATCACCAATCTTCCTTCTTTGCTCACTCCGAACAAGAGAAAGTATAGAAATGAAACTCTTCTCTTATCTAGGACCAACCATCAAGCTCCAAGCTTGATGCTTGCCGCCGGCCCAAAGAGAGAACAAAAGGATTGTGGGCACCGGCCAAGAGCTCCAAGGAACAAACCTAACCCTTGTTTCCACCGGCCAAGGAGAAGAAGAGGAATAGGTTGAGCGCCGGACAAGGTAGGGAAGAGAGATAGGTGCCAGAAACACCTTAGGAAGAAGAAAAGAACCTCTCCTATTGTTGCCGCCCACTCTACCTCCCAAGCCCTAACCGCCCAACCAAACCCTAACCTTCCTAGGATTTCTTGCCGCCCAAGCTAAGGAGAGGCAAAACCCTAATCTCCAAGCCATAGCCTTGCCGCCCACCTTAAGTCCCCTTTTATAAAGTTAGGCTTAAGCTTTGTTTTAATCTCCACCGTCGGTTTTAGGGATTTAATCTCAACCGTCGAATTTAGAGATTTAATCTCAACCGTCGGATCTAGAGATTTAATCTCCACCGTCGGATCTAGAGTTTTATTTTCAACCATTGGATCTAGGCTTCATGAGGTTTTAATAGGCTATAATAGGGACCATGAGGAGGGGTTGGATCTTGGCCACCCAATGAATCAAGCCCACATAAAGTCCGATCCATTAATGATAATCCATTCCACTAGAGGATTATCATTGATCTACCTCACCAACCCCCATAAGTTAATATAGGCTCCATATATTATCTGTACATTTATCTCCCCGTGTTTAAGATCTCGAATGTCCGTCGATTAATTAATTTACTGACAATTAATTAATCAACATCTAACTCCATAAGTAGTACCACTCAACCTTATCATCATGCCGGACCAAGTCCACCTGCAGGGTTTACATGATGAATCTTATGAGCTCCTCAAGGGGACATCATCTTCCTAATATATAGGACATAATTTCTTCCTATAATCAACGACACACCATATAAGTAATATCAATTACCAACTTACCGAGCCTATCGATTTACTCTATAAATCTCGCCTTTTGGTGAATCAAAGAAACGAATACTAAGTATATGTGCCCGTTATTATATCGGGATTAAGAGCATGTACAATATAATATCTGAGGTCCGATTCGATTATGTAGTCAGCAATGAATCGAATCACCTCTAAGTCGGTCCTGCTCAATACACACAAAGTGTACTAGTGTGATTCTATGGTCAAGACAAACCAATACCAAATCACACTACAACCATACCAATGGTTTGTTCAAAGCCATCTAGGTTGTGAGCCTTTACTTATACTTTACAAGGAACCGATAACATGATCTCCCGTGTGACACTACACACCATGTTATCTACAATGTAATGTATTAGACAATATGCATAACCATAAATATGCAAACAATGATCATGTGATTCTTATTTCAAAAATAAAGATGTTCATACAAAAGATAGACTTTTCAGTATACATCCCAACACCTAGTACTAAGACAAGTGAACTGATAGTAAGTTGGGAAAGCTCTTCGAAGTGCATGTCTAGGAAGTGGTCGTTGCTCCGATAATCAAGAAGGCCATGTGCCTTGCCACGACCTGGTGCACTAAGTTGAGTGGAACTGACCGAAGCTAACTCACTAAGTCTTTAACTAGTTAGACCAAGGCTTAACCTAAAGTGAACCAAGTACTTGATTCCTTTATTGACTTTGTCTAGGAAGTGGTCGTTGCTCCGATAATCAAGAAGGCCATGTGCCTCGCCATGACCTAGAAGTCAATACTGGAAAAACCTACTTGACTAGCTCAAACCAAGCCTTAATCTAACACAAGTTTAAACACTTTGAAATTGCTCATTTAATTTAATAAAGATAAAAGAAATCCTCATCTCACAAAACTCATAAGGATAAGTGTATTTAAAACCTAGCTTGGGTGAGATGATTTAGGATTAAAATACACTTCAACAAATTTTCTAACAACATACTCTAGTTAACCTACCTTAATTAACTCAAACTAAACAAATATACCTAACTAAAACAAATTATGTTAACCTAATTTAAGTCAACTCAAGCTAATTTACTATACTTAAACTGAATAAATGAAACTAAATAAATTTAATCGCCAAATTAATTAATCTACAAAATTTGAACAATAAGGATAATTAAATAATATTAAACCGTAAATACGATAACTCAGTCGACTAAATTGTTTTCAGTCGACTCAATGAGAGTCGACTGAATCAAAATCAATTGCCTCCAAGTATCGGGAAGGTAAAACACAAATTCAGTCGACTGAAGTCAATTAAGTCGACTGAAATGAACTGGTAGATAAAGTTTAGGTGACGAAGTAAATGGTAATAACTATATCAGTCGACTGAAACACTTTCAGTCGACTCATATTTAGGCAACTGGAGTATCTTCAGTCGACTGAATTCCATCTATAAAAAGAATACCGAACCATGCCAAAACCATTCACCATAGTCGAAATCCCAACTGAAAAACCCTAATTCCAATCTTTCAAAGCACTAAGGTCATCATATCATTCAAAATGCCAAGGTAATAATTTTTAAACTCAAATTTCAATTATTTTCAATAAATATTTAATATTTGTAATTTAATTAGGGGTAAAAGAAGAGCTATTGAGGTTGAATCATTAACTCCATGCACGGATGTTAGGTTCCCTACTGAGGGATATAGCATTAGATTCGAGAGTATTACTTACATTCCTATTCCCACTAGGTATATTAGTAGATCATATTTTAGTAATGCATGCATACTAAGTATGAAGGTCATTGCACACTATGGATTAGTGAAACTAGTCTATTGTAAAAATTCCGTTAACATATATGTATGTGCGGAATTTTTCAATAACTTTACCAAGATTGATGACCTTTCATACTCGACTAGGGTACAAGGTAGGGACTTCGTCTTTACCCCTGACATATTGAGAGAGCATTTAGGACTATTGCATTCGACATGTCCTGTTGCATGTTTTCCATCATCAGAGTTAGCATATGGTGACCCCTACTCTCATATTACATTAGATAGGATTCACATGCATCTTTTTGGTGAAGAAAGAACTCCATCAGTGAGTATCTTTAGTTCTACTAGACTTCGAGTACAGGACTATTCCCTGTATCGAGTTATAGTAAACTGCATTTTACCACTCACCACTAGGGACATCGCTATGATGCGCTCTTTTCATTCATTTTTACTTTATGTACTTAGTCATAGGTTAGATTTAGATATTAGCCTACAGATGTTTCATTCTATCATCTATCATTTCAGGTCAGTCACTAGCAGGAAGGCACACTTGATTTACTATCATGTCATCACATCCCTCTTAGCTGCATTAGGGTTTGATGTTACCACAGGTAACATCAAACAACTTACTGAGTATGACATGATAAGATCTAGGCAGTTTGGGTTAGCAAAAGTAGGTTTAGATGACAATAATATCCTTGTATGGAAGAGAGATGGACCTCAGCCTCAGCCCCAGCCTGATCCGGAGCAGGAGCATGAGCTAGAGATCGACCCAAACCATCACTCCGAGGCCGAGCATCAGGAAGCACCAGGATTTGATAGTTTATCACCATTTCTTGGGATTTCGGTAGCTCCGACCATAGCAAAGAGATTATCCAGGTTGGAGGACATGGTGCCTTGGCAACATCTTGAGATGATGCAGATCTTGCAGGAGCAGAGAGAAGACCATCGACAGATGATGGATCTTCTTAGGTCTTGGGGCATGGGTCCCTCTCATTCTCCATCCGCTGATTAGAAGTATTGTGATACTGGAACTTAATGAAATTTTATTAATAAAATCTTGTGTATTGAATTGGGTTATGCTTGGTAGACTAGGAATTTTCTTTTTGCTTACCATTCTGAATTATTTTGAAAAGTAATATTATATTATTTTTGTAAGAAATTAAAAATTTATTCTAGATTAGGTCAATCTAGAATTCATGATCCTATAGATCTAGGTAGCCTTTGCATCTCACAAATACCTAAGTTTACCTGTTTGTGTACTAAGCCACGAAGATGGGCATGAGATGTTAGGACTTCACCCCTAGGTTCCAGATGTAGATCAAGTGCATCGACATGAACCAACATGGGGTTTACAAAAGTAAATCGATCACTTCGGCGACTGACTGCAATTCAAAGCTTAAAAAGTTGAGCTAGAAAAAGTTGGACATTTGTTTTAAGGACAATATTTAGATGTGTATCTTCAAAAGCTAAATGTAATAGGAATTCATGCTTGGAATTACTCCCTATCATTTGTGCATCAAATTTAAATTAAAAAAAAAATTGTTTGAAAATTTTGAATTTTTCATGGGGACTTGTGAATAATTTGATTTTTTTTTTAAATTATTAAATTTTTCAGGGGGAGTTTCTGAAAAAGTTTGAAAAATTTTGAATGAGGAGTTTTTTTAAAAAAATGTTTGAAAATTTTGAATTTTTCATGGGAACTTGTGAATACTTTGAAAATTTTTAAGGGGGAGTTTATGAAAAAGTTTGAAAAATTTTGAATGAGGAGTTTTTTAAATGTTTGAAAATTTTGAATTTTTCATGGGGATTTGTGAATACTTTGAAAAATTTTCAGGGGGGGTTTCTGAAAATGTTTGAAATGTTGTTATTCAACGAAAAGTTGTTAATTCTTGAAGATTTTTTTAAAAGGTTAAATTGTTCAAGGGTAGTTTTTTGAAAATGTGTCTTGATAAAATATAATATATCTTTAATTTCACCCTTATTTTGATGTATGCCAAAGGGGGAGAGAAGAGATATAATTAGAGAGATAAAATTAGAGAAGATGCAAAAATTTAATAAGGATTAATGCATGTCATACATGGTTAAATTTATGCATCTATATTCATTACAAAAGTTATAAGTTCATTTCTTATACATGTTAAATATGGAGATTGGTATTTGATTCTCCTAACTTTAACTGATGTGTTGTCAGACATCAAAAAGGGGGAGATTGTTGATGCAGTAAGCATCACTCTTTAGTTTTGATGTATGAACTACAGTTAATAGTTAGGACTCACGTGTGATCTAATATAAGTGTTAAGTGTGCAGGGTTAACAGGAAGTCCTAGTAGGCCATGTTGACTGATAGGCATGAATCTTGGATGCATCAGAGGACTTGACACTAGGCATGAAGTCCAGGGATGGGTCACGTGGACCTGACATCTAGCATGAAGACCAAGGTCAAGAGACTCTGACAATCGACAAAAAGTCCAAATCCGGTCAAAGTGTGACCGTGACAGCCAGGAAGCCCCGTGGGTCGACGGATGTCAAGGATGGTAAGTCCGGCATGTAGCCGACAGGTAAGCCTCGAGTGAAGAGGTGAGGCCGAGTCCTCTGTAGGGGGACAAAGCTAGGCGTCGATCCGACAAAAAGTCCATATGGGACTTAGTAGTTGAGATCGAGCAGTATTACTACTGCTATTGCATTTCATATTATTTGTTTTGTGCTAATCCTATTTTGCATGAATCAGTCAACTGAATGGATTCAAGTCGACTAAAGTCCTGTCGACTGGAGATGTATTAGTTAACTGGATACCTATTTGGCAGGATCAGCTGATGATCGATCAAAGATCGTGCGATGCAGATGGAAAGGGCTTGAGTCGACTGAAGAGTTTGAGTCGACTGAAGAGAGAAATTTCCCGATGTGGAGTCGAGTGACGTGGAGTCGACTAAGGGGATTCAGTCGACTGGAAGACCACGAATTCCATATCGACAGGCTGATGTGGAGTCGACTGGAAGGCATTCCATGTTAGTGCAATCAACCAGTGATATGGTTTTGATGTGTGTGGCAAAGGGTTTAAGTTAGGTTGTTATTGTGATTTGATATGTGCGTTGGAGTCTTGTAGGACTTAGTAATTAGCACATGGAGCCTTGGCGAGTTTCACATCTCATGACTCAATCCTTGAGTCGGTGAAGGATGGCTTTGCGGAAGCCGTGCGCTTGGAGCATCCAAGGGACCGCCGGATGAGGAGCTTGGAGTGAAGCCGGAGGAAGTAGACTTCAGGGCGAGACGCGAAGGATGGCATCAGAGAGCCGCAGGCGCATGGCGATCCGAGGGACGGGCCTCGGACAAAGACAACTTCAAAGGCGAGGGACTCCGAGGGATGAGAGAGTGAGCGAATGTAACCCGAAGGGGTAGTGCTCTAGGTGAAACTTGCCATTTGGCTAAGTGTCGATGAGATTTTCTCGACATCACGATCGCCGCATGGAATGGCAATGATCGCTTCCGAGTCGAACGGTTCGACCGTATCCAACTCGATGGGTTTTTGCCCAGCAAGCCGATCGCCATATATTGGCAATCGATCGAAGACACCGATCCGATGGCAGCAATGACCGTCGAGAGGGTTTTGGGCACATTAATCTCGTGAGCCGATCGGGCGATTACGAGGCATCACGATCGATGGATACATCACGACGCCAAGGGTTCCGCTGACTACAACGGCCGGATCGATCCGACGGTTCAGGTCGCTAGTGGTGGCGCCGATCGCCAAGGGCGCAACGACCGGTGGCGCCAACGGAAGAAATCAGCCCTCTCTATAAAAAGAGAGGGTGTGGGCTTTTGGATGGCTAATGCTTAAGTCTTAAACGATCATCCAAGTGCCCCACAAGCTTTCAACTCCTTCTCCTAGTTTTCTTTCACATTTATTGTAAGAAGGAGTGTTTGGGTTGTAAGAAGGTTTACCTCCACCTTGCATTGGGCTAAAGGGAGAGACCAATAGTGAATTGGTTGCGGAGTGATTCACCGTGGACGAATCGGACCATGGATTAGCGCCGAGGCCGTGAACCACGTTATATTTCGGTGTTAGCATTGTTTGGTATTCTTATTTATATTTTCTTGTCTTTTTTTGTTTCCATTGCGCTAATATTCTTTATAGACGAGCAAATTCCACCATCGAACAAAAGAAAGCTATTCACCCCCCTCTCGCCGGCCAACATATACACATCGATCCCCTACAAGTGGTATCAGAGCCGAGGAAAGCTTGTCGAGGACTAACCGCCACAACAAGCACATTCAAGAATGACCGGCTCGAACATTCATCCGCCAAAGTTCGAAGGGGAATTCGCTTGGTGGAAGAAGCGAATGGAGGTATTCTTTAAAACCGATTTCGATATTATGCTTATAATGGAGAATGGTTTTGAGATGCCTAGGGATGAAGAGGGGAGAATACTAGACAAGTCAAGATGGACTAAAAAGCAAAGAGAGGAACACCTTGCAAATTCAAAGGCTAAACATCATCTCCTCAACGTACTTCCCCAACAAGAGATCAACCGAATTGGGGATTGCTCTAGTGCCAAAGAGATATGGGAGAAGCTAGTGGAGCTTAATGAAGGCACATCCGAGGCAAAGCTAGCAAGGAGAGATGTCCTTCGCTCCCAACTCAACAATATCAAACTCGATAAAAGGGAGAAGGTAACATCTCTACATTCAAGATTTAAAGAAATCCTTAACAGTTTATCTAGTGTAGGGGAGAAGCTCTCCAGTAGTGACATTCTCATGAAGGCAATAGATGCTTTTCCCCGATCATCCAAGTGGAGTTCAATGGTGGACTCATTCTATATTTCAAAGAATCTAGAGGTAAGTACTCTAGATGAATTTTTCTCCACTATGGAATTGCATGAATCTAGGCTTGAAGGAGTAGTAGAAGAGCCAAGACTTCAATCATCAAGGGGAGTGGCACTATTAGCCAACAAAGGGAAGAAGAAGATGGAAACTCCTTCCTCCTCCGATGAAGCAGCCTCATCCTCCTCCATGGATAGCACGGAAGAAGCATACATGGTAAGGAAGGTAAGGCGTGCTTTGAAAATTTTTAAATTTAATAAATTAAATGATAGGAGAAGAAGACCAAGGGGGAAGGTGATTTGCTACAATTGCCAACAAGAGGGCCACATAAGGGATAATTGCCCCCTCTTGAACAAGAGCAAAGAGGAGAAGAAAAAGAAAGAAGAAAAGAAGAAGAAGAAGGGGAGCAAGAAGAAAGAAGAAGAGAAGAAGGCTAAAGAAAAAGGGAAGGCCAAAGCACTCAAGGCAAGGACATGGGATGATCCTTCCTCTTCATCATCCTCATCCGAAGGAGAAGAAGAACATGTCTACTCCAATCTTGCCTTGATGGCATTTGACGATCTAGACACCTCCTCCTCCGAAAATGAAGAAGCAAGCTCAAGCGAGGAGAGCTTAAGTGAAGGGGGAGCTTCTTCTACATCCTCATCATCGGAAGAGGATTTGGTAAGTGAGGTAACAAATCTTTCCCCCAAGAAAATTATGTCAATTATTTCTAGCCTCACTAAGGACTTGTTTAGGGCAAAGAAAAAGAATAAAAGCATGCTTGATCAAATTAAGGATTTAGAACAAAAATTAGAAAAAGCATGTTTTAATGATAATAATGATGATGCATGCTCACATGATAACTATATGCCTTTGGATGTTAATGATGCATGCATAGAAGAAAATAGGGCTTTAAGGGAGAAAGTAGATCATTTAACCAAGGCCCTAGAAAAATTCACCATAGGCTCCAACACCCTTAACATGATCATAGGGAGCCAAAGGGCAAGCTTCAATAAGAAAGGCCTAGGATATAAGGAAAAGAAAAATGAAAAGGCCTATAAATGTCTAATTTCTAGGGGTCAAGATAAAAAGAAAATAATATCTAGAAAATGGATCCCTAAGGAATTCTTAGTGAACCAAATAGGAAAGAACTTATTTTGGGTTCCTAAATCCATCCTTAAGGATTAGAAAAACCCTAGGGTAGTCAACCATATGCAATTTACCTATATCATATTTTTGGTTGACTTAGGATGGCGGGACAATATTTTTGAAATAGTGTTGGGTGATGATAATGTGCCTAAAAATAGATAATAATGCTTAAATCATGATGATTAATATATTTGTTACACATGTTTGCAATCATGATTTATGATCTTGATATTTGGCACATAGTCATGGGCTTTAGGGTTCAAATCATGCTCTAGGTAATATTTGACTTTTTATCATAAATTATACCTAATGCATGATTATTAATTGATGAATACATGTATTTCATGACCATAATGTGAAATAAATTCATGTATGTCTTTATGATCATGTGGGATAGTAGGATGATACTTAACCTTGTATAGAATTGCATGAAAATGATGGTTAAGTATATACAAATACCTTTAGGATACATCTCACACTCACCATAGGCTACCTTGATTGAAAACTTAGCATGGGTGAGATGATAGGATGATACTAATGGTCCACTAATGCCTATGACATTTAGATGGTCATTTAAGGTATTAAATAGCAATAATAGACCAATCATGGGGAAGACTTATGTTTAATTCATAGACATATTGCCCAAAGATCATGGTTGGATATTTCACATGTTTTCAAAACATTTTCTTACTTTAAAATCTGTGTATTCATGTTTTGAAACAATTCAAACCAAAACTAGGTGTTAAATGTGATATTAACTTGATCAAAAACCTAGTTATTTTTAAAGCTTTTGGATTTTTGGCAAATCTTTGAAAATATAATGATTTTTCATGAAAAAATATTTTTCATTGATAGATATACTTACAAGAAATATGTTCCCCAAATTTCACTATTTTTCGAATTTTTTGAAATTTATAGTGCATTTCTGAAATTCGTCCAGAAAATTAGAAAACTTGATTTCTTTGTGCCAGTCGACTGCCATATTGATAGTAGTCGACTGATGGACTGTGAACGAGCACAATAACCTGATTTTATTAGGTTTTTGATTGGTTTTTAGTTTTTATTTCTCTCTAGACTTGATGCCATGATATATAAACTTTGTTTAATCTTTTTGATGGTGTCAAAGGGGGAGAAAGATATATGTTTAAGTAAGGGGGAATGTATTTAGGGGGAGTTTCATGTATTAAGGGGGAGAGTTGCTAATCATGTTATTTACATGCTTTCTTTCCTTAATATTTTATCAAATGTTTTTACCTAACTTGAACGGATTGCCACACATCAAAAAGGGAGAGATTGTTAGTGCAATCAACACGTGATATGGTTTTGATGTGTGTGGCAGAGGGTTTAAGTTAGGTTGTTATTGTGATTTGATATGTGCTTTGGAGTCTTACAGGACTTAGTAATTCACACATGGAGCCTTGGCGAGTTTCACATCTCATGACTCGGTCCTTGAGTCAGTGAAGGATGGCTTTGCGGAAGTCGTGCGCTTGAGCATCCGAGGGACCGCCGAACGAGGAGCTTGGAGTGAAGATGGAGGAAGTAGACTTCAGGGCGAGACGCGAAGGATGGCGTTGCAGAGCCGTACGCTTGGCACATCAGAGGGACGTGGCCGGACGAAGACAACTTCGAAGGCGAGGGACTCCGAGGGACTCCGAGGGATGAGAGTGAGCGAATGTAACCCGGGAAGGGGTAGTGCTATTAGGTGAAACTTGGTCATTTGGCTAAGTGTCAGATGAGATTTTCCGACATCAGTCGACTGCCATGGAATGACAGTCGATTGCTCTAAGTCGAACGGGGTTCGACTGGTATCCAACTGATAGGTTTTTGGCCCATCCCGATTGTTAAGACATCACCGATCACGACGGCAGCAATGATCGTCGAGAGGGTTTTGGGCACATAACCTCATAGCCGATCGGGCCGATTACGAGGCATCGTGAGATCGATGGATACATCAATCGATCGCCAAGGATTCCGCTGACTACAATGGTCGGATCCGACGTGTTCAAGGCCGCTAGTGGCGGCAATGATCGCCAAGGGCGCAGCTTGACCGTGGCGGCCAATGGGAAGAAATCAGCCCTCTCTATAAAAAGAGAGGGTGTGGGCTTTTGGATGGCTAATGCTTAAGTCTTAAACGATCATCCAAGTGCCCCACAAGCTTTCAACTCCTTCTCCTAGTTTTCTTTCACATTTATTGTAAGACGGAGTGTTTGGGTTGTAAGAAGGTTTACCTCCACCTTGCATTGGGCTAAAGGGAGAGACCAATAGTGAATTAGTTGCGGAGTGATTCACCGTGGACGAATCGGACCATAAAATTAGCGGCGAGGCCGTGAACCACGTTATATTTTGGTGTTAGTGTTGTTTGGTATTCTTATTTATATTTGCTTGTCTTGTTTTGTTTACGTTGCGCTAATATTTTTTGTAGACGAGAAAATTCCACCATCGAACAAAAGAAAGCTATTCACCCCCCTCTAGCCGGCCAACATATACACATCGATCCCCTACATTCCAGTCGACTGGAAAGAGTTTATAAAAGTCGTGCTCGACCAGAACTCGATATCAACATTCATATATGTCAAAGTGCTGCCAAAATTTCCTCACGATCACAAGAGCTTCAACCATTCAGAAGGACTCTTTTCTGACACCTCAAGCTGCATCCACTACTATGTTTTGTGTCGGTGTAAAGTAGTCTTTAAATTTTTATTTTCGCTTTTAAATTCAATTTAAAAAGAGAGTAGATTGTTACTCTTCTCTTACATTTGTAAAAAGAAAACTCCCTCCGAAGTTGAGAGTTCTCAAATCGGAGGGCATTATAGATATTGCCCATCGAGTAGTTCGTGGTAGAGCTACGGGCCTTGGAGTAGCAACCCAGTTCGGGTTGTGAACCAAGTAAATTACTGTGTCTTTTATTTCATTTCATTTCCGCTGCGTACTTATTTTAAAAGCAAAAAAAAACAAATTATTAAACACCGAGATTCACCCCCCTCTCTCGGTTTACTCGATCCTACACAAACCACCTTTCGTTCCTCTAGGATAGCCTACGAACAACCACACTTTTGTATGAGATTCCAACTTACTAGCATCTCCCTTCAACACATGTGCTGGACTACCCAAATTTGAATATGTCTCAGACTAGGCTTTTGCCCAGTCCACAATTCTGTGGGAGTAGAAGGTACTGATTTAGATGGTACCAAGTTCAGAATATACACTGTCGTTTCTAGAGCATACCCCCAGAACGAATCTGGTAACTCAGAATAACTCATCATCAATATAACCATCTCCATAAGAGTCCTATTCCTTCACTCCGCCACACCATTCTGTTGGGGTGTACCAGGTGTAGACAGTTGGGATTGAATCCCAGCCTATGATAAGTAACTCCTAAACTCTCCCAAGAGGTACTCACTACCATGATCAGATCGTAGTGTCTTGATATTTTTACCTTGACATTTTTCTACATCAGCCTTGAATTCTTTGAACCTGTCAAAGCATTCAGACTTGCGATGCATCAAGAAAATATATCCATATCTTGAATAATCATCTATAAAAGAGATGAAATATTCAAAACCACCTCTAGCCTGGATAGACATAGGACCACATAAATTAGAATGAACCAATTCCAACACATCTTTGGCTCTATACCCCTTGGCCTTCAAAGGCCTCTTGGTCATTTTACCCTCCAAGCAAGATTCGCAGGTTGGGAAATCTTCCACCACCAATGAACCCAAAGGTCATCAGCTATCAACCTTTGAATTCTACTCAGGTTAATATGACCTAACCTTAGATGCCAAAGATATGTTTGGTTCACTTTCGAAGGTTCTTTTCTCTTATTAGACTTAGAAGATGAGTTATTTATTTCTATTTGCATCTATCATTATTTTTTTGTGGTCAGCGCAAGTAAGGAGAAGAAGGGAGAAGTATTCTTCCCTTTGTTCGGAGAGAGCAAGGAAGGGAAAGTGTGATCTAGGAGGCTTTAATTCTTGGAGAATCATTGCCCACACAACGTCCAAGAGGAGGATAGGTCATACAATAGAAGATCAAGAAGTAAACAAGAGGTATAATCTTGTTCATTTTGATTTTAGTTCTTTTGTATAATGTATGTTGTTATTTTACTTAGACCCCAATAATAAATACAAAAATCGGCGATCTGTACATCATCTATTCCACGGCTAATCGAGGAAAAGAGTTAGGTTGCTTGAATAATAAGTTTGTTCAAGCGACCACTCAAATCGAATAGCATGATGATGAATCGGTTGCTTGGGTAATCCATTTTCATTTGAATTAATTTTTTTTATCTAGGGATGCGAGATAGGATTGCCATGCATAAGCGACCGAGTCGAAGCGAGAAGCGAAGCTTCAACCTTCATAGAGGTGACTCTCCTTGTGATCCCCAGCCTCTTAGACGAGTTTCCTTATATAGAGGTGGCTCTGACTTTCCATAAGTGCTTGGAAAAACCCTATTTCCTCGAATTTGTGGCACCGCCACACGACCGTGTGAATTTCACACAGCCGACCACGTGCAAGGTTAGAAACTACTAAATTCTAGGTTGAAAATTGAGCTGCAATTTTAACACGGTCGGTTGTGTGTCACTCTAGAGCCTCCGTTTTGATCCGTTTCGCTTCGGAAACATGCTCGTGTCTTGGGACAGGGCCAGAGTGTGTTCCCTAAAGTCCGTGCTCCAATAAATGCTCCATTTTTGCTCCAAAAATGATGTCCTACACATGAAAATAACAAAAATAGATCTCTGAACTAGAAAATAGTAAATGAATGCAAAACAAGAGGGAATATGCATGAAACAAGTATGAATTGCAATGAGATGTGTGCTAAAACTACTCTAAAAATCCTATATGATTTGCTCACATCCATCGCAGTAGAATAAAGTGAATAAAACAATTTTTATTACATCCCAGACATCCCCTGGGGGCTAGGAAAACTTGATTTGGCTTAATCACACGAAAACACAAAAAAAAAAAGAGAAGTTATACTTTTGAGATTCTTTCGAATCCATCGAAACCACAAGCAAGACCAACGGTCCTTGCCTCTATCAGTATCCATGCCGGGATCACCTGAGACAACTCTTAGAGCAGCAAGCATTTTTTCGATTGGTGCTAGCCAACTGGAAGAGACAATAGAAGAAGAGAGAGGAAGACGACTAACAAGTAAGAAAAACCCTAAAAACTCTTACTCCAAAGATTATCAAGGGATTTATTTATAGATCCTTTGATTAGGTCATCTTAGGAGGCTTAAACGGAACCTATATTACCATAATTATCCCATAATTAAGGTAAGAAGAATCCATAAAATTTTCATAAGAGAAATTTCCAAAAATGGCGAAACCGCGACACGGTCGTGTGTCTTACACATGGCTGACCATGCCAAAAGGCACGACCTTGCTAGGACACACGACTAGCCATGTGTCCTTCTAGGCATAGCCCAGTTGTTGGTCATTTTTTGCCAGATCCAGGCACGACCCATGCCAGGTTAAGCACGGACGTGTGAGGCTCTGTATGGTCCATTTGAGTTCATTTAGGTGCGATATGGCCATGCTAAATCCGACAAGGTCATAGGAGGTTCCATAGCCTCCGTTTCACACCCCCTTGGTCTAGTCCAACTAGATATATCCTCTCTCATTGAGAATCTCATTCTTAGACTTGTTTTACATCTCGAGATCACCCGTAGTATGTTGGTCATTCATAATTAACCCCTTAATTATGAATAGATCATGAGTAGGATTTAGCAGTACATCATGACCCCCAATTGACCAGAAAGTCTAAATCGACTTCAGAACATTTCTGAACCCTTCAGTGTCCTCCAAGTGTTCACCATCATAGCTTTTTGTTCAGTTTCCCATAGAAGGTGCCAATTTGATGGTGTCCTCTTCTTCAACCTACTTAGATCCCCATCTCCCTTCTTAAGATCCTCTTCTTATCGCCTTGGATCCTTAAACTGCGAGCTAGATCTGTCACTTTAGAGAAGAATGTTAAGAGTGGGTCAGCTTCCCAGCACAACCCCTCCAGCGCTCAAGTCAAACACAGTAGGACAATGAAGAAAGTAAAATGCGGAAAGAAGAAGTGAGAAGAAGATCTTTGAGGTATCGAATAGCGAAGAGAAAAACCATCTCCCTTCTCCATCCACCTCTGCCCCTTTTATAGGAGATTCATCCCACCTCTTCTTGAAGTGGATTTACTTTAATGCCCCTGCTAGCCTATTAAGATGTAACCACTTCTCCCGCTCCTTTTCAAAATAATTCCTTTCACACTCTCCACGTATACCGTGTGTTCCTTATCTTCTTGACAATTATTAATCAAACATATAAACAAAAATATTAATAACACTTCTTTAACACATTCTTTGTCACTTCCTGTTCCTAAAAATACCCGCATACCCTTCTCTACTTAACTCAGAAAACACTCAAGGTTCACATATACCTCACTCAGAAAATCAACATACTACTCAGGAAATACACTAACTGCTCGGGAAATACACTGACTGCTTGGGAAATACACTAATAACTTAGAAAACATACTGACTGCTCGGGAAATATGTACATTGCTTGGGGCATACGTAATCTGACCAAAAAAACCCAACTCTCACATGCACTGTGAACTATTCTGCTTCTCCTTACTTGACATGAAAAATACACATAGGACTCGAGAATTATATACACTACTCGGGAAATACGTATATCAATCGGGAAACACACATATTGCTCTATCAATACAATACTTAGCTCTGAGCACAACTACTTTGCTCACCCCTACTCAGCTCTGGAATTATACATGCTGCTTGAGAATTGCATACAACAATCGGAGAGTGCATATACTATTATGTCAACATAATACTTAGCTCTGAGCATGACTAATCTTCTCACCTGTACTCATCTTGGGAATTACACATACTGCTCGAGAAACATACTAACCGGTTAGGAATTATGGATATAAATCAGAAACACATATACTGCCCTGCCAATACAACACCTAGCTCTGAGCATGACAAATCTGTTTACCTCTACTCAACTCGGGAATTATACATACTACTAGGGAAACATACTAATCGGTCGGAAATAGCACTTGATACCTTCTGAAAAACATGCTAAGTATATGACTAAAAATTCCAACTCCATCAGTGTTGGAGCATCGATTCAGGTCTTTGAGCAGCTTCCTTCCTCCTCGTTGCGAGCCTCCGGTGCTTTTTAGGGCACCTTGTTGTCGTCACAGCTGTCAGGCTTGCTCTCAGGGTTTGGACATACCTTCCCTTTTATAGGAGTAAATCCGGCTTTCCTTATCCACCAGCAAAACTCTAAGCTGCATAAGTCACGTGATTGCCACATGGTCGTATGGAATCCACACGGTTGGCTGTGTGGCAGGCTAGAAGTTTAAGCTCAGAATTTGGCATCTGGAATAGGCACAATGATGCACGCAAACGTGATCCTCAAATCTACGACAAGAATCGTCAAGGACTCGAAGCGTGCGCTCGCGCTCAATGCTCGCAAGTACACAGATGTCATCAAGTAATAAAGATTATCGATCCCATAGGGACTAAGATTCGAGTACAGTTTGTCCAGTGGATGTTATTGTTCGGAGTTAAAATCCTATGAGCTGTGGTTGCGAGGTTGATGACAATCCTAACTCTAGTATGGTGTCACTCGGAGGAAGGGAAGTTTGGTTCAAAGTTCTCAAAAGGATTCTAGGACTTCGGTTTCACTTGTGCATCGTGGAACATACTATCAATTAAATGTTATCTAGATCTCTAATTATGGTCTTGCGGGAGGGTCATCATACACTTTCCCGATGACCTTTCGCTTCTACCGGAAACTACCGAGTTAAGATAGTACGAGGATAACCTAATCATCCCTATGAAGAGTCGGAACGTGTCTCGTTTCCTTCTCCATCATACTCTTCTACCTACGGTTACCGAAGGGAGGTCCACCGCGAGGCGCCTCCTTAGCTCTCCTAGGTTTTTGATACAAAGGTTGTCACCCTTTGTATCGGCTATGCACAATAGATAGAGAATCAAGACACAATCATTCATCAATCCAAACAACACCAATTGCAAATATAAATTCAGAGACAGAATATATTCAAACTAACATGTTCTACGTACACAAGCTACTCCCTAATCCTAGAATTAAAGTATCTACTCTATAGACGGAAGAGAAAATACACAAGGCATAATAGAATGAATCATTACAATGCAAAAGATGAATAGGAATGAAATTACAGTACTCTTGGTCCTTCTCTTTGGCGTTGGAACGCATATTACAATCCTCGAGTCGCTTCCTTCCTCCCCATTGCAAGTTTTTGGTGCTTTTGAGGGCATTGACATGTCGTCATAGTTATCGGGCCTCTCCCTAGGGTTTGGGAGCCCTAAGGTGGCTCCCTTACGATCCCTAGCCTCTTAGACGAGTTTCCTATATATAGAGGCGGCTTCAACTTTCCATAAGTGCTTGGAAAAACTCTATTTCCTTGAATCTATGGCGCCGCCACACGACCATGTGAATTTCACATGGTTGGCCGTGTGCAAGGCTAGAAATTGATGAATTCTAGGCTGAAAATCGAGATGGACAAAACTGTTGGATCGAGAAGCGTCGCTAGAGGGGGGGGGGTGAATAGCGATCATAAATCTTTTCGACATTTCATTCAAGTAGATAATTAAATGAGTAAGAGCAGTGGAAAATAAAGAGACACGTTTATTTTTACTTGGTTCACAACCCAGCGGTTACTACTCCAAGGCCCTATCGGTCATAGACCGCGTACGGAGGGCAAAGCACTATAACGTCTCCTCCTCGTTGGAGGTAGGAGACAACGATCACAAATACGAAAGTACGAGGATGAGGCAACAAGCCTACCTCACCTCGTTACGATTAAAACAAAGAATACAATAAAAACAATTACTTGCTACTGTTGCCGACGAAGGAGATTTGAACTTGTTGTCGCATCGGCGTTATGACGACGTTGGAGCGTTGCCGTTGTAGGAGCACTTGAGAATAAACTTGATGTAATTTGGAGTTGGAATCCTCCCCTCCTTTTATAGATTTTGGCCTCTGAATATGTCTCCTCTTGTTTTGGAACAGATCACGAAGTTGTATAATTTTTATCGTGAAGTGGCCGCATCAAACCTTATCCATTTTGACCTAGCGCAAAGGTTGATTCGTCACCATCAGTCGACTGATGACTCCCATCAGTTGACTGATGAGCATCAGTCGACTGTCCAATGTCCAGCAGTCGACTGCCAGCCTGGCCACTTCCCTGCAGTAAGAGGTTAGCTCAGAAATTGATAAATGCGACGGTTTCTAACCGTCCGATCTCGACCTAGACCTTCCACAGGAAGTGTTAGTCGGATCGCCGCCTATGGTCATCCCCGTAAAGAGGACACAACCTTACAATCTCTCACTCACACGAGCTTTCCTCGATACTTGCCTTGTAGCTTTCGCTTCCGGCCTTCCACTCGATTCCTTCGACTCCCTCCGAAGTCACTCGAGTGTCGCCCGACCACCACGACTTCCTCCGAATGTCGCTAGCCTACAGCTCCAGCTTTAGTAATTTTCTGCACACTCGATTTAGCTCGTGAGATAACGATGTAAACTTAACTTTGTGTCTTTGCCATAATCAAAACACAGGTTTGATTATCTAGTGCCCCTGCACCAACAATCTCCCCCTTTTTGATCTATGGCAAACCAACACAAAGTTAAGGGAAATTAAAGCATAAAACAAATATAGTAAATGATGAATTTCATTTTCAAAAACTCCCCCTTAACCCTAGGTGAGTTTTGAAAGAGATACTTTAGTTTTCAAAATTAAATAAATTTTGTGTTACTCCCTCTTAACTTTCGCTCTTCTCCCCCTTTTGCCATAAATCAACAAATATTGGGGTTTATTATGTAAAATTGAAGTTTGTTATATAAAATAGGGGTTTAAAAACAATATGGTATATGCATGCATCAAGATAAATCAACTATGAGTCCAAGCATGCGTCTAGCAGTAATTAGATAGATTGGTTCGAGGTGTGTCCCTCTGCACCAATAATCTAAAGGTTTGTAATATAACCCTTAGGGTTAGTTTGCTTTCCCCCTTAGTCAAATATATAAAGTATAAGAGATGTAGGGGGCGCTAAACTTTGGCCTAAGAGTTGTTAAGTACAATAGTTGGGAAAATAAGTAGTATTTTGAAGAGGTTATATTTCAATTATCCTTAACATCTCACCCATTCTATGTGTCTCAGAATTTGTTCACCTTATATGTTTTGTGAGATGATTTTAAATTGATTAAAGATGGTCAACCTTGGGTTAGATTCGGATTTAACCTTTAGATCGTTAAGTAACTTTTCGAGAAATTGGCTTCCAGGTCGTGGTGAGACACAGGGGCCTTCTTTGATCGGAACAATGACCACTTCCTTAGACAAAGCCAAATTCAAGAAAATATCACTTAAGTCACTTAGGATACGGCGAGGTAGCTTCAGCTAGTTCCACTCGGTCAAGTGCACCAAGCTAGATACACCTTATCTAGCTCGAATACACGAGACTTTGTTTCCCTAACGTACTATCATCTCGCCACGTCTTGATACTATATTGTCAAGAGTTGACTAACTATTTTCCCTATCTAGCCGTTCTACAAATTAAAGTAAAATATTCAATGGTTTTGCTAAGTAAGCGGGTATACTATTTTAGTGTTAGCTCCCCCTGGACTATTGAACCAATATGGTCTATTCAAATAATGAATTTGATCCTGGGGAATCCAAAACTTATTAGTCCTTATATGTGAATTCAATAAAACCTTTGGGACCCATGCTTAGACTCTTTGATGACTACGATTTACAATAGACATATATGACCTATTCGTAGTCGTTGACCTAAATCCGAGTCTGGCTTTGTTGTACACGGCTCTTTGGGTTCCAAGTAGTCTGTTAAGATTCTTAGATCCCAACGTGAACCTTTCCAACATAGCCTCAACCTCTTGAACTCGGTCTTTCAAGAGAGAATTCTCTTCCTCGAGTTTTTCAATTTGGGTTGAGTTTCCCTCTTGAACTTGACTAGTTGAAGAGGTTAGAGTAGCCTCTTGCTTGAGGGTTTCAACCTCCTCAAGTAACGACTCAACCATAGACTCGGACTTAGTTAATTTCCTATTAAGCATTTTAATTGTATTGTAAAGCGTATGAATTAGTGAGCGGCTAACCTTAATTTTCTCTTTTGGTCCGGCTTTGAGTTGCTTCTCGAAGTAGTCCTCGAGTTTGGAGTCGGTGTTGTAATTGGATTCGGATTTGGACTCTGACTCGGACTCTTCGATCCTTGCCATGCATGCTATGCCGCCGCCTTCTCGTTGTCCCATGTTGCATGAAAAGCCTTCTTTTGATTCTTTAGTAGCCTCCTTTCCCTCCGAACGATCTTCCGCACTACGTTCACTATTGCTTCCACCATTTCGGATTCGGACTCTAATTCGCCGTCGGGTTCGAGTCCATCTTCTTGCCTGGTAGGTGGCTTGCTTCTTTGTCCTGCAAGTAGAGCAATACCTCTCTCGGCCCGGACCACGTTAGTTTGCTCGTGAAGTTCAAACTCGAAAAATAATTCATCTAACCTAAGCTTCGAAAGGTCCTTAGAGACCTTGTAGGCATCGACCATGGATGCCCACAAGGTAGTCCTAGGAAATGAATTAAGAACGTACCTTAG
The DNA here is from genome assembly GCA_025175895.1 of Wurfbainia villosa. Lineage (NCBI taxonomy): Eukaryota > Viridiplantae > Streptophyta > Magnoliopsida > Zingiberales > Zingiberaceae > Wurfbainia > Wurfbainia villosa. The sequence continues at coordinate 33,571,044 of CM046000.1, read as the reverse complement.
TAGGTCACGGTTTTTGACCTTGTGTCCGATGGTGTGCAGGCCATTGACAATGTCCTGGACTCGGACGTGCAGTTGCGTCGCCGTCTCGTGTTCCTGCATCTTAAAGTTATACAACTTATTGAAAAGAAGGTCACATTTACATACCTTAGCATCGGACGTTCCTTCGTGTAGCTCGATTAATTTATTCCATAGGTCCTTGGTGCTAATGAATGGTCCGATGCGGTTGAGTTCCTCCTTGGACAAGACGCATTGCAATATTTGGGTTGCTCTTGCATCGGCTTCGATTTGCCTCTTGGTTGCATTTGTCCACTTGTTGAAATCCAAGGGCTCTCCTTGATCATTGGTGGGTAGAGCAAAGCCGGTTTGGATTATTATCCAAATCTCGACTTGTGTTTTTAAGAAACACTCCATCCGACCTTTCTAATAACGGAAATCATCTCCGTTAAAGAACGGAGGTCGGGTGGTGCTATACCCCTCAATGTGAGCCATTAAGTATCTTGCAAAACATGAATATAAACCAAAGGGAATTCCAAGACTTGGTCTTGGATTAGTAATGAGGGAAATAAATAGGAAATAAATAGAATTAAATGAGAAAAATAAGAAACTAACAAAAACTAACAACTTATGACCTTCGATGTCCCTAAAAGGGTACTAGACGTTGGATTTTGGGGCTGGAAATAGCTTGTTACGAGGGTAAACTCTGATAAGAAATGTAGATCTCTCAGAGAGCTTCGATTTGGTAGGTAGATCGTTATGTGAGTCCACTTGTGCGAAAAGTTATGGCCCTTTTACCGTCGGCTACTCCAAGAAAGAAAACTTGCAAGCACACAACCAAAAGAAACGTACCAAGACTTTGTCTTGGATTAGTAGCGCGGGAGGAAAAAGACCTAAAAAAATACTAATAAAAAAATATGAACAGAAAACCAAAATGTGCTAGATCGGTGGTTTCACCAAATCTTAGCGCCCCCGCTCTGATACCAATTGTTGGATCTAGAAGCGTCGCTAGAAGGGGGGAGTGAATAGAGATCGTAAATCTTTTCGACGTTTCGTTCGAGTAGATAATTAAATGAGTAAGAGCAGCCGAAAATAAAGAAACACGTTTATTTTTTACTTGGTTCACAACCCAGCGGTTGCTACTCCAAGGCCCTATCGGTCCTATACCGCGTACGGAGGGCAAAGCACTATAACGTCTCCTCCTCGTTGGAGGTAGGAGACAACGATCACAAAATCGAAAGTACGAGGATGAGGCAACAAGCCTACCTCACCTCGTTACGATTAAAACAAAGAATACAATAAAAACAATTACTTGCTACTGCTGTCAACGAAGGAGATTTGAACTTGTCATCGCATCGGCGTTATGACGACGTTGGAGCGTTGGCGTTGTAGGAGCATTTGAGAATAAACTTGATGTAATTTAGAGTTGGAATCCTCCCCTCCTTTTATAGATTTTGGCCTCTGAATATGTCTCCTCTTTTTTTGGAACAGATCACGAAGTTGTATAATTTTTATCGTGAAGTGGCCGCATCAAACCTTATCCGTTTTGACCTAGCGCAAAGGCTGATTCGTCGCCATCAGTCGACTGATGACTCCCATCAGTCGACTAATGAGCATCAATCGACTGCCCAATGTCCAGTAGTCGACTGCCAGCCTGGCCACTTCCCTGCAGTAAGATGTTAGCTCGAAAAATGATAAATGCGACGATTTCTAACCGTCAGATCTCGACCTAGACCTTCCACAGGAAGTCTTAGTCGGATCGCCGCCTACGGTCATTCTCGTAAAGAGGACACGACCTTACAATCTCTCACTCACACGAGCTTTCCTCGATACTTACCTTGTAGCTTTCACTTCTGGCCTTCCACTCGATTCCTTCGGCTCCCTCTGAAGTCACTCGAGTGTCGCTCGACCACCATGGCTTCCTCCGGATGTCGCTAGCCTAAAGCTCCAGCTTTAGTACTTTTCTGCACACTCGATTTAGCTCGTGAGATAACAATGTAAACTTAACTTTGTGTCTTTGCCATAATCAAAATACAGGTTCAATTATCTAGTGCCCCTGCACCAACAAAAACACACGGTCGTGCGAATTTCACACGATCGGCCGTGTGGATTTTTGGAGCATCAGTTTTGATCCGTTTCGCTTCGAAAGCATACCCATGTCTTGGGACATGGCCAGTACGTGTTCCCTGAGGTTCGTGCTCCATAAATTGCTCCATTTTTGCTCCAAAAATGATGCTCTGCACATAAAAATAACAAAAGTAGATCTCCGAACTAGAAAATAAGAAATGAATGCAAAACAAGGAAGAATATGCATGAAACAAGTATAAAATGCAATGAGGTGTGCTAAAATTACTTCTAAAATCCTATATATTTTGCTCACATCACACAACCATGTGAGATTCACACGGCCGATCATGTCCTCCTCTGGAGCTCCAAACGAACTTCATCCTCTAGCCCAAAACATGCTCATGTCTTTGGGACAGGCCAAAGCACGCTTGCCTTCCTTTAGCTCCATTTATTTAGCTATTTTGCCTCCAAAACGCCACTCTGCATGCAAAAATAACAAAAGTATATCTCTGAATTAGGAAATAGTAAATGAATACAAAACAAGGGAAAATATGCATGAAACAAGTATGAAATGAAATGAGATGTGTGCTAAAACTACTCCTAAAATCCTATATGATTTGTACACATCAGTCGTGCCTTTCGCTGAAAGCAGATTTCGAGTTGCAACTTCCAGAGTTTCACATGGCGAGTCATACGGTGATAGGGCGACTTATGTAGATCCGATTTCATAAGCAAATAAGGAAAACCAATTTCACTCCTATATATAGAAAGGCACGTCTAACCCTAAAGGGGGAGGCTCGATGGTTGGGGCAAGAAGGTGCCCTAAAAGGCACCGGAGGCTTACAACGAGGAGGAAGGAAGCTGCTAAAAGACCCAAATCGACGCTCCAAAACCTTGAAGAGCAACCAAGACCTCGCATTGGATCCAATAGGGCATATTATTCCTTTTTTCAATTCTATTTGGATTGTAATGATTTATAAAAAGATGTTTGTGTTTGTTTTTCCTTATTCATGGAGTAAATACTTTGATTCTAGGATTATGGAGTAACTTGTGCAAGTTGGAAATAATAGTTCAAATATCTATTCATTGTTTTGAGTTATATTTTCAATTTATACTGCTTAGATCAATGAAAGTTATGTCTATTTCTACTGTACGCAGTCGATATAAGGGTGGAAAGCCTTTGTATCGAAATCAAGGAGAACCAAAGAGGAACCTTACGGTCATCCTCTCTCTCATAACCGTAGGAAGTAGGCTATGAAAGAGTAGGATATGAAATATGATCCACCTGTTCATAGGGATTAATAGGACATCCTAGAACTCCATGAACCTATTCCAGCAGAAAGCCCAAAGTAGGAGACATTAACTCTAGAAGGGTTGTGAGACCCCAGTGATAGGGGGCTCCCAAAGATATCAACCCCTTGAGCTCTGACGATCCGGAAGGGAAACTTGGCTAGGAATAAATAGTTCCCAGTAGAAGCAAAAGTTCATCAGGATTACACACGATGATCCTCCCGCAAGATCATAACTAGAGATCCTAGGAGCATTAAATTAATAGCATGCTCAACAATGCATAAGTGAAACCAAAATCCTAGAATCCTTTAAGCAACCTTAAGCACCCCTTTGCTTTTTCCAAGTGACACCATAGTTGAATCAGGACCGTCGTCGACCCCACTTTTGACTCGCAAGAGATTTACTTCGAACAATCAATGTTCACGGGACACACAGTACTCGAATCATAGTCCCTGTGGGATCAATATAAAATTTATTACTTGATGACAATCGTGCACTTACGGGCATTGAGTGTGAGCGCGTGCTTCAAGTCCTTGGCAATCTCAGCTAGAGATTTGAGGTCATGCTCGTGTGCATCGAGTTTTTAGCATCGTTCCTGGGAACTATAGATTAAATATTGGATCGAAAGTGAATAGTTTGGATCAGATAGTTTAGATTTTATTTTATTTTATTTCATTGTTAGGTTTTTGTTATTCTCTTCAATTTTTTTTAGGTTTATTTCACAAATCATAACCTACTGTCAATTCATTTAAGTTCAATTTAGTTTAAGTTTCCTTTAGTTAGTTCGTTTGTTTCATTTTACTTAGTTTCTTTTAAATAAGTAGCATTGTCATGTTAGTACAACACACTTAACCATTGAAAGATTATGCGGCACCTAGTCTCAGGGTGTGGAATTCAGTATAGTTATTCCCCAAATCAAAGCTACAAGCTGGGAGATAAACCCTGCATTAATTTCCCTAATTCAAAAGAATCAATTCAGAGGAACTTAGATCGAGGAACTCTACCAACACCTTGAGGAGTTCCTGGAATACTGTGCGTACGGTGTTGTATGAAGAGGTTCTAGCAGATGCTATTAGGCTCATTACTTTCCCATTCTCTCTAAAAGGAGAGGTCAGATAGTGGAGACGAACCTTACCAGAAAGGAGTACAACAATGTGGGAGCAGCTGGAATGTCTATTTCTGGACAAATACTTTCCACCAAGAAAAACAGCTTACTTAAGGGATAAAATCCTTGCTTTTAAGCAGGACCACGGAGAGACTTTGGCTGAGGCATGGGGGAAATTCCAGGAGCTGATACTTCGATGGCTCCATCATAGATTACAAGATTGGCTACTCATTCACATTTTTTATTCTAAAATTTTTGACTCAGTTAAAGAACTCTTGGACACAACCGCAGGGGGTATTGGTGAAGAAGAGCGTGGACAAGGCCTATCACATCATAGAGACAATGGTCTGGACCCTTCAAATATGGTCAGATAGTGAGCAGGAGTTTCAAAAGTCTCTCCTCAAAATGGAAGATGATGAATTAGAGGTAGCATGCCAGATACAAGACGAAAGAGAAGGGAGAAAGTGCTACAGAGAAGAAGTTTCTATTGGAGGATCGTGACCCGGCTAGAAGGGGGTTTGAATAGCCTCGATGTTCATCAATGGAATTCTTGCGTCTTAATTGTCTACGATAATGATTAGCGCAGTAGAAATACTAAGAATAAGACAATTAAAACTAAAGCAAAAGTAAAGAGAAATAAGCAATCGCAAACACAATAATGTAATGTGGTTCACGACCCTTGCCGCTAATCCACGGACGATTCGTATGGCGAATCACTCCCTAAACCAAATCCACTAATCTCTCCTTTAGCTCAACAAGGTGGAGGTAACTTCTTTACACAAACTCTCCCTCTTACAATAAGATTGAGTTAGAAACAAGTAAGAGAAGAGTAAACACGTTTAGGGCACTTGGGAGTATGAATAGGAATGAAGCATTAACTTTCCAAAGGCACCCAATCCCTCTTTTTATAGAGAAGAGGGCTTTCTTCCCATTGGGCATGCAGCAGTCGACTGTTACATGCCATCAGTCGGCCATCGCTCTAATGGTTGACTCCCGATGGCTTTTGACTTGTCGTTGTCATCGTCCAACGATAGCCTTGGCAGTCGACTGTTGATATTAGCAGTCGACTACTGCCAGCGTAGCCGACTGATCAGTCAACTACGAGTGGTTATGTTCCCGTATTTACCCATAGCAGTCGATTGATGGTACAACAATGATCATCAAACCCTAGCACATCGAGCTAGAAACACCTCGTGCAAACACCACGACATTTAGTTGACTTCAGCAATGATCGCTATCTATAGCAAATGATCGGGTGTAGGGTAAAACCTCAAACAAACACTTGTTTGAGCATCTGATGATCGGGTAAATCTCAAACCACCTATTTGAGAATCCGACACTTCCATTCATCGAGTAGAAATCTCACATGTTTGAGCATCCAACTTTTCCAATTTTCGGGTAAAATCTCAAACACAAGTTTGAGCGTTTAACTTGTCGGGTAAAACCTCAAACCTAAGTTTAGGCATCCGACACTTGACTTAGCCATTCGGCCAAGTTCACCTATGAGCTACCCCATCCCAGGTTACAATCGCTCAATCTCTCATCTTCCCATGGAGTCCCTCACCAAAGCTCTCTTCATCCGGCCACATCCCTCAGAAATACTAAGAACAAGACAATTGAAACTAAAGCAAAAGTAAAGAGAAAGAAGCAATCGCAAAAATAATGATGTAACGTGGTTTACGGCCCTTGCCGCTAATCCAATGATGATTCATATGATGAATCACTCTCTCAACCAAATCCACTAATCTCTCCTTTAGCTCAACAAGGTGGAAGTAACCTCTTTACACAAACTCTCCCACTTACAATAAGATTGAGTTAGAAACAAGTAAGAGAAGAGTAAACACGTTTTGGGCACTTGGGAGTATGAATAGGAATGAAGCATTAACCTCCCAAAGGCACCCAAGCCCTCTTTTATAGAGAAGAGGGTTTTCTTCCTGTTGGGCATGCAGTAGTCGACTATTGCATGCCATCAGTCGAATGCCACTCTAATAGTCGACTCCCAATGGCTTCTGACTTGTCATCGTCACCGTCCAATCGTACCCTTGACAGTCGACTACTGATATCAGTAGTCGACTGTTGCCCGTGTAGCCGGCTAATCAATCGACTATGAGTGGTTTTGTGCCCGCATTCACCCATAGCAGTCTACTGTCATCCCTTGGTAGTTGACTCATGGTGTAGTAGTCGACTGCCAAACCCTAGCAGTCAACTGCTGAGACAAAAACATCTCAGTCGAATACCAATCAACATTCAATCGACTAAGAGCAGTCGACTTCTATCTATAGCAGTCGATTGGTGTCGGGTAAAACCTCAAACAAACACTTGTTTGAGCATCCGATGGTCGGGTAAACCTCAAACCACCTGTTTGAGCATCCGACACTTCCATTCATTGGGTAGAAACCTCAAACTCATATTTGAGCATCCGACTTATCCAATTGTCGAGTAAAATCGCAAACACAAGTTTGAACATCCGACTTGTCGGGTAAAACCTCAAACCTAAGTTTGAGCATCCGACACTTGACTTAGTCATTCGGCCAAGTTCACCTATGAGCTACTCCGTCCCGGATTACAATCGCTTAATCTCTCATCTTCCCATGGAGTCCCTCACCAAAGCTCTCTTCGTCCGGCCACGTCCCTCGGATGCACTAAGCCTGCGGCTCCTCCAGTGCCATCCTTCGTGTCTCATCTTGAAGTCTGCTTCCTTTGGCTTCACTCCAATGCTCCTCATCCATTGGTCCCTCGGATGCACCAAGCGCATGGTTTCCGCAATGTCATCCTTCACCGACTCAAGGACCCCAGCCATAAGATGGTGAACTCGCCAATGCTTTCATCAAGTCAACCATGTATGATTCACTTAAGTCCTGCACAACTTAAACACACACATCAAATCACATAAACAACCTAACTTAAAACATTTTCCACACACATCAAAACCAAACCATACTTGGGTTGATTGCCCTAACAATCTCCCACTTTTTGATGTGAGAAAACATGTTTAAGTTAGGGAAAACATTAACAAAACACTAAGGCAAGGAAATCATGTAAACATAACATGAGTATCAAAACACTCCCCCTTAATACATGCAACTCCCCCTTAACACATGATAATTTCCCCCCTAGCATGATTGACTTAAACACTAACATTTCTCCCCCTTTGACACCATCAAAAATATCATATAAATGTTATACAGTAAGGTATCAAAGTCTAAAAGAATAAAATGACCAAAATATGACTTAAATCCACCTAAAATAGGTTATTGTGCTTGTGCATAGTACATCAGTCGACTGCATCAGATCGCTAGTCGACTGGCATCTGAAAACTCAGATTTCAGATTTCAGAACCCAAATTCAGAAATGTATTAAAAAATTTATAAAATTCAAAAAAATCATGAAATTAGAGGAACACATTTCTTATGAGTCCCTTTATCAATGGAAAATGATTTTTCATGAAAATTCAATCAATTTTCGAAAATAAGGCAAAATCTCAAAAGTTTGAAAATGACTCAAATTTTTATCAACTTGAAAGCCTAGTTTTGCCTTGAAACATTTTAAAACATGAACTTTAAGTTTTTGAAACATTAAATGGTTTTAAAACATTAAAAATATCCAACCATGATCTTTGAGAAATATGTCCATGAATTAAACATAAGCTTTCCCCATGGTTGGTCTATGATTGCTATGTCATGATACTCTAAGTGACCCATCTAAATGCCATAAGCATTAGTGAAACACTTGTATCAACCTAACATCTCACCCATGCTATGTTTTCAATCAAGTTAGTCTAATGGTGAATGTGAGATGTGACTAAGGTATTTGTACTTAACCATAAATTTCATGTAATTTCTACCAAGGTTAAGTATTATCAATAATCATGATCATAAATCATGTATATGATAACAAAACAAGTATCACAAATCATGATTCAAACATTATCACCCAACATCATCATAAAGATCATAAGTCAACCATTTATCATGATATAAAATAAGTCCACTTATGGTTGACTATCCTAGGTTTCTCTAACCCTTAAGGATTGACTTGGGAACCCAATATAGATTCTTTCTAATAGGGTTCACCAAGTACTCCTTTGGGATCCATTTCCTAGCTACTATGGTTGTTTTAGCTTGTCCTCTAGCAATTAAACAATGGTAGGCTTTTTTATTTTTGGATCCTTTATAACCTAGGCCCTTCTTGTTAAACTTGCTCTTTGGCTCCCAATGATCATATTTAATGTGTTTGAGCCAATGGTAAATTTTTCAAGGGCCTTAGTAAGGTAATCTACCTTTTCCCTTAGAGTCCTATTTTCTTCAATACATGCATCATTTGTCATAGAAGAAGAAGCATTATCATTTAAACATGCATTTTCTAGATTTTCTTATAATTTCCTAATTTCATCAAGCATGCATTTGTTTTTCTTCTTAGCCCTAAATAAATCCCTAGTTAAACTAGAAATCATGGAAATAAACTTTTTAGGAGGGAGATTTGTTACCTCACTTACCCAATCTTCTTGTTCCGAATCCAAGATAGACGCTCCCCCTTCACTTGAGCTCTCCTCCTCACTTGAGCTTGCTTCTTCTCTTTCGGATGAGGTGGAGGCTATGTCATCAATTCCCATAAGTGCAAGGTGGGTGAAGATTTCTTCTTCTTCCGATGATGATGGATCATCCCATGAGCATATGTTGAGCAGTACCATAGATGAACCTTCTTGCATCTCAGAGGTGAAGAAGAGCTTGGAGACTTCGAATCTTTAAGATCTCACTTGCTCATCAAACAACTCATAAAGATGAAAAACTATGGTATGAGCATCCATATGCTCATGCTGCTTCCGTAGCTCGGGTACCATCACGACTAGCATGATGCAACTCACTAGTTCAAAATCACTCACATATTTCTGATGAGCGAACAATTGGTCCAGAGTTACGTCATCACTAGGATGGGTGGGAAGAGGCGCTTCGAGGACATACTGAAGCTTTTCAGCCTTGAGAACAGTTCTCAAGTTTCTAAGCCAGTCCAAGAAGTTCGACCCAATTAATTTATTCGAATCCAAAATAGAGCGCAAATTCAAAGACATCATGATAAAGCGATTAACCTAGAAATACAAATCGAGCATATATGAGAAAATGATTTTAAAATGCATCAACATACATTTATATATCCCATTCATTTTTCAAAATTCAAAAACCCTCAAAATCAATTCGAAAGATCGTAGGTCCATCTCTGAATGGGATGATATCCAACATATATAAGAACCTTGGAGTGAGTCCAACAAGTCATTCTTAGCTATGATGGTAGGTATTGAGTATACCGATTACATATCGCGTATATGTAACTATCACAATGTGCTATCAACTAATTGAATGTTCACACATACATTGGGTTGTTAACATATTAACAAGTATGCATCATATGCATAGGACCCAACTTCACCTCTCTTCACATCGACCTTGGAGTGAGTCTAACAAATCGATGCTCCAAGTTAGAGCTGACCCATTAATCGTGAAATAGTTTTAATATGGTTAGAGCGTATTCAACCAATTAGCCAGGCTTGGAGTGAGCCCAACAACCCAAACTAACGATTGACCTCTGACTTTTACCATATTAGTGTCAAACTATTCCAATTATTTGAACATGTTCAGGTTCAAGCCGGGCTTGGAGTGAGTCCAACAACCCAAACAAGAAACGAAACTCTGGTTCTAACTATATTAATGGAAGGTGTAGGCTTTAATATTGTGTAAGGGATTTAAGGTCTCATCCTCTTTGCATGCAAATAACTATTATCTACATGGCATGGTACACATGACATGTTGGTGCAGGGGCACCTAAGTCGAACCTATATTTTGATTATGGCAAAAGACGCAAAGTTAAGGATATATCGTTATCTCACGAGCTGAATCGAGTGTGCAGAAAAGTGCTAAAGTTGGAGCTGAAGGCTAGCGACACCCGGAGGAAGCCGCGGTGGTCGGGCGACACTCGAGTGACTTCGGAGGGAGCCGAAGGAATCGAGTGGAAGGCCAGAAGCAAAAGCGACATGGTAAGTATCGAGGTAAGCTCATGTGTGCGAGCGTAAGTGAGGTCGTATCCTCCTTACGGGGATGGTCTTAAGCGTAGATCCGACCAAAGACATCCCATCGATGGTCTAGGTCGAGATCGGACGGTCGAAGGCCGTTGAAATAATGTTTTCTTTAAGCTAACTTTGCCTTGCAGCAAGCATCGATCGACCCGGCTTGAGGACTCGACTTCATCGTCAATCGATCGCCGAAGAATCGAATCGATCGATGTCGCCATCACGATCGATGATGGCCATCAGTCGACTGATGGTCAATGATCAGATTCGAGGAGTCAAGGCTTATCACCCCATTTTAAGGAGATTGGTGCTCAATTTTGATTGGTTATGGTTCCTCTCGAAAAGGGGCTCAAAGGCTATAAAAGGAGGGCCAAACCTAGGGTTTCATCATCAATTCTAAGCTTCCAAGAGCCTCCACAAAGCTACAACTCTCCGACAACGAAGTTCTTCTTCTCCGACGCTAGGTTTAATTTTCTTTTAGTTTTTGTATGTCAGTTTTAGATTTATATTCGTTGTTCATTTACTTTTTCGAAGCTCTTTTTCTATCATAATGAGGAGAGGGGGAGTGTCCCTCTACCTCAAGTTTTTGTTCTTGTATCGATTAACTCCTACCTCCAATGAGGAGGAGTTTGTTTAGTATTTTGCCCTCCGTGCGTGGTCAAGGACCACTAGGGCCTTGGAGTAGTAGCCGAAGGCTACAAACCAAGTAAAAAGAATTGTCTCTTTTATTTATTGTTTTTATTTCCGCTACAAATTATCTATTCGACTTTCAAAGAACGATTTCGTAAAAGTTTTGTTTCGCTATTCACCCCCCCTCTAGCGAACCGCATCGATCCAACATGACATACATCTACATGTCACGACAAGCATGGCATAATGATATGCATCTAATGCAATTACATGACATACAATTATGCATGTACAAGTAGTTTCCATATTGTCAAAATTAATTTTTGAAAATAAAATATATTTGCGATTTGATTTCCCAAATCAAATCCCGATTAAATTAGGAAATAAATTTCCAAATTTAATCACATATTCTATTTATGGAAAATATTAATTAAGGAAATTCAAATTTAATTTAGGAAACAAATTTCCTAAATTGTAATTTCCTAATCACATTAGAAAATTTCCAATTTGAATTTCTTTACTAATTAAAATTTCAATAATTATTTCTAAACTTTTCAAAAGTAGAAAATTTCCAAAAATACAATTATGACTATCGCAAAATAATTTTACAATTATGTCGAAACACAGTCGGGCTCTGATACCACTGTTGGGTTTCCCCTGCACCGACGTGGGTGTGCGTTCGAACATATTTCGTAAACATGTATACAGCAGAAGCAAAAATAAGTAATAAACTAATTTATTACAATACACACACCACATGCATGCAAGGATACATCAAGTGTAGACATAATTGTTATTTCAAATTTTGTAATAAAGAAACTAATCTAGGTATACTTGACGAATTACATGAAGCGGAAATGACATCAACCAAGCGACCCTCACGAGTTTCGCCTCTATTCGTATCCACGTCGAGTATCATCGGGATAGCTTCACAAAGCCATGAGCTCCAACTTCAAGAGAGGTACTAGCTTTGCGTTGAAGTCGTTGTGATCCGAGAGACGATCACAATCCAAATCAAATTCGGATCCAAAAATCGAGTTCCACGAACTCGCTTCTCGGAAGTGGTTTTCGTCAACCAATTGACGAAACCTTGGTCCTCCACCAAAGGGGATTGCCGGAGATCCAATCCCCAGTAAGTAGGTCGCTGCCGGAGCGCAAAATGTTGACCAAATGACCTCTCCACGAAGAGGACAACAAGCTGTCCAAAACTGGACAGCTTGTTTTGGTGGAAGAGATGACCGGCCAAAGACTTGGCCGGCTGCCCTTGATGGCCGGCAACCAAGGGAGGATAGTCGGAGGAGTTGTCGGCGACCGGTGGATGGTCGGCGGCAAGGAAGAGGAGCATCAACACCAATGGGCGGCAACCACACCTCTCCTAGGGTTGGGCGGCAACAATAAGAGAGGAGAAGAGAAAAATGGTTAGGGTTTCCAAAACCTTGAACCGATTAAATCACAAAAACCCTTATGCCGCGTTTTTATAGAGAACATATTCTCCTAATGGTTATTGGTTCATAACCAAAATCCATTAATCCGCTCCAATAACTTAAGTTAAAATAAACCAAACCGCATTGGTCTATTTTAAGTTAAAACGAACCGAACCAATTTCGGTTCATTCGTTTAAAACAAACCAAACCCCTTTGGTTTATTTTCCACCATAGGATTAGAACCAAACTGATTTGGTTCATCCATCATGTCTTCATTTAACTCGACTCATCCGTGCTTCCAATGCGACTAAAACAATTTCATGCTCGCTCTTCATTTGGTCCAACCAAACCATGTCTCTCTTGATCTGAGAATACTATTCTCAAGATCGTTTTAAATCCTTCGGATTACACTCGTAGTGTGTGTGACCAAATAGGTTCCCGATTTATTTTGGCTATCTATAATTAACCATTAATTATAGAATGATCATGAGTGGCACCTAGCAATACATCATGATCCCCAATTAACCAGAAAATCAACGGTTGATCTCAGAACGCTTCTGAAACCCTTCAGCAACTACAGTGAGTCGTGCCCCGTTCCCTTCACTCATCTTATACCACTTGGTTCAGGACATGGTCTATGTGTCAGTCCCCACTAGGCTGACCACGTCACACCTAGCCCAAGTATTACTTCCTCGTCCTACGAATTCTAGTTACTGCACATGTATCCAAGAGTACCATACTCTAAACATGTAATGCTTTGGCCAAAGACTTTAGTAACAATCCAACGAGAGGTCATAGGGTATACATCTCCTCGCAAGGAGTGGTGAATCCTCTGTAGGCTATTCAAACACCTTCGGCCACTTCGACTTATACCCAATCATCCTGGGTCCACATCTTCTCAGAGATGTTTGCTTAAGATGTCAAAGCATAAGTCTTCATGACCAAGATGACTTGAATACCGCAAGTCAAAGGAACATCGCACTTAAGCTGCAGTAAGAACTTCATTAACATATCCATATATGCAGAGAACCATATGAAGTCTTACATCTAGTCACTCCAATGAACTAGTTACCATAACTAGCATCCACGGTTAACTCCGGACATCCCAATGTCTCCAGCCAGTGAGAAACAACTGCTTGGATAAACCAAAGAGTATAACTCGTGCTAGTCTCAACAGAATTGATGGTGTCCGAATACATCAATTCATCGACTAGGGATAATTTCAATACATAACAATTACACATGTAGAGATACTCACTAGTTGTGATCCAATCACAACTTCTCTCATGCTGTGAATCGTATTGCGGACATTCAACAAATGAGTTTAAGATCCAATCAAATACATGAAAACATGTATACTCAAATAGTGAATCTTCATTTATCAAACAAATGGTACAACCATAAGGCGATTGCCTTAGGACATCTCTCATATATCACTAACAAATCGATGAAGGGATATTTCTTGGATATTCGACCACTAGTAGGGCCTATAGGATTTATAATAAGAAAACTCTAAAAATTGAAGAAACAACTAATGTAAAATTTGATGAAGAGGAAATTACCAATAATCAAATAAACACATTAAAAGATAATCAAAATGAGCAAAATGAAATTATACATGATGAAGAGGAACAAACCCAATGTGAAGAAAACTTAAAGACATCTAGAATTAATCCTAACCATCCTCTTGAACAAGTATTAGGAAATCTAACTTTACGAGTACAAAATAGATCATCCCTAAGAAACTTGAGTCAAATTGCATTAATATCAAAAATAGAACCAAAATCAATAGATGAGGCCTTACTCGACATTGATTGGATAATAGCTATATAGGAAGAACTAGCGCAATTCGAAAGAAATGAAGTGTGGGACTTAGTACCTCCACCATTAGATAAATTAATAATAGACACCAAATGGTGAAAGAGCTCTCAGTTAGTCAGTCCTTCCAACGTAGAGAGAGAGGCTCTCCCTTCTTTCTAGATTTCCTAGAGAGTGGGCGGTGGAGGGTAGGCGAGTTGGCTAGCTTTGGCGGGTGGTTCTCGGCATGCCTGGGGGCCCTCGACGGCTGTTCCGCACACTGATCGGAAAGCGATCGCTAGTTTGTGGTGCTACTCAGGGAGGTTTGTGCGTGGTGTAAATTTGCAAGGTGTGAGGTGTTGTTCGTGCAGTAGTGGGTTGCTGTCATCTTTCTCGGCCACTATTCCTCCCAGACCATTGTTTTAACCCCCCGTTCCGCCATCCCCCCCTTTTTCCCAACCATTATTCCCCCCAGGTCACTTTTTCCCTATCACTATTCCTGCCATCCCCCCTTTTCCTGACCACTATTCCTCCCAGACCACTTTTTTCCCCATTCACTTTTCAGGGCACTATTCCTGTGCCTTTCTCCCGATCACTTTCCCCCCCCAGACCACTATTTACTTCTAGCCCTGTTATCACCTTTTCCCGACCACTATTCCCCCAGACCACCTTTTCCCTGATCACTTTTCCCCGTTCACTTTTCCAGGGCACTATTCCTGTGCCCAGGCTATCAGGGCACTATTCTGGTGATCTTGCGGTTGAGATAGGGTTTCGAAAGGTTGCTAGAAGAAGAAGAAGCACTATAGGACAAAATGGTAGGTGGGAAGCAGGCCTCGTACAAGCCTTGCGTGCACCTTTTGGCGCAAGGCTCAAGGTCTGGCCTAGCCTAGTCTTGACTTAATTGGAAGACTGCAAAATGGGTGTTGGTGTGTGCAGGCTGAGTTGCACGAAATGGGAAAGGCCAAACAGGTCTAAACACAAAACACACAAGGTGGCAAATCAAAAAGGCCCAAATAGATTTTGGAAGCTGCAGGGGGTCAGAGTAGGCCAGGAACAACTGGGAAAGGTGTTGACAAGGGGAAAGGCCTGGGGCTATAGAGGTGGAGGTGGAAGCGTAGAGCAACATGGCAGAGGTTGTAGAGGTGGAAGAAAACTTGGAGGTTGAAGCCCAGGTGGAGACTGATGAGGTTAATGAGGTGGCAGCTGATGTGGCAGAGGGGGTAGGGTAGTGGTGCATCACAGAATGTGCAGCTAGTAGCGACGTCGCACCAGGTACGTCTGCTTGGCCAAAGTGCAGCTATACCATGGACGAATCTATTTAGAGATAACCAGAATGAAACAATGTCAATGAAATTGGATCAATTTGAGTGAGAAGAGATGACAACTCAGATAGGATATGGTGATATTGATGTGGTGGAGATGGTGCTTGGTCCGTGTTTGGTTGGGTGCTTCATGGGCAAGCATCAAGGTAGACAAGGGGTGGAATTGGTGATCAAGAGATGGGGAGTTCCATGTAGTTTCCATCTTCACAAGTCCGGATGGGTGGTATTCAAGTTTGACGGGGAAGAGGATAGAGAGAAGGTGTTGATTGGAGGTCTATAATTTATATTTGGTACGCTGTTATTCTTGAAGATCATGCCAAGGTGCTTCTTATTCGCAGAGGATGGTCGTCACGTGCCGGCATGGGTACAACTCCATGGACTGCCACCAGACTGTTGGACCCATAGAGTACTAAGTTGGATGGGATCGGAAATAGGTAGGCCTCTATACACTGACAAGCTAACTAGAACGCGGGAACGGATATCTTTTGTCCATATTCTTGTGGAGGTTGACGTCCAAGGGCGAGGGTGAGGTAGATACCGGTGGAGTTGCCAACGGGTACTAAGGTGGAGGTCCGTGTCACATATGAGTTGATCATGGACTACTGCAGCATATGCTGACGATTGGGACATAGGACAGAGAAGTGTAAATTGATTATGACTCCATTGCCGAGACCGATAGAATCGGCAGTCCAAAAAACAAATGAAGCAATGCCTTCGGAAGTGCAAACTGAGCAACTCCAAGTTGACCCTGCCCCAGTTGTGCAGGGTGAGGCGCCGCCAATGCGCCAGGCCCTGCACCAATAAGGGAGGGGAGATCGCGCTTGAGGCAGGTATACCACACACGCTCGAGGCAACAGGCTGAGGCTAGGATTCAGGATGATGTACTGGAGGAGTAGGATGCAAGGGAACGAGATGAAGAGCGGGTAAAGGCAAATACATGTGTGCAGCAGGGTTCATCGATGGCTGCGTATGGCAAACAGACTGTAGGTGCAAGTAACAGCATGGGTGGCTAAAACTCTGCAGCTGATGCGGTGCAGGGAAACTCTATAGCAAGACAAACATTAGGCTCGGTGGATGCCACTGAGCAAGATGAAGGGGCCAGCAGCAGGGCTGGAGCTCAAGGCACAACGATGGCTGAGCAGCTAGTGGAGGCAGTCTGGACCACGGTGGTGCAGCGAAAGACCGACAACCGACGGGTGAGCGCAGCCCAGGCACGATGCTAATGAAGATCGTAACATGGAATATAAGGGGGTTTCACAAACCCCTAAAGCATGGGGGGGGGGGGAGGTACAACAACTCCTCAGAAGTCGACGTATACAAGTGATGGCACTCCTCGATACAAAATTATCGGTGGAGCGGCTAGATGTTATTGGGCAGCGATACTTCAATGGTTTGCATATGGTTCACAATTTTGAATTTTCTAATCGTGGAAGGATTTTGGTTATATGGGATTTGCAGTTGGTTTCCTTGGAGGCCTTGGAAATGGGGGAACAATATGTTCATTGTCGTGCAACATGTAATGTCACGCATCGGGGATTCGTGGTCACGTTCGCCTACGGAATGCATTCGGTTGTAGCTCGTAGGGACTTATGGAGTGGGCTGCAACACATTAGAGAGCTTGTGCAGGAGCCATGGGTTGTCATGGGAGATTTCAATTCTGTGCTATCAGTGACGGATCGGTTGAATGGGTTGTCGGTGACAAATTACGAATTGTGGGACTTCCAGCAGTTTGTACATTCATGTGGCTTGGAAGATTTGCGTTCTATTTGATGTCGTCACACGTGGAAAAATGGTAAAGTCGTGAGTAAACTTGACAGAATTTTGGTCAACTCACAATGGTTTCTACATAATTTGAGAGTGTGGCAGAGTACACTCTATCGGGCTGTTTGTCCAATCACTCGTGTGCCATACTCAGCATCATGGGGTGGGAAAGGGGAGGCTGTCGACCTTTCAAATTCTATAACATGTGGACGCTCCATAGTGAGTTTCAATCGCTGGTGGGGGCGGCTTGGAGTGGCCCGGTATATGGGTATGCACAATATGTTTTGAAGATGAAGTTGTCTCGGCTTAAGGGGCAGCTTTGAAATCTAGACAAACTCCACTTTCAGCATATATCAAAGAAAGCTAAGCATTCCAAACAGGAACTGGAGGATGTGTAGGGACTGTTTTGGGTCGTGCAGGAGGAGAGGAGGAGACGGTGCTCGAAAGGGAGGCCTATGCTGCGCTTAAGAAGAAGGCCACACTCTTAGTAGATGTGGAAAAAATGTTCTATCAACAGAGGGCAAAGACTGCATACATTAAGGGCAGCGATCGATGCACCAAGTGTAGGATATTTGAGGCCGCTAGAGGGGGGGGGTGAATAGCGTCGCGCTCGTTCAATGATGGAATTCGTTCACGTTCGTCTCTACAAAACTCATTATGCGCAGCAGAATAATAATAGTAATAATGAAAAGCAAGACAAACACACAAACACAATTATTTAACGTGGTTCAGAACCTCAAGGTTCCTACTCCACGGATCGAGCTCTACGAGCTCTAGTGATGCACACGCAACCACTAATAAACACTCCTTCTCGGAACATTCCGGAGGCGGAGAAATCTCGTACAATATGATTACAACAATAATCAAAATGCTACAAGAAAATACAATGAAATACAAAGCAATACAAGTAAAGAAAATACTTTACAAATGCTCTTGAATGCTTGATTGCTTGGTTTCTTGATATCAACTTGGAGACCCTGATTTGTAGCAACAAATCGCCCCAAAAGCGCTCAAGAAACCATGCCATTTTCCTCCATCATGAGCTCCTTATAAAGCTTCAACCTGTGCTGGAAAAAGTCGATCAGTCGACTGATCGGGACCATTAGTCGACTGATGCCACTGTTGTCGTGAGACAACGGCTAGATCCACGCTGGATAAGTCCAACGGATCCATCATCAGTCGACTGATGATACCCATCAGTTGACTGATGGAGCCTTACTCGACCAGTCGAGTCTCGACTCCATTATGTGCCCGATTTCACGAGCACCAGTTGACTGATCACAAGATCAATCGATTGCTCAGCCCATCAGTCGACTGCCCACCTATGGCAGTCGACTGCTAGAGCAATTATCGCAGTCAAACCCTAGTTGACTACACCAGTCGACTGCCATATGACACCAGTCGACTGACACATCTCAAACATGAGGTTTTAGCCCAAGTATGGTGCCCCCATACTTGCTAGACCACCCTTAGCCTAGACCTAAGCCTTCTAGCCACCTCCATCAGCCTCACGCCTCTCGGATCCCTCCAAGTCATCCATTACTTATTCATCCATTGCGCTAGCCTCCAGGTGCTTCCATCGGCTATGTCATGCTAACGGTATCTACACCGCTAAGGCACATTGGACTTACGCCGCCAAGACTCCGCTTGGACTTTACGCCGCCAACCATTGGACTAATGCTGCCAAGACTTCCGCTTGGACTTTACGCTGCCAATATCAACCCCTTGGACTTCTCAAATGCCAAGAATCAAGATTGGACTTTCCCTTGCCAACCCATGTTGGACTTTCCATGCCAAGACCCATGCTTGGACTTCCCTTGTGCCAAGTACTCAAGACTTGGACTTTCCCAAGTGCCAAGTGTCCCACTTGGACTTTCCATGCCAAGTACTCATGACTTGGACTTTCCATGACAATTACATTGTCATATGTTTTTGTCTAACATCAAAACATCTCTCGAGCCAAGCTCGAGTCCTGGTCAATCGTGACCTGGGCCGATTGCACCAACACCAAGTTTTTTCATGATTTAGTCAAGCGCAACAACAAACAGAATGCTATCATATCAGTCAGTAAGCGGTCAGGGAAGCAAACATCCAGTCTTGATAAAGTCGCTGCAGAATTTGTATCGTATTATGGGGACCTATTAGGCAAGGCTGAAGTCTGCAGCCTTTGGATGCTGCTGAGATGTCAGGGCAGAAGCTGAGTGAGGAGCAAGCTGCTGGGCTAGAACAACCGGTGACTGCAAAGGATATCCAAGATGCATTATTTGACATTGGGAGAGATAAGGCTCCGGGGCCGGACGGATACAATTCCACCTTCTACCGATCGGCGTGGGAGATAGTCAAGGTAGATTTTGAGGCTGCTGTGCTAGAATTTTTTCGAACGGGAAGGCTGCTCAAAGAATGGAATCACACGGTCATTGCGCTAGTGCCGAAATTTGAGCATGCAGTGGAAGTATCTAACTACCGACCAATTTCATGTTGTACGGTCTTCTATAAAGTTATTTCTAAGATACTAGCCGACCGATTATCAAAGGTGATGGACTCACTCATGGATCCCACTCAAGTGGCATTTGCTTCTGTTCGTAGCATAGGGGAGAATATCAATTTGGCACGAGAATTGCTTCGGAAGTATGCCAGAAAAAGGATTTCTCCTCGGTGTATGATAATGGTTGACTTGCGGAAAGCTTTTGACACGGTGGATTGGAGCTTTCTTGAAGCGACCCTTGTTGGTTATGGATTTCCTCAACACTTTCGCTCTTGGATAGTCGAGTGCATATCTACAGTTACATACTCGGTGAGTGTCAATGGTAGTATGCATGGTTTTTTGCAGGGCGGAGGGGACTGCGGCAGGGAGACCCCTTGTCCCCGCTGCTATTTGGGCTATGTCTTGAGGTGTTTTCACAGTGTATGAAGGATGTGGCACAACAATCCACTTTTCACTATCATCCGATGTGTCGAGAAGTGGGGCTAACGCACCTAGCCTATGCCGATGATCTCTTGATGTTTGCCAAGGCGGATTCCTCTTCGCTTCAGGTGATTGCAGATTGTTTGCGAGACTTTAGTGATATGGCTGGACTAAGAGCCAACCCCTTGAAGTCCAGTATGTACATGGCGGGGGTGGATGCACGTACACGTGCGGACCTCCTATAGATCACGAGCTTCTAGCAGGGAGCCTTCCCATTTTGGTATCTTGGCATTCCATTAGCTGCGGAGAAGTTGCAGATTGTGGACTATGGGCCATTATTGGAGACAGTTAGCCGACGGGTCTACTCTTGGCCGAAGCACACATTATCCTACGTCGGGCAGTTGGAGCTAGTACGATCAGTGCTACAGGGCATAGAGTGTTACTGGTTATCAATCCGCCCGGTCCCTAGCGGTGTGGTTGATAAGATATATGGCATATGCCAGAGCTTTACATGGAGCACCAAGCATCCTGTAACATCTTGGCGATCCCTTTGTTTATCGAAGGAAGAAGGTGGTTATGGCCTTAGAGACTTACATGCGTGGAACTCGACATTATGGTCTATTCCCGTTTTGAAGAGGAACACGCGCAACATCTTCGCATTGTCATGGATAGGCTTCGACAGAAGCAACTATATGCAAAGTTCAATAAATGCGTGTTCTGGTTACCCTCAGTCGGTTTTCTGGGACACGTGGTTTCTAGAAAAGGCATTTCAGTTGACCCCCAGAAGATCGAGGCTGTCACAAGTTAGGAGCAGCCAAAATCGGTTCAGGAGGTTAGCAGTTTCTTAGGCTTAGCCGGATATTACAAATGATTCGTTGAGGGTTTCTCAAGCATTACTATGTCATTGACACGCCTTATCAGGAAGAGCGTGAAGTTCACATGGTCAGAGGCCTGTGAGACCAGCTTTCAGGAGTTGAAGAAGAGACTAGTATCAGCACTGATTCTGGTATTGCCATCAGGAGACGACGGTTTCATTTTTTATACCGATGCATCTCTCCAAGGTTTAGGCATAGTACTGATGTAGCACGACAAGGTGGTCACTTATGCTTCTCGCCAGTTGAGGGAGCATGAGAAAAACTACCCAGTACATGATCTAGAGTTAGCTGCTATTATCTTTGCCTTGAAGATTTAGAGGCATCATCTGTATGGTATTACATTTGAGATTCTCACTGATCATAAGAGTCTCAAATATCTATTTATGAAGAAGGAACTCAATCTTCGACAGAGGAGATGGATAGAGTTCCTAAAGGATTATGACTGTACCATTAGCTACCACCCAGGGAAAGCAAATGTGGTTGCCGATGCACTTAGCCGGAAGTCCCGTGGACTTTAGCTTGCTACCAAGTTTTAGTCACGGATTTGATTTAGGGTTTCTCCGAGTTGGGCCTTGAGGAGTAGGGACCGATAGAGCAGGGCATTCTTGTTACCATGTTTGCTCAGTCATCTATCAGGACGAGAGTCCGAGAGGCTCAGGTCGGTGATCATCACTTACAGTTCATTGGCAACCAAATAACCTCTGGACAGCAGACTGAGTTCACCCGAGATGATGAGGGCATTATTTATTTCTGGGGCAGATTATGCGTACCTCAGTCTCACCCGGTCATGGAGGAGTTACTTCAGAAGGCTCATCACTGTCGATTTACGATCCACCCAGGCGGAACCCGCATGTATCAAGATTTAAGGCATTTGTATTGGTGGAACGACATGAAGAAAGACATCATAGATTTTGTAGCTAGATGTCTAGTTTGTCAATAGGTGAAGGCTAAGCACCAGAGACCAGCCGGACTACTACAGAGGATTCCTATTCCCGAGTGGAAGTGGGATCACATTACCATTGATTTTGTGGTGGGTCTGCCTAAGACCCGATGAGGCCATGACACGATTTGGGTAGTCGTTGACCGATTAACCAAATCTGCACACTTCTTAGCAATTTGGAAGACCGACTCTCTGGATCGTATGGCAGAGTTATATTGTTGGGAGATCATCAGATTGCATGGTGTTCCTTTGAGCATTATATCAGATAGAGATCCCCGGTTCATGTCCCAGTTCGGGTAGAGTCTACAACAGACCTTAGGCACACAACTTCATTTTAGTACAACATTCCATCTGCAGACAGATGGACAGTTTGAGCGAACCATTCAGACTCTAGAGGACTTGCTGAGGTCCTACATTATGGATTTCGGAAGCAACTAGGAGGACCACTTGCCATTAGTGGAATTCACCTACAACAACAGCTATCATTCAGCTATCCAAATGGCCCTGTTTGAAGCATTGTATAGTAGACAGTGTCGGACACCCACCCTCTGAGAGGAGGTTAGGGAGGCCCAGTTGCTAGGACCCCAGAGAGCTCAACATGAGGTAGAGTTGGTCCGTACTATCAGACGAAGGATGGCAGAGGCGCAGGATCGTCATAAGAGTTATGTCGATCGGAGACGGAGACCTTTGGAGTTCTCTATTGGTGACCATGTATTCTTGCGAGTCTCACCCACGAAAGGGGTGAAGAGATTTGGCCTCCATGTTAAGCTAGCTCTAAGGTACATTGGTCCTTTCGAGATATTGGAGAGGATCGGAGCAGTCACTTACCGCCTCACACTACCATCGTCCTTGGTTGGTATTCATGATGTGTTTCATATGTCCATGCTGAGGAAGTATGTGCCAGACCCTACACATATTCTGTCAGATGTGTCAGGTTCCATTCAACCTGATGCTATTTATGAAGAGGTTTCGGTACGGATTCTGGATCACAAAAAATGATAGTTGCGGAATAAGATTGTGCGACTTGTTAAAGTCGAGTGGAGTTACCACACTGATGAGGAGGCTACATGGAAGTTTGAGGAAAAGATCAGAGCTCAATATCCCCACCTGTTTACTTAGGGTACATGAAATATACTTTCAGTACTTGTGCTACTTGAGTGTGCTATCTCTTACTCATTATGCATTCGAGTGGGAAATTTGGGGACCAAATTTTTATTAGTGGGGGAGAATGTGAGATATCGAAAAATAAAAAAAATACCCATTGTTAATTAAGAAATTATCTTAGGTAATTTTCCAAAAAATTTTAGGAATTTTTCTGGAATTAAACAGAGGTTTTATGGACATTTTATGGGGATAAAGCAAATAGACTTTTGGGAAGTCTATTTAGACTATCCGCTATTAAAGAATTAATTGGGTTAATTAACCTAGGTTATAAGTTAACCCTATGTTTATTTTCCCCGATCTCGATCTTCTTTGCGATTTTCCTACCAGCCGTAGCCGCGGGTCCTTCCTCCCGCTCGATTTCTTGCCGATCTCTGCCCAGTCTCCGCCCTTCTCCCGATCTCGCTCAAGCGCCGCCGGACCTCTCTTCCTTCTCTCGATCGAGCGATCCTATTTTCTCTGCCGCCGCAACCCTTCTCTCTCATCTTCCTTCCTCGATCGTGAGCACTGTCGCCACACGCATGCCCGGAGTCAGTTGCCACCATCGTCGCCCGTGCGGTCATCGACCTACGCATCGCGCGCATGCGGCCAGCAGCCACAGCCTTTGTGCGCTCACCGCCCTTAACCCCCTATGCCGACTCACTACCGCCTCTTCTCGTGATGCCACCCACAGTGTCATCGGCACCTCTTTTGCTCCCATAGGCTGCCGCCGCGAGCTGCCACCTTCGCCGTAGTGCCCTCCCCCTTTCTCTGCTTGCGTCATGCACATCCACCCTTCTCTTCTCTTCTCCGAGCTGGATTGTCATCATCACGCCGAAGATCTACACTTGCACTGCCAGTGGTTCTCGGAACTATGGTCTAGAGCTGATGAACAAAGGATAGGAGGTTACAACCGCTGGTAAGCTCAATCTGTCTCCTTTGTTTTCATTGCTATTGTTAATCCTTGTCTTTGTTGTCTGCAGCTGGGTTTGATTCGTGGTGTGGGGTGCTGCTCGATTTTGTTGTATGTCGAGGAGTTTTGGCTGAGTAGGAGTCTTGGCCGGTTGAGAGGGTTGTGGGTCTTGGCTGTGAAGTTGAGTGGGATGTTCCGGTGAATAGAACAGGCTGTGAAGGCTGTTCACGGGTTGTGTGGGCTGTGCATGTTTTGTGTGTGGGATGGGAATGAGCTAGGGAAGCTCAGTTCCGGTAAAGAGAGCTGTGAATGGTTTAGAATGTGTTTTGATGTGTGAGGTATCTATTTGGGTTTTGGATCCGTCCTATGGATGGTAAATTTTGTTTATCTAGTTGAATGTGTAGGTTAGCGTATTTGCTACTTGTAACGGTGGGTTTGAGAGATCAACCCCAGGAAATTGGCAATTGGAGGTTGATAAAGTGGATGTATGAGTATGGGGATATTTGGTTCGTGCCTTGATGTTGGGGGGATGTAAATGGTTAAATAGCTATTTGGGTTTAATTATGGTGTTAAATATACAAGTGGGGGTTTCTAATTCGTATTCGATAAAAGGATGCGAATATAGGAACTATATAGTAGAAAGTTACTCTGTTGTTGTGTGCTTGAATTAATCGTAGTTGATGATATTTGCAGGACGTGGATACGAGGCCGATCCACAGACGTTAAGACAGTTGGTATTCTTTGTAGTAGGCGGGTATCATTGACTTATCTTCTTTTAGATATTGTCATATTGTTGTGCATCATTTACTATAGCTAGTAATAGTTTTCTATGCTTTTAAATGCCTTGGTATGTTACTACCTAGTACGTGTTGTAGCCTTTTTATATGCTTATTATATTGGTGCTCTATCATTTTGATACTTGTCATTTGTTTATTTGGCACTAAGAGTAGTGACATACCTTACATATTGGGCATTGAATGAGTAATGGATATACCTTGCATGTGTACATAGACTTATGTACTTAGGTTATTTGATATGGGCTCCTATTGGTACATACTATAGGTAGCCATGGATTGATAGGTGTATCGTGCATTAGTGACATGCACCATCTTGCATTATTGCATGACTGGCGATCATCGGCTCCTTGGTAGGAGGTGATACTACTTAGTAGTTGAGCCCATCGTCAGTTACATTATCTACACACACAACCACTCGTGAGTTAGTGGTATTTCAGGAGGGTGTGTGTAGTTGCTCTGTCAAAGCTCCACGGTGGTCGCTTAGGATATTGGTACTACGATGTGGTAGTAGACAGGGATCCCTCCGTTGTCGTAAGATGAGGAGATGAGACGACTGATGTCCCCCATATACATACATGGGATAGGAGGGTGATACTCTGCCAGCATCTTATCCACTCGGTCACATAGGTGTAGTGACGGCAGAGTGCATAGTTGTCACAGCCCTACCCACTCGGTCGACACACATGACATGTCGGTGGCTTGACTGGCATCAGGGGTGACACATGTCATTGCATTATGTGCATACATTTTTACTATATGCATTGCTTGTTGCACTTTTGATTGTTGCATATGATTGTCATGCACATACAGGAGGTATTATGTAGTTTATATTAGTGATTTTCTATTTGCTTGTATGGATGTATCTTATGTCAGCTTAGGTGATTCTGGTATGTACATTTTCAGGTATATATTTTTGTCGAGAAACTGTACCAGCATGATTATTATTGCTAATAGTTTACTATGCATGACTATTAGATATTTGCTGAGTTTTTACTCACTCCGTTGATATCTATTTTATTTCAGGATGAAGCCTTCCAGAGGGTCCAGTTGCCAGTCCCCTGATCTGACGACTCTGTTATTTCCTTTTTAGTTTTCCGTATTTTTATCACTAGTACTCTATGTTTTAAACTTGTAGTATTTTATACTCGTGGTTGTTTTGGTGGTACTTGATTATATCCTTATGGACTTTTGTTTCGATTTGGTTTGGTTATGTGTGTGGTTGTGTATTCTTGCTCAGATAGCAGAAGAGGTAAGTCTAGAGGTTTTAGGCCTCTTATTTACTTGAGTTGTTGGCCTGAGGCCCATATATTATATGTGTTGTGGTGTTGTATTTCGACCATGTTGGCCAATGTATAGTGGGCCATGTGGGCCTTGTATATAGGTTTCAATTGTCTGTAGTACAGGGGAGGTGCTGTCCGATTTTCATCGGACAAGTACCCCTCTCGGGGCATGACGGTTAAAGTTAGGACTTACTTGTGTTCTAATATCAATGTTAAGTGTGCAAGCTTAACAGGAAATCTTAGTAGGTAGTGTTGACTGTATACTAGGTAAATGTCTTGACAGATCAAGAGGACCGAACACCAGACATAAAGTCCAGATGGGTCGAGTGGACCGGACATTTGGCATGATGATCGGTTGGGTCAGGAGACCAAAAAATTAGCAAAAAGTCCAGCTGGGTCAGGTAAATTAGACAACTGGTGGAAGTCCTGGTAGGTCAGATCAGATGTCAAGAACGGTAAGTCCGGCAGGTAGCCGGTGTTAGTGCCTATAAGATTCATATATCTCCACAATAACATGATATTGCCCACTTTGGGCCTAAGCCCTCATGGTTTTATTTTTGGACTCTACCCAAAAGGCCTCATGCCAATAGAGATATCTTTTCATCTTATAAGTTCCATGTCTTACCAATGTGAGACTTTGATTGTATTCCCAATACTCCAACAATCCCCCCTCAAACGAAGGACCACATTGACCCCCCCCTCAAGCCTATCCGTCCTCGAAGGACATCCTCTGCTTGATGTCCGATCCTCAACCCACCAGGACTTCCTGCCAACTATCTGGTCCTCCTGACCGAGTTGGACTTCCTGCTAGTTGTCCAGCCCTTCTGGCCCAACTGGACTTCCTGCCAATTGTTCGGTCCTCCCGACCACCAATTGGACTTCATGTCTGGTGTCTGGTTCTCTTGATCCGGACATGGGAGCTCAACTTCCTTCGTTCGAGGTTCATGGATTGACATGGACCATGACTCTGATACCAATTGTTAGTGCCTATAAGATTCATATATCTCCACAATGACATGATATTGTCCACTTTGGGCCTAAGCCCTCATGGTTTTATTTTTGAGATCTACCCAAAAGGCCTCATGCCAATAGAGATATCTTTTCATCTTATAAGCACATGATCTTTTCCATGTCTTACCAATGTGAGACTTTGATTGTATTCCCAATACTCCAACAGCCGGTGGGCAAGCCTTGATGGAGAGGTCAGACCGAGTCCTCTATAGGGGGACAAAGCTAGACGTCGATCCGACGGAGAGTCCGCATGGGACTTAGAAGTCGAGATCGAGCAGTATTACTACTACTTTCATATTTGATATTATCTATTTGTGCTAATCTAGTTTTGCAGGGATTAGTCGACTGAATGTATTCCAGTCGACTGAAGTCAAGTCGACTAGGTATGGAGATGTCGACTGGATACCTAGTTAGCAGGATTAGCTAGTGATCGATCGAAGATCTAGCAGCACAAATGGAAAGAGTTTCAGTCGACTAGAGAGTTTCAGTCGACTGAAGAGGCAAACTTCCCGATGCGGAGTCGAGTGACCTGGAGTCGACTGGAGCATATTCAGGCGACAGGAAGACTAGAAGTTCCATATCGACAGGATGATGTGGAGTCGACTGGAAGGCATTCTAGTCGGAAAAGGTTTATAAAACAAATGCTCGACCAGCTCTGAAAATATATTGCTGCTATGTCGAAGTGTTGCCTCTATTCATACTCGTCCACAAGAGCTCCATTTCCTCACAAAGATGAATTTTTGACATTCCATGCTTACTTCAAAATCTCCAAAGTGTCGGTATAATTTAGCTCGTAGTTACTTGTATTCATTTTTGCTTGTGTACTTAATTTCAAAGAGAGGGTAGAGTGTTACCCATCACTTACTTTTGTAAAAAGAGTGTTGGATCGAAACGAATCGCTAGAGGGGGGTGAATAGCGTTCGTTAAAACTTTTTTTTTTCAACAATTAAAACCAAATATGCAGCAAAAAACTAAAAGACAAACACAAGAAAGACACAAAGCTTTTTTACTTGGTTCACAGCCCACCGACTGCTAATCCAAGATCCTGCAATCCTTGATCGCTTCCAAAGGGCAATCACTAAAAGTCTCTTCCTCATTGGAGGTAAGAGACAAGACAATTACAATGATTATAAGGGCGGTAACAACGTTACCGGTCCTTATACAAATTAAGTACAGAAAGATAACAATAATATCGATAATTAATTAGAAGATGGCGCACGATCAGAGTAGCATTGTAGAGAACACGAGCATTTGGGAGATTCTTGAATTTGGGTTTGAGTCCTCCCCTCCTTTTATAGATTTGTGCCTTGGAATTTATCCCGATCTAGATCCAAAACTCGTGGATCTTATCTTGAGGTGGCAGCTTATCTTATCATGAGGTGGCGGCATCAATCTCTATCTCTTTGACCTTGTGCACTAGGCTAATTCGTCGACATCAGTTAACTGATCCTCTTAGAAGTCAACTGCCTTCAGTCGACTGCTGACACCTCCAGTCGACTGCTGCACTTGAGAATTCCTGTAACACAAGGTTAGCACAATTGATGCATAATGCCATGCAGTGTGACAGCCCTTTGACTGTCCGATCTCGACTTTGGTATTCCTCTGGAAGCCTTAGTCGAATCGATGCCTAGGATTGTCCTTTAACTGAGGACGCATCCTTACCACCGCTCCACACAGAGCTTACCTTTGTTCCTCCTGACCTGTCGCTTAGCTTTCGTACACCACTGAGGTTCCTCGACTCTTCGAGGTTCTCCTGGTGTCACCCGACCACCACGGTTTCTCAACTTGAGATTCTCCGGGTGTTGGTCGACCTTTGACTTAGCTTAAACACTTCCTGCACACTTAGCATATTACATGATATAACAAAATAACTTAACTTTGAATCTTTGCCATCATCAAAACCAGGGTTTGATTATCTAGTGCCCCTGCACCAACAATCTCTCCCTTTTTGATCTATGGCAAATCAATTCAAAGTTAAGAGAAAATAAGCAGTAAGCATTGAACAATCATTTTTCAAAACCTCCCCCTTAACCCTAGGTGAGTTTTGAAAAAAAATTACTTTTTGGGAAAAAAATAAGTAACCTCTTAACTCTATCCTCTCTCCCCCTTTGACATATATCAAAAACAACTTTATAAGGGGTATATTGTTAAGGTTAACATTTGCCAAGAAATAAAATTTTTAAACATTCTAATCAAGTTGATTTAATATGTTCAACTCCCTTTAATACTTAAGAGTTTAGGAGTTTAGATATCTAGATCCTACACCAACAATATATATCCTAGGTTAGGATGTGACCACCTAACCTTTAACATTGTTATAAAATTTTGAGAATTAAAAAAAAAACATTTTAAAGGCTCATGTCTATTGGGTTTTATGCCAAACTGGAGGTAGCTAGATACTAAGTTTGTCCAACTTAAGTCTTTTCTCCCCCTTGCCATATTATCAAAAGAAGGATTTAAATTTAGAAAGTATTGGTGATTTTTTTTTAAAAAATATTTTTTAACAACTTCTATGATGATTATCCAATTAGAACCTCTCTCTTAACCTAACATCCTTGTTAGCCACAAGGAAAGCTTATCTAAAGGGTCTCCCTTTTTGTCTGACAAACTCTTAGGACATCCTTGTTGGCCACAAGGAAGGCTCACCTAAGTGTCCAGAGGGTCTAGGTGTCTAAAGTTGACCTAAGGATTTAGATGTTCAGTATTAGTTAACTACCATCATTTTAAGAAGTATAGTTGTTTTGAAAACTACGTATAACTACACACAACAATCATGACAACAAATAAAAATAGTTTTAAGAATCTATTTATGTGTATATAAATTTTGAAATCGTTTTCAAAACCATTTTCAATTTGTTGTCCTTACCATCTCACCCATTCTACATGATCAACCAAGTTATCCTTATAGGTATTGTGAGATGAATTTAATTTAATGCCTATAAATTAATTAACCTTGGGTTAGATTCGGATTTAACCTTTAGTTAGTTAAGTGAACATTTCAAAAAAGGGCTTCAAGGTCGTGGCGAGGCACAGGGGCCTTCTTTGATCGAAACAACAACCACTTTCTTAGACAAAGCCAACTTAGGATATTACATACTTAATTCACTTAGGGTTACATTCTGGTCTAACTAGTTTAGGATGTGGTGAGGTAGCTTCAGTTAGTTCCACTTAATTAAATGCACCAAGCTAGATACTCCTTATCAAACTCGGATACACTTTGTTGGGTTTCCGGCACCGCGGCGAGTGTGTGTTCAAACATGTTTCGTAAACATGTGCACAGCGGAAGGAATAAAAATAATAAATCTACATTTATTACAACACACACATCACACGCATGCATAGTACAACATGTGTAGATATAACCGTACATTTAAATTTGCAATAAAAGGAAATTTAACTACGTTATACCTTTCGTATCACGTGGAGCGGGAACAACATCAACCGGAATGATCCTCACTAGAATCGTCTCTATCTGTATCCACGCCGAGTATCCTCGGGATGACTTCGCTAAGTCACGAGCTTCGCTTCGTATGGGTTACTAGCCTCGTGTTGAAGACGACGTGATCGAGAGATGATCACGATCCGAATCTAAAACTGAGTCCTCAAAACTCACTTCTCCGGAGAGGTATTCGTCAACCGTTTGACGAATCCTTCGTCCTCCACCTCAGAGGATTACCGGAGGTCAAATCCCCGGTAAGTTAGGCACTGTCGGAGCTCTAACCGTCGTCCAAACGATGCTCCGACGAGAGAAGAACAAGCTGTCCAGAAAAACTGGACAGCTTTGGTGGAGGAGTAGGCGCCGACCAACCAAGGGAAGCCAAGTGCTCACCTTATCGCCGAAGCCTAGGAAGATCACCGGAGGGTCGCCGGAGGATGACCGGCTGAAGCTTGGACAGCGGTAAGGAGTTGGATGGTGGCACAAGGGGCTGGGCGGCAATCCTAGGGTTGGCACCGAAAATCCAAGGAGAGGATGGAGAGGTGGGCGGCAACCAGAAGCTAGGGTTTTGGATTAGGGCTTAACAATCCCTTAAGCACTCTTTTATAGAGAACTAATTCTCTTAAAGGTTATTGGATCATAACCATGAGGCCCATTAACCCGCTCCATTAATATAAGTTAAAATAAACCAAACCATGATGATTTATTTTAAGTTAAAACGAACCGAACCAACTTTTGGTTCATTCGTTTAAAATAAACCAAACCCTTTGGTTTATTCTCCTCCATTGGATTAGAACCAAACCATTTTGGTTCATCCATTATGTCTTCATAAGACACGGCCCATCCACGCTTCCATTGTGACTGAAACGATTTCATGCTCGCTTCTTGTTTGGTCCAACCAAACCTAGTTTCTCTCGGTCTAAGAATCCCATTCTCAAGCTCATTTTAAATCCTTCGGATTATGCTCATTATGCGTGTGACCAAATAGGTTCTCGGTTTATGTTGGCCGTCTATAATTAACCATTAATTATAGAACGATCATGAGTGGCACCTAGTAGTACATCATGATCCCCAATTAACCGAAAAGATCAACGGTTGATCCAGAACTATTTCTGAAACCCTTCAGCAGCTCGAATGAATCGTGCCCCATTCCCTTCACTCATCTTATACCCACTTGGTTCAGGACATGGTCTATAGTGTCAGTCCCCACTAGGCTGACAACGTCACACCTAGCCCAAGTATCATTTCCTCGTCCTACGGATTCTAGTTACTGCACATGTATCGAAGAGTACCTTACTCTTAACATGTAATGCTTTGGCCAAAGACTTTAGTAACAATCTGATGAGAGGCCATGGGTATACATCTCCTCACAAGGAGTGGTGAATCCTTTATAGGCTATTCAAACACCTTCGATCACTTCGACTTATACCCAATCATCCCGGGTCCACATCTCCTTGGAGATGTTTGCTTAAGATGTCAAAGCATAATTCTCCATGATCAAGATGACTTGAATACCGCAAGTCAAAGGAACATCGCACTTAAGCTAAAGTAAGAACTTCATTGACATATCTATATATGCAGGGAACCATATGAAGTCTTACGGCTGGTCACTCCAATGAACTAGTTACCATAACTAGCATCCACGATCAACTCCGGACATCACAATGTCTCCAGCCAGTGAGAATCAGCTGCTTGGATACACCAAGGAGTATACCTCGTGCTAGTCTCGACAGAATCGATGGTGTCCAAATCCATCAATTCATCGACTATGGATAATTCCGATACATCACAATTACACATGTAGAGATACTCACTAGTTGTGATCCAATCATAAATTCTCTCATGCTGTGAATCGTATCGTGGACATTCAGTAAATGAGTTTAAGATCCAATCAAATACATGAAACATGTATACTCAAATAGTGAATCTTCATTTATCATATAAATGGTTCATACATAAGGCGATTGCCTTAGGTCATCTCTCATATATATTACTAACATACTCACTTGGCCTAATGCCAATAGCTACGGTATCCAATACCATAAGCACTAACATGACCCTCAAACTTACTTTGAGGTAATGCTTTAGTCAAAGGATCCGCTAAGTTCCTTTCAATGGGAATTTTCTCGATTTGTATTTCGTTCCTACTGATGATCTCTCTGATAAGATGATAGCGGCGAAGCACATGTTTGGATCGTTGATGAGATCTTGGCTCTTTCGCCTGTGCAATTGCTCCATTGTTGTCGCAGTAGACCGGTATTGCTTCAACAATGGCCGGAATCACACCAAGTTCATGAACGAACTTCTTGATCCAAACCGATTCCTTCCGAAGCTGCAATATATTCTGCCTCAGTGGTAGAATCCGCTACAGTCTCTTGTTTGGAACTTTTCCAACTCATGCGCGCTCATTCAAAGTGAACACGATCCGGATCGAGACTGAAATCATCCTTGTCTGTCTGGAAGCTGGCATCCGTATACCCGCGTATCACCATGCCCCTTTCTCCATATATTAGGAACACATCCTTAGTTCTTCTTAAGTACTTAAGGATTGTCTTAACAGCCGCCCAATGATCCATTCCTGGATCAGACTGTTATCTGCTCGTGACACTCAGAGCATACGATACATCGGGCCTCGTACATAACATAACGTACATGATAGATCCTATTGCGGATGCATATAGAATCTTGCTCATGTAAATCCTCTCGTCTTCTGTGCGTGGACACATAGATTTCGAAAAGTGTATCCTATGCCTGATGGGAAGGAAACCTTTCTTGGATTCCGACATGCTAAACCTCTTTAGCACTCGGTCTATATATGTAGACTGTGAAAGACTAAGCAACCGATTCGATCTATCCCTATAGATCTTAATCCCGAGGATGTAGGTTGCTTCTCCCAGGTCTTTCATGGAGAATGTCTTGGACAACCAAACCTTAATCGATCAGAAGATTGACACATCGTTTCCTATAAGTAATATGTCATCGACATACAATACTAGGAACACGACTGCACTCCCACTAACCTTCTTGTACACACAAGGTTCGTCTGGATTTTGTGAGAAATCAAACCTTTTGATTGTCTCATCAAAATGGATATTCCAGCTTCTGGATGCTTGCTTCAATCCATAAATAGACCGTCGCAATTTGCATACCTTGGTTTTATCAACCGATGTGAAACCCTCAGGCTATATCATATACATGTCCTCGAGCAGGTTTCCATTAAGGAAAGTTGTTTTCACATCCATCTGCCATATCTCATAATCATAATGAGCCGCTATGGCCAGGAGCATCCGAATGGATTTAAGCATAGCTACAGGCGAATAGGTTTCGTCATAATCAACACCTTGCTTTTGACGATATCCTTTCGCCACCAATCTAGCCTTATAGGTAATCACATTACCATCCATGTCGGTTTTCTTCTTGAAAACCCACTTGCACCCTATAGGCTTAATGCCTTTAGGTGGGTCAACCAAGTTTTAAACTTGGTTTTCATACATGGAATCCATTTCCGACTTCATGGCATCAAGCCACTTATCCCTTTCTGAACTTGTCAGCACTTCTTCATAACTGGTAGGCTCCTCATCATCAATGAGTAACACGTCATTCGATTCACTTACGAGAAATCCATATCTCTCAGGAATGTTGCGTGTTTTACCAGATCTACGAAGATGTGGTGTTACAATAGGTCCAGCCGATTGCTCATCACTATGAGTTGTCGGCTGTTGTGCTTCACCAGGTATCTCATCAATGTCTATTTGAGTTTCTCGAGCCTCCTCAAGCTTGACGACACTCCCACTGTTTTCTTGCAAGAGAAACTCTTTCTCTAGAAACACAGCATGCCTTGAAACAAACACCTTTTGTTCCACAGGATGATAGAATTGGTAACCCCTTGTTTCCTTAGGGTATCCAATAAATAGACATTTATCAGACTTAGCATCCAATTTGTCTGATATTATCCGCTTCACATAAGCAGGACAACCCCATATCTTCAAGTAAGATACATGAGGTTTCTTACTATTCCATATCTCATATGGAGTAGTAGAGACTACCTTGGTAGGCATTCTGTTTAACAAGTAAACAGCTGTCTGAAGTGCATAGCCCCAAAAGGACTTGGGAAGATTCGCATGATTCATCATTGACCTGACCATGTCCAACAAGGTCCGGTTATGCCTCTCAGATACACCATTATGCTGTGGTGTATATGGCGGAGTCCATTGAGACAATATACCATTGTCTCTTAGATAATCAAGAAACTCTTGACTTAAGTATTCACCACCTCGATCCGATCGAAGTATTTTAATACTCTTGTCATGTTGTTTCTCTACTTCATTTCTGAATTCTTTGAACCTTTCAAAGGCTTCAGACTTGTGTTTCATCAAGAACACATACCCAAACCGTGAGTGATCATCGGTGAAGGTAATGAAGTAGCTATAGCCTCCTAAAGCTTGAGTTGACATAGGTCCACATACATCAGTATGTACTAGACCTAGTAACTCTCCCACTGGTTCACCTTTTCCAGTAAAAGGTAACTTAGTCATCTTGCCTTTTAAGCATGATTCGCATGTATCGTATGAATCCAATTCAAACGATTCCAGAATTCCACGTCTGTGTAATTCGGACATGCGTTTCTTGCTTACATGGCCAAGACGATAATGCCACATGTAGGAGTCTAATTGATTATCTTTTCGAGCACGCGTGTTGCTCGCTTCGATATTGAAAATGTCACTAGATACGTCCAACGTATAAATTCCATACTCAAAGTTCCAGTTCCATAAAGTACGCCATTCAAAGTTATATAACAACAATTGTTACTAAATGTCAAATGGAAACCATTTCTATTTAAACAGGAAATAGAGACAATGTTCTTTATTAGAGAAGGAACATAATAGCAATTGTCCAGTTCCAAGACTAGTCCACTAGGGAGTTTCAGCAAATAAGTTCCGATGGCGACCGCAGCAACCTTTGCTCCATTGCCAACTCACAAATTTGACTCCCCTCTGACAAGTCTTCTTCTATTCCTTAGCCCATGTATGTCATTACATATATGTGAGCCACACCCAGTATCCAATACCCAAGTGTCTAAGGAAATAGAATGACAATCAATAACGAAGATACCTGAAGAGGATGGGGTATCGGATGCCTTCTTCTTCTTCATGGACTCAAGATAAATCTTGCAGTTTCTTCGCCAGTGGCCTTCCTTACCACAATGATGGCAAGTGCCCTTTTGCGCTGGTTTTGCCTTCTTCGCCTTTTTGTTCTTCCCTTTCTTCTGTTCTTTTGCTTTCCTCTTAGAACCTTTCTTTGAGGAATCAACTAACAGAACCGCCTTCTCCTCATGCTTCACAGAAGGCTCCACAGTCTTCAACATATTGAGGAGCTCGGGAATAGTGGATTCCAATTTGTTCATCCGATAGTTCATCACAAATTGTGAGAAACTCTTGGGTAAACAATGCATAATTAAGTCAATACTTAACTCATGATCCATCACAAACCCGAGGGTGGCTAGCCGCTCGATGTACCCATTCATCTTTAGCACAAACTGTACTACAGACGAACCTTCTTGCATCTTCATGGTGAAGAGGAGCCTAGAGACCTCGAACCTTTCATATCTCGCTTGCTCATCGAACAACTCATGAAGATGAAAGACCATAGTATTAGCATCCATATGCTCATGCTGCTTTTGCAGCTCAGGTACCATCGCCGCTAGCATGATGCAACTTGCCAGCTCAGAATCTGCCACATGCTTCTGATAGACCAACATTTGGTCTGGAGTTGCATCATCCTTAGGACGGTTGGGAAGAGGCTCTTCAAGGACATATGCAAGCTTTTCCACCTTGAGAACAATTCTCAGGTTTCTAAGCCAGTCCAGGAAGTTAGGCCCAGTCAGTTTGTTCGAATCCAAAATAGTGCGCAAATTCAAAGACGTCATGATCAATTTATTGACCTAGAAATACAAAACGAGCATATATGAGAAAATGTTTTTAAAATGCATCTATATACATTTATAAATCCCATTCATTTTTCGAATTTCAAAAAACCCCAAAATCACTTCAGGAGATCGTAGGTCCATCTCCGAATGGGCTGATATCCATCATAGTTATGAACAACCTTGGAGAGAGTCCAACAAGCCATTCATAACTACGACGGTAGGTATCAACTATACCGATTGCATATCACGTATATGCAACTATCACAATGTGCTATCAACTAATTGAATGTTCACACATACATCGGGTTGTTAACACATTAACAAGTATGCATCATATGCATAGCACCCAACTTCACCTCCCTTTACATCGACCTTGGAGAGAGTCCAACAAGCCGATGCTCCAGGTTAAAGCCAACCAATTAATCGAGAAATAGATTTAATATGGTTAGAGCGCATTCAACCAATTAGCCCGGCTTGGAGAGAGTCCAACAACCAAAGCTAACGATTGACCTCTGACTCTTACCATATTAGTATTAAACTATTCCATGGTTTAAACATGTTTGGGTTCGAGCCGGGCTTGGAGAGAGTCCAACAACCCGAACAAGAAACGGAACTCTGGTTCTAACTATATTAATGGAAGGTGTAGGCTTTAATATTGAGTTAGGGTTTTTATGTCTCATCCTCTTTGCATGCAAATAACTATTATCTACATGGCATGACATACATGGCATACATCTACATGTCACGACACGCATGGCATAATGATATGCATCTAATGCAATTACATGACATACAATTATGTCATGTACATAATTTTCTTATTTGTCATAACTATTTATGGAAATAAAATATGTTTAAGATTTGATTCTCCAAATCAAATCATGATTAAATTAGGAAATAAATTTCCAAATCTAATCACATATTTTATTTATGGAAATAGTTGATTAAGGAAAATAAATTTAGGAAACCAATTTCCTAAATCATCAAAACTACTTATGGAAATAAAATATTTTAAGATTTGATTTTCCAAATCAAATCATGATTAAATTAGGAAATAAATTTCCAGAATCTAATCAAATATTTTATTTATGAAAAATATCAATTTCCATAAATACTTCCAACTTTCCAAAAGTGGAAGATTT
This sequence comes from Wurfbainia villosa, assembly GCA_025175895.1. NCBI lineage: Eukaryota > Viridiplantae > Streptophyta > Magnoliopsida > Zingiberales > Zingiberaceae > Wurfbainia > Wurfbainia villosa. The sequence continues at coordinate 33,533,228 of CM046000.1, read as the reverse complement.
CCATAAATACTTCTAGACTTTTCAAAATTGAAAAATTTCCATAAATACTTCTAAATTTCCAAAATTAGAAAATTTCCAGAAATAACTTTATGACTATCGCAAAACCATTTTACGATTATGTCGAAACACAACCTGGGCTATGATACCACTATTGGGTTTCCGGCACCGCGGCGAGTGTGTGTTCGAACATGTTTCGTAAACATGTGCACAACGGAAGGAATAAAAATAATAAATCTATATTTATTATAACACACATATCACACGCATGCATAGTACAACATGTGTAGACATAACCGTAAATTTAAATTTGCAATAAAAGGAAATTTAACTACGTTATACCTTTCGTATCACGTGTAGCGGGAATGACATCAACCGGAATGATCCTCGCTAGAATCGTCTCTATCCGTATCCACGCCGAGTATCCTCGGGCTGACTTCGCTAAGTCACGAGCTTCATCTTCGTACGGGTTACTAGCCTCGTGTTGAAGATGACGTGATCGAGAGATGATCACGATCCGAATCCAAATTCGGATCCAAAACCGAGTCCTCAAAACTCGCTTCTCCGGAGAGGTATTCGTCAACCGTTTGATGAATCCTTCATCCTCCACCTTAGAGGATTACCGGAGATCGAATCCCCGGTAAGTTAGGCATTGTCGGAGCTCTAACCGTCATCCAAACGACGCTCCGACGAGAGAAGAACAAGCTGTCCAGAAAAACTGGACAGCTTTGGTGGATGAGTAGGCGCCGGCCAACCAAGGGAAGCCAAGTGCTCACCTTATCGCCGAAGCGTAGGAAGATCACCGGAGGGTTGCCGGAGGATGACCGGATGAAGCTTGGACGCCGGTAAGGAGTTGGACGGTGGCACAAGGGGCTGGGCGGCAATCCTAGGGTTGTCGGCAAAAATCCAAGGAGAGGATGGAGAGGTGGGCGGCAACCACAAGCTAGGGTTTTGGATTAGGGCTTAACAATCCCTTAAGCCTTCTTTTATAGAGAACTAATTCTCTTAATGGTTATTGGATCATAACCATGAGGCCCGTTAACCCGCTCCATTAATATAAGTTAAAATAAACCAAACCATGATGGTTTATTTTAAGTTAAAACGAACCGAACCAACTTTTGGTTCATTCGTTTAAAATAAACCAAATCCTTTGGTTTATTCTCCTCCATTGGATTAGAAGCAAACCATTTTGGTTCATCCATTATGTCTTCATAAGACACGGCCCATCCACACTTCCATTGTAACTGAAATGATTTCATGCTTGCTTCTTGTTTGGTCCAACCAAACCTAGTTTCTCTCGGTCTGAGAATCCCATTCTCAAGCTCATTTTAAATCCTTCAGATTACGCTCGTTATGCATGTGACCAAATAGGTTCTCGGTTTATGTTGGCCGTCTATAATTAACCATTAATTATAGAACGATCATGAGTGGCACCTAGTAGTACATCATGATCCCCAATTAACCGAAAAGATCAATAGTTGATCCAGAACTATTTCTGAAACCCTTCAGCAGCTCGAATGAATCGTGCCCCATTCCCTTCACTCATCTTATATCCACTTGGTTCAGGACATGGTCTATAGTGTCAGTCCCCACTAGGCTGACTACGTCACACCTAGCCTAAGTATCATTTCCTCGTCCTACGGATTCTAGTTACTGCACATGTGTCGAAGAGTACCTTACTCTTAACATGTAATGCTTTGGCCAAAGACTTTAGTAACAATCCGACGAGAGGCCATGGGTATACATCTCCTCACAAGGAGTGGTGAATCCTTTATAGGCTATTCAAACACCTTCGATCACTTCGACTTATACCCAATCATCCCGGGTCCACATCTCCTTGGAGATGTTTGCTTAAGATGTCAAAGCATAAGTCTCCATGATCAAGATGACTTGAATACTGCAAGTCTAAGGAACATCGCACTTAAGCTACAGTAAGAACTTCATTGACATATCTATATATGCAGGGAACCATATGAAGTCTTACGGCTGGTCACTCCAATGAACTAGTTACCATAACTAGCATCCACGATCAACTCCGGACATCACAATGTCTCCAGCCAGTGAGAATCAGCTGCTTGGATACACCAAGGAGTATACCTCATGCTAGTCTCGACAGAATCGATGGTGTCCAAATCCATCAATTCATCGACTATGGATAATTCCGATACATCACAATTACACATGTAGAGATACTCACTAGTTGTGATCCAATCACAAATTCTCTCATGCTGTGAATCGTATCGTGGACATTCAGTAAATGAGTTTAAGATCCAATCAAATACATGAAACATGTATACTCAAATAGTGAATCTTCATTTATCATATAAATGGTTCATACATAAGGCGATTGCCTTAGGACATCTCTCATATATATTACTAACTCACTTGACTTCGTTTCCTTAACGTACTATCATCTCACCGCATCCTGATATTATGTTGTTAAGATTAATTAATTATTTCCTATCTAACCATTCTATGAGAGTTAATTTAAAACTAGTATGTATGACATAACAAAATAAGCATGATAATGATATGTATGCATGAGCAAGCTACATTCAATCAATTTAAAGAAATGGTTGTTTTCTTGGGTAGACTTTTATTTGTGCCATAGTTATAAGATACTTTATTATAATTAGGTTTACAAATTTTAGTGTCTTGGTTTTTGGTTAGCTTAGACTTGTAACCCAAGTCTACATATTTATTAGTTGAATTTTTAAAAGTTGAAGGTTTAATTACTAGATTATTAATTTGTATATAATCAAATGGTACTCTATTATAATTAATTTTATTGGTTTGATTATCTAATTTTGAATTTTTAATTAAGTTAGTTTGTGAATTATTTAAAATATGATTATTAGAATTTTCAAAATAATATTATTATACTTTTTCAAGATAAGATTATTAGACTTTTTAAAAGTAGAATTATTAGAATTTTTTAAGATAAGATTATTAGACTTTTTAAAAATAGAATTATTAAAATTATTAGAATTTTTTAAGGTAGAATTATTAGAATTATTCAAGATAAGATTACTAGAATTTTTAAAGGTAGAATTATTATTAGAATTATTTAAGATAAGATTGTTAGAGTTTTTAAAGGTAGAATTATTATTAGAATTATTTAAGATAAGATTGTCAGAGTTTTTAACGGTAGAATTATTTATGATAATATTGTTAGAGTTTTTAAAAGTAGAATTATTATTAGAATTATTTAGATTATCTTTAGAATTTTTTAAAGTTAATTTCGAATTTTTTATGGTTTAATTTTTCAAAATAAAATTTTTTTAATTCGGAATTATCTAGATTAATCAGATCTAGGATTTGATGATTATGTCCTATTGTTTGATTATTCTGATCAAGGGTTTGATTATTCTGATTAAGTCCTAGGTTGGTTTTATCCTTTACTTGATCTAGATCTATGTTGATTAAACTAAATATTTGATTAATCTCTTGGTTAATTTTATCAAATGTTAGATTAATTTGATCATTTTCTTCTATGATATTGTTATTATTATTATTTAAACTAATTAAATATGAATTAATTAATTTTTTATTAGTTGAATTATTAATTGTATTAATTAATTGACAACAATTACACAATTTATCTAAATTATCAACTATTCTAAAACTCAACTTTTCAAAATTATTAACTTTACTAACCTTTTTTTTAGGACATCGATTCTTGTAGTGACTGAATCTTCCACACCCGAAGCACTTGATGTGCTCCTTGTTCTTCTGGACTCCTGGCAATGGTGTCTCCTTTGTCGCCGGTTGCACCGTTCGAGTCTTACGAGTAGGACACTTATTTTTATAGTGTCCTCTCTCCCTGCACTTGAAGCAAATAATATGCAATTTAAAATTTAAATTGACATTGTTACCTTTAGGCCTTGTGGGAGACTCTTCCATGGTTGGCTCGGTTAACGATTTTCTAAAACTCGCAAAAAAAAACACAAACTAAAAAGTCCCAAGACTTGGTCTTGGATTAGTAGTGCGGGAGATATTTAAAAATTAAAATAAAAATAAAGAAAAGAAAATGCTCGACTGGTGGTTGCAACGAATCTTAGTGCTCCCGCTCTGATACCACTTGTTGGATCGAAACGAATTGCTAGAGGGGTGGGGGTGAATAGCGTTCGTTAAAACTTTTCTTTTTCAACGATTAAAACCAAATATGCAGTGGAAAACTAAAAGACAAACACAAGAAAGAATCAAAGTTATTTTACTTGGTTTACAGGCCACCGACTGCTAATCCAAGGCCCTGCGATCCTTGATCGCTTCCGAAGGGCAATCACTAAAAGTCTCTTCCTCATTGGAGGTAAGAGACAAGACGATTACAATGATTATAACAATGGTAACAACCTTACTGGTCCTTATACAAATTAAGTATAGAAATATAACAATAATACTGACAATTAATTAGAAGATGGCGCACGGTCAGAGTAACATTGTAGAGAGCATGAGCATTTGGGAGATTCTTGAATTTGGGTTTGAGTCTTTCCCTCCTTTTATAGATTTGCGCCTTGGAATTTATCCCGATCCAGATCCAAAACTCGTGGATCTTATCTTGAGGTGGCAGCATATCTTATCATGAGGTGGCGACATCAATCTCTATCTCTTTGACCTTGTGCACTGGGTTGATTCGTCGACATCAGTTGACTGATCCTCTTAGTAGTAAACTACCTTCAGTTGACTGCTGACACCTCCAGTCGACTGCTACACTTGAGAATTCCTGCAACACAAGGTTAGCACAATAGATGCATAACGTCATGCAGTGTAACAGTCCTTTGACTGTTCGATCTCGACTTTGACATTCCTTTGGAAGCCTTAGTCGGATCGATGCCTAGGATTGTCCTCTAACCGAGGATGCGTCCTTACCACTGCTCCATACACGAAGCTTACCTTTGGTCCTCCTGACTTGCCGCTTAGCTTTCGGACACCACCGAGGTTCCTCGACTCCCCGAGATTCTCCTAGTGTCGCCTGACCACCACGGTTTCTTGACTTGAGATTCTCCGGGTGTCGCTCGACCTTTGGCTTAGCTTAAACACTTCCTTCACACTTAGCATATCACATGAGATAACAAAATAGCTTAACTTTGAATTTTTGCCATCATCAAAACCAATGTTCGATTATCTAGTTCCCCTGCACTAACAAAGAGAACCCCTCCGAAGTCGAGAGTTCTTGAGTCAGAGTGTTTAAAGTGATTGCCCATCGAGGTAGCTCTCGGAAGAGCTACAGGCCTTGGAGTAGCAACCCAATCAAGGTTATGAACCAAAAGAAGCTTACCTCTATTTTATTTCCACTGCATACTCTTTAACGATTTCAAAATATAAAATAAAAGTTTTAAAATTTAAAGAAAATTATAACCTCCGAGATTCACTCCCCTCTCTCAGAGTATCTCGATCCTACAAAGTTTAAGGGGGATAAATGTGATTAATATAAGATATTTTGTCATTTGTTTATATATTTTATTTAATTAATATTTGGCAGGGAAATATAAGGCACATGAAACATTTGAAAGAGATATTTTGAATATAGACAGGAAAAGCAGTTACACTTAACACTTGGGCAAGTGTATTAGAGTAAATTCACTTCAAGGAGGTGGCAGGATGAAGCATCTATAAAAGGGGAAGAGGTATAAGGGAGTGGGGGATAGTTGTTTCTTCGCTATTCGGTACTTTAAAGATCTTCTTCTCACTTCTTCTTCTTCATTCTTTTTGCATTACCATTTTCCTCATTCTACTGTTATTGACTTGAGCGTTGGAGGGGTCGTGCCGGGAAGCTGGCCCATCTCTAACCCTCTTTCTCACAAAGTGGCAGATCTAGCTCCATTCCAATGATATAAGGATCTGAGGTGATCAGAGGAGATTTACAAGAAGGGGGAGGGAGATCTTGGCATATGCCATATAAGCGGCGTTATATTCCCCGTGGGGGAAGGTAGCTACATAGCCCATAGGCTATAATAGTAGGCGTAGAGCCTTGAGTTAATTTTTACTTAGCCATTGCTGGCATTATAGGCCCGTGGGGTGATTTTGTAGTTTCCTAGCCCGTGGGGCTATTATAGTTGGCACAGGGCCAATGAGAAAGGGGAACTTGAACACTTGAGTCCCTAAGAGAGTACAGATCTATCAAAGAATGAATACAGATGCAATCTCATGTAAACTTCCCAAAGATAATCATATATAGGCTGAGCAATAGAGATAAGCATACAAATTTCTCCCAAAGATAGCCCTACACATACTACATGATAGAGATAAGAGAACCATAAACAATATACCTTGAGATAACCCACCTCGTGATGTAAGGAAACCCCCCCCCCCCCATACCGGAAATTATAAATGGATCTGGGCTTATCTGTGAATGAAATTGAAAGAAAACCCAACAAAACTTGAGAAAAACATAATATAGATTTATTTCAATATTGGTCACACAGATATCTGTAGGATTGTGTTTTTCTAAGAGAGGGGGGTGAATCTTGGAGGTTAAAAAAATTATTTTAATTTAGACCAACTTAGAATAATTTTAACTATTGCGAGTATGGAGCAGAAATGAAAATAATGATACTTTTATTTTACTTGGTTCACAACCCTGACTGGGTTGCTAATCTAAGGCCCGTAGCTCTCTTGAGAGCTACCTCGATGGGCAATTCACTAAATCCCCTCTGACTCGAGAACTCTCGATTTCTGAGGGTTTCCCTTTTTACAAAGAATAGAGATGGGTAACAGACTACCCACTCTTGAAGTTAAGTACAATAAGCGAAAATAAATTAATGAAATACAAGAACTTTATACCGACACTTAAATGGATCAAGAGGTAGTGGCGGAGTGTCGAAAGATCGCCCTGTTCGTGGAGTAAGAATTTTTGTGGGCGAGCAAGAATTTCAGTAGCACTTCGACGTTGTTTAGATGTTCTTCTTGGATCCAGTCGAGCACATATTTTATAAACCTTGTCCAGTCGACTAGAATGCCTTCCAGTCGACTCTACATCAGCTCGTCGATATGGAATTCGTGGTCTTCCAGTCGACTGAGAACTCTCCAGTCGACTCCACGTCGGCCGACGCCGCATTGGGAAATTTGCCTCTTTAGTTGACTCAAACCTTTCAGTCGACTGAAATCCTTTCCATCTGCATCGTACGATCTCCGATCGATCACCAGCTGATCTTGCCAAATAGGTATCCAGTCAACTGATCCTTATACAGTCGACTGGAATCCATTCAGTCGACTGATCCCTAGAAAATAAGATTAACACAAATAGATAATATTAAATATGATAGCATTAGTAATACTGCCCGATCTCAACTACTAAGTCCCACGTGGACTTTTCGTCGAATCGACACCTAGCTTTGTCCCCCTACAAAGGACTCGACCTCACCTCTTCACTCAAGGCTTACCTGCCGGCTATCTGCTGGACTTACCACTCTTGACATTCGATCTAACCCGCTAGGGCTTCCACCAGTTGTCCGGTCTGCCTGACCCAGCTGGACTTTTTACCGATTGTCCGGTCTCTTGACCCAATCAGTCTTCATGCCAGATGTCCGGTCCACGCGACCCATCTAGACTTCATGTCTGGTGTTTGGTGTTCCTGATCTGTTAAGATACTTGCCTAGTATCCAGTCAACATGACCTACTAGGACTTCCTGGTAAGCCTGCATACTTAACACTGATATTAGAACACAAGTGAAATATAACTTTTAACTATGGTTCATACATCAAAACTAAGGAGTGATGCTCACTGCATCAACAATCTGCCCCTTTTTTATGTATGACAATACATAGTTAAAGTTAGGAGAATCAAATACCAATATCCAAATATTGACATGTATAAGAGATGAACTATCAAATTTTGACATGTATAATAGATGCATAAAATTAACCATGTATGAGATGCATAAAACCTTATCAAATTTTTGCATCTTTCTTTCAATAAATCTCTTCTTTTAATAAATCTCTAACTTTATATCTCTTCTCTCTCCCTTTGGCATATATCAAAATAAAGATCTATATAAAAAATGATAGGGAATAAGTCCAAGCATAAATTCCTAAATATTATATCTATATAAAAAAAAATACACATCTAAAAATCATCCTTAAAGCAAATGTCCAACTCTTTACTAGCTCAAATGATATAGGATTAATCATCAAGCTTTGAATTAGAGTTAGTCAAGTAGGTTTTTCCAACATTGACTTCCAGGTCATGGCAAGGCATATGGCCTTCTTGGTTTTCGGAGCAACGACCACTTCCTAGACAAAGTCAATGAAGAAATCAAGAACTTGATTCACTTTGGACTAAGCCTTGGTCTAACTAGTCAATGACTTAGTGAGTTAGCTTCGGTCAGTTCCACTCGACTTAGTGCACTAGGTCGTGGCGAGGCACTTGGCCTTCTTGGATATCGGAGCAACGACCACTTCCTAGACATGCACTTCGAAGAGTTTCCCTAACTTACTATCAGTTCACTTCATCTTAGTACTAGGTTGTTCAAGTTTAAACTACTTTGTTTCCTATCTAGTCCATTATAAATTAAGCAAGTAAAGTGAACTAAAGCATGTAAGAGTTTTATCTAATTAAGGAAACAATCAATGAGTTAGCTCCCCCTGCATAGTAGATTAGTTGGGTCTTGTTCACTAAGTAAACTTGTCCTTTGGGAATCGAAAATTGGTTCGGTCCAACTTGATTGAATAAGCTAGTCTTAGGAACCCAAGATTGGACTAGACCCTTAACATTTCTATTAAATAAGGACATGTATGATCTATTTGTGTCCTTAGCCTTGTATCCGAGTCCGGACTTATTGTACATGGCTCGTTAAGACCCAAGCATCATGTTGAGATACTTGGAGCCCAAAGTGAACCTTTCCAATGATCCGGTTAGATCTTCTACTTGCCTTTTTAGGACCGAGTTCTCTTCCTCAAGCTTTGCAACTTGAGTTGAGTCTCTATCCTTAATTTGGCAAGTTGAAGTCTTCAAGTTGACTTGCTCCTTAAGTTCTTGGACTTCCTCAAGAAGCGAGTCGACTCGATTCTTGGACTTGCTAGTTTCCTACCTAAGAATGCAATAATCTTGTACAATTTATCTTCTAGGGGAGAAGTTACCTCGTTATTGTTAGTGTTGGATCGAGAAGCGTCGCTAGAGGGGGGTGATGGGACTAATGTCGCTTCGGAGGCTCATTGGCTCCCATGTCCCCGGATTAAAATTTTCACTAATGAAAGGATTAATCCGGATGGGATGAGCTTCCTTAGCAACACCTATTCGTCGTCGTGCTAACAACTCGAGTGGTCGCTTGAACAAACTAGTCGTTCAAGCAACACAACTCTTCTAGTTGGTTAGCCGCGGAAGAGACGACGGACGGATCGCCGGTTTTTGTGTTTGTCTTCGGGGTCCATGATTATACAATATATATTCATATACACACATGTATAATCATCATATATAAGAACATGCTCAGATATGAAATTAAAGTTATAAAACTTTATACCTTACGATCTTCTACCGTATGTCCTATCCTTCTCGTGGACGACGTGTGGACGAAGATCCTCCACGAGTAGAAGCCTTCTAGATCACGTTCTTCTCTTCCTTGTCCGCTGCGAACAAAGAGAAGAACCACCAAAACCTTTCCTTTCTAGAACCGGCCACCAAACAAGAGAGTTTGATGCAACCGCCGGCCAAGGAACGATTGGATGAGTGCCGGCCAACTTGTTGTATTATTGCCGCCGGCCACCTAGATGTTGGAGAAGCACCGGCCACCAATTGTTGGAGATCCGCCGGCCACCAAGGAGCAAGAGAGGAGGAAGAAGAGAACCGGCCAAGGATGAGAAGGGAAAGAGGGGCGCCGGCCAAAAACCTTAGGGAGAACAATCACCTTGCCACCCACTTTCTTAGCCGCCCAAAAACCCTAGCTCCTCTAGGGTTTGTTGCCGCCCAACTCTTGGATGAGCCAAACCCTAATTCTCCAAACCAAAAACCTATTTTCACCCAATGCCTAAGCCTTTATTTATAGAATTTAGGAGAAAGTTGGTTAGCCTAAAATATAGGAACTAACTCCTATATTCTTGCCGCCCAACCAACCTTATCCCTTTTAAGATTTGTTGCCGCCCAACCAAGGATGAGCCAAACCCTAATTCTAGAATTTAGGCTTAAGCCTCCTCTAATCTCCACCGTCGGATCTAGGGATTTAATCTCCACCGTCGATTCTAGGGATTTAATCTCCACCGTCGGTTCTAGGGATTTGATCCCAACCGTCGGATCTAGGATTTCATCCCAACCATAGGATCTAGGATTTCATCCCAACCGTCAGATCAAGGGTTTTATCCCAACCGTCGGATCTAGGGATTTAATCCCAACCGTCGATTCTAGGGTTTCATCCTAACCATCGGATCTATGGTCTTAATCCAACCGTTGGTTCTAGGGTTTCATCCTAACCATCGGATCTATAGATTTAATCCAACCGTTGGTTCTAGGGTTTCATCCTAACCATCGGATCTATGGATTTAATCCAACCGTTGGTTCTAGGGTTTCATCCTAACCATCGGATCTATGGATTTAATCCAACCGTTGGTTCTAGGTTTTGTTTTACATTCTTGGATCTAGACTTCACAAGGATTATATTAGGCTACGATAGGGACCATAAGGAGGAGTTGGGTCTCGGCCACCCGATGGATCGGAACCACACAAACTTGATCCATCAATGATGTTCCATTCCACTAGAGGATCATCATTGAACTACCTCACCAACCCCCATAAATCAATATGGGCTCCATATATTATTTGTACATTAATCTCCCCGTGTTTAAGATATCGAATGTCCGTCAATTAATTGATTTACTTACCATCAATTAATCAACATCTAACTCCTCGAGTAGTACCACTCAACCTTATCATCATGTTGACTAAGTCAACCAGCTGGGTTTACATGATGAACCTTATGAGCTCCTCAAGGGGACATCATCAACCTAATATATAGGACACGGTTTCCTCCTATAATCAACGCCACACCATGTAAATAATATTATTTCCCAACTTACCGGGCATATTGATTTAATCCATCTAAATCTCACCCACTGGTAAATCAAAGAAATAAATACTAAGTACATGTGCCCGTTATTATATCGGGATTAAGAGCATGTACAACATAATATCCGAGGTCCGATTCAATTATGTAGTCAACACTAAATTGAATCACCTCTATGTCGGTCCTGCTCAATACACCTAAGTGTACTAGTGTAACTCTATGTTCAAGATAAAACAATACCAAGCTACACTACAACCATGCCAATGGTTTGTCCAAAACCATCTTGGTTGTGAGCCTCTACTTATATTTTACAAGGGACTGATAACATGATCTTCTGTGCCACACCAAGCACCATGTTATCTACAATGTAAAATATTAGACAATATGCACACACATATAATAAATATATAAAGTGCAAACAATGATCATGTGATTCTTATTTCAAAATAAAATGTTCATACAAGAAGAGCTAGGCTTTCAGTATACATTCTAACAATCTCCCACTTATACTAAAAGACTATGCCGTCATCATTCTGCCATACATCTGATCCCCATGTCCTTCACATGCCTATCAAACGCTTTCGCTGGAAGGGCCTTAGTGAATGGATCCGCCAGGTTATCCTCTGATGCAATCTTGGCGACAGCAACTTCTCCTCGCTTTACGATCTCTCGTATAAGGTGGTACTTGCGCTCTATGTGTTTACTCGCCTTATGGGCTCGTGGTTCCTTCGAGTTTGCAACTGCACCACTGTTATCACAATAAATTGTGATAGTTCTGGGCAAACCAGGAATCACATCAAAGTCCATCAAGAAGTTCCTGAGCCATACAGCTTCCTTGGCTGCCTCAGAGGCTGCCACATACTCAGCTTCCATGGTAGAGTCCGCCACGCATTTCTTCTTGACACTCCTCCATACTATGGCTCCACCTCCAAAAGTAAACACAAACCCCGAGGTAGACTTACTCTTGTCCCTATCTGATTGGAAATCCGAATCCGTGTAACCCAAGGACTAATTGATCCGCCTGAAACCAAAGATATAATCCCTAGTCCTTCTCGTGTACTTCAATATATGCTTTATCATCCCAATGTCCTCGTCAGATTACTCGATATCTCGCTAACCATGCCCACGGCAAAGCGGATATCCGCTCGTACATAGCATAGCATACATAAGACTTCCTACTGCCGAAGCATAAGGAACCGCCTTCATGTCCTCTATCTCCTTTGATGTTTTGGGACACATCTCTTTAGATAAAGGAACTCCATGCCTAAAAGGTAGAAAACCTTTCTTGGAGTTCTGCATGCTAAAACGAGCAAGGATAGTGTCAATGTATGAAGCTTGAGACAAGCACAACATCCTTTTCTTGCGATCCCTTATAACTTTGATCCCAAGGATGTGTCCCACTTCTCCCAAGTCCTTCATGTCAAACTGTTTGAACAACCATACCCTTACGTCTGATAACACTTTGATATTGTTTCCAACTAACAAAATGTCATCTACGTATAGTACAAGAAACACCACTACGTTTCCGTCACATCTCTTGTATACACAAGGCTCATCCGTACTTTGAATAAATCCATATGACTGGATTACCTCATCAAAGCGGATGTTCCAAGATCTAGAAGCTTGCTTCAATCCATAAATGGACCGATTAAGCTTACATACAAGATGCTCTTTGCCTTTAGCAACGAATCCCTCAAGTTGCCGCATATAGATGTTCTCCTCAAGACTTCCATTAAGGAAAGTCGCCTGACATCCATCCGCCAAATCTCATAATCCATATGAGCAATATAGATAAGAGAATCCGATAGACTTAAATATATACGCAAAAAGGTCTCTCATAATCGATAGCCCTTTCCGAGTATACCCTTTCGCAACAAGCCTAGCTTTGAAGGTCTCAACCTTCCCGTCTACTCCTCTCTTTCTCTTGTAGATCCACTTGCATCCAATGGCTTTTACACCATCGGGTGGTTCTACTAGCTCCCAGACCTGATTAGAATCCATAGATTCTATCTCAATTCATCGCTTTTGCCAAGATACGATCTCTATCTTGGAGTGCCTCGTCATATGTCCAGGATCAGTTCATGTTCACTGTGACTAAGTCCAAGACTCTCCCAAAAACATGAATCATCGGGTTGTCTAACAACCCTCCCACTACGACGAGGTGCCTCCTGTATGCTCTGTGGACACGCAAGGTGCTGACTTGTGGTGTCTCCTCTTGTACCGGTGGTATCAAGTCGGGACTTCTCGCCAACTCCTCAAGAACAATCCTACTCGGGCTTGTGGTTCATTATATAATCCTCCTCTAGAAATCAAGGCTCATGCTAACGATCACCTCCGATCTCTAGGATTATAAAACAAACCACTTCGCTCCCTTAGGGTAGCCAACAAACATGCACACTTCATACGAGGTTCCAACTTACCAAAGATCCTTCAAAGACATGTCCGGACTCCCATATCCGAATATGTCTTAGACTAGGCTTTACCACAATTCACTGAGGGTAGAAGGTACTGATTTAGATGGAACCAAGTTCAGAGTGTACATTGTCGTATCCAGTGCATACCCCCAGAACGAAACAGGTAGCTCAGAATAACTCATCATAGATCTGACCATCTCCATAAGAGTCCTGTTCCTTCGCTCCGCCACACCATTCTGCTGGGTGTGCCAAGTGACAATTGGGATTGAATCCACCTCGATAAGTAACTCCTAAACTCTCCCAAGAGGTACTCGCCACCACGATCGATCGTAATGTCTTGATACTTTTACCTTGACGGTTCTCCACATCAGCCTTGAATTCTTTGAACTTGTCAAAGCATTCAGACTTGCGGCGCATCAAGTAAATGTATCCATATCTTGAATAATCGTCTATAAAAGAGACGAAATATTCAAAACCACCTCTTGCCTTGATAGACATAGGAACGCACAAATCAGAATGAACCAATTCTAACACATATTTGGATCTATACCCCTTGGCCTTGAAAGGCCTCTTGGTCATTTTACCTTCCAAGCAAGATTCGCAGGTTGGGAGATCCTCCACCACTAATGAACCCAAAGGTCCATCAGCTATCAACCTTTGAATTCTGCTAAGGTTAATATGACCAAGCCTTAGATGCCAAAGATATGTCTGGTTCATCTGCGAAGGTTCTTTTCTCTTTTTAGACTTAGAAGATGAGTTATTCACTTCTCTATGCATCGTGGGAGTTTTTGGTTCAAGAGTATACAAATTGCCAACCAATGTACTCAACAGATAATCTCTATTTCTTTTATAACAACTCACATTAAAAGAAACAGAATATCCATCCACAAATAATTTAGAAACCGAAATCAAATTCTTTCTAAATGTAGGTACATAAAGACAATTTCTCAAAACCAAAACTTTATTCCTATCAAAAGATAAATAAACATCTCCCACTGCAATAGCAGCCACCTTTGAAGCATTGCCCATGTAGACGGTAAATTTCTCCTCACTAGTCGTCGGGTTTCGAACCCTCGCAAAGAATTGCAGACATGATCGTGGCTCCCGTATCTACACACCGTGCAGTAGATAACACCACTAAACATGTTTCAACGACTAAGGCGGAAGATATGCCTCTGTTCTTCTTTAGGTCAAAGTCTTTCTTCCCATGTCCAATCTGTTTACAAGTGAAGTACTTGCCTTTCGGCTTCTTCACTCCTCTCTGAGGTCCACCCACCACCTTTGCTCTACCTTGTTTCTTCTTCTTCTTGCCTTTCGGCATAGAAGTAGAAACCTTCTGAGCAACCATGGCTTCCTTCCTAGCAGCTTGATTCTGGTATCCGAAAAGTTCCTTTTCCCCAAAATCATTCGCAACCCTAGGAGGACACTCATTGACAGTTAAGACACTATCCATTTTTCTTTTCCAATCAGTATAATTTGGGTATAGTAAGTTTGTTTCCTTTAGTATCATAGCAAGTGGGTTGAAAGCCATTTGAAAATCCTAAGAATCACAATGATCAAAATATTAGATTTCAAATATTATTGATTTCTCAAAACAATAAAATCCCGAAATCAACCAACACCTCAAAACACCGAGAATTTCGTATGCCACGCTGTGTGGACGTATACGAAACCTACATTTGTAAGAGGAGGTTTTACCCATTAATTTTATTATCTTGTCAACCTTTCTTTTTGACAAATAAAATTAAAAGTTGGTTCCTCTTTGGCCCTACAAACAAAAGCAGTGACTCCGATAGGGAGGATACTTTCATTTGCATCTAAGTGTGCACCATTACACGATACTAAGGGAATTATTTCGGATTATGTGCCTTACCGCTGTGGAAGCCAGCACACAAACCCGTCCGCAGGGAGGAAGGCACTCAGAGCCAACACACAAGTTTGTTTGCATCACACGTCAAATTGTAATGGAGGCCGCGGGAATTATTTAAAATGTCCCTCTCCCACTTAGTAAATTGAAATCGAGGAATTTTTAAAACCAAACACAACATGCATATAAAAAAAAAAGCAATAAATATGGAAAAATCAGAATTTTTCCAACTATTATGGCATTGTTCTCCAATACGCATCCCGTCGTGTCGTCACCTCGTCCGCTCCATCTTTTCCCGTGCGCTAGTCACCAAAGAGTTCCGAGCTGAGATAAATCATATTAATTTACATCCATCGATCCTATACTCCACGAAGGAGTGTACAAATAATCTAGATCGAAAGTAAACTAAAATGAGCGGCTAAACAATGCCATATTTAATTACAAAAATTAAATACTAATCTAGCCTCGTCAACCCCGAGGATTCAAATAATAAATTTTACACACATCCATTCACATACACACACATGGCCATAATAGTCGGATCTTATGCCTGCAACCAAAGAGTTAAACTACGCATATCCTACTATTATCCGGCACATATAATATATGAAAAATGCATAAAAAAATAACCGAATCCTAAACACACAAAACCGGAAACCGTGGCTCTGATACCAATTGATGGGATGTCGGTACGGAGGCTCATTGGCTCCCATGTCCCCGGATTAAAATTTTCACTAATGAAAGGATTAATCCGGATGGGATGAGCTTCCTTGGCCACACCATTTCGTCGTCGTGCTAACAACTTGAGTGGTCGCTTGAACAAACAAGTTGTTCAAGCAACACAACTCTTCTAGTTGGTTAGCCACGGAAGAGACGACGGACGGATCGCCGGTTTTTGTGTTTGTCTTCGGGGTCCATGATTATACAACATATATTCATATACGAACATGCATAATCAAAACAAATAAGAACATGCTCAGATCTGTACATAAAGTTAAAATAACTTTATACCTTACGATCTTCTACCGTATGTCCTATCCTTCTCGTGGACGACGTGTGGACGAAGATCCTCCACGAGTAGAAGCCTTCTAGATCGAGTTCTCCTCTACCTTGTCCGCTGCGAACAAAAAGAAAAACCACAAATACCTTTCCTATCTAGAACCGGCCACCAAGCTAGGAAGTTTGATGCAACCGCCGGCCAAGGAATGGATGAAGATGCGCCGGCCACCAATGGAATGATGCCGCTGGCCCACCTAGAGGAATTGGATGAAGATGATCTTGCCGGCCACCAATGAGAGGAGAACCGCAAAAGGAAGAAGAGAATGGCTAAGGTGAAGGGCGCCGTCCAAGGAAAGCTTGAGTGAATTGGCGCGGCAACATTGATGGAAGAAGATGGTTGCCGCCCAACCTAGCTCCAAACCCTAGCCGCCCAACTCTTTCCCAAACCCTAATCCCTATTCCAAAATCTATATTTCGCCGCCCAACCCTAAGCCATATATTTATAGAATTTAGGAGAAAGTTGGTTAGCCTAAAATATAGGAACTAACTCCTATATTCTTGCCGCCCAACCAACCTTATCCCCTTTAAGATTTGTTGTCACTAACCAAAGATGAGCCAAACCCTAATTCTATAATTTAGGCTTAAGCTTCCTCTAATCTCCACCGTCGGATCTAGGATTTAATCTCCACCGTCGGTTCTAGGGATTTAATCTCCACCGTCGGATCTAAGATTTCATCCCAACCGTCGGATCTAGGATTTCATCCCAACCATCGGATCTATGGATTTAATCCAACCGTTGGTTCTAGGGTTTCATCCTAACCATCGGATCTATGGATTTAATCCAACCGTTGGTTCTAGGTTTTGTTTTACATTCTTGGATCTAGACTTCACAAGGATTATATTAGGCTACGATAGGGACCATAAGGAGGAGTTGGGTCTCGGCCACCCGATGGATCGGAATCACACAAACTTGATCCATCAATGATGTTCCATTCCACTAGAGGATCATCATTGAACTACCTCACCAACCCCCATAAATCAATATGGGCTCCATATATTATTTGTACATTAATCTCCCCGTGTTTAAGATATCGAATGTCCGTCAATTAATTGATTTACTGACCATAAATTAATTAACATCTAATTCCTCGAGTAGTACCACTCAACCTTATCATCATGTTGACTAAGTCAACCAGCTGGGTTTACATGATGAACCTTATGAGCTCCTCAAGGGGACATCATCAACCTAATATATAGGACACGGTTTCCTCCTATAATCAACGGCACACCATGTAAATAATATTATTTCCCAACTTACCGGGCATATTGATTTAATCCATCTAAATCTCACCTTTGGTAAATTAAAGAAATAAATACTAAGTACATGTGCTGTATTATATCGGGATTAAGAGCATGTACAACATAATATCCGAGGTCCGATTCAATTATGTAGTCGACTAAATTGAATCACCTCTATGTCGGTCTGCTCAATACACCTAAGTGTACTAGTGTAACTCTATGTTCAAGATAAAACAATACCAAGCTACACTACAACCATGCCAATGGTTTGTCCAAAACCATCTTGGTTGTGAGCCTCTACTTATATTTTACAAGGTACTGATAACATGATCTTCTGTGCCACACCAAGCACCATGTTATCTACAATGTAAAATATTAGACAATATGCACACATATATAATGAATATATAAAATGCAAACAATGATCATGTGATTCTTATTTCAAAATAAAATGTTCATACAAAAAGAGCTAGGCTTTCAGTATACATTCTAACATTACCTTCACCTTGCTTAGGCTAAAGGGAGAGACCAATAGTGGATTGGTTGCGGAGTGATTTACCGGAGACGAATCGGAGCTTGGATTACCGGCGAGGCCGTGAACCACATTATATCGTGTGTTAGCATTGTTTTATCTTTTTGTTGTTCTTAATTGTCTTAGCTTTATATTTCCATTTGCGCTAACGATAATTGTAGACGATTAAGAACGACTTCCACCATACGACACAAGAGGGCTATTCACCCCCCTCTAGCCGGCCACCGACCTTCCTACAAACTGAAGAGGTAAATTTCCTGATGCGACATCGGGCAACGTGGAGTCAACTGGAAGACCACGAATTCAATATCGATGAGCTGTTGTGGAGTCGACTGGAACACATTCTAATCGATTGGACAAGTTTTATAAAATATGTGCTCGACCAAATCTGAGAAGAACATATGAACTACGTCGAAGTGCTGCCAAAATTCTTGCTCGTCCACAAAAATTCTTACTCCACGAACAGGGTGATCTTCTGACACTCCGCGACTACCTCTTGATCCTTTTAAGTGTCGCTATAAAGTTCTTGTATTTCATTAATTTATTTTTCACTTATTCTACTTAACTTCAAGAGTGGGTAGTCTGTTACCCATCTCTATTCTTTCTAAAAAGCGAAACCCTCCAAAGTCGAGAGTTCTCGAGTCGAAGGGGATTTAGTGAATTTTTTATCGAGGTAGCTCTCGGGAGAGCTACGAGCCTTGGACTAGCAACCCAGTCAGGGTTGTGAACCAAGTAAAATAAAAGTATTATTATTTTCATTTCCACTGCATACTCGCAATAGTTAAAATTATTCTAAATTAAAATAAAAATTTTATCCTCCGAGATTCACCCCTTCTCTGGAAAAAAACACGATCCTACAATTGGTATCAGAGCGGGAGCGCTCCGAATTAGTGCAACCACCATCATGAGCTTTAGAAAAATTTAGAATAATTTTTTGCATATTTAGTTAATTAATTTTCTGCATATTTAGTTAATTAATTTTTCTGCATATTTAGTTAATTAATATTCTGCATATTTAGTTAATTAATTTTTCTGCATATTTAGTTAATTAATTTTCTACATATTTAGTTAATTAATTTTCTGCATATTTAGTTAATTAATTTTCTGCATATCTGGTTAATTATTAATTTTCTACATTTAGGAAAGTATTTATTAATTTTCTTCATTTAGCAAAGTATTTATTAATTTTCTGCATTTTAGAAATTTTTATTTATTTTCTGCATCTAAGAAAATCTTTATTAATTCTTACATTTAGAATAATATTTTATTTAAACAACTCTAGGAATAATTCTAAATTTTAATTATTTTAAATTAAATTGAATAATGTCACATTTAGAGGGTCTAAGTATCATTCGCCCTCTATTTAACGGAGAGGATTTTCCCTCGTGGAAGAGACGAATGGAGTGTTTTCTGAAAACCGACCTAGAGGTGTGGTTTTCGATTAGGAAAGGATTTGTAGCTCCGGTAGATGACTCAGGTGAGTTGTTAGATCCAAAAAAATGGACCACAAACTTTAGGAAAAAGGGTCAAGTCGATTACAAGGCTTTAAACACCTTGCAATGCGGACTTACAAATGATGAGCTCAATCGAGTCGGGTTGGTTCAAAATTCTAAAGAATTGTGGGATAAATTAATTCTATTACATGAATAGGCTAACTTGAGTCAACCCGAGAATTGTTTAATTTTGATGGCAAGAACGAACAAAAAAGGAAAGAAATCAAAATTTGGAGAAGAAAAAGAAAGAAAGCATCTAAGGCAAACATGGAAAAGTCATCATCGGAAGAGTCGGGTGCGGAAATATCAACGACATGCTTCATAGAACTCACAGTGGACGATGAGTCCGAAGCTGAATCAAGACATGAGTCTAAGTTCGAGTCCAAGAGAAGCCATGGATCCACATCCATTTCTGAAGGTTCTAACTATTGGAGTATTGGGAATACAATCAAAGTCCCACATTGGTAAGACATGGAAAAGATCATGTGCTTATAAGATGAAAAGATATCTCCATTGGATGAGGCCTTTTGGGTAAAGCCCAAAAATAAAACCATGAGGCCTTAGGCCCAAAGTGGACAATATCATACCATTGTGGAGATATATGAATCTTATAGGCACTAACAATTGGTATCAGAGTCATGGTCCATGTCAAGCCATGAACCTCGAACGAAGGAAGTTGAGCTCCAATGTCTAGATCAAGAGAACTATACACTAGGTAGGAAGTCCAGTTGGGCCAGAAGGGCTGGACAATTGGAAGGAAGTCCAGCGGGGTCAGGAGGACCAGACAGTTGGCAGAAAGTCCTGGTGGGTTGAGGATCAAACATCAAGCAGAGGATGTCCTTCGAGGACGGATAGGCTTGAGAGGGGTTCAATGTGGTCCTTCGTTTGAGGGGGAGATTGTTGGAGTATTGGGAATACAATCAAAGTCCCACATTGATAAGACATGGAAAAGATCATGTACTTATAAGATGAAAAGATATCTCCATTGGATGAGCCCTTTTGGGTAAAGCCCAAAAATAAAACCATGAGGGCTTAGGCCCAAAGTGGACAATATCATACCATTATGGAGATATATGAATATTATATGCACATGATCTTTTTCATGTCTTACCAATATGGGACTTTGATTGTATTTCCAATACTCTAACTGTTGGTGCAGGGGCACTAGATAATCGAACTTATGTTTTGATTATGGCAAAGACACAAAGTTAAGTTTACATCGTTATCTCACGAGCTAAATCAAGTGTGAAGAAAAGTGCTAAAGCTGGAGCTGAAGGCTAGCGACACCCGGAGGAAGCCGCGGTGGTCGAGCGACACTCGAGTGACTTCGGAGGGAGCCGACGGAATCGAGAGCTACTATTGAGGTAAGCGCGTGTGAGTGAGAGATTGTAAGGTCGTGTCCTCTTTACGGGGACGATCGTAGGCGGCGATCCGATTAAGACTTCCCGTGGAAGGTCTAGGTCAAGATCGGATGGTCAGAAACCGTCGCATTTATCATTTTCTGAGCTAACCTCTTACTGCAGGGAAGTGGCCAAATGGCGATCATTGTTGAACGTTGGTCGGCCGATCGATGCTCATCACCGTCGATGGGAGGCATCATCGATCGATGGCGATTTAATCAGCCTTTGCGCTAGGTCAAAACAGATAACGTTTGACGCGGCCACTTCGCGATAAAATTTGGACAACTTCGTGATCTGTTCCAAAAAAAAAGGGAGACAAATTCAGAGGCCAAAATCTATAAAAGGAGGGGAGGATTCTAACTCCAAGCATCATCAAGTTTATTCATCATGTGCTCCTACAACGCCAACGCTCCAATGCCGTCATAATGCCGACGCGACGACAAGTTCAAATCTCCTTCATCGGCAGCAGTAGCAAGTAATTATTTTTATTGTATTCTTTATTTTAATCATAACGAGGTGAGGTAGGCTTGTTGCCTCATCCTCGTACATTCAGTTTTTGTGATCATTGTCTCCTACCTCCAACGAGGAGGAGACGTTATAGTGCTTTGCCCTCCGTACGCGGTCTACGACCGATAGCGCCTTGAAGTAGCAACCGCTGGGTTGTGAACCAAGTAAAAATAAATGTGTTCATTTATTTTCTTCTTCTCTTACTCGTTTAATTGTCTACTCGAACGAAATGTCGAAAAGATTTACGATCGCTATTCACCCCCCCCCTCTAGCGACGCTTCTCGATCCAACAATTGGTATCAGAGCGGGGGCGCTAAGATTTGGTGAAACCACCAATCTAGCACGTTTTGGTTTTCTTTTCATATTTTTCGATTCGTGTCTTTCTTAGGTTTTTATTCCTCCCGCACTACTAATCGAAGACGAAGTCTTGGTACGTCTCTTTTGGTTGTGTGCTTGCAAGTATTCTCCCTTGGAGTAGCCGACGGTAAAATGGCCATAACTTTTCGCACAAGTGGACTCACGTAACGATCTACCTACCAAATCGAATCCCTCTGAGAGATATACATTTCTTACCAGAGTTTACCCTCGTAACAAGCTGTTTCCAGCCCCAAAATCCAACGTTCAGTAGCCTTTCGGGGACACCGAAGGTCGTAAGTTTCTAGTTTTTGTTAGTTTCTTATTCTTCTTATTTATTTCTATTTATTTCCTATTATTTCCCGCACTACTAATCCAAGACCAAGTCTTGGAATTCTCTTTGGTTTTTATTCGTGTTTTTGCAAGAGACTTAATGGCTCACATTGAGGGGTATAGCACCACCCGACCTCCGTTCTTTAACGGAAATGATTTCCGTTATTGGAAAGGTCGGATGGAGTGTTTCTTGAAAACACAAATCGAGACTTGGATAATAATCCAAACCGGCTTTGCTCTACCCACCAATGATCAAGGAGAGCCCTTGGATTTCAATAAGTGGACAAATACAACCAAGAGGCAAATTGAAGCCGATGCAAGAGCAACTCAAATATTACAATGTGGCTTGTCCAAGGAGGAGCTCAACCGCATCGGTCCATTCATTAGCGCCAAAGACCTCTGGAACAAATTGATTGATCTACATGAAGGGACGCCCGATTCTAAGGTATGTAAAAGAGATTTACTTTTAAATAAACTGTACAATCTGAAGATGCAGGATCACGAGACCGCCACCCAATTACATGCACGGATCCAAGACATCGTCAATGGTCTTCACTCGATCGGGCAAGCCATAGAGAACCGGGACCTTATAAGGTACGCTTTAAATGCTTTCCCTAGGACTACCTTGTGGGCATCCATTGTCGATGTCTACAAGGTCTCTAAGGACCTTTCAAAGCTTAGGTTAGACCAATTATTTTTCGAGTTTGAACTTCACGAGCAAACTAACATGGTCCGGGCCGAGAGAGGTATTGCTCTACTTGCAGGACAAAGTAGCAAGCCACCTACTAGGAAAGTAGATGAACTCGAAACCGAAGACGAATCAGAGTCCGAATCAGAAGAGGTGGAAGCAATAGTGAACGTTGTGTGGAGAATAGTTCGAAAAGAAAGAAGGAAATTGAAGTACGAGAACCAAAAGAAAAAGGGAGCAAGGAAAGCCTTCCATGCAACTTGGGACAACAAAGAAGACATAGCTTACATGGCAAGACCGGAGGAGTCCAAGTCAGAATCCGAAGCCGAGTCCAACTATAACACCGACTCCGAACTCGAGGACTACTTCGAGAAGCAACTCAAAGCCAAACCAAAAGAGAAAATTAAGGTTAGCCGCTCACTAATTCATACGCTTTACAATACAATTAAAATGCTTAATAGGAAATTAACTAAGTCTGAGTCTAGGGTTGAGTCGTTACTTGAGGAGGTTGAAACCCTCAAGCAAGAGGCTACTCTAACCTCTTCAACTAGTCAAGTTCAAAAAAGAAACTCAACCCAAATTGAAAAACTTGAGGAGGAGAATTCTCTCTTGAAAGACCGAGTTCAAGAGGTTGAGGCTAGGTTGGAAAGGTTCACATTGGGATCTAAGAACCTTAATCGACTACTTGGAACCCAAAGAGCCGTGTACAACAAAGCCGGACTCGGATTTAAGTCAAAGACTACGAATAGGTCTTATATGTCTATCGTAAATTGTAGTCATCAAAGAGTCTAAGCATGGGTCCCAAAGGTTTTATTGAACTCACATATAAGGACTAATAAGGTTTGGATTCCCCATGATCAAGTTCATTATTTGAATAGACCATATTGGTTCAATGGTCCAGGGGGAGCTAACACTAAAATAGTATACCCGCTTACTTAGCAAAACCATTGCATATTTTACTTTAATTTTTAGAATGGCTAGATAGGGTAAATGGTTAGTCAACTCTTGACAATATAGTATCAGGACGCGGCGAGATGATAGTACATTAGGGAAACAAAGTCTCATGTATTCGAGCTAGATAAGGCGTATCTAGCTTGGTGCACTTGACCGAGTGGAACTAGCTGAAGCTACCTCGCCGTATCCTAAACTAGTTAGACCAGAAAGTAACCTTAAGTGACTTAAGTGATATTTTCTTGAATTTGGTTTTGTCTAAGGAAGTGGTCGTTGTTCTGATCAAAGAAGGCCCCTGTGCCTCGCCACGACCTGGAAGCCAGTTTCTCGAAAAGTTACTTAACGATCTAAAGGTTAAATCCGAATCTAACCCAAGGTTGACTATCTTTAATCAATTTAAAAATCATCTCACAAAACATATAAGGTGAACAAATTCTGAGACACATAGAATGGGTGAGATGTTAAGGATAATTGAAATATACTTAAAACAATCTCTTCAAAATACTACTTATTTTCTCAACTATTGTACTTAACAACTCTTAGGCCAAAGTTTAGCAGCCCCTACATCTCTTATACTTCATATATTTGACTAAGGGGGAGAGCAAACTAACCCTAAGGGTTATATTATAAACCTTTAGATTATTGGTGCAGAGGGACACACCTCGAACCAATCTATCTAACTACTGCTAGACGCATGCTTGGACTCATATTTGATTTATCTAGATGCATGCATATACGATATTGTTTTCAAAACCCTATTTTATACAAAAAACCCCAAATCTTTTTGATTTATGGCAAAAGGGGGAGAAGAGCAAAAGTTAAGGGGGAGTAACATAAAATTTAATTTTGAGGGGGAGTAACATAAAATTTAATTTTGAGGGGGAGTAACATAAAATTTAATTTTCAAAACTCACCTAGGGTTAAGGGGGAGTTTTGGTTAAGGGGGAGTTTTTGGAAATGATATTCATCTTCACATTCATCTTCTACTATACCTGTTTTATGCTTTAATTTTCCTTAACTTTGTGTTGGTTTGCCATAGATCAAAAAGGGGGAGATTGTTGGTGCAGGGGCACTAGATAATCGAACCTGTGTTTTGATTATGGAAAAGACACAAAGTTAAGTTTACATCGTTATCTCACAAGCTAAATCAAGTGTGAAGAAAAGTGCTAAAGCTGGAGATGAAGGCTAGCGACACCCGGAAGAAGCCGCAGTGGTCGGGCGACACTCGAGTGACTTCGGAGGGAGCCGAAGGAATCGAGTGGAAGGCCGGAAGCGAGAGCTACTATCGAGGTAAGCTCGTGTGAGTGAGAGATTGTAAGGTCGTGTCCTCTTTACGGGGACGACCGTAGGCGGCGATCCGATTAAGACTTCCCGTGGAAGGTCTAGGTTGAGATCGAACGGTCAAAAACCATCACATTTATCATTTTCCGAGCTAACCTCTTACTGCAGGGAAGTGGCCAGGCTGGAAGTCGACTGCTGGACGTTGGGCAGTCGACTGATGCTCATAAGTCGACTGATGGGAGGCATCAGTCGACTGATGGCGACGAATCAGCCTTTGCGCTAGGTCAAAACGGATAATATTTGACGCGGCCACTTCATGATAAAATTTGGACAACTTCGTGATCTGTTCCAAAAAAAAGGGAGACAAATTCAGAGGCCAAAATCTATAAAATGAGGGGAGGATTCCAACTCCGAGCATCATCAAGTTTATTCATCAAGTTCTCCTACAATGCCAATGCTCCAACGTCGTCATAACGCCGACGCGACGACAAGTTCAAATCTCCTTCGTCGACAGCAGTAGCAAGTAATTATTTTTATTGTATTTTTTATTTTAATCGTAACGAGGTGAGGTAGGCTTGTTGCCTCATCCTCGTACATTCGGTTTTTGTGATCGTTGTCTCCTACCTCTAATGAGGAGGAGACGTTATAGTGCTTTACCCTCCGTACGCGGTCTAGGACCGATAGGGCCTTGGAGTAGCAACCGCTGGGTTGTGAACCAAGTAAAAATAAATGTGTTCATTTATTTTCCGTTGCTCTTACTCGTTTAATTGTCTACTCGAACGAAACATTGAAAAGATTTACGATCGCTATTCACCCCCCCCCCCCCCTGTTAGAATGTATACTGAAAGCCTAACTCTTCTTGTATGAACATTTTATTTTGAAATAAGAATCACATGATCATTGTTTGCACTTTATATATTTATTATATGTGTGTGCATATTGTCTAATATTTTACATTGTAGATAACATGGTGCTTGGTGTGGCACAGAAGATCATGTTATCAGTCCCTTGTAAAATATAAGTAGAGGCTCACAACCAAGATGGTTTTGGACAAACCATTGGCATGGTTGTAGTGTAGCTTGGTATTGTTTTATCTTGAACATAGAGTTACACTAGTACACTTAGGTGTATTGAGCAGGACCGACATAGAGGTGATTCAATTTAGTGCTGACTACATAATTGAATCGGACCTCGGATATTATGTTGTACATGCTCTTAATCCCGATATAATAACGGGCACATGTACTTAGTATTTATTTCTTTGATTTACCAGTGGGTGAGATTTAGATGGATTAAATCAATATGCTCGGTAAGTTGGGAAATAATATTATTTACATGGTGTGCCGTTGATTATAAGAGGAAACCGTGTCCTATATATTAGGTTGATGATGTCCCCTTGAGGAGCTCATAAGGTTCATCATGTAAACCCAGCTGGTTGACTTAGTCAACATGATGATAAGGTTGAGTGGTACTACTCGAGGAGTTAGATGTTGATTAATTGATGGTCAGTAAATCAATTAATTGACGGACATTCGATATCTTAAACACGGGGAGATTAATGTACAAATAATATATGGAGCCCATATTGATTTATGGGGGTTGGTGAGGTAGTTCAATGATGATCCTCTAGTGGAATGGAACATCATTGATGGATCAAGTTTGTGTGGTTCCGATCCATCGGGTGGCCGAGACCCAACTCCTCCTTATGGTCCCTATCGTAGCCTAATATAATCCTTGTGAAGTCTAGATCCAAGAATGTAAAACAAAACCTAGAACCAACGGTTGGATTAAATCCATAGATCCGATGGTTAGGATGAAACCCTAGAACCAACGGTTGGATTAAATCCATAGATCCGATGGTTAGGATGAAACCCTAGAACCAACGGTTGGATTAAATCCATAGATCCGATGGTTAGGATGAAACCCTAGAACCAACGGTTGGATTAAGACCATAGATCCGATGGTTAGGATGAAACCCTAGAATCGACGGTTGGGATTAAATCCCTAGATCCGACGGTTGGGATAAAACCCTTGATCCGACGGTTGGGATGAAATCCTAGATCCTATGGTTGGGATGAAATCCTAGATCCGATGGTTGGGATCAAATCCCTAGAACCGACGGTGGAGATTAAATCCCTAGAACCGACGGTGGAGATTAAATCCCTAGATCCGACGGTGGAGATTAGAGGAGGCTTAAGCCTAAATTCTAGAATTAGGGTTTGGCTCATCCTTGGTTGGGCGGCAACAAATCTTAAAAGGGATAAGGTTGGTTGGGCGGCAAGAATATAGGAGTTAGTTCCTATATTTTAGGCTAACCAACTTTCTCCTAAATTCTATAAATAAAGGCTTAGGTATTGGGCGAAAATAGGTTTTTGGTTTGGAGAATTAGGGTTTGGCTCATCCAAGAGTTAGGCGGCAACAAACCCTAGAGGAGCTAGGGTTTTTGGGCGGCTAAGAAAGTGGGTGGCAAGGTGATTATTCTCCCTAAGGTTTTTGGTCGGCGCCCCTCTTTCCCTTCTCATCCTTGGCCGGTTCTCTTCTTCCTCCTCTCTTGCTCCTTGGTGGCCGGCGGATCTCCAACAATTGGTGGCCGGTGCTTCTCCAACATCTAGGTGGCCGGCGGCAACAATACAACAAGTTGGCCGGCACTCATCCAATCGTTCCTTGGCCGGCGGTTGCATCAAACTCTCTTGTTTGGTGGCCGGTTCTAGAAAGGAAAGGTTTTGGTGGTTCTTCTCTTTGTTCGCAGCGGACAAGGAAGAGAAGAACGTGATCTAGAAGGCTTCTACTCGTGGAGGATCTTCGTCCACACGTCGTCCACGAGAAGGATAGGACATACGGTAGAAGATCATAAGGTATAAAGTTTTATAACTTTAATTTCAGATCTGAGCATGTTCTTATATATGATGATTATACATGTGTGTATATGAATATATATTGTATAATCATGGACCCCGAAGACAAACACAAAAACCGGCGATCCGTCCGTCGTCTCTTCCGCGGCTAACCAACTAGAAGAGTTGTGTTGCTTGAACGACTAGTTTGTTCAAGCGACCACTCGAGTTGTTAGCACGACGACGAATAGGTGTTGCTAAGGAAGCTCATCCCATCCGGATTAATCCTTTCATTAGTGAAAATTTTAATCCGGGGACATGGGAGCCAATGAGCCTCCGAAGCGACATCCATCAATTGGTATCAGAGCCACGGTTTCCGGTTTTGTGTGTTTAGGATTCGGTTATTTTTTTATGCACTTTTCATATATAATATGTGCCGGATAATAGTAGGATATGCGTAGTGGAACTCTTTGGTTGCAGGCATAAGATCCGACTATTATGGCCATGTGTGTGTATGTGAATGGATGTGTGAAAAAAAAAATTTATTATTTGAATCCTCGGGGTTGACGAGGCTAGATTAGTATTTAATTTTTGTAATTAAATACGGCATTGTTTAGCCGCTCATTTTAGTTTACTTTCGATCTAGATTATTTGTACACTCCTTCGTGGAGTATAGGATCGATGGATGTAAATTAATATGATTTATCTCGGCTCGGAACTCTTTGGTGACTTGCGCACGGGAAAAGATGGAGCGGACGAGGTGGCGACACGACGGGATGCGTATTGGAGAACAATGCCATAATAGTTGGAAAAATTCTGATTTTTCCATATTTATTGCTTATTTGTTTTATATGCATGTTGTGTTTGTTTTTAAAATTCCTCGATTTCAATTTACTAAGTGGGAGAGGGACATTTTAATTAATTCCCGCGGCCTCCATTACAATTTGACGTGTGATGCAAACAAACTTGTGTGTTGGCTCTGAGTGCCTTCCTCCCCGAGGACGGGTTTGTTTGCGGATCACTAGGTCAAATAATGGTTATAGGAAATTATCTAGGAGCGTGTGTACTTCCACAGAGGTAAGGCACATAATCCAAAATAATTCCCTTAGTATCGTGTAATGGTGCACACTTAGATGCAAATAAAAATATCCTCCCCATAGGAGTCACTGCTTTTATTTGTAGGGCCAAAGAGGAACCAACTATTAATTTTATTTGTCAAAAAGTAAGGTTGACAAGATAATAAAATTAATGGGTAAAACCTCCTCTTACAAATGTAGAATTCGTATACGTCCACACAGAGTGGCATACGAAATTCTCGGTGTTTTGAGGTGTTGGTTGATTTCGGGATTTTATTGTTTTGAGGAATCAATAATATTTGAAATCTAATATTTTGATCATTGTGATTCTTAGGATTTTCAAATGGCTTTCAACCCACTTGCTATGATACTAAAGGAAACAAACTTACTATACCCAAATTATACTGATTGGAAAAGAAAAATGGATAGTGTCTTAACTGTCGATGAGTGTCCTCCTAGGGTTGCGAATGATTCTGGGGAAAAGGAACTTTTCGGATACCAGAATCAAGCTGCTAGGAAGGAAGCCATGGTTGCTCAGAAGGTTTCTACTTCTATGCCGAAAGGCAAGAAGAAGAAGAAACAAGGTAGAGCAAAGGTGGTGGGTGGACCTCAGAGAGGAGTGAAGAAGCCGAAAGGCAAGTACTTCACTTGTAAACAGACTGGACATGGGAAGAAAGACTTCCCCAACCTAAAGAAGAGAGGCATATCTTACGCCTTAGTCGTTGAAACATGTTTAGTGGTGTTATCTGGTACAGGTGTGTAGATACGGAGCCACTGATCATGTCTGCAATTCTTTGCGAGGTTCCAGAAACCCGACGACTAGCCGAGGAGAAATTACCGTCTACATGGGCAATGCTTCAAAGGTGCGATTGCAGTGGGAGATGTTTATTTATCTTTTGATAGGAATAAAGTTTTGGTTTTGAGAAATTGTCTTTATGTACCTACATTTAGAAAGAATTTGATTTCGGTTTCTAAATTATTTGTGGATGGATATTCTGTTTCTTTTAATGACAGAGTTGTTATAAAAAGAAATAGAGAGATTATCTGTTCAGGTACATTGGTTGGCAATTTGTATACTCTTGAACCAAAAACTCCCACGATGCATAGAGAAGTGAATAACTCATCTTCTAAGTCTAAAAAGAAAAGAACCTTCGCAGATGAACAGGACATATCTTTGGCATCTAAGGCTTGGTCATATTAACCTTAGCGTAATTCAAAGGTTGATAGGTGATGGACCTTTGGGTTCATTAGTGGTGGAGGATCTCCCAACGAATCTTGCTTGGAAGGTAATGACCAAGAGGCCTTTCAAGGCCAAGGGTATAGAGCCAAAGATGTGTTAGAATTGGTTCATTCTGATTTGGCGGTCCTATGTCTATCCAGGGCAAGAGGTGGTTTTGAATATTTCGTCCTCTTTTATAGATGATTATTCAAGATATGGATACATTTACTTGATGCGCAGAAGTCCAATGCTTTGACAGGTTCAAAGAATTCAAGGCTGATGTGGAGAACCGTCAAGGTAAAAGTATCAAGACATTACGATCTGATCGTGGTGGTGAGTACCTCTTGGGAGAGTTTAGGAGTTACTTATCAGAGGCTGGGATTCAATCCCAATTGTCCACACCTGGCACACCCCAGCAGAATGGTGTGGCGGAGCGAAGGAACAGGACTCTTATGGAGATGGTCAGATCTATGATGAGTTATTCTGATTTACATTTGCTTGCCTGGGGTATGCGGATACGGCAATGTACACTCTGAACTTGGTTCCATCTAAATCAAATTGTGGTGGCGAAAGCCTAGTCCGAGACATATTCGGATATGGGAGTCCAAAGACATGTCTTTGAAAGTCGATCTTTAGTAAGTTGGAACCTTGTACAGAAGTGTGCATGTTTGTTGGCTACCCTAAGGGAGCGAAAGCTGGTTTGTTTTATAATCCTAGAGATCAGAGGGTGATCGTTAGCACGAACGCCAGATTTCTAGAGGAGGATTATATAATGAACCACAAGCCCATGAGTAGGATTGTTCTTGAGGAGTTGACAGGGGAAGTCCCGACTTCAGTACCACCGGTACAAGAGGAGACACCACGAGTCACTGCACCGCGTGTCACAGAGCATACACAGGAGGCACCTCGTCGTAGTGGGAGGGTTGTTAGACAACCCGACAGATTCATGTTTTTGGGAGAGTCTTCGGACTTAGTCCCTGGTGAACATGAACCTGATCCCTGGACATATGATGAGGCACTCCAAGATAGAGATGCGGTATCTTGGCAAAGTGCGATGAATTCAGAGATAGAATCTATGGATTCTAATCAGGTCTGGGAGCTAGTAGAACCACCCGATGGTGTAAAAGCCATTGGATGCAAGTGGATCTACAAGAGAAAGAGAGGAGTAGACGGGAAGGTTGAGACCTTCAAAGCTAGGCTTGTTGCGAAAGGGTATACTCAGAAAGAGGGTATCGATTATGAGGAGACCTTTTCGCCGGTAGCTATGCTTAAGTCTATCCGGATTCTCTTATCTATAGCTGCTCATATGGATTATGAGATTTGGCAGATGGATGTCAAGACAGCTTTCCTTAACGGAAGTCTTGAGGAGAACATCTATATGCGGCAACCAGAGGGATTCATTGCTAAAGGCAAAGAACATCTTGTATGTAAGCTTAATCGGTCCATTTATGGATTGAAACAAGCTTCTAGATCTTGGAACATCCGATTTGATGAGGTAATCCAGTCATATGGATTTATTCAAAGTCCGGATGAGCCTTGTGTATACAAGAGATGTGACGGAAACGTAGTGGTGTTTCTTGTACTATACGTAGATGATATTTTGTTAGTTGGCAACAATATCAAAGTGTTATCAGACGTAAGGGTATGGTTGTCCAAAAAGTTTGATATGAAGGACTTGGGAGAAGTTGGACACATCCTTGGGATCAAAGTCATAAGGGATCACAAGAAAAGGATGTTATGCTTATCTCAAGCTTCATATGTTGACACTATCCTTGCTCGTTTTAGTATGCAGAACTCCAAGAAAGGTTTTCTACCTTTTAGGCATGGAGTTCCTTTATCTAAAGAGATGTGTCCCAAAACATCAAAGGAGATAGAGGACATGAAGGCGGTTCCTTATGCTTCGGCAGTAGGAAGCCTTATGTATGCTATGCTATGTACGAGACCGGATATCTGCTTTGCCGTGGGCATGGTTAGCAGATATCAGAGTAATCCTGGACAGGGACATTGGACTGCGGTAAAGCATATATTGAAGTACCTGAGAAGGACTAGGGATTATATGCTGGTTTACCGGGCAGATCAATTAGTCCCTGTGGGTTACACGGATTCGGATTTCCAATCAGATAGGGACAAGAGTAAGTCTACCTCGGGGTTTGTGTTTACTTTTGGAGGTGGAGCCATAGTATGGAGGAGTGTCAAGCAGAAATGTGTGGCGGACTCTACCATAGAAGCTGAGTATTTGGCAGCCTCTGAGGCAGCCAAGGAAGCTGTATGGCTCAGGAACTTCTTGATGGACTTAGATGTGATTCCTGGTTTGCCAAGAACTATCACAATTTATTGTGATAACAGTGGTGCAGTTGCAAACTCGAAGGAACCACGAGCCCATAAGGCAAGTAAACACATAGAGCGCAAGTACCACCTCATACGAGAGATCGTTAAGCGAGGAGAAGTTGCTGTCGCCAAGATTGCATCAGAGGATAACCTGGCGGATCCATTCACTAAGGCCCTTCCAGCGAAAGCGTTTGATAGGCATGAGGAGGACATGGGGATCAGATGTATGGCATTGTGATGACGGCATAGTCTTTTAGTATAAGTGGGAGATTGTTAGAATGTATACTGAAAGCCTAGCTCTTTTTGTATGAACATTTTATTTTGAAATAAGAATCACATGATCATTGTTTGCATTTTATATATTCATTATATATGTGTGCATATTGTCTAATATTTTACATTGTAGATAACATGGTGCTTGGTGTGGCACAGAAGATCATGTTATCAGTCCTTTGTAAAATATAAGTAGAGGCTCACAACCAAGATGGTTTTGGACAAACCATTGGCATGGTTGTAGTGTAGCTTGGTATTGTTTTATCTTGAACATAGAGTTACACTAGTACACTTAGGTGTATTGAGCAGGACCGACATAGAGGTGATTCAATTTAGTGCTGACTACATAATTGAATCGGACCTCGGATATTATGTTGTACATGCTCTTAATCCCGATATAATAACGGGCACATGTACTTAGTATTTATTTCTTTAATTTACCAGTGGGTGAGATTTAGATGGATTAAATCAATATGCCCGGTAAGTTGGGAAATAATATTATTTACATGGTGTGCCGTTGATTATAGGAGGAAACCGTGTCCTATATATTAGGTTGATGATGTCCCCTTGAGGAGCTCATAAGGTTCATCCTGTAAACCCAGCTGGTTGACTTAGTCAACATGATGATAAGGTTGAGTGGTACTACTCGAGGAATTAGATGTTAATTAATTGATGGTCAGTAAATCAATTAATTGACGGACATTCGATATCTTAAACACGGGGAGATTAATGTACAAATAATATATGGAGCCCATATTGATTTATGGGGGTTGGTGAGGTAGTTCAATGAGTATCCTCTAGTGGAATGGAACATCATTGATGGATCAAGTTTGTGTGGTTCCGATCCATCGGGTGGCCGAGACCCAACTCCTCCTTATGGTCCCTATCGTAGCCTAATATAATCCTTGTGAAGTCTAGATCCAAGAATGTAAAACAAAACCTAGAACCAACGGTTGGATTAAATCCATAGATCCGATGGTTAGGATGAAACCCTAGAACCAACGGTTGGATTAAATCCATAGATCCGATGGTTGGGATGAAATCCTAGATCCGACGGTTGGGATGAAATCTTAGATCCGACGGTGGAGATTAAATCCCTAGAACCGACGGTGGAGATTAAATTCTAGATCCGACGGTGGAGATTAGAGGAAGCTTAAGCCTAAATTATAGAATTAGGGTTTGGCTCATCTTTGGTTGGGCGGCAACAAATCTTAAAGGGGATAAGGTTGGTTGGGCGGCAAGAATATAGGAGTTAGTTCCTATATTTTAGGCTAACCAACTTTCTCCTAAATTCTATAAATATATGGCTTAGGGTTGGGCGGCGAAATATAGATTTTGGAATAGGGATTAGGGTTTGGGAAAGAGTTGGGCGGCTAGGGTTTGGAGCTAGGTTGGGCGGCAACCATCTTCTTCCATCAATGTTGCCGGCGCCCAATTCACTCAAGCTTTCCTTGGACGGCGCCCTTCACCTTAGCCATTCTCTTCTTCCTTTGCCGGCGGTTCTCCTCTCATTGGTGGCCGGCAAGATCATCTTCATCCAATTCCTCTAGGTGGGCCAGCGGCATCATTCCATTGGTGGCCGGCGCATCTTCATCCATTCCTTGGCCGGCGGTTGCATCAAACTTCCTAGCTTGGTGGCCGGTTCTAGATAGGAAAGGTATTTGTGGTTTTTCTCTTTGTTCGCAGCGGACAAGGTAGAGGAGAACTCGATCTAGAAGGCTTCTACTCGTGGAGGATCTTCGTCCACACGTCGTCCACGAGAAGGATAGGACATACGGTAGAAGATCGTAAGGTATAAAGTTATTTTAACTTTATGTACAGATCTGAGCATGTTCTTATTTGTTTTGATTATGCATGTTCGTATATGAATATATGTTGTATAATCATGGACCCCGAAGACAAACACAAAAACCGGCGATCCGTCCGTCGTCTCTTCCGTGGCTAACCAACTAGAAGAGTTGTGTTGCTTGAACAACTTGTTTGTTCAAGCGACCACTCAAGTTGTTAGCACGACGACGAAATGGTGTGGCCAAGGAAGCTCATCCCATCCGGATTAATCCTTTCATTAGTGAAAATTTTAATCCGGGGACATGGGAGCCAATGAGCCTCCGTAGCGACATCCCATCAGGTAAACCTTTACAACAATGAGAGCACTCCTTCTTTTACAATAGATATGAAAGAAAACTAGGAGTTTGAGCTTTGTAGGGCACTTAGTAGGATGTTTACAGCATGAACATTAACCATCTACAAGCCCCCACCCTCTCTTTTTATAGAGACGAAGCAAATCTTCACGTTGAGCACTATCAGTCGACTGATGCTTTCATCAGTCGACTGATGTTGACTCCAACGACTTCTGAATAGGCTGTTGGATCGAAAGTGTCGCTAGAGGGGGGGGGGGTGAATAGCGATACGGTGTCGTTAAAAACTTTTGCAATAAGTAAAAAGCAAGTAGAGAATGCACAGCGGAAATATAAAGTAGACAAGATATTTTTACGTGGTTCACAATCTTTCGATTGCTAATCCACGGCCCTAGTGATCCTTGATCACGTACGGAGGGCAATTCACTAAAACCACTCCTCCTCGTTGGAGGTAGGAGCAACGATTACAAAAAGAAATCAAGGCAAAGGGACACTCCCCCTTTCCTTGTTACGATTAAAGCACAAAGACAATTTAAAGAAGTAGAACTTAAATAAATATACCGACAACTCTTATAAGTAGAAGATGTAGCTTTCGTTGTCGGCGGCACTTCGTCGTAGCAAATGTGAGTAGTAGTAGCGGCGTTACGACGGCGTGTTGAGAGCTCTTGATTTCTTATCTTTGCTTGGAGTGAACATGTCTATTTATGGATATTGATCTATGAATTTAGACATAGGTAGTGTCCAAGGTGAGGTTCTTATCCCAACTCAAGGATGAGGTGTTTCATCCAACCACCTTGTGCCACCTCCAACCTCCTTGGGCGCCAACTTGAGGATGAGGTGTTTCATCCAACCACCTTGTGCCACCTCCAACCTTCTTGTGCGCCAACTCAAGGATGAGGTGTTTCATCCAACCACCTTGTGCCACCTCCAACCTCCTTGGGCGCCAACTTGTTGGAGCCATTCAACTTGTGCCACATCATGGGAGCCAACCATCTTGTGCCAACTCACCTTATTTTGGGCGTCCACCACAAGGAAGCTTGGTGATGGTTTGGATGTCCACCTTGATGCCACATCACCCTTTGTACCAAAACACGAGTCAAGTCCAAATTCACCCCCTTGAAATTCGAGCTCTTCTCGAGGCTGGAACTTGACTAGCAGTTGACTGTAGTCAAAGGGTTTTGGACTGCAGTACAAGTTAGCTTAAAATATAAAGTACGATGGTTCTAACCATCTGATCTCGACATAGACCTTCCATTGGAGGTATTGGGTCGGATCTACGCTTAACGACCTTGCTTCGCTTTCACACGAGCTTACCTTGTAGCCTCGCTTCAGGTCTTCACCCGAGTACCTCGGCTTCCTCCGAAGTCCCTCTGGCGTTGCCCGACCACCTCGGTTCCCACCGGGTGTCGCAGACCTTCCGCTCAACTTTAGCATTTCTGCACACTTAATTGAGCTCGTAAGATAACAAATATACCCTTAACTATTGAGCCTTTTGCCATAATCAAAATACCGGTTCGACTTTGGTGCCCACTGCACCAACAATCTCCCCCTTTTTGATTCATGGCAAACCGACACAAAAGTTAAGGAAAAATTAAGCATAACAGTAAGCTAGCATAATGATTAAGCATGAATGAGCTAGCATAAAGATTAAATATGAATGAGCTAGCATAAAGATTAAATATGAATGAGCTAGCATAATGATTAAGCATGAATGAGCTAGCATAAAGATTAAATATGAATGAGCTAGCATAAAGATTAAATATGAGTGAGAAAAATTATTGTTTCAAGTTCTCCCCTTTGAGGTAACCTCCCCCTTGACCGAAGGTGAGTTCTTGAAAAATAATTTTTACTCCCCCTTAATAGTTGCTTAAGTAAACGGAATTACTTAATATAAAAGGTAATAATTTTGTTTACTTTCTTCCTTACTTTTGTGACTTTCTCCCCCTTTTGCCTTAACTCAAAAAGTTTGTAAATATATTTTAGGGTTTGTAAGTCCAAGCACGGGATCAAGAAGTGCTTGTTCAATAGTTTTGGGTTCGATTTTGGAAATTAACGAGATTTGACTAAGGTTTCGATATGAAGCTCTAGTTCGAACCCCTAAATTTGGATCACCTATAACTTGATTGATAGGATGATTTGTTTGAGTCTTAGTGTGACTCGGGTTAGGGTCATCTATCACTTGGTCGATAGGATGACTTGGGTGAGTTCTAGTTTGACTTGGGTTAGAGTCATCTATCACTTGGTCGATAGGATGACTTGGGACGAGATTCAAGTTCAAGATCGAGTCGGGTTCGCTATAAGTTGATTTGCTAGTTGGTTTTGTTAAGGATTGAACGGGTTCGTGTCCTTCGTCCAAAACTATATTAATGGTTTCTTCGACTAAGAGTGTCGTGATTGTATATTCCCTATAAGCTCTATCGGGTGGTTGAGTATCCTAGAAAGGTTCCAAAGAGAGGTTTTGGATTTGAATTTCCCTAGGTAATCCTTAGTGTTTAAGATATGTACCTTGCATCCAAATACCCTAAAGTACTTGATGTTCGGTATTTTATCGTGATAAATCTCGTGACGAGGTCTTTTGGTGCCTCTTTACCATATATGATCCTATTTTGGACATAGCAAGCCGTACTAACGGCCTCCGCCAAAATCTATCTGCAGGTTATACTCATTTAACATTGTCCTAGCGGCTTCTTGTAGGGTTCTATTTTTCCGCTCGACTAACCCATTTTGTTGTGGGGTTCTAGGACATGAAAACTCATGGTGGTATCCGCTTAGGTTACGTAAATCAGAACCCGTGTGGTTTTCGAATTCACCACCATGATCGCTTCTAAGTCTTTTTAATCTTAAGGTTCTTTTGATTTTCGATTAACCTACAAAGATTGATTAGTTGGTCTAGGTATCATTTTTATGTTTGATAAACCTAACCCAAGTAAATCTAGAATAGTCACAATTATGACTAAGCAAATTGACTACCATTGAGTGACTTAGCTCCATGTGAATCAAATAGATCCATGTGTAGGAGCTCAAGAACACTTTGGTCTGCTCTTGATTAGTTAATTGATGTTGTGTCCTAGATTGTTTACCTTGTTGACAAGCATTACATATTTTATTATCCAAGTTGTTTAGTTTAGGCAAACCTATAACTAAGCTTACTCACTGACTCATCTTGTGGACGAGTCTTGGGTGCAGTGTCCGAGTCTTCTGCCATAACCAAGATTCCTCTTGGCCGTGTCATAAGACACTTGGTTGAGGAGTTGGGTAAATTTATTGTGTAGATGTTGCTACTCCTAGTTCCTTTAAGTATTATTTTAGATGTTGCATTTATTTTGATTACGATTCATTTTCTAGAAATATGACCTTATAATTGTTATCACACAATTGGCTTACACTAAGTAAATTATATTGAAAGTTTTCTACTAATAAGACATTTTGAATTGTAAAGTTAGAGTTGAGCTCAATATCACCGATCCGATGATTTTGAGCTTGCCGCTATTTCCAAGGCTACCGATCCTTGTCGCTTGAATCGTGAACTTCAAAATTTGAGTTGATCCCTGGCCATGTGTCGAGTAACCATCGCCCAACATCCATTGATCCTACACATAAGGTAGTTGGATCGGATATTGGAATTACTAAAGGGTTGTTTGTAAGTTTTAATCCTAAATCATCTCACCAATATCTACATGATCAAAACATGTTATTCCTATGTGTTATTGTGAGATGACTTTCAATTTTACTTGATTAATTTTAATGAATTTAAATTAACCAACATTAGGTTAGATTCGATTTAGTCTAAGCTCATCAAGTAATCTTTTCAAGAGATTAGCTTCCGTGTCGTGGCGAGGCACAGAGGCCTTCTTTGATCGGAACAACGACCACTTCCTTAGACAAAGCTAATTTCAAGAAATTGATAACTCGACTTACTTGAGACTACGCCTTGGTCTAACTAGTTATTTTTGAAAAGAGGCTCCGAGGCTCAATCTTTCAGAGGATTTTAGTTGGTTTATTTTTGAAAAGAGGCTCCTCGAGGCTCAATCTTTTCGCAGGATTTTAGTTGGTTATGAGTCCTATCTAACCATTCTAAAAATAAAGGAAAAACTAAGCATGCAATTTCTAAGACTTAACAAAAATACATTTTGTATTGGCTCCCCCTGGACCATTGAATCGAGTGGGTCTATTCACATAGTGAATTTGGTCCTTGGGAACCCAATACATGTTAGATCCTAAAGTTGAAATCAAAGTGGTCTTAGGGACCCATGCTTGGACATTTTTCTTATGTTGGTTTACTATAGACATATATGACTTATTGGTTGTATTTGAGTTAAACCCGAGTCCGGCCTTGTTGTACACGGCCCTTTGTGATCCAAGTAAGAGGTCAAGTCCCTTGGATCCCAAAGTGAACCTTTCCAACGTGTTCCTAAGGTCTTCGACTTGTGTTTTCAAAAGCGAGTTCTCAACTTCAAGCTTTTCAACTTGAGTTGAGTCCTCCTCTTGAATACGAGTAGTCGAAGAGGTTAGGGAGACCTCATGTTTGAGAAGGTTAACCTCCTCAATTAGGGTCTCGACCTTGGAC
This sequence comes from Wurfbainia villosa, assembly GCA_025175895.1. NCBI lineage: Eukaryota > Viridiplantae > Streptophyta > Magnoliopsida > Zingiberales > Zingiberaceae > Wurfbainia > Wurfbainia villosa. The sequence goes on along the minus strand of CM046000.1, from coordinate 33,493,684 downwards.
TCGGACTTAGCTAGTTTCTTATTTAAAAATTTAATTGCACCATACAAAGTATTAAGTAACGACCGACTTACCCTTAATGATTCTTTTGAACCGGATACGGATCCGTGGCTTGTCTTGAATGGAAGCTCATCATCGGATTCGGACTCGGACTCTTCTTCGGTTTCGGAGTCGTGCTCGGTCGGCTTGGCCATTAGAGCTTGGATATCGTCTTCTTCCTCCGACAACTCCTCCCAAGTAGCGTTTAGCGCTTTCTTGGTCTTTGATGCGTTATAGCATCTAAAATTAGAAGTATTTGAATTAGGTTTAGGCTTACCTTGAGTTGTTGGTCGTTTTCGTCTCTTGATCATCTTCCGAACTAGATTGACTAGTTCGGATTCTATTTCGGAGTCTACTTCCGATTCGACTGCCTTCTTCCTTCGGGGTGGCTTGCTTGCGCTTCTTCTTCTTGGAACTCGCAACTAACGCAATACTTTTCTCTACCGACCACGTTAGTTTGCTCATGTAATTCAAGTTCAAAACAATTCGTCTAACCTAATTTTAGAAAGGTCCTTGGAGACCTTGTAGGCATCGACCATGGATGCCCACAAGGTGGTCCTAGGAAACGAGTTAAGAGAATACCTGATAAGGTCGCGATTCTCGACCTTTTGTCCGATGGCATGGAGTTGGTTGACGATGTTTTGGATACGAGCATGTAGTTGAGTTGCGGTCTCGTTTTCCTGCATTTTCAAGTTATACAATTTATTTAAAAGTAAATCTCTTTTACATACCTTCGTGTCGGTGCCTTCGTGTAGTTCCACTAGCTTGGTCCATAAGTCCTTTGCACTAATGAAGGGGCCGACGCGGTTGAGCTCTTCCTTGGACAACCCACATTGCAAGATTTGAGTTGCCTTGGCATCGGCTTCTACTTGTTTTTTCATGGAATTTGACCATTGATCGTGACCCAAAGATTCACCATCTTCATTAATAGGAAGTGTGAAACCGGTTTGATTACGATCCACATCTCGATTTGGGTTTTAAGAAAGCATTCCATCCGACCCTTCCAATAACGAAAGTCATTACCGCTGTAAAACGGGGGTCGGGCGTGCTAAACCCTTCGAGATGGGCCATTTAAAAACAAGAAGAAGAACGATTTAAAAGAATCTTGCAAAACACACACGAAAGAATATTCCAAGACTTTCGCCTCTTGGATTAGTAGTGCGGAAGTAAAAAGATATATAAAATGTAACTTGCAAAAAGAAATAAACAATCAAATGCGAATGTCGTTGAAGTTCCGGAGGATAACCTTACTCGGATCTAACCCAAGGACAACCTTATCCGGATCCTAAAGCCTCTAATGCAATTCTATATGTAGGAGAAGATAAGCAAGTGAAATAATTATACGAAAACAGAAATAAATAAATAAAAATCTGTAAAAAAAGAAAACAAAGCTAGATTGGTGGTTTCACCGAATCTTAGCGCCTTACTCGATACCAATTGTTGGATCGAAAGTGTCGCTAGAGGGGGTGAATAGCGATACGATGTCGTTAAAAACTTTTGCAATAAGTAAAAAGCAAGTAGAGAATGCACATGGAAATATAAAGTAGACAAGATATTTTTACGTGGTTCACAATCTTCGATTGCTAATCCACGGCCCTAGTGATCCTTGATCACGACGGAGGGCAATTCACTAAAACCACCTCCTCGTTGGAGGTAGGAGCAACGATTACAAAAAGAAATCAAGGCAAAGGGACACTCCCCCTTTCCTTGTTACGATTAAAGCACAAAGACAATTTAAAGAAGTAGAACTTAAATAAATATACCGACAACTCTTATAAGTAGAAGATGTAGCTTTCGTTGTCGGCGGCACTTCGTCGTAGCAAATGTGAGTAGTAGTAGCGGCGTTACGACGGCGTGTTGAGAGCTCTTGATTTCTTATCTTTGCTTGGAGTGAACATGTCTATTTATGGATATTGATCTATGAATTTAGACATAGGTAGTGTCCAAGGTGAGGTTCTTATCCCAACTCAAGGATGAGGTGTTTCATCCAACCACCTTGTGCCACCTCCAACCTCCTTGGGCGCCAACTTGAGGATGAGGTGTTTCATCCAACCACCTTGTGCCACCTCCAACCTTCTTGTGCGCCAACTCAAGGATGAGGTGTTTCATCCAACCACCTTGTGCCACCTCCAACCTCCTTGGGCGCCAACTTGTTGGAGCCATTCAACTTGTGCCACATCATGGGAGCCAACCATCTTGTGCCAACTCACCTTATTTTGGGCGTCCACCACAAGGAAGCTTGGTGATGGTTTGGATGTCCACCTTGATGCCAAATCACCCTTTGTACCAAAACACGAGTCAAGTCCAAATTCACCCCCTTGAAATTCGAGCTCTTCTCGAGGCTGGAACTTGACTAGCAGTTGACTGTAGTCAAAGGGTTTTGGACTGCAGTACAAGTTAGCTTAAAATATAAAGTACGATGGTTCTAACCATCTGATCTCGACCTAGACCTTCCATTGGAGGTATTGGGTCGGATCTACGCTTAACGACCTTGCTTCGCTTTCACACGAGCTTACCTTGTAGCCTCGCTTCCGGTCTTCACCCGAGTACCTCGGCTTCCTCCGAAGTCCCTCTGGCGTTGCCCGACCACCTCGGTTCCCACCGGGTGTCGCAGACCTTCCGCTCAACTTTAGCATTTCTGCACACTTAATTGAGCTCGTAAGATAACAAATATACCCTTAACTATTGAGCCTTTTGCCATAATCAAAATACCGGTTCGACTTTGGTGCCCACTGCACCAACATAGGCCGGATTCGCGGGATCCGCAGCCGCTTTCTCCAACAGTCAGATGATCAGTCGACTGATGTCGACTTCCAGTTGAGTGACCTACGAGCTCGATAAGCTTCTGTGCCCGTGCACAGTGCTATCAGTCGACTGCTTCCCTTAAGCAGTCAACTAATGTCGACTTGATCCATCAGCCACACCAGTCGATTGCCGATCAACTTGGAGCAGTCGACTGCCATGACATGGCAGTTGACTGGTGCCGGATAGACCTCAAACTTAAGATCCGTTTGAGCATCCGACGGTTGGGTAAACCTCAACCCTTGCGGTCGAGCCTCCGACACTCAGCCATTCGGCCAAGTTCACCTAATGAGCTACTTACAATTCACTCATTCTCTCATCTCACTTGAAGTCCCTCGCCGAAGCTCTCTTCGTTCGCGGCCACGTCCCTCGGCAGCATCAAGTGCACAGCTCTGCAATGCTCTTTCGTGTCTCTTGCCTTCGAAGTCTACTTCCTTGGCTTCGCTTCAAGTCATCTCGTCCGGCAGTCCCTCGGATGCATCAAGCGCACGACTCTGCAATGCTCCTTCGCCGACTCACGCACGAGGTTATGAGTGGTGACACTTGCCAAAGCTCCATGTGCAAATTACTAAGTCCTGCAAGACTCCAATGCATATATCAAATCCAATCATCATAACTTAAACCCTTTGCCACACACATCAAAACCATATCCCATGGGTTGATTGCCGTAATAATCTCCCCCTTTTTGATGTGTGGCAATCCGTTTAAGTTAGGTAAACAAATAATAATAAACATAAGCAAGGAAAACATGTAAGTAAAAACATGAGTATAACAACTTCCCCTTAAACATGCAACTCCCCCTTGAGACATGCTAAAATTTCCCTTTTAGCATGATTAACTTAAACTTCCCTATTTCTCCCCCTTTGACACCATCAAAAATATTTTTTGAATGTTATACACACATGACATCATCTATAAGAAGGAAAAATACCAAAAATCCATCAAAATCTGATAAATGTACATCGATCGGCTAGTTCAGACTACGATCATTAGTTCAATTCTGATCGTGGCACACAGATTTCAAGTTTTTTGATTTTTCTGGACGAAATTCAAAAATACATTAGAAATTTCAAAAAAATCAAAAAATCATGAAATTTTGAAAACACATTTCTTTTAAATTCCTTTATCAGTGAAAAATGAGTTTTCATAAAAATTACTTGTATTTTCAGTGATTTGCTAAAAATCTAAAAGTTTCAAAAACAACTAGTGTTTTGATCAAGTTTGTATCAATTTTAACACCTAGTTTTGCATTAGATTGTTTCAAAACATGAACACACAGATTTTAAAGTAAGAAATTGTTTTGAAAACATTTGAAATATCCAACCATGATCTTTGGGCAATATGTCTATGAATTAAACATAAGTCTTCCCCATGATTGGTCTATTATTGCTATTTTGATACTTAAAATGACCATCTAAATGCCATAGGCATTAGTGAACCATTTGTATCATCCTAACATCTCACCCATACTATGTTTTCAATCAACGTTATCCTTATGGTGAATGTGAGATGTTCCTAAAGGTATTCATGTACTTAACCTTCAATTTCATGCAATTCTACCCATGGTTAAGTATCATCCTAAAATGCCACATGATCATAAAAACATATATGCATTGATTTCACATTATGATCATGAACCAAATGTATCAATCAATTTGTAATCATGCATTGGTATAAAATCATGATAAAAAGTCAAATATCACCTAAAGCATGATTTAAATCCTATTGCCCATGATTATATATTAAATGTCAAGATCATAAATCATGATTGCAAACATATATAAAAATTACATTAACTATCATGATTTAAGCATTATTATCAATTTATGGGCACATTATCATCACCCAACACTATTTCAAAAATTTGTCCCGCCATCCTAAGTCAACCAAAACATATGATATAAGTGAAGTCCACTATGGTTGACTAACCTAGGGTTTTCTAACCCTTATGAATGGATTTAGGAATCCAATACAAGTTCTTTCCTATGGGGTTCACTAAATATTCCTTAGGGATCCATTTTCTAGCAATTGTCTTATTTTTGCTTTGACCCCTAGCAATCAAACATTTATAGGCCTTTTCATTTGTCTTTTCCTTATATCCTAGGCCTTTTTTATTAAAGCTTGTTCTTTGGCTCCCTATAATCATATTAAGGGTATTGGAGCCAATTGTGAATTTTTCTAGGGCTTTGGTCAAATGGTCTACCTTTTCCCTTAAGACCCTATTTTCTTCAATGCATGCATCATTTACATCAAAAGGCATGTAGTGATCATGTGAGAATGCATCATCATCATTAATATTTAAACATGCTTTTTCTAGTTTTTCTTCAAAATCCTTAATTTGATCAAGCATGCATTTGTTCTTTTTCTTAGCCCTAAATAGATCCCTAGTTAGGCTAGAAATCATGGAAACTATTTTCTTAGGAGTTAGATTAGTTACCATAGTTTCCATGTCTTCTTCTTCGGATTTGGATGAGGATGATGATGAGCCTCCCCCTTCACTAGAGCTCTCCTCACTTGTGCTTGATCTTTCTTGTTCGGAGGAGGAGGTGTCTAGATCATCAAATGTCATTAGAGCCAATTTTGTGACAAAGGCATTTTCTTCCCGATGATGATGATGAGGAAGGATCATCCCATGTCCTTGCCTTGAGTGCTTTGGCCTTCCCCTTTTCTTTGGCCTTCTTCTCCTCTTCCTTCTTCATGCTCCCCTTCTTCTTTCCTTCTTTTCTCCTCCTTTCTTCTTTGCTCTTGTTCAAGAGGGGACAATCATCTCTTATATGTCCCTCTTGTTGGCAATTATAACATATTATCTTCCTCTTGTGCCTTCTCCTATCATAAGATTTGTTAAATTTTAAATTTTTTAAAGCACGCCTTACCTTCCTTACCATATAAGCATCTTCATTGCTATTCATGGAAGATGATGAGGATGCTTCTGTTGGGAATCATCATGCTTCTCGGGAGGCTCATTGGCTCCCATGTCCCCGGATTAAAATTTTCACTAATGAAAACTAATCCGGATGGGATGAGTTTCCTAAGCACAACCAATTCGTCGTTGTGCTAACAACTTGAGCGATCGCTTGAACAAACTAGTTGTTCAAGCAACACAACTCTTCTAGTTGGTTAGCCGCGGAAGAGACGACGGATGGATCACCGGTTTTTGTGTTTATCTTCAGGGTTCATGATTATACAAATACAAACAAATGTAAACTAGTATAATCAACACATACTAACATAAAGAACATAAGCTAGCATATCAATAAGAACATGCAAAGATCAATAATAAAAGTTATAAAACTTTTATACCTCTTGATCTTCTATCATATGTCCTAACCTCCTTGTAGACTTCGTGTGGGCGAAGATCCTCCACAAGTTGAAGCTTCCTAGATCTTCTTCAATCCAAGAAAGAAGAACTCTCCTTCCCTTCTTGCTTGAGCCAACCACCAATCCACAAAGGATTGATTCCGCCGGCCCCAATAATAGAGAGAACTAAATGGAAACCACCAAGGAACCAAACTAGGGACAAACCCTAGCTTCTAGTGCCGCCGGCCAAGATGGAGTGAAGAGGAGAAAGGGAATATGTTGGGCGCCGGTCAAGGTGGAGGGAATAGAGGAAGGAGCCGGCCACACCCTAGGAAGAAGAAGAGCTCCTCTCCTATAGTTGCCGCCCACCTTCTTACAAACCCTAGCCACCCAACCATAAGAGCCAAACCCTAATTAGGGTTTCCTCCTTAGGCTTTCTTGCCGCCCAACCAAGGTGGAAGGAAGAGATCTAGGAACCGACCACCTTACCTAGGAAGAAGAAGAGCTCTTCTCCTATAGTTGCCGCCCCTCTCCTTCCAAACCTTGCCGCCCCCCAAAGGAGCCACACCCTAATCTAATTAGGGTTTCCTCCTTAGGGTTTCTTGCCGCCCAAGCCATTGATGGGCAAAACCCTAATCTCCAAAAAACCAAATCCTTGTTGCTGCCCAACCCATTCTCCCATATATATAGAGTTAGGTTTAGGCCTAGGTTTAATCTCCTCCATTGGTTCTAGAGATTTAATCTCAACTGTCGATTCTAGAGATTTAATCTCCACCGTCGGTTCTAGAGATTTAATCTCAACCATCGGTTCTAGAGATTTAATCTCCACCGTCGGTTCTAGAGATTTAATCTCAACCGTCGGATCAAGAGATTTAATCTCAACCGTCGGATCTAGAGATTTAATCTCAACCGTCGGTTCTAGAGATTTGTTTTCCATCATTTGATCTAGACTTCATGAGGTTTATATTAGGCTACGATAGGGACCATGAGGAGGAGTTGGATCTTGGCCACCCGATGGATCGGAACCACACAAACTTGATCCATCAATGATGTTCCATTCCACTAGAGGATCATCATTGAATTACCTCACCAATCCCCATATGATAATATGGGCTCCATATATTATTTATACATCCATCTCCCCGTATTTAAGATATCGAATGTCCGTCAATTAATTGATTTACTGACCATCAATTAATTAACATCTAACTCCTCGAGTAGTACCACTCAACCTTATCATCATGTTGACTAAGTCAACCTGCAGGGTTTACATGATGAACCTTATGAGCTCATCAAGGGGACATCATCAACCTAATATATAGGACACAGTTTTCTCCTATAATCAACGACACACCATGTAAATAATATCATTTCCCAACTTACTGGGCATATTGATTTAATCCATAGAAATCTCACCCTTTGGTAAATCAAAGAAATAAATACTAAGTACATGTGGCCGTTATTATATCGGGATTAAGAGCATGTACAACATAATATCCGAGGTCTGATTCAATTATGTAGTCAGCAATAAATTGAATCACCTCTATGTCGGTCCTGCTCAATACACCTAAGTGTACTAGTGTAACTCTATGTTCAAGACAAAACAATACCAAGCTACACTACAACCATGCCAATGGTTTGTCAAAACCATCTTGGTTGTGAGCCTCTACTTATATTCTACAAGGGACAGATAACATGATCTTCTGTGCCACACCAAGCACCATGTTATCTACAATGTAAAATATTAGACAATATGCACACATATAATAAATATAAAGTGCAAACAATGATCATGTGATTCTTATTTCAAAATAAAAATGTTCATATAAAAAGAGCTAGGCTTTCAGTATACATTCCAACAATCTCCCACTTATACTAAAAGACTATGCTGTCATCACACTGCCATACATCTGATTCCCCTTCCCTCCACATGCCTATCAAAGCTCTCGCTATAAGGGCCTTAGTGAAAGGGTCTACCAGGTCATCCTCTGATGCAATCTTGGCGACATCAACTTCCACCTCCTTTACGATTTCTCGTATCAGGTGGTACTTGCGCTCTATGCATTTACTTACCTTATGGGCTCGTGGTTCCTTCGAGTTTGCAACTGCACCATTATTATCACAATAAATTGTGATATTTCTGGGCAAATCAGGAATCACATCCAAGTCCATCAGGAAGTTGCTGAGCCACCCAGCTACTTTGGCCGCCTTAGAGGCTGCCACATACTCAGCTTCCATGGTAGAGTCCACCACGCATTTCTGCTTGACACTCCTCCATACAATGGCTCCACCTCCCAAAGTAAATACAAAACCTGAGGTAGACTTACTGTTATCCCTATCAGATTGGAAATCGGAATCTATGTAACACACAGGGAGTAATTGGTCTGCCCAGTAAACTAGCATATAATCCCTAGTCCTTCTCAGGCACTACAATATATGCTTTACCACAGTCCAATGTCCCTGTCCTGGATTACTCTGATATCTTCTGACAATGCCCACGACATAGCAGATATCGGGTCTCGTACATAGCATCGTATACATGAGGCTTCCTACTGCCGAAGCATAAAGAACCGCCTTCATCTCCTCTATCTCCTCAAATGATCTAGGACACATCTCCTTAGATAAAGGAACTCCATGCCTGAAAGGTAGAAAACCTTTCTTGGAGTTTTGCATGCTAAAACGATCCATAATCGTGTCTATGTATGAAGCTTGGGATTAGCACACTAACCTTGATCCCAAGGATGTGTCCCACTTCTCCCAAGTCCTTCAAAACTGTTTGGACAACCATACCCTTACGTCCGATAACATTCCGATATTGTTGCCAACTATCAAAATGTTATCTATGTATAGTACAAGAAATACCACTATGTTTCCGTCACATCTCTTGTATACACAAGACTCATCCAGACTTTGAATAAATCCATAAATCTGGATTTACCTCATCAAAGCGGATGTTTCAAGACCTCGAAGCTTGTTTCAATCCATAAATGGACCGATTAAGCTTACATACAAGATGCCCTTTGGCCTTATCAATGAATCTCTGGTTGCTTCATATAGATGTTCTCCTCAAGACTTCCATTAAGGAAAGCTGTCTTGAGATCCATCTGCCACACCTCATAATCCATATGAGCTGCTATGCATAAGAGCTCCCAGACCTGATTTGAATCCATAGATTCAATCTCAGTATTCATTGCACTTTGCAAAGATGCTGCATCTATATCTTGGATTGCCTCGTCATATGTCAAGGGATCAGGTTCATGTTCGCCAGGGACCAAATCGGAAGATTTTCCCAAGAACATGAATCTCTCAGGCTGTCTCACAACCCTCCCACTACGACGAGGTATCACCTGTGTATCCTCTGTGACACGCGGTGCAGTGACATGTGGTATATCCTCTTGTACCGGTGGTACTGAAGTCGGGACTTCCCCTGTCAACTCCTCAAGAACAATCCTACTTGTGGGCTTGTGGTTCATCACATAGTCCTCCTCTAGAAATCTGGCATTCGTACTCACGATCACCTTCTGATCTCTAGGATTATAAAACAAACCACCTTTCGTTCCCCTAGGATAACCAACAAACATGCGCACTTCTGTACGAGGTTTCAACTTACCAGCATCAGCCTTCAGCACATGTGCTGGACTCCCCATATCCGAATATGTCTTAGACTAGGCTTTCGCCTAGTCCACAACTCTGTGGGAGTAGAAGACACTGATTTAGATGGAACCAAGTTCAGAATGTACACCGCCGTATCTAGAGCATATCCCCAGAACAAATCTGGCAAGTCAGAATAACTCATCATCGATCTAACCATCTCCATAAGAGTCCTATTCCTTCGCTCCGCTACACCATTCTGCTGGGGTGTGCCAGGTGCAGTCAATTGGGATTGAATCCCAACCTCTGATAAGTAGTTCCTAAACTCTCCCAAGAGGTATTCACCACTACGATCAGATCATAGTGTCATCTTGAATAATTGTCTATGAAAAAGACGAAATATTCAAAACTACCTCTTGCCTGGATAGACATAGGACCATACGAATCAGAATGAACCAATTCCAACACATCTTTGGATCTATACCCCTTGGCCTTGAAAGGCCTCTTGGTCATCTTACCCTCCAAGCAAGATTCGCAGGTTGGGAGATCCTCCACCACTAATGAACCCAAAGGTCCATCAGCTATCAACCTTTGAATTCTGCTTAGGTTAATATGACCAAGCCTAAGATCCCAAAGATATGTTTGGTTCATCTTCGAAGGTTCTTTTCTCTTATCGGAATTAGAAGATGAGTTGTAAACTTCAATTTGCATCGTGGGAGCTTGTGGTTCAAGTTATAAATTTCCTATCTATGTACCTGAATAGATAATGTCCCTATTCCTTTTATAACAAATCTGTCATTAAAAGGAATAGATTATCCATCCATAATTTAGAAACCGAAAGCAATTCTTTCTAAATAAAGGTACATAAAGAAAATTCTTAAGAACCAAAAACTTTATTTTTCTCAAAAGATAAATAAAACATCTCCCACTGCAATAGCCGCCATCTTCATGGCATTGCCCAAGTAAATGGTAATATCCCCTTTAGCTAGTCGTCGGGTTTCCTGGAACCCCTGCAAAGTATTGCAGACATGATTAGTGGCTCCCATACCTACTCACCAGGTGCCGGTAGATAAGACCGCTAATCATGTTTCAACGACTAGTTCAAAGAATATATCTTTGTTCTTCTTTGGATTGGGACAGTCTTTCTTCCAATGTCCATCCTGCTAGTAAGTGAAGTACTTGCCTTTCGGCTTCTTCACTCCTCCATGAGATCCTCCCACCACATTTGCTCCACCTTGTTTCTCCTTCTTCTTACCTTTCGGCTTAGAAGTAGAAACCTTTTTGAGCAACCATGTCTTGAGGACATTCTTCGAAGAGTGCATACTTGTACTCCTTAGCAGATAAGACAATATCTAGATTCTTTTCCAATCAACATTATTTGGGTACAGTAAGTTTATTTCCTTTAGTATCATAGTAAGTGGACTGAAAGCCATTTTTGAAAATACTAAGAATCACATAGATCATTACTTTATATTTCAAATATTATTGATTCCTCAAAACAATAAAATTCCGAAATCAACCAACACCTCAAAACACCGAGAATATCGCATGCCACGCTGTGTGGACGTATACGAATTCTACATTTGTAAGAGGAGGTTTTACCCATTAATTTTATTATCTTGTCAACCTTACTTTTTGACAAATAAAATTAATAGTTGGTTCCTCTTTGGCCCTACAAATAAAAGCAGTGACTCCGATGGGGAGGATACCTTTATTTGCATCTAAGTGTGCACCATTACACGATACTAAGGGAATTATTTCGGATTATGTGCCTTACCGCTGTGGAAGTACACACGCTCCTAGATAATTTCCTATAACCATTATTTGACCTAGTGATCCGCAAACAAACTCATCCGCAGGGAGGAAGGCACTCATAGCCGACACGCAAGTTTGTTGCATCACACGTCAAATTGTAATGGAGGCCGCGGGAATTAATTAAAATATCCCTCTCCCACTTAGTAAATTGAAAATGAGGAATTTTCTAGCACACACAACATGCATATAAAACAAATCAGCAATAAATATGGAAAAAATAGAATTTTTCCAACTATTATGGCTTTTTTTTCCAATATGCGTCCCGCCGTATCGCCACCTTGTCCGCTCCACCTTTTTCGTGCACAAGCCACATAAAGAGATCCGAGCCGAGATATATCATTTTAATTTACATCCATCGATCCTATACTCCACGAAGGAGTGTACAAACGATCTAGATCGAAAGTAAACTAAAATGAGCGGCTAAACAATGACGTATTTAATTACAAAAATTAAATAATAATCTAGCCTCGTCAACCCCGAGGATTCAAATAATAAATATTTACACACATACAATCACATACACACATATGGCCATAATAGTCGGATCTTACGCCTGCAACCAAAGAGTTAAACTACGCATATCCTACTATTATCTGGCACATATAATATATGTAAAAGTGCATAAAAATAACCGAATCCAAAACACATAAAACCAGAAACCTGTGGCTCTGATACCAATTATTGGAAATCATCATGCTTCTCGGGAGGCTCATTGGCTCCCATGTCCCCGGATTAAAATTTTCACTAATGAAAACTAATCCGGATGGGATGAGTTTCCTAAGCACAACCAATTCGTCGTCGTGCTAACAACTTGAGCGATCGCTTGAACAAACTAGTTGTTCAAGCAACACAACTCTTCTAGTTGGTTAGCCACGGAAGAGACGACGGATGGATCGCCGGTTTTTGTGTTTATCTTCGGGGTCCATGATTATACAAATACATACAAATGTAAACTAGTATAATCAACACATACTAACATAAAGAACATAAGCTAGCATATCAATAAGAACATGCAAAGATCAATAATAAAAGTTATAAAACTTTTATACCTCTTGATCTTCTATCGTATGTCCTAACCTCCTTGTAGACTTCGTGTGAGCGAAGATCCTCCACAAGTTGAAGCTTCCTAGATCTTCTTCAATCCAAGAAAGAAGAACTCTCCTTCCCTTCTTGCTTGAGCCAACCACCAATCCACAAAGGATTGATGCCGCCGGCCCCAAGAATAGAGAGAACTAAATGGAAACCACGAAGGAACCAAACTAGGGACAAACCCTAGCTTCTAGTGCCGCCGGCCAAGATGGAGTGAAGAGGAGAAAGGGAATATGTTGGGCGCCGGTCAAGGTGGAGGGAATAGAGGAAGGAGCCGGTCACACCCTAGGAAGAAGAAGAGCTCCTCTCCTATAGTTGCCGCCCACCTTCTTGCAAACCCTAGCCGCCCAACCATAGGAGCCAAACCCTAATTAGGGTTTCCTCCTTAGGCTTTCTTGCCGCCCAACCAAGGTGGAAGCAAGAGATCTAGGAACCGACCACCTTACCTAGGAAGAAGAAGAGCTCTTCTCCTATAGTTTCCGCCCCTCTTCTTCCAAACCTTGCCACCCAACCAAAGGAGCCAAACCCTAATCTAATTAGGGTTTCCTCCTTTGGGTTTCTTGCCGCCCAAGCCATTGATGGGCAAAACCCTAATCTCCAAAAAACCAAATCCTTGTTGCCGCCCAACCCATTCTCCCATATATATAGAGTTAGGTTTAGGCCTAGGTTTAATCTCCTCCATTGGTTCTAGAGATTTAATCTCAACCGTCGGTTCTAGAGATTTAATCTCCACCGTCGGTTCTAGAGATTTAATCTCAACCGTCGGTTCTAGAGATTTAATCTCCACCATCGGTTCTAGAGATTTAATCTCAACCGTCGGATCAAGAGATTTAATCTCAACCGTCGGATCTAGAGATTTAATCTCAACCGTCGGATCAAGAGATTTAATCTCAACCGTCGGTTCTAGAGATTTGTTTTCCATCATTTGATCTAGACTTCATGAGGTTTATATTAGGCTACGATAGGGACCATGAGGAGGAGTTGGATCTTGGCCACCCGATGGATCGGAACCACACAAACTTGATCCATCAATGATGTTCCATTCCACTAGAGGATCATCATTGAATTACCTCACCAACCCCCATATGATAATATGGGATCCATATATTATTTGTACATCCATCTCCCCGTATTTAAGATATCGAATGTCCATCAATTAATTGATTTACTGACCATCAATTAATTAACATCTAACTCCTCGAGTAGTACCACTCAACCTTATCATCATGTTGACTAAGTCAACTTGCAGGGTTTACATGATGAACCTTATGAGCTCCTCAAGGGGACATCATCAACCTAATATATAGGACACGGTTTCCTCCTATAATCAACGACACACCATGTAAATAATATCATTTCCCACCATACCGGGCATATTGATTTAATCCATAGAAATCTCACCCTTTGGTAAATCAAAGAAATAAATACTAAGTATATGTGCCCGTTATTATATCGGGATTAAGAGCATGTACAACATAATATCCGAGGTCCGATTCAATTATGTAGTCAGCAATAAATTGAATCACCTCTATGTCGGTCCTGCTCAATACACCTAATTGTACTAGTGTAACTCTATGTTCAAGACAAAACAATACCAAGCTACACTACAACCATGCCAATGGTTTGTCCAAAACCATCTTGGTTGTGAGCCTCTACTTATATTCTACAAGGGACTGATAACATGATCTTCTGTGCCACACCAAGCACCATGTTATCTAAAATGTAAAATATTAGACAATATGCACACATATAATACATATAAAGTGCAAACAATGATCATGTGATTCTTATTTCAAAATAAAAATGTTCATACAAAAAGAGCTAGGCTTTCAGTATACATTCCAACAGCTTCATCAGAGGAGGAGGGAGTCTTTATCTTTTTCTTCTTCCCCTTGTTGGCTACTAAGGCCACTCCTTTTGATGGCTTGATACTTTGTTCTTCACTTATCCCTTCTAGCCTTGTTTCATGGAGCTCCATGGTTGAGAAGAACTCCTCCAAGGTGCTCACTTCTAGGTTCTTCGACATGTAGAAGGAATCCACCATTGAGTTCCATTTTGATGACTGGGGAAAAGCGTAGATTGCTTTCATAAGCATATCCCGGTTCGAAAGTTTTTCTCCTACACTTGTTAGCCCAATTAAAATTTCTTTAAAACGAGTGTAGTGAGGTTACCTTTTCTCCCTTTTCATGTTTAATATTTGTTAGTTGTGTTGGATCGATGCGGTTCGCTAGAGGGGGGGGGGGGTGAATAGCAAAAAACCTTTTTCTTTCGAATTCGTTTCAAGACAAATATACGCAGCGGAAATGTAAATGAAACAAAAAGAGACATGTTTATTTTTTACTTGGTTCGTAGCCTTCGGCTACTACTCCAAGGCCCTAACGGTCCTAGACCGTGTACGGAGGGCAATTCACTAAAACACTCCTCCTTGTTGGAGGTAGGAGTTTGACGATTACAAAAAAACTTTCGAAGCAAAATGATAGAGAGACAAACCCTCTCTTCTATTAAAGTAAAATGCAACGATAGAAAAACCTCGAGTAAAAGAGTTTCAATATTGAAAACAATAACAAGGATTATACCAACAACTAAAAAGAAAGAACTTAAGCTAGGGTTGTTGGCAACACTTCGTTGTCGTAGAGTCGTCGGAGAGTCGCAGCGTTGCGGAAGCTTTTGAGCACTTAGAATTGATGATCAAACCCTAGGTTTGGCCCTCCTTTTATAGCCTTTGAGCCCCTTTTCGAGAGGAACCCTAGCCAATCACAATTGAGCACCACTCCCCTTGAAATTTGGTGATAAACCTTGACTCCTCGAGGCTGATCCTTTGACCATCAGTCGACTGATGGCCATCATCGATCATCGATGGCGACATCGATCGATCTTGACTAGCGATCATTGTTTGGCCAATGATCGAGTCTTCCAAGCTGGCAGTCGACTGATGCTAGCTGCAAGGCAAGGTTAGCTCAAAGAAAACCTTATTTCGACGGCCTTCGACCATCCGATCTCAACCTAGACCATTTATGGGATGTCTTTGGTCGGATCTACACTTAAGATCATCCCCGTAAAGAGGATACAAGCTCACTTACGCTCGCACACACGAGCTTACCTCGATACTTACATGTTGCTTTTGCTTCCGGCCTTCCACTCGATTCCTTCGGCTCCCTCCGAAGTCACTCGAGTGTCGCCCGACCACCGCGGCTTCCTCCGGGTGTCGCTAGCCTTCAGCTCTAGCTATAGCAATTTACTGCACACTTGATTCAACTCGTGAGATAATGACATGAGCTTAACTTTGTATCGTTTGCTACAATCAAAACTCAGGTTCGACTTAGGTGCCTACTGCACCAACAATCTCCCCCTTTTTGATTTATGGCAAACCCACATACAAAGTTAAGAAAAATAAATTAAGCAAAAAGAGTATGAGATATACATGAATGTGTAGGAGTATAAAAACTCTTTTTCAAGTGCTCCCCCTTGAGGAAACCTCCTCCTTGACCGAGGGTGAGTACTTGAGAAAGAGTTTTAACTCTCCCCCTTGATATTTGCTAATAAAAAAGAATTAAGTAATCGAAATTACTTAATATTGGCCATAGTGTTTGAAATAAGTTTTAAGTTAAGAAATAAAAAAAAATTGATTTCTTAACCTTGGCCTTTACTTCCATTTTGTTAACACTTGTTAACAAGTTAACTAAAAGTTAAGTAAATTATTTTCTGTTAACAAGTTAACTAAATGTGTTAAAGTTTGAGTAAGCCTTAAAAAAATTGATCCCTTAACTTTGGCCTTTTTCTCCCCCTTTTGCCATATATCGAAAAGAGTGAGAGTTTGTCTGGAATAAAACAAGTTTTAATTTTAAAGTCCAAGCATGTTCCACATTATTTTGAAAATAATATACTGAAAATAAGTTCATCTATAAAATGTTCGACTCATATTTGGCTTGATTGATATGGAAGATCAATCAGTCCTGGTCAGAGTCGG
This sequence comes from Wurfbainia villosa, assembly GCA_025175895.1. Taxonomy (NCBI): domain Eukaryota; kingdom Viridiplantae; phylum Streptophyta; class Magnoliopsida; order Zingiberales; family Zingiberaceae; genus Wurfbainia; species Wurfbainia villosa. Next base: position 33,477,087 of record CM046000.1, on the reverse strand, counting down.
TTAGTATGTATGATTATACTCCGTGGTTCATAGCGATGCACTAGCTCTACATCTGGAACCAGGAGTAAGGTCCTAACATCTCACGCCCATCTACGTGGCTAAGTACACAAACACATTAGTCCTATGTGTTGTGAGATGTACTGGCTCCTTAAATCTATAGGTGCATGATATCTAAGGTATGTCCTATGCTAGTTCCATGAAATTAAAGAAATAGTAGTAAGAACATATAATTTGCAAGTACCTATTCTATTACGCACATGCCCAATTTTCATCTTAATAGACTAAATTCGGCTTCGGGTAGGGGTTTAGTAAATAGATCTGCCAAGTTAGACTTCGATTCGACGTATTCGAGGTGTATGGCTCCGTTGGCCACATGTTCTCGAATGAAGTGGTGTTTGACCTCTATATGTTTGGTCATAGAGTGACATATCGAATTCTTTGTAAGATTAATTGAACTAATGTTATCTACGTGAAGTTTAGTATTCGTAAAGTCTAACTTAAAGTCGAGGAGAGTGTGCTTCATCCAAAGAAGCTGTGTGACACACTCACCCATCGCGATGTATTCGGCTTCGGTGGTAGATAAAGCAACACAATGTTGTTTCCTACTGCACCAACTCACTAGACTCGAGCCGAGAAGTTGACAACAACCACTCGTGCTCTTTCTATCGAGCTTACTACCGGTATAGTCCGAATCGGAGTAGCCGGTTAGTTCGAACTCGGTAGATCTAGGATACCAAATACCGACATTAAGTGTACCCTTTAGATATCTAAGGATACGCTTAACTAGGGTTAGGTGAGACTCCTTAGCACAGGTTTGAAACCTGGCGCACATACTTTACGCGAATAGATGTCGTCGACTCCAGCTAAGTATAGGAGACTTCCTATCGCCTCCTATAGTACTCTTAAGTCAATGGACTTACTTTCTAGGTCTTCCTATGTTAACATTTATCGCCATTGGGGTGTTTATTATCTTAGCGCCTTGCATTCCAAATCTTTAATTAACTCCTTAGTGTATTTTTGTTGATATAGGTATATACCATCCTTAGTTTGTTTAATTTGTAGACCTAAAAGAAACTTAACTCCTTACCAAGTTCATTTCAACTCACTTTCCATGAGCTGAAACGAACTCGCTTAGTAAGGCCGAGTTAGAGGTTCCAAAAATTATATCGCCTACGTAAATTTGAGCTATGAATATTTCTTTACCTAAGGTTTTTACAAAGAGAGTTGGGTCAACTAAGCCTTGGTTAAACCCTTTGACTTAAGATGGATTGAAAGTCTCTCGCACCAAGCTCGAGGAGCTTGTTTAAGTCCATAGAGAGCTTTCTTAAGTTTTAGAACATGGTCGGGCTTATCTAGATTTTCGAATCCGGGGGGTTGGCTAACATAAACTTCTTCTTTAATGTATCCATTTAGGAATGCCGACTTAACATCCATTTGAAACAGCTTAAATCCTCGATGTGCGATAAGCTAGCAACATTCGAATGGATTCGAGTCTAGCTAATGGGCATAGGTTTCATTGTAATCTAAGCCTTCGACTTGGCTAAACCCTTTGGCGACTAACCTAGCCTTGTTTCTAACTACTTCACCTTTATCATCAAGCTTATTTCAAACACCCACTTTGTGTTCCCGATTATCGTTTGTCTTTAGGTGGTGGTACTAATTCCCACACTTCATTCCTAGTAAATTGAGCTAGCTCTTCTTGCATTGCAATAATCCAATCGGGATCAAGAAGAGCTTGTTCAATTGATTTGGGTTCTATCTTTGAAATTAAGGAAATTTGACTAAGGTTCCTATAGGATGCTCTAGTTCGAACTCCTAGATTAGGATCTCCTATCACTTGATCGATAGGGTGGTTAGTCTGAGTCCTAGATTGGGTTGGGTTTGTGTCACCTAATGCTTGATCAATGGGGTGACTTGGTTGAACACTAGTTTGGTTGGAGTCATCTATCACTTGATCAATAGAGTGACTTGGTTGACTTAGGTTAGGATTAACACTAGACCTGATCTCCGGATCAGAGTTAGGTCTAGTGTGAATCGGCTCGCTAATTGGGGTTGCTGGGGGTTTTTGTAGGTTCATGTCCTTCATCAAATACTACATTGATAGTCTCCTTGACTCTAAGGGTGTCGTGGTTATATACTCTATAAGCTCGACTTGTAGTTGAGTATCCTAGAAAGATTCCGGTCATGGTTTTGGATGTAAATTTCCCTAGGTAATCCTTAGTGTTTAGGATATGTACCTTACACCCAAATACCCTAAAGTACTTGATGTTGGGTACTTTATCGTGATAAATCTCGTATGAGGTCTTAAGGTGCCTTTTTACCATAAGAATCCTATTTTGGACATAGCATTCCGTACTCACGGCTTCTGCCCAAAACCTATCGGGTAGGTCGTATTCGTTTAACATGGTCCTAGCGGCTTCTTGTAGAGTTCGGTTTTTCCGCTCCACTAGGCCATTTTGTTGAGGGGTCCTAGGGCAAGAGAATTCATGGTGGTATCCATTTAGGTTACAGAAGTTGGTGAACCTTTGATTTTCGAATTCACCACCATGATCGCTTCTAAGCCTTTTAACCTTAAGGTTTTTTTTGATTCTCGATTAATTTGAATAGATTGATTAATTGATCTAGGGTATCATTTTTATGTTTGATGAACCTAACCCAGGTAAACCTGGAGTAGTCGTCAATTATGACTAAGCAATATTGACTTTTATTGAGTGACTTGGCTCCATATGAATCGAATAGATCCATATGCAAGAGCTCAAGTACACTTGAGGTTCGTTCTTGGTTAGTTAACTTGTGTTGTGTCCTAGGTTGTTTTCCTTGTCGACAAGCATTACAGATTTTATTAACCAAGTTGTTGAGGTTGGGTAAGCCTATGACTAAGCCACTCTGACTCATCTTGTGGACGAGTCTTGGGTGCGAGTGACCGAGTCGTCGGTGCCACAACCATGATTCCTCTTCCTGTGTCATAAGACATTTGGCTGAGGATTTGATTAAGTTAATTGTATAAATGTTATTTGTCCTAGTTCCTTTGAGTATTGTTTTAGCTGTTTTATTTGTTTTAATTACACATTCATTTTCTAAAAATACAACATTATAGTTATTGTCACATAATTGGCTTACGCTAAGCAGGTTATATTCAAAATTCTCTACAAGTAATACATTTTTAATAACAAAATTCGAGTTAAGCTCGATATCACCTGATCCGATGATTTTGAGCTTGCCATTATTCCCAAAGGCTATCGATCCTTGTCGTTTGAATCGAAGCTTTGTGAATTTGAGTTGATCCCCGGTCATGTGTCGGGAGCAACCGCTGTCCAACATCCATTGATCCTACACACAAGGTGGTTGGATTGGATGTTAGATTTTTTTTTTTTAAAAAAAAATTGGTTGTAAGTTGTTAAACCTAGGTCATCTCACCTGTGTCTATATGATCAAGCATGTTATACTTATGTCATTTTTGTGAGATGACTTCCAATTAAGTTGATTAAGTGGATTTAGGTTCAAGTAATTTTATGTTAGATTTGGATTTGACCCTAGGCTTGTCAAGTTTACCTTTTCAAGATCATGGCTTCCAGGTCGTGGCGAGGCGCAGAGGCCTTCTTTTATCAGATCATCGACCACTTTTTTAGACAAAGCCATTTTCAAGAAAATGATGACTTGACTCACCTAAGACTATTTCCTAGTCTAACTGGATATTTTTGAAAAGAGGCTCCCCGAGGCTCAATCTTTTCGAAGAATTTTAGTTGGTTATGTTTTTGAAAAGAGGCTCCCCGAGGCTCAATCTTTTCGAAGAATTTTAGTTGGTTATGTTCGTGTTCTAAATGCGTTCACAAGTTTTAAAGCACAAACTTTCTAAGTTAAAGCATGCAATTTCTAAGTTAAAGCACAAACTTTCTAAGTTAAAACATGCAATTTCTAAGTTAAAGCACAAACATGTTTTGTACTGGCTCCCACTAGACCGTTGAATCGGTTCGGTCTATCCACATAGTGGATTTGGTCCTTGGGAATCCAGTACGGGTTGGATCCTAGAGTTGAAATCAAAAGGTTCTTAGGGACCCATGCTTGGACATGTTTCCTATGTCGACTTACAATCGACATATACGACCTATTAGTCGTGTTTGAGTTAAACCCTAGTCCAGCCTTGTTGTACACGGCCCTTTGAGATCCAAGTAGGAGGTCAAGTCCTTTGGATCCCGAAGTGAACCTTTCCAACATGTTCCTAAGATCTTCGACTTGACTTTTCAAGAGTGAGTTCTCAACTTCGAGTTTTTCAACCCGAGTTGAGTCCTTCTCTTGAACTCGACTAGTCGAAGAGGTTAGGGAGACCTTGTGTTTAAGGAGTTTGACCTCCTCAACCAGGGTCTCGACCTTGGACTCGGATTTAACTAATTTCCTAGACAAAAACCTAACCATATTTTGTAAAGTATTAAATAAAGTTCGACTTACTTTAAGGGTATCTTTTGAACCGGATGCGTATCCGTGGCTTGACTTGAAGGTAGCTTCGTAGTCCGAGTCATCCTCAGGTTCTGACTCAAGTTCAGGTTCGGTCTCTGTGTCTGACTCAATTGATTTCGCCATGAAGACATGGTCTTCGTCTTCTTCGGATGACACTTCTTCCCATGTCGCGTTGAGGGCCTTCTTGTGCTTAGGTGCTTTGTGGTTGAGCTTGGGGCACTCGGACTTGATATGTCCAAACCTGTTACAATCATAACACCTAATATTAGAACTTTTAGGCTTACCTTGGTTGGGTTGAGTCGTGGTTCGCTTTCGTCCCTTGGCTATCCTTCGAGCTAGGTTCATTAGCTCGGCAGTCAATTCCGGGTCAACTTCTTCTTCGGACTCGTCTTCCTCCTCGGTTGGTGGTGGCTTGCATGCGATTTTCTTCTTCTTTGAACCTGCAAACAAGGCTATACCCCTCTCGGGTTCCGAGTTAGACTGCTCATGAAGTTCAAAATCGAAAAAAAGTTCATCTAACCTAAGTTTAGAAAGGTCCTTGGAGACCTTGTAGGCATCGACCATGGATGCCCACAAGGTAGTCCTCGGAAAAGAGTTTAGAACATACCTTATAAGGTCGCGGTTTTCGACCTTTTGCCCGATTGCGTGTAGGTTGTTGACGATGTCCTGGACTCGGGCGTGAAGTTGGGTCGCGGACTCGTGTTCCTGCATTTTTAGGTTATATAGTTTATTGAAAAGAAGATCACGCTTACATACCTTGGCTTCATCGGTCCCTTCGTGTAGCTCCACTAGTTTTGTCCAAAGATCTTTTGCGCTTATGAAGGGGCCGACGCGATTTAGCTCCTCCTTGGATAGGCCACATTGGAGGATTTGTGTTGCCTTGGCGTCGTCTTCGACTTGTCGTTTTGTCGCAATGGTCCATTGATCATAATCCAAGGAGTCACCCACTTCATTAGTCGGAAGTGTGAAACCCGTTTGGATTATGATCCACATATCGATTTGGGTTTTGAGAAAGCATTCCATCCGACCCTTCCAATAACGGAAGTCATCTCCGTTGTAAAATGGAGGTTGGACGGTGCTAAAACCCTCGAGATGGGCCATTAGAACAAAAGACACAAAGAGACGAAGACGAAGAAACTAGCAACGACAAAAACACAAAAACAAGTACCAAGACTCGCGTCTTGGATTAGTAGTGCGGGAGAAAACTTAACAAAGCGAAATAAAATAAAACAAAACAGAATTAAAAGAAAAATAAATCTGTAAAAATGGCTAGATTGGTGGTTTCACCAAATCTTAGCAACCCCCAGCTCTGATACCAATTGTTGGATTGATGCGGTTCGCTAGAGGGGGGGGGGTGAATAGTGAAAAACCTTTTTCTTTCGAATTCGTTTCAAGACAAATATACGTAGCGGAAATGTAAATGAAACAAAAAGAGACAAGTTTATTTTTTACTTGGTTCGTAGCCTTCGGCTACTACTCCAAGGCCCTAATGGTCCTAGACCGTGTACGGAGGGCAATTCACTAAAACACTCTTCCTCGTTGGAGGTAGGAGTTTGATGATTACAAAAAAACTTTCGAAGCAAAATGATAGAGAGACAAACCCTCTCTTCTATTAAAGTAAAATGCAACGATAGAAAAACCTTGAGTAAAAGAGTTGCAATATTGAAAACAATAACAAGGATTATACCAACAACTAAAAAGAAAGACCTTAAGCTAGGGTTGTTGGCAACACTTCATTGTCGTAGAGTCGTCGGAGAGTCGCAGCGTTGTGGAAGCTTTTGAGCACTTAGAATTGATGATCAAACCCTAGGTTTGACCCTCCTTTTATAGCCTTTGAGCCCCTTTTCGAGAGGAACCCTAGCCAATCACAATTGAGCACCACTCCCCTTGAAATTTGGTGATAAACCTTGACTCCTCGAGGCTGATCCTTTGACCATCGATCGGTCGATGGCCATCATCGATCGGGATGGCCATCATCGGTCGGATGGCGATCGCTCGATCAATCTTGACCTTCGCGGATCGTATTTGTGGCGATCGAGTCCTCAAGTGGCGATTGGTGATGCTAGCTGCAAGGCAAGGTTAGCTCAAAGAAAACCTTATTTCGACGGCCTTCGACCGTCCGATCTCGACCTAGACCATCTATGGGATGTCTTTGGTCGGATCTACGCTTAAGATCATCCCCGTAAAGAGGATACGAGCTCACTTACGCTCGCACACACGAGCTTACCTCAATACTTACATGTTGCTTTTGCTTCTGGCCTTCCACTCGATTCCTTCGGCTCCCTCCGAAGTCACTCGAGTGTCGCCCGACCACCGCGGCTTCCTCCGGGTGTCGCTAGCCTTCAGCTCCAGCTATAGCAATTTACTGCACACTTGATTCAGCTCATGAGATAATGACATGAGCTTAACTTTGTATCATTTGCTACAATCAAAACTCAGGTTCGACTTAGGTGCCTACTGCACCAACAAGTTGGGAGCGAAAAAGGTCTCTCTTTGCATGCTTGGCCTTGGAAGTGCCTTCATGGAGTTCTATGAGTTTCTCCCACATTTCCTTGGCGCTTGAACATTCTTCAATCTGGTTCACTTCTTGTTGGGGGAGTACGTTGTAGAGATGGTGCTTTGCCTTTGAGTTTGCCAACTACTCTTCTCTTTGCTTTTTAGTCCATCTAGACTTCTCGATTGGCTTCCCCTCTTCATCCCTAGGTACCTCGAAACCATTTTCCATTATTAATAAAATTTCAAAGTCAGTTTCGAAGAATACCTCCATTCTCTTCTTTCACCAAGAGAATTCTCCCTCGAACTTTGGTGGGTGAATGTTAGAGCCGACCATCCTTGATGTAGTGCTTGTTGCGGCGGTTAGTCCTCGAGAAGCTTCCTTGGCTCTGATACCACTTGTAGGAACATCGGTGGCCGACTAGAGAGGGGTGAATAGCCCTCTTTCGTCGTTTGGTGGAAGTCATTCTTAATCATCTATAATTATCGTTAGGGCAAACAGAAATATAAAGCTAAGACAATTAAGAACAACAAAAAGATAAAACAATGCTAACACATGATATAACATGATTCACGACCTCACCGCTAATCCATGGTCCGATTCGTCTCCGGTAAATCACTCCGCAACCAATCCACTATTGGTCTCTCCCTTTAGCCCAAGCAAGGTGGAGGTAAACCTTTACAACAATGAGAGAACTCCTTCTTTTATAATAGATATGAAAGAAAACTAGAAGGAGGAGTTTGAGCTTTGTGGGTCACTTAGTAGGATGTTTAGAGCATGAACATTAACCAACTACAAGCCTCCACCCTCTCTTTTTATAGAGAGGAAGCAAATCTTCCCATTGAGCACTATCAGTCGACTGATGCTTTCATCAATCGACTGATGTCGACTCCAACGGCTTCTGACCAGGCCAGATTCATGGGATCTACGGTCGCTTTCTCCAACAGTCGGATGATCAGTCGACAGATGCTTTCATCAGTCGATTGATGTTGACTTTCAGTAGAGTGACCCGCAAGCTCGACTAGCTTTTGTGCCCGTGCACAGTGCTATCAGTCGACTGCTTCCCTTAAGCAGTCGACTGATGTCGACTTGATCTATCAGCCACACTAGTCGATTGTCGATCGACTTGGAGCATTTGACTTCCATGACATGGCAGTCGACTGGTGCCGAGTAGATCTCAAACTTAACATCCGTTTGAGCGTCCGACGGTCGGGTAAACCTCAACCCTTGCGGTCGAGCCTCCGACACTCAGCCATTCGGCCAAGTTCATCTAATGAGCTACTTACAATTCACTCATTCTCTCATCTCACTTGAAGTCCCTGGCTGAAGCTCTCTTCATTTGCAGCCACATCCCTCAACAGCATCAAGCGCATGACTCTGCAATGCTCCTTCGCGTCTCTTGCCCTCGAAGTCTGCTTCCTTGGCTTCGCTTTAAGTCATCTCGTCCAGCGGTCCCTTAGATGCATCAAGCGCACGACTCTGCAATGCTCCTTTGCCAACTCAAGCACGAGGTTATGAGTGGTGACACTTGCCAAAGCTCCATGTGTGAATTACTAAGTCCTGCAAGACTCCAATGCACATATCAAATCCAATCATCCTAACTTAAACCCTTTGCCACACACATCAAAACCATATCCCATGGGTTGATTGCCCTAACACAGTCGACTCAAATCCTTCAGTCGACTAAAATTTTTTCCATCTGCATTGTACGATCTCCGATCGATCACCAACTGATCCTTATACAGTCAACTAGAATCCATTCAGTCGACTGATCCCTGCAAAACAAGATTAGAACAAATAGAAAATATTAAATATGATAGCAGTAGTAATACTATCCGATCTCGACTACTAAGTCCCATGCTGACTTTTCGTCGGATCGACGCCTAGCTTTGTCCCCCTACAGAGGACTCAACCTCACCTCTTCACTCGAGGCTTACATGCAGGCTATCTGCCGGGCTTACCACTCTTGACATCCGATCTGACCCACTAGGGCTTCCACTAACTGTTTGGTCTGCTTGATCCAGCTGGACTTTTTGCCGATTGTCTGATCTCCTGACTCAATCGATCTTCATGCTAGATGTCCTGTCCAACCGACCCATCTGGACTCATGCCTGGTGTCCGATCCTCCTGATATGTCAAGATACTTGCCTAGTATTTGGTCAACATGACCTACTAGGACTTCATGTTAATCTTACACACTTAACACTGATATTAGAACACAAGTGAATCCTAACTTTTAACTATGATTCATATATCAAAAATAAGGAGTGATGCTCACTGCATCAACAATATCTAAACCATTCTCCATAAACTTCTTAATTATTGAATGAATGAGCAAGGTCACATGTCCTGAAGAAATTACTTTTAACCTTCCTAGATCTAAATCACTACTAAACATGAATATTTCAAGGAGTTCTCACAAGTTAATATCTGAGATATATTGATAAGAGAAACTAACATGGTAATTTGTATCAAGCTAGAAAAATAGAAATGATCTAAAAAAAAGATTAAAAATAAAAGAACCAATTAAATAGAAAAGTGATCATGCAACGACTAAAATCAATTTCAAGTACAACCTAAGAAGATTTAACTTTGGCCTATCATTTAATTTCAGAACCATCCTCAAGTTCAGAAATAGTTTCAGAAATTGAGAAATACTATTAAGTTTCATCAACACAACCCATACTAGAGAGAGATCACTAATAAGAAATGAATTCTGGTATTAAGTGCAGAGGCTGCACTAAATTAAATAATGAAACAAAACATTTACCACTGTACATCCTACACAACTTGGCACAAAATAGTGTAAACCTGATAATCTGCCAATTCAATAGATATTGTCCTATTTATTGACTAAAAAAGGTTTCCTAGAATCCTAATCGGAGAGATAGATTATTAAGTTCTGGACAGGAACAAATGCATATTGCACAATCCGATCAGCAAAATAATATAGATCAACAAGACACACCCTACTGTCTCATCACCTCCCCAAATTAATTCAGAGCCAATTACGACAACTCTTGGTCGTCTAACAACAATTAGAATTATTCAACATGGAGAGGACCCAAGTAGAGATTGAAACACATGCAATCGAACAATGAACTTGCCACAAATATCAAAGGGAAAATTCAAATAACAACCTATCAAACTACTGAAACTATTCCAATGAGAAAGTAACCCTCTATCAGTTCTAATGAATAATAGCCCCAACAGTATGACAAAATATCAGATCAGGTGAATGATAATACCAATAATATAACAATATCAGATTTGGTGAATGATATTACTAATAATATGATAGAATATCAAATTTGGTGAATGATAATACCAATAGTGTGACAAAATATCAGATCTGGCGAACAACAATACCAATAATACTATAGAATACCAGATCCGGTGATTACTAGCAGATTCAAATATCACAGTGATCCTAAAAATTCGTTATACCAACCTCTAAGAATTGAGTCATTGAAGCTAGAACAAAGGATGATGTGTTGAACTCTAGCAAGAGCTTACAACTTTTTGTTTACATTCCCACCGACGATGCCAATTTGTTGGGGTTCCTTTTTCCGGCACGCTCGGATCCCTCCTCCTCTTTTGCTGGTAAGAGGCGAGATACATAAGATCTGTGAAGATGCTACTGAGGATCTTAATCTGCAATAGCAGTGAGTGATTAGGGATGAGCTGGCTTCTCGACGTGACCCCTCCGATGCTCAAGTCAGTGTTCATCGAAGAGAGAAGAAGAGTACATTAAAAGATAGGAGAATAAAGGAAGTAACTTAAGAAAGAAAAAGAGTTATCTCCGTGTACCAGATCTAGAAAAACCCATCCCCTACTCTCTCATTTCCACCCCTTTATATAGGAGTAGCCACCGTCTTTCTCTCCAACTTAATTGACTATAATGCCCTTTGAGATATTAAGAAATAACCATTATACATAATGAGGAAAAATTGGTAATCGGACGATTGAGAAAGTCTGAGTACGAGGTCTGTAATGAGGTCAGTCGAGAAATACATAGGTCAGTCGAGAATTACATAGGCAGCTCTGGAATTACATAAGTCAGTCAAAAATTACATAGATAGCTCTGGAATTACATAGGTCAGTCAGGAATTGCATAGGCAACTCTAGAATTACATAGGGCAGTCGAGAATTACATAAACAGCTCTAGAATTACATAGGTTGCTCTAAAATTACATAGGTTGCTCTGAAATTACATAGGTCAGTCAGGAATTACATAGGTTAGTTGGGAACATATAAACCAGTCTGGATATACATAGAGTGCTCAAAAATAAGTCCTATGATCAGGAATAAGCCTTATGGTCTACCAGAACTCCTAGGTACCATCATAAGTCTCCCCTTCGAGTCAAACTGAAGAGCAAAGTCAAATGAAGTTTGATAAATATATAAAGAGAATTACTTAACTCAGCTAAAAAGAAAGTGCTCGGGAGATGCATAGGGCGATCGAGAATAAGCCCAAGTGCCTGATAACAAAGCTAGCTGCTCAGACACACCTTCAAGAATTCCTAGGTACCATAAAAACCCTTAGAAAAATGCCTTTGATTATCGCCAGAGAGAATTTGATTAGATGTCAAAAACCATAGAAATATTAATAACCCCTGCAAAAACATATTATTTATCCCTTAGGCTCTGTATTAGGCATAAAATACCTTAGAAAAAACCATTACCCCCTGTAAAAAATGTTGGTGCAATTGACCTAGGTCACGATTGACCGGACTCGAGTTTGACTTGAGTAGTATTTTGATGTTTGATAATGGGTTGACCATTGTTTGACAATGGGTTGACTATATGGTTGACATGGGGTTGACCATATGATAGAGAAGTCTAAGTGGGACACTTGACAATTGGATAGTCCAAGTCTTGTGTACTTGGCACAGTAAGTCCAAGTTTGGATCTTGGCATGGGAAGTCCAAGTGTTGTGTACTTGACATGGAAAGTCCAAATCTTGGGTACTTGGCATGGAAAGTCCAAGCATGGGTCTTGGCAATGGTAAAGTCCAAGTCATGGATACTTGGCAATGGAAAGTCCAAGCATGGGTCTTGCCATTTGGAAAGTCCAACATGGAGTTGGCAAGGAAAGTCCAAGGGTGTGATATTGGCGGCGTAAAGTCCAAGCGGTAGTCTTCGCAACATAAGTCCAATGGTTGGCGGTGTAAATTCCAAGCATATGTCTTGGCAGCATAAGCTCAAATGTACCGTGGTGGTGTAGACCCAGTTATCAGGACAATAGTGTAGGATTATTGGCGTCGCGCTAGAGGGGGTGAATGGTGCATTCGTTCGCTTGATGGAATTCGTTCATGATTGTATCTATAAGATGAGTAGTACGCAATGGAAAATAAAAGCACAAACAAAAGACAAAATGATCACACACGAACACAAGATATAATGTGGTTCAGAATCTTAGGGTTCCTACTCTACGGGGCGAGCTCAAATTAGCTCTAGTGATGCACACACCACTAATACACTCCTTCTCGGAATAATCCGAAGGTGGAAAAGCCTTGTGTAATGTTTACAACAATAAACAAGATAACTACAAGCAAATACAATGAAAAACAAGTAAAGAAAATTTTACAACAAAGAATGCTCTTGCTTGCTTGTTAGGTTCCATGGACTGCACTTAAAGACCCTGAATTACACCAGCAAATCACCTCAAATCACCATAAGAACCATTGCTAAAATCCTTCTCTTCTAGCTACTTATAAAGCTGCAACTTGGGCTGATTTTCACCTAGCAGTCGACTGGCCATACCTAGCAGTCGACTACTCCTGTAGTCATTGTCTTGAAAGTAAAAGTATGTATATGAAAAAACTCTATCATCTTGAAATTCATAAGTAAAAGTACATATATGAAAAAATATTGAAAGTCCATACGTACACTACTTACATGAAATAAAATGGGTGAAAAATAGTTTTAAAATAAAAGACCCATTAAAATGAGAGATTGATAAAAGGTTCAACACCATTGAATCTTTTAATGTTTTTGACCTACTTTGTAATAACTTCTTCAATGGTGATTGTTATCAAAAGATAGACTTCACAAAAATTTTCTAAAATAATATTAAAATGTTTTTGAAAACCTATTTTGAACCATGGACTATGGGCTAGATGTACATGACTTGTACATTAGCTTTCCTTATGATTCATCATTATCATTTAATGAGTTCTAAACTCAATATGATGTACTCAATAAGCATATGAGTTAAACTCATTTCCTAACATCTCACATGGGTTTAGGGTGTATCAATACACACACATGTCAATTTAATGTGAGATGTGGGTTTAGGATCTTAGGGTTTTATGCATTTTCTAGGCAACTCTATTTGATTCCCTTATACATGGGACTTCAAATCATGTCATTTGCCTTAAATCAATTTGATTAACCAAAAATGCATGAAGGATGATTATGGCATATAAGATAGCATAAATAAACTTGTGCCAATAATCATGATGTCATGACATAAAGATATGATCTAAATACAAGCATGACATTAAAATCAAACTTACACATTATCATGACATTTAAAATAATTAGACGAAAAATGATGTCATGACATGGCATAATAGGAATACATAAACATACACATCAACACATACATCAACCAAGCAAAGACACAATTTTGCAAAATAAAATATTTCATTTATCTTAAGTCATTCCTATAAGAAAAACAGATGCCCAAAAGCTCATCCTCACTATGAAAATAAAATAAAGTACATAAATGTGATCCTAGCTACCATCCACTAGATTTATCGGTCGGAGGTGGTGGGGGAGGTGGAGTCTACTGACTCAGCATCCAACTCTACATCATCTCGAATATCTCGAGCTGACGCTGCTCCATCCAACTCAGCTGATAGGTAATGGAGGACTGCTCTAGGCTGAGCTCCTCTAACTGTGTGTCAACCTTCTCGTGAAACTCCTCGAATCTGGTCTCCAAGCATACAAAGCGTGCCGAGAGACTCTTCGACGATGCATCCGATAGCATGGGGTCATCCTCCTCTGCAACTCCCTCGCCATGCTCCATAGGTGGCTTTCCATTCTCCCCAGCTGGTTGGGGATGAGATGGCCACTCCAGCCTCCCAGGGTCTATCCGCATGCCGACCAATGCAAAATGTCTCATGGTGATGCTATCATAGAGTCAGATAATGGCCTCAAGGTACCCCTGGAGACATTTATCCCCGTAGATGCTAATCATGCTGTGATGATATGACCAAAAGGCATATGAATCTTCCCCTGGATAGGGGACACAAAATGGACTATGAAACAGAAAATGTTCAATGCAAGATTGATATCTAAGAGATTCTACATTGCATACATCAAAAATAGATGGGGAGGATGAATCTTGGCATGACCATGTCACAATAGGTAAAAGACACCTAACAATGACTTTATAAACCACATTGTCAGAAGAAAATAGAGAATTGATTGAAAAAAGATTTTAACCCAAAGGCGATGAAAGAAAAATTCATGCATGGACTCCAGAGAGATATGATCAAATGGGGCTGGAAATGGCTCATCAGGAGTAGGATAAAAAACAAACATGTCGTCAGATGGTCGACACTCCAAGAACTCCTGTAGGATCGCAGGAGTGAACTCTAAATCGTGTTTTGCAATGCGAGTGGAGTATATCGGACCATCGCCAACTCTCCTGAGATTTAATAGAACTCCTTGAGTAGGTCAATGTTAATTAGATGCATGCAGAAGACTAATTTCACTAGCTGGTAATGCATGATAATCTAGATAAAATCCCCATAGTAAGATTGGAAAATGGCTCATCTAAGTATCTCACAGGCATAGGCTGGTATGATCTTGATGGAGCCTGGGATCCTTCACCAGGCTCTGTCCTACGTGGTTGTCTATATGAATGTGATGAATGCAATGAAATAGCACAAAAACATGGTTAAATCAAGGCATTGCATAAGTAAAATGATTAGGGTTTGAGTTAGAGAAGTTACTTAGGTGCCATTTGATTTGAGGTTATAGGAGACTGGAGCAAGTAACTGCTGGAGAAAGGTGGTCGGGAACGATATCTTGCACCTAAAAACCCTAGCTTGGGTGGAAATGATGAAAATATGAGGAAAATAGGGTTCCATTAGTGTGATGGAGAGACAAAAATAGGGCAAACTGTTGGGATGTATACTGAAAAGTCTATCTTTTATATGAACATCTTTATTTTGAAATAAGAATCACATGATCATTGTTTGCATATTTTTATGGTTATGCATATTGTCTAATACATTACATTGTAGATAACATGGTGTGTGGTGTCACACGGGAGATCATGTTATCAGCTCCTTGTAAAGTATAAGTATAGGCTCACAACTGAGATGGCTTTGGATAAACCATTGGTATGGTTGTAGTGTGATTTGGTATTGGTTTGTCTTGACAAAAGAATCACACTAGTACACTTTATGTGTATTGAGTAGGACCGACTTAGAGGTGATTTGATTTATTGCTGACTACATAATCGAATCAGACCTCAGATATTATATTGTACATACTCTTAATCCCGATATAATAACGGGAACATATACTTAGTATTCATTTCTTTGATTTACCAATGGGCGAGATTTATAGATTAAATCGATAGGCTCGGTAAGTTGGGAAATGATATTATTTATATGGTGTACTGTTGATTATAGGAGGAAACCGTGTCCTATATATTAGGATGATGATGTCCCCTTGAGGAGCTCATAAGGTTCATCATGTAAACCCTGCAAGTGGACTTGGTCCAGCATGATGAAAAGGTTGAGTGGTACTACTCATGGAGTTAGATGTTGATTAATTAATGGTCAGTAAATTAATTAATCGACGGACATTCGAGATCTTAAACACGGGGAGAAAATGTACATATAATATATGGAGCCCATATTAACTTATGGGGGTTGGTGAGGTAGATCAATGATAATCTTTTAGTGGATTGGATTATCATTAATGGATCGGACTTTATGTGGGCTTGATCCATTGGGTGTCAAAGATCCAACTCCTCCTCATGGTCCCTATTGTAGCCTATTAATACCTCATGAAGCCTAGATCCAATGGATAGAAACAAAACTCTAGATCCAATGGTAGAGATTAAATCTCTAGATCCAACAGTTGAGATTAAATCTCTAGATCCGACGGTTGAGATTAAATCCCTAGAACCAATGGTGGAGATTAAAACAAGGCTTATCCCTAAACTCTATAAAAGGAGCCTTTAGGGTTGGCATGGAAGATAACAATCAAAAGGAGAGGCTAGGGTTTTGGGCGGCAAGAAGGATTGGGGTTGGCGGCACCAAATAAGGAATATTTTTCCTTATCTTCTTCTTCCTCAAGGTGGCCGGCGCCCATACATCCCCTTCCTCACCTTGGCCATCATCCAAATCATCCCTTCTCCTTCTCCTTGGCCGGTGGAACCAAGGCTTAGGGTCCTCCCTTGGAGCTCTTGGACGGCAACCATCCTTTTCTCCCTTCTCCTTGTTGGTCGGCGGCAAGCAACTTGCTTGTTGCTTGTTGGTTGGCTAAAGGTAGGAGAAGAGTCTTGTTTCTATTCTTCCTCTTGCTCGGAACGAGCAAGGAAGGAAGATTGGTGATCTAGGAGCTTCAACTTTTGGTAGGTCGTCGCCCACACGACATCCGAAAGGAGGAAGGTCATACAATAGAAGATCGAGAGGTATAACACTTGTCTATCTTCATATGTTACATGTTTGTAATTGTTTTCCAATTATATATGCATGATATATTCTATTTTGTGGCAAATATAACTTGGACCCCGAACATAAACACAAAAGTCGGCGATCCGTATATCGTCTATTCCGCGGCTACTCGTAGAATAGAGGTTGGTCGCTTGAACAACAAGTTTATTCAAGTAACTACTCTAGTCGAATTGCACAACGATGACAAGGTTGCTTGGGCAATCCCTCTTGTCAAGGATAATTTTTTTTTATCCGGGGACGTAGAAGGGATCGCCATGAACAAGCGACTGAGTTGAAGTGGGAAGCGAAGTTTCCTACCTTCAAGTGGTATCAGAGCCACAATTTTCGGTTTTGTGTGTTTAGGATTCGGTTACTTTTATGCACTTTTCATATATTATATGTGTCGGATAATAGTAGGATATGCATAGGTTAACTCTTTGGTTGCAGGCATAGGATCCAACTATTATGGCCATTTGTGTGTATGTGATTGTATGTGTGTAAATGTCTATTTTGTTGAATCCTCAGGGTTGACGAGGCTAGTATTTAATTTTTTGTAAATTAGATACGACATCGTTTAACCACTCTTTTTATTTTAGTTTACTTTTGATCTAGATTTCATGTACACTCCCTCGAGGAGTATAGGATCGATGGATGTAAATTAAAATAGATTTTAGTCTCGGCTCGGATCTCTGGATGACTCATACATGGCGTAGGAGGAGCGGACGAGATGGCGATACGACGGGAGACATATTGAAGACAAAAGCCATAATAGTTGGAAAATAATTATTTTTTATATTTATTGCTTATTGTTTGATATGCATGTCGTAGGCTAGAAAATTTCTCAATTTCAAATTACTAAGTGGGAGAGGGAAATTTTTATAAATTCCCATGGCCTCCATTACGATTTGACAAGTGATGCAAACAAACTTGTGTGTCGGCTCTGAGTGCCTTCCTCCCCATCGGATGAGTTTGTTAGCGGATCACAAGGTCGAATATGGTTATAGGAAATTATTAAGGAGCGTGTGTACTTCCCCATCGGAAGGCACATAACCCGAGATAATTACCTTGGTACCGAGTAATGGTCAACACTTAGATACAAATATAAGTATCCTCCCCATCGGAGTCACTGCTTTTATTTGTAGGGCCAAAGAGGAACCAACTATTAATTTTACTTGTCAAAAAGTTAGGTTGACAAGATAGTAAAATTAATGGGTAAAACCTCCTCTTACAAATGTAGAATTCGTATATGTCCACACTATCGTGGCATACGAAATTCTCGGTGTTTTGAGGTGTTGGTTGATTTTAAAATTTTATTGTTTAAGGAATCAATAATTTTTTGAAATCTAATGTTTTGATCTATGTGATTCTTACGTTTTCTTTCAAAATGACTTTCAACCCGCTTGCTATGATACTGAAAGAGAATAAACTTACTGGACCCAACTATGTTGATTGGAAGAGGAATCTCGACATTGTCTTAACAGCTGAAAAATACAAATATGTACTCCTCGAAGAGTGCCCTCCTAAGCCTGCGGATGATTCTGGGGAAAAGGAGAAAGAGAGTTATAAGAAGTGGATAAAGCCAGATGAGATGGCGCGGTGTTACATTTTGGCATCTATGTCAAATGTACTGCAACATCAGCATCAAGCCATGCCCACTGCTTATGACATGATGCTCAATCTCAAAGAGCTTTTCGGACACCAGAATCGGGCTGCAAGGAAGGAAGCCATGAGGAACTTGATGACGACCACCATGATCGAGGGAACACCCGTGAGGGATCATGTTCTCAAGATGATGGCTCATTTAAATGAGTTGGAAGTCCTTGGAGCTGAGATCGATGGGGAAACCTAGGTCGATATCATTCTCCAGTCTCTACCTAGGAGTTTTGAGCAGTTTCGCCTGAACTACAACATGAACAAGAGGTTGTATTCGTTGGCGGAGCTTCTGACAGAACTCCAGGCGGCAGAGGGGCTATTTCGTCAGAGTGCTCAGGCGCATGTCATTGTGACCCAAAAGGTTTCTACTTCTAAACCGAAAGGAAAGAAGAAGAAGAAACAAACTGGGATAAAGGCGGTGGGAGGAACTCAGGGTGGAGTGAAGAAGCCAAAAGGCAAGTGCTTCACTTGTAAGCAGACTGGACACTGGAAGAAGGACTGCCCCAATCACAAGCAGAACAAAGGTATCTCTTTTGGTCTAGTCGTTGAAACATATTTAGCGGTGTTATCTACCGACACCTGGTGTGTAGATACGGGAGCCACTGATCATGTCTGCAATACTTTGCAGGGGTTCCAGGAAACCAAACGACTGGCTGAGGGGGAGATTACCATGTACTTGGGCGATGCCACAAAGGTGGCGGCTGTTGTAGTGGGAGACGTTTATTTATCTTTTGAGAAAAATAAAGTTTTGGTTCTTAAGAATTGCCTTTATGTACCTTTATTTAGAAAGAATTTAATTTCGGTTTCTAAATTGTTTATGGATGGATATTCTATTTCTTTTAATGACAGAGTTGTTATAAAAAGGAATAGGGACATTATCTGTTTAGGTGCATTGATAGGAAATCTATACACACTTGAACCAAAAGCTCCCATGATGCAAATAGAAGTTAATAACTCATCTTCTAATTCCAATAAGAGAAAAGAACCTTCGAAGATGAACCAAACATATCTTTGACATCTTAGGCTTGGTCATATTAACCTAAGCAGAATTTAAAGGTTGATAGCTGATGGACCTCTAGGTTCATTAGTGGTGGAAGATTTCCCAACCTGCGAATCCTTCTTGGAGGGTAAAATGACCAAGAGACATTTTAAGGCCAAGGGGTATAGAGCCAAAGATGTATTAGAATTGGTTCATTTTGATTTGTGTGGTCTTATGTCTATCCAGGCTAGAGGTGGTTTTGAGTATTGCATCTCTTTTATAGACGATTATTCGAGATATGGATACATTTACTTGATGCGCCGCAAGTCTAAATGCTTTGACAAGTTCAAAGAATTCAAGGCTGATGCAGAGAAACATCAAGGTAAAAGTATCAAGACACTGCGATCTGATCGTGGTGGTGAGTACCTCTTGGGAGAGTTTAGGAATTACTTATCAGAGATTGGGATTCAATCTCAATTGTCTACACCTGGCACACCCCAGTAGAATGGTGTAGCAGAGCGAAGGAATAAGACTCTTATGGAGATGGTTAGATCGATGATGAGTTATTCTGAGTTGCCAGATTCGTTCTGGGGATATGCTCTAGATACGGCGGTGTACATTCTGAACTTGGTTCCATTTAATCAGTGCCTTCCACTCCCACAGAATTGTGGACTGGGCGAAAGCCTAGCCTAAGATATATTCGGATTTGGGGGAGTCCAACACATGTGCTGAAGGAAGATACTGGTAAGTTGGAACCTCGTACAGAAGTATGCATGTTCGTTGGCTATCCTAGAGGAACGAAAGGTGGTTTCTTTTATAGTCCAAGAGATCAGAGGATGATAGTTAGCACGAATGCCAAATTTCTAGAGGAAGACTATGTGATGAACCACAAGCCCATGAGTAAGATTGTTCTGGTGGAATTAAAAGGGGAAGTCACTTCTTCAGTACCACCGGTACAAGAGGATATACCACAAGTCACTGCACCGTATGTCACAGAGGATACACTGGTGATACCTCATTGTAGTGGGAGGTTGTGAGACAACCTGATAGATTCATGTTCTTGGGAGAATCTTCTGATTTGGTCCTTGGCGAACATGAACCTGACCCTTGGACGTATGACAAGGCAATCCAAGATAAAGATGCAGTAACTTGGCAAAGTGCAATGAATACTGAGATTGAGTCTATGGATTCAAATCAGGTCTAGGAGCTAGTGGAACCACCCGATGGTGTAAAAACCATTGGATGCAAGTGGATCTACAAAAGAAAGAGAGGAATAGATGGAAAGGTTGAGACCTTCAAAGCGAGGCTTGTTGCGAAGGGGTATACTCAGAAAGAGGGTATCGATTATGAGGAGACCTTTTCGCCGGTAGCCATGCTTAAGTCTATCCGAATTCTCTTATGCATTGCAGCTCATATGGATTATGAGGTGTGGCAGATGGATGTCAAGACAGCTTTCCTTAATGGAAGTATTGATGAAAACATCTATATGAAGCAACCAGAGGGATTCATTGTGAAGGGCAATGAGCATCTTGTATGTAAGCTTAATCGGTCCATTTATGGATTGAAGCAAGCTTCGAGGTCTTGGAACATCCGATTTGATGAGGTAATCCAGTCTTATGGATTTATTCAAAGTCTGGATGAGTCTTGTGCATACAAGAGATGTGACGGAAACGTAGTGGTATTTCTTGTACTATACATAGATGACATTTTGTTGATTGGCAACAATATCAAGGTGTTATCGGACGTAAGGGTATGATTGTCCAAACAGTTTGATATGAAGGACTTGGGAGAAGTAGGACACATCCTTGGGATCAAGGTTATAAGGGATCGCAGGAAAAGGATGTTGTGCTTATCCCAAGCTTCATACATAGACACGATTATGGATCATTTTAGCATGCAGAACTCCAAGAAGGGTTTTCTACATTTCAGGCATGGAGTTCCTTTATCTAAGGAGATGTGTCCTAGAACATCTGAGGAGATAGAGGAGATAAAGGCGGTTCCTTATGCCTCAGCAGTACGAAGCCTCATGTATGCAATGCTATGTACGAGACTAGATATCTGCTTTACCGTAGGCATGGTCAATAGATATCAGAGTAATCCAGGATAGACACATTGGACTGCGATAAAACATATATTGAAGTACCTGAGAAGGACTAGGGATTATATGCTAGTTTACCAGGCAGACCAATTACTCCCTGTGGGTTATACAGATTCTGACTTCCAATCAAATAGGGATAACAGTAAGTCTACCTCAAGTTTTGTGTTTACTTTGGGAGGTGGAGCCATTGTATGGAGGAGTGTCAAGCAAAAATGTGTGGTGGACTCCACCATGGAAGCTGAGTATGTGGCAGCCTCTGAGGCGGCCAAAGAAGCTATGTGGCTCAGGAACTTCCTGATGGACTTGGATGTAATTCTTGGTTTGCCCAGAACTATTACAATTTATTGTGATAAAAGTGGTGCAGTTGCAAACTCGAAGGAACCACGAGCCCATAAGGCAAGTAAACACATAGAGTGCAAGTACCACCTGATACGAGAAATCGTAAAGAGAGAAGAAGTTGTTGTGGCCAAGATGCATCGGAGGATAACCTGGCAGATCCTTTCACTAAGGCTCTTTCGGCGAGAGCTTTTGATAGGCATGTGGAGGGAATGGGGATTAGATGTATGACAGCTGTATGCAAAGTTCTCCAAATGCGAATTCTGGCTCGATCAAGTATCATTTTTGGGTCACGTTATATCCAAGCATGGAGTGACGGTAGACCCAATAAAGATTGAAGCTGTGAGTAATCGAACAAGGCCAAGAATGCCCGGGGAGATCGAGGCTTTCTTGGGCTGCAAGCTACTACGAGGAAGTTTGTAGAGAACTTCTCTAGATTGCGGCCTATGCGATTCTCACGGAAAGAACAAAAAGTATGAATGGGCCGGCTGCGAGAAGAGTTTCACAGATTGAAAAAGGCGCCGTGCTCAATCCTTGCTCTTGGATGTAATGAGAAGCCCGACATGTCTGCTGGCGGCTTCCAAGTTGGGACTCGGCTGTGCACTCATGCGAATGCAAGGTCATTGCCTACGCCTCTAGACAACTCAAGGAACATGAAAGGAATTATCCCACTCACGATCTAGAGCTAGCGGCCGTGGTCTTTGCTCTCAAAACATGGAGGCATTATCTATATGGAGCTCAGTGTAGGATTTATACAGACCACCAGAGTCTGAACTATTTCTTCACATAGAAGGACCTGAACATGAGACAATCCAGATGGCTCGAGCTCATCAAGGATTATGACTGCGAGATCTTCTACCATCCAGGAAAAGCAAACAAGGTGGCCGATGCACTCAGCAGGAAGTCCTGTGCCACCTTGATGTCTCTATCGGTATTATCTTGGCCCTTAGAAAAGGAAATTATGTGTTACGGGGTTGAAATCATTTTCGGACAGCTCTCGACCATGACGATAGCACCGACGCTGTTCGACGATATATTAGAAAAGCAAGCCCGTGACCCGAGCATTCAAAGGATCAAGCAAGAGGTCCTAGAAGGAAAGGATGATGGGCTTCGTATCTCTGACAGTGGAGTACTCTACCTCAGGGATC
This sequence comes from Wurfbainia villosa, assembly GCA_025175895.1. Classification (NCBI taxonomy): domain Eukaryota; kingdom Viridiplantae; phylum Streptophyta; class Magnoliopsida; order Zingiberales; family Zingiberaceae; genus Wurfbainia; species Wurfbainia villosa. The sequence continues at coordinate 33,454,239 of CM046000.1, read as the reverse complement.
GCTTGTGTATTCTCGATGATCTAGAATTACAGAAGAAGATATTTTAGGAAGCTCACGGAACCCCTTATGCGATGCATCCTGGAACCACCAAAATGTACCAAGATCTAAAAAGGAAGTTCTGGTGGTTCGGTATGAAAAGAGATGTGGCTCAGTATGTCAGTACCTGCCTGACCTGCCAGAGGGTTAAAGCAGAACACCAGAGACCTGGAGGAACACTGCAGCCAATCCAAATTCCAGAATGGAAATGGGAAGATATTTCTATGGATTTCATCTCAGGACTGCCTAAGACGTTGAACGAATATAACGCTATATGGGTAATTGTGGACAGATTGACGAAGTCTGCCCACTTCTTAGCAATCAAGATGACCTATTCAACTGAGCAACTGGCTCAATTATATGCTAAGGAAATTATCAGATTACATGGGATTCCTAAGACCATCATTTCTGACAGAGATGGTCGCTTTATTTCTCATTTCTAGGAATGTGTTCAGAAGGCCCTTGGCACGAAGCTATTATTCAGTACTGCCTTTCATGCTCAGACTGACGGACAGACCAAAAGGGTGAATCAAGTATTGGAGGATATGTTACGAGCGTGCGCCTTGGATTTCAAAGGGAGCTGGTGCCAATACTTATGCTTGGCAGAATTCACCTACAATAATAGCTACCAAGCTACTATTGGAATGTCGCCCTACGAGGCTCTATATGGGAGGAAATGTAGATCTCCTATATGCTGGTACGAGGGTAGTGAAAAGAAGGGGATGGGACTTCAAACAGATTTCATTGACGACACCACCCGAGCTATACAGAACATCCGCCAAAGAATTGAAACTGCTCAGAGCCGGCAAAAGAGTTATGCAGATATGCGGCGTAGACCGTTGGAATTCGACGTCGGGGATCTGGTATTCCTCAAGGTAGCCCCTATGAAGGGAGTGATGAGATTTGGAAGGAAGGGTAAGCTTAGTCCACGCTATGTGGGACCATATCCGATACTGAAGAGAGTTGGCAAGGTAGCTTACGAGCTAGAGCTGCCTCAAGATGTCGGCTATTCTGGCGTGTTCCATGTTTGATGCTCGAAGTGCATTTCGATCTGAGACTAAGTGATCGAGCCACAAACAGTGCAAGTTCAAGAGGACCTGAGTTATGAAAGTCGGCCTATCCAGATACTAGACCGAGAAGTCAAAAGACTAAGGAATAAAGAGGTGCCCTTAGTGAAGGTCTTGTGGCAAAATCAACAGTACGAAGAAGCCACCTGGGAACCCGAGGAGGACATGAAACAGAAGTACCCAGAGTTATTCTAAGTTTTGAGGACGAAACTTTTAAAAGGTATGAAGGATTGTAAAGCCTGTAAAATTCCTTGAAATTTTACAAGAATTTTTGCATGATTATAATGGGCTTTATGTGGCTCTTTCAAAAAAATAAAAAAAATAGAGCAAAAAAGGATGCATGGCCCAGGGTTTGAACCCTAAACCCCAAGTAGATAGCTAAACCTTAAGATGCACCCAATAACCAGAAGCCCAGCAGGGTTATGCTATTAGAAGGATATGGGAAATGATAGATAAGGGTAAGGGAAGCTAAGGGACACCTTCAAGTGAATAAATAGGGGAATGAGGAGACAAGAGAAACAAAAGTTGTCATCCTCTCCTCCTCTTCTTATTCCTCACCGAAACCCTAACTCCCTCTCCTTCCCATTTTCCGAAAACCAACCAAGCAAGAAGAGGGCTCTAGTCTTGGCATCAATTAGGGTGTTTTCTACTACTAAACAAAGCGAAGGATGTAAGTATCCCCTCACCTGCATACAAGTTGTTTCGATTGATGTTATTAAGAAAAAAAACCTTACATGAAACTTTCGGCCAAGACCATTCCTTATGTTTTCCATGATGATCCATGCTATACTTTGTATGAATATGATGATAATAGGTTTCTAAATAGGTTTGGTTAATTGTTTGATCTTAAAAGCTTCATGAACTTTCAGCCAAAACCATTCCTTATGCTTTCCATGATGATCCATGCTATACCTTGTATGAATATGATGATAATAGGTTTCTAAATAGGTTTGGTTGAGTGTTTGATCTTAAAAGCTTCATGAACTTTCGGCCAAGACCATTCCTTATGTTTTTCCATGATGATCCATGCTATACTTTGTATGAATATGATGATAATAGGTTTCTAGATAGGTTTGGTTAAGTGTTGGATCTTAAAAGCTTCATGGACTTTCGGCCAAGACCATTCCTTATGCTTTCCATGATGATCCATGCTATACTTTGTATGAATATGATGGTAATAGGTTTCTAAATAGGTTTGGTTAAGTGCTTGATCTCCAACCTTCATGAAACTCTCGGCCAAGTCCCCTTTTTGACCCCTAATGGTTTTCTATGCTATGCTCCAGATGTGTTCATGCTATGTTTTGATGTTAGATGAAGATAACATGTTGTAGCAAAACTAAATTTAAGCGGTTGATCTTTAAAGCTCCTTGAAACATTCGGCCAAGACCCAGTTAGGTCTATCATGCCATGATATATAAGTTGTCATTCTATGTTTGAATGTAGATGAAGGTAACATGTTGATAGCTAAGCTAGATTTAAGAAATGGATCTTAGGATTCCTTGAAGCTCTCGGCCAAGGCTCAATTAAACTCCTAAGGGCCTTCCATGCCATGATTTAAATGTGATAGAATTAATATGTGGTTAGATAGATCATGTACAAGTTGTTTAGGGTTTAAAATTTTGGTAGAACTCCATGAAGTTTAGATCACACCATGTTATGCTTGTTCATGATGTTTATGCCATGCCCTATATGTGTGTGATGTTAGTATGATGTTAAGTAGACCTTACACAAGTTGTTTAGCATGTAAACTCCTAAGAACCCTCCCTTAGGGTTTCGGCCAGCCCATGTACATGCCCTCTACTAAGTCCTCCATGCCATGCTACATGTAGAAAAAGATGCAAATATGATGTTAGTTAGATTTTATGATAGCATGATTGGTTGATGTCACTACCTTATGTCTATGTTAATTGTATGAATTTATGATTAGGTTATGCTCGTTGTCCATGTTAATTGTATGAATGTATGATTAGGTTATGCTCCTTGCCATATTAATTGTATGAATGTATGATTATGTTATGCTCATTGCCATGTTAATTGTATGAGTATATGATATGTCATAAAGAAGGAACATGATATGATATGAAAAGAAATATGATATGTTATGAAGAAGGAAACATGATATGTTATAAAGAGGGAACATGCTATGTTATGAAAAGAAATATGATATATTATAAAGAAGGAACACGATATGCTAAGAAGAAGAAACATGATATGCCATGTTAAGGAACATGATATGTTTATGAAAAGAAATATGATATGTTATGATAAGGAACATGATATGCTATTTTACTTTTTACATGGCTTGTACCAGGACCCTAATAAGGTCCAAGGGATGGCCTCCTACGTGCCCCTGGGTCGACGGTCGTAGTACAGACTCAGTACGGGATGGGCTCCCAGATGCCCTAGCCCAATGGTCATAAGTACGGGCTTAGTATGGGCTTCTATGTTATGTTGCCCCTAGGCCGACGGACATAGTACGGGCCTAGTACTCTAGTGGGTTCGGGATTAGCTACCTTGGGTCTATTAGGGATGCGCGCTATGATGATAATGTATGTGGTACAATGTCGGGCCCAATATGTTGAGATTATGTTTAAGTACCTATAATATTTATGTTTTCAAAGAGAATCCTGCATATGCCTTTATTTCATGTCTAGATCATTATGATGTTATTATGCATGTTATGTATGCTTATGTTCTGGTATGTTTATATGCATGTTATGCTTGCTTATGTTCTTGAATGTTTATATGAAGGTTATGCTTAAGTTCTGGTATGTTTATATGTATGTTATGCTTGCTTGAATGTTTACATGAATGTTATGCTATGTTCTGATATGTTATATGCATGTTATGCTTGCTTATGTTCTTGAATGTTTATATGGATGTTATGCTTATGTTCTGGTATGTTTATATGCATATTATGCTTGCTTATGTTCTTGAAGTTTATATGAATGTTAAGCTTATATGAGCTTATATGATCATGTCACTACTCTATGCTTAATGCTTGACGTATGATTTTTGTGAGTAGGACAGGATCTTACTAAGCCTATGTGCTTATAGTTTTATGTTCCCTTGTACTACAGATAAGGGTAAAGGATGGCTAAACTAAAGGGAGCAGCAGGAGGGGCAAAGTGTGTGTGGTAGTGGCATGGTGGAGGAGATCGGTTTATGCTTTCCGTACTTATGCACATTTTCTTTAAGTTGAATGTCATGAACTGGAACTAAGTATTTATGAAATGATGATGCATGCTTATGTTTAAAAGAAAGAAAAAAAAAGAAGTTTAAAGTCTTCCACTGTAAGAAGTATATGTAGTCTTCCGCTGTAATGCATGTATGTACGATCGCGTCGCGCCGCCCTTCGAACCCCTGGAAAGGGCGGGCGTGACAAGTACACTTTGTGTGTATTGAGCAGGATCGACTTAGAGGTGATTCGATTTTTTGCTAACTACATAATCGAATCAGACCTCAGATATTATATTGTACATACTTTTAATCCCGATATAATAACAGACACATATACTTAGTATTCATTTCTTTGATTTACCAATGGGAGAGAGTTATAGATTAAATCGATAGGCTCGGTAAGTTGGGAAATGATATTATTTATATGGTGTGCCGTTGATTATAGGAGGAAACCGTGTCCTATATATTAGGATGATGATGTCCCCTTGAGGAGCTCATAAGGTTCATCATGTAAACCCTGCAGGTGGACTTGGTCTGACATGATGAAAAGGTTGAGTGGTACTACTCATGGAGTTAGATGTTGATTAATTAATGGTCAGTAAATTAATTAATCGACGGACATTCTAGATCTTAAACATGGGGAGAAAATGTACATATAATAAATGGAGCCCATATTAACTTATGGGGGTTGGTGAGGTAGATCAATGATAATTCTTTAGTGGATTGGATTATCATTAATGGATCGGACTTTATGTTGGCTTGATCCATTGGGTGGTCAAGATCCAACTCCTCCTCATGGTCTCTATTGTAGCCTATTAATACCTCATGAAGCCTAGATCTAATGGATAGAAACAAAACTCTAGATCCAATGGTAGAGATTAAATCTCTAGATCCAACAGTTGAGATTAAATCTCTAGATCCGACGGTTGAGATTAAATCCATAGAATCAATGGTGGAGATTAAAACAAGGCTTATCTCTAAACTCTATAAAAGGAGCCTTTAGGGTTGGCGTGGAAGAGAACAATCAAGGGGAGAGGCTAGGGTTTTGGGAGGCAAGAAGGATTGGGGTTGGCGGTACCAAATAAAGAATATTTTTCCTTATCTTCTTCTTCCTCAAGGTGGCCGGCGCCCATACAACCCCTTCCTCACCTTGGCCAGCATCCCTTCTCCTTCTCCTTGGCCGGTGGAACCAAGGCTTAGGGTCCTCCCTTGGAGCTCTTGGCCGGCAACCATCCTTTTCTCCCTTCTCCTTGTTGGCCGGTGGCAAGCAACTTGCTTGTTGCTTGTTGGTTGGCTAAAGGAAGGAGAAGAGTCTTGTTTCTATTCTTCCTCTTGCTCGGAAAGAGCAAGGAAGGAAGATTGGTGATCTAGGAGCTTCAACTTTTGGTAGATCGTCGCCCACCAGATGTCTGAAAGGAGGAAGGTCATACAATAGAAGATCGAGAGGTATAACACTTGTCTATCTTCATATGTTACATGTTTGTAATTGTTTTCCAATTATATATGCATGATATATTCTATTTTGTGGCTAATATAACTTGGACCCTGAACATAAACACAAAAGCCGGTGATCCGTACATAGTCTATTCCGCGGCTACTCATAGAATAGAGGTTGGTCGCTTGAACAACATGTTTATTCAAGTGACTACTCTAATCGAATAATACGACAATGACAAGGTTGCTTGGGCAATCCCTCTTGTCAAGGATAAATTTTTTTTTATCCGGGGACGTAGAAGGGATCGCCATGAACAAGCGACCGAGTTGAAGTGGGAAGCGAAGTTTCCTACCTTCATAAACAACATTAGGATTCAAGAACTAGGTTTACCAAGAGCTAGAATCATCGGCGTGCACTTGGACATGAAGGGGTGAAAGCTTCGGAAGATTTGGGAGGAAGAGAACTCGCGTGAAGAAGCCGAACTGCTAGGGTTCGACCTTATAAAATGGTGGCGATCAATCGACTTCTAGGTTAGAGCAGTCGACTGATCGAGGTTCTGTGACTAGGTCATGACGTGAGTAGTCGACTGTTAGGGTTCAATAGTCGACTGTTGAACTTTCTGTACCAAGCTACAGTAATGACAATCGATTGATAGGGGTCCATCAGTCGAATGCTCAACTTTCTGTGTCGTGCTATCATGACTTCAGTTGACTTGTTAACTGAAGTAGTCGACTCATCTCTGATTTCTTAGCTAGATTTAATTTGTTCATATGATTTTTGTTCCATTTTAGTGTGTTTATGCATGTGTAATGATTACATCAGTATTATGTTTGTATTTGTGCATTTGTTAATGTGTTTTGATATGTTTATTCTATTTTCACAAGCATTAACATCCAAGGATTTTATTCCTAGCAACTCACCCTTCCTAGATGTTTGAAATACACAATCAAGGTGAACCTTATATTCTTGTGAGATGTAATACTTCATAAACACACCTTTCATGTAGACATATGATAAGGAATATGAAGCATGACAAGTGTATGACATACAAGGCATATAAGATCTAGGTGTTAGGTCCAATTGTCAAAAAAAAAATCAAGACAATTTTGCCTTGATAGATCAATCTCCCAAGTGTGCCAAAAATCCAAAATGACATACCATGACTCTAAAACCTAACTTGTGTCAATTTGATCAATTTTTCAAAACTTCTAAAATATAATTGGCAACTCCTAAAATTTTTAGGATATAAATCCAAACTTATTTCCAAGGTGTCACATGACCTTGAAAATGCCCTAAAGTGCCAACTTTGATATGGTTAGGTTAACTACCCTACCAATTCAAATTGACACAACCTAAACCCATCTAGCGTGAAGGTATCACTCTCCTAGGAACCCAATACCTATTGGAGCTCCTTGGGTTTACTAGGTACTCACTAGGGATAACTTCCCTTAGTAGATTCCTAATGACCCTCCTAGGCTTAGAAGCCTTGGTCATTTGGGTCTTGTCTTGGTCAACTCTAGGGATGGCTTTCCTTGTGACCTTCTTAGTGGCTTTCCTAGGTTTCATGGAAACCTTGTCCACTAGACACTTACCATGATTAACCTTAGGGATAACTTCCCTAGTAACCTTGGTTTTCCTAGACCAATGGGTGGTTCCATAATCAAATGAAACACTATGATAAGTCTCCTTGGACTTAGGTTTGTGACCCAAACCTTTCTTGCCCCTAGGTCGCTCTTGCCTCCTAGACCCTAGATTTTATCCATTAGACCCCATAATTGATTTTCCATCTTTCTTAGGGTCTTTTCTAATTTTTCAAGGTTTGACCTCAAAATATGATTTTCTAACTCTAATTTTCCCAATTTTAATTTTTCATTAATCTTTTGGGAATGGTTCTTTCTCTTAGGCATATGCCTACTCTTCTTAGGCTTAATGCCTAAATGATCCTCTACCTTCCTAATAGTTTCCTTAGGTAGAATTGTTTTAGGGTTATTTGTTCTAGATTTATTCTTAACCCTAATATTGCAAGAGTTAGCACCTAAGCAATAAGATACATTTTTAGTATGCTTTTCATGATCATGAACAATAGCAAGAGTATTAAAATTACTCCTAGCATGCTTTTTGGTCTTATATAAAGAATGAGCATTACTTAAATTTACCTTAGGGTTTGCTTTAGAAGCTCCCTCTATATTTGATGCTCCTTCTTCACCCTTGCTAGGCTTTCTCCCCCTAGCATATTGACTCCTATAATGTCCCTTTTGATGACATTTGAAGAACAATACGTGCTCCTTGCTCTTTCTAGTGGGAACACTAGCATCCTTTACCTTTGGTGCCAGTTGAGCCTTCTTGAACTATCTGCTCCTTGCTCTTCCTAGTGGGAACACTGGCATCCTTAACCTTTGGTGTCGGTTGAGCCTTCTTGACCTTCTTAGAACACTTGCTCTTATAGTGCCCATATTCTCTACACTCAAAACATATAATATGATTTTTATTTTTAATTAAAGTGCTTGAGTTACCTAGGTCGGTGGTAGGAATTGGAGTTGGTTCTTCATCTCTCCCGGATGCAGATGGTTCTTCTTGCTCTTGTTCTTGCTCCGGTGTGGAAAGTCTCTCCTCCCCCTCAATCCTTGAAGTGGAGACTTCTTCCAATTCTTCCTCCTCTACCGATCCGGATGTTGATTCCCTTTCAACCTTCGAATCCTCAAGCTCTTGGGATGATGATGATGTGCTTTCTTCTTGAGCTTGGGAGGATGAGCATTCCTCCTTGGACTCCTCTTCTACTTCATGAGCCGGTGATGGATTCTCATGGAACTTTCCCAATTCGCTCTAAAACTCCTTTGAATCCTTATAGCCACCTAACTTAGACAAGACATTATTAGGAATTAAATCACTTAGCATTTTGATTACCTTAATATTGTTGGAGTATTGGGAATACAATCAAAGTCTCATATTGGTAAGACATAGAAAAGATCATGTGTTTATAATATGAAAAGATATCTCCATTGGATGAGGCCTTTTGGGTATAGCCCAAAAACAAAACCATGAGGGCTTAGGCCCAAAGTGAACAATATCATACCATTGTGGAGATATGTGGATTCTTATAGGTACCAACAATTGGTATCAGAGTCATGGTCCATGTTAAACCATGAACCTCAAATGAAGGAAGTGGAGCTCCCATGTCCGGATCAAGAGAATCAGACACCAAGCAGGAAGTCAAGTTGGGCCAGAAGGACTGGATAACTAGAAAGAAGTCCATCTGGGTCAGGAGGACCAGATATTGGCAAAAAGTCTTGGTGGGTTGAGAATCAGACATCAAGTAGAGTATGTCCTTCGAGGATGGATAGGCTTGACGGGGGTCAATGTGGTCCTTCGTTTGAGGGGGGGGGGGGAATTATTGGAGTATTGGGAATACAATCAAAGTCATATTGAATTCCCATGGCACCGACGTGGGTGTTGTGTTCAAACAGGTTTCGTAAACATGCACACAGCGAAAGCAAAAAAAGTAATAAACTATTTATTACAACACACACACCACACGTATGCAAGGATACAACATGTGTAGACAAAATTGACATTCCAAATTTTGTAATAAAAGGAAATTTATTCTAGTTATACTTGATGAATCATGTGTAGCGGGAAAGACATCAATCGTAGCGACCCTCGCTAAAACTGCCTCTATTCGTATCCATGCCGAGTATCATCAGAATAGCTTCACAAAGCCATGAGCCCCGACTTCACGAAAGGTACTAGCCTCACATTGAAGTCATTGTGATCCGAGAGACGATCACAATCCGAATCAAATTCGGATCTAAAAACGAGTTCCACGAACTCGCTTCTTGGAAGCGGTTTTCATCAACCAATTGACGAAAACTTAACCCTCCACCTATGAGGATTGCCGGAGATCCAATCTCCGACAAGTAGGTCACTATCGGAGCACAAAACGTCGACCAAATGACCTCTCCACAAAGAGGAGAACAAGTTGTCCAAAAATGGACAACTTGTTTAGGTGGAAGAGATGGTCGGCCAAAACTTGGCCGGTTGCTCCTTGGTCACCAGTGGCCAAAGGAGGATCGCCGGCGGCTGGTGGAGAGCCGACGACAAAGAGGAAGTGGCGGCAACAACTTGGGTAGTAGCACAAGGGCTAGGTGGCAAGGACTCCCTCCTTGTGTTGGGTGACAAGAAGCAGGGAGGAGGAGAAGAAGTGGGCGGCAACTCCAAAATAACTCTCTCTAGGGTTTCAGAAAACCCTTAAGCCGTGTTTTTATAGAGAGCATATTCTCCTAACAGTTATTGGTTCATAACCAAAATCCATTAACTCGCTCCAATAACTTAAGTTAAAATAAACCAAACTGCATTGGTCTATTTTAAGTTAAAACAAACCGAACCAACTTTTGTTCATTCGTTTAAAACAAACCAAACCACTTTGGTTTATTTTCCCACCATTGGATTAGAACCAAACCAATTTGGTTCATCTATCATGTCTTCATAAGACTCGACCCATCCATGCTTCCGATGCAACTAAAATAATTTCATACAAGCTCTTTTTTGGGTCCAACCAAACCAAGTCTCTCTCGATATGAGAATCCTATTCTCAAGCTCATTTTAAATCCTTTGGATTACACTCGTTGTGCGTGTGATCAAATAGGTTCCCGATTTTGTAGGGTCGATATGTGGTGGTCGGCTAGAGGGGGGTGAATAGCCCTCTTTCGTTCGATGATGGAATACGATCGTTCGTTTGCTCGTCTACAAAATCGTTAGCGCAAGCGAAATTATAAAAAATAAAGACAAAGCAATAAACAACAATACAAATGCTAACAAGGGATGTAACGTGGTTCACGACCTCGCCACTAATCAACGGTCCGATTCGTCCAAGGTGAATAACTCCTCAATCTTTCCTCTAGATCTCTCCTTTGCACAAAGCTAGGTGGAGGTAACCTCTTTTACACAAGGATCACTCTTCTACAATAGAATGAAGATTAGCACAAGTAGAAGAGTGGAAAAATGTTTAGGGCACTTTGGGAGCTGTTAGGAGTTCAAGCATTAGGCCCCCAAAGCCCCACACCCTTTCTCTTTATAGAAGAAAAGGGTTTCTTCCCGTTGACACAGGAGCAGTCGACTGATGTCCCTATCAGTCGACTGGTCCTGTAGTCGTTGCCCAATAATGGCTGCTTTCCATGTTGGATTCCATCCAACATCACCATCATCAGTCGACTGATCTTACCATCAGTCGACTGATGGATTATCAGTCGAGTGCTCGCAAGGTCGACTTGCTTGCGCGTTCGATGCCTTCATCACGATCGCCATTCCATGGCGATGATCGATGGTCCGATCGATTGCCATTCCATGGTAGTCATTCACGGGCTAAACCCATCAGTCGGATACCAGTCGAACCCCATTCGACTCAGAGTAGTCGACTGATGTTTCATGGAAGTCGACTAATGTCGGGAAATCTCATCCGACACTTAGCCAAATGCCCAAGTTTCACCTAAGAGCACTACCCCTTCCCGGGTTACATTCGCTCACTCTCATCCCTCGGAGTCCCTCGCCTTTGAAGTTATCTTCGTCCGGCCATGTCCCTTGGATGCGCCAAGCGCACGGCTCTGTAGCACCATCCTTCGCATCTCGTCCTGAAGTCTACTTCCTCCGGCTTCACTCCAAGCTCCTCGTCCGACGGTCCCTCGGATGCTCCAAGCGCACGGCTTCCGCAAAGCCATCCTTCACCGACTCAAGGACCGAGTCATGAGATGGTGAAACTCGCCAAGGCTTCATGTGCGAATTACTAAGTCCTTCAAGACTCCAACGCACATATCAAATCACAATAACAACCTAACTTAAACCCTTTGCCACACACATCAAAACCATATCTCGGCATGAGATTGCCTTAACAATCTCCCCCTTTTTGATGTGTGACAATCCGTTTAAGTTAGGTAAAAATATTTGATAAACTATTAAGGAAAGAAAGCATGTAAATAACATAATTAGCAACTCTCCTCCTAAATACATTACCCCTTACTTAAACAAATATAATTCTCCCCCTTTGACACCATCAAAAATATTACACAAAGTTTATATAAGCATAGCATCAAGTTTAGAGGGAAAAAACCCCAAAACATACCTTAAAATTGGATAAAAGAAGTTACTGGGCATGTTATCAGATGATTAGTCGACTGGTTCAGACTACCAGTCGACTGGCACGCAACTTTCGGGTTTTTTAGTTTTTCAGGGTGGATTTCAGAAATGCATTAGAAAATCTATAAAATTTCAAAAATCATGAAATTTGGGGAACATATTTCTTGTAAGTATTTTTATCAATGAAAAATAGTTTTCCATGAAAAATCATTATATTTTCAAGTATTTTTCAAAAATTCAAAAGTTTCAAAAGTAACTAGGTTTTTGATCAAGTTAGTATCAAGTTTAACACCTAGTTTTGCTTTAAAATGTTTCAAAACATGAACACTCAGATTTTAAGGTAAGAAATTGTTTTGAAAACATATGAAATATTCAACCATGATCTTTGGGCAATATGTCTATGAATTAAACATAAGTCTTCCCCATGATTGGTCTATTATTGCTATTTGATACCTTAAATGACCATCTAAATGCCATAGGCATTAGTGGACATTTGAATCATCCTAACATCTCACTCACGCTATGTTTTCAATCAAGGTAGCCTATGGTGAGTGTGAGATGTATCCGAAAGGTATTTGTATATACTTAACCATCATTTTCATCCAATTTTATACAAGGTTAAGTATCATCTGTAGGGATGTATACTGAAAATTCTACCTTTTGTATGAACATATTATTTTGAAATAAGAATCACATGATCATTGTTTGCATTTTTTATGGTTATGCAATATTGTCTAATACATTACATTGTAGATAACATGGTGTGTGGTGTCACACAGGAGATCATGTTATCGGCTCCTTGTAAAGTATAAGTAAAGGCTCACAACCGAGATGGCTTTGGACAAACCATTGGAATGGTTGTAGTGTGATTTGGTATTGATTTGTCTTGACCATAGAATCACACTAGTGCACTTTGTGTGTATTGAGCAGGACCGACTTAGAGGTAATTCGATTTATTACTGACTACATAATCGAATCGAACCTCAGATATTATTTAGTACATGCTCTTAATCCCGATATAATAACGGGCACATATACTTAGTATTCGTCTCTTTGATTTACTAATGGGCGAGATTTATAGATTAAATCGATAGGCTTGGTAAGTTGGGAGATGATATTATTTATATGGTGTGCCGTTTATTATAAGAGGAAACCGTGTCCTATATATTAGGATGATGATGTACCCTTGAGGAGCTCATAAGGTTCATCATGTAAACCCTGCAGGTGGACTTGGTCCGACATGATGAAAAGGTTGAGTGGTACTACTCAAGGAGTTAGATGTTGATTAATTAATGGTCAGTAAATTAATTAATCGATGGACATTCGAGATCTTAAACACGAAGAGAAAATATACAAATAATATATGGAGCCCATATTATCATATGGGGGTTGGTGAGGTAGATCGATGATGATTCTTTAGTGGATTGGATTATCATTAGTGGATCGGACTTTATGTGGGCTTGATCCATGGGTGGCCAAGACCCAACTCCTCCTCATGGTCCCTAATGTAGCCTATTGACACCTCATGAAGCTTAGATCCAATGGATAGAAACAAAACTCTAGATCCAAAGGTAGAGATGAAATCTCTAGATCCGACGGTTGAGATTAAATCCCTAGAACCAATGGTGGAGATTAAAAGGAGGTTTATCCCTAACTCTATAAAAGGAGGGCAAGGGGTTGACGTGGGAATTAATCCAAGGAGAGCTAGGGTTTTGGGCGAAAAGAGAGGAATCCTAATTGAGATAGAATTAGGGTTTGGAGGCTTAGGGTTTTGGAGGCTTGGGCGGCACCAAATAAGGAAGGGTTTCCTTTTCTTCTTCTTCCTTCAACTTGGCCGGCATCCAACAGCCTCTCAAGCTCTTTTCCAGCCCTTGGCCAGCACCCAAAAGACTCTCCTCTCTTCTCCTTGAGTGGTGAAAACAAGACTTAGGGGTCTCCCTTGCTGTCTTGGTCGGTTTCCATCATCATCTCCTCCTCCTAGTTGGCCGGCCGCAAGGATTCCTTTTTTTCCTTGTTGGTTGGTTTTAAGGAGGAGAAGAACCTTGTTTCTATTCTTCCTTTTGCTTTTGAAGAGCAAGGAAGGAAGATTTGAAATCTAGGAGCTTCGACTTTTGGTAGATCATCGCCCACATGACGTTCGAAAGGAGGAAGGTCTTACATTAGAAGATCTAGAGGTTTACCTATTCTCTATTCTCTTTTGTTACTTGCTTATTTTTGTTTTTCAACTATGAGCATGATATAAATCTATATATGGCTAAATAATACTTGGATTCCGAGCATAAACACAAAAACCGACGATCCGGACATCATCTATTCCGCGGCTACTCATAGAATAGAAGATGGTCGTTTGAACAACTTGTTTGTTCAAGTGACCTCTCTAAACGAATAGCACGACAATGACTTGGTTGTTTGGGAAATCCCTTTTTGTCTAGGATTAAATTTTTTTAATCCGGGGACATCGAGGGGATCACCATGAATAAACGACCAAGGTGAAGTAGGAAGCGAAGTTTCCTCTCACGGACTTGATAAGCAAAACCCTACAATTGATATCAGAGCCAAGGTTTCCGGTTTTGTGTGTTTAGGATTCGGTTAATTTTTATTCACTTTTCATATATTATATGTGGCGGATAATAGAAGGATATACGTAGTTTAACTCTTTGGTTGCAGGCATAAGATCCGACTATTATGGCCATATGTGTGTATGTGATTGTATGTGTGTAAATGTTTATTTTGTTGAATCCTCGGGGTTGACGAGGCTAGTATTTAATTTTTTGTAAATTAGATACGACATTGTTTAGCCACTCTTTATTTTAGTTTACTTTCGATCTAGATTTGATGTACACTCCCTCGTGGAGTATAGGATCGATGGATGTAAATTAAAATAGGTTTTAGTCTCGGCTCGGATCTCCGGATGGCTCGTACATGGCGTAGGAGGAGCGGACGAGATGGCGATGCGATGGGAGACATATTGAAGACAAAAGCCATAATAGTTGAAAAATAATTTATTTTTCATATTTATTGGTTTTTTTTTGATATGCATGTCGTAGGCTAGGAAAATTCCTCAATTTCAAATTACAAAGTGGGAGAGGGAAATTTCTATAAATTCCCACGGCCTCCATTACGATTTGACAAGTGATGCAAACAAACTTGCACGTCGACTCTGAGTGCCTTCCTCCATATCGGATGGATTTGTTTGCGGATCACAAGGTCAAATATGGTTATAGAGAATTATCAAGGAGCGTGTGCACTTCCCCATTGGAAGGCACATAACCCGAGATAATTACCTTGGTACCGAGTAATGGTGAACACTTAGATACAAATATAAGTATCCTCCCCATCGGAGTCACTGCTTTTATTTGTAGGGCCAAAGAGGAACCAACTATTAATTTTACTTGTCAAAAAGTTAGGTTGACAAGATAGTAAAATTAATGGGTAAAACCTCCTCTTACAAATGTAGAATTCGTATACGTCCACACTATCGTGGCATACGATATTCTCGGTGTTGGTTGATTTTAAAATTTTATTGTTTGAGGAATCAATAATTTTTTGAACTAATGTTTTGATTTATGTGATTCTTAGGTTTTCTTTCAAAATGACTTTCAACCCACTTGCTGTGATACTGAAAGAGAACAAACTTACTAGACCCAATTATGTTGATTGGAAGAGGAATCTAGACATTGTCTTGACTAGTAAGGAATACAAATATGTACTCCTCGAAGAGTGCCTCCCAAGCCTGCAGATGATTCTGGGGAAAAGGAGAGAGAGAGCTATAAGAAGTGGGTCAAGGCCGATGAGATGGCGCGGTGTTACATTTTGGCATCTATGTCAAATGTACTGCAACATCAGCATCAAGCCATGCCCACTTCTTCTGATATGATGCTAAATCTCAAGAAACTTTTCGGACACCAGAATCGGGTTGTAAGGCAAGAAGCCATGAGAAACTTGATGACGACCTCCATGATCGAGGGAACACTCGTAAGGGATCATGTTATCAAGATGATGTAAGAGATCGGATGGCCGGCTAGAGGGGGGTGAATAGCCCTTTTCGTTTGGATGGCGGTATTTTGCTCATCTACAAAACGTTAGCGCAAGCGGAATATACAAATATAAGTAAAGACAAGCAAAATATAAACAAGCAATACAAACACCGAGATATAACGTGGTTCACGGCTACGCCGCTAATCCACGGTCCGATTCGTCCACGGTGAATCACTCCGCCAAAACCAATCACTATCGGTCTCTCCTTTGCACAAAGCTAGGTGGAGGTAACCTTTACAACCAAGATCACTCTTCTTACAATAGGATTGAAGTAAAGACAAGTAAGAAGAGTTTAGAGCTTGTGGGGCACTAGGAAGATTGTTTGGAACTTAAGCATTAGCCTCTCAAAGGCTCACACCCTCCCTTTTTATAGAGAGGGCTGTTTTCTTCCCATTAGCGCCATCGATTATTGCCGCCCATGGCGATCGGCTGCCGTCCTCTAGCGGCCTCCGAACACGTCGGATCTGGCCGTTGTTGTCAGCGGAACTCTTAGCGATCGTGATGGACCTCACCCGGTCATTGCGACCGTAGTCAAGCGCCCGATCGGCTCGGCGGTTCTGTGGCCAAAACCCTATTGACGATCATTGCCGCCTTGGCGATCGGCTGCTAATCTTTGGCGATCGGCCTTACGTATGGCGATCGGCTCACGCTAATCCGGTCGATCGTATACGGTCGAACTCACTCGACTCGAGTAGTCATTGCCATGACATAGGATCGGGTGTCGGAAAACCCATCCGACACTTGGCCAAATGGCCAAGTTTCACCTAAGAGCTACCCTTCCCCGGGTTACAATCGCTCACTCTCATTTCTCGGAGTCCCTCGCCTTCGAAGTTCTCTTCGTTCTCGGCCACGTCCCTCGGCAGCATCAGGCGCACGGCTCTGCAATGCTCCTTCGCGTCTCTTGCCTCGAAGTCTACTTCCTCCGGCTTCACTCCAAGCTTCTCGTCCGGCGGTCCCTCGGATGCTCCAAGCGCACGGCTTCCGCAAAGCTATCCTTCACCGACTCAAGGCACGAGTCATGAGATGTGAAACTCGCCACGGCTCTATGTGCGAATTACTAAGTCCTGCACAACTTCAACGCACATATCACATCAACATATCAAACTAACTTAAACCCTTTGCCATACCATCAAAACCATATTACAGCAAGAGATTGCCCTAACAATCTCCCCCTTTTTGATGTGTGACATTCCGTTTAAGTTAGGTAAAAACATTTGATATAAATTCTAAGGTAAGAAAGCATGTAAAGATAAACATGATATAACAACATGCAACTCCCCCTTAATCCATGAAACTCTCTATGCAAATTTTCTCCCCCTATCATATATTTCTCCCCCCTAAAATAATTAACTTAAACATAATTATTTCTCCCCCTTTGACACCATCAAAAAGATTAACACTAAGTTATAAGCTCATGGCATCAAGTATAATGGAGGGAAAATATGACAAGTTGATTTAAAATTGGGTACCACTTGTTGATGGCATCAAGTATATTTCTACCACTTGTTGTAGGTTTACAAACTGAATTCGGCCTTCAATGTTCTGATTTACGAGCCACGATCATTTACTATCGAGTATGGCGATCGTAGCACTAAAGAATCAATTTTGATTTTACAATTTGAAATGCATTATAAATTCCAGAAAATTCGAAAAATCATGAAATTTGGGGAACATATTTCTTTTAAGTATATCTATCAATGAAAAATAGTTTTTCATGAAAACTCATTATATTTTCTTGTTTTTGCCAAAAATCCAAAAGCTCTAAAAACCACTAGGTTTTTGATCATTCTAGTATCAAGTTAGCTACCTAGTTTTGCATCCAATTGTTTCAAAACATGAATACATGTATTTTAAGGTAAGAAATTGTTTTGAAAACATATGAAATATCCAACCATGATCTTTGGGCAATATGTCTATGAATTAAACATAAGCCTTCCCCATGATTGGTCTATTATTGCTATTTTGATACTTTAAATGACCATCTAAATGCATAGGCATTAGTGGACATTTGTATCATCCTAATATCTCACCCATACTAAGTTTGCAATCAAGTTAGCCTATATTGAGTGTGAGATGCATCCTAGGGGGTATTTGTATATACTTAACCAATATATTCATGCAATTCTATCATGGTTAAGTATCAACCTAACAACCTACATGATCATAATGACATATATGATTTAATTTCACATTATGATCATTAAATGCATGTATTCATTAAATAATAGTCATGTATTAGGTATTTTATGATGATAATAAACAAAGTATCACCTAAAGCATGATTCAAACCTATTTCTTATGATAACGTGCCAAATTTCAAAAACATAAATCATGATTGTAAATATACATAGGAATTACATCAATCATCATGATTTAGGCATTATTACCTATTTATGGGCACGTTATCATCACCCAACACTATCTAAAAAAAATGTTGTCCCGTCATCCTAAGTCAACCAAAATATGATATAGGTCAAGTTCATATGGTTGACTACCCTAGGGGTTTTCTAACCCTTAAGGATGGATTTTGGAACCCAAAATAGATTCTTTCCTATTGGGTTCACTAAATACTCCTTGGGGATCAATTTCCTAGCAATTACCTTCTTCTTATCTTGTCCCCTAGCTATTAGGCATTTATAGGCCTTTTCATTTTTCTTTTCTTTGTATCCTAGGCCTTTCTTGTTGAAACTAGCTCTTTGGCTCCCTAAGATCATTTTTAAGGTGTTGGAGCCAATTGTGAATTTCTCTAGGGCTTTGGTTAGATAATCTACCTTTTCCCTTAATGCCCTATTTTCCTCTATGCATGCATCATTTACATCTAAAGGCATATAAAGGTCATGTGAGCATTCTTCATTTAAGCTAGAAGAAATATTATCATTTAAGCATGCATTTTCTAGTTTATTTTCTAGGTCCTTAATTTGATCTAGCATGCTTTTGTTTTTCTTCTTAGCTCTAAATAAATCTCTAGTTAAGCTAGAAACCATGGAAACTATTTTCTTAGGGGTTAGATTTGTTACCATAGTTTCCATGTCCTCTTCTTCTTCGGATGAGGAGGATGTAGAAGCTCCCCCTTCATTTGAGCTCTCCCCATTTGAGCTTGATCCTTCATTTTCGAATGAAGAGCAATCCAAGTCATCAAAGGCCATCAAGGCCAAATTGGTGACAAAGGCATTCTCCTCATCCGATGATGATGAGGAGGATGAAGATGGATCTGTTAGTGCCTATAAGATTCACATATCTCCACAATGGTATGATATTGTCCACTTTGGGCCTAAGCCCTCATGGTTTTGTTTTTGGGCTCTACCCAAAAGGCCTCATACCAATGGAGATATCTTTTTTCTTATAAGCACATGATCTTTTCCATGTCTTACCAATGTGGGACTTTGATTGTATTCCCCATACTCCCAACAATCCCCCCCTCAAACGAAGGACCACATTGGGCCCCCCCTCAAGCCTATCCCTCCTCGAAGGATTTTCTCTTGATGTCCGATCTTCAACCCACCAGGACTTCCTGTCAGTTGTTCGGTCCCCCCGACCCAACTAGACTTCCTTCCTGATGTCTGGTTCTCTTGATCCGGACGTGGGAGCTCAACTTCCTTCGTTCGAGGTTCATGGCTTGACATGGACCATGGCTCTGATACCAATTGTTAGTGCCTATAAGATTCACATATCTCCACAATGGTATGATATTGTCCACTTTGGGCCTAAGCCCTCATGGTTTTGTTTTTGGGCTCTACCCAAAAGGCCTCATACCAATGGAGATATCTTTTTTCTTATAAGCACATGATCTTTTCCATGTCTTACCAATGTGGGACTTTGATTGTATTCCCCATACTCCCAACAGGATCATCCCAAGTCCTTGCCTTGAGAGCCTTAGCCTTTCCCTTCTCCTTTGTCTTCTTCTCCTCTTCCTTCTTTTTCTTGCTCCCCTTTTTCTTCTTCTTTTCTTCTTTCTTTTTCCTTTCTTCCTTGCTCTTGTTTAGGAGAGGACAATTGTCCCTTATGTGCCCTTCTCCTTGGCAATTGTAGCATATGACCTTCCCCCTTGGTCTTCTATTCCTATCATTAGATTTATCAAATCTAAAATTCTTAAATGCTCGTCTTACCCTCCTTACCATGTAGGCTTCTTCGGTGCTATCCATGGAGGAGGAGGAAGATGCTTCGTCATCGGAGGAGGAGGTGATTTCCATCTTCTTCTTCCCCTTACTTGCCAATAATGCTACTCCTCTTGAGGGTTGAATTTTAGGCTCCTCTTGTATTCCCTCAAGCCTAGTTTCGTGGAGCTCCATTGTTGAGAAAAATTCCTCCAAGGTACTTACTTCCAAGTTCTTGGAGATGTAGAACGAATCCACCATGGAGCTCCACTTTGAGGACCGGGGAAAGGCATCTATGGCCTTCATTACCATATCCCGGTTTGATAGCTTCTCACCTACACTTGTTAGTCCATTTAAAATTTCTTTGAATCTAGAATGCAAAGAAATTACCTTTTCTCCCTTTTCTAATTTGATGTTGGATAGTTGGGAGCGGAGGAGATCTCTCCTTGCTAGCTTTGCCTCGGATGTGCCTTCATGAAGCTCAATTAGCTTCTCCCACATCTCCTTGGCGCTTAGGCATTCTCCTATTCGGTTGATTTCTTGTTGGGGGAGCACATTGAAAAGATGATGTTTTGCCTTTGAGTTCGCAAGGTGCTCCTCTCTTTGCTTCTTAGTCCATCGTGATTTTTCGATTGGTTTCCCTTCTTCATCCCTAGGCAAAACGAAACCGGATTCCATTGTAATCATTATATCAAAATCCGTTTCGAAAAATACCTCCATTCTCTTTTTCCACCAAGAGAATTCTCCTTCAAACTTCGGAGGATGAATGTTGGAGCCGGCCATTTTGAAAGTTGCTTGTTGTGGCGGTTAGTCCTCGACAAGCTTTCCTCGGCTCTGATACCACTTGTAAGAGATCGGATGGCCGGCTAGAGGGGGGTGAATAGCCCTTTTCGTTTGGATGGCGGTATTTTGCTCGTCTACAAAAAGTTAGCGCAAGCGGAATATACAAATATAAGTAAAGACAAGCAAAATATAAACAAGCAATACAAACACCGAGATATAACGTGGTTCACGGCTACGCCGCTAATCCATGGTCCGATTCGTCCACGGTGAATCACTCCGCCAAAACCAATCACTATCGGTCTCTCCTTTGCACAAAGCTAGGTGGAGGTAACCTTTACAACCAAGATCACTCTTCTTACAATAGGATTGAAGTAAAGACAAGTAAGAAGAGTTTAGAGCTTGTGGGGCACTAGGAAGATTGTTTGGAACTTAAGCATTAGCCTCTCAAAGGCTCACACCCTCCCTTTTTATAGAGAGGGCTGTTTTCTTCCTGTTGGCCGCCATCAGTCGACTGCCGCCCATGGCAGTCGAATGTCGTCACTACAACGGCCTCCGAACACGTCGGATGCCGACCGTTGTTGTCCAACGGAACTCTTGGCAGTCGACTGATGGACCTCACTCCGATCGCCGACCGTAGTCGACGCCTCTCGGCTACGAGCGCTCGCTGGGCCAAAACCCTATTGACTACCGATCGCCGCTTCAAGCCGATCGATTGGTCTTGGCAATGATCGCCCATCGATGGCGACCGGCGCTGGCCACAATCCGGGCCAATGATACCGAACTCACTCGACTCAGAGCAGTCGACTGCCATGACATGGCAGTCGACTGGTGTCGGGAAAACCCATCCGACACTTGGCCAAATGGCCAAGTTTCACCTAAGAGCTACCCTTCCCCGGGTTACAATCGCTCACTCTCATTTCTCGGAGTCCCTCGCCTTCGAAGTTCTCTTCGTTCTCGGCCACGTCCCTCGGCAGCATCAGGCGCACGGCTCTGCAATGCTCCTTCGCGTCTCTTGCCTCGAAGTCTACTTCCTCCGGCTTCACTCCAAGCTTCTCGTCCGGCGGTCCCTCGGATGCTCCAAGCGCACGGCTTCCGCAAAGCTATCCTTCACCGACTCAAGGCACGAGTCATGAGATGTGAAACTCGCCACGGCTCCATGTGCGAATTACTAAGTCCTGCACAACTTCAACGCACATATCACATCAACATATCAAACTAACTTAAACCCTTTGCCATACCATCAAAACCATATTACGGCAAGAGATTGCCCTAACAGATGATGGCTTATTTGAATGAGCTGGAGGTCCTTGGAGCTGAGATCGATGGGGAAACCCAAGTCGATATCATACTCCAGTCTCTACCTAGGAGTTTTGAGCAGTTTCATCTGAACTACAACATGAAAGAAAGGTTGTATTCGTTGGTGGAACTTCTGACAGAATTCTAGGCGGCAGAGGGGCTATTTCGTCAGAGTGCTCAGGCGCATGCCGTGGTGACCCAAAAGGTTTCTACTTCTAAGATGAAAGGAAAGAAGAAGAAGAATCAAACTGGGGCAAAGGTAGTGGGAGGTACTCAGGGAGGAGTGAAGAAGCCGAAAGGCAAGTGCTTCACTTGTAAGCAGACTGGACACTGGAAGAAGGACTGCCCCAACCGCTAGAACAAAGGTATATCTTTTGGTCTAGTCGTTGAAACATGTTTAGCGGTGTTATCTACCGGCACCTGGTGTGTAGATAGGGGAGCCACTGATCATGTCTGCAATACTTTACAGGGGTTCCAAAAAACCAGACGACTGGCTGAGGTGGAGATTACCGTGTACTTGGGCGATGCCACGAAGGTGGCGGCTGTTGCAGTGGGTGATGTTCATTTATCTTTTGAGAAAAATAAACTTTTGGTTCTTAAGAATTTCCTTTATGTACCCTTATTTAGAAAGAATTTAATTTCGGTTTCTAAATTGTTTATGGATGGATATTCTATTTCTTTTAATGACAGAGTTGTTATAAGAAGGAATAGGGATATTATCTGTTCGGGTGCATTGATAGGAAATTTATACACACTTGAACCAAAACCTCCCACGATGCAAATTGAAGTTAATAACTCATCTTCTAATTCCAATAAGAGAAATGAACCTTCGAAGATGAACCAAACATATCTTTGGCATCTTAGGCTTGGTCACATTAACCTAAGCAGAATTCAAAGGTTGATAGCTGATGGACCTTTGGGTTCATTAGTGGTGGAGGATCTCCCAACCTGTGAATCTTGCTTGGAGGGTAAGATGACCAAGAGGCCTTTTAAGTCCAAGGGGTATAGAGCCAAAGATGTGTTAGAATTGGTTCATTCTGATTTGTGTGGTCCTATGTCTATCAAGGCTAGAGGTGGTTTTGAGTATTTCGTATCTTTTATAGACAATTACTCAAGATATGGATACATTTACCTGATGCGCCGCAAGTCTGAATGCTTTGACATGTTCAAAGAATTCAAGGCTGATGTGGAGAAACATCAAGGTAAAAGTATCAAGACACTACGATCTGATCGTGGTTGCAAGTACCTCTTGGGAGAGTTTAGGGATTACCTATCAGAGGTTGGGATTAAATCCCCCCCAGCAGAATGGTGTAGCAGAGCGAAGGAATAGGACTCTTATGGAGAAGGTTAGATCGATGATGGGTTATTCTGACTTGCCAGATTCGTTCTGGGGATATGCTCTAGATACGACAGTGTACATTCTGAACTTGGTTTCATCTAAATTAGTGCCTTCTACTCCCACAGAATTGTGGACTGGGCGAAAGCCTAGTCTAAGACATATTCGTGAGGGAGTCCAGCACATGTGCTGAAGGCAGATGCTGGTAAGTTGGAACCTCGTACAGAAGTATGCTTGTTCGTTGGCTATCCTAGAGGAACGAAGGGTGGCTTGTTTTATAGTCCTAGAGATCAGAGGGTAATCGTTAGCACGAACACCAGATTTCTAGAGGAAGACTATGTGATGAGCCACAAGCCCAAGAGTAAAATTGCTTTGGAGGAATTAAAAGGGGAAGTCACTGCTTTAGTACCACCGGTACAAGAGGATATACCACATGTCACTGCACCGCATGTCACAGAGGATACACAGGTGATACCTCGTCGTAGTGGGAGGGTTGTGAGACAGCCTGATAGATTCATGTTCTTGGGAGAATCTTCTGATTTGGTCCCTGGCGAACATGAACCTGATCCCTGAACATATGACGAGGCAATCCAAGATAAAGATGCAGCATCTTGGCAAAGTGCAATGAATGCTGAGATTGAATCTATGGATTCAAATCAGGTCTGGGAGCTAGTAGAGCCACCCGATGGTGTAAAAACCATTGGATGCAAGTGGATCTACAAGAGAAAGAGAGGAATAGATGGGAAGGTTGAGACCTTCAAAGTGAGGCTTATTGCGAAGGGGTATACTCAGAAAGAGGGTATGATTATGAGGAGACCTTTTTGCCGGTAGCCATGCTTAAGTCTATTCGGATTCTCTTATGCATAGCAACTCATATGGATTATGAGGTGTGACAGATGGATGTCAAGACAACTTTCCTTAATGGAAGTCTTGAGGAAAATATCTATATGAAGCAACCATAGGGATTCATTGCTAAGGGCAAAGAGCATCTTGTATGTAAGCTTAATCGGTCCATTTATGGATTGAAGCAAGCTTCGAGATCTTGGAACATCCACTTTGATGAGGTAATCCAGTCTTATGGATTTATTCAAAGTACGGATGAGTCTTGTGTACACAAGAGATGTGACGGAAATGTAGTGGTATTTCTTGTACTATAAGTAGATGAAATTTTGTTGATTGGCAACAATATCAAGGTGTTATCGGACGTAAGGGTATGGTTGTCCAAACAGTTTGATATGAAGGACTTAGGAGAAGTGGGACACATCCTTGGGATCAAGGTTATAAGGGATCGCAGGAAAAGGATTTTGTGCTTATCCCAAGCTTCATACATAGACACGATTTTGGATCGTTTTAGCATGCAGAACTCCAAGAAGGGTTTTCTAACATTCAGGCATGGAGTTCCTTTATCTAAGGAGATGTGTCCTAGATCATATGAGGAGATAGAGGAGATGAAGGTCGTTCCTTATGCTTCGGCAGTAGGAAGTCTCATGTATGCGATGCTATATACGAGACCAGATATCTGTTTTGTCATGGGCATGGTCAGCAGATATCAGAGTAATCCAGGACAGGGACATTGGACTGAGGTAAAGCATATATTGAAGTACCTGAGAAGGACTAGGGATTATATGCTGGTTTACCGGACATACCAATTACTCCCTGTGGGTTACACGGATTATGACTTCCAATCTGATAGGGATAACAGTAAGTCTACCTCAGGTTTTGTGTTTACTTTGGGAGGTGGAGCCATTGTATGGAGGAGTGTCAAGCAGAAATGTGTGGCGGACTCCACCATGGAAGCTGAATATGTGGCAGCCTCTGAGGCAGCCAAAGAAGCTGTGTGGCTCAGGAACTTCCTGATGGACTTGGATGTGATTCTTGGTTTTCCCAGAACTATCACAATTTATTGTGATAATAGTGTTGTAGTTGCAAACTCAAATGAACCACGAGCTCATAAGGCTAGTAAACACATAGAGCGCAAGTACCATGTGATACGAGAAATCGTAAAGAGAGGAGAAGTTGTTGTGGCCAAGATTGCATCAGAGGATAACCTGGCAGATCCTTTCACTAAGGCCCTTTCGGCGAGAGCTTTTGATTGGCATGTGGAGGGAATGGGGATCAGATGTATGGCAGTTTGAGGACAGCATAGTCTTTTAGTATAAGTGGGATTTTGTAGGGAGGTATACTGAAAAAGTCAACTTTTTGTATGAACATCTTTATTTTGAAATAAAAATCACATGATCATTGTTTGCATTTTTTATGGTTA
This sequence comes from Wurfbainia villosa, assembly GCA_025175895.1. Classification (NCBI taxonomy): domain Eukaryota; kingdom Viridiplantae; phylum Streptophyta; class Magnoliopsida; order Zingiberales; family Zingiberaceae; genus Wurfbainia; species Wurfbainia villosa. Next base: position 33,428,585 of record CM046000.1, on the reverse strand, counting down.
TGCAATATTGTCTAATATATTACATTATAGATAACATGGTGTGTGGTGTCACACAGGAGATCATGTTATTGGCTCCTTGTAAAGTATAAGTAAAGGCTCACAACCGAGATGGCTTTGGACAAACCATCGGAATGGTTGTAGTGTGATTTGGTATTGGTTTGTCTTGACCATAGAATCACACTAGTGCACTTTGTGTGTATTGAGCAGGACCGACTTAGAGGTAATTCGATTTATTGCTGACTACATAATCGAATCGAACCTCAGATATTATTTAGTACATGCTCTTAATCCCAATATAATAATGGGCACATATACTTAGTATTCATCTCTTTGATTTACCAGTGGGCTAGATTTATAGATTAAATTGATAGGCTCGGTAAGTTGGGAGATGATATTATTTATATGGTGTGCCGTTGATTATAGGAGGAAACCGTGTCCTATATATTAGGATGATGATGTCCCCTTGAGGAGCTCATAAGGTTCATCATGTAAACCCTGCAGGTGGACTTGGTTCGGCATGATGAAAAGGTTGAGTGGTACTACTCAAGGAGTTAGATGTTGATTAATTAATGGTCAGTAAATTAATTAATCGACGGACATTCGAGATCTTAAACACGGGGAGAAAATGTACAAATAATATATGGAGCCCATATTATCATATGGGGGTTGGTGATGTAGATCGATGTTGTTCCTTTAGTGGATTGGATTATCATTAGTGGATCGGACTTTATGTGGGCTTGATCCATGGGTGGCCAAGACCCAACTCCTCCTCATGGTCTCTAATGTAGCCTATTAACACCTCATGAAGCTTATATCCAATGGATAGAAACAAAACTCTAGATCCAAAGGTAGAGATTAAATCTCTAGATCCGACGGTTGAGATTAAATCTCCAGATCCGACGGTTGAGATTAAATCTCTAGATCCGACGGTTGAGATTAAATCTCTAGATCCGACGGTTGAGATTAAATCTCTAGATCTGACGGTTGAGATTAAATCCCTAGAATCAATGGTGGAGATTAAAAGGAGGCTTATCCCTAACTCTATAAAAGGAGGGCAAGGGGTTGGCGTGGGAATTAATCCAAGGAGAGCTAGGGTTTTGGGCGGCAAGAGAGGAATCCTAATTGAGATAAGATTAGGGTTTGGAGGCTTGGGCGGCACCAAATAAGGAAGTTGTTCCTTTTCTTCTTCTTCCTTCAACTTGGCTGGCGTCCAGCAGCCTCTCAAGCTCTTTTCCAGCCCTTGGCCGGTGCCCAAAATACTCTCCTCTCTTCTCCTTGAGTGGTGGAAACAAGACTTAGGGGTCTCCCTTGGTGTCTTTGTCGGTTTCCATCATCATCTCCTCCTCCTAGTTGGCCGGCGGCAAGGATTCCTTTTGTTCCTTGTTGGTTGGTTTTAGGGAGAAGAAGAACCTTGTTTCTATTCTTCCTTTTGCTTTGGATGAGCAAGGAAGGAAGATTTGCGATCTAGGAGCTTCGACTTTTGGTAGATCGTCGCCCACATGACGTCCGAAAGGAGGAAGGTCATACATTAGAAGATCGAGAGGTATACCTATTCTCTATTCTCTTTTGTTACTTCCTTGTTTTTGTTTTTCAACTATGAGCATGATATAAATATGTATATGGCTAAATAATACTTGGATCCCAAGCATAAACACAAAAACCGGTGATCCGGATATCGTCTATTCCGCGGCTACTCATAGAATAGAGGATGGTCGCTTGAACAACGAGTTTGTTCAAGTGACCTCTCTAAACGAATAGCACGACGATGACTTGGTTGTTTGGACAATCCCTTTTTGTCTAGTATTAAATTTTTTTAATCCGGGGACATCGAGGGGATCGCCATGAACAAACGACCAAGGTGAAGTAGGAAGCGAAGTTTCCTCTCACGGACTCGATAAGCAAAACCCTACATCATCCTACTATCCCACATGATCATAAAGACATATATGAATTTATTTCACATTATGATCATGAAACACATGTATTCATCAATTAATAATCATGCATTAGGTATAACATCATGATAATAAGCAAAGTATCACCCAAAGCATGATTTAAACTAATTAAGGGTGCATTATCATCACCCAACACTATTTCAAAAACTTAGTCTCATCATCCTAAGTCAACCAAAATGTGATATAAGTAAATTCCATATGGTTGACTATCCTAGGGTTTTCCTAACCCTTTAAGATGGATTTTGGAACCCAAAATAAATTCTTTCCTATAAAGTTCACTAAAAATTCCTTAGGGATCCATTTTCTAGCTATTGTTTTCTTTTTATCTTGACCCCTAGCAATTAGACACTTATAGGCCTTTTCATTTTTATTTTCTTTATATCCTAGGCCTTTCTTGTTGAAGCTAGCCCTTTGGCTCCCAATTATCATGTTAAGAGTGTTGGAGCCTATAGTGATTTTTTCTAGGGCATTGGTCAAGTGGTCTACCTTTTCCCTTAGGACCCTATTTTCTTCTATGCATGCATCGTTAACATCAAGAGGCATATAGTCATGTGATCATGCATCATCATTATTAACACTTAAACATGCTTGTTCTAATTTATTTTCTAGATCCTTAATTTGATCAAGCATGATTTTGTTCTTTTTCTTGGCTCTAAATAAATCCTTAGTGAGGCTAGAAATAATTGACATAATTTTCTTAGGGGAAAGATTTGTTACCTCACTTACCAAATCTTTTCCGATGATGAGGATGTAGAAGGAGCTCCCCCTTCACTCGAGCTCTCCTCACTTGAGCTTGCTTCTTCATTTTCGGAGGAGGAAGTGTCTAGGTCATCAAACGCCATCAAAGTGAGGTTGGAGTAGACATGTTCTTCTTCTTCGGATGATGATGATGATGATGATGAAGGATCATCCCATGTCCTTGCTTTGAGTGCTTTTGTCTTCCCTTTCTCCTTGGCTTTCTTCTCTTCTTCCTTCTTCTTACTCCCCTTCTTCTTCTTTTCTTCCTTCTTTCTCTTCTCCTCTTTGCTCTTGTTCAAGAGCGGACAATTATCCCTTATATGTCCCTCCCCTTGACAATTGTAGCAAATAACCTTCCCCCTTGGTCTTCTCCTCCTATCATTAGATTTATTAAATTTAAAATTTATTAAAGCACTACTTACCTTCCTTACCATGTAAGCTTCTTCCGTGCTATCCATGGAGGAGGATGAGGATGCTTCATCGGAGGAGGAGGAAGTCTCCATCTTCTTCTTCCCCTTGTTGGCCAAAAGTGCCACTCCTCTTGAAGGTTGAATTCTTGGCTCTTCTATTATTCCTTCAAGTCTTGTTTCGTGGAGCTCCATGATTGAGAAAAATTCCTCCAAGGTGCTAACTTCTAGGTTCTTGGAGATGTAAAAGGAATCCACCATAGAGCTTTATCTTGATGACTGGGGAAAGGCATCTATAGCCTTCATGAGCATGTCCCTATTTGAAAGCTTCTTCCCTACACTAGATAAACCGGTTATTATCTCTTTAAATCTAGAGTGTAGTGAGGTTACCTTTTCTCCCTTTTCTAATTTGATGTTTGATAGTTGGGAGCGGAGGAGGTCTCTTCTTGCAAGCTTGGCCTCTGAGGTACCTTCATGAAGCTCTACTAGCTTCTCCCACATCTCCTTGGCGCTAGCACACTCCCCTATCCTATTCACTTCTTGTTGGGGGAGTACGTTGTAGAGATGATGTTTGGCTTTTGAGTTTGCCAAGTACTCTTCCCTTTGCCTCTTGCTTCACCTCGATTTTTCCAATGGCTCCCCTTCTTCATCCCTAGGCATTTTGAAACCATTTTCCATAATTAAAAGAATTTCGAAATCGGTTTCGAAAAATACCTCCATTCTCTTTTTCCACCAAGAGAATTCGCCTTCAAATTTTGGTGGGTGAATGTTGGAGCCGACCATCCTTGATTGTAGTGCTTGTGTTGGCGGTTAGTCCTCAACAAACACCTTGGCTCTGATACCACTTGTAGGGTCGATATATGGTGGCCGGCTAGAGGGGGGTGAATAGACCACTTTCGTTCGATGATGGAATATGATCGTTCGTTTGCTCGTCTACAAAATCGTTAGTGCAAGAAGAAGCATAAACAATAAAGACAAAGCAATAAATAAGAATACAAACGCTAACAAGGGATATAACGTGGTTCACGACCTCACCGGATCCACGGTCCGATTCGTCCAAGGTGAACCACTCCTCAATCTTTCCTCTAGATCTCTCCTTTGCACAAAGCTAGGTGGTGGTAACCTCTTTTACACAAGGATCACTCTTCTACAATAGAATGAAGATTAGCACAAGTAGAAGAGTGGAAAAATGTTTAGGGCACTTTAGGAGCTGTTAGGAGTTCAAGCATTAGGCCCCCAAAGCCCCACACCCTTCCTCTTTATAGAGGAAGAGGGTTTCTTCCCGTTGACACAGGAGCAGTCGATTGATGTCCCTATCAGTCGACTGGTTCTGTAGCCGTTGCCCAATAACGGATGCTTTCCATATTGGATTCCATCCAACAGAACCATCATCAGTCGACTGATCTTACCATCAGTCGACTGATGGACTATCAGTCGAGTGCTCGCGAGGTCGACTTGCTTCTGTGTTCTGACTGCTTCATCACGATCATTGCCATTCCATGGCGCATCAAAACCATCGATCGGATACCCCAACCCGTTCGACTCGCGATCGGCCGATCGTGATGTTTTATGGCAGCCGACTGATGTCGAGAAATCTCATCCGACCCTTAGCTAAACGACCAAGTTTCACCTAAGAGCACTACCCCTTCCCGGGTTACATTCGCTCACTCTCATCCCTCGAAGTCCCTCGCCTTTGAAGTTATCTTCATCCGGCCACATCCCTCGGATGAGCCAAGTGCACGACTCTGCAGCGCCATCCTTCGCCTCTCGCCCTGAAGTCTACTTCCTCCGGCTTCACTCCAAGCTCCTCGTCCGGCGGTCCCTCGGATGCTCCAAGCGCACGACTTCCGCAAAGCCATCCTTCACCGACTCAAGGACCGAGTCATGAGATGGTGAAACTCGCCAAGGCTTCATGTGTGAATTACTAAGTCCTGCAAGACTCCAACGCACATATTAAATCACAATAACAACCTAACTTAAACCCTTTACCACACACATCAAAACCATATCTCGGCAAGAGATTGCCCTAACATATTTATGTTGGTCGCCTATAATTAACCATTAATTATAGAATGATCTTGAGTGGCACCTAGTAGTACATCATTATCCCAAATTAACCGAAAAATCAACGGTTGATCCCAGAACCTTTTTCTAAAACTCTTCAGCAGCTACAATGAATTGAGCCCCATTCCCTTCACTCATCTTATACCCACTTGGTTCAGGACATGGTCTATTGTTTCAGTCCCCACTAGGCTGACTACGTCACACCTAGCCCAAGTATTTACTTCCTCGTCCTACGAATTCTAGTTAATGCACATGTATCCAAGAGTATCATACTCTAAACATATAATGCTTTGGCTAAAGACTTTAGTAACAATCCGACGAGAGGCCATAGGGTATACATCTCCTCGCAAGGAGTGGTGAATCCTCTGTTGGCTATTCAAACACCTTTGGGCACTTCGACTTATGCCCAATCATCCCGAGTCTACATCTTCTCAGAGATGCTTACTTAAGATGTCTAAGAATAAGTCTCCGTGACTAAGATGACTTGAATACATCAAGTCGAAGGAATATTACACTTAAGCTGCAGTAAGGACTTCATTGACATTTCTATTTATGTAGAGAACCATATGAAGTCTTACAGCTGGTCACTCCAATGAACTAATTACAATAACTAGCATCCATGATCAACTCCAGACATACCAATGTCTCTAGCCAGTGAGAAATAGCTGCTTGGATAAACCAAAGAGTACACCTCGTGCTAGTCTCAACAGAATCGATGGCATCCGAATGCATCAATTCATCGAATAGGGATAATTCCAATGCATCACAATTACACATGTAGAGATACTAGTTGTGATCCAATCACAAATTCTTTCATGCTATGAATCGTATTGCGGACATTCAATAAATGAGTTTGAGATCCAATCAAATACATGAAAACATATATACTCAAATAGTGAATCTTCATTTATCAAATAAATGGTACAACCATAAGGCGATTGCCTTAGGAAAACTCTCATATATTACTAACAAACTCCCACGTGGCCTAATGTCAATTACCACAGTACCCGATACCATAAGCTCTAACATGGCTCTCAAACTTACTTTGAGGTAAGGCCTTAGTTAAAGGGTTTGCTAAGTTTCTTTCAGTGGGAATATTCTCGATTTGTATGTCCTTCCTACTGATGATCTTTCTGATCAGATGATAGCGGCGATGCACATGTTTGAATCGTTGATGAGACCTTGGCTCTTTTGCCTATGCAATTGCTCCATTGTTGTCGTAGTAGACTGGTATTGCTTCAACAATGGTTGGAACCACACCAAGTTCACAGACGAACTTATTGATCTAAACCGCTTCCTTTGCTGCTTCCAAAGATGCAATGTATTCTACCTCAGTGGTAGAATCCGCTATAGTGTCTTGCTTAGTACTTTTCCAACTTATTGAGCCTCCATTCAAGGTGAATACGTACCCAGACTGAGACTTGGAATCATCCTTGTCTGTCTGGAAGCTAGCATCCATATACCCACATATTACCATATCACCTTCTCCATATATTAGGAACACATCCTTAGTTCTTCTTAAGTACTTAAGGAATATCTTAACAGCCACCCAATGATCCATTCCTGCATCAAACTGATATCTTCTTGTGACACTCAAAGCATATGATACATCTGGCCTCATAGATAACATAACATACATGATAGATCCTATTGCGGATGCATAGGGGATCTTACTCATGCAAATCCTCTCGTCTTCTGTGCATGGACACATAGACTTTGAAAGATGTACCCCATGCCTGATGGGTAGGAAACCTTTCTTAGATTCCGGCATGCTAAACCTCTTTAGCACTCGGTCTATATAAGTAGACTACGAAAGACCAAGAAACCATTTCGATCTATCTCTATAGATCTTAATCCCGAGTATGTAGGTCGCTTCTCCCAGGTCTTTCATGGAGAATGTTTTGGATAACCAAATTTTAATTGACTATAAGATAGATATATCATTTCCTATAAGTAATATGTCATCGACATACAATACTAGGAACACGACTGCACTCCCACTAACCTTCTTGTACACACAAGGTTCATCTGGATTTTGTGAGAAATCAAACCTTTTGATTGCCTCATCAAAAAGAATATTCCAAGTCCTGGATGCTTGCTTCAGTCCATATATGGATCATCGAAGTTTGCATACCTTGGTTTTATCAATCGATGTGAAACCCTCGGGTTGTATCATATACAGGTCCTCGAGTAGGTTTCCATTAAGGAAAGCCTTTTTCACATCCATTTGCCATATCGCATAATCATAATGAGCCGCTATGGCCAGGAGCATCCGAATGGATTTAAACATAGATACTGGTGAATAGGTCTCGTCATAATCAACACCTTGCTTTTGATGATATCCTTTCATGACTATTCTAGCCTTATAGGTAATCACATTACCATCCATATCGGTTTTCTTCTTGAAAACTCACTTTCACCCTATAGGCTTAATGCCTTCAAGAGGGTCCACCAAGTTCCAAACTTGATTTTCATACATGGAATCCATTTCTGACTTCATGGCTTCAAGCCATTTGTCTCTTTCTGAACTTTTTATAACTTCTTCATAACTGGTAGGCTCCTCATCATCAATGAGTAACACGTCGTTCAATTCACTTATGAGAAATCTATATCTCTCGAGAATGTTGCGTGTTCTACCAGATCTACGAAGATGTGGTGTCACAATAGGTTCAGCTGATGTCTCATCACTATGAACATGCAAGGATACAACATGTGTAGACATAATCGACATTTCAAATTTTGTAAGAAAAGGAAATTTATTCTAGTTATACCTGACGAATCACGTCTAGTGAGAAAGACATCAACCGTAGCGACCCTCGCTAGAACCACCTCTATTCGTATCCACGCCGAGTATCATCCGGATAGCTTCACAAAGCCATGAGCCCCGACTTCACGAAAGGTACTAGCCTCACATTGAAGTCGTTGTGATCTGAGAGACGATCACAATTCAAATCAAATTCGGATCTAAAAATGAGTTCCACGAACTCACTTCTTGGAAGCGATTTTCGTCAACCAATTGACAAAAACTTTACCCTCCACCTATGAGAATTGTCGGAGATCCAATCCTCGATAAGTAGGTCACTGTCGAAGCGCAAAATGTCAACCAAATGACCTCTCCACAAAGAGGAGAACAAGCTATTCAAAATTGGACAGCTTGTTTAGGTGGAAGAGATGGTCGGCCAAAGCTTGGCTCGTTGCTCCTTCATCACCGGCAGCCAAAGAAGGATCGCTGGAGGAGTCGCCGATAGTTGGTGGATGGCCGACAACAAGGAGGAAGTGGCGGCAAGAACTTGGGCAGCAACACAAGGGCTGGGCGGCAAGGACTCCCTCCTTGTGTTGGGCGATAAGAAGCAAGGAGGAGGAGAAGAAGTGGGTTGCAACTCCAAAATAACTCTCTCTAGGGTTTCACAAAACCCTTAAGCTGTGTTTTTATAGAGAGCATATTCTCCTAACGGTTATTAGTTCATAACCAAAACCCGTTAACCTGCTCCAATAACTTAAGTTAAAATAAACCAAACCGCGTTGGTCTATTTTAAGTTAAAACGAACCGAACCAACTTTGGTCCATTCGTTTAAAACCAACCAAACCACTTTGGTTTATTTTTCCACCATTGGATTAGTACCAAATTGATTTTGTTCATCCATCATGTCTTCGTAAGACTCGGCCCATCCATGCTTCTGATGCGACTGAAATAATTTCATACTCGCTCTTTGTTTAGTCCAACCAAACCAAGTCTCTCTCGATCTGAGAATCCTATTCTCAAGCTCATTTTAAATCCTTCGGATTATGCTTGTTGTGTGTGTGACCAAATAGGTTCCCGATATATGTTGGCCATCTATAATTAACCATTAATTATAGAATGATCATGAATGGCACCTAGTAGTACATCATGATCCCCAATTAACTAGAAAATCAACGGTTGATCCTAGAACCTTTTTCTAAAACCCTTCAGCAGCTACAATGAATCGTATCTCATTCCCTTCACTCATCTTATACCAACTTGGTTTAGGACATAGTCTATTGTGTCAGTCCCCACAAGGCTGACTATGTCACACCTAACCCAAGTATTTACTTCCTCGTCTTACGGATTCTAGTTACTGCACATGTATCCAAGAGTACCATACTCTAAACATGTAATGCTTTGGCCAAAGACTTTAGTAACAATCTGATGAGAGGTCATAGGGTATACATCTCCTCACAAGGAGTAGTGAATTCTATGTTGGCAATTCAAACACCTTCGGGCACTTCGACTTATTCCCAATCATCTCGGGGCCACATCTCCTCGGAGATGCTTACTTAAGATGTCAAAGCATAAGTCTCCATGACCAAGATGACTTGAATACCTCAAGCCGAAGAAATATCACACTTAAGCTGCAGTAAGGACTTCATTGACATATCTGTATATGTAGAGAACTATATGAAGTCTTATAGCTGGTCATTCCAATGAACTAGTTACCATAACTAGCATCCACGATCAACTCCTAACATCCCAATGTCTCTAGCCAGTGAGAAACAGCTACTTGGATAAACCAAAGAGTACACCTCGTTCTAGTCTCAATAGAATCGATGGCGTCCGAATGCATCAATTCATCGACTAGGGATAATTCCAATACATCACAATTACACATGTAGAGATACTCACTAGTTGTAATCTAATCACAAATTCTTTCATGCTGTGAATCATATTACAGATATTCAGTAAATGAGTTTGAGATCTAATCAAATACATGAAAATAGTATACTCAAATAGTGAATCTTCATTTATCAAATAAATGATACAACTATAAGATGATTGCCTTAGAACACCTCTCATATATTACTAACAAGTCTCATATTGGTAAGACATGGAAAAGAGCATGTACTTATAAGATGAAAAGATATCTCCATTGGATGAGGCCTTTTGGGTATGGCCCAAAAACAAAACCATGAGGGCTTAGGCCCAAAGTGGACAATATCATACCATTGTGGAGATATGTGGATTATTATAGGCACCAACAAATATTTGTCTTGAACTCCTTGAGTTGTTCCATGGTCAATTTTTTAACCTTGAGAATTCCACCCATCTTGCTCCTTGGGAATTCACATCCTTCTATCAAGACGGACCATAGCTTGATATCCACCATCATCAGGAAGTTCTCGATCCCTACTTTCCATTGAGTGAAACCTTCAAAATCATAGTCCTCATAGGATGGGGGTGTGTTGATGTCCCAACCTAGTCTAAAATTTGGCTCCTCCATCTTCTTCTTCCCTCTAGCTCTTTGCTCCCTCGATTGTTAATCCATAAAAGAGCTCCAAGATCTAATACAACTTGTAGGACTGTTGGTGTTGCACTAGAGGGGGGTGAATGGCATGTTCGTTTGCTTGATGGAATTTGTTCGTGATTGTCTCTATAAGATGATTAGTGTGTAGCGGAAAATAAAAGCACAAACGAAAGATAAAACAATCACACACGAACACAAGAATATAACGTGGTTCGGAACCTTAGGATTCCTACTCCACGGGGCAAGCTCAAATGAGCTCTAGTGATGCACACGCCACTAATATACTCCTTCTCAAAATAATCCGGAGGTAGAGAAACCTTGTACAATGTTTAGAACAATAAACAAGATAACTACAAACAAATACAGTGAAAAATAAGTAAAGAAATCTTTACAACAAAGAATGCTCTTGTTTGCTTGTTAGGTTCCTTGGATTACACTTGAAGACCCTGAATTGCACCAGCAAATCACCTCAAATCGCCCTAACGACCATTGTATCCTCATCTTCGAGCTCCTTATAAAGCTATAACTCGGGCTGATTTTCACCTAGTAGTCGACTGCCCATACCTAGCAGTCGACTGCTCCTGTAGCTATTGTCTCACAATGACTCAATCCACACTGGAAAAACTCCAACATGTACACTAGCAGTCGACTGCCCTTACTAGAAGTCGACTGAACAGTTGGCTATTGAAGCTTCTATGCTCGCGTCCACCTTGAATATTTGATTTCCCTTCATGGCAGTCGACTGCTGTCGAACAGTTGATTGCTGGACCACAGAACAACAGTCGAGCATTAGTCGACTCCCGCTAGTCAATTGCTCGTAACCTTAGTCTACTAATCCAAGTTGACTAGGCTACCAAGTGTCAAACACTCGGCCAGTCTCGACTGACACACCTCAAACATGAGGTTTAACTCAAGTATGATCCCTTCATACTTGATAGACCACCCTTAGCCTAGACCTAAGCCTTCTAGCCACCTCTATTAGCCTCGCACCTATTGGATCCCTCCAAGTCATCCATGACTTGTTCATCCATACACCAGCCTTCAGGTGCCTCCATCAGCTATTGTCATGCTAACCGAATCTACACCGCCAAGGTACATTTGGGCTACGTTACCAAGACAAACACTTGGACTTTATGCCTCCAAACATTGGACTTATGTCTCCAAGACTACCGCTTGGATTTTACGCCGCCAATATTACACCCTTGGACATTCCATTGCCAACTCCATGTTGAAATTTCCAATTGCCAAGACTCATGCTTGGGCTTTGAATGCCAATGTGGATCAAGTTCATTGTAATACAATGACACTGTAGGCAGTCGGCTGGGGCCTTTTAGCAGTCGACTATCAGGCGCAAAATTAGCCCGATATAGGTCATAAAAGGAGCAGTTCATGGAAAATTTCGACCATGGTTTCTTGAAGGCTTCTAGGGGCAATTTGAGACGAAGTGTTGGTGCATTTCAGGGTCATTCAAGCTCGTCCAAGCAACTACATCAACAAGTATTCAAAGCCCTAATTTGTAAAGTGCTCTTTACATTTCATTTGTTCTCTTGTTGTATTTGGTTGTATTTTTATACTTATTGTCATAAGAGGTTTTCTCGACCTACGAAGTGTTTTCTTAGAAGGAGAGGTTGATTAGTGGTGGTTTGCATCACTAGAGCTCATTTGAGCTTGACCCATAGAGTAGTAACCCTAAGGTTCCGAACCACGTTATATTCTTGTGTTCGTGAGTGATTGTTTGTATTTCATTTGTGCTTTTATTTTTCGGTGTGCACTAATCATTTTATAGAGAAAATCACTCATGCAATTGAACGAAGAAGTCCGAATCGCTATTCACCCCCTCTAGCAATGTCTAATGTTCCTTCAATTGGTATTAAAGCTAGGAGATCTTCCACAGATTAACTATCGGGGGAGCAAGCACACTAGAGGAGAAGGGGAAAATGGAGCTCAACGAGAGATTGGGCGATGACATAACAATTCCACTCGCCTTCGACTGTGAAGATTTTATGTATTGGAAAGGTAAGATGGAATATTTCCTAAAGTCCAATATAGAAAATTGGTTTGTTGTGATTATAGGATTCAATTCTCAGAGGGGCAAGAAGGGAGAAATCCTCAAGATGAAGAGGTGGACCGAGGAGCAACAACCAAAATTCAAGACAACCGTTAAGGTAACAAAAATATTAGTAAATTTGATACCTAATGATATTTTGTCTAGATTAGGAGGTTATAGGGATGCTAAGGAGTTGTGGAACAAGTTGGTCAAGTTCCACAAAAATCCCGAACCGACATAAGTAAAAGGAGAAGAGGAGTGCTCATCCTCTCAAGTTCAAGAAGAATGTGGATCATCATCCCAAAAGCTTGGGGATTTGGAGGTTGAAAGGGAATCAACATCCGGATCGGTAGAGGAGGAAGAATTGGAAGAAGTCTCCACTTCAAGGATTGAAGGGGAGGAGAGACTTTCCACACTAGAGGAAGAGCAAGAGGAAGTTTCTACCTCCGAGAGAGATGAAGAACCAACTCCGATTCCTACCACCGACCTAGGTAACTCAAGCATTTTAATTAAGAATAAAAATCATATTGTATGCTTTGAGTGTAGGGATGTCAGACACTACAAGAGTAAGTGTTCAAAACGGGTCAAGAAGATGGCACAAGTCGTGCCAAAGACCAAGGAGACCAAATCCCAAAGTCAAAATAGCAAGGAGCATATCATTTGCTTCAAATGCCATCAAAAGGGGCACTATAGAAGCCAATGCCCTAAGGGAAGACAACCTAGCAAGGGCAAAGAAGGAGCATCACATGTAGGGGGAGCTTCCAAAGCAAATCCTAAGGTATATTTTAGTAATGCACCTTCAAATTTTAATGTTAAAAAAACATGCTTTTAATTCACTTGCAATTGTACATAATCATAAAGAGCATGTTAGAAATAGAGCTTATTGCTTAGGTGCCAAATCTTGCAATGTTAGGACTAAGGATAGTTCTAGAACCACTAACCCAAGAACAATTCTACCTAAGGAAGCCATTAGGAAGGTAGTGAACCACTTCGGCATTAACCCTAAGAAGGGTAGGAATATGCTTAAGAGAAGGAACAATGCCCAAAGAATAGATGAAAATTCAAAAATTGGGCAATTAGAGTTAGAGAACCAAGTCTTGAGGTCAAGGCTTGAAAAATTGGAGAAGACCCTTGCAAGAATGACAAGTTCAATTAAAGGGTCTAGGAGTCAAAACCTAGGGCCTAGAAGACAAGAACCATTAAGGGGCAAGAAATGTTTGGGCCATAAATCTAACCCCAAAGAGACCTACCACAATGTTCCATTTGACTATAGAACTAAATCTAGATCTAGAAAAACCAAGGTTACTAGGGAAGTCATCCCTAAGGTTAACCATGGTGTGTGCCTAGTGGCTAAGGTTTCAAGGAACCCTAGGGAAGCCACTAAGAAGGTCACAAGGGAAGTTATCCCTAGAGTTGACCTAGGCAAGATCCAATTGACCAAGGCTTCCAAGCCAAAAAGGGTCATTAGGAAGGTACTAAGGGAGGATATCCCTAGTGAGTACCTAGTAAATCCAAAGAGCTCCAATAGGTATTGGGTTCCTAGGACCGTGATTTCCTCATGCTAATTGGGTTAGGATGTGTCAACTTTGAATGGATGGGTAGTTAACCTAACCATAGCAAAGTTGGCACTTTAGGTCATTTCCAAAGTTATGTGATACCTTGGAAATAAGTTTGGATTTATATCCTAAAGGATTTTAGGATGTGCCAATAAAATTCAAGAAGTTTAAAAAGTCAATCAAAGTTGGCACAATTAGGTTTAGAGGTCATGGTGTGCTATTTTGGATTTTTGGCACACTTGGTAGACTTGTTTATTATGGCAAATTTGGATTTAATTCTAGGAAATGACAATTAGGTTTAAACTTTAGGTATTTTTATACCTTTATATTATAAAATTGACATGCTTATGTTTGCCATATATTATGTCATGGCATCATATTTCATTTAAATTATTTAAAATATCATGAAAATGCTTAGGTTTATTGTTCTTAATGTCATGTGTTCTTAGGTTCCCATGACATCATGATTATTGGAATATGTTTTATTTATGCTATCTTATATGCCATAATCATTATTTATGCATTTAGGTCAATTTAAATTGAATTAAGGACTATGACATGATTTGAAGTCCCATGTATAAGGGAATCAAATAGAATTGCCTAGAAAAATACATGAAACCTTAGATTAGGAAGAAAAAAAATCCACATCTCACATTAAATTGGCATGTGTGTGTATTGATACACCCTAGACACATGTGAGATGTTAGAAAAATGAGTTATGTTCAAGGTGCATAGTTTTTGCATATGGACTTATACTATGGATGGATTATGGGGAAAGCCAATGTGCAAGTCATGTGCATTGAGCCCATAGATCATGGTTCAATATAAGGTTTTAAAATCATTTCAAAAGCATTTTGAAAAACCTTGGTTAAGCCTATCTTTTTATAGCAATCACCATTGATGAAGTTGATACAAAGTAGGCTCAAAACAATGAAGTTATCCTTGTTTTTGAACTTTGTATCAATCTCACTATTTAATGGGTATTTTATTTTTCAAATATTTTTCACCCATAACGATTGATATAAGTATTATACATATGAATTTTCATTATTTTTCGAATTATGTATAATTACTTATGATTTTTCGAATTTGATTTTTGATTTTTGATTTTTGCAATTACAAAAACCAGTCGACTGCCGCGTTGGGCAGTCCACTCCATTGAGAGCAGTCGACTTGTTGTTGATCGAGTCGACTGCCAAGTAAAATTTTGGGTAAATAAGGTTTTTTAGCCCATATTCCAGCCATTTTAGGCTACCCTAACATTTCCTAACTCTAGCATATTGTTTGGAAAGCATTGAAAGGGTGAAAATTCATTGGATATGGATTAGGAGAGTTGTTTAGGGTGAGAATCAATGTTTAAGGTGTGTGAAAGTTCAAGTTTAAACTTCTGCCCTTATTTTTGATGACTTAGTGTTCCTATAAGCTTAGGGACTCTCCAAGGGCATTGATTGGTGCAATGGTCAAGGGGGAACAAGCTTTTAGGGGGAGGTTATGCATCATGGGATGATGGATGTATATTCCTCAAAGGGGGAGACATGAATTGTGCTCACCAAAGGGGGAGAATTAGAGAAGTAAGGATTGCCTCTCATTTAGTGATATGGGACTTATCACTAAGAAGAGTGAAAGTATCCTAGATATTTTTGAACCAAGGGGGAGAATGTAAGATTTCATTAGTATATGAGACATTGATACCCTTGGGGAGACTTTTTGATGTATGCCAAAGGGGGAGAAGTGAGGTTTAAGTTAGGTAAACCTTCACTATGCTTTGTCTTAGGAAGTGTTTAAGCTTAGGTTATTGTTAACCAAACTTAAAGGTATCGTCAAACATAAAAAAGGGGGAGATTGTTAGTGCAATCGACCTAGGTCATGATTGACCGGACTCGAGTTTGACTCGAGTAGTATTTTGATGTTTGATAATGGGTTAACCATTGTTTGACAATGGGTTGACTATATGGTTGACATGGGGTTGACCATATGATGGAGAAGTCCAAGTGGGACACTTGGCAATTGGAAAGTCCAAGTCTTGTGTACTTGGCATGGAAAGTCCAAGTCTTGGGTCTTGGCATGGAAAGTCCAAGTCTTGTGTACTTGGCATGGGAAGTCCAAGTTTTGTGTACTTGGCATGGAAAGTCCAAGTCTTGAGTACTTGGCATGGAAAATCCAAGCATGAGTCTTGGCAATGGTAAAGTCCAAGTCATGAGTACATGGCAATGGAAAGTCCAAGCATGGGTCTTGGCATTTGAAAAGTCCAACATGGAGTTGGCAAGGGAAGTCCAAGGGTGTGATATTGGCGGCATAAAGTCCAAGCGGTAGTCTTGCTAGCATAAGTTCAATGGTTAGTTGCGTAAAGTCCAAGCGTGTGTCTTGGCAGTGTAAGCCCAAATGTACCTTGGCGGTGTAGACCCGGTTAGCATGACAATTGCCGATGAAAGCACCTGAAGGCTAGCGAATGGATGAACAAGTCATGAATGACTTGGAGGGATCTAATAGGCATGAGATTGATGGAGGTGGCTAGAAGGCTTAGGTGTAGGCTAAGGGTGGTCTAGAAAGTATGTGGGGATCATACTTGGGGTAAACCTCGTGGTTTAGGTTTAGAAGTCGACTGGGGTTATGGACCAGTCGACTGGTCAAGTGTTTTGACACTTGGCCGCTAAGTCGACTCTGGGCATTCGACCGGGATTATGACCAGTTGACTAGTCGAAAGTCGACTGGCGATCAACTACGATCGAGTGGCCTTGGTAGTCGACTGCCAGCTTGGGGTAGTTGACTGGCCTTGAGCAGTCAACTTCCATGAAGGGAAGTTGATTGTTGTTCGTGGCCACGAGCTCAAAAAGATCAGTAGATGACTGAGAAGTCAGCTATGGGCTTGGCAGTCGACTATTGGTAATGGCAGTCGATTGCAGTGTATCCGTTCACTGGAATGTCAATGTAGATCAAGTTCATTGTGAGACAACAACGCTGTAAACATTCAACTGGGGCCTTTTAGTAGTCGACTGTCAAGCGCAGAATCAACCCGATGTAGGTCATAAAAGGAGCAGTTCATGGAGGATTTCGGCCATGGTTTCTTGAGTATTTCTAGGGGCGATTTGAGGCGAAGTGTTGGTGCATTTTAAGGTCCTTCAAGCTCGTCCAAGCAACCACATCAACAAGCATTCAAAGCCCTAGTTTGTATAGTGCTCTTTACATTTCATTTGTACTCTTGTTGTATTTGGTTGTATTTTAATTCTTATTGTTGTAAGAATTGTTGTAAAAGGTTTTCTCTACCTCCGGAGTGTTTTCCGAGAAGGAGAGGTTGATTAGTGGTGGTTTGCATCACTAGAGCTCGACTCGTGGAGTAGGAACCCTAAGGTTCTGAGCCAAGTTATATTCTTGTGTTCATGTGTGATTGTTTGCATTTTGTTTGTGCTTTTATTTTCCGCTACACAATAATCATTTTATAGAGACAATCACGCACACAATCATTTTATAGAGGCAATCACACATGCATAATCCGAGTCGGAGTAGCCGATTAGTTCAAAATCGTTAGATCTAGGGTACCAAATTCCTACGTTCAGTGTACCCTTTAGATATCTAAAAATACATTTAACTAATGTTAGGTGCAACTCCTTAGCACAAGACTGAAATCTCGCACACATACTCACTGTGAACAATATATCGGGTCGACTCATAGTTAAGTATAGGAGACTACCTATCATACTCCTATAGTATTTTAAGTCTATTGGTTTTCGTTCAAAGTCCTCTCCTATATTAACATTTGTAGCCATTGGTATATTAATTACCTTAGAATTTTGCATTCCAAATCTATTAATTAATTCTTTAGCGTATTGATGTTGATGTAGGTAAATTCCTTCCTTAGTTTGTTTTATTTGGAAGCCTAGGAAAAATGTTAATTCTCCTACGAAGTTCATTTCGAATTCACTTTCCATTAGTGAAATGAACTCATTTAGTAATATTGAATTGGTTGTTCCAAAGATTATATCATCTACACATATTTGGGCAATGAAAATTTCTTTACCTATGGATTTTATGAAGACAGTTGGGTCTACTAAGCCTTGACTAAACCCTTTAGATTTGAGATAAATGGAAAGCCTTTCATACCAAGCTGTAGGATCTTGTTTTAGTCCATAAAAGGCTTTTCTAAGCTTAAAAACATGGTCGAGTTTGTCTAAACTCTCAAAACCTGGTGGTTGGCTAACATAGACCTCTTCCTTAATGAATCCATTTAAAAATGCTGACTTCACATCCATTTGAAATAACTTAAAATTCTTGATATGCAGCGTAGGCCAGCAACATTCTAATCAATTCTAGTTTAGCTATGGGTGCATAGGTTTCTTCATAGTTTAAGCCTTCTACTTGACTAAATCCTTTAGCAACCAATCTTGCCTTATTCCTAACTGATGTAATTGAGAGGTGTCCTAAGGCAATCGTCTTAGAAGTTATTAATAAAATTCACTATTTGAGTGTACATTATCTATGTATTTGATTGGATCTTAAACTCATGTACTGAAGTCCACAATACGATGCATAGCATGAGAGAAATTGTGATTAGATCACAATTAGTGGGTATCTCATCATGTGTAAATATGCAAGTATTGAAACTATCCCTAGTCGATGAATTGATGAGATTGGACATCATCAATTCTGTGAGACTATCACATGTTATGCTCCTTAGTTTATCCAAGCATTCGGTACTCACTAAATGGAAGCATAGAGATGTTGAGAGTGAACATGTGGATGCTAGTTATGGTAACTAGTTCATTGGAGTGACCTACTATGAGACTTCATATGGTTCTATATGTCATTGAAGATCTCATTGCGGCTTGAGTGCGAGATTCCTTAGACTTGAGGTATTCAAGTCACCTTGATAATGGCGCCTTATACTTTGACTTCTTCGCAGTCATCTACATAGTAGGTGTAACTCCGGGATGATTGGGAATAAGCCAAAGTGATCAAAGGTATTTGAATAGCCACAGAGGATTCACCATTCCTGATAATAGAGATGTATACCCTAAGCCTCTTGTCAAGATTGTTACTCAGAAGTCTCTGGAAACAAGAAAGAGTTCAAAGCCATTT
This sequence comes from Wurfbainia villosa, assembly GCA_025175895.1. Taxonomy (NCBI): domain Eukaryota; kingdom Viridiplantae; phylum Streptophyta; class Magnoliopsida; order Zingiberales; family Zingiberaceae; genus Wurfbainia; species Wurfbainia villosa. Next base: position 33,409,484 of record CM046000.1, on the reverse strand, counting down.
GTTGTAAAGTGTTCTTTACATATTTCATGTTGGATCGAGCGGATCGCTAGAGGGGGGTGAATAGCGATAGAAAATCTTTCGTTCGACTTCATTCGTTAAAACACGAGTAGACACAGCGGAAGATAAAAACAAAACAAAAGAGACAATAGACACGAGGGTTTTACTTGGTTCGTAGCTGAAGGCTACTACTCCAAGGCCATAGTGGTCCTTGACCACGCACGGAGGGCAAACTACTAAAGAACTCCTCCTCGTTGGAGGTAGGAGTTAGATGGATACACGAAATCACAAAAGCTCGAGGTAGAGGGACACTCCCCCTCTCCTCGTTATAATGAAAGCTTTATGAAATAAGTAAACTGAAATACAATTGAAACTTTCATTACCGATGACTTCAAAGGTTGGAGGTTGAAGCTCTAGTCGTCGTCTCGGTAGCGCTTCGTCGTAGGGATGTCGGAGAGTCGGAGCGTATCAGAAGCACTTGGAGGCTTTTAGAATTGATGAAAAACCCTTAGAGAAGCCCTCCTTTTATAGCCTTTCAACCCCTTTTCGATTGGATCTTCAACCAATAGAAATTGGGCACAAGACTCCTTGAAAAATGGTGATAGAACTTGACTCCTCGTGGCCAATCCTTGACCATCAGTCGAATGATGGCCATCATCAATCGACTGATGGCAGCATCAGTCGAATGCTGACCGTAGACAATCGACTGATTGACGGCAGTCGAGTCCTCCAAGCTAGCAGTTGACTGATGCTAGCTGCAGGGCAAAGTTAGCTTAACAAAAATATTATTTCGATGGCCGCCGACCGTCTGATCTCGACCTAGACTATCTATAGGATGTCTTTGGTCAGATCTATGCTTAAGATCATCCCCGTAAAGAGGATACAACCTCTCTTACTCTCATACACACGAGCTTTACCTCGATGCTTACTGTGTCATTTTCACTTCCGGCCTTCCACTCGATTCCTTCGGCTTCCTCCGAAATCACTCGAGTGTCGCCCGACCACCACAGCTCCCTCCGGATGTCACTAGCCTTCAGCTCCAACTTTAGCACTTTTCTGCACACTCGATTCAGCTCATGAGATAATGATATATTCTTGACTTTGCGTCTTTTTCCATAATTAAAATACAGGTTCGACTTAGGTGCCCCTGCACTAACAATCTCCCCCTTTTTGATCCTATGGCAAATTTATGCAAAGTTAAGGGAAAATATAAAGCAGAAAATGAGTAAGATAAACGTTACGCTCATTTGTAGTGAAGCCCCTCTTAACCTTCGGTGAGTTTTAAAACTAAAGTTTAATTTTCAAAAATTTAAATTTTGTTCTCCCCCTTAACTTATGCTCTTCTCCCCCTTTTGCCATGAATCTAAAAAGGTATGGGGTTTTATATAAAAAGTAGGGGTTTTTTAATAGAAAAGGTAGCATGCATAAAGATTATCTAACATGAGTCTAAGCATGTGTCTTGATTTAATTTGGTTCGAGGTCTAGCCCTCTGCACCAACAATGTAACCTTTTGGAAACTAAGTTTGATTTTCAAAATACTTATAAAATTAGCTTTGAGTTCCACAATACTTATACGCTAATAACTTTTTGAAAATATATAACCCTTAGGGTTAGTTTTCTCTCCCCCTTAATCAAATATATAAGGTACAGAAGAGTTAGGGGGCGCTAAACATTGACCTAGAAGGTTGTATATTTAGAGTTTTGTCTGAGTATAAGTACACGTTTAAGCTCGATAGTTTGAAAAATAGATAACATTTTTGAAAAGATTATGCAAATTGAAATTGTTCCTTATTCATCTCATCCATTCTAAGTGTCTTAGAATTGGTTCACCTTATATGTTGTGTGAGATGATTCCAATTTTATCTTGATTAAGTTTTAATGATTTGAAACTGGTCAACCTTGTGTTATATTCGGATTTGACCCTGAGCTCATCAAGTCACCTTTTCAAGATCTTGGCTTCTAGGTCATGGCGAGGCACAGGGGTCTTCTTTGATCAGAAAAATGACCACTTCCTTAGACAAAGCCAATTTATAGAAAATAGTAACTTGACTCACCTAAAACCACTTCCTGGTCTAACTAGTCTAGGATATGGTGAGGTAGCTTCAGCTAGTTCCACTCGGTCAAGTGAACCAAACTAGATACGCCTTATCTAGCCCGAATACACGAGACTCCATTTTCCTAGCGTACTATCATCTCGCCGTGTCCTGGTACTATATTATCAAGCATTGAAGAGTTATAGTCCTATCTAACCATTCAAAAAAAAAAATTTAGGTTACCGGATATACTATTTTTGTATTAGCTCCCCCTAGATCATTGAACCAATATGGTCTGGTCAAGTAATGAACTTGATCATGAGGAATCCAAAACCTATTGGTCCTTATATGTGAGTTTAATAAAGTTTTTGGGACCCATGCTTGGACTCGATGATGACTACGATTTATGATAGACATGTAAGATATATTCGTAGTCTTTGAGCTATATCTGAGTCCGACTCTGTTGTACATGACTCTCTGAGTTCCAAGAAGTCGATTAAGATTCTTGGACCCCGTCGAGAAGTTGTTCAACCGAGCTTCGAGCTCTTGGACTTGTCCTTTCAAGAGAGAGTTCTCTTCTTCGAGTTTTTCAACTCGAGTTGAGTCCACCTCTTGAACTCGACTAGTCGGAGAGTTTAGGGGTGTCTCTTATTTTAGGGTTTCAACCTCCTCAACCAAGGACTCGACCCTAGACTCAGATTTAGCTAATTTCCTAGTTAGCAATTTAATTGTATTGTAAAGCATATGAATTAGTGAGTGGCTAACCTTAATTTTCCCTTTCGGTGCGGCTTTGAGTTGCTTCTCGAAGTAGTCCTCGAGTTCGGAGTCGGTGTTGTAGTTAGATTCGGATTCGGACTCAGACTCAGACTCTTCGGGTCTTGCCATGCATGTTATGTCGACGCCTTCTTCATTGTCCCATGTTGCATGAAAAGCCTTCTTTTGATTTGATTTAAATTGTGCCCTCTTTTGGTTCTTTAGTAGCCTCCTTTCCCTCCGAACGATCTTCCGCACTACGTTCACTATTGCTTCCACCTCTTCGGATTCAGACTCTGATTCATCTTCGGGTTCGAGTCCATCTTCTTGCCTGGTAGATGACTTTCTTCTTTGTCCTGCAAGTAGAGCAATACCTCTCTCGCCCGGACCACATTAGTCTGCTCGTGAAGTTCAAACTCAGAAAATAATTCGTGTAACCTAAGCTTTGAAAGGTCCTTAGAGACCTTGTAGGCATCGACCATGGATGCCCACAAGATAGTCCTAGGAAATGAATTAAGAATGTACCTTAGTAGGTCGCAGTTTTCGACCTTGTGTCCGATGGTGTGCAAGCCAATGACAATGTCCTGGACGCGGGCATGTAGTTGCGTCGCCGTCTCGTGTTCCTGCATCTTAAGGTTATACAACTTATTGAAAAGAAGTCACATTTACATACCTTAGCATCGAACATTCCTTCGTGTAGCTCGATTAATTTATTCCATAGGTCCTTTGCGCTGATGAAGGGTCCGATGCATTGAGCTCTTCCTTAGACAAACTGCATTGCAATATTTGGGTTGCTCTTGCATCAGCTTCGATTTGCCTCTTGGTTGCATTGGTCCACTTGTTCAAATCCAAGGGCTTGCCTTGATCATTGGTGGGTAGAGCAAAGCCGGTTTGGATGATTATCCAAGACTCGACTTGCGTTTCTAGAAAACACTCCATCCGACTTTTCCAGTAACGGAAATCATCTCCGCTAAACAACGGAGGTCGGGTGGTGTTGTACCCCTCAATGTGGGCCATAAAGAAAAACTTGCACACACAAACAAAAAATACACAAAAAAAACTTGCCAAGACTCGAGTCTTGGATTAGTGGTACGGGAAATAAAAAAAACAAACGAGAAATAGAAGGTTAAACAAAGAGATAAGAAACTTAAACAAAAAAGTAAGTACTCACAACCTTCGATGTCCCCGAAAGGGTACTAAACGTTGACTTATGGGGATGAAAACAGCTTGTTATGGGGGTAAACCCCTCTAAGAAGTGTAGATCTCTCAGAGAGCTTCGATTTGGTGGCTAGATAATTTCGTGAGTCCACTTGTAGCAAAAGTTATGCTCGTTTGATCGTGAGGTACTCCGAAGGAGATTAGTATTTGTAAAAACACAACCAAAAACTATGTACCAAGACTTGGTCTTGGATTAGTAGTGTGGGAGAAATCTTAAAACGATAAATATGAAAAGAAAAATGCTCGACCGGTGGTTGCACCGAATCTGAGCGTGTAGGGATGTATACTGAAAAGTCTATCTTTTCTATAAACATCTTTATTTTTGAAATAAGAATCACATGATCATTGTTTGCATATTTTTATGCATATTGTCTAATACGTTACATTGTAGATAACATGGTGTGTGGTGTCACACGGGAGATCATGTTATCGGCTCCTTGTAAAGTATAAGTAAAGGCTCACAACCGAGATGACTTTGGACAAACCATCGGAATGGTTGTAGTGTGATTTGGTATTGGTTTGTCTTGACAATAGAATCACACTAGTGCACTTTGTGTGTATTGAGCAGGATCGACTTAGAGGTGATTTGATTTATTACTGACTACAAAATCGAATCGGACCTCAGATATTATTTTGTACATGCTCTTAATCCCGATATAATAACGGGCACATATACTTAGTATTCATTTCTTTGATTTACCAATGGGCGAGATTTATAGATTAAATCGATAGGCTCGGTAAGTTGGAAGATGATATTATTTATATGATGTGCCATTGATTATAGGAGGAAATCGTGTCCTATATATTAGGATGATGATGTTCCCTTGAGGAGCTCATAAGGTTCATCATGTAAACCCTGCAGGTGGACTTTGTCCGGCATGATGAAAAGGTTGAGTGGTACTACTCATGGATTTAGATGTTGATTAATTAATGGTCAGTAAATTAATTAATCGATGGACATTCGAGATCTTAAACACGGGGAGAAAATGTACAAATAATATATGGAGCCTATATTAACTTATGGGGGTTGGTGAGGTAGATCAATGATAATCCTTTAGTGGATTGGATTATAATTAATGGATCAGACTTTTTGTGACCTTGATCCATGGGTGGCCAAGATCCAACTCCTTCTCATGGTCTCTATTGTAGCCTATTAACACCTCATGAAGCTTAGATCCAATGGATAGAAACAAAACTCTAGATCCAAAGGTAGAGATTAAATCTCTAAAATCCGACGGTTGAGATTAAATCTCTAGATTCGACGGTTAAGATTAAATCCCTAGAACCAATGGTGGAGATTAAAAGGAGGCTTATCCCTAACTCTATAAAAGGATTTTGAGGGGTTGGCATGGAGAATCAATCAAGAGGAACTAGGGTTTTGGAGTTGGCGGCAAGAAGAGGAGCTAGGGTTTGGGCTTGGGCGGCACCTAATAAGGAAAGATTTTCCTTGTGTTGTTCTTCTTCCACAAGCTTCCGATGCCCCTTGAAGCTCTTCCAGCCCTTGGCCGGCATCCAAACTCCCTCTTCTCCTTCTCTTTGGCCGGTGGAACAAAGGTTTTGGGTCCTCCCTTGAAGCTTTTGGCCGGCAACCCTTAATCTCTTCTTCCTTCTTGGCCGGCGGCAAAGCTCCATCCTTGGAGGTTGTTGGTTGGTTGAAAGAAGGAATAGAGCTTTGTTTCTATTCTTCCTCTTACTTGGAACGAGCAAGGAAGGAAGATTGACGATCTAGGAGCTTCAACTTTTGGTAGATCGTCGCCCACACGACGTCCGAAAAGAGGAAGGTCATACATTAGAAGATCGAAAGGTATATCTATTCTCTATTCTCTTTTGTTACTTGCTTGTATTTGTTTTTCAATTATGAGCATGATATAATTCTGTTTGTGGCTAAATAATACTTGGATCCCGAACATAAATACAAAAGCCGGCGATCCGGACATCATCTATTCCGCGGCTAATCGTAGAATAGAGGTTGGTCGCTTAAACAACAAGATTGTTCAAGTGACCTCTCTAAACTAATAGCACGATGATGACTTGATTTTTTGGGCAATCCCTTTTGTCTAGGATTAATTTTTTTTAATCCGGGGACATCGATGGGATTGCCATGAACAAACAATCAAGGTGAAGCGGGAAGCAAAGTTTCCCCTCACGGATCAATGAAACCAAACCTTTAGGAGTTGCATACTTTGGCTTTGTCAAACGTCACCCGTAAATGGGTGGACTATAAAGGCAATTACTAGTTATGTAACAAATTATGTGGAGGGATATGAGTGATGTAGATGGGATCTATCCCTCCTATATGACGGGAGTGATATCATGATTCTTGATAGAGTGAGACCACTAAGTGCATGGACATGCTCAAATGAGTCAATATGAGATATTGAGCTCATTTGATTAGAGTGAGTCTACTTGGTGTTCAAGATATAGATTGTACAGAGGATGACATGGTCTATACCTCAATTGTTTAATCTAGATGTCAAGGATAGAGGGACATTGTCACATATTGTGAGAGTCACAATTAGTACTCACAAAGGTGATGTTGGATCTCAACATTCTTGTAACTCGGGTAGCAATGATGCGTTGCTAAATACCGCTCATTACTTATGTTTCTAAATCGATTTAGGAACATTGCCAACGTTACAAGAACCTATAGGGTCACACACAAAGGGAAATTAGATGGAGATTAGGTTCATATGATGGACAAAGAGGATTAGGTTCATGTGATGAACCAAATTGGATTAAGAGTAATCCAAATTAGACTAATTAAGTTAGACTCAATTTGATTCAAGTGTTGAATGAGTCTAATTTAGATTTGATTCATTGAGTCAATTTAAACTAATGAATAGAGATTCATTAAACTAAGTTGACTTGAATCAAAGGTTGGATTTGATCAACCATGGGAGATAAGAGGTCAAGTTTGACTTGACTTGAGAGGGAAGATGAAGGGTCAAGTTTGACTTGACCACATGCCACTTCATGATGAATTGGCAAAGGGGCCGACCAATGATGATGTTCCACATCATCATGGACATATCATGGTGTGCCACCTCATGAGGGAGACCAAGAGCCATGGCTCTTGGTATTACATGGAGGTATTTATCCCTCCTTAATGTGGCTGGCCAAATGAATGAAGAGAGGAATTGATTTCATCAACTTCTTCTTCTCCTCTCTTGCTATTTCCCTCATCCTCCATTACTGTGACCTCCAAGGGTGATAGCACACTCTAAGTGGTCTTCTCTACCTTTTGTCCATGTGGATACGTGTAGAGGAGGGTACACTTGACACTCTACGAGAGCCGGCAACCATTTGGACGAGTGGGATAAGCGAAGGGCGTCGCTACAAGGGTAACGCTCTTCCCATGTAGATCTACGGTTGATCTAGTGTTTCTAAACATGTACATGAATTTATTTTATTTATCTTCGCACGGATCCATGGCCGACTTTCGAGGTTTCCGCAATGCAAAAAGTAGTTTTTGCGGCTCAGAGAGTCTAAAAATCTAGCCGTTCTAAAAATTGAAACAAAATAACTAAGCATGCAAAGACTTATTTCATGTAATAGAACAAACAAATTTAGTACTAGCTCCCCCTGGACCATTGAATCGATTCAATATTTCCATGTAGTGGATTTGGTTCTTGGGAACCCAGTACTTATTAGATCCTTATTGTGAAATTAAAGCGGTTTTAGGGACCCATGCTTAAACTTGTTTTCTATTTCGATTCACGATTGACATATATGATTTAGTAGTTGTGGTTGATCTAAATCCTAGTCCAGTCATGTTGTACACGGCCCTTTGTGATCCAAGTAGTAGGTCAACCCCTTGGATCCCAAAGTGAACCTTTCCAACATTTGCCTAAGATCTTGGACTTGTCCTTTCAAGAGAGTGTTCTCATGTTCGAGTTTTTCAACTCGAGTTGAGTTCTCCTCTCGAACTTGACTAGTCGAAGAGGTTAGGGAGATCTCGTCTTTAAGGAGTTTAACCTCCTCAACTAAGGTCTTGACCTTGGACTTGGACTTATCCAATTTTTTAGTTAAAAATCTAATTGCACTATAAAGCATATCAATTAATGACTGACTCACCTTGATTGAACCTTTTGAATCGGATACAGATCCGTGGCTTATCTTGAATTGAAACTCATCGTCGGACTCATCTTCTGGTTCAGACTCATCCTCGGGTTCGGTCGGCTTTGCCATGAAGGCGAGGTTGTTGAGCTCATCTTCCTCCTCTGACGATTCATCCCACGTTGCGTTGAGTACCTTCTTGGATTGAGATGCCTTGTTATTGAGTCTTGGGAACTCCTATTTGATGTGGCCCAACTTGTTGCACTCGTAGCATCTGTAGTTGGAACTTAGCTTCGACATGTTTTGATTGATCAGTCATCTTCTGCTCTTGATTATTTTCTGAACTAGATTTACTAGTTTGGTCTCCATCTCATCGTTCACTTCTGATTCGTACTCTTCTTCTTCCTCAGGAGGTGGTTTGCTCGTTAGCTTCTTCTTCGGACCTGCAATCAAAGCGACACTTTTCTCGGTGGGGGACGAATTAGACTGTGTTGGTGCAGTAGGCACCAGATAATCGAACCTAGGTTTTGATTATGGCAAAGACCGAAAGCTAAGGTCATATTGTTGTCTAATGAGCTGAACCAAGTGTGTAGGAATGATTAAGCTGAGCTGAAGGTCGGCGACACCCGGAGAATCTCGTGTTGAGAAACCACGGTGGTCGGGCGACACTGGGAGAACTTTGGAGGGATTTGAAGAACCTAGGTGGAGACCAAAGGCTGAGCTACAAGTCACTAAGGTAAGCTCAAGTGTGAGTGAAGGTAAGGTTGGGTCCTCTGTAAGGGGGCGTCCTTAGGCGGCGATTTGACTAAGACTTCCAATGGAAGGTCTAGGTCGAGATTGGACGGTAAGTGGCCGTTAAATTTACCTTTACATTCATGTTTTGAACAAAATCTATGTTGCAGTTAAGTAAACAAGCTGGCAGTCGACTGTTGGCTATTGGCAATCGACTGCCGCTGGCATAAGTCGACTGATTGAGGTCATCAATCGACTTCCATTCAAACTGCCCACCTCAAGGAAAGTCAAGATAAGCTCCATTTATCTTGGGAAGATGAGGTTCTTTGACCATTAGCTGGAACTGAACGTTGGGGGGCTTCCAAGGCTATAAAAGAATGGGGGTTTCACCCTTTGGGTCATCAATCCAAGCTTTCGAATCGCTCCCGCAATGTCGCTTCTCTACGACTATGCTACGACACTGAAACACTGCAGAACGCCGATGACATGATTGCAAACTCAAGATCTATTCATCGTCAGTAAAGGTTCTCAAAGTTTCTATTTCAAATTAATGTACTTAAATTTGTTTTATCGATCTTTTGATCACATCGAGGAGAGGTGGGATTTTCCCTCTTCCTCAAGCTTTTCGTTGGTTTTGTAATCGTCATCTCTTACCTCCAACGAGGAGGAGATTATTAGTGAATTTCCCTCCGTACGTAGTCTAGGATCGCTAGGGCCTTGGATTAGCAATTGGTTGGTTGCGAACCAAGTAAAAACAAACATGTGTTCTTTATTTTCCGCTGTGCATCTCTCTTTTATTCGAACGTACGAAAAGATTATATCGCGCGCTATTCACCCCTCCCCCCCCTTAGCACTTTTACGATCCTACAATTGGTATCAGAGCGGGGGTGCTACGATTTGGTGTAACCACCAATCTAGCATCATTTTCGACTTTCGTTTCGTATTCATTTTAAATCGCATTTTGTGGTGTTTTTCATTTCATTAAATTCACTTTTTTTCCCACACTACTAATCCAAGACGAGAGTCTCGGCAACTTGTCTTTTTTTTGTGTGTCGTTTGTGTTTTTGCAAGTTTTTTTTAAATGGCCCATCTCGAAGGGTTTAGCACCGCTCGACCGCCATTTTACAATGGAAATGACTTTCATTACTTGAAGGGTCGGATGGAGTGTTACTTGAAAACCCAAGTAGAGATGTGGATCGTGATGCAAACCGGATTCACACTTCCAACAAATGGATATGGTGAATTCTTGGATTGCAATCAGTGGACAAATGCCATGAAATGGCAAGTGGAAGCTGATGCCAAGGTCACATAAATCCTACAATGCAGGCTATCCAAAGAGGAGTGCAACCGCGTCGGCCCATTCATAAGCACAAAGGACTTGTGGAACAAGCTCATCGAGCTTCACGAAGGAACCACCGACACCAAGGTATGTAAGAGGGATCTACTTTTAAATAAATTTTTTAACTTAAAAATGCAGGAACATGAGTCGACCACTCAACTCCACGCTCGCATACAAGACATCATGAATGGGCTACATTCGATGAGGAAAAGGTCAAAAACTGGGATGTAATCAGGTATGGACTAAACGTGTTCCCTAGGACCACTTTGTGGGCATCCATGCTTGATGCCTACAAGGTTTCTAAGGATCTTTCAAAAATTATGTTAAACGAATTGTTTTCTGAATTCGAATTACATGAGCAGTATAATTTGGCCCCCGCCAAGAAAAGTATTACCTTGTTTGAAGGTCCAAAGAAGAAGCCGAAGAACAAACCACCACCATAGGAAGAAGACGAGTACGAATCAGAGGTGGACAACGAGATGGAGGCCGAACTAGTAAATCTAGTTCGGAAAATGATCAAGAGCAGAAGACGACAAATCAATCAATCCAAGGAGGCTAAGTTGAAACAAAGTTCTAACTATAGATGCTATGAGTACAACAGGTTAGGCCATATCAAATTGGAGTGCCCAAGACTCAAGAACAAGGCACTACAATCCAAGAAGGCACTCAACGCAATATGGGAGGAATCGTCGGAGGTGGAAGGCACCCAAGCCATCCGAATCTGAGGAAGAGTCCGAACCCGAAAATGAGTCCGACTCCGGATCCGATGACGAGTTTCAATTCAAGACAAGCCACGGATCCGTATCCAGTTCAAAAGGTTCACTCAAGGTGAGTTGTTCTTTAATTGATACATTGTATAGTGCAATTAGATTTTTAACTAGAAAGTTAGTTAAGTCCGAGTCCAAGGTCGAGACCTTAGTTAAGGAAGTTAAACTCCTTAAACACGAGGTCTTCCTAACCTCTTCAACTAGTCAAGTTCAAGAAGAGAACTCAACTCGAGTTGAAAACCTCGAATAAGAGAACTCTCCCTTGAAAGGACAAGTCCAAGATCTTAGGCATACATTGGAAAGGTTCACTTTGGGATCCAAGGGACTTAACCTACTACTTGGATCACAAAGGGCCGTGTAAAACAAGGCCGGACTAGGATTTAGATCAACTACAAATACTAAATCGTACATGTCAATCGTAAACCGAAATAGAAAACAAGTCCAAGCATGGGTCCCTAAAACCGCTTTAATTTCTCACTTAGGATCCAACAAGTACTGGGTTTCGAAGGACAAAATCTACTATGTGGAAAGGCCGAATCGATTCAATGGTCCAGGGGGAGTTAGTACTAAATTTGTTTGTTCAATTACTTTCAATTAGACTTTGCATGCTTAGGTATTTTGTTTTAATTTTTAGAATGGCTAGATAGGGTCAATAACTCATCAATCTTGACAATATAGTATTAGGACGCGGCGAGATGATAGTATGTTAGGGAAACGAAGTCTTGTATGTCTAAGTTAGATAAGGTGTATCTAGCTTGGTGGACTCGACTAAGTTGAACTAGCTGAAGCTACATCATTGTATCCTTAACTAGTTAGACCAGGAAGTAATCTTAAGTGACTCACGTAATCAATTTCTTGAATTTGAATTTGTCTAAGGAAGTGGTCATTGTTCCGATCAAAGAAGGCCTCTGTGCCTTGCCACGACCTAGAAGCCAATTTCTCGAAAAGTTTACTTGACGAGCTAAGGGTTAAATCCGAATCTAACCCAAGGTTGATTATTTTCAAAACACTAAATTTAATCAAGTAAAATTGAAGTCATCTCAAAAACATTTAAGATTAATATGTTTGATCATGTAGAAAAGGTGAGATGACTATTAAGCTAAAATATTCAACCAACTTTAAAATTCCAATGTCCGATCCAACTACTATATGTGTAGATCAATGGATTTTGGATAGTGGGTGCTCCCGACACATGACCGAAGTCTGACTAAAATTTTCGAAGTTCAGATTCAAAAATCAAGGATCGGTAGCATTCGGAAACAACGGGAAGCTCAAAATTATCGGATCAGGTGATATTGAGCTGAACTCAAACTTTATAATTTGCAACGTCCTTTTAGTCAAAAATTTTGATTTTAATTTACTTAGTGTAAGACAATTATGTGATAACAACTATAAGGTCACCTTTTTTCAAAATAAATGTTTAATTAAAACTAATGATACCTCTAAAACAATACTTAAAGGAACTTGGAATAACAACATTTACACAATCAATTTACCCAACTCCTCATCCAAGTGTCTAATGACACAGCAAGAGGAATCTTGGTTGTGGAATCGACAACTCGGACACTCTCATCCAAGACTCATACACAAAATGAGTGAGAGTGGCCTAGTTAGAGGTTTACCCAACCTTAACAACTTAGACAATAAAATTTATAATGTGTGTCAACAAGGAAAACAAACTAGGCACAACATCAATTAACTAACCAATAAATAACCAAAAGTGTACTTAAGCTCCTACACTTAGACCTATTTGATTCTCATGGAGCCAAGTCACTAAACGGAAGTCAATTCTGCATAGTCATAGTTGACGACTACTCTAGGTTTACTTGAGTTAGGTTCCTAAAACACAAAAGCGAAACCTTAGATCAACTCACCAACTTATGCAAGTTAATAGAAAACGAAAAGAATCTTAAGGTTAAGAGACTTAGAAGCGATGATGATGGTGAATTCGAAAACCATAGGTTCACCGACTTCTCTAACCTAAATGGATACCACCATGAGTTCTCCTGCCCTAGAACCCTACAAGAAGCCACTAGAACCATGTTAAATGAATACAACCTTCCTAATAGGTTTTGGGCAGAAGTCGTTAGTACGATGTGCTATGTCCAAAATAAAATCCTAATAGCCAAAATACACCTTAAAACCTCATATGAAATCTATTATGAAAAATTACCTAACATTAAATACTTTAGGGTTTTCGGATGTAGGGTTCACATATTAAATACTAAAGACTACTTAGGAAAATTCACTTCTAAAACAACCACCGGAATATTCCTAGGGTACTCAACCACAAGTATATAGGGTCTATAATAATTAAACCCTAAAAATCGAAGAAATGATTAATGTTGTATTCGACAAAGAAAAAAAACCCATAAAACTCGAAGTAGAACTAGTTAATGAACCAATTGATACTAGACCTGAGTCTGACCATGAAAATGTGTCTAGTATAAGTCCTAACCTGAGTCAGTCTAGGTTACAATCAAGTCATCCCATTGATCAAGTAATAAGTGATCCCAACCTAGGGGTTCAAACTAGAGCATCATATAGAAACCTTAGTCAAATCTCATTAATCTCGAAAATCGAATCCAAATCAATTGAACAAGCTTTTCTTAATCCCGATTGGATTATAGCTATGCAAGAAGAGCTAGCTCAATTCACTAGGAGTCAAGTTTGGGAATTAGTACCACCACCTAAAGATAAATCGATCATTGGAACAAGGTGGGTATTCCAGAACAAACTCGATGATAAAGGAGAAATAGTTAGGAATAAGGAAAGATTAGTCGCTAAAGAATTTAGTCAAGTAGAAGGGTTAGATTATGACGAAACCTATGCCCCCATAGCTAGACTAGAATCGATTAGAATGTTGTTGGCCTACGCTGCATATCGAGGATTTAAATTATTTCAAATGGATGTGAAGTCAGTGTTTTTGAATGGTTTTATTAAGGAAGAGGTCTACGTTAGCCAACCCCCAGGATTTGAAAGTTTAGACAATCCCGACCATGTTTTTAAGCTTAGAAAAGCCTTATATGGACTAAAACAAGCTCTCAGAGCTTGGTATGAAAGACTTTCCATTTATATCAAATCTAAAGGGTTTAGTCAAGGCTTAGTATACCAACTCTCTTCGTAAAATCCGTAGGTAAAGAAATTTTCATTGCCCAAATATACATAGATGATATAATCTTTGGAACAACCAACTCAATTTTACTAAATGAGTTCATTTCACTAATGGAAAGTGAATTTGAAATGAACTTAGTAGGAGAATTAACATTTTTCCTAGGCTTAGAAATAAAACAAACTAAGGAAGGAATTTACCAACATCAACATAAATATGCTAAAGAATTAATTAATAGATTTGGAATGTAAAATGCTAAGGTAATTAATACACCAATGGCTACAAATGTCAATATAGGAGAGGACTTAGAAGGAAATTCAATAGACTTAAAATACTATAGGAACACTATAGGTAGTCTTCTATACTTAACTGCAAGTCGATCCGATATACTATTTGCAGTGAGTATGTGTGCAAGATTTTAAATTTGTGCTAAGGAGTCGCACCTAACATTAATCAAACACATCCTTGGATATCTAAAGGGAACACTAAACGTAGGAATTTCGTACCCTAGATCTAACTAGTTCGAACTAATCGACTACTCTGACTCAGATTATGCCGGTAGTAAACTTGATAGAAAGAGCACGAGTGGGTGTTGCCAACTTCTCGGCTCGAGTCTAGTGAGCTGGTGCTGTAGAAAGCAACACTGTGTTGCCTTATCTACTACCGAAGTCGAATACGTCGCGATGGGTGAGTGTGTAGCTCAAATTCTTTGGATGAAGCACACTATCCAAGACTTTAAGTTAAACTTTAACAACACTAAAATTTACATCGACAACATTAGTTCAATTAATTTAACCAAAAACCCAATCTGTCATTCTAGAACCAAACATATAGAGGTCAAACACCACTTTATCCAAGAACATGTAGAAAGTGGGACCATACAACTCGAATACGTGGAGTCCAAATCGAACCTAGCAGACTTATTTACCAAGCCCTTACCTGAAGCAGAGTTTAGTCTGCTTAGACGAAAATTAGGTATGTGTGTAATAGAGTAGGACTCAAAACTTATATTTTCCTTTATACTCTATTTTTATTTTTCATGCAAAATGGAACTAGCCTAGGGCTTAACCTAGAAAGCATGCACCTATAGATTTAAGGAGCCAATACATCTCACAACACATAGGACTAATATGTTTGTGTACTTAGCCACGTAGATGGGCGTGAGATGTTAGGACCTCACTCCTGGTTCCAGATGTAGATCTAGTGCATCGACATGAACCATGGAGTATAATTATCTAAATTAACCAACTCTAATCAGGACTTATTGATTATTCTATATCAATCAAGTCAAATAGAGTTGAACATACTATTAGTTGAGCTTATGTTTAAAGTATTATTTTCATAATCTAATAGGAACATGCTTGGACTTATAAAACATAATCACTATGTTTCAAAAAAGTTTTTTCTAAAAACCCCCACACTTTTTGATTTATGGCAAAAGGGGGAGAAAAAGGCCAAAGTTAAGGGATCAAATTTTTTTTGATAACTTAAACTTAAATCTAAACTTAAAACCATCGGGACAAAGTTAAGTAAGTGATTACTTAACTTAATCTTATTTAATGGCAATAGGGGGAGAAAAAGGCCAAAGTTAAGAGATCAAAAATTAATTTTTGACAACTTAACTTAAACTTAACTTATACATTTAGGCCAATGTTAAGTAATCTTGATTACTTAACTTTTTAAGTTGCAAATGTAAAGGGGGAGAGCTAAGATCTTTTTTTTTCAAGTACTCACCCAAGGTCGAGGCGGAGGTTACCTCAAGGGGGAGGACTTGAAAAAGAGTTTTACTCATACTCCTACTTATGCTAACTTACTAAGTTATTCACACTAACTTACTAAGTTATGCATTTATGCTTCTTTCATATTTAAGCTTATCTCATATTCATAATAATCATTTCACTTACTTAATGCACTCTTATGCATTAATTTTTCCTTTACTTTGTGTCGGTTTGTCATAGATCAAAAAGGAAGAGATTGTTGGTGCAGTAGGCACCAGATAATCGAACCTAGGTTTTGATTATGGCAAAGACCCAAAGCTAAGGTCATATTGTTGTCTAATGAGCTAAACCAAGTGTGCAGGAATGATTAAGCTGAGCTGAAAATTGGCGACACTCGGAGAATCTCGTGTTGAGAAACCACGGTGGTCGAGCGACATCGGGAGAACTTCAGAGGGATTCGAAGAACCCAGGTGGAGACCAAAGGCTGAGCTACAAGTCACTAAGGTAAGCTTGAGTGTGAGTGAAGGTAAGGTCGGGTCCTCTATATGGAGATGTCCTTAGGCGGCGATCCGACTAAGACTTCCAATGGAAGGTCTAAGTCGAGATCAGACGGTAAGTAGCCATCAAATTTACCATTACTTTCATTTTTCAAACTAACTCTGTGTTGCAGTTAAGTAAACAAGCTGGCAGTCGACTGCTAGCTATTGGCAATTGACTGCCGTTGGCATCAATCGACTGATGAAGGTCATCAGTCGACTGCCATTCAAACTGTCCACCTCGAGAAAAGTCAAGATAAGCTCCACTTATCTTGGGGAGATGAGGTTCTTTGACCCTTAGATGTAACTGAACATTAGGGGGCTTCCAAGGCTATAAAAGAAGGGGGGTTTCACCCTTTAGGTCATCAATCCAAGCTTCCGAATCGCTCCCACAACGCTGCTTCTCTATGACTATGCTACGATGCCGAAATGCTGTCGAAACTCCGATGGCATGACTACAAACTTAAGATCTATTCATCGTCAGTATAGGTTCTAAAAGTTTCTATTTCAAATCAGTGTACTTAAATTTGTTTTACCGAGCTTTTGATCACATCGAGGAGAGGTGGGATTGTCCCTCTTTCTCAAGATTTTCATTGGTTTTGTAATCGTCATCTCCTACCTCCAATGAGGAGGAGATTATTAGTGAATTGCCCTCCATACGCGGTCTAGGATCGCTAGCGCCTTGGATTAGGAACCGGTCAGTTGTTAACCAAGTAAAAACAAACTTGTGTTCTTTATTTTTCGATGTGCATCTATCTTTTATTCGAACGTACAAAAAAATTTTATCGCGCGCTATTCACCCCCCCTCTAGCACTTTTATGATCCTATAGACTGTTCATGTAATTCGAATTCAGAGAAAAGTGCATTTAACCTGATTTTTGAAAGATCTTTAAAAACCTTGTAGGCATCGACCATGGATGCCCACAAGGTGGTCCTAGGGAAGGCATTGAGTGCATACTTGATCACGTCTCAGTTTTCGACCTTCTGTCTATTCGAGTGTAGCCCATTCATGATGTCCTGACTTCTAGAATGGAGATGAGTGGCCAACTCGTGTTCCGGCATTTTCAAATTAAATAGTTTATTCAAAAAGAGATCCCTTTTACATACCTTGGTGTCGGCAGTTCCTTCGTGAAGCTTGATGAGTTTGTTCCACAAGTTCTTTGCGCTTATGAATGAGCCGATGCGGTTGAGCTCCTCTTTGTATAGTCCACATTGTAAGATCTATGTAGCCTTGGCATCGGCTTCCACTTGATGCTTCATAGTGTTTGTCCATTGATCAAAATCCAAGCATTCACCATCTTCATTTGTTGGAAGCGTGAAGTCGGTTTGTATCACGATCCACATCTCTACTTGGGTTTTCAAGTAGCATTCCATCCGACCCTTCCAGTAACGGAAGTCATCTACGTTGTAAAACGGAGGTCGGGTGGTGCTAAACCCTTTGAGATGGGCAATGAATTGAGACCTTGCAAAAACAAAGACGACAAAAAAAAAAAAGACAAATTGCCAAGAGTTTCATCTTGGATTAGTAGTGCGGGAGAGAAGAGAATTTAACAAAATGAAAAATGATACGAAATGAGAATTAAAACTAATACGAAAAGAAAAATGAAAACGATGCTAGATTGGTTGTTGCACCAAATCATAGCACCCCCGCTCTAATACCAATTGTAGGATCGAAAAGTGCGCTAGAGGGGGGGGGGGTGAATGGCGAGCGTAAAATTTTGTTTCTTCATTCGATTCAACAAAAACAAAGTAGTGCAGTAGAAAAATAAATGACAAAATTTATTTTTACTTGGTCCACAACTAAATTCTTGCTAATTTAAAGCCCTTGCGATCCTAGACCGCGTACGGAGGGCAATTCACTAATTAGGTCTCCTCATCGTTGGAGGTAGGAGACAACAGTTACAAAACAAATAAAAGAATGAGAAAGAGGGACAAACCCACCTCTCCTCTAAGCAATGAAAGCATGACAATGAAAACTCGAATACACTGAATTGAAATGGAAATGAAAACTGAAGTATACCGACGATGATCTAATCTTGGACTTAGGAGTGTATCGTTGGTGTTGTGGCAGCGTTTCGTCGTCATAGAGATGTTGTGTTGCGGGAGCATTTTGAGAGCTTGAATTGATGTAAAATGGTGTGAATCCCTCCTCTTTTTATAACCCTTCAACCCATTGAACATTGAGATCAAGATCCACCAAAAAAGGCCACCTCACCCTAAGATAAGGGGATCAACTTTGACCTTCATCGAAGCCGGTACGATTTGAATAACGATGATGCTAGCATCACCCATCGCCAATAGCCGGAATCGATCGATGCTAGCATCACGATCGCTAATAAATGATCGGGTTATTCAATTGCAACAAAGAGTTAGCACAAGACAAATGAAATATAGTAAATATGATGGTTTCTTAGCGTCCGATCTTGACCTAGACCTTCCACTGGAAGTCTTAGTCGGATTGCCGCCTATAGTTATCCCAGTATGGAGGACACGACCTTACCATCTCTCTTCACACTCATGCTTACCTCCGATCCTTTCTGACTAGTAGCTTAGCTTCCGGTCTCCATCTGGGTTCTTCGACTCCCACGAAGTTCTCCTGGTGTCGCCCAACCACCATGGTATCTTGACTCGAGATTCTCCAGGTGTCGCCGACCTTCTACTCAGCTTAATCATTTATGCACACTTAGTTCAACTCATTAGATAACAATATGATCTTAGCTTTGGGCCTTTGCCATAATCAAAACCTAGGTTTGATTATCTGGTGCCACTGCACCAACAGACATTACAAGTTGGAGTGTGAAACTAAAAAATGAAAAAAACCGAAAAAGGAAAAGAAGAAGAAAGCGCTTAAGGCAACTTGGGATGAATCATCCTCGGAAGAGTCGGACGCAGAAGAGACGAAGAGAAGCTTTGTGGCGTTTATGGTCGAATCAAGCTCCGGAGCCGAGTCGTGTTCCGAGTACGAACCTGATTCCAAGTCCGAGAGAAGCCACAGATACGCATCCATTTCCGAAGGACTATACGAGGTAACTTCTCCCTTAGAAGATAAGTTGTATAATATAATTGCATACCTAGGTAGGAAGTTAGCTAAGTCCGAGAATTGAGTTGACTTGCTACTTAAGGAAGTCCAAGTACTTAAAGAGCAAGTCAACTCGAAGACTTTTATTGATGCAGTGAGAATCACTCCTTGGTTTTGATGTATGAACTATATTTAAAGTTAGGAATTACTTGTGTTCTAATATCATTGTTAAGTGTGCAAACTTAACAGGAAGTCCTAGTAGGTCGTGTTGACCGGATACTAGGTAGTTGACTTGATAGATTAGGAGGACCAGACACCAGGCATGAAGTCCATATGGGTTGTGTGGACCGACATTTGGCATGAAGGCCGGTTGGGTAAGGAGACTGGACAATCGTCAAAAATTCCAGCTGGGTCAGGCAGACTGAATAGCTTATGGAAGACTTGGTGGGTCAGATCAGATGTCAATAGTGGTAAGTCCGGTAGGCAGCCGACAGGTAAGCCTCAAGTGAAGTGGTGAGGCCAAGTCCTCTGTAGGGGGACAAAGCTAGGCGTCGATTCGACAAAAAGTTTGCTTGGAACTTAGTAGTCAAGATCGAGCAGTATTACTACTGCTATCACATTTCATTTTATCTTTTTGTGTTAATCTCGTTTTGTAGGGATCAGTCGACTGAATGTACTTCAGTCGACTGAAGTCCAGTCGACTCTGTTTGGTTCAGTCGATTGAATACACACTTGGCAAGATTACCTGGTGATCAGTCGAAGATCTGGCATCGTAGTTAGAAAGTGTTTCAGCCGACTGAGAAGTTTCAGTCGACTGAAGTGGGAAACTTCCCGATGTGGAGCTGGATTACCTGGAGTCGACTAAAGAGGTTTCAGTTGACTGGAAGACCAAAAGTTCCATATCGATGGGCTGATGTGGAGTCGACTGGAAGGCATTCCAGTCGACTGGAAAAGGTTTATAAAACAAGTGCTCGACCATATCCGAGTAGAACACTACTACTATGCTGAAGTGCTGTCAAAATTTACTCTTGTTCATAAAAGCTTCGACTTCTCACAAAGGCACTTTTCTGGCACCTCGTGCCTACATCCAAGCTTTCATTTGTGTCGGTATAAAGTAGCTCGTAAATTTCTTTATTTATTCGCTTATGTACTTAACTTCAAGAGAGGGTAGTGTGTTACCCATATCTTGCCTTTGTAAAAAGTGAACCCCTCCGAAGTCGAGAGTTCTCGAATCGGAGGGTACTATAGTGATTGCCCGTTGAGGTAGCTTTAGGAAGAGCTATGGGCATTGGAGTAGCAACCCAGTTAGGGTTGTGAACCAAGTAAACGGGTTGTGTCTAAACTGCATTTAATTTCTGCTGCGTACTCATAATTTAATAATATAAAATAAGCTTTAAAATATAAGAAAATTATAAACTCTGAGATTCACTCCCCTCTCTCGGATTATTTAGATCCTACAACTTCAACTTTCCAAACTAAGGATAGAGACTCAACTCAAGTTGCAAATCTTGATGAAGAGAACTCGGTCCTGAAAATGCAAGTAGACGATCTAACCGGATCATTGGAAAGGTCCACTTCGGGCACCAATGTTAGTGAAAGCCCTAGAGCCAATCATGTGATGATTGTTGTATGGACTTTATTGTATCATATTCCTATTTATAAAGGCATGGTTATTATATTTACTTGTATTGGTGCCAAATAACTAAATATAATAATGTCCTTGAGTAGTAGGTTCTTATCTATATCAATCGATTGGTTGAATCGATAATGAGATGATATAGAGAACACTACTCTTAATCATTCCTAGTCGAGTATTAACATTCAGGGAGAATGTTAATGCATAGAGACTAGCATATAGGTCAACAAGATGACTTGATCTCACAAGTCATGGATATGAGATATCAAGTTGACACATGGGTATGCATTGGAGAATGTATACTGAATGACCCACCATGAGAAAGTATCATGGATCTTTATATGAGTGTCATATACTTTCTCATGTGGCTATTAGTATGACTATTAGTCCTTAGACCTGAAGTCACCATGGTTCCCTACATAAGGAGTTGCATACTTTGGCTTCGTCAAACGTCACCCGTAAATGGGTGGACTATAAAGGCGATTACTGGGTATGTAACAAATTATGTGGAGGGATGTGAGTGATCTAGATGGGATCTATCCCTCCTATATGACGGGAGTGACATCGATATTCTTGATAGAGTGAGACCACGAAGTGCATGGCCATGCCCAAATGAGTCAATATTTGATATTGAGCTCATTTGATTAGAGTGAGTCTACTTGGAGTTCAAGATTTAGATTGTACCGAGGATGACACGGTCTATGCCTCGATTGGTCAATCTAGATGTCAAGGATAGAGGGACATTGTCACATATTGTGAGAGTCACAATTAGTAGTCACAAAGGTGATGTTGGAGCTCAACATTCTTGTAACTTGGGTAGCAATGATGTATTGCTAGATACCGCTCATTGCTTATGTTCCTAAATCGGTTTAGGGACATTGCCAACGTTACAAGAACCTATAGGGTCACACACATAAGAGCAATTAGATAGAGATTAGGTTCATATGATGAACCATGAGGATTAGGTTCATGGGATGAACCAAATTGGATTAAGAGTAATCCAAATTAGACTAATTGAGTTAGACTCAAGTTGATTCAAGTGTTGAATGAGTCTAATTTAGATTTGATTCATCAAATCAATTTAAATTAAATGAATAGAGATTCATTAAATTAAATTTACTTGAGTCAAGTGGTTAGATTTGATCAACCATGGGAGATTAGAGGTCAAGTTTGACTTGACTTGAGAGGGAAGATGAAAGGTCAAGTTTGACTTGACCAAATGCCATGTCATGATGATGACATGGCATGGCCGGCCAATGATGGTGCTCCACATCATCATTGACTTTGTCAATTGGTGTCACATCATGAGGAAGACCAAGAGGCATGGGAGTTACATGCATACATGTAACCTCCCAAGCCATAATGTGGCCGGCCAACACCATTAGGGGTTATGATGGTGAAATCCAATTGTGTGAGTTATTCCATCTTCATCTTCTTCCTTGGAATTTTTCTCTCAAGCTCTACCTCTCCCAACCTCTCCTTGGCCGAAATTCCTAAAGGAGTGCTAGCACACTCTAAGGCATTTTTCTCCACCTATTGCTTGTGTGGATACCAATAGAGGAGTGTGCACTTGACACTCTCGAGTTCCGGCGAACTTTTGGACGAGCGGGATAAGCGAAGGGCATCACATCGAGGGTAATGATCTCATCTCTTAGATCTAAGGTAGATCTAGGGTTTTTAGTAAGCACATACATGTTTTATAATTTTTATACTTCGCACGGATCCGTGGCCGGGGCTTCCGAGGTTTCCGCAACTCAAAAAGTGGTTTTTGCGGCTCGGAAAAACCCAACAACCAAGTATCTCAACATGATGCTTGGATCTCAGCGAGCCATGTACAACAAGTTCGGACTCGTACACAAAACTAAATCCTCCTATAAATCATACACGAGATTACTTAGCCAAAACGCTAAGAATCGAGTCCAAGCATGGGTTCCTAAGTCTAGCTTCCTAAGTCTAGCTTAGTCAACCAAGTTGGACCAAATCAATTTTATGTTCCCAAGAGTTAAGTTGACTTAGTGAACAAAACTCAACATAGCTATCACTTAGGGGGAGCTAAAACTTTGCTTGTTTCCTTGTTTAGTTAAACTCTTGCATGCTTTAGTTTACTTTACTTGCTTAATTTAGAACGGACCAGATAGGAAACAAAGTAGTTTAAACTTGAATAATCTAGTACTAAGACGAAGTGAACTAATAGTAAGTTAGAGAAGTTCTTCGAAGTGCATGTCTAGGAAGTGGTCGTTGCTCCGATATCCAAGAAGGCCATGTGCCTCGCCACGACCTAGTGCACTAAGTCAAGTGAAACTGATCGAATCTAACTCACTAAGTCTTTGACTAGTTATACCAAGACTTAGTTCAAAGTGAATAAAGAACTTGATTCCTTCATTGACTTTGTCTAGGAAGTGGTTGTTGCTCCGATATCCAAGAAGGTCGTGTGCCTCGCCATGACTTGGAAGTCAATGCTGGAAAAACCTAATTGACTAGCTTAAGCTAAGATTGAATCTAACACAAGTTTAAAAACATTGAAATTGCTCATTAAATTTAATTAAGATAAAAAGAAATTATCATCTCACAAAACCCATAGGAGTAATGAGTTGGTGCAATCAACCCAAATTACGATTGACCAAACTCGACTTTGACTCGAGTAGTGGTTTGATGTTAGTATTTTGATATTTGACATTGATGTTTGACAAAGGAGTTGACCGTTGTTTGACAATGGGTTGACTAGATGGTTGACTTGGGGTTGACCATGATGGAGAAGTCCAAGTGGGACACTTGGCAATGGAAAGTCCAAGTCTTGTATACTTGACATGGAAAGTCTAAGCATGGGTCTTGGTAAGGGAAAGTCCAAGCTTGAGTCTTGACAATTGGAAAGTCTAACATGGGTTGGCATGGAAAGTCCAAGCATGGGTCTTGGTAAGGGAAAGTACAAGCTTGAGTCTTGGCAATTGGAAAGTCCAACATGGGTTGGCATGGAAAGTCCAAGCAGGGGTCTTGGCAAGGAAAAGTCTGTTGGTGCGATCAGCCCAGGTCACGATTGACCAGGACTCGAGCTTGGCTTGAGAGATGTTTTGATGTTAGACAAAAACATATGACAATGTAATTGTCAAGGTAAAGTCCAAGTCATGGGTACTTGGCATGGAAAGTCCAAGTGGGACACTTGGCATTTGGGAAAGTCCAAGTCTTGAGTACTTTGCACAAGGGAAGTCCAAGCATGTGTCTTGGCATGAAAAGTCCAACATGGGTTGGCAAGGGAAAGTCCAAGCTTGATTCTTGGCATCTGATAAGTCCAAGGGGTTTGATATTGGCGACGTAAAGTCCAAGCGGAGTCTTGGCGGCGTAAGTCCAATGTGCCTTGGCGGTGTAGACACCGATAGCATGACATAGCCGATGAAAGCACCTGAAGGCTAACGTGATGGATGAACAAGTCATGGATGACTTGGAGGGATCCGAGAGGCGTAAGGCTGATGGAGGTGTGTAGAAGGCTTAGGTCTAGGCTAAGGGTGGTCTAGCAAGTATGGGGGAACCATACTTGGGCTAAAACCTCATGGTTGAGGTGTGCCAGTCGACTGGTACCATGTGACAGTCGACTGGACTAAGTCAACTAGGGTTTGACTGTGAGAATTGCTCTAGCAGTCGACTGCCATAGGTGGGCAGTCGATTGATGGGCTCATCAGTCGACTGATCTTGTGATCAATCGATTGGTGCTCGTGAAATCGGGCACAGAATGGAGTCGAGACTCAATTGGTCGAGTAAGGCTCCATCAGTCGACAGATGGGTATCATCAGTCGACTGATGATGGATCCGTTGGACTTATCCAGCGTGGATCTAGCCGTTGTCTCACGACAACAGTGGCATCAGTCGACTGATGGTCATGAGCAGTCGACTGATAGACTTTTTCCAGTACAGGTTGAAGCTTTATAAGGAGCTCGTGATGGAGGAAAATGACATGGTTTCTTGAGGGCTTTTGGGGCGATTTGCTGCTGCAAATCAGGGTCTCCAAGTTGATATCAAGCAACCAAGCGATCAAGCATTCAAGAGCATTTGTAAAGTGTTTTCTTTACTTGTATTGCTTTCTATTTCATTATATTTGCTTGTAGCATTTTGATTATTGTTGTAATCATATTGTACGAGGTTTCTCCGCCTTCGGATTGTTCTGAGAAGGAGTGTTTATTAGTGGTTGCGTGTGCATCACTAGAGCTCATAGAGCTCGATCCATGGAGTAGGAACCTTGAGGTTTCGAACCACGTTAAACAATTGTGTTTGCGTGTTTGTATTGCTTTCATTACTATTCCGCTGCGTGCTAACGAAATTGTAGAGACAACCACGATCGAATTCCATCTACGAACGAACACTCCGCTATTCACCCCCCTCTAGCGGCTTCAAATATCCTACAGTTGGTATCAGAGCCCGGGGCTCTTCTACGGATTAACCGTCGGGAGCTAAAGAAGCTAGAGGGAAGATGGAATTCCAAGACAAGCTTGGATGTGATATCAACACGCCGGTCTCATATGCTTTCTATGGATGAGAAGGCTTCAATTCTTGGAAGAGAAGAATTGAAGATTTTTTTATGATGAAGGATTTTGAGGAATGGTCCTTATTAATGGAAGGATTTGAGTATCCAAGAGGACCAAAAGGTGGATTCCTCAAAAAGAAGAGATGGAGTGAGGATCAACTTCAAAGATTCTAGAAAAATAAGAAGGTAATCAAATTCATTTTCGATTTAATTCCTAATGACTTCTTGTGTAGCCTAGGTGAGTGCATGGATGCTAAAGAGCTTTGGAGCAATTTTGCCAAGCTCCATGAAGGTCCATCACCGTTCCAAGAGGAAGGGACCGAAGAGGCAAGCCCATCATCCTCACAAGAAAGTGAGGATTCAGAGGTCGAGGAGTGTTCGACATCCGAGGAGGAAGAAGTGGTGGAAGAGGTAGAATTAGAAGAAACCTCAACCTCTAGGATTGAGGGGGAGGGGATTAGAACATCTACACCGGAGCAACCCCAAGAAGAGCCTTCCACATCCGGTCAAGATGAAGAAGCTCCAATTCCGGCACCTTCCACCACCACCCTAGGTAACTCAAACATATCAATTAATAATAAAATGCATATAATATGTTTTGAGTGTAGGGAGCAAGGACACTACAAGAGTAAGTGTCCTAAAAGGATCAAGAAGTCTCCTCCGGCACCAAAAGTCAAGGATGCCGGTCCCCAAAGTCAAAAGAACAAGGAGCACGTAGTATGCTTCAAGTGCCATCAAAAGGGGCACTATAGAAGCCAATGCCCTAGGGGGAGCAAAAAGACCCAAGAAGAAGCATCACAAGTAGGGGGAGCTAAAGCTAACCCTAAGGTACATTTTAGTAATGCATCTTCGAATTTAAATGTTAAAAAGCATGCTAGGAATTTTAACTCTCTTGCAATTTATGAAAAGCATGCTAATAGAAACAAATATTTTTGTTTAGGAGCTAAGAATGTCCACTTAGGAAATAAGGAGAAATTTGGGACTAATGTCCCTAAAAATATTCTACCTAGGGAATCAATTAGGAAAATAGGAGAGCACCTAGGTTTTAACCCTAAATGGACTAGGCATATGCCTAGAAAGTCCCATGCCCAAGAATTTAATCAAAAAACAATTGGGCAATTAGAGGTTGAAAATCAAGTCTTGAGGTCAAGGCTTGAAAAACTTGAAAAGACCCTTAAAGCTATGCAAAATCAAATGCAAGGGTCAATTAGTCAAACTTCTAGGTCAAAATCTCAAAGTCAACACTTAGGACCCAAGAAGCAAAAGTCATCAAAGGGCAAGAAGGGTTTGGGTAACAAACCTAAGCCTAAGATGGCTTACCATAGTATTCCATTCGATTATGGAACACAAACTAGGTCTAGGAAGACCAAGGTCAATAGGGAAGTCATCCCTAAGGTTGACCAAAGGGTGTGCCTAGTGGCTAGGGTTTCTAGGAAACCTAGGGTGACCACTAAGAAGGTTGCAAGGGAAGTTACCCCTAGAGTCAACCTAGGTAAGACCCAAATGACCAAGGCTAACAAGCCAAGGAGGGTCATTAGGAGGGTATCTAGGGAGGTTATCCCTAAGGAATACCTAATTAACCCTAGGAGCTCAAATAGATTTTGGGTTCCTAAGAGCGTGATTGACTCACGCTAGATGGGTTACGGTGTGCCAACCTTGATTGGATGGGTAGTTAACTCAACCATGGTAAAGGTGGCACTTTAGGTTATTTTCAAGGTTATGGTTACCTTGGAAATACATTTGAGCTTTAATCCTAAAAGATTTTAGGATGTGCCAATATTATTTGAGAAGTTTGATAAAATGATCAAATTGGCACATTTTAGGTTTAGAGGTCATATTGTGCCATTTTGGGTTTTTGGCACACTAGGGAGATTAGTGATAATATGTCAAAATATACTTAATTATATGAAATGGCAACTAATATTAAAATTTAGGTATCATTATACCTATGTATTTTATTTGCCATGTATTGTTTGTCATATAACATGTCATGACCTCATGTTTATTTTTATCATTTATATGTCATGATTATGTTTAGGAATTAGGATTGAATGTCATGAGTTTAAGTTTTATATCATATGTCATGACATCATGATTATTGGCCATGTTTTTATTTTGCTATCATTATGCCATGATCACTTCATGCATTTAATTTAATGAAAATTGAGTTAAGGACTTTGGCATGACTTGAAGTCCCATTTATAAGGGAATCAAGTAGGGTTACCTTAGAAAAATGCATAAAACCCTAGAATAGGGAGAGAAAAACCCACATCTCACATTAAATTGACATGTATGTGTATTTATACACCCTAGATACATGTGAGATGCTAAGATATGAGTTGAGTTCAAGGTGCATAGTTTTTGCATCTAGATGAACTAAAACTCATCTAATTTTAATTGTGGATCATTGGGAAAGCTTGTGTACAAGTCATGAACAATGAGCCCAAGGAATATGATCCAAAATAAGGTTTTGAAAACTTTTTAAAATCATTTTAGAAAACCTTGGTGAAGTCTATCTTTTAATAGCAATCACCATTGATGAAGTTGATACAAAGTGAGCTAAAACTTAGAAGTTTTCTTCACTTTTGAATTTTGTATCAATTTTAATATTTTATGGTTAAAATATTTTTCTATTATTTTTCACCCATTGTTTTGACTATAAGTAATATACGTATCAAATTTCATGATTTTTCGATATATGTAGAATTACTTATGCTTTTCTGAAATTCGATTATGATAACTGAAATTCGGAAATTTCATTATCGATCGGCCTGTGGTGGCGATCGATGATGTAAATAACAATCGTATCGGTAGTGGTCGACTGCCAATGCTGATTTCGGGAAAACTAGGTTTGTTTAGCCTGTGTTCAACTGCGGTTAAGGTCCCTAACCACTCCTAACCCTAGGATATGCTTTGGTAAGCAATATAAAGGGTGAAAATCCATTGGATATGGATCAGGAGAGTTTTTAGGGTTTGTATCAATCTTAAGGTGAGTGAAAGTTCTTTGTTGAACTTTGAACCTTAATTTTGATGGTTTAGAGTTCCTATAGGCTTAGAGACATCCCAAGGACATTGTTGGTGCAATGGTCAAGGGGGAGCAAGCCTTTAGGGGGAGTTATCCATCTTGGGATGATGGATCTATCTTCTCTTCTTGAAGGGGGAGAAGTTATTGGGAGAGTATCATCAATTGGGAAAATTGATGGGATTTTGAGAAACCCAATTTAGAAATTGGGAGAGAGTAAAGGATTGCCTCTCTTGAGTGATATGAGACTTATCATTGGGAAGATGGTAGGCATCCTAGGTATTGTTGGATCAAGGGGGAGATTATAAGATCTCATTGGGACATGAGACATTGACCTCCTTGGAGAGATAACCTTTTTGATGTTAGTCAAAAAGGGGGAGAATATTTGGGGAAGAATATTTTGGAAAAGGTTAAATTACCAATTTGGGATAATTGGTAAGGAGTTTTTTAGTTAGATGGTCTAACTCAAATGGTTTGAAATGGTTTGTTTGGTTTTTGTCAAACATCAAAAAGGGGGAGATTGTTGGTGCGATCAGCCCAGGTCACGATTGACCAGGACTCGAGCTTGGCTCGAGAGATATTTTGATGTTAGACAAAAACATATGACAACGTAATTGTCAAGGTAAAGTCCAAGTCATGGGTACTTGGCATGGAAAGTCCAAGTGGGACACTTGGCATTTGGGAAAGTCCAAGTCTTGAGTACTTGGCACAAGGGAAGTCCAAGCATGTGTCTTGGCATGGAAAGTCCAACATGGCTTGGCAAGGGAAAGTCCAAGCTTGAGTCTTGGCATCTGATAAGTCCAAGGGGTTTGATATTGGCGGCGTAAAGTCCAAGCGGAGTCTTGGTGGCGTAAGTCCAATGTGCCTTGGCGGTGTAGACACCGTTAGCATGACATAGTCGATGGAAGCACCTGAAGGCTAGCACGATGGATGAACATGTCATGGATGACATGGAGAGATCCGAGAGGCGTAAGGCTGATGGAGGTGGCTAGAAGGCTTAGGTCTAGGCTAAGGGTGGTCTAGCAAGTATGGGGGAACCATACTTGGGCTAAAACCTCATGGTTGAGGTGTGCCAGTCGACTGGTGCCATGTGGCAGTCGACTGTACTGAGTCAACTAGGGTTTGACTGCGAGAATTGCTCTAGCAGTCGACTTTCATAGGTGGGCAGTCGACTGATGGGCTCATCAGTCGACTGATCTTGTGATCAGTTGACTGGTGCTCGTGAAACCAGGCACAGAATGGAGTCGAGACTCGACTGGTCGAGTAAGGCTCCATCAGTCGACTGATGGGTATTATCAGTCGACTGATGATGGATCCGTTGGACTTATCCAGCGTGGATCTAACCGTTGTCTCACGACAACAGTGGCATCAGTCGACTGATGGTCCCGAGCAGTCGACTGATAGACTGAGATTCACTCCCCTCTCTCGGATTATTTTGATCCTACAACTTCAACTTGCCAAACTAAGGATAGAGACTCAACTCAAGTTGCAAATCTTGATGAAGAGAACTCGGTCCTGAAAATGCAAGTAGACGATCTAACCGGATCATTGGAAAGGTCCACTTCGGGCACCAATGTTAGTGAAAGCCCTAGAGCCAATCATGTGATGATTGTTGTATGGACTTTATTGTATCATATTCCTATTTATAAAGGCATGGTTATTATATTTACTTGTATTGGTGCCAAATAACTAAATATAATAATGTCCTTGAGTAGTAGGTTCTTATCTATATCAATCGATTGGTTGAATCGATAATGAGATGATATAGAGAACACTACTCTTAATCATTCCTAGTCGAGTATTAACATTCAGGGACAATGTTAATGCGTAGAGACTAGCATGTAGGTCAACAAGATGACTTGATCTCACAAGTCATGGATATGAGATATCAAGTTGACACATGGGTATGCATTGGAGAATGTATACTGAATGACCCGCCATGAGAAAGTATCATGGATCGTTATATGAGTGTCATATACTTTCTCATGTGGCTATTAGTATGACTATTAATCCTTAGACCTGAAGTCACCATGGTTCCCTACATAAGGAGTTGCATACTTTGGCTTCGTCAAACGTCACCCGTAAATGGGTGGACTATAAAGGCGATTACTGGGTATGTAACAAATTATGCGGAGGGATGTGAGTGATGTAGATGGGATCTATCCCTCCTATATGACGGGAGTGACATCGATATTCTTGATAGAGTGAGACCACGAAGTGCATGGCCATGCCCAAATGAGTCAATATTTGATATTGAGCTCATTTGATTAGAGTGAGTCTACTTGGAGTTCAAGATTTAGATTGTACCGAGGATGACATGGTCTATGCCTCGATTGGTCAATCTAGATGTCAAGGATAGAGGGACATTGTCACATATTGTGAGAATCACAATTAGTAGTCACAAAGGTGATGTTGGAGCTCAACATTCTTGTAACTTGAGTAGCAATGATGTATTGCTAGATACCGCTCATTGCTTATGTTCCTAAATCGGTTTAGGGACATTGCCAACGTTACAAGAACCTATAGGGTCACACACATAAGAGCAATTAGATGGAGATTAGGTTCATATGATGAACCATGAGGATTAGGTTCATGGGATGAACCAAATTGGATTAAGAGTAATCCAAATTAGACTAATTGAGTTAGACTCAAGTTGATTCAAGTGTTGAATGAGTCTAATTTAGATTTGATTCATCAAATCAATTTAAATTAAATGAATAGAGATTCATTAAATTAAATTTACTTGAGTCAAGTGGTTAGATTTGATCAACCATGGGAGATTAGAGGTCAAGTTTGACTTGACTTTAGAGGGAAGATGAAAGGTCAAGTTTGACTTGACCAAATGCCATGTCATGGCATGGCCGGCCAATGATGGTGCTCCACATCATCATTGACTTTGTCAATTGGTGCCACATCATGAGGAATACCAAGAGGCATGGGAGTTACATGCATGCATGTAACATCCCAAGCCATAATGTGGCCGGCCAACACCATTAGGGGTTATGATGGTGAAATTCAATTGTGTGAGTTATTCCATCTTCATCTTCTTCCTTGGAATTTTTCTCTCAAGCTCTACCTCTCCCAACCTCTCCTTGGCCGAAATTCCTAAAGGAGTGCTAGCACACTCTAAGGCATTTTTCTCCACCTATTGCTTGTGTGGATACCAATAGAGGAGTGTGCACTTGACACTCTCAAGTTCCGGCGAACTTTTGGACGAGCGGGATAAGCGAAGGGCATCACATCGAGGGTAATGATCTCATCTCTTAGATCTAAGGTAGATCTAGGGTTTTTAGTAAGCATATACATGTTTTATAATTTTTATACTTCGCACAGATCCGTGGCCGGGGCTTCCGAGGTTTCCACAACTCAAAAAGCGGTTTTTGCGGCTCGGAAAAACCCAACAACCAAGTATCTCAACATGATGCTTGGATCTCAGCGAGCCATGTAAAACAAGTTCGGACTCGTACACAAAACTAAATCCTCCTATAAATCATACACGAGATTACTTAGCCAAAACGCTAAGAATCGAGTCCAAGCATGGGTTCCTAAGTCTAGCTTCCTAAGTCTAGCTTAGTCAACCAAGTTGGACCAAATCAATTTTATGTTCCCAAGAGTTAAGTTGACTTAGTGAACAAAACTCAACATAGCTATCACTTAGGGGGAGCTAAAACTTTGCTTGTTTCCTTGTTTAGTTAAACTCTTGCATGCTTTAGTTTACTTTACTTGCTTAATTTAGAACGGAGCAGATAGGAAACAAAGTAGTTTAAACTTGAATAATCTAGTACTAAGACGAAGTGAACTGATAGTAAGTTAGAGAAGTTCTTCGAAGTGCATGTCTAGGAAGTGGTCGTTGCTCTGATATCCAAGAAGGCCATGTGCCTCGCCACGACCTAGTGCACTAAGTCAAGTGAAACTGATCGAATCTAACTCACTAAGTCTTTGACTAGTTATACCAAGACTTAGTTCAAAGTGAATAAAGAACTTGATTCCTTCATTGACTTTGTCTAGGAAGTGGTTGTTGCTCCGATATCCAAGAAGGTCGTGTGCCTCGCCATGACTTGGAAGTCAATGCTGGAAAAACCTAATTGACTAGCTTAAGCTAAGATTGAATCTAACACAAGTTTAAAAACTTTGAAATTGCTCATTAAATTTAATTAAGATAAAAAGAAATTATCATCTCACAAAACCCATAGGAGTAATGAGTTGGTGCAATCAACCCAAATTACGATTGACCAAACTCGACTTTGACTCGAGTAGTGGTTTGATGTTAGTATTTTGATATTTGACATTGATGTTTGACAAAGGAGTTGACCGTTGTTTGACAATGGGTTGACTAGATGGTTGACTTGGGGTTGACCATGATGGAGAAGTCCAAGTGGGACACTTGGCAATGGAAAGTCCAAGTCTTGTATACTTGACATGGAAAGTCTAAGCATGGGTCTTGGTAAGGGAAAGTCCAAGCTTGAGTCTTGACAATTGGAAAGTCTAACATGGGTTGGCATGGAAAGTCCAAGCATGGGTCTTGGTAAGGGAAAGTACAAGCTTGAGTCTTGGCAATTGGAAAGTCCAACATGGGTTGGCATGGAAAGTCCAAGCAGGGGTCTTGGCAAGGAAAAGTCTGTTGGTGCGATCAGCCCAGGTCACGATTGACCAGGACTCGAGCTTGGCTTGAGAGATGTTTTGATGTTAGACAAAAACATATGACAATGTAATTGTCAAGGTAAAGTCCAAGTCATGGGTACTTGGCATGGAAAGTCCAAGTGGGACACTTGGCATTTGGGAAAGTCCAAGTCTTGAGTACTTGGCACAAGGGAAGTCCAAGCATGTGTCTTGGCAAGAAAAGTCCAACATGGGTTGGCAAGGGAATGTCCAAGCTTGAGTCTTGGCATCTGATAAGTCCAAGGGATTTGATATTAGCGACGTAAAGTCCAAGCGGAGTCTTGGCGG
The DNA here is from genome assembly GCA_025175895.1 of Wurfbainia villosa. Classification (NCBI taxonomy): domain Eukaryota; kingdom Viridiplantae; phylum Streptophyta; class Magnoliopsida; order Zingiberales; family Zingiberaceae; genus Wurfbainia; species Wurfbainia villosa. Next base: position 33,376,086 of record CM046000.1, on the reverse strand, counting down.
CGTAAGTCCAATGTGCCTTGGCGGTGTAGACACCGATAGCATGACATAGCCGATGAAAGCACCTGAAGGCTAACGTGATGGATGAACAAGTCATGGATTACTTGGAGGGATCCGAGAGGCGTAAGGCTGATGGAGGTGTGTAGAAGGCTTAGGTCTAGGCTAAGGGTGGTCTAGCAAGTATGGGGGAACCATACTTGGGCTAAAACCTCATGGTTGAGGTGTGCGGTCTGATGTACCATGTGTGATCACCGACTAAGTCAACTAGGGTTTGACTGTGAGAATTGCTCTAGCAGTCGACTGCCATAGGTGGGCAGTCGATTGATGGGCTCATCAGTCGACTGATCTTGTGATCTGTCGACTGGTGCTCGTGAAATCGGGCACAGAATGGAGTCGAGACTCAACTGGTCGAGTAAGGCTCCATCAGTCGACAGATGGGTATCATCAGTCGACTGATGATGGATCCGTTGGACTTATCCAGCGTGGATCTAGCCGTTGTCTCACGACAACAGTGGCATCAGTCGACTGATGGTCCTGAGTAGTCGACTGATAGACTTTTTCCAGTACAGGTTGAAGTTTTATAAGGATCTCGTGATGGAGGAAAATGGCATGGTTTCTTGAGGGCTTTTGGGGCGATTTGCTGCTGCAAATCAGGGTCTCCAAGTTGATATCAAGCAACCAAGCGATCAAGCATTTGTAAAGTGTTTTCTTTACTTGTATTGCTTTCTATTTCATTATATTTGCTTGTAGCATTTTGATTATTGTTGTAATCATATTGTACGAGGTTTCTCCGCCTTCGGATTGTTCCGAGAAGGAGTGTTTATTAGTGGTTGCGTGTGCATCACTAGAGCTCATAGAGCTCGATCCGTGGAGTAGGAACCTTGAGGTTTCGAACCACGTTAAACAATTGTGTTTGCGTGTTTGTATTGCTTTCATTACTATTCCGCTGCGTGCTAACGAAATTGTAGAGACAACCACGATCGAATTCCATCTACGAACGAACACTCCGCTATTCACCCCCCTCTAGCGGCTTCAAATATCCTACAGTTGGTATCAGAGCCCGGGGCTCTTCTACGGATTAACCGTCGGGAGCTAAAGAAGCTAGAGGGAAGATGGAATTCCATGACAAGCTTGGATGTGATATCAACACGCCGGTCTCATATGCTTTCTATGGATGAGAAGGCTTCAATTCTTGGAAGAGAAGAATTGAAGATTTTTTTATGATGAAGGATTTTGAGGAATGGTCCTTATTAATGGAAGGATTTGAGTATCCAAGAGGACCAAAAGGTGGATTCCTCAAAAAGAAGAGATGGAGTGAGGATCAACTTCAAAGATTCTAGAAAAACAAGAAGGTAATCAAATTCATTTTCGATTTAATTCCTAATGACTTCTTGTGTAGCCTAGGTGAGTGCATGGATGCTAAAGAGCTTTGGAGCAATTTGGCCAAGCTCCATGAAGGTCCATCACCGTTCCAAGAGGAAGGGACCGAAGAGGCAAGCCCATCATCCTCACAAGAAAGTGAGGATTCAGAGGTCGAGGAGTGTTCGACATCCGAGGAGGAAGAAGTGGTGGAAGAGGTAGAATTAGAAGAAACCTCAACCTCTAGGATTTAGGGGGAGGGGATTAGAACATCTACACCGGAGCAACCCCAAGAAGAGCCTTCCACATCCGGTCAAGATGAAGAAGCTCCAATTCCGGCACCTTCCACCACCACCCTAGGTAACTCAAACATATCAATTAATAATAAAATGCATATAATATGTTTTGAGTGTAGGGAGCAAGGACACTACAAGAGTAAGTGTCCTAAAAGGATCAAGAAGTCTCCTCCGGCACCAAAAGTCAAGGATGCCGGTCCCCAAAGTCAAAAGAACAAGGAGCACGTAGTATGCTTCAAGTGCCATCAAAAGGGGCACTATAGAAGCCAATGCCCTAGGGGGAGCAAAAAGACCCAAGAAGAAGCATCACAAGTAGGGGGAGCTAAAGCTAACCCTAAGGTACATTTTAGTAATGCATCTTCGAATTTAAATGTTAAAAAGCATGCTAGGAATTTTAACTCTCTTGCAATTTATGAAAAGCATGCTAATAGAAACAAATATTTTTGTTTAGGAGCTAAGAATGTCCACTTAGGAAATAAGGAGAAATTTGGGACTAATGTCCCTAAAAATATTCTACCTAGGGAATCAATTAGGAAAATAGGAGAGCACCTAGGTTTTAACCCTAAATGGACTAGGCATATGCCTAGAAAGTCCCATGCCCAAGAATTTAATCAAAAAACAATTGGGCAATTAGAGGTTGAAAATCAAGTCTTGAGGTCAAGGCTTGAAAAACTTGAAAAGACCCTTAAAGCTATGCAAAATCAAATGCAAGGGTCAATTAGTCAAACTTCTAGGTCAAAATCTCAAAGTCAACACTTAGGACCCAAGAAGCAAAAGTCATCAAAGGGCAAGAAGGGTTTGGGTAACAAACCTAAGCCTAAGATGGCTTACCATAGTGTTCCATTCGATTATGGAACACAAACTAGGTCTAGGAAGACCAAGGTCAATAGGGAAGTCATCCCTAAGGTTGACCAAAGGGTGTGCCTAGTGGCTAGGGTTTCTAGGAAACCTAGGGTGACCACTAAGAAGGTTGCAAGGGAAGTTACCCCTAGAGTCAACCTAGGTAAGACCCAAATGACCAAGGCTAACAAGCCAAGGAGGGTCATTAGGAGGGTATCTAGGGAGGTTATCCCTAAGGAATACCTAATTAACCCTAGGAGCTCAAATAGATTTTGGGTTCCTAAGAGCGTGATTGACTCACGCTAGATGGGTTACGGTGTGCCAACCTTTATTGGATGGGTAGTTAACTCAACCATGGTAAAGGTGGCACTTTAGGTTATTTTCAAGGTTATGGTTACCTTGGAAATACATTTGAGCTTTAATCCTAAAAGATTTTAGGATGTGCCAATATTATTTGAGAAGTTTGATAAAATGATCAAATTGGCACATTTTAGGTTTAGAGGTCATATTGTGCCATTTTGGGTTTTTGGCACACTAGGGAGATTAGTGATAATATGTCAAAATATACTTAATTATATGAAATGGCAACTAATATTAAAATTTAGGTATCATTATACCTATGTATTTTATTTGCCATGTATTGTTTGTCATATAACATGTCATGACCTCATGTTTATTTTTATCATTTATATGTCATGATTATGTTTAGGAATTAGGATTGAATGTCATGAGTTTAAGTTTTATATCATATGCCATGACATCATGATTATTGGCCATGTTTTTATTTTGCTATCATTATGCCATGATCACTTCATGCATTTAATTTAATGAAAATTGAGTTAAGGACTTTGGCATGACTTGAAGTCCCATTTATAAGGGAATCAAGTAGGGTTACCTTAGAAAAATGCATAAAACCCTAGAATAGGGAGAGAAAAACCCACATCTCACATTAAATTGACATGTATATGTATTTATACACCCTAGATACATGTGAGATGCTAAGATATGAGTTGAGTTCAAGGTGCATAGTTTTTGCATCTAGATGAACTAAAACTCATCTAATTTTAATTGTGGATCATTGGGAAAGCTTGTGTACAAGTCATGAACAATGAGCCCAAGGAATATGATCCAAAATAAGGTTTTGAAAACTTTTTAAAATCATTTTAGAAAACCTTGGTGAAGTCTATCTTTTAATAGCAATCACCATTGATGAAGTTGATACAAAGTGAGCTAAAACTTAGAAGTTTTCTTCACTTTTGAATTTTGTATCAATTTTAATATTTTATGGTTAAAATATTTTTCTATTATTTTTCACCCATTGTTTTGACTATAAGTAATATACGTATCAAATTTCGTGATTTTTCGATATATGTAGAATTACTTATGCTTTTCTGAAATTCGATTATGATAACTGAAATTCGGAAATTTCAGTTATCAGTCGACTGGTAGCTGACGGAGTCGACTGCCAATGCTGATTTCGGGAAAACTAGGTTTGTTTAGCCTGTGTTCAACTGCGGTTAAGGTCCCTAACCACTCCTAACCCTAGGATATGCTTTGGGAAGCAATATAAAGGGTGAAAATCCATTGGATATGGATTAGGAGAGTTTTTAGGGTTTGTATCAATCTTAAGGTGAGTGAAAGTTCTTTGTTGAACTTTGAACCTTAATTTTGATGGTTTAGAGTTCCTATAGGCTTAGAGACATCCCAAGGACATTGTTGGTGCAATGGTCAAGGGGGAGCAAGCCTTTAGGGAGAGTTATCCATCTTGGGATGATGGATCTATCTTCTCTTCTTGAAGGGGGAGAAGTTATTGGGAGAGTATCATCAATTGGGAAAATTGATGGGATTTTGAGAAACCCAATTTAGAAATTGGGAGAGAGTAAAGGATTGCCTCTCTTGAGTGATATGAGACTTATCATTGGGAAGATGGTAGGCATCCTAGGTATTGTTGGATCAAGGGGGAGATTATAAGATCTCATTGGGACATGAGACATTGACCTCCTTGGAGAGATAACCTTTTTGATGTTAGTCAAAAAGGGGGAGAATATTTGGGGAAGAATATTTTGGAAAAGGTTAAATTACCAATTTGGGATAATTGGTAAGGAGTTTTTTAGTTAGATGGTCTAACTCAAATGGTTTGAAATGGTTTGTTTGGTTTTTGTCAAACATCAAAAAGGGGGAGATTGTTGGTGCGATCAGCCCAGGTCACGATTGACCAGGACTCGAGCTTGGCTCGAGAGATGTTTTGATGTTAGACAAAAACATATGATAACGTAATTGTCAAGGTAAAGTCCAAGTCATGGGTACTTGACATGGAAAGTCCAAGTGGGACACTTGGCATTTGGGAAAGTCCAAGTCTTGAGTACTTGGCACAAGGGAAGTCCAAGCATGTGTCTTGGCATGGAAAGTCCAACATGGCTTGGCAAGGGAAAGTCCAAGCTTGAGTCTCGGCATCTGATAAGTCCAAGGGGTTTGATATTGGCGGCGTAAAGTCCAAGCGGAGTCTTGGTGGCGTAAGTCCAATGTGCCTTGGCGGTGTAGACACCGTTAGCATGACATAGTCGATGGAAGCACCTGAAGGCTAGCACGATGGATGAACATGTCATGGATGACATGGAGAGATCCGAGAGGCGTAAGGCTGATGGAGATGGCTAGAAGGCTTAGGTCTAGGCTAAGGGTGGTCTAGCAAGTATAGGGGAACCATACTTGGGCTAAAACCTCATGGTTGAGGTGTGCCAGTCGACTGGTGCCATGTGGCAGTCGACTGGACTGAGTCAACTAGGGTTTGACTGTGAGAATTGCTCTAGCAGTCGACTTTCATAGGTGGGCAGTAGACTGATGGGCTCATCAGTCGACTGATCTTGTGATCAGTTGACTGGTGCTCGTGAAATCAGGCACAGAATGGAGTCGAGACTCGATTGGTCGAGTAAGGCTCCATCAGTCGACTGATGGGTATTATCAGTCGACTGATGATGGATCCGTTGGACTTATCCAGCGTGGATCTAACCGTTGTCTCACGACAACAGTGGCATCAGTCGACTGATGGTCCCGAGCAGTCGACTGATAGACTTTTTCCAGCACAGGTTGAAGCTTTATAAGGAGCTCGTGATGGAGGAAAATGGCATGGTTTCTTGAGGGCTTTTGGGGTGATTTGTGTTGGATCGAGAAGCGTCGCTAGAGGGGGGGGTGAATAGCGATCGTAAATCTTTTCTTTCTCGTTCGTTCAATACGCAAAGTAAGCACAGCGGAAAATAAATGAACACGTTTATTTTACTTGGTTCACAACCCAGCGGTTGCTACTCCAAGGCCCTATCGGTCCTAGACCGCGTACGGAGGGCAAAGCACTAAAACGTCTCCTCCTCGTTGGAGGTAGGAGACAACGATTACAAAAACCGAATACACGAGGATGAGGCAACAAGCCTACCTCACCTCGTTATGAAGATAAAAAAACACAGAATATAATATCAAAAATATTACTTGAATCTGCTGCCGACGAAGAAGATCTGAGGTTGTCGTCGCGTCGGCGTTATGACGGTGTTGAAGCGTTGGCGTTGTAGGAGCACTTGATGAATAATTGATGTGATTTGGAGATGAATCCTCCCCTCCTTTTATAGACTTTAGCCTCTGAATTTGTCTCCTATTTCTTTGGACGGATCATGAATTTTTCCAAATTTTTATCGCTGGCGTGCCGCGTCAAACGTTATCCGCTTTTGACCTAGCGCAAAGTCGAATCGTCGCCATCGATCGATGCCTCTCATCGATCGGGATGACGATCGATGCATCTCATCGATCGATAACGATCGCCCAATGTCCAAAGGCTCAGCCTGGCCACTTCCCTGCAGTAAGAGATTAGCTCGGAAAATGATAAATACGACGGTTTCTAACCGTCCGATCTCGACCTAGACCTTCCACAGGAAGTCTTAGTCGAATCGTCGCCTACGGTCGTCCCCGTAAAGAGGACACGACCTTACAATCTCTCACTCACACGAGCTTACCTCGATAGTAGCTCTTGCTTCCGGCCTTCCACTCGATTCCTTCGGCTCCCTCCGAATTCACTCAAGTGTCGCCCGACCACCACGGCTTCCTCCGGGTGTCGCTAGCCTTCAGCTCCAGCTTTAGTACTTTTCTGCACACTTGATTTAGCTCGTGAGATAACAATATAAACTTAACTTTGTGTCTTTGCCATAATCAAAACACAGGTTCGATTATCTAGTGCCCCTGCACCAACAATTTGCTCCTGCGATCTAGCATTCAAGAGCATTTGTAAAGTATTTTCTTTACTTGTATTGCTTGGTATTTCATTGTATTTGCTTGTAGCATTTTGATTATTGTTGTAATCATATTGTACTAGGTTTCTCCACCTCTGGATTGTTTCGAGAAGGAGTGTTTATTAGTGGTTGCGTGTGCATCACTAGAGCTCGTAGAGCTCGATCAGTGGAGTAGGAACCTTAAGGTTCCGAACCACGTTAAACAATTGTGTTTGCGTGTTTGTATTGCTTTCATTACTATTCCGTTGCGCGCTAACAAAATTGTAGAGACAACCACGATCGAATTCCATCTACGAACGAACACTCCGCTATTCACACCCCCCTCTAGCGGCTTCAAATATCCTACAAAGTCCAAGCTTGAGTCTTGGCATTTGGAAAGTCCAACATGGGTTGGCAAGGGAAGTCTAAGGGTTGATATTGGCGGTGTAAAGTCCAAGCGAGAGTCATGGCAGCATAAGTCCAATGGTTTGGCAGTTTAAAGTCCAAGCGGTAGTCTTGGCAACGTAAGCCCAAATGTGCCTTAGCGGTGTAGACTAGCTTAGCATGATAATAGCCGATGGAAGTATCTGAAGGCTAGCGTATGGATGAACAAGTTATGGATGACTTGGAGGGATCCGATAGGCATGAGGCTGATGGAGGTGACTAGAAGGCTTAGGTCTATGCTAAGAGTGGTCTAGCAAGTATGAGGGCATCATACTTGGGGTAAACTGCATGGTTGAGGTGTAGCAGTTGACTCGGGATATTGACCAGTCGACTGGTCAAATGTTTTGACACTTGACAACCGAGTCAACATTGAGCAGTCGACTGCCATGAGTCAGCTAGCGATCGACTATGGTCGAGCTACCATCACAGATGCAAGGCACCTCGAGTGGTGTCCCAGTCGAGGCTGTGCCTCCACTGGCCTCGTCTTTGGTGACCACATATGCAAGGCACCTCGATCGGCACCTCGACCCCTTGATCAGTCGACTGCCATGAAGGGGAAGTCGAGTGATGGGACGGTCATGAGAGAAGAATTCTCTGTAGCCGACTGGTCAGTCGGCTACGACCTTGGCAGTCGACTGATGGGTAATGGCAGTTGACTGCCAGTGTATCCGTTGACTTGAATGCCCATGTGGATTAAGTTTGTTGTGAGACAACGACAGTGTTGGTAGTCGACTGCCAGGCAGAAATCCAAATCACGTGGAGGCATAAGAGGAGCTCAACGGGGATATTTTCGCCAATGATTTCTTGGGTGATTTGGAGCGATTTGCTGGTGCAAATCTGGGTCTTCAAGTGTGGTTCAAGCAATCAAACAAGCAAGCATCCAAAGCGCATTTGTAAAGTTTTATTTATGTATTTTTATGTATTTCACTTGTAATTGCTTGTATTTGTTTTATATTACTTTTGTAATCCTTGTACGAGGTTTCTTCGGCTCCGACATGTGTCGAGAAGGAGTTATTAGTGGTGTTTGCATCGCTAAGGCTCGTTTGAGCTCAACCCGTGGAGTAAAAACCCGAAGGTTCCAAACCACGTTATATTTTCTTCTTGTGATTGTGCATGTCGTGTATTATTATTATTATTATTATTATTATTATTTCTGCTGTGCTAACGACATTGTTGACTATCAAGCTTTAAACTAAACTTAATAAACAAGTTAACTTAACACATTTAATTTACAAAACAACTTAATAAACAAATTTACTTAACAAATTTACTTACACTTAACCCAACCCTACCAAATTTAATCAACCCAACTTAATCAATTCAATTTAATGAAATTAAATCAATCAACAAAATTAACCTAATAAAATCAACTAAACCGATCTAAAAATAAAAAAAATTAAAATTAATCAATTTCAGTCGACTAGATCATTTCCATCTGACTCGAAAAGAGTTGACTGAATCAACTTCAGTTGCCTCCAAGTCTCGGGAAGGTAAAAATGCAACTTCAGTCGACTAAAACTTATTCAGTTGACTGAAATGCAACGGTAGATAAAAGATAAGTGTCGCAATAAATAGTAAAATTAATTACAGTCGACTGAAACAAGTCCATTCGACTTTAATTCAGTCGACTGGATTCTCTCTATAAGACCAGTGCTAGGGCAGTGCCAAGTCGACTCTGTCACGCCCCGAGAGTATGCCGAGCCGAAAAAAATGGACAACATCTCCCCTGTACATGACACAATTTCCTATTGATACAAGGCCTTTCGGCCATAATCACACAATATATATACATATATAACTAAAATCACAGCGAAAATCATCAGATAGAGTAAAAGCACTCAACATCACTGCATACCGGTATGACTAACACCAAAATAAGGAAGTGCAGTAATAAAATCTGAAAGAACAAGTACAACACCACCAGTGTCCAACACTACAAACCATCATATGAAACCAAGTCCATAACAAAACACCTACGACAAACCAAAAGCCAAGACCCTCGGAAGTGAGATGAGATGATGTCAGCCAGCAGTGCTCCAAGCCCATCACGAAGTCGGCTACCTATTTTCTAGGAGACAAGAAACCCAAGGTCTATGGTGGAGAGTATAAAACTCAGCGGTAATAAGAAAAGAAGTGCATGTGTATATATATATATATATATATATATATATATACTGTTTGAAGATATAACAGATATACACTAGTATGATATAACTACTGTATGACCAACTAATCAACTAATAATCAGCATAAGGTACTGACATACCTGAAGATCGGCAATGATGCAACTCATACAACCTGAGTATAAGTACCATAATACAACACCTACAACATGGTAGAGTAAAAACTGACTATAATCAACAACATCGGCATACTAACATTCTATGTTAAATACACAATGTACTGGGTCTATCCCTTATCACATCAGGATACTGGTCAAAGGTACACAATAGTTTGACCAACTCAACACTGGTAATCCACACACGACCATATAGAATATGCAAGTAGAATGCAAGATGATGTACAATCAAATGCAGCAAGCACAGATCAAACAAATGCAACATCACAACGATCATATATATAGACTCTATCTATATATATTCTCATCACACTCAACTATATATATATATATATATATATATATATGTATGTATGTATGTATGTATATGCAAACGCCATCAACCACGACAATGCAGATGCATGGTCATGCCTGCCCACCCTAATAGCTACCACAACCCCAGTGTGGCCTCAGTGGCACGACATGATAACTTTCCCAACTCAACAACAACCATCGCTCTCGAGTGGCTGAGTGGGCAGTATGAACAAGTAGCATATAAGGGTAAAGAGCTAGCTACACAATGGGGGTCCCTACTGTTGGCTACTCCAACTATCACTATCCATGAGTGGTCGAGTGGCACGCACCAAGGATGACTGCACGCTACTCCAACAACCACTGTTAATAGTGGGGCGAGTGCAACACAATAAATGCTCTGCCCTCACAGAAGTTACTCCTCCACGAGTAACTTGGGAGGTAGGATGACTGATGACCCTCTCAACCACAAGGGAGACCAAGTCGCCAGCATGCATGTAAATGGCATGAATGCACAATCACGCATAACATACCTCCACCACAGACTCTCTATCCTATAGAGAGTCATACTCAACTGATCAACACACTCTTTATCCTGCAGAGAGTCATACTCAATAGATCAATACACTCTCTATCCTGCAGAGAGTCATACTCAATTGATCACAAGCAAGCTAGGACCACCAGTCTGTAGCGACACACTATCTACAATCCACATGACCATACATAAACACCTGATCCAAAATGGATACATGATCCGTAACCATCATACCACGTAAGGAATGTAATATGACAATCAACTCTACATCTAGGTCATCACCCATCCCCTAGATGAATTGTCTAAATTGCACAATTTGGATCTACAACCGAATTTAGCTACGTACACGTAGGTAAACCACTATAGGTCAACTTACCATAACCTCTATAATTCATAACAATGATGAATGAATAGATAACAACAATGAAAGTCTATTTAAGTGCAAAGTCAAGTATCAAGCAACAGAAAAACTAGAGTGGAGTCAAGATCTAAGTGACAATAATTGTTAGGGCAATCTCTTGCCGTAATATGGGTAATTGATAGTGATGCATGATGGGTTTAAGTTAATCATGTATGCGTTGATGATGTGGGTTGAGTCGTGCGAGGACTTATTATGGTCGCCACAGTGAAATGTAAGCCATCATTGAGTTCACATCTCATGACTACGTGCCTTGAGTCGAGGTGAAGGATAGCTGCGGAAGCCCGTGCGCTTGGAGCATCCGAGGGACGCCGGACGAGAGCTTGGAGTGAAGCCGGAGGAAGTAGACTTGAGGCAAGAGCGAAGGAGCATTGCAGAGTCGTCGCTGATCTTTGCCAGGGGCGTGGCGGAAGCGAAGAGAACTTGAAGGCGAGGACTCAGAGATGAGAGTGGCGAATGTAACCGGGAAGGGGTAGCTCTTAGGTGAAACTTGGCCATTTGGCCAAGTGTCGGATGGGTTTTCCGACACGGTCATTGCCATGTCATGGCGGTCGGCGCTCTCGAGTCGATGGTTCGATCGGTGATCGGTATTCTTTGAATCAGTTGATGGCGGTCGATCATTGCCCGGCATGGTCGGCGATCGTGATGCATTGAGCACTCGATTGTCGAGCATCGGTCGGCGATGGTAGGATCGGTCGGTGATGCTATCTGGATGGAATCCAACGTGAAAAGCGGTCATTATTGGGCAACGACTACAGGACCAGTCGACTGATCGAGGGCATCAGTCGACTGATCCTGTGTCAATGGGAAGAAACCCTCTTCCTCTATAAAAAGGAAGGGGATGGGGCTTTGGGAGGCTAATTCTTATGCTCTAATACTCTCCCAAAGTTCCTTAAAGCTTTCCATCCTCTTACTCAAGCTTATTTCCATTATATTTGTAAGAGGAGTGTTTTTGTGTAAAGAGGTTACCTCCACCTAGCTTTGTGCAAAGGAGAGACCAAGAGTGGATTGGTTTTGGCAGAGTTATTCACCGAGGACGAATCGGGTCATGGATTAGCGGCGTAGCCATGAACCACATTACATCCTTGTTAGCATTGTTTGTTTATCTTTTGCTTTGTCTATTTGTATTTGTATATTCCGCTTGCGCTAATCTCTTGTAGACAAGCAATTTACGACATCCATTGTACAAGGGCTATTCACCCCCCTCTAGCCGACCAATCGATCCCCTACAAGTGGTATCAGAGCAAGGTTGCTTGTCACCGGACTAACCGCCGCAACAAGCTCTACATCAAAAATGGCCGACTCAAACATCCACCCACCGAAGTTCGACGGAGAATTCTCTTGGTGGAAAAAGAGAATGGAGGTATTCTTCGAAACCGACTTTGAAATATTGTTAATTATTGAAAACGGTTTCGAGTTGCCTAGGAACGAAGATGGGGAGCCACTGGAGAAATCGAGATGGAGCAAAAGACAAAGAGAGGAGTATTTGGAAAATTCAAAGGCCAAGCACCATCTCTATAATGTACTCCCCCAACAAGAAGTCAATAGGATAGGGGAATGTTCTAGTGCTAAGGAGATGTGGGAGAAGCTAGTTGAACTTCATGAAGGCACTTCGAAAGCCAAGCTAGCAAGAAGAGATCTCCTCCGCTCCCAACTATCAAATATTAAGCTTGAAAAGGGAGAAAAGGTAACTTCCCTACATTCTAGATTTAAAGAAATATTAATTGGGCTAACAAGTGTAGGAGAAAAGCTCTCCAACCGGGATATGGTAATGAAGGCCATAGATGCCTTTCCCCGGTCCTCAAGATGGAGCTCCATGGTGGATTCATTTTACATCTCCAAGAACTTGGAAGTAAGTACCTTGGAGGAGTTTTTATCAACAATGGAGCTCCACGAAACGAGGTTTGAAGGAATACAAGAAGAGCCAAAAATCCAACCTTCAAGAGGAGTAGCTTTGATAGCAAAAAAGGGGAAGAAGAAGATGGAAATCCCCTCCTCCTCCGATGATGAAGCATCCTCATCTTCCTCCATGGATAGCACCGAAGAAGCATATATGGTAAGGAGGGTAAGACGTGCTTTAAAGGGTTTTCATTTAATAAATCTAATGATAGGAATATAAGACCAAGGGGGAAGGTCATATGCTACAATTGCCAAGGAGAGGGCCACATAAGGGACAATTGTCCCCTCCTAAACAAGAGCAAGGAAGAGAAGAAAAAGAAGGAAGAAAAGAAGAAGAAGAAGGGGAGCAAGAAGAAAGAGGAGAAGAAGACAAAGGAAAAGGGGAAGACCAAAGCACTCAAAGCAAAGACATGGGATGACCTTGCTTCTTCATCCTCATCCGAAGAAGAAGAGCATGTCTATTCCAACCTTGCATTAATGACCTTCGACGACTTGGATTGCTCTTCCTCCGAAAATGAAGTATCAAGTTCAAGAGGAGAGAGCTCAAGTGAAGGGGGAGCTTCTACATCCTCCTCATTCGAAGAAGAAGAAGAGGATATGGAAACTATGGTAACGAATGCCTCTCCTAAGAAAATAGTTTCCATAATTTCTAGTTTAACTAAGGACTTATTTGGAATGAAAAAGAAAAATAAAAGCATGCTTAATCAAATTAAGGCATTGGAAAATAAGCTAGAAAATGCATGCTTAAATGATAATATTTCTTCTAGCTTAAATGATGCATGCTCACATGATCTTTATGTGCCATTAGATGTTAGTGATGCATGTATAAATGAAAATAGGGCTTTAAGAGAGAAAGTAGATTATTTAACCAAAGCCCTAGAAAAATTCACCATTGGCTCAAACACCTTGAACATGATTATAGGGAGCCAAAGAGCGAGCTTTAACAAAAGAGGGCTAGGATACAAAGAAAAGAAAAATGAAAACGCCTATAAATGCCTAATAGCTAGGGGACAAGATAAAAAGAAAGTAATTGATAGAAAATGGATCCCCAAGGAGTATCTTGTGAACCCAATAGGAAAGAACTTATTTTGGGTTCCAAAATCCATCCTTAAGGGTTAGAAAACCCCTAGGGTAGTCAACCATATGCAATTGACCTATATCATATTTTGGTTGACTTAGGATGGCGGGACAACATTTTTAGAATAGTGTTGGGTGATGATAACGTGCCCATAAATAGATAATAATGCTTAAATCATGATGATTAATGTAATTCCTATGTATGGTTGCAATCATGATTTATGATTTTGAAATTTGGCACATTATCATAAGAAATAGGCTTAAATCATGATTTAGGTGATATTTTGTTTATTATCATGATATAATACCTAATTCATGATTATTAATTGATGAATACTTGTGTTTCATGATCATAATGTGAAATTAAATCATATATGCCTTTATGATCATGAGGATTATTAGGTTGATACTTAACCTTGATAGAATTATATGAATATAATGGTTAAGTATATACAAATACACCCTAGGATGCATTTCACACTCACTATAGGCTAACTTGATTGCAAACTTAGCATGGGTGAGATGTTAGGATGATACAAATGTCCACTAGTGCCTATGGCATTTAGATGGTCATTTAAGGTATCAAAATAACAATAATAGACCAATCATGGGGAAGGCTTATGTTTAATTCATAGACATATTTCCCAAAGATTATGGTTGGATATTTCATATGTTTTCAAAACAATTTCTTAATCTAAAATCTATGTATTCATGCTTTGAAACAATTGGAACCAAAACTAGGTGTTAAACTTGATACTAGAATGGTCAAAAACCTAGTGGTTTTTAAACCTTTTGGATTTTTGGCAAAAACGTGAAAATATGATGATTTTTCATGAAAAATTATTTTTCACTGATAAATAACCTTACAAGAAATATGTTCCCAAAATTTCATGATTTTTCGAATTTTCTGGAATTTTTAACGCATTTCTGAAATTCGGTTCAAAATCGTAATTTTTGAAACACAACGTGCCCGATCAGTAATGGCCAAATTCAGTTTTGAAACTAATTTTTGGTATTTTTCTTCTATTATACTTGATGCCATGAGTTTATAACTTAGTATTAATCTTTTTGATGGTGTCAAAGGGGGAGAATTGATTATGTTTAAGTAAATTATGATAGGGGGAGAAAATTGAGAATTTGTAGAGCGAGTTTCATGGATTAAGGGAGAGTTGCATGTTGCTATATCATGTTTATGTTTACATGCTTTCTTACCTTAAAATTTATATCAAATGTTTTTACCTAACTTAAACGGATTGCCACACATCAAAAAGGGGGAGATTGTTAGGGCAATCTCTTGCCGTAATATGGTTTTGATGGTGTGGAAAAGGGTTTAAGTTAGGTTGTTATTGTGATTTGATATGTGCGTTGAAGTCGTGCAGGACTTAGTAATTCGCACATGGAGCCGTGGCAAGTTTCACATCTCATGACTCGGGCCTTGAGTCGGTGAAGGATAGCTTTGCGGAAGCCGTGCGCTTGTAGCATCCGAGGGACCGCCGGACGAGAAGCTTGGAGTGAAGTCGGAGGAAGTAGACTTTGAGGCAAGAGACGCGAAGGAGCATTGCAGAGCCGTGCGCCTGATGCTGCCGAGGGACGTGGCCGTGAACGAAGAGAACTTCGAAGGCGAGGGACTCCGAGGGATGAGAGTGAGCGATTGTAACCCGGGAAGGGTAGCTCTTAGGTGAAACTTGGCCATTTGGCCAAGTGTCGGATGGGTTTTCCCGACACCAGTCGACTGCCATGTCATGGCAGTCGACTGCTCTAAGTTGATGGTTCGATCGATTGGTATAAGACCAGTTTAGTGCTTGGCAGTCGACTGCCATGGACTAGCAATGACCGATGATCGATAGCCGATCGCCAGTGGAATGGCAATGATTGATGGAACTGCACTCCATTGAGCACTCGATTGATCGAGCATCGATCAGCGATGGTAGGATCGGATCGGTGATGCGATCTTGGTTGGATGGAATCCAACATGGAAAGCGGCCGTTATTGGGCAACGGCTACAGGACCAGTCAACTGATCGAGGGCATCAGTCGACTGATCCTGTGTCAACGGGAAGAAACCCTCTTCCTCTATAAAAAGGAAGGGGATGGGGCTTTGGGAGGCTAATGCTTATGCTCTAATACTCTCTCAAAGTTCCTTAATGCTTTCCATCCTCTTACTCAAGCTTATTTCCATTATATTTGTAAGAGGAGTGTTTTTGTGTAAAGAGGTTACCTCCACCTAGCTTTGTGCAAAGGAGAGACCAAGAGTGGATTGGTTTTGGCGGAGTGATTCACCGAGGACGAATCGGGTCGTGGATTAGCGGCGTAGCCGTGAACCATGTTACATCCTTGTTAGCATTGTTTGTTTATCTTTTGCTTTGTCTATTTGTATTTGTATATTCCGCTTGCGCTAATCTCTTGTAGACGAGCAATTTACGACATCCATTGTACGAGGGCTATTCACCCCCCTCTAGCCGGCCAATCGATCCCCTACAATAATATGAAGTCACAAGCATCAGGGTTTAGCTACTATCTGACCAGGGTAGGAAATATTACCCACCTGCTATAAAGCTCGAAATAATAATATCTTCACGGCCACGGTCCTAACTCATATCCATGTCCTACAAATATCATCAACTACAATTAAATTCAAGCACACGACAACATACCAATTTACTACTATGTCGTTCCTATATTTGCATCCTTCTATCGAATACGAATTAGAAACCCCCAATCATCATGGACAATTCACCACAACCGAATTTCCCATTGAGCCCTCAGCTTCTACATTCATCCCTCTACCATCAATTCACATTTAACATGTTCACAACCCATCAATAATAGGGCACGAGCAGAATATGTTGGGAGTATGGGGAATACAATCAAAGTCCCACATTGGTAAGACATGGAAAAGATCATGTGCTTATAAGAAAAAAGATATCTCCAATGGTATGAGGCCTTTTGGGTAAAGCCCAAAAATAAAACCATGAGGGCTTAGACCCAAAGTGGACAATATCATGCCATTGTGGAGATATGTGGAGCTTATAAGCACTAATAGAATATCCCCATACACATACATCCACTGTATCAACCTCCGATTGCCAACCATGGGGCTGATCTCTCAAACTTACCGCCCATCCACACAACATATACAACCCATAGATCGAGCTGCTCCAGCCAATTCCCAGCCCCCTACAAAACATATACAACCCACACAACTCACAATTTCACCAACACCAACCCCTTCCTAGCCAAGAGTGTTGGATCGAGAAGCGTTGCTAGAAAGGGGGGGGGTGAATAGCGAGCGTAAAACTTTTCTTTCCATTCGTTCGATATACGAGCAAGCACAGCAGAAAAATAAAAAGGACAAGTTTATTTTTAGTTGGTTTATAACCCAGCTATTGCTACTCAAAGGCCTTGTGATCCTTGACCGCGTACGAAGGGGAAATCCACTATAAGGTCTCCTCCTCGTTGAAGGTAGGAGACAACGAACACAAAACCGAAAGTATGAGGATGAGGCACCAACTCTACCTCACCTCGTTACGATTAAAATAAAGAATACAATAAACAAAAATATTACTTGTTGTTGTTGCCGACGAAGAAGATGAATGCTTGATGTCGCATCGGCATTATGACAGTGTTGGAGCTTTGGCGTTATAAGAGCACTTAAGAATAATCTTGATTGATGTTTGGGTTGGAGTCCTCCCCTCCTTTTATAGAGTTTTGCTTTAGAATAAGTCTCCTCATCTTTTGGAACTGATCACGAGGTGGTACCATATTTTATCGCGAAGTGGCCACGTCAAACATTATCCATTTTGACCTAGCGTAAAAGGTTGATTCGTCGCCATTAGTCGACTGATGCCTTCCATCAGTCGACTGATGTGCATCAGTCGACTACCCAATGACCAGCAGTCGATTGCCAACCTGACCACTTCCCTGCCGTAAGATGTTAGCACGAAAAATGGTAAATGCGACAGTTTCTAACTGTTCAATCTCGACCTAGACCTTCCACAGGAAGTCTTAGTCCTGCCTACGGTCATCCCTGTACAGAGGACATGATCTTACCATCTCTCACTCACACGAGCTTACCTTTGGTCCTTTATGACATGTTGCTTTGCTTCCGGTCTTCCACCTAGGTTCTCCGACTCCCACGAAGTTCCCCCGGTGTCGCCCGACCACCACGGTTTCCCGACTCGAGATTCTCCGGGTGTCGTTGACCTTCGGCTTAGCTTAACCATTTCTTGCACACTTAATTCAGCTCATGAGATAACAATATGACCTTAACTTTGGATCTTTGCTATAATCAAAACCTAGGTTCGATTATCTAGTGCCCCTACACAAACAATATCCCCCTTTTTGATCTATGGCAAACCAATACAAAGTTAAGAGAAAAATTAAAGCATAAAACAAGTAGAGTAAATGATGAATGCCATTTTCAAAAACTCTCCCTTAACCCTAGGTGAGTTTTGAAAGAGATAATTTAATTTTTAAAATTTAATTTTGTGTTACTCCCCCTTAACTTTCACTCTTCTCCCCCTTTTGCCATAAATAAAAATAATGTTGGGGTTTTTATATAAAATAGGGGTTTAAAAACAACATTGTATATGCATGCATCTAGATAAATAAACTATGAGTCCAAGCATGCATCTAGCAGTAGTTAGATAGATTGGTTCGAGGTGTGTCCCTCTGCACCAATAATCTAAAGGTTTGTAATATAACCCTTAGGGTTAGTTTGCTCTCCCACTTAGTCAAATATATGAAGTATAAGAGATGTAGGGGGTGCTAAACTTTGGCCTAGAGAGTTGTAAATAGTTGTTAAGTACAATAGTTGATAAAATAAGTAACATTTTGAAAAGGTTATATTTCAATTATCCTTAACATCTCACCCATTCTATGTGTCTCAGAATTTGTTCACCTTATATGTTTTGTGAGATGATTTGAAATTGATTAAAGATAGTCAACCTTGGGTTAGATTCGGATTTAACCTTTAGTTCGTTAAGTAACTTTTCGAGAAACTGACTTCCAGGACATGGTGAGGTATAGGGGCCTTCTTTGATCGGAACAACGACCACTCCCTTAGACAAAGCCAAATTCAAAAAAATATCACTTAAGTCACTTAGGGTTACTTCTTGGTCTAACTAGTTTAGGATATGATGAGGTAGCTTCAGCTAGTTCCACTCGGTCAAGTGCACCAAGCTAGATACGCCTTATCTAGCTCAAATACACAAGACTTTGTTTCCCTAATGTACTATCATCTCACCGCGTCCTGATACTATATTGTCAAGAGTTGACTAACTATTTTCCCTATCTAGCCATTTAAAAAAAATAAAATAACTAAGCATGCAATAGTTTTGCTAAGGAATTGGGTATATTATTTTAGTGTTAGCTCCCCTTGGACCATTGAACCAATATGGTCTATTCAAATAATGAACTTGATCCTGGGGAATCCAATACTTATTAGTCCTTATATGCGAGTTCAATAAAACCTTTGGGATGCATTCTTGGACTCTTTGATGACTACGATTCACAATAGGCATGTAAGATCTATTCGTAGTCGTTGACCTAAATCCGAGTCCGGCTTTGTTGTACATGACTCTTTGGGTTCCAAGTAGTCGGTTAAGACTCTTAGATCCCAACGTGAATCTTTCCAACCTACCCTCAACCTCTTGAACTCAATCTTTCAAGAGAGAATTCTCCTCCTCAAGTTTTTCAACTTGGGTTGAGTTTCCCTCTTGAACTTGACTAGTTGAAGAGGTTAGAGTAGCCTCTTGCTTGAGGGTTTCAACCTCCTTAAGTAACGACTCAACCCTAGACTCGGACTTAGTTAATTTCCTAGTAAGCATTTTAATTGTAAGGTAAAGTGTACTAATTAAAGAGCGGCTAACCTTGTAACATTCCAAATTTTAGTTACTGTATTTTTTATTTAAAGGAAATATATATATATATATATATATATATATATATATATATATATATATATATATATATATATATATATATATATATATATATATAGGGTTACAATCAGGGTAAGCTCCATAATATATCTCTTGGGCGTTACTATATACTTAAAACAATCGGGTAAGCTCCATAATATATCTCCTGGGCGTTACAGGAGATATATATATATATATATATATATATATATATATATATATAAAATAATAAAAGGAAAAAAAAAGAATAAATAGTTCGTAGTCGAGGCTTGAACCATGAACCGTTGATTTGGGGGAATAGGCTTCCCACCACTAAGTCATAAGATTACCAATTAGTAGGATATAACAGAATATATCTATTGGTAGAAAAAAAGAAAGAAGTTGATTAATCTAGCTGATCATTTAAAGGTATAATTAGGTTAAGAAAAAAAATCCTAATTTATATATAGATTTCTTTTATTTTTTTCTCTCTCTCCCTCTTCTCTCTCAACGCAACCAACGCCCCCCTCTCTCTCCCTCCTCTCTCCAACACCCCTCCTCTCTCTCTCTCTCTCATATTTCCTCCGGCTGCCGAATCGAAGAAAAACAGAAGGTTTTCTCCAGCTGCCGAGAAAAAACAAGAGAGAAAAAGAAAAAAAAGAGAGAGTCTCTATAATTTCTTCATCGTGGGATAATTCAAGAAGAGATTTTCAAGAGGGACTTGGTAGAGGATCACGCTAAAGCAAGGAAATACGTAGGAGGTCTTCTCTTTGCAAAGTCTAACGGTATAAATTGGTGAAAAAGCGTAGGATGTAAGTATCCCCTCACCTACAGTATAAGTGCTTACGATGTAATGTTGTATGCTTGATTTTGAACGAAAGAATATAGAACTATGTCTAGAAGGTTCGACTAATAGGATTAGAGAAATTATTCTTGTTGAAATTCTTCCACGTTATGCATGTTCAATGATGATTTCTAATTATGTTAGCTTAATTTTCCTTATGTCACTACCTTATGCCATGTTAAATTGTACTCATGCCAATTTATGCTATGCTACATGCTTATGTTTTCACCCATGTTAGGCATGACTCATGTATATGAAATGTCTAAGAAATGTTTCCCTAAGAGTGGGGACAAGAACACTCTTTAGGACAAAGAACATGTATGTTATTTTACTTTATGCATGGATTGTACCGGACCCTAACAAGATCCACGGGATGGGCTCCAAGGTTGCTCCTAGGTCGATGGACATAGTACGAACCTAGTAACCTAGTAGGTTCAGGATTAGCTACCTTGGATCTATTTAGGATGCGCGCGAATGATGTATGTGGTACAATGTCGGGCCCAATATGTTGAGATTATGTTTAAGTATATAAACTATACGTTTTTAAAAAGCATCCTGCATATACCATTTTATGTTCATCGAATTATCATGTTTAGAGACAATGTACTGTTGCGATGAAAATGCTAAGTTTATGTTCTTTTCCTAAATTGATCATGTCTCTACTTTAAATAAATGTTGTGCTCATATGTTGTTTAAACGAACATGTCATTACTTTATGTTTAATTCATGATGCATGTTTTTGTGAGTAGGAAAGGACCTTACTAAGACTATGTGCTTATAGTTTACTTTCCTTGTACTGCAGAAAAGGGCAAGGAATGGATAAATTAAAGGGAGCAACAAGAGGAGCAAAGATGTGTGTGGCAGTGGCATGGTGGATGAGATCATTTTTCATATACTGACTTATGCATGATTTTCAGTTTATGTGTAAACTGTTAGGAGACGTTAATGCTTTCTATGGTTGTTACTCATGTTTATTTTTATGAACCTTGAAATTGTTAATACATGTTTAGTTGAATAAATTGTTAAGACCTTTTGCCATGATTAAATTGTTAGGTTGATTGGGTTAATGTAATTAGAGTTAAAAGTTGTAAAGTTTTTAAATGCTTTTGTTGTTATATGCATGAATGTATGATCGCGTAGCGCCGCCACCCGTCTATAGGATGTGTGTTAGGAGGACGGGAAGGGAGGGCATTACAGGTGGTATCAGAGCCCAGTTCTGCCTTTCCACTACACACATCAAGCTCCAAATCCTGCCGCTCCAAGTATGAAATTCTATGCCTACTCTATTTCTTTCATGTAAGATAAGAAATGCTTTTAGCTTAAATATGCATGAATATATGTATGATAACCTTATGCTAGCCTTTAGTTTAAATATGCATAAATAAATATGAATGATAACCTTATGCTAGCCTTATTATAATATATGAAGATAAGCATGGCTAGAAGACGTAGTCATAGAGTTGATGAGACAAGTATTATATGGAAGACGTAGTAATAGAGTCGATGAGATGAATATATGCATAATAATCTTATGCTAGCCTTATTATAATATATGAAGATAAGCATGGTTGGAAGACGTAGTAATAGAGTCGATGAGATAGTAATATATGGAAGACGTGGTAATAGGGTCGATGAGACAGTAATATATGGAAGACGTAGTAATAGAGTCAATGAGACTGTATTTTTCTCTCCATAGGGAGCTCCAGTACTGTTGGTAAAGAAGAAAGATGGGTCTATACGAATGTGCATAGACTACTGAGCGCTAAATAATGTGGCGATCAAGAACATGTACCCTTTACCTTACCACGGATTGATGACCTGTTCGACCAGTTAAAGGTGCCACCGTCTTTTCAAAGATTGACGTCAGATCTGGCTATCATCAAGTGAAAGTGAAACCAGATGATATACCGAAGACAACTTTCCGAACAAGATACGGACATTATGAGTTCATAGTCATGCCTTTCGGAGTGACGAATGCTCCTGCTATGTTCATGGACCTAATGAATTGGGTATTCTCGGCGTTTCTTGACAAGTTCGTGATCGTCTTCATTGACAATATCCTCATCTATTCGAGAAATCAAGAAGAGCATGTGGAACACCTGAAGATGGTATTACAGATTCTTCGAGAAAAGCAACTATATGCCAAGTTCTCCAAATGTGAATTCTGGCTCGATCAAGTATCTTTTCTGGGTCATGTTATATCCAAAGACGTTGTTATGGTAGACCCAAGAAAGATTGAAGCTGTGAGTAACTGGAGCAGGCCAAAGAATGCTAGCGAAGTGAGGAGTTTTCTCGGATTAGCAGGCTATTACCAGAAATTCGTAAAAGACTTTGCCAGAATAGCAGCACCTATGACAGTTCTCACCTGGAATAACAAGAAGTATGTATGGACAGAGGAATGTGAGAAGAGTTTCTTGGAGTTGAAAAGAAGACTTACAAGTGCTCCAATCCTTACTCTCCCAGAGAACGACAAGAGCTTCGACATGTACAGCGATGCCTCCGGATTGGGACTCGGAGCTGTACTTATGCAGAGGGGTAAAGTTATTGCCTATACCTATAGGCAACTCAAGGAACATGAAAAGAACTATCCCACTCACGATTTAGAGCTAGCAGCTGTGGTCTTCGCTCTCAAGGTATGGAGGCACTATCTGTATGGAGCACAGTGCAAGATTTATACGGATCACCGGAGTCTGTGGTATTTCTTCACTCAGAAGGACCTCAATATGAGACAACGCAGATGGCTGGAGCTCATGAAGGACCATGACTGCGAGATCTTTTACCATCCTGGCAAGGCAAACAAAGTGGCCGATGCACTCAGTAGGAAGTCCAGTGCCACCCTGATGTCCTTATCGGTATTGTCTCGACCGCTGGAGAAGGAAATTATGCGCTATGGAATCGAGGTTATTTCCAAGCAGCTGTCGACCATGACAATAATACCAGCACTATTCGATGACATATTAGCAAAACAAAGTGATGATCCAAGTCTCCAGAGGATCAAGCAGAAGATTCTAGAAGGAAAAGGCGAGGGTTTCCGTATTGCCAATAGCAGAGTATTATACCTTAGGGATCACTTATGTATCCCTAACGATCCGGAACTATGCAAAAAGATATTAGAAGAGGCTCACGGAACCCCCTATTCTATGCATCCGGGATCCACAAAAATGTATCAAGACCTGAAAGAGAAGTTCTAGTGGTCTGGTATGAAGAGGGACGTAGCTCAACACGTCAGTACCTGC
This sequence comes from Wurfbainia villosa, assembly GCA_025175895.1. Lineage (NCBI taxonomy): Eukaryota > Viridiplantae > Streptophyta > Magnoliopsida > Zingiberales > Zingiberaceae > Wurfbainia > Wurfbainia villosa. Next base: position 33,352,405 of record CM046000.1, on the reverse strand, counting down.
CAGCAAGTTAAAGCATAACACCAGAGGCCTGGAGGAGTTCTGCAACCGATCCAAATTCCGGAGTGGAAATGGGAAGACATCTCTATGGATTTCATTTCAGGTCTTCCTAGGACTACGAACGGATATGACGCTATAAGGGTTATCGTTGACAGATTGACAATGTCCGCTCATTTCCTAGCGATCAATATTACATATTCGATTGAGCAACTAGCTCAATTATATGCTAAGGAAATCATCAAACTGCATGGTATTCCCAAGACCATCATTTCGGATAGGGATGGTCGCTTCACTTCATAGTTTTGGGGATGCATTCATAAGGCACTTGGCACGAAGCTGCATTTCAGTACCGCCTTTCATCCTCAGATAGATGGGCAAACAGAAAGGGTGAACCAAGTACTAGAAGACATGTTACGAGCTTGTGCCTTGGATTTCAAAGGGAGTTGGTGGCACTACTTATGTTTAGCGGAATTCGCTTACAATAATAGCTACCATCGGAATGGCACCTTATGAAGCATTATATGGGAGGAGATGTAGGTCTCCGATCTGTTGGTACGAAGGTGGTGAGAAGAAAGAGATGGGACTTCAGACAGATTTCATCGACGACACCACTCGAGCGATACAGAATATCCGCCAAAGAATAGGGACTGCTCAGATCCGGTAGAAGAACTATGCGGATCAGCAATGTAGACCTTTGGAATTCAATGTCGGAGATTTGGTATTTCTTCGGGTAGCTCCTATGAAAGGAATAATGAGATTCGGGAAGAAAGGAAAGCTAAGTCCACGATACGTAGGACCGTACAAGATCCTGAAAAGAGTTGGTAAGGTAGCTTACGAGCTAGGACTACCTCAAGAGATGTCTGTTATTCACAACATGTTCCATGTCTCGATGCTTAAGAAGTGCATTTCCAGTATCGACCAAGTGGTCGAGCCACAGACAGTGCAAATTCAAGAGGACCTGAGCTATGAAAGTCGACCTATCCGGATACTAGACCGAGAAGTCAAAAGACTAAGGAATAAAGAAGTACCCTTAGTGAAGGTCCTATGGCAAAGTCAACGATATGAAGAAGCCACCTGGGAACGTGAGGATGACATGAAGCAAAAGTACCCCGAGTTGTTCTATGTTTCGAGGACGAAACTTTTATAAGGTATAAGAGATTGTAACATTCCAAATTTTAGTTACTATATTTTTTATTTAAAGGAAATATATATATATATATATATATATAGGGTTACAATCGAGGTAAGCTCTATAATATATCTCCTGGGTGTTACTATATACTTAAAACAATCGGGTAAGCTCCATAATATAATAATATATCTCCTGGGCGTTACAGGAGATATATATATATATATATATATATATAAAAGAATAAAAAGAATAAAAAAAGAATAAATAGTTCATAGTCGAGGCTTGAACCATGAACCGTTGATTTGGGAGAATAGGCTTCCCACTACTAAGTCATAAGATTACCAATGAGTAGGATATAACAGAATATATCTATTGGTAGAAAAAAAAGAAAGAAGTTGATTAATCTAGCTGATCATTTAAAGGGATAATTAGGTTAAGAAAAAAACCCTAATTTATATATAGATTTCTTTTATTTTTTTCTCTCTCTCCCTCTTCTCTCTCAATGCCGCCAACGACCCCCTCTCTCCCTCCTCTCTCTAACGCCCCTCCTCTCTCTCTCTCTCTCTCATATTTCCTCCGGCTGTCGAATTTAAGAAAAACAGAAGGTTTTCTCCAGCCGCCGAGAAAAAACAAGAGAGAGAAAAAAAAAAAAAAAGAGAGAACCTCTATAATTTCTTCATCGTGGGATAATTCAAGAAGAGATTTTCAAGAGGGACTTGGTAGAGGATCACGCTAAAGCAAGGAAACACGTAGGAGATCTTCTCTTTGCAAAGTCTAACGGTATAAATTGGTAAAAAAGCGTAGGATGTAAGTATCCCCTCACCTGCAGTATAAGTGCTTACGATGTAATGTTGTATGCTTGATTTTGAACGAAAGAATCTAGAACTATGTGTAGAAGGTACGACTAATAGGATTAGAGAAATTATTCTTGTTGAAATTCTTTCACATTATGCATGTTAGATGATGATTTCTATTTATGTTACCTTAATTTTCCTTATGTCACTACCTTATGCCATGTTAAATTGTACTCATGCCGATTTATGCTATGCTACATGCTTATGTTTTCACCCATGTTAGGCATGACTCACGTATATGAAATGTATAAGAAATGTTTCCCTAAGAGTGGGGACAAGAATACTCTTTAGGAAAAAGAACATGTATGTTATTTTACTTTATGCATGGCTTGTACCGGACCCTAACAAGGTCCACGGGATGGGCTCCAAGGTTGCTCCTAGGTCGACGGACATAGTACGGACCTAGTAACCTAGTAGGTTCGGGATTAGCTACCTCGGATCTATTTAGGATGCGCGCGAATGATGTATGTGGTACAATGTCGGGTCCAATATGTTGAGAATATGTTTAAGTATATAAACTATATGTTTTTAAAAAGCATCCTGCATATACCATTTTATGTTCATCGAATTATCATGTTTAGAGACAATGTAGTGTTGCGATGAAAATGCTAAGTTTATGTTCTTTTCCTAAATTGATCATGTCTCTACTTTAAATAAATGTTGTGCTCATATGTTGTTTAAACGAACATGTCATTACTTTACGTTTAATTCATGATGCATGTTTTTGTGAGTAGGAAAGGACCATACTAAGCCTATGGCTTACAGTTTACTTTCCTTGTACTGCAGAAAAGGGCAAGGAATGGATAAATTAAAGGGAGCAGCAGGAGGGGCAAAGATGTGTGTGGCAGTGGCATGGTGGACAAGATCATTTTTCATATACGGACTTATGCATGATTTTCAGTTTATGTGTAAACTGTTAGGAGACGTTAATGCTTTCTATTGTTGTTACTCATGTTTATTTTTGTGAACCTTGAAATGGTTAATACATGTTTAGTTGAATAAATTGCTAAGACCTTTTGCTATGATTAAATTGTTAGGTTGATTGGGTTAATGTAATTAGAGTTAAAAGTTGTAAAGTTTTTAAATGCTTCCGCTGTTATATGCATGAATGTATGATCGCGTAGCGCCGCCGCTCGTCTATAGGATGTGTGTTAGGAGGACGGGAAGGGCGGGCGTTACAAACCTTGACTTTCCCTTTTGGTCTGACTTTAAGTTTCCTCTCGAAGTAGTCTTCGGGGTCAGAGTCGGAGTTGTAGTTGGACTTGGCTTCGAATTCTGACTCGGACTCTTCCAGTCTTGACATGTAAGCTATATTGACGCCTTCTTCTTCGTTGTCCCAAGTTGCATGGAAGGCTTTACTTGCTCCCTTTTGCTTTGGCCGCCTCCTTGACTTGAATTGTTCTTTGTTCTCGTTCTTCAATTGTCTTCTTTCTTGTCGAACTATTCTTCGCACCATATTGACTATTGCGGCCTCCTCTTCGGATTCGAATTTGGATTCGTCCTCTTCCTTGGGAGGTGGTTTGTTTGTTGTCTTCTTCTTCGAACCTGCAAATAAGGCAATACCTTTCTCGAGAGCCGAATTAGACTGTTCACGGAGTTCAAATTCAAAAAATAATTCATCTAATCTAAGTTTAGAAAGGTCCTTAGAAATCTTGTAGGCATCGACCATGGATGCCCACAAGGTAGTCCTAGGGAAAGCATTTAAAGCATACCATATAAGGTCCCGGTTCTCTATGGCTTGCCCGATCGAGTGAAGACCGTTGACGATGTCTTGGATCCGTGCATGTAGTTGGGTGGCAGTCTCGCAATCCTGCATCTTTAGATTGTATAGTTTATTTAAAACAAATCCCTTTTACATACCTTAGCATCGGACATTCCTTCGTATAGCTCAATTAATTTGTTCCACAGGTCCTTTGCACTGATGAAGGGTCTGATGCGGTTGAGCTCCTCTTTGGATAGACCGCACTGCAACATTTGGGTCGCCTTTGCATCTGCTTCGATTTAGTTCTTAGTTGCATTGGTCCACTTGTCGAAGTCCAAGTGCTCGCCTTGATCATTGGTGGGTAGAGCAAAGCCAGTTTGGATGATTATCCAAGTCTCGACTTGTGTTTTTAGAAAACACTCCATCCGACCTTTCCAATAACGGTAATTATCTCTGTTAAAGAACAGAGGTTGGGTGGTGCTATACCCCTCAATGTGAGCCATTAAATATCTTGAAAAACACAAATAAAAACCAAAAATAATTCCAAGACTTGGTCTTAGATTAGTAATGTGAGAAATAATAAGAAATAAATAGAAATAAATAAAAAGAATAAGAAACTAATAAAAACTAGAAACTTACGACCTTCGATGTCCCTGAAAGGGTACTAGACGTTGGTTTTTGGGGATTAAGACAGCTTGTTATGAGGGAAAACCTCATAAGAACCGTAGATCTCTCAGAGAGCTTCAATTTGGTAGGTAGATCATTTCGTGGGTCCACTTGTGCGAAAAGTTATGGTCGTTTTACCGTCGGCTACTCCAAAAGAGAATACTTGCAAACACACAACCAAAAGAAGAGTACCAAGACTTCGTCTTGGATTAGTAGTGCGGGAGAAAAAAAAACTAAAAAAACGAATCGAAAAATATGAAAAGAAAGCCAAAAAGTGCTAGATTGGTGGTTTCACCAAATCTTAGCGCCCCCGCTCTGATACCAATTGTTGGATCGAGAAGCATCGCTAGAGGGGAGGGGGTGAATAGCGAGCGTAAAACTTTTCTTTCCGTTCGTTCGATATATGAGCAAGCACAGCGGAAAAATAAAAAGGACAAGTTTATTTTTACTTGGTTCACAACCCAGCGGTTGCTACTCCAAGGCCCCGTGATCCTTGACTGCGTACGAAGGGGCAATCCACTATAAGGTCTCCTCGTTGGAGGTAGGAGACAACGAACACAAAACCGAAAGTACGAGGATGAGGCAACAAGCCTACCTCACCTCGTTACGATTCAAACAAAGAATACAGTAAACAAAAATATTACTTGCTGCTGTTGCCGATGAAGAAGATGAAAGCTTAACGTCGAGTCGACGTTATGACGGTGTTGGAGCTTTGGCGTTATAGGAGCACTTAAGAATAATCTTGATTGATGTTTGGGTTGGAGTCCTCCCCTCCTTTTATAGAGTTTTTCCTTGGAATAAGTCTCCTCATCTTTTGGAACTGATCACGAGGTGATACTATATTTTATCGCGAAGTGGCCACGTCAAACATTATCCGTTTTGACATAGCACAAAAGGTTGATTCGTCGCCATCAGTCGATTGATGTGCATCAGTCGACTACCTAATGACCAGCAGTTGACTGCTAGCCTGGCCACTTCCCTGCAGTAAGAGATTAGCATGGAAAATGATAAATACGATGGTTTCTAACCGTCCCATCTCGACCTAGACCTTCCATAGGAAGTCTTAGTCGGATCGCCACCTATGGTCGTCCTCGTACAGAGGACACGACCTTACCATCTCTCACTCACACGAGCTTACCTCTGGTCCTTTATGACCTGTCACTTTGTTTTTAGTCTTCCACCTAGGTTCTTTGACTCCCACGAAGTTCCCCCAATGTCGCCCGACCACCATGGTTTTCCGACTCGGGATTCTCCGGGTATCACTGACCTTCAGCTTAGCTTAATCATTTTTTGCACACTTAATTCAGCTCATGAGATAACAATATGACCTTAACTTTGGATCTTTGCCATAATCAAAACATAGGTTTGATTATCTAGTGCCCCTCACCAACAAAGAGCAGCCTTCACAGCTCTTTCACAGCCATCACAACACACTCACAGCCCTGCACAACCAGTAAGTCCCTTGCTCACAGTCGCACAACTGCCAAAACTCCAACTCATAGCCACTCCACCGAAGGGAAATCCACTCCCGGATCACACAACCCAAAATCTAGCAATTTACAGCTAAAAGAGAGAGGATAGATTAAGCTTACCAGCACTTGGGAATCCACCGACAACAACAGGTCCTTATCCCCTGTTCACCAGATCAATCCAAGCTCCAGAACACTGCCCAAACCACAGATCCTAGCTAGAATGAGGAATCCATGGAAACAATAAAAAACAAACTATACAACACCTAAAATCAAAGCTGTAAATACAGCTTACCTTCCTTAGAAGTCGCTCGGCAACCAACCTCCACTTACACCTGTTCACCAGCTGTAATTCTCTGCCCATATTGACAAATCAAGATCAGCGAAAGAAAACCCCTGCCTCACTTAAATCTCATCCAAGGTAAGGAGAAAATGGTTCTTACCTAGCTTCGACGACCATCAACAGAGTAATCTACAAAACCAACAGCCCCCCTCTCATGGCAACACTCCTCCCCTACTGCCACAAGTCAACTGATCAAGCTAAGCGAGGGGAACCATGGCTAGGAGTTCGATCAGACCTTACCTAGCTCCGACGATGATCGACCAGGGCAGCTCCCAATCTGGCCGCATGAAACCGTTCTTGATCCCTGGTTCCCAAGATCGAGGATGCCCAGGGGAGCCCAATCGACGGTCTTCCCTTCCAGCTGGCTCTCCCACCAGAAGGAACCATCGACAGTCGCTAAGGGGCGGACGAGGGAAACTTGGAGGTTACGATGAGAAGGTGTTGCGGCGAGAATGAGAAGTAACGGAAGGAAGAAATAAAATGCTCAGGCATAAAGCTGCAGTGAGAAATGGGAGAACGGAAATAATAAGGGCTGGGCGTTAATGGGAAGGAAGTGGATATGGTTTTTCATATCGGGTTGGGTTTAAAACTCTATAGGACTTAAACCTAGACCCACTTAATCCCATTTAACATTAAGCCAAGGTTAGGTTTAAATTAAATCCCTAACCATGTTTAAATTTTTTTCCCAATACTAATATTACCTCTTTAGCCATATATTTACGGTATTTTAAAGACTTACAACCACCTTAATCCATCGCGAAAACCTTATTTTGAGCCCTTCAAAGCGTCTAGGTCATCATTTATTTCTGATAACATCGTCTATAATGCTAAGGTAATAAGCCTAAACTCTAAATTCAATTATTTTTTAAATATTAAATAGTTGTAATTTAATTAGGGGTAAAAGAAGAGCTGTTGAAGTTGAGTCATCTACTTCATGCATGGACATTAGATTCTCTACTGAGGGGCATATGATTAGATTTGAGAACACTCGTTATACTCCCATGCCTACTAGATACATCAGCAGATCATTTTTTAGTAACTCATGCACATCTAGTATAGAAGTCATAACACATTATGGATTAGAAAAATTAGTTTATTGTAAAAACTCTATTAACATAGACTTATGTGCAGAGTTTTTCAATAATTTTAATAAAATTGATGATCTTGCATATTCAACTAGAGTACAGGGTAAGGATTTTATTTTTACCCCCTCTATGTTGAGCGAGCATCTAGGACTCATGCATTCATCATGTCCGATTGCATATTTTCCATCCATTGAGTTACCGAATGGTGACCCCTATTCACACATTACATTAGATAGGATACACTTGCATCTATTTGTTGAGGAGAGAACTCCATCTATGAGTATCTTCAGTTCTACTAGACTCAGAGTACAGGACTATGCCCTATACCGAGTCATAGTGAACTGCATTCTGCCACTCACCACTAGGGACATCGCTATGTTGCGTCCCTATCATTCATTTATACTTTATGCACTTAGTTTACAGATGTTCCATTCCATCATTCATCATTCTAGGTCAATTACTAGTAGAAAGGCACATTTGCCTTACTGCCATGTCATCACATCCTTACTAGCCACATTAGGATTTAATGTTACCACAGGTAACATCAAACAACTTAATGAGTATGACATGATAGGTTCTAGGCAATTTGGATTAGCTAAAATAGGTTTAGATGAGAATAATGTCCTAGCATGGAAGAGAGATGGCCCTCAGCCCCAGCCCTAACCTGAGCCGGAGCAAAAGCCTGAGATGGACCCTAAGCACCACTCCGAGTCTGAGCATCAAGAAGCCCCAGGATTCGACAGTCTATCACCATTTCTTGGGATTTCAGCACCTCCTACTATAGCAAAGAGATTATCCATATTGAAGGATGTGATGTAGCACCAAGAGCAGCAACATCAGGCTCATCATCTTGAGATGATGCAAATGCTCCAAGAGTAGAGAGAGGATCATCGAGAGATGATGGAGTTGTTTAGATCTTGGAGCATGGGTCATCCACCCGCTCAACCTTTTGACTAGGATTGTTTTAATTATTCTAGTTGTTACTATTTGAACTTAAATAATAAATTGATAACTTTTAATCTTGGTTGTGATTTGGATTATGCTTGGTAGACTAGGATGCTTTCATGTTCATTACTCAAATTTATTTTGAAAAGTAATATTATATTGTATTATTTTTAAAGGAAATTTACAAATCAATCTAGCCTAGGTCAATTTAGATTTCATGATCCTATAGACCTAGGTAAGCCTTCGCATCTCACAAACACCTAGGATTACCTGTTTGTGTGTTGAGCCACGAAGATGGGCGTGAGATGTTAGGACTGCACCCTTAGTTCCAGATGTAGATTCAGTGCATCAAAATGAACCAATACAAGGTTTACAAGAGCAAATAAATCACTTCTATGACTAACTCTAATTCAAATCTTGATGATAATTTTATATCACTTGAGCTAATAAAGAGTTGGACATTTACTTTAAGGAAATTTTTAGATGTGTATTTTTAAGTATAAAAATAATATTTTTGAATTCATGGTTGGAAATATTTTCTATCACATTTGCATCAAATTGAAAATTTCGATAATTTAAAAAATATTTTTTATTGAGGGGGAATGAAAATTTTTGAAATTTTGAAAAATTAAAATTTAAAAAATATTTATTATTAAAGGAGAATGAAAAATTTTGAAAATTGAAAATTATTTTTGAGTGGAAGTAAGAAATTTTGAAAATTGAAAATTTTAAAAATATTTATTATTAAGGGGGAATGAAAAATTTTGAAAATTGAAAAATATTTTTGAGTGGAAGTGAGAAATTTTAAAAATTTAAAATTTAAATAATATTTATTATTAAGGGGGAGTTTTGAAAATTTTTGAAAATTTTGGTAATTTAAAAAATATATATATTTGGTTGAGGGGGAGTTAGAAAATTTTGAAAAATGTTGAAAATTTTGGAATTTAAAAAAAAATTATTGAGGGGGAGTTAGAATTTTTGAAAATTTAGAGTTTGAAATATGTTTTTATTAAGGGCATTTTTTGAAAATCACAATTTTAAAGAATTTCAAAGATTTTTTAAAAACATTTTAAGGGAATCATTGATAAATTTTGAAAATGGAGACATTAAGAGTTTTGAAAATTTTAGAAATTTAATATTTTGAAAATTTTGAATCCAAAAAATATAAGGAGAGATTCTATATTTAATAAGAAAATCTCATTTAAGGGGAGTATTGATATATTATTTTCAAAACATAAGCATTTTTTATAGAGCTTGATCTTTAGTTTGTAAACTTTAATTCTCATCTTATGGCATTTTGAACTTAATGTTGTGTTTTGATATATGCCAAGGGGGGAGAGAGGAGATTTAAAGTTAGAAAGAAGAGACTTAAATAGAGGGAGATTTAAAATTCTTTATGCATATGAGCATGTCATGCATATTCAATGCATTTATGATATATTCTATAATTGGATATTGCAGTTTAATTCTCCTAACTTTAACTGATGTGTTGTCAAACATCAAAAAGGGAGAGATTGTTGATGCAGAGAGCATCACTCCTTGGTTTTGTTGTATGAACCATAATTAAAGTTAGGACTTACTTGTGTTCTAATATCAGTGTTAAGTGTATACACTTAACAAGAAGTCATAGTAGGTCGTGTTGATCGAATACTAAGCAAATGACTTGACAGATCAGGAGGACTGAACACCAGGCATGAAGTCCAGATGGGTCGTGTGGACTGAACATTTGGCATGAAGACTGATTGGGCCAGGAGATCAGACAATCAACAAAAAGTCTAGCTAGGTCAGGTAGACCGGACAGTTGATGGAAGCCCTGGTAGGTCAGATCGGATGTCAAGAATGGTCAGTAAAGTAGATAACCAACAGGTAATCCTCGAGTGAAAATGTAAGGCCGAATCCTCTTTAGGGGGGCAGAGCTAGGCGTCGATTTGACAGAGAGTCCGCGTGGGACTTAGAAGTTGAGATCGAGCAGTATTACTACTGCTATTATATTTTGTATTATCTATTTGTGCTAATATCATTTTGCAAGGATAAGTCGACCAAATGGATGCCATTCGACTGGGTATGTTTCAGTCAATTGGATACCTAGTTGGTAGGATTTGCTTGTGATCAATCGATGATCTGGCATGCAGATGGAAAGAGTTTCAATCAACTGAAGAGACAAACTTCCCAATGTGGAGTCGAGTGACCTGGAGTTGACTGGATCATGTTCAGTCGATTGGAAGACTAAAAGTTCCATATCGACGAGCTGATGTGGAGTCGACTGGAAGGCATTCTAGTCAACTGGAAAAGGTTTATAAAATAAATGCTCGACCAGCTCCGAAAATAATACTTTTACTACATAAAAGTGCTACCTATATTCATTTATGTCTACTAGAGCTTCAATTCCTCACAAAGATGCACATCCAACACTCTGTGCCTACTTCCAAATTTCCTTTAGTGTAGGTATAACTTAACTCTAATTTTGCTTGTATTCATTTTCTCTTTGTGTACTTAATTTCAAAAGAGAAGGTAGAGTGTTACTTATCTCTCATTATTTGTAAAAAGTGAACCCCTCCGAGGTCGAGTGTTCTCAAGTCGGAGGGTATATAGTGATTGCCCATCGAGGTAGCTCTTGGAAGAGCTACGGGCCTTGGAGTAGCAACCCTATTGGGTTGTGAACCAAGTAAATAGATTATGTCTTGATTTCATTTATTTCGCTGCTTACTCTAATTGAAAATATAAAATATGTTTTAAAAATTTAAAGAAAATTATAAACTCCGAGATTCACCCCCCCCCCCTTGTTGGTGCAATCGACCCGGGTCATGATTGACCGGACTCGAGTTTGACTCAAGGGGGATTTTGATGGTTGACTAGGGTTGACCATGTCATGGAAAGTCCAAGTCTTGAGTACTTGGCATGTAAAGTCCAAGCATGGGTCTTGACAGGGAAAAATCCAAGCATGGGTCTTGGCATGGAAAGTCCAACATGAGTTGGCAAGGGGAAGTTCAAGCTTGAGTCTTGGCATTTGAAAAGTTCAAGGGGTTTGATATTGGCGGCGTAAAGTACAAGCGGGGATCTTGGAAGCATAAGTCCAATGGTTGGCGGCGTAAAGTCCAAGCGGAGTCTTGGCAGCATAAGTCCAATGTGTCTTAGCGGTGTAGACACCTTTAGAATGACATAGCCGATGGAAGCACCTGAAGGCTAGCGTATGGATGAACAAGTCATGGATGAATTGGAGGGATCCGATAGGTGTGAGGCTGACGGAGGTGGCTAGAAGGCTTAGGTCTAGGCTAAGGGTGGTCTAGTAAGTATGGGGGAACCATACTTGGGTTAAAACCTCATGTTTAAGGTTGGCAGTCGACTAGCAAAATGGTCGGTTAGACTGCTATAAGTCGACTAGAGTTCGAGTGCCGGTTAAGGGCTGAAAATGCCTTGGTAGTCGACTGATTATTGGATCGATCCGTGATGGCGATAGATCGCCATGGATGGCGATCGTGATGGCGATGATCGCTATGGATGGCAATGATTCTGGATGGGAATTTTCGACCGCGACCATAGAACGCTTCGTAGCTGACTGGGCAATCGGCTATGGACATTAGCAGTCGACTGGTGATGTCATCAGTCGACTGTCAAGAGATCTGTTGGAATTTTTTTAGCGTGGATTGAGCCGTTGTCTCACGACAACAGTATTCGCAGTTGACTGGGGCCTTATGGCAGTCGACTACCAGGCGAAAATCTAGCCCGATGCAGGTTAAAAAAAAAGTTGTTCGTGGAGATTCCGACATTGGTTCTTTGGGAGCTTTGGTGAGGTGATTTGAAGGCGAATTGCAGGTGCATTTCAGGGTCCTTCAAGCTCATCCAAGCAACCAACAAGCAAGCGCTCAAAACCCTATATTTTAAAGTGTTCTTTACATTTTCACTTGTATTTGCTTGTTTACTTTGTATTACTTTTTGTAATTCATTGTACGAGGTTTCTCCACCTCCGACTTATTGTCGAGAAGAAGTTTATTGGATTAGTTGTGTGTGTTTGCATTGCCAGGGTTCTTACAAGCCCAATTCGTGGAGTAGAAACCATTCGGTTCCGAACCACGTTATATGATTGTGTAATTGTGTGATTGTGCTATTTGTTATTGTTATTATCATTATTCCGATGTGCGCTAACACAATTCATAGAAATGATCAAATTCCTCCATTGACAAGCCAACGTGCTATTCACCACCCTCTAGCGGTCACCGAATCCTCAACAATTGGTATCTGAGCTCGGGGCTCTTCTACGGACTAATCGCCGGGAGCAAAACTGCTAGAGGTTGAAGATTGAAAATCAAGAGAATTTGGGTTGGGACATCAACACCCCAATCCCATATACTTTCTATGGACAAGAAGGCTTCAACAAATGGAAGACAAGAATTGAAGACTTCTTGATGATGAGGGACTTTGAAGAATGGTCCATGTTGATGGAGGGATTTAGCTATCCAAGAGGACCAAAGGGAGGGTTCCTCAAGAAGAAGAGATGGACCAAAGAGCTAGTCCAAGCCTTCGAGAAAAATGGTAAGGTAATGAAATTTTTGATTGATTTAATACCTAACAATATCTTGTGTATGTAGGTAATTATATAGATGCCAAAGAGCTATGGAGGCAAGTGGCAAAGCTCCATGAAGATTCATTACCGGTTCATGAAGACCCATCGCCGACTCAAGAAGAGGAGGCCGAAGATGAATCCTCATCCTCACAAGTAAGTGAGGATTCAGAAGTTGAGGAGGAGTCAACTTTCGGATCGGTGGGAGAGGAATTGAAAGAGGTGAAAGAAGCCTCCACCGCTAGGATTGAGGGGGAGGAGAGAATTCCCACACCGGAGCAACCTCAAAAGGAGACATCTACATCCGGTCGAGAGGAAGAGCAAGCTCAAGAGGCTTCCACCACGGATCTAGGTAACTCGAGCATGTTAATTAAAAGTAAAAACCATATAATATGCTTTGAGTGTAGGGAATCCGGACACTACAAGAGTAAGTGTCTGAAAAGAGTAAGGAAAGCTCCACCGACACTAAAGGTCAAGGATGCCGGTGTCCCCACCAAGAAGAGCAAGGAGCATATGGTGTGCTTCAAATACCGATAACCAGCACATTATAGGAGCCAATGCCCTAGGAGGAAAGGAGAAGCTACACATGTAGGGGGAGCCTCTAAGGTAAACCCTAAGGTAAAATTCAATAATGCTTATACTTTAAGTTATAGGCAAAAGCATGTCAGGAATTTTAATTCTCTTGCAATTTATCATAAAGGGCATGCTAGAAATAGGGAATATTGTTTAGGAGCTAAGAAAGTCAACCTTAGGAATAAGGAGAAATTTGGGACTAATGTCCCTAAAAATATTTTACCTAAGGCATCTATTAGAAAAATTGAGGACCATCTAGGTTTTAATCCTAAATGGACTAGGCATATGCCTAGAAAGAACAATGTCCAAAGACCAAATCAAAATTCAAAAATTGGGCAATTGGAGTTGGAAAATCAAGCCTTGAGGTCAAGTCTTGAGAAATTAGAAAAAACCCTTAGGAATATACAAAATCAATTTAAAGGGTCAAATAGTCAAAACCTAGGGTCTAGAAGTTAATGTCAAAGACCTAGAAATCAAGAACCATCCAAGGGCAAGCCTAAGACCAAAAAGACCTATCACAATGTTTCATTTGATTATGGAACTCAAACTAGGTCTAGGAAGACCAAGGTTATTAGGGAAGTTATCTCTAAGGGTAACCAAGGTGTGTGCCTAGTGGATAGGGTTTCAAGGAAACCTAGGGAAGCCACTAAGAAGGTTGCAAGGGGAGTTACTGTTAGTACATATAAGATCGACATATCTCTACAATGGCATGATATTGTCCACTTTGGGCCTAAGCCCTCATGGTTTTGCTTTTGGGCTTTACCCAAAAGGTCTCATACCAATGGAGATATCTTTTCATCTTATAATCACATGATCTTTTCCATGTCTTACCAATGTGGGACTTTGATTGTATTCCAATACTCCAACAATCCCCCCCCCCTCAAATGAATAACCACATTGACCCCCCCCCCCTAAGCCTATTCGTCCTCGAAGGACATCCTCTGCTTGATGTTCGATCCTCAACCCACCAGGACTTCCTACCAACTGTCTGGTCCTCTTGACCCAGCTGAACTTCATGTCAGTTGTCCAGCCCTTCTGGCCCAACTGAACTTTCTGCTAGTTGTTCAGTCCTCCCAACCCAATTGGACTTCCTACCTGGTGTCTGGTTCTCTTGATCCGGACATGGGAGCTCAACTTCCTTCGTTCGAGGTTCATGGCTTGACATGGACCATGGCTCTGATACCAATTGTTAATACATATAAGATCCACATATCTCTACAATGGCATGATATTGTTCACTTTGGGCCTAAGCCCTTATGGTTTTGTTTTTGGGCTTTACCCAAAAGGCCTTATACCAATGGAGATATCTTTTCATCTTATTTGCACATGATTTTTCCATGTCTTACCAATGTGGGACTTTGATTGTATTCCAATACTCCAACAGTTACCCCTAGAGTCAACCTAGGTAAGACCCAAATGACTAAGGCTTCAAAGCCTAGGAGTGTCATTAAGAGGGTATCTAGGGAGGTTATCCCTAATAAATACCTAATTAACCCAAGGAGCTCAAATAGGATTTTGGTTCCTAGGTGCGTGATCGATTCACGCTAGATGGGTTTAGGTGTGTCAACCTTGATTGGAAGGGTAGCTAACCCAACCATAGCAAAGTTGGCATTTTAGGATATTTTCAAGGTTATGGGTGCCTTGGAAATAAGTATGGAGCTAAATCCAAAAATATTTTAGGATGTGCCAATATACTTTGAAGATTATGAAAAATCAATCAAATTGACACAAGTTAGGTTTAGAGGTCTTAGTGTGCAATTTGGGTTTTTGGCATACTTTGGGAATAATTGACAATATGACAAAATGAGATTAATAATAACAAATGGCAACAAACACTAAAATTTAGGTATTATATACCTTATATTTTATTTGCCATGCTTGATTTGCCATATAACATGCTATGACATCATATCTACTTTCAATCATTTAATGTCATGATCATGTTTAGGATTAGGGTTAAATGTCATGTATGCTTAGATTCCATCTTATGCCATGACATCATGATTATGGGCATATTTTTATTTATATCATTATTAATGCCATAATTATTCATGCATTAATAAAAACTGAGTTAAGAACTATGGCATGACTTGAAGTCCCATTTATAAGGGAATCAAGTAGTGTTGCCTTAGAAAAATGCATGAGACCTTATTTTAAACCAAAACCCACATCTCACATCTAAATTGACATGACATGTATGTATATTTATACACCCTAGATACATGTGAGATGATAGGATATGAGTTAAGTTCAAGATGCATAGTTTTTACATCTAGATAAACTCAAACTCATCTAAAATCATGTTGTGGATCATTGGGAAAGCTAGTGTACAAGTCATGTACATTGATCCCAAGGATCATGATCCAATATAAGTTTTCAAAAATATTTTAAAATCATTTTAGAAAACTTTGGTGAAGTCTATCTTTTGATAGCAATCACCATTGATGAAATTGATCAAAGTGAGCTAAAACATTGAAGTTTTTCTTCACTTTTGAACTTTGTGTCAATTTCGCTATTTTATGGGTAAAATATTTTTCTAACATTTTTCACCCATTGTATTACTTATAAGTAATGTACGTATGAATTTTCACGATTTATCAAATTGGGTAGTTTTACTTATGCTTTTTTAAAACTCGATTTCTGAAATTGAATTTGGCGATTTGATCAATCGATCACGCTTGATGGCGATCGATGAAGGGCGATTATTGATAATCGTAAGTAGTCAATGTGGCGTGATTTCAAAAAAAATAAGGTTGTTTAGCCCGTGTTCAGCTACGATAAAGTTCCCTAACTATTCCTAACCCTAGGATATGCTTTGGGAAGCATTATAAAGGGTGAAAATCCATTGGATATGGATTAGGAGAGTTATTAGGGTGATGTATCAAATTTAAGGTATAGAAAAGTTCAATGTTGAACTTTAGACCTTATTTTTGATGGTTTAGAGTTCCTATTGGCTTAGGGACTTCTTAAGGACATTGTTGGTGCAATGGTCAAGGGGGAGCAAGCCTTTAGAAGGAGGTATCCATCATGGGATGTGTTGGTTATGGCACCGCGGTGAGTGTGTGTTCGAACATGTTTCGTAAACATGTGCACAGCGGAAGAAACAAAAATAATAAATCTAATTTATTACAACACATACACCACACGCATGCATAGTACAACATGTGTAGACATAACCGTAAATTTAAATTTTGCAATAAAAGGAAATTTATACTACGTATACTTGACGTATCACGTGTAGCAGGAAAGGCATCAACCGGAACGATCCTCGCTAGAATCGCCTCTATCTGTATCCACGTCGAGTATCTTCGGGATGACTTGACAAAGTCACGAGCCTTGTCTTCATACGAGTTACTAGCCTCGTGTTGAAGACGATGTGATCGAGAGAAGATCACAATCCGAATCAAAATTCGGATTCAAAACGAGTCCTCAAAAACTCGCTTCTCCGGAGAGGTATTCGTCAACCGTTTGACGAATCCTTCGTCCTCCACCTGTGAGGATTACCAGAGATCGAAACTCCGGCAAGGAAGCCACTGTCGGAGCTCCAAACGTCGTCCAAATGACGCTCCGACACGAAATAAACAAGCTGTCCAGAAAACTGGACAGCTTTGGTGGAGGATTAGGGACGGCCAAATAAGGAAGCTAGATGCTCACCTTGTCGCCGGACCCAAGGAAGATCACCGGAGGGTCGCCGGAGGATCGCCAGCTGATGCTTGGATGCCAGCAACAAGTTTGGATGGCGGCACAAGGGTGGGCGGCGGCTAGGGTTGGGCGCCAACCACAAGAGGAGAAGGAGAGGGTGGGCGGCAAGTTGTGGATTGCTTGGATTAGGTTTTCACAAAACCCTTAAACCCTATTTTATAGAGAACAAATTCTCCTAATGGTTATCGGATCATAACAAAAATCCCGTTAACCCGCTCCATTAATTTAAGTTAAAATAAACCAAACCGATTTGGTCTATTTTAAGTTAAAATGAACCGAACCAACTTTGGTTCATTCATTTAATACAAACCAAACCCCTTTGGTTTATTCTCCACCATTGGATTAGAACAAAACCAATTTGATTCATCCATCATGTCTACATAAGACACGACCCATCCACGCTTCCATTGCGACTGAAATGATTTCATACTCGCTCCTTGTTTGGTCCAACCAAACCTAGTTTCTCTCGGTCTGAGAATATCATTCTCAAGCTCGTTTTAAATCCTTCGGATTACGCTCATTGTGCATGTGACCAAATAGGTTCTCGGTTTATGTTGGCTGTCTATAATTAACCATTAATTATAGAACGATCATGAGTGACACCTAGTAGTACATCATGATCCCCAATTAACCGAAAAGATCAACGGTTGATCCAGAACTATTTACAAACCCTTGAGCTAGAATGATTCGTGCCCATTCCTTTCACTCATCTTATACCCACTTGGTTGGGACATGGTCTATAGTGCCGATCCCCACTAGGTTAACTAGGTCACCTAGCCCAAGTATCATTTTCTGTCCTCATTCTGAATTCGCACATGTATCGAAGAGTACCTTACTCTAAACATGTAATGCTTTGGCCAAAGACTTTAGTAACAATCCGACGAGAGGCCATGGGTATACATCTCCTCGCAAGGAGTGGTGAATCCTTTATTGGCTATTCAAACATCTTCGATCACTTCGACTTATACCCAATCATCCCGGGTCCACATCTCCTCAGAGATGCTTGCTTAAGATGTCAAAGCATAAGTATTCATGATCAAGATGACTTGAATACTGCAAGTCAAAGCAACATCGCACTTAAGCTACAGTAAGAACTTCATTGACATATCTATATATGCAGAGAACCATATGAAGTCTTACGGCTGGTCACTCCAATGAACTAGTTATCATAACTAGCATCCACAATTAACTCCGGACATCACAATGTCTCCAGCCAGTGAGAATCAGCTGCTTGGATACACCAAGGAGTATATCTCGTGCTAGTCTCGACAGATTTGATGGTGTCCTAATCCATCAATTCATCGACCAGGGATAATTTCGATACATCACAATTACACATGTAGAGACACTCACTAGTTGTGATCCAATCATAAATTCTCTCATGCTGTGAATCGTATCGTGGACATTCAGTAAATGAGTTTAAGATCTAATCAAATACATGAGAACATGTATACTCAAATAGTGAATCTTCATTTATCATATAAATGGTTCAAACATAAGGCGATTGCCTTAGTGTTAGTAATATATGAGAGATGTCCTAAGGCAATCGCCTTATGTATGAACCATTTATATGATAAATGAAGATTCACTATTTGAGTATACATGTTTTATGTATTTGATTGGATCTTAAACTCATTTACTGAATGTCCACGTTACAATTCACAGCATGAGAGAATTTGTGATTGGATCACAATTAGTGAGTATCTCTACATGTGTAATTGTGATGTATCAGAATTATCCCTAGTCGATGAATTGATGGATTTGGACACCATCAATTCTGTCGAGACTAGCACGAGGTATACTCCTTGGTGTATCCAAGCACCGATTGATCGGAGACATAGTGATGTCCGGAGTTAATCGTGGATGCTAGTTATGGTAACTAGTTCATTGGAGTGACCAAACCGTAAGACTTCATATGGTTCTGCATATATAGATATGTCAATGAAGTTCTACTGCGGGCTTATGCGATGTTCGTTGACTTAGCGGTATTCAAGTCATCTTGATCATGAGACTTATGCTTTGACATCTTAAGCAAGCATCTCTAAGGAGATGTGGACCCGGATGATTGGGTATAAGTCAAGTGATCGAAGGTGTTTGAATAGCCTATAAAGGATTCACCACTCCTAGCAGGAGATGTATACCCATGGCCTCGCCTGATTGTTATTAAAGTCTTTGGCCAAAGCATTACATGTTTAGAGTAAGGTACTCTTCGATACATGTGGAGTAACTAGAATCCGTAGGACGAGGAAATGATACTTGGGCTAGGTGTGACGAGTCACCTAGTGGGATCGACAATAGACCATGTCCCAACCAAGTGGGTATAAGATGAGTGAAGGGAATGGGGCACAATCATTAGAGCCAAGGCTTTCAGAAATAGTTCTGGATCAACCGTTGATCTTTTCGGTTAATTGGGGATCATGATGTACTACTAGGTGCCACTCATGATCGTTCTATAATTAATGGTTAATTATAGACGTCCAACATAAACCGAGAACCTATTTGGTCACACGCACAACGAGTGTAATCCAAAGGATTTAAAACGAGCTTGAGAATGAGATTCTCAGACCGAGAGAAAGTAGGTTTGGTTGGACCAAACATAAAGCGAGCATGAAATCGTTTCAGTCACAATGAAGCGTGGATGGGCCGAGTCTTATGAAGACGTAATGGATGAACCAAAATGGTTTGGTTCTAATCCAATGGAGGAGAATAAACCAAAGGGTTTGGTTTATTTTAAACGAATGAACCAAAAGTTGGTTCGGTTCGTTTTAACTTAAAAATAAACCATCATGGTTTGGTTTATTTTAACTTATCTTAATGGAGGCGGGTTACTTGGGCTTTAATGGTTATGATCCAATAACCATTAAGAGAATTAGTTCTCTATAAAGAGGGCTTAAGGGATAATTAAGCCCTAATCAAAACCCTAGCAAACCTAGGTTGCCGCCCACCTCTCCATGGAGACTCTCGGCGCCAACCTAGCTGCTTGCCGCCCTTGTGTGCGCGTCAACTCCTTGCGGCGTCAAGCTTGGTGATCCTCGGCGACCCTGTGATCTTCCAAAGGTGAGCACCTATCTCCTCCACCAAAGCTGTCCAGTTTTCTGGACAGCTTGCTCTCCTCTCGTTGGAGCATCGTTTGGACGACGGTTAGAGCTCCGACAGCGGCTAACTTACCGGGGATTCGATCTCTGGTAATCCTCTGAGGTGGAGGACGAAGAATTCGTCAATTGGTTGACGAATACCTCTCCGGAGAAGCGAGTTTTGAGAACTCATATTGGGATCCGAATTTGGATTCGGATCGTGATCATCTCTCGATCACGTCGTCTTCAACACGAGGCTAGTAACCCGTACGAAGACGAAGCTCGTGGCTTAGCGAAGTCATCCCGAGGAACTCGGCGTGGATACGGATAGAGACGATTCTAGCGAGGATCGTTCCGGTTGATGTCGTTCCCGCTACACGTCATACGAAAGGTATAACGTAGATAAATTTCCTTTTATTGCAAATTTAAATTTAGGTTATGTCTACACTTGTTGTAATATGCATGCGTGTGTTGTGTGTGTTATAATAAATGTAGATTTATTATTTTATTGCTTCCTCTGTGTTCATGTTTGCGAAACGTGATCGAACACACACACGCCGCGGTGCCGGAAACCCAACAGTGGTATCAGAGCCCAGGTTGTGTTTCGACATAATCGTAAAAATGGTTTTGTGATAGTCATAATGTATTTCTGGAAATTTTCTAATTTTGGAAATTTAGAAGTATTTATGGAAATTTTTCAATTTTGGAAAGTCTAGAAGTATTTATGGAAATCTTCTACTTTTGGAAAGTTGGAAGTATTTATGGAAATTGATATTTTCCATAAATAAAATATTTGATTAGATTCTGGAAATTTATTTCCTAATTTAATCATGATTTGATTTGGGAAATCAAATCTTAAAATATTTTATTTCCATAAGTAGTTTTAATGATTTAGGAAATTGGTTTCCTAAATAGATTTTCCTTAATCAAATAATTCCATGAATAAAATATGTGATTAGATTTGGAAATTTGTTTCCTAATTTAATTATGATTTGATTTGGAGAATCAAATCTTAAACATATTTTATTTCCATAAATAGTTATGACATATAAGGAAATATATACATGACATAATTGTATGCCATGTAATTGCATTAGATGCATAACATTATGCCATGCGTGTCGTGACATGTAGATGTATGCCATGTATGTCATGCCATGTAGATAATAGTTATTTGCATGCAAAGAGAATGAGACATAAAAACCCTTAAACAATATTAAAGCCTACACCTTTCATTAATATGGTTAGAACCAGAGTTCCGTTTCTTGTTTGGGTTGTTGGACTCTCTCCAAGCCCGGCTCGAACCCGAACATGTTCAAACCATGGAATAGTTTAATACTAATATGGTAAGAGTCGGAGGTCAATCGTTAGCTTTGGTTGTTGGACTCTCTCCAAGCCGGGCTAATTGGTTGAATGCACTCTAACCACATTAAAACTATTTCTCGATTAATGGGTTGGCTTTAACCTGGAGCATCGGCTTGTTGGACTCTCTCCAAGGTCGATGTAAAGGGAGGTGAAGTTGGGTGCTATGCATATGATGCATACTTGTTAATGTGTTAACAACCCGATGTATGTGTGAACATTCAATTAGTTGATAGCACATTGTGATAGTTGCATATACGTGATATGCAATCGGTATAGTTGATACCTACCATCGTAGTTATGAATGGCTTGTTGGGCTCTCTCGAGGTTGTTCATAACTATAATGGATATCGACCCATTCGGAGATGGACCTACGATCTCGAGTGATTTTGGGGTTTTGAAATTGAAAAATGAATGGGATTTATAAATGTATATTGATGCATTTTAAAATCATTTTCTCATATATGCTCGTTTTGTATTTCTAAGATTGATCATGATGTCTTTGAATTTGCGTTCCATTTTGGATTGAATAAATTAAGGCGAGCTTCTTGGGTGGCTTAGAAGCTTGAGAATTGTTCTCAAGGTTGAAAAGCTTGCAAATGTCCTCGAAGCGCCTCTTCCCGCCCATCCTAGTGACGATGCAACTCTGGACCAATTGTTGGCCTATCAGAAACATGTGAGTGATTCTGAACAAATGAGTTGCATCATGCTAGCCGCGATGGAACCCAAGCTACGAAAGCAGCATGAGCTTATGGATGCTCATATCGTAGTCCTTCATCTTTGTGAGTTGGTTGATGAGCAAGTGAGATTCGAAAGGTTCGAAGTCTCAAAGCTCCTCTTCACCTCTGAGATGCTATAAGGTTCATCGTAGTCTTGCTCAATATCTTTGAAGGCGTGGAGTCTTACGAGAAGCATGGCGAGGGGCAGTGCTGATTAGTTGATTCCTCGAAGAAAGGTTCTAAGAGGAAGTCAAAGGAACAGCAGAAGGGAAAGAAGAGAAGGGCTAAGAAGGTAGAACTAGCACAAAAGGAAACTTGCCATCATTATGGCAAGGAGAGCCATTTGCGAAGAAAGTGCAAGATTTATCTTGATTCCGTGAAGAAGAATAAGGCATCGGATGCCCCATCTTCTTCAGATATCTTCGTTATTGATTGTCATTCTATTTCCTCAAACACTTGGGTATTGGATACTGGGTGTGACTCACATATATGTAATGACATACATGGGCTAAGGAATAGAAGAAGACTCGTCAAGGGAGAGTCAAATTTGCGTGTTGGGAATGGAGCAAAGGTTGCTGTAGTCGCCATTGGAACGCATTTGTTGAAACTCCCTACAGGACTTGTCTTAGAACTAGACAATTGCTTTTATATTCCTTCGTTGATAAAGAACATCATTTCTATTTCTTGTTTAAATAGAAATGGGTACCATTTGACTTTTAGTAACAATTGTTGTTACATAACTTTAAATGGAGTTCTTTATGGGACTGGAACTTTAAGCAATGGTGTTTATACGTTTGACGTATCCAGTGACATTTGCAATATCGAAGCGAGCAACAAGTGTGCTCGAAAGGATAATCAAATAGACTCCTATATGTGGCATTGTCGTCTTGGCCATGTAAGCAAGAAACACATGTCCGAATTACACTGATGTGGAATTCTGGAATCGTTTGAATTGGATTCATGCGATACATGCGAATCATGCTTAAAAGGTAAGATGACTAAGTTACCTTTTACTGGAAAGGGTGAACGAGTGGGAGAGTTATTAGGTCTAATACATACTGATGTATGTGGACCTATGTCAACTCAAGCATTAGGAGGCTATAGCTACTTCATTACCTTCACCGATGATCACTCATGGTTTGGGTATGTGTTCTTGATGAAACACAAGTCTGAAGCCTTTGAAAGATTCAAAGAATTCAGAAATGAAGTAGAGAAACAACATGATAAGAGTATTAAAATACTTCGATCGGATCGAGGTGGTGAATACTTAAGTCAAGAGTTTCTTGATTATCTAAGAGACAATGGTATATTGTCTCAATGGACTCCGCCATATACACCACAGCATAATGGTGTATCTGAGAGGCGTAACCGGACCTTGTTGGACATGGTCAGGTCAATGATGAATCATGCGACTCTTCCCAAGTCCTTTTGGGGCTATGCACTTGTTAAACAGAATGCCTACCAAGGTAGTCTCAACTACTCCATATGAGATATGGAATGGTAAGAAACCTCATGTATCTTACTTGAGGATATGGGGTTGTCCTGCTTATGTGAAGCGGACTGTATCAGAAAAATTGGATGCTAAGTCTGATAAATGTCTATTTGTTGGATACGCTAAGGAAACAAGGGGTTACCAATTCTATCATCCTGTGGAACAAAAGGTGTTTGTTTCAAGGCATGCTGTGTTTCTAGAGAAAGAGTTTCTCTTGCAAGAAAACAGTGGGAGTGTCGTCGAGCTTGAGGAGGCTC
Organism: Wurfbainia villosa; assembly: GCA_025175895.1. NCBI lineage: Eukaryota > Viridiplantae > Streptophyta > Magnoliopsida > Zingiberales > Zingiberaceae > Wurfbainia > Wurfbainia villosa. The sequence continues at coordinate 33,328,475 of CM046000.1, read as the reverse complement.
GAGAGACTCAAATAGACATTGATGAGATACCTGGTGAAGCACAACAGCCGACAACTCATAGTGATGAGAAATCGACTGGACCTATTGTAACACCACATCTTCATAGATCTGGTAGAACACGCAATATTCCTGAGAGATATGGATTTCTCGTAAGTGAATCGAACGATGTGTTACTCATTGATGATGTGGAGCCTACCAATTATGAAGAAGTGCCGACAAGTTCAGAAAGGGATAAGTGGCTTGGTGCCATGAAGTCGGAAATGGATTCCATGTATGAAAACCAAGTTTGGAACTTGGTTGACCCACCTGAAGGGATAAAGCCTATAGGGTGCAAGTGGGTTTTCAAGAAAAAAACCGACATGGATGGTAATGTGATTACCTATAAGGCTAGATTGGTGGCGAAAAGATATCGTCAAAAACAAGGTGTTGATTATGACGAAACCTATTCGCCTGTAGCTATGCTTAAATCCATTCGGATGCTCCTGGCCATAGCGGCTCATTATGATTATGAGATATGATAGATGGATGTGAAAATAGCTTTCCTTAATGGAAACCTGCTCGAGGACGTGTATATGATACAGCCTGAGGGTTTCACATCGGTTGATAAAACTAAGGTATGTAAATTACGACGATCCATTTATAGATTGAAGCAAGCATCCAGGAGTTGGAATATCCGTTTTGATGAGACAATCAAAAGGTTTGATTTCTCACAAAATTCAGACGAACCTTGTGTGTACAAGAAGGTTAGTGGGAGTGCAGTCGTGTTCCTAGTATTGTATGTCGATGACATACTACTTATAGGAAACAATGTTTCAATCTTATAGTCAGTAAAGGTTTGGTTATCCAAGACATTCTCCATGAAAGACCTGGGAGAAGCAACCTACATCCTTGGGATTAAGATATATAGAGATAGATCGAAACGGTTGCTTGGTCTTTCGCAGTCTACATATATAGACCGAGTGCTAAAGAGGTTTAGCATGTCGGAATCCAAAAAAGGTTTCTTACCCATCAGGCATGGGGTACACCTTTCGAAGTCTATGTGTCCGCGCACAGAAGACGAGAGGATTTGCATGAGTAAGATTCCCTATGCATCCGCAATAGGATCTATCATGTATGCTATGTTATGTACAATGCCCGATGTATCGTATGCTCTTAGTATCACGAGCAGATACCAGTCTGATCCAGGAATGGATTATTGGGTGGCTGTTAAGACGATCCTTAAGTACTTGAGAAGAACTAAGGATGTGTTCGTAATATATGGAGAAGGGTACATGGTGATATGTGGGTATACGGATGCCAGCTCCAGACAGACAAGGATGATTCCATGTCTCAGTCTGGGTATGTATTCACCTAGAATGGAGGCGCAATAAGTTGGAAAGGTTCCAAGCTTGACGCTATAGCGGATTCTGCCACTAAGGCAGAATACATTGCAGCTTTGGAGCGACAAGGAAGGCGGTTTGGATCAAGAAGTTCATCTCACGAACTTGATGTGGTCTCATCAATGATCCAAACATGTGCCCGCTATCATCTTATCAGAGAGATCATCAGTAGGAACGAAATACAAATCGAGAAAATTCCCACTGAAAGGAACTTAGCGGATCCTTTGACTAAAGCATTACCTCAAAGTAAGTTTGAGGGTCATGTTAGAGCTTATGGTATTAGATCTGTAGCGATTGGCATTAGGCAAGTGGAGTCTGTTAGTAATATATGAGAGATGTCCTAAGGCAATCGCCTTATGTATGAACCATTTATATGATAAATGAAGATTCACTATTTGAGTATACATGTTTTATGTATTTGATTGGATCTTAAACTCATTTACTGAATGTCCACGTTACGATTCACAGCATGAGAGAATTTGTGATTGGATCACAACTAGTGAGTATCTCTACATGTGTAATTGTGATGTATCAGAATTATCCCTAGTCGATGAATTGATGGATTTGGACACCATCAATTCTGTCGAGACTAGCACGAGGTATACTCCTTGGTGTATCCAAGCGGTGATTCTCCTAGAGACATAGTGATGTCCGGAGTTAATCGTGGATGCTAGTTATGGTAACTAGTTCATTGGAGTGACCAGCCGTAAGACTTCATATGGTTCTCTGCATATATAGATATGTCAATGAAGTTCTTACTGTGGCTTAAGTGCGATGTTTGTTTGACTTGCGGTATTCAAGTCATCTTGATCATAGAGACTTATGCTTTGACATCTTAAGCAAACATCTCTAAGGAGATGTGGACCCGGGATGATTGGGTATAAGGCGAAGTGATCGAAGGTGTTTGAATAGCCAATAAAGGATTCACCATTCCTTGCGAGGAGATGTATACCCATGGCCTCTCGTCGGATTGTTATTAAAGTCTTTGGCCAAAGCATTACATGTTTAGAGTAAGGTACTCTTCGATACATGTGGAGTAACTAGAATCCGTAGGACGAGGAAATGATACTTGGGCTAGGTGTGACGTAGTCAGCCTAGTGGGGACTGACACAATAGACCAAGTCCTGAACCAAGGCCGTCTAAGACGAGTCAAGGGCATGGGGCACGAATCAATCGAGCAACTCAAGGGTTACAGAAATAGTTCTGGATCAACCGTTGATCTTTTCGGTTAATTGGGGATCATGATGTACTACTAGGTGCCACTCATGATCATTCTATAATTAATGGTTAATTATAGACTACCAACATAAACCGAGAACCTATTTGGTCACACGCACAACGAGTGTAATCCAAAGGATTTAAAACGAGCTTGAGAATGAGATTCTCAGACCGAGAGAAACTAGGTTTGGTTGGACCAAACATAAAGCGAGCATGAAATTGTTTCAGTCACAATGAAGCGTGGATGGGCCGAGTCTTATGAAGACGTAATGGATGAACAAAAATGGTTTGGTTCTAATCCAATGGAGGAGAATAAACCAAAGGGTTTGGTTTATTTTAAACGAATGAACCAAAAGTTGGTTCGGTTCGTTTTAACTTAAATATAAACCATCATGGTTTGGTTTATTTTAACTTATCTTAATGGAGCGGGTTAACGGGCCTAATGGTTATGATCCAATAACCATTAAGAGAATTAGTTCTCTATAAAAGAGGGCTTAAGGGATAATTAAGCCCTAATCTAATCCAAAACCCTAGCAAAGGTTGCCGCCCACCTCTCCATGGAGACTCTCGGCGCCAACCCTAGCTTGCCGCCCAGCCCTTGTGCCGCCGTCCAACTCCTTGCCGGTGTCCAAGCTTCAGCCGGTGATCCTCCGGAGACCCTCCGGTGATCTTCCTAGGCTTCGGTGAAAAGGTGAGCACTTGGCTTCCTTTGTTGGCCGGCGCCTATCTCCTCCACCAAAGCTGTCCAGTTTTCTGGACAGCTTGCTCTCCTCTCGTTGTAGCGTCGTTTGGACGACGGTTAGAGCTCCGACAGTGGCTAACTTACCGGGGATTCGATCTCTGGTAATCCTCTGAGGTGGAGGACGAAGGATTCGTCAATTGGTTGACAAATAACTCTCCGGAGAAGCGAGTTTTGAGAACTCGTATTAGGATCCGAATTTGGATTCGGATCGTGATCATCTCTCGATCACGTCGTCTTCAACACGAGGCTAGTAACCCGTACGAAGACGAAGCTCGTGGCTTAGCGAAGTCATCCCGAGGAACTCGGCGTGGATACGGATAGAGACAATTCTAGCGAGGATCATTCCGGTTGATGTCGTTCCCGCTACACGTCATACGAAAGGTATAACGTAGATAAATTTACTTTTATTGCAAATTTAAATTTATGGTTATGTCTACACTTGTTGTAATATGCATGCGTGTGTTGTGTGTGTTGTAATAAATGTAGATTTATTATTTTATTGCTTCCGCTGTGTTCATGTTTGCGAAACGTGATCGAACACACACACACTGCGGTGCCGGAAACCCAACACTTAGGACATCTCTCACATCTTACTAACAAACTCCCACTTGGCCTAATGCCAATCGCTACAGTATCCAATACTATAGGCTCTAACATGACTCTCAAACTTACTTTGAGGTAATGCCTTAGTCAAAGGATCCGCTAAGTTCCTTTCAGTGGGGATTTTCTCGATTTGTATTTCCTTCTTACTAATGATCTATTTGATCAGATGATAGCGGCGAAGCACATGTTTGGATCGTTGATGAGACATTGGCTCTTTCTCCATTGCAATTGCTCCATTGTTGTTGTAGTAGACCGGTATTACTTCAACAATGGCTGGAACCACACCAAGTTCATAAATGAACTTCTTGATCCAAATCGCTTCCTTTGCTGCTTCCGAAGCTGCAATGTATTCTGCCTCAGTGGTAGAATCCGCTACAGTGTCTTGTTTAGAACTTTTCCAACTCACTGCACCCCCATTCAAGGTGAACATGTATCCAAACTGAGACCTGGAAACATCCTTGTCTGTCTGAAAGCTGGCATCCGTATACCCGCGTACCACCATATCCCCTTCTCCATATATTAGGAACACATCCTTAGTTCTTCTCAAGTACTTAAGGATTGTCTTAACAGCCACCCAATACCCAATGATCCATTCCTGGATTAGACTGGTATCTACTCATGACACTAAGAGCATATGATACATCAGGCCTCGTACTTAACATAGCATACATGATAGATCCTATTGCAGATGCATAGGAAATCTTACTCATGCAAATCCTCTCGTCTTCTGTGCGCATACACATAGACTTCGAAAGGTGTATACCATGCCTGATGGGTAGGAAATCTTTCTTGGATTCCGACATGCTAAACCTCTTTAGCACTCGGTCTTTATATGTAGACTGCGAAAGACCAAGCAACCGTTTCGATCTATCTTTATAGATCTTAATCCCGAGGATGTAGGTTGCTTCTCCCAAGTCTTTAATGGAGAATGTCTTGGACAACCAAATCTTAACTGACTGTAAGACTGAAACTTCGTTTCCTATAAGTAATATGTCATCGACATACAATACTAGAAACATGACTGCACTCCCACTAACCTTCTTGTACACACAAGGTTCATCTGGATTTTGTGAGAAATCAAACCTTTTGATTGTCTCATCAAAATGGTTATTCCAGCTCCTGGATGCTTGCTTCAATCCATATATGGACCGTTGCAATTTGCATACCTTGGTTTTATCAACCGATGTGAAACCCTCAGACTGTATCATATATACGTCCTCGAGCAGGTTTCCATTAAGGAAAGCTATTTTCACATCCATTTGTCATATCTCATAATCATAATGAGCCGCTATGGCCAGGAGCATCCGAATGGATTTAAGCATAGCAATAGGCAAATAGGTTTCATCATAATCAACACCTTGTTTTTGACGATATCCTTTCACCACCAATCTAGCCTTATAGGTAATCACATTACCTTCCATGTAAGTTTTCTTCTTGAAAACCCACTTGCACCCTATAGGCTTTATGCCTTCGGGTGGGTCAACCAAGTTCCAAACTTGGTTTTCATACATGGAATCCATTTCCGACTTCATGGCTTCAAGCCACTTATCCCTTTCTGAACTTGTCAGAACTTCTTCATAACTGGTAGGCTCCTCATCATCAATGAGTAACACGTCATTCGATTCACTTACAAGAAATCCATATCTCTCAGGAATATTGCGTGTTCTACCAGATTTACGAATATGTGGTGTCACAATAGGTCCAGTCGATGGCTCATCACTATGAGTTATTGGCTGTTGTGCTTCACCAGGTATCTCATCAATGTCTATTTGAGTCTCTCGAGCCTCCTCAAGCTCGATGACACTCTCACTGTTTTCTTGCAAGAGAAACTCTTTCTCTAGAAACACAGCATGCCTTGAAACAAACACCTTTTGTTCCACAGGATTATAAAATTGGTAACCTCTTGTTTCCTTAGGGTATCCAATAAATAGACATTTATCAGACTTAGCATCCAATTTATCTGATACAGTCCGCTTCACATAAGCAGGACAACCCCATATCTTCAAGTAAGATACATGAGGTTTCTTACTATTCCATATCTCATATGGAGTAGTAGAGACTACCTTGGTTGACATTCTGTTTAACAAGTAAACAATTGTCTGAAGTGCATATCCCCAAAAGGACTTGAGAAGATTTGCATGATTCATCATTGACCTAACCATGTCCAACAAGGTCCAGATACGCCTCTCAGATACACCATTATACTGTGGTGTATATGGCGGAGTCCATTGAGACAATATATCATTGCCTCTTAGATAATCTAGAAACTCTTGACTTAAGTATTCACCACCTCGATCCGATCAAAGTATTTTAATACTCTTGTCATGTTGTTTCTCTACTTCATTTCTAAATTCTTTGAACATTTCAAAGGCTTCAGACTTGTGTTTCATCAAGAACACATACCCAAACCGTGAGTGATCATCGGTGAAGGTAATGAAGTAGCTATAGCCTCCCATAGCTTGAGTTGACATAGGTCCGCATACATCAGTATGTATTAGACCAAGCAACTCTCCCACTCGTTCACCTTTTCCTGTAAAAGGTAACTTAGTCATCTTGCCTTTTAAGCATGATTCACATGTATTGTATTAATCAAATTCAAACGATTCCAGAATTCCACATCGGTGTAATTCGGACATGCATTTTTTGCTTGCATGGCCAAGATGACAATGCCACATGTAGGAGTCTAATTGATTATCCTTTCAAGCATGCTTGTTGCTCGCTTCGATATTGAAAATGTCACTGGATACGTCCAATGTATAAATACCATTGCTCAAAGTTCTAGTTCCTTAAAGTACACCATTCAAAGTTATATAACAACAATTGTTACTAAACGTCAAATGGTAACCATTTCTATTTAAGCAGGAAATAGAAACAATGTTCTTTATTAGAGAAGGAACACAATAGCAATTGTCCAGTTCCAAGACTAGTCCACTAGGGAGCTTCAGCAAATAAGTTTCGATGGCGACCGCAGCAACCTTTGCTCCATTGCCAACTCGCAAATTTGACTCCCCTATGACGAGTCTTCTTCTATTCTTTAGCCCCTGTATGTCATTACATATATGTGAGCCACACCCAGTATCCAATACCCAAGTGTCTAAGAAAATATAATGACAATCAATAACGAAGATACCTGAAGAGGATGGGGCATCAGATGCCTTCTTCTTCTTCACGGACTCAAGATAAATCTTGTAGTTTCTTCGCTAGTGGCCTTCCTTGCCACAATGATGGCAAGTGCCCTTTTGTGCTGGTTCTGCCTTCTTAGCCTTCTTGTTCTTCCCTTTCTTCTGTTCCTTTGCCTTCCTCTTAGAACCTTTCTTTGAGCAATCAACTAACAGAACCGCCTTCTCCTCATGTTTCACAGAAGGCTCCACAGTCTTCAGCATATTGAGGAGCTCAGGAATAGTGGATTCTAATTTGTTCATCCGATAGTTCATCACAAAATGTGAGAAACTCTTTGGCAAACAATGCAGAATTAAGTCAATACTTAATTCATGATCCATCACAAACCCGAGGGTGGCCAGCCGCTCGATGTACCCGTTCATCTTTAGCACAAACTGCACTATAGACGAACCTTCTTGCATATTAGAGGTGAAGAGGAGTCTGGAGACTTCGAACATTTCGGATCTCGCTTGCTCATCAAACAACTCATGAAGATGGAAGACTATGGTATTAGCATCCATATGCTCATGCTGCTTTTGCAGCTTAGGTACCATCGCAGCTAGCATGATGCAACTCACCAGTTCAGAATCTGCCACATGTTTTTGATAGGCCAACAATTGTTCTGGAGTTGCATCATCCCTAGGATGGTTGGGAAGAGACTCTTCAAGGACATATGCTAGTTTTTCCGCCTTGAGAACAATTCTCATGTTTCTAAGCCAGTCCAGGAAGTTAGGCCCAGTCAATTTGTTTGTATCCAAAATAGTGTGCAAATTCAAAGACGTCATGATCAATCGATTAACCTAGAAATACAAAATGAGCATATATGAGAAAATGATTTTAAAATGCATCAATATACATTCATAAATCCCATTCATTTTTTGAATTTCAAAAACCCCAAAAACACTTCGGGAGATCATAGGTCCATCTCCAAATGGGCTGATATCCAACATAGATATGAACAACCTTAGAGAGAGTCCAACAAGCCATTCATAACTACGAAGGTAGGTATCAAATATACCGATTGCATATCACATATATGCAACTATCACAATGTGCTATCAACTAATTGAATGTTCACACATACATCGGGTTGTTAACATATTAACAAGTATGCATCATATGCATAGCACCCAACTTCACCTCCCTTCACATCGACCTTGGAGAGAGTCCAACAAGCCGATGCTCCACGTTAAAGCCAACCCATTAATCGAGAAATAGTTTTAATATGGTTAGAGCGCATTCAACCAATTAGCCCGGCTTGGAGAGAGTCCAATAGCCAAAGATAATGATTGACCTCTGACTTTTACCATATTAGTATTAAACTATTCCATGGTTTGAACATGTTCGGGTTCGAGCCAGGCTTGGAGAGAGTCCAACAACCCAAACAAGAAACGGAACTCTGGTTCTAACCATATTAATGGAAGGTGTAGGCTTTAATATTGTTTAAGGGTTTTTATGTCTCATCCTCTTTGCATGCAAATAACTATTACCTACATGGCATGACATACATCTACATGTCACGACACGCATGGCATAATGATATGCATCTAATGCAATTACATGACATACATTTATGGCATGTACTATATTTCCTTATATGTCATAACTATTTATGGAAATAAAATATGTTTAAGATTTGATTCTCCAAATAAAATCATGATTAAATTAGGAAATAAATTTCCAAATCTAATCACATATTTTATTTGTGGAAAGTGTTGATTAAGGAAAGTCAATTTAGGAAACAAATTTCCTAAATCATCAAAACTACTTATGGAAATAAAATATTTTAAGATTTGATTTCCCAAATCAAATCATGATTAAATTAGGAAACAAATTTTCAAATCTAATCAAATATTTTATTTATGGAAAATATCAATTTCCATAAATACTTCTAACTTTCCAAAAGTAGAAGATTTCCATAAATACTTCTAGACTTTCCAAAATTAAAATTTTCAAAAATACTTCTAACTTTCCAAAAGTAGAAAATTTCTATAAATACCATTACGACTATCGCAAAACAATTTTACGATTATGTCGAAACACAACCTAGGCTCTGATACCACTGTTGGTTATGGCACCGCGACGAGTGTGTGTTCGAACATGTTTCGTAAACTTGTGCACAGTGGAAGAAACAAAAATAATAAATATAATTTATTACAACATACACACCACACGCATGCATAGTACAACATGTGTAGACATAACTATAAATTCAAATTTTGCAATAAAAGGAAATTTATACTACGTATACCTGACGTATCACGTGTAGCGGGAAAGGCATCAACCGGAACGATCCTCGCTAGAATCACCTCTATCCGTATCCATGCCGAGTATCTTCAAGATGACATCACAAAGTCACGAGCCTCGTCTTCGTACGAGTTACTAGCCTCGTGTTCAAGATGATGTTATCGAGAGAAGATCACAATCCGAATCAAAATTCGGATTCAAAATGAGTCCTCTAAAACTCGCTTCTCCGGAGAGGTATTCGTCAACCGTTTGATGAATCCTTCGTCCTCCACCTATGAGGATTACTGGAGATCAAATCCCCGGCAAGGAAGCCATTGTCGGAGCTCCAAACATCATCCAAACGACGCTCCGACACGAAATAAACAAGCTATCCAGGAAACTGGACAACTTTGGTGGAGGATTAGGGATGGCCAAATAAGGAAGCTAGATGCTCACCTTGTCGCCGGACCCAAGGAAGATCACCGGAGGGTCATCGGAGGATCGCCGGCTGATGCTTGGACGCCGGCAACAAGTTTAGACAGTGGCACAAGGGTGGGCAGTGGCTAGGGTTGGGCGCCAACCACAAGAGGAGAAGGAGAGGGTGGGAGACAACTTGTGGATTGCTTGGATTAGGTTTTCACAAAACCCTTAAGCCCTATTTTATAGAGAACAAATTCTCCTAATGGTTATTGGATCATAACTAAAATCCCATTAACCCGCTCCATTAATTTAAGTTAAAATAAACCAAACTGATTTGGTCTATTTTAAGTTAAAATGAACCGAACTAACTTTGGTTCATTCATTTAAAACAAACCAAACCCCTTTGGTTTATTCTCCACCATTGGATTAGAACCAAACCAATTTGGTTCATCCATCATGTCTACATAAGACACGGCCCATCCACGCTTTCATTGCGACTGAAAATGATTTCATACTCGCTCCTTGTTTGGTCCAACCAAACCTAGTTTCTCTTAGTCTGATAATCTCATTCTCAAGCTCATTTTAAATTCTTCGGATTATGCTCGTTGTGCGTGTGACCAAATAGGTTCTCGATTTATGTTGGCCATCTATAATTAACCATTAATTATAGAACGATCATGAGTGGCACCTAGTAGTACATCATGATCCCCAATTAACCGAAAAGATCAACGGTTGATCCAGAAATATTTATGAAACCCTTCAGCAGCTTGAATGATTCGTGCCCCATTCCTTTCACTCATCTTATACCCACTTGGTTCAGGACATGGTCTATAGTGTCAGTCCCCACTAGGTTGACTACGTCACACCTAGCCCAACTATCGTTTCCTCATCCTCCGGATTCTAGTTACTGCACATGTATCCAAGAGTACCTTACTCTAAACATGTAATGTTTTGGCTAAAGACTTTAGTAACAATCCGACGAGAAGGCCATGGGTATACATCTTCTCGCAAGGAGTGATGAATTCTTTATAGGCTATTCAAACACCTTCGATCACTTCGACTTATACCCAATCATCCCGGGTCCACATCTCCTCAAAGATGCTTGCTTAAGATGTCAAAGCATAAGTCTTCATGATCAAGATGACTTGAATACCGCAGTAAGAACTTCATTGACATATCTATATATGCAGAGAACCATATGAAGTCTTACGGCTGGTCACTCCAATGAACTAGTTACCATAACTAGCATCCATGATTAACTCCGGACATCACAATGTCTCCAGCCAGTGAGAATCAACTGCTTGGATACACCAAGGAGTATACCTCGTGCTAGTCTCGACAGATTTGATGGTGTTCTAATCCATCAATTCATCGACTAGGGATAATTCCGATACATCACAATTACACATGTAGATATACTCACTAGTTGTGATCCTATCACAAATTCTCTCATGCTGTGAATCGTATCGTGGACATACAGTAAATGAGTTTAAGATCTAATCAAATACATGAGAACATATATACTCAAAAAGTGAATCTTCATTTATCATATAAATGGTTCAAACATAAGACGATTGCCTTCGGATATCTCTCACATATTACTAACAGGATGATGGATGGTATTTTTCCTCATGAGGGGAAAATAGATTTTGGAGATACCCAATTTGGAAATTGGGAGAGTGTATTGGATTGCCTCTCTTGAGTGATATGGGACTTATCACTAGGAAGATTGTAGGCATCCTAGGTATTCTTGGACCAAGCGGGAGATTGTAAGATCTCATTGGGACATGAGACATTCACCTCCTTGGAGAGAACCTATTTGATGTTAGTCAAAAAGGGGGAGAATGTTTAGGGAGAATGTTTGGGAGAATTTATGGGATTACCAATTTGGGATAATTGGTAAGAAGATTTGAGTTAGTGTTCTAACTCAAAGGTATGTGGTTTTGTCAAACATCAAAAGGGGGAGATTGTTGGTGCAATCAGCCCAGGTCACGATTGACCGGACTCGAGTTTGACTCGAGCAATGTTTTGATGTTTGACATGAAGTTTTGACATTGATGTTTGACATTGATGTCTGATAATGTGTTGGGGAGATTATTGGTGCAATCGACCCGGGTCATGATTGACCGGACTCGCGTTTGACTTGAGGGGGATTTTGATGGTTGACTGGGGTTGACCATGTCATGGAAAGTTCAAGTCTTGAGTACTTGGCATGTAAAATCCAAGCATGGGTCTTGACAAGGAAAAATCCAAGCATGGGTCTTGGCATGGAAAGTCCAACATGGGTTGGCAAGGGAAAGTCCAAGCTTGAGTCTTGGCATTTGAGAAGTCCAAGGGGTTTGATATTGGCGGCGTAAAGTCCAAGCGTGGGTCTTGGCAGCATAAGTTCAAGCAGAGTCTTGGCAGCGTAAGTCTAATGTGTCTTGGCGGTGTAGACACCATTAGCATGACATAACCTATGGAAGCACTTGAAGGCTAGCGTATGGATGAATAAGTCATGGATGACTTGGAGGGATCCCATAGGCGCGAGGCTGACGGAGGTGGCTCGAAGGCTTAGGTCTAGGCTAAGGGTGGTCTAGCAAGTATGGGGGAATCATACTTGGGTTAAAACCTCATGTTTGAGGTTGGCAGTCGACTGGCAAAGAGGTCGGTTCAACTACCATAAGTTGACTAGAGTTCGACTGCCGGTTAAAGGCTGAAAATGCCTTGGAAGTCGATTGATTATTTGATCAGTCGACTGATGGCGTCGTCTGCCATGGATAGCAGTTGACTGATGGCAGTTGACTGCTGGATGGGATTTTTTGGCCATGACCACAAAACGCTTCGTAGCTGACTGGGAAGTCAACTACGGACGTTAGCAGTCGACTGGTGATGTCATCAGTCGACTGCAAAGAGATCCATTGGAATTTTTTCAGCATGGATCGAGTCGTTATCTCATGACAACAGTGTTGGCGATCGGGAGCCTTATGGCGGTCGGCGCGGCGAATCGGCCCGATCAGAGTTAAAGAAGTTGTTCATGGAGATTCTGGCATTGGTTTTTTGGGAGCTTTGGTGAGGAGATTTGAAGGCGAATTGCAGGTGCATTTCAGGGTGCTTCAAGCTCATCCAAACAACCAACAAGAAAGCGCTCAAATCCCTAGATTGTAAAGTGTTCTTTACATTTTCACTTGTATTTTCTTGTTTACTTTGTATTACTTATTGTAATTCATTGTACGAGGTTTCTCCACCTCCGACTTGTTGTCGAGAAAGATTTTATTGGATTAGTAGTGCATGTTTGCATTACTAGGGCTCTTACGAGCCCAATCCGTGGAGTAGGAACCATTCGGTTTCGAACCACGTTATATGATTGTGTAATTGTGTGATTGTGTTGCTTGTTATTGTTATTATCATTATTCCACTGTGCGCTAACACAATTCATAAAAATGATCAAATTCCTCCATTGACAAGCCAACACGCTATTCACCACCTCTAGTGGTCACCGAATCCTCAACACCTCTCTCGGAATATTTCAATCCTACAGGAAAGAGCATTATTTCTTTGTGCACTCTCCTTCTCCCTTCCTCTTTTCTTCCATTTAGTTGACTACTCTTCCTCCTCATCCTTCCTTAGGTCAATACCGAATAATGCAGAATACCAAGTAATAACTTCATTACTAACAGAAAATCAATTCAATTTAAATTAGCTACTCACGAAACTAGCATTGTCATTAATCGGAACAACTTATCCCCTGTAGTCGACTGATACACTGGGTAATGCTTTAACTGCTACATACATCTAAGTGTTACATACTTAATACTGTTTTCCTTTTCTTGTACAAAATCACTCTTACTATAGGCCTTCAACAATGTCCCACAACCTTCACGCATAAACTCCATTCAACTTTACCCTAAGAATTCAACACATTCCCTTCAACTTCCACTTTCCCGCTCAACCACACAGAATCCTCCTTCCCCCTTAGTTCGAGACTTACCCGAATCTCTTTTATCAAGTATTAACAAGGTTAGTACACCATTTCCTTTATTACTATTATTTGATGCTAACCGTTAACCTTGCAAGGTATTACAAGTATAACTCACTTAAATGACTAATGGGTTCAGTATATTAACACTCTTAAGAAAGAATTATAAGAATGTCAAGCTAGTGAGCTATCCCTGCAGCATGCTTATTAGAGAATCGAAAGAGAACTTCATGCTTGTTACATAAAAACTCAAGCCTATCGGGCTTAATTATTAGCCCTTCACTTCCAAACAACCTACTTACAGAATACCTTAGACATTCTAAAAGCCATATCATCCAAAGAAGGCACAAGCACTACACCAGAACCATTTGGACTTCGACCATCATCAATGACATGTTCTTAGATCGAGGCTTTGCCTTACTGCAATGGGGCTTCCAAGATTGCATTAATCAATTCCAAGCAGCGGGCTATCCACCTCTCGGGCATTCCACCAATTTTTTAGATATAGACAATACAATTGATCGTACTCCACCTGACTTATTATCTTTTCCGTTTCCATCCAATATTGAAAAAAATACAACAACTTGTATTTAGTATAACACTTAAAATACAATATGTGACTTAGCCTACATTGTACTATTTTAGAAGAACAAAAACACAAATTTTACATCGTTTATCCACTGAAATAAGGGCGCAAGTGATACACATTCCTTGAGCATCCTTTAAGTAATAAGCTCCCATTCCCATTCAACTCTCCACATGGAAGGGGTCTTCCCACTTGGGTCCTAGCTTACCCTTGCATCCCTCGGGCAGTACTTTCTTTAATACTAAGTCTCCTACCTAAAAAGCATGAGGCACTACCTTTTTATTATAAGCTTTTATTACTTGTGTCCAATACCTTTCAGCGTGATATAAAGCATCATCCCTCTTCTCTTAAATCAAATCTAACTCCATGCGCCGAGCCACTTCATTCTCGCTTGGGATATAGGTCATTACTCAGGCAGATTCTACCCTTCTCCCTACATGCATCCCTGCTTCGGTACAAGCCCTCATGTTAAAAAGGAGTAACAATATGTTTGTATTCCACTTCGACTTCGCTACCATAAAATACTTCCCGAGTGACTACCTCTTCTCTTCTATTATTAAAGTAGGTGACTCTTCCCTTTACATAATTTAATTCTTTAAACCTCCTTGGTATCATCCTTAATTATGGGGAACCTACACTTCACTTCATCTTCCCCCTCAACCCCTTTATAAAAGTTAATCCCTATCTCACCTTTCCCCATCTCTATTCTCCCTCCTTCCATGGCATCCCCCTCGCGCCTTATTCACATAAACTTTGATACAAATCAGACTGCCAATTCAGATACTCATTCTTCATCAACCTCAGTGTATCGACCTCTACCCCTTAGAGATCCCATCAATGCAATAGTTCCAGGCCCAAGGGGGCCTTTTCGATCTCCCTTCCCCTCCTTCGACAACTGCTTGTGGAATCCTCTAAAAGTCCTACAACAACCCCAAATGGCTCCTTCTCTTTCACCGGCTTTCATTCCTCCTCCTTCGATAGTACCACCACCCCACTTAGAAGGAGAATCCTTTGTCAACTCCTCTAGCAATTCCTTGTAAACAAGAATGTTCTTTATTTGTAATATCACTTAGTTTATATAAAAAAACTGAACACATTCCTATTTTTCTCTAGAAAAAATGTATGTACAATTACCACTTTAATTCTCAATCAGAATGGTATTTGCAATAAAAGATACCTCCATGTCTCTCTCTATTACCCCTTTACATGCGCGGTTTCTCCTCCTATACATACCAAGTGATGTAGATGAAAAGAATATACCAAGTAATGAAGACATGAGAACACCCCCACAGGGTAAAGGAGCCAAAACTGACAACCATATAATGTCATCATGCATTAAGATACCACATACCATTTGCCTTCAATTTATCTGCATATGGATTTGGACGAAAAACCAACAAAAACAAGGAGGACATAGATAATATGAAGTCATCAGTTTAGCAGGCTAACACATCCAAAAAGTGCAGAACATCAAATTCATCGAGTTTCTTTCTCTCAAAAGAACAGTGAAATCTAGTAAACAACCATACACTCCATCCCTTATCTCTTGAATGTCCCTGAAGCCAAAGAAAGACTATTGCAAATACCTATTTCTGAAGACATTCAAACTGACAAGTACTTTAAGAATACTAAAGAGTAATCATATATTGAACTTAATCAGAGAAATCTCAGCTTATAACATTAGATCTAAAACTCCCCTTCTGAATGACATATACTACACCCCCATACTATTCAATTTTTGAAGAGATTTATTAATAGCCATCCCCTTCTGCCCTGTTCGTATTGTATCCACATAACACCTCCAAGAAAGCTGCTTATCACTCTTAACTTCCCCTATCTCATTTCCAACAGGAAACTTAATTTTTTTGATGATAAGGAGAAGCCACCACCTATAAACTGCTCAAGACACATCATCCTAGAATAGCATTGTAGGAAGAAGGCATATCCACCATTGTAAAGTTAATAAGTGTTGTTCTTCTCTCTGGATCTTCTCCTAAAGATAGAGGCAATTTAATCTGCCCCATTGGCTGCACTTCATGACCAGAGAACCCAAATGAAGAAGTATCGATGGGTTACAAGTCATTTATATTGACTCCCATTTATTCCAAGGCCGACAAATACAAGATATTCACTGAACTGGCTAGGTCTACAAAAACTCTTCCGACATCAAAGTTGGCAATAAGGGCACAGATTACTAAAGCATCAGTGAGAGGGGTTATGACTCTTTCCAAATCATTAGGACCAAAACCCAAGACAGGTCCTCTCGCCTGAGGTAGAGTTGTCACAGCTACACATTCCTCCCGACTCTTTTCTGAGCTCTATTTGAACCTCCATTAGTGGAACCTCTGAAAATCATATTAATAGCACCCCTTATAGGAGGCTGGCCTGAAAGCATTATTCTGTCAGAAGTTATCTCTCTTGGCTGAGCAGGCTGAACAGGTTGTACAGGTCGGTTCATAAAAGGTCTTACTAGATTTCCTTTGCCATAGTTTCTTCCCCCAAACCTCTGTTGGTGCAATCGGCCCACGTTGACTCGAGTTTGACTCGAGCAGTACCTTGATAGTATTTTGTGTTGGATCGAAAGTGTCGCTAGAGGGGGGGGGTGAATAGCGATACGGTGTCGTTAAAAACTTTTGCAATAAGTAAAAAGCAAGTAGAGAATGCACAGCGGAAATATAAAGTAGACAAGATATTTTTACGTGGTTCACAATCTTTCGATTGCTAATCCACGGCCCTAGTGATCCTTGATCACGTACGGAGGGCAATTCACTAAAACCACTCCTCCTCGTTGGAGGTAGGAGCAACGATTACAAAAAGAAATCAAGGCAAAGGGACACTCCCCCTTTCCTTGTTACGATTAAATCACAAAGACAATTTAAAGAAGTAGAACTTAAATAAATATACCGACAACTCTTATAAGTAGAAGATGTAGCTTTCGTTGTCGGCGGCACTTCGTCGTAGCAAATGTGAGTAGTAGTAGCGGCGTTACGACGGCGTGTTGAGAGCTCTTGATTTCTTGTCTTTGCTTGGAGTGAACATGTCTATTTATGGATATTGATCTATGAATTTAGACATAGGTAGTGTCCAAGGTGAGGTTCTTATCCCAACTCAAGGATGAGGTGTTTCATCCAACCACCTTGTGCCACCTCCAACCTTCTTGTGCGCCAACTCAAGGATGAGGTGTTTCATCCAACCACCTTGTGCCACCTCCAACCTCCTTGGGTGCCAACTTGAGGATGAGGTGTTTCATCCAACCACCTTGTGCCACCTCCAACCTTCTTGTGCGCCAACTCAAGGATGAGGTGTTTCATCCAACCACCTTGTGCCACCTCCAACCTCCTTGGGCGCCAACTTGTTGGAGCCATTCAATGCCACATCATGGGAGCCAACCATCTTGTGCCAACTCACCTTATTTTGGGCGTCCACCACAAGGAAGCTTGGTGATGGTTTGGATGTCCACCTTGATGCCACATCACCCTTTGTACCAAAACACGAGTCAAGTCAAAATTCACCCCCTTGAAATTCGAGCTCTTCTCGAGGCTGGAACTTGACTAGCAGTTGACTGTAGTCAAAGGGTTTTGGACTGCAGTACAAGTTAGCTTAAAATATAAAGTACGATGGTTCTAACCATCTGATCTCGACCTAGACCTTCCATTGGAGGTATTGGGTCGGATCTACGCTTAACGACCTTGCTTCGCTTTCACACGAGCTTACCTTGTAGCCTCGCTTCCGGTCTTCACCCGAGTACCTCGGCTTCCTCAAGTCCCTCACGGCGTTGCCCGACCACCTCGGTTCCCACCGGGTGTCGCAGACCTTCGCTCCTTTAGCATTTACGCACATAATTGAGCTCGTAAGATAACAAATATACCCTTAACTATTGAGCCTTTTGCCATAATCAAAATACCGGTTCGACTTTGGTGCCCCTTTGCACCAACAATCTCCCTTTTGATTCATGGCAAACCACAAAAGTTAAGGAAAATTAAACATAACTTGATGAGCTAGCATAATGATTAAGCATGAATGAGCTAGCATAAAGATTAAATATGAATGAGCTAGCATAAAGATTAAATATGAATGAGCTAGCATAATGATTAAATATGAATGAGCTAGCATAAAGATTAAATATGAATGAGCTAGCATAAAGATTAAATATGAGTGAGAAAAATTATTGTTTCAAGTTCTCCCCTTTGAGGTAACCTCCCCCTTGACCGAAGGTGAGTTCTTGAAAAATAATTTTTACTCCCACTTAATAGTTGCTTAAGTAAACGGAATTACTTAATATAAAAGGTAATAATTTTGTTTACTTTCTTCCTTACTTTTGTGACTTTCTCCCCCTTTTGCCTTAACTCAAAAAGTTTGTAAATATATTTTAGGGTTTGTAAGTCCAAGCAAGTTCCCAATATAAATATATATATTTTTTTTAAAAATAATAATAAGCTTGAAAATATGTTCATCTAAAATGTACAACTCCGGTTGGATTTGATTGATATAGAATGATCAATAAGTCTTGAAGGAGTTGATTAATTTTAAATAATTATACTCCATGGTTCATGTCGATGCACTGAATCTACATCTGGAACCAGGAGTAAGGTCCTAACATCTCACGCCCGTCTACGTGGCTAAGTACACAAACACATTAGTCCTATGTGTTGTGAGATGTGTTGGCTCCTTAAATCTATAGGTATATGATTTCTAAGGTAAGACTTAGGCTAATTTCATAAAAAGAAGCAAAAGTAGAGTACATATATAGAAAAATTTAAATCCTACTCTATTACGCACATACCTAACTTTCGTCTTAATAAACTAAATTCGGCTTCGGGTAGTGGTTTGGTGAAGATGTCCGCTAGGTTTGATTTGGACTCAACATACTCTAGTTGTATAGTTCCATTAGTTACATGTTCCCTAATGAAGTGGTGTTTAACTTCTATATGTTTTGTCCTAGAATGACATATTGGATTTTTAGTTAAGTTAATTGAACTAATGTTATCTATGTAGGTTTTAATGTGGTTAAAGATTAAGCTAAAGTCTTGGAGAGTGTGCTTCATCCACAGGAGCTGAGAGACACACTCACCCATCGCAACGTATTCGGATTCGGTGGTAGATAAGGCAACGCAATCTTTGCTTCCTCTTGCACTAACTTACTAGACTCGGCCGAGGATTTGACAACAACCACTCGTGCTCTTTCTATCGAGTTTACTACGCATAGTCGGTCGGGTAGCCGATTAGATTAAACTTAGATCTAGGGTACCAAATACCTCGTTTAGCGTGCCCTTTAGATATCTAAGGATACGCTTGACTAGGGTTAGGTGAGACTCCTTGGCACAGGTTTGTAACCTTGCACATACTTACCATGAATAAAATGTCGGGTCATTTCAGCGGTTAAGTATAGGAGACTTCTATTGCGCTCCTATAGTATTTTAGGTCAAGCGGGTTTTCCTTCTACATCTTCGTTTATATTAACATTAGTTGCCATAGGTGTATTGATTATTTTAGCATCTTGCATTCCAAATCGATTTATTAAGTCCTTAGTATATTTTTGTTGATGTAAATATATTCCATCTTTAGTTTGTTTAATTTGTAAACCTAAGAAGAAACTTAACTCTCCTACTAAATTCATTTCAAATTCACTTTCCATAAGTGAGATGAATTCGTTTAGCGAGGATCGAGTTGGTAGTTCCAAAAATTATATCATCTACATAGATTTGGGCTATAAAGATTTCTTTTCCTACGGTTTTTGAATAAGGTTGGGTCGACTAAACCTTGGTTGAATCCTTTGGACTTAAGATAGATCGAAAGCCTTTCGTACCAAGCTCTTGGGGCTTGTTTGAGTCCATATAGGGCTTTCTTAAGTCTAAGGACATGGTCAGTTTATCTAGATTTTGAATCCGGAGGTTGGTAGCGTAAACTTCTTCCTTAATGTATCCATTCAAAAATGCTGACTTGACATCCATTTGAAACAATTTAAAACCTCGATGTGCGGCATATGCTAACAACATTCGGATGGACTCTAGTGCAGCTCACGAGGCGTAGGTCTCATCGTAATCTAAACCTTCGACTTGACTAAACCCTTTGCGACTAACCTAGCTTTATTTCTAACTACTTCACCTTTATCATCAAGTTTATTTGAAATACCCACCTTGTTCCAATAATTGATTTTTCTTTAGGTGGTGGTACTAATTCCGGACTTCATTTCTAGTGAATTGAGCTAGCTCTTCTTGCATAGCAATAATCCGATCGGGATCAAGAAGTGCTTGTTCAATAGTTTTGGGTTCGATTTTGGAAATTAACGAGATTTGACTAAGGTTTCGATATGAAGCTCTAGTTCGAACCCTAAATTTGGATCACCTATAACTTGATTGATAGGATGATTTGTTTGAGTCTTAGTGTGACTGGGTTAGGGTCATCTATCACTTGGTCGATAGGATGACTTGGGTGAGTTCTAGTTTGACTTGGGTTAGAGTCATCTATCACTTGGTCGATAGGATGACTTGGGTTAGGACGAGATTCAAGTTCAAGATCAGTCGGGTTCGCTATAAGTTGATTTGCTAGTTGGTTTTGTTAAGGATTGAGCAGGTTCGTGTCCTTAAATCGAAAACTATATTAATGGTTTCTTCGACTCTAAGAGTGTCGTGATTGTATACCCTATAAGCTCTCTTGGTGGTTGAGTATCCTAGAAAGGTTCCAGAGAGGTTTTGGATTTGAATTTCCTAGGTAATCCTTAGTGTTTAAGATATGTACCTTGCATCCAAATACCTAAAGTACTTGATGTTCGGTATTTTATCGTGATAAATCTCGATGAGGTCTTTTGGTGCCTCTTTACCATAAGGATCCTATTTTGGACATACAAGTAGTACTATGACGGCCTCTTGCAAAATCTATCGGGTAGATTATACTCGTTTAACATTGTCCTAGCGGCTTCTTGTAGGGTTCTATTTTTCCGTTCGACTAACCCATTTTGTTGTGGGGTTCTAGGACATGAAAACTCATGGTGGTATCCGTTTAGGTTACAGAAATCAGTAAACTGTGGTTTTCGAATTCACCACCATGATAAGCTTCTAAGTCTTTTAATCTTAAGGTTCTTTTGATTTTGATTAACCTACAAAGATTGATTAGTTGGTCTAGGGTATCATTTTTATGTTTGATAAACCTAACCCAAGTAAATCTAGAATAGTCGTCAATTATGACTAAGCAAAATTGACTACCATTGAGTGACTTAGCTCCATGTGAATCAAATAGATCCATGTGTAGGAGCTCAAGAACACTTTTGGTTCGTTCTTGATTAGTTAATTGATGTTGTGTCCTAGATTGTTTACCTTGTTGACAAGCATTACATATTTTATTATCCAAGTTGTTTAGTTTAGGCAAACCTATAAACAAGCCACTCTGACTCATCTTGTGGACGAGTCTTGGGTGCGAGTGTCCGAGTCTTCGGTGCCATAACCAAGATTCCTCTTGCTGTGTCATAAGACACTTGGTTGAGGAGTTGGGTAAATTTATTGTGTAGATGTTGCTACTCCTAGTTCCTTTAAGTATTATTTTAGATGTTGCATTTATTTTGATTACGCATTCATTTTCTAGAAATATGACCTTATAATTGTTATCACACAATTGGCTTACACTAAGTAAATTATATTGAAAGTTTTCTACTAATAAGACATTTTGAATTGTAAAGTTAGAGTTGAGCTCAATATCACCTGATCCGATGATTTTGAGCTTGCCGTTATTTCCGAAGGCTACCGATCCTTGTCATTTGAATCGTAACTTCGAAAATTTGAGTTGATCCCCGGTCATGTGTCGGGAGCAACCACTGTCCAACATCCATTGATCCTACACATAAGGTAGTTGGATCGGATATTGGAATTACTAAAGGGTTGTTTGTAAGTTTTTAAACCTAAATCATCTCACCAATATCTACATGATCAAAACATGTTATTCCTATGTGTTATTGTGAGATGACTTTAAATTTTACTTGATTAATTTTAATGAATTTAAATTAACCAACATTAGGTTAGATTCGGATTTAGTCTAAGCTCATCAAGTAATCTTTTCAAGAGATTAGCTTCCAGGTCGTGGCGAGGCACAGAGGCCTTCTTTGATCGGAACAACGACCACTTCCTTAGACAAAGCTAATTTCAAGAAATTGATAACTCGACTTACTTGAGACTACGTCTTGGTCTAACTAGTTATTTTTGAAAAGAGGCTCCCCGAGGCTCAATCTTTTCGTAGGATTTTAGTTGGTTTATTTTTGAAAAGAGGCTCCCCGAGGCTCAATCTTTTCGCAGGATTTTAGTTGGTTATGAGTCCTATCTAACCATTCTAAAAATAAAGGAAAAACTAAGCATGCAATTTCTAAGACTTAACAAAAATACATTTTGTATTCGCTCCCCCTGGACCATTGAATCGAGTGGGTCTATTCACATAGTGAATTTGGTCCTTGGGAACCCAATACATGTTAGATCCTAAAGTTGAAATCAAAGTGGTCTTAGGGACCCATGCTTGGACATTTTTCTTATGTTGGTTTACTATAGACATATATGACTTATTGGTTGTATTTGAGTTAAACCCGAGTCCGGCCTTGTTGTACACGGCCCTTTGTGATCCAAGTAAGAGGTCAAGTCCCTTGGATCCCAAAGTGAACCTTTCCAACGTGTTCCTAAGGTCTTCGACTTGTGTTTTCAAAAGCGAGTTCTCAACTTCAAGCTTTTCAGCAGGTTGAGTCCTCCTCTTGAATACGAGTAGTCGAAGAGGTTAGGAGACCTCATGTTTGAGAAGGTTAACCTCCTCAATTAGGGTCTCGACCTTGGACTCGGACTTAGCTAGTTTCTTATTTAAAAATTTAATTGCACCATACAAAGTATTAAGTAACGACCGACTTACCCTTAATGATTCTTTTGAACCGGATACGGATCCGTGGCTTATCTTGAATGGAAGCTCATCATCGGATTCGGACTCGGACTCTTCTTCGGTTTCGGAGTCGTGCTCGGTCGGCGTGGCCATTAGAGCTTGGATATCGTCTTCTTCCTCCGACAACTCCTCCCAAGTAGCGTTTAGCGCTTTCTTGGTCTTTGATGCGTTATTCTTTAGCTTTGGGCACTCGGACTTGATGTGACCGAACACACACTCATAGCATCTAAAATTAGAAGTATTTGAATTAGGTTTAGGCTTACCTTGAGTTGTTGGTCGTTTTCGTCTCTTGATCATCTTCCGAACTAGATTGACTAGTTCGGATTCTATTTCGGAGTCTACTTCCGATTCGGACTCGTCTTCTTCCTTCGGGGGTGGCTTGCTTGCGGGCTTCTTCTTCTTGGAACCTGCAACTAACGCAATACTCTTCTCGGCTTGGACCACGTTAGTTTGCTCATGTAATTAAAGTTCCGAAAACAATTCGTCTAACCTAATTTTAGAAAGGTCCTTGGAGACCTTGTAGGCATCGACCATGGATGCCCACAAGGTGGTCCTAGGAAACGAGTTAAGAGAATACCTGATAAGGTCGCGATTCTCGACCTTTTGTCCGATGGCATGGAGTTGGTTGACGATGTTTTGGATACGAGCATGTAGTTGAGTTGCGGTCTCGTTTTCCTGCATTTTCAAGTTATACAATTTATTTAAAAGTAAATCTCTTTTACATACCTTCGTGTCGTCGGTGCCTTCGTGTAGTTCCACTAGCTTGGTCCATAAGTCCTTTGCACTAATGAAGGGGCCGACGCGGTTGAGCTCTTCCTTGGACAACCCACATTGCAAGATTTGAGTTGCCTTGGCATCGGCTTCTACTTGTTTTTTCATGGAATTTGACCATTGATCGTAACCCAAAGATTCACCATCTTCATTAATAGGAAGTGTGAAACCGGTTTGGATTACGATCCACATCTCGATTTGGGTTTTAAGAAAGCATTCCATCCGACCCTTCCAATAACGAAAGTCATTACCGTTGTAAAACGGGGGTGATGCTAAACCCTTCGAGATGGGCCATTTAAAAACAAGAAGAAGAACGACGAAAAAGAATCTTGCAAAACACACACGAAAGAATATTCCAAGACTTTCGTCTTGGATTAGTAGTCTTGAGAAGTAAAAAAAGATATATAAAATGTAACTTGCAAAAAGAAATAAACAATCAAATGCGAATGTCGTTGAAGTTCCGGAGGACAACCTTACTCGGGATCTAACCCGAAGGACAACCTTATCCGGATCCTAAAGCCTCTAATGCAATTCTATATGTAGGAGAAGATAAGCAAGTGAAATAATTATACGAAAACAGAAATAAATAAATAAAAATCTGTAAAAAAGAAAAACAAAGCTAGATTGGTGGTTTCACGAATCTTAGCGCCCGACTCGATACCAATTGTTGGATCGAAAGTGTCGCTAGAGGGGTGAATAGCGATACTGTCGTTAAAAACTTTTGCAATAAGTAAAAAGCAAGTAGAGAATGCAGAAATATAAAGTAGACAAGATATTTTACGTGGTTCACAATCTTTCGATTGCTAATCCACGGCCCTAGTGATCCTTGATCACGCACTGCGGAGGGCAATTCACTAAAACCACTCCTCCTCGTTGGAGGTAGAACCAACGATTACAAAAGAAATCAAGGCAAAGGACACTCCCCTTTCCTTATTACGATTAAAGCACAAAGACAATTTAAAGAAGTAGAACTTAAATAAATATACCGACAACTCTTATAAGTAGAAGATGTAGCTTTCGTTGTCGCACGCCGTCGTAGCAAATGTGAGTAGTAGTAGTAGCGGCGTTACGAGAGCTCTTGATTTCTTGTCTTTGCTTGGAGTGAACATGTCTATTTATGGATATTGATCTATGAATTTAGACATAGGTAGTGTCCAAGGTGAGGTTCTTATCCCAACTCAAGGATGAGGTGTTTCATCCAACCACCTTGTGCCACCTCCAACCTTCTTGCGCCAACTCAAGGATGAGGTGTTTCATCCAACCACCTTGTGCCACCTCCAACCTCCTTGGGCCAACTTGAGGATGAGGTGTTTCATCCAACCACCTTGTGCCACCTCCAACCTTCTTGTGCGCCAACTCAAGGATGAGGTGTTTCATCCAACCACCTTGTGCCACCTCCAACCTCCTTGGGCGCCAACTTGTTGGAGCCATTCAACTTGTGCCACATCATGGGAGCCAACCATCTTGTGCCAACTCACCTTATTTTGGGCGTCCACCACAAGGAAGCTTGGTGATGGTTTGGATGTCCACCTTGATGCCACATCACCCTTTGTACCAAAACACGAGTCAAGTCCAAATTCACCCCCTTGAAATTCGAGCTCTTCTCGAGGCTGGAACTTGACTAGCAGTTGACTGTAGTCAAAGGGTTTTGGGACCGCCTTAAAATATAAAGTACGATGGTTCTAACCATCTGATCTCGACCTAGACCTTCCATTGGAGGTATTGGGTCGGATCTACGCTTAACGACCTTGCTTCGCTTTCACACGAGCTTACCTTGTAGCCTCGCTTCCGGTCTTCACCCGAGTACCTCGGCTTCCTCCGAAGTCCCTCTGGCGTTGCCCGACCACCTCGGTTCCCACCGGGTGTCGCAGACCTTCCGCTCAACTTTAGCATTTCTGCACACTTAATTGAGCTCGTAAGATAACAAATATACCCTTAACTATTGAGCCTTTTTCCATAATCAAAATACCGGTTCGACTTTGGTGCCCACTGCACCAACAATTTGATGATAGACAAAACTCATGACATAGGATTGTCATGGGAAGTACAACATGGGGTTGGCATGGAAAATCCAAGCATGGAGCTTGGTGTGGAAGTCCAAGGGGGAAGCCTTGGCATGGGAAAGTCCAAAGCATTGCGAAGTCGTGCGCTTGGTGCTTGGCATGGGAAATCCAAAGCATTGCGAAGCCGTGCGCTTGGCGCATTTGGGAAGTCTTGAGAACTTGGCAAGTTCACTAGGCTCGGGTTCTTGAGTCGGTGAAGGATGGCATTGCGAAGCCGTGCGCTTGATGCATCCGAGGGACCGCCGGACGGGGTGCGAATGGAGTGAGCCCAAAGGGAAGCATACTTCTAGGGCATGAGACGTGAAGGATGGCATTGCGAAGTCATGCGCTTGGCGCATCCGAGGAACGTAGGCCGAGGGAAGAGTGCTTCGGTGGGGAACTCCATGAGGGATAAGGTGGACTTGGCCAAGTGGCTAAGACTGAGTGTCGGACGCTCAAACAACTTTGTGTTCGAGGTTTTAGCCGACATCAGTCGACTGGCATAGGTGCCAGTCGACTGCTCTAGGTCGTATGGGTTCGACTAGTGTTCGACTGAACCAAGTCTGGATGATCAGTCGACTGCCGAGGGAGGGCAGTCGACTGTTGGGAGAATCAGTCGACTCTCGAGGGATGGCAGTCGACTAATGACACTGTGCACGGGCACAGAATGGAGTCGAGCTCGCCAGCACTCGACTGATGGTTGATTAGTCGACTGATGGGTGCCATCAGTCGACTGATGTGTGATCCGTTGGAACTTAACCAACGTGGATCTGGCCGTTGTGAGACAATGACTACGGGACCAGTCGACTGATGGGAGCAAAATCAGCTTGATGCAGGTTATAAAAGGAGCTCAAGAGAGAGGATTTCGCTATGTTTTTTGTGAAGCTATTGGAGGGGAATTGCTGCCGCATTCCAGACCTTCGAGAGCCATCTAAAGCAAGCAACAAGAAAGCGATCAAAGTAATTGTGTAAAAGTTCTCTTTTGTATTGTCTTTGTATTTCTTCTTGTATTTCATATTACTTGTTGTTATAGCTTGTGAGAGGTTTCTCCACCTCTGACGTGTAGTCGATAAGGAGTGTTGTTAGTGCCGTGCGCATAACATGAGCTCGTTGAGCTCACCCCGTGGAGTAGGAACCATTCGATTCCGAACCACATATATGCTTGTGTATTGATTGTGCTTGTATTGTTGTTATTTCTATTGTTATTCCGCTGCGTATATTAACGACAATTGTAGACAAGCACATGAGAACGAATGAATTACGACATCCAACGAACGAGGGCTATTCACTCCCCTCTAGCCGGCCGTTTTGATCCCCCAACAAGTGGTATCAGAGCCGAGGTCACTCTTCAAGGTCTAACCACCGCGAGAGCACTACAAAATGGTCGACTTCATCCATCCACCGAAATTCGATGGAGATTTTGCTTGGTGGAGGAAACAGATGGAGGTATATCTCGAAACCGATTTTGATTATATGATTATTATAGAAAATGATTTTGAGATGCCTAGGGACAAACACAACAAGCCCATTGAAAAATCAAAGTGGACCCAAGACCAAATCAAGAACTTCAAGACAAATCTCGAGGTAATTAAATTGATTAGTGATTTGTTACCTAACACTATTTGGTCTAGATTGGGTGATTATAGGGATGCAAGGGAACTATGGAATAAGATAATAAATTTCCAAGAAAATTCCCTACCGGCACAAGTAGAAGAAAATGCCGAGGAAGAAGAACCCACAACATTTAAAGATGTTGATGACTTGGTGGAGACCTCAACCTCTAGCATTGAGGGGGAGGAGAGGCAATCTTCCATCCCGGAGCAAGAACAAGAAGCATCCACATCCGGGAGAAGTGAAGATCGGGAAGAGGCCTCCACCAACTCCCTAGGTAACTCAAGTGTTATTATTTTAAATAAAAATCATATAATATGCTTTGAGTGTAGGGAGAAAGGGCATTACAAGAGCAATTGCCCTAAATTGGCTAAGAAGAAGGCATCAACACCAAAAGTCAACCCAAAGTCAAACGATGCCGGTGCTCCCTCAATTAAGAGCAAAGAGCACATTGTGTGCTTCAAGTGCAACCAACGG
The DNA here is from genome assembly GCA_025175895.1 of Wurfbainia villosa. Taxonomy (NCBI): domain Eukaryota; kingdom Viridiplantae; phylum Streptophyta; class Magnoliopsida; order Zingiberales; family Zingiberaceae; genus Wurfbainia; species Wurfbainia villosa. The sequence continues at coordinate 33,300,379 of CM046000.1, read as the reverse complement.
GGACACTACCAAATCCAATGCCCTAGGGGGAGGAAGAAAGGGCAAGAAGGTGTGACTCATGTAGGGGGAGCTTCTAAAGCTAACCTTAAGGTAAATTCTTTTAATGCACCTTTAATTCCTAAAGTCAAAAAGCATGCTAAGAATTACTTTAGTTCTCTTGCCATTATAAATGAAAAACATGCTAAGAGAAATAATGAGGTTTATTGCTTAGGTGCCAAACATGTTCATATGACTAAAGAAAAATCTAGGACTCATAATTCTAGAAATATCTTGCCTAGGGAGTCAATTAGGAGAGTAGAAGAAAATTTAGGTATTAATCCCAAAAAGTCTAGGCACATGCCTAAGAAGAAGAGGCCTTCCCAAAAACCTAATGAAAATTCAAAAATGGGAAAATTAGAGCTAGAGAACCAAGTCTTGAGGTCAAGACTTGAGAGAATGGAGAAAGCCCTTAGAATCATAGAAAATTCAATTCTAGGGTCAAATGCCCAAAAGCCAAGTCCTAAGGTTCAAAAACGGTCTAAGGGCAAGGAAGGTTTGGGTCACAAACCTAAGCCCAAGAAGACTTATCATAATGTTCCATTTAATTATGGAACTATTTCTAGGTTTAGGAAAACCAAGGCTAATAGGGAAGCCATCCCTAAGTCTAGTCATGGTATGTGTTTAGTGGCTAACACCTCAAAGAAATCAAATGTAGCCACTAAGAAGGTCAATGGAGGAGTCACCTCTAGAGTTGACCCAAGTAAGACCCAAAAGACTATGGTTTCAAAACCTAAAAGGGTCATTAGGAAGGTATCTAGGGAAGTTGTCCCTAGGGAATACCTTGTTAACCCAAGGAGCTCCAATAGGTATTGGGTTCCTAGAAGCGTGATCGATTCACGCTAGATGGGTTAGGGTGTGCCAATCCTAAGTGGATGGGTAGTTAACCTAGCCATGATGAGTTGACACATTAGGATGTGCCAATATGGTTTGAGAAGTTTTAAAATGATTTAAATTGGCACAATTAGGTCTTAGAGGTATTGGTGTGCCATTTTGGGTTTTTGGCACACTAAGGAAATAATGACATTAAGGCAAAATGTATTTAATCCCTAAAAATGGCAAATTAATTTTTCAAACTTAGGTATTCTATACCTTAGTATATTTTACTTGCCATGATTTGTTTGCCTTACCATGTCATGACATCATTTTCATTTTTATCTATAAAATGTCATGATCATGTTTAGAATTATGTTTAGATGTCATGAATGCCTAGATCTCATTTACATGCCATGACATCATGATATTGGCATATGCTTTTACTTATATCATATCTATGCCATAATCATATCATGCATAAAATGAAATTAAGGACTATGGCATGATTTGATGGGAATCAAATAATATTGCCTAGAAATATGCATGAGACCATTAAAAGAATAAAAACCCACATCTCACTAGATTAATTGCCTTGAATGTGTTTTACACATTTAGATATAAGTGAGATGTTTAAGGAAAAGAAATTAAAGGTTTTGAAAACATTTTGAAAAACCTTGGTGAAGCCTATCTTTTGATAGCTATCACCATTGAATGAGATGATACAAAGAGGGCTCTTTATTGAAGCTTTTCTTAAATTTTGAACTTTGTATCAATCTCCTAGTTTAATGGGTAAAATAATTTTCTAATATTTTTCACTCATAATGTTTGTGATAAGTAGTATACATACCAAATTTCAAGATTTATCTACTTATGTATATTTACTTATGAATTTTGGAAAGTCATTTCTGAAATTCAAAATCGCAAATGTACGATTATTAGTCGACTACGGAGGTCGGTCAATGATCGATGAGTGTGTCGATCGGTTTCTAACGCAATGATCAAAATGTTGATTTCGGGTAAACCTTGTTTGTTAGGCCCATGTTCAACTGTGTTTTGGTCCCCTAACCACTCCTAACCCTAGGATATGCTTGAGAGAGCATTAGAGAGGGTGGAAATCCATTGGATATAGATTAGGAGTTGGGTTGAGGGTGAGTATCAATTTTAAGGTGGATGAGAGTTCATTGTTGAACTTTGCCTTAATTTTGTTTGGTTTAATGTTCCTATTGGCTTAGGGACTCTCCAAGGACATGTGATGAGAGTTCATTGTTGGTGCAATGGTCAAGGGGGAGTAAGCCTCTAGGGGGAGGTATCCATCATGGGAAGATGGATGTGTATTTCCTCATGGGAGGAAAATTGGGTTGCCTCTCTTTAAGTGATATGGGATCACTAGAAAGATTGTAGGCATGTGTTCCTCCAAGGGAGAGATTGTAAGATCTCATTGGGATATGAGACATTCATACCCTTGGGGAGGACCTTTTTGATGTAATGTCAAAAAGGGGGAGAAGTTACCAAGTTACCAATTATGGTTCGTTGGAATTCTCATTGGGATATGAGAATTGCCAATATGGGAGAATTGGTAGACTTGAGATGGTAGTTTTGTCAATCATCAAAAAGGGGGAGATTGTTGGTGCAATCGGCCCAGGTTGACTCGAGTTTGACTCGAGTAGTACCTTGATAGTATTTTGATGATAGACAAAACTCATGACATGGGATTGTCATGGGAAGTCCAACATGGTGTTGGCATGGAAAATCCAAGCATGGAGCTTGGTGTGGAAGTCCAAGGGGGAAGCCTTGGCATGGGAAAGTCCAAAGCATTGCGAAGCCGTGCGCTTGGTGCATTTGGGAAGTCTTGAGAACTTGGCAAGTTCACTAGGCTCGGGTTCATGAGTCGGTGAAGGATGGCATTGCGAAGTTATGCGCTTGGTGCATCCGAGGGACCGCCGGACGGGGAGCGAATGGAGTGAGCCCAAAGGGAAGCATACTTCTAGGGCATGAGACGCGAAGGATGACATTGCGAAGTCGTGCACTTGGCGCATCCGAGGGACGTATGAAGAGGGAAGAGAGCTTTGGTGGGGAACTCCATGAGGGATAAGGTGGACTTGGCCAAGTGGCTAAGACTGAGTGTCAGATGCTCAAACAACTTTGTTTTTGAGGTTTTAGCTGACATCAGTCGACTGGCATAGGTGCCAATCGACTGCTCTAGGTTGTATGGGTTCAACCAGTGTTCGACTGAACCAAGTTCTGGTGATCACCGACCGCGAGGAGGGCAATGATCGTTGGGAGAATTAGTCGATCGCCTAGGGATGGCTGATCGATGACACTGCACGCGAGAATGGAGTCGAAGCCACAAAGACTCGACTCGTGATGGTTGATCAGTCGACTGATGGGTGCCATTAGTCGACTGATGTGTGATCCGTTGGAACTTAACCAACGTGGATCTGGCCGTTGTGAGACAACGACTATGGGACCAGTCGACTGATGGGAGCAAAATCAGCTTGATGCAGGTTATAAAAGGAGCTCAAGAGGGAGGATTTCGCTATGTTTTTTGTGAAGCTATTGGAGGGGAATTGCTGCTGCATTCCAGACCTTCAAGAGCCATCTAAAGCAAGCAACAAGAAAGCGATCAAAGAAATTATGTAAAAGTTCTCTTTTGTACTGTCTTTGTATTTCTTCTTGTATTTCATATTACTTGTTGTAATAGCTTGTGAGAGGTTTCTCCACCTCCGACGTGTAGTCGATAAGGAGTGTTGTTAGTGTCGTGCGCATAACACGAGCTCGTTGAGCTCACCCCGTGGAGTACGAACCATTCGGTTCCGAACCACGTATATGCTTGTGTTTTGATTGTTCTTGTATTGTTGTTATTTCTATTGTTATTCCGCTGCGTATATTAATGACAATTGTAGACAAGCACACGAGAACGAACGAATTATGACATCCAACGAACGAGGACTATTCACCCCCCTCTAGCAAACCGTTTCGATCCCCCAACAACCTCTACTGATATGGAGTCGGATTCATAACCATATTCCGGTTGTGGGGATGAGCCCCCATAATTCTCCGTAATTCAGAATCTAATTGCTGGCAATCTTGAGCATTATGCCCATAGTCTTGATGATAAGAATAGAAAGTAGAAGATGGTAACATCCTAGTCCCTCTAGCAGCTCCAAAGGGTCTTCTCAATAACTATTGCTCTTCACATATATTCATAGTCCTCTCCTTAGAAAACCATAATTGAGGAACATACATGGATCTTTCTCTTAAAGGACAGCCGGGCCTTACCCCTCCCACTTGTCACTCTGGCAGTTCTGCCACTATGTGATCCCAAGAATACTGCCAAGATTTCTGGGCATCCTCTAGATTAATAAACTTCTTGGCTCTCGACAATAAGACATCAAAATCCACAGAAGGATATTTAGCTAGAGATTTGAAGAAATCTCCCTCTCAGAGCCCTTGAATAAAGGCTCCTACTATCATGCCAGATTCCATAGCGAAAATTTCTCATGCCGACTGAGTAAACCTCTACACATATTGCCGAAGACTTTCTTGCTCTCTCTGCTTAAGATTAAAAAGACTCAACGGTTGAGGCAAATATTTCTTAGAACTAGAAAAATCTCTTAAATAATGCTGAGAAATCCTTAAATTAAGAAATACTTTGTGACTTTAAATCATTAAACCATTGTTCTGTTGGTCCTACTAATGTAGTAAGAAACACTCGACATTTAATCCCATCAATATAACGATATAATAAAGCAGAATTTTCAAATCTACCCAAATGATCCTTATGATCAGAGGAACCAGTATACTCAGGCATATGAGGTATTCGAAAGTGCCGAGGTAGCTCTTCGTTCAGAATACTATCTACAAAAGGTCTCTGCTCTTCAATCTTTAGGATAGCATTTGCGAGGGGACCTTCTTCATCGGACCTTTCTTCCTCCGTGGGAGGAACATATTTCATCTTTCCCTTCGATTGTTTACAGATCCGTGAAGAATCCTTTTTAGGGTGAGAGACTCTGATTACCTCCTCTTTAGAATCATCACCAGATGTATTGTCTTCCTTCACCTCTTTAGATGCTCTATTCTATGACATGTGATCCATCATCGCAGCTACCACATGCATAAGATCGTCCTCACACATAGGCTTGCAATGTCTTCTACTGGTACCTCCCTTAGAGGTATTAGATACATATTTCCCTTACTCCGTTGGTTCCTTCAGTGTCCTTCGAGTATTCACGATCATAACTTTTTGTTCAGGTTCCCACAAATGATGCCAATTTGATGAAGTTTCTTCTTCGGCCTGCCAAGATCTCCTTCCCCCTTCTTACAAATTGCCTCCGATCTGGGAACTCCCAGCTAGATCTATATTAAGTGTGTTAAGAATAAAACAATGAATAGTTCCCTTTCTCCCTTCTTGGGTACCTCCTTTGATTGCCTTGGATCCTTAAGATGGGAGTTGAATATGTCACTTCACAAGAGAGTGTTAGAGGTGGGTCAGCTTCTCGGCGTGGCCCCTCAGATGCTCAAGTCAGAAATGGTAGGATGAAGAAAGTAGAAATGCAAGATGTAGAAGAAGAAGTGAGAAGAAGATCTTTGAGGTACCGAATAGCGATGAAACGACCATCCCCTCTTCCTTCCTTCTCTACCCCTTTTATAGATGATTTATTCCACCTTCTCCTTGAAGTGAATTTACTTTAATACCCTTGCCAAGCTATCATATGTAATCTCTTTTCCCATTCCTTTTCAAAATATCTCCTTTGAATCCCTTATGTGCTTTCTATTTCCCTACCTAGCATTAATTAAATAAATTAAATGATAAATAACAATATATCTTTTATTAATCATATTTTTCATTCTAGAACTCTTCCTACCACTTCTCATGCTCAAGAATACACAAATCTCCTCCTTTCATCATATTTAGAAAGAATCTCAAAAACCCAAACATGGCTCGGGAAACAAGCATACTTCTCGAAGAATACACAAATGCCTCGGGAAATATACTAACTGCTCGGGAACTATATACACGGCTTGGGCAATACCATATATATCTCTGATCACGATTACCCTATGTTATCCTACAAAGCTTCGGATATACATAAGCTGCTCTGCCAATATAATATTTAGCTCTAAGCATCACTGCCCCGTGTCTCCTTAATGGGCCCGGGAAATACATAGGTCATTCGAGATTTACGTAAACTACTCTGCCAATACAGTATTTAACTTTGAGCATCACTGCCCTATGTCACCCTATTGGGTAGGAAATATATAGTCGTTCGGGATTTACATAAACTGCTCTGCCAATACAATACTTAACTCTAAGCATCACTGTCATCTGTCACCCAACTATACTCGGGAAATATATATGTCACTGAGGATTTACATAAACTACTCTGCCAATACAGTACTTAACTCTGAGCATCACTGCACTACTCATCCCTACTTGGCTCGGAAATTACATAGACTTCTCAGGAAACACATAAACTGCTCTATCAACACTATACTTAACTCTGAACAACACTACACTGCTCACCCCTAATGGGCTCGAAAATTATATATAATGCTAGAGAAAAGTATAAACTACTGTACGAACACACAAATTACTCTATAAACATAGTTACTATACACAGCCTTACCTGGCTCGTGCATCACATACACCGCTCAAGAACTATATAAACAACTCGGAAAATCTTCTAACTGATCAAAAAACCCCGACCCCATCATAAGTAATTTGATGGCGTTCACTTCTTCGGCCTGCCAAGATCTCCTTCCCCCTTCTTGCAGATCTCATCCGATCTGGGAACTCCCAGCTAGATCTGTAATGAGAGAGTGTTAAGAATGAAACAATGAATAGTTCCCTTTCTTCCTTCTTGGGAACCTCCTTCAATTGCCTTGGATCCTTAAGATGGGAGATGAATCTGTCACTTCACAAGAGAGTGTTAGAGGTGAGTCAGCTTCTCGGCACGACCCCTCCGACGCTCAAGTCAGAAATGGTAGGATGAAGAAAGTAGAAATGCAAGATGTAGAAGAAGTGAGAAGAAGGTCTTTGAGGTATTGAATAGAAAAGAAACAATCATCCCCTCTTCCTTCCTTCTCTGCCCCTTTTATAGATGATTTATCCCGCCTTCTCCTTGAAGTGAATTTACTTTAATACCCTTGTCAAGCTGTCAGATGTATCCATTTTTCCCACTCCTTTTCAAAATATCTCCTTTGAATCCCTTATGTGCTTTCTATTTCCCTGCCAAGCATTAATTAAATAAAATAAATGATAAATAACAAAATATCTTATATTAATCATATTTTTCATTCCAGAACTCTTCTTGCCACTTCCCGTGCTCAAAAATACCCATATCACCTCCTTTCACTGTATTTAGAAAGAATCCCAAAACCCATACATGGCTCGGCAAACAAGCATACTGCTAGGGGAATACACAAATGCCTCGGGAAATATACTAACTGCTCGGGAATACACAAATGCCTCGGGAAATACATAAGTCTCTCGGGATTTACATAAGCTGTTATGCTAATATAATATTTAACTCTGAGCATCACTGCCCTGTGTCACCCTACTTGGCTTGGGAAATACATAGGTAATTTCAGATTTACATAAACTACTCTGCTAATATAGTATTTAACTCTGAGTATCACTACCCAGTGTCACCCAACTAGGCCCGGGAAATACATAGGTCATTCAGGATTTACATAAACTGCTCTGCCAATACAATACTTAACTCTGAGCATCACTACCCTCTGTCACCCTACTGGACCCAGGAAATACATATGTCGCTTGGGATTTACATAAACTACTCTGCCAATACAGTACTTAACTCTGAGCATCACTACACTACTCATCCCTACTTGTCTTTGAAATTACATACATTACTCGGGAAACACATAAATAGCTCTGTCAATACTATACTTAGCTTTCGAGCAACACTGGACTACTTACCCATACTAGGCTTGGGGAATTATATACACTGCTCGGGAAACATATAGAGTGCTAGGGAAAAGTATAAACTACTCTGCCAACACACAAATTACTCTGCAAACACAGTTACTATACACGACCCTACCTAATTCAAGCATCACATACACCGCATGGGAACTATATAAATAGCTGAGAAAACCTTCTAACTGATCAAAAAACCCCGACCCCATCATAAGTTCCCCCTATTTAGTAAAATTGAAGAGCGTAGTCGAGTGAAGTTTTATAAGTTCTTACTGAAACTACCGTTACAAAACAAGAATTTCTTTGTCCTACCTTAACTAAAACAAAAGCTTCTCTATCTTTGCTAAAACAACAAAAACTTCTTTGCCTTAGCTAAAACTCCACACCCATCAATTTATATGTTTGATTAATAATTGGTAGGAAGATAAGGAACACACGGGATACGTGGAGAGTGTGAAAGGAACAATCTTTAAAAGGAGCGGGAGAAGCGGTTACATCTTGATAGGCTAGTAGAGCCATTAAAGTAAATCCACTTCAAGAAGAGGTGGGATGAATCTCCTATAAAAGGGGCAGATGTGGAAGGAGAAGGGAGTTGATTTTCCTCTTCACTATTCGGTACCTCAAAGATCTTCTTCTCACTTCTTCTTTTTGCATTTTTTTACTTTCTTCATTCTCCTACTGTGTTTGACTTGAGCATCGAGGGGGGGGGGGGGAGGGGGGGTCATGCTAGGAAGTCGGTCCACCCTTAACATTCTTCTCTAAAGTGACAGATCTAGCTCATAGTTCAAGGATTCAAGAGGATCTTAAGAAGGGAGAAAGGGATCTAAGCAGGCCAAAGAAGCGTATTACATTGGATCAACAAAGTGTATTACTTCTATTTTTAATTCTATTCAGATTGTAATGATTCATAAAAAGATGTCTTGTGTTAATTTTATCTTATTAATGGAGTAGATATTTTGATTCCAGGATTAGGGAGTAATTTGTGTATGTTAGACATGCTAGTTCCAATATTCATTCATTGCTTTTGAATTATGTTTTCTATCGCACATAGTCGATACAAGGGAGAAAAACCTTTGTATCGAAGTCTAGGAGAACGAAGGAGGAACCTTATGGTCGTCCTCCCTCGCATAACCGTAGGAAGTTGGATATGAAAGAGTAGGATATGAAATATGATCCACTTATTCATAGGGATCAATAGGACATCTTAGAACCTAATGAACTTACCCCTGCAGAAGGCCTAAAGTAGGAGACATCAACTCTAGAAGAGTTGAGGGACCCCAGTGATTCAGGGCTCCCAAAGATATCAACTCTCTGAGATCTGACGATCTGAAAGGGAAACTTGACTAGGGATAGATACTTCCCAGTAAAAGCAAAAGTTCATCAGGATTACACATGTTGGTGTAGGGGCACCAGATAATCAAACCTAGGTTTTGATTATGGCAAAGATCCAAAGTTAAGATCATATTGTTATCTCATGAGCTGAATTAAGTGTGTAGGAAATTGTTAAGCTAAGTCGAAGGTCAGCGACACCCAGAGAATTCTGAGTCGAGAAACCGTGGTGGTCGGGCGACACCGAGGGAACTTCGTAGGAGTCGAAGAACCTAGGTGGAAGACCGGAAGCAAAGCGACAAGTCATAAAGGACCAGAGGTAAGCACGAGTGTGAAGAGAGATGGTAAGGTTGTGTCCTCTGTACGGGGACGCCCGTAGGCAGCGATCCGACTAAGACTTCCAATGGAAGGTCTAGGTCGAGATCGGACGATAAGGAACCATCATATTTACCATTTTCCATGCTAACCCCTTACTCCAGGGAAGTGGCCAGGCTGGCAGTTGACTGATGCACATCAGTGGACTGATGGAAGGCATTAGTTGACTGATGGCAACAAATCAGTCTTTTGCGCTAGGTCAAAATCGATAATGTTTGATGCGGCCACTTCGCAATAAGATAATGTGCCACCTCATGATCAGTTCCAATGTTGAGGATTTCTATCAAGACTTATTCCAAGGCAAAAATCTATAAAAGGACGGGAGGACTCCAACCCAAAGACCATCCAGCTTGCTCTCAAAGTGCTCCTGCAACACTAAAGCTCTAAATGCCGTAACACCAATGCAACGCCAAGTTCCGAATCTCTTCGTCAGCAACAAGTATTGTTTTTATTTACTGTATTCGTAGTTTTAATTAATCGTAACGAGGTGAGGTAGGCTTGTTGCCTCATCCTCGTGCTTTCATTTTTGTGATCGTTGTCTCCTACCTCCAACGAGGAGGAGACTTTATAGTGGATTGCCCCTTCGTACGTGGTCAAGGATCGCGGGGCCTTGGAGTAGCAACTGTTGGGTTGTGAACCAAGTAAAAATAAAATTCCTACTTATTTTTTGTTCTTTTACTTTCCACTACGTTTAAGTTTAATCAAACGAAAAGACGAAAAGTTTTACGCTCGCTATTCACCCCCCCCCCCCTCTAGTGACGCTTCTCGATCCAACAATCAAGAGCATTAAATTGATAGCATGTTCAACAACGCACAAGTGAAACCCAAATTCTAGAATGGTTTAAGCAACTTTGAGCCGCCCTTCACTTTCTCTAAGTGACACCATACCTGAGTTAGGACCATCGTCGATTTCACTTCTGACTCACAAGAGACTTAATCCGAACAAACAACATTCATTGGATAAATGGTACTTGAATCACAGTCCATGTGGTATCAATACATAATTTTTTACTTGACGATAACCATGCACTTGCAGTCATTGAGCGTGAGCATGCACATCGAGTCTACTGATGATTCTCGCCGACGATTTGGGGTCATGCTCGTGTGCATCAAGTTTTTAGCGTCGTTGTCAAGGATTGTAGATTCGATATTGGATTGAAAGTGAATAGATTTGATCGGACCATTTTTAGGTTTATTTCCCTAGTCTTTAATAATTTCTAGTTTAATTTAGTTCTAATTCAAATTTTAGTTTTTCTTCTAGTTTCAGTTATTTTCTAGCAGAGTTTTTTTCAGTTATTTTCTTAGCACTTGTTTTCCTTTATTTTGTTGTTTGTTTTTTTAGTCTCTTGCCGAGGCACTGTTGTTCCTTTCCTTATCTATATCTCCCTATATATAAAGATGCATGCTTTAACTCATGATTATGATCAATTTAATGTTGAGTGTTTTAGCAACATTTATTGTGAGCATTGTGGGGAATAATGGCATACCATTAACAATTGCCCGGATATTTTTGGACCTTCACAAATTGAACAAGAAGATGTCACCTAGGATTACAACTAATGGCTACAAGATGATTCCTATTCATATAGTTATGACCATGGCTGCTTAATGTCTCAATATTATTTTTCAAGTGAGAACGAGAGCTATGAATCGCCATGCGAATTTTATCCAGTACCAAATTCTTGTTGGGATGTATAATGAAAGCCTAGTCTTTGTATGAACATCTTCATTTTGAAATAAGAATCACATGATCATGATTTGCATTTTTTATTTATTATATGTGTGCATATTGTCTGATACTTTACATTGTAGATAACATGATATGTGGTGTCACACAGAAGATCATGTTATCAGTTCCTTGTAGAGTATAAGTAGAGGCTCACAACCAAGATGATTTTGGACAAACCATTGGCATGGTTGTAGTGTAATTTGGTATTGGTTTATTTTGACCATAGAATTACACTAGTACACTTTGTGTGTATTGAGCAAGATCGATTTAGAGGTGATTCAATTTATAACGACTATATAATTGAATCGAACCTCAGATATTATAGTATACATGCTCTTAATCCCAATATAATAAAGGGCACATGTACTTAGTATTTATTTCTTTGATTTACCAATGGGCGAGATTTATGGGTTAAATCGATAGGCCCAGTAATTTGGGAAATAATATTATTTACATGGTGTGCTATTGATTATAGGAGGAAACTGTGTCCTATGTATTAGGATGATGATGTCCCCTTGAGGAGCTCATAAGGATCATCATGTAAATCCTGCAGGTGGACTTGGCCCAACATGATGATGATGGTGAGTGGTACTACTCATGGAGTTAGATGTTAATTAATTAATTATCAGTAAATTAATTAATTAACGGATATTCGATATCTTAAACACGGGGAGATATTTGTACAAATAATATGTGGAGCCTATATTTAATTATGGGGGTTGGTGAGGTAGATAAATGATAATCCTCTAGTGGAATGGATCATCATTAATGGATCAGGTTTGTGTGGTTCGGATCCATTTTGTGGCCAAGATCCAACTCCTCATGGTCCCTATTGTAGCCTATTATAAATACCTCATGAAGCCTAGATCTATAAATAAGGTGGGAGAGGCTTGGGCAAAAATAACTTTGAGGGTTTGGAGGTGGCATTGGGTTGGGCGGCAACATTAGGGTTTGCTTCCAAGGCTTGGGTGGCAAGGTGTTTAGTTTTGCTTAGAGGCAGCGGCAACATTAGGGTTTCTCTTCCCCTCTGGCCAGTGCCTCCACCCTATCTCCTTGGCCGGCGCCTCCTCCACACCTCCTCTCTTTCTCCTTGGCTGGCGGCAACAAGAGCTCATCTCTTGGCCAACGCCCATTTCTCCTTCTTCCTCTCATTGGCCGGTGGCAACAACCAAGCTAGGAGGCTTGGTGGTCGGCACTATATAGGATAAGAAGAGTTTGGTCATCTTCCCTTGTTCGGAGCGAGCAAGGAAGGGAAGATACGATATCTAGGAGGCTTCGATTCTTGGAGGATCGTCGCCGACACGACGTCCAAGAAGAGGATAGGTCATACATTATAAGATCAAGAGGTAAACAAGAGGTATAATTCTTGTTTGTCTTGATTTTAGTTCTCTTGTATCATGTATGTGGTTTATTTCCTTGGACTTCGATGATAAACACAAAAATTGACAATCCGTACAACATCTATTCCGCGGCTAATCGAGGAAAAGAGTTAGGTTGCTAGAACAACAAGTTTGTTCAAGCGACCACTCGAATCGAATAGCACGATGATGGATTGGTTGCTTGGGTAATTCATCTTCATCCGGATTATTTTTTTTTATTCGGGGACGCGAGATAGGATCGCCATGCACAAGCGACCGAAGCAAGGGAAGCAATTCCTTTCAACTAGTATCAGAGCCACGGTTTCTGATTTTGTGTGTTTAGGATTCGGTTACTTTTATGCTCTTATCATATATTATGTGTGCCAGATAATAGTAGAATGTGCGTAGGCTAACTTTTTATTTGCAGGCATAAGATCTAACTATTATGGTCATATGTGTGTGTATGTGATTGTATGTGTGTAATCGTAATATTATTTGAATCCTTGAGTTGACGAGGCTAGTATTTAATTTTTGTAATTAAGTACGACATTTTTTAGCCACTCTTTTATTTTAGTTTACTTTCGATCTAGATTTCATGTACACTCCTTTGTGAAGTATAGGATCGATGGATGTAAATTAAAATAATTTTTATTGGCTCGAATCTCCGGATGGCTTGTACATGGCATAGGGAGGAGCGAACGAGATGACAACACGACTGGAGGCATATTGGAGAACAAAAGCCATAATAGTTGGAAAATTTGTTTTTCATATTTATTGATTTTGATTTATATTCTTGTTGTGGTTGCATTGTTAAAATTCCTCAATTTTAAATTACTAAGTGGGAGAGGGATATTTTTTTAAATTCTCACAGCCTACATTAAAATTTGACATGTGATGCGAACAAACTTGCGCATTGGATTTGAGTGCCTTCCTCCATTTTGGATGAGTTTGTTTTGCATATCACTAGGTCAAATATAGTTATAGGAAGTTATTTAGGAGCATGTGTACTTCCCCATCGGAAGGCACATAATTCGAGATAATTACCTTAGTATCGAGTAATGGTAAACACTTAGATGCAAATAAAAGTATCCTCCCCATCGGAGTCACTGCTTTTATTTGTAGGGCTGAAGAGGAACCAACTATTAATTTTATTTGTCAAAAAGTAAGGTTGACAGGATAATAAAATTAAAGGGTAAAATCTCCTCTTACAAATATAGAATTCGTATACGTCAACACTATTGTGGCATATGATATTCTCGGTGTTTTGAGGTGTTGGTTGATTTTAAAATTTTATTGTTTGAGGAATCAATAATTTTTTTAAATCTAATGTTTTGATCCATGTGATTCTTAGGTTTTTCAAAATGACTTTCAACCCACTTGTTGTGATTCTAAAACAAAACAAACTTACTGAACCTAACTATGTTGATGGGAAAAGAAATCTAGACATTGTCTTAACTGCTGAGGAATATAAATATGTACTCTTCGAATAGTGTCCTCCTAAGCCTACAGATGATTCTGGTGAAAAGGAGAAAGAGAGTTATAGGAAGTGGATCAAGGCTGATGAGATGGCGCGGTGTTACATTTTGGCTTCTATGTCAAATGTATTGCAACATCAGCATCAAGCCATGAATACTGCCTATGACGTGATGTTAAATCTCAAGGAACTTTTTGGACACCAGAATTGGACTGGTAGGCAAGAAGCCATGAGAAACTTGATGACGACCACCATGGTTGAGGGAACACTCGTGAGGGCTCATGTTCTCAATATGATGGCTCATTTGAATGAGCTGGAAGTCCTTGGAGCTGAGATTGATGGAGAAACCCAGGTCGATATCATTCTCCAATCTCTACCTAGGAGTTTTGAGTAGTTTCGCTTGAACTACAACATGAATAAGAGGTTGTATTCATTGGCGGAGCTTCTGACAGAACTCCAGGCGGCAAAGGGGCTTTTTCATCAGAGTTCTCATGCTTTGGTTGCCCAGAAGGTTTCTACTGCTAAATCGAAAGACAAGAAGAAGAAGAAACAAGGCATAGTAAAGGTGGTGGGAGGATCTCAGGGAGCTTGGGTAAAGATGTGTTGGAATTGGTTCATTATGATTTGTATGGTGCTATGTCTATCCCGGCAAGAGGTGGTTTTGAATATTTCATCTCTTTTATAGACGATTGTTCAAGATATGGATACATTTACTTGATGCGCCGCAAGTCTTAATGCTTTGACAAGTTCAAAGAATTCAAGGATGATGTGGTGAAATGTCAAGGTAAAAGTATCAAGACACTATGATTTGATCATGGTGCTGAGTACCTCTTGGGAGAGTTTAGAAGTTACTTATCAGAGGCTGGGATTCAATCCCAACTGTCTGCACCTGGTACACCCCAGCAGAATGGTGTGGCGGAGCAAAGGAATAGGACTCTTATGGAGATGGTTAGATCGATAATGAGTTCTTCTGAGTTACTAGATTTGTTATGGGGGTATGCTCTGGATACGACAGTGTATATTCTGAACTTGGTACCATCTAAATCAGTACCTTCTACTCTCACAGAATTGTGGATTGGGCGAAAGCCTAGTCTGAGACATATTCGAATTTGGGATAGTCTAGCACATGTGCTGGAGGGAGATGCTGGTAAGTTGGAATCTCGTACAAGAGTGTCGCTATTCGTAGGCTATCCTAGAGGAACGAAAGGTGATTTGTTCTATAGTCCTAGAGATCAGAGGGTGATCGTTAGCACGAATGCCCGATTTTTAGAGGAAGACTATGTGATGAACCACAAGCCCATGAGAAAGATTGTTCTAGAGAAATAAAGAGGGGAATTCACTATTTTAGTACCAACGGTACAAGAGGACATACCACAAGTGACTGCACCGCGTGTCATAGAGGATAAATAGGTGATACCTCGTTATAGTGGGAAGGTTGTTAAACAACCTGATAGATTTATGTTCTTGGGAGAATCTTGTGATTTGGTCCCTGGTGAATATGAATCTTATCCCTGGACATATGATGAGGCAATCCAAGATAAAGATGCGATATCTTGGCAAAGGACAATGAATTCTGAGATAGAATATATGGATTCAAATCAGGTCTGGGAGCTAGTAGAACAACCCAATGGTGTAAAAGCCATTGAATCTAAGTGGATCTACAAAAGAAAGAAAGGAACAGACGGGAAGGTTGAGACCTTCAAAGCAAGGCTTGTTGCAAAAGAGTATACTCAGAAAGAGGGTATCAATTATGAGGAGACCTTTTCGCCGGTAGTCATGCTTAAGTCTATCCAAATTCTCTTATCTATTGCTGCTCATATGGATTATGAGGTTTGGCAGATGGATGTCAAGACTGCTTTCCTTAATGGAAGTCTTGAAGAAAACATCTATATGGAGCAACCAGAGGGATTCATTGCAAAGGGCAAAGAGCATCTTGTGTGCAAGCTTAATCGGTCCATTTATGGATTGAAGCAAACTTCAAGATCTTGGAACATCCCCTTTGATGAGGTAATCCAGTCATATGGATTTATTCAAAGTCCAGATGAGTCTTGTGTATACAAGAGATGTGACTGAAACATAGTGGATTTTCTTGTACTATACGTAGATGCCATTTTGCTCATTAGCAACAATGCCAAAGTGTTGTCCGACGTAAGGGTATGGTTGTCCAAATAGTTTGATATGAAGGACTTGGGAGAAGTGGGACACATCCTTGGGATCAAGGATATAAGGGATAGCAAGAAAAGGATGTTGTGCTTATCTCAAGCTTCATACGTAGACACTATTTTGGCTCTTTCAGCATGCAAAACTCCAAGAAAGGTTTTTTACCTTTTGGCCATGGAGTACGTTTATCTAAAGAGATGTGTCCTAGAACATCAAAGGAGATAGAGGAGATGAAGGTTGTTCCTTATGCTTTGGCGGTAGGAAGCCTCATGTATGCTATGTTATGTATGAGGTCGGATATCTGCTTTGCCGTGGGCATGGTTAGCAGATATCAGAGTAATCCAGGATAGGGACATTGGACTGTGGTAAAGCATATATTGAAGTACCTGAGAAGGACTAAGGATTATATGCTGGTATACCAGGCAGATCAATTACTCTCTGTGGGTTACATAGATTCTGACTTCCAATCAGATAGGGATAACAGTAAGTCTACCTCGGGTTTTGTATTTACTTTGGGAGGTGGAACCATTATTTGGAGGAGTGTCAAGCAGAAATGCATGGCGGACTCTACCATGGAAGCTGAGTATGTGGCAGCCTCTGAGGCAGCCAAAGAAGTAGTATGGCTCAGTAACTTCTTGATGGACTTGGATGTGATCCCTGGTTTGCCCAGAAATATCACAATTTATTGAGATAATAGTGGTGCAGTAGCAAACTCGAAGGAACCACGAGCCCATAAGGTAAGTAAACACACAGAGCGCAAGTACCACCTGATACAAGAAATGTTAAAGCGAGGAGAAGTTGCTGTCACCAAGATTGCATCAGAGGATAACCTAGCAGATCCTTTCACAAAGGCCCTTCCAGTGAGAGCTTTTGATAGGCATGTGGAGGAAATTAGAATCAGATGTATGACAGTATGATGGCAGCATAGTCTTTTAGTATAAGTGGGAGATTATTGCGATGTATACTGAAAGCCTAGTCTTTGTATAAACATCTTCATTTTGAAATAAGAATCACATGATCATTATTTTTATTTTATATTTATTATATGTCTGCATCTTGTTTGATACTTTACACTGTAGATAACATGATGTGTGGTGTCACATAGAAGATCATGTTATCAGTTCCTTGTAGAGTATAAGTAGAGGCTCACAACCAAGATGGTTTTGGATAAACCATTGGCATGGTTGTAGTGTAATTTGGTATTGGTTTATCTTGACCATAGAATTACACTAGTACACTTTGTGTATATTGAGCATCACTGATTTAGAGGTGATTTAATTTATACTAACTATATAATTGAATCGAACTACGGATATTATGGTGTACATGCTCTTAATCCCGATATAATAACGGGCACATGTACTTAGTATTTATTTCTTTGATTTACCAATGGGCGAGATTTTTAGGTTAAATTGATAGGCCCGGTAAGTTGGGAAATAATATTATTTACATGGTGTGCCATTGATTATAGGAGGAAATCGTATCCTATGTATTAGGATGATGATGTCCCCTTGAGGAGCTCATAAGGATCATCATGTGAATTCTGCAGGTGGACTTGGTCTAGCATGATGATGAGGTTGAGTGATACTACTCATGGAGTTAGATGTTAATTAATTAATTGTTAGTAAATTAATTAATTAATGGGCATTCGATATCTTAAACACAGGGAGATATTTGTACAAATAATATGTGGAACCCATATTTAATTATGGGGGTTAATGAGGTAGATCAATGATAATCCTCTAGTGGAATGGATCATCATTGATGGATTGTGTTTTTGTGGTTCGGATCTATTGGGTGGCTAAGATCCAACTCCTCCTCATGGTCCCTATTTTAGCCTATTATAAATACCTCATGAAGCCTAGATCTATAAATAAGGTGGGAGAGGCTTGGGCGAAAATAACTTTGAGGGTTTAGAGGTGGCATTTGGTTGGGCGACAACATTAGGGTTTGATTCCAAGGCTTGGGCGGCAAGGTGTTTGGTTTTGCTTAGGGTCGGCAACAACATTAGGGTTTCTCTTCCTCTTTTGACGCCGCCTCCACCCAATCTTTTTGGCCGGCGCCTACTCCACACCTCCTCTCTTTCTCCTTGGCCGGCGGCAACAAGAGCTCATCTCTTGGCTAGCACACACTTCTCCTTCTTCCTCTCCTTGGCTGGCGACAACAACCAAGCTAGGAGGCTTGGTGGTCGGCACTAGATAGAAGAAGGAGAGTTTGGTCATCTTCCCTTGTTCAGAGAGAGCAAGGAAGGGAAGATACGAGATCTAGGAGGCTTCGATTCTTGGAAAATCATCGCCCACACGACGTCCAAGAAGAGGATAGGTCATACAATAGAAGATCAAGAGGTAAACAAGAGGTATAATTCTTGTTTGTTCTGATTTTAGTTCTCTTGTATCATGTATGTGGTTTATTTCCTTGGACCCCGATGATAAACACAAAAATCGGCCATTCGTACATCATCTATTCCGCGGCTAATTGAGGAAAAGAGTTAGGTTGCTTGAAAAACAAGTTTGTTCAAACGACCACTCAAATCGAATAGCACGATGATGGATCGGTTTCTTGTGTAATCCATCTTTGTCTAGATTTTTTTTTTATCCAGGGATGTGAGATAGGATCGCCATGCACAAGCGACTGAAGCGGGGGAAGCAATTCCCTTTAACTCCGACTTAGATGTCTTGCTAGACAATTTTACTAGGCAATGCAAGGAGTATAGTCAACAATTTGCGGAGAGCATGCAACAAAAGCTAGCATAAGAAGAAACCAAATGACTAGAAGGTGGATTTGATGATAGGATTACACCTAATTTGGCGGAGACTCACTTTGATCGAACGGATTAGGAAGACACAGATGACATAGGAAGTGAAGAAGAACAATCCATTCAATCACCACTTGATGGGGACTTGAGGATTATATAGTTGATACTTTAATTGAGGAATTCATTGCTTCAATTAAAATACCTCCTAACTATTGGTGTATGGACACCAAAAATCGAACCTAGGTTTTGATTATGGCAAAGACCCAAAGTTAAGGTCTTATTGTTATCTCATGAGAAGAATTAAGTGTGCAAAAAATGGTTAAGCTAAGTCGATGGTCAGCGACATAGGGAGAATCTCGAGCCGAAAAACCGTGGTGGTTGGGTGACACTGGGAGAACTTTGTGGGAGTCGAAGAACCCAGGTGAAGACCGGAAGCTAAGTGACTGGTCAAAAAGGATCAGAGGTAAGCACGAGTGCGAAGAGAGATGCTAAGGTCGTGTCCTCCGTACGGGGATGATCGTAGGCGGTGATCCGACAAAGACTTCCAGTGGAAGGTCTAGGTCGATATCAGATGGTAAGGAACTATCATATTTACTATCTTTTGTTTGTTTTGTGCTAACTCTTTATTGCAGTTGACTAACCAAGGTGGCAATCGACTGCTGCTGGCATAAGTCGACTAATGAAGGCCATCAGTCGACTGCTATTCAAACTACCCACTTTGATGAAGGTCAAAATAAGAACCCCTTTTCTTGGGGTGAGGTGTCCATTTGGATCAGATCTTCCACTCAACGTTCAGGGGGTTGGAGGGCTATAAAAGAAGGGGGGTTTCACCCCTTTAGGTCATCTCAATTGCTCTAAAAGTGCTTCTACAATGTCGAAGTTTTGCATCAATGCTACAACGCCATAACACCGACATGATGCCAAGATTTCACATCCCTTACGTCAGTAGTTTAAGTTTGCTTTTCATTTTGTTTGCATTTCTTGTAATCGGAGCTTTCATCGTAACAAGGTGATGTAGGCTTGTTGCCTCAACCACAAGCTTTTGCTTTCTTCTTGTAATCGTCATCTCCTACCTCCAACAAAGAGGAGACTCTTTAGTGGATTTCCCCTTCATACGTGGTCTAGGATCGCGGTGCCTTGGAGTAGCAACTGTTTGGTTGTGAACTAAGTAAAAACAAAGTGTGCATTTTATTTTATCTTTTATTATCCTGCCGAGGTTATTACTCGTGTTTTATCGACGAGAAAGAAAATTTTATGCTAGCTATTCACCCCCCCCCTCTAGCGCGCTTTAGATCCAACAATTGGTATCAGAGTGGGGGTGCTACGATTTGGTGTAACCACCAATCTAGAAATTTTTGTCTTTCTTTTCGTATTTTTCGATTCGTGAATTATTTTAAGCTTTCCTCTTATTATTTCTCCAACACTACTAATCCAAGATAAAGTCTTGGCAACTTGTGTTTTGTCGTGTTTTTCTTGTGCAAGGTTTTTCTTAAATGGCCCACATTGAGGGGTATAGCACCACCCGACCTCCATTCTTTAATGTAGATGATTTCCATTATTGGAAAGGTTGGATGGAGTGTTTCTTGAAAACACAAGTCGAGACTTGGATAGTAATCCAAACTGGTTTTGTTCTACCCACCAATGATCAATGGGAGCTTTTGGATTTTGACAAATGGACCAACACAACCAAGAGGCAAATCTAAGCCGATGCAAAAGCAACTCAAATGTTGTAGTGCGGGTTGTCCAAGGAGGAGCTCAACCGAATTGAACCATTCATCAGTGCCAAAGACCTCTGGAACAAATTAATCGAGCTTCACGAAGGGACGTCCGATGCAAAGGTATTTAAAAGAGATTTGCTTTTAAATAAATTATGTAATCTAAAGATGCAGTATCACGAGATCACGACGCAACTCCATGCGTGGATCCAAGACATCCTGAACAGGTCTACACGACATCAGACAAAAGGTAAACAACCGAGACATAGTAAGGTATGTTCTTAATGCATTTCCTAGGACCACCTTGTGGGCATCCATGATTGATGCCTACAAGATATCTAAAGATTTATCTAAAATTAGGTTACACAAAGTCTTTTTCGAATTTGAGTTACATGAACAGACTAATACGGTCCTGGGCGAGAAAGGTATGACGTTGTATGCAGGACAAAGAAGACCAAGAGCAAGGAGCAAGCTACCTCCCGAAGAAGAAGAATCCGAATCGGACGACGAATCTGAATCGGAATCCGAGGAGGAGATGGAGGCCAAGCTGGTCGGTCTAGTTCGAAGGATAATCAAAAATAAAAAAGAGTGGTTGAAGAACAAGAAACCCTCACAAACGTACACATACTACGGGTGCAACAAGAAGGGCCATTATAAGTCGGAGTGCCAAAGACTCAGGAACAAGCCATCTCAATCCAAGCAAGCATTTCACACAACATGGGAGGAGGAAGAGTCTGAGTCTAAAGCCGAATACAAATCCTACTACAAATCCAAAGCCGACTACAAATCCAACTCCGAGTCCGAGTCCAACGACTTGGTACTCATGGCGAAACTGGTAGAGTCCGAGTCTGAGTCCGAAGGCGACTATAAATCCAACTCCGACTCTGACTCTGAGGACGAGTTCGAGACAAGACTCAATGTCGGGTTAAAATAAAAGATTAAGGTAAGTCATAAAATAATTGCAAATTTTTATCATGCAATTAAGTTGTTAAGAAGGAAACAAACTAAGTCTGAGTCTAGGGTTGAGTCGTTTCTTGAGGAGGTTGAAACCCTCAAGCAAGAGGCTACTCTAACCCCTTCAACTAGTCAAGTTCAAGAGGGAAATTCATGTCAAGTTGAAAAACATGAAGAAGAGAATTCTCTCTTGAAAGGATGAGTTCAAGAGCTCGAGGATAGGTTGGACAGGTTCTCGTTGGGATCCAAGAATCTTAACCGACTTCTTGGAACTCAGAGAGTCATGTACAATAAAGTCAGACTCGGGTTTAATTCAAAGACTACGAATCGATCTTATATGTATATTGTAAATCATAGTAATCAAAGAGTCCAAGCATGGGTCCCAAAATTCTATTGAATTCACATATAAAAACCAATAAGTATTGGATTCCCCAAGATCAAGTCCACTATGTGGATAGACCATGTTGGTTCAATGGTCCAGGGGGAGCTAGTACTAAAATAGTGTACCCACTTTCTTAGTTAAAGTTTTGCATGCTTAGTTAATCTTTGTTTTAATTTTTATAACGGCTAGATAGAACAAATAGTTAGTCAACTTTGATAACATAGTATCAAGATGCGGCGAGATGATAGTACGTTAGGAAAATGAAGTCTCGTGTATTCGAGCTAGATAAGGTGTATCTAGCTTGGTGCACTCAACTAAGTTGAACTAGCTGAAGCTACCTCGTCGTATCCTAAACTAGTTAGACTAGGAAGTAATCTCAAGTGACTCAAGTGATCAATTTCTTGAATTTCGCTTTGTCTAAGAAAGTTGTCGTTGTTCCAATCAAAGAAGGCCTCCGTGCCTCGCCACGACCTGGAAGCCAACTTCTCAAAAAGTTTACTTGACGAGCTAAGGGTTAATCCAAATCTAACCAATGGTTGATTAGCTTCAAATCACTAAAACTTAATCAAGGAAACTTGAAATCATCTCACAAAACATTTAAGGTTAACATGTTTTAAAACACATAAAATGGGCGAGATGTTAAGGATAATTAAAATACGAATAATATAACTCTTTGAAATGATTTCAAAACTATACTTACTCTTTTAATTGTCATTTAAATGTATATTTATAATTTTTTGTGGCCAATACTAAATATATAACTCTCTAGGTCAAGTTTAGCGCCCCGTAAATCTTTTATACCTTATGTATTTGACTAAGGGGGAGAACAAACTAACCTTCAGAGCTATATTACAAACTCCTAAAGTAACTTTTGAAATTATAATGTTTAGAAATTAAAATTATGTTCCAAAAAATTATTATTCATAAAACTAGTTTTTTAATTGTTGGTGCAGAAGGATATACCTCGAACCAACCTACCTAACTACACAGAGACACATGCTTGGACTCACATTTGATTTCCTTCCTTAATAATGCATGCTACACTTATAACACTTTGTTTTGTTTGAAACCCCTACTTTATATATACACCCCCAACCTTTGTTTTTTATTTATGGCAAAAGGGGGAGAAGAGGGACAAGTTAAGGGGAAGTAACACGAATTTTAAAAATCAAAGTATCTTTTTCAAAAACTCACATAGGGTTAAGGGGGAGGTAGCCTTAAGGGAGAGATTTTTGAAAAAGCATTTAATCATATCATTTACCTCATTTGTTTTATGCTTTAATTTTCCCTTAACTTTGTGTCGATTTGCCATAGATCAAAAAGGGGGAGATTGTTGGTGCAGAGGCACCAGAAATCGAACCTAGGTTTTGATTATGGCAAAGATCCAAAGTTAAGGTCTTATTGTTATCTCATGAGCTGAATTAAGTGTGCAGGAAATGGTTAAGCTAAGCCAAAGGTCAGTGACACTCGCAGAATCTCGAGCCGAGAAACCGTGGTAGTCGGGCAATACCAGGAGAACTTTGTGGGGGTCGAAGAACCCAGGTGAAGACTGAAAGCTAAGTGGCTGGTCAGAAAGGATCGAAGGTAAGCATGAGTGCAAAGAGAGATGGTAAGGTCATGTCCTCCGTACGGGGACGACCGTTGGCGGCCATCCGACTAAGACTTCTAGTGGAAGGTCTAGGTGGAGATCAGATGGTAAGGAATCATCATATTTACTATCTTTCATTTGTTTTGTGATAACTCTTTATTTTAGTTGAATAACTAAGCTGGTAGTCGACTGCTGGCTATTGGCAATCGACTGCTGCTGGCATCAGTCGACTGATGAAGGCCATCAGTCGACTTCTATTCAAACTGCCCACTTCGATGAAGGTCAAGATAAGAACCCCTTTTCTTGGGGTGAGGTGTCCATTTGGATCAGATCTTTCACTCAACATTCAGGGGGATGGAGGGATATAAAATAAGGGGGGTTTCACCACTTTAGATCATCTCAATTGCTCTAAAAGTGCTCCTACAACGTCGAAGTTCTGCATCAATGCTACGACGTCGTAACACCGATGTGACGCCAAGATTTCACATCCCTTCCATCAGAAGTTTAAGTTTTCTTTTCATTTTGTTTACATTTCTTGTAATTGGAACTTTCATCATAATGAGGTGAGGTAGTCTTGTTGCCTCAACTATTGGATTTCCCCGGCACGACGGCGAGTATGTGTTCGAACACGTTTCGTAAATATGCACACAGCAGAAGCAATAAAAATAATAAATCTAATTTATTATAACACACACATCACACGCATGTAGGATACAATATGTGTAGACATAATCGCTATTTAAAATTGTTGCAATAAAAGGAAACTTATACTAGGTATACCTGATGGATCACATATAGCGGGAATGACATCAACCGTAGCGACCCTCGCTAGAATCGCCTCTATCCGTATCAATGCTGAGTATCATCGGGATAGCTTCACAAAGCCATGAGCCTCATCTTCGCAAAAGTCACTAGCCTCGAGTCAAAGACGATGTGATCCAAGAGACGATCACAATCCGAAATAAATTCGGATCCCTAAAATGAGTTTCACAAACTCGCTTGTCGGAAGCGATTTTCGACAACCGTTTGACGAAAACTTAACCCTCCACCTATGAGGATTGTCGGAGATCCAATCTCCAACAAGTAGATCGCTGTCGGAGCACAAAACACCAACCAAACGACCTCTCCATGCAAAGAAGAACAAGCTGTCCAAAACTGGACAGCTTGTATAGGTGGAAGAAGTGGCCAGCCAAAGGCTTGGCCGGTTACTCCTTGGTTGCCGACGGCCAAGAGAGGTTGGTTGGTGGCTAAGGGTGGCCCAAGGGACGTCGGCAGCTGGTGGATAGCCGACAGCGAGGAGAGGCAGCAACTCCAATGGGTGGCAGTGGCACAAAGGTGGACGACAACCACCTTGGCTTGGGCAGCAAGAAGGAGGAAAGGAGGCTAGGGTTTCCAAAACCCTTGAACCAATTAATTCTCCACGAAAAACCCTTAAGCCGTGTTTTTATAGAGAACACATTCTCCTAATGGTTATTGGTTCATAACCAAAACCCGTTAACCCATTCCAATAACTTAAGTTAAAATAAACCAAACTGTGTTGGTCTATTTTAAGTTAAAACGAACCGAACCAACTTTGGTTCATTCGTTTAAAACAAACCAAACCACTTTGATTTATTTTCCACCATTGGATTAGAACCAAACCAATTTGGTTCATCCATCATGTCATCATAAGACTCGGCCCATCTATGCTTCCGATGTGACTTAAACAATTTCATACTCGCTCTTTGTTTGGTCCAACCAAAGAAAGTCTCTCTCGATCTGAGAATCCTATTCTCAAACTCATTTTAAATCCTTCAGATTACGCTCGTTGTGCGTGTGACCAAATAGGTTCCCGATTTATGTTGGCCATCTATAATTAACCATTAATTATAAAACGATCATGAGTGGCACCTAGTAGTACATCATGATCCCCAATTAACTAGAAAATCAACGGTTGATCCTAGAACCATTTTTGAAACACTTCAGCAGCTACAATGAATCATGCCCCAGTCCTTTCACTCATCTTATACCCACTTAGTTAAGGACATGGTCTATTGTGCCAGTCCCCACTAGGCTGACTACGTCACACCTAGCCCAAGTATTACTTCTTCGTCCTCCGAATTCTAGTTACTGCACATGTATCTAAGAGTACCATACTCTAAACATGTAATGTTTTGGACAAAGACTTTAGTAACAATCCGACAAGAGGCCATAGGGTATACATCTCCTCGCAAGGAGTGGTGAATCCTCTGTAGGCTATTCAAACACCTTCAACCACTTCGATTTATACCCAATCATCCCGGGTCCACATCTCCTCGGAGATGCTTGCTTAAGATGTCAAAGCATAAGTCTTCATGACCAAGATGACTTGAATTCCGCAAGTCAAAGGGACATCACACTTAAGCTATTATACGAACTTCATTGACATATCCATATATGCAAAGAACCCTATGAAGTCTTACAGCTGGTCACTCCAATGAACTAGTTACTATAACTAACATCCATAATTAACTATGAAAATCCCAATGTCTCTAGCCAGTGAGAAACAACTACTTGGATATACCAAAGAGTATACCTCGTGCTAGTCTCAATATAATTGATAGCCTCCTAATCCATAAATTCATCGACTAGGGATAATTCCAATACATCACAATTACACATGTAGAGAAACTCACTAGTTGTGATCTAATCACAAATTCTCTCATGCTGTGAATCATTTTGCAGACATTCAATAAATAAGTTTAAGATCCATTCAAATACATGAAAACATGTATACTCAAACATTGCCTTAGGACACCTCTCATATATTACTAACAAACTCTCACTTAGCCTAATGCCAATCGCCATGGTATCCAATATCATAAGCTCTAACATGACTCTCAAACTTACTTTAAGGGAAGTCCTTAGTTAAAGGGTCCGCTAAGTTCCTTTCAGTGGGAATCTTCTCGATTTGTATTTCCTTCCTATTGATGATCTCCCTAATCAGATGATAGCGACGAAGCACATGTTTAGATCGTTGATGAGACCTTATCAAGTTCATAGATGAACTTCTCGATCCAAACCACTTCCTTTTCTGCTTCCAAAGCTGCAATATATTCTACCTCAGTGTCAAAATCTGCTATAGAGTCTTGCTTGGAACCTTTCCAACTTATTGTGCCTTCATTTAAGGTAAATACATACCCAGACTGAGACCTAGAATCATCCTTGCCTGTCTGGAAGCTGGCATCCGTATACCCACATATTACCATATCACCTTCTCCATATATTAGGAACACATCCTTAGTTCTTCTTAAGTACTTAAGGATTGTCTTAACAGCCGCCTAATGATCCATTCCTGGATCAGACTGATATCTTCTCGTGACCCTCATAGCATACGATACATTGAGTCTCATACATAAAATAGCATACATGATAGATCCTATTGCGGAAGCATAGGGAATCTTACTCATGCAAATCCTCTCGTCTTCTGTGCGCGGACATATAGACTTCAAAAGGTGTATCCCATACCTAATGGGAAGGAAACCTTTCTTATATTCTGACATGCTAAACCTCTTTAGCACTCGGTCTATATATGTAGACTGTGAAAGACCAAGCAATTGTTTCGATTTATCTCTATAGATCTAGATCTCGAGGATGTAGGTCGCTTCTCCTAGGTCTTTCATGGAGAATGTTTTGGATAACCATATTTTAACCGACTGTAAGATAGATATATCGTTTCCTATAAATAATATGTCATTGACATACAATACTAGGAACACGACTGCACTCCCACTAACCTTCTTGTACACACAAGGTTCGTCCGGATTTTATGAGAAATTAAACCTTTTGATTGTCTCATCAAAATGGATATTCCAGCTCCTGGATGCTTGCTTCAGTCCATAAATGGACCGTCGAAGTTTGCATACCTTGGTTTTATCAACCGATCTGAAACCCTCAGGCTATATCATATACACATCCTCGAGTAGGTTTCCATTAAGGAAAGTCATTTTCACATTCATCTGTCATATCTCATAATCATAATGAGCCGCTATGGCCAGGAGCATCTGAATGGATTTAAGCATAGCTATTGGTGAATTGGTCTCGTCATAATCAACACCTTGTTTTTAATGATAGCCTTTCGCCACTAATCTAACCTTAAAGGTAATCACATTATCATCCATGTTGGTTTTCTTCTTGAAAACCCACTTGCACCATATATGCTTAATGCCTTTAGGTGGGTCCACCAAGTTCCAAACTTGATTTTCATACATGGAATCCATTTTCAACTTCATGGCTTCAAGCCATTTGTCCCTTTTGGAACTTTTCAGAACTTCTTCGTAATTGGTAGGCTCCTCATCGTTAATGAGTAATAAGTCATTCGACTTACGAGAAATTCATCTCTCTCAGGAATGTTGCGTGTCCTACCAGATCTACGAAGATGTGGTGTCACAATAGGTTCAGCCGATGTCTCATCACTATGAATCATCGGTTGAGGTGCTTGACCAGGTATCTCCTCAATGTCTACTGGAGTCTCTTGAACCTCCTTAAATTCAACGACACTCCTACTATTTTCTTACAAGAGAAACTCTTTCTCCAGAAATACAATATGCCTTGAAACAAACACCTTTTGTTTCACAGGATGATAGAATTGGTAACCCCTCGTTTCCTTAGGGTATCCAATAAATAGACATTTATCAGACTTAGCATCCAGTTTATCTGATATAGTCCGCTTCACATAAGCAGGACAACCCCATATCTTCAAGTAAGATAAATGAGGTTTCTTACTATTTCATATCTCATATGGAGTAGTAGAGACTACCTTGGTCGGGACTCTGTTTAACAAGTAAAAAGCAGTCTGAAGTGCATAGCCCCAAAAGGACTTGGGAAGATTCGTGTGATTCATCATCGACCTAACCATGTCCAACAAGGTTCGATTTCACCTCTCAGATACACCATTATGCTGTGGTGTATACGGTGGTGTCCATTGAGACAATATACCATTGTCCCTTAGATAATCTAGAAACTCTTGACTCAAGTTGTTTCTCTACTTTATTTTTGAATTCTTTGAACCTTTCAAAGGCTTCAGACTTGTGTTTCATCAAGAACACATAACCAAACCGTGAGTGATCATCGGTGAAGGTAATGAAGTAGCTATAGCCTCCTAGAGCTTGAGTTGACATAGGTCCGCATACATCAGTATGTATTAGACCAAGCAACTCTCCCACCGGTTCACCTTTTCCCATAAAAGGTAACTTAGTCATCTTGCCTTTTAAGCATGATTCGCATGTATTGTATGAATCTAATTCAAACGATTCCAGAATTCCACATCGGTGTAATTCGGACATGCATTTCTTGCTCACATAGCCAAGACAATAATGCCACATGTAGGAGTCTAATTGATTATCTTTTTGAGCATGCTTGTTGCTTGCTTCGATATTGAGAATGTCACTGGATACGTCTAACGTATATATACCATTGCATAATGTTTCATTCCCATAAAGCACGCCATTCAAAGTTATGTAACAACAATTGTTACTAAAATTCAGATGGTACCCATTTCTATTTAAACAAGAAATAGAAATAATGTTCTTTATCAACGAAGGAACATAAAAGAAATTGTCTAGTTCTAAGACAAGTCCTGTAGGGAGTCTCAACAAATATGTTCCGATGGTGAGTGCAGCAACCTTTACTCCATTCCCAACATGTAAATTTGACTCTCTCTTGACGAGTCTTCTTTTATTCCTTAGCCCATGTATGCCATTACATATATGTGAGCCACACTCAGTATCCAATACCCAAGTGTATGAGGAAATAGAATGACAATCAATAACGAAGATATCTGAAGAAGATGGGGCATTTGATGCCTTATTCTTCTTCACGGACTCAAGATAAATCTTGTAATTTCTTCGCCAATGGACCTCCTTGCCACAATGATGGCAAGTGCCCTTTTGAGCTGGTTCTGCCTTTTTATCCTTTTTTTTCTTCCCCTTCTACTGTTCCTTTGACTTCCTCTTATAACCTTTCTTCGAGGAATCAACTAACAACACCGTCCCCTACTCATGCTTCACAGAAGGCTCCATAGTCTTTAGCATGTTGATCAGTACCATAGATGAACCTTCTTGCATCTCAGAGGTGAAGAGGAGCTTGGAGACTTCGAACCTTTCGGATCTCACTTGCTCATCAAATAACTCATAAAGATGAAAGACTATGGTATGAGCATCCATATGCTCATGCTGCTTCCGCAGCTAGGGTACCATCGCGGCTAGCATGATGTAACTCACTAGTTCAGAATCACTCACATGTTTCTGATAGGCCAACAATTGGTCCATAGTTGCGTCATCACTAAGACAGGCGAGAAGGGGCTCTTCGAGGACATACGCAAGCTTTTCCGCCTTGAGAACAATTCTCAAGTTTCTAAGCCAGCCCAAGAAGTTTGGCCCAGTCAATTTATTTGAATTCAAAATAGAGCGCAAATTCAAAGACATTATGATCAAGCGATTAACCTAGAAATACAAATCAAGCATATATGAGAAAATGATTTTAAAATGCATCAACAAACATTTACAAAATCCCATTCATTTTTTGAATTTCAAAAACCCTCAAAATTAATTCGGGAGATCGTAGGTCCATGTCCGAATGGGTGGATATCCAACATAGATAGTAACAACCTTGGAGAGAGTCCAACAAGCCATTCTTAGCTACAATAGTAGGTATCAAGTATACCAATTTCATATCACATATATGCAACTATAACAATGTGCTATCAACTAATTGAATGTTCATACATACATTGGGTTGTTAACTCATTAATAAGTATGCATCATATGCATAGTGAAGGTTGAAGCTTCGCTTCTCGCTTTGCCTCTGTCGCTTGTGCATGGCGATCCTATCTCGCATCCCCGAATTAAAAAAAAATAATCCGGACGAAAATGGATTACCCAAGCAACTGATTCATCGTCGTGCTATTCGATTCAAGTGGTCGCTTAAATAAACTTGTTGTTCAAGCAACCTAACTCTTTTCCTCGATTAGCCATGGAATAGATGATGTATGGATCGCCGGTTTTTGTGTTTATCATCGGGGTCCAAGTAAATTAACCACATACATGATACAAAAGAACTAAATCAAAACAAACAAGATTATACCTCTTGTTTACCTCTTTATCTTCTATTGTATGACCTATCCTCCTCTTGGACGTTGTGTGGGCAACAATCCTCCAAGAGTTGAAGTCTTCTATAACGCGTGTCTTCCCTTCCTTGTTCGCTCCGAAAAAGGGAAGATAACCAACACACTTCTTCTCCTATCTAGTGTCGACCACCAAGCAACCTAGCTTGGTTGTTGTCACTGGCCAAGGAGAGGAAGAAAGAGATATGGGCACTGGCCAAGAGGTGTGCTCTTGTTGCCGTCGGCCAATGGAGAAAGAGAAGGAGGCACCGGCAATGGAGAAGGATGACTTGTTTTTGTCGGCCAAAGGAGAAGCTATCCTAGGTTTCCACCACCCAAGAGGAGAAGCAAACCCTAGCCACCTTCAACACCAACCTTTGCTTGCCTCCCAAGCCTTGGAAGCAAACCCTGATCTCCTAAGATTCTCCTCTCTGCCCAAGCCTCCGCTACTCCTTATATAGATTTCGCCCAAGCCTCCTTTTAATCGTGTCTGTTGGATCTAGGCTTCATGAGGGTTTTAATAGGCTACAATAGGGACCATGAGGAGGAGTTGGATCTTGGCCACCTAATGGATCCAACCCACATAAAATCCGATCCATTAATGATATAGTTGGGATGTATAATGAAAAGTCTATTCTTTGTATGAACATATTTATTTTTGAAATAAGAATCACATGATCATTGTTTGCATATTTATGGTTATGCATATTGTCTGATACATTACATTGTAGAGAACATGGTGTGTTGTGTCACACGGAAGATCATGTTATCAATTCCTTGTAGAGTATAAGTAGAGGCTCACAATCGAAATGGTTTTGGACAAACCATTGATATAGTTGTAGTGTAATTTGGTATTGGTTTGTCTTGACCATAGAATTACACTAGTACACTTTGTGTGTATTGAGCAGGACCGACTTAGAGGTGATTCAATTTATTGCTGACTACATAATTGAATAGGAGCTCAGATATTATGGTGTACATGCTCTTAATCCTGAAATAATAACGGGCACATATATTTAGTATTTATTTCTTTGATTTACCAATGGGCGAGATTTATAGATTAAATCGATAGGCTCGGTAAGTTGGGAAATGATATTATTTACATAGTGTGCCGTTGATTATAGGAGGAAACCATGTCCTATATATTAGGATGATGATGTCCCCTTTAGGAGCTCATAAGGATCATCATGTAAACCCTACAGGTGGACTTGGTCCAGCATGATGATAAGATTGAGTGGTACTACTCATAGAGTTAGATGTTGATTAATTAATTGATGGACATTCGATATCTTAAACACGGAGAGACATTTGTACAATTAATATATGGAGCCCATATTTATTTATGGGGGTTGGTGAGGTAGATCAATGATAATCCTCTAGTGGAATGGATTATCATTAATGGATCGGATTTTATGTGGGCCGGATCCATTGGGTGGCCAAGATCCAACTCCTCCTCATGGTCCCTATTGTATCCTATTAAAAATCTCATGAAGCCTAGATCTGACGAACACGATTAAAAGGAGGTTTGGGCAAAATCTATAAATAGGAGGCAAAGGCTTAGGCTTGGAGAGCAGAATTGGTGTTAGGGTTTGCTCCCAAAGTTTTGGGTGGCAACACATCAATTAGGGTTAGGGTTTTTGGAGTTGGTTATAGAGAGGATTGGGCGGCGCCTCCTTCTTTCTCTCTAGGTTGGCCTATGGCTCCCCCTCTCTCTCTCTACTATTTTGGCCAGCGATAACAAGGGATCTCTCCATCACTTGGCCAGCGCCCACCTCCTCTCTTCCTCAAGCTTTGGCCGACGACAACAAGAGCTCCTCTTGTTGGCCGGCGCCCACCTTCCTTCTCCCTCTCCTTGGCTGCGGAAACAATTGAGTTAGGAGGATTGTTGGTCGGCACCAGATAGGAGAAGAAGGGAGCTTTTATCTTCCCTTTGTTCGGAGCCAGCAAGGAAGAGAAGAACGTGATCTAGGAGGCTTCATCTCTTGGAGGATCGTTGCCCACACAATGTCCAAGAGGAGGATATGACATACAATAGAAGATCAAGAGGTAAACAAGAGGTATAATCTTGTTTGTTTTGATTTAGTTCTTTTGTATATTATGTATGTGGCTAATTTACTTGGACCCTGAAGATAAACACAAAAATCAGTGATCCGTACATCATCTATTCCGTGGCTAATCGAGGAAAAGAGTTAGGTTGCTTGAACAATAAGTTTGTTCAAGAGACCACTCTAATCGAATAACACGATGATGGATCGGTTGCTTGGGTAATCCGTCTTCATCAAGGATTAATTTTTTTATCCGAGGACATAGATAGGATCACCATGTACAAGCAACTAAGTTGATGTGAGAAGCCAAGCTTCGTCCCTTCAGATAATCCATTCCACTAGAGGATTATCATTGATCTACCTCACCAACCCCCATAATTAAATATGGGCTCCATATATTAATTGTACAAATATCTTTCCATGTTTAAGATATCGAATTTTCGTTAATTAATTAATTTTCTGACAATTGATTAATTAGCATCTAACTCCATGAGTAGTATCACTCAACCTTATCATCATGCTAGACCAAGTCCACCTGCAGGATTTACATGATGATCCTAATGAGCTCCTCAAGGGGACATCATCATCCTAATACATAGGACACAATTTCTTCCTATAATCAACGACACACCATGTAAATAATATCATTTCCCAACTTACTGGGACTATTGATTTAACCTATAAATCTCGCCCATTGGTAAATCAAAGAAATAAATATTAAGTACATGTGCCCGTTATTATATCGGGATTAAGATCATGTACACCATAATATCCGAGGTCCGATTCAATTATGTAGTCAGCAATAAATTGAATCACCTCTAAGTCGGTCCTGCTCAATACACACAAAGTGTACTAGTATAATTCTATGGTCAAGATAAACCAATACCAAATTACACTACAACCATGCCAATGGATTGTCCAAAAACATCTTGGTTGTGAGCCTCTACTTATACTCTATAAGGAACTGATAACATGATCTTCTGTGTGACACCACACACCATGTTATCTACAATGTAAAGTATCAAACAATATGCACACATATAATAAATATAAAATGCAAACAATGATCATGTGATTCTTATTTCAAAATGAAGATGTCCATACAAAGACTAGGCTTTCAGTATACATCCCAACACATAGCACCCAACTTCACCTCCCTTCACATCGACCTTGGTTAGAGTCCAACAAGCCAATGCTCCAGGTTAAAGCCAACCCATTAATCGCGAAATAGTTTTAGTATGATTAGAGTGCATTCAACCAATTAGCTAGGCTTGGAGAGAGACCAACAATCCAAACTAACGATTAACATCTGACTCTTACCATATTAGTAATAAACTATTCCAATGGGTTGAACATGTTCAGGTTCGAGCCGGGCTTGGAGAGAGTCCAACAACCCAAACAAGAAATGAAACTCTGGTTCTAACTATAATAATGGAAGGTGTAGATTTTAATGTTTTGTAAGGGATTTAATGTCTCATCCTCTTTGCATGCAAATAACTATTATCTACATGGCTTGACACACATGACATACATCTACATGTCACGACATGCATGGCATAATGATATGCATCTAATGCAATTACATGACATACAATTATGACATGTACAAATAGTTTCCTTATTTTTTATAATTATTTTGGAAATAAAATATGTTTTATATTTGATTTCCCAAATCAAATCATGATTAAATTAGGAAACAAATTTCCAAATCTAATCACATATTTTATTTATGGAAAGTGTTAATTAAGGAAAGTCAAATTTAATTTAGGAAACAAATTTTCTAAATTTTAATTTCCTAATCATATAAGGAAATTTTCAATTTGAATTTCCTTGTTTGTCATAACTATTTACGAAAATAAAATATGTTTGAGATTTGATTTCCCAAATCAAATCATGATTAAATTAGGAAACATATTTCCAAATCTAATCACATATTTTATTTATAGAAAGTGTTAATTTCCATAAATACTTATAAACTTTCCAAAAGTAGAAAATTTCCATAAATACAATTATGACTATCACAAAACAATTTTACCATTATGTTGGAACACAGCGTGGTTCTAATACCACTGTTGGTTTTCTCCGGCACCACGACGAGTGTGTGTTCGAACACATTTCGTAAACATACACACAGCGGAAGCAATAAAAGCAATAAATCTAATTTATTATAATACACACATCACACGCATATAGGATACAATATGTGTAGACATAATTGCTATTTAAAATTTTACAATAAAAGGAAATTTATACTAGGAATACCTAACGGATCACGTGTAGCGGGAATGCCATCAACCATAGCGACCCTCGCTAGATTCACCTCTATCTGTATCCATGTCGAGTATCATCGGGATAGCTTCACAAAGCCACAAGCCTCGTCTTCACAAAAGTCACTAGCCTCGAGTCGAAGACGATGTGATCCGAGATACTATCACAATCCAAAATAAATTTGGATCCCCAAAATGAGTTTCACAAACTCGCTTATCGGAAGTAGTTTTCGTCAATCGTTTGACGAAAACTTAACCCTCCACCTATGAGGATAGCCGGAGATCCAATCCCCAGCAAGTAGACCACTATCGGAGAACAAAACACCAACTAAACGGCCTCTCCATGCAAAGGAGAAGAAGCTATCTAAAACTGGACAGCTTGTATAGGTGGAAGAAGTGGACGACCAAAGGCTTGGCCGGTTACTCCTTGGTTGTCGGCGGCAAAGGGAGGTTGGCTGGTGGCTGAGGGTGGCCCAAGGGATGCCGGCGGCTGGTTGATGGCCGATGGCAAGGAGAGGTAGCAGCTTCAATGGGCGGCGGCGGCACAAAGGTGGGTGACAACCACCTTGGCTTGAGCGGCAAGAAGGAGGAGAAGGAGGAAAGGAGGATTGGGTTTTCAAAACCCTTGAACCAATTAATTCTCCACGAAAAACTCTTAAGCCGTATTTTTATAGAGAACACATTCTCCTAACGGTTATTGGTTCATAACCAAAACCCATTAACCCGCTCCAATAAATTAAGTTAAAATAAACCAAACCGCGTTGGTTTATTTTAAGTTAAAACAAACCGAACCAACTTTGTTTCATTCGTTTAAAACAAACCAAACCACTTTGGTTTATTATCAACCATTGGATTAGAACCAAACCAATTTGATTCATCCATCATGTATTCATAAGACTCGGCCCATCCATACTTTTGATGCGACTGAAACAATTTCATACTCGCTCTTTGTTTGGTCCAACCAAACCAAGTCTCTCTCGATCTGAGAATCCTATTCTCAAACTCATTTTAAATCCTTCGGATTACGCTCATTGTGCGTGTGACCAAATAGGTTCCCAGTTTATGTTGGTCGTCTATAAGTAACCATTAATTATAAAACGATCATGAGTGGCACCTAGTAATACATCATGATCCTCAATTAATTGGAAAATCAACAGTTGATCCTAGAACCATTTCTGAAACCCTTCAGCAGCTACAATGAATCGTGCCCCATTCCTTTAACTGATCTTATACCCACTTGGTTCAGGACATGGTCTATTGTGTCACTCCCCACTAGGCTAACTATGTCACACCTAGCCCAAGTATTACTTCCTCGTCCTCCAAATTCTAGTTACTACACATGTATCCAAGAGTACCATACTCTAAACATGTAATGCTTTGGCCAAAGGCTTTAGTAACAATCTGACTAGAGGCCATAGGGTATACATCTCCTCGCAAGGAGTGGTGAATCCTCTATAGGCTATTCAAACACCTTCGGTGACTTCGACTTATACCCAATCATCCCGGGTCCACATCTCCTCGGAGATGCTTGCTTAAGATGATAAAGCATAAGTCTTCATGACCAAGATGACTTGAATACTGGAAGTCGAAGGAACATCATGTTGGGATGTATACTGAAAGCCTAGTCTTTGTATGGACATCTTCATTTTGGAATAATAATCACATGATCATTGTTTGCATATTTCTAATTATGCATATTGTCTAATACTTTATATTATAGATAACATGTTGTGTGGTGTCGCACAGAAGATCATGTTATCTATTCCATGTAGAGCATAAGTAGAGGCTCACAACCAAGATGATTTTGGACAAACCATTGGCATGGTTGTAGTGTAATTTGGTATTGGTTTATCTTGACCATAGAATTACACTAGTACACTTTGTGTGTATTGAGCAGGACTGACTTAGAGGTGATTCAATTTATTACTGACTACATAATTGAATCAGACATCAGATATTATGGTGTACATGCTCTTAATCCCGATATAATAACAGGCACATGTACTTAATATTTATTTCTTTGATTTGCAAATGGGAGAGATTTATGTGTTAAATCGATAGGCCCGGTAAGTTGGGAAATAATATTATTTATATGGTGTGTCATTGCTTATAGGAGGAAACCGTGTCCTATGTATTAGGATGATGATGCCTCCTGGAGGAGCTCATAAGGTTCATCATGTAAATCCTGCAAGTGGACTTTGTCCAACATGATGATAAGGTTGAGTGGTACTACTCAGAGAGTTAGATGTTAATTAATTAATTATCCATAAATTAATTAATTAACGGAGATTCGATATCTTAAACAGGGAGAGATATTTGTACAATTAATATGTGGAGCTCATATATAATTATGGGGTTAGTGAGGTAGATCAATGATGATCGCTTTAGTGGAATGAATCATCATTAATGGATCGAGTTTGGATCCATTGGGTGGCCAAGATCCAACTCCTCCTCAGGGTCCCTATTGTAGCCTATTAAAACCCTCACGAAGCCTAGATCCAATGGACACAATTAAAAGGAGGCTTGGGTTAAATCTATAAATAGATTCCAAGGCTTGGGCAGCAAGTGAAGTTTTTTGGAGTGCTAGGGTTGGGAGTTTCCAAGTGTTGGGCGGCAAGCATTGGTTGCTAGGTTTTGCTTCTCCCTTAGGGCCGGTGGCAACACAAACAAAGGATAAGGGTTTCATCTTCTCCTTTGCTCTTGGCATGCTCCTCCTCGTCTCCTAGGGAGGCACCTTCTTCCCTCAAATTTTGGCCGGTGGCAACAAGAGCCCATCTCTTGGCCGACACCCACCTCTCCTTCTTCCTCTACTTGGCCGACGACAACAACCAAGCAAGGAGGCTTGGTGGTCCACACTAGATAGGAGAAGAAGAG
Source organism: Wurfbainia villosa (assembly GCA_025175895.1). Lineage (NCBI taxonomy): Eukaryota > Viridiplantae > Streptophyta > Magnoliopsida > Zingiberales > Zingiberaceae > Wurfbainia > Wurfbainia villosa. Next base: position 33,262,462 of record CM046000.1, on the reverse strand, counting down.
TTTGTTTATCTTCCCTTGTTCGGAGCGAGCAAGAAAGGGAAGATATGAGATCTAGGAGGCTTCGATTCTTGGAGGATCGTCGCCCACCCGACGTCCAAGAAGAGGATAGGTCATACAATAGAAGATCAAGAGGTAAACAAGAGGTATAATTCTTGTTTATCTTTCTTTCTTGTTCTATGTAATTGCATTATAATTGTATGATCATGGACCCCGATGATAAACACAAAAATCTGCGATTCATTCATCATTTATTCCGTGGCTATGTAGGGAGTTGCTTCGGAGGCTCATTGGCTCCCATGTCCCCGGATTAAAATTTTCACTGATGAAAGAATTAATCCGGATGGGATGAGCTTCCTTAGCACAACCATTTCGTCGTCGTGCTAACAACTTGAGTGGTCGCTTGAACAAACTAGTTGTTCAAGCAACACAACTCTTCTAGTTGGTTAGCCGCGGAAGAGACGACGGACGGATCGCCGGTTTTTGTGTTTGTCTTCGGGGTCCATGATTATACAATATATTTTCATACACACACATGTATAATCAAAACATAAAAGAACATGTTCAGATCTGTAATTAAAGTTAAAAGAACTTTATACCTTACGATCTTCTACCGTATGTCCTATCCTTCTCGTGGACGACGTGTGGACGAAGATCCTCCACGAGTAGAAGCCTTCTAGATCGTGTTCTTTCCTTCCTTGTCCTCTGCGAACAAAGAGAAGAACCAACAAATACCTATCCTTTCTAGAACCGGCCACCAAATTAGGGAATTTGGTTCAACCGCCGGCCAAGGAGCAAGTGGATGAAGCGCCGGCCAACTTGAAGAGGGGTTGCCGCCGGCCACCAAGGAGAAAGGGAGGAGGAAGAGTGCCGGCCACCAATGGAAGGAGAACCGCCGGCCAAGGAAGAAGGGAGAGGTCTCTAGGATGGGCGCCGTCCAAGTCTTGATGGAGGAGGATGGGCGCCGACAACAACTAGAAGGTAGAAGGTTGCCGCCCAAGCTTTTGCTCCAAAACCCTAGCCGCCCAAAATCCCTAGCCGCCCACTTTTTTTTGGAAGAACCAAAACCTAATTCCAATTCAATTAATTGCCGCCCAACCCTTAGCCATCTATATATAGAGTTGGGCCTAAGCCTCCTTTAATCTCCACCGTCGGATCTAGGGATTTATCTCCACCGTCGGATCTAGGGTTTTATCCCAACCGTCGGATCTAGGGTTTAATCCCAACCGTCGGATCTAGGATTTCATCCCAACCATCGGATCTAGGGTTTCATCCCAACCGTCGGATCTAGGGTTTTATCCCAACCATTGGATCTAGGGTTTCATCCCAACCATCGGATCTAGGGTTTTATCCCAACCGTCGGATCTCAAAATTTAATCCCAACCGTTGGTTCTAGGTTTTGTTTTACATTCTTGGATCTAGACTTCACAAGGATTATATTAGGCTACGATAGGGACCATAAGGAGGAGTTGAATCTTGGCCACTCGATGGATCAGAACCACACAAACTTGATCCATCAATGATGTTCCATTCCACTAGAGGATCATCATTGAACTACCTCACTAACCCCCATAAATTAATATGGGCTCCATATATTATTCGTACATTAATCTCCCCATGTTTAAGATATCAAATGTCCGTCAATTTATTGATTTACTGACCATCAATTAATTAACATCTAATTCCTCGAGTAGTACCACTCAACCTTATCATCATGTTGACTAAGTCAACCAGCTGGGTTTACATGATGAACCTTTTGAGCACCTCAAGGGGACATTATCAACCTAATATATAGGACACGGTTTCCTCCTATAATCAATGGCACACCATGTAAATAATATTATTTCCCAACTTACCGGGCATATTGATTTAATCCATCTAAATCTCACCCACTGGTAAATCAAAGAAATAAATACTAAGTACATGTGCCCGTTATTATATTGGGATTAAGAGCATGTACAACATAATATCCGAGGTCCGATTCAATTATGTAGTCAGTACTAAATTGAATCACCTCTATGTCGGTCCTGTTCAATACACCAAAGTGTACCAGTGTAACTCTATGTTCAAGACAAAACAATACCAAGCTACACTACAACCATGCCAATGGTTTGTCTAAAACCATCTTGGTTGTGAGCCTCTACTTATATTTTACAAGGAACTGATAACATGATCTTCTGTTCCACACCAAGCACCATGTTATCTACAATGTAAAATATTAGACAATATGCACACATATAATAAATATATAAAGTGCAAACAATGATCATGTGATTCTTATTTCAAAATAAAATGTTCATAACAAAAAGCTAGACTTTTAGTATACATTCCAACAGGCTAATCGAGGAAAAGAGTTAATTTGCTTGAACAACAAGTTTGTTCATGCGATGACTCAAATTGAGAAGCACGATGATGAATCGGTTGCTTGGGTAATCCATTTTCGTCCGGATTATTTTTTTTTTAATCTGGGGATGCGAGATAGGATCGCCATGTATAAGCGACCGTGGCAAAGTGAGAAGCGAAGCTTCAACCTTCAAGTGGTATCAGAGCCACGATTTCCAGTTTTGTGTGTTTAGGATTCGGTTACTTTTATGCACTTATCATATATTATATGTGCTGGATAATAGTAGGATGTGTGTAGGCTAACTTTTTGTTTGCAGACATAAGATCCAACTATTATGGCCATATGTGTGTGTATGTGATTGTTTGTGTGTAATCGTAATATTATTTGAATCCTCGGGATTGACGAGGCTAGTATTTAATTTTTGTAATTAAGTGTTGGTGCAGTGAGGCACAGAAATCGAACCTGTGTTTTGATTATAGCAAAGACACAAAAGTTAAGTCTATTTTGTTTTCTCACGAGCTGAATCGAGTGTGCAGAAGATTGATATAGCTGGAGCTGAAGGCTAGCGACACCCGGAGGAAGCCGCGGTGGTCGGGCGATACTCGAGTTACTTCGGAGGGAGCCGAAGGAATCGAGTGGAAGGCCGGAAGCAAAAGCGACACGTAAGTATCGAGGTAAGCTCGTGTGTGCAAGAGTAAGTAAGGTCGTATCCTCTTTACGGGGATGATCTTAAGCGTAGATCCGACCAAAGACATCTTATAGATGGTCTAGGTCGAGATCGGATGGTCGACGACCATCGAAATTATGTTTTTATTGAGCTAACTTTGACTTCCAAAGAAGCATCACCGATCGCTACTTGGAGGACTCGACCGCCGCTGTATCACCGATCGCTGAAGGTCATCAATCGATCGATGTCGCCATCATCGATCGATGATGGCCATCACCGATCGATGGTCAATGATCAGATTCGAGGAGTCAAGGCTTATCACTCCACCTCAAAGCGGTTTGGTGTCCATTTGTGATTGGTTGAAGACCCACTCGAAAAGGGGCTCAAAGGCTATAAAAGGAGGGCCAAACCTAGGGTTTCATCAACAATTCTAAGCCTCCAAAAAGTCTCCATTGCAACTCTCCGACAACGAAGTCCTTCCATTCCGACGTCTAGGTTTAACTTTTATTATTCTTGTACGTCGGTATTAGTTTTTCATGTCATTTACATTTTCGGAGCTTTTATCGTATACGAGGAGAGGGGGAGTGTCCCTCTACCTCAAGTTTTTGTGGTTCCTTCTTGTATCGATTAACTCCTACCTCTAACGAGGAGGAGTTCCTTTAGTACTTTTGCCCTCCGTACGTGGTCAAGGACCACTAGGGCCTTGGAGTAGTAGCCTTCGGCTACGAACCAAGTAAAACCCTTGTGTCGATTGTTTTTTTTTATTTTTACATTTCCGCTGCAATTAACTAATTATCTCTCGAGTTTTAACGAAAGAAAAAGAAAAGGTTTTTCGCTATTCACCCCCCCCCCTCTAGCGAACCACATCGATCCAACAATTGGTATCAGAGCCGGGGGCGCTTAGATTTGGTGAAACCACCAATCTAACATTTTTTTTACAGATTTGTTTTTCGTTCGTTTAAATTTTTCTCCCGCACTACTAATCCAAGACGAAGTCTTGGCACTCTTCGTTTGATTTTGTTTTGCAAGCATTCGCTTTTGGAGTAGCCGACGGTCAAACGGGCATAACTTTTTGTACAAGTTGACCCACGACACGGTCTACCTACCAAATCGAAGCCCTCGCAGAGATCTACACTTCTTATGGGGTTTACCCCCGTAACAAGTTGTTTTCGTCCTCAAAAATCAACGTTTAGTAGCCTTTCGGGGACATCGAAGGTTGTGAGTACTTACTTTTTATTTAATTTCTCATTTCTTTGCTTAACTTGCTATTTTTCGTTTGTTTCTTTTTATTTCCCACACTACTAATCCAAGACGCAAGTCTTGGTACTTTCGTGTGTTTTTTTTCGTTGCTAGGTCTTCTTTTTAGTCTCCTTGTTTTTTGTTCTAATGGCCCATCTCGAGGGTTTTAGCACCGTCCGACCTCCGTTTTACAACGGAGATGATTTCCGCTATTGGAAAGGTCCGATGGAATGCTCTCTCAAAACTCAAATCGAGATGTGGATCATAATCTAAACGGGTTTCACACTTCCGACTAATGAAGTGGGTGACTCCTTGGATTATGATCAATGGACCGTTGCAACAAAACGACAAGTCGAAGCCGACGCCAAGGCAACACAAATCCTTCAATGCGGCCTATCCAAGGAAGAGCTAAATCGCGTCGGCCCCTTCATAAGCGCAAAGGATCTTTGGACAAAGCTAATCGAGTTACACGAAGGATCGGATCAAGCTAAGGTTTGCAAACGTGATTTGTTATTCAATAAATTGTACACACTAAAAATGCAGGAACACGAGTCCGCGACGCAACTCCACGCCCGTGTCCAAGACATAGTCAACAACCTACACGCAATCGGGCAAAAGGTCGAAAACCGCGACCTTATAAGGTATGTCCTAAACTCTTTTCCGAGGACTACCTTATGGGCATCCATGGTTGATGCCTATAAGGTCTCCAAGGATCTTTCTAAAATTAGGTTAGATGAACTCTTTTCCGATTTCGAATTACATGAACAATCCAACTCGGAACCCGAGAGGGGTATAGCCTTGTTTGCAGGTTCAAAGAAGAAGAAAATCGCAAGCAAGCCACCACCAACCGAGGAGGAAGACGAGTCCGAAGAAGAAGTTGACCCGGAGTTGACTGCCGAACTAATGAACCTAGCTCGAAGGATAGCCAAGGGACGAAAGCGAACCACGACTCGACCCAACCAAGGTAAGCCTAAAAGTTCTAACATTAGGTGTTATGAGTGCAACAGGTTTGGACATATCAAGTCCGAGTGCCCCAAGCTCAACCACCAAGCACCTAAGCATAAGAAGGCCCTCAACGCGACATGGGAAGAAGCGTCATCCGAAGAAGACGAAGACCACGTCTTCATGGCGAAATCAATTGAGTCAGACACGGAGACCGAACTTGAGTCAGAACCTGAGGATGACTCGGACTACGAAGCTACCTTCAAGTCAAGCCACGGATACGCATCCGGTTCAAAAGATACCCTTAAGGTGAGTCGAACCTTATTTAATACTTTACATAATACAGTTAGGTTTTTGTCTAGGAAGTTAGCTAAGTCCGAGTCCAAGGTCGAGACCCTGGTTGAGGAAGTTAAACTCCTCAAACACGAGGTCTCCCTAACCTCTTCGACTAGTCGACTTCAAGAGAAGGACTCAACTCGGGTTGAAAAACTCGAAGTTGAGAACTCACTCTTGAAAAGTCAAGTCGAAGATCTTAGGAATACGTTGGAAAGGTTTACTTTGGGATCCAAAGGACTTGACCTCCTACTTGGATCGCAAAGGGTCGTGTACAACAAGGCCGGACTAGGGTTTAGCTCAAACACGACCAATAAGTCATATATGTCAATCGTAAGTAGACATAAAAAATGTGTCCAAGCATTGGTCCCTAAGACCACTTTGATTTCAACTCTAGGATCCAACTCGTACTAGGTTCCCAAGGACCAAATCCACTATGTGGATAGACCGAACCGATTCAACGGTCTAGGGGGAGCCAGTACAAAACATGTTTGTGTTTTAACTTAGAAATTGCATGCTTAGATTTTTTTTGTTTTTTTTCGTGAACTCACTTAGAACACGTAAATAACCAACTAAAAGCCTTCGAAAAGATTGAGCCTCGGGGAGCCTCTTTTCAAAAACATAACCAACTAAAAGCCTTCGAAAAGATTGAGCCTCGGGGAGCCTCTTTTCAAAAATAACCAGTTAGACTAGGAAATAATCTTGGGTGAGTCAAGTCATCATTTTCTTGAAAATGGCTTTGTCTAAGGAAGTGGTCGATGATCCGATAAAAGAAGGCCCGCCTCTCGCCACGACCTGGAAGCCATGATCTTGAAAAGGTAAAATTGACAAGCCTAGGGTTAAATCCAAATCTAACATAAAATTACTTGTACCTAAATCCACTTAATCAACTTAATTGGAAGTCATCTCAAAAAACACATAAGTATAACATGCTTGATCATATTGACTCCGGTGAGATGACTTAGGGTTAACAACTTACAACCAATTTTCTTAACAAAAAAATCTAACATCCAATCCAACCACCTTGTGTGTAGGATCAATGGATGTTGGACAGCGGTTGCTCCCGACACATGACCGGGGATCAACTAAAATTCGTAAAGCTTCGATTCAAACGACAAGGATCGGTAGCCTTTGGGAATAACGGCAAGCTCAAAATCATCGGATCAGGTGATATCGAGCTTAACACGAATTTTGTTATTAAAAATGTATTACTTGTAGAGAATTTTGAATATAACTTACTAAGTGTAAGCCAATTGTGTGATAATAACTATAAGGTTATATTTCTAGAAAATGAATGCATAATTAATACCAACGAAACCTCTAAAACAATTCTTAAAGGAACTAGAAATAACAACATTTATACGATCAACTTAACCAACTCCTCAACTAAGTGTCTTATGACACGGCAAGAGGAATCATGGTTGTGGCACCGACGACTCGGTCACTCGCACCCAAGACTCGTCCACAAGATGAGTCAGAGTGGATTAGTCAGAGGCTTACCCAACCTCAACAACTTGGTTAATAAAATCTGTAATGCTTGTCAACAAGGAAAACAACCTAGGACACAACACAAGTTAACTAACCAAGAACGAACCTCAAATGTACTTGAGCTCCTGCATATGGATCTATTCGATTCACATGGAGCCAAGTCACTCAATAGAAGTCAATATTGCTTAGTCATAATTGACCACTACTCCAGGTTTACCTGGGTTAGGTTCATCAAGCATAAAAGTGATACCCTAGATCAATTAATCAATCTATTCAAATTAATCGAGAATCAAAAAGACCTTAAGGTTAAAAGACTTAGAAGCGATCATGGTGGTGAATTCAAAAATCAAAGGTTCACCGACTTCTGTAATCTAAACGGATACCACCATGAATTCTCTTGCCCTAGGACCCCTCAGCAAAATGGCCTAGTGGAGCGGAAAAACCGAACTCTACAAGAAGCCGCTAGGACCATGTTGAACGAATACGACCTACCCGATAGGTTTTGGGCAGAAGCCGTTAGCACGGCTTGCTATGTCCAAAATAGGATCCTTATGGTAAAGAGCCACCTTAAGACCTCGTACGAGATTTATCACGATAAAATACCTAACTTCAAGTACTTTAGGGTATTTGGGTGTAAGGTACATATCCTAAACACTAAGGATTACCTAGGGAAATTTACATCCAAAACCACCACCGGAATCTTTCTAGGATACTCGACTACAAGTAAAGCTTATAGAGTATATAACCACGACACCCTCAGAGTCGAGGAGACTATCAATGTAGTATTCGATGAAGGACATGAACCTACAAAACCCCCGGCAACCCCAATTAGCGAGCCGATTCATACTAGACCTAACTCTGATCCGGAGATCAGGTCTAGTGTTAATCCTAACCTAAGTCAACCTAGTCACTCTATTGATCAAGTGATAGATGACTCCAACCAAACTAGTGTTCAACCAAGTCACCCCATTGATCAAGCATTAGGTGACACAAACCCAACCCAATCTAGGACTCAGACTAACCACCCTATCGATCAAGTGATAGGAGATCCTAATCTAGGAGTTCGAACTAGAGCATCCTATAGGAACCTTAGTCAAATTTCCTTAATTTCAAAGATAGAACCCAAATCAATTGAACAAGCTCTTCTTGATCCCGATTGGATTATTGCAATGCAAGAAGAGCTAGCTCAATTTACTAGGAACGAAGTGTGGGAATTAGTACCACCACCTAAAGACAAAACGATAATTGGAACAAGGTGGGTGTTTCGAAATAAGCTTGATGATAAAGGTGAAGTAGTTAGAAACAAGGCTCGGTTAGTCGCCAAAGGATTTAGCCAAGTCGAAGGCTTAGATTACGACAAAACCTATGCCCCAGTAGCTAGACTCGAATCCATTCGAATGTTGCTAGCTTATGTCGCACATCGAGGATTTAAGCTGTTTCAAATGGATGTTAAGTCGGCATTCCTAAATGGATACATTAAAGAAGAAGTTTATGTTAGCCAACCCCCCGGATTCGAAAATCTAGATAAACCCGACCATGTTCTAAAACTTAAGAAAGCTCTCTATGGACTTAAACAAGCTCCTCGAGCTTGGTACGAGAGACTTTCAATCCATCTTAAGTCAAAAGGGTTTAACCAAGGCTTAGTTGACCCAACTCTCTTTGTAAAAACCTTAGGTAAAGAAATATTCATAGCTCAAATTTACGTAGATGATATAATTTTTGGAACCTCTAACTCAGCCTTACTAAACGAGTTCGTTTCGCTCATGGAAAGTGAGTTCGAAATGAACTTGGTAGGCGAGTTAAGTTTCTTTTTAGGTCTACAAATTAAACAAACTAAGGATGGTATATACCTATATCAACAAAAATACACTAAGGAGTTAATTAAAAGATTTGGAATGCAAGACGCTAAGGTAATAAAGACCCCAATGGCGATAAATGTTAACATAGGAGAAGACCTAGAAAGTAAGTCCATTGACTTAAAGTACTATAGGAGAGCAATAAGAAGTCTTCTATACTTAACTGCGAGTCGACCCGACATCCTATTCGCAGTAAGTATGTGCGCCAGGTTTCAAACCTGTGCTAAGGAGTCTCACCTAACCCTAGTTAAGCGTATCCTTAGATATCTAAAGGGTACACTTAATGTCGATATTTGGTATCCTAGATCTACCGAGTTCGAACTAATCGGCTACTCCGATTCGGATTATGCCGGTAGTAAACTCGATAGAAAGAGCACGAGTGGTTGTTGTCAACTACTCGGCTCGAGTCTAGTGAGTTGGTGCAGTAGGAAGCAACATTGTGTTGCCTTATCTACCACCGAAGTCGAATACATCGCGATGGGTGAGTGTGTCACTCAACTTCTTTGGATGAAGCACACTCTCCGCGACTTTAAGTTAGACTTTACGAATACTAAACTTCACGTAGATAACATTAGTTCAATTAATCTTACCAAGAATCCAATATGTCACTCTAGGACCAAACATATAGAAGTCAAACACCATTTCATTCGAGAACATGTGGCCAACGGAGCCATACAACTCGAGTCGTCAATCGAAATCTAACCTAGCAGACCTATTTACTAAACCCCTACCCGGCGAATTCAGTCTATTAAGGCGAAAATTGGGCATGTCGTAATAGAATAAGAACTTGCAAACTATATTTTCTTACTACTATTTCTTATTTTTCATTTTGATGGAACTAGCATAGGACATACCTTAGATATCATGCACCTATAGATTTAAGGAGCGATTAGACATCTCACAACACATAGGACTAATGTGTTTGTGTACTTAGCCGTAGATGGGCGTGAGATGTTAGGACCCTACTCTGTGTTCCAAGATGTAGATCAAGTGAGTCAATATGAACCTCGGAGTATAAATATGCAACTAATATTAACCAACTCTAATCAGGACTTGTTGATAATATCATTTCAATCAAGTCAAACTAGAGTTGAACATTTAGATGAATTATTTTCACATACTATTTTTAAAATCATCATGCTTGGACTTAGGGTTTTCTTAAAACCCCCACTTTTCCTTGATTTATGTCAAAGGGGAGAAAAGGGCCAAAGTTAAGGTTCAAGAAAAGGCCAAAGTTCAATTTCAAATTTTGAAATTGATAACTTAACTTAAAACTTTGATTCGGCCTAAGTTAAGGGGAGTAAGGTTTAGGTTTCAACTCTTGAATTAAAAACTTTAAAGGCCCAAGTTAAGAAATCAAAAGTTAAACCTTTTGAATAATTAACCTTTGACTTAACTTTTGATTACTTAACTTGCACTTATTTTTGACTCTAGAAGCCTAAGTTAAGTAATGCCATTTACTTAACTCATTATCTTTTGTGTTTGGAGAACTAAAAGTCTTTTTCAAGTACTCACCCTCAAGGGAGGGTTCCTCTAAGGAGAACTTGAGAAATATTTTTACTACTCCTACTTTTTCTTCTTGTCTTTACTGTTTCATGCACTTAATTTCCTTAACTTTGTGTGTTTTTGCCATATATCAAAAAGGGGGAGATTGTTGGTGCAGTGAGGCACCGAAATCGAACCTGTGTTTTGATTATAGCAAAGACACAAAAGTTAAGTCTATTTTGTTTTCTCACGAGCTGAATCGAGTGTGCATAAGATTGATATAGCTGGAGCTGAAGGCTAGCGACACCCGGAGGAAGCCGCGGTGGTCGGGCGATACTAGCCGAAGGAATCGAGTGGAAGGCCGGAAGCAAAAGCGACACGTAAGTATCGAGGTAAGCTCGTGTGTGGGAGAGTAAGTAAGGTCGTATCCTCTTTACGGGGATGATCTTAAGCGTAGATCCGACCAAAGACATCTTATAGATGGTCTAGGTCGAGATCGGATGGTCGACGACCATCAAAATTATGTTTTTATTGAGCTAACAGGGTGTGGTCATTGCGAAGGTCATCAATCGGCCCGATCACGCCATCGATCGTGATGATGGCCATCAGTCGACTGATGGTCAATGATCAGATTCGAGGAGTCAAGGCTTATCACTCCACCTCAAAGCGGTTTGGTGTCCATTTGTGATTGGTTGAAGACCCACTCGAAAAGGGGCTCAAAGGCTATAAAAGGAGGGCCAAACCTAGGGTTTCATCAACAATTCTAAGCCTCCAAAAAGTCTTCGTTACGCTGCAACTCTCCGACAACGAAGTCCTTCCATTCCGACGTCTAGGTTTAACTTTTATTATTCTTGTACGTCGGTATTAGTTTTTCTTGTCATTTACATTTTCGGAGCTTTTATCGTATACGAGGAGAGGGGGAGTGTCCCTCTACCTCAAGTTTTTGTGGTTCCTTCTTGTATCGATTAACTCCTACCTCTAACGAGGAGTTCCTTTAGTGCTTTTGCCCTCCGTACGTGGTCAAGGACCACTAGGGTCTTGGAGTAGTAGCCTTCGGCTACGAACCAAGTAAAACCCTTGTGTCGATTGTTTTTTTATTTTTACATTTCCGCTGCAATTAAATAATTATCTCTCGAGTTTTAACGAAAGAAAAAGAAAAGGTTTTTCGCTATTCACCCCCCCCTCTAGCGAACCACATCGATCCAACATTAAGTACGGTATTATTTAGCAAATTTTTTATTTTAGTTTACTTTCGATCTATCTTTCATGTACACTCCCTTGTGAAGTATAGGATTAATGGATGTAAATTAAAATAATTTTTCTCGGCTCGGATCTCCGGATGGCTTGTATATGGTGTAGGGCGGAGCGGACGAGGTGGCAACACAATTGGAGGCATATTGGAGAACAAAAGCCATAATAGTTGGAAATTTTGTTTTTCATATTTATTACTTTTGATTTATATGCTTGTTGTGCTTACACAGTTAAAATACCCCAATTTTAAATTACTAAGTGGGAGAGGGATATTTTTTTAATTCCCATGGCCTCCATTACAATTTGACAAGTGATGCGAACAAACTTGCGTGTTGGCTCTGAGTGCCTTCCTCCATATCGGAGGAGTTTGTTTTGCTGATCACTAGGTCAAATATGGTTATAGGAAGTTATTTAGGAGCGTGTGTACTTCCCCATCGGAAGGCACATAATCCGAGATAATTGCCTTAGTATCGGCTAATGGTAAACACTTAGATGCAAATAAAAGTATCCTCCCTATCAGGGTCACTGCTTTTATTTGTAGGGCCGAAGAGGAATCAACTATTAATTTTATTTGTCAAAAAGTAAGGTTGATAGGATAATAAAATTAATGGGTAAATCCTTCTGTTACAAATGTAGAATTCGTATACGTCCACACTATCGTGGCATACAATATTCTCGGTGTTTTGAGGTGTTGGTTGATTTTAAAATTTTATTGTTTAAGGAATCAATAATTTTTTGATATCTAAATGTTTTTTATCTATGTGATTCTTAGGTTTCTTCAAAATGACTTTCGACCCACTTGCTGTGATTCTAAAAGAAAACAAACTTACTATACCAACTATGTTGATTGGAAAAGAAATCTAGACATTGTCTTAACTACTAAGAAGTACAAATATGTACTTTTCGAAGAATATCCTCTTAAGCCTATGGATGATTCTGGTGAAAAGGAGAAAGAAATTTATAAGAAGTGGGTCAAGGTTGATGAGATGGCGCGGTGTTACATTTTGGCTTCTATGTCAAATGTATTGCAACATCAGCATCAGGCCATGACTACTGCCTATGACATGATGCTCAATCTCAAAGAGCTTTACGGACACCAGAATCGGGTTGTTAGGAAAGAAGCCATGAAAAACTTGATGACGACCACCATGGTTGAGGGAACACCAATGAGGGATCATGTTCTCAAGATGATGGCTCATTTGAATGAGCTAGAAGTCCTTGGAGCTAAGATTGATGGGGAAACCCAGTTTGATATCATTGTCCAATCTCTACCTAGGAGTTTTGAATAGTCTTGCCTGAACTACAACATGAATAAGAGGTTGTATTTATTAGCGGAGCTTCTGACAGAACTCCAAGCGGTAGAGGGGCTTTTCCGTCAGAGTTCTCATGCTTTTGTTGCCCAGAAGGTTTCTACTTCTAAGCCGAAAGGTAAGAAGAAGAAGAAATAAGGTGCAGCGAAGGTGGTGGGAGGATCTCAGGCAGGAGTGAAGAAGCTGAAAGGCAAGTGCTTCACTTGTAAGAAGACTGGACATTGGAAGGTGGACTGTCCCAATCGGAAAAAGAACAATGGTATATCTTTTGGTTTAGTCGTTGAAACATATTTAGCAGTGTTATCTACCGGCACCTAGTGCGTAGATACGGGAGCCACTGATCATGTTTGTAACTCTTTGCAGGGGTTCTAAGAAACCAGACGACTAGCTGAAGGTGAGATCACCGTTTATATGGGCAATGCTACGAAGGTGGCGGCTATTACAGTGGGAGATGTTTATTTATATTTTGATAGGAATAAAACTTTGGTTATGAGAAATTGCCTTTATGTACATTCATTTAGAAAGAATTTAATTTTAGTTTCTAAATTGTTTTAGGATGGATATTCTATTTCTTTTATTTATAGAGTTGTTATAAAAAGGAATAGGGAGATTATCTGTTCTGGTACGTTGGTAGGAAATTTGCACACTCTTGAACCAAAAGCTCCCACGATGCGAATATAAATAAATAAATCATCTTCTAAATCTAATAAGAGTGAAGAACCTTCGAAAATGAACCAAACGTATCTTTGGCATCTAAGGTTAGGTTATATTAACCTGAGTAGAATTCAAAGGTTGATAGCTCATGGACCTATGGGTTCATTTGTGGTGGAAGATTTCCCAACCTGCGAATCCTGCATGGAAGGTAAAATGACCAAGAGGCCTTTTAAGGCCAAGGGGTATAGAGCCAAAGATATGTTGGAATTGGTTCATTCTGATTTGTGTGGTCCTATGTTTATCCAGGCTAGAGGTGGTTTTAAATATTTCGTCTCTTTTATAGACGATTATTCAAGATATGGATACATTTACTTGATGCGCCGCAAGTCTGAACAGGATCAAAAAATTCAAGGCTGATGTGGAGAAACGTCAAGGTAAAAGTATCAAGACACTACGATCTGATCGTGGTGGTGAATACCTCTTGGGAGAGTTTAGGAGTTACTTATTAGAGGCTGAGATTCAATCCCAACTATCTGCACCTAGTACACCCCAACAGAATGGTGTGGTAGAGTGAAGGAATAAGACTCTTATGGATATGATTAGATCGATGATGAGTTATTCTGAGTTACCAGGTTCGTTCTGGGGTATGCTCTGGATATGACAGTGTATATTCAGAACTTGGTTCCATCTAAATCAGTACCTTCTACTCCCATAGAATTGTGGACTAGGGGAAAGCCTAGTCTAAGACATATTCAGAATTGGGGTAGTCCAACACATGTGCTGAAGGGAGATGCTGGTAAGTTGGAACCTCGTACAGAAGTGCGCTTGTTCGTAGGCTATCCTAAAGGAACCAAAGGTAGTTTGTTCTATAGTCCTAGAGATCACGAATACCTGATTTTTAGAGGAAGACTATATGATGAACCACAAGCCAGTGAGCAAGATTGTCCGGGAAGAGTTAAGAGGGGAAGTCCCTACTTCAGTATTAATGTTACAAGAGGATATACCACAAGTGAATGCACTGCGTGTCACAAAGGATACACAGGTGATACCTCGTTGTAGTGGGAGGGTTGTTAGACAACCTGAGAGATTTATGTTCTTAGGAGAATCTTCTGATTTGGTCCCTGGCGAACATGAATCTGATCCCTGGACATATGACGAGGCAATCAAAGATAAAGATGCGGTATCTTAGCAAAGGGCGATGAATTCTGAGATAGAATCTATGGATTCAAATCAGGTCTGGGAGCTAGTAGAACCACCCAATGGTGTAAAAGCAATTGGATGCAAGTGGATCTACAAAAGAAAGAGAGGAATAGACGGGAAGGTTGAGATCTTCAAAGCAAGGCTTATTGTGAAAGGTTATACTCAGAAAGAGGGTATCGATTATGAGGAGACCTTTTCGCCGGTAGCAATGCTTAAGTCTATCCGGATTCTCTTGTCTATTGCTGCTCATATGGATTATGAGGTTTGGCAGATGGATGTCAAGACAACTTTCCTTAATGGAAGTCTTGAAGAAAACATCTATATGGAGCAACCAAAGGCATTCATTGCAAAGGGCAAAGAGTATCTTGTGTGCAAGCTTAATCAATCAATTTATGGATTGAAGCAAGCTTTGAAATCTTGGAACATCCACTTTGATGAGGTAATCTAGTCAAATGGATTTCATTAAATTCCGAATGAGTCTTGTGTATACAAGAGATGTGACAGAAACGTAGTGGTATTTCTTGTACTATACGTAGATGACATTTTGCTCATTGGTAACAATGTCAAAGTATTGTCAGACGTAAGGGTATTATTATCCAAACAGTTTGATATGAAGGACTTGGGAGAAGTGAGACACATCCTTGGGATCAAGGTTATAAGGAATTGCAAGAAAAGGATGTTGTGCTTATCTCAACCTTCATACATAGACACAATTGTGGCCCGTTTTAGCATGCAGAACTCCAAGAAAGGTTTTCTATCTTTTAGGCATGGAGTACCTTTATCTAAAGAGATGTGTTCTAGAACATCAAAGGAGATAGAGGAGTTGAAGGAGGTTCCTTATGCTTCGGCGATAGGAAGCCTCATGTATGTTATGTTATGTACGAGGCCGGATATCTGCTTTGTCGTAGGCATGGTTAGTGATGTCTTGTTTTCCGCAAGTGCACGGTTGTCGTCAAGTAATAAAAATATCGATCCCACAGGGATTGGAACAATTACCGAATGATCGTGATACCAAGTTATCTAGTAAATCAATTTATGGTTAAAGCAAAGAAACTGAGTAGTCAATAACAACGATTGAGAAGAACGAGCTAAAAGTCAAGAGTTGAGGAGAATCTAAGGATATAGGTTTCACCACGTCGACGATTTATAAGGTGATTTAATTCTTTCCTAACCTTATTAGAGTTGTTTTGATGGAACCTATCCTAAAGTAAATCAACGGCCTCTTTCGAGGTCTACGTTAACTGTACCTATCAAACTCAATTTACCTGTCACGGTGTTCGAGCATAGGGGATCATAATCAGCTAAGAGGACCTGTCACGAGACCCCCGCAAACCTCCCTATGTCTTACCTCCGTTACTTGGTAAAAACTGGATTTGATAGATCCATTAAGTTCATGAGAGTTCCTCTAGAGTCAAATTTCCTCTTCACGGTAGGTTTGCACACGGGACCATAATCAGCTAAGCGGACGTGTCACGAGACCCCCGTAAGCCCTCATAGATACACTACCGCTACTAGTAGGAGTTATTCCCTAGTTGGTTCTGGCTTTCGGGAACTCGGGTTCACTGTTAGGTAATTCTCCTTTGCTCCTTAGGTTTATCAATAAGAATCCAAAAGAACCAGATCAAAATAAACAATAGTTCAGGTAATATAGATTATATCATCCGTCATAAATCTTCAAGGGCTACTCCCCCATCCTAAGATTACAGGATACTACTCCATAGTCTGACAAGAATTGCTAGAGAAAGAAATTACAATACTGGGTGCCATATCCTTCTTCTGCCGACTCCTTCTCTTTATCTTCTTCTGTCGTCGATCTCTGACCACCCGCCGTCCTCTCTTTTAGGGTTAGAATATCTTCTCTTTTATAGCTTTGGCCTCCTCTTCAATTAAGGCAATAGATTTCCTTTTAATTGAGACAGATTTCCGACGAAGATCCTGATTGCTCGCAGAAAAGGAATCCTGGAATCAGGCCAACACGCCCGTGCCACATGAGGGCACTGGCGTGTCGCGCATTTCCCACCGAGCGTGTTGCGCTTGAATCGGGGTATGTCGAAGCTAAACTGGGGCGTGTCGGCTGCTGGAACCCCTGACACAGGCATGTCGATCTTTGAACTAGGGCGTGTCGGAGCTGAACTGGGGCGTGTCGGCTGCTGGAACCCCTGACACAGGCGTGTCGATCTTTGAACTAGGGCGTGTCGGAGCTGAACATGGGTGTGTCAGCTGCTGGCTCTCATGACACGGGCGTGTCGATTTCTAACACGCCTGTGTTGTTTTGATACGCCTGCTTCTTCGCCCTGTTAACACAAAAATACCCCAAAGCAGTCTCTTCTTCCCAAAATATGCTAAACTTAACTGAATCATGAAAAAATACATGCCTAGGATATGAAATGAGATAAAATGCATGTATATGGAGTAGTAAAAACATAGCATGATTTACACACATCAAAATCCCCTAGTCCTAAACTTTTGCTTGTCCTCAAGCAAAGAAAACCCAAAAGACAACTTAATTGTGGAAATGCTAGACACCATCCAGAGGTATACAATCTCATCTTAATCTTTTCAAATCATTCCTAGTTGCCAAGTTTGAAAGATCCCTATATAGTGCACGTGAAAAGGTGGACTAAAGTCATTGGACACCAATCTGGACTTGACATCCCTTCTATCGTAGAACATTCTTATTTTCGGCATAGAGGCACTTACCTGCCTTAATGCATGGATCATTCTTACCTATCATCAAAAGGTCTCAAAGGAGCACTTTCTAAGAAGAGAGAAGGAAAGGAATTATAGAGAGCATTTCCCCAGTAACTAGTTAGTCTCAAAGGGGCACCTTTTAGGTGTTTCCCCAGTAACTACTTGGTCTCAAAGGGGTGCTTGAAAACAATTCCAGTAACCCTTTTTTTTTTTTTTTTTTTTTTTTTTTTTTTTTTTAACATACTTCTAGTGAAAGTGTTTCTCCAGTAACCAAGTTGCGCAGGTAAGTCTCCAATGGAAAATCAAGTACTCGTCTGATATGGGGGATTTAAATCTTTTCTTTGAATACCTCAGACCTATAGACCGTGTTAGAAGTGAAATAGGGTTCTTATCAAATAGGCAAAAAGGAATATCATGATCCGACCAATGTTCAGTTGTATTACGCTAGATGATATAAAAAATGCACTGTTATGATATATGAAAAGATGCAAACAAAATGGCAGTAACCAAACTAAAAATCTAAGTAGAGATAGAACAAACAATAAAGGATGTGCATCGAAACTCACAAAATAGTTCAAGGTGGTCAATGGTCATCGTCTTCACTACTAGCATCTTCTTTCTTTCGCTTGCTCATGGCGTTGGTGATGGAGAGACAGCAGGTTAGCTCCTCGGCTGCTTGAGAGAGAGACCGACGGCGGCTGCTTCAACCTTGGATCGCGAGTGGAAAATTAGGGCGTGCTCGGGTCGATTTTAGAGGGCTATCCGCAGCATAGGCGTGTCGGGCATCCTCTTACGCAAATACCTGACCCGTTTAAGCGCGACATAGGCGTGCTCCGTCGCTCCCAGTGTGTTGATCCGGCCTGCATGTCGCGATCGCCCGAGCGTCGAGGTTGAGAAGTGTGCGACAGGCGTGCTAGTCAAGACGCTCTGCTGTGTTGTCTTGGTACCAACAACACGCTGTAAGTTCGCGCGGTAGTCGTGTCAACTTGGCATGCAGTGGCACGTATCCTGAAAACCTGAAAAAAATAAAAATAGAATAAAGAATAAAATAAAATAAAATTAAATGACTAAAAAAAATGAAAATAGCATGGGTTGCCTCCCAAGAAGCGCTTGTTTAAGGTCGTTAGCTTGACCCCTCAGTTATCCCCTAGTTTTGGGGATATGGCTCAAGGAGTGTGCTCTGCCCCTCTTCCTCCTCAACCAGATCCGTGGTGTTAGGTTGGGGTCGGAAATCTCCAGCTCTTTATCCTCAGACCCCCCTTTGAGCTTATTAAGATAAGTTTGTTCTGGTGCTCCTTCTAGTGTTGTTGACTGGAGACTGTCAATCCTACAACAATCATCAAAAACAGAAGGTTGTTTAACAACTTTTGAAAGGTCGAATTCAATTTTGTCGTTTCCAAATGCAAGTGAGAGTTTGTGGTTCTTGACATCTATCATTGCCCCTGCAGTAGCCAAGAAAGGTCCCCCCAAAATGAGTGGAATGCATGGGTCTTCATCCATGTCAAGCACTACAAAATCTGCAGGAATAATAAAATTTCCCACACCTGGTACATCTTCTAAGATTCCCAAAGGATATCTAATGGAGCGATCGGCTAACTGTAAGGCCATAGTAGTTAGTTTCATTTCTCCCAAATCCAATTTCTTGCATATGGAAAGAGGTATCAGATTTACACTGGCACCCAAATCGCAAAAAGCCTTATCAAAATTTGAGTCATTAATTATGCAAGGTATAGAAAAGCTACCCGGATCATTTAGTTTGGGAGGTACCATGTTCTTAATTAAAGCGTTTGCCTCCTCATAAGAGCCACTTATTACATGCTCCTCGACTTTTCTTTTATTGGTTAAGATATCCTTCAAGAATTTGGTGTATGTAGGCATTTGTTGAAGAGCTTCTATAAAAGGTATATTGATATACAGCTTCCTAATTACCTCAAGGAACTTACCAAATTTTTCATCCAATTTTTCCTTAATCGGCCTTTGAGGGAACGGGATATGGAGCTTATATGTTCGTTAAGCCTGTTGGGCGTGTCGGCTGCTGGAGTTACCCGACACGGGTGTGTCGGCTGACACGCGCTCGTGTGTCTGCTTTCCCTCAGGCGTGTTGAGCAACACGCCCTAGGTCAGGGTGTGTTTTTGGCTTCCTTTGCTACTCAACCCAGGCGTGCTGCTGTCTTCTTCCAACTCTGGCATGCTCATGTCAGAGGCTGCTTGTTGAGCTCTGTCTCCTTCTAAAATCCTTCCACTTCTCAAACTTATAGAATTACAATGCTCGGCTGGGTTTACTTCTGAATTTCCAGGAAATCTGCCGGGCGTCCTTGATGTTGAGCTGGCAATTTGGGAAATTTGATTTTCCAGCATTCTTGTGTGATTAATCAAATTATCAACCTTGCTTCCCAATTGCTTGATTGCCTCGATATTATTTTGATGTTGCCGATTTGATTCTACAATATGCTGTCGAAATTTATCATTTATCTTCCCCTGACACGTAATGAAATTTTCCATCATCTTTTCTAAGCTCGACTTGGGTCCTGGCTGAAATCCCGAAGGTGCTCCAAAACTGTTCTGTCCCGAAGAATTTTGGTTGGCTCTATACGAAAAGTTGGGATGATTCCTCCAACCGGGATTGTACGTGTTTGAGTAAGGGTATCCACCATTAGGCTTCTGATTAAAATTATTTAGCGCATCTACTTGCTCAATCCCAGCTCCTTCAGATGGTGCGTGTAGGATTTGGCAATTCATTGCTACATGTCCTGTTACACCACATATCTCGCAAGTGACATTAGATGAGTTTACAGCTGATACATTAAAATGTTCGAGCTTTTGAGTTAACGCATCGACTTTTGCACTGAGTAGATCAATGGTGCTTACCTCAAACTTACCTGGCATTTTAGTTTGATATCCTCGTTCTGTAGCTCATTGGTGAGAATTCATTGCCACATTCTCGATGATCTCAAAAGCTTCATCCAATGTTTTGTTCATAAGAGCTCCTCCTGCAGCAGAATCAAGAGAAACTTTAGTAGCATACGAGATTCCATTGTAGAAAGTATGAACAATGAGCCACTTCTCCAGCCCATGATGAGGGCATTGCTGTAGTAATCCCTTAAATCCCTGTGCTTCAAATAATGTTTCTCCATCCTTTGCGCAAAAATTCGTGATTTGATGGCGAAGACTTGCAGTTTCGGGTGGAAAATACTTGTCTAAGAATCTTTGCTCCAGCTGATCCCAGGTAGTTATACAATCTGCTGGAAGAGAGTGTAGCCAAGCTCTAGCTTTGTCCCGCAATGAGAAAGGAAACAAGCGTAGTCTAATAGCATCAGTTGAGGCTCCATTCAGTTTTAAAGTTTCATGAAAATTCCAAAAATACTTCCAAGTGTAGATTTGGATCTTCATGAGTGCTCCTCGAATTGATGTTGTTGGACCAAGGATAGTAGAGCCGGTTTTAATTCAAAATTGTTCGCCTAATAGGGGTCTTCTAATACTTTCGATCGATCCTTGTACTAGGTCTTGCATAATCCCTTAGAGTTTATTCTCATTACGATCGGCCATGTTGGAATTGATTTTCTTCTGTCGTTCTTTGAAATCGTCTTCTAGCAAGGAACGTTCTCTCTATCTCAGGATCAATATCGAGGATTTCCCTATTAAGTCTGTGCATGCAACAACAAGAGAGGCTCCCAAAACAAGAATTCAGAATAGATACAAAAGAAAAATAGGAACAATCAATATTCAGAATAGAATTCAGAACAGAAATCTAGATTAACTAAATCACGCTCAATTCAATATTGAGTGCCAATCCCCGGCAACGGCGCCAAAAACTTGATGTCTTGTTTTCCGCAAGTGCACGGTTGTTGTCAAGTAATAAAAATATCGATCCCACAGGGATTGGAACAATTACCGAATGATCATGATACCAAGTTATCTAGTAAATCAATTTATGGTTAAAGCAAAGAAACTGAGTAGTCAATAACAACGAATGAGAAGAACGAGCTAAAAGTCAAGAGTTGCGGAGAATCTAAGGATATAGGTTTCACCACGTCGACGATATATAAGGTGATTTAATTCTTTCCTAACCTTATTAGAGTTGTTTTGATGGAACCTATCCTAAAGTAAATCAACGACCCCTTTCGAGGTCTACGTTAACTGTACCTATCAAACTCAATTTACCTGTCACGGTGTTCGAGCATAGGGGATCATAATCAGCTAAGAGGACATGTCATGAGACCCCCGCAAACCTCCCTATGTCTTACCTCCGTTACTTGGTAAAAACTGGATTTGATAGATCCATTAAGTTCTTGAGAGTTCCTCTAGAGTCAAATTTCCTCTTCACGGTAGGTTTGCACACGGGACCATAATCAGCTAAGGGGACCTGTCACGAGACCCCCGCAAGCCCTCATAGATACACTACCGCAACTAGTAGGAGTTATTCCCTAGTTGGTTCTGGCTTTCGGGAACTCGGGTTCACTGTTAGGTACTTCCCCTTTGCTCCTTAGGTTTATCAATAAGAATCCAAAAGAACCAGATCAAAATAAACAATAGTTCAGGTAATATAGATTATATCATCCGTCATAAATTGTCAAGGGCTACTCCCCCATCCTAAGATTACAGGATACTACTCCATAGTCTGACAAGAATTGCTAGAGAAAGAAATTACGATACTGGGTGCCATATCCTTCTTCTGCCGACTCCTTCTCTTTATCTTCTTCTGTCGTCGATCTCTGACCACCCGCCGTCCTCTCTTTTAGGGTTAGAATATCTTCTCTTTTATAGCTTTGGCCTCCTCTTCAATTAAGGCAATAGATTTCCCTTTAATTGAGATAGATTTCCGACGAAGATCCTAATTGCTCGCAGAAAAGGAATCCTGGAATCAGGCCAACACGCCTGTGCCACATGAGGGCACTGGCGTGTCGTGCATTTCCCACCGAGCGTGTTGCGCTTGAACCGGGGCGTGTCGAAGCTAAACTGGGGCGTGTCTGCTGCTGGAACCCCTGACACAGGCATGTCGATCTTTGAACTAGGGCGTGTCGGAGCTGAACGGGGGCGTGTCAGCTGCTGGAACCCCTGACACAAGCGTGTCGATCTTTGAACTAGGGCGTGTCGGAGCTGAACAGGGGCGTGTCGGCTGCTGGCTCTCATGACACGGGCGTGTCGATTTCTAACACGCCTGTGTTGTTTTGATACGCCTGCTTCTTCGCCCTGTTAACACAAAAACACCCCAAAGTAGTCTCTTCTTCCCAAAATATGCTAAACTTAACTGAATCATGATAAAATACATGCCTAGGATATGAAATGAGATAAAATGCATGTATATGGAGTAGTGAAAACATAGCATGATTTACACACATCAGTTAGCAAATATCAGAGTAATCCAGGACAGGGACATTGGACTGCAGTAAAGCATATATTGAAGTACCTGAGAAGGACTAGGAATTATATGCTGGTATGCCAGGCAGATCAATTACTCCCTGTGGGTTACACAAATTCTGACTTCCAATAAGATAGGAATAACAGAAAGTCTACCTGCAGTTTTGTGTTTACTTTGGGAGGTGGAGCCATTGTAAAGAGGAGTGTCAAGCAGAAATGCGTGGTGGCCTCCACCATGGAAGCTGAGTATTTGGCAGCCTCTGAGGCAGCCAAAGAAGTTGTATGGCTCAAGAACTTCTTGATGGACTTGGATGTGATTTCTGGTTTGCCTAGAACTATCATAATTTATTGTGATAATAGTGGTGCAGTTGCAAACTCGAAGGAACCACGAGCCTATAAGGCAACTAAACACATAAAGCACAAGTACCACCTGATATGAGAGATCAGAAAGTGAGGAGAAGTTGTTGTCGCCAAGATTGCATCAGAGGATAACCTAGCAGATCCTTTCACTAAGGGCCTTCTAGCGAGAGCTTTTGATAGGCATGTGGAGGGAATGGGAATCATATGTATGGACATCTTCATTTTGAAATAAGAATCACATGATCATTGTTTGCATTTTATATTTATTAAATGTGTGCATATTGTTTGATACTTTACATTGGAGATAACATGGTGTGTGGTGTCACACAGAAGATCATGTTATCAGTTCCTTATAGAGTATAAGTAGAGGCTCACAACCAAGATGTTTTTGGACAATCCATTTGCATGGTTGTAGTGTAATTTGGTATTAGTTTATCTTGACCATAGAATCATACTAGTACACTTTGGGTGTATTGAGCAAGACCGACTTAGAGGTGATTAAATTTATTGCTGACTACATAATTGAATCGGACCTCGGATATTATGGTGTACATGCTCTTAATCCCGATATAATAACAGGCACATGTACTTAATATTTATTTCTTTAATTTACCAATGGGCGAGATTTATGTGTTAAATCGATAGGCCCAGTAAGTTTGGAAATAATATTATTTATATGGTGTGTCATTGCTTATAGGAGGAAACCGTGTCTTATGTATTAGGATGATGATGTCCCCTGGAGGAGCTCATAAGGTTCATCATGTAAATCCTGCAAGTGGACTTTGTCCAACATGATGATAAGGTTGAGCGGTACTACTCAGGGAGTTAGATGTTAATTAATTAATTATCCATAAATTAATTAATTAACGGAGATTCGATATCTTAAACAAGGAGAGATATTTGTACAATTAATATGTGGAGCCCATATATAATTATGGGGTTAGTGAGGTAGATCAATGATGATCGCTTTAGTGGAATGAATCATCATTAATGGATCGAGTTTGGATCCATTGGGTGGCCAAGATCCAACTCCTCCTCAGGGTCCCTATTGTAGCCTATTAAAACCCTCACGAAGCCTAGATCCAATGGACACAATTAAAAGGAGGCTTGGGTTAAATCTATAAATAGATTCCAAGGCTTGGGCAGCAAGTGAAGTTTTTAGGAGTGCTAGGGTTTGGAGTTTCCAAGTGTTGGGCGGCAAGCATTGGTTGCTAGGTTTTGCTTCTCCCTTAGGGCCGGTGGCAACACAAACAAAGGATAAGGGTTTCATCTTCTCCTTTGCTCTTGGCATGCTCCTCCTCGTCTCCTAGGGAGGCACCTTCTTCCCTCAAATTTTGGCCGGTGGCAACAAGAGCCCATCTATTGGCCGGCACCCACCTCTCCTTCTTCCTCTACTTGGCCGACGACAACAACCAAGCAAGGAGGCTTGGTGGTCCACACTAGATAGGAGAAGAAGAGTTTGTTTATCTTCCCTTGTTCGGAGCGAGCAAGAAAGGGAAGATATGAGATCTAGGAGGCTTCGATTCTTGGAGGATCGTCGCCCACCCGACGTCCAAGAAGAGGATAGGTCATACAATAGAAGATCAAGAGGTAAACAAGAGGTATAATTCTTGTTTAGCTTTCTTTCTTGTTCTATGTAATTGCATTATAATTGTATGATCATGGACCCCGATGATAAACACAAAAATCTGCGATCCGTTCATCATTTATTCCGTGGCTATGTAGGGAGTTGCTTCGGAGGCTCATTGGCTCCCATGTCCCCGGATTAAAATTTTCACTAATGAAAGAATTAATCCGGATGGGATGAGCTTCCTTAGCACAACCATTTCGTCGTCGTGCTAACAACTTGAGTGGTCGCTTGAACAAACTAGTTGTTCAAGCAACACAAATCTTTTAGTTGGTTAGCCGCGGAAGAGACGACGGACGGATCGCCAGTTTTTGTGTTTGTCTTCGGGGTCCATGATTATACAATATATTTTCATACACACACATGTATAATCAAAACATAAAAGAACATGCTCAGATCTGTAATTAAAGTTAAAAAAACTTTATACATTACGATCTTCTACCGTATGTCCTATCCTTCTCGTGGACGACGTGTGGACGAAGATCCTCCACGAGTAGAAGCCTTCTAGATCGTGTTCTTCCCTTCCTTGTCCGCTGCGAACAAAGAGAAGAACCAACAAATACCTATCCTTTCTAGAACCGGCCACCAAATTAGGGAATTTGGTGCAACCGCCGGCCAAGGAGCAAGTGGATGAAGCGCCGGCAAACTTGAAGAGGGGTTGCCGCCGGCCACCAAGGAGAAAGGGAGGAGGAAGAGTGCCGGCCACCAATGGAAGGAGAACCGCCGGCCAAGGAAGAAGGGAGAGGCCTGTAGGATGGGCGCCGGCAACAACTAGAAGGTAGAAGGTTGCCGCCCAAGCTTTTGCTCCAAAACCCTAGCCGCCCACTTTTTTTTGGAAGAACCAAAACCTAATTCCAATTCAATTAATTTCCGCCCAACCCTTAGCCATCTATATATAGAGTTGGGCCTAAGCCTCCTTTAATCTCCATCGTCGGATCTAGGGATTTATCTCCACCGTCGGATCTAGGGTTTTATCCCAACTGTCGGATATAGGGTTTAATCCCAACCGTCGGATCTAGGATTTCATCCCAACCATCGGATCTAGGGTTTCATCCCAACCGTCGGATCTAGGGTTTTATCCCAGCCATTGGATCTAGTGTTTCATCCCAACCGTCGGATCTAGGGTTTTATCCCAACCGTCGGATCTGGGGATTTAATCTGAACCGTTGGTTCTAGGTTTTGTTTTACATTCTTGGATCTAGACTTCACAAGGATTATATTAGGCTACGATAGGGACCATAAGGAGGAGTTGGATCTTGACCACCCGATGGATCGGAACCACACAAACTTGATCCATCAATGATGTTCCATTCCACTAGAGGATCATCATTGAACTACCTCACCAACCCCCATAAATTAATATGGGCTCCATATATTATTCGTACATTAATCTCCTCGTGTTTAAGATATCAAATGTTCGTCAATTAATTGATTTACTGACCATCAATTAATTAACATCTAATTCCTCGAGTAGTACCACTCAACCTTATCATCATGTTGACTAAGTCAACCAGCTGGGTTTACATGATGAACCTTATGAGTTCCTCAAGGGGACATTATCAACCTAATATATAGGACACGGTTTCCTCCTATAATCAACGGCACACCATGTAAATAATATTATTTCCCAACTTACCGGGCATATTGATTTAATCCATCTAAATCTCACCCACTGGTAAATCAAAGAAATAAATACTAAGTACATGTGCCTGTTATTATATCGCGATTAAGAGCATGTACAACATAATATCCGAGGTCCGATTCAATTATGTAGTCAGTACTAAATTGAATTACCTCTATGTCGGTCCTGCTCAATACACCTAAGTGTACCAGTGTAACTCTATGTTCAAGACAAAACAATACCAAGCTACACTACAACCATGCCAATGGTTTGTCCAAAACCATCTTGGTTGTGAGCCTCTACTTATATTTTACAAGGAACTGATAACATGATCTTCTGTGCCACACCAAGCACCATGTTATCTACAATGTAAAATATTAGACAATATGCACACATATAATAAATATATAAAGTGCAAACAATGATCATGTGATTCTTATTTCAAAATAAAATGTTCATAACAAAAAGCTAGGCTTTCAGTATACATTCCAACAGGCTAATCGAGGAAAAGAGTTAATTTTCTTGAACAACAGGTTTGTTCAAGCGATGACTCAAATCGAGAAGCACGATGATGAATCGGTTGCTTGGGTAATCCATTTTCATCCGGATTATTTTTTTTTTAATCTGGGGATGCGAGATAGGATCGCCATGCATAAGCGATCGTGGCAAAGTGAGAAGCGAAGCTTCAACCTTCAAGTGGTATCAGAGCCACGGTTTCCAGTTTTGTGCGTTTAGGATTCGGTTACTTTTATGCACTTATCATATATTATATGTACTGGATAATAGTAGGATGTGTGTAGGCTAACTTTTTGTTTGCAGACATAAGATCCAACTATTATGGTCATATGTGTGTGTATGTGATTGTTTGTGTGTAATCGTAATATTATTTGAATCCTCGGGATTGACGAGGCTAGTATTTAATTTTTGTAATTAAGTACGGTATTATTTAGCCAATTTTTTATTTTAGCTTACTTTCGATCTAGATTTCATGTACACTCCCTTGTGAAGTATAGGATTAATGGATGTAAATTAAAATAATTTTTCTCGGCTCGGATCTCCGGATGGCTTGTATATGGTGTAGGGCGGAGCGGACGAGGTGGCAACACAATTGGAGGCATATTGGAGAACAAAAGCCATAATAGTTGGAAATTTTGTTTTTCATATTTATTACTTTTGATTTATATGCTTGTTGTGCTTGCACAGTTAAAATACCCCAATTTTAAATTACTAAGTGGGAGAGGGATATTTTTTTAATTCCCATGTCCTCCATTACAATTTGACAAGTGATGCGAACAAACTTGCGTGTTGGCTCTGAGTGCCTTCCTCCATATTGGAGGAGTTTGTTTTGCTGATCACTAGGTCAAATATGGTTATATGAAGTTATTTAGGAGCGTGTGTACTTCCCCATCGGAAGGCACATAATCCGAGATAATTGCCTTAGTATCGGGTAATGGTAAACACTTAGATGCAAATAAAAGTATCCTCCCTATCAGGGTCACTGCTTTTATTTGTAGGGCCGAAGAGGAATCAACTATTAATTTTATTTGTCAAAAAGTAAGGTTGATAGGATAATAAAATTAATGGGTAAAACCTCCTCTTACAAATGTAGAATTCGTATACGTCCACACTATCGTGGCATACAATATTCTCGGTGTTTTGAGGTGTTGGTTGATTTTAAAATTTTATTGTTTAAGGAATCAATAATTTTTTGATATCTAAATGTTTTTTATCTATGTGATTCTTAGGTTTCTTCAAAATGACTTTCGACCCACTTGCTGTGATTCTAAAAGAAAACAAACTTACTAGACCAACTATGTTGATTGGAAAAGAAATCTAGACATTGTCTTAACTACTAAGAAGTACAAATATGTACTTTTCGAAGAATATCCTCTTAAGCCTATGGATGATTCTGGTGAAAAGGAGAAAGAAATTTATAAGAAGTGGGTCAAGGTTGATGAGATGGCGCGGTGTTACATTTTGGCTTCTATGTCAAATGTATTGCAACATCAGCATCAGGCCATGACTACTGCCTATGACATGATGCTCAATCTCAAAGAGCTTTACGGACACCAGAATCGGGTTGTTAGGAAAGAAGCCATGAAAAACTTGATGACGACCACCATGGTTGAGGGAACACCAATGAGGGATCATGTTCTCAAGATGATGGCTCATTTGAATGAGCTAGAAGTCCTTGGAGCTAAGATTGATGGGGAAACCCAGTTTGATATCATTGTCCAATCTCTACCTAGGAGTTTTGAATAGTCTTGCCTGAACTACAACATGAATAAGAGGTTGTATTTGTTAACGGAGCTTCTGACAGAACTCCAGGCAGTAGAGGGGCTTTTCCGTCAGAGTTCTCATGCTTTTGTTGCCCAGAAGGTTTCTACTTCTAAGCCGAAAGGTAAGAAGAAGAAGAAACAAGGTGCAGCGAAGGTGGTGGGAGGATCTCAGGCAGGAGTGAAGAAGCTGAAAGGCAAGTGCTTCACTTGTAAGAAGACTGGACATTGGAAGGTGGACTGTCCCAATCCAAAAAAAAACAATGGTATATCTTTTGGTCTAGTCGTTGAAACATGTTTAGCAGTGTTATCTACCGGCACCTGGTGTGTAGATACGGGAGCCACTGATCATGTCTGTAACTCTTTGCAGGGGTTCCAAGAAACCAGACGACTAGCTGAAGGCGAGATCACCGTTTATATGGGCAATGCTACGAAGGTGGCGGCTATTACAGTGGGAGATGTTTATTTATCTTTTGATAGGAATAAAACTTTGGTTCTGAGAAATTACCTTTATGTACATTCATTTAGAAAGAATTTAATTTTAGTTTCTAAATTGTTTTAGGATGGATATTCTATTTCTTTTAATTATAGAGTTGTTATAAAAAGGAATAGGGAGATTATCTGTTCTGGTACGTTGGTAGGAAATTTGTACACTCTTGAACCAAAAGCTCCCACGATGCGAATATAAATAAATAAACCATCTTCTAAATATAATAAGAGTAAAGAACCTTTAAAAATGAACCAAACGTATCTTTGGCATCTAAGGTTAGGTTATATTAACCTAAGTAGAATTCAAAGGTTGATAGCTGATGGACCTATGGGTTCATTTGTGGTGGAAGATTTCCCAACCTGTGAATCCTGCATGGAAGGTAAAATGACCAAGAGGCCTTTTATGGCCAAGGGGTATAGAGCCAAAGATGTGTTGGAATTGGTTCATTCTGATTTGTGTGGTCCTATGTTTATCCAGGCTAGAGGTGGTTTTAAATATTTCGTCTCTTTTATAGACGATTATTCAAGATATGGATACATTTACTTGATGCGCCGCAAGTCTGAACAGGATCAAAAAGTTCAAGGCTGATGTGGAGAAACATCAAGGTAAAAGTATCAAGACACTACGATCTGATCGTGGTGGTGAATACCTCTTGGGAGAGTTTAGGAGGTACTTATTAGAGGCTGAGATTCAATCCCAACTATCTGCACCTAGTACACCCCAACAGAATGGTGTGGTAGAGTGAAGGAATAAGACTCTTTTGGATATGATTAGATCGATGATGAGTTATTCTGAGTTACCAGGTTCGTTCTGGGGTATGCTCTGGATATGATAGTGTATATTCATAACTTGGTTCCATCTAAATCAGTACCTTCTACTCCCATAGAATTGTGGACTAGGGGAAAGCCTAGTCTAAGACATATTCAGAATTGGGGTAGTCCAACACATGTGCTGAAGGGAGATGCTGGTAAGTTGGAACCTCGTACAGAAGTGTGCTTGTTCGTAGGCTATCCTAAAGGAAGCAAAGGTAGTTTATTCTATAGTCCTAGAGATCACGAATACCCGATTTTTAGAGGAAGACTATATGATGAACCACAAGCCAGTGAGCAAGATTATCCTGGAAGAGTTAAGAGGGGAAGTCCCTACTTCAGAATTAATGTTACAAGAGGATATACCACAAGTGAATGCACTGCGTGTCACAAAGGATACACAGGTGATACCTCGTCGTAGTGGGAGGGTTGTTAGACAACCTGAGAGATTTATGTTCTTAGGAGAATCTTCTGATTTGGTCCATGGCGAACATGAATCTGATCCCTGGACATATGACGAGGCAATCAAAGATAAAGATGCGGTATCTTAGCAAAGGGCGATGAATTATGAGATAGAATCTATGGATTCAAATCAGGTCTGGGAGCTAGTAGAACCACCCAATGGTGTAAAAGCAATTGGATGCAAGTGGATCTATAAAAGAAAGAGAGGAATAGACGGGAAGGTTGAGATCTTCAAAGCAAGGCTTATTGTGAAAGGTTATACTCAGAAAGAGGGTATCGATTATGAGGAGACCTTTTCGCCGGTAGCAATGCTTAAGTCTATCCGGATTCTCTTGTCTATTGCTGCTCATATGGATTATGAGGTTTGGCAGATGGATGTCAAGACAACTTTCCTTAATGGAAGTCTTGAAGAAAACATCTATATGGAGCAACCAAAGGCATTCATTGCAAAGGGCAAAGAGCATCTTGTGTGCAAGCTTAATCAATCCATTTATGGATTGAAGCAAGCTTTGAAATCATGGAACATCCGCTTTGATGAGGTAATCTAGTCAAATGGATTTATTTAAATTCCGGATGAGTCTTGTGTATACAAGAGATGTGACAGAAACGTAGTGGTATTTCTTGTACTATACGTAGATGACATTTTGCTCATTGACAACAATGTCAAAGTATTGTCAGACGTAAGGGTATTATTATCCAAACAGTTTGATATGAAGGACTTGGGAGAAGTGAGACACATCCTTGGGATCAAGGTTATAAGGAATTGCAAGAAAAGGATGTTGTGCTTATCTCAACCTTCATACATAGACACTATTGTGGCCCATTTTAGCATGCAGAACTCCAAGAAAGGTTTTCTATCTTTTAGGCATAGAGTACCTTTATCTAAAGAGATGTGTTCTGGAACATCAAAGGAGATAGAGGAGTTGAAGGCGGTTTCTTATGCTTCGGCGATAGGAAGCCTCATGTATGCTATGTTATGTACGAGGTCGGATATCTGCTTTGTCGTAGGTATGGTTAGCAAATATCAGAGTAATCCAGGACAGGGACATTGGACTGCGGTAAAGCATATATTGAAGTACCTGAGAAGGACTAGGAATTATATGCTGGTATGCCAGGCAGATCAATTACTCCCTGTGGGTTACACAAATTCTGACTTCCAATAAGATAGGAATAACAGAAAGTCTACCTACGGTTTTGTGTTTACTTTGGGAGGTGGAGCCATTGTATAGAGGAGTGTCAAGCAGAAATGCGTGGTGGCCTCCACCATGGAAGCTGAGTATTTGGCAGCCTCTGAGGCAGCCAAAGAAGTTGTATGGCTCAAGCACTTTTTGATGGACTTGGATGTGATTCCTGGTTTGCCTAGAACTATCACAATTTATTGTGATAATAGTGGTGCAGTTGCAAACTCGAAGGAACCACGAGCCTATAAGGCAACTAAACACATAAAGCACAAGTACCACCTGATATGAGAGATCGGAAAGTGAGGAGAAGTTGTTGTCGCCAAGATTGCATCAGAGGATAACCTAGCAGATCCTGTTAGGAATATTGGAATGGCTAGAGGGGGGTGAATAGCGTTGAATTCGTACGTTGATGGAATTCAATCTCGTTCGTGTCTACAATTTCATTAGTGCGCAGCGGAAATAGAAATAATAAAAGCAATAACGAAATGGACACAACACAAATCACAACAAGAGCATATAACGTGGTTCGGAACCAAACCGGTTCCTACTCCATGGATTGGGTTCGTACGAACCCTAGCGATGCCACAAACACCACTAACCAATAAAACTCCTTCTTGACACAAGTCAAGGGTGGAGAAACCCCTTACAAGTAATCTTACACCAATAAGATACAAATACAAGCAATTACAATAATGAATACAAAATGCAAGTAAAGAATATACTTTACAACACTTGTTTTGATTGCTTGAATGCTTGGTTGCTTGCTTGCACTTGGAGACCTGATTTGCACCAACAAATCGCCCCAATAGCCCTCAAAAACCGATGCAAAAATCCTCCATCACGAGCTCCTTATAAAGCTTCAACCTGTGCTGAAAAAGGTCTATCAGTCGACTGATCGGGACCATCAGTCGACTGATGCCACTGTTGTCGTGAGACAACGGCTAGATCCACGCTGGATAAGTCCAACCGAACCTTCATCAGTCGACTGATCATGACCATCAGTCGACTGATGGAGCCTTCACTCGACCAGTCGATTCTCGACTCCATTCTGTGCCCGAAATACCATGCACCAGTCGACTGATCACACGGTCAGTCGACTGATCGAGCCATCAGTCGACTGCTAGACCATAACCCGCAGTCAAACCCTAGTTGACTCGGTCCAGTCGACTGCCACATGGCACCAGTCGACTGGCACACCTCAAATATGAGGTTTTAGCCCAAGTATGGTTCCCCCATACTTGCTAGACTACCCTTAGCCTAGACCTAAGCCTTCTAGCCACCTCCATCAGCCTCACGCCTCTCGGATCCCTCCAAGTCATCCATGACTTGTTCATTCATTGCGCTAGCCTTCAGGTGCTTCCATCGGCTTTGTCATGCTAACGGTGTCTACACCGCCAAGGCACATTGGACTTACGCCGCCAAGACTCCGCTTGGACTTTACGCCGCCAACTATTGGACTTATGCTGCCAAGACTACTGCTTGGACTTTACGCCGCCAACATCAATCCCCTTGGACTTCAAATGCCAACCCATGTTGGACTTCTCAAATGCCAAGACCATACTTGGACTTTCCTTGCCAACCCATGTTGGACTTCTCAAATGCCAAGACCATACTTGGACTTTCCTTGCCAACTCATGTTGGACTTTTACATTGCCAAGACCATGCTTGGACTTTCCTTGCCAACCCATGTTGGACTTCTCAAATGCCAAGACCATACTTGGACTTTCCTTGCCAACTCATGTTGGACTTTTACATTGCCAAGACCATGCTTGGACTTTCCATTCCAAGAACTCAAGACTTGGACTTACCATGACAATTACATTGTCATATGTTTTTGTGAAAACATCAAAACACATCAAGACATCACTCGAGCCAAAACTCGAGTCCTGGTCAATCGTGACCTGGGCCGATTGCACCAACAATCTCCCCCTTTTTGATGTTTGACAAAAACCAAACAAATTATTGAGTTAGAACACTAACTCAAATCCCTTACCAATTTTCCCAAATTGATAAATACTCTCCAAATGTTCTCCCCCAAACATTCTCCCCCTTTTTGACTAACAGCAAAAAAGGTTGTCTCCCCAAGAGGGTCAATGGCTCATGTCCCAATGAGATCGTACAATCTCCCCCTTGGTCTAAAAATACTTAGGATGCCTACCATCTTCCTAGTGATAAGTCCCATATCACTCAAGAGAGGCAATCCTATTCACTCTCCCAATTTCCAAATTAGGTATCAAGAATCCATCAATTTCCCAAATTGATAACATTCTCCCCTTCAAGTAGAAAAACACATCCATCATACCAAGATGGATATCTCCCCCTAAAGGCTTGCTCCCCCTTGACCATTGCACCAACAATGTCCTTGGGAAGTCCCTAAGCCAATAGGAACTCTAAACCATCAAAATTAAGGTTAGAAATTCAACATTGAACTTTCCAACACCTTAACATTGATACAAACCCTAAACAACTCTCCTAATCC
Organism: Wurfbainia villosa; assembly: GCA_025175895.1. NCBI lineage: Eukaryota > Viridiplantae > Streptophyta > Magnoliopsida > Zingiberales > Zingiberaceae > Wurfbainia > Wurfbainia villosa. Next base: position 33,228,342 of record CM046000.1, on the reverse strand, counting down.
ATATCCAATGGATTTTCACCCTTTATAATGCTTCCCAAAGCATATCCTAGGGTTAAGAGTTGTTAGGGACCTTAACCGCAGCTGAAATCGGGTTAAACAACTTTGGTTACCCCGAAATCAGGCTATCAATGATCGACTCTGTTACCACTACCGATCGATGTGTCCATCACCGGACCGCACGGCAACAATGAGTGATACAAAGGTCGCAATGAGTCCAAACGCGCCATCACCGATCAGATCAGTAGAAGCAATGATCGATAATCAAAACCTGATTTTCAGAAATCAGACTCGACTTCTAGAAATGCATAAGTAATTCTACGTAAGTCAAAAAATCACGAAACTTGATACGTATATTACTTAACACACATACAATCAGTGAAAAATTTTGGAAAAATATTTTTACCATTGAAATAGGAGATTGGTACAAAGTTCAAAACTATTAAAAACTTTAAAGTTTTTGATCTACTTTGTATCAATTTCTACAATGATGATGACTATCAAAAGATAGATTTCACCAAGGTTTTCTAAATTGATTTTAAGATGTTTTTTGAAAACCTATTTTGAACCATAATTTATTGGCTAAATATACATAGCTTGTATATTAGCTTTCCTTATGATTCTTGGTGATAATTAAAAAAAGTTTAAGTTCATCTAGAAGCACTACTTGTGCATCTTGAACCTAACTTATTATCCTAGCATCTCACATGTATCTAGGATGTATAAATACACATACATGTCAATGTGATGTGAGATGTGGGTTTGAGTTCACTTTATCTATGGTTTCATGCATTTCCTAGGCAACCCTACTTGATTCCCTTATAAATGGGACTTCAAGTCACGCCATAGCCCTTAAATCAATTTCAATCAAGTTAATGCATGAATGTATGATCATGGCATAAATGATAGCATTATTAAAACATGGCCAATGATCATGATGTCATGACATATGATGAAATTTAAGAACACATGACATCTAAAATAACCCTAAACAATGTCATGACATGGTATATGATAGGATGCAATTTCATGTCATAATATATCAACTTTCATAAGCAATACCATTATACAAATATTCATCCATACACACAAGATTTTTCAGAAACAAAGATTTCATTTAACTTAAAAACTTGTCTTTTACATTCAAAATGGAGATTGGCTATGCTCAATCTCACTACAAAAATTGACAACCACAGAACATCTAATATCCTCTAATCGTCCGCAGGAGGTGGCGGTGGAGGAGGCTGCTGACTCAGGGTCCAGGCCCGCATCATCTCTAGCATATCGAGCTGATGCTGCTCTATGCGGCCCTGGGACTCCTCCATCCTATCGAGACGCGGCGCAAGGATGCTCGGCTGCTAATATCTCGATACTAGAGTCCACCGATCACGATAGTCCTGAAATCTCGACTCCACGGCCACGGCGATCGATGGACCCGCCACGATGTGTCTGCGGCGCATCTGGTCATCCTCATCAGTGGTATCCTCATCCTCGTGGTCCTCTGTCGCCTCTCTGGGTACCGGAGGATGCTGTCTGCGTGCCCTGGGTAGTGGTCGTGGCGCCAACTCTATCTGTCCAGCGCCCATCCGTAGCTTTGCTAACGAGAAGTTACGAACTGATATACAGTCGTACACCTCCGATAGCACTCGCAGAGAGCCCCTGTGGATGTTGATGCCTACGGAGTCTAGCCATGCTGTGATGATATGACCAAATGGCATATGCACTTTCCCTTGTACAGGGGAAATGAAGTGCACAATGCAGTGGAAAATGTTTAATGCAAAGTTTATATCTAATTGATGACGCATGGCATATAGAAGAAAAAGAAGGAGGCGAATCTTGGCGGACTCGAGTGACAATGGGAAGAAAACACCCAACAATGACCTTGTAAAGGACATTGTCAGGTGCAGACAACTCAGTGATAGGAAATAGATTCTGGGCCGGTGGACGAGGATAACCAAAGATACGCTCATGCATGGACTCCATAGAGATATGGTCAAAAGGCTCAGGTAAAGGAAAATCCATGGTAGGGTAAAAGATAAAGGTGTCATCTGAAGGCCTACACTCGAGAAACTCCTGCAGTATCGCAGGAGTGAACTCTAACTCGCGTTTTACAACGCGAGTAGTGTAAGTAGGGCCGTCATCCATCTTTTTAAGGTTTTGATAGAATTCCTTAACAAGGTCATCATTAATTGGATGCGTGCATAAGACGATTTTCATTAGATTGTAGTATGCAATTAATTCCATGACATCACTCCAATGTCGATTGAAAAAATCTCTATCGATGTACCTAACCAACATAGGTTGGTACAATCAAGATTCACCCTCGGGTGGATCATTCCTACGGGCTCTCCTATTATGAATGCAAGGTAATGATATGACATGCAATGGCAATAATACACGATTAGATAAACCTAAATTGTAATGGAAATGAATTTTAGGGCTCGGAAAAAAAAATCGTTACTTAGGCGCCATTTGAAGATGTGGTCGGAGGGAAGACTCAAATGTTGCTGGGGGTCGCCGGAAAAGTCGCCAGAGAACTTCAGACGCCGGAACCCTAATCGGAACAAGGGAAAATAAGCCCTAAATCACGTGAACTAGGGCTCCAAATAGGTGGAAAATGGAAGAGGAGAGACTCGTCTATCAAACCTAACACTTGGGAGGTTGGCACGGCTGGAAGAGTTGGTCGGAGAGGGAGACGGCGTTCGGAGAAGGAAAGAAGAAGAAGGACTCGTCGCATGAAGACGTCGAACCCTAGCGGTTCGGCGTTATAAAAACGCGATTTAGTCGACTGATGTGGAGCATCAGTCGACTGATAGCGGTTTATTACCGGGTTTACCGAGCCGGCAGTCGACTGATCGTGCCAATCGATCAACCTTCGTAACGCATTACGAGCATCCTGATCGATGTTGCTCATCAGTCGACTGATGTTGCTCATCAGTCGACTGATGAGCATATCACTCGATTGCTCGTCGAGCACTCGACTGATGGCCCTACTCGGTGTGAATGCACTATCACGATCGATGGACCTCATCAGTCGACTGATGTTCAATCAGTCGAGTCATGAAGCTAGCACTCGACTGATGGCCGTATCGTATCGCGCTACAGTGTTATCAGTCGACTGATAACTGTATCAATCGACTGATATCTGATTTCAAGTTCTGAAAATCAAAAGATCTCGATTTCATCATCTTAATTATTCCATTTTATCACGTTAGATCTTGTATATCGAATGTATTGATGTTATACTTTTATTCATGTATTTGTTAATGTATTTTAATGTTTTATTTCATTTTTGCAAACATTAACATTCAATGATTTCCAAAACCTAACATCTCACCCTTTCTAAGTGTTAAAATATACAATCAAGGTAAAAGACTTGTTTTGTGAGATGTAATCTATCCTAGACATTCCTTCCATGCAAAAATATGGTAAAACATATGAAGCATGGTGAATACAAGACATCAAGTTGTGTGGCACTTGAGTATCAGTCTAGATGTTACCTTTACATCTTAAACACACATCTCTTGATACATGACCTTCCAAAGTGTGCCAATAATCAAAGTTACACACTATGACCTCTAAATCTAGATTGTGTCAATTTTATTGATTTTCATGTTTTCAAGATATATATTGACACATCCTAAAATTCTTTGAAGTTAAGGCTCAAAGATATTTCCAAGGTAACCATAACCTTGGAAGTAACCTAAGGTGCCACCTTTATCATGGTTGAGTTAACTACCCATCCAATCAAGGTTGGCACACCCTAAACCCATTTAGTGTGAATCAATCACGCTCTTAGGAACCCAAAACCGATTTGAGCTCCTAGGGTTAATTAGGTATTCCTTAGGGATAACCTCCCTAGATACCTTCCTAATGACCCTCCTAGGCTTATTAGCCTTGGTCATTTTGGTCTTGCCTAGGTTAACCTTAGGGATTGCCTCCCTAACAACCTTCTTAGTGGCCATCCTAGGTTTCTTCGAAACCTTGTCCATTAGGCACAAACCTTGGTCAACTCTAGGAATGACTTTCCCATTGACCTTGGTTTTTCTAGACCTAGTTAGTGTCCCATAGTCGAATGGAACACTATGGTAAGTCACCTTGGACTTAGGTTTGTGACCCAAACCATTCTTGCCCTTGGTTGACTTTTGACTCTTAGGTCCTAGAGTTTGACAATTTGACCCTTGAAATTGATTTTGTATCTTGTTTAGGGTCTTTTCCAATGTCTCAAGCCTTGACCTCAAGGCTTGGTTCTCTAATTCTAATTGCCCAATTTTAGAATTTTTATTTAAATCTTGGGCATTTGACTTTCTTGGCATATGCCTTGTCCATTTTGGATTAAAAACTAGATGTTCTTGTATTTTCTTAATAGATTCCCTAGGTATTGTTTTTCTAGGGACATTAGTCCCAAATTTCTCCTTATTCTTAAGGTGAACATTCTTAGCTCCTAAACAAATATGTTTGTTATTTCTAGCATGCTCTTTATGATACATAACAAAATTGCTAAAATTAGTTCTAGCATGCTTTTTAATGTTTAAATTAGACGGAGTATTATTTAAATATACCTTAGGGTTTGCCTTAGTGGCTCCCCCTACTTGTGATGCTCCCCTTTGCCCCTTCTTCTTCTTCTTTGGGCATTGACTCCGGTAATGACCCGGTAGTCGGCATTTGAAGCAAATGACATGCTCCTTTCTCTTTAGACTTGGAGAACCGGCGTCCATTGACTTTTGTTGACTTTTAAGCGCCGGAGGAGCTTTCTTGATCCTCTTTGGGTATTTGCTCTTGTAATGCCCATACTCCCTACACTCAAAGCATATAATATGATTTTTATTTGAAAGTAAAGTGTTTGAGTTACCGATGGTGGTGGAGACCGGAATTGGACTTTGGGCTTCTTCATCTTGACCGGATGTTGAAAGCTCTTCTTGAGGTTGCTCCGGTGTAGAGGATGGTCTCTCCTCCTCAATCCTAGAAGTAGATGCTTCTTCCACCTCTTCTACTTCTTCTTTCTCCGATTCGGAAGTTGACTCCATCTCAACTTCTGATTCCTCACTTTCACTTGAGGATGAACTCTCCTCATGGAATCTTGCCAATTTTCTCCATAGCTCCTTGGCATACATGTAATCCCCTAGCTTGCACAAAACATCATTAGGGATTAAATCTTCCAAAATTTTCGTTACCTTAACTTCGGTCTTGAGCTTTTGGCGTTGCTCTTGGGTCCACTTTTTCAATTTTAGGACATTCCCCTTCTTATCCCTAGGGGGTTCAAGGCCTTCAATGAGGATGAACCAATCCTCTATGTTCATCATCAAGAATGTTTCCATTCTTGCTCTCCATGCCGAAAAATCTTCTGGATCATATGGAGGTGGAGTGTTGATTTCCCATCCAAGCTTGTCTTGGAATTCCATCTTCACCCTCTAGCCTTTTGCCTTAGCTCCCGGTTGTTAATCCGTAGAAGAGCCCCGAGCTCTGATACCACTTGTTAGGAATATTGGAATGGCTAGAGGGGGGTGAATAGCGTTGAATTCGTACGTTGATGGAATTCAATCTCGTTCGTGTCTACAATTTCGTTAGTGCGCAGCGGAAATAGAAATAATAAAAGCAATAACGAAATGGACACAACACAAATCACAACAAGAGCATATAACGTAGTTCGGAACCAAACCGGTTCCTACTCCACGGATTAGGTTCGTACGAACCCTAGCGATGCCACAAACACCACTAACCAATAAAACTCCTTCTTGACACAAGTCAAGGGTGGAGAAACCCCTTAAAAGTAATCTTACACCAATAAGATACAAATACAAGCAATTACAATAATGAATACGAAATGCAAGTAAAGAAGACACTTTACAACACTTGTTTTGATTGCTTGAATGCTTGGTTGCTTGCTTGCACTTGGAGACCTGATTTGCACCAACAAATCGCCCCAATAGCCCTCAAGAACCGATGCGAAAATCCTCCATCACGAGCTCCTTATAAAGCTTCAACCTGTGCTGGAAAAGGTCTATCAGTCGACTGATCGGGACCATCACCGATCGATGCCATCTGTCGTGAGATAAGCGGCTAGATCCACGCCGATAAGTCCACGGAACCTTCATCACCGATTGATCATGACCATCACGATCGATGGAGCCTTCACTCGACCGATGAAGTCTCGACTCCATTCGCGTCGAATACGAGCACCGCCGATCGGTGATCACACGGCGGTCGATCGATCGAATCATCGATCGCCCACCTCGCGCAATGACTACTAGACCATAACCCGCATTCAAACCCTAGTTGACTCGGTCCAATCGACTACCACATGGCACCAGTCGACTGGCACACCTCAAATATGAGGTTTTAGCCAAGTATGGTTCCCCCATACTTGCTAGACTACCCTTAGCCTAGACCTAAGCCTTCTAGCCACCTCCATCAGCCTCACGCCTCTCGGATCCCTCCAAGTCATCCATGACTTGTTCATCCATTGCGCTAGCCTTCAGGTGCTTCCATCGGCTATGTCATGCTAACGGTGTCTACACCGCCAAGGCACATTGGACATACACCGCCAAGACTCCGCTTGGACTTTACGCCGCCAACTATTGGACTTATGCTGCCAAGACTACCGCTTGGACTTTACGCCGCCAACATCAATCCCCTTGGACTTCAAATGCCAACCCATGTTGGACTTCTCAAATTCCAAGACCATACTTGGACTTTCCTTGCCAACCCATGTTGGACTTCTCAAATGCCAAGACCATACTTGGACTTTCCTTGCCAACTCATGTTGGACTTTTACATTGCCAAGACCATGCTTGGACTTTCCTTGCCAACCCATGTTGGACTTCTCAAATGCCAAGACCATACTTGGACTTTCCTTGCCAACTCATGTTGGACTTTTACATTGCCAAGACCATGCTTGGACTTTCCAATCCAAGAACTCAAGACTTGGACTTACCATGACAATTACATTGTCATATGTTTTTGTCAAAACATCAAAACACATCAAGACATCACTCGAGCCAAAACTCGAGTCCTGGTCAATCGTGACCTGGGCCGATTGCACCAACAGATCCTTTCACTAAGGGCCTTCTAGCGAGAGCTTTTGATAGACATGTGGAGGGATTGGGAATCAGATGTATGGACATCTTCATTTTGAAATAAGAATCACATGATCATTGTTTGTATTTTATATTTATTATATGTGTGCATATTGTTTGATACTTTACATTGTAGATAACATGGTGTGTGGTGTCACAAAGAAGATCATGTTATCAGTTCCTTATAGAGTATAAGTAGAGGCTCACAACCAAGATGTTTTTGGACAATCCACTGGCATGGTTGTAGTGTAATTTGGTATTGGTTTATCTTGACCATAGAATTATACTAGTACACTTTGTGTGTATTGAGAAGGACCGACTTAGAGGTGATTAAATTTATTGCTGACTATATAATTGAATCGGACCTCGGATATTATGGTGTACATGCTCTTAATCCCGATATTGATGGAATTCGCTTCGGAGGCACATTGGCTCCCATGTCCCCGGATTAAAATTTTCACTAATGAAAGGATTAATCCGGATGGGATGAGCTTCCTTAGCAACACCATTTCGTCGTCGTGCTAACAACTCGAGTGGTCGCTCAAACAAACTAGTTGTTCAAGCAACTCAACTCTTCTAGTTGATTAGCCGCGGAAGAGACGACGGATGGATCGCCGGTTTTTGTGTTTGTCTTCGGGGTCCATGATTATACAACATATATTCATATACGAACATGCATAATCAAAACAAATAAGAACATGCTCAGATCTGTACATAAAGTTAAAATAACTTTATACCTTACGATCTTCTACCGTATGTCCTATCCTTCTCGTGGACGACGTGTGGACGAAGATCCTCCACGAGTTGAAGCTTTCTAGATCGAGTTCTCCTCTACCTTGTCCGCTGCGAACAAAGAGAAAAACGAACAAAACCTTTTCCTTTCTAGAACCGGCCACCAAGAAAAGAAGTTTGATGTAACCGCCGGCCAAGGAACGAATGAATGAACGCCGGCCAACTTTGAGACAAAGTTGCCGCCGGCCACCAATGGATGAGCCCTTGGAACCACCGCCACCAAGGATTAAGGGAGAAGAATGAGGGTCGCCAAGGAAGAAAGGAGAGGTCTACAAGATGGACGCCGCCAAGCCTTGATGGAGAATAATGGGCGCCGCAACAATGTTATGTTGGAAGAAGGAAAGTTGCCAAGCTCTATCTCCAAACCCTAGCCGCCCAACTTGATAAGAGCCAAAACCCCAAGCCTCAATTCGAACCAACTCAGATATCTCTAGCCGCCAACCCTAAGCCAGATATTTATAGAATTTAGGAGAAAGTTGGTAAGCCTAAAATATAGGAACTAATTCCTATATTCTGCCGCCCAACCCCTAACTCCTCTAGGGTTTGTTGCCGCCCAACCCATGGAGGAGCCAAACCCTAATTCTATAATTTAGGCTTAAGCTTCCTCTAATCTCCACCGTCGGATCTAGGATTTAATCTCCACCGCCGGTTCTAGGGATTTAATCTCCACCGTCGGATCTAGGATTTCATCCCAACCGTCGGATCTAGGATTTCATCCCAACCATCGGATCTATGATTTCATCCCAACCATCGGATCTATGGATTTAATCCAACCGTTGGTTCTAGGGTTTCATCCTAACCATTGGATCTATGGATTTAATCCAACCGTTGGTTCTAGGTTTTGTTTTACATTCTTGGATCTAGACTTCTCAAGGATTATATTAGGCTACGATAGGGACCATAAGGAGGAGTTGGGTCTTGGCCACCCGATGGATCGGAACCACACAAACTTGATCCATCAATGATGTTCCATTCCACTAGAGGATCATCATTGAACTACCTCACCAACCCCATAAATTAATATGGGCTCCATATATTATTTGTACATTTATCTCCCGTGTTTAAGATATCGAATGTCCACAATTAATTGATTTATCGACCATCAATTAATTAACATCTAACTCCTCGAGTAGTACCACTCAACCTTATCATCATGTTGACTAAGTCAACCAAATTGGTTTACATGATGAACCTTATGAGCTCCTCAAGGGGACATCATCAACCTAATATATAGGACACGGTTTCCTCCTATAATCAACGGCACACCATGTAAATAATATTATTTCCCAACTTACCGGGCATATTGATTTAATCCATCTAAATCTCACCCATTGGTAAATCAAAGAAATAAATACTAAGTACATGTGCCCGTTATTATATCGGGATTAAGAGCATGTACAATATAATATCCGAGGTCCGATTCAATTATGTAGTCAGCACTAAATTGAATCACCTCTATGTCGGTCCTGCTTAATACACCTAAGTGTACTAGTGTAACTCTATGTTCAAGATAAAACAATACCAAGCTACACTACAACCATGCCAATGGTTTGTCCAAAACCATCTTGGTTGTGAGCCTTTACTTATATTTTACAAGGTACTGATAACATGATCTTCTGTGCCACACCAAGCACCATGTTATCTACAATGTAAAATATTAGACAATATGCACACATATATAATGAATATATAAAATGCAAACAATGATCATGTGATTCTTATTTCAAAATAAAATGTTCATAGAAAAAGAGCTAGGCTTTCAGTATACATTCTAACAATCTCCCACTTATACTAAAAGACTATGCTGTCATCACTCTGCCATACATCTGATCCCCATGTCCTCCACATGCCTATCAAACGCTTTCGCTGGAAGGGCCTTAGTGAATGGATCTGCCAGGTTATTCTCTGATGCAATCTTGGCGACAGCAACTTCTCCTCTCTTTACGATCTCTCGTATGAGGTGGTACTTGCGCTCTATGTGTTTACTTGCCTTATGGGCTCGTGGTTCCTTCGAGTTTGCAACTGCACCACTGTTATCACAATAAATTGTGATAGTTCTGGGCAAACCAGGAATCACATCCAAGTCCATCAAGAAGTTCCTGAGCCATACAGCTTCCTTGGCTGCCTCAGAGGCTGCCACATACTCAGCTTCCATGGTAGAGTCCGCCACGCATTTCTGCTTGACACTCCTCCATACTATGGCTCCACCTCCTAAAGTAAACACAAACCCCGAGGTAGACTTACTCTTGTCCCTATCTGATTGGAAATCCGAATCCGTGTAACCTACAAGGACTAATTGATCTGCCCGGTAAACTAGCATATAATCCCTAGTCCTTCTCAAGTACTTCAATATATGCTTTATCGCACCCAATGTCCTCGCTCAGATTACTCGATATCTCGCTACCATGCCCACTGCAGCAGATATCTGGTCTCGTACATAGCATAGCATACATAAGGCTTCCTACTGCCGAAGCATAAGGAACCGCCTTCATGTCCTCTATCTCCTTTGATGTTTTGGGACACATCTCTTTAGATAAAGGAACTCCATGTCTAAAAGGTAGAAAACCTTTCTTGGAGTTCTGCATGCTAAAACGAGCAAGGACAGTGTCAATGTATGAAGCTTGAGACAAGCACAACATCCTTTTCTTGCGATCCCTTATAACTTTGATCCCAAGGATGTGTCCCACTTCTCCCAAGTCCTTCATGTCAAACTGTTTTGACAACCATACCCTTACGTCTGATAACACTTTGATATTGTTGCCAACTAACAAAATGTCATCTACGTATAGTACAAGAAACACCACTACGCTTCCGCCACATCTCTTGTATACACAAGGCTCATCCGACTTTGAATAAATCCATATGACTGGATTACCTCATCAAAGCGGATGTTCCAAGATCTAGAAGCTTGCTTCAATCCATAAATGGATCGATTAAGCTTACATACAAGATGCTCTTTGCCTTTAGCAATGAATCCCTCCGTTGCCGTGATATAGATGTTCTCCTCAAGACTTCCTAAGGAAAAGTCTTGACATCCATCTGCCAAATCTCATAATCCATATGAGCAGCTATAGATAAGAGAATCCGGATAGACTTAAGCATAGCTACCGGCGAAAAGGTCTCCTCATAATCGATACCCTCTTTCTGAGTATACCCTTTCGCAACAAGCCTAGCTTTGAAGGTCTCGACCTTCTACTCTCTCTCTCTCTTGTAGATCCACTTGCACCCAATGGTTTTTACACCATCCGTGGGTCTACTAGCTCCTGACCTGATTAGAATCCATAGATTCTATCTCCGACATCGCTTTTGCCAAGATATCGCATCTCTATCTTCGATTGCCTCGCCATATGTCCAGGATCAGTTCATGTTCACCAGTGACCAAGTCCAAGACTCTCCCAAAACATGAATCACAGTTGTCTAACAACCCTCCCACTACGACGAGGTGCCTGCTGTGTATGCTCTGTGACACGCGGTGCAGTGACTTGTGGTGTCTCCTCTTGTACCGGTGGTACTGAAGTCAGGACTTCCCCTATTAACTCCTCAAGAGCAATCCTACTTGTGGGCTTGTGGTTCATCACATAGTCCTCCTCTAGAAATCTGGCATTCGTACTCACGATCACCTTCTGATCTCTAGGACTATAGAATAAACCACCCTTCATTCCCTTCGGGTAGCCAACAAACAAGCGCATACATAGATTCCAACTTACCAAGATCTCCTTCAAAGACATGTGCTAGACTACCCCAAATCCGAATATGTCTTAGACTAGGCTTTCGCCCAGTCCACAACTCTTTGGGAGTAGAGGGTACTGACTTAGATGGAACCAAGTTCAGAATGTATGTTGCTGTTTCCAGAGCAAACCCCCAGAATGAATCGGGTAACTCAGAATAACTCATCATCGATCTGACCATCTCCATAAGAGTCCTATTTCTTCGCTCCGCCACACCATTCTGCTGGGGTGTGCCAGGTGCGGACAATTGGGATTGAATCCCAGCCTCTGATAAGTAACTCCTAAACTCTCCCAAGAGGTACTCGCCACCACGATAAGATCGTAATGTCTTGATACTTTTACCTTGACGGTTCTCCACATCAGCCTTGAATTCTTTGAACCCGTCAAAGCATTCAGACTAGCAGCACATCAAGTAAATGTATCCATATCTTGAATAATCATCTATAAAAGAGACGAAATATTCAAAACCACCTCTTGCCTGGATAGACATAGGACCGCACAAATCAGAATGAACCAATTCTAACACATCTTTGGCTCTATACCCTTGGCCTTGAAAGGCCTCTTGTTCATTTTACCTTCCAAGCATGATTCGCAGTTGGGAGATCCTCCACCACTAATGAACCTAAAGGTCCATCACCTATCAACCTTTGAATTCTACTTAGGTTAATATGACCAAGCCTTAGATGCCGAGATATGTTTGGTTCATTTAAGGTTCTTTTCTCTTATTAGATTTAGAAGATGAGTTATTAACTTCTATATGCATCGTGGGAGTTTTTGGTTCAAGAGTATATAAATTGCCAACCAATGTACTGTATCAGATAATCTCTCTATTTCTTTTATAACGACTCATATTAAAAGAAATGTATACCCATCCGTAAACAATTTAGAAACAAATTAAATTCTTTCTAAAAGTAGGTACATAAAGACAATTTCTTAAAACCAAAACTTTATTTCTATCAAAAGATAAATAAACGCCTCCCACCGCAATAGTCGCCACCTTTGAAGCATTGCCCATGTAGACGGTAACCTCTCCTCACTAGTCGTGGTTTCTCGAACCCCGCAAAGTATTGCGTAGACATGATCGCTGGCTCCAGATCTACACACACGTAATCGCAGATAACACCGCTAAACATGTTTCAACAACTAAACAAGAAGATATACCTTTGTTCTTTCGGCGAGGACATCCGCCTTCCAATGTCCACCTTGCAAGTGAAGCACTTGCCTTTCGCTTCTTCACTCCCGCTCGGGTCCTCATCGCCACTTTCTTCACTTCTTCTTCTTACCTTTCGGTTTAGAGGAAGAAACCTTCGAGCGACCATGGCTTGAGAACTCGACGAAAAGCCTCTCACGCTGGAGTTCTATCGGAAGCTCCGCCAACGAATACAACCTCTTGTTCATGTTGTAGTTGAGGCGAATCGCCAAAACTCCTAGGCAAAGGATCGAGAATGATATCGACCGGGTTTCCCCATCGATCTCGGCTCGAGGACTTCCATCTCATTAAGATGAGCCATCATCTTGAGAACATGATCCCTAACGGTGTTCCTCGACCATGGTGGTCGCCATCAAGTTTCTCATTGCCTCTCTCGCTTAGCCGCCTACTCGATGTCCTAAAAGTTCCTTGAGATTGAACATCATGTCATAAGCGATGGTTATGGCCTCGATGTCGATGTTGCGACATTTGACATGGATGCCAAAATGTAACACCGCTACCATCTCATCCGCCTTAACCCACTTCTTATAATGTTCTTTCTCCTTTTCATCGAGTCATCGGTGGGCTTAGGAGGATTAGACCTCGAAGAGTACAAATTTGTACTCTTCTAGCTTAAGACAATATCCAGGTTTCTTTTCCAATCAATGTAGTTTGGACCAGCAAGTTTGTTTTCTTTTAAAATCACAGCAAGTGGGTTGAAAGCCATTTGAAAATCCTAAAAATCACAATGATCAAAAAATATCAGATTTCAAATAATATTGATTCCTCAAAACAATAAAATCCCGAAATCAACCAACACCTCAAAACACCGAGAATATCGCATGCCACGATAGTGTGGACGTATACGAATTCTACATTTGTAAGAGGAGGTTTTACCCATTAATTTTATTATCTTGTCAACCTTACTTTTTGACAAATAAAATTAATAGTTGGTTCCTCTTTAGCCCTACAAATAAAAGCAGTGACTCCGATGGGGAGGATACTTTTTATTTGCATCTAAGTGTGCACCATTACACGATACTAAGGGAATTATTTCGGATTATGTGCCTTACCGATGGGGAAGTACACACGCTCCTAGATAATTTCCTATAACCATTATTTGACCTAGTGATCCGCAAACAAACCCATCCGATGGGGAGGAAGGCACTCGAGCCAACGCCGCAAGTTTGTTGCATCACACGCCAAATTGTAATGGAGGTCAGCGGAATTAATTAAAATGTCCTCTCCCACTTAGTAAATTGCAATCGAGGAATTTTAAAACAAACACAACATGCATATAAAACAACTAAGCAATAAATATGGAAAAATCAGAATTTTTTCCAACTATTATGGCATTGTTCTCCAATACGCATCCCGTCGTGTCGCCACCTCGTCCGCTCCATCTTTTCCCGTGCGCAAGTCACCAAAGAGTACCGAGCCAAGATAAATCATATTAATTTACATCCATCGATCCTATACTCCACGAAGGAGTGTACAAATAATCTAGATCGAAAGTAAACTAAAATGAGCGGCTAAACAATGCCGTATTTAATTACAAAAATTAAATACTAATCTAGCCTCACAACCCCGAGGATTCAAATAATAAATTTTACACACATCCATTCACATACATACACATGGCCATAATAGTCGGATCTTATGCCGCAACCAAAGAGTTAAACTACGATATCCTACTATTATCCGCACATATAATATATGAAAATGCATAAAAATAACCAATCCTAAACACACAAAACCGAAACCGTGGCTCGATACCATTATGATGGAATTCGCGGAGGCACATTGGCTCATGTCCCCGGATTAAAATTTTCACTAATGAAAGGATTAATCCGGATGGGATGAGCTTCTTAGCAACACCATTTTCGCTGTCGCCTAACAACTCGAGTGGTCGCCAAACAAACTAGTTGTTCAAGCAACTCAACTCTTCTAGTTGATTAGTCATGAAGAGACGACTGGATGGATCGCCGGTTTTTGTGTTTGTCTTCGGGTCCATGATTATACAACATATATTCATATACTAACATGCATAATCAAAACAAATAAGAACATGCTCAGATCTGTACATAAAGTTAAAATAACTTTATACCTTACGATCTTCTACCAGATGTCCTATCCTTCTCGTGGACGACGTGTGGACGAAGATCCTCCACGAGTTGAAGCTTTCTAGATCGAAGTTCTCCTCTACCTTGTCCGCTGCGTAACAAAGAGAAAACGAACAAAACCTTTTCCTTTCTAGAACCGCCACCAAGAAAAGAAGTTTGATGTAACCGCCCGCCAAGGAACGAATGAATGAGCGCCGCCAACTTTGAGACAAAGTGCGCCGGCCACCAATGGATGAGCGCCGGCCACCAAGAAGCTTGGAACCACCGGCCACCAAGGATTAAGGGAGAAGAATGAGGGCTGGCCAAGGAAGAAAGGAGAGGTCTACAAGATGGACGCCGGCCAAGCCTTGATGGAGAATAATGGGCGCCGGCAACAATGTTGGAAGAAGGAAAGTTGCCAAGCTCTATCTCCAAACCCTAGCCGCCCAACTTGATAAGAGCCAAAACCCCAAGCCTCAATTCGAACCAACTCGTATATCTCTAGCCGCCCAACCCTAAGCCGTATATTTATAGAATTTAGGAGAAAGTTGGTAAGCCTAAAATATAGGAACTAATTCCTATATTCTTGCCGCCCAACCCCTAACTCCTCTAGGGTTTGTTGCCGCCCAACCCATGGAGGAGCCAAACCCTAATTCTATAATTTAGGCTTAAGCTTCCTCTAATCTCCACCGTCGGATCTAGGATTTAATCTCCATCGCCGGTTCTAGGGATTTAATCTCCACCGTCGGATCTAGGATTTCATCCCAACCGTCGGATCTAGGATTTCATCCCAACCATCGGATCTATGATTTCATCCCAACCATCGGATCTATGGATTAATCCAACCGTTGGTTCTAGGGTTTCATCCTAACCATTGGATCTATGGATTTAATCCAACCGTTGGTTCTAGGTTTTGTTTTACATTCTTGGATCTAGACTTCTCAAGGATTATATTAGGCTACGATAGGGACCATAAGGAGGAGTTGGGTCTTGGCCACCCGATGGATCGGAACCACACAAACTTGATCCATCAATGATGTTCCATTCCACTAGAGGATCATCATTGAACTACCTCACCAACCCCCATAAATTAATATGGGCTCCATATATTATTTGTACATTTATCTCCCCGTGTTTAAGATATCGAATGTCCGTCAATTAATTGATTTACTGACCATCAATTAATTAACATCTAACTCCTCGAGTAGTACCACTCAACCTTATCATCATGTTGACTAAGTCAACCAGCTGGGTTTACATGATGAACCTTATGAGCTCCTCAAGGGGACATCATCAACCTAATATATAGGACACGGTTTCCTCCTATAATCAACGGCACACCATGTAAATAATATTATTTCCCAACTTACCGGGCATATTGATTTAATCCATCTAAATCTCACCCATTGGTAAATCAAAGAAATAAATACTAAGTACATGTGCCCGTTATTATATCGGGATTAAGAGCATGTACAATATAATATCCGAGGTCCGATTCAATTATGTAGTCAGCACTAAATTGAATCACCTCTATGTCGGTCCTGCTTAATACACCTAAGTGTACTAGTGTAACTCTATGTTCAAGATAAAACAATACCGAGCTACACTACAACCATGCCAATGGTTTGTCCAAAACCATCTTGGTTGTGAGCCTTTACTTATATTTTACAAGGTACTGATAACATGATCTTCTGTGCCACACCAAGCACCATGTTATCTACAATGTAAAATATTAGACAATATGCACACATATATAATGAATATATAAAATGCAAACAATGATCATGTGATTCTTATTTCAAAATAAAATGTTCATAGAAAAAGAGCTAGGCTTTCAGTATACATTCTAACAGATATAATAACAGGCACATGTACTTAATATTTATTTCTTTGATTTGCCAATGGGCGAGATTTATGTGTTAAATCGATAGGCCCGGTAAGTTGGGAAATAATATTATTTATATGGTGTGTCATTGCTTATAGGAGGAAACCGTGTCCTATGTATTAGGATGATGATGTCCCCTGGAGGAGCTCATAAGGTTCATCATGTAAATCCTGCAAGTAGACTTTGCCCAACATGATGATAAGGTTGAGTGGTACTACTCAGGGAGTCAGATGTTAATTAATTAATTATCCATAAATTAATTAATTAACGGAGATTCGATATCTTAAACAGGGAGAGATATTTGTACAATTAATATGTGGAGCCCATATATAATTATGGGGTTAGTGAGGTAGATCAATGATGATTGCTTTAGTGGAATGAATCATCATTAATGGATCGAGTTTGGATCCATTGGGTGGCCAAGATCCAACTCCTCTTCAGCGTCCCTATTGTAGCCTATTAAAACCCTCACGAAGCCTAGATCCAATGGACACAATTAAAAGGAGGCTTGGGTTAAATCTATAAATAGATTCCAAGGCTAGGGCAGCAAGTGAAGTTTTTTGGAGTGCTAGGGTTTGGAGTTTCCAAGTGTTGGGCGGCAAGCATTGGTTGCTAGGTTTTGCTTCTCCCATAGGGCCGGTGGCAACAACAACAAAGGATAAGGGTTTCATCTTCTCCTTTGCTCTTGGCACGCTCCTCCTCGTCTCCTAGGGAGGCACCTTCTTCCCTCAAATTTTGGCCGGTGGCAACAAGAGCCCATCTATTGGCCGGCACCCACCTCTCCTTCTTCCTCTACTTGGCCGACGACAACAACCAAGCAAGGAGGCTTGGTGGTCCACACTAGATAGGAGAAGAAGAGTTTGTTTATCTTCCCTTGTTTGGAGCGAGCAAGAAAGGGAAGATATGAGATCTAGGAGGCTTCGATTCTTGGAGGATCGTCGCCCACCCGACGTCCAAGAAGAGGATAGGTCATACAATAGAAGATCAAGAGGTAAACAAAAGGTATAATTCTTGTTTAGCTTTCTTTCTTGTTCTATGTAATTGCATTATAATTGTATGATCATGGACCCCGATGATAAACACAAAAATCTGCGATCCGTTCATCATTTATTCCATGGCTATGTAGGGAGTTGCTTCGGAGGCTCATTGGCTCCCATGTCCCCGGATTAAAATTTTCACTAATGAAAGAATTAATTCAGATGGGATGAGCTTCCTTAGCACAACCATTTCATCATCGTGATAACAACTTAAGTGGTCGCTTGAACAAACTAGTTGTTCAAGCAACACAACTCTTCTAGTTGGTTAGCCGCGGAAGAGACGACGGATGGATCGTCGGTTTTTGTGTTTGTCTTCGGGGTCCATGATTATACAATATATTTTCATACACACACATGTATAATCAAAACATAAAAGAACATGTTCAAATCTGTAATTAAAGTTAAAAGAACTTTATACCTTACGATCTTCTACCGTATGTCCTATCCTTCTCGTGGACGACGTGTGGACGAAGATCCTCCACGAGTAGAAGCCTTCTAGATCGTGTTCTTCCCTTCCTTGTCCACTACGAACAAAGAGAAGAACCAACAAATACCTATCCTTTCTAGAACCGGCCACCAAATTAGGGAATTTGGTGCAACCGCCGGCCAAGGAGCAAGTGGATGAAGCGCCGGCCAACTTGAAGAGGGGTTGCCGCCGGCCACCAAGGAGAAAGGGAGGAGGAAGAGTGCCGGCCACCAATGGATGGAGAACCGCCGGCCAAGGAAGAAGGGAGAGGCCTCTAGGATGGGCGCCGGCCAAGTCTTGATGGAGGAGGATGGGCGCCGGCAACAACTAGAAGGTAGAAGGTTGCCGCCCAAGCTTTTTCTCCAAAACCCTAGCCGTCCAAAAACCCTAGCCGCCCACTTTTTTTTGGAAGAACCAAAACCTAATTCCAATTCAATTAATTGCCACCCAACCCTTAGCCATCTATATATAGAGTTGGGCCTAAGCCTCCTTTAATCTCCACCGTCGGATCTAGGGATTTATCTCCACCGTCGAATCTAGGGTTTTATCCCAACCGTCGGATCTAGGATTTAATCCCAACCGTCGGATCTAGGATTTCATCCCAACCATCAGATCTAGGGTTTCATCCCAACCGTCAGATCTAGGGTTTTATCCCAACCATTGGATCTAGGGTTTCATCCCAACCGTCGGATCTAGGGTTTTATCCCAACCGTCGGATCTAGGGATTTAATCCCAACCGTTGGTTCTAGGTTTTGTTTTACATTCTTGGATCTAGACTTCACAAGGATTATATTAGGCTACGATAGGGACCAAAAGGAGGAGTTGGATCTTGGCCACCCGATGGATCGGAACCATACAAACTTGATCCATCAATGATGTTCCATTCCACTAGAGGATCATCATTGAACTACCTCACCAACCCCCATAAATTAATATGGGCTCCATATATTATTCGTACATTAATCTCCCCGTGTTTAAGATATCAAATGTTCGTCAATTAATTGATTTACTAACCATCAATTAATTAACATCTAATTCCTCGAGTAGTACCACTCAACCTTATCATCATGTTGACTAAGTCAACCAGCTGGGTTTACATGATGAACCTTATGAGCTCCTCAAGGGGACATTATCAACCTAATATATAGGACACGGTTTCCACCTATAATCAACGGCACACCATGTAAATAATATTATTTCCCAACTTACCGGGCATATTGATTTAATCCATCTAAATCTCACCCACTAGTAAATCAAAGAAATAAATACTAAGTACATGTGCTCGTTATTATATCGGGATTAAGAGCATGTACAACATAATATCCGAGGTACGATTCAATTATGTAGTCAGTACTAAATTGAATCACCTCTATGTTGGTCCTGCTCAATACACCTAAGTGTACCAGTGTAACTCTATGTTCAAGACAAAACAATACCAAGCTACACTACAACCATGCCAATGGTTTGTCCAAAACCATCTTGGTTGTGAGCCTCTACTTATATTTTACAAGGAACTGATAACATGATCTTCTGTGCCACACCAAGCACCATGTTATCTAAAATGTAAAATATTAGACAATATGCACACATATAATAAATATATAAAGTGCAAACAATGATCATGTGATTCTTATTTCAAAATAAAATGTTCATAACAAAAAGCTAGGCTTTCAGTATACATTCCAACAGGCTAATCGAGGAAAAGAGTTAATTTGCTTGAACAACAAGTTTGTTCAAGCGATGACTCAAATCGAGAAGCACGATGATGAATCGGTTGCTTGGGTAATCCATTTTCGTCCGGATTATTTTTTTTTTAATCTGGGGATGCGAGATAGGATCGCCATGCATAAGCGACCGTGGCAAAGTGAGAAGTGAAGCTTCAACCTTCAAGTGGTATCAGAGCCACGGTTTCCAGTTTTGTGTGTTTAGGATTCGGTTACTTTTATGCACTTATCATATATTATATGTGCTGGATAATAGTAGGATGTGTGTAGGCTAACTTTTTGTTTGCAGACATAAGATCCAACTATTATGGCCATATGTGTGTGTATGTGATTGTTTGTGTGTAATCGTAATATTATTTGAATCCTGGATCGATTTAGGCTAGTATTTAATTTTGTAATTAAGTACGGTATTATTTAGCCAATTTTTATTTTAGCTTACTTTCGATCTAGATTTCATGTACACTCCCTTGTAAGTATAGATTAATGGATGTAAATTAAAATAATTTTTTCTATTTGATCTCCGGATGGCTTGTATATGGTGTAGGGCGGAGCGGACGAGGTGGCAACACAATTGGAGGCATATTGGAGAAAAAAAGCCATAATAGTTGGAAATTTTGTTTTTCATATTTATTACTTTTGATTTATATGCTTGTTGTGCTTGCACAATTAAAATACCCCAATTTTAAATTACTAAGTGGGAGAGGGATATTTTTTTAATTCCCATGGCCTCCATTACAATTTGACAAGTGATGCGAACAAACTTACGTGTTGGCTCTGAGTGCCTTTCTCCATATCGGAGGAGTTTGTTTTGCTGATCACTAGGTCAAATATGGTTATAGGAAGTTATTTAGGAGCGTGTGTACTTCATCATCGGAAGGCACATAATCCGAGATAATTGCCTTAGTATCGGGTAATGGTAAACACTTAGATGCAAATAAAAGTATCCTCCCTATCAGGGTCACTGCTTTTATTTGTAGGGCCGAAGAGGAATCAACTATTAATTTTATTTATCAAAAAGTAAGGTTGATAGGATAATAAAATTAATGGGTAAATCCTTCTATTACAAATGTAGAATTCGTATACGTCCACACTATCGTGGCATACAATATTCTCAGTGTTGGTTGATTTTAAAATTTTATTGTTTAAGGAATCAATAATTTTTTGATATCTAAATGTTTTTTATCTATGTGATTCTTAGGTTTTTTCAAAATGACTTTCGACCCACTTGCTGTGATTCTAAAAGAAAACAAACTTACTAGACCAACTTTGTTGATTGGAAAAGAAATCTAGACATTGTCTTAACTACTAAGAAGTACAAATATGTACTTTTCGAAGAGTATCCTCTTAAGCCTATGGATGATTCTGGTGAAAAGGAGAAAGAAATTTATAAGAAGTGGGTCAAGGCTGATGAGATGGCGCGGTGTTACATTTTGGCTTCTATGTCAAATGTATTGCAACATCAGCATCAGGCCATGACTACTGCCTATGACATGATGCTCAATCTCACGGAGCTTTACGAACACCAGAATTGGGTTGTTAGGCAAGAAGCCATAAAAAACTTGATGACGACCACCATGGTTGAGGGAACACCAGTGAGGGATCATGTTCTCAAGATGATGGCTCATTTGAATGAGCTAGAAGTTCTTGGAGCTAAGATCGATGGGGAAACCCAGTTTGATATCATTGTCCAATCTCTACCTAGGAGTTTTGAGAAGTTTCGCCTGAACTACAACATGAATAAGAGGTTGTATTTGTTGGCGGAGCTTCTGATAGAACTCCAAGCGGTAGAGGGGCTTTTCCGTCAGAGTTCTCATGCTTTTGTTGCCCAAAAGGTTTCTACTTCTAAGCCGAAAGGTAAGAAGAAGAAGAAACAAGGTGCAGCGAAGGTGGTGGGAGGATCTCAGGGAGGAGTGAAGAAGCCGAAAGGCAAGTGCTTCACTTGTAAGAAGACTGGACATTAGAAGGTGGACTGTCCCAATCGGAAAAAGAACAATGGTATATCTTTTGGTCTAGTCGTTGAAACATGTTTAGCAGTGTTATCTACCGGCACCTGGTGTGTAGATACGGGAGCCACTGATCATGTCTGTAACTCTTTGCCGGGGTTCCAAGAAACCAGACGACTAGCTGAAGGCGAGATCACCGTTTATATGGGCAATGCTACGAAGGTGGCGGCTATTACAGTGGGAGATGTTTATTTATCTTTTGATAGGAATAAAACTTTGGTTCTGAGAAATTGCCTTTATGTACATTAATTTAGAAAGAATTTAATTTTAGTTTCTAAATTGTTTTAGGATGGATATTCTATTTCTTTTAATTATAGAGTTGTTATAAAAAGGAAGAGGGAGATTATCTGTTCTGGTACGTTGGTAGGAAATTTGTACACTCTTGAACCAAAAGCTCCCACGATGCGAATATAAATAAATAAATCATCTTCTAAATCTAATAAGAGTAAAGAACCTTCGAAAATGAACCAAACGTATCTTTGGCATCTAAGGTTAGGTTATATTAACCTGAGTAGAATTCAAAGGTTGATAGCTGATGGACCTATGGGTTCATTTGTGGTGGAATATTTCCCAACCTGTGAATCCTGCATGGAAGGTAAAATGACCAAGAGGCCTTTTAAGGCCAAGGTATTACTTCGTTCAGTTACGTATTGCTATTATAATTTTAATAATGCAATATGTGTTAATTTTGCTTAATCATCAGTTTTAAATATTTTGTCTCTTTTATAGATGATTATTCAAGATATGGATACATTTACTTGATGCGCCGCAAGTCTGAACAGGATCAAAAAATTCAAGGCTGATGTGGAGAAACGTCAAGGTAAAAGTATCAAGACACTACGATCTGATCGTGGTGGTGAATACCTCTTGGGAGAGTTTAGGAGTTACTTATTAGAGGCTGAGATTCAATCCCAACTATCTGCACCTAGTACACCCCAACAGAATGGTGTGGTAGAGTGAAGGAATAAGACTCTTATGGATATGATTAGATCGATGATGAGTTATTCTGAGTTACCAGGTTCGTTCTGGAGTATGCTCTGGATATGACAGTGTTTATTCAGAACTTGGTTCCATCTAAATCAGTACCTTCTACTCCCATAGAATTGTGGACTAGGGGAAAGCCTAGTCTAAGACATATTCAGAATTGGGGTAGTCCAGCACATGTGTGTTGGTGCAGTGGGCACCAAAGTCGAACCGGTATTTTGATTATGGCAAAAGGCTCAATAGTTAAGGGTATATTTGTTATCTTACGAGCTCAATTAAGTGTGCAGAAATGCTAAAGTTGAGCGGAAGGTCTGCGACACCCGGTGGGAACCGAGGTGGTCGGGCAACGCCAGAGGGACTTCGGAGGAAGCCGAGGTACTCGGGTGAAGACCGGAAGTGAGGCTACAAGGTAAGCTCGTGTGAAAGCGAAGCAAGGTCGTTAAGCGTAGATCCGACCCAATACCTCCAATGGAAGGTCTAGGTCGAGATCAGATGGTTAGAACCATCGTACTTTATATTTTAAGCTAACTTATCTGCGGTCCAAAACCCTTTGACTACGATCAAGCTGCTAGTCAAGTTCCAAACCTCGAGAAGAGCTCGAATTTCAAGGGTGAATTTGGACTTGACTCGTGTTTTGGTACAAAGGGTGATGTGGCATCAAGGTGGACATCCAAACCATCACCAAGCTTCCTTGTGGTGGACGCCCAAAATAAGGTGAGTTGGCACAAGATGGTTGGCTCCCATGATGTGGCACAAGTTGAATGGCTCCAACAAGTTGGCGCCCAAGGAGGTTGGAGGTGGCACAAGGTGGTTGGATGAAACACCTCATCCTTGAGTTGGCGCACAAGAAGGTTGGAGGTGGCACAAGGTGGTTGGATGAAACACCTCATCCTCAAGTTGGCGCCCAAGGAGGTTGGAGGTGGCACAAGGTGGTTGGATGAAACACCTCATCCTTGAGTTGGCGCACAAGAAGGTTGGAGGTGGCACAAGGTGGTTGGATGAAACACCTCATCCTTGAGTTGGGATAAGAACCTCACCTTGGACACTACCTATGTCTAAATTCATAGATCAATATCCATAAATAGACATGTTCACTCCAAGCAAAGACAAGAAATCAAGAGCTCTCAACACGCCGTCGTAACGCCGCTACTACTACTCACATTTGCTACGACGGCGCCGCCAAGCTACATCTTCTACTTATAAGAGTTGTCGGTATATTTATTTAAGTTCTACTTCTTTAAATTGTCTTTGTGCTTTAATCGTAACAAGGAAAGGGGGAGTGTCCCTTTGCCTTGATTTCTTTTTGTAATCGTTGCTCCTACCTCCAACGAGGAGGAGTGGTTTTAGTGAATTGCCCTCCGTACGTGATCAAGGATCACTAGGGCCGTGGATTAGCAATCGAAAGATTGTGAACCACGTAAAAATATCTTGTCTACTTTATATTTCATTGTGCATTCTCTACTTGCTTTTTACTTATTGCAAAAGTTTTTAACGACATCGATCGCTATTCACCCCCTCTAGCGACACTTTCGATCCAACAATTGGTATCGAGTCGGGCGCTAAGATTCGTGAAACCACCAATCTAGCTTTGTTTTTCTTTTTTTTACAGATTTTTATTTATTTATTTCTGTTTTCGTATAATTATTTCACTTGCTTATCTTCTCCTACATATAGAATTGCATTAGAGGCTTTAGGATCCGGATAAGGTTGTCCTTCGGGTTAGATCCCGAGTAAGGTTGTCCTCCGGAACTTCAACGACATTCGCATTTGATTGTTTATTTCTTTTTGCAAGTTACATTTTATATATCTTTTTTTACTTCCCGCACTACTAATCCAAGACGAAAGTCTTGGAATATTCTTTCCGTGTGTGTTTTGCAAGATTCTTTTCGTCGTTCTTCTTCTTGTTTTTAAATGGCCCATCTCGAAGGGTTTAGCACACTTGACCCGTTTTACAACGGTAATGACTTTCGTTATTGGAAGGGTCGGATGGAATGTTTTCTTAAAACCCAAATCGAGATGTGGATCGTAATCCAAACCGGTTTCACACTTCCTATTAATGAAGATGGTGAATCTTTGGGTTACGATCAATGGTCAAATTCCATGAAAAAACAAGTAGAAGCCGATGCCAAGGCAACTCAAATCTTGCAATGTGGGTTGTCCAAGGAAGAGCTCAACCGCGTCGGCCACTTCATTAGTGCAAAGGACTTATGGACCAAGCTAGTGGAACTACACGAAGGCACCGACGACACGAAGGTATGTAAAAGAGATTTACTTTTAAATAAATTGTATAACTTGAAAATGCAGGAAAACGAGACCGCAACTCAACTACATGCTCGTATCCAAAACATCGTCAACCAACTCCATGCCATCGGACAAAAGGTCGAGAATCGCGACCTTATCAGGTATTCTCTTAACTCGTTTCCTAGGACCACCTTGTGGGCATCCATGGTCGATGCCTACAAGGTCTCCAAGGACCTTTCTAAAATTAGGTTAGACGAATTGTTTTCGGAACTTGAATTACATGAGCAAACTAACGTGGTCCAGGCCGAGAAGAGTATTGCGTTAGTTGCAGGTTCCAAGAAGAAGAAGCCCGCAAGCAAGCCACCCCCGAAGGAAGAAGACGAGTCCGAATCGGAAGTAGACTCCGAAATAGAATCCGAACTAGTCAATCTAGTTCGGAAGATGATCTAGAGACGAAAACGACCAACAACTCAAGGTAAGCCTAAACCTAATTCAAATACTTCTAATTTTAGATGCTATGAGTGCAACAGGTTTGGTCACATCAAGTCCGAGTGCCCAAAGCTAAAGAATAACGCATCAAAGACCAAGAAAGCGCTAAACGCTACTTGGGAGGAGTTGTCGGAGGAAGAAGACGATATCCAAGCTCTAATGGCCAAGCCGACCGAGCACGACTACGAAACCGAAGAAGAGTCCGAGTCCGAATCCGATGATGAGCTTCCATTCAAGACAAGCCACGGATCCGTATCCGGTTCAAAAGAATCATTAAGGGTAAGTCGGTCGTTACGTAATACTTTGTATGGTGCAATTAAATTTTTAAATAAGAAAATAGCTAAGTCCGAGTCCAAGGTCGAGACCCTAATTGAGGAGGTTAACCTTCTCAAACATGAGGTCTCCCTAACCTCTTCGACTACTCGTATTCAAGAGGAGGACTCAACTCAAGTTGAAAAGCTTGAAGTTGAGAACTCGCTTTTGAAAACACAAGTCGAAGACCTTAGGAACACGTTGGAAAGGTTCACTTTGGGATCCAAGGGACTTGACCTCTTACTTGGATCACAAAGGGCCGTGTACAACAAGGCCGGACTCGGGTTTAACTCAAATACAAACAATAAGTCATATATGTCTATAGTAAACCAACATAAGAAAAATGTCCAAGCATGGGTCCCTAAGACCACTTTGATTTCAACTTTAGGATCTAACATGTATTGGGTTCCCAAGGACCAAATTCACTATGTGAATAGACCCACTCGATTCAATGGTCCAGGGGGAGCCAATACAAAATGTATTTTTGTTAAGTCTTAGAAATTGCATGCTTATTTTTTCCTTTATTTTTAGAATGGTTAGATAGGACTCATAACCTACTAAAATCCTGCGAAAAGATTGAGCGTAGGGGAGCCTCTTTTCAAAAATAAACCAACTAAAATCCTAAAAGATTGAGCCTCGGGAGCCTCTTTTCAAAAATAACTAGTTAGACCAAGACGTAGTCTCAAGTAAGTCGAGTTATCAATTTCTTGAAATTAGCTTTGTCTAAGGAAGTGGTGTTCCGATCAAAGAAGGCCTCGTGCCTCTCCACGACCTGGAATCTAATCTCTTGAAAAGATTACTTGATGAGCTTAGACTAAATCCGAATCTAACCTAATGTTGGTTAATTTAAATTCATTAAAATTAATCAAGTAAAATTGAAAGTCATCTCACAATAACACATAGGAATAACATGTTTTGATCATGTAGATATTGGTGAGATGATTTAGGTTTAAAACTTACAAACAACCCTTTAGTAATTCCAATATCCGATCCAACTACCTTATGTGTAGGATCAATGGATGTTGGACGGTGGTTGCTCCCGACACATGAGACCGGGATCAACTCAAATTTTCGGTTACGATTCAAACGACAAGGATCGGTAGCCTTCGAAATAGCGGCAAGCTCAAAATCATCGGATCGGTGATATTGAGCTCAACTCTAACTTTACAATTCAAAATGTCTTATTAGTAGAAAACTTTCAATATAATTTACTTAGTGTAAGCCAATTGTGTGATAACAATTATAAGGTCATATTTCTAGAAAATGAATGCGTAATCAAAATAAATGCAACATCTAAAATAATACTTAAAGGAACTAGGAGTAGCAACATCTACACAATAAATTTACCTAACTCCTCAACCAAGTGTCTTATGACACAGCAAGAGGAATCTTGGTTATGGCACCGAAGACTCGGACACTCGCACAAGACTCCGCCCACAAGATGAGTCGAGTGGGCTTGGTTATAGGTTTGCCTAAACTAAACAACTTGGATAATAAAATATGTAATGCTTGTCAACAAGGTAAACAATCTAGGACACAACATCAATTAACTAATCAAGAACGAACCAAAAGTGTTCTTGAGCTCCTACACATGGATCTATTTGATTCACATGGAGCTAAGTCACTCAATGGTAGTCAATTTTGCTTAGTCATAATTGACGACTATTCTAGATTTACTTGGGTTAGGTTTATCAAACATAAAAATGATACTCTAGACCAACTAATCAATCTTTGTAGGTTAATCGAAAATCAAAAGAACCTTAAGATTAAAAGACTTAGAAGCGATCATGGTGGTGAATTCGAAAACCACAGGTTTACAGATTTCTGTAACCTAAACGGATACCACCATGAGTTTTCATGTCCTAGAACCCCACAACAAAATGGGTTAGTCGAATGGAAAAATAGAACCCTACAAGAAGCCGCTAGGACAATGTTAAACGAGTATAACCTACCCGATAGATTTTGGGCAGAGGCCGTTAGTACGGCTTGCTATGTCCAAAATAGGATCCTTATGGTAAAGAGGCACCAAAAGACCTCGTACGAGATTTATCACGATAAAATACCGAACATCAAGTACTTTAGGGTATTTGGATGCAAGGTACATATCTTAAACACTAAGGATTACCTAGGGAAATTCAAATCCAAAACCTCTACTGGAACCTTTCTAGGATACTCAACCACCAAGAGCTTATAGGGTATACAATCACGACACTCTTAGAGTCGAAGAAACCATTAATATAGTTTTCGACGAAGGACACGAACCCGTTCAATCCTTAACAAAACCAACTAGCAAATCAACTTATAGCGAACCCGACTCTGATCTTGAACTTGAATCTCGTCCTAACCCAAGTCATCCTATCGACCAAGTGATAGATGACTCTAACCCAAGTCAAACTAGAACTCACCCAAGTCATCCTATCGACCAAGTGATAGATGACCGAGTCACACTAAGACTCAAACAAATCATCCTATCAATCAAGTTATAGGTGATCCAAATTTAGGGTTCGAACTAGAGCTTCATATCGAAACCTTAGTCAAATCTCGTTAATTTCAAAATCGAACCCAAAACTATTGAACAAGCACTTCTTGATCCCGACCGGATTATTGCTATGCAAGAAGAGCTAGCTCAATTCACTAGAAATGAAGTCCGGGAATTAGTACCACCACCTAAAGAAAAATCAATTATTGGAACAAGGTGGGTATTTCAAATAAACTTGATGATAAAGGTGAAGTAGTTAGAAATAAAGCTAGGTTAGTCGCAAAGGGTTTAGTCAAGTCAAGGTTTAGATTACGATGAGACCTACGCCTCGTAGCTGCACTAGAGTCCATCCGAATGTTGTTAGCATATCTGCACATCGAGGTTTTAAATTGTTTCAAATGGATGTCAAGTCAGCATTTTGAATGGATACATTAAGGAAGAAGTTTACGCTACCAACCTCCGGATTCAAAATCTAGATAAACCTGACCATGTCCTTAGACTTAAGAAAGCCCTATATGGACTCAAACAAGCCCCAAGAGCTTGATGTACGAAGGCTTTCGATCTATCTTAAGTCCAAAGGATTCAACCAAGGTTTAGTCGACCCAACCTTATTCGTTAAAACCGTAGGAAAAGAAATCTTTATAGCCCAAATCTATGTAGATGATATAATTTTTGGAACTACCAACTCGATCCTGCTAAACGAATTCATCTCACTTATGGAAAGTGAATTTGAAATGAATTTAGTGGGAGAGTTAAGTTTCTTCTTAGGTTTACAAATTAAACAAACTAAAGATGGAATATATTTACATCAACAAAAATATACTAAGGACTTAATAAATCGATTTGGAATGCAAGATGCTAAAATAATCAATACACCTATGGCAACTAATGTTAATATAAACGAAGATGTAGAAGGAAAACCCGTTGACCTAAAATACTATAGGAGCGCAATAGGAAGTCTCCTATACTTAACCGCGAGCCGACCCGACATTTTATTCATGTAAGTATGTGCGCAAGGTTACAAACCTGCGCAAGGAGTCTCACCTAACCCTAGTCAAGCGTATCCTTAGATATCTAAAGGGCACGCTAAACGAGGTATTTGGTACCCTAGATCTACCGAGTTTAATCTAATCGGCTACTCGACTCCGACTATGCCGGTAGTAAACTCGATAGAAAGAGCACGAGTGGTTGTTGTCAAATCCTCGGCTCGAGTCTAGTAAGTTGGTGCAGTAGGAAGCAGCATTGCGTTGCCTTATCTACCACCGAAGCCGAATACGTTGCGATGGGTGAGTGTGTCTCTCAGCTCCTGTGGATGAAGCACACTCTCCAAGACTTTAGCTTAATCTTTAACAACATTAAAACCTACATAGATAACATTAGTTCAATTAACTTAACTAAAAATCCAATATGTCATTCTAGGACAAAACATATAGAAGTTAAACACCACTTCATTAGGGAACATGTAACTAATGGAACTATACAACTAGAGTATGTTGAGTCCAAATCAAACCTAGCGGACATCTTCACCAAACCACTACCCGGCAATTTAGTTTATTAAGACGAAAGTTAGGTATGTGCGTAATAGAGTAGGATTTAAATTTTTCTATATATGTACTCTACTTTTGCTTCTTTTTATGAAATTAGCCTAAGTCTTACCTTAGAAATCATATACCTATAGATTTAAGGAGCCAACACATCTCACAACACATAGGACTAATGTGTTTGTGTACTTAGCCACGTAGACGGGCGTGAGATGTTAGGACCTTACTCCTGGTTCCAGATGTAGATTCAGTGCATCGACATGAACCATGGAGTATAATTATTTAAAATTAATCAACTCCTTCAAGACTTATTGATCATTCTATATCAATCAAGTCCAACCGGAGTTGTACATTTTAGATGAACATATTTTCAAGCTTATTATTATTTTAAAAATATATATATATATATATATATATATATATATATATATATATATATATATATATATATATTTATATTGGGAACTTGCTTGGACTTACAAACCCTAAAATATATTTACAAACTTTTTGAGTTAAGGCAAAAGGGGGAGAAAGTCACAAAAGTAAGGAAGAAAGTAAACAAAATTATTACCTTTTATATTAAGTAATTCCGTTTACTTAAGCAACTATTAAGGGGGAGTAAAAATTATTTTTCAAGAACTCACCTTCGGTCAAGGGGGAGGTTACCTCAAAGGGGAGAACTTGAAACAATAATTTTTCTCACTCATATTTAATCTTTATGCTAGCTCATTCATGCTTAATCATTATGCTAGCTCATTCATATTTAATCTTTATGCTAGCTCATTCATGCTTAATCATTATGCTAGCTTACTGTTATGCTTAATTTTTCCTTAACTTTTGTGTCGGTTTGCCATGAATCAAACAGGGGGAGAGTGTTGTTGCAGTGGGCACCAAAGTCGAACCCGTATTTTGATTATGGCAAAAGGCTCAATAGTTAAGGGTATATTTGTTATCTTACGAGCTCAATTAAGTGTGCAGAAATGCTAAAGTTGAGCGGAAGGTCTGCGACACCCGGTGGGAACCGAGGTGGTCGGGCAACGCCAGAGGGACTTCGGAGGAAGCCGAGGTACTCGGGTGAAGACCGGAAGCGAGGCTACAAGGTTAGCTCGTGTGAAAGCGAAGCAAGGTCGTTAAGCGTAGATCCGACCCAATACCTCCAATGGAAGGTCTAGGTCGAGATCAGATGGTTAGAACCATCGTACTTTATATTTTAAGCTAACTTGTATCAAAACCCTTTGACTACACCAAGCTAGTCAAGTTCCAAATCGAGAAGAGCTCGAATTTCAAGGGGATGAATTTGGACTTGACTCGTGTTTTGGTACAAAGGGTGATGTGGCATCAAGGTGGACATCCAAACCATCACCAAGCTTCCTTGTGGTGGACGCCCAAAATAAGGTGAGTTGGAACAAGATGGTTGGCTCCCATGATGTGGCACAAGTTGAATGGCTCCAACAAGTTGGCGCCCAAGGAGGTTGGAGGTGGCACAAGGTGGTTGGATGAAACACCTCATCCTAGAGTTGGCGCCCAAGGAGGTTGGAGGTGGCACAAGGTGGTTGGATGTAACACCTCATCCTCAAGTTGGCGCCCAAGGAGGTTGGAGGTGGCACAAGGTGGTTGGATGAAACACCTCATCCTCAAGTTGGCGCCCAAGGAGGTTGGAGGTGGCACAAGGTGGTTGGATGAAACACCTCATCCTTGAGTTGGGATAAGAACCTCACCTTGGACACTACCTATGTCTAAATTCATTGATCAATATCCATAAATAGACATGTTCACTCCAAGCAAAGACAAGAAATCAAGAGCTCTCAACACGCCGTCGTAACGCCGCTACTACTACTCACATTTGCTACGACGAAGTGCCGCCGACAACGAAAGCTACATCTTCTACTTATAAGAGTTGTCGGTATATTTATTTAAGTTCTACTTCTTTAAATTGTCTTTGTGCTTTAATCGTAACAAGGAAAGGGGGAGTGTCCCTTTGCCTTGATTTCTTTTTGTAATCGTTGCTCCTACCTCCAACGAGGAGGAGTGGTTTTAGTGAATTGCCCTCCGTACGTGATCAAGGATCACTAGGGCCGTGGATTAGCAATCGAAAGATTGTGAACCACGTAAAAATATCTTGTCTACTTTATATTTCCGCTGTGCATTCTCTACTTGCTTTTTACTTATTGCAAAAGTTTTTAACGACACCGTATCGCTATTCACCCCCCCCTCTAGCGACACTTTCGATCCAACAATGTGCTGAAGGGAGATGCTGGTAAGTTGGAACCTCGTATAGAAGTGCGCTTGTTCGTAGGCTATCCTAAAGGAACCAAATGTAGTTTGTTCTATAGTCCTAGAGATCATGAATACCCGATTTTTAGAGGAAGACTATATGATGAACCACAAGCCAGTGAGCAAGATTGTCCTGGAAGAGTTAAGAGGGGAAGTCCCTACTTCAGTATTAATGTTACAAGAGGATATACCACAAGTGAATGCACTGCGTGTCACAAAGGATACACAGGTGATACCTCGTCGTAGTGGGAGGGTTGTTAGACAACCTGAGAGATTTATGTTCTTAGGAGAATCTTCTGATTTGGTCCCTGGCGAACATGAATCTGATCCCTGGACATATGACGAGGCAATCAAAGATAAAGATGCGGTATCTTAGCAAAGGGCGATGAATTCTGAGATAGAATCTATGGATTCAAATCAGGACTGGGAGCTTGTAGAACCACCCAATGGTGTAAAAGCAATTGGATGCAAGTGGATCTACAAAAGAAAGAGATGAATAGACGGGAAGGTTGAGACCTTCAAAGCAAGGCTTATTGTGAAAGGTTATACTCAGAAAGAGGGTATCGATTATGAGGAGACCTTTTCGCCGGTAGCAATGCTTAAGTCTATCCGGATTCTCTTGTCTATTGCTGCTCATATGGATTATGAGGTTTGGCAGATGGATGTCAAGACAACTTTCCTTAATGGAAATCTTGAAGAAAACATCTATATGGAGCAACCAAAGGCATTCATTGCAAAGGGCAAAGAGCATCTTGTGTGCAAGCTTAATCAATCCATTTATGGATTGAAGCAAGCTTTGAAATCTTGGAACATCCACTTTGATGAGGTAATCTAGTCAAATGGATTTATTTAAATTCCGGATGAGTCTTGTGTATACAAGAGATGTGACAGAAACGTAGTGGTATTTCTTGTGCTATACGTAGATGACATTTTGCTCATTGGCAACAATGTCAAAGTATTGTCAGACGTAAGGGTATTATTATCCAAACAGTTTGATATGAAGGACTTGGGAGAAGTGAGACACATCCTTGGGATCAAGGTTATAAGGAATTGCAAGAAAAGGATATTGTGCTTATCTCAACCTTCATGCATAGACACTATTGTGGCCCGTTTTAGCATGCAGAACTCCAAGAAAAGTTTTCTATCTTTTAGGCATGGAGTACCTTTATCTAAAGAGATGTGTTCTAGAACATCAAAGGAGATAGAGGAGTTGAAGGCGGTTCCTTATGCTTCGGCTATAGGAAGCCTCATGTATGCTATGTTATGTACGAGGCCGGATATCTGCTTTGTCGTAGGCATGGTTAGAAAATATCAGAGTAATCCAGGACAGGGACATTGGACTGCGGTAAAGCATATATTGAAGTACTTGAGAAGGACTAGAAATTATATGCTGGTATGCCAGACAGATCAATTACTCCCTGTGGGTTACACAATTTTTGACTTCCAATAAGATAGGAATAACAGAAAGTCTACTTGCGGTTTTGTGTTTACTTTGGGAGGTGGAGCCATTGTATAGAGGAGTGTCAAGCAGAAATGCGTGGTGGCCTCCACCATGGAAGCTGAGTATTTGACAGCCTCTGAGGCAGCCAAAGAAGTTGTATGGCTCAAGCACTTCTTGATGGACTTGGATGTGATTCCTGGTTTGCCTAGAACTATCACAATTTATTGTGATAATAGTGGTGCAGTTGCAAACTCGAAGGAACCACGAGCCTATAAGGCAACTAAACACATAAAGCACAAGTACCACCTGATATGAGAGATCGGAAAGTGAGGAGAAGTTGTTGTCGCCAAGATTGCATCAGAGGATAACCTAGCAGATCCTTTCACTAAGGGCCTTCTAGCGAGAGCTTTTGATAGGCATGTGGAGGGAATGGGAATCAGATGTATGGTAGTATGATGACACCATAGTCTTTTAGTATAAGTAGGAGATTATTGGGATGTATACTGAAAGCCTAGTCTTTGTATGGACATCTTCATTTTGGAATAAGAATCACATGATCATTGTTTGCATATTTATAGTTATGCATATTGTCTAATACTTTACATTGTAGATAACATGGTTTGTGGTGTTGCACAGAAGATCATGTTATCAGTTCCTTGTAGAGTATAAGTAGAGGCTCACATCCAAGATGGTTTTGGACAAACCATTGGCATGGTTGTAGTGTAATTTGGTATTGGTTTATCTTGACTATAGAATTACACTAGTACACTTTGTGTTTATTGAGCAGGACTTACTTAGAGGTGATTCAATTTATTGCTAACTACATATTTGAATCAGACCTCAGATATTATGGTGTACATGCTCTTAATCCTGATATAATAATGGGCACATGTACTTAATATTTATTTCTTTGATTTCCCAATGTGTGAGATTTGTGTGGTAAATCGATAGGCCCGGTAAGTTAGGAAATAATATTATTTACATGGTGTGTCATTGATTATTGGGGGAAACGGTGTCCTATGTATTAGGATGATGATGTCCCCTTGAGGAGCTCATAAGGATCATCATGTAAATCTTGTAGGTGGACTTGGTCCACGATGATGATTAGGTTGAGTGGTACTACTCAAGGAGTTAGATGTTAATTAATTAATTGTCAATAAATTAATTAATTAACGGACACTCGATATCTTAAACAGGGAGAGATATTTGTACAATTAATATGTGGAGCCCATATATAATTATGGGGTTGGTGAGATAGATCAATGACGATCGCTTTACTGGAATGGATCATCATTAATGGATCGGGTTTGGATCCATTGGGTGACCAAGATCCAACTCCTTCTCAGGGTCCCTATTTTAGCCTATTAAAACCCTCACGAAGCCTAGATCCAACGGACACGATTAAAAGGAGGCTTGGGCGAAATCTATAAATAGATTCCAGGGCTTGGGCGGCAAGTGAAGTTTTTTGGAGTTCTAGGGTTTGGAGTTTCCAAGGGTTGGGCGGCAAGCATTGGTTGCTAGGTTTTGCTTCTCCCTTAGGGCCGGCGGAAACACAAACAAAGGATAAGGGTTTCATCTTCTCCTTTGCTCTTCGTCGGCTCCTCCTTCTCCTCTCCTAGGGTGGCACCTTCTTCCCTCAAGTTTTGGTCGGCGGCAACAAGAGCCCATCTCTTGGTCGACACCCACCTCTCCTTCTTCCTCTCCTTGGCCGGCGGCAACAACCAAGCAAGGAGGCTTGGTGGTCGGCACTAGATAGGATAAAAAAAGTTTGGTTATCATCCCTTGTTCGGAGCGAGCAAGGAAGGGAAGATACGAGATCTAGGAGGCTTCGATTCTTGGAGGATCGTCGCCCACCCGACGTCCAAGAAGAGGATAGGTCATACGATAGAAGATCAAGAGGTAAACAAGAGGTATAATTCTTGTTTAGTTTTCTTTCTTGTTCTATGTAATTGGATTATAATTGTTTGATGATGGACCCTGATGATAAAGACAAAAACCGACGATCCGTTCATCATCTATTCCACGGCTAATCGAGGAAAAGAGTTAAGTTGCTTGAACAACAAGTTTTTTCAAGCGACGACTCAAATCGAGAAGCACGATGATGAATCGGTTGCTTGGGTAATCCATTTTCATTCGGATTAATTTTTTTTAATCCGAGGATGCGAGATAGGATCACCGTACACAAGCGACCGAGGCGAAGCGGGAAGCGAAGTTTCAACCTTCACATCTAACATAAGCTGATGTAAGAACTTCATTGACATATCCATATATGCAAAGAACCATATGATGTCTTACAGCTGGTCACTCTAATGAACTAGTTACCGTAACTAGCATCCATGATTAACTCCGGACATCCCAATGGCTCCAGCTAATGAGAAACAACTGCTTGGATAAACAAAAGAGTATACCTCGTGCTAGTCTCAACAGAATTGATGGCGTCCTAATCCATCAATTCATCGACTAGAGATAATTCCAATAGATCACAATTAAACATGTAGAGAAACTCACTAGTTGTGATCAAATCACAAATTCTCTTATGCTGTGAATCGTATTGCGAACATTCAGTAAATGAGTTTAAGATCCAATCAAATACATGAAAACATGTATACTCAAATAGTGAATCTTCATTTATCAAATAAATGGTACAACCATAAGGCGATTGCCTTAGGAAACCTCTCATATATTAATAACATCAACCTTAAGCTTTTGCTTTCTTCTTGTAATTGTCGTCTCCTACCTCTAATGAGGAAGAGACTCTTTAGTGGATTGCCCCTTCGTACACGGTCTAGGATCGCGGGGCCTTGGAGTGGCAACCGTTTGGTTGTGAACCAAGTAAAAACAAAGTGTGTATTTTATTTTATCTTTTATTATTCTATTGTGTTTATTACTCGTGTTTTATCGAAGAACGAAAATAAAATTTTACGCTCACTATTCACCCCCCCCTCTAGTGCGCTTTCGATCCAACACTAACCTCAAGGATCAAGAAGAGTCTGCCTTAACCCTCACTGAAACTTTAGTTACCAATAATGAAACCCTTTTAGTGATTGGTGATGATAAAATTTCATTCGACATAATAGAATCTCCTAACCAATCTTTTGGTGAGGATATTTGTGGTGATTTACATTATTTACAGCATATGGATGATATGAAATATCTTGATCAAACTCCTAATGATTCTTTAAAGCTTAGCATGTTCAAAATCTAGCCAAGGAAAGTAGCTAACAAGTATCTTGCCCCTCCACGAGCAAGATTTAAGAGATATGGTGATGGAGGACCACAAGGCAAGAGGCATAAAGTGAGCAAATATCTTTCTCCCCCACGAGCAAGATTCAAACGCAACAAGAAAGGGAGGAGGAAAAATCTCCTTGGGCCACTGGAGCCAAGCAAGCGCTTCTTGGGATGCAACCCAAGTTTAACTTTATGTGTATTTAGTCTTTTTGCATTCATGTATACTAGTTTAGACTTTTATTTTTGTCTAGAACCTTAGAAGGAATCGCAGGTGGCCGTCTGAATTTCACATGACCGTGCCCATTGGGCAAAAGAACACATGGCAGGGTTTGTGGAAAGTCTCAGACTGTGTGGCACTCCAGGAAAATTCTAGAGTCGAACATGACCATGTCTATTTATGAACTTTTCCTGAGAACTTAGGGCAGAACCTAACACGACTGACCATGTGAATTTAACACGGTCATGTTGCGGTCCATTAAAAGGGGTGTGAGTCGTGTGGTGACCCCAAATCGATTGTGTAACTCAAAACCCTTGCCCTAAGCCTCTATTTCCCTCGTCTCCAACCTCCAAACAACCCTCTCCAACCTTCAAAAAGCCTTCAAGAAGCAACAATGAAGAGGACAAAGCACACCACAACAAGGGATGCCTCTTCAAGGCCAAGGTTGAGGGGAAGAAACGCCCAACAAAAACCAGAGGAAGGTAATGCCTCTCTACGCATAATATTTCAAGATGATGCACATAGGAATAGATTTAACATGCTTTCTACTTAGAAGATAATTACTATCCACTATCTAGATGTGCCTTTATAAGAAACCCTAGGTCTGTTTGGGGATATGGAAGGATTGCTTGCAAAAGTAGGTTGGGAGGAGATCATGGGAGTTAGGTACCCAACTTACCCTAGGGTAGTTCTAGAATTCTTGAGTTTGGTGGATGCAGATAGTCTAGAGGAAAAAATCACTTTTAGGTTATTTAACATTGAACATGAGTGGACCCTAAACCAATGGAACCTCTATTTTGGATTACCTAGTCGGGGATTAAGAAGAGATCCCCTAATAAATTCAATGCAAGATTATTTTGGTATCATTTGATAGGGGAAAACACATATGACCCATCTAGAGCTAAAGCCTCCCGTCTTCAAAACCCTATTTTTCGATATATTCACCGGGTCATGGCAAATATTATTTTTGGTAGGGGAGAGAGTGATGGAGTCATGAGGTTGAGCGAACTTCTTTACATATGGGACATGTACGTTGCAAGAGAGAAATACTATTGACACAGGGTTCCATTTTATTAGACATCTAGTTAAGGTAGGTAAAGCACCGAAGGGACACATTATCTTAGGGGGTTTGTTGACCAACATATGTGATACGATGGGGTACGATTGTGAGGGATTAGATTGGGTAGAGGGGAGCCCTAGCATAGACCTAGGGGTGTGCATGGAAATGAAGATGATAGTGAGAGAGGAAAATTATTTTTGTTTTCTAAGGAATAACTTGCCACCCCTTAGACTCCCCAATACTGATCGTGCTACCATCACCAACCGTTCTAATTGGTGGTTGGATAGGCCAGTGGAGTCCCCACCACACTGTTGGTGCAGGTGCACCAGATAATCGAACCTAGGTTTTGATTATGGAAAAAGCCTAAAGTTAAGGACATATCGTTATCTCACATGTTCTATTAAGTGTGCAGAAATGATTAAGCAGAGTTGACAATCGACCGACACTGGGAGAACTTCGGAGTTAGCCGAAGAACCTGGGTGGAAGACCGGAAGCTAAGCGATAAGTCTCAAAGGACCAAAGGTAAGCTCAAGTGTGAGTAAAGGTGATGTCGAGTCCTCCATACGGGGATGTCTTTAGGCGGCGATCTAACTAAGACTTCCAATGGAAGGTCAAGATCGAGATCGGATGGTAAGTGGCTGTCGATTTTACCTTTACTTGTATGTTTCAGACTAACTCTTTATTGTAGTTGTGTAAACAAGCTGGCAGTCGGCTGCTGGCTATTGGCAGTCGACTACTGCTGGCATCAATCAACTGCTATTCAAACTGTCCACCTCGAAGAAAGTCAAGATAAGCTCCACTTATCTTGGGGGATGAGGCTCTTTGATTCAGGTTCAAAACTCAACGTTCAGAAGCTTGAAGGGCTATAAAAGAAGGGGGGTTTTTATCCCTTTTGGTCATCTAAAATGCTCACAAAGTGATCCCACAATGCCGCATCTCAACGACAATGCTACGATGCAAAAATGTTGTCACAACGCCGATGACACACCGTCTACTTCAAGCTTCAATTGTCATCAGTATAGTTTTTAGTTGTTGTCATTTGAATTCAAAGTATTCAAGTGTTCTTAATCGAGATTTTGATCATAACGAGGAGAGGTGGGATTGCCCCTCTACCTCGATCTTTTTGTTTTGTAATCGTCATCTCCTACCTCTAACGAGGAGACTTAGTTAGTGCTTTACCCTCTATACACGATCTAGGATCGCAAGGGCCTTAGATCAGCAACCGTCAGGTTGTTAACCAAGTAAAACATCTTGTGTCTTTCTCTTTTCTACTGCATTACTCTTAGTTTTAATCGAACGAATGAAAAAAATGAAAAGATTTCTCGCTCGTTATTCACCTCCTCATCTAGCATGCTCTTTCGATCCTACACACACGAGGGATCCTCTGTTAGGGAAATCAACCCAAGTATGGTTTGGTTTTGATGTGTGTGGAAAAGGTTTTAAGTTTAGTTTGTTTATGTGATTTGATGTGTGTGTTTAATTTGTGGAGAACTTAAGTGAATCACACATAGTTGACTTGATGAAAGTATTGGCGAGTTCACCATCTCTTGGTTAGGGTCCTTGAGTCGGTGAAAGATGGCATTGCGGAAGTCGTGTGCTTGGTGCATCCGAGGTGCCATCGGACAAGGAGCATTGGAGTGAAGCCAAATGAAGTAGACTTAAGGGTGAGATGTGAAGGATGGCACTGGAGGAGTCGTGGGCTTAGTGCATCCGAGGGACATGGTCGGACAAAGAGAGCTTCGGTGAGGGACTCCATGGGAAGATGAGAGATTGAGATATTGTAACCCGGGACGGGGTAGCTCATAGGTGAACTTGACCGAATGACTAAGTCAAGTGTCGAATGCTCAAACTTTGGTTTGAGGTTTACCCTACTGTCGAATGCTTAAACAAGTATTTGTTTGAGATTTTATTCAACATCAATCGACTAATATAGATAGAAGTCGACTGCTCTTAGTCGACTAATTGTCGACTAGTGTTTGACTAAAGTGTTTTTGGCCCAGCAGTCAACTGCTAGGGTTTGGCAGTCGACTGCTGCACCATCAATCGACTGCCAAGGGATGACAATCGACTACTATGGGCGAACGCGGGCACAGAACCGCTCATAGCCGAATGATCAGTCTGCTACATAGGCAATAGTCGATTGCCAAGGCTAGCATTGGACGGTGACGACGACAATTCAGAAGTCTTTGGAAGTCGATCGCTAGAGCAGCAGTCAACTGCTACATGCCCAATAGGATGAAACCTTTCTTCTCTATAAAACTAAGGGTTGGGAGCCTTGCACCTAATGCTTCCACTCCTATTCATGTTCTATGGCCTCCCACGACTTCCTAGTGTTTTCTACTCCTTTCTCTCTATTTTCACTCATATTATCTTGTGAGAAGAGGAGTTGATGTAAAGAGGGTTCTCCACCTTGCTTGAGCAAAAGGAGAAGTTTAGTGCCTTGGTTGGGGGAGTGATTCGACGTACGAATCACCCATGGATTAGCGGCAAGGGTTGTGAACCACGTTACATCCTCGTTTTTGCGTTTGCTTCTTCTTTATATTTTATTTGCTTAATTTTCTTTTGTTTAGCATATATTTCCGTTGTGCTAATCTTGTGTAGACGATTAAGACGCGATTTCTATCGACGATCAACGAGGGCTATTCAACACCCCTTCTAGCCTGGCTACGATCCTCCAACAAGTGGTATTAGAGCGAGGAGATTGTCACCGGACTCACCACCGTAACAATCAATGAAATGGCCAGCTCCAACATCCATCCATCCAAATTCATAGGCAACTTCGCTTGGTGGAAAAAGTGTATGGAGGTATTTTTCAAAACGGACTTTGATATTATGATTATTATGGAAACCGATTTCGAGATACCTAGAGATGAAGAGGCAAAGCCAATCGAAAAATAAAGATGGACTAAGAAGCAAAGAGAGGAGCACCTTGCAAATTCGAAAGCAAAACACCATCTCTACAATGTGCTCATTCAACAAGAAATCAACCGGACTGGCAAGTGCTCAAGTGCTAAAGAAATGTGGGAGAAGCTAGTGGAGCTTCATGAAGGCACCTCCAAAGCCAAGCTTGCAAGACGGGACCTTCTCTAATCGCAATTAAGCAACATCAAGCTAGAAAAAGGAGAAAAGGTACTATCTTTGCATTCTAGGTTTAAGGAAATAATCACCGGTTTATCTAGTGTAGGGGAGAAGCTTTCAAATAGAGACATGATAATGAAAGTCATAGACGCCTTCCCTCATTCATCAAAATGGAGCTCAATGGTAGATTCATTCTACATTTCAAGAAATCTAGAGGTAAGTACTCTAGAAGAATTTTTCTCTACCTTGGAACTTCATGAAACTTGGCTTGAAGGAATAGTTGAAGATCCAATCAAGCAATCAAGGGGAGTAGCATTAGTGGCCGAAAAAGGAAAGAAGAAGAAGGAGACTCCACCCTCCTCATCTGATGACGAATCTTCATCATCAATGAATAGTAATGAAGAGGCTTATATGGTGATGCACGTGAATGCGACCTCAAATCTCGCGACGGAGACCGTCGAGGACTTGAAGCGAGCCCTCGCGCTCAACTCCCGCAAGTGTATGGATGTCGTCAAGTAATAAAAAGATTATCGATCCCACAAGGACTGAGATTTGAGTTCCGATTTGTTAAGTGGATGTTATTGTTCAGAATTTAGTTCTAATAGTTGTGATTGCGAGGGTTGTTGGCGATCCTAACTCAATACGGTGTCACACCGAAGAAGAAAAGGCTTGCTACGAGTCTTTGGAAGGAATTCTAGGATTTCGGTTTTGCTTGTGTGTCACAAAACATGCTATCAATTGGGTGTTGCCTAAATGTCTATGGTTTTGTGGAAAGGACATCATACACTCCCCCGATGAGCCTTTACATCTATTGGAAACTACCTCTACCATACCAGGTCGACCCTTGACTTTAGGAAAGGACAGTCGGTATGAGGATGCCGAATCGATCCCTACGACTAGTTGAAAATTGGGCGCATTTCCTATTCTATCGCATCCTTCTATCCACAGTTACAGGAGATGAGGCCAACCCCTAGGTTCCTCCTTAATTCTCCTAAATCGTAGATACGAGGGTTGTCACCCCTCGTATCGGCTAACACAGTAGATAGAAAATCAAAACACATAGATATCGATCTAAACTAATACCAATTACAAATACAAACTCAAGAACAAAATTTAATTTGGAATAACATGTTCTATGCACACAAACTACTCCCTAATCCTACAATCGAAGAATCTACTCCATAAATATGAGAGGAGAAACACAAAGCACGATCATATTCATATATAGAATGGATATTAGGCAAAGAACAAAAATTACAATGTAATGTGGCTCTCCTCTTTAGCGTTGAAGTGTAGAACTTGGTGTTAGGGCAATCTCTTGCCATGAAAAGGTTTTGATGTGTGTGGCAAAGGGTTTAAGTTAGGTTGATATGTTGGTTTGATATGTGCATTGGAGTCTTGCAGGGCTTAGTAATTCGCACATGGAGCCGTGGCGAGTTTCACATCTCATGACTCGGTCCTTGAGTCGGTGAAGGATAGCTTTGCAGAAGCCGTGCGCTTGGAGCATCCGAGGGACCGCCGGACGAGGAGCTTGGAGTGAAGCCGGAGGAAGTAGACTTTGAGGCAAGAGACGGGAAGGAGCATTGTAGAGCTGTGCGCCTGATGCTACCGAGGGACGTGGCCGCGAACGAAGTGAACTTCGAAGGCGAGGGACTCCGAGGGATGAGAGTGAGCGAATGTAACCTGGGAAGGGGTAGCTCTTAGGTGAAACTTGGCCATTTGGCTAAGTGTCGGATGAGTTTTTCCAACACCAGTAGACTACCATGGAATGGCAGTCGACTGCTCTGAGTCGAACGTGGTTCGACTGGTATTCGACTGGTTGTTTTGAGGCCAGCAGTCGACTGCCATATGTGGGCAAATGATCGCTAAGACCATCGATCGCCAAGGCAACAGCTGATCGGTCGAAGGGGTTTGCCAGAACCGCCGTGAGCGGATCGGGGCCGATTACGGAGATGAGAATGATCGATGAGGTCCATCAGTCGATTGCCAAGTGTTCTGTTGGACTACAACGGTCGGGATCCGACGTGTTTGGCGGCCATTGGAGTGGCGGCAGTCGACTGCCAAGGGAAGCAATCGACTGGTGGCGGCCAACGGGAAGAAAAGCTTCCTCTCTATAAAAAGAGAGGGTGTGGGCTTTTGGATGGGTAATGCTCTTACTCCAAACGACCATCCAAGTGCCCCACAAGCTTTTAACTCTTCTTACTTGCTTTTACTTCATTCTTATTGTAAGAAGAGTGATCTTGATTGTAAAGGTTACCTCCACCTAGCTTGGTGCAAAGGAGAGACCATTAGTGGATTGGTTTTGGCGGAGTGATTCACCGAGGACGAATCGGGGACCTTGGATTAGCGGTGTAGTTGTGAACCACGTTACGAAATTGTGTTAGCATTGTCTATTTCTTTTGCTTTGTCTTTATTTGTTTAATTTGCTTGTATTGTTGTTTCCGCTTGCGCTAATCTAATTGTAGACGAGCAAATTATGACATCCATCGTAAGAGGGCTATTCACCCCCCTCTAGCCGGCCATTTCGATCCCCAACAAGTGGTATTAGAGCCAAGGAAAGCTTGTCGAGGACTAACCGCCACAACAAGCAACTTTCAAAATGGCCGGCTCCAACATCCATCCACCGAAGTTTGAAGGAGAATTCGCTTTGTTGAAGAAGAGAATGGAGGTTTCTTTTGAAACGGATTTTGATATTATGATTACAATGGAATCCGGTTTCATTTTGCCTAGGGATTAAGAGGGAAAGCTAATAGAGGAGTCAAGGTGGACCAAGAGGCAAAGAGAGGAGCACCTTGCAAATTCAAATGCAAAGCACCATCTCTACAATGTGCTTCCTCAACAAGAAATAAATAGAATTGGAGAATTCCTAAGTGCCAAGGAGATGTGGGAGAAGCTAATTGAGCTTCATGAAGGTACATCCGAGGCGAAGCTAGCAAAGAGAGACCTCCTCCGCTCCCAAATCAACAACATTAAACTAGAAAAGGGAGAAAAGGTAATTTCCTTACATTCTCGTTTCAAGGAAATTATAACCAGTTTGTCAAGTGTAGGTGAGAAGCTATAAAATCGGGATATGGTTATGAAGGCTATAGATGCCTTTCCGCGATCCTCGAAGTGGAGCTCCATGG
This sequence comes from Wurfbainia villosa, assembly GCA_025175895.1. Lineage (NCBI taxonomy): Eukaryota > Viridiplantae > Streptophyta > Magnoliopsida > Zingiberales > Zingiberaceae > Wurfbainia > Wurfbainia villosa. The sequence goes on along the minus strand of CM046000.1, from coordinate 33,183,874 downwards.
TGGACTCTATAGGGGATCGATTGGCCGGCTAGAGGGGGGAGGGTGAATAGCCCTCTTACGATGGATGTCGGGATTCTCTTATCTACAAAGCGTTAGCGCAAGCGGAATATACAAATATAAATAAACACAACACAAAAGATAGACAAGCAATACAAACACGAGATGTAACGTGGTTCACGGCTACGCCGCTAATCCACGGTCTGATTCGTCTAAGGTGAATCACTCCTCCAAATCCACTAGATCTCTCCTTTGCACAAAGCTAGGTGGAGGTAACCTCTTTTACACAAGGATCACTCTTCTACAATAGAATAGAGATTAGAACAAGTAGAAGAGTAAGGAATCGTGTATGGCACTTTGGGAAAAGTTTAGAGCTCAAACATTTTTCTCCCAAAGCCCTACCCCCTTCCTTTTTATAGAGGAAGAAGGTTTCTTCCCATTGACACAGGATCAGTCGACTGATGCCCTCTATCAGTCGACTGATCTCGTAGCCGTTGCCTAATAACGGCCGCTTTCCACATTGGATTCCATCCAACGGTATTGGCATCAGTCGACTGATCCTACCATCAGTCGACTGATGCTCGATCAGTCGAGTGCTCAATGGAGTCGACTCCATTCTGTGCCCGTGCACAGTGCCATCAGTCGACTGCCATTCCCTGGCAGTCGACTGCCAGTCCTGGCAGTCGACTGCCAAGCACTAAACTGGTATTATACCAGTCGATCGAACCATCGACTCAGAGCAGTCGACTGCCATTCCCTGGCAGTCGACTGGTGTCGGGAAAACCCATCCGACACTTGGCCAAATGGCCAAGTTTCACCTAAGAGCTACCCCTTCCCGGGTTACAATCGCTCACTCTCATCCCTCGGAGTCCCTCGCCTTCGAAGTTCTCTTCGTTCGCGGCCACGTCCCTCGGCAGCATCAGGCGCACGACTCTGCAATGCTCCTTCGCGTCTCTTGCCTCGAAGTCTACTTCCTCCGGCTTCACTCCAAGCTTCTCGTCCGGCGGTCCCTCGGATGCTCCAAGCGCACGGCTTCCGCAAAGCAATCCTTCACCGACTCAAGGCCCGAGTGATGAGATGTGAAACTCGCCACGGCTCCATGTGCGAATTACTAAGTCCTGCATGACTTCAACGCACATATCAAATCAACATAACACCCTAACTTAAACCCTTTGCCACACACATCAAAACCTTATCATGGCAAGAGATTGCCCTAACAGTCTCTCCCTTTTTGATGTGTGGCAATCCGTTTATGTTAGGTAAAAACATTTGATAAAAATTTCTAAGGTAAGAAAGCATGTAAACATAAAACATGATATAGCAACATGCAACTCCCCCTTAATCCATGAAACTTCCCATACAAATTAAATTTCTCCCCCTATCACTTTTTAACAATTTCTCCCTTCCCCTATCACAATTTACTTAAACATGATTATCTCTCCCCCTTTGACACCATCAAAAAGATTAACACTAAGTTAAAAACTCATGGCATCAAGTATAATAGAAGGAAAAATACGAAAAATTGCTCTAAAATCTGAATTTGGCCTCAACTGTCCATCAATGACTGGTTCGGATACTCAATGATCGCACATGATTTTCAGGATTTCCTGATTTTCGGATCGAATTTCAGAAATGCGTTAAAAATTCCATAAAATTCGAAAAATCATGAAATTTGGGGAACACATTTCTTTTAAGTATATCTATCAGTGAAAAATAGGTTTTCATGAAAAATCATTATATTTCCACGTATTTTCTAAAAATCCAAAAGCTTTAAAAGCTACTAGGTTTTTGATCATAAGAGTATTTATTTTAACACCTAGTCTTGCTTTGAATTGTTTCAAAACATGAATACATAGATTTTAGATTAAGAAATTGTTTTGAAAACATATGAAATATCCAACCATGATCTTTGGGCAATATGTCTATGAATTAAACATAAGCCTTCCCCATGATTGGTCTATTATTGCTATTTTGATACTTTAAATGACCATCTAAATGCCATAGGCATTAGTGGACATTTGTATCATCCTAACATCTCACCCATGCTAAGTTTTCAATCAAGGTAGCCTATGGTGAGTGTGAGATGCATCCTAGGGGGTATTTGTATATACTTAACCATCATATTCATACAATTCTATCAAGGTTAAGTATCAACCTAACAATCCTCATGATCATAAAGATATATATGACTTAATTTTGCATTATGATCATTAAATACATGTATTCATTGAATTGTTATCATGCATTAGGTATTATTTCATGATAATAAACAAATTATCACCTAAAGCATGATTTAACCCTATTTCTCATGATGACGTGCCAAATTTCAAAATCATAAATCATTATTGCAAACATACATAGCAATTACATTAATTATCATGATTTAAGCATTATTATCTATTTATGGGCACGTTATCATCACCCAATACTATTCTAAAAATGTTGTCCCGCCATCCTAAGTCAACCAAAATATGATATAGGTCAATTCCATATGGTTGACTACCCTAGGGTTTTCCTAACCCTTAAGGATGGATTTTGGAACCCAAAATAAGTTCTTTCCTATTGGGTTCACAAGATACTCCTTGGGGATCCATTTCCTAGCAATTACTTTCTTCTTATCTTGTCCCCTAGCAATTAGGCATTTGTAGGCCTTTTCATTTTTCTTTTCTTTATAACCTAGGCCCTTTTTGTTGAAGCTAGCTCTTTGGCTCCCAATAATCATATTTAATGTGTTGGAGCCAATTGTGAATTTTTCTAGGGCTTTGGTTAAATAGTCTACCTTTTCCCTTAGGGCCCTATTTTCTTCTATGCATGCATCACTAACATCTAATGGCACATAAAGATCATGTGAGCATACTTCATCATGACAAGAAGAAATATTTTCATTTTCATTTAAGCATGTTTTTTCTAATTTTTGTTCTAATTCCTTAATTTGTTCAAGCATGCATTTGTTTTTCTTCTTTGCTCTAAATAAATCCTTAGTTAAACTAGAAATCTTAGAAACTATTTTATTAGGTGAGAGGTTAGTTACCATAGTTTCCATGTCCTCTTCTTCTTCGGATGATGAGGATGTAGAAGCTCCCCCTTCATTTGAGCTCTCCCCACTTGAGCTTGATTCTTCATTTTCGGTGGAGGAGGAGGAGCAATCCGAGTCATGAAGAGCCATTAGTGCTAGGTTGGAGTAGACATGCTCTTCTTCATCGGATGAGGAAGAAGAAGAAGGATCATCCCATGTCTTGGCCTTGAATGCTTTGGCCTTCCCCTTTTCTTTTGCCTTCTTCTCCTCTTTCTTTTTGCTCTCCTTTTTCTTCTTCTTTTCTTCTTTCTTTTTCTTCTCTTCCTTGCTCTTGTTTAGGAGAGGACAATTGTCCCTTATGTGCCCCTCTCCTTGGCAATTGTAGCATATGACCTTCCCCCTTGGTCTATTCCTATCATTAGATTTATTAAAATGAAAACCCTTTAAAGCACGTCTTACCCTCCTTACCATATATGCTTCTTCGGTGTTATCCATGGAAGAGGATGAGGATGCTTCATCATCGGAGGAGGAGGGGATTTCCATCTTCTTCTTCCCCTTGTTCGCTATCAAAGCTACTCCTCTTGAGGGTTGGATTTTTGGCTCTTCTTGTATTCCTTCAAGCCTCGTTTCGTGGAGCTCCATTGTTGAGAAAAACTCCTCCAAGGTACTTACTTCCAAGTTCTTGGAGATGTAAAATGAATCCGCCATGGAGCTCCATCTTGAGGACTGGGGAAAGGCATCTATGGCCTTCATTACCATATCCCGGTTGGAGAGCTTTTCTCCTACACTTGTTAGCCCAATTAATATTTCTTTAAATCTAGAATGTAGGGAAGTTAACTTTTCTCCCTTTTCAAGCTTAATATTTGATAGTTGGGAGTGGAGGAGATCTCTTCTTGCTAGCTTGGCTTCCGAAGTGCCTTCATGAAGTTCAACTAGCTTCTCCCACATCTCCTTAGCACTGGAACATTCCCCTATCCTATTGACTTCTTGTTGGGGGAGTACATTATAGAGATGGTGCTTGGCCTTTGAATTTGCCAAATACTCCTCTCTTTGTCTTTTTCTCCATCTCAATTTCTCCAATGGCTCCCCATCTTCGTTCCTAGGCAACTCGAAACCGTTTTCTATAATTAACAATATTTCAAAGTCGGTTTTGAAGAATACCTCCATTCTCTTTTTCCACCAAGAGAATTCGCCGTCAAACTTCGGTGAGTGGATGTTTGAGCCGGCCATTTTTGATGTAGAGCTTGTTGCTGCGGTTAGTCTGGTGACAAGCAACCTTGCTCTGATACCACTTGTAGGGGATCGATTGGCCGGCTAGAGGGGGGTGAATAGCCCTCTTATGATGGATGTCGGGATTCTCTTATCTACAAAGCGTTAGCGCAAGCAGAATATACAAATACAAATAAACACAACACAAAAGATAGACAAGCAATACAAACACGAGATGTAACGTGGTTCACGGCTACGCCGCTAATCCACGGTCCGATTCGTCCAAGGTGAATCACTCCTCCAAATCCACTAGATCTCTCCTTTGCACAAATCTAGGTGGAGGTAACCTCTTTTACACAAGGATCACTCTTCTACAATAGAATAGAGATTAGAACAAGTAGAAGAGTAAGGAATCGTGTATGGCACTTTGGGAGAAGTTTAGAGCTCAAGCATTTTTCTCCCAAAGCCCTACCCCCTTCCTTTTTATAAAGGAAGAAGGTTTCTTCCCGTTGACACAGGATCAGTCGACTGATGCCCTCGATCAGTCGACTGATCCCATAGACATTGCCCAATAATGACCGCTTTCCACGTTGGATTCCATCCAACGGTATTGGCATCAGTCGACTGATCCTACCATCAGTCGACTGATGCTCGATCAGTCGAGTGCTCAATGGAGTCGACTCTATTCTGTGCCCATGCACAGTGCCATCAGTCTGAAAGGTTTTGCTCGGAAGCTCTGATACCAATTTAAGGGATTTCCCTTGTCGAGTCCGTGAGAGGAAACTTCGCTTCCCCTTCACCTCGGTTGCTTAACCATGGTGATCCCTTCGATGTCCCCGGATTAAAAATGTAATCCTAGACAAAAGGGATTCCCAAGACAACCAAGTCATCGTCGTGCTATTCGTTTAGAGAGGTCACTTGAACAAACTAGTTGTTCAAGCGACCATCCTCTATTCTACGAGTAGCCACGGAATAGACGATGTCCGGATCGTCGGTTTTTGTGTTTATACTCGGGATCCAAGTATTATTTAGCCATTTACAGAAATATAACATGCTTATATTTGTAAAACAAAAACAAGCAATGAATAAAAGAGAAAGAAGAATAGGTATACCTCTTGGTCTTCTAATGTATGACCTTCCTCCTTTTGGACGTCGTGTGGGCGACGATCCACCAAAAGTCGAAGCTCCTAGATCGCAAAACTTCCTTCCTTGCTTTTCCCAAGCAAGAGGAAGAAAAGAAACAATGTTTTTCTCCTTCCAAAACTCAACCAACAAAGAGCTATCAAAACCCTTGCCGCCGGCCAACTAGAAGGAGAAGGAGATGGTGGAAAACTACCAAGACACCAAGGGAAACCCTATATCTTGTTTCCACCACCTAAGGAGAAGAAGAAGGGGACTTTGGGTTCCGGCCAAGGCTGGAAAAGAGATGGAAAAGGCTGCTGGACGTTGGCCCAAAGAGGAAGAAGAAGAGACAAAGAACCTTCCTTATTTGGTGCCACCCTAGCCTCAAAACCTTAATCCCAATCCTATCTCAAATAGGATTGCTCCTTGCCGCCCAAACCCTAGCTCTCCTCCTATTCATCATGTAATCCACGACCACTCCCCATGCCCTCCTTTTATAGAGTTAGGGATAAGTCATGAATTAATCTCCTCCATTGGTTCTAGGGATTTAATCTCAACCGTCGGATCTAAAGATTTAATCTCAACCGTCGGATCTTAGAGATTTGATCTCTACCAATGGATATTAGAGTTTTGTTTCTATCCATTGGATCTAAGCTTCATGAGGTGTTAATAGGCTACATTAGGGACCATGAGGAGGAGTTGGGTCTTGGCCACCCATGGATCAAGCCCATATAAAGTCCGATCCACTAATGATGATCCAATCCACTAAAGGTCCATCATTGATCTACCTCACCAACCCCCATATGATAATATGGGCTCCATATATTATTTGTACATTTTCTCCCCGTGTTTAAGATCTCGAATGTCCGTCGATTAATTAATTTACTAACCATTAATTAATCAACATCTAACTCCTTGAGTAGTACCACTCAACCTTTTCATCATGCCGGACCAAGTCCACCTGCAGGGTTTACATGATGAACCTTATGAGCTCCTCAAGGGGACATCATCATCCTAATATATAGGACACGGTTTCCTCCTATAATCAACGGCACACCATATGAATAATATCATCTCCCAACTTACCGAGTCTATCGATTTAATCTATAAATCTCGCCCATTGGTAAATCAAAGAGATGAGTACCAAGTATATGTGCCCGTTATTATATCGGGATTAAGAGCATGTACTAAATAATATCTGAGGTCCGATTCGATTTATGTAGTCAGCAATAAATCAAATCACCTCTGTGTCGGTCATGCTCAATACACACAAAGTGCACTAGTGTGATTCTATGGTCAAGACAAACCAATACCAAATCACACTACAACCATTCCGATGGTTTGTCCAAAGTCATCTCGGTTGTGAGCCTTTACTTATACTTTACAAGGAGCCGATAACAAGATCTCCCGTGTGACACCACACACCATGTTATCTACAATGTAACGTATTAGACAATATTGCATAACCATAAAAATATGCAAACAATGATCATGTGATTCTTATTTCAAAATAAAGATGTTCATACAAAAGAGCTAGGCTTTCAGTATACATCCCAACACGATCATTATCATTCCCAGCGGTACGATCGCCGCCCGCAATGATCGCCAAGCACTAAACTGGTATTATACCAGTCGATCGATCCATCGACTCAGAGCAGTCGACTGCCATTCCCTGGCAATCGACTGGTGTCGGGAAAACCCATCCGACACTTGGCCAAATGGCCAAGTTTCACCTAAGAGCTACCCCTTCCCGGGTTACAATCGCTCACTCTCATCCCTCGGAGTCCCTCACCTTCGAAGTTCTCTTCGTTCGTGGCCACGTCCCTCGGCAGCATCAGGCGCACGACTCTGCAATGCTCCTTCGCGTCTCTTACCTCGAAGTCTACTTCCTTCGGCTTCACTCCAAGCTTCTCGTCCGGCGGTCCCTCGGATTCTCCAAGCGCACGGCTTCCGCAAAGCAATCCTTCACCGACTCAAGGCCCGAGTGATGAGATGTGAAACTTGCCACGGCTCCATGTGCGAATTACTAAGTCCTGCATGACTTCAACGCACATATCAAATCAACATAACACCCTAACTTAAACCCTTTGCCACACACATCAAAACCTTATCATGGCAAGAGATTGCCCTAATAGACTCCTTCTATATTTCGAAGAATTTAGAAGTGAGCACCTTGGAGGAGTTCTTCTCAACAATGGAGCTCAACGAAACAAGGCTTGAAGGAATACAAGAAGAGCCTAGAATCCAACCTTCAAGGGGAATGGCACTATTGGAAAACAAGGGGAAGAAGAAGATAGAGATCCCTTCCTCCTTCGATGACGAAGCTTCCTCCTCCTCCTCCATGGATAGCACAGAAGAAACCTATATGGTAAGGAGGGTAAGACATGCTTTAAAAGGTTTTAGATTTAACTAATCAAATGATAGGAATAGAAGACCAAGGGGGAAAATCATTTGCTACAATTGCCAAGGAGAGGGAAACATAAGGGATAATCGTCTCCTCCTAAACAAGAGCAAGGAAGAGAAGAAAAAGAAAGAAGAAAAGAAGAAGAAAAAGGGGAGCAAGAAGAAAGAGGAGAAGAAGGCAAAAGAAAAGGAGAAGGCTAAGGCATTCAAAGCAAAGACATGGGATGATGTTTCTTCATCCTCCTCATCTGAAGAAGAAGAACATGTCTACTCCAACCTTGCATTGATGGCCTTTGATGACTTGGATTGCTCCTCCACCGAAAATGAAGAATCAAGCACAAGTGGAGAGAGCTCAAGTGAAGGGGGAGCCTCCTCTACATCCTCATCCGAAGAAGAAGAAGAGGACATGGAGACTATGGTAACAAATCTAACTCCCAAGAAAATAGTTTCCATGGTCTCTAGCTTAACTAGGGATTTATTTAGAACTAAGAAGAAGAATAAGAGCATGCTAGATCAAATTAAGGATCTAGAAAATAAACTAGAAAAAGCATGCTTAAATGAAAATGAAAATATTTTTTCTAGCTTAAATGATGCATGCTCACATGAATATATCCCATTTAATGTTAGTGATGCATGTATTGATGAAAATAGGGCATTAAGAGAAAAGGTAGACTATTTGACAAAAGCCCTAGAAAAATTCACAATTGGCTACAACACATTGAATATGATAATTAGGAGCCAAAGGGCAAGTTTTAATAAGAAAGTCCTAGGTTATAAAGAAAAGAAAAATGAAAAGGCCTATAAATGCCTAATTGCTAGGGGACAAGATAAAAAGAAGGTAATAGCTAGGAAATGGATCCCCAAAGAGTATCTTGTGAACCCCATAGGAAAGAACCTATTTTGGGTTCCAAAATCCATCCTTAAGGGTTAGGAAAACCCTAGGATAGTCAACCAAATGGAATTCACCTATATCTTATTTTTGGTTGACTTAGGATGACGGGACAACATTTTGAAATATTGTTAGGTGATGATAATGCACCTATAAATAGGTAATAATGCTTAAATCATGATAATCAATGTGATTGCTATGTATATGTGCAATCATGATTTATGATTTTGAAATTTGGCACATCATCATGAGAAATAGGGTTAAATCATGTTTTAAGTGATACTTTGTTTATTATCATGATATAATACCTAATGCATGATAACAATTCAATGAATACATGTGTTTCATGATCATAATGTGAAATTAGTTCATACATGCCTTTATGATCATGAGGATTGTGAGGATGATACTTAACCATGATAGAATTGCATGAATATAATGGTTAAGTATGTATAAATACCCTTTAGGATGCATCTCACACTCACTATAGGCTACTTTGATTGAAAACTTAGCATGGGTGAGATGTTAGGATGATACAAATGTCCACTAATGCCTATGGCATTTAGATGGTCATTTAAAGTATCAAAATAGCAATAATAGACCAATCATGGGGAAGACTTATGTTTAATTCATATACATATTGCCCAAAGATCATGGTTGGATATTTCATATGTTTTCGAAACAATTTCTTACTTTAAAATCCATATATTCATGTTTTGAAATAATCCAAAGCAAGACTAGGTGTTAAAATGGATACTAACATGTTCAAAAACTAGTGGTTTTTAAATCTTTTAGATTTTTGGCAAATCTCAAAAAATATAATGACTTTTCATGAAAAACTAATTTTCATTGATAGATATACTTAAAAGAAATGTGTTCCCCAAATTTCATGATTTTTAGAATTTTCTGGAATTTTTAATGCATTTCTGAATTTCGCCCAGAAAATCAAAATTTCAGAATTCATTGTGCCAGTCGACTGACATAATGATAGCAGTCGACTGGTGGCCTGAAAATCAGACTAGTTAAGGCCGAATTCAGGTTTTAGACCAATTTTTGGTATTTTCCTTCTATGAGACTTGATGCCATGAGTTTATAACTTAGTGTTAATCTTTTTGATGGTGTCAAAGGGGGAGAAATGATTATGTTTAAGTAAATTATGATAGGGGGAGAAATATATATGGGGAGTTTCATGGATTAAGGGGGAGTTGCATGTTGCTATATCATGTTTATGTTTACATGCTTTCTTACCTTAGAAATTTCTATCAAATGTTTTTACCTAACTTAAACGGATTGCCACACATCAAAAAGGAGGAGATTGTTAGGGCAATCTCTTGCCATAATAAGGTTTTGATGTGTGTGGTAAAGGGTTTAAGTTAGGTTGATATGTGCGTTGGAGTCTTGCAGGGCTTAGTAATTCGCAAATGGAGCCGTGGCGAGTTTCACATCTCATGACTCGGTCCTTGAGTCGGTGAAGGATAGCTTTGCGGAAGCCGTGCGCTTGGAGCATCCGAGGGACCGCCGGACAAGGAGCTTGGAGTGAAGCCGGAGGAAGTAGACTTCGAGGCAAGAGACGCGAAGGAGCATTGCAAAGATGTGCGCCTGATGCTGCCGAGGGACATGGCCGCGAATGAAGAGAACTTCGAAGGTGAGGGACTCCGAGGGATGAGAGTGAGCGAATGTAACCCGGGAAGGGGTAGCTCTTAGGTTAAACTTGGCTATTTAGCCAAGTGTTGGATGAGTTTTTCGACACGATCATTGCCATGGAATGACAATGATCGCTCTAATCAACGTGGTTCAACTGGTTGTTTTGAGCGCCGATCGCCATATGTGGCGATCGTAAGACTATCACCGATCGCTAAAGGCAGCGTGATTGGTAGTCAAAATGGTTTTGCCACAGAATCACTCGTAGCTGACTGGGCAGTCGACTACGGAGGCAGCAATCAACTGATGAGGTCCATCAGTCGACTGCCAAGTGTTCCGTTGGACTACAACGGTCGGGATCCGACGTGTTCGGAGGCCATTGGAGTGGCGGCAGTTGACTACCAAGGGCAGCAGTCGACTGGTGGCGGCCAACGGGAAGAAAATCTTCCTCTCTATAAAAAGAGAGGGTGTGGGCTTTTGGATGGATAATTCTCTTACTCCAAACGACCATCCAAGTGCCCCATAAGCTTTAAACTCTTCTTACTTGCTTTTACTTCATTCTTATTATAAGAAGAGTGATCTTGATTGTAAAGGTTACCTCCACCTAGCTTGGTGCAAAAGAGAGACCATTGGTTTTGGCAGAGTGATTCACCGACGACGAATCGGGGATCGTGGATTAGCGGCGTAGCCGTGAACCACGTTACGACATTGTGTTAGCATTGTCTATTTCTTTTTCTTTGTCTTTATTTGTTTAATTTGCTTGTATTGTTGTTTCCGCTTGCGCTAATCTATTTGTAGACAAGCAAATTACGACATCCATCGTAAGAGGGCAATTCACCCCCCTCTAGCCGGCCGTTTCGATCCCCAACACTTGGATCTCCGACGACTTCCTTTCTCCCTGTTGTGAGTTCCCGAAGCTTTTTAGGGTGTTGGAGTGTCATCCCAATCATCGTGCATCCCCCCTAGGGTTTGGGCGTAGCCTCCTTTATACATACATCAGCCTGGATCTCCTTGAAACTTGGAAAATAACTGACTCACGTCAAAATCGCACAGTGCCACATAGCTGTGTGGATCCACATGGCCAGGTCGTGTGTGGCACTGCGGCGCAGGCCATGTATTTTCACAGGGCCAGGGTGTGTGTCATTCTGCTCTAGCTGCTAAATGTCTTCTTTTCTCTCCAAAAGTGTGCCATTTTCCCCCTATAATGCTGTCGTGCACACAAAAGTACAACAAGTAGATCTTTGAACTAGAAAATAGGAAATGCATGCAAAATAAAGTAAAATATGCATGAAACAAACATAAAACGTAATGAGATGTGAGCAAAAACTACTCGTAAAACCCTATATGTTTTGCTCACATCAATTCCCCCAGACTTTGATCTTTACTTGGCTTCAAACAAACCTCAGTGCCAGGAAATTTTAAAATGGTATTGTTTCATACTTAGCATGTTAACTAGATTTATCAAGTGGTATTTGCAATCAAAGCAAAATAGATATGTTCTAGAAATTAACTAAGTTAGCCCTCATGCTCGTGCTAAGCGAATCTTCTTAGGGGATACCCATTCCATGGTATGTTAAGTCGTCATCCTATAGCTTTCTTAAGGTCTTTGACTCTTAGGCACTTACCTGCCCAAAGTGAGGATCATTCCCTAGATCTAGTGTTAGGGCAATCAACCCATGTGATGTGGTTTTGATGTGTATGGCAAAGGGTTTAAGTTAGGTTTGTTATGGATTTGATATGTGCATTGAAGTCATGCAAGACTTAGTAATTTGCACATGGATGATGATAGCATTGGCAAGATTCACCATCTCATGACTCGGTCCTTGAGTTGGTGAAAGATGCATTGTGGAAATCGTGCGCTTGGTGCATCTGAGGGACCACCTGATGAGAAGCATTGGAGTGAAGCCGAAGGAAGTAGACTTTAGGGTGAGACGCGATGTATGGCGCTACGAAGTCGTGCACTTGGCGCATCCAAGGGACATGGTCGGACGAAGAGAACTTCAAAGGTGAGGGACTCCAAGGGAAAATGAGAGTGAGCGAATGTAACCCGGGATGGGTTAGCTCATTAGGTGAACTTGGCCAAACGACTAAGTGTCAGATGGGTGTTTCCCGACACCAGTCGACTGCTATAGGTAGAAGTTGACTGGAGACTCGACTGGTGTTCGAGTCAAACTTCTGGCAGAACAGTAGATTGTCAACTCGTGGCAATCGACTGCTAGCTCCATCAGTCCACTTCCAAGGGGAGCAGTCGACTAATGTCGAGGGTTTCGGGCACAGAAGCTCAACAGTCGAGTGATCGCATCGACCACTTGACTGCTGGCTCCATTAGTCGACTGATGGGAAGATCAGTCGACTAATGTGGGAGCCGTTGGTTAAAATCCAACGTGGAAGAAGCCATTAGAGGGAAATGGCTATAGCAACAGTCGACTGATCGGGGCATCAGTCGACTACTGCTGGCTTAACGGGAAGAATCGCCTCTTCCCTATAAGAAGAGGCCTTTGGACACTTGGGGAGGCTAATGCTTTATTCCTAAACATCCTCACAAGTGCCCAAACGATTTCTACTCTTCTTACTTGCATTTATTTCAATCCTATTATAAGAAGAGAGATTGTAAGAAAGGTTACCTCCACCTTGCTTTATGCAAAGGAAAGATTAGTGGAAAGCTTAAGGCATGATTCACCTTGGAACGAATCGGGTCGTGGACTAGCTGCAAGGGCCGTGAAACATGTTATATCGGTTTGTTAGCATTGCCTCTTATATTGTCTTTTATTATTCCGCTTGTGCTAATCATATTTGTAGACGATCAAGAATGAGCAAATTCCACCATACACGAAAGAGGGCAATTCACCCCCTCTAGCCGGCCACCAACGTTCCAACAAGTGGTATCAAAGCCAAGGTTTCTTGTCATCGAACTCACCACCGCAACAAGCACGACAACTACAATGGCCGGCTCCAACATTCACCCACCCAAATTTGAAGGTGAATTCTCTTGGTGGAAGAAGAGAATGGAGGTATTTTTTTATACCGACTTTGATATTATGTTAATAATGGAAAATAGTTTTGAGATGCCTAGGGATGAAGAGGGTGAACCCATTGAAAAATCGCGATGGACCAAGAAGCAAATGGAGGAGCACTTGGAAAATTCAAAGGCCAAGCATCATCTCTTTAATGTGCTCCCCCAACAAGAGATCATCCAGATTGAAGAGTGTGCAAGCACCAAAGAGATGTAGGAAAGATTGATAGAACTTCATGAAGGCACTTCCGAGGCGAAGCTTGCATGAAGGGACCTTCTCCGCTCCCAACTCAACAACATCAAACTCGATAAAGGGGAGAAGGTATTATCACTACACTCTAGGTTTAAAGAAATAATTGATGGATTGTCAAGCGTAGGTGAAAAACACTCCAACTGGGACATGATCATGAAGGCTATAGATGTCTTTCCCTGATCATCAAAGTGGAGCTCCATGGTGGACTCCTTCTACATTTCCAAGAATCTAGAGGTGAGCACTCTAGAGGAATTTTTCTCCACCATGGAACTCCATGAAACAAGGCTTGAAAGAGTAATAGAAGAGCAAATCAAGCCATCAAGGGGAGTGGAACTAGTAGCAAGCAAGGGGAAGAAGAAGAAGGAGACGCCACCTTCATCATCGGATGAAGACTCCTCCTCCTCCTCCTCCTCCATGGATAGCACGGAAGAAGCTTACATGGTAAGGAAGGTAAGACGTGCTTTGAAAAATTTTAAATTTAACAAATCTAATGATAGGAGGAGAAGGCCGAGGCAAAAAATTATTTGCTACAATTGACAAGGAGAGGGACATGTAAGGGATAATTGTCCCCTCTTGAACAAGAGCAAAGAAGTAAGGAGGAAGAAAGGAGAAAATAAGAAGGGGATCAAGAAGGAGGATGAAAAGAAAACCAAGGAGAAAGGGAAGGCAAAGGCACACAAGGCTACATGGGATGATCAATCATCCTCATCAGAAGAAGAAGAAGCATTCACAAGCCATTCCCTAATGGCAATAGGAGACTTGGACTCCACCTCCTCCTCCGAAGAAGAAAGAAGCACTAGTGTGGAGGAGAACTCGAGTGAAGGGGGAGCATGCTCATCTTCATCCTCATCATCGAAAGAGGATTTGGTAAGTGAGGTAACAAATCTCCCTCCCAAGAAAATTATGTCTATGATTTCTAGCTTAACTAAGGAATTATTTAGGGCTAAAAAGAAAAATAAGAGCATGCTTAATGAAATTAAGGCCCTAGAAGAAAAGCTAGAAAAATCATATTTAAATGTGAATGATAATGCTTCTTCTAGTATCAATAATGCATGCTGACATGATGACTATATGCCTTTTAATGTCAATGATGAATGTATTGAAGAAAATAAAGCTTTAAGGGAAAAGGTAGATTTCCTAACCAAGGCCTTAGAAAAATTCACCATAGGCTCCAACACCCTAAATATGATTATTGGGAGCCAAAGGGCTAGTTTTAATAAGAAAGGGTTAGGATACAAGGGATCTAAGAATGAAAAGGCATATCATTGTTTAATTGCTAGGGGTTAAGCTAAAAATAAAATGGCAGCTAGAAAATGGATCCCTAAGGAGTTTTTGGTGAACCCTATAGGAAAGAATTTATATTGGGTACCCAAATCCATCCTTAAGGGTTACGAAAAATCCTAGGTTAGTCAACCATAGTGGACTTAACTTATATCATGAAAAATGGTTGACTTGTAAGGATGAGGGTGGTAATTTTTGATTTATAGTGTCGGGTGATGATTGTTGGTGCAGGGGCACCTAAGTCGAACCTATATTTTGATTATGGCAAAAGACGCAAAGCCAAGGATATATCGTTATCTCACGAGCTGAATCAAGTGTGCAAAAAAGTGCTAAAGCTGGAGCTAAAGGCTAGCGACACCCGGAGGAAGCCGCGGTGGTCAGGCGACACTCGAGTGACTTCGGAGGGAGCCGAAGGAATCAAGTGGAAGGTCGGAAGCAAAAGCGACATGGTAAGTATCGAGGTAAGCTCGTGTGTGTGAGCGTAAGTGAGGTCGTATCCTCCTTACGGGGATGGTCTTAAGTGTAGATCCGACCAAAGACATCCCATCGATGGTCTAGGTCGAGATCGAACGGTCGAAGGCCGTCGAAATAATGTTTTCTTTGAGCTAACTTTGACTTGCAACAAGCATCAGTCGACTGCTAGCTTGGAGGACTCAGCCACAATCACCGACTTTGGAGGTCAAGACTCCGATGTCGATCTTGCCATCGATCGGTGATGATGGCCATCAGTCGACTGATGGTCAATGATCAGCTTTGAGGAGTCAAGGCTTATCACCCCATTTCAAGGAGATTGGTGCTCAATTGTGATTGGCTAGGGTTCCTTTCGAAAAGGGGCTCAAAGGCTATAAAAGGAGGGCCAATCCTAGGGTTTCTTCATCAAATTCCAAGCTTCCAGAAGCCTCTGCAAAGCTACAACTCTCCAACAACGAATTCTTTCTTTTCCGACGTCTAGGTTTAATTTTCTTTAATTTTTGTACGTCGGGATTAGCTTTATATCAGTTGTTTATTTACTTGTTTCGGAGCTTTTATCGTATACGAGGAGAGGGGGAGTGTCCCTCTACCTCAAGTTTTGTTCTTTCTTGTATCGATTAACTCCTACCTCTAACGAGGAGAAGTTCGTTTAGTATTTTGCCCTCCGTGCATGGTCAAGGACCACTAGGGCCTTGGAGTAGTAGCTGAAGGCTACGAACCAAGTAAAATATTTGTCTTCTCTTTTTATTGCTTATCTTTTCCGCTGCAAATTAATTATCTACTTGGTTTTTAAACGAATGAACAAAAAGAAAGTTTTAACGCTATTCACCCCCCCCCATCTAGCGTTTCAAATCGATCCAACAATGATAATGTGATCATAACATGAAATTATGTATAATCTTTGTTTTATGATCATGATATGTAATTAGTGATTTATAATCATGATATGCAATAATTGATGATTTATGATCATGATTGATAATTTTTGATGCATGTTCATGATTGGGTTTTTAAGATGATACTTAACCATGGGTAGAAATGCATGGAATTTTGGTTAAGTGAAAATACCTTTAGGAACATCTCACATCCCACTATAAGGCTAACTTGATTGAGAACATAGCAATGGGTGAGATGATAGGATGATACAAATGGTCCACTAATGCTTATGGCATTTAGATTGGTCATTAAGTGTATCAATAGATTAATCATAGACCAACTATGGGGAAAGCAAATGTTTAATCAATGGACATATTTTCCATAGATCATAGTTGTATATTTTAAATGTTTTAAAACCATTTTATACTTTGCAAACAGTGAGTTCATGTTTTGAAAAGTTTCAAGGCAAAATTAGGCTTTAAAATGGATACAAACTTTAGATATTTTTGCAATGTTTGAGTTTTTGCCAAATTTTCAAAAATAAAATGAATTTTCATGAAAAATCATTTTTCACTAATAAAGGAACTCTCTAGAAATACGTTCTTCAATTTTCATGATTTTTCAAATTTCCTATAATTTTTAATGCATTTCTAAAGTTGGATTTTGAAAATCAGAATTTCTGAAACTTAGGTGCCAGCCTACTGAATCAATGGATCAGTCGATTAATGTACTGTGAACAAGCATAGTAACCTGTTTTTATCAGGTTTTGAACTTATTTTGGTATTTTTTTCCTCCATTAGACTTGATGCCATGAGTGTATAACATTTGTATAATGTTTTTGATGGTGTCAAAGGGGGAGAAATGGTGAGTTTAAGTTAATCATGCTAAGGGGAGAGTTAGCATGTCTTAAGGGGGAGTTGCATGTTTAAGGGGGAGTTTTTATACTCATGTTATTTACATGCTTTCTTGCCTTATGTTTTATGTAATTATTTTACCTAACTTAAACGGATTGTCACGTATCAAAAAGGGGGAGATTGTTAGGGCAATCAACCCATGTGATATGGTTTTGATGTGTGTGGCAAAGGATTTAAGTTAGGTTTGTTATGGATTTGATATGTGCATTGAAGTCATGCAGGACTTAGTAATTTGCACATGGATGACGATAGCATTGGCAAGATTCACCATCTCATGACTCAGTCCTTGAGTCGCTGAAAGATGCATTGCGGAAGCTGTGCGCTTGGTGCATCCGAGGAGCATTGGAGTGAAGCCGAAGGAAGTAGACTTCAGGGTGAGATGCGAAGGATGAAGTTGTAAAGTCGTGTGCTTGGCACATCCGAGGGACGTGGCCGGACGAAGAGAACTTCAAAGATGAGGGACTCCAAGGGAAAATGAGAGTGAGCGAATGTAACCCGGGACGGGATAGCTCATTAGGTGAACTTGGCCAAATGACTAAGTGTCGGATGGGTGTTTCTCGACACTTGTCGACTGCTATAGGTAGCAATCAACTAATCCAAGTTGACTGGAGACTCGACTGGTGTTCAAGTCAAACTTCTGGCTGAACAGTCGATTGCCAGCCCGTGACAGTCGACTGCTAGCTCCATTAGTCGACTCCAAGGGGGGCAATCGACTGATGTCGAGGATTTCAGGCACAGAAGCTTCAGCAGTCGAGTGATCACGTCGATCACTCGACTGATGGCTCCATTAGTCGACTGATGGGAAGATCAGTCGACTGATGTGGGAGCCATTGGTTAAAATCTAACGTGAAAGAAGCCATTAGAGGGCAATGACTATAGCAACAGTAGACTGATCAGGGCATCAGTTGACTACTGCTAGCTCAATGGGAAGAATGATCTCTTCCTTATAAGAAGAGGCCTTTGGACACTTGGGGAGGCTAATGCTTTATTCCTAAACATCCTCACAAGTGCCCAAACGAATTCTACTCTACTTGCATTTATTTCAATCTTATTGTAAGAAGAGAGATTGTAAGAAAGGTTACCTCCACCTAGCTTTGTGCAATGGAGAGATTAGTGGAAAGTTTAAGGCGTGATTCACCTTGAAACGAATCGGGTTGTGGACTAGCGGCAAGGGTCGTGAACGACGTTATATCGGTTTGTTAGCATTGCCTCTTGTATTGTCTTTTATTATTCCGCTTGCGCTAATCATATTTTTAGACGATCAAGAACGAGAGAATTCCATCGTACAGGAAAGAGGGATATTCACCCCCCCCTCTATCCGACCACCGACGTTCCAACATCTAGCACAAAGACTCAAAGGCATGCTCGGTATTGAGAGAAATTGGTAGGTGTTTCCCCAGTAACCTAACTCAGTCTCAAAGGGGCACCTAACCATTTCCACCCATGATAACTGTTTTTTTATCCCTCATAATTTTTTTTTTCAATTTTTTTTTCTTACTCTCTTTTTCTTTCTCTTTTTTTTCTTTTCTTATTCCATTTTTTTTCTTCTCTCTCTTGGAATTTTGATTTTTCCGAATGGGCTTCCACAATCCGAACATCTCCAGTAACTAAAATGCTAAATCTAGAGTCACCTATGGATTCCAAAGTACTAGACTATTGAGATGAATCATAACTAGGTATGTACTAGATTTTTCCTTTCAGATTGTTTGTCATGTGTAGGTGTAAAAATAAAATCTAACCAGTGTAAGTCTAGAACATTCATTAGAGAAAATAAAATAAAATATCACAAGATAAATGAAGTTAAGCTATCCATGGAAACAACTCATGAACAAACTTTAGAAATACTACTGAGGAAGCTTTATAGATGACAAAAATTAAGTGCTGAAAGAAACTAAACAACTTATGCATGAACAAATGAATGCTAACTAAAAAGGCAAATGACAGGAAAGAAAATACTGCTAGAAACAAAATAAATCAAGACTTGGGCCCCCCCAGACTTAAGTGAAGCATACCTTTAGTATGGTGGACGAGGTGGAAAGTCCGATAGCCTCAGCATCTCGGGGTCCTAGGAGAATCTGGTGTTGAGCCGCTGATGCCACATGCATATGTGGTCGATCTGAGAACTAGTGGATGCAGCGGCTGCTCGGTGCTCCTCCTCCCTAGTCCACTGTGCCTGCTGGGCATACATGTGCTGCCGCATCTCCTAGCGGTAGGTGACCTCCTCTTGGCAACGAGCAACATCCTCTTGGAAGTAAATGCGGGCCTCTTCGTAGAACTCCTCAGCCTGCTGGAAGTGCTCCCAGAAGCCCTGAAACTCTGCTTGTGTGTAGGCGCTCTGCTCCTCCTAGTGATGCCTCTGCGTCTACTGCTCGGTATATATGTCGTCGAGGTGCGATCAAAACTCTAAAAAATCATAGGCAGATGTACCTGCATCCTGGTCAAATGTAGAAAAAGGTGGTGGTGTAGGTGTAGGCTCATGTTGACGTGGACTAGGTGGGCTCCTATGCATGCGTGGACTGGAGAGAGAGTGATGTAAAGAGAGAGAGACACACGGTGTGGCACCCCTTTATACCTTGGGCAACATGGCCATGTGAAAACACATGGCCAGACCGTGTGCACTGCTGGAATGTGGGGCACGACCGTATTCCCTCCGTTTCTCTCTGATGGTGCACAACGGTCAACTTCTTCTTACTCGCTCAGTCGTGTAGGTTCAAAGTGATTTTTATTTTTACCTAGAAAGTTCTTTCTAGTCCTAATTCAAATGCAACATGCTAAACGAATATAAATCAAAGTTCAAAACTAACGAATGCAACAAACTAATAAGAAATAAACACAAAATCTAAACTTGGGTTGCCTCCCAAGAAGCGCTTTGTTTAAGGTCTTTTAGCTCGACCCTACTCCATTGTCTCAACTTGTCTCCGGAGGTTCTGTAAACCACCATTCATCTATCTCGAATTCTAGAGACTCCCCTAGATACTTCTTTAATCGTTGTCCATTTACTTTGATCTCCCCTGATTTTTTACTCCATATATCCACTGTACCATACGGGTATACCCTCTTCACCCGAAACGGTCCTGACCATCTTGATTTTAGCTTCCCTGGAAAAAGTTTTAACCTAGAATTATAGAGGAGAACTAAGTCACCTTCCTTAAACTCCCTTCTCAAGATATGTTGGTCATGCCATTTCCTAGTTCTTTCCTTATATGCCTTAGCATGCTCATACGCATCTCTTAGAATTTCGTCTAGCTCGCTTAACTACAGTTTCCTTTTCTCTCCTACCGCGCAGTAGTCCAAGTTGAGCTTCTTGATGGCCCAGAAAGCCTTGTGCTTCAATTCAATAAGAAGGTGGCCAGGCTTCCCATAAACTAGGAGAAACGGGGTCATGCCTATCGGGGCCTTGTAAGTTGTGCAGTAAGCCCAATGAGCATCGTTCAGTTTTTGTGACCAATCTTTCCTTGATGCCACTACCATCTTTTCTAGAATACTTTTGATCTCCCGATTCGAAATTTCCACTTTTCTGCTTGTTTGTGGGTGGTACGCTGTCGAGACTTTGTGGATCACCTCGTACTTATGTAGCAATTTTTCAAATTGTTTTTCGATGAAGTGGGATCCTCCATCAATGATTATGACTCGAGGAACTCCAAATCTAGGGAATATGTTTCTTTTGAACATTTTTATTACGATCCTAGCATCATAGTGGGGTGATGCTACGGCCTCCACCCATTTGGAGACGTAGTCTACGGCGACCAGGATATATTTGTTTACGTCAGATGTGGGAAAGGGTCCCATGAAATCTATCCCCCATACGTCAAAGAGCTCCACTTCTAATATGGTGCTTGCTGACATCTCATGTCTCCTACCTATATTTCCTATTCGCTGGCACTGATCGTAGGAGACTACATAGTTGTGTGTGTCCCTAAATAGACTAGGCCAGTAGAATCATGCTTGAAGTACCTTCGCAGCTATTTTTGCAATTCTAGCATGCCCCCCATATGTTGAGGAATGACAGTGAAAGAGGATGCTCTCCACTTCCTTTTCTGGTATGCACCTTCGATATACACTATCTACACATTTCCTAAATAGGAAGGGATCATCCCATATATATTGTCGAACCTCTGCAAAGAATCTTTTCCTTTGTTGGGTCGTGAATTTTGACGGTATCACTCTCCCTGCCAGAAAATTCACCAAATCTGCATACCAGGGGGTGGTAACCTTAGTAATAGCCATGAGGGTATCATCCCACAGAGCATCGTCTATTTGAGCACTTTCCTCCTCTTCTACCCGACCCTCAATGGGCATTAATGATAAGTGGTCTGCAACGACGTTGTCTGAGCCCTTTTTATCTCTGATTTCTATATCAAATTCTTGAAGTAATAAGATCCAGTGAATAAGGCGGTGTATATCATCCTTCTTACTTAGCAAGTAGCGAACTATAGTATGGTCAGTGTAAACAACCACCTTCGAGCCTACTAAGTATTGTCTGAACTTGTCGAATGAAAACACGACTGCCAGTAATTCCTTCTCAATCGTGGCATAATTGGTTTGTGCTCCGTTCAACGTCTTACTGGCATAGTGTATGGCGTGTAGCTTCTTCTCCATCCGTTACTCCAACACTGCCCCTACTGCCTAATCACTAGCATCGCACATGACCTCGAATGGTAGGCTCCAGTCATGGGGTTGTATTATCAGGGACGTTACTAAGGCCTTTTTTATTTCTTCGAACGTTGCTAAACATTGCCGATCGAAAATAAATGATATGTCCTTAGCTAGTAGATTTGTCAGAGGTCTAGTTATCTGAGAGAAATTCTTTATGAACCTTCTATAAAATTTTGCATACCCAAGAAAGCTCCGAACCCCCTTCACATCCCTGGGTGGTGGCAACTTTTCAATTACTTCTACCTTCGCCTTGTCTACTTTGATACCATTCCCTGATATCTTATGTCCTAGAACTATCCCTTTAGTTACCATGAAGTGACATTTTTCCCAATTCAGAATCAGGCTATTTTCCTCACATCTTTGTAGAACCCTTTCTAGATTTTTCATATATGCATCAAAACTTGTTCCGTAGAGTGAAAAATCATTCATGAATACTTACATAATCTGTTCAATCATATCTGAAAAAAATAGCTGTCATACAATGCTGGAAGGTGGATGGGGCATTACATAGGCCAAAGGGCATTCTTCTGTAGGCGAAGGTTCCATACGGGCAGGTGAAGGTGGTCTTCTCTTGGTCATTCTAGAGAATTGGGATTTGGAAAAGTCCTAAGTACCCATCGAGGTAGAAAAAATAGTAATATTTAGCAAGGCATTTCTGTTGGGTTTCTTGCACTGCGGTGAGTGTGAGTTCGAACATGTTTCGTAAACATGTGCACAGCGGAAGAAATAAAAATAATAAATCTAATTTATTACAATACACACACCACACGCATGCATAGTACAACATGTGTAGACATAATCGTAGTTTCAAATTTTGCAATAAAAGAAAATTTATTCTACGTATACCTGACGTATCACGTCTAGCGGGAAAGACATCAACCGGAGCGACCCTCGCTAGAATCGCCTCTATCCGTATCCACGATGAGTATCTTCAGAATGACTTCACAAAGTCACGAGCCTCGTCTTCGTAAGAGTCACTAGCCTCGTGTCGAAGACGATGTGATCGAGAGAAGATCATAATCCGAATCAAAATCCGGATTCAAAATGAGTCCTCAAAAACTCGCTTCTCCGGAGAGGTATTCGTCAACCTTTTGACGAATCCTTCGTCCTCCACCTATGAGGATTACTGGAGATCGAATACCCAGCAAGGAAGCCACTGTCGGAGCTCCAAACGTCATCCAAATGACACTCTGACAAGGAGGAAATAGGCTGTCCAGAAAACTGGACAGCTTTGGTGGAAGATGTTACGTCGGCCAAATAAGGAAAGCTAGATGCTCACCTTGTCGCCGGAGCCAAGGAACATCACCGGAGGGTCGCCGGAGGATTGCTGGCAAGAGCTTGAATGCCGACAACAACTTGGACGGTGGCACAAGGGGTGGGCGGCGGCAAGGGCTTGGGCGCCAACTACAAGGAGAAGAGGGAGAGGGGCGGCAAGATTAGTTTAGGCTTTTACAAAAACCCTTAAGCCCTATTTTTATAGAGAACAAATTCTCCTAATGGTTATTGGTTCATAACCAAAGACCCGTTGACCCACTCCATTAATTTAAGTTAAAATAAACCAAACCGATTTGATCTATTTTAAGTTAAAACGAACCGAACCAACTTTGGTTCATTCGTTTAAAGCAAACCAAACCCCTTTGGTTTATTCTCCACCATTGGATTAGAACCAAACCAATTTGGTTTATCTATCATGTCTTCATAAGACACGACCCATCCATGCTTCCATTGTGACTAAAACAGTTTCATGCTCGCTCCTTATTTGGTCAAACCAAACCTAGTTTCTCTCGGTCTGAGAATCTTATTCTCAAGCTCGTTTTAAATCCTTCAGATTACGCTCATTGTGCGTGTGACCAAATAGGTTCTCAGTTTATCTTGGCCTTCTATAATTAACCATTAATTATAGAACGATCATGAGTTGCACCTAGTAGTACATCATGATCCCCAATTAACCGACAAGAGTAACAGTTGATCCAGAACTATTTCTGAAACCCTTCAGCAGCTACAATGAATTGTGCCCCATTCCTTTCACTGATCTTATACCCACTTGGTTCAAGACATGGTCTATAGTGTCAGTCCCCACTAAGTTGACTACGTCACACCTAGCCCAAGTATCATTTCCTCATTCTACGGATTCTAGTTACTGCACATGTATCCAAGAGTACCTTACTCTAAACATGTAATGCTTTGGCCAAAGACTTTAGTAACAATCCAATGAGAGACCATGGGTATACATCTCCTCGCAAGGAGTGGTGAATCCTTTATAGGCTATTCAAACACCTTCGATCACTTCGACTTATGGCCAATCATCCCGGGTCCACATCTCCTCAGAGATGCTTGCTTAAGATGTCAAAACATAAGTCTTCATGACCAAGATAACTTGAATACCGCAAGTCAAAGGAACATCACACTTAAGCTGCAGTAAGAACTTCATTGACATATCCATATATGCAGAGAACCATATGAAATCTTACGGCTGGTCACTCCAATGAACTAGTTACCATAACTAGCATCCACGATTAACTCCGGACATCACAATGTCTCCAGCCAGTGAGAATCATCTGCTTGGATACCCCAAGGAGTATACCTCGTGCTAGTCTCGACAGAATTGATGGTGTCCCAATCCATCAATTCATTGACTAGGGATAATTCCAATACATCATAATTACACATGTAGAGATACTCACTAGTTGTGATCCAATCAAAAATCTCTCATGCTGTGAATCGTATCGGGGACATTCAGTAAATGAGTTTAAGATCTAATCAAATACATGAAAACATGTATACTCAAATAGTGAATCTTCATTTATCATATAAATGGTTCAAACATAAGGCGATTGCCTTAGGACATCTCTCATATATTACTAACAGTTTCAACATCTGATCGATAAATGGGAGTGGAAAATGATCTTTCCTTGTTGCTTTGTTTAATTTACGATAATCTATACACATCCTCCACCCTGTTACTGTTCACACAAGGATCAACTCATTCTCTTCATTTTTGACTACTGTAGTGTCGCCTTTCTTTGGAACTACGTGCACTGGACTTACCCACTCACTATCTGAAATTGGGTAAATTATTTCAGAATCCAAAAGTTTAAGAACTTCCTTCTTCACTACCTCCTGAAAGTGTGGGTTAGGTCGCCTTTGGCGCTCCACGGTTGACTTACACCCATCCTCGAGTATTATCCTATGCATGCACAGTGACGGGCTTATCCCCTTTATGTCATCGAGAGAATACCCCAACACTTTTTTGTACGTCTTGAGCACCCCCAGCAACTTCCTTGTCTCTCCCTCACTCAAATTGACCTTTATTATCACCAAATGGGTTGAAGTTGGATCCAAAAATTCATACTTGAGATTCAGGGGAAGTGGCTTCATCTTAGGCCCTGTGTGTTTCTCTTCTGCCACCTGCCCCGACTCTTCCTATTCTTCTGATTCTGAAGATAGGAAAGCTTCTTCCATATAGTCCTCTCTCTCTTTGTCCTCTTCCTATTCTTTGTAGGTTGTTTCAACTTTACCTATCCCTGTAATGGGGAGTGCCTCTTGAAAATCTTGCTCGCTATTTTCCCACATTTCGAGAGTCCACACCACTGTCTCGATAATGTGATATGCGTCGTCTGTGCTCTTTTTCATCAGTACGCCCCCCGCGAATGTGTCCAAAAGTTATTTCGACGAGATAGTGATCCCAGAATAAAAAACATGGAGGACTAACAAATCCTATAATCCATGGTGTGGACAACGAATAACCAATTCTTGTAGTCTCTACCATACTGTGGCCACAGTCTCCTCGCGCACTTGCTCAAATGAAAGGATTTTATCCCTAAGGTAGGCTGTTTTATGGGGAGGGAGGGGGGGGGGAGAATTTACTTAGAAAGGTGTCTTCCATCTATTCCCATGTGTTGGATCGTCGGTGGGCGGCTAGATGGGTGGGTGAATAGCCCTCTTACGCATACGGTGGAATTCGCTCGTTGATTACTCGTCTACAAAGTCGTTAGTGTAGCGGAATAACAAAAACTAAAGACAATTAAGAGTGACAAGAAAACAAATGCTAAAACAAAGTCATAACGTGGTTCACGACCCTTGCCGCTAGTCCACGACCCGATTCGTTCCAAGGTGAATCACGCCTTAAGCTTTCCACTAATATCTCCTTTGCAAAAAGCAAGGTGGAGGTAACCTTTTCTCAAAAGAATCTCTCTTCTTATAATAGGATTGAAATAAATGCAAGTAAGAAGAGTAGGAGACGTGTTGGCACTTGGGAGTATGTTTGGAGTTCAAGAATTAGCCTCCCCAAGTGTCCAAATCTCCCTTCTTATAGGGAAGAGCTCATTCTTCCCGTTGGATGACTAGCAGTCGACTGATGCCCCGATCAGTCGACTGCCCTTGTAGCCATTGCCCCATAATGACTTCTTCCACGTTGGATTTCATCCAACGACTCCCACATCAGTCGACTGATCTTCCCATCAGTCAACTGATGGAGCTTAACAATCGAGTGTCGAAAGCAAGAAGTCGACTATCAACCATTCTGTGCTTGAAACCCTCACGACCAGTCAACTGTTGCCATCAGCAATCGACTGTTGGTTTCGATAATTGACGGCCAACACTTGACAGTCGAATGCTGGGACACAAACTAGACTCGAACACCAGTCAAGTCAACAGTCGACTTGGAGCAGTCGATTGCCATGATATGGCAGTCGACTGATGTCGGGAAAACCCATCCGACACTTAGACAATTGGTCAAGTTTCACCTAAGCGCTACCCGTCCCGGGTTACATTCGCTCACTCTCATCTTTCCTTGGAGTCCCTCGCCTTTGATGTTCTCTTCGTCTGGCCATGCCCCTCAGATGCGCCAAGCACACGGCTTCACAATGGCATCCTTCATGTCTTTCCCTAAAGTCTACTTCCTCCGGCTTCACTCCAATGATCCTCGTCTGGTGGTCCTTCGGATGCACCAAGCGCACGACTTCTGCAATGCATCTTTCACGGACTCAAGGACCGAGTCATGAGATGGTGAATCTTACTAATGCTCCATCATCCATGTGTGAATTACAATGTCCTGCATGACTCCAACGCACATATCAAATCCATATCAATCCTAACTTAAACCCTTTGCTACATACATCAAGACCACATCACATGGGTTGATTGCCCTAACAATCTCCCCCTTTTTGATGTGTGGCAATCCGATTAAGTTAGGTAAAAACAATAACATAAAAACATAAGGCAAGAAAGCATGTAAATAACATGAGTATATAAACTCCCCCTTAAACATGCAACTCCCCCATAAGACATGCTAAAATTTTCCCCTTAGCATGATTAACTTAAACTCATCATTTCTCTCCCTTTGACATCATCAAAAACATTATTCAAATGTTATACACGCATGACATCAAGTCTAAGGAAGAAAAGAAAATACCCAAAACCAACTCAAAACCTGATAAAACAGGTTACTGTGCTCGTGCACAATACATTAGTCGACTGAATTAGAGGATCAGTCCACTAGCACTCAATTTTCAAGTATTTCTGATTTTTCGAATGAACTTCAGAAATGCACCAGAAATTATAGAAAATTCTAAAAATAGTAAAATTTTGAGTACATGTTTCTAGTGAGTTCCTTTATCAGTGAAAAATGATTTTTCATGAAAATTCATTTTAGTTTTGAAAGTTTGGCAAAAACTCAAAAGTTGCAAAACTGTCTAAAGTTTATATCCATTTTAAAACCTAGTTTTGCCTTGAAACTTTTCAAAACATGAACTCATTATTTATGAAACATGAAATGTTTTTAAATCATTTAAAATATCCAACTATGTTCTATGGGCAATATGTCCATTGATTAAACATTTGCTTTCCCCATAGTTGGTCTATGATTAATGTATTGATACACTTAATGACCCATCTAAATGCCATAAGCATTAGTGGACCATTTGTATCATCCTATCATCTCACCCATTGCTATGTTCTCAATCAAGTAAGCCTTATAGTGGGATGTGAGATGTTCCTAATGGTATTTACACTTAACAAAAATTTCATGCATTTCTACCCATGGTTAAGTATCATCCTAAAAACCCAATCATGAACATGCATCAAGAATTATCAATCATTGCATATCATGATTATAAATTATAAAATTAAGCATGAATCATGATTTAAGCATTCAATTCATGGGTTATACATTATCATCACCCAACACTATGTTAAAAATTTATAACCCACACCATCCTAAGTCAACCATTCAATGTGATATAAGTAAAGTCCCCTCATGGTTGACTATCCTAGGGTTTTCCTAACCCTTAAGGATGGATTTGGGAACCCAATATAAATTCTTTCCTATAGGGTTCACCAAAAATTCCTTAGGGATCCATTTTCTAGCTATTGTTTTATTTTTGTCTTGACCCCTAGCAATTAGGCAATTATAGGCCTTTTCATTTTTATTTCCTTTATAACCTAGGCCTTTCTTATTAAAGCTTACCCTTTGGCTCCCTATGATCAAGTTCAATGTGTTGGAGCCTATAGTGAATTTCTCTAGGGCCTTAGTTAAATGGTCTACCTTTTCTCTTAAAACCCTATTCTCCTCAATACATGCATCATTAACATTAAAAGGCATGTTTAATGATGCATGTATTATTGATGCTTGATGAAACATTATTATTCACATTTAAATATGATTTTTCTAGCTTTTCTTCTAAGGCCTTAATTTCATTTTTCATGCTTTTATTTTCCTTTTTAGCCCTAAATAATTCCTTAGTTAAGCTAGAAATCATAGACATAATTTTCTTGGGAGGGAGATTTGTTACCTCACTTACCAAATCTCCTTCCAATGATGAGGATGAAGATGAGGATGCTCCCCCTTCACTTGAGCTCTCCTCCTCGCTAGTGCTTCTTTCTTCTTCCTCGGAGGAGGTGGAGTCCAAGTCATCTATCCCCATTAGGGCAAGGTTTGTGAAGGCCTCTTCTTCTTCGGATGAGGATGATGGATCATCCCATGTAGCCTTGTGTGCCTTGGCCTTTCCTTTTTCTTTATTTTTCTTCTCTTCCTCTTTTTTCTTGCTCCCCTTCTTCTTGTCCTCTTTCTTCCTCCTCTCTTCTTTGCTCTTGTTCAAGAGGGGACCATCATCTCTTATATGTCCCTCTTCTTGGCAATTGTAGCATATAATTTTCCTCCTTGGCCTTCTCCTTCTATCATTAGATTTATTAAATTTAAAATTTTTCAAAGCACGCCTTACCTTCCTTACCATATAGGCTTCTTCTGTGCTATCCATAGAGGAGGAGTCTTCATCCGATGATGAAGGTGGCGTCTCCTTCTTCTTCTTCCCCTTGTTGGCTTGATTTGATCTTCTACTATTCTTTCAAGCATTGTTTCATGGAGTTCCATGGTGGAGAAGAATTCCTCTAGAGTAGTTATCTCTAGATTCTTGGAGATGTAGAAGGAGTCCACCATTGAGCTCCACTTCGATGACCGGGGGAAGGCATCTATCGCCTTCGTAATCATGTCCCGGTTGGAGAGCTTTTCACCTACGCTTGACAAATCGATTATTATCTCTTTAAAGCATGAATGTAAAGATGTTACCTTCTCCCCTTTATCGAGTTTGATATTGTTGAGTTGGAAGCGGAGGACATCTCTTCTTGCTAGCTTGGCCTCGGATGTACCTTCATGAAGCTCTACTAGCTTCTCCCACATCTCCTTGGCGCTAGCACATTCTCTTATTCGGTTGACTTCTTGTTGAGGGAGTACATTGTATAGATGGTGCTTGGCCTTTGAATTCGCCAAGTACTCCTCTCTTTGCTTCTTTGTCCATCTTGATCTCTCAATTAGCTTATCCTCTTCATCCCTTGGCAAATTGAAACCGATCTCCATTATAAGCATAATATCAAAGTCTGTCTCGAAGAATACCTCCATTCTCTTCTTCCACCAAGATAATTCGCCTTCAAACTTTGGCGGATGGATGTTAGAGCCAGCCATCATTGTTGTTGTGCTTGTTGCAGCAGTGAGTCTGGTGACAAGTGACTTGGCTATGATACCACTTGTTGGACCATTGGTGGCTGGCTAGAGGGGGGGGGGTGAATAACCCTCTTTTGTGTACGGTGGAATTTGCTCGTTGATTACTCATCTACAAAGTCGTTAGCGCAGCGGAATAACAAAAACTAAAGACAATTAAGAGTGACAAGAAAACAAATGCTAACACAAAGTCGTAACGTGCACGACCCTTGCCGCTAGTCCATGACCCAATTCGTTCCAAGGTGAATCACGCCTTAAGCTCTCCACTAATCTTTCCTTTGCAAAAAGCAAGGTGGAGGTAACCTTTTCTTACAAGAATCTCTCTTCTTACAATAGGATTAAAATAAATGCAAGTAAGAAGAGTAGGAGACGTGTTGACACTTGGGAGTATGTTTGGAGTTCAAGCATTAGGCTCCCCAGTTGTCCAAATGCCCCTTCTTATAGGGAAGAGCTTATTCTTTCCATTAGGCGCCTAGTAGTCGACTGATTCCCCGATCAGTCGACTGCCCCTGTAGCCGTTGTCCCATAACGGGTTCTTCCACATTGGATTTCATCCAATGACTCCAACATAAGTCGACTGATCTTTCCATCAGTCGACTGATGGAGCTTAACAGTCGAGTGTCGGAAGCAAGCAGTCGACTATCAACCATTTTGTGCCCGAAACCCTCGTGACCAGTCAACTACTACCATCAGCAGTCGACTGATGGTTTCGATAGTCGACTACCAACAATTGGCAGTCGACTGCTGGGACACAAACCAGACTTGAACACCAGTCGAGTCAACAGTCGACTTGGAGCAGTTGACTGTCATGATATGGCAGTCGACTAATGTCGGGAAAACCCATCCGACACTTAGCCAATTGGCCAAGTTTCACCTAAGCACTACCCGTCCCGGGTTACATTCGCTCACTCTCATCTTTCCTTGGAGTCCCTAGCCTTTGAAGTTCTCTTCGTCCGGCCACATCCCTCGGATATGCCAAGCGCATGGCTTCGCAGCGCCATCCTTTGCGTCTCACCCTAAAATCTACTTCTTCCAGCTTCACTCCAATGCTCCTCGTTCGACGGTCCCTTGGATGCACCAAGCCCATGACTTCCGTAATGCATCTT
Organism: Wurfbainia villosa; assembly: GCA_025175895.1. Lineage (NCBI taxonomy): Eukaryota > Viridiplantae > Streptophyta > Magnoliopsida > Zingiberales > Zingiberaceae > Wurfbainia > Wurfbainia villosa. The sequence goes on along the minus strand of CM046000.1, from coordinate 33,153,034 downwards.
TCACTGACTCAAGGACCGGGTCATGATATGGTGAATCTTGCAAATGCTTCATCATCCATGTGCGAATTACTAAGTCCTGCATGACTCTAACGCACATATCAAATACATATCAATCCTAACTTAAACCCTTTGCCACACACATCAAAACCACATCACATGGGTTGATTGCCTTAACACCATGTCGTTATACTCCCTTCTGGTAGTGTGTGTATCCATTGCTTAGCCTCCCCCTTCAGGGAGAATGGGAACATGATAAGCTTAATGGCACAAGTTGGGACTCCTTCATATTGCACTATGCTGCAGTACGCCAAAAATTCTTCGAGGTCTAAATAGGGCTCCTCAATCTGATTTCCTCCGAACTGCTTCTCTTGAATAAGAGCAATTAATTCAAGGTTTATTTCCCAGCTCGTGGCCTGAATTCGTGGAATAGTTATGTAGGAGTTCCATGCTTTTCGTCTAGGCGCCATGTAATCTCTCAAGGGTCAAGCGGACTATGCCAACATCTTAGCGTCCCTTACTGAGAGGGGATAAATAAATCATATACAATGAATAATTCTGAGGGTCGAACCAAAACTTGATCAATCGTGGCTATCAAACTGGATTTTAATATCGATAGTTAAAAAACTGAAGTAAATCAAGATATAATAAATCTAAATTAAAATTAGATGTGGAAAAGCTAATACTGATGTAAATAAAAGTGAAAGTAAAAGTAAAAAAAGTAAATAAATCTAATCCTAAGTCCAATCCAATTATCCACTTCTTGATTCGATATCGAATCAATCAGTCCCCGACAACGGCGCCAAAAACATGATGCACGCGAACGCGACCTCAAATCTCATGATAGAGACCATCGAGGACTCGAAGTGTGCGCTCACGCTCAACTTCTGCAAGTGCACGGATGTCATCAAGTAATAAAAAGATTATCGATCCCACAGGGACTGAGATTCGAGTATCGATTTGTTAAGTGGATGTTATTGTTCAAAATTTAGTTCTAATGGTTGTGATTGCAAGGGTTGTCAGCGGTCCAAACTCAATACGGTGTCACACGGAAGAAGAAAAGGCTTGCTACGAGTCTTTGGAAGGAATTCTAGGATTTTGATTTCACTTGTGTGTCGCAAAACATGCTATCAATTAGGTGTTGCCTAAACGTCCAACTATGGTTTTGTGGAAACGACATCATACACTCCTCCGATGAGCCTTTGCATCTATCGGAAGTTACCTCTACCATACCCGGTCGACCCTTGGCTTTAGGATGGGACAGTCTGTATGAGGATGCCAAATCGATCCATGCGACGAGTAGGAAACGGGGTGCATTTCTTATTCTATCGGATCCTTCTATCCACAGTTATAGGAGATGAGGCCAACCCCTAGGTTCCTCCTTAATTCTCCTAAATCTTAGATACGAGCGTTGTCACCCCTCGTATTGGCTAGCACAGTAGATAGAAAACCAAAACACATAGATATTAGTATAAACTAATACCAATTGCAAATACAAACTCAAGAACAGAATTTAATTTAGAATAACATGTTCTACGCAAACAAACTACTCCCTAATCATAGAATCGAAGAATCTACTTCATAAATATGAGAGGAGAAACACAAAGCACGATCATATTCATATATAGAATGGATATTATGCAAAGAACAAAAATTACAATGCAATGTGGCTCTTCCCTCTGGCGTTGAAGTGCAGAACTTGGATCTCCGATGGCTTCCTTCCTCCCCATTGTGAGTTCTCGAAGCTTTTTAGGGCGTCAGAGTGTCATTCCAACCGTCGTGCCTCCCCCTTAGGGTTTTGGCATAGCCTCCTTTATATAGACATCAGCCTGGATCTCCCCGAAACCTAGAAAATAACCGATTCATGTCAGAATCGTGCAGGCCACATGGCCGTGTGGATCCACACGGGCAGGCCATGTTTGGCGCTATAGCACAGGCCGCGTGTTTTCACAGGGCCAGCGTGTGTGTTATTCTGCTCTAGCTGCCAAATGTCTTCTTTTCGCTCCAAAAGTATGCCATTTTCCTCGTATAATGTTGTCCTACACACAAAAGTACAATGAGTAGATCTCCGAACCATAAAACAGGAAATGCATGCAAAATAAAGTAAAATATGAATGAAACAAATATAAAATGTAATTAGATGTGAATGAAAACTACTCCTAAAACCCTATATGTTTTGCTCACATCATATGGTAAGGAAGGTAAGACATTCTTTAAAGAATTTTAAATTTAACAAGTCTCATGATAGGAGAAGGAGGACTAGGAAGGTGATATGCTACAATTGCCAAGGAGAGGGACACATGAGGGATGAATGCTCTCTCTTGAACAAGAGCAAGAAAGAAAGGAGGAAGAATGACAAGAAGAAGGAAGGGAAGAAGAAAGAAGAAAAGAAAACAAAGGAAAAAGGAAAGGGCAAAATGCAAAACTTAAAAGTGACATGGGATGATCCATCTTCATCGAAGGAAGAAATTTTCACACACCTAGCACTCATGGGGATTGATGACATAGCCTCCACCTCCTCCGAAAAAGAAGAAGCAAGCACAAGTGAGGAGGAGAGCTCAAGTGTAGGGGGAGCATCATCATCATCGGGATCAGAAGGAGATTGAGTAAGTGAGGTAAAGAATCTCCCTACCCAAGATGTTTTTTCAATGATTACTAGCTTGAATAAGGACTTATTTAAAATGAAAAAGAAAAATAAATGCATGCTTGATGACATTAAAAAACTAGAAGAAAAATTGAAAAATTCATGCTCACATGATGATTGTATTTCTTCTAGTAGTAATGATGCATATTTAGAAGAAAATAAGGCTTTAAGGGAAAAGGTAGAATTCCTTACTAAGGCCCTTGATAAATTCACAATTGGCTCAAACACATTGAACATGATTATTGGGAGCCAAAGAGCTAGTTTTAACAAAAAGGGCTTAGGTTATAAGGGATCAAAGAATGAGAAAGCCTACCATTGTTTAATTGCTAGAAAAAAATCTAATAACCATGGTAGCTAGGAAATGGATCCCTAAGGAATATTTGGTGAACCCTATTGGAAATTATTTATATAGGATTCCTAAGTCAATCCTCAAGGGTTAGAGAAACCTTGGATAGTCAACCATAAGTGGACTTATTTCATATCATGTTATTTGGTTGACTTATGAGTATGTTGGTTGATAATATTTGATTTATGATCATGATATGCAATTATGGATAATCCTTGTTTTTATGATCATAATGGGTGTTATTGGGGTGATACTTGATCATGATGTGTAGTAATTTTGCATGATACTTAACCTTGGGTAGTATTGCATGAAAATTTGTGGTTAAGTATAAATATCTTAGTCACATCTCACATTCACCATAAGGTTAACTTGATTGAAAACATAGCATGGGTGAGATGTTAGGTTGATACAAGTGTTTCACTAATGCTTATGGTATTTAGATGGGTATCATGACATAGCAATCATACACCAACCATGGGGAAAGCTTATGTTTAATTCATGGACATATTGCCCAAAGATCACGGTTGGATATTTTAAATGTTTTAAAACCATTTCATGTTTTAAAATCTGTGAGTTCATGTTTTAAAATGTTTCAAGGCAAAATTAGGATTTCAAGTTGATAAAAATTTAAATCATTTTCAAACTTTTGAGATTTTGCTTTATTTTCAAAAATTGATTGAATTTTTATGAAAATTTATTTTTCACTGATAGAGGGACTCATTATAAATGTGTTGCCCAAATTTCATGTTTTTTCAAATTTTATGGAATTTTTACTATATTTCTGAATTTGGGTTCAGAAATCAGAAATTTGAGTTTTTAGGTGCCAGTCGACTGCCTATTTGAACTAGTCGACTGATGTACTATGCTCGAGCACAGTAACCTATTTTAGGTGGATTTAAGTCAGATTTTGGTCATTTTATTCCCTTAGACTTTGATACCTTGTTGTATAACATATATTTGATGTTTTTGATTGTATCAAAGGGGGAGAAATGTTAGTGTTTAAGTGAATCATGTTAGGGGGAGAATTAGCATGTGTTAAGGGGGAGTTGCATGTATTAAGGGGGAGTGTTTTGATACTCATGTTATGTTTACATGCTTTCCTTGCCTTAGTGTTTTGTTAATGTTTTCCATAACTTAAACATGTTGCCACACATCAAAAAGGAGGAGATTGTTAGGGCAATCAACCCAAGTATGGTTTGGTTTTAATGTGTGTGGCAAAAATTTTAAGTTTTGTTGTTTATGTGATTTTATGTGTGTTTAAAATGTGAAGAACTTAAGTGAAACACAGATAGTTGACTTGATGAAAGCATTAGCGAGTTCACCATCTTATGGCTCGAGTCCTTGAGTTGGTGAAGGATGGCATTGCGGAAGTCATGCGCTTGGTGCATCCGAGGGACCACCGGACGAGGAGCATTGGAGTGAAGCCAAAGGAAGTAGACTTCAGGGAGAGATGTGAAGGATGCCACTGGAGGAGGCATGGGCTTAGTGCATCGGAGTGATGTGGCCAGACGAAGAGAGCTTCGATGAGGGACTCTATGGGAAGATGAGAGATTGAGCGATTGTAACCCAGGACGGGGTAGCTCATAGGTGAACTTGGTCGAATGGCTAAGTCAAGTGTTGGATGCTCAAACTTTGGTTTGAGGTTTTCCTGACCGTCGGATGCTCAAACAAGTGTTTGTTTGAGATTTTACTTGACACTAGTCGACTGATATAAATAGAAGTCGACTGTTTTGAGTCAATTGATTGTCGACTAGTGTTCGTGTTCGACTCCAAGCTGCAAGAGGTTTGGCAATAGATTGCACCATCGATCAGCGCCCGAGGACAACAATCAAGCTAACGTGGGTGATCGCGGACGCTGAACCGCTCATAATAGTGATCGATCGGCTATGCATGAAGCGATCGTTGATAACGATGGTCGATTGCCAGGCTACCGTTGGACGGTGATGACAACAAGTTAGAAGTCATTGGAAGTCGACCGTTAGAGCGGCAGTCGACTGATGGCATGCAGTAATTGACTGTTGCATACCCAATGGGAAGAAACCTTTCTTCTCTATAAAGAGAAGGGTTGGGGCCTTGGGCCACCTAATGCTTCCACTCCTATCCATGTTCTAAGGCCTCCCATGTCTTCCTAGTGTTTTCTACTCCTTTCTCTCAATTTTCAATCATATTATCTTGTGAGAAGAGGAGTTGATTTAAAGAGGTTTCTCCACCTTTCTTAAGCAAAAGGAGAAGTTTAGTGCCTTGATTAGGGGAGTGATTTGTCGTACGAATTGTCCGTGGATTAGTGGCAAAAGTTGTGAACCACATTACATCCTCGTGTTTGCATTTGCTACTTCTTTATCTTTTATTTTCTTAATTGTCTTTTGTTTAGCATATATTTCTACTACGCTAATTTTAAGTGTAGACCATTAAGACGTGATTTCCATCTATGATCAACGAGGGCTATTCAATCCCCCTTCTAGCAGGGCCACGATCCTCCAACACCCTCTACCCATGCACCCCCTTCGCCACCTTCACATCACTCACCCTTGGGTCCACCCAAGTATAGGAGCCCTCGTAGTCTACACCTTGATCTTAAACTTGCACCGCATACCTTTTATTCTTTTGAGCAGTATACAGAATTGTCTACTTAGGACTTCTCGGAGTTCCAATCGCACCTCGATGACATCTTCATGGATTAATAGACACAGGGGTAGCGATGGGAGGAGCACAACACCTAAATGCAGACTGAGTATCAGGGCCTACGGGACCATTTCCAGTGGGCTGAGGAGTTCTATGGCTAGGCCCAGCACTATTTTCAGGAGGAGATAGCCTACCGTCTGGAGGTTTGGCAGTTCATGAGAGATGCACGTTCACAGTGGGCCAGGGAGGAAGTGCATAGAGCAGCCGCCACATCCACCAATTCCCAGATTGACCACATGTACATGTGGTACCAACGGCTGAGCACGCAACTCTCCCAGGAGCCCGATATGCCGAGACTGCCAAACTTCCCACCTAGGCCGCCATGCTAGAGGTACAATTACTATTTAAGTCTAGGGGAGACCTACATTTTTCTATATTCTTCTTCCAATGTTAGTTTTATGACATTTAGGTTTAGTGATCATTTTTTTTGTTAGATTGTTTGCATTTATTTTAGTTGTTCATGCATGTAGTATTTATGTTTCTTTCATAATTTAGTTGTTTGGTCCTGTAAGTTGCCTCAATAATACTTTTGAAAACCTTGACATTATATTCACATGCCATAAGTAGTTTACTTTCTTTTATCTCTTGGTACTTAATTTTGAGATGCTTTATTGTATGTCCTAAATTTTCACTTGTTAGCTTTTACTCTAACTTACACTCATCAAATATTCTGAAAGGGAGAATTGATGCATGCAAGTATGACCCCAAATCTTCGACCGAGATCGCCAAGGGTTTGAAGTGTGCACTCGCGGTCAATGATCGCAAGTGCACGGTTGTCATCAAGTAATAATTTATGTATTGATCTCTCAGAGACTGTGATTCGAGTACAGTTTGTCCAGTGAATGTGGTTTGTTTGGAGTAAATCTCTTGCGAGTCAGGTGCGAGGTCAACGATGGTCCTTGCTCAAATTTAGTGTCACTTGGAGAAAGCGAGGGGGGGTGTTGGGATGTATACTGAAAAGTCTATCTTTTGTATGAACATCTTTATTTTTGAAATAAGAATCACATTATCATTGTTTGCATATTTATGGTTATACATATTGTCTGATATATTACATTGTAGATAACATGGTGTGTGGTGTCACACGGAAGATCATGTTATCAGTTCCTTATATAGTATAAGTAGAGGCTCACAACCAAGATAGTTTTGGACAAACCATTGGTATGGTTGTAGTGTGATTTGGTATTAGTTTGTCTTGACCATAGAATTACACTAGTACACTTTGTGTGTATTGAGCAGGACCGACTTAGAGGTGATTCAATTTATTGATGACTACCTAATTGAATCGGACCTCGGATATTATGGTGTACATGCTCTTAATCCCGATATAATAACGGACACATCTACTTAGTATTTATTTATTTGATTTATCAATGGGAGAGATTTATAGATTAAATCTATAGGCTCGGTAAGTTGGGAAATGATATTATTTACATGGTGTGTCGTTGATTATAGGAGGAAATCGTATCCTAAATATTTGGATGATGATGTCCCCTTGAGGAGCTCATAAGGATCATCATGTAAATCCTGTAGGTGGACTTGGTCCGTCATGATAATAAGGTTGAGTGGTACTACTCATGGAGTTAGATATTGATTAATTAATTATCAGTAAATTAATTAATTGATGGACATTCGATTCTTAAACACGGGGAGATATTTGTACAATTAATATATGGAGCCCATATTTATTTATGAGGGTTGGTGAGGTAGATCAATTATAATCCTCTAGTGGAATGGATTATCATTAATGGATCGGACTTTATGTGGGCTAGATCCATTGGGTGGCCAAGATCCAACTCCTCCTCATGGTCCCAATTGTAGCCTATTAAAACCCTCATGAAACCTAGATCCAACGCACAAGATTAAAAGGAGGTTTGGGCAAAATCTATAAATAGGAGGCATTGGCTTTGGGAGGTAGAATAGAATTGGAATTCTAGGGTTTGCTTCCAAAGGCTTGGGTGACAACTAATCTTGGGAGATTAGGGTTTGCTTCAAGGGTTGGGCGGCTAGGGTTTGGAGAGGCTTTGGGTAGCAACAAGTGGACAAGCTTCTTCTCTTCCTAAGGTCTAGCCGGCGCCCATATCTCATCTCCTTTCTCTCCTTGGCCGGCGCCCATCTCTCTTCTTCCTCTCCTTGGCCGGTGGCAACAAGTGTTAGGGTCTTCCCTTGGAGCTCTTGGCCGACGCCCATACCATCTCCTTCTTCCTCTCCTTGGTCGGCGGCAATATCCAAGTTGGGAGCTTGGTGGTCGGCTCTAGAAAGGAGAAGAAGTCTTTGATTATCTTCCTTTGTTCGGAGCGAACAAGAAAAGGAAGATACGAGATCTAGAAGGTTTCAACTCTTGGAGGATCGTTGCCCACACAACGTCCAAGAGGAGGATAGGACATACAATAGAAGACCAAGAGAAAACAAGAGGTATAATTCTTGTTTTGGTTTCATTTTGTTTCTTTGTATTATGTATGTAATTGCATGTGGCTAATTTACTTGGACCCCGAAGATAAACACAAAAATCGGCGATCCGTACATTATCTATTCCGCGGCTAGTCGAGGAAAAGAGTTAGGTTGCTTGAACAACTAGTTTGTTCAAGAGACCACTCTAATCGAATAGCACAATGATGGATCGGTTGCTTGGGTAATCCATCATAGTCTTGGATTAATTTTTTTAATCCGGGGACGTAGATGGGATCGCCATGCACAAGCGACCAAGTTGAAGCGGGAAGCGAAGCTTCAGCCTTCAGGGGGGGTCAAAGTGTCTCAAAGGATTCTAGGATTTCAGTTTCACTTGTGCTTTGTTTAATATGCTATCAATTTAATGCTCCTAGGATCTCTAGTTATGATCTTGTGGGAGGATCATCGTGTGTTATCGCGATGAACTTTTGCTTCTACCAAGAACTATCTATTCCTAGTAAAGTTTCCCTTCGAACTGTCATAGCTCAGGGGGTTGATATCTTTGGGAGCCCCCTATCACTGGGGTCCCTCAACCCTTTTAGAGTTGATGTCACACCGCGAGAGTATGCCGTACCGAAAAGTAAACGGACGACATCTCCTCTGTACGTGGCAATATATCGGGTTAATACAAGGCCCGTAGGCCCACAACAACAATATAACATAAAAATATCAATATATCAAACACAGCGGAAGCATACAAATAGATAAACAAGATACAAAGACCAACTGTGCACTCCGGAGTGACTTGACACGGCAAGAATCATAACAGAAATCAAATCGAAGACCAAATATATACAACACATCCGTATATCACAAATACGGAAACCATACAGGGTAAAGACCCCAAATCAATACTCCATAGTAATACAACAATACGGAAAACATATTCATCCGTCCGGTGTGAGATGGGATCAACTGGCGGAGCTCCGAACGTCCAAGGAATCTTCTACCTATTATCTGGGCGACAGGAAACCCAGGGTCCAGGGGTGGTGAGTATAAACTCAGGGGTAATATATAGAAAGTGCATGAACAACATATAAGAATAGATCTACAAGTATACATGTGAAGATCTACAAGTATACAGCATGAGTCCAATAGACATACAGTCATATCCAAATCTAATAACAAGTAACTACAGTAAAGTCATACTCAATGTATATACTAAACTGATCAACTGAACATGAAGTAATGTACCAACGTACCTGACGGTCTGTAACACCAGATGCTAGCTCATCCTTAACAGATTTACAATAACATAACTCATATAACATACCAAGTCAATCCCATACCTGACCAATACTCCAACATATGAACAGTATATGATCACCTGTAATAACAACCCGGTCCGTACCACACAATGACATGATGCTAATCAAATGCATATAACAGTCTGAATCAACGCATGTATCATGCTCAACACATAGCAGTATATAAAATGCAGATGGCATGTATCATGATGAACAACCATATACAGCAATCATAGCTCAATCAAATGCAGCATCTCACAGGCATATGTAAAACATATATCAAATACATGCATACATATATATCAGCAATGCATATGCATGGTCACTGTCTGCGGACCGTCAACCACGACCCGAGTGGCTGTGGTGGCACGACAAATGACAACGACTCGGTGCCACCACTCTCGAGTGACCAGGTTGGGTAGTATGGTGAGTAGCGTATAAGCGTAAAAAGCTAACTACTCTTAGGGGCCCTCGCAAGCCACGTGTCCCTACCATGAGTAGACAACGCCGCGCACTGGGACAAGCGCGTCACACAACCACCGTCTATAGTGGGCGAGTGCTAACACCACTCTGCTGATGGCGGTGCGATCTCCACTACCACCATCCATAGTGGGCGCGGCCATCCAATGCTCGCCTCAACCTGCTACCACTACCCCGGTGGTAGGGAGGCAGGATGACTGACGACCCGTCTCATCTATAAGGGAGACCCAGTCGTCAGCATGCATGCAAATGTAATGATGCATAGATCCACACAAGTATCCTCGCAACACTCCCTATCTCACGGGGAGTCCTGGTCAACCAAAAGTCAAACTATGCAAGGACTACAATCCACAAGACTCTCTCTATCGTACAAAGAGTCATACTCATCTGACAGTCAACCATGCTAAGACCTCTAGTCAGTAGCGAGATACTATCGACCATCCATATAACCATACACAGATATACGATCCATAATGGATATACAATCATGCTAGGACCTCTAGTCCGTAACCACATACTGACAACCACACACATTTATCTATGCACAGACAACTAAATCCACCATAGATGCACAACTAATATGTGTACGATACAACGATCGACTCCATAACCCAATTCATCACCTAACCCTAGTGATGTAACACAGTAACCCAATCTGAGGTTACAAAGATAACCCTAACCACCTGTACTTACTGATCATCCATCAGCTAATACATAATAGGGTTTATAGTTCCTATCCGAGCTAGATAATCAATGAAGTACCAGAGTTTATATCTCAAAGGTCAAGGCAGTACAAGCATATGATTAAATAAGAGTGGATTTAAGGTAAACAGGTATAAACATAAATCCAAGATCATGCACTGGAATTGATCAAACTACCGGACCAGGTAGATATTACCCACCTGATACGAAGCTCGAATAATCTTCACAGCCGTGGACCTGCTTCGTATCCCAAACCTGCACAATAGTAACAAATTATGGTTAAGTGCAAATATCCAACAAACATAGGAACTAAACACTACATCGTTCCTATACTCGCATCCTTTCCTCGTCTACGAATTAGATACTCGACTATCCCAATCTGATACACCTTAACCCAACTCACAATAGATCACCAACATCCAGCTTCACTCTCAGCCATTCACAGCTCCATACACTATGCAGAAAAAGAACATCATATACAACGCACATCTCGCATCAAAATCACCATACTTAATCCATGCTGAAGCATAGAATTACAACGGAAGGATAAATCAATATAGATCTTACCTCAATCTCCAAATCACCGTATCATAATTGAAAGTCTAAACAACATCTAAATCAACCTGCATATTCACAGATCTAACCTTACCATCCAAATCACTACAACCAAACAACCCAGCTGCCCCAGGAACAATCAGAACACAATTACCACAACTTAGATAGGTAAACCATAAGCAATTCCTCTACTGATCACCGATCTTCGCTAATCATCTAAGCTGCAACTTGTCCTTCCATACACACACAGTCGACACAAATGCATAGATCAATCCACATCCACAGCCAAATCATCACATCGAACAGAAACACCACAAATTCACAACAATTACCATTGAGACAGCAAAGGAAACGAAACTTACCGGCCAAATCTTCACCGTGCGGTTTCCTAACCGCCTATTCACGGACCATCCCCCAACACCCAACTACACTACCACAATCGCTAGATCCTAGCTCAAAATACAAGAGCACCAAGTAATACAGATCCCGTCCAAGATCAGAAAATCGATTCAACATCTTACCTTGCTCCGACAACGATCGACAGATCGCTCCCAAATCCAACAACGAAAACCTGTTGTCGATTCCTAGCTCCCAACGCAATCCCTCACCCGATTCAAGCCTGGCGAAGCTTGGTCGACCTCTTTCCCTCAGCCGGATCACCCACCGGAGGCGTCGACAGCGGCAGCGGCTAGCTCACTGTGGTAACGAAGTGAAGATCGCCGGTCGTGCGAGTGACGCCGACGAAATGAGGAAGAGAAGAAATTGCGCGATCGGAATTTGGGGAGAAGAAATCACGGCTGGGAAAGGAATTGCGATTTGGAGAAATCAGTTCGTTCGGTAGCTTATAAAAGCCGTTCGAACTGATTTGGTTAGCTCAGCCCAATCCAAACCTGAGTCTAATCCAAACAGATTTAGCCCAAATTCAGCCCAAGCCCATTTTCAGCCCAAGCCCATTACAGCCCAAGCCCAATTTAATTCCATTAATTAACCCAATTAACCCACTAATTAGACCCAATTAATTAAAGGGTTTAATCCATAAATTTTTTTTCCATATTTTACAGTTGATGTCTCTTACTTTGGGCCTTCTGCTAGAATAGGTTCTTGGGGTTCTAGGATGTCCTATTAATCCCTATGAAGAGGTGGATCATATTTTATATCCTACTTCCTACGGTTATGGGAGGGAGGATGACCGTAAGGTTCCTCATTGATTCTCGTAGATTTCGATGCAAAGGCATTCAACCCTTGTATCGACTTCATGCAAGAGAAATAGAATAAAAACATAACTTTCATTGATCTAAACAACATAAATTGCAAATACATTCAAAGGCAATGAATAAATATTTAAACTAGCATGTCCAACATACACAAGCTACTTCCTAATCCTAGAATTGAAGTATCTACTCTATGAATAAAGAAGAGTAAACACAAGACATCTGTTTATAATTCATTACAATCCAATTAGTTGTAAGAAAAGAGATAGTACATTCAGTTGGATCTAATGTGTGCCTTGGTCATTCTTTAAGGTGTTGGAGCGTCGATTTGGTTCTTCAAGCCGCTTCCTTCCTCCCCATTGCGAGCCTCCGGTGCTTCTATGGCATCTTCTTGCTGTCACAACCATCGGGCCTCCTCCCCTAGGTTTAGGCGTGCCTTTCCTTATATAGGGGAGCACCTCATCTTTCCTTAATTAGTCGCTAACCCTGATTTGCATAAATCATGCTGACGTCACACGACCATGTGGAATCCACCTGGCTGACCGTGTGGAAGGCTGGAAATCAACTCTATATCTGGCATTGTGAATAGGCACAATCGTGTGAATTTCACATGGTCGATCGTGTCTTCCTCTGGAACTCTATTTTGATGCTATCCTTCTCGTCCAACGTGTGCTCGTGTCTTGGGAACATGACCAGAGCACGCTTGCCCTCCTTGAGCTCCTTTCGTAGTGCCATTTTGTCTCCAAAATGTCATCCTAAGCGTAAAGATAGAAAACGCAGATCTCCAAACAAGAAATTAGAAAATAGGTGCAAACTAAAGGAAATATGCATGAAACAAGTATGAAATGCAATGAGATTTGCACTAAATTACTCTAAAAATCCTATATGATTTGCACACTTCAAGATCCCCTAGACATAGATCTTTGCTTGTTCTCAAGCAAACCTTTGTGTCATGGATTTGGAAAAGTATTATTTCCACACTTAGCATGTTAACTAAAATTATCAGGTGGTACTTTCAATCAAAGAAAATATATATGTTCTAAAAGTTCACTAGGTTAGCTTTTCGTGCATGTGCCGAGAGAATTTCCTAAGGGATACAAATTCTATGTTGAGTTAAATCGTCATCCTATAGCTTTCCTAAGGTCTTCGACTTTTAGGCGCTTACCTTCCCTAAGCAAGGGTTGTTCCCTAGAATTAGCATAAAGTCTCAAAGGCGTGCTCGGTATCGAGAGAAATTGGTAGGTATTTCTCCAGTAACCTAACTCGATTTCATAGGGGTACCTAACCATTTCCACCCACGACAACTATTGTTTTACTCTCATTCTTTTCTCTCTTTTTTCTCTATATATATTTTTTCTTTTCTCCATTTTTTTCTTTCTTTTTTCATTAATCCTTGTAGGGGATCCTTGGAATGCTAGAGGGGGGGTGAATAGCTTGTTATCGTTGCGTGATGTAATTTGTTCGCGTTTGATCATCTACAATCTTGTTAGCACAACAAAATAGTAATAACAAATAAATATAATAAGATACACAATCACAACACGATCATATAACGTGGTTCAGAACCTCAAGTTCCTACTCCACGGATCGGGCTCAAACGAGCCCTAGCGATGCCAATCACACACCACTAATAAACACTCCTTCTCGGAACAATCCGGATGCGGAGAAACCTCTTACAATAGTTTACAACAATAAACTAAATACAACAAGCAAATAATATGAAATACAATGCAATACAAGTAAAGAAAACACTTTACAAATGCCTTTAGATTGCTTGCTTATTGATCGCTTGAACCGTGGTTGAAGACCCTGATTTACAGTAGAAAATCGCCTCAAGAATGTCCAAGAAATCGCTTGCTTTTTCCTCTTTCATGAGCTCCATTTAATGCTTCAACCTGTGCTGGAAAACTCCGATCAGTCGACTGCTCGGGACCATCAGTCGACCGATGACACTATTGTCATGAGACAACGGCTAGATCCACGCTAGAAAGATCCAACGGATCCATGATCAGTCGACTGATAATGACCATCAGCCGACTGATCGAGCCTCCACTCGACTGCTAACCCCAAGAGTCGAGTCAGACTCCATTATGTTCCGGAAAAACCGAGCATCAATCGACTAATCCAATCCCGACCGCCCACCGCAATGATCGCTAGGCTGCCTCGTAGTCAAACCCTAGTTGACTCACTCTAGTCTACTACCACATGGCACCAGTCGACTGACACACCTCAAACATGAGGTTTTAACCCAAGTATGGTGCCCCCATACTTGCTAGACCACCCTTAGCCTAGACCTAAGCCTTCTAGCCACCTCCATCAGCCTCACGCCTCTCGGATCCCTCCAAGTCATCCATGACTTGTTCATCCATTGCGCTAGCCTTCAGGTGCTTCCATCGGCTATGTCATGCTAACGGTGTCTACACTGCCAAGGCACATTGGACTTACGCCGCCAAGACTCCGCTTGGACTTTACGCCGCCAACCATTGGACTTATGCTACCAAGACTCCCGCTTGGACTTTAGGCTGCCAATATCAACCCCTTGGACTTCTCAAATGCCAAGACTCAAGCTTGGACTTTTTTTTGCCAATCCCATGTTGGACTTTCCATGCCAAGTACTAAAGACTAGGACTTTACCTTGCCAAGACCCATGCTTGGACTTTACATTCCAAGACCCATGCTTGGACTTTTCCTTGCCAACCCATGTTGGACTTTCCATGCCAAGACCCATGCTTGGACTTTCCCAAATGTCAAGTGTCCCACTTGGACTTTCCATGCCAAGTACCCAAGACTTGGACATTCCCATGACAATTACATTGTCATATGTTTTTGTCGAACATCAAAACATCTCTCGAGTCAAGCTCGAGTCCTGGTCAATCGTGACCTGAGCCGATTGCACCAACAATCTCCCCCTTTTTTATGTTTGACAAAAACCAAACAAACCATTGAGTTAGGCTATCTAACTCAAACCAATCATTCCCATCAATTTTCCCAATTGATGTCATTTTCCCAATAAATTCTCCCCCTTTTTGACTAACATAAAAAAGGTTCTCTCCAAGGAGGTCAATGTCTCATGTCCCAATGAGATCTTACAATCTCCCCCTTGGTCGAAAAATACCTAGGATGCCTACTATCTTCCTAGTGATAAGTCCCATATCACTCAAGAGAGGCAATCCTATACACTCTCCCAATTTCCAAATTGGGTATCTCAAAATCCCTTTTTCCCTCTCATGAGAAAAAAAAAACCATCCATCATCCCATGATGGATACCTCCCCTTAAAGGCTTGCTCCCCCTTTACCATTGCACCAACAATGTCCTTGGGAAGTCCTTAAGCCAATATGAACTCTAAACTATCAAAATTAAGGTTGAAAGTTCAACATAAAACTTTCCCTCACCTTAAAATTGATATAAACCCTAAACAACTCTCCTAATCCATATCCAATGGATTTTCACCCTTTCTAATGCTTCTCAAAGCATATCCTAGGGTTAGGAGTGGTTAGGGAACTTTACCATGGCCAAAAATGGGGTAAACAAACCTTGTTTTCCTGAAATGATCCTGACAGTCAACTTTATCAAAGATCAGACGACTGTCACTCCCATCAGTCGACTGCCACCAAGGGCAATCGACTGATAACTGAAATTTCCGAATTTCAATTATCGGAAACAGAATTTGGAAATTCATAAATAATTATACGTATATCAAAAAATTATGAAAATTCATATGTATAATACTTATAGTCAATACAATGGGTGAAAATGATAGAAAAATATTTTATCCATAAAATATTAAAATTGATACAAAATCCAAAAGTGAATAAAAACTTCAAAGTTTTAGCTCACTTTGTATAAATCTCATCAATGGTGATTGCTTTCAAAAGATAGACTTCACCAAGGTTTTTCAAAAAGATTTTAAAATATTTTCAAAACCTTATTTTGGATCATATTGCTTGGGCTCAATGTACATGATTTGTACAAAAGCTTTCCCAATGATCCACCACTCATATAAGATGAGTTTTGGTTCATCTAGATGCAAAAATTATGCACCTTGAACTTAACTCATATCCTAGCATCTCACATGTATCTAGAGTGTATAAGTACACATACATGTCAATGTAATGTGAGATGTGGGTTTTGTTCTCCCTAATCTAGGGTTTCATGTATTTTTTTAAGGCAACTCTACTTGATTCCCTTATAAATGGGACTCCAAGTCATGCCATTGTCCTTAACTCAATTTTAATCAAATGCATTAATGATTATGACATTAATGATGATATAAATAAGCATATGCTCATAATCATGATGTCATGGCATAGGATGAAATCTAAGCATACATGACATAAAACTAACCTAAGCATAATCATGACATATTAAGTGATAAAATGAAATATGATGTCATGACATGTCATATGACAAACAAAGCATGACATATAAAATGTATAGGTATAAGAATAACTAAAATTTAATATTAATTGTCATTTGATATAATTAAGTATATTTTGCCATAATGTCAACTTATCTCCTAAAGTGTGCCAACAACTCAAAAATGACACACTATGACCTCTAAACCTAAGTTGTGCCAATTTGATCAATTTTTCATAATTTCATAAATTATATTGGCACATCCTAAAATCTTTTAGGATAAAAATTCAAACCACATTTTCAAGGTATCCATAACCTTGAAAATGACCTAAAGTGCCACCTTTACCATGGTTAGGTTAACTACCCATCCATTGAAAGTTGGCACACCCTAACCCATTTAGCGTGAATCGATCACGCTCCTAGGAACCCAATACCTATTGGAGCTCCTTGGGTTTGCAAGGTATTCCTTAGAAATAACTTCCCTAGATACCTTCCTAATGACCCTTCTAGGCTTGTTAGCCTTGGTCATTTTGGTCTTACCTAGGTTGACTCTAGGGGTAACTCCCCTTGCAACCTTCTTAGTGGCCACCCTAGGTTTCCTTGAAACCCTAGCCACTAGGTACATACCTTGGTCAACTCTAGGGATGACTTCCCTATTGACCTTGGCCTTCCTAGACCTAGTTTGTGTTCCATAATCAAATGGAACACTATGATAAGCCACCTTAGGCTTAGGTTTGTGACCCAAACCCTTCTTTCCCTTGGTTGACTTTTGTCTCTTAAGTCCTAGGTGTTGACTCTTGGTCCTAGACTCTAGACTTTGACCATTTGACCCTTTAACTTGATTTTGCATAATCCTAAGGGTCTTTTCAAGTTTTTCAAACCTTGATCTCAAGGCTTGGTTCTCTAATTCTAATTGCCCAATTTTAGAATTTTGATTTAATCCTTGGGCGTTGTTCTTCCTAGGCATATGCCTAGTCCATTTAGGGTTAAGACCTAGGCGTTCTCTTATTTTTTTGATAGATTTCCTAGGTAAAATATTTTTAGGAACATTAGTCCCAAATTTCTCCTTATTACCAAAATGGACACTTTTAGCACCTAAACACAAATATTTATCTCTAGCATGCTTTTCATGATGAATTGCACGAGAATTAAAATTTCTAGCTTGCTTTTGACTTTTAAATTTAGAAGGTGCAATATTAAAATATACCTTAGGGTTAGCCTTAGCTCCCCCTACTTGTGATGCTCCCCTTTGAGTTTTCTTCTCCCCCTTTGGGCATTGATTCCTATAGTGCCCCTTTTGATGGCACTTGAAACATACTATAAGCTCCTTGCCCTTCCTAATTGAGCCACCGACATCCTTTGAATTTGTGTTGACTTTTGGTGCCGGAGGAGTATTCTTGACTTTCTTTGGACACTTACTCTTATAGTGGCCAAATTCCCTACACTCAAAACACATAATATTATTTTTATTTTGAATTACGATGTTTGAGTTACCTAAGTCAATGGAGGCCGAAATCGGATTTTGAGCTTCTTCATCTTGACCGAATGTCGAAGCTTCTTCTTGGTGTTCCTCCGGTGATCTAATCTCCTCCCCCTCAATCCTAGAGGTGGAGGTTTCCTCCAATTCTACTTCCTCTTCCTCCTTGGATGTTGATGGTCTCTCAACATCCAAGTCCTCACTTCTTTGTGAGGATGATACATTTGCCTCTTCGGTCCCTTCCTCTTGGACCGGTGATGGACTTTCATGGAGCTTGGCCACTTGGCTCCATAGCTCCTTGGCATCTACATAATTACCTAACATACAAAAGATATTGTTAGGTATTAAATCAATTAAAAACTTCATTACCTTATCACTTTTCTCGAATGCTTGGACTTGCTCTTCGGTTCATCTCCTTTTCTTAAGGAATCCACCTTTTGGTCTTCTCGGATACTCAAATCCATCCATCAAAATGGACCATTCTTTGAAGTCCCTCATCATCAGGAAGTCCTCAATTCTCGCCTTCCATTGTCTAAACCCTTCTTGTCCATAGAATGTATATAGGATAGGGGTGTTGATATCCCATCCTAGTTGTTCTTGAACTTCCATATTCACCCTCTAGCGTGCTCCCTTAGTTGTTAAACTTTAAGAGTGGCCTCGCTCTGATACCACTTGTAGGAGATTGTTGGAATGCTAGAGGGGGTGAATAACTTGTTATCGTTGCGTGATGTAATTTGTTCGTGTTTGATCGTCTACAATCATGTTAGCACAGCGGAATAGTAATAACAAATAAATATAACAAGATACACAATCACAATACGATCATATAACGTGGTTCGAAACCTCAAGGTTCCTACTCCACGGATTGGGCTCAAACGAGCCCTAGCGATGCCAATCACACACCACTAATAAACACTCCTTCTCGGAACAATCCGGATGCGGAGAAACCTCTTACAATAGTTTACAACAATAAACTAAATACAACAAGCAAATAATATGAAATACAATGCAATACAAGTAAAGAAAACACTTTACAAATGCCTTTAGATTGCTTGCTTGTTGATCGCTTGAACCGTGATTGAAGACCCTGATTTGAAGCAGCAAATCGCCTCAAGAATGTCTAAGAAATTGCTTGCTTTTTCCTCCTTCACCAAGCTCCATTTAAAGCTTCAACCTGTGCTGAAAAACATCGATCAGTCAACTGCTCGGGACCATCAGTCGATTGATGACACTGTTGTCGTGAGACAACGGCTAGATCCACGCTGGAAGATCTAACGGATCCATGATCAGTCGACTGATAATGACCATTAGTCGACTGATCGAGCCTCCACTCGACTGCTAACCCCACCAGTCGAGTCAGACTCTATTCTGTGCCAGAAAAATCGAGCACTAGTCGACTGATCACAAGATCAGTCGACTGCCCGACCAATCAGTTGACTTCCCACCTCTGGCAGTCGACTGCTAGGCTAATTCTCATAGTCAAACCCTACTTGATTCACTCCAGTTGACTGCCACATGGCACTAGACGACTGACACACCTCAAACATGAGGTTTTAACCCAAGTATGGTGCCCCCATACTTGCTAGACCACCCTTAGCCTAGACCTAAGCCTTCTAGCCACCTCCATCAGCCTCACGCCTCTCAGATCCCTCCAAGTCATCCATGACTTGTTCATCCATTGCGCTAGCCTTCAGGTGCTTCCATCGGCTATGTCATGCTAATGGTGTCTACACCTCCAAGGCACATTGGACTTACGCCGCCAAGACTCCGCTTGGACTTTACGCCGCCAACCATTGGACTTATGCTGCCAAGACTCCCGCTTAGACTTTACGCCGCCAATATCAACCCCTTGGACTTCTCAAATGCCAAGACTCAAGCTTGGACTTTCCTTTGCCAATCCCATGTTGGACATTCCATGCCAAGTACTCAAGACATGGACTTTACCTTACCAAGCCCCATGCTTGGACTTTACATGCCAAGACCCATGCTTGGACTTTTCCTTGCCAACCCATGTTGGACTTTTCATGCCAAGACCCATTCTTGGACTTTCCCAAATGCCAAGTATCCCACTTGGACTTTCCATTCCAAGTACCCAAGACTTGGACTTTCCCATGACAATTACATTGTCATATGTTTTTGTCGAACATCAAAACATCTCTCGAGTCAAACTCGAGTCCTGGTCAATCGTGACCTGGGCCAATTGTACCAACAATCCTCACTAGAATTTTAATTTTTTCGAAAGGGCTTACACAATCCGAGCATCTCCAGTAACTAAAATTCTATTTTTAGAGTCTCCTATGGATTCTAAAGTACTAGACTATTGAGATGAATCATAACTACGACGATGCTAGATTCTCCCTTTTAGAATGTTCGATAAGTGTAGGTGAGGATAAAATCTAACAAGTGAAAATCTAGAATCATCCATCAAAGCATCTAAAAATAAAGTACCAAAGGATAAATGAAGTTAAACTATCTCTGGCATTGAAACATATCGTAGAGATTTTTGAAAATATCACTGAGGTGACATAAAATGACCAACAACTTAAGTGCTGAAAGGAACCTAAACACTACATGCACAAGCAAATAAATGTACGTAATCTAGAAGAATAAATAAAGACTAAACCTCGATGTTAAACTACAGCTAGCAGAAAAACAAGTAAAATGTAGGACTCCCCTAGACTGAGATAGTAGCTATACCTCTAGCATGGTTGCCTCAGCGGGAAATCTGGAAGTCTCGACATTTCGAGCTCCTGGGAGAATTGCGTTATCAGCCGCTAGTGCCACATGTACATATGGTCAATTTGGTAACTGGTGGACGCAGCGACTGCTCGGTGCTCTTTCTCCCCGACCCACTATGATCATGCATCTCGCATGAACTATTGAACCTCCTGCCGGCAGGCGACCTCCTCTTGAAAATAGTGCAAGGCCTGGCCGTAGAACTCCTCAACCCTCTAAAAATGCTCTCGGAGGCCCTGAAACTCTGTTTGTGTATAGGTCCTGTGCTCCTTCAATCGTTGCCCCTGGGTCTACTGCTCCGTAAAGATGTCATCAAGGGACAATCAAAACTTTGAGAAGTCATAAGCAGACGTACATGAATCCTACTCAAAAGAATGAAAGGAATGCGATGTAGGATCGGGGTGTGGACTAGGTGGGATCCTATGCATAGGTGGGTCTATAGGTGAGTGATGGGCAAGAGGTGAAGGGGGTGCATGAGTGGAGGGCCCCACATGTTTTGGGGACTCCACCATCCGATCCAACTGCTAATTTGCACGGTTGGTGATAGTGGTACGATCGGTGTCGGGAGTCTAACAGGTGGCAAGTTCTACCTTCCAAAACAAAAATAGTTACCCTCTTAACTATCATCTTCATTTCCATGCACACCCCTAGGTCGATGCTAGGGATCCCCTCTACTCTATCTAATCCCTCACAATTGTACCCCATTGAATCACATATGTGGGTCAATAGACCCCCTAAGATAATGTCCCCCTTTGGTGCTTTCCCTACCTTAACTAGATGCCTAATAAAATGGAACCTCACATCAATAGTATTTCTCTCTTGCAACTTGTCCCATAGGCAAAGAAGTTCGCTCAACCTCATGACTCCATCACTCTCTCCTCTACCAAGAATGGCACTTGCCATGACTCAATGAATATGCCTAAAAATAGGATTTTGAAGTCGGGAGGCTTTGGCTCTTGATGGGGAATATGCATTTTCCCCTGTCAAATCAAACAAAAATAATCTCGCATTAAATTCATTAGGGGTTCTCCTTTCTCCCCCACTAGGTAGTCCAAAATAGAGGTTCCATTGGGTTAGGGTCCACTCATGTTCAATGTTAAATAACCTAAAGGTAATCTTGCCCTCTTCACTATCCTTTCCCGATAAGATCTCCGCATCCACCGAGCTCAAGAATTCTAAGACTACCCTAGGGTAAGTTAGGCATCTTACTCCCATAATCTCCTCCCAACCTACTTTACCCAACAAACTTTGCATTACCCCAAACAAACCTAGGGTTTCAAATAAGAGCACATCTAAATAGCGAGTAGTAGTTATCTTACGAGAAGAAAGCATGTTAAATCTATTCCTATGTGCATCATCTCAAAATGTTATGCCTAGAGGAGTATTACCTTCCTCCGATTCTTGTTGGGCATTTCTTCCCCTCGACCTTGTCCTTGAAGGGGTAGCCTTTGTTGCAGTGTGCTTTATCCTCTTCATTGTCGCCCCTTGAATGCATCTTGAAGGTTGGAGATGGTTGTTTGGAGGTTGGAGACCAGGGAAAGCAAGATTTAGGGCAAGGGATTTGAGTCACATGACTAATTTTGGGCAACCACACGGCTCACACCCCTTTTAAAGGGGCGCAACATGACCGTGTAGAATCCACATGATCGGCCGTGTTAAGGCTCTGACCTGGGTGCTTGGAAAAAGTCCAGAAATTGGCATGACCGTGTGAGATTAACATGGTCAACCGTGTGTGACTCTAGATATCTCCAGGAGTGCAACACGGTCTGAGACTTACAACATGCCTTATCGTGTGCTCTTCTGCTCGTTGGGCACTATTAGTTATATATGAGAGGTGTCCTAAGGCAATCGCCTTATGGTTGTACCATTTATTTGATAAATGAAGATTTACTATTTGAGTATACATGTTTAAATGTATTTGATTGGATCTTAAACTCATTTACTGAATGTGTGCAATATGATTCACATCATAAGAGAATTTGTGATTGGATTACAACTAGTGAGTATCTCTACATGTGTAATTGTGATGTATTGGAATTATCCCTAGTCGATGAATTGATGCATTTGAACACCATCAATTATGTTGAGACTAGAATGAGTTGTACTCTTTGGCTTATCCAAGCAGTTGTTTCTCATTGGATGGAGACATTAGGATGTCCGGAGTTAACCGTGGATGCTAGTTATGGTAACTAGTTCATTGGAGTGACTAGCTGTAAAATATCATATGGTTCTATGCATATACATATATGCCAATGAAGTTCTTACTGCAGCTTAAGTGCGATATTCCTTCGACTTGCGGTGTTCAAGTCATCTTGGTCATGAATGAATGGTGGTGGATCCGAAGCTTCGCTTCCCACCTCGGTCGTTTGTGCATGGCGATCCCATCTACATCCCCAGATTAAAAAAATTATTCCTTGACGAAGAGGGATTACCCAAGCAACCGATCCATCGTCGTGCTATTCGATTAGAGTGGTCACTTGAACAAACTTGTTGTTCAAGCAACCTACCTCTTTTCTTCGATTAGTCGCGGAATAGACGATGTATAGATCGCCAGTTTTTGTGTTTATCTTCGGGGTCCATGTAAATTAGCCACATGCAATTAATTACATCATACAAAGAAACAAAAGGAAACTAAAACAAGAATTATACCTCTTGTTTACCTCAAGGTCTTCTATTGTATGTCCTATCCTTCTCTTGGACGTTGTGTGGGCAACGATCCTCCAAGAGATGAAGCCTCCTAGATCACAAATCTTCCTTTCCTTGTTCGTTCCGAACAAAGGAAGATAAATAGCTCCCTTCTTCTCCTTTCTAGTTCCGCACACAATCCCTTTGGAGAAAGATCAAGCAACCTTCTTTGTTGTTGCCGCCGGCCACCAAGGAGAGGGAGATGGAATTGCCGGCAAAGATTGATATCTTGCCGCCGGCTAAAGGAGAAGAGTAGGAGGAGGTTTTGGCATAGGCCAAAGCAAGGATGAAGAAGATGGGTGACGGCTACCAATTAGGAAGAGAAGGAAGCAAACCCTAATCCTTCCAATGAGTTTCCGCCCAAGCCTAATTCCCAACCCTAGTTGGCCAAGCCAAAACCCTAATCTCCCAAAGATAACTTGCCGCCCACTCCTAAGCCCTTATTTATAGAGATAGGCTTAAGCCTCTTTTTAATCTCCATTGTCGAATCTAGAGATTAAATCTCAACAGTCAAATCTAGAGATTTAATGTCCACCGTCGGATCTAGAGATTTAACCTCCACCATCGGATATAGAGTTCCAATTTCCACCATCGGATCTAGGCTTCATGAGGGTTTTAATAGAGTACAATAGAGACCATGAGGAGGAGTTGGATCTTGGCCACCCAATGGATTCGACCCACATAAAATCCGATCCATTAATGATAATCCATTTCACTAGAGGATTATCATTGATCTACCTCACCAACCCCATAAGTAAATATGGGCTCCATATATTAATTGTACATATATCTCCCCGTATTTAAGATCTCGAATGTCCGTCAATTAATTAATTTACTGACAATTAAATATTTAATATCTAACTCAATAAGTAGTATCACTCAACCTTATCATCATGCCGGACCAAGTCCACCTGCAGGGCTTACATGATAAACCTTATGAGCTCCTCAAGGGGACATCATCATCCTATAATCAACGGCACACCATGTAAATAATATCATTTTCCAACTTACTGAGCCTATTGATTTACTCTATAAATCTCGCCCATTGGTAAATCAAAGAAACAAATACTAAGTACATGTGCCCGTTATTATATCGGGATTAAGAGCATGTACACCATAATATCTGAGGTCCGATTCAATTATATAGTCAGCAATAAATCGAATCACCTCTAAGTCGGTCATGCTCAATACACACAAAGTGTACTAGTGAAATTATATGGTCAAGACAAATCAATATTAAATCACACTACAACCATACCAATGGTTTGTCCAAAACCATCTCGGTTGTGAGCCTTTACTTATACTTTACAAGGAACTGATAACATGATCTCCCATACAACACTACACACCATGTTATCTACAATGTAATATATTAGACAATATGAATAACCATAAATATACAAACAATGATCATGTATGTCTTATTTCAAAAATAAATATGTTCTTACAAAAGATAGACTTTTTAGTATACATTCCAACAATCTCCCACTTCTACTAAAAGATAATGTTGTCCTCATACTGCCAAATATCTGATTCCCATTCCCTCCACATGCCTATCATAGATTTCGCTAGAAGGGCCTTAGTGAAAGGATCTACCAGGTCATCCTATAATGCAATCTAGGCAACAACAACTTCTATCCGCTTTACGATCTCTCGTATCAGGAGGTACTTGCGCTCTATGTGTTTACTTGCCTTATGGGCTCGTGGTTCCTTCAAGTTTGCAACTGCACCACTGTTATCACAATAAATTGTGATAGTTCTGGGAAAACAGAAATCACATCCAAGTCCATCAAGAAGTTCCTGATCCATACAACTTCTTTGGTCGCCTCAGAGGTCGCCACATACTCAGCTTTAATGGTGGAGTCCGCCATGCATTTCTGCATGACACTCCTCCATACAATGACTCCACCTTCTAAATTAAATACAAAACCTGAGGTATACTTATTGTTATCCCTATCTGATTGGAAGTCAGAATCTGTGTAACCCATAGGGAGTAATTGATTTGTCTGGTATACCAGCATATAATCCCTAGTCCTTCTCAGGTACTTCAATATATATTTTATCGTAGTCCAATATTCCTGTCCTGGATTACTCTGATATCTGCTAACAATGCCAATAGCAAAGCAGATATACGGTCTCATACATAGCATGACATACATGAGACTTCCTACTGCTGAAGCATAAGGAACCACCTTCGTCTCCTCTATCTCCTTTGATGTTATAGGACACATCTCTTTAGACAAAGGTACTACATGCCTAAAAGGTAGAAAACCTTTCTTGGAGTTCTGCATGCCAAAACGAGCCAAAATGGTATCAATGTATGAAGCTTGTGATAAGCACAATATCCTTTTCCTGCGATCCCTTATAACCTTGATCCCAAGGATGTGTCCCACTTCTTCCAAGTCCTTCATATCAAACTGTTTGGACAACCATACCCTTACGTCCGATAACACCTTGACAATGTTGCCAATTAACAAAATGTCATCTACGTATAGTACAAGAAATACCACTACGTTTCTGTCACATCTCTTGTATACACAAGACTCATCCGGACTTTGAATAAATCTATAAGACTGGATTACCTCATCAAAGCGGATGTTCCAAGATCTCGAAGCTTGCTTCAATCCATAAATGGACCGATTAAGCTGCACACAAGATGCTCTTTGCCCTTTGCAATGAATCCCTCTGGTTGCTTCATATAGATGTTTTCCTCAAGACTTCCATTAAGGAAAGTTGTCTTGACATCCATCTGCCACACCTCATAATCCATATGAGCAGCAATACATAAGAGAATCCGAATAGACTTAATCATAGCTACCGACGAAAAAGTCTCCTCATAATCGATACCCTCTTTCTGAGTATACCCTTTTGCAACAAGACTTGCTTTGAAGGTCTCAACCTTCCCGACTATTCCTCTCTTTCTTTTGTAGATCCACTTGCATCCAATGGTTTTTACACCATTGGGTGGTTCTACTAGCTCCCAGACCTAATTTGAATTCATAGATTCTGTCTCAGAATTAATTGCACTTTGCCAAGATACCGCATCTTTATCTTGGATTGCCTCGTCATATGTCCAGGGATCAGGTTTATGTTCGCCAGGGACCAAATTCGATCATTCTCCCAAGAACATAAATCTATCAGGATGTCTAACAACCCTCACACTACGACCAGGTATCACCTATGTATCCTCTGTGACATGCGGTGCAGTCGCTTGTGGTATATCTTCTTATACCGGTGATACTAAAGTAGTGACTTCCCCTCTCAATTCCTCTAGAACAATCTTACTCATGGGCTTGTGGTTCATCACATAGTCTTCCTCTAGAAATTTGGCGTTCGTGCTAACGATCACCCTCTGTTCTCTAGGACTATAAAACAAACCACCTTTCGTTCCTCTAGGATAGCCAACGAACATTTGCACTTCTGTACGAGGTTCCAACTTACCAGCATCTACCTTCAAAGACATGTTCCGACTCCCCAACCGGAATACATATCTCGTGCACCAGGCTTTTCACTACCCACAATTCGTGGGAGAGTAGACATCGATTTAGATGGTACCAAGTTCAGAATATACACTGCCATGTCCAGAGTATACTCCAGAACGAATCTGACAACTCAGAATAACTCATCATCGATCTAACCATCTCCATAAGAGTCATATTCCTTCGCTCCGCTACATCATTCTACTGGGGTGTGTCAGGTGCAGACAATTGGTATTGAATCCTAGCCTCTAATAAGTAATTCCTAAACTCTCCCAAGAGGTACTCACCACCACGATCAGATCGCAGTGTCTTGATACTTTTACCTTGACGTTTCTCTGCATCAGCCTTGAATTCTTTGAACTTGTCAAAGCATTCAGACTTGCGGCACATCAAGTAAAAGTATCCATATCTTGAATAATCATCTATAAAAGAGACAAAATATTCAAAATCAACTCTAGCCTGGATAGACATAGGACCACACAAATCAGAATGAACCAATTCCAACACATCTTTGGCTCTATACCCCTTGGCCTTAAAAGACCTCTTGGTCATTTTACCTTCCAAGTAAGATTCGTAGGTTGGGAATTCTTCCACCACTAATGAACCCAGAGATCCATCAGCTATCAACCTTTGAATTCTACTTAGGTTAATATTACCAAACTTTAGATGCCAAAGATATGTTTGGTTCATTTTTGAAGGTTCTTTTCTCTTATTATATTTAGAAGATGAGTTATTAACTTTTATTTGCATCGTGAGAGCTTTTGGTTCAAGGGTATATAAATTTCCTATCAATGTACCAGAATAGATAATGTCCCTATTCCTTTTTATAACAACTCTGTCATTAAAAGAAATAGAATATCCATCCATAAACAATTTAGAAATCGAAAACAAATTCTTTCTAAATAAAGGTACATAAAGGCAATTTTTCAGAACCAAAGTTTTATCCCTATCCAAAGATAAATAAACATCTCCCACTGCAATAGCCGTCACCTTCGTAGCATCGCCCAAGTAAATGTTATTCTCCCCCTCAGTCAGTCGTCTAGTTTCCTGGAACCCCTGCAAAGTATTGCAGACATGATCAGTGGCTCCCGTATCTACACACCAGATGCCGGTAGAAAACACCGCTAATCAAGTTTCAATGACTAGACCATAAGATATACCTTTGTTCTACTTCCGGTTGGGGTAGTCCTTCTTCCAATCTCCAGTCTGCTTGCAGGTGAAGCACTTGCCTTTCGGCTTCTTCACTCCTCCCTGAGATCCTCCCGCCACCTTTGCCCCATCTTGTTTCTTCTTCTTCATGCCTTTCGGCTTAGAAGTAGAAACTGTTGGGGATCGAAACGGCCGACTAGAGGGGGGTGAATAGCCCTCAATCGTTGGATGTCGGATTTTGCTCGTCTACAAAACGTTAGCGCAAGCGGAATATGAAAATATAAATAAAGACAAAGCAAAAGATAAACAAACAATACAAACACTGAGATGTAACGTGGTTCACGGTTACGTCGCTAATCCACGGTCCGATTCGTCCACGGTGAATCACTCCGCAATCTATCCACTAGATCTCTCCTTTGCACAAAGCTAGGTGGAGGTAACCTCTTTACAATCTCTCTTCTTACAATAGAATGGAAATAAAGCAAGCAAGAAGAGTGGAAAAACCCTTAGAGAACTTTGGGAGCAAATTGGAGCATAAGCATTAGCCTCCCAAAGCCCCATCCCATTCCTCTTTATAGAGGAAGAGGGTTTCTTCCCATTGACATAGGAGCAGTCGACTGATGTCCCAATCAGTCGACTGGTCCTGTAGCCGTTGCCCAATAATGGCCGCTTTCCACATTGGATTTCATCCAACGGTACTGGCATCAGTCGACTGATATTACCATCAGTTGACTGGTGCTCGATCAGTCGAGTCCTCAACGAGGTCGACTCCATTCTGTGCCCGTGCACAGTGCCATCAGTCGATTGTTCCCCATGTGCAGTCGACTGATCAAACCATGAGTCGACTTACCGTTGCCGGCAGTCGACTGATCAACTTGATCCAGCCACATTAGACCAGTTGATCGAACCATCGACTCAGAGCAGTCGACTGCCATGACATGGCAGTCGACTGGTGTCGGGAAAACTCATCCGACACTTGGCCAAATGGCCATGTTTCACCTAAGAGCTACCCCTTCCCGGGTTACATTCGCTCACTCTCATCCCTCGGAGTCCCTCGCCTTCTAAGTTCTCTTCGTTCGCGGCCACGTCCCTCGGCAACATCAGGCGCACGGCTCTGTAATGCTCCTTCGCGTCTCTTGCCTCGAAGTCTACTTCCTCCGGCTTCACTCCAAGCTTCTCGTCCGGCGGTCCCTCGAATGCTCCAAGCGCACGACTTCCGCAAAGCAATCCTTCACCGACTCAAGGACCGAGTCATGAGATGTGAAACTCGCCACAGCTCCATGTGCGAATTACTAAGTCCTGCACGACTTTAATGCACATATCAAATCATCATAACAAACTAACTTAAATCCTTTGCCACACACATCAAAACCTAATCATGGTAAGAGATTGCCCTAACAATCTCCCCCTTTTTGATATGTGGCAATCCGTTTAAGTTAGGTAAAAACATTTGATAAAAATTTCTAAGGTAAAAAAAAAAAAGCATGTAAACATAAATATGATATAGCAACATGGAACTCCCCCTTAATCCATGAAACTCCCCATACATATTTCTCCCCCTATCATAATTAACTTAAACATAATATTTTCTTCCCCATTGACACCATCAAAAAGATTAATACTAAGTTATAAACACATGACATCAAGTCTAATAGAAGGAAAATACCAAATATTGGTTTAATAACTGAAATCAGCCTTTACTGTTCAGAATATCAGGCCACCAGTCGACTGGTTCAGACTACCATTCGACTGGCACGCGAATTTCAGAACTTTCTGACTTTCGGACTGAATTTCAGAAATGCATTAAAAATTCCATAAAATTCAAAAAATCATGAAATTTTGGGAACATATTTCTTGTAAGATTCTTTATCAGTGAAAAATAGGTCTTCATGAAAAATCATTATATTTTCACGTATTTTTGCAAAAATCCAAAAGGTTTAAAAACCACTAGGTTTTTGATCATGTGAGTATCAAGTTTAACACCTAGTTTTGGTTCCAATTGTTTCAAAACATGAATACATAGATTTTAGATTAAGAAATTGTTTTGAAAACATATGAAATATCCAACCATGATCTTTGGGCAATATGTCTATGAATTAAACATAAGCCTTCCCCATGATTGATCTATTATTGCTATTTTGATACTTTAAATGACCATCTAAATGCCATAGGCATTAGTGGACATTTGTATCATCCTAACATCTCACCCATGCTAAGTTTTCAATCAAAGTAGCCTATGGTGATGTGAGATGTATCCTAGAGGTATTTGTATATACTTAACCATTATATTCATGCAATTCTATCAAGGTTAAGTATCAACCTAACAATCCTCATGATCATAAAGGCATATATCAATTAATTCTACATTATGATCATGAAATACATGTATTCATCAAATTGTAATCATGCATTAGGTATTATATCATGATTATAAACAAAGTATCACCTAAAGCATGATCTACACCTCTTTCTCATGATTATGTGCCAAATATCAAAATCATAAATCATGATTGCAAACATACATAGCAATTACATTAATCATCATGATTTAAGCATTATTAACTATTTATAGGCACGTTATCATCACCTAATACTATTTCAAAATGTTGTCCCGCCATCCTAAGTCAACTAAAATATGATATAGGTCAATTGCATATGGTTGACTACCCTAGGGGTTTTCTAACCCTTAAGGATGGATTTTGGAACCCAAAATAAGTTCTTGCCTATGGGGTTCACTAGATACTCCTTAGGAATCCATTTCCTAGTTATTACTTTCTTCTTATCTTGTCCCCTAGCAATTAGGCATTTGTAGGTTTTCATTTTTCTTTTCTTTATAACCTAGGCCCTTTTT
This sequence comes from Wurfbainia villosa, assembly GCA_025175895.1. Classification (NCBI taxonomy): domain Eukaryota; kingdom Viridiplantae; phylum Streptophyta; class Magnoliopsida; order Zingiberales; family Zingiberaceae; genus Wurfbainia; species Wurfbainia villosa. The sequence goes on along the minus strand of CM046000.1, from coordinate 33,121,988 downwards.
GTTGAAGCTAGCTCTTTGGCTCCCTATGATCATGTTCAAGGTGTTGGAGCCTATAGTGAATTTTTCTAGGGCTTTTGTCAAATAATCTACCTTTTCCCTTAAAGCCCTATTTTCTTCTATACATGCATCACTAACATCCAAAGGCATATAGTTATCATGTGAGCATGCATCATTTAAGCTAGAAGAAATATTTTCATTTTCATTTAAGCATGCTTTTTCTAGTTTATTTTCTAAGTCCTTAATTTGATCAAGCATGCTCTTATTTTTCTTCTTTGCTCTAAATAAATCCCTAGTTAAGCTAGAAACTATGGAAACTATTTTCTTAGGAGAGACATTCGTTACCATAGTTTCCATGTCTTCTTCTCCTGATGAGGAGGATGAGGAAGCTCCCCCTTCACTTGAGCTCTCTCCACTTGAGCTTGATCCTTCATTTTCGGAGGAGGAGCAATCCAAGTCGTCAAAGGCCATCAATGCAAGGTTGGAATAGACTTGTTCCTCTTCTTCAGATGAGGATGAGGAAGAAAGATCATCCCATGTATTGGCTTTGAATGTTTTGGCCTTCCCCTTTTCCTTTGCCTTCTTCTCCTCTTTCTTCTTGCTCCCCTTTTTCTTCTTCTTTTCTTCTTTCTTCTTCCTCTCTTCTTTGCTCTTGTTTAGGAGAGGACAATTGTCCCTTATGTGCCCCTCTCCTTGGCAATTGTAGCATATGACCTTCCCCCTTGGTCTTCTATTCCTATCATTAGACTTATTAAATCTAAAACCTTTTAATGCACGCCTTACCCTCCTTACCATATACGCTTCTTCCGTGCTATCCATGGAGGAGGAGGAAGAGGCTTCATCATCAGAGGAGGATGGGATCTCTATCTTCTTCTTCCCCTTGTTTGCTATCAAAGCTACTCCTCTTGAAGGTTGGATTCTTGGCTCTTCTTGTATTCCTTCAAGCCTCGTTTCGTGGAGCTCCATTGTTGAGAAAAACTCCTCCAAGGTACTTACTTCCAAGTTCTTGGAGATGTAAAACGAATCCACCATGGAGCTCCATCTTGAGGACCGGGGAAAGGCATCTATGGTCGTCATTACCATATCCCGGTTGGAGATCTTTTCACCTACACTTGTCAAACCGGTTAGAATTTCCATAAATCTAGAGTGTAGGGATTTTACCTTCTCTCCCTTTTCGAGTTTGATATTGGACAATTGGGAGCGAAGGACATCTCTCCTTGCTAGCTTCGCCTCGGATGTGCCTTCATGAATCTCTATTAATTTGTCCCACATTTCCTTGGCGCTAGCATACTCTCCTATCCGGTTGACTTCTTGTTGGGGGAGGACATTGTATAGGTGATGCTTGGCCTTTGAATTTGCCAAGTATTCTTCTCTTTGCCTCTTGCTCCACCTTGATTTCTCCAATGGCTCCCCATTTTCGTTCCTAGGCAACTCGAAACCATTTTCCATAATTAAGAGAATTTCAAAGTCAGTTTCGAAGAATACCTCCATTCGCTTCTTCCACAAAGAGAATTCCCCTTCGAACTTTGGTGGATGAATGTTCGAGCCAGCCATCTTTTGATGAAGAGCTTGTTGCGGCGGTTAGTCCGGTGTCAAGCAACCTGGCTCTGATACAACTTGTTGGGGATCGAAACGGCCAGCTAGAGGGGGGTGAATAGCCCTCAATCGTTGGATGTCAGATTTTGCTCGTCTACAAAACGTTAGCGCAAGCGGAATATGCAAATATAAATAAAGACAAAGAAAAAGATAAACAAACAATACAAACACCGAGATGTAACGTGGTTCACGGCTACGCCGCTAATCCACGGTCTGATTCGTCCACGGTGAATCACTCCGCAATCTATCCACTAGATCTCTCCTTTGCACAAAGCTAGGTGGAGGTAACCTCTTTACAATCTCTCTTCTTATAATAGAATGGAAATAAAGCAAGCAAGAAGAGTGGAAAAACCCTTAGAGCACTTTGGAAGAAAATTGGAGCATAAGCATTAGCTTCCCAAAGCCCCATCCCATTCGTCTTTATAGAGGAAGAGGGTTTCTTTCCGTTGACACAGGAGCAGTCGACTGATCTCCCAATCAGTCGACTGGTCCTGTAGCCATTTCCCAATAACGGTCGCTTTCCACGTTGGATTTCATCCAACGGTACTGGCATCAGTCGACTGATATTACCATCAGTCGACTGGTGCTCGATCAGTCGAGTCCTCAACGAGGTCGAGTCGACTCCATTCGCTGCGGCCGTGCAGCCATCACGATCGCTTCCATGAGCGATCAAGCCATCAGTCGACTTACCGTTGCCGGTAGTCGATTGATCAACTTGATCCAGCCACATTAGACCAGTCGATTGAACCATCGACTCAGAGCAGTCGACTGCCATGACATGGCAATCGACTGCCATGACATGGCAGTCGACTGGTGTCGGGAAAACTCATCCGACACTTGGCCAAATGGCCAAGTTTCACCTAAGAGCTACCCCTTCCCGGGTTATATTTGCTCACTCTCATCCCTCGGAGTCCCTCGCCTTCGAAGTTCTCTTCATTCGCGGCCACGTCCCTCGGCAGCATCAGGCGCATGACTCTGCAATGCTCCTTCGCGTCTCTTGCCTCGAAGTCTACTTCCTCCGGCTTCACTCCAAGCTTCTCGTCCGGCGGTCCCTCGGATGCTCCAAGCGCACGGCTTCTGCAAAGCAATCCTTCACCGACTCAAGGACCGAGTCATGAGATGTGAAACTCGCCACGACTCCATGTGTGAATTACTAAGTCCTGCATGACTTCAACGCACATATCAAATCATCATAACAAACTAACTTAAACCCTTTACCACACACATCAAAACCTAATCATGGCAAGAGATTGCCCTAATAGAAACCTTTTGGGCAACCATGGCCTGAGCCTGAGCACTCTGACAAAAAAACCCCTCTACCACCTGGAGTTTTGTCAGAAGCTCCACCAACGAATACAACCTCTTATTCATGTTATAGTTTAGGCGAAACTGCTCAAAACTCCTAGGTAGAGACTGGAGTATGATATCGACTTGGGTTTCCCCATCGATCTCAGCTCTAAGGACTTCCAGCTCATTCAAATGAGCCATCATCTAGAGAACATGATCCCTCACGGGTGTTCCCTCGATCATGGTGGTCATCATCAAGTTCCTCATGGCTTCTTGCCTAGCAGCCCTATTCTGGTGTCCGAAAAGCTCCTTGAGATTGCGCATCATGTTATAAGCAGTGGGCATGGCTTAATGCTGATGTTGCAATACATTTGACATAGAAGTCAAAATGTAACACTGTGCCATCTCATCAGCCTTAATCGACTTTTTATAACTCTCTTTATCCTTTTGTCCAGAATTATCCGCAGGCTTAGGAGGACACTCTTCAAAGAGTGCATACTTGTACTCCTCAACAGTCAAGACAATATCAAGATTCCTTTTCCAATAAACATAATTGGTGAAGGGAGGAAACTTCGCTTCCCACTTCAACTCGGTCGCTTGTTCATGGCAATCCCGTCTACGTCCCCAAATAAAAAAAAATTATCCTTGATAAAGATGGATTACCCAAGAAACCATTCCTTCATCATGCTATTCGATTAGAGTGGTCACTTGAATGAACTTATTGTTCAAGCAACCAACCTCTATTCTTTGAATAGCTGCGGAATAGACAATGTATGGATCGCCGGTTTTTGTGTTCGTATTCAGGGTCCAAGTAAATTAGCCACATATAATTGAAAACAATTATAGACATAATACAAAAGAACACTAATCAAAGTAAACAAGCTTATACCTCTTGTTATACCTCTTGATCTTCTATTGTATGTCCTTCCCTCTTTTGGACATCGTGTAGGCGACGATCTTCCAAAAGTCGAAGCCTCCTAAATCACGTTCTTCCCTTCCTTGTTCGCTCTGAACAAAGGGAAGTATGAAACAAAATTCATCTTTCTCTTTAGAACTGGCCACCAAGTCAATGGACTTGATGTTGCCGCCGGCCAAGGAGGAGAATAGGATCACCGACCAACCTTGAAGAAGGGTTGTCGCCGGCCACAAGAAGAGGAGAAAAGGGAACTCCGGCCAAAAGATGAAGAAGAGATGTCCAAATCTTCACCACCTTGATGCCGACCCCTTTGCCCTTGAACAATTGGCGCCGCCCAAAGCAAAAGGAAACCCTAACCCTAATGCCTTGCCGCCCAAGCCAAGGAAGCAAAAACCCTAATCTCCAAAAATTGTGTTCCACGCCCAAGCCTTGGCCTCCTTTTATAGAGCTAGTCTTAAGCCTCCTTTTAATCTCCACCGTCGGATCCAGAGATTTAATCTCAACCATCGGATCTTGGGATTTAGTCTCAACCGTCGGATCTAGAGATTTAATCTCCACCGTCGGATCTAAAGATTTAATCTCCACCGTTGGATCTAGAGATTTAGTCTTCACCATCGCATCTAGAGTTTCATTTTTCATCATCGGATCTAGGCTCCATGAGGGTTTTAATAGGCTACAATAGGGACCATGAGGAGGAGTTGGATCTTGCCACCCAATGGATCAAGCCCACATAAAGTCCGATCCATTAATGATAATCCATTCCACTAGAGGATTATCATTGATCTACCTCACTAACCCCCATAAGTTAATATGGGCTCCATATATTATTTGTACATATATCTCCCCGTGTTTAAGATCTCGAATGTCTGTCGATTAATTAATTTACTGACAATTAATTAATGAACATCTAACTCCATGAGCACTACCACTCAACCTTATCATCATGCCGGACCAAGTCCACCTGTATAATTTACATGATGAACCTTATGAGCTCCTCAAGGGGACAACATCATCCTAATATATAGGACATAGTTTCCTCCTGTAATCAACGACACACCATATAAATAATATCATTTCCTAACTTACCGAGCTTATCGATTTACTCTATAAATCTCGCTCATTGGTAAATCAAAGAAATAAATACTAAGTATATCTGCCCATTATTATAATGGGATTAAGATCATATACAACATAATATCTGAGGTCCGATTCGATTATGTAGTCAGCAATAAATCAAATCACCACTAAGTCGGTCCTGCTTAATACACAGAAAGTGTACTAATGTAATTCTATGGGCAAGACAAACTAATGCCAAATTACACTACAACCATACCAATAGTTTATCCATAACCATCTCGGTTGTGAGCCTTTACTTATACTTTACAAGGAACTGATAACATGATCTCCCGTGTGACACTACACATCATGTTATCTACAATGTAATCTATTAGACGATATGCATAACCATAAATATTCAAACAATGATTATGTGATGTGTATTTCAAATATAAAGATGTTCATACAAAAGATAGACTTTTCAGTATACATCCCAACAATCTCCCACTTATACTAAAAGACTATGTTGTCCTCATACTGCAATACATCTGATTCTCATTCCCTCCACATGCCTATCAAAAGCTCTCGCTGGAAGGGCCTTAGTGAAACGATCTACCAGGTTATCCTCTGATGCAATCTTGGCCTCAACAACTTCTCCTCGCTTTACGATTTCTCGTATCAGGTGGTACTTGCACTCTATGTGTTTACTTGCCTTATGGGCTCGGGTTCATTTGAGTTTGCAACTGCACCACTATTATCACAATAAATTGTGATAATTCTGGGCAAACCAGGCATCACATCCAAGTCCATCAAGAAGTTCCTGAGCCACACAACTTCTTTGGTTGCCTCAGAGGCCGCCACATACTCAGCTTCCATGGTAGAGTCCGCCACGCATTTTTGCTTGACACTCCTCCATACAATGGCTCCACCTCCCAAAGTAAACACAAAACATGAGGTAGACTTACTGTTATCCCTATCTGATTGGAAGTCAGAATCTGTGTAACCCATAGGGAGTAATTAGTCTGCCTAGTAAACTAGCATATAATCCCTATGTTGGGATGTATACTGAAAAGTCTATCTTTTGTATGAACATCTTTATTTTTAAATAAGAATCCCATGATCATTATTTTCATATTTATGGTTATGCATATTGTCAAATACATTACATTGTGGATAACACGGTGGGTGGTGTCACACGGGAGATCATGTTATCGGCTCCTTGTAAAGTATAAGTAAAGGCTCACACCTTGTAAAGTATAAGTAAAGGCTCACAACCGAGATGGATTTGGACAAACCATTGGTATGGTTGTAGTGTGATTTGGTATTGGTTTGTCTTGACAATAGAATCACACTAGTACACTTTGTGTGTATTGAGCAGGACCGACTTAGAGGTGATTCGATTTATTGCTGACTACATAATCGAATCGGACCTCAGATATTATATTGTACATGCTCTTAATCCTGATATAATAACGGGAACATATACTTAGTATTCATTTCTTTGATTTACCAATGGGCGAGATTTATAGATTAAATCGATAGGCTCGGTAAGTTGGGAAATGATATTATTTATATCGTGTGACATTGATTATAGGAGGAAACCATGTCCTATATATTAGGATGATGATGTCCCCTTGAGGAGCTCATAAGGTTCATCATGTAAACCCTGCAGGTGGACTTGGTCCGGCAAGATGATATGATTGAGTGGTACTACTCATGGAGTTAGATGTTGATTAATTAATTGTCAGTAAATTAATTAATAGATAGAAATTTGAGATCTTAAACACGGGGAGAAAAATATACAAATAATATATGGAGCCCATATTAACTTATGGGGTTGGTGAGGTAGATCAATGATAATCCTTTAGTGGATAGGATTATCATTAATGGATCGGACTTTATATGGGCTTGATCCATTGGGTGGCCAAGATCCAACTCCTCCTCATGGTCCCTATTGTAGCCTATTAAAACCTCATGAAGCATAGATCCAATGGTTGGAAACAAAACTCTAGATCCAACGTTAGAGATTAAATCTCTAGATTCGACGGTTGATATTAAATCTCTAGATCCGACGGTTGAGATTAAATCCCTTGAAGCGATGGTGGAGATTAAAGGAGGCTTAGGCCTAACTCTATAAAAGGGTGCTTAAGGGTGGACGGCATGGGAGAATAAGGAGGGGATTAGGGTTAAGGGGCGACAAGCTTGGGAGATTAGGGTTTGGGGCTTAGGCGACCACAATTAAGGAAAGATTTTCCTTTTCTCTTCTTCTTCTTGTTGGCCGTCACCCAAACAAGCTTCTCCTCTCCATTGCCGATGTCCAAACCCCTTAATCCTCTTCTCCATGGCCGATGGAAACAAAGCTTAGGGTCTTCCCTTGAAGCTCTTGGCCGGCGCCCACTTCTTTGTTCTTCTTCTTGGCCGGCGACAAGCACCAAGCTTGGAGCTAGGTGGTTTGTTGAAAGAAGGAGAAGTGTTTTGTTTTTATACTTCCTCTTGTTCGGAGTGAGAAAGGAAGGAAGATTGGTGATCTAGGAGCTTCGACTTTTGGAAGATCGTCGCCCTCACGACGTTCAGAAGGAAGAAGGACATACAATAGAAGATCAAGAGGTATAAATGTTGTTTTATATTCTTTCGTGTTATGTCTGTTATTGTTTTTCAATTATATGCATGTTGTATGCTTTGTTTAATGGTTAAATATACTTGGACCTCGAACATAAACACAAAAGTTGGCGATCCGTACATCGTCTATTCCGCGACTATTTGTAGAATAGAGGTTGGTGGCTTGAACAACAAGTTTGTTCAAGTGACCACTCTAATTGAATAGCACGACGATGAAACGGGAGCTTGGGTAATCCCTCTTGTCAAGGATAAATTTTTTTATCCGGGGACGTAGAAGGGATCGCCATGAACAAGCGACCGAGTTGATGTGCGAAGCGAAGTTTCCTACCTTCAAGTGGTATCAGAGCCACGGTTTCCGATTTTGTGTGTTTAGGATTCGGTTACTTTTATGCACTTTTCATATATTATATGTGTCGGATAATAGTAGGATATGCGTAGGTTAACTTTTTGATTGCAGGTATTGGATCCAACTATTATGGCCATATGTGTGTATGTGATTGTATGTGTGTAATTGTATATTTGTTGAATCCTCGGGGTTGACGAGGCTAGTATTTAATTTTTGTAATTAGATACGACATTGTTTAGCCACTCTTTTTATTTTTGTTTACTTTTTATCTAGATTTCATGTACACTCCCTCGTGGAGTATAAGATCGATGGATGTAAATTAAAATAGTTTTTCTCGGCTCAGATCTCCGGATTGCTTGTACATGGCGTAGGGAGAAGCGAACGAGATGGCGATACGATGGGAGACATATTGAAGACAAAAGCGATAATAGTTCGAAAATATTTATTTTTCATATTTATTGCTTATTGTTTGATATGCATGTCGTAGGCTAAAAAATTCCTCAGTTTTAAATTACTAAGTGGGAGAGGGATATTTTTATAAATTCCCACGGCCTCCATTACGATTTGACATGTGATGCAAACAAACTTGCGCGTCGGCTCTGAGTGCCTTCCTCCATATCGGATGAGTTTGTTTACGGATCACAAGGTCGAATATAGTTATAGGAAATTATTAAGGAGCGTGTGTACTTCCCCATCGGAAGGCACATAACCCAAGATAATTACCTTGGTACCGAGTAATGGTGAACACTTAAATACAAATATAAGTATCCTCCCCATCGCAGTCACTGCTTTTATTTGTAGGGCTGAAGAGGAACCAACTATTAATTTTACTTGTCAAAAAGTTAGGTTGACAAGATAGTAAAATTAATGGGTAAAACCTCCTCTTACAAATGTAGAATTCGTATACATCCACACTATCGTGGCATACGATATTCTCGGTGTTTTTAGGTGTTGGTTGATTTTAAAATTTTATTGTTTGAGGAATCAATGATTTTTTGAAATCTAATGATTTTGATCTATGTGATTCTTAGGTTTTCTTTCAAAATGACTTTCAACCAGCTTGCTGTGATACTAAAAGAAAATAAACTTACTGGACCCAACTATGTTGATTGGAAGAGGAATCTTGACATTGTCTTGACTGTTGAGGAATACAAATATGTATTCCTCGAAGAGTGCCCTCCTAAGCCTGCAGATGATTCTGGGGAAAAGGAGAAGGAGAGTTATAAGAGGTGGATTAAGACGGATGAGATGGTGCAGTGTTACATTTTGTCATCTATGTCAAATGTACTGCAACATCAACATCAAGCCATGCCCACTACTTATGACATGATGCTCAATCTCAAAGAGCTTTTCAGACACCAGAATCGGGCTGCTAGGCAGGAAGCCATGAGGAACTTCATGACGACCACCATGATTGAGAGAACACCCGTGAGGGATCATGTTCTCAAGATGATGGCTCGTTTGAAAGAGTTGGAAGTCCTCGGAGCTGAGATCGATGGGGAAACCTAAGTCGATATCATTCCCCAGTCTCTACCTAGGAGTTTTGAGATGTTTCGCCTGAACTACAACATGAACAAGAGGTTGTATTCGTTGGTGGAGCTTTTGACAGAACTCCAGGCGGCAGAGGGGCTATTTCGTCTGAGTGGTCAGGCACAAGCCATGGTTGCCAAAAAGGTTTCTATTTCTAAGACGAAAGGCAAGAAGAAGAAGAAACAAGCTGGGGCAAAGGCGGTGGGAGGAACTCAGGGAGGAGTGAAGAGTTGTCGGTATATTTGTTCAAGTGCTTTCACTTCTTTAGGGTGTCTTTGTGCTTTAATACCGTGGGAACAACTGGAAGAAGGATTGTCTGACGCTTGATTTCTTTGTAATCGCAAAGGTTGATAGCTGATGGATCTCTGGGTTCATTAGTGGTGGAAGATTTCCCAACCTGCGAATCTTGCTTGGAGGGTAAAATGACCAAGAGGCCTTTTAAGGCCAAGGGGTATAGAGCCAAAGATATGTTAGAATTGGTTCATTCTGATTTGTGTGGTTCTATGTCTATCCAAGCTAGAGGTGATTTTGAGTATTTTGTCTCTTTTATAGATGATTATTCGAGATATGGATACATTTACTTGATGTGTCGCAAGTCCGAATGCTTTGACAAGTTAAAAGAATTCAAGGCTGATGCGGAGAAACGTCAAGGTAAAAGTATCAAGACACTACGATCTGATCGTGGTGGTGAGTACCTCTTGGGAGAGTTTAGGAATTACTTATCAGAGGCTGGGATTCAATCCAAATTGTCTACACCTGGCACACCCTAGCAGAATGGTGTAGGAGAGCGAAGGAATAGGACTCTTATGGAGATGGTTAGATCGATGATGAGTTATTTTTGTTGCCAGATTCATTCTGGGGATATGCTCTAGATACAATAGTGTATATTCTGAACTTTGTACCATCTAAATCAGTGCCATCTACTCCCACAGAATTGTGGACTGGGCGAAAGCCTAGTTTAAGACATATTCGGATTTTGGGGAGTCCAGCACATGTGCTGAAGGAAAATGCTGGTAAGTTGGAACCCCATACAGAAGTGTGCATGTTCGTTGGCTATCCTAGAGGAACGAAAGGTGGTTTGTTTTAAAGTCCTAGAGATCAGAGGGTGATCGTTAGCACGAATGCTAGATTTCTAGAGGAAGACTATGTGATGAACCACAAGCCCATGAGTAAGATTGTAAAGGAGAAATTGAAAGGGGAAGTCACTTCTTCAGTACCACTGGTACAAGAGGATATACCACAAGTCACTGCACCACGTGTCACAGAAGATACACAGGTGATACATCGTCGTAGTGGGAGGGTTGTTAGACACCTCGATAGATTCATGTTCTTGGGAGAATCTTCTGATTTTGTCCCTGGCGAACATGAACCTGATCCCTGGACATATGACGAGGCAATCCAAGATAAAGATGCAGTATCTTGGCAAAGTACAATGAATGTTGAGATTGAATCTATGGATTCAAATCTGGTCTGGGAGCTAGTAGAACCACCTGATGGTGTAAAAACCATTGGATGCAAGTGGATCTACAAAATAAAGAGAGGAATAGACGGGAAGGTTGAGACCTTCAAAGCAAGGCTTGTTGCAAAGGGGTATACTCAGAAAGAGGGTATCGATTATGAGAAGACCTTTTCGCCGGTAGCCATGCTTAAGTCTATCCGGAATCTCTTATGCATTGCTGCTCATTTGGATTATGAGGTATGGCAGATGGATGTCAAGACAACTTTCCTTAATAGAAGTCTTGAGGAAAACATCTATATGATGCAACCAGAAGGTTTCATTGCAAAGGGAAAAAAGAGCATCTTGTGTGTAAGCTTAATCGGTCCATTTATGGATTGAAGCAATCTTCGAGGTCTTGGAACATCCACATTGATGAGGTAATCCAGTCTTATAGATTTACTCAAAGCCCAATTTAGTCATGTGTCTACAAGAGATGTGACAGAAACGTAGTGGTATTTCTTGTACTATACATAGATGACATTTTATTAATTGGCAACAATGTCAAGGTGTTATCGGATGTAAGAGTATGGTTGTCCAAACAGTTTGATATGAAAGACTTGGGAGAAGTGGGACACATCCTTGGGATCAAGGTTATATGGGATCACAGGAAAAGGATGTTGTGCTTATCTCAGGCTTCATACATAGACACCATTATGGATCGTTTTAGCATACAGAACTCCAAGAAAGGTTTTTTACCTTTCAGGCATGGAGTTCATTTATCTAAGGAGATGTGTCCTAGAACATCTGAGGAGATAGAGGAGATGAAGGTGGTTCCTTATGCTTCGGTAGTAGGAAGCCTCATGTATGCGATGTTATGTACGAGACCAGATATATACTTTACCGTGGGCATGGTCAGCAAATATCAAAGTAATCCAGGACAGGGACATTGGACTGCGGTGAAGCATATATTGAAGTACCTAAGAAGGACTAGGGATTATATGCTAGTTTACCAGGCAGACCAATTACTCCCTGTGGGTTACACAGATTTCGACTTCCAATCAGACAGGGATAACAGTAAGTCTACCACATGTTTTGTGTTTACTTTGGGAGGTGGAGCCATTGTATGGAGGAGTATCAAGTAGAAATGCGTGGCAGACTCTACCATGGAAGCTGAGTATGTGGCCGCCTCTGAGGTGGCCAAAGAAATTATGTGGCTCAGGAACTTCTTAATGGACTTTGGATGTGATTCTTGGTTTGCCCAAAACTATCACAATTTATTGTGATAATAGTGGTGCAGTTGCAAACTCGAAGGAACCACGAGCCCATAAGGCAAGTAAACACATAGAGCGTAAGTACCTCCTGATACGAGAAATCATAAAGAGAGGAGAAGTTGCTGTGGCCAAGATTGCATCGGAGGATAACCTGGCAGATCATTTCACTAAGGCCCTTTCGGTGAGAGCTTTTGATAGACATGTGGAGGGAATGGCAGTTTGAGGACAACATAGTCTTTTAGTATAAGTGGGAGATTGTTGGGATGTATACTGAAATGTCTATCTTTTGTATGAACATCTTTATTTTGAAATAAGAATCACATTATCATTGTTTGCATATTTATGATTTTTCATATTGTCTAATACATCACATTGTAGATAACATGGTGTGTGGTACCACATGGGAGATCATGTTATCGACTCCTTGTAAAATATAAGTAAAGGCTCACAACCGAGATAGTTTTGGACAAACCATTTGTATGGTTGTAGTGTGATTTGGTATTGGTTTGTCTTGACAATAGAATCACACTAGTACACTTTGTGTGTATTAAGTAGGACCGACTTAGAGGTGATTCGATTTATTGCTGACTACATAATCGAATCGGACCTCAGATATTATATTGTACTTGCTCTTAATCCCGATATAATAACGGGCACAAGTATTCATTTCTTTGATTTAGCAATGGGCAAGATTTATAGATTAAATCGATAGGCTCGGTAAGTTGGGAAATGATATTATTTATATGGTGTGTTGTTGATTATAGGAGGAAATTGTGTCCTATATATTAGGATGATGATGTCCCCTTGAGGAGCTCATAAGGTTCATCATGTAAACCCTGCAGGTGGACTTGGTCCGACATGATGATAAGGTTGAGTGGTATTATTCATGGAGTTATATGTTGATTAATTAATTATCAGTAAATTAATTAATTGATAGACATTCGAGATCTTAAACACGGGGAGAAAAATGTACAAATAATATATGGAGCCCATATTAACTTATGGGGGTTGGTGAGGTAGATCAATGATAATCCTTTAATGGATTGGATTATCATTAATGGATCGGACTTTATGTGGGCTTGATCAATTGGGTGGCTAAGATCCAACTCCTCCTTATGGTCCCTATTGTAGCCTATTAAAACCTCATGAAGCCTAGATTCAATGGTTGGAACAAATCTCTAGATCCAACGGTAGAGATTAAATCTCTAGATTTGATGGTTGAGATTAAATCTCTAGATCCGACGGTTGAGATTAAATCCCTAGAACCGATGGTGGAGATTAAAGGAGGCTTAGGCCTAACTCTGTAAAAGGGTGCTTAAGGGTGGACGACAAGGGAGAATAAGGAGGGGATTAGGGTTAAGGGGCGGCAAGCTTGGGCGATTAGGTTTTGGGGCTTAGGCGGCCATAATTAAGGAAAGATTTTACTTTTCTCTTCTCCTTCTTGTTGGCTGGCGCCCAAACAAGCTTTTCCTCTCCATTGCCGGCGTCCAAACCCCTTCATCCTCTTCTCCTTGGCCGGTGGAAAAAAAGCTTAGGGTCTTCCCTTGAAGCTCTTGGCCTGTGCCCACTTCTTTGTTCTTCTTCTTGTCCGGCGGCAAGCACCAAGCTTGGAGCTAGGTGGTTGGTTGAAAGAAGGAGAAGTGTTTTGTTTTTATACTTCCTCTTATTCGGAGTGAGCAAGGAAGGAAGATTGGTGATCTAGGAGCTTCGACTTTTGGAAGATCGTCGCCCACACGACGTCCAAAAGGAGGAAGGACATACAATAGAATATCGAGAGGTATAAATGTTGTTTTATATTCTTTTGTGTTATGTCTGTGATTGTTTTTCAATTATATGCATGTTGTATGCTTTGTTTAATGATTAAATATACTTTGAACCCGAACATAAACAGAAAAACCGGTGATTCGTACATCGTCTATTCCACGGCTATTCGTAGAATAGAGGTTGGTGGCTTGAACAACAAGTTTGTTTAAGTGACCACTCTAATTTAATAGCATGACGATGAAATGGGAGCTTGGGTAATCCCTCTTGTCAAGGATAAATTTTTTTGTCCGGGGACGTAGAAGGGATCGCCATGAACAAGCGACCGAGTTGAAGTGGGAAGCGAAGTTTCCTACCTTCAAGTGGTACCAGAGCCACGGTTTCCGATTTTGTGTGTTTAGGATTCGGTTACTTTTATGCACTTTTCATATATTTTATGTGCTAGATAATAGTACGATATGCGTAGGTTAACTTTTTGGTTGCAGGTACTGGATCCAACTATTATGGCCTTATGTGTGTATGTGATTGTATGTGTGTTATTGTATATTTGTTGAATCCTCGGGGTTGACGAGGCTAGTATTTAATTTTTGTAATTAGATACGGCATTGTTTAGCCACTCTTTTTATTTTAGTTTACTTTCGATCTAGATTTCATGTACACTCCCTCGTGGAGTATAGGATCGATTGATGTAAATTAAAATAGTTTTTCTCGGCTCGGATCTCCGGATGGCTTGTACATGGCGTAGGGAGGAGCGGATGAGATGGCGATACGACGGGAGACATATTGAAGACAAAAGCCATAATAGTTGGAAAATATTTATTTTTCATATTTATTCCTTATTGTTTGATATGCATGTCGTAGGCTAGAAAATTCCTCAATTTTAAATTACTTAGTGGGAGAGGGATATTTTTATAAATTCCCACGGCCTCCATTACGATTTGACATGTGATGCAAATAAACTTGCGCGTCGGCTCTGAGTGTCTTCCTCTACATCGGATGAGTTTGTTTATGGATCGCAAGGTCGAATATGGTTATAAGAAATTATTAAGGAGCGTGTGTACTTCCCCATCAGAAGGCACATAACCCGAGATAATTACCTTGGTACCGAGTAATGGTGAACACTTAGATACAAATATAAGTATCCTCCCCATTGCAGTCACTGCTTTTATTTGTAGGGACGAAGAGGAACCAACTATTAATTTTACTTGTCAAAAAGTTAGGTTGACAAGATAGTAAAATTAATGGGTAAAACCTCCTCTTAGAAATGTAGAATTCGTATACGTCCACACTATCATGGCATACGATATTCTCGGTGTTTTGAGGTGTTGGTTGATTTTAAAATTTTATTGTTTGAGGAATCAATGATTTTTTGAAATCTAATGTTTGTGATCTATGTGATTCTTAGGTTTTCTTTCAAAGTGACTTTCAACCTTCTTGTTGTGATACTGAAAGAAAATAAACTTATTGGACCTAACTATGTTGATTGGAAGAGGAATCTTGATATTGTCTTGACTGCTGAGGAATACAAATAGGTACTACTCGAAGAGTGCCCTCCTAAGCCTACGGATGATTCTGGGGAAAAGGAGAAGGAGAGTTATAAGAAGTGGATTAAGGCCGATGAGATGGCGCGGTGTTACATTTTGGCATCTATGTCAAATGTACTGCAACATCAGCATCAAGTCATGCCCACTACTTATGACATGATGCACATTATCAAAGAGCTTTTCGAACACCAGAATCGGGCTGCTAGGCAGGAAGCCATGAGAAACTTGATGACGACCACCGTGATCAAGGGAACACCCGTGAGGGATCATGTTCTCAAGATGATGGCTCATTTGAATGAGTTGGAAGTTCTCAGAGCTGAGATCGATGGGGAAACCCAGGTCGATATCATTCTCCAGTCTCTACCTAGGAGTTTTGAGCAATTTTGCCTTAACTACAACATGAACAAGAGGTTGTATTTGTTGGCGGAGCTTCTGACAGAACTCCAGGCGCCAGAGGGGCTATTTCGTCACAGTGCTCAGGCACAAGCCATGGTTGCCCAAAAGGCTTCTACATCTAAGCCGAAAGGCAAGAAGACGAAGAAACAAGTTGGGGCAAAGGCGGTGGGAGGAACTTAGGGAGGAGTGAAGAAGCCGAAAGGTAAGTGCTTTACTTGTAAGAAGACTAAACACTGGAAGAAGGACTACCCCAACCCCAAGCTAAATTCAAAGGTTGATAGCTGATGAACCTCTGGGTTCATTAGTGGTGGAAGATTTCCCAACCTGCGAATCTTGCTTGGAGGGTAAAATGACCAAGAGGCCTTTTAAGGCCAAGGGGTATAAAGCCAAAGATGTGTTAGAATTGGTTCATTCTGATTTGTGTGGTCTTATGTCTATCAAGACAAGAGGTGGTTTTGATTATTTTTTCCCTTTTATAGACGATTATTCGAGATATGGATACATTTACTTGATGCACTGCAAGTATGAATGCTTTGACAAGTTAAAAGAATTCAAGGCTGATGCGGAGAAACGTCAAGGTAAAAGTGTCAAGACACTACGATATGATCGTGGTGGTGAGTACCTCTTGGGAGAGTTTAGGAATTACTTATCAGAGGCTGGGATTCAATCCAAATTGTCTTCACCTGGCACACCCCAGTAGAATGGTGTAGGAGAGCAAAGGAATAAGACTCTTATAGAGATGGTTAGATCGATGATGAGTTATTCTGAGTTGCAAGATTCATTCTGGGGATATGGATTGGTGCAATCGGCCCAGGTCACGATTGACCAGGACTCGAGTTTGACTCGAGTGATGTTTTGATGTTTCGGCAAAAACATATGACAATGTAATTATCATTTGGTAAAGTCCAAGTCTTGAGTACTTGGCATGGAAAGTCCAAGTGGGACACTTGGCATTGGGAAAAGTCCAAGCATGGGTCTTGGCAATGTAAAGTCCAACATGGGTTGGCAAGGAAAGTCCAAGCATGGTCTTGGCATGAAAAGTCCAACATGGGTTGGCAAGGAAAGTCCAAGCATGGTCTTGGCATGGAAAGTCCAACATGGGTTGGCAAGGGAAAGTCCAAGCTTGAGTCTTGGCTTTTGAGAAGTCCAAGGTTTTGATATTGGCGGCGTAAAGTCCAAGCGGGAGTCTTGGCAGCATAAGTCCAATGGTTGGCGGCGTAAAGTCCAAGCGGAGTCTTGGCGGCGTAAGTCCAATGTGCCTTGGCGGTGTAGACACTGTTAGCATGACATAGCCGATGGAAGCACCTGAAGGCTAGCGCGATGGATGAACTAGTCATGGATGACTTGGAGGGACCCGAGAGGCGTGAGGCTGATGGAGGTGGCTAGAAGGATTAGGTCTAGGCTAAGGGTGGTCTAGCAAGTATGGGGGAACCATACTTGGGTTAAAACCTCATGTTTGAGGTGTGCCAGTCGACTGGTTCCATGTGGCAATCGACTGGACCGAGTCAACTAGGGTTTGACTGCGGGTTATGGCCTATCGATCATTGCGAGATGGGCGGTCGGTGATGAGCTCAGCGATCGGCCCGATCGTGGGATCAGTCGACTGGTGCTCGAGAAATTGGCCACAGAATGGAGTCGAGACTCGACTGGTCGAGTGACGACTCCATCAGTCGACTGATGGTCACAATCAGTCGATTGATAAAGGTTCCGTTAGACTTATCCAGCGTGGATCTAGCCGTTGTCTCACGACAACAGTGGCATCAGTCGACTGATGGTCCCGATCAGTCGACTGATTGACTTTTTCCAGCACAGGTTGAAGCTATATATGGATCTCGTGATGAAGGAAAAGATAGCGATTTTCTTGAGCAAAATTGAAGGGGGAAGTTGGTGCTTTCCAGTCCTTCAAAGCTAGTTCAAGGCAATCAAAGATCAAGCAATCCAAAGCTCTTGTAAAGTTGTTTTTCTTTACTTACATTGTATTTCTTACTTGTATCTTGTGTATTACTTAGTGTAATCCTTGTACGAGGTTTCTCCGCCTCCGGATTGTTCCGAGAAGGAGTTATTATTGATTAGTGATTGCGTGTGCATCACTAGAGCTCTTTAGAGCTCGATCCGTGGAGTAGGAACCGTGTGGTTCTAAACCACGTTATATCTTTGTGTTCGTGATTGTTGTATTTCGTTATTGCTTTTACTATTTATATTCCTCTGCGCTAACGAAATTGTAGACACGAACGAGATCAAATTCCATCGTACAGGCAAAACGCTATTCACCCCCCCTCTAGCCGTTCGAAATATCCCCAACAAGTGGTATCAGAGCCCGGGGCTCTTCTACGGATTAACAACCCGTAGTCAAGAAGCTAGAGGGAAGAATATGGAATTTGAGGAAAGATTGGGTGACGACGTCAACATCCCACCTTCCTTCAACCGCGAACATTTTGCGTATTGGAAAAGTATGATGTAATATTTTCTAATGACGAATATAGAAAATTGGTTTTCCGTGACTATAGGTTTTGATGCTCTGAGAGGAGAAAACGACAAAATCCTCAAGATGAAGAGATGGACCGAGGAGCAATGGGAAAAATTTAAGACAACCGTTAAGGTAACAAAAATGTTGATTGATTTGATACCTAACGATATTTTGTCCAGATTAGGAAGCTATAGGGATGCCAAGGAGTTGTGGAACAAGTTGATCAAGTTCCACGATAATCCCGAATCGGTCCAAGAAGACTTGGAAGAGGAGGAGACCGAAGAAGAATCATCATCATCCTCACAAGAAAGTGAGGAGTCAACTTCCGGGTCGGAAGAGGTGGAGGAAGTGGAAGAAGCATCCACCTCAAGGATTGAGGGGGAGGAGAGAACCTTCATACCGGAACATCGAGAAGAAGAAGATTCGACATCCGGTCAAGATGAAGAAGCCCAAAGTCCAATTCCGGTCTACACCACCATCGGTAACTCAAACACCTCAATTCAAAATAAAAATAACATTATGTGTTTTGTGTGTAGGAAATTTGGGCATTATAAGAGTAAGTGCCCAAAGAAAGTCAAGAAAGCTCCTCCGGTGCCTAAAAGTCAACAAAAGTCAATGGACGCCGGTTCCCCAAGTATCAAGAGCAAGGAGCATATTATATGCTTCAAGTGCAACTCAAAGGGACATTATCGGAGTCAATGTCCAAGGGGAAAGAAGAAAGGGCAAGAAGGAGCAACACAAGTAGGGGGAGCCTCCAAGGCAAACCCTAAGGTAAAATTTATTAATGCACCTTCAATTTCTAGGGATAAGAAGCATGCTAGGAATTTTAATTCTCTTGCAATTTGCCATGAAAAGCATGCTAATAGAAATAAATACTTTTGTTTAGGTGCTAAGAGTGTTCACTTAGGAAATAAGAAGAAATTTGGGACTAATATCCCTAAAAATATATTACCTAAGGAAAGCATTAAGAAAATAGGAGAACATCTAGGCTTTAATGCTAAGAAATCTAGACATATGCCTAGAAATAAAAATATCTCAAGAGAAAATGAAAAATCAAAAATTGAGATATTAGAAAAGGAAAATCAAGCCTTGAGATCAAGGCTTGAAAAACTTGAAAAGACCCTTAAGGTTATGCAAAATCAAATGCAAGGGTCAATTAGTCAAACTTCTAGGTCCAAAAGTCAAAGTCAACATCTAGGACCTAAGAGTCAAAAGTCAACCAAGGGCAAGCAAGGTTTGGGTCACAAACCTAAGCCTAAGGTGGCTTACCATAGTGTTCCATTTGATTATGGAACACTAACTAGGTCTAGGAAGACCAAGGTCAATAGGGAAGTCATCCCTAGAGTTGACCACGGTGTGTGCCTAGTGGCTAGGGTTTCTAGGAAACCTAGGGAAGCCACTAAGAAGGTTGCAAGGGGAGTTACCCCTAGAGTCAACCTAGGTAAGACCAAAATGACCAAGGCTAATAAGCCTAGGAGGGTCATTAGGAAGGTATCTAGGGAGGTTATCCCTAAGGAATACCTAATTAACCCTAGGAGCTCAAATCGGTTTTGGGTTCCTAAGAGCGTGATTGATTCACGCTAGGTGGGTTTAGGGTGTGCCAACCTTGATTGGATGAGTAGTTAACTCAACCATGGTAAAGGTGGCGCTTTAGGATATTTTCAAGGTCATGGTTACTTTGAAAATACATTTGAGCTTTAATCCTAAAAGATTTTAGGATGTGCCAATATTATTTGAGAAGCTTGATAAAATGGTCAAATTGGCACAATTTAGGTTTAGAGGTCGTAGTGTGCCATTTTGGGTTTTTGGCACATTTGGGAAAATTTAGGTTAATATGGCAAAATATACTTAATTATATAAAATGACAATTAATATTAAAATTTAGGTATTACCATACCTATATATTTTATTTGCCATGCCTTGTTTGCCATATGCCATGACATGACATCATGTTTATGTTCTATCATTTATATGTCATGAGTATGCTTAGGGATTAAGGACCAATGTCATGTGTTTTTAGATTTTATCATATGCCATGACATCATGATCATTGGCCATGCTTAATTATTGCTATTATTCTGCCATGATCATACATTCATGTATTAATTTGATTAAAATTGAGTTAAGGACTTTGGCATGACTTGGAGTCCCATTTATAAAGGAATCAAGTAGGGTTGCCTTAGAAAAATGCATGAAACCCTAGTTTAGGGAGAACAAAACCTACATCTCACATCCAATTGACATGTATGTGTATTTATACACCCTAGATACATGTGAGATGCTAGGATATGAGTTGAGTTCAAGGTGCATAGTTTTTGCATCTAGTTGAACCAAAACTCATCTAATTTTATTAGTGGATCATTGGGAGAGCTTGTGTACAAGTCATGTGCATAGAGCCTAAGGAATATGATCCAAAATAAGGTTTTGAAAACATTTTAAAATCATTTTGAAAAACCTTGGTGAAGTCTATCTTTTGATAGCAATCACCATTGATGAAGTTGATACAAAATAGGGCAAAAATATTGAAAATTTCAATGGTTTTGAGTTTTGTATCAAATTCACTATTTTATGGGTAAAATAATTTTAAAATGTTTTTCACCCATTGTATTGGTCATAGGTATTATATGTACCAAATTTCGTGATTTTTCGATATACGTATAATTATTTATGATTTTCTGAAATTCGATTCTGATAACTGAAATTCAGAAATTTATTATCGATCCGCCCTTGAGTGGCGATCGATGATGTAACGATCGATTGGTAGCTGACAGAGTCGACTGCCAAGGCTGATTTCGGGAAAACTAGGTTTGGTTAGTCCGTGTTCAGCCATGGTAAAGGTCCCTAACCACTCCTAACCCTAGGATATGCTTTGGGAAGCATTATAAAGGGTGAAAATCCATTGGATATGGATTAGGAGAGTTGTCGAGGGTTTGTATCAATGTTAAGGTGTTGGAAAGTTCAATGTTGAATTTCTAACCTTAATTTTGATGGTTTGGAGTTCCTATTGGCTTAGGGACTTCACAAGGACATTGTTGGTGCAATGGTCAAGGGGGAGCAAGCCTTTAAGGGGAGATATCCATCTTGGAATGATGGATGTGTTTTTCTCCTTGAAGGGGAGAATGTTATCAATTTGGGAAATTGATGGATTTTTAGAAACCCAATTTGGAAATTGGGAGAGTGTTTAGGATTGCCTCTCTTAAGTGATATTGGACTTATCACTAGGAAGATGGTAGGCATCCTAAGTATCTTTGGACCAAGGGGGAGATTGTAAGATCTCATTGGGACATGAGACATTGACCCTCTTGGGGAGAAAACCTTTTTGATGTTAGTCAAAAAGGGGGAGAATGTTTGGGGGAGAACATTTGGAGAGTATTTACCAATTTGGGATAATTGGTAAAGGATTTGAGTTAGTGTTCTAACTCAATCATTTGTTTGGTTTTTGTCAAACATCAAAAAGGGGGAGATTGTTGGTGCAATCGGCCCAGGTCACGATTGACCAGGACTCGAGTTTGACTCGAGTGATATTTTGATGTTTCGACAAAAACATATGACAATGTAATTGTCATTTGGTAAAGTCCAAGTCTTGAGTACTTGGCATGGAAAGTCCAAGTGGGACACTTGGCATTGGGAAAAGTCCAAGCATGGGTCTTGGCAATGTAAAGTCCAACATGGGTTGGCAAGGAAAGTCCAAGCATGGTCTTGGCATGAAAAGTCCAACATGGGTTGGCAAGGAAAGTCCAAGCATGGTCTTGGCATGGAAAGTCCAACATGGGTTGGCAAGGGAAAGTCCAAACTTGAGTCTTGGCTTTTGAGAAGTCAAAGGGTTTGATATTGGCGGCGTAAAGTCCAAGCGGGAGTCTTGGCAGCATAAGTCCAATGGTTGGCGGCGTAAAGTCCAAGTGGAGTCTTGGCGGCGTAAGTCCAATGTGCCTTGGCGGTGTAGACACCGTTAGCATGACATAGCCGATGGAAGCACCTGAAGGCTAGCGCAATGGATGAACAAGTCATGGATGACTTGGAGGGATCCAAGAGGCGTGAGGCTGATGGAAGTGGCTAGAAGGCTTAGGTCTAGGCTAAGGGTGGTCTAGCAAGTATGGGGGAACCATACTTGGGTTAAAACCTCATGTTTGAGGTGTGTCAATCGACTGGTTCCATGTGACAGTCGACTGGACTGAGTCAACTAGGGTTTGACTGCGGGTTATGGCCTAGCGATCATTTGCGAAGGTGGCGATCGGTGATGGCTCGAGGCTCAGCGATCGTTGTCGTGTGATCGATCGTGGTGCTCGAGAAATCGGCCACAGAATGGAGTCGAGACTCGACTGGTCGAGTGAGGACTCCATCAGTCGACTGATGGTCACAATCAGTCGACTGATGAAGGTTCCGTTGGACTTATCCAGCGTGGATCTAGCCATTGTCTCACGACAACAGTGGCATCGGTCGACTGATGGTCTCGATCAGTCGACTGATCGACTTTTTCCAGCACAAGTTGAAGCTATATATGGAGCTCGTGATGGAGGAAAAGATAGCGATTTTGTTGAGCAAAATTGAAGGGGGAAGTTGGTGCTTTCCAGTCCTTCAAAGCTAGTTCAAGGTAATCAAAGATCAAGCAATCCAAAGCTCTTGTAAAGTTGTTTTTCTTTACTTACATTGTATTTCTTACTTGTATTTGCTTGTATCTTGTGTATTACTTAGTGTAATTCTTGTACGAGGTTTCTCCGCCTTCGGATTTTTCCGAGAAGGAGTTATTATTGATTAGTGATTGCGTGTGCATCACTAGAGCTCTTTAGAGCTCGATCCGTGGAGTAGGAACCGTGTAGTTCCGAACCATGTTATATCTTTGTGTTCGTGATTGTTGTATTTCGTTATTGCTTTTACTATTTATATTCCGCTGCGCTAACGAAATTGTAGACACGAACGAGATCAAATTCCATCGTACGGGCAAAATGCTATTCACCCCCCCTCTAGCCGTTCGAAATATCCCCAACAATATGCTCTAGATATGAGAGTGTATATTCTGAACTTGGTCTCATCTAAATTAGTGCCTTCTACTCCTACAGAATTGTCGACTGGGCGAAAGCCTAGTTTAAGACATATTCGGATTTGTGGGAGTCCAGCACATGTGCTGAAGGCAGATGCTGGTAAGTTGGAACCCCGTACAGAAGTGCGCATGTTTGTTAGCTATCCTAGAGGAACGAAAGGTGGTTTGCTTTATAGTCCTAGAGATCAGAGGGTGATCGTTAGCACGAACGCCAGATTTCTAGAGGAAGACTATGTGATGAACCACAAGCCCATGAGTAAGATTGTTCTGGAGGAATTGAAAGGGGAAGTCACTTCTTCAGTACCACTGGTACAAGAGCATATACCATAAGTCACTGCACCGCGTGTCATAGAGGATACACAGGTGATACATCGTCGTAGTGGGAGGGTTGTTAGACAGCCCGATAGATTCATGTTCTTGGGAGAATCTTCTGATTTGGTCCCTGGCGAACATGAACCTGATCCCTGGACATATGACGAGGCAATCCAAGATAAAGATGCAGTATCTTGGCAAAGTGCAATGAATGTTGAGATTGAATCTATGGATTCAAATCAGGTCTAGGAGCTAGTAGAACCACTTGTAGGTGTAAAAACCATTGGATGCAAGTGGATCTACAAAAGAAAAAGAGGAATAGACGGGAAGGTTGAGACCTTCAAAGCGAGGCTTGTTGCGAAGGGGTATAGTCAGAAAGAGGGTATCGATTATGAGGAGACCTTTTCGTCATTAGCCATGCTTAAGTCTATCAAAATTCTCTTATGCATTGTTGCTCATATGGATTATAAGGTATGACAAATGGATGTCAAGACAGCTTTCCTTAATGAAAGTATTAAGGAAAACATCTATATGAAGCAACCAGAAGGTTTCATTGCAAAGGGCAAAGAGTATCTTGTGTGTAAGCTTAATCGGTCCATTTATGGATTGAAGCAATCTTTGAGGTCTTGGAACATCCGTTTTGATGAGGTAATCTAGTCTTATGGATTTACTCAAAGTCCGGATGAGTCTTGTGTATACAAGAGATGTGACAGAAACATAATGGTATTTCTTGTACTATACGTAGATGACATTTTGTTAATTGGAAACAATGTCAAGGTGTTATCGGACATAAGGGTATGGTTGTCCAAACATTTTGATATGAAGGACTTGGGAGAAGTGGGACACATCCTTAGGATCAATGTTATATGGGATCGCAGGAAAAGGATGTTGTTCTTATCTCAGGCTTCATACATAGACACCATTATGGATCGTTTTAGCATGCAGAACTCCAAGAAAGGTTTTTTACCATTCTGGCATGGAGTTCCTTTATCTAAGGAGATGTGTCCTAGAACATCTGAGGAGATAGAGGAGATGAAGGTGGTTCCTTATGCTTCGGCAGTAGGAAGCCTCATGTATGCGATGCTATGTACGAGACTAGATATCTACTTTGCTGTGGGCATGGTCATCAGATATCAGAGTAATCCAGGACAAGGACATTGGACTGCGGTGAAGCATATATTGAAGTACCTAAGAAGGACTAGGGATTATATGTAGGTTTTGCCCGGAAGCTATGATACCAATTGTAGGGTTTTGCTTATCGAGTCCGTGAGAGGAAACTTCGCTTCCTACTTCACCTTGGTCATTTGTTCATGGCGATCCCCTCGATGTCCCCGGATTAAAAAGATTTAATCATAGACAAAAGAGATTGCCCAAACAACCAAGTCATCGTCGTGCTATTCGTTTAGAGAGGTCACTTGAACAAACTCATTGTTCAAGCGACCATCCTCTATTCTATGAGTAGCCGCGGAATAGACGATGTCTGGATCGCCGATTTTTGTGTTTATGCTTGGGATCCAAGTATTATTTATCCATATACAGATTTATATCATGCTCATAGTTGAAAAACAAAAATAAGCAAGTAACAAAGGAGAATAGAGAATAGGTATACCTCTCGATCTTCTAATGTATGACCTTCCTCCTTTCGGAAGTCGTGTGGGCGACGATCTACCCAAAGTCGAAGCTCCTAGATCGCAAATCTTCCTTCCTTACTCTTCCAAAGCAAAAGGAAGAATAGAAACAAGGTTCTTCTCCTCCCTAAAACCAACCAACAAGGAACAAAAGAATTCCTTGCCGCCGGCCAACTAGGAGGAGGAGATGATGATGGAAACCGAACAAGACACCAAGGGAGACCCCTAAGTCTTGTTTCCACCACTCAAGGAGAAGAGAAGAGAGCCTTTGGGTGCCGGCCAAGGGATGGAAAGGGGCTGGAAAAGGTGCTGGTCGCCGTCCAATGGAGAAGGAAGAAGAAAGGAAAAACTTCTTTATTTGGTGCCGCCCAAGCCTCCAAAACCCTAAGCCTCCAAACCCTAATCCTATCTCAACTAGGATTCCTCTCTTGCCGCCCAAAACCCTAGCTCTCCTTGGATTAATCTCCACGCCAACCCATCAAGCTTCTTTTATAGAGTTAGGGATAAGCCTCCTTTTAATCTCTACCAT
Source organism: Wurfbainia villosa (assembly GCA_025175895.1). Lineage (NCBI taxonomy): Eukaryota > Viridiplantae > Streptophyta > Magnoliopsida > Zingiberales > Zingiberaceae > Wurfbainia > Wurfbainia villosa. The sequence goes on along the minus strand of CM046000.1, from coordinate 33,096,257 downwards.
TGGTTCTAGGGATTTAATCTCAACCGTCGGATCTAGAGATTTAATTTCAACCATCGGATCTTAGAGATTTAATATCTACCAATGGATCTAGAGCTTTGTTTCTATCTATTGGATCTAAGTTTCATGAGGTGTTAATAGGCAACATTAGGGACCATGTGGAGGAGTTGGATCTTGGCCACCCATGGATCAAGCCAACATAAAGTCCAATCCACTAATGATTATCCATTCTACTAGAGGATTATCATTGATCTACCTCGCCAACCCCCATAAATTAATCTGGGCTCCATATATTATTTGTACATTTTCTCCCCGTGTTTAAGATCTCGAATGTTCGTCGATTAATTAATTTACTGACAATTAATTAATCAACATCTAACTCCATGAGTAGTACCACTCAACCTTTTCATCAAGTCGGACCAAGTCCACCTGCAGGGTTTACATGATGAACCTTATGAGCTCCTCAAGGGGCCATCATCATCCTAATATATAGGACACAGTTTCCTCCTATAATCAATGGCACACCATATAAATAATATAATCTCCCAACTTACCGAGTCTATCGATTTAATCTATAAATCTCCCCCATTGGTAAATCAAAGAGATGAATACTTAGTATATGTGTCCGTTATTATATCGGGATTAAGAGCATGCACATAATAATATCTGAGGTCCGAATTGATTATGTAGTCAGCAATAAATCGAATCACCTCTAAGTCGGTCCTGCTCAATACACACAAAGTGCACTAGTGTGATTCTATGGTCAAGACAAACCAATACCAAATCACACTACAACCATTCTGATGGTTTGTCCAAAGCCATCTTGGTTGTGAGCCTTTACTTATACTTTACAAGGAACCGATAACATGATCTCCCGGGTGACACCACACACCATGTTATCTACAATGTAATGTATTAGACAATATTGCATTACCATAAAAAATGCAAACAATGATCATGTGATTCTTATTTCAAAATAAAGATGTTCATACAAAAGATAGACTTTTCAGTATACATCCCTACATTTTATGCTAGTTTACCAGGCAGACCAATTACTCCCTGTGGGTTACACAGATTCCGACTTCTAATCAGACAGGGATAACAGTAAGTCTACCTCATGTTTTGTGTTTACTTTGGGAGGTGGAGCCATTGTATGGAGGATTATCAAGCAGAAATGCGTGGCAGACTCTACCATCGAAGCTGAGTATGTGGCGACCTCTGAGGCGGCCAAACAAACTTTGTGGCTCAGGAAGTTCTTAATGGACTTGTTTGTGATTCTTGGTTTGCCCAAAACTATCACAATTTATTGTGATAATAGTGGTGCAGTTGCAAACTCGAAGGAACCACGAGCCCATAAGGCAAGTAAACACATAGAGCTCAAGTACCACCTGATACGAGAAATCATAAAGAGAGGAGAAGTTATTGTGGCCAAGATTGCATCGGAGGATATCCTGACAGATCATTTCACTAAGGCAATTCCTGTGAGAGCTTTTGATAGGCATGTGGAAGGAATGGGAATCAAATGTATGGCAGTTTGAGGATAGCAAAGTCTTTTAGTATAAGTGGGAGATTGTTGGGATGTATACTGAAAAGTCTATCTTTTGTATGAACATCTTTATTTTGAAATAAGAATCACATTATCATTGTTTGCATATTTATGGTTATTCATATTGTCTAATACATTACATTATAGATAACATGGTGTGTGGTGTCACACGGGAGATCATGTTATCGGCTCCTTGTAAAGTATAAGTAAAGGCTCACAACCGAGATGGCTTTGGACAAACCATTGATATGGTTGTAGTGTGATTTGATATTGGTTTGTCTTGACCATAGAATCACACTAGTACACTTTGTGTGTATTAAGCAGGACTGACTTAAAGGTAATTCGATTTATTGCTGACTACATAATCGAATCGAACCTCAGATATTATATTATACATGCTCTTAATCCCGATATAATAACGGGCACATATACTTAGTATTCATTTCTTTGATTTACCAATGGGCGAGATTTATAGATTAAATTGATAGGCTCAGTAAGTTGGGAAATGATATTATTTATATGGTATGCCGTTGATTATATGAGGAAACTGTGTCCTATATATTAGGATGATGATGTCCCCTTGAGGAGCTCATAAGGTTCATCATGTAAACCCTGCAGGTGGACTTGGTCAGGCATGATGATAAGGTTGAGTGGTACTACTCATGGAGTTAGATGTTGATTAATTAATTGTCAGTAAATTAATTAATTCACAGACATTCGAGATCTTAAACACAAGGAGAAAAATGTACAAATAATATATGGAGCCCATATTAACTTATGGGGGTTGGTGAGGTAGATCAATGATAATCCTTTAGTGGATTGGATTATCATTAATGGATCGGACTTTATGTGGGCTTGATCAATTGGGTGGCCAAGATCCAACTCCTTCTCATGGTCCCTATTGTAGCCTATTAAAACCTCATGAAGCCTAGATCCAATGGTTGGAAATAAAACTCTAGATCCAACGGTAGAGATTACATCTCTAGATCTGACGGTTGAGATTAAATCTCTAGATCCGATGGTTGAGATTGAATCCCTAGAACTGATGGTAGAGATTAAATGAGGCTTAGGACTAACTCTATAAAAGGGTGCTTAAGGGTGGATGACATGGGAGAATAAGGAGGGGATTAGGGTTAAGGGGCGGCAAGATTGTGCGATTAGGGTTTGGGACTTAGGCTGCCACAATTAAGGAAATATTTTCCTTTTCTCTTCTTCTTCTTGTTGGCCGGCGCCCAAACAAGCTTCTCCTCTCCATTGCAGGCATCCAAACCACTTCATCCTCTTCTCCTTGGCCGGTGAAAACAAAGCTTAGGGTCTTCCCTTAAAGCTCTTGGCCGGTGCCCACTTCTTTGTTCTTCTTCTTGGTCGGCGACAAGCACCAAGCTTGGAGCTAGGTGGTTGGTTGAAAGAAGGAGAAGTGTTTTGTTTCTATACTTCCTATTGTTCGGAGTGAGCAAGGAAAAAAGATTGGTGATCTAGGAGCTTCGACTTTTGGAAGATCGTCACCCACACAACGTCCAAAAGGAGGAAGGACATACAATAGAATATCGAGAGGTATAAATGTTGTTTTATATTCTTTCGTGTTATGTCTATGATTGTTTTTCAATTATATGCATGTTGTATGCTTTGTTTAATGGTTAAATATACTTAGACCCCGAACATAAACACAAAAGTCGACGATCCGTACATCGTCTATTCCGCGACTATTCGTAGAATAGAGGTTGGTGGATTGAACAACAGGTTTGTTCAAGTGACCACTCTAATTTAATAGCACGACGATGAAAAGTGAGCTTAGGTAATCCCTCTTGTCAAGCATAAAATTTTTTATCTGGGGACATAGAATGGATCGCCCTGAACAAGCGACCGAGTTGAAGTGGGAAGCGAAGTTTCCTACCTTCACCCTAGTCCTTCTCAGGTACTTCAATATATGCTTTACGGCAGTCCAATGTCCCTGTCCTGGATTACTCTGATATTTGCTAACCATGCTCACGACAAAGCAAATATCCGGTCTCGTACATAGCATAGCATAAATGAGGCTTCCTACTGCCGAAGCATAAGGAACCGCCTTCATCTTTTCTATCTCCTTAGATATTCTAAGACACATCTCCTTAGATAAAGGAACTCCATGCCTGAAAGGTAGAAAACCTTTCTTGGAGTTCTGCATGCTAAAACGATCCATAATGTTGTCTATGTATGAAGCTTGAGATAAGCACAACATCCTTTTCCTGCGGTCCCTTATAACCTTGATCTCAAGGATGTGTCCCACTTCTCCCAAGTCCTTCATATCAAACTGTTTGGACAACCATACCCTTACGTCCGATAACACCTTGACATTGTTTCCAATTAACAAAATGTCATCTACGTATAGTACAAGAAATACCACTACATTTCCGTCACATCTTTTGTATACACAAGACTCATCCGGACTTTGAATAAATCCATAAGACTGAATTACCTCATCAAAGCGGATGTTCCAAGATCTCGAAGCTTGCTTCAATCCATAAATGGATCGATTAAGCTTTGCCCTTTGTAATGAATCCTTCTACTTGCTTCATATAGATGTTTTCCTCAAGGCTTTCATTATGGAAAGTTGTCTTGACATCCATCTGTCATACCTCATAATCCATATGATCAGTAATACATAAGACAATCCGGATAGACTTAGGCATGGCTACCGGCGAAAAGGTCTCCTCATAATCAATACCCTCTTTCTGAGTATACCCCTTCACAACAAGCCTTGCTTTGAAGGTCTCAACCTTCTCGTCTATTCCTCTCTTTCTTTTGTAGATCCACTTGCAACCAATGGATTTTACACCATTGGGTGGTTCTACTAGCTCCCAGACTTGATTTGAATCCATAGATTCTATCTCAAAATTCATTGCACTTTGCCAAGATACCGCATCTTTATCTTGGATCGCCTCGTCATATGTCCAGGGATCAGGTTCATGTTCGCCAGGGACCAAATTAGAAGATTCTCCCAAAAACATGAATCTATTAGGTTGTCTAACAACCCTCCCACTACGATGAGGTATCACCTGTGTATCCTCTATGACACGCAGTGCAGTGACTTGTGGTATATCCTCTTGTATCGATGGTACTGAAGCAGTAACTTCCCCTCTTAATTCCTCCAGAACAATCTTACTCATGGGTTTGTGGTTCATCACATAGTCTTCGTCTAGAAATCTGGCGTTCGTGCTAACGATCACGCTCTGATCTCTAGTACTATAAAACAAACCACCTTTCGTTCCTCTAAGATATCCAACGAACATACGCACTTCTGTACGAGGTTCTAACTTACCAGCATCTGCCTTCAGCACATGTGCTGGACTCCCCCATATCCGAATATGTCTCAGACTAGGCTACGCCTAGTCCATAATTCTATGGGAGTAGAAGGCACTGATTTAGATGGTACAAAGTTCAGAATATACACTGCCGTATCTAGAGCATATCCCCAGAATGAATCTGGCAACTCAGAAAAACTCATCATCGATCTAACCATCTCCATAAGAGTTCTATTCCTTCGCTCTGCTACACCATTCTGTTGGGGTGTGCCAGGTGCAGATAATTGGGATTGAATCCCAGCCTCTGGTAAGTAATTCCTAAACTCTCCCAAGAGGTACTCACCACCACGATCAGATCGTAGTGTCTTGATACTTTTACCTTGACGTTTCTCCACATTAGCCTTGCATTCTTTGAACTTGTCAAAGCATTCAGACTTGTGGCACATCAAGTAAATGTATCCATATCTTGAATAATAATCTATGAAAGAGATGAAATATTCAAAACCACCTCTTGCCTGGATAGACATAAGACCACACAAATTAGAATGAACCAATTCGAACACATCTTTGGCTCTATACCCCTTGGCCTTAAAACGCCTCTTGGTCATTTTACCTTCCAAGCAAGATTCGCAGGTTGGGAAATCGTCCACCACTAATGAACCCAGAGGTCCATCAGCTATCGACCTTTGAATTCTACTTAGGTTAATATGACCTAGCCTTAGATGCCAAAGATATGTTTGGTTCATCTTCGAAGGTTCTTTTCTCTTTTGGGAATTAGAAGATGAGTTATTCACTTCTATTTGCATCGTGGGAGCTTTTGGTTCAAGTGTATATAAATTTCCTATCAATGCACGTGAACAGATAATCTCCCTATTCCTTTTTATAATAACTCTATCATTAAAGGAAATAGCATATCCGTCCATAAACAATTTAGAAATTGAAATCTAATTCTTTCTAAATAAAGGTACATAAAGGTAATTTTTAAGAACCAAAACTTTATTCCTCTCAAAATACAAATAAACATCTCCCACTGCAACAGCTGCTACCTTCGTAGGATAACCCAAGTAGATGGTAATCTCCCCTTCAGCCAGTCGTCTGATTTCCTGGAACCCCTGTAAAGTATTGCAGACATGATTAGTGGCTCCCATATCTACACACCAGGTGCCGGTAGATAACACCGCTAAACATGTTTCAATGACTAGACCAAAAGATATACCTTTGTTCTGCATTCGGTTGGGGCAGTCCTTCTTCCAGTGTCCAGTCTGCTTGCAAGTGAAGCACTTGCCTTTCGGCTTCTTCACTCCTCCCTGAGATCCTCCCGCCACTTTTGCTCCAGCTTGTTTCTTCTTCTTCTTGCCTTTCGGCGTAGAAGTAGAAACCTTTTGGACAACCATGGCCTGCGCCTGAGCACTCTGACGAAATATTCCCTCTACCGCCTGGAGTTCTGTCAGAAGCTCCGCCAACGAATACAACCTTTTATTCATGTTGTAGTTCAGGTGAAACTGCCCATAACTCCAAGGTAGAGACTGGAGTATGATATCGACCTGGGTTTCCCAATCGATCTCGGCTCCAAGGACTTCCAGCTTATTCAAATGAGCCATCATCTTGAGAACATGATCCCTCATGGGTGTTCCCTCGATCATGGTAGTCGTCATCAAGTTCCTCATGGCTTCCTGCCTCGGAGCCCGATTCTGGTTTCCGAAAAGCTCTTTGAGATTGAGCATCATGTCATAAGCAGTGGGCATGGCTTGATGCTGATGTTGTAGTACATTTGACATAGATGTCAAAATGTAATATTGTGCCATCTCATCAGCCTTAATCCACTTCTTATAACTCTCCTTCCCCTTTTCCCCAGAATCATCCACAGGCTTAGGAGGGCACTCTTCGAGGAGTACATATTTGTATTCCTCAGCAGTCAAGACAATGTCAAGATTCCTCTTCCAATCAACATAATTGGGTCCAGTAAATTTATTTTCTTTCAGTATCACAGCAAGCGGGTTGAAAGTTATTTTGAAAAACCTAAGAATCACATAGATCAAAATATTAGATTTCAAAAAAAAATTTGATTCCTCAAACAATAAAATTTTAAAATCAACCAACACCTCAAAACACCGAGAATATCGTATGCCACGATAGTGTGGACGTATATGAATTCTACATTTGTAAGAGGAGGTTTTACCCATTAATTTTACTATCTTGTCAACCTTACTTTTTGACAAATAAAATTAATAGTTGGTTCCTCTTCGGCCCTACAAATAAAAGCAGTGACTCCGATGGGGATGATACTCCTATTTGCATCTAAGTGTTCACCATTACTTGGTACCAAGGCAATTATCTCGGGTTATGTGCCTTTCGATGGGGAAGTACACAATAACCATATTCGACCCTGTGATCCACAAACAAACTCATCCGATGGGGAGGAAGGCACTCAGAGCCGACACGTAAGTTTGTTTGCATCACATGTCAAATCATAATGGAGGCCGTGGGAATTTATAAAAATATCCCTCTCCCACTTAGTAATTTAAATTTGAGGAATTTTCCTAGCCTACGACATGCATATCAAACAAGAAGCAATAAATATGAAAAAAAAATATTTTCCAACTATTATGGCTTTTGTCTCCAATATGCCTCCCGTCGTATCGCCATCTCATTCGCTCCTCCCTACGCAATGTACAAGCCATCCGGAGTTCCGAACCAAGAAAAACTATTTTAATTTACATCCATCGATCCTATACTCCATGAAGGAGTGTACATGAAATCTAGATCAAAAGTAAACTAAAATAAAAAGTGTGGCTAAACAATGTCGTACTTAATTACAAAAATTAAATACTAACCTCGTCAACCACAATAGTTGGATCCTATGTCTGCAACCAAAAAGTTAACCTATGCACATCCTACTATTATCCGACACATGTAATATATGAAAAGTGCATAAAAGTAACTGAATCCTAAACACACAAAACCGGAAATTGTGGCTCTGATACCACTTGAAGGGAGGAAACTTCGCTTCCCACTTCAACTTGGTCGCTTGTTCATGGCAAACCCATCTACGTCCCCAGATAAAAAAAATTTATCCTTGATAAAGATGGAGTACCCAAGCAACTATTCCATCGTCGTGCTATTCGATTAGAGTGGTCACTAGAACAATCTTATTGTTCAAGCAACCTACCTCTATTCTTCGAATAGCCGCGGAATAGACGATGTACGGATCACCGATTTTTGTGTTCGTATTCGGGGTCCAAGTAAATTAGCCACATATAATTGAAAACAATTATAGACATAATACAAAAGAACACTAATCAAAGTAAACAAGCTTATACCTCTTGATCTTCTATTGTATGTCCTTCCCACTTTTGGACGTCGTGTGGGCGACGATCTTCCAAAAGTCGAAGCCTCTTAGATCACGTTCTTCCCTTCCTTGTTCGCTCCGAACAAAGGGAAATATGAAACAAAATTCTTCTTCCTATCTAGAACCGGCCATCAAGTCAATGGACTTGATGTTGTTGCTGGCCAAGGAGGAGAATCGGATCACCGGCCAACCTTGAAGAAGGGTTGCCGCCGGCCACAAGGAGAGGAGAAAAGGGAACTCCGGCCAAAGGATGAAGAAGAAATGTCCAAACCTTCACCACCTTGCCACCGACCCCTTTTCCCTTGAACAATAGGCACTGCCCAAAGAAAAAGGAAACCCTAACTCTAATGCCTTGCCGCCCAAGCCAAGGAAGCAAAAACCCTAATCTCCAAAAATTGTGTTCAACGCCCAAGCCTTGGCCTCCTTTTATAGAGCTAGGCTTAAGCCTCCTCTTAATCTCCATCGTCGGATCCAGTGATTTATTCTCAACCGTCGGATCTTATTGGCACCGCCCAAAGCAAAAAAGAAACCCTAACTCAAATGCCTTGCCGCCCAAGCCAAGGAAGCAAAAACTCTAATCTCCAAAAATTGTGTTCCATGCCCAAGCCTTGGCCTCCTTTTATAGAGCTAGGCTTAAGCCTCCTTTTAATGTCCACCGTCGGATTCAGGGATTTAATCTCAACCGTCGAATCTTGGGATTTAATCTCAATCGTTGGATTTAGAGATTTAATCTCCACCGTCGGATCAAAAGATTTAATCTCCACCATTAGATCTAGAGATTTAATCTCCACCATCGGATCTAGAGTTTCATTTTTCATCATCGGATCTAGGTTTCGTGAGGGTTTTAATAGGCTACAATAGGGACCATGAGGAGGAGTTGGATCTTGGCCATCAAATGGATCAATCCCATATAAAGTTTGATCCATTAATGATAATCCATTCCACTAGAGAATTATCATTGATCTACATCACCAACCCCCATAAGTTAATATGGGCTCCATATATTATTTGTACATATATCTCCCCGTGTTTAAGATCTCGAATGTCCGTCGATTAATTAATTTACTGACAATTAATTAATCAACATCTAACTCCAAGAGTAGTACCACTCAACCTTATCATCATGTCAGACCAAGTCTACCTGCAGGATTTACATGATGAACCTTATGAGCTCCTCAAGGGGACATCATCATCCTAATATATAGGACACAATTTCTTCCTATAATCAACGGCACACCATATAAATAATATCATTTCCAAACTTACCGAGCCTATCGATTTACTCTATAAATCTCGGCCATTGGTAAATCAAAGAAATGAATACTAAGTATATGTGCCCGTTATTATATCGGGATTAAGAGCATGTACAACATAATATCTGAGGTCCGATTCGATTAGGTAGCCAGCAATAAATCGAATCACCTCTAAGTCGGTCCTGCTCAATACACACAAAGTGTACTAGTGTAATTTTATGGTTAAGACAAACCAATGCCAAATTACACTACAACCATACCAATGGTTTGTCCATAACCATCTCGGTTGTGAGCCTTTACTTATACTTTACAAGGAATTGATAATATGATCTCCCGTGTGACACTACACACCATGTTATCTACAATGTAATGTATTAGACGATATGCATAACCATAAATATACAAACAATGATCATGTGATTCTTATTTCAAAAATAAAGATGTTCATACAAAAGATAGACTTTTAAGTATACATCCAAACAATTGGGTCAAGTAAGTTTATTCTGCCGCCCTTGGCAGTCGACTGCCGTCACTACAACGGCCTCCGAACACGTCGGATCCCGACCGTTGTAGTCCAACGGAACTCTTGGCAGTCGACTGATGGACCTCATCAGTCGACCGCTGCCTCCGTAGTCGACGCGATCGCTCTACGAATACGTGGCGAAACCCTATTGACCGATCGCCGCTGCGCCGATCGATGGTCTTAATGCGATCGCCACGATGGCGATGGCCGATCTGCCACAATCGATCGATCGTATACAAGTCGAACTACACTCGACAAGCGATCGGCCGATCGCCATGACATGGCAGTCGACTGGTGTCGGGAAAACCCATCCGACACTTGGCCAAATAGCCAAGTTTCACCTAAGAGCTACCCTTCCCCGGGTTACAATCGCTCACTCTCATCTCTCGGAGTCCCTCGCCTTCGAAGTTCTCTTCGTTCTCGGCCACGTCCCTCGGCAGCATCAGGCGCACGACTCTGCAATGCTCCTTCGCGTCTCTTGCGTCGAAGTCTACTTCCTCCGACTTCACTCCAAGCTTCTCGTCCGGCAGTCCCTCGGATGCTCCAAGCGCACGGCTTCCGCAAAGCTATCCTTCACCGACTCAAGGCACGAGTCATGAGATGTGAAACTCGCCACGGCTCCATGTGCGAATTACTAAGTCCTGCACGACTTCAACGCACATATCAAATCAACATATCAAACTAACTTAAACCCTTTGCCACACCATCAAAACCATATTACGGCAAGAGATTGTCCTAACAATCTCCCCCTTTTTGATGTGTGGCAATCCGTTTAAGTTAGGTAAAAACATTTGATATAAATTCTAAGGTAAGAAAGCATGTAAAGATAAACATGATATAGCAACATGCCACTCCCCCTTAATCCATGAAACTCTATATTGCAAATTTTCTCCCCCTATCATATATTTCTCCCCCTAAAATAATTAACTTAAACATAAATTATTTCTCCCTCTTTGACACCATCAAAAAGATTAACACTAAATTATAAGCTCATGGCATCAAGTATAATGGAGGGAAAATACCAAAAACATGATTAAAATCTGAAATCAGAATATTGCAGGCTGATTTTCAGGTGAGCAGTCGACTACTATCGATGGCAATGATCGGTAGCAATTGATTCAATTCGATTGATTTTCGTAATTTCAGAAATGCATTAAAAATTCCATAAAATTCGAAAAATCATGAAATTTGAGGAGCATATTTCTATTAAGTATATCTATCAAGGAAAAGTAGTTTTTCATGAAAAATCATTATATTTTCCGAGATTTGCCAAAAATTCAAACACTTGAAAAAATCACTAGTTTTTGAGCATGTTAGTATCCATTTTAACACCTAGTCTTGCTTTGAATTGTCCCAAAACATGAATACATAGATTTTAGATTAAGGAATTGTTTTGAAAACATATGAAATATCCAACCATGATCTTTGGGCAATATGTCTATGAATTAAACATAAGTCTTCCCCATGATTGGTCTATTATTGCTATGTTGATACTTTAAATGACCATCTAAATGCCATAGGCATTAGTGGACATTTGTATCATCCTAACATCTCACCCATGCTAAGTTTGCAATCAAGTTAGCCTATAGTGAGTGTGAGATGCATCCTAGGGGGTATTTGTATATACTTAACCAATATATTCATGCAATTCTATCATGGTTAAGTATCAACCTAACAACCTACATGATCATAATGACATATATGATTTAATTTCACATTATGATCATGAAATTCATGTATTCATCAAATAATAGTCATGCATTAGGTATTATGTGATGATAACAAATTATCACCTAAAGCATGATTTAAACCTATTTCTCATGATGATGTGCCCAATATCATAAATCATGATTACACATATACATAGCAATTACATTAATCAACATGATTTAAGCAATATTATCTATTTATGGGCACGTTATCATCACCCAACACTATCTAAAAAATGTTGTCCCATCATCCTAAGTCAACTAAAATATGATATAGGTCAAGTTCATATGGTTGACTACCCTAGGGGTTTTCTAACCCTTAAGGATGGATTTTGGAACCCAAAATAAGTTCTTTCCTATTGGGTTCACTAAGTATTCCTTGGGGATCCATTTTCTAGCTATTATCTTCTTCTTATCTTGTCCCCTAGCTATTAGGCATTTGTAGGCATTTTCATTTTTCTTTTCCTTGTAGCCTAGGCCCTTTTTGTTAAAACTAGCTCTTTGGCTCCCTAAGATCATATTTAAGGTGTTGGAGCCAATTGTGAATTTCTCTAGGGCTTTGGTTAAATAATCTACCTTTTCCCTTAATGTCCTATTTTCCTCTATGCATGCATCATTAACATCCAAAGGCATATAATCATGTGAGCATGCATCATCATGGCAAGAAGAGGTATCATTATTATTTAAACATGCATTTTCTAGCTTATATTCCAAAGCCTTAATTTGATTAAGCATGCTTTTATTTTTCTTTTTCATTCCAAATAAGTCCTTAGTTAAACTAGAAATTATGGAAACTATTTTCTTAGGAGAAGCTGCTACCATAGTTTCCATGTCCTCTTCTTCTTCGGATGATGAGGATGTAGAAGCTCCCCCTTCATTTGAGCTCTCCCCGCTTGAGCTTGATCCTTCATTTTCGGATGAAGAGCAATCCAAGTCATCAAAGGCCATCAAGGCCAAATTGGTGACAAAGGCATTCTCCTCATCCGATGATGATGAAGAGGATGAGGATGGGTCATCCCAAGTCCTTGCCTTTAGGGCTTTGACCTTTCCCTTTTCCTTTGTCTTCTTCTCCTCTTCCTTTTCTTCTTGCTCCTTTTTCTTCTTCTTTTCTTCCTTCTTTTTCTTTTCTTCTTTGCTTTTGTTTAGGAGGGGACAATTATCCCTTATGTGCCCTTCTCCTTGGCAATTATAGCATATGACCTTCCCCCTTGGTCTTCTATTCCTATCATGAGATTTATCAAATCTAAAATTCTTAAATGCACGTCTTACCTTCCTTACCATATAGGCTTCTTCGGTGCTATCCATGGAGGAGGAGGAAGACGCTTCGTCATCGGAGGAGGAGGGGATTTCCATCTTCTTCTTCCCCTTATTTGCCAACAATGCTACTCCTCTTGAGGGTTGAATTCTAGGCTCCTCTTGTATTCCTTCAAGCCTAGTTTCGTGGAGCTCCATTGTTGAGAAAAATTCCTCCAAGGTACTTACTTCCAAGTTCTTGGAGATGTAGAACGAATCCACCATGGAGCTCCACTTTGAGGACCGGGGAAAGGCATCTATAGCCTTCATGAGCATGTCCCGGTTTGATAGCTTCTCACCTACACTTGTTATCCCAATTAAAATTTCTTTAAACCTAGAGTGTAGTGAGGTTACCTTTTCTCCCTTTTCTAGTTTTATATTGGATAGTTGGGAGCGGAGGAGGTCTCTCCTTGCTAGCTTGGCCTCGGATGTGCCTTCATGGAGTTCTATAAGCTTCTCCCACATCTCTTTGGCGCTAGCACATTCTCCGATCCGGTTGATCTCTTGTTGGGGGAGCACATTGAAAAGATGATGTTTTGCCTTTGAGTTCGCAAGGTGCTCCTCTCTTTGCTTCTTAGTCCATCATGATTTTTCGATCTGTTCACCCTTTTCATCCCTAAGCAACTCGAAACCATTTTCCATTATTAGCATAATATCAAAATCGGTCTCGAAGAATACCTCCATTCTCTTTTTCCACCAAGAGAATTCGCCGTCGAACTTCGGTGGGTGGATGTTTGAGCCAGCCATTTTGAATGTTGCTTGTTGTGGCGGTTAGTCCTCGACAAGCTTTTCTTGGCTATGATACCACTTGTAGGGGATCGGTATGGCCGGCTAGAGGGGGGTGATAGCCCTTTTCGTTTGGATGCCGGTATTTGCTCGTCTACAAAACTAATTAGCGCAAGCGGAAGACTAATAAAGACAAGCAAATAGAAATACGAGAAAATACAAACGCTAACAAAGAATATAACGTGGTTCACGGCTACGCTGCTAATCCACGATCCCGATTCGTCCGAGGTGAATCACTCCTCCAAAGTCAATCACTATTGGTCTCTCCTTTGCACCAAGCTAGGTGGAGGTAACCTTTACAATAAAGATCACTCTTCTTACAAATAGAATGGAGTAAAAACAAGTAAGAAGAGTTTAGAGCTTGTGGGGCACTAGGAAGATCACTTGGAGCATAAGCATTGGCCTCTCAAAGGCTTACACCCTCTCTTTTTATAGAGAGGGCTGATTTCTTCCGTTAGCGCCATCGATCATTGGCCCTTGGCGATCATTGCACTACAACGGGCCTCCGAACACGTCGGATCCCGGCCGTTGTAGTCAGCGGAACTCTTGCGGGATCCGATGGACCTCATCGGGCCGATCACCTCCGTAATCGACCGCCCGTCGGCCACGAATCTTGGCGAAACCCTATTGACCATCTTTGCGCCTTGCCGATCGTGATGGTCTTGGCATCGATCGCCACGATATGGCGGCCATCACGCCAATCGATCGTATACGGTCGAACTACACTCGACTCGGGCGATCATTGCCATGACATGGCAGTCGACTGGGGGCGGGAAAACTTATCCGACACTGGGCCAAATGGCCACGTTTCACCTAAGAGCTACCCTTCCCGGGTTACAATCGCCACTCTCATCTCTCGGAGTCCTCGCCTTGAAGTTCTCTTCGTTCTCGGCCACGCCCCTCGGCGATCAGCGACGGCTCTGCAATGCTCCTTCGGCGTCTCTTGCCTCGAAGTCTACTTCCTCCGGCTTCACTCCAAGCTTCTCGTCCGGCGGTCCCTCGGATGCTCCAAGCGCACGGCTTCCGCAAAGCTATCCTTCACCGACTCAAGGCACGAGTCATGAGATGTGAAACTCGCCACGGCTCCATGTGCGAATTACTAAGTCCTGCACGACTTCAACACACATATCAAATCAACATATCAAACTAACTTAAACCCTTTGCCACACCATCAAAACCATATTACGGCAAGAGATTGCCCTAACAGCCCGATCCATTAATGATAATCCATTAGACTAGAGGATTATCATTGATCTACCTCACCAACCCCCATAAATAAAAATGGGCTCCATATATTAATTTACAAATATCTCCCCATGTTTATGATCTCGAATGTCCGTCAATTAATTAATTTACTGACAATTAATTAATCAACATCTAGCTCCATGAGTAGTACCACTCAACCTTATCATCATACCGGACCAAGTCCACCTGCAGGGTTTACATGATGAACATTATGAGCTCCTCAAGGGGACATCATCATCCTAATATATAGGACACAGTTTACTCCTATAATCAATGACACACCATGTAAATAATATCATTTCCCAAGTTACTGAGCCTATCGATTTAATCTATAAATCTCGTTCATTGGTAAATCAAAGAAATAATTACTAAGTACATGTGCTCGTTATTATATCAGGATTAAGAGCATGTACACCATAATATCTGAGGACTGATTCAATTATGTAGTCAGCAATAAATCGAATCACCTCTATGTCGGTCCAGCTCAATACACACAAAGTGTACAAGTGTAATTCTATGGTCAAGACAAACCAATACCAAATTACACTACAACCATATCAATGGTTTGTCTAAAACCATCTCGGTTGTGAGCCTTTACTTATACTCTACAAGGAACTGATAACATGATCTCCCGTGTGACACTACACACCATGTTATCTACAATCTAATGTATTAGACAATATGCATAACCATAAATATGCAAACAATGATCATGTGATTCTTATTTCACAAATAAAGATGTTCATACAAAAGATACACTTTTTAGTATACATTCCAACAATCTCCCACTTATACTAAAAGACTATGCTGTCCTCATACTGCCATACATCTGATTTTCATTCCCTCCACATGCTTATCAAAGCTCTAGCTAGAGGGGCCTTAGTGAAAGGATCTACCAGGTCATCCTCTGATGCAATCTAGGCGACAACAACTTCTACCCGCTTTACGATTTCTCGTATCAGGTGCTACTTGCGCTTTATGTGTTTACTTGCCTTATGGGCTAGTGGTTCCTTCGAGTTTGCAACTACACCACTATTATCACAATAAATTGTGATAGTTCTGGGCAAACCAGGAATCATATCCAAATCCATCAAGAAGTTCCAGAGCCATACAACTTCTTTGGCCACCTCAGAGGCTGCCACATACTCAGCTTCCATGGTAGAGTCCGCCACGCATTTCTGCTCGACACTCCTCGATACAATGGCTCCACCTTCCAAAGTAAACAAAAAACCAGAGGTAGACTGACTGTTATCCCTATCTGATTGGAAGTCAGAATCTGTGTAACCCACAGGGAGTAATTGATCTACCTAGTATACCAGCATATAATCCCTAGTCCTTCTCAGGTACTTCAATATATGCTTTATCACAGTCCAATATCCTTGTCTTGGATTACTCTGGTAACTGCTAACCATGCCCACGACAAAGCAGATATCCGACCTCGTACATAGCATAACATACATGAGGCTTCCTACTGCCGAATCATAAGGAACCGCCTTCATCTCCTCTATCTCCTTTGATGTTCTAGGACACATCTCTTTAGACAAAGGTACTACATGCCTAAAAGGTAGAAAACCATTCTTGGAGTTCTGCATGCTAAAACAAGCCAAAATGGTGTCTATGTATGAAGCTTGAGATAAGCACAACATCCTTTTCCTGTGATCCCTTATAACCTTGATCCCAAGGATGTGTCCCATATCTCCCAAGTCCTTCATATCAAACTGTTTGGACAACCATACCCTTACATCTGATAACACCTTGACATTGTTTCCAATTAACAAAATGTCATCTACGTATAGTACAAGAAATACCACTACGTTTCCTTCACATCTCTTGTATACAAAAGACACATCCGGACTTTGAATAAATCCATAAGACTGGATTACCTCATCAAAGCGGATGTTCCAAGATCTCGAAGCTTGCTTCAATCCATAAATAGACCGATTAAGCTTGCACACAAGATGCTCTTTGCCATTTGCAATGAATCCCTCTGGTTGCTCCATATAGATGTTTTCCTCAAGACTTCCATTAAGGAAAGCTGTCTTGACATTCATTTGCCACACCTCATAATCCATATGAGTAGCAATACATAAGAGAATCCAGATAGACTTAAGCATGGATACCGGCAAAAAGGTCTCCTCATAATCGATACCCTCTTCCTGAGTATACCCATTCACAACAAGCCTTGCTTTGAAGGTATCAACCTTCCCATCTATTCCTCTCTTTCTCTTGTAGATCCACTTTCATCCAATGGTTTTTACACCATTGGGTGGTTCTACTAGCTCCCAGACCTGATTTGAATCCATAGATTCTATCTCAGGATTACTCGTACTTTGCCAAGATACCACATCTTTATCTTGGATTTCCTCGTCATATATCCAGGGATCAGGTTCATGTTTGCCAGGGACCAAATCAGAAGATTCTCCCAAGAACATAAATCTATCAGGCTATGTAACAATCATCCCACTACGACGAGGTATCACCTGTGTATCCTCTGTGACATGTGGTGCAGTCACTTGTGGTATATCCTCTTGTATCGGTGGTACTAAAGTAGTGACTTTCCCTCTCAATTCCTCCAGAACAATCTTACTCATGGGCTTGTGGTTCATCACATAGTCTTCCTCTAGAAATCTGGCGTTCGTGCTAACGATCACCCTCTAATCTCTAGGACTATAGAACAAACCACCTTTTGTTCCTCTTGGATAGCCTATGAACATGCACACTTCTGTACAAGGTTTCAACTTATCAACATTTGCCTTCAGCACATGTGCTGGACTCCTCCATATCTGAATATGTCTCAGACTAAGCTTTCTCCCAGACCACAATTCTGTGGAAGTAGAAGGCACTGATTTAGATGGTACTAAGTTTAGAATATACACTGTCATATCCAGAGCATACCCCCAGAACGAATCTGGAAAATCAGAATAACTCATCATCGATCTAACCATCTCCATAAGAGTCCTATTCCTTCACTCCACTACACCATTTTTCTGGGGTGTGCCAGGTGCAAACAATTGGGATTGAATCTTAGCCTCTGATAACTAATTCCTAAACTCTCCCAAGAGGTACTCACCACCACGATCAAATCGTAGTGTCTTGATACTTTTACCTTGATGTTTCTCCACATCAGCCTTGAATTCTTTGAACTTGTTAAAGCTTTCAGACTTACAGTGCATCAAGTAAATGTATCCAAATCTTGAATAATCATCTATAAAAGAAACAAAATATTCAAAACCACCTCTAGCCTGGATAGACATAGAACCACACAAATCAGAATGAACCAATTCCAACACATCTTTGGCTCTATACCCCTTGGCCTTAAAAGGCCTCTTGGTCATTTTACCTTCCAAGCAAAATTCGCAGGTTGGAAAATCTTCCACCACTAATGAACCCAGAGGTCCATCAGCTATCAACCTTTGAATATGACCTAACCCTAGATGCCAAAGATATGTTTGGTTCATTTTCGAAGGTTCTTTTCTCTTATTAGATTTAAAAAATGAGTTATTTACTTCTATTTGCATCGTGGGAGCTTTTGGTTTAAGGGTATATAAATTTCCTATCAATGCACCAGAACAGATAATCTCCCTATTCCTTTTTATAACAACTCTGTCATTAAAATAAATAGAATATCCATCCATAAACAATTTAGAAACCGAAATCAAATTCTTTCTAAATAAAGGTACATAAAGGCAATTTCTCAGAATCATAGTTTTATTCCTATCAAAAGATAAATAAACATCTCCCACTACAATAGCTACCACCTTTGTAGAATCACCCAAGTAAACGGTAATCTCCCCTTCATTTAGTCGTCTGGTTTCCTGGAACCCCTGCAAAGTATTGCATACATGATCAGTGGCTCCTGTATCTACACACTAGGTGCCGGTAGATAACACCGCTAAACATGTTTCAACGACTAGACCAAAAAGTAGAGATTAGAGAATGATATCGACCTAGGTTTCCCTATCGATCTCAGCTCCAAGGACTTCCAACTCATTCAAATGAGCCATCATCTTGAGAACATGATCCCTCATGGGTGTTCCCTCGATCATGGTGGTCATCATCAAGTCCCTCATGGCTTCCTGCCTAGCAGACCGATTCTGGTGTCCGAAAAGCTCATTGAGATTGAGCATCATGTCATAAGCAGTGGGCATGGCTTGATGCTGATATTGCAATACATTTGACATAGAAGCCAAAATGTAACACCACGCCATCTCATCAGCCTTTATCCACTTCTTATAACTCTCCTTCTCATTTTCCCCAGAATCATCCATAGTCTTAGGAGGACACTCTTCGAAGAGTACATATTTGTACTCCTCAGCAGTCAAGATAATATCAAGATTCCTCTTCCAATTAACATAATTGGGTCCAGTAAGTTTATTCTCTTTTAGCATCACAGCAAGCGGGTTAAAAGTCATTTATGAAAAACCTAAGAATAACATAGATCAAAATATTAGATTTCAATAAATTATTGATTTCCTCAAACAATAAAATTTTAAAATCAACCAACACCTCAAAACACCGAGAATATCGTATGCCACGATTGTGTGGGCGTATATGAATTCTACATTTGTAAGAGGAGGTTTTACCCATTAATTTTACTATCTTGTCAACCTAACTTTTTGACAAATAAAATTAATAGTTGGTTCCTCTTCGGCCTTACAAATAAAAGCAGTGACTCCGATGGGGAAGATACTCCTATTTGCATCTAAGTGTTCACCATTACTCGGTACCAAGGCAATTATCTCGGGTTATGTGCATTCCGATGGGGAAGTACACACACTCCTAAATAATTTTTTATAACCATATTTGACTCTGTGATCCCCAAAACAAACTCATCCGATGGGGAGGAAAGCACTCAGAGCCGACATGCAAGTTTGTTTGCATCACATGTCAAATCGTAATGGAGGTCGTGTGAATTTAAAAAAATATCCCTCTCCCACTTAGTAATTTAAAATTGAGGAATTTTTCTAGCACACGACAAGCATATCAAACAAGAAGTAATAAATATGAAAAAAATATTTTTCAACTATTATGGCTTTTGTTCTCTAATATGCCTCCCATCGTATCGCCATCTCGTCCGCTCCTCCCTACACCATGTACAAGCCATCCGGAGATTCGAGCCGAGAATAATTATTTTAATTTACATCCATCTATCCTAGGCTCCACAAAGGAGTGTACATGAAATCTAGATCAAAAGTAAACTAAAATAAAAGAGTGGCTAAACAATGTCGTACTTAATTACAAAATTAAATACAAGCCTTGTCAACCCCGAGGATTCAAATAATAATACAATTACACACATCCAATCACATACACACACATATGGCCATAATAGTTGGATCTGATGCCTGCAACCAAAAAGTTAGCCTACACACATCCTACTATCATCCGTCACATACAATATATGATAAATGCATAAAAGTAGTCAAATCCTAAACACACAAAATCGGAAACCATGGCTCTGATATCACTTGATGGTCAAAATTTCGCATCCCACTTCAACTCGGTCGCTTGTGCATGGCGATCCCATCTACGTCCCCGGATTAAAAAAAATAATCCTTGACAAAGAGGGATTATCCAAGCAACCTATCCATCGTTGTGCTATTCGATTAGAGTGGTCACTTGAACAAACTTGTTGTTCAAGCAACCTACCTCTTTTCTTCGATTAGCTGCGGAATAGACAATGTACAGTTTGCCGGTTTTTGTGTTTGTTTTCGGGGTCGAAGTAAATTAGTCACATACAATACATACAATATACAAAGAAAAAAAAGGAAAGCAAAACAAGAATTATACCTCTTGTTTACCTCAAGGTCTTCTATCATGTCCTATCCTCCTTTTGGACCTTGTGTGGGAAATGATCTTCCAAGAGCCGACACCTTTTAGATCATGTTCTTCCCATCGTTGCTCACTCCGAACAAAGGGAAGAATAAAAAAAAACTTTTTCTCCTATCTAGAACCGACCACCAAGCTCCAAGCTTGATCCTTGCCGTCAACCAAGGAGAGGATGAAGGAGATGGTTTAGGCGCTGACCCAGAGCTACAAAGGAAGAACCTTTACCCTTGTTGCCACCGGCCAAGGAGGAATATAGGAAGAGGGATGGGCGTCGGCCAAAGTAGAGAGGAAGAAGATGGGTGCCAGCTACACCTTTGGAAGAGAAGGAAACAAACCATAATCTCCCAACTTGTTGTCGCCCAAGCCAACTCCCAAACCCTAGACGCCCAAGCCAAAACCCTAATCTTCAAGTTCTCCTTGTTGCCCAACCCTTAAGCCTTATTTATAGAGTTAGGATTAATCCTCCTTTCAATCTCCACCGTCGAATCTAGGGATTTAATCTCCACCGTCGGATCTAGAGATTTAATCTCCACCGTCGGATCTAGAGAATTAATCTCCACCGTCGGATCTAGAGATTTAATCTCCACCGTCGGATCTAGAGTTCCATTTTCCACCATCGGATCTAAGCATCATGAGGGTTTTAATAGGCTACAATAGAGACCATGAGGAGGAGTTGGATATTGGCCACCCAATGGATCTAGCTCACATAAAGTCCGATCCATTAATGATAATCCATTCGACTAGAGGATTATCATTGATCTTCCTCACCAACCCCCATAAATAAATATAGACTTCATATATTAATTGTACAAATATCTCCCCGTGTTTAAGATCTCGATTGTCTGTCAATTAATTAATTTACTAACAATTAATTAATCAACATCTAGCTCCATGAGTAGTACCACTCAACCTTATCAGCATGCCAGACCAAGTCCACCTACAGGATTTACATGATGAACCTTATGAGCTCCTCAAGGGGACATCATCATCCTAATATATAGGACATGGTTTCCTCCTATAATCAACGACACACCATGTAAATAATATCATTTCCCAAGTTACCGAGCCTATCGATTTAATCTATAAATCTCGCCCATTGGTAAATCAAAGAAAAAATACTAAGTATATCTGTCCGTTATTATATCGGGATTAAGAGCATGTACACCATAATATCTATGGTCCGATTCAATTATGTAGTTAGCAATAAATCGAATCACCTATAAGTCGGTCCTGCTCAATACACATAAAGTGTACAAGTGTAATTCTATGGTCAAGACAAACCAATACCAAATTACACTACAACCATACCAATGGTTTGTCCAAAACCATCTCGGTTGTGAGTCATTACTTATACTCTACAAGGAACTGATAACATGATCTCCCATGTGACACTACACACCATGTTATCTACAATGTAATGTATTAGACAATATGCATAACCATAAATATGCAAACAATGAACATGTGATTCTTATTTCAAAAATAAAGATGTTCATATAAAAGATACACTTTTCAGTATACATCCCAACAAAATGTTCACTCGGGCTTGGCTCAGATATTTCGGGAGAACCGTCTTTAGGTTGTGATGCGGTCATGGTTATCTGGGCTACTTGTGTTTCCAGCATCTTAGTGTGTCTTGTGAGCCCATTGATAGAGGCCTTCAACTCCCTTAGTACCTCTTCGGTTTTTTGATGCCACTGCTGGAATTCCGCATCAACCTTTGTCTGGGTAGCAATGAAGCCTTCCATCATTAACTCAAGTCTAGATTTAGGCGGTTGCTATTGCCCACTGCCTTGCTATTTGTACATGCCTGACTGTTGGAAATTTCCTGAATTATTCTTATATGAAAAGTTCGAGCGAATATGGATTGGTGGGCCTTTGATTATACTCGCCCACCGTATCGACATGCTCAACCTACTCTTCAGAGCTGCTCTACCCTCCATAGTAGTTTTCTTGGTATGTCGTTACTCCATCACTAAAGGAATTGGCCACACATACAAAAGTAGGGGTTTGGGAGTCAAAATCCATCCATCCTCGTCACTAGATGATCGATGGAGTTAATGACATATCTTTCGACTGTAGGTGCTGAGTGACTATGTTCGGAAGCCCATTGATGGTGGTTTTGGGCCACCTCCTCAATCAGTTCTTCTGCTTCTTTGATAGTCTTGTTCATCAAAGCACCTCCTGTAGTAGAATCCAAGGAATCTTTCGTGGCGTGCGTGATCACATTATAGAATATGTGGATCAATAGCCACCTCTCGAGACCATGGTGGGGACACTGATAAAGTAACCCTTTGTAGCGATCCCAGGCTTCGAACAAGGACTCTCATTCCTTCTGGCGGAAGCTAGTGATCAGGTGGTGCATGTGAGCTGTCTTACTTAGTGGAAAGAACTTATTCATAAACTGCAGCTCACACTGCTCCGAAGTGATGATGCTTCCCGAAGGCAAGGAATGCAGCCACGACTTCAGTTTGTCCCGCAGTGAGAATGGGACTCGATTGAATTTCAAGGTTGAGCAGATTTCTAAGAACATTTCCAGGTGTTGGTTAGGGTCTTCAGTTGTAGCTCCTCCAAATTGGCTCTGCTGGACCATATGTATGAGAGCAAGCTTTAGTTCAAAATTATTGGCTATTATTGATGGTCCAACTATACTAGGTTTATATCCTCTAGCACTAGGGGCTGCATAATCCCACAAAGGATGACTACCCATGTTTGCCAAAAGAGCATCGTGTTCTTCCATATCTCTTGTTGGAGTGTAGGTGGCCGGCTAGAGGGGGGTGAATAGTCCTCTTTGTATGATGATGGTAATTGCTTCGTTGATTGTCTACAAATTCTATTAGCGCAAGCAGAAATATAAAGCTAAGACAATTAAGAACAACACAAAGTAAAGAGCAATGATAACACG
This sequence comes from Wurfbainia villosa, assembly GCA_025175895.1. Taxonomy (NCBI): domain Eukaryota; kingdom Viridiplantae; phylum Streptophyta; class Magnoliopsida; order Zingiberales; family Zingiberaceae; genus Wurfbainia; species Wurfbainia villosa. The sequence continues at coordinate 33,072,541 of CM046000.1, read as the reverse complement.
GCGATGTAACGTGGTTCACGACCTTGCCGCTAATCCACAACCCAATTCGTCTAAGGTGAATCACGCCTTAAACCTTCCACTAATCTCTCCTTTGCACAGAGCTAGGTGGAGATAACCTTTTCTTACAAAATCACTCCTCTTACAGTAAGATGAATATAAGCACAAGGAAGAGGAGGAAATTCATTTGGGCACTTTAGGAGATGTTTAGAATAGAAGCATTAGACTCCCCAAGTGTCCAAAGGCCCCATTTTATAGAGAAGAACTCATTCTTCCCATTGGGCGCCTGGCAGTCGATTGATTCCCCGATCAATCGACTGATTCTGTAACTGTTGCCCAATAACGGCTTCTTCCACGTTGGATTTTATCCAACGACTTCCACATCAGTCGACTGATCATCCCATTAGTCGACTAATGGAGCTAACAGTCTAGTGCCAGAAGCGAGCACACGACTGATCAACCTTTTTTGTATGAAACCCTTGCGATCGATCATTCCGCCATCGATGAGTCGACTAATGGTTAAGCGATCACAACCCTTGGCCGATCATTGCTAGGACACAAACGACTCGAACACGATCAGTCACGATCAACTGGAGCACGATCGACCATGTCATGGTAGTCGACTGATGTTAGGAAATCCCATCCGACACTTAGCCAAATGGCCAAGTTTCACCTATGAACTACCCCATCTTGGGTTACAATCGCTCACTCTCATTCCCTTGGAGTGCCTCGCCTTTGAAGTTGTCTTCATCCGGCCACATCCCTCAGATGCGCCAAGCGGATGACTTCGCAGTGTCATCCTTCACGTCTCACCCTGAAGTCTACTTCCTCCGGCTTCACTCTAATGCTCCTCGTCCGGCGGTCCCTCAGATGCACCAAGCGCACGGCTTTCGCAATGCATCTTTCACCGACTCAAGGACCGAGTCATGGGAGGTGAAACTCGCCAATGCTCCATATGCGAATTACTAAGTTCTACAAGACTCCAACGCACACATCAAATCCATATCAAACCTAACTTAAACCCTTTGCCACACAAACATCAAAACCAAATCACTGGGTTTATTGCCCTAATAATCTCCTCCTTTTTGATGTGTGGCAATCCGTTTAAGTTAGGTAAAAAGAATTACATTAAATCATATGGCAAGAAAGCATGTAAATAATATGAGTATGAAAACTCCCCCTTAAACATGCAACTCCCCCTTAAGACATGCTAAATTTTTCCTTTTAGCATGATTAACTTAAACTTATCAATTCTCCCCCTTTGACACCATCAAAAACATTATCTAAATGTTATACACGCATGACATCAACTCTAAAGGAAGAGAAAACCAAAAACCAAACAAAACCTGATAAAATCAGGTTACTGTGCTCATGCACAGTACATCAGTCGACTGGATCAGACTACCAGTCGACTGGCACTCTATTTACAAATTTTTTTATTTTCAAAATCCAATTTTAGAAATGCGTTAAAAATTCTAGAAAATTTGAAAAATCATGAAATTTGAAATACATATTTCTTGTGAGTTCCTTTATCAGTGAAAAATTATTTTTCATGAAAATTCATTTTATTTTTGATAGTTTGGCAAAAACTCAAAAGTTACAAAAATGTCTAAAGTTTGTATCCACTCTTAAACCTAGTTTTGCCTTGAAACTTTTTAAAACATGAACTCATTGTTTGAAAAGCATAAAATGGTTTTAAAATCATTTGAAATATCCAACCATGATCTTTGGGAAATATGTCTATGAATTAAACATATTCTTTTCCCATGATTGGTCTATTATTGCTCTATTGATACACTTAATGACCCATCTAAATACCATAAGCATTAGTGGGCCATTTGTATCATTCTATCATCTCACCCATGCTATGTTTTCAATCAAAGTTGGCCTTATAGTGGGTGTGAGATGTTCCTAAAGGTATTTGTACTTGACCAAAATTTCATGTATTTCTTCCCATGGTTAAGTATCATCCTAAAAACCCAATCATTAACATGCATCAAGAATGATCAATCATGATCATAAATTATCAATCATTGCATATCATGATTATAAATTATAAAATTGAGCTTGAATCATGATTCAACCATTTAATTTATGGGTCATTATCATCACCCAAATTAAGTCCCACACCATCCTAAGTCAACCAAATAATATGATATAAGTAAAATCCTTATGGTTGACTAACCTAGGGTTTTCCTAACCCCTAAGGATGGATTTAGGAACCCAATATAAGTTCTTTCCTATGGGGTTCACTAAATATTCCTTAGGGATCCATTTTATAGCTATTGTTTTGTTTTTGGCTTGACCCCTAGCAATTAGGCAATTATAGGCCTTTTCATTTTTATTCCCCTTGTAACCTAGGCCTTTCTTATTGAAGCTTGCCCTTTGGCTCCCTATGATCATGTTCAATGTGTTGGAGCCAATAGTAAATTTCTCTAAGGCTTTAGATAGGTGATCTACCTTTTCCCTTAAAACCTTATTTTCCTCAATGCATGCATCATTCACATCAAAAGGCATATAATCATTAACATTAATGCATGAATTTTCTAATTTTTCCTCTAGGGCCTTAATCTCATTTTGCATGCATTTATTTCTATTTTTCATCTTAAATAAGTCCTTAGTTAAACTTGAAATCATGGAAACTATTTTCTTAGGAGAAAGATTCGTTACCATAGTTTCCATGTCTTCTTCCTCTGATTCCGATATGGATGAGGATGAAGCTCTCCCTTCACTACAACTCTCCTCACTTGTGCTTCATTCTTCTTGCTCGGAGGAGATGGTGTCCAAATCTTCTATTGCCATTAGAGCTAGATTTGTGAAAAGGTATTTTCTTCCTCCGATGATGATGATGAAGGATCATCCCATGTCCTTGCTTTGAGTGCTTTTTCCTTCCCTTTCTCCTTGGCTTTCTTCTCTTCTTCCTTCTTCTTGCTCCCCTTCTTCTTTTCTTCTTTGCTCTTGTTCAAGAGGGGACAATCATCTCTTATATGCCCCTCTCCTTGGCAATTGTAGCAAATTATCTTCCTCCTTGGCCTTCTTCCCCTATCACGAGATTTGTTAAATTTAAAGCTTTTAAATCCATGCCTTACCTTCCTTACCATGTAGGCTTCTTCCGTGCTATCGATGGAGGAGGAGGAGGAGTCTTCATCGGATGAAGAAGGTGACATCTCCTTCTTCTTCTTCCCCTTGTTGGCCATTAGTGCCATTCCCCTTGATGGCTTGATGATTGGTTCTTCACTTATTCCATCAAGCCTTGTTTCATGTAGCTCCATGGTAGAGAAGAATTCTTCTAGGGTGCTCACCTCTAGATTCTTCGATATGTAGAAGGAGTCCACCATGGAACTTCACTTTGAGGACTGGGGAAAGGCATCTATAGCCTTCTTTACCATATCCCGGTTGGAGAGCTTTTCACCTACACTAGATAAACCATTAAGGATTTGTTTAAATCTAGAATATAGAGATGTTACCTTCTCTCCTTTATCAAGTTTAATATTGTTGAGTTGGGATTAAAGGACATATCTCCTTGCTAGTTTTGCTTCCGAAGTTCCTCCATGAAGCTCAATTAATCTCTCCCACATCTCCTTGCCACTAGCACACTCTCCAATCCGGTTTATTTCTTGTTGGGGAAACACGTTGAAGAGGTGGTGCTTGGCCTTTAAATTTGCAAGGTGCTCCTCCCTTTGCTTCTTGGTCCACCTTGACTTTTCTAGTGGCTCCCCCTCTTCATCCCTAGGAACTTCGAAACCGTTTTCCATAGTGAGCATTATATCAAAATCGGTCTCGAAGAATACCTCCATTCGCTTTTTCCACCAAGCGAATTCTCCTTCAAACTTTGGTGGATGAATATTAGAGCCGACCATCCTTGATGTAGTGCTTGTTGTGGCGGTGAGTCCGTTGACAAGCGCCTTGGCTCTGATACCACTTGTTGGAGCATAGGTGGGCGGCTAGAGGGGGTGAATAGCCCTATTCGTACGATGATGGTAATTGCTTCGTTGATTGTCTACAAATTCTATTAGGACAAGCGGAAATATAAAGCTAAGATAATTAAGAACAACACAGAGTAAAGAGCAATGCTAACACGACGATGTAACGTGGTTCACGACCTTGCCGCTAATCCACGACCCAATTCGTCCAAGGTGAATCACGCCTTAAACCTTCCACTAATCTCTCCTTTGCACAAAGCTAGGTGGAGGTAACCTTTTCTTACAAAATCACTCCTCTTACAATAAGATGAATATAAGCACAAGGAAGACGAGGAAATTCGTTTGGGCACTTTGGGAGATGTTTAGAATAGAAGCATTAGGCTCCCCAAGTGTTCAAAGGCCCCATTTTATAGAGAAGAACTCATTCTTCCCGTTGGGTGTCTGACAGTCTACTGATTCTCCGATCAGTCGACTGATCCTATAGCCGTTTCCCAATAACGGCTTCTTCCACATTGGATTTCATCCAACGACTCCCACATCAATCGACTGATCATCCCATCAGTCGACTTATGGAGCTAATAGTTGAGTGCCGGAAGCGAGCACTCAACTGATCAACTTCTGTGTCCGAAACCCTTGCGATCATTCGACTGCTGATGGCAGCAGTCGACTGATGGTTTCGGCAGTCGACTGCTAGGACACAAACCTGACTCAAATCCATATCAAACCTAACTTAAACCCTTTGCCACACACATCAAAACCATATCACTGGGTTGATTGCCCTTACATCTCTCTGTTTGGCTATCTTTCGATGATAGGTTCTGTATATTTCTAAGTCGATCAGAAGAAAATTTTCTAATTTTATGCATTTGTCCATACGATAAACCAAGCTATGCAATTAGGAGTGTATATACTACTTATTGAGAAAAAATCAAATAAACTAAAAGTAAGGAACCAAATAAAGAAAACTTAAGACTAGATTAAAGCTAACTTAAATTAAAAATGAAATATAACTAATAAAATAAATCTAAACTGAATATAGATAACAAAAATTGAAATAAAGTAAAACTAGAAAGCAAATCTAATCTAGGTTCGATCCAAAATATCCACTTTCGATCCGATATCGAATCTACAGTCCACGACAATGGCATTAAAAATTTGATGCACACGAGCACACCCCCAAATCTCTAACCGAGATCGCCAAGGGTTTGAAGTGCATGATCACGCTCAATGCTTGCAAGTGCACGATTGTCATCAAGTAATAATTTATGTATTGATCCTTCAGCGACTGTGATTCAAGTACCGTTTGTCCAGTGAATGTGGTTTGTTCAGAGTAATTCTCTTGCGAGTCATGTGCAAGGTCAACGATGGTCATGGCTCAAATTCGGTGTCACTTGGAGAAAGCGAAGGGGGGCTAAAAGTTTTTCAAAGGATTCTAGGAATTCGTTTTCACTTGTGCATTGTTGAATATGCTATCAATTTAATTCTACTATGATATATAGTTATGATCTTGCAGGAGGATCGTCGTGTGTTATCCCAATGAACTTTTACTTCTACCAGGATCTACCTATTCCTAGCCAAGTTTCTTTTTCGAATCGTCAGAGCTTAGGGGGTTGATATCTTTGGGAGCCCCCTATCTTTGGGGTCCCTCAACCATTCTAGAGTTGATGTCTCATACTTTGGGCCTTCTACTAAAATAGGTTCTTGGTGTTCTAGGATGTCCTATTAATCCCTATGAAAAGGTGGATCATATTTCATATCCTACTTCTTACGGTTATGGGAGGGAGGATGACCGTAAGGTTCCTCCTTGGTTCTCCTAGATTTCGATGCAAAGGCTTACCACCCTTGTATCGACTTTGTGCTATATAAATAGAATCAAAACATAACTTTCATTGATTTAAACAACATAAATTGCAAATACATTCAAAGGCAATGAATAAATATTTGAACTAGCATGACCAACATACACAAGCTACTTCCTAATCCTAGAATCGAAGTATCTACTCCCTGAATAAAAAAGAATAAACACAAGACATCTGTTTATGAATCATTACATTCCAATTTGTTGTAAGAAAAGATATAGTCCATTCAGTTGGATCCAATGTGTGCCTTGGTCATTCTTCAAGGTGTTGGAGCATCGATTTGGGTCTTCAAGTCGCTTCCTTCCTCTCCGTTGTGAGCCTTCGGTGCTTCTAGAGCACCTTCTTGCCATCCCAGCCATCGGGCCTCCTCCCCTAGGTTTAGGCATGCCTTTCCTTATATAGGGGTGCACCCCAACTTTCCTTAATTACCCATGAACCCTGATTTGCATAAGTCACGATGATGTCGCATGACCGTGTGGAATCCAAATGGTTGGGCGTGTGGAAGGTTGGAAATCAACTCTGAATCTAGCGTCGAGAATAGACATGATCGTGTCTTCCTCTGGATCTTTGTTTTGATGTTATCCTTCTCATCCAACGTGTGCCCGTGTCTTGGGAACACGACCAGAGCACGCTTGCCCTCCTTGAGCTCCATTTGTAGCACCATTTTGCCTCCAAAATGTCGTCAAATGAGTAAAAATAGCAAACACAGATCTCTGAATAAAAAAATAGAAAATAGGTGCAAAATAAATGAAAATATGCATGAAACAACTATAAAATTCAATGAAATGTGTGCTAAAACTACTTCAAAAATCCTATATGATTTGCACACATCAAGAATATAGTACATATGTAGTTATGATTCATCCCAATAGTTTAGTACTTAGGAATCCATAGGTGACTCTAGAATTAGTATTTTAGTTAATGGAGATGCTCAGATTGTGCAAGCCCATTCGAAAAAATCAAAATGCTAGTGAGGATAAAAAAAGAAGAAGAAGAAAATATATAGAGAAAAAAGAGAGAGAGAAAACAAATGAGAATGCAAACAAAATAGTTGTCATGGGTGGAAATGGTTAGGTTCCCCTTTGAGACCGAGTAAGGTTACTGGGGAAACACCTATCAATTTCTCTTAATACCGAGTACGCCTTTGAGACTTTATGTAAAATCTAGAGAACAACCCTTTCTTGTGGCAGGTAAGTGCCTAAAAGCCAGAGACCTTAGGAAAGATGTAGGATGACAACTTAACTCAATATGGAATGTGAATCCTTTTGGAAATTTTCTTGGCACATGCACAAAAAGCTAAATTTGTGAACTTTTAGAACATATCTCTTTGCTTTGATTGAAAGTACAATTTGATTTTTTTTGTAAACATGCTAAGTATGGGAACAATGCTTTTAAATTTCATGGCACTTAGGTTTGCTTGAGGACAAGCAATGATCTAAGTCTGGGAGATTTTAATGTGTGCAAATCATAAAGGATTTTAGGAGTAGTTTTAGCATACATCTCATTTCATTTCATACTTATTTCATGCATATTTTCCCTTGTTTTTCATCCATTTACTATTTCCTAGTTTAGAGATTTGCTTTTTTTTTCGTGCAGAGCGGCATTTTGGAGGCCAAATAGTTAAATAAATGGAGCTAAAAGTAGGCAAGCATGCTCTGGCCGTGTCCCAGAGACATGGGCACGTTTTGGATCAAAGAATGAAGTTCGTTTGGAGCTCCAGAGGAGGACATGATCATCCGTGAGAATCTCACACGATCGTGTCTTTTCTAGATGCCAGATTCTGAGCTTAAACTTCCAGCCTACCACATGCCCGTGTGGCGATCGTGCGACTTATGTAGCTTAGGGTTTTGCAGGCGGATAATGAAAGCTGGATTTACTCCTATAAAAGGGAAGGCACATCCAAACTCTAAGAGTAGGCTTGACGGATGGGACGATAAGAAGGTGGCCTAAAAAGCACCGGAGGGTCACAATGGGGAGGAAGGAAGCGGCTTAAAGACCCGAATCGATGCTCCAACACCTTAAAGAACAACCAAGACATCACATTGGATCCAACAGAGTGTATTACTTCCATTTTTAATTCTTTTCAGATTGTAATGATTGATAAAAAGATGGCTTGTGTTCGTTTTATCTTATTCATGGAGTAAATACTTCGATTCCAAGATTAGGGAGTAACTTGTGTATATTAGACATGCTAGTTCCAATATTCATTCATTGCTTTTGAATTATGTTTGCAATTTATGTTATTTAGATCAATGAAAGATATGTCTTGATTCTATTTCTACCACACATAGTCGATACAAGGGAGAAAAACCTTTGTATCGAAATCTAGGAGAACTAAGGAGAAACCTTACGGGCGTCCTCCCTCCTATAACCGTAAAAGTAGGATATGAAAGAGTATAATATGAAATATGATACACCTATTCATAGGGTTCAATAGGACATCTTAGAACCTAATGAACTTACCCCTGCAGAAGACTCATAGTAGGAGACATAAACTCTAGAAGGGTTGAGGGACCCTAGTGACAGAGGGCTCCCAAAGATAGCAACTCCCTGATCTCTGATGATCCGAAAGGGAAACTTGGCTAGAGATAGGTAGTTCCCGGTAGAAGCAAAAGTTTATTGGAATTACACACGATGATCCTCCTACAAGATTATCACTAGATATCTTATGAGCATTAAATTGATAGCATGTTCAACAATGCACAAGTGAAATCGAAATCCTGGAATCCTTTATGCAACTTTGAGTCTCCCTTCGCTTTCTCCAAGTGACATAGTACCTGAGTTAGGACTATCGTCGACCTCACTTCTAACTCGCAAGAGACTTAATCCAAACAAACAATATTCACTAGACAAATGGTACTCGAATCATAGTCTTTATTTAATCACAACCTCCTTTCGGGACTCGGGAGCTTTAGGGTGTCTCCCCTTGTGATCCCTACCCTTTTTGATGGATTTTCTTTATATAGAGGCGGCTCTGAATTTCCATAAATGTACAAGATACCATATTTCTCGAAATCATGGTGCCACCACACGACTGTGTGTGGTACACATGGTCGGGCTATGTGCAACGCTAGAAACTACTGAAATTTAGGCTGAAAAACTATTTGAAAAAAAGACATGACCATGTGAAAAAGTCATGCCCCCTTCCGTGGGAAAAGACACAGCCGTGTGAAAAAGACACAAGCCCCCCCCCCCCCCTCTCGTGTTTCATTATGTATCCTCTTATTTGCTTCCTTTTTATTCATTTCACTTCGAGGTAAACACCCATGTCTTGTGACATAGGTAGAGCATGTTCCCTACAATTTATTCTCCATTTAATGCTTCATTTTGCTTCGAATCTTCATCCTTATCAAGACGAATAATCAAAAGAAGATCCCCGAACAAAGATTATAGAAAAATAATGTGAAACAAAGATAATATGCAATGAATGCCATAAAAATGAGATAAGATGTGTGCCAATATGATAATTGAAACTCTATATAAAATGCACATATCAGTCCTCGGGCAAGAAACACAGAGCTTCTGCTTGGGCGATTCACACGACAGATCAAGGGGTGCTCGGGCAAAGCACGTAGTGTAATTGGGCATGTTTTGCTCAGTAAAGGTGCTTGGCTCGATAAGAAATGCACAATGCTTGAGCTCGGCAAAAGTGCTTGGGTCAATGAGAAAAGCACAGTGCCGGGGTTGCTTGGTGCTTAGCACTCAGCTATGAAATGCATGATGTTTGTGATCGGCAAAGGTGTCGTACTCAGCTGAGAAGAGTTATGCTTTGTACTCGACTAAAAAGCACAATTGAAAGTACTCAGAAGAAGCATGAGTTGATCTGGTGATGGACACAAACATGACCTCAAATCTCTCGATTGAGATCGTCGAGGACTCGAAGTGTGCACTCGCGCTCAATGCCCGCAAGTGCATCGATGTCGTCAAGAAATAAAAATATCGATCCCACAGGAACTGAGATTTCAAGTATCAATTTGTCCAGTGGACGTGTTATTGTTCGGATTGGTAATTTGAGGGTTCACGAATGAGAGATCGTCGGTGGTCCAAACTCAGTATAGTGTCATACAGATGAAGAGAAAATGTTGCTACGAGGATTTGAATGGGATTCTAGGACTTCGATTTCGTTTGTGTGTCGCAGAACATGCTATCAATTGAATGTATCTTGATTTTCTAGCTAGGATTTTGTGGAAAGGACATCATACACTATGGTACGAGGATGCCGAATCGATACCTGCGACAAGCCAGAAATGAGACACGTTACCGACTCTATCGCATCCTTTTATCCACAGTTGCAGGCGATGAGGCCAACCTATAGGTTCCTCCCAATATCCCCTAAATCTTAGATACGAGGACTATCACTCCTCGTATCGTCTATGCACAAAAAATAGAAAACCAAAACACAAAGTTATAGATCTAAACAATCATTCAACTGCAAATAGATTTCAAGAACGGAAACATATTTGAAATAGTAATGCTCTACTCAACACAAACTACTTTCTAATCCTAGAATTGGAGAATCTACTCCATGAATACGAGAAGAGAGTCATAATACATTATAGAATTCATGAGTAAAATGATAAACGTGCAAGAAATATGAATTACAATGTAATTGCAGCTCTTCCCTCTGGCGTTGTGGTGCAGATCTTGATCCTTGAGCGGATCTCTACTTCCCCGATGCAAGTTCCCAAAGCTTTTAAGGGCTTTGGAGTGTCGTCCCGATCGGCGTGCCTCCTCCTAGGGTTTGGGTGGAGCTTTCCTTATATAGACATCCCGCTGGATCGCTGCGAAATCTGGAAAAAAACCTAGTTGTGTCAAATCATTTGGACGCCACACGACCATATTAAAACACACATCCTTGCCATGTGTCAGGTTGTTGTGGTCATTTTTGCCTTCTAAACATGGCCGTGTGTAGGCACATGCCCTGGCTATGTTCCCTTCTGCGTCCAGCTGCCAAATGTCCTTTTTTTGCTCCGAAAGTGCACTGTTATCCCCACGAAATGCTATCCTACAAACAAAAGTATACAGAGCAAATCTCCGAACCAGAAAACAGAAAATGCATGGACAACAAAGTAAAATATGCATGAAACCAACATAAAATGAGATGAGATGTGAGCGAAAACTACTTCTAAAACCTTATATATTTTGCTCACATGAGTTCCCCCAGACTTAAGTCTTTGCTTGTCCTCAAGCAAACCTCAGTGCCATGAAATTTTAAAAGGTATTGTTCCATACTTAGCATGTTAACTAGATTTATCAAGTGGTATTTGCAATCAAAGCAAAATAGATATGTTCTAGAAATTCACTAAGTTAGCTCCCTATACTCGTGCTAAGCGAATCTTCCTAGGGGATACTCGTTCCATGGTGAGTTAAGTCATCATCCTATAGCTTTCCTAAGGTCTCCGGCTCTTAGGAACTTACTTGCCCAAAGTGAGGGTCGTTCCCTAGATCTAGCACAAGTCTCAAAGGCGTGTTCAGTATTGAGAGAAATTGGTAGGTGTTTCCCCAGTAACCTAACTCCATCTCAAAGGGGCACCTAATCATTTCCACCCACGACAACTATTTTTTTATCCCACATAATCTCTTTTTTTTCTTATTTCTTTTTTTTTCATTTCTTTTCTCTCTTTTATTTCTCGGCTCACTGGGATTTTGATTTTTCCGAATGGGCTTACACAATCCAAGCATCTCCAGTAACTAAAATGCTAAACTTAGGGTCACCTGTGAATTCCAAAGTATTAGACTACTGAGATGAATCATAACTAGGTATGTACTAGACTCTCCTTTTCAGAATATTCAACATGTATAGGTGTAAAAATAAAAGCTAACCAGTGTGAGTATAGAACATTCATTAGAGCAAATAAAAGAAAATACCATGAGATAAATAAAGTTTAGCTACCTATGGGAACAACTCATGAAAGTAACTTTAAAAATACTACTGAGGCAGCCTAAAGATAGCCAAGACTAAGTGCAGGAAGAGACTAAACACACTATGCATGAATAAATGAATGCTAACTAAAATGCAAACATTAGGAAAGAAACCACTGCTAGAAACAAAAAAAAAACACTTTGGCCCCCCCCCCCACCCCAGAAATAAGTGAAGCATACCTCTACTAAGGTGGATGAGGTGAAAAGTCTGGTAGCCTCGGCATCTCGGGATCCTGGGAGAATCTACTATTGAGCCACTGATTCCACATGTACATGTGGTCAATCTGAGAGCTAGTGGATGCAGTGGCTGCTCGGTGCTCCTCCTCCCTAGCCCACTGTGCCTGTTGGGCTCGCATATGCTGTCGCATCTCCTAGTGGTAGGTTGCCTCCGCCTGGCGATGGGTAGCCTCCTCCTAGAAGTAGACGCAGGCCTCATCGTAGAACTCCTCGGTGCGCTGGAAGTGCTCCTGGAAGCCCTGAAACTCCACCTGCATGTAGGCGCTCTGCTCATCCCATCGTTGCCTCTGTGTCTCCTGCTCAGCATATATGTCATCGAGGCACGATCGGAACTCCAAAAATTTATAGGCAGATGTACTTGCATCCTGCTCAAAGGTAGAAAAAGGTGGTGGTGCAGGTGCCGGCTCATGTCGACGTGGACTAGGTGGGCTCCTATGTCTGTATGGACTGGAGGGAGCATGATGCAAAGGGGGAGAGACTGGCGCCGATGTGGATGGTCCCCCATATAGCGGAGACTCCACTATCAGGTCTAAGCGTCAGTTGGTGCGTGTAGTGACGGTGGTATGATCAGGGTCGGGGAGCCTAAGGGTCGTCAGGTTTTTCTTTACAAAGCATAAGGAGTGTCCCTCTCTTACAATCATCTTCATGGCCATACACCCTCCCAGGTCGATCATAGGGCTCCCCTCTATGCTATCTAGCGCAGTGTAGTCACACCCCATCCTATGGCAAATGTGGGTAAGCAGGCCCCCCACATTAATCTCTCCTCTCGCTGCTTTGTCCATTTTCACTAAGTGTCTAATGAAATGGGATCTTACATCGATGCTACTCCTTTCTTGTAGCATGTCCCATAGGCAAAGCAACTCGCTAGCTCTCACTACACCATCACTCTACCCACGACCAAAAATAGTGCTTGCCATGATTCGGTGGAGGTATCGGAAAATAGAGTTTTAGAGTCGTAAGCGTACTCTCCTATCAATTCAGTCAAAAAGATTCTAGAGTTGAACCCTATAAGAGTTCTTTTCTCTCCCCCACTCGGCAAGCCAAAGCATGAGTTCGAATGGTGTAGTGTCCATTCATGCTCAATGTTAAATATCCTAAAGGTAATCCTACCCTCTTCGCTCTCTCTACCCGTTAAAACTTCAGCTTCTAAAGAACTTAAAAATTCCAAAACTATCCTAGAGTAGGTTGGGTGTCTTATCCCCATTATCTGTCCCCACCCTATTTTTGCAAATAGGACTTGAATGTCACCCAACACCCTAAGGACTCTAGTAAATCATCATCAAGATACCTAGTTGCAGTAATTTTATGAGTATAAAGCATGTTATATCTATCCCTATGCTCATTATTACGAAAAAGAAGGGTTGGAAGAGTGTTACCTATAGGGACGATGGTGGCCAGCAAGAGGGGGTGAATAGCCTTTTTTCGTTGTACGGTGGAAGTCGTTCGTTGATCGTCTACAACTATCGTTAGCGCAAGAAGAAATATAACTAAACAACAATAAATATAAGCAAGATACAAAACAATGCTAACAAGGGATGTAATGTGGTTCACGGCCTCGCCGCTAATCCATGGTCTGATTCGTCCAAGGTGAATCACGCCTCAAGCTTCACTATTCTCTCCGTGGCACCAAGCAAAGTAGAGGTAACCTTTTCTTACAAGATCACTCTTCTTACAATAGAATTTAGCTAAGAACAAGTAAGAAGAGTAGAAAGACGTTTTGGGCACTTGGGTGTTGTTAGGAGTTAAAGCATTAGCCATCCAAAAGCCCACACCCTCTCTTTTTATAGAGAGGGCTGATTTCTTCCAGTTGGCCGCCATCAGTCGACTGCTGCCCTTGGTAGTCGACTACCGCCATTACAATAGCCTCTGAATACGGATCACGGCGATTGTAGTTCAACGGAACCTTGGCGATCGTGATGTTCCATCACCCACCGATGCCTCCGTGTGGACGATCGATTGGCTACGAGAGGTTCTATGCCCGAAACCCTCTCGACCAGTCAACTGCTGCCATCAGCAGTCGACTAATGCTCTCATCAGTCGACTGCCAATCGATGGCAGTCGACTGTTAGCACATGAACCGGACTCGAATACTAGTCGAGTCATAGTGAACTTAGAGTAGTCGACTACCATGACATGGCAGTCGACTGATGTCGGGAAATCCCATCCGACAATTTGCCAATTGGCCAAGTTTGACCTAAGTGCACTACTCCTTTCCGGGTTACATTCTCTCACTCTCATTCCTTGAAGTCCCTCACCTTTGAAGTTATCTTCATCCGGCCACGTCCCTCGGATGCACCAAGCGCACGGCTCTGCAGTGCCATCCTTCACGTCTCGCCCTGAAGTCTACTTCCTTCGGCTTCACTCCAATGCTCCTTGTCCGGTGGTCCCTCGGATGCTCCAAGCGCACGACTTCCACAAAGCCATCCTTCACCGACTCAAGGACCGAGTCATGAGAGGTGAAACTCACCAATGCTCCATGTGCGAATTACTAAGTCCTGCAAGACTCCAACGCACATATCAAATTCAATCATCCTAACTTAAACCCTTTGCCACACATATCAAAACCATATCATGGGTTGATTGCCCTAACAATCTCTCCCTTTTTGATGTGTGACAATCCGTTTAAGTTAGGTAAACATTTGATAAAAATATTAAGGTAAGAAAGCATGTGAATAAACATGATTATCAACTCTCCCCCTTAATACATGAAACTCCCCCTAAATGCAATTCTCCCCCTTAATATAACTTACTTAAACATACATATTTCTCTCCCTTTGACACCATCAAAAAGATTAAACTAAGTTTTTCAAACATGGCATCAAGTCTAGGAAACAAAAATCACCAAAACATGCCTTAAAATCTGACAAAAGAAGGTTACTGGGTATGTTTTCAGTCGATCAGTCGACTGGTTCAGACTACCAGTCGACTGGCACTCTGATTTCAAGATTTTTTGATTTTCGAGCTGAATTTCAGAAATGCATAAAAAATTCTATAAAATTCGAAAAATCATGAAATTTGGGGAACACATTTCTTGTAAGTTCCTTTATCAACGAAAAATAGTTTTCCATGAAAAATCAATATATTTTTAAAAATTAGGCAAAATCTCAAAAGTTGGAAAATATCTAAAGTTTGTATCAATTTTAAAGCCTAGTTTTGCCTTGAAGCTTTTCAAAACATAAAAATTCAGTTTATGAAACAAGAAATGGTTTTCAAAAACATTTGAAATACCAACCATGATCTTTGGGCAATATGTCTATGAATTAAACATAAGCCTTCCCCATGATTGGTCTATTATTACTCTTTTGATACTCTAAATGACCATCTAAATGCCATAGGCATTAGTGGACCATTTGTATCATCCTAACATCTCACCCATGCTATGTTTTCAATCAAGGTAGCCTATAGTGAGTGTGAGATGAACCTAAGGTATTTGTATATACTTAACCATTTATTTCATGCAATTTTACACAAGGTTAAGTATCATCCTAACATACCACATCATCATAAGAACATATATGCATTGATTTCACATTATGATCATGAAACAAAAGTATCCATCAATCATGCATTAGGTATAAAATGATAATAAGTCAAGTATCACCTAACATCATGATTTATCTATTTATGGGTGCATTATCATCACCCAATACTATTTCAAAAGTTTTGTCCCGCCATCCTAAGTCAACCAAAAAATATGATATAAGTAAAATCCTTATGGTTGACTATCCTAGGGTTTTTCTAACCCTTAAGGATGAATTTAGGAACCCAAAACAAATTCTTTCCTATGGGGTTCACTAAAAATTCTTTAGGGATCCATTTTCTAGCTATTGTTTTCTTCTTATCTTGACCCCTAGTAATTAAATATTTATAGGCCTTTTTATTTTTATTTTCCTGATATCCAAGGCCTTTCCTATTGAAGCTAGCCCTTTGGCTCCCTATAATCATATTAAGGGTGTTGGAGCCAATTGTAAATTTTTCTAGGGCCTTGGTTAAATGATCTACTTTTTCTCTTAAAACCCTATTTTCATCCATACATGCATCACTAACATTAAAAGGCATATAGTTATCATGTGAGCTTGCATCATCAAGGCTAGAATTTTTCGTCTAAATCCATACACCGATGAAGAAACATTATCATTATATTTAAACATGCTTTTTCTAATTTTTCGTCTAAATCCTTAATTTGATCTAGCATGCATTTATTTTTCTTTTTAGCCCTAAATAAGTCCTTAGTAAGGCTAGAAATCATGGAAACTATTTTCTTAGGAGTTAGATTCATTACCATAGCTTCCATGTCTTCTTCATCGGATGAAGAGGATGATGATGAGCCTCCCTCTTCACTAGAGCTCTCCTCACTTGTGCTTGATCTTTCTTGTTTGGAGGAGGAGGTGTCTAGATCATCAAACTGTTAGTGAAAGCCCTAGAGCCAATCATATGATGATTGTTGTATGGACTTTATTGTATCATATTCCTATTAATAAAGGCATGGTTATTATATTTACTTGTATTGGTGCCAAATAACTAAATATAATAATGTCCTTGAGTAGTAGGTTCTTATCTATATCAATCGATTGGTTGAATCGATAATGAGATGATATAGAGAACACTACTCTTAATCATTCCTAGTCGAGTATTAACATTCAGGGACAATGTTAATGCATAGAGACTAGCATGTAGGTCAACAAGATGACTTGATCTCACAAGTCATGGATATGAGATATCAAGTTGACACATGGGTATGCATTGGAGAATGTATACTGAATGACCCGCCATGAGAAAGTATCATGGATCGTTATATGAGTGTCATATACTTTCTCATGTGGCTATTAGTATGACTATTAGTCCTTAGACCTGAAGTCACCATAGTTCCCTACATAAGGAGTTGCATACTTTGGCTTCGTCAAACGTCACCCGTAAATGGGTGGACTATAAAGGCGATTACTGGGTATGTAACGAATTATGCGGAGGGATGTGAGTGATGTAGATGGGATCTATCCCTCCTATATGACGGGGGTGACATCGATATTCTTGATAGAGTGAGACCACGAAGTGCATGGCCATGCCCAAATGAGTCAATATGAGATATTGAGCTCATTTGATTAGAGTGAGTCTACTTGGAGTTCAAGATTTAGATTGTACCGAGGATGACACGGTCTATGCCTCGATTGGTCAATCTAGATGTCAAGGATAGAGGGACATTGTCACATATTGTGAGAGTCACAATTAGTAGTCACAAAGGTGATGTTGGAGCTCAACATTCTTGTAACTTGGGTAGCAATGATGTGTTGCTAGATACCGCTCATTGCTTATGTTCCTAAATCGGTTTAGGGACATTGCCAACGTTACAAGAACCTATAGGGTCACACACATATGAGCAATTAGATGGAGATTAGGTTCATATGATGAACCATGAGGATTAGGTTCATGGGATGAACCAAATTGGATTAAGAGTAATCCAAATTAGACTAATTGAGTTAGACTCAAGTTGATTCAAGTGTTGAATGAGTCTAATTGAGATTTGATTCATCAAATCAATTTAAATTAATGAATAGAGATTCATTATATTAAATTGACTTGAGTCAAGTGGTTAGATTTGATCAACCATGGGAGATTAGAGGTCAAGTTTGACTTGACTTGAGAGGAAGATGAAGGTCAAGTTTGACTTGACCAAATGCCATGTCATGATGATGACTAGGCATGGCGGCCAATGATGATGCTCCACATCATCATTGACTTTGTCAGTGGTGCCACCTCATGAGGAGACCAAGGGACATGGGAGTTACATGCATGCATGTAACTCCCTCTCCATAAGTGTGGCCCACTTTAGGGGTTTCATGGGTGAAATTCATTTTGTGTGAGTTAACTCTCCATTACTTCATCTTCAACCTTGGAACCTTTCCTCTCAAGCTCTCCTCTCTCAACCTCATCTTGCCGAGACACCTAGAGGGTGCTAGCACACTCAAGGTCTTTTTCTCCACCTATTGCTTGTGTGGATACCATAGAAGTGTGCACTTGACACTCTCGAGTTCGTGGACTTTTTGGACGGCGGGATAAGCGAAGAGCGTCGCTACGAGGGTAACGTTCTAACCTCTTAGATCTAAGGTAGATCTAGGATTTCTGTAAGCACATACATGTAATTATAATTTTTATACTTCTTGCGGATCCGTGGCGGGGCTTAGGTTTCCTTAGCAAAAGCGGTTTTGCGGCTCGGAAAAAACCCATGATGTTATCGAGCCACGTCTGAAGCATGTATGTGTTTCGTTTTGTAGTTTTTATATTAGATATAAAAATTACAGATTTATATGTTTCTGTAAATTTTCTTATTTTATAGAATTTTTGGGTATTTTTTTCGTAGAGTCGAAGCAACGAGTGTTGGGACACTCGTAGGCTTCAACCGTCGAGAAAAACTCTCCGAATCGGCGAGTTCTCGCTTTAGGTTTTTGGGACAGCGACTTAAGTCGCTGTAAGATCATTGTAGGGACACTCGCGAAGTTTATTTTTGCGAGTAGGCGCTGCCCTATCCCGAAAGGCCATGTCCTTGATCGCGCGGAAAGCGCTTAGCGGGACCGTTTCGGAGGGGTGACTCATAAATTCAAAATAAATTAGGAAAAATTATAGAAATTTTCTGTAAAAATACATAATTTATAATTATGTATAATTCTGTGATTGTCATGGCCCAATAACCCAATTGGATTGGATTATGTGTGTTGTAATTCATAATACGGCCTGCGTGCCGTTTTGTGGTTGTGCGTGTTGTAAAATATTGGCGACCTGCGCGTCGCACCTCTTCTTTTAATATTCTAGTTGTAAATAGTTTTAGACTCGAATGTAACTCGAGTTTCGTATTTGTAATGTACAAAAATGGAGCGGTGGAAAGTCCACTTGAAGACGAGCTTACGAGAAGGGTGACGACGACACATGGCGGTCAAAGGAAGCGCTGGGAGAAGCCGCTAGCCTTAGGTTGACCGTCCGATCTTCTCATTGGCTTGAGAAGATCGTAGTAGGGCCATGACTATATCACATTTAATGATATATATATATGTTGATATATATATATGTATATTTAATTGATTTGCTTGTATGTATGTGATGCATGCTAGTAGAAAAAATGTTTGTATGTATATGATGCATGCTAGGTTAATTTTCTTGTATGTATATGATGCATGCTAGAATAATTAATGTATGTATATGATGCATGCTAATATAGGATAATAAAGGCCTAAATGCATATAAGATACACATTACGATTAGATTAGATCATAATCGAATCAACTCGAAAATGCCTACCGAGCCTTGATACCCATCACTACCTCGATCATTTGTTGTTGTTGAATGCGCAAAGCGAACGCATATTATCTTGGTAGGGTGCGGAGGGACAATCTTGGTCCCGCCTATCACGACTCGGGTTAGAGTAAGCTCAATTAGATTGAGCAAAACTAGTTAACTCAATTGGATCGAGTAGAACTATAGGCATATTCCAATCGTTGGAAAGATAGGTTAAGATCGCATTTACACTAAATCTTGGGCGATTTAGCCAAAGCTAACTCAAGGTCTTTTGTAAATGTGGGTCTTAATCCTATAAACAAGAGTTGCATAGAGATGTAATCGGTAATGTATTTACCCACCGATCATTACTAAGTCTTGGCGATTTGAAAGCTAACTCAAGGCTTAGTATGATGTGGATCTTGTCCGCAAGAATTATAGCTAGTTTGTATGAATCTAGTAAAAGTGGTTTGACCACATCCATAACTCGATTCTACAAAATTCCTATAATTCGTGGGAGCATCATTTGATTAAAGGCCTAATTAAATGATAAAGGAATATGATATTAAATCCTCTGCATTGTATGTTGTAGATTACTATGTCAAACACGAACACTCTCTCTGCGATCTGTCGCCCTTGAGAAGGACAAGCTCGATGGAGCAAATTTCTCGGGTGATGCAGGAACACGAGAGTATTCTCACCCAAGAAAGGAAGTTATGCGTCTGGGCAGCCCATTCAGGAGGCACCTCCTGCCAATGCCTCGGTGACAAAGATGCTTACAAGAAGCATCAAGATGATGCATTAGATGTGTCATGTCTAATGCTCATGACCATGAACTACGAGCTTGAAGCAACACGAGTTCATGAATGCTTATGATATGGTTGGACATCTTCGTCAACTATATCAAGGACAAGCTAGGCATGAGAGATATGAAGTCTCTAAGGCATTATTTGGGTCCAAAATGCAGAAGGGACTCAGTAGGTACATATGTACTCAAGATGATTGAGTGCGTAGAAAACCTACAAAGGTGGGATTCCCACTTGGCCAAGAGTGCCTTGACTAATCTTGCAATCTTTGCCACAAGCCTTCAATCAATTTGTCATGAATTATAACATGAATGAAATTGATAAGCCATTACTGAAATGCTCGGCATGTTGAGAAGCTATGAGCTTAACCTTAAGAAGAGCAAATCGACACCATTTTGATGGTGCAAGAAGAAAGGCAAGGGCAAGCCTAAAGGTAAGGGAAAGTCCCAAGCCAAGGGCAAAGGCAAAGAACTTAAACCCAAAGGAGGGATAGCGAGGAAGGGCTTGCTTCTTCTTGCAGGAAGCGAGACACTTTGGAGGCGTAGCTATGAGGCATACTGGAAGATCTTAAGAAGAAGAGAAGTGAGACTTCTACTTGGTATAAATGTTATAGAAGTCAATCTATCTATTTCTTCATCATGGGTATTAGATATCGGATGTGCATCTCACATTTGTACCAATGTGCAGTGAGAAATAGCGGGGCATTGACAAAGGCGAGGTGGACCTACGAGTAGGCAATGGAGCAAGGGTTCTTATTCTTTGTAGGAACCTATGATCTATCTACGCCCTCTGGCTTGTACTAGAATTAGATGAATGTTGTTATGTGCACCTTAACTAAGAACATCATTTGATTTCTTGTTTGGACAAGAAAGGTTTTCATTTATAATAAAGAACAAATGTTGTTGATTTATTTAAATGATATGTTCTATGTAGTGCACCTCTAATGAGCGGACTCTACTTTCTAGACTTAGAGCCCTATCTATAACATAAGTACCAAGAGGTTCAAGTCAAATGAGTTAGAACCGAAACCTATCTCTGGCATTGTCGCTTAGGTCACATAAATGAGAGTAAACATCTCGGCTCCATAAGGATGGGCTAGACTCATTGATTTTGAATCATATGAGACATGCGAGTCTTGCCTTTTAGGCAAGATGACCAAGACTCCTTTAGTGGACATAGCGAAGAGCAACAATTTGTTAGGACTTATACATAGTGATGTATGTGGTCCTTTCAATGTTCTTTGCTAGAGGTGATTCACAGTGCTTCATTACATTTCTTGATGACTTGATAGATATGGTTATGTGTATCTTATGACACATAAATCTGAATCCTTTGAAAAGTTCAAAGAATTCAAGAATGAAGTACAAAAGCGACTTGGCAAGAGTATTAAGATACTTGATCGGATCGAGGTGGTGAATACCTTAGCCATGAGTTTCGTGACTATCTAGGAGTGTGGGATTCTATCCCAACTCACTCCTCTGGAACACCACGGTGGAATGGTGTATCCGAAAGGAGGAATCGTACCTATTGGATATGAGTTTGATCTATGATGAGTCACAAATCTTCCTATATCCTTTTGGGGATATGCTCGACACGCAGCCTTTACCCTTAACCGTACCATCCAAGGTCGGTAAAGACACCATATACGATATGACAGGAAAAATCCCAAGATGTCTTTTATGAGGATTTGGGTTGTGAGGCTTACGCTCGACGCCAAGTCTCGGACAAACCGGGACCCAAATCCGATAGGTGCTATTTTGTTGGATATCCCAAGGATACAAAGGGATATTACTTCTACATTCTAGCCAAAGACAAAGTGTTTGTGGCAAAGACTGGGGTTTTTCTAGAAAGGGATTTTGTTTCTAGAAAAACTAGTGGGAGTACCTTCGATCTTGAAGAAATTCAAGATAAGGACCATAGCACTGAGGCCTTGATGGAGGTTGAACAGGAACCACAAAGTGTTGTAGGTGATGAGGTTGTTGCACAAAGAGTTGTGGAACAACCACCTGTTCAAGTAGACCTACCTCTTCGCAGGTCTGATAGGGTACGTCGTCAGCCTGAGAGATACTCATTTCTCTTGTCTGACCATGATGATGTTATGCTCATTGAGAATGAGCCTACCTCCTATCAGGAAGCTGTGATGAGCCCAGATTCTGAGAAATGGCTAGACGCCATAAGATCCGAGATGGAATCCATGTACACTAACCAAGTATGGACTTTGGTTGATCCACCTGAAGGGGTCAAACCCATTGGGTGTATGTGGGTCTTTAGGAGAAAGACTGACATGGATGGACTTACGCATACCTATAAGGGTCGATTGGTGGCTAAAGGTTTCAAGCAAATTCATGGTATTGACTATGATGAAACCTTTTCTCCAGTGGCGATGTTTAAGTCCATTCGGATCTTGCTTGCTATTGAAGCATACCATGATTATGAGATCTGGCAGATGGATGTCAAAACCGCGTTTCTGAATGGAAACTTACTCGAGGATGTGTACATGACACAACCTGAGGGTTTTGTAGATCCACAGCATACTGGGAAGGTATGCAAGCTGCAAAGGTCCATTTATGGGCTAAAGCAAGCTTCTCGGAGTTGGAATCTTCGATTCGATGATGTGATCAAACAGTTTGGTTTCATCAAGAATGAAGATGAACCCTGTGTCTACAAGAGGGTTAATGGGAACACAGTTGTGTTCCTTGTATTGTATGTGGATGACATACTACTCATTGGGAATGACATCCCTTCGCTACAGTCTGTGAAGACTTGGCTGGGGACGTGCTTCTCAATGAAGGACTTAGGTGAAGCAGCCTGTATTCTAGGCATCAAGATCTATAGAGATAGATCTAAGAGATTGCTTGGCCTAAGTCAGAGTACATACATTGACACGGTATTACTTCGGTTTGCCATGCAGAATTCCAAGAAAGGACTTCTGCCGATGTCACATGGTGTGATTCTTTCGAAGACTCAAAGTCCCTCTTCTAGAGAGGAGAGAGACCGCATGGATAAGATCCCTTACGCATCTGCTATAGGATTTATCATGTACGCCATGCTGTGTACTCGTCCTGATGTCTCGTATGCTTTGAGCATGACGAATAGATACCAGTCAGATCCAGGTGAGCGTCACTGGATAGCAGTCAAGAATATTCTTAAGTACTTGAGAAGGACTAAAGAATATTTCTTGATATTTGGAGGCGATGAGGAGCTAGCTGTAAAGGGTTACAGCGATGCCAGCTTCCAAACTGACCAGGATGATTACAGATCGCAGTCAGGGTTCGTGTTTTGCTTGAATGGTGGCGCTGTGAGCTGGAAGAGTTCGAAGCAGGACACAGTTGCTGATTCTACAACAGAGGCCGAGTATATCGCTGCATCTGAGGCAGCAAAGGAGGCAGTTTGGATCCGCAAGTTCATTACTGAGCTTGGGGTGGTTCCTAGCATTGCAGATCCTATAGAGCTCTATTGTGATAACAATGGAGCGATTGCACAGGCTAAGGAACCTCGCTCACACCAGCGGACCAAACACATACTACGGCGCTTCCATCTCATTCGAGAGATCATCGATAGAGGAGATGTGAAGATTTGTAGAGTACCCACAGAGGCTAACATCGCAGATCCCTTGACCAAGGCTTTGGCACAGAAAAAGCATGATGGTCACACTAGGTCATTGGGTATTAGATACTACGGTGATTGGCACTAGTGCTAGTGGGAGATTGTTAGTGAAAGCCCTAGAGCCAATCATATGATGATTGTTGTATGGACTTTATTGTATCATATTCCTATTAATAAAGGCATGGTTATTATATTTACTTGTATTGGTGCCAAATAACTAAATATAATAATGTCCTTGAGTAGTAGGTTCTTATCTATATCAATCGATTGGTTGAATCGATAATGAGATGATATAGAGAACACTACTCTTAATCATTCCTAGTCGAGTATTAACATTCAAGGACAATGTTAATGCATAGAGACTAGCATGTAGGTCAACAAGATGACTTGATCTCACAAGTCATGGATATGAGATATCAAGTTGACACATGGGTATGCATTGGAGAATGTATACTGAATGACCCGCCATGAGAAAGTATCATGGATCGTTATATGAGTGTCATATACTTTCTCATGTGGCTATTAGTATGACTATTAGTCCTTAGACCTGAAGTCACCATAGTTCCCTACATAAGGAGTTGCATACTTTGGCTTCGTCAAACGTCACCCGTAAATGGGTGGACTATAAAGGCGATTACTGGGTATGTAACAAATTATGCGGAGGGATGTGAGTGATGTAGATGGGATCTATCCCTCCTATATGACGGGGGTGACATCGATATTCTTGATAGAGTGAGACCACGAAGTGCATGGTTATGCCCAAATGAGTCAATATGAGATATTGAGCTCATTTGATTAGAGTGAGTCTACTTGGAGTTCAAGATTTAGATTGTACCGAGGATGACACGGTCTATGCCTCGATTGGTCAATCTAGATGTCAAGGATAGAGGGACATTGTCACATATTGTGAGAGTCACAATTAGTAGTCACAAAGGTGATGTTGGAGCTCAACATTCTTGTAACTTGGGTAGCAATGATGTGTTGCTAGATACCGCTCATTGCTTATGTTCCTAAATCGGTTTAGGGACATTGCCAACGTTACAAGAACCTATAGGGTCACACACATAAGAGCAATTAGATGGAGATTAGGTTCATATGATGAACCATGAGGATTAGGTTCATGGGATGAACCAAATTGGATTAAGAGTAATCCAAATTAGACTAATTGAGTTAGACTCAAGTTGATTCAAGTGTTGAATGAGTCTAATTGAGATTTGATTCATCAAATCAATTTAAATTAATGAATAGAGATTCATTATATTAAATTGACTTGAGTCAAGTGGTTAGATTTGATCAACCATGGGAGATTAGAGGTCAAGTTTGACTTGACTTGAGAGGGAAGATGAAAGGTCAAGTTTGACTTGACCAAATGCCATGTCATGATGATGACTAGGCATGGCCGGCCAATGATGATACTCCACATCATCATTGACTTTGTCAATTGGTGCCACCTCATGAGGGAGACCAAGGGACATGGGAGTTACATGCATGCATGTAACTCCCTCTCCATAATGTGGCCGGCCAACACTTTAGGGGTTTCATGGGTGAAATTCATTTTGTGTGTAACTCTCCATTACTTCATCTTCAACCTTGGAACCTTTCCTCTCAAGCTCTCCCTCTCCAACCTCATCTTGCCGAGACACCATAGAGGAGTGCTAGCACACTCAAGTGTCTTTTTCTCCACCTATTGCTTGTGTGGATACCATAGAGGAGTGTGCACTTGACACTCTCGAGTTCCGGCGGACTTTTGGACGAGCGGGATAAGCGAAGGGCGTCGCTACGAGGGTAACATTCTAACCTCTTAGATCTAAGGTAGATCTAGGATTTCTGTAAGCACATACATGTAATTATAATTTTTATACTTCGCACGGATCCGTGGCCGGGGGCTTCCGAGGTTTCCGCAACGCAAAAAGCTGTTTTTGTGGCTCGGAAAAACCCAACACAAACGCCATCAAAGCAAGGTTGGTGACAAAAGTGTTTTTCTCTTCCGATGATGATGATGAAGAGGGATCATCCCATGTCCTTGCCTTTAGTGCCTTGGCCTTCCCCTTTTCCTTGGCCTTCTTCTCCTCTTCCTTCTTCTTGCTCCCCTTCTTCTTTTCCTCTTTCTTCTTCCTCTCTTCTTTGGTCTTGTTCAAGAGGGAACTCATCTCTTATATGTCCCTCTTGTTTGCAATTATAGCAAATTATCTTCCTCTTGTGCCGTCTCCTATCATAAGATTTGTTAAATTTTAAATTTCTTAAAGCACGCCTTACCTTCCTTATGATATAAGCATCTTCATTGCTATTCATGGAGTATGAGGAAGATTCTTCATCGGAGGAGGAGGAAATCTCTATCTTCTTCTTCTTCCCCTTGTTGGCTACCAAGGCTACTCCTCTTGATGGCTTGATACTTGATTCTTCATTTATTCCTTCTAGCCTTGTTTCATGGAGCTCCATGGTTGAGAATAACTCCTCCAAGGTGCTCACTTCTAGGTTCTTCGACATGTAGAAGGAGTCCACAATTGAGCTCCATTTCGTTGATCGAGGAAAGGCATCGATTGCTTTCATAAGCATATCCCAGTTCGAAAGTTTTTCTCCTACACTTGTTAGCCCAATTAAAATTTCTTTAAAATGAGAGTGTAGTGAGGTTACCTTTTCTCCCTTTTCAAGTTTAATATTTGTTAGTTGGGAGCGAAGAAGGTCTCTCCTTGCAAGCTTAGCCTCGGAAGTGCCTTCATGGAGTTCTATGAGTTTCTCTCATATTTCCTTGGCGCTTGCACATTCCCCTATCCGATTTACTTCTTGTTGGGGGAGTACATTGTAGAGGTGGTATTTTGCCTTTGAGTTCGCCAAGTACTCTTCCCTTTGTCTCTTTGTCCATCTAGACTTCTCAATTGGCTTCCCTTCTTCATCCCTAGGTATCTCGAAACCATTTTCCATTATTAATAAAATTTCAAAATCGGTTTCAAAAAATACCTCCATTCTCTTCTTCTACCAAGAGAATTCTCCTTCAAACTTCGGTGGGTAAATGTTAGAGCTGGACATCCTTGATTGTGCTTGTTGCGGCGGTTAGTCCTCGACAAGCTTCCTTAGCTTTGACACCACTTGTAGGGATGATGGTGGCTGACTAGAGGGGGTGAATAGCCTTCTTTCAATGTACGGTGGAAGTCGTTCATTGATCGTCTACAACTATCGTTAGTGCAAGCAAAAATATAACTAAACAACAATAAATATAAGCAAGATACAAAACAATGCTAACAAGGGATATAACGTGATTCACGGTCTCGCCCCTAATCCACGGTCCGATTCATCCAAGGTGAATCATGCCTCAAGATTCACTATTCTCTCCTTGGCACCAAGCAAGGTGGAGGTAACCTTTTCTTACAAGATCACTCTTCTTACAATAGAATTTAGCTAAGAACAAGTAAGAAGAGAAGAAAGACATTTTGGGCACTTGGGTGTTGTTAGGAGTTAAAGCATTAGCCATCCAAAAGCCCACACCCTCTCTTTTTATAGAGAGGAAAGATTTCTTCCCGTTGGCCCCCATCAATTGACTGCTTTCCTTGGCAGTCGACTATCGCCATTACAACGACCTCTGAATACGTCAGATCCCGACCATTGTAGATCAACAGGAACCTTAGCAATCGACTGATGTACCCATCATTCAACTGATGCCTCCGTAGCCGACTGATTAGTCAGCTACGAGAGGTTCTGTGCCCGAAACCCTCTCGACCAATCGACTGCTACCATCAGCAGTTGAATGATGGTCTCGTCAGTCGACTGCCAATCCATGGCAGTCAACTGTTGGAAGATTAACCGGACTCGAACACTAGTCGAGTCACAGTCGACTTAGAGTAGTCGACTACCATGACATGGCAGTCGACTGATGTCGGGAAATCCCATCCGACACTTAGCCAATTGGCCAAGTTTTACCTAAGCGCACTACCCCTTCCCGGTTTAAATTTGTGCACTCTCATTCCTTGAAGTCCCTCACCTTTGAAGTTATCTTCGTCCGACCACATTCCTCGGATGCGCCAAGTACACGGCTCTGCAGTGCGATCCTTCACGTCTAGCCCTAAAGTCTACTTCCTTCGGCTTCACTCCAATGCTCCTCGTCCGGTGGTCCCTCGGATGCCCCATGCGCACGGCTTCCGCAAAGCCATCCTTCACCGACTCAAAGACTGAGTCATGAGAGGTGAAACTCACCAATGCTCCATGTGTGAATTACTAAGTCCTGCAAGACTCCAACGCACATATCAAATCCAATCATCCTAACTTAAACCCTTTACCACACACATCAAAACCATATCACGGGTTGATTGCCCTAACATTACCCTCTTCCAGAGCTTCAGGGGCGTCAGTTCTCCTTGCTCGTTGCTTCGAAGCACCGGATCGAGATAACACTTGCTTCGTCCTCCTCATCCTTGCTTCTTTTGGCTTTTTTAAAGGTTGGAAAAGCTTCTAGGAGGTGGGGACGAAGGATCCACATGCCTAGGGCAAGAAAAATCGAAACACACGGTATATTTGGGGTGAAAACGCACGGCGTGCCCTTTCTAACCTCGTACGACACGGTTGTTGGGATGTATACTGAAAAGTCTACCTTTTGTATGAACATCTTTATTTTGAATTAAGAATCACATTATCATTGTTTGCATATTTTTATGGCTATGCATATTGTCTAATACATTACATTGTAGATAACATGGTGTGTGTTGTCACACGAGAGATCATGTTATCGGTTCCTTGTAAGGTATAAGTAAAGGCTCACAACCGAGATGGCTTTGGACAAACCATTGGAATGGTTGTAGTGTGATTTGGGATTGGTTTGTATTGACAATAGAATCACACTAGTGCACTTTGTGTGTATTGAGCAGGACCGACTTAGAGGTGATTCGATTTATTGCAGACTACATAATCGAATTAGATCTCAGATATTATATTGTACATACTCTTAATCCCGATATAATAATGGGCACATATATTTAGTATTCATCTCTTTAATTTACCAATGGGCGATATTTTTAGATTAAATCGATAGACTCGGTAAGTTGGGAAATGATATTATTTATATGGTGTGCCATTGATTAAAGGAGGAAACCATGGCCTATATATTAGGATGATGATGTCCCCTTGAGGAGCTCATAAGGATAATCATGTAAACCCTGCATGTGGACTTGGCCCGACATTATGGAAAGGTTGAGTGGTACTACTCATGGAGTTAGATGTTGATTAATTAATGGTTATTAAATTAATTAATGGACGGACATTCGAGATCTTAAACACGGGGAGAAAATGTACATATAATATATAGAGCCCATATTATCTTATGGGGGTTGGTGAGGTAGATCAATGATAATCCTTTAGTGGATTGGATTATCATTAATGGATCGGACTTTATGTGAGCTTGATCCATGGGTGGCCAAGATCCAACTCCTCCTCATGGTCCCTAATGTAGCCTATTAAAACCTCATGAAGCTTAGATCCAATGGATAGAAACAAAACTCTAGATCCAAAGTTAGAGATTAAATCTCTAAGATCCGACGGTTGAGATTAAATCTCTAGATCCAACGGTTGTGATTAAATCCCTAGAACCAATGGTGGAGATTAAAAGGAGGCTTATCCCTAACTCTATAAAAGGAGAACAAGGGGTTGGCGTGGAGACAATTAAGAGAAGCTAGGGTATTTGGAGGTTGGCGGCAAGAGCTTGGAGCTAGGGTTTGGGCTTGGCGGCACCTAATAAGGAAAGTTTTTCCTTGCCTTCTTCTTCTTCCTCAAGCTGCCGGCACCCATTGAAGCCTTTCCAGCTCTTGGCTGGCGTTCAAAGTATGTCCTCTCCTTCTCCTTGGCCGGTGGAACAAAGGTTTAGGGTCCTCCCTTGAAGATTTTGGTCGGAAACCATTAATCTCCTCTTCCTTCTTGGCCGGCGGCAAGCTCCATCCTTGGAGGTTGTTGGTTGGTTGAAAGAAGGAAAAGAGCCTTGTTTCTATTCTTCCTCTTGCTCGGAACGAGCAAGGAAGGAAGATTGGCGATCGAGGAGCTTCAACTTTTGGTAGATCGTCGCCCACACGACATCCGAATGGAGGAAGGTCATACATTAGAAGATCGAGAGGTATATCGATTCTCTATTCTCTTTTGTAACATGTTTGTTTTTGTTTTTCAATTATGAGCATGATAAAATCTGTTTGTGGCTAAATAATACTTGGATCTTGAACATAAACATGAAAGCCGGCGATCCGAACATCGTCTATTCTGCGGCTACTCGTAGAATAGAGCTTAGTCGCTTGAACAACAAGTTTGTTCAAGTGACCTCTCTAAATGAATAGCATGACGATGACTTGGTTGTTTGAGCAATCCCTTTTGTCTCGGATTAAATTTTTTTAATCTGGGGACATTGATGGGATCGCCATGAACAAACAACCGAGGTGAAGTGGGAAGCGAAGTTTCTCCTCACGGATCAATGAAACCAACCCTACAATTGGTATCAGAGCCAAGGTTTCCAGTTTTGTGTGTTTAGGATTCGGTTAATTTTTATACACTTTTCATATATTATATGTGTCGGATAATAGTAGGATATGCGTAGTTTAACTCTTTGGTTGCAGGCATAAGATCCGACTATTATGGTCATATGTGTGTATGTGATTGTATGTGTGTAATAGTATATTTTATTGAATCCTCGGGGTTGACGAGGCTAGTATTTGATTTTTTGTAAATTAGATACGACATTATTTATCCACTCTTTTTATTTTAGTTTACTTTCAATCTAGATTTCATGTACACTCCCTCGTGGAGTATAGGATCGATGGATGTAAATTAAAATAGATTTTATTCTCGGCTCGGATCTTCGGATGGCTCGTACATGGTGTAGGAGGAGCGGACAAGAAGGCGATACGATGGGAGACATATTAAAGACAAAAACCATAATAGTTGGAAAATAATTTATTTTTCATATTTATTGCTTATTGTTTGATATGCATGTCGTAGGCTAGAAAATTCCTCATTTTCAAATTACTAAGTGGGAGAGGGATATTTTTATAAATTCTCACGACCTCCATTACGATTTGACAAGTGATGCAAACAAACTTGCACGTCAGCTCTGAGTGCCTACCTCCTTCTTCCAGTCGTTTGGTTTCCTGGAACTCCTGCAAAGTATTGCAGACATGATCAGTGGCTCCCGTATCTACACACCAGGTGCCGGTAGATAACACCGCTAAATATATTTCAACGACTAGACCAAAAGATATACCTTTGTTCTTGCAGTTGGGGCAGTCCTTCTTCCAGTGTCCAGTCTGCTTACAAGTGAAGCACTTGCCTTTCGGCTTCTTCACTCCTCCCGGATTAAAATTTTCACTAATGAAAGAACTAATCCAGATGGGATGAGTTTCCTTAGCACAACCAATTCGTCGTCGTGCTAACAACTTGAGTGATCGCTTAAACAAACTAGTTGTTCAAGCAACATAACTCTTCTAGTTGGTTAGCCGCGGAAGAGACGACGGACAGACCGCCGGTTTTTGTGTTTGTCTTCGGGGTCCATGATTATACAAAATATATACAAATGCACACTTGTATAATCAACACATAAAAGAACATGCTATGATCAGAAAATAAAGTTGTAAAACTTTTATACCTCAGGATCTTCTATCATATGTCCTATCCTCCTCGTGGACGACGTGTAGCCGAAGATCCTCCACGAGTAGAAGCCTTCTAGATCGCGTTCTTCCCTTCCTTGTTCACTGCGAACAAAGAGAAGAACCAAACAAAACTTCTCCTTTCTAGAACCGGCCACCAAGCCAAGGAGCTCGATGTAACCGCCGGCCAAGGAATGAATGGATGAAGCGCTGACCACCAATGTATGGGGAACCGCCGGCCACCATGGAGCAAAGGAGGAGTGAATGCCGGCCAACCTTGAAGAGAGGTTGCCGCCGGCCAAGGAATAAGAGAGGGAACAATGAGGATGGGTGTCGGCCAAGACTTGTTGGAAGAAGATGGGCGCCGGCTCCTTGTGACAATGTTGTCGCCCAAACCTTAGCTTCCAAACCCTAGCCGCCCAACTTTAAACCCTAACTCCCTTGATTATTCTTGCCACCCAACCCTTAGCCTTCCTTTTATAGAGGTAGGCTTAGGCCTCCTTTAATCTCCACCGTCGTATCTAGGGATTTAATCTCCACCGTCGGATCTAGGGTTTTATCCCAACCGTCGGATCTAGGGTTTCATCCCAACCGTCGGATCTAGGGTTTCATCCCAACCGTCGGATCTAGGGTTTCATCCCAACCGTCGGATCTAGGGTTTCATCCCAACCGTCGGATCTAGGGTTTCATCCCAACCGTCGGATCTAGGGATTTAATCCCAACCATTGGTTCTAGAGTTTTGTTTTACATCCTTGGATCTAGACTTCATGAGGATTATATTAGGCTACGATAGGGACCATAAGGAGGAGTTGGATCTTGGCCACCCGATGGATCGGAACCACACAAACTTGATCCATCAATGATGTTCCATTCCACTAGAGAATCATCATTGAACTACCTCACCAACCCCCATAAATTAATATGGGCTCCATATATTATTTGTACATTCATCTCCCCGTGTTTAAGATATCGAATGTCCGTCAATTAATTGATTTACTGACCATCAATTAATTAACATCTAACTCCTCGAGTAGTACCACTCAACCTTATCATCATGTTGACTAAGTCAACCAGCTGGGTTTACATGATGAACCTTATGAGCTCCTCAAGGTGACATCATCAACCTAATATATAGGACACGGTTTCCTCTTATAATCAACGGCACACCATGTAAATAATATCATTTCCCAACTTACCGGGCATATTGATTTAATCCATCTAAATCTCACCCTCTGGTAAATCAAAGAAATAAATACTAAGTACATGTGCCCGTTATTATATCGGGATTAAGAGCATGTACAACATAATATCCGAGGTCCGATTCAATTATGTAGTCAACAATTAATTGAATCACCTCTATATCGGTCCTGCTCAATACACCTAAGTGTACTAGTGTAACTCTATGTTTAAGATAAAACAATACCAAGCTACACTACAACCATGCCAATGGTTTGTCCAAAACCATCTTGGTTGTGAGCCTCTACTTATATTCTACAAGGGACTGATAACATGATCTTCTGTGCCACACCAAGCACCATGTTATCTACAATGTAAAATATTAGACAATATGCACACATATAATAATATATAAAGTGCAAACAATGATCATGTGATTCTTATTTCAAAATAAAATGTTCATACAAAAAGAGCTAGGCTTTCAGTATACATTCCAACAATCTCCCACTTATACTAAAGACTATGCCGTCATCACTCTTGCCATACATCGATCCCCATGTCCTCCACATGCCTATCAAGCGCTTTTATTTGGAAGGGCCTTAGTGAATGGATCGCTAGGTTATCCTCACGATGCAATCTTGGCGACAACAACTTCTCCTCGCTTTATGATCTCGTATAAGGTGGTACTTGCGCTCTATGTGTTTACTCGCCTTATGGGCTCGTGGTTCCTTGAGTTTGCAAGCTGCCACTTGTTATCATAAATTGTGATAGTTACGAGAATCACATCCAAGTCCATCAAGAAGTTCTGAGCCATACAACTTCCTTGGTGCGCCTCGGTGCCACATACTCAGCTTCCATGGTAGAGTCCACCACACATTTCTGCTTGACACTCCTCCATACTATGGCTCCACCTCCAAAAGTAAACACAAACCTCGAGGTAGACTTACTCTTGTCTCTATCTGATTGGAAATCCGAATCCGTGTAACCCACAGGGACTAATTGATCTGCCGGTAAACTAGCATATAATCCCTAGTCCTTCTTAGGTACTTCAATATATGCTTTACCGCAGTCCAATGTCCCTGTCCAGGATTACTCTGATATCTGCTAACCATGCCCACGGCAAAGCAGATAACTGGTCTCGTACATAGCATAGCATACATGAGGCTTCCTACTGCCGAAGCATAAGGAACCGCCTTCATGTCCTCTATCTCCTTTGATGTATTGGGACACATCTCTTTAGATAAAGGAACTCCATGCCTAAAAGGTAGAAAACCTTTCTTGGAGTTCTGCATGCTAAAATGAGCAAGGATAGTGTCAATGTATGAGGCTTGAGATAAGCACAACATCCTTTTCTTGCGATCCCTTATAACTTTGATCCCAAGGATGTGTCCCACTTCTCCAAAGTCCTTCATTCCAACTGTTTGGACAACCATACCCTTACGTCTGATAACACTTTGATATTGTTTCCAACTAACAAAATGTCATCTACATATAGTACAAGAAACACCACTACGTTTTCCTCACATCTCTTGTATACACAAGGCTCATCCAAACTTTGAATAAATCCATATGACTGGATTACCTCATCAAAGCGCATGTTCCAAGATCTAGAAGCTTGCTTCAATCCATAAATGGACCGATTAAGCTTACATACAAGATGCTCTTTGCCTTTAGCAATGAATCCCTCTGGTTGCCGCATATAGATGTTCTCCTCAAGACTTCCGTTAAGGAAAGCTGTCTTGACATCCATCTGTCAAATCTCATAATCCATATGAGAAGCTATAGATAAGAGAATCCGGATAGACTTAAGCATAGCTACCGGCGAAAAGGTCTCCTCATAATCGATACCCTCATTTCTGAGTATACCCTTTCGTAACAAGCCTAGCTTTGAAGGTCTCAACCTTCCCGTCTACTCCTCTCTTTCTCTTGTAGATCCACTTGCATCCAATGGCTTTTACACCATCGGGTGGTTCTACTAGCTCCCAGACCTGATTAGAATCCATAGATTCTATCTCTGAATCCATCGCTCTTTGCCAAGATACCGCATCTCTATCTTGGAGTGCCTCGTCATATGTCCAGGGATCAGGTTCATGTTCACCAGGGACTAAGTCCGAAGACTCTCCCAAAAACATGAATCTCTCGGGTTGTCTAACAACCCTCCCACTACGACGAGGTGCCTCCTGTGTATGCTCTGTGACACGCGGTGCAGTGACTTGTGGTATCTCCTCTTGTACCGGTGGTACTGAAGTCGGGACTTCCCCTGTCAACTCCTCAAGAACAATCCTACTCTTGGGCTTGTGGTTCATTACATAATCCTCCTCTAGAAATTTGGCATTCATGCTAACGATCACCCTTTGATCTCTAGGATTATAAAACAAACCACCTTTCATTCCCTTAGGGTAGCCAACAAACATGCACATACATGCGAGTTCCAACTTACTAGCATCCCTTGACACATGTCTTTGGACTCCCCATATCCGAATATGTCTCTCGACTAGGCTTTCGCCCGATCCACAATTCTCTACAGGGTAGAAGGTACTGATTTAGATGGAACCAAGTTCAGAGTATACATTGTCGTATCCAGCGCATACCCCCAGAACGAAACAGGTAACTCAGAATAACTCATCATCGATCTGACCATCTCCATAAGAGTCCTATTCCTTCGCTCCGCTACACCATTCTGCTGGGGTGTGCCAGGTGCAGACAATTGGGATTGAATCCCAACCTCTGATAAGTAATTCCTAAACTCTCCCAAGAGGTACTCACCACGACGATCAGATCATAGGGTCTTGATACTCTTACCTTGACGGTTCTCCATATCAGCCTTGAATTCTTTGAACCTGTCAAAGCATTCAGACTTGTGGCGCATCAAGTAAATGTATCCATATCTTGAATAATCGTCTATAAAAGAGACGAAATATTCAAAACCACCTCTTGCCTGGATAGACATAGGGGCTGCAAATCAGAATGAACCAATTCTAACACATCTTTGGCTCTATACCCCTTGGCCTTGAAAGGCCTCTTGGTCATTTTACCTTCCAAGCAAGATTCGCAGGTTGGGAGATCCTCCACCACTAATGAACCCAAAGGTCCATCAGCTATCAACCTTTGAATTCTGCTTAGGTTAATATGACCAAGCCTTAGATGCCAAAGATATGTCTGGTTCATTTGCGAAGGTCCTTTTCTCTTATTAGACTTAGAAGATGAGTTATTGATTTCTATATGCATCGTGGGAGTTTTCGGTTCAAGAGTATATAAATTGCCAACCAATGTACCAGAACAGATAATCTCCCTATTCCTTTTTATAACCACTTTGTCATTAAAAGAAACAGAATATCCATCCATAAACAATTTAGAAACTGAAATTAAATTCTTTCTAAAAGTAGGTACATAAAGACAATTTCTCAAAACCAAAACTTTATTCCTATCAAAAGATAAATAAATGTCTCCCACTGCAATAGCCGCCACCTTTGAAGCATTGCCCATGAAGACGGTAATCTCTCCCTCAGCTAGTCGTCGGGTTTCCTGGAACCCCTGCAAAGTATTGCAGACATGATTAGTGGCTCCTGTATCTACACACCAGGCACTGGTAGATAACACCGCTAAACATGTTTCAACAACTAAATAAGAAGATATACCTTTGTTCTTTCAGCGAGGACAGTCCGCCTTCCAATGTCCAGTCTGCTTGCAAGTGAAGCACTTGCCTTTCGGCTTCTTCACTCTTGCCTGAGGTCCCACTGCCACTTTCTTCACTCCACCTTGCTTCTTCTTCTTCTTACCTTTCAGTTTAGAGGAAGAAACCTTCTGAGCGACCATGGCTTGAGCGCTTTGACAAAAAAGCCCCTCTGCCGCCTGGAGTTCTGTCAGAAGCTCCGTCAACGAATACAACCTCTTGTTCATGTTGTAGTTGAGGCGGAACTGCTCAAAACACCTAGGCAGAGACTGGAGAATGATATCAACCTGGGTTTCTCCATCGATCTCAGCTCCGAGGACTTCCATCTCATTAAGATGAGCCATCATCTTGAGAACATGATCCCTAACGGGTGTTCCCTCGATCATGGTGGTGGTCATCAAGTTTCTCATCGCCTCATGTCTAGCCGCCCTACTCTGATGTCCGAAAAGTTCCTTGAGATTGAACATCATGTCATAACCTGTGGCCATGGCCTGATGCTGATGTTGCAGCACATTTGACATAGATGCCAAAATGTAACACTGCGCCATCTCATCTGCCTTGATCCATTTCTTATAACGTTCTTTCTCCTTTTCATCAGAGTCATCGATGGGCTTAGGAGGACAGACCTCGAAGAGTACAAATTTATACTCCTCCGTAGTTAAGACAATATCCAGATTTCTTTTCCAATTAATATAGTTTGGTCCAGTAAGTTTATTTTCTTTTAATATCACAGCAAGTGGGTTGAAAGCCATTTGAAAATCCTAAAAATCACAATGATCAAAATATTAGATTTCAAATATTATTGATTCCTCAAAACAATAAATTTCCGAAATCAACCAACACCTCAAATCACCGAGAATATCGCATGCCACGCTGTGTGGACGTATACGAATTCTACATTTGTAAGAGGAGGTTTTACCCATTAATTTTATTA
The DNA here is from genome assembly GCA_025175895.1 of Wurfbainia villosa. NCBI lineage: Eukaryota > Viridiplantae > Streptophyta > Magnoliopsida > Zingiberales > Zingiberaceae > Wurfbainia > Wurfbainia villosa. Next base: position 33,035,538 of record CM046000.1, on the reverse strand, counting down.
TCTTGTCAACCTTACTTTTTGACAAATAAAATTAATAGTTGGTTCCTCTTTGGCCCTACAAATAAAAGCAGTGACTCCGATAGGGAGGATACTTTTATTTGCATCTAAGTGTGCACCATTACACGATAGTAAGGGAATTATTTCGGATTATGTGCCTTACCGCTGTGGAAGTACACATGCTCCTAGATAATTTCCTATAATCATTATTTGACCTAGTGATCCGCAAACAAATCCGTCCGTAGGGATGAAGGCACTTAGAGCCGACACACAAGTTTGTTGCATCACACGTCAAATTGTAATGGAGGCCGCGAGAATTAATTAAAATATCCCTCTCCCACTTAGTAAATTGAAAATGAGGAATTTTAAAGCATACACAACATGCATATAAAACAAATAAGCAATAAATATGAAAAAAAATAGATTTTTTCCAATTATTATGGCATTGTTCTCCAATATGCATCCCGTCGTGTCGCCACCTCGTCCACTCCATCTTTTCCCGTGCGCAAGTCACAAAAGATATCCAAGTCGAGATATATCATTTTAATTTACATCCATCGATCGTATACTCCACGAAGGAGTGTACAAATAATCTAGATCGAAAGTAAACTAAAATGAGCGGCTAAACAATGTCGTATTTAATTATAAATATTAAATACTAATCTAGCCTCGTCAACCCCGAGGATTCAAATAATATACATACAATCACACACAAAACAATCACATACAACCAAATAGCCATAATAGTCGGATCTTATGCCTACAACCAAAAAGTTAGCCTACGCACATCCTACTATTATCTGACATACTCAATATATGATATGTGCATGAAAGTAACCAAATCTAAAACACACAAAACCGGAAACCGTGGCTCTGATACCACTTGAAGGGAGTTGCTTTGGAGGCTCATTGGCTCCCATGTCCCCGGATTAAAATTTTCACTAATGAAAGAACTAATTCGGATGGGATGAGTTTCCTTAGCACAACCAATTCGTCGTCGTGCTAACAACTTGAGTGAACGCTTAAACAAACTAGTTGTTCAAGCAACACAACTCTTCTAGTTGGTTAGCCGCGGAAGAGACGACGGACGGATCGCCGGTTTTTGTGTTTGTCTTCGGGGTCCATGATTATACAAAATATATACAAATGCACACTTGTATAATCAACACATAAAAGAACATGCTAAGATCAGAAAATAAAGTTGTAAAACTTTTATACCTCATGATCTTCTACCGTATGTCCTATCCTCCTCATGGACGACGTGTGGGCGAAGATCGTCCACAAGTAGAAGCCTTCTAGATCGCGTTCTTCCCTTCCTTGTTATATGCGAACAAAGAGAAGAACCAAACAAAACTTTTCCTTTCTAGAACCGGCCACTAAGCCAAGGAGCTCGATGTAACCGCCGACCAAGGAATGAATGGATGAAGCGTCGGCCACCAATGTATGGAGAACCGCCGGCCACCCTGGAGCAAAAGAGGAGTGAACGCCGGCCAACCTTGAAGAGAGGTTGCCGCCGGCCAAGGAATAAGAGAGGGAACAATGAGGATGGGCACCGGCCAAGACTTGTTGGAAGAAGATGGGCGCCGGCTCCTTGTGACAATGTTGTCGCCCAAGCCTTAGCTTCCAAACCCTAGCCTCCCAACCTTAAACCCTAAATCCCTTGATTATTCATGTCGCCCAACCCTTATCCTTCCTTTTATAGAGTTAGGCTTAGGCCTCCTTTAATCTCCACCGTCGGATCTAGGGATTTAATCTCCACCGTCGGATCTAGGGTTTTATCCCAACCGTCGGATCTAGGGTTTCATCCCAACCGTCGGATCTAGGGTTTTATCCTAACCGTCGGATCTAGGGTTTCATCCCAACCGTCGGATCTAGGGTTTCATCCCAACCGTCAGATCTAGGGGTTCATCCCAACCGTCGGATCTAGGGTTTCATCCCAACCGTCGGATCTAGGGATTTAATCCCAACCATTGGTTCTAGAGTTTTGTTTTACATCCTTGGATCTAGACTTCATGAGGATTATATTAGGCTACGATAGGGACCATAAGGAGGAGTTGGATCTTGGCCATTCGATGGATCGAAACCAGACAAACTTGATCCATTAATGATGTTCCATTACACTAGAGGATCATCATTGAACTACCTCACCAACCCCCATAAATTAATATGGGCTCCATATATAATTTGTACATTCATCTCCCCGTGTTTAAGATATCGAATGTCCATCAATTAATTGATTTACTGACCATCAATTAATTAACACCTAACTCCTCGAGTAGTACCACTCAACCTTATCATCATGTTGACTAAGTCAACCAGCTGGGTTTACATGATGAACCTTATGAGCTCCTCAAGGGGACATCATCAACCTAATATATAGGACACGGTTTTCTCCTATAATCAACGGCACACCATGTAAATAATATCATTTCCCAACTTACCGGGCATATTGATTTAATCCATCTAAATCTCACCCTCTGGTAAATCAAAGAAATAAATACTAAGTACATGTGCCCGTTATTATATCGGGATTAAGAGCATGTACAACATAATATCCGAGGTCCGATTCAATTATGTAGTCAGCAATTAATTGAATCACTTCTATGTCGGTCCTGCTCAATACACCTATGTGTACTAGTGTAACTCTATGTTGAAGACAAAACAATACCAAGCTACACTACAACCATGCCAATGGTTTGTCCAAAACCATCTTGGTTGTGAGCCTCTACTTATATTCTACAAGGGACTGATAACATGATCTTACGTCACCACCATGTTATCTACAATGTAAAATATTAGACAATATGCACACATATAATAAATATAAAGTGCAAACAATGATCATGTGATTCTTATTTCAAAATAAAAATGTTCATACAAAAAGAGCTAGGCTTTCAGTATACATTCCAACATTCTACTTCTACAGAGTTGTGGACTAGGCGAAAGCCTCGTCTAAGACATATTCGGATATGGGGGAGTCCAGCACATTTGCTGAAGGCAGATGCTGGTAAGTTGGAACCTCATACAGAAGTACGCATGTTCGTTGGCTATCCTAGAGGAATGAAGGTTGGTTTGTTTTATAGTCCTAGAGATCAGAGGGTAATCGTTAGCACGAACGTCAAATTTCTAGAGGAAGACTATGTGATGAGCCACAAGCCCAAGAGTAAAATTGTTCTGGAGGAATTAAAAGGGGAAGTCACTTCTTCAGTAGCACCGGTACAAGAAGACATACCACATGTCACTGCACCGCATGTCACAGAGGATACACAGGTGATGCCTCGTCGTAGTGGGAGGGTTGTGAGACAGCCTGATAGATTCATGTTCTTGGGAGAATCTTCTGATTTGGTCCCTGGTGAACATGAACCTGATCCCTGGACATATGACGAGGCAATCCAAGATAAAGATGCAGCATCTTTGCAAAGTGCAATGAATACCAAGATTGAATCTATGGATTCAAATCAGGTCTGGGAGCTAGTAGAACCACCCGATGGTGTAAAAACCATTGGATGCAACTGGATCTACAAAAGAAAGAGAGGAATAGATGGGAAGGTTGAGACCTTCAAAGCAAGGCTTATTGCGAAGGGGTATACTTAGAGAGAGGTTATCGATCATGAGGAGACCTTTTCGCCGGTAGCCATGCTTAAGTCTATCCGAATTCTCTTGTGCATAGCAGCTCATATGGATTATGAGGTGTGACAGATTGATGTCAAGACAGCTTTTCTTAGTGGAAGTCTTGAGGAAAACATCTATATGAAGCAACCAGAGGGATTCATTGCGAAGGGCAAAGAGCATCTTGTATGTAAGCTTAATCGGTCGATTTATGGATTGAAGCAAGATTCGAGGTCTTGGATCATCCACTTTGATGAGGTAATCCAGTCTTATGGATTTATTCAAAGTCTGGATGATTCTTGTGTATACAAGAGATGTGACGAAAATGTAGTGGTATTTCTTGTACTATATGTAGATGACATTTTGTTGATTGGCAACAATATCAAGGTGTTATCGGACGTAAGGGTATAGTTGTCCAAAAAGTTTGATATGAAGGACTTGGGAGAGATGGGACACATCCTTGGGATCAAGGTTATAAGGGATCGCAGGAAAAGGATGTTGTACTTATCCCAAGCTTCATACATAGACACGATTAAGGATTGTTTTAGCATGCAGAACTCCAAGAAGGGGTTTCTACCTTTCAGGCATGGAGTTCCTTTATCTAAGGAGATGTGTCCTAGGACATCTGAGGAGATAGAGGAGATGAAGGTGGTTCCTTATGCTTTAGCGGTAGGAAGCCTCATGTATGCGATGATATGTACGAGACCAGATATCTGCTATGTCGTGGGCATGGTCAGCAGATATCAGAGTCATCCAGGACAAGGACATTGGACTGCGGTAAATCATATATTGAAGTACCTGAGAAGAACTAGGGATTATATGCTAGTTTACTGGGGAGACCAATTACTCCCTGTGGGTTACACGGATTCCGACTTCCAATCTGATAGGAATAACTATAAGTCTACCTCAGGTTTTGTGTTTACTTTGGGAGGTGGAGCCATTATATGGAGGAGTGTCAAGCAGAAATGCGTGGCGGACTCTACCATGGAAGCTGAGTATGTGGCAGCCTATGAGGCGGCCAAAGAAGCTGTGTGGCTCAGGAACTTCCTGATGGAATTGGATGTGATTCCTGGTTTGCCCAGAACTATCACAATTTATTGTGATAATAGTCGTGCAGTTGCAAACTCGAAGGAACCACGAGCCCATAAGGCTAGTAAACACATAGAGCGCAAGTACCACATGATACGAGAAATCGTAAAGAGAGGAGAAGTTGTGTGGCCAAGATTGCATCGGAGGATAACCTGGTAGATCCTTTCACTAAGGCCGTTCCGGTGAGAGCTTTTAATAGGCATGTGGAGGGAATGGGGATCAGATGTATGGCAGTTTGAAGACAACATAGTCTTTTAGTATAAGTGGGAGATTGTTGGGATGTATACTAAAAAGTCTACCTTTTATATGAACATCTTTATTTTGAAATAAGAATCACATGATCATTGTTTGCATATTTTTATGGCTATGCATATTGTCTAATACATTACATTGTAGATAATATGGTGTGTGGTGTCACACGGGAGATCATGTTATCGGTTCCTTGTAAGGTAAGTAAAGGCTCACAACCGAGATGGCTTTGGACAAACCATTGGAATGGTTGTAGTGTGATTTGGGATTGGTTTGTCTTGACAATAGAATCACACTAGTGCACTTTGTGTGTATTGAGCAGGACCGACTTAGAGGTGATTCGATTTATTGCTGACTACATAATCGAATCAGACCTCAGATATTATATTGTACATACTCTTAATCCCGATATAATAACGAATATATATACTTAGTATTCATCTCTTTGATTTACCAATGGGAGAGATTTATAGATTAAATCGATAGGCTCGGTAAGTTGATAAATGATATTATTTATATGGTATGTAATTGATTATAGGAGGAAACAGTGTCCTATATATTAGGATGATGATGTCCCCTTGAGGAGCTCATAAGGTTCATCATGTAAACCCTGCAGGTGGACTTGGTCCGACATGATGGAAAGGTTGAGTGGTACTACTCATGGAATTAGATGTTGATTAATTAATGGTCAGTAAATTAATTAATGGATGGACATTCGAGATCTTAAACACGGGGAGAAAATGTACATATAATATATGGAGCCCATATTATCTTATGGGAGTTGGTGAGGTAGATCAATGATAATCCTTTAGTGGATTTGATTATCATTAATGGTTTGGACTTTATGTGAGCTTGATCCATGGGTGGCCAAGATCCAACTCCTCCTTATGGTCCCTAATGTAGCCTATTAAAACCTCATGAAGCCTAGATCCAATGGATAGAAACAAAACTCTAGATCCAAAGGTAGAGATTAAATCTCTAAGATCTGACGGTTGAGATTAAATCTCTAGAGCCGACGGTTGAGATTAAATCCCTAGAACCAATGGTGGAGATTAAGAGGAGGCTTATCCCTAACTCTATAAATGAAGAACAAGGAGTTGGCGTGGAGACAATTAAGAGAAGCTAGGGTATTTGGAGGTTGGCGGCAAGAGCTTGGAGCTAGGGTTTGGGCTTGGCGGCACCTAATAAGGAAAGTTTTTCCTTGCCTTCTTCTTCTTCCTCAAGCTGCTGGCGCTCATTGAAGCCTTTCCAGCTCTTGGCCGACGTCCAAAGTAGGTCCTCTTTTTCTCCATGCCGGTGGAACAAAGGCTTAGGGTCCTCCCTTGAAGCTTTTGGCCGGCAACCATTAATCTCCTTTTCCTTCTTGGCCGGCGGCAAGCTCCATCCTTGGAGGTTGTTGGTTGGTTGAAAGAAGGAAAAGAGCCTTGTTTATATTCTTCCTCTTTCTCGGAACGAGCAAGGAAGGAAGATTGGCGATCTAGGAGCTTCAACTTTTGTTAGATCGTCGCCCACACGACGTCCGAAAGGAAGAAGGCCATACATTAGAAGATCGAGAGGTATATCAATTCTCTATTCTCTTTTGTAACATGTTTGTTTTTGTTTTTCAATTATGAGCATGATATAATATGTTTGTGGCTAAATAATACTTGGATCCCGAACATAAACATGAAAGTCGGTGATCCAGACATCGTCTATTCCATGGCTACTCGTAGAATAGAAGTTAGTCACTTGAACAGCAAGTTTGTTCAAGTGATCTCTCTAAACGAATGGCACGGCGATGACATGGTTGTTTGAGCAATCTCTATTGTCTAGGATTAAATTTTTTTAATCTGGGGACATCGATGGGATCGCTATGAACAAACAACCGAGGTGAAGTGGGAAGCCAAGTTTCTCCTCACGGATCAATGAAACCAACCCTACAACGGTCGTGTGAAAACACACGGCCAAGCTATGTGCTCCTCGGGTTGGTCGGGCACGGTCGTGGGAAAACACATGGTCAGGCCGTGTGTTCCCTATTTTTCTCCTTTTGTGCACAATGGTCTGAATTTTCTCACACGCTTCTGTTGGAATGTATACTGAAAGCCTAGCTCTTTTTGTATGAACATTTTTATTTTGAAATAAGAATCACATGATCATTGTTTTCACTTTATATTTATTATATGTGTGCATATTGTCTAATATTTTACATTGTAGATAACATGGTGCTTGGTGTGGAACAGAAGATCATGTTATCAGTCCCTTGTAGAATATAAGTAGAGGCTCACGACCAAGATGGTTTTGGAGAAACCATTGGCATGGTTGTAGTGTAGCTTGGTATTGTTTTATCTTGAACATAGAGTTACACTAGTACACTTAGGTGTATTGAGCAGGACGGACATAGAGGTGATTTAATTTATTGCTGACTACATAAATGAATCGGACCTCGGATATTATGTTGTACATGCTCTTAATCCCGATATAATAAAGGGCACATGTACTTAGTATTTATTTCTTTGATTTACCAGAGGGTGAGATTTAGATGGATTAAATCAATATGCCCAGTAAGTTGGCAAATCATATTATTTACATGGTGTGTCGTTGATTATAGGAGGAAACCGTGTCCTATATATTAGGTTGATGATGTCCCCTTGAGGAGCTCGTAAGGTTCATCATGTAAACCCAGTTGGTTGACTTAGTCAACATGATGATAAGGTTAAGTGGTACTACTCGAGGAGTTAGATGTTAATTGATTGATGGTCAGTAAATCAATTAATTAATGGACATTCGATATCTTAAACACGGGGAGATGGATTTACAAATAATATATGGAGCCCATATTGATTTATGGGGGTTGGCGAGGTAATTAAATGATGATCCTCTAGTGGAATGGAATATCATTGATGGATCAAGATTGTGTGGTTCCGATCCATCGGGTGGCCAAGATCCAACTCCTCCTCATGGTCCCTATCGTAGCCTAATATAATCCTCATGAAGTCTAGATTCAAGACAAAACTCTAGAACTGACGGTTGGGATGAAACCCTAGATCCGACGGTTGGGATGAAACCCTAGATCCGACGGTTGGGATGAAACTCTAGAACCGACGGTTGGGATGAAACCCTAGATCCGACGGTTGGGATGAAACCCTAGATCCGACAGTTGGGATGAAACTCTAGAACCGACGATTGGGATGAAACCCTAGATCCGACGGTTGGGATGAAACCCTAGATCCGATGGTTGAGATGAAACTCTAGAACCGACGGTTGGGATGAAACCCTAGATCCGACGGTTGGGATGAAACCCTGGATCCGACGGTTGGGATGAAACTCTACATCCGACGGTTGGGATGAAACCCTAGATCCGACGGTGGAGATTAAATCCCTAGATCTGACGGTGGAGATTAAAGGAGGCTTAACCCCAATTCTATAAATAGAGGGCTTAGGCTTGGGCGGCAATAGAGTGCTTGGAAATTAGGGTTTGCCTATCTAGAAGTGGGCGGCAACAAACCCTAAAGGAGTTAGGGTTTTGGGCGGCTAGAAGTGGGCGGCAAGCTTGGTTCTCCCTAGGGTTTTGGCCGGCGCCCCTCATCCTCTTCTCATCCATTGTCGGTACTCTTCCCTTCATCCTTTTCTCCTTGGCCGGTGGAAACAAGGGCTAGGTTTCATCCTTGGAACTCTTGGCCGGCGCCCTCTTGCTTCTCCTTGGTGACCGGCGGCAACACTTCACAAGGTTGGCTGGCGCTCAAGAAGACACTCCTTGGCCGGCGGTTATATCAAGCTCCTTGGCTTGGTGGCCGGTTCTAGAAAGGGGAAGGAGTCTTTGTTTAGTTCTTCTCTTTGTTCAAATAGAGCAAGGAAAGGAAGAACGCGATCTAGGAGGCTTCTACTCGTGGAGGATCTTTGCCCACACGACGTCCACGAGGAGGATAGGACATACGGTAGAAGATCGAGAGGTATAAAAGTTTTACAACTTTCTTTTTCTGATCTTAGCATGTTCTTATGTGTTGATTATACTAGTTTGCATTTGTATGTATTTGTATAATCATGGACCCCGATGATAAACACAAAAATCGGTGATCCGTCCGTCGTCTCTTCTGCGGCTAACCAACTAGAAGAGTTGGGTTGCTTGAACAATTAGTTTGTTCAAGCAATCACTCAAGTTGTTAGCACGACGACGAATTGGTTATGCTTAGGAAACTCATCCCATCCGGATTAGTTTTTTCATTAGTGAAAATTTTAATCCGGGGACATGGGAACCAATGAGCCTCCGAAGCAATTCCCTACAAGTGGTATCAGAGCCACGGTTTCCGGTTTTGTGTGTTTTGGATTCGGTTACTTTCATGCACATATCATATATTGAGTATGCCGGATAATAGTAGGATGTGCGTAGGCTAACTCTTTGGTTGCAGGCATAAGATCTGACTATTATGGCTATTTGTGTGTATGTGATTGTTTTGTGTGTGATTGTATGTATATTATTTGAATCCTCGGGGTTGACGAGGCTAGATTAGTATTTAATTTTTGTAATTAAATATGGCATTGTTTAGCCACTCATTTTAGTTTACTTTCGATCTAGATTATTTGTACACTCCTTCGTGGAGTATAGGATCGATGAATGTAAATTAAAATAGTTTAACTCGGCTCGGATCTCTTTGGTGACTTGTGCACAGGAAAAGATGGAGCGGACGAGGTGGCGACACGATGGGATGCGTATTGGAGAACATTGCCATAATAGTTGGGAAAATTCTGTTTTTTTTTCATATTTATTGCTGATTTGTTTTATATGCATGTTGTGTGTGCTTGAAAATTCCTCATTTTCAATTTACTAAGTGGGAGACGGATATTTTAATTAATTCCCGCAGCCTCCATTACAATTTGATGTGTGATGCAACAAACTTGCGTGTCGGTTCTGAGTGCCTTCCTCCTTGCGGATGAGTTTGTTTGCGGATCACTAGGTCAAATAATGGTTATAGGAAATTATCTAGGAGCGTGTGTACTTCCACAGCGGTAAGGCACATAATCCGAAATAATTCCCTTAGTATCGTGTAATGGTGCACACTTAGATGCAAATAAAAGTATCCTTACCATCGGAGTCATTGCTTTTATTTGTAGGGCCAAAGAAGAACCAACTATTAATTTTATTCGTCAAAAAGTAAGGTTGACAAGATAATAAAATTAATGGGTAAAACCTCCTCTTACAAATGTAGAATTCGTATACGTCCACACAGCGTGACATGCGATATTCTCGGTGTTTTGAGGTGTTGGTTGATTTTAGATTTTTATTGTTTTGAGGAATCAATAATATTTGAAATCTAATATTTTGATCATTGTGTTTCTTAGGTTTTTCAAATGGCTTTCAACCCATTTGCTGTGATATTAAAAGAAAATAAACTTACTGGAACAAATTATATTGATTGGAAAAGAAATATGGATAGTGTCTTAACTGTCGATGAGTGTCCTACTAAGCCTGCAGATGATTTTGGGGAAAAGGAACTTTTCGGATACCAGAATCGGGCTGCTAGGCAGGAAGCCATGGTTGCTCAGAAGGTTTCTACTTCTAAGCCGAAAGGAAAAAAGAAGAAGAAACAAGGTGGAGCAAAAATGGCGGGTGGACCTCAGGGAGGAGTGAAGAAGCCGAAAGGCAAGTGCTTCACTTGTAAACAGACTGGACATGGGAAGAAAGACTTCCCCAACCTAAAGCAGAACAAAGGTAAATCTTCTGCCTTAGTCGTTGAAACATGTTTAGTGGTGTTATCTACCGGTACCTGGTGTGTAGATACAGGAGCCATTGATCACATCTGCAATACTTTGCAGGGGTTCCAGGAAACCCGATGACTAGCTGAGGGAGAGATTACCGTCTACATGGGCAATGCTACAAAGGTGGCGACTATTACAGTGGGAGACGTTTATTTATCGTTTGATAGAAATAAAGTTTTGGTTTTGAGAAATTGTCTTTATGTACCTACATTTAGAAAGAATTTGATTTCGGTTTCTAAATTGTTTATTGATGGATATTCTGTTTCTTTTAATGACAAAGTGGTTATAAAAAGGAATAGAGAGATTGTCTGTTTTGGTACATTGGTTGGCAATTTATACACTCTTGAACCGCAAACTCCCACGATGCATATAGAAGTAAATAACTCATCTTCTAAGTCAAATAAGAGAAAAGAACCTTCAAAAATGAACCAGACATATCTTTGGCATCTAAGGCTTGGTCATATTAACTTATGTAGAATTCAAAGGTTGATAGCTGATGGACCTTTGGGTTCATTAGTGGTGGAGGATCTCCCAACCTGCGAATCTTGCTTGGAAGGTAAAATGATAAAGAGGCCTTTCAAGGCCAAGGGGTATAGAGCTAAATATGTGTTAGAATTGGTTCATTCTGATTTGTGCGGTCCTATGTCTATCCAGGCTAGAGGTGGTTTTGAATATTTCGTCTCTTTTATAGACAATTATTCAAGATATGGATACATTTACTTGATGCGCTGCAAGTCTGAATACTTTGACAGGTTCAAAGAATTCAAGGCTGATGTGGAGAACCGTCAAGGTAAAAGTATCAAGACACTACGATTTGATCGTGGTGGCGAGTACCTCTTGGGAGAGTTTAGGAGTTACTTATCAGAGGCTGGGATTCAATCCCAATTGTCCGCACCGAGCACACCCCAGCAGAATGGTGTGGCGGAGCGAAGGAATAGGACTCTTATGGTGATGGTTAGATCAATGATGAGTTATTCTGAGTTGTCGGTTTCGTTCTGGGGGTATGCGCTGGATATGGTAATATATACTCTGAACTTGGTTCCATCTAAATCACTTCCTTCTACCCCCGTTGAATTATGGACTGGGCGAAAGCCTAGTCTAAGACATATTCGGATTTGTGGTAGTCCAACACATGTGCTGAAGGGAGATACTGGTAAGTTGGAATCTCGTACAGAAGTACGCTTGTTTGTTGGTTACCCTAAGGGAATGAAGGGTGGTTTGTTCTATAGTCCTAGAGATCAGAAGGTGATCATGAGTACGAATGCCAAATTTCTAGAGGACTATGTGATGAACCACAAGCCCACGAGTAGGATTGTTCTTGAGGAGTTGACAGAGGAAGTCCCGACTTCAGTACCACCGGTACAAGAGGAGATACCACAAGTCACTGCACCACGTGTCATAGAGCATACACAGGAGGCACCTCGTCGTAGTGGGAGGGTTGTTAGATAGCCTGATAGATTCATGTTCTTGGGAGAATCTTCTGATTTGGTCTCTGGCGAACATGAACCTGATCCCTGGACATATGACGAGGCACTCCAAGATAGAGATGCGGTATCTTGGCAAAGAGCGATGAATTCAAAGATAGAATCTATGGATTCCAATCATGTCTGGGAGCTAGTAGAACCACCCGATGGTGTGAAAGTCATTTGATGCAAGTGGATCTACAAGAGAAAGAGAGGAGTAGACGGGAAGGTTGAGACCTTCAAAGCTAGGCTTGTTGCGAAAGGGTATACTCAGAAAGAGGGTATCGATTATGAGGAGACCTTTTCGTCGGTAGCTATGCTTATGTCTATCCGGATTCTCTTATCTATAGCTGCTCATATGGATTATGAGATTTGGCTGATGGATGTCAAGACAGCTTTCCTTAACGGAAGTCTTGAGGAGAACATCTATATGTGGCAACCTGAGGGATTCATTGCTAAAGGCAAAGAGCATCTAATGTGTAAGCTTAATCGGTCCATCTATGGATTGAAGCAAGCTTCCAAATCTTGGAACATCCGTTTTGATGAGGTAATCCATTCATATGGATTTATTCAAAGTCCAGATGAGTCATGTGTATACAAAAGATGTGACGGAAACATAGTGGTATTTCTTGTACTATACGTAGATGATATTTTGTTAGTTGGCAACAATATCAAAGTGTTATCAGACGTAAAGGTATGGTTGTCCAAACAGTTTGACATGAAGGACTTGGGAGAAGTGGGACACATCCTTGGGATCAAAGTTATAAGTGATCGCAAGAAAAGGATGTTGTGCTTATCTCAAGCTTCATACATAGACACGGTCCTAGCTCATTTTAGCATGTAGAACTCCAAGAAGGGTTTTCTACCTTTCAGGCATGGAGTTCCTTTATCTAAAGAGATGTGTCCTAAAACATCAAAGAAGATAGAGGAAATGAAGGCGGTTCCTTATGCTTCGGCAGTAGGAAGCCTCATGTATGCTATGCTATGTACGAGACCAGATATCTATTTTGCCGTGGGCATGGTTAGCAGATATCAGAGTAATCCTGGACAGGGACATTGGACTGCGGTAAAGCATATATTGAAGTACGTGAGAAGGACTAGGGATTATATGTTGGTTTACCGGGCAGATTAATTAGTCCCTGTGGGTTACACAGATTCTGATTTCCAATCAGATAGGGATAACAGTAAGTCTATCTATGGGTTTGTGTTTATTTTTGGAGGTGGAGCTATAGTATGGAGGAGTGTCAAGCAGAAATGCGTGGCGGACTCTACCATGGAAGCTGAGTATGTGGCAGCCTCTGAGGCAGCCAAGGAAGTTGTATGGCTCAGGAACTTCTTGATGGACTTGGATGTGATTCCTGGTTTGCCCAGAACTATCACAATTTATTGTGATAACAGTGGTGCAGTTGCAAATTCGAAGGAACCACGAGCCCATAAGGCGAGTAAACACATAGAGCACAAGTACCACCTGATACGAGAGATCATAAAGCGAGGAGAAGTAGCTGTCGCCAAGATTGCATCAGAGGATAACCTAGAGGATCCATTCAATAAGGCCCTTCCAGTGAAAGCGTTTGATAGGCATGTGGAGGACATGGGGATCAGATGTATGGCAGTGTGATGACAGCATAGTCTTTTAGTATAAGTGGGAGATTGTTGGAATGTATACTGAAAGCCTCGATCTTTTTGTATGAACATTTTTATTTTGAAATAAGAATCACATGATCATTGTTTGCACTTTATATTTATTATATGTGTGCATATTGTCTAATATTTTACATTGTAGATAACATGGTGCTTGGTGTGGCACAGAAGATCATGTTATCAGCCCCTTGTAGAATATAAGTAGAGGCTCACGACCAAGATGGTTTTGGACAAACCATTGGCATGGTTGTAGTGTAGCTTGGTATTGTTTTATCTTGAACATAGAGTTACACTAGTACACTTAGGTGTATTGAGCAGGACCGACATAGAGGTGATTCAATTTATTGTTGACTACATAATTGAATCGGATCTCGGATATTATGTTGTACATGCTCTTAATCCGGATATAATAACGGGCACATGTACTAAGTATTTATTTCTTTGATTTACCAAAGGGTGAGATTTAGATGGATTAAATCAATATGCCCGGTAAGTTGGGAAATGATATTATTTACATGGTGTATCGTTGATTATAGGAGGAAACCGTGTCCTATATATTAGGTTGATGATGTCCCCTTGAGGAGCTCATAAGGTTCATCATGTAAAACCAGCTGGTTGACTTAGTCAACATGATGATAAGGTTGAGTGGTACTACTCGAGGAGTTAGATGTTAATTGATTGATGGTCAGTAAATCAATTAATTAACGGACATTCGATATCTTAAACATGGGGAGATGGATATACAAATAATATATGGAGCCCATATTGATTTATGGGGGTTGGTGAGGTAATTCAATGATGATCCTCTAGTGGAATGGAACATCATTGATGGATCAAGATTGTGTTCTTCCGATCCATCGGGTGGCCAAGATCCAACTCCTCCTCATGGTCCCTATCGTAGCCTAATATAATCCTCATGAAGTCTAGATCCAAGACAAAACTCTAGAACCGACAGTTGGGATGAAACCCTAGATCCGACGGTTGGGATGAAACCCTAGATCCGATGGTTGGGATGAAACTCTAGAACCGACGGTTGTGATGAAACCCTAGATCTGATGATTGGGATGAAACCCTAGATCCGACGGTTGGGATGAAACTCTAGAACCGACGGTTGGGATGAAACCCTAGATCCGACGGTTGGGATGAAACCCTAGATCTGACGGTTGGGATGAAACTCTAGAACCGACGGTTGGGATGAAACCCTAGATCCGACGGTTGGAATGAAACCCTAGATCCGACGGTTGGGATGAAACCCTAGATCCGACGGTTGGGATGAAACCCTAGATCCGACGGTGGAGATTAAATCCCTAGATCCGACGGTGGAGATTAAAGGAGGCTTAAGCCCAATTCTATAAATAGAGGGCTTAGGCTTGGGCGGCAATAGAGTGCTTGGAAATTAGGGTTTGCCTATCTAGAAGTGGGCGGCAACAAACCCTAAAGGAGTTAGGGTTTTGGGCGGCTAGAAGTGGGCGGCAAGCTTGGTTCTCCCTAGGGTTTTGGCCGGCGCCCCTCATCCTCTTCTCATCCATTGCCGGTGCTCTTCCCTTCATCCTTTTCTCCTTGGCCGGTGGAAACAAGGGCTAGGTTTCATCCTTGGAACTCTTGGCCGGTGCCCTCTTGCTTCTCCTTGGTGGCCGGCAGCAACACTTCACAAGGTTGGCCGACGCTCAAGAAGACACTCCTTGGCCGGCGGTTATATCAAGCTCCTTGGCTTGGTAGCCGGTTCTAGAAAGGGGAAGGAGTCTTTGTTTTGTTCTTCTCTTTGTTCGGATAGAGCAAGGAAAGGAAGAACGTGATCTAGGAGGCTTCTACTCGTGGAGGATCTTTGCCCACACGACGTCCACGAGGAGGATAGGACATACGGCAGAAGATCGAGAGGTATAAAAGTTTTACAACTTTCTTTTTCTGATCTTAGCATGTTCTTATGTGTTGATTATACTAGTTTGTATTTGTATGTATTTGTATAATCATGGACCCCGAAAACAAACACAAAAACCGGCGATCCGTCCGTCGCCTCTTCCGCGGCTAACAAACTAGAAGAGTTGGGTTGCTTGAACAACTAGTTTGTTCAAGCAATCACTCAAGTTGTTAGCACGACGACGAATTGGTTATGCTTAGGAAACTCATCCCATCCAGATTAGTTTTTTCATTAGTGAAAATTTTAATCCGGGGACATGGTAACCAATGAGCCTCCGAAGCAATTCCCTACAGCTTCGCCGTGTAAGCTAAAATTGATTTTTATTTTTACCTAGCAAGTTCTTTATGTTCCTAATGCTAAACGAAATGGAAATCAAAGTCTCTTTGTGACTCCTCTATTTTTTGATGATGGTGGCGAAACTCTTCATTGGCCTTCGTTTGGGTAGTAATGAAGTCTTCCATCATCAATTCTAACCTAGACTTCTGTTGTCGCTACTGCCCATTGCCCCGCTGTTGCCCATACTCTTCTGATGGTTGGAAATTCCCCGAGTCATTCCGATAGGAAAAGTTCGAGTGATTCTTCCATCCGGGGTTGTAAGTACAGGAGAATAGGTTGTTGGGCATTTGATTGTAGTCCCCAACCGCATCGCAATGCTCAATCTGCTCTTCTAAGCCACCCTGCCCTCCATAGTAGTCCTCACGATATGTTGCTGCTCCTTCTCCAAAGTCAATGGCCGCACATGCAGATGCAGGATTTAAAGAGTCGAATCGTCTACTAAGCTCGTCCATTCTCACTGCTAGGTGGTCCATGGAGTTGACAGCATACCATCCCGCTGTAGGAGCTGGGTGACTACGTTCGGAAGCCCATTGGTGGTGGTTCTTGGCCACCTCTTCTATCAACTCCTCTGCTTCCTCGATATTCTTGTTCATAAGTGCTCCTCCTGTGGCAGAATTGAGGGAAACTTTTGTGGTGTACATGATCCCATTGTAGAAGATGTGAATCACCAACCACCTTTCCAGTCCATGGTAGGGGCATTAGTAAAGTAGCCCCTTGTAGCGATCCCAAGCTTCAAATAGGGACTCCCCCTCCTTCTGACAGAAGCTTGTGATCAGATGGTGCATGTGAGCAGTTTTGCTTGGTGGAAGTATTTGTTCAAGAACTGTTGCTCACATTGCTCCCATGTAGTAACGCTTCCCGAAGGCAAGGAGTGAAGCCATGACTTAGCCTTATCCCAAAATGAGAACGGGAATAGGCTCAAGCGGATTGTGTCTGCAGGAACTCCATTTATCTTCATTGTCGAGAGATTTCCAAGAATGACTCCAGGTGCCGATTCGGGTCTTCAGTCGCAGCTCCCCCAGATTGACTCTGCTGGACCATATGTATGAGTGTTGGCTTCAGTTCAAAGTTGTTTGCCGAAATGGATGGTACAACTATACTCGGCCTAAATCTTCTAGCGCTAGGGGTTGCGTAATCCCGTAAGGGTCGGCTACCTATATTCACTTTGGATGCAGCTTGGTCCTCCACCCTCTTCTGTTCGGCTTTCAGACGATGATAGGTTCGTTCAATTTCTAAATCGATCGGAATCAGGCCTTCCGATCCTAAGCGCCTAAGCATACGAAGAATCGAGCCACAAAATTAGGAGTATTTACCTAAGGTTTATAAACAGGAAATAAACTAATCTAGCTAACTAAATCAAAGAGCAAATAAGAAATAGAGAATCATTGATAAAATAAAATAAAAACTAAATCTAGATATGGAACATCTAAAAATTCAAATAAAATAAAAATAAGCAAGTAAATAAATCTAACCTAAGTCCGATCCAACTATCCACTTTCTTGATTCGATATCGAATCAATCAGTCCATGGCAACGGTGCCAAAAAACTTGATGCACACAAACACGACATCAAATCTCGCAACGGAGACTGTCGAGGACATGAAGTGCGTGCTCGCGCTCAATGCCGGCAAGTGCAAAGATATCGTCATGTAATAAAAATATTGATTCCATGGGGACTGAGATTTCGAGTATCGATTTGTCCAGTGGATGTGTTGTTGTTCGGATTGGTAATCTGAAAGTTCACGAATGAGAGGTCGTCGGTGGTCCGAACTCAGTACGGTGTCACACGGAAGAAGGGAAAAGGTTGCTACGAGGATTTGAATGGGATTCTAGGACTTCGGTTTCATTTGTGTGTCGCAGAACATGCTATCAATCGAATGTATCTAGATTTTCTAGCTAGGGTTTTGTGGAAAGGACATCATACACTATGGTACGAGGATGCTGAATCGATCCCTACGACGAGCCAAAAACGAGACATGTTACCGACTCTATCGTATCATTCTATCCATAGTTGCAGGGGATGAGGACAACATATAGGTTCCTCCTAATATCCTCTAAATCTTAGATATGAGGACTGTCACTCCTCGTATCGTCTACGCACAGAAGATAGAAAACAAAAACACAAAGCTATAGATCTAAACAATCATTCAACTGCAAATAGATTTCAACAACGGAAACATATTTGAAATAGCAATGTTCTACTTAACACAAACTACTCCCTAATCCTAGAATTGGAGAATCTACTCCATGGATATGAGAAGAGAGTCACAAAACATTATATAATTCATGAGTAAAATGATAAACATGCAAGAAATATGAATTACAATGTAATTGCAGCTTTTCCCTCTCGCGTTGTGGTGCAGATCTTGATCCTCGAGCGGCTCTCTCCTTCCCCGATGTGAGTTCCCGAAGATTTTTAGGGCTTTGGAGTGTCATCCCGGCCAGTGTGTCGTCTCCGAGGGTTTGGACGGAGCTTTCCTTATATGGACATCCCACCAAATCGCTGTAAAATCTGGAAAAAAACCTAGTCGCATCAAATCGTTTGGTCGCTACACGGCCGTGTGAAAATACACGGCCTGGTCGTGTGTCGGGCCATGGTGGTTGTTTTCACCTTCTGAACACGGTTGTGTGTAGGCACATGCCCTGACCATGTTCCCTTCTATGTCTAGCTGCCAAATGTCCTCTTTTTGCTCTGAAAGTGCAACATTATCCCCACGAAATGCTATCCTGCACACAAAAGTATACAGAGTAGATATTTGAATCAGAAAATAGGAAATGCAGGGAAAACAAAGTAAAATATGCATTAAACCAACATAAAATGAGATGAAATGTGAGCAAAAACTACTCCTAAAACCCTATATGCTTTGCTCACATCATCAGGACACCATGTAGTGGTGCTCGGAACATGATGTGTGCAAATCATTTAAAGTTTTAGGAGTAGTTTTAGCACACAACTTCATTTTGTGGTTGTTTCATGCATATTTCCTTTACTTTGCACTTATTTGATATTTTCTGGTTCGGAGATCCGCTTTTGTTACTTTTATATGCAGGATGGAGCTTTTGGAGTTAAATAGCATGCTAAATGAAGCAAGAGGAAGAAGAGCGTGCTCTGGCCGTGTTCCCAAGACACGAGCATGCTTTGGGACGAAAAGAGGACATCCATATGGCGCTCCAAAGGAAGACACAAATGATCGTGTGGATTCATACGGTTGTTCCTTTTTCCAAAGCTTGAGTTTAGGCCATAATTTCCAGCCTTTCACATGGCTCGCCATGTGGAATCCACATGCCCGTGTGGCGGCGAAGTGGAATATGAAAATTCAATTTCACGAGCAAAAAAGGAAAGCCAAGTTTGCTTCTATATAAGGGAAGATACACCTAACCTTAGAGGGGGAGACGATGGCTGGGATGACAAAAAGGGGTGCCCTAAAACACACCGGAGGCTTTGAAACTGGAAGGAGGAAGGCGACTCAAGGCCAGAGACAGGGCTCCAATACACCGAAAGGCTGCCAAGACCTCTCGATAAACCAAACAGGGTGTATTTTTTCTATTTTAATTAGTGTTTGGTTGTAATGATTAAGAATACAATGCCTTATGTTTGTCTTTCAATATCTATGGAGTAGAGCCTTCGATTCTAAGATTAGGGAGTAGCTTGTTCTTGTTGGACATGTTAGAACAATTATATATTAATGTCTTTTAATTATGTTGTTATTTATGTTTTCTAGTTCAATGATAATTATGACTTGGTTCTGTTTCTACCGTGCTTAGTCGATATAGAGATCAAAATCCTCTATATCGAAATCTAGGAGAATCAAGGTGGAACCGAATGGTCATTCTCCCTCCCAAAACTGTAGACAATAGGTCGTGAAAGAGTAGGGCATGAAACATGGTCCACCTGTTAATAGGGAATACATAGGACATCTTAGAATTCCATTAACCTAGCTTATCTAGAGGCCGCAAAGTAGGAGAAATCAACTCAGTGGTTGTGGAACCCATGACAGGGGGCTACCCAGTGACAACAACTTCCTGAGCTTTGTGGATCTGAAAGGGATGCTCTAAAAAATTAGGTAAGTCTCGTGTAGAAGCAAAAGTTCATCGGAATTACACAAGAGGATCCTCCCACAAGAACATAATTAGAGAAATTAGTGTAGGATCGAGAAATGGTAGAGGGGGGAGAATAGCATTAGAAAAAACTTTCTTTTCACCGTTTAAAAAGTGATGTGAGCAAAACATATAGGGTTTTAGGAGTAGTTTTCGCTCACATCTCATTTCGTTTTATGTTTGTTTCATGCATATTTTACTTTATTTTGAATGCATTTCCTGTTTTCTGGTTCGGAGATCTGCTCGTTGTACTTTTGTGTGTAGGACAACATTATACGGGGAAAATGGCGCACTTTTGAAGCAAAAAGAAGACATTTGGCAACTAGAGAAGAATGACACAGCTTGACCCTATGAAAACACACGGCCTATGCCACAATGCCACACACGACCTGGTCGTGTGGATCCACATGGTCGTGTGGCGCTGCACGATTTCGACATGAGTCGATTATTTTCCAAGTTTTGGGGAGATCCAGGCTGATGTCTCTATAAAGGAGGCTACACCCAAACCCTAAGGAGGAGGCATGATGACTAAGATGACACTCCGAGGCCCTAAAAAGATTCGAGAACTCACAATGGGGAGGAAGGAAGTCGTTGGAGATCCAAGTTCTGCACTTCAACACCGGAGAGAAGAGCCACATTGCATTGTAATTTCTATTCTTTGCATAATTTCCATTGTTTATACGAACATGATCGTGCTTTGTGTTTCTCCTCTTTTATTTATGGAGTAGACTCTTCGTTTCTAGGATTAGGGAGTAGTTTGTGTGCGTAAATCATGTTAGTCCAAATTAAATTTTGTTCTTGAATTTGTATTTGCAATTGGTATTAATTTAGACTGATATCTATGTGTTTTGGTTTTCTATCTACTGTGCTAGCCAATACGAGGGTGACAGCCCTCGTATATAAGATTTAGGAGAATTAAGGAGGAACCTAGTGGTTGACCGCATCTCCTGTAACCGTGGGTAGAAGGATGCGATAGAGTAGGAAACACGTCCCATTTTCGACTCGTCGCCGGGATCGATTCGGCATCCTCGTACCAAATATCCCGTCCTAAGGACAAGGGTCAACCTGGTATAACAGAGGTAGCTTTTGATAGATGTGAAGGCTCATCAGGAGAGTGTATGATGTCCTTTCCACAAAACCGTAGCTAGAAACCTAGACAAAACCCAATTGATAATGTGTTCTGCATCACACAAACGAAATCGAAATCCTAGAATCCCTTCCAAAGACTCACAACAAGCTTTTTCTTCTTCCGTGTGACAACGTATTGAGTTAGGACCGCCGTCAGCCCTTGTAATCACAACCCTTAGAACTAAATTCTGAACAATAACATCCACTTAACAAATCAGTACTCAAATCTCAGTCTCTGTGGGATCTAGGATTGAGAGCAACTGTACGCTTCGAGTCCTCGATGGTCTCGTCGTGAGATTTGAGGTCGCATTCGCGTACATCAAGTTTTTGGTGTCGTTGCTGGGAACTGATTGATTTAATATCAAATCAAGAAGTTGATAATGAAGGTTTGGTTTCATTGATCCGTGAGGGGAAACTTCGCTTCCCACTTCACCTCGGTTGTTTGTTCATGGCGATCCCATCGTTGTCCCCGGATTAAAAAAAAATTAATCCTAGACAAAAGAGATTGCTCAAACAACCAAGTCATCATCGTGCTATTCGTTTAGAGAGGTCACGTGAACAAACTCGTTGTTCAAGCGACCAACCTTTATTCTACGAGTAGCCGCAGAATAGACAATGTACGGATCGCCGACTTTTGTATTTATGTTCGGGATCCAAGTATTATCCAGCCACAAACAGAATATATCATGCTCATAATTGAAAAAACAAATACAAGCAAGTAACAAAAGAGAATAGAGAATAGATATACCTCTCGATCTTCTAATGTATGACCTTCCTCCTTTCGGACATCGTGTGGGCGACGATCTACCAAAAGTTGAAGCTCCTAGATCGCCAATCTTCCTTCCTTGCTCGTTCTGAGAAATAGGAAGAATAGAAACAAAGCACTATTCCTTCTTTCAACCAACCAACAACCTCCAAGGGTGGAGCTTTGCCGCCGGCCAAGAAGGAAGAAGAGATAATGGGTTGCTGACCAAAAGCTTCAAGGGAGGACCCTAAACCTTCTGTTCCACCAGCCAAGGAGAAGGAGAAGAGGGAGTTTGGACACCGACCAAGGCCTGGAAGAGCTTCAAGGGGCGCCGGCAGCTTGAGGAAGAAGGAGAAGTCAAGGAAAACTTTCCTTATTAGGTGCCGCCCAAGCCCAAACCCTAGCTCCTCTTCTTGCAGCCAACTCCAAAACCCTAGCTCCTCTTGATTAATTCTCCACGGCAACCCCTTGTGCTCCTTTTATAGAGTTACAGATAAGCATCCTTTTAATCTCAACCGTCGGATCTAGAGATTTAATCTCTAACTTTGGATCTAGAGTTTTGTTTCTATCCATTGGATCTAAGCTTCATGAGGTGTTAATAGGCTACATTAGGGACCATGAGGAGGAGTTGGATCTTGGCCACCCATGGATCAAGCCCACATAAAGTCCAATCCACTGAAGGATTATCATTGATCTACATCACCAACCCCCATAAGTTAATATGGGCTCCATATATTATTTGTATATTTTCTCCCCATGTTTAAGATCTCGAATGCCCGTCGATTAATTAATTTATTGCCCATTAATCAATTAACATCTAACTCCATGAGTAGTACCACTCAACCTTTTCATCATGCCGGACCAAGTCCACATGCAGGGTTTACATGATGAACCTTATGAGCTCCTCAAGGGGACATCATCATCATAATATATAGGACACGATTTCCTACTATAACCAACTACACACCATATAAACAATATCATCTCCCAACTTACCGAGCCTATCGATTTAATCTATAAATCTCGCCCATTGGTAAATCAAAGAGATGAATACTAAGTATATGTGTCCGTTATTATATCGGGATTAAGAGCATGTACAAAATAATATCTGAGGTCCGATTCGATTATGTAGTCAGGAATAAATCAAATCACCTCTAAGTCGGTCCTGCTCAATACACACAAAGTGCACTAGTGTGATTCTATGGTCAAGACAAACCAATACCAAATCACACTACAACCATTCCGATGGTTTATCCAAAGTCATCTCGGTTGTGAGCCTTTACTTATACTTTACAAGGAGCTGATAACATGATCTCCTGTGTGACACCCCACACCATGGTATCTACAATATAATGTATTAGACAATATGCATAGTCATAAAAATATGCAAACAATGATCATGTGATTCTTATTTCAAAATAAAGATGTTCATACAAAAGATAGACTTTTCAGTATACATCCAAACAATCTCCCACTTATACTAAAAGACTATGCTGTCCTCAAACTGCCATACATCTGATCCCCATTCCCTCCACATGCCTATCAAAAGCTCTCGCCGGAAGGGCCTTAGTTAAAGGATCTGTGAGGTTATCCTCCGATGCAATCTTGGCCACAGCAACTTCTCCTCTCTTTACGATTTCACGTATTAGGTGGTACTTGCGCTCTATGTGTTTACTAGCCTTATGGGCTCGTGGTACCTTCAAGTTTACAACTGCACCACTATTATCACAATAAATTGTGATAGTTCTGGGAAAACTAGGAATCACATCCAATTCCATCAGGAAGTTCCTGAGTCACACAGCTTCTTTGGACGCCTCAGAGGCTGCCACATACTCATCTTCCATGGTAGAGTCCGCCACACATTTCTGCTTGACACTCCTCCATACAATGGCTCCACCTCCCAAAGTAATCACAAAACCTGAGGTAGACTTACAGTTATCCCTATCAGATTGGAAGTCGGAATCCGTGTAACCCAAAGGGAGTAATTGGTCTACCTAGTAAACTAGCATATAATCCCTAGTCCTTCTTAGGTACTTCAATATATGCTTTACCGCAGTCCAATGTCCCTGTCCTGGATTACTCTGATATCTGCTGACCATGCCCACGACATAGCAGATATCTGGTCTCGTACATAGCATCGCATACATGAGCTTCCTAATGCCGAAACATAAGGAACCACCTTCAACTCCTTTATCTCCTTTGATGTTCTAGGACACATCTCCTTACATAAATATACTCCATGCTTGAAAGATAGAAAACCCTTCTTGGAGTTCTGCATGCTAAAATGAGCTAAAATAGTGTCTATGTATGAAGTTTGAGATAAGCACAGCATCCTTTTCTTGCGATCCCTTATAACCTTGATCCTAAGGATGTGTCCTACCTCTCCCAAGTCCTTCATATCAAACTGTTTGGACAACCATACCCTTACGTCTGATAACACTTTGACATTGTTGCCAATGATCAAAATGTCATCTACGTATATTACAATAAATGCTACTACGTTTCTGTCACATCTCTTGTATACACAAGACTCATCCGGACTTTGAATAAATCCATATGACTCGATTTCCTCATCAAAGCGGATGTTCTAAGATCTCGAAGCTTGATTCAATCCATAAATGGACCGATTAAGCTTGCTGATGTGTTGTTTTCCGCAAGTGCACGGTTGTCGTCAAGTAATAAAAATATCGATCCCACAGGGATTGGGACAATTACCTAATGATCATGATACCAAGTTATCTAGTCAATCGATTTGTGGTTTAAGCAAAGAACCTGAGCAGTCAAGAACAACGAATGAGAAGAACGAGCTGAAAGTCAAGAGTTGAGGAGAATCTCAGGATATGGGTTTCACCACGTCGACGATTTATAAGGTGATTTAATTCTTTCCTACCCCTATTAGAGTTGTTTTGATGGAACCTATCCTAAGGTAAATCAATAGCCCCTTTCGAGGTCTACGCTAAATGTACCTATCAAACTCAATTTACCTGTCACGGTGTTCGAGCATAGGGGATCATAATCAGCTAAGGAGACCTGTCACGAGACCCCCGTAAACCTTCCTATGTCTTACCTCCGTTACTTGGTAAAAATTGGATTTGATATATCCATTAAGTCCATAAGAGTTCCTCTAGAGTCAAATTTCCTCTTCACGGTAGGTTTGCACACGGGACCATAATCAGCTAAGGGGACCTATCACGAGACCCCCGCAAGCCCTCATAGATACACTACCGCTACTTGGCAGGAGTTATTCCCTAGTTGGTTCTGGGTTTCGGGAACTCGGGTTCACCGTTAGGTACTTCCCCTTAGCTCCTTAGGTTTATCAATAAGAATCCAAAAGAACCAGATCAAAACAAACAATAGTTCAAGTAGTATAGATTACATCATCCATCATAAATCGTCAAGGGCTACTCCCCCATCCTAAGATTACATGACACTACTCCATAGTCTGGCAGGAATTGCTAGAGAAAGAAATTACGATACTTAGTGCCATCTGTGTTCCTCTGTCGTCGACTCCTTCTTTTGTACTTCTTCTATCGTCCTCTTTCACCACCCGCCGTCCCCCCTTTAGGGTTAGGATATCCCTTCTTTTATAGCCTTGGCCTCCTCTTTTATATAAGGCAAAAGATTTTCCTTTAATTGAGATGAAGATTATGGATCTCGCAGAAAAGGAAATTCGGAGTCAGGACAACACGCCCGTGACAAGTGAGGGCACAGGCGTGTCGCGGGCTTCCCACAGGGCGTGCTGCGCTTGACTTGGGGCGTGTTGAAGGCTGAACTGGGCGTGTTGAACGCTGGAACTCCTGACACGGATGTGTCGCTGATAACACGCATGTGTTGTCTTGATACGCCGGCCGTGTCAACACTTTAACTGGGGCGTGTCGGCTGCTGAACCAGGGCGTGTTGAAGGCTGAATTGGGCGTGTTTAACGCTGGAACTCCTGACACGGACGTGTCACTGATAACACGCCTGTGTTGTCTTGATACGCCGGCCGTGTCAACACTTTGATGGCGTTGTTGAACAGGCGTGTTGAAGGGCGTGTTGTTTTGATTTGCCCTATTAACACAAAAACACCCAAAAGTAGTCTCTTTGTCCAAAATATGCTAAACATAACTAAATCGTGATAAAATACATGCCTAGAACATGAAATGAGATAAAATGCATGCATATGGAGTAGTGAAAATATAGCATGATTTACACACATCAAAAATCCCCTAGTCCTCAAGCAAAGAAAACTCAAAAGACAGCTTAATTGTGGAAATGCTAGACACCATCCAAAAGTATACAATCTGATCTTAATCTTTTCAAATCATTCCTAGTTGCCAAAATTGAAAGATCCCTATATAGTGCATGTGAAAAGTTGGACTAAAGTCATTGGACACCAATCCTGATTTGACATCCCTTCTATCGTAGGGCATTCTTATTTCCGGCATAGAGGCACTTACCTGCCTTAATGCATGGATCATCCTTACCTATCATTAAAAGGTCTCAA
This sequence comes from Wurfbainia villosa, assembly GCA_025175895.1. Classification (NCBI taxonomy): domain Eukaryota; kingdom Viridiplantae; phylum Streptophyta; class Magnoliopsida; order Zingiberales; family Zingiberaceae; genus Wurfbainia; species Wurfbainia villosa. The sequence goes on along the minus strand of CM046000.1, from coordinate 33,009,047 downwards.
AGGAGCACTTTCTAAGAAGAGAGAAGGAAAGAAATTATAGAGAGCATTTCCCCAGTAACTTGTTAGTCTCAAAGGGGCACCTTTTAGGTGTTTCCCCAGTAACTACTTGGTCTCAAAGGGGTGCTTGAAAACAATTCCAGTTTTTTTTTTTTAAACAAACATACTTCTAGTGAAAGTGTTTCTCCAGTAACCAAGTTGCGCAGGCAAGTCTCCAATGGAAAAATGAGTACTCATCCGATATGGGGGATTTAAATCTTTTCTTTGGATACCTCAAACCTATAGACCGTGTTAGAAGTGAAATAGGGTTCTTATCAAATAGGCAAAAAGGAATATCATGATCCGACCAATGTTCAGTTGTATTACGCTAGATGATATAAAAAATGCACTGTTATGATATATGAAAAGATGCAAACAAAAAAGCAGTAACCAAACTAAAAATCTAAGTAGAGACAGAATAAACAGTAAAGGATGTGCATCGAAACTCACAAAATAGTTCAAGGTGGTCAATGGTCATCGTCTTCGCTACTAGCATCCTCCTCTAGTCTTCACTCACTTGCTCATGGCGTTGGGAGGGAGAGACAGCAGGTTAGCTCCTCGGCTGCTTGAGAGAGAGACCGGTGGTGGCTGCTTCAACCTTGTATCGCGAGTGGAAAATTAGGGCGTGCTCGGGCTGGCTTTAGAGGGATATACGCAACATAGGCATGTCGGGCATCCTCTTACCCAAGTACCCGACCCGTTTAAGCGTGACATAGGCGTGCTGCAGGTAAGAAAGGTGCGACATGGGCGTGCTCAGCAGCACACCCGACCTGTGTTATCTTCGGGTAACCTCAACACGCCTGTGTCGTTCGGCACAGGCGGGTCGTGTCAACTTGGCACGCAGTGGCACATATCCTGTAAACCTGAAAAAAAAAATAAAAATAAAATAAAGAATAAAATAAAATAAAATAACTAAAAAAAATGAAAATAGCTTGGGTTGCCTCCCAAGAAGCGCTTATTTAAGGTCGTTAGCTTGACCCCTCAGTTACTCTCTAGTTTTGGGGATATGGCTTGAGGAGTATGCTCTGCCCCTCTTCCTCCTCAACCAGCTATGTGGTGTTAGGTTGGGGTCAGAAATCTCCAGCTCTTTATCCTCAAAATCCCCTTCGAGCTTATTAAGATGAGTTTGTTCTGGTGCTCCTTCTAGTTCTATTGACTGGAAACTGTCAATCCTACAACAAACATAAAAAACAAAAGGTTGTTTAACAGCTTTTGAAAGGTCGAATTCAATTTTGTCGTTTCCAAATGCAATTGAGAGTTTGTGGTTCTTGACATCTATCATTGCCCCTGCAGTAGCCAAGAAAGGTCTCCCCAAAATGAGTGGAATGCATGGGTCTTCATCCATGTCAAGCACTACAAAATCTGCAGGAATAATAAAATTTCCCACCTGCACTAGTACATCTTCTAAGATTCCCAAAGGATATCTAATGGAGCGATCAGCTAACTGTAAGGCCATAGTAGTTAGTTTCATTTCTCCCAAATCCAATTTCTTGCATATGGAAAGAGGTATCAGATTGACACTGACGCCCAAATCGCAAAAAGCCTTATCAAAATTTGAGTCATTAATTATGCAAGGGATAGAAAAGCTACCCAGATCATTTAGTTTGGGAGGTACCATGTTCTTAATTAAAGCACTGCACTCCTCAGTAAGAGCCACTGTTACATGCTCCTCGACTTTTCTTTTATTGGTTAAGATATCCTTCAAGAACTTGGAGTATGTAGGCATTTGTTGAAGAGCTTCTATAAAAGGTATATTGATATATAGCTTCCTAATTACCTCAAGGAACTTACCAAATTGTTCATCCAATTTTTCCTTAATCAGCCTCTGAGGGAACGGGATAGGGGGCTTATATGTTCTTGGTTCCTTATTCGACACTCCTGTGTCGTTCGGCACAGGCTGGGCGTGTTGCCTGCTGGAGTGACCTGACACGGGTGTGTCAGCTGACACGCGGTCGTGGGTATTCTCTCCCTCAGGCGTGTTGAACAACACGCCCTGGGACAGGGTTTGTCGGCTTCCTTTTCTATTCAACCCAGGCGTGCTGCTGTCTTCTTCCAACTCTGACACGCTCATGTCCTTTAGCACAGGGGCCGCTTGTTGAGCTCTGTCTCCTTGTAAAATCCTTCCACTTCTCAAACTTATGGAATTACAATGCTCAGCTGGGTTTACTTTTGAATTTCCAGGAAATCTGCCCGGCATCCTTGATGTTGAGCTGGCAATTTGGGAAATTTGATTTTCCAGAATTCTTGTGTGATTAGTCAAATTATCAACCTTGCCTCCCAATTGCTTGATTGCCTCGGTATTAATTTGATGTTGCCGATTTGATTCTACAATATGCTATCGAAATTCATCATTTATCTTCCCCTGACACGTAATAAAAGTTTCCATCATCTTTTCTAAGCTCGACTTAGGTCCTGGCTGAAATCCCGAAGGTGCTCCAAAACTATTCTGTCCAGAAGAATTTTGGTTGGCTCTATACGAAAAGTTGGGATGATTCCTCCAACCAGGATTGTACGTGTTCGAGTAAGGGTTTCCACTATTAGGCTTCTGATTAAAATTATTTAGCGCATCTACTTGCTCAATCCCAGCTCCTGCAGATGGTGCGTGTAGGATTTGGCAATTCATCGCTACATGTCCTGTTACACCACAGATCTCGCAAGTGACATTAGATGAGTTTACAGCTGATACATTAAAATGTTCGAGCTTTTGAGTTAACGTATCGACTTTTGCACTGAGTAGATCAAGGGTACTTACCTCAAACTTACCTGGCATTTTAGTTTGATATCCTCGTTCTATAGCCCATTGGTGAGAATTCATTGCCACATTCTCGATGATCTCAAAAGCTTCATCCAATGTTTTGTTCATAAGAGCTCCTCCTGCAGCAGAATCAAGAGAAACTTTAGTAGCATACGAGATTCCATTGTAGAAAGTATGAACAATGAGTCACTTCTCCAGCCCATGATGAGGGCATTGCTGTAGTAATCCCTTAAATCTGTCTCATGCTTCAAATAGGGTTTCTCCATCCTTTTGCGCAAAATTAGTGATTTGATGACGAAGACTTGCAGTTTTGCTGGGTGGAAAATACTTGTCTAAAAATCTTTGCTCCAGCTGATCCCAGGTAGTTATGCAATCTGCTGGAAGAGAGTGTCGCCAGGCTCTAGCTTTGTCCCGCAATGAGAAAGGAAACAAGCGCAATTTAATAGCATCAGCTGAGGCTCCATTCAGTTTTAAAGTTTCACAAAATTCCAAAAATACTTCCAAGTACAGATTTGGATCTTCAGTGGGTGATCCTCCGAATTGATGCTGTTGGACCATGGATAGTAGAGCCAGTTTTAATTCAAAATTGTTCGCTTCAATAGGGGGTATTCTAATACTCGATCTCAATCCCCTTGTACTAGGTGATGCATAATCCCTTAAAGGTTTATTCTCGTTCTGGTCATCCATGTCGGAGGTCAGATTGTATTCCTGAAGTTGCTGAAATTGTCTTCTAGCAAGGAACGTTCTCTCTATCTCAAGATCAATATCAAGAATTTCCCTATTAAGTCTGTGCATGCAACAACAAGAGAGGCTCCCAAAATAAGAATTCAGAATAGACACAAAGAATAGGAACAAAAATAGAAATCTAGATTAACTAAATCACACTCAATTCAATATTGAGTGCCAGTCCCCGGCAACGGCGCCAAAAACTTGATGTGTTGTTTTCCGCAAGTGCACGGTTGTCGTCAAGTAATAAAAATATCGATCCCACAGGGATTGGGACAATTACCGAATGATCATGATACCAAGTTATCTAGTCAATTGATTTGTGGTTTAAGCAAAGAACCTGAGCAGTCAAGAACAATGAATGAAAAGAACGAGTTGAAAGTCAAGAGTTGAGGAGAATCTCAGGATATGGGTTTCACCACGTCAACGATTTATAAGGTGATTTAATTCTTTCCTACCCCTATTAGAGTTGTTTTGATGGAACCTATCCTAAGGTAAAACAACGGCCCCTTTCGAGGTCTACGCTAACTGTACCTATCAAACTCAATTTACCTGTCACGGTGTTCGAGCATAGGGGATCATAATCAGCTAAGGGGACCAGTCACGAGACCCCCGCAAACCTCTCTATGTCTTACCTCCGTTACTTGGTAAAAACTAGATTTGATAGATCCATTAAGTCCATAAGAGTTCCTCTAGAGTCAAATTTCCTCTTCACGGTAGGTTTGCACACGGGACCATAATCAGCTAAGGGGACCTGTCACGAGACCACCGCAAGCCCTCATAGATACACTACCGCTACTTGGCAGGAGTTATTCCCTAGTTGGTTTTGGGTTTCGGGAACTCGGGTTCACCATTAGGTACTTCCCCTTAGCTCCTTAGGTTTATCAATAAGAATCCAAAAGAACCAGATCAAAACAAACAATAGTTCAAGTAGTATAGATTACATCATCCATCATAAATCGTCAAGGGCTACTCCCTCATTCTAAGATTACATGACACTACTCCATAGTCTGGCAGGAATTGCTAGAGAAAGAAATTACGATACTTAGTGCCATCTGCGTTCCTCTGTCGTCGACTCCTTCTTTTGTACTTCTTCTGTCGTCCTCTTTGACCACCCGCCGTCCCCCCTTTAGGGTTAGGATATCCCTTCTTTTATAGCCTTAGCCTCCTCTTTTATATAAGGCAAAAGATTTTCCTTTAATTGAGACGAAGATCGCGGATCTCTGTAAAAGGAAATTGGTCAGACAACACGCCGCGTGCGAGGGCACAGCGTGTCGCGGCTTCCCATGTGGCGTCTTGCGCGCTTGACTTGGGGCGTGTTGAAGGCTGAACTGGGCATGTTGAATGCTGGAACTCCTGACATGGACGTGTCACTGATAACACGCCTGTGTTGTCTTGATACGCCGGCCGTGTCAACACTTTGACTGGGGCGTGTCGGCTGCTGAACCAGGGCATGTTGAAGGCTGAACTAGGCATGTTGAATGTTGGAACTCCTGACACGGACGTGTCGCTGATAACACGCCTGTGTTGTCTTGATATGCCGGCCGTGTCAACACTTTGACTGGGGCGTGTCGGCTGCTGAACCAGGGCGTGTTGAAGGCTGGACTGGGCGTGTTGTTTTGATACGCCTGCTTCTTTGCCCTATTAACACAAAAACACCCAAAAGCAGTCTCTTTGTCCAAAATATACTAAACTTAACTAAATCGTGATAAAATACATGCCTAGAACATGAAATGAGATAAAATGCATGCATATGGAGTAGTGAAAATATAGCATGATTTACACACATCACTTGCACACAAGATGCTCTTTGCCCTTAGCAATGAATCTCTCTGGTTGCTCCATATAGATGTTTTCTTCAAGACTTCCATTAAGGAAAGTTGTCTTGACATTCATCTACAAAACCTCATAATCCATATGAGCAGCAATAGATAAGAGAATCCGGATAGACTTAAGCATGGCTACCGGCGAAAAGGTCTCCTCATAACCAATACCCTTTTTTTGAGTATACCCTTTCGCTACAAGCCTTACTTTGAAGGTCTCTATCTTTCCATCTGATCCTCTCTTTCTTTTGTAGATCCACTTGCATCCAATGGCTTTTACACCATTGGGTGGTTCCACTAGCTCCCAGACTTGATTTGAATCCATAGATTCTATCTTCAAATTCATCACCCTTTACCAAGATACCGCATCTTTATCTTGGATTGCCTCGTCATATGTCCAAGGATAAGGTTCATGTTCACGAGGGACCAAATCAGAAGATTCTCCCAAGAACATAAATCTATCAGGTTGTCTAACAACCCTCCCACTACGACGAGGCATCACTTGTGTATCCTCTGTGACACGCGGTGCAGTCACTTGTTGTATGTCCTCTTGTACCATTGATAATGAAGTAGTGACTTCCCCTCTTAATTCCTCCAGAACAATCTTGCTCATGGGCTTGTGGTTCATCACATAGTCTTCCTCTAAAAATCGGGCGTTCGTGCTAATGATCACCCTATGATCTCTAGGACTATAGAACAAATCACCTTTCGTTCCTTTAGGATAGCCTACGAACATGCGCACTTCTATACGAGGTTCCAACTTACTAGCATCTGCCTTCAACACATGTGTTGGACTCCCCCAAATCCAAATATGTCTTAGACTAGGCTTTCACCCAGTCCACAATTCTGTGGGAGTAGAGGGTACTGATTTAGATGGTACCAAGTTCAAAATATACACTGTCGTATCCAGAGCATACCCCCAGAACGAATCTGATAACTCAGAATAACTCATCATCAATCTAACCATATCCATAAGAGTCTTATTTCTTCTCTCAGCCACACTATTCTGCTGGGGTGTACCAGGTGCAGACAGTTGGGATTGAATCTCAGCCTCTGATAAGTAACTCCTAAACTCTCTCAAGAGGTACTCACCACCACGATCAGATCATAGTGTTGGGTTTCCGGCACCGCGGCGAGTGTGTGTTCGAATGTGTTTCGTAAACATGTGCACAACGAAAGAATTAAAAAGCAATAAATCTAATTTATTACAACACACACATCGCACGCATGCATAGTACAATATGTGTAGACATAATCATAAATTCAAATTTTGCAATAAATGAAATTACTCTACGTATACCTGACATATCACGTGTAGCATGAAAGGCATCAACCGGATCGACTCTCGCTAGAATCACCTCTATCCGTATCCACGCCGAGTATCATCGGGAAGACTTCACAAAGTCATGAGCCTTGTCTTCATACGAGTCACTAGCCTCATGTCGAAGACGATGTGATCGAGAGAAGATCACAATCCGAATCAAAATTCAGACTCATAAATGAGTCCCCAAAACTCGCTTCTCCGGGGAGGTATTCGTCAACCGTTTGATGAATCCTTCGTCCTCCACCTATGAGGATTACCAAAGATCGAATCCCCAGCAAGGTAGCCACTATTGTAGCTCCAAACGTTGTCAAAATGACGCTCTAACATGAAGGAAACAAGCTATCTAGAAAACTGGACAGCTTGGTAGAGGATGTTGCACCGGCCAAAGAGGATGATCGGCCAAACCTTGGTCGCCGGAACCAAGGTAAGTCGCCGGAGGAGTGGCTGGCAGCAGTTGGACGATAGAAGCAAGGGTGGATGGTGGAAAAAAGCTTGGCGGCGTGTAACCCTTAGGCGGCGGCAAGGAGAAGAGAGGGAGAGGGTGGCTAGGTTTTCCAACACCAAAAGTTATCAATGAAAAACCCTTAAGCCATGTTTTTATAGAGAACACATTCTCCTAACGGTTATTGGTTCATAACCATAACCCGTTAACCCGCTCCAATAACTCAAGTTAAAATAAACCAAACCGATTTGGTCTATTTTAAGTTAAAACGAACCGAACCATCTTTGGTTCATTCGTTTACAACAAACCAAACCCCTTTGGTTTATTCTTCACCATTGGATTAGAACCAAACCAATTTGGTTCATCCATCATATCTTCATAAGATACGGCCCATCCACGCTTCCATTGCGACTTAAATGATTTCATGCTCGCACCTTGTTTGGTCCAACCAAACCTAGTTTCTCTCGGTCTGAGAATCTCATTCTCAAGCTTGTTTTAAATCATTCAGATTACGCTCATTGTGCGTGTGACCAAATAGGTTCTCAGTTTATGTTGGTCATCTATAATTAACCATTAATTATAAAATGATCATGAGTGACACCTAGTAGTACATCATGATCCCAAATTAACCGAAAGATCAACGGTTGATCCAGAACTTTTTTTGAAACCCTTCAGCAGCTATAATGAAACATGGCACATTCCCTTCACGCATCTTATACTCACTTGGTTCAGGACATGGTCTATAGTGTCAGTCCCCACTAGGTTGACTACGTCACACCTAGCCCAAGTATCATTTGTTGGACTTTCCGAGCCGCAAAAACCGCTTTTTGCATTGCGAAAACCTCGGAAGCCCGGCCACGGATCCGTGCGAAGATATATAAAAATAAAACATGTATGTGTTTAAAGAAATCTAGATCTACCTTAGATCTACAAGATGAGAGCATTACCCTCGTAGCGACGCCCTTCGCTTATCCCACTCGTCCAAATGCTTTGCTGGAACTCAAGAGTGTCAAGTGCACACTCCTCTATTGGTATCCACACAGACAAATGGTGGAGAAAAACAACCTAGAGTGTGTTAGCACTTCTTGGAAGTTTCGGCCAAGGTGAGGAATGGGAGAGAGCTTGAGGAAGAGCAAGGAAGAAGAAGATGGAGTTACTCACCAAAATGAATTTCCTTCATCAAGAAAAGTGGTCGGCCACTTCAATGGGTGGGGGTTCATGCATGCATGTAACTCCAAGAGCCAATAGCTCTTGGTCTCCCTCATGAGGTGGCACCACATGATAAGTCCATGATGATGTGGAACATCATCATTGCCCGGCCCCCATGCCAAGTCACCATGACATGGCAATTGGTCAAGTCAAAATTGACCATTCATCTTCCCTCTCATGTCAAGTCAAACTTGACCTCTTATCTCCCATGGTTGATCAAATCTAACCACTTGATTCAAATCAATTTGATTTAATGAATCTCTATTCATTAATTTAAATTGACTCAATGAATCAAATCTAAATTAGACTCATTCAACACTTGAATCAAATTGAGTCTAACTCAATTAGTCTAATTTGGATTACTCTTTATCCAATTTGGTTCATCCCATGAACCTAATCCTCATGGTTCATCATATGAACCTAATCTCCATCTAATTGCCCTTTGTGTGTGACCCTATAGGTTCTTGTAATGTTGGCAATGTCCCTAAACCGATTTAGGAACACAAGCAATGAGCGGTATCTAGCAACACATCATTGCTACCCAAGTTACAAGAATATTGAGCTCCAACATCACCCTTGTGACTACTAATTGTGACTCTCACAATATGTGACAATGCCCCTCTATCCTTGATATCTAGATTGACCAATTGAGGCATAGACCATGTCATCCTCGGTACAATCTATATCTTGAACTCCAAGTAGACTCACTCTAATCAAACGAGCTCAATATCTCATATTGACTCATTTGGGCATGACCATGCACTTCGTGGTCTCACTCTATCAAGAATAACGATGTCACTCCCGTCATATAGGAGGGATAGATCCCATTTACATCACTCACATACCTCCGCATAATTTGTTACATACCTAGTAATCGCCTTTATAGTCCACCCATTTACGGGTGACGTTTGACGAAGCCAAAGTATGCAACTCCTTATGTAGGGAACCATGGTGACTTCAGGTCCAAGGACTAATAGTCATACTAATAGTCACATGAGAAAATATGTAACGCCCGTAAAAAGTCTCCAGCAATTTTACGAGGATTTTTGGCTTTACGATAATGGGCTTTATGGGGGGTTTTCCGAAAATAAAAGGAAATAGCCAAAAAGAGATGCAAGGCCTAGGAATTGAACCCTAAACCTCTAGAGATAGCCAAGCCCTATAGATGCACCCACTAACCATAAGCCCAATAGGATTATATCATTAAGAGAAGAGGGGAATTATAGATAAGGGTGATGAGGGTAAATGAAGGGGCATGGAAAAGAAAAGAGGAACTTCCCTTCCTCCCTTTATAAAGAAGAAGGAAGTTCCCATTTGGCCACTTCTTCCTCTCCTCCTCATCCTCACCGAAACCACCTTGCTCCCCCTCTCCAATTGCACCTTTGGCCGAAATTCCTCCAAGCAAGAAGAAGGCTAGGGTTGGCTTCCATTAGGTCATCTTCCAACTAAAAAGCAAAGCGAAGGATGTAAGATTTCCTCACCTGCAGTATATTAGTTTTGTAGGATGAATTACATGAAAGAAATATGAGTTTGGAGCTTCATATGTTTCGGCCAACTAAGTCTTGGGCTAGGATTCATGAAATATGCTATTAGGGAAACCTTTTATATGTTGTATGCTCCAAGTAGGGATCCTTAGGTAACAAAAGTCCAAGGGTTTTAAACCCTATATGTTTCGGCCACCAAGGGTTTAGGGTTAGGGTTTCATGAAGAGCTCCCCCTTATGAAGTTAGGTTATGATATATGCCTACATGAATAGATTTAGGTGATAAAAATCCAAAGATCTTAACCCTACAAGTTTCGTCCAACCCATGAAATTAGGCTTAGGGTTGGATGAAAAATATTTCTAAGGATACTATGATAGGTTATAAGGCTTCATGAATGAATTTTAGGGGACAAACCCAAGCTTGAGCCCCTCACAAGTTTCGGCCAACCCATGAAATTAGGGTTAGGGTTGCATGAAAAATATTTCTAATGATGCTATGATAGGTTTGCAAGAAAAAGGCTTCTAAGGGAACTAGGGGATGTTGTATGCCTCATGTAGGAGTTTTAGGTGATGAACATGCTAGGTGATTAATATGCCATGAATATGCCAAAGAAATAGGCTTCATGTTATGATGTAATGTGCCATGAAATATGCTTAGGTGATGAACATGTTTTTTTTTATGATTTAATATGCCATGAATATGCCTAGGAAACATGCTACATGTCTATGATGTAATGTGCCATGAAATATGCTTAGGTGATGAACATGTTTTTTTTTATGATTTAATATGCCATGAATATGCCTAGGAAACATGCTACATGTCTATGATGTAATGTGCCATGAAATATGCTTAGGTGATGAACATGCTTTGTGATTTAATATGCCATGAATATGCCTAGGAAACATGCTACATGTCTATGATGTAATGTGCCATGAAATATGCTTAGGTGATGAACATGCTTTGTGATTTAATATGCCATGAATATGCCTAGGAAACATGCTACATGTCTATGATGTAATGTGCCATGAAATATGCTTAGGTGATGAACATGCTTTGTGATTTAATATGCCATGAATATGCCAAAGAAATAGGCTTCATGTTATGATGTAATGTGCCACGAAATATGCTTATGTGATGAACATCTTTATACTTTAGAACCCTTTTATGGTACTCTTATGTTATGAATGCATGTGTCCTTATGATAAGATGGAGATGCTTCCCTTTCAAGTAGGGATCAAGAGCTCTCCTTATGATAAGATGGAAATGCTTCCCATTCAAGTAGGGATCAAGAGCTCTCCTTAAGATAAGATAAAATGGAGATGCTTCCCTTTCAAGTAGGGATCAAGAGCTCTCCTTATGATAAGATAAGATTAAGATGCTTCCCTATTTATGTTGGGGATCAAGAGCATTCTTTATACTATGACAAGAAAAGAAAGGAATTAAGTATTTTACTTTGTAAGAGGTTAAGTACCCGACCCGTCAGGTGGTCGTTAATCAAATCCATAGGGACATAAGAAGATGTAAGAGGTCTTGCCCTGGTAAGACGTAAGAGGTCTTGCTCTGGTAGGTCTGGTGGCTCGCTACTGACCTATTAGGGAACGCATTATGTGGTACTTAACACAGGCCCCCAAACAAGTTATTATGATGTTGAAGTATCTATATGTATATTTTTTGAAAAGAAAAGACTTTTATGAAATTGTGTATGCTTATGTTAAAGATTATGAATGCTTATGAACTCGTCATTTATGCATTTTAGATGCTATGAAGTTAGGATGCTTACAGTAGTTTAAGAATACTTGTGATTATGTACCTTATGCATGTCTAGGATTTATGTCATTATAAATGTTTATGCTCCAGTTAAAAATGCTTATGATTATGTCCTTTATGCATGTTAGACTCTATGAAGTTATGATGCTTGCAGTAGTTTAAGAATACTTGTGATTATGTGCCTCATGCATGTGTAGGATTTATGTCATATTAAATGTTTATGCTCAAGTTAAAAATGCTTATGAGTATGTCCTTTATGCATTTTAGATGCTATGAAGTTAGGATGCTTACAGTAGTTTAAGAATACTTGTGATTATGTACCTTGTGCATGTTTAGGATTTATGGCATTATAAATGTTTATGCTCAAGTTAAAAATGCTTATGATTATGTCCTTTATGCATGTTAGACTCTATGAAGTTAGGATGCTTACAGTAGTTTAAGAATACTTGTGATTATGTACCTTGTGCATGTTTAGGATTTATGTCATTATAAATGTTTATGATCAAGTTAAAAATGCTTATGATTATGTTCTTTAAGCAGGTTAGATTTTACTAAGTTACGATGCTTATAGTAAGAACATTTGGGTTTATGTACTTCCTGCATGTCTAAGATTTATATCATGAATGCTTATGTTTAGAGTATGCCCTGCTTGGTTTTAATTATGCTTAGCATGCTGATGTAAACTCTATGCCATGCTTAGGTTTCATTACATGGTATGTTGTTGATTAGTGTTACTATGGATTACTTAGGCCATTTATGCTAGCATGCTTATGTTTCTAATTGCTTGATGAAGTTCGTGGTTTTTTTTGTGAGTAGGCAAGAATCTTACTAAGCTTTATGCTTATAGTTTATGTTGTCCATATACTGCAGATCAATGAAACCTGAACTAGAGGAAGTAACAGGAAGGGCCCAGTGTGTGTGATAGTGGCATGGTGGAGAAAGACCCTATTACTATCTGCTTATATTTATATGCTCAATTAACAACTTAAGACATTGCTTCCGCTTATAAGACTTGTGAATTATTAGTACCATGCTGGATGTTGCTTAGTTATGTTATTGTTCAATTACTTAAGAAAGTTGATATGATAGAACTCACGAATGGATCCTTATGATGGGCATGTTATGAAATGAGATAAGATATGGTAACATGCTAACTATGAATAAGATAGGTGATGCATGTAGAAAAGAAGGTTTATGCCATGATAACATGCTTAAGTAAATGGTGAAATGATCCATATATGTTATGTTAAAAAAAAAAAAAAGGGGTCAAGTAGCGCCGCCCTGAGAGCAGATAATGGCGGGCGTTACAGGTGGTACCAGAGCGGGTTCACCTTTCCACTATCACACATCAAGCCTCCATCCTGCTATTTCCAAGTAAGTAATTTTATGCATACTTAAGTTTCCTTTATAATGAAGAATGTTTTCTAACTAGAATGAAATAATACCTCATCATGCTTTAGTAGAATGGACTCACACTTGAGATTTATATAGAAATAATACCTCGTCCTGTTTAGTATAATAGAATCATAGTTGTGACTTAGATAGTATACCTGACCAAGCTTTATACGATGGAAACATGACTCTAACTTAGAATATGACACGGACGATGACTACCATGACCCGTCGTGATGTGTCACGAAACCGATTAAGGGAAGCTATTGAAGAGATAGTCTATAAACCAAATGGTGGGGTCATCAGACACATAAGAAGGCTCGATGGTCTTTTTAGGAGACTCGAGCGGCAGGAGTTTCCGTTACTGGACAATTATAGGATATGGGCCTTGGTCCGCTCCCTGCCAAATGAGTCCATGGTAGTTGCACATCATGTGTGGAGCCGTTATGAAGGGCGGATAACCTATGAGGAGTTGTGCTGGGAACTGCTGGAGCACAAGGTTCAAGAGAAGCTTGTGGTAGAGAATCCGGTGGTAGCTGGCCGCGAGAGGAAGGAGGAGGGTTCTGTAAACAGTCAACTTATTGGCCAATCGAAGACCACCCTAGTGAGGCCAAGGAAGATAGGACTAAAAATAATTACAACCGCACTAGGGTTTGTCCTAGTGGGAGTCATAATGAACTATCTTCTCAAATAGTTTCTGTGGTAAATTAGAAATAAGGAATGTTATATTTTAACATTTTTCCTTCTGGTCGGAAAATATGAATAAAAGATATGAATAAGAGATGATAAGTCGTTTACTTTTTGAAATGGATAATGAGTTCATTGCCTGGGATGTGTATGGTATAATTGAACAATGTTGGGTAGACTGGAACGTACGAATAAGGAGTGGAAACAAAATGGCCGCTTTGATGCCCTTATCAATTCTATCGCAGCCCCTGAAAAGGGATATAATGAATTACGGAATAGGGATTATTTCTGGACAGCTTTTCACCATGGCTATAGCGCCGACGTTGTTCGACGATATATTGGGAAAGCAAGATGGTGATTCAGACATCCAGAAAATCAAACAGGAAGTCCAGGAAGGAAGGGATAATGGATTCCGCGCCGCCAGCGGCGAGTATTATACTTCAGACCGCCATGCATTCCGAACGATCCAATTTGGAAGAAGATACTGAGAATCCCTAACACCTTATACCATGTACGCCAAGACTTGTCCGACTCGCTGCAAGGTGAAGGCGTAACACCGTAAACCCGGGATTACTGCAAATCTGATTCCAGAGTGGAAATGGGAAGAAATATCTATGGATTTTATCTCGGGATTGCTCAGGACAACAAATAGTTACGATGCTATATGGGTAATCATAGACCGGTTGACAAAGTCTGCCCATTTTTCACGGCAATTAAGATGACCTATTCGGCCGAAAGATATGTCAAGGAAATTATCAAATTACATGGAGTGCCTAAGGCTATTATTTCTGACCGTGATGGCCGTTTTACCTCCCATTTCTGGGAATGTGTTCAGAAGGCTCTTGGCACTAAGTTGAGATTCAGCACTGCGTTTCATCCTCAGACCGACGGTCAGACAGAAAGAGTGAACTAGGTGTTGGAAGATATGTTGCGGGCTTGTGCCCTAGACTTTAAGGGGAGCTGGTGCCGATATTTGTGCTTGGCAGAATTTGCTTACAACAAATTACAGGCTAGAATGGCACCATATGAAGCTCTGTACGGGAGGAGATGCAGGTCTCCTATCTGTTGGTACGAGGGTGGTGAAAGGAGGGAAATGGGTTTTCGGGCCGATATTATTGACAATACCACCCGCGCTATACAGAATATCCGTCAGAGAATCGAAACTGCTCAGAGCCGACAAAAGAGTTATGCGGATATGTGGCGTAGACCGTTAGAATTCGAAGTCGGGGACCTGGTATTCCTCAAAGTGACCCCTATGAAGGGAGTGATGAGATTCGGAAGGAAGGGTAAACTGAATCCACGCTACGTAGGACCGTATCCGATATTGCAAAGAGTGGGCAAGGTAGCTTACAAGCTAGAGCTTCCACAAGAGATGTCGGTTATACACGACGTGTTCCATGTCTCTGTGCTCAAGAAATGCTTATCCAGTGTGGACCAAGTGATCGAGCCACAAACTGTACCATTTCAAGAGGACCTGAGTATGAAAAGTCGGCCTATCCAGATACTAGACCGAGAAGTCAAGAGGCTAAGGAACAAAGAGGTGCCCTTAGTAAAGGTCCTGTGGCAGAATCAACGATACGAGGAAGCCACAGGGGCGAGGAGGACATGAAGCGAAGTACCAGAATTGTTTTAAGTTTCGAGGATGAAACTTTTACAAGGTATGAGGGATTGTATGCCTGTAAAAAGTCTCCAGCAATTTACGAGGATTTTGGCTTTACGATAATGGGCTTTATGGGGTTTTCCAAAATAAAAGGAAATAGCCAAAAGAGATGCAAGGCCTAGGAATTGAACCCCAAACCTCTAGAGATAGCCAAGCCCTATAGATGCACCCACTAACCATAAGCCCAATAGGATTATATCATTAAGAGAAGAGGGAATTATAGATAAGGGTGATGAGGGTAAATGAAGGGACATGGAAAGAAAGAGGAACTTCCTTCCTCCCTTTATAAAGAAGAAGGAAGTTCCCATTTGGCCACTTCTTCCTCTCCTCCTCATCCTCACCGAAACCACCTTGCTCCCCCTCTCCAATTGCACCTTTGTCCGAAATTCCTCCAAGCAAGAAGAAGGCTAGGGTTGGCTTCCATTAGGTCATCTTCCAACTAAAAAGCAAAGCGAAGGATGTAAGATTTCCTCACCTGCAGTATATTAGTTTTGTAGGATGAATTACATGAAAGAAATATGAGTTTGGAGCTTCATATGTTTCGGCCAACTAAGTCTTGGGCTAGGATTCATGAAATATGCTATTAGGAAACCTTTATATGTTGTATGCTCCAAGTAGGGATCCTTAGGTAACAAAAGTCCAAGGGTTTTAAACCCTATATGTTTTGACCAAGGGTTTAGGGTTAGGGTTTCATGAAGAGCTCCCCCTTATGAAGTTAGTTTATGATATATGCCTACATGAATAGATTTAGGTGATAAAAATCCAAAGATCTTAACCCTACAAGTTTCGGCCAACCCATGAAATTAGGCTTAGGGTTGCATGAAAAATATTTCTAAGGATACTATGATAGGTTATAAGGCTTCATGAATGAATTTTAGGGGACAAACCCAAGCTTGAGCCCCTCACAAGTTTCGGCCAACCCATGAAATTAGGGTTAGGGTTGCATGAAAAATATTTCTAATGATGCTATGATAGGTTATAAGGCTTCATGAATGAGTTTTAGGGGACAAACCAAAGCTTGAGCCCTTCACAAGTTTCGGCCAACCAAGGAAACTAGGGTTAGGGTTGCAAGAAAAAGGCTTCTAAGGGAACTAGGGGATGTTGTATGCCTCATGTAGGAGTTTTAGGTGATGAACATGCTAGGTGATTAATATGCCATGAATATGCCAAAGAAATAGGCTTCATGTTATGATGTAATGTGCCATGAAATATGCTTAGGTGATGAACATGTTTTTTTTTATGATTTAATATGCCATGAATATGCCTAGGAAACATGCTACATGTCTATGATGTAATGTGCCATGAAATATGCTTAGGTGATGAACATGTTTTTTTTTATGATTTAATATGCCATGAATATGCCTAGGAAACATGCTACATGTCTATGATGTAATGTGCCATGAAATATGCTTAGGTGATGAACATGCTTTGTGATTTAATATGCCATGAATATGCCTAGGAAACATGCTACATGTCTATGATGTAATGTGCCATGAAATATGCTTAGGTGATGAACATGCTTTGTGATTTAATATGCCATGAATATGCCAAAGAAATAGGCTTCATGTTATGATGTAATGTGCCACGAAATATGCTTATGTGATGAACATGTTTATACTTTAGGACCCCTTTAGGGTACTCTTATGTTATGAATGCATTTGTCCTTATGATAAGATGGAGATGCTTCCCTTTCAAGTAGGGATCAAGAGCTCTCCTTATGATAAGATGGAAATGCTTTCCTTTCAAGTAGGGATCAAGAGCTCTCCTTAAGATAAGATAAAATGGAGATGCTTCCCTTTCAAGTAGGGATCAAGAGCTCTCCTTATGATAAGATAAGATTAAGATGCTTCCCTATTTATGTTGGGGATCAAGAGCATTCTTTATACTATGACAAGAAAAGAAAGGAATTAAGTATTTTACTTTGTAAGAGGTTAAGTACCCGACCCGTCAGGTGGTCGTTAATCAAATCCATAGGGACATAAGAAGACGTAAGAGGTCTTGCCCTGGTAAGACGTAAGAGGTCTTGCTCTGGTAGGTCTGGTGGCTCGCTACCCTAGCCTATTAGGGAACGCGCATTATGTGGTACTTAACCTGGGGCCCCCCAAACAAGTTATGATGATGTTGAAGTATCTATATGTATATGTTTTGAAAAGAAAAGACTTTTATGAAATTGTGTATGCTTATGTTAAAGATTATGAATGCTTACGAACTCGTCCTTTATGCATTTTAGATGCTATGAAGTTAGGATGCTTAGAGTTTAAGAATACTTGTGATTATGTACCTTATGCATGTCTAGGATTTATGTCATTATAAATGTTTATGCTCCAGTTAAAAATGCTTATGATTATGTCCTTTATGCATGTTAGACTCTATGAAGTTATGATGCTTGCAGTAGTTTAAGAATACTTGTGATTATGTGCCTTATGCATGTGTAGGATTTATGTCATATTAAATGTTTATGCTCAAGTTAAAAATGCTTATGAGTATGTCCTTTATGCATTTTAGATGCTATGAAGTTAGGATGCTTACAGTAGTTTAAGAATACTTGTGATTATGTACCTTGTGCATGTTTAGGATTTATGTCATTATAAATGTTTATGCTCAAGTTAAAAATGCTTATGATTATGTCCTTTATGCATGTTAGACTCTATGAAGTTAGGATGCTTACAGTAGTTTAAGAATATTTGTGATTATGTACCTTGTGCATGTTTAGGATTTATGTCATTATAAATGTTTATGCTCAAGTTAAAAATGCTTATGATTATGTTCTTTAAGCAGGTTAGATTTTACTAAGTTACGATGCTTATAGTAAGAACATTTGGGTTTATGTACTTCCTGCATGTCTAAGATTTATATCATGAATGCTTATGTTTAGAGTATGCCCTACTTGGTTTTAATTATGCTTAGCATGCTGATGTAAACTCTATGCCATGCTTAGGTTTCATTACATGGTATGTTGTTGATTAGTGTTACTATGGAATACTTAGGCCATTTATGCTAGCATGCTTATGTTTCTAATTGCTTGATGAAGTTCGTGGTTTTTTTTGTGAGTAGGCAAGAATCTTACTAAGCTTTATGCTTATAGTTTATGTTGTCCATATACTGCAGATCAAGGAAACCTGAACTAGAGGAAGTAGCAGGAAGGGCCCAGTGTGTGTGATAGTGGCATGGTGGAGAAAGACCCTATTACTATCTGCTTATATTTATATGCTCAATTAACAACTTAAGACATTGCTTCTGCTTATAAAACTTATGAATTATTAGTACCATGCTGGATGTTGCTTAGTTATGTTATTGTTCAATTACTTAAGAAAGTTGATATGATAGAACTCACGAATGGATCCTTATGATGGGCATGTTATGAAATGAGATAAGATATGGTAACATGCTAACTATGAATAAGATAGGTGATGCATGTAGATAAGAACGTTTATGCCATGATAACATGCTTAAGTAAATGGTGAAATGATCCATATATGTTATGTTAAAAAAAAAAAAGGGGTCAAGTAGCGCCGCCCTGAGAGCAGATAAGGGCGGGCGTTACAAAATATATGACACTCATATAGCGATCCATGATACTTTCTCATGGCGGGTCATTCAGTATACATTCTCTAATGCATACCCATGTGTCAACTTGATATCTCATATCCATGACTTGTGAGATCAAGTCATCGAGTTGACCTAAATGCTAGTCTCTACGCATTAACATTGTCGTTGAATGTTAATACTTGACTAGGAATGATTAAGAGCAGTGTTCTCTATATCATCTCATTATCGATTCAACCAATCGATTGATATAGATAAGAACCTTCTACTCAAGGATGTTATTATACTTGGTTTATTTGGCACCAATACAAGTAAATATAATAACCATGTCTTTATAAATAGGAATATGATACAATAAAGTCCTTACAACAATCATCACATGATTCACTCTAGGGCTTTCACTAACATCATTTCCTCGTCCTACGGATTCTAGTTACTTCACATGTATCCAAGAGTACCTTACTCTAAACATGTAATGCTTTGGCCAAAGACTTTAGTAACAATCCGACGAGAGGCCATGGGTATACATCTCCTCGTAAGGAGTGGTGAATCTTTTATAGGCTATTCAAACACCTTCGATCACTTCAACTTATACCCAATCATCCCGGATCCACATCTCCTCAGAGATGCTTGCTTAAGATGTCAAAGCATAAGTCTTCATGACCAAGATGACTTGAATACCGCAAGTCAAAGGAACATTGCACTTAAGCTGTAGTAAGAACTTCATTGACATATCTATATATGCAGAGAACCATATGAAGTTTTATAGCTTGTGACTCCAATGAACTAGTTACCATAACTAGCATCCACGATTAACACCGGACATCACAATGCCTCTAGCCAGTGAGAATCAGCTGCTTGGATACATCAAGGAGTATACCTCGTGCAAGTCTCGACAGAATTGATGGTGTCCAAATCCATCAATTCATCGACTAGGGATAATTCCGATACATCACAATTACACATGTAGAGATACTCACTAGTTGTGATCCAATCACAAATTCTCTCATGCTATGAATCGTATCATGGACATTTAGTAAATAAGTTTAAGATCTAATCAAATATATGAAAACATGTATACTCAAATAGTGAATCTTCATTTATCATAAAAATGGTTCAAACATAAGGCGATTGACTTAGGACATCTCTCATATATTACTAACAAACTTTCTCTTGGCCTAATGCCAATCGCTACGGTATCCAATACCATAAGCTTTAACATCACCCTAAAACTTACTTTGAGGTAATGCCTTAGTTAAATGATCCGCTAAGTTCCTTTTAGAGGGAATCTTCTCGATTTGTATTTCCTTCCTACTAATGATATCTCTGATCAAATGATAGCGGCGAAGCACATGTTTGGATTATTGATGAGACCACATCAAGTTCACAGATGAACTTCTTGATCCAAACCACTTCCTTTGTTGCTTTCGAAGCTGCAATGTATTCTACCTTAGTGGCAGAATTCACTATAGTGTCAAGCTTGGAACCTTTCCAACTTATTGCGCCTCCATTCTAGGTGAATACATACCCAGATTGAGACTTGGAATCATCCTTGTCTGTCTGGAAGCTAGCATCCATATACCCACGTATCACCATGTCCCTTTCTCCATATATTAGGAACACATCCTTAGTTCTTCTTAAGTACATAAGGATCGTTTTAACAGCCACCCAATGATCAATTCCTAAATCAGACTAGTATCTGCTCGTGACACTTAGAGCATATATGATAGATCCTATTGCGAATGCATAGGGAATCTAACTCATGCAAATCCTCTCGTCTTCTGTGCATGAACACATAGACATCGAAAGGTGTTCCCATGCCTGATGGGTAGGAAACCTTTCTTGGATTCCGTCATGCTAAACCTCTTTAGCACTCGGTCTATATATGTAGACTGTGAAAGACCAAGCAACCGTTTTGATCTATCTCTATAGATCTTAATCCCGAGAATGTAAGTTGCTTCTCCCAGGTCTTTCATGGAGAACGTCTTGGACAACCAAATTTTAACTGACTGTAAGACAGAAACAACGTTTCCTATAAGTAATATGTCATCGACATACAATACTAGGAACACGACTTCACTCCCACTAACCTTCTTGTACACACAAGGTTCATCCGAATTTTGTGAGAAATTAAACTTTTTGATTGTCTCATCAAAACGGATATTCCAGCTCTTGGATGCTTGCTTCAGTCCATATATGGACCGTCACAATTTGCATACCTTGGTTTTATCAACCGATGTGAAACCCTCAGGTTGTATCATATACACATCCTCGAGTAGGTTTCCATTAAGGAAAGTTGTTTTCACATCCATCTGTCATATCTCATAATCATAATGAGCCGCTATGGCTTGGAGCATCCGAATAGATTTAAGCATAGCAACAGGTGAATAGGTTTCGTCATAATCAACACCTTGCTTTTGACGATATCCTTTCGCCACCAATCTAGCCTTACAGGTAATCACATTACCATCCATGTCGGTTTTCTTCTTGAAAACCCACTTGCACCCTATAGGCTTAATGCCTTTGGGTGGGTCAACCAAGTTCCAAACTTGATTTCCATACATAGAATCCATTTCCGACTTTATGGCATCAAGCCACTTATCCCTTTCTGAACTTTTCAAAACTTCTTCATAATTGGTAGGCTCCTCATCATCAATGAGTAACACGTCGTTCGATTCACTTATAAGAAATCCATATCTCTCAGAAATATTGCGTGTTCTACCAGATCTACGAAGATGTGGTGTCTCAATAGGTCCAGCCGATGGCTCATCACTATGAGTTATCGGCTGTGGTGCTTCACCAGGTATCTCATCAATGTCTATTTGAGTTTCTTAAGCCTCCTCAAGCTCAATGACACTTCCACTGTTTTCTTGCAAGAGAAACTCTTTCTCTAGAAACACAACATGCCTTGAAACAAACATCTTTTGTTCCATAGGATGATAGAATTGGTAACCCCTCGTTTCCTTAGGGTATCCAATAAATAGACATTTATCAAACTTAGCATCCAATTTGTCTGACACAGTCCGCTTCGCATAAGCAGGACAACCCCATATCTTCAAGTAAGATAAATGAGGTTTCTTACTAGCCCATATCTCATATGGAGTAGTAGAGACTACCTTGGTCGGGATTCTGTTTAACAAGTAAACAGCTGTCTGAAGTGCATAGCCCCAAAAGTACTTGGGAAGATTCGCGTGATTCATCATTGACCTGACCATGTCCAACAAGGTCCAGTTTCCCCTCTCAAATACACCATTAAGTTGTGGTGTATACGGCGGAGTCCATTGAGATAATATACCATTATCCCTCAGATAATCTAGAAACTCTTGACTCAAGTATTCACCACCACGATCCGATCGAAGTATTTTAATACTCTTGTCAATTTATTTCTCTACTTCTTTTCTGAATTCTTTGAACTTTTCAAAGGCTTTAGACTTGTGTTTCATCAAGAACACATACCCAAACCGTGAGTGATCATCGGTGAAGGTAATGAAGTATCTATAACCTCCTAAGGCTTGAGTTGACATAGGTCCACATACATCAGTATGTATTAGACCAACCAACTCACCCACCCGTTCACCTTTTCCAGTAAAAGGTAACTTGGTCATCTTGCCTTTTAAGCATGATTCGCATGTATCGTATGAATCTAGTTCAAACGATTCCAGAATTCCACATCGGTGTAATTCGGACATACGTTTCTTGCTCACATGGCCAAGATGACAATGCCACATGTAGGAGTTGTTGGTGCAATCGGCCCAGGTCACGATTGACAAGGACTCGAGTTTGACTCGAGTGATGTTTTGATGTTTCGACAAAAACATATGACAATGTAATTGTCATGGGAAAGTCCAAGTCTTGTCTACTTGGCATGGAAAGTCCAAGTGGAAAACTTGGCATTTGGTAAAGTCCAAGTCTTGAGTACTTGGCATGAAAAGTCCAAGTGGGACATTTGGCACATGAAAAGTCCAAGCATGGGTCTTGGCAATGTAAAAGTCCAACATGGGTTGGCAAGGGAAAGTCCAAACATGGTCTTGGCAATGTAAAAGTCCAACATGGATTGGCAAGGGAAAGTCCAAGCTTGAGTCTTGGCATGAGAAGTCCAAGGGGTTTGATATTGGCTGCGTAAAGTCCAAGCGGGAGTCTTGGCAGCATAAGTCCAATGGTTGGCGGCGTAAAGTCCAAGCGGAGTCTTGGCGGCGTATGTCCAATGTGCCTTGGCGGTGTAGACATCGTTAGCATGACATAGCCGACGGAAACACCTAGAGGCTAGCGCGATGGATGAACAAGTCATGGATGACTTGGAGGGATCCGAGATGCGTGAGGCTGATGGAGGTGGCTAGAAGGCTTAGGTCTAGGCTAAGGGTGGTCTAGCAAGTATGGGGGCACCATACTTGGGTTAAAACCTCATTTTTGAAGTTGGCAGTCAACTGGCATTATGGCCGGTTCGACTGCCGTGAGTCGACTTGAGTTCGACTGCCAATTTAGAGCCGAATTGCTCGCGATCGACTACTCGTTAAAGCGATCGATGTCTCTGACGCGATCGCCATTGCGCCTGAAAGCCGATCGCTAAGTTCGCGGTCGGTTATGAACGCTTCAGCCGAACCGCCGAGCCGACTACGATATGGCGCGTTGGTAGTCGATCCAATGTTGTCACGATCGCTAAGAGTCCCGTTGGAACTTGTCCAACGTGGATTGAGCCGTTGTCTCACAGGTACAGTGATGTCAGTCGACTGGGGACTTATGGCAGTCGACTGCTAGGCGAAAATCCAGCCCGATGGAGGATAAAAGCAGATGTTCGTGGAAGGCTCAAGAATCAGTTATTGGGGAGCTTTCTTGAGGCGATTTAAAGGCAATTTACAGGTGCATTTCAGGGTCCTTCAAGCTCATCCAAGCAACCGACAAGCAAGCGCTCAAAACCCTAGTTTGTAAAGTGTTCTTTACATTTTCACTTGTATTTGCTTGTTTACTTTGTATTACTTGTTGTAATTCATTGTACGAGGTTTCTCCACCTCCGACTTGTTGTCGAGAAGGAGCTTTATTGCTTAGTGGTGTTTGTGGCATCGCTAGGGTTCGTACGAACCCAATCCGTGGAGTAGGAACCGTTACAGTTCCGAACCACGTTATATCGTGCGTGTTGTGATTGTGTGTCTTGTTATATTTATTTGTTATTACCATTCCGCTGTGCTAACAAGATTGTAGACGATCAAACGCGAAAGAATTCCATCATCGAACGGTCAAACGCTATTCACCCCCCCCTCTAGCGGCGTCAAATTTCCTACAGGAGTCTAATTGATTATCTTTTCGAGCAGGCTTGTTGCTCACTTCGATATTGAAAATGTCACTGGATACGTCCAACATATAAATACCATTGCTTAAAGTTCCAGTCCCATAAAGAACGCAATTCAAAGTTATGTAACAACAATTATTACTAAAAGTTAAATGGTACCCATTTCTATTTAAACAAGAAATAGAAATGATGTTCTTTATCAATGAAGGAACATAAAAGCAATTGTCCAGTTCTAAGACAGGTCCTGTAGGGAGTTCTAATAAATACGTTCTGATGGCGAGTACAACAACCTTTGCTCCATTCCCAACACATAAATTTGACTCTCCCTTGATGAGTCTTCTTCTATTCCTTAGCCCATGTATGTCATTACATATATGTGAGCCACACCCAGTATCCAATACCCAAGTGTCGGAGGAAATAGAATGACAATCAATAACGAAGATATCCAAATAATATGGGGGATCTGATGCCTTATTCTTATTTACGGACTCAAGATAAATCTTGTAGTTTCTTCGCCAATGACCCTCCTTGCCATAATGATGGCAAGTGCCCTTTAGTGTTGGTTCTGCCTTTTTAGCCTTTTTCTTCTTCCCCTTCTACTGTTCCTTTGACTCCCTCTTAGATCCTTTCTTCGAGGAATCAACTAACAACACCGTCCCCTGCTCATGCTTCATAGAAGGCTCCACAGTCTTCAGCATGTTGAGCAGTACCACAGATGAATTCACTTGCATCTCAGAGGTGAAGAGGAGCTTGGAGACTTCGAACCTTTCGAATCTCACTTGCTCATCAAACAACTCATAGAGATGAAAGACTATAGTATGAGCATCCATATGCTCATGCTGCTTCTGTAGCTCGGGTACCATCGTGGCTAGCATGATGCAACTCACCAGTTCAGAATCAGTTATATGTTTCTGATAGGCCAACAATTGGTCCGGAGTTGCATCGTCACTAGGATGGGCAGGAAGAGGCGATTCAAGGGCATACGCAAGCTTTTCCGCCTTGAGAACAATTCTCAAGTTTCTAAGCCAGTCCAAGAAGTTTGGCCCAGTCAATTTATTCGAATTCAAAATAGAGCGCAAATTCAAAGACATCATGATCAAACTATTACCTAGAAATACAAAACGAGCATATATGAGAAAGATGATTTAAAATGCATCCACATACATTTACAAAATCCCATTCATTTTTCGAATTCAAAAACCCTCAAAATCAATTCAGGAGATCATAGGTCAATCTCTGAATGGGATGATATCCAATATAGATAAGAACAACCTTGGAGTGAGTCCATCAAGTCATTCTTAGCTATGATGGTGGGTATCAAGTATACCGATTACATATCACGTATATGTAACTATCACAATGTGCTATCAACTAATTGAATGTTTACACATACATTGGGTTGTTAACACATTAACAAGTATGCATCATATGCATAGCACCCAACTTCACCTCTCTTCACATCGACCTTGGAGTGAGTCCAACAAATTGATGCTCTAAGTTAGAGCCGGCCCATTAATCGCGAAATAGTTTTAATATGGTTAGAGCGCATTCAACCAATTACCCAGGCTTGGAGTGAGTCTAACAACCTAAACTAACGATTAACCTCTGACTCTTACCATATTAGTGTTAAACTATTCCTATGATTTGAACATGTTCAGGTTCGAGCCGGCCTTGGAGTGAGTCCAACAACCCAAACAAGAAACAGAACTCTGATTCTAACCATATTAATGGAAGGTGTAGGCTTTAATATTGTGTAGGGATTTTTATGTCTCATCCTCTTTGCATGCAAATAACTATTATCTACATGACATGACATACATGACATACATCTACATGTCATGACACGCATGACATAATGATATGCATCTAATGCAATTACATGACATACAACTATGGCATGTACTAAATTTCCTTATATGTCATAACTATTTATGGAAATAAAATATGTTTAAGATTTGATTCCCAAAATCAAATGATGATTAAATTAGGAAATAAATTTCCAAATTTAATCACATATTTTATTTATGGAAGGTCTCAATTAAGGAAAGTCAAATTTAATTTAGTAGACATGTTTCCTAAATTGTCAAAACTATTTATGGAAATAAAATATATTTTAGATTTAATTTCCCAAATCAAATCATGATTAAATTAGGAAATAAATTTTCAAATCAAATCATATATTTTTTTTATGGAAGTGTTAATTTCCATAAATACTTCTAAACTTTCCAAAAGTAGAAGATTTTCATAAATACTTCTAGATTTTCCAAAATTAGAAAATTTTCATAAATACTTCTAAACTTACAAAAGTAGAAAATTTCCATAAATACAATTACGACTATCGCAAAATAATTTTACGATTATGTCGAAACACAACCTGGGCTCTGATATCATTGTTGGGTTTCCGGCACCGCGGCGAGTGTGTGTTCAAACATGTTTTATAAACATGTGCACAGCGGAAGAATTAAAAAGAAATAAATCTAATTTATTATAACACACACATCATACGCATACATTGTACAATATGTGTAGACATAATCATAAATTCAAATTTTGCAATAAAGGAAATTACTCTACGTATACCTGACGTATCACGTGTAGCGGGAAAGGCATCAACCGGAGCAACTCTCGCTAGAATCGCCTCTATCCGTATCCACACCGAGTATCATCAGGTTGACTTCACAAAGCCATGAGCCTCATCTTCGTATGAGTCACTAGCCTCGTGTCGAAGACGATGTGATCGAGAGAAGATCACAATCCGAATCAAAATTCTGATTCAAAAATGAGTCCCCAAAACTCGCTTCTCTGGGGAGGTATTCGTCAACCGTTTGATGAATACTTCGTCCTCCACCTATAAGGACTACTGGAGATCGAATCCCCGGCAAGGTAGCCACTGTTGGAGCTCCAAACGTCGTCCAAACGACGCTCCGACACGAAGGAAACAAGCTGTCCAGAAAACTGGACAGCTTGGTGGAGGATGTTGCGCCGGCCAAAGAGGATGGCCGGCTAACCCTTGGTCGTCGGAGGGTCGCCGGAGGAGTGGCCGACAGCAGTTGGATGCCGGAAGCAAGGGTGGATGGCGGAAAAAAGCTTGGCGGCGTGGAACCCTTGGGCAGTGGCAAGGAGAAGAGAGGGAGAGGGTGGCTAGGTTTTCCAACACCAAAAGTTATCAACGAAAAACCCTTAAGTCATGTTTTTATAGAGAACACATTCTCCTAATGGTTATTAGTTCTTAACCAAAACCCGTTAACCCGCTCCAATAACTTAAGTTAAAATAAACCAAACTAATTTGGTCTATTTTAAGTTAAAACGAACCGAACCAACTTTGGTTCATTCGTTTAAAACAAGCCAAACCCCTTTGGTTTATTCTTCACCATTGGATTAGAACCAGACTAATTTGGTTCATCCATCATGTCTTCATAAGACACGGCCCATCCTCACTTCCATTGCGACTGAAACGATTTCATGCTCGCTCCTTGTTTGGTCCAACCAAACCTAGTTTCTCTCGGTCTGAGAATTTTATTCTCAAGCTCGTTTTAAATTCTTCGAATTACGCTCGTGTGTGTAAGAAAATAGGTTCTCAGTTTATGTTGGTCATCTATAATTAACCATTAATTATAGAACGATCATGAGTGGCACCTAGTAGTACATCATGATCCCCAATTAACTGAAAGATCAACGGTTGATCCAGAACTATTTCTGAAACCCTTCAACAGCTACAATGAATCGTGCATCATTCCCTTCACGCATCTTATACTCACTTGGTTCAGGAAATGGTCTATAGTGTCAGTTCCCACTAGGTTGACTATGTTACACCTAGCCCAAGTATCATTTCCTTGTACTATGAATTCTAGCTACTGCACATGTATCAAAGAGTACCATACTCTAAACATGTAATGTTTTGGCCAAAGACTTTAGTAACAATCCGACGAGAGGCCATGAGTATACATCTCCTCGCAAGGAGTGGTGAATCATTTATAGGCTATTCAAACACCTTCGATCACTTCAACTTATACCCAATCATCCCGGGTCCAGATCTCCTCAGAGATGCTTGCTTAAGATGTCAAAGCATAAGTCTTCATGACCAAGATGACTTGAATACCGCAAGTCAAAGGAACATCGCACTTAAGCTACAGTAAGAACTTTATTGACATATCTATATATGCAGAGAACCATATGGAGTTTTATAGATTGTCACTCCAATGAACTAGTTACCATAACTAGCATCCACGATTAACTCCCGATATCACAATGTCTCCAGCCAGTGAGAATCAGCTGCTTGGATACACCAAGGAGTATACCTCGTGCTAGTCTCGACAGAATTGATGGTGTCCAAATCCATCAATTCATCGACTAGGGATAATTCCGATACATCACAATTGCACATGTAGAGATACTCACTAGTTGTGATCCAATCACAAATTCTCTCATGGTGTGAATCGTATCGTGGGCATTCAGTAAATGAGTTTAAGATCTAATCAAATATATGAAAATATGTATACTCAAATAGTGAATCTTCATTTATCATATAAATGGTTTAAACATAAGGCGATTGCCTTAGGACTTCTCTCATATATTACTAACACAAACCACCTTTCATTCCTCTAGGATAGCCTACGAACATGTGCACTTCTGTACGAGGTTCCAACTTACCAGCATCTGCCTTCAGCACATGTGCTGGACTCCCCCAAATTCGAATATGTTTTAGACTAGGCTTTCGCCCAGTCCACAATTCGGTGGGAGTAGAAGGAACTTATTTAGATGGTACCAAGTTCAAAATATACACTGTCGTATCTAGAGCATACCCCCAAAACGAATCTAGTAAATCAGAATAACTCATCATCGATCTAACCATCTCCATAAGAGTCCTATTCCTTCGCTCTGCTACACTATTTTGCTGGGATGTTCCAAGTGCAGACAGTTGGGATTGAATCCCAGCCTCTAATAAGTAACTCCTAAACTCTCCCAAGAGGAACTCACCACTACGATCAGATCGTAGTGTCTTGATACTTTTACCTTAACGTTTCTCCACATCAGCCTTAAATTCTTTGAACCTGTCAAAGCATTCAGACTTGTGGCACATCATGTAAATGTATCCATATCTTGAATAATCATCTATAAAAGAGACAAAATATTCAAAACCACCTCTGACCTGGAAAGACATAGGACCACACAAATTAAAATGAACCAATTCCAACACATCTTTGGCTCTATACCCCTTGGCCTTAAAAGGCCTCTTGCTCATTTTACCTTCTAAGCAAGATTCACAGGTTTGGAAATCTTCCACCACTAACGAACCCAAAGGTCCATCAGCTATCAACCTTTGAATTCTATTCTGGTTAATATGACCTAACCTTAGATGCCAAAGATATGTTTGGTTAATTTTCGAAGGTTTTTTTCTCTTATTAGATTTAGAAGATGAGTTATTTATTTCTATTTGCATCGTAGGAGTTTTTGGTTCAAGAGTGTATAAATTTCCTACCAATGCACCAGAATAGATAATCTCCCTATTCTTTTTTATAACAACTTTATCATTAAAAGAAATAGAATATTCATCCAAAAACAATTTAGAAACTGAAATTAAATTCTTTCTAAATGAAGGTACATAAAGGAAATTTCTCAGAACCAAAGCTTTATTCCTATCAAAAGATAAATAAACATCTCCCACTGCAATAGCCACCACCTTCGTACCATTGCCCATGTAGATAGTAATCTCCCCCTCAGCTAGTCGTCTTGTTTTCTGGAACCCCTGCAAAGAGCTGCAGACATGATCAATGGCTCCCTATCTACACACCAGGTATTGGTAGATTATACCGCTAAACATATTTCAACGACTAGACTAAAAGATATACCTTTGTTCTGTTTGTGGTTAGGACAATTTGCCTTCAAATGTTCAGTCTTCTTTCAAGTGAAGCACTTGCCTTCGGCTTCTTCACTCCTCCTTGAGATCCTCCTACCACCTTTGTTGCACCTTGTTTCTTCTTCTTCTTGCCTTTCGGCTTAGATGTAGAAACTGTTGGTGCAATCGGCCCAGGTAGATGATAGTATTTTGATGATAGACAAAACTTATGACATGGGATTGTCATGGGAAAGTCCAACATGGTGTTGACATGGGAAAGTCCAAAGCATTGCGAAGCCATGCGCTTGGTGCTTGGCATGGGAAATGCATTGCGAAGCCGTGCGCTTGGTGCATGTGGGAAGTCTTGAGGACTTGGTAAGTTCACTAGGCTCGAGGTCCTTGAGTCGGTGAAGGATGGCATTATGAAGCCGTGCGCTTGGTGCATCCGAGGGACCGTCGGACGGGGAGCGAATGGAGTGAGCCCAAAGGGAAGCATACTTCTAGGGTATGAGACACGAAGGATGGCGTTGCGAAGCCGTGCGCTTGGCGCATCCGAGGGACGTAGGCTGAGGGAAGAGAGCTTCGGTGGGGAACTCTATGAGGGATAGGTGGACTTGGCCAAGTGGCTAAGACTGAGTGTCAGAGGCTCAAACTTGATGTTTGAGGGTTTACCCGACGGTCAGATGCTCAAACAACTTGGTGTTTGAGGTTTTGTCCGACATCAGTTGACTGGCATAGGTGTCAGTTCGACTGATCCAAGTCGACTAGGGTTCGACTGGTGTAAGGCTAGGGTTTTGTGCTTGGCGATCGATCGCCATGGATGCGATCGGCTAGAGGATGGCGATGATCGATGGGAGTGTCGCGAGCATAGAACGCTCCATAGCTGACTGGACAGTCGACTACTAGGTCACCTGTCGACTGATGGGCATCATCAGTCGACTGGTAGGTGATACGTTGGAACTTGTCTGACGTGGATCAGGCCGTTGTGAGACAACGACTACAGGGGCAGTCGACTGGGGCCTTTTGGCAGTCGACTGCTACGCGCGAAAATAGCTCGATGTAGGTTATAAAAGGAGCTTGAGATGGAGGTTTTTGCTATGGTTTTTGTGGAACTATTGGAGGGGAATTGCTGCTGCATTCCAGTCCTTCAAGAGCCAATCAAAGCAAGCAACAAACAAGTGATCAAAAGCAGTCGGTGAAAGGTGTTTCTTTTGTATTGTATTTGTATTCTTGTTTGTATTTGTATATTATTGTTGTAATTGCTTGTGAGAGGTTTCTCCACCTCCGACGTGTAGTCGAGAAGGAGTTTAGTTAGTGTCGTGCGCATAACTAGAGCTCGGTGAGCTCGCCCGTGGAGTAGGAACCATTTGGTTCTGAACCACATATATCTTGTGTTGTGTGATTGTGTATTGTTGTTAGTTTCATTATTATTGTTATTCCGCTGCGCTAACAACAATTGTAGACAAGCAACGCAATGAGAACGAGCGAATTCCGCCACCAAACGATTGAGGGCTATTCACCCCCCTCTAGCCGGCTGTTTCGATCCCCAACAAGTGGTATTAGAACCGAGGTCGCTCTTCAAGAACTAACCGCCACAAGAGCACCACAAAATGGCTGGCTTCATCCATCCACCGAAATTCGATGGAGATTTTGCTTGGTGGAGGAAACGAATGGAGGTATATCTCGAAACCAATTTTGATTATATGATTATTGTAGAAAATGGTTTTGAGATGCCTAGGGACAAATACAACAAGCCAATTGAAAAGTCAAGGTGGACCCAAGACCAAATTAAGGACTTCAAGACAAATCTCAAGGTAATAAAATTATTTAGTGATTTGTTACCTAACAATATTTAGTCTAGTTTGGGTGACTATAGGGATGCAAAGGAATTATGGGAGAAGATAATGAAATTTCAAGAAAACTCCCAACCGGCACATGTAGAGGATAATGCCGAAGAAGAAGCACCATCTACATTTGATGATGTTGATGATTTGGTGGAGACCTCCACCTCTAGCGTTGATGGGGAGGAAAGGATTTCAATTCCGGAGCAAGATCAAAATGAAGCTTCTACCTCCGGAAGAAGTGAAGAGACCTCCACCAACTCCCTAGGTAACTCAAGTGTTGTTATTTTAAATAAAAATCACATAATATGCTTTGAGTGTAGGGAGAAAGGGCACTACAAGAGTAAATGCCCTAAATTGGCTAAGGAAAAGGCATCAACACCAAAAGTCAACCCAAGTCAAAGGATGCCGGTGTTCCCAAAATCAAGAGCAAAGAGCACATTGTGTGCTTTAAATGCAACCAACGGGGACATTACCGAAGCCAATGCCCTAAGAGGAGGAAGAAAGGGCAAGAAGGTGTGACTCATGTAGGGGGAGCTTCTAAAGCTAACCCTAAGGTACAGTTAAATAATGCACCTTCAATTTCTAGAATTAAAAAGCATGATAAGAATTATTTTAGTTCTCTTGCCATTATTAATGAAAAGCATGCTAGGAGAAACAATAAGGTTTATTGCTTAGGTGCTAAGCATGTTAGTTTCTCTAAGGACAAACCTAGGACTCAAAACACTAGATCTATTTTACCTAGGGAGTCAATTAGGAGAATTGAAGAAAACTTGGGTGTTAATCCCAAGAAATCTAGGCATATGCCTAAAAAGAAAAACATTTCCCAAAAGATAAATGAAAATTCAAAATTGGGAAAATTAGAGTTAGAAAACCAAGCCTTGAGGTCATGGCTAGAAAAATTGGAGAAGACCCTAGCAATAATATCAAATTCGGTTAAGGGGTCTAATGTACAAAAGTCAAGACCTAGAAAACAAGAAATGTCTAAGGGCAAGAAGGGTTTGGGTCACAAACCTATGACCTACCATAATGTTCCATTTAATTATGTAACCACATCTAGGTCTAGGAAAACCAAGGCTAATAGGGAAGCCATCCCTAAGTCTAGCTATGGTATGTGTTTAGTGGCTAACACCTCAAAGAAATCAAATGTAGCCACTAAGAAGGTCAATGGAGGAGTCACCTCTAGAGTTGACCCAAGTAAGACCCATTTGACTAAGGCTTTAAATCCAAAAAGGGTCATTAGAAAGGTATCTAGGGAAGTTATCTCTAGGGAATACCTTGTTAACCCAAGGAGCTCCAATAGGTATTGGGTTCCTAAAAGCGTGATTGATTCACGCTAGATGGGTTAGGGTGTGTCAACCCTAAATGGATGGGTAGTTAACCTAAACATAGTAGAGTTGACACATTAGGATGTGTCAATGTGTTTGAGAAGTTTAGAATGATTTAAATTGGCACAATTAGGTCATAGAGGTCGTGGTGTGCTATTTTGGTTTTTTGGCACACTAGGGAAATGAATGGTTTAAGGCAAAGTGAATTTAATCCCTAGAAATGGCAAATTGATTTTAACACTTAGGTATTTTATACCTTAGTATATTTTTCTTTCCATGCTTTATTTGCCTTGCCATGTCATGACATCATTCTCATTTGTATCTCTAAATATGTCATGATAATGTTTAGATTTATTTTTATATGACATCATGATTTTGGCATATGCTTTTATCTATATCATATTTATGTCATAATCATATCATGCATTAAATAAAATGAAATTAAGGACTATGGCACAATTTGAAGGGAATCAAATTATGTTGCCTTAGAAATATGCATGAGAACATAAACAACAAAATCCCACATCTCACTAAGATTTTTGACTTGTATGTGTTTTACACATCTAGAGATAAGTGAGATGTTTAAGGAAAAGAAATTAAAGGTTTTGAAAACTTTTTGAAAACATTTGGAAAAACCTTGGTGAAGCCTATCTTTTGATAGCTATCACCATTCAATGGGATGATACAAAGAGGGCTCTTTATTGAAGCTTTTCTTAAATTTTGGTCTTTGTATCAATCTCCTAATTTAATGGGTAAAATAATTTTCCAATATTTTTCTCCCATAGTGTTTATGATAAGTAATATACATACCAAATTTCAAGAATTTTAAACTTATGCATATTTACTTATGGATTTCGGAAATCCATTTCTAAAATCAAAAGCGCAAATCGATTATCGATCGTACCATGGTAGCGGCATGATGATAGTGGCAATGATTTGATTTCGATTTCAATGATCGTCATTTTGGGTAAATCTTGTTGGTTAGGCCCATGTTCAGCTAGGTTAAGGTCCCCTAACCACTCCTAACCCTAGGATATGCTTGGGAGAGCATTAGAGAGAGTGGAAAATCCATTGGATATGGATTAGAAGTTGGGTTGAGGGTGAGTATCAATTTTATGGTGGATAAGAGTTCATTGTTGAACTTTGCCTTAATTTTGATTTGGTTAATGTTCCTATTGGCTTAGGGACTCTCCAAGGACATTGTTGGTGCAATGGTCAAGGGGGAGCAAGCCTCTAGGGGGAGGTATCCATCATGGGAAGATGGATGTGTATTTCCTCATGGGAGGAAAATTGGGTTGCCTCTCTTTAAGTGATATGGGATCACTAGAAAGATGGTAGGCATGTGTTCCTCCAAGGGAGAGATTGTAAGATCTCATTGGGATATGAGACATTCATACCCTTGGGGAGGACCTTTTTGATGTAATGTCAAAAAAAGGGAGATGTTACCAAGTTACCATTTAGGGTTCGTTGGAATTCTCATTGGGATATGAGAATTGCCAATATGGGAGAATTGGTAGACTTGAGATGGTAGTTTTGTCAATCATTAAAAAGGGGGAGATTGTTGGTGCAATCGGCCCAGGTAGATGATAGTATTTTGATGATAGACAAAACTTATGACATGGGATTGTCATGGGAAAGTCCAACATGGTGTTGGCATGGGAAAGTCCAAAGCATTGCGAAGCCGTGCGCTTGGTGCTTGGCCTGGGAAATGCATTGCAAAGTCGTGCGCTTGGTGCATGTGGGAAGTCTTGAGGACTTGGTAAGTTCACTAGGCTCGGGGTCCTTGAGTCGGTGAAGGATGGCATTACGAAGCCGTGCGCTTGGTCCATCCGAGGGACTGCCAGACAGGGAGCGAATGGAGTGAGCCCAAAGGGAAGCATACTTCTAGGGTATGAGATGCGAAGGATGGCGTTGCGAAGTCGTGCGCTTGGCGCATCCGAGGGACGTAGGCCGAGGGAAGAGAGCTTCGGTGGGGAACTCCATGAGGGATAAGGTGGACTTGGCCAAGTGGCTAAGACTGAGTGTCGGAGGCTCAAACTTGATGTTTGAGGGTTTACCCGATAGTCGGATGCTCAAACAACTTGGTGTTTGAGGTTTTGCCCGACATCAGTCTACTGGTATAGGTGTCGGTTCGACTGATCCAAGTCGACTAGGGTTCGACTTGTGTAAAGCTAGGGTTTTGTGCTTGGCGATTGGATCGCCATGGTATGTGCAATGATCGATGTCGACAGCGATCGATCGCCGAGGGATGGCGTCGTGATCGATGGGAGTGTCGTGAGCCGCAGCGCTCGTAGTCGATTCGGGACGATCGACTACTAAGTCACCAATCGACTGATGGGCATCATCAGTCGACTGGTAGGTGATCCGTTGGAACTTATCCGACGTGGATCTGGCCGTTGTGAGACAACGGCTATAGAAGCGATCACCGGGCCTTTAGCGCATGATCGCTAGCGCAAAATGATGGCGGTTATAAAAGGAGCTTGAGATGGAGGTTTTTTCTATGGTTTTTGTGGAGCTATTGGAGGGGAATTGCTGCTGCATTCCAGTCCTTCAAGAGCCAATCAAAGCAAGCAACAAACTAGTGATCAAAAGCAATCGGTGAAAAGTGTTTCTTTTGTATTGTATTTGTATTCTTGTTTGTATTTGTATATTACTGTTGTAATTTCTTGTGAGAGGATTCTCCACCTTCGACGTGTAGTCGAGAAGGAGTTTAGTTAGTGTCGTGCTCATAACTAGAGCTTGGTGAGCTCGCCCGTGGAGTAGGAACCATTTGGTTCCGAACCATGTATATCTTGTATTGTGTGATTGTGTATTGTTGTTAGTTTCATTATTATTGTTATTCCACTGCGCTAACAACAATCGTAGACAAGCAACGCAACCAGAACGAGCGAATTCCACCACCAAACGATTGAGGGCTATTCACCCCCCTCTAGCCGGTCGTTTCGATCCCCAACAGAAACCTTCTGAGCAACCAAAGCCCGAGAACTCTGACGAAAAAGTCCCTCTGCCGCTTGGAGTTCTGTCAGAAGCTC
This sequence comes from Wurfbainia villosa, assembly GCA_025175895.1. Lineage (NCBI taxonomy): Eukaryota > Viridiplantae > Streptophyta > Magnoliopsida > Zingiberales > Zingiberaceae > Wurfbainia > Wurfbainia villosa. The sequence goes on along the minus strand of CM046000.1, from coordinate 32,972,875 downwards.
CGCCAACGAATACAACCTCTTATTCATGTTGTAGTTCAGGCGAAATTGCTCAAAACTCCTAGGGAGAGATTGGAGAATGATATCGACCTGGGTTTCCCCATCGATCTCAGCTCCAAGGACTTCTAGCTCATTTAAATGAGCCATCAGCTTGAGAACATGATCCCTCATGGGTGTTCCCTCAACCATGGTGGTCGTCATCAAGTTCCTCATAGTTTCTTACCTAGCAACCCGATTCTGGTGTCCGAAAAGTTCCTTGAGATTGAGCATCATGTCATAGGCAGTATTCATGGTTTGATGTTGATGTTGCAATACATTTGACATAGAAGCCAAAATGTAACACCGCGCTATCTCATCAGCCTTGATCCACTTCCTATAACTCTCTTTCTTCTTTTCACAAGAATCATCCGTAGGCTTAGGAGGACACTCTTCGAAGACTACATATTTGTACTCCTCAGTAGTTAAGACAATGTCCAGATTTCTTTTCCAATCAACATAGTTAGGTCCAGTAAGTTTGTTTTCTTTCAGAATCACAGCAAATGGGTTGAAAGTCATTTTGAAAAACCTAAGAATCACATAGATCAAAACATTAGATTTCAAAAATTTATTGATTCCTCAAACAATAAAATTTTAAAATCAACCAACACCTCAAAATACCAAGAAAATCGTATTCGATGATAGTGTGGACGTATACGAAATCTACATTGGTAAGGGGAGGTTTTACCCATTAATTTTATTATCCTGTCAACCTTACTTTTTGACAAATAAAATTAATAGTTGGTTCCTCCGATAGGGAGGATACTTTTATTTGCATCTAAGTGTTTACCATTATCCGATACTAAGGCAATTATCTCAGATTATGTGCCTTTCGATGGGGAAGTATACACACTCTTAAATAATTTCTTAAAACCATATTTGACCTAATGATCCGTAAAACAAACTCATTTGATATGGAGGAAACCAATCAGAGCCAATGCGCAAGTTTATTCGCATCACACGTCAAATTGTAATAGAGGTCGCGGGAATTAAAATAAATATCCCTCTCCCACTTAGTAATTTAAAATTGAGGAATTTTCTCAAACACACAACATGAATATCAAACAATAAGCAATAAATAAGAAAAAAAAAATTTCCAACTATTATGACTTTTGTTTTCCAATATTCTTCCCGCCGTGATGCCACCTCCTCCGCTCCTCCCTTTACCATGCTCTAGCCATAAGGGGATCTGAGCCGAGATAAACTATTTTATTTTACATCCATCGAACCTATACTCCACGAAGGAGTGTACAACATAACTAGATCGAAAGTAAATTAAAATGAGCGGCTAAATAGTGTCGTATTTAATTATAAAAATTAAATACTAATTAGCCTCGTCAACCATGAGGATTCAAATAAATAGTTACAATCACACACACAATCACATACATCCACATAGCCATAATAGTTGGATCCTATGCCGACAAACAAAAAGTTATCTTACGCACATCCTACTATTATCCGACATATACAATATATGATAAATGCATGAAAGTAACCGAATCTAAAACACACAAAACTGGAATCCGTGGCTCTGATACCACTTGATAAGAAATTGCATCCCGCTTTGGTCGCTTGTTCATGGCGATCCTATCACACGTCCCTCGATTAAAATTTTATCAACTAAAACTAATTCGGACAGAGATGGATTGCCCAAGCAACTGATCCTTTATCATGCTATTCAATTTGAGTAGTCGCTTGAACAAACTTGTTGTTCAAGCAACCTAACTCTTTTCTTCGATTAGCCACGGAATAGATAATGAATGGATCGCCAGTTTTTGTGTTTATCATCGGGGTCCATGTTAATCAATAACATACAAAATAAAAAAGAACACTAATCAAAATTAAATAAGATTATACCTCTTGTTTTACCTCTTGATATTCTATTATATTCCTATCCTCCTCTTGGATGTCGTGTGGGTGACGATCTTCCAAGAGTCGAAGCCTCCTAGATTGTGTCTTCCCTTCCTTGCTTACTCCGAACAAGAGAAGAACAAAAGCTCCCTTCTTCTCCTTGCTTGCGCCGACCACCAACCACAAAGATTGGTGTATGCCGGCCCTAAGGAGAGGGAGAGGGTGTGCCGGCCAAGACAAAGAAAGAAGGAACCCTCACCTTTGTTGTCGTCGGCTCTTGGTGAAGGAAATGGAGGCGCCGACAATGGAGGAGGAAGACTTGTTGTCGTCGGCCAAAGGAGAAGAGAAGCCCTAGGTTGTCGTCGCCCACAAGGAGAAGCAAAACCCTAGCCACCACTTCTTGCTGCCTAAGCCTTCCACGCCAACTCTAAAACCCTAGCATAACTTATGTTGCCGCCCAAGCCTCTCCAACCCTTATATAGATCTAGGCTTCACAAGGTATTTATAATAGGCTACAATAGGGACCATGAGGAGGAGTTGGATCTTGGCCACCCAATGGATCCGAACCACACAAACCCCATCCATTAATGATGATCCATTTCACTAGAGGATCATCATTGATCTACCTCACCAACCCCCATAAATACATATGGGCTCCATATATTATTTGTACAAAATATCTCCCCGTGTTTAAGATATCGAATGTCCATTAATTAATTAAATTACTTACAATTTAATTAATTAATATCTAACTCCATGAGTAATACCACTCGTCCTTATCATTATGTTGAACCAAGTCCACCTACAGGATTTACATGATGAACCTTATGAGCTCCTCGAGGGGACATCATCTTCCTAGTATATATGACACAGTTTTCTCCTATAATCAAGGTCACAACATGTAAATAATATTATTTTCCAACTTACTAGGCCTATCGATTTAACACATAAATCTCGCCCATTGGTAAATCAAAGAAATAAATACTAAGTACATGTGCCCGTTATTATATCGGGATTAAGAGCATGTACACCATAATATCTGAGGTCAGATTCAATTATATAGTCAGTATAAATTGAATCACTTCTAAATCGATCATGATCAATACACACAAAGTGTACTAGTGTAATTCTATGGTCAAGATAAACCAATACCAAATCACACTACAACCATGCCAATGGTTTGTCCAAAACCATCTTGGTTGTGAGCCTCTACATATACTCTACAAGGAACTGATAACATGATCTTCTGTGCGATACCACACACCATGTTATCTACAATGTAAAGTATCAGACAATATGAAAAAATGCAAACAATGATAATGTGATTCTTATTTCAAAATGAAGATGTTCATACAAAGGCTAGGCTTTCAGTATACATCCCAACAAGTTTCTCATCCCGAGATTCTCCTGGTGTCACCCGACCACCGAGGTTTCTCGTCCCGAGATTCTCCTAGTGTCATTGACCACCGAGGTTACTCGTCCAGAGATTCTCCTGGTGTCATTGACCTTTGGTCCTTACTGCACACTTAGTATAGCATATGAGATAACAAAATAGCTTAACTTTGAATCTTTTCCATTATAAAAATCAAGGTTCGATTAACTAGTGCCCCTACACCAACACTTTAGGGTGGAACATATTTCAAAGAACGTCTTCGATGTTCGTTTGGGTCTTCAATCGTCGCACCTCTAAACTAATTCTCCTAGACCATATGTATAAGGGCAGGCTTAAGTTCAAAATTATTTGATGTAATCGCTAGTCAAACAATGCTTGGTCTGAGTCCTCTAACACTCGAAGCTGCATAGTCCCTCAGGGGATGATTATATGTGTTAACCAAAGGAGCATCGTTCCCCTCCATCTCTCTTTGTTCAGCTCATCTGCGGTGGAAAGTACAGTCTATCTGTGGGTGAATCGGAAGAAGATTTTTTGATCTTGTGCACCTATGCATAAGAAAAACACAGTAGGCAAATAGGAGTATCTATGCTACTTACAAAAGAGAAGCAAATAAGTAAGGAAAAATAACAGCAACTTAAAGACTACGAATAAGAAACTAAAGTTAGAAGGAAAACTAAAAGCTGAATTAAAACTAAATTAAGCTTAAAATAATTAAAGACTAGATAAATAAATCTAAACTAGTTCTAATCCAATCTATTCACCTTCGAACCAATATCAAATTTTAGTCCTCGAAAATGATGCCAAAACTTGATACGCATCAACCAAAGCCCTCAATCATGAGGCTAAGGATCGGGTCAGCACTCAATGCCCGCAGTGCACGATTGTCATCAAATAATAATAAATATCAATCCCACATGGACTTGGATTTGATTATTGGGGTGTCCATTGAACGTTGATCATTTGGAGTAATTTTTCACGAGTTAAGGGAGTCGGTTGTGGGCAGGCTCAAGTACGGTGTCACTTAGGGAAAAGAAAAGGGGTGTACTCAAATTCAATCAAGAGATTCCATGATTTCGGTTTCACTTGTGCTATGTCGAATGTGTCATAATTCTATGCTCCTAAGTGTTGGTGCAGGGGTACTAGATAATCGAACCTATGTTTTTATAATAGTAAAGATTCAAAGTTAAGCCATTCTTGTTATCTCATATATTGTGTTGAGTGTGCAGGTAATGTACTAAGAGTTGCTAAGGTCAACAACACCAGGAGAATCTCGGGACAAGAAGCCTTGATGGTTGGGTGACACCAGGAGAACCTCGGGGAGTCGAGGAACCACAGTGGTGATTGGAAGATAAGTGACAAGTCAGAAGGACTATCAATAAAATACTTTTGTGCTAACCTTGTATTGTAGGAGAGTTATCAAGTTGGCAATCGACTAGAGATAAATATCAGTCGACTGAACTACCATCAGTCGGCTGTTGTATAGAATCAGTCGACTGCTAGTCAAGCTGATCACTTCGAGGAGAGTCAAGATAAGATCGACCAAAGAAGGGGTGATGTGGAGGTTTGATCTAGATCTAGATCTCAATGAGCTAGGGTTTAAATGGCTACAAAAGGATAGACAAATCACTCATTTCCATAATCTTGAAAGGCTTCCAAAGTGCTCTGTCAAATCCAAGTGCTTTTCGATAAGCAACGACGTTGTAATGCCGACAACACTGCACACATCTACTTCTTAGTCGGTATACTTATTTAATTGTTAAATCTTTTTGTACTTATTGTTGCTTAAGAGGAGAGGTAGACTTGTTACCTCCTCCTCTACAATCTTGTAATCACTTATCTCTTACCTCCAACGAGGAAGAGATTGTTTTAGTGGATTTCCCATCGAAAGTGATCAAGGATCGCGGGGCCTTGGACTAGCAACTGTTTGGTTATGAACTAAGAAACAATAAACTTGTGTCCTTTTGTTTTTATTTATATTTCTCCTGCATACTTTTCTTTTTGATGCATGTGAATGCGACCTCAAATCTCGCGACGGAGACCGTCGAGGACTCGAAACGCGAGCTCGCGCTCAACGCACGCAAGTGCACGGATGTCGTCAAGTAATAAAAAGATTATCGATCCCACAGGGATTGAGATTCGAGTACTGATTTGTTAAGTGGACGTTATTATTCGGAATTCAGTTCTAAGGGTTGTGATTGTGAGGGTTGACAACAGTCCTAACTCAATACGGTGTCACACAAAAGAAGAAAAAGCTAGTTGCGAGTCTTTGGAAGGGATTCTAGGATTTCGGTTTCGTTTATGTGAAGTAGAACACGTTATTAATTGGGTTTTGTCTAGGTTTCTAGCTACAGTTATGTGGAAAGGGCATCATACACTCCCCCAATGAGCCTTCGCATCTATCGGAAGCTACCTCTGCCATACCAAGTTGACCCCTGGCCTTAGGACGGGATAGTCGGTACGAGGATGCCGAATCAATCCCTACGACAAGTTGAAAATGGGGCGCATTTCCTACTCTATCGCATCCTTCTACCCACGGTTACGGGAGATGAGGCCAACCCCTAGGTTCCTCCTTAATTCTCCTAAATCTTAGATACGAGGGTTGTCACCCCTCGTATCGGCTAGCACAGAATATAGAAAACCAAAACACGTAGATATCAGCCAAAACTAATCCAATTGCAAATACAAATTCAAGAATAGAATTTAATTTGGACTAACATGATTTACGCACACAAACTACTCCCTAATCCTAGAATCGAAGAGTCTACTCCATAAATAAGAGAGGAGAAACACAAAGCACGATCATGTTCATATAAACAATGGAAATTATGCAAAGAATAGAAATTACAATGCAATGTGGCTCTTCTCTCTGGCGTTGAAGTGTAGAACTTGGATCTCCAATGGCTTCCTTCCTCCCCGTTGCGAGTTCCCGAAGCTTTGTAGGACCTCGGAGTGTCGTCCCAGGAGTAGTGCCTCCTCCCTAGGGTTTGGGCATAGCCTCCTTTATAGACATCAACCTGGATGTCCCCAAAACCTGGAAAATAATTGACTCACGTCAGAATCACGCAATTCCACATGACCGTGTGGATCCACATGGCCAGGCTGTGTGTGGCACTGCGGCGCAGGCTGTGTGTTTTCACAGGGCCAGGGTGTGTGTCATTCTGCTCTAGCTGCCAAATGTCTTCTTTTCGCACCAAAAGTGTGCCATTTTCCCCATATAATGTTGTCCTACACACAAATATATTACGAGCAGATCTCCGAATCAGAAAATAGGAAATGCATGCAAAATAAAGTAATATATGCATGAAACAAACATAAAACGTAATGAGATGTGAGCGAAAACTACTCCTAAAACCCTATATGTTTTGCTCACATCAATTCTCCCAGACTTAAATCTTTTCTTGTCGTCAAGAAAACCTCAGTACAAATAAATTTTAAAAAGTATTATTCCATACTTAGCATGCTAACTAGATTTATCAAGTGGTATTTTCAATCAAAGCAAAATAGATATGTTCTAAAAATTCACTAAGTTAGCTTCTTGTGCACGTGCCAAGCTAATCTTCTTAGGGGATACTCGTTCCATGGTAAGTTAAGTCGTTATCCTATAGCTTTCCTAAGGTCTTCATCTCTTAGGCACTTACCTGCCCCAAGCGAGGATCGTTCCCTAGATCTAGCTAAAAATATCAAAGGCGTGCTCGGTTTTGAGAGAAATTGGTAGGTGTTTTCCAGTAACATAACTCGGTCTCAAAGGGGCACCGATCCATTTCCACCAATGACAACTGTTTTTTTATCCCTCATAATAATAATTTTTTTTTCTTTCACCTCTTTTTTTTTCTATTATTTTTTTGCTCACTGAGATTTTGATTTTTTCGAATGAGCTTACACAATCCGAGCATCTCTAGTAACTAAATTGTAAGCTTAGGGTCAACTATGGATTTCAACGTACTAGACTACTGAGATGAATCATAACTAGGTACGTACTAGACTTTTCCTTTCAGAATGTTCATCATGTGTAGGTGTAAAAATAAAAGCTAACCATTGTAAGTCTAGAACATTCATTAGAGAAAATAAAATCAAATACCACGAGGTAAATGAAGTTAAGCTACCAATGGAAATAACTCATGAAGAAAACTTTAGCAATACTACTGAGGTAGCTTAAAGATAGCAAAAATTAAGTACTGAAGAAACTAAAAACTCTATGTATGAACAAATGAATGCTAACAAAAAAGCAAATGACAAGAATGAAACTACTACTAGAAACAAAATAAATCAAGACACGGCCTACCCTAGACTTAAGTGAAGCATACCTCTAGTATGGTGGATGAGGTGGAAAGTTTGGTAGCCTCGACATCCCGGGGTCCTGGGAGAATCTGGTGTTGAGTCGTTGATGCCACATGTACATGTGGTCGATTTGAGAACTAGTGGATGCAGCGACTGCTCGGTGTTCCTCCTCCCTAGCCCACTGTGCCTGCTGGGCATGCATGTGTTGCCACATCTCCTGGCGGTAGGTGGTCGCCTCCTGGCGACGGGCATCCTCCTCTTGGAAGTAGACACGGGCCTTGTCGTAGAACTCCTCAGCCCGCTGGAAGTGCTGTCGGAAGCACTGAAACTTTGCCTACATGTAGGCGCTCTGCTTCTCCCATTGTTGCCTCTACATCTGTTGCTCGGTATATATGTCATCGAGGCACGATCGGAACTTCGAAAAATCATAGGTAGATGTACCCGCATCCTACTCAAAAGTAGAAAAAGGTGGTGGTGGAGGTGCAGGCTCATGTCGATGTGGACTAGGTGGGCTCCTATGCATGTGTGGACTGGAGGGAGAGTGATGTACAGGGGGAGAGATGGGTGCCGAAGTGGATGGTCCCTCGTATGGTGTGGACTTCACTTTCAGGTCTAAGCGCCAGTTGGCGCGTGTGGTGATGGTGGTACGATCGGGGTCGGGGAGCCTAAGGGATGATAGGTTTTTCCTTACAAAGCACAAGGAGTGTCCCTCTCTCACTATCATCTTCATGGCCATACACACTCCCAGGTCGATCCTAGGCCTCCCCTCTATGCTATCTAGTGCGGTGTAGTCTTACCCCATCCTATGGCAAATATGGGTAAGTAGGCCCCCCACATGAATCTCTCCTCTTGTCGTTTTGCCCATTTTCACTAAGTGTCTAGTGAAATGTGACCCTACATCAATGCTACTCCTTTCTTGTAGCATGTCTCATAAGAAAAGTAGCTCACTAGCTCTCACTAAACCGTCACTCTCCCCATGACCAAAAATAGTGCTTGCCATAATTCGGTGCAGGTACCGGAAAAATGGGGTTTTGGAGGCACAATGCTTTGGCCCTAGAAGGGTTGTAAGCGCGTTCTCCTGTCAGTTCTGTCCAAAAGATCCGAGAGTTAAACCCAATAGGGGTTCTTCTCTCTCCCCCACTAGGCATGACAAAATACGTGTTCCATTGGTGTAATGTCCATTCCTGCTCAGTGTTAAATAACCTAAAGGTAATCCTACCCTCTTCGCTCTCTCTACCCGTTAAAACCTCAGCTTCTAAAGAACTTAAAAACTCTAAAACTATCCTAGGGCAGGTTGGGTGTCTTATGTTAGTGGCAGCCCTTAGTGTCAATCATGAGATGATTGATTAGGGATCATATGTATCATATTTCATTAATAACAGGCAAAGATTGATTATTATATTTACTTTATGCGTGTGCCAGCCAAATAAATATAATAATGCCCTTGAATAGTAGGTTCTAATCTACAGTATATCAATTGGTAGAATTGATTATGAGAAGCTATAGAGAACACTATACTTAAACATTCCTACTTAAGTATTGTATTAATAGACAAAGGGATATATTGATACATTGAGACTAGCATGTAGGTCAATGGATGACTTGATCTCACAAGTCATGGATATGTGATATCACATTGACACATGGGTATATATATTGGAGAATATATATACTAAATTGACCCCCCATGAGAAAGTGTCATGGATCATTATATGAGTGTCATATACTTTCTCATGTGACTATTGGTATGAATAGTCCTTATACCTGAAGTCACTACGGTTCCCTACATAAGGAGTTATGTACTTTGGTATCGTCTAACATCACCCGTAACAGGGTGCACTATAACGGCGATTGCTGGGTATGTAATAAATTATGCGGAGGGATGTGAGTGATGTAGATGGGATCTATCCCTCCCATATGATGGGAGTGATATCTTTGGCCTCTTGATAGAGTATGACCACGAAATGCATGGTCATGCTCAAATGAGTCAATATGAGATATTGAGCTCATTTGTTTGAGTGAGTCTACTTGGGGATCAAGAAACATAAAGATCGATAAGGAGATGACATAGTCTATGCCTCATTGATCGATCTAAGATATCAAGGATAGAAGGACACCATCATACATGATAATAGCCATGGTAAGGTTGTCAGATATTGACATTCTTGTAACTTGGGTAGCAATGATGTATTGCTAGATGTCACTCATTGCTTATGCGTCTTAAAGGGATTTTAGATACATTGACAATGTTACAAGAGCCTATTGGGTCACACACAAATGAACATTCTATTTTGGAGATGGTTTCTTTTAGTTGACTAAATGAACAATTGAGCAAATCGCCAAGACTTAAGTTAGACTCAAGTTAAACGATGGAAGATGATTCATCATACAGAAAATCCAAGGGTCATCTATCATCATGCGATTAATCACGCAAGGGAATACCAAGGGACTTGGTATTCATGATGAGGAGATGAGAGGTTTGCATGCATTGATGAAAGGGAATACCAAGGGTCATTGTATTCATGAGGAGATAAGGGAGTTGATTAAGAGGTGGGCTTTAGGTTTTGGATGTGTAAGCCAAGAGGCAAGCCAAACAAGCTCTCTCCTTCTTCTCCTTCTTTATTCCAAGTGTTCTTGGTGTTTTGCTAGGGTTGCTAGCACAACGTGACTCCAAAACTACTGAGTGTCAGTGTGGATACCTTAGAGATATGATTATCCTGACCGTATTGAGATCCGACTGCGTTTGGATTAGCGGGATTGCGAAGGGCTCGCATCGAAGGTATATTTATTCTTCTAGATAAGATCTAGATTAAACTAAGAAAATGATTTATATGTTTTGCATGGATCTCTGGAGGGATCTGGTTAATATTTTGTTTTTGCTGTGGTTGTCCGAAGTATTTCGCCCGCGATGTTGTGAATGTCACGATCTGGATTTCCCTACATCTTATCCCCTTATCTCTCCCCACCGCATTTTTACAAATAGGGATTGAATATCACCTAGAAAACCGCAGGATTCCAATAAATCTTCATCAAGATACCTTGTTGCGGTGATTCTTCTAGTAGAAAGCATATCAAATCTCTCCCTATGCTCATTATTTCGAAAAAGAAGGGTTGGAAGAGCGTTACCTTCCTCCAGAGCTTGAGGGGCGTCCATTGTCCATGTTCTTCGCTCCGAAGCACTGGATCGAGATGTTACTTGCTTGGTCCTCTTCATCCTTACTTCTTTTGGGCTTCCTTGAAGGTTGGAAAGACTTCTAGGAGGTGGGGAAGAGGGATTTACTGTTGGATCGAAGTGGATCGCTAGAGGGGGCGGGGTGAATAGCGATAAACCTTTTTTTTTCTTTTCGAAATCATTTCAAAACACTTATACGCAGCCGAAATGTAAATGTAAAGTAAAAGAGACAAGGGAATTTTACTTGGTTCGTAGCCTTCGGCTACTACTCCAAGGCCCTAGTGGTCATTGACCACGTACGGAGGGCAAAAATACTAAAGAACTCCTCCTCGTTAGAGGTAGGAGTTAATCGATATAAATGAAGTACAAAGCTTGAGGTAGAGGGACACTCCCCCTCTCCTCGTTACAATAAAAGCTCCGAGAATAGAAAGTAATGAACTGAAATAAAAACTTAAACCAACGTAATAAAATGAAAACAATTAAAACCTAGACGTCGGAGAAGAAGCACTTCATTGTCGAAAAGTTGTAGCTTGGCGGAGATTTTTTGAAGCTTAGAATTGATGAAGAAACCCTAGGATATCCCCTCCTTTTATAGCCTTTGAGCCCCTTTTCGAGAGAAACCCTAGGCAATCACATTTGAGCACCACTCCCCTTGAAATGAGGTGATAAGCCTTGACTCCTCGAAGCTGATCCTTGACCACCAGTCGACTGATGGCTATCATTAGTCGACTGATGGCAGCATCAGTTGAATGCTGACCTCAGGCAGTTGATTGTTGGATGGCAGTCGAGTCCTCTAAGCTGACAATCGACTGATGCTAGCTTCAAGGCAAAGTTAGCTTAACAAAAACACTATTTCGACGGCCTCCGACCGTCCGATCTCGACCTAGACCACCTATAGGATGTCTTTGGTTGGATCTACGCTTAAGATCATCCCCGTAAAGAGAATACGACCTCACTTACTCTCGCACACACACGAGCTTACCTGGATACTTACTGTGTCACTTTTGCTTCCGGCCTTCCACTCGATTCTTTGGGCTCCCTTCGAAGTCACTCGAGTGTTGCCCGACCACCGCGGCTTCCTCCAGGTGTCGCTAGACTTCAGCTCCATCTATAGCAATTTTCTGCACACTCGATTCAGCTCGTGAGATAACGACATGAGCTTAACTTTGTATTGTTTGCTATAATCAAAACTCAGGTTCGACTTAGGTGCCTACTGCACCAACAATCTCCCCCTTTTTGATTTATGGCAAACCCACATACAAAGTTAAGAAAAATAAATTAAGTGCATTAAGCAAAATGAGTATGAGATATGCATGAATAAGCAGGAGTATATAAAAACTCTTTTTCAAGTGCTCCCCCTTGAGGATCCTCCCCCTTGACCAAGGGTGAGTACTTGAGAAAGAGTTTTAACTCTCCCCCTTGATGTTTGCTACTAAAAAAGAATTAAGTAACCGAAATTACTTAATATTGGCCATAGTGTTTAAAATAAGTTTTAAGTTAAGAAATCAAAAAAAAAAATAATTTCTTAACCTTGGCCTTTACTTCCGTTTTGTTAACAAAAATAAGTTAACTTAAAGTTAAGTAAATGTATTTAAGTTAAGAATTCTCTTAACTTGGCCTTTACTTCTGTTTTGTTAACTTAAAGTTAAGTAAACATTGGCCATATGAAAAAAAATTGATCCCTTAACTTTGGCCTTTTTCTTCCCTTTTGCCATATATCGAAAAGAGTGAGGGTGTGTGGAATAAAAAATAAGTATTAAATTTAAAGTCCAAGCATGTTCCACATTATTTTGAAAATAATATACTGAAAATAAGCTCATCTATAAAATGTTCGACTCATATTTGGCTTGATTGATATGAAAGATCAACCAGTCTTGGTTAGAGTCGGTTAGAATGTATGATTATACTCCGTGGTTCATGGCGATGCACTAGCTCTACATCTGGAACCAGGAGTAAGTTCCTAACATCTCACAGCCATCTACGTGGCTAAGTACACAAACACATTAGTCCTATGTGTTGTGAGATGTATTGGCTCCATAAATCTATAGGTGCATGATATCTAAGGTATGTCCTATACTAGTTCCATGAAAAATGAAAAGTAAGAAGTAGTAGTAATATAATTTGCAAAGTCCTATTCTACTATGCACATGCCCAATTTTCTTCTTAATAGACTAAATTCGACTTCGGGTAGGGGTTTAGTAAATAGGTCTGCCAAGTTAGACTTCGATTCGACGTATTTGAGTTGTATGGCTCCGTTAGCTACATGTTCTCGAATGAAAAGGTGTTTGACCTCTATATGTTTGGTCCTAGAGTGACATATCGGATTCTTAGTAAGATTAATTGAACTAATGTTATCTACGTGAAGTTTAGTATTTGTAAAGTCTAACTTAAAGTCACGGAGAGTGTGCTTCATCCAAAGAAGCTGAGTGACACACTCACCCATTGCGATGTATTCGGCTTCGGTGGTAGATAAGGCAACACAATGTTGCTTCCTACTGCACCAACTTACTAGACTCGAGCCGAGAAGTTGACAATAACCACTCGTACTCTTTCTATCTAGCTTACTATCAGCATAGTCCGAATTGGAGTAGCCGATTAGTTCGAACTCGGTTGATCTAGGGTACCAAATACCGACATTAAGTGTACCCTTTAGATATCTAAGGATACGCTTGACTAGAGTTAGGTGAGACTCCTTGGCACAGGTTTGGAACCTTGCGCACATACTTACTGCAAATAAGATATCAGGTCAGCTTGCAGTTAAGTAAAGGAGACTCCCTATTACGCTCTTATAGTATTTTAAATCAATTGAGTTTTCGATTACATCTTCTTCTATATTCACATTAGTTGCCATTGGGGTATTAATAATTTTAGCATCTTGCATTCCAAAGTGTTTAATTAATTCCCTAGTATATTAGCGTTGATGTAGGTATATTCCATCTTTAGTTTGTTTAATTTGTAGACCTAAGAAGAAACTCAACTCGCCTACTAAATTCATTTCAAATTCACTTTCCATAAGTGAAATGAACTCATTCAGTAGGATCGAGTTGGTGGTTCCGAAAATAATATCATCTACATAGATTTGGGCTATGAATATGTCTTTACCTAAGGTTTTTACGAAAAGAGTTGGGTCAACTACTCCTTGGTTAAATCCTTTGGACTTAAGATAAATCGAAAGTCTCTCGTACCAAGCTCGAGGAGCTTGTTTAAGTCCATAGAGAGCTTTCTTTAACCTAAGGACATGGTCGGGTTTGTCTAAACTTTTGAAATCGGAGGTTGACTAATATAAACCTCTTCCTTAATGTATCCATTTAAGAACACTGATTTCACATCCATTTGAAACAACTTAAATCCTTGATGTGAAGCATACGCTAATAGCATTCGAATGGACTCTAATCTAGCTACTGGGGCATAGGTCTCGTCATAATCTAAACCTTCAACTTGACTAAACCCTTTAGTGACTAGTCTAGCTTTATTTCTAACTACTTCACCTTTATCATCAAGTTTATTTCTAAACACTCACCTTGTTCCAACGATTGTTTTATCTTTAGGTGGTGGTACTAGTTCCCATACTTCGTTCCTAGTGAATTGAGCCAGCTCTTCTTGCATTGCAATAATCCAATCGGGATCAAGAAGAGCTTGGTCAATAGTTTTGGGTTCAATTTTAGAAATCAAAGAGATTTGACTAAGGTTTCTGTATGAGGCTCTAGTTCGAACTCCTAGACTTGGATCACCTATCACTTGGTTGATAGGATGATTCATTTGAGTCCTAGTTAGATTTGGGTTTGAGTCTACAACTTGATCAATAGGATGACTCATTTGAGTTCTAGTTTGGTTAGAGTCATCTATCACTTGGTTGATAGAGTGGCTTGGTTGACATAGGTTAGGATTAATACTAGACCTGATCTCCGGATCAGAGTTAGGTCTAGTATGAATCAGCTCGCTAATTGGGGTTGCCAGGGGTTTTGTAGGTTCATGTCCTTCATCAAATACTACATTGATAGTCTCCTCGACTCTAAGGGTGTCATGGTTATATACTCTATAAGCTCTACTTGTAGTCGAGTATCCTAGAAAGATTCCTGTCGTGGTTTTGGATGTAAATTTCCCTAGGTAATCCTTAGTGTTTAGGATATGTACCTTACACCCAAATACCCTAAAGTACTTGATGTTAGGTATTTTATAGTGATAAATCTCGTATGAGGTCTTAAGGTGCCTCTTTACCATAAGGATCCTATTTTGGACATAGCATGTCGTACTCACGGCTTCCGCCCAAAACCTATCAGGTAGGTTATACTCGTTTAATATTGTCTTAGCGGCTTCTTGTAGGGTTCTATTTTTGCGTTCTACTAGGTCATTTTGTTGTGGAGTTCAAGGGCAAGAAAACTCATGGTGGTATCCATTTAGATTACAGAATTCTGTAAACCTATGGTTCTCAAATTCACCACCATGATCAGCCCTAAGTCTTTTGATTTTAATGCTTTGTTGATTTTCTATTAATTTAAATAGGTTGATTAATTGATCTAGGGTATCACTTTTGTGTTTGATGAACCTAACCCAAGTATATCTAGAATAGTCATCAATTATGACTAAGCAGAATTTACTTCCATTAAGTGACTTAGCTCCGTGTGAATCAAATAGATCCATGTGTAGGAGCTCAAGCACACTTTTGGTTCGTTCTTGATTAGTTAGTTGATGTTGTGTACTAGATTGTTTATCTTGTTGACAAGCATTACATATTTTATTATCCAAGTTATTGAGGTTAGGCAAACCTCTGACTAAGTCACTCTGACTCAGCTTGTGAATGAGTCTTGGGTGTGAATGACCGAGTCATCGGTTCCACAACCATAATTCCTCTTGCCGTGTCATAAGACACTTAGTTGAGGAGTTAGTTAAGTTAATAGTGTAAATATTGTTATTTCTAGTTCCCTTAAGAATTGTTTTAGAAGTTTCATTTGTATTAATTACGCATTCATTTTCTAGAAATATGACCTTATAGTTATTATCACACAATTGGCTTACACTAAGTAAATTATATTAAAAAATTTCTACTAATAAAACATTTTGAATAACAAAATTTGAGTTGAGCTCAATATCACCTGATATGATGATTTTGAGCTTGTCGTTATTTCCGAAGGCTACCGATCCTTGTCGTTTGAATCGAAGCTTCGAAAACTTGAGTTGATCCCTGGTCATGTGTCGGGAGCAACCACTATCCAACATCCATTGATCTTACACGCAAGGTAGTTGGATCGGATCTTGGATTTATTAAAGATTGGTTGAAGATTATTAACCTAAATCATCTCACCCATGTCTACATGATCAAACATGTTAACCCTATATGTTCTTGTGAAATGACTTCCAATTTTACTTGATTTAAATTTAATGACTTGAACAGTTGTTAACCTTGCGTTAGATTCGAATTTGACCTTAGGCTCATCAAGTCACCTTTTCAAGATCATGGCTTCCAGGTCGTGGCGAGGCACAGAGGCCTTCTTTGATCGGAACAACGACCACTTCCTTAGACAAAGCCATTTTCAAGAAAATAGAGACTTGACTTACCTAAGACCACTTCCTGGTCTAACTAGTCTAGGATACAGCGAGGTAGCTTCAGCTAGTTCCGCTCGGTCAAGTGCACCGAACTAGATACACCTTATCTAGCCCGAATACACAAGACTTTGCTTTTCTAGCGTACTATCATCTCGTCGCGTCCTGGTACTATGTTATCAAGTATTGACGAGTTATAGTCCTATCTAACCATTCTAAAAAAGGAAAATCAAACTAAATAAAAAACTAAGCATGCAATTTCTAAGTTAAAACACAAACAAGTTTCGTACTAGCTCCCCCTGGACCGTTGAATCGATTCGGTCTCTCCACATAGTGGATTTTATCCTTGGGAACCCAGTACTGGTTCGATCCTAAGTTTGAAATCAAGGTGGTCTTAGGGACCCATGCTTGGACACGTTTTTTATGTCGACTTACAATCGACATATATGACTTGTTGGTCGTATTTGAGCTAAACCCAAGTCCGACCTTATTGTACACGGCCCTTTGCGATCCAAGTAGGAGGTCAAGTCCTTTGGATCCCAAAGTAAACCTTTCCAACGTGTTCCTAAGATCTTCAACTTGACTCTTCAAGAGTGAGTTCTCAACTTCGAGTTTTTCAACCCGAGTTGAGTCCTCCTCTTGAACTCGACTAGTCGAAGTGGTTAGGGAGACCTCGTGTTTGAGGAGTTTAACTTCCTCAATCAGGATCTCGACCTTGGACTCGGACTTAGCTAATTTTTTAGTTAAAAACTTAATTGAACTATAAAGTGTACTAATGAGGGATCGACTTACCTTGAGTGTATCTTTTGAACCGAATGTGTATCCATGGCTTGTCTTGAATAGTGCTTCGCAGTCCGACTCATCTTCGGTTTTCGATTCATGTTCCAGTTCCGACTCCGTCTCCGATTCCACCGGTTTAGCCATGAGAAGACGATCATTATCTTCTTCCTCGGATGCTTCTTCCCAAGTAGCATTGAGTGTCTTTTTGTGTTTTGGTGCTTTGCTCTTGAGTTTTGGGCATTCGGACTTGATATGTCCAAACCTATTGCATCCATAGCATCTAATATTTGAACTTTTAGTCTTACCTTCGTTGGGTTGAGTGACGGTTCATTTTTGTCCCTTGACTATCCTCCGAACTAGGTTGACTAGTTCGTCCTCCATTTCTGAGTTGACCTACGAATTGGACTCATCCTCTTCTTCCTTCGGAGGTGCCTTGCTTGTGGTTTTCTTCCTTGAACCTGCAAAAAGTGTTATACCCTTCTCGGGTTCCGAGTTAGACTTCTCATGAAATTCAAAATCGGAAAATAATTCATCTACCCTAAGTTTCGAAAGATCCATGGAGACCTGGTAGGCATCGACCATGGATGCCCACAAGGTAGTCCTCGGAAAGGAGTTAAGAACATACCTTATAAGGTCACAGTTTTCGACCTTTTGCCCGATTGCGTGTAGATTGTTAACTATGTCTTGAATGCGGGCGTGAAGTTGTGTCACGGACTCATGTTCCTGCATTTTTAGATTATATAGTTTATTAAATAAAAGATCTCGCTTACATACCTTGGCTTCATCGGTCCCTTCGTGTAGCTCCACTAGCTTTGTCCAAAGGTCCTTTGCGCTGATGAAGGGGCCGACGCGATTTAGTTCCTCCTTGGACAAACCGCATTGGAGGATTTGAGTTGCCTTGGCATCGGCTTCGACTTGTCATTTTGTCGCAATGGTCCATTGGTCATAACCCAAGGATTCACCCACTTCGTTAGTCGAAAGTGTGAAACCCGTTTGGATTATGATCCACATCTCGATTTGGGTTTTGAGAAAGCATTCCATCTGATCCTTCCAATAACAGAAGTCATCTCCGTTGTAAAACGGAGGTCGGACGGTGCTAAAACCCTCGAGATGGGCCATTAAAACAAAAGAAATAAGGAGATGAAGACGAAAAACCTAGCAACGACAAAAACACACGAAAATGTACCAAGGCTCGCGTCTTGGATTAGTAGTGCAGGAGAAAAACTAACCAAATGAAATAAATCTGAAATAAACATAATTAAAAAAGAAAAAAAATCTGTAAAAAATCTAGATCGGTGGTTTCACCAAATCTTAGCAACCCCCGGCTCTGATACCAATTGTTGGATCGAAGCGGATCGCTAGAGGGGGGGTGAATAGCGATAAACCTTTTTTTTCTTTTTGAAATCGTTTCAAAACACTTATACGCAGCGAAAATGTAAATGTAAAGTAAAAGAGACAAGGGAATTTTACTTGGTTCGTAGTCTTCGTCTACTACTCCAAGGCCCTAGCGGTCCTTGACCACATACGAAGGGCAAAAATACTAAAGAACTCCTCCTCGTTAGAGGTAGGAGTTAATCGATACAAATGAAGCACAAAGCTTGAGGTAGAGGGACACTCCCCCTCTCCTCGTTACGATAAAATCTCCGAGAATTGAAAGTAATGAACTGAAATAAAAACGTAAACTGAATAATAAAATGAAAATAATTAAAACCTAGACGTCGGAGAAGAAGCACTTCGTTGTCGGAAAGTTGTAGCTTGGCGGAGGCTTTTGGAAGCTTAGAATTGATGAAGAAACCCTAGGATAGGCCCTCCTTGTTGGTGTAATCAGCCCAGGTCACGATTGACCAGGACTCGAGTTTGACTCGAATGATGTTTTGATGTTCGACAAAAAATGGATGACAATGTAATTGTCATGGAAAGTCCAAGCATGGGTCTTGGCAAATGGAAAGTCCAACAATGAGTTGGCAAGGAAAGTCCAAGCATGGTCTTGGCATGGAAAGTCCAACATGGGTTGGCAAAGAAAGTCCAAGAATGGGTCTTGGCATGGAAAGTCCAACATGGGTTGGCAAGGAAAGTCCAAGCATGGTCTTGGCAAGGAAAGGCCAAGCATGGTCTTGGCATGGAAAGTCCAACATGGGTTGGCATTTGAAGTCCAAGGGGATTTGATATTGGCAGCGTAAAGTCCAAGCGGGAGTCTAGGCAGCATAAGACCAATGGTTGGCGGCGTAAAGTCCAAGCGGAGTCTTGGCGGCATAAGTCCAATGTGCCTTGGCGGTGTAGACACCGTTAGCATGACATAGCCGACGGAAGCATCTGAAGGCTAGCGCGATGGATGAACAAGTCATGGATGACTTGAAGGGATCCAAGAGGCGTGAGGCTGATGGAGGTGGCTAGAAGGCTTAGGTCTAGGCTAAGAGTGGTCTAGCAAGTATGGGGGAACCATACTTGGGTTAAAACCTCATGTTTGAGGTGTGCCAGTCGACTGGTGCCATGTGGTAGTCGACTGGACCGAGTCAACTAGGGTTTGACTGTGGGTTATGGATCAGCCGATCGCGAGTTGTGCGATCGATGAGCTCGAGCGATCGATCATGTAATCGGATCGGGTGCTCGAAATCGCCACGATTGAGTCAAGACTCGACTGGTCGAGTGAGGACTCCATCAGTCAACTGATGGTCACAATCAGTCGACTGATGAAGTTTCGTTGGACTTATCCAGCGTGGATCTAGCCGTTGTACTTCGTTCGGTTACGTATTGCTAGTCGAGACTCATTTGGTGATGAGGACTCCCATCGATTGATGGATTGGTCTCAATCGATCGTGATGAGCCTTGCCCGATCTAGACTTATTCAGCGTGGAACTAACCGTTTCTCAACGACAATGATCATCGATCATTGATGGTCTCAAGCATTCAAAGAGCATTTGTAAAGTGTTTTCTTTACTTGTATTGCTTTTGTATTTCATTATATTGCTTGTATTCATCTTGTATTACTGTTGTATACATTGTACGAGGTTTCTCCACCTCCGGATTGTTCCGAGAAGGAGTTATTTTATAGTGGTGTGTGATTGACATTGCTAGGGCTCGTTTGAGCCTGATCCGTGGAGTAGGAACCGTGCGGTTCCGAACCACGTTACATACTCGTGTTCGTGTGTAATTATCTATTTCGTTATTGTTATTATTATCTATATTCCGCTGCACTAACGAAATTGTAGACACGAACGCGAAAGAATTCCATTGACGCTATTCACCCCCCCCTCTAGCCATTCTAATATTCCCAACAAGTGGTATCAGAGGCCGGGGCTCTTCTACGGATTAACAACCCGGAGTCAAGAAGCTAGAGGGAAGAATATGGAAATTGAGGAAAGATTGGGTGACGACGTCAACATCCCACCTTCCTTCAACCGCGAACATTTTGCGTATTGGAAAGGTAGGATGGAATATTTTCTAATGACGAATATAGAAAATTGGTTTGCCGTGACTATAGGTTTTGATGCTCCGAGAGGAGAAAACGGCGAAATCCTCAAGATGAAGAGATGGACCGAGGAGCAACGGGAAAAATTCAAGACAACCGTTAAGGTAACAAAAATGTTGATTGATTTGATACCTAACGATATTTTGTCCAGATTAGGAAGCTATAGGGATGCCAAGGAGTTGTGGAACAAGTTGATCAAGTTCCACGACAATCCCGAATCGGCCCAAGAAGACTTGGAAGAGGAGGAGACCGAAGAAGAATCATCATCATCTTCACAAGAAAGTGAGGAGTCAACTTCCGGGTCGGAAGAGGTGGAGGAAGTGGAAGAAGCATCCACCTCAAGGATTGAGGGGGAGGAGAGAACCTTCATACCGGAACATCGAGAAGAAGAAGCTTCGACATCCGGTCAAGATGAAGAAGCTCAAAGTCCAATTTCGGTCTCCACCACCATCGGTAACTCAAACACCTCAATTCAAAATAAAAATAACATTATGTGTTTTGAGTGTAGGAAATTTGGGCATTATAAGAGTAAGTGCCCAAAGAAAGTCAAGAAAGCTCCCCCGGTGCCTAAAAGTCAACAAAAGTCAATGGACGCCGGTTCCCCAAGTATAAAGAGCAAGGAGCACATCATATGCTTCAAATGCAATGCAAAAGGACATTATAGGAATCAATGTCCTAGGGGGAAGAAGAAGACCCAAGAGGGAGCTACACATGTAGGGGGAGCTTCCAAAGCTAACCCTAAGGTACATTTTAATAATGCATCCTCTTTAGTTAATAGGCAAAAGCATGCTAAGGGTTTCAATTCTCTTGTTATTTATCATAAAGAGCATGCTAGAAATAACAAACGTATTTGTTTAGGAGCTAAGAAGGTTCACCTTAGGAATAAGGAGAAATTTGGGACTAATGTCCCTAAAAATATCTTACCTAGGGAATCAATTAGGAAAATAGGAGAACATCTAGGCCTTAACCCTAAATGGACTAGGCATATGCCTAGGAGGAACCATGCCCATGGTCTAAATCAAAATTCTAAAATTGGGCAATTAGAATTAGAGAACCAAGCCTTGAGGTCAAGGCTTGAAAAACTTGAAAAGACCCTTAACATTATGCAAAATCAATTTAAAGGGTCTAATGGTCAAACTCCTAGGTCAAGAAGTCAAAGTCAACATCTAGGACCTAAGAGTCAAAAGTCAACCAAGGGCAAGAATGGTTTGGGTCACAAACCTAAGTCCAAGGTGACTTATCATAGTGTTCCATTTGACTATGGAACATTAACTAGGTCTAGAAAGACCAAGGTCAATGGGGAAGTCATCCCTAGAGTTGACCAAGGTTTGTGCCTAGTGGCCAAGGTTTCAAGGAAACCTAGGGTGGCCACTAAGAAGGTTGCAAGGAGAGTTACCCCTAGAGTCAACCTAGGTAAGACCCAAATGACCAAAGCTAATAAGCCTAGGAGGGTCATTTGGAAGGTATCTAGGGAGGTTATCCCTAAGGAATACCTAATTAACCCTAGGAGCTCAAATCGGTTTTGGGTTCCTAAGAGCGTGATTGATTCATGCTAGATGGGTTAGGGTGTGCCAACCTTAAATGGATGGGTAGTTAACTCAACCATGGCAAAGGTGACACTTTAGGTTATTTTCAAGGTTATGGATACCTTGGAAATAGATTTGAATTATCATCCTAAAAGATTTTAGGGTGTGCCAATATTATTTGAGAAAATTGATAAAATGGTCAAATTGGCACAATTTAGGTTTAGAGGTCGTAGTGTGTCATTTTGGGTTTTTGGCACACTTGGGAAAATTTAGGTTAATATGGCAAAATATACTTAATTATATCAAATGGCAATTAATATTAAAATTTAGGTATTACCATACCTATATATTTTATTTGCCATGCCTTGATTGCCATATGCCATGACATCATATTTTTTTAATCATTTTTATATGTCATGATTATGCTTAGGTTTAAGGTTTTAAATGTCATGTGTTTTTAAATTTTATCATATGCCATGACATCATGATCATTGGCCTGTTTTAATAATGCTATTATTTCTGCCATGATCATACATTCATGCATTAACTTGATTAAAATTGATTTAAGGACTATGACATGACTTGAAGTCCCATTTATAAGGGAATCAAGTAGAGTTGCTTCAGAAGATGCATGAAACCCTAGTCTAGGGAGAACAAAACCCACATCTCACATCTAATTGACATGTATGTGTATTTATACACCATAGATACATGTGAGATGCTAGGATATAAGTTAAGTTCAAAGTGCATAGTTTTTGCATCTAGATGAACTAAAACTCATCTAATTCTATTGGTGGATCATCGGGAAAGCTTGTGTACAAGTCATGTGCATAGAGCCCAAGGAATATGATCCAAAATAAGGTTTTGAAAACATTTTAAAATCATTTTGAAAAACCTTGGTGAAGTCTATCTTTTGGTAGCAATCACCATTGATGAGATTGATACAAAGTGAGCTTAAACTTTAAAGTTTTTAGTCACTTTTGGATTTTGTATCAATTTCACTATTTTATGGGTAAAATAATTTTCAAATATTTTTCACCCATTGTATTGGTCATAGGTATTATACGTACCAAATTTCATGATTTTTCGATATACGTATAATTATTTATGATTTTCTGAAATTCAAATCTGATAACTGAAATTCGGAAATTTCAGTTATCAGTCGACTGCCATTGGTGGCAGTCGACTGATGGAGGTGCCAGTCGACTGATGTCTGAATCACTCGACTGGTAGCCTGATTTTGGGGTAAACAAGGTTGTTTAACCCTATTTCAGCTACGGTTATGGTCCCTAATCACTCCTAACCCTAGGATATGCTTTGGGAAGCATTATAAAGGGTGAAAATCTATTGGATATGGATTAGGAGAGTTGTTTAGGGTTTGTATCAATTTTAAGGTGTTGGAAAGTTCTATATTGAATTTCTAACCTTAATTTTGATGGTTTAGAGTTCCTATTGGCTTAGGGACTGGCCAAGGACATTGTTGGTGCAATGGTCAAGGGGGAGCAAGCCTTTAGGGGGAGGTATCCATCTTGGGATGATGGATGTGTTTTTTTCTCCTTGAAGAGGAGAAGTTATTGAGAAAATTGATGGGTTTTTGATACCCAATTTGGAAATTGGGAGAGTGAATAGGATTGTCTCTCTTGAGTGATATGTGACTTATCACTAGGAAGATGGTAGGCATCCTAGGTATTTTTAGACAAAGGGGGAGATTGTAAGATCTCATTGGGACATGAGACATTGACCTCCTTGGAAAGATAACCTTTTGATGTATGTCAAAAAGGGGGAGAATGTTTGGGGGAGAACATTTGGAGAGTGTTTACCAATTTGGGATAATTGGTAAGGGATTTGAGTTAGTGTTCTAACTCAATGATTTGTTTGGTTTTTGTCAAACATCAAAAAGGGGGAGATTGTTGGTGCAATCAGCCCAGGTCACGATTGACCAGGACTCGAGTTTGACTCGAATGATGTTTTGATGTTCGACAAAAATGGATGACAATGTGATTGTCGTGGAAAGTCCAAGCATGGGTCTTGGCAAATGGAAAGTCAAACAATGAGTTGGCAAGGAAAGTCCAAGAATGGTCTTGGCATGGAAAGTCCAACATGGGTTGGCAAGGAAAGTCCAAGCACGGGTCTTGGCATGGAAAGTCCAACATGGGTTGGCAAGGAAAGTCCAAGCATGGTCTTGGCAAGGAATGTCCAAGCATGGTCTTGGCATGGAAAGTCCAACATGGGTTGGCATTTGAAGTCCAAGGGGATTTGATATTGGCAGCGTAAAGTCCAAGCGGGAGTCTTGGCAGCATAAGTCCAATGGTTGGCGGCGTAAAGTCCAAGCGGAGTCTTGGCGGCGTAAGCCCAATGTGCCTTGGCGGTGTAGACACCATTAGCATGACATAGCCGACGGAAGCATCTGAAGGCTAGCGCGATGGATGAACAAGTCATGGATGACTTG
Organism: Wurfbainia villosa; assembly: GCA_025175895.1. NCBI lineage: Eukaryota > Viridiplantae > Streptophyta > Magnoliopsida > Zingiberales > Zingiberaceae > Wurfbainia > Wurfbainia villosa. Next base: position 32,948,380 of record CM046000.1, on the reverse strand, counting down.
GAGGGATCCGAGAGGCGTGAGGCTGATGGAGGTGGCTAGAAGGCTTAGGTCTAGGCTAAGTGTGGTATAACAAGTATGGGGGAACCATACTTGGGTTAAAACCTCATGTTTGAGATGTGGCAGTCGACTGGTGCCATGTGGCAGTCGACTGGACCGAGTCAACTAGGGTTTGACTGTGGGTTATGGCCTAGCAGTCGACTACCAGAGTTGTGCAGTCGACTGATGGCTCGAGCAGTCGACTGATTGTGTAATCAGTCGACTGGTGCTCGAGAAATCGGCCACAGAATGGAGTCGAGACTCGACTGGTCGAGTGAGGACTCCATCAGTCGACTGATGGTCACAATCAGTCGACTCATGAAGGTTCCGTTGGACTTATCCAGCGTGGATCTAGCCGTTGTCTCACGACAACAGTGGCATCAGTCGACTGATGGTTCCGATCAGTCGACTGATCGACTTTTTCCAGCACAGGTTGAAGCTATATATGGAGCTCGTGATGGAGGAAAAACTAAGGTTTCTTTGAGGCGATTTGGGGCGATTTTCTGTTGCTAATCAGGGTCTCCAAGTTGATATCAAGCAACCAAGTGATCAAGCATTCAAAGAGCATTTGTAAAGTGTTTTCTTTACTTGTATTGCTTTTGTATTTCATTATATTGCTTGTATTCATCTTGTATTACTATTGTATACATTGTACGAGGTTTCTCCACCTCCGGATTGTTCCGAGAAGGAGTTATTTTATAGTGGTGTGTGATTGGCATCGCTAGGGCTCGTTTGAGCCCGATTCCTGGAGTAGGAACCGTGCGGTTCTGAACCACGTTATATACTCGTGTTCGTGTGTAATTGTCTATTTCGTTATTATTATTATTATCTATATTCCGCTGCGCTAACGAAATTGTAGACACGAATGCGAAAGAATTCCATTGACGCTATTCACCCCCCTCTAGCCATTCCAATATTCCCAACACTCCTTTTATAGCCTTTGAGCCCCTTTTCGAGAGGAACCCTAGCCAATCACATTAGAGAACCACTCCCCTTGAAATGAGGTGATAAGCCTTCACTCCTCAAAGTTGATCCTTGACCACCAGTCGACTGATGGCCATCATCAGTCGACTAATGGTAGCATCAGTCGAATGATGACCTCAGGCAGTCGACTGTTGGACGACGGTCGAGTCCTCGAAGCTGGCAGTCGACTGATGCTAGCTGCAAGGCAAAGTTAGCTTAACAAAAACAATATTTCGATGGCCTCCGACTATCCGATCTCAACCTAGACCACCTATATGATGTCTTTGGTCGTCTCTACGCTTAAGATCATCCCCATAAAGAGGATACAACCTCACTTACTCTCGCACACACACGAGCTTACCTCGATACTTACTGTGTCGCTTTCGCTTCCGGCTTTCCACTCAATTCCTTCAGCTCCCTCCAAAGTCACTCGAGTGTCGCCCGACCACTGTGGCTTCCTCTGGGTGTCGCTAGCCTTCAGCTCCAACTATAGAAATTTTTTGCACACTCGATTTAGCTCGTGAGATAACACCATGAGCTTAAGTTTTTATCATTTGCTATAATCAAAACTCAGGTTTGACTTAGGTGCCTACTGCACCAACATTTACACTGCTAGGGCAAGAAGAATCAAAGCACATGACGCATTTGGGGCGAAAACACACGATGCATTCCATTTAACTCATGCGTAACATAGCTGTGTGAAAACACATGACCATGCCATGTGCACTGCTAACAGGTGGGACACGGTCATGTTAAAATACACGGCCAGGCTGTGTATGTTAGTGAAAGCCCTAGAGTCAATCATGTGATGATTGTTGTATGGACTTTATTGTATCATATTCCTATTAATAAAGGCATGGTTATTATATTTACTTGTATTGGTGCCAAATAACTAAATATAATAATGTCCTTGAGTAGTAGGTTCTTATCTATATCAATCGATTGGTTGAATCGATAATGAGGTGATATAGAGAACACTACTCTTAATCATTCCTAGTCGAGTATTAACATTCAGGGACAATGTTAATGCGTAGAGACTAGCATGTAGGTCAACAAGATGACTTGATCTCACAAGTCATGGATATGAGATATCAAGTTGACACATGGGTGTGCATTGGAGAATGTATACTGAATGACCCCCCATGAGAAAGTATCATGGATCGTTATATGAGTGTCATATACTTTCTCATGTGGCTATTAGTATGACTATTAGTCCTTAGACCTGAAGTCACCATGGTTCCCTACATAAGGAGTTGCATACTTTGGCTTCGTTAAACGTCACCCGTAAATGGGTGGACTATAAAGGCGATTACTGGGTATGTAACAAATTATGCGGAGGGATATGAGTGATGTATATGGGATCTATCCCTTCTATATGACGGGGGTGACATCGATATTCTTGATAGAGTGAGACCACGAAGTGCATGGCCATGCTCAAATGAGTCAATATGAGATATTGAGCTCATTTAATTAGAGTGAGTCTACTTGGGGTTCAAGATTTAGATTGTACCGAGGATGACATAGTCTATGCCTCGATTGGTCAATCTAGATGTCAAGGATAGAGGGACATTGTAACATATTGTGAGAGTCACAATTAGTAGTCACAAAGGTGATGTTGGAGCTCAACATTCTTGTAACTTGGGTAGCAATGATGTGTTGCTAGATACTCATTGCTTATGTTCCTAAATCGGTTTAGGGACATTGCCAGCGTTACAAGAACCTATAAGTCACACACATAAGAGCAATTAGATGGAGATTAGGTTCATATGATGAACCATGAGGATTAGGTTCATGGGATGAACCAAATTGGATTAAGAGTAATCCAAATTAGACTAATTGAGTTAGACTCAAGTTGATTCAAGTGTTGAATGAGTCTAATTTAGATTTGATTCATCAAATCAATTTAAATTAAATGAATAGAGATTCATTAAATTAAATTGACTTGAGTCAAGTTGTTAGATTTGATCAACCATGGGAGATTAGAGGTCAAGTTTGACTTGACTTGAGAGGGAAGATGAAAGGTCAAGTTTGACTTGACCAAATGCCATGTCATGATGATGACATGGCATGGTCGGCCAATGATGGTGCTCCACATCATCATTGACTTGGTCAATTGGTGCCACATCATGAGGGAGACCAAGGGTCATGGGAGTTACATGCATGCATGTAAACCCCCTTCCATGAAGTGGTCGGCCACTTTAGGGGTTATGGGTGGTGAATTCATTTTGTGAGTTAATTTCCAACTTCATCTTCTTCCTTGGAATTTTTCTCTCAAGCTCTCTACCTCTCCAAACCTCATCTTGCCGAGATCTTCTAGGAGTGCTAGCACACTCAAGTTTGTCTCTTTCTCCACCTATTGCTTGTGTGGATACCATAGAGGAGTGTGCACTTGACACTCTCGAGTTCCGGCGAACTTTTGGACGAGCGGGATAAGCGAAGGGCATCGCTACGAGGGTAATGTTCTAACCTCTTAGATCTAAGGTAGATCTAGGGTTTTTGTAAGCACATACATGTTTTTATATTTTTTATACTTCGCACGGATCCGTGGCCGGGGCTTCCGAGGTTTCCGCAATGCAAAAAGCGGTTTTTGCGGCTCGGAAAAACCCAACAGTGGTATTAGAGCCACGTGCGAAGCATGTATGTGTTTCGTCTTTGTAATTTTTGTATTAGATATAAAAATTACAGATTTATATGTTTCTGTAAATTTCCTAATTTTATAGAATTTTTGGGTATTTTTCTCAAAGAGTCGAAGCAACAAGTGTTGGGACACTTGTAGGCTTCAACCGTCGAGAAAAACTCTCCGAAACGGCGAGTTCTCGCTTTAGGTTTTTGGGACAGCGACTTAAGTCGCTGTAAGATCGTAGTAGGGACACTCGCAAAGTTAATTTTGCGAGTATGGGCACTGCCCTATCCCCGAAAGGGGCTTTGTCCCGCGATCGCGCAAACCGCTTAAGCGGGACCGTTCTGAGAGCTCATTAATTTGAAAAAAAAAATTAGGAAAAATTATAAAAATTTCTGTAAAAATACATAATTTAGAATTATGTATAATTCAGTGATTGTCATGGCCCAATGACCCCAATTTGATTGGATTATGTGTTGTAATTCATAATACGGTCTGCGTGCCGTTTTGTAGTTGTGCGTGTTGTATAGTGTATGCGACCTGCACGTCGTACCTCTTCTTTTAATATTCTAGTTGTACTTAGTTTTTTTTAGACTCGAATGTAACTCGAGTTTCATATTTGTAATGTATAAAATGGAGCGGTGGAAAGTCCACTTGAAGACGAGCTTACGAGAAGGGTGACGACGACACATGGCGGTCAAAGGAAGCGCTTGGAGAAACCGCTAGCCTTAGGTAGACCGTCCGATCTTCTCATTGGCTTGAGAAGATCGTAGTAGGGCCATGACTATATCACATTTAATTATATATATAGATTTTGACATATATATATATATATATATATATATATGTCAACATATATATATATATATATATATATATTTTGACATATATATATATATATATATATATATATATATATTTAATTGATTTTTGCTTGTATGTATGTGATGTATGCTAGTAGAATAATGCTTGTATGTATATGATGCATGCTAGGTTAATTTTCTTGTATGTATATGATGCATGATAGAAAAATGAATGTATGTATGTGATGCATGCTAATATAAGATAATAAAGGCCTAAATGCGTATAAGATACACATTAAGATTAGATTAGATCATAATCGAATCAACTCGAAAAATGCCTACCGAGCCTTGATACCCATCACTACCTCGATCATTTGTTGTTGTTGAATCTGCCAAAGTAGATCAACGCATATTATCTTGGTAGGGTGCGGAGGGACAATCTTGGTCCCGCCTATCACGCTTGGGTTAGAGTAAGCTCAATTAGATTGAGCAAAACTAGTTAAACTCAATTGGATCGAGTAGAACTATAGGCATATTCCAATCGTTGGAACGATAGGTCAAGATCGCATTTACACTAAATCTTGGGCGATTTAGCCAAAGCTAACTCAAGGTCTTTTGTAAATGTGGGTCTTGATCCTATAAACAAGAGTTGCATGGAGATGTAATCGGTAATGTGTTACCCACCGATCATACTAAGTCTTGGGCGATTTAGCCAAAGCTAACTCAAGGCTTAGTATGATGTGGATCTTGTCCCACAAGAATTATAGCTAGTTTGTATGAATCTAGTAATGTGGTTTGACCACATCCATAACTCGATTCTACAAAATTCCTATAATTCAGTGGGAGCATCATTTGATTAAAGGCCTAATTAAATGATAAAAGGAATATGATATTAATCCTCTACATTGTATGTTGTAGATTACTATATCAACAAACACGAACACTCTCACTCTGCGATCTGTCCTTGAGAAGGACAAGCTCAATGGAGCAAATTTCCTGGACTGGTACAGGAACTTGAGAATTGTTCTCACCCAAGAAAGGAAGTTGTACGTCCTGGAGCAGCCCATTCCGGAGGCACCTCCTGCCACTGCCTCGCGAGCTGACAAAGATGCTTACAAGAAGCATAAAGATGATCCATTAGATGTGTCATGTCTTATGCTCGCGACCATGAACTCTGAGCTTCAGAAGCAACACGAGTTCATGAATGCTTATGATATGGTTGGACATCTTCATCAACTATATCAAGGACAAGCTAGGCATGAGAGATATGAAGTCTCTAAGGCATTATTTTGGTCCAAAATGCAAGAAGGGACTCCCGTAGGTACATATGTACTCAAGATGATTGGGTACGTAGAAAACCTACAAAGGCTGGGATTCCCACTTGGCCAAGAGCTGGCCACTGACCTGATCTTGCAATCTTTGCCACAAGCCTTTAATCAATTTGTCATGAATTATAACATGAATGAAATTGATAAGCCACTGCCTGAAATGCTCAGCATGTTGAGAACTTCTGAGCTTATCCTTAAGAAGGGAAAATCTGACACCATTTTGATGGTGCAGAAGAAGAAAGGCAAGGGCAAGCCTAAAGGTAAGGGAAAGTCCCAAGCCAAGGGCAAAGGCAAAGAACTTAAACCCAAAGGAGGGGTAGCCAAGGAAGGGGCTTGCTTCCACTACAAGGAAGCTGGACACTGGAAGCGTAACTGCAAAGCTTACCTGGAAGATCTTAAGAAGAAAAGAAGTGAGACTTCTACTTCAGGTATAAATGTTATAAAAGTCAATCTATCTATTTCTTCATCATGGGTATTAGATACCGGATGTGCATCTCACATTTGTACCAATGTGCAGGCGCTGAGAAATAGCAGGGCATTGACAAAGGGCGAGGTGGACCTACGAGTAGGCAATGGAGCAAGAGTTCTTCTTTATTCTTTGTAGAAACTTATGATCTATCTTTGCCCTCTGGGCTTGTATTAGAATTAGATGAATGTTGTTATGTGCCTGCCTTAACCAAGAACATCATTTCAATTTCTTGTTTGGACAAGAAAGGATTTTCATTTATAATAAAGAACAAATGTTGTTCAGTTTATTTAAATGATATGTTCTATTGTAGTGCACCTCTAATGAACGGACTCTACTTTCTAGACTTAGAGAGCCCTATCTATAACATAAGTACCAAGAGGTTCAAGTCAAATGAGTTGAACCAAACTTATCTCTGGCACTGTCGCTTAGGTCACATAAATGAGAGTCGCTTATCTCAACTCCATAAGGATGGGCTTCTAGACTCATTTGATTTTGAATCATATGAGACATGCGAATCTTGCCTTTTCGGCAAGATGACCAAGACTCCCTTTAGTGGACACAGCGAAAGAGCAACAGATTTGTTAGGACTTATACATAGTGATGTATGTGGTCCTTTCAATGTTGCTGCTAGAGGTGGTTACAGGTACTTCATTACATTTACTGATGACTTCAGTAGATATGGTTATGTGTATCTTATGACACATAAATCTGAATCCTTTGAAAAGTTCAAAGAATTCAAGAATGAAGTACAAAACCAGCTTGGCAAGAGTATTAAGATACTTCGATCAGATCGAGGTGGTGAATACCTTAGCCATGAGTTTCGTGACTATCTAGCTGAGTGTGGGATTCTATCCCAACTCACTCCTCCTGGAACACCACAGTGGAATGGTGTATCCGAAAGGAGGAATCGTACCCTATTGGATATGGTATGATCTATGATGAGTCACACAGATCTTCCTATATCCTTTTGGGGATATGCTCTAGACACAGCAGCCTTTACCCTTAACCGTGTACCATCCAAGACTGTGATAAAGACACCATATACGATATGGACAGGGAGAAATCCCATGATGTCTTTTATGAGGATTTGGGGTTGTGAGGCTTACGTTCGACGTCAAGTCTCAGACAAACTGGGACCCAAATCTGATAGGTGCTATTTTGTTGGATATCCCAAGGATACAAAGGGATATTACTTCTACATTCCCAGTAAGCACAAAGTGTTTGTGGCAAAGACTGGAGTTTTTCTAGAAAGGGATTTTGTTTCTAGAAAAACTAGTGGGAGTACCTTCGATCTTGAAGAAATTCAAGATAAGGACCATAGCACTGAGGCCTTAATGGAGGTTGAACAGGAACCACAAAGTGTTGTGGGTGATGAGGTTATTGCACAAAGAGTTGTGGAACAACCACCTGTTCATGTAGACCTACCTCTTCGCAGATCTGATAGGGTACATCGTCAGCCTGAGAGATATTCATTTCTCTTGTCTAACCATGATGACATAATGCTCATTGAGAATGAGCCTACCTCCTCTCGAAGTGTGATGAGCCAGTTCGAGAAATGGCTAGAGGCCATGAGATCCGAGATGGAATCCATGTACACCAACCAAGTATGGACTTTGGTTGATCCACCTGAAGGGGTCAAACCCATTGGGTGTAAGTGGGTCTTTAGGAGAAAGACTGACATGGATGGACTTACGCATACCTATAAGGGTCGATTGGTGGCTAAAGGTTTCAAGCAAATTCATGGTATTGACTATGATGAAACCTTTTCTCCAGTGGCGATGTTTAAGTCCATTCGGATCTTGCTTGCTATTGCAGCATACCACGATTATGAGATCTGGCAGATGGATGTCAAAATCGCGTTTCTGAATGGAAACTTGCTCGAGGATGTGTACATGACACAACCTGAGGGTTTTGTAGATCCACAGCATACTGGGAAGGTATGCAAGCTGCAAAGGTCCATTTATGGGCTAAAGCAAGCTTCTCGGAGCTGGAATCTTCGATTTGATGATACGATCAAATAGTTTGGTTTCATCAAGAATGAAGATAAACCTTGTGTCTACAAGAGGGTTAATAGAAACACAGTTGTCTTCCTAGTATTGTATGTGGATGACATATCGCTTCATTGAATGACATCCCTTCGCTCTGATGCAGTGAAGACTTGGCTCGGGACGTGCTTCTCAATAAAAGACTTAGGTGAAGCAGCCTGTATTCTAGGCATCAAGATCTCTAGAGATAGATCTAAGAGATTGCTTGGCCTAAGTCAGAGTACATACATTGACACGGTATTACTTCGGTTTGCCATACAGAATTCCAAGAAAGGACTTCTACCGATGTCATATGGTGTGAGTCTTTCGAAGACTCAAAGTCCCTCTTCTAGAGAGGAGAGAGACCACATGGATAAGATCCCTTACGCATCTGCTATAGGATCTATCATGTACGCCATGCTATGTACTCGTCCTGATGTCTCGTATGCTTTGAGCATGACGAGTAGATACCAGTCAGATCCAGGTGAGCGTCACTGGATAGCAGTCAAGAATATTCTTAAGTACTTGAGAAGAACTAAAGAATATTTCTTGATATTTGGAGGCGATGAGGAGCTCGCTGTAAAGGGTTACAGCGATGCCAGCTTTCAAAACTGACCAGGATGATTATAGATCGCAGTCAGGGTTCGTGTTTTGCTTGAATAGGTAGCACTGTGAGCTGGAAGAGTTCCAAGCAGGACACAGTTACTGATTCTACAACAACAGGCCAAGTATATTGGCTCTTTCATCTCATTCGAGAGATTATCGATAGAGGAAATGTGAAGATTTGCAGAGTACCCACAGAGGCTAACATCGCAGATCCCTTGACCAAGGCTTTGGGTACGTAAAAGCATGATGGTCACACTAGGTCATTGGGTATTAGATACTACGGTGATTGGCACTAGTGCTAGTGGGAGATTGTTAGTGAAAGCCCTAGAGCCAATCATGTGATGATTGTTGTATGGACTTTATTGTATCATATTCCTATTAATAAAGGCATGGTTATTATATTTACTTGTATTGGTGCCAAATAACTAAATATAATAATGTCCTTGAGTAGTAGGTTCTTATCTATATCAATCGATTGGTTGAATCGATAATGAGGTGATATAGAGAACACTACTCTTAATCATTCCTAGTCGAGTATTAACATTCAGGGACAATGTTAATGCGTAGAGACTAGCATGTAGGTCAACAAGATGACTTGATCTCACAAGTCATGGATATGAGATATCAAGTTGACACATGGGTGTGCATTGGAGAATGTATACTGAATGACCCGCCATGAGAAAGTATCATGGATCGTTATATGAGTGTCATATACTTTCTCATGTGGCTATTAGTATGACTATTAGTCCTTAGACCTGAAGTCACCATGGTTCCCTACATAAGGAGTTGCATACTTTGGCTTCGTTAAACGTCACCCGTAAATGGGTGGACTATAAAGGCGATTACTGGGTATGTAACAAATTATGCGGAGGGATGTGAGTGATGTAGATGGGATCTATCCCTCCTATATGACAGGGGTGACATCGATATTCTTGATAGAGTGAGACCACGAAGTGCATGGCCATGCCCAAATGAGTCAATATGAGATATTGAGCTCATTTGATTAGAGTGAGTCTACTTGGGGTTCAAGATTTAGATTGTACCGAGGATGACACGGTCTATGCCTCGATTGGTCAATCTAGATGTCAAGGATAGAGGGACATTGTCACATATTGTGAGAGTCACAATTAGTAGTCACAAAGGTGATGTTGGAGCTCAACATTCTTGTAACTTGGGTAGCAATGATGTGTTGCTAGATACCGCTCATTGCTTATGTTCCTAAATCGGTTTAGGGACATTGCCAACGTTACAAGAACCTATAGGGTCAAACACATAAGAGCAATTAGATGGAGATTAGGTTCATATGATGAACCATGAGGATTAGGTTCATGGGATGAACCAAATTGGATTAAGAGTAATCCAAATTAGACTAATTGAGTTAGACTCAAGTTGATTCAAGTGTTGAATGAGTCTAATTTAGATTTGATTCATCAAATCAATTTAAATTAAATGAATAGAGATTCATTAAATTAAATTGACTTGAGTCAAGTGGTTAGATTTGATCAACCATGTGAGATTAGAGGTCAAGTTTGACTTGACTTGAGAGGGAAGATGAAAGGTCAAGTTTGACTTGACCAAATGCCATGTCATGATGATGACATGGCATGGCCGGCCAATGATGGTGCTCCACATCATCATTGACTTGGTCAATTGGTGCCACATCATGATGGAGACCAAGGGTCATGGGAGTTACATGCATGCATGTAACCCCCCTTCCATGAAGTGGCCGGCCACTTTAGGGGTTATGGGTGGTGAATTTATTTTGTGAGTTAATTTCCAACTTCATCTTCTTCCTTGGAATTTTTCTCTCAAGCTCTCTACCTCTCCCAACCTCATCTTGCCAAGATCTTCTAGGAGTGCTAGCACACTCAAGTTTGTCTCTTTCTCCACCTATTGCTTGTGTGGATACCATAGAGGAGTGTGCACTTGACACTCTCGAGTTCCGGCGAACTTTTGGACAAGCGGGATAAGCGAAGGGCATCGCTACGAGGGTAATGTTCTAACCTCTTAGATCTAAGGTAGATCTAGGGTTTTTTTAAGCACATACATGTTTTTATATTTTTTATACTTCGCACGGATCCGTGGCCGGGGCTTCCGAGGTTTCCGCAACGCAAAAAGCGGTTTTTGCGGCTCGGAAATACCCAATAGTGTATCCCCTGTTTCCTTCTCACGGTGCACAACGATCAACTTTTCTTTACTCGCTCAGTCGTGTAGGTTCAAAGTGATTTTTATTTTTACCTAGCAGGTTCTTTCTAGTCCTAATTCTTGTTAAAAATGCTAAATGAATTGAATCTAAAGTTCAAATTAAACAAACGAAAGAAAACATAGAAACTAAACTTGGGTTGCCTTCCAAGGAGCACTTTGTTTAAGGCCTTTTAGCTCGATCCTACTCCCTCGTCTTAACTTGGCTCTGGAGGTTCTGTGAACCTCCATTCATCCGTCTCAGAGTTGACATCTGGTGGGTTCGGCTCTACCCTACTGAAAGTGTAGCCGTCTAGAAAGGGTTCTCTACATTCTGACAGATTGAATATGATGATCTCCCCGTCTACCTCCATGGAGATCTTGTGTGCCTTTACATCTATAAATGCTCTCGCATTCGCCAGAAAGGGTCTTCACAAAATTATGGGATTCTGGTGATTTGGTCTTGTGTCTAGTATAACAAAATCTATGTGTATCACGAAATTCTCAATGACCACAAGCACATGTGCTAGCATGCCGACGGTTTCCTTGATTGAGTCGTCCCTCATACGAATACCAAGGTTCACTGGTTGGATCCCATTCAGTCCCATCTTCAAATAGTATGCGTAGGGCATCACACTTATTGATGACCCTAATTCACACAGTGCTTCATCGAAGCTTTCCTCATAAATCGAGCAGGAGATAACAAATTCACTAGGGTCCTCAAGCTATGGTGGAATTCTGTCTTCGATTTCATCTTGGTTGGGTAGGGAGGAAATCATGGATGTACACCCCTTGGTGGATCTATTCTTATGACCTACTCTTTCGCCATATATTCCCTCCTCCTTGACTTGACTCGGCTCAAGTAATGATGGAGAACTATCCACGATTTGGGCTATTTGGGCTACTTATGTTTCTGACATCCTCGTGTGACTTGCAAGACCGTCAACAGTAGCCTTCAAATCTTTAAGTGACTCTTTTGTTTTTTGATGTTGGCATCGAAACTCTTCAATGGCCTTTGTTTGGGTAGCAATGAAGTCTTCCATCATCAATTCTAGCTTAGACTTCTGTGGTTACTGTTGCCCATTGCCCTGTTGCTACCCATACCCTCCTGATGGTTGGAAGTTCCCTGAGTTATTTCGATAGGAAAAATTTGGATGGTTCCTCCATTCGATATTATAAGTACTGGAGTATGGGTTGTTGGGATTTTGATTATGTCCCCAACCGCATCGACATGCTCAATCTGCTCTTCTGAGCCACCTGACCCTCCATAGTGGTCCTCCTGATACGCTGCTGCTCCCTCTCCAAAGTCATTGGCCGCACATACAGAAATAGGATTTAAAGAGTCGAACCATTTGGTAAGCATGTCCATCCTTGCTGCTAGGTGGTACATGGAGTTGACAGCATATCGTTTGTCTGCAGGAGGTGGGTAACTACATTCGGAAGCCCATTGATGGCGGTTCTGGGCCACCTCTTCTATCAGCTCCTCTGCTTCCTCTATAGTCTTGTTCATAAGTGCTCCTTCTGCGGCAGAATCGAGGGGCATCTTTGTGGCATACGTGATCCCATTATAGAAGATGTGGACGACCAACCACCTTTCCAGTCCATGAAGAGGCCATTGGTAGAGTAGCCCCTTGTAGCGATCCCATGCTTCAAATAGGGACTCCCCTTCCTTCTGACGGAAGCTCATGATTAGATGGTGCATGTGAGTAGTCTTGCTTGGTGGAAAGTATTTATTCAAGAACTGCTGCTCACATTGCTCCCATGTAGTAATGCTTCCCGAAGGCAAGGAGTGAAGCCATGCCTTAGCCTTATCCTGTAATGAGAACGGGAATAGGCTCAGTCGGATCGCGTCTACAGGGACTCCATTAATCTTTATTGTCGAGTAAATTTCTAAAAATGTCTCTAGGTGCTGGTTCGGGTCTTCAGTCGCAGCTCTCCCGAATTGACTTTGCTGGACCATGTGTATGAGTGTCGGTTTCAGCTCAAAGTTGTTTGCCAAAATGGATGGTCGTGCTATACTCGGCCTAAATCCTCTAGCACTAAAGGCTATGTAATCCCGCAAAGGTCGGCTACCTATATTCACCTCGGATGCAGCTTGGTCCTCCATCCTCTTCTGTTCAACTCTCCGACGATGATAGATTCGTTCGATTTCTAGATTGATCGGAATGAGGTCTCCCGATCTTAGGCATCTAAGCATACGAAGAACAGAGGCACAAAATTAGAAGTATTACCTAATACTAAATTAAAATAGAAAATAAACTGAACTAAATACTGAATAAAATTAATAAAAGATAATTATAAAATAAAATGTAAAATTACTACTAAAAGAAAAATAAAAAACTAAATCTAGATATGGAAAATCTAAAACTGAAGTAAATAAATAAAATGAAAACAAAATGTTGGTGCAATTGGCCTAGGTCACTATTGACCAGGACTCGAGCTTGACTCGAGAGATGTTTTTATGTTCGACAAAAACATATGACAATGTGATTGTCATGGGAAAAGTTCAAGTCTTGGGTACTTGGCATGGAAAGTCCAAGTGGGACACTTGGCATTTGGGAAAGTCCAAGCATGGGTCTTGGCAATAGAAAGTCCAACATGGGTTGGCAAGGAAAAGTCCAAGCATGGGTCTTGGCATGGAAAGTTTAACATGGGTTGGCAAGGAAAAGTTGAAGCTTGAGTCTTGGCATTTGAGAAGTCCAAGGGGTTGATATTGGCGGCGTAAAGTCCAAGTGGGAGTCTTGAAAGCATAAGTCCAATGGTTGGCGGCGTAAAGTCCAAGTGGAGTCTTGGCAGCGTAAGTCCAATGTACCTTGGCGGTGTAGACACCGTTAGCATGACATAGCCGATGGAAGCACATGAAGGCTAGCGGAATGGATGAACAAGTCATAGATGACTTGGAGGGATCTGAGTGGCGTGAGGCTGATGGAGGTGGCTAGAAGGCTTAGGTCTAGGCTAAGGGTGGTCTAGCAAGTATGGGGGCACCATACTTGGGTTAAACCTCATGGTTGAGGTTAAAACCTCATATTTGAGGTGTGTCAGTCGACTGGTGCCATATGGGCATCGACTGGTGTGAGTAAACTAGGGTTTGACTGCGGAAAGTGTCATAGAATAGGAGGGCAGTCGACTGATTGACCGAGCAGTCAACTGATCGTGTGATCAGTCGACTGATGCTCAAGTTTTGGGGCACAGAATGGAGTCTCACTCGATCGCTACAGTCAGCAGTCGAGTGATGGCTTGATCAGTCGACTGATGGTCATAATCAGTTGACTGATGTCCTAGCCGTTGGATTTTTCCAACATGGATTACATCGTTGTCTCACAGCAACAGTGTCATTAGTCGACTGATGGTCCCGAGCAGTCGACTGATCGGTGTTTTCCAGCCCAAGGAGAAGCTTTAAATGGAGCTCGTGGAAAAGGAAAAAGCATCCGATTCTTTAGCATCCTTGGGGCGATTTGTTAATGCAAATCAGGGTCTCTAAGGCCATTCTTCAAGAAACCAAAAGCAAGCAATCCAAAGGCATTTGTAAAGTGTTTTCTTTACTTGTATTGCATTGTATTTCATATTTGTTGCTTGTTGTATTTAGTTTATTTTTGTAAACTATTGTATGAGGTTTCTCCGCCTCCGGATTGTTCCGAGAAGGAGTGTTTATTAGTGGTGTGTGATTGGCATCGCTAGGGCTCATTTGAGCCCGATCCGTGGAGTAGGAACCTTGAGGTTCCGAAGCACATTATATGATCGTGTTGTGATTGTATATCATGTTGTATTTATTTGTTATTACTATTTTGCTGTGCTAACAAGATTGTAGACGATCAAATGTGAACAAATTTCATCACACTACGAATACAAGCTATTCACCCCCCCCCCTCTAGCATTCCAACAATCTCCTACAAGTGGTATCAGAGTGAGGTCACTCTTTAAGTTTAACAACTGAGGGAGCACGGTAGAGGATGAAGATGGAGTTGGAAGAATAACTCGTTTGGGACATCAACACACCGGTGCCCTATACCCTATATGGACGAGAGAGGCTTCAATTCTTGGAAGAGAAGAATTAAAGATTTCATTAAGATGAGAGACTTTAAGGAATGGTCTATTTTAATGGAGGGATATAGTTATCCAATAGGACCAAAGGGAGGGTTCCCTAAGAAAAAGAGATGGACCGAAGAGCAAGTCCAAGACTTTGAGAAAAATGATAAGGTATTGAAGTTTTTAATTGATTTAATACCTAACAATATCTTGTGTATGTTAGGTAATTATATAGATGCCAAGGAACTATGGAGCCAAGTGGCCAAGCTCCATGAAAGTCCATCACCGGTCCAAGAGGAAGGGACCGAAGAGGCAAACGCATCATCCTCACAAGGAAGTGAGGACTTGGAGGTTGAGAGACCATCAACATCCAAGGAGGAAGAAGAAGTAGAATTGGAGGAGACCTCCACCTCTAGGATTGAGGGGGAGGAGATTAGATCACTGGAGCAACACCAAGAAGAAGCATCGACATCCGGTCAAGATGAAGAAGCTCAAAATCCAATTTCGGCCTCCATTGACTTAGGTAACTCAAACACTGTAATTAAAAATAAAAATAATATTATGTGTTTTGAGTGTAGGTAATTTGGGCACTATAAGAGTAAGTGCCCAAAGAAAGTCAAAAAGACTCCTCCGGCACCAAAACCTCAAGAAAAATCAAAGGATGTCGGTGCCCCGACAATTAAAAGTAAGAAGCAAGTGATTTGCTTCAAATGTCGACAACCGGGACACTACCGGAATCAAATGCCCAAAGGGGCAGAAGAAGACTCAAAGGGGAGCTTCACAAGTAGGGGGAGCCTCTAAGGCAAACCCTAAGGTATATTGTAATGCTCCTTCTTTAGCTAAAAGTCAAAAGCATGCTTTTAATTCTCTTGCTATCTCTCATGAAAAGCATGCTAGAAATAATAGATATATTCATTTAGGTGCCAAAAATGTTAATATTTCAAAGAAGGAGAAATTTTGGACTAATGTCCCTAAAAATATTTTACCTAGGAATTCTATCAAGAAAATAGGAGAACACCTAGGTCTTAATCCTAAATGGACTAGGCATATGCCTAAAATAAATGCTAATGCCCAAAGACAAAATCAAAATTCTAAAATTGGGCAATTAGAATTAGAGAACCACGCCTTGAGATCAAGCCTTGAAAAACTTGAAAAGACCCTTAGGATTATGCAAAATCAAGTTAAAGGGTCAAATGGTCAAAGTCTAGAGTCTAGGACCAAGAGTCAACACCTAGGACTTAAGAGACAAAAGTCAACCAAGGGCAAGAAGGGTTTGGGTCACAAACCTAAGCCTAAGGTGGCTTATCATAGTGTTCCATTTGATTATGAAACACAAACTATGTCTAGGAAGACCAAGGTCAATAGGGAAGTCATCCCTAGAGTTGACCAAGGTGTGTGCCTAGTGGCTAGGGTTTCGAGGAAACCTAGAGTGGCGACTAAGAAGGTTGCAAGGGGAGTTACCCCTAGAGTCAACCTAGGTAAGACCACAATAACCAAGGCTAACAAACCTAGGAGGGTCATTAGAAAGGTATCTAGGGAAGTCATCCCTAAGGAATACCTAGTAAACCGTAGGAGCTCAAATAGGTTTTGGGTTCCTAAGAGCGTGATTGATTCAAACTAGATGGGTTTAGGGTGTGCCAACTTTAAATGGAAGGGTAGTTAACCTAACCATGGTAAAGGTGACACTTTAAGTTATTTTCAAGGTTATGGATATCTTGAAAATAAGTTTGATTTTTTATCCTAAAAGATTTTAGGATGTGCCAATACATTTTTGGAATTATGAAAAATCAATTAAATTGGCACAATATAGGTTTAGAGGTCATAGTGTGTCATTTTGGGTTTTTAGCACATTTTGGGAAATTTAGGTAATATGGCAAAATATACTTAATTATATCAAATGACAACTAATATTAAAATTTAGGTATTATTATACCTATACTTTTTATATGTCATGCTTTGTTTGTCATATAACATGTCATGACATCATGTTTACTTTTATCATTTATATGTCATGATCATGTTTAGGATTAAGGATTAAATGCCATGTGTTTTTAGATTTAATCATATGCCATGACATCATGATCATTGGTCATGCTTAATTATTGCTATCATTATACCATGATCATTTCATGCATTTAAATTGATTAAAATTGATTTAAGGACAATGACATGACTTGGAATCTTTTTTACAAGGAAATCAAGTAGAGTTGCCCTAGAAAAATGCATGAAACCCTAGATTAGGGAGAACAAAACCCACATCTCACATTACATTGACATGTATGTGTATTTATACACCCTAGATACATGTGAGATGCTAGGATTGAGTTAAGTTCAAGGTGCATAGTTTTTGCATCTAGATGAACCGAAACTCATCTTATATGAGTAGTGGATCATTGAGAAAGTTTGTGTATAAGTTATGTACATTGAGCCCAAGGAATATGATCCAAAATAAGGTTTTGAAAACATTTTAAAATCTTTTTGAAAAACCTTGGTGAAGTTTATCTTTTGATAGCAATCACCATTGATGAGATTGATACAAAGTGAGCTAAAACTTTGAAGTTTTTATTCACTTTTTGATTTTGTATCAATTTCAATATTTTATGGGTAAAATATTTTTCTATCATTTTTCACCCATTGTATTTACTATAAGTAATATACGTATGAATTTTAATGATTTTTTGATATACGTAGAATTACTTATGATTTTCCTAATTTCATTTTTGATAACTGAAATTCTGATATTTCAGTTATCAGTCGACTGCTCTGGGTGGCAGTCGACTGATGAGGGTGGTAGTCGACTGGTAGCTGAGAGAGTCGACTGCCAATGCTAATTTCGGGAAAACAAGGTATGTTTAGCCCGTGTTCAGCTAATGTTAGAGTTCTCTAACCACTCCTAACCTTAGGATATGCTTTGGGAAGCATTATAAAGGGTGAAAATCCATTGGATATGGATTAGGAGAGTTGTTTAGGGTTTGTATCAAATTTAAGGATGGGAAAGTTCATGTTTGAATTTTGAACCTTATTTTTGATGTTTTAGAGTTCTTATTGGCTTAGAGACTTCCCAAGGCCATTGTTGGTGCAATGGTCAAGGGGGAGCAAGCCTTTAGAAGGAGGTATCCATCATAGGATGATGGATGGCATTTTTTCCTCATGAAGGGGAAAAAGAGATTTTGAGATACCCAATTTGAAAATTCGGAGAGTGCATAGGATTGCCTCTCTTGAGTGATATGGGACTTATCACTAGGAAGATGATAGACATCCTAGGTATTTTTGGACCAAGGGGAGATTGTAAGATCTCATTGGGACATGAGACATTGACCTCCTTGGAGAGAACCTTTTTGTTGTTAGTCAAAAAGGGGGAGAATTTATTGGGAAAATGACATCAATTGGGAAAATTGATGGGGATGATTGTTTTGAGTTAGAAGGTCTAACTCAATGGTTTGTTTGGTTTTTGTCAAACATCAAAAAGGGGGAGATTGTTGGTGCAATCGGCCCAGGTCATGATTGACCAGGACTCGAGCTTGACTCGAGAGATGTTTTGATGTTCGACAAAAACATATGACAATGTGATTGTCATTGGAAAAGTCCAAGTCTTGGGTGCTTGGCATGGAAAGTCCAAGTGGGACACTTGGCATTTGGGAAAGTCCAAGCATGGGTCTTGGCAATGGAAAGTCCTGTAGGGAGTTGCTTCGGAGGCTCATTGGCTCCAATGTCCCCGGATTAAAATTTTCACTAATGAAAGAATTAATCCGGATGGGATGAGCTTCCTTAGCACAACCATTTCATCGTCGTGCTAACAACTTGAGTGGTCGCTTGAACAAACTAGTTGTTCAAGCCACACAACTCTTCTAGTTGGTTAGCCGCGGAAGAGACGACGGACGGATCGCCGGTTTTTGTGTTTGTCTTCGGGGTCCATGATTATACAATATATTTTCATACACACACATGTATAATCAAAACATAAAAGAACATGCTCAGATCTGTAATTAAAGTTAAAAGAACTTTATACCTTACGATCTTCTACCGTATGTCCTATCCTTCTCGTGGACGACGTGTGGACGAAGATCCTCCACGAGTAGAAGCCTTCTAGATCGTGTTCTTCCCTTCCTTGTCCGCTGCGAACAAAGAGAAGAACCAACAAATACCTATCCTTTCTAGAACCAGCCACCAAATTAGGGAATTGCCACCCAAGGAGCAAGTGGATGAAGCGCCGGCCAACTTGAAGAGGGGTTGCCGCCGGCCACCAAGGAGAAAGGGAGGAGGAAGAGTGCCGGCCACCAATGGAAGGAGAACCGCCGGCCAAGGAAGAAGGGAGAGGCCTCTTGGATGGGCGCCGGCCAAGTCTTGATGGAGGAGGATGGGCGCCGGCAACAACTAGAAGGTAGAAGGTTGCCGCCCAAGCTTTTGCTCCAAAACCCTAGCCACCCAAAAACCCTAGCCGCCCACTTTTTGGAAGAACCAAAACCTAATTCCAATTCTCTTAATTGCCGCCCAACCCTTAGCCATCTATATATAGAGTTGGGCCTAAGCCTCCTTTAATCTCCACCGTCGGATCTAGGGATTTATCTCCACCGTCAGATCTAGGGTTTTATCCCAACCGTTGGATCTAGGGTTTAATCCCAACCGTCGGATCTAGGATTTCATCCCAACCATCGGATCTAGGGTTTCATCCCAACCGTCGGATCTAGGGTTTTATCCCAACCATCGGATCTAGGGTTTCATCCCAACCGTCGGATCTAGGGTTTTATCCCAACCGTCGGATCTAGGGATTTAATCCCAACCGTTGGTTCTAGGTTTTGTTTTACATTCTTGGATCTAGACTTCACAAGGATTATATTAGGCTACGATAGGGACCATAAGGAGGAGTTGGATCTTGGCCACCCGATGGATCGGAACCACACAAACTTGATCCATCAATGATGTTCCATTCCACTAGAGGATCATCATTGAACTACCTCACTAACCCCCATAAATTAATATGGGCTCCATATATTATTCGTACATTAATCTCCCCGTGTTTAAGATATCAAATGTCCGTCAATTAATTGATTTACTGACCATCAATTAAGTAACATCTAATTCCTCGAGTAGTACCACTCAACCTTATCATCATGTTGACTAAGTCAACCAGCTGGGTTTACATGATTAACCTTATGAGCTCCTCAAGGGGACATTATCAACCTAATATATAGGACACGGTTTCCTCCTATAATCAACGACACACCATGTAAATAATATTATTTCCCAACTTACCGGGCATATTGATTTAATCCATCTAAATCTCACCCACTGATAAATCAAAGAAATAAATACTAAGTACATGTGTCCGTTATTATATCGGGATTAAGAGCATGTACAACATAATATCCGAGGTCCGATTCAATTATGTAGTCAATACTAAATTGAATCACCTCTATGTCGGTCCTGCTCAATACACCTAAGTGTACCAGTGTAACTCTATGTTCAAGACAAAACAATACCAAGCTACACTACAACCATGCCAATAGTTTGTCCAAAACCATCTTGGTTGTGAGCCTCTACTTATATTTTACAAGGAACTGATAACATGATCTTCTGTGCCACACTAAACACCATGTTATCTACAATGTAAAATATTAGACAATATGCACACATATAATAAATATATAAAGTGCAAATAATGATCATGTGATTCTTATTTCAAAATAAAATGTTCATAACAAAAAGCTAGGCTTTTAGTATACATTCTAACAATCTCCCACTTATACTAAAAGACTATGCCGTCATCACTCTGCCATACATCTGATCCCCATGTCCTCCACATGCCTATCAAACGCTTTCGCTGGAAGGGCCTTAGTGAATGGATCCGCCAGGTTATCCTCTGATGCAATCTTGGCGACAGCAACTTCTCCTCGCTTTACTATCTCTCGTATAAGGTGGTACTTGTGCTCTATGTGTTTAATCGCCTTATGGGCTCGTGGTTCCTTCGAGTTTGCAAATGCACCACTGTTATCACAATAAATTGTGATAGTTCTGGGCAAACCAGGAATCACATCCAAGTCCATCAAGAAGTTTCTAAGCCATACAGCTTCCTTGGCTGCCTCAGAGGCTGCCACATACTCAGCTTCCATGGTAGAGTCCGCCACGCATTTCTGCTTGACACTCCTCCATACTATGGCTCCACCTCCAAAAGTAAACACAAACCCCGAGGTAGACTTACTCTTGTCCCTATCTGATTGAAAATCCGAATCGGTGTAACCCACAGGGACTAATTGATCTTCCCGGTAAACCAGCATATAATCCCTAGTCCTTCTCAGGTACTTCAATATATGCTTTACCACAGTCCAATGTCCCTGTCTAGGATTACTCTGATATCTGCTAACCATGCCCACGGCAAAGCAGATATCCGGTCTCGTACATAGCATGGCATACATGAGGCTTCCTATTGCCGAAGCATAAGGAATCGCCTTCATGTCCTCTATCTCCTTTGATGTTTTGGGACACATCTCTTTAGATAAAGGGACTCCATGCCTAAAAGGTAGAAAACCTTTCTTGGAGTTCTGCATGCTAAAACGAGCAAGGATAGTGTCAATGTATGAAGCTTGAGATAAGCACAACATCCTTTTCTTGCGATCCCTTATAACTTTGATCCCAAGGATGTGTCCCACTTCTCCCAAGTCCTTCATGTCAAACTGTTTGGACAACCATACCCTTACGTCTGATAATACTTTGATATTGTTTCGAACTAACAAAATGTCATCTACGTATAGTACAAGAAACACCACTACGTTTCCATCACATCTCTTGTATACACAAGGCTCATCCGGACTTTGAATAAATCCATATGACTAGATTACCTCATCAAAGCGGATGTTCCAAGATCTAGAAGCTTGCTTCAATCCATAAATGGACCGATTAAGCTTACATACAAGATGCTCTTTGCCTTTAGCAATGAATCCTCCAGTTCTTTGCATATAGATGTTCTCCTCAAGACTTCCGTTAAGGAAAGCTGTCTTGACATCCATCTGCCAAATCTCATAATCCATAAGAGCAGCTATAGATAAGAGAATCTGGATAGACTTAAGCATAGCTATCGGCAAAAAGGTCTCCTCATAATCGATGCCCTCTTTCTGAGTATACCCTTTTGCAACAAGCCTAGCTTTGAAGGTCTCAACCTTCCCGTCTACTCCTCTCTTTCTCTTGTAGATCCACTTGCATCCAATGGTTTTTATACCATCGGGTGGCTCTACTAGCTCCCAGACCTGATTAGAATCCATAGATTCTATCTTTGAATTCATCGCTCTTTGCCAAGATACCGCATCTCTATCTTCGATTGCCTCGTCATATGTCCAGGGATCAGGTTCATGTTCACCAGGGACTAAGTCCGAAGACTCTCCCAAAAACATGAATCTATCGGGTTGTCTAACAACCCTCCCACTACGACAAGGTGCCTCCTGTGTATGCTCTGTGACACGCGATGCAGTGACTTTTGGTGTCTCCTCTTGTACCGGTGGTACTGAAGTCGGGACTTCCCCTGTCAACTCCTCAAGAACAATCCTACTCGTGGGCTTGTGGTTCATCACATAGTCCTCCTCTAGAAATCTGGCATTCGTACTCACGATCACCTTCTGATCTCTAGGACTATAGAATAAACCACCCTTCGTTCCCTTAGGGTAGCCAATAAACAAGCGTACTTCTATACGAGATTCCAACTTACCAGCATCTCCCTTCAGCACATGTGCTGGACTACCCCAAATCCGAATATGTCTTAGACTAGGCTTTCGCCCAGTCCACAACTCTGTGGGAGTAGAGGGTACTGACTTAGATGGAACCAAGTTCAGAATGTGTGCTGCTGTTTCCAGAGCAAACCCCCAGAACGAATCAGGTAACTCAGAATAACTCATCATCGATCTGACCATCTCCATAAGAGTCCTATTCCTTCGCTCCGCCACACCATTCTGCTGGGGTGTGCCAGGTGCGGACAATTGGGATTGAATCCCAACCTCTGATAAGTAACTCCTAAACTCTCCCAAGAGGTACTCACCACCATTATCAGATCATAATGTCTTGATACTTTTACCTTGATGGTTCTCCACATCAGCCTTGAATTCTTTGAACTTGTCAAAACATTCAGACTTGCAGCGCATCAAGTAAATGTATCCATACCTTGAATAATCATCTATAAAAGAGACAAAGTATTCAAAGCCACTTCTTGCCTGGATAGACATAGGACAACACAAATCAGAATGAACCAATTCTAACACATCTTTGGCTCTATACCCCTTGGCCTTAAAAGGCCTCTTGGTCATTTTACCTTCCAAGCAAGATTCGCAGTTTGGGAGATCCTCCACCACTAATGAACCCAAAGGTCCATCAGCTATCAACCTTTGAATTTTGCTTAGGTTAATATGACCAAGCCTTAGATGCCAAAGATATGTTTGGTTCATTTGCGAAGGTTCTTTTCTCTTATTAGACTTAGAAGATGAGTTATTGATTTCTATATGCATCGTGGGAGTTTTTGGTTCAAGAGTATATAAATTGCCAACCAATGTACCAGAACAGATAATCTCCCTATTCCTTTTTATAACCACTTTGTCATTAAAAGAAACAGAATATCCATCCATAAATAATTTAGAAACTGAAATTAAATTCTTTCTAAAAGTAGGTACATAAAGACAATTTTTTAAAACCAAAACTTTATTCCTATCAAAAGATAAATAAACGTCTCCCACTGCAATAGCCGCCACCTTTGAAGCATTGCCCATGAAGACGGTAATCTCTCCCTCAACTAGTCGTCGGGTTTCCTGAAACCCTTGCAAAGTATTGCAGACATGATCAGTGGCTCTTGTATCTACACACCAGGCACTGGTAGATAACACCGCTAAACATGTTTCAACAACTAAACAAGAAGATATACCTTTGTTCTTTCGACGAGGGCAGTCCGCCTTCCAATGTCCAGTCTGCTTGCAAGTGAAGCACTTGCCTTTCGGCTTCTTCACTCCTGCTTGAGGTCCTACTGCCACTTTCTTCGCTCCACCTTGCTTCTTCTTCTTCTTACCTTTAGGTTTAGAGGAAGAAACCTTCTGAGCGACCATGGCTTGAGCACTCTGACAAAAAAGCCCCTCTGCCGCCTGGAGTTCTGTCAGAAGCTCTGCCAACGAATACAACCTCTTGTTCATGTTGTAGTTGAGGCAAAACTGCTCAAAACTCCTAGGCAGAGACTGGAGAATGATATCGACCTGGGTTTCCCCATCGATCTCAGCCCCGAGGACTTCCATCTCATTAAGATGAGCCATCATCTTGAGAACATGATCCCTAACGGGTGTTCCCTCGATCATGGTGGTCATCATTAAGTTTCTTATTGCCTCCTGCCTAGCCGCCCTACTCTGATGTCCGAAAAGTTCCTTGAGATTGAACATCATGTCATAAGCTGTGGCTATGACCTGATGCTGATGTTGCAGCACATTTGACATAGATGCCAAAATGTAACACCGCGCCATCTCATCTGCCTTTACCCATTTCTTATAATGTTCTTTCTCCTTTTCATCAGAGTCATCGGTGGGCTTAGGAGGACAGACCTCAAAGAGTACAAATTTGTACTCCTCCGCAGTTAAGACAATATCCAGGTTTCTTTTCCAATCAATGTAGTTTGGTCCAGTAAGTTTGTTTTCTTTTTAAATCATAGCAAGTGGGCTGAAAGCCATTTGAAAATCCTAAAAATCACAATGATCAAAATATTAGATTTCAAATATTATTGATTCCTCAAAACAATAAAATTCCGAAATCAACCAACACCTCAAAACACCGAGAATATCGCATACCACGATAGTGTGGACGTATACGAATTCTACATTTGTAAGAGGAGGTTTTACCCATTAATTTTATTATCTTATCAACCTTACTTTTTGACAAATAAAATTAATAGTTGGTTCCTCTTTAGCCCTACAAATAAAAGAAGTGACTCCGATGGGGAGGATACTTTTTATTTGCATCTAAGTGTGCACCATTACACGATACTAAGGGAATTATTTCGTATTATGTGCCTTACCGATGGGGAAGTACACACGCTCCTAAATAATTTCCTATAACCATTATTTGACCTAGTGATCCACAAACAAACCCATCCGATGGAGAGGAAGGCACTCAAAGCCAACGCGCAAGTTTGTTGCATCACACGTCAAATTGTAATGGAGGCCGCGGGAATTAATTAAAATGTCCCTCTCCCACTTAGTAAATTGAAAATGAGGAATTTTAAAATCATACACAACATGCATATAAAACAAATAAGCAATAAATATGGAAAAAAACAGAATTTTTCCAACTATTATGGCATTGTCCTCCAATATGCATCCCGTCGTGTCGCCACCTCGTCCGCTCCATCTTTTCCCGTGAGCAAGTCACCAAAGAGTTTCGAGCCGAGATAAAATATTTTAATTTACATCCATCGATCTTATACTTCATGAAGGAGTGTACAAATCATCTAGATCGAAAGTAAACTAAAATGAGCAGCTAAACAATGTCGTATTTAATTACAAAAATTAAATACTAATCTAGCCTCGTCAACCCCGAGGATTCAAATAATAAATTTTTACACACGTCCATTCACATACACACACATGGCCATAATAGTCGGATCTTATGCCTGCAACCAAAGAGTTAAACTACGCATATCCTACTATTATCCGGCACATATAATATATGAAAAATGCATAAAAAATTAACCGAATCCTAAACACACAAAACCGGAAACCGTGGCTCTGATACCACTTGTAGGGAGTTGCTTCGGAGGCTCATTGGCTCCCATGTCCCCGGAATAAAATTTTCACTAATGAAAGAATTAATCCGGATGGGATGAGCTTCCTTAGAACAACCATTTCGTCGTCGTGCTAACAACTTGAGTGGTCACTTGAACAAACTAGTTGTTCAAGCAACACAACTCTTCTAGTTGGTTAGCCGCGGAAGAGACGACGGACGGATCGCCGGTTTTTGTGTTTGTCTTCGGGGTCCATGATTATACAATATATTTTCATACACACACATGTATAATCAAAACATAAAAGAACATGCTCAGATCTGTAATTAAAGTTAAAAGAACTTTATACCTTACGATCTTCTACCGTATGTCCTATCCTTCTCGTGGACGACGTGTGGACGAAGATCCTCCACGAGTAGAAGCCTTCTAGATCGTGTTCTTCCCCTCCTTGTCCGCTGCGAACAAAGAGAAGAACCAAAAAATACCTATCCTTTCTAGAACCGGCCACCAAATTAGGGAATTTGGTGCAACCGCCGGCCAAGGAGCAAGTGGATGAAGCACCGGCCAACTTGAAGAGGGGTTGCCATCGGCCACCAAGGAGAAAGGGAGGAGGAAGAGTGCTGGCCACCAATGGAAGGAGAACCGCCGGCCAAGGAAGAAGGGAGAGGCCTCTAGGATGGGCGCCGGCCAAGTCTTGATGGAGGAGGATAGGCGCCGGCAACAACTAGAAGGTAGAAGGTTGTCGCCCAAGCTTTTGCTCCAAAACCCTAGCCGCCCAAAAACCCTAGCCGCCCACTTTTTGGAAGAACCAAAACCTAATTCCAATTCTCTTAATTGCCGCCCAACCCTTAGCCATCTATATATAGAGTTGGGCCTAAGCCTCCTTTAATCTCCACCGTCGGATCTAGGGATTTATCTCCACCGTCGGATCTAGGGTTTTATCCCAACCGTTGGATCTAGGGTTTAATCCCAACCGTCGGATCTAAGATTTCATCCCAACCATCAGATTTAGGGTTTCATCCCAACCGTCAGATCTAGGGTTTTATCCCAACCATCGGATCTAGGGTTTCATCCCAACCGTCGGATCTAGGGTTTTATCCCAACCGTCGGATCTAGGGATTTAATCCCAACCGTTGGTTCTAGGTTTTGTTTTACATTCTTGGATCTAGACTTCACAAGGATTATATTAGGCTACGATAGGGACCATAAGGAGGAGTTGGATCTTGGCCACCCGATGGATCGGAACCACACAAACTTGATCCATCAATGATGTTCCATTCCACTAGAGGATCATCATTGAACTACCTCACTAACCCCCATAAATTAATATGGGCTCCATATATTATTCGTACATTAATCTCCCCGTGTTTAAGATATCAAATGTTCGTCAATTAATTGATTTACTGACCATCAATTAATTAACATCTAATTCCTCGAGTAGTACCACTCAACCTTATCATCATGTTGACTAAGTCAACCAGCTGGGTTTACATGATGAACCTTATGAGCTCCTCAAGGGGACATTATCAACCTAATATATAGGACACGGTTTCCTCCTATAATCAATGACACACCATGTAAATAATATTATTTCCCAACTTACCGGGCATATTGATTTAATCCATCTAAATCTCACCCAATGGTAAATCAAAGAAATAAATACTAAGTACATGTGCCCGTTATTATATCGGGATTAAGAGCATGTACAACATAATATCCGAGGTCCGATTCAATTATGTAATCAGTACTAAATTGAATCACCTCTATGTCGGTCCTGCTCAATACACCTAAGTGTACCAGTGTAACTCTATGTTCAAGACAAAACAATACCAAGCTACACTACAACCATGCCAATGGTTTGTCCAAAACCATCTTGGTTATGAGCCTCTACTTATATTTTACAAGGAACTGATAACATGATCTTCTGTGCTACACCAAGCACCATGTTATCTACAATGTAAAATATTAGACAATATGCACACATATAATAAATATATAAAGTGCAAATAATGATCATGTGATTCTTATTTCAAAATAAAATGTTCATAACAAAAAACTAGGCTTTCAGTATACATTCCAACAAGTCCAACATGGGTTGGCAAGGAAAAGTCAAAGCATAGGTCTTGGCATGGAAAGTCCAACATGGGATGGCAAGGGAAAGTCGAAGCTTGAGTCTTGGCATTTAAGAAGTCCAAGGGGTTGATATTGGCAGCGTAAAATTCAAGCGGGAGTCTTGGCAGCATAAGTCCAATGGTTGGTGGCGTAAAGTTCAAGCGGAGTCTTGGCGGCGTAAGTCCAATGTGCCTTGGCGGTGTAGACACCATTTGCATGACATAGCTAATGGAAGCACCTGAAGGCTAGCGCAATGGCTGAACAAGTCATGGATGACTTGGAGGGATCCGAGAGGAGTGAGGCTGATGGAGGTGGCTAGAAGGCTTAGGTCTAGGGTAAGGGTGGTCAAGCATGTATGGGCACGCCATACTTGGGTTAAATCTCATGGTTGAGGTTAAAACCTCATATTTGAGGTGTGTCAGTCGACTGGTGTCATATGGTAGTTGACGATTACGTATTGCTATGATAGACTCGTTTGATCAACCTAAGATTAAAGATATGGCGATAGTCATTGCTACGGCGATCGTGATTTAATCGGTCGTGTGATCAGTCGATTGATGCTCGGGTTTTGGGGCACAAAATGGTGTCTCACTCGACCGCTGCGATCAGCAGTCGAGTGATGGCTTGATCAGTCGACTGATGGTCATAATCAGTCGACTGATGTCCTAGTCGTTGGATTTTTCCAGCGTGGATTACACCGTTGTCTCACAGCAACAGTGTCATCAGTCGATTGATGGTCCCGAGCAGTCAACTGATCGGCGTTTTCCATCCCAGGAAGAAGCTTTAAATGGAGCTCGTGGAGGAGGAAAAAGCATCTGGTTCTTGAGCATCCTTGGGGCGATTTGTTACTGCAAATCAGGGTCTCAAAGGCCATTCTTAGTTCAACCAAAAGCAAGCAATCCAAAGGCATTTGTAAATTATTTTCTTTACTTGTATTGCATTGTATTTCATATTAGTTGTTTATTGTATTTAGTTTATTGTTTTAAAATATTGTACGAGGTTTCTCCGCCTCTGGAATTTTCCAAGAAGGTGTATTTATTAGTGGTGTGTGATTGGCATCGCTAGGGCTCGTTTGAGCCCGATTCGTTGAGTAGGAACCTTGAGGTTCCGAACCACGTTATATGATCGTGTTGTGATTGTGTATCTTGTTATATTTATTTATTATTACTATTCCACTGTGCTAAAAAGATTATAGATGATCAAACGCGAACAAATTCCATCACGCTACAAATACAAGCTATTCACCCCCCTTTAGTGTTCCAATGATCTCCTACATAAAAGAAAGTAATTAAAGTAAAGCAAGAAAATAAATCTAATCCTATGTCCGATCCAATTATCTGTTGGGATGTTTACTGAAAAGTCTATCTTTTGTATGAACATCTTTATTTTGAAATAAGAATCACATGATCATTATTTGCATATTTTTATGACTATGCATATTGTCTAATACATTACATTATAGATAACATGGTGTGTGGTGTCACACGGGAGATCATGTTATCAGCTACTTGTAAAGTATAAGTAAAGGTTCACAACCGAGATTGCTTTGGACAAACCATCGGAATGGTTGTAGTGTGATTTGGTATTGGTTTGTCTTGACCATAGAATTACACTAATGTACTTAGTGTGTATTGAGCAGGACCGACTTAAAGGTGATTCGATTTATTGCTGACTACATAATCGAATCGGACCTCAGATATTATTTTGTACATGCTCTTAATCTTGATATAATAACGGGCGCATATACTTAGTATTCATCTCTTTGATTTACCAATGAGAGAGATTTATAGATTAAATCGATAGGCTCGGTAAGTTGGGAGATGATATTATTTATATGGTGTGTCGTTGATTATAGGAGGAAACCGTGTCCTATATATTAGGATGATGATGTCCCCTTGAGGAGGTCATAAGGTTCATCATGTAAACCCTGTAGGTGGACTTGGTCTGGCATGATGAAAAGGTTGAGTGGTACTACTCATGGAGTTAGATGTTGATTAATTAATGGTCAGTAAATTAATTAATCGACGGACATTCGAGATCTTAAACATTGGGAGAAAATGTACAAATAATATATGGAGCCCATATTAACTTATGGGGGTTGCTGAGGTAGATCAATGATAATCCTTTAGTGGATTGGATTATCATTAATGGATCAGACTTTATGTGGGCTTGATCCATGGGTGGCCAAGATCCAACTCCTCCTCATGGTCCCTAATGTAGCCTATTAACACCTCATGAAGCTTAGATCCAATGGATAGAAACAAAACTCTAGATCCAAAGGTAGAGATTAAATCTCTAGATCTGATGGTTGAGATTAAAAGGAGGCTTATCCCTAACTCTATAAAAGGAGCACAAGGGGTTGGCGTGGAGAATTAATCAAGAGGAGCTAGGGTTTTGGAGTTGGCGGCAAGAAGAGGAGCTAGGGTTTGGGCTTGGGCGGCACCTAAAAAGGAAAGTTTTCCTTGACTTCTCCTTCTTCCTCAAGCTCCCGGCGCCCCTTGAAGCTCTTCCATCCCTTGGCCGGCATCCAAACTCCCTCTTCTCCTTCTCCTTGGCCGGTGGAACAAAGGTTTAGGGTCCTCCCTTGAAGCTTTTGGTCGGCAACCCATAATCTCTTCTTCCTTCTTGGCCTGCGGCAAAGCTCCATCCTTGGAGGTTTTTGCTTGGTTGAAAGAAGGAATAGTGCTTTGTTTCTATTTTTCCTCTTGCTCGGAACGAGCAAGGAAGGAAGATTGGCGATCTAGGAGCTTCAACTTTTGGTAGATCGTCGCCCACACGATGTCCGAAAGGAGGAAGGTCATACATTAGAAGATCGAGAGGTATATCTATTCTCTATTCTCTTTTGTTACTTGCTTGTATTTGTTTTTTCAATTATGAGCATGATATATTCTGTTTGTGCCTAAATAATACTTGGATCCCGAACATAAAAACAAAAGTTGGTGATCCGTACATCGTCTATTCCGTGGCTACTCATAGAATAGAGGTTGGTCACTTGAACAACGAGTTTGTTCAAGTGACCTCTCTAAACGAATAGCACGACGATGACTTGGTTGTTTGAGCAATCCCTTTTGTCTAGGATTAAATTTTTTTTTAATCCGGGGACATCGATGGGATCGCCATGAATAAACAACCGAGGTGAAGTGGGAAGCGAAGTTTCCCCTCATGGATCAATGAAAACAAACCTTCAATTGGTATCAGAGCAAAGGTTTCCAGTTTTGTGTGTTTAGGATTCAGTTAATTTTTATGCACTTTTCATATATTATATGTGTTGGATAATAGTAGGATATGCGTAGGTTAACTCTTTGGTTGCAGGCATAAGATCCGACATGGCGTATGTACCCATATGTGTGTATGTGATTGTATGTGTATATTTTGTTGAATCCTCGGGGTTGACGAGGATAGTATTTAATTTTTTGTAAATTAGATACGACATTGTTTATCCACTCTTTTTATTTTAGTTTACTTTCGATCTAGATTTCATGTACACTCCCTCATGGAGTATAGGATCGATGGATGTAAATTAAAATAGATTTTAGTCTCGGCTCGGATCTCCGGATGGCTCTTACATGGCGTAGGAGGAGCGGACAAGAAGGCGATGCGACGGGAGACATATTGAAGACAAAAGCCATAATAGTTGGAAAATAATTTATTTTTCATATTTATTGCTTTTTGTTTGATATGCATGTCGTAGGCTAGGAAAATTCCTCAATTTCAAATTACTAAGTGGGAGAGGGAAATGTTTATAAATTCCCACGGCCTCCATTACGATTTGACAAGTGATGCAAATAAACTTGCGCATCGGCTCTGAGTGCCTTCCTCCCCATCGGATGAGTTTGTTTGCGGATCACAAGGTCAAATATGGTTATAGGGAATTATTAAGGAGCGTGTACACTTCCCCATCGGAAGGCTCATAACCCGAGATAATTACCTTGGTACCGAGTAATGGTGAACACTTAGATACAAATATAAGTATCCTCCCCATCGGAGTCACTGCTTTTATTTGTAGAGCCAAAGAGAAACCAATTATTAATTTTACTTGTCAAAAAGTTAGGTTGACAAGATAGTAAAATTAATGGGTAAAACCTCTTCTTACAAATGTAGAATTCGTATATGTCCACACTATCGTGGCATACGATATTCTCGGTGTTTTGAGGTATTGGTTGATTTTAAAATTTTATTGTTTGAGGAATCAATAATATTTTGAAATCTAATGTTTTGATTTATGTGATTCTTAGGTTTTCTTTCAAAATGACTTTTAACCCACTTGTTGTGATACTGAAAGAGAACAAACTTACTGGACCCAACTATGTTGATTGGAAGAGGAATCTAGACATTGTCTTGATTGCTGAGGAATACAAATATGTACTCCTCGAAGAGTGCCCTCCAAAGCCTACAGATGATTCTGGGGAAAAGGAGAAAGAGAGTTATAAGAAGTGGATCAAGGCCGATGAGATGGTGCGGTGTTACATTTTGGCATCTATGTCAAATGTACTGCAACATCAGCATCAAGCCATGCCCACAACTTATGACTTGATGCTCAATCTCAAAGAGCTTTTCGGACACCAGAATCGAGCTGCGAGGCAGGAAGCGATGAGGAACTTGATGATGACCACCATGATCGAGGGAACACCCGTGAGGGATCATGTCTCAAGATGATAGCTCATTTGAATGAGTTGGAGGTCCTTGGAGCTGAGATCGATGGGGAACCCCAGGACGATATCATACTCCAGTCTCTACCTAGGAGTTTTGAGTAGTTTCGCCTGAACTACAACATGAACAAGAGGTTGTATTCATTGGCGGAACTTCTGACAGAACTCCAAGCGACAGAGGGGCTATTTTGTCAAAGTGCTCAGGCACATGCCATGGTGACCCAAAAGGTTTCTACTTCTAAGCCAAAAGGCAAGAAGAAGAAGAAACAAACATGGACGAAGGTGGTAGGAGGTACTCAGGGAGGAGTGAAGAAGCTGAAAGGCAAGTGCTTCACTTGTAAGCAGACTGGACATTGGAAGAAGGACTACCCCAACCACAAGAACAAAGGTATATCTTTTGGTCTAGTCATTGAAACATGTTTAGCGGTGTTATCTACTGGCACCTGCTGTGTAGATATGGGAGCCACTGATCATGTCTGCAATACTTTGCAGGGGTTCCAGGAAACCAGACGACTGGCTGAGGGGAAGATTACCGTGTACTTGGGTGATGCCATAAAGGTGGCGGCTGTTGCAGTTGGAGACGTTCATTTATCTTTTGAGAAAAATAAGCTTTTGGTTCTTAAGAATTACCTTTATGTACCTTTTTTTAGAAAGAATTTAATTTCGATTTCTAAATTGTTTATGGATGGATATTCTATTTCTTTCAATGACAAAGTTGTCATAAAAAGGAATAGGGGCATTATCTGTTCTAGTACATTGATAGGAAATTTGTACACACTTGAACCAAAAGCTCCCACGATGCAAATTGAAATTAATAACTCATCTTCTAATTCCAATAAGAGAAAAGAACCTTCGAAGATGAACCAAACATTTCTTTGGCATCTTAGGCTTTGTTATATTAACCTAAGCAGAATTCAAAGGTTGATAGTTGATGGACCTTTGGGTTCATTAGTGGTGGAGGATTTCCCAACCCATGAATCTTGCTTGGAGGGTAAAATGACCAAGAGGCCTTTTAAGGCCAAGGGGTATAGAGCCAAAGATGTGTTAGAATTGGTTCATTCTGATTTGTGTGGTCCTATGTCTATCCAGGCTCGAGGTGGTTTCGAGTATTTCATATCTTTTATAGACGATTACTCGAGATATGGATACATTTACCTGATGCGCCGCAAGTCTAAATGCTTTGACAAGTTCAAAGAATTCAAGGCTGATGTGGAGAAACGTCAAGGTAAAAGTATCAAGACACTATGATCTGATTGTGGTGCCGAGTACCTCTTGGGAGAGTTTAGGAATTACCTATCAGAGGCTGGGATTCAATCCCAATTGACTGCACCTGGCACACCCTAGCAAAATGGTGTAGCAGAGCGAAGGAATAGAACTCTTATGGAGATGGTTAGATCAATGATGAGTTATTCTGAGTTTCCAGATTCGTTCTGGGGATAAGCTCTAGATACGGCGGTGTACATTCTGAACTTAGTTCCATCTAAATCAGTGCCTTTTACTCCCATAGAATTATGGACTGGGCGAAAGCCTAGTCTAAGACATATTCGGAAATGGGGGAGTCCAGCACATGTGCTAAAGGCAGATGCTAGTAAGTTGGAACCTCGTTTAGAAGTACGCATGTTCGTTGACTATCCTAGAGGAATGAAAGGTTGTCTATTTTATAACCCTAGAGATCAGAGGGTGATCGTTAGCACGAATGCTAGATTTCTAGAGGAAGACTATGTGATAGGCTACAAGCCCAAGAGTAAAATTGTTCTGGAGGAATTAAAAGGGGAAGTCACTTCTTTAGTACCACCGGTACAAGAGGATATATCACAAGTCACTGCACCGCGTGTCACAGAGGATACACAGGAGATACCTCGTCATAGTGGGAGGGTTGTTAGACAGCCTGATAGATTCATGTTCTTGGGAGAATCTTCTGATTTGGTCCCTGGCGAATATGAACCTAATCCCTGGACATATGATGAGACAATCCAAGATATAGATGCAGCATCTTGGCAAAGTGCAATGAATACTGAGATTGAATCTATGGATTCAAATCAGGTATGGGAGCTAGTGGAACCACCCGATGGTGTAAAAACCATTAGATGCAAGTGGATCTACAAAAGAAAAAGAGGAATAGATGGGAAGGTTGAGCACCACCCGATGGTGTAAAAACCATTGGATGCAAGTGGATCTACAAGAGAAAGAGAGGAATAGATGGGAAGGTTGAGACCTTCAAAGCGAGGCTTGTTGCGAAGGGGTATACTCAGAAAGAGGGTATCGATTATGAGGAGACCTTTTCACCGGTAGCCATGCTTAAGTCTATCCGGATTCTCTTATGCATAGCAGCTCATATGGATTATGAGGTGTGGCAGATGGATGTCAAGACAACTTTCCTTAATGGAAGTCTTGAGGAAAACATCTACATGAAGCAACCAGAGGGATTCATTGCTAAGAGCAAAGAGCATCTTGTATGTAAGCTTAATCGGTCCATTTATGGATTGAAGCAAGCTTCGAGGTCTTGGAACATCCGCTTTGATGAGGTGATCTAGTCTTATGAATTTATTCAATGTCCGGATGAATCTTGTGTATACAAGAGATGTGACGGAAACGTAGTGACATTTCTTGTACTATACGTAGATGACATTTTATTTATTGACAACAATATCAAGGTGTTATCGGACGTAAGTGTATGGTTGTCCAAACAGTTTGATATGAAGGACTTGGGAGAGGTGGGACACATCCTTGGGATTAAGGTAATAAGGGATCGCAGGAAAAGGATGTTGTACTTATCCCAAGCTTCATACATAGACACGATTATGGAGCGTTTTAGCATGCAGAACTCCAAGAAGGGTTTTCTACCTTTCAGGCATGGAGTTCCTTTATCTAAGGAGATGTATCTTAGATCATCTGAGGAGATAGAGGAGATGAAGCCTCATGTATCACGATCATGTATATGTATGAGATGAGACCAGATATCTGCTTTGCCGTGGGCATGGTCAGCAGATATCAGAGTAATCCAGGACAGGGACATTGGACTGTGGTAAAGCATATATTGAAGTACCTAAGAAGGACTAGGGATTATATGCTGGTTTACCGGGCAGACCAATTACTCCCTGTGGGTTACACGGATTTCGACTTGCAATCTAATAGGGATAACATTAAGTCTACCTCAGGTTTTGTGTTTACTTTGGGAGGTGGAGCCATTGTATGGAGGAGTGTCAAGCAGAAGTGCGTGACGGACTCCACCATGGAAGCTGAGTATGTGGCAGCCTCTGAGGCGACCAAAGAAGTTGTATGGCTCAGGAACTTCCTGATGGACATGGATGTGATTCCTGGTTTGCCCAGAACTATCACAATTTATTGTGATAATAGTGGTGCAGTTGCAAACTCGAAGGAACCACGAGCCCATAAGGCTAGTAAACACATAGAGCGCAAGTACAACCTGATACGAGAAATCGTAAAGAGAGGAGAAGTTGCTGTGGACAAGATTGCATCTGAGGATAACCTGGTAGATCCTTTCACTAAGGCCCTTCCGTCGAGAGCTTTTGATAGGCATGTGGAGGGAATGGGGATCAGATGTATGGAACTTTGAGGACAACATAGTATTTTAGTATAAGTGGGAGATTGTAGGGATGTATACTGAAAAGTCTATCTTTTGTATGAACATCTTTATTTTGGAATAAGAATCACATGATCATTGTTTGCATATTTTTATGGTTATGCAATATTGTCTAATACTTTACATTGTAGATAACATGGTGTGTGGTGTCACACAGGAGATCATGTTATCGGCCCCTTGAAAAGTATAAGTAAAGGCTCACAACCGAGATGGCTTTGGACAAACCATCGGAATGGTTGTAGTGTGATTTGGTATTGGTTTGTCTTGACCATAGAATCACACTAGTACACTTTGTGTGTATTGAGCAGGACTGACTTAGAGGTGATTCGATTTATTGCTGACTACATAATCGAATCGGACCTCGGATATTATTTAGTACATGCTCTTAATCCCGATATAATAACAGGCACATATACTTAGTACTCATCTCTTTGATTTACCAATGGGCAAGATTTATAGATTAAATCGATAGGCTCGGTAAGTTGGGAGATGATATTATTTATATGGTGTGCCATTGATTATAGGGAGGCGTGTCCTATATATTAGGATGATGATGTCCCCTTGAGGAGCTCATAAGGTTCATCATGTAAACCCTGCAGGTGGACTTGGTCCGGCATGATGAAAAGGTTGAGTGGTACTATTCAAGGAGTTAGATATTGATTAATTAATAGTCAGTAAATTAATTAATCGACGGACATTCGAGATCTTAAACACAGGAAGAAAATGTACAAATAATATATGGAGCCCATATTATCATATGGGGGTTGGTGAGGTAGATCAATGATGAACCTTTAGTGGATTGGATCATCATTAGTGGATCGGACTTTATGTGGGCTTGATCCATGGGTGGCCAAGACCCAACTCCTCCTCATGATCCCTAATGTATCCTATTAACACCTCATGATGCTTAGATCCAATGGATAGAAACAAAACTCTAAGATCCATTGGTAGAGATTAAATCTCTAAGATCCGACGGTTGAGATTAAATCCCTAGAACCAATGGAGGAGATTAATTCATGACTTATCCCTAAATCTATAAAAGGGTGTCAAGGGGTTGGCGTGAACAATATTGAAGGAGAGCAAGGCTTGGGCGGCAAGAGAAGGGAATCCTAGTTGAGATAGGATTAGGATTAGGGTTAGGGTTTGGAGGCTAGGGCGGAACGAAATAAACCAAGGTTTCCTTTCTTCTTCCTTGTCTTGTGGCCGGCGTCCAGCAAGTTTCCAGCCCCTTCCCAGCCCTTGGCCGGCGTCCAAAAGCTCCCTTCTCCCTCTCCTTAGGTTGTGGAAACAAGATATAGGGCTTCCCTTGGTGTCTTGGTTGTTTCCCACCATCTTCTTCTTCATCTAGTTGGCCGGCGGCAAGGAAAGCTTTGGTTCCTTGTTGGTTGTTTCTAGTGAGGAGAAAAACCTTGTTTCTATTCTTCCTCTTGCTTTGGAAGAGCAAGGAAGGAAGATTTGCGATCTAGGAGCTTCGACTTTTGGTGGATCGTCGCTCACACGACGTCCAAAAGGAGGAAGGTCATACATTAGAAGATCGAGAGGTATACCTATTCTACTTTCTTCTTTTGTTTGTTGCTTGTTTTTGTTTTTCAATTATAAGCATGTTATAAATTTGTAAATGGATAAATAATACTTGGATCGCGAGTATAAACACGAAAACCGGCGATCCGGACATCGTCTATTCCGCGGCTACTCGTAGAATAGAGGATGGTCGCTTGAACAACTAGTTTGTTCAAGTGACCTCTCTAAACGAATAGCATGACGATGACTTGGTTTCTTTGGCAATCCCTTTTGTATAGGATTAAATTTTTTTAATCCAGGGACATCGAAGGGATCTCCATGGACAAGCTACCGAGGTGAAGTGGGAAGCGAAGTTTCACCTCACGGACTCGATAAGCAAAACCCTTCAATAATGTCCCTCTATCCTTGACATCTAGATTGACCAATTGAAGCATAGACCGTGTCATCCTCGGCACAATCTATATCTTGAACTCCAAGTAGAATCACTCTAATCAAATGAGCTCAATATCTCATATTGACTCTTTTGGGCATGGCCATGCACATAGTGATCTCACTCTATCAAGAATAACGATGTCACTCCCGTCATATAGGAGGGATAGATCTCATCTATATCACTCATATCTCTCCGCATAATTTGTTACATACCCAGTAATCGCCTTTATAGTCCACCCATTTACGGGTGACGTTTGACGAAGCCAAAGTATGCAACTCCTTATGTAGGGAACCATGGTGACTTCAGGTTCAAGGACTAATAGTCACATGAGAAAGTATATGACACTCATATAATGATCCATGATACTTTCTCATGGCGGGTCATTCAGTATACATTCTCCAATGCATACCCATGTATCAACTTGATATCTCATATCCATGACTTGTGAGATCAAGTCATCGAGTTGACCTACATGCTAGTCTCTACGCATTAACATTGTCCCTGAATGTTAATACTTGACTAGGAATGATTAAGAGCAGTGTTCTCTATATCATCTCATTATCGATTCAACCAATCGATTGATATAGATAAGAACCTTCTACTCAAGGACGTTATTATACTTAGTTATTTGGCACCAATACAAATAAATATAATAACCATGCCTTTATAAATAGAAATATGATACAATAAAGTCCATACAACAATCATCACATGATTGGCTCTAGGCCTTTCACTGACACATGGCTTCCGCAATGTCATCTTTCACCGACTCAAGGACCCAAGCCATGAGATGGTGAACCCACCAATACTAACATCAAGCTATCCCATGTGTGATTTACCAAGTCTTGCGCAACTTAAACACACATATCAAATCAACATAATCAACCTAACTTAAAACTTTTGCCACACACATCAAAACCACATCATACATGGGTTGATTGCCCTAACAATTTTGTATTTAGACTAGTTTATTTCATGTTTTTAAGCATTAGGTATACTCCTAATTTAGTGGCTTGGTTCTTCATATGCATAGATGTTTAGGATCGAATAATCTATTTTCGATAGACTCAGAAATCGAAAGAACCTACCATCGCAGGAGAGCAGAGAAGAGAAGCATGGAGGATCTAGACACATCTGTGGTAAACTTAAGTAGCCAGCCTCTACGAGACTATGCAACCCCTAGTGCTAGAGGATATAAGTCGAGCATAACTGGACCATCGATTTCAGCCAACAACTTTAAACTAAAACCTGCGCTCATACACATGGTCCAGTAGAGCCAATTCGGAGGAGCTATAACTGAATATTCGAACCGGCACCTGGAGACATTTTTTGAGATATGCTCAACGATGAAATTCAATGGAGTACCTGATGATGCAATCCGTCTGAGCCTATTTCCATTCTCACTGCGAGATAAGGTGAAGACATGGCTCCACTCCCTTCCTTCAGGAAGCATCACCATGTGGGAGCAATGTGAGCAGCAATTCTTAAATAAATATTTTCCACCAAGTAAAACTGCCCAATTGCACCATTTGATCACTAGCTTCCTTCTGAAAGAGGCAGAGTCCTTGTTCGAAGCCTAGGATCACTACTAAGGGTTGCTCTACGAATGCCCCCATCATGGTCTAGAGAGGTGGCTGGTGATCCACATATTCTATAATGGGATCACGTATACCACTAAGGTGTCCCTCGATTCTGCTGTAGGAGGTGCTTTGATGAATAATACTATCGAGGAAGCAGAGGAGCTAATCGAAGAGGTGGCCTAGAACCACCATCAATGAGCTTCCGAGCATAGTCACCCAATGCCTATAGTCGGTCGATATGTTGTTAACTCCATCGACCACCTAGCGACAAGAATGGACGCACTTAGTAGACGGTTCGACTCTCTAAACCCTACTTTTGCATGTGAGGTCAATGCCTTTGGAGAGGGAGAAGTAGCATATCAAGAGGACTATTATGGAGGGCGGGGTAGCTTAGACGAGCAGATTGAGCATGTCGATGCGGTTGGAGACCACTATCAAAGGGCCAAAACTCATATTCCAGTACCTACAATCTTGGATGGTGGAACCACCTGAACTTTTCCTGTATGAATAACTCGGGGAATTTCCAACCATTGGGAGGATATGGGCAGCAACAGAGCAGCGGGAAGTAACAACCACACATGTCTAGACCGGAACTAATGGTGGAAGACTTTATTGTTACCTAAACAAAGGCCAATGCAGAATTCCAGCGCCAACATCAGAGATCGGAAGAGGCAATTAGGGAGTTGAAGGCCTCTGTCGATGGGCTCGCAAGCCATGCTAAAATGCTAGAAACGCAAGTGGCTCAAATATCCCAGACCATGTCACATACCATGGATGGATCTCCACCATTACCCGAGCAAAATCAGGTTAAGGAAGAGGGAGTATGCGGTGAGGAGCTAGGATAGAAAAACAGATTTGCTAGGGGGTGTGCAACCATGATTTCAACTTTACCAAACCAGGCTGAAATTGAAGAAAAAATCCCACCCAAGCTGGAGGACCCTGGTGAATTTGTTATACCATGCATGATTTATGGTGAGAGCTTCGATGGAGAACTATGCGATCTAGGGCCTTCAGTTAGCGTGATGCTCTATGCATCCTACCAGGAGATGGGACTAAGTGGTATACAACTGACGGACATGGGTATTCGCATGACGAACGATACGATCAAGGAGACCATTGGCATGTTAGAACATGTACTTGTGGTGATTGAGAATTTTATCATACCCATAGATTTTATCATACTGGACACAGGACCAAACCCTCAAAATCCCATCATTTTAGGTAGACCCTTTCTGGCGACCGCGGGAGCATGCATAGACGTGAAGGCACATAAAGTCTCCCTGGAGGTAGATGACAAGATCGTCATATTCAACCTATCAGGGTGTAAGTATCCCTTTGCAGATGGGTATACCTCATGCAGAATAACTGATGCGCACGAATGCGACCTCAAATCTCGCGATGAAGGCTGTCGAGGACTCGAAGCGCGCGCTCGCGCTCAACACCCGCTAGTGCACGGATGTTGTCAAGTAATAAATATTATCGATCCCATAAGGACTGGGATTCGAATACCAAATATTTTTCGTGGTTGTAATTGTTCGGACGTAATCTCTAAGAGGTTTCGATTGGTGAGGGCTGTCGGTGGACTTTACTCTATACGGTGTCATACAGAGGAGGAAAGGAGTGTGTCGAGGTCTTCAAAGGTGATTCTAGGACTTCGGTTTCGCCTGTGTATCACAAAACAATGTTGTCAATTGGCATTGTCTAGATGTTTAGCTATGGTTTTATGGAAGGGACATCATACACTCTCCTACAGAGCTGCCACATCTACCGGGAGCTATCTCTGCCTAAAAGGACAGGATATACGGTACAAGGATGCCAAATCAATCCCTACGATGAACCGTTTCCGATTCCACCGCACCCTTCTATCCACAGTTATAAGAGATCAGGTTTACCCCTAGGTTCCTTGTATCAAATCCCCTAAATCATAAATACGAGGGCTGTCACACCTCGTATCGCCTAAGCACAGTGGATAGAAAACCAAAGGTGCATAGATATAGTAAAAACAACTACCAATTGTCAAATCAAACTCAAAGGCATAATTTAACATGAACCAACATTGTAATGTGCACACAAGCTAATCCCTAATCCTAGAATCGAAATTACTACTCCATGTATATGAAGGAAGAATCACAAAGCATGTTTATGTTCGAATACATATGGAATAAAATGTAGGAACAAAGAATTACAATGCTTCCGTGGTCTTCTCTCAGGCGTTGAAGTGCAAGGCGTGGACCTCCAGCGGCGTTCCACCTCCCCATTACGAGTAATCGAAGCTTTTTAGGGCTTCGGCATGCCGTCATAGCTGTCGTGCCTCCTCCTAGGGTTTGGACGGAGCCATCCTTATATAGACATTGCCTCGGACCACTGCAAAATACGGAAAAAGCCCTAGTCACGCAAATCTGGCAGGCCGCCACACGGTCGTGTGTTTCCACATGGCCAGGCCATGTGCGGCCCTGGGGTGTTGATCTCGCTCATTGGGCACGGTCGTGTGAATCCACATGCCCTGGTCGTGTCCCACTCTGTGTCTAGCTGCGAAATGTCCTTTTGCTCTAAAAGCGCATCTTTTTAACCCGAAATGCTAACCTGCACACAAAAGTTTAACAAGCAGACCTCCTAACTAGAAAATAGGAAATGCGTGCAAAATAGAGTAACATATGCATGAAACTAACATGAAATGTAACAAGATGTGAGAAAAAACTACTCCTAAAACCCTATATGTTTTGCTCACATCACTTCCCCAAGACTTAAATCTTTGCTTATCCTCAAGCAAACCTCAGTGCCATGAAATTTTAAAAAGATATTATTCCATAATTAGCATGTTAACTAAATTTATCAAGTGGTATTTGCAATCAAAGTAAAATAAATATGTTCTAGAAATTCACTAAGTTAGCTCCTCGTGCTCGTGCTAGGTAAATCATTCTTAGGGGCTACCCATTCCATGGTGAGTTAAGTCATCATCCTATAGCTTTCCTAAGGTTTTCAGCTCTTAGGCACTTACCTACCCAAAGCGAGGGTCGTTCCCTATATCTAGCATAAAGTCTCAAAGGCGTGCTCGGTATTGAGAGAAATTGTTAGGTGTTTCCCCAGTAGCCTAACTCGGTCTCAAAGGGGCACCTAGCCATTTCCACCCACGACAATTATTTTTTATCTCTCATAATCTTCTCTCTTTTTTTTCCTTTGTTTTCTTTTTCATTTCTTTTTTTCTCTCTTTTTTTTCTTTTCTTTTATTTTTTGGCTCATTGGGATTTTGATTTTTTCGAATGGGCTTACACAATCCGAGCATCTCCAGTAACTAAAATGTTAAACCTAGAGTCACCTATGGATTCTAAAGTACTAGACTACTGAGATGAATCATAACTCATTATGTACTAGGTTCTCCTTTTCAGAACGTTCGACATGTGTAAGTGTAAAAAAAAAGCTAACCAGTGTAAGTCTAGAACATTCAATAGAGCGAATAAAATAAAATACCACGAGATAAATGAGGTTCAGCTACCTATGGGAACAACTCATGTAAGCAACTTTCAAAAATACTACTGAGGTAGCTTTATAGAAAACAAAAATTAAGTACTGAAAGAAACTCAACAACTCATGCATGAATAAATGAATGAAAATACCAGAAAAGAAATTACTGCGAGGAAACAAAACAAAATAAACTTTGGGGTCTCCACCCTAGACTTAAATGAAAATATACCTCTAATATGGTGGACAAGATGGAAAGTCTGGGAGCCTTAGCATCTCTGGATCCAGGGAGAACCTGCTGTTAAGCCGATGATGCCACATGTATATGTGGTCGATCTAGGAGCTAATGGATACAGCGGCTGCTCGGTGCTCCTCCTCCCTAGCCCACTCCACCTGCTGGGCATGCATGTGCTGCTGCATCTCTATACGGTAGGTGGCCTCATCCTGGCGACAAGCAGCCTCCTCTTAGAAGTATATGCGGGCCTCATCGTAGAACTCCTCAGCCTACTAGAAATGCTCCCGAAATCCCTGGAACTCTGCCTGCTAGTAGGCACTCTGCTCCTCCTATTGTTGCCTCTGCATCTGCTGCTCAGTGTAAATATCATCGAGGCACCATTGGAACTCCGAGAAATCATGGGCCGACGTACCTGCATCCTGATCAAAAGTAGAAAAAAGGTGGTGGTGCAGGTGCAGGCTCATGTCAGCGTGGACTAGGTGGGCTCCTATGCATGTGTGGACTAGAGGGAGAGTGATATAAAGGTGGAGAGATGGGCGCCGATGTGGAGGGTCCCTCACATGGAGGGGAATCCACTATCAGGTCCAAGCGTCAGTTGACGTGTGTAGTGATGGTGGTATGATTAGGGTCGAGGAGCCTAAGGGTCGTCAGATTTTTCATTACAAAGCATAAGGAGCCTCCTTCTCTCACAATCATCTTCATGACCATGCACACTCCTAGGTCGATCCTACGGCTCCCCTCTATACTCTCTAATGTAGTGTAATCGTACCCCATCCTATGACAAATGTGGGTAAGTAGGCCTCCCACATTAATCTCTCCTCATGCTGCTTTGCTCATCTTTACTAAGTGTCTGATGAAGTGGGAGCCTACATCGATGTTACTCCTTTCTTGTAGCATATCCCATAGGCAAAGTAGCTCGCTAGCTCT
The DNA here is from genome assembly GCA_025175895.1 of Wurfbainia villosa. Lineage (NCBI taxonomy): Eukaryota > Viridiplantae > Streptophyta > Magnoliopsida > Zingiberales > Zingiberaceae > Wurfbainia > Wurfbainia villosa. The sequence goes on along the minus strand of CM046000.1, from coordinate 32,904,072 downwards.
AACTACACCGTCACTCTCCCCATAACCAAATATAGTACTGGCCATGATGTGGTGGAGGTATCGAAAGATGGGGTTTTGGAGGCGCGACGCTTTGGCCCTAGAAGGGTCATAAGCATGCTCTCCCATCAACTCGGTCAAACATTCCCAAGAGTTGAACCCAATAGGGGTTGTTCTCTCTCCCCCACTTGGCAAGCCAAAGCATGAGTTCCATTGGTGAAGGGTCCACTCATGCTCAATGTTAAAAAGCCTAAAAGTTATCCTAACCTCCTCGCTCTCTCTACCCATTAAAATTTCCACCTCTAAGGAACTTAAAAATTCTAGAACTATCCTAGGGTAGGTTGGGTGCCTTATTCCCATCATCACTTCCCACCCCATTTTTGCAAATAGGGCTTGAATATCACCCAAGAACCCTAAAGACTCTAGCAAATCTTCATCTAAGTACCTAGTAGCAGTGAACTTATGAGTAGAGAGCACATTATATCTATCTCTATGTTCATTATTGCGAAAAAGAAGAGTGTGTAGGGCGTCACCCTCCTCCGAAGCTTGAGAGGCATCGGCTCTCCTTGGTCGTCGCTCCTAAATGCTAGATCGAGGTGCTACTTGCTTGGTCCTCATCATCCTTGCTCTTTTTGGCTTCCTTAGTGGTTAAAAGTGCTTCTAGATGGTGAGGAAGACGAAATCACATGGCTAGGGAAAGAGCTTTCGAAGCACACGACGCAAATGGGGTGAAAACACACGGCTCACCCCTTTTAACCTCGCGTGACACGACCATGTGAAAACACACGGCCATGCCGTGTGAACCTCGGGTCAGTCAGGCACGGCCATGGGAAAACACACGGCCAGGCCGTGTGTCCCCATTTTTCGTCCATTTATGCACCACAGTCCGAATTTTCCAATACACTTCGCTGTGTAGGCTAATATGGATTTCATTTTTGCCTAGCAAAGTTCTTTTCTAGTCCTAAGTCTGAATGAGATGAATATCAAAAACTAAAATCTAACAAATGCATGCAATACAATGAAGGGGAAATCTAAAACTAAACATGGGTTGCCTCCCAAGAAGCACTTTGTTTAAGGTTGTTTAGCTCGACCGCACTCCACTAGCAAGTTGGATCTGGAGGTTCAGTGAACCTCCATTCATCCATCCCGGGAGCTTCATCCGGTCGCCCTGGCTTGGCTCTTGCTGGAATCACATACTTCCCCGACGTGGGTTCTTGACTCCCCATTCCAGCAGGCCCAAATTCTATCTTATCTCCTCCTACTTTTAGGGTCAGCTTGTGATTTTTTACATCAATGACCATTCCTGCAGTCGCTAGAAATGGTCGTCCCAGGATGACAGGTATCTTTGGATCCTCTTCCATCTCCATGACAACAAAGTTAGTTGGCAGTGTAAAGTTTCCCACCTCAACAGGAACATCTTCTAAACCCCCAAACGGGTAGTGGTATGTGTGGTCAGCTAGTTGTATTGTCATAGTAGTGAATTTTAAATTTCCTAACCCTAGCTTTTTGCATAAGGTGTAGGGCATAAGACTCACACTTGCTCCCAAGTCACAGAAGGCTTTGCTTATTAGCATCATCCCTATATAACATAGAATATAGAAGCTCTACGGATATTTTAGTTTATGCGTAGTCTCGTTTCAGAGATAAGCGCTTGACTCCTCCGTGAGGGCCACTGTTTCCGACCTTGCGAACTTCCTACGATGCGCCAGAATATCTTTCATGAACCTAGCGAACTGGGGAATTTAGTGCAGTGCTTCGAATATCGATACCTCTACTGAGATTGATTTCAGCATGTCCAGAAATTTACCAAACTCAGCATCTTTCTTTGCATTCGTCAATCGCTGCGAGAACGGTACAGTAACGGGTGGTTAAGCCCTTGCAGCAGGCTCCCAGTTTGTTTCTCCGATTTTTTCATTCTCGGTCTCCCCGAGAGGTTCTAGCAATTCAGGTCCCAGGTCCCTTTCAGTAGTTGACCATCCTGGCATCTCTTTTAGAACCCTCCTGCTTCACAGCGTCACTGTCTTGCACTGTTCTACCGAATTGACCTCTACTCTCCCTGGTAGCTTCCTTGCTATCCTAGAGATCTGGTTTGCAATTTGAGCTACTTGAATCTCTAGCGACTTCTGCCTGGTGGCAAGATCCCTTATCGATGACCCCAACCCTTCGATCATCATATCTGTCTGCGAATGTCATCGCTGAAATTCAGTGTTCGACTCCCGTTGCATTCGAATGAAGTTCTCCAACATATTCTCCAGACGGGTGTTAGAGGACTGTGGCTGCCCATTCTCTCTCGGCAGTTAGAACCTCCCCAAGTTATTCTTATAAGGAAAATTTTGGTGATTCCTCCACCACGAATGAGAAATGCTGGAGTATGGTTTATTGGGCCTTGGGTTGTAGTCCCCAACTGCATCGCAGTGCTCGATCTGCTCGTCTAGGGTTCCCTGCCCTCCATGGTGGTCCTCTCGATACGCTGCCACTCCCTCTCCAAAGTCAATGGTCGTGCATGTAGATGAAGGATTTAAAGATTCAAACCGCCTGCTGAGCGCGTCCTTCCTTGCTGCAAGTTGGTCCATGGAGTTGATAGTGTATCATCCCGCTTCAGGTGTAGGTTGACCATGTTCGGAAGCCCATTGATGGTGGTTCTGGGCCACTTCTTCGATCATCTCTTCCGCTTCCTCTATGGTCTTATTCATCAGTGCTTCTCCTGCGGCAGAATCTAGGGACATCTTCGTGGCATACGCAATCCCATTGTAGAAGATGTGGATCACTAGCCACCTCTCCAGTCCATGGTGGGGGCATTGGTAGAGTATCCCCTTGTAGCGATCCCAAGCCTCGAATAAGTGTTAGGAATATTGGAATGGCTAGAGGGGGGGTGAATAGCGTCAATGGAATTCTTTCGCGTTCGTGTCTACAATTTCTATGCGCAGCAGAATATAGATATAATACAATAACGAAATGGACAAGCACACACAAAGACACAAAGATTTAACGTGGTTCGGAACCGCATGGTTCCTACTCCACGGATCGGGTTCGTACGAACCCTAGCGATGCCAATCACACACCACTATGAAATAACTCCTTCTCGACACGAGTCGGAGGCGGAGAAACCTCTTACAATTGTTTACAACAATAAACAAATAGCTACAAGCAAATACAATGAAATACAAAGAAAAACTAGTAAAGAAAACACTTTACAAATGCTCTTGAATGCTTGATCGCTAGGTTGATCGAGTAGCACTTGGAGACCCTGAATTGCAGCAGCAACTTGCCCCAAATCGCCTCAAAGAACCCTAGAAATCGATTTCTTTTTCCTCCATCACGAGCTCCATATATAGCTTCAACTGTCTTTGGAAAAAATCGATCGATCGATTGTCGGGACCATCGATCGTGATGCCCTTTGTTGTCGCGAGACAACGGCTAGATCCACGCTCGATAAGTCCAGCGGAACCTTCATCAATCGGTGATTGTGACCATCGATCGGTGATGGAGTCCTCACTCGACGATCGAGTCTCGACTCCGATACGTGGTCAATTTCGAGCACCGGTCGGTGATTACACGATTAGTCATTGCTCGCATCATCGATCGGCCCGCACAACTCGGCGATGCTGGGCCATAACCAGCGATCAAACCCTAGTTGACTCGATCCGATCGCCAAATGGCACGGTCGACTGGCACACCTCAAACATGAGGTTTTAACCCAAGTATGGTTCCCCCATACTTGCTAGACCACCCTTAGCCTAGACCTAAGCCTTCTAGCCACCTCCATCAGCCTCACGCCTCTCGGATCCCTCCAAGTCATCCATGACTTGTTTATCCATCGCGCTAGCCTTCAGGTGCATCCGTCGGCTATGTCATGCTAACGGTGTCTACACCGCCAAGGCACATTGGACTTACGCCGCCAAGACTCCGCTTGGACTTTACGCCGCCAACCATTGGTCTTATGCTGCCAAGACTCCCGCTTGGACTTTACGCTGCCAATATCAAACCCCTTGGACTTCTCATGCCAAGACTCAAACTTGGACTTTCCCTTGCCAACCAATGTTGGACTTCTCATGCCAAGACCATGCTTGGACTTTCCTTGCCAACCCATGTTGGACTTCCCATGCCAAGTACTCAAGACTTGGACTTTCCTTGCCAACCCATGTTGGACTTTCCATGCCAAGACCATGCTTGGACTTTCCCAAATGCCAAGTGTCCCACTTGGACTTTCCATGCCAAGTACTCAAGACTTGGACTTTACCAAATGACAATTACATTGTCATATGTTATTGTCGAAACATCAAAACATCACTCGAGTCAAAATCGAGTCATGGTCAATCATGACCTGGGCCGATTGCACTAACAATCTCCCCCTTTTTGATGTTTGACAAAAACCAAACAAATGATTGAGTTAGAACACTAACTCAAATCCTTTACCAATTATCCCAAATTGGTAAATACTCTCCAAATGTTTTCCTCCAAACATTCTCCCCCTTTTTGACTAACATCAAAAAGGTTTTCTCCCCAAGAGGGTCAATGTCTCATGTCCCAATGAGATCTTACAATCTCCCCATTGGTCCAAAGATACTTAGGATGCCTACCATCTTCCTAGTGATAAGTCCAATATCACTTAAGAGAGACAATCCCATTTACTCTCCCAATTTCCAAATTGGGTCTCTCAAAAGTCCCATCAATTTCCCAATTGATGTCAAATTCTCCCAATAACTTCTCCTCTTCAAGGAGAAAAACACATCCATCATCCCAAGATAGATACCTTCCCCTAAAGGCTTGCTCCCCCTTGACCATTGCACCAACAATGTCCTTGGGCAGTCCCTAAGCCAATAGGAACTCTAAACCATCAAAATTAAGGTTAGAAATTCAATATAGAACTTTCCAACACCTTAAAATTGATACAAACCCTAAACAACTCTCCTAATCCATATCCAATAGATTTTCACCCTTTATAATGCTTCCCAAAGCATATCCTAGGGTTAGGAGTGATTAGGGACCTTTACCATGGCTGAACACAGGCTAACCAAACTTAGTTTTCCCGAAATCAGCCTTGGCGATCGATCTCATCGGCTACGATCATTGCCACACTCATCGATCGCGCCACTCGGGAATGATCGATGAAAAAAATTTCAATTTGATTATCATTCATAAATAATTATACGTTTATCGAAAAATCCTGAAAGTTCATACGTATAATACTTATGACACATACAATGGGTGAAAAATATTTTAAAATTATTTTACCCATAAAATAGTGAATTTGATACAAAACTCAAAACCATTGAAATTTTCAATGTTTTGGCCCTATTTTATATCAACTTCATCAATGGTGATTGCTATCAAAAGATAGACTTCACCAAGGTTTTTCAAAATGATTTTAAAATGTTTTCAAAACCTTATTTTGGATCATATTCCTTGGGCTCTATGCACATGACTTGTACACAAGCTTTCCCAATGATCCACAAATAGAATTAGATGAGTTTTAGTTCATCTAGATGCAAAAACTATGCACCTTGAACTTAACTCATATCCTAGCATCTCACATGTATCTATGGTGTATAAATACACATACATGTCAATTAGATGTGAGATGTGGATTTTGTTCTCCCTAGACTAGGGTTTCATGCATCTTCTGAAGCAACTATACTTGATTCCCTTATAAATGGGACTTCAAGTCATGTCATAGTCCTTAAATCAATTTTAATCAAGTTAATGCATGAATGTATGATCATGGCAGAAATAATAGCATTATTAAAACATGGCCAATGATCATGATGTCATGGCATATGATAAAATTTAAAAACACATGACATTTAAAACCTTAAACCTAAGCATAATCATGACATATAAAAATGATTAAAAAAAATATGATGTCATGGCATATGGCAATCAAGGCATGGCAAATAAAATATATAGGTATGGTAATACCTAAATTTTAATATTAATTGCCATTTGATATACTTAAGTATATTTTGCCATATTAACCTAAATTTTTCCAAGTGTGCCAAAAACCCAAAATGGCACACTACGACCTCTAAACCTAAATTGTGCCAATTTGACCATTTTATCAAGCTTCTCAAATAATATTGGCACACCCTAAAATCTTTTAGGATGATAATTCAAATCTATTTCCAAGGTATCCATAACCTTGAAAATAACCTAAAGTGCCACCTTTGCCATGGTTGAGTTAACTACCCATCCATTTAAGGTTGGCACACCCTAACCCATCTAGTGTGAATCAATCACACTCTTAGGAACCCAAAACCGATTTGAGCTCCTAGGGTTAATTAGGTATTCCTTAGGGATAACCTCCCTAGATACCTTCCTAATGACCCTCCTAGGCTTATTAGCCTTGGTCATTTGGGTCTTACCTAGGTTGACTCTAGGGGTAGCTCCCCTTGCAACCTTCTTAGTGGCCACCCTAGGTTTCCTAGAAACCTTAGCCACTAGGCACAACCCTTGGTCAACTCTAGGGATGACTTCCCTATTGACCTTAGTCTTCCTAGACCTAGTTTGTGTTCCATAATCAAATGGAACACTATGGTAAGCCACCTTAGGCTTAGGTTTGTGACCCAAACCTTGCTTGCCCTTGGTTGACTTTTGACTCTTAGGTCCTAGGTGTTGACTTTGACTTTTGGACCTAGAAGTTTGACTAATTGACCCTTGCATTTGATTTTGCATAACCTTAAGGGTCTTTTCAAGTTTTTCAAGCCTTAATCTCAAGGCTTGATTTTCCTTTTTTAATATCTCAATTTTTGATTTTTCATTTTCTCTTGAGATATTTTTATTTCTAGGCATATGTCTAGATTTCTTAGCATTAAAGCCTAGATGTTCTCCTATTTTCTTAATGCTTTCCTTAGGTAATATATTTTTAGGGATATTAGTCCCAAATTTCTTCTTATTTCCTAAGTGAACACTCTTAGCTCCTAGGCAAATATATCTATTATTTCTAGTATGCTTTTCATGCACAATAGCAAGACTATTAAAATTATTCCTAGCATGCTTCTTATCCCTAGAAATTGAAGGTGCATTAATAAATTTTACCTTAGGGTTTGCCTTGGAGGCTCCCCCTACTTGTGTTGCTCCTTCTTGCCCTTTCTTCTTTCCCCTTGGACATTGACTCCGATAATGTCCCTTTGAGTTGCACTTGAAGCATATAATATGCTCCTTGCTCTTTTGACTTGAGGGACCGGCATCCTTGGCCTTTGGTGCCGGTGGAGCTTTCCTAACCTTCTTTGGGAACTTGCTCTTATAGTGCCCAAATTTCCTACACTCAAAACACATAATATGATTTTTATTGGAAGATAAAGTGTTTGAGTTACCTAGGGTGGTGGTAGGTGCCAGAGTTGAATTTTGAGCTTCCTCATCTTGATCGGATGTTGAAGGCTCTTCTTGAGGTTGCTCCGGTGTAGAGGATGGTCTCTCCTCCTCAATCCTAGAAGTAGATGCTTCTTCCATCTCTTCTTCTTCTTCTTTCTCCGATCCGGAAGTTGACTCAATCTCAACTTCCGATTCCTCACTTTCACTTGAGGATGAACTCTCCTCATGGAATCTTGCCAATTTTCTCCATAGCTCCTTGGCATACATGTAATCCCCTAGCTTGCACAAAACATCATTAGGGATTAAATCTTCCAAAAGTTTCGTTACCTTAATTTCGGTCTTGAGCTTTTGGCATTTCTCTTGGGTCCACTTTTTCAATTTTAGGACATTTCCCTTCTTATCCCTAGGGGGTTTAAGGCCTTCAACGAGGATGAACCAATCCTTTATGTTCATCATCAAGAATGTTTCCATTCTTGCTCTCCATGTCGGAAATTCTTCTGGATCATATGGAGGTGGCGTGTTGATATCCCATCCAAGCTTGTCTTGAAATTCCATCTTCACCCTCTAGCGTCTTGCTCCCGGTTGTTAATCCGTTGAAGAGCCACCAGGCTCTGATACCACTTGTTAAAAATATTGGAATGGCTAGAGGGGGGGGGGTGAATAGCGTCAATGGAATTCTTTCGCGTTCGTGTCTACAATTTCGTTAGCACAGCGGAATATAGATATAATACAATAACGAAATGGACAAGCACTCACAAAGACACGAAGATTTAACGTGGTTCGGAACCACACGGTTCCTACTCCACGGATCGGGTTCGTACGAACCCTAGCGATGCCAATCACACACCACTATGAAATAACTCCTTCTCGACACGAGTCGGAGGCAGAGAAACCTCTTACAATTGTTTACAACAATAAACAAATAGCTACAAGCAAATACAATGAAATACAAAGCAAAACTAGTAAAGAAAACACTTTACAAATGCTCTTGAATGCTTGATCGCTAGGTTGATCGAGTAGCACTTGGAGACCCTGAATTGCAGCAGCAACTTGCCCCAAATCGCCTCAAAGAACCCTAGAAATCGATTTCTTTTTCCTCCATCATGAGCTCCATATATAGCTTCAACCTGTGCTGGAAAAATTCGATCAGTCGACTGATCGGGACCATCAGTCGACTGATGCCACTGTTGTCGCGAGACAACGGCTAGATCCACGCTGGATAAGTCCAACAGAACCTTCATCAGTCGACTGATTGTGACCATCAGTCGACTGATGGAGTCCTCACTCGACCAGTCGAGTCACAGCTCCGATACGTGGCGATTTCTTGAGCACCGGTCGGTGATTACACGATCGATCATTTGCTCAGCCTTCACGATCGGCATCGCAACTACAGCGGTCATTGCTGGCTACTCCATAACCCACAAACCCTAGTTGATGAGGTTTTAACCCAAGTATGGTTCCCCCATACTTGCTAGACCACCCTTAGCCTAGACCTAAGCCTTCTAACCACCTCCATCAGCCTCACGCCTCTCGGATCCCTCCAAGTCATCCATGACTTGTTTATCCATCGTGCTAGCCTTCAGGTGCTTCCGTCGACTATGTCATGCTAATGGTGTCTACACCGCCAAGGCACATTGGACTTACGCCGCCAAGATTCCGCTTGGACTTTACGCCGCCAACCATTGGTCTTATGCTGCCAAGACTCCCGCTTGGACTTTACGCTGCTAATATCAAACCCCTTGGACTTCTCATGCCAAGACTCAAACTTGGACTTTCCCTTGTCAACCCATGTTGGACTTCTCATGCCAAGACCATGCTTGGACTTTCCTTGCCAACCCATGTTGGACTTCCCATGCCAAGTACTCAAGACTTGGACTTTCCTTGCCAACCCATGTTAGACTTTCCATGCCAAGACCATGCTTGGACTTTCCTTGCCAACCCATGCTTGGACTTTCCCAAATGCCAAGTGTCCCACTTGGACTTTCCATGCCAAGTACTCAAGACTTGGACTTTACCAAATGACAATTACATTGTCATATGTTTTTGTCGAAACATCAAAATATCACTCGAGTCAAACTCGAGTCCTAGTCAATCGTGACCTGGGCCGATTGCACCAACAATAAGGACTCCCCCACCTTCTGGTGGAAGCTTGTGATAAGATGGCGCTTGTGATAAGATGGCGCATGTGAGCATTCTTGCTTGGTGGGAAGTATTTGTTCAGGAACTGCTGCTCACATTGCTCCCCATGTAGTGATGCTTCCCGAAGGTAGGGAGTGAAGTCATGCTTTAGCCTTATCCCGTAATGAGAACGAGAATAGGCTCAGGCAGATCATGTCAGCAGGTACTTCGTTCATTTTCATCGTCGAGCAGATTTCAGGAAATGCCTCAAGGTGCCAGTACGGGTCTTCAGTCGTAGCTCCCCCGAATTGACTCTGCTAGACCATATGTATAAGTGTTGGTTTAAGTTCAAATTATTCGCCGAAATAGATGGTCCAGCTATACTCGACCTAAATCCTCTAGCGCTAGAAGCTGTGTAATCCCGCAGAGGTCGGCTACCTATGTTCACTTCAGATGAGGCTTGATCCTCCATCCTTCGCTGCTATGCTTTCCAGTGATGAAAGGTTTGCTCAATTTCCAAGTCGATCGGAATTAGACCTTCCGATCCTAAACGTCTAAGCATACGACGAACCAAGCCACAAAGTTAGGAGTGCTAATCTAATTCTAAGAGAAGAAAATAAAACAATCTAGCAAATCAAAATCTAAGATGCAATAAGTAAATAGGAAACTACTGCTAAAAGTAAAAAACTAAATCTAAATAAGGAAAATATAGAACTAAAGAAAATGAAGCAACTAAAAAGAAAATAAAGAAAGTAAATAAATCTAATCCTAAGTCTGATCTAATTTACCACTGTTCCATTTGATATCGAATCGATCAGTCCCCGGTAAAGGCACCAAAAACTTGATGCGCACGAACGCGACCTCAAATCTAGCGACGAAGGTCATCGAGGACTCGAAGCGCGTGCTCGTGCTCAATGCTCGCAAGTGCATGGATGTCATCAAGTAATAAAGATTATCGATCCCACAGGGACTGGGATACAAATACCAAATATTTTTAGTGGTAGTAATTGTTCGGACGTAATCTCTAATAGGTTTCGATTGGTGAGGGCTTTCGGTGGACTTTACTCTATACGGTGTCACACGGAGGAGGAAAGGAGTGTGCCGAGGTCTTCAAAGGTGATTCTAGGACTTCGATTTCGCTTGTGTATCACAAAAAAATGTTGTCAATTGGTGTTGTCTAGACGTTTAGCTATGGTTTTGTGGAAGGGACATCATACACTCTCCCACAAGGCTGCCGCATCTACCAGGAGCTATCTCCGCCTAAAAGGATGGGATAGACAGTATGAGGATGCCAAATCAATCCCTACGATGAACCGTTTCCGATTCCACCACACCCTTCTACCCAAAGTTACAAGAGATCCAGTTTACCCCTAGGTTCCTTGTATCAAATCCCCTAAATCTTAAATACGAGGGTTGTCACACCTCGTATCGCCTAAGAACAGTGGATAGAAAACACGCATAGATATTGTAAAAACAACTACCAATTATTAAATCAAACTCAAAGGCAGAATTTAACATGTACCAACATTGTAATGTGCACACAAGCTACTCCCTAATCCTAGAATCGAAAGTACTACTCCATGTATATGAAGGAAGAATCACAAAGCATGTTTATGTTCGAATACATAAGAAATAAAACGTAGGAACAAAGAATTACAATGCTTCTGTGGTCTTCTCTCCGGCGTTGAAGTGCAAGGCGTGGACCTCCGGCGGCATTCCTCCTCCCCGTTGTGAGTTACCGAAGCTTTTTAGGGCTTCGACGTGTCATCCTAGCCGTCATGCCTCCTCCAAGGGTTTGGGAGGAGCCATCCTTATATAGACATCGCCTCGGACCGCTGCAAAATCCGGAAAAGCCCTAGTCTGACAAATCTTGCGGACCGCCACACGGCCATGTGTTTCCACACGACCAAGCCGTGTGTGACCCTGGGGTGCTGATCTCGCTCATTGGGCACAGCCGTGTGAATCCACATGCCCTGGCCGTGTCCCACTCTGCGTCTAGCTGCGAAATGTCCTTCTTTTACTTCGAAAGTGCATCTTTTTAACCCAAAATGCTAACCTGCACACAAAAGTCCAACGAGCAGACCTCCGAACTAGAAAATATGAAATGCGTGCAAAATAGAGTAACATATGCATGAAACTAACATTAAATGTCACAAGATGTGAGCAAAAACTACTCCTAAACCCCTATATATTTTGCTCACATCAATAACGACCACTTCACCCAAAGATAAAGTTTTCGAGATGGATGAAGGGAGGTTTACAGAACCTCCGGAGCCGAGTTGAGACGATGGAGTATGGTTGATCTAAAAAAACCTTAAACAAAGCGCTTCTTGGGAGGCAACCCAAGTTTAGTCTTTAGTTGTTTTAATTGCATTCATGTGTATAATTTAGACTTTGATTTATGGTCATTTACATTTTTTACAAATAGCTTTAGGACTAGAAAGAACTTGGAAGATAGGAACAAAAACTCATTTTTTGAGAGGCACGAGCGGCCGTGTGATTTCATACGACCATACCCCCATGAGGAAAAGCCCACATGGCAGAAAAACAGGGGTACATGGCCTAGCCGTGTGCATTCACACAACCATGCCCCAACTTCTAGCGATGCAGATGGCCTGGCCATGTGGATTCACACGACCATGGAACGTGAGGTATAAGGGGTACCACACTATGTGTTTCACCCCAAATCCATCGTGTGCTTCAAGTTTTCTTGTCCAAACTGTGTGAAATCATCTTCCCTACCTCCTAGAAGCTCTCCAACCCTCAAGGAAGCCCAAAAGAAGCAAATATGAGGAGGACAAGGCAAGTGGCACCCCAATATACTACCTCGGAGCGAAGAACAAGGCGAAGGGACAACCCACTAGCTCTGGAGAAAGGTGACGCTCTTCCCTCCTTGAATTTCATAATGACGAGCATAGGGAAAGATTTAATATACTTTCTACTAGAAGAATCACCGCTACTAGGTATCTAGATGAAGATTGTTGGTGCAATCGGCCCAGGTCACGATTGACAGTGATGTCTGACAATGTGTTGGAGAGATTGTTGGTACAATCGACCCAGGTCATGATTGACTGGACTCGAGTTTGAATCGAGTGGTATTTTGATGTTTGACGATGGGTTGACCCTTGTCATGGGAAAAGTCCAATTCATGGGTACTTGGCATGGAAAGTCCAAGCATGGCTCTTGGCAAGGGAAAGTCCAAGCTTGAGTCTTGGCATTTGGAAAGTCCAACATTGGGTTGGCATGGAAAGTCCAAGGGTGTAGTCTTAGCCACATAAGTCTAAGGGTGTATTCTTGGCGGTGAAAGTCTAAGTTATGGGTACTTTGCAATTGAAAAGTCCAAGGGGTGATATTGGTGGCATAAAGTCCAAGGGTGGAGTCTTGGCAGCATAAGTCCAATGGTTGGCGGCATAAAGTCCAAGCGGAGTTATGGCAGCGTAAGCACAATGTGCCTTGGCGGTGTAGACCACATTAGCATGACAACAACTGATGGAAGCACCTGAAGGCTAGTGTATGGATGAACGAGTCATGGATGGCTTGGAGGGATCTGATAGTCATGAGACTGATTGAGGTGGCTAGAAGGCTTAGGTCTAGGCTAAGGGTGGTCTAGCAAGTATGGGGGCACCATACTTGGGGTTAAAACCTCATGGATGAGGTTATCAGTTGACTGATATTATGGTCAGTCGACTGATGAGAGTAGACTAGAGTTCGACTGTAGGAAATGGCCTAGTAGTAGACCGCCGGCATTAGGCGATCGATGACTGGCAAATGATCGATCCGAGAATCGATCGCTAGTTGAATTTTCGAGCACATAAGGTTCCCTAGTCGACTGTTAGGGTTTGATAGTCAAGTGATGACTCGATCAGTCGACTGATGGTCTATCCGTTGGAACTTATCCAACGTGGTGTTCGTGCAATCGGCCTAGGTCACGATTGACCGGACTCGAGTTTGACTCGAACTGTATTTTGATGTTAGGAAAAACTTATGACATGGGATTGTCATGGGAAGTCCAACATGGGTTGGCCACATAAGTTCAAGTGTGTAGCCTTGGGGGTGAAAGTTCAAGCATGGGACTAGGCATGTCACTAGTCTCGGAGGCTCGGGGTCCTTGAGTTAGTGAAGGATGTCATTATGAATCCGTGCGCTTGGTACATCCGAGGGACCGTCGGACGGGGAGCGAATGGAGTGAGGCCCAAGGGAAGCAGACTTCAAGGGCAAGAGACGCGAAGGATGGCATTGCGAAGTCGTGCGCTTGGTGCATCCGAGGAACGTAGGCTGAGGGAATAGAGCTTCAGTGGAGAATTCCATTAGAGATGAGGTGGACCTGGCCAAGTGGCTAAGACTGAGTATTGGATGCTTAAACATGGTGTTTGAGGGTTTACCCGACGGTCGGATGCTCATACAACTTGGTGTTTGAGGTTTTACCCAACATCAGTCGACTGGTATAGGTGCCAGTCGACTGCTCTAAGTCGATGGACTCGATCGGTGTTCGATCGACTGTTACGGCTAAGCGATCGATCGCCAAGGGATAACATGATCGTTGACACCATCAATCATAGAGGTACTTCGTTCGGTTACGTATTGCTGGTTAGCCACGAAGGTCTTCGATGTAGTGATCGGTGACCACTCGGCCCGATGATCATGTCGAGATGGCATGTGATCGACGATAAGATCCGTTGGAACAGATGTGAATCAAGTTGTTGTGAGACAACGGCTATAGGACCAGTCAACTGATGGTCACAATCAGTCGACTGATGGGTGCGAAATTACCTTGATGCAGGATATAAATAGAGCTCGAGATGGAGAATTTTGCAAGAGATTTTGGGGCCATTTTGGAGGGAAATTGCTACTGCATTTTAGTCCTTCAAGAGCAATCCAAAGCAAGCAACATGCAAGAGTTCAAAACCATTTGTAGTAAATTAAGTGTTCTTTACATATTTCATTTGTAGTCTTTGTATTTGCTTGTACATTTTATATTACTTATTGTAATTTCTTGTACGAGATTTCTCCACCTCTGACGTGTTGTCGAGAAGGAGTTGTTGTTAGTGCCATGCGTATAACACAAGCTCGTTGAGCTCACCCCGTGGAGTAGGAACCCTAAGGTTCCAAACCACGTATATCGTGTGTCGTGTGCTTGTATTCTTATTGTGTTTTCAATATTGTATATTCCGCTGTGCTAACGAGAATTGTAGACAAGCGATACGCGACAAATAATCAATTTCCATCTACCACGTGAAAAGGGCTATTCACCCCCCTCTAGCTGGCAACCGATCCTCCAACAAGTGGTATCAAAGCCGAGGAGCTTGTCGTGGACTAATCACCAACACAAGCACAACAAGATGGCCGCCTCCAACATCTGTCCACTGAAATTCGATGGAGACTTTTCTTGGTGGAAGAAAAGGATGGAGGTATACTTCGAAATCAATTTTGATATGGTGCTAACAATTGAAAACGGTTTTGAAATACCTAGGGGCGAAGACAACAAGCCGTTAGCAAAATCAAAATGGATCGAAGAGCAATGACAACAATTCAAGACAACATTAAGGTAACAAAAATGTTAATTAAATTAATACCTAACCATATTTTGTGCAAGATAGGTGAATATGGGGATGCCAAGGAATTATGGGATAAGGTAGTAAAATTCCACCAAATTCCCGAACCAACACAAATAGAGAAGGATGCCGAGGAAGAGTGTTCATCATCCCATGCTCAAGAGGAAGAATGTCCATCAACATCCGGATCTGAGGATGTTGAAGAATCACCATCAACATTTGAAGATGTAGATGACTTGGAGGAAGCCTCCACCTCTAGCATTGGGAGGGAGGAGAGGTCTTCCATCCTGGAACAAGATCAAGACAAAGCATCTACATCCGGGAGAAGCGAAAACACCCTAGGTAACTCAAGCAATGTAATTAATAATAAAGATCACATAATTTGCTTTGAGTGTAGGGAGCAAGGACACTATAAAAGCAAGTGTCCCAAGAAGATTAAGAAGGCTCAACCAGTGCCAAAGGTGAAAAATGTCGGTGTCCCCACAATTAGAAGCAAGGAGCGCGTGGTGTGCTTCAAATGCCATCAAAAGGGACATTACAAGAGCCAATGCCCTAAGGAGAAGAAGAAGGGGCATCTCATGTAGGGGGAGCTTCCAAAGCTAACCCTAAAGTAAAATTTAATGCACCTTCAATTTCTAAGGGTAATAAGCATACAATAAATTATTTTAGTTCACTTGCTATTATCAATGATAAGCATGCTAGTTGGAATAAATATTTTTGTTTAGGTTCTAAGCATGTAAATTTACCTAAGGATAAATCTAGGACCAATAACACTAGACCTATCCTACCAAAGGAGTCCATTCGGAGAATAGAAGAGAACTTAGGCATAAACCCTAAGAAGGATAAACACATGCCTAAGAAGAGGCCCTCCCATAGAATTAATGAAAATTCAAAATTGAAAAAATTAGAATTAGAGAACCGAGCCTTGAGGTCAAGGCTTGAAAAATTAGAAAATACCCTCAAAGTTATGACAAACTCAATTAAGGTGTCTAATGGTCAAAATTTGGGACCTAGAAGACAAGAACCGGTTAAGGGCAAGAATGGTTTGGGTCACAAACCTAAGTCCTATCATAATGTTCCATTCAATTATGGAACTATTTCTAGGTCTAGGAAAACCAAGGCTAATAGGGAAGTTATCCCTAAGGTTAGCCATGGTGTGTGTTTAGTGGCTAAGGATTTAAGAGAAACTAAAGTAGCTAATAAGTAGGTCAAAGGGGGAGTTACCTCTAGAGTTGACCTAGGAAAGACCCAATTGACTAAGGCTTCAAATCCAAAAAGGGTCATTAGGAAGGTATCTAGGGAAGTTATCCCTAGTGAATACCTAGTTAACCCAAGGAGCTCCAATAGGTATTGGGTTCCTAGGAGTGTGATTGATTCACGCTAGATGGGTACTTAACCTAACCATGGTGAGTTGACACTTTAGGATGTGCCAATGTGTTTTGAGAAGTTGAAAATTGTTTAAAATTGGCACGTTAGGTTTAGCGGTCATGGTGTGCCATTTTAGGTTTTTGGCACACTAGGGAAATGGGTTGTAATATGGCAAAATGGATTTAATTATATCAAATGACAATTAATACTAAAATCTAGGTATTTTATACCTTAGTATCTTATGCTTGCCATGATTTATTTGCCTTTCCATGTCATGATTTGAAGTCCCATGCATAAGGGAATCAAATAGAGTTGCCTAGCATATGCATGAAACCCTAAATAACAAAGACCCCACATCTCGCTCAAATACTTGACTTGTATGCGTTTCACACATTTAGAAACAAGTGAGATGTTTAGGAAAATGGAATTACAAGTTTTAAAAAAACATTTCCAAATCATTTTGAAAAATCTTGGTGAAATCTATCTTTTGATAGCAATCACTATTGAATGAGGTGATACAATGATGACTCAAATATGGAAGCTTTTCTCATCTTTTGAACTTTGTATCAATCTCACTATTTTGTGGGTTAAATAATTTTCAAATATTTTTCACCCATCATGATTGTTATAAGTATTATGCATATGAATTTTCATGATTTTTTACCATTTGTATAATTACTTATGAATTTTTGAAAACCACTTCTGATAATTAAAAATTGAATTTTTTCAGTTACCAGTCGACTGTCGCTCAATGGCGATCATGATGATGAATCTTGATTGGTGATTTCTATCAGTCATTTGCCGAGCTAATTTTAGTTGTTAGGCCCATGTTCAGCTATGTTTTGGTTCCCTAACTACTCCTAACCCTAGGACATGCTTTGGAGAGCATTAGAAAGAGTAAAAAACCATTGGATATGGATTAGAAGATGTGTTTAGGGTATGTATCAATCTTAAGGTGTGTGAGAGTTCATTGTTAAACTTGTGCCTAAATTTTGATTGTTAGCATTCCTATTGGTTTAGGGACTCTTCAAGGACATTGTTGGTGCAATGGTCAAGGGGAGCAAGCCTTTAGGGGGAGGTATCCATCATGGGAAGATGGATGTGCATTTTTCCTCATGGAAGGAAAATTGAGAGATTGCCTCTCTTAAGTGATATGAGACTTATCACTAGAAAGATTAAAGGCATGTGTTTTCTTCCAAGGGAGAGATTGTAAGATCTCATTGGGATATGAGACATTCATACCCTTAGGGAGGACCTTTTTTATGTATGTCAAAAAGGGGAAAAAGTTACCAATTTAGGTTAGTTGGAATTCTCATTGGAATATGAGAATTTCCAATTGGGGATAATTGGTAGACTTGAGTTTGGTTTTGTCAAACATCAAAAAGGGGGAGATTGTTGGTGCAATCGGCCCAGGTCACGATTAACCAGACTCGAGTTTGACTCGAATTGTATTTTGATGTTAGACAAAACTTATGACATGGGATTGTCATGGGAAGTCCAACATGGGTTGGCCACGTAAGTCCAAGTGTGTACCCTTAGCGGTGAAAGTCCAAGCATGCGACTTGGCAATTCATTAATCTTGGAGGCTCGGGGTCCTTGAGTAGGTGAAGGATGGCATTGTGAAGTCGTGCGCTTGGTGCATCCGAGGGACCACCGGACAGGGAGTGAATTGAGTGAGGCCTAAGAAAAGCAGACTTCAAAGGCATGAGATGCGAAGGATGGCATTGTGAAGTCATGCGCTTGGTACATCCGAGGGACGTAGGCCCAGGGAAGAGAGCTTCGGCGGGGAACTCCATGAGAGATGGGGTAGACCTGGCCAAGTGGCTAAGACTGAGTGTCGGATGCTCAAACGTGGTGTTTGAGGGTTTACCCGACGGTCGAATGCTCAAACGTGGTGTTTGAGGGTTTACCCGACGGTCGAATGCTCAAACGTGGTGTTTGAGGGTTTACCCGACGGTTGAATGCTCAAACAACTTAGTGTTTGAGGTTTTATCCGACTTCAGTCGACTGGTATAGGTGCCAGTCAACTGGTATAGGTGTCATTCGACTGCTCTAGGTCGATGGACTCGACCGTTGTTCGACTGACCTGGTTCTGGCCGAACTGTCGATTGCAAAGAGATAGCAGTCGACTGTTGACACGATTAGTCGACTGCCGAGGGGGTGAATTTGGCCACAAAAGGTCTTCCAGTCGAGTGATCGCGGCGACCACTTGACTGATGAAACATTAGTCGACTGATGGGCATGATCAGTCGACTGATAATGGATCCGTTGGAACTTGGCCAACATGGATCAAGTCAGTGTGAGACAACAACTACAGGACCAGTCGACTGATGGGCGCGAAATCAGCTCGATGCAGGTTATAAATGGAGCTCAAGATGGAGGATTTTGCAAGATATTTTTGGGAAATTTTGGAGGGGAATTGCTGCTGCATTCCAGTCCTTCAAGAGCAATCCAAAGCAAGCAACAAGCAAGAGTTCAAAGCCATTTGTAGTAAAGTGTTCTTTACGTATTTCATTTGTAATCTTTATATTTTCTTATACATTTTGTATTACTTGTTATAATTGCTTGTACGAGATTTCTCCACCTCCGACGTGTTGTCAAGAAGGAGTTATTGTTAGTGTTGTGCACATAATACGAGCTCGTTGAGCTCACCCCGTGGAGTAGAAACCCTAAGGTTCCGAACCACGTATATCATATGTCGTGTGCTTGTATTCTTGTTCTATTTTCATTATTGTATATTTCTATATGCTAACGGGAATTGTAGACAAGCGATATGCGACGAATGATCAATTTCCATCCACCACGTGAAAAGGGCTATTCACCCCCCTCTAGCCGGCCACCGATCCTCCAACACGTGGCTCATGCAGTTGTGAGACAACGACTACAAGAGCAGTCGACTGATGGTCTCGATCAATCAACTGCTAGGCAAAATCCATCCCGAATGTAGGTTATAAAAAAAGCTCATTGAGAGGGATTTGGCTATGGTTCTTTGAGGAGTTATGGGGCAATTTGCTGGTGCAATTCGGGGTCTCCAAGTGCAACTCAAGCAACCAAACAAGCAAGCTTCCAAAAGATCGATTGTAAAGTTTTCTTTGCATTATTTTATTGTATTTCATTTGTAATTGCTAGTATTTCTTTCTTATTGTTGTAAGAACCATTATAAGAGGTTTTCTCCACCTCCGGATTGTTCCGAGGAGTTATTGATTAGTGGTTGTGTGTGCATCACTAGAGCTCATTTGAGCTCAATCCGTGGAGTAGGAACCATGTTGGATCTTTGTAATGGCTAGAGGGAGGGTGATTAGCCTTTCTTTGTTTCTACAAAGTATGTTAGCGGAAGCAATACAAATACAAATACAAATAAGAATGAGAAACAAGAATACAATGCTAACACCCGATGTACATGGTTCGGAGATGACGCTCCTACTCCACAGTAATCCGTAAGGTGGATTAGCCCTAGCCAAGCTTCACTAAATCCTCCTTTGGATGAACCAAGGTGGAGAAACCTTGTCTTACAATGCACTCCTCTTCTTTACAATGATGGAAGATGAAGACTAGAGAAGAGGAGGTTTAGAATCACAAAAACACTTGGAGAAAACTTGGTGAGCACGAGGGTGTAGCTAGGAATGAGAGCACTAGTTTCACCAAGCTCCCCAAGGCCTCTTCTTATAGAAGAAGGGCTATTTTTCCCATTGAGCTTTGATCAGTCGACTGATGCTCACCATCGATCGCTCGTCGGCTAAGCGGCTTCGAAAGAGCGGATCGAGGATTTGCGTAGCCATTTCCAATGGGAGGCCTATCGGTCACTTGATCACCGATGATCGGTGATGAAATCGATTAGTGATCGCTGCGAGGAGTCGAGTGAGACTCCATTCTGTGCCCATTTTCAACTTGATCGGTCATTGCTGGATTGTGATCGGCCCGATTGCCTCATCGATCGTATCGGTTCTGTCGGTTGATTGATAGTCGATTCGGCTGACTCGGTCGAGTACCTTATCGATCATTGCTACATCGATCGGTGATACTAGTCAAGTATGAATAATTCATACTTGAATTGAGTCCCTAGGGCTAGACTTGACCTTCTAACTCTTCCTTCAGCCTTGCGCCCGCCTTAAAGAGTTTCCTTCGGTCTCGTCATGTCTTGAGTTGCCAAAAGCTTGGACTTTACGCCGCCAAGACTACAAGCTTGGACTTATGCTGCCAAGACTTTACTTTGGACTTCTTTTGCCAAGGTTCACTTGGACTTTATGCTGCCAAGACTACAGGCTTGGTCTTACGCTGCCAAGTCCATCCCTTGGACTTCCTTTTCCAAGATAATACTTGGACTTCCTTTGCCAAGGTTCACTTGGACTTTATGCTGCCAAGACTACAAGCTTGGTCTTATGCTGCCAAGTCTGTCCCTTGGACTTTCCTTGCCAAGATCATACTTGGACTTTTTTTTTACCAAGTCTTCATCCTTGGATTTCCCTGTCACTTAAACATGTTCACAATTAGATCACAAAACATTGCTTAACTTAGATGATTATCCAAATATCAAAACACATGCATGCTTGGGCATTGTTGCACCAACAATCTCCCCCTTTTTGATGTTTGGCAATCATTTAAGTTAGGTCTTTACCATATGCATATAATCATAATTTTAATATGAATTCTAACTTAAAACATTCCTTCTCCCCCTTTGACATACATCAAAAAGAGAAGGATTCATAAATTTCATGAAAGAATTAAAGTTGTTGTATCTTGGACTAAGGTATAAGATTGATATTAAGCTCCCCCTTAATCCAAGATATGCTTCATGATGTGTGAATAACATTTGAAGCAAAGCATAACAAAAGTTCGAAAGGTAAGTCCTAACTTTGCACCAACAATGTAAGTTTGGGGATGAAAAGATATATATTATGAAACTCCCCCTAAAACACTGCATGAAACAGTCCTAAAAATTTGTTTATACTAAATATTATCATACTATAGTTTTAGGACATCAAAGATACACTAAATATCAGAAAATGGAGCTATTTATCAGAAAACACGATTATCATCGGTGGTTTTGAACCATCGATCACTACGCTGAAATCCAATTTCGACCTTTTCACTCAACCAATGCGTTAGAAAATCTAGAAATCGCGAAAAATCACGAAATTTGGCGTACACATTTCTGGAATCATAATTTATTAGGGAAAAATAGTTTGAAAAATATATGTTTTCCAGATTTTAAGATTTATACTAACTTGGAAACTAACAAAAGTTCTAAAAATTTGCAAACTTTGTATCACTTTTGTGTTCCACTTGAAAACTGTTTTTCAAAATATGATAAACATAGTTTAAAATATGTTTTATTTGATATTTCCAATCATATTCTTGGAGCTACGTATTCATTACTTGAATACAAGCCTTCCCAATGATTGGTCCATGAAGTATTCATGTCTCTAGGTGTGTCATTGGCTCATAGTAATGCATCATAACAAGCATGATGAGCCAAGTACACCTTCCCTATCATCTCACATGTTCCTAAGTGTCTTAATACAATAATCAAGGTTTCTTATGACTTTTTGTGAGATGCATCAAGGTATAAGGCTAACATATGAATATGGAATCATGCAAACCTAGAAATTTACTGTACAAAGCACATACCAAGCTCTCTCCTTAATGATGAAAATTCGGTTTCGGGAAGAGCTTTGGTGAAGATATCGGCAAGGTTGGACTTAGATTCTACATAATTAAGTTCAATGTCCCCTCTTGCCACATGATCTCTTATGAAGTGATGTCTCACTTCAATGTGCTTGGTCCTAGAGTGATGTACCGGATTTTTGGTCAAGTTGATGCTACTCACATTGTCACAATAAACTTTAATGTTAGAGTAGTGTAGCTCATAGTCCTCAAGAGTATGTCTCATCCAAAGTAATTGAGCTACACAACCACCCATAGCCACATATTCGGCTTCGGTGGTTGATAAAGCAACACAATGTTGCTTCCTACTACTCCAACTAACTAGGGAGGACCCAAGAAATTGGCATCCACCACTAGTACTCTTCCTATCCAATTTGCAACCGGCATAATCGGAATCGGTATAGCCAAGCAACTCAAAAAACCTAGTCCTAGGATACCAAAGTCCTACATTTAGGGTGCCTTTAATATATCTTAAAATTCTCTTAACGGCTACTAAATGTGATTCTTTGGCACAAGATTGGTATCTTGCACACATACCTACCGCAAATAAGATATCGGGTCTACTAGCAGTTAGGTATAGTAGGCTACCAATCATACTCCTATAAAGTTGAAGATCAATTGATTTACCATCATGATCACTATCTATTCTAGTGCTAGTGGCCATAGGAGTGGTTACAATTTTGGCATTTTCCAAACCAAATTTCTTCATCATTTCATTTGCATATTTGGTTTGATAAATATGAATCCCTTCATTGGTTTTCTTGACTTGTAACCCTAGGAAAAAGTTAAGCTCACCAACTAAACTCATTTCAAATTCATTCTCCATATGTTTTATAAAGTCTTGAAGAAGATCATCATTTGTTGACCCAAAAATAATGTCATCAACATATTTGGGCTATGAAGATATCCTTTAATGTTGACTTTATGAACAAGGTTTGATCTACTTGGCCTCTTCTAAAATCCTTAGAAATTAAGAAGGATGACAATCTTTCATACCATACACGGGGAGCTTGTTTTAACCCATATAATGCTTTCCTAAGCTTATATACGTGGTTTGGATAATCTATGTTTTCAAACCTGGGTGGTTGTTCTACATATACTTCTTCCTTAATAAAACCATTTAGGAATGTCGATTTAACATCCATTTGATAAAGTTTAAATCCCATATAGGAAGCATACCCTAAAAGAATTCTAATAGACTCTATCTAACCTAGCAACCGGGGCATAAGTCTCATCATAGTCAAGCCCCTCAACTTGATTGAATCCCCAAGCAACCAACCTAGCCTTATTTCTAGTGATATTTTCTTGGTCATCTAGCTTATTCCTAAAGACCCATCTTGTAGTAATTATGGTGCTATCATTGGGTCTAGGTACTAACTCCCATAATTGACTCCTCTCAAATTGAGCCAATTCATCTTACATTGCCAAAATCCAATCCGGATCATGTAATGCATCATTGATCGATTTGGGCTCAATTTGTGAAATAAGAGCTACTTGACTAGTAGGAGCTCTATGAAATGACCTAGTTCTTACTCCTTGAGATAGATCTCCTACTATTTGGTCAAGTGGATGATCTTGATGAGTTCTTAGGGTTCTAGAAGGGGTTTCAAATTGATCATTGTTATCTTCTACCCTCCTTTCATCCTCGGAATCTCCTCTTCCTCCCCCTTGATCATTACCCCTTATGGTCAAATTTTGAAGCTTTTGGGTAATGTCTTGATTATTGTCATTAATATCCTTATTAATGGAGGACTTTCTAGGGTAGGTACTAGTGGTTTCATCAAATTGAACATTGGAGGACTCCTCAATCCCTTGGGTTCTCTTATTGTAGACCTTATATCCTCTACTCGTAGATGAGTATCCAACTAGGATTCCCTCATCCGCTTTGGATTCAAATTTTCCTAAGTTATCTTTGGTGTTTAAAATATAAACTTTACATCCAAAGACTTTGAAATAATGAATTATGGGAATAGTCCCATTCCATAATTCAAATGGTGTCTTTCCTAAAAACCTATGGATTTGAACCCTATTTTGGATATAGCAAGTGGTATTAACCGCTTCCGCCCACAAGTAGCTAGGTAGAGAATATGCATTAAGCATAGTCCTAGCCGCCTCTTGTAGGGCACGATTTCTCCATTCCATCACCCCATTTTGTTGGGGTGTTCTAGGACAAGAGAACTCATGCTTGTACCCTTGCTCTAAACAAAATTATGAAAATTTTGAATTCTCAAATTCACCACCATGATCACTACGGATCCGATTGATTTTGAGACTCTTTTCATTTTCAACTCTTTTACTAAATCCTATGATTATTTTTAAGGTATCATCCTTATGTTTCATAAAATAGACCCAAGTATACCTAGAAAAATCATCTATTATGACTAAACAATATTTGTTACCATTTAAAGAAGGAGTACTATGGAAATCAAATAAGTCAAGATGCAATAGTTCTAACGGTAAAGAAGTATTAGTTAAGGTTTTACCTTTGTGTGATGTCTTTGTTTGTTTTCCTTCTTGGCATGCATCACACATTTTGTTCTTGACATACTTGATCTTTGGTAGCCCTTTGACCAACTCCAACTTGGCTACCTTGGCTATGTTTTTCATGTTGATGTGCCCCAATCTCCTATACCATAGCCAACTTTCTTCTTCTTTTGCAACAATACACTTAGTAGAAATGTTAGAAGCATATGAAAGATCAACATAATAAATATTTGATTTCCTATATCTAACTACCATACAATCATTTAATTCCTTGTGTCTAATCATGCATTTAGAAGATTCAAAAGAAACATGGTAGCTTGCATCACAAAGTTGACTAACACTTAATAAATTAAATTTCATATTTTCAACTAGTAAAACTTTGTGAATGACGATTTTGGGGGATACCTCAATTGTACCTCTACCTAATATCTTGAGTTTTCCACTATTTACAAAAGACACCGCTCCCTTCTTCACATACTTAATTGTGGAGAACTTGCTCACATCCCTGGTCATGTGTGTTGAGCAACCGCTATCCACAATCCACATACCTTGCTCTCCTACCTAAATCATATGAAAAACACAATCTTTTGGTACCCAAACATTAGGACCGGTAACATTAAGTAAAAACTTCTTAGGTACCCATGCTTTCTTAACCTTACCCTTAATGGTTGCTTTTCTATTAATCAATGAGATATAAGCAACTTCTTTTTCTTTTGACTTATATCCTATACCGGCCTTGTTGTAAACGACTCTTTGTCGGCTAAGGATCATGTCAAGATATTTTGAGTCATTCGTAAATTTCTCTAAGCATGCCTTTAAGTCACTGACCTCATCCTTATGTTTGTCATTCTCTTCCTTAAGTATGCAAGAATCAACATGTGAAGGTTTTTCATTCCTAATGGCCTTTAGTTCAACCTTCATGCTTCTAACCTTAGATTTAGACTTATCTAGAGCCTCTTTAAGATACGCAATTGATTAATAAAGAAGCTTAACTTTAGGAGAGTTTATTACCTCATCGTCACTAGATGACGATTCATCACTTGAAGAGTCTTCTTCTTGGCTTGATGTACTGGAGTCATCTCCTTGGGCCATGAGTGCCACATGGCGTGTGACGTGGCAAAGCTCATCATCGGAGGAGGAATCTTCAACACTTGGTGTGTCCCATGTGGTTTGAGCCATCATGGCCTCCTTCTTCTTCTCCTTCTTATCCTTTTTTTTCTTTTCTTTTTCTTCCTTCTTCTTTAGCTCCGGGCTATTTGGCTTTATGTGCCCCTTCTTATTGCAAGCATGGCAAATCACATTATTGTTAAAATTTGAATTACCACTAAACTTACCTCTTGAAGAATGGGACCCCTTCCTTGCTTCTCTATTCTTGAACTCCTTTGATTTTCTATAGAGCTTCTTGACAAAGTGGGCCATCTCACTAGACGAGTCTCCATCACTACTTGAATCATGCTCCGACTCGGATGATGATGACACTTCTTTCCTTTCTTTCTTCTTCTTTTCCTTCTTTTCAACAAATAGAGCTAAACCCTTTTCCTTAGAGGACGTGTTAGTTTGCTCATGCAATTCAAACTCACAAAATAATTCATCAATTTTAATTTGAGAAAGATCCCTAGTTACCTTAATAGCATCAACTATAGAAGTCCATAGAGAAGTTCTAGGAAATGCTTGAAGAATGTACCTTACCAAATCTCGGTTGTCAACTCGCTCACCTATGATGTGGAGTCCATTCACAATCTTCTTAAACCTTCCATGCATTTGGCTTACGGTTTCATGCATCTTCATTTGGAAGGCTTGAAGTTGTCCAATTAGCAAGTCCTTATTGGCCCTCTTTGACTCCATGGATCCTTCATTTAACTCAATGAGCTTTTCCCATAACTCCTTGGCAGATTCGAAAGGCCCCACCTTGTTGAGTTGCTCCATTGTAATACTGCATTGGATGGTGAGTACTGCCTTTGCATTTGATTTGAACCTCCTATCCATTTCCCTTGTCCAATCCTTGCTTGGAATAGGGTTTCCATGTTCATCCACCGGTTCCTCAAAGCCATCTACAATGCTATGCCAAATCTCAATATTACTCATTAGATAATACTTCGTCCTACCTTTCCAATACGCAAAGTGACTCCCATCGAAGAGCGATGGCTTGGCAGTGCTATATCCCTCTTGAAGAGCCAATGATGCCTTGGTTGATGGTGAAATCTTCTAAGCTATCCGGGCACTGATACCACTTGTTGGATCTTTGTAATGGCTAGAAGGGGGGTGATTAGCCTTTCTTTGTTTCTACAAAATATGTTAGCTGAAGCAATACAAATACAAATACAAATGAGAAACAAGAATACAATGCTAACACCCGATGTACATGGTTCGGAGATGACGCTCCTACTCCATGGTAATCCGTAAGGTGGATTAGCCCTAGCCAAGCTTCACTAAATCCTCCTTTGGATGAACCAAGGTGGAGAAACCTTGTCTTACAATGCACTCCTCTTCTTTACAATGATGGAAGATGAAGACTAGAGAAGAGGAGGTTTAGAATCACAAAAACACTTGGAGAAAACATGGTGAGCACGAGGATGTAGCTAGGAATGAGAGCACTAGTTTCACCAAGCTCCCCAAGGCCTCTTCTTATAGAAGAAGGGTTGTTTTTCCCGTTGAGCTTTGATCAGTAGACTGATGCTCACCATCAGTCGACTACCATCGAAGCTAACGGCTTTTGACAGAGCGGATTCACGGGGATTTGCAGCCGCCATTTCCAACGGGAGGCCTATCAGTCGACTGATCACTTCATCAGTCGACTGATGAAGCGATCAGTCGAGTGATCACTGCGAGGAGTGGAGTGAGACTCTATTCTATGCCCATTTTCGACTTGATCAGTCAACTTCGGATTGGCGATCGATTGCCTCATCGACGATCGCTTGCCGGTTCTGTCGATCGATTGATAGTCGATTTGACTCGATCGAGCACCTTATCGATCATTGCTACATCGTGATCAATCGATACTAGTCAAGTATGAATAATTCATACTTGAATTGACTCCCTAGACCTAGACTTGACCTTCTAACTCTTCCTTCAGCCTTGCGCCTGCCTTAAAAAGTTTCCTTCGGCCTCGTCATGTCTTGGGTTGCCAAAAGCTTGGACTTTACGACGCCAAGACTACAAGCTTGGACTTATGCTGCCAAGACTTTACTTTGGACTTCTTTTGCCAAGGTTCACTTGGACTTTATGCTGGCAAGACTACAGGCTTGGTCTTACGCTGCCAAGTCCATCCCTTGGACTTCCTTTGCCAAGATCATACTTGGACTTCCTTTACCAAGGTTCACTTGGACTTTATGCTGCCAAGACTACAAGTTTGGTCTTATGCTGCCAAGTCCGTCCCTTGGACTTTCCTTGCCAAGATCATACTTGGAATTTTCTTTTACCAAGTCTTCATCCTTGGATTTCCCTGTCACTTAAACATGTTCACAATTAGATCACAAAGTATTGCCTAACTTAGATGATTATCCAAACATCAAAACACATGCATGCTTGGGGCATTGTTGTACCAACAAACCATACGGTTCTGAACCACGTTATATTGTCATGTTGTGCTTGTTCTCTTGTTTTATTTATTTTATTATTGTATATTCTGGTGCGTATAACAAGTGTTGTAGACAAGCATGCGATCAAATTCTGACAACCGACGATGAAACGCTATTCACCTTCCCTCTAGCGGACGCACAGGTCCTAACAAGTGGTATCAGAGCTTGGAGCTCTTCTATGGACTAACACCCGGGAGCAAAAGCGCTAGAGGGAAGATGGAATTTAAAGAACAATTAGAATGTGATATCAACACTCCGGTCTGGTATGCGCTCTATGGACGAGAAGGCTTCAATTCATGGAAGGCAAGGATTGAAGACTTCATGATGATGAGGGATATCGAAGAGTGGTCCGCTTTGATGGAAGGATTTGAATATCCTTGAGGACCAAAGGGAGGTTTCCTCAAAATGAAGAGATGGACCGAGGAACAACTCTAAGGGTTTGGGAAAAAAAAAGAAGGTAATGAAATTTTTGATTGATTTAATACCTAACAATATTTTGTCTAGTTTAGGGGACTACATGTATGCCAAGGAGCTATGGAGCCAAGTGGAAAGATTCCATGAGAACCCGCAACCGGTCCAAGAAGAAGAGGAAGAAAGCTTATCCTCACAAGAAAGTGAGGATTTGGAGGTCGAGGAGTGTTCGACATCCGAGGAAGAAGAAGAGGTGGAAAATTAGAGGTTGAAAGGCCATCAACATCCAAGGAAGAGGTAGAATTGGAAGAAACCTCAACCTCTAGGATTGAGGGAGAGGAGAGACCATCTACTCTGAAACCATAGATGAAGTTTATGTACAAGTCATGTGCATCAAGCCCATAGACCATGGTTCAATACAAGGTTTTAAAACTATTTCAAAATCATTTTGAAAAACCTTGGTGAAGTTTATCTTTTGATAGGAATCACTATTGATGATGTTGATACAAAGTGAGCTCAAAACAATAAAGTTTTTTTCATTTTTGAAATTTGTATCAATTTAACTATTTTGTGAGAAAAATAATTTTCAAATATTTTTCACCCATTGTATTTGTTATAAGTATTATACGTATACAATTTCGTGATTTTTCAAAATACGTATAATTACTTATGCATTTTGAAAATCCAATTCTGACATCTGATTTCTGCATTTTGCAGATATCAGTCGACTAATGCTTGATGGCAGTAACTAATGGATAGGGAAGTTGACTGATTACTGTCAGAATCAACTGCCAACGCTGATTTTGGGTAAACAAAGATGTTTAGCCCATGTTTCAGCTATGTTAAGGTTCCCTAACTGCTCCTAACCATAGGATATGCTTTGGAAAGTATTGGAAAGGTTGAAAATTCATTCGATATGGATTAGGAGAGTTGTTAGGGTGATGTATCAATTTTAAGGTGTGGGAAAGTTCAATGTTGAACTTTTAACCTTATTTTTGATGGTTTAGTGTTCCTATAGGCTTAGGGACTCTCCAAGGACATTGTTGGTACAATGGTCAAGGGGGAGCAAGCCTTTAGGGGGAGGTATCCATCATGGGATGATGGATGTGTTCTTCCTTATGAGAAGGAGAATTTTGGGAGAATATGAGATGCCCAATTTGGAAATTGGGAGAGTTTCTAGGAAGCCTCTCTTGAGTGATATGAGACTTATCACTAGGAAAAGTGAAGACATCCTAGGTATTTTTGGACCAAAGAGGAGATTGTAAGATCTCATTAGGATATGAGACATTGACCTCCTTAGGATAACCTTTTTGATGTATGTCAAAAAGGGAGAGAATTTATGGGATTACCAATTTGGGACAATTAGTAAGGAGATTTGAGTTAGGTTGCCTAACTCAAAGGTCTTTGGTTTTTGTCAAACATCAAAAAGGGGGAGATTGTTTGTGCAATCGGCCCAGGTCACGATTGACCGGACTCGAGTTTGACTCGAGTAGTATTTTGATGTTTGACAATGATGTCTGACAATGTGTTGGAGAGATTGTTGGTGCAATCGACTCGGGTCATGATTGACCGGACTCGAGTTTGACTCGAGTGGTATTTTGATGTTTGACGATGGTTAGACCATTGTCATGGGAAAAGTCCAAGTCTTGGATACTTGGCATGGAAAGTCCAAGCATGGGTCTTGGCAAGGGAAAGTCCAAGCTTGAGTCTTGGCATTTGGAAAATCCATCATTGGGTTGGCATGGAAAGTCCAAGGGTGTAGTTTTGGCCATGTAAGTCTAAGGGTGTAGTCTTGGCGGTGAAAGTCCAAGTCATGGGTACTTGGCAATTGAGAAGTCCAAGGGGTGATATTGGAGGTGTAAAGTCCAAGGGTGAAGTCTTGGCAGCATAAATCCAATGGTTGGCTACGTAAAGTCCAAGCAGAGTCTTGGCAGCGTAAGCCCAATGTGCCTTGGCGGTGTAGACCACATTAGCATGACAACAGCTGATGGAAGCACCTGAAGGCTAGCATATGGATGAACAAGTCATGGATGACTTGGAGGGATCCGATAGGCGTGAGGCTGATGGAGGTGGCTAGTAGGCTTAGGCCTAGGCTAAGAGTGGTCTAGCAAGTATGGGGGCACCATACTTGGGGTTAAAACCTCATAGATGAGGTTATCAGTCGACTGATGGGAGTCGACTAGAGTTTGACTGCAAGAAATGGCCAAGCGATGATTATCGAGTTTGGTAGTTGGTGATCGAAGATCGGTCATTTGCCGCCTGAAGGTTCCTGAGTCGACGGTTAGGGTTTGATAGTCGAGTGATGACTCGATCAGTTGGCTGATGGGTATGATCAGTCGACTGATGGTCTATCCATTGGAACTTATCCAACGTGGCTCATGCTGTTGCAAGACAATGGCTATAGGAGAAGTCGACTGATGGTCTTGATCAGTTGACTTCTAGACGAAATCCAGCCCGAATGTAGGTTATAAAAGCAGCCCATGGAGAGGGATTTGACTATGGTTCTTTGAGGAGATTTGGGGCGATTTGCTAGTGTAATTCGGGGTATCCAAGTGCAATTCAAGCAACCAAACAAGCAAGCTTCCAAAAGATCGATTGTAAAGTTTTCTTTGCATTCTTTTATTGTATTTCATTTGTAATTGCTTGTATTTCCTTCTTATTGTTGTAAGAACCATTGTAAGAGGATTTCTCCACCTTCGGATTGTTCCGAGAAGGAGTTATTGATTAGTGGCTTCATGTGTATCACTAGAGCTCATTTGAGCTCAATCCGTGGAGTAGGAACCATACGGTCCCGAACCACGTTATATTGTCATGTTGTGCTTGTGCTCTTGGTGTTTTTATTTTATTATTGTATATTCCACTGCGTATAACAAGTGTTGTAGACAAGCACGCGATCAAATTCTAACAACCGACGATGAAACACTATTCACCCCCCTCTAGTGGGCGCATAGGTCCTAATAAAGATCTCTTAGAAACCCTAGATTTGTTTGGTGATATTCAAATCCTATTTGTAAAAATGAGGTGGGAAGAGATCATGGGGGTAAGACACCCAACCTACCCTAGGATAGTTTTAGAATTTTGAGTTCTTTAGAAGCGAAAATCTTGACGGGGAGAGAGAGCTAAGAGGGTTGGATTACCTTTAGGTTGTTTAACAGTGAGCATGAATGGACATTACACCAATGAAATAACTGTTTTGGCTTGCCTAGTCAGGGAGAGAGGAGAACCCCTATTGGGTTTAATGCCCGAACCTTTTGGTCCAAATTTACGGGGGAGAGTGCTTATGACCCTTCTATTGTCAAAGCCCCATGCCTCCAAAACCCTATCTTCCGATACCTAGATCGAGTTATAGCGAGTACAATTTTTGGGAGAGGAGAGAGTGACGGTGTAGTGAGAGCGAGTGAGATACTTTGCTTGTGGGACATGCTACAAGAAAGGAGTAGCATTGATGTAGGGTCCCATTTCATTAGACACCTAGTGAAAATGGGTAAAGCGGCGAGGGAAGAAATTATTTTGGGAGGCCTAATTACCCATATTTACCATAGGACAGGGTACGACTACACATCATTAGATAGCATAGAGGGGAGCCCTAGGATCGACCTAGGAGTGTGTATGGCAATGAAAATGATTGTAAGAGAGGGACACTCCTTGTGCTTTGTAAGGAAAAACTTATCATCCTTTAGGCTCCCCAACCCCGATCGTACCACCATCACCAACAGCGCCAACTGGCATTTGGACCTGATAGTGGAGTCCCCACCTTATGAGGGTCCCTTCATATATGAGGGTCCCACCATAAGAGAGTCCCCCTATATAATACTCTCCCTCGAGTCCACGTGTTTATAGGAGCCCACCTGTCCACGCATAGAGCCTGCACCTACACCACCATCTTTTTCTACTTTTGAGCAGGATGCAGGTACATCCGCCTACGATTTCTCCAAGTTCCGATCACGCCTCGATGACATATACGCGAGCAGTAGATGCAGAGGCAGCGATGGGAGGAGTAGAGCGCCTACACGTAGGCGGAGTTTCATGACTTATGGGAGCATTTCCAATGGTATAAGGAGTTATACGATGAGGCTTGTATCTACTTCCAGGAGGAGGCTTCCCATTGCCAGGAGGAGGTCATATATCGCTAGGAGGTTCGGCAGTACATGAGTACCCAGCAGGCACAGTGGGCCAGGGAGGAGGAGCACAGAGCAGCCGCTGTATCTACTATCTCTCAGATCGACCACATGTATATATGGCATCAGCGGTTGAGCACTAGGTTTTCCTAGCAGTCCTATATGTCGAGCTTGTTAGACTTCCCACCTCGGCCACCATATTAGAGATATATCTTCATACAAGTCTAGGGGGAGACCCCAAGTTTTGATTTTTTTTTGTTTCTAGCAGTAGTTTCTTTCTTGATACTTGCATCTTTAGTGTTAGTTTGCATTCATCTCTTCATGCATAGAGCGTTTAGTTTCTTTCAGCACTTAGTTTTTGCTATCTTTAAACTGTCTCAGTAGTATTTTTAAGAGCTCTTTACGAATTGTTTCCATAGGTAGCTTAAATTTATTTATCTCATGGTATTTTATTTTATATGCTCTAATAAATGTTTTAGACTTGCACTGGTTAACTTTAATTTTTACACTTACACTTGATGAATATTCTGAAAGGAAGAATCTAGTACATACATAGTTATGATTCATCCTAGTAGTCTAAAACTTTGGAATCCATAGGTGACTCTAGGTTTAGCACTTTAGTTACTGAAGATGCTCGGATTGTGTAAGCCCATTCGAAAAAATCAAATTCTTTGTGAGCAGGAGAAGAACAAAAGTTAACATAAATAAAAATTATGAGGGATAAAAAAAGGGTTGTCGTGGGTGGAAATGGCTAGGTGCCCTTTTGAGACTGAGTTAGGTTACTAGGGAAACACCTACTAATTTCTCTCAATACCGAGCATGCCTTTGAGACTTTGTGCTAGATCTAGGAAACGACCCTCGCTTTGGGCAGGTAAGTGCCTAAGAGTCGAAGGCCTTAGGAAAGCTATAAGATGATGACTTAACTTACTGTGGAATGAGTATCCCTTAAGAAGATTCACTTAGCACGTGGATGAAAAGCTAACATAGTGAATTTTTAGAACATATCTATTTTTATTTTATTGAAAATACCACTTGATAAATCTAGATGACATGCTAAGTATGGAACAATGTTTTTAAGAATTTCATTGCACTGAGGTTTGCTTGAGGACAAGCAAAGATTTAAGTCTGGGGGAATTGATGTGAGCAAAATATATAGGATATTAGGAGTAGTTTTCGCTCACATCTCGCTGCATTTTATACTTATTTCATGCATATCGTACTTTGTTTTGCATGCATTTCCTATTTTCTAGTTTTGAGATCTGCTATTTGTGCTTTTGTGTGCAAGACAACATTTTACGAGATAAAAGGCACACTTTTGGAGCAAAAGGAAGGCATTCGATAAGCGGAACGAAGGGAGGCACGACTCGGCCATGTGAAATCACAAGGTCGTGCCCCACCAGCCCAGCGCCACACACGGCCTAGTCGTGTGGATCCACACAACCATGTGGCGCTGGCATTTTTCAGCACAACTAGGTTTTTTTCATGAATTCGGGTAACGCCGACCTTAAGTCCATATAAGGAAGGTCACACCCAACCCTAGGGGAGAGGCACGACGGTCAGGACGGGACACCGATGCCCTAAAAAGCTTCGGAAATTCGCAACGGAGAGGAAGAAGAAGGCTAGAGGATCGTATCTTGCGCTCCGACGTCAAAGAGAAGAACCAAGAGTACTGAAATTTACTTTCTATTCATCTCCTGCATTGTAATGATCTATTATATTATGGATTGTGTTTGTTCTTTTCCGTCTATAGAGTAGAATCTTCGATTCTAGGATTAGGGAGTAACTTGTGTATGTAGAACATGCTAGATCGAATGTAAATTCTATTTTAGGATTTTTATTCGCAGTTTGTGTTTGTTTGATTCGATGAAAATTGTGTTTTGTTTTTCTCTCTATTGTGCATAGTTGATACAAGGGGTGACAACCCTTTTATCAAATATCTAGGGGAATTAAAGAGGAACAACGGGGTTATCCTCATCTCCGGTAATCGTAGGTAGAAGGGTACGATGGAGTAGGGAATGGGACATGTTCTGACTCCTCGTAGGGATTGATTTGGCATCCTCGTACCATATATCCTATCTTAATTAAAGGGTTGGCTTTGGTTAAGGATAGGGAGTTCCCAATAGACGCAAAAGATCATCGGAAAAGTGTATGATGTACCTTCCACAAGGCCCTAATTAGAGAACCAAACTACATTTAATTGATTAGCATGTTCCATGTTGCACAAGTGAAACCGAAGTCCTAGGATATTTTTTTGAACCTCGAACCAACCTTCCCTTCCTCCGTGTTACACTGTACTAGAGTTAGGACCGCCGACAATCCTCACAATCACAACCCTTTGAACTAAACTCTGAACAATAACGTCCATTGAACAATCGGTACTCGAATCTCAGTCTCTGTGGGATCGATAATCTATTTATTACTTGATCACACCCATGCACTTGTGAGTGTTGAGCACGAGCGCGCACTTCGAGTCCTCAATGGTTCCCATCGCAAGATTTGCGGTCGCATTCACGTGCATCAATGCACATGGTCAAAGAGATATAGATCGTTGCCACCACCTCATGATAAGATAAGCCGCCACCTCAAGATAAGATCCACGAGTTTTGGATATGGATCTAGACATATTCCAAGGAGACATTCTATAAAAGGAGGGGAGGACTCAAACCCTACATCATCATCATCAATCAATTAATGAACTCCTAAGTGTGTCATCACTTCAATTGCAATCCTTTGTGCTACAATGCTACTCCGTCCGTGCATCCGCTACAAGTTATTTGTCGGTATCTTGTTTACTTCTTAAGTATTATTTGCAAAGAGGAGAGGTAAGGTTGTTACCTTTTCCTCTACATCATTGTAATCGCTTGTCTCTTACCTCCAATGAGGAAGAGATTTTTAGTGTGTTGCCCTTCGGAAGCGATCAAAGATCGCAGGGCCTTGGATTAGCAACCGGTGGGTTGTGAACAAAGTAAAAAATACTTGTATTTTAGTTTTCTGCTGCGTACATTGTTTTAATCATCGAAAAGAAAAGTTTTACGAACACTATTCACCCCCATCTAGTGTGTCTCTTCAATCTAACAATTGGTATCAGAGGAGGGGCGCTCAGATTCGGTGCAACCACCGGTCGAGCATTTTTCTTTTTCTTTTTATTTTATTTTATTTTATTTATTATCTCCCGCACTACTAATCCCCAAGACCAAGTCTTCAGACATGTTCTTTGTAATTATCATTGCAGGAAAATGGATAAATTAATGATTCAGGGGGAGAGTTCACAAGGTAAATTAGATTTAAAAGTTAAATTGCATATTATTTGTTTCAAGTATAGGGAGAGAGGACACTATAAAAATATGTGGCCTACTCGTAAGACTCGAATGACGCAATCAACGACAAAGGAGAAACCAATGGCAGAAGTCCAGAGGAACAAGGAGCATATAAAGTATTTCGGGTACGGAAGAATAGGTCACTAAAAAAATTAGTGTCGGGAGAAAAAGGTTAGTAAAATTAATAATTTTGAAAATTTGAGTTTTAGAATACTTGATAATTTAGATCAATTGTGCATTAAAACTAGTAAATTAGTTGATTGTTGTCAGTTAGTTAATACACTTAATAATTCAACTAATAAAAACTTAATTAATTCATATTTAATTAGTTTAGAAAATAATAATATTATTGAAGAAAATGATAAAATTAATCTAACATTTAATAAAATTAACCAAAAGCTTAATCAAATCTTTAGTTTAATCAACATAGATCTAGATCAAGTCAAGAATAAAACCAACCTAAGACTTAATCAGAATAATCAAACATTAGGACAGAATCATCAAACTCTAGATCTGATTAATCTAGATAATTCTGAATTAAAAAATTTTGTTTTGAAAAATTCAACAATAAAAAATTCGAAATTAAATTTAAAAAATTCCAAATCTAATCTAAATAATTATAATAATTTTACTTTTAAAAATTCTAATAATCTTATCTTTAAAAATTATAATAATTCTACTTTTAAAAATTCTAATAATCTTATTTTGAAAAATTCTAAAAATTCTGTTAATAATTCAACTTTTAAAAACTCTAAAAATCTTATCTTAAAAATTACTAATAATTCTACTTTTAAAAATTCTAATAATCTTATCTTAAAAAATTCTATTAATAGTTCTACTTTTAAAAATTCTAACAATCTTATCTTGAAAAATTCTATTAATAATTCTTTTTTTAAAAAGTCTAATAATCTTATCTTAAAAGATTATAATAATTCTAATAATTCTACTTTTAAAAAGTCTAATAATCTTACTTTGAAAAAATCTAATAATCCTAATAAATATATTTTAAATTAAAAATTTAACTTAATTAAAAATTCAAAATTAAATAATCAAACTAATAAAATTAATTATAATAGAGTACTATT
Organism: Wurfbainia villosa; assembly: GCA_025175895.1. NCBI lineage: Eukaryota > Viridiplantae > Streptophyta > Magnoliopsida > Zingiberales > Zingiberaceae > Wurfbainia > Wurfbainia villosa. The sequence continues at coordinate 32,867,069 of CM046000.1, read as the reverse complement.
TGATTATACAAAAATTAATAATTTAGCAATTAAACCTTCAACTTTTAGAAATTCAACAAATAAAAATCTACCTAAGAGATAACTATTTCTTTGAATTGATTGAACATAACATGTGTAAGGTCGATGGTGGCTGGCTAGAGCGGGGGTGAATATCCCTCAATTGTCGTATGGTGGAATACGATCGTTCTTCGTACGTGCTCGTCTATAATTGTCGTTAATACGAAGCGGAAATAATAGAAATGATAACAACAATGTAAGCACACGACAAAACACAAGATATACGTGGTTCGGAACCGAATGGTTCCTACTCCATGGGCAAACTCACCGAGCTCTAGTTATGCGCACGACACTAACTAACACTCCTTCTCGACAACACGTCAGAGGTGGAGAAACCTCTCACAAGCAATTACACTAAGTAATATGAAATACAAGCAATACAAAGACAAATACGAAATACACGTAAAGAACACTTTACAACGCTTGCTTTGAACTCTTTACTTGTTGCTTGCTTTAGATGGCTCTTGAAGGTCTGGAATGCAATAGCAATTCCACTCCAATAGCTTCACAAAAGTCTTGGCAAAATCCTCCCTATTGAGCTCCATTTATAACCTTCATCAAGCTGATTTTGCGCCCATCAGTCGACAGATCCTGTAGTCGTTGTCTCACAATGGCCAGATCCACATTGGTTAAGTTCCAACGGATCACACATCAGTCAACTGATGGCACCCATAAGTCGACTGGTACCCATCAGTCGTGTGCTGGCGAGCTCGACTAGCTTCTATGCCCGTGCACAGTGCGATCAGTCGACTGATCTCCCTAATCAGTTGATTGATTGTGTCAACAGTCGACTGCCATCCCTTGGCAGTCAACTGATTAGCAAGACCCTATTCAGTCGAACACCAGTCGAACCCTAGTCGACTTAGAGCAGTCGACTGGCACCTATGCCAGTCGACTGATGTCGAGTAAAACCTCAAAACCAAGTTGTTTGAGCATCTGACACTCAGTCTTACCCACTTGGCCAAGTCCACCTCATCCCTTATAGAGTTCCCCACCGAAGCTCTCTTTCCTCGGCCTACGTCCCTCGGATGCATCAAGCGCACGGCTTCGTAACGCCATCCTTCGCGTCTCATACCCTCGAAGTATGCTTCCCTTTGGGCCCACACCATTCGCTCCCTGTCCGGCGGTCCCTCATATGCACCAAGCGCACGACTTCACAATGCCATCTTTCACCGACTCAAAGACCCCGAGCCTAGTAAACTTACCAAGTCCTCAAGACTTCCCACATGCACCAAGCGCACGACTTTGCAATGCTTGTATTTTCCATGCCAACTCCATGTTGGACTTTCCCACATCAAGCCCCATGCTTGGATTTTCCATGCCAACTCCATGTTGGACTTTCCTATGACAATCCCATGTCATAAGTTTTGTCTATCATCAAAATACTGCTCGAGTCAAACTCGAGTCAACCTGGGGCGATTGCACCAACAACATGCTCATGCATACATATCATTACCATGCTTATTTTTGTCATGTCATATATACTAGTCTTAAATTAACTCTCATAGAATGGTTAGATAGGAAATAGTTAATTAACCTTGACAATATAGTATCAGGACATGGTGAGATGATAGTACGTTAGGGAAACTAAGTCTCGTGTATCCAGATTAGATAAGGAGTATCTAGCTTGGTGCACTTGGATAAGTGGAACTAGCTAAAGCTACCTCACCACATCCTAAATTAGTTAGACCAGGATTTGATTCAAAGTGAATTAAGTGTACAATTTATTAAGTTAGCTTTGTCTAAGAAAGTGGTCATTGTTCCGATAAAAGAAAGCCTCTGTGCCTTGCCACGACCTGGAAGCCCTCTTTTGAAATATTCACTTAACTAACTAAAGGTTAGATACCAATTATTGGATCGAAGAGACACTTTGGCATTGTAGAATCACTTTGAGAGCAAGATTGATGAAGCCAAAGGGGTGAAACCCCCCTTCTTTTATAGCCCTCCAAGACCCATCTCGTTGAGATCCAGATCTAGATCTAAAGGACACCTCACCCCAAGATAAGGAGATCTTATCTTGACCTTCATCGAGCTGGACAATTTGAATATTAGTCGGTTGATGCTAGTAGCAATCGACTGCCAAAAGGCAACAGTCGACTGCCAGCTAAGTTATTCAACTACAACAAAGAGTTAGCACGAAGACACAAGTAATAGTAAATTTGACGACTACTTACCATCCGATCTCAAACTAGACCTTTGATGCACACAAACGCGACCTCAAATCTCGCGACGAAGACTGTCGAGGACTTGAAGTGCATGCTCGTGCTCAACGCCCGCAAGTGCACGGATGTTGTCAAGTGATAAAAAGATTATCGATCCCATAGGGACTGAGATTCGAGTACCTTTTTGTTCAGTGGATGTTATTGTTTGGGACTAGACTCTAAAGGTTGCAATTAGGAGGGTTGTCGATGGTTCTAACTCTAATACGGTGTCACACGGAGGAAAAGAAGGGTCACTACGAGTCATTAGATGGATTCTAGGATTTCGGTTTCATTTGTGTGTCACGAAACACATTGTCAATTGGGTTTGCTTAGGTTTCTAGTTATGGTTTTGTGGAAAGGACATCATACACTCCTCCGATGAGCCTTCGCGTCTATCGGATGCTACCTCTGTCATACCAGGTCAACCCCTGGCTTTAGGATGGGATAGTCTATACGAGGATGCCAAATCAATCCCTGCGACGAGTCAAAAACGAGGCGCATTTCCTACTCTATCGCATCCTTCTACCCACAATTACCGGCGATGAGGCCAACCCTTAGGTTCCTCTTTAATTCCCCTAAATCTTTGATACGAGGGATGTCACCCCTCGTATCGGCTAAGCACAGTGACTAGTAAACCAAAACGATAAATATATATCTAAACAAAAACACCAATTGCAAATATAAATTCAAAAACAAAAATATATTTGAATTAACATGTTCCGACTCAACACAAACTACTCCCTAATCCTAGAATCAGAGAGTCTACTCCATAGATACGAGAGAAGAAACATAAGGCATGATCATATCCATATAAATAATATAATTTACACAAAGAATTGTAGGGATGATGGTGGCCAGCTAGAGGGCGGTGAATAGCCCTCTTTCGTTGTATGAGCGGAAGTCGTTCTTAATCGTCTACAATTAATGTTAGCGCAAGCGAAAAAATATAAAGCAAAGACAATTAAGAACAAACAAAAGATAAACAATGCTAACAAATAAGATATAACGTGGTTCACAGCCTTGCCGCTAATCCACAGTCTGATTCGTCTCTGGTGAATCACCCCGAAACCAATCCACTATTGGTCTCTTTCTTTAGCCCAAGCAAGGTGGAGGTAAACCTTTACAACTCAAGAACACTCCTTCTTTTACAATAGATGTGAAAGAAACTAGAAGAAGGAGTCTATGCTTTGTGGGGCACTTAGTAAGATGTTTGGAGCATGAAGATTACCCATCTACAAGCCCCCACCCTCTCTTTTTATAGAGAGGAAGCAATTCTTCCTGTTGGCCACTATCAGTCGACTGATGCCTTCATCAGTCGACTGATGTCAACTCCAACGGCTCCTGACCAAGTCGGATTCGCGGGATCCGTGGCCGATTTTCTAACAGTCATATAATTAGTCGACTGATGTCGACTTCCAATCGAGTGACCCGCGAGCTTGACTAGCTTCTGTGCCCGTGCACAGTGCTATCAGTCGACTGCTCCCATTCAACAGTCGATTGATATCGACGTGACTCATCAGCCATACCAGTCGATTGCCGATCGACTTGGAGGAGTCGACTTCCATGACATGGCAGTCGACTGGTGCCGGGTAAAACTCAAACCTTACATCTGTTTGAGCTTCTGGCGATCGGGTAAACCTCAACCCTTGCGGTTGAGCCTCCGCCACTCAGTCATTCGACCAAGTTCACCTAATGAGCTACTTACAATTCACTCATTCTCTCATCTCACTTATGTAGGGGATCGGTATGGCCGGCTAGAGGGGGGTGAATAGCCCTTTTCGTTTGGATGCCGGTATTTGCTCGTCTACAAAACTAATTAGCGCAAGCGGAAGACTAATAAAGACAAGAAAATAGAAATACGAGAAAATACAAATGCTAACAAAGAATATAACGTGGTTCACGGCTACGCCGCTAATCCACGATCCCGATTCGTCCGAGGTGAATCACTCTTCCAAAGCCAATCACTATTGGTCTCTCCTTTGCACGAAGCTAGGTGGAGGTAACCTTTACAATCAAGATCACTCTTCTTACAAATAGAATGGAGTAAAAACAAGTAAGAAGAGTTTAGAGCTTGTGGGGCACTAGGAAGATCACTTGGAGCATAAGCATTAGCCTCTCAAAGGCTTACACCCTCTCTTTTTATAGAGAGGTTGGAACTCTTGGCGATCGATGATGGACCATCGCCGATCGTCACGCCTCCGTAATCATCGCCGATCGGCTAGGAACGGTTCTGTGGCCGAAACCCTATTGACCAATCGACCGTGCGCCAGCGATCATTGATGGTCTTGGCGATCGACCGCCACGATGGCGCCGATCGGCTGCCACAATCGTCGATCGTATACCGGTCGAACTACACTCGACTGGGAGCGATGATCGCCATGACATGGCAGTCGACTGGTGTCGGGAAAACCCATCCGACACTTGGCCAAATGGCCAAGTTTCACCTAAGAGCTACCCTTCCCCGGGTTACAATCACTCACTCTCATCTCTCGGAGTCCCTCGCCTTCGAAGTTCTCTTCGTTCTCGGCCACGTCCCTCGGCAGCATCAGGCGCACGGCTCTGCAATGCACCTTCGCGTCTCTAGCCTCGAAGTCTACTTCCTCTGGCTTCACTCCAAGCTTCTCATCCGGCGGTCCCTCAGATGCTCCAAGCGCACGGCTTCCGCAAAGCTATCCTTCACCGACTCAAGGCACGAGTCATGAGATGTGAAACTCGCCACGGCTCCATGTGCGAATTACTCAGTCCTGCACGACTTCAACGCACATATCAAATCAACATATCAAACTAACTTAAACCCTTTGCCACACCATCAAACCATATTACGGCAAGAGATTGCCCTAATAATCTCCCCCTTTTTGATGTGTGGCAATCCGTTTAAGTTAGGTAAAAACATTTGATATAAATTCTAAGGTAAGAAAGCATGTAAAGATAAACATGATATAGCAACATGCCACTCCCCCTTAATCCATGAAACTCTATATTGCAAATTTCTCCCCCTATCATATATTTCTCCCCCTAAAATAATTAACTTAAACATAAATTATTTCTCCCCTTTTGACACCATCAAAAAGATTAACACTAAGTTATAAGCTCATGGCATCAAGTATAATGGAGGGAAAATACCAAAAACATGATTAAAATCTGAAATCAGAAAATTGCAGGCTGATTTTCAGGTGAGCAGTCGACTGCTATCAGTATGGCAGTCGACTGGCACAATTGATTTTAAAATTCTAATTTTCTGGACGAATTTCAGAAATGCATTAAAAATTCCATAAAATTTGAAAAATCATGAAATTTGAGGAGCATATTTCTATTAAGTATATCTATCAAGGAAAAATAGTTTTTCATGAAAAATCATTATATTTTCTGAGATTTTCCAAAAAATCCAAACACTTGAAAAACCACTAGTTTTTGAGCATGTTAGTATCCATTTTAACACCTAGTCTTGCTTTGAATTGTTCCAAAACATGAATACATAGATTTTAGATTAAGGAATTGTTTTGAAAACATATGAAATATCCAACCATGATCTTTGGGCAATATGTATATGAATTAAACATAAGCCTTCCCCATGATTGGTCTATTATTGCTATGTTGATACTTTAAATGACTATCTAAATGCCATAGGCATTAGTGGACATTTGTATCATCCTAACATCTCACCCATGCTAAGTTTGCAATCAAGTTATCCTATAGTGAGTGTGAGATGCATCCTAGGGGGTATTTGTATATACTTAACCAATATATTCATACAATTCTATCATGGTTAAGTATCAACCTAACAACCTACATGATCATAATGACATATATGATTTAATTTCACATTATGATCATGAAATTCATGTATTCATCAAATAATAGTCATGCATTAGGTATTATGTGATGATAATAAATTATCACCTAAAGTATGATTTAAACCTATTTCTCATGATGATGTGCCCAATATCATAAATCATGATTACACATATACATAGCAATTACATTAATCAACATGATTTAAGCAATATTATCTATTTATGGGCACGTTATCATCACCCAACACTATCTAAAAAATGTTGTCCCGTCATCCTAAGTCAACCAAAATATGATATAGGTCAAGTTCATATGGTTGACTACCCTAGGGGTTTTCTAACCCTTAAGGATGGATTTTGGAACCCAAAATAAGTTCTTTCCTATTGGGTTCACTAAGTATTCCTTGGGGATCCATTTTCTAGCTATTATCTTCTTCTTACCTTGTCCCCTAGCTATTAGGCATTTGTAGGCATTTTCATTTTTCTTTTCCTTGTAGCCTAGGCCCTTTTTGTTAAAACTAGCTCTTTGGCTCCCTAAGATCATATTTAAGGTGTTGGAGCCAATTGTGAATTTCTCTAGGGCTTTGGTTAAATAATCTACCTTTTCCCTTAATGTCCTATTTTCCTCTATGCATGCATCATTAACATCCAAAGGCATATAATCATGTGAGCATGCATCATCATGGCAAGAAGAGGTATCATTATTATTTAAACATGCATTTTCTAGCTTATATTCCAAAGCCTTAATTTGATTAAGCATGCTTTTATTTTTCTTTTTCATTCCAAATAAGTCCTTAGTTAAACTAGAAATTATGGAAACTATTTTCTTAGGAGAAGCTTTCGTTACCATAGTTTCCATGTCCTCTTCTTCTTCGGATGATGAGGATGTAGAAGCTCCCCCTTCATTTGAGCTCTCCCCACTTGAGCTTGATCCTTCATTTTCGGATGAAGAGCAATCCAAGTCATCAAAGGCCATCAAGGCCAAATTGGTGACAAAGGCATTCTCCTCATCCGATGATGATGAAGAGGATGAGGATGGGTCATCCCAAGTCCTTGCCTTTAGGGCTTTGACCTTTCCCTTTCCCTTTGTCTTCTTCTCCTCTTCCTTTTTCTTCATGCTCCCCTTTTTCTTCTTCTTTTCTTCCTTCTTTTTCTTTTCTTCTTTGCTTTTGTTTAGGAGGGGACAATTATCCCTTATGTGCCCTTCTCCTTGGCAATTGTAGCATATGACCTTCCCCCTTGGTCTTCTATTCCTATCATGAGATTTATCAAATCTAAAATTCTTAAATGCACGTCTTACCTTCCTTAGCATATAGGCTTCTTCGGTGCTATCCATGGAGGAGGAGGAAGACGCTTCGTCATCGGAGGAGGAGGGGATTTCCATCTTCTTCTTTCCCTTATTTGCCAACAATGCTACTCCTCTTGAGGGTTGAATTCTAGGCTCCTCTTGTATTCCTTCAAGCCTAGTTTCGTGGAGCTCCATTGTTGAGAAAAATTCCTCCAAGGTACTTACTTCCAAGTTCTTGGAGATGTAGAACGAATCCACCATGGAGCTCCACTTTGAGGACCAGGGAAAGGCATCTATAGCCTTCATAAGCATGTCCCGGTTTGATAGCTTCTCACCTACACTTGTTAGCCCAATTAAAATTTCTTTAAACCTAGAGTGTAGTGAGGTTACCTTTTCTCCCTTTTCTAGTTTTATATTGGATAGTTGGGAGTGGAGGAGGTCTCTCCTTGCTAGCTTGGCCTCGGATGTGCCTTCATGGAGTTCTATAAGCTTCTCCCACATCTCTTTGGCGCTAGCACATTCTCCGATCTGGTTGATCTCTTGTTGGGGGAGCACATTGAAAAGATGATGTTTTTCCTTTGAGTTTGCAAGGTGCTCCTCTCTTTGCTTCTTAGTCCATCGTGATTTTTCGATTTGTTCACCCTTTTCATCCCTAGGCAACTCGAACACATTTTCCATTATTAGCATAATATCAAAATCGGTCTCGAAGAATACCTCCATTCTCTTTATCCACCAAGAGAATTCGCCGTCGAACTTCGGTGGGTGGATGTTTGAGCCGGCAATTTTGAATGTTGCTTGTTGTGGCGGTTAGTCCTCGACAAGCTTTCCTTGGCTCTGATACCACTTGTAGGGGATCGGTATGGCCGGCTAGAGGGGGGTGAATAGCCCTTTTCGTTTGGATGCCGGTATTTGCTCGTCTACAAAACTAATTAGCGCAAGCGGAAGACTAATAAAGACAAGCAAATAGAAATACGAGAAAATACAAACGCTAACAAAGAATATAACGTGGTTCACGGCTACGCCGCTAATCCACGATCCCGATTCGTCCGAGGTGAATCACTCCTCCAAAGCCAATCACTATTGGTCTCTCCTTTGCACGAAGCTAGGTGGAGGTAACCTTTACAATCAAGATCACTCTTCTTACAAATAGAATGGAGTAAAAACAAGTAAGAAGAGTTTAGAGCTTGTGGGGCACTAGGAAGATCACTTGGAGCATAAGCATTAGCCTCTCAAAGGCTTACACCCTCTCTTTTTATAGAGAGGGTTGATTTCTTCCCGTTGGCCGCCATCAGTCGACTGCCGCCCTTGGCAGTCGACTGCCGTCACTACAACGGCCTCCGAACACGTCGGATCCCGACCGTTATAGTCCAACGGAACTCTTGGCAGTCGACTGATGGACCTCATCGGGCCGATCATTCGCTCTCGTAGTCGACGCGATCGGCTACGAACGGTTCAATGGCGAAACCCTATTGACTACCGATCGGCGCTTGGCGCCGATGGTCTGGCGTCGATCGCCCACGTATGGCGGGCCGATCACGGCTACAATCCATCGCATATACCGCCGAACTACTCAACTGAGCGCCGATCCGCCATGACATGGCAATGATCCGAGTCGGGAAAACCCATCCGACACTTGGCCAAATGGCCAAGTTTCACCTAAGAGCTACCCTTCCCCGGGTTACAATCGCTCACTCTCATCTCTCGGAGTCCCTCGCCTTCGAAGTTCTCTTCGTTCTCGGCCACGTCCCTCGGCAGCATCAGGCGCACGACTCTGCAATGCACCTTCGCGTCTCTTGCCTTGAAGTCTACTTCCTCCGGCTTCACTCCAAGCTTCTCGTCCGGCGGTCCCTCGGATGCTCCAAGCGCACAGCTTCCGCAAAGCTATCCTTCACCGACTCAAGGCACGAGTCATAAGATGTGAAACTCGCCACGGCTCCATGTGCGAATTACTAAGTCCTGCACGACTTCAACGCACATATCAAATCAACATATCAAACTAACTTAAACCCTTTTCCACACCATCAAAACCATATTACGGCAAGAGATTGCCCTAACAACTTGAAGTCCCTCGTCGAAGCTCTCTTCGTTCGTGGCCACATCCCTTGGCAACATCAGGCGTACGACTCTGCAATGCTCCTTCACGTCTCTTGCCCTCAAAGTCTACTTCATTGGCTTCGCTTCAAATCATCTCGTTCGGCGGTCCCTCAGATGCATCAAGCGCACGGCTCTGTAATGCTCCTTCGCCGACTCAAGCACGAGGTTGAATGGTGACACTTGCCTAAGCTCCATGTGTGAATTACTAAGTCCTGCAAGACTCCAATGCAAATATCAAATCCAATCATCCTAACTTAAATCCTTTTCCACACACATCAAAACCATAACACATGGGTTGATTGCCCTAACAATCTCCCCCTTTTTGATGTGTGGCAATCCGTTTAAGTTAGGTAAACAAATAACAATAAGCATAAGCAAGGAAAGTATGTATGTAAATACATGAGTATAACAACTCCCCCTTAAACATGTAACTCCCCCTTAAGACATGCTAAAATTTCCCTCTTAGCATGATTAACTTAAACTTCCCTATTTCTCCCCCTTTGACAACATCAAAAACATTATCTAAATGTTATAATCCAAGGTATCAACTCTAAGGAGGAAAAATATCAAAAACCAAAACAAAACGATGAGATCACATGGTTCAGTACTACTGATCGCACGTTAGACATGTGTTTTCTGATTTTCTTGGACGAAATTCAGAAATGTAATAGTAATTCCAAAAAAATAAAAAAATCATGAAATTTTGAAAACACATTTCTTTTAAAGTCCTTTATCAGCAAAAAATGAGTTTTCATGAAAATTACTTATATTTTCAATGTTTTGTCAAAAATCCAAAAGTTTCAAAAACTACTAGTGTTTTGATTAAATTTGTATCAATTTTAACACCTAGTTGGAGGCCCTTACAATCCGAGATCATGTACGAAGGACAATGCACTAATATCTCCTCCTCGTTGGAGGTAGGAGACACCGAATACAAAGAAACTCAAAAACTCGAGGATGAGGCAACAAGCCTACCTCACCTTATTTATGAAAAAGCTCGGAAAGAAATGGAGTACAAGTAATTTAAGTGACAACTAAGAAACAAATGATACCGACGACGAACTGATCTTGAGCTTGAGGTCGAGTCGTCGGTGTTTCGGCAGTGTTTCGGCATCCTAGAGGCGTCGTAGAGAAGCGATATTGTGGGATCACATTATAAGCACTTTGGATGACCTAAAGGGGTGAAACCCCCCTTCGGAGCACCCTCGAGGTGGGCAGTTTGACTGGAAGTCGACTGATGACCTCCATAAGTCGACTGATGATAGCGACAGTCGACTGTCTATAGCCAGTAGTCGACTGCCAACTAGTTTACTTAACTACAATAAAGAGTTAGCTCAAAAAACATAATAGTAAAGTTAATTTTGACAGCAACTTACCATCCGATCACGACCTAGACCTTCCACGGGAAGTCTTAGTCGAATCACCGCCTAAGGATGTCCCCGTATAGAGGACCCAACCTTACCTTCACTCACACTCGAGCTTACCTTAGTGACTTGTAGCTCAGCCTTTGGTCTCCACCTGGGTTCTTTGGCTCCCTCCGAAGTTTTCTCGGTGTCACCCGACCACCGCAGTTTCTCAACACGAGATTCTTCGAGTATCGTCGACCTTCAGCTCAGCTTAATCATTCCTGCACACTTGGTTCAGTTCATTAGACAACAATATAACCTCATCTTTGGGTCTTTTCCATAATCAAAATCTAGGTTCAATTATTTGGTGCTTACTGCACCAACAACTTCTTGATTCAAACTGCCTCCTTTGCTGCTTCAGAATTCGCAATGTACTATACCTTTATGGTAGAATTTATAACGATGTTTTTGAACATTTCCAACTCATCGCACCTCCATTCGAGGTGAATAGATATCTATACTGGGATTTAGAATCATCCTTATCCATCTGGAAGCTGACATCACTATACCATATCACCTCCTCCACATACCCAGAACAAATCCTTAGTTCTTCATAAGTACTTAAGGATTGCCTTGACAACCACCCAATGATTCATACTAAGATCCGACTGATATCTACTCATAACACTCGAAGTGTATGATACATTGGGCCAAGTACATTACATAGCATACATGATTGATCCTATAGTTATTGCATATGAATCTATTTCATGTGAATCCTCTCATCTTCTATGCTCGAGCACATAGACTTCGAAAGGTGAATCCTGTTCCTGATGAGAATGAAACCTTTCTTAGATTCATACATGCTAAACCATTTTAACACTCTATCTACGTATGTAGACTATGAAAGACCAAGCAACTAATTCAATCTATCTCTATATATCTTAATCCCCAAGATATTGGTTGCTTCTCTCATATTTTTCAAGGAGAACATTTTGGGCAACTAAACTTTAACCAACTATAGGACAAAGACACTATTTTCTATGAGCATATGTCACTAGCATACAACACTAGGAACACTACTACACTCCCACTAACCTTCTTGTACACACAGGGTTCGTTAGGATTTTGTGATAAATCAAACTAGTTGATTGCCTCATCAAAATAAATGTTCCAACTCCTGGGTGCTTGCTTTAATCCATAAATGGATCTCTGAAGTTTGCATACTTTCTTCATGTCAGCAGATGTGAACCCCTTAGGTTATATCATATCACATCCTTAAACTGATTCCTATTAAGGAAAGTTATTTTCACATCTATCTGTCAAATTTCAAAATCATAATGAGTTGCTATAACTAGGAGTATCCATATGGATTTAAGCATAGCTACTGGTGTAAAGGTTTCGTAGTCAACATCTTGCCTTTGATGATATTCCTTTTCCACTAACCTTGTTTTATAGATAATTACATTACCATCCATGTCAGTTTTCTTCTTGAAAACTCACTTGCACCCTATAGGCGTAATGTCTTCGGGTGGATCCACCAAGTTCCAAACTTGATTTTTGTACATGGAATCCATTTTTAATTTCATGGCTATAACCCATTTATCTCTATCTGAAATTTTCATAACATCTTGATAACTAGTAGGCTCATCACCTTGATGATCAATACGTCATTCTATTCACTTATGTGAAATCTATATTTCTCAAGAACTTGGCATATTCTACTACATCTACAAAGAAGTTATGTTTCTAAAGGTTCATCTGTTACATCATCTCTGTGAGTAATAGATTATGGTTCTTGACTAGGTATCTCTTATGTATTTATTGGAGTCTCTTGAACTACACTTAGTTCAGCCTCACTCCCACTATTTTCCTGTAAGAGAAACTCCTTTCTCTAGGACTGTAATAGTTGGCTTCTATTGGAGGTCTTCGGATGCTTGATCTTGGCCCCCTTGTGCTTATCATTGCGTAATCATGTAAAGGTTTATTTTCTTCGTTTGTCACAATTTTGAAAGTTGGAATTTCTTCTAATCTCTTTAGGAGTCTTCATCTAGAGAGTTCTTTCAATTTCAAGATCTAGCTCCATCAATTCCCTGGTAGACCTATGCATGCAACAAGAAAAGCGACTCCAATGAAAGTAAGTGTGGTGGATGAAGTAAATGAAGTAAAATAAAAACAAAAAAAATAAATAAAAATATAGTTTTATCTAATTGCAATCAAATTGATATTAACACAATCCTCGACAACGATAGCAAAATCTTGATGTCCTGCAACCGCAAATGCATGGTCGTCTTCAAATAATAAAATATTGATTTCTTAGAGATTGATCAAGTACCAAATGAGTGCTAGGAAAGATTATCTAGAAGAATAAAAGTTTGAATGAGAAAGGAAAATAGATGATCGAGAAATGATTATAGGACTAATTTACGAAGCAACCATAAGACTTCGGTTTCGCTACAATGTCTATTGTCTTGGCAGTTCTTGTTGATGCAATGAGCATCACTCCTTAGTTTTGATGTATGAACCATAGTTAAAAGTTAGAATTTACTTGTGTTCTAATATCAATGTTAAGTGTGCAAGCTTAACAGGAAGTCCTAGTAGGTCGTGTTGATCGGATACTAGGCAAGTATCTTGATAGATCAAGAGGATCAGACACCAGGCATGAAGTCCAGATGGGTTGCATGGACCGGACATCTGGCATGAATACCAGTTGGGTCAGGAGACCGGACAATCGACAAAAAGTCCAGCTGGGTCAGGCATACCGAACAGCTGGTGAAAGCCCTGGTGTGTCAGATCGGATGTCAAGAGTGGTAAGTCCGATAGGTAGTCGACAAGTAAGCCTCAAGTGAAGAGGTAAGGCCGAGTCCTCTTTAGGGGGACAAAGTTTGGCGTCGATCTGACGAAAAAGTCCATGTGGGACTTAGTAGTCGAGATCGAGCAATATTATTACTACTATCACTTTTAATATTATGTATTTGGGCTAATCTTTTTTTGCAGGGATCAGTTGACTGAATGGATTCGAGTCGACTGAAGACCAGTCGATTGGATATGGATTAGTCGACTGGATACCTACTTGGCAGGATCAGCTGGCGATTGTCGGAGATCTGACGACGCAGATGGAAAGGGTTTCAGTCGACTGAAGGGTTTGAGTTGACTGAAGAGGCAAATTTTCCGATGCGGAGCCGGGTGATCTGGAGTCGACTGGAGAGGTTTCAGTCGACTGGAAGACTAGAAGTTCCTAATCGATAGGCTGATGTGGAGTTGACTAGAAGGCATTCCAGTCGACTGGATCCGAGTAAGAAATCGAATCTACGTCGAAGTGCTGTTGAAATCCATTCTCGTTCTCCAAAGCTAAATTTCCACAATAAGGCGATCTTCCGACACTCCGAGCATACTTCAACCATCTGCTTAGTGTCGGTATACGTTCTTGTATTTGCTAATTCATTTTTCGCCTGTGTTCTTAAATTCAAGAGTGGATAGTGTGTTACTCATCTCTTATATTTGTAAAAAAGCGAAACCCTCCGAAGTCGAGAGTTCTTGAGTTAGAGGGCATTTAGTGATTGCCCATCTAAGTAGCTCTCGGAAGAGCTACGAGCCTTAGACTAGCAACCCAGTTAGGATTGTGAACCAAGTAAAATAAAGTGTTATTATTTTCCATTGCATACTCACAATAGTTTTCAAAATATTCTAATAGTTTTAAAATAAATTTTTTAACCTCCGAGATTCACCCTCTTCTCTCGGAGAAACACGATCCTATAATTGGTATCAGAGTGGGGGTGCTCCGAATTGGTGCAACCAACATCGTGAGCTTTAGAATATTTTTTCTAGTTTTAGAATAATTTAGAATATTTTTTCAAGTTTAGAATATTTTTTTCTAGCTTTAGAATTATTTAGAATATTTTTTCTAGCTTTAGAATAATTTAGAAAAAAATTTCTGCATTAAATATTTGTTAGATATTTTTCCTGCAATAAATATTTGTTAGAATTTTTTTTTTCATTAAATATTTGTTAGATAATTTTTTATGCATTAAATATTTGTTAGAATAATTTTTTCTACACTTAAAAAATCATTAATATATTTTTCTGCACTTAAAAATCATTAATATATTTTTTTGCACTTAAAAATCATTAATATATTTTTCTACAATTTAAAATTCATTAATATATTTTTCAGCAATTAAAAAAATCATTAATATATTTTTCTGCACTTAAAAATTCATTAATATATTTTTCTGAACTTAAAAATTCATGAATATATTTTTTGCATTTAAAAATTCATTAATATTTTTTCTCAACTTAAAAAATGATTAATATATTTTTCTGCACTTAAAAATGATTAATATATTTTTCAGCATTTAAAAAATTCATTGCTATATTTTTCAGCATTTAAAAAATCATTAATATATTTTTCAGCATTTAAAAAATCATTAATATATTTGTCAGCATTTAAAAACCATTAATATATTTTTCAGCCTTTAAAAAATCATTAATATTTTTTTCTGCATTGGATTATTTCTTAATTACAACAATTAGTTTATTTTTTAAAATAATCTTTACTTAGAGTAAATTTAATTTTCATTTGCAATTTAAATAATACTTATTTGTTGTATTTAGGAATAATTCTTAATTTTAGATAATTTAAATAAAAATATCTTAATAATATAGAAATGTCTCATTTAGAAGGATACAACATTGTTCGCCCTCCTCTCTTTATCGGAGAGGATTTTCCCTCATGGAAGAGGCGAATGGAGTATTTTTTGAAAACTGACCTAAAGATGTGGTTTTCCATTAGGAAAGGGTTTGTAGCTCCGGTAGACGACTCGGGTGAGTTGTTAGATCTAAAAAAATGGACCACAAACTTTAGGAAAAAGGTTCAAGTCGATTACAAGGCTTTAAACACCTTTCAATGTGGACTTACAAATGATGAGCTCAATCGAGCCGGGCCGGTTCAAAATTCTAAAGAATTGTGGGACAAATTAATTCTATTACATGAACAGGCTAACTTGAGTCAACCCGAGAATGATTTAGTTTTGATGGAAGGAATGAACAAAAAAGGAAAGAAATCCAAATCGAGGAGAAGAAAAGGAAAGAAAGCATCTAAGGTAAACTTGGAAAAGTCATCATCGAAAGAGTCGGGTGCGGAAATATCAACGACATGCTTCGTAGCACTCACAGTGATCGACGAGTCCGAAGCCGAATCAAGACATGAGTCCGAGTTCGAGTCCGAGAGAAGCCACGGATCCACATCTGTTTCTGAAGGTTCTGACAAGGTAACTTCTCCCCTAGAAGATAAATTGTACAATATTATTGCATGCATAGGGAGGAAACTAGCCAAGTCCAAGAATCGAGGCTACTCGCTTCTCGAGGAAGTCCAAGTACTTAAGGAGCAAGTCAACTTGAAGACTTTGACTTGCCAAATTAAGGATAGAGACTCAACTCGAGTTGCAAATCTTGAGGAAGAGAACTCGGTTCTAAAAAGATAAGTAGAAGATCTAACCGGATCATTGGAAAGGTTCACTTTAGGCTCCAAGAATCTCAACATGATGCTTGGGTCTCAACGAGCAGTGTACAACAAGTCCGGACTTGGATGTTAGGACCTATGCGCCCGCTAGAGGGGGGGTGAATAACCTTGTCATCGGTTCGATGGAATTGATCGTGTGTTTGTCTACAACACATTAGTACGTAGCGGAAATAATGAAATAAACAAACTAAACACACAAGCACAATCACAACAACAAAATATAACGTGGTTCAGAACCTTATGGTTCCTACTCCACGGATTGAGCTCAAATGAGCTCTAGTGATGCAAACACACACCACTACTCAAATACTCCTTCTTGATAACACATCGGAGGTGGAGAAATCTCATACAAATGAATACAAGAGCAATACAAAGAAATACAAGCAAAATACAACTAAAATGTAAAGAAAACTTTACAAACAAGGGTTTGAGCGCTTTGCTTGTTGGTTGCTTGAACGAGCTTGAAGGACCCTGAAATGCACCTGCACTTTGCCTCCAAATCGTCTCAAGAAACCTCTTCAAGAACCAATGCCGAAATCTCCCACGAGCTGCTCCTTTTAACCTGCAACGGGCTGATTTTGTGCCTGACAATCGACTGTCATAAGGCCCTAGTCGACTGCCAACAATATCGTTGTGAGACAATGGCTCGATCCACGCTGGGAAATTCCAACGGGTCATTGGGAAGTCGATTGCCAACAGTGCCAGTTTGACAACCAGTGTCGTAGTCGACTGCCCAGTTGGCTACGGAGCATTCTATGCTCGCGATGGACGGAACCATCAGTCGATTGCTCCAATGAGCAGTCGACTGCCAAGGCTTTTTCAGCCCTAAACCGCAGTCGAGCACTAGTCGACTCACAACAGTAGAAATGGTCATAGTCTCAGTCGACTGCTGAGTGTCGACTCGGTTGCCAAGTGTCAAACACTTGACCATCCGACTGGTATAAAGTCCCGGTCAATCGATAACCTCAAACATGAGGTTTAACCCCAAGTATGGTGCCTCCATACTTGCTAGACCACCTTAGCTTAGTCCTAAGCCTTCTAGCCACCTCCGTCAGCCTTGCACCTATTGGATCCCTCCAAGTCATCCATGACTTGTTCATCCATACACTAGCCTTCAAGTGCTTCCATCGGCTATTGTCATGCTAACGGTGTCTACACTGCCAAGGCACATTGGACTTACGCTGCCAAGACCACGCTTGGACTTTACGTCGCCAACCATTGGACTTATGCTGCCAAGACTCTACCCTTGGACTTAATGCCGCCAATATTTCCCTTGGACTTTTCAATTGCCAAGTACCCATGACTTGGACTTTCACCGCTAAGACTACACCCTTGGACTTTCCATGCCAACTCCATGTTGGATTTTCCAATTGCCAAGACTCAACCTTGGACATTCCCTTGCCACGACCCATGCCTGGACTTTTCATGCCAAGTACACAAGACATGGACTTTTCCAAATGCCAAGTGTCCCACTTGGACTTTCCATGCCAAGTACACATGACTTGGACTTTCTTCATCACATGGTCAACCCTAGTCAACCATCTCCTTTTGTCAAACATCAATGTCAAACATGAAAACAACACTAGAGTCAAACTCGAGTCTGGTCAATCGTGACCTGTGCTGATTGCACCAACAATCTCCCCATTTTTGATGTTTAACAAAAACACAAACATCTTAACCAAACCTTTGACTTAGGCCACCTAACTCAAACCAATCCTCTCAATTTCCGAATTGGGATTTCTCAATTCTTCCAAAAACTCCCTACAAATTCTCCCCTTTTTGACACACATCAAAAATTTTCTCCCAAGGAGGTCAATGTCTCATATCCCAATGAGATCTTAGAATCTCTCCCTTGGTCCAAAAATGTCTAGGATGCCTTAACTCTTCCTAGTGATAAGTCACATGTCACTAAAGAGAAGTAATCCTTCAAAATTCTCCTAAACATTCCAAATTCTCCCCCATATGAGGAAGAATACATCCATCATCCCATGATGGATAACCTCCTCTAAAGGCTTGCTCCCCCTTGACCATTGCACCAACAATGTCCTTGGAGAGTCCCTAAGCCTATAGGAACACTAAACCAACAAAATTAAGGTTAAAAGTTCAACCTTGAACTTTCAAACACCCTAAACACTTCTCCTAATCCATATCCAATGGATTTTCACCCTTTCTAATATTTTCCAAAGCATATCCTAGGGTTAGGAGTGGTTAGGGAACCCTAACATAGCTGAAACATGGACAAAACATCCTTGTTTTCCCGAAATCAGCATTGGCAATCGACTCTTATAGTTATCAGTCAACTGTCATGTTCATCAATCGATTTCCAATAAGTTGTAGTTGACTGATAACTGCAAAATACAGTTTTCAACTTTTAGATTCGAATTTCGATAATACATATGTAATTATACATAATTTGAAATATAGTGAAACTTCATACGTATAATACTTATACTAAATAAAATGAGTGAAAAATATGTGAAAAATAATTTACCCATAAAATAGTGAAATTGATACAAAGTTGAAAAATGAAGAAAAACTTTAATGTTTTGAGTCCTCTTTGTCTCAACATCATCAATGGTGACTTCCATCAAAAGATAGATTGCACTAAGGTTTTCAAAATGATTTTCAAATTGTTTTAAAACCTTATATTGGATCATGATCATTGGGCTTAATGCACATTACTTGCACATTCACTTTCCCAATGATCCATCAATAATATAAGATGAGTTTGAGTTCATCTAGATGCAAAAATGATGCACCTTGAACTTAACTCATTTCCTATCATCTCACATGTGTCTAGGGTGCATCAATACACATACATGTCAATGTAATGTGAGATGTGGGTTTTGTTCATCCTAAACTAGGGTTTCATGCATATTTATAAGGCAACACTATTTGATTCCCTTATACATGGGACTTCAAATCATGTCATTGTCCTTATCTCAATTTTTATTAATGCATGAATAATTATGGCATTAATGATGATATAGATAAGCATGTGCTCATAATCATGATGTCATGGCATAAAATGGAATCTAAGCATACATGACATTATAATGATTTAAAAATAGATATGATGTCATGACATGGTATATGGCAAACAAATTATGGAAAATAAAATGTTTAGGTATGTAATACCTAATTGTTAAGCTTAACTTGCCATTTTTTGGAATTAAAATTTACTTTGCCATATTACTAGCTTATCCCAAGTGTGCCAAAACCCCAAAATGACACACCTCAACCTCTAAACCTAAATTGTGTCAATTTGATTGATTTTTCACTTTTATAAACGACATTGACACATCCTAAAAACCTTTAGGATTAAAAATCATCCTCATTTCCAAAGTACCCCATTACCTTGGAAATTACCTAAAGTGTCACCTTTACCATGGTTAGGTTAACTACCTATCCATTCAAGGTTGGCACACCTAAACCCATTTAGCGTGAATCGATCACGCTCCTAGGAACCCAATACCTATTGGAGCTCCTTGGGTTTACTAGGTATTCGCTAGGGATAACTTCCCTAGATACCCTCCTAGGCTTAGAAACCTTGGTCATTTGGGTCTTGCCCAGGTTAGCTCTAGGGGTAACTAGTGAAGAGGTATTTGTCGTGTGGTACCATTTCAAATTAATTACCGAACCCCCTAACTACACTAATATAGCATAGTGGATGACTCGGATCGTTTCCCAACGAGTGTAATCGGCAGAATAGTAAACTTAGGATTTCTAATTATTGCTTTGGGTTTTCAACTTAAGACGGGGGTTTGGGATTTGAGCTCTAACCTACAATTGCAACGTAATTAAAACTCTAAACTAACATGCAACAACTGAATCAAACAATGCAGGAAGTAAATCAACAAAAATTGTAAGAGGAAATAAAAGATCTAATCAACCCAAGATAGGCCCGGTGAATGAACAAGTTCTTCTGGCTAAGTCCAACGAAGCTCGATCGAGACTCCGCAATTGACAGTGGATGTGGGATGGTACAAACTTCTGAATCAAGTAGTTTGATGGATACTCCGAACTCTTGCGGATCCGGTTGAGCTCGAAGAAGTGTCATCAGGGCGGAACTCCTCCTCGAATCTGAAAGAGAAGGTGGATGAGCTGTGGAGATGGAGGACGTCGCCGAAATCTCTCAATGAAGTGGTTCCTCCTCAAATCCATGGAGGAAAATGGATAGAAGCAAGGTGGAGGCGGCTACTAGGGCTCAAGGGAAGAAGAGATTTAACTAACAACCAAATGAACTAAGCAATGCATTACCGAAATCTACTGCATGAACATGATTAAAGTAAAGCATGAAAATAAATCTAATCTAAAGAACTACAACCTAATTACTCTAAGAAGCATTTTATCGAACACTACGTAAGCATGAAACGAATTAAACTAAGTACATGCAAATTAGACATGGAAGGTAAATTCGATTACAAACATTCAACTAACAAAAGAAAAGAGACAATCAAAACACATCAATGGAAGCTGAATTTGCCATCGGAAGCTGCTACTGGATGAAGATGGAATTCGGCGCTGCCATGAAGGTGTTGGCCACAAACGTGGAGCACTGCCGGGCTGTGGATCGGCTGCCGGAGCAGCTGGTCAGATGAAGGTGATGATGAAGAGGAATCCCCACTCTGGTGATCGGCGGCAACAGAGCTTAGTAAGGAGGACGACTGGAAGAGCTGTAGTGATGTTGGCGGTGGCATCGTGTGATGATTGTCGCGTAAAGATGAAGATGGAGCTGCTGACATCATCTGTGGTGGAATGAGGGTGGCTGGCGGGAGCGATCGAAGGGGAATCTCCTCTCCGATTGGTCGGCTACGGTGAAATAGGTGGAGTTGTTGCAATGGTGGATCTGCCGCCCAGAGCTGTGAAATGGGAGATGGAAGCCGGCTCCTCGCACGTGAAAGGGGAGGTGATGGAAGAGACCACCGCCGGCCTTGGCGGGGGAAGTGGACGGCCAACGGTGCTTGGGGGTGGAAGGGGAAGGTCACCCGCCGGCGTCGATGGAAGAAGGGATTCTGCGCTGCGCAATGCCCCTCAATTGGGAAATTATGTCACGCCCGCCCTTCCCCCTAATCTAGAGGGGGTGGAAGGGTGGCGCGACGCGATCATACATACATGCATCTATAGCGGAAGGCTTTAAACTTCTTTTTTTTTTCTTTTTAAAAAACATAAAGCATGAAACATGGAGCATGCATATTCATTTCATAAGGACACTAAGTAGCAACCATCTAAACATCAAGTAGTGATCAACTCTTAACTACCAACATGCAGACTTTAAAACATGCATAAGTCTTGGAACATAAAAGAAACAGATCGCTTCCACCATGCCATTGCCACATACACACTTTGCCCCTCCTGCTGCTCCCTTTAGTTCAGCAATTCTTTACCCTTATCTGCAGTACAAGGGAAACACGAAACTATAAGCACATAGGCTTAGTAAG
Organism: Wurfbainia villosa; assembly: GCA_025175895.1. Lineage (NCBI taxonomy): Eukaryota > Viridiplantae > Streptophyta > Magnoliopsida > Zingiberales > Zingiberaceae > Wurfbainia > Wurfbainia villosa. Next base: position 32,845,330 of record CM046000.1, on the reverse strand, counting down.
ATCCTTTCCTACTCACAAAAAGCCATACATCAAGAATTAGACATAGAGTAGTGACATGTTCATCTAGACAACATATAGGCATAGCATTCATATAAAAGTAGTGACATGATCATATAAGAACATATAAGCATAGCATTCATATAAAAGTAGTGACATGATCATTTAAGAACATAAAAGCATAGCATTCATATAAAGGTAGTGACATGATCAATTAAGAACATATAAACATAGCATTCATATAAAAGTAGTGACATGATCATTTAAGAACATATAAGCATAGAATTCATATAAAAGTAGTGACATGATCATTTAAGAACATATAAGCATAGCATTCATATAAGAGTAGTGACATGATCATTTAATAAGATATAAGCATAGCATTCATATAAGAGTAGTGACATGATCATTTTGGAACATATAAGCATAGCATTCATATAAAAGTAGTGACATGATCATTTATGAACATATAAGCATAGCATTCATATAAGAGTAGTGACATGATCATTCAAGAACATATAAGCATAGCATTCATATAAGAGTAGTGTCATGATCATTTAAGAACATATAAGCATAGCATTCATATAAGAGTAGTGACATGATCATTTAAGAACATATAAGCATAGCATTCATATAAGAGTAGTGACATGATCATTTAAGAACATATAAGCATAACATTCATATAGGAGTAGTGACATGATCATTTAGGAACATATAAGCATAGCATTCATATAAGAGTAGTGACATGATTATTTAGGAACATATATCTAGAATTCGTAAAATATAATAATCACGTAGACATGAAAAAGGGTATATGCAAGATGTTCTTTGAAAACATATATTTTATAGGTACTTAAACATAATCTCAACATGGTGGGCCCGACATTGTACCATATACATCATCATCTTTGTGCACATCCCTAAATAGACCCGAGGTAGCTAATCCCGAACCTACTAGGGTACTAGGTCCATACTACGACCGTCGACCTAGGGGCAACATAACATAGAAGCCCATCCTAGGCCCGTACTACGACCGTCGGCCTAGGGTAACTTAGTAGCCCATGTCGTACTAGGTCCGTACTATGACCGTCGACCTAGGGGCACGTAGGAGCCCATCCCTTGGACCTTGTTAGGGTCCGGTACAAGCCTTGCAAAAGTAAAATAGCATATCATGTTCCTTATCATAACATATCATGTCCCTTATCATAACATATCATATTCCTTATCATAACATATCATGTTCCTTATCATAACATATCATGTTCCTTTTCATAACATATCATGTTCCTTTTCATAACATAAAGAGTGCTCTTAGTCCCCATTCATAGGGAAGCATCTCTTAGGCATTTCATCATACATACTTGTTCATCATGACACAATGAGCATAACATAATCATACATTCATACAATTAACATGGACATAAGATAGTGGCATAAACAAATCATGCTATCATAAAGTCTAACTATCAACATGTTAACATCATATATAGATATATCATGGCATGGAAGATCATGGGTGAGCATGAACAAGGTTTGGACGAAACTTCCAAGGGGGATCTTAAGAATTCAAACACCCAAAAAACTTACACAAAGCCTAACTAACATCATGTTAACATCTTATATACATGTAGCATGGCATGGTAGGTCATTAGTAGGCACATACATGATCTTGGCCAAAACCCTAGTGGAGGTTTTAAGGGTTCAAATGCTCAAACAACTTACACAAAGCCTAACTAACATCATATTAACATCATATACATATAAAACATGGCAAGGGGAATCATTGGTGAGTATGAGCATGTCTTGGCCGAAACCCTAAGGAAGGGTCTTAGGAAATCTACACCCAAACAACTTGTACAAAGCCTATCTATCAACATGTTAACATCAAATATATATAGATCATGGCATGAAGAATCATTAGTAGCCCAAACATGGTTTGGCCGAAACCCTAATGGAGGTTTTTAGGGATTCAAATGCTCAACAACTTGTACAAAGCCTAACCATCAACATGTTAACATCAAATATATATATAAAACATGGCAAGGGGGATCATTGGTGGGCATGGACATATCTTGGCCAAAAGATCCAAGGGAGGGATCTTAAGAATTCAAACACTAATACAACTTGTACAAGGTCTATCTAACATCATACTAACATCATATACATACATATATAGTATGGCATGAAACATCATTAACAAGCATAAACATGGGTTGGCCGAAACTTCATGGGGGCTCTTAAGAATCCAAACCCTAAAACAACTTGTACAAGGCCTAACTATCAACATGTTAACATCAAATACATATAGATCATGGCATGGAAGGTCATTAGGAGCATAAATAGGGACTTGGCTGAAACTTTCAAAGAGGGGTTTGAAATCAATCACTCAAACAACTTGTTCAAAGCCTATCTATCAACATGTTAACATCATATACATATAAAACATGGCATGGAAAATCATTAGAAGCATAAAGGGGGTCTTGGCCGAAACTTTCAAAGAGGGTTTTTAAGAAATCAACAATCGAAACAACTTGTACTGCATGTGAGGGGATTACTTACATCCTTTCGCTTGTTTAGTATAAGGATATGCCCTAGGTGGTGTCAAGACAAGAGCTCTTTTCTTGCTTTTTGAGCTTTCGGAAATGGGAGAAAGGAGAGGAGTGGTTTCGGTGGAGTTGGATATTCTAGCATTACTAAGACTTGTGAGGAACTCCTCTTGGAAAACCCCTCTTGAGAATCCCTACACAAGAAGCCCTAGAGCTTGGGATTAAAAAGGGAGGAAGGAGAATGAGAAATTCGGCCAAGGATGAGGAAGAAGGAGAATGAAGAAGGAAAGTGGGGTTTTTCTTCCTCTCTTGTCTTAATTCTCCTCTTTAATACCTAGGGAATGAACACTCTTCATCCTTTCATGGGGGGATGAACCAACTCCTCATCTTCCCATCTATATTCTTTGTATATTCTTTATATATCTTATCCATGAATCATCCTATGGTCTAGTGGTGTCAAGGTAACCTCCCTATTAGGAGGTTCATGGTTCAAATCCTACATATAACCATCTTTTATTTTATTTTATTTTAAACCTTTTATGGGCATTAAAACCCATATAATTTCTTTGAATAGTTTAGAATTTTACGGGCCTTACAAATTATTGGTTTTTAAACTTCATTTTAGTAGTCGTCCGATCAAATGGTCATCTAATCTCAGCCACCCATTAGAGCTAGGTTTTGATTGCCTTAATTAATGTTGGGATGTTGATAACTGTCATTTTGTTATATTATTTTGGTCCTTAATATCACTGTTTTTATCCTCTCGAGTGATTTATTATTGATTATCTGCATGTTTTATGAGTTTGGATTCATTTTGGACCTTTTTGTAAATTCTCCTATATTTTGGACTTATTTGCGAATTTTATCTTTATTTGTAGGAGATCGAGATGAGCCACTGGACTAGACTCAAGTTGGATCAAATATGGTTTCATCTAGGGTCATAATGGACATTTCAAGATTATTTAATCTGAGCCCTTCATCCAGATCAGAAGACAAATTAAATCAAGGGTTCAGATCTGAGCATTATGAACCATCCGAGGAAAGTGATTGATTCTGAGCCATCCATCTGGATATGGAGCGATCCAGCCCGTACATTAAGATCTACACGTCTTGGCCGTTCATCCGGACCGTTGGATCGTGATTATACCTTCAGACGGATTAGATCCGTCCATTTCAAATCGGTGATTTGGTAGTTGGATTGAGCAACCAAATGAAGCCTATTTAATCGATTAATTAAGCCCTAGATCAAGGAACGGCTGAGATTGAGTGGACGGAATGATCGGACGGTTCACAAATTTCATTTAATTAAACCTTACCTGAGAATCGGCGGAAGGAGCTCGGCGAACTTCGTTGCGGCGGCGATCTTCTTCCTCGCGGCGGCGGCGGCTTCTTCAGCCCGTCGCGCCGTGGCCGGGATTACTGAACAACCGTGGCGGGATTACCTGAGCGGCCGTACGGCGGCAGCGCGAAGGAGTCCTTCCATTGCGACGCGGCGGCTCGAGAGGCATTTTCCCCATTTTCACGCAGCGTGGTAGAGTTTCTTCCCACGATCGGCGGCGACGATCGACATCCCCTTCGGCGACCTCCTCCGACAATGGCGATGATCGAGCGAGCCTCGGCGGGACGATTAGATGCCGTGATTCGGACTAGTTGGAAGAAGCAGCGTGGGATTCCGGCGAGTACACCCTTCACCGGCGTTCACTCCATTCGGCGGCTGGGAAAGGCCTTTCCATCTCGCCGGAGCCACGAGCTACCCACACAAATGGCTTTAGGATACCCATCTCCACCTGAAGGTCCTTCACTGCTCCGGCGATTCCATTCCTTCCGGCGACGGGATTAGGCCGCACCGCTCGACATTCCATCCACTAGCTAATGGGACTAGAGCTCCGCCATCCACACCACGAGCAGTTGTTCACATTCCTCCGTGATTCACCTCTTTGCCGCGTGTCCGGATTAGGACCGCATCCGTAATCCATCGACGGAGGGGTTGTTCGATTTATTGTCGCCATCGTGGGGTTACCGATTACTTATATTTGATTCATTCCATTTAATTGGATATTTACTTTATCATGTTTGTTTTGTTACGGTTAATTTGTTATGTTATGTTGATCATGTTTAGGTTAGTTATCAATTACAATTTTCCAATCCATGCATCGTATAGTGACAGTGCGTTGTCTGGTTGGAGTGCTTTCATTATTAGATTAGATTTCATTTACATTCGACCAGTTGTCTTATAGTGACAGTGCGGTGTCTGGGCGAATTGCTTTCATTTATTGCATTTCGTTTATTGCAATTTTTAGTGACTGTTTGACTACTGTGTCGTATAGTGACAGTGCGGTACATAGTTGAATTGTTCACCTTTATTTCGTGATCATTGTACCATATAGTGACAGTGCGGTGCGTGATTACTTACTTTTGCGCATTAGGATAGTTGCTTGTTACTTATTATTTGGTAGTTAGATTTACTTCTTGCATGTTTGTTTTTGATTTTGCATTTTAATTGTTTTGATAACTGTAAAAACCCCCAGTGTTTACTTCTGTTTAAAAATAAACGTCGAGCCATTAGGTTCGTTGGGAGATGACCCGAGTCAGTCCTATACTGAATTAGTGTAGTTAGGGGGTTCGGTAAATAATTTTGGAACGGTATTGCGACAATTCATTAACCGATCTATCAAAATTTTGGCGTCGTTGCCGGGGAACTCTAATGGGTTCATTTGTCTTTAAACTGTAGTTAGTCAGTTTGTTTTCTTTTCTTTTATTATTATTGTCTTTCTTATCATTTATATTTGTTTCTCATTTTATTTGTTTGTGTGGATGACTAGGTCTTCAGGCGATAATCTACTTGAATTTTGCAGCAGTTTTCTCTTCCCTCAGAGGCCCAGCCTAGGAAGGGGGTTGTTGAAGGAAAGGCTAGGGAAGCAGATTCCCAAGCATGCCATGTTTTTTTTTTAGATATGTGTGTTCACGAGAAGTTGTACTCTTGATATGGAGGTATGAGATACTGTAGTTCAGTTCAGTATTTTAGACGCTATGAAGCACCCGATGGAGAATCATTAAATTCTTAGCGTGGGTATAGTTGATGAGTTGAACTGCATGTACTTTATTTCTTAGTTTTTTTCATTTGGATATCTCTACACCTTCTATATTTCATTGTGATTTTATTGATTCTGATGTTGATGATGATTTGTTGTTAGGACCTATCTGTGGGCCCTCTTTATTATAGACAAGGATATGGAATGTGTAGGGACTGCCCCAAGGATCACTTCCATCAGATGTTTGTGAGAAATATAATTTCATGGTCGAGTATGGGATATCTTGGATTATATTATCTCTGTGTATGGTATTGAAGTAGATCCTGCTACAATTCATGTTATATCTTCTTTATCTTACCCCGCTTCTGTGCGGGAAGTTTGTGCTTTTCTAGGTCATGCAGGTTTCTACAGACATTTTGTCAGAGACTTCAGTCAGATTGCCCTACCCTTGACCAAATTGTTGCAGAAGGAGGTGATATTTCAGTTTGACAGGATTGCGATAGAGATCGAGCCACCCCCATAGCAGATTCTTTTCCAGATGAGCAACTTTTTCACCTGTAGGGTAAGACACCATGGTATGCAGATCTTGCTATTTATTTAGTTGCCGTGTTGTACCTTCACATTTTACTCATGCACAAGTCCAGAAATTGAAAAGTGATGCCAAGTATTGCGTATGGGATGATCTTTATCATTGAAAATTTTGTAATGATCAGATTATTAGATGATGTGCACTTGATTATGAGTTTCATTCCATATGTATTTACTTTTTGTTATTCTCTGGCTTGTGGGGGGTATTTTGGACCCCAAAGAACTGCTAGGAAAGTTTTAGAGTTTGATTTGTAATGGCCCACCTTATTTCATGATGTCTCTGAATTCTACAAGTCTTGTGAGCGATGTCAACGAACAGGGAACATAGGACGTAGAAATGAAATGCCTCAAAAACTTTTGTTATTTTGTGAGATTTTTGATATTTGAGGTATTGATTTTATGGGTCCTTTTCCTGTATCTTTTGGATTTCCATATATTCTTTTGGCATATGATTATGTTTCTAAATGGGTGGAGGTCATCCCCACCAGGACTGATGATTCTCTAGTTGTTGTGGATTTTGTTAGGTCTCACATATTTTGCAGATTTGGAGTTCCCAGGGCGATCATTAGCGATCAAGGGTATCACTTTTGCAACAGCCTCATGAAGTGTTAAGCAATGAGATCAAGTCTATTCTAGAGAATACGGTGGGGTCAGACATGATGATGCTTCTTCTCCAACATGAAAGGGGAGTGTATTCTTTTATTTACAGCATTTATTTTCTTCCTTTCATGTTCGGAATAAATTGTATGGGTGGTGTGTTTGTTTGCCTGTTTACCTAGGTTTGTTTGTCTGTTGTTGAGTCAAATAATATTCTCTATGCATGCCTTAGTATCATTTCAGAGGTGGTAAAAATTAGTTAAGTTTGATCATCAATTTATGAATTTGTGTGTATGATAAGAGACTTCACTTGCATGCAGTCACTTGTTATGATGGTGAACTTTTTATTGATAGATTAAGCTTGATTTTGATTCACCTAGTGAGGTTATAAGCCATTCTTATCATCTACCCACTTTTGTGATAACACATGTGATTCTTGTTACTCTAGAACTTGCTTTGAATCTTTTCAAAAGCTGCAGAACATTTACTTGCATGAATATGATGAAGGATTTCATTCTTGACTCTTTTCTGACTTGGTTTGATTGTCTAATCCACTTGATACTTCCATCTTCTATGTCTTACTTATCATATCTTTTCATTTGCTATCCATTGTCTTTGTATCTCTGTGGATTATCTTTTGTATATCTATTATTTTCCATATTGGAGGAATAGTTTGATGGGTTGTATTGTCCGAGACGGACAAAATTTTAAGTGTGGGGGAGGAGCTATATTATTTGTGTTGGAAACATGATATGGAAGATATAGTTTTGAGAGGTCATTGGTTACGAGATATATTTGTCTGTGATTTGTACTTGAGTTTCTGCAAAAAAAAAAAATGGCGCCATTGATATTTCTTTTGAAAAAAAAAAGAAAAAAAAAAGAAAAGAAGAAAAAAAAATGTGCAATTGTAATGCAGGCAAATTGAATTGCAATGTGTTGGATAGAGCCATTTGATCCTGAATCCAATTCTAAAGTTTCCAATTGTCTTAGCCTCTTCCCATATTGCTGATTACTGAGCATTGTCACAGAGCAACTCATCAGATTTATTTCTCCAATTCTTCTCTTGTTTCCTATTCATTTGTACCTTTGTCTTGTACTACTCTTTGCATACTTTATCTGTTGTCTACTTTTGATCTCATTCTGATTCCTGATAAATCCTTTTGATTCATGTATGAGATGTATTGATAGCAGTAGAGAAGTAGATGATAAGCAAGCATATGGTAGTACAAAATTGCATGTTGTTTTGAGGGCGCCCCACTCCTATGTTATTATGTGAGCATCAGTGCATATATCCATTTTGGGAGGTTTTGTATCAGGCTTAGTCTATTTGATTTGACTGTAAATCATCATACATGTTGATTGTTGTAGGAGTCGGATCTTTTGAATACCTAGATCTGATGAATTTGGTGATCCTAAGTAACTTATTTTTCTCTCTGAATTATTGATCTAGGTATTGCTAGGGAATGAGTTAGGGTGTTAGTGTTTCTTTATTTTCATTATTGCTCGGGCGCAAAAATAAGTGTGGGGAATTGATAAGCATCATTTTGTTATATTATTTTGGTCCTTAATATCACTTTTTTTATCCTCTCGAGTGATTTATTATTGATTATCTGCATGTTTTATGAGTTTGGATTCATTTTGGACCTTTTTGTAAATTCTCCTATATTTTGGACTTATTTGCGAATTTTATTTTTATTTGTAGGAGATCGAGATGAGCCACTGGACTAGACTCAAGTTGGATCAAATATGGTTTCATCTAGGGTCATAATGGACATTTCAAGATTATTTAATCTGAGCCCTTCATCCGGATCGAAGACAAATTAAATCAAGGGTTCGGATCGAGCATTATGGACCGTCGAGGAAAGTGATTGATTCGAGCCATCCATCCTGGATCTGGAGCGATCCGCCCGTACATTAAGATCTACACGTCTTGGCGTTCATCCGACCGTTGGATCGTGATTATACCTTCGCACGGATTAGATCCGTCCATTTCAAATCGATCGATTTATTGGTTGGATTGAGCAGCCAAATGAAGCCTATTTAATCGATTAATTAAGCCCTAGATCAAGGAACTGAGATTGAGTGGCGGAATGATCGGACGGTTCACAAATTTCATTTAATTAAACCTTACCTCATCGAATCGGCGAGAATCGGCGATGTAAGGAGCTCGGCAGAACTCGTTCGCGGCGCGTCTTCTTCCTCGCGGCGGCGGCGCTTCTTCCGCACCGCGGCCGGCCGGGATTGCACAGCGGCCGGCGCGGCGCGCGCGGAGGTCCTTCCATTTCGCGATGAGCAGCAGCAACTCGAGCAAAGGCGTTTTTTCCCCATTTTCACGCGCAGCAGAGTTTCTTCCCCGCGATCGGCGGCGACAGTCCGGCATCCCCTTCCGGCGACCTCCCCTTCGACAGCCGGCGATGATCCCAGGCGAGCCTCGGCGGACGATCAGATGCCGTGATTCGGACAGCTAGTTGGAAGAGGGGCAAGCGTGGGATTCTGGCGAGTACACCCTTCACCGCCGTTCACTCCATTCCGGCGGTGGGAAAGGCCTTTCCATCTCGCCGAGCCACCCACAGTGCTACCGGTTTAGGACTCCATCTCCACCTGAAGGTCCCTTTCACTGTTCGGCGATTCCATTCCTTCCGCGATCGGATTAGGCCGCACCGCTTCGACATTCCATCCACTAGCTAGGGACTAGAGCTCGCCATCCACACGACCTCCGGGCAGTGTTCACATTCCTCCGCATGCTCTTTGCTTGCGGGTGCCGGATTAGGACCGCATCCGTAATCCATCGACGGAGGGTTGTTCGGTTTATTGTCGCCATCGTGGGGTTACCGATTACTTTGATTGATCCATTTAATTGGATATTTACTTTATCATGTTTGTTTATTCGGTTAATTTGTTATGTTATGTTGATCATGTTTAGGTTAGTTATCAATTAAAATTGTCCAATCCATGCATCGTATAGTGACAATGCGGTGTGCTTTCATTATTAGATTAGATTTCATTTACATTCGACCAGTTGCCGTATAGTGACAGTGCTGTGTCTGGGCGAATTGCTTTCATTTATTTCATTTCGTTTATTGCAATTTTTAGTATTTGTTTGACTCTTTAGTCGTATAGTTGAATTGTTCACCTTTATTTCGTGATCATTGTACCGTATAGTGACAGTGCGGTGCGTGATTACTTACTTTTGCGCATTAGGATAGTTGCTTGTTACTTATTATTTGGTAGTTAGATTTACTTCTTGCATGTTTGTTTTTGATTTTGCATTTTAATTGTTTTGATAACTGTAAAAACCCCCAGTGTTTACTTCTGTTTAAAAACAAACGTCCAGCCATTAGGTTCGTTGGGAGATGACCCGAGTCAGTCCTATACTGCATTAGTGTAGTTAGGGGGTTCGGTAAATAATTTGGGAACGGTATTACGACAATTCATTAACCGATCTATCAGATGTATACTGAAAATTCTATCTTTTGTATGAACATCTTTATTTTGAAAAAAGAATCATATGATCATTGTTTTCATATTTATGGTTATGCATTTTTGTCTAATACATTACATTGTAGATAACATGGTGTGTAGTGTCACACAGGAGATCATGTTATCAGTTCCTTGTAGAGTATAAGTAGAGGCTCACAATCGAGATGGTTTTGGACAAACCATTGGTATGGTTGTAGTGTAATTTGGTATTGGTTTATCTTGACCATAGAATTACACTAGTACACTTTGTGTGTATTGAGCAGGACTGACTTAGAGGTGATTCGATTTATTGCTGACTACATAATCGAATCGGACCTCAGATATTATGTTGTACATGCTCTTAATCTCGATATAATAACGGGCACATATACTTAGTATTCATTTCTTTGATTTACCAATGGGCGAGATTTATAGAGTAAATTGATAGGCTCGGTAAGTTGGGAAATGATATTATTTATATGGTTTGTCGTTGATTATAGGAGGAAACTGTGTCCTATATATTAGGATGATGATGTCCCCTTGAGGAGCTCATAAGGTTCATCCTGTAAACCCTGCAGGTGGACTTGGTCCAGCATGATGATAAGGTTGAGTGGTACTACTCATGGAGTTAGAGGTTGATTAATTAATTGTCAGTAAATTAATTAATCGACGGATATTCGAGATCTTAAACATGGGGAGATATTGTAGGGGATCGATCGGTGTGTATTGGCCGGCTAGAGGGGGGTGAATAGCCCTCTTTCGTTCGATGGTGGAATTTTCTCGTCTACAAAAACTATTAGCACAATGGAAACAAAACAAGACAAGCAAATATAAATAAGAATACAAACGCTAACAAAGAATGTAACGTGGTTCACGGCTATGGTGCTAATCCACTGTCCCCAATTCGTCCAAGGTGAATCACTCCTTTGCACAAAGATAGGTGGAGGTAACCTCGTTTACACAAGGATCACTCTTCTACAATAGAATGAAGATTAGCACAAGTAGAAGAGTGGAAAACATTTAATGCACTTTGGGAGCTGTTAGAAGTTCAAGCATTAGCCTCCCAAAGCCCAACACCCTCTCTTTTTATAGAGAGGGTTGATTTCTTCCCATTGGCCACCACCAGTCGACTGCTGCCCTTGGCAGTCGACTGCCGCCACTACAACGACCTCTGAACACATCGGATCTCGACCGTTGTAGTCCAACGGATCCCTTGGCAATCGACTAATGTATCCATTAGTCGACTGATGCCTCGTAGTCGACTTCCCAGTCGGCTACGAGCGGTTCTATGGCCCAAACCCTCCTGACCAGTCGACTGCTACCATAAGCAGTCGACTGATGGTCTTGGCAGTCGACTGCTGGGCATAAAACCACTCAATCGGATACCAGTCGAACCCGTTCGACTTAGAGCAGTCGACTGCCATTTCATGGCAGTCGACTGATGTCGGGAAAACTCATCCGACACTTAACCAAATGGCCAAGTGTCGCCTAGGAGCACTACCCCTTCCCAGGTTACATTCGCTCACTCTCATCCCTCGGAGTCCCTCGCCTTTGAAGTTATCTTCGTCCGGCCACGTCCCTCGGATGCGCCAAGCGCACGAATCTGCAACACCATCCTTAGTGTCTCGCCCTGAATTCTACTTCCTCCAACATCACTCCAAGATCCTCGTCCGGTGGTCCCTCGGATGCTCCAAGCACACGGCTTCCGCAAAGCCATCCTTCACTGAGTCAAGGACCGAGTCATGAGAGGTGAAACTCGCCAAGGCTCCATGTGCGAATTACTAAGTCCTGTAAGACTCCAACGCACATATCAAATCACAATAACAACCTAACTTAAATCCTTTGACACACATCAAAACCATATCAAGGATTGATTGCACTAACAATCTCCCCCTTTTTGATGCGTGGCAATCCGTTTAAGTTAGGTAAAAACATTTGATAAAATATTAAGAAAGGAAAGCATGTAAATAACATGATTAGCAACTCTCCCCCTTAATACCTGAAACTCCCCCTAAATATAATTCCCCCTTACTTAAACATATATATTTCTCCCGCTTTGACACCATCAAAAATAATTAACAAAGTTTATACAACATGGCATCAAGTCTAGAGAGAAACATAAACAAAAAACATGCCTTTAAACCGTGTATCAGAAGTTTCTGGGCAATTTTTCAGGTGAGCAGTCGACTACTATCAGTATGGCAGTCAACTGACACAATGAAATCCGAATTTTTTATTTTCTGGAAGAAATTCAGAAATGCACTATAAATTCCAGAAAATTTGAAAAATAGTGAAATTTTTGGGAACACATTTCATTTAGGGTTCTTTACCAATGAAAAATGGTTTTCCATGAAAAAACATTATATTTTCAAAGATTTTCTAAAAATCCAAAAGCTTTAAAAACAACTAGGTTTTTGATCAAGTTAGTATCACATTTAACACCTAGTTTTGCTTTAAATTGTTTCAAAACATGAACACACATATTTTAAAGTAAGAAATTGTTTTGAAAACATATGAAATATCCAACCATGATCTTTGGGCAATATGTCTATGAATTAAACATAAGTCTTCCCCATGATTGGTCTATTATTGCTATTTTGATACTTTAAATGACCATCTAAATGCCATAGGCATTAGTGGACATTTGTATCATCCTAACATCTCACTCATGCTAAGTTTTCAATCAAGGTAGCCTATGGTGAGTGTGAGATGTATCCTAAAGATATTTGTATATACTTAAACATTATTTTCATGCAATTCTATACAAGGTTAAGTATCATCCTAACAATCCACATTATCATAAATATACATATGCATTGATTTCATATTATGACCATGAAATAAATGTATTCATCAAATTGTGATCATGCATTAGATATTACATCATGATAATAAGGCAAATATCACCTAAAGTATGATTTATCTATTTATAGGTGCATTATCATCACCTAACACTATTTCAAAAATGTTGTCCCACCATCCTAAGTCAACCAAAAATAAAATATAGGTGAAATCCTTATGGTTGACTATCCTAGGGTTTTCCTAACCCTTTAGGATGGATTTAGGAACCCAAAATAAGTTCTTTCCTATGGGGTTCACTAAATACTCCTTAGGCATCCATTTTCTAGCTATTACCTTCTTTTTGTCTTGACCCCTAGCAATTAGACATTTATAGGTCTTTTCATTTTTCTTTTCCTTATATCCTAGGCCTTTCTTGTTGAAGCTTGCCCTTTGGCTCCCAATTATAATGTTAAGGGTATTGGAGCCTATTGTAAATTTTTCTAGGGCTTTGGTCAAATGATCTACCTTTTCTCTTAAAGCCATATTTTCATCCATACATGCATCACTAACATTAAATGGAATATATTCGTGTGAGCATGCATCATTTAAGCTAGAAGAAATATTATCATTTACATTTAAGCATGCTTTTTCTAATTTTTCTTCTAAGTCCTTAATTTGATCAAACATGCTTTTGTTCTTTTTCTTGGCTCTAAATAAATCCTTAGTGAGGCTAGAGATAATTGACATAACTTTCTTGGGGGAAAGATTTGTTACCTCACTTACCAAATCTTCTTCCGATGATGAGGATGTAGAAGAAGCTCCCCCTTCACTCGAGCTCTCCTCACTTGAGCTTGCTTCTTCATTTTCGGAGGAAGAAGAGTCTAGGTCATCAAACGCCATCAAAGCGAGGTTAGAGTAGACATGTTCTTCCTCTTCGGATGATGATGATGATGAAGAGGGATCATCCCATGTCCTTGCTTTGAGTGCTTTTGTCTTCCCTTTCTCCTTGGCTTTCTTCTCTTCTTCCTTCTTCTTGCTCCCCTTTTTCTTCTTCTTTTCTTCCTTCTTTCTCTTCTCCTCTTTGCTCTTGTTCAAGAGGGGACAATTATCCCTTATATGTCCCTCCCCTTAGCAATTGTAGCAAATAACATTCCCCCTTGATCTTCTCCTCCTATCATTAGATTTATTAAATTTAAAACTTTTTAATGCACGCCTTACCCTCCTTACCATATAAGCTTCTTCCGTGCTATCCATGGAGGAGGAGGAGGATGCTTCATCGGAGGAGGAGGGGGTCTCCATCTTCTTCTTCCCCTTGTTGGCCAAAAGTGCCACTCCTCTTGAAGGTTGAATTCTTGGCTCTTCTATTATTCCTTAAAGTCTTGTTTCGTGGAGCTCCATGGTTGAGAAAAATTCCTCCAAGGTGCCAACTTCTAGGTTCTTGGAGATGTAAAAAGAATCCACCATAGAGCTCCATCTTGATGACTGGGGAAAGGCATCTATAGCCTTCATGAGCATGTCCCTATTTGAAAGCTTCTCTCTTACACCAGATAAACCGGTTATTATCTCTTTAAATCTAGAGTGTAGTGAGGTTACCTTTTCTCCCTTTTCTAATTTGATGTTTGATAGTTGGGAGCGGAGGAGGTCTCTTCTTGCAAGCTTGGACTCCGAAGTGCCTTTATGAAGCTCTACTAGCTTGTCCCACATCTCCTTGGCACTAGAGCATTCCCCAATCCTATTCACTTCTTGTTGGGGGAGTATGTTGTAGAGATGATGTTTGGCTTTTGAGTTTGCCAAGTACTCTTCCCTTTGCCTCTTGCTCCACCTTGATTTTTCCAATGGCTCCCCTTCTTCATCCCTAGGAAATTCGAAACCGTTTTCCATAATTAAAAGAATTTCGAAATCGGTTTCAAAAAATACCTCCATTCTCTTTTTCCACCAAGAGAATTCACCTTCAAATTTTGGTGGGTGAATGTTGGAGCCGACCATTTTTGAATGAAGTGCTTGTTGCGGTGGTTAGTCCTCGACAAGCGACTTGGCTTGGATACCACTTGTAGGGGATCGATCGGTGTGTATTGGCCAGCTAGAGGGGGTGAATAGCCCTCTTTCGTTCGATGGTGGAGTTTGCTCGTCTACAAAAACTATTATCGTAACGGAAACAAAACAAGACAAGCAAATATAAATAAGAATACAAACGCTAACAAAGGATGTAACGTGGTTCACGACTACGCCGCTAATCCACGGTCCCCGATTCGTCCAAAGTGAATCACTCCTTTTCCAAATCCACTAGATCTCTCCTTTGCACAAAGCTAGGTGGAGGTAACCTCTTTTACACAAGGATCACTCTTCTACAATAGAATGAAGATTAGCATGAGTAGAAGAGTGTAAAACGTTTAGGGCACTTTGGGAGCTGTTAGGAGTTCAAGCATTAGCCTCCTAAAGGCCAACACCCTCTCTTTTTATAGAGAGGGCTGATTTCTTCCTGTTGGCTGCCACCAGTCGACTGCCGACTGCTGCCACTACAATGGCCTCCGAACACGTCGGATCCTGACCGTTGTAGTCCAACGGATCCCTTGGCAGTCGACTGATGTATCCATCAGTCGACTGATGCCTCATAGTCGATTGCCCAGTCAACTACGAGCGATTCTGTGGCCCAAACCCTCCTGACCCGGTCGCCGCTCATGCCGATAAGCGGTTGGTGATATCTGCGATCGCCAACATATGGCCGCTAGGCAAAAAACCACTCACGGATACGGTCAAACCCCATTCGACTTAGGCGATCAGCCATTCCATGGCGGATCGATGTCGGTAAAACTCATCCGACACTTAGCCAAATGGCCAAGTTTCACCTAGAAGCACTACCCCTTCCCGGATTACATTCGCTCACTCTCATCCCTCGGAGTCCCTCGCCTTTGAAGTTATCTTCGTCCGACCACATCCCTCGGATACGCCAAGCGCAAGACTCTGCAGCGCCATCCTTCACATCTCGCCCTGAAGTCTACTTCCTCCAGCTTCACTCCAAGCTCCTCGTCCGGCGGTCCCTCGGATGCTCCAAGCGCATGGCTTCCGCAAAGCCATTCTTCACCGAGTTAAGGACAGAGTCATGAGAGGTGAAACTTCCCAAGGCTCCATGTGCGAATTACTAAGTCTTGCAAGACTCCAACGCACATATCAAATCACAATAACAACCTAACTTAAATCCTTAACCACACAGATCAAAACCATATCAAGGATTGATTGCACTAACAGATATATGTACAAATAATATATGTAGCCCATATTAACTTATGGGGGTTGGTGAGGTAGATCAATGATAATCCTCTAGTGGAATGGATTATCATTAATGGATCGGACTTTATGTGGGCTTGATCCATTGGGTGGCCAAGATCCAACTCCTCCTCATGGTCCCTATCGTAGCCTATTAAAACCCTCATGAAGCCTAGATCCGATGGTGGAGAATAGAACTTTAGATCCGACGGTGGAGATTAAATCACTAGATCTAATAGTGGAGATTAAATCTTTAGATCCGATGGTGGAGATTAAATCTCCAAGTCCGACGGTTGAGATTAAATCTCTAGATCCGACGGTTGAGATTAAATCCCTAGAACTGACGGTGGAGATTAAAAGAAGGCTTAGGCCTAGCTCTATAAAAGGAGGCATAAGGGTTGGCGGCAAGAGCATTGAAAGGGGATTAGGGTTTTGGGCGGCTAGGGTTTTGGAGAAGCATTGGGTGGCTAGAAGTCTTGGGCGGCAAGGCTTCCTTCTTCCTAGGGTTTTGGCCGGCGCCCCTCTTCCTCCTCTCAACCTTGGCCGGCGCTCTTCCCCTCTTCCTCTTCTCCTTGGCCGGTGGAAACAAGGGTTAGGGTTTATCCTTGGAGCTCTTGGCCGCTGCCCTCTCCCTCTTCTATTCCTTGGCCGGCGGCATCATCAAGTCCCTTGACTTGGTGGATGGTCTTAGATAGGGAGGAGTTTCGTTTCTATATTTCTTCTTGTTCGGAGCAAGCAAGGAAAGAAGATTGTGATCTAGGATGTTTCATCTCTTGGAGGATCGTTGCCCACACAACGTCCAAGAGGAGGATAGGACATACAATAGAAGATCTTGAGGTAAACAAGAGGTATAAATCTTGTTTTGATTTCCTTGTTTGTTTCTTTGTATATTGTATGTATGGCATGTGGCTAAACTTCGTTCAGTTGCGTATTGCTCTACTAAAGTGTGATCTAGTCGATGTCCTTTTAGCGGCTATTCGAATAATAGAAGTTGGTTGCTTGAACAACAAGTTTGTTCAAGTGACTACTCTAATCGAATAGCACGATGATGGAACGGTTGCTTGGGTAATCCCTCTATGTCAAGGATTAATTTTTTTTATCCGAGGACATAGACGGGATCGTCATGAACAAGCGACCGAGTTGAAGTGGGAAGCAAAGTTTCCTACCTTCAATTAATCCATTAATGGGTTGTGCATCCAACGGCTGAAATCACTCCAACTCTGGATGAATGGATCTGATCAATCTGAAGGGATAATCACGATCAGTTGAATCTGGATGAAGGGCTCAGATGTCTAGATCTAAATGTATGGATCGAATCTCTCCAGATTTAGATGGATGGCTCAGATCAATCAGATCTCATCGGATGGTCAGGATTAAATAGATTTTAACCCTTGATTAAACTACTTCTGATCTTGATGAAAGGTCCAGATTAATCCAGTTTGAAATGATCCTTCTAGCCCTAGATGAAGCCATATTTGATCCAACTTGAGTCTAGTCCAATGGCTCATCTCGATCTCCTACAAACGAAGATAAAATTTGTATATAAGTCCAAAATTTAGGAGAATTTACAATAAGGTCCAAAAATAAATCTAACTCATAAAACATGATAATAATCGATAAATAATCACTCAAGAGGATAAAAATAATGATATTAAGGACAAAAATAACACGACAAAATGGTATTTATCAATTCCTTCACACTTATTCTTGCACGTCCTGAGCAAGGAAAACTAAAAGTAAAATGAAAGTAAATCCCCTAGCAATTCCCAAGCATACATAGAAGATCATGAAAGAAAGTAATGGACAAGAAAGCATTCTAGGCAAAACACTAATCTTGGAACATCCAAGTATTCCACATCCCGAAATAGAAATGGACAAGAAAGTAATGGAAGGAAAGAAAAATAGAAATGATGAACGACTAGAATGTTATTCAAGAAACATGTGGTGATAAAAAAATTGAAGGAAAACAAATGTGATTGCCTTCATAATAATCATGCAAACTTATTGTTGTGTGGTCTCGAAAGAATCAAAGCAAGTTCTAGAGTTACAATAACCATAAGTGCACTACACACAAGCAATATAAATAGGCTCAATCCTCACTAGGTAAACAAAAATAATCAACTCAGTCTTTCAACATAGAATCCATCACCAAGTAGTAACCACATGCAAACAAATAATCCATTCATGACAATAAATCCCCGAAACTCGACAATCAAATTTAACTAGCTTTCACGACTTATAAGATGATATAAAGGAATGCATAGGAAATTTATTTAAAAAACTAACAAAACAAAAACTCAACAACCAAAATATAACAACTAAAATAAACACAAATGAAGTAAAAGATTGTATATACAAAGAAAAAGAAAAGAAAATGAGATGGAGCAAACTCCCCTGAAGTCCTAGCGGTTGAAGAAGATTCAATAAGAGGAGCCACGCATGCCGTGGAGTGCTCCGAGAGAAATCCCATCCTGATGGTTGAAGAAGATTCAGCTTTAACATCCACGCTGGGAGTGGGATGGATAGAATGAAGGTGAGCATCTTCATGGTGTGATCATGATAGTATTATGCTTCTCCCTCCAATATCATCGCCTCATCATATGTAATCTCTGGTGGTCGGAGGCGATTCAGGAAAACTGTATAGCCTTGGGGCTGGATTATTGCATTTGTTGTTAGGGTCTTCATCAGTAAAATTCTTGGAAACTCTGGCTAAGATGGAAGTGTCCAGTCTGGGAGCCTCCAGCTATCCACCACTTCCATGGGAATCAGCTTATCAGAATTGCTTGTCACCACTATCTCACTTGTCTTCTAGTCTGGCTGGCAAGTCTGGGCACTAGTATTTGGAAACTACTCCTTTTCTTCAGAATAATCTAGGGCACAAACAACATCACACAGTAAATCTAGGCCGCTAGTATCATCCTGCAAGTCATCGACCATAGAAGTAACTTCATCATTATCTTGAGCATCAGATAGTACATCATCATCATGCACATCAGCAGAGGAGTCCTGTAAAGCTGCAGAGGTTGAAGCGTACATATCACCAGCTCTGCAATCCATCTCCTCATGCACATCACTACCATCAGAAATTATCTCTGAGGAAAACTGGGAGGAATCTTGTTCTTGTGTCTGGCTGATGGATGATGCAATTAGATCCCGCTGGATTTTCACGTTATGTATCCGCTGTTGACTATCATTCATTTGTTGTTGATATTGATGTAGAAACGATGCTAGTTTTTCTAGTGTCTCTGTATTTTCTTGACTGGGAGCAAGGGTTTCTTCATAGTAACTTGATTGATCTCCCCTACTAGGCATGTAAGTATCAATAGACGGTGGGGGTAGATAACACTGAGACTGCTCAAGGGTGTACTATTGTGTATTACCATACCCAAAATCTGAATCAAAATTATGAAAAGATGTACTAGAAATTAAATTATACCTGTCATGCTGATAATACTGATGATACTGAGGAATAGGCTGATGATATTGTGGATGGTACTGATAATACTCATCTTCAGGTTGGTAATACTCTTGTTGCCCAGTGCCTGAATAGTAAGCATCACTGAAGTCTCTACATTGATGATAATATGGATCCATGCTCAAAGAAATTTCCTGTCTTTCCTGAAATACTAACAAACAATACAAAAGACACAGGAAGAATACATGATAAAATACATGGATATATAAGAGAATAAAAGAATGAAGCCCTAAAAAAAAGTTTTGAATTTTGATTTTTTTTAGAAAAATGGATAAACAATCCTAAGTCTACTAAGCATCATTACACTCCCCCGCAACGGCGCCAAAATTTGGTGAATAGGTATTTGTCATGTGGTATCATTACACTAATGTAGCATAGTGGATGGCCCGGATTGTTTCCCAATGAATGTAATCGACAGAATAGTAAACTTAGGATTTCTAATTATTGCTTTGGGTTTTCTACTGAAGACGGGGGTTTGGGATTTGAGCTCTAACCTACAGTTCCAAGGTAATTAAAACTCTAAACTAACATGCAACAACTGAATCAAACAATGCAAGAAGTAAATCCACAAAAACTGTAAGAGGAAATAAAAGATCTAATCAACCCAAGATAGGCCCGGTGAATGAACAAGTTCCTCCGGCTAAGTCCAACGAAGCTCGATCGAGACTCCGCAAACGGTAGTGGATGTGGGATGGTACAAACTCTTGAATCCAGTAGTTTGATGGATACTCTGAACTATCGCGAATCCGATTGAGCTCGAAGAAGTGTCGTCAGGGCGGAACTCCTCCTCGAATCCGAAAGAGAAGGTGGATGAGCTGTGGAGATAGAGGACGTCACCGAAATCTCTCGATGAAGCGGTTCCTCCTCAAATCCGTGGAGGAAAATGGATGGAAGCAAGGTGGAGGTGGCTGTTAGGGCTCAAGGGAAGAAGAGATTTAACTAACTATTGGGTTTCCGACACCGTGGCGAGTGTGTGTATGAACATGTTTCATAAATATGTGCACAACGGAAGAAATAAAAATAATAAATCTAATTTATTACAACACACACACCACACACATGCATAGTACAACATGTGTAGACATAATCGTAGTTTCAAATTTTGAAATAAAAGGAAATTTATTCTACGTATACCTGACATATCACGTGTAGCGGGAAAGGCATCAACCGGAGTGACCCTCGCTAGAATCGCCTCTATCCGTATCAACGCCGAGTATATTCGGTATGACTTCACAAATGCACTAGCCTCGTGTCGTAGACGATGTGATCGAGAGAAGATCACAATCCGAATCAAAATTCGAATTCAAAATGAGTCCTCAAAAACTCACTTCTTTGGAGAGGTATTCGCCCACCGTTTGACGAATCCTTCGCTCTCCACCTATGAGGATTACTGAAGATCGTATCCCCAAAAAGGAAGCCGCTGTCGGAGCTCCAAACATTGTCCAAATGATGCTACGACACGAAGTAAACAAGCTGTCTAGAAAACTGGACAACTTTGGTGGAGGATTAGCGCCGGCCAAATAAGGATGCTAGATGCTCACCTTGTCGCCGGAGCCAAGGAAGATCACCGGAGGGTCGCCGGAGGGTCGCCGGCTGAAGCTTGGACGCTGGCAACAACTTGGATGTCAGCACAAGAGGTGGGCAGCGGCTAGGGTTTGGGCGCCGACCACAAGAGGAGAAGAGGGAGAGGGGCGGCAACTTTGGATTAGGGCTCTCATTAAACCGTTGATCCCTATTTTATAGAGAAAAAAATTCTCCTAATGGTTATTGGTTCATAACCAAAACCCGTTAACCCACTCCATTAATTTAAGTTAAAATAAACCAAACCGATATGGTCTATTTTAAGTTAAAACGAACCGAACCAACTTTGGTTCATTCGTTTAAAACAAACCAAACCCCTTTGGTTTATTCTCCACCATTAGATTAGAACCAAACCAATTTGGTTCATCCATCATGTCTTCATAAGACACGGCCCATCCATGCTTCCATTGCGACTGAAACGATTTCGTGCTCGCTCCTTGTTTGGTCCAACCAAACTTAGTTTCTCTCGGTCTGAGAATCTCATTCTCAAGCTCGTTTTAAATCCTTCGAATTACGCTCGTTGTGTGTGTGACCAAATAGGTTCTCGATTTATGTTGGCCGCCTATAATTAACCATTAATTATAGAACGATCATGAGTGGCACCTAGTAGTACATCATGATCCCCAATTAACCGAAAAGATCAATGGTTGATTCAAAACTATTTTTGAAACCCTTCAGCAGCTACAATGAATCGTGCCCCATTCCTTTCACTCATCTTATACCCACTTGGTTTAGGACATGGTCTATAGTGTCAGTCTCCACTAGGTTGACTACGTCACACCTAGCCCAAGTATCATTTCCTCGTCCTACGGATTCTAGTTATTGCACATGTATCCAAGAGTACCTTACTCTAAACATGTAATGCTTTGGCCAAAGACTTTAGTAACAATTCAACGAGAAGCCATGGGTATACATCTCCTCGCAAGGAGTAGTGAATCCTTTATAGGCTATTCAAACACCTTCGATCACTTTGACTTATACCCAATCATCCCGGGTCCACATATCCTCAGAGATGCTTGCTTAAGATGTCAAAGAATAAGTCTTCATGATCAAGATGACTTGAATACCGCAAGTCAAAGGAACATCGCACTTAAGTTGCAGTAAGAACTTCATTGACATATCCATATATGCAGAGAACCATATGAAGTCTTACAGCTGGTCACTCCAATGAACTAGTTACCATAACTAGCATCCACGATTAACTCCGAACATCACAATGTCTCCAGCTAGTGAGAATCAGCTGCTTGGATACACTAAGGAGTATACCTAGTGCTAGTCTCGACAGAATTGATGGTGTCAAAATCCATCAATTCATCGACTAGGGATAATTCCGATACATCACAATTACACATGTAGAGATACTCACTAGTTGTGATCCAATCACAAATTCTCTCATGCTGTAAATTGTATCATGGACATTTAGTAAATGAGTTTAAGATCTAATCAAATACATGAGAACATGTATACACAAATAGTGAATCTTCATTTATCATATAAATGGTTCAAACATAAGGCAATTTCCTTAGGACATCTCTCATAAATTACTAACAAACTCCAACTTGGCCTAATGCCAATCGCTGCGGTATCCAATACCATAGGCTCTAACATGACCCTCAGACATACTTTGAGATAATGCCTTAGTCAAAGGATCCGCTAAGTTCCTTTCAGTGGGGATTTTCTCGATTTGTATTTCCTTCCTACTAATGATCTCTCTAATTAGATGATAGCGGCGAAGCACATGTTTGGATTGTTGATGAGACCTTGGCTCTTTCGCTTGTGCAATTGCTCCGTTGTTGTCGCAGTAGACCGATATTGCTTCAACAATGGTTGGAACCACACCAAGTTCATAAATGAACTTCTTGATCCAAACCGCTTCCTTTGCTGCTTCCGAAGCTGCAATGTTTTCTGCCTCAGTGGTAGAATCTGCTACAGTGTTAAGCTTGGAACCTTTCTAACTTATTGCGCCTCCATTCCAGGTGAATACATACCCAGACTGAAACATAGAATCATCCTTGTCTATCTGGAAGCTGGCATCCGTATACCCACTTATCACCATGTACCCTTCTCCATATATTAGGAATGCATCCTTAGTTCTTCTTATGTACTTAAGGATCGTCTTAACAGTCGCCCAATGATCCATTCCTGGATCAAATTGGTATCTGCTCGTGACACTCAGAGCATACTATACATCGGGCCTCGTACATAACATAGCATACATGATAGATCCTATTGCGGATGCATAGGGAATCTTACTCATGCAAATCCTCTCGTCTTCTGTGTGCGGACACATAGACTTCGAAAGGTGTATTCCATGCCTGATGGGTAGGAAACCTTTCTTGGATTCCGACATGCTAAACCTCTTTAGCACTCGGTCTATATATGTAGACTGTAAAAGACCAAGCAACCGTTTCGATCTATCTCTATAAATCTTAATCCCGAGGATGTAGGTTGCTTCTCCCAGGTCTTTCATGGAGAATGTCTTGGACAACCAAATCTTAACCAACTGTAAGATAGAAACATTGTTCCTATAAGCAATATGTCATTGACATACAATACTAGGAACACGACTGCACTCCCATTAACCTTCTTGTACACACAAGGTTCGTCTGGATTTTGTGAGAAATCAAAAAATTTTATTGTCTCATCAAAATGGATATTCTAGCTCCTGGATGATTGCTTCAGTCCATATATAGACCGTCGCAATTTGCATACCTTGGTTTTGTCAATCGATGTGAAACCCTCAGGTTTTATCATATACATGTCCTCGAGCAGGTTTCCATTAAGGAAAGTTGTTTTCATATCCATCTACCATATCTCATAATCATAATGAGCCACTATGGCCAAGAGCATCCGAATGGATTTAAGTATAGTAACCGGCGAATAGGTTTCATCATAATCAACACCTTGCTTTTGATGATATCCTTTTGCCACCAATCTAGCCTTATAGGTAATCACATTACCATCCATGTCGGGTTTCTTCTTGAAAACCCACTTGCACCCTATAGGCTTTATGCCTTCAGGTGGGTCAACCAAGTTCCAAACTTGGTTTTCATACATGGAATCCATTTCCGACTTCATGGCGTCAAGCCACTTATCCCTTTCTAAACTTTTCAGAACTTCTTCATAACTGGTAGGCTCCTCATCATCAATGAGTAACACGTCGTTCGATTCACTTACAAGAAATCCATATCTCTCAGGAATATTGCGTGTTCTACCAGATCTACGAAGATGTGGTGTCACAATAGGTCCAGCCTATGGCTCATCACTATGAGTTATTGGCTGTTGTGCTTCACCAAGTATCTCATCAATGTCTATTTAAGTTTCTCGAGCCTCCTCAAGCTCGACGACACTCCCACTATTTTCTTGCAAGAGAAACTCTTTCTCTAGAAACACAGCATGCCTTGAGACAAACACCTTTTGTTCCACAGGATGATAGAATTGGTAACCCCTTGTTTCCTTAGGGTATCCAATAAATAGACATTTATCAGACTTAACATCAAATTTGTCTGATACAGTCTGCTTCACATAAGTAGGACAACCCCATATCTTCATGTAAGATACATGAGGTTTCTTACTATTCCATATCTCATATGGAGTAGTAGAGATTACCTTGGTTGTCATTCTGTTTAACAAGTAAACAGTTGTCTGAAGTGCATAGCCCCAAAAGGACTTGGGAAGATTCGCATGATTCATCATTGACCTGACCATGTACAACAAGGTCTGGTTACACCTCTCAGATACACTATTATGCTGTGGTGTATATGGCGGAGTCCATTGAAACAATATACCATTGTCTCTTAGATAATCTAGAAACTCTTGACTTAAGTATTCACCACCTCGATCCGATCGAAGTATTTTAATACTCTTGTCATGTTGTTTCTCTACTTCATTTCTGAATTCTTTGAACCTTTCAAAGGCTTCAGACTTGTGTTTCATCAAGAACACATACCCAAACTGTGAGTGATCATCGGTGAAGGTAATGAAGTAGCTATAGCCTCCCAAATCTTGAGTTGACATAGGTCCACATACATCAGTATGTATTAGACCTAGCAACTCTCCCACTCGTTCACCTTTTCTTGTAAAAGGTAACTTAGTCATCTTTCCTTTTAAGCATGATTCGCATGTATCATATGAATCCAATTCAAACGATTCCAGAATTCCACATCGGTGTAATTCGGACATGCGTTTCTTGCTTGCATGGCCAAGACGACAATGCCACATGTAGGAGTCTAATTGATTATCCTTTCGAGCACGCTTGTTGCTCGCTTCAATATTGAAAATGTCACTGGATACATCCAACGTATAAATACCATTGCATAAAGTTTCAGTCCCATAAAGAACTCCATTCAAAGTTATTTAACAACAATTGTTACTAAAAGTCAAATGGTACCCATTTCTATTTAAACAAGAAATAGAAATGATGTTCTTTATCAACGAAGGAACATAAAAGTAATTATCTAGTTCTAAGACAAGTCCTGCAGGGAGTTTCAACAAATACGTTCCGATGGTGAGTGCAGCAACCTTTGCTCCATTCCCAACACATAAATTTGACTCTCCCTTGACGAGTCTTCTTATATTCTTTAGCCCATGTATGTTATTACATATATGTGAGCCACACCGAGTATCCAATACCCAAGTGTTTGAGGAAATAGAATGACAATCAATAACGAAGATATCTGAAGAAGATGGGGCATCCGATGCCTTATTCTTTTTCACGAACTCAAGATAAATCTTGCAATTTCTTCATCAATGGCCCTCCTTGCCATAATGATGGCAAGTGCCCTTTTGAGTTGGTTCTGCCTTTTTAGCCTTTTTCTTCCACTTCTTCTATTCCTTTGACTTCCTCTTAGAACCTTTCTTCGAGGAATCAACTTACAACACCGTCCCCTGCTCATGCTTCACAGAAGACTCCACAGTCTTTAGCATGTTGAGCAGTACCATAGATGAACCTTCTTGCATCTCAGAGGTGAAGAGGAGCTTGGAGACTTCGAACCTTTCAAATCTCACTTGCTCATCAACCAACTCATAAAGATGAAAGACTATGGTATGAGCATCCATATGCTCATGTTGCTTCCGCAGCTCAAGTACCATTGTGGCTAGCATGATGCAACTCGCCATTTCAGAATCAGTCACATGTTTCTGATAGGCCAACAATTGGTCCAGAGTTGCATTGTCACTAGGACGGGCAGAAAGAGGCGCTTCGAGGACATTTGCAAGCTTTTCAACCTTGAGAATAATTCTCAAGTTTCTAAGCCAGTGCAAGAAGTTTGGCCCAGTGAATTTATTCGAATTTAAAATAGAGCGCAAATTCAAAGACATCATGATCAAGTGATTAATCTAGAAATATAAATCGAGCATATATGAGAAAGATGGTTTAAAATGCATCAACATATATTTATAAATCCCATTCATTTTTCGAATTTCAAAAACCCCAGAATCATTTCGGGAGATCGTAGGTCCATCTCCGAATGGACTGATATCTAACATAGATATGAACAACCTTGGAGATATTCTAACAAGCCATTCATAGCTACGATGATAGGTATCAAATATACCGATTGCATATCACATATATGCATCTATCACAATGTGCTATCAACTAATTGAATGTTTACACATACATCGGGTTGTTAACTCATTAACAAGTATGCATCACATGCATAGCGCCCAACTTCACCTCCCTTCACATCGACCTTGGAGAGAGTCCAACAAGCCGATGCTCCAGGTTAAAGCCAACCCATTAATCGATAAATAGTTTTAATATGGCTAGAGCACATTCAACCAATTAGCCCGGCTTGGAGAGAGTCCAACAACCAAAGCTAACGATTGACCTCTGACTCTTACCATATTAGTATTAAACTATTTAATGGTTTGAACATGTTCAGGTTCGAGCCGGGCTTAGAGAGAGTCCAATAACCCAAACAGGAAACAAAACTCTGGTTCTAACCATATTAATGGAAGGTGTAGGCTTTAATATTGTGTTAGGGTTTTTATGTCTCATTCTCTTTGCATGCAAATAACTATTATCTACATGGCATGACATACATCTACATGTCATGACACGCATGGCATAATGATATGCATCTAAAGCAATTACATGGCTTACAATTATGGCATGTACAAAATTTCCTTATATGTCATAACTATTTATGGAAATAAAATATGTTTAAGATTTAATCCTCAAAATCAAATCATGATTAAATTAGAAAACAAATTTTCAAATCTAATCACATATTTTATTTATGGAAGGTCTCAATTAAGGAAAGTCAATTTTTAATTTAGGAAATAAATTTTCTAAATTGTCAAAACTATTTATGGAAATAAAATATATTTTAGATTTGATTTCCCAAATTAAATCATGATTAAATTAGAAAACAAATTTCCAAATCTAATCAAATATTTTATTTATGAAAAATATTAATTTCCATAAATACTTCTAACTTTCCAAAAGTAGAAGATTTCCATAAATACTTCTAGACTTTTCAAAATTAGAAAATTTCCATAAATACTTCTAAGTTTACAAAAGTAGAAAATCTCCATAAATACAATTACGACTATCGCAAAACAATTTTATGATTATGTCGAAACACAACCTGGGCTCTGATACCACTGTTGGGTTTTCGACACCTCGGTGAGTGTGTTCGAATATGTTTCGTAAACATGTGCATAGCGGAAGAAATAAAAAATATAAATCTAATTTATTACAACACACAAACCATATGCATGCATAGTACAACATGTATAGACATAATCGTAGTTTCAAATTTTGCAATAAAAGAAAATTTATTCTACGTATACCTGACGTATCACGTGTAGCGGGAAAGGTATCAACGGATCGACCCTCACTAGAATCGCCTCTGTCCGTTTCCATGCTGAGTGTCTTCGGGATGACTTCACAAAGTCACGAGCCTCGTCTTCGTATGAGTCACTAGCCTCATGTCGTAGACGATGTGATCAAGAGAAGATCACAATCCGAATCAAAATTCGGATTCAAAATGAGTCCTCAAAAACTTGCTTCTCTGGAGAGGTATTCACCCACCGTTTGACGAATCTTTCATCCTCCACCTATGAGAATTACCTGAGATCGAATCCCCGGCAAGGAAGCCACTGTCGGAGCTCCAAACGTTGTCCAAACGACGATCCGACACAAAGTAAACAAGCTGTCAAGAAAACTGGACAGCTTTGGTGGAGGATTAGCGCCAGCCAAATAAGGAAGATAGATGCTCACCTTGTCACCAGAGGATCACCGGCAGAAGCTTGGATGCCGGCAATAATTTGGACGGCGGCACAAGAGGTGGCCAGTGGCTAGGGTTTGGGCACCGACCACAAGAGGAGAAGAGGGAGAGGGGCGGTAACTTTGGATTATGGCTCTCATTAAACCCTTGAGCCCTATTTTATAGAGAACAAATTCTCCTAATGGTTATTGGTTCATAACCAAAACCCATTAATTCGCTCCATTAATTTATGTTAAAATAAACTAAACTGATTTGGTCTATTTTAAGTTAAAACGAATGGAACCAACTTTGGTTCATTCGTTTAAAACAAACCAAACCCCTTGGGTTTATTCTCCGCCATTGGATTAGAAGCAAAACAATTTGGTTCATCCATCATGTCTTCATAAGACACGACCCATCCATGCTTCCATTGCGACTGAAATGATTTCATGCTCGCTCCTTGTTTGGTCCAACCAAACCTAGTTTCTCTCGGTCTGAGAATCTCATTCTCAAGCTCGTTTTAAATCCTTCGGATTACGCTCGTTGTGCGTGTGACCAAATAGGTTCTTAGATTATGTTGGTCGTCTATAATTAACCATTAATTATAGAATGATCATGAGTGGCACTTAGTAGTCGATCATGATCCCCAATTAACCGAAAAGATCAACGGTTGATCCAGAACTATTTCTTAAACCCTTCAGCAGCTACAATGAATCGTGCTCCATTAATCCTTTCACTCATCTTATACCCACTTGGTTCAGGACATGGTCTATAGTGTCAGTCCCCACTAGGTTGACTACGTCACACCTAGCCCAAGTATCATTTCCTCATCCTACGGATTCTAATTACTCCACATGTATCCAAGAGTACCTTACTCTAAACATGTAATGCTTTGGCCAAACACTTTAGTAACAATCCGACGAGAGGCCATGGGTATACATCTCCTCGTAAGGAGTGATGAATCCTTTATAGGCTATTCAAACACCTTCGATCACTTTGACTTATACCCAATCATCCCGGGTCCACATCTCCTCAGAGATGCTTGCTTAAGATGTTAAAGCATAAGTCTTCATGATAAAGATGACTTGAATACCGCAAGTCAAAGGAACATCGCACTTAAGCTGCAGTAAGAACTTCATTGGCATATCCATATATGAACAGAACCATATGAAGTCTTACAGATGATCACTCCAATCAACTAGTTACCTTAACTAGCATCCACGATTAACTCCGAACATCACAATGTCTCCAGCTAGTGAGAATCAGTTATTGGTGTAGGGACACCTAAGTCGAACCTATATTTTGATTATGGCAAAAGACGCAAAATCAAGGATATATCGTTATCTCACGAGATGAATCAAGTGTGCAGAAAAGTGCTAAAGCTGGAGCTGAAGGCTAGCGACACCCGGAGGAAGCCGCGGTGGTTGGATGACACTCGAGTGACTTCGGAGGGAGCCGAAGGAATCGAGTGGATGGCCGGAAGCAAAAGCTACATGGTAAGTATCGAGGTAAGCTCGTGTGTGCGAGCGTAAGTGAGGTCGTATCCTCCTTACGGGGATGGTCTTAAGCGTAGATCCGACCAAAGACATCCCATCGATGGTCTAGGTCGAGATCGGACGGTCGAAGGCCGTCGAAATAATGTTTTCTTTGAGCTAACTTTGACTTGCAGCAAGCAAGCATCATTGCCGATCGACTTGGAGGACTCGACTACGTCAATCGGTCGACGCCGGAGGTCGGACTTTCGATGTCGCTATCTCGATCGATGATGACCATCAGTCGACTGATGGTCAAAAGATCATCCTCGAGGAGTCAAGGCTTATCACCACTTTTCAAGGAGGTTGTGTGTTCATTTGTGATTGGTTGAAGACCCATTCGATGAGGGGCTCAAAGGCTATAAAAGGAGGTCCTAACCTAGGGTTTTCTTAATAATTCTAAGCTTGCAAAAGCCTCCGCAAAGGTACAACTCTCCGACAATGAAGTGCTTCTTCTCCGACGTCTAGGTCTTAACTTCTTTTATTTTTGTAACGTCGGTTTAAGCTTTTACTTCAGTTTGTTACTTTAATTCTTTCGGAGCTTTTATCGTAACGAGGAGAGGGGGAGTGTCCCTCTACCTCAAGTTTTGTTCTTTATTGTATCGATTAACTCCTACCTCCAACGAGGAGGAGTTCGTTTAGTATTTTGCCCTCCGTGCGTGGTCAAGGACCACTAGGGCCTTGGAGTAGTAGCCGAAGGCTACGAACCAAGTAAAAAGAATTTTCTTTTTTATTTATTGTTTATCTTTCCGCTGCAAATTATCTACTCGAGTTTTAATAAATGATTTCGTAAAAGTTTTATACCTATTCACCCCCCATCTAGCGATCCGCTTCGATCCAACATCAGCTTCTTGGATACACCAAGGTGTATACCTCGTGCTAGTCTCGATAGAATTGATGGTGTCCAAATCCATCAATTCATCGACTAGGGATAATTCCGATACATCACAATTACACATGTAGAGATACTCACTAGTTGTGATCCAATCACAAATTCTCTCATGCTGTGAATCGTATTGTGGACATTCAGTAAATGAGTTTAAGATCTAATCAAATACATGAGAACATGTATACTCAAATAGTGAATCTTCATTTATCATATAAATGGTTCAAACATAAGCCGATTGCCTTAGGACATCTCTCATATATTACTAACACTAACAACCAAATGAACTAAGCAATGCATCAACGAAATCTACTGCATGAACATGATTAAAGTAAATCATGAAAATAAATATAATCTAATGAACTATAACCTAATTACTCAAAGAAACATTTTATTGAACACTACGTAAGCATGAAATGAATTAAACTAAGTACGTGCAAATTATACATGGAAGGTAAATTCGATTACAAACATTCAACTAACAAAAGCAAAGAGACAAGCAAAGCACATCAATAGAAGCTGAATTTTCCATCGGAAGCTGCTGCTGGATGAAGATGGAATTTGGCACTACCGTGAAGGTGCTGGCCACAAACGTGGAGCACTGTTAGAGTTGTGGATCGACTGTTGGAGCTACTGGTCGGATGAAGGTGATGATGGAGGGGAATCCCCACTCCGGTGATCGGCGGCGATAGAACTTGGTAAGGAGGACGGCTGGCGGAGATATGGTGATGTTGGCGGTGGCATCGTGTGAAGATCGTCACATGAAGATGAAGATGGAGCTGCCGGCGTCGTCTGTGGTGGAACGAGGGTGGCTGGCTGGAGCGATCAGAGGGGAATCCCCTCTCTGATTGGTCGATTGTGGTGAAATGGGCGAAGCTGTCGCGATGGTGGAGCTACTGCCCGAAGCTGTGAAAGGGGAGATGGAAGCTGGCTACTCGTGCGTGAAAGGGGAGGTGATGGAGGAGACCACCGTCGGCCTTGGTGGAGGAAGTGGACGGTCGGCGGTGCTTGGGCATGGAAGGGGAAGGTCAACCGTCGACATCGATGGAAGAAGGGATCCTGCGCTGCGCGATGCCCCTCAATTGGGAAATTGTTGGTTTTTAAACTTCATTTTAGTAGTTGTCCGATCAAATGGTCATCTAATCTCAGCCACCCATTAGAGCTAGGTTTTGATTGCCTTGATTAATCCATTAATGGGTTATGCATCCAACGGCTGAAATCACTCCAACTCTGGATAAACGGATCTGATCAATCTGAAGAGATAATCAAGATCAGTCAAATCTGGATGAAGGGCTCAGATGTCCAAATCTAAATGTATGGATCGAATCTCTTTAGATTTAGATTGATGGCTCATATCAATCAGTTCTCATCGGATGGTCAAGATTAAATAGATCTGAACCCTTGATTAAACTGCTTCTGATCTTGATGAAAGGTCCAGATTAATCCAGTTTGAAATGATCCTTCTAGCCCTAGATGAAGTCATATTTGATCGAACTTGAGTGTAGTCCAATGGCTCATCTCGATCTCCTACAAACGAAGATAAAATTTGCATATAAGTCAAAAATTTAGGAGAATTTATAATAAGGCCCAAAAATAAATCCAACTCATAAAACATGATAATAATCGATAAATAATCACTTGAGAGCATAAAAATAGTGATATTAAGGACCAAAATAACACGACAAAATGGTAGTTATCAGTAACTCCCCTTGTAACATTCTTAGTGGCTTCCCTAGGTTTCCTTGAAACCCTAAACACTAGGCATCTACTTTAGTCAACCTTAGAGATGACTTCTCTATTGACCTTGGTTTCCCTAGACCTAGGTTGTGTTCCATAATCGAATGGAACACTATGATAAGTCCTTTTGGCCTTAGGTTTGTGACCCAAACCTTTATTGTCCATGGATGGTTCTTGTTTCCTAGGCCTAGATTTTTGATCACTTGACCCTTGAAATTGATTTTGCATTTTCTTAAGGGTCTTCTCCAATTTCTCAAGTCTTGACCTCAAGACTTGATTTTCTAGCTCTAATTGCCCAATTTTTGAATTTTTGTTTAATCTTTGGGATTACCATTCCTTCTAGTCATATGCCTAGTTTATTTACGGTTGATACCTAGGTGATCCTCTATTTTCCTAATGGTCTCCCTAGGTAGAATAGGTCTAGAATTATTATTTCAAGATTTGCCCTTAGCCTTAAAATTACAAGATTTGGCACCTAAACAAAAGATTTTGTTATTTCTATTCCTAACATGATTTTCATGATTATGCACAATTGCAAGAGTATTAAAAGCATGCTTTTTATTATTAAAATTCGAAGGTGCGTTATTGAAATATACCTTAGGGTTTGCTTTTAAACCTCCCCCTACATGTGTGGCCCCTTCTTTGACCTTCTTGCTCCCCCTAGGGCATTGGCTTCGGTAGTGTCCCTGTTGTTGGCACTTGAAGCAGACAATGTGCTCTTTGCTTTTCTTAGTGGGGACTCCGGCTTCATTGGTCTTTTCTTGAACTCTTGGTGGCGGTTGACTTTTTTTTGACTCTTTTAGGACATTTACTCTTGTAATGTCCTACTTCCCTACACTCAAAGCATATGATCTGATTTTTAATATTAATTGAAATGCTTGAGTTGTTGGATCGAGAAGCGTCGCTAGAGGGGGGGTGAATAGCGATCGTAAATCTTTTCTTTTTCGTTCGTTCGATACGCAAAGTAAGCACAGCGGAAAATAAATGAACACATTTATTTTACTTGGTTCACAACCCAGCGGTTGCTACTCCAAGGCCCTATCGGTCCTAGACTGCGTACGGAGGGCAAAGCACTAAAACGTCTCCTCCTCGTTAGAGGTAGGAGACAACGATTACAAAAACCGAATATACGAGGATGAGGCAACAAGCCTACCTCACCTCGTTATGAAGATAAAAATACAGAATATAATATCAAAAATATTACTTGAATCTGCTGCCGACGAAGAAGATCAAAACTTGGCGTCGCGTCGGCGTTATGACGGTGTTGAAGCGTTGGCGTTGTAGGAGCACTTGATGAATAATTGATGTGATTTGGAGATGAATCCTCCCTGAATTTCAAATTTTTATCGCGAAGTGGCGCGTCAAGCGTTATCCGTTTTGACCTAAGCGCAAATAAATCGTCGCCATCGATCGGTGATGCCTCTCATCGCGATGGCGATGATGCATCTCATCGATCAGCGATAACGATCGGCCCAATGTCGGCGATCATTGCCCGGCTAACCACTTCCTGCGGTAAGAGATTAGCTCGGAAAATGATAAATCGGCGGTTTCTAACCGTCCAGATCTCGACCTAGACCTTCCACGAAGTCTTAGTCGAATCGTCGCCTCTGATCGTCCCGTAAAGAGGACGACCTTACAATCTCTCACTCACACGAGCTTACCTCGATAGTAGCTCTCGCTTCCGGCCTTCCACTCGATTCCTTGGCTCCCTCGAATTCACTCAAGTGTCGCCCGACCACCACGGCTTCCTCAGGTGTCGCTAGCCTTGACTCGGCTTTAGTACTTTTCTGCACACTTGATTTAGCTCGTGAGATAACAATATAAACTTAACTTTGTGTCTTTGCCATAATCAAAACACAGGTTCGATTATCTAGTGCCCCTGCACCAACAATCTCCCCCTTTTTGATCTATGGCAAACCAACACAAAGTTAAGGGAAATTAAAGCATAAAACACATATAGTAGATGATGAATGCCATTCCCAAAAACTCTCCCTTAACCAAAACTCCCCCTTAACCCTAGGTGAGTTTTGAAAGAGATACTTTAGTTTTCAAAAACAAATTTTGTGTTTCAAAATGAAATTTTGTGTTACTCCCCCTTAACTTTCGCTCTTCTCCCCCTTTTGCCATAAATCAAAAAAGAGTGTTGGGGTTTTTGTATAAAATAGGGGTTTAAAACAATGTAGTTTATGAATGCATCTAGATAAATCAAATATGAGTCCAAGCATGCGTCTAGCAATAGTTAGATAGATTGGTTCGAGGTGTGTCCCTCTGCACCAATAATCTAAAGATTTATAATATAACCCTTAAGATTAGTTTGCTCTCCCCCTTAGTCAAATATATGAAGTATAAGAGATGTAGGGGGCGCTAAACTTTGGCCTCAGAGTTGTTAAGTACAATAGTTGAGAAAATAAGTAGTATTTTGAAGGGATTGTTTCAAGTATATTTCAATTATCCTTAACATCTCACCCATTCTATGTGTCTCATAATTTGTTCACCTTATATGTTTTGTGAGATGATTTTAAATTGATTAAAGATAGTCAACCTTGGGTTAGATTCAGATTTAACCTTTAGATCGTTAAGTAACTTTTCGAGAAACTGGCTTCCAGGTCGTGGCGAGGCACAGGGGCCTTCTTTGATCGGAACAACGACAACTTCCTTAGACAAAGCCAAATTCAAGAAAATATCACTTAAGTCACTTAGGGTTACTTCCTGGTCTAACTAGTTTAGGATACGGCGAGGTAGCTTCAGCTAGTTCCACTCGGTCAAGTGCACCAAGCTAGATACGCCTTATCTAGCTCGAATACACGAGACTTTGTCTCCCTAACGTACTATCATCTCACCGCGTCCTGATACTATATTATCAAGAGTTGACTAACTAGTTATTTATGAAAAGAGGCTCCCCGAGGCTCAATCTTTTCGAAGGATTTTAGTTGGTTATGTACGTATTCTAAGTAAGTTCACAAGTTAACAGAAATTCTAAGCATGCAATGGTTTTGCTAAGTAAGCGGGTATACTATTTTAGTGTTAGCTCCCCCTAGACCATTGAACCAATAAGGTCTATTCAAATAATGAACTTGATCCTGAGGAATCCAATACTTATTAGTCCTAATATGTGAATTTAATAAAACCTTTGGGACACATGCTTGGACTCTTTGATGACTACGATTTACGATAGACATATAAGACCTATTCGTAGTCTTTGACTTAAATCCGAGTCCGGCTTTGTTGTACACGGCTCTTTGGGTTCCAAGTAGTCGGTTAAGGTTCTTAGATCCCAACGTGAACTTTTCCAACCTAGCCTCGACCTCTTGAACTTGGTCTTTCAAGAGAGAATTCTCCTTCTCAAGTTTTTCAATTTGGGTTGAGTTTCTCTCTTGAACTTGACTAGTTGAAGAGATTAGAGTAGCCTCTTGCTTGAGGGTTTCAACCTCCTCAAGTAACGACTCAACCCTAGACTCGGACTTAGTTAATTTCCTATTAAGCAGTTTAATTGTACTGTAAAGTGTACTAATTAAAGAGAAATCAACCTTAACTTTCCCTTTTGGTCCGGCTTTGAGTTTTCTCTCGAAATAATCTTCGGGGTCGGAGTCGGAGTTGTAGATGGACTCGGCCAGTTCGACTCGGACTCCTCCGTTCTTGCCATGTAAGCTATGTCTTCTCTGTTGTCCCAAGTTGCATGGAAGGCTTTCCTTGCTCCCTTTTTCTTTTGGTTCTCATTCTTCAATTTCCTTCTTTCTTGTCGAACTATTCTCCGCACAATATTGACTATTATGGCCTCCTCTTCGGATTCGGATTCGTCTTCGGGTTTGAGTTCATCTACTTGCCTAGTAGGTGGCTTGCTTCTTTGTCCTGCAAGTAGAGCAATACCTCTCTCGGCCCGGATCACGTTAGTTTGCTCGTGAAGTTCAAACTCGGAAAATAATTCATCTAACCTAATCTTCGATAGGTCCTTAGAGACCTTGTAGGCATCGACCATGGATTCCCACAAGGTAGTCCTTGGAAATGAATTAAGAACGTACCTTATTAGGTCACGGTTTTCGACCTTGTGTCCGATGGTGTGTAGGCCATTGACAATGTCCCGGACGCGGGCGTGTAGTTGCGTTGCCGTCTCGTGTTCTGCATCTTGAGGTTATACAACTTATTGAAAAGAAGGTCACGCTATACCTTAGCATCGGACGTTCCTTCGTGTAGCTCAATTAATTTATTCCATAGGTCCTTGGCGCTAATGAATGGTCCGATGCGGTTGAGTTCCTCCTTGGACAAGCCGCATTGCAATATTTGGGTTGCTCTTGCATCGGCTTCGATTTGCCTCTTGGTTGCATTTGTCCACTTGTTGAAATCCAATGGCTCTCCTTGATCATTGGTGGGTAAAGCAAAGCCAGTTTGGATTATTATCCAAGTCTCGACTTGTGTTTTCAAGAAACACTCCATCCGACCTTTCCAATAACGGAAATCATCTCCGTTAAAGAACGGAGGTCGGGTGGTGCTATATCCCTCAATGTGAGCCATTAAGTATCTTGCAAAACACAAATAAAAACCAAAGAGAATTCCAAGACTTGGTCTTGGATTAGTAATCTGAAATAATAGGAAAAAAATAGAAATAAATAAGGAGGATAAGAAACTAACAAAAATTTGAAACTTACGACCTTCGATGTCCCCGAAAGGGTACTAAACGTTGGATTTTGGGGCTGGAAATAGCTTGTTACGGGGGTAAACCCCCCGTAAGAAGTGTAGATCTTTCAAAGAGCTTCGATTTGGTGGGTAGATCGTTTCGTGAGTCCACTTGTAGCAAAAGTTATGCTCGTTTGATCGTGAGGTACTCCGAAGGAGATTAGTACTTGCAAAAACACAACAAAAAACTATGTACCAAGACTTGGTCTTGGATTAGTAGTGCGGGAAACAAAAACCTAAAAAATATACGAATCGAAAAATACAAAAATAAAACCAAAACGTGCTAGATTGGTGGTTTCACCAAATCTTAGCGCCCCCGCTCTGATACCAATTGTTGGATCGAGAAGCGTCGCTAGAGGGGGGGTGAATAGCGATCGTAAATCTTTTCTTTTTCGTTCGTTCGATACGCAAAGTAAGCACAGCGGAAAATAAATGAACACGTTTATTTTACTTGGTTCACAACCCAGCAGTTGCTACTCCAAGGCCCTATCGGTCCTAGACCGCGTACGGAGGGCAAAGCACTAAAACGTCTCCTCCTCGTTGGAGGTAGGAGACAATGATTACAAAAACCGAATATACGAGGATGAGGCAACAAGCCTACCTCACCTCGTTATGAAGATAAAAATATAGAATATAATATCAAAAATATTACTTGAATCTGCTGCTGACGAAGAAGATCAAAACTTGGCGTCGCGTCGGCGTTATGACGGTGTTGAAGCGTTGGCGTTGTAGGAGCACTTGATGAATAATTGATGTGATTTGGAGATGAATCCTCCCCTCCTTTTATAGACTTTAGCCTCTGAATTTGTCTCCTATTTCTTTGGAACGAATCATGAATTTTTCCAAATTTTTATCGCGAAGTGGCCGCGTCAAACGTTATCCGTTTTGACCTAGCGCAAAAGCTGAATCGTCGATTGATGATGCCTCTCATCATCGGCCGTGATGATCGGATCGATGCATCTCATCACCAATCGATAATACGATCGCCTAATGTCCACTGATCGCGGCTGCCACTTCCCTGCAGTAAGAGATTAGCTCGGAAAATGATAAATACGACGGTTTCTAACCGTCCGATCTCGACCTAGACCTTCCACAGGAAGTCTTAGTCGAATCGTCGCCTACGGTCGTCCCCGTAAAGAGGACACGACCTTACAATCTCTCACTCACACGAGCTTACCTCGATAGTAGCTCTCGCTTCCGGCCTTCCACTCGATTCCTTCGGCTCCCTCCGAATTCACTCAAGTGTCGCCCGACCACCACGGCTTCCTCCGGGTGTCACTAGCCTTCAGCTCCAGCTTTAGTACTTTTCTGCACACTTGATTTAGCTCGTGAGATAACAATATAAACTTAACTTTGTGTCTTTGCCATAATCAAAACACAGGTTCGATTATCTAGTGCCCCTGCACCAACATGAGTTACCTAGGGTGGTGGTGGAATTTTGAGCTTCTTCATCTCTTCCAGATGTTGATGGTTCTTCTTGACTTTACTCTTGTTCTAGAGTGGATCGTCTCTCCTCCTCCTCAATCATAGAGGTGGAGACTTCCTCTACTTCTTCCACCTCTACTACCTCCTTGGATGTTGAACACTCCTCGACCTCAGAATCCTGACTTTCTTGTGAGGATGAGCTAGCTTCTTCGGCCTCTTCCTCTTGAGCCATTGAGGGTTCTTCATGGAGCTTAGCTACTTCGCTCCAAAATTCCTTTGCATCCTTGTCCTCACCTAACTTGGACACAATTTCATTAGGAATCAACTCAATCAAGAATTTTATTACCTTATTGCTTCTCTCGAATTCTCGGAGTTGTTCCTCGGTCCACTTCTTCATTTTGAGGAACCCTCCCTTTGGCCCTCTTGGAAATTCAAACCCTTCCATCAAAGTGGACCAATCTTCAATGTCTGTCATCATCATGAAGTCTTCAATCCTCGCCTTCCATTGATTGAAGCCTTCTCATCCGTAGAAGGTGTATGGAATTGAGGTATTGATGTCTCATCCCAATTTATCTTCGAACTCCATCTTCTTCCTCTAGAGGTGCTCTCTAGGTTGTTAATCCTTGAAGAACGACCACGCTCTGATACCACATGTTAGGACCTATGCACCCGCTAGAGTGGGTGAATAGCGTTGTCACTGGTTCGATGGAATTGATCGCATGCTTATCTACAACATGTTAGTACGCAACGGAAATAATGAAATATACAAACTAAACACACAAGCACAATCACAACACAAACATATAATGTGGTTCGAAACCTTATGGTTCCTACTCCACAGATTGAGCTCAAATGAGCTCTAGCGATGCAAACACACACCACTACTCAAATACTCCTTCTCGACAACATGTCGGATGTGGAGAAACCTCGTACAAATGAATACAAGAGCAATACAAAGAAATACAAGAAAAATAAAACTGAAATGTAAAGAACACTTTACAAACTAGGGTTTGAGCGCTTTTCTTGTTGGTTGCTTGAACGAGCTTAAAGGACCCTTAAATGCATTTGCACTTCGCCTCCAAATCGCCTCAAGAAACCTCTCCAAGAACCAATGCCGAAATCTCCCATGAGCTGCTCCTTTTAACCTGCAACTGGCTGATTTCGTGTCTGGCAGTCGACTGCCATAAGGCCCCAGTCGACTGCCAATAGTATCGTTGTGAGACAATGGCTCGATCAATGCTGGAAAATTCCAATGGGTCACTGGGGCAGTCGACTGCTAGCGCCGTAGTCGACTGCCCAGTCAACTACGGAACATTCTATGCTCGTGACGGTTGGAACAATTAGTCGACTGCCACTTATGGCAGTCGATTGCCATAAGTCGACTGCTCCAATGAGCAGTCTATTTGTAATATATGAGAGATGTCCTAAGGCAATCACCTTATATTTTAACCATTTATATGATAAATGAAGATTCACTTTTTGAGTATACATGTTTTCATGTATTTGATTAGATCTTAAACTCATTTACTGAATGTCCATGATGCGATTCACAACATGAGAGAATTTGTGATTGGATCACAACTAATGAGTATCTCTACATGTGTCATTGTGATGTATCGGAATTATCCCTAGTCGATAAATTGATAGATTTGGACACCATCAATTCTGTCGAGACTAGCGTGAAGTATACTCCTTGGTGTATCCAAGCAACTGATTCTCACTGGATGGAGATATTGTGATGTCCAGAGTTAATCGTGGATGCTAGTTATGGTAACTAGTTCATTAGAGTGACCAGCTGTAAGACTTCATATTGT
Source organism: Wurfbainia villosa (assembly GCA_025175895.1). Classification (NCBI taxonomy): domain Eukaryota; kingdom Viridiplantae; phylum Streptophyta; class Magnoliopsida; order Zingiberales; family Zingiberaceae; genus Wurfbainia; species Wurfbainia villosa. The sequence continues at coordinate 32,804,731 of CM046000.1, read as the reverse complement.
TCTCCGCATATATAGATATGTCAATGAAGTTCATACTACAGCTTAAGTGCGATGTTCCTTTGACTTGCGGTATTCAAGTCATCTTGGTCATGAAGACTTATGCTTTGACATCTTAAGCAAGCATCTCTGAGGAGATGTGAACCCGGGATGATTGGGTATAAGTCGAAGTGATCGAAGGTGTTTGAATAGTCTATAAAGGATTCACCACTCCTTGCAAGGAGATGTATACCCATGGCCTCTCATCGTATTGTTACTAAAGTCTTTGGCCAAAGCATTACATTTTTAGAGTAAGGTACTCTTGGATACATGTGCAATAACTATAATCCGTAGGACGAGGAAATGATACTTGGGCTAGGTGTGACGTAGTCAACCTAGTGGGGACTGACACTATAGACCATGTTCTAAACCAAGTGGGTATAAGATGCGTGAAGGGAACGGAGCACGAGTCATTATAGTTGCTGAAGGGTTTCAGAAATCGTTTTGGATCAACCGTTGATCTTTTCGATTAATTGGGGATTATGATGTACTACTAGGTGTCACTCATGATCGTTCTATAATTAATGGTTAATTATAGATGGCCAACATAAACCGAGAACCTATTTGGTCACACGCACAGCGAGTGTATTCTGAAGGATTTAAAATGAGCTTGAGAATGAGATTCTCAGACCGAGAGAAACTAGGTTTGGTTGGACCAAACAAGGATCGAGCATGAAATCTTTTCAGTTGCAATGGAAGCATGGATGGGTCGTGTCTTATGAAGACATGATGGATGAACCAAATTGGTTTGGTTCTAATCCAATGGTGAAGAATAAACCAAAGGGGTTTGATTTGTTTTAAACGAATGAACCAAAGTTGGTTGGGTTCGTTTTAACTTAAAATAGACCAACACGGTTTGGTTTATTTTAACTTAAGTTATTGGAGTGGGTTAACGGGTTTTGGTTATGAACCAATAACCGCTAGGAGATGGTTTCTTGATGGTTAAGAAACATGCGCTTTATAAAAGCGCAGTTAGAGGTTGGAGATCCCTAAGGGTTTTGGTATTTTTGGAAAATCTTTTCCTCTTCTCTTCTCCTCTTCTTGCCGGCACCCAACTTCTTGCCGTCGCCCAAGCTCCACTAGTTGGCATACAACAGCTGTCGTCCTCCCCACTTGCCGACATCTATCTGCTGCCAGAGGAGCTCTGGTGATCTTCTTTAGCTCTGGCGACAAGGTGAGCACCTAGCTTTCCTTATTTGGCCAGCGCAAGTTCTCCACCAACGCTGTCCAATTTTCTTGACAGCTTATTTCCTTCGTGTCATAGCATCGTTTGGATGGCGTTTAGAGCTCCGACAGCGACTACCTTGACGAGAATTTGATCTTCGGTAATCCTAATAGGTGGAGGATGAATGATTTGTCAAATGATTGACGAATACCTCTCCGGAGAAGAGAGTTTTGGGGACTCATTTTTGAATCCGAATTTTGATTCGGATTGTGATCTTCTCTCTGTTGGGATGTATACTGAAAAGTCTATCTTTTGTATGAACATCTTTATTTTGAAATAAGAATCACATGATCATTGTTTGCATATTTTTATACTTATGCGTATTGTCTAATACATTACATTGTAGATAACATGGTGTGAGGTGTCACACGGGAGATCATGTTATCGACTCCTTGTAAAGTATAAGTATAGGCTCACAATCGAGATGGCTTTGGACAAACCATTGGTATGGTTGTAGTGTGATTTGATATTGGTTTGTTTTGACCATAGAATCACACTAGTACACTTTGTGTGTATTGAGCAGGACCAACTTAGAGGTGATTCGATTTATTGCTGACTACATAATCAAATCAGAACTCAGATATTATATTGTACATACTTTTAATCCCAATATAATAACGGGCACATATACTTAGTATTCATTTCTTTGATTTACCAATGGACGAGATTTATAGATTAAATCGATAGACTTGGTAAGTTGGGAAATGATATTATTTATATGGTGTGTCATTGATTATAGGAGGAAACTGTGTCCTATATATTAGGATGATGATGTCCCCTTGAGGAGCTCATAAGGTTCATCATGTAAACCCTGCAGGTGGACTTGGTCCAGCATGATGAAAAGGTTGAGTGGTACTACTCATGGAGTTAGATGTTGATTAATTAATGGTCAGTAAATTAATTAATCGATGGACATTCGAGATCTTAAACACGGGGAGAAAATGTACATATAATATATGGAGCCCATATTAACTTATGGGGGTTGGTGAGGTAGATCAATGATAATCCTTTAGTGGATTAGATTATCATTAATGGATCAGATTTTATGTGGGCTTGATCCATTGGGTGGCCAAGATCCAACTCCTCCTCATGGTCCCTATTGTAGCCTATTAATACCTCATGAAGCCTAGATCCAATGGATGGAAACAAAACTCTAGATCCAAAGGTAAAGATTAAATCTCTAGATCCGACGGTTGAGATTAAATCTCTAGATCCGACGGTTGAGATTAAATCCCTAGAACCAATGGTGGAGATTAAAACAAGGCTTATCCCTAAACTCTATAAAAGGAGGCTTTAGGGTTGGCATGGAGGGCAAGAGGAAAAGGGAGAGGCTAGGGTTTTGGACAGCAAGAGGTTTGGAGCTAGGGTTTGGAGTTGGCAGCACCTAATAAGGAAACTTTTTCCTTATCTTCTTCTTCTTCTTTGGTGGCCGGCATCCATACAACCCCTCTCCTCCCTTGGCCGGCATCCAAACCAAGCTCTTCTCTTCTCTTTGGCTGGTGGAAACATAGCTTAAGGTCTTCCCTTGTAGGTTTTGGCCGGAATCCATCTTTCTCCTTCTCCTTATTGGCCAACGGCAAGCAATTTGCTTATTGCTTGTTGGTTGGCTAAAGGAAGGAGAAGGGTCTTGTTTCTATTCTTCCTCTTGCTCGGAACGAGCAAGGAAGGAAGATTGGTGATCTAGGAGCTTCAACTTTTGGTAGATTGTCGCCCACACGACGTCCGAAAGGAGGAAGGTCATACAATAGAAGATCGAGAGGTATAACACTTATCTATATTCATATGTAACATTTTTGTAATTGTTTTTCAATTATATATGCAAGATATATTCTGTTTTGTGGCTAATATAACTTGGACCCCGAACATAAACACAAAAGTCGGCGATCCATACATTGTCTATTCCGTGGCTATTCGTAGAATAGAGGTTGGTCGCTTGAAAAACAAGTTTGTTCAAGTGACTACTCTAATCGAATAGTATGACGATGACAAGGTTGCTTGGGAAATCCCTCTTTCAAGGATAAATTTTTTTATCCAGGGATGTAGAAGGGATCGCCATGAACAAGCGACCAAGTTGAAGTAGCAAGCGAAGTTTCCTACCTTCACTCTCGATCACATCGTCTTCGACACGAGGCTAGTGACTCATAAGAAGTTGAGGATCGTGGCTTTGTGAAGTCATCCCGACGATACTCGGCATGGATACGGATTGAGACGATTCTAGTGAGAGTCACTCCGATTGATGCCTTTCCTGCTACACATGATACGTCAGATATACCTAGAATAATTTCCTTTATTGCAAAATTTGAATTTACGATTATGTCTACACATGTTTTACTATACATGTGGGTGGTGTGTGTGTTGTAATAAAATAGATTTATTACTTTTTAATTCTTCCACTGTACACATGTTTACGAAACATGTTCGAACACGCACTCGCCGCGGTGCCGAAAACCTAACAGTGGTCTCAGAGCCCAGGTTGTGTTTCGACATAATCGTAAAAATTGTTTTGCGATAGTCGTAATTGTATTTATGAAAATTTTCTACTTTTGGAAAGTTTAGAAGTAATTATGGAAATTTTTTAATTTTGGAATGTTTAGAAGTATTTATGAAAATCTTCTACTTTTGGAAAGTTAGAAGTATTTATGGAAATTAACACTTTCCATAAATAAAATATTTGATTAGATTTGGAAATTTGTTTCCTAATTTAATCATGATTTGATTTGGGAAATCAAATCTAAAATATATTTTATTTCCATAAATAGTTTTGACAATTTAGAAAATTTATTTCTTAAATTAAATTTAACTTTCCTTAATTGAGGCCTTCCATTAATAAAATATGTGATTAGATTTGGAAATTTATTTCCTAATTTAATCATGATTTGATTTTGGGAATCAAATCTTAAACATATTTTATTTCCATAAATAGTTATGACATATAAGGAAATTTTGTACATGTCACAGTTGTATGTCATGTAATTGCATTAGATGCATATCATTATGACATGCGTGTCGTGACATGTAGATGTATGCCATGTAGATAATAGTTATTTGCATGCAAAGAGGATGAGGCATAAAAACCCTTACACAATATTAAAGCCTACACCTTCCATTAATATGGTTAGAACCAGAGTTCCGTTTCTTGTTTGGGTTGTTGGACTCTCTCTAAGCCCGGCTCGAACATGAACATGTTCAAACCATGGAATTGTTTAATACTAATATGGTAAGAGTCAAAGGTCAATCGTTAGCTTTGGTTGTTGGACTCTCTTCAAGCTGGGCTAATTGGTTGAATGCCCTCTAACAATATTAAAACTATTTCTCGATTAATGGGTTGGCTTTAACCTAGAACATCGGCTTGTTGGACTCTCTCCAAGGTCGATGTGAAGGGAGGTGAAGTTGGTGCTATGCATATGAAGCATACTTGTTAATGAGTTAACAACCTGATGTATGTGTGAACATTCAATTAGTTGATAGCACATTGTGATAGTTGCATATATGTGATATGCAATCGGTATATTTGATACCTACCATCGTAGCTATGAATGGCTTGTTGGACTCTCTCCAAGGTTGTTCATATCTATGTTGGATATCAGCCCATTCGGAGATGGACCTATGATCTCCTGAAATGATTTTGGGGTTTTGAAATTCGAAAAATAAATGGGATTTATGAATGTATATTGATGCAATTTAAATCATCTTTCTCATATATGCTCATTTTGTATTTCTAGGTTAATCGATTGATCATGACGTCTTTGAATTTGCGCACTATTTTGGATTCAAACAAATTGACTGGGCCTAACTTCTTGGACTGGCTTAGAAACTTGAGAATTGTTCTCAAGGCTGAAAAGCTCGCGTATGTCCTTGAAGAGCCTCTTCTAAACCGTCGTAGGGACGATGCAACTCCAGACCAATTGTTGGCCTATCAGAAACATGTGGCAGATTCTGAACTGGCAAGTTGCATCATGCTAGCTGCGATGGTACCCAAGCTTCAAAAGCAGCATGAGCATTTGGATGCTAATACCATAGTCTTCCATCTTCATGAGTTGTTTGATGAGCAAGCGAGATTCGAAAGGTTCAAAGTCTCCAGGCTCCTCTTCACCACTAAGATGTAAGAAGGTTCATCTGTAGTACAGTTTGTGCTAAAGATGAATGGGTACATCGAGTGACTAGCTATCCTCAGGTTTGTGATGGATCATGAATTAAGTATTGACTTAATTCTGCATTGTTTGCCCAAGAGTTTCTCACAATTTGTGATGAACTACCGGATGAACAAACTAGAATCCACTATTCCTGAGCTCCTCAATATGTTGAAGACTCTGGAGCCTTCTGTGAAGCATGAGGAGAAGGCGGTTCTGTTAGTTGATTCCTCAAAGAAAGGTTCTAAGAGGAAGTCAAAGGATCAGAAGAAAGTAAAGAACAAAAAGGCTAAGAAGGTAGAACCAGCACAAAAGGGCACTTGCCATCATTGTTGCAAGGAAGGCCACTGGCAAAGAAACTGTAAGATTTATCTTGAGTCCATGAAGAAGAAGAAGGCATCTGATGCCCCATCCTCTTCAGGTATTTTCGTTATTGATTGTCATTTTATTTTCTTAAACACTTGGGTATTGGATACTGGGTGTGGCTCACATATATGTAATGACATACAAGGACTAAGGAATAGAAGAAGACTCGTTAGAGGGGAATCAAATTTATGAGTTGGCAATGGAGCAAAGGTTGCTGCAGTCGCCATCGGAACTTATTTGCTGAAGCTCCCTAGTGGACTAGTCTTAGAACTGGACAATTGCTATTATGTTCCTTCTCTAATAAAGAACATTGTTTCTATTTCCTGCTTAAATAGAAATGGTTACCATTTGATGTTTAGTAATAATTGTTGTTATATAACTTTGAATGGTGTACTTTATGGGACTAGAACTTTGAGCAATAGTATTTATACGTTGAACGTATCCAGTGACATTTTCAATATCGAAGTGAGCAACAAGCATGCTCAAAAGGATAATCAATTAGACTCCTATATGTGGCATTATCATCTTTGCCATGTAAGCAAGAAACGCATGTCCGAATTACACCGATGTGGAATTCTGGAATCGTTTGATTTAGATTCATACGATACATGCGAATCATGCTTAAAAGGCAAGATGACTAAGTTACCTTTTACAGGAAAAGGTGAACGGGTGGGAGAGTTGCTAGGTCTAATACATACTGATGTATGTGGACCTTGTTAGTGCAATCGACCCATGATATGATTTTGATGTGTGTGGCAAAGGGTTTAAGTTAGGATGATTGGATTTGATATGTGCGTTGGAGTCTTGCAGGACTTAGTAATTCGCACATGAAGCTTAGGCGGGTTCACCACTAACAACCTCGTGCTTGAGTCGGCGAAGGAGTATTGCAGAGCCATGCGCTTGATGCTGCCGAGGGACCGTTGGACGAGATGACTTGAAGCGAAGCCAAGGAAGCAGACTTCGAAGGCAAGAGATGCGAAGGAGCATTGCAGAGTCGTGCGCTTGATGCTGTCGAGGGACGTGGTCGCGAACAAAGAGAGCTTTGGCGAGGGACTTCTAGTGAGATGAGAGAATGAGTGAAATGTAAGTAGCTCATTAGGTGAACTTGGCCGAATGGCTAAGTGTCGGATGAGATTTCTAGACATCAGTCAACTGCCATGAAATGGTAGTCGACTGCTCTGAGTTGAACGGGGTTCGAATGATGGGTTTTTGGCCCAACAGTCGACTGCCAGACAATCAGTCGACTGCGAAAGGTGGCAGTCGACTGATGAAGACAGTCGCGGGCATAGAACCACCCGTAGCCGACTAACCAATCGACTACGGAGGCATCAGTCGACTGATGGTTACATCAGTCGACTGCCAAGGGTTCCATTGGACTACAACGGTCGGGATCTGACGTGTTCAGAGACTATTGTAGCGGTGCCAGTCGACTGCCAAAGGCAGCAGTCGACTGATAGCGGCCAACGGGAAGAAATCATTCCTCTTTATAAAAAGAGAGGGTGTGGCCTTTTGGATGTCTAATGCTCATATTCCAAACTATCATCCAAGTGCTCCACATGTGTTAAACTCCTTCTTCTAGTTTCTTTCACATCTATTGTAAAATGAGTATTCTTGAGTTGTAAGGGTTTACCTCCACCTTGCATTGGCTAAAGGGAGAGACCAATAGTGTATTGGTTGCGGAGTGATTCACTGGGGACGAATCGAACTGTGAATTAGCGGCGAGGCCGTGAACCACGTTATATTATTTTGTTAGCATTGTTTATCTTTGTGTTTGTTCTTAATTGTCTTTGCTTTGTATTTTCTTCTTGCGCTAACTTTTATTGTAGACGATTAAGAATGACTTCCATCATATGATAAAAGAGGGTTATTCACCCCCTTCTAGCCGGCCAACCGCGACCCTACAAGTGGTATCATAGCCAAGGCGCTTGTTGAGGACTAACTGCCAACACAAGCACTATATCAAGAGATGGCCGGCTCGAACATTCATCCACCGAAGTTTGAAGGAGAATTCTCTTGGTGGAAAAAGAGAATGGAGGTATTTTTCAAAACCGATTTTGAAATTCTATTAATTATGGAAAACGGTTTCGAAATGCCTAGGGATAAAGAAGGGGAGCCATTGGAAAAATCAAGGTGGATCAAGAGGCAAAGGGAAGAGTACTTGGCAAACTCAAAAGCCAAACATCACCTCTACAATGTTCTCCCCCAACAAGAAGTCAACCGGATAGGAGAGTGTGCTAGCGCCAAGGAGATGTGGGAGAAGCTCATAGAGATTCATGAAGGCACATTCGAGGCCAAGCTAGCAAGGAGAGATGTCCTTCTCTCCCAATTATCCAATATCAAACTCGAAAAGGGAGAGAAGGTAAAATCCCTACACTCTAAGTTTAAGGAAATTCTAACCGGTTTGACAAGTGTAGGGGAAAAGCTCTCCAACCGGAATATGGTAATGAAGGCTATAGATGCCTTTCCCCGGTCCTCAAGATGGAGCTCTATGGTGGATTTCTTCTACATCTCCAAGAACCTAGAAGTTAGCACCTTGGAGGAATTTTTCTCAACCATGGAGCTCCACGAAACAAGGCTCGAAGGAGTAGTAGAAGAGCCAAGACTTCAATCTTCAAGAGGAGTAGCCTTGATGGCAAACAAGGGGAAGAAGAAGATGGAGACTCCCTCCTCCTCCGACGAAGCATCCTCCTCTTCCTCCATGGATAGCACGGAAGAAGCATATATGGTAAGGAAGGTAAGGCGTGCTTTGAAAATTTTTAAATTTAATAAATCTAATGATAGGAGAAGAAGACCAAGGGGGAAGGTGATTTGCTATAATTGCCAAGGAGAGGGACACATAAGGGATAATTGTCCCCTCCTAAACAAGAGTAAAGAGGAGAGGAGAAAGAAAGAAGAAAAGAAGAAGGGGAGCAAGAAGAAAAAGGAAGAAGAGAAGAAGGCCAAAGAAAAGGAAAAGGCCAAAGCACTAAAGGCAAAGACATGGGATGATCCTTCTTCCTCATCCTCATCCGAAGAAGAGGAAGAACATGTCTACTCAAACCTTGCCCTAATGGCATTTGATGACCTAGACTCCACCTCCTCCTCTGAAAAAGAAGAAGCAAGCTCAAGTGAGAAGAGCTCAAGTGAAGGGGGAGCTTCTTCTTCATCCTCATCATCGGAAGAGGATTTGGTAAGTGAGGTAACGAATCTACTGTAGGATCGAAATGAGCGCTAGAGGGGGGGTGAATAGCGCAAAATGGTTTTTCTTTTCTTTTGTTGTAAAAATGATAAGTGAGAGATAAACGCAGCGAAAAAGAGATGGACACAAGGAGTTTTACTTGGTTCACAGCCAACCGGCTGCTAATCCAAGGCCCTAATGGTCCTAGACCACGTACGAAGGGCAATCACTAAAACACTCCTCCTCGTTGGAGGTAGGAGTTACGATTACAAAACTTTCGACAAAAACACAAGGATGAGAGACAAGCCCCTCTCTCCTTTTTGATATAAAAGCTCGAAAAACACAACTAAATTAATCGACTAAAACGATTACCAACACTTTAACGGTGAAGCTTCGTGTTGGCAGCACTTCATTGTAGTAGCGTCGTCGTAGAAGAGCGGCATTGTGGAGGTGTTTGAGAGCTTTGTAATAATTGTTATATCTAAGATGTGAAGGACCCCCCTCTATTTGAAGCCTTGTCCGCCCACTTGAGATCCGACCACCTCACCACCAATTGAGGGATAAGTTTCCACCTTGCTTTTGACCGGCCACCTCACCAAGATTTGGGGGATAAGTTGCCACCTTGCTTTTAGTTCCTTTTGCCCATTTTCAGGATACTTTAGTTATTTAATTTTATTTCAATTCGAGTTCTAATTTTAATTCGAATTCGAATAAATTTGAATTCTAATTTTAATTCGAATTAGAGTAACTTCGAATTCAAACAAGGGTTAGCTCAAAGCAATATGTAGAAATATTAAATGTGATGGATTTAGATGGTTTCTAACCATCCGATCTCGACTTAGACTTTCATTGAAAGTTTTGGGTCGGATTGTGGGCTAAGATCAACTCCTAAACGGAGGATCCGACCTCACTTATGCTCGTCGGACACGAGTCTTACCTTGCACTTACTGTGTCACAGATCTCTAACTCAAGCTTAACCTGTTTCTGCACACTCAAGTAGACTCATGAGATAACAAAATAGACTTAACCTTGTGTCTTTGCTATAATCAAAACACATGTTCGATTTTAGTGCCTCACTGCACCAACAATCTCCCCCTTTTTGATTTATGGCAAAAACACACAAAGTTAAGGAAATTAAGTGCATGAAACAGTAAAGACATGAAGCAAAAGTAGGAGTAGTAAAAATATTTCTCAAGTTCTCTCCTTAGAGGAACCCTCCCCCTTGACCGAGGGTGAGTACTTGAAAAAGACTTTTAGTTCTCCAAACACAAAAGATAACGAGTTAAGTAAATGGCATTACTTAACTCATAGAGTCAAAAATAAGTGCAAGTTAAGTAATCAAAAGTTAAGTCAAAGGTTAATTATTCAAAAGGTTTAACTTTTGATTTCTTAACAGGCCTTTAAAGTTTTCAATTCAAGAGTTGAAACCTAAACCTTACTCCCACTTAACTTAGGCCAGAATCAAAGTTTTAAGTTAAGTTATCAAATTCAAAAATTTGAATTTATTGAACCTTAACTTTGGCCTTTTCTCCCCCTTTTGACATAAATCAAGAAAAAAAGTGGGGGGGGGGGGGTTTAAGAAAACCCTAAGTCCAAGCATGATGATTTTGAAAATAGTATGTGAAAATAATTCATCTAAATGTTTAACTCTAGTTTGACTTGATTGAAATGATATTATCAACAAGTCCTGATTAGAGTTGGTTAATATTAGTTGCATATTTATACTCCGAGGTTCATATTGATGCACTTGATCTACATCTTGGAACACAGGTAGGGTCCTAACATCTCACGCCATTCTAGGTGGCTTAATACACAAACACATTAACCCTATGTGTTGTGAGATGTGTTGGCTCCTTAAATCTATAGGATCATGATATCTAGGGGAAGTCCTAAACTAGTTCCATTTGCATAAAGAAAAAAATGGGAAAAATAAAATTCGAAAATAAAATTTTTGAAAATAGCATTTGAAAACTTTTGCTAACCTATTCTATTACGCACAAGCCTAATTTTCATCTCAAGAGACTAAATTCGGCTTCGGGTAGTGGTTTAGTAAATAGGTCTGCTAGGTTAGACTTCGAGTCAACATATTCGAGTTGTATGGAGCCGTTGGCTACATGTTCTCGAATGAAATGGTGTTTTACCTCTATATGCTTTGTCCTTGAATGGCATATAGGGTTCTTAGTTAGATTTATCGAACTTATGTTGTCTACAAAAATTTTAGTTTTGGTGAAGTCCAACCTAAGGTCTCGGATAGTGTGCTTCATCCAAAGAAGCTGAGTTACACACTCACCCATCGCAACGTATTCGGCTTCGGTGGTAGATAAGGCAACACAATGTTGCTTCCTACTGCACCAACTCACTAGACTCGAGCCGAGTAGTTGACAACAACCACTCGTGCTCTTTCTATCGAGTTTACTACCGCATAATCTGAATCGAGTAGCCGATTAGTTCGAACTCCGTAGATCTAGGGTACCAAATACCAAGCGTTAAGTGTACCCTTAAGATATCTAAGGATACGCTTAACTAGGGTTAGGTGAGACTCCTTAGCAGGTTTGAAACTGCGCACATACTTCATCGCGAATAGGATGTCGGGTCGACTCACGATTAATTATAGGAGACTTCCTATCGCGCTCCTATAATACTTTAAGTCAATGGACTTACTTTCTAGGTCTTCTCCTATGTTAACATTAATCGCCATTGGGGTGTTTATTATCTTAGCGTCTTGCATTCCAAATCTTTTAATTAACTCCTTAGTGTATTTTTGTTGATATAGGTATATACCATCCTTAGTTTGTTTAATTTGTAGACCTAAAAAGAAACTTAACTCGCCTACCAAGTTCATTTGAACTCACTTTCCATGAGTGAAGCGAACTCGTTTAAGTAAGATTTAGAGTTAGATCCAAAATTATATAAATCTCGTAAATTTGAGCTATGAATATTTCTTTACCTAAGGTTTCACGAAGAGAGTTGGGTCAACTAAGCCTTGGTTAAACCCTTTTGACTTAAGATGGATTGAAAGTCTCTCGTACCAAGCTCGAGGAGCTTGTTTAAGTCCATAGAGAGCTTTCTTAAGTTTTAGAACATGGTCGGGTTTATCTAGATTTTCGAATCCGGGGGGTTGGCTAACATAAACTTCTTCTTTAATGTATCCATTTAGGAATGCCGATTTAACATCCATTTGAAACAGCTTAAATCCTCGATGTGCGGCATAAGCTAGCAACATTCGAATGGATTCGAGTCTAGCTACTGGGGCATAGGTTTCGTCGTAATCTAAGCCTTCGACTTGACTAAACCCTTTGGTGACTAACCTAGCCTTGTTTCTAACTACATCACCTTTATCATCAAGCTTATTTCGAAACACCCACCTTGTTCCAATTATCGTTTTGTCTTTAGGTGGTGGTACTAATTCCCACACTTCATTCCTAGTAAATTGAGCTAGCTCTTCTTGCATTGCAATAATCCAATCGGGATCAAGAAGAGCTTGTTCAATTAATTTGGGTTCTATCTTTGAAATTAAGGAAATTTGACTAAGGTTCCTATAGGATGCTCTAGTTCGAACTCCTAGAATAGGATCTCCTATCACTTGATCGATAGGGTGGTTAGTCTGAATCCTAGATTGGGTTGAGTTTGTGTCACCTAATGCTTGATCAATGGGGTGACTTGGTTGAACACTAGTTTGACTCGGATCACTTGTCACTTGGTCGACAAGAGAAGTTGGTTGATGTGGATTAGACTCGATCTCAGGGTTGGAGACAAGTTTGGTATCAGTGGGCTCAACACTTGGGGTCATTAAGGGTTTTGTAGGTTCGGGTACTTCATCGAACACTACATTAATAGTCTCTTCGACTTTAAGGGTATCGTGGTTATATACCCTATAGGCCCTACTCGTGGTTGAGTATCCTAAGAAGATTCCGGTGGAGGTTTTGGATTTGAATTTCCCTAGGTGGTTCTTAGTGTTTAAGATATGTACTTTACATCCAAATACCCTAAAGTACTTGATGTTGGGTACTTTATTGTGATAAATCTCGTACGAGGTCTTAAGGTGCCTCTTTACCATAAGGATCCTATTCTGGACATAGTAAGCCGTGCTAATGACTTCTGCCCAAAACCTATCTCGTGTAGGTCGACTGTCAACATGGTCCTAGCGCTTGTAGAGTTCGGTTTTTCCGCCCACTCAGGCCATTTTGTTGAGGGGTCCTAGGGCAAGAGAATTCATGGTGGTATCCGTTTAGGTTACAGAAGTCGGTGAACCTTTGATTTTCGAATTCACCACCATGATCGCTTCTAAGTCTTTTAACCTTAAGGTTTTTTTGATTCTCGATTAATTTGAATAGATTGATTAATTGATCTAGGGTATCATTTTTATGTTTGATGAACTCTAACCTGTAAACTCGAGTAGTCGCCAATTATGACTAAGCAATATTGATTTCTATTGAGTGACTTGGCTCCATGTGAATCGAATAGATCCATATGGAGCTCAAGTACACTTGAGGTCTGCTCTGGTTAGTTAACTTGTATTGTGTCCTAGGTTGTTTTCCTTGTTGACAAGCATTACAGATTTTATTAACCAAATTGTTGAGGTTGGGTAAGCCTCTGACTAAGCCACTCTGACTCATCTTATGGACGAGTCTTGGGTGCGAGTGACCGAGTCGTCGGTGCCACAACCAGGATTCCTCTTGCCGTGTCATAAGACATTTCTGAGGATTTGATTAAGTTAATTGTATAAATGTTATTTGTCCTAGTTCCTTTGAGTATTGTTTTTTATTTTATTTGTTTTAATTACACATTCATTTTCTAAAAATACGACCTTATAGTTATTGTCACATAATTGGCTTACGCTAAGCAGGTTATATTCAAAATTCTCTACAAGTAATACATTTTTAATAACAAAATTCGAGTTAAGCTCGATATCACCTGATCCGATGATTTTGAGCTTGCCGTTATTCCCAAAGGCTACCGATCCTTGTCGTTTGAATCGAAGCTTCGTGAATTTGAGTTGATCCCCGGTCATGTGTCGGGAGCAACCGCTGTCCAACATCCATTGATCCTACACACAAGGTGGTTGGATTGGATGTTAGATTTTTTTTTTTTTTTAAATATTGGTTGTAAGTTGTTAAACCTAGGTCATCTCACCTGTGTCTATATGATCAAGCATGTTATACTTATGTGTTTTTTGTGAGATGACTTCCAATTAAGTTGATTAGTGCATTTAGGTTCAAGTAATTTTATGTTAGATTTGGATTTGACCCTAGGTTTGTCAAGTTTACCTTTTCAAGATCATGGCTTCCAGGTCGTGGCGAAGCACAGGGGCCTTCTTTTATCGGATCATCGACCACTTCCTTAGACAAAGCCATTTTCAAGAAAATGATGACTTGACTCACCTAAGACTATTTCTTAGTCTAACTGGTTATTTTTTAAAAGAGGCTCCCCGAGGCTCAATCTTTTCGAAGGATTTTAGTTGGTTATGTACGTGTTCTAAGTGATTTCACAAGTTTTAAAAAAAAAATCTAAGCATGCAATTTCTAAGTTAAAGCACAAACATGTTTTGTACTGGCTCCCCCTAGACCGTTGAATTGGTTCGGTCTATCCACATAGTGGATTTGGTCCTTGGGAACCCAGTACGGGTTGGATCCTAGAGTTGAAATCAAAAAGTTCTTAGGGACCCATGCTTTGACATGTTTCCTATGTCGACTTACAATCGACATATACGACCTATTAGTCGTGTTTGAGTTAAACCCTAGTCCAGCCTTGTTAAATCCTAGTTCTTAGGATCCCGAAGTGAACCTTTCCAACGTGTTCCTAAGATCTTCAACTTGACTTTTCAAGAGAGAGTTCTCAACTTCGAGCTTTTCAGCTCGAGTTGGGTCCTCTTCTCGAACTTGACTAGTCGAAGAGGTTAGGGAGACCTTGTGTTTGAGGAGTTTGACCTCCTCAACCAGGGTCTCGACCTTGGACTCGGACTTAACTAATTTCCTAGACAAAAACCTAACCGTATTATGTAAAGTATTAAATAAAGTTCGACTCACTTTAAGGGTATCTTTTGAACCGGATGCGTATCCGTGGCTTGACTTGAAGGTAGCTTCGTAGTCCGAGTCATCCTCAGGTTCTGACTCAAGTTCAGGTTCGGTCTCCGTGTCTGACTCAATCGATTTCGCCATGAAGACGTGGTCTTCGTCTTCTTCGGATGACGCTTCTTCCCATGTCGCGTTGAGGGCCTTCTTGTGCTTAGGTGCTTGGTGGTTGAGCTTGGGGCACTCGGACTTGATATGTCCAAACCTGTTACACTCATAACACCTAATATTAGAACTTTTAGGCTTACCTTGGTTGGGTCGAGTCGTGGTTCACTTTCGTCCCTTGGCTATCCTTCGAGCTAGGTTCATTAGTTCGGTAGTCAACTCCGGGTCAACTTCTTCTTCTTTCTCGTCTTCCTCCTCGGTTGGTGATGGCTTGCTTGCGATTTTCTTCTTCTTTGAACCTGCAAACAAGGCTATACCCCTCTCGGGTTCCGAGTTGGACTGCTCATGTAATTCAAAATCTGAGAATAATTCGTCTATTCTAACTTTAGCTAGGTCCTTAGATACCTTGTAGGCATCGGCCATGGATGCCCACAAGGTGGTCCTAGGGAAAGAATTTAGAACATACCTGATTAGAACTCAGTTTTCGATTTTCTGTCCTATTGAATGCAGCTGGTTGACTATGTCCTGGACGCGGGCGTGCAATTGTGTTGCCGTCTCGTGTTCCTGCATTTTTAGTGTGTACAATTTATTGAACAACAAATCGCGTTTGCAAACCTTAGCTTGATCCGATCCTTCATGTAACTCGATCAGCCTCGTCCAAAGATCTCTTGCACTGATGAAGGGTCCGACTCAGTTCAGCTCCTCCTTGGATAGCCCACACTGCAGGATTTGAGTCGCCTTTGCATCTGCCTCGACTTGTCGTTTAGTGGTAATGGACCACTGATTGTAATCCAAGGATTCACCTTCTTCATTAGTAGGAAGGGTGAACCCGGTTTGGATCACAATCCACATCTCTATTTGGGTTTTTAGGAAGCACTCCATCTGACCTTTCCAGTAACGGAAATCGTCACCGTTGTAAAATGGTGGTCGGACGGTGCTAAAACCCTCGAGATGGGCCATTAACACGAAATGGTAAGAAGAGAAAAAAAGAAAAAACACACAGACAACAAAGGTCCCAAGACTTGCATCTTGGATTAGTAGTGCGGGAAGAAGAAAAGATAAATAAATCAATCAATAGATTAACTAATTAGAAAATTAATTTTAATTCTGTAAAAAAAAATTAATTAATTAATTAATTTCGAAAATTAATTAAAAACTATTTTGTAGAAAAAAATCTAATGTTGAAATTAAGTAAAAAATATTGAAAAACCAAACTTATATTCTAGACAAGATTTAAAAATTAAAATAAGTTTTTAATTGATTTTTAATTGATTAAATTTGAAAATTAATTGAAAATCTATTTTAGTGGAAATAAGATTTAATTCAATGTTAAGATTAACGAGAAAACTTTATAAAACGAAATATAAAAATTTTAGGGTTTGAAAAATTCAAGTGTTTTAAAAAAAATATGAAAGAATTTTTAATTCTGGGAAAAACTAATTTTAATCAGTAATAGAATTAAAAAAATCATAATTAAGAGTTTTTTTTGTTAGGATGATCAATAGAAAGATTAAAAGCGATAAAATTAAATTAAAGAAAAGTCTGAAAAATTTTTTTAGAAAAATTAAAAAAAACACAAAAATTAACGTAGACAGAAACAAAAGAAACAAAAATTACTCAAATTGGTGGTTTCACCAAATTTGAGTGCCCCCTGCTCTGATACCAATTGTAGGATCGAAATGAGCGCTAGAGGGGGGGGGTGAATAGCGCAAAACGGTTTTTCTTTTCTTTTATTGTAAAAACGATAAGTGAGAGATAAACACAGCGAAAAAGAGATGGACACAAAAAGTTTTACTTGGTTCACAGCCAACCGACTGCTAATCCAAGGCCCTAATGGTCCTAGACCACGTACGGAGGGCAATCACTAAAACACTCCTCCTCGTTGGAGGTAGGAGTTACGATTACAAAACTTTCGACAAAAACACAAGGATGAGAGACAAGCCCCTCTCTCCTTTTTGATATAAAAGCTCGAAAAACACAACTTAAATTAATCGACTAAAACGATTACCAACACTTTAACGGTGAAGCTTCGTGTTGGCGGCCGCCGTTGTAGTAGCGTCGGTAGAAGAGAGCTTTGTAATAATTGTTATATCTAAGATGTGAAGCACCCCCCTCTATTTGAAGCCTTGTCCGCCCACTTGAGATCCGACCACCTCACCACCAATTGAGGGATAAGTTTCCACCTTGCTTTTGACCGGCCACCTCACCAAGATTTGGGGGATAAGTTTCCACCTTGCTTTTAGTTCCTTTTGCCCATTTTCAGGATACTTTAGTTATTTAATTTTATTTCAATTCGAGTTCTAATTTTAATTCGAATTCAAATAAATTTGAATTCTAATTTGAATTCGAATTAGAGTAACTTCGAATTCAAACAAGGGTTAGCTCAAAGCAATATGTAGAAATATTAAATGTGATGGATTTAGATGGTTTCTAACCATCCGATCTCGACTTAGACTTTCATGGAAAGTTTTGGGTCGGATTGTCGCCTAAGATCAACTCCTAAATGGAGGATCCGACCTCACTTACGCTCGTCGGACACAAGTCTTACCTTGCACTTACTGTGTCGCAGATCTCTAACTCAAGCTTAACCTATTTCTGCACACTCAAGTAGACTCATGAGATAACAAAATAGACTTAACCTTGTGTCTTTGCTATAATCAAAACACAGGTTCGATTTCGGTGCCTCACTGCACCAACATCTACCTCCCAAGAAAATTATGTCAATGATTTCTAGCCTTACTAAGGAATTATTTAGGGCTAAAAAGAAAAATAAATTCATGCTAGATCAAATTAAGGACTTAGAAGAAAAATTAGAAAAAGCATGTTCAAATATTAATGATAATATTTCCTCTAGTCTCAATGATGCATGCTCACATGATCTTTATATGCCTCTTGATGTTAATGATGCATGGATTGAGGAAAATAGGGTCCTAAGGGAAAAGGTAGATCACTTAACTAAAGCCCTAAAAAAATTCACTATTGGCTCCAACACCCTTAACATGATCATAAGGAGCCAAAGGGCAAGCTTCAATAAGAAAGGCCTAGGATATAAGGGAAAAACAAATGAAAAGGCCTATAAATGTTTGATTGCTAGGGGTCAAAGAAAAAATAAGACAATTGCTAGAAAATGGATCCCTAAGGAATTTTTAGTGAACCCTATAGGCAAGAATTTGTTTTGGGTTCCTAAATCCATCCTTAAGGGTTAGGAAAACCCTAGGATAGTCAACCATATGGAATTTATCTATATCATATTTTGGTTGACTAGGATGGCATGACAATATTTTTGAAATAGTGTTGGGTGATGATAATGTGCCCATAAATTGATAATAATGCTTAAATCATGATAGTTAATGTAATTATGTTTGCAATCATGATTTATGATCTTGATATTTGACACATAGTCATGGGCATTAGGGTTCAAATCATGCTCCATGTGATATTTGACTTATTATCATGATTTTATACCTAATGCATGATCAAAATTTGATTAATACATTTGTTTCATGATCATAATATGAAATTAATTCATATATGTTTTTATGATCATGTGGTATGATACTTGACCATATTTAGAATTGCATAAAATTAATGGTTAAGTATATACAAATACCTTAGGTTCATCTCACACTCACTATAGGTTACCTTGATTGAAAACATAGCATGGATGAGATGTTAGGATGATACTCATGGTCCACTAATGCCTATGACATTTAGATGGTCATTTAAAGTATCAAAATAGCAATAATAGACCAATCATGGGGAAGGCTTATGTTTAATTCATAGACATATTGCCCAAAGATCATGGTTGGATATTTCAAATGTTTTGGAAAACATTTCTTGTTTCATAAATTGAATATTCATGTTTTGAAAAGCTTTAAGGCAAAACTAGGCTTCAAAATTGATACACACTTTAGATATTTTCATACTTTTGAGATTTTACCTAATTTTCGAAAATATAATGAATTTTCATGAAAACTCATTTTTCACTGATAAAGGAACTTAAAAGAAATGTGTTTTCAAAATTTTACTATTTTTTGAATTTTTTGAAATTTATAGTGCATTTCTGAATTTCATCCAGAAAATCTAAAAAACTGATTTTACTTGTGCTCATTGCCATGCGATAGCGATCGAAGAATACGATATTTATCATGTTTTTGATTGATTTTGATTTTTGTTTCTCTCTAGACTTGATGGCATGCCATATAAACTTTGTTTAATCTTTTTGATGATGTCAAAGGGGGAGAAAGATATATGTTTAAGTAAGTTTCATGTAGTTAGGGGGAGTTTCATGTATTAAGGGGGAGAGTTGCTAATCATGTTATTTACATGCTTTCTTTCCTTAATATTTTATCAAATGTTTTACCTAACTTAAACGGATTGCCACACATCAAAAATGGAAAGATTATTAGTGCAATCGACCCGTGATATGGTTTTGATGTGTGTGGCAAAGGGTTTAAGTTAGGATGATTGGATTTGATATGTGCGTTGGAGTCTTGCAGGACTTAGTAATTCGCACATGAAGCTTAGGCGGGTTCACCACTCACAATATCGTGCTTGAGTCGGCGAAGGAGCATTGCAGAGTCGTGCGCTTGATGGTGCTGAGGGACCACCGGACGAGGTGACTTGAAGCGAAGCCAAGGAAGCAGACTTCGAAGGCAAGAGACGCGAAGGAGCATTGCAAAGTCGTGCGCTTGATGCTACCGAGGGACGTGGCCGCGAACTAAGAGAGCTTCGGCAAGGGACTTCGAGTGAGATGAGAGAATGAGTGAAATGTAATTAGCTCATTAGGTGAACTTGGCCGAATGGCTAAGTGTCGGATGAGATTTCCCGACATTAGTCGACTGCCATGAAATGGAAATCGACTGCTCTGAGTTGAACGGGGTTCAACTGGTGTTCGACTGATGGGTTTTTGGCCCAACAATCGACTGCCATGGAATAGCAGTCGACTGCCAGACCATCAGTCGATTGCCAAAGGTGGCAGTCGACTGATGAAGGCAGTCGCGGGCACAGAACCGCCCGTAGCCGACTGACCAGTCGACTACGGAGGCATCAGTCGACTGATGGTTACATCAATCGACTGCCAAGGGTTCCATTAGACTACAATGGTCAGGATCTGACATGTTCAGAGGTCGTTGTAGCAGCGCTAGTCGACTGCCAAAGGCAGCAGTCGACTGATAGCGGCCAACGGGAAGAAATCAGCCCTCTCTATAAAAAGAGAGGGTGTGGGCTTTAGGATGGCCAATGCTCATATTCCAAACTATCATCCATGTGATCCAGAAGTGTTAAACTCCTTCTTCTAGTTTCTTTCACATCTATTGTAAAAGAAGAAGTATTCTTGAGTTGTAAGGGTTTACCTCCACCTTGCATTGGCTAAAGGGAGAGACCAATAGTGGATTGGTTGCAGAGTGATTCACCGGGGACGAATCGGACTGTGGATTAGCGGTGAGACTGTGAACCACGTTATATTGTTTTGTTAGCATTGTTTATCTTTGAGTTTGTTCTTAATTGTCTTTGCTTTTTATTTTCTGCTTGCGCTAACGTTTATTGTAGACGATTAAGAATGACTTCCATCATACGATAAAAGAGGGCTATTCACCCCCCTCTAGCCGGCCAACTGCGACCCTACAGACCTATGTCAACTCAAGCTTTAGGAGGCTATAGCTACTTCATTACCTTCACCGATGATCACTCACGGTTTGGGTATGTGTTCTTGATGAAACACAAGTTTGAAGCCTTTGAAAGGTTCAAAGAATTCAGAAGTGAAGTAGAGAAACAATATGATAAGAGTATTAAAATACTTCGATCGGATCGAGATGGTGAATACTTAAGTCAAGAGTTTCTAGATTATCTAAGAGACAATGGTATATTGTCTCAATGGACTCCGCCATATACACCACAACATAATGGTGTATCTGAGAGGCGTACCGGACCTTGTTGGACATGGTCAGGTTAATGATGAATCATGCGAATATTCCCAAGTCCTTTTGGGGCTATGCACTTCAGACAACTGTTTACTTGTTAAACAGAATGCCAACCAAGGTAGTCTCTACTACTCCATATGAGATATGGAATAGTAAGAATCCTCATGTATCTTACATGAAGATATGGGATTGTCCTACTTATGTGAAGTGGATTGCATCAGACAAATTGGATGCTAAGTCTGATAAATATCTATTTATTGTATACCCTAAGGAAACAAGAGGTTACCAATTCTATCATCCTATGGAACAAAAAGTGTTTGTTTCAAGGCATGCTGTGTTTCTAGAGAAAGAGTTTCTCTTGCAAGAAAACAGTGGGAGTGTCGTCGAGCTTGAGAAGGCTCGAGAGACTCAAATAGACATCGATGAGATACCTGGTGAATCACCAAAGCCAATAACTCATAGTAATGAACCATCGACTGGACCTATTGAGACACCACATCTTCGTAGATCTGGTAGAACACGCAATATTCCTGAGAGATATGGATTTCTCGTAAGTGAATTGAACGACGTGTTACTCATTGATGATGATGAGCCTACCAGTTATGAAGAAGTTCTGAAAAGTTTAGAAAGGGATAAGTGGCTTGATGCCATGAAGTCAGAAATGGATTCCATGTATGAACACCAAGTTTAGAACTTGGTTGATCCACCTGAAGGCATAAAGCCTATAGGGTGCAAGTGGGTTTTAAGAAGAAAACTGACATGGATAGTAATGTGATTACCTATAAGGCTAGATTGGTGGCGAAAGGGTATCGTCAAAAGCAAGGTGTTGATTATGACGAAACCTATTCACCTGTTGCTATGCTTAAATCCTTTCGGATGCTCCTGGCCATAGCGGCTCATTATGATTATGAGATTGAAGGGAGTGTCGTTGGTTGCGTCGGAGTCTCAATGCCTCCCATGTCCCCGGATTAAAATTTTATCAACTAAAACTAATCCGGACGGGATGAGTTTCCGAAGCACAACCGTTTCGTCATCGTGCCAACGACTCGAGCGATCGCTTGAACAAACTTATTGTTTAAGCAATCAACTCTTCTAGTCGGTTAGCCATGGAAGAGACGACGAAAGGATTGTCGATTTTTGTGTTTCTTATCGGGGTCCATGATTATACAAATACAAACAAATGCAAACTAGTATAATCAAAACATACTAACATAAAGAACATAAGCTAGCATATCTTATCATAAGAGGATCAAGAATAAAGTTTGTAAAACTTTTATACCTCTTGGTCTTCTACCGTATGTCCCATCCTCCTCGTGGACATCGTGTGGGCAAAGATCCTCCACGAGTTGAAGCCTCCAAGATCACGTTCTTCTCTTCCTTGCTCGCTCCGAACAAAGAGAAGAACCAAACAAAAACTCCTTCTCCTATCTAGACCCGACCACCAAACCAAGGAGCTTGATATAGCCACCGGCCAAGGAGTAGATAATTGAGCGTCGGCCAACCTTGAAGAAAGGTTGCCGCCGGCCACCAAGGAGAGAGGGAGAAGGAATAATGGGTATGGGCGCCGGCCAAAGCAAGGAGGAAGAAGATGGGCGCCGGTTACCAATTAGGAAGAGAAGGAAACAAACATTAATCCTTCCAAGGATTGCCGCCCAAACCTTTTCCCAAACCCTAGCCGCCCAAGCCAAAAACCCTAATCTCCTTCTTGATATATCTTTATCTTTCTATATTACATGCCCAAACCCTTAGCACTCCTTTTATAGAGTTAGGCTTAGGCCTCCTTTCAATCTCCACCGTCGGATCTAGAGACTTAGTCTCCACCGTCGGATCTAGAGTTTCATCCCAACCGTCGGATCTAGGGTTTCATCCCAACCGTCGGATCTAGGGTTTCATCCCAACCGTCGGATCTAGGGTTTCATCATTGGATCTAGGCTCCTTGAGGTTTTAATAAGGCTACGATAGGGACCATGAGGAGGAGTTGGATCTTGGCCATCCGATGGATCGGAACCACACAAACTTGATCCATCAATGATGTTCCATTCCACTAGGGGATCATCATTGATCTACCTCACCAACCCCCATTTATATGGGCTCCATATATTATTTGCACAACTATCTCCCCGTGTTTAAGATATCGAATGTCCGTTAATTAATTGATTTACTGATCATCAATTAATTAACATCTAACTCCTCGAGTAGTACCACTCAACCTTATTATCATGTTGACTAAGTCAACCCGCGGGGTTTACATGATAAACCTTATGTGCTCCTCAAGGGGACATCATCAACCTAATATATAGGACATGGTTTCCTTCTATAATCAATGACACACCATGTAAATAATATCATTTCCCAACTTACCGGGCCTATTGATTTTATCTATAAATCTCACCAATTGGTAAATCAAAGAAATAAATACTAAGTAGATGTGCCCATTATTATATCGGGATTCAGAGCATGTGCAACATAATACCCGAGGTCTGATTCAATCATATAGTCAGCAATAGATTGAATCACCTCTATGTCGGTCCTGCTCAATACACACAAAATGTACTAGTGTAATTCTATGGTCAAGATAAACCAATACCAAATCACACTACAACCATGACAATGGTTTGTCCAAGACCATCTTGGTTGTGAGCCTATACTTATATTCTACAAGGAACTGATAACATGATCTTCTGTGCCTCACCAAGCACCACGTTATCTACAATGTAGAGTATTAGACAATATGCACATATAATAAATATAAAGTGCAAACAATGATCATGTGATTCTTATTTCAAAATAAAGATGTCCATACAAAAGGCTAGGCTTTCAGTATACATCCCAACAATCTCCCACTCATACTAAAAGACTATGCTGTCATCACACTGCCATACATCTGATCCCCATGTCCTCCACATGCCTATCAAACGCTTTCGCAAGAAGGGCCTTAGTGAATGGATCCACCAGGTTATCCTCTGATGCAATCTTGGCGATAGCTACTTCTCCTCGCTTTATGATCTCTCATATCAGGTGGTACTTGCGCTCTATGTGTTTACTCGCCTTATGGGCTCGTGGTTCCTTCGAGTTTGCAACTGCACCACTGTTATCACAATAAATTGTGATAGTTCTGGGCAAACCAGGAATCACATCCAAGTCCATCAAGAAGTTCCTGAGCCATACAGCTTCCTTGGCTGCCTCAGAGGCTGCCACATACTCAGCTTCCATGGTAGAGTCCGCCATGCATTTCTGCTTGACACTCTTCCAACTATGGCTCCACCTCTAAAAGTAAACACAAACCCCGAGGTAGACTTACTGTTGTCCTTATCTGATTGGAAATCAGAATCCGTGCAACCCACAGGGACTAATTGATCTGCCCGGTAAACCAGCATTTAATCCCTAGTCCTTCTCAGGTACTTCAATATATGCTTTACCACAGTCCAATGTCCCTGTCCAGGATTACTCTGATATCTGCTAACCATGCCCACGGTAAAGTAGATATCTGGTCTCGTACATAGCATAGCATACATGAGGCTTCCTACTGCCGAAGCATAAGGAACCGCCTTCATCTCCTCTATCTCCTTTGATGTTTTGGGACACATCTCTTTAGATAAAGGTACTCCATGCCTAAAAGGTAGAAAACCTTTCTTGGAGTTCTGCATGCTAAAACGAGCAAGGATAGTGTCAATGTATGAAGCTTGAGATAAGCACAACATCCTTTTCTTGCGATCCCTTATCACCTTGATCCCAAGGATGTGTCCCACTTCTCCCAAGTCCTTCATGTCAAACTGTTTAGACAACTATACCCTTACGTCTGATAACACTTTGATATTGTTTCCAACTAACAAAATGTCATCTACGTATAGTACAAGAAATATCACTACATTTCTGTCACATCTTTTGTATACACATGGCTCATCCGGACTTTGAATAAATCCATATGACTGGATTACCTCATCAAAACGGATGTTCCAAGATCTCGAAGCTTGCTTCAATCCATAAATGGACTGATTAAGCTTACACACTAGATGCTCTTTGCCTTTAGCAATGAATCCCTCTAGCTGTTGCATATAGATGTTCTCCTCAAGACTTCCGTTAAGGAAAGCTGTCTTGACATCCATCTGCCAAATCTCATAATCCATATGAGCAGCTATAGATAAGAGAATCCGTATAGACTTAACCATAGCTACCAGCGAAAAAGTCTCCTCATAATCGATACCCTCTTTCTGAGTATACCCTTTCGCAACAAGCCTAGCTTTGAAGGTCTCAACCTTCCCATCTACTCCTCTCTTTCTTTTGTAGATCCACTTGCATCCAATGGCTTTTACACCATCGGGTGGCTCTACTAGCTCCCAGACCTGATTAGAATCCATAGATTTTATCTCAGAATTCATCGCTCTTTTCCAAGATACCGCATCTTCATCTTGGAGTGCCTCGTTATATGTCCAGGGATCAGGTTCATGTTCGCTAAGGACCAAGTTCGAAGACTCTCCCAAGAACATGAATTTATCAGGCTGTTTCACAATCCTCCCACTACGATGAGGTATCACCTGTGTATCCTCTGTGACACGCGGTGCAGTGACTTGTGGTATATCCTCTTGTACCGGTGGTACTGAAGTAGCGACTTCCCCTCTTAATTCCTCCAGAACAATCCAACTCTTGGGCTTGTGGTTCATCACATAGTCTTCGTCTAGAAATCGGGCATTCGTGCTAACGATCACCCTCTGATCTCGAGGATTATAAAACAAACCACCTTTCATTCCTCTAGGGTAGCCCACGAACATGCACACTTCTGTACGAGGTTCCAACTTACCAGCATCAGCCTTCAGCACATGTGCTGGACTCCCCCATATCCGAATATGTCTCAGACTAGGCTTTCGCCCAGTCCACAATTCTATGGGGGTAGAAGGCACTGATTTAGATGGAACCAAGTTCAGAATATACACTGCTGTATCCAGCGCATACCCCCAGAACGAATCTGGCAACTCAGAATAACTCATCATCGATCTAACCATCTCCATAAGAGTCCTATTCCTTCACTCCGCTACACCATTCTGCTGGGGTGTGCCAGGTGCAGACAATTGGGATTCAATCCCACCCTCTGATAAGTAATTCCTAAACTATCCCAAGAGGTACTCACCACCACGATCAGATCGTAGGGTCTTGATACTTTTACCTTGACGGTTCTCCACATCAGCCTTGAATTCTTTGAACCTGTCAAAGCATTTAGACTTGCGGCGCATCAAGTAAATATATCCATATCTTGAATAATCGTCTATCAAAGAGACGAAATATTCTAAACCACCTCTAGCCTGGATAGGCATAGGACCGCACAAATCAGAATGAACCAATTCCAACACATTTTTGGCTCTATGCCCCTTGGCCTTGAAAGGCCTCTTAGTCATTTTACCTTCCAAGCAAGATTCGCAGGTTGGAAGATCCTCCACCACTAATGAACCCAAAGGTCCATCATCTATCAACCTTTGAATTCTACTCAGGTTAATATGACCAAGCATTAGATGCCAAAGATATGTTTGGTTCATCTTCGAAGGTTCTTTTCTCTTATTGGAATTAGAAGATGAGTTATTAACTTCTATATGCATCATGGGAGCTTTTAGTTCAAGAGTATACAAATTGCCAACCAATGTACCTGAACAGATAATCTCTCTATTTCTTTTTATAACAACTCTGTCATTAAAAGAAACAGAATATCCATCCATAAACAATTTAGAAACCGAAATCAAATTCTTTCTAAATGTAGGTACATAAAGACAATTTCTCAAAACCAAAACATTATTTCTATCAAACGATAAATGAACGTCTCCCACTGCAATAGCCGCCACCTTTGTAGCATTACCCATGTAGACGGTAATTTCTCCTTCAGCTAGTCGTTGGGTTTTCTGGAACCCCTACAAAGAATTGTAGACATGATCAGTGGCTCCCGTATCTACACATCAGGTACCGGTAGATAACACCACTAAACATGTTTCAACGACTAAGCCAGAAGATATACCTTTTTTCTGCTTTAGGTTGGGGCAGTCTTTCTTCCCATGTCCAGTCTTCTTACAAGTGAAGTACTTGCCTTTCGGCTTCTTCACTCCTCCCTAAGGTCCACCCGCCACCTTTGCTCCACCTTGTTTCTTCTTCTTCTTGCCTTTCAGCTTAGAAGTAGAAACCTTCTGAGCAACCATGGCTTCCTGCCTAGTAGCCCGATTCTAGTATCCGAAAAGTTCCTTTTCCCCAGAATCATCCGTAGGCTTAGGAGGACACTCATCGAAGAGCACATACTTGTACTCCTCGACAGTTAAGACAATATCCAAATTTCTTTTCCAATCAATGTATTTTATTCCAGTAAGTTTATTTTCTTTCAGTATCACAGGAAGTGGGTTGAAAACCATTTGAAAATCCTAAGAATCACAATGATCAAAATATTAGATTTCAAATATTATTGATTCCTCAAAACAATAAAATTCCAAAATCAACACCTCAAAACACCGAGAATATCGCATGTCACGATAGTGTGAACGTATACGAATTCTACATTTGTAAGAGGAGGTTTTACCCATTAATTTTATTATCTTGTCAACCTTACTTTTTGACAAATAAAATTAATAGTTGGTTCCTCTTAGGCTCTACAAATAAAAGCAGTGACTCCGATGGGGAGGATACCTTTATTTGCATCTAAGTGTTTACCATTACTCGGTACTAAGACAATTATCTCGGATTATGTGCCTTACCGATGGGGAAGTACACACGCTTCTAAATAATTTCCTATAACCATATTTGACCTAGTGATCCGCAAACAAATCCATCCGATGGGGAGGAAGGCACTCAGAGCCGACACGCAAGTTTGTTGCATGACACGTCAAATTGTAATGGAGGCCGCGGGAATTAATTAAAATATCCCTCTCCCACTTAGTAAATTGAAAATGAGGAATTTTCAAGCACACACAACATGCATATAAAACAAATCAACAATAAATATGAAAAAAACAGAATTTTTCCAACTATTATGACATTGTTCTCCAATATGTGTCCCATGTGTCTCCACCTCTCGTCCGCTCCACCTTTTCCGTGCGCAAGCCACAAAAGAGATCCGAGCCAAGATATATCATTTTAATTTACATCCATCGATCCTATACTCCACGAAGGAGTGTACAAACTATCTAGATCGAAAGTAAACTAGAATGATCGGCTAAACAATGCCTTATTTAATTACAAAAATTAAATACTAATCTAGCTTCGTCAACCCCGAGGATTCAAATGATATACATACAATCACACACAAACAATCACATACACACATATAGCCATAATAGTCGGATCTTATGTCTGCAACCAAAAAGTTAGCCTTCGCACATCCTACTAATATCCGGCATACTCAATATATGATATGTGCATGAAAGTAATCGAATCCGAAACACACAAAACCGGAAACCTTGGCTCTGATACCATTTTAAAGGAGTGTGCCATTGGTTGCGTCGGAGTCTCATTGCCTCCCATGTCCCCGGATTAAAATTTTACCAACTAAAACTAATCCGGACGGGATGAGTTTCTGAAGCACAACCATTTCATCATCGTGCCAATGACTCGAGTGATCACTTGAACAAACTTGTTGTTCAAGCAATCAACTCTTCTAGTCGGTTAGCCGCGGAAGAGACGACGAACGGATCGCCGGTTTTTGTGTTTCTTATCGGGGTCCATGATTATACAAATACAAACAAATGCAAACTAGTATAATCAACACATACTAACATAAAGAACATAAGCTAGCATATCTTATCATAAGAGGATCAAGAATAAAGTTTGTAAAACTTTTATACCTCTTGGTCTTCTACCGTATGTCCCATCCTCCTCGTGGACATCGTGTGGGTGAAGATCCTCCATGAGTTGAAGCCTCCTAGATCACGTTCTTCCCTTCCTTGCTCGCTCCGAACAAAAAGAAGAACCAAACAAAAACTCGTTCTCCTATCTAGAACCAACCACCAACCCAAGGAGCTTGATATAGTCGCCGGCCAAGGAGTAGATAATTGAGCGCCGGCCAACCTTGAAGAAAGGTTGCCGTCGGCCACCAAGGAGAGAGGAAGAAGGAATAATGGGTATGGGCGTCGGCCAAAGCAAGGAGGAAGAAGATGGGCGCCGGCTACCAATTAGGAAGAGAAGGAAACAAACCTTAATCCTTCCAAGGATTGCCGCCCAAACCTTTTCCCAAACCCTAGCCGCCCAAGCCAAAAACCCTAATCTCCTTCTTGATATATCTCTATCTTTCTATATTACACGCCCAAGCCCTTAGCCCTCCTTTTATAGAGTTAGGATTAGGCCTCCTTTCAATCTCCACCGTCAGATCTAGAGCCTTAGTCTCCACCGTCGGATCTAGGGTTTCATCCCAACCATCAGATCTAGGGTTTCATCCCAACCGTCAGATCTAGGGTTTCATCCCAACCGTCGGATCTAGGGTTTCATCCCAACCGTCGGATCTAGGGTTTCATCCCAACCGTCGGATCTAGGGTTTCATCATTGGATCTAGGCTCCTTGATGTTTTAATAAGGCTACGATAGGGACCATGAGGAGGAGTTGGATCTTGGCCACCCGATGGATCGGAACCACACAAACTTGATCCATCAATGATGTTCCATTCCACTAGAGGATCATCATTGATCTACCTCACAAACCCCCATTTATATGGGCTCCATATATTATTTGCACAACTATCTCCCCGTGTTTAAGATATCGAATGTCCGGCACTAATTGATTTAACACCATCAATTAATTAACATCTAACTCCTCGAGTAGTACCACTCAACCTTATTATCATGTTGACTAAGTCAACCCGCGGGGTTTACATGATAAACCTTATGTGCTCCTCAAGGGGACATCATCAACTAATATATAGGACACGGTTTCCTTCTATAATCAACTACACACCATGTAAATAATATCATTTCCCATCTTACCGGGCCTATTGATTTTATCTATAAATCTCACCAATTGGTAAATCAAAGAAATAAATACTAAGTACATGTGCCCATTATTATATCGGGATTCAGAGCATGTGCAACATAATACCCGAGGTCTGATTCAATCATATAGTCAAGAATAGATCAATCACCTCTATGTCGGTCCTGCTCAATACACACAAAATGTACTAGTGTAATTCTATGGTCAAGATAAACCAATACCAAATCACACTACAACCATGACAATGGTTTGTCCAAGACCATCTTGGTTGTGAGCCTATACTTATATGCTACAAGGAACTGATAACATGATCTTCTGTGCCTCACCAAGCACCACGTTATCTACAATGTAGAGTATTAGACAATATGCACATATAATAAATATAAAGTGCAAACAATGATCATGTGATTCTTATTTCAAAATAAAGATGTCCATACAAAAGGCTAGGCTTTCAGTATACATCCCAACAATCTCCCACTTATACTAAAAGACTATGCTGTCATCACACTGCCATACATCTGATCCCCATGTCCTCCACATGCCTATCAAACGCTGCAAGAAGGGCCTTAGTGAATGGATCCGCCAGGTTATCCTCTGATGCAATCTTGGCGACAGCTACTTCTCCTCGCTTTATGATCTCTCGTATCAGGTGGTACTTGCGCTCTATGTGTTTACTCGCCTTATGGGCTCGTGGTTCCTTCGAGTTTGCAACTGCACCACTGTTATCACAATAAATTGTGATAGTTCTGGGCAAACCAGGAATCACATCCAAGTCCATCAAGAAGTTCCTGAGCCATACAGCTTCCTTGGCTGCCTCAGAGGCTGCCACATACTCAGCTTCCATGGTAGAGTCCGCCATGCATTTCTGCTTGACACTCTTCCATACTATGGCTCCACCTCTAAAAGTAAACACAAACCCCGAAGTAGACTTACTGTTGTCCCTATCTGATTGGAAATCGAGAATCAGGTAACCCACGAGGACTAATTGATCCGCCCAGAAACCAAAGATTTAATCCCTAGTCCTTCTCAGGTACTTCAATATATGCTTTACCACAGTCCAATGTCCCTGTCCAGGATTACTCTGATATCTGCTAACCATGCCCACGGTAAAGTAGATATCTGGTCTCGTACATAGCATAGCATACATGAGGCTTCCTACTGCCGAAGCATAAGGAACCGCCTTCATCTCCTCTATCTCCTTTGATGCTTTGGGACACATCTCTTTAGATAAAGGTACTCCATGCCTAAAAGGTAGAAAACCTTTCTTGGAGTTCTACATGCTAAAACGAGCAAGGATAGTGTCAATGTATGAAGCTTGAGATAAGCACAACATCCTTTTCTTGCGATCCCTTATCACCTTGATCCCAAGGATGTGTCCCACTTCTCCCAAGTCCTTCATGTCAAACTGTTTAGACAACCATACCCTTACGTCTGATAACACTTTGATATTGTTGCCAACTAACAAAATGTCATCTACGTATAGTACAAGAAATATCACTACATTTCCGTCACATCTTTTGTATAC
The DNA here is from genome assembly GCA_025175895.1 of Wurfbainia villosa. Lineage (NCBI taxonomy): Eukaryota > Viridiplantae > Streptophyta > Magnoliopsida > Zingiberales > Zingiberaceae > Wurfbainia > Wurfbainia villosa. The sequence goes on along the minus strand of CM046000.1, from coordinate 32,773,252 downwards.
ACATGGCTCATCCGGACTTTGAATAAATCCATATGACTGGATTACCTCATCAAAACGGATGTTCCAAGATCTCGAAGCTTGCTTCAATCCATAAATGGACCGATTAAGCTTACACACTAGATGCTCTTTGCCTTTAGCAATGAATCCCTCTGGCTGTTGCATATAGATGTTCTCCTCAAGACTTCCGTTAAGGAAAGCTGTCTTGACATCCATCTGCCAAATCTCATAATCCATATGAGCAGCTATAGATAAGAGAATCCGTACAGACTTAACCATAGCTACCGGTGAAAAAGTCTCCTCATAATCGATACCCTCTTTCTGAGTATACCCTTTCGCAACAAGCCTAGCTTTGAAGGTCTCAACCTTCCCATCTACTCCTCTCTTTCTTTTATAGATCCACTTGCATCCAATGGCTTTTACACCATCGGGTGGCTCTACTAGCTCCCAGACCTGATTAGAATCCATAGATTTTATCTCAGAATTCATCGCTCTTTGCCAAGATACCGCATCTTCATCTTGGAGTGCCTCGTTATATGTCCAGGGATCAGGTTCATGTTCGCTAAGGACAAAGTTCGAAGACTCTCCCAAGAACATGAATTTATCAGGCTGTTTCACAATCCTCCCACTACGATGAGGTATCACCTGTGTATCCTCTGTGACACGCGGTGCAGTGACTTGTGGTATATCCTCTTGTACCGGTGGTACTGAAGTAGCGACTTCCCCTCTTAATTCCTCCAGAACAATCCAACTCTTTGGCTTGTGGTTCATCACATAGTCTTCGTCTAGAAATCGGGCATTCGTGCTAATGATCACCCTCTGTTCTCGAGGATTATAAAACAAACCACCTTTCATTCCTCTAGGGTAGCCCACGAACATGCACACTTCTGTACGAGGTTCCAACTTACCAGCATCAGCCTTCAACACATGTGATGGACTCCCCCATATCCGAATATGTCTCAGACTAGGCTTTCACCTAGTCCACAATTCTATGGGGGTAGAAGGCACTGATTTAGATGGAACCAAGTTCAGAATATACACTGCTGTATCCAGCGCATACCCCCAGAACGAATCTGGCAACTCAGAATAACTCATCATCGATCTAACCATCTCCATAAGAGTCCTATTCCTTCACTCCGCTACACCATTCTGCTGGGGTGTGCCAGGTGCAGACAATTGGGATTCAATCCCACCCTCTGATAAGTAATTCCTAAACTATCCCAAGAGGTACTCACCACCACGATCAGATCGTAGGGTCTTGATACTTTTACCTTGACGGTTCTCCACATCAGCCTTGAATTCTTTGAACCTGTCAAAGCATTTAGACTTGCGGCGCATCAAGTAAATATATCCATATCTTGAATAATCGTCTATCAAAGAGACGAAATATTCAAAACCACCTCTAGCCTGGATAGGCATAGGACCGCACAAATCAGAATGAACCAATTCCAACACATCTTTGGCTCTATGCCCCTTGGCCTTGAAAGGCCTCTTAGTCATTTTACCTTCCAAGCAAGATTCGCAGGTTGGAAGATCCTCCACCACTAATGAACCCAAAGGTCCATCATCTATCAACCTTTGAATTCTACTCAGGTTAATATGACCAAGCATTAGATGCCAAAGATATGTTTAGTTCATCTTCGAAGGTTCTTTTCTCTTATTGGAATTAGAAAATGAGTTATTAACTTCTATATGCATCATGGGAGCTTTTAGTTCAAGAGTATACAAATTGCCAACCAATGTACCTGAACAGATAATCTCTCTATTTCTTTTTATAACAACTCTGTCATTAAAAGAAACAGAATATCCATCCATAAATAATTTAGAAACCGAAATCAAATTCTTTCTAAATGTAGGTACATAAAGACAATTTCTCAAAACCAAAATATTATTTCTATCAAACGATAAATGAACGTCTCCCACTGCAATAGCCGCCACCTTTGTAGCATTGCCCATGTAGACGGTAATTTCTCCTTCAGCTAGTCGTTGGGTTTTCTGGAACCCCTGTAAAGAATTGTAGATATGATCAGTGGCTCCCGTATCTACACATCAGGTACCGGTAGATAACACCACTAAACATGTTTCAACGACTAAGCCAGAAGATATACCTTTGTTCTTCTTTAGGTTGGGGCAGTCTTTCTTCCCATGTCCAGTCTTCTTACAAGTGAAGTACTTGCCTTTCGGCTTCTTCACTCCTCCCTAAGGTCCACCCGCCACCTTTGCTCCACCTTGTTTCTTCTTCTTCTTGCCTTTCAGCTTAGAAGTAGAAACCTTCTGAGCAACCATGGCTTCCTGCCTAGTAGCCCGATTCTGGTATCCGAAAAGTTCCTTTTCCCCAGAATCATCCGTAGGCTTAGGAGGACACTCATCGAAGAGCACATACTTGTACTCTCGTGATTAAGACAATATCCAAATTTCTTTTCCAATCAATGTATTTTATTCCAGTAAGTTTATTTTCTTTCAGTATCTCAGGAAGTGGGTTGAAAACCATTTGAAAATCCTAAGAATCACAATGATCAAAATATTAGATTTCAAATATTATTGATTCCTCAAAACAATAAAATTCCAAAATCAACCAACACCTCAAAACACCGAGAATATCGCATGTCACGATAGTGTGAACGTATACGAATTCTACATTTGTAAGAGGAGGTTTTACCCATTAATTTTATTATCTTGTCAACCTTACTTTTTGACAAATAAAATTAATAGTTGGTTCCTCTTAGGCTCTACAAATAAAAGCAGTGACTCCGATGGGGAGGATACCTTTATTTGCATCTAAGTGTTTACCATTACTCGGTACTAAGACAATTATCTCGGATTATGTGCCTTACCGATGGGGAAGTACACACGCTTCTAAATAATTTCCTATAACCATATTTGACCTAGTGATCCGCAAACAAATCCATCCGATGGGGAGGAAGGCACTCAGAGCCGACACGCAAGTTTGTTGCATGACACGTCAAATTGTAATGGAGGCCGCGGGAATTAATTAAAATATCCCTCTCCCACTTAGTAAATTGAAAATGAGGAATTTTCAAGCACACACAACATGCATATAAAACAAATCAACAATAAATATGAAAAAAACAGAATTTTTCCAACTATTATGACATTGTTCTCCAATATGTGTCCCGCCGTGTCTCCACCTCGTCCGCTCCACCTTTTCCGTGCGCAAGCCACAAAAGAGATCCGAGCCAAGATATATCATTTTAATTTACATCCATCGATCCTATACTCCACGAAGGAGTGTACAAACTATCTAGATCGAAAGTAAACTAGAATGATCGGCTAAACAATGCCTTATTTAATTACAAAAATTAAATACTAATCTAGCTTCGTCAACCCCGAGGATTCAAATGATATACATACAATCACACACAAACAATCACATACACACATATAGCCATAATAGTCGGATCTTATGTCTGCAACCAAAAAGTTAGCCTCCGCACATCCTACTAATATCCGGCATACTCAATATATGATATGTGCATGAAAGTAATCGAATCCGAAACACACAAAACCGGAAACCTTGGCTATGATACCATTTTAAAGGAGTGTGCCATTGGTTGCGTCGGAGTCTCATTGCCTCCCATGTCCCCGGATTAAAATTTTACCAACTAAAACTAATCCGGACGGGATGAGTTTCTGAAGCACAACCATTTCATCATCGTGCCAATGACTCGAGTGATCACTTGAACAAACTTGTTGTTCAAGCAATCAACTCTTCTAGTCGGTTAGCCGCGGAAGAGACGACGAACGGATCGCCGGTTTTTGTGTTTCTTATCGGGGTCCATGATTATACAAATACAAACAAATGCAAACTAGTATAATCAACACATACTAACATAAAGAACATAAGCTAGCATATCTTATCATAAGAGGATCAAGAATAAAGTTTGTAAAACTTTTATACCTCTTGGTCTTCTACCGTATGTCCCATCCTCCTCGTGGACATCGTGTGGGCGAAGATCCTCCATGAGTTGAAGCCTCCTAGATCACGTTCTTCCCTTCCTTGCTCGCTCCGAACAAAAAGAAGAACCAAACAAAAACTCCTTCTCCTATCTAGAACCAACCACCAACCCAAGGAGCTTGATATAGTCGCCGGCCAAGGAGTAGATAATTGAGCGCCGGCCAACCTTGAAGAAAGGTTGCCGTCGGCCACCAAGGAGAGAGGGAGAAGGAATAATGGGTATGGGCGCCGGCCAAAGCAAGGAGGAAGAAGATGGGCGCCGGCTACCAATTAGGAAGAGAAGGAAACAAACCTTAATCCTTCCAAGGATTGCCGCCCAAACCTTTTCCCAAACCCTAGCCGCCCAAGCCAAAAACCCTAATCTCCTTCTTGATATATCTCTATCTTTCTATATTACACGCCCAAGCCCTTAGCCCTCCTTTTATAGAGTTAGGATTAGGCCTCCTTTCAATCTCCACCGTCAGATCTAGAGACTTAGTCTCCACCATCGGATCTAGGGTTTCATCCCAACCGTCAGATCTAGGGTTTCATCCCAACCGTCGGATCTAGGGTTTCATCCCAACCGTCGGATCTAGGGTTTCATCCCAACCGTCGGATCTAGGGTTTCATCCCAACCGTCGGATCTAGGGTTTCATCATTGGATCTAGGCTCCTTGATGTTTTAATAAGGCTACGATAGGGACCATGAGGAGGAGTTGGATCTTGGCCACCCGATGGATCGGAACCACACAAACTTGATCCATCAATGATGTTCCATTCCACTAGAGGATCATCATTGATCTACCTCACAAACCCCCATTTATATGGGCTCCATATATTATTTGCACAACTATCTCCCCGTGTTTAAGATATCGAATGCCCATCAATTAATTGATTTACTGACCATCAATTAATTAACATCTAACTCCTCGAGTAGTACCACTCAACCTTATTATCATGTTGACTAAGTCAACCCGCGGGGTTTACATGATAAACCTTATGTGCTCCTCAAGGGGACATCATCAACTAATATATAGGACACGGTTTCCTTCTATAATCAACTACACACCATGTAAATAATATCATTTCCCAACTTACCGGGCCTATTGATTTTATCTATAAATCTCACCAATTGGTAAATCAAAGAAATAAATACTAAGTACATGTGCCCATTATTATATCGGGATTCAGAGCATGTGCAACATAATACCCGAGGTCTGATTCAATCATATAGTCAGCAATAGATTGAATCACCTCTATGTCGGTCCTGCTCAATACACACAAAATGTACTAGTGTAATTCTATGGTCAAGATAAACCAATACCAAATCACACTACAACCATGACAATGGTTTGTCCAAGACCATCTTGGTTGTGAGCCTATACTTATATGCTACAAGGAACTAATAACATGATCTTCTGTGCCTCACCAAGCACCACGTTATCTACAATGTAGAGTATTAGACAATATGCACATATAATAAATATAAAGTGCAAACAATGATCATGTGATTCTTATTTCAAAATAAAGATGTCCATACAAAAGGCTAGGCTTTCAGTATACATCCCAACAATCTCCCACTCATACTAAAAGACTATGCTGTCATCACACTGCCATACATCTGATCCCCATGTCCTCCACATGCTTATCAAACGCTTTCGCAAGAAGGGCCTTAGTGAATGGATCCACCAGGTTATCCTCTGATGCAATCTTGGCGATAGCTACTTCTCCTCGCTTTATGATCTCTCGTATCAGGTGGTACTTGCGCTCTATGTGTTTACTCGCCTTATGGGCTCGTGGTTCCTTCGAGTTTGCAACTGCACCACTGTTATCACAATAAATTGTGATAGTTCTGGGCAAACCAGGAATCACATCCAAGTCCATCAAGAAGTTCCTGAGCCATACAGCTTCCTTGGCTGCCTCAGAGGCTGCCACATACTCAGCTTCCATGGTAGAGTCCGCCATGCATTTCTGCTTGACACTCTTCCATACTATGGCTCCACCTCTAAAAGTAAACACAAACCCCGAAGTAGACTTACTGTTGTCCCTATCTGATTGGAAATCAGAATCCGTGCAACCCACAGGGACTAATTGATCTGCCCGGTAAACCAGCATTTAATCCCTAGTCCTTCTCAGGTACTTCAATATATGCTTTACCACAGTCCAATGTCCTGCCGGGATTACTCTGATATCTGCTAACCATGCCCACGGTAAAGTAGATATCTGGTCTCGTACATAGCATAGCATACATGAGGCTTCCTACTGCCGAAGCATAAGGAACCGCCTTCATCTCCTCTATCTCCTTTGATGCTTTGGGACACATCTCTTTAGATAAAGGTACTCCATGCCTAAAAGGTAGAAAACCTTTCTTGGAGTTCTGCATGCTAAAACGAGCAAGGATAGTGTCAATGTATGAAGCTTGAGATAAGCACAACATCCTTTTCTTGCGATCCCTTATCACCTTGATCCCAAGGATGTGTCCCACTTCTCCCAAGTCCTTCATGTCAAACTGTTTAGACAACCATACCCTTACGTCTGATAACACTTTGATATTGTTGCCAACTAACAAAATGTCATCTACGTATAGTACAAGAAATATCACTATATTTCCGTCACATCTTTTGTATACACATGGCTCATCCGGACTTTGAATAAATCCATATGACTGGATTACCTCATCAAAACGGATGTTCCAATATCTCAAAGCTTGCTTCAATCCATAAATGGACCGATTAAGCTTACACACTAGATGCTCTTTGCCTTTAGCAATGAATCCCTCTGGCTGTTGCATATAGATGTTCTCCTCAAGACTTCCGTTAAGGAAAGCTGTCTTGACATCCATCTGCCAAATCTCATAATCCATATGAGCAGCTATAGATAAGAGAATCCATATAGACTTAAGCATAGCTACCGGTGAAAAAGTCTCCTCATAATCGATACCCTCTTTCTGAGTATACCCTTTCGCAACAAGCCTAGCTTTGAAGGTCTCAACCTTCCCATCTACTCCTCTCTTTCTTTTGTAGATCCACTTGCATCCAATGGCTTTTACACCATCGGGTGGCTCTACTAGCTCCCAGACCTGATTAGAATCCATAGATTTTATCTCAGAATTCATCGCTCTTTGCCAAGATACCGCATCTTCATCTTGGAGTGCCTCGTCATATGTCCAGGGATCAGGTTCATGTTCGCTAAGGACCAAGTCCGAAGACTCTCCCAAGAACATGAATCTATCAGGCTGTTTCACAATCCTCCCACTACAATGAGGTATCACCTGTGTATCCTCTGTGACACGCGGTGCAGTGACTTGTGGTATATCCTCTTGTACCGGTGGTACTGAAGTAGCGACTTCCCCTCTTAATTCCTCCAGAACAATCCAACTCTTGGGCTTGTGGTTCATCACATAGTCTTCGTCTAGAAATCGGGCATTCGTGCTAACGATCACCCTCTGATCTCGAGGATTATAAAACAAACCACCTTTCATTCCTCTAGGGTAGCCCACGAACATGCACACTTCTGTACGAGGTTCCAACTTACCAGCATCAGCCTTCAACACATGTGATGGACTCCCCCATATCCGAATATGTCTCAGACTAGGCTTTCACCTAGTCCACAATTCTATGGGGGTAGAAGGCACTGATTTAGATGGAACCAAGTTCAGAATATACACTGCTATATCCAGTGCATACCCCCAGAACGAATCTGGCAACTCAGAATAACTCATCATCGATCTAACCATCTCCATAAGAGTCCTATTCCTTCACTCCGCTACACCATTCTGCTGGGGTGTGTCATGTCCAGACAATTGGTATTCAATCCCACCCTCTGATAAGTAATTCCTAAACTATCCCAAGAGGTACTCACCACCACGATCAGATCATAGGGTCTTGATACTTTTACCTTGACGGTTCTCCACATCAGCCTTGAATTCTTTGAACCTGTCAAAGCATTTAGACTTGCGGCGCATCAAGTAAATATATCCATATCTTGAATAATCGTCTATCAAAGAGACGAAATATTCAAAACCACCTCTAGCCTGGATAGACATAGGACCGCACAAATCAGAATGAACCAATTCCAACACATCTTTGGCTCTATGCCCCTTGGCCTTGAAAGGCCTCTTGGTCATTTTACCTTCCAAGCAAGATTCGCAGGTTGGAAGATCCTCCACCACTAATGAACCCAAAGGTCCATCAGCTATCAACCTTTGAATTCTACTCAGGTTAATATGACCAAGCATTAGATGCCAAAGATATGTTTGGTTCATCTTCGAAGGTTCTTTTCTATTATTGGAATTAGAAGATGAGTTATTAACTTCTATATGCATCATGGGAGATTTTAGTTCAAGAGTATACAAATTGCCAACCAATGTACCTGAACAGATAATCTCTCTATTTCTTTTTATAACAACTCTGTCATTAAAAGAAACAGAATATCCATCCATAAACAATTTAGAAACCGAAATCAAATTCTTTCTAAATGTAGGTACATAAAGACAATTTCTCAAAACCAAAACATTATTTCTATCAAACGATAAATGAACGTCTCCCACTGCAATAGCCGCCACCTTTGTAGCATTACCCATGTAGACGGTAATTTCTCCTTCAGCTAGTCGTTGGGTTTTCTGGAACCCCTACAAAGAATTGTAGACATGATCAGTGGCTCCCGTATCTACACATCAGGTACCGGTAGATAACACCACTAAACATGTTTCAATGACTAAGCCAGAAGATATACCTTTTTTCTGCTTTAGGTTGGGGCAGTCTTTCTTCCCATGTCCAGTCTTCTTACAAGTGAAGTACTTGCCTTTCGGCTTCTTCACTCCTCCCTAAGGTCCACCCGCCACCTTTGCTCCACCTTGTTTCTTCTTCTTCTTGCCTTTCAGCTTAGAAGTAGAAACCTTCTGAGCAACCATGGCTTCCTGCCTAGTAGCCCGATTCTAGTATCCGAAAAGTTCCTTTTCCCCAGAATCATCCGTAGGCTTAGGAGGACACTCATCGAAGAGCACATACTTGTACTCCTCGACAGTTAAGACAATATCCAAATTTCTTTTCCAATCAATGTATTTTATTCCAGTAAGTTTATTTTCTTTCAGTATCACAGGAAGTGGGTTGAAAACCATTTGAAAATCCTAAGAATCACAATGATCAAAATATTAGATTTCAAATATTATTGATTCCTCAAAACAATAAAATTCCAAAATCAACCAACACCTCAAAACACCGAGAATATCGCATGTCACGATAGTGTGAACGTATACGAATTCTACATTTGTAAGAGGAGGTTTTACCCATTAATTTTATTATCTTGTCAACCTTACTTTTTGACAAATAAAATTAATAGTTGGTTCCTCTTAGGCCCTACAAATAAAAGCAGTGACTCCGATGGGGAGGATACCTTTATTTGCATCTAAGTGTTTACCATTACTCGGTACTAAGGCAATTATCTCGGATTATGTCCCTTACCGATGGGGAAGTACACACGCTCCTAAATAATTTCCTATAACCATATTTGACCTAGTGATCCGCAAACAAATCCATCCGATGGGGAGAAAGGCACTCAGAGCCGACACGCAAGTTTGTTGCATGACACGTCAAATTGTAATGGAGGCTGCGGGAATTATTTAAAATATCCCTCTCCCACTTAGTAAATTGAAAATGAGGAATTTTCAAGCACACACAACATGCATATAAAACAAATCAACAATAAATATGAAAAAAATAGAATTTTTCCAACTATTATGACATTGTTCTCCAATATGTGTCCCGCCGTGTCTCCACCTCGTCCGCTCCACCTTTTCCGTGCGCAAGCCACCAAAGAGATCCGAGCCGAGATATATCATTTTAATTTACATCCATCGATCCTATACTCCAAGAAGGAGTGTACAAACTATCTAGATCGAAAGTAAACTAGAATGATCGGCTAAACAATGCCTTATTTAATTACAAAAATTAAATACTAATCTAGCTTCGTCAACCCCGAGGATTCAAATGATATACATACAATCACACACAAACAATCACATACACACATATAGCCATAATAGTCGGATCTTATGTCTGCAACCAAAAAGTTAGCCTTCGCACATCCTACTAATATCCGGCATACTCAATATATGATATGTGCATGAAAGTAATCAAATCTGAAACACACAAAACCGGAAACCTTGGCTCTGATACCATTTTAAAGGAGTGTGCCATTGGTTGCGTCGGAGTCTCATTGCCTCCCATGTCCCCGGATTAAAATTTTACCAACTAAAACTAATCCGGACGGGATGAGTTTCTGAAGCACAACCATTTCATCATCGTGAAAATGACTCGAGTGATCACTTGAACAAACTTGTTGTTCAAGCAATCAACTCTTCTAGTCGGTTAGCCGCGGAAGAGACGACGAACGGATCGCCGGTTTTTGTGTTTCTTATCGGGGTCCATGATTATACAAATACAAACAAATGCAAACTAGTATAATCAACACATACTAACATAAAGAATATAAGCTAGCATATCTTATCATAAGAGGATCAAGAATAAAGTTTGTAAAACTTTTATACCTCTTGGTCTTCTACCGTATGTCCCATCCTCCTCGTGGACATCGTGTGGGTGAAGATCCTCCATGAGTTGAAGCCTCCTAGATCACGTTCTTCCCTTCCTTGCTCGCTCCGAACAAAAAGAAGAACCAAACAAAAACTCCTTCTCCTATCTAGAACCGACCACCAACCCAAGGAGCTTGATATAGTCGCCGGCCAAGGAGTAGATAATTGAGCGCCGGCCAACCTTGAAGAAAGGTTGCCGTCGGCCACCAAGGAGAGAGGGAGAAGGAATAATGGGTATGGGCGCCGGCCAAAGCAAGGAGGAAGAAGATGGGCGCCGGCTACCAATTAGGAAGAGAAGGAAACAAACCTTAATCCTTCCAAGGATTGCCGCCCAAACCTTTTCCCAAACCCTAGCCGCCCAAGCCAAAAACCCTAATCTCCTTCTTGATATATCTCTATCTTTCTATATTACACGCCCAAGCCCTTAGCCCTCCTTTTATAGAGTTAGGATTAGGCCTCCTTTCAATCTCCACCGTCAGATCTAGAGACTTAGTCTCCACCGTCGGATCTAGGGTTTCATCCCAACCGTCAGATCTAGGGTTTCATCCCAACCGTCGGATCTAGGGTTTCATCCCAACCGTCGGATCTAGGGTTTCATCCCAACCGTCGGATCTAGGGTTTCATCCCAACCGTCGGATCTAGGGTTTCATCATTGGATCTAGGCTCCTTGATGTTTTAATAAGGCTATGATAGGGACCATGAGGAGGAGTTGGATCTTGGCCACCCGATGGATCGGAACCACACAAACTTGATCCATCAATGATGTTCCATTCCACTAGAGGATCATCATTGATCTACCTCACAAACCCCCATTTATATGGGCTCCATATATTATTTGCACAACTATCTCCCCGTGTTTAAGATATCGAATGTCCGTCAATTAATTGATTTACTGACCATCAATTAATTAACATCTAACTCCTCGAGTAGTACCACTCAACCTTATTATCATGTTGACTAAGTCAACCCATGGGGTTTATATGATAAACCTTATGTGCTCCTCAAGGGGACATCATCAACCTAATATATAGGACACGGTTTCCTTCTATAATCAACTACACACCATGTAAATAATATCATTTCCCAACTTACCGGGCCTATTGATTTAATCTATAAATCTCACCCATTGGTAAATCAAAGAAATAAATACTAAGTACATGTGCCCGTTATTATATCGGGATTCATAGCATGTACAACATAATACCCGAGGTCTGATTCAATCATATAGTCAGCAATAGATTGAACCACCTCTATGTCGGTCCTGCTCAATACACACAAAATGTACTAGTGTAATTCTATGGTCAAGATAAACCAATACCAAATCACACTACAACCATGCCAATGGTTTGTCCAAGACCATCTTGGTTGTGAGCCTATACTTATATTCTACAAGGAACTGATAACATGATCTTCTGTGCCTCACCAAGCACCACGTTATCTACAATGTAGAGTATTAGACAATATGGACATATAATAAATATAAAGTGCAAATAATGATCATGTGATTCTTATTTCAAAATAAAGATGTCCATACAAAAGGCTAGGCTTTCAGTATACATCCCAACAAAGATATGGCAGATGGATGTGAAAATAGCTTTCCTTATGGAAACCTACTCGAGGATATGTATATGATATAGCCTGAGGGTTTCACATCGGTTGATAAAACCAAGGTATGCAAATTGTAACGGTTTATATATGGACTGAAGCAAGCATCTAGGAGCTGGAATATCTGTTTTGATGAGACAATCAAAAAGTTTGATTTCTCACAAAATCTGGATGAACCTTGTGTGTACAAGAAGGTTAGTGGGAGTGTAGTCATGTTCCTAGTATTGTATATTGATAACATATTACTTATAGGAAATGATGTTTCTGTCTTACAGTCGGTTAAGATTTGGTTGTCCAAGACATTTTCCATGAAAGACCTGGGAGAAGCAACCTACATCCTCGGGATTAAGATCTATAGAGATAAATCGAAACGGTTTCTTGGTATTTCGCAGTCTACATATATAGACCGAGTGCTAAAGAGGTTTAGCATGTCAGAATCCAAGAAAGGTTTCCTACCCATCAGGCATGGGTTACACCTTTCAAAGTCTGTGTCCGCGCACAGAAGATGAAAGGATTTGCATGAGTAAGATTCCCTATGCATCTGCAATAGGATCTATCATGTATGCTATGTTATGTACGAGACCCGATGTATCGTATGCTCTAAATGTCATGAGTAGATACCAGTCTAATCCACAAATGGATCATTGGGTGGTTGTTAAGACAATCCTTAAGTACTTAAGAAGAACTAAGGATGTTTTCCTAATATATGGAGAAGGGGACATGGTGATATGCGAGTATACGGATGCCAGCTTCCAGACAGACAAGGATGATTCCAGGTCTCAGTCTGGGTATGTGTTCACCTTGAATGGGGGCGCAGTGAGTTGGAAAAGTTCCAAACAAGACATTGTAGCAGATTCTACCACTGAGGTAGAATACATTGCAGCTTCGGAAGCAACAAAGGAAGCAGTTTGGATCAAGAAGTTCATTTATGAACTTGGTGTGGTTCTAGCCATAGTTGGAGCAATACCGATTTACTGCGACAATAATGGAGCAATTAAATAGGTGAAAGAGCCAAGATCTCATCAATGATCCAAACATGTGTTTCGCTGCTATCATTTGATCAAAGAGATCATAAGTAGGAAGGAAATACAAATCGATAAGATCTCCACTGAAAGGAACTTAGCGGAATTTTTAACTAAGACATTACCTCAAAGTAAGTTTAAGGGTCATGTTAGAGCTTATGGTATTGGATACCGTAGCGATTGACATTAGGCCAAGTGAGAGTTTGTTAGTAATATATGAGAGATGTCCTAAGGTAATTGCCTTATGTTTGAACCATTTATATGATAAATGAAGATTCACTATTTGAGTATACATATTTTTATGTATTTGATTAGATCTTAAACTCTTTTACTGAATGTCCATGATGCGATTCACAACATGAGAGAATTTGTGATTGGATCACAACTAGTGAGTATCTCTACATGTGTCATTGTAATGTATCAGAATTATCCCTAGTCAATGAATTGATGGATTTGGACACCATCAATTCTGTCGAGACTATCACGAGGTATACTTTTTGGTGTATCCAAGCAGCTGATTCTCATTGGCTCGAGACATTGTGATGTCCGGAGTTAATCTTGGATGTTAGTTATGGTAACTAGTTCATTGTAGTGACCAACTATAAGACTTCATATGGTTATCTGCATATATAGATATGTCAATGAAATTCTTACTGCAGCTTAAGTGCGATGTTCCTTTGACTTGCGGTATTCAAGTCATCTTAGTCATGAAGACTTATGCTTTGACATCTTAAGAAAGCATCTCTGAGGAGATGTGGACCAGGGATGATTGGGTATAAGTCGAAGTGATCGAAGGTGTTTGAATAGTCTATAAAGGATTAACCACTCCTTGCGAGGAGATGTATACTCATGGCCTCTCGTCGGATTGTTACTTGTTGGGATGTATACTGAAAAGTCTATCTTTTGTATGAACATCTTTATTTTTGAAATAAGAATGACATGATCATTGTTTGCATATTTATGATTATGCATATTGTCTAATACATTACATTGTAGATAACATGGTGTGCAGTGTCATACGAGAGATCATGTTATCAGTTCCTTGTAAAGTATAAGTAAGGGCTCACAACCTAGATGGTTATGGACAAACCATTGGTATGGTTGTAGTGTAATTTTATATTGGTTTGTGTTGACCATAGAATTATACTAGTACACTTTGTATGTATTGAGCAGGACCGACTTAGAGGTGATTCGATTTATTGCTGACTACATAATCGAATTGGACCTCAGATATTATATTGTGCATGCTCTTAATCCTGATATAATAACGGGCACATATACTTAGTATTCATTTCTTTGATTTACCAATGGGCGAGATTTATAGAGTAAATCGATAGGCTCGGTAAGTTGGGAAATGATATTATTTATATGGTGTGTCGTTAATTATAGGAGGAAACCGTGTCCTATATATTAGGATGATGATGTCCCCTTGAGGATCTCATAAGGTTCATCATGTAAACCCTGCAGGTGGACTTGGTCCAACATGATGATAAGGTTGAGTGGTATTACTCATGGAGTTAGATGTTGATTAATTAATTGTCAGTAAATTAATTAATCGATGGACATTCGAGATCTTAAACACGGGGAGATATATGTACAAATAATATATGGAGCCCATATTAACTTATGCGGGTTGGTGAGGTAGATCAATGATAATCCTCTAGTGGAATGGATTATCATTAATGGATCGGACTTTATGTGGGCTTGATCCATTGAGTGACCAAGATCCAACTTCTCCTCATGGTCCCTATTGTAGCCTATTAAAACCCTCATGAAGCCTAGATCCGATGATGGAAAATGAAACTCTAGATCTGACGGTGGAGATTAAATCTCTAGATCCGACGGTGGAGATTAAATCTCTAGATCCGACAGTGGAAATTAAATCTTTAGATCCGACGGTGGAGATTAAATTTCTAGATCTGACGGTGGAGATTAAATCTCTAGATCCGACAGTTGAGATTAAATCCCTAGAACCGACGGTGGAGATTAAAAGGAGGCTTAAGCCTAGCTCTATAAAAGGATGCTTAAGGGGTGGGCGGCAAGAAGATTGAAGGGGGATTAGGGTTGGGGTGGCAAGCTTTGGGCGGCTAGGGTTAAGATTTTGGCTTGGGCGGCAACAAGGTGGAAGGTTGGTTTCCTTTCTCTTCTCCAATAGTTGGCCAGCACCCATCCCCTCCCTTGATTCATCCTTGGCCGGTGCCCATCGCCTCCCTTGATTCTTTTTTGGTCGGCGTCCTCTCCTCTTCTTGAAGCCGGCGGCAACCCTTCTTCAAGGTTGGCCAGCGCTCCATCACCCGTTCCTTGGCCGGTGGCAACATCAAGTCCTTTGACTTGGTGGACGGTTTTAGAAAGGAAGAGGAGTTTCATTTTATTCTTCCCTTTGTTCGGAGCGAGCAAGGAAGGGAAGATCTTGTTCTAGGAGGCTTCCACTTTTGGAAGATCGTCGCCCACACGACGTCCAAAAAAAGGATAGGACATACGATAGAAGACCTTGAGGTAAACAAGAGGTATAATTCTTCTTTTGCTTTCTTTTTGTTTCTTTGTATATTGTATGTTTTCGTTATGTGGCTAATTTACTTGGACCCTGAATACAAACACAAAAATTGGTGATCCATACATCATCTATTCCGCGGCTATTCGAAGAATAGAGATAGGTTGCTTGAATAACAAGTTTGTTCAAGTGACCACTCTAATCGAATAGCACGACAATGAAACAGTTGCTTGGGTAATCCCTCTTTGTTAAGGATAAAAAAATTTTATCCGGGGACGTAGACGGGATCGCCATGAACAAGCGACCGAATTGAAGTGGGAAGTGAAGATTCCTACCTTCAAATGGTATCAGAGCCACGGTTTCAAGTTTTGTGTGTTTAGGATTCGATTACTTTTATGCACTTTTGATATATTATATGTGTCGGATAATAGTAGGATGTGCGTAGGTTAACTTTTTGGTTGCAAGCATATGATCCAACTATTATGGCCATATGTATGTATGCGATTGTATGTGTGTAATTGTATATTATTTGAATCCTCGGGATTAACGAGGCTAGTATTTAATTTTTGTAATTAAGTACGACATTGTTTAGCCACTCTTTTATTTTAGTTTACTTTCGATCTAGATTACATGTACACTCCTTCATGGAGTATAGGATCGAAGGATATAAATTAAAATAATTTTTCTCGGTTTGGATCTCTGGATGGCTTGTACATGGCGTAAGGAGGAGCAGACGAGATGGCGATACGACGAGAGGCATATTGGAGACAAAAGCCATAATAGTTGGAAATTATTTTTTTTCATATTTATTGCTTCTTGTTTGATATGCATGTCGTAGGCTAGGAAAATTCCTCAATTTTAAATTACTAAGTGGGAGAGGGATATTTTTATAAATTCCCACGACCTCCATTATGATTTGACATGTGATGCAAACAAACTTGCACGTCGGCTCTGAGTGCCTTCCTCCCCATCGGATGAGTTTGTTTGCGCATCATAGGGTCGAATATGGTTATAGGAAATTATTAAGGAGTGTGTGACTTCCCCATCGGAAGGCACATAACCCAAGATAATTGCCTTGGTACTGAGTAATAGTGAACACTTAGATGCAAATAGGAGTATCCTCCCCATCGGAGTCATTGCTTTTATTTGTAGGGCTGAAAAGGAACCAACTGTTAATTTTATTTGTCAAAAATTTAGATTGAAAAGATAATAAAATTAATGGATAAAACCTCCTCTTACAAATGTAGAATTCGTATATGTCCACACTATCGTGGCATATGATATTCTTGGTGTTTTGAGGTGTTGGTTGATTTTAAAATTTTATTGTTAGGGGAGTCAATAATTTTTTGAAATCTAATGTTTTGATCTATGTGATTCTTAATTTTTTTTAAAATGACTTTCAATCCACTTGCTATGATACTAAAAGAGAATAAACTTACTGGACTCAATTATGTTGATTGGAAAAGAATCTTGATATTATCTTGACTGCTGAGGAGTACAAGTATGTACTCTTCAAAGAGTGTCCTGCTAAGTCTGCGAATAAGTTGGAAATCCTTGGAGATGAGATCGATGGGGAAACTCAGGTCGATATTATTCTCCAGTCTCTACCTAGGAGTTTTGACCAGTTTTGCCTGAATTACAACATGAATGAAAGGTTGTATTCATTGGAGAAGCTTCTGACAGAACTCCAAGCGGCAGAAGGGCTTGCTCAGGCTCAGGCCATGGTTGCTCAGAAGGTTTCTACTTCTAAGCCGAAAGGCAAGAAGAAGAAGAAACAAGGTGGAGCAAAGGTGGTGGAAGGATCTCAGGGAGGAGTGAAGAAGCCGAAAGGCAAGTGCTTCACTTGCAAGCAGACTGGACATTGGAAGAAGGACTGTCTTAACCAGAAGCAGAACAAAGGTATATCCTTTGGTCTAGTCGTTGAAACATGTTTAGCGGTGTTATCTACCTGAACCTAGTGTGTAGATACGGGAGCCACTGATCATGTCTGCAATACTTTATAGGGGTTCCAGAAAACCAGACGACTAGCTAAGGGGGAGATTACCGTTTACTTGGGCAATGCCACGAAGGTGGCGGCTATTGTAGTGGGAGATGTTTATTTATCTTTTGAGAGGAATAAAGTTTTGGTTCTTAAGAATTGCCTTTATGTACCTTTATTTAGAAAGAATTTGATTTCAATTTCTAAATTGTTTATGGATGGATATTCTATTTCTTTTAATGATAGAGTTGTTATAAAAAGGAATAGGGAGATTATCTGTTCTAGTACATTGATAGGAAATTTATATACACTTGAACCAAAAGCTCCCACGATGCAAATAAAAGTAAATAACTCATCTTCTAATTCCAATAAGAGAAAAGAACCTTCGAAGATGAACCAAACATATCTTTGGCATCTAAGGCTAGGTCATATTAACCTAAGCAGAATTCAAAGGTTGATAGCTGATGGACCTCTGGGTTCATTAGTGGTGAAAGATTTCCCAACCTGCAAATCTTGCTTGGAGGGTAAAATGACCAAGAGGCCTTTTAAGGCCAAGGGGTATAGAGCCAAAGATGTGTTGGAATTGGTTCATTCTGATTTGTGTGGTCCTATGTCTATCCAGGAAAGAGATGGCTTTGAATATTTCATCTCTTTTATAGATCATTATTCAAGGTATGGATATATTTACTTAATGCGCTACAAGTCTGAATGCTTTGACAAGTTTAAAGAATTCAAGGCTGATGTGGAGAAACGTCTGGGTAAAAGTATCAAGACACTACGATCTGATCGTGGTGGTGAGTACCTCTTGGGAGAGTTTAGGAATTACTTATCAGAGGCTGGGATTCAATCCCAATTGTCTACAGCTGTCACACCCCAGCAGAATGGTGTAGCAAAGCGAAGGAATAGGACTCTTATGGAGATGGTTAGATCGATGATGAGTTATTCTAAGTTTCCAGATTCGTTCTAGGGATATACTCTAGATATGACAGTGTATATTCTAAACTTAGTACCATCTAAATCAGTGCCTTCTACTCCCACAGAATTGTGGACTAGGCAAAAGCCTAGTCTGAGACATATTCGGATTTGGGGGAGTCCAACACATGCAGATGCTGGTATGTTGCAACCTCGTACAGAAGTGTGCATGTTCGTTGGCTATCCTAGAGGAACGAAAGGTGGTTTGTTTTATAGTCCTAGAGATCAGAGGGTGATCGTTAGCACGAACGTCATATTTCTAGAGGAAGACTATGTGATGAACCACAAGCCCCTGAGTAAGATTGTTCTGGAGGAATTGAGAGGGGAAGTCACTGCTTCAGTACCACCGGTACAAGAGGATATACCACAGGTCACTGCACCACGTGTCACAGAGGATATATAGGTGATACCTCATCATTATGGGAGGGTTATTAGACAACCTGATAGATTCATGTTCTTCGGAGAATCTTCTGATTTGATCCCTAGCGAACATGAACCTGATCCCTGGACATATGACGAGGCGATCCAAGATAAAGATATGGTATCTTGGCAAAGTGCAATGAATTCTGAGATAGAATCTATGGATTCAAATCAAGTCTGGGAGCTAGTAGAACCACCCAATGGTGTAAAAGCCATTGGATGTAAGTGGATCTACAAAGAAAGAGAGGAATAGATGGGAAGGTTGAGATCTTCAAAGCGAGGCTTGTTGTGAAGGGGTATACTCAGAAAGAGGGTATCGATTATGAGGAGACCTTTTCACCGGTAGTCATGCTTAAGTCTATCTGAATTCTCTTATGTATTGCTACTCATATGGATTATAAGGTATGACAGATGGATATCAAGACAGCTTTCTTTAATGGAAGTCTTGAGGAAAACACCTATATGAAACAACCAGAGGGATTCATTGCAAAGGGCAAAGAGCATCTTCTGTGCAAGCTTAATCGGTCCATTTATGGATTGAAGCAAGCTTCGAGGCCTTGGAACATCTTATTTGATGAGGTAATCCAGTCTTATGGATTTATTCAAAGTCCGGATGAGTCTTGTGTATACAAGAGATGTGACGGAAACGTAGTGGTATTTCTTGTACTATACGTAGATGACATTTTGTTAATTGGCAACAATGTCAAGGTGTTATCGGATATAAGGGTATGGTTGTCCAAACAGTTTGATATGAAGGACTTAGGAGAAGTGGGACACATCCTTGGGATCAAGGTTATAAGGGATCGCAAGAAAAGGATGTTCTGCTTATCTTAAGCTTCATACATAGACACCATTATGGATTGTTTTAGCATGCAGAACTCCAAGAAAGGTTTTCTACCTTTCAGGCATGGAGTTCCTTTATCTAAGGAGATGTGTCCTAGAACATCAAAGGAGATAGAGGAGATGAAGGCGGTTCCTTATGCTTCGGCAGTAGGAAGCCTCATGTATGCTATGCTATGTACGAGATCGGATATCTACTTTGCCATGGCCATGGTTATCAGATATCAGAGTAATCCAGGACAGGGACATTGGACTGCGGTAAAGCATATATTGAAGTACCTGAGAAGGACTAGGGCTATATGCTAGTTTACCAGGCAGACCAATTACTCCCTGTGGGTTACACAGATTCCGACTTCCAGTTAGATAGGGACAACAGTAAGTCTACCTCAAGTTTTGTATTTACTTTGGGAGGAGTGTCAAGTAAAAATGCGTGGTGGACTCTACCATGGAAGCTGAGTATGTGGCGGCCTCTGAGGTGACCAAAGAAGTTGTGTGGCTCAGGAACTTCTTGATGGACTTGGATGTGATTCCTGGTTTGCCCAGAACTATCACAATTTTATTGTGATAATAGTGGTGCAGTTGCAAACTCAACGGAACCACGAGCCCATAAGGCAAGTAAACACATAGAGCGCAAGTACCACCTGATACGAGAAATCGTATAGCGAGGAGAAGTTGTTGTGGCCAAGATTGCATCAGAGGATAACCTGACAGATCCTTTCACAAAGGCCCTTCCAGCGAGAGTTTTTGATAAGCATGTGGAGGGAATGGGAATCATATGTATGGCAGTATGAGGACATCATAGTCTTTTAGTATAAGTGGGAGATTGTTGGGATGTATACTGAAAAGTCTATCTTTTGTAGGAACATCTTTATTTTTGAAATAAGAATCACATGATCATTGTTTGTATATTTATGGTTATGCATATTGTCTAATACATTACATTGTTGATAATATGGTGTATAGTGTCACACGGGAGATCATGTTATCAGTTCCTTGTAAAGTATAAGTAAGGGCTCACAACCTAGATGATTATAGACAAACCATTGGTATGGTTGTAGTGTAATTTGGTATTAGTTTTTCTTGACCATAGAATTACACTAGTACACTTTGTGTGTATTGAGCAGGACCGACTTAGAGGTGATTCGATTTATTGCTGACTACATAATCGAATCGGACCTCAGATATTATGTTTCACATATACTTAGTATTCATTTCTTTGATTTACAAATGGGCGAGATTTATAGAGTAAATCGATAGGCTCGGTAAGTTGGGAAATGATATTATTTATATGGTGTGTCGTTAATTAAAGGAGGAAACCGTGTCCTATATATTAGGATGATGATGTCCCCTTGAGGAGCTCATAAGGTTCATCATGTAAACCCTGCAGGTGGACTTGGTCTGGCATGATAATAAGGTTGAGTGGTACTACTCATGGAGTTAGATGTTGATTAATTAATTGTCAGTAAATTAATTAATCGACGGACATTCGAGATCTTAAACATGGGGAGATATATGTACAAATAATATATGGAGCCTATATTAACTTATGGGGGTTGGTGAGGTAGATCAATGATAATCCTCTAGTGGAATGGATTATCATTAATGGATTGGACTTTATGTGGGCTTGATCCATTGGGTGGCCAAGATCCAACTCCTCCTCATGGTCCTTATTGTAGCCTATTAAAATCCTCATGGAGCATAGATCCGATGATGGAAAATGAAACTTTAGATCCAACGGTGGAGATTAAATCTCTAGATCCGACGGTGGAGATTAAATCTCTAGATACGACGGTGGAGATTAAATCTTTAGATCCGACGGTGGAGATTAAATCTCTAGATCCGACGGTGAAGATTAAATCTCTAGATCCGATGGTTGAGATTAAATCCCTAGAACCGACGGAGGTGATTAAAAGGAGGCTTAAGCCTAGCTCTATATAAGGAGGCTTAAGGGGTGGACAACAAGAAGATTGAAGGGGGATTAGGGTTGGGGCGGCAAGCTTTGGGCGGCTAGGGTTAGGGTTTTGGCTTGGGCAGCAACAAGGTGAAAGGTTGGTTTCCTTTCTCTTCTCCAAGAGTTGGTCGGCGCCCATCCCCTCCCTTGATTCATCCTTGGCCGGCGCCCATCCCCTCCTTTGATTCTTCCTTGGCCGACGTCCTCACCTCTCCTTAAAGCCGGCGGCAACCCTTCTTCAAGGTTGGCCGGCGCTCCATCACCCATTCCATGGCCGACGGCAACATCAAGTCCTTTGACTTGGTGGGCGGTTTTAGAAAGGAAGAGGAGTTTCATTTTATTCTTCCCTTTGTTCGGAGCGAGCAAGGAAGGGAAGATCGTGTTCTAGGAGGCTTCGACTTTTGGAAGATCATCGCCCACACAACGTCCAAAAGGAGGATAGGACATACGATAGAAGACCTTGAGGTAAACAAGAGGTATAATTCTTGTTTTGTTTTCCTTTTATTTCTTTGTATATTGTATGTTTTCGTTATGTAGCTAATTTACTCTGACATCGAATACAAACACAAAAACCGGCGATCCATACATCGTCTATATTCCGCGGCTATTCGAAGAATAAAGGTAGGTTGCTTGAACAACAAGTTTGTTTAAGTGACCACTCTAATCGAATAGCACAACGATGAAACGGTTGCTTGGGTAATCCCTCTTTGTCAAGGATAAATTTTTTTTATCCGGGGACGTAGATGGAATCGCCATGAATAAACGACCGAGTTGAAGTGGGGAGCGAAGTTTCCTACCTTCATTACTAAAGTCTTTGGCCAAAGCATTACATGTTTACAGTAAGGTACTCTTGGATACATGTGCAGTAACTAGAATCCGTAGGACGAGGAAATGATACTTAGGCTAGGTGTGACATAGTCAACCTAGTGGGGGATGACACTATAGACCATGTTCTGAACCATGTAGGTATAAGATGCGTGAAGGGAACGGGGCACGATTCATTGTAGCTGCTAAAGGGTTTCAGAAATAGTTCTCGATCAACCATTGATCTTTTCGGTTAATTGGGGATCATGATGTACTACTAGGTGTCACTCATGATCATTCTATAATTAATGGTTAATTATAGACGGCCAACATAAATCGAGAACCTATTTGGTCACACGCACTACGAGCGTAATCCGAAGGATTTAAAACGAGCTTGAGAATGAGATTCTCAAACCGAGAGAAACTTGGTTTGGTTTGACCAAACAAGGATCGAGCATGAAATCGTTTCAGTCGCAATGGAAGCGTGGATGGGCCGTGTCTTATGAAGACATGATGGATGAACCAAATTGGTTTGGTTCTAATCCAATGGTGAAGAATAAACCAAAGGGGTTTGGTTTGTTTTAAACGAATGAACCAAAGTTGGTTCGGTTCCTTTTAACTTAAAATAGATCAACGCGGTTTGGTTTATTTTAACATAAGTTATTGGAGCGGATTAACGGGTTTTGGTTATAAACCAATAACCATTAGTTGATGGTTTCTTGATGGTTAAGAAACATGCGCTCTATAAATGCACGGTTAGAGGTTGGAGAGCCCTGAGGGTTTTGGTATTTTTGGAAAATCTTTTCCTCTCCTCCTCTTCTCCTCTTCTTGTCGGTGCCCAACTTCTTGCCGCCGCCCACCACCACCCAAGCTCCACTAGTTGACATCCAGCAGCTGCCATCCTCCCCACTTGTTGGTGTCTAGTTGCTGCCGGAGGAGCTCCGGTGATCTTCCTTGGCTCCGGCGACAAGGTGAGCACCTAGCTTTCCTTATTTGGCCGACACAAGTTCCCCACCAAAGCTGTCCAATTTTCTGGACAGCTTGTTTCCTTCGTATCGAAGCGTCATTTGGATGGCATTTGGAGCTCCGACAGTGGCTACCTTGTTGGGGATTCGATATCCAGTAATCCTAATACGTGGAGGACGAAGGATTCATCAAATGGTTGACGAATACCTCTCCGGAGAAGCGAGTTTTGAGGACTCATTTTTGAATCCGAATTTTGATTCGGATTGTGATCTTCTCTCGATCACATCATCTTCGACACGAGGCTAGTGACTCGTAAGAAGACGAGGCTCGTGGCTTTGTGAAGTCATCCCGGCGATACTCGGCGTTGATACAGATAGAGGTGATTCTAGCGAGAGTCGCTCCGGTTGATGTCTTTTCCGCTACACATGATACGTCAGGTATACCTAGAATAATTTCCTTTATTGCAAAATTTGAATTTATGATTATGTCTACACATGTTTTACTATGCATGCGTGTGGTGTGTGTGTTGTAATAAATTAGATTTATTTCTTTTTAATTCTTCCACTGTGCACATGTTTACGAAACATGTTCGAATACACACTCGTCGCGGTTCCGGAAACCCAACACAGTCGACTGCCAAGGCTTTTTTGGCCCTAAACTATAGTCGAGCACTAGTCGACTCACAGCAGTCGAACAGGTCATAATCCCAGTCGACTCGATTGCCAAGTGTCAAACACTTGACCATCCGATCGATATAAAGCCCCGATCAACCGATAACCTCAAACATGAGGTTTAACCCCAAGTATGGTGCCCCTATACTTGCTAGACCACCCTTAGCCTAGACCTAAGCCTTCTAGTCACCTCCGTCAGTCTCGCGCCTTTTGGATCCCTCCAAGTCATCCATGACTTGTTCATTCATACGCTAGCCTTCAGGTGCTTCCATCAGCTATTGTCATGCTAACGGTGTCTACACCGCCAAGGCACATTGGACTTATGCTTCCAAGACCATGGTTGGACTTTACGCCGCTAACCATTGGACTTATGCTATCAAGACTCCACCCTTGGACTTTACACCGCCAATATTCCCCTTGGACTTCTCAATTGCCAAGTACCCATGACTTGGACTTTCACTGCCAAGACTACACCCTTGGACTTTCCATGCCAACTCCATGTTGGACTTTCCAATTATCAAGACTCAAGCTTGGACTTTCCCTTGCCAAGACCCATGCTTGGACTTTTCATGCCAAATACACAAGACTTGGACTTTCCCAAATGCCAAGTGTCCCACTTGGACTTTCCATGCCAAGTACCCATGACTTTGTTGGATCGAGAAGCGTCGCTAGAGGGGGGGGTGAATAGCGATCGTAAATCTTTTCTTTTTCGTTCGTTCGATACGCAAAGTAAGCACAGCGGAAAATAAATGAACACGTTTATTTTACTTGGTTCACAACCCAGCGGTTGCTACTCCAAGGCCCTATCGGTCCTAGACCGCGTACGGAGGGCAAAGCACTAAAACGTCTCCTCCTCGTTGGAGGTAGGAGACAACGATTACAAAAACCGAATATACGAGGATGAGGCAACAAGCCTACCTCACCTCGTTATGAAGATAAAAATACAGAATATAATATCAAAAATATTACTTGAATCTGCTGCCGACGAAGAAGATCAAAACTTGGCGTCGCGTCGGCGTTATGACGGTGTTGAAGCGTTGGCGTTGTAGGAGCACTTGATGAATAATTGATGTGATTTGGAGATGAATCCTCCCCTCCTTTTATAGACTTTAGCCTCTGAATTTGTCTCCTATTTCTTTGGAACGGATCATGAATTTTTCCAAATTTTTATCGCTGGCGACCGCGTCCAAACGTTATCCGCTTTGACCTAGCGCAAAATCGATCGCCGCCATCACGATCGATGCTCTCATCACCGATCGATGACATTCGACCGATGCATCTCATCACCAATCGATAGCCGATATGATCGCCCAATGTCCGCGATGACTCGAAAATGATAAATACGACGGTTTCTAATCGTCCGATCTCGACCTAGACCTTCCACAGGAGGTCTTAGTCGAATCGTCGCCTACGGTTGTCCCCGTAAAGAGGACACGACCTTACAATCTCTCACTCACACGAGCTTACCTCGATAGTAGCTCTCGCTTCCGGCCTTCCACTCGATTCCTTCGGCTCCCTCCGAATTCACTCAAGTGTCGCCCGACCACCACGGCTTCCTCCGGGTGTCGCTAGCCTTCAGCTCCAGCTTTAGTACTTTTCTGCACACTTGATTTAGCTCGTGAGATAACAATATAAACTTAACTTTGTGTCTTTGCCATAATCAAAACACAGGTTCGATTATCTAGTGCCCCTGCACCAACAGACTTGAACTTTCTTCATCACATGGTCAACCCTAGTCAACCATCTCCTTTTGTCAAACATCAATGTCAAACATCAAAACACCACTCGAGTAAAACTCGAGTCTTGTCAATCGTGACTTGGGTCGATTGCACCAACATCAGATACAAGGCTAAGGACACAAATAGATCATACATGTCCTTGTTTAATAGAAATGCTAAGGGTCGAGTCCAGGCTTGGGTTCCTAAGACTAACTTAGTCAATCAAGTTGGACTGAACCAATTTTCGATTCCCAAAGGACAAGTTTACGTAGTGAACAAGACCCAATAGAGCTACTATGTAGGGGGAGCTAACTCGTTGATTATTTCCTTAATTAGATAAAACTCTTGCATGCTTTAGTTCACTTTACTTTCTTAATTTACAATGGACTAAATTGGAAATAAAGTAGTTTAAACTTGAACAACCTAGTACTAAGATGAAGTGAACTGACAGTAAGTTAGGGAAACTCTTCGAAGTGTATGTCTATGAAGTGGTCGTTGCTCCGATATCCAAGAAGGTCATGTGCCTCGCCACGACCTGGTGCACTAAGTCGAGTGGAACTGACCGAAGCTAACTCACTAAGTCATTGACTAGTTAGACCAAGGCTTAGTCCAAAGTGAATCAAGTACTTGATTCCTTCATTGACTTTGTCTAGGAATTGGTCGTTGCTCCGATAACCAAGAAGGTCATGTGCCTCACCATGACCTAGAAGTCAATGTTGGAAAAATCTACTTAACTAGCTCAAAACAAGCTTGAATCTAACACAAGTTTAAAAAACTTTGTAATTGCTCATTAAATTTAATTGAGATTAAAAAAAATCCTCATCTCACAAAACTCATAGGAATAAGTGTATTGAAAACCTAGTATGGGTGAGATGATTTAGAATTTAATCAAGTTTAATTAGTTTAATACAATTCACTTAACTTAACCTAACTAAAACTTAACTTAACCTAACTAAAATTTAACTTAACCTAACTGAAACTTAACTTAGTCTAACTAAAACTTAACTTAACCTAACTAAAACTTAACTTAGTCTAAGTAAAACTTAACTTAACCTAACTAAAACTTAACATAACCTAACTTAACTCAACCTAACTAAAACATAACTTAACCTAACTAAAACTTAACTTAACCTAACTTAACCTAACCTAACTAAAACTTAACTTAACCTAACGAAAACTTAACTTAACCTAACTAAAACTTAACTTAACCTAACTAAAACTTAACTTAACCTAACTAAAACTTAACTTAACCTAACCTAACTAAAACTTAACTTAACCTAACTAAAACTTAACTTAAGCTAACTAAGCAACCTAACCTAACCAACTTAATCGATTCAACTTTAATCAACTCAATAAATTTAACCCTAATCAACTAATTCAACCCCAATCAACATATTAAACTCAATTTTAATTAAGTCAATCAACTCAACTTTAATTCTAAGAGAATCAACATAATTAAGGGGGTCTTAAGATATATTATAATTCTAGGGGGAGTTAATCATTTAAAATTTTATCTTGAAAAGAAATTAAGTATAAATATAACAATGTTACTTTAAGGGGGAGATCAAGAGTCTAGGGGGAACCTAAAATATTTTTCTAAATTATGATATTTTTAAAATATTCTCTAAAATTATGTTAAAATTGGATAAGAAATATTCTTAAGGGGGAAATAGAAAAATTTAAAGCTTGCTAAGAATCTATGAGAAACTATCTTCTTGAAAACATAAAGCTTTAATTAAGGAGAAGTTTCAAAATGTTAATTAACGGGGAGAAAAACTTAAGTTTGAATGCTCTTTAAAAAGCTTAAATAGTTTCAAGTTTAAATACGTAAAAATTCTACTTAGGTTTTGATGTATGGGGATAAAACAATTAACCATTATAAAGATTTAATTGAGGGGGAGTTAGGAATTTTTTAAAATTATTGAAAATTTTTGGATTTTGAAAATATGATATTATTCAGGGAAAGAAAATTTTTAAAATTTTGAAATATTTTGAAAAGTTTTTTTGAAATTTTGAAAATTGTTGAAAGTTTTGTAAAGTCTTGAATTTCAAAAATTTTAAGGGGGAGTTAGAAAAATTATTTGAAAATTTGAAAACCTTGAATAATAGGAGGAGTTAGAAAAATTATTGAAAATTTTGGAAAGTCTTGAATTTTGAAAATAATAAGGGGGAGTTAGAAAAATTGTTTGAAAATTTTGAAAACCTTGAATAATAAGGGGGAGTTAGAAAAATTGTTTCAAAATTTTGAAAAGCTTTTAAAAATAAAGGGGAAGTTGACAATTTTTGAAAAGCTTAAATTAAGTTTTTGAAATCAGATTAATTTCGAGGGTGAAATATTTTTAAATGTAATTTTTGAGATTGATAATTTCTCATTTTTGTGAAACTTCGACTCTCCACTACATCATTTTGGCATTTTAAAATTGATCTTTTATTTTGATGTATGCCAAAGGGGGAGAGAAGAGAGATAAGTTAGAAAAGGAAGAGATTTATTGAAAGGAAGATGCAAAAATTTGATAAGGCTTTATCCATCTCATACATGGTTAATTTTATGCATCTATGTCAAAATTTGATAGTTCATCTCTTATACATGTCAATATTTGGATATTGGTAGTTGATTCTCCTAACTTTAATTGATGTGTTATACATCAAAAAGGGGGAGATTGTTGATGCAGTGAGCATCACTATTTAATTTTGATGTATGAACCATAGTTAAAAGTTAGGATTTACTTGTGTTCTAATATCAGTGTTAAGTGTGTAGGATTAACAAGAAGTCCTAGTAGGTCGTGTTGATCGGATACTAGGCAAGTATCTTGACAAATCAGGAGGATCGGACGCCAGACATGAAGTCCAGATGGGTCGCGTGGACCAGACATCTGGCATGAAGACTGGTTGGGTTAAGAGACCGAACAATCAGCAAAAAGTTCAACTGGGTCAGGCAGACCGGACAGCTAGTGGAAGTCCCGGTGGGTCAGATCGGAGTGGTAAGTCTGGCAAGTAGTTGGCAGGTAAGCTTCGAGTGAAGAGGTGAGGTCGAGTCCTCTTTTGGGGGACACAGTTAGGCGTTGATCCGATGGAAATGTCCACGTGGGACTTATTAGTCGAGATCGAGCAGTATTACTACTTCTATCACATTTAATATTATGTATTTGGGCTAATCTTGTTTTGTAGGGATCAGTCGACTGAATGGATTCGAGTCGACTGAAGTCTAATCGACTGGATATGGATCAGTCGATTGGATACCTACTTGGCAGGATCAGCTGGTGATTGATCGGAGATCTGGAGACGCATATGGAAAGGGTTTCAATCGACTAAAGGGTTTGAGTCGACTGAAGAGGTAAATTTTTCGATGTGAAGTCGGGTGATCTGGAGTCGACTGGAAGACCAGAAGTTCCTAATCGACAGGCTGATGTGGAGTCGACTGGAAGGCATTCCAGTCGAATGGAAAAGATTTATAAAATAAGTGCTCGACTTGATTCGAGTAAGAAATTGAATCTATGTAGAAGTGCTGTTGAACTCCATTCTCATTCTCCAAAGCTAAATTTCCACAACAAAGCGATCTTCTGACACTCCCAGCATACTTCAACCATCTACTTAGTGTCGGTATACGTTCTTGTATTTGCTAATTCATTTTTTGCTTGTGTATTTAAATTCAAGAGTGGGTAGTGTGTTACCCATCTCTTATATTTGTAAAAAAGAGAAACCCTCCGAATTTGAGAGTTCTCGAGTCGGAGGGCATTTAGTGATTGTCAATCGAAGTAGCTCTCGAAAGAGCTATAGGCCTTGAACTAGCATCTAAGTTAGGGTTGTGAACCAAGTAAAATAAAGTGTTATTATTTTCTGCTGCATACTCACAGTAGTTTTCAAAATATTCTAATAGTTTCAAAATAAATTTTTTAACCTCGGAGATTCACCCCGCTCTCTCGAAGAAACACGATCCTATAGTTCTCTATTATATCAATATGTATTTTTTTTAAGGAAACCTATCTAAAGATATTGAATGCCTCTTTCGAGATCAACCCAATATATTTACCTAACTTGACTTCTACTTTCACAGTGTTAGCCCTTAAAAGGATCTTGATAGCAATATGGGAACCTGTCACAAGAACCCCAGCGGATCGATTCAAGAACCACTACTTATTACTCATATGAGACAAGGTTAGATAAATTATTATGTTCTAGGATCGATTATAAAATCCTCGAGATGTCCTAATCGCTTTGGGGTATTCATACGTAGTTGATCTTGATAGCAATATGGGAACTTGTCACGAGCACCCCAGTGGATCAATTCTTCATGAAAGCTCATAATTGATATAGCTCCTCATGATTAGTTTTATAAAACCAGGATTAGAAACCCCAAAAGCATGCGAATAGGTGATAAGAAAACTCGCAAGATAGTCTATACATACTGTAAAACCAATTCAAGAAGTTTACAATCGATGAATAAAAGAGTTATAACAATCCAAGGTGAATAAAAAAAGATCTACTCCCTCATCCTAAGATCGAGGAGAATTACTCCATAGTATGGAAGGAAAATAAAAATAAATTACAGAAAGACATTCGACAAAACAAAAGGAGAGAGAAAGTAAAACAAATTTGTCAACGTCAGTTGAATGTTTCATCTGGCTTGGGTTCCTTCTCCACGATTTCGCAACTTGCCCTAGGATGCTCCTTGACGGTTTCCTTGATACTAAGGTCTAAGATCTCTAGAATACCTTTCTCCTTGTTAGGGCAATCAACCCATGTATGATGTGGTTTTGATTAGTGTGGAAAAGGGTTTAAGTTAGGTTGTTATGTGATTTGATATGAGTGTTTAAGTTGTGCATGAGTTAGCTTGATGATAGCATTGGTGGGTTCACCATCTCATGGCTCGAGTCCTTGAGTTGGTGAAGAATGGCATTGCAAAATTCGTATGCTTGGTGCATCCGAGGAACTACCGGACCAAGAGCATTGGAGTAAAGCCAAAGGAAGGAGACTTCAAGGTGAGACACAAATGATGGCATTGCAAAAGCCATGCGCTTGGTGCATCTGAGGGACATGGTCGGATGAAGAGAGCTTTGGTGAGGGACTCCAAGGGAGATGAGAGATTGAGCGATTGCAACAGTAGCTCAAAGGTGAACTTGGACGAATGGCTAAGTCAAGTGTCAGATGCTCAAACTTAGGTTTGAAATTTAACTCGACGTTTGGTTAAGTCGGATACTCAAACAAGTATTTGTTTGAGGTTTTATCCGACACCAGTTGACTGCTATAGATAGCAGTCCACTACTCTGAGTCGATGGCACTTGACCGGGTGCTCGACTGTTCATTATTTGGTTTCGGCCCAACAATGATCGCTAGGGTTTGGCGATCATTGTTATACCATCGACCAAGCGCCAGGGACGGCGAATGACTACTCAAGGTGGTCGCAGGTACAAAAGTTTTGAAAGTCGACTGATTACCTAGATCACTCGACTGAAAACTCGATCAGTCGACTGATAAGATGGTCAGTCGACTGATGGAGGAGCCGTTGGATGTGACAACCATGATTTAGTCGGGTCAGAAACCGTTGAAATGACCATCAGTCGAATGAGTCATGTATCAGTCGACTGTCGCCTGCCCAACAGGAAGAAATCTCTTCTCTCTATAAAGAGTGTTGGGAGTATGGGGAATACAATCAAAGTCCCACATTGGTAAGACATGGAAAAGATCATGTGCTTATAAGAAAAAAGATATCTCCATTGGTGTGAGGCCTTTTGGGTAAAGCCCAAAAACAAAACCATGAGGGCTTGGGCCCAAAGTGGACAATATCATACCATTGTGGAGATATGTGGATCTTATATGCACTAACAATTGGTATCAGAGCCATGGTCCATGTCAAGCCATGAACCTCGAACGAAGGAAGTTGAGCTCCCACGTCCGGATCAAGAGAACCAGACATCAGGAAGGAAGTCTAGTTGGGTCGGGGGGACCAAACAACTGGCAGGAAGTCCTGGTGGGTTGAAGATCGGACATCAAGCAGAGAAAATCCTTCGAGGAGGGATAGGCTTGAGGGGGGGGCCCAATGTGGTCCTTCGTTTGAGGGGGGGATTGTTGGGAGTATGGGGAATACAATCAAAGTCCCACATTGGTAAGACATGGAAAAGATCATGTGCTTATAAGAAAAAAGATATCTCCATTGGTGTGAGGCCTTTTGGGTAAAGCCCAAAAACAAAACCATGAGGGCTTGGGCCCAAAGTGGACAATATCATACCATTGTGGAGATATGTGGATCTTATATGCACTAACAAAGAGAAGGGGTGAGAGCCTTTGGGAGGTTAATACTTCTACTCTAAAGTTCTCCCCAAGTGCTGTGAACGTTTTCCACTCCTCTTCCTTGTGTTTATTTCCATTCTATTGTAAGAGGGAGTGAGTTCTTGTAAGAACGTTCACCTCCAGCTTTCTTGGGCTAAAGGAGAGAATAGTGATTGGATTTGAGGGAGTTATTGCCAAACAAATCATCTGTGGACTAGCGGCAAGGGTTGTGAACCATGTTACATCGGCGTGTTTGTCTTTGCATCTTCTTTACTTTGTGTTTTGTTTTAATTGTCTTAATTAGCATACTCCACTGCGCTAATGATTTGTATAGACGATTAAGATGAACGAAGTCCATCGTACAAGAAAGGCTATTCAACCTCCCTTCTAGCCGGGCCACGATCCTCCAACAAGTGGTATTAGAGCAAGGTTGCTTGTCACCGGACTCACCACCACAACAAGCACGACAACAAAGATGGTCGGCTCGAACATTCATCTGCCTAAATTCGAAGGCGACTTCTCTTGGTGGAAAAAACTAATGGAGGTATTTTTCGAGACCGATTTTGAAATTATGCTTATCATGGAAAACGGTTTCGAGATACCTAGGGATGAAGAAGGGAGGCTCATAGAAAAATCGAGGTGGACTAAGAAGCAAAGAGAGGAGCACCTTGAAAATTCAAAAGCCAAGCACCATCTCTACAACGTGCTCCCTCAACAAGAGATCAACCGAATAGGAGAATGCGCAAGCACCAAGGAGATGTGGGAAAAATTGGTAGAGCTTCATGAAGGCACCTCCGAAGATAAGTTAGCAAGAAGGGACCTTCTCCGATCTCAACTCAATAATATAAAACTAGATAAAGGAGAAAAGGTACTTTCTTTGCATTCAAGATTTAAAGAAATTATTAACAGTTCATGAAGGCAATAGATGTTTTTCCCCAGTCATCAAAGTGGAGCTCAATGGTGGACTCCTTCTACATATCAAAGAATCTAGAGGTAAGTACTCTAGAAGAATTTTTCTCTACTATGGAGCTTCATGAAACTATACTTGAAGTTATAGTAAAAGAACCAAGGGGAGTAGCACTTATGGCCAACAAAGGAAAGAAGAAGAAGGAGACTCCACCCTCCTCATCGGATGAAGAATCTTCCTCATCAATGAATAGCAATGAAGAGACCTACATGGTAAGAAAGGTGAGACGTGCATTAAAAAATTTTAAGTTTAACAAGTCTCATGATAGGAGAAGGAGGAAGATTATATGCTACAATTGTCAAGGAGAGGGACACATGAGAGATGAATTCCCTCTCTTGAACAAGAGCAAGGATGAAAGGAAGAAGAATGAAAAGAAGAAGGAAGGGAAGAAGAAGGAAGAGAATAAATCGAAAGATAAAGGAAAGGGCAAAATGCAAAACTTGAAGGCCACATGGGACAATCCATCATCATCAGAGGAAGAAGGATTCACAAGCCTCACACTCATGGGGATAGATGACTTGAACTCCACCTCATCCGAGCTAGAAGGAAGTACAAGTGAGGAGGAGAGCTCAAGTGTAGGGGGAGCATCCTCATCGGAATCGCAAGAAGGAGATTGGGTAAGTGAGGTAAAAAGCCTACACACTCAAGATATTATTTCCATGATTACTAGTTTGACTAAGGACTTATTTAGAATGTAAAAGAAAAACAAATGCATGCAAAATGAAATTAAGGATCTAGAAGAAAAATTGAAGAATGCATGTTTAAATGTTAATGATTCTTCTTCTAGTGTTAATGATGCATGCTTAGAAGAGAACAAGGTCCTAAGGGAAAAGATAGAATTCCTTACTAAGGCCCTAGAGAAATTCACAATAGGCTCCAACACCTTGAACATGATCATTGGGAGCTAAAGGGCTAGCTTTAACAAGAAGGGCCTAGGATATAAGGGATCTAAGAATGAAAAAGTTTATCATTGTTTAATAGCTAGGGGGCAATTAAAGACTACAATGGTAGCTAGGAAATGGATCCCAAAAGAGTATTTGGTGAACCCTATTGGAAAAAATCTATATTGGGTTCCCAAGTCAATCCTCAAGAGTTAGAGAAACCTAGGATAGTCAACCATAGTTGGACTTATTTTATATCATGCTTAATGGTTGACTTATGTTGAAGTTGGGTAGTATTTGATTTATCATGAGCATGATGGTTGTTTTTGATAATACTTAACCTTGGGTAGAATTGCATGAAATTTTGGTTAAGTATAATTACCTTTAGTTACATCTCACATTCACCATAAGGCTAACTTGATTGATAGCATAGCAATGGGTGAGATGATAGGTTGATACAAATTACTCACTTATGCTTATGACATTTTTGATGGGTCATTAGGTGTATCATGATATAGTAATCATAGACCAACTATAGGGAAAGAAAATGTTTAATCAATGGACATATTGCCCATAAATCATAGTTGGATATTTTAAATGTTTTAAAACCATTTCTTGTTTTATAAACTGTGAGTTTATGCTTTAAAATGTTTAAGGCAAAACTAGGTCTTAAAGTTGATACAAAATTGAGACATTTTATAACTTTTGAGTTTTTGCCTAATTTTCGAAAATAGAATGAATTTTCTTGAAAAATCATTTTTCATTGATAAAGGGACTCATAAGAAATGTGTTCCCCAAATTTCATGATTTTTAGAAATTTATATAATTTTTAATGCATTTCTAAAAAGGTGAAATCTAGGTGTCAATGACCGATTGTCCAACCACGATCGATAGAACTGTGCACGAGCACAACAACTTGATTTCTGAGTTTTCATCATGTTTGGTGATTTTCTTCCATTAAGACTTTGATGTCCGATTATATGACATATGTTTAATGTTTTTGATAGTGTCAAAGGGGGAGAAATGTTGAGTTTAAGTTAATCATGCTAGGGGGAGAGTTGCATGTATTAAGGGGGAGTGTTTTCATACTCATATTTGATTTACATGCTTATCTTCCTTATGTGTTTTTATGTTGTTTTACCTAACTTAAACATGTTGCCACACATCAAAAAGGGGGAGATTGTTAGGGCAATCAACCTATGTATGATGTGGTTTTGATGTGTGTCGCAAAGGGTTTAAGTTAGGTTGTTATGTGATTTGATATGTGTGTTTAAGTTGTGCAAGACTTAGTAAATCACACATGAGTTAGCTTGATGATAGCATTGGTGGGTTCACCATCTCATGGCTCGGGTTCTTGAGTCGGTGAAGGATGGCATTGTGGAAGTCGTGCGCTTGGTGCATCCGAGGGACTGCTGGACCAAGAGCATTAGAGTGAAGCCAAAGGAAGTAGACTTTAAGACGAGACACGAAGAATGGAATTGCGAAAGTCGTGCACTTGGTGCATCCGAGGGACGTGGCCGGATGAAGAGAGCTTCGGTGAGGGACTCCAAGGGAGATGAGAGATTGAGCGATTGTAACGGTAGCTCATAGGTGAACTTGGTCGAATGGATAAGTCAAGTGTCGGATGCTCAAACTTAGGTTTGAGGTTTTACCCTATGTTTGGTTAAGTCAGATGCTCAAACAAGTATTTGTTTGAGGTTTTACCAACACCAGTTGACTACTATAGATAACAGTTGACTGCTCTGAGTCGATGGCACTCGACTGGTGTTCGACCGATGTTCGACTGTTTGGTTTCTGGCCCAGCAGTCAACTACTAGGGTTTGGCAGTCAACTGCTGCACCATCAGTCGACTGCCAAGGGACGACAGTCGACTACTCAAGGTGGTCACGGTCATAGAAGGTTTGAAAGTCGACTGATTGCCTTGATCACTCGACTGATGCCTCGATCAGTCAACTGATAGGATGGTCAGTCGATTGATGGATGAGCCATTGGATGTGACGAGCATGATTCAGTCGGGTCAAAAACCATTGGAACGACCATCAGTCGACTGATGCATGCATCAATTGACTATCGCCTGCCCAATGGGAAGAAATCTCATCTCTCTATAAAGAGAAGGGGTGAGGGCCTTTTGGAGGTTAATGCTTCTACTCTAAAGTTCTCCCCAAGTGTTGTGAACGTTTTCCACTCCTCTTCCTTGTGTTTATTTACATTCTATTGTAAGAGGGAGTGAGTTCTTGTAAGAAGGTTTATGTCCACCTTGCCAGGGCTAAAGAAGAAAATAGTGATTGGATCTGAGGGAGTAATTCGCTGAACGAATCATCTGTGGACTAGCGGCAAGGCCGTGAACCACGTTACATCGGTGTGTTTGTGTTTGCATCTTCTTTACTTTGTGTTTTGTTTTAATTGTCTTAATTAGCATATTTAGCTGCACTAATGATTTGTATAGACGATTAAGACAAACGAAGTCCATCGTACAAGAAAGGTTATTCAACCCCCTTCTAGCCGGGCCACGATCCTCCAACACTCCTTTGCCCTGGAGTCTTTTTATAGCATTTTCAAGGAGAAGAATTCGGGAAGTTGGTTAACCGTTGCACGACCGTGCCATTTGGCATGACCTACTCGAGTTGGAGGTTGGAATGACTCAGCACGCCTCAAATTCGGGTGTGTTGGCAGTGCTAGGCATGGTCATGCCATTTGCCACTGTTGTGCCATTTGGCATGGTCAAGGCATGTTGGACTCTGGTTTACTCCTTTTTTCATACGTTCCTATAAGAAAACTCATAACCGTAGTTATCTAAACTAAGAAGATAAAAGGAAGGTAAATACAAATGTTTTACGTATGATATGTGAATAAAATACTAAAAAAGAATGGTAAATTAACCCTAAAATATGCGTATAATTCACACTCATCATATCTTATCATGTGTAATTATATAAGTATTGAAAATATCCCTAGTTGATAAATTAATGAGATTAGAAATCATTAATTTTGTGAGACTAGCACATGTTATGCTCACTGGTTTATCCAAGCATTCGGTACTCACTGAATGGAAGCATAGGGATGCTGAGAGTGAACATGTGGATGCTAGTTATGGTAACTAGTTCATTGGAGTGACCTACTATGAGACTTCATGTGGTTCTATATGTTGTTGAAGGTCTCATTGTAGCTCGAGTGCGAGCTTCCTTAGACTTGAGGTATTTAAGTCATCTTGATCATGGCGCCTTATACTTTGACTTCTTCGCAGCCATCTATATAGTGGATAACTCCAAGATGATTGGGTATGAACCAAAGTGATTGAAGGTGTTTGAATAGCCCATAGAAAATTCACCACTCCTAGTAAAGGAGATGTATACCCTAGGCCTCTTGTCAGGATTGTTACTCAAAAGTCTTTGTCCAGAGAAAACATGTTAAGAAGATGGTCTTCTTGGGAACATATAAGAGTAACTTGAATCCACAGGACAAGGAAACTAACTTGGCCTTGGTGAAACGTAGTCACCCTAGTGTGGACGAACACATAGACCATGTCTTGAACCACATGAGTATTGAATGAGTAAAAGAAACAAGGCACGAACAACTATAGTTGCAGAAGGGTTCAAAAATGTTCTGGAGTCTATTCAGACTTTTCGATCAATTGGGGGCATGATGTACTGCTAGGTGCCACTCATGATCTTTTTATAATTAAGGGGTTAATTATGAATGGCCAATATAACTAGTAACCTATTGGGTAACATGCACTATGAGTGATCTCGAGATGTAATACAAGTCTGAGAATGAGATTTTAGAAGAGAGAGGATATATCTGGTTGGAATAGACCAAGGGGGTGTGAAATAGATGCTATGGAACCTCCTATGGCATTGACAGACTTAGCACGACCATATCACACCTAAAAGAACTCAAATGGACCATCAGAGCTTCACATGGCTATGCCTAACTAGGCACGGGTCATGCCAGGCTCTGACCAAAAATGGCCAAAACTTGGGCTTTGCCCAGAAGGACACACGGCTGGTCGTGTGTCCAGGCACGGTCGATCGTGTGTAAGACACACGATCATATCGCGGTTCCGCCATTTTTAGAGATTTCTCTTATAGAAATTTCCTCGATTGTTCTTGCCTTAATTATAGGATAATTATGGTAAGATAGGTTCCGTTTAAGCCTCCTAAGATGACCTAATCAAGAGATCTATAAATAGATCCCTTGATAATCTTTAGAGAAGAGTTTTTTCTTAAGTTTTTCCTTGGTAGATATCTTCCTCTCTCTCTTCTTCTCTTGTCTTCACCGGTTGGCTAGCACCAATCGGAGACAAAGGCTTTCTGCTCTAGGAGTTGTCTTAGGTGATCTCGGCATGGATACTGATAGAGGAAAGAGTTGTTGGTCTTGCTTGTGGTTTCAACGGATTCGAAAGAATCTCGAAGGTATAACTTCTCCTTCTCTTTTGTGGGTTTTCATGTGATTATGCCAAAGCAAGTTTTTCTGACCCCCAAGGATGTCTGGGATGTAATAAAAATTGTTTTATTCGCTTTATTTCACTGTGCATGATCCCAGAATCTCCAACAAGTGGTATTTGAGTTGATTAGGGTTGAGTTGGTTATGGTTGAGTAGATTAGAGTTGAGTTCATTAGAGTTGAGTTTATTGAGTTGATTAGAGTTGAGTTGATTAAGGATGAGTTGATTAGGGTTGAGTTGATTAGAGTTGAGTTCATTAGAGTTGAGTTGATTAGGGTTGAGTTGATTAGAGTTTAGTTAATTAGAGTTGAGTTGATTATGGTTGAGTTGATTAAGTTGAGTTGAGTTGAGTAAATTGGTTAAGTTTAGTTGAGTTCTAATTTATCCCACCCTATCTAAGTTTTCAATACACGTTAATCCTATGGGTTTTGTGAGATAAGGATTTATTTTTATCTTAATTAATTTTAATGAGAAATTTCAAAGTTTTTAAACTTGTATTAGATTCATGTTATCTTGAGCTAATCAAGTAGATTTTTCTAAAATTGACTTCCAGGTCATGGCGAGGCATATTGTTGGTGCAATCGACCCAGGTCACGATTGACCAAACTCGAGTTTGACTCGAGCAGTATTTTGATATTCGACAAAACATATGACAATGTGATTGTCATGGGAAAGTCCAAGTCATGAGTACTTGACATGGAAAGTCCAAGCATGGGTCTTGGAAATGGTAAAGTCCAAGTCTTGGGTACTTGCCAATGGAAAAGTCCAAGCATGGGTATTGGCATTTGAAAAGTCCAACATAGAGTAGGCAAGGAAAGTCCAAGGGTGTAGTCTTAACCACGTAAGTCCAAGTGTGTAGTCTTGGCGGTGAAAGTCTAAGTCATGGGTACTTGGCAATTGGGAAGTCCAAGGGTTGATATTGGCGGTGTAAATTCCAAGGGTGGAGTCTTGGCTGCATAAGTTCAATGGTTGGCAGCGTAAAGTCCAAGCGTGGGTCTTGACAGCGTAAGCCCAATGTGCCTTGGTGGTGTAGACCCGGTTAGCATGATAATAGTCGATGTAAAATCTCATTCTCAGACTTGTTTTACATCTCGAGATCACTCGTAGTGCATGTTACCCAATAGGTTCCCGGTTATATTAGTCATTCATAATTAACCCCTTAATTATGAATAGATCATGAGTGACAACTAGCAGTACATCATGACCCCCAATTGACCAGAAAGTCTGAATAGACTCCAGAACTTTCCTTAACCCTTCAGCAGCTACAGTTGTTCGTGTCTTGTTCCTTTCACTCATCCTATACCCACTTGGTTCAAGACATGATCTATGTGTTCGTCCCCACTAGGATGACTATGTTACACCAAGGCCAAGTTAGTTTCCTTGTCCTGTGGATTCAAGTTACTCCTACATATTACCAAGAAGACTATCTTCTTAACATGTTTACTCTGGCAAAGACTTCTGAGTAACAATCCTGATAAGAGGCCTAGTGTTGGGTTTCCGGCACCGCGGCGTGTGTGTGTTCGATCATGTTTCGTAAACATGAGCACAGCGGAAGCAATAAAAATAATAAATACTCCTATTTATTACAACACACACAACACACGCATGCTATTACAACAAGTGTAGACATAACCGTAAATTAAAATTGCAATAAAAGGAAATTAAACTACGTTATACCTTTCGTATGACGTGTAGCGGGAACGGCATCAACCGGAACGATCCTCGTAAGAATCGTCTCTATCCGTATCCACGCCGAACTCCTCGGGATGACTTCGCCAAGCCACGAGCTTCGTCTTCGTACGGGTTACTAGCCTCGTGTTGAAGACGACGTGATCGAGAGATGATCATGATCCGAATCCAAATTCGGACCTAAAAACAAGTCCTCAAGACTTGCTTCTCCGGAGAGGTATTCGTCAACCGATTGACGAATCCTTCGTCCTCCACCTCAGAGGATTACCGGAGATCAAATCCCCGGTATGTTAGCCGCTGTCGGAGCACTAACCGTCGTCCAAACGACGCTCCGACGAGAGGAGAAGAAGCTGTCCAGAAAACTGGACAGCTTGGTGGAGGAGATAGGCGCCGCCAAAACAAGGAGACAAAAGCTCACCTTGATGCCGAACCTTTAGGGGATCACCGGAGGGTCGCCGAGGTTCACCGGCTGAGCTTGACGCCGCAAGGGTCTTGACGGCAGCACAATCAAGCTGGGCAAGGAGCTTGGGCGGCACAACCAGGTTGGGCGGCAACTCCTGGAGGCTAGGGTTTTGATTTTGGATTAGGTTTAACAACTTTTAAGCCCACTTTTATAGAGAACTAATTCTCTTAATGGTTAATGGATCATATCCATAAAGCCCGTTAACCCGCTCCATTAAGATAAGTTAAAATAAACCAAACCATGATGGTTTATTTTAAGTTAAAACGAACCAACCAACTTTTGGTTCATTCGCTTAAAATAAACCAAACCCTTTGGTTTATTCTTATCCATTGGATTAGAACCAAACCATTTTGGTCCATCCATTACGCCTTCATAAGACGCACCCATCCACGCTTCCATTGCGATCAAACAATTTCATGCTCGCTTTATGTTTGGTCCAACCAAACATAGTTTCTCTCGGTTCCGAGAATCTCATTCTCAAGCTCGCTTTTAAATCCTTTGGATTACACTCGCGTGTGACCCAAATAGGTTCTCGGTTTATGTTGGCCGCCTATAATTAACCATTAATTATAGAACGATCATGAGTGGCACCTAGTAGTACATCATGATCCCCAATTAACCTAAAAGATCAACGTTGATCCGTAACTATTTCAGAACCCTTCAAGAGCTCGAATGAATCGCGGCCCATTCCCTTCACTCATCTTATACCCACTTGGTTCGTGACATGGTCTATTGTGTCACCTCACTAGGTCACTACGCCACACCTAGCCCAAGTATCATTTCCTC
The DNA here is from genome assembly GCA_025175895.1 of Wurfbainia villosa. Lineage (NCBI taxonomy): Eukaryota > Viridiplantae > Streptophyta > Magnoliopsida > Zingiberales > Zingiberaceae > Wurfbainia > Wurfbainia villosa. The sequence goes on along the minus strand of CM046000.1, from coordinate 32,731,778 downwards.
GCCCTACTGATTCTAGTTACTCCACATGTATCGAAGAGTACCTTACTCTAAACATGTAATGCTTTGGCCAAAGACTTTAGTAACAATCCGACGAGAGGCCATGGGTATACATCTCCTCGCAAGGAGTGGTGAATCCTTTATAGGCTATTCAAACACCTTCGATCACTTCGACTTATACCCAATCATCCCGGGTCCACATCTCCTTAGAGATGTTTGCTTAAGATGTCAAAGCATAAGTCTCCATGATCAAGATGAATTGAATACCGCAAGTCAAAGGAACATCGCACTTAAGACACAGTAAGAACTTCATTGACATATCTATATATGCAGAGAACCATATGAAGTCTTACGGCTGGTCACTCCAATGAACTAGTTACCATAACTAGCATCCACGATCAACTCCGGACATCACTATGTCTCCACCCAGTGAGAATCACCGCTTGGATACACCAAGTCTGATTGCAATTGATGGTGTCCAAATCCATCAATTCATCGACTAGGGATAATTCCGATACATCACAATTACACATGTAGAGATACTCACTAGTTGTGATCCAATCACAAATTCTCTCATGCTGTGAATCGTATCGTGGACATTCAATAAATGAGTTTAAGATCCAATCAAATACATTAAACATGTATACTCAAATAGTGAATCTTCATTTATCATATAAATGGTTCATACATAAGGCGATTGCCTTAGGACATCTCTCATATATTACTAACAGACTCCCACTTGGCCTAATGCCAATCGCTATGGTATCCTATACCATAAGCTCTAACATGACCCTCAAACTTATTTTGAGGTAATGCCTTAGTTAAAGGATCCGCTAAGTTCCTTTCAGTGGGAATTTTCTCGATTTGTATTTAGTTCCTACTTATGATCTCTCTGATAAGATGATAGCGGCGAAGCACATGTTTGGATCGTTGATGAGACCTTGGCTCTTTCGCCTGTGCAATTGCTCCATTGTTGTCGCAGTAGACCGGTATTGCTTCAACAATGGCCGGAATCACACCAAGTTCATGAACGAACTTCTTGATCCAAACCGCCTTCGCCGCCTGCCGCAATATATTCTCGCCTCAAAGTGGTAGAATCCGCCCCTCTTGTTTGGAACTTTTCCAACTCATCGCGCCCCATTCAAGGTGAACACGATCCGCATCGAGACTGAATCATCCTTGTCTCGTCTCGAAGCCGCATCCAGATACCCGCGTATCACCATGTCCCTTCTCCATATATTAGGAACACATCCTTAGTTCTTCTCAAGTACTTAAGGATCGCCTTAATACCCCAATGATCCATTCTCGGATCGAGGGTATCCGCCGTGACACTCAGAGCGTACGATACATCGGGCCTCGTACATAACATAGCATACATGATAGATCCTATTGCGGATGCATAGGGAATCTTACTCATGCAAATCCTCTCGTCTTCTGTGCGCGGACACATAGACTTAGAAAGGTGTACCCCATGCCTGATGGGCAGATAACCTTTCTTGGATTCCGACATGCTAAACCTCTTTAGCACTCGGTCTATATATGTAGACTGCGAAAGACCAAGCAACCGTTTCGATCTATCTCTATAGATCTTAATCCCAAGGATGTAGGTTGCTTCTCCTGTGTCTTTCATGGAGAATGTCTTGGATAACCAAACCTTAATCGATCAGAAGATTGACACATCGTTTCCTATAAGTAATATGTCATCGACATACAATACTAGGAATACGACTGCACTCCCACTAACCTTCTTGTACACACAAGGTTCGTCTGGATTTTGTGAGAAATAAAACTTTTTGTTCGTCTCATCAAAACGGATATTCCAGCTCCTGGATGCTTGCTTCAATCCATAAATGGATCGTCGCAACTTGCATACCTTGGTTTTATCAACCGATGTGAAACCCTCAGGTTGTATCATATACACGCCCCCTCGAGCAAGTTTCCATTAAGGAAAGTCTTTCACATCCATCCGCCATATCTCATAATCATAATGAGTCGCTATGGCCAGAGCATCCGAATGGATTTAAGCATAGCTACGTAATAGGTTTCGCCATAATCAACACCTTGTTTTTGATATCCTTTCGCCACCAATCTAGCCTTATAGGTAATCACATTACCATCCATGTCGGTTTTCTTCTTGAAAACCCACTTGCACCCTATAGGCTTTATGCCTTCAGGTGGGTCAACCAAGTTCCAAACTTGGTTTTCGTACATGGAATCCATTTCCGACTTCATGGCACCAAGCTACTTATCCCTTTCTGAACTTGTCAGCACTTCTTCATAACTGGTAGGCTCCTCATCATCAATGAGTAACACGTCGTTCGATTCACTTACGAGAAATCCATATCTCTCAGGAATATTGCGTGTTCTACCAGATCTACGAAGATGTGGTGTTACATTAGGTCCAGCCGATTGCTCATCACTATGAGTTGCTCCGCTGTGGTTCACTGTATCTCATCAATGTCTATTTGAGTCTCGAGCCTCCTCAAGCTCAACGACACTCCCATCGCTTTTCTTACAAGAGAAACTCTTTCTAGAAACACAAAGATGCCTTGAAACAAACACCTTTTGTTCCACAGGATGATAGAATTGGTAACCCCTTGTTTCCTTAGGGTATCCAATAAATAGACATTTATCAGACTTAGCATCCAGTTTGTCTGATACAGTCCGCTTCACATAAGCAGGACAACCCCATATCTTCAAGTAAGATACATGAGGTTTCTTACTAGCCCATATCTCATATGGAGTAGTAGAGACTACCTTGGTAGGCATTCTGTTTAACAAGTAAACAAACAGTTCAAGTGCATAACCCCAAAAGGACTTGGGAAGAGTCACATGATTCATCATTGACCTGACCATGTCCAACAAGGTCCGGTTACGCCTCTCAGATACACCATTATGCTGTGGTGTATAGGGCGGAGTCCATTGAGACAATATGCCATTGTCTCTTAGATAATCAAGAAACTCTTGACTTAAGTATTCACCACCTCGATCCGATCGAAGTATTTTAATACTTTTGTCATGTTGTTTCTCTACTTCATTTCTGAATTCTTTGAACTTTTCAAAGGCTTCAGACTTGTGTTTCATCAAGAACACATACCCAAACCGTGAGTGATCATCGGTGAAGGTAATGAAGTAGCTATAGCCTCCTAATGCTTGAGTTGACATAGGTCCACATACATCAGTATGTACTAGACCTAGTAACTCTCCCACTGCTCACCTTTTCCAAGAAAGGTAACTTAGTCATCTTGCCTTTCAAGTATTATTCGCATGTATAGTATGTATCCATTTCAAACGATTCCAGAATTCCACATCGGTGTAATTCGGACATGCATTTCTTGCTTATATGGCCAAGACGACAATGCCACATATAGGAGTCTATGTGATTATCCTTTCGAGCACGCGTGTTGCTCGCTTCGATATTGAAAATGTCACTGGATACGTCCAACGTATAAATGCCATTACTCAAAGTTCCAGTTCAATAAAGTACGCCATTCAAAGTTATATAACAACAATTGTTACTAAACGTTAAATGGAAACCATTTCTATTTAAGCAGGAAATAGAAACAATGTTGTTTATTAGAGAAGGAACATAATAGCAATTGTCCAGTTCCAAGACTAGTCCAATAGGGAGCTTCAGCAAATAAGTTCCGATGATGGCAAAGAACCTTTGCTCCATTGCCAACTCGCAAATTTGACTCCCCTCTGACAAGTCTTCTTCTATTCCTTAGCCCCTGTATGTCATTACATATATGTGAGCTACACCCAGTATCCAATACCCAAGTGTCTAAGGAAATAGAATGACAATCAATAACGAAGATACCTGAAGAGGATGGGGCATCGGATGCCTTCTTCTTCTTCATGGACTCAAGATAAATCTTGCAGTTTCTTCGCCAGTGTCCTTCCTTGCCACAGTGATGGCAAGTGCCCTTTTGCGCTGGTTCCGCCTTCTTTGCCTTTTTCTTTCCTTTCTTCTTTTCTTTTGACTTCCTCTTAGAACATATCTTTGAGGAATCAACATGAGAACCGCCTTCTCCTCATGCTTCACAGAAGGCTCCACAGTCTTCAGCATATTGAGGAGCTCGGGAATGGTGGATTCCAATTTGTTCATCCGATAGTTCATCACAAATTGCGAGAAACTCTTGGGCAAACAATGTAGAATTAAGTCAATACTTAACTCATGATCCATCACAAAACCGAGGGTAGCTAGCCGCTCGATGTACCCGTTCATCTTTAGCACAAACTGTACTACAGACGAACCTTCTTGCATCTTCGTGGTGAAGAGGAGCCTAGAGACCTCGAACCTTTCGGATCTCGCTTGCTCATCGAACAACTCATGAAGATGGAAGACCATAGTGTTAGCATCCATATGCTCATCGGTACCATCGCCGCTAGCATGATGCAACTCGCCACGAGACCGCCACATGCTTCGATAGACCAACATTTGGTCCGAGAGTTGCATCATCCTTAGGACGGTGGCCAGAAGAGGCTCTTCAAGGACATATGCAAGCTTTTCCGCCTTGAGAACAATTCTCGTTTCTAAGCCACCCAGAAGTTAGGCCTACTTTGTTCAATCCAAAATAGTGCGCAAATTCAAAGACGTCATGATCAATTTATTGACCTAGAAATACAAAACGAGCATATATGAGAAAATGATTTTAAAATGCATCAATATACATTTATAAATCCCATTCATTTTTCGAATTCAAAAACCCCAAAATCACTTTGGGAGATCGTAGGTCCATCTCCGAATGGGCTGATATCCATCATAGATAAGAACAACCTTGGAGTGAGTCCAACAAGCCATTCTTAGCTATGATGGTGGGTATCAAGTATACCGATTACATATCATGTATATGTAACTATCACAATGTGCTATCAACTAATTGAATGTTTACACATACATTGGGTTGTTAACACATTAACAAGTATGCATCATATGCATAGCACCCAACTGCACCTCTCTTCACATCGACCTTGGAGTGAGTCCAACAAATCGATGCTCCAAGTTAAAGCCAACCCATTAATCGCGAAATAGTTTTTAATATGGTTAGAGCGCATTCAACCAATTAGCCAGGCTTGGAGTGAGTCCAACAACCCAAACTAACGATTGACCTCTGACTCTTACCATATTAGAGTTAAACTATTCCAATGATTTGAACATGTTCAGGTTCGAGCCGGGCTTGGAGTGAGTCCAACAACCCAAACAAGAAACAGAACTCTGGTTCTAACCATATTAATGGAAGGTGTAGGCTTTAATATTGAGTTAGGTTTTTTTATGTCTCATCCTCTTTGCATGCAAATAACTATTATCTACATGGCATGGCATATATGGCATACATCTACATGTCACGACACGCATGGCATAATGTTATGCATCTAATGCAATTACATGGCATACAATTATGTCATGTATATATTTCCTTATATGTCATAACTATTTATGGAAATAAAATATGTTTAAGATTTGATTCTCCAAATCAAATCATAATTAAATTAGGAAACAAATTTCCAAATCTAATCACATATTTTATTCATGGAATTATTTGATTAAGGAAAATCTATTTAGGAAACCAATTTCCTAAATCTTTAAAACTACTTATGGAAATAAAATATTTTAAGATTTGATTTCCCAAATCAAATCATGATTAAATTAGGAAACAAATTTCCAGAATCTAATCAAATATTTTATTTATGGAAAATATCAATTTCCATAAATACTTCCAACTTTCCAAAAGTGGAAGATTTCCATAAATACTTCTAGACTTTCCAAAATTGAAAAATTTCCATAAATACTTCTAAATTTCCAAAATTTAGAAAACTTCCAGAAATACATTATGACTATCGCAAAACCATTTTTACGATTATGTCGAAACACAACCTGGGCTCTGATACCACTGTTGGGTTTCCGGCACCGCGGCGTGTGTGTGTTCGATCATGTTTCGTAAACATGAGCACAGCGGAAGCAATAAAAATAATAAATACTCCTATTTATTACAACACACACAACACACGCATGCTATTACAACAAGTGTAGACATAACCGTAAATTAAAATTGCAATAAAAGGAAATTAAACTACGTTATACCTTTCGTATGACGTGTAGCGGGAACGGCATCAACCGGAACGATCCTCGTAAGAATCGTCTCTATCCGTATCCACGCGGAGCTCCTGGGTATGATTTCGCCAAGCCACTAGCTTCGTCTTCGTAGGGGTTACTTGCCTCGTGTTGAAGACGACGTGATCGAGAGATGACGACGATCCGAATCCAAATTCGGACCTAAAAACAAGTCCTCAAGACTTGCTTCTCCGAGAGGTATTCACAACCGATTGACGAATCCTTCGCCCTCCACCTCAGAGGATTACCGGAGATCAAATCCCGGTATGTTAGCCGCTGTCGAGCACTAACCGCCGCCCAAACGACGCCCGACGAGAAGAAGCTGTCCAGAAAAAACTGGACAGCTTTTGGTGAAGAGATAGAGCGCCGGCCAAAACAAGGAGAGATAAAGCTCACCTTGATGCCGAACCTATAGGGAGATCACGGAGGTGGCGGAGGTTCACCGGCTGGAGCTTGGGCGCGGCAGGAGTTGGGCGGCAGCACAATCAAGGTGGCGGCAATTTGATTTTGGATTAGGGTTTAACAATCCTTTAAGCCCACTTTTATAGAGAACTAATTCTCTTAATGGTTAATGGATCATATCCATAAAGCCCGTTAACCCGCTCCATTAAGATAAGTTAAAATAAACCAAACCATGATGGTTTATTTTAAGTTAAACGAACCGAACCAACTTTTGGTTCATTCGTTTAAAATAAACCAAACCCTTTGGTTTATTCTTATCCATTGGATTAGAACCAAACCATTTTGGTCCATCCATTACGTCTTCATAAGACACAGCCCATCCACGCTTCCATTGCGACTGAAACAATTTCATGCTCGCTTTATGTTTGGTCCAACCAAACATAGTTTCTCTCGGTCTGAGAATCTCATTCTCAAGCTCGTTTTAAATCCTTTGGATTACACTCGTTGTCGCGTGTGACCAAATAGGTTCTCGGTTTATGTTGGCCGTCTATAATTAACCATTAATTATAGAGCGATCATGAGTGGCACCTAGTAGTACATCATGATCCCCAATTAACCGAAAAGATCAGCGGTTGATCGAACTATTTATAACCCTTGATGGCTTCGAATGAATCGTGCCCCATTCCCTTCACTCATCTTATACCCACTTGGTTGGGACATGGTCTATTGTGTAGCCGATCCCCACTAAGTGACTCGTCACACCTAGCCCAAGTATCATTTCCTCGTCCTCACAGTTCTAGTTACTCCACATGTATCGAAGAGTACCTTACTCTAAACATGTAATGCTTTGGCCAAAGACTTTAGTAACAATCCGACGAGAGGCCATGGGTATACATCTCCTCGCAAGGAGTGGTGAATCCTTTATAGGCTATTCAAACACCTTGATCACTTCGACTTATACCCAATCATCCGGGTCCACATCTCCTTAGAGATGTTTGCTTAAGATGTCAAAGCATAAGTCTCCATGATCAAGATGACTTGAATACCGCAAGTCAAAGGAACATCGCACTTAAGCCACAGTAAGAACTTCATTGACATATCTATATATGCAGAGAACCATATGAAGTCTTACGGCTGGTCACTCCAATGAACTAGTTACCATAACTAGCATCCACGATCAACTCGGACATCACTATGTCTCGGCCCGGTGAGAATCAGCTGCTTGGATACACCAAGGAGTATACCTCGTGCTAGTCTCGACAGAATTGATGGTGTCCAAATCCATCAATTCATCGACTAGGGATAATTCCGATACATCACAATTACACATGTAGAGATACTCACTAGTTGTGATCCAATCACAAATTCTCTCATGCTGTGAATCGTATCGTGGACATTCAGTAAATGAGTTTAAGATCCAATCAAATACATTAAACATGTATACTCAAATAGTGAATCTTCATTTATCATATAAATGGTTCATACATAAGGCGATTGCCTTAGGACATCTCTCATATATTACTAACACCTAGGGTATACATCTCCTTTACCAGGAGCGGTGAATCCTCTATGGTCTATTCAAACACCTTCGATCACTTTGGCTCATACCCAACATCCTAGAGTTACATCCACTTTGTAGATGACTGTGAAGAAGTCAAAGTATAAGGCACCATAATCAAGGTGACTTAAATATCTCAAGTCTAAGGAAGCTCACACTTGAGCTACAATGATACCTTCAACGACATATAGAACCATATAAAGTCTCATAGTAGATCACTCTAATGAACTAGTTATCATAACTAGCATCCACATGTTCACTCTCAGCATCCCTATTCTTCTATTCAGTGAGTACTGAATGCTTGGATAAACCAATGAGCATAACATGTGCTAGTCTCACAGAATTGATGGTGTACAATCTCATCAATTCATCGATTAGGGATAGTTTCAATACTTGCATATTTTCACATGATGAGATACCCACTAACTGTGATCCAGTCACAATTTCTCTCATACTATGCATTGTATTGTGAACTTCAGTACATGAGTTTAAGATCCAATCAAATACATAAATAATGTATACGCAAATAGTGAATTTTATAAATAACTTCTAAGGTGATTGCCTTAGGACACCTCTCAATTACATCAGTCTTGGAGAAGTTCATCATTTGTTGATCCAAATATGATGTCATCAACATACACTTGAGCAACAAAGATGTCTTTTTCTTTAGACTTTAGAAATAATGTTTGGTCAACTTGGCCTCTTTTAAAGTCCTTAGAGATTAAGAAAGATGAAAGTCTTTCAAACCAAGTCCAGGGAGCTTATTTTAACCCATATAAGGCTTTCTTAAGCTTACACTCATGGTTTGGGTAATCTATATTTTCAAACCTAGGTGGTTTCTCTACATAGAGTTCCTCCTTAATGAACCCATTTAGGAATGTCAATTTCACATCCATTTGATAGAGTTTGAAACCCATGTGAGCGGCATACCCTAATAGGATCTGGATAAACTCTAAGCTAGCTACTGGAGCATAGGTCTCATCTGTTAGTGTCAACCCTTAGTGTCAATCATGAGATGATTGATTAGGGATCATATGTAGATCATATGTATCATATTTCATTAATAACAAGCAAGGTTTTCTTATTATATTATTTCTTATTTGTGCAATATGAATAATATAATAGTGTCCTTGAATAGTAGGTTCAGGTTTACAACAAATCAATTGGTAGAATTGATAGTGAGAGTCTGTATATATATATATATATATATATATATATATTCCTAGTCGAGTATTCCTACTCAAGTATTAATATGCAAGGACAATATTAATGCATAGAGACTAGCATGTAGGTTAATTGATGACTTAATCTCATAAGTCATGGATATGTGATATCAAGTTGACACATGGGTACATATTAGAGACTATGTATTGAATTGACCCGTCATGAGAATATTTCATGAATCGTTATATGAGTGTCATAAACATTCTCATGTGACTATTAGTATGAATAATCCTTAGACATGAATTCACTACGCTTCCCTACATAATGAGTTGTATACTTTGGCTTCATCAAATGTCACCCATAACAAGGTGACTATAAAGGCGATCACTGGCTATGCAATAAGTTATGCGGAGGGATGTGAGTGATGTAGATGGGATCTATCCCTTCCATATAACAGAAGTGATATCTATGGGCCCCTTGATAGAGTAAGACTGCTAAAATGCATGGTCATGCTCAAATAAGTCAATATGAGATATTGAGCTTATTTGGTTGAGTAGTCTACTTAGAGATCAAGAAACTCATGATTGATAAGAGGATGACACAGTCTATGCCTCATTGATCTATCTAGATATCAAGGATAGAAGAACTGAGTCATACAAGATAATAGTCATGGAAAGGTTATGTCGGATCTCGACATTCTCGTCACTTGGGTAGCAATGATGTATTGCTAGATGTCGCTCATTGCTTATGTCTCTAAAAGGGTTTTAGAAACATTGCCAACGTTATGAGAACCTATTAGGTCATACACTTAGGACATGTGAGTTGGAGATGACTCATGTGATGAGCCATTGGGCCATCAGATTGAGTCTAATATAGATTAAACTCATTGAGTGAGACTCAAGGTATACCCAATGAATTTGACCCAAGTTAGACTCAAGTCAAATTCGGATTGAGTAGGACTCAAGGTATACTCAATGAATTTGACCTGAGTTAGACTCAAGTCAAATTCGGATTGAGTGAGACTCACCATTAAGAAGGGTTGCATGATCATTAAGATGGGATTAATGAGTTATTAATTCAATGAAAACCAAGAGTCACAAACCTTTCATATTCAATGGTCGAATATAAAAGGGATTAGATGAGACTTAGTATTTTTAGTGTTTATTTTTGTAGACTCTTGAGTGTGATCTTCTTCTCCTTCTTATTCTACCTCCTTGGTCGAACCAACATCTTGTGGCTAGCACCACAATTTGGTTCCTCTTCATCTCATGGTTCATGTGGATACCATGGAGGTGCAAACATCCTGATCGGGCTGAGATCCGAACACCTTACACGCAAGTGTTGACAGGATTGCAAAGGGCTTACATTGAAGGTAACTACGAATCTCATAGGATAGAATCGATCAAACGAGTATGGTTTCTGCATGGATCTCTGGAGGGATCCTACTTTTCTGCTGCTTATGTGCTTGTAAAATGTTTCCGAGCGCGCATGGATTCCCTACAGTGGTATCAAGGCCACTTGTAAAAATGATACTCATTTTTAGTTGTTATATGTGATATAAGTTAGAACGTGTTTTATTATGATCTGCATGTTGTTCTTGGCTCGCATCGAAGCTGAGAAGAAAGTCTGGCAAGCGGGTTTTTCCTGAAGCAGACTGAGGAGTGGGTTGAGCCGATCGGACTGTGTCGGTCGAATGGTGCTGAGCGAACCTGATCGATCGGATGGTCTCAGGTTCATAGTAATGAAAAGAATGGGTAGCGAATCATTCAATGAGTCTATAAAATAATTTTTCGTCGGGGGCGCTACCCCCTCGACCCCCGAAAGGGGCGCTGCCCCCTTGACCCCTGCCCGCTAATCGGCTAGTGGGACCGTCGTAGCATTGCGGCTCATATATCATGCTTAGGATCATAATAAATTTTTTTGTCATTACTATTTTGAATGTTATATGACATGGTGCATGGTTATGGCCCCTAACCCAATGTGATTGGATATGTGTGTGTTTGTTGTAATTAATAATGCGGTCTGTGTGTCGTGTCTTTCACCTTCATTATTTCGGTTGTAAAATTAGATTGCCCTCGAATGTAACTCGAGGTTTCTTTTAATTGTAATGTACAATGTAGAATAGTTCTAGACTGCTAGAGGATGGTGCAAAGGAAGGAAGCCAACAACACATGATGACCATGGAAGACTTGGAGAAGATGTTATATCCTAAGTTGACCATTCGCTCTTCTCATTGGCTTGAGAAAATCGTAGAAAAGGATCATAACCATGTCACATTTCTTTATGCTTATATGTGATGCATGTGATGCATGTGATGCTTGTATGTGATTCTTGTATGTGATGCATGCATAGTTAGTTGTCACACAATTACGTCACTTGTTATATTCCTACCAAAGTTTAATACTTACTATTACCTTGTTTAATCGTAGCATGTTTGCCAAAGCAAAGTGACTCGATTTACCTCGGTAAAGTGCAACAAGACAATTGTGATGTCCGACTATTAAACCTTGGGTTTGACTTAACTAAGCTCTCTCAATAGATTGATGAACTTAGAGGCATAACTCATACGGGACATCTACCTACATTATACAAATCTTGGGCGATTAGCCAAAGCTAACTCAAGATGAGTGGTAATTTAAAAGGATATCTCATGCGATAGGCACAATGAATAAATAATGTTGTTCATATAGATATACAAGAGTTACATTATATGTAATTGGTACAATTTACCTACCTAACTTATACGAGTCTTGGGTGATTAGCCAAAGCTAACTCAAGATGCGGTATAATATGGATCTTGTCCCACTTTGTGACCAGTGGGAGAATCATTTAGTTAAAGGCCTAATCAAATGATTGAAATATGATACATTTTTGCATTTCTATATCATAGATCACCATGTAATCAAATATGTCAAACACACTCTCTCTGCGATCTATCCTTGATAAGGACAAGCTCACTGGAGCCAATTTCCTGGACTGGTACAGGGACTTGAGGATAGTCCTCAAGCAAGAACGCAAACTGTACATCCTAGAGCAGTCCATTCTGAAGATTGCAGGAGATGCATTTTCCCATCCAGGCTATGCTGGACATATACCCACTTGGTTTAGAACATGGTTTGTGTGCAGGGCCTTCGAAAGACTAGATCATTGACAAAGGGTGAAGTGGACCTACGGGTAGGCAATGGAGTAAAAGTTATCACCATCGCTGTAGAAACATATTCCTTATCTTTGCTCACTGGACTTATCTTAGAACTAGAAGATTGTTGTTATGTGCTTGCCTTGACTAAGAACATTATCTATATTTCTTGTTTAGACAAGAAAGGTTTCTCATTTATAATAAAGGACAAGTGTTGTTCCGTTTATTTAAATGATATATTTTTTTGTAGGGCACATCTTGTGAATGGTCTCTATCTTCTAGATCTTGAAACCTCAATCTATAACTCATACATCTTGTGAATGGTCTCTATCTTCTAGATCTTGAAACCTCTATCTCTATCTTTTAGTGGACATAGCGAACGAGCTACTGATTTGTTAGAACTCATACATACCGATGTATGTGGGCCTTTCAATGTAGAAGCTAGAGGAGGCTATTAGTACTTCATTACTTTTACTGATGATTTCAGTAGATATGGATATGTGTATCTTATGAGACACAAATTTGAATCCTTTGAAAAGTTCAAAGAATTCAAGAATGAAGTACAAAAACAACTTGGTAAGAGTATTAAAGTGCTTTGTTCATATCGAGGTGGGGAATACCTTAGCCAAGATTTTTGTGACTATCTGGTTGAGTTTGGGATTAGATCTCAACTCACTCCACCTGGAACACCACAGTGGAATGGTATATCAGAAAGGAGAAATCATACATTAATAGATATGGTACGATCCATGATGAGTCACACAAATCTTCCTCCTTTCTTCTGGGGATATGCTTTAGAGGCGGCTGCTTTCACACTTAACCGCGTCCCATCTAAGGCAGTCATAAAGATACCATATGTAATATGGATTGGGAAGAGTCCCAATATGTCTTTTATGAAGATTTGGGGTTGTGAGGCTTATGTTCGACGTCAAATCTCCGATAAACTAGGTCCCAAATCAGACAAGTGCTACTTTGTAGGATATTCTAAGGAAATGAAAGGATATTACTTCTATAATCCCACACAAGGCAAAGTGTTTGTCGCAAGAAATGGTGAATTTCTAGAAAGAGAGTTTATTTCAAGAAGAACTAGTGGGAGTAAAATTCATCTTGAAGAAGTTCAAGATATAGATAGCATTGAGATGGAAATTGAACATGCACCACAAAGTGTTATGGATGATGAGATTGTTGCAAAAGAAGTTGTGCAACACCAACCTGTTCAAGTAGACCAATCTCTTTACAAGTCTGATAGGAAACATTGTCAGCCTGAGAGATATTCATTTCTCTTGTCTAATAATGATGATGTTATGCTTCTTGAGTTAAACGAGCCTATATCCTATCAAGAAGTTGTGATGAGCCCAAATTCTGAGAAATGGCTAGAAGCCATGAGGTCTAAAATGGAATCCATGTACACTAACCAAGTATGGACTTTGGTTGATCCACCTGAAAGGGGCAAACCCATTGGGTGTAAGTGGCTATTTAAGAGAAAGACTGATATGGATGGTCTTATGCATACCTATAAAGGGAAATTGGTAGCTAAAGGTTTCAAGTAGATTCATGGTATTGACTATGATGAAACTTTTTCACCAGTTGCGATGCTTAAGTCCATTCGGATCATGCTTGCTATTGCAGCTTACCACGATTATGAGATCTAGCAAATGGATGTCAAAACTGCGTTTCTGAATGGAAACCTACTCGAGGATGTGTACATGACACAACTTGAGGGTTTTGTAGATTCAAAGCATGCTGGCAAGGTATGCAAGCTGCAAAGGTCCATTTATGGTTTAAAGAAAGCATCTAGAAGCTGGAATCTTCAATTCAATGACGCGATCAAAAAGTTTAGTTTCATCAAGAATGAAGATGAACCCTGTGTCTACAAGAGGGTTAGTGGGAGCATAGTTATCTTTCTTATCTTGTATGTTGATGACATACTTCTTATTGGAAATGACATCCCTATGCTGTAGTCTATGAAGACTTGGCCTGAGAATTATTTCTCAATGAAGGACTTAGGTGAAGCAGCCTACATTTTAGGCATTAAGATCTATAGAGATAGATCTAAGAGATTGCTTAGCTTAAGTCAGAGTGTATACATTGATAAGATGCTTAAACGATTTGCCATGCAGAATTCTAAGAAGGGATTTCTACCAATGTCACATGGTGTGAGCCTTTCGAAGGCTCAATGTCCTTCTTCTAAGGAAGAAAGGGAACATATGGATCAGATCTCTTATGCATCTGCTATAGGGTCTATTATGTACGCCATGCTATGCACTCATCTTGATGTCTCATATGCTTTAAGCATGACGAGCAGGTACCAGTCAAATCCAGGTGACAATCACTGCTAGTCGTCAAGAATATTCTTAAGTACTTGAGAAGAACTAAAGAATATTTCTTGATATTTGGAGGCAATGAGGACCTCGATGTAAAGGGTTATAGCGATGCTAGCTTTCAAACGGATAAGGATGATTACAGATCACAGTCAGGGTTTGACTTTTGTTTAAATGGTGGTGTTGTGAGCTGGAAGAGTTCAAAGAAAGACACAATCGCGAATTCTACTACAAAGGTCGAGTATATTGCTGCTTCAGATGGGGCAAAGGAGATTGTTTGGATCAGGAAGTTTGTTTCTGATCTTGGTGTAGTTCCTAGCATCATGAGCCCTATAGAGCTTTATTGTGACAACAATGGGGCTATAGAATAGGCTAAGGAATCTCGTTCTCACCAGCATTCCAAACATTTACTATGATCGTATCACCTCATTCGACAAATCATCGATAGAGGAGATGTGCGGATATGCAGAGTAGATATTGATGCTAACATTGCGGATCCCTTGACCAAGGCTTTGTCAAAGAGGAAGCATGATGGTCATACTAGGTCACTGGGTCTTAGAGATTACAGTGATTGACACTAGTGCTAGTGGGAGATTGTTAGTGTCAGCCCTTAGTGTCAATCATGAGATGATTGATTAGGGATCATATGTAGATCATATGTATCATATTTCATTAATAACAGGCAAGGTTTGCTTATTATATTATTTCTTACTTGTGCTATATGAATAATATAATAGTGTCCTTGAATAGTAGGTTTAAGTTTACAGCATATCAATTGGTTGAATTGATAGTGAGAGTCTGTAGACATTTATATATATATATATATATATATAGAACACTACTCTTAACTATTCCTAGTCGAGTATTAATATGCAAGGACAATATTAATGCATAGAGACTAGCATGTAGGTCAATTGATGACTTAATCTCACAAGTCATGGATATGTGATATCAAGTTGACACATTGGTACATATTAGAGATTATGTACCGAATTGACCCGTCATGAGAATGTTTCATGGATCGTTATATGAGTGTCATAAATATTCTCATGTGACTATTGGTATGAATAATCCTTAGACCTGAAGTCACTACGGTTCCCTACATAATGAGTTGTATACTTTGGCTTCGTCAAACGTCACCCGTAATAGGGTGACTATAAAAGTGATCACTTGGTATGCAATAAGTTATATGGAGGGATGTGAGTGATGTAGATGGGATCTATCCCTTCCATATAATGGAAGTGATATCTATGGGCCCCTTGATAGAGTAGGACTGCTAAAATACATGGTCATGCTCAAATAAGTCAATATGAGATATTGAGCTTATTTGGTTGAGTAGTCTACTTGGAGATCAAGAAACTCATGATTGATAAGAGGATGACATAGTCTATGCCTCATTGATCAATCTAGATATCAAGGATAGAAGGACTAAGTCATACAAGATAGTAGTCATGGAAAGGTTATGTCGGATCTCGACATTCTCGTCAAGCAATGATGTATTACTAAATGTCGCTCATTGCTTATGTCTCTAAAAGGGTTTTTAGAAACATTGCCAATGTTATGAGAACCTATCGAAAACCCAATGTTATGAGCCATTGGGCCATCAGATTGAGTCTAATATAGATTAGACTCTTTGAGTGGAACTCGAGCTATACCCAATGAATTTGACCCAAGTTAGACTCAAGTTAAATTCAGAATGAGTAGGACTCAAGGTATACTCAATGAATTTGACCCGAGTTAGACTCAAGTCAAATTCGGATTGAGTGAGACTCACCATTAAAAAGGGTTGCATGATCATTAAGATGGGATTTATGAGTTATTAATTCCATGGAAATCAAGAGTCACAAACCCTTCATATTTAATGGTTGAATATAAAAGGGATTAGATGAGACTTAGTGTTTTAGATTGTTGTTTTTTAGACTCTTGAGTGTGATCTTCTTCTCCTTGTTCTACCTCCTTGGCCGAACCAACATCTAGTGGCTAGGACCACAGTTTGGTTCCTCTTCATCTCATGGTTCGTGTGGATACCGTGGAAGCACAGACATCCTGACTGCGCTGAGATTCGAACACCTTGCACGCAAGTGTTACTAATGGGATTGCGAAGGGCTCGCATCGAAGGTAACTACAAATCTCATAGGATAGAATCGATCAAATGAGTATGGTTTCCGTATGGATCTCTAGAGGAATCCTACTTTTCCTCTGCTTATGTGCTTGTAAAATGTTTCCAAGAGCGCATGGATTCCCTACATCATAATAATCAAGTCTTTTAACTTGATTGAACCCTCAAGCCACTAACCTAGCTTTGTTTCTAGTGACTTTTCCTTGATCATCTAACTTGTTCCTAAAGACTCATCTTGCTATAATAATGGTTCCATCATTTGGTCTAGGAACTAGTTCCCATACTTAACTCTTCTTGCATTGCTAATATCCATTCCGGATCAAGCAAGGCATCATTAATTGATTTTGGCTCAATTTAGGAGATTAGGGCAACTTGACTAGTAGGATCTCTATAAAAGGACCTAGTCCTTACTCCTTGTGAAAGGTCTCCTACTACTTGGTCTGAGCGATGGTTTCAATGAATTCTTAAAGTCCTAGGAGGTGAATAACATTCAATTTGATTATTATTATCCTTCCTCCTTTCATCTTCGGAATCTCCTCTTCCTCCCCCTTGATCATTACCTCCTAAATTTAGATTTTAAATTCCTTGGGTAATGTCCTGATTTCTTGCATTGATATCCTTATCAATGGAAGATATCCTAGGGTAGGTACTAGTGGATTCATTAAACATTAGAGGATTCCTCAACCTTCTGAGTCCTTTCATTGTATACACTATAACCTTTACTAGTGGATGAGTATCCAATTAGGATTCCTTCATCCGCCTTAGACTCAAATTTTTCTAAATTGTCTTTGGTATTTAAAATATAGACTTTGTAACCAAAGATCTTAAAATAGTGAAGTGTATCATTCCATAATTCAAAAGGTATTTTGCCTAAAAATTTATGGACTAAGACATGGTTTTGGATATAACAAATGGTGTTAACTGCTTCCGCCCACAAGTAGCTAGGTAAAGAATATGCATTAAACATAGTCCTAGCCACTTCTTGTAGGGCATGATTTCTCTTTTCCACCACCCCATTTTGTTGGGGTATTCTAGGACAAGAGAATTCATGCTTATACCCTTGTTCTAAGTAAAATTTTAAAAAGTTAGATTTCTCAAATTCCCCACTATGATCACTTCGGATATAGTTGATTTTGAGATTCTTTTCATTTTCTACCCTTTTGCTAAAACCTATGATTATTTCTCGGGCATCATCCTTATGTTTCATAAAGTAAACCCATGTATACCTAGAAATATCACCAACTATCATTAAGCAATATTTATTACCATCTAATGAAGGAGTGTTATAATAATCAAATAGATTAAAATACAATAATTCTAATGGTAATGAAGTACTAGTTAGAGTTTTATCCTTGTGTGTTGACTTTGATTGTTTTCATTCTTGGCATGCATCACACATTTTATCCTTGATATACTTGATTTTTGGTAATCCCTTTACAAGCTCCAATTTAGCTACTTTGGCTATGTTATTCATATTGATGTGTCCAAGTCACCTATGCCATAGCCAACCTTCTTCTTTTGATATAAGACACTTAGTAGAAATGTTAGAAGCATAGGAAAGATCAACATAATAAAGATTTATTTTCCTATATCCAACTAACATGTAATCCTCTAAGCTCTTGTGTCTAATAAAATATTTAGTGGATTTAAACTCTACATTATAGCCTGCATCACATAGTTGACTCACACTAAGCAAGTTAAATTTCATGCTCTTAACTAATAAAACTTTATGAATGATGATTTTAGGTGATACCTCAATTGTACCTCTACCCAAAATCTTGAGCTTTCCACTATTCCCAAATGATACAATTCCCTTCTTAACGTATTCGATTGTGGAGAACTTGCTCACATCTCCAGTCATGTGTCTTGAGCAACCGCTATCCATAATCCACATACTTTGTTCACCTACCTAAACAATATGAAAAACAAACTTCTTTGGTACCAAAATATTTGGACTAGAAACATCATTTAAAAATTTCTTTGGTGCTCATGCCTTCTTCACTTTACCCTTAATGGTTGTCTTTCTATTTATTAGGAAAATATAAGCAACATCCTTATCCTTAGGCTTATATCTTATACCGGCCTTATTGCAAATGACTCTTTGGTCTCTAAGGATCATATCAAGGTACTTTGAGCCATTAGAAAACTTCTCTAATCATGCCCTTAATTCAAGTACTTGGCTCTTAAGATTTTTATTTTCCTCCCTAAGCATGCATGACTCACAACTTAAAGATGTTTCATTTCTAATTTCCTTAATTCCTACCTTTAAATCCTTAACCTTAGATTTTGACTTAACAAGAGCAATTTTAAGATAAGAAATTATTTTATACAAAAATTCTACTTGAGGATATTCCTTTACCTCATCGTCACTAGATGACGATTCGTCACTTGACTCCTCTCCTTGGCTTGATCTTTCGGTGTCATTCTTCAAGGCCATGAATGTCATATGTCTAGTGGTGTCTGTTAGGGCAATCTCTTGCCGTAATATGGTTTTGATGGTGTGGCAAAGGGTTTAAGTTAGTTTGATATGTTGATGTGATATGTGCGTTGAAGTCGTGCAGGACTTAGTAATTCGCACATGGAGCCGTGGCAAGTTTCACATCTCATGACTCGTGCCTTGAGTCGGTGAAGGATAGCTTTGCGGAAGTCGTGCGCTTGGAGCATCCGAGGGACCGCCGGACGAGAAGCTTGGAGTGAAGCCGGAGGAAGTAGACTTCGAGGCAAGAGACGCGAAGGAGCATTGCAGAGCCGCGATGTCGCCGAGGACGTGGCGAGAACGAAGAGAACCAAGGCGAGGACTCCAGAAATGAGAGTGAGCGATTGTAACCCGGGAAGGGTAGCTCTTAGGTGAAACTTGGCCATTTGGCCAAGTGTCGGATGGGTTTTCCGACACGATCGATCGCCATGTCGTGGCCGATCGCTCAGTCGAGTGAGTTCGACCGTATACGATCGATTGGATTGTGGCCAGTGATGATCGTCATACGTGGGCGTCGATCGCTAAGACCATCGCTGATCACAAGGCGGCATGATCGATCAATAGGGTTTCGCCAGAACCATTATTCGTAGCCGATCGGGACGATTATGAGGCGATGATCGATGAGGTCCATCAGTCGACTGCCAAGAGTTCCGTTGGACTACAACGGTCGGGATCCGACGTGTTCGGAGGCCGTTGTAGTGATCGCAATCGAACGCTGCCGCGCAATGATCGACTGATGGCGGCCAACGGGAAGAAAACGGCCCTCTCTATAAAAAGGGAGGGTGTGAGCCTTTGAGAGGCTAATGCTTAAGTTCCAAACAATCTTCCTAGTGCCCCACAAGCTCTAAACTCTTCTTACTTGTCTTTAATTCAATCCTATTGTAAGAAGAGTGATCTTGGTTGTAAAGGTTACCTCCACCTAGCTTTGTGCAAAGGAGAGACCGATAGTGATTGGTTTTGGCGGAGTGATTCACCGTGGACGAATCGGACCGTGGATTAGCGGCGTAGCCGTGAACCACGTTATATCTCGGTGTTTGTATTGCTTGTTTATATTTTGCTTGTCTTTACTTATATTTGTATATTCCTCTTGCGCTAACATTTTGTAGACGAGCAAATACCGCCATCCAAACGAAAAGGGCTATTCACCCCCCTCTAGCCGGCCATCCGATCCCTTACAAGTGGTATCAGAGCCGAGGAAAGCTTGTCGAGGACTAACCGCCACAACAAGCAATTTTCAAAATGGCCGGCTCCAACATTCATCCTCCGAAGTTTGAAGGAGAATTCGCTTGGTGGAAGAAGCGAATGGAGGTATTTTTCGAAACGGATTTTGATATAATGATTACAATGGAATCCGGGTTCGTTTTGCCTAGGGATGAAGAAGGGAAACCAATCGAGAAATCTAGGTGGACCAAAAGGCAAAGGGAAGAGCACCTTGCAAATTCAAAAGCCAAACATCATCTCTTCAATGTTCTCCCCCAACAAGAAATCAACCGAATAGGAGAATGCCTAAGCGCCAAGGAGATGTGGGAGAAGCTAATTGAGCTTCATGAAGGCACATCCAAGGCAAAGCTAGCAAGGAGAGATCTCCTCCGCTCCCAACTATCCAACATCAAATTAGAAAAGGGAGAAAAGGTAATTTCTTTGCATTCTAGATTCAAAGAAATTTTAAATGGACTAACAAGTGTAGGTGAGAAGCTATCAAACCGGGATATGGTAATGAAGGCCATAGATGCCTTTCCCCGGTCCTCAAAGTGGAGCTCCATGGTGGATTCGTTCTACATCTCCAAGAACTTGGAAGTAAGTACCTTGGAGGAATTTTTCTCAACAATGGAGCTCCACGAAACTAGGCTTGAGGGAATACAAGAGGAGCCTAAAATTCAACCCTCAAGAGGAGTAGCATTGTTGGCAAATAAGGGGAAGAAGAAGATGGAAATCCCCTCCTCCTCCGATGACGAAGCGTCTTCCTCCTCCTCCATGGATAGCACCGAAGAAGCCTACATGGTAAGGAGGGTAAGACGAGCATTTAAGAATTTTAGATTTGATAAATCTAATGATAGGAATAGAAGACCAAGGGGGAAGGTCATATGCTACAATTGCCAAGGAGAAGGGAACATAAGGGACAATTGTCCTCTCCTAAACAAGAGCAAGGAAGAAAGGAAAAAGAAAGAAGAAAAGAAGAAGAAAAAGGGGAGCAAGAAAAAGAAGGAAGAGGAGAAGAAGACAAAGGAGAAGGGAAAGGCTAAGGCTCTCAAGGCAAGGACTTAGGATGATCCATCCTCATCCTCCTCCTCATCATCGGATGAGGAGAATGCCTTTGTCACCAATTTGGCCTTGATGGCCTTTGATGACTTGGATTGCTCTTCATCCGAAAATGAAGGATCAAGCTCAAATGGGGAGAGCTCAAATGAAGGGGGAGCTTCTACATCCTCCTCATCCGAAGAAGAAGAGGACATGGAAACTATGGTAACAAATCTAACCCCTAAGAAAATAGTTTCCATGGTTTCTAGCTTAACTAGAGATTTATTTAGAGCTAAGAAGAAAAACAAAAGCATGCTAGATCAAATTAAGGACCTAGAAAATAAACTAGAAAATGCATGCTTAAATGATAATATTTCTTCTAGCTTAAATGATGCATGCTCACATGATTATATGCCTTTAGATGTTAGTGATGCATGTATGAATGAAAATAGGGCATTAAGGGAAAAGGTAGATTATCTAACCAAAGCCCTAGAGAAATTCACAATTGGCTCCAACACCCTAAAAATGATCTTAGGGAGCCAAAGAGCTAGCTTCAACAAAAAGGGCCTAGGCTACAAGGAAAAGAAAAATGAAAAAGCCTACAAATGCCTTATAGCTAGGGGACAAGATAAGAAGAAGGTAATTGCTAGGAAATGGATCCCCAAGGAGTATTTAGTGAACCCAATAGGAAAGAATTTATTTTGGGTTCCAAAATCCATCCTTAAGGGTTAGGATAACCCTAGGGTAGTCAACCATATGGTCCTAACCTATATCATATTTTGGTTGACTTAGAATGACGGGACAATATTTTTTAGATAGTGTTGGGTGATGATAACGTACCCATAAATAGGTAATAATGCTTAAATCATGATGATTGATGTAATTCCTATGTATATTTACAATCATGATTTATGTTTTTGAAATTTGGCACGTTATCATAAGAAATAGGTTTGAATCATGCTTTAGGTAATACCTTGCTTATTATCATCATAAAATACCTAATGCATGACTATTATTTAATGAATACATGCATTTCATGATCATAATGTAGAATTCATTCGTATATGTCATTATGATCATGTTAATTGTTAGGATGATACTTAACCATGATAGAATTGCATGAATATATTGGTTAAGTATATACAAATACCCCCTAGGATGCATCTCACACTCAATATAGGCTAACTTGATTGAAAACTTAGCATGGGTGAGATATTACGATGATACAAATGTCCACTAATGCCTATGGCATTTAGATGGTCATTTAAAATATCAACATAGCAATAATAGACCAATCATGGGGAAGGCTTATGTCTAATTCATAGACATATTGCCCAAAGATCATGGTTGGATATCTCATATGTTTTCAAAACAATTTCTTACCTTAAAATACATGTACTCATGTTTTGAAACAATTGGATGCAAAACTAGGTAGCTAACTTGATACTAGAATGATCAAAAACCTAGTGGTTTTTAGAGCTTTTGGATTTTTGGCAAAAACAAGGAAATATAATGAGTTTTCATGAAAAACTATTTTTCATTGATAGATATACTTAAAAGAAATATGTTACCCAAATTTCATGATTTTTTGAATTTTCTGGAATTTATAATGCATTTCTGAAATTCATCCAGAAAATCAAAAATTCGGATTCCTTTGTGCCAGTCGACTGCCATACTGATAGCAGTCAACTGGTGGCCTGTAAATCAGAACATTGAAGGCCGAATTCAGTTTGTAAACCTACAACAAGTGATAGAAATATACTTGATGCCATCAACAAGTGGTACCCAATTTTAAATCAACTTGTCATATTTTCCCTCCATTATACTTGATGCCATGAGCTTATAACTTAGTGTTAATCTTTTTGATGGTGTCAAAGGGGGAGAAATAATTATGTTTAAGTTAATTATTTTAGGGGGGAGAAATATATGATAGGGGGAGAAAATTTGCATAGAGAGTTTCATGGATTAAGGGAGAGTTGCATGTTGTTATATCATGTTTATCTTTACATGCTTTCTTACCTTAGAATTTATATCAAATGTTTTTACCTAACTTAAACGGATTGCCACACATCAAAAAGGGGGAGATTGTTAGGGCAATCTCTTGCCGTAATATGGTTTTGATGGTGTGGCAAAGGGTTTAAGTTAGTTTGATATGTTGATGTGATATGTGCGTTGAAGTCGTGCAGGACTTAGTAATTCGCACATGGAGCCGTGGCAAGTTTCACATCTCATGACTCGTGCCTTGAGTCGGTGAAGGATAGCTTTGCGGAAGCCGTGCGCTTGGAGCATCCGAGGGACCGCCGGACGAGAAGCTTGGAGTGAAGCCGGAGGAAGTAGACTTCGAGGCAAGAGACGCGAAGGAGCATTGCAGAGCCGTGCGCCTGATGCTGCCGAGGGACGTGGCCGAGAACGAAGAGAACTTCAAAGGCGAGGGACTCCGAGAAATGAGAGTGAGCGATTGTAACCCGGGGAAGGGTAGCTCTTAGGTGAAACTTGGCCATTTGGCCAAGTGTCGGATGGGTTTTTCCGACACGATCATTGCCATGTCGTGGGGCCGATCGCTCGAGTCGAGTGAGTTCGACCGTATACGACCGATCGGATTGTGGCAGCCGTCGCCATACGTGGGCGGTCGGATCGAAGACCATCGATCAAGGCGCAAAGCGTGATCGATCAATAGGTTTCGACCCATGAGAACCGTCGTGAGCCGATGGCGTCGACTACGGAGCGGATGATGATGAGGTCCATCGGTCGATCGCTAAGAGTTCCGTTGGACTACACGGCCGAGATCCGACGTGTTCGAGGCCTTTGTAGTGACCATTTGCCGATCGAAGGGCGACTCGATGGCGGCCAACGGGAAGAAAACAGCCCTCTCTATAAAAAGGGAGGGTGTGAGCCTTTGAGAGGCTAATGCTTAAGTTCCAAACAATCTTCCTAGTGCCCCACAAGCTCTAAACTCTTCTTACTTGTCTTTACTTCAATCCTATTGTAAGAAGAGTGATCTTGGTTGTAAAGGTTACCTCCACCTAGCTTTGTGCAAAGGAGAGACCGATAGTGATTGGTTTTGGCGGAGTGATTCACCGTGGACGAATCGGACCGTAGATTAGCGGCGTAGCCGTGAACCACGTTATATCTTGGTGTTTGTATTGCTTGTTTATATTTTTCTTGTCTTTACTTATATTTGTATATTCCGCTTGCGCTAACGTTTTGTAGACGAGAAAATACCGCCATCCAAACGAAAAGGGCTATTCACCCCCCTCTAGCCGGCCATCCGATCCCTTACAGTGTCACATAGCTTCTCCTCGTTTGATGAGTTCTCAATGATTTGAGTATCCCATGTTGCTTGTGCCACCATGCCTTCTTCTTCTTCTTCTTTTCTTTCTTCTTCTTTTCCTTTTCTTCCTTCTTCTTTAATTCGGAGCAATTTGGCTTGATGTGCTTCTTTTTGTTGCATTCATAACAAGTGACATTAGTATTACAATTTGAATTGTCACTAGATTTACCTCTTGAATGTTTGAACATCTTCTTCACATCATTCCTCTTGAACCTCCTTGATTTTCCCATTAGCCTCTTGACATAGTGAGGCACTTCATTAGCTGACATTTCTTCGTCACTACTTGTTGTCTCATGCTCCGACTCAAATGATAAAGAAGCTTCCTTCTTCTCCTTCTTTTTTTTCTCCTTCTTCTCTACAAAAAGAGCTAGACCTTTTTCTTTCGAAGACATGTTAGCTTGCTCATGTAACTCAAATTCACAAAATAGTTCATCTAACTTAACCAATGAACGATCTCTAAAGACCTTATAAGCATCAAACATTGATGCCCATAAAGTGCTTCTAGGGGAAGATTGGAGAACATATCTTACCAAGTTCCGGTTCTCTACTTTCTCACCTATAATATGGAGTCCATTGACCATCTCCTTGAACTTTCCATGCATTTGACTTACCATCTCATTTGTCTTCATGGAAAAAGTTTGGAGTTGTCCTATCAATAGATCCCTCTTGGCTCTCCTCGATTTCTTTGACCGTTCATTTAGCTCGATGAGCTTCTCCCAAAGATCCTTCATGGAATTGAAAGGCCCAACTTTGCTAATTGCTCCTTCGATAGCCCGCATTGAAGTGTAGTTGTTGCTTTGGCATTTGCTTACGCCTTCTTTTCCATTTCCCTAGTCCAATCCTTTGTCCATAGAGGTGCTCCAAACTCATCCACTGGCTTTTCGAAGCCATCTATAATGCTAAACCAATTATCAATGTCATTCATAAGATAGTACTTCATCCTTCCTTTCCAATAAGTGAAGTCGTTTCCGTTGAAGAATGGTGGTCATGTGGTGCTATATCCCTCTTGAACGCCATTGTGATGCTTCGGTTGGTGGTTAAGTCTTCCGAGCGATCCGGGCTCTAATACCACTTATAGAGGATCTTGTGATGGCTAGAGGAGAGTGAATAGCCTCTTTCAATTTCTACACAAATTGTTAGTGGAAGAAAATACAAATTGAAAGCTAATACTGAAAAAACAATGGAAACAATCGCTAACACAATATTTAATATGGTTCAGAGATCCACTCCTACTCCACGACAATCCTTTAGGTGGATCACTCCTTGCAAGCCTTCACTAAACTTCTCCTTTTGATGAGCACACCAAGGTGGAGAAGCCATCTTTATAAAGCAATCTCTTCTTCTTACAAAATGATAGAAATGATCTTAGGAAGAAGAGATTAAAAGAGTAGAAGTCTTAGGAGAAGGCTTTGTGAGCTTAGGATGAGAAATTTCGTGTGTTAGCACTAGCCTCCTTAAGCTCCCAAAGCCTCCTTTTTATAGAGTTTTGGGTGTCTACTCATTGAGACCTTTGCCAGTCAACTACTACATACCAGAGTTGACTGGTGCCACTGTTGACCAAATCTACCGGCTTCTGACAAAGCCTGATCATGATCATAACCACTCAACGAACACCTAATCAGTCGACTGCCTGAGCCAATAGTTGACTAATCTAAGCTGACAGTCGATTCATAAACATTCTATGCCCTATCCACTTACGATCAATCGACTGCTCAACTCTAGTAGTCGACTACCAGTGAATAGTCGACTGGTCTAAAGAATCAGTCGACTTCCAGAGAACAATTCGACAGTCGAGCCGCAGTCGACTAGGTCATTACTCCAGCCAACTTCCTGAGCCAACTTGAGCTCCAGAGTATCGAGCACCCTAGACCAGTCGACTGATCAAAGAGCCAATTGACTGATGAAAGAGTCAGTCGACTATTAAACAATCCGCTTGATTGTTTTTACCTTACCAGTCGACTGATTCAAACATCAGTTGACTAGTACACCTCAAGTATGACTATTCATACTTGAAACCTAACCCTAAGCCTAAACCAAATACCTTCAAGCTCTTCTATTAGCCTCACACCTTCAGGATCCCTCCAAGTCCAAGACTCCTTTATCCTTGTGCTTGTCTTCAAAAGCTTCCTTCGGTTTTGTCATGCTTTAGGGTCTTCATTTTCCAAGGTTCACTTGGATTTATGCCACCAAGACTATACACTTGAACTTATGTCGCCAAGACCTCATCCTTGGGCTTCCTTTGCCAAGATTCACTTGGAATTACACTACCAAGTCCTCATCTTGGACTTTCCTTGCCAAATCTTCACTCTTTGACTTTTCTTACCAAGTCTTCACTCTTGGACTTTCTTTATACCTGATACTTAACATCCATGTTAGATCACAAATATTGTCTAACTATAAATGATTATCCAAACATCAAAAGTAATTAATACTTGAGGCATTCTTGCACCAACAATCCTGAACCAAGTGGGTATAAGATGAGTGAAAGGAACAAAACACAAAACAACTGAAGTTGTTGAAGGGTTCTGAAACATTCTGAAGTCGATTTGGACTTTCAGATTAATTGGGAGTCATGATGTACTGCTAGGTGTCACTCATGATCTACCATAATTAAGGGGTTAATTATGAATGACCAACATAGCCAGTAACCTATTAGGTCACATGCAATACGGATGATCTCGAGATGTAAAACAAGTCTGAGAATGAGATTCTCAATGGGAGAGGTTATATTTAGTTGGACCAGACTAAGAGGGTGTGAAACAGAGGCTATGAAACCTCCTATGACCATGTCAGGGCTTAGCACGGCCATATCACACTGAAACAAAGTTAAACGGACAATATAGAGATTCACATGGTCGTTCTTAACTAGGCACGGGTTGTGCCTAGCTCTGTCCAAAACAAGTAGGGTTGAAGTAGTGCCCAGTCGGACACATGACCTGGTCATGTGTCCAGGCATGGTCATGCTTGTGAGGCACTGTCGGGCCATGTGTCCAACACACAGTCATGTCATGGGCCATAGATTTTTGGTGCACGCTCATATGAAAATTTCCTAAGTTTTCTTACCTTAATTATGGGATAATTATGGAAAGATAGGTTTCGTTTAAGCCTCCTAAGATGTCCTAATCAAGAGATCCATAAATAGATCCCTTGATAATCTTTGGAGAAGAGCTTTTAGGTCTTTTCTTGGTTAGTCGTCTTTTCCTCTCTCCTTCTCCCATCTCCATCAATTGGCTAGCATTAATCGGAGACAAAGACTTGCTGCTCATGGAGTTGTCTCAGGTGATCCCAACGTGGATACTTGTAGAGGCAAGGTTTGTGAGCCTTGCTCATGGTTTCGATAGATTCGATAAGAATCTTGAAGATATAACTTCTCTTCTCCTTTTTTTTATATGTAATTATGTCAAAGCAAGAAATCCTAACCCCCAGGGAATGCTTGGGAGGAAATAAAAATTATTTTATTTACTTTTTTCTGTTGTGCATACTCCTAGCATCCTTCCAACACTTAAGTCACCCTAATATGTGTTCAGGATGAAGCCATGTGTGACATGACTTACATGGACGTAGTCACATCCATGTTGCTTGTAAGTAGTCAGGTTTGATATCTCAGATATCACCTGCGATTTGTGATACTATCTTTGAGAGATACTCTCTCTGAGATCTCTGGGCAAAGTTTTATGTGTAGACTAACTCTTATACCTATACAGTGTTAGACAAATCTGACATATTCCCTAATGAGAGATGGATGATTGACACTGTGGCATATGTTTCATACCACATGTGATTAAATGACTAGGGAAAGTGGAAGTTATATTACTTGAGACAGTAAATGAATATCCTCGAGTCCCACTATGTGAAACTTGAAATCCTCTAAGTGGGATTTCTTTTGCCCTTATAACATTCGGCCATTTTTTGAGATCCTGATTCAGTGTTTGCTACTTTAGTCTGTTTGTCGATGACTCATAAGATAAATTGAGGTCTGAGGGACAAGTCTAGGAAAGCAGCTGAGTTGAGATTGACAAATTCGTGTTTGGAAAAAGGAAGACCAATTGACAATACATCATTGTCATATATTCACCGACTAGTCTTTTATGTTTGTCCATGTAGAGATTAAACATATTAGTGAATATAATATTGAAAAAAATCTTGGATTACTTTCGATGAGAAAAGAAGCTCGATGGATGTAATTAGTCTTGGATCTGGTGTGCGACGAGATTTGGTAACTTAAGATACAATGATAATTACTCAATCATGCATCCTAACAGGTGCATTTAATAGTTTTTGTTTGCAGGTGTATTCACAAGTCGCACGATGTCCAACTCTGTATGAAAGTCTGGTAGGGTGATGTGATGGATCACATGAGATGTGATCTGATAACGAAAGAAATATGCCCTTGTGTGCAAGTGGGAGATTGTTATGTGTGAGAGGTATCCTAAAAAAATTGCCTTATGGTTGTACTATTTAGTTGATAAATAAAGATTCACTATTTGAGTGCACATGTCATATGTGTTTGATTGAATCTTAATCTCATTTACTGAATGTCCGCGATACTATTCATAACATGAGAGAACTTATGATTGGATCAAAACTAGTGAGTATCTCTACATGTGTAATTATGAATGTATTGAAATAATCCCTAGTTGATGAATTGATAAGTTCGAACATCATCGATTCTGGGAGACTAGCACGGGTTATACTCCTTGGTTTATCCAAGCAGCTGCTCCTCATTGGTTGGAGACATTGAGATGTCGAGAGTTAAACGTGGATGCTAGTTATAGTAACTAGTTCATTGGAGTGACCTGCTATAAGACTTCATATGGTTCTCTGCATATAAGATATCTCAGTGAAGCTCTTATTGCAGCTCGAGTGAGAGTTTCCTTCAACTTGAGGTATTCAATTCATCTTGGTCATGGAGACTTATACTTTGACATCTTAGTCAATACATCTCTATAGAGGTGTGTGTACAGGATGATTGGGTATAAGTTGAAGTGCCTGAATAGCCAACAAAGGATTCACTACTCCTTACGAGGAGATGTATACCATATGGCCACTCGTCAGGATTGTTACTCAAAGTCTGTGGCTAAAGCATTGCATGTCAAGAGTATGGTACTCTTAGATACATGTCTAAGTAATTAGAATCCAATGGACGAGGAAGTAAGCCTTGGGCTAGGTGTGACGTAGTCAGCCTAGTGGGGACTAACACATAGATCGTCCTGAACCAAGTGGGTATATGATGAGTGAAAAGGAACAAGACATGATTCACTGTAGCTGCTGAAGGGTTCGAAAATGGTTCTGAGATCAACCGTTGATTTTTCAGTTAATTGGAGATCATGATGTACTACTAGGTGTCACTCATGTTAGTTCCATAATTAATGGTTAATTATGGACAACCAATATAAACAGAGAACCTATTAGGTCACACGCACTACGAATCCTTCGAAGAGACTTAAAACGAGTTTATTCTCAAGATCAAGAGAGATCAAGTTTGATTGGACCAAACACATGACAAATATGTAAATATTTGTCAAGTTGGAAATGCGAAAGGAACATGTCTTAAGAAGATGGATTGGGCCTTAAAAGGTTTAATTATAAACCAAACCCATTTAGTTTTAATTAAAAGTGCCCTCTTTTGGTTAAGGGCCCAATTAGTGTTTAATGGATGAGATTAAGTCTTAATGGTTATGGGATTAGGGATTTGATCCACTAACCTATAACCCATTAGGATTAGTGCCTATATAAAGGGTTATAAAGGCTAAACCTAATGAATAGAAGTCCTTAAGGCCCTTTTTCTCAACCTAGCCGAACCTAGGAGAATTAGGGTTTGGTGTTCCACCGGCCATCAA
The DNA here is from genome assembly GCA_025175895.1 of Wurfbainia villosa. Lineage (NCBI taxonomy): Eukaryota > Viridiplantae > Streptophyta > Magnoliopsida > Zingiberales > Zingiberaceae > Wurfbainia > Wurfbainia villosa. The sequence continues at coordinate 32,701,081 of CM046000.1, read as the reverse complement.
GGAAACAAGGGTTGTTTCCACCTCTTTAGAGGTTGACCACTCTAGGTTTTAGGGTTGTTATTGTCGCTTATTGAAGCTTCAAAATAGCGTCTATTTCCGACATGAATCGACAACCTTATGAAGGTTGTTCGAGGACTCATTTGTGTCGTAAAATGAGTCGGTGATTGCTCTCTAATCACTCGACCTTCTTTCTTCATCTAGTAGCAAAGAGAAGGTCAAACTGGCTTTGAGAAGTCATCCCTTCGAAGGTTCGGCGTGGAAACGAGTAGAGACGAAGCTCTACAAGCATCGTACAGTTGATGCCCTTCCAATTCGCCATCATCCGAAAGGTATACCTAGAGTAAATTTTATTTTATTCTTGTTGTATATAAAATTTTATTTGGAGGATATGTCAGCACGTGTTGTAATCCTGCATGTGTGGGTGTGAGTGTTGTAATAATTTAGAAAATTATTATATTTTTCTTCCACTGCGTTCGTTTATGAAATGACAAAAGCACATCTACGCGTCGGTCATAACCCAACAGTGGTATCAGAGCCTGACCATGCTTCAACATATTTGTAAAATAGGTTTTACGAAGTCATAGTTTGTCGTAGAATTATTTTGAAAAATTTCCATTTTAGGAAAGTTTTCTAATTTGTTAGAAAAAAATCTAGATTTGGAAAATTTAGAAATAATTTGAGAAATTATATTTCTGATAATATTTGATCAAGAAATATTAATAAGGAAAATATTTCCTAATTAATTATATTTTCTTGATAAGTATTTATTTCCTTAAATAAAGTATGTGATTAAATTGGAAATTGTTTCCTAATTTAATTATTGAATTTTGATTTATGAAAATTAATATTCTATAATATATTTTATTTCTGAAAAATATTTACCAAATAAAATATGAAATTAAATTCGGAATTAATTCCTTATTTAATTAGAGAATCATGATTTATGGAAATCAAGAGTCTAAATCATATTTTATTTCTAATATATTTTTTAGATAAAATATAATATTAAATTAGGATTTAAATCCTTATTTAATTAAAGAATCATGATTTATGAAATCTAGATTCTAAAATATATTTTATCTTTAATATATTTCCCAAACAAAAATATGAGATTAAATTTGAAAATTATTTCCTAATTTAATCAAAGGAATGTTGATTTATAAAAATCAAATTCCTAAACATATTTTAATTCCAAAATAATATAATGACAACTATGACATAATCATGTCATATCATATGTCATGATTAGATGTATTTTGTCATGCGTGTATTGTTATATGTCATCATATATGTCATGCGTGCAATGTTATATAAGTAGAACATATGCATGAGGATGAGACCTACAACCCTTATACAAATTTTAAAGCTTACACCTACTGTTAATAAGGTAAGAACCAGAGACTAATTCCTTGTTTGAGTTGTTGGCCCAAGTCAAGCTCAGCCTAAAATTAGATATGTTCGAACCATAGAGATACGATCTCATGATTAACGGGTTGGCTTTAACTTGAAGCATTAGCTTGTTGACCTAACGCCAAGGTCAATGTGGATAGAGGTGAAGTCGGGTGATATACATTTGATGTATACTTGATAATGTGTTAATGACCCGATGTTTATACGAACATTCAAATAGTTGATAGCATAATGTGATAGTTACATATACGCGATATGTAATCGGTATACTTGATACCTACCACTATAGCTAAGAATGGCTTGTTGGCCTAACATACCACTATAGCTAAGAATGGCTTGTTGGCCTAACATCAAGGTTGTTCTTATCTATAGTGGATATCAACCCACTTGGAGAAAAATCTACGATCTCCCGAATTCAAAGTAAGGGCTCTTAAATTCGAAAAGTGAGTGGGAGCCTAATATGTAAATTGTTTACATATCAAATCATCTCTCTCACATTCTCGATTTTATATTTCTAGGTTAATCATTTGATAATGTCATCTGTTAATCTGCATTCAATTTTAGAATTGAACAAACTGACTAGATCTAACTTCTTGGACTGACTTCGAAATTTGAGAATCGTTCTCAAGGCTGAGAAGCTTTCTTAAGTCCTTGAAGAGCCTCTTCCCGCCAGTCTTGGCCATGATGCAACTCCGGACCAAATGTTGGCCCATCAAAAGCATACGACTGATTCTGATCTTGCAAGTTGCATCATGCTAGCAACGATGACTCCGGAGCTGCAAAAGCAGCACGAGCATATGGTGTTAGGGCAATCAACCCAAGTATAATCTTGGTTTTGATGTGTGTAGCAAAGGGTTTAAGTTAGGATGTTTATGTGGTTTGATGTGTGTATTTATGTTGTTCAGGACTTGATAAATCATACATGTGTAGCTTGATGAAGTATTGGCAAGTTCATCGTCTCATGGCTCGGGTCCTTGAGTCAGTGAAGGATGGCATGGGGAGAAGTCGTGAGCTTGGTGCATCCGAGGGACCGTCGGACAAGGAGAAAATGGAGTGAAGCCAAAGGAAGCATACTTCAAGGCAAGACGTGAAGGATGGCACGGGAGAAGCCACGATCTTAGTGCATCCGAGGGACATAGGTTGGACGAAGAGAGCTTCAGTGAGGGACTACATGGGAGATGAGAGTTGAGTGATTGTAACTCGGGTCGGGGTAGGTCAAGTTAGGTGAACTTGGCTGAATGGCTAAATTCAAGTGTCGGACGCTCAAATATTTGGTTTGAGGTTTCACCCGATGGTCGAATGCTCAAACACTTTGTTGTTTGAGGTTTTACCCGAAAACAGTCGACTGATATAGATATCAATCGACTGGTCCAAGTCTATTGCTAGTTGACCGGTGTCAACTAGGGTTTTATAACAATGATGCCAATTTGAAGTCGATCGCTGCTCACCATCGATCGACTACCAAGGGTCGGGCAATGATCGTTATAAATGGACACGGGCACTGAAACACTTTGAGTCGATTGATTTCTTAAAGCAATCGACTGATGGCTCGATCAATCGATGATAGCTAACTCGTAATGTGTCACACCGCTACAATGTATCAAAACAAAATTTATAATTAAACCGAACCCCCTCTACACTAATGTAGCATAGAGATGACTCTGGTCGTCTCCCAACGAATTCAATTGGTAGTGTGGTTTTCTTAGGATCTTTTCCATTATTGCTTGGTGTTTTCTAATGTAAATTGGGGGGTTTGTGATTTGAGTTCTAACCTACAATTACAAGGTAATTAATATGCTAATCTAACAATGCAAGTAATTAAAGCATTCAACAAGTAAAGCAATGCAGGATTTAAAAGAACAAAACTATAAGAAGCATTAAATCAAACACCTAATGTGCACAAATGTAAAACTACCATAAATGTAAAGAGAAATTTAACAAACAATTGACATGCAAACAAATTAATGTCCTCTATAATAAAACAAGAAAATAAATGATCAAATCAACCCAAGATAGGCCCGGTGTATGAACAAGTTCCTCCGACTAAGTCCAACGGAGCTTGATCGAGACTCCGCAATGGTGGTGGATGTGGGATGGCACAAACTCCTGAATCCAGTAGCTTGATGGATGCTCCGAACTCTCACGGATCCAGTTGAGCTCAAAGAAGTGTCGTCGGGGTGAAACTCCTCCTCGAATCCGAAGGAGAAGGTGGATGAGCTATGGAGATGGAGGACATCGCCGAAATCCCTCGATGAAGCGGCTCCTCCTCGAATCCGTGGAGGAAAATGGATGGAAGGAAGGTGGAGGCGACTGCTAGGGCTCAAGGGAAGAAGAGATGCCCTCCAAAACCCCTAAAAATCAATTTTATAGTTACCCAAATGATGGGGTTTCACTGCGACGCGGTCGTGTCAAAAGACATGTCCAGGCCGTGTGGCATTCTGTGCAAGAAAATTTTTGCTACTACAATAACTTTTCTACATTGATTTCATTGTAGGTACAATACCACACCGTGCCAAAAGACACACATGCGTGCTTGATTGATCTTTCCCCACGCTCGCTGATTTCCTGTAGCTACGATATCTTGCTATAGTAATCACATGATGCTATAGTAAAATCTCTAATTTTCACTTGACATCCCCTATAAAAATAAAGTATACAACAATAGTGCTTAGGACATCAAATTAGCATGTATTTGTATTAAAGCTCTAAAATGATCCATAGTCATAAAATATGATAAATATATCGAATTACTCATACGAATGGATCAAAACATCAAGGAATGAATACAAAATATCATGTCAAAATGTAAGTTATCAATTCCCCCACACTTATTCTTGCACGTCTCGTGCAAGTAAGAAAAACTAAGAAAACGACTAAAAATGCATTCCCCTAGTAATTCCCAATCATGTATAGAAAATCGTGAAAGAAAATTACCTAGGATCGTCAATTCTCAAAGACTCAAGCAATCATGGACTCAAATCTTACACAGGTTAACAAACATGGTAACTTCAATCCATTATGAATAGACTGAGAATGACTAAGCCTCACAAGGTAAGTAGTTGTTTCTCTCGCTCTCATAAGCATATAATAGTGGAGTTCACTCAAGCTACTCATAGTTTATGTACTACCATATGCTTGCTTCTCTTCTACTCTTCACCACTATTATATACATAAGAATGCACAATCTTTGAAGGCTTATTTAAAATGTAAGGGAGACATGAAATAAAAGTAATGATGGTGTGTATGCAAGAAAAAGAAATGAAAGAGACAAAGAAAATAGTGGAAGATATGGAAATAATGGAATGCTACATAGATAAGTACAAGAAAGCATTGCCCTAAAATGTTTTTCTTCCAACCCAATAAACATGTAAACAACCCTTATCACATTCTTCAATACAAATCCACTCATGATATACAATAAATCTCTCAATGGTTGCAACAAGGGATGTCAATAACAAAAATACTATCACACATAAATAAAAAATGGCACAACATGTCAAAATTTTCACAATATTTTTTTTTATTTCATGGGCACCCAAATGTTTATTCTTTTTTTTTCAACTTCTTTTTTTATTTCATGGGCACCCAAACTCTTTTTTTTCGACATGTAGTGCACTTTCCTATGCTCCAACATCAAGCTCAGGTAAAAAGATAAAGAGCATGGCTAGCTCATGGTAATCAAGCACGACTTGCCTATGCTTACACTAAATTTTCCTGAGCTACTCCTCTCCCCCACACTTAAACTTTTGTCCATCCTGGGCAAAACACTCATCGTGGAACATCCAAGTATTCCACATCCAGAAATAGAAATGGAAAAGAAAGTAATGGAAGGAAAAAAAAATAGAAATGATGAACGACTAGAATGTTATACAATAAGCATGTGGCGACAAAAGAAGTGAAGAAAAACAAATGAGATTGCCTTAATAATAATCATGCAAACCTATTGTTGTGTGGTCTCGAAAGAATCAAAGCAAGTTCTAGGGTTACAATAACCACAAGTGCACCACATGTTGGTGCAGGGGCACTAGATAATCGAACCTGTGTTTTGATTATGGCAAAGACACAAAGTTAAGTTTACATCGTTATCTCACGAGCTAAATCAAGTGTGCAGAAAAGTGCTAAAGCTGGAGCTGAAGGCTAGCGACACCCGGAGGAAGCCGTGGTGGTCGGGCGACACTCAAGTGACTTCGGAGGGAGCCGAAGGAATCGAGTAGAAGGCCGGAAGCGAGAGCTACTATCGAGGTAAGCTCGTGTGAGTGAGAGATTGTAAGGTCGTGTCCTCTTTACGGGGATGACCATAGGCGGTGATCCCATTAAGACTTCCCGTAGAAGGTCTAGGTCGAGATCGGACGGTCAGAAACCGTCGCATTTATCATTTTCTGAGCTAACCTCTTCTTTGCGAGGAAGTTAGGCCATCGACCGACGGACATCAAGCGACCGATGATGCTCATCCGATCGGATGAGGGCATCGATCGATGGGAGGCATCGATCGGTCGATGGCGACGAATCGACCTTGCGCTAGGTCAAAAGCGAATAATGTTTGACGCGCCACTTGCGATAAAATTTGGACAACCGTGATCTGTTCGAAAAAGAGGAGACATATTCAGAGGCAAAATCTATAAAAGGAGGAGGATTCCAACTCAAGGATCATCAAGTTTATTCATCAAGTGCTCCTACAACGCCTAACGCTCCAAGCGCCGTCATAACGCCGACGCGACGACAAGTTCAAATCTCCTTCGCTTGATAGCAAGTAATTATTTTTATTGTATTCTTTATTTTAATCGTAACGAGGTGAGGTAGGCTTGTTGCCTCATCCTCGTACATTCGATTTTTGTGATCGTTGTCTCCTACCTCCAACAAGGAGGAGACGTTATAGTGCTTTGCCCTCCGTACGCGGTCTAGGACCGATAGGGCCTTGGAGTAGCAATTGCTGGGTTGTGAACCAAGTAAAAATAAACGTGTTCCTTTATTTTTCACTGCTCTTACTCGTTTAATTGTCTACTCGAACGAAACGTCGAAAAGATTTACAATCGCTATTCACCCCCCCTCTAGCGACGCTTCTCGATCCAACAATTGGTTTCAGAGCGGGGGCGCTAAGATTTGGTGAAACCACCAATCTAGCACGTTTTGGTTTTCTTTTCGTATTTTTCGATTCGTATCTTTCTCAGGTTTTTATTCCTCCCGCACTACTAATCCAAGACGAAGTCTTGGTACGTTTCTTTCGGTTGTGTGCTTGCAAGTATTCTCCCTTGGAGTAGCCGACGGTAAAACGGCCATAACTTTTCGTACAAGTGGACTCACGTAACGATCTACCTACCAAATCGAAGCCCTCCGAGAGATCTACATTTCTTACAAGGGTTTACCCTCGTATCAAGCTGTTTCCAGCCCCAAAATTTAACGTTCAGTATCCTTTTGGGAACACCGAAGGTCGTAAGTTTCTAGTTTTTGTTAGTTTCTTATTCTTCTTATTTATTTCTATTTATTTCCTATTATTTCTCGCACTACTAATCCAAGACCAAGTCTTGGAATTCTCTTTGGTTTTTATTCGTGTTTTTGCAAGAGACTTAATGGCTCACATTGAGGGGTATAGCACCACCCGACCTCCGTTCTTTAACGGAAATGATTTCCGTTATTGGAAAGGTTGGATGGAGTGTTTCTTGAAAACACAAGTCGAGACTTGGATAATAATCCAAACCGGCCTTGCTCTACCCACCAATGATCAACGAGAGCCCTTGGATTTCAATAAGTGGACAAATACAACCAAGAGGCAAATCGAAGCCGATGCAAGAGCAACTCAAATATTACAATGTGGCTTGTCCAAGGAGGAGCTCAACCGCATCGGTCCATTCATTAGCGCCAAAGACCTCTGGAACAAATTGATTGATCTACACGAAGGGACGCCCGATGCTAAGGTATGTAAAAGAGATTTACTTTTAAATAAACTGTACAATCTAAAGATGCAGGATCGTGAGACCGCCACCCAATTACATGCGCGGATCCAAGACATCATCAATGGTCTTCACTCGATCAGGAAAGCCGTAGAGAACTGGGATCTTATAAGGTACGCTTTAAATGCTTTCCCTAGGACTCCCTTGTGGGCATCCATTGTCGATGTCTACAAGGTCTCTAAGGACCTTTCAAAGCTTAGGTTAGATGAATTATTTTCCGAGTTTGAACTTCACGAGCAAACTAACGTGGTCCGGGCCAAGAGAGGTATTGCTCTACTTGCAGGACAAAGAAGCAAGCCACCTACTAGGCAAGTAGATGAACTCGAACCCAAAGATGAATCAGAGTCCGAATCAGAAGAGGTGGAAGCAATAGTGAACGTTGTGCGGAGAATAGTTCGAAAAGAAAGAAGGAAATTGAAGTACGAGAACCAAAAGAAAAAGGGAGCAAGGAAAGCCTTCCATGCAACTTGGGACAACAAAGAAGACATAGCTTACATGGCAAGACCGGAGGAGTCAGTCAATCGAGCCGAGTCCAACTATAACAGACTCGAACTCGAGGACTACTTCGAGAAGCAACTCAAAGCCGGACCAAAAGAGAAAATTAAGGTTAGCCGCTCACTAATTCATACGCTTTACAATACAATTAATATGCTTAATAGGAAATTAACTAAGTCCGAGTCTAGGGTTGAGTCATTACTTGAGGAGGTTGAAACCCTCAAGCAAGAGGCTACTCTAACCTCTTCAACTAGTCAAGTTCAAGAGGGAAACTCAACCCAAATTGAAAAACTTGAGGAGGAGAATTCTCTCTTGAAAGACCGAGTTCAAGAGGTTGAGGCTAGGTTGGAAAAGTTCACATTGGGATCTAAGAACCTTAATAGACTACTTGGAACCCAAAGAGCCATCTACAACAAAGCCGGACTCGGATTTAAGTCAAAGACTACGAATAGGTCTTATATGTCTATCATAAATCGTAGTCATCAAAGAGTCCAAGCATGGGTCCCAAAGGTTTTATTGAACTCACATATAAGGACTAATAAGTATTGGATTCCTCAGGATCAAGTTCATTATTTGAATAGACCATATTGCTTCAATGGTCCAGGGGGAGCTAACACTAAAATAGTATACCCGTTTACTTAGCAAAACCATTGAATATTTTACTTTAATTTGTAGAACGGCTAGATAGGGAAAATAGTTAGTCAACTCTTGACAACATAGTATCAGGACACGGCGAGATGATAGTATGTTAGGAAAATAAAGTCTCGTGTATTCGAGCTAGATAAGGCGTATCTAGCTTGGTGCACTTGACCGAGTGGAACTAGCTGAAGCTACCTCGCCGTATCCTAAACTAGTTAGACCAGGAAGTAACCCTAAGTGACTTAAGTGATATTTTCTTGAATTTGGCTTTGTCTAAGGAAGTGGTCGTTGTTCCAATCAAAGAAGGCCCCTGTGCCTCGCCACGACTTGGAAGTCAGTTTCTCGAAAAGTTACTTAACGATCTAAAGGTTAAATCCGAATCTAACCCAAGGTTGACTATCTTTAATCAATTTAAAATCATCTCACAAAACATATAAGGTGAACAAATTATGAGACACATAGAATGGGTGAGATGTTAAGGATAATTGAAATACTTAAAAACAATCTCTTCAAGATACTACTTATTTTCTCAACTATTGTACTTAACAACTCTTAGGCCAAAGTTTAGCGCCCCCTACATCTCTTATACTTCATATATTTGACTAAGGGGGAGAGCAAACTAACCCTAAGGGTTATATTATAAACCTTTAGATTATTAGTGCAGAGGGACACACCTCGAACCAATCTATCTAACTACTGCTAGACGCATGCTTGGACTCATATTTGATTTATCTAGATGCATGCATATACAATATTGTTTTCAAAACCCTATTTTATACAAAAACCCCAAATTTTTTTAGTTTATGGTAAAAGGGGGAGAAGAGAAAAAGTTAAGGAGGAGTAACATAAAATTTAATTTTGAAAATTAAATTATCTCTTTCAAAACTCACCTAGGGTTAAGGGGGAGTTTTGGTTGAGGGGGAGTTTTTGGAAATGATATTCATCTTCACATTCATCTTCTACTATACCAGTTTTATGCTTTAATTTTCCTTAACTTTGTGTTGGTTTGCCATAGATCAAAAAGGGGGAGATTGTTGGTGCAGGGGCATTAGATAATCGAACCTGCGTTTTGATTATGGCAAAGACACAAAGTTAAGTTTACATCGTTATCCCATGAGCTAAATCAAGTGTGCAGAAAAGTGCTAAAGCTGGAGCTGAAGGCTAGTGACACCCGGAGGAAGCCGCGGTGGTCGGGCGACACTCGAGTGACTTCGGAGGGAGCCGAAGGAATCGAGTGGAAGGTCGGAAGCGAGAGCTACTATTGAGGTAAGCTCGTGTGAGTGAGAGATTGTAAGGTTGTGTCCTCTTTACGGGGACGACCGTAGGCGGCGATCCGATTAAGACTTCCCGTGGAAGGTCTAGGTCGAGATCGGATGGTCAGAAACCATCGCATTTATCATTTTCCGACCTAACCTCTTACTGCAGGGAAGTGGCCAGGCTGGCAGTCGACTGATGCTCATCAGTCGACTGATGGGAGGCATCAGTCGACTGATGGCGACGAATCAACCTTTACGGTAGGTCAAAACGGATAACGTTTGATGCGGCCACTTCGCGATAAAATTTGGACAACTTCATGATCTGTTCCGAAAAAAGAGGAGACATATTCAGAGGCCAAAATCTATAAAAGGAGGGGAGGATTCCAACTCCAAGGATCATCAAGTTTATTCATCAAGTCCTCCTACAACGCCAACGCTCCAACGCCGTCATAACGTCGACGCGACGACAAGTTCAAATTTCCTTCATCGGCAGCAGTAGCAAGTAATTATTTTTATTGTATTCTTTATTTTAATCGTAACGATGTGAGGTAGGCTTGTTGCCTCATCCTCGTACATTCGGTTTTTGTGATCGTTGTCTCCTACCTCCAACGAGGAGGAGACGTTATAGTGCTTTGCCCTCCGTACACGGTCTAGGACCGATAGGGCCTTGGAGTAGCAACCACTGGGTTGTGAACCAAGTAAAAATAAACGTGCTCCTTTATTTTCCGCTGCTCTTACTCGTTTAATTGTCTACTCGAACGAAACGTCGAAAAGATTTACGATCGCTATTCACCCCCCCCCCCCCCTCTAGCGACACTTCTCAATCCAACACCACACACAAGCAATAAAAATTGGATCAATCCTCACTAGGTAAATAAAAATAATCATCTCAGTCTATCAACATAGAGTCCATCACCAAGTAGTAACCACATGCAATAAAATTATCCATTCATGACAATAAAACCCAAAATTTGACAGTCAAATTTAACTAGCTTTCATGACTTCTAAGAATATATAAAGGAATGCATAGGGAATTTATTTCAAAACCTTATAAGACAAAAACTCAACAAAAGAAACATAACAACTAAAATAAAAAAAAACAAATGAAGTAAAAGAAATGTATATACAAAGAAAAAGAAAAGAAGATGAGATGCAGTAAACTCCCCTGAGATCCAGGTGGTTGGAGAAGGTTCAATAAGAGAAGCCACTCAGGCAGTGGAGTGCTCTGAAAGAAATCCAATCCCGGTGGTTGAAGAAGATTTAGAGGAAGCATCCATGTTAGTAGTGGGATGGACAGAATGGGGGTGAGCGCTTTCATGATGTTATTAGGATAGTACTGTGTTGCTCCCTCCAATATCATCGCCTCTTCATATGTAATCTCTGTTGGTCGGAGGTGATTCAAAAAAATTTTCCAGCATGGGGGCTGGATTATTGCATGGGATGTCAGGGCTTTCATCATCATGGTTCTTGGAGACTCTGGCTATGATGGAAGTGTCCAGTCTGGGGGCCTCTAGCTATCCATCAATCCTTGTTCAGGCTGGTAACTCTTAACATTATCCTCAACCCATTTTTCAGACCCTGCTTCCACTGCAGATATCTCAGTGTTAGTGGCAAAAATAGTATCACAAAGTAAATCCAAGCCACTGGTATCATCATCCACACTATCTGCCACGACAGCAACTTCATCAGTATCTAGAGCATCAGCAACTACATCATCACGATACAAATCAGTAGAGGAGTCCTGTAAGGCCACAGAAGGAGAAACATATCTATCACTAGCTCTGCAATCCATCTCCTCAAGCACATCAATGCCATCAGAAATGATCTCTGAGGAAAACTTAAAGGAATATTGTGCTTGTGTCTGACTGATAGATGATGTAATTTGATCTAGTTGAATTTGCAAACTTTTTATCCTTTCTTGTTGTCACTGATGATTATCACTGATTTGTTGTTGGTGTTGCTGTAGCAATGATGCTAGCTGCAAAAGATTTTCTAGTGTCTGTTCTGAATTGTTGAACTGAGGTTGAGGAATGTTTTGTGGTGTGTTTCCATACTCAAACCCTGAATGATCCATCCAGCCATAATTATAGGTATTTGAAAATGATTCATACTTGTCCTGTTGTTTTGGCTAGAAGTACTCGTGCTGCTCTGAAATTTGTTGGGACTGATAATACTGAATTGAAGGATCTCCCCAATCATAACTATAGGAACTAGGAGTATCACGCCCACCCTTTCTAGGGGTCGGAGGGGCGGCGTGACGCGATCATACATACATGCATTTACAGCGAAAGACTTTATACTTCTTTTTTTTTCTTTCTTTTAAACATAAGCATGCATCATCATTTCATAAGTACTTAGTTCAAGTTCATGACATTCAACTTAAAGGAAAACATGCATAAGTATGGGAAACATAAACAGATCTCCTCCACCATGCCACTACCACACACACTTTGCCTCTCCTGCGGCTCCCTTTAGTTTAGCCATTCTTTACCCTTATCTGCAGTACAAGGGAATATAAAACTATAAGCACATAGGCTTAGTAAGATCCTTTCCTACTCACAAAAGCCATACATCGAGAACAAATAAGCTTAGCATGCATATAAACATACAAGAACATATAAGCATGACATTCATATAAACATACAAGAACATATAAGCATAGCATTCATATAAATATACAAGAACATATAAGCATAGCATGCATATAAACATACAAGAACATATAAGCATAGCATTCATATAAACATATAAGAACATAAGCATAGCATTCATATAAGAGAAATGACATGAGCATTCAGAAACATATAAGCATAACAACCATAATAACATCATAATAATCTAGACATGAAATAAAGGTATATGCAAGATGCTCTTTGAAAACATATATATTATAGGTACTTAAACATAATCTCAACATATTGGGCCCGACATTGTACCACATACATCATCATCATAGCGCGCATCTCTAATAGACCCGAGGTAGCTAATCCCGAACCTACTACAGTACTAGGTCGGTACTATGTCCGTCGGCCTAGGGGCAACATAACATAGAAGCCTATCCTAAGCCCGTACTTATGACCGTCGACCTAGGGCATCTGGGAGCCCATCCCGTACTGGGTCCGTACTACGACCGTCGACCCAGGGGCACGTAGGAGCCCATCCCTTGGACCTTATTAGGGTTCGGTACAAGCCATGCAGAAAGTAAAATAGCATATCATTTTCATTATCATAACATATCATATTTCTTTCATAAAAATATCATGTTCTTTATCATGGCATATAACATTTCTTTTCTTATACATATCATGTTCCTTATCATGGCATATCATGTTCCTTCTTCATAGTATATCATGTTCCTTCTCCATAGCATATCATGTTCCTTCTTCATAACATATCATATTTCATTTCATAACATATCATGTTCCTTCTTTATAACATATCATACATTCATACAATTTAAATGGCAATGAGTATAACATGATCATACATTTAACATGGTAATGAGCAGAACATAATCATACATTCCTACAATTAACATGGACATAAGGTAGTGACATAAACCAATCATGCTATGATAAAATATAACTAACCTCATATTTGCTTCTTTTTCTACATGTAGCATGACATGGAGGACTTAGTAGAGGGCATGTACATGGGCTGGCCAAAACCCTAAGGGAGGGTTCTTAGGAGTTTACATGCTAAACAACTTGTGCAAGGTCTACTTAACATCATGCTAACATCACACACATATAGAGTATGGCATAAACATCATGAACAAGAATAAAATGGTGTGATCTAAACTTCATGGGGTTCTCACAAAATTTTAACCCCTAAACTACTTGTACAAGATCTAACTAACCACATGTTAATTCCATCACATATAGATCATGGCATGGAAGGCCCTTAGGGATTTAAATGGGTCTCGGCTGAGAGCTTCAAGGAAACTTAAGATCAATTACTTAAATCTAGTTTAGCTATCAACATGTTACCTTCATCTACATTCAAAACATAGCATGACAACTTATAGGTCAAACATGATAGACCATTAGGAGCCTAAATGGGTCTTGGCCGAATGTTTCAAGGAGCTTAAAGATCAACCACATAAATTTAGTTTAGCTAACAACATGTTATCTTCATCTACAATCAAAACATAGCATGACCACATATAGAGCATAGCATAGAAAACCATTAGAAGCTTGAAAAGGGGTCTTGGCCGAGGGTTTCATGAAGCTTTTAAGATCAAACACTTAAATTTAGTTTAGTTATCAACATACTATCCTCATCTACAATCAAAATATAGCATGACCACATATAGAGCATAGCATAGAAAACCATTAGGGGTCAAAAGGGGTCTTGGCCGAGAGTTTCATGAAGTTTGAAGATCAAACACTTAAATTTAGTTTAGTTATCAACATACTATCCTCATCTACAATCGAAACATAGCATGAGTACATATGGAGCATAGCATAGAAAACCATTAGGGGTCAAAAGGGGTCTTGGCCAAGAGTTTCATGAAGTTTGAAGATCAAACACTTAACCCAAACCTATCTAGAAACCTATTATCATCATATTCCTACAAAACATAGCATGGACAATCATGGAAAGCTTAAAGGAGGTTTTGACCGAAAGTTTAATAAGGAATTTTCTTAACAACTATCAACCGAAGCAACTTGTATGCAGGTGAGGGGATACTTACATCCTTCGCTTTGTTTAATAGTTGGAAAACACCCTAAGTGATGCCAAGACTAGAGCCTTCTTCTTGCTTGGTTAGTTTTCGGAAAATGGAAGAGAGGGAGCTTAGGGTTTCGGTGAGGAAGAAGAAGAGAAGTGGAGAATGGCAATTGTGGTTTCTCTCGTCTCCTCATTCCCCTATTTATTCACTTGAAGGTGTCCCTTAGCCTCCCTTACCCTTATCTATCATTTCCCATATCCTTCTAATAGCACAACCCTACTGGGCTTCTAGTTACTGGATGCATCTTAAGGTTTAGCTATCTAGTTGGAGGTTTGGGGTTCAAATCCTGGGTCATGAATCCTTTTTGGCTCTATTTCTTTTATTTTGTTTTTTTTTGAAAGAGCCGACATAAAACCCATTATAATCATGCAAAAATTTCTGTAAAATTGCTAGGAATTTTACGGGCATTACAAGGAGCTGGATCATATATGTCCTGATATTCTTGTGGGTAACTCTGAGGTTCAATAGGAAATACACTCTGTTGCCCACTTTGATCTGAATAATAAGCCTGATTGAAGTCTCCAAATCGTTGATAATAAGGATCCATGTTTAAAGAAATTTCCTATTCTTTCCTGAAATACTAACAAACAATATCAAAAGACACAGGAAGTATACATGATAAAATACATTGATATATAAGAGAATAAGAGAATGAAGCCCTAAACAAAATTTTTTGATTTTTGAATTTTTTTTTTTCAGAAAAATGGGTAAACAATCCTAAGTCTACCAAGCACCATTACACTCCCCGGCAACAGTGCCATTTTTGATAGCTAACTCGTAACGTGTCGCACCGCTATAATGTATCAAAACAAAACTTATAATTAAACTGAACCCCCTCTACACTAATGTAGTATAGAGATGACTCGGGTCGTCTCCCAACAAATGCAATCGGTAGAGTGGTTTTCATAGGATCTTTTCCATTATTGCTTGGGGTTTTCTAATGTAAATTGGGGGGTTTGTGATTTGAGTTCTAACCTACGATTACAAGTTAATTAAAATGCTAATCTAACAATTTAAGTAATTAAACCATTCAACAAGTAAAGCAATGCAAGATTTAAAAAACAAAACTATAAGAAGCATTAAATCAAACACCTAATGTGCACAAATGTAAAACTACCATAAATGTAAGGAGATATTTAACAAACAATTGACATGCATACAAATTAAAGTTTTCTATGCTAAAACAAGAAAATAAATGACCAAATCAACCCAATATAGGCCCAGTGTATGAACAAGTTCCTCCGGCTAAGTCCAACAGAGCTCGATCGAGACTCCACAAACGGTGGTGGATGTGGGATGGCACAAACTCCTGAATCTAGTAGCTTGATGGATGCTCCGAACTCTTACAGATCCGGTTGAGCTTGAAGAAGTGTCATCGGGGCGGAACTCCTCGTCGAATCCGAAGGAGAAGGTGGATGAGCTGTGGAGATGGAGGACGTCGCCGAAATCCCTCGATAAAGCGGTTCCTCCTCGAATCCGTGGAGGAAAATAGATGGAAGGAAGGTGGAGGCGGCTGCTAGGGTTCAAGGGAAGAAGAGATGCCCTCCAAACCCCTAAAAATCCATTTCATAGCTGCCTAAATGATGGGGTTTCACCGCGACATGGCCGTGTCAAAAGACACGGCCAGGCCGTGTGGCATTCTGTGCAAGAAATTTTTTGTTGCTACAGTAATTTCACTATAGCTACAGTACCACACTGTGCCAAAAGACACAGCTAGGGCGTGCTTGATTTTGATCTTTCCCCCCACGCTGCTATAGTGATTTCACTATAGCTACAGTACATTGCTTCAATAATCTACTATAGTACTTTGCTACAGTAAAATCCCCAATTTTCACTTGACATCCCCTATAAAAATAAAGTATACATCAATTAGTGCTAAGGACATCAAATTAGCATGTATTTGCATTAAAGCTCTAAAATGATCCATAGTCATAAAATATGATAAATATATCAAATTACACATACGAATGGATCAAAACATTGAGGAATGAATACAAAATATCATGTCAAAATGTAAGTTATCAGTCAACTGCTAGTGTGATCAGTTGACTGATCAGTGTGTCGTTGGGCTATGACGAACGCAAATCAGGCATGGTCAAAAGTCGTTGGAATGGCAACAGTCAACTGATGGCATGCAACAGTCGACTGATGCATGCCCAACAGGAAGAAACCCCTCTTCTATATAAAATGAGGGGTTGGGGGCCTTGGGGCAGTTATGCTTACTCTCCTAACATTGCCCTTAGTGCTCCCACATTTTCTAAGAGTCTCTACTCCCTTCTTCTCCATTCCTACTCATATTATTTGTGAGAAGAGTGAAGGTAGGAAACATCGCTTCCCACTTCAACTCGGTCGCTTATTCATGGCGATCCCTTCTATGTCCCCGGATAAAAAAAAATTATCCTTGACAAGAGGGATTACCCAAGCTCCCATTTCATCGTCGTGCTATTCGATTAGAGTGGTCACTTGAACAAACTTGTTGTTCAAGCCACCAACCTCTATTCTATGAATAGGCGCAGAATAGACAATGTACGGATCACCGAATTTTGTGTTTATGTCAAAGGTCCAAGTATATTTAACCATTAAACAAAGAATACAACATGTATATAATTGAAAAACAATCATAGACATAACACGAAAGAATATAAAACAACATTTATACCTCTCGATCTTCTATTGCATGTCCTTCCTCCTTTTGGACGTCGTGTGGGTGACGATCTTCCAAAAGTCGAAGCTCCTAGATCACCAATCTTCCTTCCTTGCTCACTCCGAACAAGAGGAAGTATAGAAACAAAACACTTCTCCTTCTTTCAACCAACCACCTAGCTCCAAGCTTGGTGCTTGCTGTCGGCCAAGAAGAAGAACAAAGAAGTGGGCGCCGGCCAAGAGCTTCAAGGGAAGACCCTAAGCTTTGTTTCCACTGGCCAAGGAGAAGAGGATGAGGGGGTTTGGATGTCGGCAATGGAGAGGAGAAGCTTGTTTGGGCGCCGTCCAATAAGAAGAAGAAGAGAAAAGGAAAATCTTTCCTTAATTGTGGTCGCCTAAGCCCCAAACCCTAATGGCCCAAGCTTGCCGACCCTTAACCCTAATCCCCTCCTTATTCTCCCTTGTCGTCCACCCTTAAGCACCCTTTTATAGAGTTAAGCCTAAGCCTCCTTTAATCTCCACCATCGGTTCTAGGGATTTAATCTCAACCGTCGGATCTAGAGATTTAATCTCTACCGTTGGATCTAGAGTTTTGTTTCCAACCATTGGATCTAGGCTTCATGAGGTTTTAATAGGCTACAATAGGGACCATGAGGAGGAGTTGGATCTTGGCCACCCAATGGATCAAGCCCACATAAAGTCCAATCCATTAATGATAATTCAATCCACTAAAGGATTATCATTGATCTACCTCACCAACCCCCATAAGTTAATATGGGTTCCATATATTATTTGTACATTTTTCTCCCCGTGTTTAAGATCTCGAATGTCCGTCAATTAATTAATTTACTGACAATTAATTAATCAACATCTAACTCCATGAGTAGTACCACTCAACCTTATCATCATGTCGGACCAAGGCCACCTGCAGGGTTTACATGATGAACCTTATGAGCTCCTCAAGGGGACATCATCATCCTAATATATAAGACACGGTTTCCTCCTATAATCAATGGCACACCATATAAATAATATCATTTCCCAACTTACCGAGCCTATCGATTTAATCTATAAATCTCGTCCATTGGTAAATCAAAGAAATGAATACTAAGTATATGTGCCTATTATTATATCGGGATTAAGAGCATGTACTATATAATATCTGAGGTCCGATTCGATTATGTAGTCAGCAATAAATCGAATCACCTCTAAGTTGGTCCTGCTCAATACACACAAAGTGTACTAGTGTGATTCTATGGTCAAGACAAACCAATACCAAATCACACTACAACCATACCAATGGTTTGTCCAAAGTCATCTCGGTTGTGAGCCTTTACTTATACTTTACAAGGAGCCGATAACATGATCTCCCGTGTGACACCACACACCTTGTTATCTATAATGTAATGTATTAGACAATATGCATAACCATAAATATGCAAACAATGATCATGTGATTCTTATTTCAAAATAAAGATGTTCATACAAAAGATAGACTTTTCAGTATACATCTCAACAATCTCTCACTTATACTAAAAGACTATGCTGTCCTCAAACTGTCATACATCTGATTCCTATTCCCTCCACATGCCTATCAAAAGCTCTCGTCAGAAGGGCCTTAGTGAAAGGATCTGCCAGGTTATCCTCCGATGCAATCTTGGCCACAGCAACTTCTCCTCTTTTTACGATTTCTCGTATCAGGTGGTACTTGCGCTCTATGTGTTTACTTGCCTTATGGGCTCGTGGTTCCTTCGAGTTTGCAACTACACCACTATTATCACAATAAATTGTGATATTTCTGGGCAAACCAGGAATCACATCCAAGTCCATTAAGAAGTTCCTGAGCCACACAACTTCTTTGGCCGCCTCAGAGGCCGCCACATACTCAGCTTCCATGGTAGAGTCTGCCATGCATTTCTACTTGACACGCCTCCATACAATGGCTCCACCTCCCAAAGTAAACACAAAATCTGAGGTAGACTTACTGTTATCCCTGTCTGATTGGAAGTCAAAATCTGTATTACCCACAGGGAGTAATTGGTCTGCTTGGTAAACTAGCATATAATCCCTAGTCCTTCTCAGGTACTTCAATATATGCTTTACCGCAGTCCAATGTCCCTGTTCTGGATTACTCTGATATCTGCTGACCATACCCATAGCAAAGCAAATATCTGGTCTCGTACATAGCATAGCATACATGAGGCTTCCTACTACCGAAGCATAAGGAACCACCTTCATCTCCTCTATCTCCTCAGATGTTCTAGGACACATCTCCTTAGATAAAGGAACTCCATGCCTGAAAGGTAAAAAACCTTTCTTGGAGTTCTGCATGCTAAAACGATCCATAATGGTGTCTATGTATGAAGCCTGAGATAAGCACAATATCCTTTTCCTGCAATCCCTTATAACCTTGATCCCAAGGATGTGTCCCACTTCTCCCAAGTCCTTCATATCAAACTATTTGGACAACCATACCCTTACGTCCAATAACACCTTGACATTGTTGCCAATTAACAAAATATCATCTACGTATAGTACAAGAAATACCAGTACGTTTCTGTCACATCTCTTGTATAAACAAGACTCATCCGAACTTTGAGTAAATCCACAAGACTGTATTACCTCATCAAAGCGGATGTTCCAAGACCTCGAAGGTTGCTTCAATCCATAAATGGACCGATTAAGCTTACACACAAGATGCTCTTTGCCCTTTGCAATGAAACCTTCTGGTTGCTTCATATAGATGTTTTCCTCAAGACTTCCATTAAGGAAAGCTATCTTGACATCCATCTGTAATACCTCATAATCCATATGAGTAGCAATGCATAAGAGAATTCGGATAGACTTAAGCATGGCTACCGGCGAAAAGTTCTCCTCATAATCGATACCCTCTTTCTGAGTATACCCCTTCGCAACAACCCTCGCTTTGAAGGTCTCAAACTTCCCGTCTATTCCACTCTTTCTTTTGTAGATCCACTTGCATCCAATGGTTTTTACACCATCGAGTGGTTCTACTAGCTCCCAGACCTGATTTGAATCCATAGATTCAATCTCAGCATTCATTGCACTTTGCCAAAATACTGCATCTTTATCTTGGATTTCCTCGTTATATGTCTAGGGATCAGGTTCATGTTTACCAGGGACCTAATCAGAAGATTCTCCCAAGAACATGAATCTATCGAGTTGTCTAACAACCCTCCCACTACGATGAGGTATCACCTGTGTATCTTCTGTGACTCGCGGTGCAGTGACTTGTGGTATATTCTCTTGTACCGGTGGTACTGAAGAAGTGACTTCCCCTTTCAATTCCTCCAGAACAATCTTACTCATGGGCTTGTGGTTCATCACATAGTCTTCCTCTAGAAACTTGGTGTTCTTGCTAATGATCACCCTCTGATCTCTAGGACTATAAAACAAACCACCTTTCGTTCCTCTAGGATAGCCAACGAACATGCACACTTCTGTATGGGGTTCCAACTTACCAGCATCTGCCTTCAGTACATGTGCTGGACTCCCCCAAATCCAAATATGTCTTAGACTAGGCTTTCGCCCAGTCCACAATTCTGTGGGAGTAGAAGGCATTGATTTAGATGGGACCAAGTTCAGAATATACACTGCCATATCTAGGGCATATCCCCAGAATGAATCTGGCAACTCAGAATAACTCATCATCGATCTAACCATCTCCATAAGAGTCCTATTCCTTCGCTCTGCTACACCATTCTGCTGGGGTGTGTCAGGTGCAGACAATTGGGATTGAATCCCAGCCTCTGATAAGTAATTCCTAAACTCTCCCAAGAGGTACTCACCACCATGATCAGATCGTAGTGTCTTGATACTTTTACCTTGACGTTTCTCCGCATCAACCTTGAATTCTTTGAACTTGTCAAAGCATTCATACTTGCGGCGCATCAAGTAAATGTATCCATATCTCGAATAATCGTCTATAAAAGAGACGAAATACTCAAAACCACCTCTAGCCTGGATAGACATAGGACCACACAAATCAGAATGAACCAATTCTAACACATCTTTGGCTCTATACCCCTTGGCCTAAAAAGGCCTCTTGGTCATTTTACCCTCCAAGCAAGATTCGCAGGTTGGGAAATCTTCCACCACTAATGAACCCAGAGGTCCATCAGCTATCAACCTTTGAATTCTGATTAGGTTAATATGACCATGTCTTAGATGCCAAAGATATGTTTGGTTCATCTTCGAATGTTCTTTTCTCTTATTAGAATTAGAAGATGAGTTATTAACTTCTATTTGCATCATGGGAGCTTTTGGTTCAAGTGAGTTATTACCTCAGCCAGTCGTCTGGTTTCCTGGAACCCCTACAATGTATTGCAGACATGATCAGTGGCTCCCGTATCTACACACTAGGTGTCTGTAGATAACATCGCTAAACATGTTTCAACGACTAGACCAAAAGATATACCTTTGTTCTGCTTGCGGTTGGGGCAGTCCTTCTTCCAGTGTCTAGTCTGCTTACAAGTGAAGCACTTGCCTTTTGACTTCTTCACTCCTCCCTGAGTTCCTTCCTTTGCCCCAGCTTGTTTCTTCTTCATCTTGCCTTTCAGCTTAGAAGTAGAAACCTTTTGGGCAACTATGGCTTATGCCTGAGAACTCTGACGAAATAGCCCCTCTATCGCCTGGAGTTCTGTCAGAAGCTCCGCCAATGAATACAACCTCTTATTCATGTTTTTAGTTCAGGCGAAACTGCTCAAAACTCCTAGGTAGAGACTGGAGAATGATATCGACCTGGGTTTTCCCATCGATCTCAGCTCTGAGGACTTCCAACTCATTCAAATGAGTCATCATCTTGAGAACATGATCCCTCACGGGTGTTCCCTCGATCATGGTGGTCGTCATCAAGTTCCTCATAGCTTCCCGCCTAGCAGCCCGATTCTGGTGTCCAAAAAGCTCTTTGAGATTGAGCATTATGTCATAAGCAGTGGGCATGGCTTGATGCTGATGTTGCAGTACATTTGACATAGATGCCAAAATGTAACACCACGCCATCTCATTGGCCTTAATCCACTTCTTATAACTCTCCTTCTCATTTTCCCCAGAATCATCTGCAAGCTTAGGAGGGCACTCTTCGAGGAGTACATATTTGTATTCCTCAGCAGTCAAGACAATGTCAAGATTCCTCTTCTAATCAACATAGTTGGGTCCAGTAAGTTTATTTTCTTTCTGTATCACAACAAGTAGGTTGAAAGTCATTTTGAAAGAAAACCAAAGAATCACATAGATCAAAAATATTAGATTTCAAAAAAATTATTGATTCCTCAAACAATAAAATTTTAAAATCCACCAACACCTCAAAACACCGAGAATATCATATGCCATGATAGTGTGGACGTATACGAATTCTACATTTGTAAGAGGAGGTTTTACCCATTAATTTTACTATCTTATCAACCTAACTTTTTGACAAGTAAAATTAATAGTTGGTTCCTCTTCGGCCCTACAAATAAAATCAGTGACTCCGATGGGGAGGATACTTATATTTGTATCTAAGTGTTCACTATTACTCGGTACCAAGTTAATTATCTCGGGTTATGTGCCTTCTGGTGGGGAAGTACACATGCTCCTTAATAATTTCCTATAACCATATTCGACCTTGTGATCCGCAAACAAACTCATCCGATGTGGAGGAAGGCACTCAGAGCCGATGCGCAAGTTTGTTTGCATCACATGTCAAATCGTAATGGAGGTCGTGGGAATTTATAAAAATATCCCTCTCCCACTTAGTAATTTAAAATTGAGGAATTTTTTAGCTTACGACATGCATATCAAACAATAAGCAATAAATATGAAAAATAAATATTTTCCAACTATTATGGCTTTTGTCTTCAATATGTCTATCATCGTACCGTCATCTCGTCCGCTCCTCCCTACGCCATGTACAAGCCATCTGGAGATCCGAGTCGAGAAAAACTATTTTAATTTACATCCATCGATCCTATACTCCACGAGGGAGTGTACATGAAATCTAGATCGAAAGTAAACTAAAATAAAAAGAGTGGCTAAACAATGTCATATCTAATTACAAAAATTAAATACTAGCCTCATCAACCCCGAGGATTCAACAAATATACAATTACACAAATACAATCACATACACACATATGGCCATAATAGTTGGATCCTATGTCTGCAACCAAAAAGTTAACCTACGCATATCCTACTATTATCTGGCACATATAATATATGAAAAGTGCATAAAAGTAACCGAATCCTAAACACACAAAATCGGAAATCGTGGCTCTGATACCACTTGAAGGTAGGAAACTTCGCTTCCCACTACAACTCGGTCGCTTGTTCATGGTGATCCCTTCTACGTCCCAGGATAAAAAAAATTATCCTTGACAAGAGGGATTACCCAAGCTCCCGTTTCATCATCATGCTATTCGATTAGAGTGGTCACTTGAACAAACTTGTTTTCAAGCCACCAACCTCTATTCTACGAATAGCCGCGGAATAGACGATGTACGGATCGCCGGCTTTTGTGTTAATGTTCGGGGTCCAAGTATATTTGACCATTAAACAAAGCATACAACATGCATATAATTGAAAAAAAAATTATAGACATAACACGAAAGAATATAAAACAACATTTATACCTCTCGATCTTCTATTGTATGTCCTTCCTCCTTTTGGACGTCGTGTGGGCGACGATCTTCCAAAAGTCGAAGCTGCTAGATCACCAATCTTCCTTCCTTGCTCACTCCGAACAAGAGGAAGTATAGAAACAAAACACTTCTCCTTCTTTCAACCAACCACCTAGCTCCAAGCTTGGTGCTTGCCGCCGGCCAAGAAGAAGAACAAAGAAGTGGGCGCCGGCCAAGAGCTTCAAGGGAAGACCCTAAGCTTTGTTTCCACCAGCAAAGGAGAAGAGGATGAAGGGGTTTGGATGCCGACAATGGAGAGGAGAAGCTTGTTTGGGCGTCGGCCAACAAGAAGAAGAAGAGAAAAGGAAAATCTTTCTTTAATTGTGGCCGCCTAAGCCCCAAACCCTAATCCCCCAAGCTTGCCGCTCCTTATTCTCCCTTGTCGTCCACCCTTAAGCACCCTTTTATACAGTTAGGCCTAAGCCTCCTATAATTTCCACCATCAGTTCTAGGGATTTAATCTCAACCGTCGGATCTAGAGATTTAATCTCAACCATCGGATCTAGAGATTTAATCTCTACCGTTGGATCTAGAGTTTTGTTTCCAACCTTTGGATCTAGGCTTCATGAGGTTTTAATAGGCTACAATAGGGACCATGAGGAGGAGTTGGATCTTGGCCACCCAATGGATCAAGCCCACATAAAGTCTGATTCATTAATGATAATCCAATCCACTAAAGGATTATCATTGATCTACCTCACCAACCCCCATAAGTTAATATGGGCTCCATATATTATTTGTATATTTTTCTCCCTGTGTTTAAGATCTCGAATGTCCGTCAATTAATTAATTTACTGACAATTAATTAATCAACATCTAACTCCATGAGTAGTATCACTCAACCTTATCATCATGCCGGACCAAGTCCACCTACAGGGTTTACATGATGAACCTTATGAGCTCCTGAAGGGGACATCATCATCCTAATATATAGGACACGGTTTCCTCCTATAATCAACGACACACTATATAAATAATATCATTTCCAAACTTACTGATCCTATCGATTTAATCTATAAATCTCGCTCATTGGTAAATCAAAGAAATTAATACTAAGTATATGTGCCCGTTATTATATCGGGATTAAGAGCATGTACAATATAATATCTGAGGTCTGATTCGATTATGTAGTCGGCAATAAATCAAATCACCTCTAAGTCGATCCTGCTCAATACACACAAAGTGTACTAGTGTGATTCTATGGTCAAGACAAACCAATATCAAATCACACTACAACCATACTAATGGTTTGTCCAAAGTCATCTCGGTTGTGAGCCTTTACTTATACTTTACAAGGAGCCGATAACATGATCTCCCGTGTGACACCACACACCATGTTATATACAATGTAATGTATTAGACAATATGCATAACCATAAATATGCAAACAATGATCATGTGATTCTCATTTCAAAATAAAGATGTTCATACAAAAGATAGACTTTTCAGTATACATCCCAACAAAGAGGAGTTTGTGTAAAGAGGTTTATCTCCACCTTGTGTTGAGTTAAAGGAGAGTTTAGTGGATTGGTTGAGGGAGTGATTCGCCTAATGGATCAACTTGTTTGTATTGCTCTTTCTCTTTACTCTGCTTTATCTCTAATTGTCTTTGTATTCGTATTAGTGGATTGGTTGGGGACTTTATGATTAAGCACAAGCAATTTCCATCGAGCATGATCAAGGGCTATTCAACCCCCCTTCTAGTCGATCCACGATCCTCCAACATATGAATGCTTACACGATCATTTACCATCTTTGTGAACTCTTCAATGAGCAATCAAGATTTGAAAGGTTCAAGGTCTCGAAGCTTCTCTTTAGCTCGAAGATGGAGGAGGGTTCATCTGCAGTACAGTTTGTACTGAAGATGAACAGGTACATCAAGCGGCTAGGATCACTAGGGTTTGTGATCGATCATGAATTAAGTATTGACTTAATTCTGCATAGTTTGTTCAAGAGTTACTCATAATTTGTGATCAACTATCGGATGTGTTAGTGCCTATAAGATCCACATATCTCTATAATGGTATGATATTGTCCACTTTGAGCCTAAGCCATCGTAGTTTTATTTTTGGGCTTCACCCAAAAGGCCTCATACCAATGGAGATATCTTTTCATCTTATAAGTACATGATCTTTTCCATGTCTATCAATGTGGGATTTTGATTGTATTCCCATTACTCCAACAGGATAAACAATCTTGAATCCACCATTCCCGAGCTGATCAATATGCTCAAGACTGTAGAACCTTCTATGACTAAAGAACAGAAGACTCCTCGAAGAAAGGTTCTAAGAGGAAGTCAAAGTGACACCCAAAAGGGAAGAAGAAGAATGCCAAGACTGGAGAGTCAACTCTGATGTGAGCAAAATACATAGGGTTTTAGGAGTAGTTTTAGTACACATCACATTGCATTTTATACTTGTTTCATGCATATTCTACTTTATTTTGCATGTGTTTCTTATTTTCTAGTTTGAAAATCTGCTATTGTTGCTTTTGTGTGTAGGACGACATTTTACATGAAAAATGGTACACTTTTAGAGCAAAAGGAAGACAATCAGCGGGGAGAACAGAGGCAGACACGGTCGGCCATGTGAATTTCACATGGTCGTGTCCAAACCACGAAAATGATCAGGCCCAGCACCACACACGACCATGTGGCGCTGGGATGTTTTGACGTGACTAGAGTTTTTCGTGGGATTTATGCATAGTCAGCTTCACATCTATAAAAGGAAAGGCATGCCCAAACCCTAGGGGGCCTAGACGGCTAAAACTGCACATCGATGCCATGAAAAGCACCAGAAACTCGCAACGGGGAGAAAGGAAGTGACTAGGAGATCTGTCCCGATGCTCCGACATTGTGGAGAACAACCAAGACACGCATATTGGTTAGGACAGAAAGTCTCTCCTATATTATCTCATTCTACTCTCATTGTAAATATGATTTCTAAGATGTCTTACGTTTATTCTTCCTTGTTTATGGAGTAGATACTTCGATTCTAGGATTAGGAAGTAACTTGTGTTGGTGCAATCGGCCCAGGTCACGATTGACTAGGTCTCGAGTGATGTTTTGATGTTTCGACAAAAACATATGACAATGTAATTGTCATTTGGTAAAGTCCAAGTCTTGAGTACTTGGCATGGAAAGTCCAAGTGGGACACTTGGCATTGGAAAAAGTCCAAGCATGGGTCTTGGCAATGTAAAGTCCAACATGGGTTGGCAAGGAAAGTCCAAGCATGGTCTTGGCAATGTAAAGTTCAACATGGGTTGGCAAGGAAAGTCCAAGCTGTTGGGTTTCCGGCACCGCGGCGTGTGTGTGTTCGATCATGTTTCGTAAACATGTGCACAGCGGAAGCAACAAAAATAATAAATATTCCTATTTATTACAACACACACAACACACGCATGCTATTACAACAAGTGTAGACATAACCGTAAATTAAAATTGCAATAAAAGAAATTAAACTACGTTATACCTTCCGTATGACGTGTAGCGGGAACGGCATCAACCGGAACGATTCTCGTAAGAATAGTCTCTATCCATATCCACGCCGAGCTCCTCGGGATGACTTCGCCAAGCCACGAGCTTCGTCTTCGTACGGGTTACTAGCCTCGTGTTGAAGACGACGTGATCGAGAGATGATCACGGTCCGAATCCAAATTCGGACCTAAAACAAGTCCTCAAGACTTGCTTCTCCGGAGAGGTATTCGTCAACCGATTGACGAATCCTTCGTCCTCCACCTCAGAGGATTACCGGAGATCAAATCCCCGGTATGTTATCCGCTGTCGGAGCACTAACCGTCGTCCAAACGACGCTCCGACGAGAGGAGAAGAAGCTGTCCAGAAAACTGGACAGCTTTGGTGGAGAAGTCGGCGCCGGCAACCCACGAGATGGAGGCTCACCTTTACACCGAAGCCCAGGGAGATCACGAGGAGTGGCGGAGGTTCACCGGCCGAAACTTGGGCGCCGACAAGGAGATGGCAGCAGCTCAATCAAGTTGGCGGTAGCCCTTGTTGTTGACGCCAACAACAAGGAGGATGGGTTGGTGGCCACTAATTGGATTAGGTTTAGGGTTACGGTTTAATCCCTATTTTATAGAGAACTAATTCTCTTAGTGGTTAATGGATCATATCCATAAAGCCCGTTAACCCGCTCCATTAAGATAAGTTAAAATAAACCAAACCATGATGGTTTATTTTAAGTTAAAACGAACCGAACCAACTTTTGGTTCATTCGTTTAAAATAAACCAAACCCTTTGGTTTATTCTCATCCATTGGATTAGAACCAAACCATTTTGGTCCATCCATTATGTCTTCATAAGACACGGCCCATCCACGCTTCCATTGCATTGAAACAATTTCATGCTCGCTTTATGTTTGGTCAACCAAACATAGTTTCTCGATGCGAGAATCCCATTCTCAAGCTCGTTTTAAATCCTTTGGATTACACTCGTTGTGCGTGTGACCAAATAGGTTCTCGGTTTATGTTGGCCGTCTATAATTAACCATTAATTATAGAACGATCATGAGTGGCATCTAGTAGTACATCATGATCCCCAATTAACCGAAAAGATCAACGGTTGATCCAGAACTATTTCTGAAACCCTTCAGTAGCTTGAATGAGTCGTGCCCCATTCCCTTCACTCATCTTATACCCACTTGGTTCAGGACATGGTCTATTGTGTCAGTCCCCACTAGGCTGACTACGTCACACCTAGCCCAAGTATCATTTCCTCGTCCTACGGATTCTAGTTACTCCACATGTATCGAAGAGTACCTTACTCTAAACATGTATTGCTTTGGCCAAAGACTTTTAGTAACAATCCGACGAGAGGCCATGGGTATACATCTCCTCGCAAGGAGTGGTGAATCCTTTATAGGCTATTCAAACACCTTCGATCACTTCGACTTATACCCAATCATCCCGGGTCCACATCTCCTTAGAGATGTTTGCTTAAGATGTCAAAGCATAAGTCTCCATGATCAAGATGACTTGAATAGCGCAAGTCAAAGGAACATCGCACTTAAGCCACAGTAAGAACTTCATTGACATATCTATATATGCAGAGAACCATATGAAGTCTTACGGCTGGTCACTCCAATGAACTAGTTACCATAACTAGCATCCACGATCTACTCCGGACATCACTATGTCTCCAGCCAGTGAGAATCAGCTGCTTGGATACACCAAGGAGTATACCTCGTGCTAGTCTCGACAGAATTGATGGTGTCCAAATCCATCAATTCATCGACTAGGGATAATTCGATACATCACAATTACACATGTAGAGATACTCACTAGTTGTGATCCAATCACAAATTCTCTCATCTTTGTGAATCTTATCGTGGACATTCAGTAAATGAGTTTAAGATCCAATCAAATACATAAAACATGTATACTCAAATAGTGAATCTTCATTTATCATATAAATGGTTCATACATAAAGCGATTGCCTTAGGACATCTCTCATATATTACTAACGGACTCCCACTTGGCCTAATGCCAATCGCTACGGTATCGATACCATAAGCACCAACATGACCCTCAAACTTACTTTGAGGTAATGCTTTAGTCAAAGGATCCGCTAAGTTCCTTTCGGTGGGAATTTTCGATTTGTATTTCATTCCTCGATGATCTCTCTCGATAAGATGATATGGAAGCACATGTTTGGATCGTTGATGAGACCTTGGCTCTTTTGCTGCAATTGCTCCATTGTTGTCGCGATGACCGGTATTGCTTCAACAATGGCGGAATCACACCAAGTTCATGAGCGAACTTCTTGATCCAAACCGCTTCCTTCTCTTCGCGAGCAATATATTACGCCTCGATGGTAGAATCCGCTCGATCTCTTGTTTGGAACTTTTCCAACTCACTGCGCCCCCATTCAAGGTGAACATATCGGTGAGACCTGGAATCATCCTTGTCTGTCTGGAAGCTGGCATCTATATACCCGCGTATCACCATGTCCCCTTCTCCATATATTAGGAACACATCCTTAGTTCTTCTCAAGTACTTAAGGATCATCTTAACAACCGCCCAATGATCCATTCCTGGATCAGACTGGTATCTGCTCGTGACACTCAGAGCATACGATACATCGGGCCTCGTACATAACATAGCATACATGATAGATCCTATTGCGTATGCATAGGGAATCTTACTCATGCAAATCCTCTCATCTTCTGTGCGCGGACACATAGACTTGAAAGGTGTACCCCATGCACGATGGGCGGATAACCTTTCTTGGATTGACATGCTAAACCTCTTTGCTTTTTCGGTCTATATATGTAACTGCGAAAGACCAAGCAACCGTTTGATCTATCTCTATAGATCTTAATCCCAGGATGTAGGTTGCTTCTCCCGTCTTTCATGGAGAATGTCTTGGATAACCAAACCTTAATCGGTGTAAGATGGACACATCGTTTCCTATAAGTAATATGTCATCGACATACAATACTAGGAACACGACTGCACTCCCACTAACCTTCTTGTACACACAAGGTTCGTCTGGATTTTGTGAGAAATCAAACTTTTTGATCGTCTCATCAAAACGGATATTCCATCTCCTGGATGCTTGCTTCAATCCATAAATGGATCGTCGCAACTTGCATACCTTGGTTTTATCAACCGATGTGAAACCCTCAGGCTGTATCATATACACGTCCTCGAGCAAGTTTCCATTAAGGAAAGGTGTTTTCACATCCATCTGCCATATCTCATAATCATAATGAGCTGCTATGGCCAGGAGCATCCGAATGGATTTAAGCATAGCTACAGGCGAATAGGTTTCGTCATAATCAACACCTTGCTTTTGACGATATCCTTTCGCCACCAATCTAGCCTTATAGGTAATCACATTACCATCCATGTCGGTTTTCTTCTTGAAAAACCCACTTGCACCCAATAGGCTTTATCCCTTCAGGTGGGTCAACCAAGTTCCAAACTTGGTTTTCATACATGGAATCCATTTCCGACTTCATGGCATCAAGCCATTTATCCCTTTCTGAACTTGTCAGCACTTCTTCATAACTGGTAGGCTCCTCATCATCAATGAGTAACACGTCGTTCGATTCGCTTACGAGAAATCCATATCTCTCAGGAATGTTGCGTGTTCTACCAGATCTACGAAGATGTGGTGTTACAATAAGTCCGTAGATTGCTCATCACTATGAGTTGCCATTTGTTGTGCTTCACCGTATCTCATTAATGTCTATTTGAGTCTCTCGAGCCTCCTCAAGCTCGGCGACACTCCCCTTTGTTTTCTTGCAAGAGAAACTCTTTCTCTAGAAACACATGCCTTGAAACAAACACCTTTTGTTCCACGGGATGATAGAATTGGTAACCCCTTGTTTCCTTAGGGTATCAATAAATAGACATTTATCGGACTTAGCATCAGTTTATGCGATCTGATCCACTTCACATAAGCGAGGACAACCCCATATCTTGGTAAGATACATGAGGTTTCTTACCATTCCATATCTCATATGGAGTAGTTGAGACTACCTTGGTAGGCATTACATTTAACAAGTAAACAGTATGCGAGTGCATAACCCCAAAAGGACTTGGGAAGAGTTGCATGATTCATCATTGACCTGACCATGTCCAACAAGGTCCGGTTACGCCTCTCAGATACACCATTATGCTGTGGTGTATAGGGCGGAGTCCATTGAGACAATATGCCATTGTCTCTTAGATAATCAAGAAACTCTTGACTTAAGTATTCACCACCTCGATCCGATCGAAGTATTTTAATACTCTTGTCATGTTGTTTCTCTACTTCAATTCTGAATTCTTTGAACCTTTCAAAGGCTTCAGACTTGTGTTTCATCAAGAACACATACCCAAACCGTGAGTGATCATCGGTGAAGGTAATGAAGTAGCTATAGCCTCCTAATGCTTGAGTTGACATAGGTCCACATACATCAGTATGTACTAAACCTAGTAACTCTCCCACTCGTTCACCTTTTCCAGTAAAAGGTAACTTAGTCATCTTGCCTTTTAAGCATGATTAGCATGTATCGTATGAATCCAATTCAAACGATTCCAGAATTCCACATCGGTGTAATTCGGACATGCGTTTCTTGCTTATATGGCCAAGACGACAATGCCACATATAGGAGTCTATTTGACTATCCTTTTGAGCACGCGTGTTGCTCGCTTCGATATTGAAAATATCCTTTGGATACTCCAACGTATAAACACCATTGCTTAAAGTTCCAGTCACTTAAAGAACTCCATTCAAAGTTATGTAACAACAATTGTTACTAAAAGTCAAATGGTACCCATTTCTATTTAAACAAGAAATAGAAATGATGTTCTTTATCAACGAAGGAACATAAAAGCAATTGTCCAGTTCTAAGACAAGTCCTACAGGGAGTTCCAACAAATACGTTCCGATGGCGAGTGTAGCAACCGTTGCTCCATTCCCAACACGTAAATTTGACTCTCCCTTGACGAGTCTTCTTCTATTCCTTAGCCCATGTATGTCATTACATATGTTTGAGCCACACCCAGTATCAAATACCCAAGTGTCTGAGGAAATAGAATGACAATCAATAAAGAAGATTTCTGAAGAAGATGGGGCATCCGATGCCTTATCCTTCTTCATGGACTCAAGATAAATCTTGCACTTTCTTCGCAAATGGCTCTCCTTGCCATAATGATGGCAAGTTTCCTTTTGTGCTAGTTCTACCTTCTTAGCCCTTCTCTTCTTTCCCTTCTGCTGTTCCTTTGACTTCCTCTTAGAACCTTTCTTCGAGGAATCAACTAACAGCACTGTCCCCTGCTCATGCTTCTCAGAAGACTCCACAGTCTTCAGCATATTGAGC
Organism: Wurfbainia villosa; assembly: GCA_025175895.1. Lineage (NCBI taxonomy): Eukaryota > Viridiplantae > Streptophyta > Magnoliopsida > Zingiberales > Zingiberaceae > Wurfbainia > Wurfbainia villosa. The sequence continues at coordinate 32,668,455 of CM046000.1, read as the reverse complement.
AGTACCACAGATGAACCTCCTAGCATCTCAGAGGTGAAGAGGAGCTTTGAGACTTCGAACCTTTCGAATCTCACTTGCTTATCAACCAACTCACAAAGATGAAGGACTACGATATGAGCATCCATATGCTCATGTTGCTTTCGTAGCTTGGGTTCCATCGTGGCTAGCATGATGCAACTCATTTGTTCAGAATCACTCACATGCTTCTAATAGGCCAACAATTGGTCCAAAGTTGCATCATCACTAGGACGGGTGGGAAGAGGTGCTTCGAGGACATACACAAGCTTTTCACCTTGAGAACAATTCTCAAGTTTCTAAGCCAGTCCAAGAAGTTCGGCCCAGTCAATTTATTTGAATCCAAAATGGAACGCAAATTCAAACACATCATGATCAATATATTAACTTAGAAATACAAAACGAGCATATATGAGAAAATGATTTTAAAATGCATCAATATACATTTATAAATCCCATTCATTTTTCGAATTCAAAAACCCCAAAATCACTTCGGGAGATCGTAGGTCCATCTCCGAATGGGCTGATATCCATCATAGATAAGAACAACCTTGGAGTGAGTCCAACAAGCCATTCTTAGCTATGATGGTGGGTATCAAGTATACCGATTACATATCATGTATATGTAACTATCACAATGTGCTATCAACTAATTGAATGTTTACACATACATTGGGTTGTTAACACATTAACAAGTATGCATCATATGCATAGCACCCAACTTCACCTCTCTTCACATCGACCTTGGAGTGAGTCCAACAAATCGATGCTCCAAGTTAAAGCCGACCCATTAATCGCGAAATAGTTTTAATATGGTTAGAGCGCATTCAACCAATTAGCCAGGCTTGGAGTGAGTCCAACAACCCAAACTAACGATTGACCTCTGACTCTTACCATATTAGAGTTAAACTATTCCAATGATTTGAACATGTTGAGGTTGAGTAGGGCTTGGAGTGAGTCCAACAACCCAAACAAGAAACCGAACTCTGGTTCTAACCATATTAATGGAAGGTGTAGGCTTTAATATTGAGTTAGGGTTTTATGTCTCATCCTCTTTGCATGCAAATAACTATTATCTACATGGCATGGCATACATGGCATACATCTACATGTCACGACACGCATGGCATAATGTTATGCATCTAATGCAAATACATGGCATACAATTATGTCATGTATATATTTCCTTATATGTCATAACTATTTATGGAAATAAAATATGTTTAAGATTTGATTCTCCAAATTAAATCATAATTAAATTAGGAAACAAATTTCCAAATCTAATCACATATTTTATTCATGGAATTATTTGATTAAGGAAAATCTATTTAGGAAACCAATTTCCTAAATCTTTAAAACTACTTATGGAAATAAAATATTTTAAGATTTGATTTCCCAAATCAAATCATGATTAAATTAGGAAACAAATTTCCAGAATCTAATCAAATATTTTATTTATGGAAAATATCAATTTCCATAAATACTTCCAACTTTCCACAAGTGGAAGATTTCCATAAATACTTCTAGACTTTCCAAAATTGAAAAATTTCCATAAATACTTCTAAATTTCCAAAATTTAGAAAACTTCCAGAAATACATTATGACTATCGCAAAACCATTTTTACGATTATGTCGAAACACAACTCGGGCTCGATACCATCAAGGTTTCGCATCACAAGGTAGGTGTGTTCGATCATGTTTCAGAAATACATGAGCACAATGAAGCAATAAAAATAATAAATACTCCTATTTATTACAACACACACAACACACGCATGCTATTACAACAAGTGTAGACATAACCGTAAATTAAAATTGCAATAAAAGGAAATTAAACTACGTTATACCTTTCGTATGACGTGTAGCGGGAACGGCATCAACCGGAACGATCCTCGTAAGAATCGTCTCTATCCGTATCCACGCCGAGCTCCTCGGGATGACGTCGCCAAGCCACGAGCTTCGTCTTCGTACGGGTTACTAGCCTCGTGTTGAAGACGACGTGATCGAGAGATGATCACGGTCCGAATCCAAATTCGGACCTAAAACAAGTCCTCAAGACTTGCTTCTCCGGAGAGGTATTCGTCAACCGATTGACGAATCCTTCGTCCTCCACCTCAGAGGATTACCGGAGATCAAATCCCCGGTATGTTAGCCGCTGTCGGAGCACTAACCGTCGTCCAAACGATGCTCCGACGAGGAGAAGAAGCTGTCCAGAAAACTGGACAGCTTTGGTGGAGGAAATAGGCGCCGCCAAAGAAGAGATGGAGGCTCACCTTTACACCAACAAGGGAGATCACCGGAGGGTCGCCGGAGGTTCACCGGCCGAAACTTGGACGCCGACAAGGAGATGGCAGCAGCTCAATCAAGTTGGGCGGTAGCCCTTGTTGTTGACGCCAACAACAAGGAGGATGGATTGGGCGGCCACTAATTGGATTAGGTTTAGGGTTACGGTTTAATCCCTATTTTATAGAGAACTAATTCTCTTAGTGGTTAATGGATCATATCCATAAAGCCCGTTAACCCGCTCCATTAAGATAAGTTAAAATAAACCAAACCATGATGGTTTATTTTAAGTTAAAACGAACCGAACCAACTTTTGGTTCATTCGTTTAAAATAAACCAAACCCTTTGGTTTATTCTCATCCATTGATTAGAACCAAACCATTTTGGTCCATCCATTATGTCTTCATAAGACACGCCCATCCACGCTCCATTGCGATCAAACAATTTCATGCTCGCTTATGTTTGGTCCAACCAAACATAGTTTCTCGGTCCGAGAATCCCATTCTCAAGCTCGCTTTAAATCCTTTGATTACACTCGCAGCGTGGTGACCAAATAGGTTCTCGGTTTATGTTGGCCGCCTATAATTAACCATTAATTATAGAATCCATCATGAGTGGCACCTAGTAGTACATCATGATCCCCAATTAACCTAAAAGATCAACGCTGATCCGTAACTATTTCTCAAACCCTTCAAGAGCTCGAATGAATCGTGCCCCATTCCTTCACTCATCTTATACCCACTTGGTTCAGACATGGTCTATTGTGTCACCCTCACTAGGCCGACTACGCCACACCTAGCCCAAGTATCATTTCCTCGCCCTACTGATTCTAGTTACTCCACATGTATCAAGAGTACCTTACTCTAAACATGTAATGCTTTGGCCAAAGACTTTAGTAACAATCCGACGAGAGGCCATGGGTATACATCTCCTCGCAAGGAGTGGTGAATCCTTTATAGGCTATTCAAACACCTTCGATCACTGACTTATACCCAATCATCCCGGTCCACATCTCCTTAGAGATGTTTGCTTAAGATGTCAAAGCATAAGTCTCCATGATCAAGATGACTTGAATACCGCAAGTCAAAGGAACATCGCACTTAAGCCACAGAAGAACTTCATTGACATATCTATATATGCAGAGAACCATATGAAGTCTTACTAGGGTCACTCCAATGAACTAGTTACCATAACTAGCATCCACGATTAACTCCGACATCACTATGTCTCCAAAGGAGAATCACCGCTTGGATACACCAAGGAGTATACTGTGCTAGTCTCGATGTAATTGATGGTGTCCAAATCCATCAATTCATCGACTAGGATAATTCCGATACATCACAATTACACATGTAGAGATACTCACTAGTTGTGATCCAATCACAAATTCTCTCATGCCGTGGAATCGTATCGTGGACATTCAAGAAATGAGTTTAAGATCCAATCAAATACATAAAACATGTATACTCAAATAGTGAATCTTCATTTATCATATAAATGGTTCATACATAAGGCGCATTGCCTTAGGACATCTCTCATATATTACTAATGACTCCCACTTGGCCTAATGCCAATCGCTACGTATCCAATACCATAAGCTCTAACATGACCTCAAACTTACTTTGAGGTAATGCTTTAGTCAAAGGATCCGCTAAGTTCCTTCAAAGGGGAATTTTCTCGATTTGTATTTCATTCCTACCGATGATCTCTCCGATAAGATGATAGCGGCACATGTTTGGATCGCTGATGAGACCTTGGCTCTTTCAGTGGCAATTGCTCCATTGTTGTCGCAGAGACCGTATTGCTTCAACAATGGCAATCACACCAAGTTCATGAACGAACTTCTTGATCCAAACCGCCTTCGCTCAAGCCGCAATATATTCTGCCTCGCAGGTAGAATCCGCCACGCCTCTTGTTTGGAACTTTTCCAACTCATTGCGCTCATTCAAGGTGAACACGATCCGCATCGAGACATGAATCATCCTTGTCTGTCTCGAAGCCGCATCCGATACCCGCTGTATCACCATGTCCCCTTCTCCATATATTAGGAACACATCCTTAGTTCTTCTCAAGTACTTGATCATCTTAATACCGCCCAATGATCCATTCCTCGATCGATTGGTATCCGCCGTGACACTCGTGAGCATACGATACATCGGGCCTCGTGACATAACATAGCATACATGATAGATCCTATTGCGGATGCATAGGAATCTTACTCATGCAAATCCTCTCGCCTTCGCGGCGCGGACACATAGACTTCAAAGGTGTACCCCATGCCCGATGGGTAGATAACCTTTCTTGGATTCCGACATGCTAAACCTCTTTAGCACTTGGCCTATATATGTAGACTAAAGACCAAGCAACCGCTTCGATCTATCTCTATAGATCTTAATCCCAAGGATGTAGGTTGCTTCTCCTGTGTCTTTCATGGAGAATGTCTTGGATAACCAAACCTTAATCGATCAGAAGATGGACACATCGCTTCCTATAAGTAATATGTCATCGACATACAATACTAGGAACACGATCGACTCCCACTAACCTTCTTGTACACACAAGGTTCGTCGATTTTGTGAGAAATCAAACTTTTGATTGTCTCATCAAAACGGATATTCCACTCGGATGCTTGCTTCAATCCATAAATGGATCGTCGCAATTTGCATACCTTGGTTTTATCAACCGATGTGAAACCTCAGTCGTATCATATACACGCCCTCGAGCAAGTTTCCATTAAGGAAAGGTGTTTTCACATCCATCCGCCATATCTCATAATCATAATGAGCCGCTATGGCCAGGAGCATCCGAATGGATTTAAGCATAGCTACAGTAATAGGTTTCACATAATCAACACCTTGCTTTTGACGATATCCTTCGCCACCAATCTAGCCTTATAGGTAATCACATTACCATCCATGTCGGTTTTCTTCTTGAAAACCCACTTGCACCCTATAGGCTTTATCCTTCAGTGGGTCAACCAAGTTCCAAACTTGGTTTTCATACATGGAATCCATTTCACTTCATGGCACCAAGCCATTTATCCCTTTCTCAACTTGTCAAGACTTCTTCATAACTGTAGGCTCTCATCATCAATGAGTAACACGTCCGCTCGATTCACTTACGAAATCCATATCTCTCAGAATATTATGCGTGTTCTACCGTGATCTACGAAGATGTGGTGTTACAATAGGTCCAAAATTGCTCATCACTATGAGTTGTCGTGTCAGCTTCACTGTATCTCATTAATGTCTATTTGAGTCTCTCGAGCCTCCTCAAGCTCGACGACACTCCCAATCGCTTTTCTTGCAAGAGAAACTCTTTCTCTAGAAACACAAAGATGCCTTGAAACAAACACCTTTGTTCCACAGATGATGATAGAATTGGTAACCCTTGTTTCCTTAGGTATCCAATAAATAGACATTTATCGACTTAGCATCCGCTTTGTCCGACATAAATCCACTTCACATAAGGTGACAACCCCATATCTTCAAGTAAGATACATGAGGTTTCTTACCATTCCATATCTCATATGGAGTAGTTGAGACTACCTTGGTAGGCATTCTGTTTAACAAGTAAACAGCTGTCTGAAGTGCATAACCCCAAAAGGACTTGGGAAGAGTCTCATGATTCATCATTGACCTGACCATGTCCAACAAGGTCCGGTTACGCCTCTCAGATACACCATTATGCTGTGGTGTATAGGGCAGAGTCCATTGAGACAATATGCCATTGTCTCTTAGATAATCAAGAAACTCTTGACTTAAGTATTCACCACCTCGATCCGATCGAAGTATTTTAATACTCTTGTCATGTTGTTTCTCTACTTCATTTCTGAATTCTTTGAACCTTTCAAAGGCTTCAGACTTGTGTTTCATCAAGAACACATACCCAAACCGTGAGTGATCATCGGTGAAGGTAATGAAGTAGCTATAGCCTCCTAATGCTTGAGTTGACATAGGTCCACATACATCAGTATGTACTAGACCTAGTAACTCTCCCACTGCTCACCTTTCCAAAGAAAGGTAACTTAGTCATCTTGCCTTTTAAGCATGATTCGCATGTATCGTATGAATCCAATTCAAACGATTCTAGAATTCCACATCGGTGTAATTCGGACATGCGTTTCTTGCTTATATGGCCAAGACGACAATGCCACATATAGGAGTCTATGTGATTATCCTTTCGAGCACGCTTGTTGCTCGCTCGATATTGAAAATGTCACCGATACGCCCAACGATAAACACCATTGCTTAAAAGTTCCATCCATAAAGAACTCCATTCAAAGTTATGTAACAACAATTGTTACTAAAAGTCAAATGGTACCCATTTCTATTTAAACAAGAAATAGAAATGATGTTCTTTATCAACGAAGGAACATAAAAGCAATTGTCCAATTCTAAGACAAGTCCTACAGGAGTTCCAACAAATACGCTCGATGGCGAGAAAGCAACCTTTTGCTCCATTCCCAACACGTAAATTTGACTCTCCTCGACGAGTCTTCTTCTATTCCTTAGCCCATGTATGTCATTACATATGTGAGCCACACCCAAGATCAAATACCCAAGTGTCCGAGGAAATAGAATGACAATCAATAAAGAAGATTTCAAGAAGATGGGGCATCCGATGCCTTATCCTTCTTCATGGACTCAAGATAAATCTTGCACTTTCTTCGCAAATGGCTCTCCTTGCCATAATGATGGCAAGTTTCCTTTTGTGCTAGTTCTACCTTCTTAGCCCTTCTCTTCTTTCCCTTCTCATTGCCTTTGACTTCCTCTTAGAACCTTTCTTCGAGGAATCAACTAACAAAGACTTGCCCCGCTCATGCTTCTCGGAAGACTCCACAGTCTTGACATATTGAGCAAGACCACGTATGAACCTCCTAGCATCTCAGAGGTGAAGAGGAGCTGAGACTTCGAACCTTCAATCTCACTTGCTTATCAACCAACTCACAAAGATGAAGGATCACGATATGAGCATCCATATGCTCATGTTGCTGTAAGCTTGGGTTCCATCGTGGCTAGCATGATGCAACTCATTTGTTCAGAATCACTCACATGCTTCTAATAGGCCAACAATTGGTCCAAAGTTGCATCATCACTAGGACGGGTGGGAAGAGGTGCTTCGAGGACATACACAAGCTTTTCACCTTGAGAACAATTCTCAAGTTTCTAAGCCAGTCCAAGAAGTTCGGCCCAGTCAATTTATTTGAATCCAAAATGGAACGCAAATTCAAACACATCATGATCAATATATTAACTTAGAAATACAAAACGAGCATATATGAGAAAATGATTTTAAAATGCATCAATATACATTTATAAATCCCATTCATTTTTCGAATTCAAAAACCCCAAAATCACTTCGGGAGATCGTAGGTCCATCTCCGAATGGGCTGATATCCATCATAGATAAGAACAACCTTGGAGTGAGTCCAACAAGCCATTCTTAGCTATGATGGTGGGTATCAAGTATACCGATTACATATCATGTATATGTAACTATCACAATGTGCTATCAACTAATTGAATGTTTACACATACATTGGGTTGTTAACACATTAACAAGTATGCATCATATGCATAGCACCCAACTTCACCTCTCTTCACATCGACCTTGGAGTGAGTCCAACAAATCGATGCTCCAAGTTAAAGCCACCCATTAATCGCGAAATAGTTTTAATATGGTTAGAGCGCATTCAACCAATTAGCCAGCTTGGAGTGAGTCCAACAACCCAAAGCTAACGATTGACCTCTGACTGTTAACATATTAGTATTAAACTATTCCATGGTTTGAACATGTTCGGGTTCGAGCCGGGCTTGGAGAGAGTCCAACAACCCAAACAAGACACAGAACTCTGGTTCTAACCATATTAATGGAAGGTGTAGGCTTTAATATTGAGTTAGGGTTTTATGTCTCATCCTCTTTGCATGCAAATAACTATTATCTACATGGCATGGCATACATGGCATACATCTACATGTCACGACACGCATGGCATAATGTTATGCATCTAATGCAATTACATGGCATACAATTATGTCATGTACATAATTTCCTATATGTCATAACTATTTATGGAAATAAAATATGTTTAAGATTTGATTCTCCAAATCAAATCATAATTAAATTAGGAAACAAATTTCCAAATCTAATCACATATTTTATTCATGGAATTATTTGATTAAGGAAAATCTATTTAGGAAACCAATTTCCTAAATCTTTAAAACTACTTATGGAAATAAAATATTTTAAGATTTGATTTCCCAAATCAAATCATGATTAAATTAGGAAACAAATTTCCAGAATCTAATCAAATATTTTATTTATGGAAAATATAAATTTCCATAAATACTTCTAACTTTCCAAAAGTGGAAGATTTCCATAAATACTTCTAGACTTTCCAAAATTGAAAAATTTCCATAAATACTTCTAAATTTCCAAAATTTAGAAAACTTCCAGAAATACATTATGACTATCGCAAAACCATTTTTACGATTATGTCGAAACACAACCTGGGCTCTGATACCACTGTTGGGTTTCCGGCACCGCGGCGTGTGTGTGTTCGATCATGTTTCGTAAACATGAGCACAGCGGAAGCAATAAAAATAATAAATATTCCTATTTATTACAACACACACAACACACGCATGCTATTACAACAAGTGTAGACATAACCGTAAATTAAAATTGCAATAAAAGAAATTAAACTACGTTATACCTTCCGTATGACGTGTAGCGGGAACGGCATCAACCGGAATGATTCTCGTAAGAATCGTCTCTATCCGTATCCACGCCGAGCTCCTCGGGATGACTTCGCCAAGCCACGAGCTTCGTCTTCGTACGGGTTACTAGCCTCGTGTTGAAGACGACGTGATCGAGAGATGATCACGATCCGAATCCAAATTCGGACCTAAAAACAAGTCCTCAAGACTTGCTTCTCCGGAGAGGTATTCACAACCGATTGACGAATCCTTCGCCTCCACCTCAGAGGATTACCGGAGATCAAATCCCGGTATGTTATCCGCTGTCGAGCACTAACCGCCGCCCAAACGACGCCCGACGAGAGGAGAAGAAGCTGTCCAGAAAACTGGACAGCTTTGGTGGAGGAAATAGGCGCCGGCTAAAGAAGAGATGGAGGCTCACCTTTACACCGAACCCAAGGGAGATCACCGGAGGGTCGCCGGAGGTTCACCGGCCGAAACTTGGACGCCGACAAGGAGATGGCAGCAGCTCAATCAAGTTGGGCGGTAGCCCTTGTTGTTGACGCCAACAACAAGGAGGATGGATTGGGCGGCCACTAATTGGATTAGGTTTAGGGTTACGGTTTAATCCCTATTTTATAGAGAACTAATTCTCTTAGTGGTTAATGGATCATATCCATAAAGCCCGTTAACCCGCTCCATTAAGATAAGTTAAAATAAACCAAACCATGATGGTTTATTTTAAGTTAAAACGAACCGAACCAACTTTTGGTTCATTCGTTTAAAATAAACCAAACCCTTTGGTTTATTCTCATCCATTGGATTAGAACCAAACCATTTTGGTCCATCCATTATGTCTTCATAAGACACGGCCCATCCACGCTTCCATTGCATCAAACAATTTCATGCTCGCTTATGTTTGGTCCAACCAAACATAGTTTCTCTCGGCCGAGGTGCTTCGTTCGGTTACGTATTGCTATGACACTCGTTGTGCGTGTGACCAAATAGGTTCTCGGTTTATGTTGGCCGTCTATAATTAACCATTAATTATAGAACGATCATGAGTGGCATCTAGTAGTACATCATGATCCCCAATTAACCGAAAAGATCAACGGTTGATCCAGAACTATTTCTGAAACCCTTCAGTAGCTTGAATGAGTCGTGCCCCATTCCCTTCACTCATCTTATACCCACTTGGTTCAGGACATGGTCTATTGTGTCAGTCCCCACTAGGCTGACTACGTCACACCTAGCCCAAGTATCATTTCCTCGTCCTACGGATTCTAGTTACTCCACATGTATCGAAGAGTACCTTACTCTAAACATGTATTGCTTTGGCCAAAGACTTTAGTAACAATCCGACGAGAGGCCATGGGTATACATCTCCTCGCAAGGAGTGGTGAATCCTTTATAGGCTATTCAAACACCTTCGATCACTTGACTTATACCCAATCATCCGGGTCCACATCTCCTTAGAGATGTTTGCTTAAGATGTCAAAGCATAAGTCTCCATGATCAAGATGACTTGAATACCGCAAGTCAAAGGAACATCGCACTTAAGCCACAGTAAGAACTTCATTGACATATCTATATATGCAGAGAACCATATGAAGTCTTACGGCTGGTCACTCCAATGAACTAGTTACCATAACTAGCATCCACGATCAACTCCGGACATCACTATGTCTCCAGCCAGTGAGAATCAGCTGCTTGGATACACCAAGGAGTATACCTCGTGCTAGTCTCGACAGAATTGATGGTGTCCAAATCCATCAATTCATCGACTAGGATAATTAGATACATCACAATTACACATGTAGAGATACTCACTAGTTGTGATCCAATCACAAATTCTCTCATCATCTTGTGAATCGTATCGTGGACATTCGATAAATGAGTTTAAGATCCAATCAAATACATAAAACATGTATACTCAAATAGTGAATCTTCATTTATCATATAAATGGTTCATACATAAGGCGATTGCCTTAGGACATCTCTCATATATTACTAACACAAGCATGGTCTTGGCATGAAAAGTCCAACATGGGTTGGCAAGGAAAGTCCAAGCATGGTCTTGGCAGGGAAAGTCCAACATGGGTTGGCAAGGGAAAGTCCAAGCTTGAGTCTTGGCATTTGAGAAGTCCAAGGGGTTTGATATTGGCGGCGTAAAGTCCAAGCGGGAGTCTTGGCAGCATAAGTCCAATGGTTGGCGGCGTAAAGTCCAAGCGGGGTCTTGGTGGCGTAAGTCCAATGTGCCTTGGCGGTGTAGACACCGTTAGCATGACATAGCCGATGGAAGCACCTGAAGGCTAGCGCGATGGATGAACAAGTCATGGATGACTTGGAGGGATCCGAGAGGCGTGAGGCTGATGGAGGTGGCTAGAAGGCTTAGGTCTAGGCTAAGGGTGGTCTAGCAAGTATGGGGGAACCATACTTGGGTTAAAACCTCATGTTTGAGGTGTGCCAGTCGACTGGTGTCATGTGGTAGTCAACTGGACTGAGTCAACTAGGGTTTGACTGTGGGTTATGGCCTATCGTTCGGCCGCAAAGGTGGGCGGTCGATGATGGCTCAGCGATCGGCCCGATCATGTAATCGGTCGGCGGTGCTCGATCATCGGACCCGCATGAATGGAGTCGAGACTCGGGGTCGATGAGGACTCCATCGGTCGTGATGGTCTGTCAGTCGGTGATGAAGGTTCTGTTAGACTTATCCAGCGTGGATCTAGCCGTTGTCTCACGACAATAGTGGCATCAGTCGACTGATGGTCCCGATCAGTCGACTGATCGACTTTTTCCAGCACAGGTTGAAGCTATATATGGAGCTCATGATGGAGGAAAAACCAAGGGTTCTTTGAGGCGATTTGGGGCGAGTTGCTGCTGCAATTCAGGGTCTCCAAGTGCTACTCGATCAACCTAGCGATCAAGCATTCAAGAGCATTTGTAAAGTGTTTTTCTTTACTAGTTTTTATTTGTATTTCATTGTATTCGCTTGTAGCTTTTGATTATTGTTGTAATCATCCTGAACGAGGTTTCTCTGCCTCCGGATTGTTCCGAGAAGGAGTGTTTATTAGTGTTTGCGTGTGCATCACTAGAGCTCGATCCATGGAGTAGGAACCTTGAGGTTTCGAACCACGTTATATCATTGTGTTCGTGTGTGATTGTATATTTCGTTATTGCTTTCATTATCTATATTCCGCTGCGCTAACGAAATTGTAGACACGATCTCGATCAAATTCCATCGTACGTACAAAACGCTATTCACCCCCCCCCTCTAGCCGTTCCGAAATATCTCCAACAAGTGGTATCAGAGCCCGGGGCTCTTCTATGGATTAACAACCCGGAGCTAAGACAAAAGGCTAGAGGGTGAAGATGGAATTCCAAGACAAGCTTGGATGGGACATCAACACACCGGTCCCTTATTCATTCTATGGACGAGAAGGTTTCAATTCTTGGAAGGCGAGAATTGAAGAGTTTTTGATGATGAGAGACCTTGAGGAATGGTCCGCCTTGATGGAAGGATTTGAATATCCTAAGGGACCAAAGGGAGGATTCCTCAAGAAGAAGAAGTGGAGTGAAGATCAACTCCAAGCCTTCGAGAAAAACATGAAGGTAGTAAAATTTATTCTTGATTTGGTCCCTAATGAGATTGTGTGTATGGTAGGGGACTATATGGATGCTAAGGAGTTGTGGAGCCAAGTGGCAAAGCTCCATGAAAACTCATCATTGGTCCAAGAAGAAGAAGAAGAAGAAGAGTGCTCATCCTCTCAAGCTCAAAAAGAAGCAAGTACATCTTCATCCAAAGAGCCTGAGGATTCGGAGGTTGATAGGGAATCAACATCTGGATCGGAAGAGGTGAAGGAAGGGGAAGAAGCATCCACTTCTAGGATTGAGGAGGAGATTAGAGTTTCCTCAACACCGGAGCATCAAGAAGAAGCTTCCACATCCGGTCAAGATGAAGAAGTTTCAATTCCAACACCTTCCACCACCATAGGTAACTCAAACATGTCAATTTGTAATAAAAATCATATCATATGTTTTGAGTGTAGGGAAGCCGGACACTACAAGAGTAAGTGTCCAAAAAGGGTCAAGAAGGCTCAACCGGTTCCAAAGGTCAAGGAGACCGGTCCCCCAACTATCAAAAGCAAGGAGCAAGTCATTTGCTTCAAATGCCGGCAACCGGGACACTACCGGAATCAATGTCCTAAGGGGAAGAAAAAGACCCAAGAAGGAGCTATACATGTAGGGGGAGCCTCCAAGGCAAACCCTAAGGTATATTTCAATAATGCATCTTCTAAATTTAAAAGTCAAAAGCATGCTAGGAATTTTAATTCTCTTGCAATTTGCCATGAAAAGCATTCTAATAGAAATAAATACTTTTGTTTAGGTGCTAAGAGTGTTCACTTAGGAAATAAGAAGAAATTTGGGACTAATGTCCCTAAAAATATATTACCTAAGGAAAGCATTAAGAAAATAGGAGAATATCTAGGCTTTAATGCTAAGAAATCTAGACATATGCCTAGAAATAAAAATATCTCAAGAGAAAATGAAAAATCAAAAATTGAGATATTGGAAAAGGAAAATCAAGCCTTGAGATCAAGGCTTGAAAAACTTGAAAAGACCCTTAAGGTTATGCAAAATCAAATGCAAGGGTCAATTAGTCAAACTTCTAGGTCCAAAAGTCAAAGTCAACACCTAGGACCTAAGAGTCAAAAGTCAACCAAGGGCAAGCAAGGTTTGGGTCACAAACCTAAGCCTAAGGTGGCTTACCATAGTGTTCCATTTGATTATGGAACACTAACTAGGTCTAGGAAGACCAAGGTCAATAGGGAAGTCATCCCTAGAGTTGACCATGGTGTGTGCCTAGTGGCTAGGGTTTCTAGGAAACATAGGGAAGCCACTAAGAAGGTTGCAAGGGGAGTTACCCCTAGAGTCAACCTAGGTAAGACCAAAATGACCAAGGCTAATAAGCCTAGGAGGGTCATTAGGAAGGTATCTAGGGAGGTTATCCCTAAGGAATACCTAATTAACCCTAGGAGCTCAAATCGGTTTTGGGTTCCTAAGAGCGTGATTGATTCACGCTAGATGGGTTAGGGTGTGCCAACCTTAAATGGATGGGTAGTTAACTCAACCATGGCAAAGGTGGCATTTTAGGTTATTTTCAAGGTTATTGATACCTTGGAAATAGATTTGAATTATCATCCTAAAAGATTTTAGGGTGTGCCAATATTATTTGAGAAGCTTGATAAAATGGTCAAATTGGCACAATTTAGGTTTAGAGGTTAGTGTGTCATTTTGGGTTTTTGGCACACTTGGGAGAAAAATAGAAATATGGCAAAATATAATTAATTATATGAAATGGCAATTAATATCAAAATTTAGGTATTACTATACCTATATATTTTATATGTCATGCTTTGTTTGCCATATAACATGCCATGACATCATACTTATTTTTAATCATTCTATATGTCATGTACATGTTTAGGATTAAGGATTAAATGTCATGTGTTTTTAGATTTCATATTATGCCATGACATCATGATTATGAGCATGTGTTTATCTATATCATCTCTAATGCCATAATCACTCATGCATTTAAGATAATTTGATTGAAATTGATTTAAGGACAATGGCATGACTTGGAGTCCCATTTATAAGGGAATCAAGTAGGGTTACCTTAGAAAAATGCATGAAACCCTAGATTAAATGAACCAAAACCCACATCTCACATCCAATTGACATGTATGTGTATTTATACACTATAGATACATGTGAGATGCTAGGATATGAGTTAAGTTCAAGGTGCATAGTTTTTGCATCTAGATGAACTAAAACTCATCTAATTCTATTTGTGGATCATTGGGAAGCTTGTGTACAAGTCATGTGCATAGAGCCCAAGGAATATGATCCAAAATAAGGTTTTGAAAATATTTTAAAATCATTTTGAAAAACCTTGGTGAAGTCTATCTTTTGATAGCAATCACCATTGATGAAGTTGATACAAAATAGGGCCAAAACATTGAAAATTTTAATGGTTTTGAGTTTTGTATCAAATTCACTATTTTATGGGTAAAATAATTTTAAAATATTTTTCACCCATTGTATTGGTCATAGGTATTATACGTACCAAATTTTGTGATTTTTCAATATACGTATAATTATTTATGATTTTCTGAAATTCGATTCTAATAACTGAAATTCAGAAATTTCATTTATCAGTCGACTGCCCTGAGTGGCAGTCGACTGATTAGTGTGGCAGTCGATTGGTAGCTGACAGAGTCGACTGCCAAGGCTGATTTCTGGAAAACTAGGTTTGGTTAGCCCGTGTTTAGCCATGGTAAAGGTCCCTAACCACTCCTAACCCTAGGATATGCTTTGGGAAGCATTATAAATGGTGAAAATCCATTGGATATGGATTAGGAGAGTTGTTTAGGATTTGTATCAATGTTAAGGTGTTGGAAAGGTCAATGTTGAATTTCTAACCTTAATTTTGATTGTTTAGAGTTCCTATTGGCTTAGGGACTTTCCAAGGACATTGTTGGTGCAATGGTCAAGGGGGAGCAAGCCTTTAGGGGGAGATATCCATCTTGGGATGATGGATGTGCTTTTCTCCTTGAAGGGGAGAATGTTATCAATTTGGGAAATTGATGGATTTTTAGAAACCCAATTTGGAAATTGGGAGAGTGTTTAGGATTGCCTCTCTTAAGTGATATTGGACTTATCACTAGGAAGATGGTAGGCATCCTAAGTATCTTTGGACCAAGGGGGAGATTGTAAGATCTCATTGGGACATGAGACATTGACCCTCTTGGGGAGAAAACCTTTTTGATGTTAGTCAAAAAGGGGGAGAATGTTTAGGGGAGAACATTTGGAGAGTATTTACCAATTTGGGATAATTGGTAAGGGATTTGAGTTAGTGTCTAACTCAATGATTTGTTTGGTTTTTGTCAAACATCAAAAAGGGGGAGATTGTTGGTGCAATCGTCTTAGGTCACGATTGACCAGGACTCGAGTTTGACTCGAGTGATGTTTTGATGTTTCGACAAAAACATATGACAATGTAATTGTCATTTGGTAAAGTCCAAGTCTTGAGTACTTGACATGGAAAGTCCAAGTGGGACACTTGGCATTGGGAAAAGTCCAAGCATGGGTCTTGGCAATGTAAAGTCCAACATGGGTTGGCAAGGAAAGTCCAAGCATGGTCTTGGCAATGTAAAGTCCAACATGGGTTGGCAAGGAAAGTCCAAGCATGGTCTTGGCATGAAAATTCCAACATGGGTTGGCAAGGAAAGTCCAAGCATGGTCTTGGCATGGAAAGTCTAACATGGGTTGGCAAGGGAAAGTCCAAGCTTGAGTCTTGGCATTTGAGAAGTCCAAGGGGTTTGATATTGGCGGCGTAAAGTCCAAGCGGGAGTCTTGGCAGCATAAGTCCAATGGCTGGCGGCGTAAAGTCCAAGCGGAGTCTTGGCGGCGTAAGTTCAATGTGCCTTGGCGGTGTAGACACCGTTAGCATGACATAGCCAATGGAAGCACCTGAAGGCTAGCGCGATGGATGAACAAGTCATGGATGACTTGGAGGGATCTGAGAGGCGTGAGGCTGATGGAGGTGGCTAGAAGGCTTAGGTCTTGGCTAAGGGTGGTCTAGCAAGTATGGGGGAACCATACTTGGGTTAAAACCTCATGTTTGAGGTGTGCCAGTTGACTAGTGCCATGTGGCAGTCGACTGGACCGAGTCAACTAGGGTTTGACTGTGGGTTATGGCCTATCAGTCGACTGCCAAAGGTGGGCAGTCGACTGATGGCTCGAACAGTCGACTGATCATGTAATCAGTCGACTGGTGCTCGAGAAATCGGCCATAGAATGGAGTCGAGACTCGACTGGTCGAGTGAGGACTCCATCAGTCGACTGATGGTCACAATCCGGTCGGTGATGAAGAAGGTTTGGACTTATCCAGCGTGGATCTAGCCGTTGTCTCACGACAACAGTGGCATCAGTCGACTGATGGTCCCGATCAGTCGACTGATCGACTTTTTCCAGCACAGGTTGAAGCTATATATGGAGCTCGTGATGGAGGAAAAACCAAGGGTTCTTTGAAGCGATTTGGGGCGAGTTGCTGCTGCAATTCAGGGTCTCCAAGTGCTAATCGATCAACCTAGCGATCAAGCATTCAAGAGCATTTGTAAAGTGTTTTTCTTTACTAGTTTTGCTTTGTATTTCATTGTATTCGCTTGTAGCTTTTGATTATGTTTGTAATCATCCTGTACGAGGTTTCTCTGCCTCCGGATTGTTCCGAGAAGGAGTGTTTATTAGTGTTTGCATGTGCATCACTAGAGCTCGTAGAGCTCGATCCGTGGAGTAGGAACCTTGAGGTTCCGAACCACGTTATATCATCGTGTTCGTGTGTGATTGTATATTTCGTTATTGCTTTCATTATCTATATTCCGCTGCGCTAACGAAATTGTAGACACGATCGCGATCAAATTCCATCGTACGGACAAAACGCTATTCACCCCCCCCCCTCTAGCCGTTCCGAAATATCTCCAACAACTTGTGCTTATGGACATGCTAGTTCAAATAGTATTTCATCTTTTTTATTCTATTTGCAATTGTGCGTTGTTGAGATTAATGAAGATTATGTTTTGATTTCTATTTCTATTGTGCATAGTTGATGCAAAGGGTGACAGTCTTTGTATCAAAGATCTAGGAGAACCAAAGGAGAACCTTGCAGTTGTCCTCCCTCCGATAACCGTAGAAATAGAATATGATAGAATAGGATATGAAATACGATCCGCCTCTTCATAGGGATTTTTAGGACATTCTCATACCTAATAGCCTATCTTAGCAGAAGGTCCAAAGTAGGAGAAATTAACTCTAGAAGGGTTGAGGGACCTTAGTGATGGGGGCTCCCAACAATATCAACCCCTTGAGCTCTGATGACCCGAAAGGTCAGCTTGGTTAAGAATAGGTAGTTCCCGGTAGAAGCAAAAGTTCATCGGGCAAATGTAAGATAATCCTCCCGCAAGACCATAATTAGAGATCTAGACGACATTTAATTGATAGCATGTTCCATGACGTATAAGTGATACCAAAGTCCTAGAATTCTTTTTAAGAACTCCGAACCAACCTTCCCTTCCTCCGTGTGACACGTACTTGAGTTAGGACTATCGTCAACCTCATAATCACAACTGTTAGGATTTTAACTCCGAACAGCAACTTCCACTGGACAAACGGTATTCGAATCTCAGTCTATGTGGGATCGATAATTTTTTATTACTTGACGACATCCTACACTTTTGGGCTTTAAGCACAAGCACACACTTCGAGTCCTCAACAATACCTGTCGAAGATTTGTGGTCATGCTCGCGTGTATCAAGTTTTTGGCGTCGTTGCCGAGGACTGTTGATTCGATATCAAATCGAAAGTGGATAGTTTGGATAGAACCTAGTTTAGGATTATTTTCCTAGTCTTCATTAATCTAATTCAGATTTCAGTTTCTCTTTTAGTTACTTTCTTAGCACCTGATTTCTTTTATTTTGCTATTTTTTTCTTTTTTTTAGTTTCTTGCCAAGGCACTGTTGTTCTTTCCATAACTATAATTTCCTACAAATAACTATGCATGTTTTCACTCATGATTATGATCAATTTAATATTGTGAGTTTTGGTAACATTTATTGTGAGCATTGTGGTGAAACATGGCATACCATCAATGATTGTCCGGATATATTTGAACCTTTGCAATTTGAACAAGAAGATGTCACCTACGATTATAACCAGTGACGATAAGATGATTTCTATACATATAGTTATGCCCCTTGCTACTTAAACCCTCAATATTGTATGTCTAAATCCCGACTTGAGCAGATGATGGAAAAGTTCATTCAAATGCAACAAGCGACGAACATTGAATTCTGACAGCGACATTCATAGACGGAGACGATACTTCAAGAATTAAGGTCATCTGTGAATGACCTTGCGAGCCGACAAAAGAATCTGGAGATTTAGATAGCACAGATCGCCAACCAGTCTACTAGAACATTGGGCCAATTACTAGGAAAATCTGAAGGACAATCCATTCAATCACCACTAGAAGGAGAACTTGAGGATTATATAGTTGATACTTTAATCAAGGAGTGCATTGCTTCAATTAAAATACCTCCTAACCTCAAGAACTCAGAAGAGCTTGCCTTAACCCTCACCAAAACTTTAGTTGCCAATAACGAAGCCCTTTTAGTGAGTGGTAAAGATGAAGTTCCATTCGATATAATAGAATCTGCTAATCAATCTTTTGGTGAGGATGTTTGTGGTGAGTTACATTATTTATAGTATTTGGACACAATGGAATATCATGATCAAACTCTTGATGACTCTTTGAGGTTAAGCATGTTCAATCTCGAGCCAAGGAAAGCAGCTAACAAGTATCTTGCCCCTCCACAAGCAAGATTTAAGAGATATAGTGATGGAGGACCAAAAGGCAAGAAGCATAAAGTGAGCAAGTATCTTGTCCCTCCACGAGCAAGATTTAAGAGATATGGTTATAGAGGACCACAAGGCAAGAGGCATAACGTGAGAAAATATCTTGCTCCACCACGAGAAAACGCATCAAGAAAGGGAGGAGGAAAAATCTCCTTGGGCCACCAGAGCAAAGATGAAACATAGGGGTACGGTCGAGCTAGAGACCTTAAACAAGCGCTTCTTGGGATGCAACTCAAGTTTAATTTTATATGTTTTTACTTTTGTTGCATGCATGTGTATAATTTAGACTTTACTTTATGGACATCAAAGTCTTTGCAAATAGTTTAGGGTCAGAAATAACTTGCTAGGTAGAAACATCATTCCTTTTTTAACCCTCAGAAAAAGGCATGGGTGGTCGTGTGGATTCCACACGGTCGTGCCCAATGATTAGAAGCGCACACAGCGGGGTGGGTGGAAAGTCTCAGAATGTGTTACACTCTGGGAGAGATCCAGAGTCACACACGGTCGGTCGTGTGAACTTCACATGGTCGTGTCGAATCTAGAACTTTTTCCAAGGAGTCCACCTAGTCCACGCCACGAACCTACACCTGCACCGCCTTCTTTTTCTACCTTTGATAGGATACAAGTACATCGACCTATGATTCTCTGAGTTCCAATCGCACCTTGATGACATTACATCGAGCAACAGGCATAGGGGCAACGTCGGGAGGAGCATAGGACCTATACACAGGCAGAGTTTCAGGACCTTCGAGAGCGTTTCCAATGGGCCGAGGAGTTCTACGGCCATACCCATGATTATTTTCAGGAGGAGGCTGTCTACCGTCAGGAGGTACGGTAGTTCATGCGCGATACACGATCACAATGGGCCAGGGAGGAGGAACCCGACGATTGGAAAGTCTCAGATCGTGTTACACTCTGGGATAGATCCAAAGTCGCACATGGTCAGCCATTTGAAATTCACACGGTCGTGCTGAATCAAAAACATTTTCCAAGGAGTCCACCTAGTCCATGCCACGAACCTACACATGCACCGCCTTCTTTTTCTACCTTTGAGCTGGATGCAGGTACATCAACCTATGATTACTCTGAGTTCCGATCACACCTCGACGAGATTCACGCCGAGTAGCAGACATAGGGGCAACGATGGAAGGAGTATAGGACCTATACACAAGCATAGTTTTTGGACCTCTAGAGCATTTCTAGCGGGTCGAGGAGTTCTACGGCCAGACCCATGATTATTTTTAGGAGGTGGCTATCTACCGCTAGGAGGTACGGCAGTTCATGCATGATACGTGATCACAGTGGACCAGGGAGGATGATCACATAGCCGCCACTACATCCACTAGTTCCCAGGTTGATCACATGTACATGTGGCACCAGTGGCTGATCACCCAATTCGCCTAGGCGCCTGATATGCCGAGACTGTCAGATTTCTCACCCCGACCACCATGCTAGAGGTACGGTTTCATGTAAGTCTAGGGGAGACCCAAATTTTGATATGCTCTTCTACTAGTGTTAGTTTTCTTTGACATCTAGGTTTAGTGTTAGATTAGTTGCATCTATTTGTTTATGTATAGGTTCCTTTCAGCACTTAGTTTTTGGTCACTTTAAGCTATCTCAATGATGTTTTCAAAAATTTTCATGACATGTTTCCATGCCATAGATAGCTTAACTTCATTTATCTTATGGTATTTTATTTTTGATTGCTTTAATAGATGCTCTAGATTTGCACTTGTTAACTTTTATCTTTTACTTACATGTGACGAATATTCTGAAAGGAAAAATCTATTACGTACATAGTTATGATTCATCCCAGAAGTCTAGTGCTTTGGAATCTATAGGTGACTCTATATTTAATATTTTAGTTACTGGAGATGCTCGGATTGTTGGACTTTCCGAGGAGCAAAAACCGCTTTTTGCGTTGTGGAAGCCACGAAAGTCCAGCCACGGATCCGTGCAAAGATATATTAAAATAAAAACATGTATGTACTAAGTAAACCTAGATCTACCTTAGATCTAGAAGTTGAGAGTATTACCCTCGTAGCGATTCCCTTCGCTTATCTCGCTCGTCCAAACGTTTCGCTGGAACTCAAGAGTGTCAAGTGAACACTCCTCTATTGGTATCCAAACAGACAAATGGTGGAGAAAAATACCTTAGAGTGTGCTAGCACCCTTTAGGAATTTCGGTAGGATGAGGGATGGAAGAGCTTGAGAAGGTGATCCAAGGAAGAAGATGAAGTTGGAGAGTAACTCACAAAATGAATTCACCCATGATGAATAGTGGTCGGCCACTTCAAGTTGGGGGGTTACATGCATGCATGTAACTCCAAGAGCCAATGGCTCTTGGTCTCCCTCATAAGGTGGCACCACATGATAAGTCCATGATGATGTGGAGTATCATCATTGTCCTTGTTAGAATGTATACTGAAAGCCTAGCTCTTTTCTGTATGAACATTTTATTTTGAAATAAGAATCACATGATCATTGTTTGCATTTTATATATTCATTATATATGTGTGCATATTGTCTAATATTCTACATTGTAGATAACATGGTGCTTGGTGTGGCACAGAATATCATGTTATAAGTACCTTGTAAAATATAAGTAAAGGCTCACAACCAAGAT
The DNA here is from genome assembly GCA_025175895.1 of Wurfbainia villosa. Classification (NCBI taxonomy): domain Eukaryota; kingdom Viridiplantae; phylum Streptophyta; class Magnoliopsida; order Zingiberales; family Zingiberaceae; genus Wurfbainia; species Wurfbainia villosa. Next base: position 32,646,354 of record CM046000.1, on the reverse strand, counting down.
GGTTTTGGACAAACCATTGGCATGGTTGTAGTGTAGCTTGGTATTGTTTTATCTTGAACATAGAGTTACACTAGTACACTTAGGTGTATTGAGTAGGACCGACATAGAGGTGATTCAATTTAGTACTGACTACACAATTGAATCGGACCTCGGATATTATGTTGTACATGCTCTTAATCCCGATATAATAACGGGCACATGTACTTAGTATTTATTTATTTGATTTACCAGTGGGTGAGATTTAGATGGATTAAATCAATATGCCCGGTAAGTTGGGAAATAATATTATTTACATGGTGTGCCGTTGATTATAGGAGGAAACCGTGTCCTATATATTAGGTTGATGATGTCCCCTTGAGGAGCTCATAAGGTTCATCATGTAAACTCAGCTGGTTGACTTAGTCAACATGATGATAAGGTTGAGTGGTACTACTCGAGGATTTAGATGTTAATTAATTGATGGTCAGTAAATCAATTAATTGACGGACATTCGATATCTTAAACACGGGGAGATTAATGTACAAATAATATATGGAGCCCATATTGATTTATGGGGGTTGGTGAGGTAGTTCAATGATGATCCTCTAGTGGAATGGAACATCATTGATGGATCAAGTATGTGTGGTTCCGATCCATCGGGTGGCCAAGACCCAACTCCTCCTTATGGTCCCTATCGTAGCCTAATATAATCCTTGTGAAGTCTAGATCCAAGAATGTAAAACAAAACCTAGAACCAACGGTTAGGATTAAATCCCTAAGATCCGATGGTTAGGATGAAACCCTAGAACCAACGGTTGGGATTAAATCCCTAAGATCCGATGGTTAGGATGAAACCCTAGAATCGACGGTTGAGATCAAATCCCTAGATCCGACGGTTGGGATAAAACCCTAGATCCGACGGTTGGGATGAAATCCTAGATCCGACAATTAGGATGAAATCCTAGATCCGACGGTTGAGATGAAACCCTAGATCCGACGGTTGGGATAAAACCCTAGATCCGACGGTGGAGGTTAAATCCCTAGATCCGACGGATGAGATTAAAGGAGGCTTAAGCCCTATTCTATAAATAGGTGCTTAGGGTTGGGCGGCAAGGATAAGATAAGGAGATTGGTTTTCGAATTAGGGTTAGGGTTTGGCTCATCTTCCATTGGGCGGCTAGGGTTTGGGCGGCTACAAGCTTGGGCGGCAAGCTAGGGTTTGGCCGGTCATCCCTCTCTTCTCCTCCTTGGTTTTGGGCGGCACTCTTCCCTTTTTCCTTGCTCCTTGGCCGGCGGTTCTCCATCCATTGGTGGCCAGCAATCATCTTCCTCCAATCTCTCCAAGGTGGCCGGCGGTTTCCATTCATTTGGTGGCCGGCGCATCATCCACTTGCTCCTTGGCCGGCGGTTGCACCAAATTCCCTAATTTGGTGGTTGTTTCTAGATAGGAAAGGTATTTGTGATTGCTTCTCTTTGTTCGCAGCGGACAAGGTAGAAAAGAAAGTGATCAAGAAGGCTTCAACTTGTGGAGGATCTTCGTCCACACGTCGTCCACGAGAAGGATAGGACATACGATAGAAGATCGTAAGGTATAAAGTTGTTTTTAACTTTATTTACAGATCTGAATATGTTCTTTAATATTTTGATTATGCATGTGTATGAATGGATATATATTGTATAATCATGGACCCCGAAGACAAACACAAAAACCGGCGATCCATCCGTCGTCTTTTCCGCGGCTAACCAACTAGAAGAGTTGTGTTGCTTGAACAACTAGTTTGTTCAAGTGACCACTCAAGTTGTTAGCACGACGACGAATAGGTTATGCCAAGGAAGCTCATCCCATCCGGATTAAGTCTTTCATTAGTGAAAATTTTAATCCGGGGACATGGGAGCCAATGAGCCTCCGAAGCGACATCCCAACAGGCCTGCCATGCCAAGTCATCATCATGACATGGCATTTGGTCAAGTCAAACTTGACCTTTCATCTTCCCTCTCAAGTCAAGTCAAACTGGACCTCTTATCTCCCATGGTTGATCAAATCCAACCATTTGATTCAAGTCAATTTAATTTAATGAATCTCTATTCATTAATTTAAATTGATTTGATGAATCAAATCTAAATTAGACTTATTCAACACTTGAATCAAATTGAGTCCAACTCAATTAGTCTAATTTGGATTACTCTTAATCCAATTTGGTTCATCCCATGAACCTAATCCTCATGGTTCATCATATGAACCTAATATCCATCTAATTGCCCTTTGTGTGTGACCCTATAGGTTCTTGTAATGTTGGCAATATCCCTAAACTGATTTAGGAACATAAGCAATGAGCGGTATCTAGCAACACATCATTGCTACCCAAGTTACAAGAATGTTGAGCTCCAACATCACCTTTGTGACTACTAATTGTGACTCTCACAATATGTGACAATATCCCTCTATTCTTGACATCTAGATTGACCAATTGAGGCATAGACCGTGTCATCCTCGGTACAATCTATATCTTGAACTCCAAGTAGACTCACTCTAATCAAATGAGCTCAATATCTCATATTGACTCATTTGGGCATGGCCATGCACTTCGTGGTCTAACTCTATCAAGAATAACGATGTCTCTCCCATCATTTAGGAGGGATAGATCTCATCTACATCACTCACATCCCTTCGCATAATTTGTCACATACTCAGTAATCGTCTTTATAGTCCACCCATTTACGGGTGACGTTTGACGAAGCCAAAGTATGCAACTCTTTATGTAGGGAACCATGGTGACTTCTGGTCTAAGGACTAATAGTCATACTAATAGCCACATGAGAAAGTATATGACACTCATATAACGATCCATGATACTTTCTCATGGCATGTCATTTAGTATACATTCTCCAATGCATACCCATGTGTCTACTTGATATCTCATATCCATGACTTGTGAGATCAAGTCATCGTGTTGACCTACATGCTAGTCTCTACGCATTAACATTGTCCCTAAATGTTAATACTTGACTAGGAATGATTAAGAGTAGTGTTCTCTATATCATCTCATTATCGATTCAACCAATCGATTGATATAGATGAGAACCTACTACTCAAGGACATTATTATATTTAGTTATTTGGCACCAATACAAGTAAATATAATAACCATGCCTTTATAAATAGGAATATGATACAATAAAGTCCATACAACAATCATCACATGATTGGCTCTAGGGCTTTCACTAACAATCTCCCACTAGCACTAGTGTCAATCACCGTAGTATCTAATACCCAATGACCTAGTGTGACCATCATGCTTTTTCTGTGCCAAAGACTTGGTCAAGGGATCTGCGATGTTAGCCTCTGTGGGTACTCTGCAAATCTTCACATCTCCTCTATCGATAATCTCTCGAATGAGATGGAAGCGCCGTAGTATGTGTTTGGTCCGCTAGTGTGAGCGAGGTTCCTTAGTCTGTGTAATTGCTCCATTGTTGTCACAATAGAGCTCTATGGGATCTGCTATGCTAGGAACCACCCCAAGCTCAGTAATGAACTTGTGGATCCAAACTGCCTCCTTTGCTGCCTCAGATGCAGCAATATACTCGGCTTCTGTTGTAGAATCGGCAATTGTGTCCTGCTTCAAACTCTTCCATCTCACAGCGCCACCATTCAAGAAAAACACGAATCCTGACTGCGATCTATAATCATCCTGGTCAGTTTGGAAGCTGGCATCGGTGTAACCCTTTACAGCTAGCTCCTTATTGCCTCCAAATATCAAGAAATATTCTTTAGTTCTTCTCAAGTACTTAAGAATATTCTTGACTGCTATCCAGTGACACTCACCTGGATCTGACTGGTATCTACTCGTCATGCTCAAATCTTACGAGACATCAGGATGAGTACACAGCATGGCGTACATGATAGATCCTATACCAGATGCGTAAGGGATCTTATCCATGCGGTCTCTATCCTCTCTAGAAGAGGGACTTTGAGTATTCGAAAGACTCACACCATGTGACATCGGCAAAAGTCCATTCTTGGAATTCTGCATGGCAAACCGTAGTAATAGCGATGTATGTACTCTAACTTAGGCCAAGCAATCTCTTAGATCTATCTCTATAGATCTTGATGCCTAGAATACAGGCTGCTTCACCTAAGTCCTTTATTGAGAAGCACATCCCCAGCCAAGTCTTCACAGACTGTAGCGAAGGGATGCCATTCCCAATGAGTAGTATGTCATCCACATACAATACAAGGAAGGCAACTGTGATCCCATTAACCCTCTTGTAGACACAGGGTTCATCTTCATTTGTTGATGAAACCAAACTGTTTGATCGCATCATCGATTCGAAGATTCCAGCTCTGAGAGGCTTGCTTTAGCCCATAAATGGACCTTTGCAGCTTGCATACTTTCCCAGTATACTATGGATCTTCAAAACCCTCAGGTTGTGTCATGTACATATCCTCGAGTAAGTTTCCATTCAGAAACGCGGTTTTGACATCCATCTGTCAGATCTCATAATCGTGGTATGTTGCAATAGCAAGCAAGATCCGAATGGACTTAAACATCGCCACTGGAGAAAAGGTTTCATCATAGTTAATACCATGAATTTTCTTGAAACATTTAGCCACCAATCGACCCTTATAAGTATGTGTAAGTCCATCCATGTCAGTCTTTCTCCTAAAGACCCACTTACACCCAATGGGTTTGACCCCTTCAGGTGGATCAACCAAAGTCCATACTTGGTTGGTGTACATGGATTCCATCTCGGATCTCATGGCCTCTAGCCATTTCTCAGAATCTGGGCTCATCATAGCTTCCTGATAAGAGGTAGGCTCATTCTCAATGAGCATAACGTCATCATGGTCAGACAAGAGAAATGGGTATCTCTCAGGCTGACGACGTACCCTATCAGACCTACAAAGAGGTAGGTCTACTTGAACAGGTGGTTGTTCCACAACCCTTTGTGCAACAACCTCATCACCCACAACACTTTGTGGTTCCTGTTCAACCTCCATCAAGGCCATAATGCTATGGTCCTTATCTTGAATTTCTTCAAGATCGAACGTACTCCCACTAGTTTTTCTAGAAACAAAATCCCTTTCTAGAAAAACCCCAGTCTTTGCCACAAACACTTTGTCCTGACTGGGAATATAGAAGTAATATCCCTTTGTGTCCTTGGGATATCCAACAAAATAGAACCTATCGGATTTGGGTCCCAGTTTGTCTGAGACTTGACATCGAACGTAAGCCTCACAACCCCAAATCCTCATGAAAGACATCTTGGGATTTCTCCCTGTCCATATCGTATATGGTGTCTTTATCACAGTCTTGGATGGTACATGGTTAAGGGTAAAGGCTGCTATGTCTAGAGCATATCCCCAAAAGGATATAGGAAGATCTATATGACTCATCATAGATCGTACCATATCTAATAGGGTACGATTCCTCCTTTCGGATACACCATTCCACTATGGTGTTCCAGGAGGAGTGAGTTGGGATAGAATCCCACACTCTACTAGATAGTCACGAAACTCATGGCTAAGGTATTCACCACCTCGATCTGATCGAAGTATCTTAATACTCTTGCCAAGCTAGTTTTGTACTTCATTCTTGAATTCTTTGAACTTTTCAAAGGATTCTGATTTATGTGTCATAAGATACACATAACCATATCTACTAAAGTCATCAGTAAATGTAATGAAGTACCTGTAACCACCTCTAGCAGCAACATTGAAAGGGCCACATACATCACTATGTATAAGTCCTAACAAGTTTGTTGCTCTTTCGCTGTGTCCACTAAAGAAAGTCTTGGTCATCTTGCCTAAAAGGCAAGACTCGCATGTCTCATATGATTCAAAATCAAATGAGTCTAGCAACCCATCCTTATGGAGCTGAGATAAGCGATTCTCATTTATGTGACCTAAGCGACAATGCCAGAGATAGGTTTGGTTTAACTCATTTAACTTGAACCTTTTGGTACTTATGTTATAGATAGGGCTCTCTAAGTCTAGAAAGTAGAGTCCGTTCATTAGAGGTGCACTACAATAGAACATATCATTTAAATAAACTGAACAACATTTGTTCTTTATTATAAATGTAAATCCTTTCTTGTCCAAACAAGAAACCAAAATTATGTTCTTAGTTAAGGCAGGCACATAACAACATTCATCTAATTCTAGTACTAGCCCAGAGGGCAGAGATAGATTATAAGTTCCTACAGCAACAGCAGCAACCCTTGCTCTATTGCCTACTCGTAGGTCCACCTCGCCCTTTGTCAATGCCCTGCTATTTCTCAGCGCCTGCACATTGGTACAAATGTGAGATGCACATCCAGTATCTAATACCCATGATGAAGAAATAGATAGATTGACTTCTATAACATTTATACCTGAAGTAGAAGTCTCACTTCTCTTCTTCTTAAGATCTTCCAGGTATGCCTTGTAGTTACGCTTCCAGTGTCCAGCTTCCTTGCAGTGGAAGCAAGCCCCTTCCTTGGCCACCCCTCCTTTGGGTTTCAGTTCCTTGCCTTTGCCCTTGGCTTGGGACTTTCCCTTACCTTTAGGCTTTCCCTTGCCTTTCTTCTTTTGCACAATCAAAATGGCGTCAGATTTTCCCTTCTTAAGGTTGAGCTCAGCAGTTCTCAACATGCTGAGCATCTCAGGCAGTGGCTTATCAATTTCATTCATGTTGTAATTCATGACAAATTGATTGTAGCTTTATGGCAAAGAGTGCAAGATTAAGTTAGTGGCCAGCTCTTGGCCAAGGGGGAATCCCAATCTCTGTAGATTTTCTACGTACCCAATCATCTTGAGTACATATGGACCTACCGGAGTCCCATCTTGCATTTTCGAACCAAACAATACCTTAGAGACTTTATATCTCTCGTGCCTTGCTTGTCTTTGATATAGTTGACGAAGATGTTCAACCATATCATAAGCATTCATGAACTCGTGTTGCTTCTGATGCTCTGAGTTCATGGTCGCGAGCATTAGACATGACACATCTAATGCATCATCTTGATGCTTCTTGTAAGCATCTTTGTCAGCTTGCGAGGCAGTGGCAGAAGGTGCCTCCGGAATGGGCTGCTCCAGGACGTACAAATTCCTTTCTTAGGTGAGAACAATTCTCAGGTTCCTGTACCAGTCCAGGAAATTTGCTCCATTGAGCTTGTCCTTCTCAAGGACAGAACGCAGAGAGAGAGTGTTCGTGTTTGTCGACAAAGTAATCTATAACATACAATGTAGAGAATTAATATCATATTCCTTTTATCATTTAATTAGGCCTTTAATCAAATGATGCTCCCACTGAATTATAGGAATTTTGTAGAATCGAGTTATGGATGTGGTCAAACCACATTACTAGATTAATACAAACTAGCTATAATTCTTGCGGGACAAGATCCACATCATACTAAGCCTTGAGTTAGCTTTGGCTAAATCGCCCAAGACTTAGTACGATCAGTGGGTAACACATTACCGATTACATCTCTATGCAACTCTTGTTTATAGGATCAAGACCCACATTTAAAAAAGACCTTGAGTTAGCTTTGGCTAAATCGTCCAAGATTTAGTGTAAATTTGATCTTATCCTATCTTTCCAACGGCTGGAATATGCCGATAGTTCTACTCGATCTAATTGTGTTAACTAGTTTTACTCAATCTAATTGAGCTTACTCTAACCCAAGTCGTGATAGGCGGGACCAAGATTGTCCCTCCGCACCCTACCAAGATAATATGTGTTGCTCTGCTTTGGCAGATTCAACAACTACAAATGATCGAGGTAGTGATGGGTATCAAGGACTTGGTAGGCATTTACGAGTTGATTCGATTAAGATCTAATCTAATCGTAATGTGTATCATATATGCATTAAGGCCTATATTATCCTATACTAGCATGCATCACATACATACAAGCATTATTCTAGCATGCATCATATACATACAAGAAAAATATCCTAGCATGCATCATATACATACAAGCATTATTCTACTAGCATGCATCACATACATACAAGCAAAATCAAATATATATATATATATATATATAATTAACTATGATGTGGTCATGGCCCTACTACGATCTTCTCAAGCCAATGAGAAGATCTGATGGTCAACCTAGGGCTAGCGGCTTCTCCAAGCGCTTCCTTTGACCGCCATGTCTCATCGGCACTCTTCTCGTAACTTCGTCTACAAGTGGACTTTCCACCTGAAAAGACCTAACCCAGTATGCATATACTAAATCCCTAGTCACACATCAATATTATCCATTATACATAAGATCGAAATGCCCGGCAACAAATTTATTTTTATTCTATCCAGTTTAGCAGTCTCAACTACACACTTAACCCTCAGAACCTGAAGAAAAATAGAACATCAAATCATCTCCCCTCAATCTGGAAACCCTGTTCCATAGATGTCCCGGACAATGTGTGCCATGCTCATCATCATCTCCTCAGTTACACCACCTCCGCTTCTTGCGTCTCAATCAGGGTATCCTGTTCCCTACCTGAAATTGTTATGTGACATCATGAGTTCACAGCCCAGTAAGTAGATCAATGACAGGGATATAACACAGGGAGGAGAAATTCAAAAGAAAACATATAACTCTATAACTGTAAATGTAAACTACTGTAGCTCAACATACATTTTCGGTTACACTTTCCGTAAGTCAATATAAAACATAACCAATACTTTTAACAACATATCATTATAACAAGTACAGCGAACCCAATTATGCCTTTCTGTTATGCTAACTGTACCTAAACATAAACCCTCGTGGTACCTCACTTTATGCATTCAAAATGCTGAGCCAGTCAAATACCTTATTTTTCTTGTGCAATCCTGAGGTACCTCTAGGAAGAAACTAAGGGAATCACCATCACTATCAATAATCACAATTTGTGGGCCTCCGAGCTCAACCCGGGGAGCCCAACCTGTCCAGGCACCACTAATGCTCATGTACATACAGTTAGCTAACTAAGAATTTTTGTCATTCTCTATCATACTCAGTCACAGAAGGATAACATAGAACATCATGAATGGACGTGTATATATATATATATATATATATATATATATATATATATATATATATATATATATATATATATATATATATATATATATATATATATATATCTATATATAGCATCTAACCTCATACACAGGTAGATGTTAATATAACTTATTCACATAACATAGAAGTATAAGAAAGATTTGATGAACATTTTAGCTAAAAAAAAAAAGAACATTAAACATCCTAGGTGAACAAATATATATATATCTATATAGATAGCATCTAACCTCATACACAGGTAGATGGTAATTACACACATATACCTATAGCATCTAACCTCATACACAGGTAGATGGTAATTACACACATATACATATAACATCTAACCTCATACACAGGTAGATGATATTTATCACGTATTACATATCATTTACAGCATTAAGAAAAATCTTATAAAGGATTAACTAAACATGCTGACTGAGAACACATAAAGCAGGAATCATCTACAGACATAAAGCTCATATACATACTAACTTTTATATCTATTCTAGCATGCTGATTCATTTCCAACAAACTACTCCTTACCTCTATTAAATATTTATCTGGCTATTAATTGAAGATTTAACCCTCATATACATCGCTCGGCAAACCCAATTCATTAGGACCCCAACGTGTGTATACTCCGTTAGTATCCCCCTACCGGACGAAACCCTCCCGTACCAATCCACGCTTAAATTTATTGAAAACGATCCTAAAATCCTAAACCCCTCCCCTTCCCTTCCAATGCCACCAATCTGTTTACCCATTCCCTTTCCCCTGCTCCTTTCCCCTGCTCTTCACCTGACGAGAAACCCTAATCCACCGGTTCGATCACCACCATCTAGCATTCCCATTATAGCCCAATTATTTAAATCCCTAGCCACCTCCCGAGATCTCTCTGCTCCTCACCTCCTTCAAGCCGACGGAAAACAGCTTCACCGGTTGCCCTCGCTCCATCCAGTCCAAACTTCTGAAATCCACCGGCACAAGGAAATCCCCAAAATCACCGAATTCCAATCCTCCCCCTCCCCCCATCGAGAACCCCCTTCTTCAGCTCCAAGATTGAAGGCCCTAATCCCCTTCCTGTGACTCTCCTCCTGTCACCTCCACCTAGTCGTCGGATAGCCAACTCCACCGTTCTCCCTAGCTCAACCCATCCCCAACAACACCGGTAATCCACCGCGGAAGCCTGCTAGAACCTAATTGGGTATCCCACTCACCGGCACGCTTCAATCCCTAACACCTCGACTCCAACTCGCCGCGACCGTCCCAACGAGAATCTGCTGGATTCACCGCCCTCGACAACCCTAGCCAAAGACTACTCACCGGGAAGAGGAAGGAGGAAGGTCGATGTAGCTCCGGCAGGTTGGCGTCGACTCCGGCTGCAGGGATTCGGCGATCGCTTCTTTCGTCGTCTGTGGTGGCTCGCGGGCAGAAGGAGGGTCGCGCGAACGGAGCGAAGGGAAAAAGAAAGAAAAAAAATAGAAAAAGGAAAATAAATAGGGTTCGGCCGGTTAAATGGGTTTTAGGGTTTTTCCCCTTCATGCCCCTCAACTGTGATTATTTGGGGTGTAAATAGACCCCAAAATTTATCCCCCTTTTTCGATGATATTCGCCCGTGTATTTTTATCATTTTAGTATTATTATTATTATTATTATTATTTTCGAGACTTGACAACTCTTTCCCCCTTAAAAAAAAATTTCGTCCTCGAAATTTGACTTACCAAATAGTTCAGGGTAATGGTCACGCATATCCCGCTCGGTCTCCCAGGTAGCTTCCTCTATCTATTGATTTCCCCATAAAACTTTCACCATTCTGATTTCTTTATTTCTCAACTTCTGCACTTGACGATCCAATATTTGTTCTGGTATTACCTCGTAGGTTAGATCTGGTGTCCACTGTATGGCTTCATACCCAATCACATGTGCAGGGTTGGAAAGGTACCTCCTGAGCATGGATACGTGAAACACATTATGAACTCCTGCCAGGTTTAGTGGTAGAGCAACTCGGTATGCTCGTGTTCCAATCCGGTCGAGTATCTCAAAAGGCCCAATATACCTCGGACTGAGTTTGCCCTTCCTTCCGAACCTCAGTACTCCCTTCATGGGTGACACTTTGAGAAATACATGGTCTCCCACTGTGAACTCTAGGTCCCTCCTTCGACAATCAGCATAACTCTTTTGGCGACTTTGTGACGACTGCATTCTGTCCCGGATCTTTGCCACTAGTTCCACAGTTTGTGTCATAATTTCTGGACCCAGAACTGCCCTTTCTCCTACCTCTTCCCAATGTAGTGGGGTTCTACACCTCCTTCCGTATAGTGCTTCATAGGGAGCCATACCGATGGTGGATTGATAACTATTATTATAGGTGAACTCTACCAAGGGCAGTTTGGACTCCCCATCCCCTTTGAAATCTATAATGCAAGCTCGTAGCATATCTTCCAAAATCTGAATTACTCGCATTGACCTAGGGGATGGAAAGAAGCGATCTTGAAAGTAAGTTTTGTACCCAATCCCCGATGCAAACTCTTCCTGAACTCGGATGTAAATTTTGGATCTCTATCTGACACAATCTGATCTGAAATTCCATGTAACCTTACTATTTCCCGTATATACAACTCTGCATATTGTATCATAGTTAAAGTGGTTTTCACTGGCAAGAAGTGTGCTGACTTCGTCAGTCGATCCACAATAACCCACACTGCATTGGATCCCTTAGTCGAGATCGGTAAGCCTACCACAAAATCCATGGAAACATTTTCCCACTTTCAGACAGGTATCGGAAGTGGTTCGAGCAATCCCGCGGGCCTTTGGTGCTCAGCTTTCACCTGTTGACAGGTAAGGCACTCATGGACCATCTTGCTTATGTCTCTCTTCATGCCCAGCCACCAATATAATAGCCGCATATCCTTGTCTTTGCCGCCAGGTGGATAGAGTACGGGGTAGTGAGAGCTTCCCTCATGAGATTCTCCCTCAGGGATCCACCCTTAGGCACCTAGATACGGCCCTTGTATCGCACCATCCCATCAATCACTGAGTAGATGGTGGTACCCTTTACTTCATCTTTGCATTTCCATTCCATTAACTGTTGATCCGAGGCTTGTTCTGCCCAAATTTGATCCCGTAAATTCGATGTAACTGTCAGTGCTGCCAACCTAACCTGCTCCCCTGGTGCTATCACCTCCACTCTTATCTGTTGAAATTCTGATATCAATCTTTGTTGGGTGGTCAACTATAACAGCGTCGTCGTCTTGCGACTCAGCGCATCTGCCACCACATTTGCCTTACCCGGGTGATAGTTAATATTGCAGTCATAATCTTTTACCAACTCCAACCATCGTCTCTGCCGCATATTCATTTCCTTTTGAGTAAAGAAATATTTCAAACTTTTATGATCTGTGTAGATCTCACATCGTTCTCCGTAAAGATAGTGTCGCCAGATCTTCAAAGCGAAGACGACCGCTGCTAGTTCCAGGTCATGTGTAGGATAATTCTGCTCATGCACCTTCAACTGACGTGATGCATAGGCAATGACCCTCCCCTTCTGCATTAATACAGCCCCTAGACCAGTTTTGGAGGCATCAGTGTACATCACAAATTGCCCAGAAGTGTTCGGCGCAAGCACAAAGCTATCACGCCTTTCCTTTAGCTCCATAAAACTCGCTCGACCGAGTAGTCCATTCATACCTCACCCCTTCTTGGTCAACGGTCGTGGTAGCGCAATTCGTGAAAAATTCTGAATAAATCTGTGATAATACCCCGCTAGTCCTGTGAAACTTGAATTTCTGTAACATTCCTCGGAGTAGCCCAACTCTGGATTGCCTCCACTTTGACTGGATCCACCTCTATTCCCCTCTCCGAGACTATATGTCCTAAAAATGCTATTTGTCTCAGCCAAAAATTGCATTTGCTGAACTTAGCGTATAACCGCTTATCCCTCAGAGTCTGCAGTACCAGCGTCAGATGTTGTCGGTGCTCTTCGCGACTCTGAGAGTAAATTAGTATATCATCGATGAAGATAATCACAAACTGATCCAGGTATGGCTGGAAAATCCGGTTCATCAAATCCATAAAGGCTGGGGGGGCATTAGTGAGTCCAAACGGCATAACTAGAAACTCATAATGACCATATCGAGTTCTGAAGGCAGTTTTATGAACATCTTCTCCTTTCACCCTCAATTGGTGGTACCCCGCCCTCAAGTCAATTTTTTAGAATACCGTTGCTCCCTGTAGTTGATCGAACAGATCATCGATTCTAGGCAACGGGTACTTATTCTTGACTATAACTCGGTTCAACTCCCGGTAGTCAATGCACAACCGCATTGAACCGCCCTTCTTACGGATGAACAACACTGGCGCTCCCCAGGGTGACACACTGGGTCGGATGAAACCCTTATCCAGCAGTTCTTGTAGTTGCTCCTTCAGTTCCTTCATTTCGGTGGGTGCAAGGCGGTACGGTGCTTTATACACGGGGGTGGTTCCCGATATTAATTCTATTCCAAACTCAACCTCCCTGACAGGGGGTAATCCCGCAATATCCTCTGGAAATACATCGGGGAAATCTCGGACTACCTCTACTTCCTCCAGACTCGGTTTAAAAGTCTCAGAACTTCCCATTATGTTGACTAGAAATCTGTTACACCCCTTACTTAACATTTTCTGAGCTTTACATGCTGATATAATAGGTAGATGACTCAACGTGGAGGTTGCATTGAAGATGACAATTCCATCATTTTGTAGTTTCAGTTTAACCGTCCTTTGTTTACAGTCAATAATGGCCTCGTACCGGGTCAACCAATCCATACCCAGAATTACATCAAAGTCCACCATCTCTAATACAATAAGTTCGGCGTACACTGTATAGTTCTGCATCCTTATCGGACAGTTCCTCACTATTCTATTGTTGGTCAGTTCTTCCCCCGAAGGCAAGGACACGTTATAGCCGGTAGCCATCCAATCACATGAAATACCTAGTTTTGCAATGTAGGCCACCGATATGAAAGAGTGTGTAGCTCCAGAATCTATTAAGGCATGAGCAGGTAGGTTGACAATAGAAATTCTACCTGTGATAATGGCCGAATCCGGATCCACCTGCTCCTGTGTCATAGCATACACCCTTCCTCTAGTTGGCTCTTTGAGCTGAGGGCAGTTCATAGCAAAGTGCCCAGACTTCTTGCACTTGTAGCACACATCTGTACCCACCAAAAACTGACTTGCATGAGTCTTATCGCACTTGGGACACTGAGTTTTGCTTTCACCCTTGAGAACGATGGTCATTGGTCGGGCTCTGGGATCGCGTCGTGGCTGCGTCACAGCTCGTGGTTGTTTGCCTCGAAACTGGCTCGGTGCAAACCTCTTCTGACTCGACGCAGGAGGTTCCATTCCATGGTAACTAGACCTCTTAGTATGTACTTCCTTTATCATGTCATTCCTGTCCCTCTCTGCCATCAGAGCCTGATCCACAGCCTCTCTGAAGGTGGTAACTCGACTCACCCTGACATCATGGCGAATGGCTGCCCTCAATCCCTCAGTGAAATGTTTCAGCTCCTCTACTGGTTGACTGGCAATCATAGGTACAAAATACCGCCCCTTCTCGAATTCCTTGACATACTCAGCAACTGTCCGGTCCCTTTGGCAAAGCTCTAGGAATTCCCTGGCCATTCGGGTTCTGGTGTCAGCAGTAAAGTATTTACCATAAAATACCTCCTCGAATTCAACCCAAGTAGTTGTAGCTAAATCCACTGCTGAACGTGCACCCTCCCACCATATCCGAGCATCGCCCCGCAACATGAATATGGTGCACCTCACCTTGTCAGCATCAGTAAGCTGCATGAAGTCATATATCATCTCCAATAATCGAATCCATCCTTTTGCCACAATCGGGTCTGTGCTTCCCTTAAACTCTGTCGGTCCAAGATCCCTGAACTGCTTGTAAACTGGGTTCACACTGGCTGTGGGACCACTGTGGGTGTCTCCATGCTCCCTGGCTCTCAACAGCTGTTGGATCTGTTCTCCCTGAATCCGACTTTGTTCCTGCATAATTGCGGCAAGCTCAGTGAGAAACTGACTACTCTGCCCCCCTTCACCATTGTTTCTTCAGCCCGCCATTCTCCTATAAAACCCGATAACCGCATTGTTATCTCCAATTTGTACATAAACCTAAACATGATTACATTAAGACTACTACTTGAAAAGTTAATTCAAAGCTTACAAACGCTGAGATGGATGTATCTGAGTCCTTGATGAGATTGCATGCACACACTGTCCTTTAGGATCGTTCGCTCTGATACCAACTGAAAAGACCTAACCCAGTATGTATATACTAAATCCCTAGTCACACATCAATATTACCTATTATACACAAGATCGAAACGCCCGGCAACAAATTTATTTTTATTCTATCCAGTTTAGCAGTCTCAACTACACACTTAACCCTCAGAACCTGAAGAAAAATAGAACATCAAATCATCTCCCCTCAATCTGGAAACCCTGTTCCATAGATGCCCCGGACAATGTGTGCCATGCTCATCATCATCTCCTCAGTTACACCACTTCCGCTTCTTGCGTCTCAATCGGGGTATCTTGTTCCCTACCTGAAATTGTTATGTGACATCATGAGTTCACAGCCCAGTAAGTAGATCAATGACAGGGATATAACACAGGGAGGAGAAATTCAAAAGAAAACATATAACTCTATAACTGTAAATGTAAACTACTGTAGCTCAACATACATTTTCGGTTACACTTTCCGTAAGTCAATATAAAACATAACCAATACTTTTAACAACATATCATTATAACAAGTACAACGAACCCAATCATGCCTTTCTGTTATGCTAACTGTACCTAAACATAAACCCTCATGGTACCTCACATTATGCATTCAAAATACTGAGCCAGTCAAATACCTTATTTTTCTTGTGCAATCCTGAGGTACCTCTAGGAAGAAACTAAGGGAATCACCATCACCATCACTAAATCATTAATTTGTGGGCCCTCCCGAGCTCAACCCGAAGCCCAACCGCCTGTGCACCACTAATGCTTATGTACATACAATAGCTAACTAAGAATTTCACATATTTTCTATCATACTCACCACGGAAGGATAACATAGAACATCATGATTGGACGTGTATATATATATATATATATATATATATATATATATATATATATATATATAGCATCTAACCTCATACACAGGTAGATGTTAATATAACTTATTCACAGAACATCGAAGCATAAGAAGGATCTGATGAACATTTTAGCTAAAAAAAATAAGAACATTAAACATCCTAGGTGAACAAATATATATATATCTATATAGATAGCATCTAACCTCATACACAGGTAGATGGTAATTACACACATATACCTATAGCATCTAACCTCATACACAGGTAGATGGTAATTACACACATATACATATAACATCTAACCTCATACACAAGTAGATGATATTTATCACGTATTACATGTTGGGGATCGATATGGCCGGCTAGAGGGGGGGTGAATAGCCCTCGTTCGTTGGACGTCGTAATTCGCTCGTTCGTTTGCTCGTCTACACAATCGTTAGCGCAAGCGGAATAATAAAACAAAACAAGTAAAGACAAAGCAAAACAAACCAATGCTAACAAAGGAATATAACGTGGTTCACGGCTACGCCGCTAATCCACGACCCAATTCGTCCCCGGTGAATCACGCCGCCAAACCAATAACTATTGGCCTCTCCTTTGCACCAAGCTAGGTGGAGGTAACCTTTACAATCAAGCACACTCCCTCTTTTACAATAGATGTGAAGGAAAGCTAAAAGAAGGAGTTTAAATCTTGTGGAGCACTTGGATGGTCGTTTAGAACTTGAGCATTAACCCACCAAAGCTCCACACCCTCTCTTTTTATAGAGAGGGTTGATTTCTTCCGTTACGCCATCACCGATCACGCTCTTGCCCGCGCGTCACTACAACGGCCTCCGAACACGTCGGATGCCGACCGTTGTAGGCCAATGGTATACTTGGCAGTCGACTGATGGACCTCACCACGATCGCCACCTGTAGTCGATCGCCTACGGCTACGAGCGGTCGTGGCGAACCATTTACGCCACGATCGCTACCTTCGCCAGTGATCGATGGTCGGCAACGATCGCCAACCTATGGCGATCGCGGCCACAATCCCAAATAATCCAACTCGACTTAGCGATCGCCATTCCATGGCGATCGCGCCGTAGGAAACTCAAGCTTAACATAAGTTTGAGCTTCCGGCAGTCGGATAAACCTTAACCCTTGCGGTCAAGTCTCCGACACTTAGCCAAATGGCCAAGTTTCACCTAAGAGCTACCCTTCCTGGGTTACATTCGCTCACTCTCATCCCTCGGAGTCCTCGCCTTGAAGTTCTTCGCTCGTGGCTACGCCCCTCAAAGATCGACGGCTGCAATGCTCCTTCGCGTCTCTTGCCTCGAAGTCTACTTCCTCCGGCTTCACTCCAAGCTTCTCGTCCGGCGGTCCCTCGGATGCTCCAAGCACACGGCTTCCGCAAAGCACTCCTTCACACACTCAAGGCACGAGTGATGAGATGTGAAACTCGCCACGGCTCCATGTGCGAATTACTAAGTCCTGCACGACTTCAACGCACATATCAAATCAACATAACACACTAACTTAAACCCTTTGCCACACCATCAAAACCATATTACGGCACGAGATTGCCCTAACAATCTCCCCCTTTTTGATGTGTGGCAATCCGTTTAAGTTAGGTAAAAACATTTGATATAAATTCTAAGGTAAGAAAGCATGTAAAGATAAACATGATATAACAACATGCAACTCCCCCTTAATCCATGAAACTCTCTATGCAAATTTTCTCCCCCTATCATATATTTCTCCCCCTAAAGCGATTAACTTAAACATACTTATTTCTCCCCCTTTGACACCATCAAAAAGATTAACACTAAGTTATAAGCTCATGGCATCAAGTATAATGGAGGGAAAATATGACAAGTTGATTTAAAAATTGGGTACCACTTGTTGATGGCATCAAGTATATTTCTATCACTAGTTGTAGGTTTACAAACTGAATTCGGCCTTCAATGTTCTGATTTCCACGATCAAACTATCGATATGCGGTCGTAGGCACAAAAAGCAATTTCTGATTTTCTGGATGAAATTCAGAAATACATTAAAAATTCCAAAAAATTCTAAAAATCATGAAATTCGAGGAACATATTTCTCTTAAGTATATCTATCAAGGAAAAATAGTTTTTCATGAAAAATCATTATATTTTACAAGATTTGCCAAAAATCCAAAAGTTCTAAAAACTACTAGGTTTTTGATCATTCTAGTATCAAGTTAGCTACCTAGTTTTGCATCCAATTATTTCAAAACATGAATACATGTATTTTAAGGTAAGAAATTGTTTTGAAAACATTAGAAATATCCAACCATGATCTTTGGGCAATATGTCTATTTATTAAACATAAGCCTTCCCCATGATTGGTCTATTATTGATATTTTGATACTTTAAATGACCATCTAAATGTCATAGGCATTAGTGGACATTTGTATCATCCTAATATCTCACCCATGCTAAGTTTGCAATCAAGTTATCCTATAGTGAGTGTGAGATATATCCTAGGGGGTATTTGTATATACTTAACCAATATATTCATGCAATTCTATCATGGTTAAGTATCAACCTAACAACCTACATGATCATAATGATATATATGATTTAATTTCACATTATGATCATGAAATACATGTTTTCATCAAATTATAACCATGCATTAGGCATTATATGATGATAATAAATAAGTTATCACCTAAAGCATGATTTGAACCTATTTTTCATGATAATGTGCCCAATATCAAAATCATAAATCATGATTACACATATTCATAGAAATTTCATTAATCATCATGATTTAAGCATTATTACCTATTTATGGGCACGTTATCATCACCCAACACTATCTAAAAATGTTGTCCCGTCATCCTAGGTCAACCAAAATATGATATAGGTCAAGTTCATATGGTTGACTACCCTAGGGGTTTTCTAACCCTCAAGAATGGATTTTGGAACCCAAAATAGATTTTTGCCTATGGGGTTCACTAGAAATTCTTTGGGGATCCATTTCTTAGCTATTACTTTGTTTTTGTCTTGTCCCCTAGCAATTAGGCATTTATAGGCCTTCTCATTTTTTCTTCTTTATATCCTAGGCCTTTTTTGTTGAAGCTAGCCCTTTGACTCCCTATGATCATATTCAAAGTGTTGGAGCCAATTGTGAATTTTCCTAGGGCTTTGGTTAAATAATCTACCTTTTCCCTTAATGCCCTATTTTCTTCTATGCATGCATCACTAACATCTAAAGGCACATAATTATCATGTGAGCATGCATCATCATGGCAAGAAGAAGTATCATTATTATTTAAGCATGCATTTTCTAACTTATTTTCTAAGTCTTTAATTTGATTAAGCATGCTTTTATTTTTCTTTTTCATTCCAAATAAGTCCTTAGTTAAACTAGAAATTATGGAAACTATTTTACTAGGAGAAGCTTTCATTACCATAGTTTCCATATCTTCTTCTTCTTCTTCGGATGATGAGGAGGATGATGATGTGGAGGAGGCTCCCCCTTCACTTGAGCTCTCCTCTTGTGCTTGGTCATTTTCGGAGGAGGAGGAGCAATCCAAGTCGTCAAAGGCCATCAAGGCCAAATTGGCGACAAAGGCATTCTCCTCATCCGATGATGAGGAGGAGGATGAGGAAGGATCATCCCATGTCTTGGCCTTGAATGCTTTGGCCTTCCCCTTTTCTTTTGTCTTCTTCTCCTCTTCCTTCTTTTTCTTGCTCCCCTTTTTCTTCTTCTTTTCTTCTTTCTTTTTCCTCTCTTCCTTGCTTTTGTTTAGGAGAGGACAATTGTCCCTTATGTGTCCCTCTCCTTGGCAATTGTAGCATATGACCTTCCCCCTTGGTCTTCTATTCCTATCATTAGATTTATCAAATCTAAAATTCTTAAATACACGCCTCACCTTCCTTACCATGTAGGCTTCTTCGGTGCTATCCATGGAGGAGGATGAGGCTTCATCATCGGAGGAGGAAGGGATCTCTATCTTCTTCTTCCCCTTGTTTGCCATCAAAGCTACTCCTCTTGAGGGTTGAATTTTAGGCTCCTCTTGTATTCCCTCAAGCCTAGTTTCGTGGAGTTCCATTGTTGAAAAGAACTCCTCCAAAGTGCTCACTTCTAAATTCTTGGAGATGTAGAAGGAGTCCACCATGGAGCTCCACTTTGAGGACCGGGGAAAGGCATCTATGGCCTTCATTACCATATCCCGGTTGGAGAGCTTTTCACCTACACTTGTCAAACCGGTTAGAATTTCCTTAAATCTAGAGTGTAGAGATTTTACCTTCTCTCGAGTTTGATATTGGACAATTGGGACGAAGGACATCTCTCCTTGCTAGCTTTTGCCTCGGATGTGCCTTCATGGATCTCTATTAATTTCTCCCACATTTCCTTGGCGCTAGCACACTCTCCTATCCGGTTGACTTCTTGTTGAGGGAGTACGTTGTATAGATGGTGCTTGGCCTTTGAATTTGCCAAATACTCTTCTCTTTGTCTTTTGCTCCATCTCGATTTTTCCAAAGGCTCCCCATCTTCATTCCTAGGCAACTCGAAACCGTTTTCCATAATTAACAATATTTCAAAATCGGTTTCGAAGAATACCTCCATTCTCTTTTTCCACCAAGAGAATTCGCCGTCGAACTTCGGTGGGTGGATGTTGGAGCCGGCCATTTTTAAATGTTGCTTGTAGTGGCGGTTAGTCCTCGACAAGCTTTCCTTGGCTCTGATACCACTTGTAGGGGATCGATATGGCCGGCTAGAGGGGGGTGAATAGCCCTCGTTCGTTGACGCCGTGGCTGCTCGCTTGCTCGCCTACACAATCGTTAGCCTGCGGAATAATAAAACAAAACAAGTAAAGACAAAGCAAAACAAACCAATGCTAACAAAGGAATATAACGTGGTTCACGGCTACGCCGCTAATCCACGACCCGATTCGTCCCCGGTGAATCACGCCGCCAAACCAATCACTATTGGCCTCTCCTTTGCACCAAGCTAGGTGGAGGTAACCTTTACAATCAAGCACACTCCCTCTTTTACAATAGATGTGAAGGAAAGCTAAAAGAAGGAGTTTAAATCTTGTGGAGCACTTGGATGGTCGTTTAGAACTTGAGCATTAACCCACCAAAGCTCCACACCCTCTCTTTTTATAGAGAGGGTTGATTTCTTCCCGTTGGCCGCCATCACGATCAGCCGCCCTTGGCGATCTGATCGCCACTCTACAACGGCCCCGAACACGTCGGATGCCGACCGTTGGCCAACCAGATACTTGGCACGATCGATGGACCTCACCAATGATCGCCACCTCCAGTCGACTACCCACGGCTACGAGCGGTTCTGGTGGCCGAACCATTTTGCGGCGATCACGCCAGCTCGATCGATCGGTTGATGGCTTAGCGATCGCCAACCTATGGCGATCATTGCGCAATCCACAATGGATACCAGTCGAATCCAACTCGACTTAGAGCAGTCGACTGCCATTCCATGGCAGTCGACTGGTGCCGTATGAAACTCAAGCTTAACATAAGTTTGAGCTTCCGGCGGTCGGATAAACCTTAACCCTTGCGGTCAAGTCTCCGACACTTAGCCAAATGGCCAAGTTTCACCTAAGAGCTACCCTTCCTGGGTTACATTCGCTTACTCTCATCCCTCGGAGTCCCTCGCCTTCGAAGTTCTCTTCGTTTGTGGCTACGTCCCTCGGCAGCATCAGGCGCACGACTCTGCAATGCTCCTTCGCGTCTCTTGCCTCGAAGTCTACTTCCTCCGGCTTCACTCCAAGCTTCTCGTCCGGCGGTCCCTCGGATGCTCCAAGCACACGGCTTCCGCAAAGCACTCCTTCACCCACTCAAGGCACGAGTGATGAGATGTGAAACTCGCCACGGCTCCATGTGCGAATTACTAAGTCCTGCACGACTTCAACGCACATATCAAATCAACATAACACACTAACTTAAACCCTTTGCCACACCATCAAAACCATATTACGGCACGAGATTGCCCTAACATTACATATCATTTACAGCATTAAGAAAAATCTTATAAAGGATTAACTAAACATGCTGACTGAGAACACATAAAGCAGGAATCATCTACAGACATAAAGCTCATATACATACTAACTTTTATATCCATTCTAGCATGCTGATTCATTTCCAACAAACTACTCCTTACCTCTATTAAACATTTATCTGGCTATAAATTGAAGATTTAACCCTGATATACATCGCTTGGCACACCCAATTCATTAGGACCCCAACGTGTGTATACTCCATTAGTATCACCCTACCAGACGAAACCCTCCCGTACCAATCCACACTTAAATTTATCGAAAACGATCCTAAAATCCTAAACCCCTCCCCTTCCCTTCCAATTCCACCAATCTGTTTACCCATTCCCTTTCCCCTGCTCCTTTCCCCTGCTCTTCACCTGCCGAGAAACCCTAATCCACCGGTTCGATCACCACCATCTAGCATTCCCATTATAGCCCAATGATTTAAATCCCTAGCCACCTCCCGAGATCTCTCTGCTCCTCACCTCCTTCAAGCCGACGGAAAACAGCTTCACCGGTTGCCCTCGCTCCGTCCAGTCCAAACTTCCGAAATCCACCGGCACGAGGAAATTCCCAAAATCACTGAATTCCAATCCTCCCCCCCCCATCGAGAACCCCCTTCTTCAGCTCCAAGATTGAAGGCCCTAATCCCCTTCCCGTGACTCTCCGCCTGTCACCTCCACCTAGTCGTCGGATAGCCAACTCCATCGTTCTCCCTAGCTCAACCCATCCCCAACAACACCGGTAATCCACCGCGGAAGCCTGCTAGAACCTAATTAGGTATCCCACTCACCGGCACGCTTCAATCCCTAACACCCCGACTCCAACTCGCCGCGACCGTCCCAACGTGAATCTGCTGGATTCACTGCCCTCGACAACCCTAGCCAAAGACTACTCACCGGGAAGAGGAAGGAGGAAGGTCGGTGTAGCTCCGGCAGGTTGGCGTCGACTCCGGCGGCAGGGATTCGGCGATCGCTTCTTTCGTCGTCTGCGGTGGCTCGCGGACAGAAGGAGGGTCGCGCGAACGGAGCGAAGGGAAAAAGAAAGAAAAAAAACAGAAAAAGGAAAATAAATAGGGTTCGGCCGGTTAAATGGGTTTTAGGGTTTTTCCCCTTCATGCCCCTCAACTGTGATTATTTGGGGTGTAAATAGACCCCGAAATTTATCCCCCTTTTCCGATGATATTCGCCCGTGTATTTTTATCATTTTAGTATTGTTATTATTATTATTATTATTTTTCGAGACTTGACACCACCGCTCCATTTTGTACATTACAAATATGAAACTCAAGTTACATTCGAGTCTAAAACTATTTACAACTAGAATTTCAAAAGAAGAGGTACAATGCGCAGGTCGCATACACTATACAACACGCACAACCACAAAAATGGCACGCAGGCCGTATTATGAATTACAACACATCATCATCCAATCATATTGGGGTTCTTGGGCCATGACAATCACATAATTATACATAATTCTAAATTATGTATTTTTACAAAAAATTTCTATAATTTTTCCTATTTTTTTTCAATTTTATGATTCACCTTTCCGTAACGGTCCCGCTAAGCAGTTTCCGGGCGGGATCGCTGGACAAGACCCCTTTCGGGGATAGGGGCAGCGCCCCTACTCACAAAATAAACTTTGCGAGTGTCCCTACTATGATCTTACAGCGACTTAATTCGCTTTCCCAAAAACCTAAATCGAGAAATTGCCATTTCGGAGAGTTTTTCTAGATGGCTGAAGCCTATAAGTGTCCCAACACACGTTGCTTCAACTCTTCGAGAAAAATACCCAAAAATTTGATAAAAATAGGAAATTTAAAGAAACATAAAAATCTGTAATTTTTATATCTAATGCAAAAACTACAAAAAAACGAAACACATACATGTTTCGTACGTGGCTCTGATACCACTGTTGGACTTTTCGAGCCGCAAAAAGCGCTTTTTGCGTTGCAGAAACCCCGGAAGTGCGGCCACGGATCCGTGCAATGATATATTAAAATAAAAACATATATGTGCTAAGTAAACCTAGATCTACCTTAGATCTAGAAGTTGAGAGTATTAACCTCGTAGCGACGCCCTTCTCTTATCCCGCTCGTCCAAACGTTTCGCCGGAACTCAAGAGTGTCAAGTGAACACTCCTCTATTGGTATCCACACGGAAAAATGGTGGATAAAAATACCTTAGAGTGTGCTAGCATCCTTTAGGAATTTTGGCAAGATGAGGGATGGAAGAGTTTGAGAAGGTGATCCAAGGAAGAAGATGAAGTTGGAGAGTAACTCACAAAATGAATTCACCCATGATGAATAGTGGTCGGCCACTTCAAGTTGGGGGGTTACATGTGAAGGGTTGGTTTCATTGATCCATGAGGGGAAACTTCGCTTCCCACTTCACCTCGGTTGTTTGTTCATGGCGATCCCATCGATGTCCCCGGATTAAAAAAAAAATAATCCTAGACAAAAGGGATTGATCAAACAACCAAGTCATCGTCGTGCTATTCGTTTAGAGAGGTCACTTGAACAAACTTGTTGTTCAAGCGACCAACCTCTATTCTACGAGTAGTTGCGGAATAGACGATGTTCGGATCGCTGACTTTCATGTTTATGTTTGGGATCCAAGTATTATTTAGCCACAAACAGAATATTACATGTTCATAATCGAAAAACAAAAACAAACATGTTACAAAAGAAAATGGAGAATCGATATACCTTTCGATCTTCTAATGTATGACCTTCCTCCTTTCGGACATCATGTGAGTGACGATCTACCAAAAGTTTAAGCTCCTTGATCACCAATCTTCCTTCCTTGCTCATTCCGAGCAAGAGGAAGAATAGAAACAAGGCTCTTCTCCTTCCTATAGCCAACCAACAAGCAACAAGGAGAATCCTTGCCGCCGGCCAACAAGGAGGAGGAGATGATGATGGAAACCGGCCAAGACACCAAGGGAAAGCCCTAAGTCTTGTTTCCACCGTCCAAGGAGAAGGAGAAGGAGGGCTTTGGCCACCGGCCAAGGTGTGGGAGAAGCTGTTTGGGAGACGGCAAGATTGAAGAAGGAGGAGATGAGGAAATAGATTCCTTATTTGGTGCCGCCAACCCTATTCTTCTTGCTTCCCAAGCCTCCAAAACCCTAAGCCTCCAAACCCTAATCCTATCTCAATTAGGATTCATTAGTTTCCGCCCACCCCTTTCTTTCCTTTTATAGAGTTAGGGATAAGCCATGTTTTAATCTCCACCATTGGTTCTAGGGATTTAATCTTAACCATCGGATCTAGAGATTTAATCTCTACCTTTGGATCTAGAGTTTTGTTTCTATCCATTGGATCTAAGCTTCATGAGGTTTTAATAGGCTACATTAGGGACCATGAGGAGGAGTTGGATCTTGGCCACCCATGGATCAAGCCCATATAAAGTCTTATCCATTAATGATAATCCAATCCACTAAAGGATTATCATTGATCTACCTCACCAACCCCCATAAGATAATATAGGCTCCATATATTATTTGTACATTTTCTCCCCTTGTTTAAGATCTCGAATGTCCGTCGATTAATTAATTTACTGACCATTAATTAATCAACATCTAACTCCATGAGTAGTACCACTCAACCTTTTCATCATGCCGGACCAAGTCCACCTGCAGGGTTTACATGATGAACCTTATGAGCTCCTCAAGGGGACATCATCATCCTAATATATAGGACACAGTTTTCTCCTATAATCAATGGCACACCATATAAATAATATTATTTCTCAACTTACCGAGTCTATCGATTTAATCTATAAATCTCGCCCATTGGTAAATCAAAGAAATGAATACTAAGTATATGTGCCCGTTATTATATCGGAATTAAGAGTATGTACTAAATAATATCTGAGGTCCGATTCGATTATGTAGTTAGTAATAAATCAAATCACCTCTAAGTTGGTCCTGCTCAATACACACAAAGTGCACTAGTGTGATTCTATGGTCAAGACAAACCAATACCAAATCACACTACAACCATTCCGATGGTTTGTCCAAAGTCATCTCGGTTGAGAGCCTTTACTTATACTTTACAAAGAGTTGATAACATGATCTCCCGTGTGACACCACACACCTTGTTATCTACAATGTAATGTATTAGACAATATGCATAGTCATAAAAATATGCAAACAATGATCATGTGATTCTTATTTCAAAATAAAGATGTTCATACAAAAGATAGACTTTTCAGTATACATCCCAACAATCTCCCACTTTTACTAAAAGCCTATGTTGTCCTCAAACTTGCATACATCTGGTCCCCATTCCCTCCACATGCCTATCAAAAACTCTCGCCGGAAGGGCCTTAGTGAAAGGATCTGCCAGGTTATCCTCCGATGCAATCTTGGCCACATCAACTTCTCCTCTCATTACAATTTCTCGTATCAGGTGCTACTTGCGCTCTATGTGTTTACTAGCCTTATGGTCTCGTGGTTCCTTCGAGTTTGCAACTGCACCACTATTATCATAATAAATTGTGATAGTTCTGGGCAACCCAGGAATCACATCCAAGTCCATCAGGAAGTTCCTGAGCCACACAACTTCTTTGGCCGCCTCAGAGACACCACATACTCAGCTTCCATGGTGGAGTTCGCCACGCATTTCTGCTTGACACTCCTCCATATAATGGATCCACCTCCCAAAGTAAACACAAAACCTGAGGTAGAATTACTGTTATCCCTATCAAATTGGAAGTCGAAATTCGTGTAACCCACATGGAGTAATTGGTCTGCCCGGTAAACCAGCATATAATCCCTAGTCCTTCTCAGGTACTTCAATATATGCTTTACCGCAGTCCAATGTCCTTATCCTGGATTACTCTAATATCTGCTGACCATGCCCATGGCATAGCAGATATCTGGTCTCGTACATAGCATCGCATACATGAGGCTTCCTACCGCCGAAGCATAAGGAACCGCCTTCATCTCCTCTATCTCCTCAGATGTTCTAGGACACATCTCCTTAGATAAAGGAACTCCATGTCTGAAAGGTAGAAAACCCTTCTTGGAGTTCTGCATACTAAAATGATCCATAATCGTGTCTATGTATGAAGCTTGAGATAAGCACAACATCCTTTTCCTGCGATCCCTTATAACCTTGATCCCAAGGATGTGTCCCACCTCTCTCAAGTCCTTCTTATCAAACTGTTTGGACAACCATACCCTTACGTCCGATAACACCTTGATATTGTTGTCAATCAACAAAATATCATCTACGTATAGTACAAGAAATATCACTACATTTCCATCACATCTCTTGTATACACAAGACTCATCCGGACTTTGAATAAATCCATAAGACTGGATTACCTCATCAAAGCGGATGTTCCAAGACCTCGAAGCTTGCTTCAATCCATAAATGGACCGATTAAACTTACATACAAGATGCTCTTTGCCCTTCGCAATGAATCCCTCTGGTTGCTTCATATAGATGTTTTCCTCAAGGCTTCCATTAAGAAAAGCTGTCTTGACATCCATCTGCCACACCTCATAATCCATATGAGCTGTTATGCATAAGAGAATCCGGATAGACTTAAGCATGGCTACCGATGAAAAGGTCTCCTCATAATCGATACCCTCTTTCTGAGTATACCCCTTCGCAACAAGCCTCGTTTGAAGGTCTCAACCTTCCCATCTATTCCTCTCTTTCTTTTGTAGATCCACTTGCATCCAATGGTTTTTACACCATCGGGTGGTTCTACTAGCTCCTAGACCTGATTTGAATCCATAGATTCAATCTCAGTATTCATTGCATTTTGTCAAGATGCTACATATTTATCTTGGATTGCCTTGTCATATGTCCAGGGATCAGGTTCATGTTCGCCAGGGACCAAATCAGAAGATTCTCCCAAGAACATGAATCTATCAGGCTGTCTCACAACCAT
This sequence comes from Wurfbainia villosa, assembly GCA_025175895.1. Taxonomy (NCBI): domain Eukaryota; kingdom Viridiplantae; phylum Streptophyta; class Magnoliopsida; order Zingiberales; family Zingiberaceae; genus Wurfbainia; species Wurfbainia villosa. The sequence goes on along the minus strand of CM046000.1, from coordinate 32,618,265 downwards.
CCCACTACGATGAGGCATCACTTGTGTATCCTCTGTGACACGCGATGCAGTGACATGTGGTATATCTTCTTGTACCGGTGGTACTGAAGAAGTGACTTCCCCTTTTAATTCCTCCAGAACAATTTTACTCTTGGGCTTGTGGCTCATCTCATAGTCTTCCTCTAGAAATCTGGCATTCGTGCTGATGATCACCCTCTAATCTCTTGGACTATAAAACAAACTACCCTTCGTTCCTCTAGGAAAGCCAACGAACATGCGTACTTCTATACGAGGTTCCAACTTACCAGCATCTTCCTTTAGCACATGTGCTGGACTCCCCCATATCCGAATATGTCTTAGACTAGGCTTTCGCCCAGTCCACAACTCTGTGGGAGTAGAAGGCACTGATTTAGAAGGAACCAAGTTCAGAATGTACACCGCCGTATCTAGAGCATATCCCTAGAATGAATCCGGAAACTCAGAATAACTCATCATCGATCTAACCATCTCCATAAGAGTCATATCCTTCGCTCTGCTACACCATTTTGCTGGGGTGTGCTAGGTGCAGTCAATTGAAATTGAATCCCAACCTCTGATAAGTAGTTCCTAAACTCTCCAAAGAGGTACTCACCACCACGATCAGATTGTAGTGTCTTGATACTTTTACCTTGACGTTTCTCCACATCAGCCTTGAATTCTTTGAACTTGTCAAAGCATTCAGACTTGCGGCGCATCAGATAAATGTATTCATATCTTGAGTAATCATCTATAAAAGAGATGAAATACTCAAAACCCCTCTAGCCTGGATAGACATAGAACCACACAAATCAGAATGAACCAATTCTAACACATCTTTGTCTCTATACCCCTTGGCCTTAAAAGGCCTCTTGGTCATTTTACCCTCCAAGCAAGATTCACAGGTTGGGAAATCCTCCACCACTAATGAACCCAAAGGTCCATCAGCTATCAACCTTTGAATTCTGCTTAGGTTAATATGACCAAGCCTAAGATGCCAAAGATTTGTTTGGTTCATCTTCGAAGGTTCTTTTCTCTTATTGGAATTAGAAGATGAGTTATTAATTTCAATATGCATCGTGGGAGCTTTTGGTTCAAGTGTGTATAAATTTCCTATCAATGCACCCGAACAGATAATGTACCTATTCCTTCTTATAACAACACAGTCATTAAAAGAAATAGAATATTCATCCATAAACAATTTAAAAACCGAAATTAAATTCTTTCTAAATAAGGGTACATAAAGGCAATTCTTAAGAACCAAAAGTTTATTTTTCTCAAAAGATAAATGAACATCTCCCACTGTAATAGTCGCCACCTTCGTGGCATCTCCCAAGTACACGTTAATCTCCCCCTTAGCCAGTCGTCTGGTTTCCTGGAACCCCTGCAAAGTATTGCAGACATGATCAGTTGCTCCCATATCTACACACCACGTGCCGGTAGATAACACCGCTAAACATGTTTCAATGACTAGACCAAAAGATATACCTTTGTTCTTGCGGTTGGGGCAGTCCTTCTTCCAATGTCCAGTCTGCTTACAAATGAAGCACTTGCCTTTCGGCTTCTTCACTCCTCCCTGAGTACCTCCCACCGCCTTTGCCCCAGTTTGTTTCTTCTTCTTCTTACCTTTCGGCTTAGAAGTAGAAACCTTTTGGGTCACCATGACATGTGCCTGAGCACTCTGACGAAATAGCCCTTCTGTCGCTTAGAGTTCTGTTAGAAGTTTCTCCAACGAATACAACCTCTTGTTCATGTTGTAGTTCAGGCGAAACTGCTCAAAACTCCTAGGTAGAGACTGGAGAATGATATCGACCTGGGTTTCCCCATCGATCTCATCTCTGAGGACTTCCAACTCATTCAAATGAGTCATCATATTGAGAACATGATCCCTCATGGGTGTTCCCTCGATCATGGTGGTCGTCATCAAGTTTCTCATGGCTTCTTGCCTCGCAGCCCGATTCTGGTGTTCAAAAAGCTCTTTGAGATTGAGCATCATGTCATAAGCTGTGGGCATGGCTTGATGCTGATGTTGCAGTACATTTGACATAGATGCCAAAATGTAACACAGCGTCATCTCATCGGCCTTTACCCACTTCTTATAACTCTCTCTCTCCTTTTCCCTAGAATCTTCTGTTGGATTTTCGGCACCGCGGCGAGTGTGTGTTCGAACATGTTTCGTAAACATGTACACAGCGAAAGAAATAAAAATAATAAATCTACATTTATTACAACACACACATCACACGCATGCATAGTACAACATGTGTAGACATTACCGTAAATTTAAATTTGCAATAAAAGGAAATTTAACTATGTTATACCTTTCGTATCACATGTAGCGGGAACGGCATCAACCGAAACGATCCTCGGTAGAATCGTCTCTATCCGTATCCACGCTGAGTATCCTTAGGATGACTTCGCTAAGCCACGAGCTTCGTCTTCATACGGGTTACTAGCCTCGTGTTGAAGACGACGTGATCGAGAGATGATCACGATCCGAATCCAAATTCGGATCCAAAGACGAGTCCTCAAAACTTGCTTCTCCGGAGAGGTATTCGTCAACCGTTTGACGAATCCTTCGTCCTCCACCTATGAGGATTACCGGAGATCGAATCCCCGGTAAGTTAGGCACTGTCGGAGCTCTAACTGTCGTCCAAACGACGCTCCGACGAGAGAAGAACAAGCTGTCCAGAAAACTGGACAGCTTTGGTGGAGGAGTAGGCGCCGGCCAACCAAGGGAAGCCAAGTGCTCACCTTATCGCCAAAGCCTAGAAAGATCACCGGAGGGTCACCGGAGGATGACCGGATGAAGCTTGGACGCCGGCAAGGAGTTGGACGGCGGCACAAGGGGCTGGGCGGCAACCTAGGGTTGGCGCCGAAAATCCAAGGAGAGGATGGAGAGGTGGGCGGCAACCACAAGCTAGGGTTTTTGGATTAGGGCTTAACAATCCCTTAAGCCCTCTTTTATAGAGAACTAATTCTCTTAATGCTTATTGGATCATAACCATGAGGCCCGTTTACCCGCTCCATTAATATAAGTTAAAATAAACCAAACCAAGATGGTTTATTTTAAGTTAAAACGAACCAAACCAACTTTTGGTTCATTCGTTTAAAATAAACCAAACCCTTTGGTTTATTCTCCTCCATTGGATTAGAACCAAACCATTTTGGTTCATCCATTATGTCTTCATAAGACACGGCCCATCCACGCTTCCATTGCGACTGAAATGATTTCATGCTTGCTTCTTGTTTGGTCCAACCAAACCTAGTTTCTCTCGGTCTGAGAATCCCATTCTCAAGCTCGTTTTAAATCCTTCGGATTACGCTCGTTGTGCGTGTGACCAAATAGGTTCTCGGTTTATGTTGGCCGTCTATAATTAACCATTAATTATAGAACGATCATGAGTGGCACCTAGTAGTACATCATGATCCCCAATTAACCGAAAAGAACAACGGTTGATCCAGAACTATTTCTGAAACCCTTCAGCAGCTCAAATGAATCGTGCCCCATTCTCTTCACTCATCTTATACCCACTTGGTTCAGGACATGGTCTATAGTGTCAGTCCCCACTAGGCTGACTACGTCACACCTAGCCCAAGTATCATTTCCTCGTCCTACGGATTCTAGTTACTGCACATGTATTGAAGAGTACCTTACTCTTAACATGTAATGCTTTGGCCAAAGACTTTAGTAACAATCCGACGAGAGGCCATGGGTATACATCTCCTCGCAAGGAGTGGTGAATCCTTTATAGGCTATTCAAACACCTTCGATCACTTCGACTTATACCCAATCATCCCGGGTCCACATCTCCTTGGAGATGTTTGCTTAAGATGTCAAAGCATAAGTCTCCATGATCAAGATGGCTTGAATACCGCAAGTCAAAGGAACATCGCACTTAAGCTACAGTAAGAACTTCATTGACATATCTATATATGCAGGGAACCATATGAAGTCTTACGGCTGGTCACTCCAATGAACTAGTTACCATAACTAGCATCCACGATCAACTCCGGACATCACAATGTCTCCAGCCAGTGAGAATCAGCTGCTTGGATACACCAAGGAGTATACCTCGTGCTAGTCTCGACAGAATCGATGGTGTCCAAATCCATCAATTCATCGACTAGGGATAATTCCGATACAACACAATTACACATGTAGAGATACTCACTAGTTGTGATCCAATCACAAATTCTCTCATGCTGTGAATCGTATCGTGGACATTCAGTAAATGAGTTTAAGATCCAATCAAATACATGAAACATATATACTCAAATAGTGAATCTTCATTTATCATATAAATGGTTCATACATAAGGCAATTGCCTTAGGACTTCTCTCATATATTACTAACAGACTCCCACTTGGCCTAATGCCAATCGCTACGGTATCCAATACCATAAGCACTAACATGACCCTCAAACTTACTTTGAGGTAATGCTTTAGTCAAAGGATCCGCTAAGTTTCTTTCAGTGGGAATTTTCTCGATTTGTATTTCGTTCCTACTGATGATCTCTCTGATAAGATGATAGTGGTAAAGCACATGTTTGGATCGTTGATGAGACCTCGGCTCTTTCGCCTGTGCAATTGCTCCATTGTTGTCGCAGTAGACCGGTATTGCTTCAACAATTGCAGGAATCACATCAAGTTCATAAATGAACTTCTTGATCCAAACTGCTTCCTTTGCTCCTTCCGAAGCTGCAATGTATTCTGCCTCAGTGGTAGAATCCGCTACAGTGTCTTGTTTAGAACTTTTCCAACTCACTACGCCCCCATTCAAAGTGAACACGTATCCGGACTGAGACCTGGAATCATCCTTGTCTGCCTGGAAGCTGACATCCGTATACCCGCGTATCACCATGTCCCCTTTTCCATATATTAGGAACACATCCTTAGTTCTTCTTAAGTACTTAAGGATCATCTTGACAACCACCCAATGATCCATTCCTGGATCAGACTGGTATCTTCTCGTGACACTCAGAGCATACAATACATCGGGCCTCGTACATAACATAGCATACATGATAGATCCTATTGCGGATGCATAGGGAATCTTACTCATGCAAATCCTCTCGTCTTCTGTGTGCGGACACATAGACTTCGAAAGGTGTACCCCATGCCTGATGGGAAGGAAACCTTTCTTGGATTCTGACATGCTAAACCTATTTAGCACTCGGTCTATATATGTAGACTGCCAAAGTCCAAGCAACCGTTTCGATCTATCTCTATAGATCTTAATCCCGAGGATGTAGGTTTCTTCTCCTAGGTCTTTCATGGAGAATGTCTTGGATAACCAAACCTTAACTGACTGTAAGATTGACACATCGTTTCCTATAAGTAATATGTCATCGACATACAATACTAGGAACACGACTGCACTCCCACTAACCTTCTTGTACACACAAGGTTTGTCTGGATTTTGTGAGAAATCAAACCTTTTGATTGTCTCATCAAAACGGATATTCCAGCTCCTGGATGCTTGCTTCAATCCATAAATGGACCGTCGCAATTTGCATACCTTGGTTTTATCAACCGATGTGAAACCCTCAGGTTGTATCATATACACGTCCTCGAGCAGGTTTCCATTAAGGAAAGTTGTTTTCACATCCATCTGCCATATCTCATAATCATAATGAGCCTCTAAGGCCAGAAGCATCCGAATGGATTTAAGCATAGCTACAGGCGAATAGGTTTCGTCATAATCAACACCTTGTTTTTGACGATATCCTTTCGCCACTAATCTAGCTTTATAGGTAATCACATTACCATCCATGTCGGTTTTCTTCTTGAAAACCCACTTGCACCCTATAGGCTTTATGCCTTCAGGTGGGTCAACCAAGTTCCAAACTTGGTTTTCATACATGGAATTCATTTCCGACTTCATGGCATCAAGCCACTTATCCCTTTCTGAACTTGTCAGCACTTCTTCATAACTGGTAGGCTCCTCATCATCAATGAGTAATACGTCGTTCGATTCACTTATGAGAATTCCATATCTCTCAGGAATGTTGCGTGTTCTACCAGATCTACGAAGATGTGGTGTTACAATAGGTCCAGCCGATTGCTCATCACTATGAGTTGTCGGCTATTGTGCTTCACCAGGTATCTCATCAATGTCTATTTGAGTTTCTCGAGCCTCCTCAAGCTCGACGACACTCCCACTATTTTCTTGCAAGAGAAACTCTTTCTCTAGAAACACAGCATGCCTTGAAACAAACACCTTTTGTTCCACAGGATGATAGAATTGGTAACCCCTTGTTTCCTTAGGGTATCCAATAAATAGACATTTATCAGACTTTGCATCCAATTTGTCTGATACAGTCCGCTTCACATAAGCAGGACAACCCCATATCTTCAAGTAAGATACATGAGGTTTCTTACTATTCCATATCTCATATGGAGTAGTAGAGACTACCTTGGTAGGCATTCTGTTTAACAAGTAAACAGCTGTCTGAAGTGCATAGCCCCAAAAGGACTTGTGAAGATTCGCATGATTCATCATTGACCTGACCATGTCCAATAAGGTCCGGTTACGCCTCTCAGATACACCATTATGTTGTGGTGTATATGGCGGAGTCCATTGAGACAATATACCATTGTCTCTTAGGTAATCAAGAAACTCCTGACTCAAGTATTCATCACCTCGATCCGATCAAAGTATTTTAATACTCTTGTCATGTTGTTTCTCTACTTCATTTCTGAATTCTTTGAACTTTTCAAAGGCTTCAGACTTGTGTTTCATCAAGAACACATACCCAAACCGTGAGTGATCATCGGTGAAGGTAATGAAGTAGCTAAAGCCTCCTAAAGCTTGAGTTGACATAGGTCCACATACATCAGTATGTATTAGACCTAGTAACTCTCCCACTCGTTCACCTTTTCCAGTAAAAGGTAACTTAGTCATCTTGCCTTTTAAGCATGATTCGCATGTATCGTATGAATCCAATTCAAACGATTCCAGAATTCCACATCGGTGTAATTCGGACATGCGTTTCTTGCTTATATGGCCAAGACGACAATGCCACATATAGGAGTCTAATTGATTACCCTTTCGAGCACGCGTGTTGCTCGCTTCGATATTGAAAATGTCACTGGATACATCCAACGTATAAATGCCATTACTCAAAGTTCCACTTCCATAAAGTACGCCATTCAAAGTTATTTTAACAACAATTGTTACTAAACGTCAAATGGAAATCATTTCTATTTAAACAGGAAATAGAAACAATGTTCTTTATTAGAGAAGGAACATAATAGCAATTGTCCAGTTCCAAGACTAGTCCACTAGGGAGCTTCAGCAAATAAGTTTCGATGGCGACCGCAGCAACCTTTGCTCCATTGCTAACTCGCAAATTTGACTCCCCTCTGACAAGTCTTCTTCTATTCCTTAGCCCCTGTATGTCATTACATATATGTGAGCCACACCCAGTATCCAATACCCAAGTGTATAAGGAAATAGAATGACAATCAATAACAAAGATACCTGAAGAGGATGGGGCATCGGATGCCTTCTTCTTCTTCATGGACTCAAGATAAATCTTGCAGTTTCTTCGCCAATGGCCTTCCTTGCCACAATGATGGCAAGTGCCCTTTTGCGCTGGTTCTGCCTTCTTCGCCTTTTTGTTCTTCCCTTTCTTCTGTTCTTTTGCCTTCCTCTTAGAACCTTTCCTTGAGGAATCAACTAACAGAACCGCCTTCTCCTCATGCTTCACAGAAGGCTCCACAGTCTTCAGCATATTGAGGAGCTCGGGAATGATGGATTCTAATTTGTTCATCCGATAGTTCATCACAAATTGTGAGAAACTCTTGGGCAAACAATGCAGAATTAAGTCAATACTTAACTCATGATCCATCACAAACCTGAGGGTAGCTAGCCACTCGATGTACCCGTTCATCTTTAGCACAAACTGCACTACAGACGAACCTTCTTCCATCTTCGTGGTGAAGAGGAGCCTAGAGACCTCGAACCTTTCGGATCTCGCTTGCTCATCGAACAACTCATGAAGATTGAAGACCATGGTATTAGCATCCATATGCTCATGCTGCTTTTGCAGCTCAGGTACCATCGCCACTAGCAAGATGCAACTCGCCAGCTCAGAATCTGCCACATGTTTCTGATAGACCAACATTTGGTCTGGAGTTGCATCATCCTTAGGACGGTTGGGAAGAGGCTCTTCAAGGACATATGCTAGCTTTTCCGCCTTGAGAACAATTCTCAGGTTTCTAAGTCAATCCAGGAAGTTAGGCCCAGTCAGTTTGTTTGAATCCAAAATAGTGCGCAAATTCAAAGACGTCATGATCAATTTATTGACCTAGAAATACAAAACGAGCATATATGAGAAAATGATTTTAAAATGCATCAATATACATTTATAAATCCCATTCATTTTTCGAATTTAAAAAAACCCCAAAATCACTTCGGGAGATCGTAGGTCCATCTCCGAATGGGTTGATATCCATCATAGATATGAACAACCTTGGAGAGAGTCCAACAAGTCATTCATAACTATGACGGTAGGTATCAACTATACCGATTGCATATCATGTATATGCAACTATCACAATGTGCTATCAACTAATTGAATGTTCACACATACATCGGGTTGTTAACACATTAACAAGTATGCATTATATGCATAGCACCCAACTTCACCTCCCTTTACATCGACCTTGGAGAGAGTCCAACAAGCTGATGCTCCAGGTTAAAGCCAACCCATTAATCGAGAAATAGTTTTAATATGGTTAGAGCGCATTCAACCAATTATCCCGGCTTGGAGAGAGTCCAACAACCAAAGCTAACGATTGACCTCTGACTCTTACCATATTAGTATTAAACTATTCCATGGTTTGAACATGTTCGGGTTCGAGCCGGGCTTGGAGAGAGTCCAACAACCCGAACAAGAAACGGAACTCTAGTTCTAACCATATTAATGGAAGGTGTAGGCTTTAATATTGAGTTAGGGTTTTTATTTCTCATCCTCTTTGCATGCAGATAACTATTATCTACATGGCATACATCTACATGTCATGACACGCATGGCATAATGATATGCATCTAATGCAATTACATGGCATACAATTATGTCATGTACATAATTTCCTTATTTGTCATAACTATTTATGGAAATAAAATATGTTTAAGATTTGATTCTCCAAATCAAATCATGATTAAATTAGGAAACAAATTTCCAAATCTAATCACATATTTTATTTATGGAAATAGTTGATTAAGGAAAATCAATTTAGGAAACCAATTTCCTAAATCATCAAAACTACTTATGGAAATTAAATATTTTAAGATTTGATTTCCCAAATCAAATCATGATTAAATTAGGAAATAAATTTCCAGAATCTAATCAAATATTTTATTTATGGAAAATATCAATTTCCATAAATACTTCCAACATTCCAAAAGTGGAAGATTTCCATAAATACTTCTAGACTTTCCAAAATTGAAAAATTTTCATAAATACTTCTAAATTTCCAAAATTAAAAAATTTCCAGAAATAACTTTATGACTATTGCAAAACCATTTTACGATTATGTCGAAACACAACCTGGGCTCTGATACCACTGTTGGGTTTCCGGCACCGCGGCGAGTGTGTGTTCGAACATGTTTCGTAAACATGTGCACAGCGGAAGAAATAAAAATAATAAATCTACATTTATTACAACACACACATCACACGCATGCATAGTCCAACATGTGTAGACATAACCGTAAATTTAAATTTGCAATAAAAGGAAATTTAACTACGTTATACCTTTCGTATCACGTGTAGCGGGAACGGCATCAACCGGAACGATCCTCACTAGAATCGTCTCTATCCGTATCCACGCCGAGTATCCTTAGGATGACTTCGCTAAGCCACGAGCTTCGTCTTCGTACAGATTACTAGCCTCGTGTTGAAGACGACGTGATCGAGAGATGATCACGATCCAAATCCAAATTCGGATCCAAAGACGAGTCCTCAAAACTCGCTTCTCCGGAGAGGTATTCGTCAACCGTTTGACGAATCCTTCGTCCTCCACCTATGAGGATTACCGGAGATCGAATCCCCGGTAAGTTAGGCGCTGTCGGAGCTCTAACCGTCGTCCAAACGATGCTCCGACGAGAGAAGAACAAGCTGTCCAGAAAACTGGACAGCTTTGGTGGAGGAGTAGGCGCCGGCCAACCAAGGGAAGCCAAGTGCTGGGTTTCCCCATCGATCTCAGCTCTGAGAACTTCCAACTCATTCAAATGAGTCATCATATTGAGAACATGATCCCTCATGGGTGTTCCCTCGATCATGGTGGTCGTCATCAAGTTTCTCATGGCTTCTTGCCTCACAGCCCGATTCTGGTGTCCAAAAAGCTCTTTGAGATTGAGCATCATGTCATAAGTTGTGGGCATGGCTTGATGCTGATGTTGCAGTACATTTGACATAGATGCCAAAAATCTCATCGGCCTTAATCCACTTCTTATAACTCTTTCTCTCCTTTTCCCTAGAATCTTCTGTAGGCTTAGGAGGGCACTCTTCGAGGAGTACATATTTGTATTCCTCAGCAGTCAAGACAATGTCTAGATTCCTCTTCCAATCAACATAGTTGGGTCTAGTAAGTTTATTCTCTTTCAGTATCACAGCAAGTGGGTTCAAAGTCATTTTTAAAGAAAACCTAAGAATCACATAAATCAAAACATTAGATTTCAAAAAATTGTTGATTCCTCAAACAATAAAATTTTAAAATCAACCAACACCTCAAAGCAATGAGAATATCATATGTCACGATAGTGTGGACGTATATGAATTCTACATTTGTAAGAGGAGGTTTTACCCATTAATTTTACTATCTTATCAACCTAACTTTTTGACAAGTAAAATTAATAGTTGGTTCCTCTTTGGCCCTACAAATAAAAGCAGTGACTCCGATGGGGAGGATACTTATATTTGTATCTAAGTGTTCACCATTACTCGGTACCAAGACAATTATCTCGGGTTATGTGCCTTCCGAAGGGGAAGTGCACACACTCCTTAATAATTCCCTATAACCATATTTGACCTTGTGATCTGCAAACAAACTCATCCGATGGGGAGGAAGGCACTCAGAGCCGACGCGTAAGTTTGTTTGCATCACATGTCAAATTGTAATGGAGGCCGTGGGAATTTATAAAAATTTCCCTCTCCCACTTAGTAATTTGAAATTGAGGAATTTTTTTAGCCTACGACATGCATATCAAACAAAAAGCAATAAATATGAAAAATAAATTATTTTCCAACTATTATGGCTTTTGTCTTCAATATGTCTCCCATCGCATCGCCTTCTCGTCCGCTCCTCCTACGCCATGTACGAGCCATCCGGAGATCCGAGCCAAGACTAAAATCTATTTTAATTTACATCCATCGATCCTATACTCCACGAGAGAGTGTACTTTAAATCTAGATCGAAAGTAAACTAAAATAAAAGGAGTGGCTAAACAATGTCGTATCTAATTTACAAAAAATTAAATACTAGTCTCGTCAACCCCGAGGATTCAACAAAATAAACATTTACACACATATGGTCATAATAGTCGGATCTTATGCCTGCAACCAAAGAGTTAACCTACGCATATCCTACTATTATCCGGCACATATAATATATGAAAAGTGCATAAAAATTAACCGAATCCTAAACACACAAAACCGGAAACCTTGGCTCTGATACCAATTGAAGGGTTGGTTTCATTGATCCGTGAGGGGAAACTTCGCTTCCCACTTCACCTCGATTATTTGTTCATGGCGATCCCATCGATGTCTCCGGATTAAAAAAAAATTAATCTTAGACAAAAGGGATTGCTCAAACAACCAAGTCATTGTCGTGCTATTTGTTTAGAGAGGTCACTTGAACAAACTTGTTGTTCAAGCGATCAACCACTATTCTACGAGTAGTCGCGGAATAGACGATGTCCGGATCATCGGCTTTCATGTTTATGTTTGAGATCCAAGTATTATTTAGCCACAAACAGAATATTACATGCTCATAATCGAAAAAAAAAAACAAACATGTTACAAAAGAGAATGGAGAATCGATATACCTCTCGATCTTCTAATGTATGACCTTCCTCCTTTCGGACGTCATGTGGGCGACGATCTACCAAAAGTTGAAGCTCCTAGATCACCAATCTTCCTTCCTTGCTCGTTCCAAGAAAGAGGAAGAATAGAAACAAGGCTCTTCTCCTTCCTATAGCCAACCAACAAGCAACAAGGAGAATCCTTGCCGCCGACCAACAAGGAGGAGGAGATGATGATGGAAACCGGCCAAGACACCAAGGGAAAGCCCTAAGTCTTGTTTCCATCGACCAAGGAGAAGGAGAGGAAGGGATTTGGCCACCGGCCAAGGTGTGGGAGGAGTTGTTTGGGCACCTACAAGATTGAAGGAGGAGATAAGGAAATAGATTCCTTATTTGGTGCCGCCAACCCTATTCTTCTTGCCGCCCAAGCCTCTAAAACCCTAAGCCTCCAAACCCTAATCCTATCTCAATTAGGATTCATTAGTTGCCACCCACCCCTTGCCCTCCTTTTATAGAGTTAGGGATAAGCCATGTTTTAATCTCTACCATTGGTTCTAGGGATTTAATCTCAACCGTCGGATCTAGAGATTTAATCTCAACCGTCGGATCTAGAGATTTAATCTCTACCTTTGGATCTAGAGTTTTGTTTCTATCCATTGGATCTAAGCTTTATAAGGTTTTAATAGGCTATATTAGGGACGATGAGGAGGAGTTGGATCTTGGTCACCCATGGATCAAGCCCACATAAAGTCTGATCCATTAATGATAATCCAATCCACTAAAGGATTATCATTGATCTACCTCACCAACCCCCATAAGATAATATGGGCTCCATATATTATTTGTACATTTTCTCCCCGTGTTTAAGATCTCGAATGTCCGTCAATTAATTAATTTACTGATCATTAATTAATCAACATCTAACTCCATGAGTAGTACCACTCAACCTTTTCATCATGCTGGACCAAGTCCACTTGCAGAGTTTACATGATGAACCTTATGAGCTCCTCAAGGGGACATCATCATCCTAATATATAGGACACGATTTCCTTCTATAATCAACGACACACCATATAAATAATATCATTTCTCAACTTATTGAGCCTATCGATTTAATCTATAAATCTCGCCCATTGGTAAATCAAAGAAATGAATACTAAGTATATGTGCCCGTTATTATATCAGGATTAAGAGTATGTACTAAATAATATCTGAGGTATGATTCGATTATGTAGTCAGCAATAAATCGAATCACCTCTAAGTCGGTCCTGCTCAATACACACAAAGTGCACTAGTGTGATTCTATGGTCAAGACAAACCAATATCAAATCACACTACAACCATTCCGATGGTTTCTCCAAAGCCATCTCGGTTGTGAGCCTTTACTTATACTTTACACGGAGCTGACAACATGATCTCCCGTGTAACACCACACACCATGTTATCTACAATGTAATGTATTAGACAATATGCATAGTCATAAAAATATAAAAACAATGATCATGTAATTCTTATTTCAAAATAAAGATGTTCATACAAAAGATAGACTTTTCAGTATACATCCCAACAACATGCATGCATGTAACTCCAAGCGTCAATGGCTCTTGGTCTCCCTCATGAGGTGGCACCACATGATAAGTCCATGATGATGTGGAGTATCATCATTGGTCGGCCATGCTAAGTCATCATCATGACATGGCATTTGGTCAAGTCCAACTTGACCTTTCATCTTCTCTCTCAAGTCAAGTCAAACTTGACCTCTTATCTCCCATGATTGATCAAATCCAACCATTTGATTCAAGTCAATTTAATTTAATGAATCTATATTCATTAATTTAAATTGATTTGATGAATCAAATCTAAATTAGACTCATTCAACACTTCAATCAAATTGAGTCCAACTCAATTAGTCTAATTTAGATTATTATTAATCCAATTTGGTTCATCCCTTGAACCTAATCCTCATGGTTCATCATATGAACCTAATCTCCATCTAATTGCCCTTTGTGTGTGACCCTATAGGTTCTTGTAACGTTGGTAATGTCCCTAAACTGATTTAGGAACATAAGCAATGAGCAGTATATAGCAACACATCATTGCTACCCAAGTTACAAGAATGTTGAGCTCCAACATCACCTTTGTGACTACTAATTGTGACTCTCATAATATGTGACAATGTCCCTCTATTCTTGACATCTAGATTGACCAATTGAGGCATAGACCGTGTCATCCTCGGTACAATCTATATCTTGAACTCCAAGTAGACTCACTCTAATCAAATGAGCTCAATATCTCATATTGACTCATTTGAGCATGGCCATGCACTTCGTGGTCTCACTCTATCAAGAATAATGATGTCTCTCCCATCATATAGAAGGGATAGATCTCATCTACATCACTCACATCCCTCCGCATAATTTGTTATATGCCCAGTAATCACCTTTATAGTCCAACCATTTACGGGTGACGTTTGACGAAGCCAAAGTATGCAACTCCTTATGTAGGGAACTATGGTGACTTTAGGTCTAAGGACTAATAGTCATACTAATAGCCACATGAGAAAGTATATGACACTCATATAACGATCCATGATACTTTCTCATGGCGGGTCATTCATTATACATTCTCCAATGCATATCCATGTGTCAACTTGATATCTCATATCCATGACTTGTGAGATCAAGTCATCGTGTTGACCTACATGCTAGTCTCTATGCATTAACATTGTCCCTGAATGTTAATACTTGACTAGGAATGATTAAGAGTAGTGTTCTCTATATCATCTCATTATCGATTCAACCAATCGTTCGATATAGATGAGAACCTACTACTCAAAAACATTATTATATTTAGTTATTTGGCACCAATACAAGTAAATATAATAACCATGCCTTTATAAATAGGAATATGATATAATAAAGTCCATACAACAATCATCACATGACTTGCTCTAGGGCTTTCACTAACACGGATTGTGTAAGCCCATTTGGAAAAATCAAAATACCACTGATCTAGAGAGGAACAAAGTTTCTTGAAAAAAAATAAAATAATAATAATAATAAGAAAGAAAAAGAGAGAGAGAGAGAGAGAAGAAAAAAAGGAGAGAGACAAAAAAAAAGAGAGTTAAAAACAGTTGTCGTGGGTGGAAATGATTAGGTGTCCCTTTGAGGCCGAGTTAGGTTACTAGGGCAACATCTACCAATTTCTCTCAATACCGAGCATGCCTTTGAGACTTTATGCTAATTCTAAGGAACGACCCTCGCCTTAGGAAAGCTATAGGATGACGACTTAACTCACTGTGGAACGAGTATCCCTTAGAAAAATTCTCTTAGCACATGCACGAAAAGCTAACTTAGTGAACTTTTAGAACATATCTATTTGCTTTGATTTAAAATACCACTTGATAAATTTAGTTAACATGCTAAGTATGAAACAATACTTTTAAAATTTCATGGCACTGAGGTTTTCTTGAAGACAAGCAAAGATGTAAATCTGGGGGAATTGATGTGAGCAAAATATATAGTATTTTAGGAGTAGTTTTAGTACACATCTCATTGCATTTTATACTTGTTTCATGCATATTCTACTTTGTTTTGCATGCATTTCCTATTTTTTGGTTCGGAGATCTGCTCTTGTTGCTTTTGTGTGCAGGATGACATTTTACAGGAAAAATGACACACTTTTGAAGCAAAAGGAAGATATTCAGCGGGGATAACAGAGGCAGACACGGTCGTGTCCAAACCGTGAACACGGTCAAGCCCAGTACCACACATGACCAGCCGTGTGGATCCACACGGTCGTGTGGTGCTGGGATGTTTTGACGTGACTAGGGTTTTTCGTGGGATTTATGCAGAGCCGACATCACATCTATAAAAAGAAAGGCACACCCAAACCCTAGGGGGCCAGCCGACTAGAACGTCACATCGGTGCCCTGAAAAGCACCGAAAACTCACAACGAGAAGGAAGGAAGCGACTAGGAGATCCATCCCGATGCTCCGGCATTATGGAGAACAACCAAGACACGCATATTAGTTAGGACAGAAAGTATCTCCTATATTTTCTCATTCTATTCTCATTGTAAATATGATTCTACGATGTCTTGCATTTATTCTTCCTTGTTTATGGAGTAGATACTTCGATTCTAGGATTAGGAAGTAACTTGTGCTTATGGACATGCTAGTTCGAATAGTATTTCATCATTTTGATTCTATTTGCAATTGTGTTGTTGAGATTGATGAAGATTATGGTTTGATTTCTATTTCTATTGCACCTAGCCGATGCAAAGGGTGACAACCTTTATTCAAAGATCTAGGAGAACCAAGGGGGAACCTTATAGTCGTCCTCCCTCTGCTATTTGTAGAAGTAGAATAGGATAGAATAGGATATGAAATATGATCCGCCTCTTCATAGGGATTATTAGGACATCCTCGTACCTAATAGCCTATCTTAGCAGAAGGGCAAAAGTAGGAGAAATTAACTCTATAAGGGTTGAGGGACCTCAGTGACAAGAGCTCCCAACGGTATCAACCACCTGAGCACTAATGATCCGAAAGGTCATCTTAGTTAAGAATAGGTAGTTCCCGGTAGAAGCAAAAGTTCATCGGGCAAATGTAAGATGATCCTCCCGCAAGACCATAATTAGAGATCTAGGCGACATTTAATTGATAGCATGTTCCATGAAGCATAAGTGAAATCGAAGTCCTAGAATCCTTTTTAAGAACTCCGAACCAACCTTCCCTTCCTCCGTGTGACACGTACTTGAGTTAGGACTACTGTCAACCTCATAACCACAACTGTTAGGATTTTATCTCCGAACAGCAACATCCATTGGACAAATGGTATTCGAATCTGAGTCTCTGTGGGATCGATAATTTTTTATTACTTGACGACATCCGTGCACATGCGGACATTGAGCACGAGCGTGCGCTTCGAGTCCTTGATGATACCCATCAGATATTTGAGGTCCTGCTCGTGTGCATCAAGCTCCAAAGGACACATGCCATCACTGTGGCAAGGTGGGCCATTGGTGAAGGAACTACAAGATCTATCTTGAGTCTATGAAGAAGAAGCTGGCATCTAATGGCCCATCCTCTTCAAGTATCTTCGTTATTGACTGACATATTATTTTCTTGGATGCTTGGATATTGGATACTGGGTGTGACTCACATATATGTAATGACATACAAGGGCTAAGGGATAGCAGAAGACTTGTCAAGGGAGAAGCGAATCTACGAGTCGATAATGGAGCAAAGGTTACTGTTGTCATCGTCGGAACATATTCACTGAAGCTTCCTAGTGGACTTGTCTTAGAACTGGACAATTGTTATTTTGTTCCTGCATTAATAAAGAACATTGTTTTTATTTCTTGTTTAAATAGAAAGGGTTTCCAATTGACATTTAGTAACAATTGTTGTTATATAACCTTGAATGACATTCTTTATGGCACCGAAACTTTATGCAATGGCATATATGTGTTAGATACATCCACTGACACATTCAATATCGAAGCGAGCAACAAGCATGCTCAAAAGGATGATCAGTTAACCTCCTACATATGGCATTGTCACCTTGCCCATATAAGCAAGAACCACATGTCAGAGTTACACAAAAATGGAATTCTAGAATCATTTGAATTGGATTCATTTGATACATGTGAATCATGCTTACAAGGCTAGATGACAAATTTGCCCTTTTCTGGAAAGGGTAAGCCAGTGGATGAGTTACTTGGTCTCATACATACTGATGTATGTGGACCAATATCAATTCATGCTCAAGGAGGTTACAACTACTTTATTACCTTTATCGATGATCACTCACAATTTGTATATGTAATCTTATGAGATATAAATCTGAAGCCTTTGAAAATTTCAAAGAATTTCGAAATGAAGTAGAGAAACAACTTGGTAAAATTATTAGGATACTTCGATCCGATTGAGATGGCGAATACTTAAGCCAAGAGTTTCAGGATTATCTAAGAGATAATGGTATATTGTCTCAATGGACTCCGCCTTATACACCGCAACATAATGGTGTATCTGAAAGGTGAAATCGAACCTTATTGGGCATGGTGAGATCGATGATGAATCATGAAGCCTTCCCAAATTCTTTTGGGGCTACGCACTCGAGACAGCTATTCACTTGCTGAATAGAGTCCCGACCAAGGTAATCTCTGCTACTCCATATCGGATATGGACTGGTAAGAAACCTCAGTTGTCTTATTTGAAGACATGGGGATGTCCTGCTTACATGAAGAGGACTACATCAGACAAGCTGGATGCTAAGTCTGATGAGTATCTATTTATTGGATACCCCAAGGAAATGAGGGGTTACCAATTCTATCATCCCTTGGAACAAAAGGTGTTTGTTTCAAAAAAGATATATTTCTATAGAAAGTTTTTCTCTTGCAAGAAAATAGTGGGAGTCAGTTTGAACTTGAGGAAGTTCAAGAAACTCCAATAGACACTAAAGAGACGTCTATACTAGAACCACAGTCGATTATTCATGATGATGAGATAATGACTGAACCTATCGTTACACCACCTCTTCGCAGATCTGATAGGTTACATAAGATTCCTGAGAGATATGGATTTCTCATAAGTGAATCTAATGATGTGTTACTCATTGAGGATGAGGAACCTACTAGTTACGAAGAAGTTCTAAAAATTTCAGAGAGGGATAAATGGCTAGTAGCCATGAAGTCGGAAATGGATTCCATGTATTAAAACCAAGTTTGGAACTTGGTGGATCCATTTGAAGGCATCACGCCTATTGGGTGTAAGTGGGTTTTCAAGAAGAAAACTGATATGGATAGTAATGTGATTACCTATAAAGCTAGATTGGTAGTAAAAGGTTATCGTCAAAAGTAAGGTGTTGACTATGACGAGACCTTCTCACCAGTTGTCATGCTTAAATTCATTCAGATACTCCTGGCCATAGCAGCTCATTATGGTTATGAGATATGGAAGATGGATGTGAAAATAGCTTTCCTTAATGGAAACCTACATGAGGATGTGTATATAATACAACTTGAGGGTTTCACATTGATTGACAAAACCAATGTTGTTAAGCCTCAACGGTCTATTTATGGATTGAAGCAAGAATCTAGGAGTTGGAATATCCGTTTTGACGAGGCAATCAAAGAGTTTGATTTCTCACAAAATTCAAACGAACCTTGTGTGTATAAGAGGGTTAGTGGGAGTGCGATCGTATTCCTAGTACTATATGTCGATGATATATTACTCATATGAAATGATATACCTATCTTACATTCAGTCAAAGGTTGGTTATCCAAAATGTTTTCCATGAAAGACATGGGAGAAGCGATCTACATTCTCGGGATTAAGATCTATAGAGATAGATCGAAAAGGTTGCTAGGTATTTCGCAACCTACATATATAGATAGACTGCTAAAGCAGTTTAGCATGTCTGAATCCAAAAAAGGTTATATGCCCATGCGACATGAGATTCACCTTTCAAAGTCTATGTGTCCCCGCACAGAAGATGAGAGGATTTGCATGAATAAGATTCCTTATGCTTCTGCAATATGATATATTATATATGCTATGTTATGTACAAGGCCCAACGGATCATATGCTCTGAGTGTCATGAGCAGATACTAGTCTGATCTAGAAATGGATCATTGGATGGATGTCAAGGCAATCCTTAAGTACTTGAGAAGAACTAAGAATATGTTCTTGGTATATAGAGAAGGTGATATGGTTACACACGGGTATACAGATGTCATCTTCCAAACCGACAAGGATGACTCCAAGTCAGTCTAGGTACATATTCACACTGAATGGTGGTGCAGTGAGTTGGAAAAGTTCCAAACAAAATATAGTTATCGATTCTACCACGGAGGCAGAATACATTGCAGCTTCTGAAGCAACAAAGGAGGCATTTTGGATCAAGAAGTTCATCTCCGAACTTGGGGTGGTTCTGTCCATTGTTGAAGCATTACTAGTTTACTGCGATAACACTGGAGTTATCACACAGGCAAAGGAACCCAGGTCTCACCAACGATCCAAACACGTGCTTTGGCGATATCATCTAACTAGAGAAAAAATCAGTAGGAAAGAAATATAAATCGAGAATATTCTCACAGAAAGGAACCTAGGGGATCCTTTTACAAAAGCCCTATCACAAAGTAAGTTTGTGAGTCACGTCAAGGACTATGGTATTGAATATCATAGCGAT
Source organism: Wurfbainia villosa (assembly GCA_025175895.1). Classification (NCBI taxonomy): domain Eukaryota; kingdom Viridiplantae; phylum Streptophyta; class Magnoliopsida; order Zingiberales; family Zingiberaceae; genus Wurfbainia; species Wurfbainia villosa. The sequence goes on along the minus strand of CM046000.1, from coordinate 32,598,041 downwards.
TGGCTTTAGGTCAAGTGGGAGTCTGTTATGTTTGAGAAGTGTCCTAAGGCAATCGCCTTATAATTGTACTATTTAGTTGATAAATAAAGATTTACTATTTGAGTGCACATGTCATATGTGTTTGATTGGATCTTAAACTCATTTACTAAATGTCCGCGATATGATTCATAACATGAGAGAACTTGTGATTGGATTACAACTAGTGAGTATCTCTACATGTGTAATTATGAATGCATTGAAATAATCCCTAGTCTATGAATTGATGAGTTCTGACATCATCGATTATGGGAGACTAGCACGGGTTATACTCCTTGGTTTATCCAAGTAGCTACTCCTCACTGGCTAGAGATATTGAGATGTCAAGAGTTAAACGTGGATGTTAGTTATGGTAACTAGTTCATTAGAGTGACCTGCTATAAGTCTTCACATAGTTCTCTGCATATAAGATATGTCAGTGAAGCTCTTACTGCAGTTCAAGTGTGAATTTCCTTCGACTTGAGGTATTCAAGTCATCTCGGTCATGGATACTTATACTTTGACATCTTAGTCGATACATCTCTACGGAGGTGTGGGTACGGGATGATTGGGTATAAGTCAAAGTGCCCGAAGGTGATTGAATAGGCAACAAAGGATTCATCACTCTTTGCGAGAAGATATATACCCTATGGCTACTCGTCGAGATTGTTACTCAAAGTCTTTGGCCAAAGCATTACATGTCAAGAGTATCGTACTCTTGGATACATGTCGAAGTAATTAGAATCCAATGGACGAGGAAGTTGTTGGATCGATGTGGTTCGCTAGAGGGGGGGGTGAATAGCGAAAAACCTTTTCTTTTTCTTTCGTTAAAACTCGAGAGATAATTAGATAATTGCAGCGGAAATGTAAAAATAAAAAAAACAATCGACACAAGGGTTTTACTTGGTTCGTAGCCGAAGGCTACTACTCCAAGGCCCTAGTGGTCCTTGACCACGTACGGAGGGCAAAAGCACTAAAGGAACTCCTCCTCGTTAGAGGTAGGAGTTAATCGATACAAGAAGGAACCACAAAAACTTGAGGTAGAGGGACACTCCCCCTCTCCTCGTATACGATAAAAGCTCCGGAAATGTAAATGACAAGAAAAACTAATACCGACGTACAAGAATAATAAGAGTTAAACCTAGACGTCGGAATGGAAGGACTTCGTTGTCGGAGAGTTGCAGCGTAACGGAGACTTTTTGGAGGCTTAGAATTGTTTTAAAACCCTAGGTTTGGCCCTCCTTTTATAGCCTTTGAGCCCCTTTTCGAGTGGGTCTTCAACCAATCACAAATGGACACCAAACCGCTTTGAGGTGGAGTGATAAGCCTTGACTCCTCGAATCTGATCATTGACCATCGATCGTGATGGCCATCATCGATCGTGATGGCGACATCGATCGATTGATGACCTTCGGCGATCGGCCCGATACAGCGGTCGAGTCCTCAAGTAGCGATCGTGATGCTTCTTTGCAAGTCAAAGTTAGCTCAACAAAACATACTTCCGACGGTCTTGAATGTCGATCTCGACCTAGACCACCTATGAGATGTCTTGGGTCGGATCTACGCTTAAGATCATCCCCATAAAGAGGATACGACCTCACTTACGCTCACACACACGAGCTTACCTCGATACTTACGTGTTACTTTTGCTTCCGGCCTTCCACTCGATTCCATCGGCTCCCTCCGAAATCACTCGAGTGTCGCCCGACCACCGCGGCTTCCTCCGGGTGTCGCTAGCCTTCAGCTCCAACTATAGCAATCTTCTGCACACTTGATTCAGCTCGTGAGATAACGACATGAGCTTAACTTTGTATCGTTTGCTATAATCAAAACTCAGGTTCGACTTAGGTGCCTGCTGCACCAACAATCTCCCCCTTTTTGATTTATGGCAAACCCACATACAAAGTTAAGTAAATAGCAAGCATAAAGAATAATGTGCATTAGAAACAAACGAAGATTAAGTTGGAGTAGTAAGGATTTTCTTCAAGTACTCCCCATTTTCTTCAAGTACTCCCCCTTGAGGAAACCTCCCTCAGAGGGTGAGTACTTGAAAAGCCTTTAGTTCTCCAAACACAAAAGGTAATGAGTTAAGTAAATGGCATTACTTAACTCCAAACACAAAAGATAACGAGTTAAGTAAATGGCATTACTTAACTTAGGCCTTTAAAGTTTTCAATTCCGAAGAGTTGAAACCTAAACCTTACTCCACCTTAACTTAGGCCAGAATCAAAGTTAAAATTTGAAATTCAACCCTAACTTTGGCTCTTTCTCCCCCTTTTGACATAAATCAGGAAAAAGTGGGGGGGGGGGGGTTTAAGAAAACCTTAAGTCCAAGCATGATGATTTTGAAAATAGTATGTGAAAATAATTCATCTAAATGTTCAACTCTAGTTTGACTTGATTGAAATGATATTATCAACAAGTCCTGATTAGAGTTGGTTAATATTAGTTGCATATTTATACTCCGAGGTTCATATTGACGCACTTGATCTACATCTTGGAACACAGTAGGGTCCTAACATCTCACGCCCATCTACGTGGCTAAGTACACAAACACATTAGTCCTATGTGTTGTGAGATGTACTGGCTCCTTAAATCTATAGGTGCATGATATCTAAGGTATGTCCTATGCTAGTTCCATCAAAATGAAAAATAAGAAATAGTAGTAAGAAAATATAGTTTGCAAGTTCTTATTCTATTACGCACATGCCCAATTTTCGTCTTAATAGACTAAATTCGGCTTCGGGTAGGGGTTTAGTAAATAGGTCTGCTAGGTTAGATTTCGATTCGACGTACTCGAGTTGTATGGCTCCGTTGGCCACATGTTCTCGAATGAAATGGTGTTTGACTTCTATATGTTTGGTCCTAGAGTGACATATTGGATTCTTGGTAAGATTAATTGAACTAATATTATCTACGTGAAGTTTAGTATTCGTAAAGTCTAACTTAAAGTCGCGGAGAGTGTGCTTCATCCAAAGAAGTTGAGTGACACACTCACCCATCGCGATGTATTCGGCTTCGGTGGTAGATAAGGCAACACAATGTTGCTTCCTACTGCACCAACTCACTAGACTCGAGACGAGTAGTTGACAACAACCACTCGTGCTCTTTCTATCGAGTTTACTACCGGCATAATCCGAATCGGAGTAGCCGATTAGTTCGAACTCGGTAGATCTAGGATACCAAATACCGACATTAAGTGTACCCTTTAGATATCTAAGGATACGCTTAACTAGGGTTAGGTGAGACTCCTTAGCACAGGTTTGAAACCTGGCGCACATACTTACTGCGAATAGGATGTCGGGTCGACTCGCAGTTAAGTATAGAAGACTTCCTATTGCGCTCCTATAGTACTTTAAGTCAATGGACTTACTTTCTAGGTCTTCTCCTATGTTAACATTTATCGCCATTGGGGTGTTTATTACCTTAGCGTCTTGCATTCCAAATCTTTTAATTAACTCCTTAGTGTATTTTTGTTGATATAGGTATATACCATCCTTAGTTTGTTTAATTTGTAGACCTAAAAAGAAACTTAACTCGCCTACCAAGTTCATTTCGAACTCACTTTCCATGAGCGAAACGAACTCGTTTAGTAAGGCTGAGTTAGAGGTTCCAAAAATTATTTCGTCTACGTAAATTTGAGCTATGAATATTTCTTTACCTAAGATTTTTACAAAGAGAGTTGGGTCAACTAAGCCTTGGCTAAACCCTTTTGACTTAAGATGGATTGAAAGTCTCTCGTACCAAGCTCGAGGAGCTTGTTTAAGTCCATAGAGAGCTTTCTTAAGTTTTAGAACATGGTCGGGTTTATCTAGATTTTCGAATCCGGGGGGTTGGCTAACATAAACTTCTTCTTTAATGTATCCATTTAGGAATGCCGACTTAACATCCATTTGAAACAGCTTAAATCCTCGATGTGCGGCATAAGCTAGCAACATTCGAATGGATTCGAGTCTAGCTACTGGGGCATAGGTTTCGTCGTAATCTAAGCCTTCGACTTGGCTAAATCCTTTGGCGACTAACCGAGCCTTGTTTCTAACTACTTCACCTTTATCATCAAGCTTGTTTCAAAACACCCACCTTGTTCCAATTATCGTTTTGTCTTTAGGTGGTGGTACTAATTCCCACACTTCGTTCCTAGTAAATTGAGCTAGCTCTTCTTGCATTGCAATAATCCAATCGGGATCAAGAAGAGCTTGTTCAATTGATTTGGGTTCTATCTTTGAAATTAAGGAAATTTGACTAAGGTTCCTATAGGATGCTCTAGTTCGAACTCCTAGATTAGGATCTCCTATCACTTGATCGATAGGGTGGTTAGTCTGAGTCCTAGATTGGGTTGGGTTTGTGTCACCTAATGCTTGATCAATGGGGTGACTTGGTTGAACACTAGTTTGGTTGGAGTCATCTATCACTTGATCAATAGAGTGACTAGGTTGACTTAGGTTAGGATTAACACTAGACCTGATCTCCGGATCAGAGTAAGGTCTAGTATGAATCGGCTCGCTAATTGGAGTTGCCGGGGGTTTTGTAGGTTCATGTCCTTCATCGAATACTACATTGATAGTCTCCTCGACTCTAAGGGTGTCGTGGTTATATACTCTATAAGCTCTACTTGTAGTCGAGTATCCTAGAAAGATTCCGGTCGTGGTTTTGGATGTAAATTTCCTTAGGTAATCCTTAGTGTTTAGGATATGTACCTTACACCCAAATACCCTAAAGTACTTGATGTTAGGTATTTTATCGTGATAAATCTCGTACGAGGTCTTAAGGTGCCTCTTTACCATAAGGATCCTATTTTGGACATAGCAAGCCGTAGTGCTACGACTTCGCCCAAAACCTATCGGGTAGGTCGATTCGCTCAACATGGTCCTAGCGGCTTCTTGTAGAGTTCGGTTTTCCGCTCCACTAGGCCATTTCTTTGAGGGGTCCTAGGGCAAGAGAATTCATGGTGGTATCCGTTTAGGTTACAGAAGTCGGTGAACCTTTGATTTTCGAATTCACCACCATGATCGCTTCTAAGTCTTTTAACCTTAAGGTCTTTTTGATTCTCGATTAATTTGAATAGATTGATTAATTGATCTAGGGTATCACTTTTATGCTTGATGAACCTAACCCAGGTAAACCTGGAGTAGTCGTCAATTATGACTAAGCAATATTGACTTCTATTGAGTGACTTGGCTCCATGTGAATCGAATAGATCCATATGCAGGAGCTCAAGTACATTTGAGGTTCGTTCTTGGTTAGTTAACTTGTGTTGTGTCCTAGGTTGTTTTCCTTGTTGACAAGCATTACAGATTTTATTAACCAAGTTGTTGAGGTTGGGTAAGCCTCTGACTAATCCACTCTGACTCATCTTGTGGACGAGTCTTGGGTGCGAGTGACCGAGTCGTCGGTGCCACAACCATGATTCCTCTTGCCATGTCATAAGACACTTAGTTGAGGAGTTGGTTAAGTTGATCGTATAAATGTTGTTATTTCTAGTTCCTTTAAGAATTGTTTTAGAGGTTTCGTTGGTATTAATTACGCATTCATTTTCTAGAAATATAACCTTATAGTTATTATCACACAATTGGCTTACACTTAGTAAGTTATATTCAAAATTCTCTACAAGTAATACATTTTTAATAACAAAATTCGTGTTAAGCTCGATATCACCTGATCCGATGATTTTGAGCTTGCCGTTATTCCCAAAGGCTACCGATCCTTGTCGTTTGAATCGAAGCTTTGCGAATTTGAGTTGATCCCCGGTCATGTGTCTTGAGCAACAGATGTCCAACATCCATTGATCCTACACACAAGGTGGTTGGATTGGATGTTAGATTTTTGTTAAGAAAATTGGTTGTAAGTTGTTAACCCTAGGTCATCTCACCGGAGTCTATATGATCAAGCATGTTATACTTATGTGTTTTTTGAGATGACTTCCAATTAAGTTGATTAAGTGGATTTAGGTACAAGTAATTTTATGTTAGATTTGGATTTAACCCTAGGCTTGTCAATTTTACCTTTTCAAGATCATGGCTTCCAGGTCGTGGCGAGGCACAGGGGCCTTCTTTTATCGGATCATCGACCACTTCCTTAGACAAAGCCATTTTCAAGAAAATGATGACTTGACTCACCCAAGATTATTTCCTAGTCTAATTGGTTAATTTTGAAAAGAGGCTCCCCGAGGCTCAATCTTTTCGAAGGCTTTTAGTTGGTTATGTTTTTGAAAAGAGGCTCCCCGAGGCTCAATCTTTTCGAAGGCTTTTAGTTAGTTATTTACGTGTTCTAAGTGAGTTCACGAAAAAAAACAAAAAAAATCTAAGCATGCAATTTCTAAGTTAAAACACAAACATGTTTTGTACTGGCTCCCCCTAGACCGTTGAATCGGTTCGGTCTATCCACATAGTGGATTTGGTCCTTGGGAACCCAGTACGAGTTGGATCCTAGAGTTGAAATCAAAGTGGTCTTAGGGACCCATGCTTGGACACATTTTTTATGTCTACTTACGATTGCCATATACGACTTATTGGTCGTGTTTGAGCTAAACCCTAGTCCGGCCTTGTTGTACACGGCCCTTTGCGATCCAAGTAGGAGGTCAAGTCCTTTGGATCCCAAAGTAAACCTTTCCAACGTATTCCTAAGATCTTCGACTTGACTTTTCAAGAGTGAGTTCTCAACTTCGAGTTTTTCAACCTGAGTTGAGTCCTTCTCTTGAACTCGACTATTCGAAGAGGTTAGGGAGACCTCGTGTTTGAGGAGTTTAACTTCCTCAACCAGGGTCTCGACCTTGGACTCGGACTTAGCTAACTTCCTAGACAAAAACCTAACCGTAATATGTAAAGTATTAAATAAGGTTTGACTCACCTTAAGGGTATCTTTTGAACCGGATGCGTATCCGTGGCTTGACTTGAAGGTAGCTTCGTAGTCCGAGTCATCCTCAGGTTCTGACTCAAGTTCGGTCTCCGTGTCTGACTCAATTGATTTCGCCATGAAGACGTGATCTTCGTCTTCTTCGGATGACGCTTCTTCCCATGTCGCGTTGAGGGCCTTCTTATGCTTAGGTGCTTGGTGGTTGAGCTTGGGGCACTCGGACTTGATATGTCCAAACCTATTGCACTCATAACACCTAATGTTAGAACTTTTAGGTTTACCTTGGTTGGGTCGAGTCGTAGTTCGCTTTCTTCCCTTGGCTATCCTTCGAGCTAGGTTCATTAGTTCGGCAGTCAACTCCGGGTCAACTTCTTCTTCGGACTCATCTTCCTCCTCGGGTGGTGGTGGCTTGCTTGCGATTTTCTTCTTCTTTGAACCTGCAAACAAGGCTATACCCCTCTCGGGTTCCGAGTTGGATTGTTCATGTAATTCGAAATCCGAAAAGAGTTCGTCTAACCTAATTTTAGAAAGGTCCTTGGAGACCTTATAGGCATCAACCATGGATGCCCATAAGGTAGTCCTCGGAAAAGAGTTTAGGACATACCTAATAAGGTCGCGGTTTTCGACCTTTTGCCCGATTGCGTGTAGGTTGTTGACTATGTCTTGGACACGGGCGTGGAGTTGTGTCGCGGACTCGTGTTCCTGCATTTTTAGTGTGTACAATTTATTGAATAACAAATCACGTTTGCAAACCTTAGCTTGATCCGATCCTTCGTGTAACTCGATTAGTTTTGTCCAAAGATCCTTTGCGCTTATGAAGGGGCCGACGCGATTTAGCTCCTCCTTGGACAAGCCGCATTGGAGGATTTGTGTTGCCTTGGCATCGGCTTCGACTTGTCGTTTTGTTGCAACGGTCCATTGATCATAATCCAAGGAGTCACCCACTTCATTAGTCGGAAGTGTGAAACCCGTTTGGATTATGATCCACATCTCGATTTGGGTTTTGAGAAAGCATTCCATCCGACCTTTCCAGTAACAGAAATCATCTCCGTTGTAAAACGGAGGTCGGACGGTGCTAAAACCCTCGAGATGGGCCATTAGAACAAAAAACAAGGAGACTAAAAAGATGACCTTCGATGTCCCCGAAAGGCTACTAAATGTCGATTTTTGAGGACGAAAACAACTTGTTACGGGGGTAAACCCCCTGTAAGAAGTGTAGATCTCTGCGAGGGCTTCGATTTGGTAGGTAGACCGTGTCGTGGGTCAACTTGTATAAAAAGTTATGCCCGTTTGACCGTCTGCTACTCCAAAAGCGAATGCTTGCAAAACAAAATCAAACGAAGAGTACCAAGACTTCGTCTTGGATTAGTAGTGCGGGAGAAAAATTTAAACGAACGAAAAACAAATCTGTAAAAAAAAATGTTAGATTGGTGGTTTCACCAAATCTAAGCGCCCCCGGCTCTGATACCAATTCTTGGATCGATGTGGTTCGCTAGAGGGGGGGTGAATAGCGAAAAACCTTTTCTTTTTCTTTCGTTAAAACTCGAGAGATAATTAGATAATTGCAGCGGAAATGTAAAAATAAAAAAAACAATCGACACAAGGGTTTTACTTGGTTCGTAGCCGAAGGCTACTACTCCAAGGCCCTAGTGGTCCTTGACCACGTACGGAAGGCAAAAGCACTAAAGGAACTCCTCCTCGTTAGAGGTAGGAGTTAATCGATACAAGAAGGAACCACAAAAACTTGAGGTAGAGGGACACTCCCCCTCTCCTCGTATACGATAAAAGCTCCGGAAATGTAAATGACAAGAAAAACTAATATCGACGTACAAGAATAATAAGAGTTAAACCTAGACGTCGGAATGGAAGGACTTCGTTGTCGGAGAGTTGCAACAGAATCGGAGACTTTTGGAGGCTTAGAATTGTTTTAAAACCCTAGGTTTGGCCCTCCTTTTATAGCCTTTGAGCCCCTTTCGAGTGCTTCAACCAATCACAAATGGACACCAAACCGCTTTGAGGTGGAGTGATAAGCCTTGACTCCTCGAATCTGATCATTGACCATCGATCGATGGCCATCATCGATCGTGATGGCGAGCATCGGTCGATTGATGACCGATTCGATCGATACATCGCGATCAGATCATGCGCAAGTCCTCAAGTGCGGTCGGTGATGCTTCCTGCAAGTCAAAGTTAGCTCAACAAAAACATACGACCTAGACCACCTATGAGATGTCTTGGGTCGGATCTACGCTTAAGATCATCCCCGTAAAGAGGATACGACCTCACTTACGCTCACACACACGAGCTTACCTCGATACTTACGTGTTGCTTTTGCTTCCGGCCTTCCACTCGATTCCATCGGCTCCCTCCGAAATCACTCGAGTGTCGCCCGACCACCGCGGCTTCCTCCGGGTGTCGCTAGCCTTCAGCTCCAGCTATAGCAATCTTCTGTACACTTGATTCAGCTCGTGAGATAACGACATGAACTTAACTTTGTATCGTTTGCTATAATCAAAACTCAGGTTCGACTTAGGTGCCTGCTGCACCAACAGAAGTAAGACTTGGGCTAGGTGTGACGTAGTCAGCCTAGTGGGGACTGACACATAGACCTTGTCCATAACCAAGTGGGTATAAGATGAGTAAAAAGGAACGAGACACAATTCACTGTAGCTGTTAAAGGGTTCGGAAATGATTCTGAGATAAACTATTGATTTTTCGATTAATTGAGGATAATGATGTACTGCTAGGTGTCACTCATTATCGTTCCATAATTAATGGTTAATTATGGATGGCCAATATAAACTGAGAACCTATTAGGTCACACACACTACGAATCCTTCGAAGTGACCTAAAACGAGTTTGAGGATTGGATTCTCATGATCGAGAGAGATAAAGTTCGATTGGACCAAACACATGACAAATATGAAAATATTTGTCAAGTCGGACACACGAAAGGAGCACATCTTAAGAAGATGGGTTGGGCCTTAAAAAGTTTAATTATAAACCAAACCCATTTGATTTTAATTAAAAGGGTCCCCTTTTGGTTAAGGGTCCAATTAGGGTTTAACGGATGAGATTAAGTCTTAATGGTTATGACCTTAGAGATTTAATCCACTAATCTATAACCCATTAGGATTAGTGCCTCTATAAAGGATTATAAAGGCTTAACCTAATGAATAGAAGTCCTTAAGGCCCTCTTCCTCAACCTAGCAAAACCTAGGATAATTAGTGTTTGGTGTTCCGTCGGCTATCAAGTAAATAAGGGTTGTTTTCACCTCTTTAAAGGTTGGCCACTCTAGGTTTTAGGACTGTTATTGTCACTTATTGAAGCTTCAAAATAGTGGCTAATTCCGACACAAATCGACAACCTTACGAAGGTTGTTCGAGGACTCGTTTGTGTCGCAAAATGAGTCGGCGATTGCTCTCCGATCACCCGACTTTCTTGCTTCGTCTAATAGAGAAGAAAAGGTCAAATTTAGAAAATTTATTTTCTTGCTAGCCATCAGCCGAAAGGTATACCTAGAGTAAAATTTATTTTATTTTTATTGTATATAAAATTTTATTGGCGTCCACACATATTGTAATCCTACATGCGTGGGTGTGAGTGTTATAATAATTTAGAAAATTATTACATTTTTCTTCCGCTGTGTTCGTTTGTGAAACGACAAAAGCACATCTACGTATTGATCGTAACCCAACAGAGATGTTAGTTCCCTGCCCATGTTGGGGCATGGGAATATGCCCACATTAGGGCATGAGATAATGGGAGGCTCCCATTACCCCCATCTTCTTAAATTCTCTTCTCTAAAAAATATATATCAGTTTGGATTGAGAGAAGGTTGCTGATGAAAAAGGTGAGAGGTTGTGTGCATGAAAAGAGATTGTAAGTGTGTGTGCAAATGATACTTGTGATATGTGCAAGTGAAGGGAAGTTCACCTTCAAGAGCATCTCTTGTTGAGAAGAACAAGAGATCGTCGTCACAATCATCGAAATTAGAGTTATGGCGTTGTGATACTGAGTGACAGTTCCTTCCACATGACTGTCATCCCGACTACGAGCGAGATATTAAAAATTACAATCCGACAATTCCAGTATCATCTACAACGAGATATGATAACTTATGATTCCACAATTTCAATTTCATATTAGTTAACATAACCTTTTCTCATGTCATTAGACTAAGGCTAATTAATTTCTTTGCACCAATTAAAAAACAATTTTGTGACTACATGATCTACGATCAATCCATCAAGCAACAACACCAATAAAAAGAATCGATTGTAGCAAGATCTACGAAGGAAATTGACCGCACGAAGGAATACACAGGGGAAATCACAAGAAAAAGTGAGAAAATAAAATCAACCTTCACAAAAAAAATATGGAATCTTCATATTGATGGTCCTTCATCGTTGTTTCTATATATGAAGGGGATAAATCAGATGTTAGATGACTAATACAGAAATACAGAGTCATCAATAGCTTGATCGTCACCTTCAAGAATCGATCTCTTGCTCTTTCAAATTTTAACACGCCTATCTTAACCATCTGAATTTATTTTGAGAATAACAAAATCAACCTTCACGACCTGAGGCTAAAGGGAGGAAGGCTAGGGAAAAAGAACGAGAGCTCAATTTGCAGACTTCATGGAAGATGGAACTCCCTTTGTGGCGTGATAAGATTTGGGGATTTGGGGCTAACTAATTGAGGGTTCGGCGGTTGAGAGAAAAAGGTTTCATGCTACGATGAGATTTTCTAGCTCTCACTGCAAAAAATAAATTTATTGTAAAACTATTAATAGTGTGCTCTCTATGCATTGTTAATATTAAGTTTTGACAGCGCGCTCTATGTGCTGTTAATATTAAGTTTTAATAGCATTTGTTTTTGCACGCCGTAAACATATTTATTAATAGCGTGTTTTTTTTTCGTGTCATCGTTTGTATGAGCATAATATTATTAACCGCGCACATGAATGGGTGCACCGTAAATAATAATATTAATGGCGTGCATTTAATGTGCATCGTTGATGTCGCACCGCAAAAAATCAAATTTATCTAAAAAGTTGGGAATTTGTCCAACTAGCAGCTCCTTGCCATCTGTCCCAGGGCTGCGACGAGAGGGAGGTAAATCGCGGGGGGGACTATGTCCCTTGACACGGTGGCAAGGCAGTGGGGGGTCATCTGAGCCCAGGGGGATTTTAGACCCCCTCCGAAATCGATCTCACTCCGTATCCAAAGCAACCACACTACTTTACCACCGCGTCATCCCCGTGGAGACCAAAAAATCAAATTTATGATAGTACATCTAGTTGTTCGTAAATATTGATCATCTATGCCTTTGTCTACCCACAAGATTTATTTGTAGTAACATATAATTTTCCACATATCTATATACTTCAATAGCCTACAAAACTTGTTCATGATGTCATAATATTATTACGGTGGTATCTATCATAGGTTAATTTGTCTCACTTTGTTGATCAAGTTAGTGGTTAACTTCGTTGGTACTCTAAGATTTTAGGAGTTTGTTATCTCTAAGTTATTTTCATTGACCTTTATTCACTTTATTATTATACAATATTGATGCAGTCGTAGACGGATTTTCTCACCTCCCTTCAACGCTAAGAGGCATACAGGAGGCTTAGGGTTCTCTCCAACCGCAATAGTAATAGAACACGAGTAGAAGATGCCAACAACCAAAATAGAGAATCAAGACATAGAATTTTACGTGGTTCGGAATGAAGATTCCAACTCCACGGGGGTGAGCTCTCTCACGAACTACGGTACCAAAGCACTTTCACTATAAAATTCCTCCTTTGTGGAAAGAGTTTCCAGAGGTGGAGTGAAAACCTCTTACAATTTACTTCAGCATACAAAGACCGAAAGAATGGAGCTCACTCCTCTCCTTGTATCCTCTTCTTCTTCTTCTTCTCCGGGGATGTCTTCGCTCTTTGCTCTTATGTGTCTTTGTCTCTTTCTCTCTTGGAAGTTGGATCCCCTCTCTCTCGCCCCTCCTCTGTCTTTTATCCTCCTCCTCCTTCTTTGCCAGCTATCACGTAACGAACCCATCCCATCACCGTACACGTGCCCACCTTGGTTACCTGGAGAATCATTCTGTTACATAAATAGGGAGTAAAGACTCCTTCGAATATTATATAGGGTCCTAGTCGATTAGGTAACAAACTCCTACAAACATTTCGGGAAATATTCCAACCTTTCCTTTTCACCCTCTCACCCTTTGTAAGGTTAGCCTAAGCCTGACACATAGGCTTAGTATAGCTCTTAGACCCCATACCTCAGACTTCCTATAATAGTCTGAGTCAATTCCTTGACTCTCCTTACAGAGACAATCTCCAAATTCGCTTTGCCGAGCCGATTCCCCCACTCACTCAACCGAACCTATTCTCATAGACCTACTTTACCGAACCAGCTCTCACATACCTACTTCACCGAACCAGTTCTCACAGACCTATTTTACCGAACCAGTTCTCACTGACCTGTTTTACCGAACCAGTTCTCACAAACCTATTTTACCGAACCAATTCTCACAGCTTAAACAGTGTCTTCCACGTGGATTCTTTTACTTTGATCGATGAACTAGATAGTTGCAGTATCATTAGCCACCCCCTAAAAATAGTCAAACGAAATACTGAGTTTGACTTTCTGAGTGCAACATTTCTCATATATCCTTCCCCTGATTAACTCTAATTTACCTTTTCTTGTTACCTCACCATATACACTCGACGTGGCTTATTGGGCCCATGGGCCCCGCTTTTCCTCTTTTGTTAAGCAGTTGAAGAGTCACAAAAACCTTGTATAAATTCCCCTCTTTCCCTCTTTATGCACAACTTAGGCTTTAGCGACTTAGTCTTTTCCCCTTCCTCTTTCGGTGATTCTCTTCGACGGTGGTCAGTTGCCCTAGCCTCCTTTTTCGCCAGTGTTCCATCCCCAGCTCTCAAGTAAGTGTTACTCCTCTTTTCGCACCTATGGCCCCGAAGAACCCTACCTCATGCCCCTGGTACGAACACATTATCACCCACCTAAACAGGCAACATTACTTCTTCAACCGAAGGCACCAACACATAGACCCCTATATACCCTGCCGCTTCAACACTACCTGTTATCGACATCATCTTCCCCCCTGGACTTCCACTGCTTCTTCTCTGAACAACTGCTAAATGGTATGTGTTTGCCTGTGCCTCCTGCCTACCTGGAGATATTAGACTTTTACAAACTACCCATCAATCAATTTGCCCCCAACTCTTTCCGCATATTATCGGGGGCAATTATAGTATTCTAGCATTTAGTTCTTCCTCTGTCCCCATTGATATTTCATTGCTTCTTCCAACTGAAATCTTCGAAGGAGGGCCTCATCTATCTTTCTTGCCATCCGGATTGCCAATTCCTAATAAACATGCCCTCTTCCCATAAGAGGTGGGAAGTTCTCTACTTTTCGCTCAACTTTTGACGCCCCTCCCTTATTCTGATACTTGGAAATTGGATATTTTCGAACTACCTTCCCTCCATAAGTGTAGGACGCAGTGTTCCTTCCCAGAGGTCTACCGCATATTGAGGGACTACCATTATAGTTCAGATCATTTGATGAAACCTCCCCTCTTTAGTCGCTATGAGCTGTCCCCTTTCCCCCTGACCTATCTTGATGCCATAAGTAGGATGTTGCTCGTACTCTGATACAAAATATCTTTCGTTGCCAGCACACTTTCTAACGGTTGATTTTGCAGACAACCTGAAGCAAGATGCCATAATCAAAGTGGAGGAAATTGCGGCAACAAAGAAGAAGCCTTCCAAGAAATGCAGCAAGGGCAAATCCCCGACTATTCCTTCTTCTCCTCACAAGAAACTTCGCCTTCGCAAGGAGGGCGCTCCCAGTTCCTCTTCTATTCCCGTATCCTCTTCCTCCCATTCTTCTCCTCCGCCTTCTCCCCTAAAATTAAATAGGCACCGACGCCTAATCATCTACAAACCCTGCGAGGAAGAAACCGCCTTAACCGCCCCTATTTCTTCCCCCCAAGAAGAACTTCCCCCTTCCCCTTTCCAACCTGACCAGAGGGTTGATTCTCCAGTCGACTCTCTCTCTATAGCTACTCAAATAGGTTTACCTCCTTCTTTCCCTCATATTCAGGTCATGGACCCTTCTATACCCCTCACATCCATGGCAGAGCCTTTTTTGATTGGGGAGACTCTTCCCCCTCTAGACTCCCCATCCACTTCTTTAGGATCCTCCCTTAGGATCCGAAGTACCAAAGTGGTGCGGCTCTTCAATTAATCCAAGATGCAGAGCCCTTATGAGAGCCTGTGCAAATCCTTGGTTGAGGTAAGCTTTCCTATCCTTCATACCTATGGTCTACAGACTAGAACTTGTTCCCCTAACATTCTGTTTCCCATCCCAGACAGTTAAAGCTTGCAATAAAACTACGGCGGGCATAGTAAATTACCAATCCACGATGGCTTCTCACCACACTGCCTCCCTTACTCAGCATAAAAAGATGACCTAACAACTAAATGAAGGCAAACAAAGGGAGTCCACCCTGGTCGCTCAATGTGATGATCTAATGACACAGATGGCAGTGGCTCAGAGTGAAAATGAGGAAATCCAGATAAAGAATGATGATTTTCAACAACAATTGTTCCTATAATCCAGCCAGCTTCAATAGATCCCGCTCCTCGCTCAAGAACTAGAGGAACATAAGATGTAGCTGTTAGGTCAATCTCTTGCCGAGATATGGTTTTGATGTGTGTCGCAAAGGATTTAAGTTAGGTTGTTATTGTGATTTGATATGTGCATTGGAGTCTTACAGGACTTAGTAATTCGCACATGGAGCCTTGGCAAGTTTCACCTCTCATGACTCGGTCCTTGAGTCGGTGAAGGATAGCTTTGCGGAAGTCATTCGCTTGGAGCATCCGAGAGACCGTCAGACGAGGAGCTTGGAGTGAAGCCGGAGGAAGTAGACTTCAGGGCGAGACGCGAAGGATGGCGCTGTAGAGTCGTGCGCTTGGCGCATCCGAGGGATGTGGCCGGACGAAGACAACTTCAAAGGTGAGGGACTCCAAGGGATGAGAGTGAGCGAATATAACCCGGGAAAGGGTAGTGCTCTTAGGTGAAACTTGGCCATTTGGCTAAGTGTCGGATGAGATTTCGGACATCACGATCGCCATGGAATGGCGGTGATCGCTGAGTCGAGTTCAATCGTATCCGATCGATAAGTTTTAGCCAGATGACTACCATGGAATGGCAATGATCGGAAGACCATCGATCGCCATTCAATGGCGATTGGTGATCACGGAAGAGATGTCGGGCACAAAAGTGAGTCGAGCTCGCGAGCACTCGACTGATCGGAGCATCAGTCGACTGATGGCAATATCAGTCGACTGATGAGGAAGACGTTGGATGAAATCCAACATGGAAAGCAGTCGTTATTGGGCAACGGCTACAGGATCAGTCGACTGATCAGGGGCATCAGTCGACTTGTCTTGTGTCAACGGGAAGAAACCCTCTTCCTCTATAAAGAAGAATAGTGTGGGGCTTTTGGGGCCTAATGCTTAAACTCTTAACAGCTCCCAAAGTGCCCTAAACGTTTTCCACTCTTCTACTAGTGCTAATCTTCATTCTATTATAGAAGAGTGATCCTTGTGTAAAAGAGGTTACCTCCACCTAGCTTTGTGCAAAGGAGAGATCTAGTGGAAAGATTGAGGAGTGATTCACCTTGGACGAATCGGACCGTGGATTAGCGACGTGGCTGTGAACCACGTTACATCCCTTGTTAGAATTTGTATTCTTGTTTATTGCTTTGTCTTTATTGTTTATGCTTCCGCTTCCGCTAACGATTTTGTAGACGAGCAAACGAACGAACGAATTCCACCGTACGACGAAAGAGGACTATTCACCCCCTCTAGCCGGCCAACCACATACACATCGATCCCCTACAAGTTGTAGGGGATCGATCGGTGTGTATTGGCCGGCTAGAGGGGGGTGAATAGCCCTCTTCGTACGATGATGGAATTTGCTCATCTACAAAATCGTTAGCGCAAGCGGATTACTAATAAACAAGCAAACAAGACAACAAATGGAAAGATAAACAATGCTAACACAATATGTAACGTGGTTCACGGCTATGCCGCTAATCCATGGTCCCCGATTCGTCCTCAGTGAATCACTCCGCAACCAATCCACTATTGGTCTCTCCTTTGCACCAAGCTAGGTGGAGGTAACTCTTACAACTCAAGAACACTCCTTTTACAATTGATGTGAAAGAAACTAGAAGAAGGAGTTTATCACTTGTAGAGCACTTGGATGATGGTTTGGAATATAAGCATTAGCCATCCAAAAGCCCACACTCTCTCTTTTTATAGAGAGGGTTGATTTCTTCCCGTTGGCCGCCACTAGTCGACTGCTGCCCTTGGCAGTCGACTGCCACCACTACAACGGCCTCCGAACACGTTAGAACCCAACCGTTGTAGTCCAACGAAACCTATGCGGACCGATGTATCCATCGTTGGATCGATGCCTCGTAGTCGACGCCCAGATCACTACGGTTGCGGGCTCAAACCCTCTTGACGCTTGATCACGCCATCGCATGATCGATGATCTTGCGATCGATCGCCACATATGGAAATCGACTGCTGGCCCAAAAACCACTCAGTCGGATACCAGTCGAACCTGTTTGACTCAGAGCAGTCGACTGTCATTCCATGGCAGTCGACTGATGTCAGGAAAACTCATCCGACACTTAACCAAATGGCCATGTTTCACCTAGGAGCACTACCCCTTCTCGAGTTACATTCGCTCACTCTCATCCCTCGGAGTCCCTCGCCTTTGAAGTTATCTTCATTCGGCCACGTCCCTCGGATGCGCCAAGCACACAGCTCTGTAGTACCATCCTTCACGTCTCGCCCTGAAGTCTACTTCCTCCGGCTTCACTCCAAGTCATCTCGTCCAACGGTCCCTAAGTAGCATCAAGCGCATGACTCTGCAATGCTCCTTCTCCAACTCAAGAACGAGGTTGTGAGTAGTGAACCCGCCAAGGCTCCATGTGCGAATTACTAAGTCCTGCAAGACTCCAACGCACATATCAAATCACAATAACAAACTAACTTAAACCCTTTGCCACACACATCAAAACCATATCACGGCAAGAGATTGCCCTAACAATCTCCCCCTTTTTGATGTGTGTCAATCCGTTTAAGTTAGGTAAAAACATTTGATAAAATATTAAGGAAAGAAAGCATGTGAATAACATGATTAGCAACTCTCCCCCTTAATACATGAAACTCCCCCTAAATATATTCCCCCTTACTTAAACATATAGTTTTCTCCCCCTTTGACACCATCAAAAAGATTAAACAAAGTTTATATATCATTGAATCAAGTCTAGAGAGAAAAAAAACTAAAACCAGTCAAAAACTTGATAAAATTAGGTTACTGTGCTCGTTCACAGTCCATCGATCAGCATTCTTATCGGTATAGCGATCAGTAGCCTAATAATCCGAATTTCTAATTTCCTGGACGAATTTCAGAAATGCACTATAAATTCCAAAAAATTCTAAAAATAGTGAAATTTGGGGAACACATTTCTTGTAAGTATATCTATCAATGAAAAATAGTTTTTCTTGAAAAATCATTATATTTTCAGAGATTTGCTAAAAATCCAAAAGCTTTAAAAACAACTAGTGTTTTTATCAAGTTTGCATCACATTTAACACCTAGTTTTGCTTTAAATTGTATCAAAACATGAACACACAGATTTTAAAGTAAGAAATTGTTTTGAATACATATGAAATATCCAACCATGATCTTTGGGCAATATATCTATGAATTAAACATAAGTCTTCCCCATGATTGATCTATTATTGCTATTTTGATACTTTAAATGACCATCTAAATGCCATAGACATTAGTGGACATTTGTATCATCCTAACATCTCACTCATGCTAAGTTTTCAATCAAGGTAGCCTATGGTGAGTGTGAGATGTATCCTAAAGGTATTTGTATATACTTAATCATTATTTTCATGCAATTCTATCAAGGTTAAGTATCATCCTAACATCCCACATGATCATAAAGATATATATGAATTAATTTCACATTATGATCATGAGACAAATGTATTCATCAATTAATAATCATGCATTAGGTATAACATAATGATAATAAGGCAAATATCACCTAAAACATGATTTATCTATTTATAGGTGCATTATCATCACCTAACACTTTTCAAAAATGTTGTCCCGCCATCCTAAGTCAACCAACATATGATATAGATAAATTTCATATGGTCGACTATCCTAGGGTTTTCCTAACCCTTAAGGATGGATTTAGAAACCCAAAATAAGTTCTTTTCTATGGGGTTCACTAAATACTCCTTAGGGATTCATTTTCTAGCAATTATCTTTTTTTTATCTTGACCCCTAGCAATTAGACATTTATAGGCCTTTTCATTTTTCTTTTCCTTATATCCTAGGCCTTTCTTATTGAAACTAGCTCTTTGGCTCCCTATGATCATGTTAAGGGTGTTGAAGCCTATTGTGAATTTTTCTAGGGCCTTGGTCAAATGATCTACTTTCTCTCTTAAAGCCCTATTTTCTTCTATGCATGCATCATTAACATCCAAAGGCATATAGTTATCATGTGAGCATGCATCATCATTATTATCATTAAAACATGCTTTTTTTAATTTTTGTTCTAAATCCTTAATTTGATCAAGCATGCTTTTATTTTTCTTTTTGGCTCTAAATAGATCCTTAGTAAGACTAGAAATCATGGAAACTATTTTACTTGGTGAAAGGTTCGTTACCATAATTTCCATGTCCTCTTCTTCGGATGAGGAGGATGATGAAGCTCCCCCTTCACTAGAGCTCTCCTCACTTGTGCTTGATCTTTCTTCTTGCTCGGAGGAGGAAGTGGAGTCTAGGTCGTCAAATGCCATCAAGGCTAGATTGGAGTAGACATGTTCTTCTTCTCCTTCGGATGAGGATGATGAAGAGGAAGGATCATCCCATGTCCTTGCCTTGAGTGCTTTTGCCTTCCCTTTTTCTTTGGCCTTCTTCTCTTCTTCTTTCTTCTTCTTGCTCCCCTTCTTCTTCTTCTTTTCTTCTTTCTTTCTCTTCTCCTCCTTGCTCTTGTTCAAGAGGGGACAATTATCCCTTATATGTCCCTCTCCTTGGCAATTGTAGCAAATCACCTTCCCTCTTGGTCTTCTCCTCCTATCATTAGATTTATTAAATTTGAAATCTTTTAATGCACGCCTTACCCTCCTTACCATATAGGCTTCTTCCGTGCTATCCATGGAGGAGGAGGAGGAAGCTTCATCGGAGGAGGAGGGAGTCTCCATCTTCTTCTTCCCTTTGTTAGCTAATAATGCCACTCCCCTTGATGGTTGAAGTCTTGGGTCTTCTACTACTCCTTCAAGCCTAGATTCATGCAATTCCATAGTGGAGAAAAATTCATCTAGAGTACTTACCTCTAGATTATTTGAAATATAAAATGAGTCCACCATTGATTTCCACTTGGATGATCGGGGAAAAGCATCCATTGCCTTCATGAGCATGTCCCTATTGGAGAGCTTCTCCCCTACACTAGATAAACCGTTAAGGATTTCTTTAAATCTTGAATGTAGAGATGTTACCTTCTCCCTTTTATCGAGTTTGATATTGTTGAGTTGGGAGCAAAGGACATCTCTCCTTGCTAGTTTATCCTCGGATGTGCCTTCATGAAGCTCTACTAGCTTCTCCCACATTTCTTTGGCACTATAGCAATCCCCAATTCGGTTTATCTCTTGTTGGGGAAGTACGTTGAGGAGATGATGTTTAGCCTTTGAATTTGCAAGGTGTTCCTCTCTTTGGTTTTTAGTCCACCTTGACTTGTCTAGTATTCTCCCCTCTTCATCCCTAGGCATCTCAAAACCGTTTTCCATTATAAGCATAATATCGAAATCGGTTTCAAAGAATACCTCCATTCGCTTCTTCCACCAAGCGAATTCTCCTTCAAATTTCGGTGGGTGAATGTTGGAGTCGGCCATCTCTTGATGAAGTGTTTGTTGCGGCAGTTAGTTCTCGACAAACGACTTGGCTCTGATACCACTAGTAGGGGATCGATCGGTGTGTATTGGCTGGCTAGAGGGGGGTGAATAGCCCTCTACGTACGATGATGGAATTTGCTCATCTACAAAATCGTTAGCGCAAGCGGAATACTAATAAACAAGCAAACAAGACAACAAATGGAGACAAAAACAATGCTAACACAATATGTAACATGGTTCACGGCTACGCCGCTAATGCACGATCCCCGATTCATCCTCGGTGAATCACTCCGAAACCAATCCACTATTGGTCACTCCTTTGCACCAAGCTAGGTGGAGGTAACCCTTACAACTCAAGAACACTCATTCTTTTACAATTGATGTGAAAGAAACTAGAAGAAGGAGTTATCACTTGTAGAGCACTTGGATGATGGTTTGGAATATAAGCATTAGTCATCCAAAAGCCCACGCCCTCTCTTTTTATAGAGAGGGCTGATTTCTTCCCGTTGGCCGCAACCAGTCGACTGCCGCCACTACAACGGCCTCCGAACACGTCAGAACCCGACCATTGCAGTCCAATGGAACCTTTGGCAGTCAACTGATGTATCCATCAGTCGACTGATGCCTCGTACTGATCGCTGGCCGCCTACGATCGGCTCAGGCTATTTGTCTTGATCACCGATCGCGATCATCGCTACCATCGATGATCGTGATCTTGGCAGTCGACTACCAACATATGGCAGTCGACTGCTGGCCCAAAAACCACTCAGTCGGATACTAGTCGAACCCGTTCGACTCAGAGCAGTCGACTGCCATTCCATGGCAGTCGACTGATGTCGGAAAAATTCATCCGACACTTAGCCAAATGGCCAAGTTTCACCTAGGAGCACTACCCCTTCCCAAGTTACATTCACTCACTCTCATCCCTCAGAGTCCCTCACCTTTGAAGTTATCTTCGTCCGACCACGTCCCTCGGAAGCGCCAAGCGCACGGCTCTGCAGCGCCATCCTTCGCGTCTCGCCTTGAAGTCTAATTCCTCCGGCTTCACTCCAAGTCATCTCGTCCGGTGGTCCCTCGGCAGCATCAAGCGCACGGCTCTGCAATGCTCCTTCTCCGACTCAAGCATGAGGTTGTGAGTAGTGAACCCGCCAAGGCTCCATGTGCGAATTACTAAGTCCTGTAAGACTCCAACGCACATATCAAATCACAATAACAACCTAACTTAAACCCTTTGCCACACACATCAAAACCATATCACGGCAAGAGATTGCCCTAACACAAGTGGTATCAGAGCCAAGGAGAGCTTGTCGAGGACTAACCGCCACAACAAGCACATTCAAGAATGGTCGGCTCCAACATTCACCCACCAAAGTTTGAAGGAGAATTCTCTTGGTGGAAAAAGAGAATAGAGGTATTCTTCGAAACCGACTTTGAAATTTTATTAATTATGGAAAACGGTTTCGAGATGCCTAGGAATGAAGAAGGGGAGCCATTGGAGAAATCAAGATGGAATAAAAGACAAAGAGAGGAGTACTTGGCGAATTCAAAGGCCAAGCACCACCTCTACAATGTACTCCCCCAACAAGAAGTGAATAGGATAGGAGAGTGTGCAAGTGCCAAGGAGATGTGGGAGAAGCTAGTAGAGCTTCATGAAGGCACTTCGGAGGCCAAGCTTGCAAGAAGAGACCTCCTCCGCTCCCAACTATCAAACATCAAATTAGAAAAGGAAGAAAAGGTAACATCATTGCATTCTAGATTTAAAGAAATTTTGATTGGACTAACAAGTGTAGGAGAAAGACTTTCGAACCGGGTCATGCTCATGAAAGCAATTGATGCCTTTCCCCAGTCATCAAAATGGAGCTCAATGGTGGACTCCTTCTACTTGTCCAAGAATTTAGAAGTGAGCACCTTGGAGGAGTTCTTCTCAACTATGGAGCTCCACGAAACAAGGCTCGAGGGAATAGTAGAAGAGCCAAGGTTTCTACCTTCAAGAAAAGTAGCCTTCATGGCTAACAAAGGGAAGAAGAAGATGGAGACCCACCCCTCCTCCAATGAGGCATCCTCCTCCTCCTCCATGGCTAGCACGGAAGAAGCCTATATGGTAAGGAGGGTAAGACGTGCATTAAAAGGTTTTAAATTTAATAAATCTAAGATAGGAGAAGAAGACCAAGGGGGAAGGTGATTTGTTATAATTGCCAAGAAGAGGGACATATAAGGGACAATTGTCCTCTCTTGAACAAGAGCAAGGAGGAGAAGAGAAAGAAGGAAGAAAAGAAGAAGAAGAAGGGGAGTAAGAAGAAGGAAGAAGAAAAAAAGGCCAAAGAAAAAGGGAAGGCCAAGGCACTAAAAGCAAGGACTTAGGATGACCCCTCTTCATCATCATCATCATCATCATCGGAAGAGGAAAATGCCTTTGTCACCAACCTTGCTTTGATGGCATTTGATGACCTAGACTCATCCTCCTCCGAAAATGAATGATCAAGCACAAGTGAGGAGAGCTCTAGTGAAGGGGGAGCTTCTTCACCATACTCATCCGAAGAAGAAGAAGACATGGAAACTATGGTAACGAACCTCTCACCAAATAAAATAGTTTCCATGATTTCTAGTCTTACTAAGGATCTTTTTAGAGCCAAAAAGAAAAATAAAAGCATGCTTGATCAAATTAAGGATTTAGAACAAAAATTAGAAAAAGAATGTTTTAATGATAATAATGATGATGCATGCTCACATGATCTTTATATGCCATTTGATGTTAATGATGCATGCATAGAGTAAAATAAAGCTCTAAGGGAAAAGGTAGATCATTTGACCAAGGCCCTAGAAAAGTTTACAATTGGCTCAAATACATTGAACATGATCATAAGGAACCAAAGGGCTAGCTTCAACAAGAAAGGTCTAGGATATAAGGAAAATAAAAATGAAAAGGCCTATAAATATTTGATTGCTAGGGGTCAAGACAAAAGGAAGACAATTGCTAGAAAATGGATCCCTAAGGAGTATTTAGTGAACCCCATAGGAAAGAACTTATTTTGGGTTCCTAAATCCATCCTTAAGGGTTAGGAAAACCCTAGGATAGTCAACCATATGGGATTTATCTATATCATATTTTGGTTGACTTAGGATGGTGGGACTTCATTTTTAGAAATAGTATTGGGTGATGATAATGTGCCCATAAATTGTTAATAATTCTTAAATCATGATGGTTAATGTTTTTATTACACATGTTTGCAATCATGATTTATGATCTTGATATTTGGCACATAATCATGGGCAATAAGGTTTAAATCATGCTTTAGGTGATATTTGACCTTTTATCATGATGTAATATCTAATGCATGATTATAAATTGATGAATACATTTGTTTCATGATCATAATGTGAAATAAATTCACATATGTCTTTATGATCATGTGGGATAGTAGGATGATACTTGACCTTGTATAGAATTGCATGAAATTGAAGGTTAAGTGTATACAAATACCTTTAGGATACATCTCACACTCACTTTAGGCTACCTTGATTGAAAACTTAGCATGGGTGAGATGATAGGATGATACTAATGGTCCACTAGTGCCTATGGCATTTAGATGATCATTTAAGTGTCAAATAGCAATAATAGACCAATCATGGGGAAGACTTATGTTAAATTCATAGACATATTGCCCAAAGATCATGGTTGGATATCTCATATGTTTTCAAAAAAAATTCTTACTTTAAAATCTATGTGTTCATGTTTTGAAACAATTTAAAGCAAAACTAAGTTTTAAACTTGATACTAACTTGATCAAAAACCTAGTTACTTTTGAAACTTTTGGATTTTTGGAAAATACTTGAAAATATAATGATTTTTCATGGACATATCTTTTTCCTTGATAAATATACTTACAAGAAATATGTTTTCCAAATTTAATGATTTTTCGAATTTTATAGATTTTCTAATGTATTTCTGAAATCCACCCTGAAAAACTGAAAAACCCGAAATCTACGTGCCAGACGACTAGTAGTCTAAACCAGTCGACTGATCATCTGATAACATGCACAGTAACTTCTTTTATCCAATTTTAAGGCATGTTTTGGGTTTTGTTTCCCTCTAAACTTGATGTCATGCTTATATAAACTATGTTTAATATTTTTTATGGTGTTAAAGGGGGAGAAATATATTTGTTTAAGTAAAGGGGGAATTATATTTAGGGGGAGTTTCATGTATTAAGGGGGAGAGTTGCTAATCATGTTATTTACATGCTTTCTTTCCTTAATATTTTATCAAATATTTTTACCTAACTTAAACGGATTACCACACATCAAAAAGGGGGAGATTGTTAGGGCAATCTCTTACCGAGATATAGTTTTGATGTGTGTGGCAAAGGGTTTATGTTAGGTTGTTATTGTGATTTGATATGTGTGTTGGAGTCTTGCAGAACTTAGTAATTCGCACATGGAGCCTTGGCGAGTTTCACCTCTCATGACTCGGTCCTTGAGTAGGTGAAGGATAGCTTTGCGGAAGTCATGCGCTTGGAGCATCCGAGGGACCGCCAGACGAGGAGCTTGGAGTGAAGTCGGAGGAAGTAGACTTCAGGGCGAGACGCGAAGGATGGCACTGCAGAGTCGTGCGCTTGGTGCATCCGAGGGACGTGGTCGGACGAAGGCAACTTCAAAGGCGAGGGACTCCAAGGGATGAGAGTGAGCGAATGTAACCCGAGAAGGGGTAGTGCTCTTAGGTGAAACTTGGCCATTTGGCTAAGTGTCGGATGAGATTTTCCGACATCAGTCGACTGCCATGGAATGACAGTCGTCTGCTCTAAGTCGAACGGGTTCGACTAGTATCCGACTGATGGGTTTTAACCCAGCAGTAGACTACCATAGAATGACAATCGACTGGTAGACCATCAGTCGACTGCCATGGAATGGCAGTCGACTGATGAAGGAGATGTCGGGGACAAAAGCGAGTCGAGCTCGTGAGCACTCGACTGATCAGAGCATTAGTCGACTGATGGCAATATCAGTCGACTGATGAGGAAGTCGTTGGATGAAATTCAATGTGGAAAGCAGCTGTTATCGGGCAACGGCTACAGGATCAGTCGACTGATCAGGGGCATCAGTCGACTTGTCCTGTGTCAACGGGAAGAAACCCTCTTCCTCTATAAAGAGGAAGGGTGTGGGGCTTTGGGGGTCTAATGCTTAAACTCCTAACAACTCCCAAAGTGCCCTAAACATTTTCCACTCTTCTACTAGTGCTAATCTTTATTCTATTGTAAAAGAGTGATCCTTGTGTAAAAGAGGTTACCTCCACCTAGCTTTGTGCAAAGGAGAGATCTGGTCGAAAGATTTAGGAGTGATTCACCTTGGACGAATCGGACCGTGGATTAGTGGCGAGGCCGTGAACCACGTTACATCCCTTATTAGCATTTGTATTCTTGTTTATTGCTTTGTCTTTATTGTTTATGCTTCCGCTTGAGCTAACGATTTTGTAGACGAGCAAACGAACGAACGAATTCCACCGTACGACGAAAGAGGGATATTCACCCCCCTCTAGCCGGCCAACCACATACACATCGATCCCCTACAGTAGCTTGTAGAGGCGAAGTTATGGGCATCTGAGTCTTCTACAACTATACTCCAACTTCTACAGGAATGCCAAGTTTGGAAGGCCACTTTGGAATCGTGTCGGCATCACCAAGAAGACATCTCTTTGAAGGTGTCCGCGCTTCTGGGGATCCTTCCGGGCTCCTTTTCCTCCTTCCGCAACCGGGTCTGGAACCCCCCGATGACCTGGGAATACATAGTGGGAGATCCTAGGGCTCCAGCTGAACTTCCTCCTCTTCCTCCTGCCCTAGCTCTCCTTCCAGTCCCTCCGAATGAGGTTCCCTCGCTCCCCCCAATCGGAACTCTGCCTACTTCACCTCGGGTCCGAGGTGACCTTTACAGGGTCATTCTGGCGCCCCTTCCTGCAGAGGAGTCCTCCGCCAGCTCCCCTAGTAATAACGATAGCACTAAACCTGTATAAACCAGAGTTTAATTAATGTAACCACCATTTGGCATGTTAATAAAAAGGAATGGGTATTTGTACTTGTCTTTTTTATATTTTGCATACCACAAACTATTTCAGCAAAAACCTTCGATGACAATAACCTTTTTTGGACTAGGTCGACTTCGCGTAATCCAACTAAGGAATATTTTCAGAAAAGGATCGGTCTCCACATCAGCTAAATTGGCTTCATACTTACCCTTTTCGTGAAACACGGACAGTCTTTTCAGAATTACTGCGTTCAACAACCCCCACTACTGCCCTTACGTCTTCCCTCCTTTATTTGCATTTAATGCCTCTACTTCCCAAGGGGATCAATTAATATCCCCCTTTTTATCTATAAAAACCTTCGACATTACCTTCACCCAACCCATCTTTTGGTGTCTCTGTTCCTGTTAAGGCACGCTTCTCCCTTCTCCTTCTTGCATAATGGAGCACCTATTTTAGCAAGATAGTAACTCTCCGTCTCCGGAGAGACAGACTGAAGAACGACGTCATATTGAGGAGTTGGAGGAACAACTCCAAGACCTGAAGCGATGCCTGCGGATAGCCTCTACTCACAACTATTCTCTGTGTCAAGAGCTAGCAGTATCTCAAAGGAATTTGTCCAAGCACATATTCCTGCAGCAGTCCTACCTTCTAAGAATCGTGCCATACCATGAGACGCATAAAGGAGCATCTTCGGTACCCCCTCGGGAAGAACTATAATTCCCCTTAAAGAGGGACCTCATCCGTTATTTTCCCCTCCAGGAAGACTGCGTTATGTAACTCTTCTTTATCAATGAAATTTTCATCGCCATAGATTGCATGTGTCTCTTCTTTGCCAAACACACATTATATGAACAATAACTTAAAATATTTCGACTCTACCAGAAAATAAAACTTACTGAGTTTTCGCCAATACTCTTTTCAGCGCATCCATTCCTCCAGCCTTCCCTCTTCCACTTGAGGCCTCAACTCCTCTTCACTGTACAAAAATCAAGTAAAAAATACAACTCTCCCAATACCCTATCATACGGGGATAAACATAATATATAACTGAGCGAAAACTATATTCTTCCGACCCACCTCCACACGGAGATAAAAATAATATACAGTTAAGGAAAAACTCATCTCTTCCGATCCACCACCACACGGGGATAAAAATAATATACAATTGAGGGGAAATTTGTTGGAGATCGAAACGGCCGGCTAGAGGGGAGTGAATAGCCCTTTGTCGTTGGATGTCGGTATTTGCACGTCTACAAAACTAATTAGCGCAATGGAAACAATAAAGACAAGCAAATGCAAATACAAGAAAACAAATGCTAACAAGATAGTATAATATGGTTCACGGCTATGCCGCTAATCCACGGTCCCCGATTCGTCCTCGGTGAATCACTCCGCCAAAACCAATCCACTAATGGTCTCTCCTTTGCACCAAGCTAGGTGGAGGTAACCTTCACAATCAAGATCACTCTTCTTACAATAAGAATGAAGTAAAAGCAAGTAAGAAGAGTTTAAAGCTTGTGGGGCACTTGGATGGTCGTTTGAAGTAAGAGCATTAACCATCCAAAAGCCCACACCCTCTCTTTTTATAGAGAGGAAGCTTTTCTTCCCGTTGGCCGCCACCAGTCGACTGCTGCCCTTGGCAGTCGACTGCTGCCACTCCAACGGCCTCCGAACACGTCGGATCCCGACCGTTGTAGTCCAACGGAACACTTGGCAGTCGACTGATGGACCTCATCATCGGTCCGTCGCCTCCGTAGTCGACCGCCCGCCGGCTACGAGTGGTTCTGGCTAAACCCTTTCGACGATCATGATCACGCTTCAACGGATCGATGATGGCTGATCGCCACATATGGCGATCACCGGCCTCAAAACAACCAGTCGAACCACGTTCGACTCAGAGCAGTCGACTTCCATTCCATGGCAATCGACTGGTGTCGGGAAATCTCATCCGACACTTAGCCAAATGGCCAAGTTTAACCTTAGAGCTACTACCCCTTCCTGGTTTACATTCGCTCACTCTCATCTCTCAGAGTCCCTCGCCTTCGAAGTTATCTTCGTCCTCGACCACGTCCCTCGGCAGCATCAGGCGCACGACTCTACAATGCTCCTTCGTGTCTCTTGCCTCGAAGTCTACTTCCTCCGGCTTCACTCCAAGGTCCTCGTCCGGCGGTCCCTCAGATGCTCCAAGCGCACGGCTTCCGCAAATCCATCCTTCACTAACTCAAGGACCGAGTCATGAGTTGTGAAATTCGCCACGGCTCCATGTGCGAATTACTAAGCCCTGCAAGACTCCAACGCACATATCAAATCACACTAACACCCTAACTTAAACCCTTTGCCATACACATCAAAACCTTATCATGGCAAGAGATTGCCCTAACAATCTCCCCCTTTTTGATGTGTGGTAATCCATTTAAGTTAGGTAAAAACATTTGATAGAAATTCTAAGGTAAGAAAGCTTGTAAACATAAACATGATATAGCAACATGCAACTCTTCCTTAATCCATGAAACTCCCCATACATATTTCTCCCCCTATCATAATTTACTTAAACATAATCATTTCTCCCCCTTTGACACCATCAAAAAGATTAACACTAAGTTATAAACTCATGGCATCAAGTCTCATAGAAGGAAAATACCAAAAATTGGTCTAAAACCTGAATTCAGCCTTAACTAGTCTAATTTCCAGGCCACCAATGATTTGCTATCGATTATGGCGCATCATCCTTCATGAATTCAAATTCGATTTTTGTAAATTGAAATGCATTAAAAATTCTAGAAAATTCGAAAAATCATGAAATTTGGGGAACACATTTCTTTTAAGTATATCTATCAATGAAAAATAGTTCTTCATGAAAAGTCATTATATTTTCCGAGATTTGCCAAAAATCTAAAAGCTTTAAAAACCACTAGTTTTTGAATATGTTAGTATCCATTTTAACACCTAGTCTTGCTTTGGATTGTTTCAAAACATGAATACATGGATTTTAAAGTAAGAAATTGTTTTGAAAACATATGAAATATCCAACCATGATCTTTGGGCAATATGTCTATGAATTAAACATAAGCCTTCCCTATGATTGATCTATTATTGCTATTTTGATACTTTAAATGACCATCTAAATGTCATAGGCATTAGTGGACATTTGTATCATCCTAACATCTCACTCATGCTAAGTTTTCAATCAAAGTAGCCTATAGTGAGTGTGAGATGCATCCTAAAGGGTATTTGTATATACTTAACCATTATATTCATGCAATTCTATCAAGGTTAAGTATCATCCTCACAATCCTCATGATCATAAAGGCATGTATGAACTAATTTCACATTATGATCATAAAACACATGTATTCATTGAATTGTTATCATGCATTAGGTATTATATCATGATAATAAACAAAGTATCACCTCAAACATGATTTAACCCTATTTCTCATGATGATGTGCCAAATTTCAAAATCATAAATCATGATTGCACATATACATAGCAATTACATTGATTATCATGATTTAAGCATTATTATCTATTTATAGGTGCATTATCATCACCTAACACTATTTCAAAAATGTGTCCCGACATCCTAAGTCAACCAAAGATATGATATAGGTCAAGTCCATATGGTTGACTACCCTAGGGTTTTCCTAACCCTTAAGGATGGATTTTGGAACCCAAAATAGATTCTTGCCTATGGGGTTCACTAGAAATTCCTTAGGAATCCATTTCCTAGCAATTACTTTCTTCTTATCTTGTCCCCTAGCAATTAGGCATTTGTAGGCCTTTTCATTTTTCTTTTCTTTATAACCTAGGCCTTTCTTATTAAAACTAGCTCTTTGGCTCACTATAATCATGTTCAATGTATTTGAGCCAATTGTAAACTTTTCTAGGGCTTTGGTTAAATAATCTACTTTCTCTCTTAAAGCCCTATTTTCTTCTATACATGCATCACTAACATCCAAAGGCATATAGTTATCATGTGAGCATGCATCATTTAAGCTAGAAGAAATATTATCATCATTTAAGCATGCTTTTTCTAGTTTATTTTCTAAGTCTTTAATTGTTAGTGAAAGCCCTAGAGCCAATCATGTGATGATTGTTGTATGAACTTTATTGTATCATATTCCTATTAATAAAGGCATGGTTATTATATTTACTTGTATTGGTGCCAAATAACTAAATATAATAATGTCCTTGAGTAGTAGGTTCTTATCTATATCAATCGATTGGTTGAATCGATAATGAGATGATATAGAGAACACTACTCTTAATCATTTCTAGTCGAGTATTAACATTCAGGGACAATGTTAATGCATAGAGACTAGCATGTAGGTCAACAAGATGACTTGATCTCACAAGTCATGGATATGAGATATCAAGTTGACACATGGGTATGCATTGGAGAATGTATACTGAATGACCCGCCATGAGAAAGTATCATGGATCGTTATATGAGTGTCATATACTTTCTCATGTGGCTATTAGTATGACTATTAGTCCTTAGACCTGAAGTCACCATGGTTCCCTACATAAGGAGTTGCATACTTTGGCTTCGTCAAACGTCACCCGTAAATGGGTGGACTATAAAGGCGATTACTGGGTATGTAACGAATTATGCGGAGGGATGTGAGTGATGTAGATGGGATCTATCCCTCCTATATGTCGGGGGTGACATCGATATTCTTGATAGAGTGAGACCACGAAGTGCATGGCCATGCCCAAATGAGTCAATATGAGATATTGAGCTCATTTGATTAGAGTGAGTCTACTTGGAGTTCAAGACTTAGATTGTACCGAGGATGACACGGTCTATGCCTCGATTGGTCAATCTAGATGTCAAGGATAGAGGGACATTGTCACATATTGTGAGAGTCACAATTAGTAGTCACAAAGGTGATGTTGGAGCTCAACATTCTTGTAACTTGGGTAGCAATGATGTGTTGCTAGATACCGCTCATTGCTTATGTTCCTAAATCGGTTTAGGGACATTGCCAACGTTACAAGAACCTATAGGGTCACACACATAAGAGCAATTAGATGGAGATTAGGTTCATATGATGAACCATGAGGATTAGGTTCATGGGATGAACCAAATTGGATTAAGAGTAATCCAAATTAGACTAATTGAGTTAGACTCAAGTTGATTCAAGTGTTGAATGAGTCTAATTGAGATTTGATTCATCAAATCAATTTAAATTAATGAATAGAGATTCATTATATTAAATTGACTTGAGTCAAGTGGTTAGATTTGATCAACCATGGGAGATTAGAGGTCAAGTTTGACTTGACTTGAGAGGGAAGATGAAAGGTCAAGTTTGACTTGACCAAATGCCATGTCATGATGATGACTAGGCATGGCCAGCCAATGATGATGCTCCACATCATCATTGACTTTGTCAATTGGTGCCACCTCATGAGGGAGACCAAGGGACATGGGAGTTACATGCATGCATGTAACTCCCTCTCCTTGAAGTGGCCGGCCACTTTAGGGGTTTCATTAGGGTGAATTCATTTGATGAGTTACTCTCATTACTTCATCTTCAACCTTGAAACTTTTTCTCTCAAGCTCTCCCTCTCCAACCTCATCTTGCCGAAATTCCTAAGGGAGTGCTAGCACACTCTAAGGCATTTCTCTCCACCTATTGCTTGTGTGGATACCATAGAGGAGTGTGCACTTGACACTCTCGAGTTCCGGCGGACTTTTGGACGAGCGGGATAAGCGAAGGGCGTCGCTACGAGGGTAACATTCTAACCTCTTAGATCTAAGGTAGATCTAGGATTCTTGTAAGCACATACATGTAATTATAATTTTTATACTTCGCACGGATCCGTGGCCGGGGTTTCCGAGGTTTCCACAACGCAAAAAGCGGTTTTTGCGGCTCGGAAAAACCCAACATTAATTTGCTCAAGCATGCTCTTATTTTTCTTCTTATCTCTAAATAGGTCCTTAGTGAGGCTAGAAATCATAGAAACTATTTTACTAGGTGAAAGATTAGTTACCATAGTTTCCATGTCCTCTTCTTCTTCTTCGGATGAGGATGTAGAGGCTCCCCCTTCACTAGAGCTCCCTCCACTTGAGCTTGATTCTTCATTTTCGGTGGAGGAGCAATCCGAGTCATCAAATGCCATTAGAGCAAGGTTGGTGACGAAAGTGTTCTCCTCTTCCGATGATGATGAAGAGGAAGAGGAAGGGTCATCCCACGTCTTTGCTTTGAATGCCCTGGCCTTCCCCTTTTCCTTTGCCTTCTTCTCCTCTTCCTTTTTCTTCTTGCTCCCCTTTTTCTTCTTCTTTTCTTCTTTCTTTCTCTTCTCCTCCTTGCTTTTGTTCAAGAGGGGACAATTGTCCCTTATGTGTCCCTCTCCTTGGCAATTGTAATAAATGATCTTCCCCCTTGGTCTTTTATTCCTATCATTTGATTTGTTAAATCTAAAACCTTTTAATGTACGCCTTACCCTCCTTACCATATAGGCTTCTTCCGTGCTATCCATGGAGGAGGAGGAGGAAGCTTCGTCATCGGAGGAGGAGGGAATCTCTATCTTCTTCTTCCCCTTGTTTGCCAACAATGCTACTCTCCTTGAAGGTTGGATTCTAGGCTCTTCTTGTATACCTTCAAGCCTTGTTTCATGAAGCTCCATGGTTGAGAAGAATTCCTCAAAGGTGCTTACTTCTAAGTTCTTGGAGATATAAAATGAGTCCACCATGGAGCTCCATCTTGAGGACCGGGGAAAGGCATCTATGACCTTCATTACCATATCCCGGTTGGAGAGCTTTTCTCCTACACTTGTTTTCCCAATTAATATTTCTTTAAACCTAGAATGTAATGATGTTACCTTTTCCAATTTGATATTTGATAGTTGGGAGCGGAGGAGGTCTATTCTTGCAAGTTTGGCTTCCAAAGTGCCTTCATGAAGTTCAACCAATCTCTCCCACATCTCCTTGGCACTTGAGCATTCCTCAATTCGGTTGATCTCTTGTTGGGGGAGCACATTGAAGAGATGGTGCTTGGCTTTTGAGTTTGCAAGGTGCTCTTCCCTTTCCTTTTTGGTCCACCTAGATTTCTCTATTGGCTTCCCTTCTTCATCCCTAGGCAAAACGAAACCGGATTCCATTGCAATCATGATATCAAAATCCGTTTCGAAAAATACCTCCATTCGCTTCTTTCACCAAGAGAATTCTCCTTCAAACTTTGGTGGATGGATGTTGGAGCCGGCCATTTTGAAAGTTGCTTGTTGTGGCGGTTAATCCTCGACAAGCTTTCCTTGGCTCTGATACCACTTGTTGGAGATCAAAACGGACGGCTAGAGGGGGGTGAATAGCCCTTTGTCGTTGGATGCCGGTATTTGCTCGTCTACAAAACTAATTAGCGCAACGGAAACAATAAAGACAAGCAAATGCAAATACAAGAAAACAAATGCTAACACGATAGTATAACGTGGTTCACGACTATGCCGCTAATCCACGGTCCCCGATTCGTCCTCGGTGAATCACTCCGCCAAAACCAATCCACTAATGGTCTCTCCTTTGCACCAAGCTAGGTGGAGGTAACCTTCACAATCAAGATCACTCTTCTTACAATAAGAATGAAGTAAAAGCAAGTAAGAAGAGTTTAAAGCTTGTGGGGCACTTGGATGGTCGTTTGGAGTAAGAGCATTAACCATCCAAAAGCCCACACCCTCTCTTTTTATAGAGAGGAAGCTTTTCTTCCCGTTGGCCGCCACCGATCACGCCCTTGAAGTCATTGCCGCCACACTCAACGCTCGAACACGTTGGATCCCGACCGTTGTAGTCCAATGGAACACTTGGCAGTCGACTGATGGACCTCATCACGATCGCCGCCTCCATAATCGATCGCCCGATGGCTACGAGTGGTTCTGCGAAACCCTTTCGACCCGACTCATCGCTTTCGGCATTGGATCGATGGTCTTAGCGATGATCGCCACATATGGCAGTCGATTGCTTGCCACAAAACAACCAGTCGAATACCAGTCGAACCATGTTCGACTCAGAGCAGTCGACTGCCATTCCATTGCAGTCGACTGGTGTCGGGAAATTCCATCCGACACTTAGCCAAATGGCCAAGTTTCACCTTAGAGCTACTACCCCTTCCTGGGTTACATTCGCTCACTCTCATCTCTCAGAGTCCCTCTCCTTCGAAGTTATCTTCGTCCTCGGCCACGTCCCTCGGCAGCATCAGGCACACGGCTCTGCAATGCTCCTTCGCGTCTCTTGCCTCGAAGTCTACTTCCTCCAGCTTCACTCCAAGGTCCTCGTCCGGCGGTCCCTCGGATGTTCCAAGCGCACGGCTTCCGCAAAGCCATCCTTCACCGACTCAAGGACCGAGTCATGAGTTGTGAAACTCGCCACGTCTCCATATGCAAATTACTAAGCCCTGCAAGACTCCAACGCACATATCAAATCACACTAACACCCTAACTTAAACCCTTTGCCACACACATCAAAACCTTATCATGGCAAGAGATTGCCCTATCAAAATTCAGCTCTTCCGATCCACCACCACACGGGGATAACAATAACATATAGCTGAGGAAAAATTCAGCTCTTCCGATCCACCATCACACGGGGATAAAAATAATATATAGCTGAGGGAAAACTCAGCTCTTCCGATCCACCACCATACGGGGATAAATATAATATATAGTTAAGGTAAAACTCAGCTCTTCCTATCCACCACCACACAGGGATAAAAATAATTTATAGCTGAAGGAAAACTCAGCTCTTCCGATCCACCACCACACGGGGATAAAAATAATATATAGCTGAGGGAAAACTTAGCTCTTCTGATCCACCACCATACAGGAATAAAAATAATTTATAGCTGAAGGAAAACTCAGCTCTTCCGATCCACCACCACACGGGGATAAAAATAACATATAGCTGAGGGAAAACTCAGCTCTTCTGATCCACCACCATACGGGAATAAAAATAATTTATAGCTGAAGGAAAAGTCATCTTTTTCGATCCACCACCACACGGGAATAAAAATAATTTATAGCTGAAGAAAAACTCAGCTCTTCCAATCCACCACCACACGGGGATAAAAATAATATATATCTGAGTGAAAATTCAGCTCTTCCGATCCATCACCTCACGGTGATAAAAATAATATATAACTGAGAAAAAACTCAGCTCTTCCGATCCACCACCATACGGGGATAAAAATAATATATAGCTAAGTGGAAATTCAACTCTTCTAATCCACCACCACACGGGGATAAAAATAATATATAGCTGAGTGGAAATTCAGCTCTTTCGATCCACCACCACACGGGGATAAAAAAAATTGTGATGACCTGACCTAGGGCTTCACCTGGTCGGGTCGGGAACATTTTTTACTCCATCGTTATCTTCTTCTGTGCACCTACCTTGAACTCCACTCCTCTGATCCTCCACTATACGAGGATATCTGCTTGCCTGGAAGACAAGCAAAGAGAATAGTGATGACCTAACCGAGGACTTCACCTGGTAAGGTCGGAAGAATTTTTTACTCCGCCATTGTATTTCTTCAAGAGTGCATCTACCTTAAACCCAACTCCTTCGATCCTCCACCATACGAGGATATCTGCTTACCTGGAAGACAAGCAAAGACAATAGTGAAAAAGGGAGTCCAACCTGGTCGCTCAATGTGATGATCTAATGACACAACTGGCAATGGCTCAGAGTGAAAAAGAGGAACTCCAGATAAAGAATGATGATTTTCAACAATAATTGTTCCTACAATCCAGCCAGCTTCAACAGATCCCCCTCCTCGCTCAAGAACTAGAGGAACATAAGATGTAGCTGTTAGGTCAATCTCTTGCCGAGATATGGTTTTGATGTGTGTGGCAAAGGATTTAAGTTAGGTTGTTATTGTGATTTGATATGTGTGTTAGAGTCTTGCAGGACTTAGTAATTCGCACATGGAGCCTTGGCGAGTTTCACCTCTCATGACTCGGTCCTAGAGTCGGTGAAGGATAGCTTTGCGGAAGGTGTTCGCTTAGAGCATCCGAGAGACCGTTGGACGAGGAGCTTGGAGTGAAGCCGGAGGAAGTAGACTTTAGGGCGAGACGCGAAGGATGGCGCTGTAGAGTCGTGCGCTTGGTGCATCCGAGGGACGTGTCCGGACGAAGACAACTTCAAAGGCGAGGGACTCCAAGGGATGAGAGTGAGCGAATATAACCCAAGAAAGGGTAGTGCTCTTAGGTGAAACTTGGCCATTTGGCTAAGTGTCGGATGAGATTTTTGACATCAGTCGACTGCCATGGAATGGAAGTCGACTGCTCTAAGTCGACCGGGTTCAACTGGTATCCGACTAATGGGATTTTAGCCCAGCAGTCGACTGCCATGGAATGGCAGTCGACTGGTAGACCATCAGTCGACTGCCATTCCATGGCAATTGACTGATAAAGGCGATGTCGGGCACAAAAGCGAGTCGAGCTCGCGAGCACTCGACTGATCGGAGCATCAGTCGACTGATGGCAATATCAGTCGACTGATGAGGAAGATGTTGAATGAAATCCAACATAGAAAGCAGTCATTATTGGGCAACGGCTACAGGATCAGTCGACTGGTCCTATGTCAACGGGAAGAAACCCTCTTCCTCTATAAAGAGGAAGGGTGTGGGGCTTTTGGGGCCTAATGCTTAAACTCCTAACAGCTCCCAAAGTGCCCTAAACGTTTTCCACTCTTCTGCTAGTGCTAATCTTCATTCTATTATAGAAGAGTGATCCTTGTGTAAAAGAGGTTACCTCCACCTAGCTTTGTGCAAAGGAGAGATCTAGTGGAAAGATTGAGGAGTGATTCACCTTGGACGAATCGGACCGTGGATTAGCGGCGTGGTCGTGAACTACGTTACATCCCTTGTTAGCGTTTGTATTTTTGTTTATTGCTTTGTCTTTATTGTGTATGCTTCCGCTTGCGCTAATGATTTTGTAGACTAGCAAACGAACGAACAAATTCCACCGTCCGACGAAAGAGGACTATTCACCCCCCTCTAGCCGGCCATCCACATACACATCGATCCCGTACAAGTTGTAGGGGATCGATCGGTGTGTATTAGCCGGCTAGAGGGGGGTGAATAGCCCTCTTCGTACAATGATGGAATTTTCTCATCTACAAAATCGTTAGCGCAAGAGGAATACTAATAAACAAGCAAACAAGACAACAAATGTAAAGATAAACAATGCTAACACAATATGTAACGTGGTTCACGGCTACGCCGCTAATCCATGATCCCCGATTCGTCCTCGGTGAATCACTCCGCAACCAATCCACTATTGGTCTCTCCTTTGCACCAAGCTAGGTGGAGGTAACCCTTACAACTCAAGAACACTCCTTCTTTTACAATTCATGTGAAAGAAACTAGAAGAAAGAGTTTATCACTTGTAGAGAACTTCGATGATGGTTTGGAATATAAGCATTAGCCATCCAAAAGCCCACACCCTCTCTTTTTATAGAGAGGGCTGATTTCTTGTCGTTGGCCACCACCAGTCGACTGCACCCACTGCAACGGCCTCCGAACACGTCAGAACCCGACCGTTATAGTCCAATGGAACCTTTGGCAGTCGACTGATGTATCCATTAGTTGACTGATGCCTCGTAGTCGACTGCCCAGTCGGCAATGAGCGGTTTTGTGGCCCAAACCCTCGACGACGATCACGCCATCGGCCGATCGATGATCTTTAGTGATCACAACATATGGCGCTCGCTAGCCCAAAAACCACTCAGTCGGATACTAGTCGAACCCGTTCGACTCAGAGCAGTCGACTTCCATTCCATGGCAGTCGACTGATGTCGGGAAAACTCATCCGACACTTAGCCAAATGGCCAAGTTTCACTAGGAGCACTACCCCTTCCCGGGTTACATTCGCTCACTCTCATCCCTCAGAGTCCCTCGCCTTTGAAGTTATCTTCGT
This sequence comes from Wurfbainia villosa, assembly GCA_025175895.1. Lineage (NCBI taxonomy): Eukaryota > Viridiplantae > Streptophyta > Magnoliopsida > Zingiberales > Zingiberaceae > Wurfbainia > Wurfbainia villosa. Next base: position 32,559,210 of record CM046000.1, on the reverse strand, counting down.
CCGGCCACATCCCTTGGAAGCGCTAAGCGCACGGCTCTACAGCGCCATCTTTCGCGTCTCGCCCTGAAGTCTACTTCCTCCGGCTTCACTCCAAGTCATCTCGTCTGGCGGTCCCTCGGCAGCATCAAGCGCACGGCTCTGCAATGCTCCTTCTCCGACTCAAGCACGAGGTTGTGAGTAGTGAACCCGCCAAGACTCCATGTGCGAATTACTAAGTCCTACAAGACTCCAACTCACATATCAAATCACAATAACAACCTAACTTAAACCCTTTGCCACACATATCAAAACTATATCACGGCAAGAGATTGCTTTAACACAAGTGGTATCAGAGCCAAGGAGAGCTTGTCGAGGACTAACTGCCACAACAAGCACATTCAAGAATGGCTGGCTCCAACATTCGCCCACCAAAGTTTGAAGGAGAATTCTCTTGGTGGAAAAAGAGAATAGAGGTATTCTTTGAAACCGACTTCGAAATTTTATTAATTATGGAAAATGGTTTCGAGATGCCTAGGAATGAAGAAGGGGAGTCATTGGAGAAATCAAGATGGAATAAAAGACAAAGAGAGGAGTACTTGGTGAATTCAAAAACCAAGCACCACCTCTACAATGTACTCCCCCAACAAGAAGTGAATAGGATAGGGGAGTTTGCAAGTGCCAAGGAGATGTGGGAGAAGCTAGTAGAGCTTCATGAAGGCACTTCGGAGGCCAAGCTTGCAAGAAGAGACCTCCTCCACTCCCAACTATCAAACATCAAATTAGAAAAGGAAGAAAAGGTAACATCATTGCATTCTAGATTTAAATAAATTTTGATTGGACAAACAAGTGTAGGAGAAAGACTTTCGAACCGGGACATGCTCAAGAAAGCAATTGATGCCTTTCCCCGGTCATCAAAATGGAGCTCAATGGTTGACTCCTTCTACATGTCCAAGAATTTAGAAGTGAGCACCTTGGATGAGTTCTTCTCAACTATGGAACTCCACGAAACAAGGCTCGAGGGAATAGTAGAAGAGCCAAGGTTTCTACCTTCAAGAGGAGTAGCCTTGATGGCTAACAAAGGAAAGAAGAAGATGGAGACCCACTCCTCCTCCAATGAGGCATCCTCCTCCTCCTCCATGGATAGCACGGAAGAAGCCTATATGGTAAGCAGGGTAAGGCGTGCATTAAAAGGTTTTAAATTTAATAAATCTAATGATAGGAGAAGAAGACCAAGGGGAAAGGTGATTTGTTATAATTGCCAAGAAGAGGGACATATAAGGGACAATTGTCCTCTCTTGAACAAGAGCAAGGAGGAGAAGAGAAAGAAGGAAGAAAAGAAGAAGAAGAAGGGGAGCAAGAAGAAGGAAGAAGAGAAAAAGGCCAAAGAAAAAGGGAAGGCCAAGGCACTAAAAGCAAGGACTTGGGATGACCCCTCTTCATCATCATCATCATCATCGGAAGAGGAAATTCCTTTGTCACAAACCTTGCTTTGATGACATTTGACGACCTAGACTCATCCTCCTCCGAAAATGAAGGATCAAGCACAAGTGAGGAGAGCTCTAGTGAAGGGGGAGCTTCTTCACCATACTCATCCGAAGAAGAAGACGTGGAAACTATGTTAACGAACCTCTCACCAAGTAAAATAGTTTCCATGATTTCTAGTCTTACTAAGGATCTTTTTAGAGCCAAAAAGAAAAATAAAAGCATGTTTGATCAAATTAAGGATTTAGAACAAAAATTAGAAAAAGAATGTTTTAATGATAATAATGATGATGCATGCTCACATGATCTTTATATGCCATTTGATGTTAATGATGCATGCATAGAGGAAATGATGGGTGGATGATTCGGAGGCTCATTGGCTCCCATGTCCCCGGATTAAAATATTCACTAATGAAAGGATTAATCCGGATGGGATGAGCTTCCTTAACAACACCATTTCGTCGTCGTGCTAACAACTTGAGTGGTCGCTTGAACAAACTAGTTGTTCAAGCAACACAACTCTTCTAGTTGGTTAGCCGCGGAAGAGACGACGGATGGATCACCGGTTTTTGTGTTTGTCTTCGGGGTCCATGATTATACAATATATATTCATACACACACATGCATAATCAAGACAAATAAGAACATGCTCAGATCTGTACATAAAGTTAAAATAACTTTATACCTCACGATCTTCTACCGTATGTCCTATCCTTCTCGTGGACGACGTGTGGATGAAGTTCCTCCACGAGTAGAAGCCTTCTAGATCGCTTTCTTCTCTACCTTGTCCGCTGCGAACAAAGAGAAGAACTCGCAAATACCTTTCCTATCTAGAACCGGCCACCAAATTAGGGAACTTGGTGCAACCGCCGGCCAAGGAGCAATGGATGATGCGCCGGCCAACTTCAAGAAGAGTTGCCGCCGGCCACTTTGGAGAATAGGGAGGAGGAAGAGAACCGGCCACCAATGGGAGGAGAACCGCCGGCCAAGGAAGAAGGGAAAGACCTTAAGGTTGGGCGCCGGCCAAGTATTGATGGTGCAAGTTGGGCGCCGGCAACAACTAGAAGGAAGAAGATAGTTGCCGCCCAACCCTAGCTCCAAACCCTAGCCGCCCACCTCCAAAAGCCAAACCCTAATTCTTCAATCTTTGATTCATCCTTGCCACCCAACCCTAGCCATCTATTTATAGAATAGGGCTTAAGCCTCCTTTAATCTCCACCGTCGGATCTAGGGATTTAATCTCCACCGTCGGATCTAGGGTTTTATCCCAACCGTAGGATCTAGGGTTTAATCCCAACCATCGGATCTAGGATTTCATCCCAACCGTTGGATCTAAGGTTTCATCCCAACCGTTGGATCTAGGGTTTTATCCCAACCGTCGGATCTAAGGATCTAATCCCAACCGTCGATTCTAGGATTTCATCCTAACCATCGAATCTAGGGATTTAATCCCAACCGTTGGTTCTAGGGTTTCATCCAACCATCGGATCTAGGGATTTAATCCCAACCGTTGGTTCTAGGTTTTGTTTTACATTCTTGGATCTAGACTTCACAAGGATTATATTAGGCTACGATAGGGACCATAAGGAGGAGTTGGGTCTTGGCCACCCGAGTTACGTATTTGCTATTGGATTACACTGCGTTGTCATTGAACTGCAAACCTATAGCTAAATGTATATGGCGATACATAGTAGAATCATCTATAATTATAGAATATTCATTACCTAACAAGATAGGCATGGGAACAATGTACATCGAAAGTCCCCAATTAGCAAAGAAAGATCAACGGTTAATTAACATCTAATTCCTCGAGGAGTACCACTCAACCTTATCATCATGTTGACTAAGTCAACCAGCTGGGTTTACATGATGAACCTTATGAGCTCCTCAAGGGGACATCATCAACCTAATATATAGGACACGGTTTCCTCCTATAATCAAGCGGCACACCATGTAAATAATATTATTTCCCAACTTAAGGGCATATTGATTTAATCCATCTAAATCTCACCTTGGTAAATCAAAGAAATAAATACTAAGTACATGTGCTAGTTATTATATCGGGATTAAGAGCATGTACAACATAATATCCGAGTCAGGATTCAATTATGTAGTCAGTACTAAATTGAATCACCTCTATGTCGGTCCTACTCAATACACCTAAGTGTACTAGTGTAACTCTATGTTCAAGATAAAACAATACCAAGCTACACTACAACAATGCCAATGGTTTGTCCAAAACCATCTTGGTTGTGAGCCTTTACTTATATTTTACAAGGTACTGATAACATGATCTTCTGTGCCACACCAAGCACCATGTTATCTACAATGTAAAATATTAGACAATATGCACACATATATAATGAATATATAAAATGCAAATAATGATCATGTGATTCTTATTTCAAAATAGAATGTTCATACAAAAAGAGCTAGGCTTTCAGTATACATTCCAACAATCTCCCACTTATACTAAAAGACTATGCCGTCATCACTCTGCCATACATCTGATCCCCATGTCCTCCACGTGCCTATCAAACGCTTTCGCTGGAAGGGCCTTAGTGAATGGATCCGCCAGGTTATCCTCTAATGCAATCTTGGCGACAGCAACTTCTCCTCGCTTTACGATCTCTCGTATGAGGTGGTACTTGCGCTCTATGTGTTTACTCGCCTTATGGGCTCGTGGTTCCTTCGAGTTTGCAACTGCACCACTATTATCATAATAAATTGTGATAGTTCTAGGCAAACCAGGAATCACATCCAAGTCCATCAAGAAGTTCCTGAGCCATACAGCTTCCTTGGCTGCCTCAGAGGCTGCCACATACTCAGCTTCCATGGTAGAGTTCGCCACGCACTTCTGCTTGACACTCCTCCATACTATGGCTCCACCTCCAAAAGTAAACACAAACCCCGAGGTAGACTTACTCTTGTCCCTATCTGATTGGAAATCCGAATCCGTGTAACCCACAGGGACTAATTGATCTGCCCGATAAACCAGCATATAATCCCTAGTCCTTCTCAGGTACTTTAATATATGCTTTACCGCAGTCCAATGTCCCTGTCCAGGATTACTCTGATATCTGCTAACCATGCCCACGATAAAGCAGATATCCGGTCTCGTACATAGCATAGCATACATAAGGCTTCCTACTGCCGAAGCATAAGGAACCGCCTTCATGTCCTCTATCTCCTTTGATGTTTTGGGACACATCTCTTTAGATAAAGGAACTCCATGCCTAAAAGGTAGAAAACCTTTCTTGGAGTTCTGCATGCTAAAACGAGCAAGGATAGTGTCAATGTATGAAGCTTGGGATAAGCACAACATCCTTTTCTTGCGATCCCTTATAACTTTGATCCCAAGGATGTGTCCCACTTCTCCCAAGTCCTTCATATCAAACTGTTTGGACAACCATACCCTTACGTCTGATAACACTTTGATATTGTTGCCAACTAACAAAATGTCATCTACGTATAGTACAAGAAACACCACTACGTTTCTGTCACATCTCTTGTATACACAAGGCTCATCCGGACTTTGAATAAATCCATATGACTGGATTACCTCATCAAAGCGGATGTTCCAAGATCTAGAAGCTTGCTTCAATCCATAAATGGACCGATTAAGCTTACATACAAGATGCTCTTTTCCTTTAGCAATGAATCCCTCTGGTTGCCGCATATAGATGTTCTCCTCAAGACTTCCGTTAAGGAAAGCTGTCTTGACATCCATCTGCCAAATCTCATAATCCATATGAGCAGCTATAGATAAGAGAATCCGGATAGACTTAAGCATAGCTACCGGCGAAAAGGTCTCCTCATAATCGATACCCTCTTTCTGAGTATACCCTTTCGCAACAAGCCTAGCTTTGAAGGTCTCAACCTTCCCGTCTACTCCTCTCTTTCTCTTGTAGATCCACTTGCATCCAATGGTTTTTAAACCATCGAGTGGTTCTACTAGCTCCTGTTGGATCAATGCGGTTCGCTAGAGGGGGGGGGGTGAATAGCGAAAGAAAAAAACTTTTTCGAATTCGTTTCAAGACAAATATACGCAGCGGAAAGATAAGCAAAACAAAAAAGTAAAGGAGACAATAGAAACAAGATATTTACTTGGTTCGTAGCCGAAGGCTACTACTCCAAGGCCCTAGTGGTCCTTGACCACGCACGGAGGGCAAATCACTAAACAAACTCCTCCTCATTGGAGGTAGGAGTTAATCGATACAAAAAACTTGAGGTAGAGGGACACTCCCCCTCTCCTCGTTACGATAGAAAAATAGCTTCGAAGAATGTAAATGAGCAACGACACTAAAATTAAAACCGACGTACAAAAATAAAGGAAATGAAACCTAGACGTCGGAGAAGAAGAAGCACGTTGTTGTCGGTAGCTTTGCGGAGACTTTTTGGAAGCTTAGAATTGTTGTTAAAACCCTAGGTTTGGCCCTCCTTTTATAGCCTTTGAGCCCCTTTTCAAGTGGGTCTTCAACCAATCACAAATGGACACCAAACCGCTTTGAGGTGGAGTGATAAGCCTTGACTCCTCGAATCTGATCATTGACCATCGATCGATGGCCATCATCGATCGATGGCGATCGGTCGATTGATGACCTTCGAACCGATCGATACACGACAGTCGAGTCCTCCAAGCTGGCAGTCGACTGATGCTTGCTGCAAGTCAAAGTTAGCTCAATAAAAACATAATTTTGATGGTCGTCGACCATCCGATCTCGACCTAGACCATCTATAAGATGTCTTTGGTCGGATCTACGCTTAAGATCATCCCCGTAAAGAGGATACGACCTTACTTACTCTCGCACACACGAGCTTACCTCGATACTTACGTGTCGCTTTTTCGCCTTCCACTCGATTCCTTGACTCCCTCCAAAGTAACTCGAGTATCGCCATCCACCGCGGCTTCTCCGTGTCGCTAGCCTTCACTCAGCTATATCAATCTTCCACACTCGATTCACAGTGAGAAAACAAAATAGACTTAACTTTTGTGTCTTTGCTATAATCAAAACACGAGTTCAATTTCGGTGCCTCCTTTGCACCAACAATCTCCCCTTTATGATATATGGCAAAAACACACAAAGTTAAGGAAATTAAGTGCATGAAACAGTAAAGACAAGAAGCAAAAGTAGGAGTAGTAAAAATATTTCTCAAGTTCTCCCCTTAGAGGAACCCTTCCCCTTGACCGAGGGTGAGTACTTGAAAAAGACTTTTAGTTCTCCAAACACAAAAGTTAAGTTAGGCTTCTTAGAGTCAAAAATAAGTGCAAGTTAAGTAATCAAAAGTTAAGTCAAAAGGTTAATTATTCAAAAGGTTTAACTTTTGATTTCTTAACTTGGGCCTTTAAAGTTTTCAATTCCGAAGAGTTGAAACCTAAACCTTACTCCCCCTTAACTTAGGCCAGAATCAAAGTTTTAAGTTAAGTTATCAATTTCAAAAATTTGAAATTGAACTTTGGCCTTTTCTTGAACCTTAACTTTGGCCTTTTCTCCCCCTTTTGACATAAATCAAGGAAAAAGTGGGGGGGTTTTAAGAAAACCTTAAGTCCAAGCATGATGATTTTGAAAATAGTATGTGAAAATAATTCATCTAAATGTTCAACTCTAGTTTGACTTGATTGAAATGATATTATCAACAAGTCCTGATTAGAGTTGGTTAATATTAGTTGCATATTTATACTCCAAGGTTCATATTGACGCACTTGATCTACATCTTGGAACCTGGAGTAGGGTCCTAACATCTCACGCCCATCTACGTGGCTAAGTACACAAACACATTAGTCCTATGTGTTGTGAGATGTACTGGCTCCTTAAATCTATAGGTGCATGATATCTAAGGTATGTCCTATGCTAGTTCCATCAAAATGAAAAATAAGAAATAGTAGTAAGAAAATATAGTTTGCAAGTTCTTATTCTATTACGCACATGCCCAATTTTCGTCTTAATAGACTAAATTCGGCTTCGGGTAGGGGTTTAGTAAATAGGTCTGCTAGGTTAGATTTCGATTCTACGTACTCGAGTTGTATGGCTCCGTTGGCCACATGTTCTCGAATGAAATGGTGTTTGACTTCTATATGTTTGGTCCTAGAGTGACATATTGGATTCTTGGTAAGATTAATTGAACTAATGTTATCTACGTGAAGTTTAGTATTCGTAAAGTCTAACTTAAAGTCACGGAGAGTGTGCTTCATCCAAAGAAGTTGAGTGACACACTCACCCATCGTGATGTATTCGACTTCGGTGGTAGATAAGGCAACACAATGTTGCTTCCTACTGCACCAACTCACTAGACTCGAGCCGAGTAGTTGACAACAACCACTCGTGCTCTTTCTATCGAGTTTACTACTGGCATAATCCGAATCGGAGTAGCCGATTAGTTCGAACTCAGTAGATCTAGGATACCAAATACCGACATTAAGTGTACCCTTTAGATATCTAAGGATACGCTTAACTAGGGTTAGGTGAGACTCCTTAGCACAGGTTTGAAACCTGGCGCACATACTTACTGCGAATAGGATGTCGGGTCGACTACTCGCTAAGTATAGAAGACTTCTATTGCTCTATAGTACTTTAAGTCAATGGACTTACTTTCTAGGTCTTCTCCTATGTTAACATTTATCGCCATTGGGGTGTTTATTACCTTAGCGTCTTGCATTCCAAATCTTTTAATTAACTCCTTAGTGTATTTTTGTTGATATAGGTATATACCATCCTTAGTTTGTTTAATTTGTAGACCTAAAAAGAAACTTAACTCGCCTACCAAGTTCATTTCGAACTCACTTTCCATGAGCGAAACGAACTCGTTTAGTAAGGCTGAGTTAGAGGTTCCAAAAATTATATCGTCTACGTAAATTTGAGATATGAATATTTCTTTACCTAAGGTTTTTACAAAGAGAGTTGGGTCAACTAAGCCTTGGTTAAACCCTTTTGACTTAAGATGGATTTTAAGTCTCTCGTACCAAGCTCGAGGAGCTTGTTTAAGTCCATAGAGAGCTTTCTTAATTTTTAGAACATGGTCGGGTTTATCTAGATTTTCGAATCCGGGGGGTTGGCTAACATAAACTTCTTCTTTAATGTATCCATTTAGGAATGCCGACTTAACATCCATTTGAAACAGCTTAAATCCTCGATGTGCGGCATAAGCTAGCAACATTCGAATGGATTCGAGTCTAGCTACTGGGGCATAGGTTTCGTCGTAATCTAAGCCTTCGACTTGGCTAAATCCTTTGGCGACTAACCGAGCCTTGTTTCTAACTACTTCACCTTTATCATCAAGCTTATTTCAAAACACCCACCTTGTTCCAATTATCGTTTTGTCTTTAGGTGGTGGTACTAATTCCCACACTTCGTTCCTGGTAAATTGAGCTAGCTCTTCTTGCATTGTAATAATCCAATCGGGATCAAGAAGAGCTTGTTCAATTGATTTGGGTTCTATCTTTGAAATTAAGGAAATTTGACTAAGGTTCCTATAGGATGCTCTAGTTCGAACTCCTAGATTAGGATCTCCTATCACTTGATCGATAGGGTGGTTAGTCTGAGTCCTAGATTGGGTTGGGTTTGTGTCACCTAATGCTTGATCAATGGGGTGACTTGGTTGAACACTAGTTTGGTTGGAGTCATCTATCACTTGATCAATAGAGTGACTAGGTTGACTTAGGTTAAGATTAACACTAGACCTGATCTCCGGATCAGAGTAAGGTCTAGTATGAATCGGCTCGCTAATTGGGGTTGCCGGGGGTTTTGTAAGTTCATGTCCTTCATCGAATACTACATTGATAGTCTCCTCGACTCTAAGGGTGTCGTGGTTATATACTCTATACGCTCTACTTGTAGTCGAGTATCCTAGAAAGATTCCGGTCGTGGTTTTGAATGTAAATTTCCCTAGGTAATCCTTAGTGTTTAGGATATGTACCTTACACCCAAATACCCTAAAGTACTTGATGTTAGGTATTTTATCGTGATAAATCTCGTACGAGGTCTTAAGGTGCCTCTTTACCATAAGGATCCTATTTTGGACATAGCAAGTCGCTATAACGGCCGCCAAAACCTATCGGGTAGGTCGTGATTCGTTCAACATGGTCCTAGCGGCTTCTTGTAGAGTTCGGTTTTCCGCTCCACTAGGCCATTTCTTTGAGGGTCCTAGGGCAAGAGAATTCATGGTGGTATCCGTTTAGGTTACAGAAGTCGGTGAACCTTTGATTTTCGAATTCACCACCATGATCGCTTCTAAGTCTTTTAACCTTAAGGTCTTTTTGATTCTCGATTAATTTGAATAGATTGATTAATTGATCTAGGGTATCATTTTTATGTTTGATGAACCTAACCCAGGTAAACCTGGAGTAGTCGTCAATTATGACTAAGCAATATTGACTTCTATTGAGTGACTTGGCTCCATGTGAATCGAATAGATCCATATGCAGGAGCTCAAGTACACTTGAGGTTCGTTCTTGGTTAGTTAACTTGTGTTGTGTCCTAGGTTGTTTTCCTTGTTGACAAGCATTACAGATTTTATTAACCAAGTTGTTGAGGTTGGGTAAGCCTCTGACTAAGCCACTCTGACTCATCTTGTGGACGAGTCTTGGGTGCGAGTGACCGAGTCGTCGGTGCCACAACCATGATTCCTCTTGCCGTGTCATAAGACACTTAGTTGAGGAGTTGGTTAAATTGATCGTATAAATGTTGTTATTTCTAGTTCCTTTAAGAATTATTTCAGAGGTTTCGTTGGTATTAATTACGCATTCATTTTCTAGAAATATAACCTTATAGTTATTATCACACAATTGGCTTACACTAAGTAAGTTATATTCAAAATTCTCTACAAGTAATACATTTTTAATAACAAAATTCGTGTTAAGCTCGATATCACCTGATCCGATGATTTTGAGCTTGTCGTTATTCCCAAAGGCTACCGATCCTTGTCGTTTGAATCGAAGCTTTGCGAATTTGAGTTGATCCCCGGTCATGTGTCGGGAGCAACCGCTGTCCAACATCCATTGATCCTACACACAAGGTGGTTGGATTGGATGTTAGATTTTTGTTAAGAAAATTGGTTGTAAGTTGTTAACCCTAGGTCATCTCATCGGAGTCTATATGATCAAGCATGTTATACTTATGTGTTTATTTTGAGATGACTTCTAATTAAGTTGATTAAGTGGATTTAGGTTCAAGTAATTTTATGTTAGATTTGGATTAAACCCTAGGCTTGTCAAGTTTACCTTTTCAAGATCATGGCTTCCAGGTCGTGGCGAGGCACAGGGGCCTTCTTTTATCGGATCATCGACCACTTCCTTAGACAAAGCCATTTTCAAGAAAATGATGACTTGACTCACCTAAGATCATTTCCTAGTCTAACTGGTTATTTTTGAAAAGAGGCTCCCCGAGGCTCAATCTTTTCAAAGGATTTTAGTTGGTTATTTGAAAAGAGGCTCCCCGAGGCTCAATCTTTTCGAAGAATTTTAGTTGGTTATGTACGTGTTCTAAGAGAGTTCACAAGTTTTAAAGCACAAACTTTCTAAGTTAAAACATGCAATTTCTAAGTTAAAGCACAAACTTTCTAAGTTAAAACATGCAATTTCTAAGTTAAAGCACAAACATATTTTGTCTGCTCCCCCTAGACCGTTGAATCGGTTCGGTCTATCCACATAGTGGATTTGGTCCTTGGGAACCCAGTACGAGTTAGATCCTAGAGTTGAAATCAAAGTGGTCTTAGGGACCCATGCTTGGACACATTTTTTATGTCTACTTACGATCACCATATACGACCTATTAGTCGTGTTTGAGTTAAACCCTAGTCCAGCCTTGTTGTACACGGCCCTTTGAGATCCAAGTAGGAGGTCAAGTCCTTTGGATCCCGAAGTGAACCTTTCCAACGTGTTCCTAAGATCTTCGACTTGACTTTACAAGAGAGAGTTCTCAACTTCGAGTTTTTCAACCCGAGTTGAGTCCTTCTCTTGAACTCGACTAGTCGAAGAGGTTAGGGAGACCTGGTGTTTGAGGAGTTTAACTTCCTCAACTAGGGTCTCGACCTTGGACTCGGATTTAACTAATTTCCTAGACAAAAACCTAACGGTATTTTGTAAAGTATTAAATAAATTTTGACTTACTTTAAGGGTATCTTTTGAACCGGATGCGTATCCGTGGCTTGACTTGAAGGTAGCTTCGTAGTCCGAGTCATCCTCAGGTTCTGACTCAAGTTCAGGTTCGGTCTCCGTGTCTGACTCAATCGACCATGAAGACATGGTCTTCGTCTTCTTCGGATGACGCTTCTTCCCATGTCGCGTTGAGGGCCTTCTTGTGCTTAGGTGCTTGGTGGTTGAGCTTGGGGCACTCGGACTTGATGTGTCCAAACCTGTTACACTCATAACACCTAATGTTAGAACTTTTAGATTTACCTTGGTTGGGTCGAGTCGTGGTTCGCTTTCGTCCCTTGGCTATCCTTGAGCTAGGTTCATTAGTTTCAACTCCGGTCAACTTCTTCTTGGACTCGTCTTCCTCCTCGGTTGGTGGTGGCTTGCGATTTTCTTCTTCTTTGAACCTGCAAACAAGGCTATACCCTCTCGGGCTCGAGTTAGACTGCTCATGAAGTTCAAAATCCGAAAAGAGTTCATCTAACCTAATTTTAGAAAGGTCCTTGGAGACCTTATAGGCATCGACCATGGATGCCCATAAGGTAGTCCTCGGAAAAGAGTTTAGGACATACCTTATAAGGTCGCGATTTTCGACCTTTTGCCCGATTGCATGTAGGTTGTTGACTATGTCTTGGACACGGGCGTGGAGTTGCGTCGCGGACTCGTGTTCCTGCATTTTTAGTGTGTACAATTTATTGAATAACAAATCACGTTTGCAAACCTTAGCTTGATCCGATCCTTCGTGTAACTCGATTAGTTTTGTCCAAAGATCCTTTGCGCTTATGAAGGGGACGACGCGATTTAGCTCCTCCTTGGATAGGCCACATTGGAGGATTTGTGTCGCCTTGGCGTCGGCTTCGACTTGTCATTTTGTTGCAACGGTCCATTGATCATAATCCAAGGAGTCACCCACTTCATTGGTCGGAAGTGTGAAACCCGTTTGAATTATGATCCACATCTCAATTTGGGTTTTGAGAAAGCATTCCATCCAACCTTTCCAGTAACGGAAATTATCTCCGTTGTAAAACGGAGGTCGGACGGTGCTAAAACCCTCGAGATGGGCCATTAGAACAAAAAGACAAGGAGACTAAAATGAAAACCTAGCAACAACAAAAACACACGAAAGTACCAAGACTTGCGTCTTGGATTAGTAGTGCAGGAAATAAACGAAAAATAGAAAGTTAAGCAAAGAAATAAGAAACTAAATAAAAAGTAAGTACTCACAACCTTCGATGTCCCCGAAGGCTACTAAACGTCGTTTTTGAGGATGAAAACAGCTTGTTACGGGGTAAACCCCATAAGAAGTGTAGATCTCTCGAGAGCTTCGATTTGGTAGGTAGACCGTGTCGTGGGTCAACTTGTACGAAAGTTATGCCCGTTTGACCGTCGGCTACTCCAAAAGCGATACTTAAAACAAAATCAAGCGAAGAGTACCAAGACTTCGTCTTGGATTAGTAGTCTTGGAGAAAAATTTAAAACGAACGAAAAACAAATCTGTGAAAAAGTTAGATTGGTAGTTTCACCTAAATCTAAGCGCCCGACTACTCGATACCAATTGTTGGATCAATGCGGTTCGCTAGAGGGGGTGAATAGCGAAGAAAAACTTTTTCGAATCTGCTTCAAGACAAATATACGCAGCGGAAAGATAAGCAAAACAAAAGTAAAGGAGACAATAGAAACAAGATATTTACTTGGTTCAGAGTCAAGGCTACTACTCCAAGGCCCTAGTGGTCCTTGACCACGCACGGAGGGCAATCACTAAACAAACTCCTCCTCGTTGGAGGTAGGAGTTAATCGATACAAAAAAACTTGAGGTAGAGGGACACTCCCCCTCTCCTCGTTACGATAGAAAAATAGCTTCGAAGAATGTAAATGAGCAACGACACTAAAATTAAAACCGACGTACAAAAATAAAGGAAATGAAACCTAGACGTCGGAGAAGAAGAAGCACGTGGTTGTCGGTAGCTTTATGAGACTTTTGGAAGCTTAGAATTGTTGTTAAAACCCTAGGTTTGGCCATCCTTTTATAGCCTTTGAGCCCCTTTTCGAGTGGGTCTTTAACCAATCACAAATGGACACCAAACCGCTTTGAGGTGGAGTGATAAGCCTTGACTCCTCGAATCTGATCATTGACCATCAGTCGACTGATGGCCATCATCAGTCGACTGATGGCAGCATCAGTCGATTGATGACCTTCGGCGATCGATACACCATAGCTTGAGTCCTCCAAGTCGGGCAATGATCGATGCTTGCTGCAAGTCAAAGTTAGCTCAATAAAAACATAATTTCGATGGTCGTCGACCATCCGATCTCGACCTAGACCATCTATAAGATGTCTTTGGTCGGATCTACGCTTAAGATCATCCCCGTAAAGAGGATACGACCTTACTTACTCTCGCACACACGAGCTTACCTCGATACTTACGTGTCGCTTTTGCTTCCGGCCTTCCACTCGATTCCTTCAGCTCCCTCCGAAGTAACTCGAGTATCGCCCGACCACCGCGGCTTCCTCCGGGTGTCGCTAGCCTTCAGCTCCAGCTATATCAATCTTCTGCACACTCGATTCAGCTCGTGAGAAAACAAAATAGACTTAACTTTTGTGTCTTTGCTATAATCAAAACACAGGTTCGATTTCGGTGCCTCACTGCACCAACAGCTCCCAGACCTGATTAGAATCCATAGATTCTATCTCTGAATTCATCGCACTTTGCCAAGATACCGCATCTCTATCCTGGATTGCCTCGTCATATGTCCAGGGATCAGGTTCATGTTCACCAGGGACTAAGTCCGAAGACTCTCCCAAAAACATGAATCTGTCGGGTTGTCTAACAACCCTCCCACTACGACGAGGTGCCTCCTGTGTATGCTCTGTGACACGCGATGCAGTGACTTGTGGTGTCTCCTCTTGTACCGGTGGTACTGAAGTCGGGACTTCCCCTGTCAACTCCTCAAGAACAATCCTACTCTTGGGCTTGTGGTTCATTACATAATCCTCCTCTAGAAATCTGGCGTTCGTGCTAACGATCACCCTCTGATCTCTAGGATTATAAAACAAACCACCTTTTGTTCCCTTAGGGTAGCCAACAAACATGCATACTTCTGTACGAGGTTCCAACTTACCGATCGACCTTGACATGTCTTTGGACTCCCATATCCGAATATGTCTTAGACTAGGTTTTCGCTCAGTCTACAATTCTACAGGGGTAGAAGGTACTGATTTAGATGGAACCAAGTTCAGAGTGTACATTGCCATATCCAGTGCATACCCCCAGAACGAAACAGGTAACTCAGAATAACTCATCATCGATCTGACCATCTCCATAAGAGTCCTATTCCTTCGCTCCGCTACACCATTCTGCTGGGGTGTGCCAGGTGCAGACAATTGGGATTGAATCCCAGCCTCTGATAAGTAACTCCTAAACTCTCCCAAGAGGTACTCGCCACCACGATCAGATCGTAATGTCTTGATACTTTTACCTTGACGGTTCTCCACATCAGCCTTGAATTCTTTGAACTTGTCAAAGCATTCAGACTTGCGGCGCATCAAGTAAATGTATCCATACCTTGAATAATCGTCTATAAATGAGACGAAGTATTCAAAGCCACCTCTTGCCTAGATAGACATAGGACCACACAAATCAGAATGAACCAATTCTAACACATCTTTGGCTCTATACCCCTTGGCCTTAAAAGGCCTCTTGGTCATTTTACCTTCCAAGCAAGATTCGCAGGTTGGGAGATCCTCCACCACTAATGAACCCAAAGGTCCAATCTATCAACCTTTGAATTCTACTTAGGTTAATATGACCAAGCCTTAGATGCCAAAGATATGTTTGGTTCATTCTTGAAAGGTTCTTTTCTCTTATTAGATTTAGAAGATGAGTTATTTACTTTATTTGCATCGTGGGAGTTTTTTGGTTCAATAGTATATAAATTGCCAACCAATGTACTGTAATAATCTCCCTATTCCTTTTTATAACCACCTTGTCATTAAAAGAAACAGAATATCCATCCAAAAACAATTTAGAAACTGAAATTAAATTCTTTCTAAAAGTAGGTACATAAAGACAATTTCTCAAAACCAAAAATTTATTCCTATCAAAAGATAAATAAACGTCTCCCACTGCAATAGCCGCCACCTTTGAAGCATTGCCCATGAAGACAGTAATCTCTCCCTCAGCTAGTCGTCGGGTTTCCTAGAACCCCTGCAAAGTATTGCAGACATGATCAGTGGCTCCTGTATCTACACACCAGGCACTGGTAGATAACACCGCTAAACATGTTTCAACAACTAAACAAGAAGATATACCTTTGTTCTTTCGGCGAGGACAGTCCGCCTTCCAATGTCCAGTCTGCTTGCAAGTGAAGCACTTGCCTTTCGGCTTCTTCACTCCTGCCTGAGGCCCTATTGCCACTTTCTTCGCTCCACCTTGCTTCTTCTTCTTCTTACCTTTCGGTTTAGAGGAAGAAACCTTCTGAGTGACCATGGCTTGAGCACTCTGACGAAAAAGCCCCTCTGCCGCCTGGAGTTCTGTCAGAAGCTCCGCCAACGAATACAACCTTTTGTTCATGTTGTAGTTGAGGCGGAACTGCTCAAAACTCCTAGGCAGAGACTGGAGAATGATATCGACCTGGGTTTCCCCATCGATCTCAGCTCCTAGGACTTCCATCTCATTAAGATGAGCCATCATCTTGAGAACATAATCCCTAACGGGTGTTCCCTCGATCATGGTGGTCGTCATCAAGTTTCTCATTGCCTCCTGCCTAGCCGCCCTACTCTGATGTCCGAAAAGTTCCTTGAGATTGAACATCATGTCATAAGCAGTGGCTATGGCCTGATGCTGATGTTGCAGCACATTTGACATAGATGCCAAAATGTAACACCGCGCCATCTCATCTGCCTTAACCCATTTCTTATAACGTTTTATCTCCTTTTCATCAGAGTCATCTGAGGGCTTAGGAGGACAGACCTTGAAGAGTACAAATTTGTACTCCTCCACAGTTAGGACAATATCCAGGTTTCTTTTCCAATCAATGTAGTTTGAACCAGTAAGTTTGTTTTCTTTTAAAATCACAGCAAGTGGGTTGAAAGCCATTTGAAAATCCTAAAAATCACAATGATCAAAATATTAGATTTCAAATATTATTGATTCCTCAAAACAATAAAATCCCGAAATCAACCAACACCTCAAAGCACCGAGAATGTCGCATGCCACGCAGTGTGGACGTATACGAATTCTACATTTGTAAGAGGAGGTTTTACCCATTAATTTTATTATCTTGTCAACCTTACTTTTTGACAAATAAAATTAATAGTTGGTTCCTCTTTGGCCCTACAAATAAAAGCAGTGACTCCGATGGGGAGGATACCTTTATTTGTATCTAAGTGTGCACCATTACACGATACTAAGGAAATTATTTCGGATTATGTGTCTTACCGCTGTGGAAGTACACATGCTCCTAGATAATTTCCTATAACCATTATTTGACCTAGTGATCCGCAAACAAACCCGTCCGCAGGGAGGAAGGCACTCAGAGCCAACACACAAGTTTGTTTGCATCACACATCAAATTGTAATGGAGGCCGCGGGAATTAATTAAAATATCCCTCTCCCACTGAGTAAATTGCAATCGAGGAATTTTTAAACATACACAACATGCATATAAAACAAATAAGCAATAAATATGGAAAAACAGAATTTTTTCCAACTATTATGGCATTGTCCTCCAATATGCATCCCGTCGTGTCGCCACCTCGTCCGCTCCATCTTTTCCCGTGCACAAGTCACCAAAGAGTTCCGAGCCGAGATAAATCATTTTATTTACATCCATCGATCCTATACTCCACGAAGGAGTGTACAAATAATCTAGATCGAAAGTAAACTAAAATGATCGGCTAAACAATGCCGTATTTAATTACAAAAATTAAATACTAATCTAGCCTCGTCAACCCCGAGGATTCAAATAATAAATTTTTACACACATCCATTCACATACACACACATGGCCATAATAGTCGGATCTTATGCCTGCAACCAAAGAGTTAAACTACGCATATCCTACTATTATCCGGCACATATAATATATGAAAAATGCATAAAAAATTAACCGAATCCTAAACACACAAAACCGGAAACCTATGGCTCTGATACCAATTGATGGGTGGATGCTTCGGAGGCTCATTGGCTCTCATGTCCCCGGATTAAAATTTTCACTAATGAAAGGATTAATCCGGATGGGATGAGCTTCCTTAACAACACCATTTCGTCGTCGTGCTAACAACTTGAGTGGTCGCTTGAACAAACTAGTTGTTCAAGCAACACAACTCTTCTAGTTGGTTAGCCGCGGAAGAGACGACGGATGGATCGCCGGTTTTTGTGTTTGTCTTCGGGGTCCATGATTATACAATATATATTCATACACACACATGCATAATCAAGACAAATAAGAACATGCTCAGATCTGTACATAAAGTTAAAATAACTTTATACCTCACGATCTTCTACCGTATGTCCTATCCTTCTCGTGGACGACGTGTGGACGAAGTTCCTCCACGAGTAGAAGCCTTCTAGATCGCTATCTTCTCTACCTTGTCCGCTGCGAACAAAGAGAAGAACTCGCAAATACCTTTCCTATCTAGAACCGGCCACCAAATTAGGGAACTTGGTGCAACCGCCGGCCAAGGAGCAATGGATGATGCGCCGGCCAACTTCAAGAAGAGTTGCCGCCGGCCACTTTGGAGAATAGGGAGGAGGAAGAGAACCGGCCACCAATGGGAGGAGAACCGCCGAACAAGGAAGAAGGGAAAGACCTTAAGGTTGGGCGCCGGCCAAGTATTGATGGTGCAAGTTGGGCGACGGCAACAACTAGAAGGAAGAAGATAGTTGCCGCCCAACCCTAGCTCCAAACCCTAGCCGCCCACCTCCAAAAGCCAAACCCTAATTCTTCAATCTTTGATTCATCCTTGCCGCCCAACCCTAGCCATCTATTTATAGAATAGGGCTTAAGCCTCCTTTAATCTCCACCGTCGGATCTAGGGATTTAATCTCCACCGTCGGATCTAGGGTTTTATCCCAACCGTAGGATCTAGGGTTTAATCCCAACCATCGGATCTAGGATTTCATCCCAACCGTCGGATCTAAGGTTTCATCCCAACCGTCGGATCTAGGGTTTTATCCCAACCGTCGGATCTAAGGATCTAATCCCAACCGTCGATTCTAGGATTTCATCCTAACCATCGGATCTAGGGATTTAATCCCAACCGTTGGTTCTAGGGTTTCATCCAACCATCGGATCTAGGGATTTAATCCCAACCGTTGGTTCTAGGTTTTGTTTTACATTCTTGGATCTAGACTTCACAAGGATTATATTAGGCTATGATAGGGACCATAAGGAGGAGTTGGGTCTTGGCCACCCGATGGATCGGAACCACACAAACTTGATCCATCAATGATGTTCCATTCCACTAGAGGATCATCATTGAACTACCTCACCAACCCCCATAAATCAATATGGGCTCCATATATTATTTGTACATTAATCTCCCCGTGTTTAAGATATCGAATGTCCGTCAATTAATTGATTTACTGACCATCAATTAATTAACATCTAACTCCTCGAGTAGTACCACTCAACCTTATCATCATGTTGACTGAGTCAACCAGCTGGGTTTACATGATGAACCTTATGAGCTCCTCAAGGGGACATCATCAACCTAATATATAGGACACGGTTTCCTCCTATAATCAACGGCACACCATGTAAATAATATTATTTCCCAACTTACCAGGCATATTGATTTAATCCATCTAAATCTCACCCACTGGTAAATCAAAGAAATAAATACTAAGTACATGTGCCCGTTATTATATCGGGATTAAGAGCATGTACAACATAATATCCGAGGTCCGATTCAATTATGTAGTCAGTACTAAATTGAATCACCTCTATGTCGGTCCTACTCAATACACCTAAGTGTACTAGTGTAACTCTATGTTCAAGATAAAACAATACCAAGCTACACTACAACCATGCCAATGGTTTGTCCAAAACCATATTGGTTGTGAGCCTTTACTTATATTTTACAAGGTACTGATAACATGATCTTCTGTGCCACACCAAGCACCATGTTATCTACAATGTAAAATATTAGACAATATGCACACATATATAATGAATATATAAAATGCAAATAATGATCATGTGATTCTTATTTCAAAATAGAATGTTCATACAAAAAGAGCAAGGCTTTCAGTATACATTCCAACAGGAAAATAGGGCTCTAAGGGAAAAGGTAGATCATTTGACCAAGTCCCTAGAAAAGTTTACAATTGGCTCAAATACATTGAACATGATGATAGGGAGCCAAAGGGCTAGCTTCAACAAGAAAGGTCTAGGATATAAGGAAAATAAAAATGAAAAGGCCTATAAATATTTGATTGCTAGGGGTCAAGAAAAAAGGAAGACAATTGCTAGAAAATGGATCCCTAAGGAGTATTTAGTGAACCCCATAGGAAAGAACTTATTTTGGGTTCCTAAATCCATCCTTAAGGGTTAGGAAAACCCTAGGATAGTCAACCATATGGGATTTATCTATATCATATTTTGGTTGACTTAGGATGGTGGGACTTCATTTTTAGAAATAGTGTTGGGTGATGATAATGTGCCCATAAATTGTTAATAATGCTTAAATCATGATGGTTAATGTTTTTGTTACACATGTTTGCAATCATGATTTATGATCTTGATATTTGGCACATAATCATGGGCAATAAGGTTTAAATCATGCTTTAGGTGATATTTGACCTTTTATGATGATGTAATATCTAATGCGTGATTATAAATTGATGAATACATTTGTTTCATGATCATAATGTGAAATAAATTCATATATGTCTTTATGATCATGTGGAATAGTAGGATGATACTTGACCTTGTATAGAATTGCATGAAATTGAAGGTTAAGTATATACAAATACATTTAGGATACATCTCACACTCACTATAGGCTACCTTGATTGAAAACTTAGCATGGGTGAGATGATAGGATGATACTAATGGTCCACTAGTGCCTATGACATTTAGATGATCATTTAAGTGTCAAATAGCAATAATAGACCAATCATGGGGAAGACTTATGTTTAATTCATAGACATATTGCCCAAAGATCATGGTTGTATATCTCATATGCTTTCAAAACAATTTCTTACTTTAAAATTTATGTGTTCATGTTTTGAAACAATTTAAAGCAAAACTAGGTGTTAAACTTGATACTAACTTGATCAAAAACCTAGTTACTTTTGAAACTTTTGGATTTTTGGAAAATACTTGAAAATATATTGATTTTTCATGGACAACTATTTTTCCTTGATAAATATACTTACAAGAAATATGTTTTCCAAATTTCATCATTTTTCGAATTTTATAGATTTTCTAATACATTTCTGAAATCCACCCTGAAAAACTGAAAAACCCGAAATCTGCGTGCCAGTCGACTAGTAGTCTAAACCAGTCGACTGATCATCTGATAACATGCACAGTAACTTCTTTTATCCAATTTTAAGGCATGTTTTGGGTTTTGTTTCCCTCTAAACTTGATGTCATGCTTATATAAACTATGTTTAATATTTTTGATGGTGTCAAAGGGGGGGAGAAATATATTTGTTTAAGTAAAGGGGGAATTATATTTAGGGGGAGTTTCATGTATTAAGGGGGAGAGTTGCTAATCATGTTAGTTACATTCTTTCTTTCCTTAATATTTTATCAAATGTTTTTACCTAACTTAAACGGATTGCCACACAATAAAAAGGGGGAGATTATTAGGGCAATCTCTTGCCGAGATATAGTTTTGATGTGTGTGGCAAAGGGTTTATGTTAGGTTGTTATTGTGATTTGATATGTGCGTTGGAGTCTTGCAGAACTTAGTAATTCACACATGGAGCCTTGGCGTGTTTCACCTCTCATGACTCGGTCCTTGAGTCGGTGAAGGATAGCTTTGCGGAAGTCGTGCGCTTGGAGCATTCGAGGGACCGCTAGACGAGGAGCTTGGAGTGAAGCCGGAGGAAGTAGACTTCAGGGTGAGACGCGAAGGATGGAGCTGCAGAGCCGTGTTCATGGCGCATCCGAGGGACGTGGCCGAACGAAGACAACTTCAAAGGCGAGGGACTCCAAGGGATGAGAGTGAGCGACTGTAACCCGGGAAGGGGTAGTGCTCTTAGGTGAAACTTGGCTGTTTGGCTAAGTGTCGGATGAGATTTCCCGACATCAGTCGACTACCATGGAATGGCAGTCGACTGCTCTGAGTCGAACAGGTTCGACTGGTATCCGACTGATGGGTTTTAGCTCAACAGTAGACTGCCATGGAATCGCAGTCGACTGGCAGACCATCAGTCGACTGCCATGGAATGGCAGTCGACTGATGAAGGAGATGTCGGGCACAAAAGAGAGTCGAGCTCGCGAGCACTCGACTGATCAAAGCATTAGTCGACTGATGGCAATATCAGTCGACTGATGAGGAAGTCTTTGGATGAAATCCAACGTGGAAAGCAGCTGTTATTGGGCAACGGCTACAGGATCAGTTGACTGATCAGGGGCATCAGTCGACTTGTCCTGTGTCAACGGGAAGAAACCCTCTTCCTCTATAAAGAGAAAGGGTGTGGGTCTTTGGGGGTCTAATGCTTAAACTCCTAACAGCTCCCAAAGTGCCCTAAACATTTTCCACTCTTCTACTAGTGCTAATCTTCATTCTATTGTAAAAGAGTGACCCTTGTGTAAAAGAGGTTACCTCCACCTAGCTTTGTGCAAAGGAGAGATCTGGTGGAAAGATTGAGGAGTGATTCACCTTGGACGAATCGGACCTTGGATTAGCGGCGAGGCTGTGAACCACGTTACATCCCTTGTTAGCATTTGTATTCTTGTTTATTGCTTTGTCTTTATTGTTTATGCTTCCACTTACGCTAACGATTTTGTAGACGAGCAAACGAACGAACGAATTCCACCGTACGATAAAAGAGGGCTATTCACCCCCCTCTAGCCGGCCAACCACATACACATCGATCCCCTACAGTAGCTTGTAGAGGCGGAGTTATGGGCATCTGGGTCTTCTACAACTATACTCCAACTTCAACAGGAACGCCAAGTTTGGAAGGCCACTTTGGAGTCGTGCCGGCATCACCAAGAAGACCTCTCTCTGAAGGTGTCCGTGCTTCTGGGGATGCTAACTTCAGTAACCACCCAACAACATGAACTCCAAAAGGAGCACTCTGAAGCCCTAGCTTCTCTGCGTCACCAAACTATGATGGCGAAAAAAGAAAGAGATGCCTTGGCCGTCCAGTTAGCTGAATTTTAGGCTCGGTTGAAAGAGCAGGAGACAGATCTAAAGATGAGATATGCTTAGAAAGGCGTGCAGCTGTTCCTGCTAGGCTTTGAGGGATCTTCCTCTCTGAACACTGCCAAAGGCTACCCTCCACCGGGCGTTGACACAAGTTATCTTAATCCCGAAGTGGCTCTGGCCAGATGTCCCCCTGAACTTTTTGAACTGTAATTGTCATATTTTTCTCATTGTACTGATCAGCCTCTTATTGATAAAGATTTTTTTGAAATTGTAATGCCACGTGTTGCTCTCTGTGTATGAATTATTGTTGATCAGAAATTTTCAAAGTCATTTCTAGGCTATTCCTTCATACGTTGTTGCAGATTCTCCACCCTTCAAGGTGTCAGTCGACTACTAAAACCTTCCACTCGAGAATCCATTCGGGCAATCCCAGTCTTCATTCTCCTCGAGTCGGGGCCAACTTTCACTCGGTAAAAAAGATTAACCTTTACCAAGCCCCGCCAATTCTTCTAATCAAATGAGGAGGTAATTACCCGTTTCGGGACTAATATTTCGATTATTCCCTATACTGATGCCATTACTTCCCTCGCCCCTTCACCTTCTCCTTCACTTCCCAAGGAGGAATACAAACTTTCCCCCCTCTGACTATAAATTGTTACTGTGAGCCCTGACTATTTCCCATCCTACCTTCATGGCTTCCGCTGGACAACCCATCAACATAACCTCCGATTCTGATTCTTTTGAGTTGTATGATCTTGACGCAAGATCCTCCAAAGAATCTGCTACCCAATCCACCGCCACTTCAGTATATCAGCCTCCTCCACCTCCTGCGCCAGCCAATGTTTTGGCTTCCAATGTGAGGAGATCCTTCCGGGCTCCTTTCCCTCCTTCCGCAACCGGGTCTGGAACCCCCCGATGACCTGGGAATACACAGTGGGAGATCCTCGGGCTCCAACTGAACTTCCTCCTCTTCCTCCTGCCCTAGCTCTCCTTCCAGTCCCTCCGAATGAGGTTCCCTCACTCCCCCCAATCGGAACACTGCCTACTTCACCTCGGGTCCGAGGTGACCTTTACAGGGTCGTTCTGGCGCCCCTTCCTGCAGAGGAGTCCTCCGCCAGCTCCCCTAGTAATAACGATAGCACTAAACCTGTATAAACTAGAGTTTAATTAATGTAACCACCATTTGGCATGTTAATAAAAAGGAATGGGTATTTGTACTTGTCTTTTTTATGTTTCGCAGACCCCAAACTATTTCAGCAAAAACCTTCGATGACAATAACCTTTTTTGGACTAGGTCGACTTCGCGTAATCCAACTAAGGAATATTTTCAGAAAAGGATCGGTCTCCACATCAGCTAAATTGGCTTCATACTTACCCTTTTCGTGAAACATGGACAGTCTTTTCAGAATTACTGCGTTCAACAACTCCCACTACTGCCCTTACGTCTTCCCTCCTTTATCTGCATTTAATGCCTCTACTTCCCAAAGGGATCAATTAATATCCCCCTTTTTATCTATAAAAACCTTCGACATTACCTTCACCCAACCCATCGTTTGGTTTCTCTGTTCCTGTTAAGGCATGCTTCTCCCTTCTCCTTCTTGCATAATGGAGCACCTATTTTAGCAAGATAGTAACTCTCCGTCTCCGGAGAGACAAACTAAAGAACGACGTCATATTGAGGAGTTGGAGGAACAACTCCAGGACCTGAAGCGATGCCTGCAGATAGCCTCTACTCACAACTATTCTCTGTGTCAAGAGCTAGCAGTATCTCAAAGGAATTTGTCCAAGCACATATTCCTGCAGCAGTCCTACCTTCGGCAACTGCGCTGCCAGCCACAGACGCATAAAGGAGCATCTTTGGTACCCCCTCGGGAAGAACTATAATTCCCCTTAAAGAGGGACCTCATCCGTTATTTTCCCTTCCAGGAAGACTGCGTTATGTAACTCTTCTTTATCAACGAAATTTTCATCGCCACAGATTGCATGTGTCTCTTCTTTGCCAAACACACATTATATGAACAATAACTTAAAATATTTCGACTCTACCGGAAAATAAAACTTACTGAGTTTTCGCCAATACTCTTTTCAGTGCATCCATTCCTCCAGCCTTCCTTCTTCCGCTTGAGGCCTCAACTCCTCTTCACTGTACAAAAATCAAATAAAAAAATACAACTCTCCCAATCCCCTATCATATGGGGATAAACATAATATATAACTGAGCGAAAACTATATTCTTCCGACCCACCTCCGCACGGAGATAAAAATAATATACAGTTGAGGAAAAACTCAGCTCTTCCAATCCACCACCACACGGGGATAAAAATAATATACAACTGAGGGGAAACTCAGTTCTTCCGATCCACCACCACACGGGAATAACAATAACATATAGCTGAGGAAAAATTCAGCTCTTCTGATCCACCATCACACGGGGATAAAAATAATATATAGCTGAGGGAAATCTTAGCTCTTCCGATCCACCACCACACGGGGATAAATATAATATATAGTTAAGGTAAAACTCAGCTCTTCCGATCCACCACCACACGGGGATAAAAATAATTTATAGCTAAAGGAAAACTCAGCTCTTCCGATCCACCACCATACGGGGATAAAAATAATATATAGCTGAGGGAAAACTCAGCTCTTCTGATCCACCACCATACAGGAATAAAAATAATTTATAGCTGAAGAAAAACTCAACTCTTCCGATCCACCACCACACGGGGATAAAAATAACATATAGCTGAGGGAAAACTCAGCTCTTCCGATCCACCACCATACGGGGATAAAAATAATTTATAGCTGAAGGAAAATTTAGCTCTTCCGATCCACCACCACACGGGGATAAAAATAATTTATAGCTGAAGGAAAACTCAGCTCTTCCGATCCACCACCACACGGGGATAAAAATAATATATATCTGAGTGAAAATTCAGTTCTTCCAATCCACTACCACACGGGGATAAAAATAATATATAACTGAGGAAAAACTCAGCTCTTCCGATCCACCACCATACGAGGATAAAAATAATATATAGTTGAGTGAAAATTCAGCTCTTCCAATCCACCACCACACGGGGATAAAAATAATATATAGCTGAGTGGAAATTCAGCTCTTCCGATCCACCACCACATGGGAATAAAAAAAAATAGTGATGACCTGACCTAGGGCTTCGCCTGGTCGGGTCGGGCATTTTTTACTCCGCCGTTATCTTCTTCTTGTTGGATCGAAGTGGATCGCTAGAGGGGGGTGAATAGCGATAAAACTTTTACGAAATCGTTCGTTAAAACTAGAGTAGATAATTTACAGCGGAAAGATAAACAATAAATAAAAGAGACAATTCTTTTTACTTGGTTCGTAGCCTTCGGCTACTACTCCAAGGCCCTAGTGGTCCTTGACCACGCACGGAGGGCAAAATACTAAACGAACTCCTCCTCGTTTGGAGGTAGGAGTTAATCGATACAATAAAGAACAAAACTTGAGGTAGAGGGACACTCCCCCTCTCCTCATTACGATAAAAGCTCCGAAAGAATTAAAGTAACAAACTGAAGTAAAAGCTTAAACCGACATTACAAAAAGAAAAGAAGTTAAGACCTAGACATCGGAGAAGAAGCACTTCATTGTCGGAGAGTTGTAGCTTTGCGGAGGCTTTTGGAAGCTTAGAATTGTTGAGAAAACCCTAGGTTAGGACCTCCTTTTATAGCCTTTGAGCCCCTCATCGAATGGGTCTTCAACCAATCACAAATGAACACACAACCTCCTTGAAAAGTGGTGATAAGCCTTGACTCCTCGAGGATGATCTTTTGACCATCAGTCGACTGATGGCCATCATCAGTCGACTGATGGCAGCATCAGTCGAGTGCTGACCTCTGGCAGTCGACTGATTGATGGCAGTCGAGTCCTCCAAGCTGGCAGTCGACTGATGCTTGCTGCAAGTCAAGGTTAGCTCAAAGAAAACATTATTTCGACGGCCTTCGACCGTCCGATCTCGACCTAGACCATCGATGGGATGTCTTTGGTCGGATCTATGCTTAAGACCATCCCCGTAAGGAGAATACGACCTCACTTACGCTCGCACACATGAGCTTACCTTGATACTTACCATGTCGCTTTTGCTTCCGGCCTTCCACTCGATTCCTTCGGCTCCCTCCGAAGTCACTCGAGTGTCGCTCGACTACCGCGGCTTCCTCCAGGTGTCGCTAGCCTTCAGCTCCAGCTTTAGCACTTTTCTGTACACTTGATTCAGCTCGTAAGATAACGATATATCCTTGACTTTGCGTCTTTTTCCATAATCAAAATATAGGTTCGACTTAGGTGCCCCTGCACCAACACTTCTGTGCACCTACCTTGAACTCCACTCCTCCGATCCGCCACTATACGAGGATATCTGCTTGCCTGGAAGACAATCAAAGAGAATAGTGACGACCTAACCAAGGACTTCACCTGGTCAGGTCGGAAGAATTTTTTACTCCGCCATTGTATTTCTTCAAGAGTGCATCTACCTTAAACCCAACTCCTCCGATCCTCCACCATACGGGGATATCTGCTTGTCTGAAAGACAAGCAAAGAGAATAGTGACAACCTAACCGAGGGCTTCACCTGGTCTGGTCGGAAGAATGTTTTTCTCCGCCATTGCATGATGCTATGCATTTAGACCCAACTCCTCTGATCCACCACCATACGGGGATGACGGCTTCGACTAATGTTGAGCCATAAAAGTGTGACGATCTGATCTAGGGCTTTGCCCCATTAGGTCAGAAGGATTTTTTCACTCTGCCATTCTTCACATGTGTTCTTACCTTAAACCCTACTCCTCCGTTCCACCACTACACGGGGATGATGGCTTCGACTAGCGTCGAGCCATAAAAAAGTATGTGTTTGGTCCGCTGGTGTGAGCGAGGTTCCTTAGTCTATGCAATTGCTCCATTGTTGTCACAATAGAGTTCTATGGGACCTGCTATGCTAGGAACCACCCCAAGCTCATTAATGAACTTACGGATCCAAACTGTCTCCTTTGCTACCTCAGATGCAGCAATATACTCGGCTTCTGTTGTAGAATCAGCAACTATGTCCTGCTTCAAACTCTTCCAGCTCACAACGCCACCATTCAAGAAAAACACGAATCCTGACTGCGATCTATAATCATCCTAGTCAGTTTGGAAGCTGGCATCGGTGTAACCCTTTACAACTAGCTCCTTATTGCCTCCAAATATCAAGAAATATTCTTTAGTCCTTCTCAAGTACTTAAGAATATTCTTGACTGCTATCCAGTGACACTCACCTGGATCTGACTAGTATCTACTCGTCATGCTCAAATCATACGAGACATCAGGATGAGTACACAGCATGGCGTACATGATAGATCCTATAGCAGATGCGTAAGGGATCTTATCCATGTGGTCTCTCTCCTCTCTAGAAGAGGGACTTTGAGTATTTGAAAGACTCACACCATGTGACATCGGCAGAAGTCCCTTCTTGGAATTCTGCATGGCAAACCGTAGTAATACCGATGTATGTACTCTAACTTATGCCAAGCAATCTCTTAGATCTATCTCTATAGATCTTGATGCCTATAATACATGTTGCTTCACCTAAGTCCTTCATTGAGAAGCACATCCCCAGCCAAGTCTTCACAGACTGTAGCGAAGGGATGTCATTCCTGTTGGATCGAAAGTGTCGCTAGAGGGGGGGGTGAATAGCGATACGGTGTCGTTAAAAACTTTTGCAATAAGTAAAAAGCAAGTAGAGAATGCACAGCGGAAATATAAAGTAGACAAGATATTTTTACGTGGTTCACAATCTTTCGATTGCTAATCCACGGCCCTAGTGATCCTTGATCACGTACGGAGGGCAATTCACTAAAACCACTCCTCCTCGTTGGAGGTAGGAGCAACGATTACAAAAAGAAATCAAGGCAAAGGGACACTCCCCCTTTCCTTGTTACGATTAAAGCACAAAGACAATTTAAAGAAGTAGAACTTAAATAAATATACCAACAACTCTTATAAGTAGAAGATGTAGCTTTCGTTGTCGGCGGCACTTCGTCGTAGCAAATGTGAGTAGTAGTAGCGGCGTTACGACGGCGTGTTGAGAGCTCTTGATTTCTTGTCTTTGCTTGGAGTGAACATGTCTATTTATGGATATTGATCTATGAATTTAGACATAGGTAGTGTCCAAGGTGAGGTTCTTATCCCAACTCAAGGATGAGGTGTTTCATCCAACCACCTTGTGCCACCTCCAACCTTCTTGTGCGCCAACTCAAGGATGAGGTGTTTCATCCAACCACCTTGTGCCACCTCCAACCTCCTTGGGCGCCAACTTGAGGATGAGGTGTTTCATCCAACCACCTTGTGCCACCTCCAACCTTCTTGTGCGCCAACTCAAGGATGAGGTGTTTCATCCAACCACCTTGTGCCACCTCCAACCTCCTTGGGCGCCAACTTGTTGGAGCCATTCAACTTGTGCCACATCATGGGAGCCAACCATCTTGTGCCAACTCACCTTATTTTGGGCGTCAACCACAAGGAAGCTTGGTGATGGTTTGGATGTCCACCTTGATGCCACATCACCCTTTGTACCAAAACACGAGTCAAGTCCAAATTCACCTCCTTGAAATTCGAGCTCTTCTCGAGGCTGGAACTTGACTAGCAGTTAACTGTAGTCAAAGGGTTTTGGACTGCAGTACAAGTTAGCTTAAAATATAAAGTACGATGGTTCTAACCATCTGATCTCGACCTAGACCTTCCATTGGAGGTATTGGGTCGGATCTACGCTTAACGACCTTGCTTCGCTTTCACACGAGCTTACCTTGTAGCCTCGCTTCCGGTCTTCACCCGAGTACCTCGGCTTCCTCCAAAGTCCCTCTGGCGTTGCCCGACCACCTCGGTTCCCACCGGGTGTCGCAGACCTTCCGCTCAACTTTAGCATTTCTGCACACTTAATTGAGCTCGTAAGATAACAAATATACCCTTAACTATTGAGCCTTTTGCCATAATCAAAATACAGGTTCGACTTTGGTGCCCACTGCACCAACAATCTCCCCCTTTTTGATTCATGGCAAACCGACACAAAAGTTAAGGAAAAATTAAGCATAACAGTAAGCTAGCATAATGATTAAGCATGAATGAGCTAGCATAAAGATTAAATATGAATGAGCTAGCATAAAGATTAAATATGAATGAGCTAGCATAATGATTAAATATGAGTGAGAAAAATTATTGTTTCAAGTTCTCCCCTTTGAGGTAACCTCCCCCTTGACCGAAGGTGAGTTCTTGAAAAATAATTTTTACTCCCCCTTAATAGTTGCTTAAGTAAACGGAATTACTTAATATAAAAGGTAATAATTTTGTTTACTTTCTTCCTTACTTTTGTGACTTTCTCCCCCTTTTGCCTTAACTCAAAAAGTTTGTAAATATATTTTAGGGTTTGTAAGTCCAAGCAAGTTCCCAATATAAATATATATTTTTTTAAAAATAATAATAAGCTTGAAAATATGTTCATCTAAAATGTACAACTCCGGTTGGACTTGATTGATATAGAATGATCAATAAGTCTTGAAGGAGTTGATTAATTTTAAATAATTATACTCCATGGTTCATGTCGATGCACTTGAATCTACATCTGGAACCAGGAGTAAGGTCCTAACATCTCACGCCCGTCTACGTGGCTAAGTACACAAACACATTAGTCCTATGTGTTGTGAGATGTGTTGGCTCCTTAAATCTATAGGTATATGATTTCTAAGGTAAGACTTAGGCTAATTTCATAAAAAGAAGCAAAAGTAGAGTACATATATAGAAAAATTTAAA
This sequence comes from Wurfbainia villosa, assembly GCA_025175895.1. Taxonomy (NCBI): domain Eukaryota; kingdom Viridiplantae; phylum Streptophyta; class Magnoliopsida; order Zingiberales; family Zingiberaceae; genus Wurfbainia; species Wurfbainia villosa. Next base: position 32,528,476 of record CM046000.1, on the reverse strand, counting down.
TCCTACTCTATTACGCACATACCTAACTTTCGTCTTAATAAACTAAATTTGGCTTCGGGTAGTGGTTTGGTGAAGATGTCCGCTAGGTTTGATTTGGACTCAACATACTCTAGTTGTATAGTTCCATTAGTTACATGTTCCCTAATGAAGTGGTGTTTAACTTCTATATGTTTTGTCCTAGAATGACATATTGGATTTTTAGTTAAGTTAATTGAACTAATGTTATCTATGTAGGTTTTAATGTTGTTAAAGATTAAGCTAAAGTCTTGGAGAGTGTGCTTCATCCACGAGTGAGAGACACACTCACCCATCGCAAGCGTATTCCGGTGGTAGATAAGGCAACGCAATGCTGCTTCCTACTGCACCAACTTACTAGACTCGAGCCGAGGATTTGACAACAACCACTCGTGCTCTTTCTATCGAGTTTACTACCGGCATAGTCGGAGTCGGAGTAGCCGATTAGATTAAACTCGGTAGATCTAGGGTACCAAATACCTACGTTTAGCGTGCCCTTTAGATATCTAAGGATACGCTTGACTAGGGTTAGGTGAGACTCCTTGGCACGGGTTTGTAACCTTGCGCACATACTTACCGCGAATAAAATGTCGGGTCGGCTCGCGGTTAAGTATAGGAGACTTCCTATTGCGCTCCTATAGTATTTTAGGTCAACGGGTTTTCCTTCTACATCTTCGTTTATATTAACATTAGTTGCCATAGGTGTATTGATTATTTTAGCATCTTGCATTCCAAATCGATTTATTAAGTCCTTAGTATATTTTTGTTGATGTAAATATATTCCATCTTTAGTTTGTTTAATTTGTAAACCGAAGAAGAAACTTAACTCTCCTACTAAATTCATTTCAAATTCACTTTCCATAAGTGAGATGAATTCGTTTAGCAGGATCGAGTTGGTAGTTCCAAAAATTATATCATCTACATAGATTTGGGCTATAAAGATTTCTTTTCCTACGGTTTTTACGAATAAGGTTGGGTCGACTAAACCTTGGTTGAATCCTTTGGACTTAAGATAGATCGAAAGCCTTTCGTACCAAGCTCTTGGGGCTTGTTTGAGTCCATATAGGGCTTTCTTAAGTCTAAGGACATGGTCGTTTATCTAGATTTTGAATCCGGAGGTTGGTAGCGTAAACTTCTTCCTTAATGTATCCATTCAAAAATGCTGACTTGACATCCATTTGAAACAATTTAAAACCTCGATGTGCATATGCTAACAACATTCGGATGGACTCTAGTCGCTACGAGGCGTAGGTCTCATCGTAATCTAAACCTTCGACTTGACTAAACCCTTTGCGACTAACCTAGCTTTATTTCTAACTACTTCACCTTTATCATCAAGTTTATTTGAAATACCCACCTTGTTCCAATAATTGATTTTCTTTAGGTGGTGGTACTAATTCCCGGACTTCATTTCTAGTGAATTGAGCTAGCTCTTCTTGCATAGCAATAATCCAATGGGATCAAGAAGTGCTTGTTCAATAGTTTTGGGTTCGATTTTGGAAATTAACGAGATTTGACTAAGGTTTCGATATGAAGCTCTAGTTCGAACCCTAAATTTGGATCACCTATAACTTGATTGATAGGATGATTTGTTTGAGTCTTAGTGTGACTCGGGTTAGGGTCATCTATCACTTGGTCGATAGGATGACTTGGGTGAGTTCTAGTTTGACTTGGGTTAGAGTCATCTATCACTTGGTCGATAGGATGACTTGGGTTAGTACGAGATTCAAGTTCAAGATCAGAGTCGGGTTCGCTATAAGTTGATTTGCTAGTTGGTTTTGATAAGGATTGAACGGGTTCGTGTCCTTCGTCGAAAACTATATTAAAGGTTTCTTCGACTCTAAGAGTGTCGTGATTGAATACCCTATAAGCTCTCGGTGGTTGAGTATCCAAGAAAGGTTCGAGAGGTTTTGGATTTGAATTTCCCTAGGTAATCCTTAGTGTTTAAGATATGTACCTTGCATCCAAATACCCTAAAGTACTTGATGTTCGGTATTTTATCGTGATAAATCTCGTACGAGGTCTTTTGGTGCCTCTTTACCATAAGGATCCTATTTTGGACATAGCAAGCCGTACTAACGGCCTCGCCCAAAATCTATCGGGTAGGTTATACTCGTTTAACATTGTCCTAGCGGCTTCTTGTAGGGTTCTATTTTTCCGTCGACTAACCCATTTTGTTGTGGGGTTCTAGGACATGAAAACTCATGGTGGTATCCGTTTAGGTTCAAATCTGTAAACACTGTGGTTTCGAATTCACCACCATGATCGCTTCTAAGTTTTTAATCTTAAGGTTCTTTTGATTTTGATTAACCTACAAAGATTGATTAGTTGGTCTAGGTATCATTTTTATGTTTGATAAACCTAACCCAAGTAAATCTAGAATAGTCAATTATGACTAAGCAAAATTGACTACCATTGAGTGACTTAGCTCCATGTGAATCAAATAGATCCATGTGTAGGAGCTCAAGAACACTTTTGGTTCGTTCTTGATTAGTTAATTGATGTTGTGTCCTAGATTGTTTACCTTGTTGACAAGCATTACATATTTTATTATCCAAGTTGTTTAGTTTAGGCAAACCTATAACCAAGCCACTCGACTCATCTTGTGGACGAGTCTTGGGTGCAGTGTCAGAGTCTTCGGTGCCATAACCAAGATTCCTCTTCATAAGACACTTGGTTGAGGAGTTGGGTAAATTTATTGTGTAGATGTTGCTACTCCTAGTTCCTTTAAGTATTATTTTAGATGTTGCATTTATTTTGATTACGCATTCATTTTCTAGAAATATGACCTTATAATTGTTATCACATAATTGGCTTACACTAAGTAAATTATATTGAAAGTTTTCTACTAATAAGACATTTTGAATTGTAAAGTTAGAGTTGAGCTCAATATCACCTGATCCGATGATTTTGAGCTTGCCGTTATTTCCGAAGGCTACGATCCTTGTCGTTTGAATCGTAACCGAAAATTTGAGTTGATCCCGGTCATGTGTCGAGCAACCAGCTGTCAACATCCATTGATCCTACACATAAGGTAGTTGGATCGGATATTGGAATTACTAAAGGGTTGTTTGTAAGTTTTAAACCTAAATCATCTCACCAATATCTACATGATCAAAACATGTTATTCCTATGTGTTATTGTGAGATGACTTTCAATTTTACTTGATTAATTTTAATGAATTTAAATTAACCAACATTAGGTTAGATTCGATTTAGTCTAAGCTCATCAAGTAATCTTTTCAAGAGATTAGCTTCAGTCGTGGCGAGGCACAGGAGGCCTTCTTTGATCGGAACAACGACCACTTCCTTAGACAAAGCTAATTTCAAGAAATTGATAACTCGACTTACTTGAGACTACGTCTTGGTCTAACTAGTTATTTTTGAAAAGAGGCTCCCGAGGCTCAATCTTTTCGTAGGATTTTAGTTGGTTTATTTTTGAAAAGAGGCTCCCGAGGCTCAATCTTTTCAGGATTTTAGTTGGGTTATGAGTCTATCTAACCATTCTAAAAATAAAGGAAAAACTAAGCATGCAATTTCTAAGACTTAACAAAAATACATTTTGTATTGGCTCCCCTGGACCATTGAATCAGTGGGTCTATTCACATAGTGAATTTGGTCCATGGGAACCCAATACATGTTAGATCCTAAAGTTGAAATCAAAGTGGTCTTAGGGACCCATGCTTGGACATTTTCTTATGTTGGTTTACTATAGACATATATGACTTATTGGTTGTATTTGAGTTAAACCCGAGTCCGGCCTTGTTGTACCACGGCCCTTTGTGATCAAGTAAGAGGTCAAGTCCTTGGATCCCAAAGTGAACCTTTCAACGTGTTCCTAAGGTCTTGACTTGTGTTTTCAAAAGCGAGTTCTCAACTTCAAGCTTTTCAACTTGAGTTGAGTCCTCCTCTTGAATCTGAGTAGTCGAAGAGGTTAGGAGACCTCATGTTTGAGAAGGTTAACCTCCTCAATTAGGGTCTCGACCTTGGACTCGGACTTAGCTAGTTTCTTATTTAAAAATTTAATTGCACCATACAAAGTATTAAGTAACGACCGACTTACCCTTAATGATTCTTTTGAACCGGATCGGATCCGTGGCTTGTCTTGAATGGAAGCTCATCGCCATTCGGACTCGGACTCTTCTTGATTTTAGTCGTGCTCGGTCGGCAGCCATTAGAGCTTGGATATCGTCTTCTTCCTCGACAACTCCTCCCAAGTAGCGTTTAGCGCTTTCTTGGTCTTTGATGCGTTATTCTTTAGCTTTGGGCACTCGGACTTGATGTGGCCGAACTGTTGCACTCATAGCATCTAAAATTAGAAGTATTTGAATTAGGTTTAGGCTTACCTTGAGTTGTTGGTCGTTTCGTCTCTTGATCATCTTCCGAACTAGATTGACTAGTTGGATTCTATTCGAGTCTACTTCGATTCGGACTCGTCTTCTTCCTTCGGGGTGGCTTGCGGGCTTCTTCTTCTTGGAACCCGCAACTAACGCAATACTCTTCTCGGCACGGACCACGTTAGTTTGCTCATGTAATTCAAGTTCCGAAAACAATTCGTCTAACCTAATCTTAGAAAGGTCCTTGGAGACTTTGTAGGCATCGACCATGGATGCCCACAAGGTGGTCCTAGGAAACGAGTTAAGAGAATACCTGATAAGGTCGCGATTCTCGACCTTTTGTCCGATGGCATGGAGTTGGTTGTGATGTTTTGGATCTGAGCATGTAGTTGAGTTGCGGTCTCGTTTTCCTGCATTTTCAAGTTATACAATTTATTTAAAAGTAAATCTCTTTTACATACCTTCGTGTCGTCGGTGCCTTCGTGTAGTTCCACTAGCTTGGTCCATAAGTCCTTTGCACTAATGAAGGGCCGACGGTTGAGCTCTTCCTTGGACAACCCACATTGCAAGATTTGAGTTGCCTTGGCATCGGCTTCTACTTGTTTTTCATGGAATTTGACCATTGATCGTAAAGATTCACCATCTTCATTAATAGGAAGTGTGAAACCGGTTTGAATTACGATCCACATCTCGATTTGGGTTTTAAGAAAGCATTCCATCCGACCCTTCCAATAACGAAAGTCATTACCGTTGTAAAGCGTCAGGCGGTGCTAAACCCTTCGAGATGGGCCATTTAAAACAAGAAGAAGAACGAAAAGAATCTTGCAAAACACACTGGAAAGAATATTCCAAGACTTTCGTCTTGGATTAGTAGTCTTGAGAAGTAAAAAGATATATAAAATGTAACTTGCAAAAGAAATAAACAATCAAATGCGAATGTCGTTGAAGTTCCGGAGGACAACCTTACTCGGGATCTAACCCAGAAGGACAACCTTATCCGGATCCTAAAGCCTCTAATGCAATTCTATATGTAGGAGAAGATAAGCAAGTGAAATAATTATACGAAAACAGAAATAAATAAATAAAAATCTGTAAAAGAAAAACAAAGCTAGATTGGTGGTTTCACGAATCTTAGCGCCCGACTCGATACCAATTGTTGGATCGAAAGTGTAAGCTAGAGGGGGTGAATAGCGATACTGATGTCGTTAAAAACTTTTGCAATAAGTAAAAAGCAAGTAGAGAATGCACAGCGGAAATATAAAGTAGACAAGTTATTTTTACGTGGTTCACAATCTTTCGATTGCTAATCCACGGCCCTAGTGATCCTTGATCACGAATGGAGGGCAATTCACTAAAACCACTCCTCCTCGTTGGAGGTAGAACACGATTACAAAAGAAATCAAGGCAAAGGACACTCCCCTTTCCTTGTTACGATTAAAGCACAAAGACAATTTAAAGAAGTAGAACTTAAATAAATATACCGACAACTCTTATAAGTAGAAGATGTAGCTTTCGTTGTCGTGCACTTCGTCGTAGCAAATGTGAGTAGTAGTAGCGGCGTTACGGCGTGTTGAGAGCTCTTGATTTCTTGTCTTTGCTTGGAGTGAACATGTCTATTTATGGATATTGATCTATGAATTTAGACATAGGTAGTGTCAAAGGTGAGGTTCTTATCCCAACTCAAGGATGAGGTGTTTCATCCAACCACCTTGTGCCACCTCCAACCTTCTTGTGCGCCAACTCAAGGATGAGGTGTTTCATCCAACCACCTTGTGCCACCTCCAACCTCCTTGGGCGCCAACTTGAGGATGAGGTGTTTCATCCAACCACCTTGTGCCACCTCCAACCTTCTTGTGCGCCAACTCAAGGATGAGGTGTTTCATCCAACCACCTTGTGCCACCTCCAACCTCCTTGGGCGCCAACTTGTTGGAGCCATTCAACTTGTGCCACATCATGGGAGCCAACCATCTTGTGCCAACTCACCTTATTTTGGGCGTCCACCACAAGGAAGCTTGGTGATGGTTTGGATGTCCACCTTGATGCCACATCACCCTTTGTACCAAAACACGAGTCAAGTCCAAATTCACCTCCTTGAAATTCGAGCTCTTCTCGAGGCTGGAACTTGACTAGCAGTTGACTGTAGTCAAAGGGTTTTGGACTGCAGTACAAGTTAGCTTAAAATATAAAGTACGATGGTTCTAACCATCTGATCTCGACCTAGACCTTCCATTGGAGGTATTGGGTCGGATCTACGCTTAACGACCTTGCTTCGCTTTCACACGAGCTTACCTTGTAGCCTCGCTTCCGGTCTTCACCCGAGTACCTCGGCTTCCTCCGAAGTCCCTCTGGCGTTGCCCGACCACCTCGGTTCCCACCGGGTGTCACAGACCTTCCGCTCAACTTTAGCATTTCTGCACACTTAATTGAGCTCGTAAGATAACAAATATACCCTTAACTATTGAGCCTTTTGCCATAATCAAAATACCGGTTCGACTTTGGTGCCCACTGCACCAACAATTCCCAATGAGTGGTATGTCATCCACATACAATACAAGGAAGACAACTGTAATCCCATTAACCCTCTTGTAGACACAGGGTTCATCTTCATTTGTTGATGAAACCAAACTGTTTGATCGCATCATCGAATCGAAGATTCCAGCTCCGAGAGGCTTGCTTTAGCCCATAAATGGACCTTTCTAGCTTGCATACTTTCCCAGTATACTGTGGATCTTCAAAATCCTCAGGTTGTGTCATGTACACATCCTCGAGTAAGTTTCCATTCAGAAACGCAGTTTTGACATCCATCTACCAGATCTCATAATCGTGGTGTGCTGCAATAGCAAGCAAGATTCGAATGGACTTAAACATCGCCACTGGAGAAAAGATTTCATCATAGTTAATACCATGAATATGCTTGAAACCTTTAGCCACCAATCGGCCCTTATAGGTATGCGTAAGTCCATCCATGTCAGTCTTTCTCCTAAAGACCCACTTCCACCCAATGGGTCTGACCCCTTCAGGTGGACCAACCAAAGTCCATACTTGGTTGGTGTACATGGATTCCATCTCGGATCTCATGGCCTCTAGCCATTTCTCAGAATCTGGGCTCATCACAGCTTCCTGATAGGAGGTAGGCTCATTCTCAATGAGCATAACGTTATCATGGTCAGACAAGAGAAATGAGTATCTCTCAGGCTGACGACGTACCCTATCAGACCTGCAAAGAGGTAGATCTACTTGAACAGGTGGTTGTTCCACAACCCTTTGTGCAACAACCTCATCACCCACAACACTTTGTGGTTTCTGTTCAACCTCCATCAAGGCCTCAGTGTTATGGTCCTTATCTTGAATTTCTTCAAGATCGAACGTACTCCCACTAGTTTTTCTAGAAACAAAATCCCTTTCTAGAAATACCCTAGTCTTTTCCACAAACACTTTGTTCTGACTTGGAATGTAGAAGTAATATCCCTTTGTGTCCTTGGGATATCCAAAAAAATAGCACCTATCGGATTTGGGCCCCAGTTTGTCTGAGGCTTGACGTCGAACGTAAGCCTCACAACCCCAAATCCTCATGAAAGACATCTTGGGATTTCTCCCTGTCCATATCGTATATGGTGTCTTTATCACAGCCTTGGATGGTACATGGTTAAGGGTAAAGGCTGTTGTGTCTAGAGCATATCCCCAAAAGGATATAGGAAGATCTGTGTGACTCATCATAGATCGTACCATATCTAATAGGGTACGATTCCTCCTTTCGGATACACCATTCCACTGTGGTGTTCTAGGAGGAGTGAGTTAGGATAGAATCTCACACTCAGCTAGATAGTCACGAAACTCATGGCTAAGGTATTCACCACCTCGATCTGATCGAAGTATCTTAATACTCTTGCCAAGATGGTTTTGTACTTCATTCTTGAATTCTTTGAACTTTTCAAAGGATTCTGATTTATGTGTCATAAGATACACATAACCATATCTACTAAAGTCATCAGTAAATGTAATGAAGTACCAGAATCGCCTCTAGCAAAGAATATCAAAGACCACATACATCACTATGTATAAGTCCTAACAAGTTTGTTGCTCTTTCGCTGTGTCCACTAAAGGGAGTCTTGGTCATCTTGCCTAAAAGGCAAGACTCGCATGTCTCATATGATTCAAAATCAAATGAGTCTAGCAGCCCATCCTTATGGAGCTGAGATAAGCGACTCTCATTTATGTGACCTAAGCGACAATGCCAGAGATAGGTTTGGTTTAACTCATTTGACTTGAACCTTTTGGTACTTTTGTTATAGATAGGGCTCTCTAAGTCTAGAAAGTAGAGTCCGTTCATTAGAGGTGCACTACAATAGAACATATTATTTAAATAAACTGAACAACATTTGTTCTTTATTATAAATGTAAATCCTTTCTTGTCCAAACAAGAAACCGAAATTATGTTCTTAGTTAAGGAAGGCACATAACAACATTCATCTAATTCTAGTACTAGCCCAGAGGGCAGAGATAGATCTTAAGTTTCTACAGCAACAGCAGCAACCTTTGCTCCAATGCCTACTCGTAGGTCCACCTCGCCCTTTGTCAATGCCCTGTTATTTCTCAGCGCCTGCACATTGGTACAAATGTGAGATGCACATCCGGTATCTAATACCCATGATGAAGAAATAGATAGATTGACTTCTATAACATTTATACCTAAAGTAGAAGTCTCACTTCTCTTCTTCTTAAGATCTTCCAGGTATGCCTTGTAGTTACGCTTCCAGTGTCCAGCTTCCTTGTAGTGGAAGCAAGCCCCTTCCTTGGCCACCCCTCCTTTGGGTTTCAGTTCCTTGCCTTTGCCCTTGGCTTGGGACTTTCCCTTACCTTTAGGCTTACCCTTGCCTTTCTTCTTTTGCACCATCAAAATGGCGTCAGATTTTCCCTTCTTAAGGTTGAGCTCAGCAGTTCTCAACATGCTAAGCATCTCAAGCAGTGGCTTATCAATTTCATTCATGTTGTAATTCATGACAAATTGATTGTAGTTTTGCAGCAAAGACTGCAAGATTAAGTCAGTGGCCAGCTCTTGGCCAAGGAGGAATCCCAATCTCTGTAGATTTTCTACGTACCCAATCATCTTGAGTACATATGGACCTACGGGAGTCCCATCTTGCATTTTGGAACCAAACAATGCCTTAGAGACTTCATATCTCTCGTGCCTTGCTTGTCTTTGATATAGTTGACGAAGATGTTCAACCATATCATAAGCATTCATGAACTCGTGTTGCTTCTGATGCTCAGAGTTCATGGTCGCGAGCATTAGACATGACACATCTAATGCATCATCTTGATGCTTCTTGTAAGCATCTTTGTGAGCTTTCGAGGCAGTGGCAGAAGGTGCCTCCGGAATGGGCTACTCCAGGACGTACAGTTTCTTTTCTTGGGTGAGAACAATTCTCAGGTTCTTGTACCAGTCCAGGAAATTTGCTCCATTGAGCTTGTCCTTCTCAAGGACAGAACGCAGAGAGAGTGTGTTCCTATTTGTCGACAAAGTAATCTACAACATACAATGTAGAGAATTAATATCATATTCCTTTTATCATTTAATTAGGCCTTTAATCAAATGATGCTCCCACTGAATTATAGGAATTTTGTAGAATCAAGTTATGGATGTGGTCAAACCACATTACTAGATTAATACAAACTAGCTATAATTCTTACGGGACAAGATCCACATCATACTAAGCCTTGAGTTAGCTTTGGCTAAATCACCCAAGACTTAGTACGATCAGTGGGTAACACATTACCGATTACATCTTTATGCAACTCTTGTTTATAGGATCAAGACCCACATTTAAAAAAGACGTTGAGTTAGCTTTGGCTAAATCGCCCAAGATTTAGTGTAAATGCGATCTTATCCTATCTTTCCAACAATTGGAATATGCCTATAGTTCTACTCGATCTAATTGAGTTAACTAGTTCTACTCAATCTAATTGAGCTTACTCTAACCCAAGCCGTGATAGGCGGGACCAAGATTGTCCCTCTACACCCTACCAAGATAATATGCGTTTCTCTACTTTGGCAGATTCAACAACGACAAATGATCGAGGTAGTGATGGGTATCAAGGACTTGGTAGGCATTTACGAGTTGATTCGATTAAGATCTAATCTAATCGTAATGTGTATCATATACACATTAAGGCCTTTATTATCCTATACTAGCATGCATCACATACATACAAGCATTATTCTAGCATGCATCATATACATACAAGAAAAATATCCTAGCATGCATCATATACATACAAGCATTATTCTACTAGCATGCATTAAATACATACAAGCAAAATCAAATATATATATATATATATATATATATATATATATATATATATATATATATATATATATATATATATATATATATATATATATATATATATATATCAACATATATATATATAATTAATTGTGATGTGGTCATGGCCCTACTACGATCTTCTCAAGCCAATGAGAAGATTTGACGGTCAACCTAGGTCTAGCGGCTTCTCCAAGCGCTTCCTTTGACCGCCATGTGTCGTCGGCACTCTTCTCGTAACTTCGTCTACAAGTGGACTTTCCACCACTCCATTTTTACATTACAAATATGAAACTCGAGTTACATTCGAATCTAAAACTATTTACAACAAGAATTTCAAAAGAAGAGGTACGACGCGCAGGTTGCATACACTATACAACACGCACAACCACAAAAACGGCACACAGGCCGTATTATGAATTACAACACATCATCATCCAATCATATTGGGGTTCTTGGGCCATGACAATCACAGAATTATACATAATTCTAAATTATGTATTTTTATATAAAATATCTATAATTTTTCCTATTTTTTTCAATTTTATGATTCACCTTTTCGTAACGGTCCCGCTAAGAGGTTTCCGGGCGCGATCGCGGGACAAGGCCCCTTTCGGGGATAGGGGCAGCGCCCCTACTCACAAAATAAACTTTGCGAGTGTCCCTACTACAATCTTACAGCGACTTAAGTCACTTTCCCAAAAACCTAAAGCGAGAACTCACCGTTTCAGAGAGTTTTTCTCTATGGTTGAAGCCTATAAGTGTCCCAACACTCGTTGCTTCGACTCTTCGAGAAAAATACCCAAAAATTTGATAAAAATAGGAAATTTACAGAAACATTAAAATCTGTAATTTTTATATCTAATGCAAAAACTACAAAAAATGAAACACATATATGCTTCGCACGTGGCTCTGATACCACTGTTGGACTTTCCGAGCCACAAAAACCGCTTTTTGCGTTGCAAAAACCCCGGAAGTGTGGCCACGGATCCGTGTGATGATATATTAAAAAAAACATATATGTGCTAAGTAAACCTAGATCTACCTTAGATCTAGAAGTTGAGAGTATTATCCTCGTAGTGATGCCCTTCGCTTATCCCGCTCGTCCAAACGTTTCGCCGGAACTCAAGAGTGTCAAGTGAACACTCCTCTATTGGTATCCACACGGAAAAATGGTGGATAAAAATACCTTAGAGTGTGCTAGCACCCTTTAGGAATTTTGGCAAGATGAGGGATGGAAGAGCTTGAGAAGGTGATCCAAGGAAGAAGATGAAGTTAGAGAGTAACTCACAAAATGAATTCACCCATGATGAATAGTGGCCGACCACTTAAAGTTGGGGGGGTTACATGTGAAGGGTTGGTTTCATTGATCCGTGAGGGGAAACTTCGCTTCCCACTTCACCTCGGTTGTTTGTTCATGGCGATCCCATCGATGTCCCCGGATTAAAAAAAATTAATCCTAGACAAAAGGTATTCCTCAAACAACCAAGTCATCGTCGTGCTATTCGTTTAGAGAGGTCACTTGAACAAACTTGTTGTTCAAGCGACCAACCTCTATTCTACGAGTAGTTGCGGAATAGACGATGTTCGGATCGTTGGCTTTCATGTTTATGTTCGGGATCCAAGTATTATTTAGCCACAAACAGAATATTACATGCTCATAATCGAAAAACAAAAACAAACATGTTACAAAAGAGAATGGAGAATCGATATACCTCTCGATCTTCTAATGTAAGACCTTCCTCCTTTCGGACATCGTGTGAGCGACGATCTACCAAAAGTTTAAGCTCCTAGATCGCCAATCTTCCTTTCTTGCTCGTTCTGAGCAAGAGAAAGAATAGAAACAAGGCTTTTCTCCTTCCTATAGCCAACCAACAAGCAACAAGGAGAATCCTTGTCGCCGGCCAACAAGGAGGAGGAGATGATGATGGAAACCGGCCAAGACATCAAGGGAAAGCCCTAAGTCTTGTTTCCACCGGCCAAGGAGAAGGAGAAGAAGGGCTTTGGCTGCCAGCCAAGGTGTGGGAGAAGCTGTTTGGGAGCCGGCAAGATTGAAGAAGGAGGAGATAAGGAAATAGATTCCTTATTTAGTGCCGCCAACCCTATTCTTCTTGCCGCCCAAGCCTCCAAAACCCGAAGCCTCCAAACCCTAATCCTATCTCAATTAGGATTCATTAGTTACCACCCACCCCTTGCCCTCCTTTTATAGAGTTAGGGATAAGCCATGTTTTAATCTCCACCATTGGTTCTAGGGATTTAATCTCAACCGTCGGATCTAGAGATTTAATCTCAACCGTCGGATCTAGAAATTTAATCTCTACCTTTGGATCTAGAGTTTTGTTTCTATCCATTGGATCTAAGCTTCATGAGGTTTTAATAGGCAACATTAGGGACCATGAGGAGGAGTTTGATCTTGGCCACCCATGGATCAAGCCCACATAAAGTCTGATCCATTAATGATAATCCAATTCACTAAAGGATTATCATTGATCTACCTCACCAACCCCCATAAGATAATATAGGATCCATATATTATTTGTACATTTTCTCCCCGTGTTTAAGATCTCGAATGTCTGTGGATTAATTAATTTACTGACCATTAATTAATCAACATCTAACTCTATGAGTAGTACCACTCAACCTTTTCATCATGTCGGACCAAGTCCACCTGCAGGGTTTACATGATGAACCTTATGAGCTCCTCAAGGGGACATCATCATCCTAATATATAGGATACGGTTTCCTCCTATAATCAATGACACACCATATAAATAATATCATTTCCCAACTTACCGAGTCTATCGATTTAATCTATAAATCTCGCCCATTGGTAAATCAAAGAAATGAATACTAAGTATATGTGTCCGTTATTATATCGGGATTAAGAGTATGTACTAAATAATATCTGAGGTCCGATTCGATTATGTAGTCAGCAATAAATTGAATCAACTCTAAGTCGGTCCTGCTCAATACACACAAAGTGCACTAGTGTGATTCTATTGTCAAGACAAACCAATACCAAATCACACTACAACCATTCCGATGGTTTGTCCAAAGTCATCTCGGTTGTGAGCCTTTACTTATACTTTACAAGGAGCTGATAACATGATCTCCCGTGTGACACCACACACAATGTTATCTACAATGTAATGTATTAGACAATATGCACAGTCATAAAAATATGCAAACAATGATCATGTGATTCTTATTTCAAAATAAAGATTTTCATACAAAAGATAGACTTTTCAGTATACATCCCAACAATCTCCCACTTAAACTAAAAGCCTATGTTGTCCTCAAACTGTCATACATCCGATCCCCATTCCCTCCACATGCCTATCAAAAGCTCTCGCCGGAAGGGCCTTTGTGAAAGGATCTGCCAGGTTATCCTCCGATGCAATCTTGGCCACAGCAACTTCTCCTCTCTTTACGATTTCTCGTATCAGGTGGTACTTGCGCTCTATGTGTTTACTAGCCTTATAGGCTCGTGGTTCCTTCGAGTTTGCAACTGCACCACTATTATCACAATAAATTGTGATAGTTCTGGGCAAACCAGGAATCACATCCAAGTTCATCAGGAAGTTCCTGAGCCACACAGCTTCTTTGGCCGCCTCAGAGGCTGCCACATACTCAGCTTCCATGGTGGAGTCCGCCACGCATTTCTGCTTGACACTCCTCCATATAATGGCTCCACCTCCCAAAGTAAACACAAAACCTGAGGTAGAATTAATGTTATCCCTATCAAATTGGAAGTCGAAATTTGTGTAACCCACATGGAGTAATTGGTCTGCCCAGTAAACCAGTATATAATCCCTAGTCCTTCTCAGGTACTTCAATATATACTTTACCGCAGTCCAATGTCCTTATCTTGGATTATTCTAATATTTGCTGACCATGCCCACGGCATAGCAGATATCTGGTCTCGTACATAGCATCGCATACATGAGGCTTCCTATCACCGAAGCATAAGGAACCACCTTCATCTCCTCTATCTCCTCAGGTGTTCTAGGACACATCTCCTTAGATAAAGGAACTCCATGCCTGAAAGGTAGAAAACCCTTCTTGGAGTTCTGCATGCTAAAATGATCCATAATCGTGTCTATGTATGAAGCTTGAGATAAGCACAACATCCTTTTCCTGCGATCCCTTATAACCTTGATCCCAAGGATGTGTCCCACCTCTCCCAAGTCCTTCATATCGAACTATTTGGACAACCATACCCTTACGTCCGATAACACCTTGATATTGTTGTCAATCAACAAAATGTCATCTACGTATAGTACAAGAAATACCACTACGTTTCCGTCACATCTCTTGTATACACAAGACTCATCCGGACTTTGAATAAATCCATAAGACTGGATTACCTCATCAAAGCGGATGTTCCAAGACCTCGAAGATTGCTTCAATCCATAAATGGACCGATTAAACTTTCATACAAGATGCTCTTTGCCCTTCGCAATGAATCCCTCTGGTTGCTTCATATAGATGTTTTCCTCAAGACTTCCATTAAGAAAAGTTGTCTTGACATCCATCTGCCACACCTCATAATCCATATGAGCTGTTATGCATAAGAGAATTCGGATAGACTTAAGCATGGCTACCGACGAAAAGGTCTCCTCATAATCGATACCCTCTTTCTGAGTATACCCCTTCGCAACAAGCCTCGCTTTGAAGGTCTCAACCTTCCCATCTATTCCTCTCTTTCTTTTGTAGATCCACTTGCATCCAATGGTTTTTACACCATCGGGTGGTTCTACTAGCTCCCAGACCTGATTTGAATCCATAGATTCAATCTCAGTATTCATTGCAATTTGCCAAGATGCTGCATCTTTATCTTGGATTGCCTCGTCATATGTCCAGGGATCAGGTTCATGTTCACCAGGGACCAAATCAGAAGATTCTCCCAACAACATGAATCTATCAGGCTGTCTCACAACCCTCCCACTACGACGAGGCATCACCTGTGTATCCTCTGTGACACGCGGTACAGTGACATGTGGTATATCTTCTTGTACCGATGGTATTGAAGAAGTGACTTCCCCTTTTAATTCCTCCAGAACAATTTTACTCTTGGCCTTATGGCTCATCACATAATCTTCCTCTAGAAATCTGGCGTTCATTCTGACGATCACCCTATGATCTCTAGGACTATAAAACAAACCACCCTTCGTTCCTCTAGCAAAGCCAACGAACATGCGTACTTCTGTACGAGGTTCCAACTTACCAGCATCTGCCTTCAGCACATGTGCTGGACTCCCCCATATTCGAATATGTCTTAGACTAGGCTTTCTCTCAGTCCACAACTCTGTGGGAGTAGAAGGCACTGATTTAGATGGAACCATGTTTAGAATGTACACTGTCGTATCTAGAGCATATCCCCAGAACGAATCTGGTAACTCAGAATAACTCATCATCGATCTAACCATCTCCATAAGAGTCCTATTCCTTCGCTCTGCTACACCATTCTGCTGAGGTGTGCCAGGTGCAGTCAATTTCGATTGAATCCCAGCCTCTGATAAGTAGTTTCTAAACTCTCCCAAGAGGTACTCACCACCATGATCAGATTGTAGTGTCTTGATACTTTTACCTTGATGTTTCTCCACATCATCCTTGAATTCTTTGAACTTGTCAAAGCATTCAGACTTGCGGTGCATCAGGTAAATGTATCCATATCTTGAGTAATCGTCTATAAAAGAGACAAAATACTCAAAACCATCTCTAGCCTGGATAGACATAGGACCACACAAATCAGAATGAACCAATTCTAACACATCTTTGTCTTTATACCCCTTGGCCTTAAAAGGTCTCTTGGTCATTTTACCCTCCAAGCAAGATTCACAGGTTGGGAAATCCTCCACCACTAATGAACCCAAAGGTCCATCAGCTATCAACCTTTGAATTTTGCTTAGGTTAATATGACCAAGCCTAAGATGCCAAAGATATGTTTGGTTCATCTTCGAAGGTTCTTTTCTCTTATTGAAATTAGAAGATGAGTTATTAATTTCAATATGCATCGTGGGAGCTTTTGGTTCAAGTGTGTATAAATTTCCTATCAATGCACTCGAACAGATAATGTCCCTATTCCTTCTTATAACAACACTGTCATTAAAAGAAATAGAATATCCATCCATAAACAATTTAAAAACCGAAATTAAATTCTTTCTAAATAAGGGTACATAAAGGCAATTCTTAAGAACCAAAAGTTTATTTTTCTCAAAAGATAAATGAACATCTTCCACTGCAACAGCCGCCACCTTCGTGGCATCGCCCAAGTACACGGTAATCTCCCCCTTAGCCAGTCGTCTGGTTTCCTAGAACCCCTGCAAAGTATTGCAGACATGATCAGTGCCTCCCGTATCTACACACCACGTGCCGGTAGATAACACCGCTAAACATACTAGACCAAAAGATATAACTTTGTTCTTGCGGTTGGGGTAGTCCTTCTTCCAGTGTCCAGTCTGCTTACAAGTGAAGCACTTGCCTTTCAGCTTCTTCACTCCTCTCTGAGTACCTCCCACCGCCTTTGCCCCAGTTTGTTTCTTCTTCTTCTTGCCTTTTGGCTTAGAAGTAGAAACCTTTTGGGTCACCATGGCATGTGCCTGAGCACTCTGACGAAATAGCCCTTCTATCGCCTGGAGTTCTGTTAGAAGTTCCGCCAATGAATACAACCTTTTGTTCATGTTGTAGTTCAGGCGAAACTGCTCAAAACTCCTAGGTAGAGACTGGAGAATGATATCGACCTAGGTTTCCCCATCGATCTCAGCTCCGAGGACTTCCAACTCATTCAAATGAGTCATCATTATGAGAACATGATCCCTCACGGGTGTTCCCTCGATCATGGTGGTCGTCATCAAGTTTCTCATGGCTTCTTGCCTCGCAGCCCGATTCTGGTGTCCAAAAAACTCTTTGAGATTGAGCATCATGTCATAAGCTGTGGGCATGACTTGATGCTGATGTTGCAGTACATTTGACATAGATGCCAAAATATAACACTGTGTCATCTCATCGGCCTTTACCCACTTCTTATAACTCTCTCTCTCCTTTTCCCTAGAATCGTCTGCAGGCTTAGGAGGGCACTCTTCGAGGAGTACATATTTGTATTCCTCAACAGTCAAGACAATGTCTAGATTCCTCTTCCAATCAACATAGTTGGATCTAGTAAGTTTGTTCTCTTTCAGTATCACAGCAAGTAGGTTGAAAGTCATTTTGAAAGAAAACCTAAGAATCACATAAATCAAAACATTAGATTTCAAAAAATTATTGATTCCTCAAACAATAAAATTTTAAAATCAACCAACACCTCAAAACACCGAGAATATCATATGCCACGATAGTGTGGACGTATACGAATTCTACATTTGTAAGAGGAGGTTTTACCCATTAATTTTACTATCTTGTCAACCTAACTTTTTGACAAGTAAAATTAATAGTTGGTTCCTCTTTGACCCTACAAATAAAAGCAGTGACTCCGATGGGGAGGATACTTATATTTGTATCTAATTGTTCACCATTACTCGGTACCAAGACAATTATCTCGGGTTATGTGTCTTCCGATAGGGAAGTGCACACGCTCCATAATAATTTCCTATAATCATATTTGACCTTGTGATCCGCAAACAAACTCATCCGATGGGGAGGAAGGCACTCAGAGCCGACGCGCAAGTTTGTTTGCATCACATGTCAAATTGTAATGGAGGTCGTGGGAATTTATAAAAATTTCTCTCTCCCACTTAGTAATTTGAAATTGAGGAATTTTTTTAGCCTACGACATGCATATCAAACAAAAAGCAATAAATATGAAAAATAAATTATTTTCCAACTATTATGGCTTTTGTCTTCAATATGTCTCCCATCGCATCGCCTTCTCGTCCGCTCCTCCTACGCCATGTACGAGCCATCCGGAGATCTGAGCCGAGACTAAAATCTATTTTAATTTACATCCATCGATCCTATACTCCACGAGGGAGTGCACATGAAATTTAGATTGAAAGTAAACTAAAATAAAAGGAGTGGCTAAACAATGTCGTATCTAATTTACAAAATATTAAATACTCATCTCGTCAACCCCGAGGATTCAACAAAATAAACATTTACACACATACAATCACATACACACATATGGTCATAATAGTCGGATCTTATGCCTGCAACCAAAGAGTTAACCTACAAATATCCTACTATTATCCGACACATATAATATATGAAAAGTGCATAAAAATTAACCGAATCCTAAACACACAAAATCGGAAACCTTGGCTCTGATACCAATTGAAGGGTTGGTTTCATTGATCCGTGAGGGGAAACTTCGCTTCCCACTTCACCTCGGTTGTTTGTTCATGGTGATCCCATCGATGTCCCCGGATTAAAAAAAAAATAATCTTAGACAAAAGAGATTGCTCAAACAACCAAGTCATCGTCGTGCAATTCGTTTAGAGAGGTCAGTTGAACAAACTTGTTGTTCAAGCGACCAACCTCTATTCTACGAGTAGCCGCGGAATAGACGATGTCCGGATCGTCGACTTTCATATTTATGATTGAAATCCAAGTATTATTTAGCCACAAACAGAATATTACATGCTCATAATAGAAAAACAAAAACAAACATGTTACAAAAGAGAATGGAGAATCGATATACCTCTCAATCTTCTAATGTATGACCTTCCTCCTTTCGGACGTCGTGTGAGCGACGATCTACCAAAAGTTGAAGCTCCTAGATCACCAATATTCCTTCCTTGCTCGTTCCAAGCAAGAGGAAGAATAGAAACAAGGCTCTTCTCCTTCCTATAGCCAACCAACAAGCAACAAGGAGAATCCATGCTGCCGGTCAACAAGGAGGAGGAGATGATGGAAACCGGCCAAGACACCAAGGGAAAGCCCTAAGTCTTGTTTCCACTGGCCAAGGAGAAGGAGAAGAAGGGATTTGGACACCGGCCAAGGTGTGGGAGGAGCTGTTTGGGTGCCAACAAGATTGAAGAAGGAGGAGATAAGGAAATAGATTCCTTATTTGGTGCCGCCAACCCTATTCTTCTTGCCTCCCAAGCCTCCAAAACCCGAAGCCTCCAAACCCTAATCCTATCTCAATTAGGATTCATTAGTTGCCGCCCACCACTTGCCCTCCTTTTATAGAGTTAGGGATAAGCCATGTTTTAATCTCCACCATTGGTTCTAGGGATTTAATCTCAACTGTCGGATCTAGAGATTTAATCTCAACTGTCGAACCTAGAGATGCAATCTCTACCTTTGGATCTAGAGTTTTGTTTCTATCCATTGGATCTAAGCTTCATGAGGTTTTAATAGGCTATATTAGGGACCATGCAGAGGAGTTGGATCTTAGCCACCCATGGATCAAGCCCACATAAAGTCTGATCCATTAATGATAATCCAATCCACTAAAGGATTATCATTGATCTACCTCACCAACCCCCATAAGATAATATGGGCTCCATATATTATTTGTACATTTTCTCCCCGTGTTTAAGATATCGAATGTCTGGCGATTAATTAATTTACTGACCATTAATTAATCAATATCTAACTCCATGAGTAGTACCACTCAACCTTTTCATCATGCCGGACCAAGTCCACCTGCAGGGTTTACATGATGAACCTTATGAGATCCTCAAGGAGACATCATCATCCTAATATATAGGATACGATTTCCTCCTATAATCAACGACACACCATATAGATAATATCATTTCTCAACTTATCAAGCCTATCGATTTAATCTATAAATCTCGCCCATTGGTAAATCAAAGAAATGAATACTAAGTATATGTGCCCATTATTATATCGGGATTAAGAGTATGTACTAAATAATATCTGAGGTCCGATTCGATTATGTAGTCAGCAATAAATCGAATCACCTCTAAGTCGGTCCTGCTCAATACACACAAAGTGCACTAGTGTGATTCTATGGTCAAGACAAACCAATACCAAATCACACTACAACCATTCCGATGGTTTGTCCAAAGTCATCTCGGTTGTGAGCCTTTACTTATACTTTACAAGGAGCAGATAATATGATCTCCCGTGTGACACCACACACCATGTTATCTACAATGTAATGTATTAGACAATATGCATAGTCATAAAAATATGCAAACAATGATCATGTGATTCTTATTTCAAAATAAAGATGTTCATACAAAAGATAGACTTTTCAGTATACATCCCAACAACATGCATGCATGTAACTCCAAGAGTCAATGGCTCTTGGTCTCCCTCATGAGGTGGCACCACATGATAAGTCAATGATGATGTGGAGTATCATCATTGGCCGGCCATGCCAAGTCATCATCATGACATGGCATTTGGTCAAGTCAAACTTGACCTTTCATCTTCCCTCTCAAGTCAAGTCAAACTTGACCTCTTATCTCCCATGGTTGATCAAATCCAACCATTTGATTCAAGTCAATTTAATTTAATGAATCTCTATTCATTAATTTAAATTGATTTGATGAATCAAATCTAAATTAGACTCATTCAACACTTCAATCAAATTGAGTCCAACTCAATTAGTCTAATTTGGATTACTCTTAATCCAATTTGGTTCATCCCATGAACCTAGTCCTCATAGTTCATCATATGAACCTAATCTCCATCTAATTGCCCTTTGTGTGTGACCCTATAGGTTCTTGTAACGTTGGTAATGTCCCTAAACCGATTTAGGAACATAAGCAATGAGCAGTATCTAGCAACACATCATTGCTACCCAAGTTACAAGAATGTTGAGCTCCAACATCACCTTTGTGACTACTAATTGTGACTCTCACAATATGTGACAATGTCCCTCTATTCTTGACATCTAGATTGACCAATTGAGGTATAGACCGTGTCATCCTCGGTACAATTTATATCTTGAACTCCAAGTAGACTCACTCTAATCAAATGAGCTCAATATCTCATATTGACTCATTTGGGCATGGCCATGCACTTCGTGGTCTCACTCTATAAAGAATAACGATGTCTCTCCCGTCATATAGGAGAGATAGATCCCATCTACATCACTCACATCCCTCCGCATAATTTGTCATATACCCAGTAATCGCCTTTATAGTCCACCCATTTACGGGTGACATTTGATGAAGTCAAAGTATTCAACTCCTTATGTAGGGAACCATGGTGACTTCGGGTCTAAGGACTAATAGTCATACTAATAGCCACATGAGAAAGTATATGACACTCATATAACGATCCATGATACTTTCTCATGGCGGGGCATTCAGTATACATTCTCCAATGCATACCCATGTGTCAACTTGATATCTCATATCCATGACTTGTGAGATCAAGTCATCGTGTTGACCTACATGCTAGTCTCTATGCATTAACATTGTCCCTGAATGTTAATACTTGACTAGGAATGATTAAGAGTAGTGTTCTCTATATCATCTCATTATCGATTCAACCAATTGATTGATATAGATGAGAACCTACTACTCAAGGACATTATTATATTAAGTTATTTTGCACCAATACAAGTAAATATAATAACCATACCTTTATAAATAGGAAGATGATACAATAAAGTCCATATAACAATCATCACATGACTGGCTCTAGGGCTTTCACTAACACGGATTGTGTAAGCCCATTTGGAAAAATCAAAATACCAGTGATCTAGAGAGGAACAAAGTTTCTTGAAAAAAAATAAAATAATAATAATAAGAAGAAAGAAAAAGAGAGAGAGAGAAAGAGAAGAAAAAAAGGAGAGAGAGAGAGAAAAAAAAGAGAGTTAAAAATAGTTGTCGTGGGTGGAAATGGTTAGGTGCCCCTTTGAGGCCGAGTTAGGTTACTAGGACAACATCTACCAATTTCTCTCAATACCGAACACGCCTTTGAGACTTTATGCTAATTCTAGGGAACGACCCTCGCTTAGGGTAGGTAAGTGCCTAAAAGTCGGAGGCCTTAGGAAAGCTATAGGATGACGACTTAACTCACTGTGGAACGAGTATCCCTTAGAAAAAATCTCTTAGCACATGCATGAAAAGCTAACTTAGTGAACTTTTAGAACATATCTATTTGCTTTGATTTAAAATACAACTTGATAAATTTAGTTAACATGCTAAGTATGAAACAATACTTTTAAAATTTCATGGCACTGAGGTTTACTTGAGGACAAGCAAAGATGTAAATCTGGGGGAATTGATGTGAGCAAAATATATAGGATTTTAGGAGTAGTTTTAGTACACATCTCATTGCATTTTATACTTGTTTCATGCATATTCTACTTTGTTTTTCATGCATTTCCTATTTTTTGGTTCGGAGATCTGCTCTTGTTGCTTTTGTGTGCAGGATGACATTTTATAGGAAAAATGACACACTTTTGAAGCAAAAGGAAGATATTCAGCGGGGATAACAGAGGCGGACACGGTCGTGTCCAAACCATGAAGACGGTCAAGCCCAGCACCACACATGACCAACCGTGTGGATCAACAAGGTCGTGTGGTGCTGGGATGTTTTGACGTGACTAGGGTTTTTCGTGGGATTTATGCAGAGCCGACATCACATCTATAAAAAGAAAGGCACACCCAAACCCTAGGGGGCCAGCAGACTAGAACGGCACATTGGTGCCCTGAAAAGCACCGAAAACTCACAACGAGAAGGAAGGAAGCGACTAGGAGATCCATTCCGATGCTCCGGCATTATGGAGAACAACCAAGACATGCATATTAGTTAGGACAGAAAGTATCTCCTATATTTTCTCATTCTATTCTCATTGTAATTATGATTTCTAGGATGTCTTGCATTTATTCTTCCTTATTTATGGAGTAGATACTTCAATTCTAGGATTAGGAAGTAACTTGTGCTTATGGACATGCTAGTTCAAATAGTATTTCATCTTTTTTATTCTATTTGCAATTGTGTTGTTGAGATTGATGAAGATTATGTTTTGATTTCTATTTCTATTGCGCCTAACCGATGCAAAGGGTGACAACCTTTATTCAAAGATCTAGGAGAACCAAGGGGGAACCTTATAGTCGTCCTCCCTCTAATAATTGTAGAAGTAGAATAGGATAGAATAGGATATGAAATATGATCCGCCTCTTCATAGGGATTATTAGGACATCCTCGTACCTAATAGCCTATCTTAGCAGAAGGGCCAAAGTAGGAGAAATTAACTCTAGAAGGGTTGAGGGACCTCAGTGACAGGGGCTCCCAACGATATCAACCCCCTGAGCTCTAATGATCCGAAAGGTCATCTTGGTTAAGAATAGGTAGTTCCCGGTAGAAGCAAAAGTTCATCGGGCAAATGTAAGATGATCCTCCCACAAGACCATAATTAGAGATCTAGACGACATTTAATTGATAGCATGTTCCATGAAGCATAAGTGAAATCGAAGTCCTAGAATCCTTTTTAAGAACTCCGAACCAACCTTCCCTTCCTCCGTGTGACACGTACTTGAGTTAGGACTACCATCAACCTCATAACCACAACTGTTAGGATTTTATCTCCAAATAGCAACATCCATTGGATAAATGGTATTCGAATCTGAGTCTCTGTGGGATCGATAATTTTTTATTACTTGACGACATCCGTGCACTTGTGGGCATTGAGCACGAGCGTGCGCTTCGAGTCCTTGATGATACCCATCAGAGATTTGAGGTCCTGCTCGTGTGCATCAAGCTCCAAAGGGCACATGCCATCACTGTGGCAAGGTGGGCCATTGATGAAGGAACTGCAAGATCTATCTTGAGTCTATGAAGAAGAAGCCGACATCTAATGCCCCATCCTCTTCAGGTATCTTCGTTATTGACTGACATATTATTTTCTTGGATGCTTGGATATTGGATACTAGGTGTGACTCACATATATGTAATGACATACAAGGGCTAAGGGATAGCAAAAGATTTGTCAAGGGAGAAGTGAATCTACGAGTCGATAATGGAGCAAAGGTTATAGTTGTCATCGTCGGAACATATTCACTGAAGCTTCCTAGTGGACTTGTCTTAGAACTGGACAATTGTTATTTTGTTCCTGCATTAATAAAGAGCATTGTTTTTATTTCTTGTTTAAATAGAAAGGGTTTCCAATTGACGTTTAGTAACAATTGTTGTTATATAACCTTGAATGACATTCTTTATGGCACCGGAACTTTATGCAATGGCATCTATGTGTTAGATACATCCAGTGACACATTCTATATCGAAGCGAGCAACAAGCATGCTCAAAAGGATGATCAGTCAACCTCCTACATATGACATTGTCTCCTAGCCCATATAAGCAAGAAGCACATATCAGAGTTACACAAGAATGGAATTCTAGAATCATTTGAATTGGATTCATTTGATACATGTGAATCATGCTTACAAGGCAAGATGACAAATTTGCCCTTTTCTGGAAAGGGTAAGCCAGTGGATGAGTTACTTGGTCTCATACATACTGATGTATGTGGACCAATGTCAATTCATGCTCAAGGAGGTTACAACTACTTTATTACCTTTATCGATGATCACTCACAATTTGTATATGTAATCTTATGAGATATAAATCTGAAGACTTTGAAAAGTTCAAAGAATTTAGAAATGAAGTAGAGAAACAACTTGGTAAAATTATTAGGATACTTCGATCCGATTTAGATGGCGAATACTTAAGCCAAGGGTTTCAGGATTATCTAAGAGATAATGGTATATTGTCTCAATGGACTTCGCCTTATACACCGCAACATAATGGTGTATCTGAAAGGCGAAATCGAACCTTATTGGGCATGGTGAGATCGATGATGAATCATGAAGCCTTCCCAAATTCTTTTGGGGCTACGCACTCGAGATAACTATTCACTTGCTGAATAGAGTCCTGACCAAGGTAATCTCTACTACTCCATATCGGATATGGACTGGTAAGAAACTTCAGTTGTCTTATTTGAAGACATGGGGATGTCCTGATGACATGAAAAGGACTACATCAGACAAGCTGGATGCTAAGTCTGATGAGTATCTATTTATTGGATACCCCAAGGAAATGAGGGGTAACCAATTCTTTCATCCCTTGGAACAAAAGGTGTTTGTTTCAAAAAATGATATATTTCTAGAGAAAGTGTTTCTCTTGTAAGAAAATAGTGGGAGTTAGTTTGAACTTGAGGAAGTTCAAGAAACTCTAACAGACACTAAAGAGACGTCTATACCAGAACCACAGTCGATTATTCATGATGATGAGATAATGACTGAACCTATCGTTACACCACCTCTTCGCAGATCTGATAGGTCACATAAGATTCCTGAGAGATATGGATTTCTCATAAGTGAATCTAATGATGTGTTACTCATTGAGGATGAGGAACCTACTAGTTACGAAGAAGTTCTGAAAATTTCAGAAAGGGATAAATGGCTAGTAGCCATGAAGTCGGAAATAGATTCCATGTATTAAAACCAAGTTTGGAACTTGGTGGATCCACCTGAAGGCATCACGCCTATTGGGTTTAAGTGGGTTTTCAAGAAGAAAACTGATATGGATAGTAATGTGATTACCTATAAAGCTAGATTGGTGGTAAAAGGTTATCGTCAAAAGTAAGGTGTTGACTATGACGAGACCTTCTCACCAGTTGTCATGCTTAAATCCATTTAGATACTCCTGGCCATAGCAACTCATTATGGTTATGAGATATGGAAGATGGATGTGAAAATAGCTTTCCTTAATGGAAACCTACATGAGGATGTGTATATAATACAACTTGAGGGTTTCACATTGATTGACAAAACCAATGTTGTTAAGCCTCAACGGTCCATTTATGGATTGAAGTAAGCATCTAGGAGTTGGAATATCCGTTTTGACGAGACAATCAAAGAGTTTGATTTCTCACAAAATTCAAACGAACCTTGTGTGTATAAGAGGGTTAGTGGGAGTGCGATCGTATTCCTAGTACTATATGTCGATGATATATTACTCATATGAAACGATATACCTATCTTACAGTCAGTCAAAGGTTGGTTATCCAAAATGTTTTCCATGAAAGACATGGGAGAAGCGATCTACATTCTCGGGATTAAGATCTATAGAGATAGATCGAAAAGGCTGCTTGGTATTTTACAACCTACATATATAGATAGAGTGCTAAAGCAGTTTAGCATGTCTGAATCCAAAAAAGGTTATATACCCATGCGACATGATATTCACCTTTCAAAGTCTATGTGTCCCCACACAGAAGATGAGAGGATTTGCATGAATAAGATTCCTTATGCTTCTACAATATGATCTATTATATATGCTATGTTATGTACAAGGCCCAATGTATCATATGCTTTGAGTGTCATGAACAGATACTAGTCTGATCCAGAAATGGATCATTGGATGGCTGTCAAGGCAATCCTTAAGTACTTGAGAAGAACTAAGAATATGTTCTTGGTATATAGAGAAGGTAATATGGTTACACACGGGTATACGGATGTCATCTTCCAAACCGACAAGGATGACTCCAAGTCAGTCTAGGTACATATTCACACTGAATGGTGGTGCAGTGAGTTAGAAAAGTTCCAAACAAAATATAGTTGTCGATTCTACCACGGAGGCAGAATACATTGCAGCTTCTGAAGCAACAAAGGAGGCATTTTGGATCAAGAAGTTCATCTCCGAACTTGGGGTGGTTCTGTCCATTGTTGAAGCATTACTAGTTTACTGCGATAACACTGGAGTTATCACACAGGCAAAGGAACCCAGGTCTCACCAATGATCCAAACACGTGCTTTGACGATATCATCTAACCAGAGAAAAAATCAGTAGGAAAGAAATATAAATCGAGAAGATTCTCACAGAAAGGAACCTAGCGGATCATTTGACAAAAGCTCTATCACAAAGTAAGTTTGAGAGTCACGTTAAGGACTATGGTATTGAATATCATAGCGATTGGCTTTAGGTCAAGTGGGAGTTTGTTATGTTTGAGAAGTGTCCTAAGGCAATCGCCTTATAATTGTACTATTTAGTTGATAAATAAAGATTCACTATTTGAGTGCACATGTCATATGTGTTTGATTGGATCTTAAACTCATTTACTAAATGTCCGCGATATGATTCATAACATGAGAGAACTTGTGATTGGATCACAACTAGTGAGTATCTCTACATGTGTAATTATGAATGCATTGAAATAATCCCTAGTCTATGAATCGATGAGTTCTGACATCATCGATTATGGGAGACTAGCACGGGTTATACTCTTTGGTTTATCCAAGCAGCTGCTCCTCACTGGCTAGAGATATTGAGATGTCAAGAGTTAAACGTGGATGTTAGTTATGGTAACTAGTTCATTAGAGTGACCTGCTATAAGTCTTCACATGGTTCTTTGCATATAAGATATGTCAGTGAAGCTCTTAATGCAATTCAAGTGCGAATTTCCTTCGACTTGAGGTATTCAAGTCATCATGGTCATGGAGACTTATACTTTGACATCTTAGTCGATACATCTCTACGGAGGTGTGGGTACGGGATGATTGGGTGGAAGTTGAAGTATTCGAAGGTGATTGAATAGGCAACAAAGGATTCATCACTCCTTGCGAGGAGATATATACCCTATGGCTACTCATCAGGATTGTTACTCAAAGCCTTTGGCCAAAGCATTACATGTCAAGAGTATCGTACTCTTGGATACATGTCAAAGTAATTAGAATCCAATGGATGAGGAAGTAAGACTTGGGCTAGGTGTGACGTAGTCAGCTTAGTGGGGACTAACACATATGTAGGATATTTGAAGCCGTTAGAGGGGGGGTGAATAGCGTAGAATTCGTTCGTAGTTGGAATTCGATCGTGGTCGTCTCTACAATTTCGTTAGTACGGAGCGGAAATAGAAATAATACAATAACGAAATACGACAAACACAACAAGAACACGAGTATGTAACGTGGTTTGGAATCGCATTGTTCCTACTCCACGGATCGAGCTCTACGAGCTCTAGTGATGCACACACAACCACTAATAAACACTCCTTCTCGGAACAATCCGAAGGCGGAGAAACCTCGTACAAGATGATTACAACAATAATCAAATAGATACATGAAAATATGATAATGAAATACAAATGAAAGTAAAGGAAAACACTTTACAAGAGCTTTTGATTGCTTGATCTTTGATTGCCTTGAACTAGCTTTGAAGGATTGGAAAGCACCAACTTTCCCCTTCAATTTTTTCACCAAGAAAATCGCTTTTTCCTTCATCACGAGCCTTTATAGCTTCAACTCAGGCCGAAAAGGTCGATCACCGACCGCCGACCATCACCGATCGATCACACCGCTGTCGTGAGACAACGGTGTAATCCACGCCGAAAAATCCAACGGCTAGACATCAATCGATCGATCAAACACATCACGATCGATGAAGCATCACTCGACCGCTTGTCCCAGCGGCCAAGTGAGACTCCATTCTCGGGCTCTAAAATCGAGCATCACCGATCGATCACATCGATCCGATCGATTCAATCACCGATCCGCCCACTTATGGCAGTCGACTGCTAGGGCAATTCCCGCAGTCAAACCCTAGTTGACTATGCTAGTCGACTGCCACATGGCATCAGTCGACTGGCACACCTCAAACATGAGGTTTTAACCCAAGTATGGTGTCCCCATACTTGCTAGACCACCCTTAGCCTAGACCTAAGCCTTCTAGCCACCTCAATCAGCCTCACGCCTCTCGGATCCCTCCAAGTCATCCATGACTTGTTCATCCATCGCGCTAGCCTTCAGGTGCTTCCATCAGCTATGTCATGCTAACGGTGTCTACACCGCCAAGGCACATTGGACTTACGCCGCCAAGACTCCCGCTTGGACTTTACGCCGCCAATACCAAACCCCTTGGACTTCTCAAGTGCCAAGACTCAAGCTTGGATTTTCCCTTGCCAACCCATGTTGGACTTTCCATGCCAAGTACCCGTGACTTGGACTTTCCTTGCCAAGACCCATGCTTGGACTTTTCCCAAATGCCAAGTGTCCCACATGGACTTTCCCTTGACAATCACATTGTCATATGTTTTTGTCAAAACATCACTCGAGTTAAACTCGAGTCCTGGTCAATCGTGACCTGGGCCGATTGCACCAACAATCTCCCCCTTTTTGATGTTTGACAAAAACCAAACAAAACATTGAGTTAGAACACTAACTCAAATTCCTTACCAATTATCCCAAATTGGTAATCTTAAACATTCTCCAAATGTTCTCCCCCAAACATTCTCCCCCTTTTTGACTAACATCAAAAAGGTCTTCTCTCCAAGGAGGTCAATGTCTCATATCCCAATGAGATCTTACAATCTCCCCCTTGGTCTAAAAATACCTAGGATGCCTACCATATTCCTAGTGATAAGTCCCATATCACTCAAGAGAGACAATCCTATACTCTCCCAATTTCCAAATTGGGTATGTGAAAAACTCATTTTCCTTCCCATGAACCACCATCCATTATACCATGATGGATACCTCCCCCTAAAGGCTTGCTCCCCCTTAACCATTGCACCAACAATGTCTTTGGGAAATCCCTAAGCCAATAGGAACTCTGAACCATCAAAGATAAGGTTAGAAGCTCAACATTGATCTTTCCAACACCTTAAATTTTATACAAACCCTAAACACCTCTCCAAATCCATAGCCAATGGATTTTCACCCTTTATAATGCTTCCCAAGGCATATCCTAGGGTTAGGAGTGATTAGAGACCTTAACCGCAGCTGAAATCGGGCTAAACAAACCTACGATCGTGATGTGTCCATTAGTCGACCAGCACGAAGCAACAGTCGAGTGATACTGCACTGTAGTCGAGTCCAAATGCTACCCATTAGTCGACTGCCCTGTAGAGGCAGTCGACTGATAACTGAAAACCTGATTTTTCATATATCAGACTCGACTTTTGGAAATTCATAAGTAATTCTACGTAAATCAAAAAATCACGAAACTTGATACGTATATTACTTATCACACATACAATCGGTGAAAAAATTTGGAAAAATATTTTTACCATGAAAATAGGAGATTGGTACAATGTTCAAAAACTATTAAAACTCTAAAGTTTTTGATCTACTTTGTATCAACTTCTACAATGATGATGGTTATCAAAAGATAGACTTCACCAAGGTTTTCTAAATTGATTTTAAAATATTTTTGAAAACCTATTTTGAACCATGGTTTATTGGCTAAATATACATAACTTGTATATTAGCTTTCCTTATGATTCTTGGTGATGATTAAAATAAGTTTGAGTTCATCTAGATGTACTACCTATGCACCTTGAACCTAACTTATTATCCTAGCATCTCACATGTATCTAGGGTGTATAAATACACATACATGTCAATGTGATGTGAGATGTGGAGTTATTCTCCCTAAATTAGGGTTTCATGCATTTTTCTAAGGCAACTCTACTTGATTCCCTTATAAATGGGACTCCAAGTCATTCCATTATCCTTGAATCAATTTTAAACAATTAAATGCATGAAATGATCATGGCATAAATGATATCAATAATAACGCATGGCCAATGATGTCATGGCATATGATATAATCTAAAAACAAACATGACATCTAAAATAATCATAACCAATGACATGACATGTTATATGATAAGATGAAATTTCATGTCATGATATAGCAATTTTCATAAACCAATACATTAATATAAATACATACTCAAACACACATGATTTTCACAAACAGAAATTTCATTCAATTTAAAAAGATTTCAGTTTCTTACATCCAAAATAGAGATTTGATATGATCAATCTCACTACAAAAACTGAAAAACAAAAAAATCTAACATCCTCTAGATCTCTGCAAGGTGGAGGTGGAGGAGGCTGGCTCAAAGTCCAGTCCGCATCATCATACATATATCGAGCCGGCTCGATCTTGACTCGGGACTCTGCAATCTGAATGTATCTCTCCTCCATTCGACTAAGATGTGCGCCCATGGAGGCTTTCTCTACTAAGAGCTCTGACAGCCGTTAGTCGACTGTCTACTGATAGTCTTGGAATCTGGACTCCAGCTGGCCAAGACGATCTGATGGACCCGCCGCTGATGCATCTGCTGGCATCTGATCCTCCTCATCAGCGGCGTCTGCATCCTCATAGTCCTCTCCAGCCTCTCTAGGCACCAGAGGCGGCTCTCCACGTGCCCTGGGCGGTGGTCGAGGTGCCAACTCCATCTGCCCACGCCCCATCCGCAGCTTCGCTAACGAGAAGTTACGAACTGATATGCAGTCGTACACCTCGGATAGCGCCCTCAGTGATCCCCTGTGAATGTTGATGCCTACTGACTCTAACCATGCAGTGATAATATGGCCATAAGGCATATGCACTTTCCCTTGTACAGGGGAAATGAAATGCACAATGCAATGAAACATGTTTAATGCAATGTTTATATCTAATCTATTACGCATGGCGTACAGTAAAAAGAGATGGGGAGGCCGAATCTTGGCCAGACCCTGAGTCACGATTGGAAGAAAACACCCAACAATGACCTTGTAGAGTACATTGTCAGGTGCAGATAGCTCAGTAATAGGAAATAGATTTCGAGCTGGTGGACGAGGATGACCAAAAACATGCTCATGCATGGAGTCCAAAGAGATATGGTCAAATGGCTCGGGTAAAGGGGCATCAAAGGTAGGGTAGAAAATGAAGGTGTCATCCGACAGCTTACACTCAAGAAACTCCTACAATATCGTAGGAGTGAACTCTAAATTGCGTTTTGCAACGCGAGTAGTGTAGGTAGGGCCATCGTCTACCTTCTTTAAGTTCTGATAAAACTCCTTAAGGAGATCATCATTGATGGCATGTGTGCATAAGACAATTTTCATAAGATGATAATATGCAAATATGTCCATGATGTCACTACAGTAACGTGTAAAGAAGTCCCTATCGATGTACGTAACCAACATAGGTTGGTACAATCGTGATTCACCCTCGGGTGGATCATTTCTATGGGATCTCCTATATAAATGTAATGCAACAATATGAAATGCAAGGGCACCAATACACGATTAGATTATAATAGATTACAAGGGAAAGAAAAAAAAATTAGGGTAAGAAAATTTTACTTTGGCGCCATTTAGAGGAATGATGAGAGAGTACTCGGATATCACTGGAAAAAAGCCGCCGGAAAGTTCGCCGGAGGACTAGACGTCGAAACCCTAATCGAAAAAGAGGAAGCAATCACTGGAAATAAGTGGAATAGGGTTGTGAGATGAGTGAAAACACGAGTGGAAGAGGTTAGCTACCAAACCTAAGGCTTGGGCAGCTAGCACGGCCGGAAAAACTGGTCAGAGAAGAAGTTGGCGATCGGAGATGAGAAAGAAAACGAGAGGTCACCGCGTGAAGACGGTGAACCCTAGCGGTTCGGCGTTATAAAATTGCGACGGCAGTCGACTGATGTGCGACATCGATCGGCGTCGTCTTATTAGTGGGTTTCTTGAGCCGTGATCGGCTGCTGCGGCTCGATGTCGGCTGCGAGTCTTACGTAGCCGTGCTCTGATATCATCGATCGGTGATGTTGCTCATCAATTGGTAGTGTGATCACCACTCACCGTGAGCAATGACCCTCAGCCTCGGTGAATAGTACCATCAGTCGACTGATGTATCCCATCAGTCGACTGATGTTCAAGCAGTCGAGTCCCGGAAACAGCACTCGACTGCTGGACGCATCGTATCGCGCTACAGTATGATCAGTCGACTGATCTCTGATTTCCAGTTCTGAAATTCAGAAAATCTCGATTTCTTTATCCAACAATTCCATTTTCTCATGTTTTAATCTTGTATATTGAATATATTGAGGTTATGTTTATGTTCATGGATTGTATTTTGATATCTTATTTCATTTTAGCAAACATTAACATCCAATGGTTTTAAAATCCTAACATCTCACCCTTTCTAAGTGTTGAAATACACAATCAAGGTAAAAGACTTGTTTTGTGAGATGCAATCCACCCTAGACATTCCTTCCATGCAAACACATGGTGAACCACATGAAGCATGGTAAGTGCAAGACATCGAGGTATGTGGCACTTGAGTATCACTCTTGATGTTCTTTCTACATCTTAAACACACTTCTCTTGATACATTGATTCCTAAAGTGTGCTAAAGATCAAATTTACACACTATGACCTCTAAATCTAGATTGTGCTAATTTTATTGATTTTCATTATTTCAGAAATATACATTGGCACATCCTAAAATCTTTTAGGATTAAAGCTCAAATGTATTTTCAAGGTAACCATAACCTTGAAAATAACCTAAAGTGTCACCTTTGCCATGGTTGAGTTAACTGCCCATCCAATCATGGTTGGCACATTCTAACCCATTTAACGTGAATCAATCAAGCTCTTTGGAACCCTAAATCTATTTGAGCTCATTGAATTAATTAGGTATTCCTTAGGAATAACCTCCCTAGATACCTTTCTAATGACCCTCTTAGGCTTGTTAGCCTTGATCATTGTGGTCTTACCTAGGTTGACTCTAGAGGTAACTCCCCTTGCAACCTTGGTCTTCCTAGACCTAGTTTGTGTTCCATAGTCAAATGGAACACAATGATAAGCCTCTTTAGGCTTAGGTTTGTGACCCAAACCTTTCTTGTCCTTGGTTGACTTTTGTCTTTTGGGACCTAGATGTTGACTTTGAGATCTTGACCCTTGACTTTGACTATTAGACCCTCTAAATTGATTTTGTATCTTATTTAGGGTCTTTTCTAGTTTTTCAAGCCTTGACCTTAAGGCTTGGTTCTCTAATTCTAATTGCCCAAATGATTTTTGATTAGGTTTTTGGGCATTACCATTTACTTTAGACATATGTTTACCCTTATTGGGATTGATACCTAAATGGTTTTCGATTTTCTTAATTATTTTCTTAGGAATGACATTTCTAGGGACATTAGTCCCAAATTTCTCCTTCTTTGAAATAGATCTAGAGTTATCATTCCTAGCATGCTTTGAATCATGAGTAATAGCAAAGTTATTTGAATTAATTCTAGCATGCTTTTGCTTAGAATTTAAAAAATGAGCATTATGAAAATATACCTTAGGGTTTGCCTTAGTAGCTCCCCCTACTTGTGATGCTCCTTCTTGGGTCTTTTTGCTCCCCCTAGGACATTGATTTCGGCAATGCCCCGTTGCTTAGCAAATGATGTGCTCCTTGTCTTTAGGTGATGGGGAACCGGCATCCTTTGACTTTTGTTGACTTTTAGGCGCCGGAGGAGTTTTCTTAACCTTCTTTGGGCACTTGCTCTTGTAGTGCTCATACTCCCTACACTCAAAACACAATATATGGATTTTATTTGAAATTAGAGTGTTTGAGTTACCTAGGTTAATTGAGACCGGAATTGGAGCTTCTTCATCTTGACTAGATGTCGAAGCTTTCTCTTGTTTCCCCGGAGTGGAAATTCTTTCCTCCCCCTCAATCCTAGAGGTGGAGGTGTCTTCTACTTCTTCTTCCACCGATCCGGAAGTAGACTCCTCTTCAACTTTCGATTCCTCACTTGCTCGTGAGGAAGATGAACTCTCTTCATCCTCTTCCTTATCTTCTTCTACTTGTGCTAAGTGGGGCTTCTCATTGAACTTGGCTAATTTGTCCCATAGCTCCATGGCATCAAGATATTCACCTAGCCTAGACAAAACATCATTAGGTATCAAATCTTCTAAGAGTTTTGTTACCTTGGCTTCGGTTTTGAATTTTTGCCGTTGCTCTTGGGTCCATTTCTTCAACTTGAGGACTTGTCCCTTCCTATCCCGAGGAGGTTCAAAACCTTCTACGAGGATGAACCAATCCTCTATATCCATCATAAAGAATGTCTC
Source organism: Wurfbainia villosa (assembly GCA_025175895.1). Taxonomy (NCBI): domain Eukaryota; kingdom Viridiplantae; phylum Streptophyta; class Magnoliopsida; order Zingiberales; family Zingiberaceae; genus Wurfbainia; species Wurfbainia villosa. Next base: position 32,493,045 of record CM046000.1, on the reverse strand, counting down.
CATTCTTGTTCTCCATGTCGAAAAGTCTTCTTGATCATATGGCGGTGGAGTGTTGATGTCCCATCCAAGCTTGTTTTGGAATTCCATCTTCCCTCTAGCCTTTTAGCTCCCGGCGATTAATCCGTAGAAGAGCCCCGAGCTCTGATACCAAATGTAGGATATTTGAAGCCGCTAGAGGGGGGTGAATAGCGTAGAATTCGTTCGTAGTTGGAATTCGATCGTGGTCGTCTCTACAATTTCGTTAGTACACAGCGGAAATAGAAATAATACAATAACGAAATACGACAAACACAACAAGAACATGAGTATGTAACGTGGTTCGGAACCGCACAGTTCCTACTCCACGGATCGAGCTCTACGAGCTCTAGTGATGCACACGCAACCACTAATAAACACTCCTTCTCAGAACAATCCGGAGGCGGAGAAACCTCGTACAAGATGATTACAACAATAATCAAATAGATACAAGCAAATATGATAATGAAATACAAATGCAAGTAAAGTAAAACACTTTACAAGAGCTTTTGATTGCTTGATCTTTGATTGCCTTGAACTAGCTTTGAAGGACTGGAAAGCACCAACTTTCTCCTTCAATTTCGCCCAAGAAAATCGCTGCCTTTTTCTCCATCACGAGCTCCTTTTATAGCTTCAACCTGTGCTAGAAAAGGTCGATCAGTCAACTGCTCGGGACCATCAGTCGACTGATCACACTATTGCTGTGAGACAACGGTGTAATCCACACTGGAAAAATCCAACGGCTAGGACATCAGTCGACTAATCAAACACATCAGTCGACTGATGAAGCATCACTCGACTGCTTGTCCCAGCGGTCGAGTGAGACTCCATTCTGTGCCCTAAAATCCGAGCATCAGTCGACTGATCACACGATCACGATCGGATCATTGCTCATCAATCGATCATTGCCCACCTATGGCGTCATGCTAGGCAATTCACAACAAACCCTAGTTGACTATGCCAGTCGACTGCCACATGACATCAGTCGACTGGCACACCTCAAACATGAGGTTTTAACTCAAGTATGGTGTCCCCATACTTGCTAGACCACCCTTAGCCTAGACCTAAGCCTTCTAGCCACCTCCATCAGTCTCACGCCTCTCGAATCCCTCCAAGTCATCCATGACTTGTTCATCCATCGCGCTAGCCTTCAGGTGCTTCCATCAGCTATGTCATGCTAATGGTGTCTACATCGCCAAGGCACATTGTGTAGGGAATTGCTTCGGAGGCTCATCGGCTCCCATGTCCCCGGATTAAAATTTTCACTAATGAAAACTAATCCGGTTGGGATGAGTTTCCTAAGCACAACCAATTCGTCGTCGTGCTATCGACTTGAGCGATCGCTTGAACAAACTAGTTGTTCAAGCAACCAAACTCTTCTAGTCAATTAGCCGCGGAAGAGACGATGGACGGATCGCCGGTTTTTGTGTTTATCTTTGGGGTCCATGATTATACAAGTACATACAAATGTAAACTAGTATAATCAACACATACAAACATATAAATAAGAACATGCAAAGATCAATAATAAAACTTGTAAAAGTTTTATACCTCTCGATCTTCTATCGTATGTCCTAACCTCCTTGTAGACTCCGTGTGGGCGAAGATCCTCCACAAGTTGAAGCTTCCCTGATCTCCTTCAATCCAAAGAAAGAAGAACTCTCCTTTCCTTCTTGCTTGAGCCAACCACCAATTCACAAAGAATTGATGCCGCCGGCTCCAAGAATGGAGAGAACAAAATGGAAACAACCAAGGAACCGAACAAGGGACAAACCCTTGCTCCTAATGCCGCCGGCCAAGAGAAAAAGAAGAGGAGAAGAGGAATAGGTTGAGCGCGGAAGAGATCTAGGAGCCGGCCACACCCTAGGAAGAAGAAGAAGAGATCCTCTCCTCTAGTTGCCGCCCACTTTCCCCTCCAAAACCTAGCCGCCCAACCAAGGAAAAAGAAAGCTCTAGGGTTTCTTGCTGCCCACTAATGGAAGGCCAAACCCTAGTTTCCAAAACCAACCTCTAACTCTTATTTTTTCTCACTTTTTTTTTTGCCGCCCAACCTATAGAGCCTTATTTATAGAGTTAGGTTTAAGCCTCCTTTAATATCCACCGTCGGATCTAGGGATTTAATCTCCACCGTCGGATCTAGGGTTTCATCCCAATCGTCGGATCTAGGGTTTCATCCCAACCGTCGGATCTAGGGTTTCATCCCAATCGTCGGATCTAGGGTTTCATCCCAACCGTCAGATCTAGGGATTTAATCTCAACCGTTGGTTCTAGGGATTTAATCTCAACTGTCGGTTCTAGAGATTTAATCTCCACCGTCGGATCTCGAGATTTAATCTCAACCGTCGGTTCTAGGGATTTAATCTCAACCGTCGGTTCTAAAGATTTAATCTCCACCGTCGGATCTAGAGATTTAATCTTAACCGTCGGTTCTAGAGTTTTGTTTTACATCCTTGGATCTAGAGCTTCATGAGGATTATATTAGGCTACGATAGGGACCATGAGGAGGAGTTGGATCTTGGCCACCCGATGGATCGGAACCACACAAACTTGATCCATGAATGATGTTCCATTCCACTAGAGGATCATCATTGAATTACCTCACCAACCCCCATAAATTAATATGGGCTCCATATATTATTTGTACATCCATCTCCCCGTGTTTAAGATATCGAATGTCCGTCAATTGATTGATTTACTGACCATCAATCAATTAACATCTAACTCATCGAGTAGTACCACTCAACCTTATCATCATGTTGACTAAGTCAACCTGCAGGGTTTACATGATGAACCTTATGAGCTCCTCAAGGGGACATCATCAACCTAATATATAGGACACGGTTTCCTCCTATAATCAATGACACACCATGTAAATAATATCATTTTCCAACTTACCGGGCATATTGATTTAATCCATAGAAATCTCACCCTCTGGTAAATCAAAGAAATAAATACTAAGTACATGTGCCCGTTATTATATCGAGATTAAGAGCATGTACAACATAATATCCGAGGTCCGATTCAATTATGTAGTCAGCAATAAATTGAATCACCTCTATGTCGGTCCTGCTCAATACACCTAAGTGTACTAGTGTAACTCTATGTTCAAGATAAAACAATACCAAGCTACACTACAACCATGCCAATGGTTTGTCCAAAACCATCTTAGTTGTGAGCCTCTACTTATATTCTACAAGGAACTGATAACATGATTTTCTGTGTCACACCAAGCACCATGTTATCTACAATGTAAAATATTAGACAATATGCACACATATAATAAATATAAAGTGCAAACAATGATCATTTGATTTTTATTTCAAAATAAAATGTTCATACAAAAAGAGCTAGGCTTTCAGTATACATTCCAACACATTGGACTTACGCCGCCAAGACTCCCGCTTGGACTTTACGCTGCCAATACCAAACCCCTTGGACTTCTCAAGTGTCAAGACTCAAGCTTGGACTTTCCCTTGCCAACCCATGTTGGACTTTCCATGCCAAGTACCCATGACTTGGACTTTCCTTGCCAAGACCCATGCTTCGACTTTTCCAAATGCCAAGTGTCCCACTTGGACTTTCCCATGACAATCACATTGTCATATATTTTTGTCGAAACATCAAAACATCACTCGAGTTAAACTCGAGTCCTGGTCAATCGTGACCTGGGCCGATTGCACCAACAACATAGACCATGTCAAGAACCAAGTGGGTATAAGATGAGTAAAAAGGAACGAGACACAATTCACTATAGCTGTTAAAGGGTTCGGAAATGATTCCGAGATGAACTGTTGATTTTTTGATTAATTGAGGATAATGATGTACTGCTAGGTGTCACTCATGATCGTTCCATAATTAATGGTTAATTATGGACGGCCAATATAAACTGAGAATCTATTAGGTCACACGCACTATGAATCCTTCGAAGTGACCTAAAACGAGTTTGAGGATTGGATTCTCATGATCGAGAGAGATAAAGTTCGGTTGGACCAAACACATGACAAATATGAAAATATTTGTCAAGTCAGACACACGAAAGGAGCACATCTTAAGAAGATGGGTTGGGCCTTAAAAGGTTTAATTATAAACCAAACCCATTTGATTTTAATTAAAAGGGTCCCCTTTTGGTTAAGGGTCCAATTAGGGTTTAACGGATGAGATTAAGCCTTAATGGTTATGACCTTAGATATTTAATCCACTAATCTATAACCCATTAGGATTAGTGCCTCTATAAAGGATTATAAAGGCTTAATCTAATGAATAGAAGTCCTTAAGGCCCTCTTCCTCAACCTAGCAAAACCTAGGAGAATTAGTGTTTGGTGTTCCGTCAGCTATCAAGTAAATAAGGGTTGTTTTCACCTCTTTAAAGGTTGGCCACTCTAGGTTTTAGGACTGTTATTGTCACTTATTGAAGCTTCAAAATAGTGGCTAATTCTGACACAAATCGACAACCTTACGAAGGTTGTTCGAGGACTCGTTTGTGTCGCAAAATGAGTCGGCGATTGCTCTCCGATCACCCGACTTTTTTGCTTCGTCTAATAGAGAAGAAAAGGTCAAACTCGTGGTTTTGAGAAATTGCCCCTTCGAAGATTCGGCGTGGATACGAGTAGAGACAAAGTTCCGTGAGCGTCGTACGGTTAGCCTTTCCGGCTAGCCATCAGCCGAAAGGTATACCTAGAGTAAAATTTATTTTATTTTTATTGTATATAAAATTTTATTGGCGTCCACACATATTGTAATCCTGCATGCGTGGGTGTGAGTGTTATAATAATTTAGAAAATTATTACATTTTTCTTCCGCTGCGTTTGTTTGTGAAACGACAAAAGCACATCTACGTATTGATCGTAACCCAACAGAGATGTTAGTTCCCTGCCCATGTTGGGGCATGGGAAAATGCCCACATTAGGGCATGAGATAATGGGAGGCTCCCATTACCCCCATCTTCTTAACTTCTCTTCTCTAAAAAATATATATCAGTTTGGATTGAGAGAAGGTTGCTGATGAAAAAGGTGAGAGGTTGTGTGCATGAAAAGAGATTGTAAGTGTGTGTGCAAATGATACTTGTGATATGTGCAAGTGAAGGGAAGTTCACCTTCAAGAACATCTTTTGTTGAGAAGAACAAGAGATCGTCGTCACAATCACCGAACTTACAGTTATGGCGTTGTGATACTGAGTGACAGTTCCTTCCACATGACTGTCATCCCGACTACAAGCGAGATAATAAAAATTACAATCCGACAATTCCAATATCATCTACAACGAGATATGATAACTTATGATTCCGCAATTTCAATTTCATATTAGTTAACATAACCTTTGCTCATGTCATTAGACTAAGGCTAATTAATTTCTTTGCACCAATTAAAAACCAATTGTGTGACTACATGATCTACGATCAATCCATCAAGCAACAACACCAATAAAAAGAATCGATTGTAGCAAGATCTACGAAGGAAATTGACCGTACGAATGAATACACAGGGGCAATCACAAGAAAAAGAGAGAAAATAGAATCAACCTTCACAAAAAAAAAAAAAATAGAACCGTCATATTGACGGTCCTTCATCGTTGTCCCTACGTATGAAGTACAGAAATACAGAGTCATCGATAGCTTGATCGTCACCTTCAAAAATCGATCCCTTACTATTTCAAATATTAACACGCCTATCTTAAGCATCTGAATTTATCCTGAGAATAACAAAATCAACCTTCACGACCTGAGGCTAAAGGGAGGAAGGCTAGGGAAAAAGAACGAGAGCTCAATTTGCAGACTTCATGGAAGGCGGAACTCCCCTTTGTGGCGTGATAAGATTTGGGGATTTGGGGCTAACTAATTGAGGGTTCGGCGGTTGAGAGAAAAAGGTTTCATGCCACGATCAGATTTTCTAGCTCTCACTGCAAAAAATAAATTTATTGTAAAACTATTAATAGTGTGCTCTCTATGCATTGCTGTTAATATTAAGTTTTAATAGCATTTGTTTTTGCACGCCGTAAAAATATTTATTAATAGCGTGTTTTTTTTTCGTGTCATCGTTTGTATGAGCATAATATTATTAACCGCGCACATGAATGGGTGCACTGTAAATAATAATATTAATGGCGTGCATTTAATGTGCATCGTTGATGTCGCACAGCAAAAAATCAATTTTTTTTTTTTTTTTTTTTTTTGATTTACAAGTGGTATCCAAGCTTCGCCCGACTAGTCCACTTGGCGAACCGGCCCTGCCCCATGGCCTCCGAAGAGTCTCCACCGGCCCACAAGGGTAAATCAGGAAGACGCGCCACCAAGTCGCCGTGAGGGGTTTAACGCCAATCAGGGTCCGCACCCCACACCAACCCGCTGGTAAACGTGAACCCGCCTCCGCAACCCGCAAGCGAGTGGAAAACGGCGGAATTCCCTCCGCAAGCTGCAGCCGGCAGGGATCGAACCATGGCTTGCTCCAGGGACCCCCCAAGCTCTTACCGACGCGCCATTGCCCTGGGGGCAAAACTGTGATGGGTAAACTTTTTATAGTTGCCGCCGCCGGGCCCGAAGACCCCCCCTCATCAGAAACCCCGAAGGATTTTTGGGCGAACGGTTCAACTGTCCTATCAGAGCGTACACGGGTTTACCCTCCGGACACTGCTCGTTGAACTTTCCGCACATATTCGTGGGAGTTGCAATTTCTGCAGCCCTTTGGGATCGAACCCGTGACCTCCGATTGGATACCTCCATGTGCTTGCCACTAGAGCTAGCACACTTCGGTTAAAACTGTGATGGGTAAACTTTTTATAGTTGCCGCCGCCGGGCCCGAAGACCCCCCCTCATCAGAAACCCCGAAGGATTTTTGGGCGAACGGTTCAACTGTCCTATCAGAGCGTACACGGGTTTACCCTCCGGACACTGCTCGTTGAACTTTCCGCACATATTCGTGGGAGTTGCAATTTCTACAGTCCTTTGGGATCGAACCCGTGACCTCCGATTGGATACCTCTATGTGCTTGCCACTAGAGCTAGCACACTTCGGTAAAAAAACCCGTGTTCTGGCAAAAAATCAAATTTATGATAGTACATCTAGTTGTTCGTAAATATTGATCATCTATGCCTTTGTCTACCCACAAGATTTATTTGTAGTAACATATAATTTTCCACATATCTATATACTTCAATAGCCTACAAAACTTGTTCATGATGTCATAATATTATTACGGTGGTATCTATCATAGGTTTATTTGTCTCACTTTGTTGATCAAGTTAGTGGTTAACTTCGTTGGTACTCTAAGATTTTAGGAGTTTGTTATATCTAAGTTATTTTCTTTGACCTTTATTCACTTTATTATTATACAATATTGATGCAGTCGTAGACATATTTTCTCACCTCCATTCAACGCTAAGAGGCATACAGGAGGCTTAGGGTTCTCTCCAACCGCAACAGTAATAGAACACGAGTAGAAGATGCCAACAACCAAAATAGAAAATCAAGACATAGAATTTTACGTGGTTTGGAATGAAGATTCCAACTCCACGGGGGTGAGCTCTCTCATGAACTACGGTGCCAAAGCACTTTCACTATAAAATTTCTCCTTTGTGGAAAGAGTTTCCAGAGGTGGAGTGAAAACCTCTTACAATTTACTTCAGCATACAAAGACCGAAAGAATGGAGCTCACTCCTCTCCTTGTCTCCTCTTCTTCTTCTTCTCCGGCGATGTCTTTGCTCTTATGTGTCTTTGTCTCTTTCTCTATTGGAAGTTGGATCCCCCTCTCTCTCGCCCCTCCTCTGTCTTTTATCCTCCTCCTCCTTCTTTGCCAGCTATCACATAACGAACCCCTCCCATCATCGTACACGTGCCCACCTTGGTTATCTGGAGAATCATTCTGTTACAGAAATAGGGAGTAAAGACTCCTTCGAATATTATATGGGGTCCTAGTCGATTAGGTAACAAACTCCTACAAATATTTCGGGAAATATTCCAACCTTTCCTTTTCACCCTCTCACCCTTTGTAAGTTTAGCCTAAGCCTGACACCTAGGCTTAGTATAGCTCTTAGACCCCATACCTCAGACTTCCTATAATAGTCTGAGTCAATTCCTTGACTCTCCTTACAGAGCCAATCTCCAAACTCGCTTTGCCGAGCCGATTCCCCCACTCACTCAACCGAACCTATTCTCACAGACCTACTTTACCGAACCAGCTCTCACATACCTACTTCACTGAACCAGTTCTCACAGACCTATTTTACCGAACCAGTTCTCACAGACCTGTTTTACCGAACCAGTTCTCACAGACCTATTTTACCGAACCAGTTCTCACAGACCTGTTTTACCGAACCAGTTCTCACAGACCTATTTTACCGAACCAATTCTCACAGCTTAAACAGTGTCTTCCACGTGGATTCTTTTACTTTGATCGATGAACTAGATAGTGGCAGTATCATTAGCCACCCCCTAAAAATAGTCAAACGAAATACTGAGTTTGACTTTCTGAGTGCAATATTTCTCATATATCCTTCCCTTGATTAACTCTAATTTACCTTTTCTTGTTACCTCACCATATACACTCGACGCGGCTTCTTGGGCCCATGGGCCCTGCTTTTCCTCTTCTGTTAAGCAGTCGAAGAGTCACAAAAACCCTGTATAAATTCCCCTCTTTCCCTCTTTATGCACAACTTAGGCTTTAGCGACTTAGTCTTTTCCCCTTCCTCTTTCGGCGATTCTCTTCGACGGTGGTCAGTTGCCCTAGCCTCCTTTTTCGCTAGTGTTCCATCCCCAGCTCTCAAGTAAGTGCTACTCCTCTTTTCGCACCTATGGCACCGAAGAACCCTACCTCATGCCCCTGGTACGAACACATTGTCACCCACCTAAACAGCCAACATTACTTCTTCAACCGAAGGCACCAACACATAGACCCCTATATACCCTGCCACTTCAACACTACATCTTATCGACATCATCTTCCCCCCTGGACTTCCACTGCTTCTTCTTTGAACAACTTCTAAATGGTATGTGTTTTCCTGTGCCTCCTGCCTACCTGGAGATATTAGACTTTTACAAACTACCTATCAATCAATTTGCCCCCAACTATTTCTGCATATTATCGGGGGCAATTATAGTATTCCAACATTTAGTTCTTCCTCTGTCCCCATTGATATTTCATTGCTTCTTCCAACTGAAATCTTCGAAGGAGGGCCTCTTCTACCTTTCTAGCCATCCGGATTGCCAATTCCTAATAAACATGCCCTCTTTCCATAAGAGGTGGGAAGTTCTCTACTTTTCGCTCAACTTTCGACACCCCTCCCTTATTTTGATACTTGGAAACTGGATCTTTTCGATCTACCTTCCCTCCATAAGAGTAGGACACAGTGTTCCTTCCCAGAGGTCTACCGCATATTGAGGGACTACCATTATAGTTCAGATCATTTGATGAAACCTCCCCTCTTTAGTCGCTATGAGCTGTCCCCTTTCCCCCTGACCGATCTTGACGCCATAAGTAGGACGTTGCTCGTACTCTGATACAAAATATCTTTCGTTGCCAGCACACTTTCTAACGGTTGATTTTGCAGACAACCTGAAGCAGGATGCCATAATCAAAGTGGAGGAAATTGCGGCAGCAAAGAAGAAGCCTTCCAAGAAATGCAGCAAGGGAAAATCCCCGACTATTCCTTCTTCTCCTCACAAGAAACTTCGCCTTCGCAAGGAGGGCGCTCCCAGTTCCTCTTCTATTCCCGTATCCTCTTCCTCTCATTCTTCTCCTCCGCCTTCTCCCCTAAAATTAAATAGGCACCGACGCCTAATCATCTACAAACCCCCGCGAGGAAGAAACCGCCTTAACCGCCCCTATTTCTTCCCCTCAAGAAGAAATTCCCCCTTCCCCTTTCATTGTTTGATCCCCTTTCCAACCTGACCAGAGGGTTGATTCTCCAGTCGACTCTCTCTCTATAGCTACCCAAACAGGTTTACCTCCTTCTTCCCCTCATATTCAGGTCATGGACCCTTCTATACCCCTCACATCCATGGCAGAGCCTTTTTTGATTGGGGAGACTCTTCCCCCTCTAGACCCTCCATCCACTTCTTTAGGATCCTCCCTTAGGATCCGAAGTACCAAAGTGGTGCGACTCTTCAATCAATCCAAGATGCAGAGCCCTTATGAGCGCCTGTGCAAATCCTTGGTTGAGGTAAGCTTTCCTATCCTTCATACCTACGGTCTACAGACTAGCACTTGTTCCCCTAACATTCTGTTTCCCATCCCAGACAGTTAAAGCTTGCAATGAAACTACGGCGGGCATAGTAAATTACCAATCCATGATGGCTTCTCACCACACTGCCTCCCTTACTCAGCATAAAAAGCTGACCTAACAACTGAATGAAGGCAAACAAAGGGAGTCCACCCTGGTCGCTCAATGTGATGATCTAATGACACAACTGGCAGTGGCTCAGAGTGAAAAAGAGGAACTCCAGATAAAGAATGATGATTTTCAACAACAATTGTTCCTACAATCCAGCCAGCTTCAACAGATCCCCCTCCTCGCTCAAGAACTAGAGGAACATAAGATGTAGTTGTTAGGTCAATCTCTTGCCGAGATATGGTTTTGATGTGTGTGGCAAAGGATTTAAGTTAGGTTGTTATTGTGATTTGATATGTGCGTTGGAGTCTTGCAGGACTTAGTAATTCGCACATGGAGCCTTGGCGAGTTTCACCTCTCATGACTCGGTCCTTGAGTCGGTGAAGGATAGCTTTGCGAAAGTCGTTCGCTTGGAGCATCTGAGAGATCGTCGGACGAGGAGCTTGGAGTGAAGTCGGAGGAAGTAGACTTCATGGTGAGACGCGAAGGATGGCGTTGTAGAGTCGTGCACTTGGCACATCCGAGGGACGTGGCCGGACGAAGACAACTTCAAAGGCGAGGGACTCCAAGGGATGAGAGTGAGTGAATATAACCCGGGAAAGGGTAGTGCTCTTAGGTGAAACTTGTCCATTTGGCTAAGTGTCGGATGAGATTTTCCGACATCAGTCGACTATTATGGAATGGCGATCGCTCTAGTCGAACGGGTTCGATGGTATCCGATCGATGGGTTTTAGCCCAGCGATCAATGCCATCAGAATAGCGATCATTAGAACCATCGATCAGCCATTTATGGCGATTGGTGATGAAGGAAATGTCAGGCACAAAAGCGAGTCGAGCTCGTGAGCACTCGACTAATCGGAGCATCAGTCAACTGATGGCAATATTAGTCGACTGATGAGGAAGCCGTTGGATGAAATCCAACATGGAAAGCAGCCGTTATTGGGCAACGGCTAAAGGATCAGTCGACTGATTAGGGGCATCAGTCGACTGGTCCTGTGTCAATGGGAAGAAACCCTCTTCCTCTATAAAGAGGAAGGGTGTGGGGCTTTTGGGGCCTAATGCTTAAACTCCTAACAGCTCCCAAAGTACCCTAAACGTTTTCCACTCTTCTACTAGTGCTAATCTTCATTCTATTATAGAAGAGTGATCCTTGTGTAAAAGAGGTTACCTCCACCTAGCTTTGTGGAAAGATTGAGGAGTGATTCACCTTGGACGAATCGGACCGTGGATTAGCGGCGTGACCGTGAACCACGTTACATCCCTTATTAGCATTTGTATTCTTGTTTATTGCTTTGTCTTTATTGTTTATACTTCCGCTTGCGCTAACGATTTTGTAGACGAGCAAACGAACGAACGAATTCCACCGTACGACGAAAAAGGACTATTCACCCCCCTCTAGCCGGCAAACCACATACACATCGATCCCCTACAAGTTGTAGGGGATCGATCGGTGTGTATTGGCCGGCTAGAGGGGGGTGAATAACCCTCTTCGTACGATGATGGAATTTGCTCATCTATAAAATTATTAGCGCAAGCGGAATACTAATAAACAAGCAAACAAGACAACAAATGGAAAGATAAACAATGCTAACACAATATGTAATGTGGTTCACGGCTACGCCGCTAATCCATGGTCCCCGATTCATCCTCGGTGAATCACTCCGCAACCAATCCACTATTGGTCTCTCCTTTGCACCAAGCTAGGTGGAGGTAACCCTTACAACTCAAGAACACTCCTTCTTTTACAATTGATGTGAAAGAAACTAGAAGAAGGAGTTTATCACTAGTAGAGCACTTGGATGATGGCTTGGAATATAAGCATTAGCCATCCAAAAGCCCGCACCCTATCTTTTTATAGAGAAGGCTGATTTCTTCCCATTGGCTGCCACTAGTCGACTTCTGCCCTTGGAAGTCGACTGCCACCACTACAATGACCTTCGAACATGTTAGAACCCGACCGTTGTAGTCCAACGAAACCTTTGATAGTCGACTGATGTATCCATCAGTCGACTGATGCCTCGTAGTTGACTGCCCAGTCGGCTACGAGCGGTTCTGTGGCCCAAACCCTCTTGACCAGGCAACTGCTGCCATCAGCAGTCGACTGATGATCTTGGTAGTCGACTGCCAACATATGACAGTCAACTGCTTGCCCAAAAACCACTCAGTCGGATACCAATCGAACCCATTCGACTCAAAGAAGTCGACTGATGTCGGGAAAACTCATCCGACACTTAGCCAAATGGCTAAGTTTCACCTAGGAGCACTACCCCTTTCCGGGTTACATTCGCTCACTCTCATCCCTCGGAGTCCCTCGCCTTTGAAGTTATCTTCATTCGACCACATCCCTCGGATACGCCAAGCGCACGGCTCTGTAGCACCATCCTTCGCGTCTTGCCCTGAAGTCTACTTCCTCCGGCTTCACTCCAAGTCATCTCGTCCGACGGTCCCTCAGCAGCATCAAGCGCACGACTCTGCAATGTTCCTTCTCCGACTCAAGCACGAGGTTGTGAGTAGTGAACCCGCCAAGGCTCCATGTGCGAATTACTAAGTCCTTCAAGACTCCAACGCACATATCAAATCACAATAACAACCTAACTTAAACCCTTTGCCACACACATCAAAACCATATCACGGCAAGAGATTGCCCTAACAATCTCGCCCTTTTTGATGTGTGGCAATCCGTTTAAGTTAGGTAAAAATATTTGATAAAATATTAAGGAAAGAAAGCATGTGAATAACATGATTATCAACTCTCCCCCTTAATACATGAAACTCCCCCTAAATATATTCCCCCTTACTTAAACATATAGTTTTCTCCCCCTTTGACACCATTAAAAAGATTAAACAAAGTTTATATATCATGGCATCAAGTCTAGAGAAAAAAAAACTAAAACCAGTCAAAAACCTGATAAAATTAGGTTACTGTGCTCGTCATCCATCGATCGCTACTATCAAGATATGCGATCGCACAATGAAATCAATTTCGATTTCTGATTTAATTTTAACTGCATTATAAATTCCAAAAAATTCTAAAAATAGTGAAATTTGGGGAACACATTTCTTGTAAGTTTATCTATCAATGAAAAATAGTTTTTCATGAAAAATCATTATATTTTCAGAGATTTGCCAAAAATCCAAAAGCTTTAAAAACAACTAGTGTTTTGATCAAGTTTGTATCACATTTAACACCTAGTTTTACTTTAAATTGTTTCAAAACATGAACACACAGATTTTAAAGTAAGAAATTGTTTTGAAAACATATGAAATATCCAACCACAATATTTGGGCAATATATCTATGAATTAAACATAAGCCTTCCCCATGATTGGTCTGTTATTGCTATTTTGATACTTTAAATGACCATCTAAATGCCATAGGAATTAGTGGACATTTGTATCATCCTAACATCTCACTCATGCTAAGTTTTCAATCAAGGTAGCCTATGGTGAGTGTGAGATGTATCCTAAAGGTATTTGTATATACTTAATCATTATTTTCATGCAATTCTATCAAGGTTAAGTATCATCCTAACATCCCACATGATCATAAAGATATATATGAATTAATTTCACATTATGATCATGAGACAAATGTATTCATCAATTAATAATCATGCATTAGGTATAACATCATGATAATAAGGCAAATATCACCTAAAACATGATTTATCTATTTATAGGTGCATTATCATCACCTAACACTTTTTCAAAAATGTTGTCCCGCCATCCTAAGTCAACCAACATATGATATAGATAAATTTCATATGGTTGACTATCCTAGGGTTTTCCTAACCCTTAAGGATGAATTTAGAAACCCAAAATAAGTTCTTTCCTATGGGGTTCACTAAATACTCCTTAGGGATCCATTTTCTTGCAATTACCTTCTTTTTATCTTGACCCCTAGCAATTAGACATTTATAGGCCTTTTCATTTTTCTTTTCCTTATATCCTAGGCCTTTCTTGTTGAAACTAGCTCTTTGGCTCCCTATGATCATGTTAAGGGTGTTGGAGCCTATTGTGAATTTTTCTAGGGCCTTGGTCAAATGATCTACTTTTTCTCTTAAAGCCCTATTTTCTTCTATGCATGCATCATTAACATCTAAAGGCATATAGTTATCATGTGAGCATGCATCATCATTATTATCATTAAAACATGCTTTTTTTAATTTTTGTTCTAAATCCTTAATTTGATGAAGCATTTATTTTTCTTTTTGGCTCTAAATAGATCCTTAGTAAGACTAGAAATCATGGAAACTATTTTACTTGGTGAAAGGTTCGTTACCATAATTTCCATGCCCTCTTCTTCGAATAAGGAGGATGATGAAGCTCCCCCTTCACTAGAGCTCTCCTCACTTGTGCTTGATCTTTCTTCTTGCTCGGAGTAGGAAGTGGAGTCTAGGTCGTCAAATGCCATCAAGGCTAGATTGGAGTAGACATGTTCTTCTTCTCCTTCGGATGAGGATGATGAAGAGGAAGGATCATCCCATGTCCTTGCCTTGAGTGCTTTTGCCTTCCCTTTTTCTTTGGCCTTCTTCTCTTATTCTTTCTTCTTCTTGCTCCCCTTCTTCTTCTTCTTTTCTTCTTTCTTTCTCTTCTCCTCCTTGCTCTTGTTCAAGAGGGGACAATTATCCCTTATATGTCCCTCTCCTTGGCAATTGTAACAAATCACCTTCCCTCTTGGTCTTCTCCTCCTTGTTAGTAATATATGAGAGATGTCCTAAGGCAATCGCCTTATGTATGAACCATTTATATGATAAATGAAGATTCACTATTTGAGTATACATGTTTTATGTATTTGATTGGATCTTAAACTCATTTACTGAATGTCCACGATACGATTCACAGCATGAGAGAATTTGTGATTGGATCACAACTAGTGAGTATCTCTACAAGTGTAATTGTGATGTATCGGAATTATCCCTAGTCGATGAATTGATGGATTTGGACACCATCAATTCTGTCGAGACTAGCACGAGGTATACTCCTTGGTGTATCCAAGCAGTTGATTCTCACTGACTGGAGACATTGTGATGTCCGGAGTTAATCGTGGATGCTAGTTATGGTAACTAGTTCATTGGAGTGACCAGCCGTAAGACTTCATATGGTTCTCTGCATATATAGATATGTCAATGAAGTTCTTACTGTAGCTTAAGTGCGATGTTCCTTTGACTTGCGGTATTCAAGTCATCTTGATCATGGAGACTTATGCTTTGACATCTTAAGCAAACATCTCTAAGGAGATGTGGACCCGGGATGATTGGGTATAAGTCGAAGTGATCGAAGGTGTTTGAATAGCCTATAAAGGATTCACCACTCCTTGCGAGGAGATGTATACCCATGGCCTCTCGTCGGATTGTTACTAAAGTCTTTGGCTAAAGCATTACATGTTTAGAGTAAAGTACTCTTCGATACATGTGCGGTAACTAGAATCCGTAGGACGAGGAAATGATACTTGGGCTAGGTGTGACGTAGTCAGCCTAGTGGGGACTGACACTATAGACCATGTCCTGAACCAAGTGGGTATTAGATGAGTGAAGGGAATGGGGCACGAATCATTCGAGCTGCTGAAGGGTTTCAGAAATAGTTCTGGATCAACCGTTGATCTTTTCGGTTAATTGGGGATCATGATGTACTACTAGGTGCCACTCATGATCGTTCTATAATTAATGGTTAATTATAGATGGCCAACATAAACCGAGAACCTATTTGATCACACGCACAACGAGCGTAATCCGAAGGATTTAAAACGAGCTTGAGAATGAGATTCTCAGACCGAGAGAAACTATGTTTGGTTGGACCAAACATGGAGCGAGCATGAAATCATTTCAGGCGCAATGAAAGCGTGGATGAGCCGTGTCTTATGAAGACATAATGGATGGACCAAAATGGTTTGGTTCTAATCCAATGGAGGAGAATAAACCAAAGGGTTTGGTTTATTTTAAACGAATGAACCAAAAGTTGGTTCGGTTCATTTTAACTTAAAATAAACCATCATGGTTTGGTTTATTTTAACTTATCTTAATGGAGCGGGTTAACGGGCCTAATGGTTATGATCCAATAACCATTAAAAGAATTAGTTCTCTATAAAAGAGGGCTTAAGGGATAATTAAGCCCTAATCCACAACCCTAAGTTGCCGCCCACCTCTCCTTGGAGAAATTCGGAGTCAACTCTCCTCCTTGCCGCCGCCCACCTTGAGGCTCCAACCGGCGTCCAGAAGGTGCTGACCTTTGTTGGGATGTATACTGAAAGCCTAGCTCTTTTGTATGAACATCTTTATTTTGAAATAAGAATCACATGATCATTGTTTGCACGTTATATTTATATGTGTGCATATTATATAATATTTTACATTGTAGATAACATGGTGCCTGGGTGCGGCACAGAAGATCATGTTATCAGTCCCTTGTAGAATATAAGTAAAGGCTCACAACCAAGATGGTTTTGGACAAACCATTGGCATGGTTGTAGTGTAGCTTGGTATTGTTTTGTCTTGAACATAGAGTTACACTAATACACTTAGGTGTATTGAGCATGACCGACATAGAGGTGATTCAATTTATTGCTGACTGCATAATTGAATCGGACCTCGGATATTATGTTGTACATGCTCTTAATCCCGATATAATAACGGGCACATGTACTTAATATTTATTTCTTTGATTTACCAGAGGGTGAGATTTCTATGGATTAAATCAATATGCCCGGTAAGTTGGGAAATGATATTATTTACATGGTGTGCCGTTGATTATAGGAGGAAACCGTGTCCTATGTATTAGGTTGATGATGTCCCCTTGAGGAGCTCATAAGGTTCATCATGTAAACCCTGCAGGTTGACTTAGTCAACATGATGATAAGGTTGAGTGGTACTACTCGAGGAGTTAGATGTTAATTAATTGATGGTCAGTAAATCAATTAATTGACGGACATTCGATATCTTAAACACGGGGAGATGGATGTACAAATAATATATGGGACCCATATTAATTTATGGGGGTTGGTGAGGTAGTTCGATGATGATCCTCTAGTGGAATGGAACATCATTGATGGATCAAGTTTGTGTGGTTCCGATCCATCGGGTGGCCAAGACCCAACTCCTCCTCATGGTCCCTATCGTAGCCTAATATAAACCTCATGAAGTCTAGATCAAATGATGGAAAACAAATCTCTAGATCCGACGGTTGGGATTAAAACCCTAGAACCGACGGTTGAGATTAAATCTCTAAATCCGACGGTTGAAATTAAAACCCTAGAACCGACGGTGGAGATTAAACCAAGGCCTAAACCTAACTCTATATAAAAGGGAGAGGAAAGGTTGGATAAGGTGGGCAGCAAGTTTAAAAGATTGATAAATTTTTTTTTCCTAATTCTATGCCACCTTGGGCGGCAAGATTAGAATTAGTTAAAAAAAAATTTTAAGATTAGAATTGGTGAAAAAAAAATTTTCCTATGCCACCTTGGGCGGCAAGATTATAGGAAGAAAAAATTTACTAATTCCTTGCTACCCTTGGGCGGCAAGAAAATTGGGAATTAGTTCCTATATTTTTGGCTACCTCATCAATAACCAACTTTCTCCTAAGTTCTATATATATGGGCTTAGGCTTGGGCGGCAATAAAGAAGAAAAACCTAATTGAGACAAGGTGGCTTGGGCGGCAAGAAAAGGAGATTAGGGTTAGGGTTTGGTTGATGGTGTTGGGCGGCAAGGCTTCTCCTTCTTCCAATAGTTGGCCGGCAACCCATCCTCCCTATTCCTCCTTGATTTGGCCGGCGCCCAAGTTTTACCTTTCCTTCTATGGCTTAGGTTGGATGGAATTAGGATGGCTTCCCTTGGGCGGCAACCAAAACCTAGATGGGATAGGATTGGGGTTGGGCGGCTAGGGTTAGGGTTTTGGGATTAGGTTGGGCGGCAACATGGAGATGAAGATCTTCTTCTTCTTCCTTCTAAGTGTTGGCCACTATCCATGTTCCCTATACCTTGGCCGGAGCTCAACCTATTCTCCTTCCCTTCATCCTTGGCCGGAAATTAGGAAAGCTTTGTCTAGGGTTTGGGCGGCAACAAGGAGGAGGATTGTTTTCCTTTCCTTTCTCCAAGTGTTGGCCGGCGCCCATACCCTTGGTGTTTCTCTTTCGGTTGGCTTCCATACTCCATTCCATCTTCTCTTTGGACCGGCGGCAAACATCATGCTTGGAGCTTGATGGTTGGTCCTAGGTAAGAGATGAGTTTTGTTTCCATTTTGTTCTCTCTATTCTTGGGGTCGGCGGCATCAATCCTTTGTGGATTGGTGGTTGGCTCAAGCAAGAAGGGAAAGAGAGTTCTTCTTTCTTTGGATTGAACAAGATCTAGGATGCTTCAACTTGTGGAGGATCTTCGCCCACACGAAGTCTACAAGGAGGTTAGGACATACGATAGAAGATCAAGAGGTATAAAAGTTTTATAACTTTTATTATTGTTCTTTGCATGTTCTTATTTGATATGCTAGCTTATGTTCTTTATGTTAGTATATGTTGATTATACTAGTTTACATTTGCATGTATTTGTATAATCATGGACCCCGATAAGAAACACAAAAACCGGCAATCCGTCCGTCGTCTCTTCCGCGGCTAACCGACTAGAAGAGTTGTGTTGCTTGAACAACTAGTTTGTTCAAGCGATCGCTCGATTCGTTAGCACGACGACGAATTGGTTGTGCTTAGGAAACTCATCCCCTCCGGATTAGTTTTCATTAGTGAAAATTTTAATCCGGGGACATGGGAGCCTATGAGCATTCCGAGGTATAGCACGATTGCCAACAAATGGTATCAGAGCCACGGTTTCCGGTTTTGTGTGTTTTGGATTCGGTTACTTTCACGCACTTATCATATATTGTGTATGCCGGATAATATATGTGTGTATGTGATTGCATGTGTGTGTGATTGTATATTATTTGAATCCTCGGGGTTGACGAGGCTAAATTAGTATTTAATTTTTGTAAATGAATACAACATTGTTTAGCCACTCTTTATTTTATTTTACTTGCGATCTAGATTTCATGTACACTCCCTCATGAAGTATAGGATCGATGGATGTAAAATAAAATAGGTTTTATTCTCGGCTCGGATCTCCGGATGGCTCGTACATGGCGTAGGAGGAGCGGACGAGGTGGCGACACGACGGGACGCATATTGGAGAACAATGCCATAATAGTTGGAAAAATTCTGTTTTTTCCATATTTATTGCTGATTTGTTTTATATGCATGTTGTGTGTGCTTGAAAATTCCTCATTTTCAATTTACTAAGTGGGAGAGGGATATTTTAATTAATTCCCGCAGCCTCCATTACAATTTGACGTGTGATGCAACAAACTTGCGTGTCGGCTATGAGTGCCTTCTTCCCTGCGGATGAGTTTGTTTGAGGATCACTAGGTCAAATAATGGTTATAGGAAATTATCTAAGAGCGTGTGTACTTCCACAGCGGTAAGGCACATAATCCGAAATAATTCCCTTAGTATCATGTAATGGTGCACACTTAGATGCAAATATAAAGTATCCTCCCCATCGGAGTCACTGCTTTTATTTGTAGGGCCAAAGAGGAACCAACTATTAATTTTATTTGTCAAAAAGTAAGGTTGACAAGATAATAAAATTAATGGGTAAAATCTCCTCTTACAAATGTAGAATTCGTATACGTCCACACTGCGTGGCATGCGATATTCTCGGTGTTTTGAGGTGTTGGTTGATTTCAGAATTTTATTGTTTTGAGGAATCAATAATATTTGAAATCTAAAGTAATGATCTATGTGATTCTTAGGATTTTCAAAATGACTTTCAGTCCACTTATTTTGATACTAAAGGAAATAAACTTATTGTACCCAAATAATGATGATTGGAAAAGAATCCAGATATTGTCTTATCTGCTAGGAAGTACATGTATGCACTCTTCGAAGAGTATCCTCAAGCCATGGTTGCTCAAAAAGGTTTCTACTTCTAAGCCGAAAGGCAAGAAGAAGGAGAAACAAGGTGGAGCAAATGTGGTGGGAGGATCTCAGGGAAGAGTGAAGAAGCCGAAAGGCAAGTACTTCACTTACAAGCAGGATGAACATTGGAAGAAGGACTGTCCCAATCCAAAACAGAACAAAGGTATATCTTTTTGACTAGTCATTGAAACATGATTAGAGGTGATATCTACCGGCACCTGGTGAGTAGATACGGGAGCCACTAATCATGTCTGCAACAATTTGCAGGGGTTCCAGGAAACCCGATGACTAGCTAAAGGGGATATTACCATTTACTTGGGCAATGCCATGAAGATGGCGGCTATTGCAGTGGGAGATGTTTTATTTATCTTTTGAGAAAAATAAAGGTTTTTGGTTCTTAAGAATTTCCTTTATGTACCCTTATTTAGAAAGAATTGATTTCGGTTTCTAAATAGTTTTTGGATGGATAATCTATTTCTTTTCATGACAGATTTGTTATAAAAGGAATAGGGACATTATCTATTCAGGTACATAGATAGGAAATTTATAACTTGAACCACAAGCTCCCACGATGCAAATAGAAGTTAATAACTCATCTTCTAATTCCAATAAGAGAAAAGAACCTTCGAAGATGAACCAAACATATCTTTGGCTTCTTAGGCTTAGTCACATTAACCTAAGCAGAATTCAAAGGTTGATAGCTGATGGACCTTTGGGTTCATTAGTGGTGGAGGATCTCCCAACCTACGAATCTTGCTTGGAGGGTAAGATGACCAAGAGGTCTTTTTAAGGCCAAGGGGTATAGAGCCAAAAATTTGTTAGAAATGGTTCATTCTGATTTGTGAGGTCCTATGACTATCTAGGCAAGAGGTAATCTTGAATATTTCGTCTCTTTCATAGATGATTATTCAAGATATGGATGACACTATGATCTGATCGTGGTGGTGGCAATCTCTTGGGAGAGTTTAGGAACTACTTATCAGAGGTTGGGATTCAATCCCAATTGATCGTGACCGATACACACCCAGTAATGAGTAGCAAGACGTGAAGGAATAGGACTCTTATGGAGATGGTTAGATCGATGATGAGTTATTCTGACTTGTTTTGTAGTCCTAGAGATCAGAGGGTGA
This sequence comes from Wurfbainia villosa, assembly GCA_025175895.1. Classification (NCBI taxonomy): domain Eukaryota; kingdom Viridiplantae; phylum Streptophyta; class Magnoliopsida; order Zingiberales; family Zingiberaceae; genus Wurfbainia; species Wurfbainia villosa. The sequence continues at coordinate 32,471,630 of CM046000.1, read as the reverse complement.
TCGTTAACACGAATGCCAGATTTCTAGAGGAAGACTATGTGATAAGTCACAAGCCCAAGAGTAAAATTGTTCTGGAGGAGTTAAAAGGGAAGTCACTTCTTTAGTACCACCGGTACAAGAGGATATACCACATGTCACTGCACCGCGTGTCACAGAGGATACACAGATGATACCTCGTCGTAGTGGGAGGGTTGTTAGACAGCCTCTTAGATTCATGTTTTTGGATGAATATTCTGATTTGGTCCCTAGCAAACATGAACCTGATCCCTAGACATACGATGAGGCAATCCAAGATATAAATACAGCATCTTTGCAAAGTGCAATGAATACTGAGATTGAATCTATGGATTCAAGACAGGTCTGGGAGCTCTTATGCATAGCAGCTCATATGGATTATGAGGCGTGACAGATGGATGTCAAGACAGCATTCCTTAGTGGAAGTCTTGAGGAATCCATCTACATGAAGCGACCAGAGGGATTCATTGCTAAGGGAAAAGAGCGTATTGTATATAAATCTTAATCGGTCCGTTAATGGACTGAAGCAAGCTTTGAAGTCTTGGGACATCCGCTTTGAGGAAGTAAATCCAGTCTTATGGATTTATTCAAAGTTCGGATGGGTCTTGTGTATATCAGAGATGTGACGGAAATGTAGTGGTATTTTTGTACTATACGTAGATGACATTTTGGTGGTTGGCGACAACATCGAAGTGTTATTAGACGTAAGGGTATGGTCGTCCAAACAGTATGATATGAAGGACTTGGGAGAAGTGGGTCACAACCTTGGGATCAAGGTTGTTGTGCTTATCCCAAGCTTCATACATAGACATGGTTTTGGATCGTTTTAGCATACAAAACTCCAAGAAGGGTTTTCTACCCTTCAGGCATGGAGTTCCTTTATCTAAGCAGATGTGTCCTAGATCATCTGAAGAGATAGAGGAGATATAGGCAGTTCCTTATGCTTCGGCGGTAGGAAGCCTAATGTATGTTATGTACGAGACCAGATATCTGTTTTGCCGTAGGCATGGTCAGCAGATATCAGAGTAATCCAGGACAGGGACATTGGACTGCGGTAAAGCATATATTGTAGTGCCTGAGAAGGACTAGGGATTATATGCTAGTTTACCGGGCAGACCAATTACTCCCTGTGAGTTACACGGATTCTGATTTCCAATCTGATAGGGATAACAGTAAGTCTACCTCAGGGTTTGTGTTTACTTTGGAAGGTGGAGCCATAGTATGGAGGAGTGTCAAGAAGAAATGTGTGGCGGACTCCACCATGGAAGCTGTGTATGTGGCAGCCTATGAGGCGGCCAAAGAAGCTGTATGGCTCAGGAACTTCCTGATGGACTTGGATGTGATTCTTGGTTTGCCAAGAATTATCACAATTTATTGTGATAATAATGGTGCAGTTGCAAACTCGAAGGAACCACGAGCCCATAAGGCTAGTAAACACATAGAGTGCAAGTACCACCTGATACGAGAAATCGTAAAGGAGGTAGAAGTAAGCTGTCACCTAGATTGCATCAGAGGATGACCTGGTAGACCCTTTCACTAAGGCGCTTCTGGCGAGAGCTTTGATAGGCAAGTGGAGGGAAGGGGAATCAGATGTATGGCAGTATGATGACAGCATAGTCTTTTAGTATAAGAGGGAGATTGTTGGGATGTATAATGAAAGCCTAGCTCTTTTGTATGAACATCTTTATTTTAAAATAAGAATCACATGATCATTGTTTGCACGTTATATTTATATGTGTGCATATTGTCTAATATTTTACATTGTAGATAACATGGTGCCTGGGTGCGGCACAGAAGATCATGTTATCAGTCCCTTGTAGAATATAAGTAAAGGCTCACAACCAAGATGGTTTTGGACAAACCATTGGCATGGTTGTAGTGTAGCTTGGTATTGTTTTGTCTTGAACATAGAGTTACACTAATACACTTAGGTGTATTGAGCAGGACCGACATAGAGGTGATTCAATTTATTGCTGACTGCATAATTGAATCGGACCTCGGATATTATGTTGTACATGCTCTTAATCCCGATATAATAACGGGCACATGTACTTAATATTTATTTCTTTGATTTACCAGAGGGTGAGATTTCTATGGATTAAATCAATATGCCCGGTAAGTTGGGAAATGATATTATTTACATGGTGTGTCGTTGATTATAGGAGGAAACCGTGTCCTATGTATTAGGTTGATGATGTCCCCTTGAGGAGCTCATAAGGTTCATCATGTAAACCCTGCAGGTTGACTTAGTCAACATGATGATAAGGTTGAGTGGTACTACTCGAGGAGTTAGATGTTAATTAATTGATGGTCAGTAAATCAATTAATTGACGGACATTCGATATCTTAAACACGGGGAGATGGATGTACAAATAATATATGGGGCCCATATTAATTTATGGGGGTTGGTGAGGTAGTTCGATGATGATCCTCTAGTGGAATGGAACATCATTGATGGATCAAGTTTGTGTGGTTCCGATCCATCGGGTGGCCAAGACCCAACTCCTCCTCATGGTCCCTATCGTAGCCTAATATAAACCTCATGAAGTCTAGATCAAATGATGGAAAACAAATCTCTAGATCCGACGGTTGGGATTAAAACCCTAGAACCGACGGTTGAGATTAAATCTCTAAATCCGACGGTTGAGATTAAAACCCTAGAACCGACGGTGGAGATTAAACCAAGGCCTAAACCTAACTCTATATAAAAGGGAGAGGAAAGGTTGGATAAGGTGGGCAGCAAGTTTAAAAGATTGATAAATTTTTTTTTCCTAATTCTATGCCACCTTGGGCGGCAAGATTAGAATTAGTTAAAAAAAAATTTTAAGATTAGAATTGGTGAAAAAAAAATTTTCCTATGCCACCTTGGGCGGCAAGATTATAGGAAGAAAAAATTTACTAATTCCTTGCTACCCTTGGGCGGCAAGAAAATTGGGAATTAGTTCCTATATTTTTGGCTACCTCATCAATAACCAACTTTCTCCTAAGTTCTATATATATGGGCTTAGGCTTGGGCGGCAATAAAGAAGAAAAACCTAATTGAGACAAGGTGGCTTGGGCGGCAAGAAAAGGAGATTAGGGTTAGGGTTTGGTTGATGGTGTTGGGCGGCAAGGCTTCTCCTTCTTCCAATAGTTGGCCGGCAACCCATCCTCCCTATTCCTCCTTGATTTGGCCGGCGCCCAAGTTTTACCTTTCCTTCTATGGCTTAGGTTGGATGGAATTAGGATGGCTTCCCTTGGGCGGCAACCAAAACCTAGATGGGATAGGATTGGGGTTGGGCGGCTAGGGTTAGGGTTTTGGGATTAGGTTGGGCGGCAACATGGAGATGAAGATCTTCTTCTTCTTCCTTCTAAGTGTTGGCCGGCCACTATCCATGTTCCCTATACCTTGGCCGGAGCTCAACCTATTCTCCTTCCCTTCATCCTTGGCCGGAAATTAGGAAAGCTTTGTCTAGGGTTTGGGCGGCAACAAGGAGGAGGATTGTTTTCCTTTCCTTTCTCCAAGTGTTGGCCGGCGCCATACCCTTGGTGTTTCTCTTTCGGTTGGCTTCCATACTCCATTCCATCTTCTCTTTGGACCGGCGGCAAACATCATGCTTGGAGCTTGATGGTTGGTCCTAGGTAAGAGATGAGTTTTGTTTCCATTTTGTTCTCTCTATTCTTGGGGTCGGCGGCATCAATCCTTTGTGGATTGGTGGTTGGCTCAAGCAAGAAGGGAAAGAGAGTTCTTCTTTCTTTGGATTGAACAAGATCTAGGATGCTTCAACTTGTGGAGGATCTTCGCCCACACGAAGTCTACAAGGAGGTTAGGACATACGATAGAAGATCAAGAGGTATAAAAGTTTTATAACTTTTATTATTGTTCTTTGCATGTTCTTATTTGATATGCTAGCTTATGTTCTTTATGTTAGTATATGTTGATTATACTAGTTTACATTTGCATGTATTTGTATAATCATGGACCCCGATAAGAAACACAAAAACCGGCGATCCGTCCGTCGTCTCTTCCGCGGCTAACCGACTAGAAGAGTTGTGTTGCTTGAACAACTATTTTGTTCAAGCGATCGCTCGAGTCGTTAGCACGACGACGAATTGGTTGTGCTTAGGAAACTCATCCCCTCCGGATTAGTTTTCATTAGTGAAAATTTTAATCCAGGGACATGGGAGCCTATGAGCATTCCGAGGTATAGCACGATTGCCAACATGTTTGGTTAAAACGAGCTTGAGAATGAGATTCTCAGACCGAGAGAAACTATGTTTGGTTGGACCAAACATGGAGCGAGCATGAAATCGTTTCAGGCGCAATGAAAGCGTGGATGAGCCGTGTCTTATGAAGACATAATGGATGGACCAAAATGGTTTGGTTCTAATCCAATGGAGGAGAATAAACCAAAGGGTTTAGTTTATTTTAAACGAATGAACCAAAAGTTGGTTCGGTTCGTTTTAACTTAAAATAAACCATCATGGTTTGGTTTATTTTAACTTATCTTAATGGAGCGGGTTAACGGGCCTAATGGTTATGATCCAATAACCATTAAAAGAATTAGTTCTCTATAAAAGAGGGCTTAAGGGATAATTAAGCCCTAATCCACAACCCTAAGTTGCCGCCCACCTCTCCTTGGAGAAATTCGGAGTCAACTCTCCTCCTCCTTGCCGCCGCCCACCTTGAGGCTCCAACCGGCGTCCAGAAGGTGCTGACCTTCCCCCTCGCCGGCGTCGAGCTGCTGCCGGTTAGTGCTCCGGTGATCTCCTTCAAGTTTGGCATCAAGGTGAGCTCTATCTCCCTTGGTTGGCCGGCGCCCATCACCTCCACCAAAGCTGTCCAGTTTTCTGGACAGCTTGTTCTCCTCTCGTCGGAGCGTCGTTTGGACGACGGTTAGAGCTCTGACAGCGGCTAACTTACCGGGGATTCGATCTCCGGTAATCCTCTGAGGTGGAGGACGAAGGATTCGTCAATTGGTTGACGAATACCTCTCCGGAGAAGCGAGTTTTGAGAACTCGTATTAGGATCCGAATTTGGATTCGGATCGTGATCATCTCTCGATCACATCGTCTTCAACACGAGGCTAGTAACCCGTACAAAGACGAACCTCGTGGCTTAGCGAAGTCATCCCGAGGAACTCGGCGTGGATAGGATAGAGACGATTCTAGCGAGGATCGTTCCGGTTGATGCCGTTCCCGCTACACGTCATACGAAAGGTATAACGTAGATAAATTTCCTTTTATTGTAAATTTAAATTTACGGTTATGTCTACACTTGTTGTAATATGCATGTGTGTGTTGTGTGTGTTGTAATAAATGTAGATTTATTATTTTTATTGCTTCCGCTGTGTTCATGTTTACGAAACGTGATCGAACACACACACGCCATGTGGGAAACCCAACAAGAGTATCGTGAGCCAGGTTGTGTTTCGACATAATCGTAAAATGGTTTTGCGATAGTCATAATGTTATTTCTGGAAATTTTCTAATTTTGGAAATTTAGAAGTATTTATGGAAATTTTTCAATTTTGGAAAGTCTAGAAGTATTTATGGAAATCTTCCACTTTTGGAAAGTTGGAAGTATTTTATGGAAATTGATATTTTCCATAAATAAAATATTTGATTAGATTCTAGAAATTTGTTTCCTAATTTATTCATGATTTGATTTGGAGAATCAAATCTTAAAATATTTTATTTCCATAAGTAGTTTTGATGATTTAGGAAATTGGTTTCCTAAATTGATTTTCCTTAATCAATTATTTTCATAAATAAAATATGTGATTAGATTTGGAAATTTGTTTCCTAATTCAATCATGATTTGATTTGGAGAATCAAATCTTAAATATATTTTATTTCCATAAATAGTTATGACAAATAAGGAAATTATGTACATGACATAATTGTATGCCATGTAATTGCATTAGATGCATAACATTATGCCATGCGTGTCGTGACATGTAGATGTATGCCATGTATGTCATGCCATGTAGATAATAGTTATTTGCATGCAAAGAGGATGAGACATAAAATCCTAACTCAATATTAAAGCCTACACCTTCCATTAATATGGTTAGAACCAGAGTTCTATTTCTTGTTTGGGTTGTTGGACTCACTCCAAGCCCGGCTTGAACCTGAACATGTTCAAATTATTGGAATAGTTTAACTCTAATATGGTAAGAGTCAGAGGTCAATCGTTAGTTTGGGTTGTTGGACTCACTCCAAGCCTGGCTAATTGGTTGAATGCACTCTAACCATATTAAAACTATTTCGCGATTAATGGGTCAGCTCTAACTTGGAGCATCGATTTGTTGGACTCACTCCAAGGTCGATGTGAAGAGAGGTGAAGTTGGGTGCTATGCATATGATGCATACTTGTTAATGTGTTAACAACCCAATGTATGTGTAAACATTCAATTAGTTGATAGCACATTGTGATAGTTACATATACATGATATGTAATCGGTATACTTGATACCCACCATCATAGCTAAGAATGGCTTGTTGGACTCACTCCAAGGTTGTTTTTATCTATGATGGATATCAACCCATTCGGAGATGGACCTACGATCTCCCGAAGTGATTTTGAGGTTTTTGAAATTCGAAAAATGAATGAGATTTATAAATGTATATTGATGCATTTTAAAAATCATCTTTATCATATATGCTCGTTTTGTATTTCTAAGATTGATCATGATGTGTTTGAATTTGCGTTCCATTTTGGATTCAAATAAATTGACTGGGCCGAACTTCTTGGACTAGCTTAGAAACTTGAGAATTGTTCTCAAGGTGGAAAAGCTTGCGTATGTCCTCGCCTCTTCCCGCCCATCCTAGTGACAATGCAACTCTGGACCAATTGTTGGCCTATCAGAAACATGTGAGTGATTCTGAACAAATGAGTTGCATCATGCTAGCCGCGATGGAACCCAAGCTACGAAAGCAGCATGAGCATATGGATGCTCATATCGTAGTCCTTCATCTTTATGAGTTGTTTGATAAGCAAGTGAGATTTGAAAGGTTCGAAGTCTCCAAGCTCCTCTTCACCTCTGAGATGCAAGAAGGTTCATCTGTGGTACTGCTCAACATGCTGAAGACTGTGGAGCCTTCTGAGAAGCATGAGCAGGGGACGGTGTTGTTAGTTGATTCCTTGAAGAAAGGTTCTAAGAGGGAGTCAAAGGAACAACAGAAGGGGAAGAATAAAAAGGATAAAAAGGCAGAACCAGCTCAAAAGGGCACTTGCCATCATTATGGCAAGTAGGGCCATTTGCGAAGAAAGTGCAAGATTTATCTTGAGTCCGTGAAGAAGGATAAGGCATCGGATGCCCCATCTTCTTCAGAAATCTTCTTTATTGATTGTCATTCTATTTCCTCAGACACTTGGGTATTTGATACCAGGTGTGGCTCACATATATGTAATGACATACATGGGCTAAGGAATAGAAGAAGACTTCGTCGAGGAGAGTCAAATTTCGTGTTGGGAATGGAGCAGTTCTTTTCGCCATCGGAGCGTATTTGTTGGAACTCCTGTAGGACTTGTCTTAGAAGCTGGACAATTGCTTTTATGTTCCTTCGTTGATAAAGAACATCATTTCTATTTCTTGTTTAAATAGAAATGGGTACCATTTGACTTTTAGTAACAATTGTTGTTACATAACTTTGAATGGAGTTCTTTATGGAATTTGGAACTTTAAGCAATGGTGTTTATCGTTGGGCGTATCCGGTGACATTTTCAATATCGAAGCGACAACAAGCGTGCTCGAAAGATAATCAATTAGACTCCTACATGTGGCATTGTCGTCTTGGCCATGTAAGCAAAGCGCATGTCGAATTACACGATGTGGAATTATGGAATCGTTTGAATTGGATTCATATGATACATGCGAATCATGCTTAAAGGCAAGATGACTAAGTTACCTTTTCTTGGAAAGGTGAGCAGTGGGAGAGTTACTAGGTCTAATACATCGATGTATGTGGACCTATGTCAACTCAAGCATTAGGAGGCTATAGCTACTTCATTACCTTCAGATGATCACTCACGGTTTGGGTATGTGTTCTTGATGAAACACAAGTGAAGCCTTTGAAAGGTTCAAAGAGTTCAGAAATGAAGTAGAGAAACAACATGACAAGAGTATTAAAATACTTGATCGGATCGAGGTGGTGAATACTTGAGTCGAGTTTCTTGATTATCTAAGAGACAATGGTATATTGTCTCAATGGACTCCGCCCTATACACCACGGCATAATGGTGTATCCGAGGCGTAGCTTAGGACCTTGTTGGACATGGTCAGGTCAATGATGAATCATGCGACTCTTCCCAAGTCCTTTTGGGGTTATGCACTTGAGACATTGTTTACTTGTTAAGCAGAATGCCTACAGGTAGTCTCAACTACTCCATATGAGATATGGAATAGTAAGAAACCTCATGTATCTTACTTGAAGATATGGGGTTGTCCTGATTATGTGAAGCGGACTGTATCAGACAAATTGGATGCTAAGTCTGATAAATGTCTATTTATTGGATACCCTAAGGAAACAAGGGGTTACCAATTCTATCATCCTGTGGACAAAAGGTGTTTGTTTCAAGGCATGCTGTGTTTCTAGAGAAAGAGTTTCTCTTGCAAGAAAACAGTGGGAGTGTCGTCGAGCTTGAGGAGGCTCAAGAGACTCAAATAGACATTGATGAGATACCTGGTGAACACAACAGCCGACAACTCATAGTGATGAGCAATCGGCTGGACCTATTGTAACACCACATCTTCGTAGATCTGGTAGAACACGCAATATTCCCGAGAGATATGGATTTCTCGTAAGTGAATCGAACGACATGTTACTCATTGATGATGAGGAGCCTACTAGTTATGAAGAAGTGCTGACAAGTTCATAAAGGGATAAGTGGCTTGGTGCCATGAAGTCAGAAATGGATTCCATGTATGAAAACCAAGTTTGGAACTTGGTTGACCCACATGAAGACATAAAGCCTATAGGGTGTAAGTGGGTTTTCAAGAAGAAAACCGACATGGATGGTAATGTGATTACCTATAAGGCTAGATTGGTGGCGAAAGGATATCGTCAAAAGCAAGGTGTTGATTATGACGAAACCTATTCGCCTGTAGCTATGCTTAAATCCATTCGGATGCTCCTGGCCATAGCGGCTCATTATGATTATGAGATATGGCAGATGGATGTGAAAACAGCTTTCCTTAATGGAAACCTGCTCGAGGACATGTATATGATACAGCCTGAGGGTTTCACATCGGTTGATAAAACCAAGGTATGCAAATTGCGATGGTCCATTTATGGATTGAAGCAAGTATCCAGGAGTTGGAATATCCGTTTTGATGAGACAATCAAAAAGTTTGATTTCTCACAAAATCCAGACGAACCTTGTGTGTACAAGAAGGTTAGTGGGAGTGCAATCGTGTTCCTAGTATTATATGTCGATGACATATTACTTATAGGAAATGATGTTTCAGTCTTCTGATCGATTAAGGTTTGGTTATCCAAGACATTCTCCATGAAAGACACAGGAGAAGCAACTTATATCCTCGGGATTAAGATCTATAGAGATAGATCGAAACGGTTGCTTGGTCTTTCGCAGTCTACATATATAGACCGAGTGCTAAAGAGGTTTAGCATGTCGGAATCCAAGAAAGGTTTCCTACCCATCAGGCATGGGATACACCTTTCGAAGTCTATGTGTCCGCGTACAGAAGACGAGAGGATTTGCATGAGTAAGATTCCCTATGCATCCGCAATAGGATCTATCATGTATGCTATGTTATGTACGAGGTCCGATGTATCGTATGCTCTGAGTGTCACGAGCAGATACCAGGATGATCCAGGAATGGATTATTGGGTGGCTGTTAAGACGATCCTTAAGTACTTAAGAAAAACTAAGGATGTGTTCCTAATATATGGAGAAGGGTACATGGTGATACGTGGGTATACGGATGTCAGCTCCAGACAGACAAGGATGATTCCATGTCTTAGTCTGGGAATGTATTCACCTAGAATGGAGGCGCAATAAGTTGGAAAGGTTCCAAGCTTGACACTATAGCGGATTCTGCCACTAAGGCAGAATACGTTGCATCTTTGGAAGCAGCAAAGGAAGCGGTTTGGATCAAGAAGTTCATCTATGAACTTGATGTGGTATCATCAATGATCCAAACATGTGCTTCGCCGCTATCATCTTATCAGAGAGATCATCAGTAGGAACGAAATACAAATCGAAAAAATTCCCACTGAAAGGAACTTAGTGGATCCCTTGACTAAGACATTACCTCAAAATAAGTTTGAGGGTCATGTTCGAGCTTATGGTATTGGATACTGTAGCGATTGGCATTAGGCCAAGTGGGAGTCTGTTAGTAATATATGAGAGATGTCCTAAGGCAATCGCCTTATGTATGAACCATTTATATGATAAATGAAGATTCACTATTTGAGTATACATGTTTTATGTATTTGATTGGATCTTAAACTCATTTACTGAATGTCCACGATATGATTCACAGCATGAGAGAATTTGTGATTGGATCACAACTAGTGAGTATCTCTACATGTGTAATTGTGATGTATCGGAATTATCCCTAGTCGATGAATTGATGGATTTGGACACCATCAATTTTGTCGAGACTAGCACGAGGTATACTCCTTGGTGTATCCAAGCAGCTGATTCTCACTGGCTAGAGACATTGTGATGTCCGGAGTTAATCGTGGATGCTAGTTATGGTAACTAGTTCATTGGAGTGACCATCCGTAAGACTTCATATGGTTCTCTGCATATATAGATATGTCAATGAAGTTCTTACTGTAGCTTAAGTGCAATGTTCCTTTGACTTGCGGTATTCAAGTCATCTTGATCATGGAGACTTATGCTTTGACATCTTAAGCAAACATCTCTAAGGAGATGTGGACCCGGGATGATTGGGTATAAGTCAAAGTGATCGAAGGTGTTTGAATAGCCTATAAAGGATTCACCACTCCTTGCGAGGAGATGTATACCCATGGCCTCTCGTCGGATTGTTACTAAAGTCTTTGGCCAAAGCATTACATGTTTAGAGTAAAGTACTCTTCGATACATGTGCAGTAACTAGAATCCGTAGGACGAGGAAATGATACTTGGGCTAGGTGTGACGTAGTCAGCCTAGTGGGGACTAACACTATAGACCATGTCCTGAACCAAGTGGGTATAAGATGAGTGAAGGGAATGGGGCACGAATCATTCGAGCTGCTGAAGGGTTTCAGAAATAGTTCTGGATCAACCGTTGATCTTTTCGGTTAATTGGGGATCATGATGTACTACTAGGTGTCACTCATAATCATTCTATAATTAATGGTTAATTATAGACGGCCAATATAAACCAAGAACCTATTTGGTCACACGCACAACGAGCGTAATCCGAAGGATTTAAAACGAGCTTGAGAATGGGATTCTCAGACCGAGAGAAACAATGTTTGGTTGGACCAAACATGGAGCGAGCATGAAATCGTTTCAGGCGCAATGAAAGCGTGGATGAGCCGTGTCTTATGAAGACATAATGGATGGATCAAAATGGTTTGGTTCTAATCCAATGGAGGAGAATAAACCAAAGGGTTTGATTTATTTTAAACGAATGAACCAAAAGTTGGTTCTGTTCGTTTTAACTTAAAATAAACCATCATGGTTTGATTTATTTTAACTTATCTTAATGGAGCGGGTTAACGGGCCTAATGGTTATGATCCAATAACCATTAAAAGAATTAGTTCTCTATAAAAGAGGGCTTAAGGGATAATTAAGCCCTAATCCACAACCCTAAGTTGCCGCCCACCTCTCCTTGGAGAAATTCGGAGTCAACTCTCCTCCTCCTTGCCGCTGCCCACCTTGAGGCTCCAACCGGCGTCCAGAAGGTGCTGACCTTCCCCCTCGCCGGCGTCGAGCTGCTGCTGGTTAGTGCTCCGGTGATCTCCTTCAAGTTTGGCATCAAGGTGAGCTCTATCTCCCTTGGTTGGCCGGCGCCTATCACCTCCACCAAAGCTGTCCAATTTTATGGACAGCTTGTTCTCCTCTTGTCGGAGCATCATTTGGACGACGGTTAGAGCTCAGACAGCGGCTAACTTACCGGGGATTCGATCTCCAGTAATCCTCTGAGGTGGAGGACGAAGGATTCGTCAATTGGTTGACGAATACCTCTCCGGAGAAGCGAGTTTTGAGAACTCGTATTAGGATCCGAATTTGGATTTGGATCGTGATCATCTCTCGATCACGTCGTCTTCAACACGAGGCTAGTAATCCATACAAAGACGAAGCTCGTGGCTTAGCGAAGTCATCCCGAGGAACTCGGCGTGGATACGGATAGAGACGATTCTAGCGAGGATCGTTCCGGTTGATGCCGTTCCCGCTACACGTCATACGAAAGGTATAACGTAGATAAATTTCCTTTTATTGCAAATTTAAATTTACGGTTATGTCTACACTTGTTGTAATATGCATGCGTGTGTTGTGTGTGTTGTAATAAATGTAGATTTATTATTTTTATTGCTTCCGCTGTGTTCATGTTTACGAAACGTGATCGAACACACACACGCCGCGGTGCCGGAAACCCAACACTCCTATCATTAGATTTATTAAATTTGAAATCTTTTAATGCACGGCTTACCCTCCTTACCATATAGGCTTCTTCCGTGCTATCCATGGAGGAGGAGGAGGAAGCTTCATCGGAAGAGGAGGGAGTCTCCATCTTCTTCTTCCCTTTGTTGGCTAATAATGCCACTCCCCTTGATGGTTGAAGTCTTGGCTCTTCTACTACTCCTTCAAGCCTAGATTCATGCAATTCCATAGTGGAGAAAAATTCATCTAGAGTACTTACCTCTAGATTCTTTGAAATATAGAATGAGTCCACCATTGAACTCCACTTGGATGATCGGGGAAAAGCATCCATTGCCTTCATGAGCATGTCCCTATTGGAGAGCTTCTACCCTACACTAGATAAACCGTTAAGGATTTCTTTAAATCTTGAATGTAGAGATGTTACCTTCTCCCTTTTATCGTGTTTGATATTGTTGAGTTGGGCCATCTCTCCTTGCTAGTTTTGCCTCGGATGTGCCTTCATGAAGCTCTACTAGCTTCTCCCACATTTCTTTGGCACTATAGCAATCCCCAATTCGGTTTATCTCTTGTTGGGGAAGTACGTTGAGGAGATGATGTTTAGCCTTTGAATTTGCAAGGCGTTCCTCTCTTTGCTTTTTAGTCCACCTTGACTTGTCTAGTATTCTCCCCTCTTCATCCCTAGGCATCTCAAAACCGTTTTCCATTATAAGCATAATATCGAAATCGGTTTCAAAGAATATCTCCATTCGCTTCTTCCACCAAGCGAATTCTCCTTCAAATTTCGGTGGGTGAATGTTGGAGCCGGCCATCTCTTGATGAAGTGTTTGTTGCGGTGGTTAGTCCTCGACAAACGACTTGGCTCTGATACCACTTGTAGGGGATCGATAGGTGTGTATTGGCTGGCTAGAGGGGGGTGAATAGCCCTCTTCGTACGATGATGGAATTTGCTCGTCTACAAAATCATTAGCGCAAGCAGAATACTAATAAACAAGCAAACAAGACAACAAATGGAGAGATAAACAATGCTAACACAATATGTAACATGGTTTACGGCTACGCCGCTAATCTACAATCCCCGATTCGTCCTCGGTGAATCACTCTGCAACCAATCCACTATTGGTCACTCCTTTGCACAAAGCTAGGTGGAGGTAAACCTTACAACTCAAGAACACTCATTCTTTTACAATTGATGTGAAAGAAACTAGAAGAAGGAGTTTATCACTTGTAGAGCACTTGGATGATGGTTTGGAATATAAGCATTAGCCATCCAAAAGCCCACACCCTCTCTTTTTATAGAGAGGGCTTATTTCTTCCCGTTGGCCGCCACCAGTCGACTGCTGCGACTACAATGGCCTCCGAACACATCAGAACCCGACCGTTGTAGTCCAACGAAACCTTTGGCAGTCGACTGATGTATCCATCAGTCGACTGATGCCTCGTAGTCGACTGCCCAGTCGGCTACGAGCGGTTTTGTGGCCCAAACCCTCTTGACCAGTCGACTGCTGCCATCAGCAGTCGACTGATGATCTTGGCAGTCGACTGCCAACATATGGCAGTCGACTGCTGGCCCAAAAACCACTCAGTCAAATACTAGTCGAACCCGTTCAACTCAGAGCAGTCGACTGTTGTCGGAAATACTCATCCGACACTTAGCCAAATGGCCAAGTTTCACCTAGGAGCACTATCCCTTCCCGGGTTACATTTGCTCACTCTCATCCCTCAGAGTCCTTCGCCTTTGAAGTTATCTTCGTCCGGCCACGTCCCTCAGAAGCGCCAAGCGCACGACTCTGCAGCGCCATCCTTCGCATCTCGCCCCGAAGTCTACTTCCTCCGGCTTCACTCCAAGTCATCTCGTCCAGCAGTCCCTCGGCATAATCAAGCGCACGGCTCTGCAATGCTCCTTCTCCGACTCAAGCACGAGGTTGTGAGTAGTGAACCCGCCAAGGCTCCATGTGCGAATTACTAAGTCCTGCAAGACTCCAACGCACATATCAAATCACAATAACAGCCTAACTTAAACCCTTTTCCACACACATCAAAACCATATCATGGTAAGAGATTGCCCTAACACAAGTGGTATCAGAGCCAAGGAGAGCTTGTCGAGGACTAACCGCCACAACAAGCACATTCAAGAATGGCCGGCTCCAACATTCACCCACCAAAGTTTGAAGGAGAATTCTCTTGGTGGAAAAAGAGAATGGAGGTATTCTTCGAAATCGACTTCGAAATTTTATTAATTATGGAAAACGGTTTCGAGATGCGTAGGAATGAAGAAGGGGAGTCATTGGAGAAATCAAGATGGAATAAAAGACAAAGAGAGGAGTACATGGCGAATTCAAAGGCCAAGCACCACCTCTACAATGTACTCCCCCAACAAGAAGTGAATAGGATAGGGGAGTGTGCAAGTGCCAAGGAGATGTGGGAGAAGCTAGTAGAGCTTCATGAAGGCACTTCGGAGGCCAAGATTGCAAGAAGAGACCTCCTCCGCTCCCAATTATTAAACATCAAATTAGAAAAGGAAGAAAAGGTAACATCATTGCATTCTAGATTTAAAGAAATTTTGATTGGACTAACAAGTGTAGGAGAAAGACTTTTGAACCGGGACATGCTCATGAAAGCAATTGATGCCTTTCCCCGGTCATCAAAATGGAGCTCAATGGTGGACTCCTTCTACATGTCCAAGAATTTAGAAGTGATCACCTTGGAGGAGTTCTTCTCAACTATGGAGCTCCACGAAACAAGGCTCGAGGGAATAGTAGAAGAGCCAAGGTTTTTACCTTCAAGAGGAGTAGCCTTGATGGCTAACAAAGGGAAGAAGAAGATGGAGACCCACTCCTCCTCCAATGAGGCATCCTCCTCCTCCTCCATGGATAGCACGGAAGAAGCCTATATGGTAAGGAGGGTAAGGTGTACATTAAAAGGTTTTAAATTTAATAAATCTAATGATAGGAGAAGAAGACCAAGGGGGAAGGTGATTTGTTATAATTGCCAAGAAGAGGGACATATAAGGGACAATTGTCCTCTCTAGAACAAGTGCAAGGAGGAGAAGAGAAAGAAGGAAGAAAAGAAGAAGAAGAAGGGGAGCAAGAAGAAGGAAGAAGAGAAAAAGGCCAAAGAAAAAGGGAAGGCCAAGGCACTAAAAGCAAGGACTTGGGATGCCCCCTCTTCATCATCATCATCATCATCGGAAGAGGAAAATGCCTTTGTCACCAACCTTGCTTTGATGGCATTTGACGACCTAGACTCATCCTCCTCCGAAAATGAAGGATCAAGCACAAGTGAGGAGAGCTCTAGTGAAGGGGGAGCTTCTTCACCATACACATCCAAAGAAGAAGAAGACATGGAAACTATGGTAACGAACCTCTCACCAAGTAAAATAGTTTCCATGATTTCTAGTCTTACTAAGGATCTTTTTAGAGCCAAAAAGAAAAATAAAAGAATGCTTGATCAAATTAAGGAATTAGAACAAAAATTAGAAAAAGAATGTTTTAATGATAATAATGATGATGCATGCTCACATGATCTTTATATGTCATTTGATGTTAATGATGCATGCATAGAGGAAAATAGGGCTCTAAGGGAAAAGGTAGATCATTTGACCAAGGCCCTAGAAAAGTTTACAATTGGCTCAAATACATTGAACATGATCATAGGGAGCCAAAGGGCTAGCTTCAACAAGAAAGGTCTAGGATATAAGTAAAATGAAAATGAAAAGGCCTATAAATATTTGATTGTTAGGGGTCAAGAAAAAAAGAAGAAAATTGCTAGAAAATGGATCCCTAAGGAGTATTTAGTGAACCCCATAGGAAAGAACTTATTTTGGGTTCCTAAATCCATCCTTAAGGGTTAGGAAAACCCTAGGATAGTCAACCATATGGGATTTATCTATATCATATTTTGGTTGACTTAGGATGGTGGGACTTCATTTTTATAAATAGTATTGGGTGATGATAATGTGCCCATAAATTGTTAATAATGCTTAAATCATGATGGTTAATGTTTTTGTTATACATGTTTGCAATCATGATTTATGATCTTGATATTTGGCACATAATCATGGGCAATAAGGTTTAAATGATGCTTTAGGTGATATTTTACCTTTTATCATGATGTAATATCTAATGCATGATTATAAATTGATGAATACATTTGTTTTATGATCATAATGTGAAATAAATTCATATATGTCTTTATGATCATGTGGGATAGTAGGATGATACTTGACCTTGTATAGAATTGCATGAAATTGAAGGTTAAGTATATACAAATACCTTTAGGATACATCTCACACTCACTTTAGGCTACCTTGATTGAAAACTTAGCATGGGTGAGATGATAGGATGATACTAATGGTCCACTAGTGCCTATGGTATTTAGATGATCATTTAAGTGTCAAATAGCAATAATAGACCAATCATGGGGAAGACTTATGTTTAATTCATAGACATATTGCCCAAAGATCATGGTTGGATATCTCATATGTTTTCAAAACAATTTCTTACTTTAAAATCTATGTGTTCATGTTTTGAAACAATTTAAAGCAAAACTAGGTGTTAAACTTGATACTAACTTGATCAAAAACCTAGTTACTTTTGAAACTTTTGGATTTTTTGAAAATACTTGAAAATATAATGATTTTTCATGGACAACTATTTTTCCTCGATAAATATACTTACAAGAAATATGTTTTCCAAATTTCATAATTTTTCGAATTTTATAGATTTTCTAATGCATTTCTGAAATCCACCCTAAAAAATTAAAAAACCCGAAATCTGCATGCCAGTCGACTGGTAGTCTAAACCAGTCGACTCATCATCTGATAACATGCACAGTAACTTCTTTTATCCAATTTTAAGGCATGTTTTGGGTTTTGTTTCCCTCTAAACTTGATGTCATGCTTATATAAACTATGTTTAATATTTTTGATGGTGTCAAAGGGGGAGAAATATATTTGTCTAAGTAAAGGGGGAATTATATTTAGGGGGAGTTTCATGTATTAAGGGGGAGAGTTGCTAATCATGTTATTTACATGCTTTCTTTCCTTAATATTTTATCAAATGTTTTTACCTAACTTAAACGGATTGCCACACATCAAAAAGGGGGAGATTGTTAGGGCAATCTCTTGCCGAGATATAGTTTTGATGTGTGTGGCAAAGGGTTTATGTTAGGTTGTTATTGTGATTTGATATGTGCGTTGGAGTCTTGCAGAACTTAGTAATTCGCACATGGAGCCTTGGCGAGTTTCACCTCTCATGACTCGGTCCTTGAGTCGGTGAAGGATAGCTTTGCGGAAGCCGTGCGCTTGGAGTATCCGAGGGACCGCCAGACGAGGAGCTTGGAGTGAAGCCGAAGGAAGTAGACTTTAGGGCGAGACGCAAAAGATGGCGCTGTAGAGCCGTGCGCTTGGCACATCCAAGGGACGTGGTCGGACGAAGATAACTTCAAAGGCGAGGGACTCCAAGGGATGAGAGTGAGCGAATGTAACCCGGGAAGGGGTAGTGCTCTTAGGTGAAACTTGACCGTTTGGCTAAGTGTCGGATGAGATTTCTCGACATCAGTCGACTGCCATGGAATGACAGTCGACTGCTCTGAGTCGAACGGGTTCGACTGGTATCCGACGGATGGGTTTTAGCCCAGTGATCGCCATGGAATGGCGGATCGGTAGTGAACCATCGATCATTGGCGGACTCATCACGATCGGACCATCGATCATCCTTGGAATGATGATCGTGATGAAGGAGATGTCGAGTACAAAAGCGAGTCGAGCTCGCGAGCACTCGACTGATCGAAGCATTAGTCGACTGATGGAAATATCAATCGACTGATGAGGAAGTCGTTGGATGAAATCCAACGTGGAAAGCAGCTATTATTGGGCAAAGGCTACAGGATCAGTCGACTGATCAGGGGCATCTGTCGACTTGTCCTATGTCAACAGGAAGAAACCCTCTTCCTCTATAAAGAGGAAGAGTATGGGGCTTTGGGGGCCTAATGCTTAAACTCCTAATAGCTCCCAAAGTGCCCTAAACATTTTCCACTCTTCTACTAGTGCTAATCTTCATTCTATTGTAAAAGAGTGATCCTTGTGTAAAAGAGGTTACCTCCACCTAGCTTTGTGCAAAGGAGAGATCTGGTGGAAAGATTGAGGAGTGATTCACCTTGGATGAATCGGACCGTGGATTAGCAGCGAGGTCGTGAACCACGTTACATCCCTTGTTAGCATTTGTATTCTTGTTTATTGCTTTGTCTTTATTGTTTATGCTTCCACTTGCACTAACGATTTTGTAGACGAGCAAACGAACGAACGAATTCTAACGTACGACGAAATAGGGGTATTCACCCCCCTCTAGCCGGCCAACCACATACACATCGATCCCCTACAGTAGCTTGTAGAGGCAGAGTTAT
Source organism: Wurfbainia villosa (assembly GCA_025175895.1). Classification (NCBI taxonomy): domain Eukaryota; kingdom Viridiplantae; phylum Streptophyta; class Magnoliopsida; order Zingiberales; family Zingiberaceae; genus Wurfbainia; species Wurfbainia villosa. The sequence continues at coordinate 32,452,647 of CM046000.1, read as the reverse complement.
GGTCATCTGAGTCTTCTACAACTATACTCCAACTTCAACAGGAACGCCAAGTTTGGAAGGTCACTTTGGAGTCGTGCCGGCATCACCAAGAAGACATCTCTTTGAAGGTGTCCGCGCTTCTGGGGATGCTAACTTCAGTAACCACCCAACAACATGAACTCCAAAAGGAGCACTCTGAAGCCCTAGCTTCTCTGGGTCACCAAACTATGATGGCAGAAAAAGAAAGAGATGCCTTGGTCGTCCAGTTAGCTGAATGTCAGGCTCGGTTGAAAGAGCAGGAGACAGATCTAAAGTTGAGATATGCTTAGAAAGGCGTGCAGCTATTCCTTCTAGGCTTCGAGGGATCTTCCTCTCTGAACACTGCCAAAGGCTACCCTCCACCGGGCGTTGAAACAAGTTATCTTAATCCCGAAGTGGCTCTGGCCAGATGTCCCCCTAAACTTTTTGAAATGTAATTATCATATTTTTCTCATTGTACTGATCAGCCTCTTATTGATAAAGATTTTTTTGAAATTGTAATGCCACGTGTTGCTCTCTGTGTATGAATTATTGTTGATCAGAAATTTTCAAAGTCATTTCTAGGCTATTCCTTCATACGTTGTTGCGGATTCTCCACCCTTCAGGGTGTCAGTCGACTGCTAAAACCTTCCACTTGAGAATCCATTCGGGCTATCCCAGTCTTCATTCTCCTCGAGTCGGGGCCAACTTTCACTCGGTAAAAACGATTAACCTTTACCAAGCCCCGCCAATTCTTCTCATCAAATGAGGAGGTAATTACCCGTTTCGGGACTAATATTTCGATTATTCCCTATACTGATGCCATTACTTCCCTCGCCCCTTCACCTTCTCCTTCACTTCCCAAGGAGGAATACAAACTTTCCCCCCTCTGACTATAAATTGTTACTGTGAGCCCTGACTATTTCCCATCCTACCTTCATGGCTTCCGCTGGACAGCCCATCAACATAATCTCCGATTCTGATTCTTTTGAGTTGTATGATCTTGACGCAGGATCCTCCAAAGAATCTGCTACCCGATCCATCGCCACTTCAGTATATTGGCCTCCTCCACCTCCTGCGCCAGCCAATGTTTTGGCTTCCAACGTGAGGAGATCCTTCCGGGCTCCTTTCCCTCCTTCCGCAATGGCGGTCCGAACCCCAGGATGACACAGGAATACACAGTGGGAGATCCTCGGGCTCCAGCTGAACTTCCTCCTCTTCCTCCTGCCCTAGCTCTCCTTCCAGTCCCTCCGAATGAGGTTCCCTCGCTCCCCCCAACCGGAACTCTGCCTACTTCACCTCGGGTCCGAGGTGACCTTTACAGGGTCATTCTGTCGCCCCTTCCTACAGAGGAGTCCTCCGCCAACTCCCCTAGTAATAACGATAGCACTAAACCTGTATAAACCAGAGTTTAATTAATGTAACCACCATTTGGCATGTTAATAAAAAGGAATGGGTATTTGTACTTGTCTTTTTTATGTTTCGTAGACCCCAAACTATTTTAGCAAAAACCTTCGATGACAATAACCTTTTTTGGACTAGGTCGACTTTGCGTAATCCAACTAAGGAATATTTTCAGAAAAGGATCGGTCTCCACATCAGCTAAATTGGCTTCATACTTACCCTTTTCGTGAAACACGGACAATCTTTTCAGAATTACTGCATTCAACAACCCCCACTACTGCCCTTACGTCTTCCCTCCTTTATCTGCATTTAATGTAGGGGATCGATATGGCCGGCTAGAGGGGGGTGAATAGCCCTCGTACGTTGGACGTCGTAAATTGCTCGTCTACAAAAGATTAGCGCAAGCGGAATATACAAATACAAAGCAAAAGACAAACAATAAAACAAACGCTAACACGATGGTATAACGTGGTTCATGGCTACGCCGCTAATCCACGGTCCGATTCGTCCACGGTGAATCACTCCGCCAAAACCAATCACTATCGGTCTCTCCTTTGCACAAAGCTAGGTGGAGGTAACCTTTACAACCAAGATCACTCTTGTTACAATAGGATTGAAGTAAAGACAAGTAAGAAGAGTTTAGAGCTTGTGGGGCACTAGGAAGATCGTTTGGAGTAAGAGCATTTGCCTCTCAAAGGCTTACACCCTCTCTTTTTATAGAGAGGGCTAACTTCTTCCCGTTTGCCGCCATCACGATCATTCTGCCGCCCTTAGCGGTCATTCACTACAACGCCTCCGAACACGCCGGATCGGCCGTGTAGTCCAAGCGGAACTCTTGGCGGTCGGGATGGACCTCGATCGGCTGCTCCTCCGTAGTCGACGCGCCCGATCGGCTACGGACGGCTCGGCCGAACCCTTATTGACGATCAGCCGCCTTGGATCGATGGTCTTGGCAATGATCGCCGCATCGATGGCGATCGGCTGGCCTAATCGATCGATCGTATACCGTCGAACTCACTGTCGACTGAGCGATCGGCCGCCATGACATGGCGATCGGCGGTGTCGAAAAACCCATCCGACACTTGGCCGTGGCCAAGTTTCACCTAAGAACTACCCTTCCCGGGTTACAATCGCTCACTCTCATTTCTCGGAGTCCCTCGCCTTCGAAGTTCTCTTCGTTCTCGGCCACGTCCCTCGGCAGCATCAGGCGCACGGCTCTGCAATGCTCCTTCGCGTCTCTTGCCTCGAAGTCTACTTCCTCCGGCTTCACTCCAAGCTTCTCGTCCGGCGGTCCCTCGGATGCTCAAGCGCCGGCTTCATAAAGCTATCCTTCACCGACTCAAGGCACGAGTCATGAGATGTGAAACTTGCCACGGCTCCATGTCGAATTACTAAGTCTGCCGACTTCAACGCACATATCATATCAACATATCAAACTAACTTAAACCCTTTGCCACACCATCAAAACCATATCACGGCAAGAGATTGCCCTAACAATCTCCCCCTTTTTGATGTGTGGCAATCCGTTTAAGTTAGGTAAAAACATTTGATATTAATTCTAAGGTAAGAAAGCATGTAAAGATAAACATGATATAGCAACATGCAACTCCCCCTTAATCCATGAAACTCTCCATGTAAACTTTCTCCCCTTATCATATATTTCTCCCCCTACAGTATATTTCTCCCCCTAATGTGATTAACTTAAACATACTTATTTCTCCCCCTTTGACACCATCAAAAAGATTAACACTAAGTTATAAGCTCATGGCATCAAGTATAATGGAGGAAAAATATGACAAATTGATTTAAAATTGGGTACCATTTGTTGATGGCATCAAGTATATTTCTACCACTTATTGGTGGCATCAAGTATATTTCTACCACTTGTAGGAGGTTTAATACCACTTGTAGGGGGTTTTAAAAACTGAATTCGGCCTTCAATATTCTGATTTACAGGCCACCCGATCATTCGATTATGATTATGGCGAGTAAATTCCAGAAAATTTGAAAAATCATGAAATTTGGGGAACATATTTCTTTTAAGTATATCTATCAATGAAAAATAGTTTTTCATGAAAACTCATTATATTTTCTTGTTTTTGCCAAAAATCCAAAAGCCCTAAAAACCACTAGGTTTTTGATCATTCTAGTATCAAGTTAGCTACCTAGTTTTGCATCCAATTGTTTCAAAACATGAATACATGTATTTTAAGGTAAGAAATTGTTTTGAAAACATATGAAATATCCAACCATGATCTTTGGGCAATATGTCTATGAATTAAACATAAGCCTTCCCCATGATTGGTCTATTATTGCTATTTTGATACTTTAAATGACCATCTAAATGCCATAGGCATTAGTGGACATTTGTATCATCCTAATATCTCACCCATGCTAAGTTTGCAATCAAGTTAGCCTATAGTGAGTGTGAGATGTATCCTAGGGGGTATTTGTATATACTTAACCCATATATTCATGCAATTCTATCATGGTTAAGTATCAACCTAACATCCTACATGATCATAATGACATATATCAATCAATTCTACATTATGATCATGAAATACATGTTTTCATCAAATTATAGTCATGCATTAGGTATTATGTGATGATAATAAGCAAATTATCACCTAAAGCATGATTTAATCCTATTTCTCATGATAACATGCCAAATATCATAAATCATGATTTAAAACATACATAGGAATTACAACAATCATCATGATTTAAGCATTATTACCTATTTATGGGCACGTTATCATCACCCAACACTATCTAAAAAATGTTGTCCCGTCATCCTAAGCCAACCAAAATATGATATAGGTTAAGTTCATATGGTTGACTACCCTAGGGGTTTTCTAACCCTTAAGGATGGATTTTGGAACCCAAAATAGATTTTTGCCTATGGGGTTCACTAAATACTCCTTGGGGATCCATTTCCTAGCAATTACCTTCTTCTTATCTTGTCCCCTAGCTATTAGGCATTTATAGGCCTTCTCATTTTTCTTCTCTTTATATCCTAGGCCCTTCTTGTTAAAGCTTGCCCTTTGGCTCCCAATTATCATGTTAAGGGTATTGGAGCCTATAGTGAATTTCTCTAGGGCTTTTGTCAAATAGTCTACCTTTTCCCTTAAAGCCCTATTTTCATTTATACATGCATCACTAACATCCAAAGGCATATAAAGGTCATGTGAGCATGCATCATCCAAGCTAGAAGAAATATTATCATTTAAGCATGCCTTTTCTAATTTTTGTTCTAATTCCTTAATTTGTTCAAGCATGCATTTATTTTTCTTCTTTGCCCTAAATAAATCCTTAGTTAAACTAGAAATCATAGAAACTATTTTACTAGGTGAGAGATTGGTTACCATAGTTTCCATGTCCTCTTCTTCTTCGGATGATGAGGATGTGGAAGCTCCCCCTTCATTTGAGCTCTCCCCATTTGAGCTTGATTCTTCATTTTCGGATGAAGAGCAATCCAAGTCATCAAAGGCCATCAAGGCCAAATTGGCGACAAAGGCATTCTCCTCATCCGATGATGAGGAGGAGGATGAGGATGGATCATCCCAAGTCCTTGCCTTGAGAGCCTTAGCCTTTCCCTTCTCCTTTGTCTTCTTCTCCTCTTCCTTCTTTTTCTTGCTCCCCTTCTTCTTCTTCTTTTCTTCTTTCTTTTTCCTTTCTTCCTTGCTCTTGTTTAGGAGAGGACAATTGTCCCTTATGTGCCCTTCTCCTTGGCAATTATAGCATATGACCTTCCCCCTTGGTCTTCTCATCCTATCATTAGATTTATCAAATCTAAAATTCTTAAATGCACGTCTTACCCTCCTTACCATGTAGGCTTCTTCGGTGCTATCCATGGAGGAGGAGGAAGACGCTTCGTCATCGGAGGAGGAGGGAATTTCCATCTTCTTCTTCCCCTTACTTGCCAATAATGCTACTCCTCTTGAGGGTTGAATTTTAGGCTCCTCTTGTATTCCCTCAAGCCTAGTTTCGTGGAGTTCCATTGTTGAGAAGAACTCCTCCAAGGTGCTCACTTCTAAATTCTTTGAGATATAGAATGAGTCCACCATGGAGCTCCACTTTGAGGACCGGGGAAAGGCATCTATAGCCTTCATGAGCATGTCCCGGTTTGATAGCTTCTCACCTACACTTGTTATCCCAATTAAAATTTCTTTAAACCTAGAGTGTAGTGAGGTTACCTTTTCTCCCTTTTCAAGTTTTATATTGGATAGTTGGGAGCGGAGGAGGTCTCTCCTTGCTAGCTTGGCCTCGGATGTGCCTTCATGGAGTTCTATAAGCTTCTCCCACATCTCTTTGGCGCTAGCACATTCTCCGATCCGGTTGATCTCTTGTTGAGGGAGAACATTGTAGAGATGGTGCTTGGCTTTGGAGTTTGCAAGGTGCTCCTCTCTTTGCCTCTTGGTCCACCTAGATTTCTCTATTGGCTTCCCCTCTTCATCCCTAGGCAAAACGAAACCGGATTCCATTGTGATCATTATATCAAAATCCGTTTCGAAAAATACCTCCATTCGCTTCTTCCACCAAGTGAATTCTCCTTCAAACTTCGGAGGATGGATGTTGGAGCCGGCCATTTTTGATGTAGGGCTTGTTGCGGCGGTTAGTCCGGTGACAAGCAACCTCGGCTCTGATACCACTTGTAGGGGATCGATATGGCCGGCTAGAGGGGGGTGAATAGCCCTCGTACGTTGGACGTCGTAAATTGCTCGTCTACAAAAGATTAGCGCAAGCGGAATATACAAATACAAAGCAAAAGACAAACAATAAAACAAACGCTAACACGATGGTATAACGTGGTTCACGGCTACGCCGCTAATCCACGGTCCGATTCGTCCACGGTGAATCACTCCGCCAAAACCAATCACTATCGGTCTCTCCTTTGCACAAAGCTAGGTGGAGGTAACCTTTACAACCAAGATCACTCTTCTTACAATAGGATTGAAGTAAAGACAAGTAAGAAGAGTTTAGAGCTTGTGGGGCACTAGGAAGATCGTTTGGAGTAAGAGCATTTGCCTCTCAAAGGCTTACACCCTCTCTTTTTATAGAGGGCTAACGTCTTCCGTTGCCGCCATCGATCACGCCCTTGGCGATCATTGCCATCCTACTAACGGCCTCCGAACACGTCGGATCCCGACCGTTGTAGTCCAACGGAACTCTTGGCGATCGATGGACCTCATCGGGCCCGCCTCTCCGTAATCGCCGATCGGCTACTGAGACGGTCTGCGAACCCTTATTGACGATCATTGCGCCTTGATCGATGGTCTTTCTTGATCAACGTATGGCGATCGGCGGCCGCTAATCGATCCGATCGTATACCAGTCGAACTCACTCGACTCAGAGCAGTCGACTGCCATGACATGGCAGTCGACTGGTGTCGGGAAAACCCATCCGACACTTGGCCAAGTGGCCAAGTTTCACCTAAGAGCTACCCTTCCCCGGGTTACAATCGCTCACTCTAATTTCTCGGAGTCCCTCGCCTTCGAAGTTCTCTTCGTTCTCGGCCACGTCCCTCGGCAGCATCAGGCGCACGGCTCTGCAATGCTCCTTCGCGTCTCTTGCCTCGAAGTCTACTTCCTCCGGCTTCACTCCAAGCTTCTCGTCCGGCGGTCCCTCGGATGCTCCAAGCGCACGGCTTCCGCAAAGCTATCCTTCACCGACTCAAGGCACGAGTCATGAGATGTGAAACTCGCCACGGCTCCATGTGCGAATTACTAAGTCCTGCACGACTTCAACGCACATATCATATCAACATATCAAACTAACTTAAACCCTTTGCCACACCATCAAAACCATATCACGGCAAGAGATTGCCCTAACATTTAATGCCTCTACTTCCCAAGGAGATCAATTAATATCCCCCTTTTTATCTATAAAAACCTTCGACATTACCTTCACCCAACCCATCTTTTGGTTTCTCTGTTCCTGTTAAGGCACGCTTCTCCCTTCTCCTTCTTGCATAATGGAGCACCTATTTTAGCAAGATAGTAACTCTCTGTCTCCAGAGAGACAGACTGAAGAACGACATCATATTGAGGAGTTGGAGGAACAACTCCAGGACCTGAAGCGATGCCTGCGGATAGCCTCTACTCACAACTATTCTCTATGTCAAGAGCTAGCAGTATCTCAAAGGAATTTGTCCAAGCACATATTCCTGCAGCAGTCCTACCTTCGGCAACTGTGCCGCCAGCCACAGACGCATAAAGGAGCATCTTTGGTACCCCCTCGGGAAGAACTATAATTCTCCTTAAAGAGGGACCTCATCCATTATTTTCCCTTCCAGGAAGACTGCATTATGTAACTCTTCTTTATCAACGAAATTTTCATCGCCACAGATTGCATGTGTCTCTTCTTTGCCAAACACACATTATATGAACAATAACTTAAAATATTTCGACTCTATCGGAAAATAAAACTTACTGAGTTTTCGCCAATACTCTTTTCAGCGCATCCATTCCTCCAGCCTTCCTTCTTCCGCTTGAGGCCTCAACTCCTCTTCACTGTACAAAAATCAAGTAAAAAATACAACTCTCCCAATCCCCTATCATACGGGGATAAACATAATATATAACTGAGCGAAAACTATATTCTTCCGACCCACCTCCACACGGAGATAAAAATAATATACAGTTGAGGAAAAACTCAGCTCTTCCAATCCACCACCACACGGGGATAAAAATAATATACAACTGAGGGGAAACTCAGCTCTTCTGATTCACCACCACACGGGGATAACAATAACATATAGCTGAGGAAAATTCAGCTCTTTCGATCAACCATCACACGGGGATAAAAATAATATATAGCTGAGGGAAAACTCAGCTCTTCTGATCCACCATCACACGGAGATAAATATAATATATAGTTAAGGTAAAACTCAGCTCTTTCGATCCACCACCACACGGGGATAAAAATAATTTATAGCTAAATACAACTCTTCCGATCCACCACCACACGGGGATAAAAATAATATATAGATGAGGGAAAACTCAGCTCTTCTGATCCACCACCATACAGGAATAAAAATAATTTATAGTTAAAGGAAAACTCAGCTCTTCCGATCCACCACCACACGGGGATAAAAATGACATATAGCTGAGGGAAAACTCAGCTCTTCCGATCCACCACCATACGGGGATAAAAATAATATATAGTTGAAGGAAAATTCAGCTCTTCCGATCCACCACCACACAGGGATAAAAATAATTTATAGCTGAAGGAAAACTCAACTCTTCCGATCCACCACCACACGGGGATAAAAATAATATATATCTGAGTGAAAATTCAGCTCTTCCGATCCACCACCACACGGGGATAAAAATAATATATAACTGAGGAAAAACTCAGCTCTTCCGATCCACCACCATACGGGGATAAAAATAATATATAGCTGAGTGGAAATTCAGCTCTTCCAATCCACCACCACACGGGGATAAAAATAATATATAGCTGAGTGGAAATTCAGCTCTTCCGATCCACCACCACATGGGGATAAAAAAAATAGTGATGACCTGACCTAGGGCTTCACCTGGTCGGGTCGGGAACATTTTTTACTCCGTTGTTATCTTCTTCTGTGCACCTACCTTGAACTCCACTCCTTCGATCCGCCACTATACGAGGATATCTGCTTGCCTGGAAGACAAACAAAGAGAATAGTGACGACCTAACCGAGGACTTCACCTGGTCAGGTCGGAAGAATTTTTTACTCCGCCATTGTATTTCTTCAAGAGTGCATCTACCTTAAACCCAACTCCACCGATCCTCCACCATACGGGGATATCTGCTTGCCTGGAAGACAAGCAAAGAGAAGAGTGACGACCTAACCGAGGGCTTCACCTGGTCAGGTCGGAAGAATTTTTTACTCCGCCATTACATGATGCTATGCATTTAGACCCAACTCCTCTGATCCACCACCATACGGGGATGACGGCTTCGACTAATGCTGAGCCATAAAAAAGTGTGACGACCTGATCTAGGGCTTTTCCCCATTAGGTCAGAAGGATTTTTTCACTCTGCCATTCTTCACATGTGTTCTTACCTTAAACCCTACTCCTCCGTTCCACCACTACACGGGGATGACAGCTTCGGCTAGCGTCGAGCCATAAAAAAGTATGTGTTTGGTCCGCTGGTGTGAGCGAGGTTCCTTAGTCTGTGCAATTGCTCCATTGTTGTCACAATAGAGCTCTATGGGATATGCTATGCTAGGAACTACCCCAAGCTCAGTAATAAACTTGCGGATCTAAACTGCCTCCTTTGCTGCCTCAGATGCAGCAATATACTCGGCTTCTATTGTAGAATCAGCAACTGTGTCCTGCTTCGAACTCTTCCAGCTCACAGCGCCACCATTCAAGAAAAACATGAATCACGACTGCGATCTATAATCATCCTGGTCAGTTTGGAAGCTGGCATCAGTGTAACCCTTTACAGCTAGCTCCTTATTGCCTCTAAATATCAAGAAATATTCTTTAGTCCTTCTCAAGTACTTAAGAATATTCTTGACTGCTATCCAGTGACACTCACCTGGATCTGATTGGTATCTACTCGTCATGCTCAAATCATACGAGACATCAGGATGAGTACACAGCATGACGTACATGATAGATCCTATAGCAGATGCGTAAGGGATCTTATCCATGTGGTCTCTCTCCTCTCTAGAAGAGGGACTTTGAGTATTCGAAAGACTCACACCATGTGACATCGACAAAAGTCCCTTCTTGGAATTCTGCATTGCAAACCGTAGTAATACCGATGTATGTACTCTAACTTAGGCCAAGCAATCTCTTAGATCTATCTCTATAGATCTTGATGCCTAGAATACAAGCTGCTTCACCTAAGTCCTTCATTGAGAAGCACATCCCCAGCCAAGTCTTCACAGACTGTAGTGAAGGGATGTCATTCCCAATGAGTAGTATGTCATCCACATACAATACAAGGAAGACAACTGTGATCCCATTAACCCTCTTGTAGACACAAGGTTCATCTTCATTTGTTGATGAAACCAAACTGTTTGATCGCATCATCGAATTGAAGATTCCAGCTCCGAGAGGTTTGCTTTAGCCCATAAATGGACCTTTGCATCTTGCATACTTTCCCAGTATACTGTGGATCTTCAAAACCCTCAGGTTGTGTCATGTACACATCCTCGAGTAAGTTTCCATTCAGAAATGCGGTTTTGACATCCATCTACCAGATCTCATAATCGTGGTATGCTGCAATAGCAAGCAAAATCCGAATGGACTTAAACATCGCCACTGGAGAAAAGATTTCATCATAGTTAATACCATGAATTTGCTTGAAACCTTTAGCCACCAATCGGCCCTTATAGGTATGCGTAAGTCCATCCATGTCAGTCTTTCTCCTAAAGACCCACTTACACCCAATGGGTCTGACCCCTTCAGGTGGATCAACCAAAGTCCATACTTGGTTGGTGTACATGGATTCTATCTCGGATCTCATGGCCTCTAGCCATTTCTCAGAATCTGGGCTCATCACAGCTTCCTGATAGGAGGTAGGCTCATTCTCAATGAGCATAACGTCATCATGGTTAGACAAGAGAAATGAGTATCTCTCAGGCTGACGATGTATCCTATCAGACCTGCGAAGAGGTAGGTCTACTTGAACAGGTGGTTGTTCCACAACCCTTTATGCAACAACCTCATCACCCACAACACTTTGTGGTTCCTGTTCAACCTCCATCAAGGCCTCAGTGCTATAGTCCTTATCTTGAATTTCTTCAAGATCGAACGTACTCCCACTAGTTTTTCTAGAAACAAAATCCCTTTCTAGAAAAAGCCCAGTCTTTGCCACAAACACTTTGTCCTGACAGGGAATGTAGAAGTAATATCCCTTTGTGTCCTTGGGATATCCAACAAAATAGCACCTATCGGATTTGGGTCCCAGTTTGTCTGAGACCTGATGTCGAACATAAGTCTCACCACCCCAAATCCTCATGAAAGACATCTTGGGATTTCTCCCTGTCCATATCGTATATGGTGTCTTTATCACAGCCTTGGATGGTACACGGTTAAGGGTAAAGGTTGTTGTGTCTAGAACATATTCCCAAAAGGATATAGGAAGATTTGTGTGACTCATCATAGATCGTACCATATCTAATAGGGTACGATTCCTCCTTTCGGATACACCATTCCACTGTGGTGTTCCAGGAGGAGTGAGTTGGAATAGAATCCCACACTCAGCTAGATAGTCACGAAACTCATGGCTAAGGTATTCACCACCTCGATCTGATCGAAGTATCTTAATACTCTTGCCAAGATGGTTTTGTACTTCATTCTTGAATTCTTTGAACTTTTCAAAGCATTCTGATTTATGTGTCATAAGATACACATAACCATATCTGCTAAAGTCATCAGTAAATGTAATGAAATACCTGTAACCACCTCTAGCAGCAACATTGAAAGGGTCACATACATCACTATGTATAAGTCCTAACAAGTTTGTTGCTCTTTCGCTGTGTCCACTAAAGGGAGTCTTGGTCATCTTGCCTAAAAGGCAAGACTCGCATGTCTCATATGATTCAAAATCAAATGAGTCTAACAGCCCATCCTTATGGAGCTGAGATAAACGACTCTCATTTATGTGACCTAAGCGACAATGCCAGAGATGGAAACAAGGGTCTTCTCCTTCCTATAGCCAACCAACAAGCAACAAGGAGAATCCTTGCCACCGGCCAACAAGGAGGAGGAGATGATGATCAAAACCGGCCAAGACACCAAGGGAAAGCCCTAAGTCTTGTTTCCACTGGCCAAGGAGAAGGAGAAGAAGGGCTTTGGCCGCCGGCCAAGGTGTGGGAGAAGCTGTTTGGGAGCCGGCAAGATTGAAGAAGGAGGAGATAAGGAAATAGATTCCTTATTTGGTGCCGCCAACCCTATTCTTCTTGCTGCCCAAGCCTCCAAAACCCTAAGCCTCCAAACCCTAATCCTATCTCAATTAGGATTTATTAGTTGCGGCCCACCCCTTGCCCTCCTTTTATAGAGTTAGGGATAAGTGATAAACGGGTATTTGTCGTGGTACCATTTCAAATTAATTACCGAACCCCCTAACTACACTAATATAGCATAGTGGATGGCCCGGATCGTTTCCCAACGAGTGTAATCGATAGAATAGTAAACTTAGGATCACTGATTATTGCTTTGGGTTTTCTAATGAAGATGGGGGTTTGGGATTTGAGATCTAACCTACAATTGCAAGGTAATTAAAATCCTAAACTAATATGCAATAACTAAAACAAACAAAGTAGGAATTAAAGCAATAAAAACTGGAAAAGGAAATAATCTAATCAACCCAAGATATGCCCGGTGAATGACCAAGGTCCTTCGGCTAAGTCTAGCGAAGCTCAATCGAGACTCCACAAGTGACAGTGGATGTGGGATGGTGCAAACTCCTGAATCCAGTAGTTTGAAGGACACTCCGAACTCTCGCGGATCCGGTTGAGCTCGAAGAAGTGTTGTCGGAGTGGAACTTCTCCTCGAATCCGAAAGAGAAGGTGGATGAGTTGTGAGATGGAGGACGTCGCCGAAATCACTCAATGAGGCGATTCCTCCTCGAATCCGAAAGAGAAAAGTGGGTGGAGGCAAGGTGGACGCAACTGCTAAGGTTCAAGGGAAGAAAAGATTTAACTAACAATCTAATAAAAACATGATTAAAAGAAAACAATTAAAGTAAAGCATGAAACTAAATCTACCCTAATGAACTACAACCTAATTACTCTAAGAAGCATTTAACCAAACACTACGTAGGCATGTAAGAAATCAAACAAAGGGTGTGCAAATCTAAATGTGGAAGCAAATTTGATTACAAACGTTCCAAACTAAGAGTAAAGAACAATCAACAAGACATCAATGGAAGCTGGAAATAATCTGAAAATCAAAGAGGATCCGGAAAAAGCGAAGAAGCCGTCGAGAACCTGTTGGTCCACTGGCGAGTGGATGAGGTTGGCACTCTACCGTGAAGGTCTTTGAGGTGGTGGCCGCTGAGCTATGGAGGCCGGAATGAGATGATCGGAGGTTGTGGTGGCTCAGAGGTAAAGATGGAGCGCGACCAATCGTGGCATGGCGAACTCGGCTGCGGATGAGGTGGTGTGGTTGCCGGAAGTAGAGGAGGTGGATTGGCATCGGTCACCGGAGAAGGAGGGGATCCCCTTCCTCTCCGACGACCGGCGAGGAAGGAGATGAGCACGGCTGAAGGAAAGGGCGGCGTCGGGTGCGTGCGGAGAAGAAGGAAAAATGTCGGCTGCCGGTGGAGAAGTGTTGGTTTTATTAAATGCATTTTGGTAGTCGTCCGATCAAAGCAGCCTTCAATCTCATCCGTCCATTATAGCTAGGTTGATTACTCTGATTAATCCACTAATGGGGTCATCCAAGCTACTAAATTACTCCAACTCTGGATGGACGGATCTGATCCATCTGGATAGATAATCACGATCGGTTGAATCTGGACGAAGGGATCAGATGTCTAGATCAAAATGTACGGACTGGATCTCTCCAGATCGGGGTAGATGGCTCAGAATCAAGCTGCTTTCATCATACGGTCCATATCGTTCAAATCTGATCTCTTAATTAAATTGCCCTCGATCATGATGAAAGGTTCAGATTGAGCCAGCTTAAAATGTCCTTCTAGCCCTAGATGAAGCCATATTTGATCTAACTTGAGTCTAATCCATTGGTTCATCTCGATCTCCTACAAATAAAGACAAAATTTGCATATAAATCCAGAATTTAGAAGAATTTAGAAGAATTTACAATAAGGTCCAAAAATATATCCAACTCATAAAATATACAAATAATCGATAATTAATCACTCGAGATGATAAAAACAATGATATTAAGGACCAAAATAATCCGACAAAATGACAGTTATCAATAAGCCATGTTTTAATCTCCACCATTGGTTCTAGGGATTTAATCTCAACCGTCGGATCTAGAGATTTAATCACAACCGTCGGATCTAGAGATTTAATCTCTACCTTTGGATCTAGAGTTTTGTTTCTATCCATTGGATCTAAGCTTCATGAGGTTTTAATAGGCTACATTAGGGATCATGAGGAGGAGTTGGATCTTGGCCACCCATGGATCAAGCCCACATAAAGTCTGATCCATTAATGATAATCCAATCCACTAAAGGATTATCATTGAACTACCTCACCAACCCCAATAAGATAATATGGGCTCCATATATTATTTGTACATTTTCTCCCCGTGTTTAAGATCTCGAATGTCCGTCGATTAATTAATTTACTGACCATTAATTAATCAACATCTAACTCCATGAGTAGTACCACTCAACCTTTTCATCATGTCGGACCAAGTCCACCTGCAGGGTTTACATGATAAACCTTATGAGCTCCTCAAGGGGACATCATCACCCTAATATATAGGACACGGTTTCCTCCTATAATCAATGACACACCATATAAATAATATTATTTCCCAACTTACCGAGTCTATCGATTTAATCTATAAATCTCGCCCATTGGTAAATCAAAGAAATGAATACTAAGTATATGTGCCCGTTATTATATCGGGATTAAGAGTATGTACTAAATAATATCTGAGGTCCGATTCGATTATGTAGTCAGCAATAAATCGAATCACCTCTAAGTCGGTCCTGCTCAATACACACAAAGTGCACTAGTGTGATTCTATGGTCAAGACAAACCAATACCAAATCACACTACAACCATTCCGATGGTTTGTCCAAAGTCATCTCGGTTGTGAGCCTTTACTTATACTTTACAAGGAGCTGATAACATGATCTCCCGTGTGACACCACACACCATGTTATCTATAATGTAATGTATTAGACAATATGCATAGTCATAAAAATATGCAAACAATGATTATGTGATTCTTATTTCAAAATAAAGATGTTCATACAAAAGATAGACATTTCAGTATACATCCCAACAATCTCCTACTTATACTAAAAGCCTATGTTGTCCTCAAACTGCCATACATCTTATCCCCATTCCCTCCACATGCCTATCAAAAGCTCTCGCCAGAAGGGCCTTAGTGAAAGGATCTGCCAGGTTATCCTCCAATGCAATCTTGGACACAACAACTTCTCCTCTCTTTACGATTTCTCGTATCAGGTGGTACTTGCGCTCTATGTGTTTACTAGCCTTATGGGCTCATGGTTCCTTCGAGTTTGCAACTGCACCACTATTATCACAATAAATTGTGATAGTTCTGGGCAAACCAGGAATCACATCCAAGTCCATCAGAAAGTTCCTGAGCCACACAACTTCTTTGGTCGCCTCATAAGCTGCCACATACTCAGCTTCCATGGTGGAGTTCGCCACACATTTCTGCTTGACACTCCTCCATATAATGGCTCCACCTCCCAAAGTAAACACAAAACCTGAGGTAGAATTACTGTTATCCCTATCAAATTTGAAGAAATTTGTGTAACCCACATGGAGTAATTGGTCTGCCCAGTAAACCAGCATATAATCCCTAGTCCTTCTCAGGTACTTCAATATATGTTTTACCACAGTCCAATGTCCTTATCCTGGATTACTCTAATATCTGCTGACCATGCCCACGGCATAGCAGATATCTGGTCTTGTACATAGCATCGCATACATGAGGCTTCCTACCACCGAAGCATAAGGAACCGCCTTCATCTCCTCTATCTCCTCAGATGTTCTAGGACACATCTCCTTAGATAAAGGAACTCCATGCCTGAAAGGTAGAAAACCCTTCTTGGAGTTCTGCATGCTAAAATGATCCATAATCGTGTCTATGTATGAAGCTTGAGATAAGCACAACATCCTTTTCCTGCGATCCCTTATAACCTTGATCCCAAGGATGTGTCCCACCTCTCCCAAGTCCTTCATATCAAACTGTTTGGACAACCATACCCTTACGTCCGATAACACCTTGATATTGTTGTCAATCAACAAAATGTCATCTACGTATAGTACAAGAAATACCACTAAGCTTCTGTCACATCTCTTGTATACACAAGACTCATCCGGACTTTGAATAAATCCATAAGACTTGATTACCTCATCAAAGCGGATGTTCCAAGACCTCGAAGTTTGCTTCAATCCATAAATGGACCGATTAAACTTACATACAAGATGCTCTTTGCCCTTCGCAATGAATCCCTCTGGTTGCTTCATATAGATGTTTTCCTCAAGACTTCCATTAAGAAAAGTTATCTTGACATCCATCTGCCACACCTCATAATCCATATGAGCTGTTATGCATAAGAGAATCCGGATAGACTTAAGCATGGCTACCGGCGAAAAGGTCTCCTCATAATCGATACCCTCTTTCTGAGTATACCCATTCGCAACAAGCCTCGCTTTGAAGGTCTCAACCTTCCCATCTATTCCTCTCTTTCTTTTGTAGATCCACTTGCATCCAATGGTTTTTACACCATCGGGTGGTTCTACTAGCTCCTAGACCTGATTTGAATCCATATATTCAATCTCAGTATTCATTGCATTTTGCCAAGATGCTGCATCTTTATCTTGGATTTCCTCGTCATATGTCCAGGGATCAGGTTCATGTTCTCCAGGGACCAAATTAGAAGATTCTCCCAAGAACATGAATCTATCAGGCTGTCTCACAACCCTCCCACTACGATGAGGCATCACCTGTGTATCCTCTGTGACACGCGATGCAGTGACATGTGGTATATCTTCTTGTACCGGTGGTACTGAAGAAGTGACTTTCCCTTTTAATTCCTCCAGAACAATTTTACTCTTGGGCTTGTGGCTCATCACATAGTCTTCCTCTAGAAATCTGGCATTCGTGCTGACGATCACCCTCTGATCTCTAGGACTATAAAACAAACCACCCTTCGTTCCTCTATGAAAGCCAACAAACATGCGTACTTCTGTACGAGGTTCCAACTTACCAGCATCTATCTTCAGCACATGTGCTGGACTCCCCCATATCTGAATATGTCTTAGACTAGACTTTCGCCCAGTCCACAACTCTGTGGGAGTAGAAGGCACTGATTTAGATGGAACCAAGTTCATAATGTACACCGTCATATATAGAGCATATCCCCAGAACGAATCTGGCAACTCAGAATAACTCATCATCGATCTAACCATCTCCATAAGAGTCCTATTCCTTCGCTCTGCTGCACCATTCTGCTGGGGTGTGCCAGGTGCAGTCAATTGGGATTGAATCCCAGCCTATGATAAGTAGTTCCTAAACTCTCCCAAGAGGTACTCACCACCACGATTAGATTGTAGTGTCTTGATACTTTTACCTTGATGTTTTTCCACATCAGCCTTGAATTCTTTTAACTTGTCAAAGCATTCAGACTTGCGGTGCATCAGGTAAATGTATCCATATCTTGAGTAATCGTCTATAAAAGAGACAAAATACTCAAAACCACCTCTAGCCTAGATAGACATAGAACCACACAAATCAGAATGAACCAATTCTAACACATCTTTGTCTCTATACCCCTTGGCCTTAAAAGGCCTCTTGGTCATTTTACCCTCCAAGCAAGATTCACAGGTTGGGAAATCCTCCACCACTAATGAACCCAAAGGTCCATCAGCTATCAACCTTTGAATTCTGCTTAGGTTAATATGACCAAGCCTAAGATGCCAAAGATATGTTTGGTTCATCTTCGAAGGTTCTTTTCTCTTATTGGAATTAGAAGATGAGTTATTAATTTCAATATGCATCGTGGGAGCTTTTGGTTCAAGTGTATATAAATTTCCTATCAATGCACCCGAACAGATAATGTCCCTATTCCTTCTTATAACAACACTGTCATTAAAAGAAATAGAATATTCATCCATAAACAATTTAAAAACCGAAATTAAATTCTTTCTAAATAAGGGTACATAAAGGCAATTCTTAAGAAACAAAAGTTTATTTTTCTGAAAAGATAAATGAATCCCTCTTGTTGCTTCATATACAAAGCTTAAATACAAGAGCTCTTTGCCCTTCGCAATGAATCCCTCTGGTTGCCTCATATAGATGTTTTCCTCAAGACTTCCATTAAGAAAAGTTGTCTTGACATCCATCTGTCACACCTCATAATCCATATGAGCTGTTATGCATAAGAGAATCCGGATAGACTTAAGCATGGCTACCCGCGAAAAGGTCTCCTCATAATCGATATCCTCTTTTTAAGTATACCCCTTCGCAACAAGCCTCGCTTTGAAGGTCTCAACCTTCCCATCTATTCCTCTCTTTCTTTTGTAGATCCACTTGCATCCAATGGTTTTTACACCATCGGGTGGTTCTACTAGCTTCCAGACCTAATTTGAATCCATAGATTCAATCTCAGTATTCATTGCATTTTGCCAAGATGCTGCATCTTTATCTTGGATTGCCTCGTCATATGTTCAGGGATTAGGTTCATATTCGCCAGGGACCAAATCAAAAGATTCTCCCAAGAACATGAAGCTATCAGGCTGTCTCACAACCCTCCCACTACGACGAGGCATCACCTGTGTATCCTCTGTGACACGCGGTGTAGTGACATGTGGTATATCTTCTTGTACCAGTGGTACTGAAGAAGTGACTTCCCCTTTTAATTCCTCAAGAACAATTTTACTCTTGGGCTTGTGGCTCATCACATAGTCTTCCTCTAGAAATTTGACATTCGTGCTGACGATCACCCTCTGATCTCTAGGACTATAAAACAAACCACCCTTCGTTCCTCTAGGAAAGCCAACGAACATGCGTACTTCTGTACGAGGTTCCAACTTACCAGCATCGGCCTTCAGCACATGTGCTGGACTCCCCCATATCCGAATATGTCTTAGACTAGACTTTCGCCCAGTCCACAACTCTGTGGGAGTAGAAGGCACTGATTTAGATGGAACCAAGTTCATAATGTACACCGTCATATATAGAGCATATCCCCAGAACGAATCTGGCAACTCAGAATAACTCATCATCGATCTAACCATCTCCATAAGAGTCCTATTCCTTCGCTCTTCTACATCATTCTACTGGGGTGTGCCAGGTGCAGTCAATTGGGATTGAATCCCAGCCTATGATAAGTAGTTCCTAAACTCTCCCAAGAGGTACTCACCACCACGATCAGATTGTAGTGTCTTGATACTTTTACCTTGACGTTTCTCCACATCAGCCTTGAATTCTTTGAACTTGTCAAAGCATTCAGACTTGCGGCGCATCAGGTAAATGTATCCATATCTTGAGTAATCGTCTATAAAAGAGACGAAATACTCAAAACCACCTCAAGCCTGGATAGACATAGGACCACACAAATCAGAATGAACCAATTCCAACACATCTTTGGCTTTATACCCCTTGGCCTTAAAAGGCCTCTTGGTCATTTTACCCTCCAAGCAAGATTCGCAGGTTGAGAAATCTCCCCCTCAGCCAGTCGTCTGGTTTCCTGGAACCCCTGCAAAGTATTGCAGACATGATCAGTGGCTCCTGTATCTACACACCACGTGCCGGTAGATAACACCGCTAAACATGTTTCAATGACTAGACCAAAAGATATACCTTTGTTCTTGCGGTTGGGGCAGTCCTTCCAGTGTCCAGTCTGCTTACAAGTGAACCACTTGCCTTTCGGCTTCTTCACTCCTCCCTGAGTACCTCCCACCGCCTTTGCCCCACTTTGTTTCTTCTAATGTATGACCTTCCTCCTTTCGGACGTCGTGTGGGCGACGATCTACCAAAAGTTGAAGCTCTTAGATCGCCAATCTTCCTTCCTTGCTCGTTCCAAGAAAGAGGAAGAATAGAAACAAGGCTCTTCTCCTTCCTATAGCCAACCAACAAGCAACAAGGAGAATCCTTGCCGCCGACCAACAAGGAGGAGGAGATGATGATGGAAACTGGCCAAGACACCAAGGGAAAGCCCTAAGTCTTGTTTCCATCGGCCATGGAGAAGGAGAAGAAGGGATTTAGCCGCCGGCCAAGGTGTGGGAGGAGCTGTTTGGGCGCCGACAAGATTGAAGAAGGAGGAGATAAGGAAATAGATTCCTTATTTGGTGTCGCCAACCCTATTCTTCTTGCCGCCCAAGCCTCCAAAACCTGAAGCCTCCAAACCCTAATCCTATCTCAATTAGGATTCATTAGTTGCCGCCCACCCCTTGCCCTCCTTTTATAGAGTTAGGGATAAGCCATGCTTTAATCTCCACTATTAGTTCTAGGGATTTAATCTCAACCGTCGGATCTAGAGATTTAATCTCAACCGTCGGATCTAGAGATTTAATCTCTACCTTTGGATCTAGAGTTTTGTTTCTATCCATTGGATATAAGCTTCATGAGGTTTTAATAGGCTATATTAGGGACCATGAGGAGGAGTTGGATCTTGGCCACCCATGGATCAAGCCCACATAAAGTCTGATCCATTAATGATAATCCAATCCACTAAAGGATTATCATTGATCTACCTCACCAATCCCCATAAGATAATATGGGCTCCATATATTATTTGTACATTTTCTCCCCATGTTTAAGATCTCGAATGTCAGTCAATTAATTAATTTACTGACCATTAATTAATCAACATCTAACTCCATGAGTAGTACCACTCAACCTTTTCATCATGCCGGACCAAGTCCACCTGCAGGGTTTACATGATGAACCTTATGAGCTCCTCAAGGGGACATCATCATCCTAATATATAGGACACGATTTCCTCCTATAATCAATGACACACCATATAAATAATATCATTTCTCAACTTATCGAGCCTATCGATTTAATCTATAAATCTCACCCATTGGTAAATCAAAGAAATGAATACTAAGTATATGTGCCCATTATTATATCGGGATTAAGAGTATGTACTAAATAATATCTGAGGTCTGATTCGATTGTGTAGTCAACAATAAATCGAATCACCTCTAAGTCGGTCCTACTCAATACACACAAAGTGCACTAGTGTGATTCTATGGTCAAGACAAACCAATACCAAATCACACTACAACCATTCCGATGGTTTGTCCAAAGCCATCTCGGTTGTGAGCCTTTACTTATACTTTACAAGGAGATGATAACATGATCTCCCGTGTGACACCACACACCATGTTATCTACAATGTAATGTATTAGACAATATGCATAGTCATAAAAATATAAAAATAATGATCATGTGATTCTTATTTCAAAATAAAGATGTTCATACAAAAGATAGACTTTTCAGTATACATCCCAACAACATGCATGCATGTAACTCCAAGAGTCAATGGATCTTGGTCTCCCTCATGAGGTGGCACCACATGATAAGTCCATGATGATGTGGAGTATCATCATTGGCCGGCCATACCAAGTCATCATCATGACATGATATTTGGTAAAGTCAAACTTGACCTTTCATCTTCCCTCTCAAGTCAAGTCAAACTTGACCTCTTATCTCCCATGGTTGATCAAATCCAACCATTTGATTCAAGTCAATTTAATTTAATGAATCTCTATTCATTAATTTAAATTGATTTGATGAATCAAATCTAAATTAGACTCATTCAATACTTCAATCAAATTGAGTCCAACTCAATTAGTCTAATTTGGATTACTCTTAATCCAATTTAGTTCATCCCATGAACCTAATCCTCATGGTTCATCATATGAACATAATCTCCATCTAATTGCCCTTTGTGTGTGACCCTATAGGTTCTTGTAACATTGGTAATGTCCCTAAACCGATTTAGGAACATAAGCAATGAGCAGTATCTAGCAACACATCATTGCTACCCAAATTACAAGAATGTTGAGCTCCAACATCACCTTTGTGACTACTAATTGTGACTCTCACAATATGTGACAATGCCCCTCTATTCTTGACATCTAGATTGACCAATTGAGGCATAGACCGTGTCATCCTCGGTACAATCTATATCTTGAACTCCAAGTAGACTCACTCTAATCAAATGAGCTCAATATCTCATATTGACTCATTTGGGCATGGCCATGCACTTCGTGGTCTCACTCTATCAAGAATAACGATGTCTCTCCCGTCATATAGGAGGGATAGATCCTATCTACATCACTCACATCCCTCCGTATAATTTGTCATATACCCAGTAATCGCCTTTATAGTCCACCCATTTACGGGTGACGTTTGACGAAGCCAAAGTATACAACTCCTTATGTAGGGAACCATGGTGACTTCAGGTCTAAGGACTAATAGTCATACTAATAGCCACATGAGAAAGTATATGACACTCATATAACGATCCATGATACTTTCTCATGGCGGGTCATTTAGTATACATTCTCTAATGTGTCAACTTGATATCTCATATCCATGACTTGTGAGATCAAGTCATCGTGTTGACCTACATGCTAGTCTCTATGCATTGACATTGTCCCTGAATGTTAATACTTGACTAGGAATGATTAAGAGTAGTGTTCTCTATATCATCTCATTATCGATTCAACTAATCGATTGATATAGATGAGAACCTACTACTCAAGGACATTATTATATTTAGTTATTTTGGCACCAATACAAGTAAATATAATAACCATGCCTTTATAAATAGGAATATGATACAATAAAGTCCATACAACAATCATCACATGACTGGCTCTAGGGCTTTCACTAACACGGATTGTGTAAGCCCATTTGGAAAAATCAAAATACCAGTGATCTAGAGAGGAACAAAGTTTCTTGAAAAAAATAAAATAATAATAATAATAATAAAGAAAAAGTGAGAGAGAGAGAAAGAGAAGAAAAAAAGGAGAGAGAGAAAAAAAAAGAGAGTTAAAAACAGTTGTCGTGGGTGGAAATGGTTAGGTGCCCCTTTGAGGCCGAGTTAGGTTACTAGGGCAACATCTATCAATTCCTCTCAATACCAAGCACGCCTTTGAGACTTTATGCTAATTCTAGGGAACGACCCTCGCTTAGGGTAGGTAAGTGCCTAAAAGTCGGAGGCCTTAGGAAAGCTATAGGATGACGACTTAACTCACTATGGAACGAGTATCCCTTAGAAAAATTCTCTTAGCACATGCACGAAAAGCTAACTTAGTGAACTTTTAGAACATATCTATTTGCTTTGATTTAAAATACCACTTGATAAATTTAGTTAACATGCTAAGTATGAAACAATACTTTTAAAATTTCATGACACTGAGGTTTGCTTGAGGACAAGCAAAGATGTAAATCTGGGGGAATTGATGTGAGCAAAATATATAGGATTTTAGGAGTAGTTTTAGTACACATCTCATTGCATTTTATACTTGTTTCATGCATATTCTACTTTGTTTTGCATGCATTTCCTATTTTTTGGTTCGGAGATCTGCTCTTGTTGCTTTTGTGTGCAGGATGACATTTTACAAGAAAAATGACACACTTTTGAAGCAAAAGGAAGATATTCAGCGGGGATAACAGAGGCGGACACTTGGTGTGTCTAAACTATGAAGACAAATAAGCCCCTAACACACTACACATGACTACCAGGTGGATCCACACCATCGTGGTGCAGGATGTTTTGACGTGACTAGGTTTTTCGTGGATCGGCGCGAGCCGACATCACATCTATAAAAAGAAAGGCACACCTAAACCCTAGGGGGCCAGCCGACTAGAACGGCACATCGGTGCCCTGAAAAGCAACGAAAACTCACAACGAGAAAGAAGGAAGCGACTAGGAGATCCATCCCGATGCTCCGGCATTATGGAGAACAACCAAGACACGCATATTAGTTAGGACAGAAAGTATCTCCTATATTTTCTCATTCTATTCTCATTGTAAATATGATTTCTAGGATGTCTTGCATTTATTCTTCCTTGTTTATGGAAGATTCTAGGATTAGGAAGTAACTTGTGCTTATGGACATGCTAGTTCAAATAGTATTTCATCTTTTTTATTCTATTTGCAATTGTGTTGTTGAGATTGATGAAGATTATGTTTTGATTTCTATTTCTATTGCGCCTAGCCGATGCAAAGGGTGACAACCTTTATTCAAAGATCTAGGAGAACCATGGGGGAACCTTATAGTCGTCCTCCCTCTGATAATTGTAGAAGTAGAATATGATAGAATAGGATATGAAAATATGATTCACCTCTTCATAGGGATTATTAGGACATCCTCGTACCTAATAGCCTATCTTAGCAGAATGGCCAAAGTAGGAGAAATTAACTCTAGAAGGGTTGAGGGACCTCAGTGACAGGGGCTCCCAACGGTATCAACCCCCTGAGCTCTAATGATCCGAAAGGTCATCTTGGTTAAGAATAGGTAGTTCCCCGTATAAGCAAAAGTTCATCGGGCAAATGTAAGATGATCCTCCCGCAAGACCATAATTAGAGATCTAGACGACATTTAATTGATAGCATGTTCCATGAAGCATAAGTGAAATCGAAGTCCTAGAATCCTTTTTAAGAACTCCGAACCAACCTTCCCTTCCTCCGTGTGACACATACTTGAGTTAGGACTACCGTCAACCTCATAACCACAACTGTTAGGATTTTATCTCCGAACAGCAACATCCATTGGACAAATGGTATTCGAATCTGAGTCTCTGTGGGATCGATAATTTTTTATTACTTGACGACATATGTGCACTTGCGGGCATTGAGCACGAGCATGCGCTTCGAGTCCTTGATGATACCCATCAGAGATTTGAGGTCCTGCTCATGTGCATCAAGCTCCAAAGGGCACATGTCATCACTGTGGCAAGGTGGGCCATTGGTGAAGGAACTGCAAGATCTATCTTGAGTCTATGAAGAAGAAACCGGCATCTAATGCCCCATCCTCTTCAGGTATCTTCGTTATTGACTGACATATTATTTTCTTGGATGCTTAGATATTGGATACTGGGTGTGACTCACATATATGTAATGACATACAAGGGCTAAGGGATAGCAGAAGACTTGTCAAGGGAGAAGCGAATCTACGAGTCGATAATGGAGCAAAGGTTACAGTTGTCATCATCGGAACATATTCACTGAAGCTTCCTAGTGGACTTGTCTTAGAACTGGACAATTGTTATTTTGTTCCTGCATTAATAAAGAACATTGTTTTTATTTCTTGTTTAAATAAAAAGGGTTTCCAATTGACGTTTAGTAACAATTGTTGTTTTATAACCTTGAATGGCATTCTTTATGGCACCAGAACTTTATGCAATGGCATCTATGTGTTAGATACATCCAGTGACACATTCAATATCGAAGCGAGCAACAAGCATGCTCAAAAGGATGATCAATTAACCTCCTACATATGGCATTGTCGCCTTGCCCATATAAGCAAGAAGCACATGTCAGAGTTACACAAGAATGGAATTCTAGAATCATTTGAATTGGATTCATTTGATACATGTGAATCATGCTTACAAGGCAAGATGACAAATTTGCCCTTTTCTGGAAAGGGTAAGCCAGTGGATGAGTTACGTGGTCTCATACATACTGATGTATGTGGACCAATGCCAATTCATGCTCAAGGAGGTTACAACTACTTTATTACCTTTATCGATGATAACTCATAATTTGTATATGTAATCTTATGAGATATAAATCTGAAGCCTTTGAAAAGTTCAAAGAATTTAGAAATGAAGTAGAGAAACAACTTGGTAAAATTATTAGGATACTTCGATCCGATTGAGATGATGAATACTTAAGCCAAGAGTTTCAGGATTATCTAAGAGATAATGGTATATTGTCTCAATGGACTCCGCCTTATACACCGCAACATAATGGTGTATCTGAAAGGCAAAATTGAACCTTATTGGGCATGGTGAGATCGATGATGAATCATGAAGCCTTCCCAAATTCTTTTGGGGCTATGCACTCGAGACAGCTATTCGCTTACTGAATAAAGTCCCGACCAAGGTAATCTCTGCTACTCCATATCGGATATGGACTAGTAAGAAACCTCAGTTATCTTATTTGAAGACATGGGGATGTCCTGCTTACATGGAGAGGACTACATCAGACAAGCTGGATGCTAAGTCTGATGAGTATCTATTTATTGGATACCCCAAGGAAATGAGGGGTTACCAATTCTATCATCCCTTGGAACAAAAGGTGTTTGTTTCAAAAAATGATATATTTCTAGAGAAAGTGTTTCTCTTGCAAGAAAATAGTGGGAGTAAGTTTGAACTTGAGGAAGTTCAAGAAACTCCAATAGACACTAAAGAGACGTCTATACCAGAACCACAGTCGATTATTCATGATGATGAGATAATGACTGAACCTATCGTTACACCACCTCTTCGCAGATCTGATAGGTCACATAAGATTCCTGAGAGATATGGATTTCTCATAAGTGAATCTAATGATGTGTTACTCATTGAGGATGAGGAACCTACTAGTTACGAAGAAGTTCTGAAAATTTCATAAAGGGATAAATGGCTAGTAGCCATGAAGTCAAAAATAGATTCCATGTATTAAAACCAAGTTTAGAACTTGGTGGATCCACTTGAAGGCATCACGCCTATTGGGTGTAAGTGGGTTTTCAAGAAGAAAACTGATATGGATAGTAATGTGATTACCTATAAAGCTAGATTGGTGGTAAAAGGTTATCGTCAAAAGTAAGGTGTTGACTATGACGAGACCTTCTCACCAGTTGTCATGCTTAAATCCATTCAGATACTCCTGGCCGTAGTAGCTCATTATGGTTATGAGATATGGAAGATGGATGTGAAAATAGCTTTCCTTAATGGAAACCTACATGAGGATGTGTATATAATACAACTTGAGGGTTTCACATTGATTGACAAAACCAATGTTGTTAAGCCTCAACGGTCCATTTATGGATTAAAGCAAGTATCCAGGAGTTGGAATATCCGTTTTGACGAGGCAATCAAAGAGTTTTATTTCTCACAAAATTCAAACGAACCTTGTGTGTATAAGAGGGTTAGTGGGAGTGAGATCGTATTCCTAGTACTATATGTCGATGATATATTACTCATATGAAATGATATACCTATCTTACAGTCAGTCAAAGGTTGGTTATCCAAAATGTTTTCCATGAAAGACATGGGAGAAGCGATCTACATTCTTGGGATTAAGATCTATAGAGATAGATCGAAAATGTTGCTTGGTATTTCGCAACCTACATATATAGATAGAGTGCTAAAGCAGTTTATCATGTCTAAATCCAAAAAAGGTTATATACCCATGGGACATGAGATTCACCTTTCAAAGTCTATGTGTCCCCGCATAGAAGATGAGAGGATTTGCATGAATAAGATTCCTTATGCTTCTACAATATGATCTATTATATATGCTATGTTATGTACAAGGCCCAACGTATCATATGCTCTGAGTGTCATGAGCAGATACTAGTCTGATCCAGAAATGGATCATTGGATGGCTGTCAAGGCAATCCTTAAGTACTTGAGAAGAACTAAGAATATGTTCTTGGTATATAGAGAAGGTGATATGGTTACACACGGGTATACGGATGTCATCTTCCAAACCGACAAGGATGACTCCAAGTCAGTCTAGGTACATATTCACACTGAATGGTAGTGCAGTGAGTTGGAAAAGTTCCAAATAAAATATAGTTATCGATTCTACCACGGAGGCAGAATACATTGTAGCTTCTGAAGCAACAAAGGAGGCATTTTGGATCAAGAAGTTCATCTCCGAACTTGGGGTAGTTCTGTTCATTGTTGAAGCATTACTAGTTTACTGCGATAACACTGGAGTTATCACACAGGCAAAGGAACCCAGGTCTCACCAACGATCCAAACACGTGCTTTGGCGATATCATCTAACCAGAGAAAAAATCAGTAGGAAAGAAATATAAATCGAGAAGATTCTCACAGAAAGGAACCTAGCGGATCCTTTGACAAAAGCTTTATCACAAAGTAAGTTTGAGAGTCACGTTAAGGACTATGGTATTGAATATCATAGCAATTGGCTTTAGGTCAAGTGGGAGTATGTTATATTTGAGAAGTGTCCTAAGGCAATCGCCTTATAATTGTACTATTTAGTTGATAAATAAAGATTTACTATTTGAGTGCACATGTCATATGTGTTTGATTGGATCTTAAACTCATTTACTAAATGTCCGCGATATGATTCATAACATGAGAGAACTTGTGATTGGATCACAACTAGTGAGTATCTCTACATGTGTAATTATGAATGCATTGAAATAATCCCTAGTCTATGAATTGATGAGTTCTGACATCATCGATTATGGGAGACTAGCACGGGTTATACTCCTTGGTTTATCCAAGCAGCTGCTCCTCACTAGCTAGAGATATTGAGATGTCAAGAGTTAAATGTGTATGTTAGTTATGATAACTAGTTTATTAGAGTGACCTGCTATAAGTCTTCACATGGTTCTCTGCATATAAGATATGTCAGTGAAGCTCTTACTACAGTTCAAGTGCAAATTTCCTTCGACTTGAGGTATTCAAGTCATCTCGGTCATGGAGACTTATACTTTGACATCTTAGTCGATACATCTCTACGGAGGTGTGGTTATGGGATGATTGGGTATAAGTCGAAGTGCCCGAAGGTGATTGAATAAGCAACAAAGGATTCATCACTCCTTGCGAGGAGATATATACCCTATGGCTACTCGTCAGGATTGTTACTCAAAGTCTTTGGCCAAAGCATTACATTTCAAGAGTATCATACTCTTGGATACATGTCGAAGTAATTAGAATCCAATGGACGAGGAAGTAAGACTTGGGCTAGGTGTGACGTAGTCAGCCTAGTGGGGACTGACACATAGACCATGTCCAGAACCAAGTGGGTATAAGATGAGTAAAAAGGAATGAGACACAATTCACTGTAGCTGTTAAAGGGTTCGGAAATGATTCCGAGATGAACTATTGATTTTTCGATTAATTGAGGATAATGATGTACTGTTAGGTGTCACTCATGATCGTTCTATAATTAATGGTTAATTATGGACGACCAATATAAACTGAGAACCTATTAGGTCACACGCACTACAAATCCTTCGAAGTGACCTAAAACGAGTTTGAGGATTGGATTCTCATGATCGAGAGAGATAAAGTTCGGTTGGACCAAACACATGACAAATATGAAAATATTTGTCAAGTCGGACACACAAAAGGAGCACATCTTAAGAAGACGGGTTGGGCCTTAAAAGGTTTAATTATAAATCAAACCCATTTGATTTTAATTAAAAGGGTCCCCTTTTGGTTAAGAGTCCAATTAGGGTTTAATGGATGAGATTAAGCCTTAATGGTTATGACCTTAGAGATTTAATCCACTAATCTATAACCCATTAGGATTAGTGCCTCTATAAAGGATTATAAAGGCTTAACCTAATGAATAGAAGTCCTTAAGGCCCTTTTCCTCAACCTTGCAAAACCTAGGAGAATTAGTGTTTGGTGTTCTGTCGGCTATCAAGTAAATAAGGGTTGTTTTCACCTCTTTAAAGGTTGGCCACTCTAGGTTTTAGGATTGTTATTGTCACTTATTGAAGCTTCAAAATAGTGGCTAATTCCAACACAAATCGACAACGAAGGTTGTTCGAGGACTCATTTGTGTCGCAAAACGAGTCGGCGATTGCTCTCCGATCACCCGACTTTCTTGCTTCGTCTAATAGAGAAGAAAAGGTCAAACTCGTGGCTTTGAGAAATTGTCCCTTCGAAGATTCGGCGTGGATACGAGTAGAGACAAAGTTCCATGAGCATCGTACGGTTAGCCTTTCCGGCTAGCCATCAGCCGAAAGGTATACCTAGAGTAAAATTTATTTTATTTTTATTGTATAAAAAATTTTATTGGCGTCCACACATATTGTAATCCTGCATGCGTGGGTGTGAGTGTTATAATAATTTAGAAAATTATTACATTTTTCTTCCGCTGCGTTCGTTTGTGAAACGACAAAAGCACATCTACGTATTGATCGTAACCCAACAGAGATGTTAGTTCCCTGCCCATGTTGGAGCATGGGAATATGCCCACATTAGGGCATGAGATAATGGGAGGCTCCCATTACCCCCATCTTCTTAACTTCTCTTCTCTAAAAAATACATATCAGTTTGGATTGAGAGAAGGTTGCTGATGAAAAAGGTGAGAGGTTGTGCGCATGAAAAGAGATTGTAAGTGTGTGTGCAAATGATACTTGTGATATATGCAAGTGAAGGGAAGTTCACCTTCAAGAGCATCTCTTGTTGAGAAGAACAAGAGATCGTAGTCACAATCACCGAACTTAGAGTTATGACATTGTGATACTGAGTGACAGTTCCTTCCACATGACTGTCATCCCGACTACGAGCGAGATATTAAAAATTACAATCCGACAATTCCAGTATCATCTACAACGAGATATGATAACTTATGATTCTGCAATTTCAATTTCATATTAGTTAACATAACCTTTGCTCATGTCATTAGACTAAGGCTAATTAATTTCTTTGCACCAATTAAAAACCAATTTTGTGACTACATGATCTACGATCAATCCATCAAGCAACAACACCAATAAAAAGAATCGATTGTAGCAAGATCTACGAAGGAAATTGACCATACGAAGGAATACACAGGGGCAATCACAAGAAAAAGAGAGAAAATAAAATTAACCTTCACAAAAAAAAAATTGAACCGTTACATTGACGGTCCTTCATCGTTATCCCTACGTATGAAGGGGATAAATCAGATGTCAGATGACTAGTACAGAAATATAGAGTCATCGATAGTTTGGTCGTCACCTTCAAAAATTGATCCCTTGCTCTTTCAAACTTTAATACGCCTATCTTAACCATCTGAATTTATTCTGAGAATAACAAATCAACTTTCACGACCTGAGGCTAAAGGGAGGAAGGCTAGGGAAAAAGAACGAGAGCTCAATTTGCAGACTTCATGGAAGATGGAACTCCCCTTTGTGGCGTGATAAGATTTGGGGATTTGGGGCTAACTAATTGAGGGTTCGGCGGTTGAGTGAAAAAGGTTTCATGTCACGATGAGATTTTCTAGCTCTCACTGCAAAAAAATAAATTTATTGTAAAACTATTAATAGTGTGCTCTCTATGCATTGTTAATATTAAGTTTTAACTGCGCGCTCTATGTGCTGTTAATATTAAGTTTTAATAGCATTTGTTTTTGCACGCCGTAAAAATATTTATTAATAGCGTGTTTTTTTTCGTGTCATCGTTTGTATGAGCATAATATTATTAACCGCGCACATGAATGGGTGCACTGTAAATAATAATATTAATGGCGTGCATTTAATGTGCATCGTTGATGTCGCACCGCAAAAAATCAAATTTATGATAGTGCATCTAGTTGTTCGTAAATATTGATCATCTATGCCTTTGTCTACCCACAAGATTTATTTGTAGTAACATATAATTTTCCACATATCTATATACTTCAATAGCCTACAAAACTTGTTCATGATGTCATAATATTATTACGGTGGTATCTATCATAGGTTTATTTGTCTCACTTTGTTGATCAAGTTAGTGGTTAACTTCGTTGGTACTCTAAGATTTTAGGAGTTTGTTATCTCTAAGTTATTTTCATTGACCTTTATTCACTTTATTATTATACAATATTGATGCAGTCGTAGACGAATTTTCTCACCTCCCTTCAACGCTAAGAGATATACAGGAGGCTTAGGGTTCTCTCCAACCGCAACAGTAATAGAACACGAGTAGAAGATGCCAACAACCAAAATAGAGAATCAAGACATAGAATTTTACGTGGTTTGGAATGAAGATTTCAACTCCACGGGGGTGAGTTCTCTCGCGAACTAGGTGCCAAAGCACTTTCACTATAAAATTCCTCCTTTGTGGAAAGAGTTTTCAAAGGTGGAGTGAAAACCTCTTACAAATTTACTTCAGCATACAAAGACCGAAAGAATGGAGCTCACTCCTCTCCTTGTCTCCTCTTCTTCTTCTTCTCCGGCGATGTCTTCGTTCTTTGCTCTTATGTATCTTTGTCTCTTTCTCTCTTGGAAGTTGGATCCCCCTCTCTCTCGCCCCTCCTCTGTCTTTTATCCTCCTCCTCCTTCTTTGCCAGCTATCACGTAACGAACCCCTCCCATCACCGTACACGTGCCTACCTTGGTTACCTGGAGAATCATTCTGTTACAAAAATAAGGAGTAAAGACTCCTTCGAATATTATATGGGGTCCTAGTCGATTAGGTAACAAACTCCTACAAACATTTCGGGAAATATTCCGACCTTTCCTTTTCACCCTCTCACCCTTTGTAAGGTTAGCCTAAGCCTGACACCTAGGCTTAGTATAGCTCTTAGACCCCATACCTCAGACTTCCTCTAATAGTCTGAGTCAATTCCTTGACTCTCCTTACAGAGCCAATCTCCAAACTCGCTTTGCCGAGCCGATTCCCCCACTCACTCAACCGAACCTATTCTCACAGACCTACTTTACCGAACCAGCTCTCACATACCTACTTCACCGAACCAGTTCTCACAGACCTATTTTACCGAACCAGTTCTCACAGACCTGTTTTACCGAACCAGTTCTCACATACCTATTTTACCGAACCAATTCTCACAGCTTAAACAGTGTCTTCCACGTGGATTCTTTTACTTTGATCGATGAACTAGATAGTGGCAGTATCATTAGCCACCCCCTAAATATAGTCAAACGAAATACTGAGTTTGACTTTCTGAGTGCAACATTTCTCATATATCCTTCCCTTGATTAACTCTAATTTACCTTTTCTTGTTACCTCACCATATACACTCGACGCGGCTTATTGGGCCCATGGGCCCCGCTTTTCCTCTTCTGTTAAGCAGTCGAAGAGTCACAAAAACCCTGTATAAATTCCCCTCTTTCCCTCTTTATGCACAACTTAGTCTTTAGCGACTTAGTCTTTTCCCCTTCCTCTTTCGGCGATTCTCTTCGACGGTGGTCAGTTGCCCTAGCCTCCTTTTTCGCCAGTGTTCCATCCCCAGCTCTCAAGTAAGTGCTACTTCTCTTTTCGCACCTATGGCCCCGAAGAACCCTACCTCATGCCCCTGGTACGAACACATTGTCACCCACCAAAACAGCCAACATTACTTCTTCAACCGAAGGCACCAACACATAGACCCCTATATACCCTGCCGCTTCAACACTACCTCTTATCGACATCATCTTCCCCTTTGGACTTCCACTACTTCTTCTCTGAACAACTGCTAAATGGTATGTGTTTGCCTGTGCCTCCTGCCTACCTGGAGATATTAGACTTTTACAAACTACCCATTAATCAATTTGCCCCAAACTCTTTCCGCATATTATCGGGGGCAATTATAGTATTCCAACATTTAGTTCTTCCTCTGTCCCCATTGATATTTCATTGTTTCTTCCAACTGAAATCTTCGAAAAAGGGCCTCTTCTACCTTTCTAGCCATTCGGATTGCCAATTCCTAATAAACATGCCCTCTTCCCATAAGAGGTGGGAAGTTCTCTACTTTTCGCTCAACTTTCGATGCCCCTCCCTTATTCTAATACTTGAAAATTGGATCTTTTCGAACTACCTTCCCTCCATAAGAGAAGGACGCAGTGTTCCTTCCCAGAGGTCTACCACATATTGAGGGACTACCATTATAGTTCAGATCATTTGATGAAACCTCCCCTCTTTAGTCGCTATGAGATGTCCCCTTTCCCCCTGACCGATCTTGACGCCATAAGTAGGACGTTGCTCGTACTCTGATACAAAATATCTTTCGTTGCCAGCACACTTTCTAACGGTTGATTTTGTAGACAACCTGAAGCAGGATGCCATAATCAAAGTGGAGGAAATTGCGGCAGCAAAGAAGAAGCCTTCCAAGAAATGCAGCAAGGGTAAATCCCCGACTATTCCTTCTTCTCCTCACAAGAAACTTCGCCTTCGCAAGGAGGGCGCTCCAAGTTCCTCTTCTATTCCCGTATCCTCTTCCTCCCATTCTTCTCCTCCACCTTCTACCCTAAAATTAAATAGGCACCGACGCCTAATCATCTACAAACCCCGCGAGGAAGAAACCGCCTTAACCGCCCCTATTTCTTTCCCCTAAGAAGAACTTCCCCCTTCCCCTTTCATTGTTTCATCCCCTTTCCAACCTGACCAGAGGGTTGATTCTCCAGTCGACTCTCTCTCTACAGCTACCCAAACAGGTTTACCTCCTTCTTCCCCTCATATTCAGGTCATGGACCCTTCTATACCCCTCACATCCATGGCAGAGCCTTTTTTGATTGGGGAGCCTCTTCCCCCTCTAGACCCCCCATCCACTTCTTTAGGATCCTCCCTTAGGATCCGAAGTACCAAAGTGGTGCGACTCTTCAATCAATCCAAGATGCAGAGCCCTTATGAGCGCCTGTGCAAATCCTTGGTTGAGGTAAGCTTTCCTATCCTTCATACCTACGGTCTACAGACTAGCACTTGTTCCCCTAACATTCTGTTTCCCATCCCATACAGTTAAAGCTTGCAATGAAACTACGGCGGGTATAGTAAATTACCAATCCACGATGGCTTCTCACCACACTGCCTCCCTTACTCAGCATAAAAAGCTGACCTAACAACTGAATGAAGGCAAACAAAGGGAGTCCACCCTGGTCGCTCAATGTGATGATCTAATGAGACAACTGGCAGTGGCTCAGAGTGAAAAAGAGGAACTCCAGATAAAGAATGATGATTTTCAACAACAATTGTTCCTACAATTCAACCAGCTTCAACAGATCCCCCTCCTCGCTCAAGAACTAGAGGAACATAAGATGTAGCTGTTAGGTCAATCTCTTGCTGAGATATGGTTTTGATGTGTGTGGCAAAGGATTTAAGTTAGGTTGTTATTGTGATTTGATATGTGCGTTGGAGTCTTGCAGGACTTAGTAATTCGCACATAGAGCCTTGGCGAGTTTCACCTCTCATGACTCGGTCCTTGACTCGGTGAAGGATAGCTTTGCGGAAGTCGTTCGCTTGGAGTATCCGAGAGACCGTCGGACGAGGAGCTTGGAGTGAAGCCGAGGAAGTAGACTTCAGGGCGAGACGCGAAGGATGGCGTTGTAGAGTCGTGCTCTTGGCGCATCCGAGGGACGTAGCCGGACAAAGACAACTTCAAAGGCGAGGGACTCTAAGGGATGAGAGTGAGCGAATATAACCCGGGAAAGGGTAGTGCTCTTAGGTGAAACTTGGCCATTTGGCTAAGTGTCGGATGAGATTTCCCGACATCAGTCGACTGCCATGGAATGGTAGTCGACTGCTCTGAGTCGAACGGGTTCGATTGGTATCCGACTGATAGGTTTTTAGCCCAGCAGTCGACTGCCATGGAATGGCAGTCGACTGGCAGACCATCAATCAACTGTCATTCCATGGCAGTCGACTGCTGGGCTAAAAACCTATCAGTCGGATACCAATCGACTGATCGGAGCATCAGTCGACTGATGGCAATATTAGTCGACTGATGAGGAAGCCGTTGGATGAAATCCAACATGGAAAGCAGCCGTTATTGGGCAACGGCTACAGAATCAGTCGACTAATCAGGGGCATCAGTCGACTGGTCCTGTGTCAAAAGGAAGAAACCCTCTTCCTCTATAAAGAGGAAGGGTGTGGGGCTTTTGGGGCATAATGCTTAAACTCCTAACAGCTCCCAAAGTGCCCTAAACGTTTTCCACTCTTCTACTAGTGCTAATCTTCATTCTATTATAGAAGAGTGATCCTTGTGTAAAAGAGGTTACCTCCACCTAGCTTTGTGCAAAGGAGAGATCTAGTGGAAAGATTGAGGAGTGATTCACCTTGGACGAATCGGACCGTGGATTAGCGGTGTGGCCGTGAACCACGTTACATCCCTTGTTAGCGTTTGTATTCTTTTTTATTGCTTTGTCTTTATTGTTTATGCTTCCGCTTGTGCTAACAATTTTGTAGACGAGCAAACGAACGAACGAATTCCACCGTACGACGAAAGAGGACTCTTCGTACGATGATGGAATTTTCTCATCTACAAAATTGTTAGCGCAAGTGGAATACTAATAAACAAGCAAACAAGACAACAAATGGAAAGATAAACAATGCTAACACAATATGTAACGTGGTTCACGGCTACGCCGCTAATCCATGGTCCCTGATTCGTCCTCGGTGAATCACTCCGCAACCAATCCACTATTGGTCTCTCCTTTGCACCAAGCTAGGTGGAGGTAACCCTTACAACTCAAGAACACTCCTTTTACAATTGATGTGAAAGAAACTAGAAGGAGTTTATCACTTGTAGAGCACTTGGATGATGGTTTGGAATATAAGCATTAGCCATCCAAAAGCCCACACCCTCTCTTTTTATAGAGAGGGATGATTTCTTCCCGTTGGCCGCCACTAGTCCACTGCTGCCCTTGGCAGTCGACTTCCACCACTACAACGGCCTCCGAACACGTTAGAACCCGACCATTGTAGTCCAATGAAACCTTTGATAGTCGACTGATGTATCCATCAGTCGACTGATGCCTCGTAGTCGACTGCCCAGTCGACTACGAGCGGTTCTGTGGCCAAAACCCTCTTGACCCGATCACGCCATCGCCGATCGATGATCTGCGATCATTGTCAACATATGGCGTCGACCTCGACGACAAAACTACTCAGTCGGATACCAGTCGAACCCGTTCAACTCAGAGCAGTCGACTGATGTCAGGAAAACTCATCCGACACTTAGCCAAATGGCCAAGTTTCACCTAGGAGCACTACCCCTTCCCGGGTTACATTCACTCACTCTCATCCCTCGGAGTCCCTCGCCTTTGAAGTTATCTTCGTTCGGCCACATCCCTCGGATGCGCCAAGCTCACGGCTCTGTAGCGCCATCCTTTGCATCTCGCCCTGAAGTCTACTTCCTCCGGCTTCACTCCAAGTCATCTCGTCCGACGGTCCCTCAGCAGCATCAAGTGAACGGCTCTGCAATGCTCCTTCTCCGACTCAAGCACGAGGTTGTGAGTAGTGAACCCTCCAAGGCTCCATGTGCGAATTACTAAGTCCTGCAAGACTCCAACGCACATAACAAATCACAATAACAACCTAACTTAAACCCTTTGTCACACACATCAAAACCATATCACGGCAAGAGATTTCCCTAACAATCTCCCCCTTTTTGATGTGTGGCAATCCGTTTAAGTTAGGTAAAAATATTTGATAAAATATTAAGGAAAGAAAGCATGTGAATAACATGATTAGCAACTCTCCCCCTTAATACATGAAACTCCCCCTAAATATATTTCCCCTTACTTAAACATATAGTTTTCTCCCCCTTTGACACCATCAAAAAGATTAAACAAAGTTTATATATCATGGCATCAAGTATAGAGAGAAACAAAAACTAAAACTAGTCAAAAACCTGATAAAATTAGGTTATCGTGTGCTCATTCCCATCACCGATCAAGCATCGATGGCAATGATCGCACAATGAAATCCGAATTTCTGATTTCCTGGATGAATTTCAGAAATGCACTATAAATTCCAAAAAATTCTAAAAATAGTGAAATTTGGGGAACACATTTCTTGTAAGTATATCTATCAATGAAAAATAGTTTTCCATGAAAAATCATTATATTTTCAGAGATTTGCCAAAAATCCAAAAGCTTTAAAAACAACTAGTGTTTTAATCAAGTTTGTATCACATTTAACACCTAGTTTTGCTTTAAATTGTTTCAAAACATGAACACACAGATTTTAAAGTAAGAAATTGTTTTGAAAACATATGAAATATCCAACCATGATCTTTGGGCAATATGTCTATGAATTAAACATAAGCCTTCCCCTGAATTAAACATAAGCCTTCCCCATGATTGATCTATTATTGCTATTTTGATACTTTAAATGACCATCTAAATACCATAGGCATTAGTGGACATTTGTATCATCCTAACATCTCACTCATGCTAAGTTTTCAATCAAGGTAGCCTATGGTGAGTGTGAGATGTATCCTAAAGGTATTTGTATATACTTAATCATTATTTTCATGCAATTCTATCATGGTTAAGTATCATCCTAACATCCCACATGATCATAAAGATATATATGAATTAATTTCACATTATGATCATGAGACAAATGTATTCATCAATTAATAATCATGCATTAGGTATAACATCATGATAATAAGGCAAATATCACCTAAAACATGATTTATCTATTTATAGGTGCATTATCATCACCTAACACTTTTTCAAAAATGTTATCCCGTCATCCTAAGTCAACCAACATATGATATAGATAAATTTCATATGGTTGACTATCCTAGTATTTTCCTAACCCTTAAGGATGGATTTAGAAATCCAAAATAAGTTCTTTCCTATGGGGTTCACTAAATACTCCTTAGGGATCCATTTTCTAGCAATTACCTTCTTTTTATCTTGACCCCTAGTAATTAGACATTTATAGGCCTTTTCATTTCTCTTTTCCTTATATCCTAGGCCTTTCTTGTTGAAACTAGCTCTTTGGCTCCCTATGATCATGTTAAGGGTGTTGGAGCCTATTGTGAATTTTTCTAGGGTCTTGGTCAAATGATCTACTTTCTCTCTTAAAGCCCTATTTTCTTCTATGCATGCATCATTAACATCCAAAGGCATATAGTTATTATGTGAGCATGCATCATCATTATTATCATTAAAACATGCTTTTTTTAATTTTTGTTCTAAATCCTTAATTTGATCAAGCATGCTTTTATTTTTCTTTTTGGCTCTAAATAGATCCTTAGTAAGACTAGAAATCATGGAAACTATTTTACTTGGTGAAAGGTTCGTTACCATAATTTCCATGTCCTCTTCTTCGGATGAGGAGGATGATGAAGCTCCCCCTTCACTAGAGCTCTCCTCACTTGTGCTTGATCTTTCTTCTTGCTCGGAGAAGGAAGTGGAGTCTAGTTCGTCAAATTCCATCAAGGCTAGATTGGAGTAGACATGTTCTTCTTCTCCTTCGCATGAGGATGATGAAGAGGAAGGATCATCCCATGTCCTTGCCTTGAGTGCTTTTGCCTTCCCTTTTTCTTTGGCCTTCTTCTCTTCTTCTTTCTTCTTCTTGCTCCCCTTCTTCTTCTTCTTTTCTTCTTTCTTTCTCTTCTCCTCCTTGCTCTTGTTCAAGAGGGGACAATTATCCCTTATATGTCCCTCTCCTTGGCAATTGTAGCAAATCACCTTCCCTCTTGGTCTTCTCCTCCTATCATTAGATTTATTAAATTTGAAATCTTTTAATGCACGCCTTACCCTCCTTACCATATAGGCTTCTTCCGTGCTATCCATGGAGGAGGAGGAGGAAGCTTCATCAGAGGAGGAGGGAGTCTCCATCTTCTTCTTCCCTTTGTTGGCTAATAATGTCACTCCCCTTGATGGTTGAAGGCTTGGCTCTTCTACTACTCCTTCAAGCCTAGATTCATGCAATTCCATAGTGGAGAAAAATTCATCTAGAGTACTTACCTCTAGATTCTTTGAAATATAGAATGAGTCCACCATTGAACTCCACTTGGATGATCGGGGAAAAGCATCCATTGCCTTCATGAGCATGTCCCTATTGGAGAGATTCTCCCCTACACTAGATAAACCGTTAAGGATTTCTTTAAATCTTGAATGTAGAGATGTTACCTTCTCCCTTTTATCGAATTTGATATTATTGAGTTGGGAGCGAAGAACATCTCTACTTGCTAGTTTTGCCTCGGATGTGCCTTCATGAAGCTCTACTAGCTTCTCCCACATTTCTTTGGCACTATAGCAATCCCCAATTCGGTTTATCTCTTATTGGGGAAGTACGTTGAGGAGATGATGTTTAGCCTTTGAATTTGCAAGGTGTTCCTCTCTTTGCTTTTTAGTCCACCTTGACTTGTCTAGTATTCTCCCCTCTTTATCCCCAGGCATCTCAAAACCGTTTTCCATTATAAGCATAATATCGAAATCGGTTTCAAAGAATACCTCCATTCGCTTCTTCCACCAAGCGAATTCTCCTTCAAATTTCGGTGGGTGAATGTTGGAGCCGACCATCTCTTGATGAAGTGTTTGTTGCGGCGGTTAGTCCTCGACAAACGACTTGGCTCTGATACCACTTGTAGGGGATCGATCGGTGTGTATTGGCCGGCTAGAGGGGGTGAATAGCCCTCTTCGTACGATGATGGAATTTGCTCGTCTACAAAATCGTTAGCGCAAGCGGAATACTAATAAACAAGCAAACAAGACAACAAATGGAGAGATAAACAATGCTAACACAATATGTAACATGGTTCACGGCTATGCCGCTAAACCACGATCCCCGATTCATCCTCGGTGAATCACTCCGCAACCAATCCACTATTGGTCACTCCTTTGCACCAAGCTAGGTGGAGGTAACCCTTACGACTCAAGAACACTCATTCTTTTACAATTGATGTGAAAGAAACTAGAAGAAGGAGTTTATCACTTGTAGAGAACTTGGATGATGGTTTGGAATATAAGCATTATCCATCCAAAAGCCCACACCCTCTCTTTTTATAGAGAGAGTTGATTTCTTCTCATTGGCCGCCACCAGTCGACTGCCGCCACTACAATGGCCTCCGAACACGTCAGAACCCGACCGTTGTAGTCCAACGGAACCTTTGGCAGTCGACTGATGTATCCATCAGTCGATTGATGCCTCGTAGTCGACTGCCCAGTCGGCTACGAGCAGTTTTGTGGCCCAAATTTTCTTGACCAGTCGTCTGCTGCCATCAGCAGTCGACTGATGATCTTGGCAGTCGACTGCCAACATATGGCAGTCGACTGCTGGCCCAAAAACCACTCAGTCGGATACCAGTCGAACCCGTTCGACTCAGAGCAGTCGACTGCCATTCCATGGCAGTCGACTGATGTCGGGAAAACTCATCCGACACTTAGCCAAATGACCAAGTTTCACCTAGGAGCACTACTCCTTCCCGGGTTACATTCGCTCACTCTCATCCCTTAGAGTCCCTCGCCTTTGAAGTTATCTTCGTCCGACCACACCCCTCGGAAGCGCCAAGCGCACGACTCTGCACCGCCATCCTTCGCGTCTCGCCCTGAAGTCTACTTCCTCCGGCTTCACTCCAAGTCATCTCGTTCAGCGGTCCCTCGGCAACATCAAGTGCATGGCTCTGCAATGCTCCTTCTCCGACTCAAGCACGAGGTTGTGAGTAGTGAACCCGCCAAGGCTCCATGTGCGAATTACTAAGTCCTACAAGACTCCAACGCACATATCAAATCACAATAACAACCTAACTTAAACCCTTTGCCACACACATCAAAACCATATCACGACAAGAGATTGCCCTAACACAAGTGGTATCAGAGCCAAGGAGAGCTTGTCAAGGACTAACCACCACAACAAGCACATTCAAGAATGGCCGGCTCCAACATTCACCCACCAAAGTTTGAAGGAGAATTTTCTTGGTGGAAAAAGAGAATGGAGGTATTCTTCGAAACCGACTTCGAAATTTTATTAATTATGGGAAACGGTTTCGAGATGCCTAGGAATGAAGAAGGGGAGCCATTGAAGAAATCAAGATGGAATAAAAGACAAAGAGAGGAGTACTTGGCGAATTCAAAGGCCAAGCACCGCCTCTACAATGTACTCCCCCAACAAGAAGTGAATACGATAGGGGAGTGTGCAAGTGCCAAGGAGATGTGGGAGAATCTAGTAGAGCTTCATGAAGACACTTCGGAGGCCAAGCTTGCAAGAAGAGACCTCCTCCGCTCCCAACTATCAAACATCAAATTAGAAAAGGAAGAAAAGGTAACATCATTGCATTCTAGATTTAAAGAAATTTTGATTGGACTAACAAGTGTAGGAGAAAGACTTTCGAACCGGGACATGCTCATGAAAGCAATTGATGCCTTTCCCCAGTCATCAAAATGGAGCTCAATGGTGGACTACTTCTACATATGTCCAAGAATTTAGAAGTGAGCACCTTAGAGGAGTTCTTCTCAACTATGGAGCTCCACGAAACAAGGCTCGAGGGAATAGTAGAAGAGCCAAGGTTTCTACCTTCAAGAGGAGTAGCCTTGATGGCTAACAAAGGGAAGAAGAAGATGGAGACCCACTCCTCCTGCAATGAGGCATCCTCCTCCTCCTCCATGGATAGCACGGAAGAAGCCTATATGGTAAGGAGGGTAAGGCGTGCATTAAAAGGTTTTAAATTTAATAAATCTAATGATAGGAGAAGAAGACCAAGGGGGAAGGTGATTTGTTATAATTGCCAAGAAGAGGGACATATAAGGGACAATTGTCCTCTCTTGAACAAGAGCAAGGAGGAGAAGAGAAAGAAGGAAGAAAAGAAGAAGAAGAAGGGGAGCAAGAAGAAGGAAGAAGAGAAATAGGCCAAAGAAAAAGGGAAGGCCAAGGCACTAAAAGCAAGGACTTGGGATGACCCCTCTTCATCATCATCATCATCATTGGAAGAGGAAAATGTCTTTGTCACCAACCTTGCTTTGATAGCATTTGACGACCTAGACTCATCCTCCTCCGAAAATGAAGGATTAAGCACAAGTGAGAAGAGCTCTAGTGAAGGGGGAGCTTCTTCACCATACTCATCCGAAGAAGAAGAAGACATGGAAACTATGGTAACGAACCTCTCACCAAGTAAAATAGTTTCCATGATTTCTAGTCTTACT
Organism: Wurfbainia villosa; assembly: GCA_025175895.1. Classification (NCBI taxonomy): domain Eukaryota; kingdom Viridiplantae; phylum Streptophyta; class Magnoliopsida; order Zingiberales; family Zingiberaceae; genus Wurfbainia; species Wurfbainia villosa. The sequence continues at coordinate 32,409,833 of CM046000.1, read as the reverse complement.
AAGGATCTTTTTAGAGCCAAAAAGAAAAATAAAAGCATGCTTGATCAAATTAAGGATTTAGAATAAAAATTAGAAAAAGAATGTTTTAATGATAATAATGATGATGCATGCTCACATGATCTTTATATGCCATTTGATGTTAATGATGCATGCATAGAGGAAAATAGGGCTCTAAGGGAAAAAGTAGATCATTTGACCAAGGCCCTAGAAAAGTTTACAATTGGCTCAAATACATTGAACATGATCATAGGGAGCCAAAGGGCTAGCTTCAACAAGAAAGGTCTAGGATATAAGGAAAATAAAAATGAAAAGGCCTATAAATATTTGATTGCTAGGGGTCAAGACAAAAAGAAGACAATTTCTAGAAAATGGATCCCTAAGGAGTATTTAGTGAACCTCATAGGAAAGAACTTATTTTGGGTTCCTAAATCCATCCTTAAGGGTTAGGAAAACCCTAGGATAGTCAACCATATGGGATTTATCTATATCATATTTTGGTTGACTTAGGATGGTGGGACTTCATTTTTAGAAATAGTGTTGGGTGATGATAATGTGCCCATAAATTGTTAATAATGCTTAAATCATGATGGTTAATGTTTTTGTTACACATGTTTGCAATCATGATTTATGATCTTGATATTTGGCACATAATCATGGGCAATAAGGTTTAAATCATGCTTTAGGTGATATTTGACCTTTTATCATGATGTAATATCTAATGCATGATTATAAATTGATGAATACATTTGTTTCATGATCATAATGTGAAATAAATTCATATATGTCTTTATGATCATGTGGGATAGTAGGATGATACTTGACCTTGTATAGAATTGCATGAAATTGAAGGTTAAGTATATACAAATACCTTTAGGATACATCTCACACTCACTTTAGGCTACCTTGATTGAAAACTTAGCATGGGTGAGATGATAGGATGATACTAATGGTCCACTAGTGCCTATGGCATTTAGATGATCATTTAAGTGTCAAATAGCAATAATAGACCAATCATGGGGAAGACTTATGTTTAATTCATAGACATATTGCCCAAAGATCATGGTTGGATATCTCATATGTTTTCAAAACAATTTCTTACTTTAAAATCTATGTGTTCATGTTTTGAAACAATTTAAAGCAAAACTAGGTGATAAACTTGATACTAACTTGATCAAAAACCTAGTTACTTTTGAAACTTTTGGATTTTTGGAAAATACTTTAAAATATAATGATTTTTCATGTACAACTATTTTTCATTGATAAATATACTTACAAGAAATATGTTTTACAAATTTCATGATTTTTCGAATTTTATAGATTTTCTAATGCATTTCTGAAATTCACTCTAGAAAACTGAAAAACCCGAAATCTGCGTGCCAGTCGACTGGTAGTCTAAACCAGTCGACTGATCATCTGATAACATGCACAGTAACTTCTTTTATCCAATTTTAAGGCATGTTTTGGGTTTTGTTTCCCTCTAAACTTGATGTCATGCTTATATAAACTATATTTAATATTTTTGATGGTGTCAAAGGGGGAGAAATATATTTGTTTAAGTAAAGGGGAAATTATATTTAGGGGGAGTTTCATGTATTAAGAAGGAGAGTTGCTAATCATGTTATTTACATGCTTTCTTTCCTTAATATTTTATCAAATGTTTTTACCTAACTTAAACGAATTGTCACACATCAAAAAGGGGGAGATTGTTAGGGCAATCTCTTGCCGAGATATAGTTTTGATGTGTGTGGTAAAGGGTTTATGTTAGGTTGTTATTGTGATTTGATATGTGCGTTGGAGTCTTGCAGAACTTAGTAATTCGCATATGGAGCCTTGGCGAGTTTCACCTCTCATGACTCAGTCCTTGAGTCGGTGAAGGATAGCTTTGCGGAAGTCGTGCGCTTGGAGCATCCGAGGTACCGCCAGACGAGGAGCTTGGAGTGAAGCCGGAGGAAGTAGACTTCAATGTGAGACGCGAAGGATGGCGCTGCAGAGCCGTGCGCTTGGCTCATCCGAGGGACGTGGCTGGACGAAGACAACTTCAAAGGCGAGGGACTCCAAGGGATGAGAGTGAGCGAATTTAACCCGGGAAGGGGTAGTGCTCTTAGGTGAAACTTGGTCGTTTGGCTAAGTGTTGGATGAGATTTCCCGACATCAGTCGACTGCCATGGAATGACAGTCGACTGCTCTGAGTTGAACGGGTTCGACTGGTATCCGACTGATGGGTTTTTAGCCTAGCAGTAGACTGCCATGGAATGGCAGTCGACTGGCAGACCATCAGTCGACTGCCATGGAATGGCAGTCGACTGATGAAGGAGATGTCGGGCACAAAAGCTAGTCAAGATCGCAAGTACTCGACTGATCGGAGCATTAGTCGACTGATGGCAATATCAGTCGACTGATGAGGAAGTCGTTGGATGAAATCCAACGTGGAAAGCAGCTGTTATTGGGCAACGACTACAGGATCAGTGGACTGATCAGGGGCATCAGTCGACTTGTCCTGTGTCAACAGGAAGAAACCCTCTTCCTCTATAAAGAGGAAGGGTGTGGGGCTTTGGGGGCCTAATGCTTAAACTCCTAACAGCTCCCAAAGTGCCCTAAACATTTTCCACTCTTCTACTAGTGCTAATCTTCATTCTATTGTAAAAGAGTGATCCTTGTGTAAAAGAGGTTACCTCCACCTAGCTTTGTGCAAAGGAGAGATCTGGTGGAAAGATTGAGGAGTGATTCACCTTGGACGAATCGGACTGTGGATTAGCGACGAGGTCGTGAACCACGTTACATCCCTTGTTAGCATTTGTATTCTTGTTTATTGCTTTGTCTTTATTGTTTATGCTTCCGCTTGCGCTAATGATTTTGTAGACGAGCAAACGAACGAACGAGTTCCACCGTACGACGAAAGAGGGCTATTCACCCCCATCTAGCTGGCCAACCACATACACATCGATCCCCTACAGTAGCTTGTAGAGGCGGAGTTATGGGCATCTGAGTCTTCTACAACTATACTCCAACTTCAACAGGAACGCCAAGTTTGGAAGGCCACTTTGGAGTCGTGCCGGCATCACCAAGAAGACATCTCTCTGAAGGTGTCCGCGCTTCTGGGGATGCTAACTTCAGTAACCACCCAACAACATGAACTCCAAAAGGAGCACTCTGAAGCCCTAGCTTCTCTGCGTCACCAAACTATGATGACTGAAAAAGAAAGAGATGCCCTGGTCGTCCAGTTAGCTGAATGTTAGGCTCGGTTGAAAGAGCAGGAGACAGATCTAAAGATGAGATATGCTTAGAAAGGCATGCAGCTGTTCCTGCTAGGCTTCGAGGGATCTTCCTCTCTGAACACTGCCAAAGGCTACCCTCCATCGGGCATTGACACAAGTTATCTTAATCCCGAAGTGGCTCTGGCCAGATGTCCCCCTGAACTTTTTGAACTGTAATTGTCATATTTTTCTCATTGTACTGATCAGCCTCTTATTGATAAAGATTTTTTTGAAATTGTAATGCCACGTGTTGCTCTCTGTGTATGAATTATTGTTGATCAGAAATTTTCAAAGTCATTTCTAGGCTATTCCTTCATACATTGTTGCGGATTCTCCACCCTTCAGGGTGTCAGTCGACTGCTAAAACCTTCCACTCGAGAATCCATTCGGGCTATCCCAGTCTTCATTCTCCTCGAGTCGGGGCCAACTTTCACTCGGTAAAAAAGATTAACCTTTACCAACCCCGCCAATTCTTCTCATCAAATGAGGAGGTAATTACCCGTTTCAGGACTAATATTTCGATTATTCCCTATACTGATGCCATTACTTCCCTCGCCCCTTCACCTTCTCCTTCACTTCCCAAGGAGGAATACAAACTTTCCCCCCTCTGACTATAAATTGTTACTGTGAGCCCTGACTATTTCCCATCCTACCTTCATGGCTTCCGCTGGACAGCCCATCAACATAACCTCTGATTCTGATTCTTTTGATTTGTATGATCTTGACGCAGGATCCTCCAAAGAATCTGCTACCCAATCCACCGCCACTTCAGTATATCGGCCTCCTTCACCTCCTGCGCCAGCAAATGTTTTGCCTTCCAACGTGAGGAGATCCTTCCGGGCTCCTTTCCCAACCGGGTCTGGACCCCCCCCCCCAATGTCCTGGGAATACGCAGTGGGAGATCCTCGGGCTCTAGCTGAACTTCCTCCTCCCCTAGCTCTCCTTCCAGTCCCTCCGAATGAGGTTCCCTCGCTCCCCCCAATCGGAACTCTGCCTACTTCACCTCGGGTCCGAGGTGACCTTTACAGGGTCGTTCTGGTGCCCCTTCCTGCAGAGGAGTCCTCCGCCAGCTCCCCTTGTAATAACAATAGCACTAAACCTGTATAAACCAGAGTTTAATTAATGTAACCACCATTTGGCATTTTAATAAAAAGGAATGGGTATTTGTACTTGTCTTTTTTATGTTTCGCAGACCCCAAACTATTTCAGCAAAAACCTTCGATGACAATAACCTTTTTTGGACTAGGTCGACTTCGCGTAATCCAACTAAGGAATATTTTTAGAAAAGGATCGGTCTCCACATCAGCTAAATTGGCTTCATACTTACCCTTTTCGTTAAACACAGACAGTATTTTCAGAATTACTGCGTTCAACTACTGCCCTTACGTCTTCCCTCCTTTATCTGCATTTAATGCCTCTACTTCCCAAGGGGATCAATTAATATCCCCCTTTTTATCTATAAAAACCTTCGACATTACCTTCACCCAACCCATCTTTTGGTTTCTCTGTTCCTGTTAAGGCACGCTTCTCCCTTCTCCTTCTTGCATAATGGAGCACCTATTTTAGCAAGATAGTAACTCTCTGTCTCCGGAGAGACAGACTGAAGAACGACGTCATATTGAGGAGTTGGAAGAACAACTCCAGGACCTGAAGTGATGCCTGCGGATAGCCTCTACTCACAACTATTCTTTGTGTCAAGAGCTAGCAGTATGTCAAAGGAATTTGTCCAAGCACATATTCCTGCAACAGTCCTACCTTCGGCAACTGCGCCGCCAGCCACAAACGCATAAAAGAGAATCTTCGGTACCCCCTCGGGAAGAACTATAATTCCCCTTAAAGAGGGACCTCATCCGTTATTTTCCCTTCCAGGAAGACTGCGTTATGTAACTCTTCTTTATCAACGAAATTTTCATTGCCACAGATTGCATGTGTCTCTTCTTTGCCAAACACACATTATATGAACAATAACTTAAAATATTTCGACTCTACCGGAAAATAAAACTTACTGAGTTTTCGCCAATACTCTTTTCAGCGCATCCATTCCTCCAGCCTTCCTTCTTCCGCTTGAGGCCTCAACTCCTCTTCACTGTACAAAAATCAAGTAAAAAATACAACTCTCCCAATCCCCTATCATACGGAGATAAACATAATATATAACTGAGCGAAAACTATATTCTTCCGACCCACCTCCACACGGAGATAAAAATAATATACAGTTGAGGAAAAACTCAGCTCTTTCAATCCACCACCACACGGGGATAAAAATAATATACAACTGAGGGGAAACTCAGCTCTTCCGATCCACCACCACACGAGGATAACAATAACATATAGCTGAGAAAAAATTCAGCTCTTCCGATCCACCATCACACGGGGATAAAAATAATATATAGCTGAAGGAAAACTCAATTCTTCCGATCCACCACCACACGGGGATAAATATAATATATAGTTAAGGTGAAACTAAGCTCTTCCGATCCACCACCACACGGGGATAAAAATAATTTATAGCTGAAGGAAAACTCAGCTCTTCCAATCCACCACCACACGGGGATAAAAATAATATATAGTTGAGGGAAAACTCAGCTCTTCTGATCCACCACCATACGGGAAAAAAAATAATTTATAGCTGAAGGAAAACTCAGCTCTTCCGATCCACCACCACACGGGGATAAAAATAACATATAGCTGAGGGAAAACTCAGCTCTTCCGATCCACCACCATACGGGGATAAAAATAATTTATAGCTGAAGGAAAATTCAGCTCTTCCGATCCACCACCACACGGGGATAAAAATAATTTATAGTTGAAGGAAAACTCAGCTCTTCCGATCCACCACCACACGGGGATAAAAATAATATATATCTGAGTGAAAATTCATCTCTTCCGATCCACCACCACACGGGGATAAAAATAATATATAATTGAGGAAAAACTCAGCTCTTCCGATCCACCACCATACGAGGATAAAAATAATATATAGTTGAGTGGAAATTTAGCTCTTCCAATCCACCACCACACGGGGATAAAAATAATATATAGCTGAGTGGAAATTCAGCTCTTCCGATCCACCACCACACGGGGATAAAAAAAATAGTGATGACCTGACCTAGGGCTTCGCCTTTTCGGGTCGGGAACATTTTTTACTCCGCCGTTATCTTCTTCTGTGCACCTACCTTGAACTCCACTCCTCCGATCCGCCACTATACGAGGATATCTGCTTGCCTGGAAGACAAGCAAAGAGAATAGTGACGACCTAACTGAGGACTTCACCTGGTCAGGTCGAAAGAATTTTTTACTCCGCCATTGTATTTCTTCAAGAGTGCATCTACCTTAAACCCAACTCCTCCGATCCTCCACCATACGGGGATATCTACTTTCCTGGAAGACAAGAAATGAGAATAGTGACGACCTAACCGAGGGCTTCACCTGGTCAGGTCGGAAGAATTTTTTACTCCGCAATTGCATGATGCTATGCATTTAGACCCAACTCCTCTGATCCACCACCATACGGGGATGACGGCTTCGACTAATGCTGAGCCATAAAAAAGTGTGACGACCTGATCTAGGGCTTTTCCCCATTAGGTCAGAAGGATTTTTTCACTCTGCCATTCTTCACATGTGTTCTTACCTTAAACCCTACTCCTCCGTTTCACCACTACACGGGGATGACGGCTTCGGCTAGCGTCGAGCCATAAAAAAGTGTGACGACCTAATCTAGGGCTTTGCTCTATCAGGTCAGAAGAATTTTTTCACTGTCATTCTTCACATGTGTTCTTACCTTAAACCCTACTCCTCCATTCCACCATCGCACGGGGATGATGGCTTCGGCTAACGCCGTGCCATAATAAAGTGTGATGACCTGATCTAGGGCTTTTCCCCATCAGGTCGGAAGGATTTTTTTCACTCTGCCATTCTTCACATGTATTCTTACCTTAAACCCTACTCCTCCATTCCACCACCGCACGGGGATGACGGGTCTGGCTAAGGCCAGGCCTTAAGAAGGATAGACTCTAAATCTCCATGAGGCTACATCTCTGCTTTGAAGCCCTATTTCTTCATTCTTTCGCCATGCGGGGATAACAACGCCGACTGATAATGGGCCATAAAAAAGATGGATTACACAATTCCACACCTCCTAAGGGCCCACATCTCTGATTTGTAGCCCGATAAGCATGCCCTGCTCCCCATATAAGATTCTTCGCCTTCCCTCTTCTTCACTTCTGCCCCCTCCCATTTTCAACCTTCTTCTTCCTCTTCGCCAATTCCAACTTTCCTGTGCCCGACAGACAACTTTTGCATTCTCTCTCCTCCTTGAAAGTCAAGATGCATTCCATCTTTAAACAGCTACTAGCGGAATACCGTAAAGAGCCTAGGTGAAGCGAAGATCAACAAACTGATGTTGCACCATTTCCACCCCCGCCCCCCATTTCATCTTCCTCTGTCCCCACTGGCCTTGTTTCGGTATCCACTTCTCCTCTTCATTTCTTTGCAACTTCCTCCAGACCTTCCACCGTTATTGTCCTCTCTTCCTTCTTCTTTAGTACCACCGACAAACCCTAACTCACCCGTCTCTTCGCCTTCTATCCTAGTTGTCCGTAAGTCGCCCCCTCCTTTTTTATAGAATCAAGCTAAATTGAGGGGCGCAGCATGCCCACGTCTACAAGAAGAAAATATCCTCCCTCCTGATCTTTCTCCTCCCTCAGAGCTCCCGTCAACATTAGGGTCCATTTCAATTGCAACTCCTTCATCTTTGCCTTCACACCTTATGCTGACATCCACGCCGTCTTCCCCATCCATCAAGAGTTCGGGAAGCATTTCTCCTCAACTGAACACGGATCATGACTCCGGTGTTCTTTGCCTCACTAGCTAGCAGCCCTTCACCCCAGTGTCCCCCTTGGCCATTTCATCACCTCCCCCGGCACCCGTGTTATCAGGCACTTTATCGGGTGAACTATCCCTTGAAGATTCCTTTTCATCTGTCAGATAGCAAATGATTCCTGACATTTTACAACCACCACTCGTTTCCCCTTTTTCTTCTCCTACTTCCTCAAGCCTGCCGGCAGTGGCTCCATTTGCAACCCCTTCCACTCCGTTGGACATCACCCTTCCCCTCTCCCGGTCAGCAATACCATCTTCTCCCCCAGCTCCCTTCAAACCCATTATGAGTGAACCCTCTCCTTTAGTATCCTCTATCTCCTCGTCTTCCTCTAGTCGGGTTGCTCAAATTCTCAACCTAGAAGAGCTAGTTCCGAGGATGAAAAGCCTACACCATGTTTTGGAACTGGTGAGTTCCTTAAGTTGATTTTGCCAGTTTTTCCTCCATAACAATTTCTTCTTTATTGGTGACCCGCAGGCATTAGTGAATTATCAAGAATTGGAGCGTTCTTTCTTACAATACCAAGCTCAGTTTTAGCAACAGGCCCAACAACAGTTGGAGGATCAAACCGCAACCCAGGGTCGGGAGCATCTTTTAATACAGGAACTGGCGCACTGCCGGGATCAACTAGCTGAGGCTCACCACCAGTGGCGGGAGGATGCAGAGACCATAGCGGCATTACAGGCACAACAGTAAACACATGCCGAACTCATATCAGCTCTTCAAAGTACCCAACAGAAGGATGCTGACAGAATAACTTCCACATCCCAAGAGCTGACTAGCTATCAGGAACAACTAGCTGAAATCCTCCGTGAGAGGCAGAAAGATACTGAAACCATAGTCGGCCTTCAAGCTCGACATAAAAAGACGCGGACAAAATAACTGACCTCCGGACACGCCTATGCAAGGAGGTATAAGAAAATTCCTCCTTAATAACGAGGAGGAAGAGCTGAAAGTCCAGCAGGCTTTCACCTTCGTAGCCCACCCTCAGGCTAATGGGCAGGCAAAGGTGACTAATAGAATCCTCCTTCAAGGGTTAAAGACTAAACTGGGTGCTCAGAGGGGAAATTGGGTGGATGAACTACCAAGGATCCTTTGGGCTTATCGAACTACTCCTAAAACGGCGATGGGGGAAACTCCCTTTATCTTAGTGGTCAGAGCAGAAGTTGTTATCCCAGTGGAAGCCCTTTTGAGCAGTGCTTGAATTGAAGCTTATGAGCCAGAACATAACCAAATCATCCGAGGAACCGAGCTAGACCTGTTAGAGGAGAAACAGGAACAAGCGTGAAGGCGAGCAGAATTTTATAAGCAAAGAGTATAGCAAGCCTTTAATAAAAGAGTGGTGCCTCGAAGATTTCGGGAAGGGGATCTGGTTTTACGCAAGGTCAACCCTGCAGGAGACCCGGGGAAGTTAGCTCCGAACTGGGAGGGAGCCTACATGGTTGCTCGCCGTGTGGCGGGATCAGCTTATTATTTAAAAGATGATTAGGGCAAGGAATTCCCTTGGCCCTGGAACGATGTACATTTGAAATATTTTCATGTCGTGTAAGAAAGGATGGTTGAAGAGAGGATTTTGGTATATTCCTTATGAAATACGCGTGATATTTTGCATGTTATCTAGCCGATGATGAATACATGCATGGGTGATAAATGAATATCCTTGAACATAGTTCCCTACTTACAAAGTAAAGAAAATTAGAAGTGATGTTAAAAATGGACGAAGTATGGTGACAGGATTCCCCGAGCGATGGCAGTTTCAGAGCAACAGGGGAAATTATAATCTAAAATGATTTGGAGGATAACGTCTGAAGCCCACTTCCCAATGCAGAAAGAGTGCGGGCTGGTTAGCAGGAGGCAACTCGGTATTGTAAGAAAGAATGCTCCAATTCTTGATAATTCACTAATGTCTGCAGGTCACCAATAAAGAAGAAAATGTTATGGAGGAAAAATCAGCAGAATCAACTTAAGGAACTCACCAGTTCCAAAACATGGTGCAGGCTTTCCATCCTCGGAACTAGCTCTTCCAAGTTGAGAATTTGAGCAACCCGACTAGAGTTAGAAGAGGGGATAGAGGCTACTAAAGGAGAGGTTCACTCATAATGGGTTTGAAGGGAGCTGGGGCAGAAGATGGTATTGTTGACCGGGAGAGGGGAAGGGTGATGTCCAATGAAGTGGAAGGGGTTCTGGGAACAGTAGAATATGTCGAGGGGGCTGCAAATGGAGTTGTTGCCGACAGGCTTGAGGAAGCAGGAAAAGAAAAAGGGGAAATGGGTGGTGGTTGTAAAATGTCAGGAATCATCTGTTGTCTGACAGGTGAAGGGGATAGTTCTCCCGATAAAGTGCCTGATAACACGGGTGCCGAGGGAGGCAATGAAATGGCCAAGGTGGACACTGGGGTGAAGGGCTCCTGGCTGGTGAGGGGAAGGACATCGGAGTCATGATCCGTGTTCAGTTGAGAAGAAATGCTTCCCGAACTCCAGATGGATGGGGAAGACGGTGTGGATGTCACAGAAGGTGTGAAGGTGAAGATGAAGGAGTTGCAGTTGAAATGAACCCTAATGTTAACGGGAGCTCTGAGGGAGGAGAAAGACCAAGAGGGAGGATATCCTCCTCCTGCAGACGTGGGCATGTTGCGCCCCTCAATTCGGCTTGATTCTGTAAAAAAGGAGGGGGCGACTTACGGACTCCCAGGATATAAGGCGAAGAGACGGGTGAGCCAGGGTTTGTCGGTGGTACTAAAGAAGAAGGAAGAGAAGACAATAATGGTGGAAGGTGTGCGTTTGGCACATGTGATGCCACGGGGGAGGAAGTTGCGGAGAAATGAGGAGGAGAAGTGGATACCGAAACAAGGCCAGTGGGGGTAGATGAAGATGAAATGGGGGGTGGAAATGGCGCAACATCAGTTTGTTGATCTTCGCTTTGCCTAGACCCTTAACGGTATTCCACTAGCAGCTGTTTAAAGATGGAATGCATCTTAACTTTCAAGGAGGAGAGAGAATGTAAAAGTTGTCTGTCGGGCACAGGAAAGCTAAAACTGGCGAAGAGGAAGAAGAAGGTTGAAAATGGGAGGGGGCAGAAGTGAAGGAGGGAAGGCAAAGAATCTTATATGGAGAGCATAGCGTGCTTATCGGGCTGCAAATCATAGATGTGGGCCCTTAGGAGGTGTGGAATTGTGTAATCCATCTTTTTTAGGGCCCATTATCAGTCGGTGTTGTTATCCCCGCATGGCGGAAGAATGAAGAAATAGGGCTTCAAAGAAGAGATGTAGCCTCATGGAGATTTACAGTCTATCCTTCTTAAGGTTTGGCCTTAGCCAGAGCCGTCATCCCCGTGCGGTGGAATACATGTGAAGAATGGTGTTGGGTTTTCGGCATCGTGGTGAATGTGTGTTCGAACATATTTTGTAAACATGTGCGCAGCGGAATAAATAAAAAGCAATAAATCTAATTTATTACATCACACAGACCACACGCATGCATAGTACAACATGTGTAGACATAATCATAGTTTCAAATTTTGCACTAAAAGAAAATTTATTCTACGTATACCTTACGTATCACGTGTAGCGGGAAAGGCATCAACTGGAGCGACCCTCGCTAGAATCGCCTCTATCCGTATCCACGCCGAGTATCTTCGGGATGACTTCACAAAGTCACGAACCTCATCTTCGTACGAGTCACTAGCCTCATATCGAAGACGATGTGATCGAGAGAAGATCACAATCCGAATCAAAATTCGTATTCAAAACCGAGTCCCCAAAACTCGCTTCTCCGGAGAGGTATTCGTCAACCATTTGATGAATCCTTCGTCCTCCACCTATGATGATTACCGGAGATTGAATCCCCAACAAGGAAGCCACTGTCGGAGCTCCAAACGTCGTCCAAACGACACTCCGACAAGAAGGAAACAAGCTATCCAAAAAACTGGACAGCTTTGGTGGAGGATGTTGTGCCGGCCAAATAGGAAAGCTAGGTGCTCACCTTGTCGCCGGAACCAAGGAAGATCACCGGAGGATCGCCGGCAGGAGCTTGGACGCTTGCAACAACTTGGACGGCGGCACAAGGGGTGGGTGGTGGCAAGGGGTTGGGCGCCAACTACAAGGAGAGGAGGGAGAGGGGCAGCAAGATTAGATTAGGTTTTCACAAAACCTTTAAGCCCTATTTTTATAGAGAACAAATTCTCCTAATGGTTATTGGTTCATAACAAAAAATCCATTAACCCGCTCCATTAATTTAAGTTAAAATAAACCAAACTGATTTGGTCTATTTTAAGTTAAAATGAACCGAACCAACTTTGGTTCATTCGTTTAAAACAAACCAAACCCCTTTGGTTTATTCTCCGCCATTGGATTAGAACCAAACCAATTTGGTTCATCCATCATGTCTTCATAATACATGACCCATCCACGCTTCCATTGCGACTGAAACGATTTCATGCTCGCTCCTTGTTTGGTTCAACCAAACCTAGTTTCTCTCGGTCTGAGAATCACATTCTCAAGCTCATTTTAAATCCTTCGGATTACGCTCATTGTGTGTGTGACCAAATAGGTTCTCGGTTTATGTTGGTTGTCTATAATTAACCATTAATTATAGAACGATCATGAGTGGCACCTAGTAGTACATCATGATCCTCAATTAACTGAAAAGATCAACGGTTGATCCAGAACTATTTCTGAAACCCTTCAGCAGCTATAATGATTTGTGCCCCATTCCCTTTACTCATCTTATACCCACTTGGTTCAGGACATGGTCTATATTGTCAGTCCCCACTAGGTTGACTACGTCACACCTAGCCAAAGTATCATTTCCTCATCCTACGGATTCTAGTTACTGCACATGTATCCAAGAGTACCTTACTCTAAACATGTAATGCTTTGACCAAAGACTTTAGTAACAATCCGACGAGAGGCCATGGGTATACATCTCCTCCCAAGGATTGGTGAATCCTTTATAGGCTATTCAAACACCTTCGATCACTTAGACTTATACCCAATCATCCCGGGATCACATCTCCTCAGAGATGCTTGCTTAAGATGTCAAAGCATAAGTCTTCATGACCATGATGACTTGAATACTGCAAGTCAAAGGAACATTGCACTTAAGCTGTAGTAAGAACTTCATTGACATATCTATATATGCAGAGAACCATATGAAGTCTTACAGTTGGTCACTCAAATAAACTAGTTACCATAACTAGCATCCACGATTAACTCCGGACATCACAATGTCTCCAGCCAGTGAGAATCAGCTACTTAGATACACCAAGGAGTATACATCATGCTAGTCTCGACAGAATTGATGGTGTCCAAATCCATCAATTCATCGACTAGGGATAATTCCAATACATCACAATTACACATGTAGAGATATTCACTAGTTGTGATCCAATCACAAATTCTCTCATGTTGTGAATCGTATCGTGGACATTTAGTAAATGAGTTTAAGATCTAATCAAATACATGAAAACATGTATACTCAAATAGTGAATCTTCATTTATCATATAAATGGTAGAATCATAAAGCGATTGCCTTAGGACACCTCTCATATATAACTAACAAACTCCCACTTGGCCTAATGTCAATTGCCACGGTATCCAATACCATTAGCTCTAACATGACCCTCAAACTTACTTTGAGGTAAGGCCTTAGTTAAAGGGTCCGCTAAGTTCCTTTCAGTGGAAATCTTCTCGATTTGTATTTCCTTCCTACTTATGATCTCTCTGATCAAATGATAGCGACGAAGCACATATTTGGATCGTTGATGAGACCACATCAAGTTCAGAGATGAACTTCTTGATCCAAACCGCTTCCTTTGCTGCTTCTAAATCTGCAATATATTCTGCCTTAGTGGTAAAATCCACTATAGTGTCTTTCTTGGAACCTTTCTAACTTATTGCCCCTCTATTCAAGGTGAACACGTACCCAGACTGAGACTTGGAATCATCCTTGACTGTCTGGAAGCTAGCATTTCTATACCAGCGTATCACCATATCCCCTTCTCCATAAATTAGGAACACATCCTTAGTTCTTCTTAAGTACATAAGGATCGTCTTAACATCCGCCCAATGATCCATTCCTGGATCAGACTGGTATCTACTTGTGACACTCAGAGCATACAATACATCATGCCTCGTACATAACATAGCATACATAATAGATCCTATTGCGAATGCATAGGGAATCTTACTCATGCAAACCCTCTCATCTTCTGTTCCTGATGGGTAGGAAACCTTTCTTGGATTCCGACATGCTAAACCTCTTTAGCACTCGGTCTATATATGTAGACTGCGAAAGACCAAGCAACCGTTTCGATCTATCTCTATAGATCTTAATCCCGAGGATGTAGGTTGCTTCTCCCAGGTCTTTCATGGGGAATGTCTTGGACAACCAAATCTTAACCGACTGTAAGACAGAAACATCATTTCCTATAAGTAATATGTCATCGACATACAATACTAGGAATACGACTGCACTCCCACTAACCTTCTTGTACACACAAGGTTCGTCCGGATTTTGTGAGAAATTAAACTTTTTTATTGTCTCATCAAAATGGATATTCTATCTCCTGGATGCTTGCTTCAGCCCATATATGGACCGTTGCAATTTGCATACCTTGGTTTTATCAACCGATGTGAAACTCTCAGGTTGTATCATATACACATCCTCGAGTAGGTTTCCATTAAGGAATGTTGTTTTCACATCCATCTGCCATATCTCATAATCATAATGAGCCGCTATGGCCAGGAGCATCCGAATGGATTTAAGCATAGCAACAGGCGAATAGGTTTCGTCATAATCAACACCTTGCTTTTGACGATATCCTTTCGCCTCCAATCTAGCCTTATAGGTAATCACATTACCATCCATGTCGGTTTTCTTCTTGAAAACCCACTTGCACCCTATAGGCTTTATGCCTTCAGGTGGGTCAACCAAGTTCCAAACTTGGTTTTCATTCATGGAATCCATTTCCGACTTCATGGCTTCAAGCCACTTATCCCTTTCTGAACTTGTCAAAACTTCTTCATAACTGGTAGGCTCCTCATCATCAATGAGTAACACGTCGTTCGATTCACTTACGAGAAATCTATATCTCTCAAGAAAAATGCGTGTTCTACCAGATATACGAATATGTGGTTGTAGGGTCGCGGTTGGTCAGCTAAAGGGGGTTAATAGCCTTTGTCGTAGACGGTGGAATTTGTTCCTTCGTTACTCGTCTACAAAACTATTAGCGCAAGCGAAATATACAAACAAAACAACAATAAAGACAAACAAGATACCAAACAATGCTAACACCGCTTCGCCGCTAATCCACGGTCCGATTCATCCATGGTGAATCACTCCGCAAGCTTTTGTAAGGTTTTGCCCGGAAGCTCTGATACCAAATGTTGGGGTTGATCCGTGAGGGGAAACTTCGCTTCCCCTTCACCTCGGTTGCTTGACCATGGTGATCCCTTCGATGTCCCCGGATTAAAATTTAATCCTAGACAAAAGGGATTCCCAAAGCAACCAAGTCATCGTCGTGATATTCGTTTAGAGAGGTCACTTGAACAAACTAGTTGTTCAAGCGACCATTCTCTATTCTACGACTAGCCGCGGAATAGACGATGTCCGGATCACTGGTTTTTGTATTTATGCTCGGGATCCAAATATTATTTAGCCATTCACAGAAATATATCATGCTCATAAATGAAAAACAAATATAAACATGTAACATATAAAATTAGAGAATCGATATACCTCTCGATCTTCTAATGTATGTCCTTCCTCCTTTCGGACGTCGTGTGGGCGACGCTCTACCAAAAGTCGAAGCTCCTAGATCACACATCTTCCTTCCTTGCTCATCTAAAGCAAGAGGAAGAATAGAAACAAGGCTCATCTCCTTCCTATGGCCAACCAACAAGCAACAAAAGAAATGCTTGCCGCCGGCCAACAAGGAGAAGGAGATAATGGTGGAAACCGACCAAGACATCAAGGGAAACCCCTTAGTCTTGTTTCCACCACCCAAGGAGAGGGAGAAGGGGTCTTTAGATGCTGTCCAAGGGTTGGAGAAGGTGATATGGGCACCGACCACCAAACCATGAAGAAGAAAGGAAGAAACTTTCCTTATTTGGTGCCACCCAAACCTCCTAAACCCTAAGCTTCCAAACCCTAATCCAAGCTCACCTTGTGGCCGGCCATGGAAGTGAGGAAGAAGATTAGGATGAGCTCAAGCCAAGGTAAAGAGGAGAACCATAGTGGCCGGCCAACCCTTAGGAAGAAGAAGAACATCTCCTATAGTTGCCCACCCTTTTCTCCCAAAAACCTAGCCACCCAAACCCTAATCCTAACTTACCTTATATCCGGCCATGGAAGAGGGGAAGAAGAATAGGATAAGTTCAAGCTAAGGTAGATAGGAGCAGCATAGTGGCCGGCCAACCCAAGGAAGAAGAAGAACAACCTCCATTAGTTGCCGCCCACCCTTGCTCCAAAACCCTAGCCACCAAACCCAATCCTAAACCAACTAGGATTCCTAGCCACCAAAGGAAGCAAACCCTAATCCCCTCATCCCTTGTGTTCTCTTCGCCAACAATCCCTAAGCCACCCTTATATAGAGTTTAGGGATAAGTCTTGGTTTAATCTCCACCATTGGTTCAAGGGATTTAATCTCAACCGTCGGATCTAGAGATTTAATCTCAACCATCGGATCTTAGAGATTTAATCTCTACCAATGGATCTTAGAGTTTTGTTTCTATCCATTGGATCTAAGCATCATGAGGTGTTAATAGGCTACATTAGGGACCATGAGGAGGAGTTGGGTCTTGGCCACCCATGGATCAAGCCCACATAAAGTCCGATCCACTAATGATGGTCCAATCCACTAAAGGTCCATCATTGATCTACCTCACCAACCCCCATATGATAATATGGGCTCCATATATTATTTGTACATTTTCTCCCCGTGTTTAAGATCTCGAATGTCCGTCGATTAATTAATTTACTAACCATTAATTAATCAACATCTAACTCCTTGAGTAGTACCACTCAACCTTTTCATCATGCCGGACCAAGTCCACCTGCAGGGTTTACATGATGAACCTTATGAGCTCCTCAAGGGGACATCATCATCCTAATATATAGGACACGGTTTCCTCCTATAATCAACGGCACACCATATAAATAATATCATCTCCCAACTTACCGAGTCTATCGATTTAATCTATAAATCTCGCCCATTGGTAAATCAAAGAGATGAGTACTAAGTATATGTGCCCGTTATTATATCGGGATTAAGAGCATGTACTAAATAATATCTGAGGTCCGATTCGATTATGTAGTCAGCAATAAATCGAATCACCTCTAAATCGGTCCTGCTCAATACACACAAAGTGCACTAGTGTGATTCTATGGTTAAGACAAACCAATACTAAACCACACTACAACCATTCCGATGGTTTGTCAAAAGTCATCTCGGTTGTGAGCCTTTGCTTATACTTTTCAAGGGACCGATAACATGGTCTCCTGTGTGACACCACACACCATGTTATCTACAATGTAAAGTATTAGACAATATTGCATAACCATAAAAATATGCAAACAATGATCATGTGATTCTTATTTCAAAAATAAAGATGTTTATAGAAAAGATAGACTTTTCAGTATACATCCCTACAATCTCCCACTTATACTAAAAGACTATGCTGTTCTCATACTGCCATACATCTGATTCCCTTTCCCTTCACATGCCTATCAAAACTCTCGCTAGAAGGGCCTTAGTGAAAAGGGTCTATCAGGTCATCCTCTGATGCAATCTAGGCGACAGCAACTTCTACCTCCTTTACGATTTCTCGTATCAGGTGGTACTTGCGCTCTATGCATTTACTTACCTTATGGGCTCGTGGTTCCTTCGAGTTTGCAACTGCACCACTATTATCACAATTAATTGTGATAGTTCTGGGCAAACCAGGAATCACATCCAAGTCCATCAGGAAGTTCCTGAGCCACACAGCTTCTTTGGCTGCCTCATAGGCTGCCACATACTCAGCTTCCATGGTGAAGTCCGCCACGCATTTCTGTTGGGCACTCCTCCATACAATGGCTCCACCTCCCAAAGTAAACACAAACCCTGAGGTAGACTTACTATTATCCCTATCAGATTGGAAATCAGAATCCTTGTAACCCACAGGGAGTAATTGGTCTGCCCGGTAAACTAGCATATAATCCCTAGTCCTTCTCAGGCACTACAATAAATGCTTTACCGCAGTTCAATGTCCCTATCCTGGATTACTCTGATATCTGCTAACCATGCCCACGGCAAAGCAGATATCTTGTCTCGTACATAGCATACATGAGGCTTCCTACTGCCGAAGCATAAGGAACCGCCTCCAGCTCCTTTATCACCTCAGATGATCTAGGACACATCTCCTTAAATAAAGTAACTCCATACCTGAAAAGTAGAAAACCCTTCTTGGAGTTCTGCATGCTAAAACGATCCAAAATCATGTCTATGTATGAAGCTTGGGATAAGCACAACAACCTTGATCCCAAGGTTGTGACCCACTTCTCTCAAGTCCTTCAAAACTATTTGGACAACCATACCCTTACGTCCCGATAACTCTGATATTGTTGCCAACTACCAAAATGTCATCTACGTATAGTACAAGAAATACCACTACGTTTCCGTCACATCTATTGTATACATAAGACTCATCCGGACTTTGAATAAATCCATAAGTCTGGATTTACCTCATCAAAGCGAATGTTCCAAGACCTCAAAGCTTGCTTTAGTCCATCAGCGGACCGATTAAGCTTACATACAACACGCTCTTTGCCTTTAGCAATGAATCCCTCTGGTCGCTTCATGTAGATGGATTCCTCAAGACTTCCACTAAGGAATGCTGTCTTGATATCCATCTGTCACACCTCATAATCCATATGAGTTGCTATGCATAAGAGCTCCCAGACCTGTCTTGAATCCATAGATTCAATCTCAGTATTCATTGCACTTTGCAAAGATGTTGTATTTATATCTTGGATTGCCTTGTCGTATGTCTAGGGATCAGGTTCATGTTTGCTAGGGACCAAATCAGAAGATTTGTCCAAAAACATGAATCTAAGAGGTTGTCTAACAACCCTCCCACTACGACGAGGTATCTTCTGTGTATCCTCTGTGACACGCGGTGCAGTGACATGTGGTATGTCCTCTTGTACCGGTGGTACTAAAGAAGTGACTTCCCCTTTTAGCTCCTCCAGAACAATTTTACTCTTGGGCTTGTGGCTCATCACATAGTCTTCCTCTAGAAATCTGGCGTTCGTGCTAACGATCACCCTCTGATCTCTAGGACTATAAAACAATCCACCCTTCGTTCCTCTAGAATAGCCAACGAACAATCGTACTTCTGTACGAGGTTCCAACTTGCCAGCATCTGCCTTCAGCACATGTGTTGGACTCCCCCATATCCGAATATGTCTTAGACTAGGCTTTCGCCCAGTCCACAACTCTGTGGGAGTAGAAGGCACTGATTTAGATGGAACCAAGTTCAGAATGTATACCGCCGTATCTAGAGCATATCCCCAGAATGAATCTGGCAAGTCAGAATAACTCATCATCGATCTAACCATCTCCATAAGAGTCCTATTCCTTCGCTCTGCTACACCATTCTGCTGGGGTGTGCTAGGTGCAGTCAATTGGGATTGAATCCCAACCTCTGATAAGTAGTTCCTAAACTCTCCCAAGAGGTTGTCACCACCACGATCAGATCATAGTGTCATCCATATCTTGAATAATCGTCTATAAAAGAGACGAAATATTCAAGATTACCTCTTGCCTAGATAGTCATAGGACCTCACAAATCAGAATGAACCATTTCTAACACATCTTTGGCTCTATACCCCTTGGCCTTGAAAGGCCTCTTGGTCATCTTACCCTCCAAGCAAGATTCGTAGGTTGGGAGATCCTCCACCACTAATGAACCCAAAGGTCCATCAGCTATTAACCTTTGAATTCTGCTTAGGTTAATGTGACCAAGCCTAAGAAGCCAAAGATATGTTTGGTTCATCTTCGAAGGTTCTTTTCTCTTATTGGAATTAGAAGATGAGTTATTAACTTCTATTTTCATCGTGGGAGCTTGTGGTTCAAGTTATAAATTTCCTATCTATGTACCTGAATAGATAATGTCCCTATTCCTTTTATAACAAATCTGTCATGAAAAGAAATATATTATCCATCCAAAAACTATTTAGAAACCGAAATCAATTCTTTCTAAATAAGGGTACATAAAGGAAATTCTTAAGAACCAAAAACCTTTATTTTTCTCAAAAGATAAATAAAACATCTCCCACTGCAATAGTCGCCATCTTCATGGCATTGCCCAAGTAAATAGTAATCTCCCCTTCAACTAGTCGGGTTTCTGGAACCCTGCAGTTTTGCAGACATGATTAGTGGCTCCGTATCTACTCACCAGTGCGGTAGATATCACCGCTAATCATGTTTCAATGACTAGTCCAAAAGATATACCTATGTTCTATTTTGGATTGGGACAGTCCTTCTTCCAATGTCCATCCTGCTTGCTAGTGAAGTACTTGCCTTTCGGCTTCTTCACTCTTCCCTGAGATCCTCCCACCATCTTTGTTTCACCTTGTTTCTTCTTCTTCTTGCCTTTCGGCTTAGAAGTAGAAACTCTTTTGATCAATGATGGCTTGAGGACACTCTTCGAAGAGTGCATACTAGCAGATAAGACAATATTTGGATTCATTTCCAATCAATATAATTTGGGTACAATAAGTTTATTTCCTTTAATATCAAAATAAGTGGACTGAAAGTCAATTTTGAAAATCCTAAGAATCACATAGATCATTACTTTAGATTTCAAAAAATTATTGATTCCTCAAACAATAAAATTTCGAAATCAACCAACACCTCAAATCACCGAGAATATCGCATGCCACGATAGTGTGGACATATACGAATTCTACATTTGTAAGAGGAGGTTTTACCCATTAATTTTATTATCTTGTCAACCTTACTTTTTGACAAATAAAATTAATAGTTGGTTCCTCTTTGGCCCTACAAATAAAAGCAGTGACTCCGATGGGGAGGATACTTTTTATTTGCATCTAAGTGTGCACCATTACACGGTACTAAGGGAATTATTTCGGATTATGTGCCTTACCGATGGGGAAGTACACACGCTCCTAAATAATTTCCTATAACCATTATTTGACCTAGTGATCGACAAACAAACTCATCCGATGGGGAGGAAGGCACTCAGAGCCGACGCGCAAGTTTGTTTGCATCACTTGTCAAATTGTAATGGAGGCCGCGGGAATTTATAAAATTATCCCTCTCCCACTTAGTAATTTAAAATTGAGGAATTTTCCTAGCCTACGACATGCATATTAAACAAAAAGCAATAAATATGAAAAATAAATTATTTTCCAACTATTATGGCTTTTGTCTTCAATATGACTCCCGTCGCATCGCCATCTCGTCCGCTCCTCCTACGCCATGTACGAGCCATCCGGAGATCCGAGCCGAGACTAAATCCTATTTTAATTTACATCCATCGATCCTATACTCCACGAGGGAGTGTACATGAAATCTAGATCGAAAGTCAAATAAAATAAAGAGCGGCTAAACAATGCCGTATTTAATTTACAAAAACTAAATACTAGCCTCGTCAACCCCGAGGATTCAACAAAATAAACATTTACACACATACAATCACATACACACACATGCCATAATAGTGGAATCTTATGCCTGCAACCAAAGAGTTAAGCTACGCATATCCTACTATTATCCGACACATTTAATATATGAAAAAGTGCATAAAAATTAACCGAATCCTAAACACACAAAACCGGAAACCTTGGCTCTGATACCAATTGTAAGGTTTTGCCCAGAAGCTCTGATACCAAATGTTGGGGTTGATCCGTGAGGGGAAACTTCGCTTCCCCTTCACCTCGGTTGCTTGACCATGGTGATCCCTTCGATGTCCCCGGATTAAAATTTAATCCTAGACAAAAGGGATTCCCAAAGCAACCAAGTCATCGCCGTGCTATTCGTTTAGAGAGGTCACTTGAACAAACTAGTTGTTCAAACGACCATTCTCTATTCTACGAGTAGCCGCGGAATAGACGATGTCCGGATCGCCGGTTTTTGTGTTTATGCTCGGGATCCAAATATTATTTAGTCATTCACAGAAATATATCATTCTCATAAATGAAAAACAAATATAAACATGTAACATATAAAATTAGAGAATCGATATACCTCTCGATCTTCTAATGTATGTCCTTCCTTCTTTCGGACGTCGTGTGGGCGACGCTCTACCAAAAGTCGAAGCTCCTAGATCACACATCTTCCTTCCTAGCTCATCCAAAGCAAGAGGAAGAATAGAAAAAAGGCTCATCTCCTTCCTATGGCCAACCAACAAGCAACAAAAGAAATGCTTGCCGCCGGCCAACAAGGAGAAGGAGATAATGGTGGAAACCGACCAAGACATCAAGGGAAACCCCTTAGTCTTGTTTCCATCACCCAAGGAGAGGGAGAAGGGGTCTTTAGATGCTTTCCAAGGGTTGGAGAAGGTGATATGGGCGCCGGCCACCAAACCATGAAGAAGAAAGGAAGAAACTTTCCTTATTTGGTGCCACCCAAACCTCCTAAACCCTAAGCTTCCAAACCCTAATCCAAGCTCACCTTGTGGCCGGCCATGGAAGTGAGGAAGAAGATTAGGATGAGCTCAAGCCAAGGTAAAGAGGAGAACCATAGTGGCCGGCCAACTCTTAGGAAGAAGAAGAACATCTCCTATAGTTGCCGCCCACCCTTTTCTCCCAAAAACCTAGCCACCCAAACCCTAATCCTAACTTACCTTATATCCGGCCGTGGAAGAGGGGAAGAAGAATAGGATAAGTTCAAGCTAAGGTAGATAGGAGCAGCATAGTGGCTGGCCAACCCAAGGAAGAAGAAGAACAACCTCCATTAGTTGCCGCCCACCCTTGCTCCAAAACCCTAGCCACCAAACCCAATCCTAAACCAACTAGGATTCCTAGCCACCAAAGGAAGCAAACCCTAATCCCCTCATCCCTTGTGTTCTCTTCGCCAACAATCCCTAAGCCACCCT
Organism: Wurfbainia villosa; assembly: GCA_025175895.1. Classification (NCBI taxonomy): domain Eukaryota; kingdom Viridiplantae; phylum Streptophyta; class Magnoliopsida; order Zingiberales; family Zingiberaceae; genus Wurfbainia; species Wurfbainia villosa. Next base: position 32,386,600 of record CM046000.1, on the reverse strand, counting down.
TATATAGAGTTTAGGGATAAGTCTTGGTTTAATCTCCACCATTGGTTCAAGGGATTTAATCTCAACCGTCGGATCTAGAGATTTAATCTCAACCATCGGATCTTAGAGATTTAATCTCTACCAATGGATCTTAGAGTTTTGTTTCTATCCATTGGATCTAAGCATCATGAGGTGTTAATAGGCTACATTAGGGACCATGAGGAGGAGTTGGGTCTTGGCCACCCATGGATCAAGCCCACATAAAGTCCGATCCACTAATGATGGTCCAATCCACTAAAGGTCCATCATTGATCTACCTCACCAACCCCCATATGATAATATGGGCTCCATATATTATTTGTACATTTTCTCCCCGTGTTTAAGATCTCGAATGTCCGTCGATTAATTAATTTACTAACCATTAATTAATCAACATCTAACTCCTTGAGTAGTACCACTCAACCTTTTCATCATGCCGGACCAAGTCCACCTGCAGGGTTTACATGATGAACCTTATGAGCTCCTCAAGGGGACATCATCATCCTAATATATAGGATACGGTTTTCTCCTATAATCAACGGCACACCATATAAATAATATCATCTCCCAACTTACCGAGTCTATCGATTTAATCTATAAATCTCGCCCATTGGTAAATCAAAGAGATGAGTACTAAGTATATGTGTCTGTTATTATATCAGGATTAAGAGCATGTACTAAATAATATCTGAGGTCCGATTCGATTATATAGTCAGCAATAAATCGAATCACCTCTAAATCGGTCCTGCTCAATACACACAAAGTGCACTAGTGTGATTCTATGGTTAAGACAAACCAATATCAAACCACACTACAACCATTCCGATGGTTTGTCCAAAGTCATCTCGGTTGTGAGCCTTTGCTTATACTTTTCAACGGACCGATAACTTGGTCTCCTGTGTGACACCACACACCATGTTATCTACAATGTAAAGTATTATACAATATTGCATAACCATAAAAATATGCAAACAATGATCATGTGATTCTTATTTCAAAAATAAAGATGTTTATAGAAAAGATAGACTTTTCAGTATACATCCCTACAGCTTTCACTATTCTCTCCTTTGCACCAAGCTAGGTGGAGGTAACCTCTTTACACAAGAATCACTCCTCTTACAAATATGATGTAAATGAACTCAAGTAAGAGGATGTAAAAACTTTAGGACACTTTGGGAGAATTTAGAGTATGAACATTAGGCCCCCAAAGCCCCTCACCCTTCCTCTTTATAGAGGAAGAGGGTTTCTTCCCGTTGACACAGGACCAGTCGACTGATGCCCCCGATCAGTCGACTGATCCCGTAGCCATTTCCCAATAACGACTTCTTCCACGTTGGATTCCATCCAATGACTCCAACATCAGTCGAATGATCTTACCATCAGTCGACTGATGGACCTATCAGTCGAGTGCTCATGAACTCGACTCCATTCTGTGCCTGAAACCCTTGCGACCAGTCGACTAGTGGTCTTGCAGTCGACTGCCATTCCATGGCAGTCGACTGTTGGCACTTGAACCGGACTCGAACACTAGTCGAGTCATAGTCGACTTAGAGTAGTCGACTACCATAACATGGCAGTTGACTGATGCCGGAAAATCGCATTTGACACTTAGCCAATTGGCCAAGTTTCACCTAAGAGCACTACCCCTTCCCGGGTTACATTCGCTCACTCTCATTCCTCGGAGTCCCTTGCCTTTGAAGTTATCTTTTTCCGACCACGTCCCTCGGATGCGCCAAGCGCACGGCTCTGCAGTGTCATCCTTCGCGTCTCGCCCTGAAGTCTACTTCTTCTGGCTTCACTCCAAGCTCCTCGTCCGGCGGTCCCTCGGATGCTCCAAGCTCACAGCTTACGCAAAGCCATCCTTCACTGACTCAAAGACCGAGTCATGAGATGTGAAACTCGCCAAGGCTCCATGTGCGAATTACTAAGTTCTGCAAGACTCCAAAGCACATATCAAATCCAAACATCCTAACTTAAACCCTTTGTCACACACATCAAAATCATATCACGGGTTGATTGCACTAACAATCTCCCCCTTTTTTATGTGTGGCAATCCGTTTAAGTTAGATAAAACATTTGATAAAAATATCAAGGTAAGAAAGCTTGTAAATAACATGATTAGCAACTCTCCCCCTTAATACATGAAACTCCCCCTAAATACAATTCCTCCTTACTTAAACATATATATTTCTCCCCCTTTGACACCATCAAAAATACTAAACAAGGTTTACATAAGCATGGCATCAAGTTTAGAGGGAAACAAAAGCCAAAACATGCCGTAAAATCGGATAAAAGAGATTACTAGGCATGTTATCAGTCGATTGGTTCAGACTACCAGTCGACTGGCACTTGGATTTTGGATTTTTCTGGTTTTCAGGGTGAATTTTAGAAATGTATTAAAAATTCTACAAAAATCAAAAAATCATGAAATTTGGGGAACACATTTCTTTTAAGTATCTTTATCAATGAAAAATAGTTTTTCATGAAAAATTATTATATTTTTAAATATTTGTCAAAAATCCAAAAGCTTCAAAAACAACTAGGTTTTTGATCAAATTAGTATCACTTTTAACACCTAGTTTTGGTTTGGATTGTTTCAAAACATGAACACACAGATTTTGAAGTAAGAAATTGTTTTGAAAACATATGAAATATCCAACCATAATATTTGAGCAATATGTCTATGAATTAAACATAAGTCTTCCCCATGATTGGTCTATTATTTCTATTTTGATACCTTAAATGATCATCTAAATGTCATAGGCATTAGTATCATCCTATCATCTCACCCATGCTAAGTTTTCAATCAAGGTAGCCTATGGTGAGTGTGAGATGTATCCTAAAGATATTTGTATATACTTAACCATTAATTTCATGCAATTATACACAAGGTTAAGTATCATCCTAACATACTACAAAATTATAAAGACATATATGAATTGATTTCACATTATGATCATGAAGCAAATGTATTCATCAATTAATAATCATGCATTAGGTATGATTAGTAAGTCAAATATCACCTAAAGCATGATTTAAACCCTATTTCCTATGATTATGTGCCAAATGTCAAGATCCTAAATCATGATTGCGAACATACATAACAATTTCATTAATCATCATGATTTAAGCATTATTATCAATTTATGGGCACATTATCATCACCCAACACTATGCTAAAATTTTGTCCCGCCATCCTAAATCAACCAAAAATATGATATAGGTAAAGTCCACATGGTTGACTATCCTAGGGTTTTCCTAACCCTTAAGGATGGATTTAGGAATCCAAAACAAATTCTTTCCTATGGGGATCACTAAAAATTCCTTAGGGATCCATTTTCTAGCTATTGTTTTCTTTTTATCTTGACCCCTAGCAATTAAACATTTATAGGCCTTTTTATTTTTATTTTCCTTATATCCTAGGCCTTTCTTATTGAAACTTGCCCTTTGACTCCCTATGATCATGTTAAGGGTGTTGGAGCCTATTGTGAATTTTTCTAGGGCCTTGGTCAAATGGTCTACCTTTTCCCTTAACATCCTATTTTCTTCAATGCATGCATCATTAACATCAAAAGGCATATAGTCATGTGAGCATGCATCATTATCATGACTAGAAGAAGTATCATCATTAATATTTAAGCATGCTTTTTCTAATTTATTTTCTAAATCCTTAATTTGATCTAGGATGCTCTTATTTTTCTTTTTGGCCCTAAATAGATTCTTAGTAAGACTGGAAATCATGGAAACTATTTTACTTGGTGAGAGGTTCATTACCATAGTTTCCATGTCCTCTTCTTCGGATGAGGAGGATGATGAAACTCCCCCTTCACTAGAGCTCTCCTCACTTGTGCTTGATCTTTCTTCTTGCTTGGAGGAGGAGGTGGAGTCTAGGTCATCAAATGTCATTAGTGCCAAATTTGTGACGAAGCCATTTTCTTCTTCCTATGATGATGAGGAGGAAGGGTCATCCCAAGTTCTTGCTTTTAGTGCTTTGGCCTTCCCCTTTTCCTTGGCCTTCTTCTCTTCTTCCTTCTTCTTGCTCCCCTTTTTCTTCTTTTCTTCCTTCTTCGTCCTCTCTTCTTTACTCTTGTTTAGGAGGGGACAATTGTCCCTTATGTGTCCCTCTCCTTGGCAATTATAGCAAATCACCTTCCCCCTTTGTCTTCTTCTCATATCATTAGATTTATTAAATTTAACATTTTTCAAAGCACGCCTTACCTTCCTTACCATGTATTCTTCTTCCGTGCTATCCATGGAGGAAGAAGAGGATGCTTCGCCGGAGGAGGAGGGAGTCTCCATCTTCTTCTTCCCTTTGTTGGCCATCAAGGCTACTCCTCTTGAAGGTTGAATTCTAGGCTCTTCTACTATTCCTTCAAGCCTTGTTTCATGGATCTCCATGGTTGAGAAAAATTCCTCCAAGGTGCTAACTTCTAGGTTCTTGGAGATGTAGAAGGAATCCACTATAGAGCTCCATCTTGAGGACCGGGAAAATACATCTATAGCCTTCATTACCATATCCCGGTTGGAGAGCTTTTCCCCTACACTTGTCAAACCGGTTAAAATTTCCTTAAACCTAGAGTGTAGGGATTTTACCTTCTCTCCCTTTTCGAGTTTGATATTGGATAATTGGGAGCGAAGGAAATCTCTCTTTGCTAGCTTGGCCTCGGATGTGCCTTCATGAATCTCTATGAGTTTCTCCCACATCTCCTTGGCGCTAGCACAATCTCCTATCTGATTGACTTCTTGTTGGGGGAGTACATTGTAGAGGTGATGTTTGGCTTTTGAGTTTGCCAAGTACTCTTCCCTTTGCCTCTTGCTCCACCTTGATTTTTCCAATGGCTCCCCTTCTTCATCCCTAGGCATTTCGAAACCATTTTCCATAATTAAAAGAATTTCGAAATCGGTTTCGAAAAATACCTCCATTCTCTTTTTCCACCAAGAGAATTCTCCTTAAAATTTTGGTGGATGAATGTTTGAGTCGGCCATCTCTTGATATAGTGCTTGTGTTGGCGGTTAGTCCTCAATAAGCGCCTTGGCTCTGATACCACTTGTAGGGTCGCGGTTGGCTGGCTAGAGGGGGGTGAATAGCCTTTGTCGTAGACGGTGGAATTCGTTCGTTCGTTGCTCATCTACAAAACTATTAGTGCAAGCGGAATATACAAACAAAACAACAATAAAGACAAACAAGATATCAAACAATGCTAACACCGCAATGTAACGTGGTTCATGGCTGCGCCGCTAATCCACGGTCTGATTCGTCCACGGTGAATCACTCCACAAGCTTTAACTATTCTCTCCTTTGCACCAAGCTAGGTGGAGGTAACCTTTTTACACAAAAATCACTCATCTTACAAATATGATGTAAATGAACTCAAGTAAGAGGATGGAAAAACTTTAGAACACTTTGGGAGAATTTAGAGTATGAACATTAGGCCCCCAAAGCCCCTCACCCTTCCTCTTTATAGAGGAAGAGGGTTTCTTCCCGTTGACACAAGACCAGTCGACTGATGCCCCCGATCAGTCAACTTATCCCGTAGTCGTTACCCAATAACGGCTTCTTCCACGTTGGATACCATCCAACGACTCCCACATCAGTCGACTGATCTTACCATCAGTCGACTGATGGACCTATCAGTCGAGTGCTTGCGAGCTTGACTCCATTCTGTGCCCGAAACCCTTGCGACCAGTCGACTGATGCCTTCATCTATCGACTAGTGGTCTCGCAGTCGACTGCCATTCCATGGCAGTCGACTGTTGGCACTTGAACCGGACTCGAACACTAGTCGAGTCACAGCCGACTTAGAGTAGTCGACTACCATAACATGGCAGTCGACTGATGTCAGGAAATCTCATCCGACACTTAGCCAATTGGCCAAGTTTCACCTAAGAGCACTACCCCTTCCCGGGTTACATTCGCTCACTCTCATTCCTCGGAGTCCCTCGCCTTTGAAGTTATCTTCGTCCGGCCACGTCCCTCGGATGCGCCAAGCGCATGGCTCTGCAGTGCCATCCTTCGCGTCTTGCCCTGAAGTCTACTTCCTCTGTCTTCACTCCAAGCTTCTCGTCCGACGGTCCCTCGGATGCTCCAAGCGCATGGCTTTCGCAAAGCCATCCTTCACCGACTCAAAGACCGAGTCATGAGATGTGAAACTCACCAAGGCTTCATGTGCGAATTACTAAGTCCTGCAAGACTCCAACGCACATATCAAATCCAAACATCCTAACTTAAACCCTTTGCCACACACATCAAAACCATATCACGGGTTGATTGCACTAACAGTGGTGTCTCAATAGGTCCAGCCAATGGCTCATCACTATGAGTTATTGGTTGTGGTGCTTCACCAGGTATCTCATCAATGTCTATTTGAGTCTCTCGAGCCTCCTCAAGCTTAACGACACTCCCACTATTTTCTTGCAAGAGAAACTCTTTCTCTAGAAACACAACATGCCTTGAAACAAACACCTTTCGTTCCACAGGATGATAGAATTGGTAACCCCTTATTTCCTTAGTGTATCTAATAAATAGACATTAATCAGACTTAGCATCCAATTTTTCTGATATAGTCTGCTTCACATAAGCAGGACAACCCCATATCTTCAAGTAAGATACATGAGGTTTCTTACTATTCCATATCTCATATGGAGTAGTAGAGACTACCTTGGTTGGCATTCTGTTTAACAAGTAAACAACTATTTGAAGTGGATAGCCCCAAAAGGACTTGGGAAGATTCGCATGATTCATCATTGACCTGACCATGTCCAACAAGGTCCGGTTACGCCTCTCAGATACACCATTATGTTGTGGTGTATATGGCGGAGTCCATTGAGACAATATACCATTGTCTCTTAGATAATCTAGAAACTCTTGACTTAAGTATTCACCACCTCAATCCGATCAAAGTATTTTAATACTCTTGTCATGTTGTTTCTCTACTTCATTTCTGAATTCTTTGAACCTTTCAAAGGCTTCAGACTTGTGTTTCATCAAGAACACATACCCAAACCGTGAGTGATCATCGGTGAAGGTAATGAAGTAGCTATAGCCTCCCAAAGCTTGAGTTGACATAGGTCCACATACATCAGTATGTATTAGACCTAGCAACTCTCCCACTCGTTCACCTTTTCCTGTAAAAGGTAACTTAGTCATCTTGCCTTTTAAGTATGATTCACATGTATCGTATGAATCCAATTCAAACGATTCTAGAATTCCATATTAGTGTGATTCGGACATGCGTTTCTTGCTTGCATGGCCAAGACGACAATGCCACATGTAGGAGTCTAATTGATTATCCTTTTGAGCACTCTTATTGCTTGCTTCGATATTGAAAACGTCACTGGATATGTCTAACGTATAAATACCATTGCTTAAAATTCCAATCCCATAAAGAACTCCATTCAAAGTTATGTAACAACAATTATTACTAAAAGTCAAATGGTACCCATTTCTATTTAAACAAGAAATAGAAATGATGTTCTTTATCAATGAAGGAACATAAAAGCAATTGTCCAGTTCTAAGACAAGTCCTGCAAGGAGTTTCAACAAATACGTTCCGATGGCGAGTGCATCAACCTTTGCTCCATTCCCAACACGTAAATTTGACTCTCCCTTGATGAGTCTTCTTCTATTCCTTAGCCCATGTATGTCATTACATATATGGGAGCCACACCCAGTATCCAATACCCAAGTGTTTGAGGAAATAGAATAACAATCAATAACGAAGATATCTGAAGAAGATGGGGCATCCGATGTCTTATTCTTCTTTATGAACTCAAGATAAATCTTGCAATTTCTTCGCCAATGGCCCTCCTTGACATAATGATGGCAAGTGCCTTTTTGAGCTGGTTCTGCCTTTTTAGCCTTTTTCTTCCCCTTCTGTTATTCCTTTGACTTCCTCTTAGAACCTTTCTTCGAGGAATCAACTTACAGCACCATCCCTTGCTCATGCTTCACAGAAGACTCCATAGTCTTCAGCATGTTGAGCAGTACCACAGATGAACCTTCTTGCATCTCAGAGGTGAAGAGGAGCTTGAAGACTTTGAACCTTTCGAATCTCACTTGCTCATCAACCAACTCATAAAGATGAAAGACTTTGGTATGAGCATCCAAATGCTCATGCTGCTTCCGCAGCTCAGGTACCATCGTGGCTAGCATGATGCAACTCACCATTTCAGAATCAGTCACATATTTCTGATAGGCCTACAATTGGTCCAAAGTTGCATTGTCACTAGGACGGGTGGGAAGAGGCGCTTCGAGGACATTTGCAAGTTTTTCAACCTTGAGAACAATTCCCAAGTTTTTAAGCCAGTCCAAGAAGTTCGACCCAGTCAATTTATTCAAATCCAAAATGGAACGCAAATTCAAAGACATCATGATCAATAGATTAACTTAGAAATACAAAATGAGCATATATGAAAAAGATGATTTAAAATGCATCAATATATATTCATAAATCTCATTCATTTTTTGAATTTCAAAAACCCCAAAATCACTTTGGGAGATCATAGGTCCATCTCCGAATGGGCTGATATCCATCATAGATAGGAACTACCTTGGAGAGAGTCCAACAAGCCATTCATAGCTACGATGGTAGGTATTAAATATACCGATTGCATATCACATATATGCAACTATCACAATGTGCTATCAACTAATTGAATGTTCACACATACATCGGGTTGTTAACTCACTAACAAGTATGCATCATATACATAGAACCCAACTTCACCTCCCTTCACATCGACCTTGGAGAGAGTCCAACAAGCGGATGCTCCAGGTTAAAGCCAACCCATTAATCAAGACATAATTTTAATATGGTTAGAGTACATTCAACCAATTAGCCCGGCTTGGAGAGAGTCCAACAACCAAAGCTAACGATTGACCTCTGACTCTTACCATATTAGTATTAAACTATTCCATAGTTTGAACATGTTTGGGTTCGAGCCGGGCTTGGAGAGAGTCCAACAACCCAAACAAGAAACGGAACTCTGGTTCTAACCATATTAATGGAAGGTGTAGGCTTTAATATTGTGTAAGGGTTTTTATATCTCATCCTCTTTGCATGCAAATAACTATTATATACATGGCATGACATACATGACATACATCTACATGTCACGACACGCATAGCATAATGATATGCATCTAATGCAATTACATGACATACAATTATGACATGTACAAAATTTCCTTATATGTCATAACTATTTATGGAAATAAAATATGTTTGAGATTTGATTCTCCAAATCAAATCATGATTAAATTAGGAAATAAATTTCCAAATCTAATCACATATTTTATTTGTGGAAAGTGTTGATTAAGGAAAGTCAATTTTTAATTTAGGAAATAAATTTCCTAAATTGTCAAAACTATTTATGGAAATAAAATATATTTAAGATTTGATTCCCAAATCAAATCATGATTAAATTAGGAAACAAATTTCCAAATCTAATCAAATATTTTATTTATGAAAATATTAATTTCCATAAATACTTCTAACTTTCCAAAAGTAGAAGATTTTCATAAATACTTCTAGACTTTCAAAAATTAAAAATTTCCATAAATACTTCTAACTTTCCAAAAGTAGAAAATTTCCATAAATACAATTACGACTATCGCAAAATAATTTTACGATTATATTGAAACACAACCTGAGCTCTGATACCACTGTTGGGTTTCTGGCACCGCGGCGAGTGTGTGTTTGAACATATTTCGTAAACATGTGCGCAGCGGAATAAATAAAAAACAATAAATCTAATTTATTACATCACACACACCACACGCATGCATAGTACAACATGTGTAGACATAACCGTAGTTTCAAATTTTGCAATAAAAGAAAATTTATTCTACGTATACCTTACATATCACGTGTATCCGTATCCATGCCGAGTATCTTCGGGATGACTTCACAAAGTCACGAGTCTCGTCTTCGTATGAGTCACTAGCCTCGTGTCGAAGATGATGTGATTGAGAGAAGATCACAATCCGAATCAAAATTCGGATTCAAAACCGAGTCCCCAAAACTCGCTTCTCTGGAGAGGTATTCGTCAACCGTTTGATGAATCCTTCGTCCTCCACCTATAAGGATTACCGAAGATCAAATCCCCGGCAAGGAATTCACTGTCGGAGCTCCAAACGTCGTCCAAATGATGCTCCGACAAGAAGAAAACAAGTTGTCTAGAAAACTGGACAGCTTTGGTGGAGGATGTTACGCCGGCCAAATAAGGAAAGCTAGGTGCTCACCTTGTCGCCGGAACCAAGGAAGATCACTGGAGGGTCGCCGGAGGATTGCCGACAGGAGCTTGGACGCCGGAAATAACTTGGACGGCAGCACAAGGGGTGGGCGACGGCAAGGGCTTGGGCACCGACTACAAGGAGAGGAGGGAGAGGGGCAGCAAGATTAGATTAGGTTTTCACAAAACCCTTAAGCCCTATTTTTATAGAGAACAAATTCTCCTAATGATTATTGGTTCATAACCAAAAACCCATTAACCCGCTCCATTAATTTAAGTTAAAATAAACCAAACTGATTTGGTCTATTTTAAGTTAAAATGCACCGAATCAACTTTGGTTCATTCGTTTAAAACAAACTAAACCCCTTTGGTTTATTCTCCACCATTGGATTAGAACCAAACCAATTTGGTTCATCCATCATGTCTTCATAAGACATGGCCCATCCATGCTTCTATTGCGACTGAAACGATTTCATGCTCGCTCTTTGTTTGGTCCAACCAAACCTAGTTTCTCTCGGTCTGAGAATTTCATTCTCAAGCTCGTTTTAAATCCTTCGGAATACGCTCGTTGTGCGTATGACCAAATAGGTTCTCATTTTATGTTGGCCATCTATAATTAACCATTAATTATAGAATGATTATGAGTGGCACTTAGTAGTACATCATGATCTCCAATTAACCAAAAAGATCAACGGTTGATCCAGAACTATTTCTGAAACCCTTCAACAGCTATAATGATTCGTGCCCCATTCCCTTTACTCATCTTATACCCACTTGGTTTAGGTTATGGTCTATAGTATCAGTCCCCACTTGGTTGACTACGTCACATCTAGCCAAAGTATCATTTCCTTGTCCTACGGATTCTAGTTACTGCACATGTATCCAACAGTACCTTACTCTAAACATGTAATGCTTGGACAAAGACTTTAGTAACAATCCAATGAGAGGTCATGGGTATACATCTCCTCGCAAGGAGTGGTGAATCCTTTATAGGCTATTCAAACACCTTCGATCACTTCGACTTATACCCTCAGAGATGCTTGCTTAAGATGTCAAAGAATAAGTCTTCATGACCATGATGACTTGAATACTTCAAGTCAAAGGAACATCGCACTTAAGCTACAGTAAGAACTTCATTGACATATCTATATATGCAGAGAACCATATGAAGTCTTACAGCTGGTCACTCCAATAAACTAGTTACCATAACTAGCATCCACAATTAACTCCGGACATCACAATGTCTCCAGTCAGTGAGAATCAGCTGCTTGGATACACCAAAGAGTATACCTCGTGCTAGTCTCGACAGAATTGATGGTGTCCAAATCCATTAATTCATCGACTAGGGATAATTCCAATACATCACAATTACACATGTAGAGATACTCACTAGTTGTGATTTAATAACAAATTCTCTCATGTTGTGAATCATATCGTGGACATTCAATAAATGAGTTTAAGATCTAATCAAATACATGAAAACATGTATACTCAAATAGTGAATCTTCATTTATCATATAAATGGTACAATCATAAGACGATTGCCTTAGGGCACCTCTCATATATAACTAACAAATGGCAGAGTGAAAAAATTCTTCCGACTTGATGGGGCAAAGCCCTAGATCAGATCATCACACTTTTTTATGGCTCGGCATTAGCCGAAGTCGTCATCCCCGTGCAGTGGTGAAATGGAGGAGTAGGGTTTAAGGTAAGAACACATGTGAAGAATGGCAGAGTGAAAAAATCCTTCCGACCTGATGGGGCAAAGCCCTAGATCAGGTCGTCACAGTTTTTTATGGCTCGACGCTAGCCGAAGTCATCATCCCCATGCAGTGGTGGAACGGAGGAGTAGGGTTTAAGGTAAGAACACATGTGAAGAATGACAGAGTGAAAAAAATCCTTCCGACCTAATGGGGCAAAGCCCTAGATCAGGTCATCACACTTTTTTATGGCTCGTTGCTAGCCGAAGCCGTCATCCTCGTGCGGTGGTGGAACAAAATCCTTCTATCCTGATGGAGCAAAGCCCTAGATCAGGTACTCACACTTTTTTACGACTCAGCATTAGTCGAAGTTGTCATCCCCGTATGGTGGATGATCGGAGGAGTTGGGTCTAAATGCACAACATCATGCAATGACGGAGTAAAAAATTCTTCTGACCTGACCAGGTGAAACCCTCGGTTAGGTCGTCACTATTCTCTTTGCTTGTCTTCCAGGCAAGCAGATATCCCCGTATGGTGGAGGATCGAAGGAGTTGAATTTAAGGTAGATGTACTCTTGAAGAAATATAACGGCAGAGTAAAAGATTCTTCCGACCTGACCAAGTGAAGCCCTCGGTTAGGTCGTCACTATTCTCTTTTCTTATCTTCCAGGCAAGCAAATATTCCCGTATGGTGGCAGATCGGAGGAGTGGAGTTCAAGGTAGGTGCACAGAAGAAGATAACGGCGGAGTAAAAAAATTTCCCGACCTGACCAGGCGAAGCCCTAGATCAGGTCGTCACTATTCTTTTTATCCCTATGTGGTGGTGGATCGGAAGAGCTGAATTTCCACTCAACTATATATTATTTTTATCCCCGTATGGTGGTGGATCGAAAGACCTGAGTTTTCCCTCAGCTATATATTATTTTTATCCTTGTGTGGTGGTGGATCGGAAGAGCTGAATTTCCACTTAGCTATATATTATTTTTATCCCCGTGTGGTGGTGGATCGGAAGAGATGAGTTTTCCTTCAGCTATAAATTATTTTTATCCTCATATGGTGGTGGATCGGAAGAGCTGAGTTTTCTCTCAGTTATATATTATTTTTATCCCCGTGTGGTGGTGGATCGGAAGAGCTGAGTTTTCCTTCAGCTATAAATTATTTTTATCCCCGTATGGTGGTGGATCGGAAGAGCTGAGTTTTCCCTCAGCTATATATTATTTTTATTCCCGTGTGGTGCTGGATCGGAAGAGCTGAGTTTTTCTTCAGATATAAATTATTTTTATCCCCATATGGTGGTGGATCAAAAGATCTGAGTTTTACCTCAGCTATATATTATGTTTATCCCCATGTGACGGTGGATCAGAAGAACTAAGATTTCCCTCAGCTATATAATATTTTTATTCCCGTGTGGTGGTGGATCGGAAGAGCTGAGTTTTCCCTCAGCTATATGTTATTGTTATCCCCGTGTGGTGATGGATCAGAAGAGCTGAGTTTCCTCTCAACTGTATATTATTTTTATCCCCGTGTAGTGGTGGATCGGAAGAGCTGAGTTTCTCCTCAGTTGTATATTATTTTTATTCCCGTGTGGAGGTGGGTTGGAAGAACTGAGTTTTCATTCAGTTATATATTATGTTTATCTCCGTATGATGGGGGATTGGGATTGTTGTATTTTTTTACTTAATTTCTGTACATTGAAGAGGAGTTGAGGCCTCAAGCGGAAGAAGGAAGGCTGGAGGAATGGATGGGATGAAAAGAGTATTAGCGAATGTTGGGAATATTTGTAACGGCTAGAGGGGGGTGAATAGCGTCAATGGAATTCTTTCGCGTTCGTGTCTACAATTTCGTTAGCGCAGCGGAATATAGATATAATACAATAACGAAATGGACAAGCACATACAAAGACACGAAGATTTAACGTGGTTCGGAACCGAATGGTTCCTACTCCACGGATCGGGTTCGTACGAACCCTAGCGATGCCAATCACACACCACTATAATAAACACTCCTTCTCGGAACAATCCAGAGGTGGAGAAACCTCGTACAAGATGATTACAACAATAATCAAAAGCTACAAGCAAATACAATGAAATACAAAGCAAAACTAGTAAAGAAAAACACTTTACAAATGCTCTTGAATGCTTGATCGCTAGGTTGATTGAGTAGCACTTGGAGACCCTGAATTGCAGCAGCAACTCGCCCCAAATCGCCTCAAAGAACCCTTTTGTTTTTCCTCCATCACGAGCTCCATATATAGCTTCAACCTGTGCTGGAAAAAGTCGATCAGTCGACTGATCGGGACCATCAGTCGACTGATGCCACTGTTGTCGTGAGACAACGACTAGATCCACGCTGGATAAGTCCAACGGAACCTTCATCGGTCGACTGATTGTGACCATCAGTTGACTGATGGAGTCCTCACTCAACCAATCGAGTCTCGACTCCATTCTGTAGCCGATTTCTCGAGCACCCGATCGATCACCACGATCGATCATTCGCTGAGCTCATCGATCGGCCCCACCTCGCGATCATTGCTAGGCCATAACCCATGATAAACTAGTTGACTCGGTCGGTCATGGCCCGCCACACCTCAAACATGAGTTTTGAACCCAAGCATGGTTCCCCATACTTGCTAGACCACCCTTAGCCTAGACCTAAGCCTTCTAGCCACCTCCATCAGCCTCACGCCTCTCGGATCCCTCCAAGTCATCCATGACTTGTTCATCCATCGCGCTAGCCTTCAGGTGCTTCCATCGGCTATGTCATGCTAACGGTGTCTACACCGTCAAGGCACATTGGACTTACGCCGCCAAGACTCCGCTTGGACTTTACGCCGCCAACCATTGGACTTATGCTGCCAAGACTCCCGCTTGGACTTTACGCCACCAATATCAAACCCTTGGACTTCTCAAATGCCAAGACTCAAGCTTGGACTTTCCCTTGCCAACCCATGTTGTACTTTCCATGCCAAGACCATGCTTGGACTTTCCTTGCCAACCCATGTTGGACTTTTCATGCCAAGACCATGCTTGGACTTTCCTTGCCAACCCATGTTGGACTTTCCTTGCCAACCCATGTTGGACTTTACATTGCCAAGACCCATGCTTGGACTTTTTCCAATGCCAAGTGTCCCACTTGGACTTTCCATGCCAAGTACTCAAGACTTGGACTTTACCAAATGACAATTACATTGTCATATGTTTTTGTCGAAACATCAAAACATCACTCGAGTCAAACTCGAGTCCTGGTCAATCGTAACCTGGGCCGATTGCACCAACAATCTCCCCCTTTTTGATGTTTGACAAAAACCAAACAAATGATTGAGTTAGAACACTAACTCAAATCCTTTACCAATTATCCCAAATTGGTAAATACTCTCCAAATGTTCTCCCCCAAACATTCTCCCCCTTTTTGACTAACATCAAAAAGGTTTTCTCCCCAAGAGGGTCAATGTCTCATGTCCCAATGAGATCTTACAATCTCCTCCTTGGTCCAAAAATACTTAGGATGCCTACCATCTTCCTAGTGATAAGTCCAATATCACTCAAGAGAGACAATCCCATTTACTCTCCCAATTTCCAAATTGGGTCTTTCAAAAGTCCCATCAATTTCCCAATTGATGTCATATTCTCCCAATAACTTCTCCTCTTCAAGGAGAAAAACACATCCATCATCCCAAGATGGATATCTCCCCCTAAAGGCTTGATCCCCCTTGACCATTGCACCAACAATGTCCTTGGGCAGTCCCTAAGCCAATAGGAACTCTAAACCATCAAAATTAAGGTTAGAAATTCAATATAGAACTTTCCAACACTTTAAAATTGATACAAACCCTACACAACTCTCCTAATCCATATCCAATAGATTTTCACCCTTTATAATGCTTCCCAAAGCATATCCTAGGGTTAGGAGTGGTTAGGGACCTTTACCATGGCTGAACACAGGCTAACCAAACCTAGTTTTCCCGAAATCAACCTTGGCAATGACTACCTAATCCAATGCCACACTCATCACGATCGCCACCAGGCGTGATCGATAATCAAATTTCAATTTGATTATCAGAATCGAGTTTTGGAAATTCATAAATAATTATACGTTTATCGAAAAATCCTGAAAGTTCATACGTATAATACTTATGACACATACAATAGATGAAAAATATTTTAAAATTATTTTACCCATAAAATAGTGAATTTAATACAAAACTCAAAACCATTGAAATTTTCAATGTTTTGGCCCTATTTTGTATCAACTTCATCAATGGTGATTGCTATCAAAAGATAGACTTCACCAAGGTTTTTCAAAATGATTTTAAAATGTTTTCAAAACTTTATTTTGGATCATATTCCTTGGGCTCTATGCACATGACTTGTACACAAGCTTTCCCAATGATCCACAAATAGAATTAGATGAGTTTTAGTTCATCTAGATGCAAAAACTATGCACCTTGAACTTAACTCATATCCTAGCATCTCACATGTATCTATGGTGTATAAATGCACATACATGTCAATTAGATGTGAGATGTGGGTTTTGTTCTCCCTAAACTAGGGTTTCATGCATCTTCTAAAGCAACTCTACTTGATTCCCTTATAAATGGGACTTCAAGTCATGTCGTTGTCTTTAGTTCAATTTTAATCAATCTAATGCATGAAATGATCATGACATAAAGATAGCAATAATTAAGCATAGACAATGATCATGATGTCATGGCATATGATAAAATCTAAAAACACATGACATTGGTCCTTAATCCCTAAGCATACTCATGACATATAAATGATAGAACATAAACATGATGTCATGTCATGGCATATGGCAAACAAATCATGGCAAGTAAAAAGTATAGGTATAAGTATACCTAAATTTTAATATTCATTACCATTTGATATGGTTAGATATATTTTGCCATATTATCATTAATCTCCCTAGTGTGCCAAAAACCCAAAATGGCACACTGACCTCTAAACCTAAATTGTGCCAATTTAACCATTTTATCAAGCTTCTCAAAGAATATTGGCACACCCTAAAATCTTTTAGGATGATAATTCAAATTTATTTCCAAGGTATCCATAACCTTGAAAATAACCTAAAGTGCCACCTTTGCCATGGTTGAGTTAACTACCCATCCATTTAAGGTTGGCACACCCTAACCCATCTAGCGTGAATCAATCACGCTCTTAGGAACCCAAAACCGATTTGAGCTCCTAGGGTTAATTAGGTATTCCTTAGGGATAACCTCCCTAGATACCTTCCTAATGACCCTCCTAGTCTTATTAGCCTTGGTCATTTGGGTCTTACCTAGGTTGACTCTAGGGGTAGCTCCCCTTGCAACCTTCTTAGTGGCCACCCTAGGTTTCCTAGAAACCTTAGCCACTAGACACAACCCTTGGTCAACTCTAGGGATGACTTCCCTATTGACCTTAGTCTTCCTAGACCTAGTTTGTGTTCCATAATCAAATGGAACACTATGGTAAGCCACCTTAGGCTTAGGTTTGTGACCCAAACCTTGCTTGCCCTTAGTTGACTTTTGACTCTTAGGTCCTAGGAGTTGACTTTGACTTTTGGACCTAGAAGTTTGACTAATTGACCCTTGCATTTGATTTTGCATAACCTTAAGGGTCTTTTCATGTTTTTCAAGCCTTGATCTCAAGGCTTGATTTTCCTTTTCTAATATCTCAATTTTTGATTTTTCATTTTCTCTTGAGATATTTTTATTTCTAGGCATATGTCTAGATTTCTTAGCATTAAAGCCTAGATGTTCTCCTATTTTCTTAATGCTTTCCTTAGGTAATATATTTTTAGGGACATTAGTCCCAAATTTCTTCTTATTTCCTAAGTGAACACTCTTAGCTCCTAGGCAAATATATTTATTATTTTTAGCATGCTTTTCATGCACAATAGCAAGACTATTAAAATTATTCCTAGCATGCTTCTTATCCCTAGAAATTGAAGGTGCATTTATAAATTTTACCTTAGGGTTTGCCTTGGAGGCTCCCCCTACTTGTGTTGCTCCTTCTTGCCCTTTCTTCTTTCCCCTTGGACATTGACTCCGATAATGTCCCTTTGAGTTGCACTTGAAGCATATAATATGCTCCTTGCTCTTTTGACTTGAGGGACCGGCATCCTTGGCCTTTGGTGCCGGTGGAGCTTTCCTAACCTTCTTTGGGCATTTGCTCTTGTAATGCCCAAATTTCCTACACTCAAAACACATAATGTTATTTTTATTTTGAATTGAGGTGTTTGAGTTACCGATGGTGGTGGAGACCGGAATTGGACTTTGGGCTTCTTCATCTTGACCGGATGTCGAAGCTTCTTCTTCTCGATGTTCCGGTATGAAGGTTCTCTCCTCCCCCTCAATCCTTGAGGTGGATGCTTCTTCCACTTCCTCCACCTCTTCCGACCCGGAAGTTGACTCCTCACTTTCTTGTGAGGATGATGATGATTCTTCTTCGGTCTCCTCCTCTTCCAAGTCTTCTTGGACTGATTCGGGATTGTCGTGGAACTTGATCAACTTGTTCCACAACTCCTTGGCATCCCTATAGCTTTCTAATCTGGACAAAATATCGTTAGGTATCAAATCAATCAACATTTTTGTTACCTTAACGGTTGTCTTGAATTTTTCCCGTTGCTCCTCGGTCCATCTCTTCATCTTGAGGATTTCGCCGTTTTCTCCTCTCGGAGCATCAAAACCTATAGTCACGGCAAACCAATTTTCTATATTTGTCATTAGAAAATATTCCATCCTACCTTTCCAATACGCAAAATGTTCGCGGTTGAAGGAAGGTGGGATGTTGACGTCATCACCCAATCTTTCCTCAAATTCCATATTCTTCCCTCTAGCTTCTTGACTCCGGGTTGTTAATCCGTAGAAGAGCCCCGGGCTTTGATACCACTTGTTGGGAATATTTGTAACGGCTAGAGGGGGGTGAATAGCATCAATGGAATTCTTTCGCGTTCGTGTCTACAATTTCGTTAGCGCAGCGGAATATAGATATAATACAATAACGAAATGGACAAGCACATACAAAGACACGAAGATTTAACGTGGTTCAGAACTGAATGGTTCCTACTCCACGGATCGGGTTCGTACAAACCCTAGCGATGCCAATCACACACCACTATAATAAACACTCCTTCTCGGAACAATCCGGAGGTGGAGAAACCTCGTACAAGATGATTACAACAATAATCAAAAGCTACTAGCAAATACAATGAAATACAAAGCAAAACTAGTAAAGAAAAACACTTTACAAATGCTCTTGAATGCTTGATCGCTAGGTTGATCGAGTAGCACTTGGAGACCCTGAATTGCAGCAGCAACTCACCCCAAATCGCCTCAAAGAACCCTTTTGTTTTTCCTCCATCACGAGCTCCATATATAGCTTCAACCTGTGCTGGAAAAAGTCGATCAGTCGACTGATCGGGACCATCAGTCGACTGATGCCACTGTTGTCGTGAGACAACGGCTGATCCACTGGATAAGTCCAATGGAACCTTCATCGCCGACCGTGACCATCGGTCGATCGATGGAGTCCTCACTCGACGATCGAGTCTCGACTCCATTCTCGTGGCCGATTTCGAGCACCGGTCGGTGATCACATGATCGGTTGATCGCTCGAGCCATCATCGATCGCCCACCTCGGCGATGATCGCTAGGCTATAACCCGATCAAACCCTAGTTGACTCGGTCGGCACGCCACATGGCACCAATCGACTGGCACACCTCAAACATGAGGTTTTAACCCAAGTATGGTTCCCCCATACTTGCTAGACCACCCTTAGCCTAGACCTAAGCCTTCTAGCCACCTCCATCAGCCTCACGCCTCTCGGATCCCTCCAAGTCATCCATGACTTGTTCATCCATCGCGCTAGCCTTCAGGTGCTTCCATCGGCTATGTCATGCTAATGGTGTCTACACGCTAAGGCACATTGGACTTACGCCGCCAAGACTCCGCTTGGACTTTACGCCACCAACCATTGGACTTATGCTGGCAAGACTCCCGCTTGGATTTTACGCCGCTAATATCAAACCCTTGGACTTCTCAAATGCCAAGACTCAAGCTTGGACTTTCCCTTGCCAACCTATGTTGGACTTTCCATGCCAAGACCATGCTTGGACTTTCCTTGCCAACCCATGTTGGACTTTTCATGCCAAGACCATGCTTGGACTTTCCTTGCCAACCCATGTTGGACTTTACATTGCCAAGACCCATGCTTAGACTTTTCCCAATGCCAAGTGTCCCACTTGGACTTTCCATGACAAGTACTCAAGACTTAGACTTTACCAAATGACAATTACATTGTCATATGTTTTTGTCGAAACATCAAAACATCACTCGAGTCAAACTCGAGTCCTGATCAATTGTGACCTGGGCCGATTGCACCAACAGCGAAAACTCAGTAAGTTTTATATTCCGGTAGAGTCGAAATATTTTAACTTATTATTCATATAATATGTGTTTGGCAAAGAAGAGACACATGCAATCTATGGTGATGAAAATTTCGTTGATAAAGAAGAGTTACATAACGCAGTCTTCCTGGAAGGGAAAATAACAGATGAGGTCCCTCTTTAAGGGGAATTACATTTCTTCCCGAGGGGGTACCGAAGATGCTCCTTTATGCATCTGTGGCTGGCGGTGCAGTTGCCGAAGGTAGGACTACTGTAGGAATATGTTCTTGGACAGATTCCTTTGAGATACCGTCAGCTCTTGATGCAGATAATAGTTGTGAGTAGAGGCTATCCGCAGCCATCGCTTCAGGTCCTGGAGTTGTTCCTCCAACTCCTCAATACGACGTCGTTCTTCAGTCTATCTCTCTGGAAACGAAGAGCTACTATCCTGCTCAGATAGGTGCTCCATGATGCAAGAATGAGAAGGGAGAAGCGTGCCTTAAGAGGAACAGAGAAACCAAAAGATGGGTTGGGTGAAGGTAATGTCGAAGGTTTTTATAGATAAAAAGGGGGATATTAATTGATCCCCTTGGGAAGTAGAGGCATTAAATACAGATAAAGGAGGGAAGACATAAGGGCAGTAGTGGGGGTTGTTGAACGAAGTAATTCTAAAAAACTGTCCGTGTTTCATGAAAAGGGTAAGTATGAAGCCAATTTAGCTGATGTGGAGACCGATCCTTTTTTGAAAATATTCCTTAGTTGGATTACATAAAGTCGACCTAATCCAAAAAAGGTTATTGTCATCGAAGGTTTTTGCTGAAATAGTTTGGGGTCTGCGAAACATAAAAAAGACAAGTACAGATACCCATTCCTTTTTATTAACATGCTAAATGGTGGTTACATTAATTAAACTCTGACTTATACAGGTTTAGTGCTATCGTTATTACTAGGGGAGCTGGCGGAGGACTCCTCTGCAGGAAGGGGTGCCAGAACAACCCTGTAAAGGTTGCCTCAGGCCCGAGGTGAAGTAGGCAGAGTTCCGATTGGGGGAGATGGAGAACCTCATTCGGAGGGACTGGAAGCAGAGCTAGGGCAGGAGGAAGAGGAGGAAGTTCAGCTGGAGCCCGAGGATCTCCCACTGTGTATTCCCAGGTCATCGGGGGGTTCCAGACCCAGTTGCGAAAGGAGGGGAAAGGAGCCCGAAAGGATCTCCTCACGTTGGGAGCCAAAACATTGGCTGGCGCAGGAGGTGGAGAAGGTTGATATGCTGAAGTGGCAGTGGATCAGGTAGCAGATTCTTTGGAGGATCCTGCGTCAAGATCATACAACTCAAAAGAATCAGAGTCGGAGGTCATGTTGATGGGGTGTCCAGCGGAAGCCATGAAGGTAGGATGGGAAATAGCTAGGGCTCACAGTAACAATTTATAGTCAGAGGGGGGAAGGTTTGTATTCCTCCTTGGGAAGTGAAGGAGAAGGTGAAGGGACGAGGGAAGTAATGGCATCAGTATAGGGAATAATCGAAATATTAGTCCCAAAACGAGTAATTACCTCTTCATTTGATGAGGCGAATTGGTGGGGCTTGGTAAGGTTTAATCTTTTTTACCGAGTGAAAGTTGGTCCCGACCCAAGGAGAATGAAGACTGGGATAGCCCAATTAGATTCCCGAGCGGAAGGTTGTAGCAGTGACTAGCACCCTAAAGGGTGGAGAATCCGCAACAACGTATGAAGGAATAGCCCAGAAATAACTTTGAAAATCTCTGATCAACAATAATTCGTACACAGAGAGTAACACGTGGTATTACAATTTCTAAAAAATCTTTATCAATAAGAGGTTGATCAGTGCAATAAGAAAAATATGACAATTACATTTCAAAAAGTTCAGGGGGACATCTGGCCAGAGCCACTTCAGGATTAAGATAACTTGTGTCAATGCCCGGTGGAGGGTAGCCTTCGGCAGTGTTTAGAGAGGAAGATCCCTCGAAGCCTAGCAGGAACAGCTGCATACCTTTCTGAGCATATCTCATCTTTAGATCTGTCTCCTGCTCTTTCAACCGGGCCTGACATTCAGCTAACTGGACGGCCAGGGCATCTCTTTCTTTTGCCGCCGTCATAGCTTGGTGACCTAGAGAAGCTAGGGCTTCAGAGTACTCCTTTTAGAGTTCATGTTGTTGGGTGGTTACTGAAGTTAGCATCCCCAGAAACACTGACACCTTCAGAGAGATGTCTTCTTGTGGTGTCGGCACGACTCCAAAGTGGTCTTCCAAACTTGCCATTCCTATTGAAGTTGGAGTATAGTTGTAGAAGACCCAGAAGCCTGGAACTCCGCCTCTGCAAACCGTATCTTATGTTCCTCTAGTTCTTGAGTGAGGAGGGGGATCTGTTGAAGCTGGCTGGATTGCAGGAACAATTGTTGTTGAAAATCATCATTCTTTCTCTGGAGTTCCTCTTTTTCACTCCGATCCACTGCCAGTTGTGTCATCAGATCATCACATTGAGGGACCAGGGTGGACTCCTTTTGTTTGCCTTCATTCAGTTGTTGGGTCATCTTTTTATGCTGAGTAAGGGAGGCAATGTGCTGAGCAGCCATCGTGGATTGGTAATTTACTATGCTCGACGTAGTTTCATTGCAAGCTTTAACTGTTTGGGATGGGAAACAGAATGTTAGGGGAACAAGTGTCAGCCTGTACACCGTAGGTATGAAGGATAGGAAAGCTTATCTCAACCAAGGATATGCACAGGTGCTCACAAGGGCTCTGCATCTGGGACTAATTGAAGAGTCGCACATCTTCGGTCCTTCGGATCCTAAGGGAGGATCCTAAAGAAGTGGATGGGGGGTCTAGAGGGGGAAGAGTCTCCCCAATAAAAAAAGGCTCCGTCGTGGATGTGAGGGGTACAGAAAGGTCCGTGACCTGAATATGAGGGGGAGAAGGAGGTAAATCTGTCTGGGTAGCTGTAGGGAGAGAGTCGACTGGAGAATCAACCCTCTGGTCAGGTTGGAAAGGGGATGAAACAGCAAAAGGGGAAGGGGAAAGTTCTTCTTGGGGGGAAGAAATAGGGGCGACCAAGGCGGTTTCTTCCTCGCGGGGTTCATAGATGATTAGGCGTCGGTGCCTATTTAATTTTAGGGGAGAAGGCGGAGGAGAAGAATGGGAGGAAGAGGATACAGGAATAGAAGAGGAATTGGGAGCGCCCTCCTTGCGAAGGCGAAGTTTCTTGCTAGGAGAAGAAGGAATAGTGGGGATTTGCTCTTGCTGCATTTCTTGGAAGGCTTCTTCCTTGCTGCTGCAATTTCCTCCCCTTTGATTATGACATCTAGCATTAGGTTGTCTGCAAAATCAACCATTAGAAAGTGTGCTGGCAACGAAAGATATTTTGTATCAGAGTATGAGCAACGTCCTACCTATGGCGTCAGGATCGGTCAGGGGGAAAGGGGACAACTCATAGCAACTAAAGAGGGGAGATTTCATCAAATGATCTGAACTATAATGGTAGTCCCTCAATATGCGGTAGACCTCTGGGAAGGGACACTGCGTCCTACTCTTATGGAAGGAAGGTAGTTCGGGAAGATCCAGTTTCCAAGTATCAGAATAAGGGAGGGGCGTCAGAAGTTGAGCGAAAAAGTAGAGAACTTCCCACCCTTTATGGGAAGAGGGCATGTTTATTAGGAATTGACAATCCAGATGGCTAGAAAGGTAGAAGAGACCCTCCTTCGAAGATTTCAGTTGGAAGAAGCAATGAAATATCAATAGGGACAGAGGAAGACGTAAATGTCGGAATATTATAATTGTCCCCGATAATATGCGAAAAGAGTTGGGGGCAAATTGATTGATGGGTAGTTTGTAAAAGTCTAATATCTCCAGGTAGGCAGGGGGCATGGGCAAACACAGACCATTTAGCAGTTGTTCAAAGAACAAGCAGTGGAAGTCCGGGGGGAAGATGAGGTCGATAAGAGGTAGTGTTGAAGCGGCAGGGTATAGAGGGGTCTATGTGTTGGTGCCTCCGGTTGAAGAAGTAATGTTGGTTGTTTAGGTGAGTGACAGTGTGTTCGTACCAGAGGCATGAGGTAGGGTTCTTCGAGGTCATAGGTGCGAAAAGAGGAGTAGCACTTACTTGAGAGATGGGGATGGAACACTGGCGAAAAAGGAGGCTAAGGCAACTGACCACCGTCGAAGAGAATCGTCGGAAGAGGAAGGGGAAAAGACTAAGTCGCTAAAGCCTAAGTTGTGCATAAAGAGGGGAAGAGGGGAAGAGGGGAAGAGGGAAATTTATACAGGTTTTTTGTGACTCTTCGACTGCTTAACAGAAGAGGAAAAGCAGAGCCCATGGGCCCAATAAGCCGTGTTGAGTGTATATGGTGAGGTAACAGGAAAAGGTAAATTAGAGTTAATTAAGGGAAGGATATATGAGAAATGTTGCACTCAGAAAGTCAAACTCAGCATTTCGTTTGACTATTTTTAGGGGGTGGCTAATGATACTGCCACTATCTAGTTCAGCGATCAAAGTAAAAGAATCCACGTGGAAGACACTGTCTAAGCTTTGAGAACTGGTTCGGTAAAATAGGTATGTGAGAACTGGTTCAGTAAAATAGGTATGTGAGAGCTGGTTCGGTGAAGTAGGTCTATGAGAGCTGATTCGGTAAAGTAGGTCTGTGAGAATAGGTTCGGTTGAGTGAGTGGAGGAATCGGCTCGGCAAAGCGAGTTTGGAGATTGGCTCTATAAGGAGAGTCTAGGAATTGGCTCGGGCTATTATAGGAAGTCTGAGGTATGGGGTCTAAGAGTTATACTAAGCCTAGGTGTCAGGCTTAGGCTAATCTTACAAAGGGCGAGAGGGTGAAAAGGGAAGGTTGGAATGTTTTCCGAAATATTTGTAGGAGTTTGTTACCTAATCAACTAGGACCCCACATAATATTCTGAGGAGTCTTCACTCCCTATTTCTGTAACAGAATGATTCTCCAGGTAACCAAGGTGGCCACGTGTACGATGATGGGAGGGGTTCGTTACGTGATAGTTGGCAAAGAAGGAGAAGGAGGATAAAAGGCAGAGGAGGGGTGAGAGAGAGGGGGATCCAACTTCCAAGAGAGAGAGAGACAAAGACACAGAAGAGCAAAGAGCAAAGACATCGCCGGAGAAGAAGAAGAAGAGGAGACAAGGAGAGGAGTGAACTCCATTCTTTCGGTCTTTGTACGCTGAAGTAAATTGTAAGAGGTTTTCACTTCACCTCTGGAAACTCTTTCCACAAAGGAGGAATTTTATAGTGAAAGTGTTTTGGCACCGTAGCTCGTGAGAGAGCTCACCCCTGTGGAGTAGGAATCTTTATTCCGAACTACGTAAAACTCTGTGTCTTGATTCTTTATTTTAGTTGTTGGCATCTACTACTCGTGTTCTATTACTGTTGCGGTCGGAGAGAACTCTAAACCTCCTATACGTCTTTTAGCATTGAAAGGAGGTGAAAAAATCCATCTACGACCGCATCAAATATCTTTCTATATACCCGCTAAATAATTTATATTCATTTTCTCTTTTATTTAACTTCTAGATTAGCAGATAGAGAATATATTATGTTTACTATCTTTGTATTGCTCAAAGATCATAGCTTGTTGGTCCCACTATGACAATGAAATTTTTTATTTTTCCTTCTTTATCTTCGTTACACTTTGTGTTTGAATTTTCACAATTATTATTATTTATTTTATTAATTTATTTTACTTTGGCAGTATTCTATTATGTCAAAATGTCAATAAGGGGTACTCCATCATTGGATGACAAGATATACCCTGAGAGTGACGAATTTAAAGGTTTTTTTGTGATTGGTTATATTTGAAATGTCTAAATGATAGAGTAGATTTATTTACTTACCCATGAAAATTCATTATGAAACTTTATGAAAAGAAGATTAATAATATGCATGCCTTCCATCAATCTTGCATGAAAACTAAAGGACTTTAAAGATATGTAAAAAAATAAATCCATAATATATGTACTGATGTACACAATAAATCTATAAGCATTACAAAACAATAAAACAAATAAACTCTCAAGAATATAGACTCTTTTATATTGTAACAATAATAAAGTATTTTATAAGTGGGCATAGTTTGATATTCTTCTGGAACATGTTCGACGTTGAATATAAAAAAAATTATATTGAACGGTTCCGAATTGACGAGCTCGAAACTTTATCTTTGCAGACAGAATTCGACTTCAGCAATAGACAGATTTACAGGGATGGCACAACTGTGATAGGTCGAATATTTTCTGAATTTATTCGATGAAAATTTTTTGAAATAGTATTATACCGAGAAAGTAAAAAATATTTGTAAAATCCTTAAAGACCGGAAGTATTATATTTCGGTAACATTTTTTCAACTCCACTCAACCTCTAGGAAAAATTTATGTAACTAAACATTTTACGTATCACAGATACATATCTGATATCATTAGAATTCAAACCCCAGAAACCACAGAAAAATTAAGCACGCCATAACTGATTCATCATAATGTTGTTCAGTACATACGGATCATTGTGGCCATGCTCAACATTTTCTGAATTGTTATGCAAACTTTGGCCTTGAAGTCATACCATGCACCAATTATGATAAAAAAAGTTTATCAATAATTTGGTCTGATAAATCAAGCTCAGCTCCAACAAACTTGTATCTTGAGAAAGAGGGCACTCGATTTATTAATTATATTGCAATGAATAATCACACGGACGATGTCGGCATTGAAGACAATCTATCCACATCAAAACAAGGTGCATGTTATACAGGATTTGGTTGCTAAAAATCATGCTAAAAACAAAGCCCTGGACCGCCACAAATATATGCGTTTGCCGTGTTAACACGTTACTCCCCCCACGAAGCAACCTCTCCTGTTGTTGAACTCTGCCGTATATACGTGAGGCTCTAATCAGTCTTCAACAAGGACCATATAATATAATCAAGTGTCGGTCCCACTGAGTCACTATATATAAATAAGTGTTGGAAATTCGACGGCTCGGAATTTTTTTTTCTAGATCAAATGGATTTGAATCTATGCTTAGATAATATGAGATATACACCATGTTGGATGATGGTGATGTAGTAAGATACAAATTTACTTTACGAAAATTAAATTATACTTCGATTGGTGATGCACAAATCTCCAGCACGGTTCTGCTCAGAACCTTTGCAAAATCTGAACCTCATAGAACTCCCGTAGTCTGGATGAAAGTCATGAATACTAGCTAATTCGAACTTTCATGGTTTCACAATGTCATAACTCTAGAACTTGATGATTGTGATGATCCCTCATGTTCTTCTCAACAAGAGTTGAGAGTTCTTGCACTATTTGCCTACACGCACAGTACATAGACGAAAACTCTCGGCTACCTACTCATAGCACTCACACAACAATCTTTTTCATCCACCTTCAACCTCATACTTCTTCCAAGAAGTATATTTAGAATGAAGAAGAGAAGAAAGAAGATGGAGTCATGATCATGGGATAATGGGGTTAACCACCATCCCATGATTCCACTTGGTATGCCTCTACATGGCCATTATCCCACATCTCCCACTTGCACACGTGGTTATATATTTTCGTCACTAGATCATATATCATGTGAGTCATCACATATAATCTTCTACTAGGTTTCCATACGGAGTTGGGCACCGTACAATTTACAAGTATATCTGCAAATAAAAAATTGCTCAATGCACCTGTAGGATGATCGAATAGTCATCTTTGTATCATAAGATAGAATCTCAGTGCACCTCAGATCTAAGACTAATTATATCCGATTGAACTCTTTTCCTCATCAAAAGTAATCTCCAAATTTTGTTCGATTTTATATTCACTATTATGTTTAATCCCTATACGGATAAATATAAAAGACTATTCGGTGAATATTTCATAATGATGCATTGTCAATTGGTCTTCTTTTCCCCAAACTCGAATTTATTAGCCACAACTCAGTTGCTTTCTTATATCTATCTTCCAGACCTCAATTTATCTTCTGTGTCATCGATAAATAGACTAAAGTAGCAAACATTGAATCATGACCTCAAAAAACAACCGAAAGTAATAAGGATACATGAGATCCCACCAAGAGGATCTCGGATCTCACACAATGGAGCTCGGTGATATTCATTTACTGTCTCAAATAATATGACTCCCACTTTTCCTAGTTCTTTTATCACATGTTGTATGAAACACGTGTCACAGTATTATTTCTCATTTTTTTAAGGGCATATGTTAGATTTCTCTAATACTGTACATGTATGTGACTTAGTTTACATATAAGAATCTATCCAAAGATCTCAGAGAGAGTATCACAAATCAAACATGATATCTGAGATCTCAAACCTGACTAACTTACAGGCAACATGGATGTGACTACGTCCATATCGATCATGTCGCACATGACCTCATCTTGAATACATATCAGGGTGATTTAAGTTCTAATAAGGTTACTCTCAAAACCTCTTACTGCTATAAACCATCTTATCTCCACTCTTTGAGGTGGCCACTCGTGTGAGAGAGTTGACCTTACTTGCCTGACATATCTATTATATCTTATAACATATATATAATAAGTGCATTACATAAAATATAAGTGTGACCAAATAATACACAAGAATCATATATATATTTCATTAAGCATCTATTGTCAATCAAGTACAAGTTGAGAAATTTCATAAAATATTCAAACCCAATGACTCTCTATGTCCCATAAAGGAGTCTTTAGTGATAGATTTGATAAAGGGATCAGCCACCATGTTGTATGTTGAAATGTACTTGACAGGCACTTCATTCTTCTCAATGATATCTCTCACATAATGGTATCTGGTATCTATGTGTTTGATTCTACTATAAAATTTAGGGTCTCAAGTGTAATCAATGGTGATCTGATTATCAGAATAAATCATTACTGATCTCCCACTATTCGCAACAACTCCTAAGTCATCCAATAGTCTTCGGAGCCAAATACTCTCCTGAATTGCTACTGAGCATGCTAAGAACTCAGCCTCCATTATAGGTAGAGAAACACAAGTTTACTTCTTACTACTCAAAGAGATGGCCCCGCCATTGACCAAGAACACAAAACCTAATGTTGATTTGTGTTTATCCATATCGCCTCCCCAATTGACATCTGAATAACCCACTAATCACAAATCACCTCCTCTGTAATACAAAGAGAAGTTTGCAGTTCCTTTAAGATATCGAAATTTCTTTTCACTGCTCTCTAGTGACCCCTTCCAAGATTTGCTTGATATCTGCATACCAAATTGATTGCATAACATATGTCCAATTGTGCACACAACATTGCGTACATTAGACTTCCAACTACACTTGAATAAGGTACTTTACTCATTTCCCTTATTTCTTTCTGAGTTATAGGACACATCATCAAACTAAGACCATCACCTTTAGGATTGGAGTATTTATGGGATTACAATCACTCATCCCAAAATGCTCAAGAATTTTCTTAATAAAGGTCTCTTGTGAAAGAGCTAGAATTTTTTTCGAGTGATCCCTCTGGAGATGTACTGTAAGGATAAACTCAGCTTCACCCATGTCTTTCATGTGAAAGTAGATGATAACCACGATTTAATGGTTATAAGATACTCAATGTTATTCCCAGCTAATATTATGTCATCTACATATAACGACATAATCACAAATGAGGTATTTGATCTAATCAGATACACACAATGATCCTTCTCAACCATTGTAAAATCATAAGATATTACCTCCTCGTGAAATCTTAGGTACCACCACCTGGATGATTATTTTAGGTCATATATCGACTTCCGAAGTCGACAGATCTTATTTTCTTGACCTACTAGAACACACCCATCAGGTTGTTCAATGTAGATCCCTTCATCCAAACTTCCATTAAGGAAAATGGTCTTCATGTCCATCTAATGTAACTCTAGATCTAAACTCACAACAATCACTAAGAGTAAATGGATTGAAGTAAACTTAACTACCAGAGAGAAGGTCTCCTCGTAGTCAATGCCCTTTGTCTGAGTGTAACCCTTGCCTACTAAACGATCCTTATACCTCTCGATCGATCCATCAGCCTTCCTCTTAATTTTGAGAATCACTTGTTCCTAATGACCTTTCTATTCTCAGGTAAGTCAACTAGGTCCCAGACCTCATTAACTTTTATTTCTTCCTGTATGACCTTAAACCATTGGTCTTTCGCAGAACCCTCGAGGGCCTCTCTCAAAGTCCTCAAATCTTCCACGTCCTCTAGAGTCATAATGAGTATCTCATTCTCAATCGGGAAATAGTGACAAGGTACATTTTCCCGACCACTCTGATAAGGAGAGAGAGCATCCACACCTTCAGATGGATCACTCTAACTAGGACCAAGATCCACTTCAAAGTCTTGAATCCCATCGTTGGGATACACTGAGCCACAAGGCTCTTCCATCTCATAAAAGGTGAAATCTCGATCGATTTCTCCTTTCTTAGGAAAATCATTCTCAAGAAATACAACATCACGAGACTCAATCTCAGTGACTGTGTCGTCCGTATGTTCTCCTATGAACACATATCCCTTGGAGTGTTCAGAGTACCTAATAAAGATACACTTCTTTTCTCATGGGCCTAACTTGTCGTACTTGTGCGAGGAATCATTAACATATGCGGCACAACCCCATGACTTTAAATGACTAAGGACAGGTTGCCTCCCTATCCAAAGCTCGTATGGGGTGCTGACTATGGGCTTTGTTGGAAGACGATTAAGGATATAAATAGCAATTAATAACGAATCTCCCTAATGGGAGATAGGTAAATTGGTTTGTGTCATCATATACCTCACCATTTCCAAAAGAGTCATATTCCTTCTCTCAGCAACTCCATTCTGCTGAGGAGTAGTAGGAATAATCAGTTGTCTTGTAATGCCTTTTTTGAAACAGAGCTCTTTAAATTTCTCAGACAGATACTCACGCCCATGATCGATTCTGAGAGTTTTCACTCTCAAGTCTAGCTGATTTTCAGCCTCGCTAATAAACTTCCTGAAGTACTCTAGTGCCTCAGACTTGTGTGAAATCAAGTAGACATTGTAGGATATTTTAGGATTGGTTAAAAGGGGGTGAATAACACTTCTTTGAGTTCCACAAGTTCATTAGCGGAAGCAAGACAAGCAAAACAATAATTAAAATGAAAATTAAAGAAAACAATGCTAACAAAGTCGATGTAATGTGGTTCAGAGATGACACTCCTACTCCACGGTAATTCATAAGGTGGATCACTCCTAGCAAACTTTCACTAGAAACTCCTTTTGATGAAAATACCAAGGTGGAGAAGCCTTTTTTACAATCACACTCTTTTTCTTACAAGATGATGGAATTAAGTTTGATAAGAAGAGGTTAAGAACACTTGAAAGGATGGAGGAAGACTTGGTGAGCTTGAGAGTAAAGATCTGAATGAGAGCACTAGCCCTCTTATGTTGGCAATGTGCTATTCCTCGGAGGCTCATTGGCTCCCATGTCCCCGGATTAAAATTTTCACTAATGAAAACTAATCCGGATGGGATGAGTTTTCTAAGCACAACAAATTCGTCGTCGTGCTAACAACATGAGCGATCGCTTGAACAAACTAGTTGTTCAAGCAACACAACTCTTCTAGTCGGTTAGCCGCGGAAGAGACGACGGACGGATCGCCGGTTTTTGTGTTTATCTTCGGGGTCTATGATTATACAAATACATACAAATGTAAACTAGTATAATCAACATATACTAACATAAAGAACATAAGCTAACATATCAATAAGAACATGCAAAGAACAATAATAAAAGTTGTAAAACTTTTATACCTCTTGATCTTCTATCGTATGTCCTAACCTCCTTGTAGACTTCGAGTGGGCGAAGATCCTCCACAAGTTGAAGCTTCCTAGATCTTCTTCAATCCAAAGAAAGAAGAACTCTTTTTCCCTTCTTGCTTGAGCCAACCACCAATCCAAAAAGGATTGATCCCGTCGGCCCCAAGAATAGAGAGAACAAAATGGAAACCACCAAGGAACCAAACTAGAGACAAACCCTAGCTTCTAGTGTCACCGGCCAAGAAGAAAAGAAGAGGAGAAAGGGAATTCGGTTGAGCCCCGACCAAGGTGGAAGGAAGAGATCTAGGGACCGGCCACACCCTAGGAAGAAGAAGAGATCCTCTCCTATAGTTGCCGCCCACTCTCCTTGCCAACCCTAGCCGCCCAACCAAACCCTAACCTAGGATTTCTTGCTGCCCAACCAAAGGAAAGGCAAAACCCTAATCTCTTTGAAAACCATCTTCTATGTGCCGGCTATGCAGGAGGGAAAGGAGAATAGAATGAGCACCGACCAAGGTAAAGGGTAGAAGGTAGGGGCCGGCCATGTCTTAGGAAGAAGAAGAAGCTCATCTTCCATGTGTTGCCGCCCACCTTTGCTCCTAAACCCTAGCCACCCAAAAAATTCTAAACCAACTAGGATTCCTTGCCTCCAAAGGAAGCAAACCCTAATCCCCTAAACCATTCATCATCCCTTGCCGCCCAACCCAATAAGCCTTATATATAGAGTTGGGTTTAGGCCTTGGTTTAATCTCCACCGTCGGTTCTAGGGTTTTAATCTCAACCGTCGGATCTAGAGATTTAATCTCAACCGTCGGTTCTAGGGATTTAATCTCAACCGTCGGATCTAGAGATTTAATCTCAACCGTCGGTTCTAGGGATTTAATCCCAACCGCCGGATCTAGAGATTTAATCTCAACCGTCGGTTCTAGGGTTTTAATCCCAACCGCCGGATCTAGAGATTTAATCTCCACCGTCGGTTCTAGGGATTTAATCCCAACTGTCAGATCTAAAGATTTGTTTTCCATCATTTGATCTAGACTTCATGAGGTTTATATTAGGCTACGATAGGGACCATGAGGAGGAGTTGGGTCTTGGCCACCCGATGGATCGGAACCACACAAACTTGATCCATCAATGATGTTCCATTCCACTAGAGGATCATCATCGAACTACCTCACCAACCCCCATAAATTAATATGGGCTCCATATATTATTTGTACATCCATCTCCCCGTGTTTAAGATATCGAATGTCCATCAATTAATTGATTTATTGACCATCAATTAATTAACATCTAACTCCTCGAGTAGTACCACTCAACCTTATCATCATGTTGACTAAGTCAACCTGCAGGATTTACATGATAAACCTTATGAGCTCCTCAAGGGGACATCATCAACCTAATACATAGGACACGGATTCCTCCTATAATCAATGGCACACCATGTAAATAATATCATTTCCCAACTTACCGGGCATATTGATTTAATCCATAGAAATCTCACTCTCTGGTAAATCAAAGAAATAAATACTAAGTACATGTGCCCGTTATTATATCGGGATTAAGAGCATGTACAATATAATATCCGAGGTCCGATTCAATTATGTAGTCAACAACAAATTGAATCACCTCTATGTCGGTCCTGCTCAATACACCTAAGTGTACTAGTGTAACTCTATGTTCAAGATAAAACAATACCAAGCTACACTACAACCATGCCAATGGTTTGTCCAAAACCATCTTGGTTGTGAGCCTCTACTTATACTCTACAAGGGACTGATAACATGATCTTCTGTGCCACACCCAAGCACCATGTTATCTACAATGTAAAGTATTAGACAATTTTGCATAATCATAAAAATATGCAAACAATGATCATGTGATTCTTATTTCAAAATAAAGATGTTAATACAAAAGAGCTAGGCTTTCAGTATACATCCCAACAATCTCCCACTTATACTAAAAGACTATGATATCATCATACTGTCATACATCTGATTCCCCTTCCCTCCACATGCCTATCAAAGCTCTCGCTAGAAGGGCCTTAGTGAAAGGGTCTACCAGGTCATCCTCTGATGCATGCTAGGCGACAGCAACTTCTACCTCCTTTACGATTTCTCGTATCAGGTGGTACTTGCACTCTATGTGTTTACTAGCCTTATGGGCTCGTGGTTCCTTCGAGTTTGCAAATGTACCATTATTATCACAATAAATTGTGATATTTCTAGGCAAACCAGGAATCACATCCAAGTCCATCAGAAAGTTCCTGAGCCACTCAGCTTCTTTGGCCGCCTCATAGGCTGCCACATACTCAGCTTCCATGGTGGAGTCCGCCATGCATTTCTGCTGGGTACTCCTCCATACAATGGCTCCACCTCCTAAAGTAAACACAAAACCTGAGGTAGACTTACTGTTATTCCTAGTTGATTGGAAATCGCAATCCATGCAACCCACAGGGAGTAATTGGTCCGCTTTCAGAACTAGCATATAATCTCTAGTCCTTCTCGCACTACAATATATGCTTTACCGCACCAATGTCCTCACACTGGATTACTCGATATCTACTAACCATGCCTACGACAAAGGTAGATATCTTGTCTCGTACATAAGCATACATGAGGCTTCCTAACGCTAAAGCATAAGGGAACCGCCTTCAACTCTTTATCACCTCGGATGATCTAGGACACATCTCCTTAGATAAAGGAACTCCATACCAAAGGTAGAAAACCCTTCTTGGAGTTCTGATGCTAAAACGATCCAAAATCATGTCTATGTATGAAGCTTGGGATAAGCACAACAACCTTGATCCCAAGGTTGTGACCCACTTCTCCCAAGTCCTTCAAAACTGCTTGACAACCATACCCTTTACGTCCGATAACACTGATATTGTTGCCAACTACCAAAATATTATCTACGATAGTACAAGAAATACCACTATGTTTCACACATCTCTTGTATACACAAGACTCATCCGACTTTGAATAAATCCATAAGTCCGGATTTACCATCAAAGCGATGTTCCAAGACCTCAAAGCTTGCTTCACCATAAACGGACCGATTGCTTACATACAATATGCTCTTTGCCCTTAGCAATGAATCCTCCGTTGCTTCATATAGATGTTTTCCTCAAGACTTCCATTAAGGAAAGTGCCTTGACATCCATCCGCCACAACTCATAATCCATATGAGCCGCATGCACAAGAGCTCCTGCAGACCGACTTGAATCCATAGATTCAATCTCAAGATTCATTGCACTTTGCAAAGATGTCAGATTTATATCTTGGATTGCCTCGTCAGATGTCTAGGATCAGTTCATGTTTGCTAGGGACCAAATCAAAAGATTTGTCCAAAAACATGAATCTAAGAGGTCAGTCTCACAACCCTCCCACTACGACGAGGTATCTTCTATGTATCCTCCAGTGACACGCGGGTGCAAAGCTGACATGTGGTATGTCCTCTTGTACCGGTGGTACTAAAGAAGTGACTTTCCTTTAACTCCTTCGTAACAATTTTACCCTTGGGCTTGTGGCTCATCACATAGTCTTCCTCTAGAAATCTGGCTCGTGTTAACGATCACCCTCGATCTCTAGGACTATAAAACAAGTCGTAATAACTCATCATCGATCTAACCATCTCCATAAGAGTCCTATTCCTTCGCCTCGCTACACATCGCTCATGGGTGTGCTAATTAATTGGGATTGAATCCCAACCTCTGATAAGTAGTTTCTAAACTCTCCCAAGAGGTTCTCACCACCACGATCAGATCGTAGTGTCATCCATATCTTGAATAATCATCTACAAAAGAGATGAAATATTCAAGATTACCTCTTGCCTAGATAGCCATAGGACCACACAAATCAGAATGAACCATCTCTAACACATCTTTGGCTCTATACCCCTTGGCCTTAAAAAGGCCTCTTGGTCATCTTACCCTCCAAGCAAGATTCGTAGGTTGGGAGATCCTCCACCACTAATGAACCCAAAAGGTCCATCAGCTATCAACCTTTGAATTCTGCTTAGGTTAATGTGACCAAGCCTAAGAAGCTAAAGATATGTTTGGTTCATATTCGAAGGTTCTTTTCTCTTATTGGATTTAGAAGATGAGTTATTAACTTCAATTTGCATCGTGGGAGGTTTTGGTTCAAATTTCCTTTCAATGTACCTGAATAGATATTCTCCCTATTCCTTTTTATAACAACTCTGTCATTAAAAGAAATAGAATATCCATCCATAATAATTTAGAAACTGAAACTAAATTCTTTCTAAATAAAGGTACATAAAGGGAATTTTCCAGAACCAAAGTTTTATTATTCTCAAGAGATAAATAAAACTTCTCCCACTGCAATAGCCGCCACCATCATGACATTGCCCAAGTAAATGGTAATCTCCCCTTTAGCTAGTCATCGGGTTTCCTGGAACCCCTGTAAATTGTTGCAGACATGATTAGTGGCTCCCGTATCAACTCACCAGGTGTCGGTAGATATCACCGCTAATCATGTTTCAATGACTAGTCCAAAAGATATACCTTTTGTTCTGTTTTGGATTGGGATAGTCCTTCTTCCAATGTCCATCCTGCTTGCAAGTGAAGTACTTGCCTTTCGGCTTCTTCACTCTTCCCTGAGATCCTCCCACCATCTTTGCTCCACCTTGTTTCTTCTTCTTCTTGCCTTTCGGCTTAGAAGTAGAAACCCTTTTTGAGCAACGATGGCTTGAGGACACTATTTGAAGAGCGCATACTTGTACTCCTTAGCAGATAAGACAATATCTAGAATCTTTTCCAATCAACATTATTTAGGTACAATAAGTTTATTTCCTTTAGTATCACAGTAAGTGGATTGAAAGTCAATTTTGAAAATCCTAAGAATCACATAGATCATTACTTTAGATTTCAAAAAATTATTGATTCCTCAAACAATAAAATTTCGAAATCAACCAACACCTCAAAACACCGAGAATATCGCATGCCACGATAGTGTGGACGTATACGAATTCTACATTTGTAAGAGGAGGTTTTACCCATTAATTTTATTATCTTGTCAACCTTACTTTTTGACAAATAAAATTAATAGTTGGTTCCTCTTTGGCCCTACAAATAAAAGCAGTGACTCCGATGGGGAGGATACTTTTTATTTGCATCTAAGTGTGCACCATTACACGGTACTAAGGGAATTATTTCGGATTATGTGCCTTACCGCTGTGGAAGTACACACGCTCCTAGATAATTTTCTATAACCATTATTTGACCAAGTGATCTGCAAACAAACTCATCCGATGGGGAGGAAGGCACTCAGAGCCGACGCGCAAGTTTGTTGCATCACATGTCAAATTGTAATGGAGGCCGCGGGAATTAATTAAAATGTCCCTCTCCCACTTAGTAAATTGAAAATGAGGAATTTTTCAAGCACACACAACATGCTTATTATTACTGTAGATTTCATTAAAAATTATTGATTCCTCAAACAATAAAATTTCGAAATCAACCAACACCTCAAACACCGAGAATATCGCATGCCACGATAGTGTGGACGTATACGAATTCTACATTTGTAAGAGGAGGTTTAACCCATTAATTTTATTATCTTGTCAACCTTACTTTTTGACAAATAAAATTAATAGTTGGTTTCTCTTCGGCCCTACAAATAAAACTACTTTTTATTTGCATCTAAGTGTGCACCATTACACGGTACTAAGGGAATTATTTCAGATTATGTGCCTTACCCCTGTGGAAGTACACATGCTCTTAGATAATTTCCTATAACCATTATTTGACCTAGTGATCCGCAAACAAACCCGTCCTCAGGGAGGAAGGCACTCAGAGCCGACATACAAGTTTGTTGCATCACACGTCAAATTGTAATGGAGGCCGCGAGAATTAATTAAAATATCCCTCTCCCACTTAGTAAATTGAAAATGAGGAATTTTCAAGCACACACAACATGCATATAAAACAAATCAGCAATAAATATGGAAAAATCAGAATTTTTCCAACTATTATGGCATTGTTCTACAATATGCGTCCCGTCGTGTTGTCACCTCGTCCGCTCCTCCTACGCCATGTACGAGCCAACCGGAGATCCGAGCCGAGAATAAAACCTATTTTATTTTACATCCATCGATCCTATACTCCACGAGGGAGTGTACATGAAATCTAGATCGAAAGTAAAATAAAATAAAGAGTGGATAAACAATGTCGTATTCAATTACAAAAATTAAATACTAATTTAGCCTCGTCAACCCCGAGGATTCAAATAATATACAATAACACACACATGCAATCACATACACACATATATAGCCATAATAGTTGGATCTTATGCCTGCAACCAAAAAGTTAGCCTACGCACATCCTACTATTATCCGGCATACACAATATATGATAAGTGCGTGAAAGTAACCGAATCCAAAACACACAAAATCGGAAACCGTGGCTCTGATACCATTTGTTGGCAATGTGCTATTCCTCGGAGGCTCATTGGCTCCCATGTCCCCGGATTAAAATTTTCACTAATGAAAACTAATCCGGATGGGATGAGTTTCCTAAGCACAACCAATTCGTCGTCGTGCTTGTTGGGTTTCCGGCACCGCGGCGTGTGTGTGTTCGATCATGTTTCGTAAACATGAGCACAGCGGAAGCAATAAAAAATAATAAATACTCCTATTTATTACAACACACACAACACACGCATGCTATTACAATAAGTGTAGACATAACCGTAAATTAAAATTGCAATAAAAGGAAATTAA
The DNA here is from genome assembly GCA_025175895.1 of Wurfbainia villosa. Lineage (NCBI taxonomy): Eukaryota > Viridiplantae > Streptophyta > Magnoliopsida > Zingiberales > Zingiberaceae > Wurfbainia > Wurfbainia villosa. The sequence goes on along the minus strand of CM046000.1, from coordinate 32,347,702 downwards.
ACTACGTTATACCTTCCGTATGACGTGTAGCGGGAACGGCATCAACCGGAACGATCCTCGTAAGAATCGTCTCTATCCGTATCCACGCCGAGCTCCTCGGGATGACTTCGCTAAGTCACGAGCTTCGTCTTCGTACGGGTTACTAGCCTCGTGTTGAAGACGACGTGATCGAGAGATGATCACGATCCGAATCCAAATTCGGATCCAAAACGAGTTCTCAAAACTCGCTTCTCCGGAGAGGTATTCGTCAACCGTTTGACGAATCCTTCGTCCTCCACCTCAGAGGATTACCGGTGATCAAATCCCCGGTATGTTAGCCGCTGTCGGAGCACTAACCGTCGTCCAAACGACGCTCCGACGAGAGGAGGAGAAGCTGTCCAGAAAACTGGACAGCTTGGTGGAGGAGTAGGCGCCGGCCAAAACAAGGAGAGAAAAGCCTCACCTTGATGCCAAACCTATAGGAGATCACCGGAGGGTCGCCGAGGTTCACCGGCTGAAGCTTGGTCGCCGCAAGGAGCCAGACGGCAAAGACAATCAGTGGGCGGCAAGGAGGTTGGGCGGCACAACCAGGTTGGGCGGCAACTCCTTGGAGGCTAGGGTTTTGATTTTGGATTAGTTAGGGTTTAACAATCCCTTAAGCCCACTTTTATAGAGAACTAATTCTCTTAATGGTTAATGGATCATATCCATAAAGCCCGTTAACCCGCTCCATTAAGATAAGTTAAAATAAACCAAACCATGATGGTTTATTTTAAGTTAAAACGAACCGAACCAACCTTTGGTTCATTCGTTTAATATAAACCAAACCCTTTGGTTTATTCTTATCCATTGGATTAGAACCAAACCATTTTGGTCCATCCATTATGTCTTCATAAGACACGGCCCATCCACGCTTCCATTGTGACTGAAATAATTTCATGCTCGCTTTATGTTTGGTCCAACCAAACATAGTTTCTCTCGGTCTGAGAATCCCATTCTCAAGCTCGTTTTAAATCCTTTGGATTACACTCGTTGTGCGTGTGACCAAATAGGTTCTCGGTTTATGTTGGCCATCTATAATTAACCATTAATTATAGAATGATCATGAGTGGCACCTAGTAGTACATCATGATCCCCAATTAACCGAAAAGATCAACGGTTGATCCAGAACTATTTCTGAAACCCTTCAGTAGCTCGAATGAATCGTGCCCCATTCCCTTCACTCATCTTATACCCACTTGGTTCAGACATGGTCTATTGTGTCACCTCACTAGGTCGACTCACGCCACACCTAGCCCAAGTATCATTTCCTCGTCCTACGGATTCTAGTTACTCCACATGTATCGAAGAGTACCTTACTCTAAACATGTAATGCTTTGGCCAAAGACTTTAGTAACAATCCGACGAGAGGCCATGGGTATACATCTCCTTGCAAGGAGTGGTGAATCCTTTATAGGCTATTCAAACACCTTCGATCACTTCGACTTATACCCAATCATCCCGGGTCCACATCTCCTTAGAGATGTTTGCTTAAGATGTCAAAGCATAAGTCTCCATGATCAAGATGACTTGAATACCACAAGTCAAAGGAACATCGCACTTAAGCCACAGTAAGAACTTCATTGACATATCTATATATGCAGAGAACCATATGAAGTCTTACGGCTGGTCACTCCAATGAACTAGTTACCATAACTAGCATCCACGATTAACTCCGGACATCACTATGTCTCCAGCCAGTGAGAATCAGCTGCTTGGATACACCAAGGAGTATACCTCGTGCTAGTCTCAACAGAATTGATGGTGTCCAGATTCATCAATTCATCGACTAGGGATAATTCCGATACATCATAATTACACATGTAGAGATACTCATTAGTTGTGATCCAATCACAAATTCTCTCATGCTGTGAATCGTATCGTGGACATTCAGTAAATGAGTTTAAGATCCAATCAAATACATAAAACATGTATACTCAAATAGTGAATCTTCATTAATCATATAAATGGTTCATACATAAGGCGATTGCCTTAGGACATCTCTCATATATTACTAACAGACTCCCACTTGGCCTAATGCCAATCGCTACGGTATCCAATACCATAAGCACCAACATGACCCTCAAACTTACTTTGAGGTAATGCTTTAGTCAAAGGATCCGCTAAATTCCTTTCGGTGGGAATTTTCTCGATTTGTATTTCGTTCCTACTTATGATCTCTCTGATAAGATGATAGCGGCGAAGCACATGTTTGGATCATTGATGAGACCACATCAAGTTCATAGATGAACTTATTGATCCAAACCGCTTCCTTTGCTGCTTCCAAAGCTGCAACGTATTCTGTCTTAGTGGCAGAATCCGCTATAGTGTCAAGCTTGGAACCTTTCCAACTTATTGCGCCTCCATTCTAGGTGAATACATACCTGCATCGAGACATGGAATCATCCTTGTCCGTCTCGAGCCGCATCCGTGATACCCACATATCACCATGTACCCTTCTCCATATATTAGGAACACATCCTTAGTTCTTCTCAAGTACTTAAGGATCGCCTTAATACCGCCAATGATCCATTCCTCGGATCGGATGGTATCCGCCATGACACTGTGAGCATACGATACATCGGGCCTCGTACATAACATAGCATACATGATAGATCCTATTGGATGCATAGGGAATCTTACTCATGCAAATCCGCGACACATAGACTTCGAAAGGTGTGCCCCATGCGATGGGTAGGAAACCTTTCTTGGATTCCGACATGCTAAACCTCTTTAGCACTCGGCCTATATATGTAGATCGCGAAAGACCAAGCAACTGCTTTGATCTATCTCTATAGATCTTAATCCCGAGGATGTAGGTTGCTTCTCCTGTCTTTCATGGAGAATGTCTTGACAACCAAACCTTAATCGATCAGAAGATTGACACATCGCTTTCCTATAAGTAATATGTCATCGACATACAATACTAGAACACGATTGCACTCCCACTAACCTTCTTGTACACACAAGGTTAAATGCGATTTTGTGAGAAATCAAACTTTTGATCGTCTCATCAAAACGGATATTCCAGCTCTGGATGCTTGCTTCAATCCATAAATGGATCGCCGCAACTTGCATACCTTGGTTTTATCAACCGATGTGAAACCTCGTGTATCATATACACGCCTCGAGCAAGTTTCCATTAAGGAAAGTTTTTACATCCATCCGCCATATCTCATAATCATAATGAGCCGCTATGGCCGTGGAGCATCCGAATGGATTTAAGATAGCTACAAAGTAATAGGTTTCGCCATAATCAACACCTTGTTTTTGACGATATCCTTCGCCACCAATCTAGCCTTATAGGTAATCACATTACCATCCATGTCGGTTTTCTTCTTGAAAACCCACTTGCACCCTATAGGCTTTATGCCTTCAGGTGGGTCAACCAAGTTCCAAACTTGGTTTTCATACATGGAATCTATTTCCGACTTCATGGCACCAAGCCATTTATCCCTTTCTGAACTTGTCATCACTTCTTCATAACTGGTAGTCTCCTCATCATCAATGAGTAACACGTCGTTCGATTCACTTACGAGAAATCCATATCTCTCAGTAATATTGCATGTTCTACCAGATCTACGAAGATGTGGTGTTACAATAGGTCCAGCCGATTGCTCATCACTATGAGTTGTCGGCTGTTGTGCTTCACCAGGTATCTCATCAATGTCTATTTGAGTCTCTCGAGACTCCTCAAGCTCGACGACACTCCCACTGTTTTCTTGCAAGAGAAACTCTTTCTCTAGAAACACAGCATGCCTTGAAACAAACACCTTTTGTTCCACAGGATGATAGAATTGGTAACCCCTTGTTTCCTTAGGGTATCCAATAAATAGACATTTATCGACTTAGCATCCATTTGTCTCGATACATTCACATAAGCAGGACAACCCCATATCTTCAAGTAAGATACATGAGGTTTCTTACTAGCCCATATCTCATATGGAGTAGTAGAGACTACCTTGGTAGGCATTCTGTTTAACAAGTAAACAGCTGTCTGAAGTGCATAACCCCAAAAGGACTTGGGAAGAGTCGCATGATTCATCATTGACCTGACCATGTCCAACAAGGTCCTAAGACGCCTCGGATACACCATTATGTCAGGTGTATAGGGCGGAGTCCATTGAGACAATATGCCATTGTCTCTTAGATAATCAAGAAACTCTTGACTTAAGTATTCACCACCTCGATCCGATCGAAGTATTTTAATACTTTTGTCATGTTGTTTCTCTACTTCATTTCTGAATTCTTTGAACTTTTCAAAGGCTTCAGACTTGTGTTTCATCAAGAACACATACCCAAACCATGAGTGATCATCGGTGAAGGTAATGAAGTAGTTATAGTCTCCTAAAGCTTGAGTTGACATAGGTCCACATACATCAGTATGTATTAGACCTAGTAACTCTCCCACTCGTTCACCTTTTCCCGTAAAAGGTAACTTAGTCATCTTGCCTTTTAAGCATGATTCGCATGTATCGTATGAATCCAATTCAAACGATTCCAGAATTCCACATCGGTGTAATTCGGACATGCGTTTCTTGCTTACATGGCCAAGACGACAATGCCACATGTAGGAGTCTATTTGATTATCCTTTCGAGCACTCTTGTTGCTCGCTTCGATATTGCAAATGTCACTGGATACGTCCAACGTATAAACACCATTGCTTAAAGTTCCAGTCCCATAAAGAACCCCATTCAAAGTTATGTAACAACAATTGTTACTAAACGCCAAATGGAAACCATTTCTATTTAAACAAGAAATAGAAATGATGTTCTTTATCAACAAAGGAATATAAAAGCAATTGTCCAGTTCTAAGACAAGTCCTGCAGGGAGTTTCAACAAATACGTTCCGATGGCGAGTGCAACAACCTTTGCTTCATTCCCAACACGTAAATTTGACTCTCCCTTGACGAGTCTTCTTCTATTCCTTAGCCCATGTATGTCATTACATATATGTGAGCCACACCCAGTATCCAATACCCAAGTGTCTAAGGAAATAGAATGACAATCAATACAGAAGATTTCTGAAGAAGATGGGGCATCCGATGCCTTATCCTTCTTCACGGACTCAAGATAAATCTTGCAGTTTCTTCACAATGGCTCTCCTTGCCATAATGATGGCAAGTTTCCTTTGTGCTACTTCTACCTTCTTAGCCCTTCTCTTCTTTCCTTCTCTGCCTTTGACTTCCTCTTAGAACCTTTCTTCGAGACCCCGCTCATGCTTCTAAGACTCCATAGTCTTCAAAGATATTGAGCAAAGACCACAGATGAACCTCCTAGCATCTCGAGAGGTGAAGAGGAGCTGAGACTTGAACCTTCAATCTCACTTGCTCATCACCAACTCACAAAGATGAAGGACTACGATATGAGCATCCACGCTGTAGCTTGGGTTCCATCGTGGCTAGCATGATGCAACTCATTTGTTCAGAATCACTCACATGTTTCTGATAGGCCAACAATTGGTCCAGAGTTGCATCGTCACTAGGACGGGCGGGAAGAGGCGCTTCGAGGACATTTACAAGCTTTTCACCTTGAGAACAATTCTCAAGTTTCTAAGCCAGTCCAAGAAGTTCGGCCCAGTCAATTTATTTGAATCCAAAATGGAACGCAAATTTAAACACATCATGATCAATATATTAACTTAGAAATACAAAACGAGCATATATGAGAAAGATGATTTTAAAATGCATCAATATACATTTATAAATCCCATTCATTTTTTCGAATTTCAAAAACCCCAAAATCACTTCGGGAGATCGTAGGTCCATCTCCGAATGGGCTGATATCCATCATAGTTATGAACAACCTTAGAGAGAGTCCAACAAGCCATTCATAACTACGATGGTAGGTATCTTCTATACCGATTGCATATCACGTATATGCAACTATCACAATGTGCTATCAACTAATTGAATGTTCACACATACATCGGGTTGTTAACACATTAACAAGTATGCATCATATGCATAGCACCCAACTTCACCTCCCTTTACATCGACCTTGGAGAGAGTCCAACAAGCCGATGCTCTAGGTTAAAGTCAACCCATTAATCAGGACATAGTTTTAATATGGTTAGAGCGCATTCAACCAATTAGCCCAGCTTGGAGAGAGTCCAACAACCAAAGCTAACGATTGACCTCTGACTCTTACCATATTAGTATTAAACTATTCCATGGTTTGAACATATTCAGGTTCGAGCCGGGCTTGGAGAGAGTCCAACAACCCAAACAAGAAACAGAACTCTGGTTCTAACCATATTAATGGAAGGTGTAGGCTTTAATATTGATTAAGGGTTTTTATGTCTCATCCTCTTTGCATGCAAATAACTATTATCTACATGGCATGGCATACATGGCATACATCTACATGTCACGACATGCATGGCATAATGTTATGCATCTAATGCAATTACATGGTATACAATTATGTCATGTATATAATTTCCTTATATGTCATAACTATTTATGGAAATAAAATATGTTTAAGATTTGATTCTCCAAATCAAATCATAATTAAATTAGGAAACATATTTCCAAATCTAATCACATATTTTATTCATGGAATTATTTGATTAAGGAAAATCTATTTAGGAAACCAATTTCCTAAATCTTTAAAACTATTATGGAAATTAAATATTTTAAGATTTGATTTCCCAAATCAAATCATGATTAAATTAGGAAACAAATTTCCAGAATCTAATCAAATATTTTATTTATGGAAAATATAAATTTCCATAAATACTTCCAACTTTCCAAAAGTGGAAGATTTCCATAAATACTTCTAGACTTTCCAAAATTGAAAAATTTCCATAAATACTTCTAAATTTCCAAAATTTAGAAAACTTCCAGAAATACATTATGACTATCGCAAAACCAATTTTACGATTATGTCGAAACACAACCTGGGCTCTGATACCACTGTTGGGTTTCCGGCACCGCGGCGTGTGTGTGTTCGATCATGTTTCGTAAACATGAGCACAGCGGAAGTAATAAAAATAATAAATACTCCTATTTATTACAACACACACAACACACGCATGCTATTACAACAAGTGTAGACATAACCGTAAATTAAAATTGCAATAAAAGGAAATTAAACTACGTTATACCTTCCGTATGACGTGTAGCGGGAACGGCATCAACCGGAACGATCCTCGTAAGAATCGTCTCTATCCGTATCCACGCCGAGCTCCTCGGGATGACTTCGCTAAGTCACGAGCTTCGTCTTCGTACGGGTTACTAGCCTCATGTTGAAGACGACGTGATCGAGAGATGATCATGATCCGAATCCAAATTCGGATCCAAAACGAGTTCTCAAAACTCGCTTCTCCGGAGAGGTATTCGTCAACCGTTTGACGAATCCTTCGTCCTCCACCTCAGAGGATTACCGGAGATCAAATCCCCGGTATGTTAGCCACTGTCGGAGCACTAACCGTCGTCCAAACGACGCCCGACGGAGGAGAAGCTGTCCAGAAAACTGGACAGCTTGGTGGAGGAGTAGGCGCCGGCCAAAACAAGGAGAGAAAAGCCTCACCTTGATGCCAAACCTATAGGAGATCACCGGAGGGTCGCCGGAGGTTCACCGGCTGAAGCTTGGTCGCCGGCAAGGAGCTAGACGGCAGCACAATCAAGCTGGGCGGCAAGGAGGTTGGGCGGCACAACCAGGTTGGGCGGCAACTCCTTGGAGGCTAGGGTTTTGATTTTGGATTAGTTAGGGTTTAACAATCCCTTAAGCCCACTTTTATAGAGAACTAATTCTCTTAATGGTTAATGGATCATATCCATAAAGCCCGTTAACCCGCTCCATTAAGATAAGTTAAAATAAACCAAACCATGATGGTTTATTTTAAGTTAAAACGAACCGAACCAACCTTTGGTTCATTCGTTTAATATAAACCAAACCCTTTGGTTTATTCTTATCCATTGGATTAGAACCAAACCATTTTGGTCCATCCATTATGTCTTCATAAGACACGGCCCATCCACGCTTCCATTGCGACTGAAACAATTTCATGCTCGCTTTATGTTTGGTCCAACCAAACATAGTTTCTCTCGGCGAGAATCCCATTCTCAAGCTCGTTTTAAATCCTTTGGATTACACTCGTTGTGCGTGTGACCAAATAGGTTCTCGGTTTATGTTGGCCGTCTATAATTAACCATTAATTATAGAACGATCATGAGTGGCACCTAGTAGTACATCATAATCCCCAATTAACCGAAAAGATCAACGCTGATCCGTAACTATTTCAAACCCTTCAAGAGCTCGAATGAATCGTGCCCCATTCCCTTCACTCATCTTATACCCACTTGGTTCAGGACATGGTCTATTGTGTCCCTCACTAGGTCGACTCACGCCACACCTAGCCCAAGTATCATTTCTCGCCCCACGGATTCTAGTTACTCCACATGTATCGAAGAGTACCTTACTCTAAACATGTAATGCTTTGGCCAAAGACTTTAGTAACAATCCGACGAGAGGCCATGGGTATACATCTCCTCGCAAGGAGTGGTGAATCCTTTATAGGCTATTCAAACACCTTCGATCACTGACTTATACCCAATCATCCCGGTCCACATCTCCTTAGAGATGTTTGCTTAAGATGTCAAAGCATAAGTCTCCATGATCAAGATGACTTGAATACCGCAAGTCAAAGGAACATCGCACTTAAGCCACAAGAAGAACTTCATTGACATATCTATATATGCAGAGAACCATATGAAGTCTTACGGCTGGTCACTCCAATGAACTAGTTACCATAACTAGCATCCACGATTAACTCCGGACATCACTATGTCTCCAGCCAGTGAGAATCAGCTGCTTGGATACACCAAGGAGTATACCTCGTGCTAGTCTCAACAGAATTGATGGTGTCCAGATTCATCAATTCATCGACTAGGGATAATTCCGATACATCACAATTACACATGTAGAGATACTCATTAGTTGTGATCCAATCACAAATTCTCTCATGTTGTGAATCGTATCGTGGACATTCAGTAAATGAGTTTAAGATCCAATCAAATACATAAAACATGTATACTCAAATAGTGAATCTTCATTTATCATATAAATGGTTCATGCATAAGGCGATTGCCTTAGGACATCTCTCATATATTACTAACAGTGCTAACAACATGAGCGATCGCTTGAACAAACTAGTTGTTCAAGCAACACAACTCTTCTAGTCGGTTAGCCGCGGAAGGGACGACGGACGGATCGCCGGTTTTTGTGTTTATCTTCGGGGTCCATGATTATACAAATACATACAAATGTAAACTAGTATAATCAACATATACTAACATAAAGAACATAAGCTAACATATCAATAAGAACATGCAAAGAACAATAATAAAAGTTGTAAAACTTTTATACCTCTTGATCTTCTATCGTATGTCCTAACCTCCTTGTAGACTTCGTGTGGGCGAAGATCCTCCACAAGTTGAAGCTTCCTAGATCTTCTTCAATCCAAAGAAAGAAGAACTCTCTTTCCCTTCTTGCTTGAGCCAACCACCAATCCACAAAGGATTGATCCCGTCGGCCCCAAGAATAGAGAGAACAAAATGGAAACCACCAAGGAACCAAACTAGAGACAAACCCTAGCTTCTAGTGCCGCCGGCCAAGAAGAAAAGAAGAGGAGAAAGGGAATTCGGTTGAGCCCCGACCAAGGTGGAAGGAAGAGATCTAGGGACCGGCCACACCCTAGGAAGAAGAAGAGATCCTCTCCTATAGTTGCCGCCCACTCTCCTTGCCAACCCTAGCCGCCCAACCAAACCCTAACCTAGGATTTCTTGCCGCCCAACCAAAGGAAAGGCAAAACCCTAATCTCTTTGAAAACCATCTTCTATGTGCCGGCTATGGAGGAGGGGAAGGAGAATAGAATGAGCACCGACCAAGGTAAAGGGTAGAAGGTAGGGGCCGGCCATGTCTTAGGAAGAAGAAGAAGCTCATCTTCCATGTGTTGCCGCCCACCTTTGCTCCCAAACCCTAGCCGCCCAAAAAATTCTAAACCAACTAGGATTCCTTGCCTCCAAAGGAAGCAAACCCTAATCCCCTAAACCATTCATCATTCCTTGCCGCCCAACCTAATAAGCCTTATATATAGAGTTGGGTTTAGGCCTTGGTTTAATCTCCACCGTCGGTTCTAGGGTTTTAATCTCAACCGTCGGATCTAGAGATTTAATCTCAACCGTTGGTTCTAGGGATTTAATCCCAACCGTCGGATCTAGAGATTTAATCTCAACCATCAGTTCTAGGGATTTAATCTCAACCGTCGGATCTAGAGATTTAATCTCAACCGTCAGTTCTAGGGTTTTAATCCCAACCGCCGGATCTAGAGATTTAATCTCCACCGTCGGTTCTAGGGATTTAATCCCAACCGTCAGATCTAGAGATTTGTTTTCCATCATTTGATCTAGACTTCATGAGGTTTATATTAGGCTACGATAGGGACCATGAGGAGGAGTTGGGTCTTGGCCACCCGATGGATCGGAACCACACAAACTTGATCCATCAATGATGTTCCATTCCACTAGAGGATCATCATCGAACTACCTCACCAACCCCCATAAATTAATATGGGCTCCATTTATTATTTGTACATCCATCTCCCCGTGTTTAAGATATCGAATGTCCGTCAATTAATTGATTTACTGACCATCAATTAATTAACATCTAACTCCTCGAGTAGTACCACTCAACCTTATCATCATGTTGACTAAGTCAACCTGCAGGGTTTACATGATGAACCTTATGAGCTCCTCAAGGGGACATCATCAACCTAATACATAGGACATGGATTTCTCCTATAATCAACGGCACACCATGTAAATAATATCATTTCCCAACTTACCGGGCATATTGATTTAATCCATAGAAATCTCACCCTCTGGTAAATCAAAGAAATAAATACTAAGTACATGTGCCCATTATTATATCGGGATTAAGAGCATGTACAACATAATATCCGAGGTTCGATTCAATTATGTAGTCAACAACAAATTGAATCACCTCTATGTCGGTCCTGCTCAATACACCTAAGTGTACTAGTGTAACTCTATGTTCAAGATAAAACAATACCAAGCTACACTACAACCATGCCAATGGTTTGTCCAAAACCATCTTGGTTGTGAGCCTCTACTTATACTCTACAAGGGACTGATAACATGATCTTCTGTGCCACACCCAAGCACCATGTTATCTACAATGTAAAGTATTAGACAATTTTGCATAATCATAAAAATATGCAAACAATGATCATGTGATTCTTATTTCAAAATAAAGATGTTAATACAAAAGAGCTAGGCTTTCAGTATACATCCCAACATCTTAAGCTTCCCAAGTCCTCTTTTTATAGAGCAAGGTTGATTTTGCCCGTTGAACCTGAAATCAGTCAACTGTTGCTACTGTCGAATCTAATGGCTTTTGACAAAGCCTGATCTGTGATCGTCACAGCTCAATGTCCACTTGATCAGTCAACTGCTCAATTCATCAGTCGATTTCTCCAAGCAATCAGTCAACTAAAAATTCTTCTGTGCTCGTGCCCACTTAAACCAGTTGACTGCCTATACATGGCAATCGACTGTTGTATACCAGCCGATTAATAATGCCACAAACGTCAGTCGACTTCAGTGGACTGCTTGACCAGTCGACTGTTCAATCCTTTTGGACCCTCGAGTGCTAAACACTCGAGACCAGTCGACTGGTCTAAGCCACTAGTCGACTGGTACACTTCAAGTATGACTAATTTATACTTGAACACATACCATAAGCCTAGACTTAACCTTCTAGCTTCTCCATCAGCCTTGCGCTTCCAATATCCCTTCGAGTCCACGTCTCCTTCATCCTTGCGCTTGCCTTCAAAAGCTTCCCTCAGTTTCGTCATGCTTTGGTTTTCTCCTTTGCTAAAGTCCGCTTAGACTTTACGTTGCCAAGACTACATGCTTGGACTTACGCTCCTAAGACCTTGCCTTTGGACTTCCTTTGCCAAGGTTCGCTTGGACTTTATGCCACCAAGACTACATGCTTGGACTTATGCTGCCAAGACCTTGCCCTGGACTTCCCTTGCCAAGATTCACACTTGGACTTTCTCTCTACTAAGTCTTCACACTTGGATTTTCTTGTCACTTAAATATTCATCGTGTTAGTAATATATGAGAGATGTCCTAAGGCAATCGCCTTATGTATGAACCATTTATATGATAAATGAAGATTCACTATTTGAGTATACATGTTTTATGTATTTGATTGGATCTTAAACTCATTTACTGAATGTCCACGATACGATTCACAGCATGAGAGAATTTGTGATTGGATCACAACTAGTGAGTATCTCTACATGTGTAATTGTGATGTATCGAAATTATCCCTAGTCGATGAATTGATGGATCTGGACACCATCAATTCTGTTGAGACTAGCACGAGGTATACTCCTTGGTGTATCCAAGCAGCTGATTCTCACTGGCTGGAGACATAGTGATGTCCGGAGTTGATCGTGGATGCTAGTTATGGTAACTAGTTCATTGGAGTGACCAGCCGTAAGACTTCATATGGTTCTCTGCATATATAGATATGTCAATGAAGTTCTTACTGTGGCTTAAGTGCGATGTTCCTTGACTTGCGGTATTCAAGTCATCTTGATCATGGAGACTTATGCTTTGACATCTTAAGCAAACATCTCTAAGGAGATGTGGACCCGGGATGATTGGGTATAAGTCGAAGTGATCGAAGGTGTTTGAATAGCCTATAAAGGATTCACCACTCCTTGCGAGGAGATGTATACCCATGGCCTCTCGTCGGATTGTTACTAAAGTCTTTGGCCAAAGCATTACATGTTTAGAGTAAAGTACTCTTCGATACATGTGGAGTAACTAGAATCCGTAGGACGAGGAAATGATACTTGGGCTAGGTGTGACGTAGTCAGCCTAGTGGGGACTGACACAATAGACCATGTCCTGAACCAAGTGGGTATAAGATGAGTGAAGGGAATGGGGCACGATTCATTCGAGCTACTGAAGGGTTTCAGAAATAGTTCTGGATCAACCGTTGATCTTTTCGGTTAATTGGGGATCATGATGTACTACTAGGTGCCACTCATGATCGTTCTATAATTAATGGTTCATTATAGACGGCCAACATAAATCGAGAACCTATTTGGTCACACGCACAACGAGTGTAATCCAAAGGATTTAAAACGAGCTTGAAAATGAGATTCTCAGACCGAGAGAAACTATGTTTGGTTGGACCAAACATAAAGCGAGCATGAAATTGTTTCAGTCGCAATGGAAGCGTGGATGGGCCGTGTCTTATGAAGACATAATGGATGAACCAAAATGGTTTGGTTCTAATCCAATGGAGGAGAATAAACCAAAGGGTTTGGTTTATTTTAAACGAATGAACCAAAAGTTGGTTCGGTTCGTTTTAACTTAAAATATACCATCATGGTTTGGTTTATTTTAACTTATCTTAATGGAGCGGGTTAACGGGCTTTATGGATATGATCCATTAACCATTAAGAGAATTAGTTCTCTATAAAATAGGGCTTAAACCCTAACCCTAAACCCTAATGAAGTTGTTGCCGCCCAACAAGTTGTAGCCGCCCAACATGTTGTTGCCGCCCAACACATTGTTGCCGCCCAGCTTGTGGTGCCGCCGTCCAGCTCCTTGCCGGCGACCAAGCTTCAGCCGGTGAACACTCCGGTGACCCTCCAGTGATCCCCTATAGGTTTGGCATCAAGGTGAGGCTTTTCTTTCCTTGGTTGGCCGGCGCCTATATCCTCCACCAAGCTGTCCAGTTTTCTGGACAGCATCTCCTCTCGTCGGAGCATCGTTTGGACGACGGTTAGTGCTCCGACAGTGGCTAACTTACCGGGGATTTGATCTCCGGTAATCCTCTGAGGTGGGGGATGAAGGATTCCTCAAACGGTTGACGAATACCTCTCCGGAGAAGCGAGTTTTGGGAACTCGTTTTAGGATCCGAATTTGGATTCGGATCGTGATCATCTCTCGATCACGTCGTCTTCAACATGAGGCTAGTAACCCGTACGAAGACGAAGCTCGTGACTTAGCGTAGTCATCCCGAGGAGCTCGGCGTGGATACGGATAGAGACGATTCTTACGAGGATCGTTCCGGTTGATGCCGTTCCCGCTACACGTCATACGGAAGGTATAACATAGTTTAATTTCCTTTTATTGCAAATTTTAATTTACGGTTATGTCTACACTTGTTGTAATAGCATGCGTGTGTTGTGTGTGTTGTAATAAATATAGATTTATTATTTTTAATTGCTTCCGCTGTGCTCATGTTTACGAAACATGATCGAACACACACACGCCGCGGTGCCGGAAACCCAACAGTGGTATCAGAGCCCAGGTTGTGTTTCGACATAATCGTAAAAATGGTTTTGCGATAGTCATAATGTATTTCTGGAAGTTTTCTAAATTTTGGAAATTTAGAAGTATTTATGGAAATTTTTCAATTTTGGAAAGTCTAGAAATATTTATGGAAATCTTCCACTTTTAGAAAGTTGGAAGTATTTATGGAAATTTATATTTTCCATAAATAAAATATTTGATTAGATTCTAGAAATTTGTTTCCTAATTTAATCATGATTTGATTTGGGAAATCAAATCTTAAAATATTTTATTTCCATAAGTAGTTTTAAATATTTAGGAAATTGGTTTCCTAAATAGATTTTCCTTAATCAAATAATTCCATGAATAAAATATGTGATTAGATTTGGAAATTTGTATCCTAATTTAATTATGATTTGATTTGGAGAATCAAATCTTAAACATATTTTATTTCCATAAATAGTTATGACATATAAGGAAATTATATACATGACATAATTGTATGCCATGTAATTGCATTAGATGCATAACATTATGTCATGCGTGTCGTGACATGTAGATGTATGCCATGTATGTCATGCCATGTAGATAATAGTTATTTGCATGCAAAGAGGATGAGACATAAAAACCCTTAATCAATATTAAAGCCTACACCTTCCATTAATATGGTTAGAACCAGAGTTCTGTTTCTTGTTTGGGTTGTTGGACTCTCTCCAAGCCCGGCTCGAACCTGAATATGTTCAAACCATGGAATAGTTTAATACTAATATGGTAAGAGTCAGAGGTCAATCATTAGCTTTGGTTGTTGGACTCTCTCCAAGCTGGGCTAATTGGTTGAATGCGCTCTAACCATATTAAAACTATGTCCTGATTAATGGGTTGGCTTTAACCTGGAGCATCGGCTTGTTGGACTCTCTCCAAGGTCGATGTAAAGGGAGGTGAAGTTGGGTGCTATGCATATGATGCATACTTGTTAATGTGTTAACAACCCGATGTATGTGTGAACATTCAATTAGTTGATAGCACATTGTGATAGTTGCATATACGTGATATGCAATCGGTATAGATGATACCTACCATCGTAGTTATGAATGGCTTGTTGGACTCTCTCCAAGGTTGTTCATAACTATGATGGATATCAGCCCATTCGGAGATGGACCTACGATCTCCCGAAGTGATTTTGGGGTTTTTTGAAATTCGAAAAATGAATGGGATTTATAAATGTATATTGATGCATTTTAAAATCATCTTTCTCATATATGCTCGTTTTGTATTTCTAAGTTAATATATTGATCATGATGTGTTTGAATTTGCGTTCCATTTTGGATTCAAATAAATTGACTGGGCCGAACTTCTTGGACTGGCTTAGAAACTTGAGAATTGTTCTCAAGGTGAAAAGCTTGTGGATGTCCTCGAAGCGCCTCTTCCCGCCCATCCTAGTGACGATGCAACTTTGGACCAATTGTTGGCCTATCAGAAACATGTGAGTGATTCTGAACAAATGAGTTGCATCATGCTAGCCACGATGGAACCCAAGCTACGAAAGCAGCATGAGCATATGGATGCTCATATCGTAGTCCTTCATCTTTGTGAGTTGGTTGATGAGCAAGTGAGATTCGAAAGGTTCGAAGTCTCAAATCTCCTCTTCACCTCTGAGATGCTAGGAGGTTCATCTATGGTACTGCTCAATATGCTGAAGACTGTGGAGTCTTCTAAGAAGCATGAGCAGGGGACGGTGCTGTTAGTTGATTCCTCGAAGAAAGGTTCTAAGAGGAAGTCAAAGGAACAGCAGAAGGGAAAGAAGAGAAGGGCTAAGAAGGTAGAACTAGCACAAAAGGAAACTTGCCATCATTATGGCAAGGAGAGCCATTTGCGAAGAAAGTGCGAGATTTATCTTGAGTCCGTGAAGAAGGATAAGGCATCGGATGCCCCATCTTCTTCAGAAATCTTCTTTATTGATTGTCATTCTATTTCCTCAGACACTTGGGTATTTGATACTGGGTGTGGCTCACATATATGTAATGACATACATGGGCTAAGGAATAGAAGAAGACTCGTCAAGGGAGAGTCAAATTTACGTGTTGGGAATGGAGCAACGGTTGCTGCACTCGCCATCGGAACGTATTTGTTGGAACTCCCTGTAGGACTTGTCTTAGAACTGGACAATTGCTTTTATGTTCCTTCGTTGATAAAGAACATCATTTCTATTTCGTGTTTAAATAGAAATGGGTACCATTTGACTTTTAGTAACAATTGTTGTTACATAACTTTGAATGGAGGTTCTTTATGGGACTAGAACTTTAAGCAATGGTGTTTATACGTTGGACGTATCCAGTGACATTTTCAATATCGAAGCGAGCAACACGCGTGCTCGAAAGGATAATCAAATAGACTCCTAAATGTGGCATTGTCGTCTTGGCCATATAAGCAAGAAACGCATGTCCGAATTACACCGATGTGGAATTCTGGAATCGTTTGAATTGGATTCATACGATACATGCGAATCATGCTTAAAAGGCAAGATGACTAAGTTACCTTTTACTGGAAAAGGTGAACGAGTGGGAGAGTTACTAGGTTTAGTACATACTAATGTATGTGGACCTATGTCAACTCAAGCATTAGGAGGCTATAGCTACTTCATTACCTTCACCGATGATCACTCATGGTTTGGGTATGTGTTCTTGATGAAACACAAGTCTGAAGCCTTTGAAAGGTTCAAATAATTCAGAAATGAAGTAGAGAAACAACATGACAAGAGTATTAAAATACTTCGATCGGATCGAGGTGGTGAATACTTAAGTCAAGAGTTTCTTGATTATCTAAGAGACAATGGCATATTGTCTCAATGGACTCCGCCCTATACACCACAGCATAATGGTGTATCTGAGAGGCGTAACCGGACCTTGTTGGACATGGTCAGGTCAATGATGAATCATGCAACTCTTCCAAAGTCCTTTTGGGGTTATGCACTTCAGACAGCTGTTTACTTGTTAAACAGAATGCCTACCAAGGTAGTCTCAACTACTCCATATGAGATATGGAATGGTAAGAAACCTCATGTATCTTACTTGAAGATATGGGGTTGTCCTGCTTATGTGAAGCGGACTGTATCAGACAAATTGGATGCTAAGTCCGATAAATGTCTATTTATTGGATACCCTAAGGAAACAAGGGGTTACCAATTCTATCATCCTGTGGAACAAAAGGTGTTTGTTTCAAGGCATGCTGTGTTTCTAGAGAAAGAGTTTCTCTTGCAAGAAAACAGTGGGAGTGTCGTCGAGCTTGAGGAGGCTCGAGAAACTCAAATAGACATTGATGAGATACCTGGTGAAGCACAACAGCCGACAACTCATAGTGATGAGCAATCGGCTGGACCTATTCTAACACCACATCTTCGCAGATCTGGTAGAACACGCAATATTCCTGAGAGATATGGATTTCTCGTAAGTGAATCGAACGACGTGTTACTCATTGATGATGAGGAGCCTACCAGTTATGAAGAAGTGCTGACTGTTGGTGCAGGGGCACTAGATAATCGAACCTGTGTTTTGATTATGGCAAAGACACAAAGTTAAGTTTATATTGTTATCTCACGAGCTAAATCAAGTGTGCAGAAAAGTACTAAAGCTGGAGCTGAAGGCTAGCGACACCCGGAGGAAGCCGTGGTGGTCGGGCGACACTTGAGTGAATTCGGAGGGAGCCGAAGGAATCGAGTGGAAGGCCGGAAGCAAGAGCTACTATCGAGGTAAGCTCGTGTGAGTGAGAGATTGTAAGGTCGTGTCCTCTTTACGGGGACGACCGTAGGCGACGATTCGACTAAGACTTCCTGTGGAAGGTCTAGGTCGAGATCGGACGGTTAGAAACCGTCGTATTTATCATTTTCCGAGCTAATCTCTTCGCAGGAAGTGGCCAGCCGGGCAATCATTCACCGGACATTGGGTAGCCGATCGTTATCACGATCGATGAGATGCATCACGATCATCATCGATCGATGAGAGGCATCACCGATCGATGGCGACGATTCGGCCTTTGGCTAGGTCAAAACGGATAACGTTTGACGCGGCCACTTCGCGATAAAAATTTGGAAAAATTCATGATCCGTTCCAAAGAAATAGGAGACAAATTCAGAGGCTAAAGTCTATAAAAGGAGGGGAGGATTCATCTCCAAAGATTATCAATTATTCATCAAGTGCTCCTACAACGCCAACGCTTCAACACCGCCATAACGCCGACGACGACAACCTAACCTCGGATCTTCTTCGTCGTGATTCAAGTAATATTTTTGATATTATATTCTGTGTTTTTTATCTTCATAACGAGGTGAGGTAGGCTTGTTGCCTCATCCTCGTGTATTCGGTTTTTGTAATCGTTGTCTCCTACCTCCAACGAGGAGGAGACGTTTTAGTGCTTTGCCCTCCGTACGCGGTCTAGGACCGATAGGGCCTTGGAGTAGCAACCGCTGGGTTGTGAACCAAGTAAAATAAACGTGTTCATTTATTTTCCGCTGTGCTTACTTTGCGTATTGAACGAACGAAAAAGAAAAGATTTACGATCGCTATTCACCCCCCCCCTCTAGCGACGCTTCTCGATCCAACACTGACAAGTTCAGAAAGGGATAAGTGGCTTGGTGCCATGAAGTCGGAAATGGATTCCATATACGAAAAACCAAGTTTGGAACTTGGTTGACCCACCTGAAGGCATAAAGCCTATAGGGTGCAAGTGGGTTTTCAAGAAGAAAACCGACATGGATGGTAATGTGATTACCTATAAGGCTAGATTGGTGGCGAAAGGATATCGTCAAAAGCAAGGTGTTGATTATGACGAAACCTATTCGCCTGTAGCTATGCTTAAATCCATTCGGATGCTCCTGGCCATAGCAGCTCATTATGATTATGAGATATGTCAGATGGATGTGAAAACAGCTTTCCTTAATGGAAACCTGCTCGAGGACGTGTATATGATACAGCCTGAGGGTTTCACATCGGTTGATAAAACCAAGGCATGCAAATTGCGACGGTCCATTTATGGATTGAAGCAAGCATCCAGGAGCTGGAATATCCGTTTTGATGAGACGATCAAAAGGTTTGATTTCTCACAAAATCCAGACGAACCTTGTGTGTACAAGAAGGTTAGTGGGAGTGCAGTCGTATTCCTAGTATTGTATGTCGATGACATACTACTTATAGGAAACGATGTTTCAATCTTACACTGAAGGTTTGGTTATCAAGACATTCTCCATGAAAGACACAGGAGAAGCAACCTACATCCTCGGATTAAGATCTATAGAGATAGATCAAACGTTGCTTGGTCTTTCGCATCTACTATATAGACCGAAAAGCAAAGAGGTTTAGCATGTCAGAATCCAAGAAAGGTTTCTTACCCATCAGGCATGGGGTACACCTTTCGAAGTCTATGTGTCCGCGCACAGAAGACGAGAGGATTTACATGAGTAAGATTCCCTATGCATCCGCAATAGGATCTATCATGTATGCTATGTTATGTACGAGGCCCGATGTATCGTATGCTCTGAGTGTCACGAGCATATACCAGTCCGATCCAGGAATGGATCATTGGGCGGCTGTTAAGACGATCCTTAAGTACTTGAGAAGAACTAAGGATGTGTTCCTAATATATGGAGAAGGGTACATGGTGATACATGGGTATACGGATGCCAGCTCCAGACAGACAAGGATGATTTCATGTCTTTGTCTGGGTATGTATTCACCTGGAATGGAGGCGTAATAAGTTGGAAAGGTTCCAAGCTTGACACTATAGCGGATTCTGCCACTAAGGCAGAATACATTGCAGCTTTGGAAGCAGCAAAAGAAGCGGTTTAGATCAAGAAGTTCATCTTTGAACTTGATGTGGTCTCATCAATGATCCAAACATGTGCTTCGCCGCTATCATCTTATCAGAGAGATCATAAGTAGGAACGAAATACAAATCGAGAAAATTCCCACTGAAAGGAACTTAGCGGATCCTTTGACTAAAGCATTACCTCAAAGTAAGTTTGAGGGTCATGTTAGAGCTTATGGTATTGGATACCGTAGCGATTGGCATTAGGCCAAGTGGGAGTCTGTTAGTAATATATGAGAGATGTCCTAAGGCAATCCCCTTATGTATGAACCATTTATATGATAAATGAAGATTCACTATTTGAGTATACATGTTTTATGTATTTGATTGGATCTTAAACTCATTTACTGAATGTCCACGATACGATTAACAGCATGAGAGAATTTGTGATTGGATCACAACTAGTGAGTATCTCTACATGTGTAATTGTGATGTATCGGAATTATCCCTAGTCGATGAATTGATGGATTTGGACACCATCAATTCTGTCGAGACTAGCACGAGGTATACTCCTTGGTGTATCAAGCGGTGATTCTCCTTTGTTTGGAGACATAGTGATGTCGGAGTTAATCGTGGATGCTAGTTATGGTAACTAGTTCATTGGAGTGACCGGTAGTAAGACTTCATATGGTTCTCTGCATATATAGATATGTCAATGAAGTTCTTACTGTGGCTTAAGTGCGATGTTCCTTTGACTTGCGGTATTCAAGTCATCTTGATCATGGAGACTTATGCTTTGACATCTTAAGCAAACATCTCTGAGGAGATGTGGACCCGGGATGATTGGGTATAAGTCGAAGTGATCGAAGGTGTTTGAATAGCCTATAAAGGATTCACCACTCCTTACGAGGAGATGTATACCCATGGCCTCTCGTCGGATTGTTACTAAAGTCTTTGGCCAAAGCATTACATGTTTAGAGTAAGGTACTCTTCGATACATGTGGAGTAACTAGAATCCGTAGGATGAGGAAATGATACTTGGGCTAGGTGTGACGTAGTCAGCCTAGTGGGGACTGACACAATAGACCATGTCCTGAACCAAGTGGGTATAAGATGAGTGAAGGGAATGGGGCACGATTCATTCGAGCTACTGAAGGGTTTCAGAAATAGTTTTGGATCAACCGTTGATCTTTTCGGTTAATTGGGGATCATGATGTACTACTAGGTGCCACTCATGATCGTTCTATAATTAATGGTTAATTATAGACGGCCAACATAAACCGAGAACCTATTTGGTCACACGCACAACGAGTGTAATCCAAAGGATTTAAAACGAGCTTGAGAATGAGATTCTCAGACCGAGAGACACTATGTTTGGTTGGACCAAACATAAAGCGAGCATGAAATTGTTTCAGTCGCAATGGAAGCGTGGATGGGCAGTGTCTTATGAAGACATAATGGATGGACCAAAATGGTTTGGTTCTAATCCAATGGATAAGAATAAACCAAAGGGTTTGGTTTATTTTAAACGAATGAACCAAAAGTTGGTTCGGTTCGTTTTAACTTAAAATAAACCATCATGGTTTGGTTTATTTTAACTTATCTTAATGGAGCGGGTTAACGGGCTTTATGGATATGATCCATTAACCATTAAGAGAATTAGTTCTCTATAAAATAGGGCTTAAACCCTAACCCTAAACCCTAATGAAGTTGTTGCCGCCCAACAAGTTGTAGCCGCCCAACATGTTGTTGCCGCCCAACACATTGTTGCCGCCCAGCTTGTGGTGCCGCCGTCCAGCTCCTTGCCGGCGACCAAGCTTCAGCCGGTGAACACTCCGGTGACCCTCCGGTGATCCCCTATAGGTTTGGCATCAAGGTGAGGCTTTTCTTTCCTTGGTTGGCCGGCGCCTATATCCTCCACCAAGCTGTCCAGTTTTCTGGACAGCATCTCCTCCTCTCGTCGGAGCATCGTTTGGACGACGGTTAGTGCTCCGACAGTGGCTAACTTACCGGGGATTTGATCTCCGGTAATCCTCTGAGGTGGGGGATGAAGGATTCGTCAAACGGTTGACGAATACCTCTCCGGAGAAGCGAGTTTTGGGAACTCGTTTTAGGATCCGAATTTGGATTCGGATCGTGATCATCTCTCGATCACGTCGTCTTCAACATGAGGCTAGTAACCCGTACGAAGACGAAGCTCGTGACTTAGCGTAGTCATCCCGAGGAGCTCGGCGTGGATACGGATAGAGACGATTCTTACGAGGATCGTTCCGGTTGATGCCGTTCCCGCTACACGTCATACGGAAGGTATAACGTAGTTTAATTTCCTTTTATTGCAAATTTTAATTTACGGTTATGTCTACACTTGTTGTAATAGCATGCGTGTGTTGTGTGTGTTGTAATAAATATAGATTTATTATTTTTAATTGCTTCCGCTGTGCTCATGTTTACGAAACATGATCGAACACACACACGCCGCGGTGTCGGAAACCCAACACATCGTTAGATCACAATTATTGCCTAACTTTATATGATTATCCAAACATCAAAATACATTAATGATTGGGCCATTCTTGCACCAACAGACATAACCAAAATTAGTGTAATCGTTTATAAACGTAATAAAATATGTGGTTCCATTTAGTGCTTCACATTCAAGGATATGCAAATGTCAGAATGAATGAACTGCAATGGAGTCCTAACTATCAATGCTTTCCCAAATGGTTTTCTCGTAGATTTGCCTGCTAGGCAAAACTCACACAAGGGCAACTCGACCTTGGTTAGCTAACTTAACATGCCACTTGATACTACCAGCCCATTCTCTCTTTCCTTATGTGACCAAGTCTACTATGTCATATATTCACATCATCTACTACACTATCAGATGCAAAAGTAATAGGAGATGAAGGATAAAAATCATGAAATGAAATTAAAGTAAGTGCACAGAACTCCTCTTGGGCTATACTGAAACATTCTAAAGTATTGTCATACGAGATAGAAACTTTAGAGTTTCCAATAGAAATATTGTATCCTAACTGGTCTAGACAATGGACATAGATGAGATTTTGCTGAATCTTTGGAGCATGTAACACATTATAAAGATACAAGCCTTGATTACTTTGCAGCAGTAGCTTGTAAGTTCCAATTGTAGGAATGTCAGTGAGCGCTAGAGGGAGGTGAATGACGTGTTCATTCGCTTGACATAATTCGATCGTGCTTGTTTGCAATTATATTAGTAAACAATAGAAAATAGAAGTACACAACAAATACAAACACACAAGCACAAAGACAAGCGATATAATGTGGTTTGGAACCTTAGGGTTCCTACTTCACAGATTGAGCTCATATGAGCTCTAGCAATGCAAATACTGTTAGTAATATATATGAGAGATGTCCTAAGGCAATCGCCTTATGTATGAACCATTTATATGATAAATGAAGATTCACTATTTGAGTATACATGTTTCATGTATTTGATTGGATCTTAAACTCATTTACTGAATATCCACGATGCGATTCACAGCATGAGAGAATTTGTGATTGGATCACAACTAGTGAGTATCTCTACATTTGTAATTGTGAAGTATCAGAAATATCCCTAGTCGATGAATTGATGAATTTGGACACCATCAATTCTGTCGAGACTAGCACGAGGTATACTCCTTGGTGTATCCAAGCAGCTGATTCTCACTGGCTGGAGACATTGTGATGTCCGGAGTTAATCATGGATGCTAGTTATGGTAACTAGTTCATTGGAGTGACCAGCCGTAAGACTTCATATGGTTCTCTACATATATAGATATGTCAATGAAGTTCTTACTGTAGCTTAAGTGCGATGTTCCTTTGACTTGCGGTATTCAAGTCATCTTGATCATGGAGACTTATGCTTTGACATCTTAAGCAAACATCTCTAAGGAGATGTGGACCCGGGATGATTGGGTATAAGTCGAAATGATCGAAGGTGTTTGAATAGCCTATAAAGGATTCACCACTCCTTGCGAGGAGATGTATACCCATGGCCTCTCGTCGGATTGTTACTAAAGTCTTTGGCCAAAGCATTACATGTTTAGAGTAAGGTACTCTTCGATACATGTGGAGTAACTAGAACTGTGAGGACGAGGAAATGATACTTGGGCTAGGTGTGACGTAGTCAGCCTAGTGGGGACTGACACTATAGACCATGTCCTGAACCAAGTGAGTATAAGATGAGTGAAGGGAATGGGGCACGAATCATTCGAGCTGCTGAAGGGTTTCAGAAATAGTTCTGGATCAACCGTTGATCTTTTCGGTTAATTGGGGATCATGATGTACTACTAGGTGCCACTCATGATCGTTCTATAATTAATTGTTAATTATAGACGGCCAACATAAACCGAGAACCTATTTGGTCACACGCATAACGAGCGTAATCCAAAGGATTTAAAATGAGCTTGAGAATGGGATTCTCAGACCGAGAGAAACTAAGTTTGGTTGGACCAAACATGAAGCGAGCATGAAATCATTTCAGTCGCAATGGAAGCGTGGATGGGCCGTGTCTTATGAAGACATAATGGATGAACCAAAATGGTTTGGTTCTAATCCAATGGAGGAGAATAAACCAAAGGGTTTGGTTTATTTTAAACGAATGAACCAAAAGTTGGTTCGGTTCGTTTTAACTTAAAATAAACCATCATGGTTTGATTTATTTTAACTTATCTTAATGGGGCGGGTTAACGGGCCTAATGGTTATGATCCAATAACCATTAAGAGAATTAGTTCTCTATAAAAGAGGGCTTAAGGGATAATTAAGCCCTAATCCAAAAGCCCACCTCTCCTTGAGACTCTTGGCGCCAAACCCCATTGCCGCCTCCCTTGTGCCGCCGTTCATCCTGTCGGGCCCAAGCTTCAGCCGGTGATCCTCCGGCGACCCTCCGGTGATCTTCCTAGGCTTCGATGATAAGGTGAGCACTTGGCTTCCCTTGTTTGGCCAGCTCCTACTCCTCCACCAAAGCTGTCCAGTTTTCTGGACAGCTTGTTCTCTTCTTGTTGGAGCATCGTTTGGACGACGGTTAGAGCTCTGACAGCGCCTAACTTACCGGGGATTCGATCTCCGGTAATCCTCTGAGGTGGAGGACGAAGGATTCGTCAATCGGTTGACGAATACCTCTCCGGAGAAGCGAGTTTTGAGGACTCGTTTTGGATCCGAATTTGGATTTGGATCGTGATCATCTCTCAATCACGTCGTCTTCAACACGAGGCTAGTAACCCGTACGAAGACGAAGCTCGTGGCTTAGCGAAGTCATCCTAAGGATACTCGGCGTGGATACAGATAGAGACGATTCTAGCGAGGATCGTTCCGGTTGATGCCGTTCCCGCTACACGTAATACGAAAGGTATAACGTATTTAAATTTCCTTTTATTGCAAATTTAAATTTACGGTTATGTCTACACTTGTTGTACTATGCATGCGTGTGTTGTGTGTGTTGTAATAAATGTAGATTTATTATTTTTATTTCTTCCGCTGTGCACATATTTACGAAACATGTACGAACACACACTCGCCGCGGTGCCGGAAACCCAACAGTGGTATCAGAGCCCAGGTTGTGTTTCGACATAATCGTAAAATGATTTTGCGATAGTCATAATGTTATTTCTGGAAATTTTTCAATTTTGCAAAGTCTAGAAGTATTTATGGAAATCTTCCACTTTTGGAAAGTTGGAAGTATTTATGGAAATTGATATTTTCCATAAATAAAATATTTGATTAGATTTTGGAAATTTGTTTCCTAATTTAATCTTGATTTGATTTGGGAAATCAAATCTTAAAATATTTTATTTCCATAAGTAGTTTTGATGATTTAGGAAATTGGTTTCCTAAATTGACTTTCCTTAATCAACTATTTCCATAAATAAAATATGTGATTAGATTTGGAAATTTATTTCCTAATTTAATCATGATTTGATTTGGAAAATCAAATCTTAAACATATTTTATTTCCATAAATAGTTATGACAAATAAGGAAATTATGTACATGACATAATTGTATGCCATGTAATTGCATTAGATGCATATCATTATGTCATGCGTGTCGTGACATGTAGATGTATGTCATGTATGTCATGTCATGTAGATAATAGTTATTTGCATGCAAAGAGGATGAGACATAAAAACCCTAACTCAATATTAAAGCTTACACCTTCCATTAATATGGTTAGAACCAGAGTTCCGTTTCTTGTTCGGGTTGTTGGACTCTCTTCAAGCCCGGCTCGAACCCGAACATGTTCAAACCATGGAATAGTTTAATACTAATATGGTAAGAGTCAGAGGTCAATCGTTAGCTTTGGTTGTTGGACTCTCTCCAAGCCGGGCTAATTGGTTGAATGCGCTCTAACCATATTAAAACTATTTCTCAATTAATGGGTTGGCTTTAACCTGGAGCATCGGCTTGTTGGACTCTCTCCAAGGTCGATGTAAAGGGAGGTGAAGTTGGGTGCTATGCATATGATGCATACTTGTTAATGTGTTAACAACACGATGTATGTGTGAACATTCAATTAGTTGATAGCACATTGTGATAGTTGCATATACGTGATATGCAATCGGTATAGTTGATACCTACCGTCGTAGTTATGAATGGCTTGTTGGACTCTCTCCAAGGTTGTTCATAACTATAATGGATATCAGCCCATTCGGAGATGGACCTACGATCTCCCGAAGTGATTTTGGGGTTTTTGAAATTCGAAAAATGAATGGGATTTATAAATGTATATTGATGCATTTTAAAATCATTTTATCATATATACTCGTTTTGTATTTCTAGGTCAATAAATTGATCATGACGTCTTTGAATTTGCGTACTATTTTGGATTCGAACAAACTGACTGGGCCTAACTTCCTGGACTGGCTTAGAAACTTGAGAATTGTTCTCAAGGCGGAAAAGCTTGCATATGTCCTTGAAGAGCCTCTTCCCAACCGTCCTAAGGACGATGCAACTCCAGACCAAATGTTGGTCTATCAGAAGCATGTGGCAGATTCTGAGCTGGCGAGTTGCATCATGCTAGCGACGATGGTACCTGAGCTGCAAAAGCAGCATGAGCATATGGATGCTAATACTATGGTCTTTCATCTTCATGAGTTGTTCGATGAGCAAGCGAGATCCGAAAGGTTCGAGGTCTCTAGGCTCCTCTTCACCATGAAGATGCAAGAAGGTTCGTCTGTAGTACAGTTTGTGCTAAAGATGAACGGGTACATCGAGCGGCTAGCCACCCTCGGGTTTGTGATGGATCATGAGTTAAGTATTGACTTAATTCTGCATTGTTTGCCCAAGAGTTTCTCACAATTTGTGATGAACTATCGGATGAACAAATTGGAATCCACTATTCCCAAGCTCCTCAATATCTTGAAGACTGTGGAGCCTTCTGTGAAGCATAAGGAGAAGGCGGTTCTGTTAGTTGATTCCTCAAAGAAAGGTTCTAAGAGGAAGGAAAAAGAACAGAAGAAAGGGAAGAACAAAAAGGCGAAAAAGGCAAAACCAGAGCAAAAGGGCACTTGCCATCATTGTGGCAAGGAAGGCCACTGGCGAAGAAACTGCAAGATTTATCTTGAGTCCATGAAGAAGAAGAAGGCATCCGATGCCCCATCCTCTTCAGGTATCTTCGTTATTGATTGTCATTCTATTTCCTTAGACACTTGGGTATTGGATACTGGGTGTGGCTCACATATATGTAATGACATACAGGGGCTAAGGAATAGAAGAAGACTTGTCAGAGGTGAGTCAAATTTGTGAGTTGGCAATAGAGCAAAGGTTGCTGCGGTCGCCATCGGAACTTATTTGCTGAAGCTCCCTAGTGGACTGGTCTTGGAACTGGACAATTGCTATTATGTTCCTTCTCTAATAAAGAACATTATTTCTATTTCCTGTTTAAATAGAAATGGTTTCCATTTGACGTTTAGTAACAATTGTTGTTATATAACTTTGAATGGCGTACTTTATGGAACTGGAACTTTGAGTAATGATATTTATACGTTGAACGTATCCAGTTACATTTTCAATATCGAAGCGAGCAACACGCGTGCTCGAAAGGATAATCAAATAGACTCTTATATGTGGCATTGTCGTCTTGGCCATATAAGCAAGAAACGCATGTCCGAATTACACCGATGTGGAATTCTGGAATCGTTTGAATTGGATTCATACGATACATGCGAATCATGCTTAAAAGGCAAGATGACCAAGTTACCTTTTACTGGAAAAGGTGAACGAGTGGGAGAGTTACTAGGTCTAATACATACTGATGTATGTGGACCTATGTCAACTCAAGCTTTAGGAGGCTATAGCTACTTCATTACCTTCACCGATGATCACTCACGGTTTGGGTATGTGTTCTTGATGAAACACAAGTCTGAAGCCTTTGAAAGGTTCAAAGAATTCAGAAATGAAGTAGAGAAACAACATGACAAGAGTATTAAAATACTTCGATCGGATCGAGGTGGTGAATACTTGAGTCAGGAGTTTCTTGATTACCTAAGAGACAATGGTATATTGTCTCAATGGACTCCGCCATATACACCACAGCATAATGGTGTATCTGAAAGGCGTAACCGGACCTTGTTGGACATGGTCAGGTCAATGATGAATCATGCGAATCTTCCCAAGTCCTTTTGGGGTTATGCACTTCAGACAGCTGTTTACTTGTTAAACAGAATATCTACCAAGGTAGTCTCAACTACTCCATATGAGATATAGAATAGTAAGAAACCTCATGTATCTTACTTGAAGATATGGGGTTGTCCTGCTTATGTGAAGCGGACTGTATCAGACAAATTGGATGCTAAGTCTGATAAATGTCTATTTATTGGATACCCTAAGGAAACAAGGGGTTACCAATTCTATCATCCTGTGGAACAAAAGGTGTTTGTTTCAAGGCATGCTGTATTTCTAGAGAAAGAGTTTCTCTTGCAAGAAAACAGTGGGAGTGTCGTCGAGCTTGAGGAAGCTCGAGAGACTCAAATAGACATTGATGAGATACCTGGTGAAGCACAACAGCTGACAACTCATAGTGATGAGCAATCGGCTGGACCTATTGTAACACCACATCTTCGTAGATCTGGTAGAACACGCAATATTCCTGAGAGATATGGATTTCTCATACGTTAATCGAACGACGTGTTACTCATTGATGATGAGGAGCCTACCAGTTATGAAGAAGTGCTGACAAGTTCAGAAAGGGATAAGTGGCTTGGTGCCATGAAGTTGGAAATGGATTCCATGTATGAAAACCAAGTTTGGAACTTGGTTGACCCACCTGAAGGCATAAAGCCTATAGGGTGCAAGTGGGTTTTCAAGAAGAAAATCGACATGGATGGTAATGTGATTACCTATAAGGCTAGATTGGTGGCGAAAGGATATCGTCAAAAGTAAGGTGTTGATTATGACGAAACCTATTCGCCTGTAGCTATGCTTAAATCCATTCGGATGCTCCTGGCCATAGCGGCTCATTATGATTATGAGATATGGCAGATGGATGTGAAAACAGCTTTCCTTAATGGAAACCTACTCGAGAATGTGTATATGATACAGCCTGAGGGTTTCACATCGGTTGATAAAACCAAGGTATGCAAATTGCGACAGTCCATTTATGGATTGAAGCAAGCATCCAGGAGCTGGAATATCCGTTTTGATGAGACCATCAAAAAGTTTGATTTCTCATAAAATCCAGACGAACCTTGTGTGTACAAGAAGGTTAGTGGGAGTGTAGTCGTGTTCCTAGTATTATATGTTGATGACATATTAGTAATAGGAAATGATGTTTCAATCTTACAGTCAGTTAAGGTTTGGTTATCCAAGACATTCTCCATGAAAGACCTGGGAGAAGCAACCTACATCCTCGGGATTAAGATCTATAGAGATAGATCGAAACTGTTGCTTGGTCTTTCGCAGTCTACATATATAGACCGAGTGCTAAAGAGGTTTAGCATGTCGGAATCCAAGAAAGGTTTCCTGGCCATCAGGCATGGGGTACACCTTTCGAAGTCTATGTGTCCGCGCACAGAAGACGAGAGGATTTGCATCGGTAAGATTCCCTATGCATCCGCAATAGGATCTATCATGTATGTTATGTTATGTATGAGGCCCGATGTATCGTATGCTCTGAGTGTCACGAGCAGATACTAGTCTGATCCAGGAATGGATCATTGGGTGGCTATTAAGACGATCCTTAAGTACTTAAGAAGAAAGAAGGATGTGTTCCTAATATATGGAGAAGGGGACATGGTGATACGCGGGTATACGGATGCCAGCTTCCAGACAGACAAGGATGATTCCAGGTCTCAGTCTGGATACGTGTTCACCTTGAATGGGGGCGCAGTGAGTTGGAAAAGTTCCAAACAAGACACTGTAGCGGATTCTACCACTGAGGCAGAATACATTGCAGCTTCGGAAGCAACAAAGGAAGCGGTTTGGATCAAGAAGTTCGTTTATGAACTTGGTGTGATTCCGGCCATTGTTGAAGCAATACCGGTCTACTGCGACAACAATGGAGCAATTGCACAGGCGAAAGAGCCAAGGTCTCATCAACGATCCAAACATGTGCTTCGCCACTATCATCTTATCAGAGAGATCATCAGTAGAAACGAAATACAAATCGAGAAAATTCCCACTGAAAGGAACTTAGCGGATCCTTTGACTAAAGCATTACCTCAAAGTAAGTTTGAGGGTCATGTTAGTGCTTATGGTATTGGATACCGTAGCGATTGGCATTAGGCCAAGTGGGAGTCTGTTAGTAATATATATGAGAGATGTCCTAAGGCAATCGGCTTATGTATGAACCATTTATATGATAAATGAAGATTCACTATTTGAGTATAAATGTTTCATGTATTTTATTGGATCTTAAACTCATTTACTGAATGTCCACGATGCGATTCACAGCATGAGAGAATTTGTGATTGGATCACAACTAGTGAGTATCTCTACATGTGTAATTGTAATGTATCGGAAATATCCCTAGTCGATGAATTGATGAATTTGGACACCATCAATTCTGTCGAGACTAGCACGAGGTATACTCCTTGGTGTATCCAAGCAGCTGATTCTCGCTGGCTGGAGACATTGTGATGTCCGGAGTTAATCGTGGATGCTAGTTATGGTAACTAGTTCATTGGAGTGACCAACCGTAAGACTTCATATGGTTCTCTGCATATATAGATATGTCAATGAAGTTCTTACTGTAGCTTAAGTGCGATATTCCTTTGACTTGCGGTATTCAAGTCATCTTGATCATGGAGACTTATGCTTTGACATCTTAAGCAAACATCTCTAAGGAGATGTGGACCCGGGATGATTGGGTATAAGTCGAAATGATCGAAGGTGTTTGAATAGCCTATAAAGGATTCACCACTCCTTGCGAGGAGATGTATACCCATGGCCTCTCGTCGGATTGTTACTAAAGTCTTTGGCCAAAGCATTACATGTTTAGAGTAAGGTACTCTTCGATACATGTGCAGTAACTAGAATCCGTAGGACGAGAAAATGATACTTGGGCTAGGTGTGACGTAGTCAGCCTAGTGGGGACTGACACTATAGACCATGTCCTGAACCAAGTGGGTATAAGATGAGTGAAGGGAATGGGGCACCGGCCAAGGGTTTCAGAAATAGTTCTGGATCAACCGTTGATCTTTTCGATTAATTGGGGATCATGATGTACTACTAGGTGCCACTCATGATCGTTCTATAATTAATGGTTAATTATAGACGGCCAACATAAACCGAGAACCTATTTGGTCACACGCATAACGAGCGTAATCCAAAGGATTTAAAACGAGCTTGAGAATGGGATTCTCAGACCGAGAGAAACTAAGTTTGGTTGGACCAAACATGAAGCGAGCATGAAATCGTTTCAGTCGCAATAGAAGCGTGGATGAGCCGTGTCTTATGAAGACATAATGGATGAACCAAAATGGTTTGGTTCTAATCCAATGGAGGAGAATAAACCAAAGGGTTTGGTTTATTTTAAACGAATGAACCAAAAGTTGGTTCGGTTCATTTTAACTTAAAATAAACCATCATGGTTTGGTTTATTTTAACTTATCTTAATGGAGCGGGTTAACGGGCCTAATGGTTATGATCCAATAACCATTAAGAGAATTAGTTCTCTATAAAAGAGGGCTTAAGGGATAATTAAGCCCTAATCCAAAACCCTAGCAATAGTTGCCGCCCACCTCTCCTTGGAGACTCTCGGCGCCAAACCCCATTGCCGCCCAGCCCCTTGTGCCACCGTCTAGCTCCTTGTCGGCGTCCAAGCTTCAGCCGGTGATCCTATGGCGACCCTCCGGTGATCTTCCTAGGCTTCGGTGATAAGGTGAGCACTTGGCTTCCCTTGTTTGGCCGGCGCCTACTCCTCCACCAAAGCTGTCCAGTTTTCTGGACAGCTTGTTCTCTTCTCGTCGCAGCGTCGTTTGGACGACGGTTAGAGCTCCGACAGTGCCTAACTTACCGGGGATTCGATCTCCGGTAATCCTCTGAGGTGGAGGACGAAGGATTCATCAATCGGTTGACGAATACCTCTCCGGAGAAGCGAGTTTTGAGGACTCGTTTTGGATCCGAATTTGGATTCGGATCGTGATCATCTCTCGATCACGTCGTCTTCAACACGAGGCTAGTAACCTGTACGAAGACGAAGCTCATGGCTTACCGAAGTCATCCTAAGGATACTCGGCGTGGATACGGATAGAGACGATTCTAGCGAGGATCATTCCGGTTGATGCCGTTCCCGCTACACGTAATACGAAAGGTATAACGTATTTAAATTTCCTTTTATTGCAAATTTAAATTTACGGTTATGTCTACACTTGTTGTACTATGCATGCGTGTGTTGTGTGTGTTGTAATAAATGTAGATTTATTATTTTTATTTCTTCCGCTATGCATATGTTTACGAAACATGTACGAACACACACTTGCGCCGGTGCCGGAAACCCAACAAATACCACCACTAATAAAAAACACTCCTTCTCGACAACAAGTCGGAGGTAGAGAAACATCGTACAATGATTACAACAGTTATACAAAGAAATGATAAGCAAATACAAAATAAATACAACAAGAGAAGTAAAGAACACATTGCAAAAAACTCTTTTGGATGCTTGCTTGTTGATCGCCTTAGACTAGCCTTGAAGAATTGGAAAGCACCAACTATTCCCCTTCAAATCGCCCAAGAAAATTGCTGTTAAATCCTCCCTTTTGAACTGTTTTTATAACCTACATCGGGTTGATTTTGCGCCTGGCAGTCAACAACCATAAGGCCCCAATCAACTGCCAACAGTGTCGTTGTCTCATAATAGACTTGATCTACATCGACATTCAAGCCAATGGATACACTGGCAGTGGACTGTCATTACCCATCAATCGATTGCCAACCTCATAGCCGACTGATCAGTCGGCTACTGAGCATTCTGAGCTCATGACCAATACTAACAGTCGACTGCTCAAGCCATCAGTCGACTGTCAAATTTTGGCAATTAACTGCCAAGGCCTTTTGCCACAGTCGAACCCCAATCGACTTACGACGACGATCACCGTATAATCCCGATCATTGCGATGTCGACTGGCAGTGTCAAACACTTGACCATCAAGCGTCCATATCCTCAGTCGACTACTACACCTCAACCATGAGATTTACCCCAAGTATGATACCCTCATACTTGCTAGACCACCCTTAGCCTAGACCTAAGCCTTCTAGCCACCTCCGTCAGCCTCACGCCTATCAGATCCCTCCAAGTCATCCATGACTTGTTCATCCATACGCTAGCATTCAGGTGCTTCCATCGATTATTGTCATGCTAAGCTGGTCTACACCGCCAAGACACATTTGGGCTTACACTACCAAGACACATGCTTGAACTTTACGCTGCCAAACCATTGGACTTATGCTGCCAAGACTCCCGCTTGGACTTTACGCCGTCAATATCAACCCTTGGACTTCTCAATTGCCAAGTACCCATGACTTGGACTTTCCTTGTCAACTCATGTTGGACTTTCTATTTGCCAAGACTCAAGCTTGGACTTTCCCATGCCAAGACCCATGCTTGGACTTTCCATGTCAACCCATGTTGGACTTTCCAATTGCCAAGACTCAAGCTTGGACTTTCCCTTGCCAACCCATGTTAGACTTCTCCATTATGGTCAACCCCAAGTCAACCATCTAGTCAACCCATTGTCAAACAACGGTCAACTCCTTTGTCAAACATCAAAATACTACTCGAGTCCAACTCGAGTCTGGTCAATCATGACCTAGGCCGATTGCACCAACACCAATCCCTCTCAACTCCACGAATACTCCATTCCCCACATATAGCCTTCTCGCATGTGGATTTAAACAGTGAAAATCTACATAAGCACTCCTATCTCAAGCTATATGGTTTGTTTCTCCTGAGTCTACAATCCACAAAGGAAATGAGTTAGAGAACATCATACTAGATGACACATAACTCAAACTATATAAAGAAGAAGGATATACCTTTCGCTCACTACACTCGCATATGAAATCCTCAAGCTTACCACATATGTAGCATCGGACTTTGCTCTTTATGAGCTCCTTCTTCTTGCTTTTCTATCCCTTTTTAGTTGTCTTGACGAATGAATTTTTCTTGCTAGGACCTTTAGTCTTCTTCTCATGCTTGCGCCACTTGCGCTTTGTACCCCGGGAGCCCTTACTCAACTCCGCAAGATTAACATGACCTAAAGCTAACTTGGTTGCTTCCTGGTGCTCCTCCTCGAGCTCATAGTGTCTACTCGCATCCGTAAAGTACGAATACTTTCAGTGTGTGTGAGGTAGGTCATAACTACATTCCATGAGTCAGGCAATGACTGAATCACTCCCAGTACCTGAAGCTCATTCGACATCAGCTCCCCCATATTCTTCAGAGAAGCAATCATACTCGATATATGCATTAAATATTGTTTCGTAGTATGATCGGGTCTCTTCTTATAAGTTATAAAATTATAAGTCATCATCCTCAACTTAGGAGTCGATGGAGAAACATATTGATATTTAAGAGCAAGCCAGACCGACATCGTTGTAGGATACTTAGAAGAGTTACTCGGATCGGGATTAGCTCATCGTGTATGCTACTTAGAAGAATTACCCTAGCTTGGCCATCCTTCTTTTTCCAAGCACGATATACCTCCTAATCCCCTCTCACCTGAGTTGTGGTTCTCTCCTTAGGGTCCACCATCTCTTGCTTAAGAACCTCCACGAGTTCTTGTTCCTCAAAAACTAACTAAACCTTCCGGTGCCAAATATCATATTTGTCACTATTCAGCTTGTCTCCCATCACGAGATCCAGTATGACACCTTTTGTCATACATAAAAGAGAGACATAATTGACTATTGAGGCTTAATGTCTCTACTTTGTATACCCTATTGCTCATCAAAACTTAAAATGACTCGAATATAAATTTCAAGATGAACGTATGAATTAACAGACAACATACACCACAACCTATAATTGCATCTCACTATCTGAATTACGATGTTGTATATAAATAGTCACATAAACTATAATACCCTCGGTAAGCCTACACGCCACTTTGAGGGTTTATAAACCACCCTACATCGACAACTATTTGTCACATTTCTCAAAGATAGACCTCTTCGTCTTCTCTAAGACACTCAGCTTAGGCCTAGTCCGAGTGGACTACTCCCACTCTCTGGGCCAAGTTTGAATGAATTTGGATATATGCCGAGCATTATCACTCGTGTCGAGCAACACAGTGAGACCTGAGTACTACTACTCATGTTGAGCTCTCAAGTTCTTTAGTGACCTTGAGCACCAATAACCCTGCTCGTGCCAAGCTCTCAAGTTCCTCGGCTCTTCCCGAGTACCTAGGAATCTCTACATGTGCTTGACATTGTAGAGGAATCATTTGACGCGCTAAAGGGGGGTGAATAGCGACTCGCCGATTTCGATTCATGCTTCGATCACATCATTCGTATGCTCGTCTACAAATAGTTAGTGTGCAGTGGAAATACAAGCAAACATAAGAACACACAATAAAAAAATCATGCATACAATACAAAAGGCGATTTTACATGGTTCAGAACTAGAGTTCCTACTCCACGACAAAGCTCTAATCGAGCTCTAGTGATGCACATCACCCCTATCAAATGTCTCCTCCTCAGTGACACACCGGAGGTGGAGAAATCTCGTACAATACGATTACAACAGTAACACAAGAAGATACAATCAAATACAATAATAAATAAAGAACACTTTACAAAAATTTGATTGCTTGCTTGCATGTTAATTACTTTGGATTTCAATTGAAGGTATGTAATGTAATATCACTTCCCCTTCAAAATTGCCCCAAAAACATTGTGAAAAACCTCCCCATCAAGTTCCTTTTAAGTCCTCCGTTGGGATAATTTTTCACCTAATAGTCGACTGTCAAAATGCCCCAGTCGACAACTCACCTATTCATTGTCTCACAACGGACTAATCCACGTCAGATTATGCACACCAGTCAACTACTCTGACCCATCAGTCAACTTCCCTTGCATAGCAATCGACTACAGACCTTTCTGTGCTCGTGTCCATAAATTTCAGTTGACTGCCATCCATGGCAGTCAATTGATTAAGGCCAGTTGACTGCCTATACATGATAGTCAACTGCCAATGGCACATAGCAGCAGTCGAGCCTCTAGTCGACTACTGACCAGTCGCCTGGGCCATAACCCTAGTCGACTGTCCTAAGTTAACTAGGCTTTCGAGTGTCAAACACTCGACTAGTCGACTAGCAAATCTCAAACATGAGGTTTAAATCAAGTATGATCCCCTTATACTTGATACACACCCATGCCTAAACCTAAGCCTTCTAGCTACCTCCATCAGCCTCACGCCTCTCAGATCCGTCTGAGTTCTCCACGACTCATTCATCCTTCGTGCTAGCCTTCAAGTGCTTCCATCGTCTATGTCATGCCAATCGGGTACCCTTAGCCTAGACCTCAGCCTTCTAGCCACTTCCATCAGCCTCACGCCTCTTGGATCCCTCGAGTCCATGACTCTTCATCCACGCGCTACCCTTCAAGTGCTTCCATCAGCCTTGTTGGTGCAACAATACCCTAAGCATTTATGTATTTTGATGTTTGGATAATCATTTATAGTTAGGAAATATTTGTGATCTAACCATGAATGTGTTAAGTGATAGGAAAATCCAAGTATGAAGATTTGATAAAGAGAAGTCCAAGTGTGAATCTTGGCAAGGAAAGTCCAAGGGAAGGTCTTGGCAGCGTAAGCCCAAGTATGTAGTCTTAGTGGCATAAAGTCCAAGCAAACCTTGACAAAGGAAGTCCAAAGGCAAGATTTTGGCAGCATAAGTCCAAGCATGTAGTCTTGGCGGCATAAAGTCTAAGCAGATTTTGGCAAAGAAGAAATCCAAAGCTTGAATAAACCGAAGGAAGATTTTGAAGGCAAGTGCAAGGATGGATTCGTGGACTCGGAGGAATCTTGGAGGCGCAAGGCTGATAGAGAAGATAGAAGGTTAAGTCTAGGCTTAGGGTATGGTTTCAAGTATGAATTAGTCATACTTGAGGTGTGCCAATTGAACCGGTCTCGGGTGTTTAGCACTTGAGGCCCAAAAGACATTGGCAGTCGATTGGGGTAATGCCCCAGTCAACTGGTGGTAGTCGACTATGAACCAAACTGTCGAACGTAAGCTGGCAGTCGAACTAGTATGTAACACCAGTCGACTAGTCAACATGTTTCGGCAAAAGTTCTCATTTCTGACAGACTTGAACTCAGGTCTAGAAGTTGAGTCTGGTAGCCGATCGATCGGCTAAGGAGAGAGACACGATCGCGCCATTATGGGCGATCGATCGCCATGAGCAAAAATCGGTAGTCGATCGATCGATCGATAAGGAGACACCTG
Organism: Wurfbainia villosa; assembly: GCA_025175895.1. Classification (NCBI taxonomy): domain Eukaryota; kingdom Viridiplantae; phylum Streptophyta; class Magnoliopsida; order Zingiberales; family Zingiberaceae; genus Wurfbainia; species Wurfbainia villosa. Next base: position 32,309,633 of record CM046000.1, on the reverse strand, counting down.
ATCATCGCCATTATGGATAGTCATTTGTGAGCCGAGTACGTAAAGGTCGGTAGCTAATGATCGATCCAACTAAGGAGACACCAGTTGACTGGTCAAGTAGACGTTGAGCCATGATAATTACAATGAGGTTTCATCAGAAGCCGTTGGATTTGGTCAATAGTATCAGCAGTCGACTGATGGTATGCACCAATTGACTGCTATCAGGCTCAATGAGCAAAAATAGCCTTTCTCTATAAATAGAAGCTAGGGAAGATTGGAGGAGGTTAATGCTTTCATTCAAAATGATCATACACAACTCCTCAAGTCCTTCCCTTAAGCTTTCAAGTGTTCTAACCTCTTCTTCCTAAGCTCAAATCCATTACCTTGTAAGAAGAAGAGGAGTGATTGTAAGAAGGCTTCTTCACCTTAGTGTGTTGCATCAAAAGGAGGTTCTTAGTGGAAGATTGCTAGGGGTGATCCACCTTACGGATTGTTGTGGAGTAGGAGCATTATCTTCGAACCACGTTAAAGATTTGTGTTAGCATTGTGTTCTTTGTTTTCTCTTTCAATTGTAATTTTCTATTGCTTCCGCTAACGATTTCTTGTAAAAAACAAAGAGTTGCTATTCACCCCCCTCTAGCCAATCCTCACGATCCTACAAGCCTAGTCATGCTAATCGGATCCTTTGCTAAGATTCATTTGGACTTATGCCACCAAGACTCCATGCTTGGACTTTACACTACCAAAAATTGGACTTATGCTTCCAAGACTACATGCTTGGACTTTACACCGCCAATATCAAACCCTTAGACTTCCCTTGCCGACTCCATATTGGACTTTCTAATTGCCAAAACCATGCTTGGACTTTTTCGTGGAAAGACCCATGCTTGAACTTTCCAATTGTCAAGTACCCATGACTTGGACTTTCATTCCAAGACCCATGCTTGGACTTTCATTGCCAAGTACCCATGACTTGGACTTTTCCATGAAAATCACATTGTCAATCTATTTGTCAAACATCAAAACACTATTCGAGTCTCACTCAAGTCTGGTCAATAATAACCCGGGCCGATTGCACCAACAGACATCTTGAGCTTTCGAGCATCTCAGCTCTTCCTGAGTACTCGCAACTCCTCAATTCTTCCCAAGAAACATTGAACCCAACACTATCAAGTGTGTCTAACCCTGCCAACCACTATCAAGCACTCTTGGGAGCTACTGAGCACATTGCCGATACTTCAAGCATTACTGAGCACTTCCTAGCACGACCAAGTACTTCCTGACTGAGAATAAGGGCTACCTTGAGCACCACACTTGTGAAAATCGGCTCTTTCGAGCACCTTTAGTGCCGAGAACGACTAGTCACCCGAGTTCATTTCCTCAGCGTGCCCAAGCACCACTGTGTTCGAGCACCGCGTCAGCCGAGGACTTCTGTGTGCCCGAGTGAGAAACACAACATCCGCATGTGCATGCACGCCCGAGCACCTCTTCTCGGGGTTGCACCTCCACATGCTCGAGCACCGCGTGTGCTGTCGAGCACTACATATGCATGACTCGAGCACCAGAGGCACATGGCCCGAACACCTCCTCGCACCCCGAGCATTATATGCATCCTCGCACTGTGTTGAGGATTCGTTGACCGCTAGAGGGGGTGAATAGTGTTTTGATGCTCGATGGAATTTGTTCGTGCTTGTCTCTACAAGTCGTGTTAGCACAGCGGAATATATAGCAATAATAAAACAAGACAAATACAATTCACAACACAAAATATAACGTGGTTCGGAACTGAATGGTTCCTACTCCATGGATCGGGCTCTAAAATCCCTAGCAATGCAAACACGCACTACTAATCACAATAACTCCTTCTCGATACAAGTCGAAGATGGAGAAACCTCGTACAAATGATCTTACAATAGTAAGAAATAAATACAAGCAATTACAATAAGGAAATACACTACAAGTAAAAGAAAAACACTTTACAATTTCCTTTGGATTGATTGCTTTTGGTTGCTTGAAGAATAGCCTTGGAGACCCTGATTTGCAGCAACAAATCGCCCCAAAGTAGCTCAAGAACCGGTAGTGATTTCCTCCTCCACGAGCTCCATTTAAAGTTGCTGCCTAGGCTGGAATCGCCTATCAGTCGACTGCTCGGGACCATCATTCGATTGATGACACTGTTGCTGTGAGACAATGGTGTGATCCACGCTGGAAAAATCCAATGGATAGGACATCAGTCGACTGATCATGTCCATCGATCGGCCCGATCATGTCCATCGATCCGGTGATTTTCACAAGAGGCTAACCCCGTGATCAGTCGACTCCATTCTGTACCCAAAATACCGAGCACCAATCGACTGATCACAAGATCAGTCGACTGCTCGGCCAATCAGTCGACTGCACACCTCTGGCAATCGACTACTAGGGCACTCCCCGTAGTCAAACCCTAGTTGACTCACACCAATCGACTGCCACAGGATACCAGTCGATTGATACACCTCAAACATGAGGTTTAACCCAAGTATGGTGCCCTCATACTTGCTAGACCACCCGTAGCCTAGACCTAAGCCTTCTAACCACCTCCGTCAGCCTCGCGCCTATCGGATCCCTCCAAGTCATCCATGACTTGTTCATCCATATGCTAGCCTTCAGGTGCTTCCATCGTCTATGTCATGCTAACAGTGTCTACACCGCCAAGGCACATTGGACTTACACTGCCAAGACTCCGCATGGACTTTACGCCGCCAACCATTGAACTTATGCTGCCAAGACTCCCACTTGGACTTTACGCCACCAATATCAAACCCCTTGGACTTCTTAAATGTCAAGACTCAAGCTTGGACTTTCCCTTGCCAACCCATGTTGGACTTTCCATGCCAAGACCCATGTTTGGACTTTTCCTTGCCAAGACCCATGCTTGGACTTTACATGCCAAGTACTCAAGACTTGGACTTCCCATGACTTGGTCAACTCTAGTCAACCATCAAAATCACCATCGAGTCAAACTTGAGTCCCGTCAATCATGACCCGGGTCGATTGCACCAACAATCTTCCCAAAATATTATCAGACATCAATGTCAAACCTTCATGTCAAATATCAAAACATTGCTCGAGTCAAACTCGAGTTCGGTCAATCGTGACCTGGGGCGATTGCACCAACAATCTTCCCCTTTTTGATGTTTGATAAAAACACATACCTTTGAGTTAGAACACTAACTCAAATCTTCTTACCAATTATCCCAAATTGGTAATCCTAAACATTTTCCCCCAAATATTCTTCCCCTTTTTGACTAACATTAAAAAGGTCTTTTCTTCAAGGAGGTCAATGTCTCATGTCCCAATGAGATCTTACAATCTCCCCATTGGTCCAAAAGATACCTAGGATGCCTACAATCTTTCTAGTGATAAGTCTCATATCACTCAAGAAAGGCAATCCTATACACTCTCCCAATTTCCAAATTGGGTATCTCCTAATTCTATTTTCCCCCTCATGAGAAAAAATACCATCCATCATCCCATGATGGATACCTCTCCCTAAAGGCTTGCTCCCCCTTGACCACTGCACCAACAATGTCCTTGGAAAGTCCCTAAGCCAATAGGAACTATAAATCATCAAAAATAAGGCCTAAAGTTCAACATTGAACTTTCCCATCCTTAAATTTGATACATCACCCTAACAACTCTCTTAATCCATATCCAATGGATTTTCACCCTTTATAATACTTCCCGAAGTATATCCTAGGGTTAGGAGTGGTTAGGGAACTTTACCGTAGCTGAAAACGGGCTAAACAACCTTGTTTTTCCCGAAATCAGCCCAGCAGTCGTGTCTCTCAGAAATCAGTAAACTGTCGTGCTCATCAGTCAATTGCCAACAGGGGCAGTCAACTGATAACTGAAAATTTTGATTTTCAATTATCAGAAATGAAATTGAAAAAAGCATAAGTAATTATATGTAATTCAAAAAATTGTGAAAATTCATACATATAATACTTATAACACATACAATGGGTGAAAAATGTTAGAAAAATATTTTACCCTTAAAATATTGAAATTGATACAAAGTTCAAAAGTGAAGAAAAACTTCAATGTTTTAGCTCACTTTGTATTAACTTCATCAATGGTGATTGCTATCAAAAGATAGACTTCACCAAGGTTTTCTAAAAGGATTTTAAAATGATTTTGAAAACCTATATTGGATCATATTCCTTGGGCTTAGTGTACATGACTTGTACAAAATTTTTCCAATGATCCACCAATATGATAAGATGAGTTTTAGTTCATCTAGATGCAAAAACTATGCACATTGAACTTAACTCATATCCTAGCATCTCACATATATCTAGGGTGTATAAAACACACACAAGTCAATGTGATGTGAGATGTGGATTTTGTTCTCCTAATCTAGAGTTTCATGCATTCTCTAAGGCAACACTACTTGATTTTCTTATAAATGGGACTCCAAGTCATGTCATTGCCCTTAAATCAATTTTTAATCAAATTAAATGTATGAATGATCATGGCATAAATGATAACATAATTAAGCATGGCCAATGATCATGATGTCATGACATATGATATAATCTAGAAACACATGACATTATTAACCTTAATCCTACACATAATCATGACATATAAATGATAAAAATAAACATGATGACATGACATGTTATATGGAAAAAAAACATGGCACATAAAATGTATAGGTATAATAATACCTAAAACTTAGTATTAATTGTCATTTGATATAATTAAGTATATTTTGTCATATTATCACTTTTCTCCCAAGTGTGCCAAAAACCCAAAATGACACACTATGACCTCTAATCCTAAATTGTGTCAATTTAATTGATTTTTCATAATTCCAAATATATTAGCACATCGTAAAATCTTTTAGGATCATAATATCAAATCTATTTTCAAGGTATCCATAACCTTGAAAATTACCTAAAGTGTCACCTTTACCATGGTTAGGTTAACTACCCTTCCAATAAAGGTTGACACACCTAAACCCATCTAGCATGAATCAATCACGTTCTTAGAAACCCATAACCTATTTGAGCTCCTAGGGTTAATTAGGTATTTCTTAGGGATAACCTCCCTAGATACCTTCCTAATGCCCCTTCTATGCTTGTTAGCCTTGGTCATTTGGGTCTTGCCTAGGTTAACTCTAGGGGTAACTCCTCTTGTAACCTTCTTAGTTGCCACCTTAGGTTTCCTTGAAACCCTAGCCACTAGGCACACACCATGGTTAACTCTAGGGATGACTTCCCTTGTGACCTTGGTATTTCTAGACCTAGTTTTAGTTCCATAATCAAATGGAACATTGTGGTAGGTATTTTTGGGCTTAAGCTTGCCCTTGGATTGTTCTTGATTTCTAGGTCTTTGACCTTGACTCCTAGACCTAGATTTTTGATCACTTGACCCTTTAATTTGGTTTTGCATAATCCTAAGGGTCTTTTCAATTTTCTCAAGCCTTGACCTCAAGGCTTTATTGGTGCAATCGGCCCAGGTCACGATTGACCAGGACTCGAGTTTGGCTCGAGTGATGTTTTTATGTGTTTTGATGTTTCGACAAAAACATATGACAATGTAATTGTCATTTGGGAAAGTCCAAGTCTTGAGTACTTGGCATTTGAGAAGTTCAAGGGTTTGATATTGGCGGTGTAAAGTCCAAGCGGAGTCTTGGCAGCATAAGACCAATGGTTGGTGGCGTAAAGTCCAAGCGGTAGTCTTGGCAGCATAAGTCCAATAGTTGGCGGCGTAAAGTCCAAGCGGAGTCTTGGCGGCGTAAGTCCAATGTGCCTTGGCGGTGTAGACACCGTTAGCATAACATAACCGATGGAAGCACCTGAAGGCTAGCGCAATGGATGAACAAGTCATGGATGACTTGGAGGGATCCGAGAGGCGTGAGGCTGATGGAGGTGGCTAGAAGGCTTAGGTCTAGGCTAAGGGTAGTCTAGCAAGTATGGGGGAACCATACTTGGGCTAAAACCTCATATTTGAGGTGTGCCAGTCGACTGGTGCCATGTGACAGTCGACTGGACCGAGTCAACTAGGGTTTGATTGTGGGTTATGGCCTAGCGATCGGTGCAGGTGGGCGGTCGATCGATGCTCTGATTAGTCGATCGATCATGTGATCGATCGGTGATCTCGATATTCGGCACGAGAATGGAGTCGAGACTCGACTGGTCGAGTGAAGGCTCTATCAGTCGACTGATGGTCACAATCAGTCGACTGATGGTAGTTCCGTTGGACTTATCCAACGTGGAACTAGCCGTTGTCTCACGACATCACGACCGATGGTCCCGATCACCGATCGATAGACTTTTCCAAAGACAGTCAAGCTATATATGGAGCTCGTGATGGAGGAAAAAGATATCGGTTCTTGAGGGCTATTGGGGCGATTTGTTGGTGCAAATCAGGTCTCCAAGTGCAAGCAAGCAACCAAGCATTCAAGCAATCAAAACAAGTGTTGTAAAGTTTTTTTTTTCGTTACTTGTATTTCGTATTTACATTGTATATTGCTTGTATTTCGTTCTTACTGTTGTAAGATATATTGTACGAGGTTTCTCCACCTCCGACTTGTGTCGAGAAGGAGTATTTGTCATTAGTGAGTGCGTGTGCATCATTAGAGCTCGTAGAGCTCGATCCGTGGAGTAGGAACCGTGCGGTTCCGAACCACGTTACATACTCGTGTTAGCGTGTTGTTCATTTCGCCATTGTATCATTTCTATTTCCGCTGCGTACTAACGAAATTGTAGACACGGACGTGATCGATTTCCGATATCGCATGAAAGACGCTATTCACCCCCCCTCTAGCCATTCCAATATTCCTAACAAGTGGTATCAGAGCCCGGGGCTCTTCTACGGACTAACCGCCCGGAGCTAAGACAAAAGGCTAGAGGGTGAAGATGGAACTCCAAGACAAGCTTGGATGGGAAATCAACACTCCACCTCCATATGATCCAGAAGATTTTCCGGCGTGGAGAGCAAGAATGGAAACATTCTTGATGATAAATATAGAGGATTGGTTCATCCTCATTGAAGGCCTTGAACCCCCTAGGGATAAGAAGGGAAATGTCCTAAAATTGAAAAAGTGGACCCAAAAGCAACGCCAAAAGCTCAAGACCGAGGTTAAGGTAACGAAACTTTTGTAAGACTTAATTCCTAATGATATTTTGTGCAAGCTAGGGGATTACACGTATGCCAAGGAGCTATGAAGGAAATTGGCAAGATTCCATGAGGAGAGTTCATCCTCAAGTGAAAGTGAGGAATCGGAAGTTGAGATGGAGTCAACTTCCGAATCGGAGAAAGAAGAAGTAGAAGAGGTGGAAGAAGCATCTACTTCTAGGATTGAGGAGGAGAGACCATCCTCTACACCGGAGCAACCTCAAGAAGAGCTTTCAACATCCGATCAAGATGAGGAAGCTCAAAATTCAACTTCAGCACCTACCACCACCTTAGGTAACTCAAACACCTTACTTTCAAATAAAAATCATATTATGTGCTTTGAGTGTAGGGAGTATGGGCATTACAAGAGCAAATGCCCAAAGAGGATCAAGAAAGCTCCTCCGGCGCCTAAAAGTCAACAAAAGTCAACGGACGCCGGTTATCCAAGTCTAAAGAGCAAGGAGCATGTCATTTGCTTCAAATGCCGACTACTGGGTCATTACCGGAGTCAATGCCCAAAGAAGAAGAAGAAGGGGCAAAGGGGAGCATCACAAGTAGGGGGAGCCACTAAGGCAAACCCTAAGATATATTTAAATAATGCTCCGTCTAATTTAAACATTAAAAAGCATGCTAGAACTAATTTTAGCAATTTTGTTATGTATCATAAAGAGCATGCTAGAAATAACAAACATATTTGTTTAGGAGCTAAGAATGTTCACCTTAAGAATAAGGAGAAATTTGGGACTAATGTCCTTAGAAAAACAATACCTAGGGAATCTATTAAGAAAATACAAGAACATCTAGTTTTTAATTCAAAATGGACTAAGCATATGCCTAGGAAGTCCAATGCCCAAGATTTAAATCAAAATTCTAAAATTGGGCAATTAGAAAAGGAAAATCAAGTCTTGAGATCAAGGCTTGAAAAACTTGAAAAGACCCTAAATAAGATACAAAATCAATTTAAAGGGTCTAATGGTCAAAGTCAAAGGTCCAAAAGTCAAAGTCAACATCTAGGACCTAAGAGTCAAAAAGTCAACCAAGGGCAAGAATGGTTTGGGTCACAAACCTAAGTCCAAGGTGACTTATCATAGTGTTCCATTTGACTATGGAACATTAACTAGGTCTAGGAAGACCAAGGTCAATAGGGAAGTCATCCCTAGAGTTGACCATGGTGTGTGCCTAGTGGCTAGGGTTTCTAGGAAACCTAGGGTGGCCACTAAGAAGGTTGCAAGGGGAGCTACCCCTAGAGTCAACCTAGGTAAGACCCAAATGACCAAGGCTAATAAGCCTAGGAGGGTCATTAGGAAGGTATCTAGGGAGGTTATCCCTAAGGAATACCTAATTAACCCTAGGAGCTCAAATCGGTTTTGGGTTCCTAAGAGTGTGATTGATTCACGCTAGATGGATTAGGGTGTGCCAACCTTAAATGGATGGGTAGTTAACTTAACCATGGCAAAGGTGACACTTTAAGGTTATTTTCAAGGTTATGGATACCTTGGAAATAGATTTGAATTATCATCCTAAAAGATTTTAGGGTGTGCCAATATTATTTGAGAAGCTTGATAAAATGGTCAAATTGGCACAATTTAGGTTTAGAGGTCGTAGTGTGTCATTTTGGGTTTTTGGCACACTTAGGAAAATTTAGGTTAATATGGCAAAATATACTTAACCATATCAAATGGAAATTAATGTTAAAATTTAGGTATTACTATACCTATATATTTTATATGCCATGCTTTGATTGTCATATGTCATGTCATGACATCATGCCTAGTTCTATGATTTTATATGTCATGCTCATGTTTTAGGATTAAGGCTTTAAATGTCATGTGTTTTTAGATTTCATCTTATATCATGACATCATGATTATGAGCGTATGCTTATTTATATCATTTCTAATGCCATAATCATTCATGAATTTAAGACAATTTGGTTGAAATTGAATTAAGGACTATGACATGACTTGGAGTCCCATTTATAAGGGAATCAAGTAGGGTTGCCTTAGAAAAATGCATGAAACCCTAGATTAAATGAACCAAAACCCACATCTCACATCCAATTGACATGTATGTGTATTTATACACCCTAGATACATGTGAGATGCTAGGATATGAGTTAAGTTCAAGGTGCATAGTTTTTGCATCTAGATGAACTAAAACTCATCTAGTTTCATTTGTGGATCATTGGGAGAGCTTGTGTACAAGTCACGTACATAGAGCCCAAGGAATATGATCCAAGATAAGGTTTTGAAAACATTTTAAAATCATTTTGAAAAACCTTGGTGAAATCTATCTTTTGATAGCAATCACCATTGATGAAGTTGATACAAAGTAGGGCCAAAACATTGAAAATTTCAATGGTTTTGAACTTTGTACCAAATTTCACTATTTAATGGGTAAAATAATTTTCAAACATTTTTCACCCATTGTATTAGTCATAAGTATTATACGTATCAAATTTCGTGATTTTTCGATATACATATAATTAGTTATGAATTTTCAAAACTCATTTGATTTTGATTATCGATCGGCCGCTACGCTATTGGCGGTCGATCGATGGAGGTTCCATTCGACGATTTGAATCACTCGATTGGTAGCCTGATTGATTTTGGGGTAAATACGTTGTTTAACCCGACACTGATGCTATGGTCCCTAATCACTCCTAACCCTAGGATATGTTTTGGGAAGCGTTATAAAGGGTGTAAATCCATTGGATATGAATTAGGAGAAGTATTTGGGGTTTGTATCAATTTTAAGGTGTTGGAAAGTTCAATTTTGAATTTCTAACCTTAATTTTGATGGTTTAGAGTTTCTATTGGCTTAAGGACTTCCCAAGGACATTGTTGGTGCAATGGTCAAGGGGGAGCAAGCCTTTAGGGGGAGGTATCCATCTTGGAATGATGGATGTGTTTTTCTCCTTGAAAAGGAGAAGTTATTGGAAAAATATGACATCAATTGGGAAATTGATGGGGACTTTTCAGAGACCCAATTTGGAAATTGGGAGAGTAAATAGGATTGTCTCTCTTGAGTGATATTGGACTTATCACTAGGAAGATGGTAGGCATCCTAAGTATTTTTGGACCAAGGGGGAGATCGTAAGATCTCATTGGGACATGAGACATTGACCCTCTTGGGGAGACAACTTTTTGCTGTTAGACAAAAAGGGGGAGAATGTTTGGGGGAAAACATTTGTAGAGTATTTACCAATTTGGGATAATTGGTAAAGGATTGGAGTTAGTATTCTAACTCAATTATTTGTTTGGTTTTTGTCAAACATCAAAAAGGGGGAGATTGTTGGTGCAACGGCCCAGGTCACGATTGACCAGGACTCGAGTTTGGCTCGAGTGATGTTTTTATGTGTTTTGATGTTTCGACAAAAATATATGACAATGTAATTGTCATTTGGGAAAGTCCAAGTCTTGAGTACTTGGCATTTGAGAAGTCCAAGGGTTTGATATTGGCGGCGTAAAGTCCAAGCGGAGTCTTGGCAGCATAAGACCAATAGTTGGCGGCGTAAAGTCCAAGCGGTAGTCTTGGCAGCATAAGTCCAATAGTTGTCGGCGTAAAGTCCAAGCGGAGTCTTGGCGGCGTAAGTCCAATGTGCCTTGGCGGTGTAGACACCGTTAGCATGACATAGCCGATGGAAGCACCTGAAGGCTAGCGCAATGGATGAACAAGTCATGGATGACTTGGAGGGATCCGAGAGGCGTGAGGCTGATGGAGGTGGCTAGAAGGCTTAGGTCTAGGCTAAGGGTAGTCTAGCAAGTATGGGGGAACCATACTTGGGCTAAAACCTCATATTTGAGGTGTGCCAGTCGACTGGTGCCATGTGGCAATCGACTGAACCGAGTCAACTAGGGTTTGATTGCGGGTTATGGCCTAGCAGTCGACTGCCAGAGGTGGGCAGTCGACTGATAGCTCGATCAGTCGATTGATCGTGTGATCAGTCGACTGATGCTCGGTATTTCGGGCACAGAATGGAGTCGAGACTCGACTGGTCGAGTGAAGGCTCCATCAGTCGACTGATGGTCACAATCAGTCGACTGATGGTAGTTCCGTTGGACTTATCCAACGTGGAACTAGCCGTTGTCTCACGACAACAGTGGCATCAGTCGACTGATGGTCCCGATCAGTCGACTGATAGACTTTTTCCAGCACAGGTTGAAGCTATATATGGAGCTCGTGATGGAGGAAAAAGATATCGGTTCTTGAGGGCTATTGGGGCGATTTGTTGGTGCAAATCAGGTCTCCAAGTGCAAGCAAGCAACCAAGCATTCAAGCAATCAAAACAAGTGTTGTAAAATTTTTTTTTCGTTACTTGTATTTCGTATTTACATTGTATATTGCTTGTATTTCGTTCTTACTGTTGTAAAATATATTGTACGAGGTTTCTCCACCTCCGACTTGTGTCGAGAAGGAGTATTTGTCATTAGTGAGTGTGTGTGCATCACTAGAGCTCGTAGAGCTCGATCTGTGGAGTAGGAACCGTGCGGTTCCGAACCACGTTACATACTCGTGTTAGCGTGTTGTTCATTTCGCCATTGTATCATTTCTATTTCCGCTGCGTACTAATGAAATTGTAGACACGAACGCGATCGATTTCCGATATAGCACGAAAGACGCTATTCACCCCCCCTCTAGCCGTTCCAATATTCCTAACAGACTTGATTTTCAAACTCTAATTGCCCAATTTTTGAATTTTGATTTAATCCTTGGGCATGGTTCTTCCTAGGCATATGCCTAGTCCATTTGGGGTTAAAACCTAGGTGCTCTTGTACCTTTCTAATTGTCTCCCTAGGTAGAATTGGTCTAGAATTATTTGACCTAGATTTGTCTTTAGACAAATTTGTTTTAGGGGCATTAGTCCCAAATTTCTCCTTATTCCTAAGGTTGACCTTCTTAGCTCCTAAACAAAAATATTTATTGTTTCTAGCATGCTTTTCATTTACAATAGCAAGATTGTTAAAATTATTCCTAGCATGCTTTTTGACATTTAAACTAGAACTAGAAGGTGCATTAAAATATACCTTAGGGTTTGTCTTAGAGACTCCCTCTACATGTGTTGCTCCTTCTTGCCCCTTCTTCTTCCCCATAGGGAATTGACTTCTATAATGCCCTTTTTGGTGACACTTGAAGCACACCACGTGCTCCTTGCTTTTAATTGTCGGGGCTTCGGCTTCCTTTGACTTCTTTTGACTTTTGGGTGCCGGTGGAGCTTTCTTTACTTTCTTTGGGCACTTGCTCTTATAGTGCCTGATTTCCCTACACTCAAAGCAAATTATATGAATTTTATTTTGAAATAAATTGCTTGAGTCACCTAGGGTATTTGTGTTGGAGTGGATTCTTCATTTCTCTCGGAGGTAGATGACTCCTCTTGAGGTTGCTATGGTGTGAGAATTCTCTCCTCCCCCTCAATCCTAGAGGTGGAGGCTTCTTCCACCTCTTCCAATTCCTCTTCCACCGATTCGGAAGTTGACTCCCTCTCAACTTTCGACTCCTCACTTTCTTGTGAGGATGATGAAGCTTCCTCTTCGATATCCTCCTCTTCTAAGTCTTCTTAGACCGGTTTGGGATTTTCATGAAGCTTGGCCAAATCGCTCCAAAGCTCTTTGGCATCCATGTAATTACCTAACATACACACAATGTTGTTAGGAATCAAATCAACCAAGAATTTTATTACCTTATCATTCTTCTCGAAGGCTTGGAGTTACTCCTCGGTCCATCTCTTCTTTTTGAGGAAGCCTCCCTTTGGTCCTCTTGGATATTTGAATCCTTTCATTAAAATGGACCACTCCTCAAAATCTCTCATCTTGATAAAATCTTCAATTCTTCTCTTCCAGGAATTGAAGCCTTATCGTCCATATAATGCATATGGGACCGGTGTGTTGATGTCTCATCCAAGTTGTTCTTCAACTTCCATCTTCTTCCTCTAGCGGTTTGCTCCCGGCGATTAGTCCATAGAAGAGCTCCTAGCTCTGATACCAATTGTAGAGGATTCATTGACCGCTAGAGGGGGGGGTGAATAGCATTTCAATACTCGATGGAATTCGCTCGTGCTTGTCTCTACAAGTCGTGTTAGCACAGTGGAATATTTAGCAATAACAAAACAAGACAAACACAATTCACAACACAAAATATAACGTGGTTCGGAACCGAATGGTTCTTACTCCACGAATCAGGCTCTAAAAGCCCTAACAATGCAAACACACACTACTAATCACAATAACTCCTTCTCGACACATGTCGGAGGTGGAGAAACCTCGTACAAATGATCTTACAACAGTAAGAAATAAATACAAGCAATTACAATAAGGAAATACACTACAAGTAAAGGAAAAACACTTTACAATTGCTTTTGGATTGCTTGCTTTTGGTTGCTTAAAGAATAGCCTTGGAGACACTGATTTGCAACAACAAATCACCCCAAAGTAGCTCAAGAACCGATAGTGATTTCTTCCTCCACGAGCTTCATTTAAAACTGCTGCCTGGGCTGGAAATCACCTATTAGTCGACTACTCGGGACCATCAGTCGACTGATGACACTGTTGCTGTGAGACAACGGTGTGATTCACGCTGAAAAAATTCAACGGATAGGACATCAGTCGACTGATCATGTCCATCAGTCGACTGATCGAGCCTTCACTCGACTGCTAACTCCAAAGAAATGAGTCGACTCCATTCTCAGGCTCGAAATATCGAGCACCACGATCGCTCGACCAATCACCGATTACCCACCTGGGCAATGATCGCTAGGGCACTCCCCGCAGTCAAACCCTAGTTGACTCACACTAGTCGACTGATACACCTCAAACATGAGGTTTTAACCACAAACATGAGATTTAACCCAAGTATGGTACCCCCATACTTGCTAGACCAAATGTAGCCTAGACCTAAGCCTTCTAGCCACCTCTGTTAGCCTCGTGCCTATCGGATCTCTCCAAGTCATCCATGACTTGTTCATTCATACGCTAGCCTTCAGGTGCTTCCATCGGCTATGTCATGCTAACGGTGTCTACACCACCAAGGCACATTGGACTTACACTGCTAAGACTCCGCTTAGACTTTACGCCGCCAACCATTGGACTTATGCTGCCAAGACTTCCGCTTGGACTTTACGCCACCAATATCAAACCCCTTGGACTTCTCAAATGCCAAGACTCAAGCTTGGACTTTCCCTTGCCAATCCATGTTGGACTTTCCATGCCAAGACCCATGCTTGGACTTTTCCTTGCCAAGACCCATGCTTGGACTTTACATGTCAAGTACTAAAGACTTGGACTTTCCATGACATGGTCAACTCCAGTCAACCATCAAAATCCTCCTCGAGTCAAACTCAAGTCAGGTCAATCATGACCCCGGTCGATTGCACCAACAATCTCCCCAAAACATTATCAGACATCAATGTCAAACCTTCATGTCAAACATCAAAACATCGCTCGAGTCAAACTCGAGTCTGGACAATCGTGACCTGGGCTGATTGCACCAACACTGTGTGCACCCGAGTACTTCCACATTCCCAAGCAACGCACGCCATGTGTATGTCCTGAGCACCTCTGTGTGCTTGTGCATCCCAAGCACCTGTGCATGCTGGGGCATCTTGAGCATCGTGAGCCCGATGCTCATCCCAGACTCCTGAGCACCGCACTTGGTCACGTTCCCGAGCATCCTGAATACTACTGGCATCCGAGCACCCCATTCCTGGGGTTTCCTAGGCACCACGGTGTGTCTGAGCATCATAATGCCCGAGAACCTTGAAACTTCACTCACGTGAGCCCGAGCACCTTCTTGTGCCCAGCACCTCTTGCATGCGTCCACTCGAGGACTGTTTCTCTGTCGCGATCTATTCCTATGTGGCGAGCACCTAAAGTGCTCTCCCAAAGCAGATCCTTCGCGTGATGGTACTATTCCCACTCAGGATTTCTGTGAGAAAAGAAAGTGCTTCGTGCTTTGCTGTCCCGAGCATCAAAGTGCTTGGATAACCCTTTTCTCAATTGGGCATCCTCTCGACAAAAAATCATTGTTCATCTTCTCCATGATGAACTTGTGACCTCGACAAATTTGTTGATCGTTTGATCAATGAAATGCATCATACCAACCTAGCTCTGATAGTAATATTGGATGATGGTGATGTAGTAAGACACAAATTTACTTTGCGGAAATTAAATTATACCTCAGTTGGTAATGCACAAATCTCCAGCGCTGCTCTTGTGCACTCGAGCACTGTGCGCGCCCGAGTACTTCCACGTGCCCAAGCAGTGCATGCCCATGTACATCCCGAGCACCTCTGTGTGCTTAGGTGTCCCAAGCACCTCTGCATGTTTGAGCATCTCGAGTATCGTGAGTCCGACGCTCATCCTGCGCTCCCGAGCACCACACTGAAGGGTTTTTGCCCGGAACCAAAGCTCTTATTCCACATGAAGGTGGAGAAACTTTGCTTCCCACTTCAACTCGGTCGCTTGTTCATGGCGATCCCATCGATGTCCCCGGATTAAAAAAAATTCAATCCTAGACAAAAGGGATCACCCAAGCAACCGTTTCATCGTCGTGCTGTTTGATTAGAGTAGTCACTTGAACACACTTGTTGTTCAAGCAACCAACCTCTATTCTACGAATAGCTACGAAATAGACAATGTACGGATCACCGGCTTTAGTGTTTATGTTCGGGGTCCAAGTTATATTAGTCACATACATAAAATAAACAACCACATACAACATGCATATAATTGAAAAACAATTATAGACATAATACAAAAGAACACTAATCAAAATAAATAAGATTATACCTCTTGATCTTCTATTGTATGTCCTTCCTCCTTTTGGACGTCGTGTGGGCGATGATCTTCCAAAAGTCAAAGCCTCCTAGATCACCAATCTTCCTTTCCTTGTTCACTCCGAACAAAGGAAGATCATAAAACAAAACTCTTCTTCCTATCTAGAACCGGCCACCAAGTCAATAGACTCGATGTTGCCGCCGGCCAAGGAAGAGAACATGGAGTATAGGAACCGACCAAAGGAGAAACAATGAGAGCATGGGCGCCGGCCAACACTTGGAGAAGAGAAAGGAAACTAACCCTTCACCTTGTGGCCACCCAAAACCCTAACCCTAGCTCTCCTAATTGTCGGGCAAGGAAGAGGGGAAGAAGGATAGGTTGAGCACTGGTCAAAGTAGAGGGAAGAAGGATAGGTTGCCGACAACACCTTAGGAAGAAGAAGAAAGGTCCTTCTTCTCTTGTTGCCGCCCACCCCAACTCCAAAACCCTAGCCACCCAAAACACAATCCTAACCTAATTAGGATTGCTTACTGCCCAAGGGAAGCAAACCCTAATCCTCATCCATCATCTTGCCGCCCACCCCTATCCTCTCCTTTTATAGAGTTAGGGATAAGCCTTGTTTTAATCTCCACCATTGGTTCTAGGGATTTAATCTCAACTGTCGGATCTAGAGATTTAATCTCAACCGTCGGATCTAGAGATTTAATCTCTACCGTTGGATCTAGAGTTTTGTTTTCATCCATTGGATCTAAGCTTCATGAGGTTTTAATAGGCTACAATAGGGACCATGAGGAGGAGTTGGATCTTGGCCACCCAATGGATCAAGCCCACATAAAGTCCGATCCATTAATGATAATCCAATTCACTAAAGGATTATCATTGATCTACCTCACCAACCCCCATAAATTAATATGGGCTCCATATATTATTTTTACATTTTCTCCCCGAGTTTAAGATCTCGAATGTCCGTCGATTAATTAATTTACTGACCATTAATTAATCAATATCTAATTCCATGAGTAGTACCACTCAACCTTATCATCATGTCAGACCAAGTCCACCTACAGGGTTTACAAGATGAACCTTATGAGCTCCTCAAGGGGACATCATCATCCTAATATATAGGACACAGTTTCCTCCTATAATCAATGACACACCATATAAATAATATCATTTCCCAACTTACCGAGCCTATCAATTTAATCTTTAAATCTCTCCCATTGGTAAATCAAAGAAATGAATACTAAGTATATGTGCCCGTTATTATATCGGGATTAAGAGCATATACAATATAATATCTGAGGTCCGATTTGATTATGTAGTCAGCAATAAATCGAATCACCTCTAAGTCGGTCCTGCTCAATGCACACAAAGTGCACTAGTGTGATTCTATGGTCAAGACAAATCAATACCAAATCACACTACAACCATACCAATGGTTTGCCCAAAGCCATCTCGGTTGTGAGCCTTTACTTATACTTTACAAGGAGTCGATAACATGATCTCCCATGTGACACCACACACCATGTTATCTACAATGTAATGTATTGGACAATATGCATAACCATAAAATATGTAAATGATGATCATGTGATTCTTATTTCAAAAAATAAAGATGTTCATACAAAAGATAGACTTTTCAGTATACATCTCAACACACACTTGGTCACGTTTCTGAGCATCCTGAGTACTTCTGGCACCCGAGCACCCCATTCCTGGGGTTGCCCGAGCACCAAAGTGTGCCCGAGCATCGGAGTGCCCGAGCACTGCGGAACTTCACTCCCGTGGGCCCGAGCACCTCCTCATGCATGAGCACCTCTTGCACGCGTCCACCCGAGCATTGTTTCTCTATCACGATCTATTTCTATATGTCGAGCACCTAAAGTGCTCAGCCAAAGCATATCCTTCACACGATGGCACTATTCCCACATGGGATTTCTATAAGAAAAGAAAGCATTTTGTGCTTTCCTATCATGAGAATCAAAGTGGATAACCCTTTTCTCAATCGAGCATCCACTCGACAAAAAATCACTGTTCATCTTCTTCACGATGAACTTATGACCTCGACAAATTTGTTGATCGCTTAATCAACGAAATACATCATACCAAACTTGCTCTGATAGCAATATTGGATGATGGTGATGTAGTCAAACACAAATTTACTTTGCGAAAATTAAATTATACCTCGGTTGGTGATGCACAAATCTCCAACACTGTTTTGTTTAGAACCTTTGTGAAATATATACCTCGTAGAATTCTCGCAGTCGGGATGAAAATCACTGTTGGTGCAATCGGCCCTGGTCATGATTGACCGGACTCAAATTTGACTCGAGCGATGTTTTGATGTTCCACAAAAACATATGACAATGTGATTGTCATGGTAAAGTCCAAGTCATGGGTACTTGGCATGGAAAGTCCAAGTAGGACACTTGGCATTGGGAAAGTCCAAGTCTTGAGTACTTGGCATGTAAAGTCCAAGCATGAGTCTTGGCATGGAAAGTCCAACATGGGTTGATAAGGAAAAGTCCAAGCATGGGTCTTGGCATGGAAAGTCCAACATGGGTTGGCAATGGAAAGTCCAAGCTTGAGTCTTGGCATTTGAGAAGTCCAAGGGGAATATTGGTGCGTAAAGTCCAAGCGGGAGTCTTGGCAGCATAAGTCCAATGGTTGACGGTGTAAAGTCCAAGCGGAGTCTTAGAAGTGTAAGTCCAATGTGCCTTGGCGGTGTAGACACTGTTAGCATGACATAGCCGATGGAAGCACCTGAAAGCTAGCATATGGATGAACAAGTCATGGATGACTTGGAGGGATCCGATAGGCGTGAGGCTGACGGAGGTGGCTAGAAGGCTTAGGTCTAGGCTAAGGATGGTCTAGCAAGTATAGGGGCACTGTACTTGGGGTTAAAACCTCATGGATGCAAAGGCCCTCGATTGAGGCTCGACTGAGGCGGGCACCTCGATTGGCTTCGTTAGCGACCAAAACTATAAGGCGCCAGCGAGGCAAGATCGACCATCACCGATCAAAATTGGGATCACCGACGATGTTGTGAAAGCTATAGACGCGAGGCAGTGCTCGACCAAAGAACTCGATCGCTCGCTCATCACCGACTAATGGGCATGATCAGTCGACTGATGGTGTATCCGTTGGATTTTTCTTGCGTGGATCTAGCCATTGTCTCACAACACCAGTGGCATCAGTCGACTGATGGTCCCGAGCAGTCGACTAATAGGCAAAATCCAACCCAGGCAGCAGCTTTAAATGGATCTCGTGGAGTAGGGATTGAGCAGCGTTTCTTGAGGAGTTTTGGGGCGAATTGCTGGTGTAATTCAGGGTCTCCAAGTGAAACTCAAGCAACCATAAAGCAATCAAAGCAAAAGCTCTTGTAAAGTTGTTTTCTTTACTTGTATTGTAATTTATTATTGTATCTTGCTTGTATTTGTTTCTTACTGTTGTAAGAGCTATTGTACGAGGTTTCTCCACCTCCGGATTGTTCCGAGAAGGAGTTTATTGGATTAGTAGTGTGTGTTTGCATTGTCAGGGCTTTTAGAGCCCGATCCATAGAGTAGAAATCATTCGGTTCCAAACCACGTTATATTCTTGTGTTTGTGATTGTGCATCATGTTATTGTTTTTATTATTATTTCGCTGTGCACTAACACGACTTGTAGATGCAATCGCGATTGTAATCCATCGAGCAACATCGACGCTATTCACCCCCCCCCTCTAGCGGTCACAACGGTCCCAACAATTGGTATCAGAGCGGGTCGCTTTTCACCGGCTTCACATCCAAGGGAGCAAGCTAGAGGGAAGATGAATTTTCAAGAACAACAAGGTTGGGATATCAACACCCCAATTCCATACACCTTCTATGGACAAGAAGGGTTTAGACAATGGAAGGCACAGATCGAAGAATTCATTATGATGAAGGACTTCGAAGATTGGTCCACCTTGATGGATGGGTTTGATTTTCCTAGAGGGCCAAAAGGAAGATTCCTCAAGATGAAGAAATGGATCGAGGAACAACTCCAAGATTTCAAGAGAAATCAAACGGTAATAAGATTTTTGATAGATTTAATTCCTAACGATATTGTGTCCAAATTAGGAGAATACAAGGACGCAAAGGAATTTTGGAGCGAATTGGCCAAGCTCCATGAGAACTCTAAACCGGTCCAAGAGCTCGAAGAATAAGAATCATCTTCCTCACAAGCAAGTGAGGATTCGGAAGTTGATAGGGAGTCAACCTCCGAATCGGTGGAAGAAGAGGAAGAATTGGAGGAGACTCCACCTCTAGGATTGAGGGGGAGGAGATTAGACCTTCCACACTGGAGGAACCTCAAGAAGAACCATCCACCTCCGGTCGACAGTAAGAGGAAGCTCGGGACTTCCCTATCATGGAAGGTAACTCAAATACACCATTTCAAAATAAAATTCATATAATGTGTTTTGAGTGTAGGGAGTTTGGGCACTATAAGAGCAAGTGCCTAAAGAAGGTCAAGAAAAGTCCACCGGTGCCTAAAAGTCAAGAAAAGTCAAAGGATGCCAGTGTCCCTACCAAGGAGACCAAGGAGCTCGTAGTATGCTTC
This sequence comes from Wurfbainia villosa, assembly GCA_025175895.1. NCBI lineage: Eukaryota > Viridiplantae > Streptophyta > Magnoliopsida > Zingiberales > Zingiberaceae > Wurfbainia > Wurfbainia villosa. The sequence goes on along the minus strand of CM046000.1, from coordinate 32,289,135 downwards.
AAGTGCCATAAAAAAGGGCACTATAGAAGTTAATGCCCTAGGAAGAAGGAAATCAAAGATAAGGAAGGAGCATCACATGTAGGGGGAACTAAGGCTAACCCTAAGATATATTTTAATAATGCACCTTCTAGTTTAAATGTCAAAAAGTATGCTAGGAATAATTTTAACAATCTTGCTATTTATCATGAAAAACATGCTAGGAATAACAAATTTTTTTGCCTAGGAGCTAAGAATGTTCAATTTGACAATAAGGAGAAATTTGGGACTAATGTCCCTAAAAATATTTTACCTAGGGCAAGCATTAAGAAAATTGAGGATCACCTAGGTTTTAACTCCAAATGGACTAGGCATATGCCTAGGAAGAACCATGCCCAAAGATTAAATCAAAATTCAAAAATTGGGCAATTGGAAAAGGAAAATCAAGTCTTGAGGTCAAGGCTTGAGAAAATGGAAAAGACCCTTAGGATTATGCAAAACCAAATGCAAGGGTCAATTGATCAAAAATCTAGGTCAAATGGTAAAAGTCAACACCTAGAGTCTAGGAGACAAGGTTCATCTATGAGCAAGAAAGGCTTGAGTCACAAGCATAGGTCCAAGGTAGATAAGCCTACCTACCATAATGTTCCATTTGATTATGGAACTCAAGTTAGGTCTAGGAAGACCAAGATTACTAGGGAAGTCATCCCTAAGGGTAACCAAGGTATGTGCCTAGTGGCTAGGGTTTCAAGGAAACCTAAGGAAGCTACTAAGAAGGTCAAAGGGAGAGTTACCTCTAGAGTTGACCTAGGCAAGACCCAAATGACAAAGGCTACTAATCCTAGGAGGGTCATTAGAAGGGTATCTAGGAAAGTTATCCCTAAGGAATACCTAGTAAACCCAAGGAGCTCAAATAGATTTTGGGTTCCTAGGAGCGTGATCGATTCACGTTAAATGGGTTTAGGTGTGTCAACTTTGAATGGATAGGTAGTTAACCTAATCATGGTAAATGTGGCACTTTAGGTCATTTTCAAGGTTATGGATACCTTGGAAATGTGATTTGAATTATGATCCTAAAAGAGTTTAGGATGTGTCAATATATTTTTGGGATTATAGAAAATCAATTAAATTGGCACAATTTAGGTTTAGAGGTTGTAGTGTGCCATTTTGAGGTTTTTGGCACACTCGGGGAATAAATGATAATATGGAAAAATGAATTTAATAATAATAAATGGAAACAAATATTAAAATTTAGGTATTATATACCTTTATATTTTATTTGTCATTCTTTGTTTGTCATATAACATGCCATGACATCATATCTACTTTTAATCATATAAAATGTCATGAGTATATTTAGGGTTAGTTTTTTTTTAATATCATGTATACTTAGATTATATCATATGTCATGACATCATGATCATTGGCCATGTTTTATTCATGATTATCATTTATGTCATGATCATTCATACATTTAATTTGATTAAAATTGAATTAAGGACAATTGGCATGACTTGAAGTCCCATATACAAGGAAATCAAATAGGGTTGCCTTAGAAAATACATGAAACCCTAGATTAGAATAAACAAAACTCACATCTCATATTACATTGACATGTATGTGTATTTATACACCCTAGATACATGTGAGATGCTAGGAAATGAGTTAAGTTCAAGGTGCATAGTTTTTGCATCTAGATGAACTTAAACTCAACTTATACCATGGATGGATTATTGGGAAAGCTTTTGTACAAGCCATGTGCATTGAGCCCAAAGAACATGATCCAATATAGATTTTCAAAAACATTTTAAAATCATTTTAGAACATCTTGGTGAAGTCTATCTTTTGATAGCAACACCATTGATGAAATTGATACAAAGTGAGCTAAAACATTGAAGTTTTTCTTCACTTTTGAACTTTTTATCAATCTCACTATTTTGTGAGTATATTATTTTTAAAATATTTTTCTCCTATATTGTGTGGCATAAGTAATGTGTGGTCAAAATTTCATGATTTTTTGAATTTTCTAGAATTACTTATGCATTTCTAAAGATGGTCTGAAATTGTCATTTCGGCAAAATCAGAAACCAGTCGAGGCGGCGCCTCGACTGGAGCTGTCTTTACTTGACTAGAAGCCTTTTTCAGTCGACTGATACATAGTTCAGTCGACTATTAACTGACCCAGTCGACTGTCAGGACTGATTTCGGATAAATAAGGTTGTTTAGCCCAATTTCAGTTATGGTAAGATTCCCTAACCACTAATAACCCTAGGATATGCTTTGGAAAGCATTAGAAAGGGTGAAAATCCATTGGATATGGATTAGAAGAGTTGTTAGGGTGATGTATCAATTTTAAGGTGTGTAAAAGTTCATGTTTGAATTTTTTCCCTTAATTTTGATGTTTTAGAGTTCCTATTGGCTTAGGGACTTCCCAAGGATATTGTTGGTGTAATGGTCAAGGGGGAGCACGCCTTTAGGGGGAGGTATCCATCATGGGATGATGGATGTTATTTTTTTATTTTTTATTTTTATTTTTATTTTTCCTCATGAGGGGAAAAAATGGGATTTAAGATACCCAATTTTCAAATTGGGAGAGTTTGTAGGATTACCTCTCTTGAGTGATATGAGACTTATCACTAGAAAGATTATAGGCATCCTAGATGTTTTTGGGCCAAGGAAGAGATTGTAAAATCTCATTGGGATATGAGACATTGACCTCCTTGGAGAGAACCTTTTTGATGTTAGTCAAAAAGGGGGAGAAAGTAAAATTATCAATTTGGGATAATTGATAAGGGAATTTGAGTTAGGGGCCTAACTCAAGGGTATTTTTGTCAAATATCAAAAAGGGAGAGATTGTTGGTGCAATCGGCCCTAGTCACGATTGACCGGACTCGAGTTTGACTCGAGTGATATTTTGATGTTCGACAAAAATATATGACAATGTGATTGTCATAATAAAGTCCAAGTCATGAGTACTTGGCATGGAAAGTTCAAGTGGGACACTTGGCATTGGGAAAGTCCAAGTCTTTAATACTTGGCATGTAAAGTCCAAGCATGGGTCTTGGCATGGAAAGTCCAACATGGGTTGGCAAGAAAAAGTCCAAGCATGGGTCTTGGCATGGAAAGTCCAACATGGGTTGGCAATGGAAAGTCCAAGCTTGAGTCTTGGCATTTGAGAAGTCCAAGGGGAATATTGGCGGCGTAAAGTCCAAGCGGGAGTCTTGGCAGCATAAGTCTAATGGTTGACGGCGTAAAGTCCAAGCGGTGTTTTGGCAACGTAAGTCCAATGTGCCTTGGCGGTGTAGACACCGTTAGCATGACATAGCTGATGGAAGCACCTGAAAGTTAGTGTATGGATGAATAAATCATGGATGACTTAGAGGGATCCGATAGATGTGAGGCTGACGGAGATGGCTAGAAGACTTAGGTCTAGGCTAAGGGTGGTCTAGCAAGTATAGTGGCACCATACTTGGGGTTAAGACCTCATGGATGAGGTTATTAGTCGACTGATATCATTATCAGTCGACTAATGTGAGTGACTACGACTGAGCGGCGGCCATAGACGCAAAGGCACCTCGACTGGCCCCTTGACTGGAGGCCCAGTCGAGGCGGCGCCTCAACTGACTTCAGGTAGCGGCCAAAACTATAAGGCATCAGTGGAGGCGGTGCCTCGACTGGACCATCAGTCGACTGAAAATTGGGATCAATCGACTAATGTTGTGGAAAAGCCACAGACGTGAGGCAGGCTCGACCAACAACTCAACTGTCTGTTCATCAGTCGACTGATGGGCATGATTAGTCGACTGATGGTGTATCTGTTGAATTTTTCCAGCGTTGATCTAGCCGTTGTCTCACGACAACAGTGGCATCAATCAACTAATGGTCCCGAGCTGTCGACTGATAGGCGAAATCTAGCCCAGGCAGCAGCTTTAAATGGAGCTTGTGGAGGAGGGATTGAGCAACTTTTTTTGAGGAGTTTTGGGGCGAATTGTTGGTGTAATTCAGAGTCTCTAAGTGCAACTCAAGCAACCACAAAGTAAGCAATCCAAAAGCTCTTGTAAAGTTGTTTTCTTTACTTGTATTGCAATTTATTATTGTATCTTGCTTGTATTTGTTTCTTACTATTGTAAGAGCTATTATACGAGGTTTCTCCACCTCCGGATTGTTCCGAGAAAGAGTTTATTGGATTAGTAGTGCGTGTTTGCATTGCTAGGGCTTTTAGAGAACGATCCGTGGAGTATGAACCAATCGGTTCCGAACCATGTTATATTCTTGTGTTTGTGATTGTGTATCGTGTTATTATTTTTATTATTATTCCGCTGTGTACTAACATGACTTGTAGACGCAATCGCGATCGTAATCCATCAAGCAACACCGATGCTATTCACCTCCCCCTCTAGCGGTCACAACGGTCCCAATAGTCACGAATGCTAATTTGATCTTCCAACACAATTCCACAACACCATAACTCTAGAACCCTGTGATTGCGACGATCAGTCATTTTTCTCAACAAAAGATGAAAGTTCTTGCACTGCTTACCTACACGCATATCATGCGCACAAAAACTCTCGGTTGCCTACTCACAACACTTACACAACAATCTTTTTCATCCACCATCAATCTCATACTTCTTCATAGGAAGTATATTTATAATGAAGAAGAGAAGAAAGAAGATGAGATCATGATCATAGGATAACGGGATTAACCACCATCCAATGATTACACTTGGCATGCCTCTACGGGAGCATTATCCCACACACCGTATCACGTTTAGGGAGGAAAATTTTTTTCTTAATGAATTTTTTTATACTTGAAGAACTTTGATGGTGAGATTTTTTTTTAAAATTTTTTTAACAGCCTTGAGAGAAAAATTTAGGTAACTGAAGTAGTTTGATTTTTTTAAGGTATGGACATTGATTTATTTGGTTTTCATTGTATTTTCATATATTATATAGATCTAAATTCTCTATTTACATAGGTTCTTTAACCCTGTTAATTAAATTGTTATTATTTTTCTTTTTGTGATTGTGTTATTTCGTTAGAGAGATGAATTTTTCACAATGTATGTGATTATGTGATGGAGATTTTTTTATTTAAAAGGCATCAAATTTAAATTAATAAATGTATAATTTGAAATGATAAATTATACAACAAATGCTCGCCCACCTTATCAATGTTATGAAATCTAGAGATCATGATCAAAGGATAATTGAAACAGTGAACCTCTTTCTAACGATTTTTTTCTTGCTCAGGCTGTGGATGAAAGAAAAATCAAATACAAGACAAATATAAGTCATTTACCATGATTAATTACATAATTTCCTGCGTGTATGAATCCAATTTTGTATTAAATTAAAAGCATCTATAAATTCATACTCCATGAAATTGATGTGAAAGAAAAAAGAATTTAATATTTCACTAAATACATATTTCATAGTTTTAAAAGCGTCAATTTGGAACATAAATTTTCCCAACAATTGTCAAATGAACTGTAATGAAATATACAAAACCATCCAACAAATTTTTATCATTTGTATTTAATATTCAATTTAAATAAATCTAACAATATAAAGACATACCAGTAATGCATCCCAACCTGGCAAACTGCCTACCATGTATTAATTAAAATGCATGATCATTAAAAAGAATTAATAACTAACTCGATTTTACAAGTGCTAAGATCAATGGAGTCCTATAGGACGGTCCGTTGATTAGAACAACACAGATGTTGTTACAGATAGAAAATTAATTTTTGATGTGAAATTTAAAATTTTTATTCGAATTCAAAAGTCTTCTATTTTTCTGATCAATGAATCAATGGGCATAGTCCACTTCATCACCGCTGAGAGATCGACGATGAAAAATAATGAGACGAATATAATAATATTTTAAATCAATGGAAGATATGGTTGACAAGCCAGAGGGGAGGTGGAGAGGTGTGAATAATTTGGTTATAGAAAATTTTGCTCTCTCTCATTTACGTAAGATCAAATAAATTTGCTACTTGTCCCCAGGGGATAGCGCGATGGTAAGACAGGATGATCGCTTTGGAAACAGACTGGAGTCGATTTCGGATAAGGGGTCTAAAATCCCCTCTTGTGTCACCCCTCTGTCTTGTCACCGTGTCCAGGGATATAGTCCCCTCCGTGATTTACCCTCCCTCTTACCGCAGCCTTAGGACGAGTGACAGGGAACTGCTAGTTGAACAGATTTCTAACTTTTGAAAATAAATTTGCTACCATTTATATATATATGGTGCTTATGTATTTGTCGGTGTTAGAGTTAACACAACATAATAAAAACACAAAAGAAGAACAATTCTAACGACTTTAAAATTTAAAAAAAAAACTTCCTGTGTTTCATGCTTATCTGTTTTTAAACGAGAAGTGATCCAGTAGCTATATGAATTAACGAAATTATGGGGACTAGGTTGATGTGTCTTCTAAGCTTCAGATCTTTGCTGCAACTTGTCTAAAGCCAACCAAGCTAGATCTACAGGTCACAGTAAGGCCCAAATAGATCGAGAATTCTACGATTATAAAGATTAAAATCATCAATCTAACGATCCCTATTAATTTATTGTACGGTCATTATGAGAGAGATAAATTACGAAGAATTCTATAAATTTTGACGTGGTGGTCAAAACACGTAGGAATCATCTGAATCTAGAAAAAAAATTTAGACTTTTTCTGAAATCGATTCACGTCATATCTATAAAAATCATTGTATCTTAATGATCAAGTTATCACGTAAAGACATCGAGAACCGCATAACACACAATAGTCCTCTAAACCATCTGACAAATTATGCGTACTTCATGTTTCAAGTAAATAACACTTGAACGTGATATTATTTTGGCAGTTATTACCAACTGCAATGCTTGCTAGCTAGCTACGTTGTTCCATATAGGTGTATGATCAAAATTAGACTTACAGAAGGTACACAACCAAGGGACGACGAACGTGGACAAAGCCAACGACTTCCAGTGGGGTCAGGCGAAGACTACAATTCTATATCAACCATAGCCAGCTGCATTCACTTATCATCTCATCGCAAATTCGCAGGAGATAGCCATGGCGAGGTATTACATGGCCGCTCTAGTTCTACTTGTAGCCAACTCCGCTCTTTTCCTCCCTTCTCTCGCCTGTCCATACTGCCCGACGCCGACCGTTACTCCACCTCCGCCACCGCCGCCGACACCGCCACCTCCTGCACCGTGCCCCCCACCGCCAGCGCCCAAGGTGTCACCGCCATCACCCAAGGTGTCACCGCCGGCGCCCAAGGTGTCTCCCCCATCACCCAAGGCACCGCCGTCGGCTGGGGCATGCCCCATCGACACACTGAAGCTGGATGCATGTGTGGATTTGTTGAGCGGGCTAGCGCATGCTGTGATCGGGCAAAGCGTGACGAGCAAGTGTTGCCCGGTGATCGAGGGACTTGCCGACTTGGACGCGGCGCTCTGCCTCTGCACCACCATAAAGGCAAAGGCGCTCGACGTCAAGGTGTTGCTGCCCATTGCGCTCGAGCTTCTCATTGACTGTGGAAAGCACGTGCCCTCCAAATACAAATGTCCTGCTTAATTTAATCCTCATATATTAAGCTTTATATATATAGTTTCATGCGTATTTCATCCAGCTGTCTGCTCGATTAAGTTGCATAGTAAGTATCGTGTTATAGATCGTACGTTGATTATTGGATTAATCAAGGTTGAATGAGTGTATCTATCATAAATTATATAATAAATGTCTCATACTTTTGTTTCTGCAGTGAAAATGTTTTCCTCTTTTGGATTTTCAAATTGTTTTCTTTACTTCCTTTGTTAGCCATGAACATCGATTCAAGCACTTGAGGTCTTGTTTTTTTTTTATTGATATCATAGTGTCTGAATCTTCAGTCCGATTAATCTCTAAGGATGATCAATCCAGTCCCATAATTTTACGGGGACGACTCTTCTACAGTTGAATCGGAAAAGATCGGAACCTCTGCGGATCTCCATCAATCACTTAGATATATAAAAAAAATGCTTGTAGTTTAGCGATTCAATCTGGACTCCATAGTCACATCATCTTTGAAAAATTATTTAACGTCAAAATTTTACTCCATCCGTCGAACAAACTCTTACACAAAAGACACTTGAGCTCTTACTCCATCTATCATTTTCTGGCTTTCTAATGATATAATATTCTAATTAGCATATTTTTTTATGTTTAACATTGTTGATATATATTTTTCTCTGTAGTCTTGCATATCCTATCATTTGCTGATAATGCAGGGCAAAGACAACCGTTTTGTAAGTGAAGGGCATTGAAATTGGGATTGAACAAGTCATTTTCTAGACTACAAAAAGATTAATTCAATGGAAAAAATTTGTAAAGCTCTAAAAGAACTATACGAAAAGAAAAATGCACAGACTAAAGCTTTTCTTTTTAGAAAATTGATATATCTTTGGCACACAATTGGAACTCTAGTTTTTGATCATTTGAATGTTTTTCACGAGATATTGAATTTGCTGACAGTGCTGAACATAGAGCTAGAAGATGAGATTCATACTTTATGCTTCATCAATTTCTTATCTAACAGTTGAGAGAATCATATTGTTTCTCTTATTAATTCTACTCCAGATGGTGTACTCACTTTGAAAATGATGAAAGAAAGCATGTTAAATGAAGATAAATTAATAAAGGAACTAGGGCTAAACATACAGAGTCAAGTATTAGTTTCAAAGAAAAAGATTAGGAGTAAGAGCAAGAATTCAAAGAGTCATCATAATAATGACAGATCGCAAGGAAAGTCTCAGAAAAGTAATGACTTCAGATGTTATATTGTGATGCATAATGGCATAAGAAAATCACAAAATAGAAAATTAAAAAGAGACAAAACCAAAAGCAGAAAGGTGAAGCAAAGAATGATGATCCTAATATATAAAAAAATTTGGAACCGTTATATTAGTGGTCTATTTCGACTGTCTCTATCAGTAGAGGAGATAAATCAGGATCTCATGTGACAAGTATAAAAGAGAGGATCAATCGTCGGTCGATGATTCAGGATGATAAAATCTTCGAAAATTGATCTATATCCATTTAAAAATTATCTATTTGTACTTATCGACTCGAACATTTACGAGGACTAATAATGAAGCTAATATATCAGTTACTACATATGGGGATGTCACTGTTATCTATGATGGTGGTAGTATTAATCTCACACGTTAGGATTTTTAGTAGGTAGTTGATTCTAGTGCTTCGTATCACGTCACTTCTCATCATGATGCATTTTCTACCTATAATGATGGTGAGTTTAGTAATGTAAAGATGTGGAATGATGCAAAATGCAAAATTGTAGGCATGGTTGAAATTTACATAAATACTGATGCTGAACGTTGATTACTTCTGAAGAATGTAAGGCATGTTCCTGAAATTCAACTATATTTAATCTCCCCTAATGTACTTGATGATAAGGGATATACCATAACTACTTTGGTGAAGATAAATGGAAACTCACAAAAGAGTTTTTGATAGTTGCTAGAGGTAGGAAATATAGTTCTCTTCATTGGATGGAGGAAAATTCTTATGGGGGAGAATTGAATTCGGTTGATGATTTGTCTACTCAACTATGACATATGCGACTTGGGAACCTAAGCATGTAAAAGCTCTCCCAGAAATAGATTATTCCTAGCTTAAAATTTAAAAATTTGGAGCTGGTATGAACTTGGCTGGAAACGTAAAAAAGCCTTTTGAACTTTTCCTCCTAGAAGATCTAATGTATTAGATTTGGTGTATACTAATATTTGTCCTATGGATGCTGCGAGTCTTGGTGGTGATATTATTAAATTACTTTCATTGATGATCATTCTAGGGAAGTGTGTGCTTATGCTTTGAAAACTAAAATCTAGACTTTAAGCTTTTTTAGACGTCAGTTGAAAAGAAAACTAGCAAGAAACTAAAATGTATTTGCTCAAATAACAATGGTGAGTATAGGGGGTCATTTGAGATTTGTAGATTTTACATGAAGTTGTATGAATTTTTAAGGTTGTAAATAAAATACTGTAAAACAGATTTACAGTGAGTTCGTCGATTTTCAAGCTTCCGAAGAGGATATGTTCCTTTCGATCTTTTGCTCGTTGTTTGAAGAATGATCACAAAAACGAATCACCCTTTACTAATCCACAAACCAAATTTCTCTTGCCTTAGATGTTATCTCACAATCGCAAGACACACAACTTTGGTCTCTCAAGAATCTCCGACAGCGCTTCCGCAACATCACTGTAATCTCACTTAACCTCTTTAACTTGGGAGGAAAGATATATACACCTCTCTCCATTACCATAATGCACGTCGTGCATTATCTTAAATATGTGAGTGTAGTTATAGTACGAAGCCATAACTGAAGCACATGTCCAGTAATGCTAATATCTCTCACTCGTCTAAGTTATGTCATAAAGGTGAATGGTCCCAAAGACCAATTTGAATAGAGATTACTAGTCACGGAGACTAGAGATTATTAGTTATGGAGACTAGATAGTCACAAAGATTAATAGTCACATAGACTAAGATATATAACATCCAATTCATACTTAGAGAAAATAGTTTGTGCGACAGCAAGCACTATGAGCCTCTATTGCTAAGAAAGTTGTGACATCTTACATAGCTGCTCATTGAGCGATCAATGCCAAGCACTACAAAAAAACTGATTTTTGGCGACGAACTTTGGAAACGAAAATAATTCGTTGCAAATCTGCAGCAAATTTTGCGACGAAATTTATGTTTCGTCGTAAATTTGTAACGAAATTTTCGACAAAAAAAAATTATTACAAAAATTATAAAATTCCAACATTTAAATTTCGTTGCAAAATTCGTCGCAAATTGGCGACGAATATTTTTTTTCGTCGCCAATTTGCGACGAAAAAATAAATTCGTCGCAAATTTCTGCAACGAATTTTTTTTTTGTTGCAGAAACTTGCAACGAATTCAAAATTAGTTGCAGAATCTGCAACGAATTATTTTTCATTGCAGAATTCTGCAACGAATTATTTTTCGTTACAGAATTTTGCAACGAATTTATTTTTTCATTGCAGATTCTGCAACGAATTTATTTTTTCATTGTAGAATCTACAATGAATATAGAATTCATCGCCAAATTAGCGACGAATATATGATTCGTCGCCAAATTGGCAACGAAATTAGCAACGAAAAAACATTCGTCGCTAAATTTTCCCTAATTAACCCGCCGATCCAAATTTCTCCATTTCTTCTTCCCTCTCCCTCTCTTCTTCCCTAATTATCCCACCGATCAACTCCTCCCTGTCGATAAGTCTCCCTCTTTTTCCCTCTCCCTTCCGGTGCGGTTGTCGAGTCGGGACGGCGCTGTACCGCGCCGCGAGCTCAGGGCGATCTCGCGGCGCAAGGTTGCGTTGGACCATACCGCGAGCACGCGGTGACATCGGCCGTCGCGAGATCGCGGCGGGCACGTGGTGGAGGCAGCTAAGTGCTGCCGCGCGTACACGCACCAGCAGGTTCCTGTCGCGAGATCGCGTGTGGCAGCAGGTTCCTGCCGCGAGATCACGTACGGCAGCAGGCGAGCCTACAAGCTCGCGGCAGCGGTAGCGCCCAATTATAATGCTGTGTCGTAATCTAAATATAATATTTTGTTTAATAGGTTGTCCTACTCTGAAGGTGTTTGTCAAGGTGTTCATCTAGCCGTGAGCTCATCCCCACGTTGTTTCCTTCCGGACAGGTTCGTGTAAAAATATTGTTTATAACATTATTTACAGTATTATGAATTCTGTTATAATTTTTAATCGTAAAATTTGATTTTAAGTAATTTAATTACTGTTAGTAGATCATAATTTGTTCGAAAGTAATGATATTATAATTTGTAATTAAATATCACACAAAATCATATTTAGTATTAGAAAATTTTAATTAATGTTGAGTATAAATTTATGATTAAATTGATATATATATATATATATATATATATATATATATATATACGGATGAAGTTAATTTGGAAGAAATGAAAATTAATCGTTGTTGATATATTTTCGAATACAGGATCGATGGAGAGAAAACGCAGTTGGATGTATAAAAAAAAATTATCAAAACGTCGTGGTTTAACCGATGAATTTATAATTGGGTTGGAACAATTTTTGAGATTTTCTACTAATAATGTTGAGTTTATGGATGAGAATAAGTTAAGGTGTCCGTGCAAAAAATGTCATAATGGTAAATTTTTCCAATGTGATAAAGTTTGAGAACATTTTTGTAGATTTGGTTTTACGCCAAATTATTATAATTGGACTTGTCATGGTGAACCGTTTATATCCGATGAAGAGGTTGGACGAAACATACAAAGGACCGTTAGTGGAGAGCAAATATATTACGATCAATGCAATCCGTACCAGGGGATGATAGTTGATGCAGTTGGTCATAATTTGGATACCGAACCAAACGCCACAAGTGCTAGTTATCCTCAAGCATTTGAACACATGTATAATAATTATTCAACACCGTTGGAGGAGGTAGAATTTACTGGTGGTAATGCAAATGTGCACAATGAGCCATATATAAAATTTCAAGAAGTATTGAAAGCTGCAGATGAACCCGTGTGGTCCGGTTGTGACAGTCACACAAAATTATCTCTCACTGCAAGATTGTTGAATGTTAAAGCCGAGCATAATGTGTCAGAAGAATGTTTTAATGATTTTATTCAAGTTATTAGAGAAGTATTGCCGCGTGATCACATAATGCCGAATGATTTTTACAGTATGAAAAAACTTGTGAAAGATTTGGGTCTTCCGGTGCAAAGAATTGATGTTTGCAGAAATGGTTGCATGCGATATTGGGGAAATAATGTAGATTTAGAGACTTGCAAATTTTGTAGTCAATGCAGGTACAAGAGTACTGATGTGTATTTTTCGCAAGTGCACGGTTATCGTCAAGTAATAAAAATATCGATCCCATAGGGATTGGGACAATTACCGAATGATCGTGATACCAAGTTATCTAGTCAATCAATTTGTGGATTAAGCAAAGACACTGAGCAGTCAAGAACAACGAATGAGAAGAACGAGCTAAAAGTCAATAGTTGAGGAGAATCTCAGGATATGGGTTTCACCACGTCGACGATTTATAAGGTGATTTAATTCTTTCCTACCCCTATTAGAGTTGTTTTGATGGAACCTATCCTAAGACAAATCAACGGCCCCTTTCGAGGTCTACGCTAACTGTACCTATCAAACTCAATTTACCTGTCATGGTATTCGAGCGTAGGGGATCATAATCAGCTAAGGGGACCTGTCACGAGACCCCCACAAACCTCCCTAGTCTTACCTCCGTTACTTGGTAAAAACTGGATTTGATAGATCCATTAAGTCCATAAGAGTTCCTTTAGAGTCTAAATTTCCTTTTCACGGTAGGTTTGCACATGGGACCATAATCAACTAAGGGGACCTGTCATGAGACCCCCGCAAGCCCTCATAGATACACTACCGTTACTTGGCAGGAGTTAATCCCTAATTGGTTCTGGGTTTCGGGAATTTGGGATCACTGTTAGGTACTTCCCCTTAGCTCCTTAGGTTTATCAATAAGAATCCAAAAACCAGATCAAAACAAACAATAATTCAAGTAGTATAGATTACATCATCCATCATAAATCGTCAAGGGCTACTCCCCCATCCTAAGATTACAAGACACTACTCCATAGTCTGGCAAGAATTGCTAGAGAAAGAAATTACTATACTTAGTGCCATCTGTGTTCCTCTGTCGTCGACTCCTTCCTTCTCCTCCTTCTTCTGTCGTCCTTTTGACCACCCGCCATCCTCCCCTTTAGGGTTAGAATATCTCCTCTTTTATAGCCTTGGCCTTCTCTTTAATTAAGGTAAAAGATTTTCCTTTAATTGAGACGAAGATCATGGCTTCGTCGAGTTGCTCGCAGAAAAGGAAATATGGAATCAGGACAACACGCCCGTGCCAAATGAGGGCACAGGCGTGTCGCGGGCTTCCCACCGAGCGTGTTGCGCTTGAATTGAGGCATGTCGAAGGTTGAACTTGTAATGCCCGTAAAATTTCTAGCCATTTTACGAGAATTTTTGGCTTTACGATAATGGGCTTTATGTGGGTTTTTTTTCGAAAATAAAAGAAAATAGCCAAAAAGAGATGCAAGGCCTAGGAATTGAACCTCAAACCTCTAGAGATAGCCAAGCCCTATAGATGCACCCACTAACCAGAAGCCCAATAGGATTATATCATTAGAGGAAGAGGGGAAATTGTAGATAAGTGTGATGAGGGTAAATGAAGAGGCATGGAAAGAGAAGAGAAACTTCTCTTCCTCCCTTTATAAAGAAGAGTGAAAGTCCCATTTGACCACTTCTTCTTCTTCCCTCTTCTCTTCTTCTTCCTCACCGAGCTCCCTCTTCATCCTTTGGCCGAAACCCCCATTCAAGCAAGGAGAAGGCTAGGTGGCTTCCATTAGGTCATCTCCCAAGCAAAGCGAAGGATGTAAGATTCCCTCACCAGCAGTGTATTCGTTCTTGTAGATGCATGAAAGAATAAGAAGTTTTAATACCTTACATGTTTCGGCCAACCAAAGTATTTAGGGCTAGGGTTGCATGAACATGTTTCTAATGATACTATGATAAGTTATAAGCTTCATGAAGGAATTTTAGGTAACAAAAACCCAAGCTTGAGCCCTTACATGTTTCAGCCAACCAAGGTATTTAGGGCTAGGGTTGCATGAAAATGCTTCTAATGATACTATGATAAGTTATAAGCTTCATGAAGGAATTTTAGGTAACAAAAACCCAAGCTTGAGCCCTTACATGTTTCGGACAACCAAGGTATTTAGGGCTAGGGTTGCATGAACATGCTTCTAATGATACTATGATAAGTTATAAGCTTCATGAAGGAATTTTAGGTAACAAAAACCCAAGCTTAAGCCCTTACATGTTTCGGCCAACCAAAGTATTTAGGGCTAGGGTTGCATGAACATGCTTCTAATGATACTATGATAAGTTATAAGCTTCATGAAGGAATTTTAGGTAACAAAAACCCAAGCTTGAGCCCTTACATGTTTCGGCCAACCAAGGTATTTGGGGCTAGGGTTGCATGAAAATGCTTCTAATGATACCATGATAAGTTATAAGCTTCATGAAGGAATTTTAGGTAACAAAAATCCAAGCTTGAGCCCTTACATGTTTCGGCCAACCAAGGTATTTCGGGCTAGGGTTGCATGAAAAGGCTTCTAAAGGAATTAGGAGATGTTATATGCTTCATGTAGAAATTTTAGGTGACAAAAAAAAAATACAATGTTTGATACCTTACATGTTTCGGCCAACATTGGTTTTAGGGTTAGGGTTTCATGAAAACACCCCCCTTGTGTAGTTATGCTATGTGTATGTTTTTAATATGTCATGAATTATGCCTATGAGATGAATATGTTCATGATTCAATATGCTATGAAATATGCTTATGTGATGAACATGTTTATGATGTAGTATGCCATGAAATTATGCCTATGTGATGAATATGTTTATGAGGTAATATGCCATGAAATATGCCTATGTGATGAACATGTTTTATGATTTAATATGCCATGAATATGCCTATGAAATATGCTTATGCGATGAACATGTTTATGCTTTAGGACCCCTTTAGGGCACTCTTATGTTATGAATGCATGTATGCTATGAAATATCTGAGATGGAGATGCTTCCCTTTCAAGTAGGGATTAAGAGCTCTCCTTATGATAAGATAAGATGGAGATGCTTCCCTTTCAAGTAGGGATTAAGAGCTCTCCTTATGATAAGATAAGATGGAGATGCTTCCCTTTCAAGTAGGGATTAAGAGCTCTCCTTATGATAAGATAAGATGGAGATGCTTCCCTTTCAAGTAGGGATTAAGAGCTCTCCTTATGATAAGCTAAGATGGAGATGCTTCCCTTTCAAGTAGGGACTAAGAGCTCTCCTTATGATAAGGTAAGAGGGAGATGCTCCCCTTTCAAGTAGGGATTAAGAGCTCTCCTTATGATAAGATAAGATTGAGATGCTTCCCTTTTTATGTTGGGGATTAAGAGCATTCTTTATGATATGATAAGAAAGAAAGGAATTAAGTATTTTACTTTGTAAGAGGTTAAGTACCCGACCTGTCAAGTGGTCGTTAATTAAATCCAAAGGGACATAAGAAGACGTAAGAGGTCTTGCCCTGGTAAGACGTAAGAGGTCTTGCTCTAGTAGGTCTGGTGGCTCGCTACCCCAGCCTATTAGGGAACGCGCATTATGTGGTACTTAACCTGGGGCCCCCCATGCAAGTTATGATTATGTTGAAGTATCTATATGTATATGTTTTGAAAAGAAAGGACTTTTATGAAATTGTGAATGCTTATGAATGCTTATGAACTTGTCCTCTATGCATGTTTAGATTTCATGATGCTATGAATGCTTATGGTTAAGTCTAAGAATATTTGTGACTATGTACTTTATGCATGTTTAAGATTTATGATGTTACGGATACTTATGTTATGAATGCTTATGGTTAAGTTTAAAAATGCTTATGATTATGTCCTTTATGCATGTTAGATTTTATGAAGTTATGATGCTTATAGTTAAGTTAAGAATATTTGTGATTATGTACTTTATGCATGTCTAAGATTTATAATGTTATGGATTGCTTATGTCATGAATGCTTATGTTTAAATTATGCCCTGCTTAGATTTAATTATGCTTAGCATGCTGATGTAAACTCTATGCCATGCTTAGGTTTTATTACGTGGGTATGTTGTTGATTAGTGTTGCTATGAAATACTTAGGCTATTTATGCTAGTATGCTCATGTTTCTAATTGCTTGATGAAGTTTGTGGCTTTTGTGAGTAGGCAAGAATCTTACTAAGCTATATGCTTATAGTTTATGTTGTCCATATACTGCAGATAAAGGAAACCTGAACTAGAGGAAGTAGCAGGAAGGGCCAAGTGTGTGTGATAGTGGCATGGTGGAGAAAGACCCTGTTACTATCTGCTTATATTACATGCTCAATGAACCACTTAAGACTTTGCTTCCGCTTATAAGACTTATGAATCATTAGTATCATGTTGGATGATGCTTATTTATGTTACTGTTCAATTACTTAAGAACTCATGAATGACTCTTTGTGTTATGCATGTTATAAATGAGACAAGATATGTTAACATGCTGATTATGAATGTGATATGTGACACATGTGCAAAAGAAGGTTTAAGTTATGATAACATGTTAAAATAGGTGGATTGTGAAATGATCCATATATGTTATGTAAGAAAAAAAGAGAGAGTAAAGTAGCGCCGCCCTGAGAGCAGATAAGGGCGGGCGTTACAGGTTGGTATCAGAGCGGGTTCACCTTTCCACTATCACACATCAAGCCTCCATCCTGCTATTTTTCCAAGTAAGTAACTTTATGCATATCTAAATTTCTTTTATAATGAAGAATGTCTTCTATCTAGATAGAAATAATACCTCTTCATGTTAGAGTAGAATGGAACCATACTTGTGACTTAGATAAAAATAATACCTCATCGTGTTTTAGTAGAATGGAACCATACTCGTGACTTAGATAGTAATGATACCTTACCATGCTTTATATGATGGAAACATGTTTCTAACCTAGAAATACAACTAGGAAGGATACCTTACCTTGCTCATGATAAGGAATGTTTAGACGCATGTATATGAGTAGAAATTATAATAATACCTTAATTATTTATTTATCACTTAGATAACATGGATGGGAGACGTAGTAATAGAGGGAAGGAATCAGCACCCCCACCAGATTTGATGCATGTGGTTGTAAGGGATCGATATGGCCGGCTAGAGGGGGGTGAATAGCCCTTGTACGTTGGACGTCGTAAATTGCTCGTCTACAAAACGTTAGCGCAAGCGGAATATACAAATACAAAGAAAAAGACAAGCAAGATATAAACAAGCAATACAAACACCGAGATATAACGTGGTTCACGGCTACGCCGCTAATCCACGGTCCGATTCGTCCACGGTGAATCACTCCGCCAAAACCAATCACTATCGGTCTCTCCTTTGCACAAAGCTAGGTGGAGGTAACCTTTACAACCAAGATCACTCTTCTTACAATAGGATTGAAGTAAAGACAAGTAAGAAGAGTTTAGAGCTTGTGGGGCACTAGGAAGATCGTTTGGAGTATGAGCATTAGCCTCTCAAAGGCTTACACCCTCTCTTTTTATAGAGAGGGCTAACTTCTTCCCGTTTGCCGCCATCACCGACCGCCGCTTGGCGATCACTGCCGTCACTACAACGGCCTCCGACCACGTCGGATCCCGACCGTTGTAGTCCGGAACTCTTAGCGATCGGACCGATGGACCTCATCGATCGCTGCCGTCTAGTCGATCGTCCCGATCTACGCGACGGTTCGGTCGAACCCTTATTGACCCGCCGATCGGCCGCGCCCGAATGATCGGGTTGGCAATGACCGCCCACGATGGCCGATCGCCTACAATCCGATCGATCCATATACCGGCCGAACTCACTCGATTTCAGAGCATGATCGCCGCCATGACATGGTAGTCGGCCCGGTGTCGGAAACCCATCCGGCACTTGGCCAAATGGCCAAGTTTCACCTAAGAGCTACCCTTCCCGGGTTACAATCGCCACTCATTTCTGAGTCCCTTGCCTTGAGTTCTCTTCGTTCTCGGCCACGTCCCTCGGCAGCATCAGGCGCACGGCTCTGCAATGCTCCTTCGCGTCTCTTGCCTCGAAGTCTACTTCCTCCGGCTTCACTCCAAGCTTCTCGTCCGGCGGTCCCTCTGATGCTCCAAGCGCACGGCTTCCGCAAAGCTATCCTTCACCGACTCAAGGCACGAGTCATGAGATGTGAAACTCGCCACGGCTCCATGTGCGAATTACTAAGTCCTGCACGACTTCAACGCACATATCATATCAACATATCAAACTAACTTAAACCCTTTGCCACACCATCAAAACCATATTACGGCAAGAGATTGCCCTAACAATCTCCCCCTTTTTGATGTGTGGAAATCCGTTTAAGTTAGGTAAAAACATTTGATATAAATTCTAAGGTAAGAAAGCATGTAAAGATAAACATGATATAGCAACATGCAACTCCCCCTTAATCCATGAAACTCTCCATGCAAATTTTCTCCCCCTATAATATATTTCTCCCCCTACAATATATTTCTCCCCCTAAAGTGATTAACTTAAACATAATTATTTCTCCCCCTTTGACACCATCAAAAAGATTAACACTAAGTTATGGCATCAAGTATAATGGACGAAAAATATGACAAGTTGATTTAAAATTGGGTACCATTTGTTGATGGCATCAAGTATATTTCTACCACTTGTTGGTGGCATCAAGTATATTTCTACCACTTGTAGGAGGTTTAAAAACTGAATTCGGCCTTCAATATTCTGATTTACAGGCCACCAATGATCGCTATCGATGGCAATGACCGCACAAAGGAAGCCAAATTTCTGATTTTCTGGACGAAATTCAGAAATGCATTATAAATTCCAGAAAATTTGAAAAATCATGAAATTTGGGGAACATATTTCTTTTAAGTATATCTATCAATGAAAAATAGTTTTTCATGAAAACTCATTATATTTTCTTGTTTTTGCCAAAAATCCAAAAGCTCTAAAAACCACTAGGTTTTTGATCATTCTAGTATCAAGTTAGCTACCTAGTTTTGCATCCAATTGTTTCAAAACATGAATACATGTATTTTAAGGTAAGAAATTGTTTTGAAAACATATGAAATATCCAACCATGATCTTTGGGCAATATGTCTATGAATTAAACATAAGCCTTCCCCATGATTGGTCTATTATTGCTATTTTGATACTTTAAATAACCATCTAAATGCCATAGGCATTAGTGGACATTTGTATCATCCTAATATCTCACCCATGCTAAGTTTGCAATCAAGTTAGCCTATAGTGAGTGTGAGATGTATCCTAAGGGGGGGGGGGTATTTGTATATACTTAACCAATATATTCATGCAATTCTATCATGGTTAAGTATCAACCTAACAACCTACATGATCATAATGACATATATGATTTAATTTTACATTATGATCATGAAATACATGTTTTCATCAAATTATAGTCATGCATTAGGTATTATGTGATGATAATAAACAAACTATCACCTAAAGCATGATTTAACCCTATTTCTCATGATAATGTGCCAAATGTCAAAATCATAAATCATGATTGCAAATGTACATAGGAATTACATCAATCATCATGATTTAAGCATTATTACCTATTTATGGGCACGTTATCATCACCCAACACTATCTAAAAAATGTTGTCCCGTCATCCTAAGTCAACCAAAATATGATATAGGTCAAGTTCATATGGTTGACTACCCTAGGGGTTTTCTAACCCTTAAGGATGGATTTTGGAACCCAAAATAGATTCTTTCCTATTGGGTTCACTAAATACTCCTTGGGGATCCATTTCCTAGCAATTACTTTGTTCTTATCTTGTCCCCTAGCTATTAGGCATTTATAGGCCTTTTCATTTTTCTTCTCTTTATATCCTAGGCCCTTCTTGTTAAAACTTGCCCTTTGGCTCCCAATTATCATGTTAAGGGTATTGGAGCCTATAGTGAATTTTTCTAGGGCTTTGGTTAAATAATCTACCTTTTCCCTTAATGCCCTATTTTCCTCTATGCATGCATCATTAACATCCAAAGGCATATAATCATGAGAGCATGCATCATCATTTAAGCTAGAAGAAATATTATCATTTAAGCATGCATTTTCTAATTTTTGTTCTAGGTCCTTAATTTGATCTAGCATGCTTTTGTTCTTCTTCTTAGCTCTAAATAAGTCCTTAGTTAAGCTAGAAATCATGGAAACTATCTTATGGGGTGAGAGATTCGTTACCATAGTTTCCATGTCCTCTTCTTCTTCGGATGATGAGGATGTGGAAGCTCCCCCTTCATTTGAGCTCTCCCCATTTGAGCTTGATTCTTCATTTTCGGATGAAGAGCAATCCAAGTCATCAAAGGCCATCAAGGCCAAATTGGCGACAAAGGCATTCTCCTCATCCGATGATGAGGAGGAGGATGAGGATGGATCATCCCAAGTCCTTGCCTTGAGAGCCTTAGCCTTTCCCTTCTCCTTTGTCTTCTTCTCCTCTTCCTTCTTTTTCTTGCTCCCCTTCTTCTTCTTCTTTTCTTCTTTCTTTTTCCTTTCTTCCTTGCTCTTGTTTAGGAGAGGACAATTGTCCCTTATGTGCCCTTCTCCTTGGCAATTGTAGCATATGACCTTCCCCCTTGGTCTTCTCATCCTATCATTAGATTTATCAAATCTAAAATTCTTAAATGCACGTCTTACCCTCCTTACCATATAGGCTTCTTCGGTGCTATCCATGGAGGAGGAGGAAGACGCTTCGTCATCGGAGGAGGAGGGGATTTCCATCTTCTTCTTCCCCTTACTTGCCAATAATGCTACTCCTCTTGAGGGTTGAATTTTAGGCTCCTCTTGTATTCCCTCAAGCCTAGTTTCGTGAAGCTCCATGGTTGAAAAGAATTCCTCCAAGGTGCTCACTTCTAGGTTCTTGGAGATATAAAAAGAGTCCACCATGGAGCTCCATTTTGAGGACCGGGGAAAGGCATCTATGGCCTTCATTACCATATCCCGGTTTGATAGCTTCTCACCTACACTTGTTAGCCCAATTAAAATTTCTTTAAACCTAGAGTGTAGTGAGGTTACCTTTTCTCCCTTTTCTAGTTTTATATTGGATAGTTGGGAGCGGAGGAGGTCTCTCCTTGATAGCTTGGCCTCGGATGTGCCTTCATGGAGTTCTATAAGCTTCTCCCACATCTCTTTGGCGCTAGCACATTCTCCGATCTGGTTGATCTCTTGTTGAGGGAGCACATTGTAGAGATGGTGCTTGGCTTTGGAGTTTGCAAGGTGCTCCTCTCTTTGCCTCTTGGTCCACCTAGATTTCTCTATTGGCTTCCCCTCTTCATCCCTAGGCAAAGCGAAACCGGATTCCATTGTGATCATTATATCAAAATCCGTTTCGAAAAATACCTCCATTCGCTTCTTCCACCAAGCGAATTCTCCTTCAAACTTCGGAGGATGGATGTTGGAGCCGGCCATTTTTGATGTAGGGCTTGTTGCGGCGGTTAGTCCGGTGACAAGCAACCTCGGCTCTGATACCACTTGTAAGGGATCGATATGGCGGCTAGAGGGGTGAATAGCCCTCGTCGTCGCTGACGCCGTAAATTGCTCGCCTACAAAACGCTTAGCGCAAGCGAATATACAAATACAAAGCAAAAGACAAGCAAGATATAAACAAGCAATACAAACACCGAGATATAACGTGGTAAGCTAGGTGAGTAACCTTTACAACCAAGATCACTCTTCTTACAATAGGATTGAAGTAAAGACAAGTAAGAAGAGTTTAGAGCTTGTGGGGCACTAGGAAGATCGTTTGGAGTATGAGCATTAGCCTCTCAAGGCTTACACCCTCTCTTTTTATAGAGAGGGCTAACTTCTTCCGTTTGCCGCCATCGATCATTTGCCGCCCTTGGCGATCATTGCCGTCCTAGCGACCTCCTCGAACACGCGTCGGATCCGGCCGTTGTAGTCAGCGGAACTCTTAGCGGTCGGTGATGGACCTCATCGATCATTGCTCCTCGTAATCGGCCCGATCGGCTCGAGCGGATGGCGAACCCTTATTGACGATCATTCGCGCCGGCGGATCGGCGTGTCTTGATCGCGCCCTTACGTATGGCGATCGCACTCGACTCGGAAGCGATCGCCGCCATGACATAGCGGTCGGCGGTGTCGAAAACCCATCGACACTTGGCGAATGGCAGATTTCACCTAAACTACCCTTCCCCGGGTTACAATCGCTCACTCTCATTTCTCGGAGTCCCTCGCCTTCGAAGTTCTCTTCGTTCTCGGCCACGTCCCTCGGCAGCATCAGGCGCACGGCTCTGCAATGCTCCTTCGCGTCTCTTGCCTCGAAGTCTACTTCCTCCGGCTTCACTCCAAGCTTCTCGTCCGGCGGTCCCTCGGATGCTCCAAGCGCACGGCTTCCGCAAAGCTATCCTTCACCGACTCAAGGCACGAGTCATGAGATGTGAAACTCGCCACGGCTCCATGTGCGAATTACTAAGTCCTGCACGACTTCAACGCACATATCATATCAACATATCAAACTAACTTAAACCCTTTGCCACACCATCAAAACCATATTACGGCAAGAGATTGCCCTAACAGTGGTTACTGAGCTACAACGTCAGGTCGCAGAACAACAATTGGTTATCAATGCTCTCATGAATCAACAAGGGAACCCCACTACCACACCAGAAACGCAAAACGTGACGCCAAACACGACCACTATGGTGCAAGCACCACTAGTCTATGCTGCCACCGGGGTCCGACCCGAAGTAGAGGTTCCATTTGAGTTTATCGGGGAGTCAAAGAAAGGAACAAGGAAATTTTTATCGGTGCTAAAAGCCCGAAAAATGTTAGAAAATGGATGCACCGGATTTTTAGCACATGTGGTTGATGCCATATCAGCAAAGAACCAGAAGATAGAAGATGTCAGAGTGGTATGTGACCATCCGGAGGTATTCCCTGATGACCTACCTGGATTACCACCCGATAGAGAAATTGAGTTCGAGATCGAATTGATTCCCGGAACTAATCCGATCTCCAAGGCACCTTACCGTATGGCGCCGACTGAGTTGAAAGAACTTGACAGCAGGAGTTACTTGACCGAGGATTTATCTCGATCCTCACCATGGGGAGCTCCATTGCTGTTCATAAAGAAAAAAGATGGGTCTATGCGAATGTGTATAGACTACCGGGCACTGAACAACGTGACCATCAAGAATAGGTACCCCCTTCCCAGAATCGATGACCTGTTCGACCAGCTGAAGGGAGCTACTATCTTTTCAAAGATCGATCTCAGGTCTGGCTATCATCAAGTAAAAGTAAAGCCAGGCGATATTCCAAAGACGACCTTCCGGACGAGATACGGACATTATGAGTTCGTAGTTATGCCCTTTGGCGTAACCAATGCTCCTGCGATGTTCATGGACCTGATGAATCGAGTATTCTCGGCTTTCCTCGACAAATTTGTAATCGTTTTCATCGACGATATTCTTATCTACTCGAGAGACCGAGAAGAGCATGCTGAACATCTGAAGACAATACTACAGATTCTTCAGAAAGAGCAACTATATGCGAAATTCTCCAAATGTGAGTTCTGGCTCGATCAAGTGTCATTCTTGGGTCATGTCATCTCTAAAGAAGGAATCATGGTAGACCCAATGAAGATTGAAGCTGTGAGGAACTGGAATAGGCCAAGAAATGCGAGTGAAATCAGAAGTTTTCTCGGGCTAGCAGGCTATTATAGAAAGTTTGTAGAGGACTTTTCTAGAATTGCAGCCCCTATGACAACCCTCACCAGAAAGGACAAGCAATACAAATGGACTGAGGATTGTGAGAGGAGTTTTATGGAACTGAAGAGGAGACTGACCAGCGCTCCCATTCTGACTCTTCCTGAAGATAATGAAAGCTTCGATATGTATAGTGACACTTCTAAACTGGGGCTCGGAGCTGTACTTATGCAAAATGGCAAGGTTATTGCTTACGCCTCTAGACAGCTAAAGGAGCACGAAAGAAATTATCCTACCCATGACTTAGAACTAGCAGCCATGGTATTCGCTCTGAAAATATGGAGGCACTACTTATACGGAGCTCGGTGCAGGATTTATACGGACCACCAGAGTCTGAGATATTTCTTCACTCAGAAAGACCTAAATATGAGGCAACGCAGATGGCTCGAGCTAGTCAAGGATTATGATTGTGAGATATTCTATCATCCCGGAAAGGCCAACAAAGTGGCAGATGCACTTAGCAGAAAGTCCTGTGCCGCTTTGATGACCTTATCAATGCTATCTCAGCCCCTAAAAAGAGAAATAATGAATTACGGAATAGAGATTATTTCTGGACAACTTTCCACCATGACGATAGCGTCGACATTGTTCGACGATATATTGGGAAAGCAAGATGGTGATTCAGACATCCAAAAGATCAAACAGGAAGTCCTGGAAGGAAGGGATAATGGATTCCGCATTTCCGATAGCGGACTATTATACCTCCGGGACTGGCTATGTATTCCGGATGATCCGGAATTACGGAAGAAGATACTCGAGGAATCCCATGGAACACCTTATACCATGTATCCTGGATCTACAAAAATGTATCAGGACTTAAGAGATAAATTTTGGTGGTCCGGCATGAAAAGGGATGTGGCTCAAGATGCGTCGGCCTGTCGACCTGCGGAGGGTTAAGGCGAGAACACCGAAACACAGGGGATTACTGCGGCGTCTGATTCAGTGGAAATGGGAAGAAATTTCTGTGGATTTCATCTCGGAATTTCCCAGAACAACAAATGGTTATGATGCTATATGGGTAATCGTAGACCGGTTGACAAAGTCTGCCCATTTCCTGGCAATTAAGATGACCTATTCGGTTGAGCAGCTAGCTCGATTATATGTCAAGGAAATTATCAGATTACATAGAGTGCCTAAGGCTATCATTTCTGATTGTGATGGCCGTTTTACCTCCCATTTCTGGGAATGTGTTCAGAAGGCTCTTGGCACTAAGTTGAGATTCAGCACTGCGTTTCATCCTCAGACCGACGGTCAGACAGAAAGAGTGAACCAGGTGCTGGAAGATATGTTGCGGGCTTGTGCTCTAGACTTTAAGGGGAGTTGGTGTCGATATTTGTGCCTGGCAGAGTTTGCTTACAACAACAGTTACCAGGCTACTATTGGAATGGCACCATATGAAGCTCTATACGGGAGAAGATGCAGGTCTCCTATCTTCTAATTCCAAAAGGAGAAAAGAACCTTCGAAGATGAACCAAACATATCTTTGGCTTCTTAGGCTTGGTCACATTAACCTAAGCAGAATTCAAAGGTTGATAGCTGATGGACCTTTGGGTTCATTAGTGGTGGAGGATCTCCCAACCTACGAATCTTGCTTGGAGGGTAAGATGACCAAGAGGCCTTTTTAAGGCCAAAGAGTATAGAGCCAAAGATGTGTTAGAAATGGTTCATTCTGATTTGTGTGGTCCTATGGCTATCTAGGCAAGAGGTAATCTTGAATATTTCGTCTCTTTTGTAGATGATTATTCAAGATGTGGATGACATTACGATCTGATCGTGGTGGTGACAACCTCTTGGGAGAGTTTAGGAACTACTTATCAGAGGTTGGGATTCAATCCCAATTGACTGCACCTGGCACACCCCAGCAGAACGGTGTAGCAGAGCGAAGGAATAGGACTCTTATGGAGATGGTTAGATCGATGATGAGTTATTCTGACTTGTTTTATAGTCCTAGAGATCAGAGGGTGATCATTAACACGAATGCCAGATTTCTAGAGGAAGACTATGTGATAAGCCACAAGCCCAAAGGTAAAATTGTTCTGGAGGAGTTAAAAAGGGAAGTCACTTCTTTAGTACCACCGGTACAAGAGGACATACCACATGTCACTGCACCACGTGTCACAGAGGATACACAGAAGATACCTCGTCATAGTGGGAGGGTTGTTAGACAACCTCTTAGATTCATGTTTTTGGACAAATCTTCTGATTTGGTCCCTAGCAAACATGAACCTGATCCCTAGACATACGACAAGGCAATCCAAGATATAAATCTGACATCTTTGCAAAGTGCAATGAATCTGAGATTGAATCTATGGATTCAAGAGGCAGTGCAGGAGCTCTTATGCATAGCAACTCATATGGATTATGAGGTGTGACAGATGGATATCAAGGACGGCATTCCTTAGTGGAAGTCTTGAGGAATCCATCTACATGAAGCGACGGAGGATTCATTGCTAAAGGCAAAGAGCGTATTGTATGTAAGCTTAATCGGTCCGCTGATGGACTGAAGCAAGCTTTGAGGTCTTGGAACATCCGCTTTGATGAGGTAAATCCAGACTTATGGATTTATTCAAAGTCCGGATGAGTCTTGTGTATACAATAGATGTGACGGAAACGTAGTGGTATTTCTTGTACTATACGTAGATGACATTTTGGTAGTTGGCAACAATATCAGAGTGTTATCAGACATAGGGGTATGGTTGTCCAAACAGTTTTGAAGGACTTGAGAGAAGTGGGCCACAACCTTGGGATCAAGGTTGTTGTGCTTATCCCAAGCTTCATACATAGACATGGTTTTGGATCGTTTTAGCATACAAAACTCCAAGAAGGGTTTTCTACCCTTCAGGCATGGAGTTCCTTTATCTAAGCAGATGTGTCCTAGATTATCTGAGGAGATAGAGGAGATATAGGCAGTTCCTTATGCTTCGGCGGTAGGAAGCCTAATGTATGCTATGTACGAGACAAGAAGATATACGCTGCCGTGAGCATGGTTAGCGATATCGAGTAATCCAGAGAGGATATTGGTGCGGTAAAAGCATATATTGTAGTGCCTGAGAAGGACTAGGGATTATATGCTAGTTTACCGGGCAGACCAATTACTCCCTGTGGTTTACACGGATTTTGATTTCCAATCTGATAGGGATAACAGTAAGTCTACCTCAGTTTTTGTGTTTACTTTAGGAGGTGGAGTCATTGTATGGAGGAGTGCCCAGCAGAAATGCGTGATGGACTCCACCATGGAAGCTGAGTATGTGGAAGCCTATGAGGCAGCCAAAGAAGCTATGTGGCTCAGGAACTTCCTGATGGACTTGGATGTGATTCCTGGTTTGCCCAGAACTATCATAATTAATTGTGATAATAATGGTGCAGTTGCAAACTCGAAGGAACCACGAGCCCATAAGGCTAGTAAACACATAGAGTGCAAGTACCACCTGATACGAGAAATCGTAAAGGAGGTAGAAGTTGCTGTCGCCTAGATTGCATCAGAGGATGACCTGGTAGACCCTTTCACTAAGGCCCTTCTAGCGAGAGCTTTGATAGGCATGTGGAGGGAAGGGGAATCAGATGTATGGCAGTATGATGACAGCATAGTCTTTTAGTATAAGTGGGAGATTGTTGGGATGTATACTGAAAGCATAGCTTTTTTGTATGAACATCTTTATTTTGAAATAAGAATCACATGATCATTGTTTGCATATTTTTATGGTTATGCAATATTGTCTAATACGTTACATTGTAGATAACATGGTGTGTGGTGTCACACGGGAGATCTTGTTATCGACTCCTTGTAAAGTATAAGTAAAGGCTCACAACCGAGATGACTTTGGACAAACCATCGGAATGGTTGTAGTGTGATTTGGTATTGGTTTGTCTTGACCATAGAATCACACTAGTGCACTTTGTGTGTATTGAGCAGGACCGACACAATGGTGATTCGATTTATTGCTGACTACATAATCGAATCGGACCTCAGATATTATTTAGTACATGCTCATAATCCCGATATAATAACGGAAACATATACTTGGTACTCATCTCTTTGATTTACCAATGGGCGAGATTTATAGATTAAATCGATAGACTCGGTAAGTTGGGAGATGATATTATTTATATGGTGTGTCGTTGATTATAGGAGGAAACTGTGTCCTATATATTAGGTTGATGATGTCCCCTTGGGGAGCTCATAAGGTTCATCATGTAAACCCTGCAGGTGGACTTGGTCCGGCATGATGAAAAGGTTGAGTGGTACTACTCAAGGAGTTAGATGTTGATTAATTAATGGTTAGTAAATTAATTAATCGACGGACATTCGAGATCTTAAACACGGGGAGAAAATGTACAAATAATATATGGAGCCCATATTATCATATGGGGGTTGGTGAGGTAGATCAATGATGGACCTTTAGTGGATTGGATCATCATTAGTGGATCGGACTTTATGTGGGCTTGATCCATGGGTGGCCAAGACCCAACTCCTCCTCATGGTCCCTAATGTATCCCATTAACACCTCAAGATGCTTAGATCCAATGGATAGAAACAAAACACTAAGATCCATTGGTAGAGATTAAATCTCTAAGATCCGACGGTTGAGATTAAATCTCTAGATCCGACGGTTGAGATTAAATCCCTAGAACCAATGGAGGAGATTAATTCATGGCTTATCCCCAAACTCTATAAAAGGTGGCATGGGGTTGGCGTGAAGAAGATGATAGGGAGGGAGCAAGGCTTGGGCGGCAAGAATAGGGCAATCCTAGTTGAGATAGGATTGGAATTAGGGTTAGGGTTTGGAAGCAAGGGTGGCACCAAATAAGGCAAGTTTTCCTTCTTCTTCCTTGCCTTGTGGCCAACGTCCAGCAGCTATTCCAGCCCTTCCCAGCCCTTGGCCGGTGCCCAAAAACACTCCCCTCTCTTCTCCTTAGGTGGTGGAAACAAGATATAGGGTTTCCCTTGGTGTCTTGGTAGTTTTCCATCATCTTCTTCTCCTTCTAGTTGGCCGGCGGCAAGAACTTCTATAGTTCTTTGTTGGTTGAGTTTTTGAAGGAGATAAATATTATTTCTCTTCTTCCTCTTGCTTGGGAAAAGCAAGGAAGGAAGTTTTGCGATCTAGGAGCTTCGACTTTTGGTGGATCGTCGCCCACACGACGTCCAAAAGGAGGAGGGTCATACATTAGAAGACCAAGAGGTATAACTATTCTTCTATCTCTTTTATTCATTGCTTGTGTTTGTTTTTCAAAATATAAGCATGTTATATTTCTGTAAATAGGCTAAATAATACTTGGATCCCGAGTATAAACACAAAAACCGGCGATCCGGACATCGTCTATTCCGCGGCTACTCGTAGAATAGAGAATGGTCGCTTGAACAACTAGTTTGTTCAAGTGACCTCTCTAAACGAATAGCACGATGATGACTTGGTTGCTTTGGGAATCCCTTTTGTCTAGGATTAAATTTTTAATCCGGGGACATCGAAGGGATCACCATGGTCAAGCAACCGAGGTGAAGGGGAAGCGAAGTTTCCCCTCACGGACTCGACAAGGGAAATCCCTTCAATTGGTATCAGAGCTTCCGGGCAAAACCAACAATTGGTATCAGAGCCAAGGTTTCCGATTTTGTGTGTTTAGGATTCGGTTAATTTTTATGCACTTTTTCATATATAATATGTGCTGGATAATAGTAGGATATGCGTAGTTTAACTCTTTGGTTGCAGGCATAAGATCCGACTATTATGGCCATATGTGTGTATGTGATTGTATGTGTGTAAATGTTTATTTTGTTGAATCCTCGGGGTTGACGAGGCTAGTATTTAGTTTTTGTAAATTAAATACGGCATTGTTTAGCCGCTCTTTATTTTATTTTACTTTCGATCTAGATTTTATGTACACTCCCTCGTGGAGTATAGGATCGATGGATGTAAATTAAAATAGGATTTAGTCTCGGCTCGGATCTCCGGATGGCTCGTACATGGCGTAGGAGGAGCGGACGAGATGGCGATGCGACAGGAGTCATATTGAAGACAAAAGCCATAATAGTTGGAAAATAGTTTATTTTTCATATTTATTGCTTTTTGTTTGATATGCATGTCGTAGGCTAGGAAAATTCCTCAATTTCAAATTACTAAGTGGGAGAGGGATATTTTTATAAATTCCCGCGGCCTCCATTACAATTTGACAAGTGATGCAAACAAACTTGCGCGTCGGCTCTGAGTGCCTTCCTCCCCATCGGATGGGTTTGTTTGCAGATCACAAGGTCGAATATGGTTATAGGAAATTATTTAGGAGCGTGTGTACTTCCATATCAGTAAGGCACATAATCCGAGATAATTCCCTTAGTATCGGGTAATGGTGCACACTTAGATACAAATAAAAAGTATCCTCCCCATCGGAGTCACTGCTTTTATTTGTAGGGCCAAAGAGGAACCAACTATTAATTTTACTTGTCAAAAAGTTAGGTTGACAAGATAGTAAAATTAATGGCTAAAACCTCCTCTTACAAATGTAGAATTCGTATACGTCCACACTATCGTGGCATGCGATATTCTCGGTGTTTTGAGGTGTTGGTTGATTTCGAAATTTTATTGTTTGAGGAATCAATAATTTTTATTGAAATCTACAGTAATAATATGCATGTTGTGTGTGCTTGAAAATTCCTCACTGTCAATTTACTAAGTGGGAGAGGGATATTTTAATTAATTCCCGCGGCCTCCATTACAATTTGACATGTGATGCAACAAACTTGCGCGTTGGCTCTGAGTGCCTTCCTCCCCATCGGATGAGTTTGTTTGTGGATCACTAGGTCAAATAATGGTTATAGGAAATTATTTAGGAGCGTGTGTACTTTCCCATCGGTAAGGCACATAATCCGAAATAATTCCCTTAGTACCGTGTAATGATGCACACTTAGATGCAAATAAAAAGTATCCTCCCCATCGGAGTCACTGCTTTTATTTGTAGGGCCAAAGAGGAACCAACTACTAATTTTATTTGTCAAAAAGTAAGGTTGACAAGATAATAAAATTAATGGGTAAAATCTCCTCTTACAAATGTAGAATTCGTATACGTCCACACTATCGTGGCATGCGATATTCTCGGTGATTTGAGGTGTTGGTTGATTTCGAAATTTTATTGTTTGAGGAATCAATAATTTTTTGAAATCTAAAGTAATGATCTATGTGATTCTTAGGATTTTCAAAATTGACTTTCAGTCCACTTACTATGATGCTAAAGGAAATAAACTTACTGTACCCAAATAATGTTGATTGGAAAAGAATCTAGATATTGTCTTATCTGCTAAGGAGTACAAGTATGCACTCTTCGAAGAGTGTCCTCAAGCCATGGTTGCTCAAAAAGGTTTCTACTTCTAAGCCGAAAGGCAAGAAGAAGAAGAAACAAGGTGGAGCAAAGGTGGTGGGAGGATCTCAGGGAGGAGTGAAGAAGCCAAAAGGCAAGTACTTTAAGCAGGATGGACATTGGAATAAGGACTGTCCCAGTCCAAAACAGAACAAAGGTATATCCTTTGGACTAGTCGTTGAAACATGATTAGCGGTGTTATCTACCGGCACCTGGTGTGTAGATATGAGAGCCACTAATCATGTCTGCAACACTACTTGGGGTTTTTGAAACCCAACGACTAGCTAAAGGGGAGATTACCATTTTGGGCAATGCCATGAAGGTGGCGGCTATTGCAGTGGGAGAAGTTTTATTTATCTCTTGAGAAAAATAAAACTTAGGTTCTGGAAAATTCCCTTTATGTATCTTTATTTAGAAAGAATTTAGTTTCAGTTTCTAAATTATTATGGATGGATATTCTATTTCTTTTAATGACAGAGTTGTTATAAAAAGGAATAGGGAGAATATCTGTTCAGGTACATTGAAAGGAAATTTGTATACAAAACCTCCCACGATGCAAATTGAAGTTAATAACTCATCTTCTAATTCCAAAAGGAGAAAAGAACCTTCGAAGATGAACCAAACATATCTTTGGCTTCTTAGGCTTGGTCACATTAACCTAAGCAGAATTCAAAGGTTGATAGCTGATGGACCTTTGGGTTCATTAATGGTGGAGGATCTCCCAACCTACGAATCTTGCTTGGAGGGTAAGATGACCAAGAGGCCTTTTTAAGGCCAAGGGGTATAGAGCCAAAGATGTGTTAGAAATGGTTCATTCTGATTTGTGTGGTCCTATGGCTATCTAGGCAAGAGGTAATCTTGAATATTTCGTCTCTTTTATAGATGATTATTCAAGATGTGGATGACACTACGATCTGATCGTGGTGGTGACAACCTCTTGGGAGAGTTTAGAAACTACTTATCAGAGGTTGGGATTCAATCCCAATTGACTGCACCTGGCACACCCCAGCAGAACGGTGTAGCAGAGCGAAGGAATATGACTCTTATGGAGATGGTTAGATCGATGATGAGTTATTCTGACTTGTTTTATAGTCCTAGAGATCAGAGGGTGATCGTTAACACGAATGCCAGATTTCTAGAGGAAGACTATGTGATAAGCCACAAGCCCAAAGGTAAAATTATTCTAGAGGAGTTAAAAAGGGAAGTCACTTCTTTAGTACCACCGGTACAAGAGGACATACCACATGTCACTGCACCACGTGTCACAGAGGATACACAGAAGATACCTCGTCGTAGTGGGAGGGTTGTTAGACAACCTCTTAGATTCATGTTTTTGGACAAATCTTCTGATTTGGTCCCTAGCAAACATGAACCTGATCCCTAGACATACGACAAGGCAATCCAAGATATAAATCTGACATCTTTGCAAAGTGCAATGAATCGAGATTGAATCTATGGATTCAAGATGCAGTGCAGGAGCTCTTATGCATAGCAACTCATATGGATTATGAGGTGTGACAGATGGATATCAAGACAACATTCCTTAGTGGAAGTCTTGAGGAATCCATCTACATGAAGCGACCAGAGGGATTCATTGCTAAAGGCAAAGAGCGTATTGTATGTAAGCTTAATCGGTCCGCTGATGGACTGAAGCAAGCTTTGAGGTCTTGGAACATCCGCTTTGATGAGGTAAATCCAGACTTATGGATTTATTCAAAGTCCGGATGAGTCTTGTGTATACAATAGATGTGACGGAAACGTAGTGGTATTTCTTGTACTATACGTAGATGACATTTTGGTAGTTGGCAACAATATCAGAGTGTTATCAGACGTAGGGGTATGGTTGTCCAAACATTTTTGAAGGACTTGAGAGAAGTGGGCCACAACCTTAGGATCAAGGTTGTTGTGCTTATCCCAAGCTTCATACATAGACATGGTTTTGGATCGTTTTAGCATACAAAACTCCAAGAAGGGTTTTCTACCCTTCAGGCATGGAGTTCCTTTATCTAAGCAGATGTGTCCTAGATTATCTGAGGAGATAGAGGAGATATAGGCAGTTCCTTATGCTTCGGCGGTAGGAAGCCTAATGTATGCTATGTACGAGATAAGATATTTGCTTTTCCGTGAGCATGGTTAGCAGATATCAGAGTAATCCAGGACAGGGACATTGGACTGCAGTAAAAGCATATATTGTAGTGCCTGAGAAGGACTAGGGATTATATGCTAGTTTACCGGGCAGACCAATTACTCCCTGTGGGTTGCATGGATTGCAATTTCCAATCAGATAAGGATAACAGTAAGTCTACCTCAGGTTTTGTGTTTACTTTAGGAGGTGGAGCCATTGTATGGAGGAGTGCCCAGCAGAAATGCGTGGCGGACTCCACCATGGAAGCTGAGTATGTGGCAGCCTACGAGGCAGCCAAAGAAGCTGTGTGGCTCAGGAACTTCCTGATGGACTTGGATGTGATTCCTGGTTTGCCCAGAACTATCACAATTAATTGTGATAATAATGGTGCAGTTGCAAACTCGAAGGAACCACGAGCCCATAAGGCTAGTAAACACATAGAGTGCAAGTACCACCTGATACGAGAAATCGTAAAGGAGGTAGAAGTTCTTTGCCGCTAGATTGCATCGGAGGATGACACAGTAGACCCTTTCACTAAGGCCCTTCTAGCGAGAGCTTTGATAGGCATGTGGAGGGAAGGGGAATCAGATGTATGGCAGTATGATGACAGCATAGTCTTTTAGTATAAGTGGGAGATTGTTGGGATGTAAACTGAAAGCCTAGCACTTTTGTATGAACATATTTATTTTGAAATAAGAATCACATGATCATTGTTTGCATATTTTTATGGTTATGCAATATTGTCTAATACGTTACATTGTAGATAACATGGTGTGTGGTGTCACACGGGAGATCTTGTTATCGGCTCCTTGTAAAGTATAAGTAAAGGCTCACAACCGAGATGACTTTGGACAAACCATCGGAATGGTTGTAGTGTGATTTGGTATTGGTTTGTCTTGACCATAGAATCACACTAGTGCACTTTGTGTGTATTGAGCAGGACCGACACAACGGTGATTCGATTTATTGCTGACTACATAATCGAATCGGACCTCAGATATTATTTAGTACATGCTCTTAATCCCGATATAATAACGGGCACATATACTTGGTACTCATCTCTTTGATTTACCAATGAGCGAGATTTATAGATTAAATCGATAGACTCGGTAAGTTGGGAGATGATATTATTTATATGGTGTGTCGTTGATTATAGGAGGAAACCGTGTCCTATATATTAGGATGATGATGTCCCCTTGGGGAGCTCATAAGGTTCATCATGTAAACCCTGCAGGTGGACTTAGTCCGGCATGATGATAAGGTTGAGTGGTACTACTCAAGGAGTTAGATGTTGATTAATTAATGGTTAGTAAATTAATTAATCGACGGATATTCGAGATCTTAAACACGGGGAGAAAATGTACAAATAATATATGGAGCCCATATTATCTTATGGGGGTTGGTGAGGTAGATCAATGATGGACCTTTAGTGGATTGGATTATCATTAGTGGATCGGACTTTATGTGGGCTTGATCCATGAGTGGCCAAGACCCAACTCCTCCTCATGGTCCCTAATGTAGCCCATTAACACCTCAAGATGCTTAGATCCAATGGATAGAAACAAAACACTAAGATCCATTGGTAGAGATTAAATCTCTAAGATCCGACGGTTGAGATTAAATCTCTAGATCCGACGGTTGAGATTAAATCCCTAGAACCAATGGAGGAGATTAATTCATGGCTTATCCCCAAACTCTATAAAAGGTGGCATGGGGTTGGCGTGAAGAAGATGATAGGGAGGGAGCAAGGCTTGGGCGGCAAGAATAGGGCAATCCTAGTTGAGATAGGATTGGAATTAGGGTTAGGGTTTGGAAGCAAGGGTGGCACCAAATAAGGCAAGTTTTCCTTCTTCTTCCTTGCCTTGTGGCCAACGTCCAGCAGCTATTCCAGCCCTTCCCAGCCCTTGGCCGGTGCCCAAAAACACTCCCCTCTCTTCTCCTTAGGTGGTGGAAACAAGATATAGGGTTTCCCTTGGTGTCTTGGTAGTTTTCCATCATCTTCTTCTCCTTCTAGTTGGCCGGCGGCAAGAACTTCTATAGTTCTTTGTTGGTTGAGTTTTTGAAGGAGATAAACATTGTTTCTCTTCTTCCTCTTGCTTGGGAAAAGCAAGGAAGGAAGTTTTGCGATCTAGGAGCTTCGACTTTTGGTGGATCGTCACCCACACGACGTCCAAAAGGAGGAGGGTCATACATTAGAAGACCAAGAGGTATAACTATTCTTCTATCTCTTTTATTCATTGCTTGTGTTTGTTTTTCAAAATATAAGCATGTTATATTTCTGTAAATAGGCTAAATAATACTTGGATCCCGAGTATAAATACAAAAACCGGCGATCCGGACATCGTCTATTCCGCGGCTACTCGTAGAATAGAGAATGGTCGCTTGAACAACTAGTTTGTTCAAGTGACCTCTCTAAACGAATAGCACGACGATGACTTGGTTGCTTTGAGAATCCCTTTTGTCTAGGATTAAATTTTTAATCTGGGGACATCGAAGGGATCACCATGGTCAAGCAACCGAGGCGAAGGGGAAGCGAAGTTTCCCCTCACGGA
Organism: Wurfbainia villosa; assembly: GCA_025175895.1. Taxonomy (NCBI): domain Eukaryota; kingdom Viridiplantae; phylum Streptophyta; class Magnoliopsida; order Zingiberales; family Zingiberaceae; genus Wurfbainia; species Wurfbainia villosa. Next base: position 32,252,684 of record CM046000.1, on the reverse strand, counting down.
CTCGACAAGGGAAATCCCTTCAATTGGTATCAGAGCTTCCGGGCAAAACCAACACCGACCATCTGGATTTCAGCTTCCCAGGAAAGAGTTTCAATCTTGAGTTGAATAGTAATACCATGTCTCCTTGATGGAATTCTCTGCGCATAATATTCTTGTCATGCCACCTCTTCGTTTTCTCCTTGTAAGACCTTGCATGTTCATAAGCATCAAGGCGTAGTTCTTCAAGTTCATTTAGCTGTAGTTTTCTTTTCTCTCTGGCTTTCTTCAGGTCAAAATTAAGCCATTTAATTGCCCAATATGCCCTGTGCTCTATTTCAACTGGAAGATGACATGGTTTTCCATAAACTAATCGAAATGGAGTCATTCCAATGGGTGTCTTGTAGGCAGTTCGATAGGCCCATAGAGCATCGTCAAGTCTTAAAGACCAATCCTTCCTTGATCTTGATACTGTTTTCTCCAAGATAGTCTTGATTTCCCAATTTGAAACTTCTACTTGCCCGCTCGTTTGTGGATGATATGGTGAGGCTAGTTTATGGGTTACTCCATACCTCTTGAGAAGGCTTTCAAATTGTCTTTCGATAAAGTGTGAGCCTCCATCACTTATTACTGCTCTCGGTATTCCAAATCTTGGAAATATTATACTCTTAAAGAGCTTAATGACTGTTTTTGCATCACAAGAGGGGGATGGTAGAGCCTCAACCCATTTAGACACATAGTCCACTGCCACCAGTATATAGGTATTTTTATAAGAAGTAGGGAAGGGTCCTATATAGTCAATTCCCCAGATGTCGAACAATTCGACTTCCAATATCGAATTTTGAGGCATCTCATGTCTCCTTGATACATTCTCGGTCCTTTGACAGCGGTCACAAGTCGTCACAAAATTCTGAGAGTCTCTAAAAATATGAGGCTAATAAAATCCTGCTTGTAAAACCTTTGCCGCAGTCTTGTCTGTGCTTGTGTGACCTCCATATGCAGAAGAATGACAGTGATACAATATATCCTCAATCTCTTCTTCGGATACGCATCTTCGATATATAGCATCCGCCCCTTGCTTGTGTTGGGTTTCCGGCACCGCGGCGTGTGTGTGTTCGATCACGTTTCGTAAACATGAACACAGCGGAAGCAATAAAAATAATAAATCTACATTTATTACAACACACACAATACACGCATGCATATTACAACAAGTGTAGACATAACCATAAATTTAAATTTGCAATAAAAGGAAATTTATCTACGTTATACCTTTCATATGACATGTAGCGGGAACGGCATCAACCGGAACGATCCTCGCTAGAATCGTCTCTATCCGTATCCACGCCGAGTTCCTCGGGATGACTTCGCTAAGCCACGAGCTTCGTCTTCGTACGGGTTACTAGCCTCGTGTTGAAGACGACGTGATCGAGAGATGATCACGATCCGAATCCAAATTCGGATCCAAAACGAGTCCTCAAAACTCGCTTCTCCAGAGAGGTATTCGTCAACCGATTGACGAATCCTTCGTCCTCCACCTCAGAGGATTACCGGAGATCAAATCCCCGGTAAGTTAGCCACTGTCGGAGCTCTAACCGTCGTCCAAACGACGCTCCGATGAGAGGAGAACAAGCTGTCCAGAAAACTGGACAGCTTTGGTGGAGGTGATAGGCGCCGGCCAACCAAGGGAGATAGAGCTCACCTTGATGCCAAACTTGAAGGAGATCACCGGAGCACTAACTGGCAGCAGCTCGACGCCAGCGAGGGGGAAGGAAGCAGCCTTCTGGACGCCGGTTGGAGGAGCAATGGGCGGCGGCAATGGAGTTGGCGCCAACTCCTTCAATGGGGTGGGCGGCAACTCTAACTTAGGGTTTTTGTATTAGGGCTTAATTATCCCTTAAGCCCTCTTTTATAGAGAACTAATTCTCTTAATGGTTATTGGATCATAACCATTAGGCCCGTTAACCCGCTCCATTAAGATAAGTTAAAATAAACCAAACCACAATGATTTATTTTAAGTTAAAACGAACCGAACCAACTTTTGGTTCATTCATTTAAAATAAACCAAACCCTTTGGTTTATTCTCATTCATTTGATTAGAACCAAACCATTTTGGTTCATCCATTACGTCTTCATAAGACACGGCCCATCCACGCTTCCATTGCGACTGAAACGATTTCATGCTCGCTTTATGTTTGGTCCAACCAAACTTAGTTTCTCTCGGTCTGAGAATCCCATTCTCAAGCTCGTTTTAAATCCTTCGGATTACGCTCGTTGTGCGTGTGACCAAATAGGTTCTCGGTTTATGTTGGCCGTCTATAATTAACCATTAATTATAGAACGATCATGAGTGGCACCTAGTAGTACATCATGATTCCCAATTAACCGAAAAGATCAACGGTTGATCCAGAACTATTTCTGAAACCCTTCAGTAGCTCGAATGATTCGTGCCCCATTCCCTTCACTCATCTTATACCCACTTGGTTCAGGACATGGTCTATTGTGTCAGTCCCCACTAGGCTGACTACGTCACACCTAGCCCAAGTATCATTTCCTCGTCCTACGGATTCTATTTACTCCACATGTATCGAAGAGTACCTTACTCTAAACATGTAATGCTTTGGCCAAAGACTTTAGTAACAATCCGACGAGAGGCCATGGGTATACATCTCCTCGCAAGGAGTGGTGAATCCTTTATAGGCTGTTCAAACACCTTCGATCACTTCGACTTATACCCAATCATCCCGGGTCCACATCTCCTTAGAGATGTTTGCTTAAGATGTCAAAGCATAAGTATCCATGATCAAGATGACTTGAATACCGCAAGTCTAAGGAACATTGCACTTAAGCCACAGTAAGAACTTCATTGACATATCTATATATGCAGAGAACCATATGAAGTCTTACGGCTGGTCACTCCAATGAACTAGTTACCATAACTAGCATCCACGATTAACTCCGGATATCACTATGTCTCCAGCCGGTGAGAATCAATTTGCTTGGATACACCAAGGAGTATACCTCGTGCTAGTCTTGTGAAATTGATGGTGTCCAAATCCATCAATTCATCGACTAGGATAATTCCGATACATCACAATTACACATGTAGAGATACTCACTAGTTGTGATCCAATCACAAATTCTCTCATCTTGTGAATCGTATCGAGGACATTGATAAATGAGTTTAAGATCCAATCAAATACATAAAACATGTATACTCAAATAGTGAATCTTCATTTATCATATAAATGGTTCATACATAAGGCGATTGCCTTAGGACATCTCTCATATATTACTAACAGACTCCCACTTGGCCTAATGCCAATCGCTACGGTATCCAATACCATAAGCTCGAACATGACCCTCAAACTTATTTTAAGGTAATGCCTTAGTCAAGGGATCCGCTAAGTTCCTTTCAGTGGGAATTTTCTTGATTTGTATTTCGTTCCTACTGATGATCTCTCTGATAAGATGATAGCAGCGAAGCACATGTTTGGATCATTGATGAGACCACATCAAGTTCAGAGATGAACTTCTTGATTCAAACTGCTTCCTTTGCTGCTTCCAAAGCTGCAATGTATTCTGCCTTAGTGGTAGAATCCGCTATAGCGTCAAGCTTGGAACCTTTCCAACTTATTGCGTCTCCATTCCAGGTGAATACATACCCAGACTAAGACATGGAATCATCCTTGTCTGTCTAGATCTGGCATCCGTATACCCACGTATCACCATGTACCCTTCTCCATATATTAGGAACGCATCCTTAGTTCTTCTTAAGTACTTAAGGATCATCTTAACAGTCACCCAATGATCCATTCCTGGATCAGACTGGTATCTGCTCGTGACACTCAGAGCGTACGATACATCGGGCCTTGTACATAACATAGCATACATGATAGATCCTATTGCGGATGCATAGGGAATCTTACTCATGCAAATCCTCTCATCTTCTGTGCGCGGACACATAGACTTCGAAAGGTGTACCCCATGCCTGATGGGTAAGAAACCTTTCTTGGATTTCGACATGCTAAACCTCTTTAGCACTCGGTCTATATATGTAGACTGCGAAAGACCAAGCAACCGTTTCGATCTATCTCTATAGATCTTAATCCCGAGGATGTAGGTTGCTTCTCCCAGGTCTTTCATGGAGAATGTCTTGGATAACCAAACCTTCACTGACTGTAAGATTGAAACATCGTTTCCTATAAGTAGTATGTCATTGACATACAATACTAGGAACACGACTGCACTCCCACTAACCTTCTTGTACACACAAGGTTCGTCTGGATTTTGTGAGAAATCAAACTTTTTGATTGTCTCATCAAAACGGATATTCCAGCTCCTAGATGCTTGCTTCAATCCATAAATGGACCGTCGCAATTTGCATACCTTGGTTTTATCAACCGATGTGAAACCCTCAGGCTGTATCATATACACGTCCTCGAGCAGGTTTCCATTAAGGAAAGCTGTTTTCACATCCATCTGCCATATCTCATAATCATAATGAGCCGCTATGGCCAGGAGCATCCGAATGGATTTAAGCATAGCTACAGGCGAATAGGTTTCGTCATAATCAACACCTTGTTTTTTACGATATCCTTTCGCCACCAATCTAGCCTTATAGGTAATCACATTACCATCCATGTCGGTTTTCTTCTTGAAAACCCACTTGCACCCTATAGGCTTTATGCCTTCAGGTGGGTCAACCAAGTTCCAAACTTGGTTTTCATACATGGAATCCATTTCTGACTTCATGGCACCAAGCCACTTATCCCTTTCTGAACTTGTCAGCACTTCTTCATAACTGGTAGGCTCCTCATCATCAATGAGTAACACGTCGTTCGATTCACTTACGAGAAATCCATATCTCTCAGGAATATTACGTGTTCTACCAGATCTACGAAGATGTGGTGTTACAATAGGTCCAGCCGATTGCTCATCACTATGAGTTGTCGGCTGTTGTGCTTCACCAGGTATCTCATCAATGTCTATTTGAGTCTCTCGAGCCTCCTCAACCTCGACGACACTCCCACTGTTTTCTTGCAAGAGAAACTCTTTCTCTAGAAACACAGCATGCCTTGAAACAAACACCTTTTGTTCCATAGGATGATAGAATTGGTAACCCCTTGTTTCCTTAGGGTATCCAATAAATAGACATTTATCAGACTTAGCATCCAATTTGTCTGATACAGTCCGCTTCATATAAGCAGGACAACCCCATATCTTTAAGTAAGATACATGAGGTTTCTTACTATTCCATATCTCATATGGAGTAGTTGAGACTACCTTGGTAAGCATTCTGTTTAACAAGTAAACAGCTGTCTGAAGTGCATAACCCCAAAAGGACTTGGGAAGAGTCGCATGATTCATCATTGACCTGACCATGTCCAACAAGGTCCAGTTACGCCTCTCAGATACACCATTATGCTGTGGTGTATAGGGCGGAGTCCATTGAGACAATATACCATTGTCTCTTAGATAATCAAGAAACTCTTGACTTAAGTATTCACCACCTCGATCCGATCGAAGTATTTTAATACTCTTGTCATGTTGTTTCTCTACTTCATTTCTGAATTCTTTGAACCTTTCAAAGGCTTCAGACTTGTGTTTCATCAAGAACACATACCCAAACCGTGAGTGATCATCGTGAAGGTAATGAAGTAGCTATAGCCTCCTAATGCTTGAGTTGACATAGGTCCACATACATCAGTATGTATTAGACCTAGTAACTCTCCCACTGCTCACCTTTCCAAAGAAAGGTAACTTAGTCATCTTGCCTTTAAGCATGATTCGCATGTATCGTATGAATCCAATTCAACGATTCCGTAATTCCACATCTGTAATTCGACATGCATTTTGCTTATATGGCCAAGACGACAATGCCACATATAGGAGTCTATTTGATTATCCTTCGAGCACGCTGTTGCTCGCTTCGATATTGAAAATGTCATCGATACGCCCAACGATAAATGCCATTACTCAAAGTTCCAGCCCATAAAGTACGCCATTCAAAGTTATATAACAACAATTGTTACTAAACGTCAAATGGAAACCATTTCTATTTAAACAAGAAATAGAAACAATGTTCTTTATTAGAGAAGGAACATAATAGCAATTGTCCAGTTCTAAGACTAGTCCACTAGGGAGCTTCAGCAAATAAGTTCCGATGACATCAAGCAGCAACTTTGCTCCATTGCCAACTCGCAAATTTGACTCTCCGACAAGTCTTCTATTCCTTAGCCTGTATGTCATTACATATATGTGAGCCACACCCAGTATCCAATACCCAAGTGTCTAAGGAAATAGAATGACAATCAATAACGAAGATACCTGAAGAGGATGGGGCATCGGATGCCTTCTTCTTCTTCATGGACTCAAGATAGATCTTGCAGTTTCTTCGCCAGTGGCCTTCCTTGCCACAGTGATGGCAAGTGCCCTTTTGCGCTGGTTCCGCCTTCTTTGCCTTTTTGTTCTTTCCTTTCTTCTTCTTTGCCTTCCTCTTAGAACCTTTCTTGAGGAATCAACTAATAGAACCGCCTTTCTCCTCATGCTTCATGTAAGGCTCCACATTTTCAAAGATATTGAGGAGCTCGGGAATGGTGGATTCTAATTTGTTTATCCGATAGTTCATCACAAATTGTGAGAAACTCTTGGGCAAACAATGCAGAATTAAGTCAATACTTAACTCATGATCCATCACAAAACCGAGGGTGGCTAGCCGCTCGATGTACCCGTTCATCTTTAGCACAAACTGCACTACAGACGAACCTTCTTGCATCTTCGTGGTGAAGAGGAGCCTAGAGACCTCGAACCTTTCGGATCTCGCTTGCTCATCGAACAACTCATGAAGATGGAAGACCATAGTATTAGCATCCATATGCTCATGCTGCTTTTGTAGCTCAGGTACCATCGCCGCTAGCATGATGCAACTCGCCAGCTCAGAATCTGCCACATGCTTCTGATAGACCAACATTTGGTCTGGAGTTGCATCGTCCTTAGGACAGTCAGGAAGAGGCTCTTCAAGGACATATGCAAGCTTTTTCGCCTTGAGAACAATTCTCAGGTTTCTAAGCCAGTCCAGGAAGTTAGGCCCAGTCAGTTTGTTCGAATCCAAAATAGTGCGCAAATTCAAAGACGTCATGATCAATTTATTGACCTAGAAATACAAAACGAGCATATATGAGAAAATGATTTTAAAATGCATCAATATACATTTATAAATCCCATTCATTTTTCGAATTTCAAAAACCCCAAAATCACTTTGGGAGATCGTAGGTCCATCTCCGAATGGGCTGATATCCATCATAGTTATGAACAACCTTGGAGAGAGTCCAACAAGCCATTCATAACTACGACGGTAGGTATCAACTATACCGATTGCATATCACGATATAGTTTACGTATTGCTAAGGATGTGCCGAAACTCACAAAAATAGTTCAAGGTGGTCAGTGGTCACTAGTCTTCACTACTAGCATCCTCCTCTTGCCCACCTTCGTCATTGCTCTGGCCAAAATTCAGGACTCCACAGCCGAAATCTATCATCATCTTCCCCTCGGCTGGACTGTGATGCTTCCATCGACTCTCCATTAATCGGAAATAGTTTTAATATGGTTAGGCGCATTCAACCAATTAGCCCAGCTTGGAGAGAGTCCGACAACCAAAGCTAACGATTGACCTCTGACTCTTACCATATTAGTATTAAACTATTCCATGGTTTGAACATGTTGGGGTTCGAGCCGGGCTTGGAGAGAGTCCAACAACCCGAACAAGAAACGGAACTCTGGTTCTAACCATATTAATGGAAGGTGTAGGCTTTAATATTGTTTAAGGGTTTTATGTCTCATCCTCTTTGCATGCAAATAACTATTATCTACATGGCATGGCATACATGGCATACATCTACATGTCACGATACGCATGGCATAATGTTATGCATCTAATGCAATTACATGGCATACAATTATGTCATGTATATAATTTCCTTATATGTCATAACTATTTATGGAAATAAAATATGTTTAAGATTTGATTCTCCAAATCAAATCATAATTAAATTAGGAAACAAATTTCCAAATCTAATCACATATTTTATTCATGGAATTATTTGATTAAGAAAAATCTATTTAGGAAACCAATTTCCTAAATCATTAAAACTACTTATGGAAATAAAATATTTTAAGATTTGATTTCCCAAATCAAATCATGATTAAATTAGGAAACAAATTTCCAGAATCTACTCAAATATTTTATTTATGGAAAATATCAATTTCCATAAATACTTCCAACTTTCCAAAAGTGGAAGATTTCCATAAATACTTCTAGACTTTCCAAAATTGAAAAATTTCCATAAATACTTCTAAATTTCCAAAATTAGAAAATTTACAGAAATACATTATGACTATCGCAAAACCATTTTTACGATTATGTCGAAACACAACCTGGGCTCTGATACCACTGTTGGGTTTCCAGCACCGCGGCGTGTGTGTGTTCGATCACGTTTCGTAAACATGAACACAGCGGAAGCAATAAAAATAATAAATCTACATTTATTACAACACACACAACACACGCATGCATATTACAACAAGTGTAGACATAACCGTAAATTTAAATTTACAATAAAAGGAAATTTATCTACGTTATACCTTTCGTATGACGTGTAGCGGGAACGGCATCAACCGGAACGATCCTCGCTAGAATCGTCTCTATCCGTATCCACGCCGAGTTCCTCGGGATGACTTCGCTAAGCCACGAGCTTCGTCTTCGTATGGGTTACTAGCCTCGTGTTGAAGACGACGTGATCGAGAGATGATCACGATCCGAATCCAAATTCGGATCCAAAATGAGTCCTCAAAACTCGCTTCTCCGGAGAGGTATTCGTCAACCGATTGACGAATCCTTCGTCCTCCACCTCAGAGGATTACCGGAGATCAAATCCCCAATAAGTTAGCCGCTGTCGGAGCTCTAACCGTCGTCCAAACGACGCTCCGACGAGAGGAGAACAAGCTGTCCAGAAAACTGGACAGCTTTGGTGGAGGTGATAGGCGCCGGCCAACCAAGGGAGATAGAGCTCACCTTGATGCCAAACTTGAAGGAGATCACCGGAGCACTAACCGGCAGCAGCTCGATGCCGGCAAGGGGGAAGGAAGCAGCCTTCTGGACGCCGGTTGGAGGAGCAATGGGCGGCGGCAATGGAGTTGGCGCCAACTCCTTCAATGGGGTGGGCGGCAACTCTAACTTAGGGTTTTTGTATTAGGGCTTAATTATCCCTTAAGCCCTCTTTTATAGAGAACTAATTCTCTTAATGGTTATTGGATCATAACCATTAGGCCTGTTAACCCGCTCCATTAAGATAAGTTAAAATAAACCAAACCACAATGGTTTATTTTAAGTTAAAACGAACCGAACCAACTTTTGGTTCATTCGTTTAAAATAAACCAAACCCTTTGGTTTATTCTCATCCATTTGATTAGAACCAAACTATTTTGGTTCATCCATTACATCTTCATAAGACACGGCCCATCCACGATTCCATTGCGACTGAAACGATTTCATGCTCGCTTTATGTTTGGTCCAACCAAACTTAGTTTCTCTCGGTCTGAGAATCCCATTCTCAAGCTCGTTTTAAATCCTTCAGATTACGCTCGTTGTGCGTGTGACCAAATAGGTTCTCGATTTATGTTGGCCATCTATAATTAACCATTAATTATAGAACGATCATGAGTGGCACCTAGTAGTACATCATGATCCCCAATTAACCAAAAAGATCAACGGTTGATCCAGAACTATTTCTGAAACCCTTCAGCAGCTCAAATGATTCGTGCCCCATTCCCTTTACTCATCTTATACCCACTTGGTTCAGGACATGGTCTATTGTGTCAGTCCCCACTAGGCTGACTACGTCACACCTAGCCCAAGTATCATTTCCTCGTCCTATGGATTCTAGTTACTCCACATGTATCGAAGAGTACCTTACTCTAAACATGTAATGCTTTGGCCAAAGACTTTAGTAACAATCTGACGAGAGGCCATGGGTATACATCTCCTCGCAAGGAGTGGTGAATCCTTTATAGGCTGTTCAAACACCTTCGATCACTTCGACTTATACCCAATCATCCCGGGTCCACATCTCCTTAGAGATGTTTGCTTAAGATGTCAAAGCATAAGTCTCCATGATCAAGATGACTTGAATACCGCAAGTCTAAGGAACATCGCACTTAAGCCACAGTAAGAACTTCATTGACATATCTATATATGCAGAGAACCATATGAAGTCTTACAGCTGGTCACTCCAATGAACTAGTTACCATAACTAGCATCCACGATTAACTCCGGACATCACAATGTCTCCAGCAAGTGAGAATCAGCTGCTTGGATACACCAAGGAGTATACCTCGTGCTAGTCTTGACAGAATTGATGGTGTCCAAATCCATCAATTCATCGACTAGGGATAATTCTGATACATCACAATTACACATGTAGAGATATTCACTAGTTGTGATCCAATCACAAATTCTCTCATGCTGTGAATCGTATCGAGGACATTCAGTAAATGAGTTTAGGATCCAATCAAATACATAAAACATGTATACTCAAATAGTGAATCTTCATTTATCATATAAATGGTTCATACATAAGGCGATTGCCTTAGGACATCTCTCATATATTACTAACAGCTTGAACAGGAATGGTTCGTCCCACACATAATGCTTTACATCCGAAAGGAACTTCTTCCTCTGATGATAACTCATGTGAGAAGGTATTATCCCGCAAGCTAGGTAGTTGGCAAAATCAGCATACCACGGAGCCTTGATTGTTCTAACTGCTAGTAGCTGCTCATTCGGAAAGAAATCATTTATAGCAAGATCATCGACTCTTCCCGCATTTGATTCTTGATGAAGCCTCGATAGATGGTCTGCAACTACGTTCTCCATTCCTTGCTTGTCTCGGATTTCCAAGTTAAACTCTTGTAGAAGAAGTATCCACCGGATAAGTCTTGGCTTAGATTCCTTTTTACTCAGCAAGTATCTTATGGTTGCATGAATCTGTGTAAACTATCACCTTGGTCCCTATGATATAAGATCTGAACTTGTCGAAAGCAAATACTATAGCCAAGAGTTCCTTCTCTGTGGTAGCATAATTCATTTGTGCTTCATCCAATGTTTTACTGGCGTAGTAGATTGCATACACCTTGCGATCCTTCCTTTGTCCTAACACTGCGCCCACAGTAAAATCACTTACATCACACATAATTTCAAAAGGGAGACTCCAATCTGGAGGTTGCATTATTGGGGTGGTTGTTAATGCTTCCTTTAACCTGGAAAATGCATCAAGACAAGGATTATCAAAGTGAAACACAACATCTTTAGCAAGCAAATTAGTTAATGGCTTTGAAATTTTTGAGAAGTCCTTGATGAACCGTTGGTAGAACCTTGCATGTCCTAGGAAACTACGCACTCCCTTGACATCAGTTGGAGGAGGCAACTTCTTGATCACTTCAGTTTTAGCAATGTCCACCTCGATACCACGGTGTGAAACTAGGTGCCAAAGTACTATGCCTTCTCGCACCATGAAGTGGCACTTCTCCCAATTAAGCATCAAATTCATTTCCTCGCATCTCTGCAAGACCTTGACCAAATTAGATAAACACATATCAAAATCTACACCATATATAGAAAAATCATCCATGAATACTTCCATTATATTCTTGATCATATCAGAAAAAATTGAAGTCATACACCTTTGAAAAGTGGTGGGTGCATTGCATAGTCCAAAAGGCATTCTCCTGAAAGAAAAAGTACCATATGGGTAGGTGAAAGTTGTTTTCTCTTGGTCATTAGGATAAATAGGGATTTGATAGAAACTGGAGTATCCATCTAAGTAACAGAAATATGAGTGTTTTGCCAACCGGTCTAGCATTTGGTCAATAAATGGGATGGGAAAGTGGTCCTTTCTAGTTTCCTTATTCAATTTCCTATAATCAATACACATTCTCCATCCCGTAACAGCTCTAGTGGGGATTAACTCATTCGTAGCATTCCTTATTACCATTATCCCCCCTTTCTTTGGCACAACATGGACAGGACTTACCCATTCGCTATCGGATATTGGATAGATAATTCCTGCATCTAGCAATTTCATGACCTCTTTCTTGACTATCTCTTTCATGGCTGGGTTCAGCCTTCTTTGATGCTCTATAGAGGTTTTAAAATTGTCTTCTAGTAGAATTCTGTGCATGCAAACCGATGGACTAATTCCCCTAATGCCATCAATCTTGTATCCAATGACATTCTTATGTGTTTTCAATACCTCAATCAGTTTTTCGGGCTATGCATTGCTCAGATTAGCATTAATGATCACAGGATAAGTAGAGTTTTCGCCAAGAAATTCATACCTGAGTGTTGATGGAAGAGGCTTAAGTTCTACCTGTGGTGTGAGGTTGGGGTCGGAAATCTCCAGCTCTTTATCCTCAAAATCCCCTCCGAGCTTATTAAGATGAGTTTGTTCTGGTGCTTCTTCTAGTGCTATTGACTGGAAACTGTCAATCCTACAACAAACATCAAAAACAGAAGGTTGTTTAACAGCTTTTGAAAGGTCGAATTCAATTTTGTCGTTTCCAAATGCAAGTGAGAGTTTGTGGTTCTTGACATCTATGATTGCTCCTGCAGTAGCCAAGAAAGGTCTCCCCAAAATGAGTGGAATGCATGGGTCTTCATCCATGTCAAGCACTACAAAATCTGCAGGAATAATAAAATTTCCCACCTGCACTGGTACATCTTCTAAGATTCCCAAAGGATATCTAATGGAGCTATCGACTAACTGAAGGCCATAGTAGTTAGTTTCATTTCTCCCAAATCCAATTTCTTGCATATGGAAAGAGGTATCAGATTGACACTGGCGCCCAAATCGCAAAAAGCCTTATCAAAATTTGAGTCATTAATTATGCAAGGGATAGAAAAGCTACCTGGATCATTTAGTTTGGGAGGTACCATGTTCTTAATTAAAGCCGCCTCCTCGATGAAGAGCCACTGTTACATGCTCCTCGACTTTTCTTTTATTGGTTAAGATGTCCTTCAAGAACTTGGAGTATGTAGGCATTTGTTGAAGAGCTTCTGTAAAAGGTATATTGATATATAGCTTCCTAATTACCTCAAGGAACTTACCAAATTGTTCATCCAATTTTTCCTTAATCAGCCTCTGAGGGAACGGGATAGGGGGCTTATATGTTCTTGGTTCCTTATTCGACACGCCTGTGTCGTTCGGCACAGGCTAGGAGTGTTGGCTGCTGGAGTGACCCGACACGGGTGTGTCGGCTGACACGCGCTCGTGGGCATTCTCTCCCTCAGGCGTGTTGAACAACACGCCCTGGGTCAGGGTGTGTCGGCTTCCTTTTCTATTCATCCCAGGCGTGCTGCTGTCTTCTTCCAACTCTGACACGCTCGTGTCCTTTAGCACAGGGGCCGCTTGTTCAACTCTATCTCCTTCTAAAATCCTTCCACTTCTCAAACTTATGGAATTACAATGCTTAGCTGGGTTTACTTCTGAATTTCCAGGAAATCTGCCCGGCGTCCTTGATGCTGAGCTGGCAATTTGGGAAATTTGATTTTCCAGCATTCTTGTGTGATTAGTCAAATTATCAACCTTGCCTCCCAATTTCTTGATTGCCTCGGGTAGCCCATCAGCATTCTTATGGCATTTTAGTTTGATATCCTCGTTCTGTAGCCCATTGGTGAGAATTCATTGCCACATACTCGATGATCTCAAAAGCTTCATCCAATGTTTTGTTCATAAGAGCTCCTCCTGTAGCAGATGTTGGGATCTCTTTATGCAAAATAGCATATGCGCAACGGAAAAATTAGGATCCCTTCCAAGTGATCCTTGCGAAAGAAAAACTCGTACAAAAATAAATTTCTCAAAAGAAAACCTATCTTATAGGAGAATTCTACCTTTGTTGCGTGCCCTTTGCAATCCCGCTTTTCCTTGGATGTGTTGGATCTTTTAGCACGTTCAAATGTCCGTGCCTCTATATGTATCCACACGAGCAAGCTCTTGTCTCACAAAAGAAAACTAGAAGATCTCTCCTTTACTTCTTGCTAGAGAAGTCCCTAAAGGAGAGGAAGGTAGGGAAGAAGAGAAAGGAAGAAGAAGACTACTCTTCTTACTAGCTTACACTCACAAAACCACACAACAAAAGCCTCTCCCACCAAACTCTCACCAAGCCTTAAGCTCCTACTCCACACCTTTGGCCGGCCACCCCATGGGGTGTTTTATAGGATTTGAAAAACCTTTCATCTCCTATCACATTCAATGCAATCAATGGCATTGAAAGATAATTAAACAAGGAGTTATCCTCCTTGTTTTGGCCGGCCACATGTGGAGGAAATCCAAGGGTCAAAACCCTTTGTCTCCTTCCAACTCATCAAGCTTAGGTGGCATGCTTATGTGGCATTCATGGATGTTGAATTAATCTTATTAATTCAATAAGCTTATGTTATCATATTGAATTAATCTCATTAAATCAATAAGGTAACATATTGAATTAATCTTATTAAATCAATTAAGCTTAGCATATTGAATTAATCTTATTAAATCAATAAGATAAAATTCTCATTAAGCTTAAAGTCCAAAAACCATTTTGTACTTAAGCTTATTCCCAAATTATTCTAGTCAAACTAGAATGCACTAATTCTTCTAATCATCATGCTCTTTGTGTGTGACCCTATAGACTCTCATAACGTTGGCAGTGGATCTAAACTCTTTTAGATACACAAGCAATGAGCGGCATCTAGCAATACATCATTGCTACCCAAGTTACGAGATAAGTCAAGATCCGACTAACCTTTCCGTGACTACTATAATGTATGACCGTGTCCTTCTATCCTTGATATCAGTTGACCAATGAGGCATAGGCTGTCATCCTCGATCAATCTATGTGTTTCTTGATCCCTGAGTAAACTAACTCAAACAAATGAGCTCAATATCTCATATTGACTCATTCGAGCATAACCATGCATTTTAGTAGTTCTACTCAATCAAGGGCCACAGATATCACTCCGTCATATGGGAGGATAGATCCCATCTACATCACTCACATCCCTCCGCATAATTTGTTATATACCCAGTAATCGCCTTTATGGTCCACCCTGTTACGGGTGACGTTTGACGATACCAAAGTACATAACTCCTTATGTAGGGAACCGTAGTGACTTCAGGTTTGAGGACTATTCATACAAATAGTCACATGAGAAAGTTTATGACACTCATATGACGATCCATGAAACTTTCTCATGGTGGGTCAGTTCAGTATATATTCTCTAATATATACCCATGTGTCAACTTGATATCATATATCCATGACTTGTGAGATCAAGTCATCAATTGACCTACATGCTAGTCTTTATGTATTAATATTGCCCTTGCATATTAATACTTGACTAGGAACATTTAGGAAAGTGTTCTCTACAGCCTCTCATAATCAATTCTGCCAATTGATGTGCTGTAGATAAGAACCTACTTTTCTAGGGCATTATTATATATTTAATTTAGCTAGCACAAGCAAGACGTAAATATATAATAACCAATCCTTTGCCTTTATAGAATATGATACAAAATGTTCCCTATTCAACCATCACATGTTTGGTTCTAGGGCTATAACTAACAGCAGAATCAAGAGAAACTTTAGTAGCATACGAGATTCCATTGTAGAAAGTATGAACAATGAGCCACTTCTCCAGCCCATGATGAGGGCATTGCTGTAGTAATCCCTTAAATTTGTCCCATGCTTCAAATAATGTTTCTCCATCCTTTTGCGCAAAATTAGTGATTTGATGACGAAGACTTGCAGTTTTGCTGGGTGGAAAATACTTGTCTAAAAATCTTTGCTCCAGCTGATCCCAGGTAGTTATGCAATCTGCTGGAAGAGAGTGTAGCCAGGCTCTAGCTTTGTCCCGCAATGAGAAAGGAAACAAGCGCAATCTAATAGCATCAGCTAAGGCTCCATTCATTTTTAAAGTTTCGCAAAATTTCAAAAATACTTCCAAGTGCAGATTTGGATCTTCAGTGGGTGCTCCTCCGAATTGATGCTGTTGGACCATGGATAGTAGAGCCGGTTTTAATTCAAAATTATTCGCTTCAATAGGGGGTCTTCTAATACTCGATCTCAATCCCCTTGTACTAGGTGCTGCATAATCCCATAAAGGTTTATTCTCGTTCTGATCAGCCATGTTGGAGGTTAGATTGTCTTCCTGACGTTGCTGAAATCGTCTTCTAGCGAGGAACGTTCTCTCTACCTCAGGATCAATATCGAGAATTTCCCTATTAAGTCTGTGCATGCAACAACAAGAGAGGCTCCCAAAACAATAATTCATAATAGACACAAAGAATAGGAACAAAAACAGAAATCTAGATTAACTAAATCACGCTCAATTCAATATTGAGTGCCAATCCCCGGCAACGGCGCCAAAAACTTGATGTGTATTTTCTGCAAGTGCACGGTTGTCGTAAAGTAATAAAAATATCGATCCTACAGGGATTGGGACAATTACTAAATGATCGTGATACCAAGTTATCTAGTCAATCAATTTGTGGATTAAGCAAAGACACTGAGCAGTCAAGAACAACGAATGAGAAGAACGAGCTAAAAGTCAATAGTTGAGGAGAATCTCAGGATATGGGTTTCACCACGTTGACGATTTATAAGGTGATTTAATTCTTTCCTACCCCTATTAGAGTTGTTTTGATGGAACCTATCCTAAGGTAAATCAACGGCCCCTTTCGAGGTCTACGCTAACTGTACCTATCAAACTCAATTTACCTGTCACGGTATTCGAGCGTAGGGGATCATAATCAGCTAAGGGGACCTGTCACGAGACCCCTACAAACCTCCCTAGTCTTACCTCCGTTACTTGGTAAAAACAGAGGTAAGACCTGTCACGAGACCCCCGCAAGCCCTCATAGATACACTACCGCTACTTGGTAGGAGTTAATCTCTAATTGGTTCTGGGTTTCAGGAACTTGGGTTCACTATTAGGTACTTCCCCTTAGCTCCTTAGGTTTATCAATAAGAATCCAAAAACCAGATCAAAACAAACAATAATTCAAGTAGTATAGATTACATCATCCATCATAAATCGTCAAGGGCTACTCCCCCATCCTAAGATTACAAGACACTACTCCATAGTCTGGCAAGAATTGCTAGAGAAAGAAATTATGATACTTAGTGCCATCTGTGTTCCTCTGTCGTCGACTCCTTCCTTCTCCTCCTTCTTCTGTTGTCCTTTTGACCACCCGCCATCCTCCCCTTTAGGGTTAGAATATCTCCTCTTTTATAGCCTTGGCCTCCTCTTTAATTAAGGTAAAAGATTTTCCTTTAATTGAGACGAAGATCGCGGCTTCATCGAGTTGCTCGCAGAAAAGAAAATCTGGAATCAGGCCAACACGCCGCCCGTGCCAAATGAGGGCACAGGCGTGTCGCAGGCTTCCCACTGAGCGTGTTGCGCTTGAATTGGGGCGTGTCGAAGGCTGAACTGGGGCATGTCGAAGGCTGAACTGGGGCATGTCGAAGGCTAAACTGGGGCGCGTTGAGCGCTGGAACTCCTGACACGGACGTGTCTGATACACCGGCCGTGTCAACACTTTGAACGGGGCGTGTCGGATGCTAAACCAGGGCGTGTTGAAGGCTGGAACTCCTGACACAGACGTGTCACTGATGACACGCCTGTGTTGTTTTGATACGCCTGCTTCTTTGCCCTGTTAACACGAAAAACACCCAAAAGCAGTCTCTTTGTCCAAAATATGCTAAACTTAACTAAATCATGATAAAATACATGCCTAGGACATGAAATGAGATAAAATGCATGCAAATGGAGTAGTGAAAATATAGCATGATTTACACACATCAAGTACCACGAGATCAAATCGTAATAAGCGATTAAAATAATTCAGACAAATGTTCTATTTGCCTTTAACTCCTAGATTGCAAAGGCTTTATGCTTCAAAGGTGACTGCTGAACACATGACTTGGCATTCAAATCATGAAATAGAGAATGGGCTAATGTGTCATCCATCTAATGCAGAGGCGTGGAAAAATTTTGATCGAACATATCCTCAATTTGCAAATGAGATCCGAAACATCAGGTTGGGTCTATGTGCTGATGGATTTGCTCCGTTTGGCAAATCAGGAAGAACTTATTCTTGCTGGCTAATTATTGTAACTCCGTACAATCTTCCTCTTGGTATGTGTATGAAAACACCTTATATGTTTTTAACATTGATTGTGCCTGGCCCTTATAATCCGAAGAAGTTAATAGATGTTTACATGCAACCGTTGATTGCCGAGTTGATCCAACTATGGGACGTGGGTGTTTCCACATATGATGTCCATACTAATTAGCTGTTCACTATGAGAGCTGCACTTCTTTGGACCATAAATGATTTTCCTGCTTATGGGATGTTATCGGGCTGGAGTACTGCAGGGATTTTAGGATGTCCAATATGTATGGAGAGATCAAAGTCATTCAGACTGAAACACGGAAAGAAACCAAGTTATTTTGATTGTCATAGACAATTTTTACCACCAAATCATAAATTCAGAAGAAATAAAGAAGAATTTACTAATAATAGAATTGAAAGAACACCTTCACCAATCAGATTCATGGGTCAAAGTCTATGGCAAAGAGTGCTTAACTTTCCATCTGTTATTGAAGACCCCAATGTTACAACATATGACTATGGAATTACGCATAAATGGACAAAACGGAGTATCTTTTGGGATTTACCGTATTGGCAAAATAATTTGATTCGTCACAATCTTGATTTAATGCATATTGAGAAGAATTTTTTTGAAAATCTGATAAATACAGTGATGGATATAACTGGAAAAACAAAAGACAATCTGAATGCAAGAAAAGATTTGCGTCTCATATGTAACCGACCTACCCTTGATGTTGATGCAAATAGTAGGGGACCAAAATCGAAAGCAGTTTATACATTGAATAAGGATCAGAAATGGATTGTTTGTGAATGGTTGAAATCGTTGAAATTTCCTGATGGTTATGTCTCAAATATTGGTAGATGCGTTGATTTGAAGGAATGCAGATTTATGGGTTTTAAAAGTCATGACTGTCATATATTCATGGAAAGATTAATTCCTATTGCTTTGAAGGAATTGTTACCAAATTTTGTCTGGGGTGCAATTAAAGAATTAAGTATTTTCTTTCATGATATTTGTTCGATAGTACTGAGTCATTCACACATGGAGACATTAGAGAGAGACATTCCGATTATTATGTGTAACTTAGAAAGGATATTCCCACCGGCATTTTTTGATTCAATGGAACATATTTTGGTTCACTTTCCATATGAGGCTAAAGTTGGAGGTCCTGTTCAATTTCGATGGATGTATCCGTTTGAAAGGTGGTTTTTTATTAACTTTTTTCTCGTTGTTATTTCATTTGGTCAACTCTAGTCTAATTTATTTGCTAATAAATTTTATTGTATTACTTTTAGATTTCTCTATCACTTGAAAAAAAAGTGAAAAATAAAGCTCATGTTGAAGCTTCTATAGTTAATGCTTATATTGTGGAGGAAGTTACAACTTTTGCATCATATTACTTTGAACCTCACATTAAATGCAAGAGTCAGAAAGCAGGAAGAAACGATGAGGGTCCTATTGATCCAAATTTGAGGGCATTCTCAATTTTTAATTACCTTGGTCGACCAAGTGGATCTTGTACAAGTAGATACTTAACTGGTCCCGAGTGGCGAGCAACCCATACATATATTTTATTGAACTATCCAGAAGTAACGCCGTATTTCGAGTAAGTATATAGTAGTTATATTAAACAATTTGTATATCATAAAATATTGTTCATGTTATATTTAATTATATTGTAGGATTTTTCAAACTCTATATTCGGAGCTTCCGGAGCATGAGTTTAATAATTTCTGTGATGAAGAATTTGCACAATGGTTCAAAAATTATGTAAGTAGTATATGATATTAAATTTGATAAATCTTGTCTGATGATACATATTGATTTTACTTTAGGTTCATGATAATCACTGCCACATTGAGCAAGACCTAATAAACAATCTGTCATGGGGTCCAAATTCAATGGTTAAAACTTGGCCCGCATATTTCATAAACGGATATATTTTTCATACTCAAGCTTATGGAACTGGGAAAACTACAATGAATAGCGGAGTTTGTGTTCAGTCATCTATTGATGGAGGTGCAAGGAATGAATTTTACAGTTTGCTAGATGAAATTTTAGAGGTAGCGTATCCAGGCTCAGATTTGTGAGTTATTTTATTTATATGTCGTTGGTTTGACCCTATCAAAGGCATGAGGGTGCATCCACAGTTTAATTTGGTTGAAATTAACTATAAAAAGATATACAAGAGGTACGAACCATTTGTATTAGTACAGCAAGCGATTCAAGTATTTTATGCTTCATATCCTAGTATGAAATGAGACAAAAGTGATTGGTGGGCAGTTTGTAAAACCAAAGCACGTAATAAAATTGAGGAACATTGGGAGGACATAGCCTATCAACAAGATAAAGTTGTCAATACATTTCATATCGAAGAGTATAATATTTCAACGTTACAAGATCCCAGTGGCATTGTAATAGACGTTGATGCAAGTGAACTGAATGAGTATGAAGATGAAGATTTCAATGATGAGGATGAGGATGAGGATGTGGATGATGATGATGATGAGGATGAGGATGAGGATG
This sequence comes from Wurfbainia villosa, assembly GCA_025175895.1. NCBI lineage: Eukaryota > Viridiplantae > Streptophyta > Magnoliopsida > Zingiberales > Zingiberaceae > Wurfbainia > Wurfbainia villosa. Next base: position 32,231,969 of record CM046000.1, on the reverse strand, counting down.
AGGATGAGGATGACGATGACGATGATGATGACGATGACGAAGACGATGACGATGACGATGACGATGATGATGACGATGACGATGACGATGACGATCACGATGACGATGACAATTAGACGCATTATCAGGCCAAAAATTTTATTACAGACTTCGATTTCTAATTATTGGTAATTTACCTTTTAATTTATTGAATACCAATTATGTTTTAATTTACTATTCTATTCGAAAATCTATATATTTGATATGCTAATGACCTTTTTTTTTATTTAGGGTCATCCAGTTGCTATGAATATGGTAATATTTTCATATTTTTCCTATTAATAATTCGATATGCAACTACATTTTTTTCCTGTCATATTCTTCTAATAATCATGATTGTTAGTTTCGACGTGGCGGTCTTAGACGTAGTAGTGATGGAAGATCACAGTCTTCCTCTGCTTCATCACCCGCACATTCTGATGCTCCTGCAGAAAATGTGCCCTCCACCTCTTCCCTAGTTGCAGGATCCTCTGATTCTCAACATATACCTGCCAATGTTTCTTCCCCGGTACAACAAACACTCATGGAGAGGGAAGATACGAGAGAGTTTATATCTCCGCGAGGAGATTCGTAAGTATTCAAGTTTTATAATATCTATATTAAAACTTTAATACAATATATTTTTTTTAAAGTATATCACGGAGTTTGTTTTTGGTTTATGTTAGATTTACAAATTCTGTACGTGTTATTCACGAGGTGAATAAAATAGTGAATAACCATTGGGCCGGCACTTCTATGACTTATACAAGCACGCCGGAAGAAATTAGAGTTCTGTGGTGGAATGAGTTCAAGGTAACTTATTTCAATCATTTAGTATATGAAATTGCAGTTAATATAATCAATTTTTATTTTCCTCTACTGCAGCGGGTATTTATTTGGGAGGAGACTGAAACACTAGAGATTAGGAGGATTTTTAAGAAAAAATGTGGTGATCATATTAGAAACATACTAAATTATGCAAAAACTAGAAATAAGAAACCACACTGTATAATTGAGGAGAATTGGAATAAAATTGTTGCACATTGGGGATCTGATGAAAGTAAGTGGAAGAGTGAACAGAATAAGCAAAATCAGAATTGTAACTCAGTTATGTCCGCCAATCGGGAGGATCCATAAATATCGATGAGCATAGACATCGATTGGTGAGTACTTTCAATTTATGATTTTATAATCTAATACTCACTAATTTATAAATATTAACTGTTTAATTTGTTTAGGCCAAGGAGACGGGAACAGAGCCATTATCCATTGACACTTTCACCCATACATTCCAAAAAAAGGATAAAACATGGAGTAGTGAAAGAGCTAGAACAATAAAGGTGTGTAATTGTAAAAATTTAATTTCTTATGTTAATATTTTTTTTTTCTTTCATAATAGGAGAAATACGATGAACTTTCACAAAGAAATTCGGGAGCAAGTGATGATGGAGTCGAATCAGAGCCATCTGTTAGCAATATAAATTTATGGCTCGAAGCATCTGGAGGACCGAAAAGTGGAAGAATACTTGGACTCGGCTCTTTGAGCCGATCCTATAGAGTCCCTGGTGCTTCTTTTTCATCCTCTCCAGCATCAAAAGCCCAAGTTATTCAATTAACCGAAGAGGTTAATCATTTGAGAGACTTACTAGCGCAGAAGAAAACTAAATCAAGACAGAACGCTCAGAAAGTTCAAGACTTAAATGAAAAGATGAATGAAGTTCAACGGCAACAAATGTTTATTCTGCAACATCTTCAGTTACCGTCTAGCTCAAATCAACTTCCTCCTTCTAGCTCTGCTCCTCCTCCGCCTGATCCCTGTCATGGAGAAAATGATGATGTGTTTTTTGATGACGATGGTGATGATGTTGGTTATCTTTGAGTGTATTTGTGGAAGTTTATTTGTTAGCTTCTTGACTTATGACATATGCCATATTTATGTTTTTTTAAGTTTGTTGTATTTAACTGATGCATGATGATAATGGTACGGTAGACCTTTGGATGTATTTGTTATCTGTATAAATTTGTTTGATGTCCATATTATTGTTTGTTGTATAATTGTGTTAATATTGTCATGTGTTTGTTGTAAAACAGGGAAAAAAAGATTAATTTCAATTTTTTTCTCTCCAGATTTGCAACAAAATTACAATTTTCGTTGCAAATTTATATGTATCAGTCGACTGATGTAGACATTCACTCGACTGATTAAATTTTTTTGGCCATCAGTCGATTGGTATACAATATCACGATCGGCGTGATGTCTTTAGAAGGTTCTGAGCGCCGTGGCCAATCGACTACCGACTCTGGAATCGCAATCGATCGATGGATATGATCACGATCGCCTTCATGTAACAACTCATAGAACGTCGGTAGCCGATCGTCGATCGTGGTTGGACTATCGGATCGGCGTATGTATTTATCAGTCGATTGATAGTGCAATTTTTTGCGATGAATTATTATTTTCGTCTCCAAATTTGCAACGAAAAAAATTCGTTGCCAAATTTATTTTTATTTGTTAATTCCGTTAATCAGAATTTGGCGACGAATATTTTTTTTCGTCGCAAATTTGGCGACGAAAATAATATTTCATCGCTAAATTTGCGACGAAAAAATATTCGTCGCCAAATTCTGAATATATTGACTGGAGATAGATGCGAGAGTTTTGCGACGAAGAAAAATTTCGTCGCATATTTGGCGATGAAAAAATTTATTCGTCGCTAATTTGGCGATGAAAAAAATTATTCATCGCTAATTTGGCGTCGAAAGTAAAATTCGTCGCCGAATTCGGCGACGAAAATAATTATTCGTCGCAAAAATTTGCGACGAATCTTCTTTTCCTCGCCAAATTGGCGACGAAACATTTATTCGTCGCCAAATTTGGCGACGAATTTTGCAATGAAAAAATTATTCGTTGGAAATTGGCGACGAAATTTAATTTTTCGTTGTAGAATTTAGCGGTGAATTATTTGCAACGAAAATTATTTCATTGCAAAAAAATTTTGCAACGAATTTTTTTACCAAATTCGTTGCAAAATTCGTCGCCAAAAATGAATTTTTTTGTAGTGAAGAAAATTGTTATACCTTACTTAGTCGCTCACTAAATGATACATAACCATTCTCTGAGCGACATATAGTCATTCTCTAAGTGGCACACAATCTTTCACCAGGTGGCACACAGTCGTTCTCTTGAAGACATCCATATTTTGCTATTTACCCAGATTAAAATATTTATATCAATATGAACATCTCTAATATCTCATAATGACGATTATGTCAAGAGCATGTTCTATAATTACAATATTCACATTTCATTTCTATACACAACAAAAATGGATCGACCAGTGAATAAACTTCAAAAGATGTAAATCTATTTAATCTTCCTTTTTAGCTCAAATTCATTTATTTTAATCAGTCGTTTTTTTAGTCATATTTCATAGACCGAATGCTAAAGTAGGTTTATATAGTCAATAGGTTTATATACTAAAGTAGAAGACCCTGATTAAAACTTCAAGAAAACAGCTAAATAGTCACATAAGGAAAATACTGAGATTAACATACAATTTCAAAGAGCTCACATAGTAGAAAAGTAGGAATCCATTCTCCTACTACCCTTATCGTTATCATAGTATATGTGGTATGAATCACATGCTACGATGTTATTCTCTTTACTAATAAAAGGTGTCTATTTTCCTCAAATTAGCATCATACAGATATCAATCTAGGCATTGTAAATGCCTAACCTTGCATGTAGGGGATCGATATGAATGTGGTGGCCGGCTAGAGGGGGGTGAATAGCCCTCTTTCGTTCAATGGTGGAATTTGCTCGTCTACAAAGAATATTAGCGCAACGGAAAAACAAAACAAGACAAGCAAATAGAAATAAGAATATAAACGCTAACACAAAATTGTAACGTGGTTCATGACCTCGCCACTAATCCACGACCCGATTTGTCCCCGGTGAATCACTCCGCAACCAATCCACTATTGGTCTCTCCCTTTAGCCAATGCAAGGTGGAGGTAAACCTTCTTACAACCCAAACACTCCTTCTTACAATAAATGTGAAAGAAGACTAGGAGAAGGAGTTTAAAGCTTGTAGGGCACTTGGATGATTGTTTGGAACTTAAGCATTAGCCATCCAAAAGCCCACACTCTCTCTTTTTATAAAGAGGGCTGATTTCTTTCCGTTGGCTGCCACCAGTCGACTGCTGCCCTTGGCAGTCGACTGTCGCCACTACAACGGCCTCCAAACACGTTAGATCCCGACCGTTGTAGTCTAACGAAACCCTTGGCAGTCAACTGATGTATCCATCAGTCGATTGATGCCTCATAGTCGACTTCCCAGTCGGCTATGAGAGATTATGTGCCCAAAACCCTCTCGACTAGTCGACTGCTGCCATCAGTAGTCGACTGATGGTCTTGGTAGTCGACTGCCAATATATGACAGTCTACTGCTAGGCTAAAACCTATCAGTCGGATACTAGTCGAACCCCGTTTGAATCAGAGTAGTCGACTGCCTTTCTATGGCAGTCGACTGATGTCGGGAAATCTCATCCAACACTTAGCCAAATGACCAAGTTTCACCTAAGAGCACTACCCCTTCTCGGGTTACATTCGCTCACTCTTATCTCTCGGAGTCCCTCGCCTTTGAAGTTGTCTTCATCCGGCCACGTCCCTTGGATGCGCCAAGCGCACGGCTCTGCAGCACCATCCTTCGCGTCTCGCCTTGAAGTCTACTTCCTCCGGCTTCACTCCAAGCTCCTCGTCCGACGGTCCCTCGGATGCTCCAAGCGCACGACTTTCGCAAAGCCATCCTTCACCGACTCAAGGACCGAGTCATGAGATGTGAGACTCGCCAAGGCTCCATGTGCGAATTACTAAGTCCTGCAAGACTCCAATGCACATATCAAATCGCAATAACAACCTAACTTAAACCCTTTGCCACACACATCAAAACCATATCACGGGTTGATTGCACTAACAATCTCCGCCTTTTTGATGTGTGGCAATCCGTTTAAGTTAGGTAAAAATATTTGATAAAATATTAAGAAAAGAAAGCATGTAAATAACATGATTAGCAACTCTTCCCCTTAATACATGAAACTCCCCCTAAATACATTCCCCCTTACTTAAACATATATCTTTCTCCCCCTTTGACACCATCAAAAAGATTAAACAAAGTTTATATATCATGACATCAAGTTTAGAGAGAAATAAAAACTAAAAACTAATCAAAAACCAGATAAAATCAGGTTACTGTGCTCGTTCACAGTCCATCAGTCGACTGCTATCAGTATGGCAGTCGATTGGCACAAAGAAATCAAGTTTTCTGATTTTCTGGATGAATTTCAGAAATGCACTATAAATTCCAAAAAATTCAAAAAATTGTGAAATTTGGGGAACACATTTCTTTTAGGGTTCTGTCTATGAATTAAACATAAGTCTTCCCCATGATTGATCTATTATTGCTATTTTGATACTTTAAATGACCATCTAAATGCTATAGGCATTAGTGGACATTTGTATTATCCTAACATCTCACTCATGCTAAGTTTTCAATCAAGGTAGCCTATGGTGAGTGTGAGATGTATCCTAAAGGTATTTGTATATACTTAACCATTAATTTCATGCATTTCTATACAAGGTTAAGTATCATCCTACTATCTCACATGATCATAAAGACATATATGAATTTATTTCACATTATGATCATGAAATACATGTATTCATCAATTAATAATCATGCATTAGGTATAACATCGTGATAATAAGCAAAGTATCACCCAAAGCATGATTTAAACCCTAAAGCCCATGACTATATGCCAAATATCAAGATCATAAATCATGATTGCAAACATACATGACAATTTCATTAATTATCATGATTTAAGCATTATTATCAATTTATGGGCACATTATCATCACCCAACACTATGCTAGAAATGTATAGGTCATGAGTATCACAATACACCAAGTGTTGAGCATGATTTAAACTATTTATGGGTGCATTATCATCACCCAACACTATTTCAAAAATTTGTCCCGCCATCCTAAGTCAACCAAAATATGATATAAGTAAATTCCATATGGTTGACTATCCTAGGGTTTTCCTAACCCTTTAGGATGGATTTAGGAACCCAAAATACGTTCTTTCCTATGGGGTTCACTAAATACTCCTTAGGGATCCATTTTCTAGCTATTATTTTCTTTTTATCTTGACCCTTAGCAATTAAGCATTTATAGGCCTTTTCATTTTTATTTTCTTTATATCCTAGGCCTTTCTTGTTTAAGCTAGCCCTTTGGCTCCCTATGATCATGTTAAGGGTGTTGGAGCCTATAGTGAATTTTTCTAGGGCTTTGGTCAAGTGATCTACCTTTTCACTTAAAGCCCTATTTTCTTCCATACATGCATCACTTACATCTAATGGCATATAAAGATCATGTGAGCATGCATCATTTAGGCTAGAAGAAATATCATCATTAATATTTAAGCATGTTTTTTCTAGTTTATTTTCTAAGTCCTTAATTTGATCTAGCATGCATTTATTTTTCTTTTTTGCCCTAAACAAATCCTTAGTGAGGCTAGAAATAATTGACATAATTTTCTTGGGGGAAAGATTTGTTACCTCACTTACCAAATCCTTTTCCGATGATGAGGATGTAGAAGAAGCTCCCCCTTCACTCGAGCCCGCTTCTTCATTTTTGGAGGAGGAGGAATCTAGGTCGTCGAATGCCATTAGGGCAAGGTTTGAGTAGACATGTTCTTCCTCTTCTTCGGATGAGGATGATGAAGAGGGATCATCCCATGTCTTTGCCTTTAGTGCTTTGGCCTTCCCTTTTTCTTTGGCCTTCTTCTCTTCTTCCTTCTTCTTACTCCCCTTCTTCTTCTTCTTTTCTTCCTTCTTTCTCTTCTCCTCTTTGCTCTTGTTCAAGAGGGGACAATTATCCCTTATATGTCCCTCTCCTTGGCAATTGTAGCAAATCACCTTCCCCCTTGGTCTTCTCCTCCTATCATTAGATTTATTAAATTTAAAATTTCTTAAAGCATGCCTTACCTTCCTTACCATGTAAGCTTCTTCTGTGCTATCCATGGATGAGGATGAGGATGCTTCGTTGGAGGAGGAGGAAGTCTCCATCTTCTTCTTCCCCTTATTGGCCAAAAGTGCCACTCCTCTTGAAGGTTGAATTCTTGGCTCTTCTATTATTTCTTCAAGTCTTGTTTCGTGGAGCTCCATGGTTGAGAAAAATTCCTCCAAGGTGCTAACTTCTAGGTTCTTGGAGATGTAAAAGGAATCCACCATAGAGCTCCATCTTGATGACCGGGGAAAGACATCTATAGCCTTCATGAGCATGCCCCTATTTGAAAGCTTCTCCCCTACACTAGATAAACCGGTTATTATCTCTTTAAATCTAGAGTGTAGTGAGGTTACCTTTTCTCCCTTTTCTAATTTGATGTTTGATAGTTGGGAGTGGAGGAGGTCTCTTCTTGCAAGCTTGGCCTCCGAGGTACCTTCATGAAGCTCTACTAGCTTCTCCCACATCTCCTTGGCGCTAGCACACTCCCCTATCCTATTCACTTCTTGTTGGGGGAGTACGTTGTAGAGATGATGTTTGGCTTTTGAGTTTGCCAAGTACTCTTCCCTTTGCCTCTTGCTCCACCTCGATTTTTCCAATGGCTCCCCTTCTTCATCCCTAGGCATTTCGAAACCATTTTCCATAATTAAAATAATTTCGAAATCGGTTTCAAAAAATACCTCCATTCTCTTTTTCCACCAAGAGAATTCACCTTCAAATTTTGGTGGGTGAATGTTGGAGCTGGCCATCCTTGATTGTAGTGCTTGTGTTGGCGGTTAGTCCTCAACAAGCGCCTTGGCTCTGATACCACTTGTAGGGGATCGATATGAATGTGGTGGCCGGCTAGAGGAGGGTGAACAACCCTCTTTCGTTTAATGGTGGAATTTGCTCGTCTACAAAGAATATTAGCGCAACGAAAAAACAAAACAAGACAAGCAAATATAAATAAGAATACAAACGCTAACACAAAGTCGTAACGTGGTTCACGGCCTCGCCGCTAATCCACGACCCGATTCATCTCCGGTGAATCACTCTGCAACCAATCCACTATTGGTCTCTCCCTTTAGCCAATGCAAGGTGGAGGTAAACCTTCTTACAACCCAAACACTCCTTCTTACAATAGATGTGAAAGAAGACTAGGAGAAGGAGTTTAAAGCTTGTAGGGCACTTGGATGATTGTTTGGAACTTAAGCATTAGCCATCCAAAAGACCACACCCTCTCTTTTTATAAAGAGGGCTGATTTCTTCCCGTTGGCCGCCACCAGTCGACTGCCGCCACTAAAATAGCCTCTGAACACGTCAGATCCCGATAGTTGTAGTCCAATGAAACCCTTGACAGTTGACTGATGTATCCATCAGTCGACTGATGCCTCGTAGTCGACTGCCCAGTTGGCTGCAAGAGGTTCTGTGCCCAAAACCCTCTCGACCAGTTGACTGCTGCCATCAACAGTCGACTGATGGTCTTGGCAGTCGACTGCCAATATATGGCAGTCGCCTGCTCGGCCAAAACCTATCAGTCGGATACCAGTCGAACCCCATTCGACTCAGCCAAATGGCCAAGTTTCACCTAAGAGCACTACCCCTTTCTGGGTTACATTCGCTCACTCTCATCCCTCGAAGTCCCTCGCCTTCGAAGTTGTCTTCGTTCGGCCACGTCCCTCGGATGCACCAAGCGCACGACTCTGCAGCGCCATCCTTCGCGTCTCACCCTGAAGTCTACTTCCTTCGGCTTCACTCCAAGCTCCTCGTCCGACGGTCCCTCGGATGCTCCAAGCACACGACTTCCACAAAGCCATCCTTCACCGACTCAAGGACCGAGTCATGAGATGTGAGACTCGCCAAGGCTCCATGTGCGAATTACTAAGTCCTGCAAGACTCCAACACACATATCAAATCGCAATAATAACCTAACTTAAACCCTTTGCCACACACATCAAAACTATATCACGGGTTGATTGCACTAACATTGCATTCAACACATGAATTCTTATCTGGTTTCAAACAGGTATAGTAAATTGTGGGTTTGTTTTCTTTGATTATAAATCTACAAATGATCTTATCTTCATACAAATATCAAGGTGACTTCAGCTTACAGGTATGTCTTGTTAGTGCTGGGGCACCAGGATAATCGAACCTAGGTTTTAATTATGGCAAAGGTTCAAAGTTAAGCTATATTATTATCTTATGTGATGTGTTAAGTGTGTAGGAATTGAGTTGCTTTGGAGAATTAGATGCTAAGCAAATGGACCAAGTTAAGCTCCGTGTGAGGAGTGGTGGTAAGGAAACATCCTCTTTACAGGGACAATCGTAGGTGTCGATCCGACCAAGACTTCTGGAGGAATGCTGAACTCGAGATCGGATAGTCAAAGGACTATCACTATTAATATACTTGAATATATTATGCTAATCTTTTAGTGCAGGTAAAAAATAGGATGGGTATCAAGTATATTTACCAAATACCTTGCATCAGTCGACTGGGTGGAATTAGCAGTCGACTGGCACCAAGATTATGATCCAATCGAGTCGACAACTGAACACAACCTGATGTAAGTTGGAGGTGTCCTAAGGCAATCGCCTTAGAAATTATTAATAAAATTTACTATTTGAGTATACATTATATATGTATTTTATTGGATCTTAAACTCATGTACTGAAGTCCACAATATGATGCATATCATGAGAGAAATTGTGATTGGATCACAGTTAGTGGGTATCTCATCATGTATAAATATGCAAGTATTGAAACTATCCCTAGTCGATGAATTGATGAGATTGGACATAATCAATTCTGTGAGACTAGCACATGTTATGCTTCTTGGTTTATCCAAGCATTTGGTACTGAATGGAAGCATAGGGATGCTGAGAGTAAACATGTGGATGCTAGTTATGGTAACTAGTTCATTGGAGCGACCTGCTATGAGACTTCATATGGATCTATATGTCGTTGAAGGTCTCATTGCATCTCGAGTCTGAGCTTCCTTAGACTTGAGGTATTCAAGTCACCTTGATCATAATGCCTTATACTTTGACTTCTTTGCAACCATCTCCATAGGAGGTTTAACTCCGAGATGATTGGGTATAAGCCAAAGTAATCGAAGGTGTTTCAATAGCTCACAGAGGATTCACCACTCTTGATAAAGGAGATGTATACCCAAGGCCTCTTGTTAGGATTGTTATTCATAAGTCTCTGGCTAGAGCAAACATATTAAGAAGATGGTATTCCTAGGAATATGTAGGAGTAACTTGAATCCACAGGACAAGGAAACTATTGGTGCAATTGACCCAAGTCATGATTGACCAGACTCGAGTTGGACTCGGGTAGTGTTTTGATGTTTGACAATATTTTGGGGAGATTGTTGGTGCAATCGACCTGGATCATGATTGATCGGACTCGAGTTTGACTCAAGAGGTACTTTGATGTTTGACGATGGTTTGATCATTGTTTGACTATATGGTTGACAAGGGGTTGACCATATGATGGAGAGTCCAAGTCATGGGTACTTGGCATGAAAGTCCAACATGGCTTGGCAAGGAAAAGTCCAAGGGGTGATATTGGCGGTGTAAAGTCCAAGGGTGGAGTCTTGGCAGTATAAGTTCAATGGTTGACGACGTAAAGTCCAAGCGGAAATCTTGGCAGCATAAGCCCAATGTGCCTTGGTGGTATAGGCCAACTTAGCATGACAATAGCCGATGGAAGCACCTGAAGGCTAGCGTATGGACGAACAAGTCATGGATGACTTGGAGGAATTCGATAGGCGTGAGGCTGATGAAGTGTTGGGAAGTATACTGAAAAGTCTATCTTTTGTATGAATATCTTTATTTTGAAATAAGAATCACATGATCATTATTTGCATATTTCTATGGTTATGCATATTGTCTAATACATTACATTATAGATAACATGGTGTGTGGTGTCACATGGGAGATCATGTTATTGGCTCCTTGTAAAGTATAAGTATAGGCTCACAACCAAGATGACTTTGGAAAAACCATTGGTATGGTTGTAGTGTGATTTGGTATTGGTTTGTCTTGACCATAGAATCACACTAGTACACTTTGTGTGTATTGAGCAGGACCAACTTAAAAGTGATTCGATTTATTGCTGACTACATAATCGAATTAGACCTCAGATATTATATTGTACATACTCTTAATCCCGATATAATAACGGACACATATACTTAGTATTCGTTTCTTTGATTTACCAATGGGCAAGATTTATAGATTAAATCGATAGGCTCGGTAAGTTAGAAAATGATATTATTTATATGGTGTGTTGTTGATTATAGGAGGAAACCGTGTCCTATATATTAGGATGATGATGTCCCCTTGAGAAGCTCATAAGGTTCATCATGTAAACCCTGCAGGTGGACTTGGTCCGGCATGATGAAAAGGTTGAGTGGTACTACTCATGGAGTTAGATGTTGATTAATTAATGGTCAGTAAATTAATTAATCGACAGACATTCGATATCTTAAACACGGGGAGAAAATGTATATATAATATATGGAGCCCATATTAACTTATGGGGGTTGGTGAGATAGATCAATGATAAACCTTTAGTGGATTGGATTATCATTAATGGATCAGACTTTATGTGGGCTTAATCCATTGGGTGGCCAAGATCCAACTCCTCCTCATGGTCCCTATTGTATCCTATTAATACCTCATGAAGTCTAGATCCAATGGATGGAAACAAAACTCTAGAGCCAAAGGTAGAGATTAAATCTCTAGATCCGACGGTTGAGATTAAATCTCTAGATCCGACGGTTGAGATTAAATCCCTAGAACCAATGGTGGAGATTAAAACAAGGCTTATCCCTAACTCTATAAAAGGAGAGGAGGGGGTGGGCGACAAGAGGAATTCCATTAGAGATAGGATTAGGGTTTTGGACGACAAGAGGCTTGGAGCTAGGGTTTGGAGTTGGCGGCACCAAATAAGGAAACTTATTCCTTATCTTCTTCTTCCTCAAGGTGGCCAGCGCCCAAGCAGCCCTTTCCAGCCCTTGGACGGCATCCAAAGCATCCCTTCTCCCTCTCTTTGGTTGGTGGAAACATAGCTTAAGGTCTTCCCTTAGAGCTTTTGGCCGGAATCCATCTTTCTCCTTCTCCTTGTTGGCCGGCGGCAAGCAATTTGCTTGTTGCTTGTTGGTTGGCTAAAGGAAGGAGAAGGGTCTTGTTTCTATTCTTCCTTTTGCTCGGAATGAGCAAGGAAGAAAGATTAATAATCTAGGAGCTTCAACTTTTGGTAGATCGTTGCCCACACGATGTCCGAAAGGAGGAAGGTTATACAATAGAAGATTGAGAGGTATAATACTTATCTATCTTCATATGTTACATGTTTATAATTGTTTTTCAAATATATATGCATGATATATTCTGTTTTGTGGCTAATATAACTTGGACCCCAATCATAAACACAAAAGTCAGTGATTCGTACATCGTCTATTCCGCGGCTACTCGTAGAATAGAGGTTGGTCGCTTGAACAACAAGTTTGTTCAAGTGACTACTCTAATCGAATAGCACGACAATGACAAGGTTGCTTGGGCAATCCCTCTTGTCAAGGATAAATTTTTTTATCCGGGGATGTAGAAGGGATCGCCATGAACAAGCGACCGAGTTGAAGTGGGAAGCAAAGTTTCGTACCTTCAAGTGGTATCAGAGCCACGGTTTCCGGTTTTATGTGTTTAGGATTTGGTTACATTTATGCACTTTTCATATATTATATGTGCCGGATAATAGTAGGATATGTGTAGGTTAACTCTTTGGTTGCAGGCATAGGATCCAACTATTATGGCCATATGTGTGTATGTGATTGTATGTGTGTAAATGTATATTTTGTTGAATCCTCGGGGTTGACGAGGCTAGTATTTAATTTTTGTAAATTATATACGACATTGTTTAGCCACTCTTTTTATTTTAGTTTACTTTCGATCTAGATTTCATGTACACTCCCTCTGGAGTATAGGATCGATGGATGTAAATTAAAATAGATTTTAGTCTCGGCTCGGATCTCCGGATGGCTCGTACATGGCGTAGGAGGAGCGGACGAGATGGCGATACGACGGGAGACATATTGAAGACAATAGCCATAATAGTTGGAAATTTTTTATTTTTCATATTTATTGCTTATTACTTGATATGCATGTCGTAGGCTAGAAAATTCCTCAATTTTAAATTACTAAGTGGGAGAGAGAAATTTTTTATAAATTCCAATGGCCTCCATTACGATTTGATAAGTGATGCAAACAAACTTGCGCGTTGGCTCTGAGTGCCTTCCTACCCATCGGATGAGTTTGTTTGCGGATCACAAGGTCAAATATGGTTATAGGAAATTGTTAAGGAGCGTGTGTACTTCCCCATCGGAAGGCACATAACCCGAGATAATTACCTTGGTACCGAGTAATGGTGAACACTTAGATACAAATATAAGTATCCTTTCCATCAGAGTCACTGCTTTTATTTGTAGGGCCAAAGAGGAACCAACTATTAATTTTACTTGTCAAAAAGTGAGGTTGACAAGATAGTAAAATTAATGGGTAAAACCTCCTTTTACAAATGTAGAATTCGTATACGTCCACACTATCGTGGCATACGATATTCTCGATGTTTTGAGGTGTTGGTTGATTTTAAAATATTATTGTTTAAGGAATCAATAATTTTTTGAAATCTAATGTTTTGATCTATGTGATTCTTAGGTTTTCTTTCAAAATGTCTTTCAACCCACTTGCTGTGATACTGAAAGAGAATAAACTTACTGGACCCAACTATGTTGATTGGAAGAGGAATCTTGACATTGTCTTGACTGCTGAGGAATACAAATGTGTACTCCTCGAAGAGTGCCCTTCTAAGCCTACGGATGATTCTAGGGAAAAGGAGAAGGAGAGTTATAAGAAGTGGATCAAGGCCGATGAGATGGCACGGTGTTATATTTTGGCATCTATGTCAAATGTACTGCAACATCAGCATCAAGCCATGCCCACTGCTTATGATATGATGCTCAATCTCAAAGAGCTTTTCAGACACCAGAATCGGGCTGCAAGGCAGGAAGCCATGAGGAACTTGATGACGACCACCATGATCGAGGGATCACCCGTGAGCGATCATGTTCTCAAGATGATGGCTCATTTAAATGAGTTAGAAGTCCTCGGAGCTGAGATCGATGGGGAAACCCAGGTTGATATCATTCTCCAGTGTCTACCTAGGAGTTTTGAGCAGTTTCTCCTGAACTACAACATGAACAAGAGGTTGTATTCGTTGGCGGAGCTTCTGACAGAACTCCAGACGGCAGAGGGACTATTTCGTCAGAGTGCTAAGGTGCATGCCATGGTGACCCAAAAGGTTTCTACTTCTAAACCAAAAGGCAAGAATAAGAAGAAACAAACTGGGTCAAAGGCGGTGGGAGGAACTCACGAAGGAGTGAAGAAGCCGAAAGGCAAGTGCTTCACTTGTAAGCAGATTGGACACTGGAAGAAGGACTGCCCCAACCGCAAGCAGAACAAAGGTATATCTTTTGGTCTAGTCGTTGAAACATGTTTAGCGGTGTTATCTACCGACACCTGGTGTGTAGATACGGGAGCCACTGATCATGTCTGTAATACTTTGCAGGGGTTCTAGGAAACCAGACGACTGGCTAAGAGGGATATTAACGTGTACTTGGGCGATGCCACGAAGGTGGCGGCTATTGCAGTAGGAGACGTTTATTTATCTTTTGAGAAAAATAAAGTTTTGGTTATTAAGAATTGCCTTTATGTACCTTTATTTAGAAAGAATTTAATTTCGGTTTCTAAATTGTTTATGGATGGATATTATATTTCTTTTAATGACAGAGTTGTTATAAAAAGGAATAGGGACATTATCTGTTTAGGTGCATTGATAGGAAATCTATACATACTTGAACCAAAAGCTCCCATGATGTAAATAGAAGTTAATAACTCATCTTCTAATTCCAATAAGAGAAAAGAACCTTCGAAGATGAACCAAACATATCTTTGGCATCTTAGGCTTGGTCATATTAACCTAAGCAGAATTCAAAGGTTGATAGCTGTTGGACCTCTAGGTTCATTAGTGGTGGAAGATTTCCCAACCTGTGAATCCTGCTTTGAGGGTAAAATGACCAAGAGGCCTTTTAAGGCCAAGGGGTATAGAGCCAAAGATGTGTTAGAATTGGTTCATTCTGATTTGTGTGGTCCTATGTCTATCCAAGCTAGAGGTGGTTTTGAGTATTTTATCTCTTTTATAGATGATTATTCGAGATATAGATACATTTATTTGATGTGCCGCAAGTCTGAATGCTTTGACAAGTTCAAAGAATTCAAGGCTGATGTGGAGAAACGTCAAGGTAAAAGTATCAAGACACTATAATCTGATCGTGGTGGTGAGTACCTCTTGGAAGAGTTTAGGAATTACTTATTAGAGGCTGGGATTCAATCCCAATTGTCTGCACTTGGCACACCCCAGTAGAATGGTGTAGCAGAGCAAAGGAATAGGACTCTTATGGAGATGGTTAGATCGATGATGAGTTATTCTGAGTTGCCAGATTCATTTTGGGGATATGCTCTAGATATGGCGGTGTACATTCTGAACTTGGTTCCATCTAAATCAGTGCCTTCTACTCCCATGTGTGGGTAGTAAAGCCTAGTCTAAGACATTCGGATTTGGGAGTCCGACATGTCTTTGAAGGCGAGATCTTTGGTAAGTTGGAACCTCGTACAGAAGTACGCATGTTCGTTGGTTATCCTAGAGGAACGAAAGGTGGTTTGTTTTATAGTCCTAGAGATCAGAGGGTGATCATTAGCACGAATGCCAGATTTCTAGAGGAAGACTATGTGATGAACCACAAGCCCATGAGTAAGATTATTCTAGAGGAATTGAAAGGGGAAGTCACTTCTTCAGTACCGCCGGTACAAGAGGATATACCATAATTCACTACACCGCGTGTCACAGAGGATACACAGGTGATACCTCGTCGTAGTAGGAGGGTTGTGAGATAGCCTGATAGATTCATGTACTTGGGAGAATCTTCTGATTTGGTCCCTGGCGAACATGAACCTGATCCCTGGACATATGACGAGGCAATCCAAGATAAAGATGCAGTATTTTGGCAAAGTGCAATGAATACTGAGATTGAATCTATGGATTCAAATCAGGTCTGGGAGCTCGTGGAAACACCCGATTGTGTAAAAACCATTGGATGCAAGTGGATCTACAAAAGAAAGAGAGGAATAGACGGGAAGGTTGAGACCTTCAAAGCGAGGCTTGTTGCGTAGGGGTATACTCAGAAAGAGGGTATCGATTATGAGGAGACCTTTTCGCCGGTAGCCATGCTTAAGTCTATCCGAATTCTCTTATGCATTGTAGTTCATATGGATTATGAGGTGTGACAGATGGAAGTCAAGACATCTTTCCTTAATGGAAGTCTTGAGGAAAACATCTATATGAAGCAACCAGAGGGATTCATTGCGAAGGAAAAGAGCATCTTGTATTTAAGCTTAATCGATCCATTTATGGATTGAAGCAAGCTTCGAGGTCTTGGAACATCCGATTTGATGAGGTAATCCAGTCTTATGGATTTATTCAAAGTCCGGATGAGTCTTGTGTATACAAGAGATGTGACGGAAACGTAGTGGTATTTCTTGTACTATACGTAGATGACATTTTGTTGATTGGCAACAATATCAAGGTGTTATCGGACGTAAGAGTATGGTTGTCCAAACAGTTTGATATGAAGGACTTGGGAGAAGTAGGACACATCCTTGGGATCAAGGTTATAAGAGATCATAGGAAAATGATGTTGTGCTTATCCCAAGCTTTATACATAGACACGATTATGGATCGTTTTAGCATGCAGAACTCCAAAGAGGATTTTCTACCTTTCAGGCATGGAGTTCCTTTATCTAAGAAGATGTGTCCTAGAACATCTGAGGAGATAGAGGAGATGAAGGCAGTTCCTTATGCTTCGGCAGTGGGAAGCCTCATGTATGCAATGCTATGTACGAGACCAGATATCTGCTTTGCCGTGGGCATGGTCAGCAGATATCAGAGTAATCCAGGACAGGGACATTGGACTGCGGTAAAGCATATATTGAAGTACTTGAGAAGGACTAGGGATTATATTTGGTTTACTAGGCAGACCAATTACTCCCTGTGGGTTACACGGATTCCGACTTCCAATCTGATAGGGATAACAGTAAGTCTACCTCAGGTTTTGTGTTTACTTTGGGAGGTGGAGCCATTGTATGGAGGAGTGCCAAGCAGAAATGCATGGCAGACTCTACCATGGAAGCTGAGTATGTGGAAGCCTCTGAGGCGGCAAAAGAAGCTGTGTAGCTCAGGAACTTCCTGATGGACTTGGATGTGATTCCTGGTTTGCCCAAAACTATCATAATTTTTTGTGATAATAGTGGTGCAGTTGCAAACTCGAAGGAACCACGAGCCCATAAGGCAAGTAAACACATAGAGCACAAGTACTACCTGATACGAGAAATCGTAAAGAGAGGAGAAGTTGCTGTGGCCAAGATTGCATCGGAGGATAACCTAGCAGATCCTTTCACTAAGGCCCTTCCAGCGAGAGCTTTTGATAGACATGTGGAAGGAATGGGGATCAGATGTATAACAGTATGAGGACAGCATAGTCTTTTAGTATAAGTGGGAGATTGTTGGGATGTATACTGAAAAGTCTATCTTTTGCATGAACATCTTTATTTTGAAATAAGAATCACATGATCATTGTTTGCATATTTCTATGGTTATGCATATTGTCTAATACATTACATTGTAGATAACATGGTGTGTGGTGTCACACGGGAGATCATGTTATTGGCTCCTTGTAAAGTATAAGTAAAGGCTCACAACCAAGATGACTTTGGACAAACCATTGGTATGGTTGTAGTGTGATTTGGTATTGGTTTGTCTTGACCATAGAATCACACTAGTACACTTTGTGTGTATTGAGCAGAACCGACTTAGAGGTGATTCGATTTATTGCTGACTACATAATCGAATTAAACCTCATATATTATATTGTACATACTCTTAATCTCGATATAATAACAGACACATGTACTTAGTATTCGTTTCTTTGATTTACCAATGGGTTAGATTTATAGATTAAATCGATAGGCTCGGTAAGTTGGGAAATGATATTATTTATATGGTGTGCTGTTGATTATAGGAGGAAACCGTGTCCTATATATTAGGATGATGATGTCCCCTTGAGGAGCTCATAAGGTTCATCATGTAAACCCTGCAGGTGGACTTGGTCCGGCATGATGAAAAGGTTGAGTGGTACTACTCATGGAGTTAGATGTGGATTAATTAATGGTTGGGAAATTAATTAATCGATGGACATTCGAGATCTTAAACATGGGGAGAAAATGTACATATAATATATGGAGCCCATATTAACTTATGGGGGTTGGTGAGGTAGATCAATGATAAATCTTTAGTCGATTGGATTATCATTAATGGATCAGACTTTATGTGGGCTTGATCCATTGGGTGGCCAAGATCCAACTCCTCCTCATGGTCCCTATTGTAGCCTATTAATACCTCATGAAGGCTAGATCCAATGGATGGAAACAAAACTCTAGATCCAAAGGTAGAGATTAAATCTCTAGATCCGACGGTTGAGATTAAATCTCTAGATCCAACGGTTGAGATTAAATCCCTAAAACCAATGGTGGAGATTAAAACAAGGCTTATCCCTAACTCTATAAAAGGAGAGGAGGGGGTGGGCGGTAAGAGGAATTCTATTAGAGATAGGATTAGGGTTTTGGGCGGCAAGAGGCTTGGAGCTAGTGTTTGGAGTTGGCAGAACCAAATAAGGAAACTTATTCCTTCTCTTATTCTTCCTCAAGGTGACCGGTGCCCAAGCAGCCCTTTCCAGCCCTTGGCCAGCATCAAAAGCATCCCTTCTCCCTCTCTTTGGCCGGTGGAAACATAGCTTAAGGTCTTCCCTTAGAGCTTTTGGCTAGAATCCATCTTTCTCCTTCTCCTTGTTGGCCGGCGACAAGCAATTTGCTTGTTGCTTGTTGGTTGGCTAAAGGAAGGAGAAGGGTCTTGTTTCTATTCTTCCTCTTGCTCGGAACGAAGAATATATGGTTTCCCTTGCTCAGAATAGAAGAAGACTCGTCAAGGGAGAGTCAAATTTATGTGTTGGGAATGGAGCAAAGGTTGCTGCACTCGCCATCAGAACGTATTTGTTGAGATTCCCTACAAGACTTATCTTAGAACTGGACAATTGCTTTTATGTTCCTTCGATGATAAAGAACATCATTTCTATTTCTTGTTTAAATAGAAATGGGTATCATTTAACTTTTAGTAACAATTGTTGTTACATAACTTTGAATGACGTTCTTTATGGGACTGGAACTTTAAGCAATGGTATTTATACATTGGACATATCCAGTGACATTTTCAATATCGAAGCGAGCAACAAGCGTGCTCGAAAGGATAATCAATTAGACTCCTACATGTGACATTATCGTCTTGGCCATGTAAGCAAGAAACACATGTCCGAATTACACCGATGTGAAATTCTGGAATCGTTTGAATCTGATTCATTCGATACATGCGAATCATGCTTAAAAGGCAAGATGATGAAGTTACCTTTTACGGGAAAAGGTGAACCAGTGGGAGAGTTGCTTGGTCTAATACATACTTATGTATATGAACCTATGTCAACTCAAGCTCTAGGAGGCTATAGCTACTTCATTACCTTCACCGATGATCACTCACGGTTTGGGTATGTGTTCTTGATGAAACACAAGTCTAAAGCCTTTGAAAGGTTCAAAGAATTTAGAAATGAAGTAAGAAACAACATGACAAGAGTATTTAAATACTTCGATCGGATCGAGGTGGCGAATACTTGAGTCAAGAGTTTCTAGATTATCCAAGAGACAATGGTATATTGTCTCAATGGACTCCGCCATATACACCGCAACATAATGGTATATCTGAGAGGTGTAACCAGACCTTGTTGGACATGGTCAGGTCAATGATGAATCACGTGAATCTTCCCAAGTCCTTTTGGGGCTATGCACTTCAGACAGCTGTTTACTTGCTAAACAGAATGCCAACCAAGGTAGTCTCCACTACTCCATATGAGATATGGAATAGTAAGAAACCTCAAGTATCTTACTTGAAGATATGCGGTTGTCCTGCTTATGCGAAGCGGACTATATCAAACAAATTGGATGCTAAGAATGATAAATATCTATTTATTGGATACCCTAAGAAAATAAGGGGTTACCAATTCTATCATCCTATGGAACAAAAGGTGTTGGTTTCAAGGCATGCTGTGTTTCTAGAGAAAGAGTTTCTCTTGCAAGAAAATAGTGGGAGTGTCATTGAGCTTGAGGAGGCTCAAGAGACTCAAATAGACATTGATGAAATACCTAGTGAAGCACCACAACCGATAACTCATAGTGATGAGCCATCGGCTGGTCCTATTGTGACACCATATCTTTGTAGATCTGGTAGAACACGCAACATTCCTGAGAGATATGGATTTCTCGTAAGTGAATTGAACGACGTGTTACTCATTGATGATGAGGAGCCTACCAGTTATGAAGAAGTTCTGAAAAGTTCAGAAAGGGATAAATAGCTTAACGCCATGAAGTCAGAAATGGATTTGATGTATGAAAATCAAGTTTGGAACTTGGTTGACCCACCTGAAGGCATAAAGCCTATAGGGTGCAAGTGGGTTTTCAAGAAGAAAACCGACATGGATGGTAATGTGATTACATATAAGGCTAGATTAGTGGTGAAAGGGTATCGTCAAAAGCAAGGTGTTGATTATGACGAGACCTATTCACCTGTTATTATGCTTAAATCCATTCGGATGCTCCTGGCCATAGCGGCTCATTATGATTATGAGATATGGAAGATGAATGTGAAAACAACTTTCCTTAATGGAAACCTACTCGAGGACGTGTATATGATACAACCTGAGGGTTTCACATTGGTTGATAAAACCAAGGTATGCAAACTGCGACGACCCATATATGGACTGAAGCAAGCATCTAGGAGCTGGAATATCCGTTTTGATGAGACAATCAAAAAGTTTGATTTCTCACAAAATCCGGACGAACCTTGTGTGTACAAGAAGGTTAGTGGGAGTGCAGTCGTGTTCCTAGTATTTTATGTCGATGACATATTACTTATAGTAAATGATGTTTCTATCTTACAGTCAGTTAAAATTTGGTTTTTCAAGATGTTCTCCATGAAAGACCTAGAAGGAGCAACCTACATCCTTGGGATTAAGATCTATAGGAATAGATCGAATCGGTTGCTTGGTCTTTCGCAGTCTACATATATAGACCGAGTGCTAAAGAAGTTTAGCTTGTCGAAATCCAAGAATGGTTTCCTTCCCATCAGGAATGTGATACACCTTTCGAAGTCTATGTGTCCGCGCATAGAAGATGAGAGGATTTGCATGAGTAAGATTTTCTATGCATCCGTAATAGGATCTATCATGTATGCTATGTTATGTACGAGGCCCGATGTATCGTATGCTTTGAGTGTCATGAGTAAATACCAGTCTGATACAGGAATGGATCATTGGGCGGCTGTTAAGATGATCCTTAAGTACTCAAGAAGAACTAAGGATGTGTTCCTAATATATGGAGAAGGAGACATGGTGATACACGGGTATACGGATGCCAGCTTCCAGACAGACAAGGATGATTTCAGGTCTCAGTCTAGGTATGTGTTCACCTTGAATGGGGGTGCAGTGAGTTGGAAAAGTTCCAAACAAGATACTATAGCGGATTCTGCCACTGAGGAAGAATACATTGCAGCTTTGGAAGCAACAAAGGAAGCGGTTTGGATTAAGAAGTTCATTTTTGAACTTGATGTGGTCTCATCAAAGATCCAAACATGTGCTTCGCCGCTATCGTCTGATCAGAGAGATCATAAGTAGGAAGTAAATACAAATCGAGAAGATTCCCACTGAAAGGAACTTAGCAGATCCTTTAACTAAGGCCTTACCTCAAAGTAAGTTTGAGGATCATGTTAGAGCTTATGGTATTGGATACCATGGCGATTGACATTAGGTCAAGTGGGAGTTTGTTAGTAATATATGAGAGGTGTCCTAAGGCAATCGCCTTATGGTTGTACCATTTATTTGATAAATGAAGATTCACTATTTGAGTATACATGTTTTCATGTATTTGATTGGATCTTAAACTCATTTACTGAATGTCCACAATACGATTCACAGCACGAGAAAATTTGTGATTGGATCACAACTAGTGAGTATATCTACATGTGTAATTGTGTTGTATTAGAATTATCCCTAGTCGATGAATTGATGGATTTTGACACCATCAATTCTATCGTGACTAGCACAAGGTATACTCTTTGGTGTATCCAAGCCGCTGATTCTCACTGGCTAGAGACATTGTGATGTCCGGAGTTAATCATTGATGCTAGTTATGGTAACTAGTTCATTGGAGTGACCAACTGTAAGACTTCATATAGTTCTCTGCATATATGGATATGTCAGTGAAGGTTCTTACTATAACTTAAGTGCGATGTTCCTTTGACTTGCAGTATTCAAGTTATCTTAGTCATGGAGACTTATGCTTTGACATCTTAAGCAAGCATCTCCAAGAAGATATGGACCCGGGATGATTAGGTATAAGTCAAAATGCCCGAAGGTGTTTGAATAACCTATAAAGGATTCACCACTCCTTGCGAGGAGATGTATACCCATGACCTCTCGTCAAATTGTTACTAAAGTCTTTGGCCAAAGCATTACATATTTAGAGTAAGGTACTCTTAGATACATGTGCAGTAACTAGAATCCGTAGGACGAGAAAATGATATTTGGGCTAGGTGTGACGTAGTTGACCTAGTGGGGACTGACACTATTGACCATGTCCTGAACAAAGTGGGTATAAGATGCGTGAAGGGAATGAGGCACGATTCATTGTAGCTGCTGAAGGGTTTCAGAAATGGTTCTGGAATCAACTGTTGACTTTCCAGTTAATTGGAGATCATGATGTACTACTAGGTGCTACTCATGATCGTTCTATAATTAATGGTTAATTATAGATGACCAACATAAACTGGGAACCTATTTGGTCACATGCACAATGAGCGTAATCCGAAGGATTTAAAACGAGCTTGAGAATGAGATTCTCAAATCGAGAGAAACTAGGTTTGGTTAGACTAAACAAGGAGCGAGCATGAAATCGTTTCAGTCGCAATGGAAGCATGGATGGACCGAGTCTTATGAAGACATGATGGATGAACCAAATTGGTTTGGTTCTAATCCAATGGTGGAAAATAAACCAAAGTGGTTTGGTTTATTTTAAACGAATGAACCAAAGTTGGTTCGGTTGGTTTTAACTTAAAATAGACCAATGCGGTTTCGTTTATTTTAACTTAAGTTATTGGAGCGGGTTAACGGGTTTTGATTATGAACCAATAACCGTTAGGAGAATGTATTCTCTATAAAACATGACTTAAGGATTTTTCGTGGAGAATTAATGGATTCAAGGGTTTTGGAAACCCTAGCCACCTTCTCCTCTTCTTCCTTGCTCTAGCCGCCCAAGTTGGTTGCTGCCCAACTTTATTGCTGCCTTCTCCTCGCCACCAGCCACCCACCAGCCACTGGCGACTCCTTTGGCCATCCTCCATTGGCCACCGGAGACCAAAGAGCAGCCGACCATTGATTGGCCGGCTATATCTTCCACCAAACAAGCTGTCTAGATTCTGGACAGCTTGTTCTCCTCTTCGTGGAGAGGTTGTTTGGTCGGCGTTTTGTGCTCCGATAGTGACCTATTTGCCGGGGATTGATTCTCCAACAATCCTCATAGGTGGAGGGTTGAGTTTTCGTCAATCGGTTGACGAAAACTACTTCCGAGAAGCGAGTTTGCGAAACTCAATTTTTGGATCCGAATTTTTTGTTCGGATTGTGATCATCTCTCGGATCACATCGTCTTCAACTCGAGGCTAGTGACTTTTGCGAAGATGAGGCTCGTGGCTTTGTGAAGCCATCCCGATGATACTCGACGTGGATACGGATATAGGCAATTCTAGTGAGAGTTGCTATGGTTGATGTCATTCCCGCTGCACGTGATACGTCAGGTATAACTAGCATAATTTTTTTTTATTACAAAATTCGATACTGAGATTATGTCTACACATGTTGTACTATGATGTGTATGTTGTAATAAATTAGATTTATTGCTTTTTAATTATTCTGCTATGCACTTATTTATGAAACATGTTTAAACACACACTCGCTGCAGTGTCGGAAACCCAACAACCTAGGTCTAAGAAAACCAAGGTCACAAGGGAAGCCATCCCTAGAGTTGACCATGGTAGGTGTCTAGTGGCTAGGGTTTCGAAGAAACCTAGGGAACCGACTAAGAAGGTTACAAGGGGAGTCACCCCTAGAGTTAACCTAGGCAAGATCCAAATGACCAAGGCTACCAAGCCTAGAAGGGTCATTAGGAGGGTATCTAGGGAGGTTATCCCTAAGGAATACCTAGTAAACCCAAGGAGCTCAAATAGGTTTTGGGTTCCTAGGAGTGTGATCGATTCACGCTAAATGGGTTAGGATGTGCCAACTTTAAATGGATGGGTAGTTAACCTAACCATGGTAAAGATGACACTTTAGGTCATTTTCAAGGTTATGGATACCTTGGAAATAGGTTTGAATTTAAATCCGAAAAGATTTTAGGATGTGCCAATATTATTTAAGAAGTTTGATAAATTGATCAAATTGGCACAATTTAGGTCTTAGGTCATGGTGTGCCATTTTGGGTTTTTGACACACTTGAGGGATTAGTAGTAATATGACAAAGTGGACTTAATAATAACAAATGACAATCAATATTAAAATTTAGGTATTGCATACCTTTACATTTTATTTGTCATGCTTTATTTGTCATATGTCATGTCATGACATCATATCTATTTTTATCTTATAATATGTTATGATCATGCTTAGGTTAGTTTTTATGTCATGTATATTTAAGTTATATTTTATGCCATGATATCATGATCATTAGCCATGCTTAGTTATGTTATCATTTATGTCATGATCATTCATGCATTAATTAAAATTGATTTAAGGACAATTGGTATGACTTGAAGTCCCATGTATAAGGGAATCAAGAGTGTTGCCTTAGAAAAATGCATGAGGCTTTAGTTTAGAATAACCAAAACCCACATCTTGTTGGGGATATTTCGGAACGGCTAGAGGGGGGGGGTGAATAGCGTTTTGCCCGTACGATGGAATTTGATCGCGTTCGTGTCTACAATTTCGTTAGCGCAGCGGAATATAGATAATGAAAGCAATAACGAAATATACAATCACACACAAACACGATGATATAACGTGGTTCGGAACCTCAAGGTTCCTACTCCACGGATCGAGCTCTACGAGCTCTAGTGATGCACACGCAAACACTAATAAACACTCCTTCTCGGAACAATCCGGAGGCGGAGAAACCTCGTACAGGATGATTACAACAATAATCAAAAGCTACAAGCGAATACAATGAAATACAAAGCAAAACTAGTAAAGAAAAACACTTTACAAATGCTCTTGAATGCTTGATCGCTAGGTTGATCGAGTAGCACTTGGAGACCCTGAATTGCAGCAGCAACTCGCCCCAAATCGTCTCAAAGAAACCTTAGTTTTTCCTCCATCATGAGCTCCATATATAGCTTCAACCTGTGCTGAAAAAAGTCGATCAGTCAACTGATCGGGACCATCAGTCGACTGATGCCACTGTTGTCGTGAGACAACGGCTAGATCCACGCTGGATAAGTCCAACGGAACCTTCATCGATCGGTGATTGTGACCATCGATCGATGGAGTCCTCACTCGACCAGTCGAGTCTCGACTCCATTCTGTGGCTGATTTCTCGAGCACCGTCGGTGATCACACGATCGATGCTCGAGCCATCGATCGGCCCCATCTCTGGCGATCGGCGCTGAAACCTAACCCGCGTCAAACCCTAGTTGACTCGGTCGGTCACGCCACATGGCACCCGATGCCAAACATGAGGTTTTAACCCAAGTATGGTTCCCCCATACTTGCTAGACCACCCTTAGCCTAGACCTAAGCCTTCTAGCCACCTCCATCAGCCTCACGCCTCTCGGATCCCTCCAAGTCATCCATGACTTGTTCATCCATCGCGCTAGCCTTCAGGTGCTTCCATCGGCTATGTCATGCTAATGGTATCTACACCGCCAAGGTACATTGGACTTACGCCACCAAGACTCCGCTTGGACTTTACGCCGCCAACCATTGGACTTATGCTGCCAAGACTCCCGCTTGGACTTTACGCCGCCAATATCAAACCCTTGGACTTCTCAAATGCCGAGACTCAAGCTTGGACTTTCCCTTGCCAACCCATGTTGGACTTTCCATGCCAAGACCATGCTTGGACTTTCCTTGCCAACCCATGTTGGACTTTTCATGCCAAGATCATGCTTGGACTTTCCTTGCCAACCCATGTTGGACTTTACATTGCCAAGACCATGCTTGGACTTTCCTTGCCAACCCATGTTGGACTTTACATTGCCAAGACCCATGCTTGGACTTTTCCCAATGCCAAGTGTTCCACTTGGACTTTCCATGCCAAGTACTCAAGACTTGGACTTTACCAAATGACAATTACATTGTCATATGTTTTTGTCGAAACATCAAAACATTACTCGAGTCAAACTCGAGTCCTGGTCAATCGTGACCTGGGCCGATTGCACCAACAATCTCCCCCTTTTTGATGTTTGACAAAAACCAAACAAATCATTGAGTTAGAACACTAACTCAAATCCCTTACCAATTTTCCCAAATTGGTAAATACTCTCCAAATGTTCTCCCTCAAACATTCTCCCCCTTTTTGCCTAACATCAAAAAGGTTTTCTCCCCAAGAGGGTCAATGTCTCATGTCCCAATGAGATCTTACAATCTCCCCCTTGGTCCAAAGATACTTAGGATGCCTACCATCTTCCTAGTGATAAGTCCAATATCACTTAAGAGAGGCAATCCTAAACACTCTCCCAATTTCCAAATTGGGTTTCTAAAAATCCATCAATTTCCCAAATTGATAACATTCTCCCCTTCAAGGAGAAAAACACATCCATCATCCCAAGATGGATATCTCCCCCTAAAGGCTTGCTCCCCCTTGACCATTGCACCAACAACGTCCTTGGGAAGTCCCTAAGCCAATAGGAACTCTAAACCATCACAATTAAGGTTAGAAATTCAACATTGAACTTTCCAACACCTTAACATTGATACAAACCCTAAACAACTCTCCTAATCCATATCCAATGGATTTTCACCCTTTATAATGCTTCCCAAAGCATATCCTAGGGTTAGGAGTGGTTAGGGACCTTTACCATGGCTGAACACTGCTAGCAAACCTAGTTTTCGAATCAGCGGCGGCAATGACTCACCTACGATCATGTCACACTCATCGATCGCCACTGAGGCGTCGACTAATAACTGAAATTTTCGAATTTCAGTTATCAGAATTGAGTTTTGGAAATTCATAAATAATTATACGTATATCGAAAAATCATGAAATTTGGTACGTATAATACCTATGACCAATACAATGGGTGAAAAATATTTTAAAATTATTTTACCCATAAAATAGTGAATTTGATATAAAACTCAAAACCATTGAAATTTTCAATGTTTTGGCCCTATTTTGTATCAACTTCATCAATGGTGATTGCTATCAAAAGATAGACTTCACCAAGGTTTTTCAAAATGATTTTAAAATGTTTTCAAAACCTTATTTTGGATCATATTCCTTGGGCTCTATGCACATGACTTGTACACAAGCTTTCCCAATGATCCACAAATAAAATTAGATGAGTTTTAGTTCATCTAGATGCAAAAACTATGCACCTTGAACTTAACTCATATCCTAGCATCTCACATGTATCTAGGGTGTATAAATACACATACATGTCAATTTGATGTGAGATGTGAGTTTTGGTTCATTTAAACTAGGGTTTCATGCATCTTCTAAGGCAACTCTACTTGATTCCCTTATAAATGAGACTCCAAGTCATGCCATTGTCCTTAGTTCAATTTTAATCAATTAAATGCATGAAATGATCATGGCATAAAGATAGCAATAATTAAGCATGGCCAATGATCATGATGTCATGGCATATGATAAAATTTAAAAACACATGACATTTAAAACCTTAAACCTAAGCATAATCATGACATATAAATGATAGAACATAAACATGATGTCATGTCATGGCATATGGCAAACAAGGCATGACAAATAAAATATATAGGTATGGTAATACCTAAATTTTTAATATTAATTGCCATTTCATATAATTAATTATATTTTCCCATATTTCTATTTTTCCCAAATGTGCCAAAAACCCAAATTGACACATTAAAACCTCTAAAACTAAATTGTGCCAATTTGATCAAATTATCAAACTTCTTAATTAATATTGGCACATCCTAAAAACCTTTAGGATTCAAATCAAACCACATTCCCAAGGTAACCATAACCTTGAAAATGACCTAAAATGCCACCTTTATCATGGTTGAGTTAGCTACCCATCCAATCAAGGTTGACACACCCTAACTCCATCTAGCGTGAATCAATCACGCTCTTAGGAACCCAAAACCGATTTGAGCTCCTAGGGTTAATTAGGTATTCCTTAGGGATAACCTCCCTAGATACCTTCCTAATGACCCTCCTAGGCTTGTTAGCCTTGGTCATTTGGATCTTACTTAGGTTGACTCTAGGGGTAACTCCCCTTGCAACCTTCTTAGTGGCCACCCTAGGTTTCCTAGAAACCCTAGCCACTAGGCACACCCTTTCGTCAACTCTAGGGATAACCTCCCTATTGACCTTGGTCTTCCTAGACCTAGTTAGTGTTCCATAATCTAGTGGAACACTAGCTTGTGACCCAAACCTTGCTTGCCCTTAGTTGACTTTTGACTCTTATGTCCTAAGTGTTGACTTTGAGATTTGGACCTAGACTTTGGATCATTTGACCCTTTAAATTGGTTTTGTATATTCCTAAGGGTCTTTTCTAGTTTTGCAAGCCTTGACCTCAAGGCATGATTTTCAACCTCTAATTGCCCAATTGATTTTTGATTATGTTTTTGGGCATTACCATTTTCTCTAGGCATATGCCTACCCTTCTTAGGGTTAATGCCTAAGTGGTTTTCTATTTTCCTAATGCTTTCCTTTGGAATTATTTTTCTAGGGACATTAGTCCCAAATTTCTCCTTTCTTGAAATATTTACCCTCTTGGCTCCTAAGCAAAAATATTTATCTCTAGCATGCTTTTCATGGTGAATTGCAAGAGAATTAATATTTCTAGCATGCTTTTGACTTTTAAATTTGGAAGGTGCATTATTAAAATATACCTTAGGGTTAGCTATAGAAGCTCCCCCTACTTGTGATGCTCCTCCTTGCCCCTTCTTCTTCCCCCTAGGGCATTGACTCCGATAATGCCCCTTTGAATTGCACTTGAAGCATATGATGTGCTCCTTGCCTTTAGGTGTTGGGGAACCGGCATCCTTGACTTTTGGTGCCGGTGGAGCTTTCCTAATCTTCTTTGGGCACTTGCTCTTGTAGTGCCCGGCTTCCCTACACTCAAAACATATGATATGATTTTTATTACAAATTGACATGTTTGAGTTACCTATGGTGGTGGAAGGTGTTGGAATTGAAACTTCTTCATCTTGACCGGATGTGGAAGCTTCTTCTTGATGCTCCGGTGTTGAGGAAACTCTAATCTCCTCCTCAATCCTAGAAGTGGATGCTTCTTCCCCTTTCTTCACCTCTTCCGATCCAGATGTTGATTCCCTATCAACCTCTGAATCCTCAAGCTCTTTGGATGAAGATGTACTTGCTTCTTTTTGAGCTTGAGAGGATGAGCACTCTTCTTCTTCTTGGACCAATGATGAGTTTTCATGGAGCTTTTCCACTTGGCTCCACAACTCCTTAGCATCCATATAGTCCCCTACCATACACACAATCTCATTAGGGATCAAATCAAGAATAAATTTTACTACCTTCATGTTTTTCTCGAAGGCTTGGAGTTGATCTTCACTCCACTTCTTCCTCTTGAGGAATCCTCCCTTTGGTCCATTAGGATATTCAAATCCTTCCATCAAGGCGGACCATTCCTCAAGGTCTCTTATCATCAAAAACTCTTCAATTCTCGCCTTCCAAGAATTGAAACCTTCTCGTCCATAGAATGAATAAGGGACCGGTGTGTTGATGTCCCATCCAAGCTTGTCTTGGAATTCCATCTTCACCCTCTAGCCTTTTGTCTTAGCTCCGGGTTGTTAATCCGTAGAAGAGCCCCGGGCTCTGATACCACTTGTTGGGGATATTTCGGAACGGCTAGAGTGGGGGTGAATAGTGTTTTGCCCGTACGATGGAATTTGATCGCGTTCGTGTCTACAATTTTGTTAGCGCAGCGGAATATAGATAATGAAAGCAATAATGAAATATACAATCACACACAAACACGATGATATAACGTGGTTCAGAACCTCAAGGTTCCTACTCCACGGATCGAGCTCTACGAGCTCTAGTGATGCACACGCAAACACTAATAAACACTCCTTCTCGGAACAATCCGGAGGCGGAGAAACCTCGTACAGGATGATTACAACAATAATCAAAAGCTACAAGCGAATACAATGAAATACAAAGAAAAACACTTTACAAATGCTCTTGAATGCTTGATCGCTAGGTTGATCGAGTAGCACTTGGAGACCCTAAATTGCAGCAGCAACTCGGCCCAAATCGCCTCAAAGAAACCTTAGTTTTTCCTCCATCACGAACTCCATATATAGCTTCAACCTGTGCTGGAAAAAGTCGATCAGTCGACTGATCGGGACCATCAGTCGACTGATGCCACTGTTGTCGTGAGACAACGGCTAGATCCACGCTGGATAAGTCCAACGGAACCTTCATCAGTCGACTGATTGTGACCATCAGTCGACTGATGGAGTCCTCACTCGACCAGTCGAGTCTCGACTCCATTCTGTGGCTGATTTCTCGAGCACCCGATCCGATCACACGATCGGGCCGATCGCTGAGCCATCACCGATCGCCTATCTCCGGCAAATGATCGCTAGGCCATAACCCACAGTCAAACCCTAGTTGACTCGGTCCAGTCGACTGCCACATGGCACCAGTCGACTGGCACACCTCAAACATGAGGTTTTAACCCAAGTATGGTTCCCCCATACTTGCTAGACCACCCTTAGCCTAGACCTAAGCCTTCCAGCCACCTCCATCAGCCTCACACCTCTCGGATCCCTCCAAGTCATCCATGACTTGTTCATCCATTGTGCTAGCCTTCAGGTGCTTCCATCGGCTATGTCATGCTAATGGTGTCTACACCGCCAAGGCACATTGGACTTACACCGCCAAGACTCCGCTTGGACTTTACGCCACCAACCATTGGACTTATGCTGCCAAGACTCCCGCTTGGACTTTACGCCGCCAATATCAAACCCTTGGACTTCTCAAATGCCGGGACTCAAGCTTGGACTTTCCCTTGCCAACCCATGTTGGACTTTCCATGCCAAGACCATGATTGGACTTTCCTTGTCAACCCATGTTGGACTTTTCATGCCAAGACCATGCTTGGACTTTCCTTGCCAACCCATGTTGGACTTTACATTGCCAAGACCATGCTTGGACTTTCCTTGCCAACCCATGTTGGACTTTACATTGCCAAGACCCATGCTTGGACTTTTCCCAATGCCAAGTGTCCCACTTGGACTTTCCATGCCAAGTACTCAAGACTTGGACTTTACCAAATGACAATTACATTGTCATATGTTTTTGTCGAAACATCAAAACATTACTCGAGTCAAACTCGAGTCCTGGTCAATCGTGACCTGGGTCGATTGCACCAACACATCTCACATCACATTGACATGTGTGTGTATTCATACATCCTAGACATATGTGAGATGCTAGAAAATGAGTTAAGTTCAAGGTGCATAGTTTTTGCATCTAGATGAACTCAAACTCATCTTATATCATGAGTGAATCATGGGGAAAGCTAATGTGCAAGTCATGTGCATTGAGCCCATTGATCATGATCCAATATAGGTTTTCAAAAACATTTTAAATTCATTTTAGAAAACCTTGGTGAAGTTTATCTTTTGATAGCAATCACCATTGATGAAATTGATACAAAGTAGGGCCAAAACATTGAACTTTTCAATAGTTTTGAACTTTGTGTCAATCTCACTATTTTATGGGTAAATTAATTTTCAAATATTTTTCACCCATTGTATTTGTCATAAGTATTATACATGTGAATTTTCGTATTATGTATTATTACTTATGAATTTCTGAATCTCATTTTTGATTTTTTATTTCTGCATTTTATAGATATCAGTCAACTGTTGCTTGATGGCAGTCGACTGATGCATAGGGCAGTCGACTGGTGACTGTAAGAGTCGACTGCCAGGGTTGATTTCGGGTAAACAAGGATGTTTAGCCCATGTTTCAGCTATGTTAGGTTACTTTAACTACTCCTAACCCTAGGATATGTTTTAGAAAGCATTAGAAAGGGTGAAAATCTATTAGATATGGATTAGGAGAGTTGTTTAGGGTGTGTATCAATTTTAAGGTGTGTGAGAGTTCATATTTGAACTTTTTCCCTTAATTTTGATAGTTTAGTGTTCCTATAGGCTTAGGGACTCTCCAAGGATATTGTTGGTGCAATGGTTAAGGGGGAGCTAGCCTTTAGGGGAAGGTATCCATCATGGGATGATAGATGTGTTCTTCCTCATGAGGGGGAGAAATGAGAATGTGAGATGTCCAATTTGGAAATTGAGAGAGTTTATAGGAAGCCTCTCTTAAGTGATATGAGACTTATCACTAGGAAGAGTGAAGGCATCCTAGATGTTTTAGACCAAAGGGGAGATTGTAAGATCTTATTGGGATATTAGACATTGACACCCTTGGGGAGAGAACCTTTTTGATGTATGTCAAAAACGGAGAGAATTTATGGGATTACAAATTTGGAACAATTGGTAAGGAGATTTGAGTTAGGTGGCCTAACTCAAAGGTGTTTGGTTTTTGTTAAACATCAAAAAGGGGGAGATTGTTGGTGCAATCGGCCCAGGTCATGATTGACCAGACTCGAGTTGGACTCGAGTAGTATTTTAATGTTTGACAACGATTTGGAGAGATTGTTGGTGCAATCGACCCGGGTCATGATTGATCGGACTCGAGTTTGACTCGAGCGGTATTTTGATGTTTGACGATGGTTTGACCATTGTTTTCCTATATGGTTGACATGGGGTTGACCATATGATGGAGAGTCCAAGTCATGGGTACTTGACATGAAAGTCCAACATGGCTTGGCAAGGAAAAGTCCAAGGGGTGATATTTGTGGCACAAAGTCCAAGGGTGGAGTCTTGGCAGCATAAGTCCAATGGTTGGCATCGTAAAGTCCAAGTGAGAGTCTTGGCAGTGTAAGCCCAATGTGCCTTGGCGGTATAGGCCAACTTAGCATGACAATAGCCGATGGAAGCACCTAAAGCCTAGCGTATGGATGAACAAGTCATGGATGACTTGGAGGGATCCGATAGGCATGAGGCTGACGAAGGTGGCTAGAAGGCTTAGGTCTAGGATAAGGGTGGTCTAGCAAGTATAAGGGCATTATAATTGGGGTTAAAACCTCATAGATGAGGTTATCAGTCGATTGATATTATGCTCAGTCAACTGATGGGAGTCGACTGGGGTTCGACTGTAGGAAATGGCTTGACAGTCGACTTCCAGGATTGGGCAGTTGATTGATGGCCTGATCAATCAACTGATATGTCTGGAAGTCGACTGGTGGTCGATGTCGCGGCCACAGGAGGTTCCAGAGTTGACTGTTAGGGTTTTACAGTCTTGTGATGGCTCGATCAGTCGACTGATGGGTATGATCAGTTGACTGATGGTCTATCCGTTGGAACTTATCCAAAGTGTCTTGCGTCGTTGTGAGACAAAAGCTACAGGAGCAGTCGACTGATGGTCGCGATTAGTCGACTGCTAAGTGAAATCTAGCCCGAATGCAGCTTTAAAAGGAGCTCATGGAGGAGGATTTGGCAAAGGTTTCTTGAGGCGATTTGGAGGTGATTTGCTACTGCAATCCAGACCTTCAAGGCTATTCTCAAGCAACCAAAAGCAAGCATACAAAGATCTCTTGTAAAGTGTTTTTTCCTTTACTTGTATTGCATTTCATATTTGTATTTTCTTGTATTCATTGTATTACTTAGTGTAATCTCTTGTACGAGGTTTCTTCACCTCCGACTTGTTGTCTAGAAGGAGTATTATTGATTGTTAGTGGTGTTTTAATCGTTAGGGCTTGTTCGAGCCAAATTCGTGGAGTAGGAACCCTAAGGTTCCGAACCACGTTATATTGGCATGTCTTTATGTATTGTTGTTGTTTGTTGCATTTCGTTATTGCTATTTTTTATTCCCGCTTGTAGGGATGTATACTGAAAAGTCTATCTTTTCTATCAACATCTTTATTTTTAAAATAAGAATCACATGATCATTGTTTGCATATTTTTATGCATATTGTCTAATATGTTACATTGTAGATAACATGGTGTGTGGTGTCACACGGGAGATCATGTTATCGGCTCCTTGTAAAGTATAAGTAAAGGCTCACAATCGAGATGACTTTGGACAAACCATCGGAATGGTTGTAGTGTGATTTGGTATTGGTTTGTCTTGACCATAGAATCACACTAGTGCACTTTGAGTGTATTGAGCAGGACCGACTTAGAGGTGATTCGATTTATTGCTAACTACATAATCGAATCGGACCTCAGATATTATTTTGTACATGCTCTTAATCCCGATATAATAACGGGCACATATACTTAGTAGTCATCTCTTTGATTTACCAATGGGCGAGATTTATAGATTAAATCGATAGGCTCGGTAAGTTAGGAGATGATATTATTTATATGGTGTGACGTTGATTATAGGAGGAAACCGTGTCCTATATATATTAGGATGATGATGTCCCCTTGAGGAGCTCATAAGGTTCATCATGTAAACCCTGCAGGTGGACTTGGTCCGGCATGATGAAAAGGTTGAGTGGTACTACTCAAGGAGTTAGATGTTGATTAATTAATGGTCAGTAAATTAATTAATCGATGGACATTCGAGATCTTAAACACGGGGTGAAAATGTACAAATAATATATGGAGCCCATATTATCATATGAGGGTTGGTGAGGTAGATCAATGATGATCTTTTAGTGGATTGGATCATCATTAGTGGATCGGACTTTATGTGGGCTTGATCCATGGGTGGCCAAGATCCAACTCCTCCTCATGGTCCCTAATGTAGCCTATTAACACCTCATGAAGCTTAGATCCAATGGATGAAAACAAAACTCTAGATCCAAAGGTAGAGATTAAATCTCTAGATCTGACGGTTGAGATTAAATCTCTAGATCCGACGGTTGAGATTAAATCCCTAGAACCAATGGAGGAGATTAAATCATGGCTTGAGCCCAACTCTATAAATAGAGATCATGAAGTGGGCGGCAAGATAATGAAAGGAGGGGATTAGGGTTTGTCCCTTGGGCGGCAACCAATCCTAATTAGATTGGGATTGGGAGTGGTGGCTAGGGTTAGGGTTTTGGGGATTAGAGTGGGCGGCAACAAGGAGTTCCTTCTTCTTCTTAAGGTTGGCCGGCCCCTATTCTTCTCCTCTCTACCTTGGCATGAGCTCATCCTATTCCTCTTCCCCTCTTCCATGGCCGGCAATAAGGAAAGCTAGGATTAGGGTTTGGAAGCTTAGGGTTTAGGAGGCTTGGGTGGCACCAATAAGGAAGTAGTTTGGTTTCTTCTTCCTATCCTTTGGTGGCCGGTGCCCACAGCCCTATCCCAGCCCTTGGACGGCATCCAAAGACCCCTTCTCCTTCTCCTTAGGTGGTGGAAACAAGATATAGGGTTTTCCCTTGGTGTCTTGGCTGGTTTCCACCATTATCTCCTTCTCCTTGTTGGCCGGCGGCAAGCATTTCTTTTGTTGCTTGTTGGTTGGCTATAGGAAGGAGATGAGCCTTGTTTCTATTCTTCCTCTTTCTTTAGAAGAGCAAGGAAAGAAGATTTGCGATCTATGAACTTCGACTTTTGGTAGAGCGTCGCCCACACGATGTCCGAAAGGAGGAAGGACATACATTAGAAGATCGAGAGGTATATCGATTCTCTAATTTTTATATGTTACATGTTTGTATTTTTTTTCATTTATGAGCATGATATAAATCTGTATATGGCTAAATAATACTTGGATCTCGAGCATAAACACAAAAACCGGCGATCCGAACATCGTCTATTCCGCGGCTACTCGTAGAATAGAGGATGATCACTTGAACAACTAGTTTGTTCAAGTGACCTCTCTAAACGAATAGCACAACGATGACTTGGTGGTTTGGGCAATCCCTTTTGTCTAGGATTAAATTTTTTTAACCCGGGGACATCGAAGGGATCGCCATGGACAAGCTACCGAGGTGAAGTGGGAAGCGAAGTTTCCCCTCACGGACTCGATAAGCAAAACCCTTCAATTGGTATCAGAGCCAAGGTTTCCTGTTTTGTGTGTTTAGGATTCGGTTAATTTTTATGCACTTTTCATATATTATATGTGCCGGATAATAGTAGGATATGCGTAGTTTAACTCTTTTGTTGCAGGCATAAGATCCGACTATTATGGCCATATGTGTGTATGTGTGTAAATATTTATTTTGTTGAATCCTCGGGGTTGACGAGGCTAGTATTTAGTTTTTGTAAATTAAATACGACATTGTTTAGCCACTCTTTATTTTATTTTACTTTCGATCTAGATTTCATGTACACTCGCTCGTGGATTATAGGATCGATGGATGTAAATTAAAATAGGTTTTAGTCTCGGCTCGGATCTCCGGATGGCTCGTACATGGCGTAGGAGGAGCAGACGAGATGGAGATGCGACGGGAGTCATATTGAAGACAAAAGCCATAATAGTTGGAAAATAATTTATTTTTCATATTTATTTCTTTTTGTTTGATATGCATGTCGTAGGCTAGAAAATTCCTCATTTTCAAATTACTAAGTGGGAGAGGGATATTTTTATAAATTCCCGCGGCCTCCATTACGATTTGACAAGTGATGCAAACAAACTTGCGCTTCAGCTCTGAGTGCCTTCCTCCCTATTGGATGAGTTTGTTTGCGGATCACAAGGTCAAATATGGTTATAGGGAATTATCAAGGAGCGTGTGTACTTCCCCATTGTAAGGCACATAACCCGAGATAATTACCTTGGTACCAAGTAATGGTGAACACTTAGATACAAATATAAGTATCCTCTCTATCGAAGTCACTACTTTTATTTGTAGGGCCGAAGAGAAACCAACTATTAATTTTACTTGTCAAAAAGTTAGGTTGACAAGATAGTAAATTTAATGGGTAAAACCTCCTCTTACAAATGTAGAATTCGTATACGTCCACACTATCGTAGCATACGATATTCTCGGTGTTTTGAGGTGTTGGTTGATTTTAAAATTTTATTGTTTGAGGAATCAATAATTTTTTTGAAATCTACAGTAATGATCTATGTGATTCTTTGGATTTTCAAAAATGACTTTCAGTCCACTTACTATGATACTAAAGGAAATAAACTTACTATACCCAAATAATGTTGATTGGAAAAGAATCTTGATATTGTCTTGTCTACTAAGGAGTACAAGTATGCACTCTTCGAAGAGTGTCCTCAAGCCATGGTTGCTCAAAAAGGTTTCTACTTCTAAGCCGAAAGGTAAGAAGAAGGAGAAACAAGGTGGAGCAAAGGTGGTGGGAGGATCTCAGGGAGGAGTGAAGAAGCCGAAAGGCAAGTACTTCACTTACAAGCAGGATGGACATTGGAAGAAGGACTGTCCCAATCCAAAGTAGAACAAAGATATATCCTATGGACTAGTCATTGAAACATGGTTAGCGGTGTTATCTACCAGCACTTGGTGTGTAGATATAGGAGCCTCTGATCATGTCTGCAATACTTTGCAGGGGTTCCAGGAAACCCGACGACGAGCTAAAAGGGAGATTACCATTTACTTAGGCAATGCCATGAAGATGGCGGCTATTGCAGTGGGAGAAGTTTTATTTATCTCTTGAGAAAAATAAAACTTAGGTTCTGAAAAATTCCCTTTATGTACCTTTATTTAGAAAGAACTTAGTTTCAGTTTCTAAATTGTTTATGGAAGGATATTCTATTTCTTTTAATGACAGACATGTTATAAAAAGGAATAGGGAGAATATCTGTTTAGGTACATTGATAGGAAATTTGTATACACTTGAACCAAAACCTCCCACGATGAAAATTGAAGTTTATAACTCATCCTCTAATTCCAATAAGAGAAAAGAACCTTCGAAGATGAACCAAACATATCTTTGGCATCTTAGGCTTAGTCATATTAACCTAAGCAGAATTCAAAGGTTAATAGCTGATGGACCTCTGGGTTCATTAGTGGTGGAAGATTTCCCAACCTGTGAATCTTGCTTGGAGGGTAAGATGACCAAGAGGCCTTTTAAGGCCAAGGGGTATAGAGCCAAAGATGTGTTAGAAATGGTTCATTCTGATTTGTGTGGTCCTAAGACTATCCAGGAAAGAGGTGGTTTTGAGTATTTCGTCTCTTTTATAGACGATTACTCAAGATATGAATACATTTACCTGATGCGCCGCAAGTCTGAATGCTTTGACAAGTTCAAAGAATTCAAGGCTGATGTGGAGAAACGTCAAGGTAAAAGTATCAAGACACTATGATTTGATCGTGGTGATAAGTACCTCTTGGGAGAGTTTAGGAACTACTTATCAGAGGCTGGGATTCAATCCCAATTGACTGCACCTGGCACACCCCAGCAGAATGGTGTAGCAGAGCGAAGGAATAGGACTCTTATAGAGATGGTTAGATCGATGATGAGTTATTCTAACTTGCCAGATTCGTTCTGGGGATATGTTCTAGATACGGCGGTGTACATTCTGAACTTGGTTCCATCTAAATCAGTGCCTTCTACTCCCACAGAGTTGTGGACTGAGCGAAAGCCTAGTCTAAGACATATTCGGATATGGGGGAGTCCAGCACATTTGCTGAAGGCAGATGCTGGTAAGTTGGAACCTCATACAGAAGTATGCTTGTTCGTTGGCTATCCTAGAGGAACGAAGGGTGGCTTGTTTTATAGTCCTAGAGATCAGAGGGTGATCGTTAGCACAAACGCCAGATTTCTTGAGGAAGACTATGTGAAGAGCCACAAGCCCAAGAGTAAAATTTTTCTGGAGGAGTTAAAAGGGGAAGTCACTTCTTTAGTACCACTAGTACAAGAGGATATACCACATGTCACTGCACCGCGTGTCACAGAGGATACATAGGTGATACCTCGTCGTAGTGGGAGGGTTGTGAGACAGCCTGATAGATTCATGTTCTTGGGAGAATCTTCTAATTTTGTCCCTGGCGAACATGAACCTGATCCCTGGACATATGACGAGGCAATCCAAGATAAAGATGCAGTATCTTGGCAAAGTGCAATGAATGCTGAGATTGAATCTATGGATTCAAATCAGGTCTGGGAGCTAGTAGAACTACCTGATGGTGTAAAAACCATTGGATGCAAGTGGATCTACAAGAGAAAGAGAGGAATAGATGGGAAGGTTGAGACCTTCAAAGCGAGGCTTGTTGCGAAGGGGTATACTCAGAAAGAGGGTATCGATTATGAGGAGACCTTTTCGCCGGTAGCCATGCTTAAGTCTATTCGGATTCTCTTATGCATAGCAGCTCATATGGATTATGAGATGTGGCAGATGGATGCCAAGACAACTTTCCTTAATGGAAGTCTTGAGGAAAACATCTACATGAAGCAACCAAAGGGATTCATTGCTAAGGGCAAAGAGCATCTTGTATGTAAGCTTAATCTGTCCATTTATGGATTGAAACAAGCTTCGAGGTCTTGGAACATCCGGTTTGATGAGGTGATCCAGTCTTATGGATTTATTCAAAGTCTGGATGAGTCTTGTGTATACAAGAGATGTGACGGAAACGTAGTGGTATTTCTTGTACTATACATAGATGCCATTTTGTTGATTGGCAACAATATCAAGGTGTTATCGGACGTAAGGGTATGGTTGTCCAAACAGTTTGATATGAAGGACTTTGGGGAGGTGGGACACATCCTTGGGATCAAGGTTATAAGGGATCGCAGGAAAAGGATGTTGTGCTTATCCCAAGCTTCATACATAGACATGATTATGGAGCGTTTTAGCTTGCAGAACTCTAAGAAGGGTTTTCTACCTTTCAAGCATGAAGTTCCTTTATCTAAGGAGATGTGTCCTAGATCATCTGAGGAGATAGAGGAGATGAAGGCATTTCCTTACGCTTCGACAGTAGGAAGCCTCATGTATGCGATGCTCTGTACGAGACCAGATATCTACTTTGCCGTGGGCATGGTCAACAGATATCAGAGCAATCTAGGACAGGGACATTGGACTACGGTAAAGCATATATTGAAGTACCTGAGAAGGACTAGGGATTATATGCTGGTTTATCGGGTAGACCAATTACTCCCTGTGGATTATACAGATTCCGACTTCCAATCTGATAGGGATAATAGTAAGTCTACCTCAGGTTTTGTGTTTACTTTGGGAGGTGGAGCCATTGTATGGAGGAGTGTCAAGCAGAAGTGCATGGCGGACTCCACCATGGAAGCTGAGTATGTGGCGGCCTCTGAGGAGGCCAAAGAAGCTGTATGGCTCAGGAACTTCCTGATGGACTTGGATGTGATTCCTGGTTTGCCTAGAACTATCACAATTTATCGTGATAATAATGGTACAATTGCAAACTCGAAGGAACCACGAGCCCATAAGGTGAGTAAACACATAGAGCGCAAGTACCACCAGATACGAGAAATCGTAAAGGAGGTAGAAGTTGTTGTCGCCTAGATTGCATCAGAGGATGACCTGGTAGACCCTTTTCACTAAGGCCCTTCTAGCGAGAGCTTTGATAGGCATGTGGAGGGAAGGGGAATCAGATGTATGGCAGTATGAGCACAACATAGTCTTTTAGTATAAGTGGGAGATTGTAGGGATGTATACTGAAAAGTCTATCTTTTCTATGAACATCTTTATTTTTGAAATAAGAATCACATGATCATTGTTTGCATATTTTTATGCATATTGTCTAATATGTTAGATTGTAGATAACATGGTGTGTGGTGTCACATGGGAGATCATGTTATCGGCTCCTTGTAAAGTATAAGTAAAGGCTCACAACCGAGATGACTTTGGACAAACCATCGGAATGGTTGTAGTGTGATTTGGTATTGGTTTGTCTTGACCATAGAATCACACTAGTGCACTTTGAGTGTATTGAGCAGGACCGACTTAGAGGTGATTCGATTTATTGCTGACTACATAATCGAATCGGACCTCAGATTGTTGGGTTTCCGGCACCGCGACGTGTGTGTGTTCGATCATGTTTCGTAAACATGAGCACAGCGGAAGCAATTAAAAATAATAAATCTATATTTATTACAACACACACAACACACGCATGCATATTACAACAAGTGTAGACATAACCGTAAATTAAAATTTGCAATACAAGGAAATTAAACTACGTTATACCTTTCGTATGACGTGTAGCGGGAACGGCATCAACCGGAACGATCCTCGTAAGAATCGTCTCTTTCCGTATCCACGCCGAGCTCCTCGGGATGACTTCGCCAATCCACGAGCTTTGTCTTCGTACGGGTTACTAGCCTCGTGTTGAAGACGACGTGATCGAGAGATGATCACGATCCGAATCCAAATTCGGACCTAAAAACAAGTCCTCAAGACTCGCTTCTCCGGAGAGGTATTCGTCAACCGATTGACGAATCCTTCGTCCTCCACCTCAGAGGATTACCGGAGATCAAATCCCCGGTATGTTAGCCGCTGTCGGATCACTAACCGTCGTCCAAACGACGCTCCGACGAGAGGAGAAGAAGCTGTCCAGAAAACTGGACAGCTTGGTGGAGGAGTAGGCGCCAGCCAAAACAAGGAGAGAAAAAGCTCACCTTGATGCCGAACCTATAGGAGATCACCGGAGGGTCGCCGGAGGTTCACCGGCTGGAGCTTGGACGCCGGCAAGGGTCTTGGACGGCGGCACAAAGCTGGGCGGCGGCAGCTTGTAGTTGGGCGCCGAAAATTCCTCCAAGGGGTGGGCGGTAACTTCAAGCTAGGGTTTTGGATGATTAGGGCTTAACAATCCCTTAAGCCCTCTTTTATAGAGAATTAATTCTCTTAATGGTTAATGGATCATATCCATAAAGCCCGTTAACCCGCTCCATTAAGATAAGTTAAAATAAACCAAACCATGATGGTTTATTTTAAGTTAAAACGAACCGAACCAACTTTTGGTTCATTCGTTTAAAATAAACCAAACCCTTTGGTTTATTCTTATCCATTGGATTAGAACCAAACCATTTTGGTCCATCCATTACGTCTTCATAAGACGCAGCCCATCCATGCTTCCATTGCGACTGAAACGATTTCATGCTCGCTTTATGTTTGGTCCAACCAAACCTAGTTTCTCTCGGTCTGAGAATCCCATTCTCAAGCTCGTTTTAAATCCTTTGGATTACACTCGTTGTGCGTGTGACCAAATAGGTTCTCGGTTTATGTTGGCCGTCTATAATTAACCATTAATTATAGAACGATCATG
The DNA here is from genome assembly GCA_025175895.1 of Wurfbainia villosa. NCBI lineage: Eukaryota > Viridiplantae > Streptophyta > Magnoliopsida > Zingiberales > Zingiberaceae > Wurfbainia > Wurfbainia villosa. The sequence continues at coordinate 32,189,148 of CM046000.1, read as the reverse complement.
AGTGGCACCTAGTAGTACATCATGATCCCCAATTAACCGAAAAGATCAACGGTTGATCCCGAACTATTTCTGAAACCCTTCAGTAGCTCGAATGAATCGTGCCCCATTCCCTTCACTCATCTTATACCCACTTGGTTCAGGACATGGTCTATAGTGTCAGTCCCCACTAGGCTGACTATGTCACACCTAGCCCAAGTATCATTTCCTCGTCCTACGGATTCTAGTTACTCCACATGTATCGAAGAGTACCTTACTCTAAACATGTAATGCTTTGGCCAAAGACTTTAGTAACAATCCGACGAGAGGCCATGGGTATACATCTCCTCGCAAGGAGTGGTGAATCCTTTATAGGCTATTCAAACACCTTCGATCACTTCGACTTATACCCAATCATCCCGGGTCCACATCTCCTCGGAGATGTTTGCTTAAGATGTCAAAGCATAAGTCTCCATGATCAAGATGACTTGAATACCGCAAGTCAAAGGAACATCGCACTTAAGCCACGGTAAGAACTTCATTGACATATCTATATATGCAGAGAACCATATGAAGTTTACTACGGTGGTCACTCCAATGAACTAGTTACCATAACTAGCATCCACGATTAACTCGGACATCACTATGTCTCCGGCCGGTGAGAATCACCGCTTGGATACACCAAGGAGTATACCTCGTGCTAGTCTCGCAATTGATGGTGTCCAAATCCATCAATTCATCGACTAGGATAATTCCGATACATCACAATTACACATGTAGAGATACTCACTAGTTGTGATCCAATCACAAATTCTCTCATGCCGTGAATCGTATCGTGGACATTCAAGAAAATGAGTTTAAGATCCAATCAAATACATAAAACATGTATACTCAAATAGTGAATCTTCATTTATCATATAAATGGTTCATACATAAGGCGATTGCCTTAGGACATCTCTCATATATTACTAACAGACTCCCACTTGGCCTAATGCCAATCGCTACGGTATCCAATACCATAAGCTCTAACATGACCCTCAAACTTACTTTGAGGTAATGCTTTAGTCAAAGGATCCGCTAAGTTCCTTTCAGTGGGAATTTTCTCGATTTGTATTTCGTTCCTACTTATGATCTCTCTGATAAGATGATAGCGGCGGAACACATGTTTGGATCGTTGATGAGACCTTGGCTCTTTCGCCTGTGCAATTGCTCCATTGTTGTCGCAGTAGACCGGTATTGCTTCAACAATGGCCGGAATCACACCAAGTTCATGAACGAACTTCTTGATCCAAACCGCTTCCTTTGCTGCTTCCGAAGCTGCAATATATTCTGCCTCAGTGGTAGAATCCGCTACAGTCTCTTGTTTGGAACTTTTCCAACTCACTGCACCCCCATTCAAGGTGAACACATATCCAGACTGAGACCTGGAATCATCTTTGTCTGTCTGGAAGCTGGCATCCGTATACCCGCGTATCACCATGTCCCCTTCTCCATATATTAGGAACACATCCTTAGTTCTTCTCAAGTACTTAAGGATCGTCTTAACAGCTGCCCAATGATCCATTCCTGGATCGGATTGGTATCTGCTCGTGACACTCAGAGCGTACGATACATCGGGCCTCGTACATAACATAGCGTACATGATAGATCCTATTGCGGATGCATAGGGAATCTTACTCATGCAAATCCTCTCGTCTTCTATGCGCGGACACATAGACTTCGAAAGGTGTACCCCATGCCTGATGGGCAGATAACCTTTCTTGGATTCCGACATGCTAAACCTCTTTAGCACTCGGTCTATATATGTAGACTGTGAAAGACCAAGCAACCATTTCGATCTATCTCTATAGATCTTAATCCCGAGGATGTAGGTTGCTTCTCCCAGGTCTTTCATGGAGAATGTCTTGGATAACCAAACCTTCACTGACTGTAAGATTGAAACATCGTTTCCTATAAGTAGTATGTCATTGACATACAATACTAGGAATACGACTGCACTCCCACTAACCTTCTTGTACACACAAGGTTCGTCTGGATTTTGTGAGAAATCAAACTTTTTGATTGTCTCATCAAAACGGATATTCCAGCTCCTGGATGCTTGCTTCAATCCATAAATAGATCATCGCAATTTGCATACCTTGGTTTTATCAACCGATGTGAAACCCTCAGGCTGTATCATATACACGTCCTCGAGCAGGTTTCCATTAAGGAAAGCTGTTTTCACATCCATCTGCCATATCTCATAATCATAATGAGTCGCTATGGCCAGGAGCATCCGAATGGATTTAAGCATAGCTACAGGCGAATAGGTTTCGTCATAATCAACACCTTGTTTTTGACGATATCCTTTCGCCACCAATCTAGCCTTATAGGTAATCACATTACCATCCATGTCGGTTTACTTCTTGAAAACCCACTTTCACCCTATAGGCTTTATCCCTTCAGGTGGGTCAACCAAGTTCCAAACTTGGTTTTCATACATGGAATCCATTTCCGACTTCATGGCACCAAGCCACTTATCCCTTTCTGAACTTGTCAGCACTTCTTCATAACTGGTAGGCTCCTCATCATCAATGAGTAACACATCGTTCGATTCACTTATGAGAAATCCATATCTCTCAGGAATATTGCGTGTTCTACCAGATCTACGAAGATGTGGTGTTACAATAGGTCCAGCCGATTGCTCATCACTATGAGTTGTCGGCTGTTGTGCTTCACCAGGTATCTCATCAATGTCTATTTGAGTCTCTCGAGCCTCCTCAAGCTCGACGACACTCCCACTATTTTCTTGCAAGAGAAACTCTTTCTCTAGAAACACAGCATGCCTTGAAACAAACACCTTTTGTTCCACAGAATGATAGAATTGGTAACCCCTTGTTTCCTTAGGGTATCCAATAAATAGACATTTATCAGACTTAGCATCCAATTTGTCTGATATTGTCCGCTTCACATAAGCAGGACAACCCCATATCTTCAAGTAAGATACATGAGGTTTCTTACTATTCCATATCTCATATGGAGTAGTTGAGACTACCTTGGTATGCATTCTGTTTAACAAGTAAACAGTTGTCTGAAGTGCATAACCCCAAAAGGACTTGGGAAGAGTCGCATGATTCATCATTGACCTGACCATGTCCAACAAGGTCCGGTTACGCCTCTCAGATACACCATTATGCTGTGGTGTATATGGCGGAGTCCATTGAGACAATATGCCATTGTCTCTTAGATAATCAAGAAACTCTTGACTTAAGTATTCACCACCTCGATCCGATCGAAGTATTTTAATACTTTTGTCATGTTGTTTCTCTACTTCATTTCTGAATTCTTTGAACCTTTCAAAGGCTTCAGACTTGTGTTTCATCAAGAACACATACCCAAACCATGAGTGATCATCGGTGAAGGTAATGAAGTAGCTATAGCCTCCTAAAGATTGAGTTGACATAGGTCCATATACATCACTATGTATTAGGCCTAGCAACTCTCCCACTCGTTCACCTTTTCCGTAAAGGTAACTTAGTCATCTTGCCTTTTAAGCATGATTCGCATGTATCGTATGAATCCAATTCAAAGCGATTCGAGATTCCACATCGGTGTAATTCGGACATGCGTTTCTTGCTTACATGGCCAAGACGACAATGCCACATGTAGGAGTCTATTTGATTATCCTTCGAGCACTCTTGTTGCTCGCCGATATTGCAAATGTCCTTTGGATACGTCCAACGTATAAACACCATTGCTTAAAGTTCCAGTCCCATAAAGAACCCCATTCAAAGTTATGTAACAACAATTGTTACTAAACGTCAAATGGAAACCATTTCTATTTAAACAAGAAATAGAAATGATGTTCTTTATCAACAAAGGAATATAAAAGCAATTGTCCAGTTCTAAGACAAGTCCTGCAGGGAGTTTCAACAAATACGTTCCGATGGCGAGTGCAGCAACCTTTGCTTCATTCCCAACACGTAAATTTGACTCTCCCCTTGATGAGTCTTCTTCTATTCCTTAGCCCATGTATGTCATTACATATATGTGACCCACACCCAGTATCAAATACCCAAGTGTCTGAGGAAATAGAATGACAATCAATAAAGAAGATTTCTGAAGAAGATGGGGCATCCGATGCCTTATCCTTCTTCACGGACTCAAGATAAATCTTGCACTTTCTTCGCAAATGGCTCTCCTTGCCATAATGATGGCAAGTTTCCTTTTGTGCTAGTTCTACCTTCTTAGCCCTTCTCTTCTTTCCCTTCTGTTGTTCCTTTGACTTTCTCTTAGAACCTTTCTTCGAGGAATCAACTAACAGCACCGTCCCCTGCTCATGCTTCTCAGAAGACTCCACAGTCTTCAGCATATTGAGCAGTACCACAGATGAACCTCCTAGCATCTCAGAGGTGAAGAGGAGCTTTGAGACTTCGAACCTTTCGAATCTCACTTGTTCATCAACCAACTCACAAAGATGAAGGACTACGATATGAGCATCCATATGCTCATGCTGCTTTCGTAGCTTGGGTTCCATCGCGGCTAGCATGATGCAACTCATTTGTTCAGAATCACTCACATGTTTCTGATAGGCCAACAATTGGTCCAAAGTTGCATCGTCACTAGGACGGGCGGGAAGAGGCGCTTCGAGGACATACACAAGCTTTTCCACCTTGAGAACAATTCTCAAGTTTCTAAGCTAGTCCAAGAAGTTCGGCCCAGTCAATTTATTTGAATCCAAAATGGAACGCAAATTCAAACACATCATGATCAATATATTAACTTAGAAATACAAAACGAGCATATATGAGAAAGATGATTTTAAAATGCATCAATATACATTTATAAATCCCATTCATTTTTTGAATTTCAAAAACCCCAAAATCACTTCGGGAGATCGTAGGTCCATCTCCGAATGGGCTGATATCCATCATAGTTATGAACAACCTTGGAGAGAGTCCAACAAGCCATTCATAACTACGACGGTAGGTATCAACTATACCGATTGCATATCACGTATATGCAACTATCACAATGTGCTATCAACTAATTGAATGTTCACACATACATCGGGTTGTTAACACATTAACAAGTATGCATCATATGCATAGCACCCAACTTCACCTCCCTTTACATCGACCTTGGAGAGAGTCCAACAAGCCGATGCTCCAGGTTAAAGCCAACCCATTAATCAGGACATAGTTTTAATATGGTTAGAGCGCATTCAACCAATTAGCCCAGCTTGGAGAGAGTCCAACAACCAAAGCTAACGATTGACCTCTGACTCTTACCATATTAGTATTAAACTATTCCATGGTTTGAACATATTCTGTGTTCGAGTGGGCTAGGGTTTTTATGTTCCATCCTCTTTGCATGCAAATAACTATTATCTACATTACATGGCATACATGGCATACATCTACATGTCACGACACGCATGGCATAATGTTATGCATCTAATGCAATTACATGGCATACAATTATGTCATGTATATAATTTCCTTATATGTCATAACTATTTATTGAAATAAAATATGTTTAAGATTTGATTCTCCAAATCAAATCATAATTAAATTAGGAAACAAATTTCCAAATCTAATCACATATTTTATTCATGGAATTATTTGATTAAGGAAAATCTATTTAGGAAACCAATTTTCTAAATCATTAAAACTACTTATGGAAATAAAATATTTTAAGATTTGATTTCCCAAATCAAATCATGATTAAATTAGGAAACAAATTTCCAGAATCTAATCAAATATTTTATTTATGGAAAATATCAATTTCCATAAATACTTCCAACTTTCCAAAAGTGGAAGATTTCCATAAATACTTCTAGACTTTCCAAAATTGAAAAATTTCCATAAATACTTCTAAATTTCCAAAATTTAGAAAATTTCTAGAAATACATTATGACTATCGCAAAACCATTTTTTACGATTATGTCGAAACACAACCTGGGCTCTGATACCACTGTTGGGTTTCCGGCACCGCGACGTGTGTGTGTTCGATCATGTTTCGTAAACATGAGCACAGCGGAAGCAATTAAAAATAATAAATCTATATTTATTACAACACACACAACACACGCATGCATATTACAACAAGTGTAGACATAACCGTAAATTAAAATTTGCAATACAAGGAAATTAAACTACGTTATACCTTTCGTATGACGTGTAGCGGGAACGGCATCAACCGGAACGATCCTCGTAAGAATCGTCTCTATCCGTATCCACGCCGAGCTCCTCGGGATGACTTCGCCAAGCCACGAGCTTCGTCTTCGTACGGGTTACTAGCCTCGTGTTGAAGACGACGTGATCGAGAGATGATCACGATCCGAATCCAAATTCGGACCTAAAACCAAGTCCTCAAGACTCGCTTCTCCGGAGAGGTATTCGTCAACCGATTGACGAATCCTTCGTCCTCCACCTCAGAGGATTACCGGAGATCAAATCCCCGGTATGTTAGCCGCTGTCGGATCACTAACCGTCGTCCAAACGACGCTCCGACGAGAGGAGAAGAAGCTGTCCAGAAAACTGGACAGCTTGGTGGAGGAGTAGGCGCCGGCCAAAACAAGGAGAGAAAAAGCTCACCTTGATGCCGAACCTATAGGAGATCACTGGAGGGTCGCCGGAGGTTCACCGGCTGGAGCTTGGACGCCGGCAAGGGTCTTGGACGGCGGCACAAAGCTGGGCGGCGGCAGCTTGTAGTTGGGCGCCGAAAATTCCTCCAAGGGGTGGGCGGCAACTTCAAGCTAGGGTTTTGGATGATTAGGGCTTAACAATCCCTTAAGCCCTCATTTATAGAGAATTAATTCTCTTAATGGTTAATGGATCATATCCATAAATCCCGTTAACCCGCTCCATTAAGATAAGTTAAAATAAACCAAACCATGATGGTTTATTTTAAGTTAAAATGAACCGAACCAACTTTTGGTTCATTCGTTTAAAATAAACCAAACCCTTTGGTTTATTCTTATCCATTGGATTAGAACCAAACCATTTTGGTCCATCCATTACGTCTTCATAAGACGCAGCCCATCCATGCTTCCATTGCGACTGAAACGATTTCATGCTCGCTTTATGTTTGGTCCAACCAAACCTAGTTTCTCTCGGTCTGAGAATCCCATTCTCAAGCTCGTTTTAAATCCTTTGGATTACACTCGTTGTGCGTGTGACCAAATAGGTTCTCGGTTTATGTTGGCCGCCTATAATTAACCATTAATTATAGAACGATCATGAGTGGCACCTAGTAGTACATCATGATCCCCAATTAACCAAAAGATCAACAGTTGATCCGAACTATTTCAAACCCTTCAAGAGTCTCGAATGAATCGTGCCCCATTCCTTCACTCATCTTATACCCACTTGGTGACATGGTCTATAGTGTCACCTCACTAGGTCGACTACGTCACACCTAGCCCAAGTATCATTTCCTCGCCCCACGATTCTAGTTACTCCACATGTATCAAGAGTACCTTACTCTAAACATGTAATGCTTTGGCCAAAGACTTTAGTAACAATCCGACGAGAGGCCATGGGTATACATCTCCTCGCAAGGAGTGGTGAATCCTTTATAGGCTATTCAAACACCTTCGATCACTTCGACTTATACCCAATCATCCCGGGTCCACATCTCCTCGGAGATGTTTGCTTAAGATGTCAAAGCATAAGTCTCCATGATCAAGATGACTTGAATATCGCAAGTCAAAGGAACATCGCACTTAAGCCACAGTAAGAACTTCATTGACATATCTATATATGCAGAGAACCATATGAAGTCTTACTACGGTGGTCACTCCAATGAACTAGTTACCATAACTAGCATCCACGATTAACTCCGACATCACTATGTCTCCACCGGTGAGAATCACCGCTTGGATACACCAAGTAGTCTCGACAGAATTGATGGTGTCCAAATCCATCAATTCATCGACTAGGGATAATTCCGATACATCACAATTACACATGTAGAGATACTCACTAGTTGTGATCCAATCACAAATTCTCTCATGCTGTGAATCATATCGTGGACATTCAGTAAATGAGTTTAAGATCCAATCAAATACATAAAACATGTATACTCAAATAGTGAATCTTCATTTATCATATAAATGGTTCATACATAAGGCGATTGCCTTAGGACATCTCTCATATATTACTAACACAGATATTATTTTGTACATGCTCTTAATCCCGATATAATAATGGGCACATATACTTAGTAGTCATCTCTTTGATTTACCAATGGGCGAGATTTATAGATAAATCGATAGGCTCGATAAGTTGGGAGATGATATTATTTATATGGTGTGTCGTTGATTATAGGAGGAAACCGTGTCCTATATATATTAGGATGATGATGTCCCCTTGAGGAGCTCATAAGGTTCATCATGTAAACCCTGCAGGTGGACTTGGTCCGGCATAATGAAAATGTTGAGTGGTACTACTCACGAAGTTAGATGTTGATTAATTAATGGTCAGTAAATTAATTAATGGACGGACATTCAAGATCTTAAACACGGGGAGAAAATGTACAAATAATATATGGAGCCCATATTATCATATAGGGGTTGGTGAGGTAGATCAATGATGATCCTTTAGTGGATTAGATCATCATTAGTGGATCGGACTTTATGTGGGCTTGATCCATGGGTGGCCAAGATCCAACTCCTCCTCATGGTCCCTAATGTAGCCTATTAACACCTCATGAAGCTTAGATCCAATGGATGAAAACAAAACTCTAGATCCAAAGGTAGAGATTAAATCTCTAGATCTGACGGTTGAGATTAAATCTCTAGATCCGACGGTTGAGATTAAATCCCTAGAACCAATGGAGGAGATTAAATCATGGCTTGAGCCCAACTCTATAAATAGAGATCATGAAGTGGGCGGCAAGATAATGAAAGGAGGGGATTAGGGTATGTCCCTTGGGCGGCAACCAATCCTAATTAGATTAGGATTGGGAGTGGTGGCTAGGGTTAGGGTTTTGGGGATTAGAGTGGGCGGCAACAAGGAGTTCCTTCTTCTTCCTAAGGTTGGCCGGCCCCTATTCTTCTCCTCTCTACCTTGGCATGAGCTCATCCTATTCTTCTTCCCCTCTTCCATGGTCGGCAATAAGGAAAGCTTGGATTAGGGTTTGGAAGCTTAGGGTTTAGGATGCTTGGGTGGCACCAAATAAGGAAGTAGTTTGGTTTATTCTTCCTATCCTTTGGTGGCCGGCGCCCACAGCCCTATCCCAGCCCTTGGATGGCATCCAAAGACTCCTTCTCCTTCTCCTTAGGTGGTGGAAACAAGATATAGGGGTTTCCCTTGGTGTCTTGGCCGGTTTCCACCATTATCTCCTTCTCCTTGTTGGCCGGCGGCAAGCATTTCTTTTGTTGCTTGTTGGTTGGCTATAGGAAGGAGATGAGCCTTGTTTCTATTCTTCCTCTTGCTTTGGAAGAGCAAGGAAGAAAGATTTGCGATCTAGGAGTTTCGACATTTGGTAGAGTGTCACCCACACGACGTCCGAAAGGAGGAAGGACATACATTAAAAGATCGAGAGGTATATCGATTCTCTAATTTTTATATGTTACATGTTTGTATTTGTTTTTCATTTATGAGCATGATATAAATCTATATATGGATAAATAATACTTGGATCCCGAGCATAAATACAAAAACCGATGATCCGAACATCATCTATTCCATGACTACTCGTAGAATAGAGGATGGTCACTTGAACAACTAGTTTGTTCAAGTGACCTCTCTAAACGAATAGCACGACGATGACTTGGTGGTTTGGGCAATCCCTTTTGTCTAGGATTAAATTTTTTTAATCCGGGGACATCGAAGGGATCGCCATGGACAAGCTACCGAGGTGAAGTGGGAAGCGAAGTTTCCCCTCACGGACTCGATAAGCAAAACCCTTCACCGCTGTGCTAACACAAAATGTTGAAACAAACGATCAAATTCCATCATCGTACGAGAAATGCTATTCACCCCTCTCTAGCAACGATCAATTCCCTAACAGAAACTAACTTGGGCTAGGTGTGACGTAGTCAGCCTAGTGGGAACGAACACATAGACCATGTCCTAAACCAAGTGGGTATAGGAAGAGTGAAAGAAACAAAGCACGAACAACTGTAGCTGTTAAAGGGTTCAGAAATATTTTGGAGTCAATTTAGACTTTCCGATTAATTGGGGGTCATTATGCACTACTAGGTGCCACTCATGATCTATTCATAATTAAGGGGTTAATTATAAATGACCAACATAACTGGGAACCTATTGTTGGGTTTTTGAGGCACCGACGTAGGCATGTGTTCGAACATGTTTCGTAAACATGCACAGTAGAAACAAAAAAAAATGATAATAAACTTTTTTATTATATTACACACACTACATGCATGCAGGATACAAGAGTGTAGACATAATCGTACATTTAAATTTTGCAATAAAGGAAATTACACTAGGTATACCTGATGAATAACACGCAGCTAGAAGGGAATTAACCTTAGCGGCCCTCGCAAGTTTCACCTCTATCCAAGTCCACACCGAATATTGTCTGGATAGCTTCACAAGCTACGTGCCCCATCTTGACAAGAGATATTAGTCTAACGTTGAAGGTGTTGTGATCTGAGAGACGATCACAAAACAAGTTCCACGAACTTGTTTCCTCGGAAGTGTCGGCCAATCAAATTGGCCTATTGCAGGAAGGTGGCTGGCAGTTGCAAGGGTCGACGGCTGGGCTGTTGGTCGAAGGATGGCTGGCGGCTGTAGAGGAAATGTTGACCGCTAGAGGGGGGTGAATAGTGTCGTGCTAGTACGTTGATGGAATTTGATTGTGTTTGTCTCTACACAATCGTTAGTATGCAGCGAAATATAGAAGTACAATATAAAGACAAATGCGAATACACAATCACAAGATAAAGATGTAATGTGGTTCAGAACCGAACGGTTCCTACTCCACGGATCGAGCTCTAAAGAGCTCTAGCGATGCCAATCACACACCACTATGTAATAACTCCTTCTCAACACAAGTCGGAGGTGGAGAAATCTTTTACAAAATATTACAACAGTAATACAAGTAAACAACAAGCAATTACAAGTGAATATAACAAAAGAAAGCAAAGAAAACTTTACACAAATCTTTTGGAATCTTGCTTGTTGATTGCCTTGGACTAGCAGTTGAAGGCTCTGATTTGCAGCAGTAAATCGCTTCAAAACGTCCAAGAAAACCGGTGGTGATTTCCTCCTCCACTAGCTCCATTTAAAGCTGCAACCTGAGCTAGAAATTGCCGATCAGTCGATTGCTCAGGACCATCAGTCGACTGATGACACTGTTGTCGTGAGATAACGGCTAGATCCACGCTGGAAAGATCCAACGGATCTATCATTAGTCGACTGATCATACCCATCAATTAACTGATGGAGCCTTCACTCGACTGCTTCCCCCGCAGTCGAGTCTTGACTCCATTCTGTGCCTGAATTCTCGAGCACCCGGTCGGTGATCACAAGATCGATCATTGCTCGGCCAATCCGATCGCCCACCACTGGATCGGGTCATCGCTAAATCAATCCTGCGAAAACCCTAGTTGACTCACGCCAGTCGACTGCCACATGACACTAGGCGACTGGCACACCTCAAACATGAGGTTTTAACCCAAGTATGGTTCCCCCATACTTGCTAGACCACCCTTAGCCTAGACCTAAGCCTTCTAGCCACATCCGTCAACCTCATGCCTCTCGGATCTCTCCAAGTCATCCATGACTTGTTCATCCATTGCGCTAGCCTTCAGGTGCTTCCATCGGCTATATCATGCTAACGGTGTCTACACCGCCAAGGCACATTGGACTTACGCTGCCAAGACTCTGCTTGGACTTACGCCGCCAACCATTGTACTTATGCTGCCAAGACTCCCGCTTGGACTTTACGCCACCAATATCAACCCCTTGGACTTCTCAAATGCCAAGACTCAAACTTGGACTTTCCCTTGTCAACCCATGTTGGACTTTTCCTTACCAAGACCCATGCTTGGACTTTTCCTTGCCAAGACCCATGCTTGGACTTTTCATGACATGGTCAACCCCAGTCAACCATCAAAATCCCCCTAGAGTCAAACTCCAGTCCGATCAATAATGACCTGGGTCGATTGTATCAACAATCTCCCTAAAATATTACCAGACATCAATATCAAACCTCCATGTCGAACACTTCCATGTCAAACATCAAAACATCACTCAAGTCAAACTCGAGTCCGGTCAATCGTGACCTGGGTCGATTGCACCAATAATCTCCCCCTTTTTGATGTTTGACAAAAACACAACCTTTGAGTTAGAACACTAACTCAAATCTCCTTACCAATTATCCCAAATTGGTAATTCCAAACATTCTCCCCAATTCTCCGAATTGACAATTAATAACATCAATTGATAACACTCTCCATACCATTCTCTCCCAAAACATTCTCCCCCTTTTTGACTAACATCAAAAATGTTATCTCTCCAAGGAGGTCAATGTCTCATGTCCCAATGAGATCTTACAATCTCCCTCTTGGTTCAAAAATACCTAGGATGCCTACCATCTTCCTAGTGATAAGTCCCATATCACTCAAGAGAGGCAATCCTATACACTCTCCCAATTTCCAAATTGGGTATCTCAAAATCCATTTTCCTCCTCATGAGGAAAAAATATCATCCATCATCCCATGATGGATACCTCCCCCTAAAGGCTTTCTCTCCCTTGACCATTGCACCAACAATGTCCTTGGGAAGTCCCTAAGCCAATAGGAACTCTAAACCATCAAAAATAAGGTTCAAAGTTCAAACATGAACTCCCTACACCTTAAATTTGATACATCATCCTAACACCTCTCCTAATCCATATCCAATAGATTTTCACCCTTTATAATGCTTCCCAAAGTATATCCTAGGGTTAGGAGTGGTTAGGGAACCTTACCATAGCTGAAATGGGGTTAAACATCCTTCTTTTACCCGAAATTAGCATTGTCAATCGAGTCCATTAGAAATCAGTCGACTGCCACTCTCATCAGTCGACTACCACCAAAGGCAGTCGGCTGATAACTGAAAAATCCAATTTTCAGTTATCAGAGTTGAATTTCAGAAATTCATAAATAATTTTATGTATATCAAAAAATCATGAAAATTCATACGTATAATACTTATGACACATACAATTGGTGAAAAATATTAGAAAAATATTTTATCTATAAAATATTGAAATTGATATAAAGTTCAAAAGTGAAGAAAAACTTCAATGTTTTAGCTCACTTTGTATCAACTTCATCAATGGTGATTGCTATCAAAAGATAGACTTAACCAAGATTTTATAAATTGATTTTAAAATGTTTTTGAAAACCTATATTGGATCATATTCCTTGGGCTTAATGTACATGACTTGAACACAAGCTTTCCCAATGATCCACCCATGATTTTAGATGAGTTTACGTTCATCTAGATGCAAAAACTATGCACCTTGAACTCAACTCGTATCCTAGCATCTCACATATATCTGGGGTGTATGAAAACACACACAAGTCAATGTGATGTGAGATGTGGGTTTTTGGTTCATCTTAAACTAAAGCCTTATGCATTTTCTAAGGCAACAATACTTGATTCCCTTATAAATGGGACTCCAAGTCATGCCATTGTCCTTAAATAAATTTTCATTAACTTAAATGCATGAATGATCATGGCATAAATGATAGCAATAATTAAGCATGACCAATGATCATGATGTCATGGCATATGATATAATCTAGAAACACATGACATTTATCCTTAATCCTAAACATGATCATGACATATAAATAATAAAAATAAACATGATGTCATGACATGTTATATGGCAAATCAAGCATGACATATAAAATGTATAGGTATAACAATACCTAAATTTTAATATTTGTTGCCATTTGATATAATTAAGTATATTTTGCCATATTGCCACTAATCTCCCAAGTGTGCCAAAACCCCAAAATGACACAGAAACACCTCTAAACTTGATTTGTGACAATTTAAATTATTTTTCACAATCCCAAAAATGTATTGGCACATCCTAAAATCTTTTAAGATCATAATGTCAAATCTATTTCCAAGGTATCCATAACCTTGAAAATTACCTAAAGTGCCACCTTTACCATGGTTGAGTTAACTACCCATCCAATTAAAGTTGGCACACCCTAAACCCATCTAGCGTGAATCGATTACGCTCTTAGGAACCCAAAATCTATTTGAGCTCCTAGGGTTTACTAGGTATTCCTTAGGGATAACCTCCCTAGATACCTTCCTAATGACCCTTCTAGGCTTGTTTGCCTTGGTCATTTGGGTCTTGCCATGGTTAACTCTAGGGGTGACTCCCCTTGTAACCTTCTTAGTGGCCACCCTAGGTTTCTTCGAAACCCTGGCCACTAGGCACATACCTTGGTCAACTCTAGGGATGACTTTCCTATTTACCTTGGTCTTCCTAGACCTATTTTGTGTTCCATAATCAAATGGAACATTGTGGTAAGCCTTTTTGGGCTTAGGCTTGCCCTTGGATGGTTCTTATTTTCTAGGTCTTTGACTTTGACTATTTGACCCTAGGTTTTGACTTCTAGACCCTAAATGTTGACCATTTGACCTTTGCACTTGATTTGTCATTTTTGCAAGGGTCTTTTCAAGTTTTTCAAGCCTTTACCTCAAGGCTTGATTTTCCAACTCTAATTGGCCAATTTTAGAATTTTGATTTAATCTTTGGGCATTGTCCTTTCTAGGCATATGCCTAGTCCATTTAGGATTAAAACCTAGATGATCCTCAATTTTTCAAATAGATGCCTTAGGTAAAATATTTTTAGGGACATTAGTCCCAAATTTCTCCTTATTCCTAAGGTTGACTTTCTTGGCTCCTAAACAATATTCATTGTTTCTAGCATGCTTTTCATGATAAATGACAACATTATTAACATAACTCCTAGCATGATTTTGCCTATTATTTAAAGAAAGAGCATTATTTAGATATACCTTAGGGTTTGCCTTAGAGGCTCTCCCTACTTGTGATGCTCCCCTTTGTGTCTTCTTCTCCCCCTTTGGGCATTGATTCCGGTAGTATCGCGGTTTTGGCCTGAAGCAAAATCACTTGCTCCACCGGGTCATCCTTGACCTTTGGCATGGTGGAGCTTCTTGACTCTTTTAGGGCACTTACTCTTGTAGTGCCCGGATTCCCTACACTCAAAGCATATTATATATATTTTTATTTAAAACCAAATTGCTTGAGTTACCTAGGGTGGTGGTGGAGTTTTGAGCTTCCTCATCTTGACCGGATGTTGAAGGCTCTTCTTGAGGTTGCTCCGGTGTAGATGGTCTCTCCTCCTCAATCCTAGAAGTGGATGCTTCTTCCACTTCTTCCACCGATTCAAAAGTTGACTCCCTATCAACTTCTGAATCCTCACTCACTTGTGAGGATGAGGATTCATCTTCGGCCTCCTCTTCTTGAGCCGGTGATGGGTCTTCATGGAGCTTGGCCAATTCACTCCAAAGCTCCTTGACATCCATACAAACACCTAGGCTACACAAGAAGTCATTAGGAATTAAATCAAAGATAAATTTGACTACCTTCTTATTTTTCTCGAATTGTTGAAGTTGCTCCTCACTCCATCTCTTCTTTTTGAGGAAGCTTCCCTTTGGTCCTTTTGGATATTCAAATCCTTCCATCAAAATAGATCATTCCTCAAGGTCTCTCATCATAATGAAATCTTCAATTCTTCTCTTCCAAGAATTGAAACCTTCTCGTCCATATAGGGTGTAGGGCACCGGTGTGTTGATGTCCCAACCTAGTTGTTCTTCCAACTCCATCTTCACCCTCTAGCGTCTTTGCTCCCGGCGGTTAGTCCGTAGAAGAGCCCCGGGCTCTGATACCAATTATAGAGGAAATGTTGACCACTAGAGGGGGGGGGGTGAATAGTGTCGTGCTAGTACATTGATGGAATTTGATCACGTTTGTTTCTACACAATCGTTAGTACACAGCGGAATATAGAAGTACAATATAAAGACAAATACGAATACATAATCACAAGACAAAGATGTAACGTGGTTCGGAACCGAACGATTCCTACTCCATGGATCGAGCTCTAAAGAGCTCTAGCGATGTCAATCACACACCACTATGCAATAACTCCTTCTCGACACAAGTCGGAGGTGGAGAAACCTCTTACAAAATATTACAACAGTAATACAAGTAAACAACAAGCAATTACAAGTGAATACAACAAAAGAAAGAAAAGAAAACTTTACACAAATATTTTGGAAGCTTGCTTGTTGATTGCCTTGGACTATCAGTTGAAGGCTCTGATTTGCAGCAGCAAATCGCTTCAAAACGTCCAAGGAAATCGGTGGTGATTTCCTCCTCCACGAGCTCCATTTAAAGCTGCAACCTGGGCGAGAAATCACCGATCAGTCGACTTCTTGGGACCATTAGTCGACTGATACCACTATTGTCATGAGACTACGGCTATATCCACGCTGGAAAGATCCAATGGATCCATCATCAGTCGACTGATGGGGCCTGCACTCAACTGCTTCCCTCGCAGTCGAGTCTCGACTCCATTCTGTGCCTGAATTCTCGAGCACCAGTCGACTGATCACAAGATCAGTCGACTGCTCGACAAATCAGTCGACTGCCCACCTCTGACAGTCGACTGCTAGGCCAATTTCCATAGTCAAACCCTAGTTGACTCATGCCAGTCAACTGCCACATGACACCAGTCGACTGGCACACCTCAAACATGAGGTTTTAACCCAAGTATGGTTCCCCCATACTTGCTAGACCACCCTTAGCCTAGACCTAAGCCTTCTAGCCACCTCCGTTAGCCTCACGCCTCTCAGATGCCTCCAAGTCATCCATGACTTGTTCATCCATTACGCTAGCCTTCAGGTGCTTCCATCGGCTATGTTATGCTAACAGTGTCTACACTGCCAAGGCATATTGGAATTACGCTGCCAAGACTCCGCTTGGACTTTACGCCGCCAACCATTGGACTTATGCTGCCAAGACTCCCGCTTGGACTTTACGTCACCAATATCAACCCCTTGGACTTCTCAAATGCCAAGACTCAAGCTTGGACTTTCCCTTGCCAACCCATGTTGGACTTTCCATGCCAAGACCCATGCTTGGACTTTTCCTTGCTAAGACCCATGCTTGGACTTTTCCTTGCCAAGACCCATGCTTGGACTTTACCTTGCCAAGACCCATGCTTGGACTTTTCATGACATGGTCAACCCCAGTCAACCATCAAAATCCCCCTCAAGTCAAACTCGAGTCCGGTCAATCATGACCCAGGTCAATTGTATCAACAATCTCCCCAAAATATTACCAGACATCAATTTCAAACATCAATGTTAAACCTCCATGTCCAACACTTCCATGTCAAACATCAAAACATACCATTTCCATGTCAAACATCAAAACATCACTCGAGTCAAACTCGAGTCTGGTCAATCGTGACCTGGGCCGATTGCACCAACAGTGGCTAGTGGCTGGAGGAGGCGGGGTCGCCAAGCTAGGCGGCAACAACACCAAGGGTGGGCGGTGAACAAGAAAGGAGAAGAGAAGAAGGCGGCTAGGGTTTCACAAATTCTAACTCCTATTATTTATAGAGAACGTATTTCTTGACCATCAAGAAACCCTCTCTCAACAATTATCGGTTCACAACCAAAATCCGTTAACCCGCTCCATTATTTTTAATTAAAATAAACCAAAATGCGTTGGTCTATTTTAAGTTAAAATAGACCAAACCAATTTTGGTTCATTCATTTAAAACAAACCAAACCCCTTTGGTTTATTTTCCACCATTGGATTAGAACCAAACCAATTTGGTTCATCCATCATGTCTTCAAAAGACTTGGCCCATCCATGCTTCCGATGTGACTGAAATAATTTCATGCTCGCCCCTTATTTGGTCCAACCAAACCAAGTCTCTCTCGATCTGAGAATCTTATTCTCAAGCTCATTTTAAATCCTTCGGATAAAACTTGTTGTGCATGTGACCAAATAGGTTCCCGATTTATGTTGGTCATCTATAATTAACCATTAATTATAAACCGATCATGAGTGACACCTAGTAGTACATCATGATCTCCAATTAACGGAAAAATCAATGGTTGACCCCATAACAACTTCTAATATGTTTCAAAAGCTATAGTGAGTCGTGCCCCGTTCCCTTCACTCATCTTATACCCACTTGGTTCAGGACATGGGCTATTGTGTTAATCCCCTCTAGGCTGACTACGTCACACCTAGCTCAAGTATCATTTCCTTGTCCTGTGGATTCTAGTTACTGAACATGTATCCAAGAGTACCATACTCTAAACATGTAATGCTTTGGCCAAAGACTTTAGTAACAATCTAACGAGTGGCCACGAGGTATACTTCTCCTCGCAAGGAGTGGTGAATCCTCTGTAGGCTATTCAAACACCTTCGGGTACTTCGACTTATACCCAATCATCCCGGGTCCACATCTCTTCGAAGATGCTTGCTCAAGATGTCAAAGCATAAGTCTCCATGACCAAGATGACTTGAATGTTAGGAATTAGACGTCGCTATGGGGGGGGGGGGGTGAATAGCGTGTTCATCGCTTCGATGGAAATTGATCGCGTGCTTGCTACAATTATATTAGTACGCAGTAAAAATAGAAAATACAATACAAATACACAAGCACAAATACACAAGATATAACGTGGTTCAAAACCTTAGGGTTTCTACTCCATGGATTGAGCTCGAATGAGCCCTAGAGATGTAAACACCACCACTAATCAATAATACTCCTTTTCGACAGTAAGTCGGAGGCGAAGAAACCTCGTACAAGGATTACAAAAGTAATATAAGCTAAAACAAGCAAATACAAATGAAAAACACAAAACAACGTAAAGAAAACTTTACAACTATTGCTTTGGATGCTTGCTTATTTGATTGCCTTGAACTAGCCTTGAAGGATTGGAAAGCACCAACTATACCCCTTCAAATCGCCCAAGAAAATCGCTCAAAGAACCATTACAAAATCCTCCACGAGATGCTCCTTTATAACCTTCATCAGATTGATTTTGCGCCTAGCAATCGACTTCCATAAGACCCTAATCGACTGCCAACAGTGTCGTTGTCTCACAACGACTTAATCCAAGTCAGCATCCAAGCCAACGGATACACTGGCAGTCGACTATGATTACCCATCAGTCGACTGCCAAGGTCATAGCTGACTAACCAGTCGGCTATAGAGCATTCTGCTCCCGCAACCTCGACCAACTGTCGACTGCTCAAGCCATCAGTCGACTGCCAAGGCCTTTTGTCGCAGTCAAACCCTAGTCGACTCACGGTAGTCGACTGGTCATAATCCCAGTCGACTGCCTATTAGGATGTATACTGAAAAGTCTATTCTTTATATGAAAATATTTATTTTTGAAATAAGAATCACATGATCATTGTTTGCATATTTATGGTTATGCATATTGTCTGATACATTACATTGTAGATAACATGGTGTATGGTGTCACACGGAAGATCATGTTATCAGTTCCTTGTAGAGTATAAGTAAAGGCTCACAACCAAGATGGTTTAGGACAAACCATTGGTATGGTTGTAGTGTAATTTGGTATTGGTTTGTCTTGACCATAGAATTACACTAGTACACTTTGTGTGTATTGAACAGGACCGACTTAGAGGTGATTCAATTTATTGCTGACTACATAATTGAATCGGACCTCGGATATTATGGTGTACATGATCTTAATCCCGATATAATAACGTGCACATGTACTTAGTATTTATTACTTTGATTTACCAATGGGCGGGATTTATAGATTAAATCAATAGGCTCGATAAGTTGGGAAATAATATTATTTACGTTGTGTGTCATTGATTATAGAAGGAAATCATGTCCTATGTATTAGGATGATGATGTCCCCTTGAGGAGCTCATAAGGATCATCATGTAAACCCTATAGGTGGACTTGGTCCGGCATGATGATGAGGTTGAGTGGTACTACTCATGGAGTTAGATGTTGATTAATTAATTGTCAATAAATTAATTAATTGACAGACATTCGATATCTTAAACACGGGGAGACATTTGTACAATTAATATAAGGAGCCCATATTTATTTATGGGGGTTGGTGAGGTATATCAATGATAATCCTCTAGTGGAATGGATTATCATTAATGGATTGGGCTTGTGTGGTTCGGATCCATTGGGTGGCTAAGATCCAACTCCTCCTCATGGTCCCTATTGTAGCCTATTTAAACCCTCATGAAATCTAGATCCAATGGACACGATTAAAAGGTGGTTTTGGGAAAAATCTATAAATAGGAGGCAAAGGCTTGGGCGGCATACAAGAATTGGAATTCTAGGGTTTGCTCCTTGGCTTGTGCGGCAACTAATCCTTTTGGAGATTAGGGGTTGTTTCAAGAGTTGGGCGGCTAGGGTTTGGACAGGTCTTGGGCGGCAACAAGTGGAAGGTTTTCCTATCTTCCTAAGGTTTAGCCGGCGCCCCTCTTCTCTTTTCTCTTCTTGGCCGACGACCATATCTCTCTCTTCTTCTCCTTTGGTCGGCGGCAACAAGTGTTAGGGTTTCTTCCCTTGGAGCTCTTGGCCGGCGCCCACACCATCTCCTTCTTCCTCTCCTTGGCCGGCGGCGACAACCAAGTTGGTGGCTTGGTGATCGGCACTAGATAAGAGAAGAAGTGTTTGATTATCTTCTTTTGTTCGGAAACAAGAAAAGGAAGATACGCGATCTAGGAGGTTTCAACTCTTGAAGGATCGTTGCCCACACAATGTTCTAGAGGAGGATAGGACATACAATAGAAGATCAAGAGGTATACAAGAGGTTTAATCTTGTTTATTTGATTTAGTTCTTTTGTATAATGCATGTGGCTAGTTTACTTGGATCCCGAAGATAAACACAAAAACCGGCGATCCGTACATCATCTATTCCACGACTAATCGAGGAAAAAAGTTAGGTTGCTTGAACAACAAGTTTGTTCAAGAGACCACTTGAATCGAATAGCACGAAGATGGATCGGTTGCTTGGGTAATTCGTCTTCGTCAAGGATTAGTTTTTTTTTTAATCTGGGGACGTAGATAGGATCGTCATGCATGAGCAACCGATGCGGGAAGCAATTCTCCACAAGTGGTATCAGAGCCACAGTTTCTGGTTTTGTGTGTTTAGGATTCGGTTACTTTTATGCACTTATCATATATTGTATGTGCTAGATGATAGTAGGGTATGGCCATATGTGTGTGCATGTGATTGGATGTATGTAATTGTAATATTAATTGAATCCTCGGGGTTGACGAGACTAGTATTTAATTTTTATAATTAAGTATGACATTATTTAGCCACCCTTTTATTTTAGTTTACTTTCGATCTAGATTTCATGTACACTCCTTTGTGGAGCATAGGATCGATGGATGTAAATTAAAATAATTTTTCTCGGCTTGGTTCTCCGGATGGCTTGTACATGGCGTAGGGAGGAGTGGACGAGATGGCAATATGATGGGAGGTATATTGGAAAACAAAAGCCATAATAGTTGGAAAATATTGTTTTTATATTTATTGCTTCTTGTTTGATATGCATGTTGTGTGCTTGAAAAATTCCTCATTTTAAATTACTAAGTGGGAGAGGGATATTTTTTTAAATTCCCATGGCCTCCATTACAATTTGACATGTGATGCAAACAAACTTGCGTGTCGGCTCTGAGTGCCTTCCTCCCCATCAGATGAGTTTATTTTGTGGATCACAAGGTCAAATATAGTCATAGGAAATTATTTAGGAGCATGTGTACTTCCCCATCGAAAGGCACATAATCTGAGATAATTGCCTTAGTATCGGGTAATGGTAAACACTTAGATGCAAATAGGAGTATCCTCCCCCTCGGAGTCACTACTTTTATTTGTAGGGCCGAAGAGGAACCAACTATTAATTTTATTTATCAAAAAGTAAGGTTGACAGGATAATAAAATTAATGGGTAAAACCTCCTCTTACAAATGTAGAATTCGTATACGTCCACACTATTGTGGCATACGATATTCTCGGTGTTTTGAGGTGTTGGTTGATTTTAAAATTTTATTTTTTGAGGAATCAATAAATTTTTGAAATTTAATGTTTTGATCTATATGATTCTTAGGTTTTTGAAAAATGACTTTCAACCCACTTGCTGTGATACTAAAGGAAAATAAACTTACTTGACCCAATTATGTTGATTGGAAAAGGAATCTAGATATTGTCTTGATTGTTGAGGAGTACAAGTATGTACTCTTTGAAGAGTGTCCTCCTAAGCCTACGGATGATTCTGGAGAAAAGGAGAAAGAGAGTTATAAAAGTGGATTAAGGCTGATGAGATGGCGCGGTGTTACATTTTGGCTTCTATGTCAAATGTATTGCAACATCAGCATCAAGCCATGCCTACTACTTATAACATGATGCTCAATCTCAAGGAACTTTTCGGACACCAGAATTGGGCTGCTAGGCAGGAAGCCATGAGGAACTTGATGACGACCACCATGGTCGAGGGAACACCCGTGAGGGATCATGTTCTCAAGATGATGGCTCATTTGAATGAGCTGGAAGTCCTTGGATCTTAGATCGATGAGGAAATCTAGGTCAATATCATTCTCCAATCTCTACCTAGGAGTTTTGAACAGTTTCGCCTGAATTACAACATGAATAAGAGGTTGTATTCGTTGGCAGAGCTTCTGATAGAACTCCAAGCGGTAGAGGGGCTTTTTCGTCAGAGTGCTCAGGCTCAGGCCATGGTTGCTCAGAAGGTTTCGACTTCTAAGCTGAAAGGCAAGAAGAAGAAGAAACAAGGTGGAGCAAAGGTGGCGGGAGGATCTCAGGGAGGAGTGAAGAAGTCGAAAGGCAAGTGCTTCACTTGCAAGCAGACTAGACATTAGAAGAAGGATTGCCCCAACCGGAAGCAGAACAAAGGTATATCCTTTGGTTTAGTCGTTGAAACATGTTTAGCGGTGTTATCTATCAGAACCTAGTGTTTAGATACGTGAGCCACTGATCATGTCTGCAATACTTTGTAGGGGTTCTAGGAAACCAGATGACTAGCTGAGGGGGAGATTATTGTTTACTTAGGCAATTCTATGAAGGTGGCAGCTATTGCAGTGGGAGATGTTTATTTATCTTTTGATAGGAATAAAACTTTGGTTCTGAAAAATTACCTTTATGTACCTTTATTTAGAAAGAATTTGATTTTGGTTTATAAATTATTTTTGGATGGATATTCTATTTCTTTTAATGATAGAGTTGTTATAAAAAGGAATAGGGAGATTATCTGTTCTGGTGTGTTGGTAGGCAATTTATATACACTTGAACCAAAAGCTCCCACGATACAAATAGAAGTAAATAACTCATCTTCTAAATCTAATAAGAGAAAAGAACCTTCGAAAATGAACCAAACGTATCTTTGGCATCTAAGGTTAGGTCATATTAACCTGAGTAGAATTCAAAGGTTGATAGCTGATAGACCTTTGGGTTCATTAGTGGTGAAAGATTTCCCAACCTGCGAATCTTGCTTGGAAGGTAAAATGACCAAGAGGCCTTTCAAGACCAAGGGGTATAGAGCCAAAGATGTGTTGAAATTGGTTCATTCTGATTTGTGTGGTCCTATGTCTATCCAGGATAGAGGTGGTTTTGAATATTTCGTCTCTTTCATAGATGATTATTCAAGATATGGATACATTTACTTGATGCGCCGCAAGTCTGAATGCTTTAACAGGTTCAAAGAATTCAAGGCTGCTGTGGAGAAACGTCAAGGTAAATGTATCAAGACACTACGATCTGATCGTGGTGGTGAGTACCTTTTAGGAGAGTTTAGGAATTACTTATAAGAGGCTGAGATTCAATCCCAATTGTCTGCACCTGGCACACCCCAGCAGAATGGTGTAGCGGAGCAAAGGAATAGCACTCTTATGGAGATGGTTAGATCGATGATGAGTTATTCTGAGTTACCAGATTCATTCTGGGGGTATGCTTTGGATATGGTAGTGTATATTCTGAACTTGGTACCATCTAAATTAGTGCGTTCTACTCCCACAGAATTGTGGACTGGGCAAAAGCCTAGTTTGAGACATATTCGGATTTGGGAGAGTCCAGCACATGTGTTGAAGGGAGATGCTGGTAAGTTGGAACCTTGTACAAAAGTGCACATGTTCGTAGGCTATCCTAGAGGAACGAAAGGTGGTTTGTTCTATAGTCTTAGAGATTAGAGGGTGATCGTTAGCACGAACGCCAGATTTTTAGAGGAAGACTATGTGATGAACCACAAGGCCATGAGTAAGATTGTTCTAGAGGAATTGAGAGGGGAAGTTACTACTTCAGTACCATCGGTACAAGAGAATATATCACAAGTGACTGCACCGCATGTCACAGAGGATACACAGGTGATACCTCGTCGTAGTGGGGGGGTTGTTAGACAACCTGATAGATTTATGTTCTTGGGAGAATCTTTTAATTTGGTCCTTGGCAAACATGAACCTGATCCCTGGACATATGACGAGGCAATCCAAGATATAGATACGGTATCTTGGCAAAGTGCGATGAATTCTGAGATAGAATCTATGGATTCAAATCAGGTTTGGGAGCTAGTATAACAACCCAATGGTGTAAAAACCATTGGATGCAAGTGGATCTACAAAAGAAAGATAGGAATAGACGGGAAGGTTGAGACCTTATAAGCAAAGCATGTTGCAAAAGGGTATACTCAGAAAGAGGGTATCGATTATAAGGAGACCTTTTTGTCGGTAGCCACGCTAAGTTTATCCGGATTCTTTTATCTATTGCTTCCTATATGGATTATGAGGTGTGGAAGATGGATGTCAAGACAGATTTCCTTAATAGAAGTCTTGAGGAAAACATCTATATGGAGCAACCAGAGGGATTCATTGCAAAGGGCAAAGAGCATCTTGTGTGCAAGCTTAATCGGTCCATTTATTGATTGAAGCAAGCTTCGAGATCTTGGAACATCCGTTTTGATGAGGTAATCCGGTCTTATGGATTTATTCAAAGTCTGGATGAGTCTTGTGTATACAAGAGATGTGACGGAAATGTAGTGGTATTTCTTATACTATATGTAGATGACATTTTGTTAATTGGCAACAATGTCAAAGTGTTATCAGACGTAAGGGTATGGTTGTCCAAACAGTTTGATATGAAGGACTTGGGGGAAGTGGGACACATCCTTGGGATCAAGGTTATAAGGGATCACAGGAAAAGGATGTTGTGCTTATCTCAAGCTTCATACATAGACACTATTTTGGCTCGTTTTAGCATGCAGAACTTCAAGAAAGGTTTTCTACCTTTTAGGCATGGAGTACCTTTGTCTAAAGAGATGTGTTCTAGAACATCAAAGGAGATAGAGGAGATGAAGGCGGTCCCTTATGCTTTGGTGGTAGGAAGCCTCATGTATGCTATGCTATGTATGAGGTCGGATATCTGCTTTGCCGTGGGCATGGTTAGCAGATATCAGAGTAATCCAGGACAGGGATATTGGACTGCGGTAAAGAATATATTGAAGTACCTGAGAAGGACTAGGGATTATATGCTAATATACTACACAGATCAATTACTCCCTGTGGGTTACACAGATTTCGACTTCCAATCAGATAGGGATAACAGTAAGTCTACCTCGGGTTTTGTGTTTACTTTGAGAGGTGGAGCCATTGTATAGAGGAATGTCAAGCAGAAATGCATGACAAACTCCACCATGGAAGCTAAGTATGTGGTATCCTCTGAGGCAGCCAAAGAAGCTGTATGGCTCAGGAACTTCTTGATAGACTTGGATGTGATTTTTGGTTTGCCCAGAACTATCACAATTTATTGTGATAATAGTGGTGCAGTTGCAAACTCGAAAGAACCACGAGCCCATAAGGCAAGTAAACACATAGAGCGCAAGTACCATCTGATACGAGAGATTGTAAAGAGGGTAGAATTTGTTGTCGCCAAGATTGCATCAGAGGATAACCTGGTAGATTCTTTCACTAAAGCCTTTCTAGCGAGAGCTTTTGATAGGCATGTGGAGGGAATGGGAATCAGATGTATGACAATGTAATGACAACATAGTCTTTTAGTATAATTGGGAGATTGTTAGGATGTATACTGAAAAGTCTATTCTTTGTATGAACATCTTTATTTTTGAAATTAGAATCACATGATCATTGTTTGCATATTTATGGTTATGCATATTGTCTGATACATTACATTGTAGATAACATGGTATATGGTGTCACACGGAAGATCATGTTATCAGTTCCTTGTAGAGTATAAGTAAAGGCTCACAACTAAGATGGTTTTGGACAAACCATTGGTATGGTTGTAGTGTAATTTGGTATTGGTTTATCTTGACCATAGAATTACACTAGTACACTTTGTGTGTATTGAGCAGGATGGACTTAGAGGTGATTCAATTTATTGCTGACTACATAATTGATTCGGACCTCGGATATTATGGTGTACATGATCTTAATCCCGATATAATAACGGGCACATGTACTTAGTATTTATTTCTTTGATTTACCAATGGGCGAGATTTATAGATTAAATCGATAGGTTCGGTAAGTTGGGAAATAATATTATTTACATGGTGTGTCATTGATTATAGGAGGAAACCGTGTCCTATGTATTAGGATGATGATGTCCTCTTTAGGATCTCATCAGGATCATCATGTAAACCCTATAGGTGGACTTGGTCTGACATGATTATGAGGTTGAGGGGTACTACTCATGGAGTTAGATGTTGATTAATTAATTGTTAGTAAATTAATTAATTGACGGACATTCAATATCTTAAACACGGGGAGACATTTGTACAATTAATATAAGGATACCATATTTATTTATGGGGGTTGGTGAGGTAGATCAATGATAATCCTCTAGTGGAATGGATTATCATTAATGGATCGGGTTTGTGTGGTTCGGATCCATTGGGTGGCCAAGATCCAACTCCTCCTCATGGTCCCTATTGTAGCCTATTAAAACCCTCATGAAACCTAGATCCAATCAACACGATTAAAAGGAGGTTTGGGGAAAATCTATAAATAAAAGGCAAAGTCTTGGGCGACATACAAGAATTGGAATTCTAGGGTTTGCTCCTTGGCTTGGGAGGCAACTAATCCTTTTGGAGATTAGGGTTTGCTTCAAGAGTTGGGTGGCTAGGGTTTGGACAGGTCTTGGGTGGCAATAAGTGGAAGGTTTTCCTATCTTCCTAAGGTTTAGCCGACGCCCCTCTTCTCTTTTCTCTTCTTGGCCGGCTGCAACAAGTGTTAGGGTTTCTTCCCTTGGAGCTCTTGGCCGATGCCCACACCATCTCTTTCTTCCTCTCCTTGGCCAGTGACAACAACTAAGTTGGTGGCTTGGTGATCGACAATAGATAGGAGAAGAAGTGTTTGATTATCTTCTTTTGTTCGGAGCGAACAAGAAAAGGAAGATACACGATCTAGGAGGTTTCAAGTCTTGGAGGATCATTGCCCACACAACGTTCAAGAGGAGGATATGACATACAATAGAAGATCAAGAGGTATACAAGAGGTTTAATCTTGTTTATTTTGGTTTAGTTCTTTTGTATAATGCATGTGGCTAATTTACTTGGACCCCAAAGATAAACAAAAAAATCGGCGATCCATACATCATCTATTCCGCGGCTAATCGAGGAAAAGAGTTTGGTTGCTTGAATAATAAGTTTGTTCAAGAGACCACTCGAATCGAATTGCACGATGATGAATCGGTTGCTTGGGTAATCCGTCTTCATCAAGGATTAGTTTTTTTTAATCCGGGGACGTAGATAGGATAACCATGCATGAGCGACCGAAGTGTGAAGCAATTCCCCACACTGGCAAGTGTCAAAACACTTGTGCCAATCGACTGGTCCAAAGTCTCAGTCGACTGATAATCTCAACCATGAGGTTTAATTCCAAGTATGATGCCCTCATACTTGCTAGACCACCCTTAGCCTAGACCTAAGCCTTCTAGCCACCTCCATCAGCCTCAAGCCTATCGGATCCCTCCAAGTCATCCATGACTTGTTCATCCATATGCTAGCCTTCATGTGCTTTCATAGGCTATTGTCATGCTAAGATGGTCTATACCGCTAAGGTACATTTGGGCTTACGCTGTCATGACACACGCTTGGACTTTACGCCGCCAAACCATTGTACTTATGCTACCAAGACTCACGCTTAGACTTTACGCCGTCAATATCAACCCTTGGCCTTTCCTTGCCAACCCATGTTGGACTTTCCATTTTTCATCACTCAAGCTTGGACTTTCCCTTGCCAAGACCCATGTTTGGACTTTCCATGCCAACCCATGTTGGACTTTCCAATTGGCAAGACTCAAGCTTGGACTTTCCTTTGCCAAGACCCATGCTAGGACTTTCTATGCCAAGTATGTTGGAGATTCTAGGATCATGCACAGTGGAATAAAGCGAATAAAAATAATTTTTATTATATCCCAGATATCCCCTATGGGCTAGGAAAATTTGCTTTGACATAATCGCATGAAAACACACAATTAGAAGGAGAAATTATACCTTTGAGATTCTTTTGAATCCGTCAAAACCACAAGCAAGACCAATGGGCCTTGCCTCTATCAGTATCCACACTGGGATCACCTGAGACAAATCCTAGAGCACTAAGCCTTTGTCTCAAATTAGTGCTAGCCAACAGGTGGAGACAAAGGAAGAAGAGAGAGGAAAGAGCAAAGATGGCTACCAAGGGAAAACCTAAAACGAAAAACCTTTTCCAAAGATTATCAAGGGATCCATTTATAGATCTCTTGATTAGGTCATCTAATGAGGCTTAAATGGAACATATCTTACCATAATTATCCCATAATTAAGGTAAGAACAACCCAGGAAATTTTCATAAGAGAAAATCTCCAAAATCGACGGAGATGCGACACGACCGTGTGGATTCACATGGCCTGGCCGTGTATCTCTCTGGACGCAGCCCAGACTTTGCCAATTTGCGGCTAGAGCCAAGCACGACCCATGCCAAGTTAGGAACGACTGTGTGAGGCTTTGTATGGTCCGTTTGACTTCATTTAAGTGCAATATAGCCATGCTAAGTCTGACAAGGCCATAGGAGGTTCCATATCCTCCGTTTCTCACCCCCTTGATTTGGTCCAACTAGACATATCCTCTCTCAATGAGAATCTCATTCTCAGACTTGTTTTACATCTCGAGATCACCCATAGTGCATGTGACCTAATAGGTTCCTGATTATGTTGGCCATTTATAATTAATGCCTTAATTATGAATAGATCATGAGTGACACCTAGCAGTACATCTTGACCCCCAATTGACCGAAAAGTCTAAATCAACTTAAGAACATTTTCTAAACCCTTCAGCAGCTTTAGTTGTTCGTGCTTTATTCCTTTCACTCATCATATACCCACTTGGTTTAGGACATGGTCTATGTATTCATCCCTACTAGGCTGACTACGTCACACCTAGCCCAAGTTATTTTCCTTGTCCTGTGGATTCAAGTTACTCCTACATATTCCCAAGAAGACCATCTTTTTAACATGCTTGCTCTGGCCAGAGACTTCTGAGTAACAATCCTGACAAGAGGCCTAGGGTATACATCTCCTTTATCAGGAGTGGTGAATCCTCTGTAGGCTATTTAAACACCTTCGATCACTATAGCTTATACCCAATCTTCCCGGAGTTACACCTACTATGTAGATGGCTGCGAAGAAGTTAAAGTACAAGGCACCATGATCAAGTTGACTTGAATACCTCAAGTCTAAGGAAGCTCACACTCAAGCTGCAATGAGATATTCAATGACATATAGAACCATATGAAGTCTCATAGTAGGTCACTCCAATAAACTAGTTACCATAACTAGCATCCACATGTTCACTCTTAGCACCCCTATGCTTCCATTCAGTGAGTACTGAATGCTTTGATAAACCAAGGAGCATAACATGTGCTAGTCTCACAGAATTGATGTTGTTCAATCTCATCAATTTATCGACTAGGGATAGTTTCAATACTTGCATATTTAGACATGATGAGATACCCACTAGTTGTGATCCAATCAAAATTTCTCTCATGCTATGCATTGTATTGTAGACTTCAGTATATGAGTTTAAGATCCAATCAAATATATAGATAATGTATACTCAAATAGTGAATTTTACTAATAACTTCTAAGACGATTGCCTTAGGACACCTCTCAATTACATCAAACTCCCACTTAGCCTACAACCAATCGCCTTGGTATCTAATACCATAGACCTCTATATGCCTCTCGAACTTTTCTTGGGGAAGAGACTTTGTCAAGGGATTTGCTAGATTCCTATTAGTGGGAACTTTCTCTATTTGTACGTCTCTTCTACCAATGATCTCTCTTATCAGATGATAACGGTGTAGTACGTGTTAGGATCGTTGATGAGACCGTGGTTCCTTCGCCTATGCAATGGCGCCATTGTTGTCACAGTAAACTGGTAATGCTTCAACAATGCTCGGAACTACTCCAAGTTCAGTAATGAACTTCTTGATCTAGACCGCCTCCTTTGCTGCTTCAGAAGCTGCAATGTACTCTGCCTTTGTGGTAGAATCAGCAACGGTATCTTGCTTGGAACTCTTCCAACTCACCACACCTCCATTCAAGATGAATATATATCCAGACTGAGATTTGGAATCATCCTTATCTGTCTGGAAGTTGGCATTAGTATACCCGCTTACTACCATATCACCTTCTCCATATACCAAGAACAAATCCTTAGTCCTTCTCAAGTACTTAAGGATTATCTTGACAGCCACCCAATGGTCCATACCAGGATCCGACTGGTATCTACTTGTAACACTCAAAGTGTACGATACATCGAGCCTCCTACATAACATAACATATATGATCGATCCTATAGCTGACGCATATGGGATCAGACTCATGTGAATTCTCTCGTCTTCAGTGCGCGGGCACATAGACTTTGAAAGGTGAATCCCATGCCTCATGGGCATAAAACATTTCTTGGATTCTTCTATGCTAAACCATTTTAGCACTTTGTCTATGTATGTAGAATGTGAAAGACCAAGCAACCGATTCGATCTATCTCTATAGATCTTAATCCCCAAAATATAGGTTGCTTCTCCCATGTCTTTCATGGAGAACATTTTGGACAACCAGACCTTGACTGTTTGTAAAATAGGAATATCATTTCCTATAATTAATATGTCATCGACATACAATACTAGGAACACGACCGCACTCCCACTAACCTTCTTATACACACAGGGCTCCTCAGGATTTTGTGAGAAATCAAACTGTTTGATTGCCTCATTAAAACGGATATTCTAACTCCTGGATGCTTGCTTCAATCCATAAATAGAACGTTGAAGCTTGCATACTTTGTTCTTGTCAATGGATGTGAAACCCTCAGGTTGTATCATATATACATCCTCAGACAGGTCTCCATTAAGGAAAGCTATTTGCACATCCATCTACCATATCTCATAATCAAAATGAGCCACCATGGCTAGGAGTATTTGAATGGATTTAAGCATAACTACTAGTGAAAAGGTTTCGTCATAGTAAACACCTTGCCTTTGATGATAGTATTTTGCCACTAATCTAGCTTTATAAGTAATAATATTACCATCCATGTCGGTTTTCTTCTTGAAAACCCACTTGCACCCTATAGGCGTTTTTCCTTCGGGTGGGTCTACCAAGTTCTAAGCCTGGTTTTCATACATGGAATCCATTTCCGATCTCATGACTATTAGCCATCTATCCCTGTTTGAAATATTCAGTGCCTCTTCGTAACTAGTAGGTTCCTCATCATCTATGAGAAACACGTCATTAGATTCACTTATGAGAAATCCATATCTCTCAGAAATCCTACGTGTCCTACTAGATCTACGAGGAGGTGGTGTATTATTAGGTTCAACTATTACATCATCCTAATGAGTAATCAGCTGTGGTTCTTGACTAGGCATCTCTTTTGTGGCTACCGGAGCCTCTTGAACTACACTTAATTCAACCTCACTCCCACTGTTTTTCTATAAGAGAAACTCCTTCTTTAGTAATACAACATGCCTTGAAATAAACACCTTTTATTCCAAGGTATGATAGAATTAGTAACCCCTCATTTCTTTAGGGTAACCAATAAATAGACACTTATCAGACTTAGCCTCCAGCTTGTTTGATACTGTCCTCTTCATATAAGGAAGATAACTCCATATCTTCAAATAAGATAAATGAGGTTTTCTACTTTTCAACATCTCATATGGAGTTGTAGAGATTGCCTTAGTCGAGACTCTATTTAACAAGTAAACAACGGTCTCGAGTGCATAACTCCCAAAGGTTTTTGAAAGACTTGCATGCTACATCAATGACCTAACCATGTCCAACAAGGTTTGATTTCGCCTTTCAGCCACACCATTATGTTGTGGTGTGTAAGGTGGAGTCCTTTAGGACAAGATTCCATTGTCCCTTAGATAATCTTGAAACTCTTGGCTTAAGTATTCACCACCTCGATCCTATCGAAGTATTTTAATACTTTTCCCAAGTTGTTTCTCTACTTCCTTTCTAAAATCTTTGAACCTTTCAAAAGACTTCAGACTTGTATCTTGATAGATACAAATACCCATATCGTGAATAATCATCAATAAAGGTAACGAAGAAGCTATAACCTCTTATGGCATGAGTTGACATTGGTCTGCATATATCGGTATGTATAAGGCCCAATACCTCAATTGCTCGTTCACCCTTTCCTCTGAAAGGTTGTTTAGTCATCTTTCCTTTTAAGCATGAAACACATATGTCTAATGAATCTGATTCATAAGACTCTAAAATGCCAAGCCTCTACAGTTTAGGCATGCGTTCATTTCTTCTATGGCCAATATGACAATGTGATAATTGCGAGATTAATTGATTATCTAACTTAATATGTTTGTTATTTGATTCGATATTGAATATCTCGTTGGATGTATCTAACGTGTAGATTCCATTATTTAATATCCCAGTAGCATAAAGAACACCATTCAACGTAATGTAACAATAATTATTATTAAATGTCAAATGATAACCTTTCTTATTCAAACATGAAATAGAAACAATGTTCTTTATTAATGCAGGAACATAAAAACAATCATCCAACTCTAAAACTAGTCTCATAGGAAGTCGCAACATATAAGTACCCTTGGCTACTGCAACAACTTTTTCTCCATTGCCAACCCTTAGATCTTCTTCTCCCTTAACCAATTTTCTTCTGTTCCTAAGCCCATGTATGTCATTACATATATGTGAGCCACACCCGGTATCCAATACCCAAGTACTAGAAGAAATAGTATGACATTCAATAACAAATATACCTGAAGTAGATTGGGCATCAGATGCCTTTTTCTGCTTCAGTGACTCCAGATACTACTTGCAATTTCTCTTCCGATGCCCATCCTTGCCACAATGATGGCAGGTGCCCTTGGGAGTTATTTCTTCCTTCTTTGCCTTCTTCTTTCCTTTAGCTTTGGGTTTTGACTTCCTCTTAGAACCCTTCTTTGAGGAGTCAATCAGCATCACTACCTTTTGTTCTTTTGCAACAGATGACTCCACTGTTTTGAGCATATTGATCAATTCAAGAATCGTGGACTCAATCTTATTCATCTGATAGTTCATCATAAATTGTGAATAGCTACTAGTCAAATTGTGAAGAATTAAGTCAATACTTAATTCATGGTCCATGAAAAACCCTAATGATCCCAATCACTCAATATAGCTATTCATCTTTAGCGCAAATTGCACTGCAGATGGACCCTTCTGCATCTTTGAACGAAAGAGAAGCTGGGTGACCTCGAACCTTTCAGATCATGCCTTCTCATCGAACAATTCTCGAAGATGAAAGATAATCATATTATCATCCATATGCTCATGTTGCTTCTGTAACTCAGGAGACATCGATGCTAGCATAATGCAACTCGCCATCTCAAAGTCAACAACATATTTCTGGTAAGCCAACTTTTGGTCATCAGATGCATTGTCTGCAGGAGGTTTGGGAAGAACCTCTTCAAGGACATAAGCTAGCTTTTCAGCCTTGAGAATAATTCTCAGGTTACGAAGCCAATCCAAGAAGTTTGGCCCAGTCAATTTGTTGTTATCCAAAATTGAATGTAAATTAATGGAGGTTGACATGTTGTTCTAATTAGTACCTAGACATACAAAAAGAGGTGTATAAGAGAGATGAATTTATAGTAATGTAAACAATTTACATTAACAAAAAACTCCCACTATTTTATCAAATTCAATAGCCCTCACTTTGAATTCGAGAGATGGTAGGTGATCTCTTAGTGGGTTGATATCCATTATGACTAAGAACAACCTTGGAGAGAGTCCAACAAGTCATTTATAGTCATAATGTTAGGTATCAACAATACCCATTATATATCAAATATATAACTATCACTTTATGCTATCAACTAATTGAATATTCACATATACATTAGGTTGTTAACTCATTAACATATATACATCCAATGCATATCACCTAATTGCACCTCTGTCCATATTGACCTTGGAGAGAGTCCAACAAATCAATGCTTTCAGTTAGGGCCAACTCATTAATCGTGAGATCGAATTTAAATGATTTAAACACATCCAATTTACAAGCCAAGCTTGGAGAGAGTCCAACAACCCAAACTTAAAATTGACCTCTGGTCCTTACCATTTAAATAAACATTGAATATCATATGAATTGAATATGCTTGATGTCATGCCAGGCTTGGAGAGAGTCCAACAACCCAAACATTAAAAAGAACTCTAGTTCAACCATATTAATGGAAGGTGTTAGCCCTAATATTTGCACGAGAGATTTTAGATTATTATGGGTCTCATATAAAAGGGAAATAAACCTAAATATGGAAAAACCAAGGTCACATTAGGAAACAAATTTCCCGATGTGAACGTGAGTCTATGCTTAGGCTCTAACGATGTGGCCAACACCTTCGGTGTTTCCAGGCGCATCCTCGATATTTCCTTTTTAGGTTATAAACATATACTATATGTAAAACAAGCATACTCTAATCTATCATATAGATAAACATGACATAGGTATATTAAAACATCAAACATGATTTAAATATTCTCTTACAACATGCAATCTATGCCAAACGAACAAGGTGGCTCTGATACCACTTGTTGGAGATTCTAGGAACATGCGCAGCGAAATAAAGTGAATAAAAACAATTTTTATTACATCTCAGACATCACCTGGGGGCCATGAAAATTTTCTTTGGCATAATCGTATGAAAACACACAAGTAGAAGGAGAAATTATATCTTCGAGATTCTTTTGAATCTGTCGAAACCACAAGCAAGACCAACAAGCCTTGCCTCTATCAGTATCCACCCTGAGATCACCTGAGACAACTCCTAGAGTAGGAAGCCTTTGTCTCTAATTGGTGCTAGCCAATCGGCGGAGACAAAGGAAGAGGAGAGAGGAGAGAGCAAAGACGGCTACCAAGGGAAAACCTAAAACGAAAAACCTTTTCCAAAGATTATCAAGGGATCCTTTTATAGATCTATTGATTAGGTCATCTTATGAGGCTTAAACAAAACATATCTTACCATAATTAAGGTAAGAACAACCCAAGAAATTTCCATAAGAGAAAATCTCCAAAATCGGTGGAGATGCGACACGACCGTGTGGATTCACATGGCTTGGCCTTGTGGATTCACATGGTTGTGTGGATTTATATGGCCTGGTCATGTGTCTCTTTGAGCGTAGCCCAGACTTTGCCAATTTTTGACCAAAGCCAGGCACGACACATGCCATGTTAAGCATGACCATATGAGACTTTGTATGGTCCGTTTGACTTTGTTTAAGTGTGATATAGCCGTGCTAAGTCCGACAAGGCAATAGGAGGTTCCATAGCCTCCGTTTCACACCCCCTTGGTCTGGTCCAACCAGACATATCCTCTCTCAATGAGAATCTCATTCTCAGACTTATTTTACACCTCGAGATCACCCATAGTGCGTGTGTCCCAAAAGGTTCTTGGTTATTGATGTGCACGGATGCGACCTCAAATCTCGCGATGGATACCGTCGAAGACTCAAAGTGTGCGCTCGTGCTCAACTCCCGCAAGTGCATGAATGCCATCAAGTAATAAAGATTATCGATCCCACAGGGACTGAGATTCGAATACCAATGTACTCAGTGGTTGTAATTGTTCGGACGTGATCTCTAAGAGGTTTCGATTGTTGAGGGATGTCGGTGGACTCTACTCTGTACGGTGTCACACGGAGGAGGAAAGGAGTGTGCCTAGGTCTTCAAAGGTGATTCTAGGACTTTGGTTTCTCTTGTGTATCACAGAACAATGTTGTCAATTAGCATTGTCTAGACGTTTACCTATGATTTTATGGAAGGGACATCATAGACTCTCCCACAGAGCCGCCGCATTCACCGGGAGCTATCTCTGCCTAAAAGGACGGGATAGATGGTACGAGGATGCCAAATTAATCCCTACAGTGGACCATTTTCGATTCCACTGCACCCTTCTCCCCGCAGTTGCAGGAGATCAGGTTTACCCCTAGGTTCCTTAATCAAACCTCTTAAATTTTAGATTGCGAGGGCTGTCACCCCTCGTATCGCCTAAGCACAGTGAAAAGAAAGCCAAATATGCATAGATATAGTAAAGAGCAACTACCAATTGTCAAATCAAACTCATGGGTAGAATTTAACGTGAACTAACATTGTTTATGTACACAAGCTACTCCCTAATCCTAGAATCGAAATTACTACTCCATGTATACGAATGAAGAATCACAAAGCATGTCTAAGATTGAATACATAAGGAATGAAATGCAGAAATAGAGATATACAATGCTTCCGTGATCTTCTCTCCGGTGTTGTGTTGCAAGGTGTGGACCTCCAGCGGCGTTCCTCCTCCCCGTTGCGAGTTACCGAAGCTTTTTAAGGCTTCAGCATGCCGTCCTAGCCGTCGTGCCTCCTCCCTAGGGTTTGGGCGGAGCCATCCTTATATAGACATCGCCTCAGACCACCGCAAAATTCGAAAAAAGCCCTAGTCGCGCAAATCCGTCAGGCTGCCACACGACCGTGTGTTTTCACATGGCCAGGCCGTGTGCGGCCCTGGGGTGCTACTCTCGCCCATTGGACACGGCCGTGGGAATCCCCATGCCCTGGCCATGTCCCACTTTGCGTCTAGCTATGAAATGTCCTTCTTTTGCTCCGAAAATGTATCTTTTTCACCTAAAAAGCTAACCTACACACAAAAGTACAACGAGCAGACCTCCGAACTAGAAAATAGGAAATGCGTGCCAAAATAGAGTAACATATGCATGAAACTAACACAAAATGTAATGAGATGTGAGTGAAAACTACTCCTAAAACCCTATATGTTTTGCTCACATCAGTTATGTTGGCCATTCATAATTAATGCCTTAATTATGAATCGATCATGAGTGACACATAGTAGTATATCATGACCCCCAATTGACTAGAAAGTCTAAATTGACTTTAGAACATTTTCTGAACCCTTCAGTAGCTTTAGTTATTCGTGCCTTGTTTCTTTCACTCATCCTATACCCACTTAGTTCAGGACATGGTCTATGTGTTCGTCCCCACTAGGCTGACTACGTCACACCTAGCCCAAGTTATTTTCCTTGTCATGTGGATTCAAGTTACTCCTACATGTTCCCAAGAAGACCATCTTAACATGCTTGCTCTGGCTAGAGACTTCCGAGTAACAATCCTAATAAGAGGCCTAGGATATACATCTCCTTTATTAGTGTTGGAGATTTGACGCCGCTAGAGGGGGGTGAATAGCATTTGACCGTTCGTAGATGGAATTCGATCGCGTGTTCATGTCTACAAGTTTCATTAGCACAGCGGAATATATATATGATAACAATAACGAAACACAATCACAAACACAATAACACAAAGATTTAACGTGGTTCGGAACCACATGGTTCCTACTCCACGGATCGAGCTCTAACGAGCTCTAGCGACGCCAATGCAATCACTAATCAATAAACTCCTTCTCGACAATAAGTCGGAGGCGGAGAAACCTCGTACAAATGTTTACAACAATAAATGAAATAAATACAAGCAAATAAAAGTGAAAATGTAAAGAACACTTTGCAAATTAGGGTTTTGAGCACTTGCTTGTCGGTTGCTTGGATGAGCTTGAAGGACCTTGAAATGCACCTGCAAATCGCCTCACCAAAGCCCCCAAAGAACTGATGATGAAATCCTCCACGAGCTCCCCTTTTTATCTTGCGTCGGCGATTTCGCCTATCGATCGCGCCATAAGTCCCGATCGATCGATGCCATCGCTGTCGTGAGACAACGGCTCAATCCACGTCGGACAAGTTCCAACGGACTTCTTGAAATCGGCGCCAACATTGGCGATTGATCGCTAAGCGTGGCCAGCCGAGCGCCGCCGGCCAATCGGCTACTCGATGCTCGACATTTGACTAGCAGCGATCGCTGACGCAATTACACCGATCGGCCGCCAAAATGAAGTTTTAACCCAAGTATGGTGCCCCCATACTTGCTAGACCACCCTTAGCCTAGACCTAAGCCTTCTAGCCACCTCCATCAGCCTCACGCCTCTCGGATCCCTCCAAGTCATCCATGACTTGTTCATCCATCGCGCTAGCCTCTAGGTGCTTCCGTCGGCTATGTCATGCTAACGGTGTCTACACCGCCAAGGCACATTGGACTTACGCCGCCAAGACTTCGCTTGGACTTTACGCCGCCAACCATTGGACTTATGCTGCCAAGACTCCCGCTTGGACTTTACGCAACCAATATCAAACCCCTTGGACTTCTCATGCCAAGACTCAAGCTTGGACTTTCCCTTGCCAACCCATGTTAGACTTTTACATTGCCAAGACCCATGCTTGGACTTTTCCCTTGCCAACCCATGTTGGACTTCTCAAATGCCAGGACCATACTTGGACTTTCCCTTGCCAACCCATGTTGGACTTTTACATTGCCAAGACCCATGCTTGGACTTTTCATGCCAAGTACTCAAGACTTGGACTTTACCAAATGCCAAGTATTCCACTTGGACTTTCCATGCCAAGTACACAAGACTTGGACTTTCCCATGACAATTACATTGTCATATGTTTTTGTCGAAACATCAAAACATCACTCGAGTCAAACTCGAGTCCTGGTCAATCGTGACCTGGGCTGATTGCATCAACAATCTCCCCCTTTTTGATGTTTGACAAAAACCAAACAAAACATTTGATTTAGACTACTAACTCAAATCCCTTACCAATTATCCCAAATTGGTAAACACTCTCCAAATGTTCTCCCCCAAACATTCTCCCCCTTTTTGAGTAACATCAAAAAGGTTTTCTCTCCAAGGAGGTCAATGTCTCATGTCCCAATGAGATCTTACAATCTCCCCCTTGATCCAAAAATAAATACCTAGGATGCCTACCATCTTCCTAGTGATAATTCACATATCACTCAAGAGAGGCAATCCTATACTCTCTCCCAATTTCCAAATTGGGTATCAAAAACCCATCAATTTTCCCAATTGATGATACTCTCCCAATAACTTCTCCTCTTCAAGGAGAAAAAAAAACACATCCATCATCCCAAGATGGATACCTCCCCCTAAAGGCTTGCTTCCCCTTGACCATTGCACCAACAATGTCCTTGGGAAGCCCCTAAGCCAATAGGAACTCTAAACCATCAAAATTAAGGTTCTAAGTTCAACATAAAACTTTCACTCACCCTAAATTTGATACTTTGACCTAACACAGCTCCTAATCCATATCCAATGGATTTTCACCCTTTATAATGCTTCCTAAAGCATATCCTAGGGTTAGGAGTGATTAGGAACCTTTTCCATAGCTGAATACGGGCTAAACAAACCTTGTTAACCCGAAATCAGACTGTGCAATCGACTCTGACGACGGTCGGCCGCCACCAAGGCGATCGATAGAAATTTCGAATTTCAGTATCGTAATTGAGATTTAGAAAAGCATAAGTAATTCTACGTAATTTGAAAATTCATAAAATTTGATACGTATATTACTTATAGTCATTACAATGGGTGAAAAATATTTGAAAATTATTTTACCCATAAAATAGTGAGTTTGATACAAAACTCAAAACCATTGAAATTTTCAATGTTTTGGCCCTATTTTGTATCAACTCTATCAATGGTGATTGCTATCAAAAGATAGACTTCACCAAGGTTTTTCAAAATGATTTTAAAATGTTTTCAAAACCTTATTTTGGATCATATTCCTTGGGCTCTATGTACATGACTTGTACACATGCTCTCCCAATGATCCACAAATTGAAGTTAGATGAGTTTTAGTTCATCTAGATGCAAAAACTATGCACCTTGAACTTAACTCATATCCTAGCATTTCACATGTATCTAGGGTGTATAAATACACATACATGTAAATTGGATGTGAGATATGGGTTTTGATTCATTTTATCTAGGGTTTCATGCATTTCCTAGGCAACCCTACTTGATTCCCTTATAAATGGGACTTCAAGTCATGCCATAGTCCTTAAATCAATTTCAACCAATTGTCCTAAATGCATGAATGATTATGGCATTAGAAATGATATAAATAAGCATATGCTCATAATCATGATGTCATGGCATAAGATGAAATCTAAAAACACATGACATTTAAAACCTTAATCCTAAAACATGAGCATGACATATAAAATGATTAAAACAAACATGATGTCATGACATGTTATATGACAAACAAAGCATGACATATAAAATATATAGGTATAGTAATACCTAAATTTTAATATTAATTGCCATTTGTTGGGATTAATCATATTTTGCCATATTAACCTAATCTCCCTAGTGTGCCAAAAACCCAAAATGACACACTAACATTTAAACCTAAATTGTGCCAATTTAATTGATTTTTCTTAATTTCAAAAGTGCATTGACACATCCTAAAATCTTTTAGGATATTGATTCAAATCTATTTCCAAGGTAACCATAACCTTGAAAATATCCTAAAGTGCCACCTTTACTATGGTTGAGTTAACTACCCATCCAATCAAGGTTGGCACACCCTAAACCCATCTAGCGTGAATCAATCACGCTCTTAAGAACCCAAAACCGATTTGAGCTCCTAGGGTTAATTAGGTATTCCTTAGGGATAACCTCCCTAGATACCTTCCTAATGACCCTCCTAGGCTTGTTAGTCTTGGTCATTTGGGTCTTACCTAGGTTGACTCTAGGGGTAACTCCCCTTGCAACCTTCTTAGTGGCCACCCTAGGTTTCCTAGAAACCCTAGCCACTAGGCACAACCTTTGGTCAACCTTAGGGATGACTTCCCTATTGACCTTGGTCTTCCTAGACCTAGTTTGTGCCCCATAATCAAATGGAACACTATGGTAAGCTACCTTAGGCTTAGGTTTGTGACCCAAACCTTGCTTGCCCTTGGTTGACTTTTGACTCTTAGGTCCTTGGTGTTGACTTTGACTTTTGGACCTTTGACTTTGACCATTAGACCCTTTAAATTGGTTTTGTATATTCCTAAGGGTCTTTTCTAGTTTCTCAAGCCTTGACCTCAAGACTTGATTCTCTAATTCTAATTTCCCAATTTTAGAATTTTGATTTAAACCATGGGCATGAGACTTTCTAGGCATATGCCTAGTCCATTTAGGATTTAGATCTAGATGTTCTCCTATTTTCCTAATTGATTCCTTAGGTAAAATATTTTTAGGGACATTAGTCCCAAATTTCTCCTTACTCCTAAGGTAAACATTTTTAGCACATAAGCAAAATTCCTTACTTCTAGCATGCTCTTTATGAATTGCAAGTAAAATTCCTAGCATGCTTTTGACTATTAAATCTAGAAGGTGCATTATTGAAATATACCTTAGGGTTTGCCTTGGAGGCTCCCCCTACATGTATAGCTCCTTCTTGGGTCTTTTTGCTCCCCCTAGGACATTGACTCTGGTAATGTCCCTTTGAGTTGCACTTGAAGCATATGATATGCTCCTTGCTCTTTTGACTTGGGGCATTGGCATCCTTGACTTTTGGTGCCGGTGGAGCTTTCTTAACCTTCTTTGGACACTTGCTCTTGTAGTGCCCGGCTTCTCTACACTCAAAACATATGATATGATTTTTATTACAAATTGATATGTTTGAGTTACCTAGGGTGGATGTGGTGATTGGAGTGGATTCTTCATTCCTCCCGGAGGTTGAGACTTCTTCTTGAATTTGTTCCAGCTCCGGTATGGAAGTTCTCTCCTCCCCCTCAATCCTTGAGGTGGATGCTTCTTCCACCTCTTCCACCTCTTCTTTCTCCGATCCGGAAGTCGACTCCCTATCAACTTCTGACTCCTCAAGCTCTTTAGATGGGGATGTGCTTGCTTGAGCTTGAGAGGGTGAGCACTCCTCTTCTTCTTCTTCTTCTTCTTCTTCTTGGATTGATGATGGATTTTCATGAAACTTGGCCAAATCGCTCCATAGCTCCTTGGCATCCACATAGTCACCTAGGCTACACAAGAGGTCATTAGGAATTAAATCAAAAATGAATTTGATTACCTTCTTGTTTTTCTCGAAGGCTTGGAGTTGATCTTCACTCCACTTCTTCTTCTTGAGAAACCCTCCCTTTGGTCCCTTAGGATATTCAAATCCTTCCATCAATGCAGACCACTCCTCAAGGTCTCTCATCATAAAAAAATCTTCAATTCTCGCCTTCCAAGAATTGAAACCTTCTCGTCCATAGAAGGAATAGGGAATTGGGGTGTTGATGTCCCATCCCAATGGTTCTTCCATCTTCACCCTCTAGCCTCTTTGTCTTGCTCCCGGTTGTTAATCCGTTGAAGAGCCACCAGGCTATGATACCACTTGTTGGAGATTTGACGCTGCTAGAGGGGGGTGAATAGCATTTGACCGTTCGTAGATGGAATTCGATCGCGTGTTCATGTCTACAAGTTTCATTAGCACAGCGGAATATATATATGATAACAATAACGAAACACAATCACAAACACAATAACACGAAGATTTAACGTGGTTCGGAACCACACAGTTCCTACTCCACGGATTGAGCTCTAACGAGCTCTAGCAACGCCAATGTAATCACTAATCAATAAACTCCTTCTCGACAATAAGTCAGAGGCGGAGAAACCTCGTACAAACATTTACAACAATAAACGAAAGAAATACAAGCAAATACAAGTGAAAATGTAAAGAACACTTTACAAACTAGGGTTTTGAGCGCTTGCTTGTCGGTTGCTTGGATGAGCTTGAAGGACCCTGAAATGCACCTGCAAATCTCCTCACCAAAGCCCCCAAAGAATTGATGATGAAATCCTCCACGAGCTCCCCTTTTTATCTTGCGTCGGGCTGGATTTTCGCCTATCAGTCGACTGCCATAAGTCCCCAGTCGACTGATGCCACTGTTGTCGTGAGACAACGGCTCAATCCACGTCGGACAAGTTCCAACGAGACTCTTGGCAATGATCGCCAACATTGGCGCGACTCCGGCGCCCGTAGCGGTCGATCGGCTCTGAGCGCTCGCTTGACATTTTATCGGCAATGATCACGACTTAGGCGATCGGCTCGATCGACACGCCCGATCGCTTCCATCGAGTAAATGAGGTTTTAACCCAAGTATGGTGCCCCCATACTTGCTAGACCACCCTTAGCCTAGACCTAAGCCTTCTAGCCACCTCCATCAGCCTCACGCCTCTCGGATCCCTCCAAGTCATCCATGACTTGTTCATCCATCGTGCTAGCCTCTACGTGCTTCCATCGGCTATGTCATGCTAACTGTGTCTACACCGCCAAGGCACATTGGACTTACGCTGCCAAGACTCCGCTTGGACTTTACGCCGCCAACCATTGGACTTATGCTGCCAAGACTCCCGCTTGGACTTTACGCCGCCAACCATTGGACTTATGCTGCCAAGACTCCCGCTTGGACTTTACGCATCCAATATCAAACCCCTTGGACTTCTCATGCCAAGACTCAAGCTTGGACTTTCCCTTGCCAACCCATGTTGGACTTTTACATTGCCAAGACCCATGCTTGGACTTTTCCCTTGCCAACCCATGTTGGACTTCTCAAATGCCAAGACCATGCTTGGACTTTCCCTTGCCAACCCATGTTGGACTTTTACATTGCCAAGACCCATGCTTGGACTTTTACATTGCCAAGTGTCCCACTTGGACTTTTCATGCCAAGTACTCAAGACTTGGACTTTACCAAATGCCAAGTGTTCCACTTGGACTTTCCATGCCAAGTACACAAGACTTGGACTTTCCCATGACAATTACATTGTCATATGTTTTTGTCGAAACATCAAAACATTACTCGAGTCAAACTCGAGTCCTGGTCAATCGTGACCTGGGCCGATTGCTCCAACAATTAGGAGTGGTGAATCCTCTGTAGGCTATTAAAATACCTTCGATCACTTTGGCTTATACCTAATCATCTCGGAGTTACACCTATTTTGTAGATGGTTGCCAAGAAGTCAAAGTACAAGGTGCCATGATCA
Organism: Wurfbainia villosa; assembly: GCA_025175895.1. Taxonomy (NCBI): domain Eukaryota; kingdom Viridiplantae; phylum Streptophyta; class Magnoliopsida; order Zingiberales; family Zingiberaceae; genus Wurfbainia; species Wurfbainia villosa. The sequence continues at coordinate 32,144,667 of CM046000.1, read as the reverse complement.
AGGTGACTTGAATACCTCAAGTCTAAGGAAGCTCACACTCAAGCTGCAATGAGATCTTCAACGACATATATAACCATATGAAGTCTCATAGTAGGTCACTCCAATGAACTAATTACCATAACTAGCATCCACATGTTCACTCTCAGCATCCCTATGCTTCCATTAAGTGAGTACCGAATGCTTGGATAAACCAAGGAGCATAACATGTGCTAGTCTCATAGAATTGATGATGTCCAATCTCATCAATTCATTGACTAGGGATAGTTTCAATACTTGTATATTTACACATGATGAGATACCCACTAATTGTGATCCAATCAAAATTTCTCTCATGATATGCATCGTATTGTGAACTTCAGTATATGAGTTTAAGATCCAATAAAATACATATATAATGTATACTCAAATAGTGAATTTTACTAATAACTTCTAAGGCGATTGACTTAGGACACCTCTCAATTACATCAAAGTACCAATGACTTGGACTTTCCTTGCCAACCCATGTTGGACTTTCCAATTGCCAAGACTCAAGCTTGGACTTTCCCTTGCCAAGACCTATGCTTGGACTATCCATCATATGGTCAACCCCATGTCAACCATATAGTCAACCCATTGTCAAACAACGGTCAACTCTGAAGGTAGGAAACTTCGCTTCCCACTTCAACTCGGTCGCTTGTTCATGGCGATCCCGTCTATGTCCCCGGATTAAAAACATCAATCCTTGTCATAGAAGGATTACCCAAGAAACCGTTCCATCGTCGTGCTATTCGATTAGAGTAGTCACTTGAAGAAACTTGTTGTTCAAGAAACCAAATTCTATTATTCGAATAGCCACGGAATAGACGATGTACGGATCGTCGATTTTTGTAATTGTATTCGGGGTCCAAGTAAATTTAGCCACATACAATTGAAAAAAATTATAGACATAATACAAAAGAACATAAACAGACATTATACCTCTCGATCTTCTATTGTATGTCCTTCCTCCTTTTGGACGTCGTGTGGGCGACGATCTTCCAAAAGTCGAAGCCTCCTAGATCACTAGCTTCCCTTCCTTGCTCGCTCCGAACAAAGGGAAGACACACCCTCCCTTCTTCTTCTATCTAGTGCCGACCAACAATCCTCCAAGAATTGTTGCCGCCAGCAAAGGAGAGGGAGAGGAAGAAGTGGGCGCCGGCCAACAAGAGGAGTTCTTGTTGCCGTCGGCCAAGGAAAAATAGGAGAAGGCGCCAGCAATGAATATGGAGAAGATGAGGGTGGTGTCGGCCAAGGAGAACCAAGAGACAAACCCTAATCTCCCATTAGTCGCCGGCCATGAAGAAGCCCTCCTTAGGTTTGCCGCCCAAGAGAAGCCAAACTCTAATCTCCTTATGTTGCCGCCCACTCCTAAACCCTAATCACCCATAGGATGATTTTGCCGCCCAAGCCTCTTCCTTATTTATAGAGTTAGTCTTAAGCCTCCTTTCAATCTCCATCGTCGGATCTAGGGATTTAATCTCAACCATCGGTTCTAGAGAATTAATCTCAACCGTCGGATCTAGAGATTTAATCTCCACCATCGGATCCAGAGTTTAAATCTCCACCATTGGATCTAAGCTTCATGAGGGTTTTAATAGGCTACAATAGGGACCATGAGGAGGAGTTGGATCTTGGCCACCCAATGGATCAAGCCCACATAAAGTCTGATCCATTAATGATAATCCATTCCACTAGAGGATTATCATTGATCTAACTCACCAACCCCCATAAATTAATATGAGCTTCATATATTATTTTGTTGGGATTTCCCGAGCCACAAAAACCGCTTTTTGCGTTGCGGAAACCTCGGAAGCCCTGGCCACGGATCCGTGCGAAGTATAAAAATTATAATTACATGTATGTGCTTACAGAAATCCTAGATCTACCTTAGATCTAAGAGGTTAGAACGTTACCCTCGTAGCGACGCCCTTCGCTTATCCCGCTCATCCAAAAGTTCGCCGGAACTCGAGAGTGTCAAGTGCACACTCCTCTATGGTATCCACACAAGCAATAGGTGGAGAAAACTCAACCTTGAGTGTGCTAGCACTCCTTGGTTGGTTCGGCCAAAGAGAGGGATGGGAGAGGGAGAGCTTGAGAGAAAAAGTTCCAAGGAAGAAGATGAAGTTAAGAGTGTAACTCACCAAATGAATTCACCACCCATAACCCCAAAGTGGCTGGCCACTTCATGGAAGGGGGGTTACATGCATGCATGTAACTCCCATGACCCTTGGTCTCCCTCATGATGTGGCACCAATTGACCAAGTCAATGATGATGTGGAGCATCATCATTGGCCGGCCATGCCTAGTCATCATCATGACAAGACATTTGGTCAAGTCAAACTTGACCTTTCATCTTCCCTCTCAAGTCAAGTCAAACTTGACCTCTAATCTCCCATGGTTGATCAAATCTAACCACTTGACTCAAGTCAATTTAATATAATGAATCTCTATTCATTAATTTAAATTGATTTGATGAATCAAATCTCAATTAGACTCATTCAACACTTGAATCAACTTGAGTCTAACTCAATTAGTCTAATTTGGATTACTCTTAATCCAATTTGGTTCATCCCATGAACCTAATCCTCATGGTTCATCATATGAACCTAATCTCCATCTAATTGCTCTGATGTGTGTGACCCTATAGGTTCTTGTAACGTTGGCAATGTCCCTACACCGATTTAGGAACATAAGCAATGAGCGGTATCTAGCAACACATCATTGCTACCCAAGTTACAAGAATGTTGAGCTCCAACATCACCTTTGTGACTACTAATTGTGACTCTCACAATATGTGACAATGTCCCTCTATCCTTGACATCTAGATTGACCAATCGAGGCATAGACCGTGTCATCCTCGGTACAATCTAAATCTTGAACTCAGTAGACTCACTCTAATCAAATGAGCTCAATATCTCATATTGACTCATTTGGGCATAACCATACGCCGTGGTCTCACTCTATCAAGAATATCGATGTCACTCCCGTCATATAGGAGGATAGATCCCATCTACATCACTCACATCCCTCCGCATAATTTGTTACATACCCGATGTCGCCTTTATAGTCCACCCATTTACGGGTGGCGTTTGTGAACCAAAGTATGCAATTCATTATGTAGGGAACCATGGTGACTTCAGGTCTAAGGACTAATAGTCATACTAATAGCCACATGAGAAAGTATATGACACTCATATAACGATCCATGATACTTTCTCATGGCGGGTCATTCAGTATACATTCTTCAATGCATACCCATGTGTCAACATGATATCTCATATCCATGACTTGTGAGATCAAGTCATCTTGTTGACCTACATGCTAGTCTCTACGCATTAACATTGTCCCTGAATGTTAATACTCGACTAGGAATGATTAAGAGTAGTGTTCTCTATATCATCTCATTATCGATTCAACCAATCGATTGATATAGATAAGAACCTACTATTCAAGGACATTATTATATTTAGTTATTTGGCACCAATACAAGTAAATATAATAACCATGCCTTTATAAATAGGAATATGATACAATAAAGTCCATACAACAATCATCATATGATTGGCTCTAGGGCTTTCACTAACAATCTCCCACTAGCACTAGTGCCAATCACCGTAGTATCTAATACCCAATGACCTAGTGTGACCATCATGCTTTTTCTGTGCCAAAGCCTTGGTCAAGGGATCTGCGATGTTAGCCTCTGTGAGTACTCTGCAAATCTTCACATCTCCTCTATCGATGATCTCTCGAATGAGATGGAAGCGCCGTAGTATGTGTTTGGTCCGCTGGTGTGAGCGAGGTTCCTTAGCCTGTGCAATCGCTCCATTGTTGTCACAATAGAGCTCTATAGGATCTGCAATGCTAGGAACCACCCCAAGCTCAGTAATGAACTTGCGGATCCAAACTGCCTCCTTTGCTGCCTCAGATGCAGCGATATACTCGGCCTCTGTTGTAGAATCAGCAACTGTGTCCTGCTTCGAACTCTTCCAGCTCACAGCGCCACCATTCAAGCAAAACACGAACCCTGACTGCGATCTGTAATCATCCTGGTCAGTTTGGAAGCTGGCATCGCTGTAACCCTTTACAGCTAGCTCCTCATCGCTTCCAAATATCAAGAAATATTCTTTAGTCCTTCTTAAGTACTTAAGAATATTCTTGACTGCTATCCAGTGACGCTCACCTGGATCTGTCTGGTATCTACTCGTCATGCTCAAAGCATACGAGACATCAGGACGAGTACACAGCATGGCGTACATGATAGATCCTATAGCAGATGCGTAAGGGATCTTATCCATGCGGTCTCTCTCCTCTCTAGAAGAGGGACTTTGAGTCTTCGAAAGACTCACACCATGTGACATCGGCAGAAGTCCTTTCTTGGAATTTTGCATGGCAAACCGAAGTAATACCGTGTCAATGTATGTACTCTGACTTAGGCCAAGCAATCTCTTAGATCTATCTCTATAGATCTTGATGCCTAGAATACAGGCTGCTTCACCTAAGTCCTTCATTGAGAAGCACGTCCCGAGCCAAGTCTTCACAGACTGTAGCGAAGGGATGTCATTCCCAATGAGCAGTATGTCATCCACATACAATACAAGGAAGACAACTGTGTTCCCATTAACCCTCTTGTAGACACAGGGTTCATCTTCATTCTTGATGAAACCAAACTGTTTGATTGCATCATCGAATCAAAGATTCCAGCTCCGAGAAGCTTGCTTTAGCCCATAAATGGACCTTTGCAGCTTGCATACCTTCCCAGTATGCTGTGGATCTACAAAACCCTCAGGTTGTGTCATGTACACATCCTCGAGTAAGTTTCCATTCAGAAATGCGGTTTTGACATCCATCTGCCAGATCTCATAATCGTGGTATGCTGCAATAGCAAGCAAGATCCGAATGGACTTAAACATCGCCACTGGAGAAAAGGTTTCATCATAGTCAATACCATGAATTTGCTTGAAACCTTTAGCCACCAATCGGCCCTTATAGGTATGCGTAAGTCCATCCATGTCAGTCTTTCTCCTAAAGACCCACTTACACCCAATGGGTTTGACCCCTTCAGGTGGATCAACCAAAGTCCATACTTGGTTAGTGTACATGGATTCCATCTCGGATCTCATGGCCTCTAGCCATTTCTCAGAATCTGGGCTCATCACAGCTTCCTGATAGGAGGTAGGCTCATTCTCAATGAGCATAACGTCATCATAGTCAGACAAGAGAAATGAGTATCTCTCAGGCTGACGACGTACCCTATCAGACCTGCGAAGAGGTAGGTCTACTTGAACAGGTGGTTGTTCCACAACTCTTTGTGCAACAACCTCATCACTCACAACACTTTGTGGTTCCTGTTCAACCTCCATCAAGGCCTCAGTGCTATGGTCCTTATCTTGAATTTCTTCAAGATCGAAGGTACTCCCACTAGTTTTTCTAGAAACAAAATCTCTTTCTAGAAAAACCCCAGTCTTTGCCACAAACACTTTGTGCTGACTGGGAATGTAGAAGTAATATCCCTTAGTATCCTTGGGATATCTAACAAAATAGCACCTATCAGATTTGGGTCCCAGTTTGTCTGAGACTTGACGTCGAACGTAAGCCTCACAACCCCAAATCCTCATAAAAGACATCTTGGGATTTTTCCCTGTCCATATCGTATATGGTGTCTTTACCACAGCCTTGGATGGTACGGTTAAGGGTAAAGGCTGCTGTCGAGCATATCCCAAAGGATATAGGAAGATCTGTGTGACTCATCATAGATCGTACCATATCAATAAGTGCGATTCCTCCTTTCGGATACACCATTCCATTGTGGTGTTCGGGAGGAGTGAGTTGGGATAGAATCCCACACTCGGCTAGATAGTCACGAAACTCATGGCTAAGGTATTCACCACCTCGTCGATCGATCAAGTATCTTAATACTCTTGCTCTTCATTCTTGAATTCTTTGAACTTTTCAAAGGATTGATTTATGTCATAAGATACACATAACCATATCTACAAGTCATCAAGAAATGTAATGAAGTACCAGAACCACCTCTAGCAAAGAATAAGGACCACATACATCACTATGTATAAGTCCTAACAAATCTGTTGCTCTTTCGCTATGTCCACTAAAGGTAGTCTTGGTCATCTTGCCTAAAAGGCAAGACTCGCATGTCTCATATGATTCAAAATCAAATGAGTCTAGCAGCCCATCCTTATGGAGCTGAGATAAGCGACTCTCATTTATGTGACCTAAGCGACAATGCCAGAGATAGATTTGGTTCAACTCATTTGACTTGAACCTCTTGGTACTTATGTTATAGATAGGGCTCTCTAAGTCTAGAAAGTAGAGTCCGTTCATTAGAGGTGCACTACAATAGAACATATCATTTAAATAAACTGAACAACATTTGTTCTTTATTATAAATGAAAAACCTTTCTTGTCCAAACAAGAAACTGAAATGATGTTCTTAGTTAAGGCAGGCACATAACAACATTCATCTAATTCTAGTACAAGCTTAGAGGGCAGAGATAGATCATAAGTTCCTACAGCAACAACAGCAACCCTTGCTCCATTGCCTACTCGTAGGTCCACCTTGCCCTTTGTCAATGCTATTTTCATTTTGGTACAAATGTGAGATGCACATCCGGTATCTAATACCCATGATGAAGAAATAGATAGATTGACTTCTATAACATTTATACCTGAAGTAGAAGTCTCACTTCTCTTCTTCTTAAGATCTTCCAGGTATGCCTTGCAGTTACGCTTCCAGTGTCCTGCTTCCTTGCAGTGGAAGCAAGCCCCTTCCTTGGCTACCCCTCTTTTTGGTTTAAGTTCTTTGCCTTTGCCCTTGGCTTGGGACTTTCCCTTACCTTTAGGCTTGCCCTTGCCTTTCTTCTTCTGCACCATCAAAATGGTGTCAGATTTACCCTTCTTAAGGTTAAGCTCATGAGTTCTCAACATCTTTGAGCATTTCAGTAATGGCTTATCAATTTCATTCATGTTATAATTCATGACAAATTGATTGAAGGCTTGTGGCAAAGATTGCAAGATTAGGTTAGTGGCTAGCTCTTAGCCAAGTGGGAATCCCAGCCTTTGTAGGTTTTCTACGTACCCAATCATCTTGAGTACATATGTACCTACGGGAGTCCCTTCTTGCATTTTGGACCCAAATAATGCCTTAGAGACTTCATATCTCTCATGCCTAGCTTGTCCTTGATATAGTTGACGAAGATGTCCAACCATATCATAAGCATTCATGAACTCGTGTTGCTTCTGAAGCTCAGAGTTCATGGTCGCGAGCATTAGACATGACACATCTAATGCATCATCTTGATGCTTCTTGTAAGCATCTTTGTCAGCTCGCGAGGCATTGGCAGGAGGTGCCTCCGGAATGGGCTGCTCCAGGACGTACAGCTTCCTTTCTTGGGTGAGAACAATTCTCAAGTTCCTGTACCAGTCCAGGAAATTTGCTCCATTGAGCTTGTCCTTCTCAAGGACGGATCACAGAGAGAGAGTGTTCGTGGTTGTCGACATAGTTATCTACAACATACAATGCAGAGAATTAATATCATGTTCCTTTTATCATTTAATTAGGCCTTTAATCAAATGATGCTCCCACTGAATTATAGGAATTTTGTAGAATCGAGTTATGGATGTGGTCAAACCACATTATTAGATTCAAACAAACTAGCTATAATTCTTGCGGGACAAGATCCACATCATACTAAGCCTTGAGTTAGCTTTGGCTAAATCGCCCAAGACTTAGTACGATCGATGGGTAACACATTACCGATTACATCTCTATGCAACTCTTGTTTATAGGATTAAGACCCACATTTACAAAAGACCTTGAGTTAGCTTTGGCTAAATCGCCCAAGATTTAGTGTAAATGCGATCTTAACCTATCTTTCCAACGATTGGAATATGCCTATAGTTCTACTCGATCCAATTGAGTTAACTAGTTTTGCTCAATCTAATTGAGCTGACTCTAACCCGAGTCGTGATAGGCGGGACCAAGATTGTCCCTCCGCACCCTACCAAGATAATATGTGTTGCTCTGCTTTGGCAGATTCAACAACGACAAATGATCGAGGTAGTGATGGGTATCAAGGCTCGGTAGGCATTTTCGAGTTGATTCGATTATGATCTAATCTAATCGTAATGTGTATCTTATACGCATTTAGGCCTTTATTATCCTATATTAGCATGCATCATATACATACATTAATTATTCTAGCATGCATCATATACATACAAGAAAATTAACCTAGCATGCATCATATACATACAAACATTTTTCTACTAGCATGCATCACATACATACAAGCAAAAAAAAAAAATCAATTAATTATATATATATATATATATATCAACATATATATATATAATTAAATGTGATATAGTCATGGCCCTACTACGATCTTCTCAAGCCAATGAGAAGATCGGACGGTCTACCTAAGGCTAGCGGCTTCTCCAAGCGCTTCCTTTGACCGCCATGTGTCGTCGTCACCCTTCTCGTAAGCTCGTCTTCAAGTGGACTTTCCACCGCTCCATTTTTGTACATTACAAATACGAAACTCGAGTTACATTCGAGTCTAAAACTATTTACAACTAGAATATTAAAAGAAGAGGTGCGACGCGCAGGTCGCAAACACTTTACAACACGCACAACCACAAAACGACACACAAAGCCAGATATGAATTACAACACACATAATCCAATCCAATTGGGTTATTGGGCCATGACAATCACAGAATTATACATAATTCTAAATTATGTATTTTTACAGAAAATTTCTATAATTTTTCCTAATTTATTTTGAATTTATGAGTCACCCCTCCGAAACGGTCCCGCTAAGCGGTTTCCGGGAGTGATCGCGGGACATGGCCCCTTTCGGGGATAGGGGCAGCGCCCCTACTCGCAAAATAAACTTCGCGAGTGTCCCTACAATGATCTTACAGCGACTTAAGTCACTGTCCCAAAAACCTAAAGCGAGAACTCGCCGATTCGGAGAGTTTTTCTCGACGGTTGAAGCCTACGAGTGTCCCAACACTCGTTGCTTCGACTCTACGAGAAAAATACCCAAAAATTCTATAAAATAAGAAAATTTACAGAAACATATAAATCTGTAATTTTTTAATCTAATATAAAAACTACAAAAACGAAACACATACATGCTTCGCACGTGGCTCTGATACCACTGTTGGGATTTCCCAAGCCGCAAAAACCGCTTTTTGCGTTGCAGAAACCTCGGAAGCCCCGGCCACGGATCCGTGCGAAGTATAAAAATTATAATTACATGTATGTGCTTATAGAAATCCTAGATCTACCTTAGATCTAAGAGGTTAGAATGTTACCCTCGTAGCGACGCCCTTCGCTTATCCCGCTCGTCCAAAAGTTCGCCGGAACTCGAGAGTGTCAAGTGCACACTCCTCTATGGTATCCACACAAGCAATAGGTGGAGAAAACTCAACCTTGAGTGTGCTAGCACTCCTTGGTTGGTTCGGCCAAAGAGAGGGATGGGAGAGGGAGAGCTTGAGAGAAAAAGTTCCAAGGAAGAAGATGAAGTTAAGAGTGTAACTCACCAACTGAATTCACCACCCATAACCCCAATGTGGCCGGCCACGTCATGGAAGGGGGGTTACATGCATGCATGTAACTCCCATGACCCTTGGTCTCCCTCATGATGTGGCACCAATTGACCAAGTCAATGATGATGTGGAGCATCATCATTGGCCGGCCATGCCTAGTCATCATCATGACATGGCATTTGGTCAAGTCAAACTTGAGCTTTCATCTTCCCTCTCAAGTCAAGTCAAACTTGACCTCTAATCTCCCATGGTTGATCAAATCTAACCACTTGACTCAAGTCAATTTAATATAATGAATCTCTATTCATTAATTTAAATTGATTTGATGAATCAAATCTCAATTAGACTCATTCAACACTTGAATCAACTTGAGTCTAACTCAATTGGTCTAATTTGGATTACTCTTAATCCAATTTGGTTCATCCCATGAACCTAATCCTCATGGTTCATCATATGAACCTAATCTCCATCTAATTGCTCTTATGTGTGTGACCCTATAGGTTCTTGTAACGTTGGCAATGTCCCTAAACCGATTTAGGAACATAAGCAATGAGCGGTATCTAGCAACACATCATTGCTACCCAAGTTACAAGAATGTTGAGCTCCAACATCACCTTTGTGACTACTAATTGTGACTCTCACAATATGTGACAATGTCCCTCTATCCTTGACATCTAGATTGACCAATCGAGGCATAGACCGTGTCATCCTCGGTACAATCTAAATCTTGATCTCCAAGTAGACTCACTCTAATCAAATGAGCTCAATATCTCATATTGACTCATTTGGGCATGGCCATGCACTTCGTGGTCTCACTCTATCAAGAATATCGATGTCACTCCCGTCATATAGGAGGGATAGATCCCATCTACATCACTCACATCCCTCCGCATAATTTGTTACATACCCAGTAATCGCCTTTATAGTCCACCCATTTACGGGTGACGTTTGACGAAGCCAAAGTATGCAACTCATTATGTAGGGAACCATGGTGACTTCAGGTCTAAGGACTAATAGTCATACTAATAGCCACATGAGAAAGTATATGACACTCATATAACGATCCATGATACTTTCTCATGGCGGGTCATTCAGTATACATTCTCCAATGCATACCCATGTGTCAACTTGATATCTCATATCCATGACTTGTGAGATCAAGTCATCTTGTTGACCTACATGCTAGTCTCTACGCATTAACATTGTCCCTGAATGTTAATACTCGACTAGGAATGATTAAGAGTAGTGTTCTCTATATCATCTCATTATCGATTCAACCAATCGATTGATATAGATAAGAACCTATTACTCAAGGACATTATTATATTTAGTTATTTGGCACCAATACAAGTAAATATAATAACCATGCCTTTATAAATAGGAATATGATACAATAAAGTCCATACAACAATCATCATATGATTGGCTCTAGGGCTTTCACTAACATATTTGTACATATATCTCCCTGTGTTTAAGATCTCGAATGTCCGTCGATTAATTAATTTACTGACAATTAATTAATCAACATCTAACTCCATGAGTAGTACCACTCAACCTTATCATCATGCCGGACCAAGTCCACCTGCAGGGTTTACATGATGAACCTTATGAGCTCCTCAAGGGGACATCATCATCCTAATATATAGGACATGGTTTCATCCTATAATCAACAACACACCATATAAATAATATCATTTCCCAACTTACCGAGCCTATCAATTTACTCTATAAATCTCTCCCATTGGTAAATCAAAGAAATGAATACTAAATATATGTGCCCATTATTATATCGGGATTAAGACCATGTACAACATAATATCTGAGGTCTGATTCAATTATGTAGTCAGCAATAAATCGAATCACCTCTAAGTCGGTCCTGCTCAATACACACAAAGTGTACTAGTGTAACTCTATGGTCAAGACAAACCAATACCAAATTACACTACGACCATACCAATGGTTTGTCCATAACCATCTAGGTTGTGAGCACTTACTTATACTTTACAAGTAACTGATAACATGATCTCCCGTGTGATACTACACACCATGTTATCTACAATGTAATGTATTAGACAATATGGATAACCATAAATATGCAAACAATGATCATGTGATTCTTATTTCAAAAATAAAGATGTTCATACAAAAGATAGACTTTTCAGTATACATCCCAACAAACTCCTTTGTCAAACATCAATGTTAAACATTGAAACACTAACATCAAACCACTAACATCAATGTCAAACTCGAGTCTGGTCATTCATGACCTGGGCCGATTGCACCAACAATCTCCCGTTTTTTGATGTTTGGCAAAAACCAACATCTTTGAGTTAAAACACTAACTCAATCCAATCATCCCAATTATTCAAATTTGGAATTCCAACTTCTCCTAATTCTCCCCCTTTTTGACGTACATCAAAAAGGCTCTCCCCAAGGGTGTCATTATTTCATATCCCAATGAGATCTTACAATCTCCCCCTTGGTCCAAAAACATCTAGAATGCCTTCACTCTTCCTAGTGATAAGTCCCATATCACTAAAGAGAGGCAATTCTCACTTCTCCAAATTCTCCCCCTCATGAGGAAGAACACATCCATCATCCCATGATGGATAACCTCCCCCTAAAGGCTTGCTCCCCCTTGACCATGTTAGTACCTATAAGATCCACATATCTCTACAATGACATGATATTGTCAACTTTGGGCTTAAGCCCTCATGGCTTTATTTTTGGGCTTTACCCAAAAGGCCTCATGCCAATAGAGATATCTTTTTATTTTATAAGCACATGATCTTTTTCATGTCTTACCAATGTGGGACTTTGATTGTATTCCCCATACTCCCAATAATCCCCCCATCAAATGAAGAACCACATTGAGACCCCCTCAAGCCTATCCCTCCTCGAAGAACTTTCTCTACTTGATGTCCGATCTTCAACTCACTAGGACTTCCTACCAACTGTTTGGTCCTTCCGACCCAGTTGGACTTCCTGCCAGTTGTCCATTCTTTTGGCCCAACTGGACTTCTTGCTTGGTGTCTAGTTCTCTTCATCCAAACATGGGAGCTCCACTTCCTTCGTTCGAGGTTCATGGCTTGACATGGACCATGACTCTGATACCAATTGTTAGTGCCTATAACTCCACTTCCTACAAAGGATTCATCACTCCTTGCGAGGAGATGTATATCCTATGGCCTCTCGTCGGATTGTTACTAAAGTCTTTGGCCAAAGCATTAAATCTTTAGAGTATGGTACTCTTGTATACATGTGCAGTAACTAGAATCCGGAGGATGAGGAAGTAATACTTGGGCTAGGTGTAACGTAGTCAACCCAGTGGGGACTGACACAATAGACCATGTCATGAACCAAGTGGGTATAAGATGAGTGAAAGGAATGGGGCACGATTCATTATAGCTGCTGAAGGGTTTCAGAAAAGGTTCTGCGATCAACTGTTGATTTTTCGATTAATTGGGGATCATGATGTACTACTAGGTGCCACTCATGATCGTTCTATAATTAATGGTTAATTATAGATGACCAACATAAACTGAGAACCTATTTGGTCACATTCACAATGAGTGTAATCCAAAGGATTTAAAACAAGTTTGAGAATAGGATTCTTAGATCAAAAGAGACAAGGTTTGGTTGGACCAAACAAAGAGCGAGTATGAAATGGTTTCAGTCGCATCAGAAGCATGGATGGGCTGTGTCTTTTGATGACATGATGGATGAACCAAAGCAATTTGGTTCTAATCTAATGGTGGAAAATAAACCAAAGTGGTTTGGTTTGTTTTAAACCAATGAACCAGAGTTGGTTCGGTTCGTTTTAACTTAAAATAGACCAATGCGGTTTGGTTTATTTTAACTTAAGTTATTGGAGCGAGTTAACGGATTTTGGTTATGAACCAATAACCGTTAGGAGAATATGTTCTCTATAAAAAACGTCTTAAGAGTTTTTAGAGAAGAATTAATGGGTTCAAGGGTTTTGGAAACCCTAGTCTCCTTTCCTCTCTTCTTCTTGCCGCCACCGCCCAAGGGGCTCTTGCTGCCGACATTAGCTGCTACCACCGATGTCACCTACTATCGCCGGCCTCCTGCTACTACCGATGATCCTCTGGCGACCCTCCTTGGCTCCGGTGACCAAGGACCAGCTGACCCTTTTCCTTTGGTCGGCGCCAAATCCTCCACAAAGATGTCCAGTTTTTGGACAGCTTGCTTCCTTCTTGTCGGAGCATCATTTGGATGACGTTTGGAGCTCCGACAGCAACTTTCTTGCTGGGGATTAGATCTTTGGCAATCCTCATAGGTGGAGGATCAAGGATTCATCAATCGATTGACAAATACCTCTTCACAGAAGAGAGTTTTTGGGGACTCATTTTTGCATCCGAATTTTGATTCAGATTGTGATTTTCTCTCGATCACATCATCTTCGACACGAGGCTAGTGACTCCTACGAAGATGAGGCTCGTAGCTTGGTGAAGCTATCCCAATGGTACTCGGCATGGATACGAATAGAGGCAATTCTAGCGTGAGTTGCTTCGGTTGATGTCATTCCCGCTGCACATGATACGTCAGGTATAACTAGCGTAATTATGTCTACACATGATGTATCATGCATGTGTGTGGTGTGTGTGTTGTAATAAATTAGATTTATTACTTTTATTTCTTCCGCTGTGCACATATTTATGAAACATGTTCGAACACACACCCGCCACGGTGCCGGGGAAACCCAACAGTGGTATTAGAGCCAAGTTATGTTTCGACATAATCGTAAAATTATTTTGCGATAGTCATAATTGTATTTATGGAAATTTTATACTTTTGGAAAGTTTAGAAGTATTTATGAAATTTTTTTAATTTCGGAAAGCTTAGAAGTATTTATGGAAATCTTCTACTTTTGGAAAGTTTAGAAGTATTTATGGAAATTTACACTTTCCATAAATAATATATGTGATTAAATTTGGAAATTTGTTTCCTAATTTAATCATGATTTGATTTGGAGAATCAAATCTAAAATATATTTTATTTCCATAAATAGTTTTGACAATTTAGGAAATTTATTTCCTAAAATAAATTTGACTTTCCTTAATTAACACTTTTCATAAATAAAATATGTGATTAGATTTGGAAATTTATTTCCTAATTTAATCATGATTTGATTAGGGGAATCAAATCTCAAACATATTTTATTTCCATAAATAGTTATGACAAATGAGGAAATTTTTGTACATGCCATAATTATATGCCATGTAATTGCATTAGATGCATATCATTATGTCATGCGTGTCGTAACATGTAGATGTATGTCATGTGTGTCATGTTATGTAGATAATAGTTATTTGCATGCAAAGAGGATGAGACATTAAATCCCTTACACAACATTAAAACCTACACCTTCCATTAATATGGTTAGAACCAGAGTTCTGTTTCTTGTTTGGGTTGTTGGACTCTCTCTAAGCCCGGCTCGAACCTGAACATGTTCAAACCATTGGAATAGTTTATTACTAATATGGTAAGAGTCAGAGGTCAATCGTTAGTTTGGGTTGTTGGACTCTCTCCAAGTCTAGCTAATTGGTTGAATGCACTCTAACCATATTAAAACTATTTCTTGATTAATGGGTTGGCTTTAACTTGGAGCATCGGGTTGTTGGACTCTCTCCAAGGTCGATGTGAAGAGAGGTGAAGTTGGGGGCTATGCATATGATGCATACTTGTTAATGAGTTAACAACCTGATGTATGTGTGAACATTCAATTAGTTGATAGCACATTGTGATAGTTGCATATATGTGATATGTAATTGGTATACTTGATACCTACCATTGTAGCTTTTTTTTTTATGAAAGGTAAATATATATCATTAAAGTAAAGCACAATCATACAATAGCCTAGGATTCATTCTCATGTCTTGTCTGACGAAATGTCAGATCTGAGATGTATCCAGGGTGCGGTGTACATGTGCTCTCATGGATACCAAACCTCTCATGGGTACCAACCTTCTCGTTTGATACATCTACCCATCCCTCTATGCCCTCCTTCATGCGTCCAACCCATGTGTATAGCGTCTATGCATCATCCATGTCTCTCTTGCTCATATGTACCGTCCAACTGCCCTCCGCTCCTCATGTGCACCTTCTTGCACCATCTTGCCTCCTATGTCCATCTAGCATCGTGGTCCTCCAACATTTGTCACTTTTGGCAAGTGATCCGCTGGTAACGGATTTTCTATGTCTTTATCGTAGCCGTTTGCTACGGACTAGATAGGCCATTCAGGTGGGCCTATTCACCTCTACTAGGCTTTTTGGCCAAGCCTCAGCCATAAATGGATTTGCGACGTCTTTACCATAGTCGTTTGCTACGGACTAGATAAGCCATTATGGGTGGGCCTATTCACCCTCCCTCATCAAAACAACATTTGTCAAAATCTGTCCAATTTTTTTTTTTTTTTTTACCCTGTGCTGCCCTGGCCCACTGAACTGCCCCTGGGGCTGACGAACCGCCTAGGATCCTCCTTGAAGCTACTAAACCAGCCTGGACCATCCTGGGGAAGGTAACCAGAGGAGCTGTTGAACCGCTCTGGGGCCGCCCCGAGGCCACTGAGCCACCCTGGACCAATCTTGAACAGGTCGTTTCCTGTGCTGCCCTGTAGTCACTGGACCACCCTGGGTCCATTAGACCACCCTGAACCGCCCTGGCGATGCTGACTAGAAGACGACCTTGGGTTCATTAGACCACCCTGAACCGCCCTGGCGATGCTGACTAGAAGAGTGTGAGTCCATCCTGATCCACCCTGGAGCATCACGGAACCACCCTGGTCAAGGTAAGTAATGGCGTGAAAGCCCCTGGCCAAAGTACCCTGACCAAAGAGGTCTGCCCAGGGTTCCCGGGGTCCTCCATGTAGTCACAAGAACTGCCCTGCCCAAGCACTGATCAGTCTGGTTGAGGTGAACCTAATCCGTCTTGAAGGCGCCAAGCGAACTACTCTGGTCTAAGGAAACCGCTCTGTCAGGGCAGAGACCGCCCTGCAATTGAGGAAAACTACCCTATAAGACTGGTCTCCGATCCAGGGAAACCACTTTATTATGGTAGAAACCACCCTGCAGTTGGGGAAAACTACCCTGTAAACAGGGCAGATACCTTTTTTTTTTTTCCTGGGAACCGCTCTGGAAATGAGGTGAACCACCCTGGAATAGGGGGGCTACATTGGTGAGTAGTAGAACTGCCCTGGGAGGTTCCATAACTAGCTGGGAGTTGAAGGTAGAGGGGTGGAAAAGACCAGAGGTGAGGGGATGAGGATATCTACTCTGAGACCAAGGGGAACTGCCCTGGAAACAGTGTGACTGTCCCGGGAAGATGGAGAACTGGCCTGGGAAAGTGGAGGACTGACTGGAGGGAGGGAACCACCCTGGATCTGAGGTGAACCACCCTGGAATAGGGGCCTGCACTGGGGAGGGTTGTAGAGCTACCCTGGGAAGTTCCATAACTAGCCGGGAGGTGAAGGTAGAGGGGTGGAAAAAACTAGAGGTGAGGGGATGAGGACATCTACTTTGAGACCAAGGGGAACTGCCCTGGAAACAGTATGATTGCCCTGTGAAGATGGAGAACTGGCCTGGGGAAGTGGAGGACTGACTGGTGGGAGGGAACCACCCTGGAATAGCGTAGCTACGCTGGGGAGTTGTAGAGCTACCCTGAGAAGTTCCAGAGCTAGCAGGGAGGGGGAGATTAAGGGGGTGGAGGAGACTAGAGGTGAGGGAATAAGGACATCTACTCTAAGACCAAGGGGAACTGCCCTGGAAATGGTGTGTTTGCCCTAGAAAGGTGGAGAACTACCTTGGGAAGGCGGAGGACTGACCGGGGGAGGCCTTGGGAGGAAGGAATGGGGGGGGGGGGCTGCCCTTGGAAGGTGAAGAACTGGGCTGGACAAAGGGAGAGGGCCAAGGGCTATGGAAACTGGCCTGAAGGAGAAGAGGGGCCCAGGCCATGGACTATGGAAACACCTTTGAGAATGTGGATCCCTACCATTGTAGCTTTGAATGGCTTGTTGGAGTCTCTCCAAGGTTGTTCATATCTATGTTGGATATCAGCCCATTCGAAGATGGACCTATGATCTCCCGAAGTGATTTTGGGGATTTTAAATTCGAAAAAATGAATGGGATTTGTAAATGTATGTTGATGCATTTTTCCATCTTTCTCATATATGCTCGATTTGCATTTCTAGGTTAATTGATTGATCATGACATCTTTAAATTTTTGCTCTATTTTGGATTCGAATAAATTGACTGGGCCTAACTTCTTGGACTGGATTAGAAACTTGAGAATTGTTCTCAGGGTAGAAAAGCTCATGTATGTCCTCGAAGAACCTCTTCCCAACTGTCTTAAGGACGATGTAACTTCAGACCAATTGTTGGCCTATCAGAAACATGTGGCTGATTCTGAATTAGCGAGTTGCATCATGCTAGCCGCGATGGTACTCGAGCTACAAAAGCAGCATGAGCATATGGATGCTAATACCATAGTCTTCCATCTTCATGAGTTGTTTGATGAGCAAGTGAGATCCGAAAGGTTCGAAGTCTCCAGGCTCCTCTTCACCTCTAAGATGCAAGAAGGTTCATCTGTAGTGGAGTTTGTGCTAAAGATGAATGGGTACATCGAGCGGCTGGCTACCCTCGAGTTTTTGATGGATCATGAATTAAGTATTGACTTAATTCTGCATTGTTTGCCTAAGAGTTTCTCATAATTTGTGATGAACTACCGGATGAACAAACTTGAATCCACTATTCCAGAGCTCCTCAACATACTGAAGACTGTAGAGCCTTTTGTGAAGCATGAGGAGAAGGCGGTTCTATTAGTTGATTCCTTAAAGAAAGGTTCTAAGAGGAAGTCAAAGGAATAGAAGAAAGGGAAGAAGAAAAATGCTAAGAAGGCAAAACCAGCACAAAAGGGCACTTGCCATCATTGTGGCAAGGAGGGCCACTGGCGAAGAAACTGCAAGATTTATTTTGAGTCCGTGAAGAAGAAGAAGGCATCTGATGCCCCATCCTCTTCAGGTATCTTCGCTATTGATTGTCATTCTATTTCCTTAGACACTTGGGTATTGGATACTAGGTGTGGCTCATATATATGTAATGATATACAGGGGCTAAGGAATAGAAGAAGACTCGTCAAAGGGGAGTCAAATTTGCGAGTTGGAAATGGAGCAAAGGTTACTGCAGTCGCCACCGAAACTTATTTGCTGAAGCTCCCTACTGGACTAGTCTAAGAATTGGACAATTGCTATTATGTTTCTTCTCTAATAAAGAACATTATTTCTATTTTTTGCTTAAATAGAAATGGCTACCATTTGATGTTTAGTAACAATTGTTGTTATATAACTTTGAATGACATACTTTATGGGACTGGAACTTTAAGAAATGACATTTATATGTTGGACATATCTAGTGACATTTTCAATATCGAAGCGAGCAACAAGTGTGCTCGAAAGGATAATCAATTAGACTCCAACATGTGGCATTGTCGTCTTGGCCATGCAAGCAAAAAATGCATGTCCGAATTACACCAATGTGGAATTTTGGAATCGTTTGAATCTGATTCATTCGATACATGCGAATCATGCTTAAAAGGCAAGATGACCAAGTTACCTTTTACTAGAAAAGGTGAACCGGTGGTAGAGTTACTTGGTCTAATACATACGGATGTATGCGGACCTATGACAACTCATGCTCTAGGAGGCTATAGCTACTTCATTACCTTCACCGATGATCACTCACGGTTTGGATATGTGTTCTTGATGAAACACAAGTCTTAAGCCTTTGAAAGGTTCAAAGAATTGAGAAATGAAGTAGAGAGACAACTTGGCAAGAGTATTAAAATACTTCGATTGGATCAAGGTAGTAAATACTTGAGTCAAGAGTTTCTAGATTATCTAAGGGACAATGGTATATTGTCTCAATGGACTCCGTCGTATACATCGCAGCATAATGGTGTATCTGAGAAGTGTAACCGAACCTTGTTAGACATGGTCAGGTTGATGATGAATCATGCGAATCTTCCCAAGTTCTTTTGGGGCTATGCACTTCAGACAACTGTTTACTTGCTAAACAGAATGCCGACCAAGGTAGTCTCAACTACTCTATATAAAATATGGAATAGTAAGAAACCTCATTTATCTTACTTGAAGATATGGAGTTGTCCTGCTTATGTGAAGCGGACTGTATCAGACAAATTGGATGCTAAGTCTGATAAATGTCTATTTATTTGTTACCCTAAGGAAACGAGGGGTTACCAATTCTATCATCCTGTGGAACAAAAGGTGTTTGTTTCAAGGCATGCTGTGTTTCTAGAGAAAGAGTTTCTCTTGCAAGAAAATAGTGGGAGTGTCATTGAGCTTGAGGAGGCTCAAGAGACTTCAATAGACATTGATCAGATACTTAGTGAAGCACCACAACCGATAACTCATAGTGATGAGCCATCGGTTGAACCTATTGTGACACCACATCTTCGTAGATCTGGTAGAACATACAACATTCCTGAGAGAGATGGATTTCTCGTAAGTGAATCGAATGACGTGTTACTCATTAATGATGAGGAGCCTACCAGTTATGAAGAAGTTTTGAAAAGTTCAGAAAGGGATAAATGGGTTAACACAATGAAGTCGAAAATGGATTCCATGTATGAAAATCAAGTTTGGAACTTGGTTGACCCACCTGAAGGCATAAAGCCTATAGTGTACAAGTGGGTTTTCAAGAAGAAAACCGACATGGATGGTAATGTGATTACCTATAAGGCTAGATTGGTGGTGAAAGAGTATCGTCAAAAGCAAGGTGTTGATTATGACGAGACCTATTCATCTGTTTCTATTCTTAAATCCATTTGGATGCTCCTAGCCATAGCGGCTCATTATGATTATGAGAAATGGCAGATGGATGTGAAAATAGCTTTCCTTAATGGAAACCTACTCGAGAATGTGTATATGATACAACCTAAGGGTTTTACATCGGTTGATAAAACTAAGGTATGCAAACTGCAACATTCCATATATGGACTGATGCAAGCATCTAGGAGCTGGAATATCCGTTTTGATGAGATAATCAAAAGGTTTGATTTCTCACAAAATCCGGATGAACCTTGTGTGTACAAGAAGGTTAGTGGGAGTGTAGTCGTGTTTCTAGTATTGTATGTCGATAACATATTACTTATAGAAAACAATGTTTCTATCTTACAGTCTATTAAAATTTGCTTGTCCAAGACGTTCTCCATGAAAGACCTAGGAGAAGCAACCAACATCCTTGGGATTAAGATCTATAGGGATAGATCGAATCGGTTGCTTGGTCTTTCGCAGTCTACATATATAGAACGAGTGCTAAAGAGGTTTAGCATGTCAGAATCCAAGAAAGGTTTCCTTCCCATCAGGCATGGGATACACCTTTCGAAGTCTATGTGTCCGTGCACAGAAGACAAGAGGATTTGCATAAGTAAGATTTCCTATGCATCCGCAATAGGATCTATCATGTATGCTATGTTATGTATGAGACCCGATGTATCATATGCTCTGAGTGTCACGAGCAGATACTAGTCTGATCCAAGAATGGATCATTGGGCAACTGTTAAGACAATCCTTAAGTACTTAAGAAGAACTAAGGATGTGTTTCTAATATATGGATAAGGAGACATGGTGATACACGGGAATACGGATGCCAGCTTCCAGACAGACAAGGATGATTTCAGGTCTCAGTCTGGGTACGTGTTCACCTTGAATGGAGGCGCAGTGAATTAGAAAAGTTCTAAACAAGACACTGTAGCGGATTCTACCACAGAGGCAGAATACATTGCAGCTTCGGAAGCAGCAAAGGAAGCAGTTTGGATCTGGAAGTTCATTTATGAACTTGGTGTGATTCATACCATTGTTGAAGCAATACTGGTTTACTGCGACAACAATGGATCGATTGCATAGGCAAAAGAGACAAGGTCTCATCAATGATCTAAACATGTGCTTCGCCGCTATCATCTGATCAAAGAGATTAATAGTAGGAATGAAATTCAAATCGAGAAGATTCCCACTGAAAAGAACTTAGCGGATCCTTTAACTAAGGCCTTACTTCAAAGTAAGTTTGAGAGCCATGTTAGGGCTTATGGTATTGGATACCGTGGCGATTGGCATTAGGCCAAGTGGAAGTTTGTTAGTTATATATGAGAGGTGTCCTAAGGCAATCGCCTTATGTTTAAACCATTTATTTGATAAATGAATATTCACTATTTGAGTATACATGTTTTCATGTATTTGATTGGATTTTAAACTCATTTACTGAATGTCCACAATACGATTCACAACATGAGAGAATTTGTGATTGGATCACAACTAGTGAGTATCTCAACATGTGTAATTGTGATGTATTGGAATTTGAAGGTCGAAGCTTCGCTTCCCACTTCAACATGGCCGCTTGTGCATGGCGATCCTATCTACGTCCTCGGATTAAAAAAAATTAATCTTTGATGAAGAAGGATTACCCAAGCAACCGATCCATCATCGTGCTATTCAATTAGAGTGGTCGCTTGAATAAACTTATTGTTCAAGCAACCTAACTCTTTTCCTCGAATAGCCACGGAATAGATGATGTACAGAAGGCTGGTTTTTGTGTTTATCTTTGGGGTCCAAGTAAATTAACCACATACAATTGCATACAAATTGCATAGAACAAGAAAGAAACTTAAACAAGAATTATACCTCTTGTTTACCTCTTGATCTTCTATCGTATGTCCTATCGTCCTCTTGAACGTTGTGTGGGCAATGATCCTTCAAGAGTTGAAGCCTCCTAGATCACGTTCTTCCCTTCTTTGCTCGCTCCGAACAAAGGGAAGAATACCAAACACTTCTTCTCCTATCCAGAGCCGACCACCAAGCTCCTAGCTAGGTTGTTGCCGCCGGCCAAGGAGAGGAAGAAGGAATATGGGCGCCGGCCAAGAGAAGAATTCTTGTTGCCGCTGGCCAAAGAGAAATAGAGGAAGAAGAACCGCCGGCCAAGATTCAAAGATGAGTGCCGACCCTAAAGGGATGAAGAAGAGGTGCCGGCAAACCTTAGGAAGAGAAGGAAAACTCAAACCCTAAACCTCCTCCACTTCTTGCCGCCGCCCAACCCAACTCCAAACCCTAAAGCTTCTCCTTTGCTTGTCGCCCAAAGCTTTGGAAGCAAACCCTAGCATCCAAAAAAACACACCTTGCCGACCAAGCCTTGGACCTTTATTTATAGATCTCACCCAAGGCTCCTTTTAATCATGTCCATTGGATCTAGGCTTCTTGAGGGTTTTAATAGGCTACAATAGGGACCATGAGGAGGAGTTGGATATTGGCCACCCAATGGATCCGACCCACATAAAATCCGATCCATTAATGATAATCTATTCCACTAGAGGATTATCATTGATCTACGTCACCAACCCCTATAATTAAATATGGGATCCTTATATTAATTGTGCAAATGTATCCCCGTGTTTAAGATATCGAATTTCCATTACTTAATTAATTTACTGATAATTAATTAATCAACATCTAACTCCATGAGTGGTACCACTCAACCTTATCATCATGCAGTATCAAGTCCACCTACAAGATTTACATGATGATCCTTATGAGCTCCTCAAGGGGACATCATCATCCTAATATATAGGACATCGTTTCCTCCTATAATCAACGACACACCATGTAAATAGTATTATTTCCCAATTTACCGAGCCTATCGATTTAACCCACAAATCTCGCTCATTGGTAAATCAAAGAAATAAATATTAAGTACATGTGCCCGTTATTATATCGGGATTAAGAGCATGTACACCATAATATTCGAGGTCCGATTCAATTATGTAGTTAGCAATAAATTGAATATCCTCTAAATCGATCCTGCTCAATACACACAAAGTGTACTAGTATAATTCTATGGTAAAGATAAACCAATACCAAATTACACTACAACCATGCCAATAGTTTGTCCAAAACCATCTTGGTTGTGAGCCTCTTCTTATACTCTACAAGGAACTGATAACATGATCTTCTATGTGACACCACACACCATGTTATCTACAATATAAAGTATTAAACAATATGCATAACTATAAATATGCAAACAATGATCATGTGATTCTTATTTCAAAAATAAAGATGTTCATACAAAGGCTAGGCTTTTAGTATACATCCCAACAATCTCCCACTTATACTAAAAGACTATGCTGCCATCAAACTGCCAGACATCTGATTCTCATTCCCTCCACATGCCTATCAAAAACTCTCGCTAGAAGGGTCTTAGTGAAAGGATCTACCAGGTTATCCTCTGATGCAATCTTGGCGACAACAACTTCTACCCACTTTACGATCTCTCGTATCAGGTGATACTTGCACTCTATGTGTTTACTTGCCTTATGGGCTCGTGGTTCCTTCGAGTTTGCAACTGCACCACTGTTATCACAATAAATTGAAATAGTTCTGAGCAAACCAAGAATCACATCCAAGTCCATCAAGAAGTTGCTGAGCCATACAACTTCTTTGGCTGCCTCAGAGGCTGCCACATACTCAGCTTTCATGGTGGAGTCCGCTACGCATTTCTTCTTGACACTCCTCCATACAATGGCTCCACCTCCCAAAGTAAACACAAAACCTAAGGTAAACTTACTGTTATATCTATCTGATTGGAAGTTGGAATCTGTGTAACCCACAGGGAGTAATTGATCTACCTAGCATACCAACATATAATCCCTAGTCCTTCTCAAGTACTTCCATATATGTTTTACCACAGTCCAATGCCCCTGTTCTGGATTACTCTGATATCTTCTAGCCATGCCCATGACAAAGTAGATATCCAGCCTCGTACATAACATAGCATACATGAGGCTTCCTACCACCGAAGCATAAGGAACCGCCTTCATCTCCTCTATCTCCTTTGACGTTCTAGGACACATCTCTTTAGATAAGGATACTCCATGCCTAAAAGGTAGAAAATCTTTCTTGGAGTTATGCATGCTAAAACGAGCCAAAATAGTATCTATGTATAAAGCTTGAGATAAGCACAACATCCTTTTCCTACAATCCCTTATAACTTTGATCCCAATGATGTGTCCCACTTCTCCCAAGTCCTTTATATCAAATTGTTTGGACAACCATACCCTTACGTCTGATAACACTTTAACATTGTTGCCAATTAACAAAATGTCATCTACATATAGTACAAAAAATACCACTACGCTTCTGTCACATCTCTTGTATACACAAGACTCATCTGGACTTTGAATAAATCCATAAGATTGGATTAGCTCATCAAAGCGGATGCTCCAAGATCTCGAAGCTTGCTTCAATCCATAAATGGACCGATTAAGCTTGCACACAAGATGCTCTTTGCCCTTTGCAATGAATCCCTCTGGTTGCTCCATATAGATGTTTTCCTCAAGACTTCCATTAAGGAAAGCTGTCTTGACATCTATTTGCCACACCTCATAATCCATATGAGCAGCAATAGATAAGAGAATCCGGATAGACTTAAGTATGGCTACCGACGAAAAGGTCTCCTCATAATTGATACCCTCTTTCTAAGTATACCCTTTCGCAACAAGCCTTGCTTTGAAAGTGTCAACCTTCCCATCTATTCCTCTCTTTCTCTTGTGGATCCACTTGCATCCAATGGTTTTTACACCATTGGGTAGTTCTACTAGCTCTAGACCTGATTTAAATCTATAGATTCTATCTCAGAATTCATTGCTCTTTACCAAGATACCGCATCTTTATCTTGGATTGCCTCGTCATATGTCCAGGGATCAAGTTTATGTACGGCAGGGACCAAATCAGAAGATTCTCCCAAGAACATAAATCTATCAGGTTGTCTAACAACCCACCCACTACGATGAGATATCACCTGTGTATCCTCTGTGACATGCGATGTGTTGGGAATTTGAGGCCGCTAGAGGGGGGGTGAATAGCGTGTGACCGTATGTAGATGGATATCGTTCGCGTGCTTGTCTACAATTCGTGTTAGCGCAGCGGAATAATAATAATAAAAACAATACACGAAATACAATCACACACGAACACAATGATATAACGTGGTTCGGAACCGTAACGGTTCCTACTCCACGGATCGGGCTCAAACGAGCCCTAGCGATGCCAAACACACACCACTATCAAATAACTCCTTCTCGACACAAGTCGGAGGTGGAGAAACCTCTTACAATGAGATTACAACAATAATATAAATACAACAAGCAAATATAATAGGAAATACAATAAGAGAAGTAAAGAACACTTTACAAAAACTCTTTAGATCGCTTGCTTGTTGATCGCTTGAATCGTGGTTGAAGACCCTGATTTGCAGCAGCAAATCGCCTCAAAAACGTCCAAGAAATCGCTTGCAAAAACCCTCCTTCCGAGCTTCCTTTATAACCTGTGTCGGGCTGGATTTCCGCCTATCAGTCGACTGCCATAAGTCACCAGTCGACTGATGCCACTGTTGTCGTGAGACAACGGATCGATCCACGCTGGAAAAACTCCAACGGATCTCTTGGCAGTCGACTGCCAACATTGGCGATCGGCCGACGCCGTAATCGGCCGCCCGATCGGCTCACGGAGCGTTCAATGCTCGACACTGACCGGGCGATCATTGCCATCCCTTAGCGATCGGCCGCCGAGCTATCACCAATCGCTCCCATGAAGCGATCGTGCCAGAGCAATCCCAGCTCTAACCTGGCAGTCGAACTCAAGTCGACTCACGGCAGTCGAACCGGCCATAATGTCAGTCGACTGCCAACCTCAAGAATGAGGTTTTAACCCAAGTATGGTGCCCCCATACTTGCTAGACCACCCTTAGCCTAGACCACCCTTAGCCTAGACCTAAGCCTTCTAGCCACCTCCATCAGCCTCACGCCTCTCGGATCCCTCCAAGTCATCCATGACTTGTTCATCCATCGCGCTAGCTTCTAGGTGCTTCCATCGGACTGTCATGCTAACGATGTCTACACCGCCAAGGCACATTGGACTTACGCCGCCAAGACTCCGCTTGGACTTTACGCCGCCAACCATTGGACTTATGCTGCCAAGACTCCCGCTTGGACTTTACGCTGCCAATATCAAACCCTTGGACTTCTCAAATGCCAAGACTCAAGCTTGGACTTTCCCTTGCCAACCCATGTTGGACTTTTACATTGCCAACCCATGTTGGACTTTCCATTTGCCAAGACCCATGCTTGGACTTTCCCATAATCACATGGTCAACCCTAGTCAACCATCAAAGTCAATTATAACCTGGGTCGATTGTATAAACAATCTCCCCAACATATTAACCGACATTAATGTCAAACATCAATGCCAAACCACTTTGTCAAATCCCTTTGTCAAACATCAAAACATCACTCGAGTCAAACTCGAGTCTGGTCAATCGTGACCTGGGCCGATTGCACCAACAATCTCCCCCTTTTTGATGTTTGACAAAAACCAAACAAATCATCTGAGTTAGACCACTAACTCAAATCCCTTACCAATTATCCCAAATTGGTAAACACTCTCCAAATGTTCTCCCAAACATTCTCCCCCTTTTTGACTAACATCAAAAAGGTTATCTCTCCAAGGAGGTCAATGTCTCATGTCCCAATGAGATCTTACAATCTCCCCCTTGATTTAAAAATATCTAGGATGCCTACCATCTTCCTAGTGATAAGTCCCATATCACTCAAGAGAGGCAATCCTATTCACTCTCAAATTGGGTATCAAAAATCATCAATTTTCCCAATAGATGATACTTTCCCAATAACTTCTCCTTTTCAAGGAGAAAAAAAAAACACATCCATCTTCCCAAGATGGATACCTCCCCCTAAAGGCTTGCTCCCCCTTGACCATTGCACCAACAATGTCCTTGGGGAGTCCCTAAGCCAATAGGAACTCTAAACCATCAAAATTAAGGTTGGAAATTCAACATTGAACTTTCCACCACCTCAAATTGATACTTTGACCTAACACCTCTCCAAATCCATATCCAATGAATTTTCACCCTTCATAATGCTTCCCAAAGTATATCCTAGGGTTAGGAGTGGTTAGGGACCTTTACCATGGCTGAAAATGGGCTAAACAACCTTGTTAACCCGAAATCAGACCTGGCAGTCGACTCTTGACAGTAATCAGTCGATTGCCACATACATCAGTCGACTGCCACCAATGGCAGTCGACTGGTAGCTGAATTTTCCGAAATTCAGCTATCAGAATCAAATTTCAGAAAATCATAACTAATTATACGTATATCGAAAAATCACGAAATTTGATACGTATAATACTTATGACCAAAACAATGGGTGAAAAATGTTTGAAAAATATTTTACCCATAAAATAGTGAGTTTGATACAAAACTCAAAACCATTGAAATTTTCAATGTTTTGGCCCTGTTTTGTATCAACTTCATCAATGGTGATTGCTATCAAAAGATAGACTTCACCAAGGTTTTCTAAATTGATTTTAAAATGATTTCAAAACCTTATTTTGGATTATATTCCTTGGGCTCTATGTACGTGACTTGTACACAAGCTCTCCCAATGATCCACAATGGAATTGGATGAGTTTTAGTTCATCTAGATGCAAAAACTATGCACCTTGAACTTAACTCATATCCTAGCATCTCACATGTGTCTATGGTGTATAAATACACATACATGTCAATTGGATGTGAGATGTGGGTTTTGGTTCATTTAATCTAGGGTTTCATGCATTTTTCTAAGGCAACCCTACTTGATTCCCTTATAAATGGGACTCCAAGTCATGCCATTGTCCTTAAATCAATTTCAATCAAATTATCTTAAATGCATGAGTGATTATGGCATTAGAGATGATATAGATAAACACATGCTCATAATCATGATGTCATGGCATAATATGAAATCTAAAAACACATGACATTTAATCCTTAATTCTAAGCATGATCATGACATTTAAATGATAAAAGTAAACATGATGTCATGTCATGGCATATGGCAAACAAATCATGGCATATAAAATATATAGGTATAATAATACCTAAATTTTAATATTAATTGTCATTTGATATAATTAAATATATTTTGCCATATTATCACTAATCTCCCTAGTGTGCCAAAAACCCAAAATGACACACAAAAAAAAACTTCTAATCCTAAATTGTGCCAATTCGATCATTTTATCACTACTCATAATTAATACTGGCACATCCTAAAAACCTTTAGGATTCAAATAAAACCACATTCCCAAGGTAGCCATAACCTTGAAAATGACCTAAAATGCCACCTTTGCTATGGTTGAGTTAACTACCCATCCAATCAAGGTTGACACACCCTAAACCCATCTAGCGTGAATCAATCACGCTCTTAGGAACCCAAAATCTATTTGAGCTCCTAGGGTTAATTAGGTATTCCCTAGGGATAACCTCCCTAGATACCTTTCTAATGACCCTCCTAGGCTTGTCAGCCTTGGTCATTTGGGTCTTACCTAGGTTGACTCTAGGGGTGACTCCCCTTGCAACCTTCTTAGTGGCCACCCTAGGTTTCCTAGAAACCCTAGCCACTAGACACACCCTTTGGTCAACTCTAGGGATGACTTCCCTATTGACCTTGGTCTTCCTAGACCTAGTTAGTGTTCCATAATCTAATGGAACACTATGATAAGCTACCTTAGGCTTAGGTTTGTGACCCAAACCTTGCTTGCCCTTAGTTGACTTTTGACTCTTAGGTCCTTGGTGTTGACTTTGACTTTTGGACCTTGACTTTTGATCATTTGACCCTTTAAATTGATTTTGTATAATTTTAAGGGTCTTCTCCAATTTCTCAAGCCTTGACCTCAAGGCTTGGTTCTCTAATTCTAATTGCCCGATTTTAGAATTTTGATTTAGACCATGGGCATGGGACTTTCTAGGCATATGCCTAGTCCATTTAGGGTTAATACCTAGGTGCTCTTGCACCTTTCTAATGGTCTCCCTAGGTAAAATTGGTCTAGTGTTATTTGACCTAGGTTTATCCTTAGATGAATTATTTTTAGGGACATTAGTCCCAAATTTCTTCCTATTATCTAAGTGAATATTTTTAGCTCCTAAGCAATATTCATTCCTATTAGCATGCTTTTCATAAATTGCAAGAGAATTAAAATTATTTCTAGCATGCTTTTGCCTATTAAATCTAGAAGGTGCATTATTGAAATATACCTTAGGGTTTGCCTTGGAGGCTCCCCCTACATATGATGCTCCTTCTTGCCCCTTCTTCTTCCCCCTAGGGCATTGACTCCGATAATGCCCCTTCGAATTGCACTTGAAGCATATGATGTGCTCCTTGCCTTTAGGTGTTGGGGAACCGACATCCTTGACTTTTGGAGCCGGTGGAGCTTTCCTAATCTTCTTTGGGCACTTGCTCTTGTAGTGCCCGGTTTCCCTACACTCAAAGCAAATTATATGTTTTTTATTTAAAACCAAATTGCTTGAGTTACCTAGTTCGGTGGTGGAGACCGAAATTGGACTTTGGGCTTCTTCATCTTGACCGGATGTCGAAGCTTCTTCTTGATGTTCCGGTATGGAGGTTCTCTCCTCCCCCTCAATCCTTGAGGTGGATGTTTCTTCCACTTCTACCTCCTCCTTGGAGATTGATGGCCTCTCAACTTCCAATTCTTCACACTCTCCTCTTGACCCGGATGTTGACTCTTCTTCAACTTCCGAATCCTCACTTGCTTGTGAGGAGGAGCTTGCTTCTTTGGCCTCTTCCGATTGGACCGATGAGCATTCTACATCTTCTTCTTCTTCTTGGACCGATGATGAGTTTTCATGGAGCTTTGCCACTTGGCTCCATAACTCTTTAGCATCTACATAATTACCTAACATACACAAGATATTGTTAGGTATTAAATCAATTAAAAATTTTATCACCTTATCATTTTTCTCGGATGCTTGAACTTGCTCTTCGGTCCACCTCTTCTTTTTGAGGAAACCACCTCTTGGTCCTCTTGGATATTCAAATCTATCCATCAAAATGGACCATTCCTCAAAGTCTCTCATCATAATAAAATCCTCAATTCTTCCCTTCCAAGAATTGAATCCTTCTCGTCCGTATAGGGTGTAGGGCACCGGTGTGTTGATGTCCCAACCTAATTGATCTTGGACTTCCATCTTTTACCCTCTAGCGTCTTGCTCCCGGTTGTTAATCCTTTGAAGAGCCACCAGGCTCTGATACCACTTGTTGGGAATTTGAGGCCGCTAGAGGGGGGGGTTAATTGCGTGTGACCGTACATAGATGGATATCGTTCGCGTGCTTGTCTACAATTCGTGTTAGCGCAGCGGAATAATAATAATAAAAGCAATACACGAAATACAATCACACACGAACACAATGATATAACGTGGTTCGGAACCGTAACGGTTCCTACTCCACGGATCGGGCTCAAACGAGCCCTAGCGATGCCAAACACACACCACTATCAAATAACTCCTTCTCGACACAAGTCGGAGGTGGAGAAACCTCTTACAATGAGATTACAACAATAATCTAAATACAACAAGAAAATATAATAGGAAATACAATAAGAGAAGTAAAGAACACTTTACAAAAACTCTTTAGATCGCTTGCTTGTTGATCGCTTGAATCGTGGTTGAAGACCCTGATTTGCAGCAGCAAATCGCCTCTAAAACATCCAAGAAATCGCTAGCAAAAACCCTCCTTCCAAGCTGCCTTTATAACCTGCGTCGGGCTGGATTTCCGCCTATCAGTCGACTGCCATAAGTCACCAGTCGACTGATGCCACTGTTGTCGTGAGACAACAGATCGATCCACGCTGGAAAAACTCCAACGGATCTCTTGGCAGTCGACTGCCAACATTGGCGATTGATCGCCAACGCCTCGTGGTCGCGCCGCCTACCATACGGAGCGTTTGTGC
The DNA here is from genome assembly GCA_025175895.1 of Wurfbainia villosa. Taxonomy (NCBI): domain Eukaryota; kingdom Viridiplantae; phylum Streptophyta; class Magnoliopsida; order Zingiberales; family Zingiberaceae; genus Wurfbainia; species Wurfbainia villosa. Next base: position 32,113,186 of record CM046000.1, on the reverse strand, counting down.
TCGACACTGACCGCCATCCCTTAGCGATCGCCAGAGCTATCACGATCGCTGCTCCCATGAGCAATGACCGCGAGCAATCCGGCTCTAACACAGCGGCAATGAACTCAAGTCGACTCACGGCAGTCGAACCGGCCATAATGTCAGTCGACTTCCAACCTCAAGAATGAGGTTTTAACCCAAGTATGGTGCCCCCATACTTGCTAGACCACCCTTAGCCTAGACCTAAGCCTTCTAGCCACCTCCATCAGCCTCACGCCTCTCGGATCCCTCCAAGTCATCCATGACTTGTTCATCCATCGTGCTAGCTTCCAGGTGCTTCCATCGGACTGTCATGCTAACGGTGTCTACACCGCCAAGGCACATTGGACTTACGCCGCCAAGACTCCGCTTGGACTTTACGCTGCCAACCATTGGACTTATGCTGCCAAGACTCCCGCTTGGACTTTACGCTGCCAATATCAAACCCTTGGACTTCTCAAATGCCAAGACTCAAGCTTGGACTTTCCCTTGCCAACCCATGTTGGACTTTTACATTGCCAACCCATGTTGGACTTTCCATTTGCCAAGACCCATGCTTGGACTTTCCCATAATCACATGGTCAACCCTAGTCAACCATCAAAGTCAATTATAACCTGGGTCGATTGTATAAACAATCTCCTCAACATATTAACCGACATTAATGTCAAACATCAATGCCAAACCACTTTGTCAAATCCCTTTGTCAAACATCAAAACATCACTCGAGTCAAACTCGAGTCTGGTCAATCGTGACCTGGGCCGATTGCACCAACACGATGCAGTCACTTATGGTATATTCTCTTGTACCGGTGGTACTGAAGTAGTGACTTTCCCTCTCAATTCCTCCAGAACAATCTTGCTCATGGGCTTGTGGTTCATCACATAGTCTTCCTCTAAAAATCTAGCATTCGTGCTAACGATCACCCTCTGATCTCTAGGACTATAGAACAAACCACCTTTTGTTCCTCTAGGATAGCTTACGAACAAGCGCACTTCTGTATGAGGTTCCAACTTACTAGCATCTGCCTTCAACACATATGATGGACTCCCCCAAATCCGAATATGTCTCAGACTAGGCTTTCGCCCAATCCACAATTCTGTGGGAGTAGAAGGTACTGATTTAGATGGTACCAAGTTCAGAATATACACTGTCGTATCCAGAGCATACCCCCAGAACAAATCTAGTAACTCAGAATAACTCATCTTCGATCTAACCATCTCTATAAGAGTCCTATTCATTTACTCTGCTACACCATTCTGCTGGGGTGTTCCAGGTGCAGACAATTGGGATTGAATCCCAGCCTCTGATAAGTAATTCCTAAACGCTCCCAAGAGGTACTCTCCACCACGATCAGATCGTAGTGTCTTGATACTTTTACCTTGATGTTTCTCCACATCAACCATGAATTCTTTGAACCTACCAAAGCATTCAGACTTGTGGCGCATCAAGTAAATGTATCTATATCTTGAATAATCATCTATAAAAGAAATAAAATATTCAAAACCACCTCTAGCCTGGATAGAGATAGGACCACACAAATCAGAATGAATCAATTCCAACACATCTTTGGCTCTTTACCCCTTGGCCTTAAAAGGCCTCTTGGTCATTTTACCTTCCAAGCAAGATTCACAGGTTGGGAAATCTTCCACCACTAATGAACCCAAAGGTTTATCAGCTATCAACCTTTGAATTCTACTCAGGTTAATATGACTTAACCTTAGATGCCAAAAATATGTTTGGCTCATTTTCGAAGATTCTTTTCTCTTATTAGATTTAGAAGATGAGTTATTTACTTCTATTTACATCGTGGGAGCAAAATTTTGGTTCAAGAGTGTACAAATTACCTACCAACATACCAGAACAGATAATCTACCTATTCCTTTTTATAACAACTCTGTCATTAAAAGAAATAGAATATCCATTGAAAAATAATTTAGAAACTGAAATTAAATTCTTTCTAAATGAAGGTACATAAAGGCAATTTCTCAGAACCAAAGTTTTATTCCTATCAAAAGATAAATAAACATCTCCTACTGCAATAGCCGCCACCTTTGTAGCATTGCCCATGTAGACGGTAATCTCCCCTTCAGCTAGTTGTCTAGTTTCCTTGAACCCCTGCAAAGTATTGTAGACATGATTAGTGACTTTCATATCTACACACCAGGTGCAGGTAGATAACACCGCTAAACATGTTTCAATGACTAACCAAAGGATATACCTTTGTTCTGCTTCTGGTTGGGGCAGTCATTCTTCCAATGTCCAGTCTGCTTGCAAGTGAAGCACTTGCCTTTCGACTTCTTCACTCCTCCCTGAGATCCTCCTGCCACCTTTTCTCCACCTTGTTTCTTCTTCTTCTTGCCTTTCGGCTTAGAAGTAGAAACCTTCTGAGAAACCATGGCCTGAGCCTGAGCACTCTAACGAAAAATCCCCTCTACCGCCTAGAGTTCTGTCAGAAGCTCCGCCAACGAATACGACCTCTTATTCATGTTGTAGTTTAGGAAAAATGGCTCAAAACTCCTAGGTAGAGATTGGAGAATGATATCGACCTGGGTTTCCCCATCGATCTCAGCTCCAAGGACTTCTAGCTCATTCAAATGAGTCATCATCTTGAGAACATGATCCCTCATGGGTGTTCCCTCAACCATGATGGTCGTCATCAAGTTCCTTATGACTTTCTGCCTAGCAGGTCGAATCTGGTGTCCAAAAAGTTCCTTGAGATTGAGCATCATGTCATAAGCAGTAGGCATGACTTGATGCAGATGTTGCAATACATTTGACATAGAAGCCAAAATGTAACACTGCCCCATCTCATCAGCCTTTATCCACTTCTTATAACTCTCTTTCTCCTTTTCTCCAGAATCATCCATAGGCTTAGGAGGACACTCTTCAAGAAGTACATACTTGTACTCCTCAGCAGTCAAGACTATATCCAGATTCCTTTTCCAATCCACATAGTTAGGTCCAGTAAGTTTATTTTCCTTTAGTATCATAGTAAGTGGGTTGAAAGTCATTTTTGAGAAACCTAAGAATCACATAGATCAAAACATTAGATTTCAAAAATTTATGGATTCCTCAAACAATAAAATTTTAAAATCAACCAACATCTCAAAACACCGAGAATATCGTATGCCACGATAGTGTAGACGTATATGAATTCTACATTTGTAAGAGGAGGTTTTACCCATTAATTTTACTATCCTGTCAACCTTACTTTTTGACAAATAAAAGCAGTGACTCCGATGGGGAGGATACTCCTATTTGCATCTAAGTGTTCACCATTACCCGATACTAAGATAATTATCTCGGATTATGTGCCTTCCGATGGGGAATTACACACACTCCTAAATAATATCCTATAACCATATTTAACCTAGTGATCCACAAAACAAACTCATCCGATGGGGAGGAAGGCACTCAGAGGCAAAGTGCAAGTTTGTTTGCATCACATGTCAAATTGTAATGGAGGCCATGGGATTTTTTTTTAAAAATATCCCTCTCCCACTTAGTAATTTAAAATGAGGAATTTTCCAAGCACACAACATGCATATCAAACAAGAAGAAATAAATATGAAAAATATTTTCCAACTATTATGGCTTTTGTTTTCCAATATGCCTCCCATCATGTCGTCATCTCGTCTGCTCCTCCATACACCATGTACAAGCCATCCGGAGATCCGAGTCGAGAATAATTATTTTAATTTACATCCATCGATCCTATACTCCACAAAGGAGTGTACATGAAATCTAGATCGAAAGTAAACAAAAATAAAAGTGTGGCTAAACAATGTCGTACTTAATTACAAAAATTAAATACTAGCCTCGTCAACCCTGAGGATTCAAATAATATTACAATTACACACAACCAATCACATACACACACATATGACAATAATAGTTGGATCTTATGCCCGCAATCAAAAAGTTAGCCTACGCACATCCTACTATTATCCGACACACATAATATATGATAAGTGCATAAAAGTAATCGAATCCTAAACACACAAAACCAAAAACCGTGGCTCTGATACCACTTGAAGGTCGAAGCTTTGCTTCCCACTTCAACTTGGTCGCATGTGCATGGCGATCATATCTATGTACCCGGATTAAAAAAATTAATCGTTGACGAAGACGGATTACCCAAGCAACTGATCCATCATCGTGCTATTCGATTAGAGTGGTCGCTTGAACACACTTGTTGTTCAAGCAACCTAACTCTTTTCCTCGATTAGTCGCGGAATAGATGATGTATGGATCGCCAGTTTTTGTATTTATCTTCGGGGTCCAAATAAATTAACCACATACAATTGCATACAAATTGCATAGAACAAGAAAGAAACTTAAACAAGAATTATATCTCTTGTTTACCTCTTAATCTTCTATTGTATGTCCTATCCTCCTCTTGAATGTTGTGTGGGCAACGATCCTCCAAGAGTTGAAGCTTTCTAGATCGTGTTCTTCCCTTCCTTGCTCGCTCCGAACAAAGGGAAGAATACCAAACACTTCTTCTCCTATCTAGAGCCGACCACCAAGCTCCTAGCAAGGTTGTTGCCACCGGCCAAGGAGAGGAAGAAGGAATATGGGCGCCAGCCAAGAGAAGAGTTCTTGTTGCCGCCGGCCAAAGAGAAATAGAGGAAGAAGAACCACCGACCAAGCTTCAAAGATGAGCGCCGACCCTAAAGGGATGAAGAAGAGATGCCGACAAACCTTAGGAAGAGAAGGAAAACTCAAACCCAAAACCTCCTCCAGTTCTTGCCGCTGCCCAACCCAACTCCAAACCCTAAAGCTTCTCCTTTGCTTGCCGCCCAAAGCTTTGGAAGAAAACCCTAGCATCCAAAAAAACACACCTTGCCGCCCAAGCCTTGGACCTTTATTTATAGATCTCACCCAAGCCTCCTTTTAATCATGTTCGTTGGATCTAGGCTTCTTGAGCGTTTTAATAGGCTACAATAGGGATAAGGAGGAGTTGGATCTTGGCCACCCAATGGATCTGGCCCACATAAAATCCGATCCATTAATGATAATCCATTCCACTAGAGGATTATCATTGATCTACGTCACCAACCCCCATAATTAAATATGGGCTCCATATATTAATTGTACAAATGTCTCCTCGTGTTTAAGATATCGAATATCCATTAATTAATTAATTTACTAACAATTAATTAATCAATATCTAACTCCATGAGTAGTACCACTCAACCTTATCATCATGTAGGACTAAGTCCACCTGCAGGATTTACATGATGATCCTTATTATCTCCTCAAGGGAACATTATCATCCTAATATATAGGACACCGTTTCCTCCTATAATCAACGACACACCATGTAAATAATATTATTTGCCAACTTACCAAGCCTAGCGATTTAACCCATAAATCTCGCCCATTGGTAAATCAAAGAAATAAATATTAAGTACATGTGTCCGTTATTATATCGCGATTAAGAGCATATAAACCATAATATCCGAGGTCCGATTCAATTATGTAGTCAACAATAAATTGAATCACCTCTAAGTCGGTCCTGTTCAATACACACAAAGTGTACTAGTGTAATTCTATGGTCAAGATAAACCAATACCAAATTACACTACAACCATGCTAATAGTTTGTCCAAAACCATCTTGGTTGTGAGCATCTACTTATACTCTACAAGGAACTGATAACATGATTTTCTGTGTGACACCACACATCATGTTATCTACAATGCAAAGTATTAGAGAATATGCATAACTATAAATATGCAAACAATGATCATGTTGTAACGCCCGTAAAATTTCTAGCAATTTTATGAGAATTTTTGGCTTTACGATGATGGGCTTTATATGGGCCTTTTCGAAAATAAAAGGAAAATAAGCCAAAAAGAGATGCAAGGCCTAGGAATTGAACCCCAAACCTCTAGAGATAGCCAATCCCTATAGATGCACCCACTAACCAGAAGCCCAATAGGATTATATCATGAGAGGAATAAGGGAAATTATGGTTAAGTGTAAGGGAGATCAAGGGGCTCTTCAAATGAATAAATAGGGGGAATGAGGGGGCATGAGCTATCCAAACTTCATTTCTCCTCCTCTTCTTCTTCCTCACCGAATTCTAGAGCTCCCTCTTCATCCTTTGGCCGAACCCCATTCAAACAAGGAGAAGGCTAGGTTTTTGTTTCCTTAGGTCATCTTCCCCCTCAGAGCAAAGCGAAGGAAGTAAGATTCCCTCACCTGCAGTATATTTGTTTTTGTAGATACATGAAAGAATATGAAGCTTATAACCCCTACATGTTTCGGTCAACCAAGGTTTTTGGGGCTAGGGTTGCATGAAAATGATTCTAAGGATATTTTATAGGTTGTATGCTTCATGTAGGAATTTTTAGGTGACCAAAAATCCAAGCTTATAGCCCCTACATGTTTCGGCCAACCAAGGTTTTTGGGGCTAGGGTTGCATGAAAATGATTCTAAGGATATTTTTATAGATTGTATGCTTCATGTAGGAATTTTTAGGTGACAAAAATCCAAGCTTATTGCCCCTACATGTTTCGGCCAACATTGGATTTTAGGGTTAGGGTTTCATGAAAACACCCCTTATGAAGTTATATTATGTTGTGTGCCTTCATGTAGGAGTTTATGTAACAAAAATAAAGAAATTGGTACCCTACATGTTTCGGCCAACATTGGTTTTTAGGGTTAGGGTTTCATGAAAACACCCCTTATGAAGTTATATTATGTTGTGTGCCTTCATGTAGGAGTTTATGTAACAAAAATAAAGAAATTGGTACCCTACAAGTTTCGGCCAACAATGGTTGTAGGGCTAGGGTGGCATGAAAACACCCCTTAGGAAATTAGGATATGTTGTATGCCTATGTGATGAATATGTTTATGTTTTTAATATGCCATGAATTATGCCTATGTGATGAATATGTTTATGATTTTTAATATGCCATGAATTATGCCCATGTGATGAATATGTTTATGATTTTCATATCTCATAAATTATGCCTATGTGATGAATATGTTTATGTTTTTAATATGCCATGAATTATGCCTATGTGATGAATATGTTTATGATTTTCATATGTCATGAATTATGCCTATGTGATGAATATGTTTATGTTTTTAATATGCCATGAATTATGCCTATGTGATGAATATGTTTATGATTTTCATATGTCATGAATTATGCCTATGTGATGAATAAGTTTATGTTTTTAATATGCCATGAATTATGCCTATGTGATGAATATGTTTATGATTTTCATATGTCATGAATTATGCCTATGTGATGAATATGATTATGTTTTTAATATGCCATGAAGTATGCCTATGTGATGAACAAGTTGATGATTTTATATGCCATGAAATATGCTTATGTGATGAACATGATTATGCTTTAAGACCCCTTTAGTGTACTCTTACGTTATGAATGCATATATGTTATGACATGTCTAAGAGATGCTTCCCTTTCAAGTAGGGATTAAGAGCTCTCCTTATGATAAGATAAGATGGAGATGCTTCCCTTTCAAGTAGGGATTAAGAGCACTCCTTATGATAAGATAAGATGGAGATGCTTCCCTTTTAAGTAGGGATTAAGAGCCCTCCCTATGATAAGATAAGATGGAGATGCTTCCCTTTCAAGTAGGGATTAAGATCTCTCCTTATGATAAGATAAGACGGAGATGCTTCCCTTTTTGGTGGGGGATTAAGAGCATTCTTTATGATATGACAAGAAAGAAAGGAAAGAAAATTACGTATTTTACTTTGTAAGAGGTTAAGTACCTGACCCGTTAGGTGGTCGTTAATCAAATCCAAGGGACATAAGAAGACGTAAGAGGTCTTGCCCTGGTAAGACGTAAGAGGTCTTGCTCTAGTAGGTCTGGTGGCTCGCTACCCCAACCTATTAGGGAACGCACTTTATGTGGTACTTAGCCTGGGGCCCCCCATGCAAGTTATGATTATGTTAAAGTACCTATATGTATATGCTTTGAAAAGAAAGGACTTGTATGAAACTATGAATGCTTATGTTCAAGTTTAAGAATGCTTATGATTATGTCCTTTATGCATGATTAGGATTTATGATATTATGAATGCTTATGTTCAAGTTTAAGAATGCTGATGATTATGTCCTTTATGCATGATTAGGATTTATGATATTATGAATGCTTATGTTCAAGCTTAAGAATGCTTATGATTATGTCCCTTATGCATGATTAGGATTTATGATATTATGAATGCTTATGTTCAAGTTTAAGAATGCTTATGATTGTGTCCTTTATGCATGATTAGGATTTATGATATTATGAATGCTTATGTTCAAGTTTAAGAATGCTTATGATTGTGTCCTTTATGCATGATTAGGATTTATGATATTATGAATGCTTATGTTCAAGCTTAAGAATGCTTACAATTATGTCCTTTATGCATGTTTAGGATTTATGATATTATGAATGCTTATGTTTCACTTATGCCCTGCTTAGATTTGATATTGCTTAGCATGCTTATGTAAATTTTATGCCATGTTTATGTTTCATTACGTTAGTATGCTGATGTGTAGTGCTGTTATGCACTACTTATGTTGTTTATGCTAGTATGCTCATGTTGTCTAATTATTGATGAGGTTTGTGGCTTTTGTGAGTAGGCAAGAATCTTACTAAGCTATATGCTTATAGTTTATGTTGTCCATATACTGCAGACAAAGGAAACATGAACTAGAGGAAGTAGCAGGAGGGGCCAAGTGTGTGTGATAGTGGCATGGTGAAAAAAGACCCTATTACTATCTGCTTATATTTATATGCTCAATGAATAACTTAAGACTTGCTTCCGCTTATAAGACTTGTGATTTGTTAGTACCATGTTGGATGTTACTGTTCAATTACTTAAGAAAGTTTGATATGTTAGAACTCATGAATGGATCTTTATGTTATGCATGTTATAAAAAGAGACAAGATATGTTAACATGCTAACGACGAATATGATAGGTGATGCATGTATAAAAGAAGGTTTATGCCATGATAACATGTTTAAGTATGTAGATTGTGAAATGATTCCTATATGTTATGTTAAGAAAAAAAAAGTAGCGCCGCCCTGAGAGCAAATAAGGGCGGGCGTTACACATGTGATTCTTATTTCAAAAATAAAGATGTTCATACAAAGGCTAGGCTTTCAGTATACCTACCAACAGAATTATCCCTAGTCAATGAATTGATAGATTTGGATGCCATCAATTCTGTTGAGACTAGCACGAGGTATACTCTTTGGTTTATCCAAGCAACTGTTTCTCACTGGCTGGTGACATTGGGATGTTTGGAGTTGATCGTGGATGCTAGTTATGGTAACTAGTTCATTGGAGTGATTAGTTGTAAGACTTCATATGGTTCTCTACATATATAGATATGTCAATGAAGTTCTTACTGTAGCTTAAGTCCGATGTTTCTTCGACTTGCAGTATTCAAGTCATCTTGGTCATGAAGACTTATGCTTTGACATCTTAAGCAAGCATCTCCGAGGAGATGTGGACCCGGGATGATTGGGTATAAGTCGAAGTGGCCGAAGGTGTTTGAATAACCTTCAAAGGATTCAACGCTCCTTGCGAGGAGATGTATACCCTATGGCCTCTTGTTGGATTGTTACTAAAGTCTTTGAATAAAACATTACATGTTTAGAGCATGGTACTCTTGTATACATGTCCAGTAACTAGAATTCGGAGGACGAGGAAGTAATACTTGGGCTAGGTGTGACATAGTCAACCTAGTGGGGATTGACACAATAGACCATGTCCTGAACCAAGTGGGTATAAGATGAGTGAAAGGAATGGGGCACGATTCATTGTAGCTTCTGAAGGGTTTCAGAAATGGTTATGGGATCAACTATTGATTTTCCGATTAATTGAGGATCATGATGTACTACTAGGTGTCGCTCATGATAGTTCTATAATTAAGGGTTAATTATAGACGGCCAACATAAACCGGAAACCTATTTGGTGACACATACAACGAGCATAATACGAAGGATTTAAAATGAGTTTGAGAATAGGATTCTCAGATCAAGAGAAACTAGGTTTGGTTGGACCAAACAAAGAGCGAGTATGAAATGGTTTCAGTCTCATCGGAAGCATGGATGGGCTGTGTCTTTTAAAGACATGATGGATGAACCAAAGCGGTTTACTTCTAATCCAATGGTGGAAAATAAACCAAAGTGGTTTGTTTTGTTTTAAACTAATGAACCAAAGTTGGTTCTGTTTGTTTTAACTTAAAATAGACCAATGCGGTTTGGTTTATTTTAACTTAAGTTTTTGGAGCGGGTTAACTGGTTTTGGTTATGAACCAATAACTGTTAGGAGAATGTGTTCTCTATAAAAACACGACTTAAAGGTTTTTAGAGAAGAATTAATGGCTTCAAGGGTTTTGGAAACCCTAGTCTTCTTTCCTCTCTTCCCCTTGCCGCCGCCGGCCAAGGGGCTCTTGCTGCCGACGCCATCTGTTGCCACCGACGCCACCTTCTGTCACTGGCCTCCTACTGCTATCAGCGATCTTTTGGCAACCCTCCTTGGCTCCGGTGACCAAGGACCAGCCAGCCCTTTTCCTTTGGACGGTGCCAAGTCCTCCACCAAGCTATCTAGTTTTTTGACAGCTTGCTTCCTTCTTGTCGGAGCGTCGTTTGGATGACGTTTGGAGCTCCAACAACAACTTTCATGCCGGGGATTGGATCTCCGACAATCCTCATAGGTGGAGGACCAAGGATTCATCAATCAGTTGATGAATACCTCTTCGAAGAAGCGAGTTTTTGGGGACTCATTTTTCATCCGAATTTTGATTCGGATTGTGATCTTTTCTCGATCACATCGTCTTCGACATGAGGCTAGTGACTCCTACGAAGATGAGGCTCATAGCTTGGCGAGGCTATCCCAATGGTACTTGGTGTGGATATGGATAGTGGCAATTCTAGCGTGAGTTGCTCCGGTTGATGTCATTTCCACTGCACGTGATATGTTAGGTATAACTAGCGTAATTTCTTTTTATTGCAAAATTTGAAACTGCGATTATGTCTACACATGATGTATCTGATGGGTGGATGCTTCGGAGGCTCATTGGCTCTCATGTCCCCGGATTAAAAATTTTCACTAATGAAAGAATTAATCCGGATGGGATGAGCTTCCTTAGCACAACCTATTCGTCGTCATGCTAACAACTTGAGTGGTCGCTTGAACAAACTAGTTGTTCAAGCAACACAACTCTTCTAGTTGGTTAGCCGCGGAAGAGACGACGGATGGATCGCCGGTTTTTGTGTTTGTCTTCGGGGTCCATGATTATACATTATATATTCATACACACACATGCATAATCATAATAAATAAGAACATGCTCAGATCTGTACATAAAGTTAAAATAACTTTATACCTCACGATCTTCTACCGTATGTCCTATCCTTCTCATGGACGACGTGTGGACGAAGTTCCTCCACGAGTAGAAGCCTTCTAGATCGCTTTCTTCTCTACCTTGTCCGCTGCGAACAAAGAGAAGAACTCGCAAATACCTTTCCTATCTAGAACCGGCCACAAAATTAGGAAATTTGGTGCAACCGCCGGCCAAGGAGCAATGGATGATGCGCCAGCCAACTTCAAGAAGAGTTGCCGCTGGCCACTTTGGAGAATAGGGAGGAGGAAGAGAACCGGCCACCAATGGGAGGAGAACCGCCGGCCAAGGAAGAAGGGAAAGACCTTAAGGTTGGGCGCCGGCCAAGTATTGATGGTGCAAGTTGGGCGCCGGCAACAACTAGAAGGAAGAAGATAGTTGCCGCCCAACCCTAGCTCCAAACCCTAGCCGCCCACCTCTCCAAGAGCCAAACCCTAATTCCAAAACCAATTCTTGATTATTCTTGCCGCCCAACCCTAGCCATCTATATATAATTAGGCTTAAGCCTCCTTTAATCTCCACCGTCGGATCTAGGGATTTAATCTCCACCATCGGATCTAGGGTTTTATCCCAACCGTCGGATCTAGGGTTTAATCCCAACCGTCGGATCTAGGATTTCATCCCAACCGTCGGATCTAAGGTTTCATCCCAACCGTCGGATCTAGGGTTTTATCCCAACCGTCGGATCTAGGGATTTAATTCCAACCGTCAATTCTAGGATTTCATCCTAACCATCGGATCTAGGGATTTAATCCCAACCGTTGGTTCTAGGTTTTGTTTTACATTCTTGGATCTAGACTTCACAAGGATTATATTAGGCTATGATAGGGACCATAAGGAGGAGTTGGGTCTTGGCCACCCGATGGATCGGAACCACACAAACTTGATCCATCAATGATGTTCCATTCCACTAGAGGATCATCATTGAACTACCTCACCAACCCCCATAAATCAATATGGGCTCCATATATTATTTGTACATTAATCTCCCCGTGTTTAAGATATCGAATGTCCGTCAATTAATTGATTTTCGACCATCAATTAATTAACATCTAATTCCTCGAGTAGTACCACTCAACCTTATCATCATGTTGACTAAGTCAACCTGGGTTTACATGATGAACCTTATGAGCTCCTCAAGGGGACATCATCAACCTAATATATAGGACACGGTTTCCTCCTATAATCAACGGCACACCATGTAAATAATATTATTTCCCAACTTACCGAGCATATTGATTTAATCCATCTAAATCTCACCCACTGGTAAATCAAAGAAATAAACATTAAGTACATGTGCCCGTTATTATATCGGGATTAAGAGCATGTACAACATAATATCCGAGGTCCGATTCAATTATGTAGTCAGTACTAAATTGAATCACCTCTATGTCGGTCCTACTCAATACACCTAAGTGTACTAGTGTAACTCTATGTTCAAGATAAAACAATACCAAGCTACACTACAACCATGCCAATGGTTTGTCCAAACCCATCTTGGTTGTGAGTCTCTACTTATATTTTACAAGGTACTGATAACATGATCTTCTGTGCCACACCAAGCACCATGTTATCTACAATGTAAAATATTAGACAATATGCACACATATATAATGAATATATAAAATGCAAATAATGATCACGTGATTCTTATTTCAAAATAAAATGTTCATACAAAAAGAGCTAGGCTTTCAGTATACATTCCAACAATCTCCCACTTATACTAAAAGACTATGCCGTCATCACTCTGCCATACATCTGATCCCCATGTCCTCCACATGCCTATCAAATGCTTTCGCTGGAAGGGCCTTAGTGAATGGATCCGCCAGGTTATCCTCTGATGCAATCTTGGTGACAGCAACTTCTCCTCGCTTTACGATCTCTCGTATGAGGTGGTAATTGCGCTCTATGTGTTTACTCGCCTTATGGGCTCGTGGTTCCTTCGAGTTTGCAACTGCACCACTATTATCACAATAAATTGTGATAGTTCTGGGCAAACCAGGAATCACATCCAAGTCCATCAAGAAGTTCCTGAGCCATACAGCCTTCCTTGGTCGCCTTCAGAGGTCTACATACTCAGCCTTCCATGGTAGAGTCCGCCACGATTTCGCTGACACTCCTCCATACTATGGCTCCACCTCCAAAAGTAAACACAAACCCCGAGGTAGACTTACTCTTGTCCCTATCCGATTGGAAATCCGAACTGTAACCCATGTGGACTAATTGATCCGCCTTGAAACCAAAGATATAATCCCTAGTCCTTCTGTGTACTTCAATATATGCTTTATCCGCACCCAATGTCCCTATCCAGATTACTCGATATCCGCTAACCATGCCCACTGCAAAGCAGATATCCGTCTCGACATAGCATAGCATACATAAGGCTTCCTATCACAAGCATAAGGAACCGCCTTCATATCCTCTATCTCCTTTGATGTTTTGGGACACATCTCTTTAGATAAAGGAACTCCATGCCTGAAAGGTAGGAAACCTTTCTTGGAGTTCTGCATGCTAAAACGAGCAAGGATAGTGTCAATGTATGAAGCTTGAGATAAGCACAACATCCTTTTCTTGCGATCCCTTATAACTTTGATCCCAAGGATGTGTCCTACTTCTCCCAAGTCCTTCATATCAAACTGTTTGGACAACCATACCCTTACGTCTGATAACACTTTGATATTGTTGCCAACTAACAAAATGTCATCTACGTATAGTACAAGAAACACCACTACGTTTCCGTCACATCTCTTGTATACACAAGGCTCATCCGGACTTTGAATAAATCCATATGACTGGATTACCTCATCAAAGCGGATGTTCCAAGATCTAGAAGCTTGCTTTAATCCATAAATGGACCGATTAAGCTTACATATAAGATGCTCTTTGCCTTTAGCAATGAATCCCTCTGGTTGCCACATATAGATGTTTTCCTCAAGACTTCCGTTAAGGAAAGCTGTCTTGACATCCATCTGCCAAATCTCATAATCCATATGAGCAGCTATAGATAAGAGAATCCGGATAGACTTAAGCATAGCTACCGGCGAAAAGGTCTCCTCATAATCGATACCCTCTTTCTGAGTATACCCTTTCGCAACAAGCCTAGCTTTGAAGGTTTCAACCTTCCCGTCTACTCCTCTCTTTTTCTTGTAGATCCACTTGCATCCAATGGTTTTTACACCATCGGGTGGCTCTACTAGCTCCCAGACCTGATTAGAATCCATAGATTCTATCTCTAAATTCATCGCACTTTGCCAAGATACCGCATCTCTATCTTGGATTGCCTCGTCATATGTCCAGGGATCATGTTTATGTTCACCAGGGACTAAGTCCGAAGACTCTCCCAAAAACATGAATCTCTCGGGTTGTCTAACAACCCTCCCACTACGACGAGGTGCCTCCTGTGTATGTTTTGTGACACGCGGTGCAGTCACTTGTGGTGTCTCCTCTTGTACCTGTGGTACTGAAGTCGACTTCGCCATCTCCTCAAGAACAATCCTACTCGTGGGCTTGTGGTTCATCACATAGTCTTCCTCTAGAAATCTGGCATTCGTACTCACGATCACCTTCTGATCTCTAGGACTATAGAATAAACCACCCTTCGTTCCCTTAGGGTAGCCAACAAACAAGCACACTTCTGTACGATATTCCAACTTACCAGCATCTCCCTTCAGCACATGTGCTGGACTACCCCAAATCCGAATATGTCTCAGACTAGGCTTTCGCCCAGTCCACAACTCTATGGGAGTAGAGGGTACTGACTTAGATGGAACCAAGTTCAGAATGTGTGCTGCTGTTTCCAAAGCAAACCCCCAGAACGAATCAGGTAACTCAGAATAACTCATCATAGATCTGACCATCACCATAAGAGTCCTGTTCCTTCGCTCCGCTACACCATTCTGCTGGGGTGTGCCAGGTGCAGACAATTGGGATTGAATCCCAACCTCTGATAAGTAACTCCTAAACTCTCCCAAGAGGTACTCGCCACCACGATCAGATCGTAATGTCTTGATACTTTTACCTTGACGGTTCTCCACATCAGCCTTGAATTCTTTGAACTTGTCAAAGCATTCAGACTTGCGGCGCATCAAGTAAATGTATCCATACCTTGAATAATCGTCTATAAATGAGACGAAGTATTCAAAGCCACCTCTTGCCTGGATAGACATAGGACCGCACAAATCAAAATGAACCAATTCTAACACATCTTTGGCTCTATACCCCTTGGCCTTAAAAGGCCTCTTGGTCATTTTACCTTCCAAGCAAGATTCGCAGGTTGGGAGATCCTCCACTACTAATGAACCCAAAGGTCCATCACCTATCAACCTTTGAATTCTACTTAAGTTAATATGACCAAGCCTTAGATGCCAAAGATATGTTTGGTTCATTTGCGAAGGTTCTTTTCTCTTATTAGATTTAGAAGATGAGTTATTTACTTCTATATGCATCGTGGGAGTTTTTGGTTCAAGAGTATATATATTGCCAACCAATGTTACAGAACAGATAATCTCCCTATTCCTTTTATAACCACCTTGTCATTAAAAGAAATAATATCCATCCAAAACAATTTAGAAACAAATTAAATTCTTTCTAAAAGTAGGTACATAAAGATAATTTCTCAAAACCAAAAATTTATTCCTATCAAAAGATAAATAAACGCCTCCCACCGCAATAGCCGCCACCTTTGAAGCATTGCCCATGAAGACGGTAATCTATCCCTCAGATAGTCGTCGGGTTTCCTGGAACCCCTGCAAAGTATTGCAGACATGATCAGTGGCTCCTGTATCTACACACCAGGCACTGGTATATAACACCGCTAAACATGTTTCAACAACTAAACAAGAAGATATACCTTTGTTCTTTAGGCGAGGACAGTCCGCCTTCCAATGTCCAGTCTGTTTGCAAGTGAAGCACTTGCCTTTCGGCTTCTTCACTCCGCCTGAGGCCCATTGCCACCTTCGCCTCTCCACCTTGCTTCTTCTTCTTCTTACCTTTCTGCTTAGAGGAAGAAACCTTCGAGCGACCATGGCTTGAGCACTGACGAAAAGCCTCTCGCCTCCGGAGTTCTCAAGCTCCGCCAACGAATACAACCTTTTGTTCATGTTGTAGTTGAGGCGGAATCGCCAAAACTCCTAGGCAGAGATCGAGAATGATATCGACTGGTTTCATCGATCTCAGCTCCTAGGACTTCCATCTCATTAAGATGAGCCATCATCTTGAGAACATGATCCCTAACAGGTGTTCCCTCGACCATGGAAGTCGTCATCAAGTTTCTCATAGCCTCCTGCCTAGCCGCCCTACTCTGATGTCCGAAAAGTTCCTTGAGATTGAACATCATGTCATAAGCAGTGGCTATGGCTTGATGCTGATGTTGCAGCACATTCAACATAGATGCCAAAATGTAACACCGCGCCATCTCATCTGCCTTAACCCATTTCTTATAATGTTCTATCTCCTTTTCATCAGAGTCATCTGAGGGCTTAGGAGGACAGACCTCGAAGAGTACAAATTTGTACTCCTCCGTAGTTAGGACAATATCCAGGTTTCTTTTCCAATCAATGTAGTTTGGACCAGTAAGTTTGTTTTCTTTTAAAATCACAGCAAGTGGGTTGAAAGCCATTTGAAAATCCTAAAAATCACAATGATCAAAATATTAGATTTCAAATATTATTGATTCCTCAAAACAATAAAATCCCGAAATCAACCAACACCTCAAAGCACCGAGAATGTCGCATGCCACGCAGTGTGGACGTATACGAATTCTACATTTGTATGAGGAGGTTTTACCCATTAATTTTATTATCTTGTCAACCTTACTTTTTGACAAATAAAATTAATAGTTGGTTCCTCTTTGGCCCTACAAATAAAAGCAGTGACTCCGATGGGGAGGATACCTTTATTTGTATCTAAGTGTGCACCATTACACGATACTAAGGAAATTATTTCGGATTATGTGCCTTACCACTGTGGAAGTACACATGCTCCTAGATAATTTCCTATAACCATTATTTGACCTAGTAATCCGCAAACAAACCTGTCCGCAGGGACGAAGGCACTCAGAGCCAACACACAAGTTTGTTTGCATCACACGTCAAATTGTAATGGAGGCCGCAGGAATTAATTAAAATATCCCTCTCCCACTTAGTAAATTGCAATCGAGGAATTTTAAACATACACAACAGGCATATAAAACAAATAAGCAATAAATATAGAAAAACAGAATTTTTTTTCCAACTATTATGGCATTGTCCTCCAATATGCATCCCGTCGTGTCGCCACCTCGTCCGCTCCATCTTTTCCCATGCACAAGTCACCAAAGAGTTCCGAGCCGAGATAAATCATTTTATTTACATCCATCGATCCTATACTCCACGAAAGAGTGTACAAATAATCTAGATCGAAAGTAAACTAAAATGATCGGCTAAACAATGCCGTATTTAATTACAAAAATTAAATACTAATCTAGCCTCGTCAACCCCGAGGATTCAAATAATAAATTTTTACACACATCCATTCACATACACACACATGGCCATAATAGTCGGATCTTATGCCTGCAACCAAAGAGTTAAACTACGCATATCCTACTATTATCCGGCACATATAATATATGAAAAATGCATAAAAAATTAACCGAATCCTAAACACACAAAACCGGAAACCTGTGGCTCTGATACCAATTGAAGGGTGGATGCTTTGGAGGCTCATTGGCTCCCATGTCCCCGGATTAAAAATTTTCACTAATGAAAGAATTAATCCGGATGGGATGAGCTTCCTTAGCACAACCTATTCGTCGTCGTGCTAACAACTTGAGTGGTCGCTTGAACAAACTAGTTGTTCAAGCAACACAACTCTTCTAGTTGGTTAGCGGCGGAAGAGACGACGGATGGATCGCCGGTTTTTGTGTTTGTCTTCGGGGTCCATGATTATACATTATATATTCATACACACACATGCATAATCATAATAAATAAGAACATGCTCAGATCTGTACATAAAGTTAAAATAACTTTATACCTCACGATCTTCTACCGTATGTCCTATCCTTCTCGTGGACGACGTGTGGACGAAGTTCCTCCATGAGTAGAAGCCTTCTAGATCGCTTTCTTCTCTACCTTGTCCGCTGTGAACAAAGAGAAGAACTCGCAAATACCTTTCCTATCTAGAACCGGCCACCAAATTAGGAAATTTGGTGCAACTGCCGGCCAAGGAGCAATGGATGATGCGCCGGCCAACTTCAAGAAGAGTTGCCGTCGGCCACTTTGGAGAATAGGGAGGAGGAAGAGAACCGGCCACCAATGGGAGGAGAACCGCCGGCCAAGGAAGAAGGGAAAGACCTTAAGGTTGGGCGCCGGCCAAGTATTGATGGTGCAAGTTGGGCGCCGGCAACAACTAGAAGGAAGAAGATAGTTGCCGCCCAACCCTAGCTCCAAACCCTAGCCGCCCACCTCTCCAAGAGCCAAACCCTAATTCCAAAACCAATTCTTGATTATTCTTGCCGCCCAACCCTAGCCATCTATATATAATTAGGCTTAAGCCTCCTTTAATCTCCACCGTCGGATCTAGGGATTTAATCTCCACCGTCGGATCTAGGGTTTTATCCCAACCGTCGGATCTAGGGTTTAATCCTAACCGTCGGATCTAGGATTTCATCCCAACCGTCGGATCTAAGGTTTCATCCCAACCGTCGGATCTAGGGTTTTATCCCAACCGTCGGATCTAGGGATTTAATTCCAACCGTCGATTCTAGGATTTCATCCTAACCATCGGATCTAGGGATTTAATCCCAACCGTTGGTTCTAGGGTTTCATCCAACCATCGGATCTAGGGATTTAATCCCAACCGTTGGTTCTAGGTTTTGTTTTACATTCTTGGATCTAGACTTCACAAGGATTATATTAGGCTATGATAGGGACCATAAGGAGGAGTTGGGTCTTGGCCACCCGATGGATCGGAACCACACAAACTTGATCCATCAATGATGTTCCATTCCACTAGAGGATCATCATTGAACTACCTCACCAACCCCCATAAATCAATATGGGCTCCATATATTATTTGTACATTAATCTCCTGTTTAAGATATCGAATGTCCGTCCAATTAATTGATTTATCGACCATCAATTAATTAACATCTAATTCCTCGAGTAGTACCACTCAACCTTATCATCATGTTGACTAAGTCAACCAGCTGGGTTTACATGATGAACCTTATGAGCTCCTCAAGGGGACATCATCAACCTAATATATAGGACACGGTTTCCTCCTATAATCAACGGCACACCATGTAAATAATATTTTTTCCCAACTTACCGAGCATATTGATTTAATCCATCTAAATCTCACCCACTGGTAAATCAAAGAAATAAACATTAAGTACATGTGCCCGTTATTATATCGAGATTAAGAGCATGTACAACATAATATCCGAGGTCCGATTCAATTATGTAGTCAGTACTAAATTGAATCACCTCTATGTCGGTCCTACTCAATACACCTAAGTGTACTAGTGTAACTCTATGTTCAAGATAAAACAATACCAAGCTACACTACAACCATGCCAATGGTTTGTCCAAAACCATCTTGGTTGTGAGTCTCTACTTATATTTTACAAGGTACTGATAACATGATCTTCTGTGCCACACCAAGCACCATGTTATCTACAATGTAAAATATTAGACAATATGCACACATATATAATGAATATATAAAATGCAAATAATGATCACGTGATTCTTATTTCAAAATAAAATGTTCATACAAAAAGAGCTAGGCTTTCAGTATACATTCCAACAGTATCTTGCATGCGTGTGGTGTGTGTGTTGTAATAAATTAGATTTATTGTTTTTATTTTTTCCGCTGTGCACATGTTTACGAAACATGTTTGAACACACACCCGCCACGATGCTGGGGAAACACAACAGACCATTGCACCAATAATGTCCTTAGTGTTAGTGAAAGCCCTAGAGCCAATTATGTGATGATTGTTATATGGACTTTGTTGTATCATATTCCTATTTATAAAGGCATTTCTTTATCGTTATTATACTTACTTGTATTGGTGCCAAATAACTAAGTATAATAACGTCCTTGAGTAGAAGGTTCTTATCTATATCAATCGATTGGTTGAATCGATAATAAGATGATATAGAGAACACTACTCTTTATCATTCCTAGTCAAGTATTAATATTCAGGGACAATGTTAATACGAAGAGACTAGCATGTAGGTCAACTCGATGACTTGATCTCATAAGTCATGAATATGAGATATCAAGTTGACACATGGGTATATGCATTAGAGAATGTATACTAAATGACCCGCCATGAGAAAGTATCATTGATTGTTTTATGAGTGTTATATACTTTCTCATGTGACTATTAGTATGACTATTAGTCCTTGGACCTGAAGTCACCATGATTCCCTACATAAGGAGTTGCATACTTTGGCTTCATCAAACGTCACTCGTAAATGGGTGGACTATAAAGGCAATTACTGAGTATGTAACAAATTATGTGGAGGGATGTGAGTGATGTAGATGGGATCTATCCCTCCTATATGACGGGAGTGACATCATGACTCTTGATAGAGTGAGACCACGAAGAGCATGACCATGCCCAAATGAGTCAATATGAGATATTGAGCTCATTTGATTAGAGTGAGTCTACTTGGAGTTCAAGATATAGATTGTACAAAGGATAACACGGTCTATGCCTCAATTGGTCAATCTAGATGTCAAGGATAAAGGGACATTGTCACATATTGTGAGAGTCACAATTAGTAGTCACAAAGGTGATGTTGGATCTCAACATTCTTGTAACTTGGGTAGCAATGATGTGTTGCTAGATACCGCTCATTGCTTATGTTTGTAAATCGGTTTAGCAACATTGCCAACGTTACAAGAACCTATAGGGTCACACACAAAGGGCAATTAGATGGAGATTAGGTTCATGTGATGAACCAAATTGGATTAAGAGTAATCCAAATTAGACTAATTGAGTTGGACTCAATTTGATTAAAGTGTTGAATGAGTCTAATTTAGATTTGATTCATTGAGTCAATTTAAACTAATGAATAGAGATTCATTAAAATAAATTGGTTTGAATCGAATGGTTGTATTTCATCAACCATGGGAGATAAGTGGTCAAGTTTGACTTGACTTGAGAGGGAAGTTGAAGGGTCAAGTTTGACTTGACCAAATGCCATGTCATGGTGACTTGGCATGGGGCTGGCCAATGATGATGTTCCACATCATTATGGACACATCATGGTGTGCCACCTCATGAGGGAGACCAAGAGTCATGACTCTTGGTATTACATGGTTTAAGTCCCCTTAATGTGGCCGGCCAAAACTAAGGTATGGGTGAGTGGGAATTGATGAGTTCTTCTTCTTCCTCCTTTGTTCTCCTCTCAAGCTCTCTCTCCCTCATCCTTGCCGTGAGTTTCCTTGAGTGCTAGCACACTCTAAGTTGTTCGCTCCATCTTTTGTCCGTGTGGATACTTGTAGAGGAGTGTGCACTTGACACTCTCGAGTTCCGGCAAGCCATTTGGACGAGCGGGATAAGCGAAGGGCGTTGCATCAACGGTAAAGCTCTTCACATGTAGATATAAAGTAGATCTAAGGCTTTTAAACACGTACATGTATATTTTGATTATGTTCACACGGATCCGTGGCCGACTTCCGAGGTTTCCACAACGCAAAAAGCGGTTTTTGCGGCTCAGATAGTCCAACAGTGGTATCAGAGCCACATGCGAAGCATGTATGTGTTTAGTTTTGTAATTTTTGTATTAGATATAAAAAATTATAGATCTATAAGTTTTTGTAAATTTCCTATTTTATAGATTTTTTTTGAGTATTTTTCTCGAAGAGTCGAAGCAACAAGTGTTGGGACACTTGTAGGCTTCAACCACCGAGAAAAACTCTCCGAAA
The DNA here is from genome assembly GCA_025175895.1 of Wurfbainia villosa. Classification (NCBI taxonomy): domain Eukaryota; kingdom Viridiplantae; phylum Streptophyta; class Magnoliopsida; order Zingiberales; family Zingiberaceae; genus Wurfbainia; species Wurfbainia villosa. The sequence continues at coordinate 32,090,848 of CM046000.1, read as the reverse complement.
TGGAGAATTCTCACTCTAGTCTTTTGGGACAGCGACTTAAGGCACTGTAAGATCAAGATGGAACAATCGTGAGATTCATTTTGCGAGAAGGGGCGCTGCCTCTAACCCCGCAAGGGGCATTGTCCCGCGATCGCGCCCGGAAATCGCTTAGCGGGACCGTTATGGAGATGTGACTCATAAAATTGAAACAAAAATAGGAAAAATTATAGAAATTTCTGTAAAATACATAATTTAGAATTATGTATAATACTGTGATGGTCATGTCCCAAGAATCCCAATGTGATTGGATAAAATGTGCTGTAATTCATAATACGGCTTGCGCGCCGTTTTTGTGTTGTGCATGTTGTATAGGGTATGCGACCTGTGCGTCATGCCTCTTCTTTTAATATTTCTGTTGTAAATAGTATTAGACTTGAATGTAACTCGAGTATCATTTTTGTAATGTAAAAAATGGAGCGGTGGAAGGTTCACTAGTAGACGAAGTTACGAGAAGGGTGCCGACAACACATGGCAGTCAAAGGAGGCGCTTGGAGAAGCCGCTAACCCTAGGTTGACCGTCCGATCTTCTCATTGGCTTGAGAAGATCGTAGTAGGGTCATGACCTCATCACAATTTAATTATGCATATATATGTTGATATATATATATTTATTTTTTCTTGTATGTATGTGATGCATGCTAGTAAATTTTCCTTGTATGTATATGATGCATGCTAGGATATTTTGCTTGTATGTATATGATGCATGCTAGTATATTTTTCTTGTATGTATGTGATGCATGCTAGTATAGGGTAATAAAGGCCTTAATACATATATGATATACATTCACGATTAGATTAGATCTTAATCGAATCAACTTGAAATGTCTACCAAGTTTTGATACCCATCACTGCCTCGATCATTTGTTGTTGTTGAATCTGCCAAAGCAGAGCAACGCATATTATCTTGGTAGGGTGCGGAGGGATAATCTTAGTCTCACCTATCACAGCTTGGGTGAGACTAAGCTCAATTAGATTGAGTAAAACTAGTTAACTCAATTGGATCGAGTAAAACTATAGGCATATTCCAACCGTTGGAAAGGTAGGATAAAATTACATTTACACTAAATCTTGGGCAATTTAGCCAAATCTAACTCAAGGTCTTTTGTAAATGTGGATCTTGATCCTATAAACAAGAGTTGTATAGAGATGTAATCAGTAATTTGTTACCTACCGATCATACTAAGTCTTGGGCGATTTAGCCAAAGCTAACTCATGGCGTAGTATGATGTGGATCTTGTCCCATGAGAATTATAGCTAGTTTGTATGAATCTAGTAGTGTTGTTTGACCACATCCTTTACTTGATTCTACAAAAGTCCTATAATTCAGTGGGAGCATTATTTAATTAAAGGCCTAATTAAATGATAAATGGAATATGATATTTACTTTCTGCATTGTTTATGTTGTAGATTGCCATGTCATCAAACACGAACACTCTCTCCCTGCGTTCTGTCCTTGAGAAGGACAAACTCAATGGAGCTAATTTCTTGGACTGGTATAGGAATCTGAGAATTATTCTCACTCAAGAAAGAAAACTGTATGTCCTGGAGCAGCCCATTCCAGAAGCACCTCCTGCCACTCCCTCGCGAGCTGACCGAGATGGTTACAAGAAGCATCAAGATGATGCATTAGATGTGTCATGCCTCATGCTCGCGACCATGAACTCTGAGCTTCAGAAGCAATACGAGTTCATGAATGCTTTTGATATGGTTGAACATCTTCGTCAATTGTATCAAGGACAAGCAAGGCATGAGAGATACGAGATCTCTAAGGCATTGTTTCAGTCCAAGATGCAAGACGGGACTCCCGCAGGTCCATATGTACTCAAGATGATTGGGTACATAAAGAACCTACAGAGGTTGGGATTCCCACTTGACCAAGAACTGGCCACTGACTTGATCTTGCAATCCTTGCTAGAAAGCTATAATCAATTTGTCATGAATTACAACATGAATGAAATTGATAAGCCACTACCTGAAATGCTTAGCATGTTGAGAACTATTGAGCTCAACCTTAAGAAGGGTAAACCTGACTCCATTTTGATAGTTCAAAAGAAGAAAGGCAAGGGCAAGCCTAAAAGTAAGGGAAAGTCTCAAGCCAAAGGAAAAGGCAAGGCACTGAAATCGAAAGGAGGGGTGGCCAAGGAAGGGACTTGCTTCCACTGTAAGGAAGCTGGACACTGGAAGCGTAACTGTAAAGTATACCTGGAAGATCTTAAGAAGAAGAGAAGTGATACTTCTACTTCAGGTATATATGTCATAGAAGTCAATCTATCTATTTCTTCATCATGGGTATTAGATATCAGATGTGCATCTCATATTTGTACAAATGTGTAGGCGCTGAGAAATAGCAGTGCATTGACGAAGGGAGAGGTGAACCTACGAGTAGGCAATGGAGCAAGGGTTGCTGCTGTTGCTGTAGGAACTTATGTTCTATCTCTGCCCTCTGGGCTTGTACTATAGGCATATTCCAACCGTTGGAAAGATAGGATAAGATCGCATTTACACTAAATCTTGAGCGATTTAGCCAAAGCTAACTCAAGGTCTTTTGTAAATGTGGATCTTGATCCTATAAACAAGAGTTGCATAGAGATGTAATCGGTAATGTGTTACCTACCGATCATACTAAGTCTTTGGCGATTTAGCCAAAGCTAACTCAAGGCCTAGTATGATGTGGATCTTGTCCCGCAAGAATTATAGCTTGTATGTATGAATCTAGTAATGTGGTTTGACCACATCCATGACTCGATTCTACAAAAGTCCTATAATTCAGTGGGAGAATCATTTGATTAAAGTCACAATTAAATGATATATGGAATATGATATTAATTTTTTGCATTGTGTATGTTGTAGATTACCATGTCGACAAACACGAACACTCTCTCCCTACGTTCTGTCCTTGAGAAGGACAAGCTCAATGGAGCTAATTTCCTGGACTGGTACAGGAATCTGAGAATCGTTCTCACCCAAGAAAGGAAATTGTATGTCCTGGAGCAGGCCATTCCGGAGGCACCTTCTGTCACTGCCTCGCGAACTGACCGTGATGCTTACAAGAAGCATCAAGATGATGCATTAGATGTGTCATGTCTCATGCTCGCGACCATGAACTCTGAGCTTCAAAAGCAACACGAGTTCATGAATGCTTATGATATGGTTGAATATCTTCGTCAACTATATCAAGGACAAGCAAGGCATGAGAGATACGAGATCTCTAAGGCATTATTTCAGTCCAAGATGCAAGATGGGATTCCCGTAGGTCCATATGTACTTAAGATGATTGGGTACATAGAAAACCTACAGAGGTTGGGATTCCCACTTGGCCAAGAGCTGGCCACTAACTTGATCTTGCAATCTTTGCCACAAAGCTATAATCAATTTGTCATGAATTACAACATGAATGAAATTGATAAGCCACTGCCTGAGATGCTCAGCATGTTGAGAATTGGTGAGCTCATCCTTAAGAAGGGGAAATCTGACTTCATTTTGATGGTGCAAAAGAAGAAAGACAAGGGCAAGCCTAAAGGTAAGGGAAAGTCCCAAGCCAAGGGCAAAGACAAGGAACTGAAACCGAAAGGAGGGGTCGCCAAAGAAGGGACTTGCTTCCACTACAAAGAAGCTGGACACTGGAAGCGTAACTGCAAAGCATACCTGGAAGATCTTAAGAAGAAGAGAAGTGAGACTTCTACTTCAGGTATAAATGTTATAGAAGTTAATCTATCTATTTCTTCATCATGGGTATTAGATACCGGATGTGCATCTCACATTTGTACCAATGTGTAGGCGCTGAGAAATAGTAGGGCATTGACGAAGGGCGAGGTGGACCTACGAGTAGGCAATGGAGCAAGGGTTGCTGCTGTTGCTGTAGGAACTTATGTTCTATCTCTGCCCTTTGAGCTTGTACTAGAACTAGATGAACGTTGTTATGTGCCTGCTTTGACTAAGAATATAATTTCGGTTTCTTATTTGGACAAGAAAGGATTTTCATTTATAATAAAGAACAAATGTTGTTCAGTTTATTTAAATGACATGTTCTATTGTAGTGCACCTCTAATGAACAGACTCTACATTCTAGACTTAGAGAGCCCCATCTATAACATGAGTACCAAAAGGTTCAAGTCAAATGAGTTGAACCAAACCTATCTCTGGCATTGTCGCTTAGGTCACATAAATGAGAGTCACTTATCTCAGCTCCATAAGGATTGACTACTGGACTCATTTGATTTTGAATCATATGAGACATGCGAGTCTTGCCTTCTAGGAAAGATGACCAAGACTCCCTTTAGTGGACACAGCGACAGAGCAACAGACTTGTTAGGACTTATACATAGTGATGTATGCGACCCTTTCAATGTTACTACTAGAGGTGGTTACAGGTACTTCATTACATTTACTGATGACTTCAGTAGATATGGTTATGTGTATCTGATGACACATAAATCAAAATCCTTTAAAAAGTTCAAAGAATTCAAGAATGAAGTACAAAACCAGCTTGGCAAGAGTATTAAGATACTTTGATAAGATCTAGGTGGTGAATACCTTAGCCATGAGTTTCGTGACTATCTAGCTGAGTGTGAGATTCTATCCCAACTCACTCCTCCTAGAACACTACAGTGGAATGGTGTATCTGAAAGGAGGAATCATACCCTATTAGATATGGTACGATCTATGATGAGTCACACAGATCTTCCTATATCCTTTTGGGGATATGCTCTAGACAGAGCAGCCTTCACACTTAACTGTGTACCATCCAAGGCTGTGATAAAGACATCATATATGATATGGACAGGGAGAAATCCCAAGATGTCTTTCATGAGGATTTGGGGTTGTGAGGCTTACGTTCGATGTCAAGTCTCAGACAAACTAGGACCCAAATCTGATAAGTGCTATTTTGTTGGATATCCCAAGAAAACGAAGGGATATTACTTCTACATTCCTAGTCAGCATAAAGTGTTTGTGGCAAAGACTGAGGTATTTCTAGAAAGGGATTTTGTTTCTAGAAAAACTAGTGGGAGTACGTTCGATCTTGAAGAAATTCAAGATAAGGACCATAGCACTGAGGCCTTGATGGAGGTTGAATAGGAACAACAAAGTCTTGTGGGTGATGAGATTGTTGCACAAAGAGTTATGGAACAACAACCTGTTCAGGTAGACCTACCACTTTGCAGGTCTGATAAGGTACATTGTCAGCCTGAGAGATACTCATTTCTCTTGTCTGACCATGATGACGTTATGCTCATTGAGAATGAGCCTACCTTCTATCAGGAAGCTGTGATGAGCCCAGATTCTGAGAAATGGCTAGAGCCCATGAGATCTGAGATGGAATCCATGTACACCAACCAAGTATGGACTTTGGTTGATCCACCTGAAGGTGTCAAACCCATTGGGTGTAAGTGGGTCTTTAAGAAAAAGACTGACATGGATGGACTTACGCATACCTATAAGGGCCGATTGGTGGCTAAAGGTTTCAAGCAAATTCATGGTATTGACTATGATGAAACCTTTTCTCCAGTGGCGATGTTTAAGTCCATTCAGATCATGCTTGCTATTGCAGCATACCACGATTATGAGATCTGGCAGATGGATGTCAAAATCGCATTTATGAATGGAAACTTGCTCAATGATGTGTATATGACACAGCCTGAGGGTTTTGTGGATCCACAACATACTAGGAAAGTATGCAAGCTGTAAAGGTCCATTTATGGGCTGAAGCAAGCTTCTTGAAGCTGGAATATTCAATTCGATGATGCGATTAAATAGTTTGGTTTCATCAAGAATGAAGATGAACCCTGTGTCTACAAGAGGGTTAATGGAAACACAGTTGTCTTCCTTGTATTGTATGTGGATGACATACTACTCATTGGGAATGACATCCCTTCGCTATAGTCTGTGAAGACTTGGCTGGGGATGTGCTTCTCAATGAAGGACTTAGGTGAAGTAGCTTGTATTCTAGGCATCAAGATCTATAGAGATAGATCTAAGAGATTTCTTAGCCTAAGTCAGAGTACATATATTGACACAGTTTTACTACAGTTTGCCATGTAGAATTCCAAGAAGGGACTTCTGCCGATGTCACATGGTGTGAGTCTTTCGAAGACTCGAAGTCCCTCTTCTAGAGAGGAGAGAGACCGCATGGATAAATCCCTTATGCATCTGCCATAGGATCTATCATGTACGCCATGCTATGTACTCGTCCTGATGTCTTGTATGCTTTGAGCATGACGAGCAGATACCAATCAGATCCAGGTGAGCGTCATCGGATAGCTATCAAGAATATTCTTAAGTACTTAAGAAGGACTAAAGAATATTTCTTGATATTTGGAGGGGATGAGGAGCTAGCTGTAAAGGGTTACAGTGATGCCAACTTCCAAACTAACCAGGATGATTATAGATCACAGTCAGGGTTCGTGTTTTGCTTGAATGGTGGCGCTGTGAGCTGGAAGAGTTCGAAGCAGGACACAATTGCTGATTCTACAAAAGAGGCCGAGTATATCGCTACATTAGAAGCAGCAAAGGAGGCAGTTTGGATCCGCAAGGTCATTACTGAGCTTGGGGTGGTTCCTAGCATAGTAGATCCTATAGAGCTCTATTGTGACAACAATGGAGCGATTGCACAAGCTAAGGAACCTCGCTCACACCAGCAGACCAAACACATACTACGACGCTTCCATCTCATTCGAGAGATTATCGATAGAGGATATGTGAAGATTTACAGAGTACCTACAGAGGCTAACATCACAGATCCCTTGACCAAGGCTTTGGCACAGAAAAAGCATGATGGTCACACTAGGTCATTGGATATTAGATACTACGGTGATTGGCACTAGTGCTAGTGGGAGATTGTTAGTGAAAGCCCTAGAGTCAATCATGTGATGATTGTTGTATGGACTTTATTGTATCATATTCCTATTTTTAAAGGCATGGTTATTATATTTACTTGTATTGGTGACAAATAACTAAGTATAATAATGTCCTTGAGTAGAAGGTTCTTATCTATATCAATCGACTGGTTGAATCGATAATGAGATGATATAGAGAACACTACTCTTAATCATTCCTAGTCAAGTATTAACATTCAGGGGCAATGTTAATGCATAGAGACTAGCATGTAGGTCAACTCGATGACTTGATCTCACAAGTCATGGATATGAGATATCAAGTTGACACATGGGTATGCATTGGAGAATGTATACTGAATGACCCTTCATGAGAAAGTATTATGGATCATTATATGAGTGTCATATACTTTCTCATGTGACTATTAGTATGACTATTATTCCTTGAACTTGAAGTCACCATGGTTCCCTACATAAGGAGTTGCATACTTTGGCTTTGTCAAACGTCACCCGTAAATGGGTGGACTATAAAGGCGATTACTGGGTATGTAACAAATTATGCAGAGGGATGTGAGTGATGTAGATGAGATCTATCCCTCTTATATGTCGGGAGTGACATCGTTATTCTTGATAGAGTGAGATCACTAAGTGCATGGCCATGCCCAAATGAGTCAATATGGGATATTGAGCTCATTTGATTAGAGTGAGTCTACTTGGAGTTCAAGATATAGATTGTACCGAGGATGACACGGTCTATGCCTCTCATATTGTGAGAGTCACAATTAGTAGTCACAAAGGTGATGTTGGATCTCAACATTCTTGTAAGTTGGGTAGCAATGATGTGTTGCTAGATACCGCTCATTGCTTATGTTCCTAAATCGGTTTAGGAGCATTGCCAACGTTACAAGAACCTATAGGGTCACACACAAAGGGAAATTAGATGGAGATTAGGTTCATATGATGAACCATGAGGATTAGGTTCAAGTGATGAACCAAATTGGATTAAGAGTAATCCAAATTAGACTAATTGAGTTAGACTCAATTTTATTCAAGTGTTGAATGAGTCTAATTTAGATTTGATTCATTGAGTCAATTTAAATTAATGAATAGAGATTCATTAAATCAAATTGACTTGAATCAAGTGGTTAGATTTGATCAACCATGGGAGATAATAGGTCAAGTTTAACTTGACTTGAGAGGGAAGATGAATGGTCAATTTTGACTTGACCAATTGCCATGTCATGGTGACTTGGCATGGGGGCCGACCAATGATGATGTTCCACATCATCATGGACACATCATGGGGTGCCACCTCATGAGGGAGACCAAGAGCCATTGACTATTGGAATTACATGCATGCATGTAACCCTCCCTCCATGAAGTGGCCGACCACTTTAGGTGGAGTTAGTGTGTGAATTTATTTTGGATGTAACTTCATCATCTTCTTCCTTGGATCTTCTCTCTTCTCAAGCTCTCTTCTTCATCTTGCCATGGACTTCAAGGAGTGCTAGCACACTCTTAGTTGTCTTTTCTCCACCTATTGCTCGTGTGGATACCAATAGAGGAGTGTACACTTGACACTCTCGAGTTCTGGTAATCCGTTTGGATGAGCGGGATAAGCGAAGGGCATCGCTTCAAGGGTAAACTCTTAACATGTAGATCTAGAGTAGATCTAAAGGTTTTAAACACATACATATAGTTTTATTTACCTTCGCACGGATCCGTGGTCAACTTTCGGGGTTTCCGCAACACAAAAAGTGGTTTTTGCGGCTCGGATAATCTAACAGGTCATAGAGACTTATGCTTTGACATCTTAAGTAAGCATCTCCGAGGAGATGTGGACTCGGGATGATTGGGCATAAGTCGAAGTGCCCGAAGGTGTTTGAGTAGCTAATAGAGGATTCACCACTTCTTGCGAGGAGTGTATACCCTATGGTCTCTTGTCAGGTTGTTACTAAAGTCTTTGGCCAAAGCATTATATGTTTAGAGTATGGTACTCTTGGATACATGTGTAGTAACTAGAATCTGCAGGACGAGAAAGTAAATACTTGGGCTAGGTGTGACGTAGTCAGCCTAGTAGTGACTGACACTATAGACCATGTCCTGAACCAAGTGAGTATAAGATGAGTGAAGGGAATGGGGCACAATTCACTGTAGTTGCTGAAAGATTTTAGAAGATGTTCTGGGATCAACCATTGATTTTTCGATTAATTGGGGATCATGGTGTACTACTAGGTGCCACTTATGATCGTTCTATAATTAATGGTTAATTATATACGACCAACATAAATCGGGAACCTATTTGGTCACACGCACTACGAGTGTTATCCGAAGGATTTAAAACGAGTTTGAGAATGAGATTCTCAGATTGAGAGAGACTTAGTTTGGTTGGACCAAACATCGAGCGAGCATGAAATTGTTTCAGTCGGATCGAAAGCATGGATGGGCCGAGTCTTATGAAGATATGATGGATGAACAAAATCGATTTGGTTCTAATCCAATGGTAGAAAATAAACCAAAGTGATTTGGTTTGTTTTAAAACGAATGAACCAAAGTTGGTTTGGTTTATTTTTACTTAAAATAGACCAACGCGGTTTGGTTTATTTTAACTTAAGTTATCGGAGCGGGTTAACAGATTTTGGTCATGAACCAATGACCGTTAAGGTTTCTTAATGGTCAAGGAACACATGTTATATAAATAAGAGGGTGGAGAAATATTTCGTGGACGAGTTAAGGTTTTGCGAAACCCTAGCCACCTCCTCTCCTCTTCCTCTATTGTTGTCGCCGCCCACCCCTTGGATGTCACCTCCTCCAGCTGCCGCCCATCCACCGGCCACCCTCTGGCCAGTAGCCTAACCGCCGGCCATCCTTGCAGCCGCTGGCCACCAAGGTGAAGCCGACCAATTTTGTTAGGGCAATCTCTTGCCGTAATATGGTTTTGATGGTGTGGCAAAGGGTCTAAGTTAGTGTGTTATGTTGATTTGATATGTGCGTTGAAGTCGTGCAGGACTTAGTAATTCGCACATGGAGCTGTGGCGAGTTTCACATCTAATGACTCGGGCCTTGAGTCGATGAAGGATTGCTTTGCGGAAGCCGTGCGCTTGGAGCATCCGAGGGACCGCCGGACGAGAAGCTTGGAGTGAAGCCAGAGGAAGTAGACTTCGAGGCAAAAGACGGGAAGGAGCATTGCAGGGTCGTGCGCCTGATGCTGCCGAAGGACGTAGCCGAGAACGAAGAAAACTTCGAAGGCGAGGGACTCCGAGAGATGAGAGTGAGCGATTGTAACCCGGGGAGGGGTAGCTCTTAGGTGAAACTTGGCCATTTGGCCAAGTGTCGGATGGGTTTTCCCGACACCAGTCGACTGCCATGTCATGGCAGTCGACTGCTCTGAGTCGAGTGTGTTTGACTGGTATCCGACTGATGGGTTTATGCCCAGCGATCGTATGGAATGCGGTCGCCCGAGGATATCGCGAGCACCGATCGTAGCCGAAGCGGGCGATCGACTACGAGCGAATGATCGGGTGAGGTCCATCAGTCGACTGCCAAGAGTTCCGTTGGACTACAACGGTCGGGATCCGACGTGTTCGGAAGCCGTTGTAGTGACGGCAGTCGACTGCCAAGGGCAGCAGTCGACTGGTGGCGGCCAACGGGAAGAAATCAGCCCTCTCTATAAAAAGAGAGGGTGTGAGCCTTTGAGAGGCTAATGCTCATGCTCTAAGTGATCTTCCTAGTGCCCCACAAGCTCTAAACTCTTCTTACTCGTCTTTACTTCAATCTTATTGTAAGAAAAGTGATCTTGGTTGTAAAGGTTACCTCCACCTAGCTTGGTGCAAAGGAGAGACCAATAGTGATTGGCTTTGGAGGAGTGATTCACCTCGGACGAATCGGGATCGTGGATTAGCGACGTAGCCGTGAACCACGTTACATCTTCTTTGTTAGAGTGTGTATTTTTATTTATTGCTTTGTGTTTATTGTTTATGCTTCCGCTTGCGCTAACGATTGTGTAGACGAGCAAACGAATGAGAGAATTCCAACATCCATAGAAAAAGGGATATTCACCCCCCTCTAGCCGGCCAATCGATCCCCTACAAGTGGTATCAGAGCCAAGGAAAGCTTGTCGAGGACTAACTGCCACAACAAGCAATTTTCAAAATGGCCGGCTCCAACATCCATCCTCCAAAGTTTGAAGGAGAATTTGCTTGGTGGAAGAAGCGAATGGAGGTATTTTTCGAAACGGATTTTGATATTATGATTACAATGGAATCCGGTTTTGTTTTGCCTAGGGATGAAGAGGGGAAGCCAATAGAGAAATCTAGGTGGACCAAAAGGTAAAGGGAAGAGCACCTTGCAAATTCAAAAGCCAAGCATCATCTCTTCAATGTGCTCCCCCAACAAGAAATCAACCGAATAGGAGAATGCCTAAGCACCAAGGAGATGTGGGAGAAGCTAATTGAGCTTCATGAAGGCACATCCGAGGCGAAGCTAGCAAGGAGAGATCTCCTCCGCTCCCAACTATCCAACATTAAATTAGAAAAGGGAGAAAAGGTAACTTCTTTGCATTCTAGATTCAAAGAAATTTTAAATGGACTAACAAGTGTAGGAGAAAGGCTCTCCAATCGCGATATGATAATGAAGGCCATAGATGCTTTCCCCCGATCATCCAAGTGGAGTTCAATGGTGGACTCATTTTACATTTCAAAGAATCTAGAGGTAAGTACTCTAGATGAATTTTTCTCCACTATGGAATTACATGAATCTAGGCTTGAAGGAATACAAGAAGAGCCAAAAATACAACCTTCAAGGGGAGTAGCATTGTTGGCAAATAAGGGGAAGAAGAAGATAGAGATCTCCTCCTCCTCCGATGACAAAGCGTCTTCCTCCTCCTCCATGGATAGCACCGAAGAAGCCTATATGGTAAGGAGGGTAAGACGTGTTTTAAAAGGTTTTCATTTTCATAAATCAAATGATAGGAATAGGAGACCAAGGGGGAAGGTCATATGCTACAATTGCCAAGGAGAGGGGCACATAAGGGACAATTGTCCTCTCTTAAACAAGAGCAAGGAAGAGAGGAAAAAGAAAGAAGAAAAGAAGAAGAAAAAGGGGAGCAAGAAAAAGAAGGAAGAGGAGAAGAAGACAAAAGAAAAGGGGAAGACCAAAGCTTTAAAGGCAAGGACTTGGGATGACCCATCCTCATCCTCCTCATCATCATCGGATGAGGAGAATGCCTTTGTCACCAATTTGGCCTTGATGGCCTTTGATGACTTGGATTGCTCTTCATCCGAAAATGAAGGATCAAGCTCAAGAGGAGAGAGCTCAAGTGAAGGGGGAGCTTCTACATCCTCCTCATCCGAAGAAGAAGAAGAGGATATGGAAACTATGGTAACGAAAGCCTCTCCTAAGAAAATAGTTTCCATAATTTCTAGTTTAACTAAGGACTTATTTGGAATGAAAAAGAAAAATAAAAGCATGCTTAATCAAATTAAGGCATTAGAAAATAAGCTAGAAAATGCATGCTTAAATGATAATATTTCTTCTAGCTTAAATGATGCATGCTCACATGACCTTTATGTACCATTAGATGTTAGTGATGCATGTATAAATGAAAATAGGGCTTTAAGGGAAAAGGTAGATTATTTAACAAAAGCCCTAGAAAAATTCACAATTGGCTCCAACACATTGAATATGATCTTAGGGAGCCAAAGAGCTAGTTTCAACAAAAAGGGCCTAGGCTACAAGGAAAAGAAAAATGAAAAGGCCTACAAATGCCTAATAGCTAGGGGACAAGATAAGAAGAAAGTAATAGCTAGGAAATGGATCCCCAAAGAATACTTAGTGAACCCAATAGGAAAGAACTTATTTTGGGTTTCAAAATCCATCCTTAAGGGTTAGGAAAACCCTAGGGTAGTCAACCATATGCAATTGACCTATATCATATTTTGGTTGACTTAGGATGGCGGGACAACATTTTTAGAATAGTGTTGGGTGATGATAACGTGCCCATAAATAGATAATAATGCTTAAATCATGATAATTAATGTAATTTCTATGTATGTTTGAAATCATGATTTATGATTTTAATATTTGGCACATAATCATGAGAAATAGGGTTGAATCATGCTTTAGGTGATACTTTGCTTATTATCATCATATAATACCTAATGCATGATTATTATTCAATGAATACATGTATTTCATGATCATAATTAATTGACATATGCCTTTATGATCATGATGATTGTTAGGATGATACTTAACCATGATAGAATTGCATGAATATATTGGTTAGTATACACAAATACCCCCTAGGAGGCATCTCACACTCACTATAGGCTAACTTGATTGCAAACTTAGCATGGGTGAGATGTTAGGATGATACAAATGTCCACTAATGCCTATGACATTTAGATGGTCATTTAAAGTATCAACGTAGCAATAATAGACCAATCATGGGGAAGGCCTATGTTTAATTCATAGACATATTGCCCAAAGATCATGGTTGGATATTTCATATGTTTTCAAAACAATTTCTTAATCTAAAATCTATGTATTCATGTTTTGAAACAATTCAAAGCAAGACTATGTGTTAAAATGGATACTCTTATGATCAAAAACCTAGTAGTTTTTAAAGCTTATGGATTTTTGGCAAATACGTGGAAATATAATGATTTTTCATGAAAACCTATTTTTCACTGATAGATATACTTAAAAGAAATGTGTTACCAAAATTTCATGATTTTTCGAATTTTTTGGAATTTTTAATGCATTTCTAAAATTCGCCCATAAAATCAGAATTTCGGAATCCATTGTGCCAGTCGACTGCCATACTGATATCAGTCGACTGATAACCTGAAAAACAGCCCAATATTTTCTAATTTCAGATTTTAATCAAGTTTTTGGTGTTCTCTTTCTACTATACTTGATGCCATGAGTTTATAAATTAGGATTAATCTTTTTGATGGTGTCAAAGGGGGAGAAATGTATGTTTAAGTAAAGGGGAACATATTTAGGGGGAGAAATGATTATGCTTATGATAGGGGGAGAAAATTTGTATAGAGAGTTTCATGGATTAAGGGGGAGTTGCATGTTGCTATATCATGTTTATCTTTACATGCTTTCTTACCTTAGAATTTATATCAAATGTTTTTACCTAACTTAAACGGATTGCCACACATAAAAAAGGGAGAGATTTTAGGGCAATCTCTTGCCGTAATATGGTTTTGATGGTGTGGCAAAGGGTCTAAGTTAGTGTGTTATATTGAATTGATATGTGCGTTGAAGTTGTGCAGGACTTAGTAATTCACACATGGAGCCGTGGCGAGTTTCACATCTCATGACTCGGCCCTTGAGTCGGTGAAGGATTGCTTTGCGGAAGCCGTGCGCTTGGAGCATCCGAGGGACCGCCGGACGAGAAGCTTGGAGTGAAGCCGGAGGAAGTAGACTTCGAGGCAAGAGATGCGAAGGAGCATTGTAGGGTCGTGCGCTTTGATCGCCGAGGGGCGTGGCAGAAGCGAAGAGAACCGAAGGCGAGGACTCAGAGATGATGAGTGGCGATTGTAACCCGGGAGGGGTAGCTCTTAGGTGAAACTTGGCCATTTGGCCAAGTGTCGGATGAGTTTTCGACACGATCATTGCCATGTCATGGCGGTCGATTGTCGATCAGTGTGTTCGGTATCCGATGGGTTTATGCCCAGCATCGCCATCGGAATAACGATCATTGCCGAGAGGATATCGCGAACGCAGAACCGTTCGTAAATGGCCGGCGTCGACTACGGAGGCGTGATCGTGGTGAGGTCCATCAGTCGACTGCCAAGAGTTCCGTTGGACTACAACGGTCGGGATCCGACGTGTTCGAAGGCCGTTGTAGTGACGGCAGTCGACTGCCAAGGGCAGCAGTCGACTGGTGGCGGCCAACGGGAAGAAATCAGCCCTCTCTATAAAAAGAGAGGGTGTGAGCCTTTGAGAGGCTAATGCTCATGCTCTAAGTGATCTTCCTAGTGCCCCACAAGCTCTAAACTCTTCTTACTCGTCTTTACTTCAATCTTATTGTAAGAAGAGTGATCTTGGTTGTAAAGGTTACCTCCACCTAGCTTGGTGCAAAGGAGAGACCAATAGTGATTGGCTTTGGAGGAGTGATTCACCTCGGACGAATCGGGATCATGGATTAGCGGCGTAGCCATGAACCATGTTACATCTTCTTTGTTAGCGTGTGTATTTTCATTTATTGCTTTGTGTTTATTGTTTATGCTTCCGCTTGCGCTAACGATTGTGTAGACGAGCAAACGAACGAGAGAATTCCAACATCCATAGTAAGAGGGCTATTCACCCCCCTCTAGCCGGCCAATCGATCCCCTACAAATTTGATTGGTCGACTCTTCCGAGGAGACAAGTTCGTGGAACTTGTTTTGTGATCGTCTCTCGGATCACATTGTCTTCGACATGAGACTAGTATCTCTCGTCAAGACGAGGCTCATAGCTTGTGAAGCTATCCCAATGATAATCGGCGTGGATACAGATAGAGGCGATACTAGCGAGGGTCGCTACGGTTGATGTCATTCCTGCTACATGTGATTCATCAGGTATACCTAGATATAAAGTTTCCTTTATTGCAAAAATTTTAAATATGCGATTATGTCTACACTTGTTTTATCCTGCATGCATGTGGTGTGTGTGATGCAATAAAATTAGTTTATTACCGTATTGTTTTGCTTCCATTGTGTGCATGTTTACAAAACATGTTTGAACACACACCCACATCGGTGCTGGGGAAACCCAACAATGACATGGTATATGACAATCAAATCATGGCAAATTAAACATAAGGCATAAAAATACCTAAATTTTAATATTAGTTGTCATTTGTTTGGATTAATTCCATTTTGCCATATTACCAATTATCCCCCAAGTGTGCCAAAAATAAAAAATGACACACTATGACCTCTAAACCTAGATTGTACCAATTTGATCAATTTTCCATAGTTCTCAAAATATATTGGCACATCCTAAAAACCTTTAGGATTATGATCAAAACTTATTTCCAAGGTATCCCAAAATCTTGAAAATATCCTAGAGTATCAACTCTACCATGGTTAGGTTAACTACCCATCCACTTAGGGTTCACACACCCTAACCCATCTAGCGTGAGTCGATCACGCTCCTAGGAACCCAAAACCTATTGGATCTCCTTGGGTTAATTAGGTATTCACTAGGGATAACTTCCCTAGATATCTTCCTAATGACCCTCCTAGGCTTAGAAGTCTTAGTCATTGTGGTCTTGCCTAAGTTAACTCTAGGGGTGACTCCCCTTGTAACATTCTTACTGGCTTCCCTAGGTTTCCTTGAAACCTTAGCCACTAGGCACACACCTTAGTTAGCCTTAGGGATAACTTCCCTAGTAACCTTGGTTTTCCTAGACATAGGTTGAATTCCATAATCAAATGGAACATTGTGATAAATAGGCATTACCTTCTTGGACATAGGCTTGTGACCCAAACCTTGCCTCCTAGATGGTTCTTGCCTCTTACACCCTTGACTTTGACTCCTAGACCTTGAATTTGATTTTGTATATTTCTAAGGGTCTTTTCAAGTTTTTCAAACCTTGACCTCAAGGCTTGGTTTTCTAACTTTAATCTTCCCAATTTAGATTTTTCATTAATCGTTTGGGAATGAAATTTCCTAGGCATATGTCTATGGTTCTTGGGATTAATGCCTAGATGGTCCTATACCTTCTTAATAGACTCCTTAGATAGGATTGTTTTAGGGATATTAATCCTAAATTTCTCCTTATTTCTAAAATTGCAACTCTTAGCACCTAGGCAATAAAGTCTATTATTTCTAGCATGCTTTTGTTCATGAGTAATAGCAATAGCATTAAAATTGTTCTTAGTATGCTTTTGACTATTAATTGAAGAGGAAGCATACTTAATGGTTACCTTAGGATTTGCCTTAGCTCCCCCTATATTTGATGCTCCTTCTTGGACCTTCTTCCTCCCCTTAGGGCATTGACTCCTATAATGCTCCTTTTGTTGGCACTTGAAGCAAATGATGTGCTTATTGTTTTTAATTGTTAGGGGATCGGGTTCCTTGGCCTTTGGCACAACTAGTGCCATCTTCTTGACCCATTTCGGACACTTGATCTTGTAGTGTCCAGCTTCCCTACACTCAAATCATACAATATGAATTTTATTTTTAATTTGAATTCTTGAGTTACCTAGGTCAATGGTGGTCGATGCCGGAGTTGATTCTTCACTTCTTCCGGAGGTTGAAGCTACTTCTTGCTCTTGCTTCGCCTCCTGTGATCTAACTTTCTCCCCCTCAATCCTAGAGGTGGAGGCTTCCTCCAATTCTACTTCCTCCACCGATTCTGATATGGATGTTGATTTCCTATCAACCTCCAAATCCTCACTTTCTTGTGAGGATGATGTACTTGCTTCTTCTTCCGGATCTCTTTCTACTTGAGCCATGGATGGTTCTTTATGGAGCTTAGCCAATTCGCTCCAAAATTCCTTTGCATCCTTATATTCACCTAACTTGGACAAAACATTGTTAGGAATTAAATCACCTAAGAATTTTATTACCTTCTTATTTCTATCGAAATTTTAGAGTTGTTCCTCAGTCCATTTCTTCATCTTGAGGAATCCTCCCTTCGAACTTCTTGGATATACGAATCCGTCCATCAAGATGGACCAATCTTCGAAGTCCTTCATCATTATGAATTCTTCAATCCTCATCTTCCATTGACTAAAGCCTTCTTGTCCATAGAACGCGTACGGGATTGGCGTGTTAATGTCCCATCCCAATCCGTCATTGGACAACTCCATCCTCTAGCCCTTTTCTCTCGGTTGTTAATTCATAGAAGAGACACCGAGCTATGATACCACTTGTTAGGAATTAGACATCGCTAGAGGGGGGGGTGAATAGCGTGTTTGTCGCTTCGATGGAAATTGATCATGTGCTTGCTACAATTATATTAGTACACCGCATAAATAGAAAATACAATACAAATGCACAAGAATAAATACACGAGATATAACATGGTTCGGAGCCTTAGAATTCCTACTCCACAAATTGGGCTTGAATGAGCCTTAGTGATGCAAACATCACCACTAATCAATAATACTCCTTCTCGATAGCAAGTTGGAGGCGGAGAAACCTCGTACAAGGATTACAAAAGTAATACAAGCTAAAACAAGCAAATACAAATGAAATACACAAAATAACATAAAGAAAACTTTACAACTATTTCTTTGGATGCCTGTTTGTTTGATCGCCTTGGACTAGCCTTGAAGGAGTGGAAAGCACCAACTATTTCCCTTCAAATCGCCTAAGAAAATTGATCAAAGAATCATTGCAAAATCCATCCTTTATAACCTGCATCGGGCTGATTTCGTGTTTGGTAGTCGACTGCCAACAGTTTCGTTGTCTCACAACGACTTAATCCACGTAGGCATCCAAGCCAACGAATACATTGGCAGTCGACTTCCATTACCCATCAGTCGATTGCCAAGGCCGTAGCTGATTGACCAGTTGGCTACTGAGAGTTTTGCTCCCACAACCTCGACCAGCAGTCGATTGCCCTCCATGGCAGTCGACTACTCAAGCCATCAATCGACCCAATCTTGGCGACCCAATCATTGCTACAAGCCAGCAGGTGCTAAATGTCAAAACCTTGTGTCGGCTCGAAATCCAAAGACCTGGTCGGATGTACATCGGCTGGCTTCAGCTACCCTCGGTTTGGCCAATCGACTAATCCAAAGACCTAGTCGAATGATAACCTCAACCATGAGGTTTAACCCCAAGTATGATGCCCTCATACTTGCTAGACCACCCTTAGCCTAGACCTAAGCCTTCTAGCCACCTCCATCAGCCTCATGCCTATCAGATCCCTCCAAGTCATCCATGACTTGTTCATCCATATGCTTGCCTTCAGGTACTTCCATCAGCTATTGTCATGCTAAGCTGGTCTATACCGCCAAGCCACATTTGGGCTTATGCTGCCAAGACACACGCTTGGACTTTACGCCATCAAACCATTAGACTTATGCTACCAAGACTCACGCTTGGACTTTACGTTGCCAATATCAACCCTTGGACTTCCCTTGCCAACCCATGTTGGACTTTCCATTTGTTAAGACTCAAGCTTGGACTTTCCTTTGCCAAGACCCATGCTTGGACTTTCCATGCCAACCCACGTTGGACTTTCCAATTGCCAAGACTCAAGCTTCAAATTTTCCTTGCCAAGACCCATGCTTGGACTTTCTATGCCAAGTACCTATGACTTGGACTTTCCTTGCCAAACCATGTTGGACTTTCCAATTTCCAAGACTCAAGCTTGGACTTTCCCTTGCCAAGACCCATGCTTGGACTTTCCATCATATGGTCAACCCCATGTCAACCATATAGTCAACCCATTTTCAAACAATGGTCAACTCCTTTGTCAAACATTAATGTCAAACATCAAAACACTAACATCAAACCACTACTCGAGTCAAACTCGAGTCTAATCAATCGTGACTTGGCCGATTGCACCAACATTGAACACCGCAAGTCAAAGGAACATTTCACTCAAGCTGCAGTAAGAACTTCATTGACATATTTGTATATGCAGAGAACCATATGAAGTCTTACAGCTGGTCACTCCAATGAACTAGTTACCATAACTAGCATCCATGTTTAACTCCAGACATCCCAATGTCTTCAGCCAGTGAGAAATAGCTGCTTGGATAAATCGAAGAGTATAACTCGTGCTAGTCTCAACAGAATATGGTTCCCGAATGCATCAATTCATCGACTAGGGATAATTCTAATACATCATAATTACACATGTAGAGATACTTACTAGTTGTGATCCAATCACAAATTCTCTTATATTGTGAATCATATTGTAGGAATTCAGTAAATGAGTTTAAGATTCAATCAAATACATAAAAACATGTATACTCAAATTATGAATCTTCATTTATCAAATAAATGGTACAACCATAAGGCGATTGCCTTAGGACACCTCTCATATATAACTAACAAAGTCCCACTTGGCCTAATGCCAATCGCCACGGTATACAATACCATAAGCTCTAACATGACTCTCAAACTTACTTTGAGGTAAGACCTTAGTTAAAGTGTCCACTAAGTTCCTTTCAGTGGGAATCTTCTCGATTTGTATTTCCTTTCTATTGATGATCTCTCTGATCAGATGATAGCGGCGAAGCACATGTTTGGATCGTTGATGAGACCTTGGCTCTTTTGCCTGTGCAATTGCTCCATTGTTGTCGCAGTCGACTAGTATTGCTTCAACAATGGTTGGAACCCCACTAAGTTTAGAGACGAACTTCTTGATCTAAACCGCTTCCTTTGCTGCTTCCGAAGCTGCAATGTATTTTGCCTCAGTGGTAGAATCCGCTACAGTGTCTTGATTGGAACTTTTCCAACTTATTGCACCTCCATTCAAGGTGAATATGTACCTAGACTGAGACCTGAAATCATCCTTGTCTGTTTGGAAGTTGGCATTCATATACCTGCGTATTACCATATCACCCTCTCCATATATTAGAAACACATCCTTAGTTCTTCCCAATTACTTAAGGATTGTCTTAACAGCCAGCCGCCCAATGATCCATTCCTAGATTAGACTGGTATTTTCTCGTGACACTCAGAGCATACGATACATCAGGCATCGTATATAACATAACATACATGATAGGTCATATTACGGATGCATAGGGGATCTTACTCATGAAAATTCTCTCGTCTTTTGTGCACGAACACATAGACTCCGAAAGGTATATCCCATGCCTGATGGGAAGGAAACCTTTCTTTGATTCCGACATGCTAAACCTCTTTTGCACTTGGTCTATATATGTATACTGCGAAAGACCAAGCAACCATTTTGATCTATCTCTATAGATCTTAATCCCAAGGATGTAGGTCACTTCTCCCAAGTCTTTCATGGAGAATGTTTTAGAGGAAACCTTTCTTGGATTTCGACATGCTAAACCTCTTTTGCACTTGGTCTATATATGTAGACTGTGAAAGATCAAGCAACCATTTCAATCTATCTCTATATATCTTAATCCCGAGGATGTAGGTCGCTTCTCCCAAGTCTTTCATGGAGAATGTTTTGGATAATCAAATTTTGACCGACTATAAGACAGATATATCATTTCCTATAAGTAATATGTCATCGACATACAACACTAGGAACACGACTGCACTCCCACTAACCTTCTTCTACACACAGGGTTCATCTAGATTTTTTGAGAAATCAAACCTTTTGATTGTCTCATTAAAATGAATATTCTAGCTCCTGGATCTTGCTTCTGTCCATATATGGATCGTTGAAGTTTGCATACCTTGGTTTTATCAACTGATGTTAAACCCTCGGGTTGTATCATATACACGTCCTCAAGTAGGTTTCCATTAAGGAAAACTGTTTTCACATTCATCTGCCATATCTTATAGTCATAATTAGCCGCTATGGCCAGGAGCATCCGAATGGATTTAAGCATAGTTATTGGTGAATAGGTCTCGTCATAATCAACACCTTACTTTTGACGATAGCCTTTCACCACTAATCTAGCCTTATAGGAAATCACATTACCATCCATGTCGATTTTCTTTTTGAAAACTCACTTGCACTCTATAGACTTAATGCCTTCAGGTGGGTCCACCAAGTTCCAAACTTGATTTTCATACATGGAATCTATTTCTGACTTCATTGCTTCAAGTCATTTGTTCGTTTCTGAACTTTTCAGAACTTCTTCATAACTAGTAGGCTCCTCATCATCAATGAGTAACACGTCGTTCAATTCACTTATGAGAAAATCCATATCTCTCTGGAATGTTGTGTGTTCTACCAGATCTACGAAAATGTGGTGTTACAATAGGTTCAGTCGATGGCTCATCACTATGAGTTATCGATTGAGGTGCTTAACTAGGTATCTCATCAATGTCTATTGGAGTCTCTTGAACCTCTTCAAGTTGAACGACACTCCCACTATTTTTTTGTAAGAGAAACTCTTTCTCTAGAAACACAACATGCCTTGAAACAAACATCTTTTGTTCTATAGGATGATAGAATTGGTAACCCCTCGTTTCCTTAGGGTATCCAATAAATAGACATTTATCAGACTTAGCATTCAATTTGTCTGATACAGTCCGTTTCACATAAGCAGGACAACCCCATATCTTCAAGTAAGATAAATTAGGTTTCTTACTATTACATATCTCATATGGAGTAGTGGAGACTACCTTGGTCGGGACTCTATTTAGCAAGTAAACAACTGTCTGAAGTGCATAGCCCCAAAAGGACTTGGGAAGATTCACGTGATTCATCATTGATCTAACCATGTCCAAAAAGGTTCGGTTTCACCTCTCAGACACACCATTAAGCTGTGGTGTATACGACAGAGTCCATTGAGATAATATATCATTGTCCCTTAGATAATCCAGAAACTCTTGACTCAAGTATTCACCTCCTCGATCAGATCGAAGTATTTTAATACGTTTTCCAAGAAGTTTCTCCACTTCATTTCTGAATTCTTTGAACTTTTCAAAGGCTTCAGATTTGTGCTTCATCAAGAACACATACCCAAATTGTGAGTTGTTGGGGAGCGATTTGAAGCTAGAGGGGGGGGGGTGAATAGCTTGTTTATATTCTCTACAAAAATATTAGCGGAAGCACAACAATAATAATAATAACACAAATGAAAAACACGCTAACATGATTCTTTTACATGGTTCGGAGATGGCGCTCCTACTCCACGGTGATCCTTGAGGTGGATCAACCCTAATCAAATCACTATGAAGCTTTCCTTTACAACAATCCTCCTCTTCTTACAAAGAATGAAACTTGATCTTAGAGAGAGGAGGAGGAGATTTAAAATCACTAGAAAGCTTGAAAACTCGTGGAGGCTTGAGAGAATAAGCATTAACCCCAAAAACCTCCACCAACCCTCTTTTTATAGAGAGAAGGCTGATTTTCCCGTTGGAGCACCATCAGTTGACTGATGCACACCATCAGTCCACTGCCGATGCGGTTAACGGCTTCTGAATAGCCGGATTCATGGGATTCAGAGTTGTTTCCTCCAACGACATTCTCATCAGTCGACTGATCCATCCATCAGTCGATTGATGGAGTGATCAGTCGAGTGATCATAGGCTGCAGTCGAGTGTGACTCCACTGCGTCAGATTTAACTTGATCACCGATCATCGCCACGCCGGCGATCGCAACATCACCGATCCGTCATAACCAAAGCAGTTGACTGATGGTCAAGGTTTCATCCTGACTCAGTCGAGCACTTAACCAGTCGACTGATACATCGTATCAGTCGACTGATACTCATCAAGTATGAGTAATTCATACTTGATTTCACCCCCTAGACCTAGACTCAACCTTCTAGCTCTTCATTAAGCCTTGCACCTCCAGGATCCCTCCGAGTCCGCGACTTGTTCATCCTTTGCACTTTGCTTCCAAGGGCTTCCTTCAGTTTTGTCATGTCTTGGGTTTTCCTTTGTCAAATCGTGCTTGGACTTTACGTCGCCAAGTCTACATGCTTGGACTTACGCTGCCAAGACTTGCCTTTGGACTTCCTTTGCCAAGGTCCGTTTGGACTTAATGCCGCCAAGACAACATGCTTGGTCTTATGCCGCCAAACCTTTATCTTGGACTTCTCTTGCCAAGATCATACTTGGACTTTGCCTTTACCTGTCACTTAATCATGTTCACCATTAGATCACAATTTGTTGCCTAACTTAAATGATTATCCAAACATCAAAACATATAAATGCTTGAGGCATTGTTGCACCAACAATCTCCCCCTTTTTGATGTTTGGCAATCATTTAAGTTAGGTCTTTTAAAGATACACACATAATCATATCACATAATCATATATCCAATTCTAACTTAAACATTTCTTCTCCCCCTTTGACATACATCAAAAAGAGAAGAAATCATATATTTCATAGAAGAATTGAATGCATTGTAATCTTGAACTAAGGTATAGAATTGAAATTTAGCTTCCCCATAATCCAAGATATAGTTCATGATGAGTAAAATACATGTGGAGAAAAAGGCTATCAACAATTTGAAGGTTTAAATCCTAACTTTGCACCAACAATGTAAATTTGGGAATGAAAAAGATACATCTTATGAAACTCCCCCTAAAACACCGCATTAAACAGTCCCAAAAGTTTGTTTATACTCAGTATTATCATGCTAAAGTTTTAGGAGATCAAAGATATACTAAATATCAGAAAATGGAGCTATTTTTTAGAAAATACAGTGTATCAGTCGACTGGTTTACGAACGATCATACTAAATCCAATTTCAATTGACCTTTTATTAACCGAAATACGTTAGAAATTCCAGAAACCTCGAAAAATCACCAAATTTTGTGTACACATTTCTGAAATCATACTTTATCAAGGAAAAATATTTTGAAAAATATATGTTTTCCAGATTTCAAGATTGATACAAACTTGGAAACCAACAAAAGTTCTAATGTTTTTGCAAACTTTGTATCACTTTTGTGTTTCACTTAAAAACTATTTTTCAAAATATGATAAACATAGTGTAAAATATGTTTTATTTGACATTTTCAATCATGTTCTTGGAGCTATATGCACATCAATTGTGTATAAGCCTTCCCAATGATTGGTCAAATGAAGGATTAATGTCTCTAGACGACACTTTGGTCCATAGTAATGCATCATAACAAGCATGATGAACCAAGTGCATCTTCCTAACATCTCACATGTTGTCTAAGTGGCTCAATACAAAAATCATGGTTTCTTAGGTATTTTATGAGATGCTTAAAGGTATAAATCTGAGTATTTCTATAGGATCATGCAAACCTACACCTTTACTTAACCAAGCACATTCCAAGTTCTCTCCTAAGTGATGAAAATTCTACCTCGGGGAGAGCCTTGGTAAATATGTCGGCTAGGTTGGACTTGGATTCAATGTAATTAAGCTCAATGTCCCCCTTTTCCACATGATATCTAATGAAGTGATGTTTCACTTCAATGTGCTTGGTCCTAGAGTGATGCACTGGATTTTTGGTCAAGTTTATGGTGCTCACATTATCATAAAATACTTTCATGTTGGAGTAAGATAGCTCATAATCTTCTAAGGTATGTTTCATCCATAGTAATTGAGCTACACAACCACCCATAGCCACATACTCGGCCTCGGTGGTGGATAGGGCAACACAAGGTTGCTTCCTACTACTCCAACTAACTAGGGAGGACCCAAGGAATTGGCATCCACCACTAGTACTCTTCCGATCCAATTTGCAACCGGCATAATCGGAAACGGTGTACCCAACCAAATCAAAAGACCTAGTCCTAGGGTGCCATAGTCTTACATTTAGTGTGCCTTTAACATATCTTAATATTCTCTTAATGGCAACTAAATGAGATTCTTTTGCACAAGATTATATCTAGCACACATACCAGCCGCAAATAATATGTCGGGTCTACTAGTGGTTAAGTACAAAAGGCTACCAATCATGCTCCTATAGAGTGTAAGATCAATTTGTTTTCCTTCATTATCACTATCTATTTTAGTATTGGTTGCCATTGGAGTTGAAACTACTTTAGCATTTTCCAAACCAAATTTCTTAATCATTTCCTTAGCATATTTGGTTTAGTAAATATAAATTCCTTCACTTGTTTGTTTAACTTGTAATCCTAGGAAGAAATTTAATTCCCCAACTAGACTCATTTCAAACTCTTTTTCCATATTCTTAATAAAGTCTTGGAGAAGTTCATCATTTGTTGACCCAAAGATAATGTCATCAACATATACTTGGTCTACAAAGATGTCCGTTGATGTTGACTTTATAAATAGAGTTTGATCTACACTACCCCTTTTAAAGTCCTTAAAAATTAAGAAAGATGATAACCTTTCATACCAAGCCCGGGGAGCTTGTTTCAACCCATACAAAGCTTTTCTAAGCTTGTATACATGGTTTGGATAGTCCATATTCTCAAACCCGGGAGGTTGTTCTACATATACCTCTTCCTTAATAAACCCATTTAGGAATGCCGATTTGACATCCATTTGATGGAGTTTGAAACCCATATAGGAGGCATACCCTAATAGTATTCTAATAGACTCTAAACTAGCAACCGGGGCATATGTTTAGAAACCGCAAAACCGCTTTTGCTGCGGAAACCTCTAAGCTTGCCACCGCGGATCAGCAAGTATAAAATTATAATTACATGTATGTGCTTATAGAAATCCTAGATCTACCTTAGATCTAAGAGGTTAGAATGTTACCCTCGTAGCGACGCCCTTCGCTTATCCCGCTCGTCCAAAAGTTCGCCGGAACTCGAGAGTGTCAAGTGCACACTCCTCTATGGTATCCACACAAGCAATAGGTAGAGAAAACTCAACCTTGAGTGTGCTAGCACTCCTTGGTTGGTTCGGCCAAAGAGAGGGATGGGAGAGGGAGAGCTTGAGAGAAAAGGTTCCAAGGAAGAAGATGAAGTTGGAATTAACTCACCCAAATGAATTTCATCTAATGAAACCCCTAAAGTGGCCGGCCACTTCAAGGAGAGGGAGTTACATGCATGCATGTAACTCCCATGTCCCTTGGTCTCCCTCATGAGGTGGCACCAATTGACAAAGTCAATGATGATGTGGAGCATCATCATTGGCCGGTCATGCCTAGTCATCATCATGACATGGCATTTGGTCAAGTCAAACTTGACCTTTCATCTTCCCTCTCAAGTCAAGTCAAACTTGACCTCTAATCTCCCATGGTTGATCAAATCTAACCACTTGACTCAAGTCAATTTAATATAATGAATCTCTATTCATTAATTTAAATTGATTTGATGAATCAAATCTCAATTAGACTCATTCAACACTTGAATCAACTTGAGTCTAACTCAATTAGTCTAATTTGGATTACTCTTAATCCAATTTGGTTCATCCCATGAACCTAATCCTCATGGTTCATCATATGAACCTAATCTCCATCTAATTGCTCTTATGTGTGTGACTATAGGTTCTTGTAACGCTGGCAATGTCCCTAAACCGATTTAGGAACATAAGCAATGAGCGGTATCTAGCAACACATCATTGCTACCCAAGTTACAAGAATGTTGAGCTCCAACATCACCTTTGTGACTACTAATTGTGACTCTCACAATATGTGACAATGTCCCTCTATCCTTGACATCTAGATTGACCAATCGAGGCATAGACCGTGTCATCCTCGTACAATCTAAATCTTGAACTCCAAGTAGACTCACTCTAATCAAATGAGCTCAATATCTCATATTGACTCATTTGGGCATGGCCATGCACTTCGTGGTCTCACTCTATCAAGAATATCGATGTCACCTCACATATAGGAGGGATAGATCCCATCTACATCACTCACATCCTCTGCATAATTTGTTACATACCCAAGAATCGCCTTTATAGTCCACCCATTTACGGGTGACGTTGACGGCCAAAGTATGCAATTCATTATGTAGGGAACCATGGTGACTTCAGGTCTAAGGACTAATAGTCATACTAATAGCCACATGAGAAAGTATATGACACTCATATAACGATCCATGATACTTTCTCATGGCGGGTCATTCAAGATACATTCTCCAATGCATACCCATGTGTCAACTTGATATCTCATATCCATGACTTGTGAGATCAAGTCATCTTGTTGACCTACATGTAGTCTCTACGCATTAACATTGTCCCCGAATGTTAATACTGACTAGGAATGATTAAGAGTAGTGTTCTCTATATCATCTCATTATCGATTCAACCAATCGATTGATATAGATAAGAACCTACTACTCAAGGACATTATTATATTTAGTTATTTGGCACCAATACAAGTAAATATAATAACCATGCCTTTATAAATAGGAATATGATACAATAAAGTCCATACAACAATCATCATATGATTGGCTCTAGGGCTTTCACTAACAGTTTCATCATAGTCAAGTCCTTCAACTTGATTAAAGCCCCTCGCAAATAATCTTGCCTTATTTCTAGTAATATTCCCTTGGTCATCTAGTTTGTTCCTAAAGACCCATCTTGTAGTAATGATGGTGTTTTCATTAGGTCTAGGAACTAACTCCCATACTCGACTCCTTTCAAATTGAGCCAATTCATCTTGCATTGCTAAGATCCAATCTGGATTAAGTAATGCATCTTTGATTGTTTTGGGCTCAATTTGAGAAATTAGAGCTATATGACTAGTGGGATCCCTATGAAATGACCTAGTCCTAACACCTTGAGATAATTCACCCACAATTTGATCTAAGGGGTGATTTTGATGAACTCTTATGGTTCTAGGAGGTGTATTAGTTTGAGGTTGATCATAATTAATCTCAATTCTTTGCTCATCATCGGAATCACCTCTTACTCCCCCTTGATTTAATCCTCCCCCTTGATCATTACCCCCTAAGGTTAAATCTTGAAATTGTTGGGTAATTTCTTAATTTTCATTATTAATATCATCATCAATAGGGGATTTCCTAGGTTATGTATTGGAAGTTTCATCAAATTGGACATTTGAAGATTCTTCAATCTTTTGAGTCCTTTTATTGTAAACTCTATACCCTACAATAGTGGATGAGTATCCAACTAGGATTCCCTCATCCGCTTTGGACTCAAACTTACCTAGGTTGTCTTTGGTATTTAAAATATAGACTTTATATCCAAAGACCTTAAAATAATGAATTGTTGGAATTGTACCATTCCACAATTCAAATGGAGTTTTTCCTAAAAACCTATGAATTAATACCCTATTTTGGATATAGCAAGCGGTGTTAACCGCTTCCGCCCATAAGTAGCTAGGTAAGGAGTATGCATTAAGCATTGTCATAGCCTCTTCTTGTAGGGCACGATTTTTTCTTTCCACAACCCCATTTTGTTTGGGTGTTCTAGGACAAGAAAACTCATGCTTGTACCCTTGTTCAAAGAAAAAGGTTGAGAAATTAGAATTCTCAAATTCTCCACCATGATCGCTACGGATCCGATTGATTTTGAGTTTTCTTTCATTTTCTACTCTTTTGCTAAATCCTATGATTATTCCTAAGGTTTTATCTTTATTTTTCAAGAAAAATACCCAAGTAAACCTAGAGAAATCATCTACTATTACTAGGCAATATTTACTACCAATCATAGAGGGTATGACAATCAAATAAGTCCATATGTAAAAGTTCTAAAGGTAAAGCGGTACTAAGTAAATTTTTATCTTTGTGTGATGTTTTTGATTGTTTCCCTTCTTGGCATGCATCACACATTTTGTCCTTGAGAAATTTGACTTTAGGCAACCTTTGACTAACTTCATTTTTGCTATTTTGGCTATGTTCTTCATGTTTATGTGTCCTAGCCTCCTATGCCAAAGCCAACTTTCTTCCTCTTTTGCAATAAGACACTTAGTAGAAGCATTAGTAGCATAAGATAAATCAACATAATATATATTTGATTTCCTAAAACCTACTAATATGTAATCATTTAGAGTTTTGTGTTTTATAAAACATTTTGAGGAATCAAATTTAACATCAAAGTTTACATCACATAGTTGGCTTACACTAAGTAAATTAAATTTCATATTTTTAACTAATAATACTTTATAAATGGCAAGGTTGGGGGATACCTCAATTGTGCCATTTCCTAGAATCTTAAGTTTGCCGCTATTACCAAAAGATACTTTTCCTTTGCTAGTGTGGTTGATAGTGGAGAATTTTCTCTCATCACCGGTCATGTGCTTTGAGCACCCACTATCAACTATCCACAAGCTTGGTTCTTCTACCTATATCACATGAAAAATGCAATTCTTAGGTACCAAAATCTTAGGACCACTAGCATCAATTAGAAATTTCTTAGGTACCCAAGCCTTTCTACCCTTGCTTTTAATTATGGATTTTTCTACTAACAAGAGATGTAAATGCTACCTCCTTTTCCTTAGGCCTATATCCTAATCCGGCCTTGTTGTAAATAGCCCTTTGATTCTTAATAATCAAGTCTAGGTATTTAGAGCCATTAGTAAATTTTTCTAAGCATGCTCTTATGTTACCTATTTCTTTTCTTAATTCATCATTTTCATCCCTAAGGGTACATTCATCGTCATCACTAGATAATTTACCACAAGATGATTCTAAACTCTTAAGTGATTTAATCTCTATTTTTAAATTCTTAATCCTATTTTTCGATCTATTCAAAGCATTTTGAAGACATGCAATAGTCTTATAAAGTAAATCTACCTTAGGTGAGTTGTTTACCTCATCATCATCACTTGATGATGTTTCGTCGCTTGAAGAAGAAGAGGACTCCTCGCTTGAGCTCCCGGCTTCTTCCTCCAATGCCATGTAATGCCCGTAAAATTTCTAGCAATTTTACAAAAATATTTGGTTGATTATGATGGGCTTTATGTGGGCTCTTTCAAAAATAAAAGAAAATGAGCCAAAAAGGATGCAAGGCCTAGGAATTGAACCCCAAACCTCTAGAGATAGCCAAGCCCTATAGATGCATCCAATAACATGAAGCCCAACAGGGTTGTACTATTAGGGGAATATGGGAAGTGATAGTTAAGGGTAAGGGAGGCTAAGGGACACTTCAAGTGAATAAATAGGGGAATGAGGAGACATGAGGAAGCAAACTTGACATCTTCTCCTTCTCTTCTTCTTCCTCACCGAACCCTAAAGCTCCCCCTTCTCATCCTTTGTCCGAAATTCATCCAAGCAAGAAGAAGGCTAGAATTTCTTCCCTCAGGTTATCTTCCAACCAAAAAGCAAAGCGAAGGATGTAAGTATCCACTCACCTGCATACAAGTAGCTTTTCGATTGAAGTTGTTATGTCAAATTCTCCATGAACCATTCGGCCAAGAACTTTACTTGAGTTTTCAATGAAGATCCATGCCATACCTTGTATGAATATGATGATGATAGGATGCTAGATGGATTAGGTTAAGAGTTTAACCCTAAAATCCCCAAGAAACTTTCGGCCAAGACCATAACTAGGGCTTACCATGATGATCCATGCTATATCTTGTATTAATATGAAGATGAGGGATTTTTAGATGAGTTTAGTTAAGTGGTTGATCCATGAAACCCCCTTGAAACATTCGGCCAAGACCATAACTTGGGCTTACCATGATGATCCATTCTATATCTTGTATTAATATGAAGATGAGGGATTTTTAGATGAGTTTAGTTAAGTGGTTGATCCATGAAACCCCTTTGAAACATTCGGCCAAGACCATAACTTGGGCTCACCATGATGATCCATGCTATATCTTGTATTAATATGAAGATGAGGGATTTTTAGATGAGTTTAGTTAAGTGGTTGATCCATGAAACCCCCCTTGAAACATTCGGCCAAGACCATAACTTGGGCTCACCATGATGATCCATGCTATATCTTGTATTAATATGAAGATGAGAGATTTTTAGATGAGTTAGTTAAGTGGTTGATCCATGAAACCCTTTTTGAACCATTCGGCCAAGACCCCTAATGTGTTCTTTATGCTATGCTTTAGGTGAGTTCATGATAACTTGTGATGTTAAATGATGCTAGATGAAGATAACATGCTCTAGGTTAGGTTAACATGTGTTTTATGCTTTAGGTGAGTTCATGATAACTTGTGATGTTAAATGATGCTAGATGAAGATAACATGCTCTAGGTTAGGTTTGAAATGAGTTCATGCCATGTTTGATGTTAGAAGAAGATAACATGCCCTATGCCATGCTTTATACGTTAAAGAATTAACATGTGTTTTAGTTAGACCACACATATATATAAGTTGTTTGGTGTTTAAAACTTTGATAGAGCTCCATGCAGTTTAGGCCACTCCATGTATACTTGCTCATGATGTTTATGCCTTATGTCATGCCCTATATGTGTGTGATATTTAGGATATGTTTATGAAATGAAATATGATATGTGTTTATGAAATGAAACATGATATGGTTATGAAATGAAATATGATATGTTCATGAAGTGAAATATGATATGTTTATGAAGTGAAATATGATGTGTTTATGAAGTGAAAGATGATATGTTTATGAAATGAAATATGATAGGTTGATGAAATGAAATATGATATGTTTATGAAATGAAATATGATATGTTATGAAGTGAAATATGATATGTTTATGAAGTGAAAGATGATATGTTTATGAAATGAAATATGATAGGTTGATGGAATGAAATATGATATGTTTATGAAATGAAATATGATATGTTATGATAAGAAGCATGTATGTATTTTACCTTCTGCATGGCTTGTACCAGGACCTTAACAAGGTTCAAAGGGATGGGCTCCTAAGTTGCCCTAGGCCGACGGACTAAGATCGGGCCTAGGATGGGCTTCTATGTTATGATTGCCCCTAGGTCGACGGTCATAGTACGAACCTAGTATGAAATGGGCTCCCAGATGCCCTAGGCTGACGGACTAAGATCGCGCCTAGGATGGCCTTCTATGTTATGATGATGGCCCCTAGGTCGACGGACTACGATTGGGCCTAGTAACCTAGTAGGTTCGAGACTTGCTACCTCGGGTCTATTTATGGATGCGCGCTATGATGATGATGATGTGGTACAATGCCGGGCCCAATATGTTGAGAGTTATGTTCAAATACCTATGATATATGTTTTCGAAAAGCATCCTGCATATACCTTTATGTTATGATTGCTTATGTCATATATGATACATGTTATGTTGCTTATGTTATATGTGCTACATGTTATGTTTTCTTATGTCATATATGTTACATGATATGGTTGCTTATGATATATATGTTACATGGTATGTTTGCTTATGTCATATATGTACATGATATGTTGCTTATGTTATATGTGTTGCATGTTATGTTTGCTTATGTTACATACGTTACATGTTATGTTTGCTTATGTCATATATGTACATGATATGTTGCTTATGTTATATGTGTTGCATGTTATGTTTGCTTATGTTACATACGTTACATGTTATGTTTGCTTATGTCATATATGTACATGATATGTTGCTTATGTTATATGTGTTGCATGTTATGTTATGTTTGCTTATGTTATATATGCTACATGTTATGTTTGCTTATGTCATATATGTTACATGTTATGAATATTTACATGCTATGCTTAATGTCGATGTATGTTTTTTGTGAGTAGGACAGGATCTTGCTAAGCCTATGTGCTTATAGTTTATGTTCCCTTGTACTGTTGATAAGGGTAAAGGGTGGATAAACTAAAGGGAGCAGCAGGAGGGGCAAGGTGTGTGTGGCAGTGGCATGGTGGAAGAGATCTGTTATGTCCCTTATGCATGTTTTCCTTAAGATGATTTGTTTATGGACTTGAATTAAGCACTAAGTACTTATGAAATAACGATGCATGCTCTATGTTAAGAAGAAGTGCCTACGAAATGACGATGCATGTTTATGTTTAAAAGAAAAAAAAAATATGTCTAAAGTCTTCCGCTGTAAGTAGTACGATGTATGTATGTACGATCGCATCGTGCCGGCCCTCCGGACCCTTGGAAAAAGGGCGGGCGTGACAGGTTGGTATCAGAGCAGATCTGCCTTTCCACTACACACACATCAAGCTCCAAATCCTGCCGCTCCAAGTAAGAATTTCTATGCCTATTTTATTTCTTTAATGTATGATAACAAATGCCTCTAGCTTAAATATGCCTGAAAATATGTATGCCTGAAAAATGTAAGATACCCTTATGCTAGCTTTTAGTTTAACTATGCATAGATAAATGGACGATAACCTTATACTAGCCTTACTCTAATATGTGAAGATAAACATGGCTGAGAGACGTAGTAATAGAGTCGATAAGACAGTATTTCGCTCTCCATGGGAGCTCCAGTACTGTTGGTAAAGAAGAAAGACTAGTCTATGCGAATGTGCATAGACTACCGAGCGTTAAATAATGTGACAATCAAGAATAGGTACCCTTTACCACGGATTGACGACCTGTTCGACCAGTTAAAGGGTGCCACCGTCTTCTCTCAGATTGATCTAAGGTCTGGCTATCATCAAGTGAAAGTGAAACTAAATGATATACCGAAGACGTCTTGCCGAACAAGATACGGACGTTATGAGTTCGTAGTTATGCCTTTCGGAGTGATGAATGCACCTGCTATGATCTGCTGAATCGGATTCTTCAGGAAAATCAGCTGTATGAAAAGTTCTCCAAACGCAAGTTCTTGCTCGATCAAGTATAATGTTTGGGTCATGTTATATCCAAGCACGGAGTGATGGTAGACCCAATAAAGATCGAAGCTGTGAGTAACTGGAACAGACCAAAGAATGCCAGCGAGATCAGAAGCTTTCTTGGGCTAGCAAGCTACTATAGGAAATTTGTAGAGAACTTCTCTAGAATTGCATCCCCTATGACAGTCCTCACCAGAAAGAACAAAAAGTATGAATGGACGGACGCCTGCAAGAAGAGTTTCAAAGAATTGAAAAAGAGACTGACCAGTGCTCCGATCCTTTCTCTTTCGGACAGTAATGAAGGCTTCGACATGTACAGCGACCCTTCCAAGTTGGGACTCGGAGCTGTACTCATGCAAAATGGCAAGGTCATTGCCTACGCCTCTAGGCATCTCAAGGAACATGAAAGGAATTATCCCACCCACGATTTAGAGCTAGCGACCGTGGTCTTTGCTCTCAAAACATGGAGGCATTATCTATATGGAGCTCAGTGTAGGATTTATACAGACCACCAGAGTTTGAAATATTTCTTCACACAGAAGGACCAGAACATGATGTTGGGAATCATCATGCTTCTCGGGGCTCATTTACGTATTGCTGTTGATTCGATTATGATCTAATCTAATAATGCATCAATGTATCTTATACGCATTTGAGCGCTATCAGCCTATATTAGCATGCATCATATCATACATTAATTATTCTAATTCTAGTGCGAGGCCCGGAGGCGAGATGAATCATGGATTCCTCGCTGACAAATTGACCCGCCAGCCATTGCCTGTCTTCGGGGTCCATGATTATACAAATACATACAAATGCAAACTAGTATAATCAACACATACTAATCAAAATAATAAGAACATGCAAAGATCAATAATAAAAGTTATAAAACTTTTATACCTCTTGATCTTCTATCGTATGTCCTAACCTCCTTGTAGACTTCGTGTGGGTGAAGATCCTCCACAAGTTGAAGCTTCCTAGATCTTCTTCAATCCAAGAAAGAAGAACTCTCCTTCCCTTCTTGCTTGAGCCAACCACCAATCCACAAAGGAATGATGCTGTCGGCCCCAAGAATAGATAGAACTAAATGGAAACCACCAAGGAACCAAACTAGGGACAAACCCTTGCTTCTAGTGCCGCCGACCAAGATGGAGTGAAGAGGAGAAAGGGAATATGTTGGGCGCCGGTCAAGGTGGAGGGAATAGAGGAAGGAGCCGGCCACACCCTAGGAAGAAGAAGAGCTCCTCTCCTATAGTTGCCGCCCACCTTCTTGCAAACCCTAGCCGCCCAACCATAGGAGCCAAACCCTAATTAGGGTTTCCTCCTTAGGCTTTCTTGCCGCCCAACCAAGGTGGAAGGAAGAGATCTAGGAACCGGCCACCTTACCTAGGAAGAAGAAGAGCTCTTCTCCTATAGTTGCCGCCCCTCTCCTTCCAAACCTTGCCGCCTAACCAAAGGAGCCAAACCCTAATCTAATTAGGGTTTCCTCCTTAGGGTTTCTTGCCGCCCAAGCCATTGATGGGCAAAACCCTAATCTCCAAAAAACCAAATCCTTTTTTTTTTGCCGCCCAACCCATTCTCCCATATATATAGAGTTAGGTTTAGGCTTAGGTTTAATCTCCTCCATTGGTTCTAGATATTTAATCTCAACCATCGGTTCTAGAGATTTAATCTCCACCGTCGGTTCTAGAGATTTAATCTCAACCGTCGGTTCTAGAGATTTAATCTCCACCGTCGGTTCTAGTGATTTAATCTCAACCGTCGGATCAAGAGAATTAATCTCAACCGTCGGATCTAGAGATTTAATCTCAACCGTCGGATCTAGAGATTTAATCTCAACCGTCGGTTCTAGAGATTTGTTTTCCTTCATTTGATCTAGACTTCATGAGGTTTATATTAGGCTACGATAGGGACCATGAGGAGGAGTTGGATCTTGGCTACCCGATGGATCAGAACCACACAAACTTGATCCATCAATGATGTTCCATTCCACTAGAGGATCATCATTGAATTACCTCACCAACCCCCATAATTTAATATGAGCTCCATATATTATTTGTACATCCATCTCCCCGTGTTTAAGATATCGAATGTCCGTCAATTGATTGATTTACTGACCATTAATCAATTAACATCTAACTCCTCGAGTAGTACCACTCAACCTTATCATCATGTTGACTAAGTCAACCTGCAGGGTTTACATGATGAACCTTATGATTTCCTCAAGGGGACATCATCAACCAATATATAGGACACGGTTTCCTCCTATAATCAATGACACACCATGTAAATAATATCATTTCCCAACTTACCGGGCATATTGATTTAATCCATAGAAATCTCACCCTTTGGTAAATCAAAGAAACAAATACTAAGTACATGTGCCCGTTATTATATCGGGATTAAGAGCATGTACAACATAATATCCGAGGTCCGATTCAATTATGTAGTCAACAATAAATTAAATCACCTCTATGTCAGTCCTGCTCAATACACTTAAGTGTACTAGTGTAACTCTATGTTCAAGACAAAACAATACCAAGCTACACTACAACCATGCCAATGGTTTGTCCAAAACCATCTTGGTTGTGAGCCTCTACTTATATTCTACAAGGGACTGATAACATGATCTTCTGTGCCACACCAAGCACCATGCTATCTACAATGTAAAATATTAGATAATATGCACACATATAATAAATATAAAGTGCAAACAATGATCATGTGATTCTTATTTCAAAATAAAAATGTTCATACAAAAAAAGCTAGACTTTCAGTATACATTCCAACAATCTCCCACTTATACTAAAAGACTATGCTATCATCACACTGCCATACATCTGATTCCCCTTCCCTCCACATGCCTATCAAAGCTCTCGCTAGAAGGGCCTTAGTGAAAGGGTCTACCAGGTCATCCTCTGATGCAATCTTGGCGACAACAACTTCTACCTCCTTTACGATTTCTCGTATCAGGTGGTACTTGCACTCTATGCATTTACTTACCTTATGGGCTCGTGGTTCCTTCGCGTTTGCAACTGCACCATTATTATCACAATAAATTGTGTTATTTCTGGGAAAACCAGGAATCACATCCAAGTCCATCAGGAAGTTCCTGAGCCACCCAGCTACTTTGGCCGCCTTAGAGGCTGCCACATACTCAGCTTCCATGGTGGAGTCCGCCACGCATTTCTGCTGGACACTCCTCCATACAATGGCTCCACCTCCCTTAGTAAACACAAAACCTGAGGTAGACTTACTGTTATCCCTATCAGATTGGAAATCAAAATCTATGTAACCCACAGGGAGTAATTGGTCTGCCCGGTAAACTAGCATATAATCCCTAGTCCTTCTCAGGCACTACAATATATGCTTTACCGCAGTCCAATGTCCCTATCCTGGATTACTCTGATATCTGCTGACCATGCCCACGGCATAGCAGATATCAGGTCTCGTACATAGCATCGTATACATGAGGCTTCCTACTGCCGAAGCATAAAGAACTGCCTTCATCTCCTCTATCTCCTCAGATGATCTAGGACACATCTCCTTAGATAAAGGGACTCCATGCCTGAAAGGTAGAAAACCTTTCTTGGAGTTTTGCATGCTAAAACGATCCATAATCGTGTCTATGTATGAAGCTTGGGATTAGCACACTAACCTTGATCCCAAGGATGTGTCCCACTTCTCCCAAGTCCTTCAAAACTGTTTGGACAACCATACCCTTACGTTTGATAACACTCTGATATTGTTGCCAACTACCAAAATATTATCTACGTATAGTACAAGAAATACCACTACGTTTCCTCACATCTCTTGTATACACAAGACTCATCCGGACTTTGAATAAATCCATAAGTCTAGATTTACCTCATCAAAGCGGATGTTCCAAGACCTCGAAGCTTGTTTCAATCCATAAATGGACCGATTAAGCTTACATACAAGATGCTCTTTGTTGGGTTTCCGGCACCGCGGCGTGTGTGTGTTCGATCATGTTTCGCAAACATGAGCACAGCGGAAGCAATAAAAATAATAAATCTACATTTATTACAACACACACAACACACGCATGCATATTACAACAAGTGTAGACATAACCGTAAATTTAAATTTGCAATAAAAGGAAATTTATCTACGTTATACCTTTCGTATGACGTGTAGCGGGAACGACATCAACCGGAACGATCCTCGCTAGAATCGTCTCTATCCGTATCAACGCCGAGTTCCTCGGGATGACTTTGCTAAGCCACGAGCTTCATCTTCGTACGGGTTACTAGCCTCGTGTTGAAGACGACGTGATCGAGAGATGATCACGATCCGAATCCAAATTCGGATCCTAATACGAGTTCTCAAAACTCGCTTCTCCGGAGAGGTATTCGTCAACCATTTACGAATCCTTCGTCCTCCACCTCAGAGGATTACCGGAGATCGAATCTCCGGTAAGTTAGCCGCTGTCGGAGCTCTAACCGTCGTCCAAACGACGGTCCGACGAGAGGAGAAGAAGCTGTCCATAAAACTGGACAGCTTGGTGGAGGAGTAGGCGCCGGCCAAAACAAGGAAGCGAAGTGCTCACCTTTTCACCGAGGCCTAGGAAGATTACCGGAGGGTCGCCGGAGGATCACCGGCTGAAGCTTGGACGCTGACAAAGAGCTGGACGGCGGCTAAAGGGTTGGGCGGCAATGGAGTTGACGCCAAAAAGAGGAAGAGGGGTTGGGCGGCCAAGCTAGGGTTTTGGATTAGGGCTTAATTATCCATTAAGCCCTCTTTTATAGAGAACTAATTCTCTTAATGGTTATTAGATCATAACCATTAGGCCCGTTAACCTGCTCCATTAAGATAAGTTAAAATAAACCAAACCATGATGGTTTATTTTAAGTTAAAACGAACCGAAAAAACTTTTTGTTCATTCGTTTAAAATAAACCAAACCCTTTGGTTTATTCTCCTCCATTGGATTAGAACCAAACCATTTTGGTTCGTCCATTATGTCTTCATAAGACACGGCCCATCCACGCTTCCATTGCGACTGAAACGATTTCATGCTCGCTTTATGTTTGGTCCAACCAAACCTAGTTTCTCTCGGTCTGAGAATCCCATTCTCAAGCTCATTTTAAATCCTTTGGATTACGCTCGTTGTGCGTGTGACCAAATAGGTTCTCGGTTTATGTTGGCCGTCTATAATTAACCATTAATTATAGAACGATCATGAGTGGCACCTAGTAGTACATCATGATCCCCAATTAACCGAAAAGATCAACGGTTGATCCGTAACTATTTCAAACCCTTCAAGCTCGAATGAATCGTGCCCCATTCCCTTCACTCATCTTATACCCACTTGGTTCAGACATGGTCTATAGTGTCACCCCACTAGGTCCGACTACGCCACACCTAGCCCAAGTATCATTTCCTCGTCCCTACTGATTCTAGTTACTCCACATGTATCAAGAGTACCTTACTCTAAACATGTAATGCTTTGGCCAAAGACTTTAGTAACAATCCGACGAGAGGCCATGGGTATACATCTCCTCGCAAGGAGTGGTGAATCCTTTATAGGCTATTCAAACACCTTCGATCACTTCGACTTATACCCAATCATCCCGGGTCCACATCTCCTTAGAGATGCTTGCTTAAGATGTCAAAGCATAAGTCTCTATGATCAAGATGACTTGAATACCGCAAGTCAAAGGAACATCGCACTTAAGCCACAGTAAGAACTTCATTGACATATCTATATATGTAGAGAACCATATGAAGTCTTACGGCTGGTCACTCCAATGAACTAGTTACCATAACTAGCATCCACGATTAACTCCGGACATCACTATGTCTCCAACCAAAGGAGAATCACCGCTTGGATACACCAAGGAGTATACTCGTGGTTAGTCTCGGCTGTAATGATGGTGTCCAAATCCATCAATTCATCGACTAGGATAATTCGATACATCACAATTACACATGTAGAGATACTCACTAGTTGTGATCCAATCACAAATTCTCTCATGTCGTGAATCGTATCGTGAAATTCAAGAAATGAGTTTAAGATCCAATCAAATACATAAAACATGTATACTCAAATAGTGAATCTTCATTTATCATATAAATGGTTCATACATAAGGCGATTGCCTTAGGACATCTCTCATATATTACTAACAGACTCCCACTTGGCCTAATGGCAATCGCTATGGTATCCAATACCATAGGCTCGAACATGACCCTCAAACTTATTTTGAGGTAATGCCTTAGTCAAGGGATCCGCTAAGTTCCTTTCAGTGGGAATTTTCTCGATTTGTATTTCGTTCCTACTGATGATCTCTCTGATAAGATGATAGCGGCGAAGCACATGTTTGGATCATTGATGAGACAACATCAAGTTTAGAGATGAACTTCTTGATCCAAACCGCTTCCTTTGCTGCTTCCAAAGGTGCAATATTTTCTGCCTTAGTGGCAGAATCCGCTATAGTGTCAAGCTTGGAACCTTTCCAACTTATTGCACCTCCATTCTAGGTGAATATATACCCAGACTGAGACATGGAATCATCCTTGTCTGTCTGGAGCTGGCATCCGTATACCCACGTATCACCATGTACCCTTCTCCATATATTAGGAACACATTCTTAGTTCTTCTCAAGTACTTAAGGATCATCTTAACAACCACCCAATAATCCATTCCTGGATCAGACTGGTATCTGCTCGTGACACTCAGAGCATACGATACATCGGGCCTCGTAATAACATAGCATACATGATAGATCCTATTGCGGATGCATAGGGAATCTTACTCATGCAAATCCTCTCGACTTATGTGCGCGGACACATAGACTTCGAAAGGTGTATCCCATGCATGATGGGTAGGAAACCTTTCTTGGATTCCGACATGCTAAACCTCTTTAGCACTCGGTCTATATATGTAGACTGCGAAAGACCAAGCAACCATTTCGATCTATCTCTATAGATCTTAATCCCGAGGATGTAGGTTGCTTCTCCCAGGTCTTTCATGGAGAATGTCTTGGATAACCAAACCTTAACTGACTGTAAGATTGAAACATCGTTTCCTATAAGTAATATGTCATCAACATATAATACTAGGAACACGACTGCACTCCCACTAACCTTCTTGTACACACAAGGTTCGTCTGGATTTTATGAGAAATCAAACCTTTTGATGGTCTCATCAAAACGAATATTCCAACTCCTGGATGTTTGCTTCAATCCATAAATGGACCGTCGCAATTTGCATACCTTGGTTTTATCAACCGATGTGAAACCCTCAGGCTGTATCATATACACGTCCTCGAGCAGGTTTCCATTAAGGAAAGCTATTTTCACATCCATCTGCCATATCTCATAATCATAATGAGTCGCTATGGCCAGGAGCATCCGAATGGATTTAAGCATAGCTACAGGCGAATAGGTTTCGTCATAATCAACACCTTGCTTTTGACGATATCCTTTCGCCACCAATCTAGCCTTATAGGTAATCACATTACCATCCATGTCGGTTTTCTTCTTGAAAACCCACTTGCACCTTATAGGCTTTATGCCTTCAGGTGGGTCAACCAAGTTCCAAACTTGGTTTTCATACATGGAATCCATTTCGGACTTCATGGCACCAAGCCACTTATCCCTTTCTGAACTTGTCAGCACTTCTTCATAATTGGTAGGCTCCTCATCATCAATGAGTAACACGTCGTTCAATTCACTTACGAGAAATCCATATCTCTCAGGAATATTGCGTGTTCTACCAGATCTACGAAGATGTGGTGTTACAATAGGTCCAGCCGATTGCTCATCACTATGAGTTGTCGGCTGTTGTGCTTCACCAGGTATCTCATCAATGTCTATTTGAGTCTCTCGAGACTCCTCAAGCTCGACGACACTCCCACTGTTTTCTTGTAAGAGAAACTCTTTCTCTAGAAACACAGCATGCCTTGAAACAAACACCTTTTGTTCCACAGGATGATAGAATTGGTAACCCCTTGTTTCCTTAGGGTATCCAATAAATAGACATTTATCAGACTTAGCATCCAATTTGTCTGATACAGTCCGCTTCACATAAGCAGGACAACCCCATATCTTCAAGTAAGATACATGAGGTTTCTTACTATTCCATATCTTATATGGAGTAGTTGAGACTACCTTGGTAGGCATTCTGTTTAACAAGTAAACAGCTGTCTGAAGTGCATAGCCCCAAAAGGACTTGGGAAGAGTCGCATGATTCATCATTGACCTGACCATGTCCAACAAGGTCCGGTTACGCCTCTCAGATACACCATTATGCTGTGGTGTATATGGCGGAGTCCATTGAGACAATATACCATTGTCTCTTAGATAATCAAGAAACTCTTGACTTAAGTATTCACCACCTCGATCCGATCGAAGTATTTTAATACTCTTGTCATGTTGTTTCTCTACTTCATTTCTGAATTCTTTGAACCTTTCAAAGGCTTCAGACTTGTGTTTCATCAAGAACACATACCCAAACTGTGAGTGATCATCGGTGAAGGTAATGAAGTAGCTATAGCCTCCTAATGCTTGAGTTGACATAGGTCCACATACATCAGTATGTATTAGACCTAGTAACTCTCCCACTCGTTCACCTTTTCCAGTAAAAGGTAACTTAGTCATCTTGCCTTTTAAGCATGATTCGCATGTATCGTATGAATCCTATTCAAACGATTCCAGAATTCCACATCGGTGTAATTCGGACATGCGTTTCTTGCTTACATGGCCAAGACGACAATACCACATGTAGGAGTCTAATTGATTATCTTTTCGAGCACACTTGTTGCTCGCTTCGATATTGAAAATATCACTGGATACGTCCAACGTATAACCACCATTGCTTAAAGTTCCAGTCTCTTAAAGAACTCCATTCAAAGTTATGTAACAACAATTGTTACTAAAAGTCAAATGGAAACCATTTCCCATTTATATTTAAACAAGAAATAGAAATGATGTTCTTTATCAACGAAGGAACATAAAAGAAATTGTCCAGTTCTAAGACAAGTCCTACAGGGAGTTCCAACAAATACATTCCGATGGCGAGTGTAGCAACCGTTGCTCCATTCCCAACACATAAATTTGACTCTCCCTTGACGAGTCTTCTTCTATTCCTTAGCCCATGTATGTCATTACATATATGTGAGCCACACCCAGTATCAAATACCCAAGTGTCTGAGGAAATAGAATGACAATCAATAAAGAAGATTTCTGAAGAAGATGGGGCATCCGATGCCTTATCCTTCTTCACGGACTCAAGATAAATCTTGCACTTTCTTCGCAAATGGATCTCCTTGCCATAATGATGGCAAGTTTCCTTTTGTACTAGTTCTACCTTCTTAGCCTTTCTCTTCTTTCCCTTCTGCTGTTCCTTTGACTTCCTCTTAGAACCTTTCTTCGAGGAATCAACTAATAGCACCGTCCCCTGCTCATGCTTCTCAGAAGACTCCACAGTCTTCAACATATTGAGCAGTACCACAGATGAACCTTCTAGCATCTCAGAGGTGAAGAGGAGCTTTGAGACTTCGAACCTTTCGAATCTCACTTGCTCATCAACCAACTCATAAAGATGAAGGACTACGATATGAGCATCCATATGCTCATGCTGCTTTCGTAGCTTGGGTTCCATCGCGGCTAGCATGATGCAACTTGTCAGTTCAGAATCAGTCACATGTTTCTGATAGAACAACAATTGGTCCGGAGTTGCATCATCACTAGGATGGGCGGGAAGAGGCGCTTCGAGGACATACGCAAGCTTTTCACCTTGAGAACAATTCTCAAGTTTCTAAGCCAGTCCAAGAAGTTCGGCCCAGTCAATTTATTCGAATCCAAAATGGAACGCAAATTAAAAGACGTCATGATCAATTTATTAACCTAGAAATACAAAATGAGCATATATGAGAAAATGATTTTAAAATGCATCAATATACATTTATAAATCCCATTCATTTTTCGAATTTCAAAAACCCCAAAATCACTTCGGGAGATCGTAGGTCCATCTCCAAATGGGCTGATATCCATCATTGATATGAACAACCTTGGAGAGAGTCCAACAAGCCATTCATAGCTACAACGGTAGGTATCAACTATACCGATTGCATATCACGTATATGCAACTATCACAATGTGCTATCAACTAATTGAATGTTCACACATACATCGGGTTGTTAACACATTAACAAGTATGCATCATATGCATAGCACCCAACTTCACCTCCCTTTACATCGACCTTGGAGAGAGTCCAACAAGCCGATGCTCCAGGTTAAAGCCAACCCATTAATCGGGACATAGTTTTAATATGGTTAGAGCGCATTCAACCAATTAGCCCAGCTTGGAGAGAGTCCAACAACCAAAGCTAACGATTGACCTCTGACTCTTACCATATTAGTATTAAACTATTCCATGGTTTGAACATGTTCGGGTTCGAGCCGGGCTTGGAGAGAGTCCAACATGTTAGGGCAATCTATTGCCGTAATATGGTTTTGATGGTGTGGCAAAGGGTTTAAGTTAGTTTGATATGTTGATGTGATATGTGCGTTGAAGTCGT
Source organism: Wurfbainia villosa (assembly GCA_025175895.1). Classification (NCBI taxonomy): domain Eukaryota; kingdom Viridiplantae; phylum Streptophyta; class Magnoliopsida; order Zingiberales; family Zingiberaceae; genus Wurfbainia; species Wurfbainia villosa. The sequence goes on along the minus strand of CM046000.1, from coordinate 32,046,249 downwards.
GCAGGACTTAGTAATTCGCACATGGAGCCGTGGCGAGTTTCACATCTCATGACTCGTGCCTTGAGTCGGTGACGGATAGCTTTGCGGAAGCCGTGCGCTTGGAGCATCCGAGGGACCGCCGGACGAGAAGCTTGGAGTGAAGCCGGAGGAAGTAGACTTCAAGGCAAGAGACGCGAAGGAGCATTGCAGAGCCGTGCGCCTGATGCTGCCGAGGGACGTGGCCGAGAACGAAGAGAACTTCGAAGGCGAGGGACTCCGAGAGATGAGAGTGAGCGATTGTAACCCGGGGAAGGGTAGCTCTTAGGTGAAACTTGGCCATTTGGCCAAGTGTCGGATGGGTTTTCCCGACACCAATCGACTGCCATGTCATGGCAGTCGACTGCTCTGAGTCGAGTGAGTTCGACTGGTATACGACTGACTGGATTGCGGGCCGAGATCGCCACGTGGGCGGCCGATCGTGAAGATCGATCAGATCCGCAAGGCGCAATGATCGATCAATAGGGTTTTGGCCACGAACTGCTCGAGCCGATCGGCGCGATTAGAGAGCCGTGATCAATGAGGTCCATCACCGATCGCCAAGAGTTCCGCTGACTACAGTCCGGGATCCGACGTGTTTGGAGGCCGTTGTAGTGGGATACGATCGCTAAGGGCGATCACCAACGCGGCGCAACGGAAGAAATCAGCCCTCTCTATAAAAAGAGAGGGTATAAGCCTTTGAGAGGCTAATGCTTATGCTCCAAGTGATCTTCCTAGTGCCCCACAATCTCTAAACTCTTCTTACTCGCTTTTACTCTATTCTATTTGTAAGAAGAGTGATCTTGATTGTAAAGGTTACCTCCACCTAGCTTGGTGCAAAGGAGAGACCATTTAGTGGATTGGTTAAGCGGAGTGATTCACCGAGGACGAATCGAGGACCGTGGATTAGCGGCGTAGCCGTGAACCACGTTACATTCTTTGTTAGCGTTTGTTTTCTCGTATTTCTATTTGCTTGTCTTTATTAGTCTTCCGCTTGCGCTAATTAGTTTTGTAGACGAGCAAATACCGACATCCAAACGAAAAGGGCTATTCACCCCCCTCTAGCCGGCGCACCGATCCCCTACAAGTGGTATCAGAGCCAAGGAAAGCTTGTCGAGGACTAACCGCCACAACAAGCAACATTCAAAATGGCCGGCTCAAACATCCACCCACCGAAGTTCGACGGCGAATTCTCTTGGTGGAAAAAGAGAATGGAGGTATTCTTCGAGACCGATTTTGATATTATGCTAATAATAGAAAATGGGTTCGAGTTGCCTAGGGATGAAAAGGGTGAACAAATCAAAAAATCACGATGGACTAAGAAGCAAAGAGAGGAGCACCTTGCGAACTCAAAGGTAAAGCATCATCTTTTCAATGTGCTCCCCCAACAAGAGATCAACCGGATCGGAGAATGTGCTAGCGCCAAAGAGATGTGGGAGAAGCTTATAGAACTCCATGAAGGCACATCCGAGGCCAAGCTAGCAAGGAGAGACCTCCTCCGCTCCCAACTATCCAATATAAAACTAGAAAAGGGAGAAAAGGTAACCTCACTACACTCTAGGTTTAAAGAAATTTTAATTGGGCTAACAAGTGTAGGTGAGAAGCTATCAAACCGGGACATGCTCATGAAGGCTATAGATGCCTTTCCCCGGTCCTCAAAGTGGAGCTCCATGGTGGATTCGTTCTACATCTCCAAGAACTTGGAAGTAAGTACCTTGGAGGTATTTTTCTCAACAATGGAGCTCCACGAAACTAGGCTTGAAGGAATACTAGAGGAGCCTAGAATTCAACCTTCAAAAGGAGTAGCATTGTTGGCAAATAAGGGAAAGAAGAAGATGGAAATCCCCTCCTCCTCCGATGACGAAGCGTCTTCCTCCTCCTCCATGGATAGCACCGAAGAAGCCTATATGGTAAGGAGGGTAAGACGTGCTTTTAAGAATTTTAGATTTGATAAATCTAATGATAGGAATAGAAGACCAAGGGGGAAGGTCATATGCTACAATTGCCAAGGAGAAGCGCACATAAGGGATAATTGTCCTCTCCTAAACAAGAGCAAAGAAGAAAAGAAAAAGAAGGAAGAAAAGAAGAAGAAAAAGGGGAGCAAGAAGAAAAAGGAAGAGGAGAAGAAGACAAAGGAAAAAGGAAAGGCCAAAGCTCTCAAGGCAAGGACTTGGGATGACCCATCCTCATCCTCCTCATCATCATCGGATGAGGAAAATGCCTTTGTCACCAATTTGGCCTTGATGGCCTTTGATGACTTGGATTGCTCTTCATCCGAAAATGAAAGATCAAGCTCAAGTGGGGAGAGCTCAAATGAAGGGGGAGCTTCTACATCCTCATCATCCAAAGAAGAAGAAGAAGACATGGAAACTATGGTAACAAATGCTTCTCCTAAGAAAATAGTTTCCATAATCTCTAGTTTAACTAAGGACTTATTTGGCATGAAAAAGAAAAATAAGAGCATGCTAGATAAAATTAAGGACATAGAAAATAAGCTAGAAAATGCATGCTTAAATGATAATATTTCTTCTAGCTTAGATGATGCATGCTCACATGACCTTTATGTGCCATTAGACGTTAGTGATGCATGTATAAATGAAAATAGGGCCTTAAGGGAAAAAGTAGATTATTTAACAAAAGCCCTAGAAAAATTTACTATTGGCTCCAACACATTGAACATGATCTTAGGGAGCCAAAGAGCTAGCTTCAACAAAAAGGGCCTAGGCTACAAGGAAAAGAAAAATGAAAAGGCTTACAAATGCCTTATAGCTAGGGGACAAGATAAAAAGAAAGTAATTGCTAGGAAATGGATCCCCAAGGAATACTTAGTGAACCCAATAGGAAAGAACTTATTTTGGGTTCCAAAATCCATCCTTAAGGGTTAGAATAACTCTAGGGTAGTAAACCATATGGAATTAACCTATATCATATTTTGGTTGCCTTAGGATGGCGGGACAACATTTTTAGAATAGTGTTGGGTGATGATAACGTGCCCATAAATAGATAATAATGCTTAAATCATGATGATTAATGAAATTGCTATGTATGTTTGAAATCATGATTTATGATTTTAATATTTGGCACGTAATCATGAGAAATAGGAGTGAATCATGCTTTAGGTGACACTTTGGTTATTATCATCATATAATACCTAATCCATGATTATAATTTAATGAAAACATGTATTTCATGATCATAATGTAGAATTCATTCATATATGTCATTATGATCATGTTAATTGTTAGGATGATACTTAACCATGATAGAATTGCATGAATATATTGGTTAAGTATATACAAATACACCCTAGGATGCATCTCACACTCACTATAGGCTAACTTGATTGAAAACTTAGCATGGGTGAGATATTAGGATGATACAAATGTCCACTAATGCCTATGGCATTTAGATGGTCATTTAAAGCATCAAAATAGCAATAATAGACCAATCATGGGGAAGGCTTATGTTTAATTCATAGACATATTGCCCAAAGATCATGGTTGGATATTTCATATGTTTTCAAAACAATTCCTTAATTTAAAATCTATGTATTCATGTTTTGGAACAACTCGAAGCAAGACTAGGTGCTAAAATGGATACTAACATGCTCAAAAACTAGTGGTTTTTCAAGTGTTTGGATTTTTGGCAAATCTCAGAAAATATAATGATTTTTCATGAAAAACTATTTTTCCTTGATAGATATACTTAATAGAAATATGTTCCTCAAATTTCATGATTTTTCGAATTTTCTGGAATTTTTAATGCATTTTTGAAATTCACCCAGAAAATCAGAATTTCGGAATAAATTGTGCCAGTCGACTGCCATACTGATAGCAGTCGACTGCTCACCTGAAAATCAGCCTGCAATTTTCTGATTTCAGATTTTATTCATGTTTTTGGTATTTTCCCTCCATTATACTTGATGCCATGAGTTTATAACTTAGTGTTAATCTTTTTGATGGTGTCAAAGGGGGAGAAATAATTATGTTTAAGTTAATTATTTTAGGGGGGAGAAAATTTGCATAGAGAGTTTCATGGATTAAGGGGGAGTTGCATGTTGTTATATCATGTTTATCTTTACATGCTTTCTTACCTTAGAATTTATATCAAATGTTTTTACCTAACTTAAACGGATTGCCACACATCAAAAAGGGGGAGATTGTTAGGGCAATCTCTTGCCGTAATATGGTTTTGATGGTGTGGCAAAGGGTTTAAGTTAGTTTGATATGTTGATGTGATATGTGCGTTGAAGTCGTGCAGGACTTAGTAATTCGTACATGGAGCCGTGGCGAGTTTCACATCTCATGACTCGTGCTTTGAGTCGGTGAAGGATAGCTTTGCGGAAGCCGTGCGCTTGGAGCATCCGAGGGACCGCCGGACGAGAAGCTTGGAGTGAAGCCGGAGGAAGTAGACTTTGAGGCAAGAGACACGAAGGAGCATTGCAGAGTCGTGCGCCTGATGCTGCCGAGGGACGTGGCCGAGAACGAAGAGAACTTCGAAGGCGAGGGACTCCGAGAGATGAGAGTGAGCGATTGTAACCCGGGGAAGGGTAGCTCTTAGGTGAAACTTGGCCATTTGGCCAAGTGTCAGATGGATTTTTCCGACACCAGTCGACTGCCATGTCATGGCGATGATCCGCTCGAGTGAGTTCGACCGGTATACGATCGGATCGTGATCAGGCGCCATCGCGATCATCGCCCGCCAAGATCCATCATCGGCAAAGGCGTGATCGTGATCAATAGGGTTTTGCCGCAGCCGTTCGTAGTCGAGGCGTCGACTACGAGGCGCGATCGTGATGAGGTCCATCATCGAGCCAAGAGTTCCGCTGGACTACAACGCGGTTGGGATCCGACGTGTTCGGAGGCCGTAGTAGTAATGCGATCGCCAAGGATGGCAAATGACCGTGGTGGCGGCCAACGGGAAGAAATCAGCCCTCTCTATAAAAAGAGAGGGTATAAGCCTTTGAGAGGCTAATGCTTATGCTCCAAGTGATCTTCCTAGTGCCCCACAAGCTCTAAACTCTTCTTACTCGCTTTTACTCTATTCTATTTGTAAGAAGAGTGATCTTGATTGTAAAGGTTACCTCCACCTAGCTTGGTGCAAAGGAGAGACCATTTAGTGGATTGGTTAAGCGGAGTGATTCACCGAGGACGAATCGAGGACCGTGGATTAGCGGCGTAGCCGTGAACCACGTTACATTCTTTGTTAGCGTTTGTTTTCTCGTATTTCTATTTGCTTGTCTTTATTAGTCTTCCGCTTGCGCTAATTAGTTTTGTAGACGAGCAAATACCGGCATCCAAACGAAAAGGGCTATTCACCCCCCTCTAGCCGGCGCACCGATCCCCTACACAACAACCCAAACAAGAAACGGAACTCTGGTTCTAACCATATTAATGGAAGGTGTAGGCTTTAATATTGTTTAAGGGTTTTTATGTCTCATCCTCTTTGCATGCAAATAACTATTATCTACATGGCATGGCATACATGACATACATCTACATGTCACGACACGCATGACATAATGTTATGCATCTAATGCAATTACATGGCATACAATTATGTCATGTATATATTTCCTTATATGTCATAACTATTTATGGAAATAAAATATGTTTAAGATTTGATTCTCCAAATCAAATCATAATTAAATTAGGAAACAAATTTCCAAATCTAATCACATATTTTATTCATGGAATTATTTGATTAAGGAAAATCTATTTAGGAAACCAATTTCCTAAATCATTAAAACTACTTATGGAAATAAAATATTTTAAGATTTGATTTTCCAAATCAAATCATGATTAAATTAGGAAACAAATTTGCAGAATCTAATCAAATATTTTATTTATGGAAAATATCAATTTCCATAAATACTTCCAACTTTCCAAAAGTGGAAGATTTCCATAAATACTTCTAGACTTTCCAAAATTGAAAAATTTCAATAAATACTTCTAAATTTCCAAAATTAGAAAATTTCCAGAAATACATTATGACTATCGCTAAACCATTTTTACGATTATGTCGAAACACAACCTGGGCTCTGATACCACTATTGGGTTTCCGGCACCGCGACGTGTGTGTGTTCGATCATGTTTCGCAAACATGAGCACAGCGGAAGCAATAAAAATAATAAATCTACATTTATTACAACACACACAACACACGCATGCATATTACAACAAGTGTAGACATAACCGTAAATTTAAATTTGCAATAAAAGGAAATTTATCTACGTTATACCTTTCGTATGACGTGTAGCGGGAACGACATCAACCGGAACGATCCTCGCTAGAATCGTCTCTATCCGTATCCACGCCGAGTTCCTCGGGATGACTTCGCTAAGCCACGAGCTTCGTCTTCGTACGGGTTACTAGCCTCGTGTTGAAGATGACGTGATCGAGAGATGATCACGATCCGAATCCAAATTCGGATCCTAATACGAGTTCTCAAAACTCGCTTCTTCGGAGAGGTATTCGTCAACCAATTGACGAATCCTTCGTCCTCCACCTCAGAGGATTACCGGAGATCAAATCTCCGGTAAGTTAGCCGATGTCGGAGCTCTAACCGTCGTCCAAACGACGGTCCAACGAGAGGAGAAGAAGCTGTCCAGAAAACTGGACAGATTGGTGGAGGAGTAGGCGCCGGCCAAAACAAGGAAGCCAAGTGCTCACCTTTTCACCGAGGCCTAGGAAGATCACCGGAGGGTCGCCGGAGGATCACCGGCTGAAGCTTGGACACCGGCAAAGAGCTGGACGGCGGCTCAAGGGTTGGGCGGCAATGGAGTTGACGCCAACAAGAGGAAGAGGGGTTGGACGGCCAAGCTAGGGTTTTGGATTAGGGCTTAATTATCCATTAAGCCCTCTTTTATAGAGAACTAATTCTCTTAATGGTTATTGGATCATAACCATTAGGCCCGTTAACCCGCTCCATTAAGATAAGTTAAAATAAACCAAACCATGATGGTTTATTTTAAGTTAAAACGAACCGAACCAACTTTTGGTTCATTCGTTTAAAATAAACCAAACCCTTTGGTTTATTCTCCTCCATTGGATTAGAACCAAACCATTTTGGTTCGTCCATTATGTCTTCATAAGACACGGCCCATCCACGCTTCCATTGCGACTGAAACGATTTCATGCTCGCTTTATGTTTGGTCCAACTAAACCTAGTTTCTCTCGGTCTGAGAATCCCATTCTCAAGCTCGTTTTAAATCCTTTGGATTATGCTCGTTGTGCGTGTGACTAAATAGGTTCTCGGTTTATGTTGGCCGTCTATAATTAACCATTAATTATAGAACGATCATGAGTGGCACCTAGTAGTCCATCATGATCCCCAATTAACCGAAAAGATCAACGGTTGATCCAGAACTATTTCTGAAACCCTTCAGCAGCTCGAATGAATCGTGCCCCCATTCCCTTCACTCATCTTATACTCACTTGGTTCAGGACATGGTCTATAGTGGCAGTCCCCACTAGGCTGACTACGTCACACCTAGCCCAAGTATCATTTCCTCATCCTACGGATTCTAGTTACTCCACATGTATCGAAGAGTACCTTACTCTAAACATGTAATGCTTTGGCCAAAGACTTTAGTAACAATCTGACGAGAGGCCATGGGTATACATCTCCTCGCAAGGAGTGGTGAATCCTTTATAGGCTATTCAAACACCTTCGATCACTTCGACTTATACCCAATCATCCCGGGTCCACATCTCCTTAGAGATGCTTGCTTAAGATGTCAAAGCATAAGTCTCTATGATCAAGATGACTTGAATACCGCAAGTCAAAGGAACATCGCACTTAAGCCACAGTAAGAACTTCATTGACATATCTATATATGCAGAGAACCATATGAAGTCTTACGGTTGGTCACTCCAATGAACTAGTTACCATAACTAGCATCCACGATTAACTCCGGACATCACTATGTCTCCAGCCAGTGAGAATCAGCTGCTTGGATACACCAAGAAGTATACCTCGTGCTAGTCTCGACAGAATTGACGGTGTCCAAATCCATCAATTCATCGACTAGGGATAATTTCGATACATCACAATTACACATGTAGAGATACTCACTAGTTGTGATCCAATCACAAATTCTCTCATGCTGTGTATTGTATCATGGACATTCAGTAAATGAGTTTAAGATCCAATCAAATACATAAAACATGTATACTCAAATAGTGAATCTTCATTTATCATATAAATGGTTCATACATAAGGCGATTGCCTTAGGACATCTCTCATATTTTACTAACACTCTTTGCCCTTAGCAATGAATCTCTGGTTGCTTCATATAGATGTTCTCCTCAAGACTTCCATTAAGGAAAGCTGTCTTGACATCCATCTACCACACCTCATAATCCATATGAGCTGCTATGCATAAGAGCTCCCATTCTTGATTTGAATCCATAGATTCAATCTCAGTATTCATTGCACTTTGCAAAAATGCTGCATCTTTATCTTGTATTGCCTCATCATATGTTCAGGGATCAGGTTCATGTTCGCCAGGGACCAAATCGGAAGATTCTCCAAAGAACATGAATCTATCAGGGTGTCTCACAACCCTCTCACTACGACAAGGTATCACCTGTGTATCCTCTGTGACACGCGGTGCAGTGACATATGGTATATCCTTTTGTATCGGTGGTACTGAAGTCGGGACTTCCCCTGTCAACTCCTCAAGAACAATCCTACTCGTGGGCTTGTGGTTCATCACATAGTCCTCCTCTAGAAATCTGGCATTCGTACTAACGATCACCCTCTGATCTCTAGGACTATAAAACAAACCACCCTTCATTCCCCTAGGATAGCCAACAAACAAGTGCACTTCTGTACGAGGTTCCAACTTACCAGCATCAGCCTTCAGCACATGTGCTAGACTCCCCCATATCCGAATATGTCTTAGACTAGGCTTCCGCCCAGTCCACAACTCTGTGTGAGTAGAAGGCACTGATTTAGATGGAAGCAAGTTCAGAATGTACACCGCCATATCTAGAGCATATCCTCAGAACGAATCTGGCAAGTCAGAATAACTCATCATCGATCTAACCATCTCCATAAGAGTCCTATTCCTTCGCTCCGCTACACCATTCTGCTGGGGTGTGCCAGGTGCAAACAATTGGGATTGAATCCCAGCCTCTGATAAGTAATTCCTAAACTCTCCCAAGAGGTACTCACCACTACGATCAGATCGTAGTGTCATCTTGAATAATTGTCTATGAAAAAGATGAAATATTCAAAACTACCTCTTGCCTGGATAGACATAGGACCATACGAAATAGAATGAACCAATTCCAACACATCTTTGGATCTATACCCCTTGGCCTTGAAAGGCCTCTTGGTCATTTTACCTTCCAAGGAAGATTCGCAGGTTGGGAGATCCTCCTCCACTAATGAACCCAAAGGTCCATCCGCTATCAACCTTTGAATTCTACTCAGGTTAATATGACCAAGCCTTAGATGCCAAAGATATGTTTAGTTCATCTTCGAAGGTTCTTTTCTCTTATTAGAATTAGAAGATGAGTTATTAACTTCTATTTGCATCGTGGGAGCTTGTGGTTCAAGTTATAAATTTCCTATCTATGTACCTGAATAGATAATGTCCCTATTCCTTTTATAACATATCTATCATCAAAAGAAATAGATTATCCATCCATAATTTAGAAACCGAAAGCAATTCTTTCTAAATAAAGGTACATAAAGAAAATTCTTAAGAACCAAAAACTTTATTTTTCTCAAAAGATAAATAAAACATCTCCCACTGCAATAGTCGCCATCTTCATGGCATTGCCCAAGTAAATGGTAATCTCCCCTTTAGCTAGTCGTCGGGTTTCCTGGTGAAGGGAGTTGCTTCGGAGGCACATTGGCTCCCATGTCCCCGAATTAAAATTTTCACTAATGAAAGAACTAATCCGGATGGGATGAGTTTCCTTAGAACAACCAATTCGTCGTCATGCTAACAACTTGAGTGATCGCTTGAACAAACTAGTTGTTCAAGCAACACAACTCTTATAGTTGATTAGCCGCAGAAGAGACGACAGACGAATCGCCGGTTTTTGTGTTTGTCTTCGGGGTCCATGATTATACAAAATATATACAAATGCACACTTGTATAATCAACACATAAAAGAACATGCTAAGATCAGAAAAAAAAGTTGTAAAACTTTTATACCTCACGATCTTCTACCGTATGTCCTATCCTCCTCGTGGACGACGTGTGGGCGAAGATCCTCCACGAGTAGAAGCCTTCTAGATCACGTTCTTCCCTTCCTTGTTCCCTGCGAACAAAGAGAAGAACCAAAGAAAACTTCTCCTTTCTAGAACCGGCCACCAAGCCAAGGAGCTCGATGTAACCGCCGGCCAAGGAATGAATCGATGAAGCGCCGACCACCAATGTATGGAGAACCGCCGGCCACCTTGGAGCAAACGAGGAGTGAACGCCGGCCAACCTTGAAGAGAGGTTGCCGCCGGCCAAGGAATAAGAGAGGGAACAATGAGGATGGGCGCCGGCCAAGACTTGTTGGAAGAAGTTGGGCGCCGGCTCCTTGTGACAATGTTGCCGCTCAAGCCTTAGCTTCCAAACCCTAGCCGCCCAACCTTAAACCCTAACTTTCTTGATTATTCTTGCCGCCCAACCCTTAGCCTTCCTTTTATAGAGTTAGGCTAAGGCCTCCTTTAATCTCCACCGTCGGATCAAGGGATTTAATCTCCACCGTCGGATCTAGGGTTTTATCCCAACCGTCGGATCAAGGGTTTCATCCCAACCGTCGGATCTAGGGTTTCATCCCAACCGTCGGATCGAGAGTTTCATCCCAACCTTCGGATCTAGGGTTTCATCCCAACCGTCGGATCTAGGGTTTCATCCCAACTGTCGGATCTAGGGATTTAATCCCAACCATTGGTTCTAGAGTTTTGTTTTACATCCTTGGATCTAGACTTCATGAGGATTATATTAGGCTACGATAGGGACCATAAGGAGGAGTTGGATCTTGGCCACCCGATGGATCGGAACCACACAAACTTGATCCATCAATGATGTTCCATTCCACTAGAGGATCATCATTGAACTACCTCGCCAACCCCATAAATTAATATGGGCTCCATATATAATTTGTACATTCATCTCCCCGTGTTTAAGATATCGAATGTTCGTCAATTAATTGATTTACTGACCATCAATTAATTAACATCTAACTCCTCGAGTAGTACCACTCAACCTTATCATCATGTTGACTAAGTCAACCAGCTGGGTTTACATGATGAACCTTATGAGCTCCTCAAGGGGACATCATCAACCTAATATATAGGACACGGTTTTCTCCTATAATCAACAGCACACCAAGTAAATAATATCATTTCCCAACTTACCGGGCATATTGATTTAATCCATCTAAATCTCACCCTCGGGTAAATCAAAGAAATAAATACTAAGTACATGTGCCCGTTATTATATCGGGATTAAGAGCATGTACAACATAATATCCGAGGTCCGATTCAATTATGCGTTTCAGTTACATTGCTATTTGCTCATTACACCTAAGTGTACTAGTGTAACTCTATGTTCAAGACAAAACAATACCAAGCTACACTACAACCATGCCAATGGTTTGTCAAAACCATCTTGGTTGTGAGCCTCTACTTATATTCTACAAGGGTGATAACATGATCTTCTGTGCCACACCAAGCACCATGTTATCTACAATGTAAAATATTAGACAATATGCACACATATAATAAATATAAAGTGCAAACAATGATCATGTGATTCTTATTTCAAAATAAAAATGTTCATACAAAAAGAGCTAGGCTTTCAGTATACATTCCAACAATCTCCCACTTATACTAAAAGACTATGCCGTCATCACTATCCATACATGATCCCCATGTCCTCTACATGCCTATCAAAGCGCTTTATTTGGAAGGGCCTTAGTGAATGGATCCGCCCGGGTTATCCTCTGATGCAATCTTGGCGGACAACTTCTCCTCGCTTTACGATCTCTCGTATAAGGTGGTACTTGCGCTCTATGTGTTTACTCGCCTTATGGGCTCGTGGTTCCTTGAGTTTGCAAGCACCACTATTATCACAATAAATTGTGATAGTTACAGGCAAACCAGAGAATCACATCCAAGTCCATCAAAGTTCTGAGCCATACAACTTCCTTGGTGCCTCGGAGGATGCCACATACTCGACTTCCATGGTAGAGTCCATGCATTTACCTTGACACTCCTCCATACTATGGCTCCACCTCCAAAAGTAAACACAAACCCCGAGGTAGACTTACTCTTGTCCCTATCTGATTGGAAATCCGAATCCGTGTAACCCACAGGGGCTAATTGATCTGCCCGGTAAACCAGCATATAATCCCTAGTCCTTCTCAGGTACTTCAATATATGCTTTACCGCAATCCAATGTCCCTATCCAGGATTACTCTGATATCTGCTAACCATGCCCACGACAAAGCAGATATCTGGTCTCGTACATAGCATAGCATACATGAGGCTTCCTTCTGCCGAAGCATAAGGAACCGCCTTCATGTCCTCTATCTCCTTTGATGTTTTGGGACACATCTCTTTAGATAAAGGAACTCCATTCCTAAAAGGTAAAAAACCTTTCTTGGAGTTCTGCATGCTAAAACGAGCAAGGATAGTGTCAATGTATGAGGCTTGAGATAAGCACAATATCCTTTTCTTGCGATCCCTTATAACTTTGATCCCAAGGATGTGTCCCACTTCTCCCAAGTCCTTCATGTCAAACTGTTTGGACAACCATACCCTTACGTCTGATAACACTTTGATATTGTTGCCAACTAACAAAATGTCATCTACGTATAGTATAAGAAACACCACTACGTTTCCGTCAATCTCTTGTATACACAAGGCTCATCCGGACTTTGAATAAATCCATATGACTGGATTACCTCATCAAAGCAGATGTTCCAAGATCTAGAAGCTTGCTTCAATCCATAAATTGATCGATTAAGCTTACATACAAGATGCTCTTTGCCTTTAGCAATGAATCCCTCTGGTTGCCGCATATAGATGTTCTCCTCAAGACTTCCGTTAAGGAAAGCTGTCTTGACATCAATTTGCCAAATCTCATAATCCATATGAGCAGCTATAGATAAGAGAATCTGGATAGACTTAAGAATAGCTACCGGCGAAAAGGTCTCCTCATAATCGATACCCTCTTTCTGAGTATACCCTTTCACAACAAGCCTAGCTTTGAAGGTCTCAACCTTCCCATCTACTCCTCTCTTTCTCTTGTAGATCCACTTGCATCCAATGGCTTTTACACCATCGGGTGGTTCTACTAGATCCCAGACCTGATTAGAATCCATAGATTCTATCTCTGAATCCATCGCTCTTTGCCAAGATACCGCATCTCTATCTTGGAGTGCCTCGTCATATGTCCAGGGATCAAGTTCATGTTGACTAGGGACTAAGTCCGAAGACTCTCCCAAAAACATGAATCTCTCGGGTTGTCTAACAACCCTTCCACTACGACGAGGTGCCTCCTGTGTATGCTCTGTGACACGCAGTGCAGTGACTTGTGGTATCTCCTCTTGTACCGGGGGTACTGAAGTCGGGACTTCCCCTGTCAACTCCTCAAGAACAATCCTACTCTTGGGCTTGTGGTTCATTACATAATCCTCCTCTAGAAATCTGGCGTTCGTGCTAACAATCACCCTCTGATCTCTAGGATTATAAAACAAACCACCTTTCATTCCCTTAGGGTAGCCAACAAACATGCACACTTCTGTACGAGGTTCTAACTTACCAGCATTAGCCTTCAGCACATGTGCTGGACTCCCCCATATCCGAATATGTCTCAGACTAGGCTTTCGCCCAGTCCACAATTCTACAGGGGTAGAAGGTACTGATTTAGATGGAACCAAGTTCAAAGTATACATTGTCGTATCCAGCGCATACCCCCAGAACGAAACAGGTAACTTAGAATAACTCATCATCGATCTGACCATCTCCATAAGAGTCCTATTCCTTCGCTCCGCTACACCATTCTGCTGGGGTGTGCTAGGTGCAGACAATTGGGATTGAATCCCAGCCTCCGATAAGTAATTCCTAAACTCTCCCAAGAGGTACTCACCACCACGATCAGATCGTAGGGTCTTGATACTCTTACCTTGATGGTTCTCCACATCAGCCTTGAATTCTTTGAACCTGTCAAAGCATTCAGACTTGCGGCGCATCAAGTAAATGTATTCATATCTTGAATAATCATCTATAAAAGAGACGAAATATTCAAAACCACCTCTTGCCTGGATAGACATAGGACCGCACAAATCAGAATGAACCAATTCTAACACATCTTTGGCTCTATACCCCTTGGCCTTGAAAGGCCTCTTGGTCATTTTACCTTCCAAGCAAGATTCACAGGTTGGGAGATCCTCCACCACTAATGAACCCAAAGGTCCATCAGCTATCAACCTTTGAATTCTGCTTAGGTTAATATGACCAAGCCTTAGATGCCAAAGATATGTCTAGTTCATTTGCGAAGGTTCTTTTCTCTTATTAGACTTAGAAGATGAGTTATTGATTTCTATATGCATCGTGGGAGTTTTTGGTACAAGAGTATATAAATTGCCAACCAATGTACTAGAACAGATAATCTCCCTATTCCTTTTTATAACCACTTTGTCATTAAAAGAAACAGAATATCCATTCATAAATAATTTAGAAACTGAAATTAAATTCTTTCTAAAAGTAGGTACATAAAGATAATTTCTCAAAACCAAAACTTTATTCCTATCAAAAGATAAATAAACGACTCCCACTGCAATAGCCGCCACCTTTGAAGCATTGCCCATGAAGACGGTAATCTCTCCCTCAGCTAGTCGTCGGGTTTCCTGAAACCCCTGCAAAGTATTGCAGACATGATCAGTGGCTCCTATATCTACACACCAAGCATTGGTAGATAACACCGCTAAATATGTTTCAACAACTAAACAAGAAGATATACCTTTGTTCTTTCGGCGAGGACAGTCTGCCTTCCAATGTCAAGTCTGCTTGCAAGTGAAGAACTTGCCTTTTGGCTTCTTCACTCCTGCCTGAGGTCCCACTGCCACTTTCTTCGCTCCAACTTGCTTCTTCTTCTTCTTACCTTACGGTTTAGAGGAAGAAACCTTCTGAGCGACCATGGCTTGAGCGCTTTGTGAAAAGCCCCTCTGCCATGGAGTTACATCGGAAGCTCCATGTGAGATACAACCTCTTGTTCATGTTGTAGTTGAGGCAGAACTGTTCAAAACTCCTAGGCAGAGACTGGAGAATGATATCGACCTGGGTTTCCCCATCGATCTCAGCTCAGAGGACTTCCATCTCATTAAGATGAGCCATCATCTTGAGAACATGATCCCTAACGGGTGTTCCCTCGATCATGGTGGTCGTCATCAAGTTTCTCATCGCCTCCTGTCTAGCCGCCCTACTCTGATGTCCGAAAAGTTCCTTGAGATTGAACATCATGTCATAAGCTGTGGCCATGGCCTGATGCTGATGTTGCAGCACATTTGACATAGATGCCAAAATGTAACACCGCGCCATCTCATCTGCCTTGATCCATTTCTTATAACGTTCTTTCTCCTTTTCATCAGAGTCATCGGTGGGCTTAGGAGGACAGACCTCGAAGAGTACAAATTTGTACTCCTCCACAGTTAAGACAATATCCAGATTTCTTTTCCAATCAATATAGTTTGGTCCAGTAAGTTTATTTTCTTTTAATATCACAGCAAGTGGGTTGAAAGCCATTTGAAAATCCTAAAAATCACAATTATCAAAATATTAGATTTCAAATATTATTGATTCCTCAAAACAATAAAATTTCGAAATCAACCAACACCTCAAATCATCGAGAATATCGCATGCCACGCTGTGTGGACGTATACGAATTCTACATTTGTAAGAGGAGGTTTTACCCATTAATTTTATTATCTTGTCAACCTTACTTTTTGACAAATAAAATTAATAGTTGGTTCCTCTTTGGCCCTACAAATAAAAGCAGTGACTCCAATGGGGAGGATACTTTTATTTGCATCTAAGTGTGCACCATTACACGATACTAAGGGAATTATTTAGGATTATGTGCCTTACCGCTGTGGAAGTACACATGCTCCTAGATAATTTCCTATAACCATTATTTGACCTAGTGATCCGCAAACAAACCCATCCGCAGGGAGGAAGGCACTCAGAGACGACACACATGTTTGTTGCATCACACGTCAAATTGTAATGGAGGCCGCGAGAATTAATTAAAATATCCCTCTCCCACTTAGTAAATTAAAAATGAGGAATTTTAAAGCATACACAACATGCATATAAAACAAATAAGCAATAAATATGGAAAAAAACAGAATTTTTCCAACTATTATGGCACTGTTCTCCAATACGCATCCCGTCGTGTCGCCACCTCGTCCGCTCCATCTTTTCCTGTGCGCAAGTCACCAAAGAGATCCGAGTCGAGATATATCATTTTAATTTACATCCATCGATCCTATACTCCACGAAGGAGGGTACAAATAATCTAGATCGAAAGTAAACTAAAATGAGCGGCTAAACAATGCCGTATTTAATTACAAAAATTAAATACTAATCTAGCCTCGTCAACCCCGAGGATTCAAATAATATACATACAATCACACACAAAACAATCACATACAACCAAATAGCCATAATAGTCGGATCTTATGCCTGCAACCAAAAATTTAGTCTACGCACATCCTACTATTATCCGGCATACTCAATATATGATATGTGCATGAAAGTAACCGAATCCAAAACACACAAAACCGGAAACCGTGGCTCTGATACCAATTGAAGGGAGTTGCTTCGGAGGCTCATTGGCTCCCATGTCCCCGGATTAAAATTTTCACTAATGAAAGAACTAATCCGGATGGGATGAGTTTCCTTAGCACAAATAATTCATCGTCGTGCTAACAACTTGAGTGATCGCTTGAACAAACTAGTTGTTCAAGCAACACAACTCTTCTAGTTGGTTAGCCGCTGAAGAGACGACGGACGGATCGTCGGTTTTTGTGTTTGTCTTCAGGGTCCATTATTATACAAAATATATACAAATGTACACTTGTATAATCAACACATAAAAGAACATGCTAAGATAAGAAAATAAAGTTGTAAAACTTTTATACCTCACGATCTTCTACCGTATGTCCTATCCTCCTCGTGGACGATGTGTGGGCGAAGATCCTCCACGAGTAGAAGCCTTCTAGATCGCGTTCTTTCCTTCCTTGTTCGCTGCGAACAAAGAGAAGAACCAAACAAAACTTCTCCTTTCTAGAACCAGCCACCAAGCCAAGGAGCTCGATGTAACCGCCGGCCAAGGAATGAATGGATGAAGCGTCGGCCACCAATGTATGGAGAATCGCCGGCCACCTTGGAGCAAAAGAGGAGTGACGCCGGCCAACCTTGAAGAGAGGTTGCCGCCGACCAAGGAATAAGAGAGGGAACAATGAGGATGGGCGCCGGCCAAGACTTGTTGGAAGAAGATGGGCGCCGGTTCCTTGTGACAATGTTGCCGCCCAAGCCTTAGCTTCCAAACCCTAGCCACCCAACCTTAAACCCTAACTCCCTTGATTATTCTTGCCGCCCAACCCTTGGCCTTCCTTTTATAGAGTTAGGCTTAGGCCTCCTTTAATCTCCATCATCGGATCTAGGGATTTAATCTCCACCGTCGGATCTAGGGTTTTATTCCAACCATCGGATCTAGGGTTTCATCCCAACCGTCGGATCTAGGTTTTCATCCCAACCATCAGATCTAGGGTTTCATCCCAACCGTCGGATCTAGGGTTTCATCCCAACCGTCGGATCTAGGGATTTAATCCCAACCATTGGTTCTACAGTTTTGTTTTACATGCTTGGATCTAGACTTCATGAGGATTATATTAGGCTACGATAGGGACCATAAGGAGGAGTTGGATCTTGGCCACCCGATGGATCAGAACCACACAAACTTGATCCATCAATGATGTTCCATTCCACTAGAGGATCATCATTGAACTACCTCACCAACCCCCATAAATTAATATGGGCTCCATATATAATTTGTACATTCATCTCCCCATGTTTAAGATATCGAATGTCCGTTAATTAATTGATTTACTGACCATCAATTAATTAACATCTAACTCCTCGAGTAGTACCACTCAACCTTATCATCATGTTGACTAAGTCAACCAGCTGGGTTTACATGATGAACCTTATGAGCTCCTCAAGGGGACATCATCAACCTAATATATAGGACACGGTTTCCTCCTATAATCAACGACACACCATGTAAATAATATCATTTCCCAACTTACCGGGCATATTGATTTAATCCATCTAAATCTCACCCTCTGGTAAATCAAAGAAATAAATACTAAGTACATGTGCCCGTTATTATATCGGGATTAAGAGCATGTACAACATAATATCCGAGGTCCGATTCAATTATGTAGTCAGCAATAAATTGAATCATCTCTATGTCGGTCCTGCTCAATACACCTAAGTGTACTAGAGTAACTCTATGTTCAAGACAAAACAATACCAAGCTACACTACAACCATGCCAATGGTTTGTCCAAAACCATCTTGGTTGTGAGCCTCTACTTATATTCTACAAGTGACTGATAACATGATCTTCTATGCCACACCAAGCACCATGTTATCTACAATGTAAAATATTAGACAATATGTACACATATAATAAATATAAAGTGCAAACAATGATCATGTGATTCTTATTTCAAAATAAAAATGTTCATACAAAAAGAGCTAGGCTTTCAGTATACATTCCAACACCTGGAACCCCTGCAAAGTGTTGCAGACATGATTAGTGGCTCCCATACCTACTCACCAGGTGCCGGTAGATAAGACCGCTAATCATGATTCAATGACTAGTTCAAAGAATATATCTTTGTTCTTCTTTGGATTGGGACAGTCTTTCTTCAAATGTCCATCCTGCTAGTAAGTGAAGTACTTGCCTTTCGGCATCTTCACTCCTCCCTGAGATTCTCCCACCACATTTGCTCCACCTTGTTTCTCCTTCTTCTTGCCTTTCGGCTTAGAAGTAGAAACCTTTTTGAACAACCATGGCTTGAGGACACTCTTTGAAGAGTGCATACTTGTACTTCTTAGCAGATAAGACAATATCTAGATTCTTTCCAATCAACATTATTTGGGTACAGTAAGTTTATTTCCTTTAGTATCATAGTAAGTGGACTGAAAGTCATTTTTGAAAATTCTAAGAATCACATAGATCATTACTTTAGATTTCAAATATTATTGATTCCTCAAAACAATAAAATTTCGAAATCAACCAACACCTCAAAACATCGAGAATATCGCATGCCACGCTGTGTGGACGTATACGAATTCTACATTTGTAAGAGGAGGTTTTACCCATTAATTTTATTATCTTGTCAACCTTACTTTTTGAAAAATAAAATTAATAGTTGGTTCCTCTTTGGCCCTACAAATAAAAGCAGTGACTCCGATGGGGAGGATACCTTTATTTGCATCTAAGTGTGCACCATTACACGATACTAAGGGAATTATTTAGGATTATGTGTCTTACCGCTGTGGAAGTACACACGCTCCTAGATAATTTCCTATAACCATTATTTGACCTAGTGATCCGCAAACAAACTCATCCGCAGGGAGGAAGGCACTCAGAGCCGACATGCAAGTTTGTTGCATCACACGTCAAATTGTAATGGAGGTCGCGGGAATTAATTAAAATATCTCTCTCCCACTTAGTAAATTGAAAATGAGGAATTTTCAAGCACACACAACATGCATATAAAACAAATCAGCAATAAATATGGATAAAACAGAATTTTTTCAACTATTATGGCTTTGTTCTCCAATATGCATCCCGCCGTGTCGCCACCTCGTCCACTCCATCTTTTCCCGTGCGCAAGTCACCAAAGAGATCTAAGCCGAGATAAACTATTTTAATTTACATCCATCGATCCTATACTCCACGAAGGAGTGTACAAATAATCTAGATCGAAAGTAAACTAAAATGAGTGGCTAAATAATGCCGTATTTAATTACAAAAATTAAATACTAATCTAGCCTCATCAACCCCGAGGATTCAAATAATATACATACAATCACACACAAAAAATCACATACACACATATAGCCATAATAGTCGGATCTTATGCTTGCAACCAAAAAGTTAGCCTACGCACATCCTACTATTATCCGGCATACTCAATATATGATATGTGCATGAAAGTAACTGAATCCAAAACACACAAAACCGGAAACCATGGCTCTGATACCAGATTGTTGGGAATCATCATGCTTCTCGGGGGCTCATTGGCTCCCATGTCCCCGGATTAAAATTTTCACTAATGAAAACTAATCCGGATGGGATGAGTTTCCTAAGCACAACCAATTCGTCGTTGTGCTAACAACTTGAGCGATAGCTTGAACAAACTAGTTGTTCAAGCAACACAACTCTTCTAGTTGGTTAGCCGCGGAAGAGACGACGGACGGATCACCGGTTTTTGTGTTTGTCTTCGGGGTCCATGATTATACAAATACATACAAATGCAAACTAGTATAATCAACACATACTAATCAAAATAATAAGAACATGCAAAGATCAATAATAAAAGTTATAAAACTTTTATACCTCTTGATCTTCTATCGTATGTCCTAACCTCCTTGTAGACTTCGTGTGGGCGAAGATCCTCCACAAGTTGAAGCTTCCTAGATCTTCTTCAATCCAAGAAAGAAGAACTCTCCTTCCCTTCTTTCTTGAGCCAACCACCAATCCACAAAGGATTGATGCCGCCGGCCCCAAGAATAGAGAGAACTAAATGGAAACCACCAAATAGAACCAAACTAGGGACAAAACCTAGCTTCTAGTGACGTCGGCCAAGATGGAGTGAAGAGGAGAAAGGGAATATGTTGGGCGCCGGTCAAGGTGGAGGGAATAGAGGAAGGATCCGACCACACCCTAGGAAGAAGAAGAGCTCCTCTCCTATAGTTGCCGCCCACCTTCTTGCAAACCCTAGCCGCCCAACCATAGGAGACAAACCCTAATTAGGGTTTCCTCCTTAGGCTTTCTTGCCACCCAACCAAGGTGGAAGCAAGAGATCTAGGAACCGGCCACCTTACCTAGGAAGAAGAAGAGCTCTTCTCCTATAGTTGTCGCCCCTCTCCTTCCAAACCTTGCCGCCTAACCAAAGGAGCCAAACCCTAATCTAATTAGGGTTTCTTGCCACCCAAGCCATTGATGGGCAAAACCCTAATCTCCAAAAAACCAAATCCTTTTTTTTTTTGCCGCCCAACCCATTCTCCCATATATATAGTGTTAGGTTTAGGCCTAGGTTTAATCTCCTCCATTGGTTCTAGAGATTTAATCTCAACCGTCGGTTCTAGAGATTTAATCTCCACTGTCGGTTCTAGAGATTTAATCTCAACCGTCGGTTCTAGAGATTTAATCTCCACCGTCGGTTCTAGAGATTTAATCACAACCGTTGGATCAAGAGATTTAATCTCAACCGTCGGATCTAGAGATTTAATCTCAACCGTCGGATCTAGAGATTTAATCTCAACCATCGGTTCTAGAGATTTAATCTCCATCGTTGGTTCTAGAGATTTGTTTTCCATCATTTGATCTAGACTTCATGAGGTTTATATTAGGCTACGATAGGGACCATGAGGAGGAGTTGGATCTTGGCCACCCGATGGATCGGAACCACACAAACTTGATCCATCAATGATGTTCCATTCCACTAGAGCATCATCATTGAATTACCTCACCAACCCCCATAATTTAATATGGGCTCCATATATTATTTGTACATCCATCTCCCTGTGTTTAAGATATCAAATGTCCGTCAATGGATTGATTTACTGACCATCAATCAATTAACATCTAACTCCTCGAGTAGTACCACTCAACCTTATCATCATGTTGACTAAGTCAACCTGCAGGGTTTACATGATGAACCTTATGAGCTCCTCAAGGGGACATCATCAACCTATATATAGGACACGGTTTCCTCCTATAATCAACGGCACACCATGTAAATAATATCATTTCCCAACTTACCGGGCATATTGATTTAATCCATAGAAATCTCACCCTTTGGTAAATCAAAGAAACAAATACTAAGTACATGTGCCCGTTATTATATCGGGATTAAGAGCATGTACAACATAATATCCGAGGTCCAATTCAATTATGTAGTCAGCAATAAATTGAATCACCTCTATGTCGGTCCTGCTCAATACACCTAAGTGTACTAGTGTAACTCTATGTTCAAGACAAAACAATACCAAGCTACACTACAACCATGCCAATGGTTTGTCCAAAACCATCTTGGTTGTGAGCCTCTACTTATATTTTACAAGGGACTGATAACATGATCTTCTGTGCCACACCAAGCACCATGTTATCTACAATGTAAAATATTAGACAATATGTACACATATAATAAATATAAAGTGCAAACAATGATCATGTGATTCTTATTTCAAAATAAAAATGTTCATACAAAAAGAGCTAGGCTTTCAGTATACATTCCAACACATGAGACAATGCAGATGGCTCGAGCTCGTCAAGGATTATGACTGCGAGATCTTCTACCATCCGGGAAAAGCAAACAAGGTGGCTGATGCACTCAGCAGGAAGTCCTGCGCTACCTTGATGTCTTTATCAGTGTTATCTCGGCCTTTAGAAAAGGAGATCATGCGTTACGGGGTTGAAATCATTTCTGGACAGCTCTCGACCATGACGATAGCACCGACGCTGTTTGACGATATATTGGAAAAACAAGCCCGTGACCCAAGCATTCAGAGGATCAAGCAAGAGGTCCTAGAAGGAAAGGACGATGGGTTTCGTATATCTGATAGTGGAGTACTCTACCTCAGGGATCGCTTGTGTATTCCCGATGATCCAGAGTTATGGAAGAAGATATTTGAGGAAGCTCACAGAACTCCTTATGCGATGCATCCTGGAACCACCAAGATCTACCAAGACTTGAAAAGAAAATTCTGGTGGTTCGGGATGAAAAGAGATGTGGCTCAGTATGTCAGTACCTGCCTAACCTGCCAGAGGGTTAAAGCAGAACACCAGAGACCTGGAGGAACGCTGCAGCCAATCCAGATTCTAGAATGGAAGTGGGAAGATATTTCTATGGATTTCATCTCAGGATTGCCCAAGACGACAAACAGATATGATGCTATATGGGTAATTGTGGACCGATTGACAAAGTCTGCCCACTTCTTAGCAATCAAGATGACCTATTTGTTGGAATGTATACTGAAAGCCTAGCTCTTTTCTGTATGAACATTTTATTTTGAAATAAGAATCACATGATCATTGTTTGCATTTTATATATTCATTATATATGTGTGCATATTGTCTAATATTCTACATTGTAGATAACATGGTGCTTGGTGTGGCACAGAAGATCATGTTATCAGTCCCTTGTAAAATATAAGTAGAGGCTCACAACCAAGATGGTTTTGGACAAACCATTGGCATGGTTGTAGTGTAGCTTGGTATTGTTTTATCTTGAACATAGAGTTACACTAGTACACTTAGGTGTATTGAGTAGGACCGACATAGAGGTGATTCAATTTAGTACTGACTACATAATTGAATCGGACCTTGGATATTATGTTGTACATGCTCTTAATCCCGATATAATAACGGACACATGTACTTAGTATTTATTTCTTTGATTTACCAGTGGGTGAGATTTAGATGGATTAAATCAATATGCCCGGTAAGTTGGGAAATAATATTATTTACATGGTGTGCCGTTGATTATAGGAGGAAACCGTGTCCTATATATTAGGTTGATGATGTCCCCTTGAGGAGCTCATAAGGTTCATCATGTAAACACAGCTGGTTGACTTAGTCAACATGATGATAAGGTTGAGTGGTACTACTCGAGGAATTAGACGTTAATTAATTGATGGTCAGTAAATCAGTTAATTGATGGACATTCGATATCTTAAACACGGGGAGATGAATGTACAAATAATATATGGAGCCCATATTGATTTATGGGGGTTGGTGAGGTAGTTCAATGATGATCCTCCAGTGGAATGGAACATCATTGATGGATCAAGTTTGTGTGGTTCCGATCCATCGGGTGGCCAAGACCCAACTCCTCCTTATGGTCCCTATCGTAGCCTAATACAATCCTTGTGAAGTCTAGATCCAAGAGTGTAAAACAAAACCTAGAACCAACAGTTGGGATTAAATCCCTAGATCCGATGGTTGGATGAAACTCTAGAACCAACGGTTGGGATTAAATCCCTAGATCCGATGGTTAGGATGAAATCCTAGAATCGACGGTTGGGATTAAATCCCTAGATCCGATGGTTGGGATAAAACCCTAGATCCGACGGTTGGGATGAAACCTTAGATCCGACGATTGGGATGAAATCCTAGATCCGACGGTTGGGATTAAACTCTAGATCCGACGGTTGGGATAAAACCCTAGATCCGACGGTGGAGATTAAAGGAGGCTTAAGCCCTATTCTATAAATAGATGCTTAGGGTTGGGCGGCAAGAATGATCAAGATAATTCAAATTGGGATTAGGGTTTGTAAAGAGTTGGGTGGCTAGGGTTGGGAGCAAGGTTGGGCGTCAACCATCTTCATCCAAAATTGTTGCCGGCGCCCACCTCCTTCAAGCATTCCTTGGCGCGCGCCACTCTTCTTCCTTTGCCGGTGATTCTCCTCCCATTGGTGGCCGGCAAGATCATCTTCCTCCAATCTCTCCAAGGTGGCCGACGGTTTCCATTCATTTGGTGGCTGGCGCATCATCCACTCATTCCTTGGCCGACGGTTGCATCAAACTTCCTAGCTTGGTGGCCGGTTCTAGATAGGATAGGTATTTGTGGTTTTTCTCTTTGTTCGCAGCGGACATGGAAAAGGAGAACTCGATCTAGAAGGCTTCTACTCGTGGAGGATCTTCGTCCACACGTCATCCACGAGAAGGATAGGACATACGATAGAAGATCGTAAGGTATAAAGTTGTTTTTAACTTTATTTATAGATCTGAATATGTTCTTTAATATTTTGATTGTGCATGTGTATGAATGGATATATATTGTATAATCATGGACCCCGAAGACAAACACAAAAACCGGCGATCCATCCGTCGTCTCTTCCGCGGCTAATCAACTAGAAGAGTTGTGTTGCTTGAACAACTAGTTTGTTCAAGCGACCACTCAAGTTGTTAGCACGACGACGAATAGGTTGTGCTAAGGAAGCTCATCTCATCCGGATTAATTTTTTCATTAGTGAAAATTTTAATTCGGGGACATGGGAGCCAATGAGCCTCCGATGCGGCCACCTAACAACTGGTATCAGAGCCATGGTTTCCGGTTTTGTGTGTTTTGGATTCGGTTAATTTTTTATGCATTTTTCATATATTATATGTGCCGGATAATAGTAGGATATGCGTAGTTTAACTCTTTGGTTGCAGGCATAAGATCCGACTATTATGGCCATGTGTGTGTATGTGAATGGATGTGTGTAAAAATTTATTATTTGAATCCTCGGGTTTGACGAGGCTAGATTAGTATTTAATTTTTGTAATTAAATACGGCATTGTTTAGCCGATCATTTTAGTTTACTTTCGATCTAGATTATTTGTACACTCCTTCGTGGAGTATAGGATCGATGGATGTAAATAAAATGATTTATCTCGGCTCGGAACTCTTTGGTGACTTGCGCACGGGAAAAGATGGAGCGGACGAGGTGGCGACACGACGGGATGCATATTGGAGGACAATGCCATAATAGTTGGAAAAAAATTCTGTTTTTTCCATATTTATTGCTTATTTGTTTTATATGCATGTTGTGTGTGTTTTAAAATTCCTCAATTGCAATTTACTAAGTGGGAGAGGGATATTTTAATTAATTCCCGCGGCCTCCATTACAATTTGACGTGTGATGCAACAAACTGCTGTTGGCTTTGAGTGCCTTCCTCCCCATCGGATGGGTTTGTTTGCGGATCACTAGGTCAAATAATGGTTATAGGAAATTATTTAGGAGCATGTGTACTTCCCCATCGGTAAGGCACATAATCCGAAATAATTCCCTTAGTATCGTGTAATGGTGCACACTTAGATGCAAATAAAAGTATCCTCCCCATCGGAGTCACTGCTTTTATTTGTAGGGCTAAAGAGGAACCAACTATTAATTTTATTTGTCAAAATGTAAGGTTGACAAGATAATAAAATTAATGGGTAAAACCTCCTCTTACAAATGTAGAATTCGTATACGTCCACACTATCGTGGCATGCGATATTCTCGGTGTTTTGAGGTGTTGGTTGATTTCTGAATTTTATTGTTTTGAGGAATCAATAATTTTTGAAATCTAATATTTTGATCATTGTGATTTTTAGGATTTTCAAATGGCTTTCAACCCACTTGCTGTGATTTTAAAAGAAAACAAACTTACTGGTCCAAACTACATTGATTGGAAAAGAAACCTGGATATTGTCTTAACTACGGAAGAGTACAAATTTTTACTCTTCGAGGTCTGTCCTCCTAAGCCCTCAGATGACTCTGATGAAAAGGAGATAGAACGTTATAAGAAATGAGTTAAGGCAGATGAGATGGTGCGGTGTTACATTTTGGCATCTATGTCAAATGTGCTGCAACATCAGCATCAGGCCATAGCCACAGCTTATGACATGATGTTCAATCTCAAGGAACTTTTCGGACATCAGAGTAGGGCGGCTAGGCAGGAGGCAATGAGAAACTTGATGACGACCACCATGGTCGAGGGAACACCCGTTAGGGATCATGTTCTCAAGATGATGGCTCATCTTAATGAGATGGAAGTCCTCGGAGCTAAGATCGATGGGGAAACCCAGGTCGATATCATTCTCCAGTCTTTGCCTAGGAGTTTTGAGCAGTTCCGCCTCAACTACAAAATGAACAAGAGGTTGTATTCGTTGGCGGAGCTTCTGACAGAACTCCAAGCGGCAGAGGGGCTTTTTCGTCAGAGTTCTCAAGCCATGGTCGCTCAGAAGGTTTCTTCTTCTAAACCGAAAGGTAAGAAGAAGAAGAAGCAAGGTGGAGCGAAGAAGGTGGCAGCAGGACCTCAGGCAGGAGTGAAGAAGCCGAAAGGCAAGTGCTTCACTTGCAAGCAGATTGAACATTGGAAGGCGGACTGTCCTCGCCGAAAGAACAAAGGTATATCTTCTTGTTTAGTTGTTGAAACATGTTTAGCGGTGTTATCTACCAGTGCCTGGTGTGTAGATACAGGAGCCACTGACCATGTCTGCAATTCCTTGCAGGGGTTCCAGGAAACCCGACGACTAGCTGAGGGAGAGATTACCGTCTTCATGGGCAATGCTTCAAAGGTGGCGGCTATTGCAAAGGGGAGACATTTATTTATCTTTTGATAGGAATAAATTTTTGGTTTTAAGAAATTGTCTTTATGTACCTACTTTTAGAAAGAATTTAATTTCAGTTTCTAAATTGTTTATGGATGGATATTCTGTTTCTTTTAATGACATGGTGGTTATAAAAAGGAATAGGGAGATTATCTGTTCTGGTACATTGGTTGGCAATTTATATACTCTTGAACCAAAAACTCCAACGATGCAAATAGAAGTAAATAGCTCATCTTCTAAATCTAATAAGAGAAAAGAACCTTCGCAAATGAACCAAACATATCTTTGGCATCTAAGGCTTGGTCATATTAACCTAAGTAGAATTCAAAGGTTGATAGCTGATGGACCTTTGGGTTCATTAGTGGTGGAGGATCTCCCAACCTGCGAATCTTGCTTGGAAGGTAAAATGACCAAGAGGCCTTTCAGGGCCAAGGGGTATAGGGCCAAAGATGTGTTAGAATTGGTTCATTCTGATTTGTGCGGTCCTATGTCTATCCAGGAAAGAGGTGGCTTTGAATACTTCGTCTCTTTTATAGATGATTATTCAAGGTATGGATACATTTACTTGATGCGCCGCAAGTCTAAATGCTTTGACAAGTTTAAAGAATTCAAGGCTGATGTGGAGAACCATCAAGGTAAAAGTATCAAGACATTACGATCTGATCGTGGTGGCGAGTACCTCTTGGGAGAGTTTAGGAGTTACTTATCAGAGGCTAGGATTCAATCCCAATTGTCCGCACCTGGCACACCCTAGCAGAATGGTGTGGCGGAGCGAAGGAATAGGACTCTTATGGAGATGGTCAGATCGATGAGTTATTCTCGACGATCGATTCGCTCGGGTATGCTCGAAACAAGAAAGACACATTCCGAACTTGGTTCCATCTAAGCCGCACTTACTCTACTCCCACAGAGTTGTGGATCGGGCGAAAGCCTAGTCTAAGACATATTCGATTTAGGGGTAGTCCAAAGACATGTGCCAAGGGAGATGCCGTAAGTTGGAATCTCATGTATGCGCTTTGTTTGTTGGCTACCCTAAGGGAACGAAGGGTGGTTTATTCTATAGTCCTAGAGATCAAAAGGTGATCGTGAGTACGAATGCCAGATTTCTAGAGGAGGACTATGTGATGAACCATAAGCCCACGAGTAGGATTGTTCTTGAGGAGTTGACAGGGGAAGTCCCGACTTCAGTACCACCGGTACAAGAGGAGACACCACAAGGCACTGCACCGCGTGTCACAGAGCATACACAGGAGGCACCTCGTCGTAGTGGGAGGGTGGTTAGACAACCCGACAGATTCATGTTTTTGGGAGAGTCTTCGGACTTAGTCCCTGGTGAACATGAACCTGATCCCTAGACATATGACGAGGCAATCCAAGATAGAGATGCGATTCTTGGCAAAGCGATGGATTGAGAGATAGAATCTGGATTCTAATCAGTCTGAGAGCTAGTAGAGCCACCCGATGGTGTAAAAACCATTGGATGCAAGTGGATCTACAAGAGAAAGAGAGGAGTAGGCGGGAAGGTTGAGACCTTCAAAGCTAGGCTTGTTGAAAGGGTATACTCGAGAAAGAGGTATCGATTATGAGGAGACCTTTTTCGCCGTAATATGCTTAAGTCTATCCGGATTCTCTTATCTATATTTGCTCATATGGATTATGAGATTTGGCGGATGGATGTCAAGACAGCTTTCCTTAGAAGTCTTGAGAGAACATCTATATCACAACGGAGGATTCATTGCTAAAGGCAAAGAGAATCTTGTATGTAAGCTTAATCGGTCCATTTATGGATTGAAGCAAGCTTCTAGATCTTGGAACATCCGCTTTGATGAGGTAATCCAATCATATGGATTTATTCAAAGTCCGGATGAGCCTTGTGTATACAAGAGATGTGATGGAAACGTAGTGGTGTTTCTTGTACTATACGTAGATGACATTTTGTTAGTTGGCAACAATATCAAAGTGTTATCAGACGCAAGGGTATGGTTGTCCAAACAGTTTGATATGAAGGACTTGGGAGAAGTGGAACACATCCTTGGGATCAAAGTTATAAGTGATCGCAAGAAAAGGATGTTGTGCTTGTCTCAAGCTTCATACATTGACACTATCCTTGCTCGTTTTAGCATGCAAAACTCCAAGAAAGGTTTTCTACCTTTTAGGCATGGAGTTCCTTTATCTAAAGAGATGTGTCCCAAAACATCAAAGGAGATAGAGGACATGAAGGCGGTTCCTTATGCTTCGGTAGTAGGAAGCCTTATGTATGCTATGCTATGTACGAGACCGGATATCTGCTTTGCCGTGGGCATGGTTAGCAGATATTAGAGTAATCCTGGACAGGGACATTGGACTGCGGTAAAGCATATATTGAAGTACCTGAGAAGGACTAGGGATTATATGCTGGTTTACCGGGCAGATCAATTAGTCCCTGTGGGTTACACGGATTCGGATTTCCAATCAAATAGGGACAAGAGTAAGTCTACCTCGGGGTTTGTGTTTACTTTTGGAGGTGGAGCCATAGTATGGAGGAGTGTCAAGCAGAAATGCATGGCGGACTCTACCATGGAAGTAGTATGTGGCGACCTCCGAGGCGCCCAAGGAAGTATGGCTCAGGAACTTCTTGATGGACTTGGATGTGATTCCTGGTTTGCCCAGAACTATCACAATTTATTGTGATAACAGTGGTGCAGTTGCAAACTCGAAGGAACCACGAGCCCATAAGGCAAGTAAACACATAGAGCGCAAGTACCACCTCATACGAGAAATCGTAAAGCGAAGAGAAGTTGCTGTCGCCAAGATTGCATCAGAGGATAACCTGGCGGATCCATTCACTAAGGCTCTTCCAGCGAAAGCGTTTGATAGGCATGTGGAGGACATGGGGATTAGATGTATGGCAGAGTGATGACGGCATCGTCTTTTAGTATAAGTGGGAGATTGTTGGAATGTATACTGAAAGCCTAGCTCTTTTCTGTATGAACATTTTATTTTGAAATAAGAATCACATGATCATTGTTTGCATTTTATATATTCATTATATATGTGTGCATATTGTCTAATATTCTACATTGTAGATAACATGGTGCTTGGTGTGGCACAGAAGATCATGTTATCTGTCCCTTGTAAAATATAAGTAGAGGCTCACAACCAAGATGGTTTTGGACAAACCATTGGCATGGTTATAGTGTAGCTTGGTATTGTTTTATCTTGAACATAGAGTTACACTAGTACACTTAGGTGTATTGAGTAGGACCGACATAGAGGTGATTCAATTTAGTACTGACTACATAATTGAATCGGACCTCGGATATTATGTTGTACATGCTCTTAATCCCGATATAATAACAGGCACATGTACTTAGTATTTATTTCTTTGATTTACCAGTGGGTGAGATTTAGATGGATTGAATCAATATGCCCAGTAAGTTGGGAAATAATATTATTTACATGGTGTGCTGTTGATTATAGGAGGAAACCGTGTCCTATATATTAGGTTGATGATGTCCCCTTGAGGAGCTCATAAGGTTCATCATGTAAACCCAGCTGGTTGACTTAGTCAACATGATGATAAGGTTGAGTGGTACTACTCGAGGAATTAGATGTTAATTAATTGATGGTCAGTAAATCAGTTAATTGACGGACATTCGATATCTTAAACACGGGGAGATGAATGTACAAATAATATATGGAGCCCATATTGATTTATAGGGGTTGGTGAGGTAGTTCAATGATGATCCTCTAGTGGAATGGAACATCATTGATGGATCAAGTTTGTGTGGTTCCGATCCATCGGGTGGCCAAGACCCAACTCCTCCTTATGGTCCCTATCGTAGCCTAATACAATCCTTGTGAAGTCTAGATCCAAGAATGTAAAAAAAAACCTAGAACCAACAGTTGGGATTAAATCCCTAGATCCGATGGTTGGATGAAACTCTAGAACCAACGGTTGGGATTAAATCCCTAGATCCGATGGTTAGGATGAAATCCTAGAATCGACGGTTGGGATTAAATCCCTAGATCCGACGGTTGGGATAAAACCCTAGATCCGACGGTTGGGATGAAACCTTAGATCCGACGATTGGGATGAAATCCTAGATCCGACGGTTGGGATTAAACTCTAGATCCGACGGTTGGGATAAAACCCTAGATCCGACGGTAGAGATTGAATCCCTAGATCCGACGGTGGAGATTAAAGGAGGCTTAAGCCCTATTCTATAAATAGATGCTTAGGGTTGGGCGGCAAGAATGATCAAGATAATTCAAATTGGGATTAGGGTTTGTAAAGAGTTGGGCGGCTAGGGTTGGGAGCAAGGTTGGGTGGCAACCATCTTCATCCAAAATTGTTGCCGGCGCCCACCTCCTTCAAGCATTCCTTGGCCTGCGCCCTTCACATTAGCCACTCTCTTCTTCCTTTGCCGGCGGTTCTCCTCCCATTGGTGGCCGGCAAGATCATCTTCCTCCAATCTCTCCAAGGTGGCCGGCGGTTTCCATTCATTTGGTGGCCGGCGCATCATCCACTCATTCCTTGGCCGGCGGTTGCATCAAACTTCCTAGCTTGGTGGCCGGTTCTAGATAGGAAAGGTATTTGTGGTTTTTCTCTTTGTTCGCAGTGGACAAGGAAGAGGAGAACTCGATCTAGAAGGCTTCTACTCGTGGAGGATCTTCGTCCACACGTCGTCCACGAGAAGGATAGGACATACGATAGAAGATCGTAAGGTATAAAGTTGTTTTTAACTTTATTTACAGATCTGAATATGTTCTTTAATATTTTGATTGTGCATGTGTATGAATAGATATATATTGTATAATCATGGACCCCAAAGACAAACACAAAAACCGGCGATCCATCCGTCGTCTCTTCCGCGGCTAACCAACTAGAAGAGTTGTGTTGCTTGAACAACTAGTTTGTTCAAGCGACCACTCAAGTTGTTAGCACGACGACGAATAGGTTGTGCTAAGGAAGCTCATCCCATCCGGATTAATTCTTTCATTAGTGAAAATTTTAATTCGGGGACATGGGAGCCAATGAGCCTCCGATGCGGCCACCTAACACTATTCGACTGAGCAACTGGCTCAATTATATGCTAAGGAAATTATCAGATTACATGGGATTCCTAAGACCATCATTTCTGACAGAGATGGTCATTTTATTTCCCATTTATGGGAGTGTGTTCAGAAGGCACTCGACACGAAGCTATTGTTCAGTACCGCCTTCCATCCTCAAACGGATGGACAGACTGAAAGAGTAAGTCAAGTACTGGAGGATATGGTACGAGCTTGCGCCCTGGATTTCAAAGGTAGCTGGTGCCGATACTTATGTTTGGCAGAATTCGCCTACAACAATAGCTACCAAGCTACTATCAGAATGGCACCCTACGAGGCTCTATACGGGAGGAAATGTAGATCTCCTATATGCTGGTACGAGGGTGGTGAAAAGAAAGGGATGGGACTCTAGACAGACTTCATTGACGACACCACCTAGGCTATCCAGAACATCTGTCAAAGAATTGAAACTGCTCAGAGCCGGTAAAAGAGCTATGAAGATATGCGACTTAGACCGTTAGAATTCGAAGTCGGGGACTTGGTATTCCTCAAGGTGGCCCCTATGAAGGGAGTAATGAGATTCAGAAGGAAGGGTAAGTTGAGTCCACGCTATGTGGGACCGTATCCGATATTGAAGAGAGTTGGCAAGGTAGCTTACGAGCTGGAGCTGCCTCAAGAGATGTCGGCTATCCACAACGTGTTCCATGTTTCGATGCTCAGGAAGTGTATTTCCAGTGCGTACCAAATGATCGAGCCACAAACAGTGCAAGTTCAAGAGGACCTGAGTTATGAAAGTTGGCCTATCCAGATACTCGACCGAGAAGTCAAGCGACTAAGGAACAAAGAGGTGCCCTTAGTAAAAGTCTTGTGGCAAAATGAAACAGAAGTACCCAGAATGGTTCTAAGTTTTGAGGATGAAACTTTTAAATGGTATGAAGGATTGTAACGCCCGTAAAATTTCTAGCAATTTTACAAGAATTTTTGGTTGATTTTGATGGGATTTATGTGGGCTCTTTCAAAAATAAAAGAAAATGAGCCAAAAAGGATGCAAGGCCT
Source organism: Wurfbainia villosa (assembly GCA_025175895.1). Taxonomy (NCBI): domain Eukaryota; kingdom Viridiplantae; phylum Streptophyta; class Magnoliopsida; order Zingiberales; family Zingiberaceae; genus Wurfbainia; species Wurfbainia villosa. Next base: position 32,012,741 of record CM046000.1, on the reverse strand, counting down.
AGGAATTGAACCCAAACCTCTAGAGATAGCCAAGCCCTATAGATGCATCCAATAACTAGAAGCCCAGCAGGGTTGTACTATTAGGGGAATATGGGAAGTGATAGTTAAGGGTAAGGGAGGCTAAGGGACACTTCAAGTGAATAAATAGGGGAATGAGGAGACATGAGGAAGCAAACTTGACATCTTCTCCTTCTCTTCTTCTTCCTCACCGAACCCTAAAGCTCCCCCTTCACATCCTTTGTCCGAAATTCATCCAAGCAAGAAGAAGGCTAAGGTTGCTTCCCTTAGGTTATCTTCCAACCAAAAAGCAAAGCGAAGGATGTAAGTATCCCCTCACCTGCATACAAGTAGCTTTTCGATTGAAGTTGTTATGTCAAATTCTCCATGAACCATTCGGCCAAGACCTTTACTTGAGTTTTCAATGAAGATCCATGCCATACCTTGTATGAATATGATGATGATAGGATGCTAGATGGATTAGGTTAAGAGTTTAACCCTAAAATCCCCAAGAAACTTTCGGCCAAGACCATAACTAGGGCTTACCATGATGATCCATGCTATATCTTGTATTAATATGAAGATGAGGGATTTTTAGATGAGTTTAGTTAAGTGGTTGATCCATGAAACCCCCTTGAAACATTCGGCCAAGACCATAACTTGGGCTCACCATGATGATCCATGCTATATCTTGTATTAATATGAAGATGAGGGATTTTTAGATGAGTTTAGTTAAGTGGTTGATCCATGAAACCCCTTTGAAACATTCGGCCAAGACCATAACTTGGGCTCACCATGATGATCCATGCTATATCTTGTATTAATATGAAGATGAGGGATTTTTAGATGAGTTTAGTTAAGTGGTTGATCCATGAAACCCCCCTTGAAACAATCGGCCAAGACCATAACTTGGGCTCACCATGATGATCCATGCTATATCTTGTATTAATATGAAGATGAGGGATTTTTAGATGAGTTAGTTAAGTGGTTGATCCATGAAACCCTTTTTGAACCATTCGGCCAAGACCCCTAATGTGTTCTTTATGCTATGCTTTAGGTGAGTTCATGATAACTTGTGATGTTAAATGATGCTAGATGAAGATAACATGCTCTAGGTTAGGTTAACATGTGTTTTATGCTTTAGGTGAGTTCATGATAACTTGTGATGTTAAATGATGCTAGATGAAGATAACATGCTCTAGGTTAGGTTTGAAATGAGTTCATGCCATGTTTGATGTTAGAAGAAGATAACATGTCCTATGCCATGCTTTATACGTTAAAGAATTAACATGTGTTTTAGTTAGACCACACATATATATAAGTTGTTTGGTGTTTAAAACTTTGATAGAGCTCCATGCAGTTTAGGCCACTCCATGTATACTTGCTCATGATGTTTATGCCTTATGCCATGCCCTATATGTGTGTGATATTTAGGATATGTTTATGAAATGAAATATGATATGTGTTTAAGAAATGAAATATGATATGGTTATGAAATGAAATATGATATGTTCATGAAGTGAAATATGATATGTTTATGAAGTGAAATATGATGTATTTATGAAGTGAAAGATGATATGTTTATGAAATGAAATATGATAGGTTGATGAAATGAAATATGATATGTTTATGAAATGAAATATGATATGTTATGAAGTGAAATATGATATGTTTATGAAGTGAAAGATGATATGTTTATGAAATAAAATATGATAGGTTGATGGAATGAAATATGATATGTTTATGAAATGAAATATGATATGTTATGATAAGAAGCATGTATGTATTTTACCTTCTGCATGCCTTGTACCAGGACCCTAACAAGGTCCAAAGGGATGGACTCCTAAGTTTCCCTAGGCCGATGGACTAAGATCGGGCCTAGGATGGGCTTCTATGTTATGATTGCCCCTAGGTCGACGATCATAGTACGGACCTAGTACGGGATGGGCTCCAAGATGCCCTAGGCCGACGGACTAAGATCGGGCCTAGGATGGGCTTCTATGTTATGATGATGGCCCCTAGGTCGACGGACTAAGATCGGGCCTAGTAACCTAGTAGGTTCGAGAATTGCTACCTCGTGTCTATTTAGGGATGCACACTATGATGATGATGATGTGGTACAACGCTGGGCCCAATATGTTGAGAGTTATGTTCAAATACCTATGATATATGTTTTCGAAAAGCATCCTGCATATACCTTTATGTTATGATTGCTTATTTCATATATGATACATGTTATGTTGCTTATGTTATATGTGCTACATGTTATGTTTTCTTATGTCATATATGTTACATGATATGGTTGCTTATGATATATATGTTACATGGTATGTTTGCTTATGCCATATATGTACATGATATGTTGCTTATGTTATATGTGTTGCATGTTATGTTTGCTTATGTTACATACGCTACATGTTATGTTTGCTTATGTCATATATGTACATGATATGTTGCTTATGTTATATGTGTTGCATGTTATGTTTGCTTATGTTACATACGTTACATGTTATGTTTGCTTATGTCATATATGTACATGATATGTTGTTTATGTTATATGTGTTGCATGTTATGTTTGCTTATGTTATATATGCTACATGTTATGTTTGCTTATGTCATATGTGTTACATGTTATGTTTGCTTATATGTTATGAATGTTTACATGCTATGCTTAATGTTGATGTGTGTTTTTTGTGAGTAGGACAGGATCTTTCTAAGCCTATGTGCTTATAGTTTATGTTCCCTTGTACTGCAGATAAGGGTAAAGGGTGGATAAACTAAAGGGAGCAGCAGGAGGGGCAAGGTGTGTGTGGCAGTGGCATGGTGGAAGAGATCTGTTATGTCCCTTATGCATGTTTTTCTTAAGATGATTTGTTTATGGACTTGAATTAAGAACTAAGTACTTATGAAATAACGATGCATGCTCTATGTTAAGAAGAAGTGCCTACGAAATGACGATGCATGTTTATGTTTAAAAGAAAAAAAATATGTCTAAAGTCTTCCGCTGTAAGCAGTATGATGTATGTATGTACGATCGCGTCGTGCCGCCCCTCCGGACCCTTGGAAAAAGGGCGGGCGTGACATGCCATGAGGGCTAGATTCCGGGTGGCATGACATACTTCTTCATCGTCGGAAGAGTCCTCCATGCTTAGGGTGTCCCATGTTTGTGCCACCATTGCATCCTTCTTCTTCTTCTCCTTCTTTTCCTTCTTTTTCTTTTCCTTCTCCTCCTTCTTCTTTAGTTCCGGGCAATTTGGCTTTATATTCCCTTTCTTGTTGCAACCAAAGCAAGTTACGTTAGAGGTAGAATTTGAATTATTTGAAGACTTACCTCTTGAGGATTGAAATATCCTCCTCACATCTTTCTTGGTGAGTTTCCTTGACTTCCCACCAAATTTCTTGACGTAATGTGCCACATCGCTTGCCGATAGCTCATCTTCACTACTTGATGAGTCTTCCTCGGATTCAGATGAGGAGAACACTTCCTTCTTCTCCTTCTTCTTTTTGTCCTTCTTTCCTACAAAAAGAGCTATACCCTTCTCTTTGGATGAAGTGTTAGCTTGTTCATGTAATTGAAATTCACAAAATAGCTCATCTAACTTAACCAATGAAAGATCCCTAGAGACCTTATAGACATCTACCATTGAGGCCCATAAGGTTGTTCTAGGGAAAGTTTGTAGCACATACCTTACAAGGTCTCGGTTTTCGACCTTTTCACCTATTACATGTAGTCCGTTGACTACTTCTTTGAAGTGACTGTGCATTTGGCTTATGGTTTCATTGGTCTTCATTGAGAAGCTTTGAAGTTGGCCAATTAGAAGATCTCTCTTGGCCCTTCTTCTTTCTTTGGATCCTTTGTTGAGCTCGATCAACTTCTCCCAAAGCTTTTTCGCCGATTCAAATGGCCCCACCTTGCTTAGTTGCTCTTTTGACAAACCACATTGAAGTGTTGCCTTGGCATTAGCTTGAGCCTTCTTGGCCATGTCTCTCGTCCAATCCTTCGTCGGTATGGGTGCTCCATGTTCATCCACCGGCTTCTCGAAACCATCTACAACACTAAACCAATTCTCCATATCATTCATTAAGTAATACTCCATCCTACCTTTCCAATAGCCGAAGTCGTTGCTGTCGAAGAACGGAGGCCTCGCCATACTATACCCCTCTTGGAAAGCCATTTTTGCTCCGGTTGATTGTTAGATCTTCCGATGCGATTCGGGCTCTGATACCACTTGTTGGGGATCAATATGAAGCTAGAGGGGGGGGTGAATAGCTTGTTTTTCTTCTCTACAAAAATATTAGCAGAAGCACAACAAAAATAATAATAACACAAATGAAAAACACGCTAACACGATTCTTTTACGTGGTTCGGAGATGGCGCTCCTACTCCACGGTGATCCTTGAGGTGGATCAACCCTAATCAAATCACTATGAAGCTTTCCTTTACAACAATCCTCTTCTTACAAAGAATGAAACTTGAGCTTAGAGAGAGGAGGAGGAGATTTAAAATCATTAGAAAGCTTGAAAACTCGTGGAGGCTTGAGAGAATAATCAGAGAATAAGCATTAACCCCAAAAACCTCCACCAGCCCTCTTTTTATAGAGAGAAGGCTGATTTTCCCGTTGGAGCACCATCAGTCGACTGATGCACACCATCAGTCGACTGCCGGCGCGGTTAATGGCTTCTGAATAGCCGGATTAGCGGGATTCAGAGTTGTTTCCTCCAATGGCATTCTCATCAGACGACTGATCCATCCATTAATCGACTGATAGAGTGATCAGTCGAGTGATCACAGGCCGCAGTCGAGTGTGACTCCACTCTATGCCCGTATTTAACTTGATCACCGATCGGCATCGCTGCGTCGATCGATCGGAACATCGCCATCGCCATGACCAGCAATGATCGATGGTCGTGGTTTCATCCTCGACTCGAGCACTTAACTAGTCAATCGATACATCGACCGATCGATGAGTAATTCATACTTGATTTCACCCCCTAGACCTAGACTCAACCTTCTAGCTCTTCATTAAGCCTTGCACCTCCAGGATCCCTCCGAGTTCGCGACTTGTTCATCCTTTGCGCTTTGCTTCCAAGAGTTTCCTTCGGTTTTGTCATGTCTTGGGTTTTCCTTTGCCAAATCGTGCTTGGACTTTACGCCGCCAAGTCTACATGCTTGGACTTACGCTGCCAAGACTTGCCTTTGGACTTCCTTTGCCAAGGTCCGTTTGGACTTAATGCCGCCAAGACAACATGCTTAGTCTTATGCTGCCAAACCTTTATCTTGGACTTCTCTTGCCAAGATCATACTTGGACTTTGCCTTTACCTGTCACTTAATCATGTTCACCATTAGATCACAATTTGTTGCATAACTTAGATGATTATCCAAACATCAAAACATATAAATGCTTGGGGCATTGTTGCACCAACATGAGTGATCATCGATAAAGGTAATGAATAGCTATAGCCTCCTAGAGCATGAGTTGACATAGGTCCGCATACATCAGTATGTATTAGACCAAGCAACTCTCCCACTAGTTTACCTTTTTCAGTAAAAGCTAACTTAGTCATCTTGCCTTTTAAGCATAATTCGCATGTATCGAATGAATCAGATTCAAATGATTCCAGAATTCCACATCGGTGTAATTTGGACATGCATTTCTTGCTTGCATGGCCAAGACAACAATGCCACATGTAGGAGTCTAATTGATTATCCTTTCGAGCACACTTGTTGCTCGCTTCGATATTGAAAATGTCATTGGATACGTCCAACAAATAAATGTCATTGCTTAAAGTTCCAGTCCCATAAAGTATGCCATTCAAAGTTATATAACAATAATTGTTACTAAACGTCAAATGGTACCCATTTCTATTTAAGCAAGAAATAGAAACAATGTTCTTTATTAACGAAGGAACATAATAACAATTATCCAATTCTATGACAAGTTCTGTAGGGAGCTTCAGAAATATGTTCCGATGGCGACTGTAGCAACCTTTGCTCCATTGCCAACTTGCAAATTTGATTCTCTCTTGACGAGTCTTCTTCTATTCCTTAGCCCTTGTATGTCATTACATATATGTGAGCTACACCCAGTATCCAATACCTAAGTGTCTAAGAAAATAGAATGAAAATCAATAACGAAGATACCTGAAGAGGATGGGGCATCGGATGTCTTCTTCTTCTTCACGGACTCAAGATAAATCTTACAATTTCTTCGCCAATGATCCTCCTTGCCACAATGATGACAAGTGCCCTTTTGAGCTAGTTCTGCCTTCTTAGCCTTCTTCTTCCCCTTATGTTGTTCTTTTAATTTCCTCTTAGAACCTTTCTTTAAGGAATCAACTAACAACACCGTCTTATCCTCATGCTTCACAGAAGGCTCCACAGTTTTCAGCATGTTGAGGAGTTCAGGAATGGTGGATTCAAGTTTGTTCATCCGGTAGTTCATCACAAACTATGAGTAACTCTTGGGCAAACAATGAAGAATTAAGTCAATACTTAATTCATGATCCATCACAAACCCGAGTGTAGTTAATCGCTCGTTGTACCCATTCATCTTTAGCACAAATTGCACCACAGATGAACCTTCTTGCATCTTAGAGGTGAAGAGGAGTTTGGAGACTTTGAACCTTTCAGATCTCTCTTGCTCGTCAAACAACTCATGAAGATGAAAGACTATGGTATTAGCATCCATATGCTCATGCTGCTTCTGAAGCTCGGGTACCATCGCGGTTAGCATGATGCAACTCGTCACATGTTTCTGATAGGCCAACAATTGGTCTGAAGTTGCATCGTCCTTAGGATAGTTGGGAAGAGGCTCTTCGAGGACATACATGAGCTTTTCTGCCTTGAGAACAATTCTCAAGTTTCTAAGCCAGTCCAAGAAGTTAGGCCCAGTCAATTTATTTGAATCCAAAATAGAGCGAAAATTTAAAGACGTCATGATCAATCAATTAACCTAGAAATACAAATCGAGCATATATGAGAAAGATGGAAAAATGCATCAACATACATTTACAAATCCCATTCATTTTTTCGAATTTAAAAACCCCAAAATCACTTTGAGAGATCGTAGGTCCATCTCAGAATGGGTTGATATCCAACATAGATAAGAACAACATTGGAGAGAGTCCAACAAGTCGTTCATAGCTACGATGGTAGGTATCAAATATATCAATTACATATCACGTATATGTAACTATCACATTGTGCTATTAACTAATTGAATGTTCATACAAACATTGGGTTTTTAACACATTAACAAGTGTGCATCATATGCATAGCACCCAACTTCACCTCTCTTCACATCGACCTTGAAGAGAGTCCAACAAGCCGATGCTTCAAGTTAAAGCTGACCCATTAATCGAGAAATAGTTTTAATATGGTTAGAGCACATTCAATCGTTTAGTTAGTCTTGGAGAGAGTCCAACAACCCAAACTAAAGATTGACCTCTGACTCATACCAAATTAGTATTAAACTATTTCAATGGTTTGAACATGTTCAGGTTCGATTTGGGCTTGGAGAGAGTCCAACAACCCAAACAAGAAATGGAACTTCGGTTCTAACCATATCAATAGAAGGTGTAGGCTTTAAAATTGTGTAAGAGTTTTGAGGTCTCATCCCCCTTTCCATGCAAACAACTATTATCTACATGGCATGACACACATGACATACATATGTGCAACTAATGCATCTACATGTCAAGTGATTTCTAAATTGTCATAATTAATTTTGGAAATAAAATATGTTTGTGATTTGATTTCTCAAATCAAATCTCATTGATTAAATTAGGAAATAAATTTCCAAATCTAATCACATATTTTATTTATGGAAAATATTAATTAAGGAAATTCAAATTTAATTTAGGAAACAAATTTCCTAATCACATAAGGAAATTCCTAATTTGAATTTCTTAACTAATTTAAATTTCCATAATTTTCTAAACTTTCCAAAAGTAGAAAATTTTTAAAATTACAATTATAATAAAATATTTATCGCAAAACAATTTTACGATTATGTCGGAACATAGTCGAGCTCTAATACCACTGTTGGGTTTTCAGGGCATCGACGTGGGCATGTGTTCAAACATGTTTCGTAAACATGCACAGTGGAAGCAAATAAAAAATGGTAGTAAACTATTTTATTACATTACAAATATCACACACATGCAGATACAACAGTGTAGACATAATCATACATTTAAATTTTGTAATAAAGGAAATTACACTAGGTATACCTGACAAATAACACGTAGTGGGATGGGAATCAACCTTAGCGACCCTCGCAAGTTTCGCCTCTATCCAAGTCCACACCGAGTATTGTCTGGATAACTTCACAAGCTACGAGCCCCATCTTAATGAGAGATACTAGTCTCACGTCGAAGACATTGTGATCTGAGAGACGATCACAAAACAAGTTTCACAAACTTGTTTCCTCGGAAGTGTCGGGCAATCAAATTAGCCAGCTGCAGCAAGGTGGTCGGCGACTACAAGGGTCGGCAGCTAGGCTGCAGGCTGGAGGATGGGCGATGGCTAGTGGCTGGCCGACTGCTGGAGGAGACGGTGCGACCAAGTTGGGCAGCAACAACACTAAGGGTGGGCGACGCACAAGCAAGGAGAAGAGAAGAAGGCAACTAGGGTTTCACAAACTCTAACTCCTATTATTTATAGAGAACGTGTTTCTTGACCATCAAGAAACCCTCTCTCAATGGTTATCAGTTCACAACCAAAACCCGTTAACCCGCTCCATTATTTTTAAGTTAAAATAAAACAAACCATGTTAGTCTATTTTAAGTTAAAATAAACCAAACCAAATTTGCTTCATTCATTTAAAACAAACTAAACCCCTTTGGTTTATTTTCCACTATTGGATTAGAACCAAACCAATTTGGTTCATCCATCATGTCTTCAAAAGACTTGGCCCATCCATGCTTCCGATGTGACTGAAACAATTTCATGCTCGCTCTTTGTTTGGTCCAACCAAACCAAGTCTCTCTCGATCTGAGAATCCCATTCTCAAGCTTGTTTTAAATCCTTCGGATAATACTCGTAGTGCGTGTGACCAAATAGGCTCTCGATTTATGTTGTCCATCTATAATTAACCATTAATTATAGACCGATCATGAGTGGTACCTAGTAGTATATCATGATTCCCAATTAATCGAAAAATCAACGGTTGACCCCAGAACAACTTCTAAAAACTTTCAGCAGCTACAATGAGTCGTGCCCTGATGTGAGCAAAACATATAGGGTTTTAGGAGTAGTTTTTGCTCACATCCCATTTCATTTTGTACTTGTTTCATGCATATCGTACTTTGTTTTGCAAGCATTTCCTATTTTCTGGTTCGGAGATTTGCTCTTTGTACTTTTGTGTGCAGGCCAATAGCATTTCATGGGGAAAACGATGCACTTTCAGAGCGAAAGAAGGATATTTGGCAGCTGGTCACAGAAGGGGACATGGCCAGAGTGTGTGGCTACACACGGCCATGTCCGAGGCTCAAGATCGCCCACCACAGTGCCACACATGGTCTGACCGTGTGTTTCCACATAGTCATGTGGCGCTGGGCGATTTTGACGCGATTTAGTTATTTTCCAAATTTCGGGGAGATCTACCCTAATGTCTATATAAAGGAAGCTACGGCCAAACCCTAGAGGAGGGCCATTTTGGCTGGGACGATACACTGGTGCCCTAAAAAGCATCGGGAACTCGCAACAGGGAGGAAGGAAGCCGCTCAAGATCCAAGTTCTTCACCTCAACGCCAGAGAGAAGAGTCACATTGCACCATAATTTACATTCTCTGTATCATTTATTTTGTATTTTTGAATTCGTTCATGCCTTGTGTTTCTCTTCTCGTATTCATGGAGTAGATTCTCCTATTCTAGGATTAGGGAGTAGTTTGTGTGCGTAGAACATGTTATTTCAAATATTATTTCTGTTCTTGAATTCATATTTGCAATTGGTGATTATTTTGATCTATAGCTATTTATTTTCTTCTTCTATTTACTGTGCAAAGCTAATACGAGGGGTGACAGCCCTCGGATCAAAGATTTAGGGGTTGGCCTCATCTTCGGTAATCGTAGATAGAAGGGTGTGATAGAGTCGAAAACGAGACACGTTTTGACTCATCATAGGGATTGATTTGGCATCCCTATGATGCACAAGCGAAACCGAAATCCTAGAATGCCCTCAAAGGACTCGTAGCAACCCTTCTCTTCCTCCGTGTGACACTGTATTGAGTTTGAACCATTGACGACCTCACAACCGTAACCCGCTAGATATACCTTCCGAATAGCAGCAATCCATCGAACAAACCATAATCGGATCTCAGTCCATGTGGGATCGATAATCTATTTATTACTTGACGACATCCATGCACTTGCAGGCGCTGAGCGTGAGTGCGTGCTTCGAGTCCTTTAGGGTCTCCGTCGTGAGATTTGTGGTCGCGTTTGTGTGCATCAAGTTTTTGGCGGTGTTGTCGGGGACTGTTGATTCGATTGTGAATCGAAAGTGGATGGTTAGATCACGACATAGATTAGTTTTGTTTATTTGCTTTATTATATATATATATATTTCTTGCATTTTCTTTTCACTTTAGTTTATTCTTTATCTGAACTCGCATCTTTAAAATCTTTTTAATCCCTGTTCTTAAGCGATAAGATATACTCCTAATTTAGATGCTCAGTTCTTCGTATGCATAGACTTTTAGGATCAGAAGACTTGTTTCCGATAGACCCAGAAATTGAACGAACCTACCATAGGAGGAGAGATGAATAGAAGAGTATGGAGGACTAAGACACATCCATGGTCAACTTAGGTAGCCGACCTTTGAGAGATTATGCATCCCCTAGTGCTAGAGGATTTGGGTCAAGCATAGCTAGACCATCCATATCAGCTAGTAATTTTGAATTGAAGCCTGCTCTTATACATATGGTCGAGCAGAGTCAATTCGGGGGAGCTGCAACTGAAGACCCAAATCGGCACCTAGAGATGTTTCTGGAGATCTTCATGACGATGAAGATAAATGGAGTACCTGTTGACGCGATTCGTCTAAGCTTTTTCCCGTTCTCACTGAGGAATAAGGCAAAGGCATGGCTTCACTCCTTGCCTTCCGGAAGCTGTTGGGATGTATACTGAAAGCCTAGTCTTTATATGGACATCTTCATTTTGAAATAAGAATCACATTATCATTGTTTGCATATTTAAAGTTATGCATATTATCTAATACTTTACATTATAGATAACATGATGTGTGGTGTCGCACAGAAGATCATGTTATCAGTTCCTTGTAGAGTATAAGTAGAGGCTCACAACCAAGATGGTTTTGGACAGACCATTGGCATGGTTGTAGTGTAATTTGGTATTGGTTTATCTTGACCATAGAATTACACTAGTATACCTTGTGTGTATTGAGCAGGACTGACTTAGAGGTGATTCAATTTATACTGATTGTATAATTGAATCAAACCTCGGATATTATGGTGTATATACTCTTAATTACGATATAATAACGGGCACATGTACTTAATATTTATTTCTTTGATTTACTAATGGGCGAGATTTATGGGTTAAATCAATAGGCCTGGTAAGTTAGAAAATGATATTATTTACATGGTGTGTCGTTGATTATAGGAGGAAACCATGTCCTATGTATTAGGATGATGATGTCCCCTTGAGGAGCTCATAAGGATCATCATGTAAATCCTACAGGTGGACTTGGTCCAACATGATGATAACGTTGAGTAGTACTACTCATGGAGTTAGATGTTAATTAATTAATTATCAGTAAATTAATTAATTAACAGATATTTGATATCTTAAATATGGAGAGATATATGTACAATTACTATATGGAGCCCATATTTAATTATGGGGGTTGTTGAGGTATATCAATGATAATCCTCTATTAGAATGGATTATCATTAATGGATCGGATTTTATGTGGGTCAGATCCATTGGGTGGCCAAGATCCAACTCCTCCTCATGGTCCCTATTGTAGCCTATTAAAATCCTCAAGAATCCAAAATTCAACAGACACAAATAAAAGGAGGCTTGGGCCAAATCTATATAAGAAGTGGAGAGGCTTGGGTGTGAGAAATCAACCTTGGGTTTGGAGTTGGCATGGAGTTCTTGGATGGCAAGGAAAAGGAGTGGTGCTAGGGTTTGCTTCCCCAAGGGTCGGCGACAAGAGTAAGAGGGATTAAAGTTTTCCTTTCTTTCTTCATGCTTTGGTTGGCGCCCCTCTCCTTCTCTTAGTCCGGTGACTCCTTTTTCCTTCTCAAGGCTGACACTTCTCCTCTTCCTAATCCTTTGGCCGTTGGCACCATCTTTCCCTCTCCTTGGCCGGCGGCAAGAACCAAGCAAGGAGGCTTGGTGGTCGTCGCTAGATAAAAGAAGAAGGGAGTTTGTATCTTCCTTTGTTCAGAGAGAGCAAGGAAAGGAAGATACGTGATATAGGAGGCTTCGACTCTTGGAAGATTGTCTCCCACACGACATCCATGAGGAGGATAGGTCATACGATAGAAGACCAAGAGGTAAACAAGAGGTATAATCTTGTTTGTTTTGATTTTAGTTCTTTTGTATCATGTATGTGGTTATTTTACTTGGACCCCGATGATAAACACAAAAACCGGCGATCCGTACATCATCTATCCCGTGGCTAATTGAGGAAAAGAGTTAGGATGCTTGAATAACAAGTTTGTTCAAGAGACCACTCAAATCGAATAGCACGATGATGAATCGGTTACTTGGGTAATCCATTTTAGTTCAGATTAATTTAATTATTTTTTATCTAGGGACGCGAGATAGGATCGCCATGCACAAGCGACCGAGTCAAAGCAAGAAGTGAAGCTTCAACCTTCTAGTGGTATCAGAGCCACGGTTTTCGATTTTGTATGTTTAGGATTCGGTTACTTTTATGCACTTATCATATATTATGTGTGCCGGATAATAGTAGGATGTGCATATGCAAACTTTTTGATTGCAAGCATAAGATCCAACTATTATAACCATATGTGTGTGTATGTGAATGTATGTGTGTAATCGTAATATTATTTGAATCCTCGGGTTTGACGAGGCTAGTATTTAATTTTTGTAATTAAGTACGACATTGTTTAGCCACTCTTTTATTTTAGTTTACTTTCGATCTAGTTTTCATGTACACTCCTTTGTGGAGTATAGGATCGATGGATGCAAATTAAAATAATTTTTCTTGGCTCGCATCTCCGGATGGCTTGTACATGGCGTAGGGAGGAGTGGACGAGGTGACAACACGACTGAAGGCATATTGGAGAACAAAAGCCATAATAGTTGGAAAATTTGTTTTTCATATTTATTTCTTTTGATTTATATGCTTGTTGTGCTTTCGTAGTTAAAATTCCTCAATTTTAAATTACTAAGTGGGAGAGGGATATTTTTTAAATTCCCGCGGCCTCCATTATAATTTGACATGTGATGCGAACAAACATGCATGTTGGCTTTGAGTGCCTTCCTCCACATCGGATGAGTTTGTTTTGCGGATCACTAGGTCAAATATGGTTATAGGAAATTATTTAGGAGCGTGTGTACTTCCCCATCGGAAGGCATATAATTTGAGGTAATTGCCTTAGTATCTGGTAATGGTGAACACTTAGATGCAAGTAAAAGTATCCTCCCCATCGGAGTCACTTCTTTTATTTGTAGGGCCGAAGAGGAACCAACTATTAATTTTATTTATCAAAAGTAAGGTTGATAGGATAATAAAATTAATGGATAAAAGCTCCTCTTACAAATGAAGAATTCGTATACGTCCACACTTTCATGGCATACGATATTCTCGGTGTTTTGAGGTGTTGGTTGATTTTAAAATTTTATTGTTTGAGGAATCAATAATTTTTTGAAATCTAAATATTTTTGATCTATGTGATTCTTAGGTTTCTTCTAAATGACTTTCAATCCACTTGCTGTGATTCTAAAGGAAAATAAACTTACTGGACCTAACTATGTGGATTGGAAAAGGAATCTGGACATAGTCTTGACTGCTGAGGAGTACAAGTATGTACTTCTCGAGGAGTGTCCTCCTAAGCCTACAAATGATTATGGGGAAAAGGAGAAAGAGAGTTATAAGAAGTGGATCAAGGATGATGAGATGGCGCGGTGTTACATTTTGGCCTCTATGTCAAATGTATTGCAACATCAGCATCAAGCCATTACCATTGCCTATGACATGATGCTCAATCTCAAGGAACTTTTCGGACACCAGAATTGGGTTGTTAGGCAAGAAGCCATGAGAAACTTGATGACAACCACCATGGTTGAGGGAACACCCGTGAGGGATCATGTTCTCAAGATGATGGCTTATTTGAATGAGCTGGAAGTCCTTGGAGTGGAGATCGATGGGAAAACCCAGGTCGATATCATTCTCTAATCTCTACCTAGGAGTTTTGAGTAGTTTTGCCTAAACTAAAACATGAATAAAAGGTTGTATTCATTGGCGGAGCTTCTGAAAGAACTCCAGGCAGTAGAGGGACTTTTTCGTCAGAGTTCTCAAGTTTTGGTTGCCCAGAAGGTTTCTACTTCTAAGCCGAAAGGCAAGAAGAAGAAGAAACAAGGTGCAGTAAAGGTGGTGGGAGGATCTTAGGGAGGAGTGAAGAAGTTGAAAGGCAAGTGCTTCACTTGCAAGCAAACTGGACATTGGAAGGCTGACTGTCCCATTCAGAAGCAGAACAATGGTATATCTTTTGGTCTAGTCGTTGAAACATGTTTAGCGGTGTTATCTATCGGCACCTGGTGTGTAGATATGAGAGCCACTGATCATGTCTACAATACTTTGCAGGGGTTCCAGGAAACCAGACGACTAGGTGAGGGGGAGATTATCGTCTACATGGACAATGCTACGAAGGTGGCGGCTATTGCAGTGGGAGATGCTTATTTATCTTTTGATAGGAATAAAACTTTGGTTTTGAGAAATTGCCTTTATTTACCTTCTTTTAGAAATAATTTAATTTTAGTTTCTAAATTATTTTTGGAAGAATATTCTATTTCTTTTAATGACAGAGTTGTTATAAAAGGGAATAGGGAGATTATCTATTCTGGTAGGTTGGTAGGAAATTTGTACACTCTTGAACCAAAAGCTCCCACGGTGTGAATAGAAATAAATAACTCATCTTCTAAATCTAATAAGAGAAAAGAACCTTCAAAAATGAAACAAACGTATCTTTGGCATCTAAGGTTAGGTCATATTAACCTGAGTATAATTCAAAGATTGATAGCTGATGGACCTTTGGGTTCATTAGGCGTGGAAGATTTCCCAACCTACGAATCTTGCTTGGAAGGTAAAATGACCAAGAGGCCTTTTAAGGTCAAGGGGTATAGAGCCAAAGATGTGTTGGAATTGGTTCATTCTGATTTGTGTGGTCCTATGACTTTCAAGGCTAGAGGTGATTTTGAATATTTCATTTCTTTTATAGATGATTATTCAAGATATGGATACATTTACTTGATGTGTCGCAAGTCTGAATGCTTTGACAGATTCAAAGAATTCATGGCTGATGTGGAGAAACGTCAAGGTAAAAGTATCAAGACACTACGATCTGATTGTGGTGGTGAGTACCTCTTGGGAGAGTTTAGGAGTTACTTATTAGAGGCTGGGATTCAATCCCAACTGTCTGCACCTGGTACACCCCAGCATAATGGTGTGGCAGAGAGAAGGAAAAGGACTCTTATAAAGATGGTTAGATTGATGATGAGTTATTCTGAGTTACCAGATTCATTCTGGGGTATTCTCTGGATATGACAGTGTATATTCTAAACTTGGTTCCATTTAAATCAGTACCTTCTACTCCCACAGAATTGTGGGCTGGGCGAAAGCCTAGTCTGAGACATATTCGAATTTGGGGTAGTCCAACACATGTGCTGAAGGGAGATGTTGGTAAGTTGGAACCTCGTACAAAAGTGCACCTGTTCGTAGGCTATCCTAGAGGAACGAAAGGTGGTTTGTTCTATAGTCCTAGAGATCAGAGGGTGATCGTTAGCATGAATGCCCAATTTATGGAGGAAGACTATGTGATGAACCACAAGCCCATGAGCAAGATTGTTCTACAGGAGTTAAGAGGGGAAGTCCCTACTTCAGTACCAATGGTACAAGAGGATATACCACAATTGACTGCATCGCTTGTCACAGAGGATACACAGGTGATGCCTCGTTGTAGTGGGAGGGTTGTTAGACAACATGAGAGATTTATGTTCTTGGGAGAATCTTCTGATTTGATTCTTGGTGAACAAGAATCTGATCCCTGGACATATGACGAGGCAATCCAAGACAAAGATGCGGTATCTTGGCAAAGGGTGATGAATTCTAAGATAGAATCTATGGATTCAAATTAGGTCTGGGAGCTAGTAGAACCACCCAATGGTGTAAAAACCATTGGATGCAAGTGGATCTACAAAAGAAAGAGAGGAACAGACGGGATGGTTGAGACCTTCAAAGCAAGGCTTGTTGCGAAAGGGTATACTCAGAAAGAGGGTATCGATTATGAGACCTTTTCGCCGATAATAATGCTTAAGTCTATCCGGATTCTCTTATCAATTACTGCTCATATGGATTATGAGGTTTTGTAGATGGATGTCAAGACAACTTTCCTTAATGGAAGTCTTGAATAAAACATTTATATGGAGCAACTAGAGGGATTCATTGCAAAGGGCAAAGAGCATCTTGTGTGCAAGCTTAATCGGTCCATTTATGTATTGAAGCAAGCTTCGAGATCTTGGAACATCCACTTTGATGAGGTAATCCAGTCATATGGATTTATTCAAAGTCTGGATGAGTCTTGTGTATTCAAGAGATGTGACGAAAATATAGTGGTATTTCTTGTACTATATGTAGATGACATTTTGTGTTGGTGCAGGGGCACTAGATATTCAAACCTGTGTTTTGATTATGGCAAAGACACAAAGTTAAGTTTACATCGTTATCTCACAAGCTAAATCAAGTGTGCAGAAAAGTGCTAAAGCTGGAGCTGAAGGCTAGCGACACCCGGAGGAAGCCGCGGTGGTCGGGTGACACTCGAGTGACTTCGGAGGGAGCCGAAGGAATCGAGTGGAAGGCCAGAAGCAAAAGCTACTATCGTGGTAAGCTCATGTGAGTGAGAGATTGTAAGGTCGTGTCCTCTTTACGGGGACGACCGTAGGAGGCGATCCGATTAAGACTTCCCGTGGAAGGTCTAGGTCGAGATCGAACGATCAGAAACCGTCGCATTTATCATTTTCCGAGCTAACCTCTTCTTTGCCGAGAAGTGGCGGTGGCGGTCATTCTGGACATCAAGCGATCGATGCACATCACCGACCGATGGCATTTAATCACCAAGGCTTAGGTCAAAATGGATAACGTTTGACGTGGCCACTTCGCGATAAAATTTGGACAACTTCATGATCTGTTCCGAAAAAAGAGGAGACATATTCAGAGGCCAAAATCTATAAAAGGAGGGGAGGATTCCAACTCCAAGTATCATCAAGTTTATTCATCAAGTGCTCCTACAACGCCAACGCTCCAACGCCGTCATAACGCCGACGCGACGACAAGTTCAAATCTCCTTCGTCGACAGCAGTAGCAAGTAATTATTTTTATTGTATTCTTTATTTTAATCGTAAAGAGGTGAGGTAGGCTTGTTGCCTCATCCTCGTACATTCGGTTTTTGTGATCGTTGTCTCCTACCTTTAACGAGGAGGAGACGTTATAGTGCTTTGCCCTCCGTACCGATAGGGCCTTGGAGTAGCAACTGCTGGGTTGTGAACCAAGTAAAAATAAACGTGTTCCTTTATTTTCCGCTTCTCTTACTCGTTTAATTGTCTACTCGAACAAAACGTCGAAAAGATTTACGATCGCTATTCACCCCCCCTCTCTAGCGACGCTTCTCGATCCAACATTTTGCTCATTGGCAACAATGTCAAAGTGTTGTCAGACATAAGGGTATGGTTGTCCAAACAGTTTGATATAAAGAACTTGGGAGAAGTGGGACACATCCTTGGGATCAAGGTTATATGGGATCGCAAGAAAAGGATGTTGTGCTTATCTTAAAAACACTATTTTGGCTCATTTTAGCATGCAGAACACCAAGAAAGGTTTTCTACCTTTTAGGCATGAAGTACCTTTATCTAAAGAGATGTGTCCTAGAACATCAAAGTAGATAGAGGAGATGAAGGCGGTTCCTTATGCTTCGACGGTAGGAAGCCTCATGTATGTTATGTTATGTACGAGACCGGATATCTACTTTGCCGTGGGCATGGTTAGCAGATATCAGAGTAATCCAGGACAGGGAGATTGGACAGCGGTAAAGCATATATTGAAGTACCTGAGAAGGACTAGGGATTATATGCTAGTATACCAGGCAGATCAATTACTCCCTGTGGGTTACACAAATTTTGACTTCCAATCAGATCAGGATAATAGTAAGTCTACCTCTGGTTTTGTGTTTACTTTGGGAGGTGGAGCCATTATATGGAGGAGTGTCAAGCAGAAATGCGTGGCAGACTCTACCATGGAAGCTGAGTATGTGGCAGCCTCTGAGGCAGCCAAAGAAGTTGTATGGCTCAGGAACTTTTTGATGGACTTGGATGTGATTCCTGGTTTACCTAGAACTATCATAATTTATTGTGATAACAGTGGTACAGTTACAAACTCGAAGGAACCACGAGCCCATAAGGTAAGTAAACACATAGAGCGCAAGTACCACCTGATACGAGAGATCGTAAAGCGAGGAGAAGTTGATGTTGCCAATATTGCATCAGAGGATAACCAGGTAGATCTTTTCACTAAGGCCCTTCCAGTGAGAGCTTTTGATAGGTATGTGGAGGGAATGGGAATCAGATGTATGTCACTTTGATGGCAGCATAGTCTTTTAGTATTAGTGAGAGATTGTTGGGATGCATACTAAAAGCCTAGTCTTTGTATGAACATCTTCATTTTGAAATAAGAATCACATGATCATTGTTTGCATATTTAAAGTTATGCATATTGTGTAATACTTTACATTTTAGATAACATGGTGTGTGGTGTCACACAGAAGATCATATTATTAGTTTCTTATAGAGTATAAGTAAAGGGTCATAACCAAGATGGTTTTGGACAAACCATTGGCATGGTTGTAGTGTAATTTGGTATTGGTTTATCTTGACCATAGAATTATACTAGTACACTTTGTGTGTATTGAGCAGGAATGACTTAGAGGTGATTCAATTTATACTGACTATATAATTGAATCGGACCTCGGATATTAAGGTGTACATGCTCTTAATCTCGATATAATAACGGGCACATGTACTTAATATTTATTTCTTTGATTTACCAATGGACAAGATTTATGGGTTAAATCAATAGGCCCGGTAAGTTGGGAAATGATATTATTTCCATGGTGTGCCATTGATTATAGGGGGAAACCGTGTCCTATGTATTAGGATGATGATGTCCCCTTGAGGAGCTCATAAGGATCATCATGTAAATTCTGCAGGTGGACTTGGTCTAGCATGATGATAAGGTTGAGTGGTACTACTCATGGAGTTAGACATTAATTAATTTATTGTCAGTAAATTAATTAATTAACGGACATTCGATATCTTAAACACGGGAAGATATTTGTACAATTAATATATGGAGCCCATATTTAATTATGGGGGTTTGTGAGGTAGATCAATGATAATCCTCTAGTGGAATGGATTAACATTAAAAGATCGAATTTTATGTGGGTCGGATCCATTGGGTGGCCAAGATCCAACTCCTTCTCATGGTCGCTATTGTAGCCTATTAAAACTCTCAAGAAGCCTTGATCCAACGGACACAATTAAAAGGAGGCTTGGGCCAAATCTATATAAGAAGTGGAGAGGCTTGGGCGTGAGAGATCGACCTAGGGTTTGGAGTTGGCGTGGAGTTCTTGGACGGCAAGGAAAAGGAGTGGTGCTAGGGTTTGCTTCCCTAAGGGCCGGCGACAAGAGTAAGAGGGATTAGGGTTTTCCTTTCTTTCTTCACGCTTTGGTTGGCGCCCCTCTCCTTCTCTTGGTCCGGCGACTCCTTTCTCCTTCTCAAGGCCGATGCTTCTCCTCTTCATAATCCTTTGGCCGGTGGCACCATCTTTCCCTCTCCTTGGCCGGCGACAAGAACCAAGCAAGGAGGCTTGGTGGTGGGTGCTAGATAGGAGAAGAAGGGAGTTTGTATCTTCCTTTGTTCAAAGAGAGCAAGGAAAGGAAGATACGTGATCTAGGAGGCTTTGACTCTTGGAAGATCATCGCCCACATGACATCCAAGAGGAGGATAGGTCATACGATAGAAGATCAAGAGGTAAACAAGAGATATAATCTTTTTTGTTTTGATTTTAGTTCTTTTGTATCATGTATGTGGTTATTTTACTTGGACCTCGATGATAAACACAAAAACCGGCGATACGTACATCATATATTCCGTGGCTAATCGAGGAAAAAAGTTAGGTCGCTTGAACAACAAGTTTGTTCAAGCGACCACTTAAATCGAATAGCACGATGATGAATTGGTTGCTTGAGTAATCCATTTTTATCCGGATTATTTTTTTTATCCGGGGATGCCAGATAGGATTGCCATGCACAAGCGACCGAGTCGAAGCGAGAAGCGAAGCTTCAACCTTCAAGAAGCATTACCACATGGGAGTAGTGTGAGCAACAATTCTTGAATAAATACTTTCCACCAAGTAAGACTGCTCACATGCGCCATCTGATAACTAGCTTCCATCAGGAGGAAGGGGAGTTTCTGTTTGAAGCCTGTGATCGCTACAAGGGGTTACTCTACCAATGCCCCCATCATGGATTAGAGAGGTGATTGGTGATCCACATTTTCTATAATGGGATCACGTATGCCACAAAGGTGTCCCTCGATTCTGTCGCAGGAGGAGCGCTTATGAATAGGACTATCGAGGAAGCGGAGAAGCTTATATAAGAGGTGGCCCAGAACCACCATCAATGGGCTTCCGAACGTAGTCACCTAGCTTCATGCAGTAGGTAGATACGCTGTCAACTCGATTAACCACCTATCGGCAAGGATGGACGCACTTAGCAGACGGTTCGACTCTTTAAATCCTGTCTCTACTTGTGTGGCTAATACCTTTGGGGAAGGAGTTGCAGCATATCATGAAGATTACTATGGAGGGCAAGACACCTTAGAAGAGAAGATCGAGCATGCCGATGCGGTTGGGGATTATAATCAAAGGGACAACAACCCATACTCCGGTACTTACAATCCCGGATGGAGGAATCACTTGAATCTTTCCTATCGGAATATCTCGGGGAACTTCCAACCATCAGGAGGGTATAAGCAATAACAGGACAATGGGCAACAAAAACCATAGAAGTCTAGACTGGAACTAATGATGGAAGACTTCATTGCAACCCAAACTAAGGCTAATGCAGAATTTCGACGGCAACATCAAAAATATGAAGAGGCACTTAGGGACTTGAAGGCAACTATTGACGGCCTTGAAAGTCACACAAAGATGTTGGAGACACAGGTGATCCAAATAGCCGAAATCGTGTCGCAAACCATGGATAACCCTCCACCGGCAGCCGAGCAAAATCAGATCAAAGGAGAAGGAGTATACAATGAGGGAGTAGGTCAGAATAGCAGATTTGCTAGGGGGTGTGCAACCATGATTTTCACCCTACCCAACCAAGATGAAATCAAAGAAAAAATTCCACCACAGCTTGAGGACCCCAGTGAATTTGTTATACCCTACCTGATCTATGGTGAGAGCTTCGATGAAGCACTGTGCAACTTAGGGTCATCAGTCAGTGTGATGCCCTATGCACTATATCTGAAGATGGGACTGAGTGGCATTCAACCAGTGGGCCTTGGTATTCGTATGGCGGACGACTCAGTCAAGGAACCCATTGGCATGCTAGCACATGTGCCTGTGGTCATTGAGAATTTCATGATACCCACGGATTTTATCATACTTGACATAGGACCAAACCCTTAGAACCCTATCATTTTTGGAAGGCCCTTTCTAACGACTGCAGGAGCATGCATAGACATGAAGGCACACAAGATCTCCTTGGAGGTGGAAGGCGAGATCATCATCTTCAATCTCTCAGAGTGTAAAGATCCCTTTTCAGACGGGTACACTTCCTGCAGGGTAAAGACCACCCCACAAAGAGAGGATCGAGGCGCAGAGACGGATGAATGGAGGTTCACGGAGCCTCCCGAGCTAAGTTGAAGCAAAGGAGTAGGGTTGAGCTAAAAGACCTTAAACAAAGCGCTTCTTGGGAGGCAAACCAAGTTTAATTTTTCATGTTTTTAATTTTTTTGCATTCATGTGTATAATTTAGACTTTGATTTATGGTCATTTACATTTTTTTTCCAAATAGTATAGGATTAGAAAGAACTTGCTAGGTAGATGCACAGAATTGCTTCCCCGCTTCGGTCGCTTATGCATGGCGATCCTATCACACGTTCCCGAATTAAAAATATTAATCCAGACGAAGATAGATTACCAAAGAAACCGATCCATCATCGTGCTATTCGATTTGAGTGGTCGCTTGAACAAATTTATTGTTCAAGCGACCTAACTCTTTTCCTCGATTAGCCACGGAATAGATGATGTACGGATCGCCGGTTTTTGTGTTTATCATCGGGATCCGAGTAAATAAACCACATACATGATACAAAAGAACTAAAATCAAAACAAACAAGAATTATACCTCTTGTTTATCTCTCGATCTTCTATTGTATGACCTATCCTTCTCTTAGACATTAAGTGGGCGATGATCTTCTAAGAGTTGAAGCCTCCTAGATCTCTTATCTTCCCTTCCTTGCTCGCTCCGAAAAAGGGAAGACAAACTCCCTTCTTCTCCTATCTAGTGTTGACCACCAACCTCCTTGCTTGGTTGTTGCCGCCGGCCAAGGAGAGGGAGATGCCGGCCAAGACAAAGGAAGAAAGGCCCCTTGCCTTTGTTGCCGCCGACCCTAGGAAAAAGAGAGGAGGTGTAGAGAAGGTGTCGGCCAAGGAGATGGGGTGGAGGTGCCGACCAAAAGGGAAGAAAAACCCTAATGTAGATGCCAGCCAAGAGAAAAACCCTAGCACCAAAGAATTCAATTGCCGCCCAAGCCTCTCCGCCCCCCCCCCCCCCTCCTTTTTTATAGACCTAGGCTTCATGAGGTATTTATAATAGGCTACAATAGAGACCATGAGGAGGAGTTGGATCTTGGCCACCCAATGGATCCGAACCCGATCCATTAATGATAATCCATTCCACTAAAGAAATCATCATTGATCTACCTCACCAACCCCCATAATTAAATATGGGCTCCACATATTATTTGTACAAATATCTCCCGTGTTTAAGATATTGAATGTCTGTTAATTAATTAATTTACTGATAATTAATTAATTAACATCTAACTCCATGAGTAGTACCACTCAACCTCATCATCATGCTGGACCAAATCCACCTGCAGGATTTACATGATGATCCTTATGAGCTCCTCAAGGGGACATCATCATCCTAATACATAGGACATATTTTAACGTTATTATATCGGGATTAAGAGCATGTATACCATAATATCTGAGGTCTAATTCAATTATATAGTTAGTATAAATTGAATCACCTCTAGATCGGTCCTGCTCAATACACACAAAGTGTACTAGTGTAATTCTATGGTCAAGATAAACCTATACCAAATTACACTACAACCATGCCAATAGTTTATCCAAAACCATCTTGGTTGTGAGCCTCTACTTATACTCTACAAGGAACTGATAACATGATCTTCTGTGTGACACCACACACCATGTTATCTACAATGTAAAGTATCAGACAAGATGCATAAATATAAAATGCAAACAATGATCATGTGATTCTTATTTCAAAATGAAGATGTTCATACAAAGACTAGGCTTTCAGTATACATTCCAACAATCTCTGACTTATACTAAAAGACTATGCTGTCATCATACTGCCATACATCTGATTCCTATTCCCTTTACATGCCTATCAAAAGCTCTCGTTGGAAGGGCCTTAGTGAAAGGATATGCCAGGTTATCCTCTAATGCAATCTTGGTGACAACAACTTCTCCTTGCTTTATGATCTCTCATATTAGGTGGTACTTGCGCTCTGTATGTTTACTTGCCTTATGGGCTCGTGGTTCCTTCGAGTTTGCTACTGCACCACTGTTATCACAATAAATTGTGATAGTTCTGGGAAAACCAGGAATCACAACTAAGTCCATCAAGAAGGTCCTGAGTCATACAACTTCTTTGGCTGCCTCAGAGGCTGCCACATACTCAGCTTCCATGGTAGAGTCCGCCACGCATTTCTGCTTGACACCCCTCCATATAATGGCTCCACCTCCCAAAGTAAGCACAAAACCAGAGGTAGACTTACTATTATCCCGATCTGATTGGAAGTCAGAATCTGTGTAACCCAGGGAGTAATTGTTCTGCCTAGTATACCAACAAATAATCACTAGTCCTTCTCCGTACTTCAATATATGTTTTACCACAGTCCAATGTTCTTGTCCTGAATTACTCTGATATCTACTAACCATGCCCACGGTAAAGCAGATATCCGACCTCGTACATAACATAACATACATGAGGCTTTCTACCGCCGAAGCATAGGGAATAGCTTCCATCTCCTCTATCTCCTTTGATGTTCTAGGACACATCTCTTTAGATAAAGATACTCTATGCCTAAAAGGTAGAAAACCTTTCTTGGAGTTCTGCATGCTAAAACGAGCCAAATTTGTGTCTATGTATGAAGCTTGAGATAAGCACAACATCCTTTTTTTGCAATCCCTTATAACCTTGATCCTAAGGATGTGTCGCACATCTCCAAAGTCCTTCATATCAAACTGTTTAGACAACCAACCCTTATGTCTGACAACACTTTGACTTTGTTGCCAATGAGCAAAATGTCATCTACATATAGTACAAGAAATACCACTATGTTTTTGTCACATCTCTTGTATACCCAAGACTCATCCGGGCTTTGAATAAATCTATATGACTGGATTACCTCATCAAAGTGGATGTTCCAAGATCTTGAAGCTTGCTTCAATCCATAAATGGACCGATTAAGCTTGCACACAAGATGCCCTTTTCCCTTTGCAATGAATCCCTCTAGTTGCTCCATATAGATATTTTCTTCAAGACTTCCATTAAGGAAAACTGTTTTGACATCCATCTTCCAAACCTCATAATTCATATTAGCAACAATAGAGAAGAGAAACCAGATAGACTTAAGCATGGCTACCGGTGAAAAGGTCTCCTCATAATCGATACCCTCTTTTTGAGTATACCCTTTCGCAATAAGCCTTGCTTTGTGTTGGAATGTATACTGAAAGCCTAGCTCTTTTTGTATGAACATTTTATTTTGGAATAAGAATCACATGATCATTGTTTGGTATCTTGCTTTATCTTTATTATTGTTTAGTTATATTTTCCGCTTGCTCTAATGATAGATGTAGACAATCAACGAACGACTTCAACTCATACGATGAAAGAGGGATATTCACCCCCCTCTAGCCGGCCAACATCGACCCTACTAGTGGTATCAAAGCCAAGTCGCTTGTCGAGGACTAACCACTGCAACAAGCACTACATCACGAGATGACCGGCTCTAATATTCATCCGCCAAAGTTCGAGGGGGAATTCTCTTGGTGGAAGAAGCGAATGGAGGTATTTTTCGAAACCGACTTCGAAATTCTATTAATTATGGAAAATGGTTTCGAGATGCCTAGGGATGAAGAAGGGGAGCCATTGGAAAAATCAAGGTGGAGCAAGAGGCAAAGGGAGGAATACTTGGCAAACTCCAAGGCAAAGCACCACCTCTACAACGTACTCCCCCAACAAGAAGTGAATCGGATAGGGGAATGTGCTAGCGCCAAGGAGATGTGGGAGAAACTTATAGAGATTCATGAAGGCACATCCGAGGCCAAGCTAGCAAGGAGAGATGTCCTTCGTTCCCAACTATCCTACATCAAACTTGAAAAGGGAGAGAAGGTAAAATCCCTACACTCTAGGTTTAAGGAAATTCTAACCGGTTTGACAAGTGTAGGGGAAAAGCTCTCCAACCGGGATATGGTAATGAAGGCTATATATGCCTTTCCTCGGTCCTCAAGATGGAGCTCTATGGTGGATTCCTTCTACATCTCCAAGAACTTATAAGTTAGCACCTTGGAGGAATTCTTCTCAACCATGGAGCTCCACGAAACAAGGCTCGAAGGGGTAGTAGAAGAGCCTAGAATTCAACCATCAAGAGGAGTAGCCTTGATAGCCAACAAGGGGAAGAAGAAGATGGAGACTCCCTCCTCATCCGATGAAGCATCCTCCTCCTCCATGGATAGCACGGAAGAAGCTTACATGGTAAGGAAGGTAAGACGTACTTTGAAAAATTTTAAATTTAATAAATCTAATGATAGGAAGAGAAGACCAAGGGGGAAGGTGATTTGCTACAATTGCCAACAAGAGGGACACATAAGAGATAATTGTCCACTCTTGAACAAGAGCAAAGAAGAGAGGAGAAAGAAAGAAGAAAAGAAGAAAAAGGGGAGCAAGAAGAAGGAAGAAGAAAAGAAGGCCAAAGAAAAGGGGAAGGCCAAGGCACTAAAAGCAAGAACTTGGGATGACCCCTCTTCATCATCATCATCATCATCAGAAGAGGAGAATGCTTTTTTCACCAACCTTTCTTTGATGGCGTTTGATGACCTAGACACCTCCTCCTCTGAGCAAGAAGAAAGAAGCACTAGTGAGGAGAGCTCGAGTAAAGGGGGAGCTTCATCCTCATCATCATCGGAATCGAAGGAAGAGGATATGGAAACTATGGTAACGAATCTCTCACCCAATAAGATAGTTTCCATAATTTCTAGCCTTACTAAGGATATATTTAGGGATAAGAAAAAGAATAAAAGCATGCTAGATCAAATTAAGGACTTAGAAGAAAAACTAGAAAAAGCATGCTTAAATATTAATGATAATATTTCTTCTAGTTTCAATGATGCATGCTCACATGAATATATGTCTTTTGATGTTAATGATGCATGCATTGAGGAAAATAGGGCTTTAAGAGAGAAAGTAGATCATTTAACCAAAGCCCTAGAAAAATTCACCATAGGCTCCAACACCTTGAACATGATCATAAGGAGCCAAAGGGCAAGCTTCAACAAGAAAGGCCTAGGATATAAGGAAAATAAAAATGAAAAGGCCTATAAATGCTGGATTTCTAGGGTTCAAGATAAAAAGAAAATAATAGCTAGAAAATGGATCCCTAAGGAATTTTTAGTGAACCCCATAGGAAAGAATTTGTTTTGGGTTGTTAAATCCATCCTTAAGGGTTAGGGAAACCCTAGGATAGTCAATCATATGGAATTTACTTATATCATATTTTTGGTTGACTTAGGATGGTGGGACTTAATTTTAGAAATAGTGTTGGGTGATGATAATGTGCCCATAAATTGATAATAATGCTTAAATCATGATGATTAATATAATTGTTATACATGTTTGCAATCATGATTTATGATCTTGATATTTGATAGATAATCATGGGCAATAAGGTTTAAAATCATGCTTTAGGTGATATTTGAATTTTTATCATAATTTATACCTAATGCATGATTATAAATTGATGAATACATGTGTTTCATGATCATAATATAAAATCAATTCATATATATTTTTATGATCATGTGGTATGATAGGATGATACTTAACCTTGTGTAGAATTGCATGAAATTAATGGTTAAGTATATATAAATACCTTTAGGATACATCTCACACTCACCATAGGCTACCTTAATTGAAAACTTAGCATGGGCGAGATGATAGGATGATACTAATGGTCCACTAATGCCTATGACATTTAGATGGTCTTTTAAAGTATCAAAATAGCAATAATAGACCAATTATGGGGAAGACTTATATTTAATTCATAGATATATTGCCCAAAGATCATGATTGGATATTTCATATGTTTTCAAAACATTTTCTTACTTTAAAAATCTATGTGTTCATGTTTTGCAACAATCCAAAGCAAAACTAGGTGTTAAAATTGATACAAACTTGATAAAAAAAACCTAGTTGTTTTTGAAGCTTTTGGATTTTTGGCTAATTTTCGAAAATATAATGATTTTTCATTGATAAAGATACTAACAATAAATATGTTCCCCAAATTTCATAATTTTTCGAATTTTGTAGAATTTTTAATGCATTTTTGAAATTCATCCCGAAAATAAGAAAAATATGAAATCAAAGTGTCAGTCGACTGGTAGTCTGAACTAGTCGACTGATCGACTGATAACATGCTTAGTAACCTTCTTTTATCAGATTTTAAGGCATGTTTTGGTAATTTTTGTTCCCTAGAGTTGATGCCATGCTTGTATAAACTTTGTTTAATATTTTTGATGGTGTCAAAGGGAGAGAAATATGCATGTTTAAGTAAGGGGAGAATTGCATTTAGGGGGAGTTTCATGTATTAAGGGGGAGAGTTGATAATCATGTTTATTTACATGCTTTCTTACCTTAGTATTTTTATCAAATGCTTACCTAACTTAAATGGATTGCCACACATCAAAAAGAGGGAGATTGTTAGTGTAATCAACCCGTGATATGGTTTTGATGTGTGTGGTAAAGGGTTTAAGTTATGATGATTGGATTTGATATGCGCGTTGGAGTCTTGCAGGACTTAGTAATTCGCACATGGAGCTTAGGCAAGTTTCACCGCTCACAACCTCGTGCTTGAGTAGGAGAAGGAGCATTGTAGAGTTGCACGCTTGATGTTGCCGAGGGACCGCCGGACAAGATGACTTGAAGCAAAACCAAGGAAGCAGACTTCCAGGGCAAGAGATGTGAAGGTGCATTGTAGTGTCGTGCGCTTGATGCTGCCGAGGGATGTGGTCATGAATGAAGAGAGCTTCGGCGAGGGGCTTCGAGTGAGATGAGAGAATGAGTGAATTGTAAGTAGCTCATTAGGTGAACTTGATCGAATGGCTGAGTGTCGGAGGCTCGACCACAAGGGTGAAGGTTTACCTGCCCGCTGGAAGCTCAAATGGATGTTAAGTTTGGGTTTCACACGACACCAGTCAACTACCATGTCTTGGCAGTCGACTCCAAGTTGAATGGACTCGACTGGTGTTCGACTGGTGTTCGACTGGAATCATTCTGGTCTACCAGTCGACTGGTGTCGAGGGTTTCAGCCAGAGAATGCTTCATAGACAACTAGGCAGTCGACTACGAAGGCATCAGTCGACTGATGAAGACCATCAGTCGACTAATAGGGTGTAACGCCCGTGAAATTCTAGCAATTTTACGAGAAATTTTGGCTTTATGATGATGGGCTTTATGTAGGCCTTTTTGGAGAAATAAAAGAAAATAAGCCAAAAAGAGATGCAAAGCCTAGGAATTGAACCCCCCACCTCTAGAGATAGCCAAGCCTTATAGATGCACCCACTAACCATAAGCCCAATAGAATCATATCATTAGAGGAAAAGGGGAACCTATAGATAAATAGGAGGAGGGTAAATGAAGAGGCTTGACAAAGAGAAGAGAAACTTCTCTTCCTCCCCTTTATAAAGAAGAGAGAAGTTCCACTTGGCCACTTCTTCCTTCCTTCTTCCTCTTCTCTTCATTCTCACCGAAACCCAAGCTCTCTTCTTCTTCCTTTGGCCGAGAGCCCCTTGCAAGCTAGGAGAGAGCTAGGTGACCTCCATTAGGTCATCTCCCCAAGCAAAGCGAAGGATGTAAGATTTCCCTCACCTGCAGTGTATTCGTTTCGTAGGTTAAATTTCGTAAAGATGAAGTGTAGCCCTTGTAGGTTTCGGCCAATTAAGTTTTTAGGCTAAGATTCATGAAAATGATGCTAGGGAACTCCTATAGGTTGTATGCACACTATAGGAATTTTTAGGGGACAAAATTTTAACTTGGTGCCCTTATAGGTTTCGGCCCCAAGGCTTTTTAGGGTTAGGGTTTTTTTTTATGGAAACTCCCCCTTATGAGGTTAGGCCATGATAAGGCTTTAGGAATGAATTCTAGGGGACTAAACCTAAGTTGAACCCATTACAAGTTTCGGCCAACTCATATAATTAGGGTTTGGGTTGCAAGAAAAATGTTTCTAATGACCCTAGGATAAGTTATAGTGCTCATGAATGAATATAAGGTGACAAGAACACTAGTTGAACCCATTCCATGGTTCGGCCAACTCATCTATCTAGGGTTAGGGTTGCAAGAAAATGGTTCTAATGACACTAGAATAAGTTATAGTGCTCATGAATGAATATTAGGTGACAAGAACCCTAGTTGAGCCCCTTATAGGTTTTGGCCACCCTAGGTAACTAGGGTTAGGGTGGCATGAAAATATCCCTCATGATGCTAAGCTAGGTTATAATGCTTTATGAATGAATTTTAGAGGACAAAACCTAAGCTTGAGCCCCCTTACAAGTTTCGCCAGCCCATGGTTTTAGGGTTAGGGTTTCAAAACACCCTATATGTAATTGTGCTATGTGTATAGTTTTTAATATGACATGAACTATGCTTGGGTGATGAATATGTTATGATTCAATGCAACATGAAATTAGGCTATGTGATGAACATGTTTTATTTAATATGCCATGAATAGGCTTAGGAAATATGCTTCATGTTATGATGTAATGTGCCATGTAATATGCCGTGATGAACATGTTGTGTGAAGTAATATGCCATGTATATGCTTCGGGAATGTGTTTCAAGTTTATGGAGTATTGTGCCATGAAATATACCTAGGTGAAGAACATGTTTTGTGATTTAATATGTCATGAATATGCTTAGGAAATATGCTTCATGTTTACGATGCAATGTGTCATGAAACATGCTTATGTGATGAACACGCTTATGCTTTAGGACCCCTTTAGGGTACTCTTATGTTATGAATGCATGTGTCCTTATAAAATGACTAAGATGGAGATGCTTCCCTTTCAAGTAGGGATTAAGAGCTCTCCTTATGATAAGATAAGATGGAGATGCTTCCCTTTCAAGTAGGGATCAAGAGCTCTCCTTATGATAAGATAAGATGGAGATGCTTCCCTTTCAAGTAGGGATCAAGAGCTCTCCTTATGTCAAGATAAGATCAAGATGCTTCCCTTCTTATGATGGGGATCAAGAGCATTCTTTATATTATGTCCAGAAAAGAAAAGAATTAAGTATTTTACTTTGTAAGAGGTTAAGTACCCGACCCGTCAGGTGATCGTTAATCAAATCCATAGGGACACAAGAAGACGTAAGAGGTCTTGCCCTGGTAAGACGTAAGAGGTCTTGCTCTAATAGGACTGGTGGCTCGCTACCCCAGCCTATTAGGGAACGCGTATTATGTGGTACTTAACCTGGGGCCCCCCAAACAAGTTATGATGATATTGAAGTATTTATAAGTATATGTTTTGAAAAGAAAAGACTTTTATGATATTGTGTATGCTTATGTTAAATGCCCTGAATGCTTACGAACTAGGTTCTTTATGCATGCTAGATGTTATGAAGTTATGATGATATTGAAGTATTTATAAGTATATGTTTTGAAAAGAAAAGACTTTTATGATATTGTGTATGCTTATGTTAAATGCTCTGAATGCTTACGAACTAGGTTCTTTATGCATGCTAGATGTTATGAAATTATGATGATATTGAAGTATTTATAAGTATATGTTTTGAAAAGAAAAGACTTTTATGATATTGTGTATGCTTATGTTAAATGCTCTGAATGCTTACGAACTAGGTTCTTTATGCATGCTAGATGTTATGAAGTTATGATGATATTGAAGTATTTATAAGTATATGTTTTGAAAAGAAAAGACTTTTATGATATTGTGTATGCTTATGTTAAATGCTCTGAATGCTTACGAACTAGGTTCTTTATGCATGCTAGATGTTATGAAGTTATGATGATATTGAAGTATTTATAAGTATATGTTTTGAAAAGAAAAGACTTTTATGATATTGTGTATGCTTATGTTAAATGCTCTGAATGCTTACGAACTAGGTTCTTTATGCATGCTAGATGTTATGAAGTTATGATGATATTGAAGTATTTATAAGTATATGTTTTGAAAAGAAAAGACTTTTATGATATTGTGTATGCTTATGTTAAATACTCTGAATGCTTACGAACTAGGTTCTTTATGCATGCTAGATGTTATGAAGTTATGATGATATTGAAGTATTTATAAGTATATGTTTTGAAAAGAAAAGACTTTTATGATATTGTGTATGCTTATGTTAAATGCTCTGAATGCTTACGAACTAGGTTCTTTATCCATGCTAGATGTTATGAAGTTATGATGATATTGAAGTATTTATAAGTATATGTTTTGAAAAGAAAAGACTTTTATTATATTGTGTATGCTTATGTTAAATACTCTGAATGCTTACGAACTAGGTTCTTTATGCATGCTAGATGTTATGAAGTTATGATGTTTAGAGTTAAGTCTAAGTATGTGGTGACTATGTACTTTATGCTAGTTTAGAATTTATGATGTGGTGAAGGTTATGGGTAAGGTTAAGAATACTTGCGATTATGTTCCTTCTGCATGATTAGGGTTTATGTTATTACAAATGTTTATGTTCAAGTTAACCAAATGCTTATGATTACGTCCTTTAGGCATGTTTGGATTTTCCTGATGAATGGTTATGGTTACTTTGAAGAATGTTCGTACCTATGTACTTTAAGTAGGATTAAGACGTATGTTGTTACGAAGGCTTAGGTTAGGAATGCTTATTGTTAAGTTTTAAAACGCTTATGAATACGTCTTTCATGCATGCTTAGTTTATGCAGTTATAACGCTCATGTTCAAAGTATGCCCTGCTTAGATTTATTATGCTTAACCTGCTTATGAACAATTCTATGCCATGCTTAGTTCTTTTTGTACTATTACCTGGATATGTTGTTGATTAGTGTTGCTATGAAATGCTTAGGTCATTTCTATGCCAGCATGCTCATGTTCTAATAGTTTGATGAAATCGTGGCTTTTGTGAGTAGGCAAGGATCTTACTAAGCTATATGCTTATAGTTTATGTTGTCCATATACTGCAGATAAAGGAAGTCTGCACTAGAGGAAGTGGCAGGAGGGGCCATGTGCGTGTGTGATAGTGGCATGGTGGAAGAAGACCCTTCACTATCTGCTTATATTTATATGCTCTAAGAACAATTTAAGACATTGCTTCCGCTTATAAGACTTGTGTTTAATGAGTATCCCTTTATTTAAGAGGTTCGATATGTTAGAACTCATGAACGAATCCTTTCGTTATGCATGTTATGAAATGAGATAAGATATGTGGTCATGCTAATGATGAATAAGATAGGTGATGCATGTGCCAAAGAAGGTTTCAGTTATGATAATCTATTTAAGCATGTAGACTTTGAACGGATCCATATGTAGTATGCTAATAAAAAAAAAATATATAGACTAAAGTAGCGCCGCCCTGAGAGCAGATAAGGGCGGGCGCTACATAGGGTTACCGTTGGACAGTGACGATGACATTAAGAAGCCATTAGAGGGGCAGTCGACTGATGACATGCATCAGTCGACTGGCGCCTGACCAACGGGAAGAACTCCCCTTTCTCTATAAAGAGAAGGGGTGAGGGCCTTTGGGAGCCTAATGTTAATGCTTTAACTCCTAACATCTCCCAAAGTTCTCTAAACGTTTTCCACTCTTCTACTTATGCTAATTCTCATTCCATTGTAAGAAGAGTGGATTCTTGTGTAAAGAGGTTACCTCCACCTAGCTTGGTGCAAAGGAGAGAATAGTGAAAGCTTGAGGCGTGATTCACCTTGGACGAATTGGACCGTGGATTAGTGGCGAAGCCATGAACCACGTTACATCCCTTGTTAGCATTGTTTGGTGTCTTGCTTTATCTTTATTGTTGTTTAGTTGTATTTTTCGCTTGAGCTAACGATAGTTGTAGACAATCAACGAACGACTTCCGCTCATACGACGAAAGAGGGCTATTCACCCCACTCTACCTTGCCAACATCGACCCTACACTTTTCCCCAGAATCATCCACAGGCTTAGGAGGACACTCTTCGAAGAGTACATATTTGTACTCCTCAGCAGTCAAAACAATGTCAAGATTTCTCTTCCAATCAACATAATTGGGTCCAGTAAGTTTATTTTCTTTCAGTATCATAGCAAGTGGGTTGAAAAGTCATTTTTTTGAAAAACCTAAGAATCACATAGATCAAAACATTATATTTCAAAAAATTATTGATTCCTCAAATAATAAAATTTTAAAATCAACCAACACCTCAAAACACCGAGAATATCGTATGCCACGATAGTGTGGACGTATACGAATTCTATATTTGTAAGAGGAGATTTTACCCATTAATTTTACTATCTTGTCAACCTAACTTTTTGATAAATAAAATTAATAGTTGGTTCCTCTTCGGCCCTACAAATAAAAGCAGTGACTCCGATGGGGAGGATACTCTTATTTGCATCTAAGTGTTCACCATTACTCGGTACCAAGGAAATTATCTCGGGTTATGTGCCTTCCGATGGGGAAGTACACAGGCTCCTTAATAATTTCCTATAACTATATTCAACCCTGTGATCTGCAAACAAAATCATCTGATATGGAGGAAGGCACTCAGAGCCGACATGCAAGTTTGTTTGCATCACATGTCAAATTGTAATGGAGGCCGTGGGAATTTATAAAAATATCCCTCTCCCACTTAGTAATTTAAAATTGAAGAATTTTCCTAGCCTATGACATGCATATCAAACAAGAAGCAAAAAATATATATAAAAAAATATTTTCCAACTATTATGGCTTTTGTTCTCCAATATGCCTCCCGTCATATCGTCATCTCGTCCCCTCCTCCCTACACCATGTACAAGCCATTCGGAGATCCGAGCCGCGAAAAACTATTTTAATTTATATCCATCGATCCTATGATCCATGAAGGAGTGTACATGAAATCTAGATCGAAAGTAAACTAAAATAAAAGGAGTGGCTAAACAATGTCGTACTTAATTACAAAAATTAAATACTAGCCTCGTCAACCCCGAGGATTCAAATAATATACAATTACACACATACAATCACATAGACACATATGACTATAATAGTTGGATCCTATGCCTGCAACCAAAAAGTTAACCTACGCACATCCTACTATTATCCGGCACATATAATATAAGAAAAGTGCATAAAAGTAACTGAATCCTAAACATACAAAACTGGAAACCGTGGCTCTGATACCATTTGAAGGGAGGAAACTTTGCTTTCCACTTCAACTCGGTCGCTTGTTCAAGGCAATCCCGTCTATGTCCCCGGATAAAAAATATTTATCCTTGACAAAGATGGATTACCCAAGCAACCGTTCCATCGTCGTGCTATTCGATTAGAGTGGTCACTTGAACAAACTTATTGTTCACACAACCTACCTATATCCTTCAAATAGCCGCGGAATAGATGATGTACAGATCGCCGATTTTTGTGTTTGTATTCGGGGTCCAAGTAAATTAGCCACATAACAAAGTAAAGAACCATATACATAATACAAAAGAACACTAATCAAAATAAACAAGATTATACCTCTTGATCTTCTATTGTATGTCCTTCCTTCTTTTGGACGTTGTGTGGGCGACGATCTTCCAAAAGTCGAAGCCTCCTAGAACATGTTCTTCCCTTCCTTGCTCTCTCCGAACAAAGGGAAGAATGAAATGAAACTCTTCCCTATCTAGGACCGACCACCAAGTCAAGAGACTTGATGTTGCCACCGACCAAGGAATAGAAGAGGGAGTGTGGGCGCCGGCCAAAAGCTCCATGGGAAGAGACCCTAGCTCTTGCGGCCGACCAAGGATGAGAGGAAGAAGATTGGGATGCCGGCTAAGGATGAGAGGAAGAGGAGGGGCGCCGGCCAAAACCCTAGGAAGATAGGAAAACCTTCCACTTGTGTTGCCACCCAAGACTCCTCCAAAACCATTACCGCCCAATCCAAAACCCTATTCTCCATTGTGTGTTGCCGCCCACCCCTTAAGCCTCCTTTTAATCTCCACCGTCGAATCTAGGGATTTAGTCTCAACCGTCAGATCTAGAGATTTAATCCACTGTTGGATCTAAAGATTTAATCTCCACCGTTGGATCTAGAGATTTAATCTCCGCCGTCAGATCTAGAGTTTCATTTCCCATTGTCGGATCTAGGCTCCATGAGGGTTTTAATAGGCTACAATAGGGACCATGAGGAGGAGTTGGATCTTGGCCACCCAATGGATCAAGCCCACATAAAGTCCGATCCATTAATGATAATCCATTTCACTAGAGGATTATCATTGATCTACCTCACCATCCCCCATAAGTTAATATGGGCTCCATATATTATTTGTATATATATCTCCCCGTGTTTAAGATCTCAAATATTCATTGATTAATTAATTTACTGGCAATTAATTAATCAACATCTAATTCCATGAGTAGTACCACTCAACCTTATCAACATGCCGGACCAAGTCCAGCTACAGGGTTTA
The DNA here is from genome assembly GCA_025175895.1 of Wurfbainia villosa. Classification (NCBI taxonomy): domain Eukaryota; kingdom Viridiplantae; phylum Streptophyta; class Magnoliopsida; order Zingiberales; family Zingiberaceae; genus Wurfbainia; species Wurfbainia villosa. The sequence continues at coordinate 31,976,266 of CM046000.1, read as the reverse complement.
CATGATGAACCTTATGAGCTCCTCAAGGGAACATCATCATCCTAATATATAGGATACGGTTTCCTCCTATAATCAATGACACACCATCTAAATAATATCATTTCCCAACTTACAGAGCCTATCGATTTAATCTTTAAATCTCGGCCATTGGTAAATCAAAGAAATAAATACTAAGTATATGTGTCTGTTATTATATCAGGATTAAGAGCATGTACAATATAATATTCGAGGTTCGATTCAATTATGTAGTCAGCAATAAATCGAATCACCTCTAAGTTGGTCCTGCTCAATACACACAAAGTATACTAGTGTAATTCTATGGTCAAGACAAACCAATACCAAATCACACTACAACCATACCAATGGTTTGTCCAAAACCATCTCGGTTGTGAGCCTCTACTTATACTCTACAAGGAACTGATAACATGATATACCATGTGACACTACACACCATGTTATCTACAATGTAATGTATCAAACAATATGTATAACCATAAATATGCAAACAATGATCATGTGATCCTTATTTCAAAAATAAAGATGTTCATACAAAAGATAGACTTTTCAGTATACATCCCAACATCCATATGACTGGATTACCTCATCAAAGCAGATGTTCAAAGATCTCGAAGCTTGCTTCAATCCATAAATGGATCGATTGATCTTGCACACAAGATGCTCTTTGCCCTTTGCAATGAATCCCTCTGGTTGCTCCATATAGATATTTTCTTCAAGACATCCATTAAGGAAAGTTATCTTGATATCCATCTACCAAACCTCATAATCCATATGAGAAGCAATAAACAAGAAAATCCAGATAGACTTAAGCATGGCTACCGGCGAAAAGGTCTCCTCATAATCGATACCCTCTTTCTGAGTATACCCTTTCGCAACAAGCCTTGCTTTGAAGGTCTCAACCTTCCCGTATGTTCCTCTCTTTTTTTGTAGATCAACTTGCATCCAATGATTTTTACACCATTGGGTGTTTCTACTAGCTTCCAAACCTGATTTGAATCCATAGATTCTATTTCAAAATTCATCGCCCTTTGCCAAGATACCCCATCTTTGTCTTGGATTGCCTCGTAATATGTCCAGGGATCATATTCATGTTTGCCAGAAACCAAATCAGAAGATTCTCCCAAGAACATAAATCTCTCAGGTTGTCTAACAATCCTCCCACTATGACGAGCTATCACCTGTGTATTATTTATGACACACAGTGCAGTCACTTGTGGTATGTCCTCTTGTACCGTTGGTACTGAAGTAGTGACTTCCCCTCTCAACTCCTCCAGAACAATCTTGCTCATGGGCTTGTGGTTCATCACATAGTCTTCCTCTAAAAATCGGGCATTCGTGCTAATGATCACCCTCTGATCTCTAGGACTATAGAACAAACCATCTTTCGTTCCTCTAAGATAGCCTACGAACAAGCGCACTTCTGTAGGAGGTTCCAACTTACCAGCATTTACCTTCAGCACATGTGTTGGACTCCCCCCAAATCCGAATATGTCTCAGACTAGGCTTTAGCCCAATCGACAATTCTGTGGGAGTAGAAGGTACTGATTTAGATGGTACCAAGTTTAGAATATACACTATCGTATCCAGAGCATACCCCCAGAAAGAATCTAGTAACTCAAAATAACTCATCATCGATCTAACCATCTCCATAAGAGTCTTATTCCTTCGCTCCGCTAGACCATTCTGCTAGGGTGTACTAGGTACAAACAGTTGGGATTGAATCCCAACCCCTGATAAGTAACTCCTAAACTCTCCCAAGAGGTACTCACCACCACAATCATATAGTAGTGTCTTGATACTTTTACCTTGACGTTTCTACACATTAGCCTTGAATTCTTTGAACTTGTCAAAGCATTCAGACTTGCGGTGCATCAAGTAAATGTATTCATATCTTGAATAATCATCTATAAATTGTTAGGGCAATCTCTAGCCGTAATATGGTTTTGATGGTATGACAAAGGGTTTAAGTTAGTTTGATATGTTGATTTGATATGTGCGTTGAAGTCGTGCAGGACTTAGTAATTCACACATGGAGCCGTGGTGAGTTTCACATCTCATGACTCGTACCTTGAGTCGGTGAAGATAGCTTTGCGAAAGCCGTGCACTTGGAGCATCCGAGGGACCGCCGGACGAGAAGCTTGGAGTTAGGCCGGAGGAAGTAGACTTCGAGGCAAGAGACGCAAAGGAGCATTGCAGAGTCGTGCGCCTGATGCTGCCGAGGGACGTGGTCGCGAACGAAGAGAACTTCGAAGGTGAGGGACTCCGAGGGATGAGAGTGAGCGATTGTAACCCGGGAAGGGTAGCTCTTAGGTGAAACTTGGCCATTTGGCCAAGTGTGGGTTTTTCCCAACACGGTCATTGCCATGTCATGGCAATGATCGCTCAAGTCGATGGTTCGATCGACCGGAATAAAACTAGTTCGGTGCTTGGTAGTCGATCGCTATGGATCGGCTCGTGATGTCGACAGTAGCCGACCGATGTCGGCCAATGACCGCCAAGGAATGGCAATGATCGATGGCACCGCGGCACTGCATGCGCATCGGAGTCGACTCCATTGAGCACTGATCGATCGAGCATCACGACCGATGGTGCCATCAACGATCGATACAGCACACCGTTGGATGAAATCCAACGTGGAAAGCGGCCGTTATTGGGCAACGGCTACGGGATCAGTCGACTGATCGAGGGCATCAGTCGACTGATCCTGTGTTAACGGGAAGAAACCCTCTTCCTCTATAAAAAGGAAGGGGGTGGGGCTTTGGGAGGCTAATGCTTGAACGCCCAACTACTCCCAAAGTGCCCTAAACGTTTTTCCACTCTTCTACTTGCTTTAATCTTCATTCCATTGTAGAAGAGTGATCTTGGTTGTAAAGAGGTTACCTCCACCTAGCTTTGTGCAAAGGAGAGATCTAGAGGATAGATTTCGGAGTGATTCACCGTGGACGAATCGAACCGTGGATTAGCGGCGTAGCCGTGAACCACGTTACATCTCCGTGTTTGTATTGTCTTTGTTTTATTTCTATTTGCTTGTCTTAGTTTATTGCTTCCTCTTGCGCTAACATTTTGTAGACGAGCAAAATACGACATCCAACGAATGAGGGCTATTCACCCCCCTCTAGCCGGCCAATCGATCCCCAACAAGTGGTATCAGAGCCAAGGTTGTTTGTCACCGGACTAACTGCCGCAACAAGCTCTACATCAAAAATGGCTGGCTCAAACATCCACCCACCGAAGTTCGACGGCGAATTCTCTTGGTGGAAAAAGAGAATGGAGGTATTCTTCGAGACCGATTTTGATATTATGCTTATAATGGAAAATGGTTTCGAGTTGCCTAGGGATGAAAGGGGTGAACCAATTGAAAAATCACGTTGGACTAAGAAGCAAAGAGAGGAGCACCTTGCAAACTCAAAGGCAAAACATCATCTTCTCAATGTGCTCCCTCAACAAGAGATCAACCGGATTGGAGAATGTGCTAGCACCAAAGAGATGTGGGAAAAGCTTGTAGAACTCCATGAAGGCACATCCGAGGCCAAGCTAGCTAGGAGAGACCTTCTCCGCTCCCAACTCTCAAACATCAAATTAGAAAAGGGAGAAAAGGTAACTTCCCTACATTCTAGATTTAAAGAAATATTAATTGGGCTAACAAGTGTAGGAGAAAAGCTCTCCAACCGGGATATGGTAATGAAGTCCATAGATGCCTTTCCCCGGTCCTCAAGATGGAGCTCCATGGTGGATTCGTTTTACATCTCCAAGAACTTGGAAGTAAGTACCTTGGAGGAATTTTTCTCAACAATGGAGCTCCACGAAACTAGGCTTGAAGGAATACAAGAAGAGCCTAGAATTCAACCCTCAAGAGGAGTAGCTTTGATAGCGAACAAGTGGAAGAAGAAGATGGAAATCCCCTCCTCCTCCGATGATGAAGCATCCTCATCCTCCTCCATGGATAGCACCGAAGAAGCATATATGGTAAGGAGGGTAAAATGTGCTTTAAAGGGTTTTCATTTTAATAAATCTAATGATAGGAATAGAAGACCAAGGGGGAAGGTCATATGCTACAATTGCCAAGGAGAGGGACACATAAGGGATAATTGTCCCCTCCTAAACAAGAGCAAGGAAGAGAAGAAAAAGAAAGAAGAAAAGAGGAAGAAGAAGGGGAGCAAGAGAAAGGAAGAAGAAATGAAGGGAAAAGGAAAAGGGAAGGCCATGGCACTCAAAGCAAAGACATGGGATGACCTTGCTTCCTCATCCTCATCCGAAGAAGAAGAGCATGTCTATTCCAACCTAGCACTAATGGCTCTTCATGACTCGGATTGCTCCTCCTCCACCGAAAATGAAGAATCAAGCTCGAGTGGGGAGAGCTCAAATGAAGGGGGAGCTTCTACATCCTCCTCTTCCGAAGAAGAAGAAGAGGACATGGAAACTATGGTAACGAATGCCTCTCCTAAAAAAATAGTTTCCATAATTTCTAGTTTAACTAAGGACTTATTTGGAATGAAAAAGAAAAATAAGAGCATGCTAGATCAAATTAAGGACTTAGAAAATAAACTAGAAAAAGAATGCTTAAATCAAAATGAAAATATTTCTTCTTGCCATGATGATGCATGCTCACATGATAACTATATGTCATTTAATGTTAGTGATGCATGCATGGATGAAAATAGGGCATTAAGAGAAAAGGTAGATTATTTAACAAAAGCCCTAGAAAAATTTACAATTGGATCCAACACATTAAATATGATCATAGGGAGCCAAAGGGCAAGCTTCAACAAAAAGGGCCTAGGATACAAAGAAAAGAAAAATGAAAAGGCCTATAAATGCCTAATAGCTAGGGGACAAGATAAAAAGAAAGTAATTGATAGAAAATGGATCCCCATGGAGTATCTTGTGAACCCGATAGGAAAGAACTTATTTTGGGTTCCAAAATCCATCCTTAAGGGTTAGAAAACCCCTAGGGTAGTCAACCATATGCAATTGACCTATATCATATTTTGGTTGACTTAGGATAATGGGACAACATTTTTAGAATAGTGTTGGGTGATGATAACGTGCCCATAAATAGATAATAATGCTTAAATCATGATGATTAATGTAATTGCTATGTATGTTTGAAATCATGATTTATGATTTTAATATTTGGCACGTAATCATGAGAAGTAGGGTTGAATCATGCTTTGGGTGATACTTTGTTTATCATCATCATATAATACCTAATGCATGATTATTATTTGATGAATACATGAGTTTCATGATCATAATGTAGAATTCATTCATATATGCCTTTATGATCATGAGGATTATTAGGTTGATACTTAGCCTTGATAGAATTGCATGAATATATTGGTTAAATATATACAAATACCCCCTAGGATGCATCTCACACTCACCATAGGCTACCTTGATTGAAAACTTAGCATGAGTGAGATGTTAGGATGATACAAATGTCCACTAATGCCTATGGCATTTAGATGGTCATTTAAAGTATCAAAATAGCAATAATAGACCAATCATGGGGAAGGCTTATGTTTAATTCATAGACATATTGCCCAAAGATCATGGTTGGATATTTCACATATTTTTCAAAACAATTTATTAATCTAAAATCTATGTATTCATGTTTTGAAACAATTCAAAGCAAGACTAGGTGTTAAAATGGATACTCTTATGATCAAAAACCTAGTAGTTTTTAAAGCTTTTGGATTTTTGGCAAATACGTGGAAATATAATGATTTTTCATGAAAACATATTTTTCACTGATAGATATACTTAAAAGAAATGTGTTCCCCAAATTTCATGATTTTTTGAATTTTCTGGAATTTCGCATTTCAAATTCGGAAAATCGAAAAATCACGAAAATCATGTGCCACGACCGGTATCCGAACGATCATGATGGCCTATAAATCAGACTAGTTGAAGCCGAATTCAGGTTTTAGAGCAATTTTTGGTATTTTTCCTTCTAATATACTTGATGCCATGAGTTTTTAACTTAGTGTTAATCTTTTTGATGGTGTCAAAGGGGGAGAGATAATTATGTTTAAGTAAATTGTGATAGGGGGAGGGAGAAATTGTTAAAAAGTGATAGGGGGAGAAATTAAGGGGGAGTTTCATGGATTAAGGGGGAGTTGCATGTTGCTATATCATGTTTATGTTTACATGCATTCTTTCCTTTAAAATTTATACCAAATGTTTTTACCTAACTTAAACGGATTGCCACACATCAAAAAGGGGGAGATTGTTAGGGCAATCTCTTGCCGTAATATGGTTTTGATGGTATGGCAAAGGGTTTAAGTTAGTTTGATATGTTGATTTGATATGTGCATTGAAGTCGTGCAGGACTTAGTAATTCGCACATGGAGTCGTGGCGAGTTTCACATCTCATGACTCGTGCCTTGAGTCGGTGAAGGATAGCTTTGCGGAAGCCGTGTGCTTGGATCATCCGAGGGACTGCCGGACGAGAAGCTTGGAGTGAGGCCGGAGGAAGTAGACTTCGAGGCAAGAGATGCGAAGGAAAATTGCAGAGCCGTGCGCCTGATGCTGCCGAGGGACGTGGCCGCGAACGAAGAGAACTTCGAAGGCGAGGGATGAGAGTGAGTGATTGTAACTCGGGAAGGGTAGCTCTTAGGTGAAACTTAGCCATTTGCCCAAGTGTCGGATGGGTTTTCCCGACACCAGTCGACTGCCATTGTTGGGATGTATACTGAAAGCCTAGCTCTTTTGTATGGACATCTTTATTTTGAAATAAGAATCACATGATCATTGTTTGCACTTTTATATTTATTATATGTTGTGCATATTGTCTAATACTTTACATTGTAGATAACATGGTGCTTGGGTGATGGCACAGAAGATCATGTTATCAGTCCCTTGTAGAGTATAAGTAGAGGCTCACAACCAAGATGGTCTTGGACAAACCATTGGCATGGTTGTAGTGTAGCTTGGTATTGTTTTATCTTGAACATAGAGTTACACTAGTACACTTAGGTGTATTGAGCAGGACCGACATAGAGGTGATTCAATTTATTGCTGACTACATAATTGAATCGGACCTCGGATATTATGTTGTACATGCTCTTAATTCTGATATAATAACGGGCACATGTACTTAGTATTTATTTCTTTGATTTACCAGAGGGTGAGATTTCTATGGATTAAATCAATATGCCTGGTAAGTTGGGAAATGATATTATTTACATGGTGTGCCGTTGATTATAGGAGGAATCCGTGTCCTATATATTAGGTTGATGATGTCCCCTTGAGGAGCTCATAAGGTTTATCATGTAAACCCAGCTGGTTGACTTAGTCAACATGATGATAAGGTTGAGTGGTACTACTGAGGAGTTAGATGTTAATTGATTAATGGTCAAGAAATCAATCGATTGACACTGACATTCGATATCTTAAACACGGGAGATAAATGTACAAATAATATATGGAGCCCATATTGATTTATGGGGGTTGGTGAGGTAGTTCAATGATGATCCTCTAGTGGAATGGAACATCATTGATGGATCGAGTTTGTGTGGTTCCGATCCATCGGGTGGCCAAGACCCAACTCCTCCTCATGGTCCCTATCGTAGCCTTATATAAACCTCATAAAGTCTAGATCAATGATGGAAAACAAATCTCTAGATCCGACGGTTGGATTAAAATCCTAGAACCGACGGTTGAGATTAAATCTCTAGATCCGACGGTTGGGATTAAAACCCTAGAACCGACGGTGGAGATAAAACCAAGGCCTAAACCTAACTCTATAAAAAGGGTGGCTTGGGTTGGGCGGCAACTAAGGTTTTTGGAGATGGAGTTGGATGGCTTGGGCGGCAAGAAACAAGGAGGAGGCTATGGTTAGGTTTTGGTTCATGGTGTTGGGCGGCAACATGAAGGAGGCTTCTCTTCATCTTCTTCCCAATGATTTCCGCAAAACCTTTCCTCCCTTTTCCTCCTTAACTTGGTCGGCGCCAAGCTTCTCCATCCTTTCAATGGTTCATGATGGAAGCTAAGGAAATTAGGGTTTTGCCTAGTTTGCTTGGGCGGCAAGCAACCTCAAGGAGGAAACCCTAATTAGGGTTTTGGCTCCTTAGGTTGGGCGGCCAAGGTGATGATTTGGATTGGGCGGCAACCTATGGAGAAGCTTGTCTTCTTCCTTGGAGGTGGCTAGCTCATAGTTCTCTCTTCTCCACCATGCTTAGGCGGCAAGAAACCTATGGAGGAAACCCTAATTAGATTAGGGTTTGGCTCTTTGGATTGGGCGGCAAGGTTGGAAGTTAGGTTGGGCGGCAACTATAGGGGAAGGGCTCATCTTCTTCCTTCTAAGGGTTGGCCGGCCACTACTTTGTCTTCCTCTACCTTGGGCGGCAAGAAATCCAAAGGAAGCTTGGTTGGGCGGCTAGGGTTTGGAAGGAAAGGTAGGTGGCAACTATAGGGGAAGTGTTCTTCTTCTTCCTAGGGTGTTGGCCGGTTCCTATCCTTTTTCCTATACCTTTGGTGGTGCCCAACCTATTCCTCTTTTCCTTTTGTTTTCCTCTTGGCCGGCGGCACAAGGAGCTAGGGTTTGTCCCTAGTTCGGTTGCTTGGTTGTTTCTGTTAGTGCTTATAAGCTCCACATATCTCCACAATGGCATGATATTGTCCACTTTGAGTCTAAGCCCTCATGGTTTTTATTTTTGGGCTTTACCCAAAAGGCCTCATACCAATGGAGATATCTTTTTTCTTATAAGCACATGATCTTTTCCATGTCTTACCAATGTGGGACTTTGATTGTATTCCCCATACTCCCAACAATCCCCCCCTCAAACGAAGGACCACATTGGGCCCCCCTCAAGCCTATCCCTCCTCGAAGGATTTTCTCTGCTTGATGTCCGATCTTCAACCCACCAGGACTTCCTGCCAGTTGTTCGGTCCCCCCGACCCAACTAGACTTCCTTCCTGATGTCTGGTTCTCTTGATCCGGACGTGGGAGCTCAACTTCCTTCGTTCGAGGTTCATGGCTTGACATGGACCATGGCTCTGATACCAATTGTTAGTGCTTATAAGCTCCACATATCTCCACAATGGCATGATATTGTCCACTTTGAGTCTAAGCCCTCATGGTTTTTATTTTTGGGCTTTACCCAAAAGGCCTCATACCAATGGAGATATCTTTTTTCTTATAAGCACATGATCTTTTCCATGTCTTACCAATGTGGGACTTTGATTGTATTCCCCATACTCCCAACAGTTTCCATTATGTTCTCTCTATTCTTGGGGTCGGCGGCATCAATCCTTTGTGGATTGGTGGTTGGCTCAAGCAAGAAGGGAAAGAGAGTTCTTCTTTCTTTGGATTGAAGAAGATCTAAGAAGCTTCGACTTGTGGAGGATCTTCGCCCACACGAAGTCTACAAGGAGGTTAGGACATACGATAGAAGATCAAGAGGTATAAAAGTTTTATTAACTTTTATTTATGATCTTTGCATGTTCTTATTTGATATGCTAGCTTATGTTCTTTATGTTAGTATATGTTGATTATACTAGTTTACATTTGCATGTATTTGTATAATCATGGACCCCGAATAAGAAACACAAAAACCGGCAATCCGTCCGTCGTCTCTTCCGCGGCTAATCGACTAGGAGAGTTGGTTGCTTGAACAACTAGTTTGTTAAAGCGATCACTCGAGTCGTTAGCACGACGACGAATTGGTTGTGCTTAGGAAACTCATCCCATCCGGATTAGTTTTCATTAGTGAAAATTTTAATCTGGGGACATGGGAGCCTATGAGCATTCCGAGGACTAGCACATTGCCAACAATTGGTATCAGAGCCATGGTTTCCTGCCTGTGTGTTTTTGGATTCTTACTTTCATGCACATATCATATATTTTGTATGTCAGATAATAGTAGGATGTGCGTAGGCTAACTTTTTGGTTGCAGGCATAAGATCCGACTATTATGGCTATATGTGTGTATGTGATTGTTTGTGTATGATTGTATATTATTTGAATCCTCGGGGTTGACGAGGCTAGATTAGTATTTAATTTTTGTAATTAAATACGACATTGTTTAGCCACTCTTTATTTTATTTTACTTTCGATCTAGATTTCATGTACACTCCCTCGTGGAGTATAGGATCGATGGATGTAAAATAAAATAGGTTTTATACTGCCTCGGATCTCCGGATGGCTCGTATACATGGCGAGGAGGAGCGGACGAGGTGGCGACACGACGGACATATTGGAGAACAATGCCATAATAGTTGGAAAAATTCTGATTTTTCCATATTTATTGCTGATTTGTTTTATATGCATGTTGTGTGTACTTGAAAATTCCTCATTTTCAATTTACTAAGTGGGAGAGGGATATTTTAATTAATTCCCGCGGCCTCCATTACAATTTGACATGTGATGCAACAAACTTGCGCGTCGGCTCTGAGTGCCTTCCTCCCTATCGGATGAGTTTGTTTGCGGATCACTAGGTCAAATAATGGTTATAGGAAATTATTTAGGAGCGTGTGTACTTCCCCATCGGTAAGGCACATAATCCGAGATAATTCCCTTAGTATCGTGTAATGGTGCACACTTAGATGCAAATAAAAAGTATCCTCCCCATCGGAGTCACTGCTTTTATTTGTAGGGCCAAAGAGGAACCAACTATTAATTTTATTTGTCAAAAAGTAAGGTTGACAAGATAATAAAATTAATGGGTAAAACCTCCTCTTACAAATGTAGAATTCAGATATCGCCCACACTATCGTGGCATGCGATATTCTCGGTGTTTTGAGGTGTTGGTTGATTTCGGGATTTTATTGTTTTGAGGAATCAATAATATTTGAAATCTAAAGCAATGATCCATGTGATTCTTAGGATTTTCAAAATTGATTTTCAGTCCACTTGTTGTAATACTAAAGGAAATAAACTTATTGTACCTAGTTAATGTTGATTGGAAAAGAATCTAGATGTTGTCTTATTTGCTAAGAAGTACAAGTATACACTCTTCAAAGAGTGTCCTCAAGCCATGGTTGCTCAAAAAGGTTTCTACTTCTAAGCCGAAAGGCAAGAAGAAGAAGAAACAAGGTGGAGCAAAGGTGGTGGGAGGATCTCAGGGAGGAGTGAATAAGCCGAAAGGCAAATACTTCACTTACTAGCAGACCGGACATGAGAAGAAGGATTATCCCAATCCGAAGCAAGAACAAAAGTATATCTTTTGGTCTAGTCGTTGTAACATGGTTAGTGGTGCTATCTATCGGCACCTGGTGTGTAGATACGATAGCCACTAATCATGTCTGCAATACTTTGCAGGGGTTCCAAGAAACCCGACGACTAGCTAAAGGGGATATTACAATTTACTTGGGCAATGCCATGAAGATGGCGACTATTGCAGTGGGAGATGTTTTATTTATCCTTTGAGAAAAATAAAGTTTTTGGTTCTTAGAAATTTTCTTTATGTGCCTTTGTTTAGAAAGAATTACTTTCAGTTTCTAAATTGTGGATGGATAATCTATTTCTTTTGATGATAGATTTGTTATAAAAGGAATAGGGACATTATCTATTCAGGTACATAGATAGGAAATTTATGACTTGAACCACGAGCTCCCACGATGCAAATAGAAGTTATTAACTCATCTTCTAATTCCAATAAGAGAAAAGAACCTTCGAAAATGAACCAAACATATCTTTGGGATCTTAGGCTTGGTCATATTAACCTAAGCAGAATTCAAAGGTTGATAGCTGATGGACCTTTGGGTTCATTAGTGGTGGAGGATCTCCCAACCTGCGAATCTTGCTTGGAAGGTAAGATGACCAAGAGGCCTTTCAAGGCCAAGGGGTATAGATCCAAAGATGTGTTGGAATTGGTGGATTCTGATTCGTATGGTCCTATGTCTATCCAGGCAAGAGATAGTTTTGAATATTTTATCTTTTTCATAGACAATTATTCAAGATGACACTATGATTTGATCGTAGTGGTGAATACCTCTTGGGAGAGTTTAGGAATTACTTATCAGAGGCTGGGATTCAATCCCAATTGTCTGCACCTGGCACACCCCAGCAGAATGGTGTAGCGTAGCGAAGGAAGAGGACTCTTATGGAGATGGTTAGATCGATGATGAGTTATTCTGACTTGCCAGATTCGTTCTGGGGATATGCCCTAGATACGACGGTATACATTCTGAACCTTGTTCCATCTAAATCAGTGCCTTCTACTCCCACAGAATTGTGGACTAGGCGAAAGCCTAGTCTAAGACATATTTGGATATGGGGAGTCCAGCACATGTGCTGAAGGCTGATAAGTTGGAACCTCATACAGAAGTATGCATGTTCGTTGGCTATCCTAGGGGAACGAAGGGTGGTTTGTTTTATAGTCCTAGAGATCAGAGGGTGATCGTTAGTACGAATGCCAGATTTCTAGAGGAGGACTATGTGATGAACCACAAGCCCACGAGTAGGATTGTTCTTGAGGAGTTGATAGGGGAAGTCCCGACTTCAGTACCACCGGTACAAGAGGATATACCACATGTCACTGCACCGCGTGTCACAGAGGATATACAGGTGATACCTCGTCATAGTGGGAGGGTTGTGAGACAGCCTGATAGATTCATGTTCTTGGGAGAATCTTCCGATTTGGTCCCTGGAGAACATGAACCTGATCCCTGGACATATGACGAGGTAATCCAAGATATAGATGCAACATCTTTGCAAAGTGCAATAAATACTGAGATTGAATCTATGGATTCAAATCAGGTCTGGGAGCTCCTATGTATAGCAGCTCATATGAATTTATGGGGTGTGACAGATGGATGTCAAGACAGATTTCCTTAGTGGAAGTCTTGAGGAATCCATTTATATAAAGCGACCAGAGGGATTCATTGTTAAGGGCAAAAAGTATCTTGTATGTAAGCTTAATCGGTCCATTTGGGGATTGAAGCAAGCTTCGAGGTCTTGGAACATCCGCTTTGAGGAGGTAAATCCAGTCTTATGGATTTATTCAAAGTCCGGATGAGTCTTGTGTATATCAGAGATGTGACGGAAACGTAGTGGTATTTTTGTACTATACGTAGATGACATTTTGGTGGTTGGCGACAACATCGAAATGTTATCAGACGTAAGGGTATGGTTGTCCAAATAAAGATGGTATGAAGGACTTGGGAGAAGTGGGTCACAACCTTGGGATCAAGGTTGTTGTGCTTATCCCAAGCTTCATACATAGACATGATTTTGGATCGTTTTAGCATGCAAAACTCCAAGAAGGGTTTTCTACCTTTCAGGTATGGAGTTCCTTTATCTAAGGAGATGTGTCCTAGATCATCTAAGGAGATAGAGGAGATGAAGGCGGTTCCTTATGCTTCGGCAGTAGGAAGCCTCATGTATGCGATGCTCAGATGAGACCAGATATCCGCTGCAGTGGGCATGGTCACAGACATCGAGAGTAATCCAGATGTGGATATTGGATCATGTAAAGCATATATTGTGGTGCCTGAGAAGGACTAGGGATTATATGCTAGTTTACCGGGCAGACAAATTACTCCCTGTGGGTTACATAGATTCTGATTTCCAATCTGATAGGGATAACAGTAAGTCTACCTCAGGTTTTGTGTTTACTTTTGGAGGTGGAGCCATAGTATGGAAGAGTGTCAAGCAGAAATGCGTGGTGGACTCTACAATGGAAGCTGACTGTATGGCAGCCTCTTAGGCGGCCAAAGAAGTTGGGTGGCTCAGGAACTTCCTAATGGACTTGGATGTGATTCCTGGTTTGCCCAGAACTATCATAATTTATTGTGATAATAATGGTGCAGTTGCAAACTCGAAGGAACCACGAGCCCATAAGGCTAGTAAACACATAGAGTGCAAGTACCACCTGATACGAGAAATCGTTAAGGAGGTAGAAGTTGCTGTCGCCTGGATTGCATCAGAGGATGACCTGGTAGACCCTTTTCACTAAGGCCCTTCTAGCGAGAGCTTTGATAGGCATGTGGAGGGAAGGGGAATCAGATGTATGGTAGTATAATGACAGCATAGTCTTTTAGTATAAGTGGGAGATTGTTGGGATGTATACTGAAAGCCTAGCTCTTTTGTATGGACATCTTTATTTTGAAATAAGAATCACATGATCATTGTTTGCACTTTTATATTTATTATATGTTGTGCATATTGTCTAATACTTTACATTGTAGATAACATGGTGCTTGGGTGATGACACGACGTAAGATCATGTTATCCCTCAGAGAGTATAAGTAGAGGCTCACAACCAAGATGGTCTTGGACAAACCATTGGCATGGTTGTAGTGTAGCTTGGTATTGTTTTATCTTGAACATAGAGTTACACTAGTACACTTAGGTGTATTGAGCAGGACCGACATAGAGGTGATTCAATTTATTGCTGACTACATAATTGAATCGGACCTCGGATATTATGTTGTACATGCTCTTAATCCCGATATAATAACGGGCACATGTACTTAGTATTTATTTCTTTGATTTACTAGAGGGTGAGATTTCTATGGATTAAATCAATATGCCCGCTAAGTAGGGAAATGAAATTATTTACATGGTGTGTCGCTGATTATAGGAGGAATCCGTCCTATATATTAGGTTGATGATGTCCCCTTGAGGAGCTCATAAGGTTTATCATGTAAACCCCGCGGGTTGACTTAGTCAACATGATGATAAGGTTGAGTGGTACTACTCGAGGAGTTAGATGTTAATTGATTAATGGTCAGTAAATCAATCGATTGACGGACATTCGATATCTTAAACACGGGGAGATAAATGTACAAATAATATATGGAGCCCATATTGATTTATGGGGTTGGTGAGGTAGTTCAATGATGATCCTCTAGTGGAATGGAACATCATTGATGGATCAAGTTTGTATGGTTCTGATCCATCGGGTGGCCAAGACCCAACTCCTCCTCATGGTCCCTATCGTAGCCTTATATAAACCTCATAAAGTCTAGATCAATGATGGAAAACAAATCTCTAGATCCGACGGTTGGATTAAAATCCTAGAACCGACGGTTGAGATTAAATCTCTAGATCCGACGGTTGGGATTAAAACCCTAGAACCGACGGTGGAGATAAAACCAAGGCCTAAACCTAACTCTATAAAAAGGGTGGCTTGGGTTGGCAACTAAGGTTTTGGAGATGGAGTTGGATGGCTCGGCAAGAAACAAGGAGGAGGCTATGGTTAGGTTTTGGTTCATGGTGTTGGCGGCAACATGAAGGAGGCTTCTATTAATCTTCTTCCCAATGATTTCATGCAAAACCTTTCCTCCCTTTTCCTCCTTAACTTGGCCGGCGCCCAAGCTTCTCCATCCTTTCAATGGTTCATGATGGAAGCTAAGGAAATTAGGGTTTTGCCTAGTTTGCTTGGGCGGCAAGCAACCTCAAGGAGGAAACCCTAATTAGGGTTTTGGCTCCTTAGGTTGGGCGGCCAAGGTGATGATTTGGATTGGGCGGCAACCTATGGAGAAGCTTGTCTTCTTCCTTGGAGGTGGCTAGCTCATAGTTCTCTCTTCTCCACCATGCTTAGGCGGCAAGAAACCTATGGAGGAAACCCTAATTAGATTAGGGTTTGGCTCTTTGGATTGGCCGGCAAGGTTGGAAGTTAGGTTGGGCGGCAACTATAGGGGAAGGGCTCATCTTCTTCCTTCTAAGGGTTGGCCGGCCACTACTTTGTCTTCCTCTACCTTGGGCGGCAAGAAATCCAAAGGAAGCTTGGTTGGGCGGCTAGGGTTTGGAAGGAAAGGTAGGTGGCAACTATAGGGGAAGTGTTCTTCTTCTTCCTAGGGTGTTGGCCGGTTCCTATCCTTTTTCCTATACCTTTGGTGGTGCCCAACCTATTCCTCTTTTCCTTTGTTTTCCTCTTGGCGGCGGCACAAGGAGCTAGGGTTTGTCCCTAGTCTCGGTTTGCTTGGTTGTTTCCATTATGTTCTCTATTCTTGGGGTCACATCAATCCTTTGTGGATTGGTGGTTGGCTCAAGCAAGAAGGGAAAGAGAGTTCTTCTTTCTTTGGATTGAAGAAGATCTAAGAAGCTTCGACTTGTGGAGGATCTTCGCCCACAGGAAGTCTACAAGGAGGTTAGGACATACGATAGAAGATCAAGAGGTATAAAAGTTTTATTAACTTTTATTTATGATCTTTGCATGTTCTTATTTGATATGCTAGCTTATGTTCTTTATGTTAGTATATGTTGATTATACTAGTTTACATTTGCATGTATTTGTATAATCATGGACCCCGAATAAGAAACACAAAAACCGGCAATCCGTCCGTCGTCTCTTCCGCGGCTAATCGACTAGGAGAGTTGGTTGCTTGAACAACTAGTTTGTTAAAGCGATCACTCGAGTCGTTAGCACGACGACGAATTGGTTGTGCTTAGGAAACTCATCCCATCCGGATTAGTTTTCATTAGTGAAAATTTTAATCTGGGGACATGGGAGCCTATGAGCATTCCGAGGACTAGCACATTGCCAACATGCCATGCTTGGCGATCATTGCTATGGAGGCAATGATCGATGATGTCGGCAATGATCGATTGCCGAGGGAATGATCGGTCGTGATAGCACTATGCACGGGCACACAATGGAGTCGACTCCATTGAGCACTCGACTGATCGAGTATCAGTCGATTGATGGTAAGATCAGTCGACTGATGCCAATACCGTTGGATGAAATCCAACGTGGAAAGCGGCCATTATTGGGCAATGGCTACGAGATCAGTCGACTGATCGAGGGCATCAGTCGACTGATCCTGTGTTAACGGGAAGAAACCCTCTTCCTCTATAAAAAGGAAGGGGGTGGGGCTTTGGGAGGCTAATGCTTGAACGCCCAACTACTCCCAAAGTGCCCTAAACATTTTTCCACTCTTCTACTTGCTTTAATCTTCATTCCATTGTAGAAGAGTGATCTTGGTTGTAAAGAGGTTACCTCCACCTAGCTTTGTGCAAAGGAGAGATCTAGAGGATAGATTTCGGAGTGATTCACCGTGGACGAATCGGACCGTGGATTAGCGGCGTAGCCGTGAACCACGTTACATCTCCATGTTTGTATTGTCTTTGTTTTATTTCTATTTGCTTGTCTTAGTTTATTGCTTTCGCTTGCGCTAACGTTTTGTAGACGAGCAAAATACGACATCCAAAGAACGAGGGCTATTCACCCCCCTCTAGCCGGCCAATCGATCCCCAACATAAAAGAGACCAAGTATTCAAAACCACCTCTAGCCTTGATGGACATAGGACCACACAAATCAGAAAGAACCAATTCCAACACATCTTTGGCTTTATACCCCTTTGCCTTAAAAGGCCTCTTGTTAATTTTACCTTCCAAGCAAGATTCGCAGGTTGGGAAATCTTGCACCACCAATGAACCCAAAGGTCCATCAGCTATCAACCTTTGAATTCTACTCATATTAATATGACCTAACCTTAGATGCCAAAGATACGTTTGGTTCATTTTCGAAGGTTCTTTTCTCTTATTAGATTTAGAAGATGAGTTATTTATTTCTATTCGCATCGTGGGAGCTTTTGGTTCAAGAGTATACAAATTTTCTACCAACGTACCAGAATAGGTAATCTCCCTATTCCTTTTTATAACAACTCTGTCATTAAAATAAATAGAATATCCATCCAAAAATAATTTAGAAACTGAAATTAAATTCTTTCTAAATGAAGGTATATAAAGGTAATTTCTTAGAACCAAAGTTTTATTCCTATCAAAAGATAAATAAATATCTCCCACTGCAATAGTCGCCACCTTCATAGCATTGCCCATGTAGACGGTAATCTCTCCCTTAGCTAGTCGTCTGGTTTCCTAGAACCCCTGCAAAGTATTGCAGACATGATCAGGGGCTCTCATATCTACACACCAGGTGCCAGTAGATAACACCGCTAAACATGTTTCAACGACTAGACCAAAAGATATACCTTTATTCTGCTTCCGATTGGGGCAGTCAGCCTTCCAATGTCCAGTCTGCTTGCAAGTGAAGCACTTGCCTTTCGGCTTCTTCACTCCTCCCTGAGATCCTCCCACCACCTTCATTGCACCTTGTTTCTTCTTCTTCTTTCCTTTCAGCTTAGAAGTAGAAACCTTTTGGGCAACCAAATTCTGAGAACTCTGATGAAAAAGCACCTCTATCGCCTGGAGTTTTGTTAGAAGCTCCACCAATGAATACAACCTCTTATTCATGTTGTAGTTCAGGCAAAACTACTCAAAACTCCTAGGTAGAGATTGGAGAATGATATCAACCTGGGTTTCCCCATCGATCTATGTTCCAAGGACTTCTAGCTCATTTAAATGAGCCATCATCTTGAGAACATGATCCCTCACGGGTGTTCCCTCAACCATGGTGGTCTTCATCAAGTTTCTCATGGCTTCTTTCCTAGCAGCTCGATTCTAGAGTCTGAAAAGTTCCTTGAGATTGAGAATCATGTCATAAGCAATAGTCATGGCATGATGCTGATGTTGCAATAGGATGTCGGCTCATCAAGCATGATACCATCGTTATCATCCAAGAGAAAAGAATATCTCTCAGGTTGATGATGTATCCTATCAGACCTGCGCAGAGCTTGGTCTACCTGAACAGGTTGTATCACAACTCCTTGTGATGACTGTTCTTGTTCCATTAAGGTATCAGTGCTATTTTGTGTATCTTGAACTTCTTCAAGATCAATTTTACTCCCACTTATTTTTCTAGAAATAAATTCCCTTTCTAGAAAAACACCATTTCTGGCAACAAACACTTTGCCTTGTGTGGGGTTGTAAAAGTAATATCCCTTAGTTTCCTTGGGATATCCAACGAAATAGCATATATCTAATTTGGGGTCTAGTTTATCTGATACTTGACATCGTACGTAAGCCTCACAACCCCAAATCTTCATAAAAGATATCTTGGGACTCTTCCCAGTCCATATCTCATATGGTGTCTTTACGACTGCCTTAGAAGGAACATGGTTAAGTGTGAAAGCGGCGGTCTCTAGAGCATATCCCCAGAAGGAAGGAGGAAGTTCTGTATGACTTATCATTAATCGTACCATATCTAATAGAGTATGATTTCTCCTCTCAGATACACCATTCAACTGTGGTGTTCCAGGTGGAGTGAGCTGAGATTTTATCCCACACTCAACTAGATAGTCACTAAACTCTTGGCTTAGGTATTCCCCACCTCGATCTGATCAAAGCATCTTAATACTCTTACCAAGTTGGTTCTGTACTTCATTCTTGAATTCTTTGAACTTTTCAAAGGATTCTGATTTGTGTCTCATAAGATACACATATCCATATCTACTGAAATCATCAGTAAATGTGATGAAGTACTGATAACCTCCTCTGGCTGCGACTTTGAAAGGACCGCATACATCACTATGTATGAGGCCTAACAAATCTGTCGCTCATTCGCCTTGTCCACTAAATGGAGTCTTGGTCATCTTGCCTAAAAGACAAGATTCACATACCTCATATGATTCAAAATCAAATGAGTCCAGTAATCCATCCTTATGGAGCTGGGCTATGCGACTCTCATTTATGTGACCCAAGCGACAATGCCAAAGATATGTTTGATTCAAATGATTAGATTTGAATCGTTTGGTATTTATGTTATAGACTGGGTTTTCGAGGTCTAGAACATAGAGTCCATTCATCAAGTGTGCACTGTAATAGAACATTTCATTTAAATATACAGAACAACACTTGTCCTTAATTATAAATGAAAAACCTTTCTTGTCCAAACAAGATATAGACATTGCAGGTACGAAATAACACTCTTCAAGTTCTAGAATTAAACCACTGGGTAATGATAAGGAATATGTTCCTACAGCTATAGCAGCAACTCTTGCGCCATTGCCAACACGTAGGTCCACTTCTCCTTTTGTCAAAGATCTACTTCTTCTCAAGCCCGCACATTGGTACAAATGTGAGAAGCACAACCAGTATCCAATACCCATGAGGAAGAAATAGATAGATTGACTTCTATAACATGTATACCTGAAGTGGAAGTCTCACTTCCTTTCTTCTTCTGAACATCCTCGAGGTACTTTTTGCAGTTCCTCTTCCAATGTCCAGCCTCCTTGCAGTGGAAGCAAGTCCCTTCCTTGGCCACCCCACCTTTAGGCTTCAATGCTTTGTCCTTATCTTTATTCTGGGTCTTACCCTTGCCTTTAGACTTTTTCTTACCCTTGCCCTTTTTAACCATAAGTACATCATTAGTACCAGGTTGCATCTTCTTAAGATTGCTCTCAGCAGTTCTCAACATTCTCAAGAGCTCAGGCAATGGTTTGTCAATTTTGCTCATGTAATAATTCATGACAAATTGACTAAAGCCTCTAGGCAGCGAATATAGAATAAAGGCAGTGGCCAACTCTTAGCCTAAAGGAAACCCCAATCTTTCAAGGTTCTCAACATACCCAATCATCTTGAGTACATGAGTTCCTACAGGTGTTCCTTCTTGGATTTTGCATGAAAATAATACCTTAGATACCTCAGATCTCTCGTGCCTCGCCTGCCCTTGATATAGTTGCTTCAAGTGTGCAACCATATCGAAGGCATCCATGTTCTCATGTTGCTTCTGAAGCTCAGAGTTCATGGTTGCAAGCATAAGGCATGATGCATCTAATGCATCATCTTGATGCTTCTTGTATGCATCCTTATCTGCACGAGTAGCATTATTGGCGGGTGGTTCAGAAATGGGTAGCTCTAGGACATAGAGTTTCCACTCCTGTTTGAGAACTATTCTCAAATTTCTGAACCAGTCAATGAAGTTTGCTCCATTGAGCTTGTCCTTCTCAAGGACCGATCGTAGAGAGAGGGTATTTGACGTATTTGAAGACATAGTAATCTACAACAGAAATGATATGCAGAAATGAGTATTATATCTGAAATCATTTAATTAGGCCTATAATTAAATGAGACTCCCACTGATTCCCTTAGCTTCAATAGGAGCTAGTCATACCAGTTCTATTGAGCTTCAAGTTCATGTGGGACAAGATCCACATCATACCTCACCTTGAGTTAGCTTTGGCTAATCACCCAAGATTTAATATCACTAGGTAGGTAACATTTTACCAATTGCATCGTATGCAACTCTTGGAATAAAGGATCAAGATTCACATTATACATCATCTTGAGTTAGCTTTGGCTAATCGCCCAAGACTTAGTATAAATGTTCTCTTATCCGTGTCTCCTAACTATTAGGAAATGCCTCTAAGTATTTCTCAATCTAATTGAGACACTTACTGAAGTCTCATCCAAAGTTTGATAGCGGGACATCACAATTGTCCTCTCGCACTCTACTAAGATAAAATGCGCTGCTTTGCTTTGGCAAACCCAATACAAATGATCGAGGTAGTTTATGAGTACCAAACTTTGGTAGGCATATTCATTTGACTTAATTTTAAGATAACAGATTATCTAGCATGCATCACATACACACAAAATATATCACATATACGCTAAACGTGACATGGTTATGGCCCTTATTCTACAATTTCTCAAGCCAATGAGAAAAATCGATTGGTTACCCTAGGGATAGCATCTTCTCCAAGCGCTTCCTTTGGTCAGCATGTGTTGTTAGCATCGTCATTGTAACACTTCCACCTTCAATGGACCTTCATTGCTTATTTATTTTGTACATTACAAAATGAGAATACTCGAGTTACATTCGAGTCTAAATCTATTTTACAACTAGAAAATAGAAGTAAAGGCACGACACGCAGGCCGTGTAAACAAAATACAACACCCAGATACATATGACGGTATGCAGGCCATATTATGAATTACAACACATAATCACAATCATATTGGGTCCTAGGCCATAACCATGCACCATATACAAATCATTCACAATGATTTAATAAATTATTTTATTTATTAGTTTTATTATGTGCAATTTTTAAGCCGCTATGCCGATTAGCCGCAACACCACGGTGGTCATCTTATGAGTCGCTGCCCATTTTGTCCATCTCTATGAACCCGAGACCTCCAGATGGCCAGGTGTGTTCGGCACCGTCCGACTTGAACCAACCCACTTGGCAGACCATCTTCTTGGCTGAATCAACTCAGACACAGGCGGAGTCAGCACCATCCGACTTGATTCAGCCCACTCGGCAGATTATCTGCTTGGCTAAATCAACTCGGACATAGACCGAGTTGTCACCATCCGACTTGATTCAAATTACTCTGCACTATCTGCTTGGCTAAATCAACTCGGACATATACCGAGTCGGCAAAAAAAAACATAATAAAACTAATCTCATGTTTATATCACATAAAACACCAAAAAAAAAACGTGTACATTTTTTTTTACAAGTGGCTCTGATACCACTGTAGGGATCCCGAGCGATAAACAAAATTCGCAGCGGAAAACTTAGGAACCCTCCAGAGATCCAAGAAAAAAAATATACACGTTTCAATTATCGATTCTATCCTATAGGAATCGAGATTACCTTCGAAGCATGCCCTTCGAATTCCAGTCAGCAACACTTGCGGATCTCAGCGTGGTCAGAATGTCCACGCCTCTATGGTGCACACACACACGATCTTGGAGAGATAAGGTAAGCCCTTTCGGTTGTGCTAGCAACCACTCCAAGGTCTCACTTTTCCACTCGGTACTTGGCCCTCTTGTGTTGTCAACGAAAAATATAAAATCAGATTCTATTTTTCATTGTCCACGTTGAAGAAGAAGAAGCAACCATAATACACCTTAATGAGACATTAAATGCACTTCCTTATTCTTCATAGTAAAAGAAAGGAAGTCAATTAATGCTCATTAAATGCACATTAATGAGTTTTAAATCCCATTTAAAACCGCATTTATTAATTCGTGTATTATATTATTAATTCGTGTATTATTCATTTTAGCCTTCTTCTCTTTGTTTGACTTGAGTCTAACTCAACATAAACCAATTTGAGTCCAACTCAAATTTAGCCAAGTAATGAGTCTTACTCATTCTAGTTAATCCAATTAACTAATAATTCATTTTAGTCAAACCAAAATGATTTCCTCTCCAAAATAATATGTTCTTTGTGTGTGACCCTATAGGCTCTCATAACGTTGGCAATGTATCCAAAACCATTTTAGATACATAAGCAATGAGCGGCATCTAGCAATACATCATTGCTACCCAAGTGATGAGAATGTCGAGATCCAACAACCTCTTCCGTGACTATTATCATATGACAGTGTCCTTCTATCCTTGATATCTCAGATCGATCAATGAGGCATAGACCGTGTCACCCTCTTATCAATCTTTATATTTCTTGATCCCGAAGTAGACTCACTCAAAAAATTGAGCTCAATATCTCATATTGACTCATTTGAGCATGACCATGTATTTCGTGGTCCTACTCTATCAAGAGGCCAAAGATATCACTCCCGTCATATGGGAGGGATAGATCTCATCTACATCACTCACATCCCTCCGCATAATTCATTACATACTCAGTGATCGCCGTTATAGTCACCCAATTACGGTGTGACGTTAGACGATACCAAAGTACATAACTCCTTATGTAGGGAACCGTAGTGACTTCAGGTCTAAGGACTATTCACACCAATAGTCACATGAGAAAGTATATGACACTCATATAACGATCCATGATACTTTCTCATGGTGGGTCAATTCAGTATATATAGTCTCCAATATATATACCCATGTATCAATGTGATATCACATATCCATGACTTGTGAGATCAAGTCATCCATTGACCTACATGCTAGTCTCAATGTATCAATATAGCCCTTGTCTATTAATACAATACTCGACTAGGAATATTTAAGAATAGTGTTCTCTACAGCTTCTCATAATCAATTCTACGAATTGATATACTATAGATAACAACCTACTATTCATGGGCATTATTATATTTATTTAGCTGGCACACGCATAAAGAAATATAATAATCAATCTTTGCCTTTATTAATGCAAGAATATAATACAAAAGTCTCCCTCACCAATCATCTCATAATTGGCACTAAGGGCTCATACTAACATGTCACTCTCCCCACGACCAAATATAGTACTGGCCATGATGCGGTGGAGGTATCGGAAAGTGAGGTTTTGGAGGCACGACGCTTTGGCTCTAGAAGGGTGATAAGCGTTCTCCCCTATCAACTTGGTCCAAAATATCTGAGAGTTAAACCCAATAGGGGTTCTTTTCTCTCGCCCACTCGGCAAGCCAAAGCATGAGTTCCATTGGTGTAGTATCCATTCATGCTCAATGTTAAATATCCTAAAGGTAATCCTACCATCTTCGCTCTCTCTACCTATTAAAACTTCGGCTTTTAAAGAACTTAAAAACTCTAAAACTATCCTAGGGTAGGTTGGGTGTCTTATCCCAATTATCTCTCCCCACCCTATTTTTGTAAATAGGGCTTGAATGTCACCCAACAACCCTAGGGATTCTAGTAAGTCTTCATTGAGATACCTAGTTGCAGTGATTTTACAAGTAGAAAGCATGTTATATCTATCTCTTGTTCATTGTTACGAAAAAAGAGGGTTGGTAGGGCGTTACCTTCCTTCGGAGCTTGAGGGGCATCGGTTCTCCTTCCTCGTCGCTTCGAAGCACCGGATCGAGATACCACTTGCTTGGTCCTCCTCATCCTTGCTTCTTTTGGCTTCCTTGAAGGTTGGAAAGTGGTGAGGAAGAAGGATCCACACGGCTAAATACATGAAATACAATTAAAGGAAAACCTAAAAACCAAACTTGGGTTGTCTCCCAAGAAGCGCTTTGTTTAAGATCGTTTAGCTCGACCTAACTCCATTATCAACTTGGCTCTGGAGGTTCAGTGAACCTCCATTCATCCATCTCGGAATCTACCTCTGGTGGACTCAGCTTTACCTTGCTGAAAGTGAAGCCATCTACGAAGGGCGCTCTACTCTGGGATAGACTGAAGAGGATGATTTCCCCATCTACCTCCAAGGAGATCTGGTGTGCCTTTACGTCTATGCACGCCCCTGCAGTCGCCAGAAAGGGTCTTCCCAAAATGATGGGATTCTGAGGATTTGGTCCTGTGTCGAGTATAATGAAATCTATATGGATCACGAAGTTCTCGACAACCACAAGCACGTGTGCTAGTAAGCCGATGGGTTCCTTGACTAAGTCGTCCCCCATATGAATACCAAGATTCACTGGTTGGAGCCCATTCAGTCCCATCTTTAGATAGTATGCATAGGGCATCACACTTACTGATGACCCCAAGTCACACAGTGCTTCATCGAAGCTTTCCCCACAAATCGAGCAGAAGATAACAAATTCACTGGGGTCCTCAAGATGTGGTGGAATCTTATCTTCAATTTCAGCTTGGTCAGGTAGGGTGGAAATCATGGCTGCACACCCTTGCCGAATCTGCTACTCTGCCTCACTCCCTCACTCCCTCATTGTATACTCCTTCTTCCTTAGCTTGACTCGGCTCGGGTAGTAGTGGAGAGCTCTTCATAGGTTGCGACACGGATAGGGCTATCTGGGTCACTTGTGTCTCCAACATCTTTGTGTGACTTGCAAGACCGTCGACAGTGGCCTTCAAGTCTTTGAGTGACTCCTTAGATTTTTGATGTTGGCGACGAAATTTTGCATTGGCCTTAGTTTGGGTAGCAATAAAGTTTTCCATCATCAGTTCCAGTCTAGACTTCTGTTGCTACTGCTGTCCATTGCCCTGCTGCTACCCATACCCTCCCGATGGTTGGAAGTTCCCAAAGTTATTCTTACAGGAGAAATTCAGGTGATTCCTCCATTCGGGATTATAGGTATTGGAGTATGGGTTGTTGGGCCTTTGATTATAGTCCCCAACCGCATCAACATGCTTAATCTGCTCTTCTGAGGTTCCCTGCCCTCCATAGTGGTCCTCCAGATATGCTGCTGCTCTTTCTCTAGAATCAATGGCCGCACATGCAGATGCAGGATTTAAAGAGTCAAACCATCTGCCAAGCTCGTCCATCCTCTCTGTAAGGTGGTCAACGGAGTTGACAGTATATCGTCCTGCCACAGGAGTTGGGTGACCACGCTCGGAAGCCCATTGATAGTGGTTCTGGGCCACCTCTTCTATTACCTCTTCCGCTTCCTCTATGTGTCACGCCCACCCCTTCTCGTACCCTAGAGGGGGAGGAAGGGCGGCGTGACACGATCATTAATGCGTGCATATACAGCAGAAGACTTTAAACTTAAAAAAAAAAACATAAAACATGGGACATGCAATTACCTTCAACCATGCGAATAACTCAACATTCTTAACCATGTAACAGGTGAACATTTACTAAGCATGGATAATCATTTCATAAGGACACTACTTAGTTAAAGTTCATGATAATCAACATAATGGACACCAAGTAGCAACCATCAAAAGAACAAGTAGAGTTCAACTCTTAACAACTAACATACAAAACTTTAAAACATGCATAAGTCTTGAAACATAAAACAGATCGCTTCCACCATGCCACTGCCACACACACTTTTGCCCCTCCTGCTGCTCCCTTTAGTTTATCCATTCTTTACCCTTATCTGCAGTACAAGGGAAACATGAAACTATAAGCACATAGACTTAGTAAGATCCTTTCCTACTCACAAAAAGCCATACAACAAGAATTAGACATAGAGTAGTGACATGTTCATCTAGACAACATATAGGCATAACATTCATATAAAAGTAGTGACATGATCATTTAAGAACATATAGGAATAGAATTCATATAAAAGTAGTGACATGATCATTTAAGAACATATACGCATAGCATTTATATAAAAGTAGTGACATTATCAATAAAGAACATATAAGCATAGCATTCATATAAAATATAATAATCACATAGACATGAAAAAGGGTATATGCAAGATGCTCTTTGAAAATATATATTTTATAGGTACTTAAACATAATCTCAACATGGAGGGCCTGACATTGTACCACATGCATCATCATCTTTGTGCGCATCCCTAAATAGACCCGAGGTAGTTAATCCTGAACCTACTAGGGTACTAGGTCCGTACAACAACCGTCGACCTAGGGGCAACATAGGAGCCCATCCTAGGCCCATACTACAACTGTCGACCTAGGGACTCTTAGGAGCCCATCCCATACTAAGTCCGTACTATGACCGTCGACCTAGGGGCACGTAGGAGCCCATCCTGTGGACCTTGCTAGGGTTCGGTACAAGCCATACAAAAGTAAAATAACATATCATGTTCCTTTTTATAACATATCATGTTCCTTTTCATAACATAAAGAGTGCTCTTAGTCCCCATTCATAGGGAAGCGTCTCTTAGCCATTTCATCATACATACTTGTTCATCATGATGCAATGAGAATAACATAATCATACATTCATACAATTAACATGGACATAAGGTAGTGGCATAAACAAATCATGCTATCATAAAGTCTAACTATCAACATGTTAACATCATATATAGATATATCTTGGCATGGAAGATCTTTGGTGAGCATGAACAAGGTTTGGCCGAAACATCCAAGGGGGATCTTAGGAATTCAAACCTTAATTCAACTTGTACAAGGTCTAACTAACATCTTGCTAACATCATATACATATATATCATGGCATGGAAAATCATTGGTGAGCATAAACTTATCATGGCCGAAACATCCAAGGAAGGTTTGTAAGAATTCAACACCCAAACAACTTACACAAAGCCTAACTAACATCATGTTAACATCTTATATACATGTAGCATGGCATGGAAGGTCATTAGTAGACACATACATGGTCTTGGCCGAAACCCTAATAGAGGTTTAAGGGACTCAAATACTCAAACAACTTACACAAAGCCTAACTAACATCATTTTAACATCTTATATACATGTAGCATGGCATGGAATATCATTAGTAGCCCTTGACCGAAACCCTAATGGGGGTTTTAAGGATTTAAATACTCAAACAACTTAGACAAGGTCTTACTAACATCATGTTAACATCATATATACACCTAGCATGGCATGGAAGATCATTAGGAGCATAAATGGGGTCTTGGCCGAAACATCCAAAGAAGGGTCTTAGGAAATCAACACCTAAAACAACTTGTACAAAGCCTATCTATCAACATGTTAACATCATATACATATAAAACATGGCAAGGGGGATCATTGGTGAGCATGAATATGTCTTGGCCGAAACCCTAAGGAAGGGTCTTAGGAAATCTACACCCAAACAACTTGTACAAAGCATATCTATCAACATGTTATCATCATATACATAAAAAACATGGCATGGAAGATCATTAGAGGACATGGACATGGGTTGGCCGAAACTTTCAAAGAAGGGTTTGAAATCAAACACTCAACAACTTGTACAAAAGCCTATTTATCAACATGTTATCATCATATACATATAAAACATGGCATGGAAGATCATTAGAGGACATGGACATGGGTTGGACGAAACTTTCAAAGAGGGGTTTGAAATCAAACACTCAACAACTTGTACAAAGCCTATCTATCAACATGTTATCATCATATACATATAAAACATGGCATGGAAGATCATTAGAGGACATGGACATGGGTTGTCCGAAACTTTCAAAGAGGGGTTTGAAATCAAACACTCAAACAACTTGTGCAAAGCCTTTCTATCAACATGTTATCATCACATACATATAAAACATGGCATGGAAGATCATTAGAGGACATGAACATGGGTTGGCCGAAACTTTCAAAGCATGATCTTCACAAATCAACAATCGAAACAATTTGTACTGCATGTGAGGGGATTACTTACATCCTTTCGCTTGTTTACTATAAGAATATACCCTAGGTGTTGCCAAGACAAGACCTCTTTTCTTGCTTCTTGAGTTTTCGGAAATGGGAGAATGGAGAGGGAGGTTTTCAGTGGAGGAAGAAGAAAGGAAGAAGAGAATGATGAATTGGGGTTCTCTTATCTCCTCATTACCCCCATTTATTCAATTGAAGGTGTCCCTTTGCCTCCCTTACCCTTATCTATCATTTCCCTTACCCTTCTAATAGCACACCCCTGCTGGGTTTCTGGTCATCAAATGCATCTTAAGGTTTAGTTATCTTCTTGGAGGTTCAGGGTTCAAACCCTGAGCCATGCATCCTTTTTGGCTTTATTTTCTTTTATTTTTAAAATAGCCCACATAAAGCCCATTATAATCATGAAAAATTCTTATAAAATTTGCTAGAAACTGTACGAACGTTATAGTTCTTCATATCTTTTAAAAGTTACATCCTCGAAACTTAGAATGACTCTGGATACTTCTGTTTCATGTCCTCCTCGCGTTCCCAGGTTGCTTCTTCGTACCATTGACTTTGTCACAGGACCTTCACTAAGGGCACCTCTTTATTCCTTCATCTTTTAACTTCTCGGTCTAGTATCTGGATAGGCCTACTTTCATAACTTAGGTCCCCTTGAACTTGCACTGTTTGTGGCTCAATCACTTGGTCTGTACTGGAAATGCACTTCTTGAGCATCGAAACGTAGAACACGTTGTGAATAGCCGACATCTCTTGAGGCAGCTCTAGCTCATAACCTACCTTGCCGACTCTCTTCAGTATCGGATACGGTCCCACATAACGCGGACTCAGCTTACCCTTCCTTCCGAATCTCATCACTCCCTTCATAGGGGCTACTTTGAGGAATACCAGATCCTCGACATCGAATTCCAATGGTCTACGCCGCATATCCGCATAGCTCTTTTGTCGACTCTGAGCTGTTTTAATTCTTTGGCAGATGTTCTGTATAGCTCGGGTGGTGTCATCAATGAAATCTGTTTGGAATCCCATCCCCTTCTTTTCACCACCCTCGTACTAGCATATAGGAGATCTACATCTCCTCCCGTATAGAGCCTCATAGGGTGCGATCCCAATAGTAGCTTGGTAGCTATTATTGCAGGCAAATTCTGCCAAGCATAAGTATCGACACCAGCTCCCTTTGAAATCCAAGGTGCAAGCTTGTAACATATCATCCAGTACTTGGTTCCCCCTTTTTGTCTGTCCATCGGCCTGAGGATGAAAGGCAGTACTGAATAATAGCTTCGTGCCAAGGGCCTTCTGAAAACATTCCCATAAATGGAAAATAAAGAGACCATCTCTATCAAAAATGATGGTCTTAGAAATCCCATGTAGTCTGATAATTTCCCTAGCATATAATTGAGCCAGTTGCTCAGTCGAGTAGGTCATCTTGATTGCTAAGAAGTGGGCAGACTTCGTCAATCTGTCCACGATCACCCATATAGCGTCATATCCGTTTGTCGTCTTGAGTATTCCTGAGATGAAATCCATTGAAATATCTTCTCATTTCCATTCTGGAATTTGGATTGGCTGCAATGTTCCTCCAGGTCTCTGGTGTTCTGCTTTAACCCTCTGGTAGGTTAGGCAGGTACTGACATACTATGTCACATCTCTTTTCATACCGAACCACCAAAATTTCCCTTTCATATCTTGGTACATCTTGGTGGATCTAGGATGCATTGCATAGGGTGTTGCGTGAGCTTCCTCAAATATCCTCTTCCATAATTCTGAATTATCGGGAATACATAAGCGATCCTTGAGATATAGTAATCCACTGTCAGCGATACAAAATCCATCATCCTTTCCTTTTAGGATCTCTTGCTTGATCCTTTGGATGCTTGGGTCATGGGCTTGCTTTTCTAATATATCGTCAAACAGCGTCGGTGCTATCATCATGGTGGAAAGTTGTTCTGAAATGATTTCAACCCCGTAACACATAATTTCCCTTTCTAGGGGCCGAGATAATACCGATAGAGACATCAAAGTGGCAAAGGACTTCCTGCTGAGTGCATTAACCACTTTGTTCTCTTTTCCTGGATGGTAGAAGATCTCACAGTCATAGTCCTTGACTAGCTCGAGCCATCTGCATTGTCTCATGTTTAGGTCTTTCTGTGTGAAGAAATATTACAGACTCTGGTGATCTGTATAAATCCTACACTGAGCTCCATATATATAATGCCTCCATGTTTTGAGAGCAAAGACCACGGTCGCTAGCTCTAGATCGTGAGTGGGATAATTCCTTTCATGTTCCTTGAGTTGCCTAGAGGTGTAGGCAATGACCTTGCCATTCTGCATGAGTACAACTCTAAGTCCCAACTTGGAAGCGTCGCTGTACATGTCGAAGCATTTGTTACTGTCTGGAAGAGTAAGGATTGGATCACTGGTCAGTCTCCTCTTCAATTCCATGAAACTCTTCTCACAGGCATCTGTCCATTGATACTTTTTGTTCTTTCTGGTGAGAGCTATCATAGGGGTGACAATTCTAGAGAAGTCCTCTACAAACTTCCTGTAGTAGCCTGCTAGCCCGAGAAAGCTTCTGATTTCGCTGGCATTCTTTGGCCTGTTCTAGTTACTCACAGCTTCAATCTTTATTGGGTCTACCATCACTCCGTGCTTGGATATAACGTGGCCTAAAAATGATACTTGATCGAGCTAGAACTCACATTTGGAGAACTTTGCATTGTTAGTAATATATGAGAGATGTCCTAAGGCAATCGCCTTATGTATGAACCATTTATATGATAAATGAAGATTCACTATTTGAGTATACATGTCTTCATGTATTTGATTGGATCTTAAACTCATTTACTGAATGTCCACGATACGATTCACATCATGAGAGAATTTGTGATTGGATCACAACTAGTGAGTATCTCTACATGTGTAATTGTGATGTATCAGAATTATCTCTAGTCGATGATTTGATGGATTTGGACAACATCAATTCTGTTGAGACTAGCACGAGGTATACTCCTTGGTGTATCCAAGCAGCTGATTCTCACTGGCTGGAGACATTGTGATGTCCGGAGTTAATCGTGGATGCTAGTTATCGTAACTAGTTCATTGGAGTGATCAGCCGTAAGACTTCATATGGTTCTCTGCATATATAGATATGTCAATGAAGTTCTTACTGTAGCTTAAGTGCGATGTTCCTTTGACTTGTAGTATTGAAGTCATCTTGATCATAAAGACTTATGCTTTGACATCTTAAGCAAGCATCTCTGTGGAGATGTGGACCCGGGATGATTGGGTATAAGTCGAAGTGATCGAAGGTGTTTGAATAGCCTATAAAGGATTCACCACTCCTTGCGAGGAGATGTATACCCATGGCCTCTCGTCGGATTGTTACTAAAGTCTTTGGCCAAAGCATTACATGTTTAGAGTAAGGTACTCTTCGTTACATGTGCAGTAACTAGAATCTGTAGGACGAGGAAATGATACTTGGCTAGGTGTGACGTAGTCAGCCTAGTGGGGACTGACACTATAGACCATGTCCTGAACCAAGTGGGTATAAGATGAGTGAAGGGAATGGGGCATGATTCATTCAAGCTGCTGAAGGGTTTCAGAAGTAGTTCTGGATCAACCGTTGATCTTTTCGATTAATTGGGGATCATGATGTACTACTAGGTGCCACTCATGATCGTTCTATAATTAATGGTTAATTATAGACGGCCAACATAAACCGAGAACCTATTTGGTCACACGCACAACGAGCGTAATCCGAAGGATTTAAAACGAGCTTAAGAATGAGATTCTCAGACCGAGAGAAACTAAGTTTGGTTGGACCAAACAAGAAGCGAGCATGAAATCATTTCAGTCGCAATGGAAGCGTGGATGAGCCGTGTCTTATGAAGACATAATGGATGAACCAAAATGGTTTGGTTCTAATCCAATGGAGGAGAATAAACCAAAGGGTTTGGTTTATTTTAAACAAATGAACCAAAGTTGGTTCGGTTCATTTTAACTTAAAATAAACCATCATGATTTGGTTTATTTTAACTTATATTAATGGTGTGGGTTAACGGGCCTTATGGTCATGATCCAATAACCATTAAGAGAATTAGTTCTCTATAAAAGAGGGCTTAAGGTGTTGTTAATCCCTAATCCAAAACCCTAACCTAAGTTGCCGCCCACCTCATCTCATTGGAGATTTTCGGCGCCAACACCTCCATTGCCGCCGCCCAGCCCCTTGTGCCGCCGTCCAAATTGTTGCCGGCGTCCAAGCTTCGGCCGGTGATCCTCTGGCAACTCTCTGGTGATCTCCTTTGGGTTTGGCATCAAGGTGAGCTTCATCCTACCTTTTTGGCCAACCCTAATTCCTCCACCAAAGCTGTCCAGTTTTCTGGACAGT
This sequence comes from Wurfbainia villosa, assembly GCA_025175895.1. Taxonomy (NCBI): domain Eukaryota; kingdom Viridiplantae; phylum Streptophyta; class Magnoliopsida; order Zingiberales; family Zingiberaceae; genus Wurfbainia; species Wurfbainia villosa. The sequence continues at coordinate 31,943,194 of CM046000.1, read as the reverse complement.
TTGTTTCCCTCTCATCGGAGTGTCGTTTGGACGACGGTTAGAGCTATGACAGTGCCTAACTTACCAGGGATTTGATCTCCGGTAATCCTCATAGGTGGAGGACGAAGGATTCGTCAAACGGTTGACGAATACCTCTCCGGAGAAGCGAGTTTTGAGGACTCGTCTTTGGATCCGAATTTGGATTCGGATCGTGATCCTCTCTCGATCACGTCATCTTCAACACGAGGCTAGTAACCCATACGAAGATGAAGCTCGTGACTTTGTGAAGTCATCCCGAAGATACTTGGCGTGGATACGGATAGAGACGATTCTAGCGAGAATCGTTCCGGTTGATGTCGTTCCCGCTACACGTGTTACGAAAGGTATACGTAGTTAAATTTCTTTTTATTGCAAATTTAAATTTATGGTTATGTCTACACATGTTGTACTATGCATGCGTGTGATGTGTGTGTTGTAATAAATGTAGATTTATTATTTTTATTTCTTCTGCTGTGTACATGTTTGCGAAACATGTTCGAACACACACTCGCCGCGGTGCCGGAAACCCAACAGTGGTATCAGAGCCCAGGTTGTGTTTCGACATAATCGTAAAATGGTTTTGTGATAGTCATAATGATATTTCTGGAAATTTTCTACTTTTGGAAAGTTAGAAGTATTTATGGAAATTTTTTTAATTTTGGAAAGTCTAGAAGTATTTATGGAAATCTTCCACTTTTGGAAAGTTGGAAGTATTTATGGAAATTGATATTTTCCATAAATAAAATATTTGATTAGATTTTCAAAATTTGTTTCCTAATTTAATCATGATTTGATTTGGGAAATCAAATCTTAAAATATTTTTATTTTCATAAGTAGTTTTGATGATTTAGGAAATTGGTTTCCTAAATTGACTTTCCTTAATCAACTATTTCCACAAATAAAATATGTGATTAGATTTAGAAATTTGTTTCCTAATTTAATCATGATTTGATTTGGAGAATCAAATCTTAAACATATTTTATTTCCATAAATAGTTATGAAAAATAAGGAAATTATGTACATGACATAATTGTATGTCATGTAATTGCATTAGATGCATATCATTATGCCATGCGTGTCGTGACATGTAGATGTATGTCATGCCATGTAGATAATAGTTATTTGCATGCAAAGAGGATGAGACATAAAACCGTTACTCAATATTAAAGCCTACACCTTCTATTAATATGGTTGGAACCAGAGTTCCGTTTCTTGTTTTGGTTGTTGGACTCTCTCCAAGCCCGGCTTGAACCCGAACATGTTCAAACCATGGAATAGTTTAATACTAATATGGTAAGAGTCAGAGGTCAATCGTTAGCTTTGGTTGTTGTACTCTCTCCAAGCTGGGCTAATTGGTTGAATGCGCTCTAACCATATTAAAACTATTTCTCAATGAATGGGTTGGCTTTAACCTGGAGCATCGGCTTGTTGGACTCTCTCCAAGGTCGATGTAAAGGGAGGTGAAGTTGGGTGCTATGCATATGATGCATACTTGTAAATGTGTTAATAACCCGATGTATGTGTGAACATTCAATCAGTTGATAGCACATTGTGATAGTTGCATATATGTGATATGCAATCGGTATAGTTGATACCTATCGTCGTAGTTATGAATGGCTTGTTGGACTCTCTCCAAGGTTGTTCATATCTATGATGGATATCAGCCCATTCGGAGATGGACCTACGATCTCCCAAAGTTATTTTGGGGTTTTTGAAATTCAAAAAATGAATGGGATTTATAAATGTATATTGATGCATTTTAAAAATCATTTTCTCATATATGCTCGTTTTGTATTTCTAGGTCAATCGATTGATCATGACGTCTTTGAATTTGCGCACTATTTTGGATTCAAACAAACTGACTGGGCCTAACTTCCTAGACTGGCTTAGAAACCTGAGAATTGTTCTCAAGGCAGAAAAGCTTGCATATGTACTTAGAAAAGCCTCTTCCCAACCGTCCTAAGGACGATGCAACTCCAGACCAAATGTTGGTCTATCAGAAGCATGTGGCAGATTCTGAGCTGGCGAGTTGCATCATGCTAGCGGCGATGGTACCTGAGCTGCAAAAGCAACATGAGCATATGGATGCTAATACTATGGTCTTCCATCATCATGAGTTGTTCGATGAGCAAGCGAGATCCGAAAGGTTCGAAGTCTCCAGGCTCCTCTTCACCACGAAGATGCAAGATGGTTCGTCTGTAGTGCAGTTTGTGCTAAAGATGAACGGGTACATCGAGCGGCTAGCCACCCTGTGTTTTGTGATGGATCACGATTTAAGTATTGACTTAATTATGTATTGTTTGCCCAAGAGTTTCTCACAAATTGTGATGAACTATCGTATGAACAAATTAGAATCCACTATTCCTGAGCTCCTCAATATGCTGAAGACTGTGGAGCCTTTTGTGAAGCATGAGGAGAAGGCAGTTCTGTTAGTTGATTCCTCAAAGAAAGGTTCTAAGAGGAAGGCAAAAAAATAGAAGAAAGGGATGAACAAAAAGGCAAAGAAGGAAGAACCAGCACAAAAGGGCACTTACCATCATTGTGGCAAGGAAGGCCACTGGCGAAGAAACTGCAAGATTTATCTTGAGTCCATGAAGAAGAAGAAGGCATCCGATGCCCCATCCTCTTCAGGTTATTGATTGTCATTCTATTTCCTTAGACACTTGGGTATTGGATACTAGGTGTGGCTCACATATATGTAATGACATACAGGGGCTAAGGAATAGAAGAAGACTCATCAGAGGGGAGTCAAATTTACGAGTTGGCAATGGAGCAAAGGTTGCTGCGGTCGCCATCAGAACTTATTTGCTGAAGCTCCCTAGTGGACTACTCTTGGAACTGGACAATTGATATTATGTTCCTTCTCTAATAAAGAACATTGTTTCTATTTCCTGTTTAAATAGAAATGGTTTCCATTTGACGTTTAGTAACAATTGTTGTTATATAACTTTGAATGGCGTACTTTATGGAACTGGAACTTTGAGTAATGGCATTTATACGTTGGACGTATCCAGTGACATTTTCAATATCGAAGTGAGCAACACGCGTGCTCGAAAGGGTAATCAATTAGACTCCTATATGTGGCATTGTCGTCTTGGCCATGTAAGCAATAAACGCATGTCCGAATTACACCGATGTGGAATTCTGGAATCGTTTGAATTGGATTCATACGATACATGCAAATCATGCTTAAAAGGCAAGATGACTAAGTTACCTTTTACTGGAAAAGGTGAACGAGTGGGAGAGTTACTAGGTCTAATACATACTGATGTATGCGGACCTATGTCAACTCAAGCTTTAGGAGGCTATAGCTACTTCATTAACTTCACCGATGATCACTCACGGTTTGGGTATGTGTTCTTGATGAAACACAAGTCTGAAGCTTTTGAAAGGTTCAAAGAATTCAGAAATGAAGTAGAGAAACAACATGACAAGAGTATTAAAATACTTCGATCGGATCGAGGTGGTGAATACTTGAGTCAGAAGTTTCTTGATTATCTAAGAGACAATGACATATTGTCTCAATGGACTCCGCCATATACACCACAACATAATGGTGTATCTGAGAGGCGTAACCGGACCTTGTTGGACATGGTCAGGTCAATGAAGAATCATGCGAATCTTCCCAAGTCCTTTTGGGGCTATGCACTTCAGACATCTGTTTACTTGTTAAATAGAATGCCAACCAAGGTAGTCTCTACTACTTCATATGAGATATGGAATAGTAAGAAACCTCATGTATCTTACTTGAAGATATGGGGTTGTCCTGCTTATGTGAAGCGGATTGCATCAGACAAATTGGATGCTAAGTCTGATAAATGTCTATTTATTGGATACCCTAAGGAAACAAGGGGTTACCAATTCTATCATCCTGTGGAACAAAAGGTGTTTGTTTCAAGGCATGCTGTGTTTCTAGAGAAAGAGTTTCTCTTGCAAGAAAACAGTGGCAGTGTCGTCGAGCTTGAGGAGGCTCGAGAGACTCAAATAGACATCGATGAGATACCTGGTGAAGCACAACAACCGACAACTCATAGTGATGAGCAAACGGCTGGACCTATTGTAACACCACATCTTCGTAGATCTGGTAGAACATGCAATATTCCTGAGAGATATGGATTTCTCATAAGTGAATCGAACGACGTGTTACTCATTGATGATGAGGAACCTACCAGTTATGAAGAAGTGTTGACAAGTTCAGAAAGGGATAAGTGGCTTGAAGCCATGAAGTTGGAAATGGATTCCATGTATGAAAACCAAGTTTGGAACTTGGTTGACCCACCTGAAGGCATAAAGCCTATAGGGTGCAAGTGGGTTTTCAAGAAGAAAACCGACATGGATGGTAATGTGATTACCTATAAGGCTAGATTGGTGGCGAAAGGATATCATCAACAACAAGGTGTTGATTATGACGAAACCTATTCGCCTGTAGCTATGCTTAAATCCATTCGGATGCTCCTGGCCATAGAGGCACATTATGATTATGAGATATGGCAGATGGATGTGAAAACAACTTTCCTTATTGGAAACCTGCTCGAGGACATGTATATGATACATCCTGAGGGTTTCACATCGGTTGATAAAACAAGGTATGCAAATTGCGACGGTCCATTTATGGATTGAAGCAAGCATCCAGGAGCTGGAATATCCGTTTTGATGAGACAATCAAAAAGTTTGATTTCTCACAAAATCCAGACGAACCTTGTGTGTACAAGAAGGTTAGTGGGAGTGCAGTCGTGTTCCTAGTATTATATGTCGATGACATATTACTTATAGGAAACGATGTTTCAATCTTACAGTCAGTTAAGGTTTGGTTATCCAAGACATTCTCCATGAAAGACCTGGGAGAAGCAACCTACATCCTCGGGATTAAGATCTATAGAGATAGATTGAAACGGTTGCTTGGTCTTTCACAGTCTACATATATAGACCGAGTGCTAAAGAGGTTTATCATGTCGAATCCAAGAAAGGTTTCCTACCCATCAGGCATGGGGTACACCTTTCGAAGTCTATGTGTCCGTGCACAGAAGACGAGAGGATTTGCATGAGTAAGATTCCCTATGCATCCGCAATAGGATCTATCATGTATGCTATGTTATGTACGAGGCCCGATGTATCGTATGCTCTGAGTGTCACGAGCAGATACCAGTCTGATCCAGGAATGGATCATTGGGTGGCTGTTAAGACGATCCTTAAGTACTTAAGAATAACTAAGGATGTGTTCCTAATATATGGAGAAGGGGACATGGTGATACGCGGGTATACGGATGCCAGCTTCCAGACAGACAAGGATGATTCCAGGTCTCAGTCTGGATACGTGTTCACCTTGAATGGGGGCGCAGTCAGTTGGAAAAGTTCCAAACAAGACACTGTAGCGGATTCTACCACTGAGGTAGAATACATTGCAGCTTCGAAAGCAGCAAAGGAAGCGGTTTGCATCAAGAAGTTCATTTATGAACTTGGTGTGATTCCATCCATTGTTGAAGCAATACCGGTCTACTGCGACAACAATGGAGCAATTGCACAGGCGAAAGAGCCAAGGTCTCATCAACGATCCAAACATGTGCTTCGTCGCTATCATCTTATCAGAGAGATCATCAGTAGGAATGAAATACAAATCGAGAAAATTCCCACTAAAAGGAACTTTGCGGATCCTTGGACTAAAGCATTACCTCAAAGTAAGTTTGAGGGTCATGTTAGAGCTTATGGTATTGGATACCATAGCGATTGACATTAGGCCAAGTGGGAGTCTGTTAGTAATATATGAGTGATGTCCTAAGGCAATCGCCTTATGTATGAACCATTTATATGATAAATGAAGATTCACTATTTGAGTATACATGTCTTCTTGTATTTGATTGGATCTTAAACTCATTTACAGAATGTCCACGATACGATTCACAGCATGAGAGAATTTGTGATTGGATCACAACTAGTGAGTATCTCTACATGTGTAATTGTGATGTATCAGAATTATCCCTAATCGATGAATTGATGGATTTGGACACCATCAATTCTGTTGAGACTAACACGAGGTATACTCCTTGGTGTATCCAAGCAACTGATTCTCGCTGGCTGGAGACATTGTGATGTTCGGAGTTAATCGTGGATGCTAGTTATGGTAACTAGTTCATTGGAGTGACCAGCCATAAGACTTCATATGGTTCTCTGCATATATAGATATGTCAATGAAGTTCTTACTATAGCTTAAGTGCGATGTTCCTTTGACTTGTGGTATTGAAGTCATCTTGATCATAAAGACTTATGCTTTGACATCTTAAGCAAGCATCTCTGTGGAGATGTGGACCCGGGATGATTGGGTATATGTCGAAGTGATCGAAGGTGTTTGAATAGCCTATAAAGGATTCACCACTCCTTGCGAGGAGATGTATACCCATGGCCTCTCGTCGGATTGTTACTAAAGTCTTTGACCAAAGCATTACATGTTTAGAGTAAGGTACTCTTTGATACATGTGCAGTAACTAGAATCCGTAGGACGAGGAAATGATACTTGGGATAGGTGTGACGTAGTCAGCCTAGTGGGGACTGACACTATAGACCATGTCCTGAACCATGTGGGTATAAGATGAGTGAAGGGAATGGGGCACGAATCATTCGAGCTGCTAAAGGGTTTCAGAAATAGTTCTGGATCAACCGTTGATTTTTTCGGTTAATTGGGGATCATGATGTACTACTAGGTGCCACTCATGATCGTTCTATAATTAATGGTTAATTATAGACGGCCAACATAAACCGAGAACCTATTTGGTCACACGCACAACGAGTGTAATCCGAAGGATTTAAAACGAGCTTGAGAATGAGATTCTCAGACCGAGAGAAACTAAGTTTGGTTGGACCAAACAAGAAGCGAGCGTGAAATCGTTTCAGTCGCAAAGGAAGCGTGGATGAGCCGTGTCTTATGAAGACATAATGGATGAACCAAAATGGTTTGGTTCTAATCCAATGGAGGAGAATAAACCAAAGGGTTTGGTTTATTTTAAACGAATGAACTAAAGTTGGTTCGGTTCGTTTTAACTTAAAATAAACCATCATGGTTTGGTTTATTTTAACTTATATTAATGGAGCGGGTTAACGGGCCTTATGGTTATGATCCAATAACCATTAAGAGAATTAGTTCTCTATAAAAGAGGGCTTAAGGTGTTGTTAAGCCCTAATCCAAAACCCTAACCTAAGTTGCCGCCCACCTCATCTCATTGGATATTTTCGGCGCCAACACCTCCCTTGCCGCCGCCCAGCCCCTTGTGCCGCCGTCCAAATTGTTGCCGGCGTCCAAGCTTCGGCCGGTGATCCTCCGGCAACTCTCCGGTGATCTCCTTTGGGTTTGGCATCAAAGTGAGCTTCATCCTACCTTTTTGGCCGGCCCTAATTCCTCCACCAAATCTGTCCAGTTTTTTGGACAGCTTGTTTTCCTCTTGTCGGAGCGTCGTTTGGACGACGGTTAGAGCTCCGACACCACCTAACTTACCGGGGATTCGATCTCCGGTAATCCTCATAGGTGGAGGACGAAGGATTCTTCAAACGGTTGACGAATACCTCTCCGGAGAAGCGAGTTTTGAGGACTCGTCTTTGGATCCGAATTTGGATTCGGATCGTGATCCTCTCTCGATCACGTCGTCTTCAACATGAGGCTAGTAACTGTTGGTGCAGTGGGCACCTAAGTCGAACCTAAGTTTTTATTATAGCAAACGATATAAAGTTAAGCTTATATTTTTATCTCATGAGCTAAATCAAGTGTGCAGAAAAGTCTCAATGCTCGAGCTGAAGGCTAGCGACACCCGGAGGAAGCCGCGGTGGTCGGACGACACTCGAGTTACTTTGGAGGGACCCGAAGGAATCGAGTGGAAGGCCAGAAGCAAAAGAGACACGTAAGTATCGAGGTAAGCTCGTGTGTGCGAGCGTAAGTGAGGTTGTATCCTCTTTACGGGGATGATCTTAGGCGACGATCCGACCCAAGACTTCCCATGGAAGGTCTATGTTGAGATCGGACGGCAAGTGGCCGTCGAATCCACTTATATTTTGAGCTAACTCTTTATTGTAGTCAAAAATCCTGGCCATCAGTTCAACCGGCCAGTTCAACCGGCGCCAGTTCAACCGGCCAGTTCAACCGGTGGTCAAAAATCAGCCTCGAGGAGTCAAGCTTTATCACCATTTTTCAAGGAGTTTTGTGCCCATTTGTGATTGGTTAAAGACCCATTCGTTGAGGGGCATAAAGGCTATAAAAGGAGGGCCAAACCTAGGGTTTCATCCTCAATTCTAAGTGCTCAAAAGCCTCCATTACGCTGCAACTCTCCGACGACTCTACAACAACGAAGTGCTGCCAACAACCCTAGCTTAAAGTTTCTTTTGTTTAGTTGTTGGTATAATCTTAATTTGTTATTGCTTTCAATATTGCAATTCTTTTTAATCGAGGCTTTTCGTTGCATTTTACTTTAATAGAAGAGAGGGTTTGTCTCTCTATCTTTTTGCTTCAAAGGCTTTTGTAATCGTAAAACTCCTACCTCCAACGAGGAGGAGTATTTTTGTGAATTGCCCTCCGTACACGGTCTAGGACCGTTAGGGCCTTGGAGTAGTAGCCGAAGGCTACGAACCAAGTAAAAAAACTATTTGTCTCATTTAGTTTTTATTTACATTTCCGCTGCGTTTAATTGTCTATCGAACGATTTAAAAGAAAAGTTTTTATCGCTATTCACCCCCCCCTCTAGCGATCCGCTTCGATCCAACAATTGGTATCAGAGCCGGGGGTTGCTAAGATTTGGTGAAACCACCAATCTAGCCATTTTTCACAGATTTATTTTTCTTTTATTTCTGTTTATTTCTGATTTATTTCGCTTTGTTAAATTTACTCCCGCACTACTAATCCAAGACGCGAGTCTTGGTACTTTGTTTTGTGTTTTTGTCGTTGCTAGTTTCTTCGTCTTCGTCCCTTTTTGTCTTTTGTTCTAATGGCCCATCTCGAGGGTTTTAGCACCGTCCGACCTCCGTTTTACAACGGAGATGACTTCCATTATTGGAAGGGTCGGATGGAATGCTTTCTCAAAACCCAAATCGAGATGTGGATCATAATCCAAACGGGTTCCACACTTCCGACTAATGAAGTGGGTGACTCCTTGGATTATGATCGATGGACCATTGCGACAAAACGACAAGTCGAAGTCGACGCCAAGGCAACACAAATCCTCCAATGCAGCTTGTCCAAGGAGGAGTTAAATCGTGTCGGCCGCTTCATTAGCGCAAAGGACCTTTGGACAAAGCTGATCGAGTTACACGAAGGATCGGATCAAGCTAAGGTTTGCAAACGTGATTTGTTATTCAATAAATTGTACACACTAAAAATGCAGGAACACGAGTCCGCGACGCAACTCCACGCCCGTGTCCAAGACATAGTCAACAACCTACACGCAAGCGGCCAAAAGGTAAACAACCGCGACCTGATCAGGTATGATCTAACCTCTTTTCCGAGGACTACCTTGTGGGCATCCATGGTCGATGCCTACAAGGTCTCCAAGACCTTTCTAAACTTAGATTAGATGAACTCTTTCGGATTTTGAATCAACTGAAACTCGAGAGGGGTATAGCCTTGTTTGCAGGTTCAAAGAAGAAGAAATTCGCAAGCAAGCCACCACCAACTGAGGAGGAAGATGAGTCCGAAGAAGTTGACCCGGAATTGACTGTCGAACTAATGAACCTAGCTCGAAGGATAGCCAAGGGACGAAAGTGAACCACAACTCGACCCAACCAAGGTAAGCCTAAAAGTTCTAATATTAGGTGTTATGAGTGTAACAGGTTTGGACATATAAAGTCCGAGTGCCCCAAGCTCAACCACCAAGCACCTAAGCACAAGAAGGCCCTCAATGCGACATGGGAAGAAGCGTCATCCGAAGAAGACGAAGACCACGTCTTCATGGCGAAATCGATTGAGTCCGACACGGAGACCGAACCTGAACTTGAGTCAGAACCTGAGGATGACTCGGACTATGAAGCTACCTTCAAGTCAAGCCACGGATACGCATCCGGTTCAAAAGATACCCTTAAGGTGAGTCGAACCTTATTTAATACTTTACATAATACGGTTAGGTTTTTGTCTAGGAAGTTAGCTAAGTCCGAGTCCAAGGTCGAGACCCTGGTTGAGGAAGTTAAACTCCTCAAACATGAGGTCTCCCTAACCTCTTCGACTAGTCGAGTTCAAGAGAAGGACTCAACTCGGGTTGAAAAACTCGAAGTTGAGAACTCACTCTTGAAAAGTCAAGTCGAAGATCTTAGGAATACGTTGGAAAGGTTTACTTTGGGATCCAAAGGACTTGACCTTCTACTTGGATCGCAAAGGGTCGTGTACAACAAGGCCGGACTAGGGTTTAGCTCAAACACGACCAATAAGTTGTATATGTCAATCCTAAGTAGACATAAAAAATGTGTCCAAGCATGGGTCCCTAAGACCACTTTTATTTCAACTCTAGGATCCAACTCGTACTGGGTTCCCAAGGACCAAATCCACTATGTGGATAGACCGAACCGATTCAACGGTCTAGGAGGAGCCAGTACAAAACATGTTTGTGTTTTAACTTAGAAATTGCATGCTTAGATTTATTTTTGTTTTTTTTTCTTTCGTGAACTCACTTAGAACACGTAAATAACCAACTAAAATCCTTCGAAAAGATTGAGCCTCGGGGAGCCTCTTTTCAAATAACCAACTAAAATTCTTCAAAAAGATTAAGCCTTGGGGAGCCTCTTTTCAAATAATCAACTAAAATCCTTCGAAAAGATTGAGCCTCGGGGAGCCTCTTTTCAAAAATAACTAGTTAGACGAGGAAATAATTTTAGGTGAGTCAAGTCATCATTTTCTTGAAAATGGCTTTGTCTAAGGAAGTGGTCGATGATCCGATAAAAGAAGGCCCCTGTGTCTCACCACGACCTGGAAGCCATGATCTTGAAAAGGTAAACTTGACAAGCCTAGGGTCAAATCCAAATCTAACATTACTTAAACATAAATGCACTTAATCAACTTAATTGGAAGTCATCTCACAAAGAACACATAAGTATAACATGCTTGATCATATAGACTCCGGTGAGATGACCTAGGTTTAACAACTTACAACCAATTTTTTTTTTTAAAAAATATAATAATCTAACATCCAATCCAACCACCTTGTGTGTAGGATCAATGAATGTTAGACAGCAGTTGCTCCCGACAAATGACCGGGGATCAACTCAAATTCGCGAAGCTTCGATTCAAACGACAAAGGATCGGTAGCCTTTGGGAATAACGGCAAGCTCAAAATCATCGGATCAGGTGATATCGAGCTTAACTCGAATTTTGTTATTAAAACTGTATTACTTATAGAGAATTTTGAATATAACCTGCTTAGCGTAAGCCAATTATGTGACAATAATTATAAGGTCGTATTTTTAGAAAATGAATGTGTAATTAAAACAAATGAAACAGCTAAAACAATACTCAAAGGAACTAGGACAAATAAGATTTATACAATTAACTTAATCAAATCCTCAGCCAAAAGTCTTATGACACAGGAAGAGGAATCATGGTTGTGGCACCGACGACTCGGTCACTCGCACCCAAGACTCGTCCACAAGATGAGTCAGAGTGGCCTAGTCAGAGGCTTACCCAACCTTAACAATTTGGTTATAAAATATGTAATGCTTGTCAACAAGGAAAACAACCTAGGACACAACACAAGTTAACTAACCAAGAACGAACCTCAAGTGTACTTGAGCTCCTGCATATGGATCTATTCGATTCACATGGAGCCAAGTCACTCAATAAAAGTCAATATTGCTTAGTCATAATTGACGACTACTCCAGGTTTACCTAGGTTAGGTTCATCAAACATAAAAATGATACCCTAGATCAATTAATCAATTTATTCAAATTAATCGAGAATCAAAAAAACCTTAAGGTTAAAAGAATTAGAAGCGATCATGGTGGTGAATTCGAAAATCAAAGGTTCACCGACTTCTGTAACCTAAACGGATACCACCATGAATTCTCTTGCACTAGGACCCCTCAACAAAATGGCCTAGTGGGCGGAAAAACCGAACTCTACAAGAAGCCGCTAGGACCATGTTGAGCGATATGACCTACAGATAGGTTTGGCGAAGAAGCCGTAGTCACGGCATGCTATGTCCAAAATAGAATCCTTATGGTAAAGAGGCACCTTAAGACCTCATACGAGATTTATCACGATAAAATACCTAACATCAAGTACTTTAGGGTATTTGGGTGTAAGGTACATATCCTAAACACTAAGGATTACCTAGGAAATTTACATCCAAGACCCACGTAGGAATCTTTCTTAGGATACTCGACTACAAGTCGAGCTTATAAATATATAACCACGACACCCTTAGAGTCGAGGAGACTATCAATGTAGTATTTGATGAAGGACATGAACCTACAAAACCCGGCAACCCCAATTAGCGAGCCGATTCATACTAGACCTAACTCGATCCGAGATCGGGTCTAGTGTTAATCCTAACCTAAGTCAACCAAGTCACTCTATTGATCAAGTGATAGATGACTCAGCAAACTAATGTTCAACCAAGTCACCCCATTGATCAAGCATTAGGTGACACAAACCCAATCTAGGATTGGACTAACCACCCTATCGATCAAGTGATAGGAGATCCTAATCTAGGAGTTGAACTAGAGCATCCTATAGAACCTTAGTCAAATTTCCTTAATTTCAAAGATAGAACCCAAATCAATTGAACAAGCTCTTCTTGATCGATTGGATTATTGCAATGCAAGAAGAGCTAGCTCAATTTACTAGGAATGAAGTGTGAATTAGTACCACCACCTAAAGACAAAGCGATAATTGGAACAAGGTGGGTGTTTGAAATAAGCTTGATGATAAAGGTGAAGTAGTTAGAAACAAGGCTAGGTTAGTCGCCAAAGGGTTTAGTCAAGTCGAAGGCTTAGATTACGATGAAACCTATGCCCGATAGCTAGACTCGAATCCATTCGAATGTTGCTAGCTTATGCCGCACATCGAGGATTTAAGATTTCAAATGGATGTTAAGTCGGCATTCTTAAATGGATACATTAAAGAAGAAGTTTATGTTAGCCAACCCCGGTTGAAAATCTAGATAAACCCGACCATGTTCTAAAACTTAAGAAAGCTCTCTATGGACTTAAACAAGCTCCTCGAGGCTTGAGTACGAGAGACTTTCAATCCATCTTAAGTCAAAGGGTTTAACCAAGGCTTAGTTGACCCAACTCTCTTCGTAAAAACCTTAGGTAAAGAAATATTCATAGCTCGAATTTATGTAGGCGATATAATTTTTGGAACCTCTAACTCGACCTTACTAAGCGAGTTCGTTTCACTCATGGAAAGTGAGTTTGAAATGAACTTGGTAAGGCAGTTAAGTTTCTTTTAGGTCTACAAATTAAACAAACTAAGGATGGTATATACCTATATCAACAAAAATACACTAAGGAGTTAATTAAAAGATTTGGAATGCAAGGCGCTAAGATAATAAACACCCCAATGGCGATTAATGTTAACATAGGAAGACCTAGAAAGTAAGTCCATTGACTTAAAGTACTATAGGAGCGCGCGATAGGAAGTCTCCTATACTTAGCTAGTCGACCCGACATCCTATTCGCAGTAAGTATGTGCGCCAGGTTTCAAACCTGTGCTAAGGAGTCTCACCTAACCCTAGTTAAGCGTATCCTTAGATATCTTAAGGGTACACTTAACGTTGGTATTTGGTACCCTAGATCTACGGAGTTCGAACTAATCGGCTATTCCGATTCGGATTATGCCAGTAGTAAACTCGATAGAAAGAGCACGAGTGGTTGTTGTCAACTACTCGGCTCAAGTCTAGTGAGTTGGTGCAGTAGGAAGCAACATTGTGTTGCCTTATCTACCACCGAAGCCGAATACGTTGCGATGGGTGAGTGTGTAACTCAGCTTCTTTGGATGAAGCACACTCTTCGAGACTTTATGTTGGACTTCACCAAAACTAAAATTTTTGTAGACAACATAAGTTCGATAAATCTAACTAAGAACCCTATATGCCATTCAAGAACAAAGCATATAGAGGTAAAACACCATTTCATTCGAGAACATGTAGCCAACGGCTCCATACAACTCGAATATGTTGACTCGAAGTCTAACCTAGCAGACATATTTACTAAACCACTATCCGAAGCCGAATTTAGTCTCTTGAGAAGAAGATTAGGCATGTGCGTAATAGAATAGGAACTTACAAATTATATTTTCTTACTACTATTTCTTACTTTTTTGGAACTAGCATAGGACATACCTTAGATATCATGCACCTATAGATTTAAGGAGCCAATGCATCTCACAACACATAGGACTAATGTGTTTGTGTACTTAGCCACGTAGATGGGCATGAGATGTTAGGACCTTACTCCTGGTTCCAGATGTAGAGCTAGTGCATCGCTATGAACCACGGAGTATAATAATCATCTACTACGACCGGGGTGGTTGATCCTTCATATCAATCAAGCCAAATATGAGTCGAACATTTTATAGATGAACTTATTTTCAGTATATTATTTTTAAAAATAAAAATGTGGAACATGCTTGGACTTTAAATTTAACATTTATTTTGTTTTCCACACACCCCTTACTCTTTTCGATATACGGCAAAAGGGGGAGAAAAAAAAGAAAAAGGACAAAAGTTAAGGGGTCAAAAAATTTTTTTTTTGATAACTTAACTCTTACTTCATAATTAAACAAAAAGTTAACTTTAAGTTTTGAAAACTTATTTAACTTTTAACAAAAGGCCAAGGTTAAGAAATCATTTGGTTTCTTAACTTAAAACTTATTTTAAACACTATGGCCAATATTAAGTAATTTCGGTTACTTAATTCTTTTTCTTAGTAGCACATATCAAGGGGGAGAGTTAAAACCCTTTCTCAAGTACTCACCCTCGATCAAGGGGGAGGATTTTTCAAGGGGGAGCACTTGAAAAAGAATTTTTATATACTCCTACTCATTCATGCATAATCTCATACTTATTTTTGTATTAACTTTGTATGTGGGTTTGCCATAAATCAAAAAGGGGGAGATTGTTGGTGCAGTGGGCACCTAAGTCGAACCTAAGTTTTGATTATAGCAAATGATATAAAGTTAAGCTTATATTGTTATCTCACGAGCTAAATCAAGTGTGCAGAAAAGTCTCAATGCTAGAGCTGAAGGCTAGCGACACCCGGAGGAAGCCGCGGTGGTCGGGCGACACTCGAGTTACTTCGGAGGGAGCCGAAGGAATCGAGTGGAAGGCCAGAAGCAAAAGCGACACGTAAGTATCGAGGTAAGCTCGTGTGTGCGAGCATAAGTGAGGTCGTATCCTCTTTACGGGGATGATCTTAGGCGACGATCCGACCCAAGACTTCCCATGGAAGGTCTATGTTGAGATCAGACGGCAAGTGGCCGTCGAATCCACTTATATTTTGAGCTAAATCTTTATTGTAGTTAAAAATCCTGGCCATCAGTTCAACCGGCTAGTTCAACCGGCGCGATTCAGCCGGCGCCCCAATTCAGCCGCGATTCAACCGTCAAAAATCATTTATCACCATTTTTCAAGGAGTTTTGTGCCCATTTGTGATTGGTTGAAGACCCATTCGTTGAGGGGCTTAAAGGCTATAAAAGGAGGGCCAAACCTAGGGTTTCATCCTCAATTCTAAGTGCTCAAAAGCCTCCGTTACGCTGCAACTCTCCGACGACTCTACAACAACGAAGTGCTGCCAACAACCCTAGCTTAAAGTTTCTTTTGTTTAATTGTTGGTATAATCTTAATTTGTTATTGCTTTCAATATTGCAATTCTTTTTAATCGAGGTTTTTCGTTGCATTTTACTTTAATAGAAGAGAGGGTTTGTCTCTCTATCTTTTTGCTTCGAAGGCTTTTGTAATCGTAAAACTCCTACCTCCAACGAGGAGGAGTGTTTTAGTGAATTGCCCTCCATACACGGTCTAGGACCGTTAGGGCCTTGGAGTAGTAGCCGAAGGCTACGAACCAAGTAAAAAAACTATTTGTCTCATTTAGTTTTTATTTACATTTCCACTGCGTTTAATTGTCTATCGAACGATTTAAAAGAAAAGTTTTTATCGCTATTCACCCCCCCCCTCTAGCGATCCGCTTTGATCCAACAGTAACCCGTACGAAGATGAAGCTCGTGACTTTGTGAAGTCATCCCGAAGATACTCGGCGTGGATATGGATAGAGATGATTCTAGCGAGAATCGTTCCGGTTGATGCCGTTCCCGCTACACGTGATACGAAAGGTATACGTAGTTAAATTTCCTTTTATTGCAAATTTAAATTTACGGTTATGTCTAAAAATGTTGTACTATGCATGCGTGTGATGTGTGTGTTGTAATAAATGTAGATTTATTATTTTTATTTCTTTAGCTGTGCACATGTTTGCGAAACATGTTCGAACACACACTCGCCGCGGTGCCGGAAACCCAACATGCATACAGCTGCTTTTCCTGAAGAATCTGCAATACCATATTCAGGTGTTCAGCGTGCTCTTCTTGGGTTCTCGAATATATCAGGATATCGTCGATGAAAATGATCACAAATTTATCGAGGAATGCCGAGAATACCCGATTCATCAGATCCATGAACATAGCAGGTGCATTCGTCACTTCGAAAGGCATAACTACGAACTCATAATGTCCGTATCTTGTTCGGAAAGTCGTCTTAGGTATATCATCTGGTTTCACTTTCACTTGATGATAGCCAGACCTCATATCAAACTTAGAGAAGATGGTGTCGGCCTTTAACTGGTCGAACAGGTCGTCAATCCGTGGAAAAGGGTATCTGTTCTTGATCGTCATATTATTTAGTGCTCGGTAGTCTATGCACATTCGCATATACCCATCTTTCTTCTTTACCAACAGTACTGGAGCTCCCCATGGAGAGCGACTTGGGCATATAAGTCTCTTGTCGAGTAATTCCTATAGTTGTCCCTGGAGTTCAGTAACCACATGCATAAGATCAGGTGAGGGTGCTATCTCATCAACTCTATTATTACGTCTCCCAGCCATGTTTATCTTCATATATTATAATGAGGCTAGCATAAGATTATCATACATATATTCATGCATATTTAAACTAAAGGCTAGCATAAGATTATCATACATATATTCATGCATATTTATACTAAAAGCATTTCTTATCATACATGAAAGAAATAGAGTAGGCATAGAATTTCTTACTTGGAGCGGAAGGATAGGAGTTTGATGTGTGTGTAGTGGAAAGACATATCTGCTCTTATACCAACCTATCACGCTCGCCCCTTCTTGTACTCTAGAGGGGGAGGAAGGGAGGCGTGATGCGATCATACATGCATGCATATACAGTGAAAGACTTTAAACTTTAAAAAAAATATAAAACATGGGACATGCATTTACCTTCAACCATACGAATAACTCAACATTCTTAACCATGTAACAGGTGAACATTTACTAAGCATGCATAATCATTTCATAAGGACACTACGTAGTTGAAGTTTATGATAATCAACATAATGGACACCAAGTAGCAACCATCAAAACATCAAGTAGAGTTAAACTCTTAACAACTAACATGCAAAACTTTAAAACATGCATAAGTTTTGAAACATAAAACAGATCGCTTCCACTATGCCACTGCCACACACACCTTTGCCCCTCCTGCTGCTCCCTTTAGTTTAGTCATTCTTTACCCTTATCTGCAGTACAAGGGAAACATGAAACTATAAGCACATAGGCTTAGTAAGATCCTTTCCTACTCACATAAAGCCATACACCAAGAATTAGACATAGAGTAGTGACATGTTCATCTAGACAACATATAGGCATAGCATTTATATAAAAGTAGTGACATGATCATTTAAGAACATATAAGCATAGCATTCATATAAAAGTAGTGACATGATCATTTAAGAACATATAAGTATAACATTCATATAAAAGTAGTAACGTGATCAATTTAGAACATATAAGCATAACATTTACATAAAATATCATAATCACATAGACATGAAAAATGGTATATGCAAGATGCTCTTTGTAAACATATATTTTATAGGTACTTAAACATAATCTCAACATGGAGGGCCCGGTATTTTACCACATACATCATCATCTTTGTGCGCATCCCTAAATATACCCGAGGTAGCTAATCCCGAACCTACTAGGGTACTAGGTTCGTACTACGACCGTCGACCTAGGGGCAACATAGGAGCCTATCCTAGGCCCGTATTACAACCGTCGACCTAGGGCAACTTAGGAGTCCATCCCGTACTAAGTCCGTACTATGACTGTCAACCTAGGGGCATGTAGGAGCCCATCCCGTGGACCTTGCTAAGGTCCGGTACAAGCCATACAAAAGTAAAATAGCATATCATGTTACTTATCATAACATATCATGTTACTTATTATAACATATCATATTCCTTATCATAACATATCATGTTCCCTATCATAACATATCATGTTCCTTTTTATAACATATCATTTTCCTTTTCATAACATAAAGAGTGCTCTTAGTCTCCATTCATAGGGAAGCGTCTCTTAGGCATTTTATCATACATACATGTTCATCATGACGCAATGAGCATAACATAATCATACATTCATACAATTAACATGGACATAAAGTAGTGGCATAAACAAATCATACTATCATAAAGTCTAACTATCAACATGTTAACATCATATATAGATATATCATGGCTGGAAGATCTTTGGTGAGCATGAACAAGGTTTGGCAGAAACATCCAAGGGGGATCTTAGGAATTCAAACCCTAATTCAACTTGTACAAAGTCTAACTAACATCATGCTAACATCATATACATATATATCATGGCATGGAAAATCATTGGTAAGCATAAACTTATCATGGCCGAAACATCCAAGGAAGGTTTGTAAGAATTCAACACCCAAACAACTTACACAAAGCCTAACTAACATCATGTTAACATCTTATAAACATGTAGCATGGCATGGAAGGTCATTAGTAGGCACATAAATGGTCTTGGCCGAAACCCTATTAGAGGTTTAAGGGACCCAAATACTCAAACAACATACACAAAGCCTAACTAACATCATGTTAACATCTTATATACATGTAGCATGGCATGGAATATCATTAGTAACCCATACATAGTCTAAAGCGAATCCCTAATGGGGGTTTTAAGGATTCAAATACTCAAACAACTTAGACAAGGTCTGACTAACATCATGTTAACATCATATATACACCTAGCATGGCATGGAAGATCATTAGGAGCATAAATGGGATCTTGGCCGAAACATCCAAGGAAGGGTCTTAGGAAATCAACACTCAAAACAACTTGTACAAAGCCTATCTATCAACATGTTAACATCATATACATAATAAACATGGCAAGGGGGATCATTGGTGAGCATGAACATGTCTTGGCCGAAACCCTAAGGAAGGGACTTAGGAAATCTACACCCAAACAACTTGTAGAAAGCCTATCTATCAACATGTTATCATCATATACATATAAAACATGGCATGGAAGATCATTAGAGGACATGGACATGGGTTGGCCGAAACTTTCAAAGAGGGGTTTGAAATCAAACACTCAACAACTTGTACAAAGCCAATCTATCAACATGTTATCATCATATACATATAAAACATGGCATGGAAGATCATTAGAGGACATGGACATGGGTTGGCCGAACCTTTCAAAGAGGGGATTGAAATCAAACACTCAACAACTTGTACAAAGCCTATCTATCAGCATGTTATCATCATATACATATAAAACATGGCATGGAAGATCATTAGAGGACATGGACATGGGTTGGCCGAAACTTTCAAAGAGGGGTTTGAAATCAAACACTCAAACAACTTGTACAAAGCCTATCTATCAACATGTTATCATCATATACATATAAAACATGGCATGAAAGATCATTAAAGGACATGAACATGGGTTGGCCCAAACTTTCAAAGCATGATCTTAAGAAATCAACAATTGAAACAACTTGTACTGCAGGTGAGGGGATTACTTACATCCTTTCGCTTGTTTACTATAAGAATATACCCTAGGTGGTGCCAAGACAAGTCCTCTTTTCTTGCTTCTTTAGTTTTCGGAAATTGGAGAAAGGAGAGGGAGGTTTTCGGTGGAGGAAGAAGAAAAGAAGAAGAGAATGATGAATTGAGGGTTCTCTTGTCTCCTCATTACCCCCATTTATTCAATTGAAGGTGTCCCTTTGCCTCCCTTACCCTTATCTATCATTTCCCTTACCCTTCTTACAGCAAACCCCTACTGGGTTTCTGGTCATCAAATGCATCTTAAGGTTTAGTTATTTCCTTTAAGGTTCAGGGTTCAATCCCTGGGACATGCATCCTTTTTGGCTCTATTTTCTTTTATTTTTGAAAGAGCCCACATAAAGCCCATTATAATCATGCAAAATTCTTATAAAATTTGCTAGAAATTTTACGGGCGTTACACTCCTTCATACCTTTTAAAAGTTTCGTCATCGAGACTTAGAACAACTCTGGATAATTCTGTTTCATGTCCTCCTCGCGTTCCCAGGTGGCTTCTTCGTACCGTTGACATTGCCACAGGAACTTCACTAAGGGCACCTCTTTATTCCTTAGTCTTTTGACTTCTCGGTCTAGTATCTGGATAGGACGACTTTCATAACATAGGTTCCCTTGAACTTGCACTGTTTGTGGCTCAATCACTTGGTCTGTACTGGAAATGCACTTCTTGAGCATCAAAACGTAGAACACGTTGTGAATAGTCGACATCTCTTGAGGCAGCTCAAGCTCGTAAGCTACCTTGCCAACTCTCTTCAGTATCGGATATGGTCCCACATAACGCGGACTTAGCTTACCCTTCCTTCCGAATCTCATCACTCCCTTCATAGGGGCTACTTTCAGGAATATCGGATCCCCGACTTCGAATTCCAACGGTCTACGCCGCATATCCGCATAACTCTTTTGCCGGCTCTGAGCAGTTTTAATTCTTTGGCGGATGTTCTGTATAGCTCGGGTGGTGTCATCAATGAAATCTGTTTGGAGTCCCATCCCTTTCTTTTCACCACCCTCGTACCAACATATAGGAGATATACATCTCCTCCCGTATAGAGCCTCATAGGCCCCATCCCAATAGTAGCTTGGTAGCTATTATTGTAGGCGAATTCTACCAAGCATATGTATTGGCACCAGCTCCCTTTGAAATCGAAGGCGCAAGCTCATAACATATCCTCCAGTACTTGGTTCACCCTTTCTGTCTGTCCGTCGGTCTGAGGATTAGAGGCAATACTAAATAATTGCTTCGTGCCAAGGGCCTTATGAACACATTCCCAGAAATGTTAAATAAAGCGACCATCTCTATAAGAAATGATGGTCTTAGGAATCCCATGTAGTTTGATAATTTCCCTAGCATATAATTGAGCCAGTTGCTCAGTTGAGTAGTTCATCTTGATTGCTAAGAAGTGGGCAGACTTCGTCAATCTATCGACGACGACCCATATAGTGTCATATCCGTTTGTCGTCTTGGGTAGTCCTGAGATGAAATCCATTGAAATATCTTCCCATTTCTATTCTTGAATTTGGATTGGCTGCAGTGTTCCTCTAGGTCTCTGGTGTTTTTTTTAACCCTCTGTCAAGTTAGGCAGGTACTGACATATTGAGCCATATCTCTTTTCATACTGAACCACCAGAATTTCCCTTTCAGATCTTGGTACATCTTGGTGGATCCAGGATGCATTGCATAGGGTGCTCCGTGAGCTTCCTCAAATATCCTCTTTCGTAATTCTAGATCGTCGGGAATACATAAGCGATCCCTGATGTATAGTACTCCACTGTCAGCGATACGAAATCCATCATCCTTTCCTTTTAGGACCTCTTGCTTGATCCTTTGGATGCTTGGGTCACGGGCTTGCTTTTCTAATATATCATCGAACAACGTCAGTGCTATCGTCATGGTGGAAAGCTATTTGGAAATGATTTCAACCCCGTAACACATAATTTCCCTTTCTAGGGGCCGAGATAATACCGATAGAGACATCAAAGTGGCATAGGACTTCCTACTGAGTGCATCGACCACTTTGTTCACTTTTCCTAGATGGTAGAAGATCTCGCAGTCATAGTCCTTGACTAGCTCGAGCCATCTGCGTTGTCTCATGTTTGGTTCTTTCTGTGTGAAGAAATATTTCAGACTCTGGTGATCTGTATAAATCCTACACTGAGCTCCATATAGATAATGCCTCCATGTTTCTAGAGCAAAGACCACGGCCGCTAGCTCTAGATTGTGAGTGAGATAATTCCCTTCATGTTCCTTTAGTTGCCTAAAGGCGTAGGCAATGACCTTGCCATTCTGCATGAGTACAGCTCCGAGTCCCAACTTGGAAGCATCGTTGTACATGTTGAAGCCTTCGTTACTGTTCGGAAGAGTAAGGATTGGAGAACTAGTTAATCTCCTCTTCAATTCCGTGAAACTCTACTCACAGGCATCCGTCCATTCATACTCTTTGTTCTTTCTGGTGAGAGCTATCATAGGGGTGACAATTCTAGAGAAGTCCTCTACAAACTTCCTATAGTAGCCTGCTAGCTCGAGAAAGCTTCTGATTTTGCTGGCATTCTTTGGCCTGTTCCAGTTACTCACAGTTTCAATCTTTATTGGGTCTACCATCACTCCGTGCTTGGATATAACGTGACCCAAAAATGATACTTGATCGAGCCAAAACTCGCATTTGGAGAACTTTGCATACATCTGCTTTTCCAGAAGAATCTGCAATACCATATTCAATTGTTCGGCGTGATCTTCTTGGGTTCTCGAATATATTAGGATATCGTTGATGAAAACGATCAAAAATTTATCGAGGAATGCCGAGAATACCCGATTCATCTGATCCATGAACATAGCAGGTGCATTCATCACTCCGAAAGGCATAACTACGAACTCATAATGTTCGTATCTTGTTTGGAAAGTCATCTTCGGTATATCATCTGGTTTCACTTTAACTTGATCATAGCCAGACCTCAGATCAATCTTAGAGAAGATGGTGTCACCCTTTACCTGGTCGAACAGGTCGTCAATCCATGGTAAAGGGTACCTGTTATTGATCGTCATATTATTTAGCGCTCGGTAGTCTATGAACATTCGCATAGACCCATCTTTCTTCTTTACCAACAGTACTGGAGCTCCCCATGGAGAGCGACTTGGGCGTATAAGTCCCTTGTCGAGTAACTCCTATAGTTGTCCCTGGAGTTCAGTAACCACTTGCATAAGATCAGGTGAGGGTGCTATCTCATCAACTCTATTACTATGTCTCCCAGCCATGTTTATCTTCATATATTATAATGAAGCTAGCATAAGATTATCATACATATATTCATGCATATTTAAACTAAAGGCTAGCATAAGATTATCATACATATATTCATGCATATTTAAACTAAAAGCATTTCTTATCATACATGAAAGAAATAGAGTAGGCATATAATTTCTTACTTGGAGTTGCAGGATAGGAACTTGATGTGTGTGTAGTGGAAAGACAGATCTGCTCTGATACCAACCTGTCAAGCCCATCCCTTCTCGTACTCTAGAGGGGGAGGAAGGGCGGCACGATGCGATCATACATGCGTGCATATACAGCGAAAGACTTTAAACTTTAAAAAAAATATAAAACATGGGACATGAATTTACCTTCAACCATGCGAATAACTCAACATTCTTAACCATGTAACAGGTGAACATTTACTAAGCATGCATAATCATTTCATAAAAACACTACGTAGTTCAAGTTCATCATAATCAACATAATGGAAACCAAGTAGCAACCATCAAAACATCAAGTAGAGTTCAACTGTTAACAACTAACATGCAAAACTTTAAAACATGTATAAGTCTTGAAACATAAAACAGATCGCTTCCACCATGCCACTGCCACACACACTTTTGCCCCTCCTGCTGCTCCCTTTAGTTTAGTCATTCTTTACCCTTATCTGCAGTACAAGGGAAACATGAAACTATAAGCACATAGACTTAGTAAGATCCTTTCCTACTCACAAAAAGTCATACACCAAGAATTAGACATAGAGTAGTGAAATGTTCATCTAGACAACATATAGGTATAGCATTCATATAAAAGTAGTGACATGATCATTTAAGAACATATAAGCATAGCATTCATATAAAAGTAGTGACATGATCATTTAAGAACATATAAGCATAGTGTTGGTGCAAGGGCACCAAATAATCGAACCTGTGTTTTTATTATGGCAAAGACACAAAGTTAAGTTTACATCGTTATCTCACTAGCTAAATCGAGTATGCAGAAAAGTACTAAAGCTAGAGCTGAAGGCTAGCGACACCCGGAGGAAGCCGCGGTGGTCGGGCGACACTCGAGTGACTTCGGAGGGAGCCGAAGGAATTGAGTGGAAGGCTGGAAGTGAGAGCTACAAGGTAAGTATCGAGGAAAGCTCGTGTGAGTAAGAGATTGTAAGGTCGTGTCCTCTTTACGGGGATGACCGTAGGCGGTGATCCGACTAAGACTTTTTGTGGAAGGCCTAGGTCGAGATCGGATGGTTAGAAACCGTCACATTTATCATTCTCTGAGCTAACCTCTTACTGCAGGGTAGTGGCCAGGCTGGCAGTCAACTGCTGGACATTGGGCAGTCGACTGATGCTCATCAATCGACTGATGGGAGTCATCAGTCGACTGATGGTGACGAAACAACCTTTACGCTAGGTCAAAACGGATAAGGTTTGATGCGGCCACTTCGCGATAAAAATTATACAACTTCGTGATCTATTCCAAAAAAAGAGGAGACATATTCAGAGGCCAAAATCAATAAAAGGAGGAGAGGATTCCAACTCTAAATCACATCAAGTTTTTTCTCAAGTGCTCCTACAACGCCAACACTCCAACGCCTTCATAACGCTGACGCGACGACAAGTTCAAATCTCCTTCGTCGACAGCAGTAGCAAGTAATTGTTTTTATTGTATTCTTTATTTTAATCATAACGAGGTGAGGTAGGCTTGTTGCCTCATCCTCGTACTTTCGATTTTGTGATCGTTGTCTCCTACCTCAAACGAGGAGGAGACGTTATAGTGTTTTGCCCTCCGTACGTGGTCTAGGACCGATAGGGCCTTAGAGTAGCAACCGTTGGGTTGTGAACCAAGTAAAAATAAACGTGTCTCTTTATTTTCCGCTGCTCTTACTCATTTAATTATCTACTCGAACAAAATCTCGAAAAGATTTACGATCGCAATTCCCCCCTTCCCTCTAGCGACGCTTCTCGATCCAATACATAGCATTCATATAAAAGTAGTAACATGATCGATTAAGAACATATAAGCATACATTCATATAAAATATCATAATCACATAGACATGAAAAAGGGTATATGCAAAATGCTCTTTGAAAATATATATTTTATAGGTACTTAAACATAATCTCAACATTGAAGGCCCAGCATTGTACCACATACATCATCATTTTTGTGCGCATCCCTAAATAGACCCAAGGTAGCTAATCCCGAACCTAATAGGGTACTAGATCCGTACTATGACCATCGACCTAGGGACAACATAGGAGCCCATCCTAGGCCCGTACTACAACCGTCGACCAAGGGCAACTTAGGAGCCCATCCCGTACTATGACCGTCGACCTAGGGGCACGTAGGAGCCTATCCCGTGGACCTTGCTAGGGTCCGGTACAACCCATACAAAAGTAAAATAGCATATCATGTTCCTTATAATAATATATCATGTTCCTTATCATAACATATCATATTCCTTTTCATAACATATCATGTTCCCTATCATAACATATCATGTTCCTTTTTATAACATATCATGTTCCTTTTCATAACATAAAGAGTGCTCTTAGTCCCCATTCATAGGGAAGCGTCTCTTAGGCATTTCATCATACATACTTGTTCATCATGACGCAATGAGCCTAACATAATCATACATTCATACAATTAACATGGACATAAATAAGGTAGTGGCATAAACAAATCATGCTATCATAAAGTCTAACTATCAACATGTTAACATCGTATATAGATATATCATGGCATGGAAGATATTTGGTGAGCATGAACAAGGTTTGGCCGAAACTTCCAAGGGGGATCTTAGGAATTCAAACCCTAATTAAACTTGTACAAGGTCTAACTAACATCATGCTAACATCATATACATATATATCATGGCATGGAAAATCATTGGTGAGCATAAACTTATCACGGCCGAAACATCCTAGGAAGGTTTGTAAGAATTCAACACCCAAACAACTTACACAAAGCCTAACTAACATCATGTTAACATCTAATATACATGTAGCATTGCATGGAAGGTCATTAGTAAGCACATACATGGTCTTGGCCGAAACCCTAATAGAGGTTTAAGGGACTCAAATACTCAAACAACTTACACAAAGCCTAATTAACATCATGTTAACATCTTATATACATGTAGCATGGCATGGAATATCATTAGTAGCCCATACATAGTCTTGACCGAAACCCTAATGGGGGTTTTAAGGATTCAAATACTCAAAAAACTTAGACAAGGTCTCACTAGCATCATGTTAACATCATATATACACCTAGCATTGCATGGAAGATCATTAGGAGCATAAATGGGGTCTTGGTCGAAACATTCAAGGAAGGGTCTTAGAAAATCAACACCCAAAACAACTTGTACAAAGCCTATCTATCAACATGTTAACATCATATACATATAAAACATGGCAAGGGGAATCATTGGTGAACATGAACTTGTCTTGGATGAAACCCTAAGGAAGGGCCTTAGGAAATCTACACCCAAACAACTTGTACAAAGCCTATCTATCAACATGTTATCATCATATACATATAAAACATGGCATGGAAGATCATTAGAGGACATGGCCATGGGTTGGCCGAAACTTTCAAAGAGGGGTTTGAAATCAAGCACTCAACAACTTGTACAAAGCCTATCTATCAACATGTTATCATCATATACATATAAAACATGGCATGGAAGATCATTAGAGGACATGGACATGGGTTGGCCGAAACTTTCAAAGAGGGGTTAGAAATCAAACACTCAACAACTTGTACAAAGCCTATCTATCAACATGTTATCATCATATACATATAAAACATGGCATGGAAGATCATTAGAAGACATGGACATGGGTTGGCCGAAACATTCAAAGAGGGGATTGAAATCAAACACTCAAACAACTTGTACAAAGCCTATCTATCAATATGTTATCATCATATACATATAAAACATGGCATGGAAGATCATTAGAGGACATGAACATGGGTTGGCCGAAACTTTCCAAGCATGATCTTAAGAAATCAATAATCGAAACAACTTGTACTGCAGGTGAGGGGATTACTTATATCTTTTCGCTTGTTTACTATATGAATATACCCTAGGTGGTGCCAATACAAGACCTCTTTTCTTGCTTCTTGAGTTTTAGGAAATGGGAGATAGGAGAGGGAAGTTTTCGGTGGAGGAAGAAGAAAGGAAGAAGAGAATGATGAATTGGGGTTCTCTTGTCTCCTCATTACCCCCATTTATTCAATTGAAGGTGTCCCTTTGCCTCCCTTACCCTTATCTATCATTTCCCTTACCCTTCTAAAAGCACACCCCTACTGGGTTTCTGGTCATCAAATGCATCTTAAGGTTTAGTTTTCTGCTTGGAGGTTAAGGGTTCAAACCCTGGGCCATGCATCCTTTTTGGCTCTATTTTCTTTTATTTTTGAAAGAGCCCACATAAAGCCCATTATAATCATGCAAAATTTTTATAAAATTTGCTAGAAATTTTATGGGTGTTACAGTCCTTCATACCTTTTAAAAGGTTCATCCTTGAAACTTAGAACAACTCTGGATACTTCTGTTTCATGTCCTCCTCGCGTTCCCAGGTGGCTTCTTTGTACCGTTGACTTTGCCACAAGACCTTCACTAAGGGCACCTCTTTATTCCTTAGTCTTTTGACTTCTCGGTCTAGTATATGGATAAGCCTACTTTCATAACTTAGGTCCCCTTGAACTTGCACTGTTTGTGGCTCAATCACTTGGTTTGTACTGGAAATTCACTTCTTGAGCATCAAAATGTGGAACATGTTGTGAATAGACGACATCTCTTGAGGCAGCTCTAGCTCGTAAGCTACCTTGCCGACTCTCTTCAGTATCGGATACGGTCCCACATAGCGCGGACTCATCTTACCCTTCCTTCCGAATCTCATCACTCCCTTCATAGGGGCTACTTTGAGGAATATCGGATCTCCGACTTTGAATTCCAATGGTCTATGCCGCATATCCACATAGCTCTTTTGCTGGCTCTGAGCTGTTTTAATTCTTTGGAGGATGTTCTGTATAGCTCAGGTGGTGTCGTCAATGAAATCTATTTGGAGTCCCATCCCCTTCTTTTCACCACCCTCGTACCAGCATATAGGAGATCTACATCTCCTCCCGTATAGAGCCTTATAGGGCACCATCCCAATAGTAGCTTGGTAGCTATTATTGTAGGCGAATTCTGCCAAGCATAAGTATCGGCACCAGCTCCCTTTGAAGTCCAAGGCACAAGCTCATAACATATCCTCCAGTACTTGGTTCACCCTTTCTGTCTGTCCGTCGGTCTAAGGATGAAAGGCAGTACTGAATAATAGCTTCGTGCCAAGGGCCTTATGAACACATTCCCAGAAATGGTAAATAAAGTGACCATCTCTTTCAGAAATGATGGTCTTAGGAATCCCATGTAGTCTGATAATTTCCCTAGCATATAATTGAGCCAGTTGCTCAGTCGAGTAGGTCATCTTGATTGCTAAAAAGTGGGCAGACTTCGTCAATCTGTCCATGATCACCCATATAGTGTCATATCTGTTCGTCGTCTTGGGTAGTCCTAAGATGAAATCCATAGAAATATCTTCCCATTTCCATTCTAGAATTTGGATTGGTTGCAGTGTTCCTCTAGGTCTCTGGTGTTCTCCTTTAACCCTCTGGAAGGTTAGGCAGGTACTGACATACTGAGCCACATCTCGCACGAATGCGACCTCAAATCTCGCGATAGAGACCGTCGAGGACTCGAAGCGCACGCTTGCGCTCAACGGCCGCAAGTGCACGGATGTCATCAAGTAATAAAAAGATTATTGATCTCATAGGGACTGAGATTCTAGTACCAATTTGTTCAGTGGATGTAATTGTTCGGGACTAGACTCTAAGGGTTACAATTGCGAGGGTTGTTGGTGGACTGAACTCTAGTACGGTGTCACATAGAGGAAAAAAGGAGCTTGCAACGAGATCTTTTAAAAGGGATTCTAGGACTTCGGTTTCGCTTGTGTGTCGCAAAAACATGTTATAAACTGGGCATTGTCTAATCGTCTAACTATGGTCTTGTGGAAGGAACATCATACACTCTCCCGATGAGCCACCGCATCTATCGGGAACTATCTCTGCCATTAAAGGATGGGATAGGCGGTATGAGGATGCCGAATCAATCCTTACGATGAATCATATTCAGTTCTATCGCATCCTTCTACCCACGGTTACAGGAGATCAGACTGTAGGGATGTATACTGAAAAGTCTATCTTTTGTATGAACATCTTTATTTTGAAATAAGAATCACATGATCATTGTTTGCATATTTTTATGGTTATGCAAATTGTCTAATACTTTACATTGTAGATAACATGGTATGTGGTGTCACACGGGAGATCATGTTATCGGCTCCTTGAAAAGTATAAGTAAAGGCTCACAACCGAGATGACTTTGGACAAACCATCGGAATGGTTGTAGTGTGATTTGGTATTGGTTTGTCTTGACCATAAAATCACACTAGTGCACTTTGTGTGTATTGAGCAAGACCGACTTAGAGGTGATTCGATTTATTGCTGACTACATAATCGAATCGGACCTTAGATATTATTTTGTACATGCTCTTAATCCCGATATAATAACGGGCACATATACTTAGTATTCATCTCTTTGATTTACCACTGGGCGAGATTTATAGATTAAATCGATAGGCTCGGTAAGTTGGGAGATGATATTATTTATATGGTGTGCCGTTGATTACAGGAGGAAACCGTGTCCTATATATTAGGATGATGGTGTCCCCTTGATCAGCTCATAAGGTTCATCATGTAAACCCTGCAGGTGGACTTGGTCCGGCATGATGAAAAGGTTGAGTGGTACTTCTCATGGAGTTAGATGTTGATTAATTAATGGTCAGTAAATTAATTAATCGATAGACATTCGAGATCTTAAACACGAGGAGAAAATGTAAAAATAATATATGGAGCCTATATTATCTTATGGGGGTTGGTGAAGTAGATCAATGATAATCTTTTAGTGGATTGGATTATCATTAGTGGATCAGACTTTATGTGGGCTTGATCCATGGGTGGCCAAGATCCAACTCCTCCTCATGGTCCCTAATGTAGTCTATTAACACCTCATGAAGCTTAGATCCAATGGATAGAAACAAAACTCTAGATCCAAAGGTAGAGATTAAATCTCTAGATCTGACGGTTGAGATTAAATCTCTAGATCCGACGGTTGAGATTAAATCCCTAGAACCAATGGAGGAGATTAAATCATTGCTTGACCCAACTCTATAAATAGAGATTAAAAGTGGGTGGCAACTTGATGATGGCTTAAGAGGATTAGGGTTTGCTTCCCTTGGGTGGCTAGCGATCCTAATTCGGGTAGGACTAGGAGTGGGAAGCTTAGGGTTTGGGAGTTAGGGGTGGGCGGCAACAAGTGGAGGAGGCTTTTTCTTCTTCTTCCTAAGGTTTAGCCGGTTCCTTCCTTCTTCCCTCTACCTTGACTAGTGCTCATCCTATTCTTCTTCCCCTCTTCCGTGGTTGGCATTTAGGAGAGCTAGGATTAGGGTTTGGAAGCTTAGGGTTTAGGAGGCTTGGGCAGCACCAAATAAGGAAGTAGTTTGCTTTCTTCTTCCTCTCCCTTGGTGGCCGGCGCCCACAACCTTCTTTCTAGCCCTTGGCTGGCATCCAAAGACCCTCTTCTCCTTTTCCTTATGTGGTGGAAACAAGATATAGGGCTTTCCCTTGGTGTCTTGGCCGGTTTCCACCATAATCTTCTTCTCCTTGTTGTCCAGCGACAAGCATTCTTCTTGTTGCTTGTTGGTTGGCTATAGGAAGGAGAAGAGCCTTGTTTCTATTCTTCCTCTTGCTTTGGTAGAGAAAAGAAGGAAGATTTGCAATCTAGGATCTTCAACTTTTGGTAGATCATCGCCCACATGACGTCCGAAAGGAGGAAGGTCATACATTAGAAGATCGAGAGGTATATCGATTCTCTAATTTTTATATATTACATGTTTGTATTTTTTTTTCAATTATGAGCATGATATAAATCTGTTTGTGGCTAAATAATACTTGGATCCCGAACATAAACACAAAAGCCGACGATCTGGACATCGTCTATTCCGTGACTACTCGTAGAATAGAGGATGGTCGCTTGAACAACGAGTTTGTTCAAGTGACCTCTCTAAACGAATAGAACGACGATGACTTGTTTGTTTGAGCAATCCCTTTTGTCTAGGATAAAATTTTTTAATCCGGGGACATCGATGGGATCGCCATGAACAAAAAACCAAGGTGTAGTGGGAAGCGAAGTTTTGCCTCACGGACTCCATAAGCAAAACCCTTCAATTGGTTTTGCGTGTTTAGGATTCGGTTAATTTTTATGCACTTTTCATATATTATATGTGTCGGATAATAGTAGGATATGCATAGGTTAACTCTTTGGTTGCAGGCATAAGATCCGACTATTATGGCCATATGTGTGTATGTGATTGTATGTGTGTAAATGTTTATTTTGTTGAATCCTCGGGGTTGACGAGGCTAGTATTTGATTTTTTGTAAATTAGATATGGCATTGTTTAGCCACTCTTTATTTTATTTTACTTTCAATCTAGATTTCATGTACACTCTCTCGTGGAGTATAGGATCGATGGATGTAAATTAAAATAGGTTTTAGTCTCGGCTCGGATCTCCGGATGGCTCGTACATGGCATAGGAGGAGCGGACGAGATGGCGATGCGACGGGAGACATATTGAAGATAAAAGCCATAATAGTTGGAAAATCATTTATTTTTCATATTTATTGCTTTTTGTTTGATATACATGTCGTAGGCTAGGAAAATTCCTCAATTTCAGATTACTAAGTGGGAGAGGGAATGTTTTATAAATTCCCACGGCCTCCATTACGATTTGACAAGTGATGCAAACAAACTTGCGCGTCGGCTCTTAGTGCCTTCCTCCCCATTGGATGAGTTTGTTTGCGGATTACAAGGTCAAATATGGTTATAGGGAATTATCAAGGAGCATGTGCACTTCCCTATCCGAAGGCACATAACCCGAGATAATTTCCTTGGTACCAAGTAATGGTGAACACTTAGATACAAATATAAGTATCCTCCCCATCGGAGTCACTGCTTTTATTTGTAGGGCCAAAGAGGAACCAACTATTAATTTTACTTGTCAAAAAGTTAGGTTGACAAGATAGTAAAATTAATGGGTAAAACCTCCTCTTACAAATGTAGAATTCGTATACGTCCACACTATCGTGGCATATGATATTCTCGGTGTTTTGAGGTGTTGGTTGATTTTAAAATTTTATTGTTTGAGGAATCAATAATTTTTTGAAATATAATGTTTTGATTTATGTGATTCTTAGGTTTTCTTTAAAAATGACTTTCAACCCACTTGCTGTGATACTGAAAGAGAACAAACTTACTAGACCCAACTATGTTGATTGGAAGAGGAATCTTGACATTGTCTTGACTGCTGAGGAATACAAATATGTACTCCTCGAAGAGTGCCCTTCTAAGCCTGCAGAAGATTCTGGGGAAAATGAGAGAGAGAGTTATAAGAAGTGGGTAAAGGCCGATGAGATGGCGGGGTGTTACATTTTGGCATCTATGTCAAATGTACTGCAACATCAGCATCAAGCCATGCCCATAGCTTATGACATGATGCTCAATCTTAAAGAACTTTTTGGACACCAGAATCGGGCTGCGAGGCAAGAAGCCATGAGAAACTTGATGACGACCACCATGATCGAGGGAACACCCGTAAGGCATCATGTTCTCAAGATGATGGCTCATTTGAATGAGTTGGAAGTCCTTGGAGCTGAGATCGATGGGGAAACCCAGGTCGATATCATTCTCCAGTCTCTACCTAGGAGTTTTGAGCAGTTTCGCCTCAACTACAACATGAACAAGAGGTTGTATTCGTTGGCGAAGCTCCTGACAAAACTCCAGGTGACAGAGGGGCTATTTCGTCAGAGTGCTCAGGCACATGCCATGGTGACCCAAAAGGTTTCTACTTCTAAGCCGAAAGGTAAGAAGAAGAAGAAACAAACAGGGGCAAAGGCGGTGGGAGGATCTCAGGGAGGAGTGAAGAAGCCGAAAGGCAAGTACTTCACTTGCAAGCAGGATGGACATTGGAAGAAGGACTATCCCAAATAGAACAAAGGTATATCCTTTGGTCTAGTTGTTGAAACATGATTAGCGGTGTTATCTACCGGCACCTGGTGTGTAGATACGGGAGCCTCTGATCATGTCTGCAATACTTTACAGGAGTTCTAGGAAACTCGACGACGAGCTGAGGGAGAGATTACCGTTTACTTGGGCAATGCCATAAAGGTGGCGGTTGTTGTAGTGGGAGATGTTCATTTATCTTTTGAGAAAAATAAACTTTTGGTTCTTAAGAATTGCCTTTATGTACCCTTATTTAGAAAGAATTTAATTTCAGTTTCTAAATTGTTTAAGGATGGATATTCTATTTCTTTTAATGATAGAGTTGTTATAAAAAGGAATATGGACATTATCTGTTCGGGTGCATTGATAGGAAATTTGTACACACTTGAACCAAAAGCTCCCACGATGCATATTGAAATTAATAACTCATCTTCTAATTCCAATAAGAGAAAAGAACCTTCGAAGATGAACCAAACATATCTTTGGCATCTTAGGCTTGGTCATATTAACCTAAGCAGAATTCAAATGTTGATAGCTGATTAACCTTTGGGTTCATTAGTGGTGGAGGATCTCCTAACCTGCGAATCTTGCTTGGAGGGTAAGATGACCAAGAGGCCTTTTAAGGCCAAGGGGTATAGAGCCAAAGATGTTTTAGAATTGGTTCATTATGATTTGTGTGGTCCTATGTCTATCCAGGCTAGAGGTGGTTTTGAGTATTTCGTCTCTTTTATAAACGATTACTCAAGATATGGATACATTTACCAGATGTGCCACAAGTCTGAATGCTTTGACAAGTTCAAAGAATTCAAGGCTGATGTGGATAAATGTCAAGGTAAAAGTATCAAGACACTACGATCTTAGAGAGGTCACTTAAGCAAACTCGTTCAAGCAACCATCCTCTATTCTACGAGTAGCCACGGAATAGACGATGTCCGAATCGCCGAGTTTTGTGTTTATGTTCGGGATCCAAGTATTATTTAGCCACAAACAGATTTATATCATGCTCATAATTGAAAAACAAATACAAACATGTAACATATAAAAATTAGAGAATCGATATACCTCTCATCTTCTAATGTATGACCTTCCTCCTTTCGGACGTCGTGTGGGTGACGATCTACCAAAAGTTGAAGCTCCTAAATCGCAAATCCTCCTTCCTTGCTCTACCAAAGCAAGAGGAAGAATAGAAACAAGGCTCTTCTCCTTCCTATTGCCAACCAACAAGCAACAAGAAGAATGCTTGTCGCCGGCCAACAAGGAGAAGGAGATTATGGTGGAAACCAGCCAAGACACCAAGGGAAAGCCCTATATCTTGTTTCCACCACCTAAGGAGAAGGAGAAGGAGAAGAGGATCTTTGGATGCCGGCCAAGGGCTGGAAAGAAGGTTGTGGGCGCCGGCCACCAAGGGGGAGGAAGAAGAAAGCAAACTACTTCCTTATTCGGTGCCGCCCAAGCCTCCTAAACCCTAAGCTTTCAAACCCTAATCCTAGTTCTCCTAAATGCCGACCATGGAAGAGGGGAAGAAGAATAGGATGAGCACCGGCCAAGGTAGAGGGAAGAAGGAAGGAACTGGCCAAACCTTAGGAAGAAGAAGAAAAAGCCTCCTCCACTTGTTGTTGCCCACCCCTAGCTCCCAAACCCTAAGCTTCCCACTCCTAGTCCTACCCTAATTAGGATTGCTAGCCACCCAAGTAAAGCAAACCCTAATCCTCTTAAGCCATCATCAAGTTGCCGCCCACTTTTAATCTCTATTTATAGAGTTGGGCTCAAGCCATGATTTAATCTCCTCCATTAGTTCTTGCAATTTAATCTCAACCGTTGGATCTAGAGATTTAATCTCAATCGTCGGATCTAGAGATTTAATCTCTACCTTTGGATCTAGAGTTTTGTTTCTATCCATTGGATCTAAGCTTCATGAGGTGCTAATAGGCTACATTAGGGACCATGAGGAGGAGTTGGATCTTGGCCACCCATGGATAAAGCCCACATAAAGTCTAATCGACTAATGATAATCCAATCCACTAAAGGATTATCATTGATCTACCTCACCAACCCCCATAAGATAATATGGGCTCCATATATTATTTGTACATTTTCTCCCCGTGTTTAAGATCTCGAATGTCCATCGATTGATTAATTTACTGACCATTAATTAATCAACATCTAACTCCATGAGTAGTACCACTCAACCTTTTCATTATGTCGGACCAAGTCCACCTGTAGGGTTTACATGATGAACCATATGAGCTCCTCAAGGGGACATCATCATCCTAATATATAGGACATGGTTTCCTCCTATAATCAATGGCACACCATATATATAATATCATCTCCCAACTTACCGAGCCTATCGATTTAATCTATAAATCTTGCCCATTGGTAAATCAAAGAGATGAATACTAAGTATATGTGCCCGTTATTATATCGGGATTAAGAGCATGTACAAATAATATCTGAGGTCCGATTCGATTATGTAGTCAGCAATAAATCGAATCACCTCTAAGTCGGTCCTGCTCAATACACACAAAGTGCACTAGTTTGATTTTATGGTCAAGACAAACCAATACCAAATCACACTACAACCATTCCGATGGTTTGTCCAAAGCCATCTCGGTTGTGAGCCTTTACTTATACTTTTCAAAGAGCCGATAACATGATCTCCCGTGTGACACCACACACCATGTTATCTACAATGTAAAGTATTAGACAATATGCATAACCATAAAAATATACAAACAACGATCATGTGATTCTTATTTTAAAATAAAGATGTTCATACAAAAGATAGACTTTTCAGTATACATCCCTACAATCTCCCACTTATACTAAAAGACTATGCTGTCCTCAAACTGTCATACATCTGATCCCCATTCCCTCCACATGCCTATCAAAAGCTCTCGCCGGAAGGGCCTTAGTGAAAGGATCTGCCAGGTTATCGTCTGATGCAATCTTGGCCACAGCAACTTCTCCTCTCTTTACGATTTCTCGTATCAGGTGGTACTTGCACTCTATGTGCTTACTTGCCTTATGGGCTCGTGGTTCCTTCGAGTTTGCAACTGCACCATTATTATAACAATAAATTGTGATAGTTCTGGGCAAACCAGGAATCACATCCAAGTCCATCAGGAAGTTCCTGAGCCACACAACTTCTTTGGCCGCCTCAGAGGCTGCCACATACTCAGCTTCCATGGTGGAGTCCGCCACGCATTTCTGCTTGACACTCCTCCATACAATGGCTCCACCTCCTAAAGTAAACACAAAACCTGAGGTAGACTTACTGTTATCCCTATCAGATTGGAAGTCAAAATCCATGTAACCCACAGGGAGTAATTGGTCTGCCTGGTAAACCAAATATAATCCCTAGTCCTTCTCAGGTACTTCAATATATGCTTTACCGCAGTCCAATGTCCCTGTCCTGGATTACTCTGATATCTGCTGACCATGCCCACGACAAAGCAGATATCTGGTCTCGTACATAGCATCACATACATGAGGCTTCCTACTGCCAAAGCATAAGGAACCACCTTCAACTCCTCTATCTCCTTAGATGATCTAGGACACATCTCCTTAGATAAAGGAACTCCATGCTTGAAAGGTAGAAAACCCTTCTTGGAGTTCTGCATGCTAAAATGATCCATAATCGTGTCTATGTATGAAGCTTGAGATAAGCACAACATCCTTTTCCTGCGATCCCTTATTACCTTGATCGCAAGGATGTGTCCCACTTCTCCCAAGTCCTTCATATCAAACTGTTTGGACAAGCATCACCTTACGTCTGATAACACCTTGATATTGTTGCCAATCAACAAAATGTCATCTATGCATAGTATAAGAAATACCTTTACGTTTCTGTCACATCTCTTGTATACACAAGACTCATCCAGACTTTGAATAAATCCATAAGACTGGATTACCTCATCAAAGTGGATGTTTCAAGATCTCGAAGCTTGCTTCAATCCATAAATGGATCGATTAAGCTTACATACGAGATGCTCTTTGCCTTTAGCAATGAATCCCTCTGGTTGCTTCATATAGATGTTTTCCTCAAGACTTCCATTAAGGAAAGTTGTCTTGACATCCATCTACCACACCTCATAATCCATATGAGCTGCTATGCATAAGAGAATCCGGATAGACTTAAGCATGACTACCGGCGAAAATGTCTCCTCATAATTGATACCATCTTTCTGAGTATACCCCTTCGCAACAAGCCTCGCTTTGAAGGTCTCAACCTTCCCATCTATTCCTCTCTTTCTCTTGTAGATCCACTTGCATCCAATAGTTTTTACTCCATCGGGTGGTTCTACTAGCTCCCAGACCTGATTTGAATCCATAGATTCAATCTCAGCATTCATTGCACTTTGCCAAGATACTGCATCTTTATCTTGGATTGCCTCGTCATATGTCCAGGGATCAGGTTCATGTTCGCTAGGGACCAAATCATAAGATTCTCCCAAGAACATGAATCTATCAGGGTGTCTCACAACCCTCCCACTACGACGAGGTATCTTTCGTGTATCCTCTGTGACACGCGGTGCAATGACATGTGGTATATCTTCTTGTACCGGTGGTACTAAAGAAATGACTTCCCCTTTTAATTCCTCTAGAACAATTTTACTCTTGGGCTTGTGGCTCATCACATAGTCTTCCTCTAGAAATCTGGCGTTCGTGCTAACGATCACCCTCTGATCTCTAGGACTATAAAATAAACCACCCTTCGTTCCTCTAGGATACCCAACGAACATGCATACTTCTGTACAAGGTTCCAACTTACTAGCATCTACCTTCAGCACATGAGCTAGACTCCCCCATATCCAAATATGTCTTAGACTAGGCTTTCGCCCAGTCCACAACTTTGTGAGAGTAGAAGGAACTGATTTAGATGGAACCAAGTTCAGAATGTACACCGTTGTATCTAGAGCATATCCCTAGAACGAATCTGGCAACTCAGAATAACTCAACATCGATATAACCATCTCCATAAGAGTCCTATTCCTTCACCCTGCTACACCGTTCTACTGGGGTATGCCATGTGCAGTCAATTGGGATTGAATCCCAGCCTCTGATAAGTAGTTCCTAAACTCTCCCAAGAGGTACTCACCACTACGATCAGATCGTAGTGTCTTGATACTTTTACCTTGACATTTCTCCACATTAGACTTGAATTCTTTGAACTTGTCAAAGCATTCAGACTTGTGGCACATCTGGTAAATGTATCCATATCTTGAGTAATCATTTATAAAAGAGACGAAATACTCAAAACCACCTCTAGCCTGGATAGACGTAGGACCACACAAATCAGAATGAACCAATTCTAAAACATCTTTGGCTCTATACCCCTTGGCCTTAAAAAGCCTCTTGGTCATCTTACCCTCCAAGCAAGATTCGCAGGTTAGGAGATCCTCCACCACTAATGAACCCAAAGGTTAATCAGCTATCAACATTTGAATTCTGCTTAGGTTAATATGACCAAGCCTAAGATGCCAAAGATATGTTTGGTTCATCTTCGAAGGTTCTTTTCTCTTATTCGAATTAGAAGATGAGTTATTAATTTCAATATGCATCGTGGGAGCTTTTGGTTCAAGTGTGTACAAATTTCCTATCAATGCACCTGAACAGATAATGTCCATATTCCTTTTTATAACAACTATATCATTAAAAGAAATAGAATATCCATCCTTAAACAATTTAGAAACTGAAATTAAATTCTTTCTAAATAAGGGTACATAAAGGCAATTCTTAAGAACCAAAAGTTTATTTTTCTCAAAAGATAAATGAACATCTCCCACTACAACAAACCGCCACCTTTATGGCATTGCCCAAGTAAACGGTAATCTCTCCCTCAGCTCGTCGTCGAGTTTCCTAGAACTCCTGTAAAGTATTGCAGACATGATCAGAGGCTCCCGTATCTACACACCAGGTGCCGGTAGATAACACCGCTAATCATGTTTCAACAACTAGACCAAAGGATATACCTTTGTTCTATTTGGGACAGTCCTTCTTCCAATGTCCATCCTGCTTGCAAGTGAAGTACTTGCCTTTCGGCTTCTTCACTCCTCCCTGAGATCCTCCCATCGCCTTTGCCCCTGTTTGTTTCTTCTTCTTCTTACCTTTCGGCTTAGAAGTAGAAACCTTTTGGGTCACCATGGCATGTGCCTGAGCACTCTGACGAAATAGCCCCTCTGTCACCTGGAGTTCTGTCAGGAGCTTAGCCAACGAATACAACCTCTTGTTCATGTTGTAGTTGAGGCGAAACTGCTCAAAACTCCTAGGTAGAGACTGGAGAATGATATCGACCTGGGTTTCCCCATCGATCTCAGCTCCAAGGACTTCCAACTCATTCAAATGAGCCATCATCTTGAGAACATGATGCCTTACCGGTGTTCCCTCGATCATGGTGGTCGTCATCAAGTTTCTCATGGCTTCTTGCCTCGCAGCCCGATTCTGGTGTCCAAAAAGCTCTTTGAGATTGAGCATCATGTCATAAGCTGTGGGTATGGCTTGATGCTGATGTTGCAGCACATTTGACATAGATGCCAAAATGTAACACCGCGCCATCTCATCGGCCTTTACCCACTTCTTATAACTCTCTCTCTCGTTTTCCCCAGAATCTTCTGCAGGCTTAGAAGGGCACTCTTTGAGGAGTACATATTTGTATTCCTCAGCAGTCAAGACAATGTCAAGATTCCTCTTCCAATCAACATAGTTGGGTCCAATAAGTTTATTCTCTTTCAGTATCACAGCAAGTGGGTTGAAAGTCATTTTTAAAGAAAACCTAAGAATCACATAAATCAAAACATTATATTTCAAAAAATTATTGATTCCTCAAACAATAAAATTTTAAAATCAACCAACACCTCAAAACATCGAGAATATCATATGCCACGATAGTGTGTACGTATACGAATTCTACATTTGTAAGAGGAGGTTTTACCCATTAATTTTACTATCTTGTCAACCTAACTTTTTGACAAGTAAAATTAATAGTTGGTTCCTCTTTGGCCCTACAAATAAAAGCAGTGACTCCGATGGGTAGGATACTTATATTTGTATCTAAGTGTTCACCATTACTTGGTACCAAGGAAATTATCTCGGATTATGTGCCTTCGGATAGGGAAGTGCACATGCTCCTTGATAATTCCCTATAACCATATTTGACCTTGTGATCCGCAAACCAACTCATCCGATGGGGAGGAAGGCACTCAGAGCCTACGCGCAAGTTTGTTTGCATCAGTTGTCAAATCGTAATGGAGGTCGTGGGAATTTATAAAACTTTCCCTCTCCCACTTAGTAATTTGAAATTGAGGAATTTTCCTAGCCTACGACATGCATATCAAACAAAAAACAATAAATATGAAAAATAAATGATTTTCCAACTATTATGGCTTTTATATTCAATATGTCTCCCGTCGCATCGCCATCTCGTCCGCTCCTCCTATGCCATGTACGAGCCATCCGGAGATCCGAGCCGAGACTAAAACCTATTTTAATTTACATCCATCGATCATATACTCCACGAGAGAGTGTACATGAAATCTAGATTGAAAGTAAAATAAAATAAAGAGTGGCTAAACAATGCCATATCTAATTTACAAAAAAACAAATACTAGCCTCGTCAACCCCGAGGATTTAACAAAATAAACATTTACACACATACAATCACATACACACATATGGCCATAATAGTCGGATCTTATGCCTGCAACCAAAGAGTTAACCTATGCATATCCTACTATTATCCGACACATATAATATATGAAAAGTGCATAAAAATTAACCGAATCCTAAACACGCAAAACCAATTGAAGGGTTTTGCTTATGGAGTCCGTGAGGCAAAACTTTGCTTCCCACTACACCTTGGTTTTTTGTTCATGGTGATCCCATCGATGTCCCCGGATTAAAAAATTTAATCCTAGACAAAAGGGATTGCTCAAACAAACAAGTCATCGTCGTTCTATTCATTTAGAGAGGTCACTTGAACAAACTCATTGTTCAAGCGACCATCCTCTATTCTACGAGTAGTCACGGAATAGACGATGTCCAAATCGTCGGCTTTTGTGTTTATGTTCGGGATCCAAGTATTATTTAGCCACAAACAGATTTATATCATGCTCATAATTGAAAAAAAAATACAAACATGTAATATATAAAAATTAGAGAATCGATATACCTCTCGATCTTCTAATGTATGACCTTCCTCCTTTCGGACGTCATGTGGGCGATGATCTACCAAAAGTTGAAGATCCTAGATTGCAAATCTTTCTTCTTTGCTCTACCAAAGCAAGAGGAAGAATAGAAACAAGGCTCTTCTCCTTCCTATAGCCAACCAACAAGCAACAAGAAGAATGCTTGCCGCCGGCCAACAAGGAGAAGAAGATTATGGTGGAAACCGGCCAAGACACCAAGGGAAAGCTCTATATCTTGTTTCCACCACATAAGGAAAAGGAGAAGAGGGTCTTTGGATGCCAGCCAAGGGCTAGAAAGAAGGTTGTGGGCGCCGGCCACCAAGGGAGAGGAAGAAGAAAGCAAACTACTTCCTTATTTGGTGCTGCCCAAGCCTCATAAACCCTAAGCTTCCAAACCCTAATCCTAGCTCTCCTAAATGCCAACCATGGAAGAGGGGAAGAAGAATAGGATGAGCACCGGTCAAGTTAGAGGGAAGAAGGAAGGAACCGGCTAAACCTTAGGAAGAAGAAGAAAAAGCCTCCTCCACTTGTTGCCGCCCACCCCTAACTCCCAAACCCTAAGCTTCCCACTCCTAGTCCTACCCGAATTAGGATCGCTAGCCACCCAAGGGTAGCAAACCCTAATCCTCTTAAGCCATCATCAAGTTGCCACCCACTTTTAATCTCTATTTATAGAGTTGGGTCAAGCAATGATTTAATCTCCTTCATTGGTTCTAGGGATTTAATCTCAACCGTCGGATCTAGAGATTTAATCTCAACCGTCAGATCTAGAGATTTAATCTCTACTTTTGGATCTAGAGTTTTGTTTCTATCCATTGGATCTAAGCTTCATGAGGTGTTAATAGACTACATTAGGGACCATGAGGAGTTGGATCTTGGCCACCCATGGATCAAGCCCACATAAAGTCTGATCCACTAATGATAATCCAATCCACTAAAAGATTATCATTGATCTACTTCACCAACCCCCATAAGAAAATATGGGCTCCATATATTATTTTTACATTTTCTCCTCGTGTTTAAGATCTCGAATGTCTGTCGATTAATTAATTTACTGACCATTAATTAATCAACATCTAACTCCATGAGAAATACCACTCAACCTTTTCATCATGCCGGACCAAGTCCACCTGCAGGGTTTACATGATGAACCTTATGAGCAGATCAACGGGACACCATCATCCTAATATATAGGACACGGTTTCCTCCTATAATCAACGACACACCATATAAATAATATCAT
The DNA here is from genome assembly GCA_025175895.1 of Wurfbainia villosa. Lineage (NCBI taxonomy): Eukaryota > Viridiplantae > Streptophyta > Magnoliopsida > Zingiberales > Zingiberaceae > Wurfbainia > Wurfbainia villosa. The sequence goes on along the minus strand of CM046000.1, from coordinate 31,900,250 downwards.
CTCCCAACTTACCGAGCCTATCGATTTAATCTATAAATCTCGCCCATTGGTAAATCAAAGAGATGAATACTAAGTATATGTGTCCGTTATTATATCGGGATTAAGAGCATGTACAAAATAATATCTAAGGTCCGATTCGATTATCTAGTCAACAATAAATCGAATCACCTCTAAGTCGGTCCTGCTCAATACATACAAAGTGCACTAGTGTGATTTTTTGGTCAAGACAAACCAATACTAAATCACACTACAACCATTCCGATGGTTTGTCCAAAGTCATCTCGGTTGTGAGCCTTTACTTATACTTTTCAAGGAGTCGATAACATGATCTCCCGTGTGACACCACACACCATGTTATCTACAATGTAAAGTATTAGACAATATGCATAACCATAAAAATATGCAAACAATGATCATGTGATTCTTATTTCAAAATAATGATGTTCATACAAAAGATAGACTTTTCAGTATACATCCCTACAGCCTGATCTCCTGTAACCGTGGGTAGAAGGATGCGATAGAACTGAAAATGATTCATCGTAAGGATTGATTCGGCATCCTCATACCGCCTATCCCATCCTTTAAAGGCAGAGATAGTTCTCGATAGATGCGGTGGCTCATCGGGAGAGTGTATGATGTTCCTTCCACAAGACCATAGTTAGACGATTAGACAACGCCCAGTTTATAACATGTTTTTGCGACACACAAGCGAAACCGAAGTCCTAGAATCCCTTTTAAAAGATCTCATTGCAAGCTCCTTTTTTCCTCTATGTGACACCGTACTAGAGTTCAGTCCACCAACAACCCTCGCAATTGCAACCCTTAGAGTCTAGTCCCGAACAATTACATCCACCGAACAAATTGGTACTAGAATCTCAGTCCCTATGGGATCAATAATCTTTTTATTACTTGATGACATCCGTGCACTTGCGGCCGTTGAGCGCAAGCGTGCGTTTTGAGTCCTCGACGGTCTCTATCGTGAGATTTGAGGTCGCATTCGTACGAGATGTGGCTCAGTATGTCAGTACCTGCCTAACCTTCCAGAGGATTAAAGGAGAACACCAGAGGCCTAGAGGAACACTGCAACCAATCCAAATTCTAGAATCGAAATGGGAAGATATTTCTATGGATTTCATCTTAGGACTACCCAAGACGACGAACGGATATGACACTATATGGGTGATCATGGACAGATTGCCAGATCAAGATGACCTACTCGACTGAGCAACTGGCTCAATTATATGCTAGGGAAATTATCAGACTACATGGGATTCCTAAGACCATCATTTCTGAAAGAGATGGTCACTTTATTTACCATTTCTGGGAATGTGTTCATAAGGCCCTTGGCACGAACCTATTATTCAGTACTGCCTTTCATCCTTAGACCGACGGACAGACAGAAAGGGTAAACCAAGTACTGGAGGATATGTTATGAGCTTGTGCCTTGGACTTCAAAGGGAGCTGGTGCCGATACTTATGCTTGGTAGAATTCGCCTACAATAATAGCTACCAAGCTACTATTGGGAGGAGATGTAGATCTCCTATATGCTGGTACGAGGGTGGTGAAAAGAAGGGGATGGGACTCCAAATAGATTTCATTGACGACACCACCAGAGCTATACAGAACATCCTCCAAAGAATTAAAATAGCTCAGAGCTGGCAAAAGAGCTATGCGGATATGCGGCATAGACCATTGGAATTCAAAGTCGGGGATCCGATATTCCTCAAAGTAGCCCCTATGAAGGGAGTGATGAGATTCGGAAGGAAGGGTAAGATGAGTCCGCGCTATGTGGGACCGTATCCGATACTGAAGAGAGTCGGCAAGGTAGCTTACGAGCTAGAGCTGCCTCAAGAGATGTCATCTATTCACAACATGTTCCACGTTTTGATGCTCAAGAAGTGAATTTCCAGTACAAACCAAGTGATTGAGCCACAAACAGTGCAAGTTCAAGGGGACCTAAGTTATGAAAGTAGGCTTATCCATATACTAGACCGAGAAGTTAAAAGACTAAGGAATAAAGAGGTGCCCTTAGTGAAGGTCTTGTGGCAAAGTCAACGGTACAAAGAAGCCACCTGGGAATGCGAGGAGGACATGAAACAGAAGTATCTAGAGTTGTTCTAAGTTTTGAGGATGAAACTTTTAAAAGGTATGAAGGACTGTAACACCCGTAAAATTTCTAGCAAATTTTATAAAAATTTTGCATGATTATAATGGGATTTATGTGGGCTCTTTCAAAAATAAAAGAAAATAGAGCCAAAAAGGATGGATGGCCCAGGGTTTGAACCCTTAACCTCCAAGCAGATAACTAAACCTTAAGATGCATTTGATGACCAGAAACCCAGCAGGGGTGTGCTTTTAGAAGGGTAAGGGAAATGATAGATAAGGGTAAGGGAGGCAAAGGGACACCTTCAATTGAATAAATGGGGGTAATGAGGAGACAAGAGAACCCCAATTCATCATTCTCTTCTTCCTTTCTTCTTCCTCCACCGAAAACTTCCCTCTCCTATCTCCCATTTCCTAAAACTCAAGAAGCAAGAAAAGAGGTCTTGTCTTGGCACCACCTAGGGTATATTCGTATAGTAAACAAGCGAAAAGATATAAGTAATCCCCTCACTTGCAGTACAAGTTGTTTCGATTGTTGATTTCTTAAGATCATGCTTGGAAAGTTTCGGCCAACCCATGTTCATGTCCTCTAATGATCTTCCATGCCATGTTTTATATGTATATGATGATAACATATTGATAGATAGGCTTTGTACAAGTTGTTTGAGTGTTTGATTTCAATCCCCTCTTTGAATGTTTTGGCCAACCCATATCCATGTCTTCTAATGATCTTCCATGCCATGTTTTATATGTATATGATGATAACATGTTGATAGATAGGCTTTGTACAAGTTGTTGAGTGTTTGATTTCTAACCCCTCTTTGAAAGTTTCGGCCAACCCATGTCCATGTCCTCTAATGATCTTCCATGCCATGTTTTATATGTATATGATGATAACATGTTGATAGATTGGCTTTGTACAAGTTGTTGAGTGTTTGATTTCAAACCCCTCTTTGAAAGTTTCGGCCAACCCATGGCCATGTCCTCTAATGATCTTCCATGCCATGTTTTATATGTATATGATGATAACATGTTGATAGATAGGCTTTGTACAAGTTGTTTGGGTGTAGATTTCCTAAGACCCTTCCTTAGGGTTTCATCCAAGACATGTTCATGTTCACCAATGATTCCCCTTGCCATGTTTTATATGTATATGATGTTAACATGTTGATAGATAGGCTTTGTACAAGTTGTTTTGGGTGTTGATTTTCTAAGACCCTTCCTTGAATGTTTCGACCAAAACCCCATTTATGCTCCTAATGATCTTCCATGCAATGCTAGGTGTATATATGATGTTAACATGATGCTAGTGAGACCTTGTCTAAGTTTTTTGAGTATTTGAATCCTTAAAACCCCCATTAGGGTTTCGGTCAAGACTATGTATGGGCTACTAATGATATTCCATGCCATGCTACATGTATATAAGATGTTAACATGATGTTAATTAGGCTTTGTGTAAGTTGTTTGAGTATTTGAGTCCCTTAAACCTCTATTAGGGTTTCGGCCAAGACCATGTATGTGCTTACTAATGACCTTCCATGCCATGCTACATGTATATTAGATGTTAACATGATGTTAGTTAGGCTTTGTGTAAGTTGTTTGGGTGTTGAATTCTTACAAACCTTCCTAGGATGTTTCGGCCGTGATAAGTTTATGCTCACCAATGATTTTCCATGCCATGATATATATGTATATGATGTTAGCATGATGTTAGTTAGACCTTGTACAAGTTGAATTAGGGTTTGAATTCCTAAGAACCCCCTTGGAAGTTTCGGCCAAACCTTGTTCATGCTCACCAAATATCTTCCATGCCATGATATATCTATATATGATGTTAACATGTTGATAGTTAGACTTTTTGATAGCATGATTTGTTTATGCCACTACCTTATTTATGTCCATGTTAATTATATGAATGTATGATTATGTTAGGCTCATTGCATCATGATGAACAAGTATGTATGATGAAATGCCTAAGAGACGCTTCCCTATGAATGGGGACTAAGAGCACTCTTTATGTTATGAAAAGGAACATGATATGTTATAAAAAGGAATATGATATGTTATGATAGGGAACATGATATGTTATGAAAAGGAATATGATATGTTATGATAAGGAACATGATATATTATTATAAGGAACATGATATGCTATTTTACTTTTGTATGGGTTGTACCGGACCCTTGCAAGGTCCACGGGATAGGCTCCTACGTGCCCCTAGGTCGACGGTCATAGTACGGACCTAGTACGGGATGGGCTCCTAAGTTGCCCTTGGTCGACGGTTGTAGTACGGGCCTAGGATGGGCTTCTATGTTGTCCCTAGGTCGATGGTCATAGTACGGATCTAGTACCCTATTAGGTTCGGGATTAGCTACCTTGGGTCTATTTAGGGATGCGCACAAAAATGATGATGTATGTGGTACAATGCTGGGCCTTCCATGTTGAGATTATGTTTAAGTACCTATAAAATATATGTTTTCAAAGAGCATTTTGCATATACCCTTTTTCATGTCTATGTGATTATGATATTTTATATGAATGTATGCTTATATGTTCTTAATTGATCATGTTACTACTTTTATATGAATGCTATGTGTTGGATCGAGAAGCATCGCTAGAGGGAAGGGGGGAATAGCGATCGTAAATCTTTTCGAGATTTTGTTCGAGTAGATAATTAAATGAGTAAGAGCAGTGGAAAATAAAGAGACACGTTTATTTTTACTTGGTTCACAACCCAACAGTTGCTACTCTAAGGCCCTATCTGTCCTAGACCACGTACGGAGGGCAAAACACTATAACGTCTCCTCCTCGTTTGAGGTAGGAGACAACGATCACAAAATCGAAAGTACGAGGATGAGGCAACAAGCCTACCTCACCTCGTTATGATTAAAATAAAGAATACAATAAAAACAATTACTTGCTACTGCTGTCGACGAAGGAGATTTGAACTTGTCGTCGCGTCAGCGTTATGAAGGCATTGGAGTCTTGGCGTTGTAGGAGCACTTGAGAATAAACTTGATGTGATTTGGAGTTGGAATCCTCTCCTCCTTTTATTGATTTTGGCCTCTGAATATGTCTCCTTTTTTTTTGGAATAGATCACGAAGTTGTATAATTTTTATCGCGAAGTGGCCGCATCAAACCTTATCCGTTTTGAACTAGCGTAAAGGCTGTTTCGTCACCATCAGTTGACTGATGACTCCCATCAGTCGATTGATGAGCATCAGTCGACTGCCCAATGTCCAGCAGTTGACTGCCAGCCTGGCCACTACCCTGCAGTAAGAGGTTAGCTCAGAGAATAATAAATGTGACGGTTTCTAACCGTCCGATCTCGACCTAGGCCTTCCACAGGAAGTCTTAGTCGGATCACCACCTACGGTCATCCCCGTAAAGAGGACACGACCTTACAATCTCTTACTCACACGAGCTTTCCTCGATACTTACCTTGTAGCTCTCACTTCTGGCCTTCCACTCAATTCCTTCGGCTCCCTCCGAAATCACTCGAGTGTCGCCCGACCTCCGCGGCTTCCTCCGGGTGTCGCTAGCCTTCAGCTCTAGCTTTAGTACTTTTCTGCATACTCGATTTAGCTAGTGAGATAACGATGTAAACTTAACTTTGTGTCTTTGCCATAATAAAAACACAGGTTCGATTATCTGGTGCCCTTGCACCAACACTATGCTTATATGTTCTTAAATGATCATGTCACTACTTTTATATGAATGCTATACCTATATGTTGTCTAGATGAACATGTCACTACTCTATGTCTAATTCTTGGTGTATGACTTTTTGTGAGTAGGAAAGGATCTTACTAAGTCTATGTGCTTATAGTTTCATGTTTCCCTTGTACTGCAGATAAGGGTAAAGAATGACTAAACTAAAGGTGTTGGTGCAGTGAGGCACCGAAATCGAACCTGTGTTTTGATTATAGAAAAGACACAAAGTTAAGTCTATTTTGTTTTCTCATGAGCTAAATCAAGTGTGCAGAAAAGTCTCAATGCTGGAGCTGAAGGGCGATACTCGAGTTACTTCGGAGGGAGCCGAAGGAATCGAGTGGAAGGCCGGAAGCAAAAGCAACACGTAAGCATCGAGGTAAGCTCGAGTGTGCGAGAGTAAGTAAGGTCGTATCCTCTTTATGGGGATGATCTTAAGCGTAGATCCGACCAAAGACTTCTTATAGATGGTCTAGGTCGAGATCGGATGGTCGACGACCATCGAAATTATGTTTTTGTTGTGCTAACTTCGACTTGCAGCAAGCATCGATCATTGCCGGCTTGGAGGACTCATTGCCGTCAAACGATCGTCATCGAAGGTCGAAGAATCGATCGATGCCATCGACTGATGATGGCCATCAGTCGACTGATGGTCAATGATCAGATTCGAGGAGTCAAGGCTTATCACCAAATTTCAAGGGGAGTTGTGCTCAAATTTGATTGGCTAGGTTTCCTCTCGAAAAGGGGCTCAAATGCTATAAAAGGAGGACCAAACCTAGGGTTTGATAAAACAATTCTAACCTTCCAAAAAGACTCCGCAAAGCTACAATTCTCCGACAACGAAGTCCTTCCTTCCGACGTCTAGGTTTAACTTTCCTTATTTGTCTTTGTACGTCGGTAGTATTTTGTTATCAGTTGTTCATCTACTTTTCGGAGCTTTTATCGTATACGAGGAGAGGGGGAGTGTCCCTCTACCTTAAAGTTTTTTTTGTATCGATTAACTCCTACCTCCAATGAGGAGGAGTTCCTTTAGTGCTTCTGCCCTCCGTACGTGGTCAAGGACCACTAGGGCCTTGGAGTAGTAGCCTTCGGCTATGAACCAAGTAAAACCCTTGTGTTGATTGTCTCTTTTATTTTACATTTACATTTCCGCTGCAATTAATTAATTATCTCTCGAGTTTTAACGAAAGAAAAAGAAAAGATTTTTCGCTATTCACCCCCCCCTCTAGCGAACCGTATCGATCCAATAATTGGTATCAGAGCCGGGGGTTGCTAAGATTTGGTGAAACCACCAATCTAGCCATTTTTCACAGATTTATTTTTCTTTTATTTCTGTTTATTTTAGTTTTTTTTTCTCTTTGTTAAATCTACTCCCGCACTACTAATCCAAGATGCGAGTCTTGGTACTTTTTGTGTGTTTTTTTGTCATTGCTAGTTTTTCCTTCGTCTTCTTTTGTCTTTTGTTCTAATGGCCCATCTCGAGGGTTTTAGCACCGTCCGACCTCCGTTTTACAATGGAGATGACTTCCGTTATTGGAAGGGTCGGATGGAATGCTTTCTCAAAACCCAAATCGAGATGTGGATCATAATCCAAACGGGTTTCACACTTCCGACTAATGAAGTGGGTGACTCCTTGGATTATGATCAATGGACCATTGCGACAAAATGACAAGTCGAAGCCGACGCCAAGGCAACACAAATCCTTCAATGCGGCCTATCCAAGGAAGAGCTAAATCGCGTCGGCCCCTTCATAAGCGCAAAGGATCTTTGGACAAAGCTAATCGAGTTACACGAAGGATCGGATCAAGCTAAGGTTTGCAAAAGTGATTTGTTATTCAATAAATTGTACACACTAAAAATGCAGGAACACAAGTCCACGATGCAACTCCACGCCCGTGTCCAAGACATAGTCAACAACCTACATGCAATCGGGCAAAAGGTCGAAAACCGCGACCTTATAAGGTATGTCCTAAACTCTTTTCCGAGGACTACCTTATGGGCATCCATGGTTGATGCCTATAAGGTCTCCAAGGATCTTTCTAAAATTAGGTTAGATGAACTCTTTTCCGATTTCGAATTACATGAACAATCCAACTCGGAACCCGAGAGGGGTATAGCCTTGTTTGCAGGTTCAAAAAAGAAGAAAATCGCAAGCAAGCCACCACCAACCGAGGAGGAAGATGAGTCCGAAGAAGAAGTTGACCCGGAGTTGACTGCCGAACTAATGAACCTAGCTCGAAGGATAGCTAAGGGACGAAAGCGAACTATGACTCGACCCAACCAAGGTAAACCTAAAAGTTCTAACATTAGGTGTTATGAGTGCAACAGGTTTGGACATATCAAGTCCGAGTGCCCCAAGCTCAACCACCAAGCACCTAAGCATAAGAAGGCCCTCAGCGACGATGGGAAGAAGCGTCATCCGAAGAAGGCGAAGACCACGTCTTCATGGGAAATCAATTGAGTCGGACACGGAGGCCGAACCTGAACTTGAGTGGAACACGAGGATGACTCGGACTCTGAGCTACCTTCAAGTCAAGCCACGGATCATCATCCGGTTCAAAAGATACCCTTAAGGTGAGTCGAGACCTTTATTTAATACTTTACATAATATGGTTAGGTTTTTGTCTAGGAAGTTAGCTAAGTCAGGAGTCCAAGGTCGAGACCACGGTTGAGAGTTAAACTCCTCAAACACGAGGTCTCCTAACCTCTTCGACTAGTCGAGTTCAAGAGAAGGACTCAACTCGGGTTGAAAAACTCGAAGTTGAGAACTCACTCTTGAAAAGTCAAGTCGAAGATCTTAGGAATCGTTGGAAAGGTTTACTTTGGGATCAAGGACTTGACCTCCTACTTGGATCATCAAGTGTACAACAAGGCGGACTAGGGTTTAACTCAAACCACGACCAATAAGTCGTATATGTCAATCGTAAGTAGACATAAAAAATGTGTCAAGCATGGGTCCCTAAGACCACTTTGATTTCAACTCTAGGATCCAACTCTTTGGGTTCCCAAGGACCAAATCCACTATGTGGATGGATAGAGAACGATTCAGCAGGTCTAGGGAGTCGATTACAAAACATGTTTGTGTTTTAACTTAGAAATTGCATGCTTAGATTTTTTTTGTTTTTTTTTCTTTAGAACACGCAAATAACCAACTAAAAGCCTTCGAAAAGATTGAGCCTCGGGGAGCCTCTTTTCAAATAACCAACTAAAATCCTTCGAAAATATTGAGCCTCGGGGAGCCTCTTTTAAAAAATAACTAGTTAGACGAGGAAATAATTTTAGGTGAGTCAAGTCATCATTTTCTTGAAAATGGCTTTGTCTAAGGAAGTGGTCGATGATCCGATAAAAGAAGGCCCCTGTGCCTCGCCACGACCTGGAAGCCATGATCTTGAAAAGGTAAACTTGACAAGCCTAGGGTTAAATCCAAATCTAACATAAAATTACTTGAACCTAAATCCACTTAATCAACTTAATTGGAAGTCATCTCAAAAAACACATAAGGATAACATGCTTGATCATATAGACTTTGGTGAGATGACCTAGGGTTAACAACTTACAACCAATCTTCTTAACAAAAAAAAAAAATCTAACATCCAATCCAACCACCTTGTGTGTAGGATCAATGGATGTTGGACAGTGGTTGCTCCCGACACATGACCGGGGATCAACTCAAATTCGCAAAGCTTCGATTCAAACGACGAGGATCGGTAGCCTTTGGGAATAACAGCAAACTCAAAATCATCGGATCAGGTGATATCGAGCTTAACACGAATTTTGTTATTAAAAATGTATTACTTGTAGAGAATTTTGAATATAACTTACTTAGTGTAAGCCAATTGTGTGATAATAACTATAAGGTTATATTTCTAGAAAATGAATGCGTAATTAATACCAACGAAACCTCTAAAACAATTCTTGAAGGAACTAGAAATAACAATATTTATACGATCAACTTAACCAACTCCTCAACTAAGTGTCTTATGACACGGCAAGAGGAATCATGGTTGTGGCACCGACGACTCGGTCACTCGCACCCAAGACTCGTCCACAAGAAGAGTCAGAGTGGCTTAGTCAGAGGCTTACCCAACCTCAATAACTTGGTTAATAAAATCTGTAATGCTTGTCAACAAGGAAAACAACCTAGAACACAACACAAGTTAACTAACCAAGAACGAACCTCAAGTGTACTTGAGCTCTTGCATATGGATCTATTCGATTCACATGGAGCCAAGTCACTCAATAGAAGTCAATATTGCTTAGTCATAATTGACGACTACTCCAGGTTTACCTGGGTTAGGTTCATCAAACATAAAAATGATACCCTAGATCAATTAATTAAACTATTCAAATTAATCGAGAATCAAAAAGACCTTAAGGTTAAAAGACTTAGAAGCGATCATGGTGGTGAATTCGAAAATCAAAGGTTCACCGACTTCTGTAACCTAAACGGATACCACCATGAATTCTCTTGCCCTAGGACCCCTCAACAAAATGGCCTAGTGGAGCGGAAAAACTGAACTCTACAAGAAGCCGCTAGGACCATGTTGAACGAATACGACCTACCCGATAGGTTTTGGTGAGCGAAGCCGTTAACAAAATAGGATCCTTATAGTAAAGAGGCCCCTTAAGACCTCGTACGAGATTTATCACGATAAAATACCTAACATCAAGTACTTTAGGGTATTTGGGTGTAAGGTACATATCCTAAACACTAAGGATTACCTAGGGAAATTTACTTCCAAAACCACGACCGGAATCTTTCTAGGATACTCGACTACAAGTAGAGCCTATAGAGTATATAACCACGACACCCTTAGAGTCAAGGAGACTATCAATGTAGTATTTGATGAAGGACATGAACCTACAAAACCCCCAGCAACCCCAATTAGCGAGCCGATTCATACTAGACCTAACTCTGATCCGGAGATCAGGACTAGTGTTAATCCTAACCTAGGTCAACCTAGTCACTCTATTGATCAAGTGATAGATGACTCCAACCAAACTAGTGTTCAACCAAGTCACCCTATTGATCAAGCATTAGGTGACACAAACCCAACCCAATCTAGGATTCAGACTAACCACCCTATCGATCAAGTGATAGGAGATCCTAATCTAGGAGTTCGAACTAGAGCATCCTATAGGAACCTTAGTCAAATTTCCTTAATTTCAAATATAGAACCCAAATCAATTGAACAAGCTCTTCTTGATCCCGATTGGATTATTGCAATGCAAGAAGAGCTAGCTCAATTTACTAGGAATGAAGTGTGGGAATTAGTACCACTACCTAAAGACAAAACGATAATTGGAACAAGGTGGGTGTTTCGAAACAAGCTTGATGATAAAGGTGAAGTAGTTAGAAACAAGGCTAGGTTAGTCGCCAAAGGATTTAGCCAAGTCGAAGGCTTAGATTACGACGAAACCTATGCCCCAGTAGCTAGACTCGAATCCATTCGAATGTTGCTAGCTTATGCTGCACATCGAGGATTTAAGCTGTTTCAAATGGATGTTAAGTCGGCATTCCTAAATGGATAGATTAAAGAAGAAGTTTATGTTAGCCAACCCCCCGGATTCGAAAATCTAGATAAACCCAACCATGTTCTAAAACTTAAGAAAGCTCTCTATGGACTTAAAAAAGCTCCTCGAGCTTGGTACGAGAGACTTTCAATCCATCTTAAGTCAAAAGGGTTTAACCAAGGCTTAGTTGACCCAACTCTCTTCGTAAAAACCTTAGGTAAAGAAATATTCATAGCTCAAATTTACGTAGACGATATAATTTTTGGAACCTCTAACTCAGCCTTACTAAACGAGTTTGTTTCACTCATGGAAAGTGAGTTCAAAATGAACTTGGTAGGCGAGTTAAGTTTCTTTTTAGGTCTACAAATTAAACAAACTAAGGATGGTATATACCTATATCAACAAAAATACACTAAGGAGTTAATTAAAAGATTTGGAATGCAAGACGCTAAGATAATAAACACCCCAATGGCGATTAATGTTAACATAGGAGAAGACCTAGAAAGTAAGTCCATTGACTTAAAATACTATAGGAGTGTAATAGGGAGTCTCCTTTACTTAACTGCAAGCCGACCTGATATCTTATTTGCAGTAAGTATGTGCGCCAGGTTTCAAACCTGTGCCAAGGAGTCTCACCTAACCCTAGTTAAGCGTATCCTTAGATATCTAAAGGGTACACTTAATGTCGGTATTTGGTATCCTAGATCTACCGAGTTCGAACTAATCGGCTACTCCGATTCGAATTATGCCGGTAGTAAACTCGACAGAAAGAGCACGAGTGGTTGTTGTCAACTACTCGGCTCGAGTCTAGTGAGTTGGTGCAGTAGGAAGCAACATTGTGTTGCCTTGTCTACCACCGGTTTAATACATCGCGATGGGTGAGTGTGTCACTCAGCTTCTTTGGATGAAGCACACCCTCCGCGACTTTAAGTTAGACTTTACGAATACTAAACTTCACGTAGATAACATTAGTTCAATTGATCTTACAAAGAATCCAATATGTCACTCTAGGACCAAACATATAGAAGTCAAACACCATTTCATTCGAGAACATGTGGCCAACGGAGCCATACAACTCGAGTACGTCGAATCGAAGTCTAACCTAGCAGACCTATTTACTAAACCCCTACTCGAAGCCGAATTTAGTCTATTAAGATGAAAATTGGGCATGTGCGTAATAGAATAAGAACTTGCAAACTATATTTTCTTACTACTATTTCTTATTTTTCATTTTGATGGAACTAGCATAGGACATACCTTAGATAACATGCACCTATAGATTTAAGGAGCCAGTACATCTCACAACACATAGGACTAATGTGTTTGTGTACTTAGCAACGTAGATGGGCGTGAGATGTTAGGACCCTACTCCAGGTTCCAAGATGTAGATCAAGTGCGTCAATATGAACCTCGGAGTATAAATATGCAACTAATATTAACCAACTCTAATCAGGACTTGTTGATAATATCATTTCAATCAAGTCAAACTAGAGTTGAACATTTAGATGAATTATTTTCACATACTATTTTTAAAATCATCATGCTTGGACTTAGGGTTTTCTAAACCCCCGCCCCACTTTTTTCTTGATTTATGTCAAAAGGGGGGAGAAAAGGCCAAAGTTAAGGTTCAAGAAAAGGCCAAAGTTAAGGTTCAAGAAAAGGCCAAAGTTCAATTTCAAATTTTTGAATTTGATAACTTAACTTAAAACTTTGATTCTGGCCTAAGTTAAGGGGGAGTAAGGTTTAGGTTTCAACTCTTCGGAATTGAAAACTTTAAAGGCCCAAGTTAAGAAATCAAAAGTTAAACCTTTTGAATAATTAACCTTTTGACTTAACTTTTGATTACTTAACTTGCACTTATTTTTGACTCTAAGAAGCCTAACTTAACTTTTGTGTTTGGAGAACTAAAAGTCTTTTTCAAGTACTCACCCTCGGTCAAGGGGGAGGGTTCCTCTAAGGGGAGAACTTGAGAAATATTTTTACTACTCCTACTTTTGCTTCTTGTCTTTACTGTTTCATGCACTTAATTTCCTTAACTTTGTGTGTTTTTGCCATATATCAAAAAGGGGGAGATTGTTGGTGCATTGAGGCACCGAAATCGAACCTGTGTTTTGATTATAGCAAAGACACAAAGTTAAGCCTATTTTGTTTTCTCACGAGCTAAATCAAGTGTGCAGAAAAGTCTCAATGTTGGAGCTGAAGGGTGATACTCGAGTTACTTTGGAGGGAGCCGAAGGAATCGAGTGGAAGGCCGGAAGCAAAAGCAACACGTAAGCATCGAGGTAAGCTCGAGTGTGCAAGAGTAAGTAAGGTCGTATCCTCTTTACGGGGATGATCTTAAGCGTAGATCCGACCAAAGACTTCTTATAGATGGACTAGGTCGAGATCGGATGGTCGACGACCATCGAAATTATGTTTTTGTTGTGCTAACTTCGACTTGCAGCAAGCATCAGTCGACTGCCAGCTTGGAGGACTCGACTCAAACGATCAGTCGGTCGAAGGTCGAATCGATCGATGCCATCAGTCGACTGATGATGGCCATCAGTCGACTGATGGTCAATGATTAGATTCGAGGAGTCAAGGCTTATCACCAAATTTCAAGGGGAGTTGTGCTCAAATTTGATTGGCTAGGTTTCCTCTCGAAAAGGGGCTCAAAGGCTATAAAAGGAGGACCAAACCTAGGGTTTGATAAAACAATTCTAACCTTCCAAAAAGTCTCCCCAAAGCTACAATTCTGCGACAACGAAGTCCTTCCTTCCGACGTCTAGGTTTAACTTTCCTTATTTGTCTTTGTACGTCGGTAGTATTTTGTTATCAGTTGTTCATCTATTTTTCAGAGCTTTTATTGTATACGAGGAGAGGCGGAGTGTCCCTCTACCTTAAAGTTTTTTTTGTATCGATTAACTCCTACCTCCAACGAGGAGGAGTTCCTTTAGTGCTTCTGCCCTCCGTACGTGGTCAAGGACCACTAGGGCCTTGGAGTAGTAGCCTTCGGCTACGAACCAAGTAAAACCCTTGTGTTGATTGTCTCTTTTATTTTACATTTACATTTCTGCTGCAATTAATTAATTATCTCTCGAGTTTTAACGAAAGAAAAAGAAAAGATTTTTCGCTATTCACCCCCCCCCCTCTAGCGAACCGCATCGATCCAACAAAAGGGAGCAGCAGGAGGGGCAAAAGTGTGTGTGGCAGTGGCATGGTGGAAGCGATCTGTTTTATGTTTCAAGACTTATGCATGTTTTAAAGTTTTGTATGTTAGTTGTTAAGAGTTGAACTCTACTTGATCTTTTGATGGTTGCTACTTGGTGTCCATTATGTTGATTATGATGAACTTTAACTAAGTAGTGTCCTTATGAAATGATTATCCATGCTTAGTAAATGTTCACCTGTTACATGGTTAAGAATGTTGAGTTATTCGCATGGTTGAAGGTAAATGCATGTCCCATGTTTTATATTTTTTTTAAAGTTTAAAGTCTTTCGTTGTATATGCACGGATGTATGATCGCATCGTGCCGCCCTTCCTCCCCCTCTAGAGTACGAGAAGGGGTGGGCTTGACAGGTTGGTATCAGAGCAGATCTGTCTTTCCACTACACACACATCAAGTTCCTATCCTGCCACTCCAAGTAAGAAATTATATGCCTACTCTATTTCTTTCATGTATGAGAAGAAATGCTTTTAGTTTAAATATGCATGAATATATGTATGATAATCTTATGCTAGCCTTTAGTTTAAATATGCATGAATATATGTATGATAATCTTATGCTAGCTTCATTATAATATATGAAGATAAACATGGCTGGGAGACGTAGTAATAGAGTTGATGAGATAGCACCCTCAGCTGATCTTATGCAAGTGGTTACTGAACTCCAGGGACAGCTATAGGAGTTACTCGACAAGGGACTTATATGCCCAAGTCGCTCTCCATGGGGAGCTCCAGTACTGTTGGTAAAGAAGAAAGATGGGTCTATGCGAATGTGCATAGACTACCGAGTGCTAAATAATATGACGATCAATAACAGGTACCCTTTACCATGGATTGACGACCTGTTCGACCAGTTAAAGGGTGCCACCATCTTCTCTAAGTTTGATCTGAGGTCTGGCTATGATCAAGTTAAAGTGAAATCAGATGATATACCGAAGATGACTTTCCAAACAAGATACGAACATTATGAGTTCGTAGTTATGCCTTTCGGAGTGATGAATGCACCTGCTATGTTAATGGATCTGATGAATCGGGTATTCTCGGCATTCCTCGACAAATTTTTGATCGTTTTCATCAACGATATCCTAATATATTCGAGAACCCAAGAAGATCACGCCGAACAATTGAATATGGTATTGTAGATTCTTCAGGAAAAGCATATGTATGCAAAGTTCTCCAAATGCGAGTTTTGGCTCGATCAAGTATCATTTTTGGGTCACGTTATATCCAAGCACGGAGTGATGGTAGACCCAATAAAGATTGAAGCTGTGAGTAATTGGAACAGGCCAAAGAATGCCAGCGAAATCAGAAGCTTTCTCGGGCTAGCAGGCTACTATAGGAAGTTTGTAGAGGACTTCTCTAGAATTAAAGAGTATGAATGGACGGATGCCTGTGAGTAGAGTTTCACGGAATTAAAGAGGAGATTAACTAGTTCTCCAATCCTTACTCTTTCGAACAGTAACGAAGGCTTCGACATGTACAACGATGCTTCCAAGTTGGGACTCGGAGCCGTTCTCATGTAGAATGGCAAGGTCATTGCCTACGCCTCTAGGCAACTAAAGGAACATGAAGGGAATTATCTCACTCACAATCTAGAGCTAGCGGACGTGGTCTTTGCTCTCAAAACATGGAGGCATTATCTATATGGAGCTCAGTGTAGGATTTATACAGATCACCAGAGTCTGAAATATTTCTTCACACAGAAAGAACTAAACATGAGACAACGCAGATGGCTCGAGCTAGTCAAGGACTATGACTGCGAGATCTTCTACCATCTAGGAAAAGTGAACAAAGTGGTCGATGCACTCAGAAGGAAGTCCTCTGCCACTTTGATGTCTCTATCGGTATTATCTCGGCCCCTAGAAAGGGAAATTATGTGTTACGGGGTTGAAATTATTTCCAAATAGCTTTCCACCATGATGATAGCACTGACGCTGTTCGATGATATATTAGAAAAGCAAGCCCGTGACCCAAGCATCCAAATGATCAAGCAAGAGGTCCTAAAAGGAAAGGATGATGGATTTCGTATCACTGATAGTGGAGTACTATACATCAGAGATCACTTATGTATTTCCGACGATCTAGAATTACGAAAGAGGATATTTGAGGAAGCTCACGGAGCACCCTATGCAATGCATCCTGGATCCACCAAGATGTACCAATATCTGAAAGGGAAATTCTGGTGGTTCAGTATGAAAAGAGATATGGCTCAATATGTCAGTACCTGCCTAACTTGACAGAGGGTTAAAAAAGAACACCAGAGACCTAGAGGAACACTGCAGCCAATCCAAATTCAAGAATAGAAATGGGAAGATATTTCAATGGATTTCATCTCAGGACTACCCAAGACGACAAACGGATATGACACTATATGGGTCGTCGTCGATAGATTGACGAAGTCTGCCCACTTCTTAGCAATCAAGATGAACTACTCGACTGAGAAACTGGCTCAATTATATGCTAGGGAAATTATCAGACTACATGGGATTCCTAAGACCATCATTTATTATAGAGATGGTCGCTTTATTTAACATTTCTGGGAATGTGTTCATAAGGCCCTTGGCACGAAGCTATTATTTAGTATTGCCTCTAATCCTCAGACCGACGGACAGACAGAAAGGGTGAACCAAGTACTGGAGGATATGTTATGAGCTTGCGCCTTGGATTTCAAAGGGAGCTGCTGCCAATATATATGCTTGGTAGAATTCGCCTACAATAATAGCTACCAAGCTACTATTGGGATGGGGCCTATGAGGCTCTATACGGGAGGAGATGTATATCTCCTATATGTTGGTACGAGGGTGGTGAAAAGAAAGGGATGGGACTCCAAACATATTTCATTGATGACACCACCCGAGCTATACAGAACATCCGCCAAAGAATTAAAACTGCTCAGAGTCGGCAAAAGAGTTATGCGGATATGCGGCGTAGACCGTTGGAATTCGAAGTCGGGGATCCGATATTCCTGAAAGTAGCCCCTATGAAGGGAGTGATGAGATTCGGAAGGAAGGGTAAGCTGAGTCCGCGTTATGTGGGACCATATCCGATACTGAAGAGAGTTGGCAAGGTAGCTTACGAGCTTGAGCTGCCTCAAGAGATGTCGACTATTCACAACGTGTTCTACGTTTTGATGCTCAAGAAGTGCATTTCCAGTACAGACCAAGTGATTGAGCCACAAACAGTGCAAGTTGAAGGGAACCTATGTTATGAAAGTCGTCCTATCCAGATACTAGACCGAGAAGTCAAAAGACTAAGGAATAAAGAGGTGCCCTTAGTGAAGGTCCTGTGGCAATGTCAACGGTACGAAGAAGCCACCTGGGAATGCGAGGAGGACATGAAACAGAATTATCCAGAGTTGTTCTAAGTTTCGATGACGAAACTTTTAAAAGGTATGAAGGACTGTAACGCTCGTAAAATTTCTAGCAAATTTTATAAGAATTTTGCATGATTATAATGGGCTTTATGTGGGCTCTTTCAAAAATAAAAGAAAATAGAGCCAAAAAGGATGCATGTCCCAGGGTTTGAACCCTGAACCTTAAAGGAGATAACTAAACCTTAAGATGCATTTGATGACCAGAAACCCAGTAGGGGTGTGCTGTAAGAAGGGTAAGGGAAATGATAGATAAGGGTAAGGGAGGCAAAGGGACACCTTCAATTGAATAAATGGGGGTAATGAGGAGACAAGAGAACCCTCAATTCATCATTCTCTTCTTCTTTTCTTCTTCCTCCACCGAAAACCTCCCTCTCCTTTCTCCAATTTCCGAAAACTCAAGAAGCAAGAAAAGAGGACTTGTCTTGGCACCACCTAGGGTATATTCTTATAGTAAACAAGTGAAAGGATGTAAGTAATCCCCTCACCTGTAGTACAAGTTGTTTCAATTGTTGATTTCTTAAGATCATGCTTTGAAAGTTTGGGCCAACCCATGTTCATGTCCTTTAATGATCTTTCATGCCATGTTTTATATGTATATGATGATAACATGTTGATAGATAGGCTTTGTACAAGTTGTTTGAGTGTTTGATTTCAAACCCCTCTTTGAAAGTTTCGGCCAACCCATGTCCATGTCCTCTAATGATCTTCCATGCCATGTTTTATTTGTATATGATGATAACATGCTGATAGATAGGCTTTGTACAAGTTGTTGAGTGTTTGATTTCAAACCCCTCTTTGAAAGGTTCGGCCAACCCATGTCCATGTCCTCTAAAGATCTTCCATGCCATGTTTTATATGTATATGATGATAACATGTTGATAGATTGGCTTTGTACAAGTTGTTGAGTGTTTGATTTCAAACCCCTCTTTGAAAGTTTCGGCCAACCCATGTCCATGTCCTCTAATGATCTTCCATGCCATGTTTTATATTTATATGATGATAACATGTTGATAGATAGGCTTTGTACAAGTTGTTTGGGTGTAGATTTCCTAAGTCCCTTCCTTAGGGTTTCGGCCAAGACATGTTCATGCTCACCAATGATCCCCCTTGCCATGTTTATTATGTATATGATGTTAACATGTTGATAGATAGGCTTTGTACAAGTTGTTTTGAGTGTTGATTTCCTAAGACCCTTCCTTGGATGTTTCGGCAAAGATCCCATTTATGCTCCTAATGATCTTCCATGCCATGCTAGGTGTATATATGATGTTAACATGATGTTAGTCAGACCTTGTCTAAGTTGTTTGAGTATTTGAATCCTTAAAACCCCCATTAGGGATTCGGTTTAGACTATGTATGGGTTACTAATGATATTCCATGCCATGCTACATGTATATAAGATGTTAACATGATGTTAGTTAGGCTTTGTGTATGTTGTTTGAGTATTTGGGTCCCTTAAACCTCTAATAGGGTTTCGGCCAAGACCATTTATGTGCCTACTAATGACCTTCCATGCCATGCTACATGTATATAAGATGTTAACATGATGTTAGTTAGGCTTTGTGTAAGTTGTTTGGGTGTTGAATTCTTACAAACCTTCCTTGGATGTTTCGGCCATGATAAGTTTATGCTTACCAATGATTTTCCATGCCATGATATATATGTATATGATGTTAGCATGATGTTAGTTAGACTTTGTACAAGTTGATTTAGGGTTTGAATTCCTAAGATCCCCTTTGGAAGTTTCTGCCAAACCTTGTTCATGCTCACCAAAGATCTTCCAGCCATGATATATCTATATATGATGTTAACATGTTGATAGTTTGACTTTATGATAGTATGATTTGTTTATGCCACTACCTTATGTCCATGTTAATTGTATGAATGTATGATTATGTTATGCTCATTGCGTCATGATGAACATGTATGTATGATGAAATGCCTAAGAGACGCTTCCCTATGAATGGGGACTAAGAGCACTCTTTATGTTATGAAAAGGAAAATGATATGTTATAAAAAGGAACATGATATGTTATGATAGGGAACATGATATGTTATGATAAGGAATATGATATGTTATAATAAGTAACATGATATCCTATGATAAGTAACATGATATGCTATTTTACTTTTGTATGGCTTGTACCGGACCTTAGCAAGGTCCACGAGATGGGCTCGTACGTGCCCCTAGGTTGACGGTCATAGTACAGACTTAGTACGGGATGGACTCCTAAGTTGTCCTAGGTCGACGGTTGTAGTACGGGCCTAGGATAGGCTCCTATGTTGCCCCTAGGTCGACGGTCGTAGTACGAACCTAGTACCCTAGTAGGTTCGGGATTAGCTTCCTCGGGTCTATTTAGGGATGCGCGCAAAGATGATGATGTATGTGGTAAAATACCGGGCCCTCCATGTTGAGATTATGTGTAAGTACCTATAAAATATATGTTTTCAAAGAGCATCTTGCATATACCATTTTTCTTGTCTATGTGATTATGATATTTTAAGTAAATGTTATGCTTATATGTTCTAAATTGATCACGTTACTACTTTTATATGAATGTTATACTTATATGTTCTTAAATGATCATGTCACTACTTTTATATGAATGCTATGCTTATATGTTCTTAAATGATCATGTCACTACTTTTATATGAATGCTATGCCTATATGTTGTCTAGATGAACATGTCACTACTCTATGTCTAATTCTTGGTGTATGGCTTTTTGTGAGTAGGAAAGGATCTTACTAAGCCTATGTGCTTATAGTTTCATGTTTCCCTTGTACTGCAGATAAGGGTAAAGAATGACTAAACTAAAGGGAGCAGCAGGAGGGGCAAAGGTGTGTGTGGCAGTGGCATGGTGGAAGCGATCTGTTTTATGTTTAAGGACTTATGCATGTTTTAAAGTTTTGCATGTTAGTTGTTAAGAGTTGAACTCTACTTGATGTTTTGATGGTTGCTACTTGGTGTCCATTATGTTGATTATCATAAACTTCAACTACGTAGTGTCCTTATGAAATGATTATGCATTCTTAGTAAATGTTCACCTGTTACATGGTTAAGAATGTTGAGTTATTCGTAGGGTTGAAGGTAAATGCATGTCCCATGTTTTATATTTTTTTTAAAGTTTAAAGTCTTTCACTGTATATGCATGCATGTATGATTGCGTTGCGCCTCCCTTCCTCCCCCTCTAGAGTACAAGAAGGGGCGAGCGTGATAGGTTGGTATCAGAGCAGATCTGTCTTTCCACTACACACACATCAAACTCCTATCCTGCCGGTCCAAGTAAGAAATTCTATGCCTACTCTATTTCTTTCATGTATGATAAGAAATGCTTTTAGTTTAAATATGCATGAATATATGTATGATAATCTTATGCTAGCCTTTAGTTTAAATATGCATGAATATATGTATGATAATCTTATGCTAGCCTCATTATAATATATGAAGATAAACATGGCTGGGAGACGTAGTAATAGAGTTGATGAGATAGCACCCTCACCTGATCTTATGCATGCGGTTACTGAACTCCAGGGACAGCTATAGGAATTACTCGACAAGAGACTTATATGCCCAAGTCGCTCTCCATGGGGAGCTCCAGTACTGTTGGTAAAGAAGAAAGATGGGTATATGCGAATGTGCATAGACTACCGAGCACTAAATAATATGACGATCAAGAACAAGTACCCTTTTCCACGGATTGACGACATGTTCGACCAGTTAAAGGCCGCCACCATCTTCTCTAAGTTTGATCTGAGGTCTGGCTATCATCAAGTGAAAGTGAAACCAGATGATATACCTAAGACGACTTTCCGAACAAGATACGAACATTATGAGTTCGTAGTTATGCCTTTCGGAGTGACGAATGCACCTGCTATGTTCATGGATTTGATGAATCGGGTATTCTCGGCATTCTTCGATAAATTTGTGATCATTTTCATCGACGATATCCTGATATATTCGAGAACCCAAGAAGAGCACGCTGAACACCTGAATATGGTATTGCAGATTCTTCAGGAAAAGCAGTTGTATGCATGTTGGGTTTCCGGCACCGCGGCGAGTGTGTGTTTGAACATGTTTCGCAAACATGTGCACAGCGGAAGAAATAAAAATAATAAATCTACATTTATTACAACACACACATCACACGCATGCATAGTACAACATTTTTAGACATAACCATAAATTTAAATTTGCAATAAAAGGAAATTTAACTACGTATACCTTTCGTATCACATGTAGCGGGAACGGCATCAACCGGAACGATTCTTGCTAGAATCGTCTCTATCCGTATCCACGCCGAGTATCTTCGGGATGACTTCACAAAGTCACGAGCTTCATCTTCGTACGGGTTACTGTTGGATCGAAGCGGATTGCTAGAGGGGGGGGGTGAATAGCGATAAAAACTTTTCTTTTAAATCCTTTGATAGACAATTAAATGCAGCGGAAATGTAAATAAAAACTAAATGAGACAAATAGTTTTTTTACTTGGTTCGTAGCCTTCGGCTACTACTCCAAGGCCCTAACGGTCCAAGACCGTGTACGGAGGGCAATTCACTAAAACACTCATCCTCGTTGGAGGTAGGAGTTTTACGATTACAAAAGCCTTCGAAGCAAAAAGATAGAGAGACAAACCCTCTCTTCTATTAAAGTAAAATGCAACGAAAAGCCTCGATTAAAAAGAATTGCAATATTGAAAGAAATAAAAAATTAAGATTATACCAACAACTAAACAAAAGAAACTTTAAGCTAGGGTTATTGGCAGCACTTCGTTGTTGTAGAGTCGTCAGAGAGTTGCAGCGTAACGGAGGCTTTTGAGCACTTAGAATTGAGGATGAAACCCTAGGTTTGGCCCTCCTTTTATATCCTTTAATCCCCTCAACGAATGAGTCTTCAACCAATCACAAATGGGCACAAAACTCCTTGAAAAATGGTGATAAAGCTTGACTCCTCGAGGCTGATTTTTGACCACCGGTTGAACTGGCCAGTTGAACTAGCGCCGATTGAACTGGCCGGTTGAACTGATGGCCAGGATTTTTGACTACAATAAAGAGTTAGCTCAAAATATAAGTGGATTCGACGGCCACTTGCCGTCCGATCTCAACATAGACCTTCCATGGGAAGTCTTGGGTCGGATCGTCGCCTAAGATCATCCCCGTAAAGAGGATACGACCTCACTTACGCTCGCACACACGAGCTTACCTCGATACTTACGTGTTGCTTTTGCTTCTGGCCTTCCACTCGATTCCTTCGGCTCCCTCCGAAGTAACTCGAGTGTCGCCCGACCACCGCGGCTTCCTCCGGGTGTCGCTAGCCTTCAGCTCCAACATTGAGACTTTTCTGCACACTTGATTTAGCTCGTGAGATAACAATATAAGCTTAACTTTATATCGTTTGCTATAATCAAAACTTAGGTTCGACTTAGGTGCCCACTGCACCAACAATCTCCCCCTTTTTGATTTATGGCAAACCCACATACAAAGTTAAGACAAAAATAAGTATGAGATTATGCATGAATGAGTAGGAGTATATAAAAATTCATTTTCAAGTGCTCTCCCTTGAGGAATCCTCCCCATTGACTGAGGGTGAGTACTTGAGAAAGGGTTTTAACTCTCCCCCTTGATATGTGCTACTAAGAAAAAGAATTAAGTAACCGAAATTACTTAATATTGGCCATAGTGTTTAAAATAAGTTTTAAGTTAAGAAACCAAATGATTTCTTAACCATGGCCTTTTGTTAAAAGTTAAATAAGTTTTCAAAACTTAAAGTTAACTTTTGGTTTAATTATGAAGTAAGACTTAAGTTATCAAAAAAACATTTTTTTGACCCCATAACTTTTGTCCTTTTTCTCCTTTTTCTCCCCCTTTTGCCGTATATCGAAAAGAGTAAGGGGTGTGTGGAAAACAAAATAAATGTTAAATTTAAACTCCAAGCATGTTCCACATTTTTATTTTTAAAAATAATATACTAAAAATAAGTTCATCTATAAAATGTTTGACTCATATTTGGCTTGATTGATATGAAGGATCAACCAGTCCTGGTTAGAGTCGGTATGATTATACTCCGTGGTTCATAGCGATGCACTAGCTCTACATCTGGAACCAGGAGTAAGGTACTAACATCTCACGCCCATTGGAGGATTTGTGTTGCCTTGGCGTTGGCTTCGACTTGTCGTTTTGTCGCAATGGTCCATTGATCATAATCCAAGGAGTCACCCACTTCATTAGTCGGAAGTGTGGAACCCGTTTGGATTATGATCCACATCTCGATTTGGGTTTTGAGAAACCATTCCATCTGACCCTTCCAATAACGGAAGTCATCTCCGTTGTAAAACGGAGGTCGAACGGTGCTAAAACCCTCGAGATGGGCCATTAGAACAAAAGACAAAAAGGGACGAAGACGAAGAAACTAGCAACGACAAAAACACAAAACAAGGTACCAAGACTCACGTCTTGGATTAGTAGTGCAGGAGTAAATTTAACAAAGCGAAATAAATCAGAAATAAACAGAAATAAAAGAAAAATAAATCTGTGAAAAATGGCTAGATTGGTGGTTTCACCAAATCTTAGCAACCCCCGGCTCTGATACCAATTGTTGGATCGAAGCGGATCGCTAGAGGGGGGGGGGGTGAATAGCGATAAAAACTTTTCTTTTAAATTGTTCGATAGACAATTAAACGCAACGGAAATGTAAATAAAAAAATAAATGAGACAAATAGTTTTTTTACTTGGTTCGTAGCCTTCGGCTACTACTCCAAGGCCCTAACGGTCCTAGACTGTGTACGGAGGGCAATTCACTAAAACACTCCTCCTCATTGGAGGTAGGAGTTTTACGATTACAAAAGCCTTCGAAGCAAAAAGATAGAGAGACAAACCCTCTCTTCTATTAAAGTAAAATGCAATGAAAAGCCTCGATTAAAAAGAATTGCAATATTGAAAGCAATAACAAATTAAGATTATACCAACAACTAAACAAAAGAAACTTTAAGCTAGGGTTGTTGGCAGCACTTCGTTGTTGTAGAGTCGTCGGAGAGTTGTAGCGTAACGGAGGCTTTTGAGCACGTAGAATTGAGGATGAAACCCTAGGTTTGGCCCTCCTTTTATAGCCTTTAAGCCCCTCAACGAATGGGTCTTCAACCAATCACAAATGGGCACAAAACTCCTTGAAAAATGGTGATAAAGCTTGACTCCTCGAGGCTGATTTTTGACCACCGGTTGAACTGGCCGGTTGAACTGATGGCCAGAATTTTTGACTACAATAAAGAGTTAGCTCAAAATATAAGTGGATTCGACGGTCACTTGCCGTCCGATCTCAACATAAACCTTCCATGGGAAGTCTTGGGTCGGATCGTCGCCTAAGATCATCCCCGTAAAGAGGATACGACCTCACTTACGCTCGCACACACGAGCTTACCTCGATACTTACGTGTCGCTTTTGCTTCTGGCCTTCCACTCGATTCCTTCTGGTCCCTCCTAAGTAACTCGAGTGTCGCCCGACCACCGCGGCTTCCTCCGGGTGTCGCTAGCCTTCAGCTCCAGCATTGAGACTTTTCTGCACACTTGATTTAGCTCGTGAGATAACAATATAAGATTAACTTTATATCGTTTGCTATAATAAAAACTTAGGTTCGACTTAGGTGCCCACTGCACCAACAGTTACTAGCCTCGTGTTGAAGACGACGTGATCGAGAGAGGATCACGATCCGAATCCAAATTCGGATCCAAAGACGAGTCCACAAAACTCGCTTCTCCGGAGAGGTATTCGTCAACCGTTTGACGAATCCTTCATCCTCCACCTATGAGGATTACCGGAGATCAAATCCCCGGTAAGTTAGGCGCTGTCAGAGCTCTAACCGTCGTCCAAACGACACTCCGACAAGAGGAAAACAAGCTGTCCAAAAAATTGGACAGATTTGGTGGAGGAATTAGGGCCGGCCAAAAAGGTAGGATGAAGCTCACCTTGATGCCAAATCCAAAGGAGATCACCGGAGAGTTGCCGGAGGATCACCGGCCGAAGCTTGGACGCCGGCAACAATTTGGACGGCGGCACAGGGGGCTGGACGGCGGCAAGGGAGGTGTTGGCGCCGAAAATCTCCAATGAGATGAGGTGGGCGGCAACTTAGGTTAGGGTTTTGGATTAGGGCTTAACAACACCTTAAGCCCTCTTTTATAGAGAACTAATTCTCTTAATGGTTATTGGATCATAACCATAAGGCCCGTTAACCCGCTCCATTAATATAAGTTAAAATAAACCAAACCATGATGGTTTATTTTAAGTTAAAATGAACCGAACCAACTTTGGTTCATTCGTTTAAAATAAACCAAACCCTTTGGTTTATTCTCCTCCATTGGATTAGAAACAAACCATTTTGGTTCATCCATTATGTCTTCATAAGACACGGCTCATCCACGCTTCCATTGCGACTGAAACGATTTCACGCTCGCTTCTTGTTTGGTCCAACCAAACTTAGTTTCTCTCGGTTTGAGAATCTCATTCTCAAGCTCGTTTTAAATCCTTCGGATTACGCTCGTTGTGCGTGTGACCAAATAGGTTCTCGGTTTATGTTGGCCGTCTATAATTAACCATTTATTATAGAACGATCATGAGTGGCACCTAGTAGTACATCATGATCCCCAATTAACCGAAAAGATCAACGGTTGATCCAGAACTATTTCTGAAACTCTTTAGCAGCTCGAATGATTCGTGCCCCATTCCCTTCACTCATCTTATACCCACTTGGTTCAGGACATGGTCTATAGTGTCAGTCCCCACTAGGCTGACTATGTCACACCTATCCCAAGTATCATTTCCTCGTCCTAGGGATTCTAGTTACTGCACATGTATCGAAGAGTACCTTACTCTAAACATGTAATGCTTTGGCCAAAGACTTTAGTAACAATCCGACAAGAGGCCATGGGTATACATCTCCTCGCAAGGAGTGGTGAATCCTTTATAGGCTATTCAAACACCTTCGATCACTTCGACTTATACCCAATCATCCCGGGTCCACATCTCCACAGAGATGCTTGCTTAAGATGTCAAAGCATAAGTCTTTATGATCAAGATGACTTCAATACCACAAGTCAAAGGAACATCGCACTTAAGCTACAGTAAGAACTTCATTGACATATCTATATATTCAAAGAACCATATGAAGTCTTACAGCTGGTCACTCCAATGAAGTAGTTACCATAACTAGCATCCACGATTAACTCCGAACATCACAATGTCTCCAGCCAGTGAGAATCAGTTACATGGATACACCAAGGAGTATACCTCATGCTAGTCTCAACAGAATTGATGGTGTCCAAATCCATCAATTCATCGACTAGGGATAATTCTGATACATCACAATTACACATGTAGAGATACTCACTAGTTGTGATCCAATCACAAATTCTCTCATGCTGTGAATCGTATCGTGGACATTCAGTAAATGAGTTTAAGATCCAATCAAATACATGAAGACATGTATACTCAAATAGTGAATCTTCATTTATCATATAAATGGTTCATACATAAGGCGATTGCCTTAGGACATCTCTCATATATTACTAACAGACTCCCACTTGGCCTAATGCCAATCGCTACGGTATCCAATACCATAAGCTCTAACATGACCCTCAAACTTACTTTGAGGTAATGCTTTAGTCAAAGGATCCGCTAAGTTCCTTTTAGTGGGAATTTTCTCGATTTGTATTTCATTCCTACTGATGATCTCTCTGATAAGATGATAGCGGCGAAGCACATGTTTGGATCGTTGATGAGACCTTGGCTCTTTCTCCTGTGCAATTGCTCCATTGTTGTCGCAGTAGACCGGTATTGCTTCAACAATGGATGGAATCACACCAAGTTCATAAATGAACTTCTTGATGCAAACCGCTTCCTTTGCTGCTTCCGAAGCTGCAATGTATTCTGCCTCAGTGGTAGAATCCGCTACAGTGTCTTTTTTGGAACTTTTCCAACTGACTGCGCCCCCATTCAAGGTGAACACGTATCCAAACTGAGACCTGGAATCATCCTTGTCTGTCTGGAAGCTGGCATCCGTATACCCGCGTATCACCATGTCCCCTTCTCCATATATTAGGAACACATCCTTAGTTCTTCTTAAGTACTTAAGGATCGTCTTAACAGCCACCCAATGATCCATTCCTGGATCAGACTGGTATCTGCTCGTGACACACAGAGCATACGATACATCGGGCCTCGTACATAACATAACATACATGATAGATCCTATTGCGGATGCATAGGGAATCTTACTCATGCAAATCCTCTCGTCTTCTGTGCACGGACACATAGACTTCGAAAGGTGTACCCCATGCCTGATGGGTAGGAAACCTTTCTTGGATTCCGACATGCTAAACCTCTTTAGCACTCGGTCTATATATGTAGACTGCGAAAGACCAAAGCAATAGTTTGATCTATCTCTATAGATCTTAATCCCGAGGATGTAGGTTGCTTCTCCCAGGTCTTTCATGGAGAATGTCTTGGATAACCAAACCTTAACTGACTGTAAGATTGAAACATCGTTTCCTATAAGTAATATGTCATCGACATACAATACTAGGAACACGACTGCACTCCCACTAACCTTCTTGTACACACAAGGTTAAATGCGGATTTTGTGAAATCAAACTTTTGATTGTCTCATCAAAGCGGATATTCGACTCTGGATGCTTGCTTGATCCATAAATGGATAGTCATAATTTGCATACCTTGGTTTTATCAGCGATGTGAAACCCTCGGGTTGTATCATATACCGTCCTCGGCGGGTTTCCATTAAGGAAAGTTGTTTTCACATCCATCGCCATATCTCATAATCATAATGAGCGCTATGGCGGGAGCATCGAATGGATTTAAGCATAGCTCTGAGTGAATAGGTTTCGTCATAATCAACACCTTGTTTTGGCGATATCCTTTGCCACCAATCTAACCTTATAGGTAATCACATTACCATCCATGTCGGTTTTCTTCTTGAAAACCCACTTGCACCCTATAGGCTTTATGCCTTCAGGTGGGTCAACCAAGTTCCAAACTTGGTTTTCATACATGGAATCCATTTCCGACTTCATGGCTTCAAGCCACTTATCCCTTTCTGAACTTGTCAACACTTCTTCATAACTGGTAGGTTCCTCATCATCAATGAGTAACACGTCGTTCGATTCACTTATGAGAAATTCATATCTCTCAGGAATATTGCGTGTTCTACCAGATCTACGAAGATGTGGTGTTACAATAGGTCCGTCCGTTTTCTCATCACTATGAGTTGTCGGCTGTTGTGCTTCACCAGGTATCTCATCGATGTCTATTTGAGTCTCTCGAGCCTCCTCAAGCTCGACGACACTCCCACTGTTTTCTTGCAAGAGAAACTCTTTCTCTAGAAACATAGCATGCCTTGAAACAAACACCTTTTGTTCCACAGGATGATAGAATTGGTAACCCCTTGTTTCCTTAGGGTATCCAATAAATAGACATTTATCAGACTTAGCATCCAATTTCTCTGATACAGTCCGCTTCACATAAGCAGGACAACCCCATATCTTCAAGTAAGATACATGAGGTTTCTTACTATTCCATATCTCATATGGAGTAGTAGAGACTACCTTGGTTGGCATTCTGTTTAACAAGTAAACAGTTGTCTGAAGTGCATAGCCCCAAAAGGACTTGGGAAGATTCGCATGATTCATCATTGACCTGACCATGTTCAACAAGGTCCGGTTACGCCTCTCAGATACACCATTATGCTGTGGTGTATATGGCGGAGTCCATTGAGACAATATGTCATTGTCTCTTAGATAATCAAGAAACTCTTGACTTAAGTATTCACCACCTCGATCCGATCGAAGTATTTTAATACTCTTGTCATGTTGTTTCTCTACTTCATTTCTGAATTCTTTGAACCTTTCAAAGGCTTCAGACTTGTGTTTCATCAAGAACACATACCCAAACCGTGAGTGGTCATCGATGAAGGTAATGAAGTAGCTATAGCCTCCTAAAGCTTGAGCCCACATACATCAGTATGTATTAGACCTAGTAACTCTCCCACTCGTTCACCTTTTCCAGTAAAAGGTAACTTAGTCATCTTGCCTTTTAAGCATGATTCACATGTATCGTATGAATCCAATTCAAACGATTCCAGAATTCCACATCGGTGTAATTCGGACATGCGTTTATTGCTTACATGGCCAAGACGACAATGCCACATATAGGAGTCTAATTGATTACCCTTTCGAGCACGCGTGTTGCTCACTTCGATATTGAAAATGTCACTGGATACGTCCAACGTATAAATGCCATTACTCAAAGTTCCAGTTCAATAAAGTACGCCATTCAAAGTTATATAACAACAATTGTTACTAAACGTCAAATGGAAACCATTTCTATTTAAACAGGAAATAGAAACAATGTTCTTTATTAGAGAAGGAACATAATAGCAATTGTCCAGTTCCAAGACTAGTCCACTAGGGAGCTTTAGCAAATAAGTTCTGATGGCGACCGCAGCAACCTTTGCTCCATTGCCAACTCGCAAATTTGACTCCCCTCTGATGAGTCTTCTTCTATTCCTTAGCCCCTGTATGTCATTACATATATGTGAGCCACACCTAATATCCAATACCCAAGTGTCTAAGGAAATAGAATGACAATCAATAACCTGAAGAGGATGGGGCATCGGATGCCTTCTTCTTCTTCATGGACTCAAGATAAATCTTGCAGTTTCTTCGCCAGTGGCCTTCCTTGCCACAATGATGGCAAGTGCCCTTTTGTGCTGGTTCTGCCTTCTTTGCCTTTTTGTTCTTCCCTTTCTTCTATTTTTTTGCCTTCCTCTTAGAACCTTTCTTTGAGGAATCAACTAACAGAACTGCCTTCTCCTCATGCTTCACAAAAGGCTCCATAGTCTTCAGCATATTGAGGAGCTCAGGAATAGTGGATTCTAATTTGTTCATATGATAGTTCATCACAAATTGTGAGAAACTCTTGGGCAAACAATGCATAATTAAGTCAATACTTAAATCGTGATCCATCACAAAACCGAGGGTGGCTAGCCGCTCGATGTACCCGTTCATCTTTAGCACAAACTGCACTACAGACGAACCATCTTGCATCTTCATGGTGAAGAGGAGCCTGGAGACTTCGAACCTTTTGGATCTCGCTTGCTCATCGAACAACTCATGAAGATGGAAGACCATAGTATTAGCATCCATATTCTCATGCTGCTTTTGCAGCTCAGGTACCATCGCCGCTAGCATGATGCAACTCGCCAGCTCAGAATCTGCCACATGCTTCTGATAGACCAACATTTGGTCTGGAGTTGCATCGTCCTTAGGACGATTGGGAAGAGGCTTTTCTAAGTACATATGCAAGCTTTTCTGCCTTGAGAACAATTCTCAGGTTTCTAAGCCAGTCCAAGAAGTTCAGCCCAGTCAATTTATTCGAATCAAAAATGGAACGCAATTCAAAGACATCATGGTCAATCTTAGAAATACAAAACGAGCATATATGAGAAAGATGATTTTAAAATGCATCAATATACATTTATAAATCCCATTCATTTTTCGAATTTCAAAAACCCCAAAATCACTTCGGTAGATCGTAGGTCCATCTCCGAATGGGCTGATATCCATCATAGATATGAACAACCTTGGAGAGAGTCCAACAAGCCATTCATAACTACGACGATAGGTATCAACTATACCGATTGCATATCACGTATATGCAACTATCACAATGTGCTATCAACTGATTGAATGTTCACACATACATCGGGTTATTAACACATTAACAAGTATGCATCATATGCATAGCACCCAACTTCACCTCCCTTTACATCGACCTTGGAGAGAGTCCAACAAGCCGATGCTCCAGGTTAAAGCCAACCCATTCATTGAGAAATAGTTTTAATATGGTTAGAGCGCATTCAACCAATTAGCCCAGCTTGGAGAGAGTCCAACAACCAAAGCTAACGATTGACTTCTGACTCTTACCATATTAGTATTAAAATATTCCATGGTTTGAACATGTTCGGGTTCAAGCCGAGCTTGGAGAGAGTCCAACAACCCAAACAAGAAACGGAACTCTGGTTCCAACCATATTAATGGAAGGTGTAGGCTTTAATATTGAGTAAGGGTTTTATGTCTCATCCTCTTTGCAATTACATGACATACAATTATGTCATGTACATAATTTCCTTATTTTTCATAACTATTTATGGAAATAAAATATGTTTAAGATTTGATTCTCCAAATCAAATCATGATTAAATTAGGAAACAAATTTCTAAATCTAATCACATATTTTATTTGTGGAAATATTTGATTAAGGAAAGTCAATTTAGGAAACTAATTTTCTAAATCATCAAAACTACTTATGGAAATAAAAATATTTTAAGATTTGATTTCCCAAATCAAATCATGATTAAATTAGGAAACAAATTTTGAAAATCTAATCAAATATTTTATTTATGGAAAATATCAATTTCCATAAATACTTCCAACTTTCCAAAAGTGGAAGATTTTCATAAATACTTCTAGACTTTCCAAAATTAAAAAAAATTCCATAAATACTTCTAACTTTCCAAAAGTAGAAAATTTCCAGAAATATCATTATGACTATCGCAAAACCATTTTACGATTATGTCGAAACACAACCTGGGCTCTGATACCACTGTTGGGTTTCCGGCACCGCGGCGAGTGTGTGTTCGAACATGTTTCGCAAACATGTGCACAGCGGAAGAAATAAAAATAATAAATCTACATTTATTACAACACACACATCACACGCATGCATAGTACAACATGTGTAGACATAACCATAAATTTAAATTTGCAATAAAAGGAAATTTAACTACGTATACCTTTCGTAACATGTGTAGCGGGAACGGCATCAACCGGAACGATTCTCGCTAGAATCGTCTCTATCCGTATCCACGCCAAGTATCTTCGGGATGACTTCACAAAGTCATGAGCTTCGTCTTCGTATGGGTTACTAGCCTCATGTTGAAGACGACGTGATCGAGAGAGGATCACGATCCGAATCCAAATTCGGATCCAAAGATGAGTCCTCAAAACTCGCTTCTCCGGAGAGGTATTCGTCAACCGTTTGACGAATCCTTCGTCCTCCACCTATGAGGATTACCGGAGATCGAATCCCCGGTAAGTTAGGTGCTGTCATAGCTCTAACCGTCGTCCAAACGACGCTCCAATGAGAGGGAAACAAACTGTCCAGAAAACTGGACAGCTTTGGTGGAGGAATTAGGGCCGGCCAAAAAGGTAGGATGAAGCTCACCTTGATGCCAAACCCAAAGGAGATCACCGGAGAGTTGCCGGAGGATCACCGGCCGAAGCTTGGACGCCGGAAACAATTTGGACGGCGGCACAAGGGGCTGGGCGGCGGCAATGGAGGTGTTGGCGCCGAAAATCTCCAATGAGATGAGGTGGGCGGCAACATAGGTTAGGGTTTTGGATTAGGGATTAACAACACCTTAAGCCCTCTTTTATAGAGAACTAATTCTCTTAATGGTTATTGGATCATGACCATAAGGCCCGTTAACCCGCACCATTAATATAAGTTAAAATAAACCAAATCATGATGGTTTATTTTAAGTTAAAACGAACTGAACCAACTTTGGTTCATTCGTTTAAAATAAACCAAACCCTTTGGTTTATTCTCCTCCATTGGATTAGAACCAAACCATTTTGGTTCATCCATTATGTCTTCATAAGACACGGCTCATCCACGCTTCCATTGCGACTGAAACGATTTCATGCTCGCTTCTTGTTTGGTCCAACTAAACTTAGTTTCTCTCGGTCTGAGAATCTCATTCTCAAGCTCGTTTTAAATCCTTCGAATTACGCTCGTTGTGCGTGTGACCAAATAGGTTCTCGGTTTATGTTGGTCGTCTATAATTAACCATTAATTATAGAATGATAATGAGTGACACCTAGTAGTACATCATGATCCCCAATTAACCGAAAAGATCAACGGTTGATCCAGAACTACTTCTGAAACCCTTCAGCAGCTCGAATGAATCATGCCCCATTCCCTTCACTCATCTTATACCCACTTGGTTCAGGACATGGTCTACAGTGTCAGTCCCCACTAGGCTGACTACGTCACACCTAGCGCAAGTATCATTTCCTCGTCCTACAGATTCTAGTTACTTCACATGTATCGAAGAGTACCTTACTCTAAACATGTAATGCTTTGGCCAAAGACTTTAGTAACAATCCGACGAGAGGCCATGGGTATACATCTCCTCGCAAGGAGTGGTGAATCCTTTATTGGCTATTCAAACACCTTCGATCACTTCGACTTATACCCAATCATCCCGGGTCCACATCTCCACAGAGATGCTTGCTTAAGATGTCAAAGCATAAGTCTTTATGATCAAGATGACTTCAATACCGCAAGTCAAAGGAACATCGCACTTAAGCTACAGTAAGAACTTCATTGACATATCTATATATGCAGAGAACCATATGAAGTCTTACGGCTGGTCACTCCAATGAACTAGTTACGATAACTAGCATCCACGATTAACTCCGGACATCACAATGTCTCCAGCCAGTGAGAATCAGCTGCTTGGATACACCAAGGAGTATACCTCGTGCTAGTCTCAACAGAATTGATGGTGTCCAAATCCATCAATTCATCGACTAGAGATAATTCTGATACATCACAATTACACATGTAGAGATACTCACTAGTTGTGATCCAATCACAAATTCTCTCATGCTGTGAATCGTATCGTGGACATTCAGTAAATGAGTTTAAGATCCAATCAAATACATGAAGACATGTATACTCAAATAGTGAATCATCATTTATCATATAAATGGTTCATACATAAGGCGATTGCCTTAGGACATCTCTCATATATTACTAACAATGCAAAGTTCTCCAAATGTGAGTTCTAGCTCGATCAAGTATCATTTTTGGGCCACGTTATATCCTAGCACGTGGTGATGGTAGACCCAATAAAGATTGAAGTTGTGAGTAACTGGAACAAGCCAAAGAATGCCAGCGAAATCAGAAGCTTTCTCAGGCTAGCAGGCTACTACACGAAGTTTGTAGAGGACTTCTCTAGAATTGTCACCCCTATGATAGCTCTCACCAGAAAGAACAAAAAGTATCAATGGACGGATGCCGGTGAGAAGAGTTTTATGGAATTGAAGAGGAGACTGACCAGTGATCCAATCCATACTCTTCCAGACAGTAACGAATGCTTCGACATGTACAGCGACGCTTCCAAGTTGGGACTTAGAGTTGTACTCATGCAGAATGGCAAGGTCATTGCCTACACCTCTAGGCAACTCAAGGAACATGAAAGGAATTATCCCACTCACGATCTAGAGCTAGCGATCGTGGTCTTTGCTCTCAAAACATGGAGGCATTATATATATGGAGCTCAGTGTAGGATTTATACAGATCACCAGAGTCTGTAATATTTCTTCACACAGAAAGACCTAAACATGAGACAACGCAGATGGCTCGAGCTAGTCAAGGACTATGACTGTGAGATCTTCTACCATCCAGGAAAAGAGAACAAAGTGGTTAATGCACTCATCAGGAAGTCCTTTGCCACTTTGATGTCTCTATCGGTATTATCTCGGCCCCTAGAAAGGGAAATTATGTGTTACGGGGTTGAAATCATTTCAGAACAACTTTCCACCATGACGATAGCACCAACGCTATTTGACGATATATTAGAAAAGCAAGCCCATGACCCAAGCATCCAAAGGATCAAGCAAGAGATCCTAAAAGGAAAGGATGATGGATTTTGTATCGCTGACAGTGGAGTACTATATCTCAAGGATCGCTTATGTATTCTCGATAATCCAGAATTACGGAAGAGGATATTTGAGGAAGCTCACGCAACACCCTATGTAATGCATCCTAGATCCACCAAGATGTACCAAGATATGAAAGGGAAATTCTGGTGGTTCGGTATGAAAAGAGATGTGACACAGTATGTCAGTACCTGCCTAACCTACCAGAGGGTTAAAGCAGAATACCAGAGACCTGGAGGAACACTGCAGCCAATCCAAATTCCAGAATGGAAATGAGAAGATATTTCAATGGATTTCATCTCAGGAATACTCAAGACGACAAACGGATATGACGCTATATGGGTGATCGTGGACAGATTGACGAAGTCTTCCCACTTCTTAGCAATCAAGATGACCTACTCGACTGAGGAACTGGCTCAATTATATGCTAGGGAAATTATCAGACTACATGGGATTTCTAAAACCATCATTTCTGATAGAGATGGTCTCTTTATTTTCCATTTTTGGGAATGTTTTCGTAAGGCCCTTGGCACGAAGCTATTATTCAGTACTGCCTTTCATCCTCAGACCGATGGACAGACAAAAAGGGTGAACCAAGTACTGGATGATATGTTACAAGCTTGCACCTTGGATTTCAAAGGGAGCTGGTGCCGATACTTATGCTTGGCAGAATTTGCCTACAATAATAGCTACCAAGCTACTATTGGGATGGCACCCTATGAGGCTCTATACGGGAGGAGATGTAGATCTCCTATATGCTGGTACGAGGGTGGTGAAAAGAAGGGGATGGGATTCCAAACAGATTTCATTGATGACACCACCCGAGCTATATAGAACATCTGCCAAAGAATTAAAATGGCTCAGAGCCGACAAAAGAGCTATGCGGATATGCGGCGTAGACCATTGGAAATCGATGTCGAGGATCTTGTATTCCTCAAAGTAGCCCCTATGAAGGGAGTGATGAGATTCGGAAGGAAGGGTAAGCTGAGTCCGCGTTATGTGGGACCGTATCCGATACTGAAGAGAGTCGGCAAGGTAGGTTATGAGCTAGAGCTGCCTCAAGAGATGTCGGCTATTCACAACGTGTTCTACGTTTCGATGCTCAAGAAGTGCATTTCCAGTACAGACCAAGTGATTGAGCCACAAACAGTGCAAGTTCAAGGGGACCTAAGTTATGAAAGTAGGCCTATCCAGATACTAGACCGAGAAGTTAAAAGATGAAGGAATAAAGAGGTGCCCTTAGTGAAGGTCCTGTGACAAAGTCAATGGTACGAAGAAGCAACCTGGGAACGCGAGGAGGACATGAAACAGAAGTATCCAGAGTCATTCTAAGTTTCGAGGATGTAACTTTTAAAAGATATGAAGAACTATAACGTCCATACAGTTTCTAGCAAATTTTATAAGAATTTTTCATGATTATAATGGGCTTTATGTGGGCTCTTTTAAAAATAAAAGAAAATAAAGCCAAAAAGGATCCATGGCCCAGGGTTTGAACCCTGAACCTCCAAGAATATAACTAAACCTTAAGATGCATTTGATGACCAGAAACCCAGCAGGGGTGTGCTATTAGAAGGGTAAGGGAAATGATAGATAAGGGTAAGGGAGGCAAAGGGACACCTTCAATTGAATAAATGGGGGTAATGCGGAGATAAGAGAACCCCAATTCATCATTCTCTTCTTCCTTTCTTCTTCCTCCACCGAAAACCTCCCTCTCCTTTCTCCCATTTCCGAAAACTCAAGAAGCAAGAAAAGAGGTCTTGTCTTGGCAACACCTAGGGTATATTCTTATAGTAAACAAGCGAAAGGATGTAAGTAATCCCCTCACATGCAGTACAAATTGTTTCGATTGTTGATTTGTGAAGATCATGCTTTGAAAGTTTCGGCCAACCCATGTTCATGTCCTCTAATGATCTTCCATGCCATGTTTTATATGTTTTATATGTATATGATGATAACATGATGATATATAGGCTTTGTACAAGTTGTTGAGTGTTTGATTTCAAACCCCTCTTTGAAAGTTTCGTCCAACCCATGTCCATGTCCTCTAATGATCTTCCATGCCATGTTTTATATGTATATGATGATAACATGTTGATAAATAGGCTTTTGTACAAGTTGTTGAGTGTTTGATTTCAAACCCTTCTTTGAAAGTTTCGGCCAACCCATGTCCATGTCCTCTAATGATCTTCCATGCCATGTTTTTTATGTATATGATGATAACATGTTGATAGATATGCTTTGTACAAGTTGTTTGGGTGTAGATTTCCTAAGACCCTTCCTTAGGGTTTCGGCCAAGACATGTTCATGCTCACCAATGATCCCCCTTGCCATGTTTTATATGTATATGATGTTAACATGTTGATAGATAGGCTTTGTACAAGTTGTTTTAGGTGTTGATTTCCTAAGACCCTTCCTTGGATGTTTCGGCCAAGACCCCATTTATGCTCCTAATGATCTTCCATGCCATGCTAGGTGTATATATGATGTTAACATGATGTTAGTAAGACCTTGTCTAAGTTGTTTGAGTATTTAAATCCTTAAAACGCCCATTAGGGTTTCGGTCAAGGGCTACTAATGATATTCCATGCCATGCTACATGTATATAAGATGTTAAAATGATGTTAGTTAGGCTTTGTGTAAGTTGTTTGAGTATTTGAGTCCCTTAAACCTCTATTAGGGTTTCGGCCAAGACCATGTATGTGTCTACTAATGACCTTCCATGCCATGCTACATGTATATAAGATGTTAACATGATGTTAGTTAGGCTTTGTGTAAGTTGTTTGGGTGTTGAATTCTTACAAACCTTCCTTGGATGTTTCGGCCATGATAAGTTTATGCTCACCAATGATTTTCCATGCCATGATATATATGTATATGATGTTAGCATGATGTTAGTTAGACCTTGTACAAGTTGAATTAGGGTTTGAATTCCTAAGATCCCCCTTGGATGTTTCGGCCAAACCTTGTTCATGCTCACCAAAGATCTTCCATGCCAAGATATATCTATATATGATGTTAACATGTTGATAGTTAGACTTTATGATAGCATGATTTGTTTATGCCACTACCTTATGTCCATGTTAATTGTATGAATGTATGATTATGTTATTCTCATTGCATCATGATGAACAAGTATGTATGATGAAATGGCTAAGAGACGCTTCCCTATGAATGGGGACTAAGAGCACTCTTTATGTTATGAAAAGGAACATGATATGTTATAAAAAGGAACATGATATGTTATGATAAGGAACATGATATGTTATTTTACTTTTGTATGGCTTGTACCGGACCCTAGCAAGGTCCACAGGATGGGCTCCTACGTGCCCCTAGGTCAACGGTCATAGTACGGACTTAGTATGGGATGGGCTCCTAAGAGTCCCTAGGTCGATGGTTGTAGTACGGGCCTAGGATGGGCTCCTATGTTGCCCCTAGGTCGACGGTCGTTGTACGGACCTAGTACCCTAGTAGGTTCAGGATTAACTACCTCGGGTCTATTTAGGGATGCGCGTAAAGATGATGATGCATGTGGTACAATGTCAGGCCCTCCATGTTGAGATTATGTTTAAGTACCTATAAAATATATATTTTCAAAGAGCATCTTGCATATATCCTTTTTCATGTCTATGTGATTATTATATTTTATATGAATGCTATGCTTATATGTTCTTTATTGATAATGTCACTACTTTTATATAAATGTTATGCTTATATGTTCTTTAATGATCATGTCACTACTTTTATATGAATTCTATTCTTATATGTTCTTAAATGATCATGTCACTACTTTTATATGAATGTTATGCCTATATGTTGTCTAGATGAACATGTCACTACTCTATGTCTAATTCTTGATGTATGGCTTTTTGTGAGTAGGAAAGGATCTTACTAAGTCTATGTGCTTATAGTTTCATGTTTCCCTTGTACTGCAGATAAGGGTAAAGAATGGCTAAACTAAAGGGAGCAGCAGGAGGGGCAAAAGTGTGTGTGGCAGTGGCATGGTGGAAGCGATCTGTTTTATGTTTCAAGACTTATGCATGTTTTAAAGTTTTGTATGTTAGTTGTTAAGAGTTGAACTCTACTTGATCTTTTGATGGTTGCTACTTGGTGTCCATTATGTTGATTATCATGAACTTTAACTAAGTAGTGTCCTTATGAAATGATTATCCATGCTTAGTAAATGTTCACCTGTTACATGGTTAAGAATGTTGAGTTATTCGCATGGTTGAAGGTAAATGCATGTCCCATGTTTTATGTTTTTTTTTTTAAGTTTAAAGTCTTCCGCTGTATATGCACGCATTAATGATCGTGTCACGCCGCCCTTCCTCCCCCTCTAGGGTACGAGAAGGGGTGGGCGTGACACATAGAGGAAGCGGAAGATGTAATAGAAGAGGTGGCACAGAACCACTTTCAATGGGCTTCCGAGCGTGGTCACCCAACTCCTGTGGCAGGACGATATACTGTCAACTCCGTTGACCACCTTACAGAAAGGATGGACGATCTTGGCAGACGGTTTGACTCTTTAAATCCTGCATCTACATGTGCGGCCATTGATTCTAGAGAAAGAGCAGCAACATATCTGGAAGACCACTATGGAGGGCAGGGAACCTCAGAAGAGCAGATTAAGCATGTTGATGCGGTTGGGGACTATAATCAAAGGCCCAACAACCCATACTCCAGTACCTATAATCCCGAATGGAGGAATCACCTGAATTTCTCCTGTAAGAATAACTTGGGGAACTTCCAACCATCGGGAGGGTATGGGCAGCAGCAGGGCAATGGACAGCAGCAGCAACAGAAGTCTAGACTGGAACTGATGATGGAAAACTTTATTGCTACCCAAACTAAGGCCAATGCAAAATTTCGTCGCCAACATCAAAAATCTAAGGAGTCACTCAAAGACTTGAAGGCCACTGTCGACGGTCTTGCAAGTCACACAAAGATGTTGGAGACACAAGTGACCCAGATAGCCCTATCTGTGTCGCAACCTATGAAGAGCTCTCCACTACTACCCGAGCCGAGTCAAGCTAAGGAAGAAGGAGTATACAATGAGAGAGTGAGGCAGAGTAGCAGATTCGCCAAGGGTGTGCAGCCATGATTTCCACCCTACCTGACCAAGCTGAAATTGAAGATAAGATTCCACCACATCTTGAGGACCCCAGTGAATTTGTTATCTTCTGCTTGATTTGTGGGGAAAGCTTCGATGAAGCACTGTGTGACTTAGGGTCATCAGTAAGTGTGATGTCCTATGCATACTATCTAAAGATGGGACTGAATGGGCTCCAACCAGTGAATCTTGGTATTCATATGGGGGACGACTTAGTCAAGGAACCCGTCGGCTTACTAGCACACGTGCTTGTGGTTGTCGAGAACTTCGTGATCCATATAGATTTCATTATACTCGACACAGGACCAAATCCTCAGAATCCCATCATTTTGGGAAGACCCTTTTCTGGCGACTGCAGGGGCGTGCATAGACGTAAAGGCACACCAGATCTC
Source organism: Wurfbainia villosa (assembly GCA_025175895.1). Lineage (NCBI taxonomy): Eukaryota > Viridiplantae > Streptophyta > Magnoliopsida > Zingiberales > Zingiberaceae > Wurfbainia > Wurfbainia villosa. The sequence continues at coordinate 31,859,056 of CM046000.1, read as the reverse complement.
CTTGGAGGTAGATGGGGAAATCATCCTCTTCAGTCTATCCGAGAGTAGAGAGCCCTTCGTAGATGGCTTCACTTTCAGCAAGGTAAAGCTGAGTCCACCAGAGGTAGATTCCGAGATGGATGAATGGAGGTTCACTGAACCTCCAGAGCCAAGTTGATAATGGAGTTAGGTCGAGCTAAATGATCTTAAACAAAGTGCTTCATGGGAGACAACCCAAGTTTGGTTTTTAGGTTTTCCTTTAATTGTATTTCATGTATTTAGCCGTGTGGATCCTTCTTCCTCACCACTTTCCAACCTTCAAGGAAGCCAAAAGAAGCATGGATGAGGAGGACCAAGCAAGTGGTATCTCGATCCGGTGCTTCGAAGCGACGAGGAAGGAGAACCGACGCCCCTCAAGCTCCGAAGGAAGGTAACGCCCTACCAACCCTCTTTTTTCGTAACAATGAACAAGAGATAGATATAACATGCTTTCTACTTGTAAAATCACTGCAACTAGGTATCTCAATGAAGACTTACTAGAATCCCTAGGGTTGTTGGGTGACATTCAAGCCCTATTTACAAAAATAGGCTGGGGAGAGATAATTGGGATAAGACACCCAACCTACCCTAGGATAGTTTTAGAGTTTTTAAGTTCTTTAAAAGCCGAAGTTTTAATGGGTAGAGAGAGCAAAGAGGGTAGGATTACCTTTAGGATATTTAACATTGAGCATGAATGGATACTACACCAATGGAACTCATGCTTTGGCTTGCCGAGTGGGGGAGAGAAAAGAACCCCTATTGGGTTTAACTCTCGGATATTTTGGACCGAGTTGATAGGGGAGAATGCTTATCACCCTTCTAGAGCCAAAGCGTCGCGCCTCTAAAACCTCGCTTTCCGATACCTCCACCGCATCATGGCCAGTACTATATTTGGTCGTGGGGAGAGTGACATGTTAGTATGAGCCCTTAGTGCCAATTATGAGATGATTGGTGAGGGAGACTTTTGTATTATATTCTTGCATTAATAAAGGCAAAGATTGATTATTATATTTCTTTATGCGTGTTCCAGCTAAATAAAATAATAATGCCCATGAATAGTAGGTTGTTATCTACAGTATATCAATTCGTAGAATTGATTATGAGAAGCTGTAGAGAACACTATTCTTAAATATTCCTAGTCGAGTATTGTATTAATAGACAAGGGCTATATTGATACATTGAGACTAGCATGTAGGTCAATGGATGACTTGATCTCACAAGTCATGGATATGTGATATCACATTGATACATGGGTATATATATTGGAGACTATATATACTGAATTGACCCACCATGAGAAAGTATCATGGATCGTTATATGAGTGTCATATACTTTCTCATGTGACTATTGGTGTGAATAGTCCTTAGACCTGAAGTCACTACGGTTCCCTACATAAGGAGTTATGTACTTTGGTATCGTCTAACGTCACACCGTAATTGGGTGACTATAACGGCGATCACTGAGTATGTAATGAATTATGCGGAGGGATGTGAGTGATGTAGATGGGATCTATCCCTCCCATATGACGGGAGTGATATCTTTGGCCTCTTGATAGAGTAGGACCACGAAATGCATGGCCATGCTCAAATGAGTAAATATGAGATATTGAGCTCATTTGTTTGAGTGAGTCTACTTGGGGATCAAGAAATATAAAGATTGATAAGAGGGTGACACGGTCTATGCCTCATTGATCGATCTGAGATATCAAGGATAGAAGGACACTGTCATATGATAATAGTCACGGAAGAGGTTGTTGGATCTCGACATTCTCATCACTTGGGTAGCAATGATGTATTGCTAGATGTCGCTCATTGCTTATGTATCTAAAATGGTTTTGGATACATTGCCAACGTTATGAGAGCCTATAGGGTCACACACAAAGAACATATTATTTTGGAGAGGAAATCATTTTGGTTTGACTAAAATGAATTATTAGTTAATTGGATTAACTAGAATGAGTAAGACTCATTACTTGGCTAAATTTGAGTTGGACTCAAATTGGTTTATGTTGAGTTAGACTCAAGTCAAACCAAGAGAAGAAGGCTAAAATGAATAATACACGAATTAATAATATATAATACACGAATTAATAATATATAATACACGAATTAATAATATAATACACAAATTAATAAATGGGGTTTTAAATGGGATTTAAAACTCATTAATGTGCATTTAATGAGCATTAATTGACTTCATTTCTTTTACTATGAAGAATAAGGAAGTGCATTTAATGTCTCATTAAGGTGTATTATGGTTGTTTCTTCTTCTTCAACGTGGACAATGAAAAATAGAATCTGATTTTATTTTTTTCGTTGACAACACAAGAGGGCCAAGTACCGAGTGGAAAAGTGAGACCTTGGAGTGGTTGCTAGCACAACCGAAAGGGCTTACCTTATCTCTCCAAGATCGTGTGTGTGTGCACCGTAAAGGCGTGGACATTCTGACCACGCTGAGATCCGCAAGTGTTGCTGACTGGAATTCGAAGGGCACGCTTCGAAGGTAATCTCGATTCCTATAGGATAGAATCAATAATTGAAATGTGTATATTTTTTTTTCTTGGATCTCTGGAGGGATCCTAAGTTTTCCGCTGCGAATTTTGTTTATCGCTCGGGATCCCTACAGTGGTATCAGAGCCACTTGTAAAAAAAAATGTACACGTTTTTTTTTGGTGTTTTATGTGATATAAACATGAGATTAGTTTTATTATGTTTTTTTTTGCCGACTCGGTATATGTCCAAGTTGATTTAGCCAAGCAGATAGTCTGCCGAGTGGGCTGAATCAAGTCGGATGGTGCCAACTCGGTCTATGTCCGAGTTGATTTAGCCAAGCAGATAATCTGCCGAGTGGGCTGAATCAAGTCGGATGGTGCCGACTCCGCCTGTGTCCGAGTTGATTCAGCCAAGCAGATGGTCTGCCAAGTGGGTTGGTTCAAGTCGGACGGTGCCGAACACACCTGGCCATCTGGAGGTCTCGGGTTCATAGAGATGGACAAAATGGGCAGCGACTCATAAGATGACCGCCGTGGTGTTGCGGCTAATCGGCATAGCGGCTTAAAAATTGCACATAATAAAACTAATAAATAAAATAATTTATTAAATCATTGTGAATGATTTGTATATGGTGCATGGTTATGGCCTAGGACCCAATATGATTGTGGTTATGTGTTGTAATTCATAATAAGGCCTGCGTGTCGTCATATGTATGTGGGTGTTGTATTTTGTTTACACGGCCTGCGTGTCGTGCCTTCACTTCTATTTTCTAGTTGTAAAATAGATTTAGACTCGAATGTAACTCGAGTATTCTCATTTTGTAATGTACAAAATAAATAAGCAATGAAGGTCCATTGAAGGTGGAAGTGTTACAATGACGATGCTGACAACACATGCTGACCAAAGGAAGCGCTTGGAGAAGATGCTATCCCTAGGGTAACCAATCGATTTTCTCATTGGCTTGAGAAATCATAGAATAAGGGCCATAACCATGTCACGTTTAGCATATATGTGATATATTTTGTGTGTATGTGATGCATGCTAGATAATATGTTATCTTAAAATTAAGTCAAATGAATATGCCTACCAAAGTTTGGTACTCATAAACTACCTCGATCATTTGTGTTGGGTTTGCCAAAGCAAAGCAGCGCATTTTATCTTAGTAGAGTGCGAGAGGACAATTGTGATGTCCCGCTATCAAACTTTGGATGAGACTTCACTAAGTGTCTCAATTAGATTGAGAAATACTTAGAGGCATTTCCTAATAGTTAGGAGACACGGATAAGAGAACATTTATACTAAGTCTTGGGCGATTAGCCAAAGCTAACTCAAGATGATGTATAATGTGAATCTTGATCCTTTATTCCAAGAGTTGCATACGATGCAATTGGTAAAATGTTACCTACCTAGTGATACTAAATCTTGGGTGATTAGCCAAAGTTAACTCAAGGTGAGGTATGATGTGGATCTTGTCCCACATGAACTTGAAGCTCAATAGAACTGGTATGACTAGCTCCTATTGAAGCTAAGGGAATCAGTGGGAGTCTCATTTAATTATAGGCCTAATTAAATGATTTTAGATATAATACTCATTTCTGCATATCATTTCTGTTGTAGATTACTATGTCTTCAAATACGTCAAATACCCTCTCTCTATGATCGGTCCTTGAGAAGGACAAGCTCAATGGAGCAAACTTCATTGACTGGTTCAGAAATTTGAGAATAGTTCTCAAACAGGAGTGGAAACTCTATGTCCTAGAGCAACCCATTTCTGAACCACCTGCCAATAATGCTACTCGTGCAGATAAGGATGCATACAAGAAGCATCAAGATGATGCATTAGATGCATCATGCCTTATGCTTGCAACCATTAACTCTAAGCTTCAGAAGCAACATGAGAACATGGATGCCTTCGATATGGTTGCACACTTGAAGCAACTATATCAAGGGCAGGTGAGGCACGAGAGATCTGAGGTATCTAAGGCATTATTTTCATGCAAAATCCAAGAAGGAATACCTGTAGGAACTCATGTACTCAAGATGATTGGGTATGTTGAGAACCTTGAAAGATTGGGGTTTCCTTTAGGCTAAGAGTTGGCCACTGACCTTATTCTATATTCGCTGCCTAGAGGTTTTAGTCAATTTGTCATGAATTATTACATGAGCGAAATTGACAAACCATTGCCTGAGCTCTTAAGCATGTTGAGAACTGCTGAGAGCAATCTTAAAAAGATGCAACCTGGTACTAATGATGTACTTATGGTTAAAAAGGGCAAGGGTAAGAAAAAGTCTAACGGCAAGGGTAAGACCCAGAATAAAGATAAGGACAAAGCATTGAAGCCTAAAGGCGGGGTGGCCAAGGAAGGGACTTGCTTCCACTGCAAGGAAGCTGGACATTGGAAGAGGAACTGCAAAAAGTACCTCGAGGAAGTTCAGAAGAAGAAAGGAAGTGAGACTACCACTTCAGGTATACATGTTATAGAAGTCAATCTATCTATTTCTTCCTCATGGGTATTGGATACTGGTTGTGCTTCTCACATTTGTACAAATGTGCAGGGCTTGAGAAGAAGTAGATCTTTGACAAAAGGAGAAGTTGACCTACGTGTTGGCAATGGCGCAAGAGTTGCTGCTATAGTTGTAGGAACATATTCCTTATCATTACCCAGTGGTTGAATTCTAGAACTTGAAGAGTGTTATTTCGTACCTACAATGTCTATATCTTGTTTGGACAAGAAAGGTTTTTCATTTATAATTAAGGACAAGTGTTGTTCTGTATATTTAAATGAAATGTTCTATTACAGTGCACACTTGATGAATGGACTCTATGTTCTAGACCTCGAAAACCCAGTCTATAACATAAATACCAAACGATTCAAATCTAATCATTTGAATCAAACATATCTTTGGCATTTTCGCTTGGGTCACATAAATGAGAGTTGCATAGCCCAGCTCCATAAGGATGGATTACTGGACTCATTTGATTTTGAATCATATGAGGTATGTGAATCTTGTCTTTTAGGCAAGATGACCAAGACTCCATTTAGTGGACAAGGCGAACGAGCGATAGATTTGTTAGGCCTCATACATAGTGATGTATGCGGTCCTTTCAAAGTCGCAGCCAGAGGAGGTTATCAGTACTTCATCACATTTACTGATGATTTCAGTAGATATGGATATGTGTATCTTATGAGACACAAATCAGAATCCTTTGAAAAGTTCAAAGAATTCAAGAATGAAGTACAGAACCAACTTGGTAAGAGTATTAAGATGCTTCGATCAGATCGAGGTGGGGAATACCTAAGCCAAGAGTTTAGTGACTATCTAGTTGAGTGTGGGATAAGATCTCAGCTCACTCCACCTGGAACACCACAGTTGAATGGTGTATCTGAGAGGAGAAATCGTACTCTATTAGATATGGTACGATCAATGATAAGTCATACAGAACTTCCTCCTTCCTTCTGGGGATATGCTCTAGAGACCGCCGCTTTCACACTTAACCCTGTTCCTTCTAAGGCAGTCGTAAAGACACCATATGAGATATGGACTGGGAAGAGTCCCAAGATATCTTTTATGAAGATTTGGGGTTGTGAGGCTTACGTACGATGTCATGTATCAGATAAACTAGGCCCCAAATTAGATAGATGCTATTTCGTTGGATATCCCAAGGAAACTAAGGGATATTACTTTTACAACCCCACACAAGGCAAAGTGTTTGTTGCCAGAAATGGTGTTTTTCTAGAAAGGGAATTTATTTCTAGAAAAATAAGTGGGAGTAAAATTGATCTTGAAGAAGTTCAAGATACACAAAATAGCACTGATACCTTAATGGAACAAGAACAGTCATCACAAGGAGTTGTGATACAACCTGTTCAGGTAGACCAAGCTCTGCGCAGGTCTGATAGGATACGTCATCAACCTGAGAGATATTCTTTTCTCTTGGATGATAACGATGGTATCATGCTTGATGAGCCGACATCCTATCAGGAAGCTGTAATGAGCCCAGATTCTGAGAAATGGCTCGAGGCCATGAGATCCGAAATAGAATCCATGTACACTAACCAAGTCTGGACTTTGGTTGATCCACCTGAAGGGGTCAAACCCATTGGGTGTAAGTGGGTCTTTAGGAGAAAGACTGACATGGAAGGTAATGTGCATACCTATAAAGGGCGATTGGTAGCAAAAGGATTCAAGCAGATTCATGGTATTGACTATGATGAAACCTTTTCTCCAGTTACGATGCTCAAATCCATTCGGATCATGCTTGCTATTGCAGCTTACTATGACTATGAGATCTAGCAGATGGATGTCAAAATAGCATTTCTTAACGGAAATCTATTCGAGGATGTGTATATGACACAACCTGAGGGTTTTGTCGATCCAAAGGATGCTGGAAAGGTTTGTAAGTTGCATAGGTCCATTTATGGTTTAAAGCAAGCTTCTAGAAGTTGGAATCTTCATTTCGATAATGCGATCAAAACGTTTGGTTTCATTAAGAACGAAGATGAACCTTGTGTCTACAAGAAGGTTAGTGGGAGCTCAATTGTTTTCCTCATATTATATGTAGATGACATACTGCTTATTGGAAATGATATCCCTATGCTGCAGTCTGTGAAGACTTGGCTTGGGAATTGTTTTACAATGAAAGACTTAGGTGAAGCAGCCTATATTCTAGGCATCAAGATCTATAGAGATAGATCTAAGAGATTGCTTGGCTTGAGTCAGAGTACATATGTGGACAAGGTGCTTAAGTGTTTTGCCATGCAGAATTCCAAGAAGGGATTTTTGCCAATGTCACATGGTATGAGTCTTTCGAAGACTCAATCTCCCTCTTCTAAGGAGGAGAGAGATCGCATGGATCAGATCCCTTATGCATCAGCTATAGGATCTATCATGTACGCCATGATTTGTACTCGCCCCGATGTCTCGTATGCTTTAAGCATGATGAGCGGTGATCACGATCCCTGAATGTCATCGATACCGTCAAGAATATTCTTAAGTACTTGCGAAGGACAAAAGAATATTTCTTGATATTTGGAGGCAATGAGGAGCTAGCGGTAAAGGGTTACAGTGATGCGAGCTTCCAAACTGACAAGGATGACTCCAGATCACAGTCAGGGTATGTATTTTGCTTAAATAGTGGCGCTATGAGCTGGAAGAGTTCGAAGCAGGACATAGTTGCAGATTCTACAATAGAAGCCGAGTATATTGCTGCGTCTTCTACAGCAAAGGAGGTTGTTTGGATCCGAAAGTTCATCACTGAACTTGAAGTGGTTCCTAGCATAGCAGACCCAATAGACCTCTATTGTGACAACAATGGGGCTATTGCTCAGGCTAAGGAACCTCGCTCTCATCAGAGGACCAAACACATACTACGGCGGTATCACCTCATTCGAGAGATCATCAATAGAGGAGATGTTCAGATATGCAAAGTAGACACTGATGCTAACATTGCGGATCCCTTGACCAAGGCTTTGGCACAGAGGAAGCATGATGGTCATACTAGGTCACTGGGTCTTAGAGATTACAGTGATTGACACTAGTGCTAGTGGGAGATTGTTAGTATGAGCCCTTAGTGCCAATTATGAGATGATTGGTGAGGGAGACTTTTGTATTATATTCTTGCATTAATAAAGGCAAAGATTGATTATTATATTTCTTTATGCATGTGCCAGCTAAATAAATATAATAATGCCCATGAATAGTAGGTTGTTATCTACAGTATATCAATTGATAGAATTGATTATGAGAAGCTGTAGAGAACACTATTCTTAAATATTCCTAGTCGAGTATTGTATTAATAGACAAGGGCTATATTGATACATTGAGACTAGCATGTAGGTCAATGGATGACTTGATCTCACAAGTCATGGATATGTGATATCACATTGATACATGGGTATATATATTGGAGACTATATATACTGAATTGACCCACCATGAGAAAGTATCATGCATCGTTATATGAGTGTCATATACTTTCTCATGTGACTATTGGTGTGAATAGTCCTTAGACCTGAAGTCACTACGGTTCCCTACATAAGGAGTTATGTACTTTGGTATCGTCTAACGTCACACCATAATTGAGTTACTATAATGGCGATCACTAAGTATGTAACAAATTATGCCGAGGGATGTGAGTGATGTAGATGGGATCTATCCCTCCCATATGACGGGAGTGATATCTTTGGCCTCTTGATAGAGTAGGACCACGAAATGCATGGCCATGCTCAAATGAGTCAATATGAGATATTGAGCTCATTTGTTTGAGTGAGTCTACTTGGGGATCAAGAAACATAAAGATTGATAAGAGGGTGACACGGTCTTTGTCTCATTGATCGATCTGAGATATCATGGATAGAAGGACACTGTCATATGATAATAGTCACGGAAGAGGTTAACGGATCTCGACATTCTCATCACTTGGGTAGCAATGATGTATTGCTAGATGCCGCTCATTGCTTATGTATCTAAAATGGTTTTGGATACATTGCCAACGTTATGAGAGCCTATAGGGTCACACACAAAGAACATATTATTTTGGAGAGGAAATCATTTTAGTTTGACTAAAATGAATTATTAGTTAATTGGATTAACTAGAATGAGTAAGACTCATTACTTGGCTAAATTTGAGTTGGACTCAAATTGGTTTATGTTGAGTTAGACTCAAGTCAAACTAAGAGAAGAAGGCTAAAATGAATAATACACGAATTAATAATATATAATACATGAATTAATAATATAATACACGAATTAATAAATGGGGTTTTAAATGGGATTTAAAACTCATTAATGTGCATTTAATGAGCATTAATTGACTTCCTTTCTTTTACCATGAAGAATAAGGAAGTGCATTTAATGTCTCATTAAGGTGTATACAACGTGGACAATGAAAAATAGAATCTGATTTTATTTTTTTCGTTGACAACACAAGATGGCCAAGTACCGAGTGGAAAAGTGAGACCTTGGAGTGGTTGCTAGCACAACCGAAAGGGCTTACCTCTTTTCTCCAAGATCGTGTGTGTGTGCACCGTAGAGGCGTGGACATTCTGACCACGCTGAGATCCACAAGTGTTGCTGACTAGAATTCGAAGGGAACGCTTCGAAGTTAATCTCGATTCCTGTAGGATAGAATCGATAATTGAAACGAGTATATTTTTTTTTCTTGGATCTCTGGAGGGATCCTAAGTTTTCCGCTGTGAATTTTGTTTATCGCTCGGGATCCCTACATGACAGTGTAGTAAGAGCTAGCGAGCTACTTTGCCTCTGGGACATGCTACAAGAAAGGAGTAGCATAGATGTAGAGTTCCACTTCATCAGACACTTAGTGAAGATGGGCAAAGCAGTGAGAGGAGAGATTAATGTGGGAGGCCTACTTACCCACATTTGTCATAGGATGGGGTATGATTACACTGCATTAGAGAGTATAGAGGGGAGCCCTAGGATTGACTTGGGAGTGTGTATGACCATGAAGATGATTGTAAGAGAAAGACACTCCTTATGCTTCGTAAGGAAAAACCTGACGGCCCTCAGGCTCCCCGACCCCGATCGTACCACCATCACCACACGCGCCGACTGGCGCTTAGACCTAATAGTGTAGTACCCTCCATATGAGGGACCATTCACATCAGTGCCCATCTCTCCCCCTTTACATCACTCTCCCTCCAGTCCACACATGCATAGGAGCCCACCTAGTCCACGTCAACACGAGCCTGCACCTGCACCACCACCTTTTTCTACTTTTGAGCAGGATGCAAGTACATTGGCCTATAATTTTTTGGAGTTCCGATCGTGCCTTGATGATATATACGCTGAGAAGCAAACACAGAGGCAGCGATGGGAGGAGTAGAGCGTCTACACGCAAGTGGAGTTTCTGGTCTTCTGGGAGCACTTTTAGCGAGCCGAAGAGTTCTACGATGAGGCCCACATTTATTTCCAGGAGGAGATTGCTCGTCACCAGGATGAGGCCGCTTACCGCCAGGAGATGTGACATCACATGCATGCCCAGCAGGCATAGTGGGCCCGGGAGGAGGAGCACCGAGCAGGCGCTGCATCCACCAGCTCTCAAATCGACCACATGTACATATGGCATCATCGACTTAGCAGTAGGTTCTCCCAGGATCCTGAGATGCTGAGGCTACCAGACTTTCCACCTCATCCACCATACTAGAGGTATGCCTTCATTTAAGTATGGGGGGGACCCCAAGTTTTGTTTTATTTTGTTTCTAGCAAGATTTACGTATTGCTAAAGCAAGATACCATCGAGCAATTAGGAAAAAACATGAGGCCTTTTAGGTATATAAAAACAAAAAGAGTTTGTAGAGAAGTAGAAATTCGGGAACAAGAAGGCATGAGACTTCATGAGTTATTTCCATGGGTAGCTTAATTTCATTTACCTCATGGTATTTTATTTTATTTGCTCTAAATGAATGTTCTAGACTTACACTGGTTAGTTTTTATTTTACACATACACATGATGAACTCTCTGAAAAGGAGAGTCTAATACATACCTAGTTATGATTCATCTCAGGAATCTAGTACTTTGGAATCCATAGGTGACTCTAGATTTAGCATTTTAGTTACTGGAGATGCTCGGATTGTGTAAGCCCATTCAAAAAAATCAAAATCCCAGTGAGCCGAAAAGAAAAGTAAAAAAAAAAGAGAGAGAGAAAAATAAATGAAAAAGAAAAGTAAACAAAAAAGAGATTATGAGGGATAAAAAATAGTTATCGTGGGTGGAAATAGTTAGGTGCCCCTTTGAGACCGAGTTAGGTTATTGGGGAAACACCTGCCAATTTCTCTCAATATCGAGCACGCCTTTGAGACTTTGTGCTAGATCTAGGGAATGACCCTCGCTTTGGGTAGGTAAGTTCCTAAGAGCTGGAGACCTTAGGAAAGCTATAGGATGATGACTTAACTTATCATGGAATGAGTATCCCCTAAGAAGATTCGCTTGGCACGAGCACGAGGAGCTAGCTTAGTGAATTTCTAGAAAATGTCTATTTTGCTTTGATTGCAAATACCACTGGATAAATTTAGTTGACATGCTAAGTATGGAACAATACATTTTTAAAATAATTTCATGGTACTGAGGTTTGTTTGAGGACAAGCAAAGATTTAAGTCTGGGGGAATTGATGTGAGCAAAACATATAGGGATTTAGGATTAGTTTTCGCTCACATCTCATTACATTTTATGTTTGTTTCATGCATACTTCACATTAGTTTAGCATGCATTTCCTGTTTTCTAGTTTGGAGATCTGCTCATTGTACTTTTGTGTGCAGTATAGCATTTCATGGGGAAAGGCGCACTTTCAGATCAAAAGAAGGGCATTTTGCATCTAGACGCAGAAGGGAACATGGCTAGGCCGTGTGTCTACACACGAACGTGTTCATAGGGTTAAAATGATCACAACATACTGACAAACAGCCAGGCCGTGTGTTTTCACACGACCGTGTGGTGGCCATGCAGATTGACGTGATTAGGATTTTTTTTAGATTTCATAGCGATCCGACATGATGTCTATATAAAGGAGACTACACCCAAACCCTAGGGGGGGCACGACGGCTGGGACGACAGACCGAAGCCCTAAAAATCTTCAGGAACTCGCAACGGGGAGGATGAACACCACCGGAGATCCAAGTTCTGCACTTCAATGCCAGAGAGAAGGCCACATTGGCATTGTAAACTCATGTTCTCACACTTTATTTATTATTGATTCTAACATGAACATGCCTTGTGATTTTCCTCTCCTATCTCTAGAGTTGTTTCTTCGATTCTAGGATTAGGGAGTAGCTTGTGTGAGTATGACATGTTGCTTCAAATTGAATTTTGTTATTGAGTTTAAATTTGTAATTGGGATTTATTTATTCCGATAATCTATGTGTGTTTGGTTTTCTACCTATTGTGCTTATGCGATACGAGGGGTGACAACCCTCGTATATAAGATCTAGGGGATTTATACAAGGAACCTAGGGGTTAACCTGATCTCCAGTAACCGTGGGTAGAAGGATGCAATAGAACTGGAAATGGTTCATCACAGGGATTGATTCGACATCCTCGTACTGCCTATCCCATCATTGTAAGGTAAAGATAGCTCCCGATAGATGCGGTGGCTCATCGAGAGAGTGTATGATGTCCCTTCCACAAGACCATAGTTAGAATTTAGACAATGCCCAGTTGATAACACGTTTTGCGACACACAAGCGAAACCAAACTTTTAGAATCCCTTTTAAAAGTTCTCACGGCAAGCTCCTTTCTTCCTCCGTGTGACACCGTACTAGAGTTTAGTCCATCGACAATCCTCGCAATCGCAACCCTTAGTGTCTGGTCCCGAATAATTACATCTACCGAACAAATCAGTACTCGAATCTCAGTCACTGTGGGATCGATAATCTTTTTATTACTTGACGACATCCATGCACTTGTGGGCGTTGAGCATAAGCATGTGCTTCGAGTCTTTGACAGTCTTCGTCGTGAGATTTGAGGTCGCTTTCACACGCATCTGGACGCAGAAGGGAACATGGCTAGGCCGTGTGTCTACACACGAACGTGTTCAGAAGGTGAAAACGATCACAACATACTGACAAACGGCCAGGCCATGTGTTTTCACATGGCCGTGTGGTGGCCATGCAGATTGACGTGATTAGGATTTTTTTTAGATTTCACAGTGATCCGACATGATGTCTATATAAAGGAGGCTACACGCAAACCCTAGGGGGGCACGACGGCTGGGACGACACACCGAAGCCCTAAAAATCTTCAGGAACTCGCAACGGGGAGGATGAACACCACCGGAGATCCAAGTTCTGCACTTCAATACCAGAGAGAAGGCCACATTGGCATTGTAAACTCCTGTTCTCACACTTTAATTATTATTGATTCTAACATGAACATGCTTTGTGATTTTACTCTCCTATCTCTAGAGATGTTTCTTCGATTCTAGGATTAGGGAGTAGCTTGTGTGAGTATGACATGTTGCTTCAAATTGAATTTTGTTATTGAGTTTAAATTTTTAATTGGGATTTATTTATTCCGATAATCTATGTGTGTTTGGTTTTCTACCTATTGTGCTTATGCGATACGAGTGGTGACAACCCTCGTATATAAGATCTAGGGGATTTATACAAGGAACCTAGGGGTTAACCTGATCTCCAGTAACCGTGGGTAGAAGGATGCAATAGAACTGGAAATGGTTCATCACAGGGATTGATTCGACATCCTCGTACTGCCTATCCCATCCTTGTAAGGTAAAGATAGCTCCCGATAGATGCGGTGGCTCATCGAAAGAGTGTATGATGTCCCTTCCACAAGACCATAGTTAGACATTTAGACAATGCCCAGTTGATAACACATTTTGCGACACACAAGCGAAACCAAACTTTTAGAATCTCTTTTAAAAGTTCTCACGGCAAGCTCCTTTCTTCCTCCGTATGACACCGTACTAGAGTTTAGTCCATTGACAATCCTCGCAATCACAACCCTTAGTGTCTGGCCCGAACAATTACATCTACCGAACAAATCGGTACTCGAATCTCAATCACTGTGGGATCGATAATCTTTTTATTACTTGACGACATCCATGCACTTGTGGGCGTTGAGCGCAAGCATGTGCTTCGAATCTTTGATGGTCTTCGTCGCGAGATTTGAGGTCGCATTCACACGCATCAGTTGGAAAATTTATTTTTCATATTTATTACTTTTGATTTATATGCTTGTTGTTCTTGCATAGTTAAAATTCCTCAATTTTAAATTACTAAGTGGGAGAGGGATATTTTTTTAATTTCCTGCGGCCTCCATTACAATTTTATATGTGATGGGAACAAACTTGCACGTTGGCTCTGAGTGCCTTCCTCTATATTGGATGAGTTTGTTGTGTGGATCACTAGGTCCAATATAGTTATAGAAAGTTATTTAGAAGTGTGTGTACTTCCCCATCGTAAGGCACATAATCCGAGGTAATTACCTTAGTATCAAATAATGGTGAACACTTAGATGCAAATAAAAGTATCCTCCCCATTGAAGTCACTGCTTTTATTTGTAGGGCTGAAGAGGAACAAACTATCAATTTTATTTGTCAAAAAGTAAGGTTGACAGGATATAAAATTAATGGGTAAAATCTTCTCTTACAAATGTAGAATTCGTATACGTCCACACTATCGTGGCATATGATATTCTAGGTGTTTTGAGGTATTGGTTGATTTTAAAATTTTATTGTTTGAGGAATCAATATTTTTTTGAAATCTAAATGTTTTTAATCTATGTGATTCTTATGTTTCTTCAAAATGACTTTCAACCCACTTGCTGTGATTCTAAAGGAAAATAAACTTACTGGACCTAACTATGTGGATTGGAAAAGGAATCTGGACATAGTCTTGACTGCTGAGGAGTACATGTATGTACTTCTCGAGGAGTGTCCTCCTAAGCCTACGGATGATTCTGAGGAAAAAGAGAAAGAGAGTTATAAAAAGTGGATCAAGGCTGATGAGATGGCACGGTGTTACATTTTGTCTTCTATGTCAAATGTATTGCAACATCAGCATCATGCCATGACTATTGCTTATGACATGATGCTCAATCTCAAGGAACTTTTCAGACTCTAGAATCGAGCTGCTAGGAAAGAAGCCATGAGAAACTTGATGAAGACCACCATGGTTGAGGGAACACCCGTGAGGGATCATGTTCTCAAGATGATGACTCATTTAAATGAGCTAGAAGTCCTTGGAACATAGATCGATGGGGAAACCCAGGTTGATATCATTCTCCAATCTCTACCTAGGAGTTTTGAGTAGTTTTGCCTGAACTACAACATGAATAAGAGGTTGTATTCATTGGCGGAGCTTCTAACAAAACTCCAGGCGATAGAGGTGCTTTTTCATCAGAGTTCTCAGGATTTGGTTGCCCAAAAGGTTTCTACTTCTAAGCTGAAAGGCAAGAAGAAGAAGAAACAAGGTGCAATGAAGGTGGTGGGAGGATCTCAGGGAGGAGTGAAGAAGCCGAAAGGCAAGTGCTTCACTTGCAAGCAGACTGGACATTGGAAGGCTAACTGCCCCAATCGGAAGCAAAATAAAGGTATATCATTTGGTCTAGTCGTTGAAACATGTTTAGCGGTGTTATCTACTGGCACCTGGTGTGTAGATATGAGAGCCCCTGATCATGTCTGCAATACTTTGCAGGGGTTCTAGGAAACCAGACGACTAGCTAAGGGAGAGATTACCGTCTACATGGGCAATGCTATGAAGGTGGCGACTATTGCAGTGGGAGATATTTATTTATCTTTTGATAGGAATAAAACTTTGGTTCTAAGAAATTGCCTTTATATACCTTCATTTAGAAAGAATTTAATTTCAGTTTCTAAATTATTTTTGGATGGATATTCTATTTCTTTTAATGACAGAGTTGTTATAAAAAGGAATAGGGAGATTACCTATTCCGGTACGTTGGTAGAAAATTTGTATACTCTTGAACCAAAAGCTCCCACGATGCGAATAGAAATAAATAACTCATCTTCTAAATCTAATAAGAGAAAAGAACCTTCGAAAATGAACCAAACGTATCTTTGGCATCTAAGGTTAGGTCATATTAATATGAGTAGAATTCAAAGGTTGATAGCTGATGGACCTTTGGGTTCATTTGTGGTGCAAGATTTCCCAACCTGCGAATCTTGCTTGGAAGGTAAAATTAACAAGAGGCCTTTTAAGGCAAAGGGGTATAAAGCCAGAGATGTGTTAGAATTGGTTCTTTCTGATTTGTGTGGTCCTATGTTCATCAAGGCTAGAGGTGGTTTTGAATACTTGGTCTCTTTTATGTTGGGGATCGATTGGCCGGCTAGAGGGGGGTGAATAGCCCTCGTTCGTTGGATGTCGTATTTTGCTCGTCTACAAAACGTTAGCGCAAGCGAAAGCAATAAACTAAGACAAGCAAATAGAAATAAAACAAAGACAATACAAACATGGAGATGTAATGTGGTTCACGGCTACGCCGCTAATCCACTGTCCGATTCGTCCACGGTGAATCACTCAGAAATCTATCCTCTAGATCTCTCCTTTGCACAAAGCTAGGTGGAGGTAACCTCTTTACAACCAAGATCACTCTTCTACAATGGAATGAAGATTAAAGCAAGTAGAAGAGTGGAAAAATGTTTAAGGCACTTTGGGAGTAGTTGGGCGTTCAAGCATTAGCCTCCCAAAGCCCCACCCTCTTCCTTTTTATAGAGGAAGAGGGTTTCTTCCCGTTAACACAGGATCAGTCGACTGATGCCCTCGATCAGTCGACTGATCTCGTAGCCATTGCCCAATAACGATCGCTTTCCACGTTGGATTTCATCCAACGGTATTGGCATCAGCCGACTGATCTTACCATCAGTCGACTAATACTCGATCAGTCGAGTGCTCAATGGAGTCGACTCCATCTCCGTCTGCACCGTGCAGCTATCACGATCGCCATTCGCGGGCGATCACCGACATCGACGACTACTACCCATAGCGATCGCCAAGCACTGAACTGGTTTTATACCAGTCGATCGAACCATCGATTTAGAGCAGTCGACTGCCATGACATGGCAGTCGACTGGTGTCGGGAAAACCCATCCGACACTTGGGCAAATGGCTAAGTTTCACCTAAGAGCTACCCTTCCCGGGTTACAATCGCTCACTCTCATCCCTCGCCTTCGAAGTTCTCTTCGTTCGCGGCCATGTCCCTCAGCAGCATCAGGCGCACGGCTCTGCAATGCTCCTTTGCGTCTCTTGCCTCGAAGTCTACTTCCTCCGGCCTCACTCCAAGCTTCTCGTCCGGCGGTCCCTCGGATGCTCCAAGCGCACGACTTCCGCAAAGCTATCCTTCACCGACTCAAGGCACGAGTCATGAGATGTGAAACTCGCCACGACTCCATGTGCGAATTACTAAGTCCTGCACGACTTCAACGCACATATCAAATCAACATATCAAACTAACTTAAACCCTTTACCATACCATCAAAACCATATTTCGGCAAGAGATTGCCCTAACAATCACCCCCTTT
Organism: Wurfbainia villosa; assembly: GCA_025175895.1. Lineage (NCBI taxonomy): Eukaryota > Viridiplantae > Streptophyta > Magnoliopsida > Zingiberales > Zingiberaceae > Wurfbainia > Wurfbainia villosa. The sequence goes on along the minus strand of CM046000.1, from coordinate 31,841,530 downwards.
TTGATGTGTGGCAATCCGTTTAAGTTAGGTAAAAACATTTGGTATAAATTTTAAAGGAAAGAATGCATGTAAACATAAACATGATATAGCAACATGCAACTCCCCCTTAATCCATGAAACTCCCCCTTAATTTCTCCCTCCCCCTATCATAATTTACTTAAACATAATTATCTCTCCCCCTTTGACACCATCAAAAAGATTAACACTAAGTTAAAAACTCATGACATCAAGTATATTAGAAGGAAAAATATCAAAAATTGCTCTAAAACCTAAATTCGGCCTCAACTAGTCTGATTTATAGGCCATCAGTCGACTGGTTTAGATACCAGTCGACTGGCACATGATTTTCAGGATTTCCTGATTTTCGGACCGAATTTCAGAAATGCGTTAAAAATTCTAGAAAATTCGAAAAATCATGAAATTTGGGGAACACATTTCTTTTAAGTATATCTATCAGTGAAAAATATGTTTTCATGAAAAATCATTATATTTCCATGTATTTGCCAAAAATCCAAAAGCTTTAAAAACTACTAGGTTTTTGATCATAAGAGTATCCATTTTAACACCTAGTCTTGCTTTGAATTGTTTCAAAACATGAATACATAGATTTTACATTAATAAATTGTTTTGAAAAATATGTGAAATATCCAACCATGATCTTTGGGCAATATGTCTATGAATTAAACATAAGCCTTCCCCATGATTGGTCTATTATTGCTATTTTGATATTTTAAATGACCATCTAAATGCCATAGGCATTAGTGGACATTTGTATCATCCTAACATCTCACTCATGCTAAGTTTTCAATCAAGGTAGCCTATGGTGAGTGTGAGATGCATCCTAGGGGGTATTTGTATATACTTAACCAATATATTCATGCAATTCTATCAAGGCTAAGTATCAACCTAATAATCCTCATGATCATAAAGGCATATATGAATGAATTCTACATTATGATCATGAAACTCATGTATTCATCAAATAATAATCATGCATTAGGTATTATATGATGATAATAAACAATGTATCACCCAAAGCATGATTCAACCCTACTTCTCATGATTACGTGCCAAATATTAAAATCATAAATCATGATTTCAAACATACATAGCAATTACATTAATCATCATGATTTAAGCATTATTATCTATTTATGGGCACGTTATCATCACCCAACACTATTCTAAAAATGTTGTCCCATTATCCTAAGTCAACCAAAATATGATATAGGTCAATTGCATATGGTTGACTACCCTAGGGGTTTTCTAACCCTTAAGGATGGATTTTGGAACCCAAAATAAGTTCTTTACTATTGGGTTCACAAGATACTCCTTGGGGATCCATTTTCTATCAATTACTTTCTTTTTATCTTGTCCTCTAGCTATTAGGCATTTATAGGCCTTTTCATTTTTTTTTTCTTTGTATCCTAGGCCCTTTTTGTTGAAGCTTGCCCTTTGGCTCCCTATGATCATATTTAATGTGTTGGATCCAATTGTAAATTTTTCTAGGGCTTTTGTTAAATAATCTACCTTTTCTCTTAATGCCCTATTTTCATCCATGCATGCATCACTAACATTAAATGGCATATAGTTATCATGTGAGCATGCATCATCATGGCAAGAAGAAATATTTTCATTTTGATTTAAGCATGCTTTTTCTAGTTTATTTTCTAAGTCCTTAATTTGATCTAGCATGCTCTTATTTTTCTTTTTCATTCCAAATAAGTCCTTAGTTAAACTAGAAATTATGGAAACTATTTTTTTAGGAGAGGCATTCGTTACCATAGTTTCCATGTCCTCTTCTTCTTCTTCGGATGAAGAGGATGTAGAAGCTCCCCCTTCATTTGAGCTCTCCCCACTCGAGCTTGATTCTTCATTTTCGGTGGAGGAGGAGCAATCCGAGTCATGAAGAGCCATTAGTTCTAGGTTGGAATAGACATGCTCTTCTTCTTCGGATGAGGATGAGGAAGCAAGGTCATCCCATGTCTTTGCTTTGAGTGCCATGGCCTTCCCTTTTCCTTTTCCCTTCTTTTCTTCTTCCTTTCTCTTGCTCCCCTTCTTCTTCCTCTTTTCTTCTTTCTTTTTCTTCTCTTCCTTGCTCTTGTTTAGGAGGGGACAATTATCCCTTATGTGTCCCTCTCCTTGGCAATTGTAGCATATGACCTTCCCCCTTGGTCTTCTATTCCTATCATTAGATTTATTAAAATGAAAACCCTTTAAAGCACATCTTACCCTCCTTACCATATATGCTTCTTCGGTGCTATCCATGGAGGAGGATGAGGATGCTTCATCATCATCGGAGGAGGGGATTTCCATCTTCTTCTTCCCCTTGTTCGCTATCAAAGCTACTCCTCTTGAGGGTTGAATTCTAGGCTCTTCTTGTATTCCTTCAAGCCTAGTTTCGTGGAGCTCCATTGTTGAGAAAAATTCCTCCAAGGTACTTACTTCCAAGTTCTTGGAGATGTAAAACGAATCCACCATGGAGATCCATCTTGAGGACCGGGGAAAGGTATCTATGACCTTCATTACCATATCCCAGTTGGAGAGCTTTTCTCCTTCACTTGTTAGCCCAATTAATATTTCTTTAAATCTAGAATGTAGGGAAGTTACCTTTTCTCCCTTTTCTAATTTGATGTTTGAGAGTTGGGAGTGGAGAAGGTCTCTCCTAGCTAGCTTGGCCTCGGATGTGCCTTCATGGAGTTCTACAAGCTTTTCCCACATCTCTTTGGCGCTAGCACATTCTCTGATCCGGTTGATCTCTTGTTGAGGGAGCACATTGAGAAGATGATGTTTTGCCTTTGAGTTTGCAAGGTGCTCCTCACTTTGCTTCTTAGTCCAACGTGATTTTTCAATTGGTTCACCCCTTTCATCCCTAGGCAACTCGAAACCATTTTCAATTATAAGCATAATATCAAAATCGGTCTCGAAGAATACCTCCATTCTCTTTTTCCACCAAGAGAATTCGCCGTCGAACTTTGGTGGGTGGAAGTTTGAGCCGGCCATTTTTTATGTAGAGCTTGTTGCGGCAGTTAGTCCGGTGACAAGCAACCTTGGCTCTGATACCACTTGTTGGGGATCGATTGGCCGGCTAGAGGGGGGTGAATAGCCCTCGTTCGTTGGATGTTGTATTTTGCTCGTCTACAAAACGTTAGCGCAAGCGGAAGCAATAAACTAAGACAAGCAAATAGAAATAAAACAAAGACAATACAAACACGGAGATGTAACGTGGTTCACGGCTACGCCGCTAATCCACGGTCCGATTCGTCCACGGTGAATCACTCCGAAATCTATCCTCTAGATCTCTCCTTTGCACAAAGCTAGGTGGAGGTAACCTCTTTACAACCAAGATCACTCTTCTACAATGGAATGAAGATTAAAGCAAGTAGAAGAGTGGAAAAACGTTTAGGACACTTTGGGAGTAGTTGGGCGTTCAAGCATTAGCCTCCCAAAGCCCCACCCCCTTCCTTTTTATAGAGGAAGAGGGTTTCATTCCATTAACACAGGATCAATCGACTGATGCCCTCGATCAGTCGACTGATCCCGTAGTCGTTGCCCAATAACGGCCGCTTTCCACGTTGGATTTCATCCAACGGTATTGGCATCAGTCGACTGATCTTACCATCAGTCGACTAATACTCGATCAGTCGAGTGCTCAATGGAGTCGACTCCATTCTGTGCCCGTACATAGTGCTATCAGTCGACTGCCATTCCCTGGCAGTCGACTGCTGTCGACATCAGTCGACTGCTAGTCCATAGCTGTCGACTACCAAGCACTGAACTGGTTTTATTCCAGTCGATCGAACCATCGACTTAGAGCAGTCGACTGCCATGACATGGCAGTCGACTGGTGTCGGGAAAACCCATCCGACACTTGGCCAAATGGCCAAGTTTCACCTAAGAGCTACCCTTCCCGGGTTACAATCACTCACTCTCATCCCTCGGAGTCCCTCGCCTTCGAAGTTCTCTTCGTTCGTGGCCACGTCCCTCGGCAGCATCAGGCGCACGGCTCTGCAATGCTCCTTTGCGTCTCTTGCCTCGAAGTCTACTTCCTCCGGCCTAACTCCAAGCTTCTCGTCCGGCGGTCCCTCGGATGCTCCAAGCGCACGGCTTCCGCAAAGCTATCTTCACCGACTCAAGGCACGAGTCATGAGATGTGAAACTCACCACGACTCCATGTGCGAATTACTAAGTCCTGCACGACTTCAACACACATATCAAATCAACATATCAAACTAACTTAAACCCTTTGCCATACCATCAAAACTATATAACGGCTAGAGATTGCCCTAACAATTTATAGATGATTATTCAAGATATGAATACATTACCTTGATGCACCGCAAGTCTGAATGCTTTGACAAGTTCAAAGAATTCAAGGCTAATGTGTAGAAACGTCAAGGTAAAAGTATCAAGACACTACTATATGATTGTGGTGGTGAGTACCTTGTAGGGATTTCTATATGCCAAATAGCATATGCGCAACGGAAAAATTAGGATCCCTTCCAAGTGATCCTTGCGAAAGAAAACCTCGTACAAAATAAATTTCTCTAAAACCAAACCTATCTTATAGGAGAGGATTACCTTTGTTGCGTGCCCTTGTTAATCCCGCTTTTCCTTTTGGTTTGTTGGATCTTTAGCACGTTCAAATGTCCGTGCCTCTATATGTAACCACACGAGCAAGCTCTTGTCTCACAAAAGAAAAACTAGAAGGGCTCTCCTTTACTTCTTGCTAGAGAAGTCCCTAAAGGAGAGGAAGCTAGGGAAAAAGAAAAGGGAAGAAGAATACTACTCTTCTTGCTAGCCTACACTCACAAAACCACACAACCAAAGCTTCCACCAAGCTCTCAAGCTCTCACACAACCACAATCCCACTTTGGCCGGCCACTCCATGGAGTCTTTTATAGGGTTGGAAAAACCCTTTCACCTCCTACCATTCAATGCAATCCATTGCATTGAGACACCTTGTTTGGCCGGCCACTTTAAGGAGACAAAAACCACTTTGTCTCCTTCCACCTTATCTAGCTTAGGTGGCATGATTATGTGGCATGCTTGTGTGGCATTCATGCATGTTGAATTAATCTTATTAATTCAATAAGCCCACCTTATTAGCTTAGGTGGCATGCATATGTGGCATGCTTGTGTGGCATTCATGCATGTTGAATTAATCATATTAATTCAATAAGCTTATGTTATCATATTGAATTAATCTCATTAAATCAATAAGGTAACATATTGAATTAATCTCATTAAATCAATAAGCTAAAATTCTCATTAAGCTTAAAGTCCAAAAACCATTTTGTACTTAAGCTTATTCCCAAATTATTCTAGTCAAACTAGAATGCACTAATTCTTCTAATCATCATGCTCTTTGTGTGTGACCCTATAGGCTCTCATAACGTTGGCAGTGGATCTAAACTCTTTTAGATACACAAGCAATGAGCGACATCTAGCAATACATCATTGCTACCCAAGTTACGAAAAAGTCAAGATCCGACTAACCTTTCCGTGACTACTATAATGTATGACCGTGTCCTTCTATCCTTGATATCAGATTGACCAATGAGGCATAGACCGTGTCATCCTCGATCAATCTATGTGTTTCTTGATCCCTGAGTAAACTAACTCAAACAAATGAGCTCAATATCTCATATTGACTCATTTGAGCATGGCCATGCGTTTTAGTAGTTCTACTCAATCAAGGGGCCCACCGATATCACTCTCGTCATATGAGAGGGATAGATCCCATCTACATCACTCACATCCCTCCGCATAATTTGTTATATACCCAGTAATCGCCTTTATGGTCCACCCTGTTACGGGTGACGTTTGACGATACCAAAGTACATAATTCCTTATGTAGGGAACCGTAGTGACTTCAGGTTCGAGGACTATTCATACCAATACTCACATGAGAAAGTTTATGACACTCATATAACGATCCATGAAACTTTCTCATGGCGGGTCAGTTCAGTATATATTCTCTAATATATACCCATGTGTCAACTTGATATCATATATCCATGACTTGTGAGATCAAGTCATCAATCGACCTACATGCTAGTCTTTATGTATTAATATTGCCCTTGCATATTAATACTTGACTAGAAACATTTAGGAAAGTGTTCTCTACAGCCTCTCATAATCAATTCTGCCAATTGATGTGCTGTAGATAAGAACCTACTTTTCTAGGGCATTATTATATTTAATTTAGCTGGCACAAGCAAGATGTAAATATAATAACCAATCCTTTGCCTTTATTGAATATGATACAAAATGTTCCTTTTGACCATCACATGATTGGCTCTAGGGCTATAACTAACAATCTCCCACTAGCACTAGTACCAATCACTATGATATCTAATACCTAGTGACCTAGTGTGACCATCATGCTTCCTCTGTGCCAAAGCCTTGGTCAATGGATCTGCGATGTTAGCTTACGGTACTCTGCATATCCTCACATCTCCTCTATCGATGATCTCTCGAATGAGATGGAAGCCGCGATATGTGTTTGGTCGTGATGTGATCGAGGTTCCTTAGCACTTTGTGCAATAGCCCCATTGTTGTCACAATAGAGTCTATTGGATGCTGTAATGCTAGGAACTACCCCAAGTTCAGCGATGAACTTGCGGGCCAAACGACCTCCTTTCTTTGCATCGGATGCGACAATATACTAAACCATTGTAGAATCGACAAGCGTGTCTGCTTTGAACTCTTCGACTCACGGCTCCACCATTCGAGGCAAAACACGTACCCGATTGCGATCTATAGTCATCCTTATGCATTTGGAAGCTTGCATCACTATAACCCTTCTGACTAGCTCCTCATTGCCTCGAATATCGGAAATATTCTTTCGTTCTTCGTAAGTATTTAAGAATATTTTTATTGCTATCCGATGACTTTCACTGGATCCATAGTATCTACTCGTCATGCTCAAAGCATACGAGGCGTCGGAGCAGTACAAAGCATGGCGTACATGATAGACCCTATGGCGGATGCATAAGGGATCTTATCCATGCGATCTCTCTCCTCCTTAGAAGAGAGGACATTGAGTCTTGAAAAACTCACACCATGTGATAAAGCGAAATACTTTCTTGGAATTTTGCATAGCAAAATGATCTAGCACTTTATCTATGTATGTACTCTGACTTAGGCCAAGTAATCTTTTAGATCTATCTCTATAGATCTTGATACCTAGAATATAGGCAGCTTCACCTAAGTCTTTCATCGAGAAACAATTCCCTAACCACATCTTCACAGACTGGAGTGAGGGAATATCATTTCCGATGAGAAGTATGTCATCTACATACAAGACAAGAAATACAACTGTGCTCCCACTATTTCTCTTGTAGACACAAGGTTCATCTTCATTCTTGATGAAACCAAACTCCTTGATTGCATCATCGAATCGAAGATTCCCGGCGAGAGGCTTGCTTTAGTCCATAAATGGACCTTTGCGGTTTGCATATCTTTCCGGGATGCTTTGGATCTTCAAAACCCTCGGTGTGTGTCATGTACACATCCTCGAGTAGCTTTCCATTGAGCGGTTTTGACATCCATCTGCCAGATCTCATAATCGTGGTAGGCTGCAATAGCAAGTATGATCCGAATGGATTTAAGCATCGCAACTGGTGAAAAGGTTTCATCATAGTCAATACCATGAATTTTTTTGAATCCTTTAGCCACCAATCTACCTTTATAGGTATGCATATTACCATCCATGTCAGTCTTTACTTTAAAGACCCACTTACACCCAATGGGTTTTACCCCTTCAGGTGGATCAACCAAGGTCCATACTTGGTTAGTGTACATGGATTCCATTTCGGATCTCATTGCCTCTAGCCATTTCTCGGAATCTGGGCTCATCATAGCTTCTTGATAGGATGTAGGCTCGTCAAGATCGACAAGCAATACCTCACCATTGTCAGTCAAGAGAAAAGAATATCTCTCGGGTTGGCAGCGGATCCTATCAGATCTCGAAGAGGTTGGTCTACTTGAGCAGTGTTTGCTCCACAACTCTTTGGGCAACACTTTCCTCATCCACAACACTTTGTGGTTCCTGTTCATTTTCCATCGAAGCCTTAGTGTTATCGTCATCTTGAACTTCTTCAAGATGAATTTTACTCCCACTAGTTTTTCTAGAAATAAATTCTCTTTCTAGAAAGACAGCATTTCTGGCAACAAACACCTTGCCAAGTGTGGGATTGTAAAGTAATATCCCTTAGTTTCCTTGGGATATCCTACAAAATAACACTTATCGATTTGGGTCCTAGTTTATACGAGACTTGGCGTCTTACATAAGCTTCACAACCCCAAATCTTTATAAAAGACATTTTGGGACTCTTCGATCCATATCGTATATGGTGTCTTTTCTCTGGCTTTTGATGGGGCAGCGATTAAGTGTAAGCGGTGTCTCTAGAGCTAGTCCCCAAAAGGAAGTAGGTAGATCAGTCTGGCTCATCATTGATCGTACCATATCTAATAGAGTATGATTTCTCCTCTCAGATACACCATTCCATTGTGGTATTCCAGGTGGAGTGAGTTGGGATATTATCCCACACTCAGCCAGGTGATCACGAAACTCTTGACTAAGGTATTCACCACCTCGATCTGATCGAAGTAGCTTAATACGCTTACCAAGTTGGTTTTGTACTTCATTCTTGAATGCTTTGAACTTTTCAAAGGATTCTGACTTATGTCTCATCAAATATAAGTAGCCGAATCTACTCATATCATCAGTGAAAGTAATAAAGTATTTATAGCCTCCTCTGGCTTCGACATTAAAAGGGCCACATACATCAGTATGTATGAGTCCTAACAAGTCCGTCGCTCTCTCGCCATGTCCACTAAATGGAGTTTTAGTCATCTTTCCTAAAAGACAAGATTCGCATATCTCATATGATTCAAAATCAAATGAGTCCAATAATCCATCTTTATGGAGTTGGGATATGCGTTTTCGACAGTGCCAGAGATATGTTTGGTTCAAATCATTCGATTTGAACCGTTTGGTATTTATGTTATATATTGGGTTTTCTAAATCTAGAACATAGAGACCATTCATAAGTGGTGCATTACAATAGAACATTTCATTCAAATAAATGGAACAACATTTGTCCTTTATTATAAAAGAAAAGTTTTTCTTGTCTAAACAAGATACAGAAATTATGTTCTTTGTCAATGCAGGTACATATAAGCACTCCTCTAGTTCTAAGATAAGCCCAGTGGGCAAAGACAAGGAATATGTTCCTACAGCTACAGCAGCAACTTTTGCGCCATTGCCTACTCGTAGGTCCACTTCGCCTTTTGCCATTAGTCTACTATTTCTCAGTCCCTGCACATTACTACAAATGTGAGATGCACATCCGGTATCTAATACCCATGTAGAAGAAATAGATAGATTAACTTCTATAACGTGTATACCTGAGGCAGAAGTCCCACTTCTTTTATTCTTTACTTCCTCAAGGTAGACTTTGCAGTTCCGCTTCCAGTGTCCAGTCTCACCGCATGAAGCGTCCCTTCCTTAGGTACTTTACCTTTACCCTTTGAAGTGGATGAATTGGCCTTGCCTTTGGCTTGGGTCTTACCCTTGCCTTTGCGCTTACCTTTGCCCTTCTTGACCATTAGTACGTTACTAACTTTCTTTTTGAGATTCAGTTCAGCAGTTCTTAACATGCTGAGAATCTCAGGCAAAGGTTTATCAATTTCATTCATGTTATAATTCATGAAGAATTGATTATATGCTTCCAGCAACGATTGCAGGATAACATCGGTTGCCAATTCTTGGCTCAGTGGAAAACCTAGTCTTTCAAGGTTCTCAACGTACCCAATCATTTTAAGTACGTGAGTTCCTACAGGTGTTCCTTCTTGCATCTTGCATGCAAAAAGAGCCTTAGACACTTCAAAACGCTCATGCCTGGCTTGTCCTTGATATAGTTGTTTCAAATGCTCAACCATATCATAGGCATCCATGTTCTCATGTTGCTTCTGAAGCTCAGAGTTCATGGTTGCAAGCATAAGGCATGACACATCTAATGCGTCATCTTGATGCTTCTTATAAGCATCTTTTTCAGAACGAGTGGCCGCAGGGGCAGGTATTTCAAGGGTAGACTGCTCTAGTGTTAGGGCAATCTCTTGCCGTAATATGGTTTTGATGGTGTGGCAAAGGGTTTAAGTTAGTTTGATATGTTGATATGATATGTGCGTTGAAGTCGTGCAGGACTTAGTAATTCGCACATGGAGCCGTGGCGAGTTTCACATCTCATGACTCGTGCCTTGAGTCGGTGAAGGATAGCTTTGCGGAAGCCGTGCGCTTGGAGCATCCGAGGGACCGCCGGACGAGAAGCTTGGAGTGAAGCCGGAGGAAGTAGACTTCGAGGCAAGAGACGCGAAGGAGCATTGCAGAGCCGTGCGCCTGATGCTGCCGAGGGACGTGGCCGAGAACGAAGAGAACTTCGAAGGCGAGGGACTCCGAGAAATGAGAGTGAGCGATTGTAACCCGGGGAAGGGTAGCTCTTAGATGAAACTTGGCCATTTGGCCAAGTGTCGGATGGGTTTTCGACACGATCATTGCCATGTCATGGCGATCGGCCCGCTTCCTCTAATCAGTGAGTTCGGACCGGTATACGATCGATTGTGGATTGGCGGCGGATCATTGCCAGACTCATCGGTCATTCGAAGCGGCCCGATCGGGTCAATAAGGGTTCGCCACGAGCCGTCCGTAGCCGTAGGCGTCGACTACGGAGGCGGCCGATCGGCCCGATGAGGTCCATCGGATCGCGCCAGAGTTCCGTTGGACTACAGCGGTCGGGATCCGGCGTGTTCGAGGCCGTTGTAGTAACACGATCGGCGCCAAGCGGCGGATCGTGATGGCAAACGGAAGAAGTTAGCCCTCTCTATAAAAAGAGAGGGTGTAAGCCTTTGAGAGGCTAATGCTCATACTCCAAACGATCTTCCTAGTGCCCCACAAGCTCTAAACTCTTCTTACTTGTCTTTACTCCAATCCTATTGTAAGAAGAGTGATCTTGGTTGTAAAGGTTACCTCCACCTAGCTTTGTGCAAAGGAGAGACCGATAGTGATTGGTTTTGGCGGAGTGATTCACCGTGGACGAATCGGACCGTGGATTAGCGGCGTAGCCGTGAACCACGTTATATCTCGGTGTTTGTATTGCTTGTTTATATCTTGCTTGTCTTTTGCTTTGTATTTGTATATTCCGCTTGCGCTAACGTTTTGTAGACGAGCAATTTACGACGTCCAACGTACGAGGGCTATTCACCCCCCTCTAGCCGGCCATATCGATCTCCTACAAGTGGTATCAGAGCCGAGGTTGCTTGTCACCGGACTAACCGCCGCAACAAGCCCTACATCAAAAATGGCCGGCTCCAACATCCATCCTCCGAAGTTTGAAGGAGAATTCGCTTGGTGGAAGAAGCGAATGGAGGTATTTTTCGAAACGGATTTTGATATAATGATCACAATGGAATCCGGTTTCGTTTTGCCTAGGGATGAAGAGGGGAAGCCAATAGAGAAATCTAGGTGGACCAAGAGGCAAAGAGAGGAGCACCTTGCAAACTCCAAAGCCAAGCACCATCTCTACAATGTGCTCCCTCAACAAGAGATCAATCGGATCGGAGAATGTGCTAGCGCCAAAGAAATGTGGGAGAAGCTTATAGAACTCCATGAAGGCACATCCGAGGCCAAGCTAGCAAGGAGAGACCTCCTCCGCTCTCAACTATCCAATATAAAACTAGAAAAGGGAGAAAAGGTAACCTCCCTACACTCTAGGTTTAAAGAAATTTTAATTGGGCTAACAAGTGTAGGTGAGAAGCTATCAAACCGGGATATGGTAATGAAGGCCATAGATGCCTTTCCCCGGTCCTCAAAATGGAGCTCCATGGTGGACTCTTTTTATATCTCCAAGAACCTAGAAGTGAGCACCTTGGAGGAATTCTTTTCAACCATGGAGCTTCACGAAACTAGGCTTGAGGGAATACAAGAGGAGCCTAAAATTCAACCCTCAAGAGGAGTAGCATTATTAGCAAGTAAGGGGAAGAAGAAGATGGAAATCCCCTCCTCCTCCGATGACGAAGCGTCTTCCTCCTCCTCCATGGATAGCACCGAAGAAACCTATATGGTAAGGAGGGTAAGACGTGCATTTAAGAATTTTAGATTTGATAAATCTAATGATAGGATGAGAAGACCAAGGGGGAAGGTCATATGCTACAATTGCCAAGGAGAAGGGCACATAAGGGACAATTGTCCTCTCCTAAACAAGAGCAAGGAAGAAAGGAAAAAGAAAGAAGAAAAGAAGAAGAAGAAGGGGAGCAAGAAAAAGAAGGAAGAGGAGAAGAAGACAAAGGAGAAGGGAAAGGCTAAGGCTCTCAAGGCAAGGACTTGGGATGATCCATCCTCATCCTCCTCCTCATCATCGGATGAGGAGAATGCCTTTGTCGCCAATTTGGCCTTGATGGCCTTTGATGACTTGGATTGCTCTTCATCCGAAAATGAAGAATCAAGCTCAAATGGGGAGAGCTCAAATGAAGGGGGAGCTTCCACATCCTCATCATCTGAAGAAGAAGAGGACATGGAAACTATGGTAACCAATCTCTCACCTAGTAAAATAGTTTCTATGATTTCTAGTTTAACTAAGGATCTATTTAGGGCAAAGAAGAAAAATAAATGCATGCTTGAACAAATTAAGGAATTAGAACAAAAATTAGAAAAGGCATGCTTAAATGATAATATTTCTTCTAGCTTAGATGATGCATGCTCACATGACCTTTATATGCCTTTGGATGTTAGTGATGCATGTATAAATGAAAATAGGGCTTTAAGGGAAAAGGTAGATTACTTAACCAAAGCCCTAGAGAAATTCACTATTGGCTCCAACACATTGAACATGATCTTAGGGAGCCAAAGAGCTAGCTTCAACAAAAAAGGCCTAGGCTACAAGGAAAAGAAAAATGAAAAAGCCTACAAATGCCTTATAGCTAGGGGACAAGATAAAAAGAAAGTAATTGCTAGGAAATGGATCCCCAAAGAATTTCTAGTGAACCCAATAGGAAAGAATTTATTTTGGGTTCCAAAATCCATCCTTAAGGGTTAGAAAACCCCTAGGGTAGTCAACCATATGAACTTTGTTAGTGCATATAAGATCCACATATCTCCACAATGGTATGATATTGTCCACTTTGGGCCCAAGCCCTCATGGTTTTGTTTTTGGGCTTTACCCAAAAGGCCTCATACCAATGGAGATATCTTTTTTCTTATAAGCACATGATCTTTTCCATGTCTTACCAATGTGGGACTTTGATTGTATTCCCCATACTCCCAACAATCCCCCCCTCAAACGAAGGACCACATTGGGCCCCCCTCAAGCCTATCCCTCCTCGAAGGATTTTCTCTGCTTGATGTCCGATCTTCAACCCACCAGGACTTCCTGCCAGTTGTTCGGTCCCCCCGACCCAACTAGACTTCCTTCCTGATGTCTGGTTCTCTTGATCCGGACGTGGGAGCTCAACTTCCTTCGTTCGAGGTTCATGGCTTGACATGGACCATGGCTCTGATACCAATTGTTAGTGCATATAAGATCCACATATCTCCACAATGGTATGATATTGTCCACTTTGGGCCCAAGCCCTCATGGTTTTGTTTTTGGGCTTTACCCAAAAGGCCTCATACCAATGGAGATATCTTTTTTCTTATAAGCACATGATCTTTTCCATGTCTTACCAATGTGGGACTTTGATTGTATTCCCCATACTCCCAACAAACTTGACCTATATCATATTTTGGTTGACTTAGGATGATGGGACAACATTTTTTAGATAGTGTTGGGTGATGATAACGTGCCCATAAATAGGTAATAATGCTTAAATCATGATGATTGATGTAATTCCTATGTAGGTTTTAAATCATGATTTATGATTTTGATATTTGGCATGTTATCATGAGAAATAGGATTAAATCATGCTTTAGGTGATAGTTTGTTTATTATCATCACATAATACCTAATGCATGACTATAATTTGATGAAAACATTTATTTCATGATCATAATGTAAAATTAAATCATATATGTCATTATGATCATGTAGGTTGTTAGGTTGATACTTAACCATGATAGAATTGCATGAATATATTGGTTAAGTATATACAAATACCCCCTAGGATACATCTCACACTCACTATAGGCTAACTTGATTGCAAACTTAGCATGGGTGAGATATTAGGATGATACAAATGTCCACTAATGCCTATGGCATTTAGATGGTCATTTAAAGTATCAAAATAGCAATAATAGACCAATCATGGGGAAGGCTTATGTTTAATTCATAGACATATTGCCCAAAGATCATGGTTGGATATTTCATATGTTTTCAAAACAATTTCTTAATCTAAAATCTATGTATTCATGTTTTGGAACAATTCAAAGCAAGACTAGGTGCTAAAATGGATACTAACATGCTCAAAAACTAGTGGTTTTTCAAGTGTTTGGATTTTTGGCAAAAACAAGAAAATATAATGAGTTTTCATGAAAAACTATTTTTCATTGATAGATATACTTAAAAGAAATATGTTCCCCAAAATTTCATGATTTTTCAAATTTTCTGGAATTTATAATGCATTTCTGAATTTCGTCCAGAAAATCAGAAATTTGGCTTCCTTTGTGCCAGTCGACTGCCATACTGATAGCAGTCGACTGGTGGCCTGTAAATCAGAATATTGAAGGCCGAATTCAGTTTTTAAACCTCCTACAAGTGGTAGAAATATACTTGATGCCACCAACAAGTGGTAGAAATATACTTGATGCCATCAACAAATGGTACCCAATTTTAAATCAACTTGTCATATTTTTCGTCCATTATACTTGATGCCATAACTTAGTGTTAATCTTTTTGATGGTGTCAAAGGGGGAGAAATAATTATGTTTAAGTTAATCACTTTAGGGGGAGAAATATATTGTAGGGGGAGAAATATATTATAGGGGGAGAAAATTTGCATGGAGAGTTTCATGGATTAAGGGGGAGTTGCATGTTGCTATATTTTGTTTATCTTTACATGCTTTCTTACCTTAGAATTTATATCAAATGTTTTTACCTAACTTAAACGGATTGCCACACATCAAAAAGGGGGAGATTGTTAGGGCAATCTCTTGCCGTAATATGGTTTTGATGGTGTGGCAAAGGGTTTAAGTTAGTTTGATATGTTGATATGATATGTGCGTTGAAGTCGTGCAGGACTTAGTAATTCGCACATGGAGCCGTGGCGAGTTTCACATCTCATGACTCGTGCCTTGAGTCGGTGAAGGATAGCTTTGCGGAAGCCGTGCGCTTGGAGCATCGGAGGGACCGCCGGACGAGAAGCTTGGAGTGAAGCCGGAGGAAGTAGACTTCGAGGCAAGAGACGCGAAGGAGCATTGCAGAGCCGTGCGCTGATCGCAGGGACGTGGCGAGAACAGAGAACTTCGGCGAGGACTCCGAGAAATGAGAGTGGCGATTGTAACCCAGGAAGGGTAGCTCTTAGGTGAAACTTGGCCATTTGGCCAAGTGTCGGATGGGTTTTCCGACACCACGATCATTGCCATGTCATGGCGGTCGGATCGCTCCGAGTCGAGTGAGTTCGGTGGTATACGATTGGCCCGGATTGTGGCAGGCGATCGCCATCGTCGGGCGATCGACTACCAAGACCATCGATCGGCTGAAAGCGGCCGATCGGGTCAATAAGGGTTGACCCGCACGAGCCGTCCGTAGCCGATCGCACGATCGACTACGGAGCGGCCGATCGGCCCGATGAGGTCCATCGATCATTGCCGAGTTCCGTGGACTACAGTCGGGATCCGGCGTGTTCGGAGGCCGTTGTAGTAAAGCCTCTCTATAAAAAGAGAGGGTGTAAGCCTTTGAGAGGCTAATGCTCATACTCCAAACGATCTTCCTAGTGCCCCACAAGCTCTAAACTCTTCTTACTTGTCTTTACTCCAATCCTATTGTAAGAAGAGTGGTCTTGGTTGTAAAGGTTACCTCCACCTAGCTTTGTGCAAAGGAGAGACCGATAGTGATTGGTTTTGGCGGAGTGATTCACCGTGGACGAATCGGACCGTGGATTAGCGGCGTAGCCGTGAACCACATTATATCTCGGTGTTTGTATTGCTTGTTTATATCTTGCTTGTCTTTTGCTTTGTATTTGTATATTCCGCTTGCGCTAACGTTTTGTAGACGAGCAATTTACGACGTCCAACGTACGAGGGCTATTCACCCCCCTCTAGCCGGCCATATCGATCTCCTACATCTAGGACATACAGTTTGCGTTCTTGCTTGAGGATAATCCTCAAGTTCCTATACCAGTCAAGAAAGTTTGCTCCATTGAGCTTGTCCTTCTCAAGGACAGATCGCAAGTTGAGGGGGTGTGTCGTGTTAGATGACATGGTGATCTACAACAATAAAATGCAAAATTAAGTATCATACCTAAGTCATTTAATTAGGCCTTTAATTAAATGAGGCTCCCACTAAATTCTCATAGCTTTGATATGAGCTAATCATTGATGTAGGCAAACACTTTTCGCTTACATCATTAGCTACTATTTAGCTATAAATTTGTATGGGATAAAGATCCACATCATAATTTGTCTTGAGTTAGCTTTGGCTAATCGCCCAAGACGTAGTATGATTAGGTAGGCAATCTTTTGCCAATTACATCTGATGAAACTCTTTAATAGCTTTGGTTAAGTTTAGATTAGTTTAGTGTTTATTCCTAAACCAGCTTCCAAGCTGTGGCGAGGCACAGGGGCCTTCTTGGATATCGGAGCAACGACCACTTCTAAGACAAAGCTGATGTTCGGAAATCACATAAAACTAATTTTAAAACTTATGCTCAAAGCTAATATATGCCTCTACTTTCTTAACTAATTAAGAAAAACTTAATTAAGTCTTAACCAAGTTTGATAGCGGGACATCACGATTGTCCACTCGCACTCTTCCAAGATAAAATGCATTGCTTTGCTTTGGCAAACCCAATAACAAATGATCGAGGAAGTAGTGAGTACCAAACTTTGGTAGGCATATCGTATTTGACTTATTAAGATATAAACTTAAACATGCATCACATACATATTAGCATACATCACATATAAGCTAAATTAACATGCATCACATACAAGTTAAACTAAGTGTGTCATGGTTATGGCCCTTATTCTACAATCTTCTCAAGCCAATGAGAAGATTGATTGGTCAACCTAGGGATATCATCTTCTCCCAAGTTCTTCCTTTTGGTTGTCTTGTGTTGTTGACTTCCTCCTTGTAACATTATCTTCCAATGGACCCTCCATCTTTGTTGTATATTACAAAAGGAGAAATACTCGAGTTACATTCGAGTCTAAAGCTAATTTTACAACAAGAATTTTAGGAGAAAGGCACGACACGCAGGCCGTATTAAGAATTATAACACACAATCACAAACTTTTTGGGACTAGGCCATAACCATGCACCATGTCAATTTTAACTTTTAAAAGACATCCGATATTTTATTATGTTTGAAAATTTGCTAATGCAATTATCAACTCATAATAAAATTCATCCTACTTCTATATCATATATAAAATAGAGAAAAACTATTTTTATACGATCTTTCGCAAGTGGCTCTGATACCACTGTAGGGATTTCTATATGCCAAATAGCATATGCACAACGGAAAAATTAGGATCCCTTCCTAGTGATCCTTGCGAAAGAAAACCTCGTACAAAATAAATTTCTCTAAAACCAAACCTATCTTATAGGAGAGGATTACCTTTGTTGCATGCCCTTGTTAATCCCGCTTTTCCTTTTGGTTTGTTGGATCTTTAGCACGTTCAAATGTCCGTGCCTCTATACGTATCCACACGAGCAAGCTCTTGTCTCACAAAAGAAAAACTAGAAGGGCTCTCCTTTACTTCTTGCTAGAGAAGTCCCTAAAGGAGAGGAAGCTAGGGAAAAAGAAAAGGGAAGAAGAAGACTACTCTTTTTGCTAGCCTACACTCACAAAACCACACAACCAAAGCTTCCACCAAGCTCTCAAGCTCTCACACAACCACAATCCCACTTTGGCCGGCCACTCCATGGAGTCTTTTATAGGGTTGGAAAAACCCTTTCACCTCCTACCATTCAATGCAATCCATTGCATTGAGACACCTTGTTTGGCCGGCCACTTTAAGGAGACTAAAACCACTTTGTCTCCTTCCACCTTATCTAGCTTAGGTGGCATGATTATGTGGCATGCTTGTGTGGCATTCATGCATGTTGAATTAATCTTATTAATTCAATAAGCCCACCTTATCTAGCTTAGGTGGCATGCATATGTGGCATGCTTGTGTGGCATTCATGCATGTTGAATTAATCATATTAATTCAATAAGCTTATGTTATCATATTGAATTAATCTCATTAAATCAATAAGGTAACATATTGAATTAATCTCATTAAATCAATAAGCTAAAATTCTCATTAAGCTTAAAGTCCAAAAACCATTTTGTACTTAAGCTTATTCCCAAATTATTCTAGTCAAACTAGAATGCACTAATTCTTCTAATCATCATGCTCTTTGTGTGTGGCCCTATAGGCTCTCATAACGTTGGCAGTGGATCTAAACTCTTTTAGATACACAAGCAATGAGCGACATCTAGCAATACATCATTGCTACCCAAGTTACGAAAAAAGTCAAGATCCGACTAACCTTTCCGTGACTACTATAATGTATGACCGTGTCCTTCTATCCTTGATATCAGATTGACCAATGAGGCATAGACCGTGTCATCCTCGATCAATCTATGTGTTTCTTGATCCCTGAGTAAACTAACTCAAACAAATGAGCTCAATATCTCATATTGACTCATTTGAGCATGGCCATGCGTTTTAGTAGTTCTACTCAATCAAGGGGCCCACCGATATCACTCTCGTCATATGAGAGGGATAGATCCCATCTATATCACTCACATCCCTCCGCATAATTTGTTATATACCCAGTAATCGCCTTTGTGGTCCACCCTGTTACGGGTGACGTTTGACGATACCAAAGTACATAATTCCTTATGTAGGGAACCGTAGTGACTTCAGGTTCGAGGACTATTCATACCAATAGTCACATGAGAAAGTTTATGACACTCATATAACGATCCATGAAACTTTCTCATGGCGGGTCAGTTCAGTATATATTCTCTAATATATACCCATGTGTCAACTTGATATCATATATCCATGACTTGTAAGATCAAGTCATCAATCGACCTACATGCTAGTCGTTATGTATTAATATTGCCCTTGCATATTAATACTTGACTAGCAACATTTAGGAAAGTGTTCTCTACAGCCTCTCATAATCAATTCTGCCAATTGATGTGCTGTAGATAAGAACCTACTTTTCTAGGGCATTATTATATTTAATTTAGCTGGCACAAGCAAGATGTAAATATAATAACCAATCCTTTGCCTTTATTGAATATGATACAAAATGTTCCCTTTTCAACCATCACATGATTGGCTCTAGGGATATAACTAACATACCTCTTGGCAGAGTTTAGGAGTTACTTATCAGGGGTTGGGATTCAATCCCAACTGTTTGCACCTAGTACACCCTAGCAGAATGGTGTAGCAGAGCGAAGGAATAAGACTCTTATGGAGATGGTTAGATCGATGATGAGTTATTTTGAGTTACTAGATTCTTTCTGGGGGTATGCTCTGGATACGACAGTGTATATTCTAAACTTGGTACCATCTAAATCAGTACCTTCTACTCCCACAGAATTGTCGATTGGGCTAAAGCCTAGTCTGAGACATATTCGGATTTGGGGGGAGTCCAACACATGTGCTGAAGGTAGATGCTGGTAAGTTGGAACCTCCTACAGAAGTGCACTTGTTCGTAGGCTATCTTAGAGGAACGAAAGATGGTTTGTTCTATAGTCCTAGAGATCAGAGGGTGATCATTAGCACGAATGCCCGATTTTTAGAGGAAGACTATGTGATGAACCACAAGCCCATGAGCAAGATTGTTCTGGAGGAGTTGAGAGGGGAAGTCACTACTTCAGTACCAACGGTACAAGAGGACATACCACAAGTGACTGCACTGCGTGTCATAAATAATACACAGGTGATAGCTCGTCATAGTGGGAGGATTGTTAGACAACCTGAGAGATTTATGTTCTTGGGAGAATCATCTGATTTGGTTTCTTGCAAACATGAATATGATCCCTGGACATATTACGAGGCAATCCAAGACAAAGATGGGGTATCTTGGCAAAGGGCAATGAATTTTGAAATAGAATCTATGGATTCAAATCAGGTTTGGAAGCTAGTAGAAACACCCAATGGTGTAAAAATCATTGGATGCAAGTTGATCTACAAAAGAAAGAGAGGAACATATGGGAAGGTTGAGACCTTCAAAGCAAGGCTTGTTGCGAAAGGGTATACTCAGAAAAAGGGTATCGATTATGAGGAGACCTTTTCGCCGGTAGCCATGCTTAAGTCTATCTGGATTTTCTTGTTTATTGCTGCTCATATGGATTATGAGGTTTGGTAGATGGATATCAAGATAACTTTCCTTAATGGATGTCTTGAAGAAAATATCTATATGGAGTAACCAGAGGGATTCATTGCAAAGGGCAAAGAGCATCTTGTGTGCAAGCTTAATCGGTCCATTTATGGATTGAAGCAAGCTTCGAGATCTTTGAACATCCGCTTTGATGAGGTAATCCAGTCATATGGATGTTGGGATGTATACTGAAAAGTCTATCTTTTGTATGAACATCTTTATTTTTGAAATAAGGATCACATGATCATTGTTTGCATATTTATGGTTATGCATATTGTTTGATACATTACATTGTAGATAACATGGTGTGTAGTGTCACATGGTAGATCATGTTATCAGTTCCTTGTAGAGTATAAGTAGAGGCTCACAACCGAGATGGTTTTGGACAAACCATTGGTATGGTTGTAGTGTGATTTGGTATTGGTTTGTCTTGACCATAGAATTACACTAGTATACTTTGTGTGTATTGAGCAGGACCAACTTAGAGGTGATTCGATTTATTGCTGACTACATAATTGAATTGAACCTCGAATATTATATTATACATGCTCTTAATCCTGATATAATAACAGGCACATATACTTAGTATTTATTTCTTTGATTTACCAATGGCCGAGATTTAAAGATTAAATCGATAGGCTCGGTAAGTTGGGAAATGATATTATTTAGATGGTGTGTCATTGATTATAGGAGGAAACCGTATGTTGGATCAATGCGGTTCGCTAGAGGGGGGGGTTGAATAGCGAAAGAAAAAACTTTTTCGAATTCGTTTCAAAAGAAATATACGCAGCGGAAAGATAAGCAAAACAAAAAGTAAAGGAGACAATAGAAACAAGATATTTACTTGGTTCGTAGCCGAAGGCTACTACTCCAAGGCCCTAGTGGTCCTTGACCACACACGGAGGGCAAATCACTAAACAAACTCCTCCTCGTTGGAGGTAGGAGTTAATCGATACAAAAAAAACTTGAGGTAGAGGGACACTCCCCCTCTCCTCGTATACGATAAAAGCTCCGGAAATATAAATGACAAACTGATAACAAAAACTAAGACCGACGTACAATAATAAAGAAAGTTAAATCTAGACGTCAGAATGGAAGGACTTCGTTGTCATAGAGTTGCAGCGTAACGGAGGCTTTTGAGCACTTAGAATTGTTGATGAAACCCTAGGTTTGGCCCTCCTTTTATAGCCTTTGAGCCCCTTTTCGAGTGGGTCTTCAACCAATCACAAATGGACACCAAACCGCTTTGAGGTGGAGTAATAAGCCTTGACTCCTCGAATCTGATCATTGACCATCAGTCGACTGATGGCCATCATCAGTCGACTGATGGCAGCATCAGTCGATTGATAACCTTCGGCAGTCGACTAATACACGGCAGTCGAGTCCTCCAAGCTGGCAGTCGACTGATGCTTGCTGCAAGTCAAAGTTAGCTCAATAAAAACATAATTTCGATGGTCGTCGACCATCTGATCTCGACCTAGACCATCTATAAGATGTCTTTGGTCGGATCTACGCTTAAGATCATCCCCGTAAAGAGGATACGACCTTACTTACTCTCGCACACACGAGCTTACCTCGATACTTACGTGTCGCTTTTGCTTCCGGCCTTCCACTCGATTCCTTCGGCTCCCTCCGAAGTAACTCGAGTATCGCCCAACCACCGCGGCTTCCTCCGGGTGTCGCTAGCCTTCAGCTCCAGCTATATCAATCTTCTGCACACTCGATTCAGCTCGTGAGAAAACAAAATAGACTTAACTTTTGTGTCTTTGCTATAATCAAAACACAGGTTCGATTTCGGTGCCTCACTGCACCAACAATCTCCCCCTTTTTGATATATGGCAAAAACACACAAAGTTAAGGAAATTAAGTGCATGAAACAGTAAAGACAAGAAGCAAAAGTAGGAGTAGTAAAAATATTTCTCAAGTTCTCCCCTTAGAGGAACCCTCCCCCTTGACCGAGGGTGAGTACTTGAAAAAGACTTTTAGCTCTCCAAACACAAAAGATAATGAGTTAAGTAAATGGCATTACTTAACTTAGGCTTCTTAGAGTCAAAAATAAGTGCAAGTTAAGTAATCAAAAGTTAAGTCAAAAGGTTAATTATTCAAAAGGTTTAACTTTTGATTTCTTAACTTGGGCCTTTAAAGTTTTCAATTCAAGAGTTGAAACCTAAACCTTACTCCCCCTTAACTTAGGCGTAATCAAGGTTTTAAGTTAAGTTATCAATTTCAAAATTTGAAATTTAACTTTGGCCTTTTCTTGAACCTTAACTTTGGCCTTTTCTCCCCTTTGACATAAATCAAAAAGTGGGGGTTTTCAGAAAACCCTAAGTCCAAGCATGCTGATTTTAAAAATAGTATGTGAAAATAATTCATCTAAATGTTCAACTCTAGTTTGACTTGATTGAAATGATATTATCAACAAGTCCTGATTAGAGTTGGTTAATATTAGTTGCATATTTATACTCCGAGGTTCATATTGACGCACTTGATCTACATCTTGGAACCTGGAGTAGGGTCCTAACATCTCATGCCCATCTACGTGGCTAAGTACACAAACACATTAGTCCTATGTATTGTGAGATGTACTGGCTCCTTAAATCTATAGGATCATGATATCTAAGGTATGTCCTATGCTAGTTCCATGAGAAAGTAAGAAATAGTAGTAAGAAAATATAATTTGCAAGTTCCTATTCTATTACGCACATGCCTAATTTTCGTCTCAAGAGACTAAATTCGGCTTCGGGTAGTGGTTTAGTAAATATGTCTGCTAGGTTAGACTTCGAGTCAACATATTCGAGTTGTATGGAGCCGTTGGCTACATGTTCTCGAATGAAATGGTGTTTTACCTCTATATGCTTTGTCCTTGAATGGCATATAGGGTTCTTAGTTAGATTTATCGAACTTATGTTGTCTACAAAAATTTTAGTTTTGGTGAAGTCCAACCTAAAGTCTCGGAGAGTGTACTTCATCCAAAGAAGTTGAGTTACACACTCACCCATCGCAACGTATTCGGCTTCGGTGGTAGATAAGGCAACACAATGTTGCTTCCTACTGCACCAACTCACTAGACTTGAGCCGAGTAGTTGACAACAACCACTGTGCTCTTTCTATCGAGTTTACTACCGGCATAATCCGAATCGAGTAGCCGATTAGTTCAACTCGTAGATCTAGGGTACCAAATACCAACGCTTAAGTGTACCCTTAAGATATCTAAGGATACGCTTAACTAGGGTTAGGTGAGACTCCTTAGCACAGTTTGAAACTCGCACATACTTATCGCTAATAGGATGTCGGTCGACTCAGCAGCTAAGTATAGAAGACTTCTATCGCGCCCTATAGTACTTTTAAGTCAATGGACTTACTTTCTAGGTCTTCCTATGTTAACATTTATCGCCATTGGGGTGTTTATTACCTTAGCGTCTTGCATTCCAAATCTTTTAATTAACTCCTTAGTGTATTTTTGTTGATATAGGTATATACCATCCTAAGTTTGTTTAATTTGTAGACCTAAAAAGAAACTTAACTCGCCTACCAAGTTCATTTCAAACTCACTTTCCATGAGTGAAACGAACTCGCTTAGTAAGGCCGAGTTAGAGGTTCCAAAAATTATATCATCTACGAAATTCGAGCTATGAATATTTCTTTACCTAAGGTTTTTACAAAGAGAGTTGGGTCAACTAAGCCTTGGTTAAACCCTTTGACTTAAGATGGATTGAAAGTCTTCGCATCAAGCTCGAGGAGCTTGTTTAAGTCCATAGAGAGCTTTCTTAAGTTTTAGAACATGGTCGGGTTTATCTAGATTTTCAATCGGGGTTGGCTAACATAAACTTCTTCTTTAATGTATCCATTTAGGAATGCCGACTTAACATCCATTTGAAATAGCTTAAATCCTCGATAAAGTGCATAAGCTAGCAACATTCGAATGGATTCGAGTCTAGCCATCGGGCATAGGTTTCCTGTAATCTAAGCCTTCGACTTGGCTAAACCTTTGGCTTACTAACCTAGCCTTGTTTCTAACTACTTCACCTTTATCATCAAGCTTTATTTCAAACACCCACCTTGTTCCAATTATTGTTTTGTCTTTAGGTGGTGGTACTAATTCCCACACTTCATTCCTAGTAAATTGAGCTAGCTCTTCTTGCATTGCAATAATCCAATCGGATCAAGAAGAGCTTGTTCAATTGATTTGGGTTCTATCTTTGAAATTAAGGAAATTTGACTAAGGTTCCTATAGGATGCTCTAGTTCAACTCCTAGATTAGGATCTCCTATCACTTGATCGATAGGGTGGTTAGTCCAATCCTAGATTGGGTTGGGTCAGTGTCACCTAATGCTTGATCAATGGGTGACTTGGTTGAACACTAGTTTGGTTGAGTCATCTATCACTTGATCAATAGAGTGACTAGGTTGACTTAGGTTAGGATTAACACTAGACCTGATCTCCTGGATCGAGTAAGGTCTAGTATGAATCGGCTCGCTAATTGGGGTTGCTGGGGTTTTGTAGGTTCATGTCCTTCATCGAACACTACATTGATAGTCTCCTCGACTCTAAGGATGTCGTGGTTATATACTCTATAAGCTCTACTTGTAGTCGAGTATCCTAGAAAGATTCCGGTCGTGGTTTTGGATGTAAATTTCCCTAGGTAATCCTTAGTGTTTAGGATATGTACCTTACACCCAAATACCCTAAAGTACTTGATGTTAGGTATTTTATCGTGATAAATCTCGTATGAGGTCTTAAGGTGCCTCTTTACCATAAGGATCCTATTCTGGACATAGCAAGCCGTGCTAACGGCTTCTGCCCAAAACCTATCGGGTATGTCGTATTCGTTCAACATGGTCCTAGCAGCTTCTTGTAGAGTTCGGTTTTTCCGCTCCACTAGGCCATTTTGTTGAGGGGTCCTAGGGCAAGAGAATTCATGGTGGTATCCGTTTAGGTTACAGAAGTCGGTGAACCTTTGATTTTTGAATTCACCACCATGATCGCTTCTAAGTCTTTTAACCTTAAGGTCTTTTTGATTCTCGATTAATTTGAATAGATTGATTAATTGATCTAGGGTATCATTTTTATGTTTGATGAACCTAACCTGTAAACTCGAGTAGTCGCCAATTATGACTAAGCAATATTGACTTCTATTGAGAGACTTGGCTCCATGTGAATCGAATAGATCCATATGCAGGAGCTCAAGTACACTTGAGGTTCTGCTCTGGTTAGTTAACTTGTGTTGTGTCCTAGGTTGTTTTCCTTGTTGACAAGCATTACAGATTTTATTAACCAAGTTGTTGAGGTTGGGTAAGCCTCTGACTAAGCCACTCTGACTCATCTTGTGGACGAGTCTTGGGTGCGAGTGACCGAGTCGTCGGTGCCACAACCATGATTCCTCTTGCCGTGTCATAAGACACTTAGTTGAGGAGTGGGTTAAATTGATCGTATAAATGTTGTTATTTCTAGTTCCTTTAAGAATTATTTCAGAGGTTTCGTTGGTATTAATTACGCATTCATTTTCTAGAAATATAACCTTATAGTTATTATCACACAATTGGCTTACACTAAGTAAGTTATATTCAAAATTCTCTACAAGTAATACATTTTAATAACAAAATTCGTGTTAAGCTCGATATCACCCGATCCGATGATTTTGAGCTTGCCGCTATTCCCAAAGGCTACCGATCCTTGTCGCTTGAATCGGCTTTGAATTTGAGTTGATCCCCTGGTCATGTGTCGAGTAATCACCGTCCAACATCCATTGATCCTACACACAAGGTGGTTGGATTGGATGTTAGATTTTTGTTAAGAAAATTGGTTGTAAGTTGTTAACCCTAGGTCATCTCATCGGAGTCTATATGATCAAGCATGTTATATTTATGTGTTTATTTTGAGATGACTTCTAATTAAGTTGATTAAGTGGATTTAGGTTCAAGTAATTTTATGTTAGATTTGGATTTAACCCTAGGCTTGTCAAGTTTACCTTTTCAAGATCATGGCTTCCAGGTCGTGGCGAGGCACAGGGGCCTTCTTTTATCGGATCATCGACCACTTCCTTAGACAAAGCCATTCTCAAGAAAATGATGACTTGACTTACCTAAAATTATTTTCTCGTCTAACTAGTTATTTTTGAAAAGAGGCTCCCCGAGGCTCAATCTTTTCGAAAAATTTTAGTTGGTTATGTTTTTGAAAAGAGGCTCCCCGAGGCTCAATCTTTTCGAGAAATTTTAGTTGGTTATGTTTTTGTTCTAAGTGAGTTCACAAGTTTTAAAGTACAAACTTTCTAAGTTAAAGCATGCAATTTCTAAGTTAAAGCATAAACATTCTAAGTTAAAACATGCAATTTCTAAGTTAAAGCACAAACATATTTTGTAATCGCTCCCTAGACCGTTGAATCGTTGTCTATCCACATAGTGGATTTGGTCCTTGGGAACCCAAAGACGGTTGGATCCTAGAGTTGAAATCAAAGTTCTTAGGGACCCATGCTTGGACATGTTTCTTATGTCGACTTACAATCGACATATACGACCTATTAGTCGTGTTTGAGTTAAACCCGAGTCCAGCCTTGTTGTACACAGCCCTTTGAGATCCAAGTAGGAGGTCAAGTCCTTTGGATCCCGAAGTGAACCTTTCCAACGTGTTCCTAAGATCTTCGACTTAACTTTTCAAGAGAGAGTTTTCAACTTCGAGCTTTTCAACTCGAGTTGAGTCCTTCTCTTGAACTCGACTAGTCGAAGAGGTTAGGGAGACCTCGTGTTTGAGGAGTTTAACCTTCTCAACAAGGGTCTCGACCTTGGACTCAGACTTAGCTAACTTCCTAGACAAAAACCTAACCGTATTATGTAAAGTATTAAATAAAGCTCGACTCACCTTAAGGGTATCTTTTGAACCGGATGCGTATCCGTGGCTTGACTTGAAGGTAGCTTCGTAGTCCGAGTCATCCTCAGGTTCTGACTCAAGTTCGGTCTCCGTGTCTGACTCAATCGACTTTGCCATGAAGACGTGGTCTTCGTCTTCTTCGAATGATGCTTCTTCCCATGTCGCGTTGAGTGCCTTCTTGTGCTTAGGTGCTTGGTGGTTGAGCTTGGGGCACTCGGACTTGATGTGTCCAAACCTGTTACACTCATAACACCTAATGTTAGAACTTTTAGACTTACCTTGGTTGGGTCGAGTCGTGGTTCGCTGGCCCCTTGGCTATCCTTCGAGCTAGGTTCATTAGTTCTAACTCAACTCGGTCAACTTCTTCTTCGACTCGCCTTCCTCCTGTGGTGGTGGCTTGCTTGCGATTTTCTTCTTCTTTGAACTCGCAAACAAGGCTATACCCCTCTGGTTCCGAAGTTGATTGTTCATGTAATTCAACCAAAAGAGTTCGCCTAACCTAATTTTAGAAAGGTCCTTGAGACCTTATAGGCATCAACCATGGATGCCCATAAGGTAGTCCTCGGAAAAGAGTTTAGGACATACCTTATAAGGTCACGGTTTTCGACCTTTTGCCCGATTGCATGTAGGTTGTTGACTATGTCTAGGACACGGGCGTTGAGTTGCGTCGCGCACTCGTGTTCCTGCATTTTTAGTGTGTACAATTGATTGAATAACAAATCACGATTGCAAACCTTAGCTTGATCCGATCCTTCGTGTAACTCGATTAGTTTTGTCCAAAGATCCTTTGCGCTTATGAAGGGGCCGACGCGATTTAGCTCCTCCTTGATAGGCCACATTGAGGATTTGTGTCGCTTGGCTTGGCTTCGACTTGTCGTTTTATTGCAACGGTCCATTGATCATAATCCAAGGAGTCACCCATTTCATTGGTCGGAAGTGTGAAACCCGTTTGAATTATGATCCACATCTCAATTTGGGTTTTTAGAAAGCATTCCATCCGACCTTTCCAATAGTGGAAATCATCTCCGCTTGTAAAACAGAGGTCGACGGTGCTAAAACCCTCGAGATGGGCCATTAGAACAAAAAGACAAGGAGACTAAAATGAAAATCTAGCAACAAAAACACATTTAAAGTACCAAGACTTGGCCTTGGATTAGTAGTACGGGAAATAGAAAGAAATAAACTAAAAATAGAAAGTTAATCAAAGAAATAAGAAACTAAATAAAAGTAAGTACTACAACCTTCGATGTCCCCAAAGGCTACTAAACGTCGTTTTTGAGGATGACAACAGCTTGTTACAGGGGTAAACCCCTATAAGAAGTGTAGATCTCTGCGGGAGCTTCGATTTGGTAGGTAGACCGTGTCGTGGGTCAACTTGTACGAAAAGTTATGCCCGTTTGACCGTCGGCTACTCCAAAAGCTTAATACTTGCAAAACAAAATCAACGAAGAGTACCAAGACTTCGTCTTGGATTAGTAGAAAGGGAGAAAAATTTAAACCAAATAAAAACAAATCTGTAAAAAAAAGTTAGATTGGTGGTTTCAAATCTAAGCCCCTACTCGATACCAATTGTTGGATCAATGCGGTTCGCTAGAGGGGGTGAATAGCGAAAGAAAAACATTTTCAATTGCTTTCAAAAGAAATATACGCAGCGGAAAGATAAGCAAAACAAAAAGTAAAGGAGACAATAGAAACAAGATATTTACTTGGTTCAGAGTCAAGGCTACTACTCCAAGGCCCTAGTGGTCCTTGACCACGACGGAGGACAAATCACTAAACAAACTCCTCCTCGCTGGAGGTAGGAGTTAATCGATACAAAAAAACTTGAGGTAGAGGGACACTCTCTCCTCGTGATAATGATAAAAGCTCCGAAATATAAATGACAAACTGATAACAAAAACTAAGACCGACGCATAATAATAAAGAAAGTTAAACCTAGACGCTGAATGGAAGGACTTCATTGTCGAGAGTTGCGCACAGAATCGGAGGCTTTGAGCACTTAGAATTGTTGATGAAACCCTAGGTTTGGCCCTCCTTTTATAGCCTTTGAGCCCCTTTTCGAGTGGGTCTTCAACCAATCACAAATGGACACCAAACCGCTTTGAGGTGGAGTGATAAGCCTTGACTCCTCGAATCTAATCATTGACCATCACGATCGATGGCCATCATCGATCGATGGCGATCGATCGATTGATAACCTTCTGATCGACACACGCTACGAGTCCTCCAAGCCGCAATGAATCCGATGCTTGCTGCAAGTCAAAGTTAGCTCAATAAAAACATAATTTCGATGGTCGTCGACCATCTGATCTCGACCTAGACCATCTATAAGATGTCTTTGGTCGGATCTACGCTTAAGATCATCCCCGTAAAGAGGATACGACCTTACTTACTCTCGCACACACGAGCTTACCTCGATACTTACGTGTCGCTTTTGCTTCCGGCCTTCCACTCGATTCCTTCGGCTCCCTCCGAAGTAACTCGAGTATCGCCCGACCACCGCGGCTTCCTCCGGGTGTCGCTAGCCTTCAGCTCCAACTATATCAATCTTCTGCACACTCGATTCAGCTCGTGAGAAAACAAAATAGACTTAACTTTTGTGTCTTTGCTATAATCAAAACACAGGTTCGATTTCGGTGCCTCACTGCACCAACACCGTATCCTATATATTAGGATGATGATGTTCCCTTGAGGAGCTCATAAGGTTCATCATGTAAACCCTGTAGGTGGACTTGGTCCGGCATGTTGATAAGGTTTAGTGGTACTACTCATGGAATTAGATGTTGATTAATTAATTGCCAGTAAATTAATTGATCAACGAATATTCGAGATCTTAAACACGGGGAGATATATATACAAATAATATATGGAGCCCATATTAACTTATGGGGGATTTTGAGGTAGATCAATGATAATCCTCTAGTGAAATGGATTATCATTAATGGATTGGACTTTATGTGGGCTTGATCCATTGGGTGGCCAACATCCAACTCCTCCTCATGGTCCCTATTGTAGCCTATTAAAACCCTCATGGAGCCTAGATCCGACGATGGGAAATGAAACTCTAGATCTGACGGCGGAGATTAAATCTCTAGATATAACGGTGGAGATTAAATCTTTAGATCCAACAGTGGATTAAATCTCTAGATCTGACGGTTGAGACTAAATCCCTAGATTCGACGGTGGAGATTAAAAGGAGGCTTAAGGGGTGGGCGGCAACACACAATGGAGAATAGGGTTTTGGATTGGGCGGTTATGGTTTTGGAGGAGTCTTGGGTGGCAACACAAGTGGAAGGTTTTCCTATCTTCCTAGGGTTTTGGCCGGTGCCCCTCCTCTTCCTCTCATCCTTGGCCGGCCGCAAGAGCTAGGGTCTCTTCCCATGGAGCTTTTGGCCGGCGCCCACACTCCCTCTTCTATTCCTTGGTCGGTGGCAACATCAAGTCTCTTGACTTGGTGGTCGGTCCTAGATAGGGAAGAGTTTCATTTCATTCTTCCCTTTGTTCGGAGAGAGCAAGGAAGGGAAGAACATATTCTAGGAGGCTTCGACTTTTGGAAGATCGTCGCCCACACGACGTCCAAAAGAAGGAAGGACATACAATAGAAGATCAAGAGGTATAATCTTGTTTATTTTGATTAGTGTTCTTTTGTATTATGTATATGGTTCTTTACTTTGTTATGTGGCTAATTTACTTGGACCCCGAATACAAACACAAAAATCGGCGATCTGTACATCATCTATTCCGCGGCTATTTGAAGGATATAGGTAGGTTGTGTGAACAATAAGTTTGTTCAAGTGACCACTCTAATCGAATAGCATGACGATGGAACGGTTGCTTGGGTAATCCATCTTTGTCAAGGATAAATTTTTTTTATCCGGGGACATAGACGGGATTGCCTTGAACAAGCGACCGAGTTGAAGTGGGAAGCAAAGTTTCCTCCCTTCAAATGGTATCAGAGCCACGGTTTCCAGTTTTGTATGTTTAGGATTCAGTTACTTTTATGCACTTTTCTTATATTATATGTGCCGGATAATAGTAGGATGTGCGTAGGTTAACTTTTTGGTTGCAGGCATAGGATCCAACTATTATAGTCATATGTGTGTATGTGATTGTATGTGTGTAATTGTATATTATTTGAATCCTCGGGGTTGACGAGGCTAGTATTTAATTTTTGTAATTAAGTACGACATTGTTTAGCCACTCCTTTTATTTTAGTTTACTTTCGATCTAGATTTCATGTACACTCCTTCGTGGAGCATAGGATCGATGGATATAAATTAAAATAGTTTTTCTCGGCTCGGATCTCCAAATGGCTTGTACATGGTGTAGGGAGGAGGGGACGAGATGACGATATGACGGGAGGCATATTGGAGAACAAAAGCCATAATAGTTGAAAAATATTTTTTTATATATATTTTTTGCTTCTTATTTGATATGCATGTCATAGGCTAGGAAAATTCTTCAATTTTAAATTACTAAGTGGGAGAGGGATATTTTTATAAATTCCCACGGCCTCCATTACAATTTGACATATGATGCAAACAAACTTGCGCGTCGGCTCTGAGTGCCTTCCTCCATATCAGATGATTTTGTTTGCAGATCACAAGGTTGAATATAGTTATAGGAAATTATTAAGGAGCGTGTGTACTTCCCCATCGGAAGGCACATAACCCGAGATAATTTCCTTGGTACCGAGTAATGGTGAACACTTAGATGCAAATAAGAGTATCCTCCCCATCGGAGTCACTGCTTTTATTTGTAGGGCCGAAGAGGAACCAACTATTAATTTTATTTGTCAAAAAGTTAGGTTGACAAGATAGTAAAATTAATGGGTAAAATCTCCTCTTACAAATATAGAATTCGTATACGTCCACACTATCGTGGCATACGATATTCTCGGTGTTTTGAGGTGTTGGTTGATTTTAAAATTTTATTGTTTGAGAAATCAATAATTTTTTGAAATATAATGTTTTGATCTATGTGATTCTTAGGTTTTTCAAAAAAATGACTTTTCAACCCACTTGCTATGATACTGAAAGAAAATAAACTTACTGGACCCAATTATGTTGATTGGAAGAGAAATCTTGACATTGTTTTGACTGCTGAGGAGTACAAATATGTACTCTTCGAAGAGTGTCCTCCTAAGCCTATGGATAATTCTGGGGAAAAGTGTAGGGTCGATGTTGGCAAGCTAGAGTGGGGTGAATAGCCCTCTTTCGTCGTATGAGCGGAAGTCGTTCGTTGATTGTCTACAACTATCGTTAGCTCAAGCGGAAAATACAACTAAACAACAATAAAGATAAAGCAAGACACCAAACAATGCTAACAAGGGATGTAACGTGGTTCATGGCTTCGCCACTAATCCACGGTCCGATTCGTCCAAGGTGAATCACGCCTCAAGCTTTCACTATTCTCTCCTTTGCACCAAGCTAGGTGGAGGTAACCTCTTTACACAAGAATCCACTCTTCTTACAATGGAATGAGAATTAGCACAAGTAGAAGAGTGGAAAACGTTTAGAGAACTTTGGGAGATGTTAGGAGTTAAAGCATTAACATTAGGCTCCCAAAGGCCCTCACCCCTTCTCTTTATAGAGAAAGGGGAGTTCTTCCCGTTGGTCAGGCGCTAGTCGACTGATGCATGTCATCAGTCGACTGCCCCTCTAATGGCTTCTTAATGTCGTCGTCACTGTCCAACGGTAACCCTTATAGTCGACTGATGGTCTTCATCAGTCGACTGATGCCTTCATAGTCGACTGCCTAGTCGTCTATGAAGCATTCTCTGGCTAAAACCCTCGACACTAGTCGACTGGTAGACCAGAATGATTCCAGTCGAACACCAATCGAACACCAGTCGAGTCCATTCGACTTGGAGTCGACTGCCATGACATGGTAGTCGACTGGTGTCGTGTGAAACTCAAACTTAACATCCATTTGAGCTTCCAGCGGGCAGGTAAACCTCCACCCTTGTGGTCGAGCCTCCGACACTCAGCCATTCGATCAAGTTCACCTAATGAGCTACTTACAATTCACTCATTCTCTCATCTCACTTGAAGCCCCTCGCCGAAGCTCTCTTCATTCACGGCCACATCCCTCGGCAGCATCAAGCGCACGACACTACAATGCACCTTCACATCTCTTGCCCTCGAAGTCTGCTTCCTTGGCTTTGCTTCAAGTCATCTTGTCCGGCGGTCCCTCGGCAACATCAAGCGTGCGACTCTACAATGCTCCTTCTCCTACTCAAGCACGAGATTGTGAGCGGTGAAACTTGCCTAAGCTCCATGTGCGAATTACTAAGTCCTGCAAGACTCCAACGCGCATATCAAATCCAATCATCTTAACTTAAACCCTTTGCCACACACATCAAAACCATATCACGGGTTGATTACACTAACAATCTCTCTCTTTTTGATGTGTGGCAATCCATTTAAGTTAGGTAAGCATTTGATAAAAATACTAAGGTAAGAAAGCATGTAAATAAACATGATTATCAACTCTCCCCCTTAATACATGAAACTCCCCCTAAATCCAATTCTCCCCTTACTTAAACATGCATATTTCTCCCCCTTTGACACCATCAAAAATATTAAACAAAGTTTATACAAGCATGGCATCAACTCTAGGGAACAAAAATTACCAAAACATGCCTTAAAATCTGATAAAAGAAGGTTACTAAGCATGTTATCAATGATCTAGTTCGTAGACATTACTAATCGACTGACACTCTGATTTCAGATTTTTCTGATTTTCGGGATGAATTTCAAAAATGCATTAAAAATTCTACAAAATTTGAAAAATTATGAAATTTGGGGAACATATTTATTGTTAGTCTCTTTATCAATGAAAAATCATTATATTTTCGAAAATTAGTAAAAAATCCAAAAGCTTCAAAAACAACTAGGTTTTTTTATCAAGTTTGTATCAATTTTAACACCTAGTTTTGCTTTGGATTGTTGCAAAACATGAACACATAGATTTTTAAAGTAAGAAAATGTTTTGAAAACATATGAAATATCCAATCATGATCTTTGGGAAATATATCTATGAATTAAATATAAGTCTTCCCCATAATTGGTCTATTATTGCTATTTTGATACTTTAAAAGACCATCTAAATGCCATAGGCATTAGTGGACCATTAGTATCATCCTATCATCTCGCCCATGCTAAGTTTTCAATTAAGGTAGCCTATGGTGAGTGTGAGATGTATCCTAAAGGTATTTATATATACTTAACCATTAATTTCATGCAATTCTACACAAGGTTAAGTATCATCCTATCATACCACATGATCATAAAAATATATATGAATTGATTTTATATTATGATCATGAAACACATGTATTCATCAATTTATAATCATGCATTAGGTATAAATTATGATAAAAATTCAAATATCACCTAAAGCATGATTTTAAACCTTATTGCCCATGATTATCTATCAAATATCAAGATCATAAATCATGATTGCAAACATGTATAACAATTATATTAATCATCATGATTTAAGCATTATTATCAATTTATGGGCACATTATCATCACCCAACACTATTTCTAAAATTATGTCCCACCATCCTAAGTCAACCAAAAATATGATATAAGTAAATTCCATATGATTGACTATCCTAGGGTTTCCCTAACCCTTAAGGATGGATTTAACAACCCAAAACAAATTCTTTCCTATGGGGTTCACTAAAAATTCCTTAGGGATCCATTTTCTAGCTATTATTTTCTTTTTATCTTGAACCCTAGCAATCCAGCATTTATAGGCCTTTTCATTTTTATTTTCCTTATATCCTAGGCCTTTCTTGTTGAAGCTTGCCCTTTGGCTCCTTATGATCATGTTCAAGGTGTTGGAGCCTATGGTGAATTTTTCTAGGGCTTTGGTTAAATGATCTACTTTCTCTCTTAAAGCCCTATTTTCCTCAATGCATGCATCATTAACATCAAAAGACATATATTCATGTGAGCATGCATCATTGAAACTAGAAGAAATATTATCATTAATATTTAAGCATGCTTTTTCTAGTTTTTCTTCTAAGTCCTTAATTTGATCTAGCATGCTTTTATTCTTTTTCTTAGCCCTAAATAAATCCTTAGTAAGGATAGAAATTATGGAAACTATCTTATTGGGTGAGAGATTCGTTTCCATAGTTTCCATGTCCTCTTCCTTCGATTCCGATGATAATGAGGATGAAGCTCCCCCTTTACTCGAGCTCTCCTCACTAGTGCTTCTTTCTTCTTGCTCAGAGGAGGAGGTGTCTAGGTCATCAAACGCCATCAAAGAAAGGTTGGTGAAAAAAGCATTCTCCTCTTCCGATGATGATGATGATGATGAAGAGGGGTCATCCCAAGTTCTTGCTTTTAGTGCCTTGGCCTTCCCCTTTTCTTTGGCCTTCTTCTCTTCTTCCTTCTTCTTGCTCCCCTTTTTCTTCTTTTCTTCTTTCTTTCTCCTCTCTTCTTTGCTCTTGTTCAAGAGTGGACAATTATCTCTTATGTGTCCCTCTTGTTGGCAATTGTAGCAAATCACCTTCCCCCTTGGTCTTCTCCTCCTATCATTAGATTTATTAAATTTAAAATTTTTCAAAGTACGTCTTACCTTCCTTACCATGTAAGCTTCTTCCGTGCTATCCATGGAGGAGGAGGATGCTTCATCGGATGAGGAGGGAGTCTCCATCTTCTTCTTCCCCTTGTTGGCTATCAAGGCTACTCCTCTTGATGGTTGAATTCTAGGCTCTTCTACTACTCCTTCGAGCCTTGTTTCGTGGAGCTCCATGGTTGAGAAGAATTCCTCCAAGGTGCTAACTTATAAGTTCTTGGAGATGTAGAAGGAATCCACCATAGAGCTCCATCTTGAGGACCGAGGAAAGGCATATATAGCCTTCATTACCATATCCCGGTTGGAGAGCTTTTCCCCTACACTTGTCAAACCGGTTAGAATTTCCTTAAACCTAGAGTGTAGGGATTTTACCTTCTCTCCCTTTTCAAGTTTGATGTAGGATAGTTGGGAACGAAGGACATCTCTCCTTGCTAGCTTGGCCTCGGATGTGCCTTCATGAATCTCTATAAGTTTCTCCCACATCTCCTTGGCGCTAGCACATTGCCCTATCCGATTCACTTCTTGTTGGGGGAGTACGTTGTAAAGGTGGTGCTTTGCCTTGGAGTTTGCCAAGTATTCCTCCCTTTGCCTCTTGCTCCACCTTGATTTTTCAAATGGCTCCCCTTCTTCATCCCTAGGCATCTCGAAACCATTTTCCATAATTAATAGAATTTCGAAGTCGGTTCCGAAAAATACCTCCATTCGCTTCTTCCACCAAGAGAATTCCCCCTCGAACTTTGGCGGATGAATATTAGAGCCGGTCATCTCGTGATGTAGTGCTTGTTGCAGTGGTTAGTCCTCGACAAGCGACTTGGCTTTGATACCACTTGTAGGGTCGATGTTGGCCGGCTAGAGGGGGTGAATATCCCTCTTTCATCGTATGAGTGGAAGTCGTTCGTTGATTGTCTACAACTATCATTAGCGCAAGCGGAAAATACAACTAAACAACAATAAAGATAAAGCAAGATACCAAACAATGCTAACAAGGGATGTAATGTGGTTCACGGCTTCGCCACTAATCCACGGTCCGATTCATCCAAGGTGAATCACGCCTCAAGCTTTCACTATTCTCTCCTTTACACCAAGCTAGTGTTGGTGCAGTGGGCACCTAAGTCGAACCTAAGTTTTGATTATAGCAAACGATACAAAGTTAAGCTTATATTGTTATCTCACGAGCTAAATCAAGTGTGCAGAAAAGTCTCAATGTTGGAGCTGAAGGCTAGCGACACCCGGAGGAAGCCGCGGTGGTCGGGCGACACTCGAGTTACTTCGGAGGGAGCCGAAGGAATCGAGTGGAAGGCCGGAAGCAAAAGTAACACGTAAGTATCGAGGTAAGCTCATGTGTGCGAGCGTAAGTGAGGTCGTATCCTCTTTACGGGGATGATCTTAGGCGACGATCCGACCCAAGACTTCCCATGGAAGGTCTATGTTGAGATCGGACGGCAAGTGGCCGTCGAATCCGCTTATATTTTGAGCTAACTCTTTATTGTAGTCAAAAATCCTGGCCATCAGTTCAACCGGCCAGTTCAACCAGCGCCAGTTCAACCGGTGGTCAAAAAATCAGCCTCGAGGAGTCAAGCTTTATCACCATTTTTCAAGGAGTTTTGTGCCCATTTGTGATTGGTTGAAGACCCATTCGTTGAGGGGCTTAAAGGCTATAAAAGGAGGGCCAAACCTAGGGTTTCATCCTCAATTCTAAGTGCTCAAAAGCCTCCATTACGCTGCAACTCTCCGAAGACTCTACAACAACGAAGTGCTGCCAACAACCCTAGCTTAAAGTTTCTTTTGTTTAGTTGTTGGTATAATCTTAATTTGTTATTGCTTTCAATATTGCAATTCTTTTTAATCGAGGCTTTTCGTTGCATTTTACTTTAATAGAAGAGAGGGTTTGTCTCTCTATCTTTTTGCTTCGAAGGCTTTTGTAATCGTAAAACTCCTACCTCCAACGAGGAGGAGTGTTTTAGTGAATTGCCCTCCGTACACGGTCTAGGACCGTTAGGGCCTTGGAGTAGTAGCCGAAGGCTACGAACCAAGTAAAAAACTATTTTTCTCATTTATTTTTTATTTACATTTCCACTGCGTTTAATTGTCTATCGAACGATTTAAAAGAAAAGTTTTTATCGCTATTCACCCCCCCCCCTCTAGCGATCCGCTTCGATCCAACAATTGGTATCAGAGCCGGGGGTTGCTAAGATTTGGTGAAACCACCAATCTAGCCATTTTTCACAGATTTATTTTTCTTTTATTTCTATTTATTTCTGATTTATTTCTCTTTGTTAAATTTACTCCCGCACTACTAATCCAAGACGCGAGTCTTGGTACCTTGTTTTGTGTTTTTGTCGTTGCTAGTTTCTTCGTCTTCGTCCCTTTTTGTCTTTTGTTCTAATGGCCCATCTCGAGGGTTTTAGCACCGTCTGACCTCCATTTTACAATGGAGATGACTTCCGTTATTGGAAGGGTCGGATGGAAAGCTTTCTCAAAACCCAAATCGAGATGTGGATCATAATCCAAACGGGTTTCACACTTCCGACTAATGAAGTGGGTGACTCCTTGGATTATGATCAATGGACCATTGCGACAAAATGACAAGTCGAAGCCGACGCCAAGGCAACACAAATCCTCCAATACGGCTTGTCCAAGGAGGAGTTAAATCGCGTCGGCCCCTTCATTAGCGCAAAGGACCTTTGGACAAAGCTGATCGAGTTACACAAAGGATCGGATCAAGCTAAGGTTTGCAAACGTGATTTGTTGTTCAATAAATTGTACACACTAAAAATGCAGGAACACGAGTCCGCGACGCAACTCCACGCCCGTGTCCAAGACATAGTCAACAACCTACACGCAATCGGGCAAAAGGTCGAAAACCACGACCTTATAAGGTATGTTCTAAACTCTTTTCCGTGGACTACCTTGTGGGCATCCATGGTCGATGCCTACAAGGTCTCCAAGGACCTTTCTAAACTTAGATTAG
Source organism: Wurfbainia villosa (assembly GCA_025175895.1). Lineage (NCBI taxonomy): Eukaryota > Viridiplantae > Streptophyta > Magnoliopsida > Zingiberales > Zingiberaceae > Wurfbainia > Wurfbainia villosa. The sequence continues at coordinate 31,802,552 of CM046000.1, read as the reverse complement.
ATGAACTCTTTTCGGATTTCGAATTACATGAGCAGTCCAACTCGGAACCCGAGAGGGGTATAGCCTTGTTTGCAGGTTCAAAGAAGAAGAAAATCGCAAGCAAGCCACCACCAACCGAGGAGGAAGATGAGTCCGAAGAAGAAGTTGACCCGGAATTGATCACAACTAATCAACCTAGCTCAAGGATAGCCAAGGGACAAAAGCGAACCACAACTCGACCCAACCAAGGTAAGCCTAAAAGTTCTAATATTAGGTGTTATGAGTGTAACAGGTTTGGACATATAAAGTCCGAGTGCCCCAAGCTCAACCACCAAGCACCTAAGCACAAGAAGGCCCTCAATGCGACATGGGAAGAAGCGTCATCCGAAGAAGACGAAGACCACGTCTTCATGGCGAAATCGATTGAGTCCGACACGGAGACCGAACCTGAACTTGAGTCAGAACCTGAGGATGACTCGGACTACGAAGCTACCTTCAAGTCAAGCCACGGATACGCATCCGGTTCAAAAGATACCCTTAAGGTGAGTCGAACCTTATTTAATACTTTACATAATACGGTTAGGTTTTTGTCTAGGAAGTTAGCTAAGTCCGAGTCCAAGGTCGAGACCCTGGTTGAGGAAGTTAAACTCCTCAAACACGAGGTCTCCCTAACCTCTTCGACTAGTCGAGTTCAAGAGAAGGACTCAACTCGGGTTGAAAAACTCGAAGTTGAGAACTCACTCTTGAAAAGTCAAGTCGAAGATCTTAGGAATACGTTGGAAAGGTTTACTTTGGGATCCAAAGGACTTGACCTCCTACTTGGATCGCAAAGGGCCGTGTACAACAAGGCCGGACTAGGGTTTAGCTCAAACACGACCAATAAGTCATATATGTCAATTGTAAGTAGACATAAAAAATGTGTCCAAGCATGGGTCCCTAAGACCACTTTGATTTCAACTCTAGGATCCAACTCGTACTGGGTTCCCAAGGACCAAATCCACTATGTGGATAGACCGAACCGATTCAACGGTCTAGGGGGAGCCAGTACAAAACATGTTTGTGTTTTAACTTAGAAATTGCATGCTTAGATTTATTTATTTTATTTATTTTTTTTTCTTTCGTGAACTCACTTAGAACACGTAAATAACCAACTAAAATCCTTCGAAAAGATTGAGCCTCGGGGAGCCTCTTTTCAAATAACCAACTAAAATCCTTCGAAAAGATTGAGCCTCGGGGAGCCTCTTTTCAAATAATCAACTAAAATCCTTCGAAAAGATTGAGCCTCGGGGAACCTCTTTTCAAAAATAACTAGTTAGACGAGGAAATAATTTTAGGTGAGTCAAGTCATCATTTTCTTGAAAATGGCTTTGTCTAAGGAAGTGGTCGATGATCCGATAAAAGAAGGCCCCTGTGCCTCGCCACGACCTGGAAGCCATGATCTTGAAAAGGTAAACTTGACAAGCCTAGGGTCAAATCCAAATCTAACATTACTTAAACATAAATGCACTTAATCAACTTAATTGGAAGTCATCTCACAAAGAACACATAAGTATAACATGCTTGATCATATAGACTCAGGTGAGATGACCTAGGTTTAACAACTTACAACCAATTTTTTTAAAAAAATATAATAATCTAACATCCAATCCAACCACCTTGTGTGTAGGATCAATGGATGTTAGACAGCGGTTGCTCCCGACACATGATCGGAGATCAACTCAAATTCGCGAAGCTTCGATTCAAACGACAAGGATCAGTAGCCTTTGGGAATAACGGCAAGCTCAAAATCATCGGATCAGGTGATATCGAGCTTAACTCGAATTTTGTTATTAAAAATGTATTACTTGTAGAGAATTTTGAATATAACCTGCTTAGCGTAAGCCAATTATGTGACAATAATTATAAGGTCGTATTTTTAGAAAATGAATGTGTAATTAAAACAAATGAAACAGCTAAAACAATACTCAAAGGAACTAGGATAAATAACATTTATACAATTAACTTAATCAAATCCTCAGCCAAATGTCTTATGACACAGGAAGAGGAATCATGGTTGTGGCATCGATGACTCGGTCACTCGCACCCAAGACTCGTCCACAAGATGAGTCAGAGTGGCCTAGTCAGAGGCTTACCCAACCTTAACAATTTGGTTAATAAAATCTATAATGCTTGTCAACAAGGAAAACAACCTAGAACACAACACAAGTTAACTAACCAAGAACGAACCTCAAGTGTACTTGAGCTCCTGCATATGGATCTATTCGATTCACATGGAGCCAAGTCACTCAATAAAAGTCAATATTGCTTAGTCATAATTGATGACTACTCCAGGTTTACCTGGGTTAGGTTCATCAAACATAAAAATGATACCCTAGATCAATTAATCAATTTATTCAAATTAATCGATAATCAAAAAAATCTTAAGGTTAAAAGAATTAGAAGCGATCATGGTGGTGAATTCGAAAATCAAAGGTTCACCGACTTCTATAACCTAAACGGATACCACCATGAATTCTCTTGCCCTAGGACCCCTCAACAAAATGGCCTAGTGGAGCGGAAAAACCGAACTCTACAAGAAGCCGCTAGGACCATGTTGAACGAATATGACCTACCCGATAGGTTTTGGGCAGAAGCCGTGAGTACGGCATGCTATGTCCAAAATAGAATCCTTATGGTAAAGAGGCACCTTAAGACCTCATACGAGATTTATCACGATAAAATACCTAACATCAAGTACTTTAGGGTATTTGGGTGTAAGGTACATATCCTAAACACTAAGGATTACCTAGGGAAATTTACATCCAAGACCACGACCAGAATCTTTCTAGGATACTCGACTACAAGTCGAGCTTATAGAGTATATAACCACGACACCCTTAGAGTCGAGGAGACTATCAATGTAGTATTTGATGAAGGACATGAACCTACAAAACCCCTGGCAACCCCAATTAGCGAGCCGATTCATACTAGACCTAACTCTGATCCGGAGATCAGGTCTAGTGTTAATCCTAACCTAAGTCAACCAAGTCACTCTATTGATCAAGTGATAGATGACTCCAACCAAACTAATGTTCAACCAAGTCACCCCATTGATCAAGCATTAGGTGACACAAACCCAACCCAATCTAGGATTCAGACTAACCACCCTATCGATCAAGTGATAGGAGATCCTAATCTAGGAGTTCGAACTAGAGCATCCTATAGGAACCTTAGTCAAATTTCCTTAATTTCAAAGATAGAACCCAAATCAATTGAACAAGCTCTTCTTGATCCCGATTGGATTATTGCAATGCAAGAAGAGCTAGCTCAATTTACTAGGAATGAAGTGTGGAAATTAGTACCACCACCTAAAGACAAAATGATAATTGGAACAAGGTGGGTGTTTCGAAATATGCTTGATGATAAAGGTGAAGTAGTTAGAAACAAGGCTAGGTTAGTCGCCAAAGAGTTTAGTCAAGTCGAAGGCTTAGATTATGACGAAACCTATGCCCCAGTAGCTAGACTCGAATCCATTCGAATGTTGCTAGCTTATGCCGCACATCGAGGATTTAAGCTGTTTCAAATGGATGTTAAGTCGGCATTCTTAAATGGATACATTAAAGAAGAAGTTTATGTTAGCCAACCCCCCGGATTCGAAAATCTAGATAAACCCGACCATGTTCTAAAACTTAAGAAAGCTCTCTATGGACTTAAACAAGCTCCTCGAGCTTGGTACGAGAGACTTTCAATCCATCTTAAGTCAAAAGGGTTTAACCAAGGCTTAGTTGACCCAACTCTCTTCGTAAAAACCTTAGGTAAAGAAATATTCATAGCTCAAATTTACGTAGACGATATAATTTTTGGAACCTCTAACTCAGCCTTACTAAACGAGTTCGTTTCACTCATGGAAAGTGAGTTTGAAATGAACTTGGTAGGCGAGTTAAGTTTCTTTTTAGGTCTACAAATTAAACAAACTAAGGATGGTATATACCTATATCAACAAAAATACACTAAGGAGTTAATTAAAAGATTTGGAATGCAAGACGCTAAGATAATAAACACCCCAATGGCGATTAATGTTAACATAGGAGAAGACCTAGAAAGTAAGTCCATTGACTTAAAGTACTATAGGAGCGCGATAGGAAGTCTCCTATACTTAACTGCGAGTCGACCCGACATCCTATTCGCAGTAAGTATGTGCGCCAGGTTTCAAACCTGTGCTAAGGAGTCTCACCTAACCCTAGTTAAGCGTATCCTTAGATATCTTAAGGGTACACTTAACGTTGGTATTTGGTACCCTAGATCTATGGAGTTCGAACTAATCGGCTACTCCGATTCGGATTATGCCGGTAGTAAACTCGATAGAAAGAGCACGAGTGGTTGTTGTCAACTACTCGGCTCAAGTCTAGTGAGTTGGTGCAGTAGGAAGCAACATTATGTTGCCTTATCTACCACCGAAGCCGAATACGTTGCAATGGGTGAGTGTGTAACTCAGCTTCTTTTGATGAAGCACACTCTCCGAGACTTTAGGTTGGACTTCACCATAACTAAAATTTTTGTAGACAACATAAGTTCGATAAATCTAACTAAGAACTCTATATGCCATTCAAGGACAAAGCATATAGAGGTAAAACACCATTTCATTCGAGAACATGTAGCCAACGGCTCCATACAACTCGAATATGTTGACTCGAAGTCTAACCTAGCAGACATATTTACTAAACCACTACCCGAAGCCGAATTTAGTCTCTTGAGACGAAGATTAGGCATGTGCATAATAGAATAGAAACTTACAAATTATATTTTCTTACTACTATTTCTTACTTTTTTTCATGGAACTAGCATAGGACATACCTTAGATATCATGCACCTATAGATTTAAGGAGCCAATACATCTCACAACACATAGGACTAATGTGTTTGTGTACTTAGCCACGTAGATGGGCGTGAGATGTTAGGACCTTACTCCTGGTTCCAGATGTAGAGCTAGTGCATCGCTATGAACCACGGAGTATAATCATACATACTAACCGACTCTGACCAAGACTGGTTGATCCTTCATATCAATCAAGCCAAATATGAGTCGAACATTTTATAGATGAACTTATTTTCACTATATTATTTTTAAAAATAAAAATGTGGAACATGCTTGGACTTTAAATTTAACATTTATTTTGTTTTCCACACACCCCTTACTCTTTTCGATATACGGCAAAAGGGGGAGAAAAAGGACAAAAGTTAAGGGATCAAATTTTTTTTTGATAACTTAACTCTTACTTCATAATTAAACCAAAAGTTAACTTTATGTTTTGAAAACTTATTTAACTTTTAAAGGCCAAGGTTAAGAAATCATTTGGTTTCTTAACTTAAAACTTATTTTAAACACTATGGCCAATATTAAGTAATTTCGATTACTTAATTCTTTTTCATAGTAGCAAATATCAAGGGGGAGAGTTAAAACCCTTTCTCAAGTACTCACCCTCGGTCAAGGGGGAGGATTCCTCAAGGGGGAGCACTTGAAAAAGAATTTTTATATACTCCTACTCATTCATGTATAATCTCATACTTATTTTTGTCTTAACTTTGTATGTGGGTTTGCCATAAATCAAAAAGGGGGAGATTGTTGGTGAAGTGGGCACCTAAGTCGAACCTAAGTTTTGATTATAGCAAACGATACAAAGTTAAGCTTATATTGTTATCTTACGAGCTAAATCAAGTGTGCAGAAAAGTCTCAATGCTGGAGCTGAAGGCTAGCGACACCCGGAGGAAGCCGCGGTGGTCGGGCGACACTCGAGTTACTTCGGAGGGAGCCGAAGGAATCGAGTGGAAGGCCGGAAGCAAAAGCAACACGTAAGTATCGAGGTAAGCTCATGTGTGCGAGCGTAAGTGATGTCGTATCCTCTTTACGGGGATGATCTTAGGCGACGATCCGACCCAAGACTTCCCATGGAAGGTCTATGTTGAGATCGGACGACAAGTGGCCATCGAATTCGCTTATATTTTGAGCTAACTCTTTATTGTAGTCAAAAATCCTGGCCATCAGTTCAACCGGCCAGTTCAACCGGCCAGTTCAATCGGTGGTCAAAAATCAGCCTCGAGGAGTCAAGCTTTATCACCATTTTTCAAGGAGTTTTGTGCCCATTTGTGATTGGTTGAAGACCCATTCGTTGAGGGGCTTAAAGGCTATAAAAGGAGGGCCAAACCTAGGGTTTCATCCTCAATTCTAAGTGCTCAAAAGCCTCCGTTACGCTGCAACTCTCTGACGACTCTACAACAACGAAGTGCTGCCAACAACCCTAGCTTAAAGTTTCTTTTGTTTAGTTGTTGGTATAATCTTAATTTGTTATTGCTTACAATATTGCAATTCTTTTTAATCGAGGCTTTTCGTTGCATTTTACTTTAATAGAAGAGAGGGTTTGTCTCTCTATCTTTTTGCTTCGAAGGCTTTTGTAATCGTAAAACTCCTACCTCCAACGAGGAGGAGTGTTTTAGTGAATTGCCCTCCGTACACGGTCTAGGACCGTTAGGGCCTTGGAGTTGTAGCCGAAGGCTACGAACCAAGTAAAAAAACTATTTGTCTCATTTAGTTTTTATTTACATTTCCGCTGCGTTTAATTTTCTATCGAATGATTTAAAAGAAAAGTTTTTATCGCTATTCACCCCCCCCCCCCTCTAGCGATCCGCTTCGATCCAACAGCTAGGTGGAGGTAACCTCTTTTCACAAGAATCCACTCTTCTTACAATGGAATGAGAATTAGCACAAATAGAAGAGTGGAAAACATTTAGAGCACTTTGGGAGATGTTAGGAGTTAAAGAATTAACATTAGGCTCGCAAAGGCCCTCACCCCTTCTCTTTATAGAGAAAGGGGAGTTCTTCCCGTTGGTCAACCACCAGTCGACTGATGCATGTCATCAGTCGACTGCCCCTCTAACGGCTGACTCCAACGGCTTCTTAATGCTGTCGTCACTGTCCAACGGTAACCCTATCAGTCGACTGATGGTCTTCATCAGTCGACTGATGCCTTCGTAGTCAACTGCCTAGTCGGCTACGAAGCATTCTGTGGCCGAAACCCTCGACACCAGTCAACTGCTCTCCTTGGCAGTCGACTTGTCGACCAGAATGATTCCAGTCGAACACTAGTCGAGTCCATTCGACTTGGAGCAGTCGACTGCCATGACATGGTAGTCGACTGGTGTCATGTGAAACTCAAACTTAACATTCGTTTGAGCTTCCGGCGGTCAGGTAAATCTCAACCCTTGCAGTCGAGCCTCTGACACTCAACCATTTGGCCAAGTTCACCTAATTAGCTACTTATAATTCACTCATTCTCTCATCTCACTCGAAGCCCCTCGCCGAACCTCTCTTCGTTAGCGGCCACGTCTCTCGGCAGCATCAAGTGCACGACTCTGCAAAGCTCCTTCGCGTCTCTTGCCCTTGAAGTCTACTTCCCTGGCTTCATTTCAAGTCATCTCATCTGGCGGTCCCTCGGTAGCATCAAGCGCACAGCTCTGCAATGCTCCTTCTCAGACTCAAGCACGAGGTTGTGAGCGGTGACACTTGCCTAAGCTCCATGTGCGAATTACTAAGTCCTGCAAGACTCTAACACACATATCAAATCCAATCATCCTAAATTAAACCCTTTGCCACACACATCAAAACCATATCACGGGTTGATTGCACTAACAAAAAGGAGAAGGAGAGTTATAAGAAGTGGATCAAGGCTGATGAGATGGCGCAGTGTTACATTTTGGCTTCTATGTCAAATGTATTGTAACCTCAGCATCAAGCCATGCCCACTACTTATGACATGATGCTCAATCTCAAAGAGCTTTTCGGACACTAGAATCGGGTTGCTAGGCAGGAAGCCATGAGAAACTTGATGATGACCACCATGATCGAGGGAACACCCGTGAAAGATCATGTTCTCAAGATGATAGCTTATTTGAATGAGCTAGAAGTCCTCGGAGCTGAGATCGATGGGGAAACCCAGGTCGATATCATTCTCCAGTCTCTACCTAGGAGTTTTGAGCAGTTTCGCCTGAACTAAAACATGAATAAAAGGTTGTATTCATTGGCGGAACTTCTGACAGAACTCCAGGCGGCAGAGGGGCTTTTTCGTCAGAGTGCTCAGGCTCAAGCCATGGTTACCCAAAAGGTTTCTGCTTCTAAGCCGAAAGGTAAGAATAAGAAGAAACAAGCTGGGGCAAAGGTGGTGGGAGGATCTCAGGGAGGAGTAAAGAAGTCGAAAGGCAAGTGCTTCACTTGCAAGCAGACTGGACACTGGAAGAAGGACTGCCCCAACTGAAAGCAGAACAAAGGTATATCTTTTAGTCTAGTCGTTGAAATATATTTAGCGATGTTATCTACCGGCACCTGGTGTATAGATATGGGAGCCACTGATCATGTCTGCAATACTTTGCAGGGGTTCCAGGAAACCAGACGACTGGCTGAAGGGGAGATTACCGTCTACTTGGGTGATGCTACGAAGGTAGCGGTTGTTGCAGTGGGAGATGTTTATTTATCTTTCGAGAGGAATAAAGTTTTGGTTCTGAAAAATTGTCTTTATGTACCTTTATTTAGAAAGAATTTGATTTCGGTTTCTAAATTGTTTATGGATGGATATTTTATTTCTTTTAATGATAGAGTTGTTATGAAAAGGAATAGGGAGATTATCTGTTCTGGTGCATTGATAGGAAATTTATATACACTTCAACCAAAATCTCCCATGATGCAAATAGAAGTAAATAATTCATCTTTTAATTCCAATAAGAGAAAAGAACCTTCGAAGATGAACCAAACATATCTTTGGCATCTAAGGCTAGGTCATATTAACCTAAGCAGAATTCAAAGGTTGATAGCTGATGGACCTCTAAGTTCATTAGTGTTGGAAGATTTTCCAACTTGCGAATCTTGCTTGGAGGGTAAAATGACCAAGAGGCCTTTTAAGGCCAAGGGGTATAGAGCTAAAGATGTGTTAGAGTTGGTTCATTTTGATTTGTGTGGTCCTATGTCTATTCAGGCAAGAGGTGGTTTTGAATATTTCGTCTCTTTCATAGACGATTATTCAAGATATAGATACATTTACTAGATGGGCCACAAGTCTGAATGCTTTGACAAGTTTAAAGAATTCAAGGCTGATGTGGAGAAATGTCAAGGTAAAAGTATCAAGACACTATGATCTGATCGTGGTGGTGAGTACCTCTTGGGAGAGTTTAGGAATTACTTATCAGAGGTTGGGATTCAATCCCAATTGTCTGTACCTGGCACACCGCAGTAGAATGGTGTAGCAGAGCGAAGGAATAGGACTCTTATAGAGATGGTTAGATTGATGATGAGTTATTCTGAGTTGCCAGATTCGTTTTGGGGATATGCTTTAGATACGACAGTGTATATTCTTAACTTGGTACCACTTAAATCAGTGCCTTCTACTACCACAGAATTATGGACTGGACAAAAGCCTAGTCTGAAACATATTCGGATTTGGGAGAGTCCAGCACATGTGCTAAAGGCAGATGCTGGTAAGTTTGAACCTCGTACAGAAGTGCGCATGTTCATTGGCTATCCTAGAGGAACGAAAGGTGGTTTGTTTTATAGCCCTAGAGATCAGAGGGTGATCATTAACATGAACGCTAGATTTCTAGAGGAAGACTATGTGATGAACCACAAACCTATGAGTAAGATTGTTCTGGAGGAATTTAAAGGGGAAGTCACTGCTTCAGTACCACCAGTACAAGAGGATATACCACAAGTCACTGCACCGCGTGTCATAGAGGATACACAAGTGATACCTCATCGTAGTGGGAGGGTTGTTAGATAGCCTGATAGATTCATGTTCTTGGGAGAATCTTCTGATTTGGTCCCTGGTGAACATGAACCTGATCCCTGGACATATGATGAGGCGATCCAAGATAAAGATGCAGTATCTTGGCAAAGTACGATGAATTCTGAGATAGAATCTATGGATTCAAATCAGGTCTGGGAGCTAGTAGAACTACCCAATGGTGTAAAAGCCATTGGATGCAAGTGGATCTACAAAAGAAAGAGAGGAAAACACGGGAAGGTTGAGACCTTCAAAGAGAGGCTTGTTGTGAAGGGGTATACTCAGAAAGAGGGCATCGATAATGAGGAGACCTTTTCACCTGTAGCGATGCTTAAGTCTATCTGGATTCTCTTATGTATTGCTGCTCATATGGATTATGAGGTATGGAAGATGGATGCCAAGACAACTTTCCTTAATGGAAATCTTGAGGAAAACATCTATATGAAGCAACCAGAGGGATTCATTGCAAAGGGCAAAGAGCATCTTGTGTGCAAGCTTAATCGATCCATTTATGGATTGAAGCAAGCTTCGAGATCTTGGAACATCTTCTTTGATGAGGTAATCCAGTCTTATGGATTTATTCAAAGTCCGGATGAGTCTTGTGTATACAAGAGATGTGATAAAAACGTAGTGGTATTTCATGTACTATACGTAGATGACATTTTGTTAATTGACAACAATGTCAAGTGTTATCGGACGTAAGGGTATGGTTGTCCAAACAGTTTGATATGAAGGACTTGGGAGAAGTGGGACACATCCTTGGGATCAAGGTTATAAGGGATCGTAGGAAAAGGATGTTGTTCTTGTCTCAAGCTTCATACATAGACACCATTATAGATCGTTTTAGCATGCATAACTCCAAGAAAGTTTTTCTACCTTTCAGGTATGGAGTTCCTTTATCTAAGGAGATGTGTCCTAGAACATCTAAGGAGATAGAGGAGATGAAGGCGGTTCCTTATGCTTCGGCAGTAGGAAGCCTCATGTATGTCATGCTATGTACGAGACCGGATATCTACATTGCCGTGGGCATGGTCAGCAGATATCAAAGTAATCCAATATAGGGACATTGGACTGTGGTAAAGCATATATTGAAGTACCTGAGAAGGACTAGGGATTATATACTAGTTTACCAGGCAGACGAATTACTCCCTGTGGGTTATACAGATTCCGACTTTCAATAAGGTAGGGATAACAGTAATTCTATCTCAGGTTTTGTGTTTACTTTGGGAGGTGGAGCCATTGAATAGAGGAGTGTCAAGCAGAAATGTGTGGTGGACTCTACCATGGAAGTTGAGTATGTCGTAGCCCCTAAGGTGGCCAAAGAAGTTGTATGGCTCAAGAACTTCTTGATGGACTTAGATGTGATTCCTAGTTTGCCCAGAACTATCACAATTTATTGTGATAATAGTGGTGCAGTTGCAAACTTGAAAGAACCACGAGCCCATAAGACAAGAAAACACATAGAGCGCAAGTACCACCTGATACAAGAAATCGTAAAGCGTTGAGAAGTTGTTGTGGCCAAGATTGCATCAGAGGATAACCTGGTATATCCTTTCACTAAGTCCCTTCCAGCGAGAGCATTTGATAGGCATGTGAAGGGAATGAGAATCAGATGTATGGCAGTATAACGATAACATAGACTTTTAGTATAAGTGGGAGATTGTTGGGATGTATACTGAAAAGTCTATCTTTTGTATGAACATCTTTATTTTTTAAATAAGGATCACATGATCATTGTTTGCATATTTATGGTTATGCATATTGTCTGATACATTACATTGTAAATAACATGGTGTGTAGTGTCACATGGGAGATCATGTTATCAGTTCCTTGTAGAGTATAAGTAGAGGCTCACAACCGAGATGGTTTTGGACAAACCATTGGTATGGTTGTAGTGTGATTTGGTATTGGTTTGTCTTGACCATAGAATTACACTAGTATACTTTGTGTGTATTGAGCAGGACCGACTTAGAATTGATTCGATTTATTGCTGACTACATAATTGAATCGGACCTCGGATATTATGTTGTACATGCTCTTAATCCCGATATAATAATGGGCGCATATACTTAGTATTTATTTCTTTGATTTACCAATGGGAGAGATTTATAGATTAAATCGATACGCTCGGTAAGTTGGGAAATGATATTATTTATATGGTGCATCGTTGATTATAGGAGGAAACCGTGTCCTATATATTAGGATGATAATGTCCCCTTGAGGAGCTCATAAGATTCATCATGTAAACCCTGTAGGTAGACTTGGTCCGGCATGATGATAAGATTGAGTAGTACTACACATGGAGTTAGATGTTGATTAATTAATTGTCAGTAAATTAATTAATCAACGGACATTCGAGATCTTAAACACGGGGAGATATATGTAAAAATAATATATGGAGACCATATTAACTTATGGGGGTTGGTGAGGTAGATCAATGATAATCCACTAGTGGAATGGATTATCATTAATGGATTGGACTTTATGTGGGCTTGATCCATTAGGTGGCCAAGATCCAACTCCTCCTCATGGTCCCTATTGTAGCCTATTAAAACTCTCATGGAGCCTAGATCTGATGATGGGAAATGTAACTCTAGATCCGACGGTGGAGATTAAATCTCTAGATCCAACTGTGGAGATTAAATCTTTAGATCCTACGGTGGAGATTAAATCTCTAGATCCGACGGTTGAGATTAAATCCCTAGATCCGACGGTTGAGATTAAATCCCTAGATTCGACGATTGAGATTAAATCCCTAGATCCGACGGTGGAGATTAAAAGGAGGCTTAAGCCTAACTCTATAAAAGGAGGCTTAAGAGGTGGGCAGCAACACACAAGGGAGATTAGGGTTTTGGATTGGGTGGCTAGGGTTTTGGAGGAGTCTTGGGTGGCAACACAAGTGGAAGGTTTTCCTATCTTCCTAGGGCTTTGGCCGGCACCCCTCTTCTTCTTCTCATCCTTGGTCGGCGTCCCAATCTTCTTCCTCTCATCCTTGGCCGACAGCATGAGCTAGGGTCTCTTCCCTTGGAGCTTTTTGTCGGCCCCCACACTCCCTCTTCTATTCCTTGGCCGGTGGTAACATCAAGTCTCTTGACTTGGTGGCCGATCCTAGATAGGGAAGAGTTTCGTTTCATTCTTCCCTTTGTTCGGAGCGAGAAAGGAAGGGAAGAACGTGTTCTAGGAGGCTTCGACTTTTGGAAGATCGTCGCCAACACGACGTCCAAAAGGAGGAAGGACATACAATAGAAGGTCAAGAGGTATAACAAGAGGTCTAATCTTGTTTATTTTGATTAGTGTTCTTTTGTATTATGTATATGGTTCTTTACTTTGTTATGTGGCTAATTTACTTGGACCCCGAATACAAACACAAAAACCGGCGATCCATACATCGTCTATTCCACGGCTATTCGAAGGATAGAGGTAGGTTGCGTGAACAACAAGTTTGTTCAAGTGACCACTCTAATCGAATAGCATGACGATGGAATGGTTTCTTGGGTAATCCATCTTTGTCAAGGATAATTTTTTTTTATTCGAGGACATAGACGGGATTGCCTTGAACAAGCGACCGAGTTGAAGTGGGAAGCTAAGTTTCCTCCCTTCAATGGATTTATTCAAAGTCCGGATGAGTCTTGTGTATACAAGAGATGTGATGAAAACGTAGTGATATTTCTTGTACTATGCGTAGATGACATTTTTCTCATTGGCAACAATGTCAAAGTGTTGTCAAATGTAAGGGTATGGTTGTCTAAACAGTTTGATATGAAGGACTTGGGAGAAGTGGGAAACATCCTTGAGATCAGGGTTATAAGGGATCGCAAGAAAAGGATGTTGTGCTTATCTCAAGCTTCATATGTAGACACTGTTGGATCGAAGAGGATCGCTAGAGGGGGGGGGGTGAATAGCGATAAAACTTTTTTTTCGAGTTCGTATCAAAAATCGAGTAGATAATTAATTGCAGCGGAAATGTAAATGTAAAGTAAAAAGAGACAAAGGAGTTTTACTTGGTTCGTAGCCTTCGGCTACTACTCCAAGGCCCTAGCGGTCTTCGACCATGTACGGAGGGCAAAAACACTAAAGAACTCCTCCCCGTTAGAGGTAGGAGTTTAATCGATACAAGTAAAGCACAAAGCTTGAGGTAGAGGGACACTCCCCCTCTCCTCGTTAAGATTAAAGCTCCGAAAATGAAAGTACTAAACTGAAATAAAACTCTAACCGATATAATAAAATGAAAACAAATAAACCTAGACGTCGGAGAAGAAGCACTTCGTTGTCGGAGAAGTTGTAGCTTTGCGGAGGCTTTTGGAAGCTTAGAATTGATGATGAAACCCTAGGTTTGGACCTCCTTTTATAGCCTTTGAGCCCCTTTTCGAGAGTAACCCTAGCCAATCACAATTGAGCACCAATCTCCTTGAAATTGGGTGATAAGCCTTGACTCCTCGAAGCTGATCATTGACCATCAGTCGACTGATGGCCATCATCAGTCGCCTGATGGCAAAGATCGGGCCGAGTGTCGACTCCAGATGAGTCCTCGTTGGATCGCTATGCGGCAAAGTTAGCTCAAAGAAAACATTATTTCGACGGCCTTCGACCATCCGATCTCGACCTAGACCATCGATGGGATGTCTTTGGTCGGATCTATGCTTAAGACCATCCCCGTAAGGAGGATACGACCTCACTTACGCTCTCACACACGAGCTTACCTTGATACTTACCATGTTGCTTTTTCTTCCGGCCTTCCACTTGATTCCTTTGGCTCCCTCCGAAGTCACTCGAGTGTCGCCCGACCACCCGGCTTCCTCCGGGTGTCGCTAGGCTTCAGCTCCAGCTTTAGCAATCTACTGCACACTCGATTCAGCTCGTGAGATAACAACATAAGCTTAACTTTGTATCGTTTGCTATAATCAAAACTCAGGTTCGACTTAGGTGCCTACTGCACCAACAATCTCCCCCTTTTTGATTTATGGCAAACCCACATACAAAGTTAAGTAAATAGCAAGCATGAAGAATAATGTGCATTAGAAACAAACAAAAAATAAAGAAGATTAAGTTGGAGTAGTTGGAACCCTTGGAATGGCTAGAGGGGGGGTGATTAGCCTTTCTTTCTTTCTACAAAAACGTTAGCGGAAGTAATACAAATATAAACACAAATAAAAGCAAGAAACAAAGCTAACACCCGATGTAACGTGGTTCGGAGATGACGCTCCTACTCCACGGCAATCCGTAAGGTGGATTAGTCCTAGCCAAGCTTCACTATCTTCTCCTTTGGATGAACCAAGGTGGAGAAACCTTTCTTACAATGATCTCCTCTTCTTTACAATGATGGATGATTAAGAACTAGAGAAGAGGAGGTTTTGGATTGCTAAAAACACTTGGAAAGCTTGGTGATCACGAGGGTGTAGTTAGGAGTAAGAGCACTAGCTTCACCAAGCTCCCTATGGCCCCTTTTTATTGAAGAGGGGCTATTTTTCCCGTTGGACTTCGATCAGTCGACTGATGCTTACCATCAGTCGACTGCCACCGAAGCCAACGAACGCGATCTCCGCGGAGATTCGTAGCTGCAATCTCCAATGGCCAGGTGATCAGTTGACTGATCCCTCCATCAGTCGACTGATGGGGTGATCAGTCGAGTGATCAAGGCAGCAGTCGAGTGCGACTGCATTCTGTGGCGATATTCCCCTTGATCAGTCGACTGATGCCCTTGGCAGTCGACTGATCACAGTATCAGTCGACTGCTCTGCCCAAGGCAGTCGACTGATGGTTAGGGTTTCACCCTGACTCAGTCGAACGCCTGACCAGTCGACTGATACATCGTATCAGTCGACTGATACTCATCAAGTATGAGTAATTCATACTTAATTTTATACTCTAGACCTAGACTCAACCTTCTAGCTCCTCAATAAGCCTTGCGCCTTCAGGATCCCTCCGAGTCCGCGACTTGTTCATCCTTTGCGCTTTGCTTCCAAGAGCTTCCTTCGGTTTCGTCATGTCTTGGGTTGCCAAATGCTTGGACTTTACGCCGCCAAGACTACAAGCTTGGACTTATGCTGCCAAGACTTTACTTTGGACTTCCTTTGCCAAGGTTCACTTGGACTTTACGCTGCCAAGACTACAAGCTTGGTCTTACGCTGCCAAGTCCATCCCTTGTACTTCTTTTGCCAAGATCATACTTGGACATCCTTTGCCAAGATCATACTTGGACTTCTCTGTCACTTAAACATTTTCGCAATTAGATCACAAGATATTGCCTAACTTAGATGATTATCCAAACATCAAAACATATATAAATGGTTGGAGCATTGTTGCACCAACAATCTCCCCCTTTTTGATGTTTGACAATCATTTAAGTTAGGTCTTAAAAAGTACGCACATAATATGAATTATAACTTAAAACACTCCTTCTCCCACTTTGACATACATCAAAAAGAGAAGGATTCATAAATGAAAGAATTAAAGGTGTTGGATCTTGGACTAAGGTATAAGATTCAAAATAAGCTCCCCCATAATCCAAGATATGCCTTATAATATGTAAACAATAGTTGAAGCAAAGCATACCAAAAATTTAAAAATTAAGTCCTAACTTTGCACCAACAATGGTTTTGGGGATGAAAAAGATATAATTTATGAAAACTCCCCCTAAAACACTGCATTATCAGTCCTAAAACTTGTTTATACGTAATATTATCATACCATAGTGTTAGAACATCAAATATACACCAAATATCAGAAAATGGAGTTTATTATTAGAAAACACAGTGTATCGATCATTGGTTTCGAACGATCATTGCTAAACTGAAACCAAAATTTGACCTTTTCATTTAATTTCAGAAATGCGGTAGAAATTTCAGAAATCTTGAAAAATCACGAAATTTTGCGTAAACATTTCTGAAATCATAGTTTATCAAGGAAAAATAATTTGAAAAATATATGTTTTCCAGATTACAAGATTGATACAAACTTGGAACCTATCAAAAGTTCCAAAGATTTTGCAAACTTTGTATCACTTTGTGTTCCATTTGAAAACTATTTTTCAAAATATGATGAACATAGTTTAAAATATATATTATTTGGAATTTCCAACCATGTTCTTTGATCTATGTATTCATTACTTGAATACAAGCCTTCCCCATGATTGGTCCATAAGGTTTTTATGTCTCTAGGTGTGTCATTGGCTCATAGTAATGCATCATAACAAGCATGATGAGCCAAGTACACCTACCCTATCATCTCACATGTTTCTAAGTATTTCAATACAAAAATCAAGGTTTCTTAAGGCTTTTGTGAGATGCATCAAGGTATAAAGAAGCTATATAAGTATAGGATCATGCAAACCTAGAATTTTACTCTACAAAGCACATACCAAGCTCTCTCCTTAATGATGAAAATTCGGCTTCGGAAAGAGCTTTGGTGAAGATATCGGCAAGGTTGGACTTAGATTCTACATAATTAAGTTCAATGTCCCCTCTTGCCACATGATCTCTTATGAAGTGATGTTTCACTTCAATGTGCTTGGTTCGAGAGTGATGTACCGGATTTTTGGTCAAGTTGATGGTACTCACATTATCACAATAAACTTTAATGTTAGAGTAGCATAGCTCATAGTCCACAAGAGTATGTCTCATCCAAAGTAATTGAGCTACACAACCACCCATAGCCACATATTCGGCTTCGGTGGTTGATAAAGCAACACAATGTTGCTTCCTACTACTCCAACTAACTAGGGAGGACCTAAGAAATTGGCATCCACCACTAGTACTCTTCCTATCCAATTTGCACCCGACATAATCGGAATCGGTATAACCAAGCAATTCAAATGACCTAGTCCTAGGATACCAAAGTCCTACATTTAGGGTGCCTTTAATATATCTTAATATTCTTTTGACGGCTACCAAATGTGATTCTTTGGCACAAGATTGGTATCTTGCACACATACCTACCGCAAATAAAATGTCGGGTCTACTAGCGGTTATGTATAGTAAGCTACCAATCATACTCCTATACAGTTTAAGATCAATTGATTTATCTTCATGATCACTATCTATTCTAGTGCTAGTGGCCATAGGAGTGGTTACAATTTTGGCATTTTCCAAACCAAATTTCTTGATCATTTCATTTGCATATTTGGTTTGATAAATATGAATACCCTCATTGGTTTGTTTGACTTGTAAGCCTAGGAAAAAGGTAAGCTCTCCAACCAAACTCATTTCAAATTCATTTTCCATATTTTTTATAAAGTCTTGAAGAAGATCATCATTCGTTGACCCAAAAATGATATCATCAACATATACTTGGGCTACGAATATATCTTTTAATGTTGACTTTATAAACAAAGTTTGATCTACTTGACCTCTTCTAAAATCCTTAGAAATTAAGAACGATGACAATCTTTCATACCATGCCCGGGGAGCTTGTTTTAACCCATATAATGCTTTCCTAAGCTTACATACATGATTTGGATAATCTATGTTCTCAAATCTGGGTGGTTGCTCTACATATACTTCCTCCTTAATATAACCATTTAAGAATGCCGATTTAACATCCATTTGGTAAAGTTTAAATCCCATGTAGGAAGCATACCCTAAGAGAATCCTAATAGATTCTAACCTCGCAACCGGGGCATAAGTCTCATCATAGTCAAGCCCCTCAACTTGATTGAATCCCCTAGCAACCAACCTAGCCTTATTTCTAGTGATATTTCCTTGATCATCTAGCTTATTCCTAAAGACCCATCTTGTAGTAATTATGGTGCTATCATTGGGTCTAGGTACTAATTCCCACACTTGACTTCTCTCAAATTGAGCCAATTCATCTTACATTGCCAAAATCCAATCCGGATCATGTAATGCATCATTGATCGATTTGGGCTCAATTTGTGAGATAAGAGCTACTTGACTAGTAGGAGGTCTATGAAATGACCTAGTTCTTACTCCTTGAGATAGATCTCCTACTACTTGGTCAAGTGGATGATCTTGATGAATTCTTAGGTTTCTAGAAGGTGTTTCAATTTGATCATTGTTATCTTCCACCCTTCTTTCATCATCAGAGTCTCCTCTTCCTCCCCCTTGATCATTACCCCTAATGGTCAAATTTTGAAGTTTTTGGGTAATGTCTTGATTATTGTTCTTAATATCCTTATCAATGGAGGACTTTCTAGGGTAGGTACTAGTATTTTCATCAAATTGAACATTGGAAGACTCCTCAATCCCTTTGGTTCTCTTATTGTAGACTCTATACCCTATACTTGTGGATGAGTATCCAACTAGGATTCCCTCATCCGCTTTTGATTAAAATTTTCCTAAGTTATCTTTGGTGTTTAGAATATAAACTTTACATCCAAAGACTTTGAAATAATGAATTGTGGGTATAGTCCCATTCCATAATTCAAATGGTGTTTTTCCTAAAAACCTATGGATTTGAACCCTATTTTGGATATAGCAAGCGGTATTAACCGCTTCCGCCCACAAGTAGCTAGGTAGAGAATATGCATTAAGCATAGTCCTAGCTGCCTCTTGTAGGGCACGATTTCTCCTTTCCACCACCTCATTTTGTTGGGGTGTTCTAGGACAAGAGAACTCATGCTTGTACCCTTGCTCTAAACAAAATTGTGAAAATTTTAAGTTTTCAAATTCACCACCATGATCACTACGGATCCGGTTGATTTTGAGACTCTTTTCATTTTCAGCCCTTTTACTAAATCCTATGATTATTTCTAGGGTATCATCCTTATGTTTCATAAAGTGGACCCAAGTATACCTAGAAAAATCATCTACTATAACCAAACAATATTTATTACCATTTAAAGATGGAGTACTATGGCAATCAAACAAGTCAAGATGCAATAACTCTAATGGTAAAGAGGTGTTAGTTAGAGTTTTACCTTTGTGTGATGCCTTTGTTTGTTTTCCTTCTTGGCATGCATCACACAATTTGTTCTTGACATACTTGATCTTTGGTAGCCCTTTGACCAACTCCATCTTGGCTACCTTGGCTATGTTTTTCATGTTGATGTGCCCCAATCTTCTATGCCATAGCCAACTTTCCTCTTCTTTTGCAACAAAGCACTTAGTAGAAATGTTAGAAGCATATGAAAGATCAACATAATAGATATTTGATTTCCTATATCCAACTAACATGCAATCATTTAATTCCTTGTGTCTAATCATGCATTTAGAGGATTCAAAGGAGACATGATAGTTTGCATCACAAAGTTGACTAACACTTAATAAATTGAATTTTATATTTTCAACTAGTAAAACTTTGTGAATGACAATCTTGGGGGAAACCTCAATTGTACCTCTACCGAATATCTTGAGTTTTCCACTATTCCCAAAGGACACCGCTCCCTTCTTCACATATTTAATTGTGGAGAACTTGCTCACATCCCCGGTCATATGTGTTGAGCAACCACTATCCACAATCCACATACCTCGCTCTCCTACCTAAATCACATGAAAAACACAAGCTTTTGGTACCCAAACATTTGGACCGGTAACATTAAGTAAAAACTTCTTAGGTACCCATGCTTTCTTAACTTTTCCCTTAATGGTTGCTTTCCTATTAATCAATGAAATATAAGCAACTTCTTTTTCTTTTGGCTTATATCCTAAACCGGCCTTGTTATAAACCGCTCTTTGCCTACTAAGAATCATATCAAGACACTTTGAGCCATTTGAAAATTTTTCTAAACATGCTTTCAATTCACTAACCTCATCCCTAAGTTTGTCATTTTCTTCCTTAAGCATGCAAGAATCAATATGTGAAGGTTTTTCATTTCTAATAGCCTTTAGTTCTACCTTCATGCTCTTAACCTTAGATTTAGACTTATCTAGAGCTTCTTGAAGATAGGCAATTGATTTATAAAGGAGCTTAACCTTGGGAGAGTTCATTACCTCATCGTCACTAGATGACGATTCATCGCTTGAGGAATCTTCTTGGCTTGATGTGCCCAAATCATCTCCTAGTGCCATGAGTGCCACATGGCGTGTGATGTGGCAAAGCTCATCATCGGAGGAAGAGTCTTCAACACTTGGTGTGTCCCATGTGGTTTGAGCCACCATGGCCTCCTTCTTCTTCTTCTCCTTCTTGTCCTTCTTTTTCTTTTCTTTTTCCTCCTTCTTTAGCTCCGGGCAATTCGGCTTTATGTGCCCCTTCTTGTTGCAAGCATGGCAAATCACATTATTGTTAAAACTTGAATTACCACTATTTTTACCTCTTGAAGAATTAGACCCCTTTCTTGCATCTCTATTCTTGAATTCCTTTGATTTTCTAAGGAACTTCTTGACAAAATGGGCCATCTCACTAGCCGAATCTTCGTCACTACTTGACTCACGCTCTGACTCGGATGATGATGACACCTCTTTCCTTTCTTTCTTCTTCTTTTCTTTCTTCTCAACAAATAGAGCTAAGCCCTTTTCCTTAGAAGACATGTTAGTTTTCTCATGCAATTCAAACTCACAAAATAGTTCATCAATTTTAATTTGCGAAAGATCCCTAGTTACCTTAATGGCATCAACTATAGAAGTCCATAAAGAATTTCTAGGAAATGCTTGTAAAATATACCTTACCAAATCCCGGTTGTCAACTCGCTCACCTATGATATGGAGTCCGTTAACAATTTCTTTGAACCTTCCATGCATTTGACTTACGGTTTCATGCATCTTCATTTGGAAGGCTTGAAGTTGTCCAATTAGTAGGTCCTTCTTGGCCCTTTTTGACTCCTTGGAACCTTCATTTAGCTCAACGAGCTTTTCCCATAGCTCCTTGGCGGATTCGAAAGGCCCCACCTTATTGAGTTGCTCCATTGTAATCCCGCATTGGATGGTGAGTACGGCTTTTGCATTTGACTCGAACTTCCGTTTCATCTCCCTTGTCCAATCCTTGCTTGGAATAGGGTTTCCATGTTCATCCACCGGTTCCTCGAAGCCATCTACAATACTATGCCAAATTTCAATATTGCTCATTAAATAATACTTCATTCTACCTTTCCAATACGCAAAATGACTCCCATCAAAGAGCGGTGACTTGGCGGTGCTATATCCCTCTTGAAGAGCCATTGATGTCTTGGTTGATGGTGAGATCTTCCAAGCTATCCGGGCTCTGATACCACTTGTTGGAACCCTTGGAATGGCTAGAGGGGGGGTGATTAGCCTTTCTTTCTTTCTACAAAAACGTTAGCGAAAGCAATACAAATATAAACACAAATAAAAGCAAGAAACAAAGCTAACACCCGATGTAACATGGTTCGGAGATGATGCTCCTACTCCACGGCAATCCGTAAGGTGGATTAGTCCTAGCCAAGCTTCACTATATTCTCCTTTGGATGAACCAAGGTGGAGAAACCTTTCTTACAATGATCTCCTCTTCTTTACAATGATGGATGATTAAGAACTAGAGAAGAGGAGGTTTTGGATTGCTAAAAACACTTGGAAAGCTTGGTGAGCATGAGGGTGTAGTTAGGAGTAAGAGCACTAGCTTCACCAAGCTCCCTATGACCCCTTTTTATAGAAGAGGGGTTGTTTTTCCCGTTGGGCTTCGATCAGTCGACTGATGCTTACCATCAGTCGACTGCCACCGAAGCCAACGGCTTCTGAAACGCGATCTCCGCGGAGATTCGTAGCCGCAATCTCCAACGACCAGGTGATCAGTCGACTGATCCCTCCATCGATCGGTGATGGGGTGATCGATCAGTGATCAAGCGGCGATTGAGTCGCGATTGCGTGCATGGCGATATTCCTTGATCGATCGGTGATGCCCTTGGCGATCGGTGATCCGCGATATCGATCATTGCTCGCCCAGCGATCGGTGATGGTTAGGGTTTCACCCGGCTCGGTCAGCGCGACGATCGGTGATACATCGTATCAGTCGACTGATACTCATCAAGTATGAGTAATTCATACTTGATTTTATACCCTAGACCTAGACTCAACCTTCTAGCTCCTCAATAAGCCTTGCGCCTTCAGGATCCCTCCGAGTCCGCGACATGTTCATCCTTTGCGCTTTGCTTCCAAGAGCTTCCTTCGGTTTCGTCATGTCTTGGGTTGCCAAATGCTTGGACTTTATGCCGCCAAGACTACAAGCTTGGACTTATGCTGCCAAGACTTTACTTTGGACTTCCTTTGCCAAGGTTCACTTGGACTTTACGCTGCCAAGACTACAAGCTTGGTCTTACGCTGCCAAGTCCATCCCTTGTACTTCCTTTGCCAAGATCATACTTGGACTTGCTTTGCCAAGATCATACTTGGACTTCCTTTGCCAAGATCATACTTGGACTTCCCTGTCACTTAAACATTTTCACAATTAGATCACAAGATATTGCCTAACTTAGATGATTATCTAAACATCAAAACATATATAAATGCTTGGAGCATTGTTGCACCAACAGGAGTAGTAAGGATTTTCTTCAAGTACTCCCCCTTGAGGAAACCTCCTCCTTGACCGAGGGTGAGTCATGAAGAAAGACCTTAATCCTTCCCTTGAGGGTTGCTTTAAGTAATTACTTAAAGTTGGCTTTAGCAAAACGTTTAAGTTAAGAGTTCTTCTTAACTTGGCCCTTTCTCCCCCTTAAGTAAAACATTAAAAATAAGTAAAACGTTGATGGCACAAATAAGTTTAGTTTAAGAATTCTCTTAACTTGGCCTTTAATAAGTTTTCAAAACTTAAAGTTAACTTTTGGTTTAAATATAAAGTAAGAGTTAAGTTATCAAAAAAAAATTTTGACCCCTTAACTTTGGCCTTTTTTTCCCCCTTTTGCCATATATCGAAAAGAGTGAGGGTGTATGTGGAAAACAAAAATAAGTGTTAAATTTAAAGTCCAAGCATGTTCCATATTATTTTGAAAATAATATATTGAAAATAAGTTCATCTATAAAATGTTCGACTCATATCTGGCTTGATTGATATAAAAGATCAACCAGTCCTGGTCAGAGTCGGTTAGTATGTATGATTATACTCCGTGGTTCATGGCGATGCACTAGCTCTACATCTGGAACCAGGAGTAAGGTCCTAACATCTCACGCCCATCTACGTGGCTAAGTACACAAACACATTAGTCCTATGTGTTGTGAGATCTATTGGCTCCTTAAATCTATAGGTGCATGATATCTAAGGTATGTCCTATGCTAGTTCCATGAAAATGAAATTTAAGAAATAGTAGTAAGAAAATATAATCTGCAAGTTCCTATTCTATTACGCACATGCCCAATTTTAGTCTTAATAGACTAAATTCGGCTTCGGGTAGGGGTTTAGTAAATAGGTCTGCTAAGTTAGACTTCGATTCGACGTATTCGAGTTGTATGGCTCCGTTGGCCACATGTTCTCGAATGAAATGGTGTTTGACTTCTATATGTTTGGTCCTAGAGTGACATATCAGATTCTTAGTAAGATTAATTGAACTAATGCTATCTACGTGAAGTTTAGTAATCGTAAAGTCTAACTTAAAGTCGCGGAGAGTGTGCTTCATCCAAAGAAGCTGAGTGACACACTCACCCATCGCGATGTATTCGGTTTCGGTGGTAGATAAGGCAACATAGTGTTGCTTCCTACTGCACCAACTCACTAGACTTGAGCCGAGAAGTTGACAACAACCACTCGTACTTTTTCTATCGAGCTTACTACCGACATAGTCCGAATCGGAGTAGCCGGTTAGTTCGAACTCGGTAGATCTAGGATACCAAATACCGACATTAAGTGTACCCTTTAGATATCTAAGGATGCACTTGACTAGAGTTAGGTGAGATTCCTTGGCACAGGTTTGAAACCTGGCGCACATACTTACTGCAAATAAGATATCAGGTCGGCTTGCAGTTAAGTAAAGGAGACTCCCTATTATGCTCCTATAGTATTTTAAATCAATTTGGTTTCCGATTATATCTTCTTCTATATTAACATTTGTTGCCATTGGGGTATTAATAATTTTAGCGTCTTGCATTCCAAAGCGTTTAATTAATTCCCTAGTATATTTGCGTTGATGTATGTATATTCCATCTTTAGTTTGTTTAATTTGTAATCCTAAGAAAAAACTTAATTCGCCTACTAAATTCATTTCAAATTCGCTTTCCATAAGTAAAATAAACTCATTTAGTAGGATTGAGTTGGTGGTTCCGAAAATAATATCATCTACGTAGATTTGGGCTATGAATATGTCTTTACCTAAGGTTTTTACGAAAAGGGTTGGGTCAACTACACCTTGGTTAAAATCTTTGGACTTAAGATAAATCAAAAGTCTCTCATACCAAGCTCGAGGAGCTTGTTTAAGTCCATAGAGAGCTTTCTTTAACCTAAGGACATGGTCGGGTTTGTCTAACCTTTCGAAACCGGGGGGTTGACTAACATAAACTTCTTCTTTAATGTATCCATTTAAGAACGCAGATTTCACATCCATTTGAAACAACTTAAATCCTCGATGTGCTGCATATGCTAATAGCATTCGAATGGACTCTAATCTAGCTACTGGGGCATAGATCTCGTCGTAATCTAAACCTTCGACTTGACTAAACCCTTTAGCAACTAGTCTAGCTTTATTTCTAACTACTTCACCTTTATCATCAATTTTATTTCTAAACACCCACCTTGTTCCAATGATTGTTTTATCTTTAGGTGGTGGTACTAATTCCCATATTTCGTTCCTAGTGAATTGAGCCAACTCTTCTTGCATTGCAATAATCCAATCGGGATCAAGAAGAGCTTGGTCAATAGTTTTGGGTTCAATTTTAGAAATCAAAGATATTTGACTAAGGTTTCGGTATGAGGCTCTAGTTCGAACTCCTAGACTTGGATCACCTATCACTTGGTCGATAGGATGATTCATTTGAGTCCTAGTTGGATTTGGGTTTGAGTCTACAACTTGATCCATAGGATGGCTTGTTTGAGTTCTAGTTTGGTTGGAGTCATCTATCACTTGATCAATAGAGTGACTTGGTTGACTTAGGTTAGGATTAACACTAGACCTGATCTCCGGATCAGAGTTAGATCTAGTATGAATCGGCTCGCTAATTGGGGTTGTCGGGGGTTTTGTAGGTTCGTGTCCTTCATCGAATACTACATTGATAGTTTCCTCGACTCTAAGGGTGTCATGGTTATATACTCTATAAGCTCTACTTGTAGTCGAGTATCCTAGAAAGATTTCGGTCGTAGTTTTGGATGTAAATTTCCCTAGGTAATCTTTAGTGTTTAGGATATGTACCTTACACCCAAATACCCTAAAGTACTTGATGTTAGGTATTTTATCGTGATAAATCTCGTATGAGGTCTTAAGGTGCCTCTTTACCATAAGGATCCTATTTTGGACATAGCATGCCGTACTCACGGCTTCGGCCCAAAACCTATCAGGTAGGTTATACTCATTAAGCATTGTCCTAGCGGCTTCTTGTAGGGTTCTATTTTTGCGTTCTACTAGGCCATTTTGTTGTGGAGTTCTAGGGCAAGAGAACTCATGGTGGTATCCATTTAGGTTACAGAATTCACCACCATGATCAGTCCTAAGTCTTTTGATTTTAATGCTTTGTTGATTTTCTATTAATTTAAATAGGTTGATTAATTGATCTAGGGTATCACTTTTGTGTTTGATGAACCTAACCCAAGTAAATCTAGAATAGTCATCAATTATGACTAAGCAGAATTTACTTCCATTAAGTGACTTAGCTCCGTGTGAATCAAATAGATCCATGTGTAGGAGCTCAAGCACACTTTTGGTTCGTTCTTGACTAGTTAGTTGATGTTGTGTCCTAGATTGTTTACCTTGTTGACAAGCATTACATATTTTATTATCCAAGTTATTGAGGTTAGGCAAACCTCTAACTAAGTCACTCTGACTCATCTTGTGGATGAGTCTTGGGTGTAGTGACCAGTCGTCGGTGCCACAACCATGATTCCTCTTCGTGTCATAAGACACTTAGTTGAGGAGTTAGTTAAGTTAATAGTGTAAATGTTGTTATTTCTAGTTCCCTTAAGAATTGTTTTAGAGGTTTCGTTTGTATTAATTACGCATTCATTTTCTAGAAATATGACCTTATAGTTATTATCACACAATTGGCTTACACTGAGAAGATTATATTGAAAATTTTCTACTAATAAAACGTTTTGAATGACAAAATTTGAGTTAATCTCAATATCACCTGATCCGATGATTTTGAGTTTGCCGTTATTTCTGAAGGCTACCGATCCTTGTCGTTTGAATCGAAGCTTCGAAAACTTGAGTTGATCCCCAGTCATGTCGAGGAGCAACCAGCATCAACATCCATTGATCCTACACGCAAGGTAGTTGGATCGGATATTGGATTTATTAAAAATTGGTTGAAAATTTATTAACCTAAATCATCTCACCCATGTCTACATGATCAAACATGTTAATCCTATATGTTCTTGTGAGATGACTTCCAATTTTAGTTGAATTAAATTTAATGACTTAAACACTTGTCAACCTTGCGTTAGATTCGGATTTGACCTTAGGTTCATCAAGTCACCTTTTCAAGATCATGGCTTCCAGGTCGTGGCGAGGCATAGAGGCCTTCTTTGATCGGAAAAATGACCACTTCCTTAGACAAAGCCATTTTCAAGAAAATAGAGACTTGACTCACCTAAGACCACTTCCTTGTCTAACTAGTCTAGGATACGACGAGGTAGCTTCAGCTAGTTCCGCTCGGTCAAGTGCACCGAACTAGATACGCCTTATCTAGCCCGTATACACAAGACTCCACTTTCCTAGCGTACTATCATCTCGCCGTGTCCTGGTACTATGTTATCAAGTATTGACGAGTTATAGTCCTATCTAACCATTCTAAAAAGAAAAATAAAAACCTAAGCATGCAATTTCTAAGTTAAAAAGCAAACAAATTTCGTACTAGCTCCCCCTGGACCGTTGAATCGATTTGGTCTCTCCACATAGTGGATTTGGTCCTTGGGAACCCAGTACTGGTTTGATCCTAAGTTTGAAATAAAGGTGGTCTTAGGGACCCATGCTTGGACACGTTTTATATGTCTACTTACGATTGACATATACGACTTATTGGTCGTGTTTGAGCTAAAACCTAGTCCGACCTTGTTGTACATGGCCCTTTGCGATCCAAGTAGGAGGTCAAGTCCTTTGGATCCCAAAGTAAACCTTTCCAACGTATTCCTAAGATCTTCGACTTGACTTTTCAAGAGTGAGTTCTCAACTTCGAGTTTTTCAACCCGAGTTGAGTCCTTCTCTTGAACTCGACTAGTCGAAGAGGTTAGGGAGACCTCGTGTTTGAGGAGTTTAACTTCCTCAACCAGGGTCTCGACCTTGGACTCGGACTTAGCTAACTTTTTATTTAAAAACATAATTGCACTATAAAGAGTAGTAATAAGAGACCGACTCACCTTGAGTGTATCTTTTGAACCGGATGCGTATCCGTGGCTTGTCTTGAATAGTGTTTAGCGATCAGGCTTCGTCTTGATTTGATTGAGTTCGGTTCTGACTCTGTCTCCGATTCCACCGGTTTAGCCATAAGGACTCGATCGTTGTCTTCTTCCTCGGAAGCTTCTTCCCAAGTAGCGTTCAGTGCCTTTTTATGTTTTGGTGCCTTGCTCTTGAGTTTTGGGCATTCGGACTTAATGTGTCCAAACCTGTTGCATTCATAACATCTTATGTTTGAACTTTTAGGCTTACCTTCGTTGGGTCGAGTGACGGCTCATTTTCGGCCCTTGACTATCCTCCGAACTAGGTTGACTAGTTCGGCCTCCATTTCCGAGTCGACCTCCGAATCAGACTCATCCTCTTCTTCCTTCGGAGGTGGCTTGCTAGCGGTTTTCTTCTTTGAACCTGCAAATAATGCTATACTTTCTCGGGTTCCGAATTAGACTGCTCATGAAGTTCAAAATCATAAAAAAGTTTAGAAATATCCTTGGAGACCTTGTAGGCATTGACCATGGATGCCCACAAGGTAGTCCTTGGAAAGGAGTTTAGGACATACCTTATAAGATCGCGGTTTTCGACCTTTTGCCCGATTGTGTGTAGGTTGTTGACTATGTCTTGGACACGGGCGTGGAGTTGCATCGCGGACTCGTGTTCCTGCATTTTTAGGTTATATAGTTTATTGAATAGAAGATCACGCTTACATACCTTGGCTTCATCGGTCCCTTCGTGTAGCTCCACTAGCTTTGTCCAAAGGTCCTTTGCGCTGATGAAGGGGCCGACGCGATTTAACTCCTCCTTGGACAAGCCGCATTGGAGGATTTATGTTGCCTTGGCGTCGGCTTCGACTTGTCGTTTTATCGCAATGGTCCATTGATCATAATCCAAGGAGTCACCCACTTCATTAGTCGGAAGTGTGAAACCCGTTTGGATTATGATCCACATCTCGATTTGGGTTTTGAGAAAGCATTCCATCCGACCCTTCCAATAACGGAAGTCATATCCATTGTAAAATGGAGGTCGGACGGTGCTAAAACCCTCGAGATGGGCCATTAGAACAAAAGACACAAGGAGACGAAGACGAAGAAACTAGCAACGACAAAAACACACAAAAAAAGTACCAAGACTCGCGTCTTGGATTAGTAGTGCAGGAGTAAAAGTAACAAAGCGAAATAAATCTGAAATAAACAGAATTAAAAAGAAAAAAAATCTGTAAAATGCATAGATTGGTGGTTTCACCAAATCTTAGCAACCCCCGGCTCTGATACTAATTGTTGGATCGAAGCGGATCGCTAGAGGGGGGGTGAATAGCGATAAAACTTTTTTTTCGAGTTCGTATCAAAAACCGAGTAGATAATTAATTACGACAGAAATGTAAATGTAAAGTAAAAAGAGACAAAGGAGTTTTACTTGGTTCTTAGCCTTCGGCTACTACTCCAAGGCCCTAGCGGTCCTCGACCACGTACGGAGGGCAAAAACACTAAAGAACTCCCCGTTAGAGGTAGAAGTTTAATCGATACAAGTAAAGCACAAAGCTTGAGGTAGAGGGACACTCCCCCTCTCCTCGTTACGATAAAAGCTCCGAAAATGAAAGTACTAAACTAAAATAAAACTCTAACCGACGTAATAAAATGAAAACAAATAAACCTAGACGTCGGAGAAGAAGCACTTCGTTGTCGGAGAAGTTGTAGCTTTGCGGAGGCTTTTGGAAGCTTAGAATTGATGATGAAACCCTAGGTTTGGCCCGCTTTTTATAGCCTTTGAGCTCCTTTTCGAGAGGAACCCTAGCCAATCACAATTGAGCACCAATCTCCTTTAAATGGGGTGATAAGCCTTGACTCCTCGAAGCTGATCATTGACCATCAGTCGACTGATGGCCATCATCAGTCGACTGATGGCAGCATCGGTCAGTCTTGACCTCTCGGCGGATCATTGTTTGATGGCGGATCGAGTCCTCAAGTTAGCGATCGGTGATGCTAGCTGCAAGGCAAAGTTAGCTCAAAGAAAATATTATTTCGACGGCCTTCGACCGTCCGATCTCGACCTACACCATCGATGGGATGTCTTTGGTTGGATCTACGCTTAAGACCATCCCCGTAAGGAGGATACGACCTCACTTACGCTCGCACACACGAGCTTACCTCGATACTTACCATGTTGCTTTTGCTTCCGGCCTTCCACTCGATTCCTTCGGCTCCCTCCGAAGTCACTCGAGTGTCGTCCGACCACCCGGCTTCCTCCAGGTGTCGCTAGCCTTCAGCTCCAGCTTTAGCAATCTACTTCACACTCGATTCAGCTCGTGAGATAACGACATGAGCTTAACTTTGTATCGTTTTCTATAATCAAAACTCAGGTTCGACTTAGGTGCCTACTGCACCAACAGACACTATTTTGGCTCGTTTTACCATGGAGAACTCCAAGAAAGGTTTTCTACCTTTTAGGCATGGAGTACCTTTATCTAAAGAGATGTGTCATAGAACATCAAAGGAGATAGAGGAGATGAAGGCGGTTCCTTATGCTTCGGCGATAGGAAGCCTCATGTATGCTATGTAATGTACGAGGCCGGATATCTGCTTTGTCGTGGCCATGGTTAGCAGATATCAGAGTAATCCAGGACAGGGACATTGGACTACGATAAAGCATATATTGAAATACTTGAGAAGGACTAGGGATTATATGTTAGTATACCAGACAGATCAATTACTCTCTGTGGATTACACAAATTCTGACTTCCAAACAGATAGGGGTAACAATAAGTCTACCTCGGGTTTTGTGTTTACTTTAGGAGGTGGAGCCATTATATGGAGAAGTGTCCAGCAGAAATGCGTGGCGGACTTTACCATGGACGCTGAGTATGTGGCAGCCTCTGAGGTAGCCAAAGAAGCTGTATGACTCAGGAACTTCTTGATGGACTTGGATGTGATTCTTGGTTTGCCCAGAACTATCACAATTTATCGTGATAACAGTGATACAGTTGCAAACTCGAAAGAAACACGAGCCCATTAGGCAAGTAAACACATAGAGCGCAAGTACCACCTGATACGAGAGATCGTAAAGCGAGGAGAAGTTGTTGTCGACAAGATTGCATCAGAGGATAACTTGGCAGATCCTTTCACTAAGGCCCTTCCCACGAGAGCTTTTGATAGGCATATGGAGGGAATGGGAATCAGATGTACGGCGGAGATATTTGTCAGTAAATTAATTAATTAACGGACATTTGATATCTTAAACACGCGGAGATATTTGTACAATTAATATATGGAGCCCATATTTAATTATGGGGGTTGGTGAGGTAGATCAATGATAATCCTCTAGTGGAATGGATTATCATTAATGGATCGGATTTTATGTGGGTCGGATCCATTGGGTTGCCATAATCCAACTCCTCTTCATGGTCCCTATTGTACCCTATTAAAACCCTTAAGAAGCCTAGATCCAACGGACACAATTAAAAGGAGGCTTGGGCAAAATCTATAAAGAGACTCCAAGGCTTGGGTGGCAAGGGGGGATTTTTCTTGGATGCTAGGGTTTGGGTTAGGGTTGGCTTGGGCTGCAAGGTGATAGGATGTGTACTAGGGTTTTGTCCCTTTGGCCGGCGACACAAGAGGATTAGGGTTTTTTTTCCTTCCTTTCTCTCTTGGCCGGTGCACCCTCATCTTCTCCTTGTGCCAGCGGTACCACCTTCACCCTCTTCCCTTGGCCGGCGGCAAGGTTAGGGTTTGGACTCCCTTCCCTCAAACCTTGGTGGGTGCCCTCTCCTTCTTCCTCTCCTTGGCCGGCGGCACAAACCAAGCTAGGTGCCTTGGTAGTCGGCACTAGATAGGAGAAGAAGAGTTTGGTCATCTTCCTTTGTTCAGAGAGAGCAAGGAAAGGAAGATACGTGATCTAGGAGGCTTCAACTCTTGGAAGATCGTTGCCCACACAACATTCAAGAGAAGGATAGGCCATATAATAGAAGATCAAGAGGTAAACAAGAGGTATAATCTTGTTTGTTTTGATTTTAGTTCTTTTGTATCATGTATGTGGTTATTTTACTTGGACCTCGATGATAAACACAAAAATCGGCGATCCGTACATCATCTATTCTGTGGCTAATTGAGGAAAAGAGTTAGGTTGCTTGAACAACAAGTTTGTTATTGCCACTCAAATCGAATAGCACGATGATGAATCGGTTGCTTGGGTAATCCATTTTCATCCGGATATTTTGTTTAATCCGGGGACGTGAGATAGGATTGCCATGCACAAGCGATCGAGGCGAAGCGAGAAGCGAAGCTTCAACCTTCAAGTGGTATCAGAGCCACAGTTTCTGATTTTGTATGTTTAGGATTCGGTTACTTTTATGCACTTATCATATATTTTGTGTTGGTGAAATAGGCACCTAAGTTGAACCTGAGTTTTGATTATAGCAAATGATATAAAGTTAAGCTCATATTGTTATCTCACGAGCTAAATCGAGTGTGCAGAAAAGTGCCAACGCTGGAGCTAAAGGCTAGCGACACCCGAAGGAAGTAGTGGTGGTTGGGTGACACTCGAGTGACTTTGGAGGAAGCCGAAGGAATCGAGTGAAAGGCCGGAAGCGAAAGCGACACAGTAAGTATCGTGGTAAAGCTCGTGTGTGTGAGAGTAAGAGAGGTTCTATCCTCCTTACGGGGATGATCTTAAGTGTAGATCCGACCAAAGACATCCTTTAGATGGTCTAGGTCGAGATCGGATGGTCGGCGGCCGTCGAAATAATATTTTTGTTAATCTAACTTTGCCTTACAGCTAGCATCAGTTGACTGCCAGCTTGGAGGACTTGACTACCATCCATCAGTCGACTGTCTGTAGTCAACATTCGACTAATGCTGTCATCAGTCGACTGATGATGACCATCAATCGACTGATGATGGCCATCAGTCGACTAATGGTCAAGGATCAACTTCGAGGAGTCAAGGCTTATCACCTCATTTCAAGGGGAGTGGTGCTCAAATTTGATTGGATGAAGTTCCTCTCAAAAAGGGGCTCAAAGGCTATAAAAGGAGGGCCTATCCTAGGGTTTTTTCATCAATTCTAAGCTTCCAAAAGCCTCCGCAAAGTTACAACTCTTTGATAACGAAGTGCTACCGCTCCGACGCTCTAGGTTTAATTGTTTATATTTTGTTCCGTCGGTATAAGCTTCAATTCAGTTTATTTCTTTATTGTCTCGGAGTTTTTATTGTAATGAGGAGAGGGGGAGTGTCTCTCTACCTCAAGCTTTTTGTGGTTTCTTGTATTTGATTAACTCCTACCTCAAATGAGGAGTTCTTTAGTGATTTGCCCTCCGTGCGTGATCAAGGATAACTAGGGCCTTGGAGTAGTAGCCAAAGGCTACGAACCAAGTAAAAGATCTACTTGTCTCTTTTAGTTTTCATTTATCTTTCTGCTGTGTATAATTGTCCACTCGAACGAATTCGTACGAAAAAGTTTTATCGCTATTCACCCCCCCCTCTAGCGATCCGCTCGATCCAACAATAGTTCCTTTTTTAATCTATATACATGATTAGGATTTTCAAAGCTTTCAAAACTAGGAGGTTGACCTATGTATACTTCCTCTTTTATTACACCATTTAAGAATGTGGATTTTACATCCATTTGGTATAACTTGAACTCTTTATTTGTTGCATACGCTAGCAACATTTTAATTGACTCAAGTCTAGCTACTGGTGCATAGGTTTCATCATAATCTAGCCCTTCTACCTGACTGAACCCTTTAGCTACTAATCTAGCTTTATTCCTTACTATTTCTCTTTGATCATTTAATTTATTTATAAACACCCATTTAGTGTCTATTATTAATTTATTTGCAGGTGGAGGCACCAAATCCCATACTTCATTTCTATCGAATTGTGCTATTTCTTCTTGCATGGCTATTGTTTTTGGTTCTATTTTTGATATTAATGCGATTTGACTTAAGTTTCTTAGAGCTGATCTGGTTTGAACTCCTAAGGTTGGATTTCCCAATACTTGATCTATTGGATGGTTAAGATTAATTCTAGATGTCTTCAGATTTTCTTCACATTGATTATAATTAAGTTGTTCTTCTTCATCAAGTGTAGTTTT
Source organism: Wurfbainia villosa (assembly GCA_025175895.1). Classification (NCBI taxonomy): domain Eukaryota; kingdom Viridiplantae; phylum Streptophyta; class Magnoliopsida; order Zingiberales; family Zingiberaceae; genus Wurfbainia; species Wurfbainia villosa. The sequence goes on along the minus strand of CM046000.1, from coordinate 31,768,325 downwards.
ATTTAGATCATTTTGATTATTTTTCAATGTGTTCAATTGTTTATTAGTGGTTTCTTCCTCATCAAATTTTACATTTGTTGTTTCTTCAATTTTTAGGGTTTTCTTATTATAAATCTTGTAGTCCCGACTAGTGTTCGAGTATCCTAAAAATATTCCTTCATCAGTTTTTGAAGAGAATTTACCTAAATGGTCTTTCGTATTTAAAATAAATATTTTACATCCAAATACCTTAAAATATTTTATTGAAGGTATTTTATTGTTAAAAATTTCATAAGATGTTTTGTCATGTGTTTTATTAATTATTACTCTATTTTGCACATAACATGCAGTGTTTATAGCTTCGACCCACAAGTAACTGGGTAGATTATATTCATTTATCATTGACCTAGCAACTTCTTGTAAAGTTCTATTTTTTCTTTCTACGATACCATTTTGTTGAGGAGTTCTAGGGCATGAATACTCATGATGATATCCATTTTCTAAACACATTAATGTAAATTTATCATTTTTAAATTCTCCTCAATTATCACTTCGTATTCTTTTTATCTTACAATCTTTTTCATTTTCTATTTGTTTGCTAAAATTTTTAAATACCTCAAATGTTTCATTTTTATGTTTTAAAAATTTTACCCATGTAAACCTAGAGTAATCATCTATTATTATTAAACAATATAGATTACCACTTAGTGATTTTACTCCATGTGAATCGAATAAATCTAAGTGTATTAAATCAAGTATTGAGCTCGTTCTACCTTGATCGGTTAATTTATGTTGAGACTTGGTTTGTTTCCCTTGTTGGCAAGAATTACAAATTTTATTTTCAATATTTTTAAGTTTGGGCAATCCTCTAACTAGATTAGTTTCACTTAACTTTGATATATTCCTAAAGTTGGTGTGAGCAAGTCGCCTATGTCACAACCAGCTCTCCTCTTGTTGTGTCATATGACATTTAATTGAGGATCTTTCTAAACTTATTGAATATATATTTTTATCCCTAACTCCCTTAAGTAATATTTTTGAATTTTCAATATCTTTGATCAAGCATTCATTAGATAAAAATTTTACTACATAACCAGCATCACATAACTGACTTATACTAAGCAAATTAAATTTAAAATTATCTACTAGCAGAACTTTTTGTATAATAAAATTAGATTCTAATTCAATATTACCTAATCCAATTACCTTAAATTTACCGTTGTTTCCAAAGGCAACTGTTCCTAGGTTCTTGTAGCTTAATTCTAAGAATTTTTTACTATCTCCAGTCATATGTCTGGAGCAACCACTATCCAGAATCTATTGGTCCATTCTGGAGTCCTACAAAGATAATTCAAACCTTGAGTAGGATAAATATATATATATATATATATATATATATATATATATATATATATATATATAAATATATATATATATATATATATATATATATATATATATATTTATATATATATATATATATATATTTATTTATTTATTTATATAGTTGTAAATTTGTTAAGCAAGTAAGTTATAGTTGGGTATATTAGTTTGGGTTAAGTTTTGTTAATATAAATTTAATAAGTTAGATTTAGTTAAGTAAATTAGGTTGTGTTGACTTAAATTAGGTTAACATAATTTGTTTTAGTTAGGCTAATTTTTTTAGTTTGAGTTAATTAAGGTAGGTTAACTAGAGTATATTGTTAAAAAAAAATTGGTTGAAGTGTATTTTAATCCTAAATCATCTCACCCAAGCTAGGTTTTAAATACACTTATCCTTATGAGTTTTGTGAGATGAGGATTTATTTTATCTTTATTAAATTAAATGAGCAATTTCAAAGTGTTTAAACTTGTGTTAGATTAGGGCTTGGTTTGAGCTAGTCAAGTAGGTTTTTCCAGTATTGACTTCCAGGTCATGGCGAGGCACATGACCTTCTTGATTATCGAAGCAATGACAACTTCCTAGACAAAGTCAATAAAGGAATCAAGTGTTGGTGCAGTAGGCACCTATGTCAAACTTGAGTTTTGATTATAGCAAACAATACAAAGTTAAGCTCATGTCGTTATCTCACGAGCTGAATCGAGTGTGCAGAAAATTGCTATACCTGGAGCTGAAGGCTAGCGACACCCGGAGGATGTCGCGGTGGTCGGGCGACACTCGAGTGACTTCGGAGGGAGCCGAAGGAATCGAGTGGAAGGCCGAAAGCAAAGGCAACATAGTAAGTATCGAGGTAAGCTCATGTGTGCGAGCGTAAGTAAGGTCGTATCCTCTTTACGGGGATGATCTTAAGCGTAGATCCGACAAAAGACATCCTATAGGTGGTCTAGGTCGAGATCGGACGGTCGGAGGCCGTCAAAATAATATTTTTGTTAAGCTAACTTTGCCTTGCATCTAGCATTAGATGACTGCCAACTTGGAGGACTCATTGAGTCAACGATGTCATTGGGAGGTTAGCGTTCGATCGATCTTGCCATCGATCGTGATGATGGCCATCGATCGGTGATGGTCAAGGATCAACCTCGAGGAGTCAAGCCTTATCACCATTTTTCAAGGAGCCATGTGCCAAAACTCTATTGGGTGAAGTTCCTCTCGAAAAGGGGCTCAAAGGCTATAAAAGGAGGGTCAATTCTAGGGTTTCTTCATCAATTCTAAGTTTCCAAAAGCCTCCGCCAAGCTACAACTTTCCGACAACGAATTGTTTCTTCTTTGATGTCTAGGTTTAATTGTTTTCTTTTTATTACGTCGGTTTAAGTTGTTCATTTCAGTTCATTACTTTCAAATCTCGGAGCTTTTATTGTAACGAGGAGAGGGGGAGTGTCCCTCTACCTCAAGCTTTTTGCTTTTATTTGTAATGATTAACTCCTACCTCTAACGAGGAGGAGTTCTTTAGTGTTTTGCCCTCCGTGCGTGGTCAAGGACCACTAGGGCCTTGGAGTAGTAGCCGAAGGCTATGAACCAAGTAAAAATATTTGTCTCCTTTATTTATTGCTTATCTTTCCGCTATAATTAATTATCTACTCGAATTTTAACGAACGAACAAATAAAAGGTTTTATCGCTATTCACCCCCCCCCTCTAGCGATTAGCTTCGATCCAACATCAAGTACTTGATTCACTTTAGATTCAGCCTTGGTCTAACTAGTCAAAGACTTAGTGAGTTAGCTTCAGTCAGTTCCACTCGACTTAATGCATCAGGTCGTGGCGAGGCACATGACCTTCTTGATTATTGGAGCAACGACCACTTCCTAGACATGCACTTCGAAGAGCTTCACCAACATATTATCAGTTCACTTGTCTTAGTACTAGGTTGTTCAAGTTTAAGAAACTTTGTTTCCTATATAGTCCATTCTACATTAAGCAAGTAAACTAGACTAAGACATTCAAGTGTTTAACTATAAACAAGAAAAGTACACTAAAGCAATCAAATGTTAAACAAGAAAAAGTTAACTAAAACATGCAGGTGTTTAACTAAACAAGGAAACAAGCAAGGTGTTAGCTCCCCCTAAATGGTAGCTAGTTTGAGCTTTGTTCACTAAATGAACTTGACTCTTGGAAACTCAAAATTGATTTGGTCCAACTTGGTTGACTAATCTAGACTTAGGAACCCATGCTTGGACTCGATTTTTAGTATTTCGACTAAGTAATGACATGTAAGATTTATAGGTTGACTTAGCCTTATACCTAAGTCCGGATCTGTTGTAGACAGCTCTCTGAGATCCAAGCATCATGTTGAGATACTTGGAACCCGAAGTGAACTTTTCAAAGATCCAGTTAGATCTTCTACTTGCCTTTTTAGGACTGAGTTCTCTTCCTCAAGCTTTTCATCTTGAGTTGAGTCTCTATTCTTAATTTGTTAAGTCGAAATCTTCGAGTTGACTTGCTCCTTAAGTACTTGGACTTCCTTAAGTAGCAAGTCGACTCGATTTTCGGACTTAGCTAACTTCCTACCTAAGCATGCAATGATATTATATAATTTATCTTCTAATGGAGAAGTTATCTCATTTGAACCTTTGGAAATGGATACGGATCCGTGGCTTCTCTCAAATTCGGAATCGGACTCATATTCGAAACTTGACTCGGCTCCGGATCTTGATTCGTCCATAAATGTGACAAAGCTTCTCTTCGTCTCTTCCGCATCCGACTCCGCAGATGACGACTCATCCCATGTTGCCTTAAGAGCCTTCTTCTTCTTTTCCTTTTTCATTTTTTCTTCCTTTTTCAAATTTGTTCACTCCGACTTGTAATGCCCTTTTTCATTACATTTATAGCAGGTTACTTCCGATCGAGGTCTCGGCTTGGTGTTGGCCACCTTTTTGGCGTCTCTCTTTGTAAATCTCTTCTTTCGGTTGAATATTTTTCTTACCATGTTTACAATCTCCTCTTCTCCGTTTGTTTCTGACTCTGACTCATCTTCGGATTCAACCTTCACTTTTCTTTCCTTTTTAGTTGAACCTGCCATCAAAGCTATACCATTCTCGGTTTGACCCAAGTTAGCTTGTTTGTGTAGTTCAAGTTCACAAAATAGTTCATCTAACCTAATTGTGGAGAGATCCCTAGATACCTTATAGGCATCGACAATCAATGTCCATAAAGAATTTCTCGGGAATGCCTTAAGGGTATACCTAATTAAATCCCTATTCTCTATTTGGTGTCCTATTAAATGTAATCCATTTAATATATCCTTAATCTTAGTATGAAGTTGACTAGCATTTTCATTTTCGTTAATTTTACAATTAAATAATTTATTTAAAAGTATGTCCCTTTTGGCTATCCTAGTGTCATTTGTACCCTCATGCAATTCAATTAACTTCTCCCATAATTCTTTAGAATTTTCAAATGGACCTACCCTATTTAGCTCTTCTTTAGTAAGTCCGCATTGCAAGGTGTTAAGTGCCTTGTAATCGACTTGAGCACTCTTTCTAATATCCGAGGTCCATTTCTCCGATTCTAACAACTCCCCCGAGTTATCTACCAGAACTATAAATCCTTTCCTAATTGAAAATGAGACCTCTAGGTCGGTCTTCAGATAGCATTCCATTCACTTTTCCAGTACGAAAGTCCTCTCCGTTAAAGAGAAGAGGGCGAACGGTACTGTATCCCTCTAAGTGTGACATTATTAATGATATATATATATATATATATATATATATATATATATATATATATATATATATATATATATATATATATATATATATATATATATATATATATATATATATATTTAAGGACAAAAATTGGTTTTAAAAAGAATCTAATATGTAGAAAACTAATTGACCAAATTTAAATATGTAAAAATTGTCTAATACTTTACATTGTAGATAACATGGTGTGTGGTGTCGCACAGAGGATCATGTTATCAGTTCCTTGTAGAGTATAAGTAGAGGCTCATAACCAAGATGGTTTTGGACAAACCATTGGCATGGTTGTAGTGTAATTTGGTGTTTGTTGGTGCAATCGGCCCAGGTTGACTCGAGTTTGACTCGAGCAGTACCTTGATAGTATTTTGATGATAGACAAAACTCATGACATGGTATTGTCATGGGAAAGACCAACATGGTGTTGGCATGGAAAATCCAAGCATGGAGCTTGGTGTGGGAAAGTCCAACATGGGGTTGGTGTGGAAAAGTCCAAAGCATTACGAAGCCGTGCGCTTGGTGCTTGGTGAGAAATGCATTGTGAAGTCGTGCACTTGGTGCATGTGGGAAGTCTTGAGAACTTGACAAGTTCACTAGGCTCGGGGTCCTTGAGTCGGTGAAGGATGACATTGTGAAGCCGTGCACTTGGTGCATCCGAGGAACCGCCGGACGAGGAGCGAATGGAGTGAGGCCCAAGTGAAGCATACTTCGAGAGCATGAGACACGAAGGATGGCGTTGCGAAGCCATGCGCTTGGCGCATCTGAGGTACGTAGGCCGAGGGAAGAGAGCTTCAGTGGGGAACTCCATCAGGGATGATGTGGACTTGGCCAAGTGGCTAAGACTGAGTGTCGGAGGCTCAAACATGATGTTTGAGGGTTTACCCAATGGTCAGATGCTCAAACAACTTGGTGTTTGAGGTTTTACCTGACGGCAGTCGATTGGCATAGGTGTCAGTCGACTAGTCCAAGTCTACCAGGGTTCGACTAGTGTTATACTTGCAGTTTTGTGCTTGGCAATCGACTGCCATGGATCGCAATGATCGATGTCGGCGATGATCGTCGAGGGATGGCATGATCGATGAGAGTGTCGTGAGCACAAAATGCTCCGTAGCCGACTGGGCAGTCGACTACTAGGTCACCAGTCATCTGCCATGGACTGGCAGTCGACTAGTAGGTGATCCGTTGGAACTTATCCGACGTGGATCTGGCCGTTGTGAGACAACGGCTACAGGGGCAGTCGACTGGGGCCTTTTGGCAGTAGACTGCTGGGCACGAAAATAGCTTGATGCAGGTTATAAATGGAGCTCAAGTGGGAGGATTTCGCCAAGACATTTGTGAATCTATTGGAGGGGAATTGCTGCTGCATTCCAGACCTTCAAGAGCCATCTAAAGCAAGCTACAAGCAAAGGGTTCAAAGCAAGCGTTGTAAAGTGTTCTTTACGTGTATTTCGTATTTGTCTTTGTATTGCTTGTATTTCATATATTACTTGTTGTAATAGCTAGTGAGCGGTTTCTCCACCTCCGACGTGTAGTCAAGAAGGAGTTTAGTTAGTGTCGTGCGCATAACTAGAGCTCGGTGAGCTCGCCCGTGGAGTAGGAACCATTCGGTTTCGAACCACGTATATGCTTGTGTATTGCTTGTGATTGTTATGTGTCGTTAGTATTGTTATTATCATTGTTATTCCGCTGCGCTAACAACAATCGTAGACAAGCAACGCAACGAGAACGAGCAAATTCCACCATCGGATGATTGAGGACTATTCACCCCCCTCTAGCTGGCCAATACACACCGATCGATTCCCTACAAGTGGTATCAGAGAAAAGGCGCTTGTCGAGGACTAACCGCCGACACAAGCAATTCAAGATGGCCGGCTACAACCTCCAACCACCAAAATTTGAAGGAGATTTCCTATGGTGGAGAAGAAAAATAGAGGTATAGCTAGAAACCGATTTTGATTTTATGCTAATCCTAGAAAACGGTTTCGAATTGCCTAGGAATGAAAGAAATAGGCAAATTGAGAAGTCAAGGTGGACCGAAGACCAAATCAAGGACTTCGAGACAAATCGCAAGGTAATCGAATTACTTAGTGATTTGATTCCTAAAAACATTTGGTCTAGGTTGGGTAATTTTAGGGATGCAAAGGAATTATGGGATAAAGTAATGAAATTCCAAGAAAATTCCCAACCGGCACAAGTAGAGGAGAATGCCATGGAAGAATTGGCATCCACATTCGAAGATGTGGATGATTTGGTGGAGACCTCCACCTCTAGCATTGAGGGGGAGGAAAGCGTTTCTATTCCGGAGCAAGATCAAAATGAAGCTTCTACCTTCGAAATAAGGGAAGAGGCCTCCACCACCTCCCTAGGTAACTCAAGTGTTATTATTTTAAATAAAAATCACATAATATACTTTGAGTGTAGGAAGAAAGGGCATTACAAGAGCAAATGCCCTAAATTGGCTAAGGAAAAGGCATCGGCACCAAAAGTCAACCCAAAGTCAAAGGATGCCGGAGTCCCCTCAGTTAAGAGCAAAGAGCTCATTGTGTGCTTCAAATGAAACCAAAGGGGGCACTACCGAAGTCAATGCCCTAGGGGGAGGAAGAAAGGGCAAGAAGGTATATCTCATGTAGGGGGAGCTTCCCAAGCTAACCCTAAGGTAAATTTAAATTATGCACCTTCAATTCCTAAAGTTAAAAAGCATGCTAAGAATTATTTTAGCTCTCTTGCAATTATCAATGAAAAGCATGCTAGTAGGAAGAAATATGTTTGCTTAGGTGCCAAGCATGTTCATATCTCTAACGACAAACCTAGGACTCAAAACACTAGACCTATTTTACCTAAATAGTCCATTAGAAGAGTTGAAAACCATCTTGGCATTAACCCTAAGAAGGGTAGACACATGCCTAAGAAGAAGAATATTTCCCAAAAGATTAATGAAAAATCAAAATTGGGAAAATTAGAGCTAGAAAACCAAGCCTTGAGGTCAAGGCTAGAAAACTTGAGAAGACCCTAGCAATAATTACAAATTCGGTTAAGGGGTCTAATGTACAAAAGTCAAGGCCTATGAAACAAGAATGGTCTAAGGGCAAGAAAGGTTTGGGTCACAAATCTATGTCCTATCACAATGTTCCATTTAATTATGGAATAACATCTAGGTCTAGAAAAACCAAGGCTAATAGGGAAGTTATCCCTAAGTCTAGCCATGGTGTTTGCTTAGTGGCTAAGACCTCAAAGAAATCAAATGTAGCCACTAGGAAGGTCAAAAGAGGAGTCACCTCTAGAGTTGACCTAGGAAAGACCCAAAAGACTATGTCTTTAAAGCCTAAAAGGGTCATTAGGAAGGTATCTAGGGAAGTTATCCCTAGAGAATATCTTGTTAACCCAAGGAGCTCTAATAGGTATTGGGTTCCTAGGAGCGTGATCGATTCGCGCTAGATGGGTTAAGTTGTGTCAACCCTAAGTGGATGGGTAGTTAACCTAGCCATTGTGAGTTGACACATTAGGGTGTGCCAATATGCTTTGAGAAGTTGAAAAATGATTAAATTGGAACAATTAGGTCTTAGAGGTATTGGTGTGCCATTTTGGGTTTATGGCACACTAGGGGGATAAATGGCTTTAAGGCAAAATAGAATTAATTCCTAGAAATGGCAACTTGGATTTAACACCTAGGTATTTTATACCTTAGTATATTTTATTTGTCATGATTTGTTTGCCTTGTCATGTCATGACATCATTTTCATTTTTTTTTATCTCTAAAAATGTTATGATCATGTTTTAGACCTATCTTTATATGTCATGTATGCTTAAATGTCATTCACATGCCATGACATAATGATTTTGGCACATGCTTAGTTAAATTATATTTATGTCATAATCATCATCATTCATATAATTAAAATGAAATTAAGGACTATGGCATGATTTGATGGGAATCAAATAATATTGCCTAGAAATATGCATGAAACCATTAAAAGAACAAAAACCCACATCTCACTAAAAATTTTCCTTGTATGTGTTTTACACATCTAGATATAAGTGAGATGTTTAGGAAAAAGAAATTAAAGGTTTCAAAAACACTTTGAAAACATTTTGAAAAATCTTGGTGAAGCCTATCTTTTGATAACTATCACCATTGAATGGGATGATACATAGAGGGCTCTTTATTGAAGTTTTTCTTAACTTTTGGACTTTGTGTCAATCTCTTAATTTAGTGGGTAAAATAATTTTCTAATATTTTTCACCCATAATGATTGTGATAAGTAATATATACACCAAATTTCAAGTTTTTTAAACCTATGTATATTTACTTATGAATTTTGGAAAGTCATTTCTGAAATTGAAATCGCAAATCTGATTATCATACCAGAGGAGGCAGTCGACTGATGGGTGTGGCAGCCGACTGATTTCTGAATTCAGTCGACTGCCCAAGCTGATTACGGGTAAATCTTGTTGGTTAGGCCCATGTTCAGCTAGGTTAAGGTCCCCTAACCACTCCTAACCCTAGGATATGCTTGGGAGAGCATTAGAAAGGGTGGAAATCCATTGGACATGGATTAGGAGATGGGTTTAGGGAGAGTTTCAATTTTAAGGTGGAAGAGAGTTCATTGTTGAACTTTGCCTTAATTTTGATTGGTTAAATGTTCCTATTGGCTTAGGGACTCTCCAAGGACATTGTTGGTGCAATGGTCAAGTGAAAGCAAGCCTCTAGGGGGAGGTATCCATCATGGGAGGATAGATGTGTATTTCCTCATGGGAGAAAAATTGGGTTGCCTCTCTTTAAGTGATATGGGATCACTAGAAATATTGTAGGCATGTGTTCCTCCAAGGGAGAGATTGTAAGATCTCATTGGCATATGAGACATTCATACCCTTAGGGAGGACCTTTTTTAATGTAATGTCAAAAAGGGGGAGAAGTTACCAAGTTACCAATTAGATTTGGAATTCTCATTTGGGATGTGAGAATTGCCAATATGGGAGAATTGGTAGACTTGAGATGGTAGTTTTGTCAATCATCAAAAAGGGGGAGATTGTTGGTGCAATCGGCCCAGGTTGACTCGAGTTTGACTCGAGTAGTACCTTGATAGTATTTTGATAATAGACAAAACTCATGACATGAGATTGTCATGGGAAAGACCAACATGGTGTTGGCATGGAAAATCCAAGCATGCAGCTTGGTGTGGGAAAGTCCAACATGGGGTTGGTGTGGAAAAGTCCAAAGCATTACGAAGTCGTGCGCTTGGTGCTTGGTGAGAAATGCATTGCGAAGTCGTGCGCTTGGTGCATGTGGGAAGTCTTGAGAACTTGGCAAGTTCACTAGGCTCGGGGTCCTTGAGTCGGTGAAGGATGACATTGGAAAGCCGTGCGCTTGGTGCATCCGAGGAACTGCGAACGGGGAGCGAATGGAGTGAGGCCCAAGGGAAGCATACTTCGAGGGCATGAGACGCGAAGGATGGCGTGTCACGCCCCGCGAGTATACCGTGCCGAAGAGCAAACGGACGACATCTCCCATGTACGTGGCAACATATCGGGTTAATACAAGGCTCGTAGGCCGACAACAACAATATAATATGAAGAGATCAACATACCAAACACAGCGAAAACATACTACCGATAAAAAAGATACAAAGACCCAACTGTGCACTCCGGAGTGACTTGACATAACAAGAATCATAATAGAAACCACAACAATGGCCAAATACATATAATACATCCGTATATCACAAATACGGAAACAATACATGCTAAAATCCAAAACAACAATACAGAATACATCAATCCACAAGAATACAACAAATCGTAAATAAACCTCCATCCGTTCGGTGTGAGATGGGATCAGCTTGGGGAGCTCCGAACGTCCAAGGAATCCTCTACCTGTTACCTGGGTGACAGGAAGCCCAGGGTCCCGGGGTGGTGAGTGATCAGGGGTAATATGTAGAGAGTGCATGAAGATATAGGGTAAAGAGATCTACAAGTATACATGTGAAGATCTACAGGTATACAACATGAGTCCAATAGACATACAGTCCTTTCCAAATCTAATAACAAGTAACCACAATATAGTCATACTCAATGTATATACTAAACTGATCAACTGAACATGAAGTAATGTACCAATGTACCTGACGGTCTGCAACACCATAAGCTATATCATCAAGAACAGATTTACAATAACATAACCCATATAACGTACCAAGTCAATCCCATATCTGACCAATACTCAGACATATGAATAGTATATAATCACATGTAATAACATCCCGGTCTAAATCACACTATTGTAGGGGATCGATCGGCCGGCTAGAGGGGGTGAATAGCCCTCTTTCGTTAGATAATGGAATTTGCTCGTCTATAAACAAGATTAGCGCAAGCGAAAAAACAAAACAAGACAAGCAAATAGAAATGACAAGAATACAAATGCTAACACAATGTGTAACGTGGTTCACGGCTACGCCGCTAATCCACGGTCCGATTCGTCCACGGTGAATCACTCCGCAAGCTTCCACTATATCTCTCCTTTGCACAAAGATAGGTGGAGGTAACCTCTTTTACACAAGGATCACTCTTCTACAATAGAATGAAGATTAGAACAAGTAGAAGAGTGGAAAACCCTTTAGGACACTTTGGGAGTAGTTAGGAGTTCAAGCAATAGGTTCCCAAAGCCCCACACCATTCCTCTTTATAGAGGAAGAGGGTTTCTTCCCGTTGACACAGGAGCAGTCGACTGATGTCCCTATCAGTCGACTGGTTCTTTAGCCGTTGCCCAATAATGACTGTTTTCCACGTTGGATTCCATCCAACGACACTGGCATCAGTCGATTGATATTGCCATCAGTCAACCGATGCTCGATCAGTCGAGTGCTCCGCGAGCTTGACTCCATTCTGTGCCCGAAACACTTGTGATCAGTCGACTGATGCCTTCATCAGTCGACTGATGGTTTCGCAGTCGACTGTTGGCACTTGAACCGGACTCAAACACTAGTCGAGTCACCGTCGACTTAGAGTAGTCGACTACCATTAACATGGTAGTCCACTGATGTCGGGATATCACATCCGACACTTAGCCAAATGGCCAAGTTTCACCTAAGAGCTACTACCCCTTCCCGGGTTACATTCGCTCACTCTCATCCCTCGGAGCCCCTCGCCTTTGAAGTTATCTTCGTCCGACCACGTCCATCGGATGCGCCAAGAGCACGGCTCTACAATGCCATCCTTCATGTCTTGCTCTGAAGTCTACTTCCTCCGGCTTCACTCCAAGCTCCTCGTCCGGAGGTCCCTTGGATGCTCCAAGCGCACGGCTTCCGCAAAGCCATCCTTCACCGACTCAAGGACCGAGTCATGAGAGGTGAAACTCTCCAAGGCTCCATGTGTGAATTACTAAGCCCTGCAAGACTCCAACGCACATATCCTTACATAATAACACTCTAACTTAAATCCTTTGCCACACACATCAAAACCATATCACGACAAGAGATTTCCCTAACAATCTCCCCCTTTTTGATGTGTGACAATCCGTTTAAGTTAGGTAAAAACATTTGATAAAACTATTAAGAGAGGAAAGCATGTAAGTAAACATGATTAGCAACTCTCTCCCTTAATACATGAAACTCCCCCTACATATATTCCCCCTTACTTAAACTATTCTCCCTTACTTAAACATAACATTTCTCCCCCTTTGACACCATCAAAAATAATAAACAAGGTTTATACAAGCATGGCATTAAACAAAAGCCAAAACAAAAGGTTATTGGGCATATTATCAGGCTACCAGTCGACTGGTTCAGACTACCAGCCGACTGGCACATGGATTTCAGAAATTTTGATTTTCCGAGGTGAATTTCAAAAATACGTAAAAAATTCTATAAAATTTGAAAAATCATGAAATTTGGGGAACACATTTCTTGTATGTATATTTATCAATGAAAAATAGTTTTCCATGAAAAATCATTGTATTTTCAAGTATTTGCCAAAAATCCAAAAGCTTTAAAAATCACTAGGTTTTTGATCATGTTAGTATCCATTTTAACACCTAGTTTTGCTTTGAATTGTTTCAAAACATGAATACACAGATTTTAAGGTAAGAAATTGTTTTGAAAACATAAGAAATATCCAACCATGATCTTTAGACAATATGTCTATGAATTAAACATAAGTCTTTCCCATGATTGGTCTATTATTGCTATTTTGATACTTTAAATTACCATCTAAATGCCACAGGCATTAGTGGACATTTGTATCATCCTATCATCTCACCCATGCTAAGTTTTCAATCATGGTAGCCTATGGTGAGTATGAGATGCATCCTAAAGGTATTTGTATATACTTAACCATTATTTTCATGCAATTCTATCAAGGTTAAGTATCATCCTATCATTCCACATGATCATAAAGATGTATATGAATTAATTTCACATTATGATCATGAAACAAATATATTCATCAAATTGTGATCATGCTTTAGGTATTACATCATGATATAAAGCAAATATCACCTAAAGCATGATTTCTCTACTTATAGGTGCATTATCATCACCTAACACTATTCCAAAAATGTTGTCCCGCCATCCTAAGTCAACCAACAATATGATATGGGTGAATTCCATATGGTTGACTATCCTAGGGTTTTTCTAAACCTTTAGGATGGATTTTGGAACCCAATACAAATTCTTGCCTATGGGGTTCACTAAAAATTCTTTAGGGATCCATTTTCTAGCTATTACTTTCTTTTTGTCTTGACCCCTAGAAATTAGACATTTATAGGCCTTTTCATTTTTCTTCTCCTTATAACCTAGGCCTTTCTTGTTGAAACTAGCTCTTTGGCTCCCAATTATAATGTTAAGGGTGTTGGAGCCTATTGTAAATTTTTCTAGGGCTTTGGTCAAATAATCTACCTTTTTCCTTAAAGCCCTATTTTCTTCTATGCATGCATCATTAACATTGAAAGGCATATATTCATGTGAGCATGCATCATCATGACTAGAAGAAATATTATCATTTACATTTAAGCATGCTTTTTCTAGTTTATTTTCTAAGTCCTTAATTTGATCTAGCATGCTCTTATTTTTCTTTTTAGCTCTAAATAAATCCTTAGTGAGGCTAGAAATCATAGAAACTATTTTACTAGGTGAAAGGTTAGTTACCATAGTTTCCATGTCCTTCTTCAGATGAGGAGGATGATGAAGCTACCCCTTCACTAGAGCTCTCCTCACTTGAGCTTACTTCTTCATTTTCAGAGGAGGAGCAATCTAAGTCGTCAAAGGCCATCAATGCTAAGTTGGTGACAAAGGCATTCTCCTCTTCCGATGATGATGAAGAGGAGGAGGATGGGTCATCCCAAGTCTTTGCTTTGAAAGCCTTGGCCTTCCCTTTTTCTTTGGCCTTCTTCTCTTCTTCCATCTTTTTGCTCCCCTTATTCTTCTTCTTTTCTTCTTTCTTCTTCCTCTCTTCTTTGCTCTTGTTTAGGAAAGGACAATTGTCCCTTATGTGTCCCTCTCCTTGGCAATTGTAACAAATCACCTTCCCCCTTGGTCTTCTCCTCCTATCATTAGATTTATTAAATTGAAAACCTTTTAAAGCACGCCTTACCCTCCTTACCATGTAGGCTTCTTCTGTGCTATCCATGGAGGAGGAGGAGGATGCTTCATCGGAGGAGGGGATCTCCATCTTCTTCTTCCCCTTGTTGGCCAAAAGTGCTACTCCTCTTGAAGGTTGAAATATTGGCTCTTCTATTATTCCTTCAAGTCTTGTTTCATGGAGCTCCATGGTTGAGAAGAACTCCTCCAAGGTGCTCACTTCTTAATTCTTGGACATGTAGAAGGAGTCCACCATTGAGCTCCATTTCGATGACCAGGGAAAAGCATCAATTGCTTTCATGAGCATGTCCCAGTTGGAAAGTTTTTCTCCTACACTTGTTAGCCCAATTAAAATTTCTTTAAACCTAGAATGCAATAAGGTTACCTTTTCTCCCTTTTCTAATTTTATGTTGGATAGTTGGGAGTGGAGGAGGTCTCTTCTTGCAAGTTTGGCCTCCGAGGTACCTTCATGAAGCTCTACTAACTTCTCCCACATCTCCTTTGCACTAGAGCATTCCCCTATCCTATTCACCTCTTGTTGGTGGAGTACATTGTAGAGGTGGTGCTTGGCCTTTGAATTTGTCAAGTATTCTTCCCTTTGCCTCTTGCTCCACCTTGCTTTCTCCAATGGCTCCCCATCTTCATTCCTAGGCAATTCGAAACCATTTTCCATAATCAAAAGAATTTCGAAATCGGTTTCGAAAAATACCTCCATTCTCTTTTTCCACCAAGAGAATTTGCCTTCGAATTTTGGTGGGTGAATATTGTTAGTTAAAGCCCTAGAACCAATCATGTGATGGTTGAATAGGGAACATTTTGTATCATATTCTATAAAGGCAAAGGATTGGTTATTATATTTACATCTTGCTTGTGCCAGCGAATTTAAATATAATAATGCCCTAGAAAAGTAGGTTCTTATCTACAGCACATCAATTGGCAGAATTGATTATGAGAGGTTGTAGAGAACACTTTTCTAAATGTTCCTAGTCGAGTATTAATATGCAAGGGCAATATTAATACATAAAGACTAGCATGTAGGTCAATTGATGACTTGATCTCACAAGTCATGGATATATGATATCAAGTTGACACATGGGTATATATTGGAGAATATATACTGAACTGACCCGCCATGAGAAAGTTTCATGGATCGTTATATGAGTGTCATAAACTTTCTCATGTGACTATTGGTATGAATAGTCCTTAGACCTGAAGTCACTACGGTTCCCTACATAAGGAGTTATGTACTTTGGTATCGTCAAACGTCACCCGTAACAGGGTGGACCATAAAGGCGATTACTGGGTATATAACAAATTATGCGGAGGGATGTGAGTGATGTAGATGGGATCTATCCCTCCCATATGACGGGAGTGATATCTGTGGGCCCCTTGATTGAGTAGAACTACTAAAATGCATGGCCATGCTCGAATGAGTCAATATGAGATATTGAGCTCATTTGTTTGAGTTAGTTTACTCAGGGATCAAGAAACACATAGATTGATCGAGGATGACACGGTCTATGCCTCATTGATCAATCTGATATCAAGGATAGAAGGACACAGTCATACATTATAGTAGTCACGGAAAGGTTAGTCGGATCTTGACTTATCTCGTAACTTGGGTAGCAATGATGTATTGCTAGATGCCGCTCATTGCTTGTGTATCTAAAAGAGTTTAGATCCACTGCCAACGTTATGAGAGCCTATAGGGTCACACACAAAGAGCATGACAATTAGAGGAATTAGAGTATTCTAGTTTGACTAGAATAATATGGGAATAAGCTTAAGTACAAAATGGTTTTTGGACTTTAAGCTTAATGAGAATTTTAGCTAATTGATTTAATGAGATTAATTCAACATGTTACCTTATTGATTTAATAAGATTAATTCAATATGATAACATAAGCTTAATTGAATTAATAAGATTAATTCAATATGATAACATAAGCTTAATTGAATTAATAAGATTAATTCAACATGCATGAATGCCACATAAGCATGCCACATAATCATGCCACATAAGCATGCCACCTAAGCATCCACCTAAGCTAGTTAAGGTGGAAGGAAACAAAATGGTTTTGTCTCCTTAAAGTGGTCGGCCAAAACAAAAGGGGTCTCAATGCAATGGATTGCATTAAATTGTAGGAGGTGAAAGGGTTTTGCCAACCCTATAAAAGGCCCCATAGAGTGGCCGGCCAAAGTATCATTTGGATTGTGATGGTGGTGTGGTTGTGAGAGAGAGCTTGAGAAGCTTGGTGGAAGCTTTGGTTGTGTGGCTTTGTGAGTGTAGGCTAGCAAGAAGAGTAGTCTTCTTCCTCCTTTCTCTTCTTCCCTAGATTCCTCTCCTTTAGGGACTTCTCTAGCAAGAAGTAAAGGAGAGCTCTTCTAGTTTTCCTTTTGTGAGACAAGAGCGTGCTCGTGTGGATACGTATAGAGGCACGGACACTTGAACGTGCTAAAGATCCAACAAACCGAAAGGAAAAGCGGGATTGCAAAGGGCACGCAACAAAGGTAGAACTCTCCTATAAGATAGGTTTGGTTTAGAGAAATTTATTTTATACGAGTTTGCTTTCGCATGGATCACTTGGAAGGGATCCTATTTTCCGTTGCGCATATGCCATTTGGCATACGAGATTTCCCTACAGTGGTATCAGAGCCACTTGCGAAAGATCGTATAAAAATAGGTTTTCTCTATTTTATATGTGATATAGAAGTAGGATAAATTTTATTATGAGTTGATAATTGCATTAGCAAATTTTCAAACATAATAAAATATCCAATGTCTTTTAAAAGTTAAAATGACATGGTGCATGGTTATGGCCTAGTCCCAAAAAGTTTGTGATTGTGTGTTGTAATTCTTAATACGGCCTGCGTGTCGTGCCTTTCTCCTAATATTCTTGTTGTAAAATTAGTTTTAGACTCGAATGTAACTCGAGTATTTCTCCTTTTGTAATGTACAAAACAAGGATGGAGGGTCCATTGGAAGATGAGGTTACAAGGAGGAAGTCAACACACAAGACAACCAAAAGGAAGCACTTAGGAGAAGATGCTATCCCTAGGTTGACCAATCAATCTTTTCATTGGCTTGAGAAGATTGTAGAATAAGGGCCATAACCATGACACGTTAGTTTAATATGTATATGATGCATGATTAGTTTAGCTTATATGTGATGTATGCTAACATGTATATGATACATGTTTATTTCTTAATAAGTCTAAACGATATGCCTACCAAAGTTGGTACTCACTACTTCCTCGATCATTTGTTATTGGGTTTGCCAAAGCAAAGCAATGCATTTTATCTTGGAGAGTGCAGTGGACAATCGTGATGTCCGCTATCAGTCTTAGTTAAGACTTAATTAAGTGTTTTCTTAATTGGTTAAGAAAGTAGAGGCATATATTAGCTTTGAACATAAGTGTTAACATTAGTTTTGTGTGATTTCAACATCGGCTTTGTCTTAGAAGTGGTCGTTGCTCGATATCCAAGAAGGCCCACTGCCTCTAAACACTAAACTAATCTAAAACTTAACCAAAGCTATTAAAGAGTTACATCAGATGTAATTGGCAAAAGATTGCCTACCTAATTATACTACGTCTTGGGCGATTAGCCAAAGCTAACTCAAGACGAATTATGATGTGGATCTTTATCCCATATAAATTTATAGCTAAATAGTAGCTATGAGAATTTAGTGGGAGCCTCATTTAATTTAAGGCCTAATTAAATGATTTAGGTATGATACTTAACTTTGCATTTTTAATGTTGTAGATCACCATGTCATCTAACACGACACACCCCCTCAACTTGCGATCTGTCCTTGAGAAGGACAAGCAATGGAGCAAACTTTCTTGGTATAGGAACTTGAGGATTATCCTCAAGCAAGAACGCATAAACTATATGTCCTAGAGCAGGCTACCCTGAAATACCCGCCCCTACGACCACTCACGTCTTTGAAAAGGATGCTTATAAGAAGCATCAAGATGACGCATTAGATGTGTCATGCCTTATGCTTGCCACCATGAACTCTGAGCTTCAGAAGCAACATGAGAACATGGATGCCTATGATATGGTTGAGCATTTGAAACAATTATATCAAGGACAAGCTAGGCACGAGCGTTTTGAAGTGTCTAAGGCTCTTTTTGCATGCAAGATGCAAGAAGGAACACCTGTAGGAACTCACGTACTCAAAATGATTGGGTACGTTGAGAACCTTGAAAGACTAGGTTTTCCACTGAGCCAAGAATTGGCAACCGATGTTATCCTGCAATCGTTGCCGGAAGCATATAATCAATTCGTCATGAATTATAACATGAATGAAATTGATAAACCTTTGCCTGAGATTCTCAGCATGTTAAGAACTGCTGAACCAAATCTCAAGAAGAAAGTTAGTAATGTACTAATGGTCAAGAAGGACAAAGGTAACCGCAAAGGCAAGGGTAAGACCCAAGCCAAAGGCAAGGCCAATTCATCCACTTCAAAGGGTAAAGGTAAAGTACCTAAGGAAGGGGACTGCTTCCATTGCGGTGAGACTGGACACTGGAAGCGGAACTGCAAAGTCTACCTTGAGGAAGTAAAGAACAAGAGAAGTGGGACTTCTGCCTCAGGTATACACGTTATAGAAGTTAATCTATCTATTTCTTCTACATGGGTATTAGATACCGGATGTGCATCTCACATTTGTACTAATGTGCAGGGACTGAGAAATAGTAGAATAATGGCAAAGGGCGAAGTGGACCTCTGGTAGGCAATGGCGCAAAAGTTCTTCTGTATGTTGTAGGAACATATTCTTTGTCTTTGCCCACTTTGGGCTTATCTTAGAACTAGAGAGTGCTTCTATGTACCTGCATTAACAAAGAACATAATTTCTGTATCTTGTTTAGACAAGAAAAACTTTTCTTTTATAATAAAGGACAAATGTTGTTCCATTTATTTAAATGAAATGTTCTATTGTAATGCACCACTTATGAATGGTCTCTATGTTCTAGATTTAGATAACCCAATTTATAACGTAAATACAAGCGGTTCAAATCGAATGATTTGAACTGACATATCTCAACCTTGATCGCCTAGGTCACATAAATGAAAAACGCATATCCCAACTCCATAAAGATGGATTATTGGACTCATTTGATTTTGAATCATATGAGGTATGCGAAGTCTTGTCTTTAGGAAAGATGACTAAAACTCCATTTAGTGGACATGGCGAGAGGCGACAGTTTGTTAGGACTCATACATCGATGTATGTGGCCCTTTCAATGTCGAAGCAGAGGAGGATATAAGTACTTTATTACTTTCAGCGATGATATGAGTAGATTTGGCTACTTATATTTGATGAGACATAAGTCGAATCCTTTGAAAAGTTCAAAGAATTCAAGAATGAAGTACAAAACCAACTTGGTAGCGTGATAAGCTACTTGATCGGATCGAGGTGGTGAATACCTTAGTCAAGAGTTTCGTGATCACTGGTGAGTGTGGGATAATATCCCAACTCACTCCACCTGAACACCACAATGGAATGGTGTATCCGAGAGAAATCGTACTCTATTAGATATGGTACGATCAATGATGAGCCAGATCGATCTACCTACTTCCTTTTGGGGTTTAGCTCTAGAGACAGTAGCTTTCACACTTAATCGCGTTCCATCAAAAGCCAGAAAAGACACCATATACGATATGGACCGAAGAGTCCCAAAATGTCTTTTATAAAGATTTGGGGTTGTGAAGCTTACGTTAGGCGTCAAGTCTCGGATAAACTAGGACCCAAATCGGATAAGTGTTATTTTGTAGGATATCCCAAGGAAACTAAGGGATATTACTTTTACAATCCCACACTTGGCAAGGTGTTTGTTGCAAATCTTTGTCTTTCTAGAAAGAGAATTTATTTCTAGAAATACTAGTGGGAGTAAAATTCATCTTGAAGAAGTTCAAGATGATGATAACACTAAGGCCGATGGAAAATGAGCAGGAACCACAAAGTGTTGTGGATGAGGAAATTGTTGCCCAAGAGTTGTGGAGCAAACACTGTCAAGTAGACCAACCTCTTCGTAGATCTAATAGGATCCGTCGTCAACCCGAGAGATATTCTTTTCTCTTGGTGACCGACAACGGTGATGTATTGCTTATCAATCTTGGCGAGCCTACATCCTATCAAGAAGCTATGATGAGCCCAGTTCGAGAAATGGCTAGAGGCCATGAGATCGAAATGGAATCCATGTACACTAACCAAGTATGGACTTTGGTTGATCCACCAAGGGGTAAAACCCATTCAAGGTAAGTGGGTCTTTAAAGTAAAGATGACATGGATGGTAATAAGCATACCTATAAAGGTAGATTGGTGGCTAAAGGATTCAAACAAATTCATGGTATTGACTATGAAGAAACCTTTTCACGATTCGATGCTTAAATCCATTCGGATCATACTTGCTATTGCGACCTACCATGATTATGAGATCTGGCGGATGGATGCCAAAAACCGCTTTTCTAAATGGAAGCTACTCGAGGATGTGTACATGACACAACCTGAGGGTTTTGAAGATCCAAAGCATCCTGGAAAGGTATGCAAACTGCAAAGGTCCATTTATGGACTAAAGCAAGCCTCTCGAAGCTGGAATCTTCGATTCGATGATGCAATCAAAGAGTTTGGTTTCATCAAGAATGAAGATGAGCCTTGTGTCTACAAGAGAAATAGTGGGAGCACAGTTGTATTTCTTGTCTTGTATGTAGATGACATACTTCTCGCCGGAAATGATATTCCCTCACTCCGGTCTGTGAAGATGTGGTTAGGGAATTGTTTCTCGATGAAGGACTTAGGTGAAGCCTATATTCTAGGCATCAAGATCTATAGAGATAGATCTAGAAGATTACTTGGCCTAAGTCAGTACATACATTGATAAAGTGCTAGATCGTTTTGCTATGCAAAATTCTAAGAAAGGGTTTCGCTTTATCACATGGTGTGAGTCTTTCGAAGACTCAATGTCCCTCTTCTAAGGAGGAGAGAGATCGCATGGATAAGATCCCTTATGCATCTGCTATAGGGTCTATCATGTACGCCATGCTTTGTACTCGTCCTGACGTCTCGTATGCTTTGAGTATGACGAGTAGATACCAGTCAGATCCAGGTGAAAGTCACTGGATAGCAGTCAAAAATATTCTTAAGTACTTACGAAGAACGAAAGAATATTTCCTGATATTTGGAGGCAATGAGGAGCTAACTGTAAAGGGTTACAGTGATGCAAGCTTCCAAACAGACAAGGATGACTATAGATCGCAATCGGGTACGTGTTTTGCACGAATGGTGGAGCTGTGTGGAAGAGTTCAAGCGAGACACACGATTCTTGATTCTACAATGAAGCCGAGTATATTGCAAAGATCACGATGCAGCAAAGGAGGCTGTTTGGCTCCGCAAGTTCATCAGTGAACTTGGGGTAGTTCCTAGCATTGCAGATCCAATAGACCTCTATTGTGACAACAATGGGGCTATTGCACAGGCTAAGGAACCTCGATCACATCAGCGAACCAAACACATACTGCGGCGCTTCCATCTCATTCGAGAGATCATCGATAGAGGAGATGTGAGGATATGCAGAGTACCGACAGAAGCTAACATCGCAGATCCATTGACCAAGGCTTTGGCACAGAGGAAGCATGATGGTCACACTAGGTCACTAGGTATTAGATATCATAGTGATTGGTACTAGTGCTAGTGGGAGATTGTTAGTTAAAGCCCTAGAACCAATCAGGTGATGGTTGAATAGGGAACATTTTGTATCATATTCTATAAAGGCAAAGGATTGGTTATTATATTTACATCTTGCTTGTGCCAGCTAATTTAAATATAATAATGCCCTAGAAAAGTAGGTTCTTATCTACAGCACATCAATTGGCAGAATTGATTATGAGAGGCTGTAGAGAACACTTTCCTAAATGTTCCTAGTCGAGTATTAATATGCAAGGGCAATATTAATACATAAAGACTAGCATGTAGGTCAATTGATGACTTGATCTCACAAGTCATGGATATATGATATCAAGTTGACACATGGGTATATATTGGAGAATATATCGACCTCGCCATGAGAAAGTTTCATGGATCGTTATATGAGTGTCATAAACTTTCTCATGTGACTATTGGTATGAATAGTCCTTAGACCTGAAGTCACTACGGTTCCCTACATAAGGAGTTATGTACTTTGGTATCGTCAAACGTCACCCGTAACAGGGTGGACCATAAAGGCGATTACTGGGTATATAACAAATTGTGCGGAGGGATGTGAGTGATGTAAGATGGGATCTATCCCTCTCATATGATGAGAGTGATATCGGTGGGCCCCTTGATTGAGTAGAACTACTAAAACGCATGGCCATGCTCGAATGAGTCAATATGAGATATTGAGCTCATTTGTTTGAGTTAGTTTACTCAGGGATCAAGAAACACATAGATTGATCGAGGATGACACGGTCTATGCCTCATTGATCAATCTGATATCAAGGATAGAAGGACACGGTCATATATTATAGTAGTCACGGAAAGGTTAGTCGGATCTTGACTTATCTCGTAACTTGGGTAGCAATGATGTATTGCTAGATGCCGCTCATTGCTTGTGTATCTAAAAGAGTTTAGATCCACTGCCAACGTTATGAGAGCCTATAGGGTCACACACAAAGAGCATGACAATTAGAGGAATTAGAGTATTCTAGTTTGACTAGAATAATATGGGAATAAGCTTAAGTACAAAATGGTTTTTGGACTTTAAGCTTAATGAGAATTTTAGCTAATTGATTTAATGAGATTAATTCAACATGTTACCTTATTGATTTAATAAGATTAATTCAATATGATAACATAAGCTTAATTGAATTAATAAGATTAATTCAATATGATAACATAAGCTTAATTGAATTAATAAGATTAATTCAACATGCATGAATGCCACATAAGCATGCCACATAAGCATGCCACCTAAGCATCCACCTAAGCTAGTTAAGGTGGAAGGAAACAAAATGGTTTTGTCTCCTTAAAGTGGCCGGCCAAAACAAAAGGGGTCTCAATGCAATGGATTGCATTAAATTGTAGGAGGTGAAAGGGTTTTGCCAACCCTATAAAAGGCCCCATAGAGTGGCCGGCCAAAGTATCATTTGGATTGTGATGGTGGTGTGGTTGTGAGAGAGAGCTTGAGAAGCTTGGTGGAAGCTTTGGTTGTGTGGCTTTGTGAGTGTAGGCTAGCAAGAAGAGTAGTCTTCTTCCTCCTTTCTCTTCTTCCCTAGATTCCTCTCCTTTAGGGACTTCTCTAGCAAGAAGTAAAGGAGAGCTCTTCTAGTTTTCCTTTTGTGAGACAAGAGCGTGCTCGTGTGGATACGTATAGAGGCACGGACACTTGAACGTGCTAAAGATCCAACAAACCGAAAGGAAAAGCGGGATTGCAAAGGGCACGCAACAAAGGTAGAACTCTCCTATAAGATAGGTTTGGTTTAGAGAAATTTATTTTATACGAGTTTGCTTTCGCATGGATCACTTGGAAGGGATCCTATTTTCCGTTGCGCATATGCCATTTGGCATACGAGATTTCCCTACAAATATTTGAGCCGGCCATTCTTGAATGTGCTTGTTGTGGCGGTTAGTCCTCGACAAGCTTTCCTTGGCTCTGATACCACTTGTAGGGGATCGATCGGCCGGCTAGAGTGGGTTGAATAGCCCTCTTTCGTTGGATAACGGAATTTGCTCGTCTATAAACAAGATTAGCATAAGCAGAAAAACAAAACAAGATAAGCAAATAGAAATGACAAGAATACAAACGCTAACACAATGTGTAACATGGTTCACGGCTACGCCGCTAATCCACGGTCTGATTCGTCCACGGTGAATCACTCCGCAAGCTTCCACTAGATCTCTCCTTTGCACAAAGTTAGGTGGAGGTAACCTCTTTTACACAAGGATCACTCTTCTATAATAGAATGAAGATTAGAACAAGTAGAAGAGTGGAAAACCATTTAGGACACTTTGGGAGTAGTTAGGAGTTCAAGCATTAGGTTCCCAAAGCCCCACACCATTCCTCTTTATAGAGGAAGAGGGTTTCTTCCCGTTGACACAGGAGCAGTCGACTGATGTCCCTATCAGTCGACTGGTCCTGTAGTTGTTGCCTAATAATGGCTGCTTTCCACATTGGATTCCATCCAACAGCACTGGCATCAGTCGACTGATATTGCCATCAATCGACTGATGCTCGATCAGTCGAGTGCTCCGCGAGCTCGACTCCATTCTGTTTCCGAAACACTTGCGACCAGTCGACTAATGCCTTCATCAGTCGACTGGTGGTCTCGCAGTCGACTGCCATAGATGGTAGTCGACTGTTGGCACTTGAACCGGACTCAAACACTAGTCGAGTCACCGTCGACTTAGAGTAGTCGACTACCATTAACATGGTAGTCCACTGATGTCGAGAAATCCCATCCGACACTTAGCCAAATGGCCAAGTTTCACCTAAGAGCTACTACCCCTTCCCGGGTTACATTCGCTCACTCTCATCCCTCGGAGTCCCTCGCCATTGAAGTTATATTCGTCCGGCCACGTCCATCGGATGCACCAAGCGCATGGCTCTGCAGCGCCAACCTTCGCGTCTTGCCCTGAAGTTTACTTCCTCCGGCTTCACTCCAAGCTCCTCGTCTGGCAGTCCCCTGATGCTCTGCAAGCGCCTGGCTCGCAGCAAGAGGTGACACTCTCCAAGGCTCCATGTGTGAATTACTAAGCCCTGCAAGACTCCAACGCACATATCAAATCATAATAACACTCTAACTTAAACCCTTTACCACACACATCAAAATCATATCACGGTAAGAGATTGCCCTAACAACTATGACATGATGCTAATCAAGTGCATACCACAGTCTGGACCAACACATATATCATGCTCAACACATAGTAGTATATAAAATGCAAATGACATGTATCATGATGAACAACCATATGAAGCAATCATAGTTCAATAAAATGCAGCATCTCACAGGTATATGTAAAACATATATTAAATATATGCATACATATATATATCAGCAATGCATATGCATGGTCAAGCCTGCGCACCCAACTCGCTACCACGACCCCAGTGTGGCCTAGGTGGCACGAAATGACAACTATCCGACTCCAGCCGCCACCACTCTCGAGTGACCGAATTGGATAGTATGAAATAGTAGCTAGCCGCCATAGAGCTATATGCTACTAACACGGGGGTCCCTGCTGCTAGCCGCTCCGTCCCTACCCATGAGTAGACGAGCACCGGACCCAGGACAACTGCACATCACACGACCACCGTCTATAGTGGGTGAGTGCGCTAACTACCACTCCGCACAGTGGCCAAGTGCGCATCTCTAACTACCACCATCCATAGTGGCCGAGAACAGCACGCACAACAATGCTCTGCCCTCAACCCTGCTACCACTACCCCGAGTGGTCGGGGAGGCAGGATGACTGACGACCCATCTCAACCACAAGGGAGACCCAGTCAACAGCATGCATGCAATATAATGATGCATAGCTCCAAACATGTATCCTCACCACACTCCCTGTCCCATGGGGAGTCCAGGTCAACCAAAAGTCAACTATGCAAGGACTATAATCCACAAGACTCTCTCTATCGCACAAAGAGTCATACACCTCTGACAATCAACCACGATAAGACCTCTAGTCAGTAGCGAGATACTATCGACCATCCATATAACCATACACAGGCACACAATCCACAATGGATATACCATCACGCTAGGACCTCTAGTCCATGGTCACATATTGACAACCACATACTTATCTATGCACAGACAACTAGATCCACCATAGATGCACCACTAATATGGGTTTGATATAACAATCGACTCCATAATCCAATCCATCACCTAACCCTAGTGATGTAACACAGTAACCCAATATGAGGTCACAAAGATAACCCTAACCACCTGTACTTACTGAACATCCATCAGCTAACACATAATAGGGTTTATAGTTCCTATCCATACTAGATAATCAATGAAGTAACAGAGTATATATCTCAAAGGTCAAGGCAGTACAAGCATATGATTAAATAAGAGTGGATCGAAGATCAAAGTAATAGCATAAGTCCAAATTCATGCACTGGAATTTGATCAAAACTACCGGACCAGGTAGATATTACCCACATGATACGAAGCTCGAATAATCCTCACGGTCGTGGACCTGCTACGTATCCCAAACCTGCACATAATAACAATAATTATTATGTACAAGTATCCAACAAACGTAGGAACTAAACACTACATCGTTCCTATACTCGCATCCTTTCCTCATCTACGAATTAAAAACCCCGATTATCCCAATCCGATCCACCATAACCAACTCACAATAGGATTCTAATAGAAGCTTACCACCAAATTAGTCTACCACCGCTAATAAATCCAATACATCCCCTGAATCTCTGCATCCAATCAATTCACACACACCTTCGATCACTGCCATGGTAGCTCCATCGTCCACAACAACTCATAGCTATACACAAATGCAATCGATCCACTAACAGAAACAACACCCAAAGAGTTATCTGACCAACTAAGCCAACTGCTGATACAAACACCATAATCTATCGATCTCCTACACAAAACAAACAAAGGAAAATAGAGATTATACCATACATTTCACCGTTCAATCCAAACATCCAAACAACCCACTAAAATCACAGATTAACTTTCAAATCATAGCTGCAATTCCTAACTATCCAAACACCGCAGTTCTGATTCTCAAATCCATCGCATCAATCGACAAATTCACACTGCACCGGGATAGAAGAACAAAGAATTAAAACTTACCAACCTCAGATTTCCTCCGGCAGCCCACTCCTGCTCGACCTCTGCTCACCGAAAGAACTCCAGATCAAGTGCATCGACAAACAATTCACAATAACAGAACACCAACCCACACCCGTATCAAACGATTCCCAAAACTTCCAATCGAAATAGTAACAATGCACTAGAAGTAAATCCCCAAATGCTACACACCAAATCGACCATACCACTATCATGAAATCAACGAACGATTTCAACTTCAATGCGATCCATAGCCAAACTAATCAACATCAAACAGAAACCCACAACCAATACAACAATTACCATAGGAAAACCAAGAGAACTCGAAGCTTATTGAGCTTAGCTCTCCCCCGGCAACACCTCTTCCTCGTCCTCTGTTTTCCAATGAACACTAGGCTCCGATCATTGCCCACAATGAATTCAAGCTCAATAAAAATCTCACAGCCAAAATCTCAGCTCACATCCCAAAGGAGGAAAGAGATCGATCCTTACCTAGTTCAGGCGATGATCGACGGTGAAACCTCCCTCTCAGCAGCTCACTTCCACGGCGTTCCCAGCTTCCCAATCCAGACCTCCACCGGATTCCGACTACTCTTTGCCTCTTCCGCCGATTGGATCTCCCACCGTCGGCAATAGCTTGCCCGCGGAGAAGAGAGGCAGTGGAATCGCTCGCACGAGAGAAGAGGAAGAACTGCCGATTGCGAGAGGAGAAAGGAATGAGTCGATCGGGTGATTCGGTGGCTTTTAAAGGTCGTTCCGAGGTGATTAGGCTAGTTCCAATTGAACCATAACTAACCCAATCCCATTTGGTTCAGCCAATTTCAAGCCCAACAATTTGGCCCATTGGGCTCAGCCCAACAAGCTAATCAATCCAATTAGCCCACTAATTGAGCTCAATTAATCCCCTAATTAACCCCAATTAATCTACTAATTAAACCTAAATAAATTAAAGGGTTAATTTTTTTTTGAATCTTACATTCTCCCCCACTAATAAAAATTTGGTCCCCAAATTTTCAACTCATGTACGAGTATGAGATGTCACAACAACCATCTCAGATATTTTGAGAAAAGTCACACACATCAAATACTAAGTGGGGTCCTGAGCTTGAATATTACATTCCCATACACTCTCCACCAACCTATTAATAGGTCAATAACTATACTAGAGTGGAGCTCTAGACTCGTAACTGATGGGAGACTTTGCCAGAATCATAAGATGAATCATGAATCACTATCAGAAATAATACTCAAGGATACTCCATGGATATAATTCCATCAAGCGATCCAACAAAATTCATCTTACGGCTCGGAAGAAAATGAGCAGACCTAGCTAATCGATCATCGATTACTCAAATCACCTCAAGTCCTTTCTGATTTTTAGATAATCTCCCAACACAGTCTAATGCACTAGGCTCCCACTTCATCATGGTACGTAACCTACCGATCACAATATTCCACCTTTGCTTTTGGGCATACCCAACATCAAACTACGGAATCATCCATGTCCCACATATCGTTCCACCCACTGGAGCATCTCAATACTCACTATTTTCGGATACACTCCGAATAAATCATTACTCTCGAATGAAGAGTCTCCTGAAATAACTCTTCCTAAAACGAATGCAACATTGGAAACCACTATCCTTCTCAGAGACGGAGAATTATTCTCACAAGAGAAATTAATCTAATGTCCAAAATTCACTCTGTCACATAGAACTGAAAGTAACTGGAAGACTATAATGACTAATCTCGCTAGTTTCTCAACTAGCATACACATAATATACGTCTCATTTAACTGCATCGAGATCGCTCCTAATCCCTGAAATGATGCATCTGCGTACAATACCCTTCCATCCATATCGGACGGATTAACTAACACTGACACAAAAGTCAGCCACCTTCTAGGCCCTAAAACCTAGCTTCCCAAGCTTCTGACCATGTGATTTCCATCACCTTCTTGGTATAACAAGTCGGTAGTATAGTATCGCTAGAACATCCTATCCTTATCTCTGGTAAACACCAAATCAATCTAGGGAAACATAACTTCCCTTAAGATCGTGAATATATCTCAAAAATATATCATCCACAGATATGATGACAATCGATCCCAAATACTCCATGAGTACTT
This sequence comes from Wurfbainia villosa, assembly GCA_025175895.1. Taxonomy (NCBI): domain Eukaryota; kingdom Viridiplantae; phylum Streptophyta; class Magnoliopsida; order Zingiberales; family Zingiberaceae; genus Wurfbainia; species Wurfbainia villosa. The sequence continues at coordinate 31,738,692 of CM046000.1, read as the reverse complement.
GATTCCTCAAATCCATGAACGACTAAATCATCGATAAGTCTAACAACATTATCAATCAGCTCTATACACCTGCATCCTTTTACTCTATGCTAATGATAGCTCAATCATCACACCGACAATGATAATTGTATGACACTAAGTCACTACAATATCAAATCTCCAGTCGTAGACCAACCCTAGGATATACACAGGTGTCATTTAGCTAATCTAAACAAATCATCTATCCACAACGAAGGATATTCATTCACAACAACTACTGCATTCCAATCATCGATAATCGATACATAAACTCAAGGTCTGACTCTCTTATAACAAAGAGTTACAAGTCTTCTCAAGAAGAAACACTGAGGCAGATAAATCTCCCATAGTGTTTAGCAACACTGATACCCATAAAATCATCTCCCAGTATGAGGTCCCCAATATCAGGACTATTCCCGAAATCACCTCAATCGCATATTCCACTTGCCCATGCAGTGACCAGCCCGAGAGTTCATCCGTAACTACATCCGAATACTCTAGGATTATACGTACATTCGAGAGTCCTAGTATACCAACGCTCTAACAATCCAACTATCCGTAAGGATATATCTATAGTAGAGGTATGTCTAGCAAAGGCTAAGGGTATCCCTTGACTTCTTGATTGTTGATCAACATCTCACCTGACGGTAGAAAAAATCACCAACCCACAAGTCGATAGGAACCCTTCGAACCCTATTCCAGAATGTCCTAGACAAAGATACCGATAAACTACCAGTATCTCTCGATATATCCGCAAATAGGATAACCTAAAGTAATACCCCGAAGGACCGATCCTTCGGTCTTCTATACTTCTTCTCGAGTAATCATGTAAACTTGTCCAACATCTGTTCTGGACGGCTGAGCTCATGTAGATGCAAAGACTATCATGGAGGAACTGAAATCAACTGCTGGAATTGAGGTACAACTGAAACAACTGCAATAGAGATGGTAAACATTGTTGTACTGGCAAAGGATACTGAAGAACTGCCAACATCATAGCACGCTCCATCTCTGTGAAAGGTATAGCTACACCCGAAGAATACGACATAGATACGACCATCGTCATACTCTCTCTCCTCTGAACAAATCATAACTACGCCTGGGAAGGTAATAGTTGCTGTCGTCTGGGAAGGTAACAATTGTTGTCTGAACGTCTGAGTCTTCTGAGATGTCTTTGGCTGATACTGCTGAGTAATTTACTTCTTCCGGATGAAAGTATCAAAGAGCTCCAACTATGTCTGGGGTAGTAGATCATTGCTGATGTGATAATCCGTTCTTCTGTCATGATCTTGGCTTCCGAGGTTGTGGATCGTCCGCTCGAAAGCATCATCCATAGTCTTCCACTGAGTCTTTAAAGTACATACTCTCCTCGTAGATATCGGTTGCTTATAGAAGAAATAGATACAATGGTCCATCAGATAATCTGGCTCTGTGTCTCGTCGTAACCCGCACTGCACACACATAATCTCCCTTCGGAGTCTTTCCTCTGAGTTCGCTGATAAACATGAGAAGCTGCTGACAATCTGCAATCGGTCTTCTATGATCGAAAAAAACTCTCCAATAGTCGCTCGTGACTCATGACTTTAATCTTGCTCCTTTTATCCAACATTTGGAGATTTTGGATTCCAATAATTTGACTTGCAATATCTGCTTATCAAATCTCCAACTCTTTAAAACACTTGCTACGGAGTCATTTCTATACACATGACTCGGTCTATGCACTTCTGGTAGGATCTGACAGGAGATCCAAACATCCTGATCAAGATGTCAACCGATAACCCGTGGGTGGAAAAAACCAACCCAATCACATTCTTGAGCTATTAAATGGTCGTAACCTTCGCAAGTCTAACAACTTTGCATGGTACTCCCATTACCAAACGATCACCCTACTTGATGTCCAAAAATTCCCTGACAATGAGTCAAAGAAGATGACGTGGGAAAATGCTCTCTCACAACATCACTACACCCTGGCCAAGTGATGTGTGATTTCCCGAAGGTTATTTCCTATCTCTTCCACCAAGTACCGGCTAGATCTGGATAATGATATTCCGCTAACACTACTTTCTTCGCATAACATGAGTTAAGTACTCAAAAGTACCTTTAAAGTTATACAACCTAACATGACCAACTCAGGGATCAAAATCCCTATGAATATCCCCAAACTAATCCTCTACTATCTGCATCAGCAATAGTATACTCGCTTGTCCAATACCCTAAAGGTAATAATCTGACTAACATAATTAATGAAAATCTCAGGACTATAATCCTTGATCTCCACAAGAGATGTGACTACTAACCCCTGCTATCCGACTTGGTATTAGTCAGCTCTCAAAGGTAATTACCTTTTCGATATCAGCTACATGTCTAATAACCTCCATGTGTCGTTCTCGTGGCCAACTCAAACCATGGTTACGAATAGTGACTAACATATTACAAGTCATGCACTGTTATAAGCAACTAAATGCATAGCCAACAGAAGGATATGTGATAACGGTTAACATACCTTAAACCTTGTAGCTCGGAGATGTCCGCAACAGCCAGATCCTAGAACTCACAAAACCAAAACCGAGTAAAGCAAACCTCGATGTCCGAACGAAATAAAATCCAAAAATGGACTTCACAACCTAGGGATCTGATACCAATAAAATTGTCACGCCCCGAGAGTATACCGTGTCGAAGAGAAAATGGATGGCATCTCTCCTGTACGTGGCAACATATCGGGTTAATACAAGGCACGTAGGACCACAAAAACAATATAATATGAAGATATCAACATAACAAACACAACAGAAACATACTACCGATAAAACAAGATACAAAGACCCAACTGTGCACTCCGGAGTGACTTGACACAACAAGAATCATAATAGAAACCACAACAACGACCAAATACATACAATATGTCCGTATATCACAAATATGGAAACAATACAGGCTAAAATCCAAAACAACAATACGGAATACATCAATCCACAAGAATACAACAAATCGTAAATAAACGTCCATCCGTTCGGTGTGAGATGGGATCAGCTGGCGGAGCTCCGAACATCCAAGGAATCCTCTACCTGTTACTTGGACGACAGGAAGCCCAGAGTCCCGGGGTGGTGAGTATAAACTCAGGGGTAATATGTAGAGAGTGCATGAACATATAGGGTAAAGAGATCTACAAGTATACATATGAAGATCTACAGGTATACAGTATCAGTCCAATAGACATATAGTCTTATCCAAATCTAATAACAAGTAACCACAGTATAGTCATACTCAATGTATATACTAAACTGATCAACTGAACATGAAGTAATGTACCAACATACTTGACGGTCTGCAACACCATAAGCTATATCATCCTGAACAGATTTACAATAACATAACGCATATAACGTACCAAGTCAATCCCATACCTGACCAATACTCAGACATATGAACAATATATAATCAAATGTAATAACATCCCGGTCCATACCACACTATGACATGACGGTAATCAAGTGCATACATCAGTCTGGACCAACATATATATCATGCTCAACACATAGCAGTATATAAAATGCAAATGACATATATCATGATGAACAACCATATGCAGCAATCATAGTTCAATCAAATGCAGCATCTTACAGGCATATGTAAAACATATATCAAATACATGCATGCATATATATATCAACAATGCATATGCATGGTCATGCATGTGCACCCAACTCGCTACCACCACCCCAGTGTGGCCTAGGTGGCACGACATGACAACTATCCCGACTCCAGCCGCCACCACTCTCGAGTGACCGAGTTGGGTAGTATAAAACAGTAGCTAGCCGCCATAGAGCTATATGCTACTCACACGGGGGTCCCTGCTGCTAGACGCTCTATCCCTACCCATGAGTAGACGAGCACCGAACCCAGGACAACTGCACATCACACGACCACCATCTATAGTGGGTGAGTGCGCTAACTACCACTCCGCACAGTGGCCAAGTGCGCATCTCCAACTACCACCATCCATAGTGGCCGAGAATGGCACGCACAACAATACTCTGCCCTCAACCCTACTACCACTACCCCGAGTGGCCAGGGAGGCAGGATGACTAACGACCCGTCTCAACCACAAGGGAGACCCAGTCAACAGCATGTATGCAATGTAATGATGTATAGCTACATACATGTATCCTCACCACACTCTCTATCCCACGGGGAGTCCTGGTCAACCAAAAGTCAACTATGCAAGGAATATAATCCACAAGACTCTCTCTATCGCACAAAGAGTCATACATCTCTGACAATCAACCACGATAAGACCTCTAGTCAGTAGCGAGATACTATCGACCATCCATATAACCATACACAGGCACACAATCCATAATGGATATACCATCACGCTAGGACCTCTAGTCCATGGTTACATTCTAACAACCACATATTTATCTATGCACAGACAACTAGATCCACCATAGATGCACCACTAATACGGGTATGATATAACAATCGACTCCATAATCTAATCCATCAGCTAACCCTAGTGATGTAACATAGTAACTCAATCTGAGGTCACAAAGATAACCCTAACCACCTTTACTTACTGAACATCCATCAGCTAACACATAATAGGGTTTATAGTTCCTATCCGTGCTAGATAATCAATGAAGTTACAGAGTATATATCTCAAAGGTCAGGCAGTACAAGCATAAGATTAAATAAGAGTGGATCTAAGATCAAAGTAATAGCATAAGTCCAAATTCATGCACTGGAATTTGATCAAAACTACCGGACCAGGTAGATATTAACCAAATAATACGAAGCTCGAATAATCCTCATGGTCGTGGACTTGCTTCGTATCCCAAACCTGCACATAATAGCAAGAATGATTAAGTACAAGTATCCAACAAGCGTAGGAACTAAACACTACATCGTTCCTATACTCGCATCCTTTCCTCATCTACGAATTAAAAACCCCGATTATCTCAATCCGATCCAACATAACCAACTCACAATAGGATTGTAATAGAAGCTTACCACAAAATCAGTCTACTAGCTCTAATAAATCCAATACATCCCCAAAATCTCCGCATCCAATCAATTCACACACACCTTCGATCACTGCCATGGTAGCTCCATCATCCACAGCAACTCACAACTATACACAAATGCAATCGATCCACTAACAGAAACAACACCCAAAGAGTTATCTGACCAACTAAGCCAACTGCTGATACAAACACCATAATCTACTGATCTCCTACACAAAACAATCAACGAAAAATAGAGATTATACCATATATTTCACTGTTCAATCCAAACATCCAAACAACCCACTCAAATCACAGATTAACTTCCAAATCATAGCTGCAATTCCTAACTATCCAAATACCGCAGTTTCGATTCTCAAATCCATCGCATCAATCGATAAATTCACACCGCACCGAGAAAGAAGAACAAAGAATTGAAACTTACCAACCTCAGATCTCCTCCGACAGCCCACTCCTGCTCGACCTCTACTCACCGAAGGAACTCTAGATCAAGCGCATCGACAAACAATTCACAATAACAGAACACCAACCCACACCCATATCAAATGAATCCCAAAACTTCCAATCGAAAGAGTAACAATGCACTGGAAGTAAATCCTCAAATGCTACACACCAAAATCGACCATACCACTATCACGAAATCAACGAATGATTTCAACTTCAACGTGATCCATTGCCAAACTAATCAACATCGAACAGAAACTCACAACCAATACAACAATTACCATAGGAAAACCAAGAGAACTCAAAGCTTACCGAGATTAGCTCTCCCCCGACAACACCTCTTCCTCATCCTCTATTTTCCAATGAACACTAGGCTCCGATCACTTCCCACAATGAATTCAAGCTCAATAAAAATCTCACAGCCAAAATCTCAGCTCACATTTCAAAGGAGGAAAGAGATCGATCCTTACCTAGTTCAGGCGATGATCGACGGCAAAACCTCCCTCTCAGCAGCTCACTTCCACGGAGTTCCCAGCTTCCCAATCCAGATCTCCACCAGATTCCGGCTACTCTTTGCCTCTTCCACCGATCGAATCTCCCACCGTCGGCAATAGCTCACCCACGGAGAAGAGAGGCGGTGGAATCGCTCGCACGAGAGAAGAGGAAGAACTGTCGATTGCGAGAGGAGAAAGGAATGAGTCAATCGGGTGATTCGGTGGCTTTTAAAGGTCGTTCCGAGGTGATTAGGCTAGTTCTAATTGAACCCTAACTAATCCAATTCCATTTGGTTCAGCCAATTTCAAGCCCAACAATTTGGCCCATTGGGCTCAGCCCAACAAGCTAATCAATCCAATTAGCCCACTAATTAAGCTCAATTAATCCCCTAATTAACCCCAATTAATCTACTAATTAAACCCAAATAAGTTAAAGGGTTAAATTTTTTATTTCGTATCTTACATGGCGTTGCGAAGATGTGCGCTTGGCGCATCCGAGGGATGTAGGCCGAGGGAAGAGAGCATCGGTGGGGAACTCCATGAGGGATGATGTGGACTTGGCCAAGTGGCTAAGACTGAGTATCGGAGGCTCAAACTTGATGTTTGGCAGTTTACCCGACGGTCGGATGCTCAAACAACTTGGTGTTTGAGATTTTGCCCGATGGCAGTCGACTAGCATAGGTGTCAGTCGACTGGTCCAAGTCGACCAGGGTTTGATTGGTGTTAGACTTGCAGTTTTGTGCTTGGCAGTCGATTGCCATGGACTGGCAGTCGATGAATGTCGACAGCAATCGACTGCCGAGGGATGGTAGTCGACTTATGGGAGTGTCGCGAGCACAGAATGCTCCATAGCCGACTAGGCAGTCGGCTACTAGGTCACCAGTCGACTGCCATGGAATGGCAGTCGACTGGTAGGTGATCCGTTGGAACTTATCCGACGTGGATCTGGCCGTTGTGAGACAACGGCTATAGGGGCAGTCGACTGCTGGGTGCGAAAACAGCTTGATGAAGGTTATAAATGGAGCTCAAGTGGGAGGATTTCGCCAAAACTTTTGTGAATCTATTGGAGGGGAATTGCTGCTGCATTCCAGACCTTCAAGAGTCATCTAAAGCAAGCTACAAGCAAAGGGTTTAAAGAAAGCATTGTAAAGTGTTCTTTACGTGTATTTCGTATTTGTCTTTGTATTGCTTGTATTTCATATATTACTTGTTGTAATAGCTGTAGGGATGTATACTGAAAAGTCTACCTTTTGTATGAATATCTTTATTTTGAAATAAGAATCACATGATCATTATTTGTATATTTTTATGGTTATGCATATTGTCAAATACATTACATTGTAGATAACATGGTGTGTGGTGTCACACGGGAGATCATGTTATCGGCTCCTTGTAAAGTATAAGTAAATGCTCACAACCGAGATGACTTTGGACAAACCATCGGAATGGTTGCAGTGTTATTTGGTATTGGTTTGTCTTGACCATAGAATCACACTAGTGCACTTTGAGTGCATTGAGAAGGACCGACTTAGACGTGATTCGATTTATTGCTGACTACATAATCGAATTGGACCTCATATATTATATTGTACATACTCTTAATCCCAATATAATAACGGGCACATATACTTAGTATTCATCTCTTTGATTTACCAATGGGCGAGATTTATAGATTAAATCGATAGGCTCAGTAAGTTGGGGGATGATATTATTTATATGGTGTTCCATTGATTATAGGAGGAAACCTTGTCCTATATATTAGGATGATGATGTCCCCTTGAGGAGCTCATAAGGTTCATCATGTAAACCCTGCAGGTGGACTTGGTCCGGCATGATGAAAAGGTTGAGTGGTACTACTCATAGAGTTAGATATTGATTAATTAATGGTCAGTAAATTAATTAATCAATGGACATTCGAGATCTTAAACACGGGGAGAAAATGTACAAATAATATATTGAGCCCATATTAACTTATGGGGGTTGGTGAGGTAGATCAATGATAATCCTTTAGTGGATTGGATTATCATTAATGGATCGGACTTTATGTGGGCTTGATCCATGGGTGTCCAAGATCCAACTCCTCCTCATGGTCCCTAATGTAGCCTATTAACACCTCATGAAGCTTAGATCCAATGGATAGAAACAAAACTCTAGATCCATAAGTAGAGATTAAATCTCTAAGATCTGACGGTTGAGATTAAATCTCTAGATCCAACTGTTGAGATTAAATCCCTAAAACCAATGGTAGAGATTTAATGGAGGCTTATCCCTAACTCTATAAAAGGAGCTTGAGAGGTTGGCATGGAGGAATCATCCAAGAGGAGCTAGGGTTTTGGGCGGCAAGGCTTGGAAGCTAGGGTTTAAGGGTGGCGGCACCAAATAAGGAAGGTAATTCCTTTCTTCTTCTTCCTTCAAGGTGGCCGGCCTCCAGCAGCTTTTCCAGCCCTTTTCCAGCCATTGTCCAGCGTCCAAACCTCTCTTCTCCTTCTCCTTGAGTGGTGGACACAAGACTTAGGGCTTTCCCTTAGTGTCTAGGAAGGTTTCCATCATCATCTCCTCCTCCTTCTTGGCCAGCGGCAAGGTTTCCTTTGGTTGCTTGTTGGTTGGCTATAGGAAGAAGAAGAACCTTGTTTCTATTCTTCCTCTTGCTTTGGAAGAGCAAGGAAGGAAGATTTGCGATCTAGGAGCTTCATCTTTTGGTAGATCGTCGCCCACACGACGTCCGAAAGGAGGAAGGTCATACATTAGAAGATCGAGAGGTATATCGATTCTTCATTCTCTTTTGTAACATGTTTGTTTTTGTTTTTCAATTATGAGCTTGTAATATTCTATTTGTGGCTAAATAATACTTGGATCCCGATCATAAATACAAAAGCCGACGATCCGTACATCGTCTATTCCGTGGCTACTTTTAGAATAGAGGATGGTCGCTTGAACAACGAGTTTGTTCAAGTGACCTATCTAAACGAATAGCATGACGATGACTTGGTTGTTTGGGCAATCCCTTGTGTCTAGGATTAAATTTTTAATCCGGGGACATCGATGGGATCGCCATGAACAAACGACCGAGGTGAAGTGGGAAGCGAAGTTTCCCCTCACGGACTCGATAAGCAAAACCCTTCAATTGGTATCAGAGCCAAAGTTTTCGATTTTGTGTGTTTAGGATTCGGTTAATTTTTTTATGCACTTTTCATATATTATATGTGCCGGATAATAGTAGGATATGTGTAGTTTAACTCTTTGGTTGTAGGCATAAGATTCGACTATTATGGCCATATGTGTGTATGTGATTGTATGTGTGTAAATGTTTTTTTTGTTGAATCCTTGGGGTTGACGAGGCTAGTATTTGATTTTTTGTAAATTAGATATGGCATTGTTTATCCACTCTTTATTTTATTTTACTTTCGATCTAGATTTCATGTACACTCCCTCATGGAGTATAGGATCGATGGATGTAAATTAAAATAGGTTTTAGTCTCGGCTCGGATCTCCGGATGGCTCGTACATGGCGTAGGAGGAGCGGACGAGATGGCGATGCGACGGGAGACATATTGAAGACAAAAGCCATAATAGTTGGAAAATAATTTATTTTTCATATTTATTGCTTTTTGTTTGATATACATGTCGTAGGCTAAGAAAATTCCTAAATTTCAAATTACTAAGTGGGAGAGGAATTTTTTTTAAAATTCCCACGGCCTCCATTACGATTTGACAAGTGATGCAAACAAACTTTCGCGTCGACTCTGAGTGCCTTCCTCCCCATTGGATGAGTTTGTTTGCGGATCACAAGGTCAAATATGGTTATAGGGAATTATCAAGGAGCGTGTGTACTTCCCCATCGGAAGGCACATAACCCGAGATAATTACCTTGGTACCGAGTAATGGTGAACACTTAGATACAAATATAAGTATCCTGCCCATCGGAGTCACTGCTTTTATTTGTAGGGAAAAAGAGGAACCAACTATTAATTTTACTTGTCAAAAAGTTAGGTTGACAAGATAGTAAAATTAATGGGTAAAACCTCCTCTTACAAATGTAGAATTCATATACGTCCACACTATCGTGGCATACGATATTCTCGGTGTTTTGAGGTGTTGGTTGATTTTGAAATTTTATTGTTTGAGGAATCAATAATTTTTTGAAATCTAATGTTTTGATTTATGTGATTCTTAGGTTTTCTTTCAAAATGTCTTTCAACCCACTTACTGTGATACTGAAAGAGGACAAACTTACTGGACCCAACTATGTTGATTGGAAGAAGAATCTAGACATTGTCTTGACTGCTGAGGAATACAAATATGTACTCCTCGAAGAGTGTCCTCCCAAGCCTGCAGATGATTCTGGGGAAAAGGAGAGAGAGAGCTATAAGAAGTGGATCAAGGCTGATGAGATGGCGCGGTGTTACATTTTGGCATCTATGTCAAATGTACTCCAACATCAACATCAAGCCATGCCCACTACTTATGATATGATGCTCAATCTCAAGGAGCTTTTCGGACACCAGAATCGGGCTACGAGGCAAGAAGCCATGAGAAGCTTGATGACGACCACTATGATCGAGGGAACACCCGTGAGGGATCATGTTCTCAAGATGATGGCTCATTTGAATGAGCTGGAGGTCCTTGGAGCTGAGATCGATGGGGAAACCCAAGTCGATATTATACTCCAGTCTCTACCTAGGAGTTTTGAGTAGTTTCGCCTGAACTACAACATGAACAAGAGATTGTATTCTTTGGCGGAGCTTCTGACAGAACTCCAGGCGGCAGAGGGGCTATTTCGTCAGAGTTCTCAGGCACATGCCATGGTGACCCAAAAGATTTCTACTTCTAAGCCGAAAGGCAAGAAGAAGAAGAAACAAACTGGGGCGAAGGCGACAGGAGGTACTCAGGGAGGAGTGAAGAAGTCGTAAGGCAAGTGCTTCACTTGTAAGCAGACTTGACACTAGAAGAAGGACTGCCCCAACCGCAAGAACAAAGGTATATCTTTTGGTCTAGTCGTTGAAACATGTTTAGTGGTGTTATCTACTGGCACCTGGTGTGTAGATACGGGAGCCACTGATCATGTCTGCAATACTTTGTAGGGGTTCCAGGAAACTAGAAGGCTGACTGAGGGGGAGATTACCGTGTACTTGGGCGATGCCACGAAGGTGGCGGCAGTTTCAGTGGGAGACGTTCATTTATCTTTTGAGAAAAATAAACTTTTGGTTCTTAAGAATTGTCTTTATGTACCCTTATTTAGAAAAAATTTAATTTCTATTTCTAAATTGTTTATGGATGGCTATTCTATTTCTTTTAATGACAGAGTTATTATAAAAAGGGATAGGGACATTATCTGTTCGGGTGCATTGATAGGAAATTTGTACACACTTGAACCAAAAGCTCCCACGATGCATATTGAAATTAATAACTCATCTTCTAATTCCAATAAGAGAAAAGAACCTTCAAAGATGAAGCAAACATATCTTTGGAATCTTAGGCTTGATCACATTAACCTAAGCAGAATTCAAAGGTTGATATCTGATGGACCTTTGGGTTCATTAGTGGTGGAGGATCTCCCAACCTGCGAATCTTGCTTGGAGGGTAAGATGACCAAGAGGCCTTTTAAGGCCAAGGGGTATAAAGCCAAAGATGTGTTAGAATTGGTTCATTCTGATATGTGTGGTCCTATGTCTATCCAGGCTAGAGGTGGTTTTGAGTATTTCGTCTCTTTTATAGATGATTACTCAATATATGGATACATTTACCTAATGCGCCGCAAGTCTGAATGCTTTGACAAGTTCAAAGAATTCAAGGCTGATGTGGAGAAATGTCAAGGTAAAAGTATCAAGACACTACGATCTATTTGTGGTGGTGAGTACCTCTTGGGAGAGTTTAGGAACTACTTTTCAGAGGCTGGGATTCAATCCCAATTGACTTCACCTGACACACCCCAGCAGAACGGTGTAGCAGAGAGAAGGAATAAGACTCTTATGGAGATGGTTAGATCGATGATGAGTTATTCTGAATTGTCAGATTCGTTCTCGAGATATGCTCTAGATACAACAGTGTACATTCTGAACTTGGTTCCATCTAAATCAGTGCCTTCTACTCCCACAGAGTTGTGGACTGGGCGAAAGCCAAGTCTAAGACATATTCGGATATGGGGGAGTCCAGCACATGTGCTGAAGGCAAATGCTGGTAAGTTGGAACCACGTACAGAAGTACGCATGTTCGTTGGCTATCCTAGAGGAACGAAGGGTGATTTGTTTTATAGTCCTAGAGATCAGAGGGTGATCGTTAGTACAAATGCCAGATTTCTAAAGGAAGACTATGTGATGAGCCACAAGCCCAAGAGTAAAATTGTTCTGGAGGAATTAAAAGGGGAAGTCACTTCTTTAGTACCACCAGTACAAGAGGATATACCACATGTCACTACACCACGTGTCACAGAGGATACACAAGTGATACCTTATCGTTGTGGGAGGGTTGTGAGATAGCCTGATAGATTCATGTTCTTGGGAGAATCTTCTGATTTGGTCCCTGGTAAACATGAACCTGATCCCTGGACATATGACGAGGCAATCCAAGATAAAGATGCAGTATCTTGGCAAAGTGCAATGAATGCTGAGATTGAATCTATGGATTCAAATCAGGTCTGAGAGCTAGTAGAACCACCTGATGGTGTAAAAACCATTGGATGCAAGTGGATCTACAAGAGAAAGAGAGGAATAGATGGGAAGGTTGAGACCTTCAAAGAGAGGCTTGTTGCGAAGGGGTATACTCAGAAAGAGGGTATCGATTATGAGGAGACCTTTTCGCCGGTAGCCATGCTTAAGTCTATCTGGATTCTCTTATGCATAGCAGCTCATATGGATTATGAGGTGTGGTAGATGGATGTCAAGACAGCTTTCCTTAATGGAAGTCTTGATGAAAACATCTATATGAAGCAACCAGAGGGATTCATTTCTAAAGGCAAAGAGCATCTTGTATGTAAGCTTAATCGGTCCATTTATGGATTGAAGCAAGCTTTGAGATCTTGGAACATCCGCTTTGATGAGGTAATCCAGTCTTATGGATTTATTCAAAGTACATATGAGTCTTGTATATACAAGAGATGTGACAGAAATATAGTGGTATTTCTTGTACTATACGTAGATGACATTTTGTTGATTGGCAACAATATCAAGGTGTTATCGGACATAAGGGTATGGTTGTCCAAACAGTTTGATATGAAGGACTTGGGAGAGGTGGGACACATCCTTGGGATCAAGGTTATAAGAGATTGTAGGAAAAGGATGTTGTACTTATCCCAAGCTTCATACATAGACATGATTATGGATCGTTTTAGCATGCAGACTCCAAGAAGGGTTTTCTACCTTTCAGGCATGGAGTTCCTTTATCTAAGGAGATGTGTCCTAGATCATCTGAGGAGATAGAAGAGATGAAGGCGGTTCCTTATGCTTCAGCAGTTGAAAGCCTCATGTATGCGATGCTATGTACGAGACCAGATATCTGCTTTGTCGTGGGCATGGTCAGCAGATATTAGAGTAATCCAGGACAGAAACATTGGACCGCAGTAAAGCATATATTGAAGTACCTGAGAAGGACTAGGGATTATATGCTGGTTTACCGTGCAGACCAATTACTCACTGTGGGTTACACGGATTCTGACTTCCAATCTGATAGGGATAACAGTAAGTCTACCTCAGGTTTTGTGTTTACTTTGGGAGGTGGAGCCATTGTATGGAGGAGTGTCAAGCAAAAATGCGTGGCGGACTCCACCATGGAAGCTGAGTATGTGGCAGCCTCTGAGGCGGTCAAAGAAACTGTGTGGCTCAGGAACTTCCTGATGGACTTGGATGTGATTCGTGGTTTGCCCATAACTATCACAATTTCTTGTGATAATAGTGGTGCAGTTGCAAACTTGAAGGAACCATGAGCACATAAGGCTAGTAAACACATAAAGCACAAGTGCCACTTGATACGATAAATCGTAAAGAGAGTAGATGTTGTTGTGGCCAAGATCGCATCGGAGGATAACCTGGCAGATCCTTTCACTAAGGCCCTTCTAGCAAGAGCTTTTGATAGGCATGTGGAGGGAATGGGAAATCAGATGTATGGTAGTTTGAGGACAACATAGTCTTTTAGTATAAGTCGGAGATTGTAGTGATGTATACTGAAAAGTCTACCTTTTATATGAACATCTTTATTTTGAAATAAGAATCACATGATCATTGTTTGCATATTTTTATGGTTATGCATATTGTCTAATACATTACATTATAGATAACATGGTGTGTGGTGTCACACGGGAGATCATGTTATCGGCTCCTTGTAAAGTATAAGTAAAGGCTCACAACCGAGATGACTTTGGACAAACCATCGGAATGGTTGTAGTGTGATTTGGTATTGGTTTGTCTTGACCATAGAATCACACTAGTGCACTTTGAGTGCATTGAGCAGGACTGACTTAGAGGTGATTCGATTTATTGCTGACTACATAATCAAATCGGACCTCAGATATTATATTGTACATACTCTTAATCCTGATATAATAACGGGCACATATACTTAGTATTCATCTCTTTGATATACCAATGGGCGAGATTTATAGATTAAATCGATAGGCTCGGTAAGTTGGGAGATGATATTATTTATATGGTGTGTCATTGATTATAGGAGGAAACCGTGTCCTATATATTAGGATGATGATGTCCCCTTGAGGAGCTCATAAGGTTCATCATGTAAACCCTACAGGTGGACTTGGTCCGGCATGATGAAAAGGTTGAGTGGTACTACTCATGGAGTTAAATGTTGATTAATTAATGGTCAGTAAATTAATTAATCGACGGACATTCGAGATCTTAAACACGGGGAGAAAATGTACAAATAATATATGGAGCTCATATTAACTTATGGGGGTTGGTGAGGTAGATCAATGATAATCCTTTAGTGGATTGGATTATCATTAATGGATCGGACTTTAAGTGGGCTTGATCAATGGGTGGCCAAGATCCAACTCCTCCTCATGGTCCCTAATGTAGCCTATAAACACCTCATGAAGCTTAGATCCAATGGATAGAAACAAAACTCTAGATCCATAGGTAGAGATTAAATCTCTAAGATCCGACGGTTGAGATTAAATCTCTAGATCCGACGGTTGAGATTAAATCCCTAGAACCAATGGTAGAGATTAAAAGGAGGCTTATCCCTAACTCCATAAAAGGAGCTTGAGGGGTTGGCGTGGAGGAATCATCCAAGAGGAGCTAGGGTTTTGGGCGGCAAGGCTTGGAAGCTAGGGTTTAAGGGTGGCAGCACCAAATAAGGAAGGTAATTCCTTTCTTCTTCTTCCTTCAAGGTGGCCAGCATCCAGCAGCTTTTCTATCCCTTTTCCAGCCATTGTCCGGCATCCTAACCTCTCTTCTCCTTCTCCTTGAGTGGTGGAAACAAGACTTAGGGCTTTCCCTTAGTGTCTAGGAAGGTTTCCATCATCATCTCCTCCTCTTTCTTGGTCGGCGGCAAGGTTTCCTTTGGTTTCTTGTTGGTTGGCTATAGGAAGGAGAAGAACCTTGTTTCTATTCTTCCTCTTGCTTTGGAAGAGCAAGGAAGGAATATTTGCGATCTAGGAGCTTCATCTTTTGGTAGATCGTCGCCCACACGACGTCCGAAAGGAGGAAGGTCATACATTAGAAGATCGAGAGGTATATCGATTCTTCATTCTCTTTTGTAACATGTTTGTTTTTGTTTTTCAATTATGAGCTTGTAATATTCTGTATGTGGCTAAATAATACTTGGATCTCGATCATAAATACAAAAGCTGGCGATCCGTACATCGTCTATTCCGCGGCTACTCGTAGAATAGAGGATGGTCGCTTGAACAACGAGTTTGTTCAAGTGACCTCTCTAAACGAATAGCACGACGATGACTTGGTTGTTTGGGCAATCCCTTGTGTCTAGGATTAAATTTTTAATCCGGGGACATCGATGGGATCGCCATGAACAAACGACCGATGAGAAGTGGGAAGCGAAGTTTCCCCTCACGGACTCGATAAGCAAAACCCTTCAATAGCTTGTGAGTGGTTTCTCCACCTCCGACGTGTAGTCGAGAAGGGCTTTAGTTAGTGTCGTGCGCATAACTAGAGCTCGGTGAGCTCACCGGTGGAGTAGGAACCATTCTGTTCCGAACCATGTATATGCTTGTGTATTGCTTGTGATTGTTATGTGTTGTTAGTATTATTATTATCATTGTTATTCCGCTGCGCTAACAACAATCATAGACAAGCAACGCAATGAGAATGAGCAAATTCTACCATCGGACGATTGAGGGCTATTCACCCCCCTCTAGCCGGCCAATACACACCGATCGATCCCCTACAGTATTGATTTATCTTGGCCATAGAATTACACTAGTACACTTTGTGTGTATTGAGCAGGACCGACTCAGAGGTGATTCAATTTATTGCTAACTACATAATTGAATCAGACCTCAGATATTATGGTGTACATGCTCTTAATCCCGAAATAATAATGGGCACATGTACTTAATATTCATTTCTTTGATTTACCAATGGGCGAGATTTATGGGTTAAATCGATAGGCTCGGTAAGTTGGAAAATGATATTATTTACATGGTGTGACATTGATTATAGGAGAAAATCGTGTCCTATGTATTAGGATGATGATATCCCTTGAGGAGCTCATAAGGATCATCATGTAAATCCTGCAGGTGGACTTGGTCCAGCATGATTATAAGGTTGAGTGGTACTACTCATGGAGTTAGATGTTAATTAATTAATTATCAGTAAATTAATTAATTAACGGACATTCGATATCATAAACACGCAGAGATATTTGTATAATTAATATATGGAGCCCATATTTAATTATGGGGGTTGGTGAGGTAGATCAATGATAATCCTCTAGTGGAATGGATTATCATTAATGGATCGGATTTTATGTGGGTCGGATCCATTGGGTTGCCAAGATCCAACTCCTCCTCATGGTCCCTATTGTACCCTATTAAAACCCTCAAGAAGCCTAGATCCAACGGACATGATTAAAAGGAGGCTTGGGCGAAATCTATAAAGAGACTCCAAGGCTTTGGCGGCAAGGGGGGATTTTTCTTGGATGCTAGGGTTTGGGTTAGGGTTGGCTTGGGAGGCAAGGTGATAGGATGTGTGCTAGGGTTTTGTCCCTTTGGCCAATGACACAAGAGGATTAGGGTTTCTTTTCCTTCCTTTCTCTCTTGGCCGGCGCACCCTCATCTTCTCCTAGGGTCAGCGGTGCCACCTTCACCCTCTTCCCTTGGCCGGCGGCAAGGTTAGGGTTTGGACTCCCTTCCCTCAAACCTTGGCCGGTGCCCTCTCCTTCTTTTTCTCCTTGGACGGCGGCACAAACCAAACTAGGTTCCTTGGTAGTCGGCACTAGATAGGAGAAGAAGAGTTTGGTCATCTTCCTTTGTTCAGAGAGAGCATGGAAAGGAAGATACGTGATCTAGGAGGCTTCAACTCTTGGAAGATCATTGCCCACACAACATTCAAGAGGAGGATAGGTCATATAATAGAAGATCAAGAGGTAAACAAGAGGTATAATCTTGTTTGTTTTTATTTTAGTTCTTTTGTATCATGTATGTGGTTATTTTACTTTGACCCCGATGATAAACACAAAAACCGTCAATCGTACATCATCTATTCCACGGCTAATTGAGGAAAAGAGTTAGGTTGCTTGAACAATAAGTTTGTTCAAGTGACCACTCAAATCGAATAGCACGATGATGAATCAGTTGCTTGGGTAATCCATTTTCATCCGGATTTTTTTTTTAATCCGGGGACGTGAGATAGGATCGCCATGCACAAGCGACTGAGGCGAAGCGAGAAGTGAAGCTTCATCCTTCAAGTGGTATTAGAGCCACGATTTTTGATTTTGTATTTTTAGGATTCGGTTACTTTTATGCACTTATCATATATTATGTGTTGGTGTAGTAGGCACCTAAGTCGAACCTGAGTTTTGATTATAGTAAATGATACAAAGTTAAGCTCATATTGTTATCTCACGAGCTAAATCGACTGTGCAGAAAAGTGCCAACGTTGGAGCTGAAGGCTAGCGACACCCGGAGGAAGTCTAGGTGGTCGGGCGACACTCGAGTGACTTCGGAGGAAGTCGAAGGAATCGAGTGAAAGGCCGAAAGCGAAAGCGACACAGTAAGTATCGAGGTCAAGCTCGTGTGTGTGAGAGTAAGAGAGGTCGTATCCTCCTTACGGGGATGATCTTAAGCATAGATCTGACCAAAGACATCCTATAGATGGTCTAGGTCGAGATCGGACGGTCGGCGGCCATCAAAATAATATTTTTATTAAGCTAACTTTGCCTTGTAGCTAGCATCAGTCGACTGCCAGCTTGGAGGACTCGACTGTCGTCCATCAGTCGACTATCTGTGGTCAACATTCGACTGATGTTGCCATCAGTCGACTGATGATGGCCATTAGTCGACTGATGGTCAAGGATCAGCCTCAAGGAGTCAAGCTTTATCACCATTTTCAAGGAGTCTTGTGCCCAATTTCCATTGGTTGAAGATCCTCTCGAAAAGGGGCTCAAGGTCTATAAAAGGAGGGCCTCTCCTAGGGTTTTTTATCAATTCTAAATGCCCAAAATCCTCTGCAACACTGCGACTCTCTTACCATTCAACAACGACGAAGTGTTGTCAACAACCCTAGCTTAATTTCTATTCTCTAGTTGTTGGTATAACTTTAAATTGTCGTCTCTTTCATATTGCAATTCCTATTGTTAATCGAGGTTTTCTATCGTTGCATTTTACCTTAATAGAAGAGAGGGTTTGTCTCTCTATCTTTTTTTTCGAAGGTTTTTGTAATCGTCAAACTCCTTACTTCAATGAGGAGGAGTGTTTTAGTGAATTGCTCTCCGTACACGGTCTAGGACCGTTAGGGCCTTGGAGTAGTAGTTGAAGGCTACGAACCAAGTAAAAAATACTATTATCTCTTGTGTTTACTTTTATCTTCCACTGTGTCTACTATTGTTTTAACAAATGAAACACAAGAAAAGTTTTATCGCTATTCACCCCCCCTCTAGCGATCCGCTCAATCCAACATTATGTGTGTCGGGTAATAGTAGGATGTGTGTAGGCTAACTTTTTGGTTGTAGGCATAAGATCCAACTATTATGGCCATATGTGTGTGTATGTGATTGTATGTGTATAATCTAATATTATTTGAATCCTCGGGGTTGATGAGGCTAGTATTTAATTTTCGTAATTAAGTACGACATTGTTTAGCCAGTCTTTTATTTTAGTTTACTTTCGATCTAGATTTAATGTACACTCCTTTGTGGAGTATAGGATCGATGGATATAAATTAAAATAATTTTTCTCGGCTCAGATCTCCTGATGGCTTGTACATGGCATAGGGAGGAGCGAATGAGGTGGCAACACGACTGGAGGCATATTGGAGAACAAATGCCATAATATTGGAAAATTTGTTTTTCATATTTATTGCTTTTGATTTATATGCTTGTTGTACTTTCATAGTTAAAATTCCTCAATTTTAAATTACTAAGTGGGAGAGGGATATTTTTTTAAATTCCCGTGGCCTCCATTACAATTTGACATGTGATGGGAACAAACTTGGGTGTTGGCTCTGAGTGTCTTTCTCTATATCGGATTAGTTTGTTTTGTGGATCACTAAGTCAAATATGGTTATAGGAAGTTATTTAGGAGTGTGTGTACTTTCCCATCGGAAGGCACATAATCCGAGGTAATTACCTTAGTATCGGGTAATGGTGAACACTTAGATGCAAATAAAAGTATCCTCCCCATCGGAGTCACTACTTTTATTTGTAGGGCCAAAGAGGAACCAACTATTAATTTTATTTGTCAAAAAGTAAGCTTGACAGGATAATAAAATTAATGGGTAAAACCTCCTCTTACAAATGTAGAATTCGTATACGTCCATACTATCGTGGCATATGATATTCTCGGTGTTTTGAGGTGTTGGTTGATTTTAAAATTTTATTGTTTGAGGAATCAATATTTTTTTGAAATATAAATGTTTTTTATCTATGTGATTCTTAGGTTTCTTCAAAATGACTTTCAACCCACTTGTTGTGATTCTAAAGGAAAATAAACTTACTGGACCTAACTATGTGGATTAGAAAAGGAATCTGGACATAGTCTTGACTATTGAGGAGTACAAGTATGTACTTCTCGAGAAGTGTCCTCCTAAGCCTACGAATGATTATAGGGAAAAGGCGAAAGAGAGTTGTAAGAAGTGGATCAAGGTTGATGAGATGTCACGGTATTATATTTTGGATTCTATGTCAAATGTATTGCAACATCAGCATCAGGCCATGACTACTACTTATGACATGATGCTCAATCTCAAGGAACTTTTTGGACACCAGAATCGGGGTGCTAGGCAAGAAGCCATGAGAAACTTGATGACGACCACCATGGTTGAGGGAACACCCGTGAGGGATCATGTTCTCAAGATGATGGCTCATTTTAATGAGCTGGAAGTCCTTGGAGCGGAGATCGATGGGGAAACCCAGGTCGATATCATCCTCCAATCTCTACCTAGGAGTTTTGAGCAGTTTCGCCTGAACAACAATATGAATAAGAGGTTGTATTCGTTGGCGGAGCTTCTGACAGAACTCTAGTCAGTAGAGGGGCTTTTTTGTCATAGTTCTCAGGCTTTGTTTGCCTAAAAGGTTTCTACTTCTAAGCCGAAAGGAAAGAAGAAGAAGAAACAGGGTGCAGCGAAGGTGGTGGGAGGATCTCAGGGAGGAGTGAAGAAGCCGAAAGGCAAGTGCTTCACTTGCAAGCAGACTGGACATTGGAAGGTTGACTGCCCCAACCGGAAGCAGAATAAAGGTATATCTTTTGGTCTAGTCGTTAATACATGTTTAGAAGTGTTATCTACAGGCACCTGGAGTGTAGATACGGGAGCCACTGATCATGTCTGCAATACTTTGCAGGGTTTCTAGGTGTTAGGATGTATACTGAAAAGTCTATCTTTTGTATGAACATCTTTATTTCTGAAATAAGAATCACATGATCATTGTTTGTATATTTATGGTTATGCATATTGTCTAATACATTACATTGTAGATAACATGGTATGTAGTGTCACACGGGAGATCATGTTATCGGTTCCTTGTAAAGTATAAGTAAAGGCTCACAACCTAGATGACTTTGGACAAACCATTGGTATGGTTGTAGTGTGATTTGGTATTGGTTTGTCTTGACCATAGAATTACACTAGTGCACTTTGTGTGTATTGAGCAGGACCGACTTAGAGGTGATTCGATTTATTGCTGACTACATAATTGAATCGAACCTCAGATATTATATTGTACATGCTCTTAATCCTGATATAATAACGGACACATATATTTAGTATTCATTTCTTTGATTTACCAATGGGCGAGATTTATAGATTAAATCGATAGGCTTGGTAAGTTGGGAAATGATGTTATTTATATGGTGTGTCATTGATTATAGGAGGAAACCGTGTCATATATATTAGGATGATAATGTCCCCTTGAGGAGCTCATAAGGTTCATCATGTAAACATTGCAGGTGGACTTGGTCCGACATGATGATAAGGATGAGTGGTACTACTCATGGAGTTAGATGTTGATTAATTAATTATCAGTAAATTAATTAATTGACAGACATTCGAGATCTTAAACATGGGGAGAAAAATGTAAAAATAATATATGGAGCCCATATTAACTTATGGGGGTTGGTGAGGTAGATCAATGATAATCCTCTAGTGGAATGGATAATCATTAATGGATCGGACTTTATGTGGGCTTGATCCATTGGGTGGCCAAGATCCAACTCCTCCTCATGGTCCCTATTGTAGCCTATTAATACCTCATGAAGCCTAGATCCAATGGATGAAAATAAAACTCTAGATCCAATGGTAGAGATTAAATCTCTAGATCCGACGGTTGAGATTAAATCTCTAGATCTGACGATTGAGATTAAATCCCTATATCCAATGGTGGAGATTAAAACAAGGCTTATCCCTAACCCTATAAATAAGCCTTAAGGGGGTGGGCGGCAACTTGATGGCTTAGGAGATTAGGGTTTGCTTGCCTTGGCCAGCAAGGAATCCTAGTTAGGTTAGGATTGTGTTTGGGCGGCTAGGGTTTGGGTGTTGGAGTGGGCGGCAACAATTGGAGAAGTTCTTCTTCTTCTTCCTTGGTGGTCGGTGCCCATCTCCTTCTCCCATCCCTTGGCCGACGTCCAAACCTACTCCTCATCTTCTCCTTGGCCGGTGGAAACAAGAGCTAGGGACTTTTCCCTTGGAGCTTTTGGTCGGCGCCTTCACTTCTATCTTCATCTCTTTGGGTCGGCGAAAAGCATCAAGCTTGGAGCTTGATGGTTGGTCCTAGATAAGAGAAGAGTTTTGTTTCTATACTTCCTCTTGTTCGGAGCGAGAAAGGAAGGAAGATTGGTGATCTAGGAGCTTCAACTTTTGGTAGATCATTGCCCACACGACGTTCAAAAGGAGGAAGGACATACAATAGAAGATCAAGAGGTATAATCTTGTTTATTTTGATTAGTGTTCTTTTGTATTATGTCTCTAATTGTTTTCCATTATGTGCATATTATATATTCTATTTTTGTGGCTAAATTAACTTGGACCCCGAACATAAACACAAAAGCCGGCGATTTGTACATAGTCTATTCCGTGGCTATTCGTATAATAGAGGTTGGTTGCTTGAACAATAAGTTTGTTCAAGTGACTACTCGAATCGAATAGCACGATGATGAAACGGTTGCTTGGGTTATCCCTTTTGTCTAGGATTTTTTTTTTAATCCGGGGACGTCGATGGGATCGCCATGAACAAGCGACTAAGTTGAAGTGGGAAGCGAAGTTTCTCCACCTTTATGTGGAATAAGAGCTTCGGTTCTGGACAAAACCCTTTCACCAGGAAACCAAATGACTAGCTGAGGGAGAGATTACCATCTACATGGGCAATGCTAAGAAAGTGGCGGCTATTGTAGTGGGAGATGTTTATTTATCCTTTGATAGGAATAAAAGTTTGGTTATGAGAAATTGCCTTTATGAACCTTCATTTAGAAAGAATTTAATTTTAGTTTCTAAATTATTTTTGGATGGATATTCTATTTCTTTTAATGATAGAGTTGTTATAAAAAGGAATAGAGAGATTATCTATTCTAGTACGTTGGTAGGAAATTTGTTTACTCTTGAACCAAAAGCTTCCACGATGCGAATAGAAATAAATAACTCATCTTCTAAATCTAATAAGAGAAAAGAACCTTCGAAAATGAACCAAACGTATCTTTGGCATCTAAGGTTAGGTCATATTAACCTGAGTAGGATTCAAAGGTTGATAGCTGATGGACCTTTGGGTTCATTGGTGGTGGAAGACTTCCCAACCTGCGAATCTTGCTTGGAAGGTAAAATGACCAAGAGGCCTTTTAAGGCAAAGGGGTATAGAGCCAAAGATGTGTTGGAATTGGTTCATTCTGATTTGTGTGGTCCTATGTCTATCAAGGATAGAGGTGGTTTTGAATACTTTGTCTCTTTTATAGATGATTATTCAAGATATGGATACATTTACTTGATGCACTGCAAGTCTGAATGTTTTGACAGATTCAAAGAATTCAAGGCTAATGTGGAGAAACATCAAGATAAAAGTATCAAGACACTACGATCTGATTGTGGTGGTGAGTACCTCTTGGGAGAGTTTAGGAGTTACTTATCAGAGGCTAGGATTCAATCCCAACTGTCTGCACTTGGTACACCCTAGCAGAATGGTGTGGCGGAGCGAAGGAATAGGACTCTTATGAAGATGGTTAGATCGATGATGAGTTATTCTGAGTTACCAGATTCGTTCTGGGGGTATGCTCTAGATACGACTGTGTATATTCTAAACTTGGTACCATCTAAATCAGTACCTTCTACTCCCACAGAATTGTGGACTGAGCAAAAGCCTAGTCTGAGACATTCGGATTTGGGGGAGTTCAGCACATGTGCTGAAGGTAGATGCTGGTAAGTTAGAACCTCGTACAGAAGTGCTCTTGTTCGTAGGCTATCCTAGAGAAATGAAAGGTGGTTTGTTCTATAGTCCTAGAGATCAGAGGGTGATCGTTAGCATGAACGCTCGATTTTTAGAGGAAGATTATGTGATGAACCATAAGCCCATGAGCAAGATTGTTCTGGAAGAGTTGAGAGGGGAAGTCACTACTTCAGTACCAACGGTACAAGAGGACATACCACAAGTGACTACACCGCATGTCACAGAGGATACACAGGTGATAGCTCATCGTAGTGGGAGGGTTGTTAGACAACTTGAGAGATTTATGTTCTTGGGAGAATCTTTTGATTTGGTCCCTGGCAAACATGAATCTGATCCCTGGACATATGACGAGGCAATCCAAGACAAAGATGCGATATCTTGGCAAAGGGCGATGAATTCTGAGTTATAATCTATGGATTCAAATCAGATTTGGGAGCTAGTAGAACCACCCAATGGTGTAAAAACCATTGGATGCAAGTGGATCTACAAAAGAATGAGAAGAACAGACGGGAAGGTTGAGACCTTCAAAGCAAGGCTTGTTGTGAAAGGGTATACTCAGAAAGAGGGTATCGATTATGAGGAGACCTTTTCACCGGTATCCATGCTTAAGTCTATCCGAATTCTTTTGTCTATTGCTGCTCATATGAATTATGAGGTTTGGCAGATGGATGTCAAGACAGCTTTCCTTAATGGAAGTCTTGAAGAAAACATCTATATGGAGCAACCAGAGGAATTCATTGCAAAGGGCAAAGAGCTTCTTGTGTGCAAGCTTAATCGGTCCATTTATGGATTGAAGCAAGCTTCTAGATCTTCGAACATCTGCTTTGATGAGGTAATCTAGTCATATGGATTTATTCAAAGTCCGAATGAGTCTTGTGTATACAAGAGATGTGACGGAAACGTAGTGGTATTTCTTGTATTATATGTAGATAACATTTTGTTCATTGGCAATAATGTTAAAGTGTTGTCAGACGTAAGGGTATGGTTGTCTAAACAGTTTGATATGAAGGACTTGGGAGAAGTGGGACACATCCTTGGGATCAAGGTTATAAGGGATCTCAAGAAATGGATGTTGTGCTTATCTCAAGTTTCATATGTAGACACTATTTTGGCTCATTTTAGCATGCAGAACTCCAAGAAAGGTTTTCTACCTTTTAGGCATGGAGTACCTTTATCTAAAGAGATGTGTCCTAGAACATCCAAGGTGATAGAGGAGATGAAGGTGGTTCCTTATGCTTCGGCGGTGGAAAGCTTCATGTATGCTATGTTATGTATGAGGTTGGATATCTGCTTTACCGTGGACATGGTTAGCATATATCAGAGTAATCCAAGACAGGAACATTGGACTGTGGTAAAGCATATATTGAAATACCTGAGAAGGACTAGGGATTATATGTTGGTATACCATGCAGATCAATTACTCCCTGTGGGTTACACAGATTCTAACTTCCAAACATATAGGGATAACAGTAAGTCTACCTTGGATTTTGTGTTTACTTTGGGAGGTGGAGCCATTATATGAAGGAGTGTCAAGAAAAAATACGTGGCGAACTCTACCATAGAAGCTGAGTATGTCGCAGCCTTTGAGGCAGCCAAAGAAGTTGTATGGCTCAGGAACTTCTTGATGGACTTGGATGTTATTCCTGATTTTCCTAGAACTATCACAATTTATTGTGATAACAGTGGTGCAGTTGCAAAATCGAAGGAACCACAAGCCCATAAGGCAAGTAAACACATAGAGCGCAAGTACCACCTTATACGAGAGATCATAAAGCGAGGAGAAGTTGTTGTCGCCAAGATTGCATCAGAGGATAACCTGGCAGATCCTTTCACTAAGGCCCTTCCAGTGAGAGCTTTTGATATGCATGAGGAGGGAATGTGAATAAGAAGTATGACCCTTTAATGCCAGCATAGTCTTTTAGTATAAGTGGGAGATTGTTGGTATGTATACTGAAAGCCTGGTCTTTGTATGGACATCTTCATTTTTAAATAAGAATCACATGATCATTGTTTGTATATTTATATTTATGCATATTGTCTAATACTTTACATTATAGATAACATGGTGTGTGGTGTCGCACAGAGGATTATGTTATCAGTTCTTTGTAGAGTATAAGTAGAGGCTCACAACCAAGATGGTTTTGGACAAACCATTGGCATGGTTGTAGTGTAATTTGGTATTAATTTATCTTGACCATAGAATTAAACTAGTACACTTTGTGTGTATTGAGTAGGACCGACTCAGAGGTGATTCAATTTATTGCTGACTACATAATTGAATCAGACCTCAAATATTATGGTGTACATGCTCTTAATCCCCTTATAATAGCGGGCACATGTACTTAATATTTATTTCTTTGATTTATCAATGGGTGAGATTTATGGGTTAAATCGATAGGCTCGGTAAGTTGGGAAATGATATTATTTACATGGTGTATCGTTGATTATAGGAGGAAATTGTGTCCTATGTATTAGGATGATGATATCCCCTTGAGGAGCTCATAAGGATCATCATGTAAATCCTGCAGGTGGACTTGGTCCAGCATGATGATAAGATTGAGTGGTACTACTCATGGAGTTAGATGTTAATTAATTAATTGTCAGTAAATTAATTAATTAATGAACATTTGATATCTTAAACACGGGGAGATATTTGTACAATTAATATATGGAGTGTAGGGGATCGTTGGAACTCTAGAGGGGGGGTGAATAGCATCGTGTTATGCTTCGATGGAATATGTTCGTGTTCGTCTCTACAAAACTCATTATGCGCAGTGGAATAATGATAGTAATAATGAAAAACAAGACAATTATGCAAACACAATTGTTTAACGTGGTTTGGAACCTCAAGGTTCCTACTCCACGGTTGAGCTCAACGAGCTCTAGTGATGCACACACAACCACTAATCAATTACTCCTTCTCGACACAAGTCAGAGGCAGAGAAACCCCTTACAATAGTTTACAACAATAAATAAATACAACAAGAAAATACAATATGAAATACAACAAGATATGCAAAGAAAACTTTACACAAAGCTCTTTTGAATTCTTGCTTGCTAGGTTGATCGAGTAGCACTTGGAGACCCTGAATTGCAGCAGCAGCTCGCCCCAAATCACCTCAAAGAACCATGGCTTTTTCCTCCTTCACGAGCTCCATTTAAAGCTTCAACCTGTGCTGGAAAACGTCGATCAGTCGACTGCTCGGGACCATCAGTCGACTGATGCCATTGTTGTCATGAGATAATGACTAGATCCACGCTGGAAAAATCCAACGGATCCATCATCAGTCGATTGATCATGACCATCAGTCGATTGATCAAGCCTCCACTCATGCTAACGCGGCGATCCGGGGACTCTATTACTGCGAAAAACGAGCACGATCGGTGATCACGATCGATCGACTTCTCGCAATCGATCGGCCATTGCCCACCTATGGCAGTCGATTGCTAGGCCAATTCCCATAGTCAAACCCTAGTTGACTTACGCCAGTCGACTTCCACATGGCACCAATTGACTGGCACACCTCAAACATGAGGTTCCAACCTCAACCATGAGGTTTAACCCAAGTATGGTGCCCCCATACTTGCTAGACCACCCTTAGCCTAGACCTAAGCCTTCTAGCCACCTCCATCAGCCTCACGCCTCTCGGATCCCTCTAAGTCATCCATGACTTGTTCATCCATCGCGCTAGCCTTCAGGTGCTTCCATCGACTATGTCATGCTAACGGTGTCTACACCGCCAAGGCACATTGGACTTCCACCGCCAAGACTCCGCTTGGACTTTACGCCGCCAACCATTGGACTTAGGTTTCCAAGACTTCCGCTTGGACTTTATGCCGCCAATATCAAACCCCTTGGACTTCTCAAATGCCAAGACTCAAGCTTAGACTTTCCCTTGCCAACCCCATGTTGGACTTTCCATGCCAAGTACTCAAGACTTGGACTTTACCTTGCCAAGACCCATGCTTGGACTTTCCATTGCCAAGACCCATGCTTGGACTTTCCCAAATGCCAAGTGTCCCACTTGGACTTTCCATGCCAAGTACCAAAGACTTGGACTTTCCCATGACAATCACATTGTCATATGTTTTTGTTGAACATCAAAACATCTCTCGAGTCAAGCTCGAGTCTTGGTCAATCGTGACCTAGGCCGATTGCACCAACATGGAGCCCATATTTAATTATGGGGGTTGGTGAGGTAGATCAATGATAATCCTCTAGTGGAATGGATTATCATTAATGGATCGGATTTTATGTGGGCTAGATCCATTGGGTGGCCAAGATCCAACTCCTCCTAATGGTCTCTATTATAGCCTATTAAAACCTTTAAGAAGCCTAGATCCAATGGACATGATTAAAAGGAGGCTTGGGAGAAATCTATAAAGAGACTCCGAGGCTTGGGCGGCAAGGGGGGATTTTTCTTGGATGCTAGGGTTTGGGTTTGGGTTAGCTTGGGTGGCAAGGTGATAGGAGGTGTGCTAGGGTTTTGTCCCTTTGGCCAGCGACACAAGAGGATTAGGGTTTCTTTTCCTTCCTTTCTCTCTTGGTCGGCGTACCCTCATCTTCTCCTAGGTATGGTGGCGCCACCTGCACTCTCTTCCCTTAGCTGAAGGCAAGATTAGGGTTTGGACTCCCTTCCCTCAAACCTTGGCCGGAGCCCTCTCCTTCTTCCTCTCCTTGGCTAGGGGCAACAACCAAGCTAGGTGGCTTGGTGGTCGGCACTAGATAGGAGAAGAAGAGTTTGGTCATCTTCCTTTGTTCGGTGAGAGCAAGGAAAGGAAGATACATGATCTAGGAGGCTTCAACTCTTGGAAGATCGTTGCCCACACAACGTTCAAGAGGAGGATAGGTCATACAATAGAAGATCAAGAGGTAAACAAGAGGTATAATCTTGTTTGTTTTGATTTAGGTCTTTTGTATCATGTATGTGGTTATTTTACTTGGACCCCGATGATAAACACAAAAATCGGCGATCTATACATCATCTATTCTGCGGCTAATCGAGGAAAAGAGTTAGGTTGCTTGAACAACAAGTTTGTTCAAGCGACCACTCAAATCGAATAGCACGATGATGAATCGGTTGCTTGGGTAATCCATTTTTGTCTGGATTTTTTTTAATCCAGGGACGCAAGATAGGATTGCCATGCATAAGCGACCGAGGCGAAGCAAGAAGCAAAGCTTCAACCTTCAATTTTGACTCGTCATAGGGATTGATTCGGCATCTTTGTACTACCTATCCCATCCTAAAGCCAGGGGTCGACCTGGTATGGCAGAGGTAGCTTTCGATAGACGTGAAAGCTCATCGGGGGAGTGTATGTTGTCCCCTCCACAAAATCGTAGCTAGAAGTCTAGACGACACCCAATTGGTAGTGTGTTCTGCGATGCACAAGCGAAACCAAAATCCTAGAATGCCCTCAAAGGACTCGTAGCA
Source organism: Wurfbainia villosa (assembly GCA_025175895.1). Classification (NCBI taxonomy): domain Eukaryota; kingdom Viridiplantae; phylum Streptophyta; class Magnoliopsida; order Zingiberales; family Zingiberaceae; genus Wurfbainia; species Wurfbainia villosa. The sequence continues at coordinate 31,709,232 of CM046000.1, read as the reverse complement.
ACCCTTCTCTTCCTCCATGTGACACCGTACTGAGTTTGGACCACCAATGACCTCACAACCGCAACTCGTTAGATTTACCTTCCGAATAGCCGCAATCCACCGAACAAACAATAATCGGATCTCAGTCCCTATGGGATCGATAATTTATTTATTACTTGACAACATCCGTGCACTTGCAGGCGTTGAGCGTGATCGCACGCTTCGAGTCCTCGACAGCCTCCATCGTGAGATTTGAGGTCGCGTTCGCGTGCATCATTCCACGTTCCCTTCACTCATCGTATACCCACTTGGTTCAGGACATGGGCTATTGTGTCAGTCCCCACTAGGCTAACTACATCACACCTAGCTCAAGTATCATTTCCTTGTCCTGTGGATTCTAGTTACTGCATATGTATCCAAGAGTACTATACTCTAATCATGTAATGCTTTGGCCAAAGACTTTTGTAACAATCCGACGAGTGGCCACAGGGTATACATCTCCTCGCAAGGAGTGGTGAATCCTCTGTTGGCTATTCAAACACCTTCGGGCACTTCAACTTATATCCAATCATCTCGAATCCACATCTCTTCGGAGATGCTTGTTCAAGATGTCAAAGCATAAGTCTCCATGACCAAGATGACTTGAACACTGCAAGTTGAAAGAACATCGCACTTAAGCTACAGTAAGAACTTTATTGACATATCTGTATATGCAAAGAACCATATGAAGTCTTACAGCTAGTCACTCCAATGAACTAGTTACCATAACTAGCATCTACGTTTAACTCCGGACATCCTAATGTCTCCAACCAGTGAGAAACAGCTGCTTGGATAAACCAAAGAGTAGAACTCGTGCTAGTCTTGACAGAATTGATGGCGTCTGAATGCATCAATTCATCAACTAGGGATAATTCCAATACATCACAATTACACATGTAGAGATACTCACTAGTTGTGATCCAATCACAAATTCTCTTATGCTATGAATCGTATTACAAACATTCAGTAAATGAGTTTAAGATCCAATCAAATACATGAAAACATTTATACTCAAATAGTGAATCTTCATTTATCAAATAAATGGTACAACCATAAGGCGATTGCCTTAGGACACCTCTCATATATAACTAACACTTATTGGGGCACACGCACTATGGGTGATCTCGAGATGTAAAATAAGTCTGAGAATGAGATTCTCGATGAGAGAGGATATATATGGTTGGACCAAGCCAAGAGGGTGAGAAACGGAGGATATGGAACCTATTATGGCCTTATCGAACTTAGCACGACCATATCACACATAAATGAACTCAAACATGTTGAGGAATTGTACGTCGCTAGAAGGGGGGAGGTGAATAGCGGAATGCATCGCTCGATGGAATTCGTCACGTTCGTGCTTGTCTACAATACTTGTTATGCGCAGCGGAAATAATAATAAAGCAATAACAAAATATGACAAAGATAAATACTCACAATACACAAGGATATATGTAGTTTGGAACCTTAGGGTTCCTACTCCACGGGCAACTCAAATGAGCTCTAGCGATGCACACCACCACTAATACACTCCTTCTCAGAGACACACCAGAGGTGGAGAAACCTCGTACAAGTGTTTACAACAATAAACAAGAAATACAAGCAAATACAAAGAAATACAAAGATATATGTAAAGACTACTTTACAAATGTGAGCTTTGAATCTTTGCTTGTTGGTTGCTTAATTGAGCTTGAAGGACCCTGAAATGCACCCACACTTCACCTCCAAATTGCCTCAAGAATCGCTCAAGAAACCATAGCTGAAATCCTCTATGAACTGCTCCTTTTATGATCTACATTGGGTTGATTCTGTGCCTGGCAGTCGACTACCTACAGTGCCTTTATCTCACAACGAGCTTAATCCATGTTGGCATTCCAACCAACAGATACACTGACAGTCGACTGCCATTACCAGTAGTCGACTGCCAAGCTCGAAGTCGACTGCTTAGTCATCTACCGAGCTTTTTGTGCTCGTAGCCACAAACAGCAGTCGACTGTCTTCCATTATAACTTCAATGCTTTTGACCTATTTTGTATCAACTTCTTCAATGGTGACTTCTATCAAAAGATAGACTACACCAATGTTTTTCAAAATGATTTTAAAATGATTTTAAAACCATATATTGAACCATGGTCTATGGGCTTAAGTCACATGACTTGTACATAAGCTTTCCTCATGATTCATCCATGGTATAAGATGAGTTTGAGTTCATCTAGATGCAAAATCTATGCACCTTGAACCTAACTCACTTTCCTAACATCTCACATGTGTCTAGAGTGTATCAATACACACACATGTCAATTTGATGTGAGATGTGGATTTTTGTTATTCCTATACTATGGTCTCATGCATTTTTCTAAGCAATTATATTTGATTCCCTTATACATGGGACTTAAAATCATGTTATAGTCCTTAAATCAATTTTAATTAACCTAAATGCATGAATAATAATTATGACATATAAAATAGCATAATAAACATGTGCCAAGAATATGTCATGACATATAAATAAAATCTAAACACACATGCCATTTTAAAAGATTAAATGAAATATGATGTCATGACATGGTATATGACAAACAAAGTATGACAAATAAAAAGTAAAGGCATAAGAACACCTAAATTTTAGTATTAATTGCCATTTGTTAGAATTAAACCCAATTTTCCATAATACTCATGTGCCAAAAATCTAAAATGACACACTATGACCTATAAATCTAACTCTTGCCAATTTAATCAATTTTTCAAGCTTCTCAAATTTAATTGGAACATCATAAAATCCTTTAGGATATGAAATTCAAACTTATTTTCAAAGTATCCCATTACCTTGGAAATGACCTAAAGTGCCAACTTTGTTATGGTTAGGTTAACTACCCATCCATTCAAGGTGGACACAACCTAACCCATTTAGCGTGAATTGATCATGCTCCTAGGAACCCAATACCTATTGGAGCTCCTTGGTTTTACAAGGTATTCATTAGGGATGACCTCCGTTGATACCTTTCTAATGACCCTTTTTGGCTTGGAAGCCTTGGTCAATTTGATCTTGCCTAGGTCAACTCTAGGGATAACTTCCCTTGTGACCTTCTTAGTGGCTTTCCTAGGTTTCATGGAAACCTTGGCCACTAGGCAACTACCATGGTAAACCTTAGGGATGATCTCCCAAGTAACCTTGGTTTTCATAGACCTATGTATGGTTCCATAATCGAATGGAACACTATGGTAGATCTCTTTGGGCTTAGGTTTGTGACCCAAACTTTTCTTGCCCCTAGATGGTTCTTGCCTCCTAGACCTTAATTTTTGATCATTTGACCCTTGAATTGTATTTTTCTTCTTCATAAGGGTCTTCTCTAATTTCTCAAGCCTTGACCTCAAGGCTTGGTTCTCTAACTCTAATTGCCCAATTTTTGATCTTTCATCAATTCTTTGGGCATAGTTCTTTCTCTTAGGCATATGTCTACCCTTCTTAGGGTTAATGCCTAAATGATCTTCTACCTTCCTAATACTTTACCTAGGTAGAATTGTTTTAGGGGTATTTGTTCTAAGTTTATCCTTAACCCTAATATCACATGATTTGGCATCTAAACAATAAGCTCTATTCCTACCTTGCTTTTCATGATTATGAACAATTGCAAGAGTATTAAAATTACTCCTAGGATGCTTTCTAGCCTTATATAAAGAATGAGAATTATTTAAAATTACCTTAGGGTTTGCCTTAGCTCCCCCTACATGTATAGCTCATTCTTTGCCCTTGGTTTTCTTCCTCCCCCTAGGGTATTGGTTTCTATAGTTGCCCCATTGATTGCACTTGAAGCACACAATGTGCTCTTTGCTTTTAATTGCTAGGATTTCGGTCTCCTTGGTCTTTGGCATGACTTGTGTCGTCTTCTTGATCCATTTCAAACACTTACTCTTGTAATGTACTACTTCCCTACACTCAAAACACACAATATGATTTTTATTTTTAATCAAAATGCTTGAGTTACCTAGGTCGGAAGTAAGAACCGGAGTTGGTTCTTCATCCCTCTCGGATCTTGATGGTTCTTCTTCTTGCTCCGGCATGGAAGACCTAATCTCCTCTCCCTCAATCCTAGAGGTGGAAACTTCTTCAATTTCCTCCTCTGATCCAGATGTTGAGCATCTCTTAACTTCCGAATCCTCAATCTCTTGGGATGACGATGTGCTTTCTTCTCCTTTAGCTTGAGAGGATGAACACTCCTCTTCTTCCTTATCTTGGACCGATGTGGGATTTTTGTGGAACTTGACCAACTTGTTCCACAACTCCTTAGCATCCCTATAACCTCCTAATCTAGACAAAATATTGTTAGGTATCAAATTTACTAATATTTTTGTTACCATAATGGTTGTCTCGAATATTTGCCCCTCTTCATCTTGAGAATTTCTCCCTTCTTGCCCCTCGGAGCATTGAATCCTATAATAACGGCAAACCAATTTTCTATATTTGATATTAGAAAATATTCCATTCTACCTTTCCAATACTTAAAGTCTTCGCGGTCGAAGGTGGGTGGAATTGTTATGTCATCTCCCAATCTCTCGTTGAGCTCTATTTTCTCCTTCTCCTCTAGCGCGCTTGCTCCCTAGTTGTTAATCCATAGAAGAGCTCCTAGCTCTGATACCAAATGTTGGGTATTAGAGTGTCTTCTTCTTTTGATAGCCACCAGGCTCTGATACCACTTGTTGAGTAATCGTACGTCGCTAGAGGGGGGGGGGTGAATAGAAAAATGCATCGCTCGATGGAATTCGTCGTGTTCATGCTACAATACTTGTTATGTGGAGCGGAAATAATAATAAAGCAATAACAAAATACGACAAAGACAAACACTCACAATACACAAGGATATACATGGTTCGGAACCTTAGAGTTCCTACTCCACGGGACGAGCTCAAATGACCTCTAGTGATGCACACCACCACTAATACACTCCTTCTCGGTGACACACTGGAGGTGGAGAAACCTCGTACAAGTGTTTATAACAATAAACAAGAAATATAACAAACTATGTAAAGAACACTTTACAAATATGAGCTTTGAATGTTTTGCTTGTTAGTTGCTTGAATGAGCTTGAAGGACCTTGAAATGCACCAGCACTTCACCTCCAAATCGCCTCAAGAACCACTCAAGAAACCATGGCCAAAATCCTCGACGAACAACTCCTTTTATGACCTACATTGGACTGATTCCGCACTTGACAGTCGACTGCCTACAGTGCTTTTGTCTTACAACGAACTTAATCCATGTTAGCATTCCAGCCAACAGATACACTACAGCCGACTGCCATTACCAGCAATTGACTACCAAGCTCAGAGTCGACTGCTCAGTCATCTACTGAGCTTTCTATGCTCGTGGCCACAAATAGTAGTCGACTGGCCTCTATGGCGATTGATCGCCTCAAGGCGATCAATCCGGTGGCCGATCATCGCCAAGGCTACTCGGTCGCAGTCAATCACTAGTTGACTCCCAACCAATCCACTGGTTATAATCCCAGTCAACTGCTCAGAGTCGACTTGGCTGCAAGTGCCAAAACACTTGACCAGTTGACTGGTCCATAACTCCAATCGACTGCTAAACCTCAAACATGAGGTTTACCCCAAGTATGGTACCCTCATACTTGCTAGACCACCCTTAGCTTAGACCTAAGCCTTCTAGCCACCTCCATCAGCCTCATGCCTATCGGATCCCTTCAAGTCATCCATAACTTGTTCATCCATATGCTAGCCTTCAGGTGCTTCCATCGACTATTATCATGCTAACCGAGTCTACACCGCCAAGGCACATTTGAGCTTACATTGCCAAGACATATGCTTAGACTTTATGCCACCAAACATTGGACTTATACTGCCAAGACTACCGCTTGGACTTTACGCCACCAATATCATACCCTTGGACTTCCCTTGCCAACTCTATGTTGGACTTTCGAAATGCCAAGACCCATGCTTAGACATTCCAATTGCCAAGACCCATGCTTGGACTTTCCATGCCAAGTACTCAAGACTTAGACTTCCCATGCCAAGTACTCAAGACTTGGACTTTCCATGCCAAGTACACAAGACTTGGACTTTTCAATACCAAGTGTCCCACTTGGACTTCTCCATCATATGGTCAACCCCATGTCAACCAGTCAACCAATTGTCAAACAATGGTCAACCCATTGTCAAACATCAAAATACTACTCGAGTCAAACTCGAGTCCAATCAATTGTGACCTGGGCCGATTGCACCAACAAAATGCACCATACAAAGCCTCACACGGTCGTGCCTGGCTCTGGCAAAAAAAGGCCAAGGCCTAGGCTGTGCCCAGAAGGACACACGGCTAGTCATGTGTCCTGGCATGGCCATTCCTTTTGGCACGGATGGTCATGTGTAAGGCACATGGTTGTGTCGCGACTCTGTCATTTTTGGAGATTTCTCTTATAAAAATTTCCTGGATTGTTCTTACCTTAATTATGGCATAATTATGGTAAGATATATTCTTCTTAAGCCTCCTAAGATGCAATAGTCAAGAGATCTATAAATAGATCCCTTGATAATCTTTGGAGGTTGTGTTCTAATCTCTTAGGTTTTTCTTTCTTAGTAGCCGTCTTCCTCTCTCTTCTTCTCTTGTTTCCGTCGGTTGGCTAGCACCAATTGGAGACAAAGGCTTGCTTCTCTAGGAGTTGTCTCAGGTGATTCCGACGTAGATACTGATAGAGGCAAGACCTGTTGGTCTTGCTTATAGTTTTGACAAATTCGAAAGAATCTTGAAGGTATAACTTCTCCTTCTCCTTTTGTGTGTTTACATGTGATTATGTCAAAGCAAGTATTCCTTGCCCCTAGGGGATGTCTAGGATGTAACAAAAATTATTTTATTCACTTTATTCTGCTGTGCATTATCTCGGAATCTCCAACAAGTGGTATCAGAGCCACCTTGTTTATTTGGCATAGATCACATGTTGTAAGAGAATATTTAAAGCAAGTTTGATGTTTTAATATACTTGTACAATGTTTTGTTATATGATAGATTAGAGTATACATGATTTTACATATAGGATATGTTTGTAATCGGAAAAGGAAATACTAAGGATGTGCCTAGAAACACTGAAGGTGTTGGCCGCATCATTAGAGCTTAAGCATAGACTAGCCATGCATTGGGAAATAGTTTCCGCGATTAGCATATCTAATTCCTAAAACGGTATGTGCATCAATTGTTTGGATCATGTTCACATCGGGAAATTTATTTCCAAATGTGACCTTGGTTTTTCCATATTTAGGTATATTTCCTATTATATATGAGACCATGAATAACCTGAAATCCCACATGCAAATATTAAGGTTAACACCTTCCATTAATATGGTTGAACCAGAGTTTTTTTTCGTGTTTGGGTTATTGGACTCTCTCCAAGCCTGGCATGACATTGAGCATGTTCAATTCATATGAGATTCAATATTTATTTTAAATGGTATGGACTAGGGGTCAATTTTAAGTTTGGGTTGTTGGACTCTCTCCAAGTCTAGCTTGTAAATTAGATGTGTTCAAACCAATTAAATTCGATCTCACGATTAATGGGTCGGCCCTAACTAAAAGCATTGAATTGTTGGACTCTCTCCAAGGTCAATGTGGACAGAGGTGCAATTAGGTGATATGCATTGGATGTATATATGTTAATGAGTTAACAACTTAATGTATATGCGAACATTCAATTAGTTGATAGCATAAACTGATAGGTATATATTTGATATCTAATGGGTACTGTTGATACCTAACATTATGACTATGAATGGTTTGTTGGACTCTCTCCAAGATTGTTCTTAGTCATAATGGATATTAACCCATTAGGAGATAACCTACCATCTCTTGAATTCAAAGTGAGGGCTATTGTATTTGATAAAAATAGTGGGAGTTACTTGTTAATGTAAATTGTTTGCATAGCTATAAATTCATCACTCTTATACACCTCTTTTTGTATGTCTAGGTACTAATTAGAATAATATGTCGACCTCCATTAACTTATGTTCCATTTTGGACAAAAATAAATTGACTGGGCCAAACTTCTTGGACTGGCTTCGCAACCTGAGAATTGTTCTCAAGGCTGAAAAGCTAGCTTATGTCCTTGAAGAGGTTCTTTCCCAACCTCCTCCAGACAATGCATCTTGTGACCAAAAGTTGGCGTACCAGAAATATGTTGCTAACTCTGAGATGGTGAGTTACATTATGCTAGCATCTATGTTGTTATATTTGAGAGGTATCCTAAGGCAATCACCTTATGGTTGTACTATTTAGTTGATAAATAAAGATTCACTATTTTAGTGCACATGCCATATGTGTTTGATTGGATCTTAAACTCATTTACTAAATGTCCGCGATACGATTCATAGCATGAGAGAACTTGTGATTGGATCACAACTAGTGAGTATCTCTACATGTGTAATTATGAATGTATTTAAATAATCCTTAGTCGATGAATTGATGAGTTTGGACATCATCGATTTTGGGAGACTAGCACGGATTATACTCCTTGATTTATCAAAGCAGTTGCTTCACATTGGCTGGAGACATTGAGATGTCGAGAGTTAAATGTGGATGCTAGTTATGGTAACTAGTTCATTGGAGTGACCTGCTGTAAGACTTTACATGGTTCTCTGTATATAAGATATATCAGTGAAGCTCTTACTGCAGCTCGAGTGTGAGTTTCCTTCGACTTGAGGTATTTAAGTCATTTTGGTCATGGAGACTTATACTTTGACATCTTAGTCGATACATCTCTATGGAGGCGTGGGTACAGGTTGTTTGGGTATAAGTCAAAGTGCCCGAAAGTGATTGAATAGCCAACAAAGGATTCACCACTCCTTGTGAGAAGATGTATACCCTATGCCACACGTCAGGATTGTTACTCAAAGTCTTTGGCCAAAGCATTGCATGTCAAGAGTATGATACTCTTGGATACATGTCAAAGTAATTAGAATCCACTGTACGAGAAAGTAAGACTTGGGCTATGTGTGACATAGTCATCCTTATGGGGACTGACACATAGACCATGTCCTGAACCAAGTGGGTATAAGATGAGCGAAAGGAATAAGGTATTATTCACTATAGCTGCTGAAGGGTTCGGAAATAGTTCTGAGATCAACCATTGATTTTTCGATTAATTGGGGATCATGATGTACTACTAGGTGCCACTCATGATCGTTCCATAATTAATGGTTAATTATGGACGACCAACATAAACCGACAACCTATTAGGTCACACGCACTACGAATCATTCGAAGAGACTTAAAACAAGTTTGAGAATTAGATTCTCAAGATCGAGAGATATCAAGTTTGGTTGGACCTAACACATGATAAATATGGAAATATTTTTCAAGTTGGAAATGTGAAAGGATCACGTCTTAAGAATATGGATTGGGCATTAAAAGGTCTAATTATAAACCAAACCCATTTGGTTTTAATTAATAGGGCCCTCTTTTGGTTAAGGACCCAATTAGGGTTTAATGGATGAGATTAAGCCTTAATGGTTATGGGCTTAGGGATTTGACCCACTAACCTATAACCCATTAGGATTAGTGCCTATATAAAGGGTTATAAAGGCTAAACCTAATGAGAAGAAGTCCTTAAGGCCCTCTTCTTCAACCTAGCCGAACCTAGGAGAATTAGGGTTTGGTGTTCCGCCAACCATCAAGGAAACAAGGGTTGTTTCCACCTCTTTAGAGGTTGACCACTCTTGGTTTTAGGGATGTTATTGTCACTTATTGAGCTTCAAAAACAGAGGCTAATTCCGACACGAATCAACAACATTATGAAGGTTGTTTGAGGACTCGTTTGTGTCACAAAATGAGTCGGTGGTTGCTCTCCGATCACCCGACCTTCTTGGTTCCTCTAGTAGAGAAGAGAAGGTCAAACTCGTGGATTTGAGAAGTCATCCCTCCGAAGATTCGCCGTAGATACAAGTAGAGACGAAGCTCTGCATGCATCATACGGTTGATGCCCTTCCGGCTCGCCATCATCATAAAGGTATACCTAGAGTAAAATTTATTTTATTCTTGTTGTATGTAAAATTTTATTTGGAGGATATGTCCACACATGTTGTAATCCTGCATGCGTGGGTGTGAGTGTTGTAATAATTTAGGAAATTATTATATTATTTTTTTGCTGCGTTCGTTTGTGAAACGACAAAAGCACATCTACGTGTCGATTGTAACCCAACATCAAGGAGTATAATCTTTAAATTATTCACTTAAGTGACTAACTCTCAATGAGACTAAGTGATAATTTAATATCATTTTAGTCAAAATGGAGTTAGACATTTTGTTAAGGACAATTTAGTAGAATGTTTATGTTAAAATATTATTTTTTTTAAAGTAAAGGACACATGCTTGGATTCATAAATTTTTTTAGTTACTTCAAGCTTTAAGGGTTTTTGTGCAGGGATCGATTTGGTGCACTAAAGTGGGGTGAATAGCATCTTTGTGATTCATTCAATTGTTTTCATGATTGTCTCTATAAAATGTTAGCAGCGGAATACGAAACAATAAAAATACAAATACAAAACAAGACAACTAATGCGAGCGAACCAATGCCACAACTGTGAAGTTGAGAGTCGACTCACACTCAACACCCGCAAGTGCACAGTTATCGTCAAATAATAATTAAATATTGATCCCACATGGACTGTGGTTTGATTATTGGGTCATCTATGATGTAATTGAGAGGTGTCTTAAAGCAATTTCCTTAGAAGTTATTAATAAAATTCACTATTAGAGTATATATTATCTATGTATTTGATTGGGTCTTAAACTCATGTACTGAAGTCCACAATAAGATGCATAATATGAGAGAAATTATAATTGGATCATAATTAGTGGGTATCTCATCATGTGTAAATATTCAAGTATTAAAATTATCCCTAGTCGATGAATTGATGAGATTAGACATCATCAGTTCTATGAGACTAGCACATGTGATACTCCTTGGTTTATCCAAGCATTCGGTACTCACTGAATGGAAGCATAAGGTTGTTGAGAGTGAACATGTGGATGCTAGTTATGGTAACTAGTTCATTGGAGTTACCTGCTATGAGACTTCATATGGTTCTATATGTCGTTGAAGATCTCATTGTAGCTTGAGTGCAAGATTCCTTAGACTTGAGGTATTCAAGTCACCTTGATCATGGTGCCTTATACTTTGACTTCTTCACAACCATCTACATAGTAGGTGTAACTCCGGGATGATTGTATATAAGCCAAAGTGATCGAAGGTGTTTTGATAGCCCACAGAGGATTCACCACTCTTGATAAAGGAGAAGTATACCCTAGGCCTCTTGTCAGGATTGTTACTCAGAAGTCTCTAGCCAGAGCAAACATGTTAAGAAGATGGTCATCTTGGGAACATGTAGGAGTAACTTGAATCCACAAGACAAGGAAACTAACTTGGGCTAGGTGTGACGTAGTCAGCCTAGTGGGGATGAACACATAGATCATGTCCTGAACTAAGTTGGTATAAGATTAGTGAAAGGAAGAAAGCACGAACAACTGAAGCTACTGAAGGGTTCAGAAAATATTATGGAGTTGATTTAGACTTTTTGGTCAATTGGGGGTCATGATGTACTGCTAGGTGCCACTCATGACCTATTCATAATTAAGGGGTTACTTATGAATGGCTAATATAACTGGGAACCTATTGGGTCACACACACTACGGGTGATCTTGAGATGTAAAACAAGTCTGAGAATGAGATTCTCGATGAGAGAGGATATGTCTGGTTAGACCAGACCAAAGGAGGGGGTGTGAAATGGAGGCTATGGAACCTCGAATGGCCTTGTTGGACTTAGCATGACCATATCACACCTAAACAAAGTCAAACATACCATACATAGCCTCACACAGTCATGCCTAACTTAGCACGGGTCGTGCCTGGCTCTGGCCAAAAAATAGCTAAAACTGGGCTATACCCAGAAGGACACACGGTCAGTCGTGTGTCCTGGCACGGCTGGTCATGTGTAAGACACACGGTCATGTCTCGATTCTACCGATTTTAGAGATTTCTCTTATTGAAATTTTCAGGATTATTCTTACCTTAATTATGGGATAATTATGGTAAGATATGTTCCGTATAAGTATCCTAAGATGACCTAATCAAGAGATCTTTAAATAGATCCCTTTATAATCTTTGGAATAAGTTTTTAGTGAGGTTTCTTCTTTGGTAGTCGTCTTTCCTCTCTCCTCTTCTCTTGTCTCCACTGGTTGGCTAGCACCAATCGGAGACAAAAGCTTGCTGCTCTAGGAGTTGTCTTAGGTGATCCCAGCATGGATACTGATAGAGGCAAGGCCCATTGGTCTTGCTTGTGGCTTCAACGGATTCAAAAGAATCTCGAAGGTATAACTTCTCCTTATCCTTGTGTGTGTTTTCATATGATTATGCCAAAGCAAGTTTTCTTAGCCCCCAGGAGATGTCTGGGATGTAATAAAAATTGTTTTATTCACTTTATTTTGCTGTGCTTGATCTCGAAATCCCCAACAAGTGGTTTCAGAGGCACCTTGTTTTTTTAGCATAGATTGCATGTTGTAGGAGAATATTTAAAGCATGTTTGATGTTTTAATATACATATGCTATGTTTATCTATATGATAGATTTGAGTATGCTTGATTTTACAAATAGGATATGTTTGTAACCTAAAAGGGAATACCGAGGATGCCCTAGAAACACCGAAAGTATTGGCCGCATCATTAGAGCCTAAGCATAGACTCACGTTCACATCTGGAAATTTATTTTCTAATGTGACCTTGGTTTTTCCCTTTTTAGGTTTATTTCCTTTTATAGATGAGACCCATAATAACCTGAAATCCCTGGTCCAAATATTAGGGCTAACTCTCTCCAAGCCTGGCATGATGTCGAGCATGTTCAATTCATATGAGATTCGATGTTTATTTTAAATGGTATTGACCAGAGGTCAATTTCAAGTTTGGGTTGTTGGACTCTCTCTAAGCCTGACTTGTAGATTGGATGTGTTCAAATCATTTAAATTCGATCTCACGATTAATGGGTCGGCCCTAACTGAAAGCATTGATTTGTTGGACTCTCTCTAAGGTCAATGTGGACAGAGGTGCAATTAGGTGATACGCATTGGATGTATATATGTTAATGAGTTAACAAACTAATGTATATGTGAACATTCAATTAGTTGATAACATAAAGTGATAGTTTTATAGCTGATATATAATGGGTACTGTTGATACATAACATTATGACTATGAATGGCTTGTTGAACTCTCTGCAAGGTTGTTCTTAGCCATAATGGATATCAACCCACTAGGAGATCACCTACCATATCTCGAATTCAAAGTGAGGGCTATTGAATTTGATAAAAATAGTGAGAGTTTCTTATTAATGTAAATTGTTTACATTACTATAAATTCATCTCTTTTTTACACCTCTTTTTGTATGTCTAGGTACTAATTAGAATAACATATTAACCTCCATTAATTTACATTCGATTTTGGACAACAATAAATTGACTGGGCCAAACTTCATGGACTAGCTTCGCATCCTTAGAATTGCTCTCAAGGCTGGAAAGCTAGCTTATATCCTTAAAGCGGTTCTTCTCTATTGAATCGTCGGTGGCCGGCTAGAGAGGGGTGAATAGCCCTCTTTCATATACGATGGAATTCGCTCGTTCTTGATCATCTACAAGTATGATTAGCACAATGAAAATATAAACAATAAAGACAATTAAGAACAAGCGCTAACAAACCGATATAACGTGGTTCGCGTCCCTTTCCACTAGTTGATAATGTCATTTTGTGTCGTGGTACCGTTACAAATTAATTACCGAACCCCCTAACTACACTAATATAGCATAGTGGATGACCCGGATCGTTTCCCAATGAGTGTAATCGACAGAATAGTAAACTTAGGATCACTAATTATTGTTTTGGATTTTCTATTTTAAATGGGGTTTGGAATTCAAAAGGCTAATCCTACTGAACGGGAGACAATGCACATAATCAAACTCTAATTTAACTAAACTACGACCTAATTACCCAAAGAGACATTTCACCGAACACTTCGTAAGCATGAACAAATTAAACTAATTACGTGCAAATCTAAACATGGAAGGAATTTTGATTACAAACATTCAATACAAACTAAATTAAGAAACAATCAAAGGAAATCTTGCTGGAAATTATAGGAAAAAGGCTGGAATTGATGATGTGATCGGCTGCCGAAGCTGGATTTGGAGCTATTGACGGATGGAAGTTGATGGAAAAGGTGTTGACGGTGGATGGAGTGGCTGACTAGAGTGAAATGGATGGAGTGGCTGGTCGGACTGATCGGAGGGGAATCCCCACTCCGTTTGGTCGATGCTGAAATGGGCGGAGATGGCTGCAGCGGCGATCGACGAAGATGGGTCGAACCGGCTGTTGATGAAGATGTTGTGGCTGGCGGCGGTAGAGGTGGTGGATGGGCACCAGTCACCGGAGATTGGAGGGGATCCCCTTTCCTCTCCGGCGAGCGGCAAGGAAATGGAGAGGAGGGCATCGTCGGCTGCTCACGCATGAAGATGCAGTGTTCTGCACGATGCCTTGCTCGATGAGAAAATATAGGTTTTTAAGCTTTATTTTAGCAGTCGTCCAATCAAATGGTCACCTAATCCCAGCCGTCCATTAAACCTAGGTTAATTGAATCTGATTAATCCATGAACTAGACTATGATCCAACGGTTGAGAATTCTCTGGTTTTGAATGGATGGATCTGATCCATTTGAAGAAATAATCACAATCGGTCGAATATGGATGAAGGTATAAGATGTCTAGGTCTAAATGTACGGACCGGATCTCTCCAGATCTAGGTAGATGGCTCAGAATCAAGCTGATTTCATGAACGGTCCATATCGCTCAGATCTAGTCTCTTGATTAAATTGCCTTCGATCATGATGAAGGGTCTAGATCAATCCAGTTTGAAATGATCCTTCTAGCCCTAGATAAAGTCATATTTGATCCAACTTGAGTCTAGTCCAGTAGCTCACCTCGATCTCCTACAAACAAAGATAAAATTCGCATATAAGTCCAAAATTTAGGAGAATTTATAATAAGGTCCAAAAATTATCCAACTCATAAAATATGCAAATAATCGATAATTAATCACTAGAGAGGATTAAAACAGTGATATTAAGGACCAAAATAACACGACAAAATGGTAGTTATCAATTCCCCCACACTTATTCTTGCACGTCCCGAGCAAGTAAAGAAAACTAAAAGTAAACTGAAAGTATGTTTCCCTAGCAATTCCTAATCATACCTAGAAAATCGTGAAAGAAAGTTACCTAGGATTGTCAAATCTCAAAGACTCAAGCAATTTTGGACTCAAATCTTACACAGGTTAACAAACATGGTGACTTCAATCCATCATGAATAGACTAAGAATGATTAAGCCTCACAAGATAAGTGGTGGTTTCTCTCGCTCTCATAATCATGTAATAGTGGAGTTCACTCAAGCTACTCATGGTTTATGAACTACCATACGCTTGCTTTTCTTCTACCTTCACCACTATATACACATAAGAATGCACAATCACTGAAGGCTTATTAAGAATGTAAGTGAAACATGAATACAAGAAAAATGACAATATGTGCAAAAGGAAAGAAAGATAAGAAATGAAATAGCTAAAGGCATGCAAGAAGATATGGAAATACTGGAATGCTACATGGATGAGTACAAGAAAGCATTGCCTTAAAATTTTTTCTTCCAACCCAATAAACATGTAAACAACCCTTATCACATTCTTCAATACAGATCTACTAATGATATACAATAAATCTCTCAATAATTGTAACAAGAGATGTCGTTAACAAAAATACTATCACACATAAATAAAAGAATGAATGGCACCACATGTCAAAAAATTTCACAATTATTTTTTTTTTTATTTCATGGGCACCCAATTTATTTTTTTTTCAACTTTTTTTTTCAACATGTAGTGCACTTCCCTATGCTCCTAGAAAGAAAACATCAAGCTCAGCTATAAAAAATAAAAACATAGCTTGTTTGTGGTGATCAAACACGACTTGTCTATGCTTACAATGAATTCTCCTGAGCTACTCTCTCCCCCACACTTAAACTTTTGTCCGTCTCGGGCAAAAACTCATCATGGAAGATCCAATATTCCACATCCAAAAATAGAAATGGAGAAGAAATGACATGATGTAGGAATAAAAGGACAATAGAATGAATAATGAAAATGGCATGGCGTATGATAAGAAAATTATTTGAATAACTTGTGACAAGAAAAGTAGTAAAGGGAAATAAGTGAGATTGCCTTCATAGTAATCATACAAACCTATGGTTGTGTGGTCTCGAAAGAATCAAAGCAAGTTCTAGAGTTACAATAACCACAAGTGCACCACACACAGGCAATAAAAATTGGCACAATCCTCACAAGGAATGAAAAAAAATCATCTCAATCTATCAACACATAATCCATCACCAAGTAGCAACCATATGCAATCAAATAATCCATTCATTACAATAAATCCCAAAATTCGACAATCAAATTTAACTAGCTCTCACGACTTCTATAAAGATATAAAAGAATGCATAGAAAATTTATTTCAAAACATGACTAAACAAAACTCGTCAAACAAAACTTAACAACTATAACTAAAATAAACAAAGTAAAAGAAACGTATATACAAGGGAAATAAAAGAAAATGGTATGGATCAAACTCCCCTGAGGTCCTGGCGGTTGAAAAAGATTCAGTAAAAGGAGCCACACAGGCCGTGGGGTGCTCCGAAAGAAATCATTTCCTGGTGGTTGAAGAAGATTCAGCTTTAACATCCACGCCGGAAGTGGGATGGACAGAATGGGGGTGAGCACTTTCATGATGTGATCATGATAATACTGTGCTGCTCCCTCCAATATCATCGCCTCATTATATGTAATCTCTGATGGTCGAAGGCAATTCAGAAAAAGTGTCTAGCCTTGGGGCTAGATTATTGCATATGTTGTTAGGGCATTCATCAGCAAAATTCTTGGAATCTTCAGCTCAAATAGGAGTGTCCAGTCTGGGGGAAAAACCCAGCTATCCATCACTACACCGTCAGGCTTATCGAGTGGTTGCATAGCTAAACATAAAAATTCTGTAGGCACTGTCTCCTCTGCAACATCATCTGCAATAAAATTGCAAATAAAAGTAGCTAGCAACTCACTAACATCATCCTCAACTAATTTTTCTCACCCTGCTTCCACTGCAAATATCTCAGTATCAGTGGCATAAATAGCATCACAAAATAAATCCAAGCCACTAGTATCATCATCCACTTCATCTGGTACAGTAGCAACTTCATCTACAAATTCACATCCATCAGTATCTACAATAACATCACAGCACAAAGATTCATAGGAGTCCTGTGGAGCGGCTAAATCATAGACATGCTCATCACTCACTCTACAATCCATCTCCCTAAGCGCGTCGATATCCATAGAAATGGTCTTTGACGGAGGCTGAAAGGAATCCTGTGCTTGTATCTGATTGATGGATGATGCAATTTGATCTAGCTCGATTTGTAAATTTTGTATCTTTTCTTGTTGTTGCTGATGACTATTCCTCATTTGTTGCTGCAATATTGCTAGCTGCAAGAACTTTTCTAGTGGATTTTCTTGACTAGGAGCAAGGGTTTCATCATTGTAGTCTTGATATATTGGACTCTGATATGCTGGAAAAGGTTGATTATGCTGTTGTTGCTCATTCCCATTATCAAAGCTCTGATGATCAGTCCACCTTGAATTGTTGAATTGAGGTTGAGGAATGTTCTGTTGTGTGCTTCTATACTTGAACCCTGAATGATCCATCCAACCATAATTATAGGTATTTGAAAATGATTCATACCTATTTTGTTGTTGAGGTTGGAAGTACTCATGTTGCTCTGAAATTCATTGGGGCTGATAATATTGCGTTGAAGGATCTCCCCAATCATAACTATAAGAACTAAGAGTTGGATCATATATGTTCTAATATTCTCATGGGTAGCTCTGAGGCTCAATAGGAAAAACACTCTGTTGCTCATTTTGGTTTGAATAATAAGCCTGATTGAAGTCTCCAAATCGCTGATAATAAGGATCCATGTTTAAAGAAATTTCCTATTCTTTCCTGCAATACTAACAAACAATATCAAAAGACACAGGAAATAGATATGACCAAATACATGGATATACAAGAAATACAATAATGCAGCCCTAAACAAATATTTTGATTTTTGAATTTTTTTTTAAGAAAAATGGGCAAACAATCCTAAGTTTACCAAACATCATTACACTCCTCGGCAACGGCGCCAATATTTTATAACGGCGATTTGTATCGTGGTACCATTACAAATTAATTACCGAACCCCCTAACTATACTAATATAGCATAGTGGATGACTCGGATCGTTTCCCAACGAGTGTAATTGACAGAATAGTAAACTTAGGATCACTAATTATTGTTTTGGATTTTCTATTTTAAATGGGGTTTGGAATTCAAAAAGATAATCCTACTGAACGGAAGACAATGCACATAATCAAACTCTAATCTAACTAAACTACGACATAATTACCCAAAGAGACATTTCACCGAACACTTCGTAAGCATGAAACAAATTAAACTAATTACGTGAAAATCTAAACATGGAAGGAATTTTGATTACAAACATTCAATACAAACTAAATTAAGAAACAATCAAAGGAAATCATGCTGGAAATTGCAGGAAAAAGGCTATAATTGATGTTGTGATCGGCTGTCGAAGCTGGATTTGGAGCTGCCAGGGGTTGGAAGTTGCTAGCAGAGGTGATGACAGTGGATGGAGTGGCTGGCCGGAGTGAAATGGATGGAGTGGCTGGTCGGACTGATCGGAGGGGAATCCCCACTCCGTTTGGTCAATGGTAAAATAGTCGGAGATGGCTACAGCAGCGTTTGGCAGAGATGGGTCGAACCGGTTGTTGATGAAGATGCTATGCCTTCCGACGGTAGAGGTGATGGATGGGCACCGGTCATCGGAGATTGGAGGGAATCCCCTTTCCTCTTTGGCAACCGGCGAGGAAATGGAGAGGAGGGCCTCGTCGGCTCCTCGCGCGTGAAGATGGAGTGTTCTGCGTGATGCCTTGCTCGGTGAGGAAATGTAGGTTTTTAAGCTTTATTTTAGCAGCCGTCCGATCAAATGGTCACCTAAACCCAGCCGTCCATTAAACCAAGGTTAATTGAATTTGATTAATCCATGTACTAGGCTGTGATCCAACGCTGAGAATTCTCCGACTTTGAATGGATGGATCTGATCCATCTGAAGAAATAATCACGATCGATCGAATCTGGATGAAGGCCTAAGATGTCCAGGTCTAAATGTATGGACTAGATCTCTCCATATCTGGGTAGATGGCTCAGATTCAAGATGCTTTCATGGATGGTCCATATCACTCAGATCTAGTCTCTTGATTAAATTGCATTCGATCATGATGAAAGGTCTAGATCAATCCAGTTTGAAATGATCCTTCTAGCCCTAGATGAAGTCATATTTGATCCAACTTGAGTCTAGTCTAGTGGCTTATCTCGATCTCCTACAAACAAAAATAAATTCACATATAAATATAAAATTTATGAGAATTTACAATATGGTCCAAAAATATATCCAACTCCTAAAATATGTAAATAATCAATAATTAATCACTAGAGAGGATTAAAACAGTGATATTAAGGACCAAAATAACACGAAAAAATGGTAGTTATCACTAGTCCACGACCCGATTCATTCCAAGGTGAATCATGCCTTATGCTTTCCACTAATCTTTCCTTTGCACAAAGCTAGGTGGAGGTAACCTTTCTTACAATCTCTCTTCTTACAATAGGATTGAAATAAAAGCAAGTAAGAAGAGTATAATTCGTTTGGGCACTTGTGAGGATGTTTAGGAATAAAGCATAGGCTCCCATGATAACCCAAGGCTCCTTTTTATAGAGAAGAAGTCTTTCTTCCCATTGGGCAGCTAGCAGTCGACTGATGCCCCGATCAGTCGACTGTTGTTGTAGTCGCTGCCCTCTAATGCCTTCATCCACGTTAGATTTTAACCAACGGCTTCCACATCAGTCGACTGATGGAGCCAAAGTCGAGTGCTCAAACTGAGCTATCGACTCTCCAACATTTTGTGCCCGAAACCCTCAACATTAGTCGACTGCTCCTCTTGGCAGTCGACTGTTCGGCCAGAACATGGACTCGAACACCAGTCGAGTCTCCAATCAACTTGGATCAATCGACTGCTACCTATAGCAGTCGACTGGTGTCGGGAAAACTCATCCGACACTTAGCCATTTGGCCAAGTTCACCAAATGAGCTACCCCGTCCCGAGTTACATTCGCTCACTCTCATTCCCTTAGAGTCCCTCGCCTTCGAAGTTCTCTTCATTCGACCATGTCCCTCGGATGCGCCAAGCGCACGGGTTCACAGCGCCATCCTTCGTGTCTTGCCCTGAAGTCTACTTCCTTCGACTTCACTCCAATGCTCCTCGTCCGGCGATCCTTCAGATTCACCAAGCGCATGGCTTCCGCAATGCAACTTTCACCGACTCAAAGACTGAGTCATGAGATGGTGAATCTTGCCAATGCTCCATCATTCATGTGCAAATTACTAAGTCTTGCATGACTTCAATGCACATATCAAATCCATATCAATCCTAACTTAAACCCTTTGCCACACACATCAAAACCTCATCACATGGGTTGATTACCCTAACAATCTCCCCCTTTTTGATGTGTGGCAATCCATTTAAGTTAGGTAAAAACATTAACACAAATACATAAGGCAAGAACGCATGTAAATAACATGAGTATAACAACTCCCCCTTCTGACATGCTAACTCTCCCCTTAGCATGATTAACTTAAACTCTCATAATTCTCCCCCTTTGACACCATCAAAAACATTATATAAATGTTATACACACATGGCATCAAGTCTAATGGAAGAAAATACCAAAAACCAAACCAAATCCTGATAAATAGGTTACTGTGCTCGTGCACAGTACATCAGTCGACTGAATCAGTCAATCGGTCAACTGGCACTCAATTTTTAGTTTTTTTTTATTTTTTGAATGAACTTCAGAAATGCACCAGAAATTATAGAAAATTTGAAAAATCATGAAATTTAAAGTACATATTTCTAATGAGTTCCTCTATCAGTGAAAAATGATTTTTCATGAAAATTCATTTTATTTTCGAAAATTAGGCAAAAACTCAAAAGTTGTAAAATGTCTAAAGTTTGTATCATCTTTAAAGCCTAGTTTTGCCTTGAAACTTTTCAAAACATGAACTCACTGTTTATGAAATATGAAATGTTTTTAAAACATTTAAAATATCCAACTATGATCTATGGGCAATATGTCCATTGATTAAACATTTGCTTTCCCCATAGTTGGTTTATTATTTCTATCATGATACTTGTAATGACTCATCAAAATGCAATAATCATAAGTGAGTCATTTTATCATCCTAACATCTCACTCATGCTAAGTTTTCAATCAAAGTAACCTATAGCGAGTGTGAGATGAACCTAAAGGTATTATACTTAACCAAAATTTCATGCAATTCTACCCAAGGTTAAGTATCATGCATCCTAAAACCCCAAATGTGATCATAAAAACTTGTATTATCAATCATGATCATATGTTATCAATAATTGCATATCATGATCAAAAATCAAATATGATTATAATTCCATATCATGATCACATTATCATCACCAAATACTCAATTTAAAAACTTATAACCCTCATCATCCTAAGTCAACCAAATAATATGATATAAAATAAAGTCCGCTATGGTTGACTTACCTAGGGTTTTCCTAACCCTTAAGGATGGATTTGGGAACCCAATACAAATTCTTTCCTATAGGGTTCACCAAGTATTCTATAGGGATTCATTTCCTAGCTACCATTTTATTCTTAGCTTGACCCTTGGCAATTAGGCAATGTTAGGCCTTTCCATTTTTGTTCCCCTTGTAACCTAGGCCTTTCCTATTGAAACTTGCCCTTTGGCTCCCTATGATCATGTTCAATGTGTTGGAGCCAATAGTGAATTTTTATAAGGCTTTAGTTAGGTGATCTACCTTTTCCCTTAAAGCCTTATTTTCCTCAATACATGCATCATTAACATCTAGAGGAATATAATCATTAACATTTAAGCATGCATTTGCTAGTTTTTCTTCTAGGGCCTTAATTTCATCAAGCATGCTCTTATTTTTCTTTTTAGCCCTAAATAATTCCTTAGTTAAGCTAGAAATCATGGACATAATTTTCTTGGGAGGGAGATTTGTTACCTCACTTATCAAATCCTCTTCCGATGATGACGATGAAGATGAGGACGCTCCCCCTTCACTCGAGCTCTCCTCCTCACTAGTGCTTCTTTCTTCTTCCTCAGAGGAGTTGGAGTCCAAATCATCTATTCACATTAGAGCAAGGTTTGTGAAGGCTTCTTCTTCTTCGGATGATGATGATGGATCATCCCATGTTGCCTTGTGTGCCTTGGCCTTCCCTTTTTCCTTAGTTTTCTTCTCTTCTTCCTTTTTCTTGCTCCCTTTCTTCTTTTCTTCTTTCTTCCTCCTTTTTTCTTTGCTCTTGTTCAAGAGGGGACAATCATCCCTTATATGTCCTTCTCCTTGGCAATTGTAGCAAATATTCTTTCTTCTAGGTCTTCTCCTACTGTCATTAGATTTGTTAAATTTAAAACCTTTTAAAGCACGTCTTACCTTCCTTACCATGTAGGCTTCTTCCATGCTATCCATGGAGGAGGAGGAGTCTTCATCCGATGATGAAGGTGGCATCTCCTTCTTTTTCTTCCCCTTGCTTGCTACTAGTGCCACTCCCCTTGATGGCTTGATGCTTGGTTCTTCAATTATTCCTTCAAGCATTGTTTCATGAAGTTCCATAGTTGAAAAGAATTCTTCTAGAGTACTTACCTCTAGATTCTTGGAGATGTAGAATGAATCTACCATGGAACTCCATTTTGAGGATCGGGGGAAGGCATCTATGGCTTTCATTATCATGTCTCGGTTTGATAGCTTTTCTCCTACACTTGATAAACCGGTTATGATTTCATTGAAATGAGAATGTAAAGAAAGTACCTTTTCTCCCTTTTCTAGTTTGATGTTGTTGAGTTGGGAGCGGAGAAGGTCCCTTCTTGCAAGCTTTGCCTCAGAAGTGCCTTCATGAAGTTCTACCAATTTTTCCCACATTTCCTTAGCGCTTGCACACTATCCAATTCGATTTATCTCTTGTTGGGGGGAGCACGTTGAAAAAGTGGTGTTTGGCCTTTGAGTTTGCAAGGTGCTCCTCCCTTTGCTTCTTGGTCCACCTTGATTTTTCTATTGGCTTCCCCTCATCATCCCTAGGTATATCGAAACCGGATTCCATTATTAACATGATATCAAAATCTATTTCGAAAAATCCCTCCATGCGCTTCTTCTGCCATGCAAATTACCCCTCAAACTTTGGCGGATGGATGTTTGAGCCGGCCATTTTTGTTGTCGTGCTTGTTGCGGTGGTGAGTCCAGTGACAAGCAACTTGGCTCTGATACCACTTGTTGGATCGTCGATGGCCGGCTAGAAGGGGGTGATTAGGCCTCTTTCATATACGATGGAATTCGCTCGTTCTTGATCATCTACAAGGATGATTAGTGCAATAGAAATATAAACAATAAAGACAATTAAGAACAAGCGCTAACAAATCGATATAACGTGGCTCACGACCCTTACCGCTAGTCCACGACCCGATTCGTTCCAAGGTGAATCACGCCTTAAGCTTTCCACTAATCTCTCCTTTGCACAAAGCTAGGTGGAGGTAACTTTTCTTACAATCTCTCTTCTTACAATAGGATTGAAATAAAAGCAAGTAAGAAGAGTATAATTCGTTTGGCCACTTGTGAGGATGTTTAGGAATAAAGCATTAACCTCCAAAGATAACCCAAGGCTCCTTTTTATAGAGAAGAAGTCTTTCTTCCCATTGGGAAACTAGCAGTCGACTGATGCCCTGATCAGTCGACTGCTACTGCAGTTGTTGCCCTCTAATGCCTTCATCCACGTTGGATTTTAACCAACAGCTCCAACATCAGTTGACTGATCGTCCCATCAGTCGATTGATGGAGCCAACAGTTGAGTGCTCTAACCGAGTAGTCGACTCTCCAATATTTTGTGCCTGAAACCCTCAACATCAGTCGACTGCTCCTCTTGGCAGTCGACTGATAGAGCTAGCAATCGACTGCCATAAGCTGGCAGTCGACTGTTCGGCCAAAACTTGGACTCGAACACCAGTCGAGTCTCCAGTCCACTTGGATCAGTCGATTGGTGTCGGGAAAACCCATCCGACACTTAGCCAATCGGCCAAGTTCACCTAACGAGCTACCCTGTCCCGGGTTACATTCACTCACTCTCATTCCCTTGGAGTCCCTCGCTTTCGAAGTTCTCTTCGTCCGGCCACTTCCCTCGAATGCGCCAAGCGCACGTCTTCGCAGCACCATCCTTCGCGTCTCGCCCTGAAGTCTACTTCCTTCAGCTTAACTCCAATGCTCCTCGTCCGACGGTCCCTCAAATGCACCAAGTGCATAGCTTCCGCAATGCATCATTCACCGACTTAAGGACCGAGTCATGAGATGGTGAATCTTGCTAATGCTCCATCATCCATGTGCAAATTACTAAGTCCTGCATGACTCTAACACACATATCAAATCCATATCAATCCTAACTTAAACTATTTGCCACACACATCAAAACCTCATCACATGGGTTGATTGCCCTAACATTCTCCAACCTCTTATAGACAATGCATCTGGTAACCAAAAGTTGGCTTTCCAGAAACATGTTGCTGACTCTGAGATGGTGAGTTGCATTATGCTAGCGTCGATGTCTCCTGAGTTACAGAAGAAACATTAGCATATGGATGCTGATACAATTATCTTGCATCTTCGAGAGTTATTCGATGAGTAGGCACGATTTGAAAAGTTTGAGGTCACCCAGCTCCTCTTTCGCTCAAAGATGCAGGAGGGTTCATCTGCAGTGCAGTTTGCCCTAAAGATGAATAGCTATATTGAGCGATTGGGATCATTAGGGTTTTTCATGGACCATGAATTAAGTATTAACTTAATTCTTCACAATCTGACTGGTAGCTATTAACAATTTATGATGAACTATTGGATGAATAAGATTGAGTCCACGATTCCTGAATTGATCAATATGCTCAAAATAGTGGAGTCGTCTGTTGTTAAAGAATAGAAGATGGTGATGTTGGTTGACTCCTCAAATAAAGGTTCTAAGAGGAAGTCAAAAAACAAAGCTAAAGGGAAGAAGAAGGTAAAGAAGGAAGAAATAACTCCCAAAGGCACCTACCATCATTATGCCAAGGATAGGCATTGGAAGAGAAACTGCAAGAAATATCTGGAGTCACTGCAGTAGAAAAAGGCATCTGATGCTGAATCTACTTCAGGTGTATTTATTATTGAATGTCATACTATTTCTTCTAGCACTTGGGTATTGGATACCAGGTGTGACTCACATATATGTAATGACATACAAGGGCTTAAGAACATAAGAAGATTGGTTAAGGGAGAAGCAGATCTAAGGGTTGACAATGGAGCAAAAGGTGTTAATGTAGCCAAGGGTACTTAAATGTTGCGACTTCCTACGGGACTAGTTTTAGAGTTGGATGATTGTTTTTATATTCCTACATTAATAAAGAACATTATTTCTATAACATATTTGAATAAGAAAGGTTATCATTTGACATTTAGTAACAATTTTTGTTAGATTACGTTAAATTGTGTTCTTTATGCTACTAGAATGTTAAATAATGGAATCTACATGTTAGATACATGCAACGAGATATTCAATATCTAATCAAATAGCAAACACACTAAGTTAGATAATCAATTAACCTCATAATTATGACATTGTCATCTTGGCCATATAAGCAATGAATGCATGTCCAAACTGCATAAGCTTGGCATTTTGGAGTCTTATGAATCATATTCATTATACACATGTGTTTCATGCTTAAAAGGAAAGATGACTAAACTACCTTTCAGAGTAAAAGGTGAACGAGCAGTTGAGGTATTGGGCCTTATACATATAAATGTATGCAGACCAATGTCAACTCATGCCATAGGAGGTTATAGCTACTTCGTTACCTTTATCAATGATTATTCACGATATGGGTATTTGTATCTGTTAAGATACAAATTTGAAGTCTTTGAAAGGTTTAAAGGTTTTAGAAAGGAAGTAGAGAAACAACTTGGCAAAAGTATTAAAGTACTTAGATCGGATCGAAGTGGTGAATACTTAAGCCAAGAGTTTCAAGATTATAAGGGACAATGGCATCTTGTCCCAAAGGACTCCACCTTACATGCCACAACATAATGGTGTGGCTAAAAGGCAAAATCGGACCTTGTTGGACATGTTAGGTCAATGATGCAGCATGCAAGTCTTCCAAAAACCTTTTGGAGTTACGCTCTCGAGATCGCTGTTTACTTGTTAAATAGAGTCCCGACTAAGGCAATCTCTACTACTTCATATGAGATGTGAAATAGTAGAAAATCTTATTTATCTTATTTGAAGATATGGGGTTGTCTTGCTTATGTGAAGAGGACAGTATTAGACAAGTTGGAAGCTAAGTCTGATAAGTGTCTATTTATTGGTTACCAATTCTATCATCCCTTAGAACAAAAGGATTTTGTTTCAAGGCATGTTGTATTCATAGAAAAGGAGTTTCTCTTACAAGAAAATAGTAGGAGTGAGGTTGAACTAAGTGTAGTTCAAGAGACTCCGATAGACACAGAAGAGATGTCTAGTGAAGAACCACAGTCGATTACTCATTCAGATGAGGTAATAGTTGAACCTAATAATACACCACCTCCTCGTAGGTCTAGTAGGACATGTAGGATTCCTAAGAGATATGGATTTCTCATAAGTGAATCTAATGACGTGTTGCTCATAGATGATGATGAACCTACTAGTTATGAAGAGACACTGAATAGTTCAAACAGGGATAGATGGCTAATGGCTATGAAATCAGAAATGGATTCCATGTATGAAAACCAGGTTTGGAACTTCGTAGACCCACCCGAAGGTATAACACCTATAGAGTGCAAGTGGGTTTTCAAGAAGAAAATCGACATGGATGGTAATATTATTACCTATAAAGCTAGATTAGTAGCAAAAAGCTATCGTCAATGATAAAGTGTTGACTATGATGAAACTTTTTCACCAGTAGTTATGCTTAAATCCATTCAGATACTCCTAGCCATGGTAGCTCATTTTGATTATGACATTTGACAGATAGATATGAAAACATCTTTTCATAACGGAAACATATCTTAGGATGTATATATGATATGTTTCCATTAAGAAAATAGCAATCCATAAATGGAATGTTGATTTTGTGATATGGCAGATGGAATGTTGATGAGGTAGCTTTCCTTTATGGATTGAAGCAAGCTTCCAGGAGTTGGAATATCCATTTTGATGAGGCAATCAAACAGTTTGATTTCTCACAAAATTCTGAGGAGCCCTGTGTGTATAAAAAGGTTTGTGATAGTGCTGTCATGTTCCTAGTATTGTATGTCGATGATATATTAATTATAGGAAACAATATTCCAATTTTGCAAACAGTCAAGGTCTGGTTGTCTAAAATTTTCTCCATTAAAGACATGGGAAGCAACCTATATTTTGGGGATTAAGATCTATAGAGATAGATTGAATCAGTTGCTTGGTCTTTCGTAGTCTACATACTTAGAAAAAGTGCTAAAACAGATAATCATGAAAGAATCCAAGAAAGGTTTTAATTCCCATGAGGCATGGGATTCACCTTTCGAAGTCTATGTGCCCGCGTACTGAAGACGAAAGGATTCTCCTGAGTCAGATCCCATATGTGTCAGCTATATGAGCGATCATAATGTTATGTTATGTACGAGGCTCAATGTATCGTACGCTTTGAGCATTACAAGTAGATACCAGTCGGATCCTGGTATGGACTATTGGGTGGCTGTCAAGACAATCCTTAAGTACTTGAGAAGGACTAAAGATTTGTTCTTGGTATATGGAGGGGGTGATATAGTAGTAAGTGGGTATACTGATGTCAGCTTCTAGACAGATAAGGATGATTCCAAATCTCAGTCTGGATACATATTCATCTTGAATGGAGGTGCAGTGAGTTTGAAAAGTTCCAAGCAAGACATTGTTGTTGATTCTACTACGGAGGCAGAGTACAATGCAGCTTCTGAAGCAGCAAAGGAGACAGTCTGGATCAAGAAGTTCATTGCTGAACTTGGAGTAGTTTCGAGCATTGTTGAAGCATTACCAGTTTACTGCAACAACAATGGCACCATTGCACAGGCAAAGGAACCACTGTCTCATCAGTGATCCAAGCACGTACTACACCGTTACCATCTAATTAGAGAGATCATAGGTAGAAGAGACATACAAATAGAGAAAGTTTCAACTAATAGCAATCTATAATATCCCTTGACAAAGCCTCTTCCACGAGAAAAGTTCGAGAGACATATAGAAGCCTATGGTATTAGATATCAAGGTGATTGACTATATGCCAAGTGGGAGTTTGATGTAATTTAGAGGTGTCCTAAGGCAATCACCTTAAAAGTTATTAATAAAATTTACTATTTGAGTATACATTATCTATGTATTTGATTGGATCTTAAACCCATGTACTGAAGTCCACAATACAATGCATACCATGAGAAAAATTATGATTGGATCACAATTAGTGGGTATCTCATCATGTGTAAATATGCAAGTATTGAAATTATCCCTAGTCAATGAATTGATGAGATTGGACATCAACAGTTCTGTGAGACTAGCACATGTTATGCTCCTTGATTTATCCAAGCATTTGGTACTCACTGAATGGAAGCATAGGGATGCTGAGAGTGAACATGTGGGTTCTAGTTATGGTAACTAGTTCATTGGAGTGACCTGCTATGAGACTTCATATGGTTCTATATGTCATTGAAGGTCTCATTGAAGCTTGAGTGCAAGCTTCCTTAGACTTGAGGTATTCAAGTCACCTTGATCATGGTGCCTTATACTTTGACTTCTTCGCAACCATCTATATAGTAGGTGTAACTCCGGGATGATTGGGTATAAGCCAAAGTGATCGAAGGTGTTTGAATAGCCCGCAAAGGATTCACCACTTCTGATAACAGAGATGTGTACCCTAAGCCTCTTGTCAAGATTGTTACTCAGAAGTCTCTGGCCAGAGTAAACATGTTAAGAAGATGGTCTTCTTGGGAACATGTAGGAGTAACTTGAATCCACAGGACAAGGAAACTAACTTGGGCTAGGTGTGACATAGTCAGCCTAGTAAGGACGAACACATAGATCATGCCTTGAACCAAGTGGGTATATGATGAGTGAAAGGAACAAGGCATGAACAACTGAAGCTGCTGAAGTGTTCAGAAGATGTTCTGGAGTCGATTTAGACTTTCCAGTCAATTGAGGGTCATGATGTACTTCTAGGTTCCACTCATGATCCATTCATAATTAAGGGGTTAATTATGAATGGCCAAAATAACCGAGAACCTATTGGGTCACATCCACTACGGGTGATCTCGAGATGTAAAACAAGTATGAGAATGAGATTCTTGATTAGAGAGGATATGTCTAGTTGGACCATACCAAAGGGGGGGGGTGCGAAATGGAGGATATGGAACCTCCTATGGCCTTGTTGGACTTAGCACAATCATATCACACCTAAACGAAGTCAAACGGACCATATAAAGCCTCACACGGTCGTGCCTAACTTGGCACGGGTCGTGCTTGGTTTTGGATGAAAAATGGCTAAAATTGGATTGTGCCTAGAAGGACACATGGTCGGGCGTGTGTCATGGCATGGTCGTGCATTTTTGGCACGACCAACCGTGTGTAAGATACAAGGTCGTGTCGCGGTTCGCCGATTTTGGAGATTTCTCCTATGAAAATTTCTTGGATTGTTCTTACATTAATTATGGGATAATTATGGTAAGATATATTCCGTTTAAGCCTCCTAAGATGACCTAATCAAGATATCTATAAATAGATCCCTTGATAATCTTTGGAATAAATTTTTGGTGGTGGTGTTAGGTTTCTCCCTTGGTAGCCTTCTTTCCTCTCTCCTCTTCTCTTGTCTCCATCGGTTGGCTAGCACCAATCGGAGACAAATGCTTGCTGCTCTAGGAGTTGTCTCAGGTGATCTCGGGATGGATACTGATAGAGGTAAAGCCCGTTGGTCTTGCCTGTGGTTTCGACGGATTCAAAAGAATCTCGAAGGTATAACTTCTCCTTCTCCTTGTGTGTGTTTTTATGTGATTATGCCAAAGCAAGTTTTCCTGGCCCCAGGGGATGTCTGGGATGTAATAAAAATTATTTTATTCGCTTTATTCCACTACGCATGATCCGAAATCCCCAATAGTTAATTAAACATTTGTCGTTCGGAGTAAATATCTTGTGAGTTTTAAGTCTGGCTGCCTACGATCTTAACACTATCATGGTGTCACTTGGAGAAAATAAGGGATTGACTCAAGGTTGGTAAAGGAATTCTAGGATTTCGGTTTCACTTGTGCATCATTGGACATGTTATCAATTTAATGCTCCTAAGTACTCTAATTACGATCTTATGGGAGGATCATCGTGTGCAATTCTGATGAACTTTTTCTTCTATCGAGAATTACCTAACCTCTTAAAGCGTCCCTTTCGGATCCACAGAGCTCAGGAGGTTGTTATCACCGGGTTGCCCCTGTCACGGGTCCCACAACCACTGAATTGATTTCTCCTTCTTTGTTACCTCTAGATAGACTAGGTTCATAGAGTTCTAAGATGGCCTATGAGTCTCCATGAGCAGGTGAATCATATTTCATGTCCTACTCTTTCACGACCTATTTTCTATGGTTATGGGAGAGAGGATGACCTTTCAGTTCCTCCTTGATTCTCCTAGGTATAGATACAAAGTCGTTCAATCTTTATATCGACTACGTGTAGTAGAAATAGAACCAAGACATAATTTTCATTGAACTAAATAACATAAATTGCAAAAACAATTCAAAAGGCACGAATATATATTTGAACTAACATGTCTAACTTACACAAGCTACTTCCTAATCCTAGAATCAAAGTATCTACTCCATGAATAAAAAAGGACAAGCATAAGACATTTTATCCTCAAGAATTACAATCCAAAATAGAAATATGGTAAAATAATATACACCCTGTTTTCTTTTCGAAGTTGTCTTAGTAGGACTCCCATGCATTGAAACGTCGATTCTAGCCTTGAGTCGCCTCCTCTCTCCCTGTTGCGAGCCATGGTGCTTTTTAGGTCATCTCCTTGCCATCCCAACCGTCAAGCCTCCTCATTTAGGTGTAGACATGCCTTCCCTTATATAGGGGTGAAATCGGCTTTCCTTATGTGCTCGCAAAAATGGATTTTACTAAATCCGCTTTGTCGCCACACGGTCGTGTGGATGCCACACGGCCGACCATGTGGAAGTTTGGAACCGCAACCTAAAACCTTCATCTGACAAAAGGCACGATCGTGTGAAATTCACATGGTTGATCGTGTCTTCCTCAGGAATATCGTATGGATGCCATCTTTTCGTCCAAAGTGTGCCCGTGTCTCAAGAAAATTACCAGAGCACACTCACCTTCCTTGGGCTCCATTTGTCATGCCATTTTGTCTCAAAAATGTCATCCTATACATAAAAGTAGCAGAAGAAGATATCCGAACTAGAATGTAGAAGATAAATACAAAATAAGGAAAATATGCATGGAACAAGTATGAAATGAAATGAGATGTGTGCTAAAATTACTCCTAAAATCCTATATGATTTGCACACATCAAAATCCCCCAGACTTAGACTTTGCTTGTCCTCATGCAAACTCTAGTGCCATGGATTTCAATAGATGTGTTCTAATGCCTAGCATATTTAGTAAAACTTATCAAGTGGTACTTTCAATCAAAGCAAATAGTTATGTTCTATAAGTTCACTAAGTTAGCTTTTCGTGCATGTGCCAAGAAGTTTTCCTAAGGGGCTCACGTCCCATGTTAAGTCAAGTCGTCATCCTATAGCCTTCCTAAGGTTTTCGACTTTTAGGCAATTACCTTCCCTAAGCGAGGATCATTCCCTAGAGTTAGCACAAAGTCTCAAATGGATGCTCGATATCGAGAGAAAATGATAGATGTTTCCCCAGTAACCTAACTCAGTCTCAAAGGGGCACCAAATCATTTCCACCCACGACAGCTATTTTTTTTAACTCTCTTTTTTTTTCTCTCTCTTTTTTTCGCTCTTTTTATTTATTTTCAAGGAACTTTTTCCTCTCTAGCTCACTAGTATTTTGATTTTTTTTTTTTCAAATGGGCTTACACAATCCAAGCATCTCTAGTAACTAAAATGGTAACCTAGATTCACCTATAGATTCCAAACTACTAGACTATTGGGATGAATCATAACTAGGTATGTATTAGGTTTGCCATTTCAGAATTTTCAATGAGTGTGAGTAAAAATAAAAACTAACCAGTGAAAATCGAAAACATTCATTATACCATAATAAAATAGATTACCACAAGATAAGAGAAAGTGAATTACTTATAGCATGGAAACATAATATCAAGGTTTCAAAAATATCACTAAAGCAGCTATAGGAATAAATAAATAAGTTCTGAAAGAAACCTATGTAATCTATTGCATGCTAAATTGAAATAATTACAGAAATAGAAATAACAACTAGACCTAAGAAACATGAATATAGAACTACTAAAGCAATGCAAGAATGTATAATAAAAACACATCTCCCCTCAGACTTAGGATTAATCCTACCTCTAGCATGGAGGCCTAGGTGGAAAGTCAGGCAATCTCGGCATCTCTAGCTCATGCGAGAATCATGAGGTCAACCGCTGGTGTCACATATACATGTGATCGTCCTGTGGGTTGGTGGACGTAAAGGTGGCCTTGTCATCCTCCTCCCTAGGCCACTGTGTATGCGCATCCCATATAAACTATCGCATCTCTTGGCGGTAGGTGAGTTCCTCCTGGAAATGATACTAGGCCTGGTCGTAGAAATTCTCCGCCCACAAGAAATAACCCCGTAGGTCCTGAAACTCCGCCTGCATATATGCCCACTG
This sequence comes from Wurfbainia villosa, assembly GCA_025175895.1. Classification (NCBI taxonomy): domain Eukaryota; kingdom Viridiplantae; phylum Streptophyta; class Magnoliopsida; order Zingiberales; family Zingiberaceae; genus Wurfbainia; species Wurfbainia villosa. Next base: position 31,676,061 of record CM046000.1, on the reverse strand, counting down.
CTCTTCCCATAGCTACCTCTATGTTTGCTGCTCTGTGTATATGACGTTGAGGCATGATCAAAACTCTGAGAAATCAAAAGTAGAATGGCCTGCATCATCCTCAAAAAAAGCAAAAGAATGTAGAGCAAACTCGGGTCATGGATTAGGAGGGCTCCTACGCATAGGTGGATCTAAAGGTGAATGATGTGAAGGGGGTGAAGGGGGTGCACGGGTAGAGGCTCCTTCATGTGGTGGGGACTCCACTACCCTATCCAACCGCCAATTGACATGGTTGGTGATGGTAGTACGATCTGGGTCAGGAAGCCTAAGAGGTGACAAGTTCTTCCTTACAAAACAAAAAGAATTTCCTTCTCTAACGATCATTTTCATAGCCATGAACACCCCTAGGTCAATTATTAGGGCTCCCTTCTACTCTATATAAATCCTCACAATCGCATCTCATCAAATTACAAATATGGGTAATCAACCCCCCCAAAGATAATCTCCCCTTTTGGTGCTTTACCCACCTTAACTAAGTGTCTAATAAAGTGGGATCCTACATCTATAATGTTATTCCCTTGCAACATGCTCCAAAGATATAATATTTCACTCACTCTCACCACCCCCATCACTCTCTCCTCGACCAAAGATAGTGCTCGCCATGACTCGGTGGATGTACCTGAAAATGAAATTTTGGAGTCGGGATGCTTTGGCTCTAGATGGGTCATAGGAGTTTTCTCCTTAAATCAAACCAAAATGATCTTGCATTAAACTCAATAGGGGTTCTCCTCTCTCCCCCACTAGGTAATCCAAAACACACGTTCCATTAATGAAGGGTCCATTCATGGACTATGTTGAACAACATAAAAGTAATTTTCCCCTCTCGACTATCCATTCCCGATAAGATCTACACATCCACCAAACTCAAAAATTTCAAAACAACCCTAGGATAGATTGGGTTCCTAACTCTCATGAGCTCTTCCCATCTTATCTTGGAAAACAACCATTGAACATTCTCTAAGAGTCCTAGGGTTTCTAAGAGTAGCGCATCTAGTATCGCATAGAATTTTTTTTTTGAGTAGATAACAGATTAAATCTAACTTTATGAGCATCATCACGCAATATAATAACTAGGGGATGATTACCTTCTTCCAGCACTTGTTACTCGCCTTTTCCTTTGAATCTCGACCTAGTTAGAGCAGATTTTGTAGCCATATGCTTAGTCCTCCTCATCTTCGCTTTAAGAAGGCTTGTTGGTGCAGATGGAGGTCAAGGAAGGGCTCCTTGGAGGTTGAAGAATGAAGGTTGGCATGGGCTAGGGCAAGAAATCCAAAAGGCACAGTTGATTTAGGGCAAAACACATAGCTCGTGCCGTTTTAAAGGGATGCGACATGATCGTGTGAAATTCATACGACCAACCGTGTGCGAGTATGTCCTGTGTGCTCGAAAAAATTCTAGAAAAAGGCACGATCGTGTGAAATTCACACGACCAGTCGTGTGTGACTCTGGAATTTCCTATAGAGCCACTCGGTCTAAAATTTTCCACATGTCCCATCATGTCTTCTTCTAGACATTAGGCATGGCCATGCGAAATTCATATGACCGCCCGTGCTTCGTTCTGTGGCTTCAAAAAACTTTTTACCCTCCTGCATGGTAAGTCCTATATGCAACTAAAAACATGTGATGATAATGAAATGCTATATAAAAAAAACTAAAGCTTGCGTGAACCAAAGTAGAACCAAAATAAACTAAAGAAGATTTAGGTTGCCTTCCAAGAAGTACTTGTTTAAGGTCTTTAGCTCAACCATGTTGTTGTTTCTAGCTCGTTCCCGAAGGCTCAAGGAGATTTTTCCTCTTCCCTTTCTTGATGCATTTGAATCTTGCTCATGGTGGAGCAAGATATTTGCTCACTTTTCGCTTCTTGCCTTGTGGTCCTTAACCATATTTCTTAAATCTTGTTCGTGAAGGGGCAAGATACTTGTTTGTTGCTTTTGTTGGCTCGAGATTGAACATGCTTAGCTTCAAAGAATCATTAAAAGTTTGATCATGATATTCCATTTCATCCATATGTTGTAAATAATGTAACTCACCACAAACATCCTCACCAAAAGATTGATTAGCAGATTCTATTATGTCAAATGAAATTTTATCATCACAAATCACTTAAAGGGCTTAGTTATTGGTAACTAAAGTTTCAGTGAGGGTTAAGGTAGACTCTTCTGGGTCCTTGAGGTTAGGAGATATTTTAATTGAAGCAATGCACTCCTCGATTAAAGTATCAACTATATAATCCTCATGTTCTCCTTCAAGTGGTGATTGAATGGCTTGTCCTTCACTTCCTATGTTATCTACATCTTCCTCATCCGCTCGTTCAAAGTGAGTCTCCACCATATTGGGTGTAATCTAGTCATCAAAGCCACCTTCTAATCATTTGGTTTCTTCTTCTGCTAACTTTTGTTGCATAAACTCCGTGAATTGTTGACTATACTCCTCACATTGCCTAGTAAAATTGTCTAACAAGACTTCTAAGTCAGACTTTGGTGTTGGATAAAATTCCCATGGTAATTCATAGCTATCGTTCTCACTTGGGTAACAATATTGAGGATTTAAGCTACAAGGGTCATAACTATATGAATAGGAATCATCTTGTGGCCACTAGTTTTAATCGTAGGTGACATCTTCTTGTTCAAATTATGAAGGTTCAGATATATCTGGACAATTGTTAATGGTATGTCATTGTTCACCACAATGCTCACAATAAATGTTACCAAAACTAACGACATTAAATTAATCATAATCATGAGGTAAAGCATGCATCGTTATATACAGGGAAATATAAATAAGGAAAGGAAAAGCAGTGCCTCGGCAGGAGACTTAAAAAACAAGCAGCAAAATAAAGGAAACACATGCTAAGAAAATAACTGAAAAGAAAAACTGCTAGAAAATAACTGAAGCTAGAAGAAAAACTAAAATCTGAATTGGAACTAAATTAATCTAGAAATTAATAAAGACTAGGGAAATAAACCTAAACTAGGACCAATCCGATTTGTTCACCTTCAAACCAATATCAAAACTACAGTCCCTGCAACAGCGCAAAAAACTTAATGCCCACGAAAAATGCCTCAACCGTGAAGTCGAGGGTCGACTCGCGCTCAACGCCCGCAAGTGCACAATTGTCATCAAGTACTAATTAAATATCGATCCCATAGGAATTGAGGTTCGATTATTAGGGTGTCTGATGAACGTATGTCATTCGGAGTGAATCTCTTGCGAGTTTAAAGTGTGGCTGGCTACGGTCTTGACTTTATCACGGTGTCACTTGGTGAAAGTAAGGGATTGAATCAAGGGTGCTTAAGGAATTCTAAAATTTCGATTTCACTTGTGCATCGCTAGACATTCTATCAATTTAATGTTCCTAGGTTCTCAAATTACAATCTTGTGGGAGGATCATCATGTGTAATCCCGATAAACTTTTGCTTCTATTGAGAATTACCTAACCTCCTAGAGCATCCCTTTCGGATCCAACAGAGCTCAAGAGGTTGATGTCACTGGGTTGCCCCTGTCAAGGGTCCCACAACCATTGAGTTGATTTCTTCTACTTCGTGACCTCTAAATAGGCTAGGTTCATGGAGTTCTAAGATGTCCTATGAACAAGTGAACTATATTTCATATCCTACTCTTTCACAACCTATTTTCTATGGTTATGGGAGAGAGGATGACCTTTCGGTTCCTCCTTGATTCTCCTAGGTTTCGATACAAAGGAGTTCAATCTTTATATTGACTACATACGGTAGAAATAGAACCAAGACATAATTTTCATCAAACTAAATAACACAAATTGCAAATACAATTCAAAATGCATGAATATATATTTGAACTAACATGTCCAACTTGCACAAGCTACTTCCTAATCCTAGAATCAAAGTATCTACTCCATGAATAAGGAAGGACAAGTACAAGACATTGTATCCTCAATGATTACAATCTAAAACAAAAATATGGTAAAATAATATATGCCCAGTTGCTTTTTGGAGTTGTCTTAGTAGGCCTCCTGTGCGTTGAAGTGTCGATTCCGACCTTGAGTCGCCTCCTCTCTCCCCGTTGCAAGCCTTGGTGCTTTTTAGGGCACCTCCTTGCTTTCCTAGCCATCGAGCCTCCTCCTTTAGGTTTAGGCATGCTTTCCCTTATACAAGGGCGAAGGTGGCTTTCATTATGTGCCCGTAAAAATGGATTTTACTAAATCTGTGTTGTCGCCACACGACCGTGTGGATTCCACATGGCCAACTGTGTGGGAGTCTGGAACCGCAACCTGAAACATTTGTTCAGCAAAAGGCACGGTGGTGTGAAATTCACACAGCTGATCGTGTCTTCCTCTGGAATGTCATATGGATGCCATCTTTTCATCCAAAGCATGCACGTGTCTCGAGAACACGTTCAGAGCATGCTCACCTTCCTTGGGCTCCATTTGTCATGCCATTTTTCCTAAAAAAATGTCATCTTACACATAAAAGTAACAAAAGCAGATTTCTGAACTAGAAAGTAGAAGATGAGTGCAAAATAAGGGAAATATGCATGGAATAAGTATGAAATGCAATGAGATGTGTGTTAAAATTACTCATAAAATTTTATATGATTTGCACACATCAACAACACACGCAATACATAAAGATATAATGTGGTTTGGAACCCTAATTTCTACTTCATGGTCGAGCTCTAGTGATGCACACCGCCATTAACAAACATCTCCTTCTCGACAACACACCGGAGGTGGAGAAATTTCTTACAAAATGTTTAGAACAATAAATAATAAACTATAACCAAATGCAAGAAGCAAATACAACAATAAGTAAAGAAAATTTTACAAAGAGAACTTTTGATTGCTTGCTTGTTGGTTGCTTTGGATTTCTCTTGAAGGTCTGGAATGCAACAACACTTCCCCTTCAAAATCGCCCCAAAAATCACTTTTTTCAACCCTCAATCGCAGCTTCCTTTATATCCTATATCGAACTGATTTCGTACCTGGCAGTCGACTATCAAAAAGCCCAGTCGACTGCTCACCCATCCATTGTCTCACAATGGACTAATCTGTTGGGGGATCGATTGGCCGGCTAGAGGGGGGTGAATAGCCCTCGTTCATTGGATGATGGAATTCTCTCGTTCGCGTTGCGTTGCTTGTCTACGATTGTCGTTAGCGCAGCGGAAAACAATAGAAATAACAATAATACTAACAACAATACAAGCACACCAAATACGCAAGCAGATACGTGGTTCGGAACCGAATGGTTCCTACTCCACGGGCGAGCACCTCGAGCTCTAGAGATGCACACAACAATACTCAAACTCCTTCTCGACTACACGTCGGAGGTGGAGAAACCTCTCACAAGCAATTACAACAGTAATATACAAATACAAACAAGAATACAAATACAATACAAAAGAAACAATTTTCACCGATTGCTTTTGATCACTTGTTTGTTTCTTGCTTTGATTGGCTCTTGAAGGACTGGAATGCAGCAGCAATTCCCCTCCAATAGCTCCACAAAAACCATTGCGAAATCCTCCAACTCGTGCTCCTTTTATAACCTACATCAAGCTATTTTCGCGCCCATCAGTCGATTGATCGTGACCATCAGTCGACTGGTCCCGTAGCCGTTGTCTCACAATGGCCTGATCCACGTTGGTTAAGTTCCAACGGATCACACATCAGTCGACTTATGGCACTCATCAGTCGACTGGTCATCCATCAGTCGAGTGCTGGCGAGCTCGACCCATTCTCGCGTCTGCAGATCAGTGTCATCACCGATCGCCATCCCCGATCGATCCTACTAACAATGATCAGACTTCTAGCTTGATCGATCACCGTGACTTGGTTCACTAACACCGGTCGAACCCATACGAAGAGCCCGATCGGCACCAAACCTCAAACATAACGATGTTTGAGCCTCCGACACTCGCCTTAGCCACTTGGCCAAGTCCACCTTATCCTCATAGAGTTCCCCACCGGCTCTTCTTCCTCGGCCACGTCCCCTGATGCGCCGCGACGGCTTCGCAACGCCATCCTTCGCGTCTCATGCCCTAGAGGTATGCTTCCCTTTGGGCTCACTCCATTCGCTCCCCGTCCGGCGGTCCCTCGGATGCACCAAGCGCACGGCTTCGCAATGCATTTCTCACCAAGCACCAAGCGCACGGCTTCGCAATGCTTTGGATTTCCCATGCCAAGCACCAAGCGCACGACTTCGCAATGCTTTGGACTTTCCCATGCCAAGGCTTCCCCCTTAGACTTCCACACCAAGCTCCATGCTTGGATTTTCCATGCCAACCCCATGTTGGACTTTCCCATGACAATCCCATGTCATGAGTTTTGTCTATCATCAAAATACTATCAAGGTACTGCTCGAGTCAAACTCGAGTAAACCTGGGCCGATTGCACCAACAATCTCCCCCTTTTTGATGATTGACAAAACTACCATCTCAAGTCTACCAATTCTCCCATATTGGCAAATCTCATATCCCAATGAGAATTCCAACGAACCCTAATTGGTAACTTCTCCCCCTTTTTGACATTACATCAAAAAGGTCCTCCCCAAGGGTATGAATGTCTCATATCCTAATGAGATCTTACAATCTCTCCCTTGGAGGAACACATGCCTACAATCTTTCTAGTGATCCCATATCACTTAAAGAGAGGCAACCCAATTTTCCTCCCATGAGGAAATACACATCCATCTTCCCATGATGGATACCTCCCCCTAGAGGCTTGCTCCCGCTTGACCATTGCACCAACAATGTTCTTGGAGAGTCCCTAAGCCAATAGGAACATTAACCAAATCAAAATTAAGGCAAAGTTCAACAATGAACTCTCTTCCACCTTAAAATTGATACTCACCCTCAACCCAACTCCTAATCCATATCCAATGGATTTCCACCCTCTCTAATGCTCTCCCAAGCATATCCTAGGGTTAGGAGTGGTTAGGGGACTAAAACATGGCTAAACATGGGCCTAACTATCAACTTTACCCGAAATCACGGCTACCGACCGACTACGATTAATACACGATCGATTTTATCACCGATTCGCCATTACAGTATTTCAAATCCATAAGTAAATATACGTATTTTTAAAAATCTTGAAAATGCATACGTATAATACTTATCCTAAACACTATGGGTGAAAAATATTGAAAAATTATTTTACCCATTAAATTAGGAAATTGATACAAAGATCAAAATTTAAGAAAAGCTTCAATAAAGAGCCATCTTTGTATCATCCCATTCAATGGTGATAGCTATCAAAAGATAGGCTTCACCAAGGTTTTTCAAAATGTTTTTCAAACCTTTATTTTCTTTTTCCTAAACATCTCACCAATATCTAGATGTGTAAAACACATACAAGTCAAATTTTTGTGAGATGTGGGTTTTGTTTTGTTTATGTTTTCATGCATATTTCTAGGCAACATTATTTGATTCCTTTCAAATTATGTCATAGTCCTTAACTCCATTTTAATTCATGCATGATATGATTATGGCATAGATATGATATAGATAAAAACATATGCCAATATCATGATGTCATGGCATGTGAATGAAACCTAAGCATACATGATATCTAAACATAAATCTAAACATGATCATGACATTTTTATAGATGAAAATGAAAATGATGTCATGACGTGGCAAGGCAAATAAAGCATGGCAAGAAAAATATACTAAGGTATAAAATACCTAAGTGTTAAAATCAATTTTCCATTTCTAGGGATTAAATTCATTTTGCCTTAATGCCATTATTTCCTTAGTGTGCCAAAAACCCAAAATAGCACACCACGACCTCTATGACCTAATTGTGCCAATTTAAATCATTTTTACCTTTTCAAGCATATTGGCACACCCTAAGGTGTCAACTCTACTATGGTTAGGTTAACTACCCATCCACTTAGGGTTGACACACCTTAACCCATTTAGCGTGAATCGATCACGCTTTTAGGAACCCAATATCTATTAGAGCTCCTTAGGTTAACAAGGTATTCCCTAGGGATAACTTCCCTAGATACCTTCCTAATGACCCTTTTAGGCTTTGAAGTCATAGTCTTTTGGGTCTTTCCTAGGTCAACTCTAGAGGTGACTCCTCCATTGACCTTCTTAGTGGCTACATTTAATTTCTTTGAGGTGTTAGCCACTAAACACATACCATGGCTAGACTTAGGGATGACTTCCCTATTAGCCTTGGTTTTCCTAGACCTAGATGTGGTTCCATAATTAAATGGAACATTATGGTAGGACATAGGTTTGTGACCCAAACCCTTCTTGCCCATAGATGTTTCTTGTTTCCTAGGTCTTGACTTTTGTGCATTAGACCCCTTAACCGAGTTTGATATTATTGCTAGGGTCTTCTCCAATTTTTCTAGCCTTGACCTCAAGGCTTGGTTTTCTAACTCTAATTTTCCCAATTTTGAATTTTCATTTATCTTTTGGGAATTGTTTTTCTTCTTAGGCATGTGTCTACCCTTCTTAGGGTTAATGCCTAAATGGTTTTCAACTCTCCTAATGGACTCTTTAGGTAAAATAGGTCTAGAATTATGAGTCCTAGGTTTGTCCTTAGTTATATGAACATGCTTGGCACCTAAGCAATAAACCTTATTGTTTCTCCTAGCATGCTTTTCATTTATAATTGCAAGAGAACTAAAATAATTTTTAGCATGCTTTTTGACTTTAGGAATTAAAGGTGCATTAACTAAATGTACCTTAGGGTTAGCTTTAAGAGCTCCCCCTACATGAATTTAACCTTCTTGCCCTTTCTTCCTCCCCCTAGGGCATTGACTTCGGTAGTGTCCCTTTTGATTGCATTTGAAGCACACAATGTGCTCTTTGCTCTTGATTTTGGGAACACCGGCATCCTTTGACTTTGGATTGACTTTTGATGTTGATGCCTTTTCCTTAGCCAATTTAGAGCATTTGCTCTTATAATGCCCTTTCTCCCTACACTCAAAGCATATTATGTGATTTTTATTTAAAATAATAACACTTGAGTTACCTAGGGAGGTGGTGGAGGCCTCTTCACTTCTTCCGGAGGTGGATGCTTCATTTTGGCTTGGCTCCGGAGTTGAAATTTTTTCCTCCCCCTCAATGCTAGAGGTGGAAGTCTCCACCAAATCATCAACATCTTCAAATGTGGATGGGATTTCTTCCACGGCATCTTCCTCTACTTGTGTCGATTGGGAACTTTCTTGAAATTTCATTATCCTCTCCCATAATTCCTTTGCATTCCTAAAATTACCCAATCTAGACCAAATAGTGTTAGGTAACAAATCACTAATCAATTTGATTACCTCAAGATTTGTCTTGAAATTTTTAATTTGGTCTTGGTTCCACCTTGACTTTTCAATTGGCTTGTTGTATTTGTCCCTAGGCATCTCAAAACCATTTTCTATAATAATCATATAATCAAAATCGGTTTCGAGATATACCTCCATCCGTTTCCTCCACCAAGCAAAATCTCCATCGAATTTCGGTGGATGGATGAAGCCGGCCATCTTGTAGTGCTCTCGCGGCGGTTAGTCCTTGAAGAGCGACCTCGGCTCTGATACCACTTGTTGGGGGATCGATTGGCCGGCTAGAGGGGGGTGAATAGCCCTCGTTCGTTGGATGATGGAATTCTCTCGTTCGCGTTGCATTGCTTGTCTACGATTGTCGTTAGCGTAGTAGAAAACAATAGAAATAACAATAATACTAACAACAATACAAGCACACCAAATACGCAAGCATATACGTGGTTCGGAACCGAATGGTTCCTACTCCACGGGCGAGCTCCTCGAGCTCTAGAGATGCACACGACAATACTCAAACTCCTTCTCGACTACACGTCGGAGGTGGAGAAACCTCTCACAAGCAATTACAACAGTAATATACAAATACAAACAAGAATACAAATACAATACAAAAGAAACACTTTTCACCGATTGCTTTTGATCACTTGTTTGTTGCTTGCTTTGATTGGCTCTTGAAGGACTAGAATGCAGCAGTAATTCCGCTCCAATAGCTCCACAAAAACCATTGTGAAATCCTCCAACTCGTGCTCCTTTTATAACCTGCATCAAGCTGTTTTCGCGCCCATCAGTCGACTGATCATGACCATCAGTCGACTGGTCCCATAGCTGTTGTCTCACAATGGCCCGATCCACGTTGGTTAAGTTCCAACGGATCACACATCAGTCGACTGATGGCACTCATCAGTCGACTGGTAATCCATCAGTCGAGTGCTGGCGAGCTCGACTCCATTCTGTGCATGTGCACAGTGTCATCACGATCGCCATCCCCAGTCGACGATCTACCCCGCCTCCTTTGGTTCGTGAACCCATAAAAAACCTCAAACATAACGATGTTTGAGCCTCCGACACTCAGTCTTAGCCACTTGGCCAAGTCCACCTTATCCCTCATGGAGTTCCCCACCGAATCTCTCTTCCCTCGGCCTACGTCCCTCGGATGCGCCAAGTGCACGGCTTCGCAACGCCATCCTTCGCGTCTCATGCCCTAGAGGTATGCTTCCCTTTGGGCTCACTCCATTCGCTCCCCGTCCGGTGGTCCCTCGGATGCACCAAGCGCACGGCTTCGCAATTTCATCCTTCACCGACTCAAGGACCCGAGCCTAGTGAACTTGCCAAGTTCTCATTGGATTTCCGAAGAAAAAGCAAGAAAAGAAGAGAAAGAAAGAAAGAAAGAAAAGAAAGAAAAGAAAAGGGAAAGGTGAGCAGTGATGGGAGAGTTGCTGGAGCCTATTACACAGTGATGTATATGGACCTATGTCAACTCAAGCTTGGACTTCCACACCAAGCTCCATGCTTGGATTTTCCATGCCAACCCCATGTTGGACTTTCCCATGATAATCCCATGTCATGAGTTTTGTCTATCATCAAAATACTATCAAGGTACTGCTCGAGTCAAACTTGAGTCAACCTGGGCCGATTGCACCAACATAATCCATGTCGACTTCCTGCCAACGGATACCTTAGTAGTTGACTGCCCTTACCAAAAGTTAACTACTAAGCCAGTAGTCGACTATGAGATATTCTATGCTCGTGTCCAGAAACACTAGTTGATTGCCCATACATGGTAGGTGACTGCCCAAGGGCAGTCGACTTGTATAACTCACCAGTCGACTGCCAAAGCACTTAGTCGGCAGTCGAGCCTCAGTCAACAACTTGACCAATCAACTGGTCATAATCCCAATCGACTGTCCTAGTCAAACTAGGCTTTTGAGTGCTGAACAATTGGTCAATCAACTAACCCAAAGTTTCAGTCAACTGGTAATCCCCAAAAGTGAGATTTAACTCATGTATGATCCCCTCATACTTGATACACACCCATAGCCTAGACCTAAGCCTTCTAGCCACCTCCATCATTATCACACCCTCAGGGTCCATCTGAGTCCTCCACAAGTCCTTCACCCTTCGTGTTAGCCTTCAAGTGCTTCCATCGGCTATGTCATGCAATCGGGTATCCTTTGCCAAGGTTTATTTGGACTTATGTTGCCAAGACTATATGCTTGGACTTTACACCACCAAAGCCTCACCCTTGGACTTCCACACCAAGATCCACTTGGACTTATGTGCCAAGGCCACATGCTTGGACTTGTGCTGCCAAGACTACACCTTTGAACTTTCCTAATTCCACGCCATGATGCTTGGACTTTCAGTACCAAGACTACACACATAGACTTACGTGGCCAAGACTTCAAACTTGGACTTTCTCATGCCAAGACCGTTCTTGGTCATTCCGTGCCAAGTATCCAAACATGGTCATTCCGTGCCAAGTATCCAAACTTGGACTTTCCATGCCAAGTATCTAAACTTGTACATTCCATGACAATCACATTGTCAATCATATTGGCAAGCATCGAAATACTATTCAAGTCCCACTCGAGTCTGATTTCTAAGATAATCGCCTTAGAAGTTATTAATAAAATTCACTATTTGAGTATACATTATCTGTGTATTTGATTGGATCTTAAACTCATGTACTGAAGTCCACAATACGATGCATAGCATGAGAGAAATTATGATTGGATCACAATTAGTGGGTATCTCATCATGTGTAAATATGCAAGTATTGAAACTATCCCTAGTTGATGAACTGATGAGATTAGATATCATCAATTCTATGAGACTAGCACATGTAATACTCCTTGGTTTATCCAAACATTCAGTACTCACTAAATGGAAGCATACGGATGTTGAGAGTGACATGTGGATGCTAGTTATGGTAACTAGTTTATTGGAGTGACCTGTTATGACACTTAATATGGTTCTATATGTCGTTGACGATCTCATTGCAGTTTGAGTGCAAGCACTACAAGAATAATGGTCTTTAAGGACACTCATAAATGTCCTTATAGTATATTTTTAGTGACACTAACGTTTTAGTGACATCACTAAAAAATGCCCTATAAAGTGACATCATCTTAGACCCGATTCGCTTTCCTGACATTTTATAATGTCATTATACAATATAAATAGTAACATCAAAAGTGTCTTAATATAGATATATAATGACATGCTAAAATGTTAGAAAAAGTCATATTTTAAGGATATCTACATGTGTCTTATTATCATCATAATAAGGACATCTACATGTGTCTTATTTGTTAGTTATATATGAGAGGTGTCCTAAGACAATCTCCTTATGTTTAAACGATTTATATGATAAATGAAGATTCACTATTTGAGTATACATGTTTTCATGTATTTGATTAGATCTTAAACTCATTTACTGAATGTCCACAATACAATTCACAGCATGAGAGAATTTGTGATTGGATCACAACTAGTGAGTATCTCTACATGTGTAATTATGATGTATTGGAATTATCCCTAGTCGATGAATTGATGGATTTGGACACCATCAATTCTATCGAGACTAGCATGAGGCATACTCTTTGGTGTATCCAAGCACCTAATTCTCACTGGCTGGAGATATTGTGATGTCCGGAGTTAATCGTGGATGCTAGCTATGATAACTAGTTCATTGGAGTGACCAGCTGTAAAACTTCATATGATTCTCTACATATAGGGATATGTCAATGAAGTTCTTACTGCAGCTTAAGTGCGATGTTCCTTTAACTTGCGGTATTCAAGTCATCTTGGTCATGAAGACTTATGCTTTGACATCTTAAGCAAGCATCTATGAGGAGATGTGGACCCGGGATGATTGGGTATAAGTCGAAGTGGCCGAAGGTGTTTGAATAGCCTATAAAGGATTCACCACTCCTTGCGAGGAGATGTATACTCATGTCCTCTCATCAGATTATTACTAAAGTCTTTGGCCAAAGTATTACATGTTTAGAGTAAGGTACTCTTAGATGCATGTGCAGTAACTAGAATCCGTAAGACGAGGAAATGATACTTGGGCTAGGTGTGACGTAGTCGACCTAGTGGGGACTGACACTATAGACCATATCCTGAACCAAGTGGGTATAAGATGCGTGAAGGGAACGGGGCACGATTCATTGTAGCTGCTGAAGGGTTTCAGGAATGGTTCTGGATCAACCATTTATTTTTCGGTTAATTGAGGATCATGATATACTACTAGGTGCCACTCATGATCATTCTAAAATTAATGGTTAATTATATACGGCCAACATAAATTGAGAACCTATTTGGTCACACGCACAACGAGCGTAATCCGAAGGATTTAAAACGAGCTTGAGAATGAGATTCTCAGATGGAGAGAAACAAGGTTTGGTTGGACCAAACAATGAGCGAGCATGAAATCGTTTCAGTCGCAATGGAAGCATGGATGGGCCGAGTCTTATGAAGACATGATGGATGAACTAAATTGGTTTGGTTCTAATCCAATGGTGGAAAATAAACCAAAGGGGTTTGGTTTGTTTTAAACGAATGAACCAAAGTTTGTTCGGTTCGTTTTAACTTAAGATAGACCAACTCGGTTCGGTTTATTTTAACTTAAGTTATTGGAACGGGTTAATGGGTTTTGGTTATGAACCAATAATCTTTAGGAGAATGTGTTCTCTATAAAACATGGCTTAAGGGTTTTTTGTGGATAACTTGTGTGTTGGAAACCCTAGCCACCCAAGCCCTTCTCCTCTCCTTGCCGCCCAACAAGGTTGTCGCCCAACCTTGCTGCTGCCCTCCTTGGCTGGATGCTGCCACCTGCTACCATTGGCCTCCAGCTGTTGTCAGTCATCCTCCGGCGACTCTCCTTGGCTCTGGTGACCAAGGACCAGTCGACCCTTTCCCTTTGGCCGGCGCCATGTGCTCCACCAAGCTGTCAAGTTTTTGGACAGCTTGTTTCCTTCTTGTCGGAGCATCATTTGGATGGATTTTGGAGCTCCGACAGCGACTTTATTACTGGGGATTGAATCTTCAGTAATTCTCATAGGTGGAGGACCAAGGATTCATCAATCGGTTGACGAATACCTCTCCGGAGAAGCGAGTTTTGTGGACTTGTTTTTGAATCCGAATTCGATTTGGATTGTGATCTTCTCTCGATCACATCGTCTTCGATACGAGGCTAGTGACTCCTACGAAGATGAGGCTCATAGCTTGGTGATGCTATCCCGATGATACTCGATGTGAATACGGATAGAGGCAATTCTAGCGAGAGTTGCTCCGGTTGATGTCATCCCCGCTGCATATGATACGTCAGGTATAACTAGCATAATTTTCTTTTATTATAAAATTTGAAACTACGATTATATCTACACATGTTGTACTATGCATGCGTGTGATGTGTGTGTTGTAATAAATTAGATTTATTGCTTTTTAATTCTTCCACTGTGCATATGTTTACGAAACATGTTCGAATACACACTCATCGCGGTGCAGGAAACTCAACATTATTATCATTGTAATAAGGACAAAACTAAATGTCACCTAAACTTATTTATTTTGATATTTTTAAATGTCTTATATTTTTTTATAAGAACAATAAAAATTATCAGTAAAGATAATTTATAAAATCATTTTAAAATGTCACCTTAGTTAATCTATAATGGCATTTATTAATGTCATTATAATAATTTATAAATATATTAAAATGGTTCCTAATGTAAGCATGAATCCAATATTTATACATCATCACAATTCGTCCTCTGTTCAAAATATAAAAATTTATAAAATATAATTTAAAGTGATAATAGAAAATCTAAATTTATTCCATAATCATTAAGTTCAAAATTACAAATATCTTGATGAGTCTTTTACATCCAAAACTAACTACACACTATACTCAAAATATTAAATTTTAGAACTAACAAAGTCTTATAAAAAAAACTAAACTAGACAGATTATCTTCAACGATAATATTGATTCATAAAAATTTAGGTACCCGTTGTTGGTGCAGGGGCACTAGATAATCGAACCTGTGTTTTGATTATGGCAAAGACACAAAGTTAAGTTTATATTGTTATCTCACGAGCTAAATCAAGTGTGCAGAAAAGTACTAAAGCTGGAGCTGAAGGCTAGCGACACCCGGAGGAAGCTGTGGTGGTCGGGCGACACTTGAGTGAATTCGAAGGGAGCCGAAGGAATCGAGTGGAAAGCCGGAAGCGAGAGCTACTATCGAGGTAAGCTCGTGTGAGTGAGAGATTGTAAGGTCGTGTCCTCTTTACGGGGATGACCGTAGGCGACGATTCGACTAAGACTTCCTGTGGAAGGTCTAGGTCGAGATCGGACGGTTAGAAACAGTCGTATTTATCATTTTCCGAGCTAATCTCTTACTGCAGGGAAGTGGCCAGGCTGGCGGCTGGACATTGGGCAAGCCGATCTATCGATTGATCGATGAGATGCATCGCCGATCGCATCACCGATCGATGAGAGGCATCACCGATCGATGGCGACGATTCGACTTTTGCGCTTAGGTCAAAACGGATAACGTTTGACGCGGCCACTTCGCGATAAAAATTTGGAAAAATTCATGATCCGTTCCAAAGAAATAGGAGACAAATTCAGAGGCTAAAGTCTATAAAAGGAGGGGAGGATTCATCTCCAAATCACATCAATTATTCATCAAGTGCTCCTACAACGCCAACGCTTCAACACCGTCATAACGACGACGCGACGACAAGTTTTGATCTTCTTCTTGGGCAGCAGATTCAAGTAATATTTTTGATATTATATTCTGTATTTTTATCTTCATAACGAGGTGAGGTAGGCTTGTTGCCTCATCCTCGTATATTCGGTTTTGTAATCGTTGTCTCCTACCTCCAACGAGGAGGAGACGCTTTAGTGCTTTGCCCTCCGTGACGCGGTCTAGGACCGATAGGGCCTTGGAGTAGCAACCGCTGGTTGTGAACCAAGTAAAATAAACGTGTTCATTTATTTTCCGCTGTGCTTACTTTCGATCGAACGAACGAAAAGAAAAGATTTACGATCGCTATTCACCCCCTCTAGCGACGCTTCTCGATCCAACAATTGGTATCGAGCGGGCGCTAAGATTTGGTGAAACCACCAATCTAGCACGCTTTTGGTTTTATTTTCGTATTTTTCGATTCGTATATTTCTTAGGTTTTTGTTTCAAGATTACTAATCCAAGACCAAGTCTTGGTACATAGTTTTGTTGTGTTTTTGCAAGTACTAATCTCCTTGAGTACCTCACGATCAAACGAGCATAACTTTTGCTACAAGTGGACTCACAAACGATCTACCCACCAAATCAAGCTCTTTGAAAGATCTACACTTCTTATGGGGTTTACCGCAAGCTATTTCCAGCCCCAAAATCCAACGTTTAGTACCCTTTCGGGGACATCAAGGTCGTAAGTTTCAAATTTTTGTTAGTTTCTTATCCTCCTTATTTATTTCTATTTTTTTCCTATTATTTCCGATTACTAATCCAAGACCAAGTCTTGGAATTCTCTTGGTTTTTATTTGTGTTTTGCAAGATACTTAATGGCTCACATTGAGGGATATAGCACCACCCGACCTCCGTTCTTTAACGGAGATGATTTCCATTATTGGAAAGGTCGGATGGAGTGTTTCTTGAAAACACAAGTCGAGACTTGGATAATAATCCAAACTGGCTTTGCTTTACCCACCAATGATCAAGGAGAGCCATTGGATTTCAACAAGTGGACAAATGCAACCAAGAGGCAAATCGAAGCCGATGCAAGAGCAACCCAAATATTGCAATGCGGCTTGTCCAAGGAGGAACTCAACCGCATCGGACCATTCATTAGCGCCAAGGACCTATGGAATAAATTAATTGAGCTACACGAAGGAACGTCCGATGCTAAGGTATGTAAACGTGACCTTCTTTTCAATAAGTTGTATAACCTCAAGATGCAGGAACACGAGACGGCAACGCAACTACACGCCCGCGTCCAGGACATTGTCAATGGCCTACACACCATCGGACACAAGGTCGAAAACCGTGACCTACTAAGGTACGTTCTTAATTCATTTCCTAGGACTACCTTGTGGGCATCCATGGTCGATGCCTACAAGGTCTCTAAGGACCTATCGAAGCTTAGGTTAGATGAATTATTTTCCGAGTTTGAACTTCACGAGCAAACTAACGTGATCCGGGCCAAGAGAGGTATTGCTCTACTTGCAGGACAAAGAAGCAAGCCACCTACTAGGCAAGTAGATGAACTCGAACCTGAAGACGAATCCGAATCCGAAGAGGAGGCCATAATAGTCAATATTGTGCGGAGAATAGTTCGACAAGAAAGAAGGAAATTGAAGAATGAGAACCAAAAGAAAAAGGGAGCAAGGAAAGCCTTCCATGCAACTTGGGACAACAGAGAAGACATAGCTTACATGGCAAGAACGGAGGAGTCCGAGTCAGAATCCGAAGCCGAGTCCAACTACAACCCCGACTCCGACCCCGAAGATTATTTCGAGAGAAAACTCAATGCCGGACCAAAAGGGAAAGTTAAGGTTGATTTCTCTTTAATTAGTACACTTTACAGTACAATTAAACTGCTTAATAGGAAATTAACTAAGTCCGAGTCTAGGGTTGAGTCGTTACTTGAGGAGGTTGAAACTCTCAAGCAAGAGGCTACTCTAACCTCTTCAACTAGTCAAGTTCAAGAGAAACTCAACCCAAATTGAAAAACTTGAGAAGGAGAATTCTCTCTTGAAAGACCAAGTTCAAGAGGTCGAGGCTAGGTTGGAAAAGTTCACGTTGGGATCTAAGAACCTTAACCGACTACTTGGAACCCAAAGAGCCGTGTACAACAAAGCCGGACTCGGATTTAAGTCAAAGACTACGAATAGGTCTTATATGTCTATCGTAAATCGTAGTCATCAAAGAGTCCAAGCATGGGTCCCAAAGGTTTTATTAAATTCACATATTAGGACTAATAAGTATTGGATTCCTCAGGATCAAGTTCATTATTTGAATAGACCTTATTGGTTCAATGGTCTAGGGGGAGCTAACACTAAAATAGTATACCCGCTTACTTAGCAAAACCATTGCATGCTTAGAATTTCTGTTAACTTGTGAACTTACTTAGAATACGTACATAACCAACTAAAATCCTTCGAAAAGATTGAGCCTCGGGGAGCCTCTTTTCATAAATAACTAGTTAGTCAACTCTTGATAATATAGTATCAGGACGCGGCGAGATGATAGTACGTTAGGGAGACAAAGTCTCGTGTATTCGAGCTAGATAAGGCGTATCTAGCTTGGTGCACTTGACCGAGTGGAACTAGCTGAAGCTACCTCGCCGTATCCTAAACTAGTTAGACCAGGAAGTAACCCTAAGTGACTTAAGTGATATTTTCTTGAATTTGGCTTTGTCTAAGGAAGTGGTCGTTGTTCCGATCAAAGAAGGCCCCTGTGCCTCGCCACGACCTGGAAGCCAGTTTCTCGAAAAGTTACTTAACGATCTAAAGGTTAAATCTGAATCTAACCCAAGGTTGACTATCTTTAATCAATTTAAAATCATCTCACAAAACATATAAGGTGAACAAATTATGAGACACATAGAATGGGTGAGATGTTAAGGATAATTGAAATATACTTGAAACAATCCTTTCAAAATACTACTTATTTTCTCAACTATTGTACTTAACAACTCTGAGGCCAAAGTTTAGCGCCCCCTACATCTCTTATACTTCATATATTTGACTAAGGGGGAGAGCAAACTAATCTTAAGGGTTATATTATAAATCTTTAGATTATTGGTGCAGAGGGACACACCTCGAACCAATCTATCTAACTATTGCTAGACGCATGCTTGGACTCATATTTGATTTATCTAGATGCATTCATAAACGACACATTGTTTTAAACCCCTATTCTATACAAAAACCCCAACACTCTTTTTGATTTATGGCAAAAGGGGGAGAAGAGCGAAAGTTAAGGGGGAGTAACACAAAATTTCATTTTGAAACACAAAATTTGTTTTTGAAAACTAAAGTATCTCTTTCAAAACTCACCTAGGGTTAAGGGGGAGTTTTGGTTAAGGGAGAGTTTTTGGGAATGGCATTCATCATCTACTATATGTGTTTTATGCTTTAATTTCCCTTAACTTTGTGTTGGTTTGCCATAGATCAAAAAGGGGGAGATTGTTGGTGCAGGGGCACTAGATAATCGAACCTGTGTTTTGATTATGGCAAAGACACAAAGTTAAGTTTATATTGTTATCTCACGAGCTAAATCAAGTGTGCAGAAAAGTACTAAAGCTGGAGCTGAAGGCTAGCGACACCCGGAGGAAGCCGTGGTGGTCGGGCGACACTTGAGTGAATTCGGAGGGAGCCGAAGGAATCGAGTGGAAAGCCGGAAGCGAGAGCTACTATCGAGGTAAGCTCGTGTGAGTGAGAGATTGTAAGGTCGTGTCCTCTTTACGGGGACGACCGTAGGCGACGATTCGACTAAGACTTCCTGTGGAAGGTCTAGGTCGAGATCGGACGTTTAGAAACCGTCGTATTTATCATTTTCCGAGCTAATCTCTATCGCAGGAAGTGGCGGTGGGCACACCGGACATTGGGCGATCGATTATTATCGATTGATCGATGAGATGCATCGATCCGATCGCCATCGATCGATGATGAGGCATCACCGATCGATGATGGCGATTTATTCGGCCTTTGCGCTAGGTCAAAAGCGGATAACGTTTGACGCGCCACTTCGCGATAAAAATTTGGAAAATTCATGATCCGTTCCAAAGAAATAGGAGACAAATTCAGAGGCTAAAGTCTATAAAAGGAGGGGAGGATTCATCTCCAAATCACATCAATTATTCATCAAGTGCTCCTACAACGCCAACGCTTCAACACCGTCATAACGTCGACGCGACGCCAAGTTTTGATCTTCTTCGTCGGCAGCAGATTCAAGTAATATTTTTGATATTATATTCTGTATTTTTATCTTCATAACGAGGTGAGGTAGGCTTGTTGCCTCATCCTCGTATATTCGGTTTTTGTAATCGTTGTCTCCTACCTCCAACGAGGAGGAGACGTTTTAGTGCTTTGCCCTCCGTACGCGGTCTAGGACCGATAGGGCCTTGGAGTAGCAACCGCTGGGTTGTGAACCAAGTAAAATAAACGTGTTCATTTATTTTCCGCTGTGCTTACTTTGCGTATCGAACGAACGAAAAAGAAAAGATTTACGATCGCTATTCACCCCCCCCTCTAGCGACGCTTCTCGATCCAACACCCGTCACCTACAAATAAAATGAATATTTTTGTATTAGTACTGGAATAAAATAATAAACAACCAAAGTTAATAGAAATAATAGTAAAGATTAGATATCATACCAAATATCCATATGCACCTAATAGTGATCTTCGCTTACTATTAACTACAAATACATTTCATATTTATTTAAAATTATAATAACACAATAAATATAAAAATTAATAATATTTCAATGAAAGATTAAAATTATACCAGATGATAAGACCAAGCTATTATTCCTCCAAGTGTATCCTCAAACGTCTATAAAAGATCATAAGGTCTAATTAAACTCTCTTTTGGGTAAAAGACAACTTGTATTCATACTTCACACCAATTTGGTCCTAATTGTTGTCCCCCTACTATAGTATTTGAATCCATACTATGGAGCACTCCTTTTGCCACAATCTTTGTTGAATCAAATAATCTTTTAATCAAAATAAAGCATCCAATCTACAAAAAAAAGTCAAAAAGAGATAAAAGATTGAAGATATGTGAAACATATAGTAAAAAAGAAATTAAACAAACCTTACCCGTAAAGATGGATGACAAGGAACAGAAAGTTGTGGATTACTACTTGATGATGTGTGTTGATTACTATTGCAATTTGAAAGAGGGTTATGGTCTGATTGATTAGAAATCTTTGTTTGTAACATTTCAATATGTTGCCCTTGCATTTTAATTTGTTCATCCACTTTTTCTAATTTTGCCTGTTGCTCTATCACTAATCAATTGCATGTGCCACGATTAGGAAAGGGGATGTTTGTAGAGAGATAGAGAGGTAATAAAAAGGATGATGGGGCAGGAAGAAGGCTTGGCATTGTGGTAGAAGGAAGAGGAGGAAATCGAAACCAACAGTGATTTGTCTAATTGAACTAATTAAAAAGGTACAGATATTGATCTCAAATAGGGAAAAAAAGGTATGCAGGATGAGAGAGCATGGAACTACTTATTGCAACACATGCTAAACAAAAGTTTTTAAGAAAAAAGACTGTTTAGAAACAAATGATGAATTAGTAATCAACAGATGATAAAAAAAACTCCTAAACAATACAGACCATTAAAACAAACAAAGCCATAAAAGAGCATTGAAAGATATCAAAGGGTTCAAGAACTGCAGATTTACTTGTAAGGTATGTAGAAGATTACAAGTTGCTTCAAGAAAGTCTGGATGTAACATCAAAGCATGTCTATAACTCTTTATAGCTGCTTCCACAAGCCCACTAAACAATGGAATGGAGATAAAGTACTCTACATGTTGCTTGTAGTTGCTCAAAACTTGGTGGAACTCTTATGAGCTTGGTTTACAAGTCTTTATTTAGATCACTCTGAATAATAATAGATCAGTTTTGAGACAAACTTATTCTAGAAAGAAGGTTTTGGATGATGCAGATGATATAGTGGTTCCTACCATCGATCAATCAGAAACTATTGCATCCATGCAAAAGGATACAGATGACAAATGCAGCTAAGTTAACTACCTTCATTTCACCGAAAATGCAGGAGCGTTTCACTGCTATTAATTCTTTATTTGAACACCCAAATTCAGATGTGCAATCCTTAGAAGAACATATATTGCAAAAACTAGATTACAGAATTCTGATAGAACTCGCATTGAAGATCTTAAAGAGACTTTGGAGATGGATAAGATCAAAGAAAAGTCTCTGTCAAAGACTGAGTCAGTGAATGGAGAAACAGTGTCATGTCAAGAAAATGGTGATCCTAGTGGTATTAATATCTCGAATGATATTGCTATTTCTAATGTTAGGGAATCTCTGAAGGCCAAGACTATTCCAAGTTCTCACCTAGAACACCAAAAGATATGACCTTGTCTAGGTACTTCTATAAGGAGGAAAATGCAAAGAGAATTGGTTCATTGGAATTTGGTGATGCAGAGAGGAAAGATGATGCATATGAAAAAACCAATCAAAAAATATGCATGAGAACAAAAAATAGACATAAGAACAGAGGAAGATCATCAAAAAAAAAATCTACCAAGCAAACACACACTGTGGTTGTCGTTAGAGGTTGTCTGTTGATCCAGTTAAGTGTCACTGACACTAACGCCAGCAACCACAGTCGTGAAACGCCATGACAAACCGATGCACAGGTGAAGTGTAGAAAAGCGAAGGGCATGATAGGGCATCATCATTGAGAAGATGGATGTCGGCTGCAGTGTTGATGGTGGTGTCGCCACCGCCGAGAAAAAACTCTAGTGTCGCCTATACACTGCCGAAGGCTTGTGGCACACTGTAGCATCGAGGATTTGAGGCAAAAGTTACGACAGGAGATAATTAAACCTAGACACAACAATATTAATTAATATAAGTTAATATTTGTATTATATATAATGAAATTTAAGTAAAGACATCATTATAAATACTTTAATTGGACATGGTTTTTAAAATCATTTTCTTGTTTAATAAATGTCGTGATAAACCTTTTATAACTACACTATATATTAAGTGTAATTAATAAAATGTCATAATAGACCATTATTCTTGTAGTGAAGCTTCCTTAGACTTGAGTGTTGGATCGAGAATAGTTGCTAGAGGGGGGGGGGGTGAATAGCAAGCGTAAATCTTTTCGTTCGTTCGTTCGATACACGAGTAATCATAGCAGAAAATAAAGAGACACATTTATTTTTACTTGGTTCACAACCTAGCGGTTGCTACTCCAAGGCCCTAACGGTCCTAGACTGCGTACGGAGGGCAAAGAACTATAACGTCTCCTCCTCGTTGAAGGTAGGAGACAACGATCACAAAACCGAAAGTACGAGGATGAGGCAACAAGCCTACCTCACCTCATTGCGAATAAAAATAAAGAATACAATAACAAAATATGTTACTTGTTGCTGCTACCGATGAAGAAGATCAGAACTTGTCGTCGCGTCGACGTTATGACGGTATTGGAGCTTTTGCGTTGTAGGAGCACTTGAGAATTAACTTGATGATGTTTGGAGTTGGAATCCTCCCCTCCTTTTATAGAGTTTGGCCTCTGAATATGTCTCCTCATCTTTCGGAACAGATCATAAAGTTGTACAAATTTTATCGCGAAGTGGTCGCGTCAAACATTATCCATTTTGACCTAGCGCAAAGGATGATTTGTCGCCATCATTCGACTGATGCCTCCCATCAATCGACTGATGAGCATCAATCGACTACCCAATGTCCAGCAGTTGACTGCCAGCCTGGCGACTTCCCTGCAATAAGAGGTTAGCACGGAAAATGATAAATGCGATGGTTTCTGACCGTCCGATCTTGACCTAGACCTTCCACAGAAAGTCTTAGTCAGATCGCCGCCTACGGTCATCCCCATACAGAGGACACGACCTTACTATCTCTTACTCACACGAGCTTACCTCGATACATACAGTGTCTCTTTCACTTCCGGCCTTCCACTCGATTCCTTCGGCTCCCTCCGAAGTCACTCGAGTGTCGCCCGACCACCGCGGCTTCCTTCGGGTGTCGCTAGCCTTCAGCTCCAGCTTTAGTACTTTTCTGCAGACTCGATTTAGCTCGTGAGATAATGATATAAACTTAACTTTGTGTCTTTGCCATAATCAAAACACAGATTCGATTATCTGGTGCCCCTGCACCAACATTGAGGTATTCAAGTCACCATGATCATGCCGCCTTATACTTTGACTTCTTCACAGCCATCTACATAGTAGGTGTAACTCCAGGATGATTGGGTATAAGCCAAAATGATCGAAGGTGTTTGAATATCCCACAGAGGATTCACCACTTCTAATAAAGAAGGTGTATACCCTAGGCCTCATGTCAGGATTATTACTCAGAAGTCTCTGGATAGAGCAAGCATGTTAAGAAGATGGTCTTCTTGGGAACATGTAGGAGTAACTTGAATCCATAGGACAAGGAAACTAACTTGGGCTAGGTGTGACATAGTTACCCTAGTGAGGATGAACACATAGACTCTGTCCTGAACCAAGTGGGTATAGGATGAGTGAAAGGAACAAGGCACGAACAATTGAAGCTACTGAAGGGTTCAGAAAATATTCTAGAGTTGATTTAGACTTTTTTGTCAATTGGGGGTCATGATGTACTGCTAGGTGTCACTCATAATCTATTCATAATTAAGGGGTTAATTATGAATGGCCAACATAACCGGGAACCTATTGGGTCACACACACTATGGGCAATCTCAATATGTAACACAAGTCTGAGAATGAGATTCTCATTGAGAGAGGATATATCTGGTTGAACAAAACCAAGGGGGTGCGAAACGGAGGATATGGAACCTCCTATGGCCTTGTTGGACTTAGCATGACTATATCAGACATAGACGAAGTCAAACAGACCATACAAAGCCTCACACGGTCGTGCCTAACTTGGCACGGGATCTACCTGGCTCTGGCTGAAAAATGGAAAAAATTGGGTTGTGCTCAGAAGGACACACGACCGTTCGTGTGTCCTAGCATGACCGTGCCTTTTGGGCATTGTCGACCGTGTGCAAGACACACGGTCAAGTCACGGTTCTGTCGATCTTGGAGATTTCTCTTATAAAAATTTCCTGGGTTGTTTTTACCTTAATTATGGGATAAATATGGTATGATATATTCCGTTTAAGCCTCCTAAGATGACCTAATTTAGAGATCTATAAATAGAATCCTTGAAAATCTTTGGGGATGGTAGTTTTAGGTTTCTCCCTTGGTAGTCGTCTTTCCTCTCTTCTCTTCTCTTGTCTCCGCCGGTTGGCTAGAACCAATCGAAGACAAAGGCTTGCTGCTCTAGGAGTTGTCTCAGGTGATCCTGGCATGGATACTGATAGAGGCAAGACCCTTTGGTCTTGCTTGTGGTTTTGACGGATTCAATAGAATCTCGAAGGTATAACTTCTCCTTCTCCTTGTGTTTGTTTTCATGTGATTATGCCAAAGCAAGTATTCCTGGCCCCCAGGGGATGTTTGGGATGTAATAAAAATTATTTTATTCACTTTTTTCCATTGCGCATGATCCCGAAATCACCAACAAGTGGTATCATATCCACCTTGTTTGTTTGGCATAGATTGTATGTTGTAGGAGAATATTTAAAGCATGTTTGATGTTTTAATATACTTGTGTCATGTTTATCTATATGATAGATTAGAGTATAATTGATTTTACATATAGGATATGTTTGTAACCTAAAAGGGAATACCGAGGATGCGCCTAGAAACACAAAAGGTGTTGGCCGCATCGTTAGAGCCTAAGCATAGAATCATGTTCACATCGGGAAATTTATTTTCTAATGTGACCTTGGTTTTTTTCATATTTAGGTTTATTTCCTTTTATAGATGAGACCTATAATAACCTGAAATCCCTAGTGCAAATATTAGGGCTAACACCTTCCATTAATATTGTTGAACCAGAGTTCTTTTTTGTGTTTGGGTTGTTGGACTCTCTCCAAGCTTGGCATGACATTGAGCATGTTCAAGTCATATAAGATTCGATGTTTATTTTAAATGGTATGGACCAGAGGTCAATTTCAAGTTTGGGTTGTTGGACTCTCTCCAAGCCTGGCTTGAAAATTAGATGTGTTCAGATCATTTAAATTTGATCTCACGATTAATGGGCCGACCCTAAATAAAAGCATTGATTTGTTGGACTCTCTCCAAGGTCAATGTGGACAGAGGTGCAATTAGGTGATATGAATTGGATGTATATATGTTAATGAGTTAACAACCTAATGTATATGTGAACATTCAATTAGTTGATAGCATAAAGTGATAGTTATATATTTAATATATAATGGGTACTGTTAATACCTAACATTATGACTATGAATGGCTTGTTAGACTCTCTCCAAGGTTGTTCTTAGTCATAATGGATATAAACACACTAGGAGATCACCTACCATCTCTCGAATTCAAAGTGAGGGCTATTGAATTTGATAAAAATAGTGGGAGTTTCTTATTAATGTAAATTGTTTACATTACTATAAATTCATCTCTCTTATACACCTCTTTTTTATGTCTAGGTACTAATTAGAACATCATGTTAATCTCAATTAATTTATGTTCGATTTTGGACAATAACAAATTGACTCGGCCAAACTTCTAGGACTGGCTTCGCAACCTAAGAATTGTTCTCAAGGCTGAAAAGCTAGCTTATGTCCTTGAAGATGTTCTTCCCCAACCTTCTGCAGACAATGCATCTGGTGACCAAAAGTTGGCTTACCAGAAGCATGTTGCTGACTCTGAGATGGGGAGTTGCATTATGCTAGCATCGATGTCTCCTGAGTTACAGAAGCAACATGAGCATATGGATGCTAATACAATTGTCTTTCATCTTCGAGAGTTGTTCGATGAGTAGGAACAATCTGAAAGGTTTGAGGTCACCCAACTTCTCTTTCGCTCGATGATGCAGGAGGGTTCATATGCAGTGCAGTTTGCACTAAGGATGAATAGCTATATTGAGTGATTGGGATCATTAGGGTTTTTTTCATGGACCATGAATTAAGTATTTACTTAATTCTTCACAATCTGACTTGTAGCTATTCACAATTTGTGTTGAACTATCGAATGAATAAGATTGAGTCCACGATCCCTGAATTGATCAATATGCTCAAAATAGTGGATTCGTCTGTTGCTAAAGAATAGAAGGCAGTGATGTTAGTTGACTCCTCAAAGAAAGGTTCTAAGAGGAAGTCAAAAACAAAAGCTAAAGATAAGAAGAAGGCAAAGCAGGAAGAAATAACTCCCAAGGGTAGCTGCTATTAGTTTGGCAAGGATGGGCATTGGAAGAGAAACTGCAAGCAGTATCTGGAGTCTCTAAAGCAGAAAAAGGCATCTGATGCCCAATCTACTTCAGGTATATTTGTTATTGAATGTTATACTATTTCTTTTAGCACTTGGGTATTGAATACTGAGTGTGGCTCACAAATATGTAATGACATATAGGGGCTTAAGAACAGAAGAAGATTGGTTAAGGGAGAAGCAGATCTAAGGTTTGGCAATGGAGAAAATGGTGTTGTTGTAGCCAAGGGTACTTATATGTTGCGACTTCCTACAAGACTAGATTTAGAGTTGGATGATTGTTTTTATATTCCTGCATTAATAAAGAACATTGTTTCTATTTCATGTTTGAATAAGAAAGGTTATCATTTGACGTTTAGTAATAATTGTTGTTACATTACGTTAAATGGTGTTCTTTATGCTACTGGGATGTTAAATAATGAAATTTACATGTTAGATACATCCAATGAGATATTCAATATTGAAATCAAATAGCAAACACGCTAAGTTAGATAATCAATTAACCTCATAATTATGGCATTGTCATCTTGGCCATATAAGTAATGAACACATGTCCAAACTGCATAACCTTGGCATTTTGGAGTCTTATGAATCAGATTCATTATACACATGTGTTTCATGCTTAAAAGGAAAGATGACTAAACTACCTTTCTAAGGAAAAGGTGAATGAGCAGTTGAGGTATTAGGCCTTATATATACCGATGTATGCAGACCAATCTCAACTCATGCCATAGGTGATTGTAGCTACTTTGTTACCTTTATCGATGATATTTCACGATATGGATATTTGTATCTATTAAGATACAAATCTGAATTCTTTGAAAGGTTTAAATGTTGGTGCAATAATGCTCCAAGCATTTATATGTTTTAATGTTTGGCTAATTATCTAAGTTAGGCAATATCTTGTGATCTAATTATGAATGTGTTTAAGTGACAGGGAAATCCAAGGATGAAGACTTGGTAAAAGGAAGTCCAAGTATGATCTTGGCAAAGGAAGTCCAGGGGATGGACTTGGCGGCATAAGACCAAGCTTGTAGTCTTGGCAGCATAAAGTCCAAAGTGAACCTTGGCAAAGGAAGTCCAAAGTAAAGTCTTGGTAGCATAAGTCCAAGCTTGTAGTCTTGGTGGCATAAAGTCCAAGCATTTGGCAACCCAAGACATGACGAAACCGAAGGAAGCTCTTGGAAGCAAAGCGCAAAGGATGAACAAGTCACGGACTCGGAGAGATCCTGAAGGCGCAAGGCTTAATGAGGAGCTAGAAGGTTGAGTCTAGGTCTAGGGAATAAAATCAAGTATGAATTACTCATACTTGATGAGTATCAGTCGACTGATATGATGTATCAATCGACTGGTCAGGCGTTCGATTCGGCCCGATCGATCGGCGATCGCGATCGATCGCCAAGGGCATCACCGATCGATCAAGAGAAATATCGCCACAGAATGCAGTCTCACTCGACTGCTGCCTTGATCACTCGACTGATCACCCCATCAGTCGACTGATGGAGGGATCAGTCGACTGATCACCTGGCCGTTGGAGATTGCGGCTACGAATCTCCGCGGAGATCGCGTTTCAGAAGCCGTTGGCTTCGGCGGCAGTCGACTGATGGTATGCATCAGTCGACTGATCGATGGCCAACGGGAAAAACATCCCCTCTTCTATAAAAAGGGGCCATGGGGAGCTTGGTGAAGCTAGTGTTCTTGCTCCTAACTATACTCTCGTGCTCACCAAGCCTTCCAAGTGTTTTTAGTGATTTAAATCCTCCTCTTCTCTTGTTCTTGATCATCCATCATTGTAAAGAAGAGGAGAGCATTGTAAGAAAGGTTTCTCCACCTTGGTTCATCCAAAGGAGGTTCTAGTGAAGGTTGATTAGGGCTAATCCACCTTACGGATTGCCGTGGAGTAGGAGCGTCATCTCCGAACCACGTACATCGGGTGTTAGCTTCGTTCTTGCTTTGATTTGTGTTTATATTTTGTATTTCTTCCGCTAACATTTTTTGTAGAAAAGAAGAAAGGCTAATCACCCCCCCTCTAGCCATTTCAAGGATCCTAACATTAAAGATTTTAGAAAGGAAGTAGAGAAACAACATGGCAAAAGTATTAAAGTACTTCGATCGGATCGAGGTGGTGAATACTTAAGCCAAGAGTTTCAAGATTATCTAAGGGACAATGGCATCTTGTCCCAAAGGACTCCACCTTACTCCCCATAACATAATGGTGTGGCTGAAAGGCGAAACTGGACCTTGTTGGACATGGTTAGGTCAATGATGCAGAATGCAAGTCTTCCAAAAATCTTGTGGAGTTATGCACTTGAGACCATTGTTTACTTGTTAAATAGAGTCCCGACTAAGGAAATCTCTACTACTCCATATGAGATGTGGAATAGTAGAAAACTTCATTTATCTTATTTGAAGATATGGGGTTGTCCTGCTTATGTGAAGAGGACAGTATCAGACAAGCTGGAGGCTAAGTCTTATAAGTGTCTATTTATTGGTTACCCTAAGGAAAAAGGGGATTACCAATTCTATCATCCCTTTGAACAAAAGGTGTTTGTTTCAAGGCATGATGTATTCCTAGAAAAGGAGTTTCTCTTATAGGAAAACAGTGGGAGTGAGGTTTAACTAAGTGTAGTTCAAGAGGCTTCGATAGACACAGAAGAGATTCCTAGTCAAGAACCACAGCTGATTATTCATTAGGATGAGGTAATTGTTGAACCTGATAATATACCATCTCCTCGTAGGTCTAGTAGGACATGTAGGATTCCTAAGAGATATGGATTTCTCATAAGTGAATCTAATGGCGTGTTGCTCATAGATGATGAGGAACCTACTAGTTACGAAGAGGCACTGAATAGTTCAGATAGGGATAGATGGCTAATAGCCATGAAATCAGAAATGGATTCCATGTATGAAAACCAGGTTTGGAACTTGGTAGACCAACCTAAAGGCATAACTCCTATAGGGTGCAAGTGGGTTTTCAAGAAAAAAACTGATCTGGATGTGGATGGTAATATTATTACCTATAAATCTAGATTAGTGGCAAAAGGCTTTCATCAAAGACAAGGTGTTGACTATGATGAAACATTTTCACCAGTAGCTATGCTTAAATCCATTCAGATACTCCTATCCATGGCGGTTCATTTTGATTATGAGATATGACAGATGAATGTGAAAACAACTTTCCTTAATGAAAACCTGTCTGAGACTGTATATATGATACAACCTGAGGGTTTCTTATCTATTGACAAAAACAAAGTATGCATGCTTCAACGTTCCATTTATGAATTGAAGTAAACATCCAGGAGTTAGAATATCTGTTTTGATGAGGCAATTAAACAGTTTGATTTCTCACAAAATCTTGAGGAGCCCTGTGTGTATAAGAAGGTTAGTGTGAGTGAAATCGTGTTCCTAGTATTGTATGTCGATGACATATTAATTATAGGAAATAATATTCCTGTTTTGTAAACAGTTAAGGTCTGGTTGTCCAGAATGTTCTCCATGAAAGACATGGGAGAAGCAATCTATATTTTGGGGATTCAGATATATAGAGATAGATCAAATCGGTTGCTTGGTCTTTCGCAGTCTACAAACATAGACAAAGTGCTAAAATGGTTTTGCATGAAATAATCCAAGAAAGGTTTTATCCCCATGAGACATGGGACTTTTGAAGTCTATGCGCCCGTGCACTGAAAACAAGAGGATTTGCTGAGTCAGATCCCATATGCGTCAGCTATAGGATCGATCATGTATGCCATGTTAGTTCGAGGATCATGGCCTGGCTAGAAGGGGGGTTGAATAGCCTCGATGTCGTAGATGGAAATCACTTGCGTCTTAATCGTCTACAAGAGTAATTAGCGCAGCGGAATATGCCAAAACAAAAATAATTAAGACTAAAGACAAAGATTAAGAGATGCAAACGCTAACAAGAGATGTAACGTGGTTCACGGCCCTTGCCGCTAATCCATGGACGATTCGTAAGGCGAATCACTCCTCAACTCAATCCACTAGTCTCTCCTTTAGCTTAAACAAGGTGGAGGTAACCTCTTTACAACAATTCAATCCCTCTTACAATATAATAGAAGTAAGCACAAGGAAGAGGAGTGGAAAATATTTAGGGCACTTGGGAGTATGAATGTGAGTTAAGCATTAACCTCCCCAAGGCACCCAAGGCCTCCTCTTATAGAGAGGAAGTCATTCTTCCCGTTGGGCATGTAGCAGTCGACTGATGCATGCCAGTAGTCGAATGCTATTGTAGTCTTTGTCTCACAATAACTTCATCCACATTGGCATCCAACCAACGGATAACCCATCAGTCAACTACTAAACCCTAGCAGTCGACTGATCGAACCATCAGTCGATTACTCCAAGCAATCAGTCGAGTCAAAATGGTTTTATGCCCGCGAAACCCTTCAACATTTGACTGTCGTCCCTTGGCAGTCGACTGATGGTGCAGCAGTTGACTGCCAAACTCTAGCAGTCGACTGTTGGGCTAGAAATCCATCAGTTGAACACCATTCGATTTCTCTCGACTTGGATCAGCCGACTTCTATCTATAACAGTCGATTGATGTCAGGTAAAACCTCAAACAAACACTTGTTTGAGCATCTGACGGTCGAATAAACCACAAACCACCTTTTTAAGCATCCGACACTTCTATTCATCGGGTAGAAACCTCAAACTCATGTTTGAGCATCCGACTTATCCAATGTCGAGTAAAACCTCAAACACATGTTTGAGCGTCCGACTTGTCGGGTAAAACCTCAAACCTAAGTTTGAGCGTCCGACACTTGACTTAGCCATTCGGTCAAGTTCACCTATGAGCTACCCCATCCCGGGTTACAATCGCTCAATCTCTCATCTTCCCATGGAGTACCTCACCGAAGCTCTCTTCGTCCAGCCACATCTCTCGGATGCACTAAGCCGCGGCTCCTCCAGTGTCATCCTTCATGTCTCGTCCTGAAGTCTTCTTTCTTTGGCTTCACTCCAATGCTCCTTGTCCGGCAGTCCCTCAGATGCACCAAGTGCACGACTTCTGCAATGTCATCCTTCATCGACTCAAGGACCCGAGCCATGAGATGGTGAACTCGCCAATGCTTTCATCAAGTCAACCATTTGTGATTCACTTAAGTCCTATACAACTTAAATACACACATCAAATCACATAAACAACCTAACTTAAAACCTTTGCCACACACATCAAAACCAAACCATACTTGGGTTGATTGCCCTAACAATCTCCCCCTTTTTGATGTGTGGCAATATTTTTAAGTTAAAGAAAACATTAACAAAACACTAAGGCAAGGAAAGCATGTAAACATAACATGAGTATCAAAACACTCCCCCTTAATACATGCAACTCCACCTTAACACATACTAATTTTCCCCCTAGCATGATTAACTTAAACTCTCACATTTCTCCCCCTTTGAAACCATCAAAAACATCATACAAATATTATATAGCAAGGTATCAAAGTCCAAGGGAATAAAACGACCAAAATATGACTTAAATCCACCTAAAACAGGTTGTTGTGCTCGTGCATAGTACATCAGTCGACTGTGTCAGATCGCCAATCGACTGGCATCCGAAAACTCAGATTTCTGATTTCTGAACCCAGATTTAGAAATGCATTAAAAAATCCAAAAAATTTGAAAAATCATGAAATTCAGGGAACACATTTCTAATGAATCCCCTTATCAAGAAAAAATGATTTTTCATGAAAATATAAACATGAACTCACAGATTTTAAAATATTTAAAATATCCAACCATGATCTTTGAGCAATATGTCCATGAATTAAATATAAGCTTTCCCCATGGTTTGTCTATGATTACTATATTATGATACACTTAATGACTCATTTAAATGTCATAAGCATTAGTGAATCACTTGTATCAACCTAACATCTCACCCATTGCTATGTTTTCAATCAAGTTCTCATTATGGTGAATGTGAGATGTAACTGTTGGTGCAATCGGCCCAGGTCACGATTGACCGGACTCGAGTTTGACTCGAGTGATATTTTGATGTTTGACATGAAAGTGTTTGACATTGATGTCTGGTAATGTTTTAGGGAGATTGTTGGTACAATCGACTCGGGTCATGATTAACCGGACTCGACTTTGACTCGAGGTGGATTTTGATGGTTGACTGGGGTTAACCATGTCATGGAAAGTCCAAGTCTTGAGTACTTGGCATGAAAAGTCCAAGCATAGGTCTTGGCAAGGAAAAGTCCAAGCATGGGTCTTGGCATGGAAAGACCAACATGGGTTGGCAAGGGAAAGTCCAAGCTTGAGTCTTGGCATTTGAGAAGTCCAAGGGGTTGATATTGGCAGCGTAATGTCCAAGTGGGAGTCTTGGCAGCATAAGTCCAATGGTTGGCTGCGTAAAGTCAAGCGAAGTCTTGGCAACGTAAGTCCAATGTGCCTTGGCGGTGTGGACACCGTTAGCATGACATGGCCGATGGAAGCACCTGGAGGGATCCGAAAGGCGCAAGGCTGATAGAGGTGGCTAGAAGGCTTAGGTCTAGGCTAAGGGTGGTCTAGCAAGTATGGGGGCACCATACTTGGGTTAAAACCTCATGTTTGTGGTGTGCCAGTCGACTAGTGCCATATGACAGTCTACTGGTGTGAGTCAACTAGGGTTTGACTGTGGGAAGTGTCCTAGTAGTCAACTGCCAGAGGTGGGCAGTCGACTGATTGGCCTAACAGTCGACTGATCATATAATCAGTTGACTGATGCTCGATATTTTGGGCACAGAATAGAGTCTAACTTGACTGTTGGGGTTAGCAGTCGAGTTCAGGCTCGATCAGTCGATTGATGTATATGATCAGTCAACTGATGTCCTATCCGTTGGATTTTTTCAGCGTGGATTACACCGTTGTCTCACAACAATAGTGTCATTAGTCGACTGATGGTCCCGAGAAGTCAACTGATTGACAATTTCTAGCCCAGGCAGAAGCTTTAAATGGAGCTCGTGAAGGAGGAAATCATATCCGGTTTTTGAAGGCTTTTGGGGCGATTTGTTGCTGCAAATCAAGGTCTCCAAGTGCAATTCAAGAAACCACAAAGCAAGCAATCAAAAGAGCATTTGTAAAGTTTTTCTTTGCATAGATTGTTGTATTCTTTTAGTATTTGATTGTTTTACCTTGTATTACTTTTGTAATCTGTTGTAAGAGGTTTCTCTGCCTCTGGATTGTTTCGAGAAGGAGTTATTTGTGATTAGTGATTGCGTGTGCATCACTAGAGCTCTTTAGAGCTCGATCAGTGGAGTAGGAACCATTGGGTTCCAAACCATGTTATATACTTGTGTTGTAAATTGTGTTTGTCGTATTTTATTACTGCTATATATTCCGTTGCACTAACATGACTTGTAGATACAAACACAATTGAATTCCATCATGCAACGAATCGATGCTATTCACCCCCCCTCTAGCGGTCAACATTTCCTCTACAATTGGTATCAGAGCCCCAGGGCTCTTCTACGGACTAACTGCCGGGAGCTAAAGATGCTAGAGGGTGAAGATGGAATTGGAAGAACAACTAGGTTGGGACATCAATACACCAGTGCCCTACACTCTATATGGACGAGAAGGCTTCAATTCTTGGAAGAGAAGAATTGAAGATTTTATCATGATGAGAGATTTTGAGAAGTGGTCCATCTTAATGGAAGGATTTGAATATCCAAGAGGACCAAAAGGTGGCTTCCTCAAAAAGAAGAGATGGAGTGAGGAGCAACTCCAACAATTCGAGAAAAATAAAAAAGGTAGTCAAATTTATCTTTGATTTAATTCCTAATGACTTCTTGTGTCGCCTAGGTGATTGTATGGATGCCAAGAAGCTTTGGAGGGAATTGGCCAAGCTCCATGAAGACCCATCACCGGCTCAAGAAGAGGAGGCTGAAGATGAATCCTCATCCACACAAGCGAGTGAGGATTCGGAAGTTGAGAAGGAATCAACTTCCGGATCGGTGGAAGAAGAGGAGAACTCCACCTCTAGGAATGAGGGGGAGGAGATTAGGGCATCTTCAATACCGGAGCAACAAGAAGAACCATCTACATCCGGTAGAGAGGAAAAGCAAGCTCAAGAGACCCTCACCACCAACCTAGGTAACTCAAACACATCGTTTCAAAATAAAATGAATATAATGTGTTTTGAGTGTAGGGAATCTGGACACTATAAGAGTAAGTGCCCAAAAAGAGTCAAGAAGGCTCCACCCGTGCAAAAGGTCAAGGAGACTGGTGCCTCAACGAAAAAGAGCAAGGAGCAAGTGATTTGCTTCAAATGATGGCTAACGGGGCATTAAAGGAGTCAATGCCCTAGGGGAAGCAAAAAGACCCAAAATGGAGCAACACATGTAGGGGGAGCTAAGTCTAACCCTAAGGTATATTTTAGTAATGCTTTTTCTAATTTAAATGTTAAAAAGCATGCTAGGAATATCAATTCTCTTGCAATTTATCATGACAAGCATGCTAGGAACAATGAATATTGTTTAGGAGCTAAGAAGGTCATCCTTAGGAGTAAGGAGAAATTTGGGACTAATATCCCTAAAAAAAATTTATCTAAAGATAAATCTAGGTCAAACAATTCTAGACCAATTCTACCTAGGGAGACAATTAGAAAGGTACAAGAGCACCTAGGTTTCAACTCCAATTGGACTAGGCATATGCCTAGGAAGAACCATGCCCAAGGATTAAATCAAAATTCAAAAATTGGGCAATTAGAGGTTGAAAATCAAGCCTTGAGGTCAAGGCTTGAGAAAATGGAAAAGCCCCTTAGGATTATGCAAAACCAAATAAAAGGGTCTAATGGTCAAAGTCAAGGGTTTAGGTCCAAAGTCAACACCTAGGGCCTAAGAGACAAGAGTCAACCAAGGGAAAGAAAGATTTGGGTCACAAACCTAAGCCTAAGGTGACTTATCATAGTGTTTCATTTGATTATGGAACACAAGCTAGGTCTACGAAGACCAAGGTTACTAGGGAAGTCATCCCTAAGGGTAACCAAGGTATGTGCCTAGTGGCTAGGGTTTCAAGGAAACCTAGGGAAGCCACTAAGAAGGTTACAAGGGGAGTCACCCGTAGAGTTAACCATGGCAAGACCCAAATGGCTAAGGCTAACAAGCCTAGAAGGGTCATTAGAAAGGTATCTAGGGAGGTTATCCCTAAGGAATACCTAGTAAACCCTAGGAGCTCAAATAGGTTTTGGGTTCCTAAGAGCGTGATCGATTCATGCTAGATGGGTTTAGGGTGTGCCAACCTTAAATGGATGGGTAGTTAACCTAACCATGGTAAAGGTGACACTTTAGGTTATTTTCAAGGTTATGGATACCTTGTAAATAAGTTTGATCTTTGGTCCTAAAAGATTTTAGGATGTGTCAATACATTCTTGAAATTATAAAAAATCAACTAAATTGGCACAATTTAGTTTTAGAGGTCTTGGTGTGTCATTTTGGGTTTTTGGCACACTTTGGGAAATTTAGGTAATATGGCAAAATATACTTAATTATATCAAATGACAACAAATATTAAAATTTAGGTATTCTTATACCTATACCTTTTATTTGTCATGCTTTGTTTGTCATATAACATGCCATGACATCATATTTATTTTTAACCATTTTATATGTCATGATCATGTTTAGGATTAAGGTTTAATGTCATGGGTTTTTAGACTATATCATATGCCATGACATCATGATCATTGGCCATGATTAATTATTGCTATCATTTATGCCATGATCATTCATGCATTTAAGTCAATGAAAATTGATTTAAGGACAATGGCATGACTTGGAGTCCCATTTATAAGGGAATCAAGTAGTGTTGCCTTAGAAAATGCATGAGACTTTTGTTTGAAAAATGCATGAAATCCTAGATTAGGATGAACAAAACCCACATATCACATCACATTGACTTGTATATGTTTTCATACACCCTAGCTATTGTTGGTGCAACAATACCCCAAGTATTTATATGTTTTGATGTTTGGATAATCATCTAAGTTAGGCAATGCTTTGTGATCTAAATGTGAATATGTTTAAGTGACAGGAAAATCCAAGTATGAAGACTTGGTAAAAGCAAAGTCCAAGTGTGATCTTGGCAAAGGAAGTCCAAAGGCAAGTCTTAGCAGCATAAGTCCAAGCATGTAGACTTGGCGACGTAAAATCCAGGCACGCTTTGGCAAAGGGAAACCCAAGACATGACAAAACCAAAGGAAGCTCTTGGAAGCAAAGCGCAAAGGATGAACAAGTCGCGGACTCGGAGGGATCCTAGAGGTGCAAGGCTTAAGGCAGAGCTAGAAGGTTGAGTCTAGGTCTAGGGGGTAAATTCAAGTATGAATTATTCATACTTGATGAGTATCAGTCGACTGATACGATGTATCAGTCGACTGGTCAGGTGCTCGACTGAGTCAGGCTGAAACCCTGACGATCAGTCGACTGCCAGGAGCTGGCAGTCGACTGATCGTGCCGAAGATGGGCACAGAATGGAGTCTCACTCGACTCCGCGCGGTGATCACTCGACTGATCACTTCATCAGTCGACTGATGAAGTGATCAGTCGACTGATCAGGCAGCCATTAGAAATTATGGCTGCGTATCTCCGTGGATTTGCTTAGTCAGAAGCCGTTGGCTTCGACGGCAGTCGATTGATGTTGTACATCAGTCGACTGATTGTCGTCCAATGGAAAAAAACAACCCTCTCTCTAAAGAGGGCTTGTGGTTGTTGAGTGGGTTAATACTTACTTTTTGATCATATTCTCAAGCCTCCATGATTTTTCCAAGATTTCTAGTGTTTTAATTTTCCTCCTCCCTAAACTTCATATTCATCCATTGTAAGAAGAGGAGGGTTGTTTGTAAAAGAAAGCTTCATAGTGAGATTGCTTAGGGTTGATCCACCTCAAGGATCGTCATGGAGTAGGAGTGTTATCTCCGAACCACGTAAAGGATTTGTGTTAGAATTGTGTATTCATTTCCTTTATTATTGTTATTTTTGTTTGTGCTTCCGCTAATCTTTTTGTAGAAACGAAAACAAGCTATTCACCCCCCCTCTAGCACTCCAAACGATCCCCTACAAGTGGTATCAGAGCCCGGATCGCATCCGAAGATCTAACAATCAACCGGAGCAAGATGGCTTTCCAAGAGGGGTATAGCACGGTGAGGCCTCCTTTCTTCGACGGCAAAGATTTCGACTACTGGAAAGGTAGGATGGAGTATTATCTTATGAATGATATTGAAAATTGGTTTAGCATTGTAGATGGATTCGAGAAGCCGGTCGATGAAAACGGAGCGCCCATACCGACCAAGGATTGGACAAGGGACATGGCCAAAAAGGCTCAAGTCAACGCCAAAGCAGCAACCACACTTCAATGTGGGTTGGTAAAGGAGCAACTAAGCAAGGTGGGGCCTTTTCGAATTGGCGAAGGAAGTTTGGGAGAAGTTAATTGAGCTCAACAAGGGATCCAAGGAAACAAGAAGAGCCAAGAGAGATCTCCTAATAGGCCAACTCCAAAGTTTTGCCATGAAGTCCAATGAGACCGTGAGTCAAATGCACGGTCGCTTCAAGGAAGTAGTCAACGGACTACATGTGATAGGTGAGAAGGTCGACGACCGAGACCTTGTAAGGTATGTGCTAAAAGCTTTCCCTTGAACAACCTTATGGGCTTCAATTGTTGATGCCTATAAGGTCTCTAGGGATCTTTCTTTGGTTAAATTAGATGAGTTATTTTGTGAATTTGAGTTTCACAAATAAGCTAACACTTAATCCAAAGAGAAAGGTGTAGCTCTTTTTGTAGGGAAGAAGGACAAGAATAAGAAGGAGAAGAAAGAAGTGTCTTCCTCATCCGAATCCGAGGAAGATTCATTTAGTAGTGAAGATGAGCTATCGGCAAGCGAGGTGGCTCATTATGTCAAGACGTTTGGTGGGAGGTCAAGGAAACTCACCAAGAAGGATGTGAGGAGGATGTTCCAATCCTCAAGAGGTAAGTCTTCTACTAGTTCAATTCCTTCATCTAACATAACTTGTTATGGTTGCAACAAGAAAGGGCACATCAAGCCAAATTGCCCGGAACTAAAGAAGGAGGAGAAAGAAAAGAAGCATAAGGAGAAGAAGGAAAAGAAGGAGAAGAAGAAGAAGGAGGCAATGGTGGCTCAAACATGGGACACACTAAGCTTGGAGGACTCTTCCGATGATGAAGAAGTGTGTCATGCCACCCGGAATCTAGCCCTCATGGCATTGGAGGAGGAAGCCGGAAGCTCAAGTGAGGAGTCTTCATCCTCTTCTTCAAGCGACGAATCATCATCTAGTGATGATGTGGTAAGCAACTCCTCTAGGGTAGATTTACTTTACAAAACCATTGCATGCCTTCAAAATGTCTTAAATAAATCAAAAACAAGGATTAAGGACTTAAAAGTAGAAATTAAGTTACTTAAAAATGTAGAACCATCTTGTGATGATGCATGTGCACTTAGGAATGAGAATGATGAACTTAGGAAGGAAATAGGTGATTTGCATGCATGTTTAGAAAAGTTCACCAATGGGTCCAAGTATCTTGATATGATTCTTAGGGACCAAAGAGCAATTTATAACAAGGACGACATAGGATACAAGCCTAAGGAAAAAGAAGTAGCTTTCACCTCTCTAGTTAGTAGAAAACCAACTATTAGGAGCAAGACTAAAAAGGCTTGGGTCCCCAAGAGTTATATAGTTGATGCTATTGGTCCTAAAATTTGGGTACCTAAGGCTTGCATTTTTCGTATTGTATAGGTAGAAGAACCAAGCTTATGGATTGTTGATAGTGGGTGCTCAAAATACATGACCGGTGACAAGAGCAAATTTTCAACCATCAACCACACTAGCAAGGGGAAGGTGTCTTTTGAAAATAGTGGTAAACTTAAGATCCTAGGAAAAGACACAATTGAGGTATCCCCAAATCTTGCCATTCATAAAGTGCTAATAGTTAAAAATATGAAATTTAATTTGCTTAGTGTAAGTCAACTATGCGATGCAAATTTTGATGTTCAATTTGAGTCTTCAAAATGATTCATAAGACACAAAACTTTAAATGAATGCATGTTAGTAGGTTTTAGGAAATCAAATATATATTATATCGATTTATCCTATGCTACTAATGTTTCCACTAAGTGTCTTGTTGCAAAAGAAGAAGAGAGTTGCCTTTGGCATAGGAGGTTAGGGCACATCAATATGAAGAACATTGCCAAAATAGCCAAAATGAAGTTGGTCAAGGGATTGCCAAAAGTCAAGCATCTCAAGGATAAAATGTGTGATGCATGCCAAGAAGGGAAACAATCAAAAACATCACACAAAGGTAAAACTTTACTTAGTACTGCTTTACCTTTAGAACTATTGCATAAGGACTTATTTGATTGTCATATTACCCCTTCCATGATTGGTAGTAAATATTGCTTAGTAATAGTAGGTGATTTCTCTATATTTACTTGGGTATTTTTCATGAAAAATAAGGATAAAACCCTAGGAATAATCATAGGATTTAGTAAGAGAGTAGAGAATGAAAGAAAACTCAAAATCAACCGGATCCATAGTGATCATGGTGTAGAATTTGAGAATTCTAATTTCTCAACTTTTTGTCTAGAACAAGGGTACAAGCACGAATTTTCTTATCCTAGAACACCCCAACAAAATGAGATTGTGGAAAGGAAGAATCATGCCCTACAAGAAGCAGCTAGGACTATGCTTAATGCATATTCTTTACCTAGCTACTTGTGGGCGGAAGCGGGTAACACTGCTTGCTATATCCAAAATAGGGTGTTAATTCATAGGTTTTTAGGAAAAATCCTATTTGAATTGTGGAATGGTACAATTTCAACAATTCACTATTTTAAAGTCTTTGGATGCAAAGTTTATATTTTAAACACCAAAGAAAACCTAGACAAATTTGAGTCCAAAGTGGATGAGGGAATCCTAGTGGGATACTCATCCACTAGTGTAGGGTATAGAGTTTATAATAAAAGAACTCAAAAGATTGAGGAATCTTCAAATGTCCAATTTGATGAAACCTCTAATACATACCCTAGGAAATCCCCCATTGATGATGATATCAATGACAAAAATCAAGAAATTACCCAAAAATTTTAAGATTTAACTTTAGGGGGTAATGATCAAGGGGGAGAGTTGAATCAAGGGGGAGTAAGTAGTGACTCCGATGATGAAAGAAGAATTGAGGATAATCATGATCAAACTCAATTTAATACACCTCCTAGAACAATAAAAGTTCATCAAAATCACCCTATAGATCAAATTGTAGGTGAATTATCTCAAGGAGTTATGACTAGGTCATTTCATAGGGATCCCTCTAGTCATATAGCCCTAATCTCCCAAATTGAGCCCAAAACAATCAAAGATGCATTACTTGATCCGGATTGGATCTTAGCAATGCAAGATGAATTGGCTCAATTTGAAAGGAGTCAAGTATGGGAGCTAGTTCCTAGACCTAATGACAATACCATCATTACTACAAGATGGGTCTTTAGGAACAAACTAGATGACCAAGGAAATATTACTAGGAATAAGGCAAGGTTAGTTGCAAGGGATTTTAATCAAGTTGAAGGACTTGACTATGATGAAACATATGCCCCGATTGCCAGATTAGAGTCTATTAGGATCCTATTAGGGTATACCTCTTATATAGGTTTCAAACTCCATCAAATGGATGTTAAATCGGCATTCCTAAACAGGTTCATTAAGGAAGAGGTATATATAGAACAACCTCCTGCGTTTGAGAGTATGGAATATCCAAACCATGTATACAAGCTTCGTAAAGCTTTATATGGTTTGAAACAAGCTCCCCGGGCCTGGTATGAAAGATTATCATCTTTCTTAATCTCTAAGGACATTAAGAGGAGTAGTATAGATCAAACTCTATTTATAAAGTCAACATCAAAGGACATCTTTATAGCCCAAGTATATGTTGATGACATTATCTTTGGGTCAACAAATGATGATCTTCTTCAAGACTTTATCAAGAATATGGAAAATGAGTTTGAGATGAGTCTAGTTGGGGAACTAAATTTCTTCCTAGGACAATAAGTCAAACAAACAAGTGAAGGAATTTATATTTACCAAATCAAATATGCTAACGAAATGATTAAGAAATTTGGTTTGGAAAATGCTAAAGTAGTGTCAACCCCTATGACAACTAATACAAAAATAGATAGTGATAATGAAGGAAAACAAATTGACCTTACACTCTATAGGAGCATGATTGGTAGTCTCTTGTACCTAATCGCTAGTAGACCCGATATATTATTTGCGGTTGGTATGTGTGCTAGGTACCAATAATGTGCCAAAGAATCCCATTTAGTTGCCGTTAAGAGAATCTTAAGATAAATCAAAGGCACACTAAATGTAGGACTATGGTACCCTAGGACTAGGTCTTTTGATTTGGTTGGGTACACCGATTCTGATTATGCCGATTGCAAATTGGATCGGAAGAGTACTAGTGGCGGATGCCAATTTCTTGAGTCCTCCCTAGTTAGTTGGAGTAGTAGGAAGCAACCTTGTGTTGCCCTATCCACCACCGAGGCCGAGTATGTGGCTATGGGTGGTTGTGTAGCTCAACTACTATGGATGAAACATACCTTAGAGGATTATGAGCTATCTTACTCCAATATGAAAGTATTTTGTGATAATGTGAGCACCATAAATTTGACCAAAAATCCGGTGCATCACTCTAGGACCAAGCATATTGAAGTCAAACATCACTTCATTAGAGATCATGTGGCTAAGGGGGACATTGAGCTTAATTACATTGAATCCAAGTCCAACTTAGCCGATATCTTTACCAAGGCTCTCCCCGAAGTAGACTTTTCATCACTTAGGAGAGAACTTGGGATGTGCTTGGTTGAATAAAGGTGTAGGTTTGCATGATCCTATAGAAATCCTAGGATTTATACCTTTAAGCATCTCACAAAATACCTAAGAAACCATGATTTTTGTATTGAGCCACTTAGAAAACATGTGAGATGTTAGGAAGATGCACTTGGTTCATCATGCTTGTTATGATGCATTACTATGAACTAAAGTGCTATATAGAGACATTAATCCTTCATTGGACCAATCATTGGGAAGGCTTATACACAGTTAATGTGCATATAGCTCCAAGAATATGATTGGAAATGTCAAATAAAACATAATTTAAACTATGTTTATCAAACTTTGGAAAATAGTTTTTAGGTGGAACACAAAAATGATACAAAGTTTACAAAACCATTAGAACTTTTGTTACTTTCCAAGATTGTATCAATCTTGAAATCTGGAAAACATATATTTTTCAAATTATTTTTCCTTGATAAAAAATGATTTAAGAAATGTGTACACAAAACTTCATGATTTTTTGAGGTTTCTAGAATATCTAACGCATTTTTAAAGTTGGGATAAAAAGGCTGAAATTTGGATTTCAGGCGTAGCAGTCGACTGCATCAGAAACCAGTCGTCTGATACAAGGTGATTTCTGATAAAAAGTTCTATTTCTTGGATTTAAATGTATCTTTGAATGTCCTAAAACTATGGTATGATCATTTTCAGTATAAATAAGTTTTTAGGACTATTTTTATGTAATGTTTTTAGGGGGAGTTTCCTCATATCAAAACTTTTCATCCCCTTAACTCATATTGTTGGTGCAAAGTTAGATTTTAATCTCCAATTCTTTGTTAGTCTTTGATCCAAATGTTTGTCATTCATCATGAACCATATCTTGGATTAAGGGGGAGCTTAACTTCAATTTTATATCTTAGTTCAAGATACACCAAATTTCACTCTTTCATGAAAATTTATGTATTCTTCTCTTTTTGATGTATGTCAAAGGGGGAGAAGGAATGTTTAAGTTAGAATTCATATTTAAAATATGATGGAAATATGATTATGTGCATGAATGTCTAAAGATAGAATGCATATTAAAAATATGATTATGTGTATATTAAAGACCTAACTTAAATGATTGTCAAACATCAAAAAGGGGGAGATTGTTGATGTAATAATGCCCCAAGCATTTATATGTTTTGATGTTTGGATAATTATCTAAGTTAGGCAATGCTTTGTGATCTAATTGTGAACATGTTTAAGTGACAGAAAAATTCAAGTATGAAAATTTGGTAAAAGAAAAGTCCAAGTGTGATCTTGGCAAAGGAAGTCCAAAGGCAAGTCTTGGCAGCATAAGTCCAAGCATGTAGTCTTGGCAGCGTAAAATCCAGGCACGCTTTGGCAAAGGGAAACCTAAGACATGACAAAAACGAAGGAAGCTCTTGGAAGCAAAGCACAAAGGATGAACAAGTCGCGGACTCAGAGGGAT
This sequence comes from Wurfbainia villosa, assembly GCA_025175895.1. Classification (NCBI taxonomy): domain Eukaryota; kingdom Viridiplantae; phylum Streptophyta; class Magnoliopsida; order Zingiberales; family Zingiberaceae; genus Wurfbainia; species Wurfbainia villosa. The sequence continues at coordinate 31,631,384 of CM046000.1, read as the reverse complement.
CCAAGAGGCGCAAGCCTTAAGGAAGAGCTAGAAGGTTGAGTCTAGGTCTAGGGGGTAAATTCAAGTATGAATTATTCATACTTGATGAGTATTAGTCGACTGATATGTGTTAGGGCAATCTCTTGCCGTAATAGGGTTTTGATGGTGTGGCAAAGGGTTTAAGTTAGGTTGGTATTGTTGATTTGATATGTGCGTTGAAGTCGTGCAGGACTTAGTAATTCGCACATGGAGCCATGGCGAGTTTCACCAACTCATCACTCGGGCCTTGAGTCGGTGAAGGATTGCTTTGCGGAAGCCGTGCGCTTGGAGCATCCGAGGGACCGCCGGACGAGGAGCTTGGAGTGAAGCCGGAGGAAGTAGACTTCGAGGCAAGAGACGCGAAGGAGCATTGCAGAGCCGTGCGCCTGATGCTTCCGAGGGACGTGGCCGCGAACGAAAAGAACTTCGAAGGCGAGGGACTCCGAGGGATGAGAGTGAGCGATTGTAACCTGGGAAGGGTAGCTCTTAGGTGAAACTTGGCCATTTGGCCAAGTGTCGGATGGGTTTTCCTGACACCGCCGATCGGCTATGTCATGGCGATCGCCTCGAGTCGGTCGATGGGTCGATCGATCGTATAAGACCGATGAGTGAGCGATCGCCATGGATCGGCAATCGTCGATGTCGATGGAATGACTTCCAGGAATGGCGGCCGATCGATGGCTCTGCACGCATGGAGTCGACTTCGGGCACTCACCGATCGAGCACCGGGCCGATCGATGGTGCCATCACGATCGATGCGATCATGATAGTATCCAACGTGGAAAGCGGCCGTTATTGGGCAACGGCTACAGCACCTGTCGACTGATGTGTGCCATCAGTCGACTGCTCCTGTGTCAACGGGAAGAAACCCTCTTCCTCTATAAAAAGGAAAGGGTTGGGACCTTGGAGGTCTAATGCTTATGCTCCTAATTGCTTCCAAAGTGCTCTAAGTGTTCTTCCACTCTTCTTACTAGTTTTATCTCCATTCTATTGTAAGAAGAGAGATTGTAAAGAGGTTACCTCCAACTAGCTTTGTGCAAAGGAGAGATCTAGTGGATAGATTGCGGAGTGATTCACCGTGGACGAATCGGACCGTGGATTAGCGGCGTAGCCGTGAACCACGTTATATCTTCGTGTTTGTATTGTCTTTGTTTTATTTCTATTTGCTTGTCTTAGTTTATTGCTTCCGCTTGCGCTAACGTTTTCGTAGACGAGCAAAATACCACATCCAACGAACGAGGGCTATTCACCCCCCTCTAGCCGGCCATATCGATCCCCAACAATACGATGTATCACCGATCGTCAGTGCTCGATCGAGTTAGGCCGAACTCGACGATCGATCGCCAGATCCGTAGTCGATCGATCAGTATCCGTCGACTGCCAATACTGGCAGTCGACTAATCATGCCGAAGATGGGCACAGAATGGAGTCTCACTCGACTCCGTGCGGCGATCACTCGACTGATCGCTTCATTAGTCGACTGATGAAGCGATCAGTTGACTGATCAGGCAGCTATTTAAATTACAGTTGTGTATCTCCGCGAATTTGCTTAGTCAGAAGCTGTTGGCTTCGGTGGCAGTCGACTGATGTTGTACATCAGTCCACTGATAGTCCAATGGGAAAAACAACCCTCTCTCTATAAAAATAGGGCTTGTGGTGGTTGAGTTGGTTAATGCTTACTTTCTGATCATATTCTCAAGCCTCCATGATTTTTTCAAGCTTTCTAGTGTTTGAATTTCCCTCCTCCTTCCTAAACTTCATATTCATCCATTGTAAGAAGAGGAGGGTTGTTTGTAAAAGAAAGCTTCATAGTGAGATTGCTTAGGGTTGATCCACCTCAAGGATCACCGTAGAGTAGGAGCGTTATCTCCGAACCACGTAAAGGATTTGTGTTAGCATTGTGTATTCATTTCCTTTATTATTGTTGTTTTTGTTTGTGCTTCCGCTAATCTGTTTGAAATGCTAGGATATGAGTTAAGTTCAAGGTGCATAGTTTTTGCATCTAGATGAACTAAAACTCATCTTTAACTAAAGGTGGATCATTGGGAAAGCTTATATACAAGTCATGTACATTGAGTCCAAGGAAATGATCCAAAATAAGGTTTTAAAATCCTTTTAGAAAACCTTGGTGAAGTCTATCTTTTGATAGCAATCACCATTGATGAAGTTGATACAAAGTGAGCCAAAACTTAGAAGTTTTTCTTCACTTTTGAACTTTGTATCAATTTTGATATTTTATGGGTAAAATATTTTTATATCATTTTTCACCCATTGTATTGGGCATAAGTATTATACGTATGAATTTTCATGATTTTTCGATATACGAATAATTATTTATGAATTTTCAAAATCTATTTATGATAATTGAAAATCGGATTTTTCAGTTATCAGTCGACTGCCCATGGTGGCAGTCGACTGATTTCTGAAGGACTCGACTGCCAAGCTGATTTCGGGAAAAACAAGGTTGTTTAGCTCATTTTCAGCTACGGTAAAGTTCCCTAACCACTCCTAACCCTAGGATATGCTTTGGGAAGCATTATGAAGGGTGAAAATCCATTGGATATGGATTAGGAGAGGTGTTAGGATGATGTATCAAATTTAAGGTATGGAAAAGTTCAAGGTTGAACTTTAGACCTTATTTTTGATGGTTTAGAGTTCCTATTGGCTTAGGGACTTCCCAAGGACATTGTTGGTGCAATGGTCAAGGGGGAGCAAGCCTTTAGGGGGAGGTATCCATCAAGGGATGATGGATGGTATTTTTTTCTCATGAGGGGGCAAATGGAATTTTGAGATACCCAATTTGGAAATTGGGAGAGTGTATAGGATTGTCTCTCTTAAGTGATATGGGACTTATCACTTGGAAGATGGTAGACATCCTAGGTATTTTTGGATCAAGGGGGAGATTGTAAGATCTCATTGGGACATGAGACATTGACCTCCTAAGAGAGAAAACCTTTTTGATGTTAGTCTAAAAGGGGGAGAATGTTATGGAGAGTGTTATCAATTGATGTTATCAATTGTCAATTCGGAGAATTGGGGAGAATGTTTGGGATTACCAATTTGGGATAATTGGTAAGGAGATTTGAGTTAGTGTTCTAACTCAAAGGTAAGTGTTTTTGTCAATCATCAAAAAGGGGGAGATTGTTGGTGCAATCGGCCCAGGTCACAATTGACCGGACTCGAGTTTGACTCAAGTGATGTTTTGATGTTTGACATGGAAGTGTATGACATGGAGGTTTGACATTGATGTTTGACATTGATGTCTGGTAATGTTTTAGGGAGATTGTTGGTACAATCGACCCGGGTCATGATTGACCAGACTCGAATTTGACTCGAGGGGGATTTTGATAGTTGACTGGGGTTGACCATGTCATGGAAAGTCCAAGTCTTGAGTACTTGGCATGAAAAGTCCAAGCATGGTCTTGGCAAGGAAAAGTCCAAGCATGGGTCTTAAGCATAGGTCTTGGCATAGAAAGTCCAACTTGGGTTGGCAAGGGAAAGTCTAAGCTTGAGTCTTGCCATTTAAGAAGTCCAAGGGGTTGATATTGGCGGTGTAAAGTTCAAGCGAGAGTCTTGGCAGCATAAGTTCAATGGTTGGCGGCATAAAGTCCAAACGGAGTCTTGGCAGTGTAAGTCCAATGTGCCATGGCGCTGTAGACACCGTTAGCATGACATAGCCGATGATATCACCTGAAGGCTAGCGCAATGGATGAACAAGTCATGGATGACTTGGAGGGATCCAAGAGGTGTGAAGCTGACGGAGGTGGCTAGAAGACTTAAGTCTAGGCTAAGGGTGGTCTAGCAAGTATGGGGGCACCATACTTGGGTTAAAACCTCATGTTTGAGGTGTGCCAGTCGACTGGTGTCATATGGAAGTCGACTGGTGTGAGTCAACTAGGATATGACTGCGGGAAGTGTCCTAGCAGTCGACTGCCAGAGGAGGGTTGTCGACTGATTGGGCTAGCAGTCGACTGATCATGTGATCAGCCGATTGGTGCTCGGTATTTTGGGCACAGAATGGAGTCTAACTCGACTGCTAGGGTTAGCAGTCGAGTGAAGGCTAGATCATTCGACTGATGTACATGATCAGTCGACTGATGTCCTTTCCGTTGGATTTTTCCAGCGTGGATTACACCATTGTCTCACAGCAATAGTGTCATCAGTCGACTGATCGGCGATTTCCAGCCCAGGTAGAAGCTTTAAATGGAGCTCGTGGAGGAGGAAATCACATCCGGTTTTTGAAGGCTTTTGGGGTGATTTGTTACTGCAAATCAGGGTCTCCAAGTGCAATTCAAGAAACCACAAAGCAAGAAATCAAAAGAGCATTTGTAAAGTTTTTCTTTGCATATATTGTAATATTCTTTTTGTATTTGCTTGTTTTACCTTGTATTACTTTTGTAATTTGTTGTAAGAGGTTTCTCCACCTCCGGATTGTTCCGATAAAGAGTTATTTGTGATTAGTGATTGTGTGTGCATCACTAGAGCTCTTTAGAGCTCGATCCATGGAGTAGGAATCATTCGGTTCCGAACCACATTATATGCTTATGTTGTAAATTGTGTTTGTCGTATTTTATTATTGCTATATATTTCGCTGTGCTAACACGAATTGTAGAGACAAACATAATTGAATTCCATCACGCAATGAATCGACGCTATTCACCCCCCTCTAGCGGTCAACATTTCCTCTACAGTAACTAAAGGTAATTATACTTAACCATAATTTCATGTAATTTCTACCAAGGTTAAGTATTATCAAAAAGACCTATCATGATCATAAAACAAGTATTGTCCATAACTACACATCATGATCATAAAGCATGTTTATGATAACAAAACAAGTATGACAAATCATGATTCAAACATTATCACCCAATTCATCCACCATGCTCATAAGTCAACAAAATAATATGATATGAATTAAGTCCACTTATGGTTGACTATCCTAGGTTTCTCTAACCCTTAAGAATTGACTTGGGAACCCAATATAATTTCTTTCCAATAGGGTTCACCAAGTACTCCTTTAGGATCCATTTCCTAGCTACCATGGTTGTTTTAGCTTGTCCTCTAGCAATTAAACAATGGTAGGCTTTTTCATGTTTGGATCCTTTATAACCTAGGCCCTTTTTGTTAAAGCATGCCCTTTGGCTCCTTATAATCATATTCAATGTATTTGAGCCAATGGTGAATTTTTCAAGGGCCTTAGTGAGGAATTCTACCTTTTCTCTTAAAGCCTTATTCTCTTCTAAACATGCATCATTTGTCATAGAAGAAGAAGCATTATCATTTAAACATGCATTTTCTAGCTTTTCTTCTAATTTCTTAATTTCATCAAGCATGCATTTGTTTTTCTTCTTTACTCTAAACAAATCCTTAGTCAAACTAGAAATCATGGAAATAATATTTTGAGAGGGTAGTTTCTTTACCTCACTTATCCAATCCTCTTGTTCCGAATCCGATGAAGATGATGCTCCCTCTACATTTGAGCTCTCCTCCTCACTTGAGCTTGCTTCTTCTCTTTCGGATGAGGTGGAGGCTATGTCATCAATCCCCATGAGTGCAAGATGCATGAAGACTTCTTCTTCATCCGATGAGGATGGATCATCCCACGTATCCTTTAAATTATGCATTTTTGATTTCTTTTCCTCTTTCTTCATCCCTTATCTCTTCTTGTCTTTCTTCTTGTCTTCCTTTGCTTTATTCAAGAGAGGACATTCATCTCTCATGTGCCCCTCTCCTTGGCAATTGTAGCAAATCACCTTCCTAGTACTCCTTCTCCTATCATGAGACTTGTTAAATTTAAAATTCTTTAAAATACGTCTCACTTTTCTTACCATATATTCTTCTTCATTGCTATTCATTGAGGAGGATGATTCGTTATCGGTTGAGGAGGGTGTAGTCTCCTTCCTCTTCCCTTTGTTGAACACTAGTGTTACTCCCCTTGACTTTGTGCTTGGTTCTTCAACTATGCCTTCAAGCCTAGTCTCATGAAGTTCCATGGTAGAGAAAAATTCTTCTAGAGTACTTACCTCTAGATTCCTTGGAATGTAGAATGAGTCCACCATGGAACTCCATTTTGATGATCGGGGGAAGGCATCTATTGCTTTTATTATCATGTCTCTATTTTAAAGCTTCTCCCCTACACTAGATAGACCATTAATTATTTCTTTAAAATGAGAGTGTAGAGATAATACCTTCTCCCCTTTGTCTAGCTTGATGTTGTTCAATTGTGATCGGAAAAGGTCCCTTCTAGCTAGCTTGGCTTCGGATGTGCTTTCATGAAGCTCCACTAGCTTTTCCCACATTTCTTTATAGCACTCGCCAATCCTATTAATCTCTTGTTGAGGAAGCACATTATAGAGATGGTGCTTGACTTTCGAATTTGCAAGGTGCTCCTCTCTTTGCTTCTTAGTCCATCTTGATTTTTCGATTGGCTTTCCTTCTTCATCCCTAGGTATCTCGAAACTGGTTTCCATAATAATCATAATATCAAAGTCCATTTCGAAAAATACCTCCATACGATTTTTCCACCAAGCGAAGTCCCCTTTGAATTTAGGCGGATGAAAGTTCGAGTCGACCATTTCGTTGTCATACTGGTTTTGGCGATGAGTCCTTCGATAAGCTCCTCGCTCTGGTATCACTTGTTGGAGGATCGTGGCCCGACTATAAGGGGAGTTGAATAGTCTCGATGTCGTAGATGGAAATAGCTTGCGTCTTAATCGTCTACAAGAGTAATTAGCGCAGCAGAATATGCTAAAACAAAAACAATTAAGACTAAAGACAAAGATTAAGAGATGCAAAAGCTAACAAGAGATGTAACATGGTTTACGACCCTTGTCGCTAATCCACAAACGATTCGTAAGGTGAATCACTTCTCAACTCAATCCACTAGTCTCTCCTTTAGCTTAAACAAGGTGGAGGTAACCTCTTTACAACAATTCACTCCCTCTTACAATAGAATAGAAGTAAGCACAAGGAAGTGGAGTGGAAAACATTTAGGGCACTTGGGAGTATGAATGGGAGTTAAGAATTAACCTCCCCAAGGCACCCAAGGCCTCCTCTTATAGAGAGGAAGTCATTCTTCCCATTGGGCACGAAGTGTTGGGATATATACTGAAAAGTCTATCTTTTGTATGAACATCATTATTTTGAAATAAGAATCACATGATCATTGTTTGCGTATTTTTATGGTTATGCATATTGTCTAATACATTTCATTGTAGATAATATGGTATGTGGTGTCACACGGGAGATCATGTTATCGACTCCTTGTAAAGTATAAGTATAGGCTCACAACCGAGATGGCTTTGGACAAACCATTGGTATGGTTGTAGTGTGATTTGGTATTGGTTTGTCTTGACCATAGAATCACACTAGTACACTTTGTGTGTATTGAGCAGGACCGACTTAGAGGTGATTCGATTTATTGCTGACTACATAATCGAATCGGACCTCAGATATTATATTGTACATACTCTTAATCCCGATATAATAACGGGTACATATAATTAGTATTCATTTCTTTGATTTACCAATGGGCAAGATTTATAGATTAAATCGATAGGCTCGGTAAGCTGGGAAATGATATTATTTATATAGTGTATCATTGATTATAGGAGGAACCCATGTCCTATATATTAGGATGATGATGTCCCCTTGAGGAGCTCATAAGGTTCATCATGTAAACCCTGCAGGTGGACTTGGTCCGACATGATGAAAAGGTTGAGTGGTACTACTCATGGAGTTAGATGTTGATTAATTAATGGTTAGTAAATTAATTAATCGACGTACATTAGAGATCTTAAACACGGGGAGAAAATGTACATATAATATATAGAGCCCATATTAACTTATGGGGTTTGGTGAGGTAGATCAATGATAATCCTTTAGTGGATTGGATTATCATTAATGGATCAGACTTTATGTGGGCTTGATCCATTGGGTGGCCAAGATCCAACTCCTCCTCATGGTCCCTATTGTAGCCTATTAATACCTCATGAAGCCTAGATCCAATGGATGGAAACAAAACTCTAGATCCAAAGGTAGAGATTAAATCTCTAGATCCGACGATTGATATTTAATCTCTAGATCCGACGGTTGAGATTAAATCCCTAGAACCAATAGTGGAGATTAAAACAAGGCTTATCCCTAACTCTATAAAAGGAGAGGAGGGGGTGGGCGGCAAGAAGAATCCCATTAGAGATAGGATTAGGGTTTTGGCCGGCAAGAGGCTTGGAGCTAGGGTTTGGAGTTGGCGACACAAAATAAGGAAACTTATTCCTTATCTTCTTCTTCCTCAAGATGGCTGGCGCCCAAGCAGCCCTTTCCAGCCCTTGGTCGGCATCCAAAGCATCCCTTCTTCCTCTCTTTGGCCGGTAGAAACATAGCTTAATGTCTTCCCTTTGAGCTTTTGGCCGCAATCCATCTTTCTCCTTCTCCTTGTTGGCCGGCGGCAAGCAATTTGCTTGTTGCTTGTTGGTTGACTAAAGGAAGGAGAAGGGTCTTGTTTCTATTCTTCCTCTTGCTCGGAACAAGCAAGGAAGGAAGATTGGTGATCTAGGAGCTTCAACTTTTGGTAGATCATTGCCCACACTGTAGGGAGATCAGGACGGCCGGCTAGTGGGGGGTGAATAGCCCTCGAACGTTGGATGTCGGAATTCGCTCGTCTACAAAGAGATTAGCGCAACGGAAACAATAAAGCAAGACAAGCAAATAGAAATATAAGAAATCAAACGCTAACAAGATGGTGTAACATGGTTCACGGCTACGCCGCTAATCCACGGTCCCCGATTCATCCTCGGTGAATCACTCCGCCAAAACCAATCCACTAATGGTCTCTCCTTTGCACCAAGCTAGGTGGAGGTAACCTTTACAACCAAGATCACTCTTCTTACAATAAGATTGAAGTAAAGACAAGTAAGAAGAGTTTAAAGCTTGTGGGGCACTAGGAAGATCACTTAGAGCATAAGCATTAGCCTCTCAAAGGCTTACACCCTCTTTTTTTTATAGAGAGGGCTGATTTCTTCCCGTTGGCCGCCACCAGTCGACTGCTGCCCTTGGCAGTCGACTGCCATCACTACAACGGCCTCCGAATACGTCGGATTCTGACCGTTGTAGTCCAACAGAACACTTGGCAGTCGACTGATGGACCTCACCAGTCGACTGCTGCCTACATAGTCGATCGATCGGCTACGGCGGTCATGCACGCGATATCCTCGGCGATCGGCGGTCATTCCATGGCGATCATTGCTGATATAAATCTATCGATCGGATACGGTCGAACCCACTCGACTTAGAGCGATCGCCATTACATGGCCTTAACATAAGTTTGAGCTTATCGTAAACCTTAACCCTTGCGGTCAAGTCTCCGACACTCAGCCATTCGGCCAAGTTCACCTAATGAGCTACTTACATTTCACTCATTCTCTCATCTCACTCGAAGTCCCTCGCCGAAGCTCTCTTCGTTCGCGGCTACGTCCCTCGGCAGCATCAGGCGCACGGCTCTGCAATGCTCCTTCGCGTCTCTTGCCTTTGAAGTTTGCTTCCTTGGCTTCACTTCAAGTCATCTCGTCCGGCGGTCCCTCGGATGCTCCAAGCGCACGACTTCCGCAAAGTCATCCTTCACCTACTCAAGGACTGAGGTTGTGAGGGTGAACCTGCCAAGGCTCCATGTGCGAATTACTAAGTCCTGTAAGACTCCAACGCACATATCAAATAACAATACCAACCTAACTTAAACCCTTTGCCACACACATCAAAACCATATCATGGCAAGATATTGCCCTAACAATCTCCCCCTTTTTGATGTGTGGCAATCCGTTTAAGTTAGGTAAAAACATTTGATATAAATTTCTAAGGTAAGAAAGCATGTAAACATAAACATGATATAACAATATGCAACTCCCCCTTAATCCATGAAACTCTCTCTACAAATTCTCCCCATATCATAATTTACTTAAACACAATTATTTCTCCCCCTTTGACACCATCAAATAGATTAATACTAAGTTATAAACCTATGGCATCAAGTATAATAGAAGGAAAATACCAAAAACATGTTTAAAATCTTAATTCAGAAAATATTGGACTGTTTTTCAGGTGAGCAGTCGACTGCTATCAGTATGGCAGTCGACTGGCACAATGGTTTCCGAAATTCTGATTTTCTGGGTGAATTTCAAAAATGCATTAAAAATCCTAAAAATTTCAAAAAATAGTGAAATTTGGGGAACACATTTCTTGTAAGGTTCTTTATCAGTGAAAAATAATTTTTCTTGAAAGATCATTATATTTTCACGTATTTTCCAAAAATCCAAAAGTTTTAAAAACCACTAGGTTTTTGACCATTCTAGTATCAAGTTTAACACCTAGTTTTGCATCCAATTATTTCAAAACATGAATACATAGATTTTAAAGTAAGAAATTGTTTTGAAAACATATGAAATATCCAACCATGATCTTTGGGCAATATGTCTATGAATTAAACATAAGCCTTCCCCATGATTGGTCTATTATTGCTATTTTGATACTTTAAATGACCATCTAAATGCCATAGGCATTAGTGGACATTTGTATCATCCTAACATCTCACTCATGCTAAGTTTTCAATCATGGTAGCCTATAGTGAGTGTGAGATGTATCCTAGAGGTATTTGTATATACTTAACCATTATATTCATGCAATTATATCAAGGTTAAGTATCATCCTAACAATCCACATGATCATAAAGACATATATGAATGAATTCTACATTATGATCATGAAACACATGTATTCATTGAATTGTTATCATGCATTAGGTATTATGTCATGATAATAAGCAAAATATCACCTAAGGCATGATTTAAACCCTATTTCTTATGATGATGTGCCAAATATCAAAATCATAAATCATGATTGCAAACATGTGTAACAATTATATCAATTATCATGATTTAAGCATTATTATTTATTTATAGGTACGTTATCATCACCTAACACTATTTAAAAATGTTGTCCCGCCATCCTAAGTCAACCAAAATATGATATAGGTCAATTGCATATGGTTGACTACCCTAGGGTTATCCTAACCCTTAAGGATGGATTTTGGAACCCAAAATAAGTTCTTGCCTATGGGGCTCACTAGATACTCCTTAGGAATCCATTTCCTAGCTATTACTTTCTTCTTATCTTGTTCCCTAGCAATTAGGCATTTATAGGCCTTTTCATTTTTCTTTTCTTTGTATCCTAGGCCTTTCCTATTAAAGCTAGCTCTTTGGCTCCCTATAATCATGTTCAAGGTGTTTGAGCCAATTGTGAATTTCTCTAGGGCTTTTGTCAAATAGTCTACCTTTTCCCTTAAAGCCCTATTTTCATCCATGCATGCTTCACTAACATTAAATGACATATATTCATGTGAGCATGCATCATTTAAGCTAGAAGAAATATTTTCATTTTCATTTAAGCATGATTTTTCTAGTTTATATTCTAGATCATTAATTTGATCTAGCATGCTCTTATTCTTCTTCTTAGCTCTAAATAAATCCCTAGTTAAGCTAGAGACCATGGAAACTATTTTCTTAGGAGTTAGATTTGTTACCATAGTCTCCATGTCCTCTTCTTCTTCTTCGGATGAGGATGTAGAGGAGGCTCTCCCTTCACTTGAGTTCTCTCCACTTGTGCTTGATTCTTCATATTCGGTGGAGGAGCAATCCAAGTCGTCAAATGCCATCAATGCTAGGTTGGTGACAAATGCATTTTCTTCCTCGGATGATGATGAAGATGAGGAGGAAGGGTCATCCCAAGTCTTTGCTTTGAATGCCTTGGCCTTCCCCTTTTCCTTTGCCTTCTTCTCCTCTTCCTTTTTCTTCTTGCTCCCCTTCTTCTTCCTCTTTTCTTCTTTCTTTTTCTTCTTTTCCTTGCTCTTGTTTAGGAGGGGACAATTATCCCTTATATGTCCCTCTCCTTGGCAATTGTAGCATATGACTTTCCCCCTTGGTCTTCTACTCCTATCATTGGATTTATTAAATCGAAAACCTTTTAAAGCACGCCTTACCCTCCTTACCATATACGCTTCTTCCGTGCTATCCATGGAGGAGGAGGAAGATGCTTCATCATCGGAGGAGGAGGGGATCTCTATCTTCTTCTTCCCCTTGTTTGCCATCAAAGATACTCCTCTTGAAGGTTGGATTTTTGGCTCTTCTTGTATTCCTTCAAGTCTTGTTTCGTGGAGATCCATTGTTGAGAAGAACTCCTCCAAAGTGCTCACTTCTAAATTCTTGAAGATATAAAATGAGTCCACCATAGAGCTCCATTTTGAGGATCGCGGAAAGGCATCTATAGCCTTCATAACCATATCCCGGTTTGATAGCTTCTCACCTACACTTGACAAACCGGTTATAATTTCCTTGAAACGAGAATGTAAGGAAATTACCTTTTCTCCCTTTTCTAGTTTAATGTTGTTGAGTTGGGAGTGGAGGAGGTCTCTCCTTGCTAGCTTCGCCTCGGATGTGCCTTCATGAAGCTCAATTAGCTTCTCCCACATCTCCTTGGCACTTAGGCATTCTCCAATTTGGTTGATCTCTTGTTGGGGAAGCACATTGAAAAGATGATGCTTGGCTTTTGAGTTTGCAAGGTGCTCTTCCCTTTGTTTTTAGTCCACCTAGATTTCTCTATTGGCTTTCCTTCTTCATCCCTAGGCAAAACGAAACCGGATTCCATTGTAATCATAATATCAAAATCCGTTTCGAAAAATACCTCCATTCTCTTTTTCCACCAAGAGAATTCGCCGTCGAACTTTGGTGGGTGGATGTTGGAGCCGGTCATTTTGAATGTTGCTTGTTGTGGCGGTTAGTCCTCGACAAGCTTTCCTTGGCTCTGATACCACTTGTAGGGAGATCGGGACGGCCGGCTAGAGGGGGGTGAATAGCCCTCGAACGTTGGATGTCGGAATTTGCTCGTCTACAAAGAGATTAGCGCAACGGAAATAATAAAGCAAGACAAGAAAATAGAAATACAAGAAATCAAACTCTAACAAAATGGTGTAACGTGGTTCACGGCTACGCCGCTAATCCACGGTCCCCGATTCGTCCTCGGTGAATCACTCTGCCAAAACCAATCCACTAATGGTCTCTCCTTTGCACCAAGCTAGGTGGAGGTAACCTTTACAACCAAGATCACTCTTCTTACAATAAGATTGAAGTAAAGACAAGTAAGAAGAGTTTAAAGCTTGTGGGGTACTAGGAAGATCACTTAGAGCATAAGCATTAGCCTCTCAAAGGCTTACACCCTCTTTTTTTATAGAGAGGGCTGATTTCTTCCCGTTGGCCGCCACCAGTCGACTGCTGCCCTTGGCAGTCGACTGCCGTCACTATAACGGCCTCCGAACACGTCGGATTCTGACCGTTGTAGTCCAACGGAACACTTGGCAGTCGACTGATGGACCTCACGATCGGCCGCCTCAGTAGTCGATGCCCGATCGGCATGAGCGGTTCTGCCCGCGATATCCTCTGGCAGTCGACTGCTATTCCATGGCAGTCGACTGCTGGGCATAAACCCATCAGTCGGATACCAGTCAAACCCACTCGATCGAGAGCAATGACTTCCATTACATGGCAATGATCGGTGTGCGTGAAACTCAAACTTAACATAAGTTTGAGCTTCCGGCGGTCGGGTATACCTTAACCCTTGTGGTCAAGTCTCCGACACTCAGTCATTCGACCAAGTTCACCTAATGAGCTACTTACATTTCACTCATTCTCTCATCTCACTCGAAGTCCCTCGCCGAAGCTCTCTTCATTCGCGGTCACGTCCCTCGGCAGCATCGGGCGCACGGCTCTGCAATGCTCCTTCGCGTCTCTTGCCTCCGAAGTCTGCTTCCTTGGCTTCACTTCAAGTCATCTCATCTGGCAGTCCCTCGGATGCTCCAAGCGCACGGCTTCCGCAAATACATCCTTCACCGACTCAAGGACCGAGGTTGTGAGGGTGAACCTGCCAAGGCTCAATGTGTGAATTACTAAGTCCTGCAAGACTCCAACGCACATATCAAATAACAATACCAACCTAACTTAAACCCTTTGCCACACACATTAAAACCTTATCATGGCAAGAGATTGCCCTAACACACACGACGTCCGGAAGGAGGAAGGTCATACAATAGAAGATCGAGAGGTATAACACTTATCTATCTTCATATGTAACATGTTTGTAATTGTTTTTCAATTATATAAGCATGATATATTCTGTTTTGTGGCTAATATAACCTGGACCCCGAACATAAACACAAAAGTCGGCGATCCGTACATCGTCTATTCCGCGGCTATTCGTAGAATGGAGGTTGGTCGTTTGAACAACAAGTTTGTTCAAGTGACTACTCTAATCGAATAGCACGACGATGACAAGGTTGTTTGGGCAATCCCTCTTGTCAAGGATAAATTTTTTTATCCGGGGACGTAGAAGGGATCGCCATGAACAAGCGACCGAGTTGAAGTGGGAAGCAAAGTTTCTTACCTTCAAGTGGTATCAGAGCCATGGTTTTCGATTTCGTGTGTTTTGGATTCGGTTACTTTTATGCAATTTTCATATATTATATGTGCCGGATAATAGTAGGATATGCATAGGTTAACTCTTTGGTTGCAAGCATAGGATCCAACTATTATGTCCATATGTGTGTATGTGATTGTATGTTTGTAAATGTATATTTTGTTGAATCCTCGGGGTTGACGAGGCTAGTATTTAATTTTTTGTAAATTAGAAACGACATTGTTTAGCCACTCTTTTTATTTTAGTTTACTTTCAATCTAGATTTCATGTACACTCCCTCGTGGAGTATAGGATCGATGGATGTAAATTAAAATAGATTTTAGTCTCGGCTCGGATCTCTGGATGGCTCGTACATAGCGTAGGAGGAGCGGATGAGATGGCGATACGACGGGAGACATATTGAAGACAATAGCCATAATAGTTGAAAATTTTTTATTTTTCATATTTATTGCTTATTGCTTGATATACATGTCGTAGGCTAGAAAATTTCTCAATTTCAAATTACTAAGTGGGAGAGGGAAATTTTTATAAATTCCCACGGTCTCCATTACGATTTGACAAGTGATGCAAACAAACTTGCGCATCAGCTCTGAGTGCCTTTCTCCCCATCGGATGAGTTTGTTTGCGGATCATAAGGTCGAATATGGTTATAGGAAATTGTTAAGGAGCATGTGTACTTCCCCATCGGAAGGCACATAACCCGAGATAATTACCTTGGTACCGAGTAATGGTGAATACTTAGATACAAATATAAGTATCCTCCCCATCGGAGTCACTGCTTTTATTTGTAGGGCCAAAGAGGAACCAACTATTAATTTTACTTGTCAAAAAGTCAGGTTGACAAGATAGTAAAATTAATGGGTAAAACCTCCTCATACAAATGTAGAATTCGTATACGTCCACACTATCGTGGCATATGATATTCTCGGTGTTTTGAGGTGTTGGTTGATTTTAAAATTTTATTGTTTGAGGAATCAATAATTTTTTGAAATCTAATGTTTTGATCTATGTGATTCTTAGGTTTTCTTTCAAAATGACTTTCAACCCACTTGCTGTGATACTGAAAGAGAATAAACTTACTGGACCCAACTATGTTGATTGGAAGAGGAATCTAGACATTGTCTTGACTGCTGAGGAATACAAATATGTACTCCTCGAAGAGTGCCCTCCTAAGCCTGCAAATGATTCTGGGGAAAAAAAGAAAGAGAGTTATAAGAAGTGGATCAAGGCCGATGAGATGGTGCGGTGTTACATTTTGGCAACTATGTCAAATGTACTGCAACATCAGCATCAAGCCATGCCCACTGCTTATGACATGATGCTCAACCTCAAAGAGCTTTTTGGATACCAGAATCGGGCTACAAGGTAGGAAGCCATGAGGAACTTGATGACAACCACCATGATCGAGGGAACACCGGTGAGGGATCATATTCTCAAGATGATGGCTCATTTGAATGAGTTAGAAGTCCTCGGAGCTGAGATCGATGGGGAAACCCAGGTCGATATCATTCTCCAGTCTCTACCTAGGAGCTTTGAGCAGTTTCGCTTGAACTACAACATGAACAAGAGGTTGTATTCATTGGCGGAGCTTCTGACAGAACTCCAGGCGGCAGAGGGGCTATTTCGTCAGAGTGCTCAGGCGCATGCCATGGTGACCCAAAAGGATTCTACTTCTAAGCCGAAAGGCAAGAAGAAGAAGAAACAAACTGGGACAAAGGTGGGTGGAGGAACTCAGAGAGGAATGAAGAAGCCGAAAGGCAAGTGCTTCACTTGTAAGCAAACTGGACACTGGAAGAAGGACTACCCCAACCGCAAGCAAAACAAAGGTATATCTTTTGGTCTAGTCGTTGAAACATGTTTAGCGGTGTTATCTACCGGCACCTGGTGTGTAGATACGGGAGCCACTGATCATGTCTGCAATACTTTGCAGGGGTTCTAGGAAACCAGACGACTGGCTGAGGGAGAGATTACTGTGTACTTGGGCGATGCCACAAAGGTGGCGGCTGTTGCAGTGGGAGACGTTTATTTATCTTTTGAGAAAAATAAAGTTTTGGTTCTTAAGAATTGCCTTTATGTACCTTTATTTAGAAAGATTTAATTTTGGTTTCTAAATTATTTATGGATGGATATTCTATTTCTTTTAATGACAGAGTTGTTATAAAAAGGAATAGGGATATTATCTGTTCGGGTGCATTTATAAGAAATTTATACACACTTGAACCAAAAGCTCCCACGATGCAAATAGAAGTTAATAACTCATCTTCTAATTCCAATAAGAGAAAAGAACCTTCAAAGATGAACCAAACATATTTTTGGCATCTTAGGCTTGGTCATATTAACCTAAGCAGAATTCAAAGGTTGATAGCTAATGGACCTCTGGGTTCATTAGTGGTGGAAGATTTCCCAACCTGCGAATCCTGCTTGGAGGGTAAAATGACCAAGAGGCCTTTTAAGGCCAAGGGGTATAGAGCCAAAGATGTGTTAGAATTGGTTCATTCTGATTTGTGTGGTCTTATGTCTATCCAGGCTAGAGGTGATTTTGAGTATTTCGTCTCTTTTATAGATGATTATTCGAGATATGGATATATTTTCTTGATGCGCCGCAAGTCTGAATGCTTTGACAAGTTCAAAGAATTCAAGGCTGATGCGGAGAAACGTCAAGGTAAAAGTATCAAGACACTGCAATCTGATCATGGTGGTGAGTACCTCTTGGGAGAGTTTAGGAATTACTTATCAGAGGCTGGGATTCAATCCTAATTGTCTGTACCTGGCACACCCTAGCAGAATGGTGTAGCAGAGCGAAGGAATAGGACTCTTATGGAGATGGTTAGATCGATGATGAGTTATTCTGAGTTGCCAGATTCGTTCTGGGGATATGCTTTAGATACGACAGTGTATATTCTGAACTTGGTCTCATCTAAATCAGTGCCTTCTACTCCCACAGAATTGTGGATTGGGCGAAAGCCTAGTCTAAGACATATTCGGATTTAGGGGAGTCTAGCACATGTGCTGAAGGCGGATGCTGGTAAGTTGGAATCTTGTACAGAAGTACGTATGTTCTTTGGCTATCCTAGAGGAACGAAAGGTGGTTTGTTTTATAGTCCTAGAGATCAGAGGGTGATCGTTAGCACGAACGTCAGATTTCTAGAGGAAGACTATGTGATGAACCACAAGCCCATGAGTAAGATTGTTTTAGAGGAATTAAAAGGGGAAGATACTTCTTCAGTACCATCGGTACAAGAGGATACCATAAGTCACTGCACCACGTGTCACAGAGGATACACAGTTGATACCTCGTCGTAGTGGGAGGGTTGTGAGATAGCCGGATAGATTCATGTTCTTGGGAGAATCTTCTGATTTGATCCCTGGACATATGACGAGGCAATCCAAGATAAAGATGCAGTATCTTGGCAAAGTGCAATGAATACTAAGATTGAATCTATGGATTCAAATCAGGTCTGGGAGCTAGTGGAACCACCCGATGGTATAAAAACCATTGGATGCAAGTGGATCTACAAAAGAAAGAGAGGAATAGACGGGAAAGTTGAGACCTTCAAAGCGAGGCTTGTTGCGAAGGGGTATACTCAGAAAGAGGGTATCAATTATGAGGAGACCTTTTCGCCGGTAGTCATGCTTAAGTCTATCCGGATTCTCTTATGCATTGTAGCTCATATGGATTATGAGGTGTGGCAGATGGATGTCAAGACAACTTTCCTTAATGGAAGTCTTGTGGAAAACATCTATATGAAGCAACCAGAGGGATTCATTGCGAAGGGCAAAGAGCATCTTGTATGTAAGCTTAATCGGTCCATTTATGAATTGAAGCAAGCTTCGAGGTCTTGGAACATCCACTTTGATGAGGTAATCCAGTCTTATGGATTTATTCAAAGTCCGGATGAGTCTTGTGTATACAAGAGATGTGACAAAAATGTAGTGGTATTTCTTGTACTATACGTAGATGACATTTTGTTGATTGGCAACAATATCAAGGTGTTATCGGACGTAAGGATATGGTTGTCCAAACAGTTTGATATGAAGGACTTGGGAGAAGTGGGACACATCCTTGGGATCAAGGTTATAAGGGATCGCAGGAAAATGATGTTGTGTTTATCCCAAGCTTCATACATAGACACAATTATGGATCGTTTTAGCATGCAAAACTCCAAGAAAGGTTTTCTACCTTTCAGGCAAGGAGTTCCTTTACTTAAGGAGATGTGTCCTAGAACATCTGAGGAGATAAAGGAGATGAAGGTGGTTCCTTATGCCTTGGCAGTAGGAAACATCATGTATGCAATGCTATGTACGAGACCAGATATCTGCTTTATCATGGGCATGGTCAGCAGATATCAGAGTAATCCAGGACAGAAACATTGGACTGCGGTAAAGCATATATTGAAGTACCTGAGAAGGACTAGGGATTATATGCTAGTTTACCAGGCAGATCAATTACTCCCTGTGGGTTACATAGATTCCGACTTCCAATCAGATAGGGATAACAGTAAGTCTTGTAGGGATTTATTATGCAAAATAGCATATGCGCAACGGAAAAATAGGATCCCTTCCAAGTGATCCTTGCGAAAGAAAACCTCGTACAAAAAATAAATTTCTCAAAACCTATCTTATAGGAGAATATTACTTTTGTTGCGTGCCCTTTTTAATCCCGCTTCTCCTTGGGTTTGTTGGATCTTTTAGCATGTTCAAATGTCCGTGCCTCTATATGTATCCACATGAGCAAGCTCTTGTCTCACAAAAGAAACTAGAAGAGCTCTCCTTTACTTCTTGCTAGAGAAGTCCCTAAAGGAGAGGAAGGTAGGGAAAAAGAGAAAGGAAGAAGAAGACCACTCTTCTTGCTAGCCTACACTCACAAAAGCCACACAACCAAAGCCTCCCACCACCAAGCTCTCTCCAAGCCTCAAGCTTCACCAAGTTTGGCCGGCCACCCCATTGAGTGTTTTATAGGATTGAAAAAGCCTTTCACCTCCTATCACATTCAATGCAATCAATTGCATTGAAAAATAATCAACTCCTTGTTTGGCCGGCCACATGTGGAGAAATTCAAAAGGTCAAAACCCTTTGTCTCCTTCCACCTCATCAAGCTTAGGTGGCATGCTTATGTGGCATGCTTAGGTGGTATGATTATGTGGCATTCATGCATGTTGAATTAATCTTATTAATTCAATAAGCTTATGTTATCATATTGAATTAATCTCATTAAATCAATAAGATAACATATTGAATTAATCTTATTAAATCAATTAAGCTTAGGCTATCATGATAACATATTTATTTAATCTTATTAAATTAATAAGCTTAGCATATTGAATTAATCTCATTAAATCAATAAGCTAAAATTCTCATTAAGCTTAAAGTCCAAAAACCATTTTGTACTTAAGCTCATTCCCAAATTATTTTAGTCAAACTAGAATGCACTAATTCTTCTAATCATCATGCTCTTTGTGTGTGACCCTATAGGCTCTCATAACGTTGGCAGTGGATCTAAACTCTTTTAGATACACAAGCAATGAGCGGAATCTAGCAATACATCATTGCTACCCAAGTTACGAAATAAGTCAAGATCCGACTAACCTTTCCGTGACTACTATAATGTATGACCGTGTCCTTCTATCCTTGATATCAGATTGACCAATGAGGCATAGACCGTGTCATCCTCGATCAATCTATGTGTTTCTTGATCCCTGAGTAAACTAACTCAAACAAATGAGCTCAATATCTCATATTGACTCATTCGAGCATGGCCATGCGTTTTAGTAGTTCTACTCAATCAAGGGGCCCACAGATATCACTCCCGTCATATGGGAGGGATAGATCTCATCTACATCACTCACATCCCTCCGCATAATTTGTTATATACCCAGTAATCGCCTTTATGGTCCACCCTGTTATGGGTGACGTTTGACGATACCAAAGTACATAACTCCTTATGTAGGGAACCGTAGTGACTTTAGGTTTGAGGACTATTCATACCAATAGTCACATGAGAAAGTTTATGACACTCATATGACGATCCATGAAACTTTCTCATGGTGGGTCAGTTCAGTATATATTCTCTAATATATACCCATGTGTCAACTTGATATCATATATCCATGACTTGTGAGATCAAGTCATCAATTGACCTACATGTTAGTCTTTATGTATTAATATTGCCCTTGCATATTAATACTTGACTAGGAACATTTAGAAAAGTGTTCTCTACATCCTCTCATAATCAATTCTGCCAATTGATGTGCTGTAGATAAGAACCTACTTTTCTAGGGCATTATTATATTTAATTTAGCTTGCACAAGCAAGACGTAAATATAATAACCAATCCTTTGCCTTTATAGAATATGATACAAAATGTTCCCTATTCAACCATCACATGATTGGTTCTAGGGCTATAACTAACAATCTCCCACTAGCACTTGTACCAATCACTATAATATCTAATACCTAGTGACCTAGTGTGACCATCATGCTTCCTCTGTGCCAAAGCCTTGGTCAATGGATCTGTGATGTTAGCTTCTGTCGGTACTCTGCATATTCTCACATCTCCTCTATCGATGATCTCTCGAATGAGATGGAAGCGCCGCAGTATGTGTTTGTTCCGCTGATGTGATCGAGGTTCCTTAGCCTGTGCAATAGCCCCATTGTTGTCACAATAGAGGTCTATTGGATCTGCAATGCTAGGAACTACCCCAAGTTCACTGATGAACTTGCGGAGCCAAACAACCTCCTTTGCTGCATTAGACGCAACAATATACTCGGCTTCTGTTGTAGAATCAGCAACTGTGTCCTGCTTCGAACTCTTCCAGCTCACAGCTCTACCATTCAGGCAAAACACGTACCCCGATTGCGATCTATAGTCATCCTTGTCTGTTTGGAAGCTTGCATCACTGTAACCCTTTACAGTTAGCTCCTCATTGCCTCCAAATATCAGGAAATATTCTTTCGTTCTTCGTAAGTATTTAAGAATATTTTTTACTGCTATCCAGTGACTTTCACCTGGATCCGACTGGTATCTACTCGTCATGCTCAAAGCATACGACACGTCAAGATGAGTACAAAGCATGGCGTACATGATAGACCCTATAGCAGATGCATAAGGGATCTTATCCATGGGATCTCTCTCCTCCTTAGAAGAGGGACATTGAGTCTTCGAAAGACTCACACCATGTGATAAAGGCAGAAATCCTTTCTTGGAATTTTGCATAGCAAAACGATCTAGCACTTTATCAATGTATGTACTCTGACTTAGGCCAAGTAATCTTTTAGATCTATCTCTATAGATCTTGATGCCTAAAATATAGGCAGCTTCACCTAAGTCTTTCATCGAGAAATAATTCCCCAACCACATCTTCACAGACTGGAGTGAGGGAATATCATTTCCGATGAGAAGTATGTCATCTACATACAAGATAAGAAATACAACTGTGCTCCCACTATTTCTCTTGTAGACACAAGGTTCATCTTCATTCTTGATGAAACCAAACTCCTTGATTACATCATCGAATCGAAGATTCCAGCTTCGAGAGGCTTGCTTTAGTCCATAAATGGACCTTTGCAGTTTGCATACCTTTCCAGGATGCTTTGGATCTTCAAAACCCTCAGGCTGTGTCATGTACACATCCTCGAGTAGCTTTCCATTCAGAAAAGCGGTTTTGACATCCATCTGCCAGATCTCATAATCGTGGTAGGCTGCAATAGCAAGTATGATCCGAATGGATTTAAGCATCGCAACTGGTGAAAAGGTTTCATCATAGTCAATACAATGAATTTGTTTGAATCCTTTAGCCACCAATCTACCTTTATAGGTATGCTTATTACCATCCATGTCAGTCTTTACTCTAAAGACCCACTTACACCCAATGGGTTTTACCCCTTCCGGTGGATCAACCAAAGTCCATACTTGGTTAGTGTACATGGATTCCATTTTGGATCTCATGACCTCTAGTCATTTCTCGGAATCTGGGCTCATCATAGCTTCTTGATAGGATGTAGGCTCGTCAAGATCGACAAGCAATACATCACCGTTGTCAGTCAAGAGAAAAGAATATCTCTCGGGTTGACGACGGATCCTATCAGATCTACGAAGAGGTTGGTCTACTTGAACAGGTGTTTACTCCACAACTCTTTGGGCAACAATTTCCTCATCCACAATACTTTGTGGTGCCTGTTCATTTTCCATCAAAGCCTTAGTGTTATCTTCATCTTGAATTTCTTCAAGATGAATTTTACTCCCACTAGTTTTCTAGAAATAAATTCTCTTTCTAGAAAGACAGCATTTCTGGCAACAAACACCTTGCCAAGTGTGGGATTGTAAAAGTAATATCCCTTAGTTTCCTTGGGATATCCTACAAAATAACACTTATCTGATTTGGGTCCTAGTTTATCTGAGACTTGACGTCTAACATAAGCTTCACAACCCCAAATCTTTATAAAAGACATTTTGGGACTCTTCCCAGTCCATAACGTATATGGTGTCTTTTCTACGGCTTTTGATGGGACGCGATTAAGTGTGAAAGCGGTTGTCTCTAGAGCTAAACCCCAAAAGGAAGTAGGTAGATCAGTCTGGCTCATTATTGATCGTACCATATCTAATAGAGTATGATTTCTCCTCTCAGATACACCATTCCATTGTGGTGTTCCAGGTGGAGTGAGTTGGGATATTATCCCACACTCAGCCAGGTGATCACGAAACTCTTGACTAAGGTATTCACCACCTCAATCTAATTGAAGTAGCTTAATACGCTTACCAAGTTGGTTTTGTACTTCATTCTTGAATTCTTTGAACTTTTCAAAGGATTCTGACTTATGTCTCATCAAATATAAGTAGCCAAATCTACTCATATCATCAGTGAAAGTAATAAAGTACTTATATCCTCCTCTGGCTTCGACATTGAAAGGGCCACATACATCAGTATGTATGAGTCCTAACAAGTCTGTCGCTCTCTCGCCATGTCCACTAAATGGAGTTTTAGTCATCTTTCCTAAAAGACAAGATTCGCATACCTCATATGATTCAAAATCAAATGAGTCCAATAATCCACCTTTATGGAGTTGGGATATGCGTTTTTCATTTATGTGACCTAGGCGACAGTGCCAGAGATATGTTTGGTTCAAATTATTCGATTTGAACCGTTTGGTATTTACGTTATAAATTGGGTTTTCTAAATCTAGAACATAGAGACCATTCATAAGTGGTGCATTATAATAGAATATTTCATTCAAATAAATGGAACAACATTTGTCCTTTATTATAAAAGAAAAGTTTTTCTTGTCTAAACAAGATACAGAAATTATGTTCTTCGTTAATGCAGGTACATAAAAGCACTCCTCTAGTTCTAAGATAAGCCCAGTGGGCAAAGACAAAGAATATGTTCCTCTGACTGAAAGAACTTTTGCGCCATTGCCTACTCGTAGGTCCACTTCGCCCTTTGCCATTAGTCTACTATTTCTCAGTCCCTGCACATTAGTACAAATGTGAGATGCACATCCGGTATCTAATACCCATGTAGAAGAAATAGATAGATTAACTTCTATAACGTGTATACCGAGGCGAAGTCCCACTTCTTTTCTTCTTTACTTCCTCAAGGTAGACTTTGCGATTCGCTTCCGGTGTCGATCTCACCAATGGAAACGATCCCCTTCCTTAGGTACTTTACCTTTACCCTTTGAAGTGGATGAATTGGCCTTGCCTTTGGCTTGGGTCTTACCCTTGCCTTTGCGCTTACCTTTGCCCTTCTTGACCATTAGTACGTTACTAACTTTCTTCTTGAGATTCGGTTGTGATTCTTAATATCGAGAATCTCGAGCAAAGGCTTATCAATTTCATTCATGTTATAATTCATGACGAATTGATTATATGCTTCCGCAATGATTGCGAGATAACATCGGTTGCCAATTCTTGGCTCGATTGGAAAACCTAGTCTTTCAAGGTTCTCAACGCGTACCCTATCATTTTAAGTACGTGAGTTCATACAGTGTTCCTTCTTGCATCTTGCATGCAAAAAGAGCCTTAGACACTTCAAACGCTCGTGCCTAGCTTGTCCTTGATATAGTTGTTTCAAATGCTCAACCATACCATAGGCATCCATGTTCTCATGTTGCTTATCAAGCTCGAGTTCATGGTGGCAAGCATAAGACATGACACATCTAATCGTCATCTTGATGCTTCTTATAAGCATCCTTTTCAGACAGTGGCCATAGGGCGGGTGTTTGAGGATAGACCGCTCTAGGACATACGATTTACGTTCTTGCTTGAGGATAATCCTCAAGTTCCTATACCAGTCTAGAAAGTTAGCTCCATTGAGCTTGTCTTTCTCAAGGACAGATCGCAAGTTGAGGGGGTGTGTCGTGTTAGATGACATGGTGATCTACAACATTAAAATGAAAAATTAAGTATCATACCTAAGTCATTTAATTAGGCCTTTAATTAAATGAGGCTCCCACTAAATTCTCATAGCTTTGATATGAGCTAATCATTGATGTAGGCAAACACATTTTGCTTACATCATTAGCTTCTATTTAGCTATAAATTTATATGGGATAAAGATCCACATCATACTTCGTCTTGAGTTAGCTTTGGCTAATCGCCCAAGATGTAGTATGATTAGGTAGGCAATCTTTTGCCAATTACATCTGATGTAACTCTTTAATAGCTTTGGTTAAGATTAGATTAGTTTAGTGCTTATTCCTAAACCAGCTTCCAGGCCGTGGCGAGGCACAGAGGCCTTCTTTAATATCGAACAACGACCACTTTCTAAGACAAAGTCGATGTTCTAAATCACACAAAACTAATTTTTAAAACTTATGTTCAAAGCTAATATATGCCTCTACTTTCTTAATTAAATAAGAAAAACTTAATTAAGTCTTAACCAAGTTTGATAGCGGGACATCACGATTGTCCACTCACACTCTTCCAAGATAAAATGCATTGCTTTGGCAAACCCAACAACAAATGATCGAGGAAGTAGTGAGTACCAAACTTTGGTAGGCATATCGTTTTTGACATATTAAGAAATAAACATGCATCACATACATATTAGCATACATCACATATAAGCTAAATTAACATGCATCACATACATATTAAACTAAGCGTGTCATGGTTATGGCCCTTATTCTACAATCTTCTCAAGCCAATGAAAAGATTGATTGGTCAACCTAGGGATAGCATCTTCTCCCAAGTGCTTCCTTTTGGTTGTCTTGTGTTGTTGACTTCCTCCTTGTAACGTCATCTTCCAATGGACCCTCCATCTTTATTTTGTATATTACAAAAGGAGAAATACTCGAGTTACATTCGAGTCTAAAACTAATTTTACAACAAGAATTTTAGGAGAAAGGCACGACATGCAGGTCGTATTAAGAATTACAACACACACATTCACAAACTTTTTGGGACTAGGCCATAACCATGCACCATGTCAATTTTAACTTTTAAAAGACATCGAATATTTTATTATGTTTGAAAAATTGCTAATGCAATTATCAACTCATAATAAAATTTATCCTACTTCTATATCATATATAAAATAGAGAAAACCTATTTTTTATACGATCTTTCGCAAGTGGCTCTGATACCACTGTAGGGATTTATTATGCAAAATAGCATATGCGCAACGGAAAAATAGGATCCCTTCCAAGTGATCCTTGCGAAAGAAAACCTCGTACAAAAAATAAATTTCTCAAAACCTATCTTATAGGAGAATATTACCTTTGTTGCGTGCCCTTTTTAATCCCGCTTCTCCTTGGGTTTGTTGGATCTTTTAGCACGTTCAAATGTCCATGCCTCTATATGTATCCACACGAGCAAGCTCTTGTCTCACACAAGAAACTAGAAGAGCTCTCCTTTACTTCTTGCTAGAGAAGTCCCTAAAGGAGAGGAAGGTAGGGAAAAAGAGAAAGGAAGAAGAAGACCACTCTTCTTGCTAGCCTACACTCACAAAAGCCACACAACCAAAGCCTCTCACCACCAAGCTCTCTCCAAGCCTCAAGCTTCACCAAGTTTGGCCGGCCACCCCATGGAGTGTTTTATAGGATTGAAAAAACCTTTCACCTCCTAACACATTCAATGCAATCAATTGCATTGAATGCCGGCCACATGTGGAGAAATTCCAAAGGTCAAAACCCTTTGTCTCCTTCCACCTCATCAAGCTTTGGTGGCATGCTTATGTGGCATTCATGCATGTTGAATTAATCTTATTAATTCAATAAGCTTATGTTATCATATTGAATTAATCTCATTAAATCAATAAGGTAACATATTGAATTAATCTTATTAAATCAATTAAGCTTAGGCTATCATGATAACATATTTATTTAATCTTATTAAATTAATGAGCTTAGCATATTGAATTAATCTCATTAAATCAATAAGCTAAAATTCTCATTAAGCTTAAAGTCCAAAAACCATTTTGTACTTAAGCTCATTCCCAAATTATTCTAGTCAAACTAGAATGCACTAATTCTTCTAATCATCATGCTCTTTGTGTGTGACCCTATAGGCTCTCATAACGTTGGCAGTGGATCTAAACTCTTTTAGATACACAAGCAATGAGCGGCATCTAGCAATACATCATTGCTACCCAAGTTACGAAATAAGTCAAGATCCGACTAACCTTTCCGTGACTACTATAATGTATGACCGTGTCCTTCTATCCTTGATATTAGATTGACCAATGAGGCATAGACCGTGTCATCCTCGATCAATCTATGTGTTTCTTGATCCCTGAGTAAACTAACTCAAACAAATGAGCTCAATATCTCATATTGACTCATTCGAGCATGGCCATGCGTTTTAGTAGTTCTACTCAATCAAGAAGCCCACAGATATCACTCGTAATATGGGAGGGATAGATCCCATCTACATCACTCACATCCCTCCGCATAATTTGTTATATACCCGATGTCGCCTTTATGGTCCACCCCTGTTATGGGTGGACGTTTGTGATACCAAAGTACATAACTCCTTATGTAGGGAACCGTAGTGACTTCAGGTTTGAGGACTATTCATACCAATAGTCACATGAGAAAGTTTATGACACTCATATGACGATCCATGAAACTTTCTCATGGTGGGTCAGTTCAGTATATATTCTCTAATATATACCCATGTGTCAACTTGATATCATATATCCATGACTTGTGAGATCAAGTCATCAATTGACCTACATGTTAGTCTTTATGTATTAATATTGCCCTTGCATATTAATACTTGACTAGGAACATTTAGGAAAGTGTTCTCTATAGCCTCTCATAATCAATTCTTCTAATTGATGTGTTGTAGATAAGAACCTACTTTTCTAGGGCATTATTATATTTAATTTAGCTGGCACAAGCAAGACGTAAATATAATAACCAATCCTTTGCCTTTATAGAATATGATACAAAATGTTCCCTATTCAACCATCACATGATTGGTTCTAGGGCTATACCTAACAA
Organism: Wurfbainia villosa; assembly: GCA_025175895.1. NCBI lineage: Eukaryota > Viridiplantae > Streptophyta > Magnoliopsida > Zingiberales > Zingiberaceae > Wurfbainia > Wurfbainia villosa. Next base: position 31,603,409 of record CM046000.1, on the reverse strand, counting down.
GTCTACCTCAGGTTTTGTGTTTACTTTGGGAGGTGGAGCCATTATATGGAGGAGTGTCAAGCAGAAATGCGTGGCGGACTCTACCATGGAAGCTGAGTATGTGGCAGCCTCTTAGGTGGCCAAAGAAGTTGTGTGGCTCAGGAACTTCCTGATGGACTTGGATGTGATTCCTGGTTTGCCCAAAACTATCACAATTTATTGTGATAATAGTGGTGCAGTTGCAAACTCGAAGGAACCACGAGCCCTTAAGGCAAGTAAACACATAGAGCGCAAGTACCACCTGATATGAGAAATCGTAAAGAGAGGAGAAGTTGTTATGGCCAAGATTGCATCGGAGGATAATCTGGCAGATCCTTTCACTAAGGCCCTTCCGGCGAGAGCTTTTGATAAGCATGTGGAGGGAATGAGGATCAGATGTATGGCAGTTTGAGGACAGCATAGTCTTTTAGTATAAGTGGGAGATTGTTGGGATGTATATTGAAAAGTCTACCTTTTGTATGAACATCTTTATTTTAAAATAAGAATCACATGATCATTGTTTTCATATTTTTATAGTTATGCATATTGTCTAATATATTACATTGTAGATAACATGGTGTATGGTGTCACACGGGAGATCATGTTATCGGCTCCTTGTAAAATATAAGTATAGGCTCACAACCGAGATGACTTTGGACAAACCATTGGTATGGTTGTAATGTGATTTGGTATTGATTTGTCTTGACCATAGAATCACACTAGTAGACTTTGTGTGTATTGAGCAGGACCGACTTAGAGGTGATTCGATTTATTGCTGACTACATAATCGAATCGGACCTCAGATATTATATTGTACATACTCTTAATCCCGATATAATAACGGGCACATATACTTAGTATTCATTTCTTTGATTTACTAATGGGCAAGATTTATTGATTAAATCGATAGGCTCGGTATGTTGGGAAATGATATTATTTATATGGTGTGCCGTTGATTATAGGAGAAAATCGTGTCCTATATATTAGGATGATAATGTCCCCTTGAGGAGTTCATAAGGTTCATCATGTAAACCCTGCAGGTGGACTTGGCCCGGCATGAAGAGAAGGTTGAGTGGTACTACTCATGGAGTTAGATGTTGATTAATTAATGGTCAGTAAATTAATTAATCGACGGACATTCGATATCTTAAACACGGGGAGAAAATGTACATATAATATATGGAGCCCATATTAACTTATGGGGGTTGGTGAGGTAGATCAATGATAATCCTTTAGTGGATTAGATTATCATTAATGGATCGGATTTTATGTTGGCTTGATCCATTGGGTGGCCAAGATCCAACTTCCCCTCATGGACCCTATTGTAGCCTATTAATACCTCATGAAGCCTAGATCCAATGGATGGAAACAAAACTCTAGATCCAATGGTAGAGATTAAATCTCTAGATCCGACGGTTGAGATTAAATCTCTAGATCCGACGGTTGAGATTAAATCCCTAGAACCAATGGTGGAGATTAAAACAAGGCTTATCCCTAACTCTATAAAAGGAGAGGAGGGGGTGGGCGGCAAGAAGAATCCCATTAGAGATAGGATTAGGGTTTTGGGCAGCAAGAGGCTTGGAGGTAGTGTTTGGAGTTGGGGGCACCAAATAAGGAAACTTATTCCTTATCTTCTTCTTCCTCAAGGTTGCCGGCTCCCAAGCAGCCCTTTCCAGCCCTTGGCTGGCGTCCAAAGCATCCCTTCTCCCTCTCTTTGGCCGGTAGAAACATAGCTTATGGTCTTCCCTTGGAGCTTTTGGCCGGAATCCATCTTTCTCCTTCTCCTTGTTGGCCAGCGACAAGCAATTTGCTTGTTGCTTGTTGGTTGGCTAAAGGAAGGAGAAGGGTCTTATTTCTATTCTTCCTCTTGCTCATAACGAGCAAGGAAGGAAGATTGGTGATCTAGGATCTTCAACTTTTGGTAGATCGTCGCCCACACGACGTCCAGAAGGAGGAAGGTCATACAATAGAAGATCGAGAGGTATAACACTTATCTATCTTCATATGTAACATGTTTGTAATTGTTTTTCAATTATATAAGGATGATATATTCTGTTTTGTGGCTAATATAACTTGGACCCCGAACATAAACACAAAAGTCGGTGATCCGTACATCGTCTATTCTGTGACTATTCGTAGAATAGAGGTTGGTCGCTTGAACAACAAGTTTGTTTAAGTGACTACTCTAATGGAATAACACGACGATGACAAGGTTGCTTGGGCAATCCCTCTTGTCAAGGATAAATTTTTTTATCTGGGGACGTAGAAGGGATCGCCATGAACAAGCGACCGAGTTGAAGTGGGAAGCGAAGTTTCCTACCTTCACGAAGTAGTTGACTGATGCATGCCAGTAGTCGACTGCTCCTGTAGCCATTGTCTCACAACGACTTCATCCAAGTTGGCATCAACCAATGGATAACCCATCAGTCGACTACTAGACCCTAGCAGTCGACTGATCGAACCATCAGTCAATTGCTCCAAGAAATCAATTGAGTCAAAATGGTTTTATGCTCGCGACACCCTTCAACAGTGGACTATCGTCCCTTGGCAGTCGACTGCCAAACCCTAGCAGTCGATTGTTGGGCCAGAAATCCATCAATTGAACACCAATCGATTTCTCTCAACTTGAATTAGTTGACTGCTATCTATAAAAGTCAACTAGTGTCAGGTAAAACCCCAAACAAACACTTGTTTGAGCATCCAACGGTCGAGTAAACCTCAAACCACCTGTTTGAGCATCTGACACTTCCATTCGTCGGGTAGAAAACTCAAACTCATGTTTGAGCATCCGACTTATCCAATTGTCAGGTAAAACCTCAAACACAAGTTTGAGCGTATGACTTGTCGGGTAAAGTCTCAAACCTAAGTTTGAGCGTCCGACACTTGACTTAGTCATTCGGCCAAGTTCACCTATGAGCTACCCCATCTCAAGTTACAATCGCTCAATCTCTCATCTTCCCATGAAGTCCCTCACCGAAGCTCTTTTCCTCCGACCACGTCCCTTGGATGCACTAAGCCTGCGACTCCTCCAGTTCCATCCTTCGCATCTCATCATGAGAGAAATTGTGATTGGATCATAGTTAGTGGGTATCTCATCATGTGTAAATATGCAAGTATTGAAACTATCCCAAGTCGATGAATTGATGAGATTGGACATCATCAATTCTGTGAGACTAACACATGTTATGCTCCTTAGTTTATCCAAGCATTCGGTACTCACTGTATGGAATCATAGGGATGCTGAGAGTGAACATGTGGATGCTAGTTATGATAACTAGTTCATTGGAGTGACATGCTATGAGACTTCATATGGTTCTATATTGTTGGTGCAATCGGCCTAGGACTTGAGTTTGACTCGAACTATATTTTGATGTTAGACAAAACTTATGACAAGGGATTGTGATGGGAAGTCCAACATGGGTTGACCAAGTAAATCCAAGTGTGTAGCCTTGGTAGTGAAAAGTCCAATCATGAGGCTTGGTGTTGGGAAAGTCCAAGCATGGGGCTTGGCATGGAAAATCCAAGCATGAGGCTTGGTGTGGGAAGTCATGAGGACTTGGCAAGTTCACTAGGCTCGGGGTCCTTGAGTCAGTGAAGGATGGCATTGCGAAGCCATGCGCTTGGTGTATCCGAGGGACTGCCGGACGGGGAGCAAATGGAGTGAGGCCCAAGGGAAGCAAACTTCGTGGGAAAGAGACGCGAAGGATGGCATTGCGAAGTCGTGCGCTTGGTGCATCTGAGGGACGTAGGATGAGGGAAGAGAGCTTCGGCGGGGAACTCCATGAGAGATGAGGTGGACTTGACCAAGTGGATAAGACTGAGTGTCGGATGCTCAAACATGATGTTTGAGGGTTTACCCGATGATCGGATGCTCAAACAACTTGGTGTTTATGGTTTTACCCAACAGCAGTCGACTTGCATAGGTGTCGGTTCGACTGATCCAAGTCGATGTGTCGGTAGTGTTAAACGCGATGCAATGGCACGACGATTATTTGCCAAGGGATGGCAATCGACTGATGTCGACAGCAATCGACTGCCAAGGAATGACAGTCGACTGATGGAAAGTGTCATGGGCAAATAACACTCTGTAGCCGACTGGGCAGTCGACTACAAGGTCAGCAGTCGACTGATGGGCATCATCAGTCGATTGATGAAGGATCCATTGGAACTTTTCCAGCGTGGATCGAGTCATTGTGAGACAACGGCTACAGGACCAATCGACTGATGGTCACGATCAGTCGACTGATGGGTGCAGAATGAATCGCTGCTACATTCTAGACCTTCAAGAGCAATCCAAAGAAAGCAATAAGCAAGTGTTCAAAGCAAAGTTTGTAAAATGTTCTTTACTTGTATTTCTTCTTGTATTTGTATTTTATTGTATTACTTAGTATAATTGCTTGTACGAGCTTTCTCCACCTCCGATGTGTTGTCGAGAAGGAGTTTGAGTAGTGTCGTGTGCATCTCTAGGGCTCGTTGAGCTCACCCCGTGGAGTAGGAACCCTAAGGTTCCGAACCACGTATATTGTCATGTCTTGTGTGTTGTATTGCATTCATTTTATATTTCTATCATTTCCACTGCGCTAACAATAATTGTAGACAAGAGACATGCAAGAATGAGCAAATTCCACCGTACACGTGATTAAGGGCTATTCACCCCCCTCTGTAGGGGATCGATCGGTCGGCTAGAGGGGGGTGAATAGCCCTCAATCGTTTGATGACGGAATTTACTCGTTCTCATTGCGTTGCTTGTCTACGTTTGTTGTTAGCGTAGCGGAATAACAATGATAATAATAATACTAACAACACATAACAATCACAAGCAATACACAAGCATATACGTGGTTTGGAACCGAATGGTTCCTACTCCACGGGCGAGCTCACCGAGCTCTAGTTATGCGCACGACACTAACTAAACTCCTTCTCGACTACACGTCGGAGGTGGAGAAACCTCTCACAAGCTATTACAGCAAGTAATATGAAATACAACAAGAAATACAAAGACAATACAAAAGAGAACTTTTACACAATTGTTTTGATCGCTTTCTTATTGCTTGCTTTTGCTTGCTCTTGAAGGTCTAGAATGCAACAGCAATTCCCCTCCAAAGTCACCTCAAAAGCCTTGGAGAAATCCTCCCTCTTGAGCTCCATTTATAACCTACATCAAGCTGATTTCGTGCGCATCAGTCGACTAATCGTGACCATCAGTCGACTGGTCCTGTAGTCGTTGTCTCACAATGGCCAAATCCACGTTGGTCAAGTTCTAACGAATCACACATCAGTCGACTGATGGCACCCATCAGTCGACTGATCCCCATCAGTCGAGTGCTAGTGAGCTTGACTCCGTACATTGCGTGCAGCCGCGTGTGATCGATCAGCTACCCATTAGCGATCGACTAATTGTGTCAATAGTCATTGCCCTCCATAGCGGTTGATGCTCGATCGGAGTTACATTCGATCAACATTGGTGAACCCATACGACCTAGAAGCGATCAGCATCTTTGCGATCGGTGGCGTCAAAACCTCAAACACTAAGTTGTTTCAGCATCCGACCGTCGGGTAAACCCTCAAACATCAAGTTTGAGCCTCCGACACTCAGTCTTAGCCACTTGGCCAAGTCCACATCATCCCTCATGGAGTTCCCCACCGAAGCTCTCTTCCCTCGGCCTACGTCCCTCGGATGCGACAAGCGCACGACTTCGCAATGTCATCCTTCTCGTCTCTTGCCCTCGAAGTATGCTTCCCTTGGTCCTCACTCCATTCGCTCCCCGTCCGGCGGTCCCTCGGATGCACCAAGTGCACGACTTCGCAATGTCATTCTTCACCGACTCAAGGATCCCGAGCCTAGTGAACTTACCAAGTCCTCAAGACTTCCCACATACACCAAGCGCACGGCTTCGCAATGCTTTGGACTTTTCCACACCAAGCTCCATGCTTGGATTTTCCATGCCAACCCATGTTGGACTTTCCCATGACAATCCCATGTCATGAGTTTTGTCTATCATCAAAATACTATCAAGGTACTGCTCGAGTCAAGCTCGAGTCAACTTGGGCCGATTGCACCAACAATCTCTCCCTTTTTGATGATTGGCAAAACTACCTTCTCAAGTCTACCAATTCTCCCATATTGGCAATTCTCACATCTCAAATGAGAATTCCAAACCTAATTGGTAACTTGATAACTTCTCCCCCTTTTTGACAATACATCAAAAAGGTCCTCCCCAGGGGTATGAATGTCTCATATCCCAATGAGATCTTACAATCTCTCCCTTGGAGGAACACATGCCTACAATCTTACTAGTGATCCCATATCACTTAAAGAGAGGCAACCCAAATTTTTCTCCCATGAGAAAATACACATCCATCTTCCCATGATGGATAACTCCCCCTAGAGGCTTGCTCCCCCTTGACCATTGCACCAACAATGTCCTTGGAGAGTCCCTAAGCCAATAGGAACATTTAACCAATCAAAGTTAAGGCAAAGTTCAACAATGAACTTTCATCTACCTTAAAATTGATACTCTCCCTAAACCCTTCTCCTAATCCATATCCAATGGATTTCCACCCTCTCTAATGCTCTCCCAAGCATATCCTAGGGTTAGGAGTGGTTAGGGGACCTTAACCTAGCTGAACATGGGCCTAACCAACAAGATTTACCCGAAATCAGCCTGTGCCAGTCGACTCTGTCAGATACCAGTCGACTTGACTTACCATCAGTCGATTGGCCACCCTGGCAGTCGACTGATAACTGCATTTGTAGTTTTCAGCATTTCAGAAATGAATTTCCGAAACCCAAATGTAAATATACGTAATTTTAAAAATATTGAAAATGCATACGTATAATACTTATCCTAAACAATATGGGTTAAAAATATTAGAAAATTATTTTACCCATTAAATTAGGAGATTGATACAAAGTCCAAAAGTTAAGAAAAACTTCAATAAAGAGCCCTCTTTGTATCATCTTATTAAATAGTGATAGCTATCAAAAGATAGACTTCACCAAGGTTTTTCAAAATGTTTTTGTTCTTTTATTGGTCTCATGCATATTTCTAGGCAATATTATTTGATTCCCATCAAATCATGCCATAGTTCTTAATTTCATTTTAGTTATATGCATGATGATGATTATGGCATAAAATATGATATAGATAAAAGCATATGCCAAAATCATGATGTCATGACATCCAAATGAGATCTAGGCATACATGACATCTAAAAGTAAATCTAAATATGATCATGACATTTTTATAGATAAAAATGAGAATGATGTCATGACATGGCAAAGCAAATACATCATGGCAAATAAAAGTATACTAAGGTATGGAATACCTAAGTGTTAAATTCAATTTTCTATTTCTAGGATTAAGTCCATTTTTGCCTTAATGCCATTCATTTCCCTAGCGTGCCAAAAACCCAAAATGGCACACCATGACCTCTATGACCTAATTGTGCCAATTTAATCAATTTTCAACTTCTCAAACCATATTGGCACACCCTAATGTGTCAAATCACAATGGTTAGGTTAACTACCCATCCACTTAGGGTTGATACACTCTAACCCATCTAGTGTGAATCGATCACGCTCCTAGGAACCCAATACCTATTGGAGCTCCTTGGGTTAACAAGGTATTCACTAGGGATAACTTCCCTAGATACCTTCCTAATGACCCTTTTAGGCGTTGAAGCCTTAGTCAAATGGGTCTTACTTGGGTCAACTCTAGAGGTGACTCCTCCATTAACCTTCTTAGTGGCTTTCTTGGTTTTCCTTAGGTCCTTAGCCACTAAGCAAACACCATGGCTAGACTTAGGGATAGCTTCCCTATTAGCCTTGGTTTTTCTTGACCTAGATGTTGTTCCATAATTAAATGGAACATTATGATAGGACATAGGTTTGTGACCCAAACCCTTTTTGCCCTTTGACCGTTCTTGTTTCCTAGGTCTTGACTTTTGAACATTAGACCCCTTAACTGAATTTGAGATAATTGCTAGGGTCTTTTCCAATTTTTCTAGCCTTGACCTCAAGGCTTGGTTTTCTAGCTCTAATTTTCCCAATTTTGAATTTTTATTTCTTCTTTGGGAAGGACTCTTTCTAGGCATGTGCCTAGATTTCTTGGGGTTGACACCTAGGTGGTTTTTAATTCTCTTAATGGACTCTTTAGGTAAAATAGGTCTAGTGTTTTGAGTCCTAGGTTTGTCCTTAGAGAAACTAACATGCTTAGCACCTAAGCAATAAACTTTATTGTTTCTCCTAGCATGCTTTTCATTAATAATGGCAAGAGAACTAAAATAATTCTTAGCATGCTTTTTAATTCTAGGAATTGAAGGTGCATTAACTAAATGTACCTTAGGGTTAGCTTCTGAAGCTCCCCCTACTTGAGATACACCTTCTTGCCCTTTCTTCCTCCCCCTAGGGCATTGGCTTTGGTATTGCCCCTTTTGATTGCATTTAAAGAACACAATGTGCTCTTTGCTTCTAGTTGTGGGGACTCCGGCATCCTTTGGCTTTTGGTTGACTTTTGGTGCTGATGCCTTTTCCTTAGCCAATTTAGGGCATTTACTCTTGTAATGCCCTTTCTCCCTACACTCAAAGCATATTATGTGATTTTTATTTAAAATAATAACACTTGAGTTACCTAGGGAGGTGGTGGAGGCCTCTTCACTTTTTCCGGAGGTAGAAGCTTCATTTTGATTTTGCTCCGGAATGGAAATCCTTTCCTCCCCCTCAATGCTAGAGGTGGAGGTCTCCACCAAATCATCCACATCTTCGAATGTGGATGCCAATTCTTCCACGACATTTTCCTCTACTTGTGCCGGTTGGGAATTTTCTTGGAATTTCATTATCTTCTCCCATAATTCCTTTGCATCCCTATAGTCACCCAATCTAGACCAAATATGATTAGGTAACAAATCACCAAGTAATTTTATTACCTCGAGATTTGTCTTGAAGTCCTTTATTTGGTCTTGGGCCCACCTTGACTTCTCAATTTGCCTATTTCTTTCATCCCTAGGAAATTTGAAACCGTTTTCTAAGATTAGCATAAAATCAAAATCAATTTCTAGGTATACCTCCATTTTTCTTCTCCACCATAGGAGATCTCCTTCGAATTTTGGTGGTTGGAGGTTGTAGCCGGCCATCTTATAGTGCTCTCGTGGCGGTTAGTCCTTGAAGAGCGACCTCGGCTCTGATACCACTTGTAGGAGATCGATCGGTCAGCTAGAGGGGATGAATAGCCCTCAATCGTTTGATGACGGAATTTACTCGTTCTCGTTGCATTGCTTGTCTACGATTGTTGTTAGTGCAGCGGAATAACAATGATAATAATAATACTAACAACACATAACAATCACAAGCAATACACAAGCATATATGTGATTTGGAACCGAATGGTTCCTACTCCACGGGCGAGCTCATCGAGCTCTAGTTATGCGCACGACACTAACTAAACTCCTTCTCGACTACACATCGGAGGTGGAGAAACCTCTCACAAGCTATTACAATAAGTAATATGAAATATAACAAGAAATACAAAGACAATACAAAAGAGAACTTTTACACAATTATTTTGATCGCTTTCTTGTTGCTTGCTTTTTCTTGCTCTTGAAGGTCTGGAATGTAACAACAATTCCCCTCCAAAGTCACCTCAAAAGCCTTGGCGAAATCCTCCCTCTTGAGCTCCATTTATAACCTGCATCAAGCTGATTTCGCGTGCATCAGTCGACTGATCGTGACCATCAGTCGACTGGTCCTGTAGTCGTTGTCTCACAACGGCCAGATCCACGTTGGTCAAGTTCCAACAGATCACAGATCAGTCGACTGATGGCACCCATCAGTCGACAGATCCCCATCAGTCGAGTGCTGGCGAGCTCGACTCCATTCTGTGCCCGTGCACAGTGTGATCAGTCGACTGCTACCCATTAGCAGTCGACTGATTGTGTCAACAGTCGACTGCCCTCCCATGGCAGTCGACTGATCAGCCAGACTTCTGTTCAGTCGAACACTGGTCGAACCCATACGACCTAGAGCAGTCGACTGACATCTATGTCAGTCAACTGACGTCGGGCAAAACCTCAAACACTAAGTTGTTTGAGCATCCGACCGTCAGGTAAACCCTCAAACATCATGTTTGAGCCTCCGACACTCAGTCTTAGCCACTTGACCAAGTCCACATCATCCCTCATGGAGTTCTCCATCGAAGCTCTCTTCCCTCGGCCTATGTCCCTCGAATGCGCCAAGCGCACGGCTTCGCAATGCCATCCTTCTCATCTCTTTCCCTCGAAGTATGCTTCCCTTAGGCCTCACTCCATTCGCTCCCCGTCCGACGGTCCCTCAGATGCACCAAGCGCACGACTTCGCAATGTCATCCTTCACCGACTCAAGGATCCCGAGCCTAGTGAACTTACCAAGTCCTCAAGACTTCCCACATGCACCAAGCATACGGCTTCACAATGCATTTCTCACCAAGCACCAAGCGCACGGCTTCGCAATGCTTTGGACTTTTCCACACCAAGCTCCATGCTTGGATTTTCCATGCCAACCCATGTTGGACTTTCCCATGACAATCCCATGTCATGAGTTTTGTCTATCATCAAAATACTATCAAGGTACTGCTCGAGTCAAACTCGAGTCAAACTCGAGTCAACCTAGGTCGATTGCACCAACACCCTCTAGCCGACCACCGACGATCCAACAAGTGGTATTAGAGCAAGAAGCTTGTCGCGGACTAATCGCCAACACAAGCACGACAAGATGGATGGCTTCAACCTCCAACTACCAAAATTCGAAGGGGATTTCCAATGGTGGAGAAGAAAGATGGAGGTATATCTCAAAATCGATTTTGATATTATGTTAATTTTAGAAAATTGTTTCGAGATGCCTAAGGACAAAGAAAATAAGCCGATAGAGAAGTCAAGATGGACCAAGGATAAAAAAGGATCAAATCAAGGACTTCAAGACCAATATTAAGGTAATCAAGATGCTTAATGATTTGATTCCTAACAACATTTGGTCTAGGCTAGGTGAATATAGGTATACAAAGGACCTATGGCATAAGGTGATCAAATTCAATGAATATCCCGAACCTGCACAAGTAGAGGAGGAAGCCGAGAAAGAATGTCCGTCAACATCCAGATCCGAGGATGTTGAAGAATCGCCATCCACATTCGAAGATGTGGATGATTTGGTGGAAACCTCCACCTCTAGCATTGAGGGAGAGGAGAGGTCTTCCATCCTGGACAGGATCAAGACGAAGCATCTACATCTGGGAGAAATGAAGATCAAGAGGCTTCCACCTCCCTAGGTAACTCATGCATTATAATTAAAGATAAAAAACACATAATATGCTTTGAGTGTAGGGAAACCGGGCATTACAAGAGAAAATGCCCAAATTTGGCTAAGAAGAAGGTATCGACATCAAAAGTCAACCAAAAGTCAAAGGATGTCGGAGTCCTCATTGAAAGAGAAAAGAGCACATTGTGTGCTTCAAATGCAACCAAAGAGGACATTACCGAAGCCAATGCCCTAAGGAGAGGAAGACGGGGCAAGAAGGGGCATCTCATGTAGGGGGAGCTTCCAAAGCTAACCCTAAGGTAAATTTAGTTAATGCACCTTCAATTCCTAAGGTTAACAAGCATGCTAGAAATTATTTTAGTTCACTTGCCATTATCAATGAAAAGCATGCTAGTAGGAATAAATATTTTTGTTTAGGTGTCAAGCATGTTAGTTTACCTAAGAACAAACCTAGGACCAATAACACTAGACCTATCCTACCTAAGAAGTCCATTAGGAGAATAGAAGAGAATTTAGGCATAAACCCTAAGAAGGGTAGACACATGCCTAAGAAGAAAAATAATTCCCAAAAGACAAATAAAAAATTGAAATTGGGAAGGTTAGAGGTGGAAAACCAAGCCTTGAGGTCAAGGCATGAGAAACTTGAGAAGACCCTAGCAAGAATCACAAATTCAATTAAAGGGTCAAATGTTCAAAATTTAAGGCCTAGGAAACAAGAAATGTCCAAGGGCAAGAAAGGTTTGGGTCCAAAACCTATATCCTACCATAAGGTTCCATTCAATTATGGAACTACTTCTAGGTCTAGAAAGATCAACTGTTGGGGATCGAAATGGTCGGCTAGAGGGGGGTGAATAGCCCTCGTTCGTTGGATGTCGTATTTTGCTCGTCTACAAAATATTAGCACAAGCGGAATATGCAAATACAAAAAGATAAAGACAAAGCAAATAGAAATAACAATACAACCAATGCAAACACCGAGATGTAACGTGGTTCACGGCTACGCCGCTAATCCACGGTCCGATTCGTCCACGGTGAATCACTCCGTAATCTATCCACTAGATCTCTCCTTTGCACAAAGCTAGGTGGAGGTAACCTCTTTGTTGGATCGAGAAGCGTCGCTAGAGGGGGGGGGGGGGTGAATAGCGATCGTAAATCTTTTCTTTTCCGTTCGTTCAATACGCAAAGTAAGCACAGCGGAAAATAAATGAACACGTTTATTTTACTTGGTTCACAACCCAGCGGTTGCTACTCCAAGGCCCTATCGGTCCTAGACCGCGTACGGAGGGCAAAGCACTAAAACGTCTCCTCCTCGTTGGAGGTAGGAGACAACGATTACAAAAACCGAATACACGAGGATGAGGCAACAAGCCTACCTCACCTCGTTATGAAGATAAAAAACACAGAATATAATATCAAAAATATTACTTGAATCTGCTGCCGACGAAGAAGATCTGAGGTTGTCGTCGCGTCGGCGTTATGACGGTGTTGAAGCGTTGGCGTTGTAGGAGCACTTGATGAATAATTGATGATCTTTGGAGATGAATCCTCCCCTCCTTTTATAGACTTTAGCCTCTGAATTTGTCTCCTATTTCTTTGGAACGGATCATGAATTTTTCCAAATTTTTATCGCGAAGTGGCCGCGTCAAACGTTATCCGTTTTGACCTAGCGCAAAGTCGAATCGTCGCCATCACGATCGATGCCTTCATCATCGATCGATGACGATCGATGCATCTCATCACCGATCGATAATAATGATCGGTCTAATGTCCGGCAATGATCACCCGCCACTTCGCAGAAGAGATTAGCTCGGAAAATGATAAATACGACGGTTTCTAACCGTCCGATCTCGACCTAGACCTTCCACAGGAAGTCTTAGTCGAATCGTCGCCTACGGTCGTCCCCGTAAAGAGGACACGACCTTACAATCTCTCACTCACACGAGCTTACCTCGATAGTAGCTCTTGCTTCCGGCCTTCCACTCGATTCCTTCGGCTCCCTCCGAATTCACTCAAGTGTCGCCCGACCACCACGGCTTCCTCCGGGTGTCGCTAGCCTTCAGCTCCAGCTTTAGTACTTTTCTGCACACTTGATTTAGCTCGTGAGATAACAATATAAACTTAACTTTGTGTCTTTGCCATAATCAAAACACAGGTTCGATTATCTAGTGCCCCTGCACCAACACTCTTTACACAAAAACTCTCCTCTTATAAATATAATGGAAATAAGCTCAAGTAAGAGGATGGAAACCTTTAGGGAACTTTGGGAGAGTATTAGAGCATAAGCATTAGCCTCCTAAAGCCCCATCCCCTTCCTTTTTATAGAGGAAGAGGATTTCTTCCCGTTGACACAGGAGCAGCCGACTGATGCCCTCGATCAGTCGACTGGTCCTGTAGCCGTTGCCCAATAACGGTCGCTTTCCACGTTGGATTCTATCCAACGGTATTGGCATCAGTCGACTGATGGCACCCATCAGTCGACTGATGTCAATCAGTCGAGTGCTCCGCGAGATCGACTCCATTCTGTGCCCATGCACAGTGTCATCAGTCGACTGTCGTCCCTTGGCAGTCGACTGATCAAGCCATCGATCATGCCCATGCCGTGATCAACTTGATCAACTGTCGGTGACTTAAACCAGTCGATCGAACCATCGACTCAGATTAGTCGACTGCCATTCCATGGCAGTCGATTGGTGTCGGGAAATCCCATCCGACACTTAGCCAAATGGCCAAGTTTCATCTACGAGCTACTACCCCTTCCCGGGTTACATTCGCTCACTCTCATCTCTCGGAGTCCCTCGCCTTCGAAGTTCTCTTCATTCGCGGCCACGTCCCTCGGCAGCATCAGGTGCACGACTCTGTAATGCTCCTTCGCGTCTCTTGCCTCGAAGTCTACTTCCTCCGGCTTCACTCTAAGCTCCTCGTCTGGCGGTCCCTTGGATGCTCCAAGCGCACGGCTTCCGCAAAGCTATCCTTCACCGACTCAAGGACCGAGTCATGAGTTGTGAAACTTGCCACGGCTCCATGTGCGAATTACTAAGTCATGCATGACTTCAATGCACATATCAAATCAACTTAACAAACTAACTTAAACCCTTTGCCACACACATCAAAACCTAATTATGGCAAGAGATTGCCCTAACAATCTCCCCCTTTTTGATATGTGGCAATCCGTTTAAGTTAGGTAAAAACATTTGATAAAAATTTCTAAGGAAATAAAGCATGTAAACATAAACATGATATAGCAACATGTGACTCCCCCTTAATCCATGAAACTCTCTCTACAAATTCTCCCTCTACAAATTCTTCTCCCCCTATTATAATTAACTTAAACATAATATTTCTCCCCCTTTGACACCATCAAAAAGATTAACACTAAGTTATAAACTCATGACATCAAGTATAATAGAAGGAAAATACCAAAAATTAGTCTAAAACTTGAATTCAGCCTTTACTATTCTGATTTTAGCCATCGATTAGTAGTTGGACTACGTTCGGTAGCCATATAATTCGAACTTTCTAATTTTCGGACCGAATTTTAGAAATGCATTAAAAATTCCAAAAAATTCGAAAAATCATGAAATTTGGGGAACATATTTCTGGTAAGATTCTTTATCAGTGAAAAATAGGTCTTCATGAAAAATCATTATATTTTCACGTATTTGCCAAAAAACCAAAAGGTTTAAAAACCACTAGGTTTTTGATCATTCTAGTATCAAGTTTAACACCTAGTTTTGCATCCAATTGTTTCAAAACATGAATACATAGATTTTAAAGTAAGAAATTGTTTTGGAAACATATGAAATATCCAACCATGATCTTTGGGCAATATGTCTATGAATTAAACATAAGTCTTCCCCATGATTGGTATATTATTGTTATTTTGATACTTTAAATGACCATCTAAATGCCATAGGCATTAGTGGACATTTGTATCATCCTAACATCTCACCCATACTAAGTTTTCAATCAAAGTAGCCTATGGTGAGTGTGAGATGCATCCTAGGGGGCATTTGTATATACTTAACCATTATATTCATACAATTCTATCAAGGTTAAGTATCAACCTAACAATCCTCATGATCATTAAGGCATATATCAATTAATTCTACATTATGATCATGAAATACATGTATTCATCAAATTGTAATCATGCATTAGGTATTATATCATGATTATAAACAAAGTATCACCTAAAGCATGATTTAGACCCTATTTCTCATGATGATGTGCCAAATTTCAAAATCATAAATCATGATTGCAAACATACATAGCAATTACATTAATCATCATGATTTAAGCATTATTAACTATTTATAGACACGTTATCATCACCTAACACTATTTAAAAATGTTGTCCCGCCATCCTAAGTCAACCAAAATATGATATAGGTCAATTGCATATGGTTGACAACCCTAGGGGTTTTCTAACCCTTAAGGATGGATTTTGGAACCCAATATAAATTCTTGCCTATAGGGTTCACTAGATACTCCTTAGGAATCCATTTCCTAGCTATTACTTTCTTCTTATCTTGTCCCCTAGCAATTAGGCACTTGTAGGCCTTTTCATTTTTCTTTTCTTTGTATCCTAGGCCTTTCTTGTTAAAGCTTGCTCTTTGGCTCCCTATGATCATGTTCAATGTGTTGGAGCCTATAGTGAATTTTTCTAGGGCTTTTGTCAAGTAATCTACCTTTTCCCTTAGAGCCCTATTTTCATCAATGCAAGCATCACTAACATTAAATGACATATATTCATGTGAGCATGCATCATCGTGGCAAGAAGAAATATTTTCATTTTCATTTAAGCATGCTTTTTCTAACTTATTTTCTAAGTCCTTAATTTGATCTAGCATGCTTTTGTTCTTCTTCTTAGCTCTAAATAAGTCCTTAGTGAGGCTAGAAATCATAGACATAATTTGCTTAGGGGGTAGATTTATTACCTCACTTACCAAATCCTCTTCTTCGTATGGGGAGGATGTAGTGGCTCCCCCTTCACTTGAGCTCTCTCAACTTGAGCTTGATTCTTCATTTTCGGTGGAGGAGCAATCCAAGTCATCGAAAGCCATCAATGCAAGGTTGGAGTAGACATGCTCTTCTTCATCGGATGAGGATGAGGAAGCAAGGTCATCCCATGTCTTTGCTTTGAGAGCCATGGCCTTTCCTTTTTCCTTGGCCTTCTTTGTTAGTAATATATGAGAGATGTCCTAAGGCAATCGCCTTATGTATGAACCATTTATATGATAAATGAAGATTCACTATTTGAGTATACATGTTTCATGTATTTGATTGGATCTTAAACTCATTTACTGAATGTCCACGATACGATTCACAGCATGAGAGAATTTGTGATTGGATCACAACTAGTGAGTATCTCTACATGTGTAATTATGATGTATCAGAATTATCCCTAGTCGATGAATTGATGGATTTGGACACCATCGATTCTCTTGAGACTAGCACGAGGTATACTCCTTGGTGTATCCAAGCAGCTGATTCTCACTGGCTCGAGACATTGTGATGTCCGGAGTTAATCGTGGATGCTAGTTATGGTAACTAGTTCATTGGAGTGACTAGCCGTAAGACTTCATATGGTTCTCTGCATATATAGATATGTCAATGAAGTTCTTACTATAGTTTAAGTGTGATGTTCCTTTAACTTGCGGTATTCAAGTCATCTTGATCATGGAGACTTATGCTTTGACATCTTAAGCAAACATCTCTAAGGAGATGTGGACCCGGGATGATTGGGTATAAGTTGAAGTGATCGAAGGTGTTTGAATAGCCTATAAAGGATTCACCACTCCTTGCGAGGAGATGTATACCCATGGCCTCTCGTCGGATTGTTACTAAAGTCTTTGGCCAAAGCATTACATGTTTAGAGTAAGGTACTCTTCCATACATGTGCAGTAACTAGAATCCGTAGGACGAGGAAATAATACTTGGGCTAGGTGTGACGTAGTTAGCCTAGTGGGGACTGACACTATAGACCATGTCCTGAACCAAGTGGGTATAAGATGAGTGAAGAGAATGGGGCACGATTCATTCGAGCTGCTGAAGGGTTTCAGAAATAGTTCTGGATCAACAGTTGATCTTTCGGTTAATTGGGGATCATGATGTACTACTAGGTGCCACTCATGATCGTTCTATAATTAATGGTTAATTATAGACGGTCAACATAAACTGAGAACCTATTTGGTCACACGCACAACGAGCGTAATCCGAAGGATTTAAAACGAGCTTGAGAATGGGATTCTCAGACCGAGAGAAACTATGTTTGGTTGGACCAAACATGGAGCGAGCATGAAATCGTTTCAGTCGCAATGGAAGCGTGGATGAGCCATGTATTATGAAGACATAATGGATGAACCAAAATTGTTTGGTTCTAATCCAATGGAGGAGAATAAACCAAAGGGTTTGGTTTATTTTAAACGAATGAACCAAAAGTTGGTTCGGTTCGTTTTAACTTAAAATAAACCATCATGGTTTGGTTTATTTTAACTTATCTTAATGGAGCGGGTTAACGGGCCTAATGGTTATAATCCAATAACCATTAAGAGAATTAGTTCTCTATAAAAGAGGGCTTAAGGGATAATTAAGCCCTAATCCAAACCCTAGCAATAGTTGTCGCCCACTTCATCCCCTCTAAGAGTTGGCGCCAACCTCCATTGCCGCCCAGCCCCTTGTGCCGCCGTCCAGCTCCTTGCCGGCGTCCAAGCTTCAGCCGGTGATCCTCCGGCAACCCTCCGGTTATCTCCTTTAGGTTTGGCATCAAGGTGAGCTTTATCTTCCCTTGGTTGGCCGGCGCCTATCTCCTCTACCAAAGCTGTCCAGTTTTTTGGACAGCTTGTTCTCCTCTCATCGGAGCGTCGTTTGTACGACGGTTAGAGCTCCGACAGCGGCTAACTTACCGGGAATTCGATCTTCGATAATCCTCTGAGGTGGAGGATGAAGGATTCGTCAATCGGTTGACGAATACCTCTCCGGAGAAGCGAGTTTTGAGGACTCGTCTTAGGATCCGAATTTGGATTCGGATCGTGATCATCTCTCGATCACGTCATCTTCAACACGAGCCTAGTAACCCGTACGAAGATGAAGCTCATGGCTTAGCGAAGTCATCCCGAGGATACTCGGCGTGGATACGGATAGAGACGATTCTAGCGAGGATCGTTCCGGTTGATGCCGTTCCCGCTACACGTGATACGAAAGGTATAACGTAGTTAAATTTTCTTTTATTGCAAATTTAAATTTACGGTTATGTCTACACTTGTTGTACTATGCATGCGTGTGTTGTGTGTGTTGTAATAAATATAGATTTATTAATTTTATTGCTTCCGCTGTGCTCATGTTTACGAAACATGATCGAACACACACACGCCGCGGTGCCGGAAACCCAACATTCTTTTCTTCTTCCTTCTTTTTACTCCCCTTTTTCTTTTTCTTTTCTTCTTCCTTCTTCCTCTCTTCTTTGCTCTTGTTTAGGAGAGGACAATTCTCCCTTATATGTCCTTCCCCTTGGCAATTGTAACATATGACCTTCCCCCTTGGTCTTCTATTCCTATCATTAGACTTATTAAATCTAAAACCTTTTAATGCACGCCTTACCCTCCTTACCATATACGCTTCTTCCGTGCTATCCATGGAGGAGGAGGAGGAGGCTTCATCATCATCGGAGGAGGGGATCTTCATCTTCTTCTTCCCCTTATTTGCCATCAAGGCTACTTCTCTTGAAGTTTGAAACTTTGGCTCTTCTTGTATTCCTTCAAGCCTTGTTTCGTGGAGTTCCATTGTTGAGAAGAACTCCTCCAAGGTGCTCACTTCTAAATTCTTCGAGATATAGAAGGAGTCCACCATGGAGCTCCACTTTGAGGACCGGGGAAAGGCATCTATGGCCTTCATTACCATATCCCGGTTGGAGAACTTTTCACCTACACTTGTCAAATCGGTTAGAATTTCCTTAAATCTAGAGTGTAGAGATTTTACCTTCTCTCCCTTTTCGAGTTTGATATTGGACAATTTGGAGCGAAGGACATCTCTCCTTGCTAGCTTTGCCTCGGATGTGCCTTCATGGATCTCTATTAATTTCTCCCACATTTCCTTGGCGCTAGCACACTCTCCTATCCGGTTGACTTCTTGTTGAGGGAGTACATTGTATAGGTGGTGCTTGGCCTTTGAATTTGCCAAATACTCCTCTCTTTGTCTTTTGCTCCATCTCGATTTCTCCAATGGCTCCCCATCTTCGTTCCTAGGCAACTTGAAACCGTTTTCCATAATTAATAATATTTCAAAGTCGGTTTCGAAGAATACCTCCATTCGCTTCTTCCACCAAACGAATTCCCCTTCAAACTTCGGTGAATGAATGTTTGAGTCGGCCATTTTTGATGTAGAGCTTGTTGTGGCAGTTAGTCCGGTGACAAGCAACCTTGCTCTGATACCACTGTTGGGGATCGAAATGGCCGGCTAGAGGGGGGTGAATAGCCCTCGTTCGTTGGATGTCGTATTTTGCTCGTCTACAAAACGTTAGCGCAAGCGGAATATGCAAATACAAAAAGATAAAGACAAAGCAAATAGAAATAACAATACAACCAATACAAACACCGAGATGTAACGTGGTTCATGGCTACGCCGCTAATCCACGGTCCGATTCGTCCACGGTGAATCACTCCGTAATCTATCCACTAGATCTCTCCTTTGCACAAAGCTAGGTGGAGGTAACCTCTTTACACAAAAACACTCCTCTTACAAATATAATGGAAATAATCTCAAGTAAGAGGATGGAAATCTTTAGGGAACTTTGGGAGAGTATTAGAGCATAAGCATTAGCCTCCCAAAGCCCCATCCCCTTCCTTTTTATAGAGGAAGAGGATTTCTTCCCGTTAACACAGGAGCAGTCGACTGATGCCCTCGATCAGTCGACTGGTCCTGTAGCTGTTGCAAAATAACGGCCGCTTTCCACGTTGGATTCTATCCAACGGTATTGGCATCAGTCGACTGATGGCACCCATTAGTCGACTGATGTCAATCAGTCGAGTGCTCCGCGAGATCGACCCCATTACGTGCATGCGAGTGTCATTGATCGTATCGTCCCTTGGCGATCGATTGATCATCATCGATCATTGCCGCCCGGCATGATCGGTGATCAACTTGATTCAGCTGACTTAAACCATTCGATCGAACCATCGACTCAGATTAGTCGACTGTCATTCCATGGCAGTCGACTGGTGTCGGGAAATCCCATTCGACACTTAGCCAAATGGCCAAGTTTCACCTACGAGCTACTACCCTTTCCCGGGTTACATTCGCTCACTCTCATCTCTCGGAGTCCCTCGCCTTCGAAGTTCTTTTCGTTCGCGGCCACGTCCCTCAGCAGCATCAGGCGCACGACTCTACAATACTCCTTCGCGTCTCTTGCCTCGAAGTCTACTTCCTCCGGCATCACTCCAAGCTCCTCGTTCGGCGGTCCCTCGGATGCTCCAAGCACACGGCTTCCGCAAAGCCATCCTTCACCGACTCAAGGACTGAGTCATGAGTTGTGAAACTTGCCACGGCTCCATGTGTGAATTACTAAGTCCTGCACAACTTCAACGCACATATTAAATCAACTTAACAAAATAACTTAAACCCTTTGCCACACACATCAAAACCTAATCATGGCAAGATATTGCCCTAACAAAGGCTAATAGGAAAGTTATCCCTAAGATTAGCCATGATGTGTGCTTAGTGGCTAAAAATTCAAAGAAATCTAAAGTAGCCACTAAGAAGGTCAAAGGGGGAGTTACCTCTAGAGTTGACCTAGGAAAGACCCAAATGACTAAAGTGTCAAAACCAAAAAGGGTCATTAGGATGGTATCTAGGGAAGTTATCCCTAGCGAATACCTTGTTAACCCAAGGAGCTCCAATAGGTTTTGGGTTCCTAGAAGCATGATCGATTCATGCTAGATGGGTTAGGGTGTGTCAACCCTAAGTGGATGGGTAGTTAACCTAGCCATTGTTAGTAATATATGAGAGATGTCCTATGGCAATCGCCTTATATTTGAACCATTTATATGATAAATGAAGATTCACTATTTGAGTATACATATTTTCATGTATTTGATTAGATCTTAAACTCATTTACTGAATGTCCACGATACGATTCACAGCATGAGAGAATTTGTGATTGGATCACAACTAGTGAGTATCTCTACATGTGTAATTGTGATGTATCAGAGTTATCCATAGTCGATGAATTGATGGATTTGGACACCATTGATTCTGTCGATACTAGCACGAGGTATACTCCTTGGTGTATCCAAGCAGTTGATTCTCACTGGCTAGAGACATTGTGATGTCCGGAGTTAATCGTGGATGCTAGTTATGGTAACTAGTTCATTGGAGTGACTAGCCGTAAGACTTCATATGGTTCTCTGCATATATAGATATGTCAATGAAGTTCTTACTGCAGCTTAAGTGCGATGTTCCTTTGACTTGCGGTATTCAAGTCATCTTGATCATAAAGACTTATGCTTTGACATCTTAAGCAAGCATCTCTGAGGAGATGTGGACCCGGAATGATTGGGTATAAGTCGAAGTGATTGAAGGTGTTTGAATAGCCTATAAAGGATTCACCACTCCTTGCGAGGAGATGTATACCCATGGCCTCTCGTCGGATTGTTACTAAAGTCTTTGGCCAAAGCATTATATGTTTAGAGTAAGGTACTCTTCGATACATGTGCAGTAACTAGAATCCGTAGGATGAGGAAATAATACTTGGGCTAGGTGTGACCTAGTCAACCTAGTGGGGGTTGACACTATAGACCATGTCTTGAACCAAGTGGGTATATGATGAGTGAAGGGAATGAGGCATGATTCATTGTAGCTGCTGAAGGGTTTCATAAATAGTTCTGGATCAACCGTTGATCTTTTCGATTAATTGGGGATCATGATGTACTACTAGGTGTCACTCATGATCATTCTATAATTAATGGTTAATTATAGACGGCCAACATAAACTGAGAACCTATTTGGTCACACGCACAACGAGCATAATCCGAAGGATTTAAATCAAGCTTGAGAATGAGATTCTCAGACCGAGAGAAACTAGGTTTGGTTGGACCAAACAAGGAGCGAGCATGAAATCATTTCAGTCGCAATGGAAGCGTGGATGGGTCGTGTCTTATGAAGACATGATGGATGAACTAAATTGGTTTGGTTCTAATCCAATGGAGGAGAATAAACCAAAGGGGTTTGGTTTGTTTTAAACAAATGAACCAAAGTTCGTTCGGTTCGTTTTAACTTAAAAATAGACCAACATGGTTTGGTTTATTTTAACTTAAATTAATGGAGCGGGTTAACGGGATTTTGGTTATGATCCGATAACCATTAAGAGAATTTGTTCTCTATAAAATAGGGCTTAAGGGTTTTGTTAAGCCCTAATCCAAGCAACCCTAATATTGTTGCCCACCTCCCTCTCTTCTCCTAGTCTTGCCGGTGCCCAACTCCTTGCCGCCGCCCAAGCTTCTCCAACCGGCATCGAGCAGCTTCCGTCCTCCCCACTTGCCGGCGTCTAGCTGTTGCCGGAGGAGCTCCGGTGATCTTCCTTGGCTCCGGCGACAAGGTGAGCATATAGCTTTCCTTATTTGGTCGGCGCAAGGTCTCCACCAAAGCTGTCAAATTTTTTGGACAGCTTGTTTCCTTCTTGTTAGAGCATCATTTGGATGATGTTTGGAGCTCCGACAGTGGTAGCCTTGCTAGGGATTCGATCTCCGGTAATCCTCATAGGTGGAGGACGAAGGATTCGTCAAACGGTTGACGAATACCTCTCCGGAGAAGCGAGTTTTTGAGGACTCTTTTTGGATCCGAATTTTTGATTCGGATTGTGATCTTCTCTCGATCACATTGTCTTCAACATGAGGCTAGTAACTCGTACGAAGACGAGGCTCGTGACTTTGTGAAGTCATCCTAAAGATACTCGGCGTGGATACGGATAGAGACGATTCTAGCGAGGATCATTCCGGTTGATGTCTTTCCCACTACACGTGATACGTAAGGTATACGTAGTATAAATTTCCTTTTATTGCAAAATTTGAAATTGTGGTTATGTCTACATATGTTGTACTATGCATGCGTATGGTGTGTGTATTGTAATAAATTAGATTTATTATTTTTATTTCTTCCGCTGTGCACATGTTTATGAAACATGTTCGAACACACACTCGTCGCGGTGCCGCAAACCCAACAGCCATGGTAGAGTTGACACATTAGGATGTGCCAATGTGGTTTGAGAAGATGAAAAATGATTAAATTGGCACAATTAGGTCTTAGGAGTAATGGTGTGTCATTTTAGGCTTTTGGCACACTAGGAGGATAATTGGCATTAAGGCAAAAATGGACTTAATCATAGAAATGCCAATTTGGGCTTAACACTTAGGTATTCTATACCTTAGTATTTTATAATTGTCATGCTTTGTATGTCTTGCCATGACATGACATCATATTTAGTTTTATCATATAAAATGTCATGATCATTTTTAGGGTTATTTCTTTATGTCATATTTGCTTAGATTTCATTCACCTGCCATGACATCATGATTTTGGCACATGCTCTTATCTTTGTATCATTTATGTCATAATCATCATTCATTCATAAATAAAATGGATTTAAGGACTAAGACATGATTTGAAGTCTCATGCATAAGGGAATTAAATAATGTTGCCTAGAGATATGCATGAAACCCTAAATAACATAGACCCTACATCTCACTAATACTTGACTTGTATGTGTTTTACACATTTAGATACAAGTGATATGTTTAGGAAAAAGGAATTAAAGGTTTTAAAAACATTTCAAAATCATTTTGAAAAACCTTGGTGAAGTCTATCTTTTGATAACAATCACCATTGAATGAGATGATACAAAGAGGGCTCAATATTGAAGCTTTTCTCAACTTTTGAACTTTGTATCAATCTCACTATTTTGTGGGAAAAATAATTTTCTAATATTTTTCACGCATAATAATTGTAATAAGTAATATACATATGAATTTTCATGATTTTTCACTTTATGTATATTTACTTACGAATTTTAGAAATTTATTTCTGAAAATTGAAACTGCATTTTGCAGTTAACAGTCGACTACCATGTATGACAGTCGACTGATGTGGGAAGGAGTCGACTGGTAGCTGAGAGAGTCAAATGATAATGCTAATTTCGGGTAAACCTTGATTGATAGACCCATGTTCAGCTATGTTTTGGACCCCTAACCACTCCTAACCCTAGGACATGCTTTGGAGAGCATTAGAAAGGGTGGAAGTCCAATGGATATGGATTAGGAGAAGTGTTTAGGGTAAGTATCAATTTTAAGGTGTGTGAGAGTTCATTGTTAAACTTTGCCTTAATTTTGATTTGTTAGTGATCCTATTGGCTTAGGGACTCTCCAAGGACATTGTTGGTGCAATAGTCAAGGGGGAGCAAGCCTTTAGGGGGAGGTATCCATCATGGAAAGATGGATGTGTATTTTTCTTCATGGGAGGAAAATTTGGGATTGCCTCTCTTAAGTGATATGAGACTTATCACTAGAAAGATTGTAGGCATGTTTGTTCCTCCAAGGGAGAGATTGTAAGATCTCATTGGGATATGAGACATTCATACCCTTGGGGAGGACCTTTTTTATGTATGTCAAAAAGGAGGAGAAGTTACCAATTGAGATAGTTGAAATTCTCATTGGGATGTGAGAATTGCCAATTAGGGATAATTGGTAGACTTGAGTTTGAGGTTTTGCCAAACATCAAAAAGGGGGAGATTGTTGGTGCAATCGGCCTAGGACTCGAGTTTGACTCGAACTATATTTTGATGTTAGACAAAACTTATGACATGTGATTGTCATGGGAAGTCCAACATGAGTTGGCCACGTAAATCCAAGTGTGTAGCCTTGGTAGTGAAAAGTCCAAGCATGAGGCTTGGTGTGGGATGTCTTGAGGACTTGGCAAGTTCACTAGGCTCGGGGTCCTTGAGTCGGTGAAGGATGACATTGTGAAGCTGTGCGCTTGGTGCATCCGAGGGACCGCCAGACGGGGAGCAAATGGAGTGGGGCCCACTGGAAGAAAACTTCGAGGGCAAGAGATGCGAAGGATGACATTACGAAGCCATGCACTTGGTGCATCCGAGGGACGTAGGCCGAGGGAAGAGAGCTTCGGTGGGGAACTCCATGAGAGATGAGGTGGACTTGGCCAAGTGGCTAAGACTGGGTGTCAAATGCTCAAACGTGATGTTTGAGGGTTTACCCGATGGTCGGATGCTCAAACAACTTGGTGTTTGAGGTCTTATCCGATAGCATTCGACTAACATAGGTGCCAGTTCGACTGATCCAAGTCGATGGCAATCGACTGGTGTTAGACTGCATTCTATGGCCTTGCAATCGACTGCCAAGGGATGGCAGTCGACTGATGTCGACATCAGTCGACTGATGGGAAGTGTCACGGGAACAAAACACTCCATAGCCGACTCGACAGTCGACTACGAGGTCAACAGTGGACTGATGGGCATCATCAGTCGACTGATGAAGGATCCATTGGAACTTGTCCAGCGTGGATCGAGTCATTGTGAGACAATGACTACATGACCAGTCGACTGATGGTCACGATCAGTTGACTGATGGGCACGGAATTAGCTCGATGCAGGTTATAAATGGAGCTCGACATGGAGGATTTCTCCAAGACTTTTAGGGCGATTTTGGAGGGGAATTGCTACTGCATTTCAGACCTTCAAGAACAATCCAAAGCAAGCAACAAGCAAGTGTTCAAAGCGAAGTTTGTAAAGTGTTCTTTACTTGTATTTCTTCTTGTATTTTTATTTGCTTGTATTACTTAGTGTAATTGCTTGTACGAGGTTTCTCCACCTCCGACGTGTTATCGAGAAGGAGTTTGAGTAGTGACGTGTGCATCTCTAGGGCTCGTTGAGCTCGCCCCATGGAGTAAGAACCCTAAGTTCCGAACCACGTATATTACCGTGTCTTGTGTGTTGTATTGCATTCGTTTTATATTTCTATCATTTCCGCTATGCTAACGATAATCGTAGATAAGCGACATGCAAGAACGAGCAAATTCCACTGTACACGTGATTAAGGGCTATTCACCCTCCTCTAGCCGGCCACCGACGATCCAACATATATGTTGTTGAAGATCTCATTGCAGCTTGAGTGCAAGCTTCCTTAGACTTGAGGTATTCAAGTCACCTTGATCATGGCACCTTATACTTTGACTTCTTCGCGACCATCTACATAGTAGGTGTAACTCGGGGATGATTGGGTATAAGCCAAAGTGATCGAAGGTGTTTGAATAGCCCACAGAGGATTCACCACTCCTGATAAAGGAGATGTAACCTAGGCCTCTTATCAGGATTATTACTCAGAAGTCTCTGGCCAGAGCAAGCATGTTAAGAAGATGGTCTTCTTGGGAAATGTAGAAGTAACTTAAATCCATAGGACAAAGAAACTAACTTTGGCTTGGTGTGACTTAGTTAACCTAGTGGGGACGAACACATAGACCATGTCCTGAACCAGGTGGGTATAGGATGAGTGAAAGGAACAAGGCACGAACAACTGAAGCTGCTAAAGTATTCAGAAAATGTTCTGGAGTCGATTTAGACTTTTCGGTAAATTGGGGGACATGATTTACTGCTAGGTGCCACTAATGATCTATTCATAATTAAGGGGTTAATTATGAATGACCAACATAATCGGGAACCTATTGGGTCACACGCACTACAGGTGATCTCAAGATGTAAAACAAGTCTGAGAATGAGATTCTCATTGGAGAGAATATATCTGGTTGAACTAGGCCAAGGGGGTGCGAAACAAATGGTATGGAACTTCCTATGGCCTTTTTGGACTTAGCACGACCATATCGCAACTAAACGAAGTTAAACCAACCATACAGAGCCTCACACGGTCGTGCCTAACTTGGTACAGGTCGTTCCTAGCTCTGGCCGAAAAATCAAAAAAATTAGGTTATGCTCAAAAGGGCACACGACTGGTCATGTGTCCTGGCATGACCGTGCCTTTTTTGGCACGATCAGCCATGTGTAAGACACACGATCATGTCACGGTTCCACCAATTTTGGAGTTTCTCTTATGGAAATTTCCTGAGTTGTTCTTACCTTAATTATGGTAATTTATGTTTTGTTTAAGCCTCCTAAGATGACCTAATCAAGAGATTTATAAATAGATCCCTTGATAATCTTTGGGGGTGGTAGTTTTAGGTTTCTCCCATAGTAGCGGTCTTTCCTCTCTCCTCTTCTCTTATCTCCGTCGGTTGGCTAGCACTAATTGGAGACAATGGGTTGCTGCTTTAGAAGTTGTCTCAGGTGATCCTGACGTGGATACTGATAGAGGCAAGGCCCGTTAGTCTTGCTTGTGTTTTCGACGGATTCAAAAGAATCTCGAAGGTATAACTTCCCTTCTCCTTGTATGTGTTTTCATGTGATTATGCCAAAACAAGTTTTTCTGGTCCCCAGGGGATGTCTGAGATGTAATTAAAATTGTTTTATTCGCTTTATTCTGCTGTGCATGATCCCGAAATCACCAACATGGTCAACCATGACTTGGGTCAATTGCACCAACAATCTCTCTCTTTTTGATGTTTGACAATTCCTTTAAGTTAGGCTAACCCATAAGCCCAACTGCATTTGCCAAATCTCAAAACTTGGACTTCTTATGCCAAAGCATAATGAAGGTTTAGCTAACTTAAACCCTCACTTCTCCCCCTTTGACATACATCAAAAAGCCTACCAAGTTTTCAATGTTTCATCTTTCAATGAGATCCTACATTCTCCCCTTGGTCCAAAATCATCTAGGACACCTTCAATCTTCATAGTGATAAGACCCATATCATTAAATGAGAGGCAATCCCTCATTCTCCCCCTTTGGAAAAAAAATTCATCCATTATCTCTTGATGGACAAAACTCCCTAAAGGCTTTCTCCGCCTTGACCATTTCACTAACAATGTCCTTGGAGACTTCTTAAGCCAATAGAAAATCTAAACAATCGAAAATAAGAGTAAAAGTTCAACATTGAACTTTCACCTCCCTTAAAATTTGATTTTCACCCTAAACGACTCTCCAAATCATTTTCAATGATTATTTCACCCTTCCAATGCTTTCCAAAGCATCTCCTAGAATTAAGAGACGTTAGGGTACTTAGGGATGTTGATAATTAGCTAAAAAACCTTGTTTAGCCAATATCATACATGACAATTGCCTGAAATCAGATACCAGTCGACTGCACTACCATCAATCGACTGCTCCAAGAGTTAGTCAACTAGTTTATGCAATTACAAAAAATAGACTTCAGAATCAAATTTTGAAAAATCCTAGGTAAATATATGTATTTTGAAAAATCATGAAATATCATACGTATATTAGTTACATGAAATTCAATGGATGAAAAATAGTTTTATAATAAAATACCCATTAATTTGCAAAATTGATACAAAGTCCGAAAGCATTGATAACTTCAATATTTTGTCTAACATTGTGTCAATCTTCTCAATTGTGATTGCTATCAAAAGATAGACTTCACCATGATTTTTCAAGATGATTTTAAAATATTTTCAAAACTTTACCTCGAACCATGATCTTTGGACTAAATGTACATGACTTGTACATTAGCTTTCCTCATTATTCCCTAATGTCATATTATGAGTTTGAGTTCATCTAGATGAAACATCTATGCACCTTAAACTTAACTCATTTTCCTAACATCTCACATGTGTCTAGGTATATCAACACACACACACACATGTCTTCCTAAGGTTTTGTGAGATGTGAGTTTTGTTCTTCCCTAAATCTAAGGGTTCATGCATTCTCCCTAGGCGTACCAAATTTGATTCCCTTATCTTGGGACTTCAAATCAATGTCATTGTCCTTAATTTCAATTTTTATATATGAATATGATCATGACATAATAGATTTGCATAATAAAAGCATGTTCCCATGATTCATGATGTCATGGCATAAAAATAAACCTAAGTATAAGCATGACATAATTAACCTAAGTATTATCATAACATTATAAATGATCATATTAAGCATGATGTCATGACATGGTAAAGATAATCGAAGCATATGCTTGACATACATGATGCACAACAAAACATGTTTTGAACAATAGAGCACACAATTCTACAATCAAACAGTGGAAAGTAAATGATACACAATTTAGTCATGGAAAAAAGAGATCATTTCATTCATTTCAAGAACCATCCATACAAGTGATAGACAACAAGTTTTATCCCTCAAACTCACTAAGAAATAAAAGAAAATACATGAACACAGTCCAAGCTACCAGTCACCAGTGTCATTGCCTAGAAGCTGTGGAGGAGGTGGAGGTTGTTGACTCAGAGTCTAACTCCGCATCATCTCATACATCTCGAGTTGACTCTGCTCAATCTGAGTCAAATACTGATCCATGGAGCACTGCTCTCGCTGGATTATAGACATTTGGTGAGCAATTAAGGACTGCTCTAAGTTGAGCTCCTCAAAGTGGGTGTCGATCTCCTCATGTAACTCCTCGAATCTAGACTCTAAGCGTGCAAATCCACCAGAGTGAGTCTGAGCAGGAATGTCCTCCCCCTCTAGATCCTGCTCTTCCTCCACAGGTGGTTGATCCTGCACTGGCCACTCCATCCTTCCTCTAATGCTAAGTGCCTCAGGGTAATATAGTCATATGTATCAGATAGATGCTTCACAGTACTTGATAGTGTTCCTTTTTCGGCACGCTCGGATCCCTCCTTCTCTTTTGCTGGTAAACAGCGAGATATATAAGATATGTGAAAATTGTTTGAAATTCGTTGAGCGCTAGAGGGGGGGTGAATAGCGTGTTCATCTTTTTTCAAAATTCGATCACGTTTTCCTACAATACTTGTTATATGGAGCATAAATAATAATGACAATCACAACACACACATATAACGTGGTTCGGAACCTTAGGGTTACTACTCCACGGGTTGAGCTCAAATGAGCTCTAGCGATGCAAATACCACCACTAATCAAGTACTACTTTTCGGTGACACACCAGAGGTGGAGAAAACCTCTTACAAGCAATTATAAAAGTAATACAATGAATTACAAGCAAATACAAAGAACTACAAACAAAATGTAAAGAAAACTTTACAAATTAGGGTTTTGAATGCTTTGCTTGTTGATTGCTTGGATGATCTTGAATGATGCTGAAATGCGCCTGCACTTCGCCTTCAAATTGCCTCCACAACCTCTCAAAGAACTGATGGCGAAATCCTCCACGAGATGCTCCTTTTATGCCCCCATCGAGCTGATTTCATGCCTAGCAATCGACTTCCATAAGGCCCAAGTTGACTGCCAACAATGTCATTGTCTCACAATGACTTAATCCCCATCGGCATTCCATCCAACGGATACACTGGTAGTCGACTACTCAAACCGGTAGCCTGCTAGGACCTCGGTGGTCGCTAGAGGGGGTGAATAGCGGCGTCACTTGTCGATGGATTTCGATCGTGTGCTTGCTACAAAATATGTTATACGTAGAGGAATATATATATAACAAAAGTAAATACACACAAGCACAATCACAACATCAAATATAATGTGGTTCGGAACCGAATGATTCATACTCCACGGATTGGGCTCGAACGAGCCCTAGCGATGCCAATCACACACCACTACTCAAATAACTCCTTCTCGATAACAAGTCGAAGGTGGAGAAACCTCGTTCAATGTATTACAACAACAATAAAGACAAATACAAGCTAATACAAGTAAATTACATAAATACAAGTAAAGAAATACTTTACAATTATGAACTTGGATGCTTGCTTTGTGATTGCTTGAGTTGTACTTGGAGACCCCAAATTGCTGCAGCAAATCGCCCCAAAGAAGCTCAAAAAACCATACAAAAAATCCTCCCCACGAACTGCTTTTATAACCTACATTTGGACTGATTTTTTGCCTAGCAGTCGATTGATCAGGAACATCAGTCGACTGCCCCTGTAGTCGTTGTCTCACAACGGCAAGAGCCACGTTGGATAAGTTCCAACGGATAGACCATCAATCGACTGATCATACCCATTAGTTGACTGATAGCTCAATCAGTCGAGTGTTAGGGCTAATCACTCGATTGGAGAGCTTTTTGTGCCGGAAAACCCAACCAGCAGTCGACTGCTCAGGCCATCAATCGACTGCCCAATGCTAGCAGTCGATTGCTAGGCCAATTCTAGCAGTCGACTATAATCAGTCAACTAAACATAGTCCCAGTTGACTGATACACCTCAAACATGAGGTTTTAACCCAAGTATGGCACCCCCATACTTGCTAGACCACCCTTAGCCTAGACTTAAGCCTTCTAGCCACCTCCACCGCCTCATGCCTATCAGATACCACCAAGTCATCCATGACGTGTTCATCCATACGCTAGGCTTTAAGTGCTTCCATCAGCTATTGTCATGCTAATGTGGTCTACACTGCCAAGGCACATTGGGCTTACATTGCCAAGACTCCGCTTGGACTTTACGCCGCCAACCATTATACTTATGCTGCCAAAACTCCACCCTATTGTTGGATCGAGAAG
This sequence comes from Wurfbainia villosa, assembly GCA_025175895.1. Classification (NCBI taxonomy): domain Eukaryota; kingdom Viridiplantae; phylum Streptophyta; class Magnoliopsida; order Zingiberales; family Zingiberaceae; genus Wurfbainia; species Wurfbainia villosa. Next base: position 31,571,533 of record CM046000.1, on the reverse strand, counting down.
CGTCGCTAGAGGGGGGGTGAATAGCGAGCGTAAATCTTTTCTTTTCATTTGTTCGATATACGAGCAAGCACAGTGGAAAAGTAAAAAGACAAGTTTATTTTTACTTGGTTCATAACCCAGCGATTGCTACTCCAAGGCCCTAACGGTCCTAGACCGCGTACGGAGGACAAAGCACTATAAGATCTTCTCCTCATTGGAGTAGGAGATAACGAACACAAAACCAGAAGTATGAGGATGAGGCAACAAGCCTACCTCACCTCGTTATGATTAAAACAAAGAATACAAAAGATATTACTTGCTGCTACTGCCGACGAAGAAGATGGAAGCTTGGTGTCGCGTCGACGTTATGACGGTGTTGAAGCTTTGGCATTGTAGGAGCACTTGAGAATAATCTTGATTGATGTTTGGGTTGGAGTCCTCCCCTCCTTTTATAGAATTTGGCCTCAGAATAAGTCTCCTCATCTTTTGGAATAGATCACGAAGTGGTACCAAATTTTATCGCAGAGTGGCCGCATCAAACATTATCCATTTTGACCAAGCGCAAAAGGCTGATTCGTTGCCATCAGTTGACTGATGCCTTCCATCAATCGACTGATGAGCATCGATCGCCTAATGACCAGCGTGATCATTCGTTAGCATGGATAATTATAAATGCGACGATTTCTTACCGTCTGATCTCGACCTAGACCTTCCATAGGAAGTCCTAATCGGATTGCCGCCTATGGTCATCCCCATACAAAGGACACGACCTTACCATCTCTCACTCACACGAGCTTACCTCTGGTCCTTTAAGATCTGTCGCTTTGCTTCCGGTCTTCCACCTAGGTTCTTCGACTCCCACAAAGTTCTCTCGGTGTTGCCTGACCACCATGGCTCCCTCTGGGTGTCGCTGACCTTTGGTTTAGCTTAGCATTTCTGCACACTTGATTTAGCTCGTGAGAAAATGATGTAAACTTAACTTTGTGTCTTTGCAATAATCAAAACACAGGTTCGATTATCTGGTGCCCCTGCACCAACAATCTCCCCCTTTTTGATCTGTGACAAACCAACATAAAGTTAAGGGAAATTAAAGCATAAAACAAGTATAGTAAATGATGAATGTCATTTCTAAAAACTCCCCCTCAACCAAGACTCCCCCTTAACCCTAGGTGAGTTTTGAAAGAGATACTTTAATTTTCAAAATTAAATTTTGTGTTACTCCCCCTTAACTTTCGCTCTTCTCCCCCTTTTGCCATAAATCAAAAATTTTTTTTGGGTTTTTGTATAAAATAGGGATTTAAAAAAAATATCGTATATGCATGCATCGAGATAAATCAATTATGAGTCCAAGTATGCATCTAGCAGTAGTTAGATAGATTGGTTTGAGGTGTATCCCTTTGCACCAATAATCTAAAGGTTTGTAATATAACCCTTAGGGTTAGTTTGTTCTCCCCCTTAGTCAAATATATGAAGTATAAGAGATGTAGGGGGCGCTAAACTTTAGCCTAAAGAGTTGTAAATAGTCGTTAAGTACAATAGTTGAGAAAATAAATGGTATTTTTAAAAGGTTATTTTAAGTATATTTCAATTATCCTTAACATCTCACCCATTCTGTCTCAGAATTTTTTTACCTTATATTTTTTTTTAGATGATTTGAGATTGATTAAAGATAGTCAACCTTGGGTTAGATTCGAATTTAACCTTTAGATCGTTAAGTAACTTTTTGAGAAACTGGCTTCCAGGTCGTGGTGAGGCACATGGGCTTTCTTTGATCGGAACAACGACCACTTCTTTAGACAAAGCCAAATTCAAGAAAATATCACTTATGTCACTTAGGGTTACTTTCTGGTCTAACTAGTTTAGGATACGGCGAGGTAGCTTCAGCTATTTCCACTCGATTAAGTGCACCAAGCTAGATACGCCTTATCTAGCTTGAATACACGAGACTTTGTTTCGCTAATGTACTATCATCTCGCCGCATCCTGATACTATGCTGTCAAGAGTTGACTAACTATTTTCCCTATCTAGACATTCTAAAAATTAAAATAAAATATGCAATGGTTTTGCTAAGCGGGTATACTATTTTAGTATTGGCTCCCCCTGGACCATTTAACCAATATGGTCTATTCAAATAATGAACTTGATCCTAGGGAATCCAAAACTTATTAGTCCTTATATATGAGTTCAATAAAACCTTTGGGACCCATGCTTGGACTCTTTGATGACTAAAATTTACGATAGACATATATGATCTATTCGTAGTCTTTGGACTAAACCCGAGTCCGACTTTGTTGTACACGACTCTTTGGGTTCCAAGTAGTCGGTTAAGATTCTTAGATCCCAATGTGAACCTTTCCAACCTAGCCTCGACCTCTTGAACTCGGTCTTTCAAGAGAGAATTCTCCTCCTCAAGTTTTTCAACTTGGGCTGAGTTTTCCTCTTGAACTTGACTAGTTGAAGAGGTTAGAGTAGCCTCTTGCTTGAGGGTTTCAACCTCCTCAAGTAATGACTCAACCCTAGACTCGGACTTAGTTAATTTCCTAGTAAGCATTATAATTGTAAGGTAAAGTGTACTAATTAAAGAGCGACTAACCTTTACTTTCCCTTTTAGTCCAGCTTTGAGTTTCCTCTCGAAGTAGTCTTCAGGGTCGGAGTCGGAGTTGTAGTCGGACTCGGCTTCGGATTCTGACTCGGACTCCTCCAGTCTTGCCATGTAAGCTATGTCTTCTCCGTTGTCCCAAGTTGCATGGAAGGCTTTCCTTGCCCCCTTTTGCTTTGACCAACTCCTTAACTTGAATTTCTCTTTGTTCTCATTCTTCAATTGCCTTCTTTCTTGTCGAACTATTCTCTGCACAATATTGACTATTGCGGCCTCCTTTTCGGATTCAGATTCATCCTCTTCCTTGGGGGGGTGGTTTGTTTGCGGCCTTCTTTTTCGAACCTGCAAATAAGGCAATACCTTTCTCGGGAGTCGAATCAGACTGTTCATGGAGTTCAAATTCAGAAAATAATTCGTCTAGTCTAAGTTTAGAAAGGTCCTTAGAAACCTTATAGGCATTGACCATGGATGCCCACAAGGTAGTCCTAGGGAAAGCATTTAAAGCATACCTTATAAGGTCCCGGTTCTCTACGGCTTGCCCGATCGAGTGAAGACCGTTGACAATGTCTTGGATCCACGCATGTAGTTGGGTGGCGATCTCATGATTCTGCATCTTTAGATTGTATAGTTTATTTAAAAGCAAATCCCTTTTACATACCTTAGCATCGGGTGTTCCTTCGTGTAGCTCGATTAATTTGTTCCGTAGGTCCTTTGCACTGATGAAGGGTCCGATGCGGTTGAGCTCCTCCTTGGATAGACTGCACTGCAACATTTGAGTCGCCTTTGCATCGGTTTCGATTTGTTTCTTGATTGCATTGGTCCACTTATCAAAGTCCAAGGGCTCGCCTTGATCATTGGTGGGTAGAGAAAAACCAGTTTTGATGATTATCCAAGTCTCGACTTGTGTTTTTAGAAAACACTCCATCCGACCTTTCCAATAATGGAAATCATCTCCGTTAAAGAATGGAGGTCGGGTGGTGTTGTACCCCTTAAAGTGAGCCATTAAATATCTTGCAAAACACGAATAAAAACCAAAAGGAATTCCAAGACTTCGTCTTGGATTAGTAATGTGGGAAATAATAAGAAATAAATAGAAATAAATAATAAGAATATGAAACTAACAAAAACTAGAAACTTACGACCTTCGATGTCCCCGAAAGGGTACTATACGTTGGTTTTTTGGAGATGGAGACAGCTTATTACCAATTGTTGGATCGAGAAGCGTCGCTAGAGGGGGGGGGGGTGAATAGCGAGCATAAATCTTTTCTTTTCGTTCATTCGATATACGAGCAAGCACAGCGGAAAAGTAAAAAGACAAGTTTATTTTTACTTGGTTCACAACCCAGTGGTTGCTACTCCAAGGCCCTAACAGTCCTAGACCGCGTACAGAGGGCAAAGCACTATAAGATCTCCTCCTCATTGGAGGTAGGAGATAACGAACACAAAACCGAAAGTACGAGGATGAGGCAACAAGCCTACCTCACCTCGTTACGATTAAAACAAAGAATACAAAAGATATTACTTGCTGCTGCCAACGAAGAAGATGGAAGCTTGGCGTCGCGTCGGCGTTATGACGGTGTTGAAGCTTTGGCATTGTATGAGCACTTAAAAATAATCTTGATTGATGTTTGGGTTAGAGTCCTCCCCTCCTTTTATAGAATTTGACCTCAGAATAAGTCTCCTCATCTTTTGGAATAGATCACGAAGTGGTACTAAATTTTATCGCGGAGTGGCCGCGTCAAACATTATCCGTTTTGACCTAGCGCAAAAGGATGATTCGTCGCCATCAGTCGACTGATGCCTTCCATCAGTTGACTGATGAGCATCAGTAGACTACCCAATGACCAGCAGTCGATTGTCAGCCTGGCCACTTCCTTGCAATAAGAGGTTAGCATGGAAAATGATAAATGCGACAGTTTCTTACCATCCGATCTCGACCTAGACCTTCTATAGGAAGTCTTAATCGGATCGCCACCTATGGGCATCCCCATACAGAGGACACGACCTTACCATCTCTCACTCACACGAGCTTACCTATGGTCCTTTAAGATCTATCGCTTTGATTCCGATCTTTCACCTAGGTTCTTTGACTCCCACGAAGTTCCCTCGGTGTTGCCCAACCACCACAGCTACCTTTAGGCGTCGTTGACCTTCGACTTATCTTAGCATATCTGCACACTTGATTTAGCTCATGAGACAATGATGTAAACTTAACTTTGTGTCTTTGCCATAATCAAAATACAGGTTCGATTATCTGGTGCCCCTGCACCAACACCTTGGACTTTACGCCGCCAATATTCCCCTTGGACTTCTCAATTGCCAAGTACCCATGACTTGGACTTTCACCGCCAAGACTACACTCTTGGACTTACGTGGCCAAGGCTACACCCTTGGACTTCCTTGCCAACCCAAAGTTGGACTTTCCAAATGGCAAGACTCAAACTTGGACTTTTCCTTGCCAAGTACCCATGACTTGGACTTTACCATTGCTAAGACCCATGCTTGGACTTCTCATGCCAAGTACTCAAGACTTGGACTTTTCCCATGACAATGGTCAAACCATCGTCAAACATCAAATGTGACCTGGGTCGATTGTACGAACAATCTCCCCAACACATGTCAGACATCAATGTCAAACATTAAAATACTACTCGAGTCAAACTCGAGTCTGGTCAATCGTGACCTAGGACGATTGCACCAACATAGCCGACTACTCAGTCGGCTACCGAACGTTCTGCCTCATGATCAAAACCAACAACAGTCGACTGCCCTACATGGCAGTCGATTTCTCATGGCCAGTCGACTGCCCAATGTTGGAAGTCAATTGACAAGGCTATTTGCCACAGTCAAACCCCTCGACTCAACTCGTGATCGATCATAATCCCACGACCGCTGTCGACTTACGCTAAGTGTCAACACTTAACCGACCGTCCATAACCTCAGTCGACTGCTACACCTCAACCATGAAGTTTACCCCAAGTATGATACCCTCATACTTGCTAGACCACCCTTAGCTTAGACCTAAGCCTTCTAGCCACCTCTATCAGCCTCACGCCTATCGGATCCCTCCAAGTCATCCATGACTTGTTCATTCATATGCTAGCCTTCAGGTGCTTCTATCGGGCATTGTCATGCTAAGCTGGTTTATAGCACCAAGGCACATTGGTCTTATGCTACCAAGATATACGCTTGGACTTTACGCCACCAACCATTGGACTTATACTGCTAAGACTCCACCCTTGGACTTTATGCTACCAATATCAACCCTTGGACTTCCTAAATGCCAAGTACCCATGACTTGGACTTTCACCGCCAAGACTACACACTTGTATTTACGTGGCCAAGACTACATCCTTAGACTTTCCTTGCCAACCCATGTTGGACTTTCCAAATGCCAAGAATCAAGCTTGGACTTTCCATGCCAAGACTCATGCTTGGACTTTCCTGTTAGGAATATTGTAACGACTAGAGGGGGGGTGAATAGCGTCAATGTAATTCTTTCACGTTTGTTTCTACAATTTCGTTAGCGCAGCGGAAATAGAAATTGTAATAATGATAACGAAATGCGCAACACGCTAACACAACGATATAACGTAGTTCGGAACCGCACGGTTCCTACTCCACGGATCGAGCTCTACACGCTCTAGTGATGCACATGCAACCACTAATAAACACTCATTCTCGGAACAATCCGGAGGCGGAGAAACCTCATACAATAATGATTACAACAATAATCAATTAGATACAAGCAAATACAATATGAAATACAAATGCAAGTAAAGGAAAAACACTTTACAATAGCTTTGGATTGCTTGATCTTTGATTGCCTTGAACTAGCTTTGAAGGACTGGAAAGCACCAACTTCCCCCTTCAATTTCGCCCAAGAAAATCTCTGTCTTTTCCTCCATCACGAGCTCCTTATATAGCTTAAACCTGTGCTAGAAAAGGTCGATCAGTCGACTGATCGGGACCATCAGTCGACTGATCACACTGTTGCTGTGAGATAACGGTGTAATCCACGTTGGAAAAAATCCAACGGCTAGGATATCAGTCGACTGATCATGACCATAAGTCGACTGATGGGCCATCACTCGACTGCTCGTCTCGGATCGGTGAGACTCCGATCATTCTGTGAAAATCAGAGCATCGGATCGGTGATCACATGATCGATCATTGCTCATCCATCGATCATTGCCTAACAATGGCGATCATTGCTCCACTTCCGCGGTCAAACCCTAGTTGACTTGGTCGGTCGGGCCACATGGCATCGATCGGTGACACACCTCAACCATGAGGTTTTAACCCAAGTATGGTTCCCCCATACTTGCTAGACCACCCTTAGCCTAGACCTAAGCCTTCTAGCCACCTCCATCAGCCTCACGCCTCTCGGATCCCTCCAAGTCATCCATGACTTGTTCATCCATCGCGCTAGCCTTCAGGTGCTTCCATCGGCTATGTCATGCTAACGGTGTCTACACCGCCAAGGCACATTGGACTTTACGCCGCCAACCATTGGACTTATGCTGCCAATATCAAACCCTTGGACTTCTCAAATGCCAAGGCTCAAGCTTGGACTTTCCTTGCCAACCCATGTTGGACTTTTCAAATGCCAAGACCATGCTTGGACTTTTCATGTGCCAAGTGTCCCACTTGGACTTTCCATGCCAAGTACTCAGGACTTGGACTTTACCAAATGACAATTACATTGTCATATGTTTTTGTCGAAACATCAAAACATCACTCAAGTCAAACTCGAGTCCTGGTCAATTGTGACCTGGGCCGATTGCACCAACAATCTCCCCCTTTTTGATGTTTGACAAAAACCAAACAAATGATTGAGTTAGAACACTAACTCAAATCCTTTACCAACTATCCCAAAATGGTAAATACTCTCCAAATGTTCTCGCCCAAACATTCTCCCCCTTTTTGACTAACATCAAAAAGGCTTTCTCTCCAAGGAGGTCAATGTCTCATGTCCCAATGAGATCTTACAATCTCCCCCCTGGTCCAAAAACACCTAGGATGCCTACCATCTTCCTAGTGATAAGTCATATATCACTCAAGAGAGGCAATCCTATTTACTCTCCCAATTTCCAAATTGGGTATCAAAAACCCATCAATTTTCCCAATTGATGATACTTTCCCAATAACTTTTCCTTTTCAAGGAGAAAAACACATCCATCATCCCAAGATGGATACCTCCCCCTAAAGGCTTGCTCCCCCTTGACCATTGCACCAACAATGTCCTTGGGAAGCCCCTAAGCCAATAGGAACTCTAAGACATCAAAAATTAAGGGTAGAAATTCAACATTGAACTTTCTAACACCTTGAAATTGATACAAACCCTAAACACTTCTCCTAATCCATATCCAATGGATTTTCACCCTTCATCATGCTTCCCAAGGCATATCCTAGGGTCATGAGTGGTTAGGGACCTTAACCGCAGTTGAAATCGGGTTAAACAACTTTGGTTACCCCGAAATCAGGCTATCAGTCGACTCTATCAGCTACCGGATCGGTGATGTCCATCGATCGGCCGCACGAGGCAATAGCCGAGTGATACAGTCAATGATGAGTCCAACGCGCCCATCACCGATCGAACCTGATTTTCAAAAATCATACTCATCTTTTGAAAATTCATAAGTAATTCTACGTAAATCAAAAAATCATGAAACTTGATACGTATATTACTTATCACACATACAATCAGTGAAAAATTTTGGAAAAATATTTTTACCATTGAAATAGGAGATTGATACAAAGTTCAAAACTATTAAAAACTTTAAAGTTTTTGATCCACTTTGTATCAACTTATACAATGATGATGGCTATCAAAAGATAGACTTCACCAAGATTTTCTAAATTGATTTTAAAAAGTTTTTGAAAACCTATTTTGAACCATAATTTATTGGCTAAATATACATAACTTGTATATTAGCTTTCCTTATGATTCTTGGTGATAGTTGAAAAAAATTTGAGTTCATCTAGATGCACTACCTATGCACCTTGAACCTAACTTATTATCCTAGCATCTCACATGTATCTAGGTCTCACATGTATCTAGGGTGTATAAATATACATACATGTCAATGTGATGTGAGATGTGGGTTTTGATTTACTTTATCTAGGGTTTCATGCATCTTCTAGGCAACTCTACTTGATTCCCTTATAAGTGAGACTTCAAGTCATGTCATTTTCCTTAAATCAATGTTCAATCAAATTAATGCATGAAATGATCATGGCATAGTGATGGCAAAATAAAAACATGAACAATGATCATGATGTCATGGCATATGATGAACTTTAAGAACACATGACATCTAAAATAACCCTAAACAACGACATGACATGGTATATGATAGGATGCGATTTCATGTCATGATATATCAACTTTTATAAGCAATACAATAATACAAGTACTCATCCAGACACACAAGATTTTCAGAAACAAAAATTTCATTTAACTTAAAAATTTAGTCTTTTACATTTAAAATGGAGATTGGCTATGCTCAATCTCACTACAAAAACTGACAACCATAGAAAATCTAATATCCTCAATATCTAATCGTCTGCAGGAGGTGGCGGTGGAGGAGGCTGCTGACTCAAGGTCTATGCCCGCATCATCTCTAACATAACGAGTTGATGCTGCTCGATGCGGCTCTGGGACTCCTCCATCCGATCAAGACGTGTGCCGAAGGATGCCTGGCCTGCCAATATCTTTGATAGCCTAGAGTCAACCGACTACTGATAGTCCTGAAATCTGGACTCCAGCCGGCCATGACAATCTGATGGACCCGCCGCTGATGTGTCTGCCGGCATCTGATCATCCTCATCAGTGGTGTCTGCATCCTCATAGTCCTCTATTGCCTCTCTGGGTACCGGAGGAGGCTCTCTGCGTGCCCTGGGTGGTGGTCGAGGCGCCAACTCCCTGGGTACGAGAAGTTACGAACTGATATACAGTCGTACACCTCTGATAGCGCTCTCAGAGAACCCCTGTGGATGTTAACGCCTACGGACTCTAGCCATGCTGTGATGATATGACCATATGGCATATGCACTTTCCCTTGTACAGGGGAAGTGAAATGCACAATGCAATGAAACATGTTTAGTGCAAAGTTAATGTCTAACCTATGACGCATGGCGTATAAAAGAAAGAGATGGGGAGGCCGAATCTTGGCCAGACCCCGAGTGACGATAGGAAGAAAACACCCAACAATGACCTTGTAAAGTACATTGTCAGGTGCAGATAACTCAGTGATAGGGAATAAATTCTGGGTTGGTGGACGAGGATAACCAAAGATATGCTCATGCATGGACTCCATAGAGATATGGTCAAAGGGCTCGGGTAAAGGAAAATCCATGGTAGGGAAAAAGATAAAGGTATCATCTGAGGGCCTACACTCGAGAAACTCCTACAGTATCGCAGGGGTGAACTCTAACTCGCGTTTTGCAATGCGAGTAGTGTAGGTAGGGTCGTCATCCACCATTTTTAGGTTTTGATAAAATTCCTTAAGAAGGTCATCATTAATTGGATGCGTGCATAAGACGATTTTCATGAGATTGTAGTATGCAATTAATTCCATGACATCACTACAATGGCGGTTGAAAAAGTCCCTATCGATGTACCTAACCAACATAGGTTGGTACAATCGAGATTCACCCTCGGGTGGATCATTCCTACGGGCTCTCCTATTATGAATGCAATGTAATGATATGACATGCAAGGACATAATACATGATTAGATAAAAACTAAACTCTAATGGGAAGACAAATTAGGGCTTGGGTAAGAAGAGCATTACTTAGGCGCCATTTGGATGTGTGGCCGGAGGAAATGCTCAGATATTGCTGAAGAGTCGCCGGAAGGTTCGCCGGAGAACTCAGACGCCGGAACCTAATCGGAAAAACAAACCCTAAAATGCATGAACTAGGGCTCGAAATACGTGAAAAACGGAAGAGGAGAGGCTTATCTATCAAACCTAACACCTTGGGCGGTTGGCACGGCCGGAAAGATCGGTCGGAGAAGGAGATGGCGATCGGAGAAGGAGAAAAAAAAACGAAGGCGCGTCGAGTGAAGACGTCGAACCCTAGCGGTTCAGCGTTATAAAATCGCGATGCAGTCGACTGATGTGAGCATCAGTCGACTGATCGTGGTTTATTATCGGGTTTTCCGAGCCGACAGTCGACTGATCCGGTTCGGCAATCGACTGCTGAACCTTCTGTGACGTGCTACAGTAACATCAGTCGACTGATGTTGCTCATCAGTCGACTGATGTGCGCATCACTCGACTGATCGTCGAGCACTCGACTGATGACCCTCAGCCTCGGTGAACAGTACTATCAGTCGACTGATATCTGATTTCCAGTTCTGAAATTTTGAAAATCTCGATTTCTTCATCTAATTAATCCATTTTATCATGTTTATTCTTGTATATCGAATATATTGATGTTACACTTACATTCATGTATTTGTTAATGTGTTTTAATGTTTTATTTCATTTTTGCAAACATTAACATTCAATGATTTCCAAATCCTAACATCTCACCCTTTCTAAGTGTTGAAATACACAATCAAGGTAAAAGACTTGTTTTGTGAGATGCAATCCATCCTAGACATTCCTTCCATGCAAACATATGGTAAAACATATGAAGCATGGTGAGTACAAGACATCAAGTTGTGTGACACTTGAGTATCACTCTTGATGTTACTTTTACATGAACTTTTAAAGTGTGCCAACAATCAAGTTACACACTATGACCTCTAAATCTAGATTGTGCCACTTTTATTGATTTTCATGTTTTTCAAAAACTATATTGGCACATCCTAAAATCCTTTAGGATTAAAGCTCAAATGTTTTTCCAAGGCACCCATAACCTTGAAAATAACCTAAAGTGTCATCTTTACCATGGTTGAGTTAACTACTCATCCAATCATGGTTGGCACATTCTAATCCATTTAACGTGAATCAATCACGCTCTTTGGAACCCAAAATCTATTTGAGCTCATTGAATTAACTAGGTATTCCTTAGGGATAACCTCCCTAGATACCTTCCTAATGACCTTTCTAGGCTTATTAGCCTTGGTCATTTTGGTCTTGCCTAGGTTAACCTTAAGGATTGCCTCCCTAACAACCTTCTTAGTGGCCACCCTAGGTTTCTTCAAAACCTTGGCCACGAGGCACAAACCTTGGTCAACTCTAGGGATGATTTCCCCATTGACCTTGGTCTTTCTAGACCTAGTTAGTGTTCCATAGTCAAATGGAACACTATGATAAATCACCTTGGACTTAGGTTTGTGACCCAAACCATTCTTGCCCTTAGTTGACTTTTGACTCTTAGGTCCTAGATGTTGACTTTGACTTCTTGACCTAGGAGTTTGACCATTAGACCCTTTAAAATGATTTTGCATAGTGTTGAGGGTCTTCTCAAGTTTTTCAAGCCTTGACCTCAAGGCTTGGTTTTCTAATTCTAATTGCCCAATTTTAGAATTTTGATTTAAATCTTGGGCATTGGACTTCCTTGGCATACGCCTAGTCCATTTTGGATTAAAACCTAGATGTTCTTGTATTTTCTTAATAGATTCCCTAGGTATGGTTTTTCTAGGGACATTAGTCCCAAATTTCTCCTTATTACTAAATTGGACACTTTTAGCTCCTAATAAAAAACATTTATTCCTATTAGCATGCTTTTTAACATTTAAATTAGAAGATGCACTACTAAAATGTACCTTAGGGTTTACCTTAGCTCCCCCTACTTGTGATGCTTCTTCTTGGGTCTTTTTCCTCCCCCTAGAGCATTGACTTCTATAATGCCCCTTTTGATGGCACTTGAAGCATATAATATGCTCCTTGCTCTTTTGACTTGGGGAACCGGCATCCTTTGACTTTTGTTGACTTTTGGGCACCGGAGAAGCTTTCCTAACCTTCTTTGGGCATTTGCCCTTGTAATGCCCATACTCCCTACACTCAAAGCACATTATATGATTTTTATTTGAAGATAAAGTGTTTGAGTTACCTAGGGTGTTGGTAGGTGCCGGAGTTGAATTTTGAGCTTCCTCATCTTGATCGGATGTTGAAGAATCTTCTTGAGGTTGCTCCGGTGTAGAGGATGGTCTCTCCTCCTCAATCCTAGAAGTAGATGCTTCTTCCACCTCTTCTACTTTTTCTTTCTCCGATTCGGAAGTTGACTCCATCTCAACTTCTGATTCCTCACTTTCACTTGAGGATGAACTCTCCTCATGGAGTCTTGCCAATTTTCTCCATAGCTCCTTGGCATACATGTAATCCCCTAGCTTGCACAAAACATCATTAGGGATTAAATCTTCCAAAAGTTTCGTTACCTTAACTTCGGTCTTGAGCTTTTGGCGTTGCTCTTGGGTCCACTTTTTCAATTTTAGGATATTCCCCTTCTTATCCCTAGGGGGTTCAAGGCCTTCAACGAGGATGAACCAATCCTCTATGTTCATCATCAAGAATGTTTCCATTCTTGCTCTCCATGCCGAAAAATCTTCTGGATCATATGGAGGTGGAGTATTGATATCCCATCCAAGCTTGTCTTGGAATTCCATCTTCACCCTCTAGCCTTTTGTCTTAGCTCCCGGAGGTTAGTCCGTAGAAGATCCCCGGGCTTTGATACCACTTGTTAGGAATATTGTAATGGCTAGAGGGGGGGGGGGTGAATAGCGTCAATGTAATTCTTTCACATTTGTTTCTACAATTTCGTTAGCGCAGCGGAAATAGAAATTGTAATAACGATAACGAAATGCACAACACGCTAACACAACGATATAACGTGGTTCGGAACCGCACGGTTCCTACTCCACGGATCGAGCTCTATGAGCTCTAGTGATGCACATGCAACCACTAATAAACACTCCTTCTCGGAACAATCCGGAGGCGGAGAAACCTCGTACAATAATGATTACAACAATAATCAATTAGATACAAGAAAATACAATATGAAATACAAATGCAAGTAAAGGAAAAACACTTTACAAGAGCTTTGGATTGCTTGATCTTTGATTGCCTTGAACTAGCTTTGAAGGAATGGAAAGCACCAACTTCCCCCTTCAATTTCGCCCAAGAAAATCTCTGTCTTTTCCTCCATCACGAGCTCCTTATATAGCTTCAACTTGTGCTGGAAAAGGTCGATCAATCGACTGATCACATTGTTGCTGTGAGACAACGGTGTAATCCACGCTGGAAAAAATCCAACGACTAGGATATCAGTCGACTGATCATCACCATCAGTCGACTGATGGGCTATCACTCGATTGCTCATCTCAGCAGTCGAGTGAGACTCCATTCTGTGGCCGAAAATCCGAGCATCAGTCGACTGATCACATGATCAGTCGACTGCTCATCCATCAGTCGACTGTCTAACAATGACAGTCGACTGCTAGGCCACTTCCCGCAGTCAAACCCTAGTTGACTTGGTCCAGTCGACTGCCACATGGCATCAGTCGACTGACACACCTCAACCATGAGGTTTTAACCCAAGTATGGTTCCCCCATACTTGCTAGACCACCCTTAGCCTAGACCTAAGCCTTCTAGCCACCTCCATCAGCCTCACGCCTCTCGGATCCCTCCAAGTCATCCATGACTTGTTCATCCATCCCGCTAGCCTTCAGGTGCTTCCATCGGCTATGTCATGCTAACGGTGTCTACACCGCTAAGGCACATTGGACTTTACGCCGCCAACCATTGGACTTATGCTGCCAATATCAAACCCTTGGACTTCTCAAATGCCAAGGCTCAAGCTTGGACTTTCCTTGCCAACCCATGTTGGACTTCTCAAATGCCAAGACCATGCTTGGACTTTTCATGTGCCAAGTGTCCCACTTGGACTTTCCATGCCAAGTACTCAAGACTTGGACTTTACCAAATGACAATTACATTGTCATATGTTTTTGTCGAAACATCAAAACATCACTCAAGTCAAACTCGAGTCCTGGTCAATCGTGACCTGGGCAGATTGCACCAACATTTCCATGCCAATTACTCAAGACTTGGACTTTACCATTGCTAAGACCCATGCTTGGACTTTCCATGCCAAGTGTCCCATTTGGACTTCTCCATCATATGGTCAACCCCATGTCAACCATATAGTCAACCCATTTTCAAACAATGGTCAACTCATTGTCAAACATCAAAGCACAAATATCAAAACACAACTCGAGTCAAACTCGAGTCTGGTCAATCGTGACCTAGGTCAATTGCACCAATAATCTCTCCCTTTTTGATGTTTGATAAAAACCAAACCTTTGAGTTAGAACACTAACTCAATCCAATCCTCCCAATTATCCAAATTGAGAATTCTCACATTCTCCCATCAATTCTCACTCAATTCTCCCACATCAATTCTCCCCCTTTTTGCCATACATCAAAAAGGCTCTCCCCAAGGGTTGATATGTCTCATATCCCAATGAGATCTTACAATCTTCCCCTTGGTCCAAAAAAAACTAGGATGTCTTCACTCTTCCTAGTGATAAGTCTCATATCACTAAAGAGAGGCAATCCTTCAAACTCTCCTAATTCTCAAAATTCTCCCCCTCATGAGGAAGAACACATCCATCATCCCATGATAGATAACCTCCCCCTAAAGGTTTGCTCCCCCTTGACCATTGCACCGACAATGTCCTTGGAGAGTCCCTAAGCCTATATGAACCCTAAACCATCAAAATTAAGGGCAAAAGTTCAACCTTGAACTTTCACACAACTTAAATTGATAAAACACAAAAATAACTCTCTTAATCCATATCCAATGGATTTTTACCCTTTATAATGCTTTCCAAAACATATCCTAGGGTTAGGTGCAGTTAGGGTAACCTAACATAGCTGAAATCAGGCTAAACAAATCTTGGTTACCCAAAATTAGCCATTGGCAGTCGACTCTATCAGTCAACAGTCGACTGCCCTTGACGCCAATCGACTGCCATCCATGCCAATCGACTGCCATCCATGCCAATCGACTGATTTCTGCAAATACAGAAATTAGGTTTCAGAAATCGAAATTGTGAAATACATAAGTAATTATACGTAGTTTTAAAAATAGTGAAACTTCATACGTATAATACTTAAGTCAATCATAATGGGTGAAAAATATTTGAAAAATAAAATACCCATTAAATATTAAGATTGATACAAAATTCAAAAACAAGAAAAACTTCATTGTTTTGAGTCTACTTTGTTTCAACTTCATCAATGTGTAGGGGATCATTTGAATGCTAGAGGGGGGGTGAATAGCGATGTGCTCGTACGATGGAATTCGTTCGCATTTGCTTGTCTACAATCTAGTTAGTACGCAGTAGAATATACAATAAAATACAACATGAACAAACACAACACGATAATATAACGTGGTTCGGAACCGAACGGTTCCTACTCCACAGATCGAGCTCTAAAGAGCTCTAGTGATGCACATGCACTCACTAATCACAAATAACTCCTTCTTGACACAAGTCGGAGGTGGAGAAACCTCATAAAATAGATTACAATAGTAATACAAGGAAAATACAAGGAAATACACTAAAATGCAAGTAAAGAAAACTTTACACCGAGCTTTTCAATGCTTTCTTGCTAGGTTGATCAAATAGCACTTGGAAACCCTGAATTGCAGTAGCAACTCGCCCCAAATTACCTGAAAGAACCTTAGCTTTTTCCTCCATCACAAGCTCCTTTTATAGCTTCAACGTGTGCTGGAAAAAGTCGATCAGTCGACTACTCGGGACCATCAGTCGACTGATGCCACTGTTATCGTGAGACAACGACTAGATCCACGCTGGAAAAATCCAACGGATCCATCATCAGTCGACTGATCATGACAAACAGTCGACTACTCAAGCCATCACTCGACTACCGCCCGTAGCAGTCGAGTGAGACTCCATTCTGTGGTCGAAACACCGAGCATCAGTCGACTGATCATATGATCAGTCTACTGCTCGTCCATCAGTCGACTGCCCATCTCCGACAGTCGACTGATAGGCCACTTCCCTGCAGTCAAACCCTAGTTGACTCACTCCAGTCGACTGCCACATGGCACCAATCGACTGGCACACCACAAACATGAGGTTTTAGCCCAAGTATGGTTCCCCCATACTTGCTAGACCACCCTTAAGCCATCACTCGACTGTCAAGCCATCACTCGACTGTCGGGCGCAGCAGTAGAGTGAGACTCCATTCTCGCGTCGAACATCTCGAGCATCACGATCGATCACATGATCACCGATCGCCATCCATCACCAACCGCCATCTCGGCATGATCGCTAGGCCACATCCTCGCAGTCAAACCCTAGTTGACTCACTCCAGTCGACTGCTACAAGGCACCAGTCGACTGACACACCTCAAACATGAGGTTTTAGCCCAAGTATGGTTCCCCCATACTTGCTAGACCACCCTTAGCCTAGACCTAAGCCTTCTAGCCACCTCCATCAGCCTCATGCCTCACGGATCCCTCCAAGTCATCCATGACTTGTTCATCCATCACGCTAGCCTTCAGGTGCTTCCATCGGTTATGTCATGCTAACGGTGTCTACACCGCCAAGGGACATTGAACTTACACCGCGAAGACTCCGCTTGGACTTTACGCCGTCAACCATTGGACTTATGCTGCAAAGACTCCCGCTTGGACTTTACGCCGCCAATATCAAACCCCTTGGAATTCTCAAATCCCAAGACTCAAACTTGGACTTTCCCTTGCCAACCCATGTTGGACTTTTCCATGCCAACTCATGTTGGACTTTCCATTGCCAAGACCCATGCTTGGACTTTCCCAAATGCCAAGTGTCCCACTTGGACTTTCCTATGACAATCACATTGTCATATGTTTTTGTCGAAACATCAAAACATCTCTCGAGTCAAACTCGAGTCCTGGTCAATCGTGACCTGGGCCGATTGCAACAACACAATGGTGACTTCTATCAAAAGATAGAGTATACCAAGGTTTTCTAAAATTATTTTAAAACCTTATATTGAACCATGGTCTATGGGCTTAATACACATGACTTGTACATAAGCTTTCCTCATGATTCATCCATGGTATAAGATGAGTTTGAGTTCATCTAGATGCAACAATTATGCACCTTGAACTTAACTCATTTCCTAGCATCTCACATGTGTCTAGGGTGTATAAAAACACACACATGTCAATTTGATGTGAGATGTGGGTTTTGTTCTTCCTAAACAAAGGTCTCATGCATTTTTCTAAGGCAACACTATGTGATTCCCTTATACATGGGACTTCAAATCATGTCAATTGTCCTTAAATCAATTTTCATTAATCATAAATGCATGAATGATGATTATGACATAAATGATAACATAAATAAGCAAGTGCCAATAATCATGATGTCATGGAATATAAATAAAAATCTAAATAACACATGACATAAAAACTAATCATTATCATGGCATATTATATGATAAAAGTAAGAATGATGTCATGACATTACATGACAATCAAGGTATGACAAATAAAATGTAGAGGTATAAGAATACCTAAATTTTGGTATTAATTGTCATTTGTTATGATTAAATTCATTTTTCCATATTACTCATATCTCCCAAGTGTGCCAAAACCCAAAAATGGCACACCAAGACCTCTAAACCTAATTGTGCCAATTTGATTAATTTTTCCAACTTCCATGAATTATATTGGCACATACTAAAATCCTTTAGGATATAAAATTAAACTTCATTTACAAGGTATCACATAACCTTGAAAATGTCCTAAAGTGCCAACTTTGCTATGGTTAGGTTAACTGCCCAGCCATTCAAGGTTGACACAACCTAACCCATTTAGCATGAATCGATCACACTTCTAGGAACCTAATACCTATTGGAGCTCCTTGGGTTTACTAGGTATTCCTTAGGGATGACCTCCCTTGATACCTTCCTAATGACCCTTCTAGGCTTAGAAGCTTTGGTCATTGTGGTCTTGCCTAGGTTAACTCTAGGGGTGACTCCCCTTGTAACCTTCTTAGTTGCTTCCCTAGGTTTCCTTGAAATCTTAGCCACTAGGCACACACCATGGTTACCCTTAGGGATAACTTCCCTAGTAACCTTGGCTTTCCTAGACCTAGGTTGAGTTCAATAATTGAATGGAACAGTATGGTAGGTCTCCTTGGGCTTAGGTTTGTGACTCAAACCTTTCTTGCCCTTGGGTGGACCTTGCCTCCAAGACCCTAGGCTTTGACTCCTTGCTCCTAAGTTTTGACTATTTGACCCTTGCATTTGATTTTGCATCTTTCTAAGGGTCTTTTTTAATTTCTCAAGCCTTGATCTCAAGGCTTGATTTTCTAATTCTAATTGCCCAATCTTTGAATTTTCATTTAGTCTTCGGGTGTGGTTCTTCATTTTAGACATATGCCTACCCTTCTTAGGGTTAATGCCTAAATGCTCCTCTACCTTCCTAATAGTTTCCCTAGGTAGGATTTTTCTAGGGTTATTAGTCCCAAATTTCTCTTTAGTTCTAAAATTGCAAGATTTTGCACCTATCCAATAAAACATATTTCTAGCATGCTCTTTATGAACAATAGCAAGATTACTCCTAGCATGCTTTTGCTTATTACTTAAGGAATGAGCATTATTAAAATTTACCTTAGGGTTTGCTTTAGAATCTCCCCCTACATTTGATGCTCCTTCTTGGACCTTCTTTCTTCCCTTAGGGCATTGACTCCTATAATGCCCCTTTTGATTGCACTTGAAGCAAATTACATGCTTCTTGCTTTTAATTGTTGGGGCACCAACATCCTTGACCTTTGGTGCTGATTGAGCCTTCTTAACCTTCTTAGGTCACTTGCTCTTATAGTTCCCATATTCCCTATACTCAAAACACATAATATGATTTTTATTATTTATTAATGTGCTTGAGTTACCTAGGTTGGTGGTGGAAGCCTCTTGAGCTTGTTCATCACTTCTCTCTGAGGTTGATGGCTCCTCTTGATTTTGCTCCGGCATTGAGGATGAACTCTCCTCCCCCTCAATCCTAGAGGTGGAGGCTTCTTCCACCTCTTCTCCATCGGATGTTGAGCACCTCTCAACCTCCGATTCCTCAAGTCCTTGAGTCGATGAGCATTCTTTGGCTTCTTGGGATTGTTCTTCACTTGAGGCCGGTGATGGTTCTTTATGGAGCTTTTCCAATTTGCTCCAAAGCTCCTTGGCATCTTGATATTCACGTAATCTAGACACAATGTCATTAGGTATTAATTAAACTAAAAATTTCATTACCTTTTGATTTTTCTCTAACTCTTGGAGTTGTTCCTCGGTCCATTTCTTCATCTTGAGGAATCCTCCTTTTGGCCCTCTTGGATACTCGAATCCTTACATCAAGGAAGACCAATCTTCAAAGCCCTTCATCATTATGAATTCTTCAATCCTTGTCTTCCATTGATTGAAGCCTTCTCATCTATAGAACGAGTACGAGATTGGAGTGT
Source organism: Wurfbainia villosa (assembly GCA_025175895.1). Taxonomy (NCBI): domain Eukaryota; kingdom Viridiplantae; phylum Streptophyta; class Magnoliopsida; order Zingiberales; family Zingiberaceae; genus Wurfbainia; species Wurfbainia villosa. The sequence goes on along the minus strand of CM046000.1, from coordinate 31,551,524 downwards.
TGATGTCCAATCCAAGTCCATCTTTTGGCAACTCCATCCTCTAGCACTTTTGCTCCCAGCTATTAATCCGTAGAAGAGTCCCGGGATCTGATACCACTTGTTGGAACTTCGGTGAGCGCTAGAGGGTGGGTGAATAGCGTGTTCATCATTTTTCAGAATTCAATCGCAGTTGCCAACGATACTTGTTATGCGCAGCGAAAAAAATAATGACAATAACAAAATAGACAAACACAATCACAACACACAAATATAATGTGGTTCGGAACCTTAGGGTTCCTACTCCACGGGTTGAGCTCAAATGAGCTCTAGCAATGCAAATACCACCACTAATCAAGTACTCCTTTTCGGTGAGACATCGGAGGTGGAGAAAAGCTCTTACAAGCGATTACAAAAGTAATACAATGAATTACAAGCAAATACAAAGAACTACAAACGAAATGTAAAGAACACTTTACAAATTAGGGATTTCAATGCTTTGCTTGTTGGTTGCTTAGATGATCTTAAAGAACCATGAAATGTGTCTGCACTTCACCTTCAAATCGCCTCCACAACCTCTCAAAGAACTGATGGAAAAATCTTCCACAAGCTTCTCCTTTTATGCCTGCATCGGGCTGATTCCACTTCTGAAAGTCAACTTCCAATAGTGTCATTGTCTCACAACGACTTAATCCACGTCGGCATTCTAGCCAATGGATACACTGGCAGTCGATTGCTCAAGCCCGTAGTCATTTGCTCGGTCGGCGCTCGAGCTCGCCTCGCGACCAAACCAACGATGGTCGCCCTCCATGATAGTTGGCCTCGCGGCGATTAGCCCAATCTTGGCGATGACAAAGCTATTTGCCGCATCAAACCCGATCTCATAATCTCAATCGACTGCTCAGTGTCAACTTGGCTGCCAAGTGTCAAACACTTGACCAATCGACTGGTCAATAACCCCAGTTGACTGCTACACCTCAAACTTAAGGTTTACCCCAAGTATGATGCCCTCATACTTGCTAGACCACTCCTAGCCTAGACATAAGCCTTCTAGCCACCTCCATCAGCCTAACGCCTATCAGATCCCTCCAAGTCATCCATGACTTATTCATCCATATGCTAGCCTTCAGGTGCTTCCATCGACTATTGTCATGCTAAGTTAGTCTACAATGCCAAGGCACATTGGGCTTACACTGCCAAGACATAAGCATTGACTTTACGTCGCCAACCATTGGAATTATGCTGCCAAGACTTCACCCTTAGACTTTCCAAATGCCAAGTGCCCATGACTTGGACTTTCACCGCCAAGACTACACACTTGGACTTACATGGGCAAGACTACATCCTTGGACTTTCCTTGCCAACCCATGTTGGACTTTCCAATTTCCAAGAATCAAGCTTGGACTTTCCCTTGCCAACCCATGTTGGACTTTCCAAATGCCAAGACTCAAGATTGGAATTTCCATGCCAAGACCCATACTTTTACTTTCCATGCCTAGTACTCAAGACTTAGACTTTACCATTGCCAAGACCCATGCTTGGAATTTCCATTCCAAGTGTCCCACTTGGACTTCTCCATCATATGGTCAACCCCATGTCGACCATATAGCCAACCCATTGTCAAACAATGGTCAACTCATTGTCAAACATCAAAACACAAACATCAAAACACAACTCGAGTAAAACTCGAGTCTGGCCAATCGTGACTTGGGCCGATTGCACCAACAAAAATGCTACGAAGGATCCTAATCTGTAATAGAATTGAGAGGTCAAGAATGGGCTAGCTTTACCGGCATGGCTTCTCTGATGCTTAAGTCTGTGTCTATCGAAGAGATAAAAGATGCAGTAAAAGAGAGCAAAGGAAGAAGCTTAAGAAATAATAAGAGTTATTTCCAAGTACCAGATCTAGAAAACCCATCCTCGCTTCCTCATTTCCACCCCTTTATATAGGAGTAGCCACCGCCTTTCTCTCCAAGTTAATTGACTATAATGCCCTTTGAGATATTAAGAAATAACCATTATACACAATAAGGAGGAAGCTTGTAATCAGGTGATTGAGAAATTCTGAGTACGAGGTCTGTAATGAGGTCAGTCATGAAATACATAGGTTAGTCGAGAAATACATAGGTCAGTCGAAAAATACATAGACAGCTCTGGAATTACATAGGTCAGTTAAGAAATACATAGGCTGCTTGGGAATTACATAGACAGCTCTAGAATTACATAGGGCAATCAGGAAATACATAGGAAGCTCAGGAATTACATAAACAACTTTGGAATTACATAGGTCAGTCTGGAAATACACATGCTACTCTGGAAATACACAAGGTGCTCTGAAAACACACAGAATGCTCTGACAATACACCATGTGCTTAACCGTAAGGAAGGTTCTCGGGAATAAGCCTTGTGATCGGGAATATATACTAGAACTCTTAGGTACCATCATAAGTCCCCCCTTCTAGTCAAACTGAAGAGCGAAGTCGAATGAAGTTTGATAAGTATATAAAAATGATTACTTCAACTTATGAGAACCTTTCAATACTTGCAAATAGGACCAATACTCAGTCAATATGCTAGATACTTAGGAACAAGACTAATGTTCAGTAAAAAAACTTTGCACTTGGGAATGAGGCTTGCATTCAACAAATAAGGTAAATGCTTGGGAAATAGGGAAGATGGTCGGCAAATAAGCTGAGTGCTTAGGAAATACACATGGTACTCAGGAATTATACATGCTGCTCTACCATACTACCTCCTTAAGATACTTATAATGCTCTGCCCAAGAATGAGTGTTGAAAACTCCCAACCCATCATAATATTTGGCACAAAGCCTCAAGTTGTTATATTGGGCGCAGAGCCTCAAACTATTATGTTAGGCGTAAGGCGTGAAGCTGTTTACTTAGTTCTAAGGTTGTCATATTAGATGCAAGGCCTGAAGTTGTAATATTAGGCGTAGAGCCTCAAGTTGTCATATTAGGTGCAGAGCCTCAAGTTGTCATATTAGGCTCAGGGTCTTAAACTTGTATGTTAGCATTTTACTTGCCATTATAGTTGGTGTTATAGTTCCCATGGGGGCATGTAATTACCTAGCCCATAGGCTATTATATTAGGTGTGAGAGACTTGAGAAAAATTTTCTTGCCATTATAGCTGGCATTATAGTCCCCGTGGGGGAATGTAATTACCTAGCTCATAAGCTATTATATTAGTTGTGAGAGCCTTGGAAAAATTTTACTTGGCATTATAACTGGCGTTATAGTCCCCGTGGGGGAATATAGTTACCTAGTCCATAGGTTGTTATAGTTGGTGTTGGGTTTCCGGGCACCGCGGCGAGTGTGTGTTTGAACATGTTTCGTAAACATGTGCACAGCGGAAGAAATAAAAATAATAAATCTATATTTATTACAACACACACATCACACGCATGCATAGTACAACATGTGTAGACATAACCGTAAATTTAAATTTGCAATAAAAGGAAATTTAACTACGTTATACCTTTCGTATCACGTGTAGCGGGAACGGCAACAACCGGAACGATCCTCGCTAGAATCGTCTCTATCCCTATCCACGCCGAGTATCCTCAGGATGACTTCGCTAAGTCATGAGCCTCGTCTTCGTACGGGTTACTAGCCTCGTGTTGAAGATGATGTGATCGAGAGATGATCACGATCCAAATCCAAATTCAGATCCAAAACCGAGTCCTCAAAACTCGCTTCTCCGGAGAGGTATTCGTCAACCGTTTGATGAATCCTTTGTCCTCCACCTCAGAGGATTACCGGAGATCGAATCCCCGGTAAGTTAGGCGCTGTCGGAGCTCTAACCGTCGTCCAAACGACGCTCCGACGAGAAGAGAACAAGCTGTCCAGAAAACTGGACAGCTTTGGTGGAGGAAATAGGGCCGGCCAAAAAGGTAGGATGAAGCTCACCTTGATGCCAAACCCAAAGGAGAACACTGGAGAGTTGCCGGAGGATCACCGGCCGAAGCTTGGACGCCAGCAACAACTTGGACGGTGGCACAAGGGCTGGGCGGCGGCAATGGGGGTGTTGGCGCCGAAAATATCCAAAGGGAGGAGGTGGGCGGCAACTTAGGGCTAAGGTTTTTGGATTAGGGCTTAACAACACCTTAAGCCCTCTTTTATAGAGAACTAATTCTCTTAATGGTTATTGGATCATAACCATAAGGCCCGTTAACCCGCTCCATTAATATAAGTTAAAATAAACCAAACCATGATGGTTTATTTTAAGTTAAAACGAACCGAACCAACTTTTGGTTCATTCGTTTTAAAATAAACCAAACCCTTTGGTCTATTCTCCTCCATTGGATTAGAACCAAACCATTTTGGTTCATCCATTATGTCTTTATAAGACACGGCCCATCCATGCTTCCATTGCGACTGAAACGATTTCATGCTCGCTTCTTGTTTGGTCCAACCAAACCTAGTTTCTCTCGGTCTGAGAATCTCATTCTCAAGCTCGTTTTAAATCCGTCGGATTACGCTCGTTGTGCGTGTGACCAAATAGGTTCTCGGTTTATGTTGGTCATCTATAATTAACCATTAATTATAGAACGATCATGAGTGGCACCTAGTAGTACATCATGATCCCCAATTAACCGAAAAGATCAACGGTTGATCCAGAACTATTTTTGAAACCCTTTAGCAGCTCGAATGATTCGTGCCTCATTCCCTTCACTCATCTTATACCCACTTGGTTCAGGACATGGTCTATAGTGTCAGTCCCCGCTAGGCTGACTACGTCACACCTAGCCCAAGTATCATTTCCTCGTCCTACGAATTCTAGTTACTGCACATGTATCGAAGAGTACCTTACTCTAAACATGTAATGCTTTGGCCAAAGACTTTAGTAACAATTCGACAAGAGGCCATGGGTATACATCTCCTCGCAAGGAGTGGTGAATCCTTTATAGGCTATTCAAACACCTTCGATCACTTCGACTTATACCAAATCATCCCGGGTCCACATCTCCTTAGAGATGCTTGCTTAAGATGTCAAAGCATAAGTCTCCATGATCAAGATGACTTGAATACCGCAAGTCAAAGGAACATCGCACTTAAGCTACAGTAAGAACTTCATTGACATATCTATATATGCAGAGAACCATATGAAGTCTTACGGATGGTCACTCCAATGAACTAGTTACCATAACTAGCATCCACGATCAACTCCGGACATCACAATGTCTCCAGCCAGTGAGAATCAGCTGCTTGAATACACCAAGGAGTATACCTCGTGCTAGTCTCGACAGAATTGATGGTGTTCAAATCCATCAATTCATCGACTAGGGATAATTCCGATACATCACAATTACACATGTAGAGATACTCACTAGTTGTGATCCAATCACAAATTCTCTCATGATGTGAATCGTATCGTGGACATTCAGTAAATGAGTTTAAGATCCAATCAAATACATGAAACATGTATACTCAAATAGTGAATCTTCATTTATCATATAAATGGTTAATACATAAGGCGATTGCCTTAGGACATCTCTCATATATTACTAACAGTTGGCGCAGGGCTAAAGAGAGAGGAACTTGAATATCTGAGTTCCCAAAAGAGTATTGATCTATCAAAGGAGGAATACAGATACATTCTCATATAAACTTCCCAAAGATAATCGTATATATGCTGAGTGATAGAGATGAGCATACAAACTTCTCCTAAAGATAACCATACACATACTGAGTGACAAAGATAAGAGAACCATAAACAATATACCTTAAGATAACCAACTTTGTGATGTAAGGAAAACCTCCACAGGATGAAGAAAGAATTATGTTCTAAGAGCACAAATAAAACTAGGGACTACCATTTTCATAAAAACAAACATATCATACAAGTAATTATAAAAGAACATGAACTTATTTGTGCATCAACTTGAACAAAAAACTTAAGAAAAACGTAATATAAAAGGTTGTTCTGAATTCTTAGTTCAACAGGCTTAAAAAAGTCAGGAGAACATACCATAGAAGACCATCTGATTCCCTCCACTCAGAATACCCATGAAATCAGAAAGGATGATACTCCATTTCATGATTTTATTGTATGCTCAAAACTATGTAAATATCCATTTCTGAAAAAATTCTGACTAACAACCACTTCAAGAATACTACAAGATAATGGCATGTTAAATTTGATTAGAGAAGTCTTAATTTACAAATTCAGATCGAGAACTCCCATACCCATTTTCCTGCTCCCTCTATATCTTTCCAGTTATGGTTGTCGTTAGTTTGGGACGTTGAACATATGATTACTTCTGCAATTAGAATGTTTGTCCACTACTAAGCAATTGATACTATACTAAAATTCAATGAACCTAAAGGCAACTATATTTGAGCAACTAAATGCCCTTAACAATAAGAGCATATTCATTTAGCAAAGAAATAAGTCTCTCAAACTCTTGTTGGATGATTCGAGTAAACTCATTAGATCTTGTAGGCAAAGTGAAGAATAACTCCTCTACACTAACAAAAGTTCCAAATTGTAATGTAATTTGCTTCTCATGTGTCAGAATACCAGAGAAATCAAAGATCATGGTGTATCATGTGACCCACTTCTCAATCTTGTCTCAACAATCAAATCTCTTGAGTTTTCTGGCAAGATCCTCTAGCCCTTGTCTACAACTTTGATGCACTTTTTCCCAATTCTTTTAAATTTATTTCAATATTGGTCACACTGATATCTAAAGCATTCTCCATAAACTTCTTAATTGTTGAATGAATGAGCAAGGTCACGTGTCCCGAATAAATTACTTTTAACCTTCCTAGATCTAAAATCACTACTAAACACGATTATTTCAGGGAGTTCTCACAAGTTAATATCTGAGATATATTGATAGGGGAAGCTAACATGGTAATTTGTATCAAGCTAAAAAAATAGAAATTATCTAAAACAAAAAATATTAAAAGAAAAGAATCAATTAAATAGAAAAGTGATCATGCAACAACTAAAATCAGTTTCAAGTACAACCTAAGCAGATTCAACTTTGGGCTATCATTTAATTTCAAAACCATCCTCAAGTTCAGAAATAGTTTCAAAAATTGAGAAATACTATTAAATTTCATCAACACAATCCATACTAGAGAGAGAGATCACAAATAAGAAATGAATTCTTGTATTAAGTGCAAAGGCTGCACTAAATTAAATAATGAAATAAAACACCTGCCACTGTACATCCTGCAAAACTTGGCACAAAATAGTGTAAACCTGATAATCTGCCAATTCAATAGATATTGTCCTATTTATTGACTAAAAAAGGTCTCTTGGAATCCTAATTGGAGAGAGAGATTATTAAGTTCTGGACAAAAACAAATGTATATTGCACAATCTAATTAGCAAAATAATATAGATCAACAAGACACACCCTACTATCTCATCACCTCCCCAAACTAATTTACAGCCAATTACGACAACCCTTGGTCGGCTAACAACAATCAGAATTAATTAACATGGAGAGGACCCAAGTAGAGATTGAAATACATGCAATCAAACAATAGACTTGCCACAAATCTCAAAGGGAAAATTCTAATAATAACCTATCAAACTACTGAAACTATTCTAGTGGAAAAGTAACCCTCAATGGGAATATCATATCTAATGAATAATAGCCCCAATAGTATGATAAAATATCAGATCGGGTGAATGATAATACCAATAATATAACAGAATATCAGATTTGGTGAATGATATCACTAATAATATGAAAGAATATAAAATCTGGCTAATGGTAATACCAATAGTGTGATAGAATATTAGATCTGGCAAATAATAATACTAATAATATGACAGAATACCAAATCTGGCAATTGCTAGCAGATTCAAAAATCACAGCGATCCCAAAAATTTGTGATACCAACCTCTAAGAATTGAGTCATTGAAGCTAGAACAAAGGATGATGTGTTGAACTCTAGCAAGAGCTAGCAACTTTTTGTTCAGATTCCCATGGACTGTGCCAATTTGATGGTGTTCCTTTTTTTGACACACTCGGATCCCTCCTCCTCTTTTGCTGGTAAGAAGGGAGATATATAAGATTTGTGAAGATGCTACGAAGGATCCTAATCTGCAATAAAAGTCAGCGATCAAGCATGGGTGGGCTTTATCAACACGACCCCTCCGATGCTCAAGCCAATGTCTATTGAAGAGATAAAAGATGTAGTAAAAGAGAGCAAAGGAAGAAGCTTAAGAAAGAAGAAGAGTTATCTCCGCGTACCAAATCCAGAAAACCCATCCCTACTTCCTCATTTCCACCTCTTTATATAGGAGTAGCCACCACCTTTCTCTCCATCTTAATTGACTATAATGCCCTTTGAGATATCAAGAAATAACCATTATACATAATGAGGAGGAAGCTGGTAATTAGGCGATTGAGAAAGTCTGAGTATGAGGTTTGTAATGAGGTCAGTCGAGAAATATATAGGTCAGTCGAAAAATACATAGGTCAGTCGGAAAACATATAAGCAGCTCGAGAATTACATAGGTAGCTCTAGAATTGCATAGGTAAGTCGGGAAATGCATAGGTAGCTCGGGAATTACATAGGCAGCTCTGGAATTACATAGATAAGTCGAGAAATACATGACAGCTTAAGAATTGCATAGACAGCTCTGGAATTACATAGGTCAGTCAGAAAATACATATGCACCTCAGGAATTATATATACAACTTTGAAATTACATATGCTAGTCTGGAAATACACATGCTACTCTGGAAAATACACAAGGTGCTCTGGAAACACATAGGATGTTCTAGCAATACACCAGGTGCTCAACCATAAGGAAGGTGCTTGGGAATAAGCCTTGTGATCGGGAATATATACTAGAACTCATAGGTACCATCAGTACCCCTAGAGATATTGATGCCCACAAACCCATCTATGCAATGATGATGTGACCTAAGGGCATGTGGATCTTCCCTTGGATAGGGGAGGCAAAATGGACTATGCAATGAAAGATGTTTGATGCAATATTGATATCTAGCAAACTACGTGGTGCATACATCATGAAAAGGTGAGGTGGTCAGATCATAGCCTGACCCCGTGTCACTATAGGTAAAAGACATCCAACAATGAATTTGTAAAGGACATTATTGGGAGCTGATAAGTCATTGATAGAAAATAGATTTTGACCTTAACGACGAGGTCGGTGAAAGAAATGTTCATGCATATGGTCTATCGAGATATGATCAAAGGGTTTTGGGGGTGACTCATCTAAAATAGGATAAAACACAAAAGTGGCATCATATGGTCAACACCCCAAAAACTCTTGTAGGATCTCTGGAGTAAACTCTAGATCATGTTTGGCAATGCATGTATGATACATCAAACCATCTCTGACTTTTCTAAGGTTTGTATAAAATTCAGATAGAAGATCTACATTTATGGGATGAGTACAAAAGACTAACGGTTCTAAATTAAAATGTTTGATTATCTGAATGATGTCCTCGCAATAATTTCTAAATAACGGCTCATCCTGGTAACGAATCGGTATAAGCTGGAATGTTCGAGACTGACAACGGTCGTCACTCAGAGCCCTAGGATCCATCCTCGATTCCTCGAGGTTCCTTCATCCGACTCTAGCCTACGTTTTTATCTAAAATGAATGCATATGTATGTCATGATCATGAATGCACCAAATATTGAGTTAGATGGTGAAAATGTAAGAATAGACACTTAGGGTTAGGTTTTAGAGTCCTTACTTTGGCGCCATTTCTAGTGTGAGGGTGTAGAAGGCATCGGGACTCAGATGCAGCAAAGGAGCGCTAGAAAATGATGGCCAAAACTCACCGCGAAGCTGGATCCTTAGATTGTAACCCCAAACCCATCATGAAACCAAGGGAAAAAAAGGCTCGGATTAGCTTGACAAGGGAAACGATTAACCTAAAATATCTAGATTTAGGGTTTCGGGGCTTACCGAAAAAAGAGGTCGCCGAAAGAGACACTAGGAACAATGATCGACGAGTTTGGGAAGAAGTCGATCACGTGAAAGGTCGCACAGCTAGTACTCGATCTTTTAAACATCACAACCATCAGTTGACTGATGATCTTTCTATGTCGCGTACAACACCAGTAGTCGACTTATGGGTTTTGTCAATCGACTACTAGACTTTTTATGCGTTGCTACAGTAACTTCAGTCAACTGCTTGCCTGATGTAGTTAACTAATTATTGAATATTCGGCTGAATTTCTCAAGATCGATTTGCTCAACTCAATTTTATTACATTTTGTATGTTTATCGCATATGTACTGATTATATCAGTATTATGCTTATGTTTGTGTATTTATTAATGCATTTTGACATTCTATTCTATTTTTACAAGCATTATTAGCCAAAAATTTTATTCCTAGCATCTCACTCTATCTAGGTGTTGAAATGCACAATCAAGGTGAGTCTTATGTTTTTGTGAGATGTGATACATCAAAACACACTTTTCATGTAAACATACGATATGACATATGAACCATGGCAAGTGTATGAAGTACGATAAGATTGTCTAAGCCATAATTCTAATTTTCATTAGCTAGGATTGTGCCAAATACCAAATTTGACATGATTACAATTTAACCCTTTGAGTATGCCAACCCCCTAAATTTTTGGCACACCATACATCTAACCTAATTGTGCCAGTTTTGATCAATTTTTCATATTCTATTAAATCCATTGGCACATCCTAAAATCTTTTAGGATATAAATTGAACCTTATTTCCAAGGTATCACATTACCATGAAAATGCCTTCAAGTGTCAACTCTACCATAGTTAGGTTAACTACCCATCCATTCGAGGTTGATACACCCTAACCCATCTAGCATGAGGGAATCACACTTCTAGGAACCCAAAACCTATTTGAGCTCCTTGGGTTCACAAGGTACTCACTAGGGATAACCTCCCTTAGTACCTTCCTAATGACCCTTCTAAACTTGGAAGCCTTAGTCATTGTGGTCTTAACTAGGTCAACTCTAGGGATGACTTCCCTTGTGACCATCTTAGTGACTTTCCTAATTTCTTTGAAACCTTAGTCACTAGACACTGTTGATGTAGGGAGCATCACTCCTTAGTGTTGATGTATGAACAATAGTTAAAGTTAGAAATTACTTGTGTTTTAATATGCATGTTATGTGTGTAGGCTTAACAGGAAAGTCCTAGTAGGTTAGGTTGCCCAGATACTAAGCAAAGTATTGAAAGTCCTAGTAGATCATGTTGACCAGATACTAGACAGAAGACTTGACAAATCAGAAGGACCAGATGCCAGGCAGGAAGTCTAGATGGGTTAGGAGACCGAATATCTAGCATGAAGACCGATTGGGTCAAGAGACTAGACAATCGGCATGAAGTCTAGCTGGGTCAAAGAGACCAGACAGTTGGTGGGAAGGCCTGGTAGGCCAGATCAAATGTCAAGCACGGTAAGTCCAGCTAGGTCAGAGAGATCGAACAACTGGCAAGTAAGCCTAGAGTGTGTTAGGGCAATCTCTTGCCATGATAAGGTTTTGATGTGTGTGGCAAAGGGTTTAAGTTAGGTTGGTATTATTATTTGATATGTGCGTTGGAGTCTTGCAGGACTTAGTAATTCGCACATGGAGCCTTGGCGGGTTCACCCTCACAACCTCGAACCTTGAGTCGGTGAAGGATGACTTTGCGGAAGCCGTGTGCTTGGAGCATCCGAGGGACCGCCGGACGAGATGACTTGAAGTGAAGCCAAGGAAGCAGACTTCGGAGGCAAGAGACGTGAAGGAGCATTGCAGAGTCGTGCACCTGATGCTGCCGAGGGACGTGGCCGCGAACGAAGAGAGCTTCGGTGAGGGACTTCGAGTGAGATGAGAGAATGAGTGAAATGTAAGTAGCTCATTAGGTGAACTTGGCCGAATGGCTAAGTGTCGGAGACTTGACCGCAAGGGTTAAGGTTTACCCAACCGCTGGAAGCTCAAACTTATGTTAAGTTTGAGTTTTACACGGCACCAGTCGACTGCCATGGAATAGTAGTCGACTGCTCTGAGTCGAGTGGGTTCCACTGGTATCCGACTGATGGGTTTATGCCCGCCAATGATCGGCTATGGAATGGCAATGATCGGCCAGAGGATATCGCGCAGACCGCAGCCGATCGGGCGCCGATCGACTAGGCAGCAGTCGACTGGTGAGGTCCATCAGTCGACTGCCAAGAGTTCCATTGGACTACAATGGTCGGGATCCGACGTGTTCGGAGGTCGTTGTAGTGACGGCAGTCGACTGCCAAGGGCAGCAATCGACTGGTGGCGGCCAACGGGAAGAAATCAACCCTCTCTATAAAAAGAGACGGTGTGAGCCTTTGAGAGGCTAATGCTTATGCTCTAAGTGATCTTCCTAGTCCCCCACAAGCTCTAAACTCTTCTTACTTGATTTTACTCCATTCTTATTTTAAGAAGAGTGATCTTGATTGTAAAGGTTACCTCCACCTAGCTTGGTAAAAAGGAGAGACCAATAGTGATTGGCTTTGGAGGAGTGATTCACCTTGGACGAATCAGACCGTGGATTAGCGGCGTAGCCGTGAACCACGTTACATCTTCTTTGTTAGCATTTGTATTTTCATTTATTGCTTTGTCTTTATTGTTTATGCTTCCGCTTGCGCTAACGATTGTGTAGACGAGCAAACGAACGAGAGAATTCCGACATCCATCGTAAGAGGGCTATTCACCCCCCTCTAGCCGGCCGTTCGATCCCCTACAAGTGGTATCAGAGCCAAGAAAAGCTTTTCGAGGACTAACCGCCACAACAAGCAACTTTCAAAATGGCCGGCTCCAACATACATCCTTCGAAGTTTGAAGGAGAATTCGCTTGGTGGAAGAAGCGAATGGAGGTATTTTTCGAAACGGATTTTGATATTATGATTACAATGGAATCCGGTTTCATTTTGCCTAGGGATGAAGAGGGGAAGCCAATAGAGAAATCTAGGTGGACCAAAAGGCAAAGGGAAGAGCACCTTGCAAATTCAAAAGCCAAGCATCATCTCTTCAATGTGCTCCCCCAACAAGAAATCAACCGAATAGGAGAATGCCTAAGCGCCAAGGAGATGTGGGAGAAGCTAATTGAGCTTCATGAAGGCACATCCGAGGCGAAGCTAGCAAGGAGAGATCTCCTCCGCTCCCAACTATCCAACATTAAATTAGAAAAGGGAGAAAAGGTAACTTCTTTGCATTCTAGATTCAAAGAAATTTTAAATGGACTAACAAGTGTAGAAGAAAGGCTCTCCAATTGCGATATGATAATGAAGGTCATAGATGCTTTCCCCCGATCATCCAAGTGGAGTTCAATGGTGGACTCATTTTATATTTCAAAGAATCTAGAGGTAAGTACTCTAGATGAATTTTTCTCCACTATGGAATTACATGAATCTAGGCTTGAAGGAATACAAGAAGAGCCAAAAATACAACCTTCAAGGGGAGTACCATTGTTGGCAAATAAGGGGAAGAAGAAGATAGAGATCTCCTCCTCCGATGATGATGAAGCGTCTTCCTCCTCCATGGATAGCACGGAAGAAGCCTACATGGTAAGGAAGGTAAGGCGTGCATTTAAGAATTTTAGATTTCATAAATCTCATGATAGGAATAGAAGACCAAGGGAGAAGATCATATGCTACAATTGCCAAGGAGAGGGGCACATAAGGGATAATTTTCCCCTCCTAAATAAAAGCAAGGAAGAGAAGAAAAAGAAAGAAGAAAAGAAGAAGAAAAAGGGGAGCAAGAAAAAGAAGGAAGAGGAGAAGAAGACAAAAGAAAAGGGGAAGACCAAAGCTCTAAAGGCAAGGACTTGGGATGACCCATCCTCATCCTCCTCATCATCATCGGATGAGGAGAATGCCTTTGTCACCAATTTGGCCTTGATGGCCTTTGATGACTTGGATTGCTCTTCCTCCGAAAATGAAGGATCAAGCTCAAGAGAAGAGAGGTCAAGTGAAGGGGGAGCTTCTACATCCTCCTCATCCGAAGAAGAAGAAGAGGATATGGAAACTATGGTAATGAATGCCTCTCCTAATAAAATAGTTTCTATAATTTCTAGTTTAACTAAGGACTTATTTGGAATGAAAAAGAAAAATAAAAGCATGCTTAATCAAATTAAGGCATTAGAAAATAAGCTAGAAAATGCATGCTTAAATGATAATATTTCTTCTAGCTTAAATGATGCATGTTCACATGATCTTTATGTGCCATTAGATGTTAGTGATGCATGTATAAATGAAAATAGAGCCTTAAGGGAAAAGGTAGATTATTTAACAAAAGCCCTAGAAAAATTCACAATTGGCTCCAACACATTGAACATGATCTTAGGGAGCCAAAGAGCTAGCTTCAACAAAAAGGGCCTAGGTTATAAAGAAAAGAAAATTGAAAAGGCCTATAAATGCCTAATTGCTAGGGGACAAGATAAAAAGAAGGTAATAGCTAGGAAATGGATCCCCAAGGAATATCTAGTGAACCCAATAGGAAAGAACTTATTTTGGGTTCCAAAATCCATTCTTAAGGGTTAGGAAAACCCTAGGGTAGTCAACCATATGCAATTGACCTATATCATATTTTGGTTGACTTAGGATGGCGGGACAATATTTTTAGAATAGTGTTGGGTGATGATAACGTGCCCATAAATAGATAATAATGCTTAAATCATGATGATTAATGTAATTGCTATGTATATGTGCAATTATGATTTTGATATTTGGCACATCATCATAAGAAATAGGGTTTAAATCATGCCTTAGGTGATAATTTGTTTATTATCATGACATAATACCTAATGCATGAGAACAATTAAATGAATACATGTATTTCATGATCATAATGTAGAATTAATTGATATATGCCTTTATGATCATGAGGATTGTTAGGTTGACATTTAACCTTGGTAGAATCGCATGAATATAATGGTTAAGTGTATACAAATACCCCCTAGGATGCATTTCACACTCACTATAGGCTAACTTAATTGCAAACTTAGAATGGGTGAGATGTTAGGATGATACAAATGTCCACTAGTGCCTATGGCATTTAGATGGTCATTTAAGGTATCAAAATAGCAATAATAGACCAATCATGGGGAAGGCTTATGTTTAATTCATAGACATATTGCCCAAAGATCATGGTTGGATATTTCATATGTTTTCAAAACAATTTCTTACCCTAAAATCTATGTATTCATGTTTTGAAACAATTGGATGCAAAAATAGGTAGTTAACTTGATACTAGAATGCTAAAAAACTAGTGGTTTTTAAAGCCTTTGGATTTTTAGTAAATCTCGGAAAATATAATGATTTTTCTTGAAAAAATATTTTTCATTGATATATATACTTAAAAGAAATGTGTTCCTCAAATTTCATGATTTTTCGAATTTTCTAGAATTTTTAATGCATTTCTAAAATTCGCCCAGAAAATCAGAATTTCGGAATCCATTGTGCGATCATTGCCATATCGATAGCGATCGCTCACCAAAAAACAGCCCAATATTTTCTGATTTCAGATTTTAATCATGTTTTTGGTATTTTCCTTCTATTTAACTTGATGCCATGGATTTATAACTTAGTGTTAATCTTTTTGATGGTGTCAAAGGGGGAGAAGTAATTATGTTTAAGTAAATTATGATAGGGGGAGAAAATTTAAAAATTTGTATGGGGAGTTTCATGGATTAAGGGGGAGTTGCATGTTGCTATATCATGTTTATGTTTACATGCTTTCTTACCTTAGAAATTTATATCAAATATTTTTACCTAACTTAAACGGATTGCCACACATCAAAAAGGGAGAGATTGTTAGGGCAATCTCTTGCCATGATAAGGTTTTGATGTGTGTGGCAAAGGGTTTAAGTTAGGTTGGTATTGTTATTTGATATGTGCGTTGAAGTCTTGCAGGACTTAGTAATTCGCACATGGAGCCTTGGCGGGTTCACCCTCACAACCTCGGACCTTGAGTCGGTGAAGGATGACTTTGCAAAAGTCGTGCGCTTGGAGCATCCGAGGGACCGCCGGACAAGATGACTTGAAGTGAAGCCAAGGAAGCAGACTTCGGAGGCAAGAGACGTGAAGGAGCATTGCAGAGTCGTGCGCCTGATGCTGCCGAGGGATGTGGCCGCGAACGAATAGAGCTTCGGCGAGGGACTTCGAGTGAGATAAGAGAATGAGTGAAATGTAAGTAGCTCATTAGGTGAACTTGGCCGAATGGCTGAGTGTCGGAGACTTGACCGCAAGGGTTAAGGTTTACCCGACCGCCGGAAGCTCAAACTTATGTTAAGTTTGAGTTTCATACACCATCGCCATGGAATAGCGATCAGCTTCCGAGTCGAGTGGGTTCCCGTATCCGATCGATGGGTTTATGCCCGATGATCGCCATGGAATGGCGATCATTGCCGGAATATCGCGAAGACGCAGAACCGCTCGTGGCCGAATGGGCGTCGACTACGAGGCGACAATCGGCCGGTGAGGTCTGTCGGCCAGCCAAGAGTTTCGTTGGACTACTGGCGGTCGGGATCCGGCGTGTTCGAGGCGTTGTAGTAACACGATCGCCAGAGCGTGATCGTGGCGGCCAACGGGAAGAAATCAACCCTCTCTATAAAAAGAGAGGGTGTGAGCCTTTAAGAGGCTAATGCTTATTCTCTAAGTGATCTTCCTAGTCCCCCACAAGCTCTAAACTCTTCTTACTTGATTTTACTCCATTCTTATTGTAAGAAGAGTGATCTTGATTGTAAAGGTTACCTCCACCTAGCTTGGTGCAAAGGAGAGACCAATAGTGATTGGCTTTGGAGGAGTGATTCACCTTGGACGAATCAGACCGTGGATTAGCGGCGTAGCCGTGAACCATGTTACATCTTCTTTGTTAGCGTTTGTATTTTCATTTATTGCTTTGTCTTTATTGTTTATGCTTTCGCTTGCGCTAACGATTGTGTAGACGAGCAAACGAACGAGAGAATTCCGACATCCATCGTAAGAGGGCTATTCACCCCCCTCTAGTCGGCCATTCGATCCCCTACAGAGTGGAGATGTGAGGTTGATTCCTCGGTAGGGGGACAAGGTAGGTGTCAATCCTACAGAGAGTTTATGTTGGACTCAAAAGTTGAGATCAGACAGTATTACTATTGCCAATTTATATTATACTATATATTGTGCTAATCTAGTTTTGTAGGTTTCCAGTCAACTAGAAACCAATTGACTGGAAAGGATCCAATCAACTAGAAAGAATCCAGTCGACTGGAATACCCAGTTGCCAGTTTTGAGTTGGTGAACACCGGAGATCTAGCGATCGAGATGGCAAGTACTCCAGTCGACTGGGGAGGTCTAGTAGACTGGGATATGAAATTTCCCAAAGTGAAGCTTGGTGACCTAGAGTCGACTGGACTAGTTCCAGTTGACTAGAAAGATAGAAGTACTAAATCGATGGGATGATTATGAGTCGATTAGAGGGTGTTCTAGTCGACTGGAGAATGTCTATAAAATAAATGGAGGTCCATCTCTGAGTACAACAATTATACTATGTTCAAGTGTTGTTGAAAGTGTTCTTCACTCACAAAAGCTTTGTCATGCTACAATGCCACAACTCTGACACTCCAAGCTCCATTTCAAAAGCGACAAGTGTCGGTTTAATAATTTGTTGTACTTTTTCTTTTGTACTTTAATTCAAGAGAAGGTAGCTTGTTACCTTTCTCTTTATCTCTTGTAAAAAGTGGACCCCTCTAAGTTCAAGAGTTTCAAATCGAAAGTCTTTTATGCCCATCGAGGTAGCTCTCGGAGTGCTACGGGCCTTGGAGTAGCAACCCAGCTAGGGTTGTGAATCAAGTAAAGATTTCGTGCAATTTATTTTATTTAATTTACATTTCCATTACATATTTTTATATTTTGAAAAGAAAAGAAAAGTTTTCAAATTTTTAAAAAGAAAATTTTTATAACTTCTAAGATTCACCCCCCTCTCTCGGAAATCTCGATCCAACAATTGGTATCAGAGCGGGGGTGCTTCGATTTTGGTGCAACCACAAAGAGAGCGAAGAAATTTTTCTTTTCTTGTGTTTTTAGTGCTTCAGTTTTAATTCTTGCATCAAATTAATTTTTCTAATAGTTGTTCATCTTGCTTGCGTTTGGATAAGTTTTAATTTTTGCACTAGTGTAACCTCACTCCATTTTTGTAACTCTAGGAACATTTTTAATAATAAAATATTCTATAAATTTTTTAAAAATTAAACAATATCGCATTTAAAGGGTTTTAGCACCGTTCTTCCTCCTCATTTTAATGGAGAAGACTTTCCTTATTGGAAGAGGCGAATGGAGTGCTTTTTGAAAATTGACCTCGAAGTTTGGCTTTCAACTAGGAAAGACTTCATTGCTCCGGTCAATAACTTGGGAGAGTTGTTAGATCTGGAAAAATAGACTGTCGATATTAGGAAAAAGGCCAAAGTCGATTACAAAGCGTTAAACACCTTGCAATGCGTGCTCACAAAAAGAGGAACTAGATCGAGTCGGATCATTCAAAAATTCAAAAGAATTATGGGAAGAATTAATTGAAATGCATGAACATGTTAACTTGGGTCAAACCGAGGAAGGTATAATTTTGATGGTAGGAACGAACAAAAAGGGAAAGAAATCCAAATCGAGGAAAAGGAAAAGGAAAGAGGCAAATAAGGCAACCTTGGACAAGTCATCATCAGAAGAGTTGGATGCGGAAATATCAAAGACATGATTCGTAGCGCTCATGGTGGCCGACGAGTCCAAAGTTGAGTCAAGACATGAGTCCAAGTCCGAATTCGATACATGCCATGTATCCGTATCCATTTCCGAAGGTTCAAATGAGCTAACATCTCCCTTATAAGATAAACTATATAACATCATTGTTGGGAGTATGGGGAATACAATCAAAGTCCCACATTGGTAAGACATGGAAAAGATCATGTGCTTATAAGAAAAAAAGATATCTCCATTGGAATGAGGCCTTTTGGGTAAAGCCCAAAAATAAAAACCATGAGGGCTTAGACCCAAAGTGGACAATATCATGCCATTGTGGGGATATGTGGAGCTTATAAGCACTAACAATTGGTATCAGAGCCATGGTCCATGTCAAGCCATGAACCTCGAACGAAGGAAGTTGAGCTCCCACGTCCGGATCAAGAGAACCAGACATCAGGAAGGAAGTCTAGTTGGGTCGGGGGGACCGAACAACTGGCAGGAAGTCCTGGTGGGTTGAAGATCGGACATCAAGCAGAGAAAATCCTTCGAGGAGGGATAGGCTTGAGGGGGGGCCCAATGTGGTCCTTCGTTTGAGGGGGGGATTGTTGGGAGTATGGGGAATACAATCAAAGTCCCACATTGGTAAGACATGGAAAAGATCATGTGCTTATAAGAAAAAAAGATATCTCCATTGGAATGAGGCCTTTTGGGTAAAGCCCAAAAATAAAAACCATGAGGGCTTAGACCCAAAGTGGACAATATCATGCCATTGTGGGGATATGTGGAGCTTATAAGCACTAACAATCATTGCATGCTTAGGTAGGAAACTAGCTAAATCTGAGAATCGAGTAGACTCACTCCTTAAGGATGTTCAAGTACTTAAGGAGCAAGTAAACTCGAAGACTTCGATTTGCCAAGTTGGGGATAGAGACTCAACTCAAGTTGCAAAGCTTGAGGAAGAGAACTTGGCCCTAAAAAGGTAAGTAGGAGATCTCGTCGGAATGTTAGAAAGGTTCACCTCGGGCTCCAAGTATCTCAACATGATGCTTGGGTCTCAATGAGTCATGTAAAAAAAATCCGGACTCAGATATAAGGCTAAGGACACAAATAGATCATACATATCCTTGCTTAATAGAAATGCTAAGGGTCTAGTCCAAGCATGGGTTCCTAAGTCTAGCTTAGTAAACCAAGTTGAACTGAACCAATTTTGGGTCCCCAAGAGTCAAGTTCACTTAGTGAACAAAACTCAACTAAGTTATCACTCAAGGGGAGCTAACTATTTTCTTGTTTCTTTAATTAGTTAAAATCTTGCATGTTTAGTTTACTTTACTTGCTTAATTTAGAATGGACTAGATAGGAAACAAAGTAGTTTAAATGTGAACAACCTAGTACTAAAATGAAGTGAACTGATAGTAAATTAGGGAAGCTCTTCGAAGTGCATGTCTAGGAAGTGGTCCACTTGATATCCAAAGAAGGTCATATTTCTCACCACAACCTGGTGCACTAAGTTGAGTGGAACTAACCAAAGTTAACTCACTAAGTCTTTAACTAGTTAAACCAAAGCTTAGTCCAAAGAGAGTCAAGTACTTGATTTCTTAATTGACTTTGTCTTAGGAAGTGGTTCACCTGATATCCAACAAGGTCATATGCCTCACCACTACTTGGAAGTCAATTTTAGAAAAACCTACTTGATTAGTTCAAGCTAAACTTGAATCTAACACAAGTTTAGAAATATTGAAATTTTCATTAAAATTAATCAAGATATGAATGAATCTTCATCTCACAAAACCTATAGGATTAATATGTATTGAAAACTTAGATTGGGTGAGATGAATAAGATCAAATTGATTAAATCAATTCAACCCTAATCAAATTATACCCTAATTCAACTCTAATCAACTCAACCATTATCAACTCAACTCTAATCAACTCAACCATAATCAACTCAATTCTAATCAACTCAACCCTAATCAACTTAATCCTAAGTAAATCAACATAATTCAAAGGGGAAGTTAGTTTAGCATTATCAAACTTTCAAAACATTCATGTATTCAATATATCTTTTAGGATCCATGTTTGGAAAGTCCTTAAGTAAGATTACTTTTTTACATGCATAAGCATGATATTAAGGGGGAGTTAAGATATTTTTGAGAACCTTATTTTGAAAACTCAAAATAAAAACATAATTCTAGGGGGAGTTTCACATTCAAAATTTT
The DNA here is from genome assembly GCA_025175895.1 of Wurfbainia villosa. Taxonomy (NCBI): domain Eukaryota; kingdom Viridiplantae; phylum Streptophyta; class Magnoliopsida; order Zingiberales; family Zingiberaceae; genus Wurfbainia; species Wurfbainia villosa. The sequence continues at coordinate 31,530,654 of CM046000.1, read as the reverse complement.
ATCCTAAGTATTTTCAAAAGAACTTAAATGCAAGTCAAGTGATTCACTATTACTTGAAATTGAACTTATCAATCTAAGTCATTCTTAGTTACTTAATACTCAATCAACATCCTTCCTAAGTAACTTAGCTTTATTTAAATTGGGAAGATGAGAGTTCGCTAAGCCAAGTCTAAACTTAAAAAAGTTTACAAATCATGATAAATGTGCATCATTAATGAGAGACATAGGGGGTGGAGCTTAGAAAGATTATATTCAAAATATTAAGGACTCATTTTGAAAATTATTTTAAGTACTTTTGAAAAATTAGATATATTATTTTCAAAAAAATAAGAGACATTTTGAAAATTATGAGAACCATAGGTTAAGGGGGAAGTTGTATTCTCAAACAAAATTTTATTGCATCAAAGGCATGGAAGTTATGGTTTCAAATAAATATTTGATGTTTCAGTTCTATAGTTTGAAAATGTTATTTTTGAAAGCATAAGTGAAGGGGGAGTTTTGAAAACTTAAGTGATGGTGTGAATTTAGGGGGAGTTTTGATAAATTTAAACATTTTTCAAAAATAGAGTTTTGAAATTTTTGTGAGAAAGCTTTGATTTAAGGGGGAAGAAACAATTAAAGGGAAATTAAAAGATTTTCAAATCACTTAGTTTTTATTGAGGGGGAGAAATTCTTTTCAAAACTTTAGAAATTTTCTTGTACTTTAAGATTTTGAAACAATTATATACTTTGAAAATCTTATTCTCAAAAGATCATTGAAAAGCTTATATGACTTAGCTTGAAAAATTTACTTTGAAATGCTCATTTACTTTGAAAATCTTAAGTCTTTTGAAAAGCTCAAGTACTTTGAAAATTTTCATTTACTTTGAAAATCATTAGTCTTTTGAAAAGCTTAAGTATGTTGAAAAGCTTAGGTACTTTGAAATGCTTATGTAGTTTGTCAAGCAAATATACTTAAGCAATTTCATACACTTAGCTTTTATCTTAAACCAATCTTGCCGACACTTTGAAATCGCTTTTGTGAAAATTCTCAAATCTTGAATTTTGGCATTTGGAAGATAATAGTATTTTGATGTATGCCAAAGGGGGAGAGAGAGAGGTTTAAAGTTGGTATCAAAAAGAGAGAAGTAAAATTTAAAGTTAATACACTTGATATTAAGAATGCATTTCATGGCTTCATTCATTGCATATAAACTTAAACTTTATACTTGAGCTTGATGCATTGCATGTGAATATATGAATATGTAATGAACTTGATGCATTGCAATTTGATGCATAAATTTTCCTGACTTTAACCAATGTATTGTCATACATCAAAAATGGAGAGATTGTTAATGCAGGGAGCATCACTCCTTAGTTTTGATGTATGAATCATAGTTAAAGTTAGAATTACTTGTGTTTCAATATGCATGTTAAGTTTGCAGGTTTAATAGGAAATTCCTAGTATGTCAGGCTGACCGAATACTAGGCAAAGTATTGAAAGCCCTAGTAGGTCATGTCGATTGGATACTAGGCAGAAGACTTTAGATTAGGAGGACCAGCCACCAAGTAGGAAGTCCAGATGGGTCAAGAGACTGGACATATGGTATGAAGATCGGTTGGGTCAAGAGACCGGATAATCAATATAAAGTCTAGCTGGGTCAGAGAAATCAGACAGCTAATGGGAAGCCCTGGTGAGTTAGATCGAATGTCAAGCACGATATGTCCAGCTGGGTCAAGGAGACTATACAGTTGGCAGTAAGCCTCGAGTGGAGAGATGAGCTGAGTCCTCAGTAGGGGGACAAAGTAGGCACGACCCGATAGAGGGTTCGTGTTGGACTCAAAAGTCGAGATCGAACAGTATTACTACTGTCAATTCATATTATACTATATATTGTGCTAATCTACTTTTCTAGGTTTCCAATTGACTGGAATGAATCCAGTTGACTAGAAACTAGTCGATAGGAAACCAGTCGACTAGAAAGAATCCAGTCAACTTGAATACCTAGTTGGCAGTTTTGAGCTAGAGAACACTAGAGATCTGGCGACTGAAATGGCAAGTACTCCAGCTGACTGGGAAGGTCCAGTCGACTGGGATATGAAATTTTCCAAAGCGAAGCTAGGTGACGTGGAGTCAATTGGACCAAATCCAATCAACTAGAAAGATAAAAGTACCAAATCAACAGGTTGATTTAGAGTTGACTGGAGAGTGTCTATAAAAGAAATGGAGGTCCAGCTCCGAGTACAATAATTCTACTATGTTCAAGTGCTATCAAAAGTGTTCTTCACCTGTAAAAGTTTTGTCACGCTGCAATGCCACAACTTTGACACTCCGAGCTCCATTTCAAAAGCTATAAGTGTCGGTATATTTAATAATTTGTTGCACTTTTGCTTTTGTACTTTAATTCATGAGAAGGTAGCTTGTTACCTTTCTCTTTATCTCTTGTAAAAAGTGAACCCCTCCAAGTTCAAGAGTTTCGAATCGGAGGTATTTTTGTGGATTGCCCATCAAGGTTGCTCACATAGAGTTGCAGGCCTTGGAGTAGCAACTCGGCTAGGGTCGTGAACCAAGTAAAAGATCTCATGCAATTTATTTTATTTAATTTACATTTCTTCTACATACTCATATATTTTGAAAAGAAAAGAAAAGTTTTCAGAAGATTAAAAAGAAAATTTTTATAACTTCCGAGATTCACCCACCCCCCCCCCCTCTCTTTGAAATCTCGATCCAATAGACACATATCATGGTCAACTCTAGGTGTTGATGCAGGGAGCATCACTCCTTAGTTTTGATGTATGAATCATAGTTAAAGTTAGGATTTACTTGTGGTTTAATATGAGTGTTAAGTGTGCAGGCTTAACAGAAAAATCCTAGTAAGTCAGGCAAACCGAATACTAGGCAATGAGTATTGAAAGTTCTAGTAGGTCGTGTTGACAGGATACTAGGCAGAAGTCTTGATAGATCAAGAGGACGAACACCAGAAAGGAAGTCCAGATGGATTAGGAGACCGAACATCTGGCATGAAAACTGATTGGATCAGGAGACAGGACAATCGACATGAAGTCAAGTTGGGTCAGGGAGATTGGACGGCCGACGGGAAGCCCTGGTGGCTCAGATCCGATGACAAGTATGATAAGTTCTGCTGGGCAGTCGACAGGTGATAACTACCAGTTTATTGTATTATTTTGGTCCTTAATATCAATATTTTTATCCTCTCGAGTGATTAATTGTCAATTATTAATATGTTTTATGAGTTTGGATTCATTTTAGATCTTATTGCAAATTCTCCTAAATTTTGAACTTAAAGCAAATTTTATCTCTTGTTTGTAGGAGATCGAGATGAGCCAATTGACTAGACTCAAGTTGGATCGAATATGGCTTCATCTAGGGTTATAATGGACATTTCAAGATGATTTAATCTGAGCCCTTCATCAAGATCGAAGGTAATTCAATGGAGAGATCATATTTGCCCAATCATGTCCATTCGATGAGATCTGATTGGTTCTGAGCCATCCATCTAGACCTGGAGAGATCCAGTCCATACACTCAGATCTATACATCTCAACCTTCCATCCAGATCATGCTGATCATGATCGCCCATTCAGATTGATCAGATCCCTTCATTCAAAATCGAAGAAATCTTAACTGTTGGATGCATTTCCTAGTTAATTGATTAATCAAGGAATTAAACCCTAGCTTTAATCAAGGGATAGGATTTGATTGTAAAAATGATCGGATGACTGATAGCTTCACTTTAATTGGTTTCTCTTCCTCATCGTGCAGAATCGAACGAGAAAAAGCAACCGCGACTTTCTTCCCCAAATCACGCGAGCAATGACCTATTCCACTCCACGGCGGCGACAGATTTCGACAATCCATCACCGACAACCCTTCCCTCCATCCAGCCGATGGAGGAGTTTGAGCAGCGGCGGAGGAGTTTCGACGATCACCATCAGCATCAATCTCCGGCAGCAGCATCCTTTCCCCCCATTCATTTGTCACCCCCTCTTCACCGGCAGAGCGCAGCAGCCGTGGTTCAGCTGCATAGCTTCAGTGGCAGAGTTTTTCAACCATCTTCCTGGCAGCACCACACCGCCTGCGACTGGAGCTAAGACACCTCAGTTGGACGTGATTCGGAAGGTTGAGGTCGACTTCTACTGCGGTGGTTTGGCAGCACCAATTCCAGCTCCGGCAGCCCTTTAACTGCATTTCCAGCGGCATAGCACCAATTTCCAGCGTCGATGAAGGGTCTCGACAGCCACTATTCGGATCTTCTTTATTGCATCTATGGTGGTTCAGCATCTCCCATCTTCACAGGGCAGTGGCAGCTTGAGATTCGTTCAGTCCTCATCCAGAGAGATTTTCCAGCAAGGAATTCGCGTCATCTTCTATCAGAGGGGTCGTTTAAATTGTCGACGTCGTCGGAGAGGGTGGTTCTTTCTCCGGGTGTTGTGGATCATCGATTAACTTTATATTTGTAATTCCCGAGTTGACCTGTTATCGTCCATTAATTTTTATCATTGCAGTTCATTGTAGTTCATTTGGTTAATGCATTTAATTTATCATGGTAGTTTATCTTGTAGTTTGATTTGGAATTTATCTTGTAGTTTAATTTGGAGCTTAGTTGTCGTTTAATTTATCATTCATGAATTATTTGTGCTTAGTTGCAACGTTGCTTAGTTGTTCATTTGGTTAATGGTTACTTAGCTTAGTTGTTCCTTAGCTTAATTGTTCATTAGCTTAATTTCATCGTAATCATAGTTTAGTAAGATTAGAATTTTAATTACATACATTTTCATTCATTCAGTAGGATTAGATTTTTACATTCCAAACCCCATTTATAATAGAAAATACAAAGTAATAATTAATAATCCTAAGACTACTGTTCTATCAATTATACTCGTTGGGAAACGATTCGGGCCGTTCACTATGCTATATTAGCGTAGAGAGGGTTTGGTAATTAATTTGTAACGGTACCATGGTACAAACTGTCATTATCAAATTTTGGCGTCGTTGTCGGGGAATGTAATGATGTTTGGCAGACTTCGGATTGTTTGTCCATTTTTCTTTAAAAAAATTAAAAATCAAAATTTTTGTTTAGGGCTTAATTCTTTTATTTCTTGTATATCCATGTACTTGGTCATGTCTATTGTCTATGTCTTTTGATTGTGTTTGTTAGTTTTTCAGGAAAGACTAAGAATCTCTTGCAACATGGATCCATATTATTAGCCATTTGGAGATCTCAGTGATACTTACTATTCGGGAATTGGCCAAAAAGAGTATTATCAGCCTAAACATCAATATTATTAGTACCAGCCTTAATATCATCAGCCTGAACATCAATATTATTAGTACCAGCCTTAATATCATCAGCCTCATCAATTTTATCAGCTTTATCAGCAGGAAATGTATAATTCATTTTTCTAGTGCATATGATTTCAATTCAGATTTCAGGTATGGACAGACACATCAGTTCAATTTTGAGCACCCTCAGTTTATTAGTTATAAATGGATGGGTCAGCAAAACTCTGAGTATGGGAACGTGCAACAACAACATGATCAATCTTTCCCAACTTATCATCCCAACCAACCAGATATTTTTGCGATGCGGAAGAGTATTCATGGTGTGGAGAAATTAAAAGGAGAGTGTCTGCATGAGTATTGGGAGAGATTTAAAGGACTTTGTGCTAGTTGCCCTCAGCATCAAATTAGTGTTGACCTACTCATTTAGTATTTTTACGATGGATTACTTCCCATGGATAGATGATGTATGGTCGATATAGCTAGTGGAGAGGCCCTAGTCAATAAGACTCCTGCTCAAGCTAGAAAACTCATTGAGACCATGTCGGAAAAAGTGTTTCCAACCACACCCCAATTTTACCAGCCACCTCAGCCCTAACAGATGCTAGCACAAGGATTCATTCATTCTTTGTCAGAGACCAATTCTATGGATATTGACGTGCTTAGGGAGATGGATTGTAGAGTGAGTGATAGACACGTCTACGATTCAGCTACTCCACAGGACTCCTATGATTCTTTGTGTTGTGATGTTATTGAGGATACTCATGCCTGTGAAGATTTTGATGAAGCTTCTATTATTCTTGATGTGGATGAGTTGCCAACTAATTCTGCTTGCATTTTTATTGTAGATAAAATTGTAGAAGAAGCAACGCCCTCAGAGTTGTTTCCTTTAGTTGTGCAACCTCATGATTTACATTCAGATCTAGAGCCTCTTCCATATACTAGTGCCTAGACTTGTCAGCCATACCAGAAGATGAGTGATACAGTGTTGGCAAGCAATTTTGATGAGTTGATTTCTATGGAAGTGGTTGAAAGTTGGAGACCCCCATACTGGACACTTCCATCACAATCAGAGTCTCCAAGAATTTTGTTGATGAAGACCCTAACAACAAATGCAATAATCGATCCCCAAGGCTAGACACTTTATCTGAATCGCCTCCGACTACCAAAGATTGCATAAGATGAGGCAATCATTTCAGAGGGAGCAGCATGGAACTACCCTGATCACATCAAGAAAGCACTCACCTACATTCAGTCCATCCCACTCCCAGCATGGATGTTAAAGTTAAATCTTCTTCAACCACCGGGAAAGAATTTCTTTCTGAGCACTCCACAGACGGCGTGGCTTCTTCTACTGAATCTTCTTCACCCGCCAGGACCTTAGGGGAGTTTGCTCCATCTCATCTTCTTTTCTTTTCTTTTCTTTGTATATACATTTCTTTTACTTTATTTGTTTTAGTTGTTAAGTTTTGTTTGTTGAGTTTTTGTTTAGTCGGGTTTTCAAATAAATTTCCTATGCTTTCCTTTATATCTTCTTAGAAGTTGTGAAAGCTAGTTAAATTTGATTATTGAATTTTAGGATTTATTGACTTGAATGGATTATTTGATTGCATGTGGTTACTACTTGGTGATGGATTTTGTGTTGATAGATTGAGATGATTCTTTTTTCATTCCTAGTGAGGATTGTGCCTGTTTTTATTACTTGTGTATGGTGCACTTGTGGTTATTGTAACTCTAGAACTTGCTTTGATTCTTTCGAGACCACACAACCATAGGTTTGCATAATAACTATGAAGCCAATCTCACATGTTTCCCTTCACTACTTTTGTTGTCACATGCTACTCAAATAATTTTCTTATCATATGTCATGTCATTTTCATTATTCATTCTATTGTCTTTCTATTCCTACATCATGTCATTTCTTCTCCATTTCTATTGTTGGATGTTCCATGATGAGTTTTTGCCCAAGACGGACAAAAGTTTAATTGTAGGGGAGAGAGTAGCTCAGGATAATTTAGTGAAAGCATAGGCAAGTTGTGCTTGATCACCATGAGCTTGCCATATTTTTTATTTTTTATAGCTGAGCTTGATGTGTTTTTTTCTAGAGCATAGAGAAGTGCACTACATGTCAAGGGAAAAAAGAATTTTTGAAAAAAAATGATTGAAATAAATAGTTGAAAAAAAATTGAAAAAAAAAGTTGAAGAAAAAAATACTTGGCCAAAGAAATAAAGGCAATAAAAAAAAATCTTTGACACGTTGTGCAGTTTTTTACTTGTGTGATAGTATTTTTTGTGATAGACATCCCTTGTTGCAACCATTGATAGATTTATTGTATATTATGTGTGAATTTATATTGCGAAAGTGATAGGGATTGTTTACATGTTTAGTGAATTGTCAAAAGCTAGCTTTCATAGAAACTTTTGGGGCACTGCTTTATTTTACTCATCTATGTAGCATTCAGTATTTCCATATCTTCCTGCATTTCTTTAGCTATTTTATTTCTTACCTTTCTTTCTTTCCACACATATTATCATTTTTCCTGTATTCATGTTTCCCTTACATTCCTAATAAGCCTTCGATGATTGTGCATTCTTATGTGTATATAGTGGTGAAAATAGAAGAAAAGCAAGCATATGGTAGTGCATAAACCATGAGTAGCTTGAGTGAACTCCACTATTACATGCTTAAGAGAGCGATAGAAATCACCACTTACCTTGTGAGGCTTAATCATTCTTAGTCTATTCAGGATGGATTGAAGTCACCATATTTGTTAACCTGTGTAAGATTTGAGTCCATGATTGCTTGAGTCTTTGAGATTTGACAATCCTAGGTAACTTTCTTTCGCGATGTTCTATATATGATTGGGAATTGCTAGGAAAATATATCTTTAGTTTACTTTTAGTTTTCTTTACTTGCTCGGGACGCACAAGAATAAGTGTGGGGTAATTGATAACTACCATTTTATCATATTATTTTGGTCCTTAATATCAATGTTTTTATCCTCTCAAGTGATTAATTATCAATTATTAATATGTTTTATGAATTTGTATTCATTTTGGATCTTATTGCAAATTCTCCTAAATTTTGGACTTATATGTAAATTTTATCTCTTGTTTGTAGGAGATCGAGATGAGTCAATGGACTAGACTCAAGTTGGATCGAATATGGCTTCATCTAGGGTTATAATGGACATTTCAAGATGATTCAATGGATAGATCAGATTTGGCCAATCATGACCGTCCGATGAGATCTGATTGAATCTGAGTCATCCATCTAGATCTGGAGATATCCGATCCATACACTCAGATCTATACATCTCAACCTTCCATCCAGATCAAGCTAATCATGATCGTCCATTCAGATTGATCAGATCCCTTCATTCAAAATCGGAGAAATCTTAACCGTTGGATGCATAATTACATTAATTAATTAATCAAGGAATTAAACCCTAGCTTTAATCAAGGGATAGGATTTGATGGCAAAAATGATCGGACAACTAATAGCATCACTTTAATTAGTTTTCCTTCCTCATCACACAAAATCGAACGAGAAGAAGCAGCCACGACTTTCTTCCCTAAATCGCGTGAGCAGCGACCTAATCCTCTCCACAACAGCGATAGATTCCAACAGCACATCTCTGGCGACCCTTCCCCCCATCCAGCCGGCGTCATCCCATCTCTCCTCTGCGTCGGTAGAAACTCTACTACGGTGGTTCGACAGCGGAGTTTGAGCAGCGGCGGAGGAGTTTCGACGATCACCATCAGCAGCAATCTCCAGTGGCAGCATCCTTTCCCCCATTCATCCAACACCCCCTCTGCACCGACGGAATGCAGCAGCCGTGGTTTGGCTACATAGCTTTAGCGACAGAGTTTTCTAACCATCTTCATGGCAGCACCACATCGCTTGCGACCGGAGCTGAGATGCCTCAGCTAGATGTGGTTCGGAAGGCTGAGATCGATTTCTACTGCGGTGGTTCGACAGCATCAATTTCCATCTCCGACAGCCCTTTAACTGCATTTTCGGTAGGAGAGCACCAATTTCCAACGCCGGTGAAGCGTCTCAACAGCTAGTGTTCATATCTTCTTTATTGCAGTTGCGATGGTTCAGCAGCTCCCATCTTCACAGGGCAGTGGTAGCTTGAGATTCGTTCAGTCCTCATCCGGAGAGATTTTCCAGCAAGGAATTCGCGTCATCATTCATTGGAGTGGGCTATTCAGATTGTCGACGTCGCTGGAGAGGGTGGCTCCTTCTCCGGGTGTTGTGGATCATTGATTAACTTTATATTTGGAATTCCTTAGTTGACTGTTATCGTCCATTAACTTTTATCATTGTAGTTCATTTGGTTCATGCATTTAATTGATCATGGTAGTTTATCTTGTAGTTTGATTTGGAATTTATCTTGCAGTTTAATTTGGAGCTTAGTTGTAGTTTAATTTGTCGTTCATGAATTATTTATGCTTAGTTGTTCATTTGGTTAATGGTTCCTTAGCTTAGTTGTTCTTTAGTTTAATTGATCTGTAGCTTAATTGTTCATTAGCTTAATTTCATCGTAATCATAGTTTAGTTAGATTAGAGTTTTAATTACATACATTGTCATTCATTCAGTAGGATTAGATTTTTACATTCCAAATCCCATTTATAATAGAAAACACAAAGCAATAATTAATAATCCTAAGACTACTGTTCTATCAATTATACTTGTTAGGAAATGATCCGGGCCGTTCACTATCCTATATTAGCATAAAGAGGGTTTGGTAATTAATTTGTAATGGTACCACGATGCAAACCGTTGTTATCACCAGGTAAGCCTCGAGTGAAGAGGTTAGGTCGAGTTCTCTGTATGGGGGCAAGGTAGGCGTCGATCCGATAGATAGTCCGCGTGGGACTAAGAAGTCGAGATTGGGCAGTATTACTACTGTCAATTCATATTATATTGTATATTATGATAATCTGGTTTTGCAGGTTTCCAGTCGACTGGAAAGAATCCAGTCGACTGGAAAGAACACAGTCGACTGGAATCCAGTCAACTAGAAAGAATCCAGTCGATTGGAATACCCAATTGGCAGTTTTGAGATGGTGATCAACCAAAGATCTGGCAACCAAGATGGCAAGAGATCCAATCGACTGGGGAGGTCCAGTCGACTGGAAAGGCAAATTTCCCGATGCGAAGCCAGGTGACCTGGAGTCAACTGGAATAGGTCCAGTCGACTAGAAAGGTCGATGTACCAAATTGACGGGCTGCTTTGGTGTCAACTGGAGAGCATTCCAGTTGACTAGAAAAGGCTTATAAAAGGAGAGTACGACCAACTTTGAAATATAGATTACTACAATGTCCAAGTGCTATTTCGAGTGTTCTTCATCCACAGAGGCTTCATTTCATTGCAACGTCGCAACTTCGACATTCCGTGCTCTACTTCCAAATCCTCTAAGTGTCAGTATATTTTAATTTGTTGTAATTTCTCTTTATGTACTTTAATTTAAAGATAAGGTAGCTAGTTACCTTTCTCTCAATCTTTGTAAAAAATGAATCTCGCCAAAGTCGAGAGTTCTCGAATCAGAGGGCTATTTAGTTAGATTGCTCATCGAGGTAGCTCTCAGAGAGCTATGGGCCTTGGAATAACAACTCGGCTAGGGTTGTGAACCAAGTAAAATAATTATCTCTTTATCTTTATTCTTATTTAATTTCGCTGCATACTCTTGATAAGTTGTAAAATTCGAAAAGAAAATTTTTATTCTGAGATTCGTCCCCCTCTCTCGGACAACTCCGATCCTACACTAGGCATGGCCTCCCTTGTGTCCTTGATACTCCTACACCTAGAGGTGGTTCCATAGTTATATGGAACACTATGATAGGTAGGCTTGACTTCCATGGACCTAGGTTTGTGGCCCAAACCCTTCTTGTCCTTAGAAGGTTCTTGCCTCCTAAACCCTAAATTTTCTCCATTTGCCCCATTTAGCATATTTTCCATCTTCTTTAGGGTATTTTATAATTTATCAAGAATAAACCTTAATGCTTGATTTTTCCTTTTCTAATTTCCCAATTTTTAAATTTTCATTCATCTTTTGGGAATTGTTCTTCCTTCTACGCATATGTCTACCCTTCTTAGGGTTAATACCTAGATTCTTGTTATCCTTAGGTGGGGTAGGTCTAGCATTATCCTTAGACCTAAATTTATGACTCTTAGCACCTAAACAAAAATATTTATTGCTAGCATGCTTTTGATTATGAACAATTTCAAGTGAATTAAAACATGATATATCACTAGCATGCTTCTTATCCTTACATAAAGCAGGAGCATTATTAAAATATACCTTAGGATTTGTTTTAGCTCTCCCTACATGTGAATCTCCTCCTTTGCCCTTCCGAGGATCCCTCCCCCTAGGATTTTGGCTTCTATAATTCCCTTTTTGATTACATTTGAAGAACACATTGTTCTCCTTTCCCTTACAAATTGGAGCTCTGGCTTCCTCGGTTTTCTCCTTCACCCTTGGTGTCAGTTGAGCCTTCTTGACTGTTTTTGGACATTTGCTCTTATAATTCCCTTGCTCCCTACACTCAAAGCAAGTTATATGATTTTTATTTCTAAAAATTAGATTTGAGTTACCTAGTTTAGTGGTAGGAGACCTTTGAGCTTGTTCTACATGGGCTCCAGAAGCAGATGTCTCCTCTTGCTCCGATTTCGGCATTGAGGATCTAAGCTCCCCCTCAATCCTAGAGGTGGAGACTTCTAAGACCTCTCTTCCTCGGATGTTGAGCATCTCTCAACTTCCGATTCTTCACTCTCTTGAGAGGATGATCTTGATTTTTCTTTGGATTCTTCCTTATCTTGTGTCAGTAAGGGTTTTTCATGGAGCTTTGCCAAATTGTTGCATAGCTCCTTGGCATCTTGATATTCACCTATCTTGCATAATAGGTCATTAGGAATTAATTTAATTAAAAAAATTGTTACCTTAAAATTGGACTTAAACTTTCGGCATTGCTCCTTGGTCCATTTTTTGATTTTTAAAACTCTTCCCTTCTTGTCCATAGAGGCTTCAAATATGCACTTCAAGACGATCCAATCTTTAATGCTTATCATTTTCAAGAACGTCTCGATTCTTGCCTCCCATAGATCAAATCTTTATTGTCTATAGAATCCGTAGGGTGGAGGAGTGTTGATCTCATACCCCAATCCATCATTTGGAAATTCCTTCCTCCTCTTCAACCTCTAGTGCTTTGCTCCCTTGGTTGTTAATCCTTGAAGAGCATCCTCGCTCTGATACCAATTGAAGGTAATCAGAGAGATTTGTTCTTCTAAGCACACTGTGTTGGTGCAATTGGCCCAGGTCATGATTGACCGGACTCGAGTTTGACTCTAGTAGTGTTTTGATGTTTGACAATGTTTTGGGGAGATTATTGGTGCAATCGACCCGGGTCATGATTGACCAGACTCGAGTTTTACTCGAGTGGCATTTTGATACTTGAGGATGGTTTGACCATTGTTTGACTATATGGTTGACATGGGGTTGACCATATGATGGAGAAGTCCAAGTCTTGTGTACTTGGCATGGAAAGTCTAAGCCATGGGTACTTGGCATGGAAAGTCCAAGCTTGAGTCTTGGCAAATGGAAAGTCCAACGTGGGTTGACGAGGAAAGTCCAAGCATAGGTCTTGGCAAGGGAAAGTTCAAGTTTGAGTCTTGGCAATGGAAAGTCCAACATGGGTTGGCAAGGAAAGTCCAAGGGATGATATTGGCGGCATAAAGTCCAAGGGTGGAGTCTTGGCAGCATAAGTTCAATAGTTGGCAGCGTAAAGTCCAAGCGGTAGTCTTGCCAGCATAAGTCCAATGTGCCTTGGCGGTACAGACCAGATTAGCATGACAATAGCCAATGGAAGCACCTAAAGGCTAGCATATGGATGAACAAGTCATGGATGACTTGGAGGGATCCAATAGGCTTGAGGCTAACGGAGGTGGCTAGAAGGCTTAGGTCTAGGCTAAGGGTGGTCTAGCAAGTATGAGGGCATCATACTTAAAGCTAAAACCTCATGGTTAAGGTTATCAGTCGACTGAGACTTTGGACTAGTCGATTGGTCAAGTGTTTTGACACTTGGCAGCCGAGTCGACTTGCAGTAGTTGACTAGGATTATGGCCAATCGAACTGCTTAGAGTCAACTGGTGTTCGACTATAAGAAATATCCTAGCAGTCGACTGATGGCTTGAGCAATCGACTGCCATGGATGGTAGTCGACTGCTAATTGGGGTTACGAGAGTAGAATGCTCGATGAGTCAATCGTCGATCGGCTCGACCAGCGATCGGCTATGGCTATGCGATCATTGCCAGTGTATCCATTGAAACTTATCTAACGTGGATTAAGCCATTGTCTCACAACGGAAACAGGAGTAGTCAACTGATGGTCTCGATCAGTTGACTGCTAGGCGGAATCCAGCCCGAGGTGAAGCTTTAAAAGGAGCTCGTCGAAAAGGATTTGGCTAAGGTTTCTTAGAGCGATTTGGGGCGATTTGCTGGTGTAATTCAGGGTCTCCAAGTGCAACTCAAGCAACCAAACAAGCAAGCATTCAAAAGAGCATTTATAAAGTTTTCTTTACATAGATTGTTGTATTCATTTTGTATTTTCTTGTTTTACTTTGTATTACTTTTGTAATCACTTGTACGAGGTTTCTCCGCCTCTGACGTGTGTCAAGAAGGAGTTTTATTAGTGGTGTTGTCATCACTCGAGCTCGTTGAGCTCAACCCATGGAGTAGGAACCTTGAGGTTCCGAACCATGTTATATCATACGTAGTGTGTTTGTATTTGTATTTGTATTGTATTTTCTATTTCCGCTGCATACTAATATTTTGTAGCAAGCACGATCGAATTCCATCATAAAACGTCGAAATGCTATTCACCACCCCTCTAGCGATGATCAATTCTCCAACAAGTGGTATCAAGTGGGTCGCTCTTCACCGGCTTCACATCCGAGGGAGCATGCTAGAGGGAAGAAGATGGATCTTCAAGAAAGATTGGGTGACGACATCAACATTCTACCGTCCTTCGACCGTGAAGATTTCGTGTATTGGAAAGGTAGAATGATGCACTTTCTTATGTGTGATTTTGATAATTAGATTAGTGTCATAGTAGCTTTTGACACTCCAAATGACGAAGAAGGAAGAAAACTCAAGAAGAAGAATTGGAGCAAAGAGCAACTCTGATACTTCAACATAAATAATAAGGTAATGGGTATATTATTTAGTCTAATTCCTAATGATATTTTGATCAAGATAGGAGATTGCAAAGACACCAAGGAAATTTGGAGCAAGTAGGAGAAATATCATGAAAACCCATCACCGACTCATGAAGTAGAAGAGGAGTCCAAGGAGGAGTGTTCATCCTCTCAAGCTCAAGAAGAAGAGAGCACATCAACTTCATCACAAGAGCTTGAGGAATTGGAGGTCAAAAGGTGTTCGATGTCCAAGGAGAAAGAGGAAGTAGAAGAGGTGGAAGAAGCCTCCACTTCAAGGTTTGAGGGGGAGGAGAGACCATCTACTCCGAAGCAAGGGCAAGAACAAGAAGAGTCATCTACTTCTGGGAGAAGTGATGAACAAGCTCAAGAGGCTTCCACCACCACCCTAGGTAACTCAAGCACATTAATTAAAAATAAAAATCATATTATGTGTTTTGAGTGTAGGGAATATGGGCACTATAAAAACAAGTGCCCTAAGAAGGTCAAGAAGGCTCCACCGGTGCCAAAGGTCAAGGATGTCGGTGCCCCAACTAGTAAGAGCAAGGAGCACGTGGTGTGCTTCAAGTGTCATCAAAGGGGACACTACCGAAGTCAATGCCCTATGGGGAGAAAGCAAACCAAAGGGCAAGGAGGAGCTACACATGTAAGGGGAGCTAAGACAAACCCTAAGGTAACCTCTAATTATGTTCCCTCCTTAATTAATAAGTAAAAGCATGATAGGAATTTTATTGCTATTACTCATGAACAAAAGCATGCTAGGAATAATAGGCATTATTGCTTAGGTGCCAAGCATATTAATGTATCTAAGGACAAATCTAGGAGCAATAACTCTAGACCCATTTTATCTAGGGAGTCCATTAAAACGGTAGAAAACCATTTAGGCATTAACCCTAAGAAGGGTAGGCATATGCCTAAGAAATGGAACAATGCCCAAAGACTAAATCAAAATTCAAAAATTTGGCAATTAGAGCTAGAAAATCAAGTTTTGAGGTCAAAACTTGAGAAGATGGAGAAGACCCTTAGAAAGATACAAAATCAAATGCAAGGGTCAAATGGTCAAAATATGGGATCTAGGAGTAAAAGTCAAGGGCCTAGGAGACAAGAGTCATCCAAAGGCAAGAAAGGTTTGGGTCACAAACCTAAGCCTAAGGAGACCTACCATAGTGTTCCATTTGATTATGGAACACAACCTAGGTCTAGGAAGGCCATGGTTACTAGGGAGGCCTTCCCTAAGGCTAACCATGGAGTGTGCCTTGTGGCTAGGGTTTCGAAGAAACCTAGGGAAGCCACTAAGAATGTTACAAGGGGAGTCACCCCTAGAGTTAACCAAGGCAAGACTCAAATGACCAAGGCTACCAAGCCTAGAAGGGTCATTAGGAGGGTATCTAGGGAAGTTATCCCTAAGGAATACCTAGTAAACCCAAGGAGCTCAAATAGGTTTAAGGTTCCTAGGAGCGTGATCGATTCACGCTAAATGGGTTAGGTTGTGTCAACTTTAAATGGATGGGTAGTTATCCTAATCATGGTAAAAGTGTCACTTGATGCACGCAAATACGACCTCAAATCTCGTGATAGAGACCGTTGAGGACTCGAAGTGCATGCTCGTGCTCAATGCCCGCAAATGCATGGATGTCATCAAGTAATAAAGAATATCGATACCATAGGGACTGAGATTTCATGTATCGGTTTGTCCAGTAGATGTGTTGTTGTTCGGATTGGTAATCCTAGGGTTCACGAATGAGAGGTCGTCGGTGGTCCGAACTCAGTACGGTGTCACACGGAAGAAGAGAAGGGTTGCTATGAGGATTTGGATG
Source organism: Wurfbainia villosa (assembly GCA_025175895.1). Taxonomy (NCBI): domain Eukaryota; kingdom Viridiplantae; phylum Streptophyta; class Magnoliopsida; order Zingiberales; family Zingiberaceae; genus Wurfbainia; species Wurfbainia villosa. The sequence continues at coordinate 31,514,334 of CM046000.1, read as the reverse complement.
GATTCTAGTACTTCGGTTTCGTTTATGTGTTGCAGAACATGCTATCAATTGAATGTATCCAGATTTTCTAGCTAGGGTTTTGTGGAAAAGACATCATACACTATGGTACGAGGATGTCGAATCGATCCCTACGATGAGCCAAAAACGATACACATTACCGACTCTATCGCATCCTTCTATCCACAGTTGCAGGAGATGAGGCCAACCTCTAGGTTCCTCCTAATATCCCCTAAATCTTAGATACGAGGACTGTCACCCCTCGTATCATCTACACACAGAAGATAGAAAATGAAAACGCAAAGCTATAGATCTAAACAATCATTCAACTGCAAATACGATTTCAAGAACGGAAATGTATTTGAAATAGCAATGTTCTACTCAACACAAACTACTCCCTAATCCTAGAATCGAATAATCTACTCCATGAATACGAGAAGAGAATCACAAAACATTATGGAATTCATGAATATAATGATAAATGTGTAAGAAATATGAATTACAATGTAAATGTAGATCTTCCCTCTGGCGTTGTGGTCCAAATCTTGATCCTCGAGGTGCTCTCTTCCTCCCCGATGCGAGTTCCTGAAGCTTTTTAGGGCTTCGGAGTGTCATCCCGGCCATCGTGCCTCTCCCCTAGGATTTGGGCATAACTTTCCTTATATAGACATCATGCTGGATCTTCGCGAAATCTAGAAAAAAACCCTGATCGCGTCAAGTTGTCTAGCCGCCACACGGCCATGTGAAAACACATGGCCAGGCCGTGTGTAAGGTTGTGGCACCATTTTCAACCCTTGGACATGACCGTGTGTAGCCACATGCCGAGGTCGTGTCCCACTCTGTGTTCAGCTACCAAATGCCTCCTTTTTGCTTAGAAAGCGCCCGTTTTCCCCATAGAATGATATCCTGCACACAAAAGTACAAAGAGCATATCTCCTAACCAAAAAATGGAAAATGCATGCAAAATAAAGTAGAATATGCATGAAATAAATATAAAACTAAACGAGATGTGAGCGAAAAATACTCCTAAAACTCTATATGTTTTGCTCACATCAATTCTCCCAGACTTAAATCTTTGCTTGTCCTCAAGCAAACCTCAGTACCATGAAATTTTAAAAATGTATTCTTCCATACTTAGCATGTTAACTAGATTTATGAAGTGGTATTTGCAATCAAAACAAAATAGATATGTTCTAGAAATTCACTAAGTTAGCTCCTCGTGCTCGTGCTAAGCGAATCTTCTTAAGGGACACTCGTTCCATGGTGAGTTAAGTCGTCATCTTATAGCTTTCCTAAGGTCTCCGACTCTTAGGCACTTACCTGCCCAAAGCGAGAATCGTTCCCTAGATCTAGCACAAAGTCTTAAAGGCGTGCTCGGTATTGAGAGAAATTGGTAGGTGTTTCCCTAGTAACCTAACTCGGCCTCAAAGGGGCACCTAATCATTTCCACCCATGACAACTGTTTTTTATCCCTCATAATCTTTTTTTCTTCTTTCTTCTCTTTTTCATTTCTTTTTCTCTCTCCTCTTTTTTTTTATTTTTCGACTCACTGGGATTTTGATTTTTCTGAATGGGCTTTCACAATCCGAGCATCTCCAGTAACTAAAATGCTAAACCTAAGGTCACCCGTGGATTCCAAAGTACTAGACTACTGAGATGAATCATAACTAGGTATGTACTAGATTCTCCCTTTCAGAAAGTTCGTCATGTGTATGTGTAAAAAAAAAAGCCAACAAGTGTAAGACTAGAACTTTATTAGAGCAAATAAAATACCACGAGGTAAATAAAGTTAAGCTACCCATGGAAACAACTCATAAAAGAAAACTTTAAAAATACTACAGAGGTAGCTTAAAGATAGCAAAAATTAAGTACTGACGAAACTAAAAATCCTATGTATTAACAAATGAATGCTAACTAAAACAAATGAAAATGGCAGGAAAGAAACTACTGCTAGAAATAAAATAAATCAAAATTCGGGGCCTCCTCCAGACTTAAGCGAAGCATACCTCTAGTATGGTGGACGAGGTGGAAAGTCGGGTAGCCTCGGCATCTCAGGGTCCTGCGAGAACCTGCTATTGAACCGCTGATGCCACATGTACATGTGGTCAATCTAAGAGTCAGCGGATGCAATGGCTGCTCGGTGCTCCTCCTCCCTAGTCCACTGCGCCTGTTGGGCACACATGTGCTGCCGCATCTCCTAGCGGTAGGTGGCTTCCTCTTGGCGATGGGCAACCTCCTCCTGGAAGTAGACATGGGCCTCGTCATAAAACTCCTCGGCTCACTGGAAGTGCTCTCAGAAGCTCTGAAACTCCGCCTGTGTGTAGGCGCTCTGCTCCTCCCATCGCTGCCTCTGCGTCTGCTACTTGGCATATATGTCGTCGAGGCACGATTGGAACTCTAAAAAATCATAGGCAGATGTACCTACATCCTGCTCAAAAGTAGAAAAAGGTGGCGGTGCAGGTGTAGGCTCATGTCGACATGGACTAGGTGGGCTCCTATGCATGCGTGGACTGGAGGGAGAGATGGGTGTCGATGTGGATGGTCCCTCATATGACGGGGACTCCACTATCAGGTCTAAGCACCAGTTGGCGCGTGTGGTGATGGTGGTACGATCGGGGTCGGGGAGCCTAAGGGTCGTCAGGTTTTTTCCTTACAAAGCATAGGGAGTGTCCCTCTCTTACAATCATCTTCATGGTCATACACACTCCCAGATCGATCCTAGGGCTCCCCTCTATGCTATCTAGTGCAGTGTAGTCATACCCCATCCTATGACAAATGTTGATAAGTAGGCCCCCCACAATGATCTCTCCTCTCACTGCTTTGCCCATTTTCACTAGGTGTCTAATGAAATGGGACCCTACATCAATGCTACTCCTTTCTTGTAGCATGTCCCACAAGCAAAGCAGCTAACTAGCTCGCACTACACCGTCACTCTCCCAATGACCAAAAATAATACTTTCCATGATTCGATGTAGGTATCGGAAAATGGGGTTTTGGAGGCACGACGCTTTGGCCCTAGAAGTGTCGTAAGCGCGCTCTCCTATCAGTTTGGTCCAAAAGATCTGAGAGTTAAACCCGATAGGGGTTCTTTTCTCTCCCCCACTAGGCAAGCCAAAGCATGTGTTCCATTGGTGTAGTGTCCATTCATGCTCAATGTTAAATATTCTAAAGGTAATCCTACCCTCTTCGCTCTCTCTTCTCGTTATGATTTCCGCTTCTAAGGAACTCAAAAATTCTAAAACTATCCTAGGGTATGTTAAGTGTCTTATTCCCATTATCTCTTCCCACCCCATTTTTGCAAATAGGGCTTGAATGTCACCAAACAAACCTAGGGATTCTAAGAGATCTTCGTCAAGATACCTAGTAGCGGTGATTTTTCTAGTAGAAAACATATCAAATCTTTCCCTATGCTCATTATTGCGAAAGAGAAGGGTTGGTAAGGCATTACCTTCCTCCGGAGCTTGAGGGGCGTCCGTTCTCCTTGCACTTCGCTCTGAGGTAGTAGATCGGAGCACTACATGCCTTGTCCTTCTCATCCTTGCTTATTTTGGCTTCCTTGAAGGTTGAAAAAGCTTCTAGGTAGTGGGGAAGAAGGATCCACACAGCTAGGGCAAGAGAAATCAAAACACACAGTGCATTTGGGGTGGAAACGCACGGCGTGTCCTACTTAACCTCGCACGACATGGCCGTGTGAAAACACATGGCCAGGCCTGTTGGAATGTATGCTGAAAGCCTAGCTCTTTTTATATGAACATTTTTATTTTGAAATAAGAATCACATGATCATTGTTTGCACTTTATATTTATTATATGTGTGCATATTGTCTAATATTTTACATTGTAGATAACATGGTACTTGGTGTGGCACAGATGATCATGTTATCAGTCCCTTGTAGAATATAAATAGAGGATCACATCCAAGATGGGTTTGGACAAACCATTGGCATGGTTGTAGTGTAGCTTGGTATTGTTTTGTCTTGAACATAGAGTTACACTAGTACACTTAGGTGTATTGAGCAGGATCGACATAGAGGTGATTCAATTTATTGTTGACTACATAATTGAATCGGACCTCGGATATTATGTTGTACATGCTCTTAATCCCGATATAATAACGGGCACATGTACTTAGTATTTATTTCTTTGATTTACCAAACGGTGAGATTTAGATGGATTAAATCAATATGCCCAGTAAGTTGGGAAATGATATTATTTACATGGTATGTCGTTGATTATAGGAGGAAATCGTGTCCTATATATTAGGTTGATGATGTCCCCTTGAGGAGCTCATAAGGTTCATCATGTAAACCCTGCAGGTTGACTTAGTCAACATGATGATAAGGTTGAGTGGTACTACTCGAGGAGTTAGATGTTAATTGATTGATGGTCAGTAAATCAATCAATTGACGGACATTCGATATCTTAAACATGGGGAGATGGATGTACAAATAATATATGGAGCCCATATTAAATTATGGGGGTTGGTGAGGTAGTTCAATGATGATCCTCTAGTGGAATGGAACATCATTGATGGATCAAGTTTGTGTGGTTCCGATCCATCGGGTGGGCAAGATCCAACTCCTCCTCATGGTCCCTATCGTAGCCTAATATAAACCTCATGAAGTCTAGATAAAATGATGGAAAACAAATCTCTAGAACCGATGGTTGAGATTAAATCTCTAGAACCGACGGTTGAGATTAAATCTCTAGATCCGACGGTTGAGATTAAATCTCTTGATCCGACGGTTGAGATTAAATCTCTAGAACCGACGGTGGAGATTAAATCTCTAGAATCGACGGTTGAGATTAAATCTCTAGAACCGACGGTGGAGATTAAATCTCTAGAACCGACGGTTGAGATTAAGTCTCTAGAACCAATGGAGGAGATTAAACCTAGGCCTAAACCTAACTCTATATATATGGGAGAATGGGTTGGGCGGCAACAAGGATTTGGTTTTTTGGAGATTAGGGTTTTGCCCATCAATGGCTTGGGCGGCAAGAAACCCTAATTAGATTAGGGTTTGGCTCCTTTGGTTGGGCGGCAAGGTTTGGAAGGAGAGGGGCAGCAACTATAGGAGAAGAGCTCTTCTTCTTCCTAAGTAAGGTGGCCGGTTCCTAGATCTCTTCCTTCCACCTTGGTTGGGTGGCAAGAAAGCCTAAGGAGGAAACCCTAATTAGGGTTTGGCTCCTATGGTTGGGCGGCTAGGGTTTGCAAGAAGGTGGGCGGCAACTATAGGAGAGGAGCTCTTCTTCTTCCTAGGGTGTGGCCGGCTCCTTCTTCTATTCCCTCCACCTTGACCGGCGCCCAACATATTCCCTTTCTCCTCTTCACTCCATCTTGGCCGGCGACACTGTAACGCCCGTAAAATTCCTAGCAATTTTACAGGAATTTTTGGCTTGATGATCATGGGCCTTGGGTGGGCCTTTTTCCAAAACAAAAGAAAATAAGCCAAAAATGGATGCAAGACCTAGGAATTGAACTCCAAACCTCTAGAGATAGCCAAACCCTATAGATGCACCCACTAACCAGAAGCCCAATAGGATATCATCATTAGAGGAAGGGGGGGATTATAGATAAGTGTGATAAAGGCAAATGAAGAGGCATGGAAGAAGAGAAGAGAAACTTCTCTTCCTCCCTTTATAAAGAAGAGGGAAGGTTCTAATTTGCCACTTCCTCTCTTCTTCTTCTTCTTCTTCTCACCGAATTCTCTCCCTCTCCATTTCCCTCTTTTGGTCGAACCTCATCCAAGCAAGAAAGCAAAGGCTAGGTTGGTTCTTTAGGTTATCTTCCCCACCCAAAGCAAAGCGAAGGATGTAAGTATCCCTCACCTGCATACGAGTAGTTTCGTTTGATGTTTGTAAAAGAAAATCTATATGTTATATCTAACTAAGCTATGTTTTAGTTTATCAATGAAGTTGTATGCTAAGTTTAAGAGGTATATGATGATGTTAACAAAAAAAAAAAAAAGATTAGGTTAGAAGCTAACCCTAATAGCCCCTAGAGCCTATTCGGCCATGCCTTGATTTTAGGGTTCTAATGAAGCTCTATGCCATGTTTTTGTAACTATATGATGATGTTAGGATTAAGATGGATTAGGGCAAAAGTTAACCCTAAAAACCCTAATTGGACCATTCGGCCAACCTAGGTTTTGGGTGAACAAATGAAGTTTTAATCCATATGTTATATGCAAATGAAGTTGTTGTTATATGAAATGAATTAGGTTAAAGGTTAACCCTAAAAACCCTACTTGGACCATTCGGCCAACCTAGGTTTTGGGTGAACAAATGAAGTTTTAATCCATATGTTATATGCAAATGAAGTTGTTGTTATATGAAATGAATTAGGTTAAAGGTTAACCCTAAAAACCCTACTTGGACCATTCGGCCAACCTAGGTTTTGGGTGAACAAATGAAGTTTTAATCCATATGTTATATGCAAATGAAGTTGTTGTTATATGAAATGAATTAGGTTAAAGGTTAACCCTAAAAAACCCTACTTGGACCATTCGGCCAACCTAGGTTTTGGGTGAACAAATGAAGTTTTAATCCATATGTTATATGCAAATGAAGTTGTTGTTATATGAAATGAATTAGGTTAAAGGTTAACCCTAAAAACCCTACTTGGACCATTCGGCCATCATGCATTTTCGGGATTAGATGAAGTCTTAATATAAGTCTTATGTGCATATGAATTTGTTGTTAAGTTAAATGAATAGGTTAACATGTGTTTTATGTTGGGTGAATTCATGTTGACTTGTGATATTAAATAATGCTAGATGAAGATAACATGCCTTAGGTTAGTGTTTACTTACTTTTGATGCCATGCCTTTTTGCCATGTCTATGTGTATGCTATGTTTGAAATATGTTATGAAATGGAAGAAGATAGGATTATGAAATGAAACAAAACGATATGTACACATGAATATGACATGATGATGAAATGAAGAATGATATGTTATGAAATGAAGAATGGCATGTTTATTTAAATGAAAGATGATATGTCCATGAAGGGAAGCATGATGTGTTATGAAATGAAGTATGCTATGTTTGCAAAATGTAAGCTATGTTATAAAATAAGCATATAAGTATTTTACCTTCTCGCATGGTTGTACCAAGACCCTAACAGGTCCAAGAAGGATGGGCTCCTAAGATGCCCTAGGTCGATGGAATAAGACTGGGCCTAGGATGGGCTTCTATGTATGATTGCCCCTAGGTCGATGGAATAAGACTCGGGCCTAGTACGGATGGGCTCCAAGATGCCTTAGGTCGATGGAGTAAGACTCGGGCCTAGGATGGGCTTCTACGCTATGACGATTGCCCTAGGTCGACGGACTAAGATCGGGCCTAGTAACCTATTAGGTTCGAGACTTGCTACCTCGGGCCTATTTAGGGATGCGCGCTATGATAATGAAGAAGTGGTACAATGCCGGTCCCAAATATGTTGAGATTTATTTTTACGTACCTATAAAATATGTTTTCAAAAGCATCTACATGTTTTGATATGCCATGTTGATATGTTACATATGAAGTATGTTATGTTTGATATGCCATGTTGATATGTTACATATGAAGTATGTTATGTTTGATATGCCATGTTATGTCACTATGCTACATATGATGTATGTTATGTCTGATAGGTCATACCTATATGTTTTATGTTATGTTGATTTGTTACGTTACATATGTTATATGTTATGTTTAAATAAGTCCTAGACGTACATGACATGATGCTATGTTATAGATGATACATGCGCCATGCTATGGATGAGATATGTTATGTTTACTCACGCTATTTATGCTACATGTTAAGTTAATTACGCCATGTATGTTACATGTTATGTGGCTTATATGTTATGAATGTTACATGCTTATATGTTATGAATGGTACATGCTATGATTAATGTCGATATATGGTTTTTGTGAGTAGGATCGGATCTTACTAAGCCTATGTGCTTATAGTTTATCTTTCCTCGAGATCGCAGATAAGGGTAAGGGATGGATAAACTAAAGGGAGCAGCAGGAGGGGCCAAATGTGTGTGGCAAGTGGCATGGTGGAGAAGATCCGTTAGGTTTATATATATATGTTTACCTATGATGATGATGTGTATGGATGTCCTTACTTATGTCTCCAGATGACAACGATGGTTATGAACTGAACTAAGCACTAAGTAACTATCTAAGTTATAATGCATGATCTATGTTAATAAGAAGAAGTAAAGAAGAAGTAAGAAGAAGTATCTATATATGTTATGATGCATGCCCTATGTGAAGAAGAAGAAGTATATATATATATATATATATATATATATATATATATATATATATATATATATATATATATCTCAATGCATGTTTATGTTATAAAATAAAAAAAAATGTCTAAAGTCTTAATCTGTAAGAAGTACGAAATATCTATAAAGTCTTCATTTGTATGTATGTATGTATGTATGTATGCACGCGTCACACGCCCCTTCCGGGTTCTGGGTCCGGAAAGGGCGGGCGTGGCAGGTTGGTATCAGAGCGGATCTGCCTTTCCACTACACACACATCAAGCTCCAAATCCTGCCACCCCAAGTAAGAATTCTATGTCTTCTCTAATTTTGTGAATTTGTTTTCCATGTATGATAGGAAATGCTTCTAGCTTAAATATGCATGAAAATATGTATGATACCCTTATGCTTGTTCTTGTATGATATAAAATACCTTAAGCTTAAACTATGCATGAGAACATGAATGATGCCTTAAGCTTAAAATGACTTTATGTTAGCTTTAGTCTAGGACAACGAACGAAAACTTATACTAGTTTTACCTTAATATATGAAGATAAACATGTCTGGAAGACGTAGTAGTAGAGCTGATGAGCTAGTACCCCCGCATGACCTTACACACATAGTCACAGAACTCCAACGACAAGTTACAGAACAACAACAAGTAATAACTACCCTAATGAATCAGCGAGGAAACCCTACTGCCCCACCAACGGGCCCCGGCCCGATGGTTCGACAGGAAGCTTACCTGATCCAGTGGCAGAGACTAAAGCCGGAAAATTTCTTCGCATCGTGAACCATGGGATGCCCAAGCTCGGTTCAAGACGGAAAGCATCATGGAGCTACCGGATCGCCCAATGCGAGAAGATTAAGTGTGTATCATTCTGTCTGTCGGGAGATGCTCGGATGTGGTGGGAACGAGTTAAAACCAAGAGACAAGTAAATCAGATGAGATGGACAGATTTCGAGTACGAATTCTTCGAAGAATTCTTCCACAAGAGGGTGACCAACAAGCATTACGATGAGTTCACTGGGTTCCGACAAGGTGATCTATCGGTCAGCGAAGCCGTGAAGAGATTCAACCAACTCGCACGCCTGTGCCCAGAGTTGGTCAGCACGGAAAGAGAAAGGGTCAGACTCATGCTGAAGATGCTCCGACCAGAAATAGCTCTGAATGTGGCCGGCGGAGTTCATAGACCGCAGACCGCAGAGGAGCTGTTCAGTAGTGCCTTAATTACCGAGCATTACCTGAACAACATTAGTCAGCAAAAGAAAGCACTGAGTGAAGGCAGGGGTCAGGCCCAGTCAGGAGGTCAGAGGAACCAGAGTGCTTGGAAAGGGAACCCCACTGGCAAGAGAAGACAATGGGAGAATCCTAAAGGAGGTCCAGCGAGCAAGCAACCCAGGATCCTCTCGTGTGCTACTCGGAAGATACATCCCGGAGTATGCTACCAAGGCACAAATCGACCGACAGGCATAGAATCAAGGATCTGTCCTATCCAGTTCAGCACCTCCTCACCATATACCCGGCCAGGAGTGCTCCTCCACAGTTACATCATATGCAGGCCGCAATCGAAGGAACCCCAATCCACCAAGGGAGACTAGAAGCCCCACCAGCTATGACAGATGCTAGGGTATTCTCTCTCACCCAAGAAGATGTGGCAAATGCCTCTACAGTTGTCACGGGTCAGATATTTATTTTCTGTCAGCATGCTACTGCATTATTTGACACTGGGGCAACACATTCATTTGTTTCTACGCACTTTACTGGAAAGATAGACATACCACCACAAGCTCTAGATCACAAGTTCTTAACCACTTTACCCTCGGGAGAGGTAATGCCCTCCACTCATATGCATGAGCCGCACTCCATCGAATTGCGCATGAGAGAACTCTACTACGATCTGATAGTGCTCGACATGCAGTATTATGACATTATATTGGGCATGGATTTCCTAAGCAAGTACGGTGCTTCGATCGAGTGCCGAAAAAGGAAAGTGGTATTCCAGCCGGAGGCGGAGCCTAAGTTCGAATTTATCGGAGAACCGAGGAGAAGAGTCAATAAGATTTTATCAGCCCTACAGGCACGTAAGATGTTAGACAGTGGGTGCACTGGGTTTCTGGCACACGTAGTTGATACAAGTCAAGATGAGGACCAGAAGCTAGAGAATGTCAGAGTTGTATGCAACTACCCAGAGGTATTTCCAGATGAACTACCAGGGTTAGCCCCAAATAGAGAAGTAGAATTTGAGATCGAGTTGATTCCTGGTACTAACCCAATCTCTAAGGCACCTTACCGTATGGCGCCGGCTGAATTAAAGGAACTTCAGGGACAGCTACAGGAGTTACTCAACAAGGGACTTATTTGCCCAAGTCACTCTCCATGGGGAGCTCCAGTGCTGTTGGTGAAGAAGAAAGATGGGTCTATGCGAATGTGCATAGACTACCGAGCGCTGAACAATGTGACGATCAAGAACCGGTATCCTTTACCGCGGATTGATGACCTGTTCGACCAACTAAAAGGTGCCGCCTTCTTCTCTAAGATTGACCTGAGGTCCGGCTATCATCAAGTAAAAGTAAAACCAGATGATATACCAAAGACGGCCTTCCGGACAAGGTATGGACATTACGAGTTCGTAGTTATGCCCTTTGGAGTAACGAATGCACCTGCCCTGTTCATGGATTTGATGAATCGGGTATTCTCGGCATTCCTCGACAAGTTTGTGATCGTCTTCATAGACGACATACTAATATATTCGAGAACCCCCGAGGAGCATGCAGAACACCTGAATGTGGTATTGCATATTCTTCGAGAAAAATAGCTATTCGCAAAGTTCTCCAAATGCGAGTTCTGGCTTGAACAAGTATCATTTTTGGGTCACGTGATATCCAAGCACGGAGTGATGGTAGACCCAATAAAGATTGAAGCCGTGAGTAATTGGAACCGACCAAAGAATGCCAAATCGAAGCTTTCTTGGGCTAGCAAGCTACTGGAAGTTTGTAGAGAACTTCTCCAGATTGCCGCCTATGACTCCTCACCGTAAAGAACAAGAAATATGAGTGACTGACGCTGCGAGAGGAGTTTCACAAATTAAAAAGGAGACCAGCGCCAATCCTTGCTCTTCCTGGACAACATCAAGGCTTCGACATGTACAGTGACGCTTCCAAGTTGGGACTCGGAGCTGTACTTATGCAGAATGGCAAGGTCATTGCCTACGCCTCTAGGCAACTCGAGGAACACGAAAGGAATTATCCCACCCACGATTTAGAGCTAGCGGCCGTGGTCTTTGCTCTCAAAACATGGAGGCATTATCTCTATGGAGCTCAGTGTAGGATCTATACAGACCACCAGAGTCTGAAATATTTCTTCACACAGAAGGACCTGAACATGAGACAGTGCAGATGGCTCAAGCTCGTCAAGGATTATGACTGCGAAATTCTTTACCATCCGAGGAAAGCTAACAAGGTGGCTGATGCACTCAGCAGGAAGTCCTGCGCCACCTTGATGTCCCTATCAGTGTTATCTCGACCCTTAGAAAAAGAGATTATGCATTACAGGGTTGAAATCATCTCCGGACAGCTCTCGACCATGACGATAACACCGACGCTGTTCGATGATATACTGGAAAAACAAGCCCGTGACCCAAGCCTTCAGAGGATCAAGCAAGAGGTCCTAGAAGGAAAGGACGACGGGTTTCGGATCTCTGATAGTGGAGTACTTTACCTCAGGGATCGCTTGTGTATTCCCGACGATCCAGAATTGCGGAAGGAGATATTTGAGGAAGCTCACAGAACTCCTTATGCGATGCATCCTGGAACCACCAAGATGTACCAAGACCTAAAATGAAAGTTCTGGTGGTTCGGAATGAAAAGAGATGTGGCTCAGTATGTCAAGATTACTCCGACCGCCAGAGGTTAAGGCGTAACACCGAGACTGAGGAACATTGCATGTGATCCAGATTCCGAATGGAAATGGGAGGACATTTCTATGGATTTCATCTCAGGATTGCCCAAGACGACAAACGGTTATGATGCTATATGGGTAATTGTGGACAGATTGACGAAGTCCGCCCATTTCTTAGCAATCAAGATGACCTATTCGACGGAGCAACTGGCTCAGTTATATGCTAGGGAAATTATCAGATTACATGGAATTCCTAAGACCATCATTTCTGACAGAGATGGTCGCTTTATCTCCCATTTTTGGGAATGCGTTCAGAAGGCCTTAGGCACGAAGCTATTGTTCAAGATCGCCTTCCATCCCCAAACTGGATTTTACGCACGAAAAGAGTAAATCAAGGCATCTTGGAGGATATGTTACGAGCTTGTGCCGGATTTCAAAGGTAGCCGTGTCGATACTTATGTTTGGCAGACTACTACAATAATAGCTACCAAGCTACTATTGGAATGGCACCTACGAGGCTCTATACGGAGGAAATGTAGATCTCCCATATGCTGGTACGAGGGTGGTGAAAAGAAGAGGATGGGACTCCAGAAGGATTTCATCGACGACACCACCCGAGCTATACGGAACATCCGTCAGAGAATTGAAAACCGCCAGAGCCGTAAAAAGAGCTATGCGGATATGCGACGAGACCGTTAGAATTCGAAGTTGGGGACCTAGTATTCTCAAAGTGGCTCTATGAAGGGAGTGATGAGATTCGGAAGGAAGGGTAACTGAGTCCACGCTACGTGGGACCGTGATCCGATATTGTAGAGGATTGGCAAGGTAGCTTACAAGCCAGAGTCGCCTCAAGAGATGTCGGCTATTCACAACGTGTTCCATGTCTCGTGCTCAAGAAATGCATTTCCAAGACGGACCAAGTGATCGAGCCACAAACAAAGATAAGTTCAAGAGGACCTGAGTATTGAAAGTCGGCCTATCCAAATACTAGACCGAGAAATCAAGAGGCTAAGGAACAAAGAGGTGCCCTTAGTAAAGGTCCTGTGGCAGAATCAACGGTACGAGGAAGCTACCTGGGAACGCGAGGAGGACATGAAGCGTATACCCATTAATTGTTCTAAGTTTCGAGGACTAAACTTTTAAAAGGTATGAAGGATTAGCCGTAAAATTCCTAGCAATTTTACAGAATTTTTGGCTTGATGATCATGGGCCTTGGGTGGGCCTTTTTCCAAAACAAAAGAAAATAAGCCAAAAATGGATGCAAGACCTAGGAATTGAACTCCAAACCTCTAGAGATAGCCAAACCCTATAGATGCACCCACTAACCAGAAGCCCAATAGGATATCATCATTAGAGGAAGGGGGGGGATTATAGATAAGTGTGATAAAGGCAAATGAAGAGGCATGGAAGAAGAGAAGAGAAACTTCTCTTCCTCCCTTTATAAAGAAGAGGGAAGGTTCTAATTTGCCACTTCCTCTCTTCTTCTTCTTCTTCTTCTCACCGAATTCTCTCCCTCTCCATTTCCCACTTTTGGCCGAACCTCATCCAAGCAAGAAAGCAAAGGCTAGGTTGGTTCTTTAGGTTATCTTCCCCACCCAAAGCAAAGCGAAGGATGTAAGTATCCCTCACCTGCATACGAGTAGTTTCGTTTGATGTTTGTAAAAGAAAATCTATATGTTATATCTAACTAAGCTATGTTTTAGTTTATCAATGAAGTTGTATACTAAGTTTAGGAGGTATATGATGATGTTAACAAAAAAAAAAAGATTAGGTTAGAAGCTAACCCTAATAGCCCCTAGAGCCTATTCGGCCATGCCATGATTTTAGGGTTCTAATGAAGCTCTATGCCATGTTTTTGTAACTATATGATGATGTTAGGATTAAGATGGATTAGGGAAAAAGTTAACCCTAAAAACCCTACTTGGACCATTCGGCCAACCTAGGTTTTGGGTGAACAAATGAAGTTTTAATCCATATGTTATATGCAAATGAAGTTGTTGTTATATGAAATGAATTAGGTTAAAGGTTAACCCTAAAAACCCTACTTGGACCATTCGGCCAACCTAGGTTTTGGGTGAACAAATGAAGTTTTAATCCATATGTTATATGAAATGAATTAGGTTAAAGGTTAACCCTAAAAAAACCCTACTTGGACCATTCGGCCAACCTAGGTTTTGGGTGAACAAATGAAGTTTTAATCCATATGTTATATGCAAATGAAGTTGTTGTTATATGAAATGAATTAGGTTAAAGGTTAACCCTAAAAACCCTACTTGGACCATTCGGCCAACCTAGGTTTTGGGGTGAACAAATGAAGTTTTAATCCATATGTTATATGCAAATGAAGTTGTTGTTATATGAAATGAATTAGGTTAAAGGATAACCCTAGAAGACCCTATGGACCATTCGGCCATCATGCATTTTGGGGATTATATGAAGTCTTAATATAAGTCTTATGTGCATATGAATTTGTTGTTAAGTTAAATGAATAGGTTAACATGTGTTTTATGTTGGGTGAATTCATGTTGACTTGTGATATTAAATAATGCTAGATGAAGATAACATGCCTTAGGTTAGTGTTTACTTACTTTTGATGCCATGCCTTTTTGCCATGTCTATGTGTATGCTATGTTTGAAATATGTTATGAAATGGAAGAAGATAGGATTATGAAATGAAACAAAACGATATGTACACGACATGAATATGACATGATGATGAAATGAAGAATGATATGTTATGAAATGAAGAATGGCATGTTTACGAAATGAAAGATGATATGTCCATGAAGGGAAGCATGATGTGTTATGAAATGAAGTATGCTATGTTTCCAAAATGTAAGCTATGTTATAAAATAAGCATATAAGTATTTTACCATGGTTGTACCAAGACCCTAACAGTGGTCCAAGAAGGATGGGCTCCTAAGATGCCCTAGGTCGATGGAATAAGACTCGGCCTAGGATGGGCTTCTATGTATGATTGCCCCTAGGTCGATGGAATAAGACTCGGCCTAGTACGGGATGGGCTCCAAGATGCCTTAGGTCGATGGAGTAAGACTAGGATGGCTTCTACGCTATGACGATTGCCCTAGGTCGACGGACTAAGATCGGGCCTAGTAACCTATTAGGTTCGAGACTTGCTACCTCGGGCCTATTTAGGGATGCGCGCTATGATAATGAAGAAGTGGTACAATGCCGGGCCCAAATATGTTGAGATTTATATTTACGTACCTATAAAATATGTTTTCAAAAGCATCTCGCTTATGTTACATGATTAGATGTTATGTTTGATATGCCATGTTGATATGTTACATATGAAGTATGTTATGTTTGATATGCCATGTTGATATGTTACATATGAAGTATGTTATGTTTGATATGCCATGTTATGTCACTATGCTACATATGATGTATGTTATGTCTGATAGGTCATACCTATATGTTTTATGTTATGTTGATTTGCTACGTTACATATGTTATATGTTATGTTTAAATAAGTCCTAGACGTACATGACATGATGCTATGTTATAGATGATACATGTTATGCTGCCATGCTATGGATGAGATATGTTATGTTTACTCACGTTATTTATGCTACATGTTAAGTTAATTATGCCATGTATGTTACATGTTATGTGGCTTATATGTTATGAATGTTACATGCTTATATGTTATGAATGGTACATGCTATGATTAATGTCGATATATAGTTTTTGTGAGTAGGACTGGATCTTACTAAGCCTATGTGCATATAGTTTATCTTTCCCTCGTACTGCAGATAAGGGTAAGGGATGGATAAACTAAAGGGAGCAGCAGGAGGGGCCAAATGTGTGTGGCAGTGGCATGGTGGAGAAGATCCGTTAGGTTTATATATATATGTTTACCTATGATGATGATGTGTATGGATGTCCTTACTTATGTCTCCGTATGACAACGATGGTTATGAACCTGAACTAAGCACTAAGTAATTATCTAAGTTATAATGCATGCTCTATGTTAATAAGAAGAAGTAAGAAGAAGTATCTATATATGTTATGATGCATGCCCTATGTGAAGAAGAAGAAGTATATATATATATATATATATATATATGTCAATGCATGTTTATGTTATAAAAGAAAAAAAATGTCTAAAGTCTTCCGCTGTAAGAAGTACGAAATATGTATAAAGTCTTCCACTGTATGTATGTATGTATGTATGTACGGTCGCGTCACGCGCCGCCCCTCCGGGTTCTGGGTCCGGAAAGGGCGGGTGTGACAGACACTAGAAGCTAGGGTTTATCCCTAGTTTGGTTCCTTGGTGGTTTCCATTTAGTTCTCTCTATTCTTTGGGCCGGCGACATCAATCCTTTGTGGATTGGTTGTTGGCTCAAGCAAGAAGGGAAGGAGAGTTCTTCTTTCTTGGATTGAAGAAGATCTAGGAAGCTTCAACTTGTGGAGGATCTTCGCCCACACGAAGTCTACAAGGAGGTCAGGACATACGATAGAAGATCAAGCGGTATAAAAGTTTTATAACTTTTATTATTGATCTTTGCATGTTCTTATTAATATGCTGGCTTATGTTCTTTATGTTAGTATGTGTTGATTATACTAGTTTACATTTGTATGTATTTGTATAATCATGGACCCCGAAGATAAACACAAAAACCGGCGATCCGTCCGTCGTCTCTTCCGCGCCTAACCAACTAGAAGAGTTGTGTTGCTTGAACAACTAGTTTGTTCAAGCGATCGCTCAAGTTGTTAGCACGACGACGAATTGGTTGTGCTTAGGAAACTCATCCCATCCGGATTAGTTTTCATTAGTGAAAATTTTAATCCGGGGATATGGGAGCCGATGAGTCTCCGAGAAGCTGATTCCCAACAACTGGTATCAGAGCCAGGTTTCTGGTTTTGTGTGTTTTAGATTCGGTTACTTTCATGCACATATCATATATTGAGTATGCCGGATAATAGTAGGATGTGCGTAGGCTAACTTTTTGGTTGCAAGCATAAGATCCGACTATTATGGCTATATGTGTGTATGTGATTGTTTGTGTGTGATTGTATCTATATTATTTGAATCCTCGGGGTTGACGAGGCTAGATTAGTATTTAATTTTTGTAATTAAATACGGCATTGTTTAGCCACTCATTTTAGTTTACTTTCGATCTAGATTATTTGTACACTCCTTCGTGGAGTATAGGATCGATGGATGTAAATTAAAATAGTTTATCTCGGCTCGGATCTCTTTGGTGACTTGCGCACGGGAAAAGATGGAGCGGACGATGTGGCGACACGGCGGGATGCATATTGGAGAACAAAGCCATAATAGTTGGAAAAAATTCTGTTTTTTCTATATTTATTGCTGATTTGTTTTATATGCATGTTATGTGTGCTTGAAAATTCCTCATTTTCAATTTACTAAGTGGGAGAGGGATATTTTAATTAATTCTCGCGGCCTCCATTACAATTTGACGTGTGATGCAACAAACTTGCGCGTCGGCTCTGAGTGCCTTCCTCCCCATCAGATGAGTTTGTTTGCGGATCACTAGGTCAAATAATGGTTATAGGAAATTGTTTAGGAGCATGTGTACTTCCACATCGGTAAGGCACATAATCTGAGATAATTCCCTTAGTATCGTGTAATGGTGCACACTTAGATGCAAATAAAAAGTATCCTCCCTATCGGAGTCACTGCTTTTATTTGTAGGGCCAAAGAGGAACCAACTATTAATTTTATTTGTCAAAAAGTAAGCTTGACAAGATAATAAAATTAATGGGTAAAACCTCCTCTTACAAATGTAGAATTCGTATACGTCCACACTATCGTGGCATGCGATATTCTCGGTGTTTTGAGGTGTTGGTTGATTTCGGAATTTTATTGTTTTGAGGAATCAATAATATTTGAAATCTAATATTTTGATCATTGTGATTCTTAGGATTTTCAAAAATGACTTTCAGTCCACTTACTATGATACTAAAGGAAATAAACTTACTGTACCCAAATAATGTTGATTGGAAAAGAATCTACATTTTGTCTTATCTGCTAAGAAGTACAAGTATGCCCTCTTCAAAGAGTGTCCTCAAGCCATGGTTGCTCAAAAAGGTTTCTACTTCTAAGCCGAAAGGCAAGAAGAAGGAGAAACAAGGTGGAGCAAATGTGGTGGGAGGATCTCAGGGAGGAGTGAAGAAGCCGAAAGGCAAGTACTTCACTTACTAGCAGGATGGACATTGGAAGAAAGACTGTCCCAATCCAAAGAAGAACAAAGATATATTCTTTGAACTAGTCGTTGAAACATGATTAGCGGTCTTATCTACCAGCACCTGGTGAGTAGGTATGAGAGCCACTAATCATGTCTGCAATACTTTGCAGGGGTTCCAGGAAACCCGACGACTAGTTAAAGGCGATATTACCATTTACTTGGGCAATGCCATGAAGATGGCGGCTATTGCAGTGGGAGATGTTTTATTTATCTTTTAAGAAAAATAAAGTTTTTGGTTCTTAGAAATTTTCTTTATGTACCTTTATTTAGAAAGAATTGATTTCGGTTTCTAAATTATGGATGGATAATCTATTTCTTTTGATGACAGATATGTTATAAAAGGAATAGGGACATTATCTATTCAGGTACATAGATAGGAAATTTATAACTTGAAGCACAAGCTCCCACGATGCAAATTGAAGTTTACAACTCATCTTCTAATTCCGATAAGAGAAAAGAACCTTCGAAGATGAACCAAACATATCTTTGGGATCTTAGGCTTGGTCATATTAACCTAAGCAGAATTCAAAGGTTGATAGCTGATGGACCTTTGGGTTCATTAGTGGTGGAGGATCTCCTAACCTGCGAATCTTGCTTGGAGGGTAAGATGACTGATGTGTGTAAATCATGCTATGTTTTCACTACTTTATATATGTGAATTTTATCTCATTTCATATCCTAGGCATGTATTTTATCATGATTCAGTTAAGTTTAGCATATTTTGGGAAGAAGAGACTGCTTTTGGATGTTTTGTGTTAACAGGGCAAAGAAGAAGGCGTATCAAAACAACACAGCCGTGTTGGGAATCGACACGCCTGTGTCATGAGAACCAGCGGACGACACGCCCGAGTCAAAGAACAACACGCCCGTGTCAGTGATTCCAACAGCCGACACGCCCTAGTGCAGCCGCGACACGCCCCAGTTCAAACCGTAACACGCCCTGTGGGAAACCAGCGACACGCCTGTGCCCTCATGTGGCATGGGCGTGTTGGCCTGACTCTAGGATTCCTTTTCTGTGAGCAATCAGGATCTTCGTCTGAATTAAAGGGAAATCTATTGCCTTAATTGAAGAGGTGGCCAAAGCTATAAAAGAGAAGATATTCTAACCCTAAAAGGGGACGGCGAATGGTCAAAAAGGAGGACAGAAGACGGCAAAGGGATCGACAACAAAAGAAACAAAAGAGAAGGAGTCGGCAGAGGAACGCAGATGGCATCCAGTATTGTATTTTCTTTCTCTAGCAACTCTTGTCAGACTATGGAGTAGTGTCTTGTAATCTTAGGATGGGGGAGTAGCCCTTGACGATTTATGATGGATGATATAATCTATACTACTCGAACTATTGTTTGTTTTGATCTGGTTCTTTTGGATTCTTATTGATAAACCTAAGGAGCTAAGGGGAAGTACCTAACGGTGAACCCGAGTTCCCAAACCCAGTAATCAACTAGGGAATAACTCTGTCAAGTAGCGGTAGTGTATCTATGAGGGCTCATGGGGTCTCGTGACAGTCCCCTTAGTCGATTATGGTCCTGCAGTGCAAACCTACCGTAAAAAGGAAATTTGACTCTAGCGAACTCTTATGGACTTAATGGATCTATCAAATCCAGCTTTTACTGTGCAACGGAGGCAAGACTAGGGAGGTTTGCGGGGGTCTTGTGACAGGTCCCCTTAGCTGATTATGATCCCCTATGCTCGAACACCGTGACAGGTAAGTTGAGTTTGATAGGTACAGTTAGCGTAGACCTCGAAAGGGGCCGTTGATTTACCTTAGGATAGGTTCCATCAAAACAACTCTACTAGGGGTAGGAAAGAATTAAATCACCTTATAAATCGTTGACGTGGTGAAACCCATATACTGAGATTTTCCTCAACTCTTGACTTTTAGCTCGTTCTTCTCATTCGTTGTTATTGGCTACTCAGTTTCTTTGCTTAAACCAATAATCGATTTACTAGATAACTTGGTATCACGATCATTCTAATTGTTCCAATCTCGTGGATCGATATTTTTATTACTTGACGACAACCGCACTCATGGAAAATAACACATCAAGTTTTTGGCGCCGCTGTGATTGGCACTCAATATTGAATTGAGCGTGATTTAGTTAATCTAGATTGCTCAATTCTTGTTCAATATTGATTGTTCCTATTTTTCTTTTATATCTATTCCGAATTCTTGTTTTGGGAGCCTCTCTTGTTGTTGCATGCAGACTTAATAGGAAATTCTCGATATTGATCTGAGATAGAGAGAACTTTCCTTGCTAGAAGACGATTTCAGCAACCTCAGGAAAACAATCTGACCTCCGACATGGCTGACCAGAACGAAAATAAACCTTTAAGGGATTATGCAGCACCTAGTACAAGGGGATTGAGATCGAGTATTAGAAGACCCCCTATTGAAGCAAACAATTTCGAATTAAAACCGGCGCTACTATCTATGGTCCAACAAAGATCAATTCAAGGAGCACCTCAAAGATCCAAATCTGCACTTGGAAGTATTTTTGGAATTTTAGAGACTTTAAACTGAATGGAGCCTCAGATGCTATTAGATTGCGCTTGTTTCCTTTCTCATTGCGGGACAAAGCTAGAGCTTGGCTACACTCTCTTCCATCAGATTGTATAACTACCTGGGATCAGCTGGAGCAAAGATTTTTACACAAGTATTTTCCACCCAAAGAAATCGCAAGTCTTCGCCATCAAATCACTAATTTTAAAGGATGGAGAAACATTATTTGAAGCCTGGGACAGATTTAAGGGATTACTACAAAGAATGCCCTCATCATGGGTCGGAGAAGTGGCTCATTGTTCATACTTTCTACAATGGAATCTGATGCTACTAAGGTTTCTCTTGATTCTGGGCAGAGGAGCTCTTATGAACAAAACATTGGATGAAGCTTTTGAGATCATCGAGAATGTGGCAATGAATTCTCACCAATGGGCTACAGAACGAGGATATCAAACTAAAATGCCAGGTAAGTTTGAGGTAAGTACCATTGATCTACTCAGTGCAAAAGTCGATGCATTAACTCAAAAGCTCGAACATTTTATTGTATCACCAGAACTCATCTAATGTCACTTATAGATCCGTGGTGTAACAGACACGTGGCGATGAATCACAAATCCTACATGCACCATCATCGTCCGGGATTGAGCAAGTGTTGATGCGTTGAATAATTTTAATCGAAGCCTAATGGTGGCAACCCTTACTCAAACACGCATAATCCCTTGGAGAAATCATCCCAACTTTTCGTATAGAGCCCATCAAAATTCTTCTGGACAGAACAACTTTGGAGCACCTTCGGGATTTCAGCCGGGACCAAAGTCGAACTTAGAAAAGATGATGGAAAATTTTATTACGTGTCAGGGGAAGATAAATGATGAATTTCGACAGCATATTGTAGAATCAAATCGGCAACATCAAAATAATACCGAGGCAATCAAGCAATTGGGAGGCAAGGTTGATAATTTGACTAATCACACTAGAATGCTGGAAAATCAAATTTCCCAAAGAAGTGATGGACACGATTTCCGAAATTGATAAACCCAAATGAGCATTGTAATTCCATAAGTTTGAGAAGCGAAGGATTTTAGAAGGAGAAAGAAGGGACACCGGAGTTGGAAGAAGACAAAGAAGACGCTCGGTTGAATAAAGGGAACCGACACACCCTGACCCAGGGCGTGTTGTTCAACACGCCTGAGGCCCACGAGCGCGTGTCAGCCGACACACCCGTGTCGGGTCATTCCAGCAGACAACACGCCCAGGCTGTGCCAAACAACACAGGCGTGTCGAATAGGGAACCAAGAACATATAAGCCCCCTATCCTGTTCCCTCAAAGACTGATTAAGGAAAAATTGGATGAACAATTTGGTAAGTTCCTTGAGGTAATTAGGAAGTTGTATATCAATATACCTTTTACAGAAGCTCTTCAACAAATGCCTACATACTCTAAGTTCTTGAAGGACATCTTAACCAATAAAAGAAAAGTCGAGGAGCATGTAACAGTGGCTCTTCATCGAGGAGGCAAAGGCCTTAATTAAGAACATGGTACCTCCCAAACTAAATGATCCAGGTAGCTTTTCTATACCTTGCATAATCAATGACTCAAATTTTGATAAGGCTTTTTGCGATTTGGGCGCCAGTGTAAATCTGATACCTCTTTCCATATGCAAGAAATTGGATTTGGGAGAAATGAAACTAACTACTATGGCTTTGCAGTTAGCCGATCGTTCCATTAGATATCCTTTGGGAATATTAGAAGATGTACCAGTGCAGGTGGGAAATTTTATTGTTCCAACAGATTTTGTAGTACTAGACATGGATGAAGACCCATGTATCCCACTTATTTTGGGGAGACCTTTCTTAGCTCTTAGGAGCAATGATAGATGTCAAAAACCACAAACTTTCACTTGCATTTGAGACGAAAAATTGAATTTGACCTTTCAAAAGTTGTTAAACAACCCTCTGTTTTTGATGTTTGTTGTAGGATTGACAGTTTCCAGTCAACAGCACTAAAAGGAGCACCAGAACAAACTCATCTTAATAAGCTCGGAGGGGATTTTGAAGATAAAGAACCGGAGATTTCCGATTCCAATCTCACGCCACAGGTAGAACTTAAGCCTCTTCCATCGACACTCAGGTACGAGTTTCTTGGCAAAAATTCTACTTACCCTGTGATCATTAATGCTAATCTGAGTAATGCAGAGACCGAAAAACTGATTGAGGTATTGAAAATATATAAGAATGTCATTGGATACAAGATTGATGACATTAGAGGAATTAGTCCATCGGTTTGCATGCACAGGATTTTATTAGAAGACAATTTTAAAACCTCTATAGAGCATCAAAGAAGATTGAACCCAGCCATGAAAGAGATAGTCAAGAAAGAGGTTATGAAATTGCTAGATGCAGGAATTATCTATCCAATATCCGATAGCGAATGGGTAAGTCCTGTCCATGTTGTGCCAAAGAAAGGGGGGATAACGGTAATAAGGAATGCTACGAATGAGTTAATCCCCACTAGAGCTGTTACGGGATGGAGAATGTGTATTGACTATAGGAAATTGAATAAGGAAACTAGAAAGGACCACTTTCCCATCCCATTTATTGACCAAATGTTAGACCGGTTGGCAAAACACTCGCATTTCTGTTACTTAGATGGATACTCAGGTTTCTATCAAATCCCTATCTCTCCTAATGACCAAGAGAAAACAACTTTCACCTGCCCCTATGGTACCTTTGCCTTCAGGAGAATGCCTTTTGGATTATGCAATGCACCCACTTTCAGAGGTGTATGACTTCAATTTTTTCTGATATGATCGAGAATATAATGGAAGTATTCATGGATGATTTTTCTGTATATGGTGCAGATTTTGATATATGTTTATCTAATTTGGTCAAGGTATTGCAGAGATGCGAGGAAATGAATTTAATGCTTAATTGGGAGAAGTGTCACTTCATGGTGCGAGAAGGCATAGTACTTGGACACCTAATTTCACACCGTGGTATCGAGGTGGATATTGCTAAAACTGAAGTGATCAAGAAGTTGCCACCTCCAACCTGATGTCAAGGGAGTGCGTAGTTTCTTAGGACATGCAGGGTTCTACCGACGGTTCATCAAGGACTTCTCAAAAATTTCAAGGCCATTAACTAATTTGCTTGCTAAAGATGTTGTGTTTCACTTTGATAACCCTTGTCTTGATGCATTTTCCAGGTTAAAGGAAGCATTAACAACCGCCCCAATAATGCAACCTCCAGATTGGAGTCTCCCCTTTGAAATTATGTGTGATGCATGCGATTTTGCTGTGGGCGCAGTGTTAGGACAAAGAAAGGATCGCAAGGTGTATGCAATCTACTACGCTAGTAAGACATTGGATGAAGCACAAATGAATTATGCTACCACAGAGAAGGAACTCTTGGCTATAGTATTTGCTTTACAAGTTCAGATCTTATATCATAGGGACCAAGGTGATAGTTTATCTGATCATGCCATAAGAAACTTGTCGAGTAAAAGAATCTAAGCCAAGACTTATCCGGTGGATACTTCTACAAGAGTTTGACTTAGAAATTCGAGACAAGCAAGGAGCGGAGCGTAGTTGAGACCATCTATCGAGGCTTCATCTAGAACCAAATGCGGAAGAGCCGACGATCTTGCTATAAATGATTTCTTACTAGCGTTCGAACAATCAAGGCTCGTGGTATCTTGATTTTGCCAACTACCTAGCTTATGGATAATACCTTCTAACATGAGTTATCATCGAGGAAGAAGTTCCTTTGGATGTAAAGCATTATGTGTGGGACGAACCATTCCTTTTCAAGCAAGGGGCGGATGCTATATATCGAAGATGCGTATCCGAAGAAGAGATTGAGGATATATTGTACCACTGTCATTCTTTTGCATATGGAGGTCATGCGAGCACAGACAAGACTGCTGCAAAGGTTTTGCAAGCGGGATTTTATTGGCCTCACATTTTTAGAGACTCTCGGAATTATGTGACGACTTGTGACCGCTGTCAAAGGACCGGGAACGTATCAAGGAGACATGAGATGCCTCAAAATTCGATATTGGAAGTCAAATTGTTCGACGTATGGGGAATTGACTATATGGGACCCTTCCCTACTTCCTATAAAAACACCTATATACTGGTAGCAGTGGACTATGTGTCTAAATGGGTTGAGGCTCTACCATCCCCCTCTTGTGATGCAAAAACAGTCATTAAGCTCTTTAAGAGTATAATATTTCCCAGATTTGGAATACCGAGAGCAGTAATAAGTGATGGAGGCTCACACTTTATCGAAAGACAATTTGAAAGTCTTCTCAAGAAGTATGGAGTAACCCATAAACTAGCCTCACCATATCATCCACAAACGAGTGGGCAAGTAGAAGTTTCGAATAGGGAGATCAAGACTATCTTGGAAAAAACAGTATCAAGATCAAGGAAGGATTGGTCTTTAAGACTTGATGATGCTCTATGGGCCTATCGAACTGCCTATAAGACACCCATTGGAATGACTCCGTTTCGATTAGTTTATGGAAAACCATGTCATCTTCCAGTTGAAATAGAGCATAGGGCATATTGGGCAATTAAATGGCTTAATTTTGACCTGAAGAAAGCCGGAGAGAAAAGAAAACTGCAGCTAAACGAACTTGAAGAACTACGCCTTGATGCTTATGAACATGCGAGGTCTTATAAGGAGAAAACGAAGAGGTGGCATGACAAGAATATCATGCGCAGAGAATTCCGTCAAGGAGACTTGGTATTACTATTCAACTCCAGATTGTAACTCTTTCCTGGGAAGCTGAAATCCAGATGGTCGGGGCCATATCGAATTGAAAAGGTTTATCCTCATGGAGCTATTGATATATCTAGTGAGTCTACGGGAATTTTCAAAGTAAATGGTCAAAGACTTAAGAGATACTTCACAAATAATTCTGTTGAGCTGATTGGAGATGAGGAGAGGCAGAGCATACTCAAGCCATATCCCCAAAACTAAGGAGTAACTGAGGGGTCAAGCTAACGACCTTAAACAAGCGCTTCTTGGGAGGCAACCCATGCTATTTTCATTTTTTTAGTCATTTTATTTTATTTTATTCTTTATTCTATTTTTATTTTTTCGTGTTTTCGTGATACGTACACTGGTGCCAAGTTGTTGAGACGACTACTGCGGCCGAACTAATACAGGCGTGTTGTTGGTACCCGAAGATAACATATGCAGGGCGTGCTGACTAGCACGCCCGTGTCGCACACTTCTCAACCTAGGCACGCCTGGGCTGGACTGCGACACGCCTGGGGAGCGACGGAGCACGCCTATGTCGCACCTAAACGGGTCGGGTATTTGCGTAAGAGCATGCCCGACACGCCTATGCTGCGGATAGCCCTCTAAAACCAGCCCAAGCACGCCCTAATCTTCCACTCGCGATACAAGGTTGAAGCAGCCGCCGCCGATCTCCCTCTCAAGCAGCCGAGGAGCAAACCTGCTGTCTCTCCATTCCCAACGCCATGAGCAAGCGAGTGAAGACTGATGGAATTCGCTTCGGAGGCACATTGGCTCCCATGTCCCCGGATTAAAATTTTCACTAATGAAAGGATTAATCCGGATGGGATGAGCTTCCTTAGCAACACCATTTCGTCGTCGTGCTAACAACTCGAGTGGTCGCTCAAACAAACTAGTTGTTCAAGCAACTCAACTCTTCTAGTTGACTAGCCGCGGAAGAGACGACGGATGGATCGCCGGTTTTTGTGTTTGTCTTCGGGGTCCATGATTATACAACATATATTCATATACGAACATGCATAATCAAAACAAATAAGAACATGCTCAGATCTGTACATAAAGTTAAAATAACTTTATACCTTACGATCTTCTACCGTATGTCCTATCCTTCTCGTGGACGACGTGTGGACGAAGATCCTCCACGAGTTGAAGCTTTCTAGATCGAGTTCTCCTCTACCTTGTCCGCTGCGAACAAAGAGAAAAACGAACAAAACCTTTTCCTTTCTAGAACCGGCCACCAAGAAAAGAAGTTTGATGTAACCACGCCAAGGAACGAATGAATGAACGCCGGCCAACTTTGAGACAAAGTTGCCGCCGGCCACCAATGGATGAGCGCCGGCCACCAAGAAGCTTGGAACCACCGGCCACCAAGGATTAAGGGAGAAGAATGAGGGCCGGCCAAGGAAGAAAGGAGAGGTCTACAAGATGGACGCCGGCCAAGCCTTGATGGAGAATAATGGGCGCCGCAACAATGTTGGAAGAAGGAAAGTTGCCGCCAAGCTCTATCTCCAAACCCTAGCCGCCCAACTTGATAAGAGCCAAAACCCCAAGCCTCAATTCGAACCAACTCGTATATCTCTAGCCGCCCAACCCTAAGCCGTATATTTATAGAATTTAGGAGAAAGTTGGTAAGCTTAAAATATAGGAACTAATTCCTATATTCTTGCCGCCCAACCCCTAACTCCTCTAGGGTTTGTTGCCGCCCAACCCATGGAGGAGCCAAACCCTAATTCTATAATTTAGGCTTAAGCTTCCTCTAATCTCCACCGTCGGATCTAGGATTTAATCTCCACCGCCGGTTCTAGGGATTTAATCTCCACCGTCGGATCTAGGATTTCATCCCAACCGTCGGATCTAGGATTTCATCCCAACCATCGGATCTATGGATTAATCCAACCGTTGGTTCTAGGGTTTCATCCTAACCATTGGATCTATGGATTTAATCCAACCGTTGGTTCTAGGTTTTGTTTTACATTCTTGGATCTAGACTTCTCAAGGATTATATTAGGCTACGATAGGGACCATAAGGAGGAGTTGGGTCTTGGCCACCCGATGGATCGGAACCACACAAACTTGATCCATCAATGATGTTCCATTCCACTAGAGGATCATCATTGAACTACCTCACCAACCCCATAAATTAATATGGGCTCCATATATTATTTGTACATTTATCTCCCGTGTTTAAGATATCGAATGTCCACAATTAATTGATTTATGACCATCAATTAATTAACATCTAACTCCTCGAGTAGTACCACTCAACCTTATCATCATGTTGACTAAGTCAACCAAATTGGGTTTACATGATGAACCTTATGAGCTCCTCAAGGGGACATCATCAACCTAATATATAGGACACGGTTTCCTCCTATAATCAACGACACACCATATAAATAATATTATTTCCCAACTTACCGGGCATATTGATTTAATCCATCTAAATCTCACCCATTGGTAAATCAAAGAAATAAATACTAAGTACATGTGCCCGTTATTATATCGGGATTAAGAGCATGTACAATATAATATCCGAGGTCCGATTCAATTATGTAGTCAGCAATAAATTGAATCACCTCTATGTCGGTCTGCTTAATACACCTAAGTGTACTAGTGTAACTC
This sequence comes from Wurfbainia villosa, assembly GCA_025175895.1. Taxonomy (NCBI): domain Eukaryota; kingdom Viridiplantae; phylum Streptophyta; class Magnoliopsida; order Zingiberales; family Zingiberaceae; genus Wurfbainia; species Wurfbainia villosa. Next base: position 31,486,037 of record CM046000.1, on the reverse strand, counting down.
TATGTTCAAGATAAAACAATACCGAGCTACACTACAACCATGCCAATGGTTTGTCCAAAACCATCTTGGTTGTGAGTTTTACTTATATTTTACAAAGTCTGCGATAACATGATCTTCTGTGCCACACCAAGCACCATGTTATCTACAATGTAAGATATTAGACAATATGCACACATATATAATGAATATATAAAATGCAAACAATGATCATGTGATTCTTATTTCAAAATAAAATGTTCATACAAAAAGAGCTAGGCTTTCAGTATACATTCTAACAATCTCCCACTTATACTAAAAGACTATGCTGTCATCACTCGCCATACATCCGATCCCCATGTCCTCCACATGCCTATGAAACGCTACCTTTGGAAGGGCCTTAGTGAATGGATCTGCCAGTTATTCTCTCGATGCAATCTTGGCGGCACAAAGAACTTCCTCTCTTTACGATCTCTCGTATGAGGTGGTACTTGCGCTCTATGTGTTTACTTGCCTTATGGGCTCATGGTTCCTTCGAGTTTGCAACTGCACTACTGTTATCACAATAAATTGTGATAGTTCTGGGCAAACCAGGAATCACATCCAAGTCCATCAAGAAGTTCCTGAGCCATACAGCTTCCTTGGCTGCCTCAGAGGCTGCCACATACTCAGCTTCCATGGTAGAGTCCGCCACGCATTTCTGCTCGACACTCCTCCATACTATGGCTCCACCTCCAAAAGTAAACACAAACCCCGAGGTAGACTTACTGTTATCCCTATCTGATTTGAAATCAGAATCTGTGTAACCCACAGGGACTAATTGATATGCCCGGTAAACCAGCATATAATCCCTAGTCCTTCTCAGATACTTCAATATATGCTTTATCATACCCAATGTCCCCTCGTCAGATTACTCGATATCCGCTACCATGCCCACTGCAAAGCGTATATCCGGTCTCGTACATAGCATAGCATACATAAGGCTTCCTACTGCCGAAGCATAAGGAACCGCCTTCATGTCCTCTATCTCCTTTGATGTTTTGGGACACATCTCTTTAGATAAAGGAACTCCATGTCTAAAAGGTAGAAAACCTTTCTTGGAGTTCTGCATGCTAAAACGAGCAAGGACAGTGTCAATGTATGAAGCTTGAGACAAGCACAACATCCTTTTCTTGCGATCCCTTATCACTTTGATCCCAAGGATGTGTCCCACTTCTCCCAAGTCCTTCATGTCAAACTGCTTTTGACAACCATACTTACGTCGATAACACTTTGATATTGTTGCCAACTAACAAAATGTCATCTACGTATAGTACAAGAAACACCACTACGTTTCCGTCACATCTCTTGTATACACAAGGCTCATCCGGACTTTGAATAAATCCATATGACTGGATTACCTCATCAAAGCGGATGTTCCAAGATCTAGAAGCTTGCTTCAATCCATAAATGGATCGATTAAGCTTACATACAAGATGCTCTTTGCCTTTAGCAATGAATCCCTCTGGTTGCCGCATATAGATGTTCTCCTCAAGACTTCCGTTAAGGAAAGCTGTCTTGACATCCATCTGCCATATCTCATAATCCATATGAGCAAACTATAGATAAGAGAATCCGGATAGACTTAGCATAGCTCGGTGAAAAGGTCTCCTCATAATCGATACCCTCTTTCTGAGTATACCCTTTCGCAACAAGCCTAGCTTTGAAGGTCTCAACCTTCCCGTCTACTCCTCTCTTTCTCTTGTAGATCCACTTGCACCCAATGGTTTTTACACCATCTGGTGGGTCTACTAGCTCCCAGACCTGATTAGAATCCATAGATTCTATCTCTGAATTCATCGCTCTTTGCCAAGATACTGCATCTCTATCTTCGATTGCCTCGTCATATGTCCAGGGATCAGGTTCATGTTCACCAGGGACCAAGTCCGAAGACTCTCCCAAAAACATGAATCTCGGGTTGTCTAACAACCCTCCCACTACGACGGGTGCCTCCTGTATGCTCTGACACGCGTGCGTGACTTGTGGTGTCTCCTCTTGTACCGTGGTAATCAAGGGACTTCCGTGAGTTCCTCAAGAACAATCCTACTCGTGGGCTTGTGGTTCATCACATAGTCCTCCTCTAGAAATCTGGCATTCGTACTCACGATCACCTTCTGATCTCTAGAACTATAGAATAAACCACCCTTCGTTCCCTTAGGGTAGCCAACAAACAAGCGCACTGCATTTAGATTCCAACTTACCAAGATCTCCCTTCAAAGACATGTGCCGACTACCCCAACCGAATAAGTCTTAGACTAGGCTTTGCCCACCCACAACTCAGTGGGAGTAGAGGGTAATCGACTTAGATGGAACCAAGTTCGAATGTGTCTTCGCTTTCCAGAGCAAACCCCTGTAATGAATCAGTAACTGAATAACTCATCATAGATCGACCATCTCCATAAGAGTCCTATTCCTTCGCCTCCGCCACACCATTCTCAATGGGTGTGCCAAAAGTGCAACAATTGGGATTGAATCGACCTCGATAAGTAACTCCTAAACTCTCCCAAGAGGTACTGCCACCACGATCGATCGTAATGTCTTGATACTTTTACCTTGATGGTTCTCCACATCGCCTTTGAATTCTTTGAACTCACAAAGCATTGGACTTTGGCGCATCAAGTAAATGTATCCATACCTTGAATAATCGTCTATAAAAGAGACGAAGTATTCAAAGCCACCTCTTGCTTGGATAGACATAGGACCGCACAAATCAGAATGAACCAATTCTAACACATCTTTGGCTCTATACCCCTTGGCCTTGAAAGGCCTCTTGTTCATTTTACCTTCCAAGCATGATTCGCAGTTGGGAGATCCTCCACCACTAATGAACCTAAAGGTCCATCAGCTATCAACCTTTGAATTCTACTTAGGTTAATATGACCAAGCCTTAGATGCCAGAGATATGTTTGGTTCATTTGCGAAGGTTCTTTTCTCTTATTAGATTTAGAAGATGAGTTATTAACTTCTATATGCATCGTGGGAGTTTTTGGTTCAAGAGTATATAAATTGCCAACCAATGTACCAGAACAGATAATCTCTCTATTTCTTTTTATAACGACTCTGTCATTAAAAGAAACAGAATACCCATCCAGAAACAATTTAGAAACTGAAATTAAATTCTTTCTAAAAGTAGGTACATAAAGACAATTTCTTAAAACCAAAACTTTATTTCTATCAAAAGATAAATAAACGTCTCCCACTGCAATAGCTGCCACCTTTGAAGCATTGCCCATGTAGACGGTAACCTCTCCCTCAGCTAGTCGTCGGGTTTCCTGGAACCCTGCAAAGTATTGGACATGATCTGGATCTCAGATCTACACACCGTAATGGTAGATAACACCGCTAAACATGTTTCAACAACTAAACAAGAAGATATACCTTTGTTCTTGAGGACAAATCCGCCTTTCCAATGTCCCGCTTGCAAGTGAAGCACTTGCCTTTCGGCTTCTTCACTCCTGCCTGGGGTCCTACTGCCACTTTCTTCGCTGCACCTTGCTTCTTCTTCTTCTTACCTTTCGGTTTAGAGGAAGAAACCTTCTGAGCGACCATGGCTTGAGAACTCTGACGAAAAAGCCCCTCTGCCGCCTGGAGTTCTGTCAGAAGCTCCGCCAACGAATACAACCTCTTGTTCATGTTGTAGTTGGTAGGAGCGCTCAAAACTCTAAGCGGTGGAGAATGATATCGACCTGGGTTTCCCCATCGATCTCAGCTCCGAGGACTTCCATCTCATTAAGATGAGCCATCATCTTGAGAACATGATCCCTAACGGGTGTTCCCTCGACCATGGTGGTCGTCATCAAGTTTCTCATTGCCTCCTGCCTAGCCGCCCTACTCTGATGTCCGAAAAGTTCCTTGAGATTGAACATCATGTCATAAGCAGTGGCTATGGCCTGATGCTGATGTTGCAGCACATTTGACATGGATGCCAAAATGTAACACCGCGCCATCTCATCTGCCTTAACCCACTTCTTATAATGTTCTTTCTCCTTTTCATCAGAGTCATCGGTGGGCTTAGGAGGACAGACCTCGAAGAGTACAAATTTGTACTCCTCCGCAGTTAAGACAATATCCAGGTTTCTTTTCCAATCAATGTAGTTTGGACCAGTAAGTTTGTTTTCTTTTAAAATCACAGCAAGTGGGTTGAAAGCCATTTGAAAATCCTAAAAATCACAATGATAAAAAAAATATCAGATTTCAAATAATATTGATTCCTCAAAACAATAAAATCCCGAAATCAACCAACACCTCAAAACACCGAGAATATCGCATGCCACGATAGTGTGGCGATATCTAATTCTACATTTGTAAGAGGAGGTTTTACCCATTAATTTTATTATCTTGTCAACCTTACTTTTTGACAAATAAAATTAATAGTTGGTTCCTCTTTAGCCCTACAAATAAAAGCAGTGACTCCGATGGGGAGGATACTTTTTATTTGCATCTAAGTGTGCACCATTACACGATACTAAGGGAATTATTTCGGATTATGTGCCTTACCGATGGGGAAGTACACACGCTCCTAGATAATTTCCTATAACCATTATTTGACCTAGTGATCCGCAAACAAACCCATCCGATGGGGAGGAAGGCACTCAGAGCCAACGCGCAAGTTTGTTGCATCACACGTCAAATTGTAATGGAGGCCGCGGGAATTAATTAAAATGTCCCTCTCCCACTTAGTAAATTGCAATCGAGGAATTTTAAAACAAACACAACATGCATATAAAACATATAAGCAATAAATATGGAAAAATCAGAATTTTTCCAACTATTATGGCATTGTTCTCCAATACGCATCCCGTCGTGTCGCCACCTCGTCCGCTCCATCTTTTCCCGTGCGCAAGTCACCAAAGAGTACCGAGCCGAGATAAATCATATTAATTTACATCCATCGATCCTATACTCCACGAAGGAGTGTACAAATAATCTAGATCGAAAGTAAACTAAAATGAGCGGCTAAACAATGCCGTATTTAATTACAAAAATTAAATACTAATCTAGCCTCGTCAACCCCGAGGATTCAAATAATAAATTTTTACACACATCCATTCACATACATACACATGGCCATAATAGTCGGATCTTATGCCTGCAACCAAAGAGTTAAACTACGCATATCCTACTATTATCCGGCACATATAATATATGAAAAATGCATAAAAAATTAATCCTAAACACACAAAACCGGAAACCGTGGCTCTGATACCATTATGATGGAATTCGCTTCGGAGGCACATTGGCTCCCATGTCCCCGGATTAAAATTTTCACTAATGAAAGGATTAATCCGGATGGGATGAGCTTCCTTAGCAACACCATTTCGTCGTCGTGCTAACAACTCGAGTGGTCGCTCAAACAAACTAGTTGTTCAAGCAACTCAACTCTTCTAGTTGACTAGCCGCGGAAGAGGCGGCGGATGGATCGCCGGTTTTGTGTTTGTCTTCGGGGTCCATGATTATACAACATATATTCATATACGAACATGCATAATCAAAACAAATAAGAACATGCTCAGATCTGTACATAAAGTTAAAATAACTTTATACCTTACGATCTTCTACCGTATGTCCTATCCTTCTCGTGGACGACGTGTGGACGAAGATCCTCCACGAGTTGAAGCTTTCTAGATCGAGTTCTCCTCTACCTTGTCCGCTGTAACAAAGAGAAAAACGAACAAAACCTTTCCTTTCTAGAACCGCCACCAAGAAAAGAAGTTTGATGTAACCGCCGCCAAGGAACGAATGAATGAACGCCGCCAACTTTGAGACAAAGTTGCTACCGCCACCAATGGATGAGCGCCGCCACCAAGAAGCTTGGAACCACCGCCACCAAGGATTAAGGGAGAAGAATGAGGGCCGCCAAGGAAGAAAGGAGAGGTCTACAAGATGGACGCCGGCCAAGCCTTGATGGAGAATAATGGGCGCCGGCAACAATGTTGGAAGAAGGAAAGTTGCCGCCCAAGCTCTATCTCCAAACCCTAGCCGCCCAACTTGATAAGAGCCAAAACCCCAAGCCTCAATTCGAACCAACTCGTATATCTCTAGCCGCCCAACCCTAAGCCGTATATTTATAGAATTTAGGAGAAAGTTGGTAAGCCTAAAATATAGGAACTAATTCCTATATTCTTGCCGCCCAACCCCTAACTCCTCTAGGGTTTGTTGTCACAACCCATGGAGGAGCCAAACCCTAATTCTATAATTTAGGCTTAAGCTTCCTCTAATCTCCATCGTCGGATCTAGGATTTAATCTCCACCGCCGGTTCTAGGGATTTAATCTCCACCGTCGGATCTAGGATTTCATCCCAACCGTCGGATCTAGGATTTCATCCCAACCATCGGATCTATGGATTAATCCAACCGTTGGTTCTAGGGTTTCATCCTAACCATTGGATCTATGGATTTAATCCAACCGTTGGTTCTAGGTTTTGTTTTACATTCTTGGATCTAGACTTCTCAAGGATTATATTAGGCTACGATAGGGACCATAAGGAGGAGTTGGGTCTTGGCCACCCGATGGATCGGAACCACACAAACTTGATCCATCAATGATGTTCCATTCCACTAGAGGATCATCATTGAACTACCTCACCAACCCCCATAAATTAATATGGGCTCCATATATTATTTGTACATTTATCTCCCCGTGTTTAAGATATCGAATGTCCGTCAATTAATTGATTTACTGACCATCAATTAATTAACATCTAACTCCTCGAGTAGTACCACTCAACCTTATCATCATGTTGACTAAGTCAACCAGCTGGGTTTACATGATGAACCTTATTAGCTCCTCAAGGGGACATCATCAACCTAATATATAGGACACGGTTTCCTCCTATAATCAACGGCACACCATGTAAATAATATTATTTCCCAACTTACCGGGCATATTGATTTAATCCATCTAAATCTCACCCATTGGTAAATCAAAGAAATAAATACTAAGTACATGTGCCCGTTATTATATCGGGATTAAGAGCATGTACAATATAATATCCGAGGTCCGATTCAATTATGTAGTCAGCACTAAATTGAATCACCTCTATGTCGGTCCTGCTTAATACACCTAAGTGTACTAGTGTAACTCTATGTTCAAGATAAAACAATACCGAGCTACACTACAACCATGCCAATGGTTTGTCCAAAACCATCTTGGTTGTGAGCCTTTACTTATATTTTACAAGGTACTGATAACATGATCTTCTGTGCCACACCAAGCACCATGTTATCTACAATGTAAAATATTAGACAATATGCACACATATATAATGAATATATAAAATGCAAACAATGATCATGTGATTCTTATTTCAAAATAAAATGTTCATAGAAAAAGAGCTAGGCTTTCAGTATACATTCTAACAAAGACTAGAGGAGGAGCTTCTTCCTCTGCGGCAAAGGACAAGGGGAAAAGAAAAGCTCAGGATTTGGGTAACGAACCTCCTCCGACCTCTAGCCATCCTTATGGAATTGTTTTTAGGGATGATATTATGAAGACTAAATTCAGTAAGCTTGAAAAAAGGAAGTTAGTATCTACGAGAACTATAGACTTCTACACGTTGACCACCTTAGGGTTAAGAGATGACATAACTTGGTTAACAAATAGGATAGGCTGGACCGAGTTTATCACACACCATCACCTTACTTACCCTAGCATCACTCTTGAATTCCTTAGCTCCCTGTCCGCTGAAATACTGCAAGGAAAGGATTGTGAGGAAGGAAAAATAAAATTTAGATTAATGAACCATGAATTTACCCTTTCTCTAAGTGATTTTAATATGATATTTGATTTTCCTAGCGGAGGGGAGAGGCAAATTCATAGACATTTTATTGATCATCAATTTTGGAGATTAATTTCTGATGACCCTCGCCCTTACGATGCATCTAGATCTAAATCATTTAACATCCCTAATCCTACTTTCCGTTATCTCCTTAGATTCATGGCTAATACAATCTCAGGGAGATATGATAGTCTTGGTGGCTAGCAGTGAGTTACAATTTTTATGGGCCATGCTAAATGAAGTTAAGATTGATTCGAGCCCATATGGTTAGGCATTTAGTTAAGGTTAGTAATAGCCCATCCGGAGTCATAGTCATAGGGGGTATTATCACTAGGATTGTTGTAGCCTTAGGATGTGATTTGGATGACCTTGAATATTGTCCTGCTAGCCCTAGATTGGATTTGGATGCTTGTATAAATATGAAGATGATTGAGGCATGTGACGAGGGATATCGTTTGGTGTTAAGAAATGGAATTAAAATCCCTCTTCCGAACCCTGAGTGGATGACTGTACGTAATTCATCCAATTGGCTTTTTAGAGATGTTCAGGAACCCTTTCCTACCCCCACTGCCCATGCTCCATCACCCCTTGCTAGGGAGCCATCTCACATAGCCCCTGAGCCATCACATTCGACTCCTGAACCCCCACGGTTTCCTACTGACAATGTTTCTGCAGGGTACTCTTCTTTTGATTTTTCAGGATTCCGATCATCATTCGAAGCATTTAGGGTCGAGCATACCTCGCACATTGGTGTGTGGGATCGGTATGCCCAAGCTACAGAGGAGCACCATCGCATGGTGACACAACATTTGGATAGGGCAGCTGATTTTTACAGGAGAGCTGATGAGTTTTTCACTGCTGAGTCCGCCCGGAGGGAAGATGATTATAGATTTCGACAAGAGTCCCGGGAGTTTTACCAGGAGCAGTGACGTAGGTGGGCAGAGGAGGATGCTAGTAGTGAAGACAATGACCATTGACCACCTTCAACTATTTTGTGAGTTTTGATGCACATCCTTTACTGCTTATGCCGTTTCTACTTAGATTTTTAGTTTGGTTATTGCTATTTTATTTGCATCTTTTCATATATCATAACAGTGCAATTTTTATATCATCTAGCGTAATACAACTGAACATTGGTCGGATCATGAAATTCCTTTTTGCCTATTTGATAAGAACCCTATTTCACCTCTAACACGGTCTATAGGTCTGAGGTATCCAAAGAAAAGATTTAAACCCCCATATCGGACGAGTACCCGATTTTCCATTGGAGACTTACCTGCGCAACTTGGTTACTGGAGAAACACTTTCACTAGAAGTATGGTAAAAAAAAAAATGATTGGAATTGTTTTCAAGCACCCCTTTGAGACCAAGTAGTTACTGGGGAAACACCTAAAAGGTGCCCCTTTGAGACTAACTAGTTACTGGGGAAATGCTCTCTATAATTCCTTTCCTTCTCTCTTCTTAGAAAGTGCTCCTTTGAGACCTTTTGATGATAGGTAAGAATGATCCATGCATTAAGGCAGGTAAGTGCCTCTATGCCGTAAGTAAGAATGCTCTACGATAGAAGGAATGGCAAATCCGGATTGGTGTCCAATGACTTTAGTCCAACTTTTCACGTGCACTATATAGGGATCTTTCAAACTTGGCAACTAGAAATGATTTGAAAAGATTAAGATCAGATTGTATACTTCTGGATGGTGTCTAGTATTCCCACAAATAAGTTGTCTTTTGAGTTTTCTTTGCTTGAGGACAAGCAAAAGTTTAAGACTAGGGGATTTTGATGTGTGTAAATCATGCTATGTTTTCACTACTTTATATATGTGTATTTTATCTCATTTCATATCCTAGGCATGTATTTTATCATGATTCAGTTAAGTTTAGCATATTTTGGGAAGAAGAGACTACTTTTGGGTGTTTTTGTGTTAACAGGGCAAAGAAGAAGGCGATCAAAACAACACCCAGATTGGGAATCGACACGCTCTGTCATGAGAACCAATGACGACACGCCGAGTCAAAGAACAACACGCCTGCGTCGGTGATTCCAGCAGCGACACGCCTAGTGCAGCCGCGACATGCCCCACAAACCGTAACACGCCTGTGGGAAACACACGCTCTGCCTCATGTGGCGCACGTGGCTCGACTCCAGGATTCCTTTTTCGAGCAATCGTGATCTTCATCCGAATTAGAGGGAAATCTATTGCCTTAATTGAAGAGGTGGCCAAAGCTATAAAGAGAAGATATTCTAACCCTAAAGGGGCGGCGGATGGTCAAAGGAGGATGAGAAGACGCAAAGGGATCGACAACGGAAGAAGCAAAGAGAAGGAGTGAGGAACGCAGATGGCATCCAAGTATTGTATTTTCTTTCTCTAGCAACTCTTGTCAGACTATGGAGTAGTGTCTTGTAATCTTAGGATGGGGGAGTAGCCCTTGACGATTTATGATGGATGATATAATCTATACTACTCGAACTATTGTTTGTTTTGATCTGGTTCTTTTGGATTCTTATTGATAAACCTAAGGAGCTAAGGGGAAGTACCTAACGGTGAACCCGAGTTCCCGAAACCCAGAATCAACTAGGGAATAACTCCTGTCAAGTAGCGGTAGTGTATCTATGAGGGCTTGCGGGGGTCTCGTGACAGGTCCCCTTAGCTGATTATGGTCCCGTGTGCAAACCTACCGTGAAAAGGAAATTTGACTCTAGCGGAACTCTTATGGACTTAATGGATCTATCAAATCCAGTTTTTACCAGGTAATGGAGGCAAGACTAGGGAGGTTTGTGGGGGTCTTGTGACAGGTCCCCTTAGCTGATTATGATCCCCTATGCTCGAACACCATGACAGGTAAGTTGAGTTTGATAGGTACAGTTAGCGTAGACCTCGAAAGGGGCCGTTGATTTACCTTAGGATAGGTTCCATCAAAACAACTCTACTAGGGGTAGGAAAGAATTAAATCACCTTATAAATCATTGACGTGGTGAAACCCATATCCTGAGATTTTCCTCAACTCTTGACTTTTAGCTCGTTCTTCTCATTCGTTGTTATTGACTACTCAGTTTCTTTGCTTAAACCAATAATCAATTTACTAGATAACTTGGTATCACGATCATTCGGTAATTGTTCCAATCCCTGTGGGATCGATATTTTTATTACTTGACGACAACCGTGCACTTGCGGAAAATAACACATCAAGTTTTTGGCGCCGTTGCCGGGGATTGGCACTCAATATTGAATTGAGCGTGATTTAGTTAATCTAGATTTCTGTTCTGAATTCTTGTTCTGAATATTGATTGTTCCTATTTTTCTTTTGTATCTATTCTGAATTCTTGTTTTGGGAGCCTCTCTTGTTGTTGCATGCACAGACTTAATAGGGAAATTCTCGATATTGATCCTGAGATAGAGAGAACTTTCCTTGCTAGAAGACGATTTCAGCAACCTCAGGAAAACAATCTGACCTCCGACATGGCTGACCAGAACGAAAATCTGACCTCAAGTTGATAGCTGATGGACCTTTGGGTTCATTAGTGGTGGAGGATCTCCCAACCTGCGAATCTTGCTTGGAGGGTAAGATGACCAAGAGGCCTTTCAAGGCCATGGGGTATAGATCCAAAGATGTGTTGGAATTGGTTCATTCTGATTCGTATGGTCCTATGTCTATCCAGGCAAGAGGTAGTTTTGAATATTTTTCATCTTTTTCATAGACAATTATTCAAGATGACACTACGATCTGATCGTAGTGGTGAATACCTCTTGGGAGAGTTTAGGAATTACTTATCAGAGGCTGGGATTCAATCCCAATTGTATACACCTGGCACACCCCAGCAGAATGGTGTAGCGGAGCGAAGGAATAGGACTCTTATGGAGATGGTTAGATCGATGATGAATTATTCTGACTTGCCAGATTCGTTCTAGGGGATATGCTCTAGATACGGCGGCGTACATTCTGAACTTGGTTCCATCTAAATCAGTGCCTTCTACTCCCACAGAGTTGTGGATTGGGCGGAAGCCTAGTCTAAGACATATTCGGATATGGGGGAGTCCAGCACATGTGCTGAAGGCTGATGCTGGTAAGTTGGAACCTCGTACAGAAGTGCGCTTGTTTGTTGTCTATCCTAGGGGAATGAAGGTTGGTTTGTTTTATAGTCCTAGAGATCAGAGGATGATCGTTAGTACGAATGCCAGATTTCTAGAGGAGGACTATGTGATGAACCACAAGCCCACGAGTAGGATTGTTCTTGAGGAGTTGACAGGGAAAGTCCCGACTTCAGTACCACCGGTACAAGAGGATATACCACATGTTACTGCACCGCATGTCACAGAGGATACACAGGTGATACCTCGTCATAGTGGGAGGTTTGTGAGACAGCCTGATAGATTCATGTTCTTGGGAGAATCTTCCGATTTGGTCCTTGGCGAACATGAACCTGATCCCTGGACATATGACGAGGCAATCCAATATAAAGATGCAGCATCTTTGCAAAGTGCAATGAATACTGAGATTGAATTTATGGATTCAAATCAGGTCTGGGAGCTCTTATGCATAGCAGCTCATATGGATTATGAGGTGTGGCAGATGGATGTCAAGACAACTTTCCTTAATGGAAGTCTTGAGGAGAACATCTATATGAAGCAACCAGAGATTCATTGCTAAGGGCAAAGGGCATCTTGTATGTAAGCTTAATCGGTCCATTTATGGATTGAAACAAGCTCCGAGGTCTCGAAACATCTGCTTTGATGAGATAAATCCAGATTTATGGATTTATTCAAAGTCCGGATGAGTCTTGTGTATACAAGAGATGTGACGGAAACGTAGTGGTATTTATTGTACTATACGTAGATAACATTTTGATAGTTGGCAACAATATCGGAATGTTATCGGACGTAAGGGTATGGTTGTCCAAACAGTTTTGAAGGACTTGGGAGAAGTGGGACACATCCTTGGGATCAAGATTAGTGTGCTAATCCCAAGCTTCATACATAGACACGATTATGGATCGTTTTAGCATGCAAAACTCCAAGAAAGGTTTTCTACCTTTCAGGCATGGAGTTCCTTTATCTAAGGAGATGTGTCCTAGATCATCTGAGGAGATAGAGGAGATGAAGGTGGTTCTTTATGCTTCGGTAGTAGGAAGCCTCATGTATACGATGCTATGTACGAGACCCGATATCTGCTATGCCGTGGGCATGGTCAGCAGATATTAGAGTAATCCAGGACAGGGACATTGGACTGCGGTAAAACATATATTGTAGTGCCTGAGAAGGACTAGGGATTATATGCTAGTTTATCGGGCAGACCAATTACTCCCTGTGGGTTACATAGATTCCGATTTCCAATCTGATAGGGATAACAGTAAGTCTACCTCAGGTTTTGCGTTTACTAAGGGAGGTGGAGCCATTGTATGGAGGAGTGTCTAGCAGAAATGTGTGGCGGACTCCACCATGGAAGCTGAGTATGTGGCAGCCTCTAAGGCGGCCAAAGTAGCTGGGTGGCTCAGGAACTTCCTGATGGACTTGGATGTGATTCTTGGTTTGCCCAGAAATATCACAATTTATTGTGATAATAATGGTGCAGTTGCAAACTCGAAGGAACCACGAGCCCATAAGGTAAGTAAATGCATAGAGTGCAAGTACCACCTGATACGAGAAATCCTAAAGGAGGTAGAAGTTGTTGTCGCCAAGATTGCATCAGAGGATGACCTGGTAGACCCTTTCACTAAGGCCCTTCTAGCGAGAGCTTTGATAGGCATGTGGAGGGAAGGGGAATCAGATGTATGACAGTGTGATGATAGCATAGTCTTTTAGTATAAGTGGGAGATTGTTGGAATGTATACTGAAAGCCTAGCTCTTTTTGTATGAAAATTTTTTATTTTGAAATAAGAATCACATGATCATTGTTTGCACTTTATATTTATTATATGTGTGCATATTGTCTAATATTTTACATTGTAGATAACATGGTGCTTGGTGTGGCATAGAAGATCATGTTATCAGTCTCTTGTAGAATATAAGTAGAGGCTCACAACCAAGATGGTTTTGGACAAACCATTGGCATGGTTGTAGTGTAGCTTGGTATTGTTTTGTCTTGAACATAGAGTTACACTAGTACACTTAGGTGTATTGAGCAGGACCGACATAGAGGTGATTCAATTTATTGCTGACTACATAATTGAATAGGACCTCGGATATTATGTTGTACATGCTCTTAATCCCGATATAATAACGGGCACATGTACTTAGTATTTATTTCTTTGATTTACCAAAGGGTGAGATTTAAATGGATTAAATCAATATGCCTGGTAAGTTGGGAAATGATATTATTTACATGGTGTGTCGTTGATTATAGGAGGAAACTGTGTCCTATATATTAGGTTGATGATGTCCCCTTGAGAAGCTCATAAGGTTCATCATATAAACCCTGCAGGTTGACTTAGTCAACATGATGATAAGGTTGAGTGGTACTACTCGAGGAGTTAGATGTTAATTGATTGATGGTCAATAAATCAATCAATTGACGGACATTCTATATCTTAAACACGGGGAGATGGATGTACAAATAATATATGGAGCCCATATTAAATTATGGGGGTTGGTGAGGTAGTTCAATGATGATCCTCTAGTGGAATGGAACATCATTGATGGATCAAGTTTGTGTGGTTCCGATCCATCGGGTGGCCAAGATCTAACTCCTCATGGTCCCTATCGTAGCCTAATATAAACCTCATGAAGTCTAGATAAAATGATGGAAAACAAATCTCTAGAACCGACGGTTGAGATTAAATCTCTAGAACCGACGGTTGAGATTAAATCTCTAGATCCGACGGTTGAGATTAAATCTCTTGATCCGACGGTTGAGATTAAATCTCTAGAACCGACGGTGGAGATTAAATCTCTAGAACCGACGGTTGAGATTAAATCTCTAGAACCGACGGTGGAGATTAAATCTCTAGAACCGACGGTGGAGATTAAATCTCTAGAACCGACGGTTGAGATTAAATCTCTAGAACCAATGAAGGAGATTAAACCTAGGCCTAAAACTAACTCTATATATATGGGAGAATGGGTTGGGAGGCAACAAGGATTTGGTTTTTTGGAGATTAGGGTTTTGCCCATCAATGGCTTGGGCGGTAAGAAACCCTAAGGAGGAAACCCTAATTAGATTAGGGTTTGGCTCCTTTGGTTGGGCGGCAAGGTTTGGAAGGAGAGGGGCGGCAACTATAGGAGAAGAGCTCTTCTTCTTCCTAAGTAAGGTGGCCGGTTCCTAGATCTCTTCCTTCCACCTTGGTTGGGCGGCAAGAAAACCTAAGGAGGAAACCCTAATTAGGGTTTGGCTCCTATGGTTGGGTGGCTAGGGTTTGCAAGAAGGTGGGCGGCAACTATAGGAGAGGAGCTCTTCTTCTTCCTAGGGTGTGGCCGGCTCCTTTCTCTATTCCCTCCACCTTGACCGGCGCCCAACATATTCCCTTTCTCCTCTTCACTCCATCTTGGCCGGCGACACTAGAAGCTAGGGTTTATCCCTAGTTTGGTTCCTTGGTGGTTTCCATTTAGTTCTCTCTATTCTTGGGGCCGGTGACATCAATACTTTGTGGATTGGTTGTTGGCTAAAGCAAGAAGGGAAGGAGAGTTCTTCTTTCTTGGATTGAAGAAGATCTAGGAAGCTTCAACTTGTGGAGGATCTTTGTCCACACGAAGTCTACAAAGAGGTCAGGACATACGATAGAAGATCAAGAGGTATAAAAGTTTTATAACTTTTATTATTGATCTTTGCATGTTCTTATTGATATGCTAGCTTATGTTCTTTATGTTAGTATGTGTTGACTATAATAGTTTACATTTGTATGTATTTGTATAATCATGGACCCCGAAGATAAACAAAAAAACCGGCGATCCGTCCGTCGTCTCTTCCGCGGCTAACCAACTAGAAGAGTTGTGTTGCTTGAACAACTAGTTTGTTCAAGCGATCGCTTAAGTTGTTAGCACGACGACGAATTGGTTGTGCTTAGGAAACTCATCCCATCCGGATTAGTTTTCACTAGTGAAAATTTTAATTCGGGGACATGGGAGCCGATGAGTCTCCGAGAAGCCGATTCCCAACAAGGTTGTGTACGCCTCCGATTAGACGGGCATGACTATGTGAAAACACACGACCAGGCCATGTGCCTCCTAATTTTCTCATTTCGTGCATAACGGTCTGAATTCTCTCACACGTCTTGCCGTGTAAGCTAAAATTGATTTTTATTTTTACCTAGCAAGTTCTTTCTATTCCTAATGCTAAACGAAATGAAAATCTAAGTTCAAACTAACCAAATGAATGCAATACCATAAAAAGAAAACCTAAAACTTGGGTTGCCTCCCAAGAAGCGCTTTGTTTAAGGTCTTTTAGCTCGACCACACTCCATTATCAACTTGGCTTCGGAGGTTTTGTAAACCTCCATTCATCTATCTCAGGATCGACATTCGGTGGGCTCGGCTTTACCCTGCTGAAAGTGAAGTCGTCTAGGAAGGGAGTTCTACACTCTGACAGATTGAAGAGGATGATCTCCCTGTCTACCTCCAATGAGATCTTGTGCACTTTTACATCTATGCACGCCCCCACAGTCGCCAGAAAGGGCGTTCCCAAGATGATGGAATTCTGGGGATTCGATCCTGTGTCGAGTATAATAAAATCCGTATGTATCACGAAGTTCTTGACCACCACAGGCACATGCGCTAACATGCCAACGGATTCCTTGACTGAGTCGTCCCCCATATGAATACTAAGGTTCGCTGGTTGGAGCCCATTCAGTCCCATCTTCAAATAGTATGCGTAGGGAATCACACTTACTGATGACCCCAAGTCGCACAGCGCTTCATCGAAGCTTTCCCCATAAATCAAGCAGGGGATAATAAATACACCTGGGTCCTCAAGCTGGGGTGGAATTTTATCTTCAATTTCAGCTTGGTTGGGTAGGGTGGAAATCATGGCTGCACACCCCTTGGCGAATTTGGTTCTCTGTGCTACTCTCTCGCTACACACTCCTTCTTCCTTAACTTGTCTCAGCTCAGGTAATGCTGGAGAGCTCTCCATAGGTTGTGACATGGTTTGGGCTATCTGGGCCACCTATGTCTCCAACATCCTTGTGTGACTTGCAAGACCGACAACAGTGGCCTTCAAGTCTCTGAGTGACTCCTCTATTTTCTAATGTTGGTGATGAAACTCTTCATTGGCCTTCGTTTGGGTAGCAATGAAGTCTTCCATCATCAATTCTTTCCTAGACTTCTGTGGTTGCTGCTTCTCATACCCTCTTGATGGTTGGAAGTTCCCGAGTTATTCCGATAGGAAAAGTTCGGGTGGTTCTTCCATCCGGGATTGTAAGTACTAGAGTATGGGTTGTTGGGCCTTTGATTGTAATCCCCAACCGCATCACAATGCTCAATCTGCTCTTCTAAGCCATTCTGCCCTCCATAGTAGTCCTCCTGATATGTTGTTGCTCCTTCTCCAAAGTCAATGGCCGCACATGCGATGCAAGATTTAAAGAGTTGAACCATCTGCTAAACGCGTCCATCCTCGCTGCTAGGTGGTCCACTGAGTTGACTGCATATCGTCCCGCAGTAGGAGCTGAGTGACTACGTTCGGAAGCCCATTGATGGTGGTTCTGGGCCACCTCTTCTATCAACTCCTCTGCTTCCTCATTAGTCTTGTTCAAAAGCGCTCCTCCTGCAGCAGAATCGAGGGATATCTTTGTGGCGTATGTGATCTCATTATAAAAGATATGGATCACCAGCCACCTTTCCAGTCCATGGTGGAGACATTAGTAAAGTAGCCCCTTATAGCGATCCCAGGCTTCAAATAGGGATTCCCCTTCCTTCTGACAGAAGCTCGTTATCAGATGGCGCATGTGAGCAGTCTTTCTTGGTGAGAAGTATTTGTTCAAGAACTACTGCTCACATTGCTCCCATGTAGTAATGCTTCTCGAAGGCAGGGAGTGAAGCCATGCCTTAGCCTTATCCCGTAATGAGAATGGGAATAGGCTCAGGTGGATCACGTCTATAGGGACTCCATTTATCTTCATCATCGAGCAGATTTCCACGAATGACTCCAGGTGTCGATTCGGGTCTTCAGTTGTAGCTCCCCCGAATTGACTCTGCTGAACCATGTGTATAAGCGCTAGTTTCAGCTCAAAGTTGTTTTCCAAAATGGATGGTCCAGCTATTCTTGGCCTAAATCCTTTAGCGCTAGGGGCTACGTAATCCCTCAAAGGTCGGCTACCTATATTTACTTCGGATGCAACTTAGTCCTCCATCCTCTTCTGTTCAGTTCTCCGACGATGATAGGTTCATTCGATTTCTAGATCGATCAGAATCAGGCCTTCCGATCCTAGGCATCTAAGCATACGAAGAATTGAGCCACAAAATTAGGAGTATTTACCTAAGGTTTAGAAACAAGAAATAAACAAATCTAGCTAACTAAATTGAAGAGCAAATAAGAAAATGTAGAACTAATGCTAAAATAAAAATTAAATCTAGATATGGAAAATCTAAAACTGAAGTAAATAAAATAAAAGTAAAAATAAAAGAAAGTAAAGCAAGTAAATAAATCTAATCCTAAGTCCGATCCAACTATCCACTTCTTGATTCAATATCGAATCAATCAGTCCCTGGCAAGGGCACCAAAAACTTGATGCACGCAAGCGCGATCTCAAATCTCGCGACAGAGACCATCAAGGACTCGAAGTGCGAGCTCACACTCAACGCTCGCAAGTGCACGGATGCCGTCAAGTAATAAAGAATATCGATCCCACAGGGACTGAGATTTTGAGTATCGGTTTGTCTAGTGGATGTGTTGTTGTTCGTATTGGTAATCCTAGGGTTCACGAATGAGAGGTCGTCAGTGGTCCGAACTCAGTACGGTGTCACACGGAAGAAGAGAAGGGTTGCTACGAGGATTTGGATGGATTCTAGGACTTCGGTTTTGTTTGTGTGTTGCAGAAAATGCTATCAATTGAATGTATCTAGATTTTCTAGATAGGGTTTTGTGGAAAGGACATCATACACTATGGTACGAGGATGCCGAATCGATACCTGCGACGAGCCAGAAACGAGACACATTACCGACTCTATCGCATCCTTCTATCCACAGTTACAGGAGATGAGGCCAACCTCTAAGTTCCTCCTAATATCCCCTAAATCTTAGATATGAGGATTGTCAACCCTCTTATCGTCTATGTACAGAAGATAGAAAACCAAAATGCAAAGCTATAAATCTAAACAATCATTCAACTGCAAATACGATTTCAAGAACGAAAACATATTTGAAATAGAAATGGTCTACTCAACACAAACTACTCCCTAATCCTAGAATTGGAGAATCTACTCCATGAATACGAGAAGAGAATCACAAAATATTAAGGAATTCATGAATATAATGATAAACATGTAAGAAATATGAATTACAATGTAAATGTAGCTCTTCCCTCTGACGTTGTGGTGCATATCTTGATCCTCGAGCGGCTCTCTTCCTCCCCGATGCGAGTTCTCGAAGCTTTTTAGGGCTACAGAGTGTCATCTCAGCCGTCGTGCCTCTCCCCTAGGGTTTTGGCATAGCTTTCCTTATATAGACATCATGTCGGATCTTTGCAAAATCTGGAAAAAACCCTGACCGCGTCAAGTTGTCTAACCGACCCACGACCGTATGAAAACACACGGCCAGGCCATGTGTTGTAACGCCTGTAAAATTTTTAGTAATTTTACAAGAATTTTTGGCATGATTATGATGGGTTTTATGTGGGCTCTTTCAAAAATAAAAGAAATGGAGCCAAAAAGGATGCATGGCCTAGGAATTGAACCTCAAACCTCTAGTAGAAACCTAAGCCCTAAAGATGCATCCAATAACCAGAAGCCCAGTAGGGTTGTGCTATTAGAGGAATATGGGAAATGATAGTTAAGGGTAAGAGAGGCTAAGGGACACTTCAAGAGAATAAATAGGGAATGAAGGGACAAGGGAAAAGCGACTTCTCCTCTTCTCTTCTTCTTCCTCACCGAAATCTATTCCTCTCCCTCTCCATTTTTTCCGAAACCTATCCAAGCAAGAAGAAGGCTAAGTTGGCATCCCTTAGGTTATCTTCCAACTAAAAGCAAAGCGAAGGATGTAAGTATCCCCCCTCACCTGCGTACAAGTAGTTTTCGATTGATGTATTCGTGTTAATCCTCTTGAACCATTCGGCCAAGACCTTGGTTGAGTTATTCATGAGGATCCATGCCATATCTTGTATGAACATGATGAAGAAGGGATGCTAGATGGAATAGATTTAAGTGGATGAACTTCTAAGCCTTGGACTATTTGGCCAAGCCACTTTAGACCCCTATATATTTTTTTATGCCATGCTATAGCCAAGTTCATGCTATGTTTTGATAGTAAAAGAAGATAACAAGATGTTTGGTTAACCTAGATTAAGTGGATGAACTTCTAAGCCTTGGACCATTCGGCCAAGCCACTTTAGAACCCTATATGTTTTTTTTATGCCATGCTATAGCCAAGTTCATGCTATGTTTGATAGTAAAAGAAGATAACATGATATTTGGTTAACCTAGATTAAGTGGATGAACTTCTAAGCCTTGGACCATTCGGCCAAGCCACTTTAGACCCCTATATGTTTTTTTTATGCCATGCTATAGCCAAGTTAATACTATGTTTGATAGTAAAAGAAGATAACATGATGTTTGCTTGACCTAGATTAAGTGGATGAACTTCTAAGCCTTGGACCATTCGGCCAAGCCACTTTAGACCCCTATATGTTTTTTTATGCCATGCTATAGCCAAGTTCATGCTATGTTTTGATAGTAAAAGAAGATAACATGATGTTTGGTTAACCTAGATTAAGTGGATGAACTTCTAAGCCTTGGACCATTCGGCCAAGCCACTTTAGACCTCTATATGTTTTTTTATGCCATGTTTAGATGAGCTTAGGCTATGTTTTGAGTCTAGATGAAGATAACATGTTCTATGATAGGTTTTAAATGAGTCCATGCCATGTTTGATGTTAGAAGAAGGTAACATGTTCGATGCTATGTTAGAGATAGGTTCATGCTATGTTTTGATGGTAAATGAAGATAACATGCTGTTTGTTTAACCTAAATTTAAGTGGATGAACCTTTAGGCCCCTTGAACCATTTGGCCAAGTCCATCTAGACCCCTAAGGTGTCCTTCTATGCTATGTTTTGGATGAGTTCATGATGACTTTTGGTGTTAGATGAAGATAACATGCTCTATGCTAGGTTTTAAATGAGTTCATGTCATGTTTGATGTTAGAAGAAGATAACATGTTCTATGCCATGTTATAGAAAAGTTCATGCTATGTTTTTGATGGTAAATGAAGATAACATGTTGTTTGGTTAACCTATATTTTAGTGGATGAACCTTTAAGCCTTTGAACCATTCGGCCAAGGTTTATTTAAAACCCTAAGTACCCTCCCATGCCATGCTTTATATGTTAAAGAATTTACATGTGGTTAGTTAGACCATATATAAGTTGTTTGGTGTTTAAAACTTTGATAGAACTCCATGAAGTTTAGGTCATTCCATGTCTACTTGTTCATGGTGTTTATGCCTTATGTCATGCTTATATGTGTGTGATGTTGTGATCATGTTATGCTCATTACCTTGGGATTATATGAATGTATAATGTGTTATAAGGAAAGAACATGATGTGCATGAAAAGAAACATGATATGATATGAAGAAGAAATATGTTATGAAAGCCATATGATATGTTATGAAGAAGAAATATGTTATGAAAGCCATATGATATGTTATGAAGAAGAAATATGTTATGAAAGCCATATGATATGTTATATGTTATGATATGAAGAAGAAAAATATGATATGCCATGATAAGGAACATGATATGTTTATGCAATGAAATATGATATGTTATGATAAGAAGCATGTAAGTATTTTACTTTCTGCATGGCTTGTACCAGGACCCTAACAAGGTCCAAAGAGATGGGCTCCTAAGATGCCCTAGGCCGACAAACTTAGTACTGGCCTAGGATGGGCTTCTATGTTATGATTGCCCCTAGCTCGACGGTCATAGTACGGACCTAGTACGGGATGGGCTCCCAGATGCCCTAGGCCGACGGTCATAAGTACGGGCCTAGGATGGGCTTCTATGTTATGATGATGGCCCCTAGGTCGACGGACATAGTACGGGCCTAGTAACCTAGTAGGTTCAAGACTTGCTACCTCAGGTCTATTTAGGGATGCGCACTATGATGATGATGATGTGGTACAATTCCGGGCCCAATATGTTGAGATTTATGTTTACGTACCTATAATATATGTGTTCAAAGAGCATCCTGCATATGTTTACATGTTATGGTTGTTATGTTATATATGTTTACATGTTATGATGGTTATGTTATATATGTTTACATGTTATGATTGTTATGTTATACATGTTATGATTGTTATGTTATATATGATACGATTGTTATGTTATATATGTTTACATGTTATGATTGTTATGTTATATATGTTTACATGTTATGATTGTTATGTTATATATGTTTACATGTTATGATTGTTATGTTATATATGTTTACATGTTCTGATTGTTATGTTATATATGTTTACATGTTATGATTGCTATGTTATGTTGGATCTTTGTAATGGCTAGAGGGGGGGTGATTAGCCTTTCTTTGTTTCTACAAGTACGTTAGCAGAAGCAATACAAATACAAATACAAATAAGAATGAGAAACAAGAAAACAATGCTAACACCCGATATACGTGGTTCGGAGATGACGCTCCTACTCCACGGTAACCCGTAAGCTGGATTAGCCCCAGCCAAGCTTCACTAAATACTCCTTTGGATGACCCAAGGTGGAGAAACCTTGTCTTACAATGCACTCCTCTTCTTTACAATGATGGAAGATGAAGACTAGAGAAGAGGAGGTTTAGAATCACAAAAACACTTGGAGAAAACTTGGTGAGCACGAGGGTGTAGCTAGGAATGAGAGCACTAGCTTCACCAAGCTTCCCAAGGCCTCTTCTTATAGAAGAGGGGTTGTTTTTCCCGTTGAGCTTTGATCAGTCGACTGATGCTCACCATCAGTCGACTGCCGTCAAAGCTAACGACTTCTGACAAAGCGGATCCGCGGGGATTCGCAGCCGCCATTTCCAACGGGAGGCCTATCAGTCGACTGATCACTTCATCAGTCGACTGATCACTTCATCAGTCGACTGATGAAGCGATCAGTCGAGTGATCACCGCGAGGAGTCGAGCGAGACTCCATTCTGTGCCCATTTTTGACTTGATCAGTCGACTGCCTGGATTGGCAGTCGACTGATTGCCTCATCAGTCGACTGCCAGCTTCTGTCAGTCGACTGATAGTCCGGTTTTCAGCCTGACTCAGTCGAGCACCTTATCAGTCGACTGCTACATAGTATCAGTCGACTGATACTAGTCAAGTATGAATAATTCATACTTGAATTGACTCCCTAGACCTAGACTTGACCTTCTAACTCTTCCTTCAGCCTTGCGCTCGCCTTCAAGAGTTTCCTTCGGCCTCGTCATGTCTTGGGTTGCCAAATGCTTGGACTTTACGCCGCCAAGACTACAAGCTTGGACTTATGCTGCCAAGACTTTACTTTGGACTTCCTTTGCCAAGGTTCACTTGGACTTTACGCTGCCAAGACTACAAGCTTGGTCTTATGCTTCCAAGTCTATCCCTTGGACTTTTCTTTGCCAAGGTTCACTTGGACTTTATGCTGCCAAGACTACAAGCTTGGTCTTACGCTGCCAAGTCCATCCCTTGGACTTTTCTTTTACCAAGTCTTCATTCTTGGATTTCCCTATCACTTAAATATGTTCACAATTAGATCACAAATCATTGCCTAACTTAGATGATTATCCAAACATCAGAACATATACATGCTTGGGGCATTGTTGCACCAACATGTTATATATTTGTTTACATGTTATATGCCTGCTTACGATGTTGTATGTCTACATGTTATTTGCCTGCTTATGTCTATGCTGATACATTTATGTTATGTCTGCTTATGTTATGATGTTATGTCATGTTATGCTTACGTATGGTTTTTGTGAGTAGGACAGGATCTTACTAAGCCTATGTGCTTATAGTTTATGTTCCCTTGTACTGCAGATAAGGGTAAAGGGTGGCTAAACTAAAGGGAGCAACAGGAGGGGCAACGTGTATGTGGTAGTGGCATGGTGGAGGAGATCTGTTATGTTCTTTATGCATGTTTTCCCTAAGATGATTTAGTTTATGAATTTGAACTAAGTACTTATGAACTGATGATGCATGCCCTATGTTTAAGAAGAAGTATCTATGAAATAATGATGCATGTTCTATGTTAAGAAGAAGTATCTATGAAATGACGATGCATGTTTATGTTAAAAGAAAAAAAATAAGTCTAAAGTCTTCCGCTGTAAAAAGTATAGGTAGTCTTCTGCTGTAATGTAATGTATGTATGTACGATCGCGTCACGCGCCACCCCTCCGGACCCTGGGAAAGGGCGGGCGTGACAGGTTAGTATCAGAGCAGATCTGCCTTTCCACTACACACACATCAAGCTCCAAATCCTACTGCTCCAAGTAAGAATTTCTATGCCTACTTTATTTCTTTCATGTATGATAACAAATGCTTCTAACTTAAATATGCCTGAAAATATGTATGATACCCTTATGTTAGCTTTTAGTTTAACTATGCATAGGTAAATGAATGATAAACTTATACTAGCCTTACTTTAATTTATGAAGATAAACACGGCTGGGAGATGTAGTAATAGAGTCGACGAGATAGTAATATATAGAAGACGTAGTAATAGAGTCGATAAGATAGTATTTCGCTCTCCATGGGAGCTCCAGTGTTGTTGGTGAAGAAGAAAGATGGGTCTATGCGAATGTGCATAGACTACCGAGCGCGGAATAATGTGACGATCAAGAACCGGTATCCTTTACCACGGATTGATGACTTGTTCGACCAACTAAAGGGTGCCACCGTCTTCTCTAAGATTGACCTGAGGTATGGCTATTAGCAAGTAAAAGTGAAACCAGATGATATACCAAAGACGACTTTCCGAACAAGATACGGACATTACGAGTTCGTAGTTATGCTCTTCGGAGTGACGAACGCACCTGCTATGTTCATGGATCTGATGAATCGGGTATTCTCGACATTCCTCGATAAATTTGTAATCATTTTCATCGACGATATACTGATATATTCGAGAACCCCAGAAGAGCACACAGAACACCTGAATTTGGTATTGCAGATTCTTCGGGAAAAGCAGTTGTATGCAAAGTTCTCCAAATGCGAATTCTGGCTCGATCAAGTATCATTTCTGAGTCATGTTATATCTAAGCATGGAGTGATGGTAGACCCAATAAAGATTGAAGCTGTGAATAACTGGAACCGACCAAAGAATGTCAGCGAGATCAGAAGCTTTCTTGGGCTAGCAAGCTACTACAGAAAGTTTGTAGAGAACTTCTCTAGAATTGCAGCCCCTATGACGGTCCTCACCAGAAAGAACAAGAAGTATGAATGGACGGACGCCTGTGAGAAGAGTTTCACAGAATTGAAAAGGAGACTGACTAGCGCTCCAATCCTTGCTCTTCCGGACGGTAACGAAGGCTTCGACATGTACAGCGATGCTTCCAAGTTGGGACTCGGAGCTGTACTCATGCAGAATGGCAAAGTCATTGCCTACGCCTCTAGGAAACTCAAAGAACATGAAAGGAATTATCCCACTTATGATTTAGAGCTAGCAGCCATGGTTTTTGCTCTCAAAACATGGAGGCATTATCTATATGGAGCTCAGTGTAGGATTTATACAGACCACCAGAGCCTGAAATATTTCTTCATGCAGAAGGACCTGAACATGAGACAACGCGGATGGCTCGAGCTCGTCAAGGATTATGACTGCGAGATCTTCTACCATCCAATTAAAGCGAACAAGGTGGCTGATGCACTCAGCCGGAAGTCCTGCGCCGCCTTAATGTCTCTATCAGTGTTATCTCGACCCTTAGAAAAGGAGATTATGCGTTACGGGGTTGAAATCATTTCTGGATAGCTCTCGACCATGATGATAGCACCGACGTTGTTCGACGATATACTGGAAAAGCAAACCCATGACCCGGGCACTCAGAGGATCAAGCAAGGGGTCCTAGAAGGAAAGGATGATGGGTTTCGTATCTCTGACAGTGGAATACTCTACCTCAGGGATCGCTTGTGTATTCCTGAAGACCCAGAATTACGACAGAAGATATTTGAGAAAGCTCACGGAACTCCTTATGCGATGCATCCTGGAACCACCAAGATGTACCAAGACCTGAAAAGAAAATTCTGGTGGTTCAGAATGAAAAGAGATGTGGCTCAGTATGTCAGTACCTGCCAGACCTGCCAGAGGGTTAAAGCAAAATACCAGAGGCCTGGGGGAACACTGCAGTCGATCCAGATTCCAGAATGGAAATGGGAGGATATTTCTATGGATTTTATCTCAGGATTGCCCAAGACCACAAATGGATATGATGCTATATGGGTAATTGTGGACAGATTGACGAAGTCTGCCCATTTCTTAGCCATCAAGATGACCTATTCGACTGAGCAACTGGCTCAATTGTATGCTAAGGAAATTATCATATTACATGGGATTCCTAAGACCATCATTTCTGATAGAGATGGTCGCTTTATTTCTCATTTCTAGGAATGTGTTCAGAAGGCCCTTGGCACGAAGCTATTGTTCATTACTGCCTTCCATCCTCAGACAGACGAACAGACCGAAAGGGTAAATCAAGTACTGGAGGATATGTTACGATCTTGCGCCCTGGATTTCAAAGGGAGCTGGTGTCGATACTTATGCTTGGCATAATTCGTCTACAATAATAGCTACCAAGCTACTATTGGAATGACACCCTATGACTCTTTATATGGGGGGAAATGTAGATCTCCTATATGCTGGTACGAGGGTGGTGAAAAGAAGGGGATGGGACTCCAGATGGACTTCATTGACGACACCACCCAGCCATACAGAACATCCGTCAAAGAATTGAAACTGCGCAGAGCCGGTAGAAGAGCTATGCAGATATGCGGTGTAGACCGTTAGAATTCAAAGTCAGGGACCTGGTATTCCTCAAGGTGGCCCCTATGAAGGGAGTGATGAGATTCGGAAGGAAGGGTAAGCTGAGTCCGCGCTATGTGGGACCGTATCCGATATTGCAGAGGGTTGGCAAGGTATCTTACAAGCTAGAGCTGCCTCAAGAGATCTCGGCTATTCACAACGTGTTCCATGTTTCGATGCTCAAGAAATGCATTTCCAGTGCGGACCAAGTGATCGAGCCACAAACAGTGCAAGTTAAAGAGGGCCTGAGTTATGAAAGTCGACATATCCAGATACTAGACCGAGAAGTCAAGAGGCTAAGGAACAAAGAGGTGCCCTTAGTAAAGGTCCTGTGGCAAAATCAATGGTACGAAGAAGCTGTAACGCCCGCCCTTATCTGCTCTCAGGGTGGCGCTACTGTTACTCCTTTTTTTTTTCTTAAACATACTACATATGGATCCTCTCACAACCTACGTACTTTAACAGGTCATCGTAACTTAAACCTTCTTTTGCACATGCATCACATATCATATTCATCATTAGCATGTTAACATATCTTTCCTAACATGCATACATAAAGATTCGTTCATGAGTTCTAACATTTCCAACCTTCTTAAGTAGATGATACTCATTAAACACAAGTCTTATAAGCGGAAGCAATGTCTTAAGTTGTTCTTAGAGCATATAAATACAAGCAGATAGTATAGGGTCTTCTTCCACCATGCCACTATCACACACACTTGGCCCCTCCTGCTACTTCCTCTAGCGCAGACTTCCTTTATCTGCAGTATATGGACAACATGAACTATAAGCATATAGCTTAGTAAGATCCTTGCCAACTCACAAAAGCCACAAACTTCATCAAGCAATTAAAACATGAGCATACCAGCGTAAAGGACCTAAGCATTTCATGGCGACACTAATCAACAACATATCCATGTAATAAAAACTGAGCATGGCATAGAAAGCATAATTAATCTAAGCAGGGCATAATTTGAACATAAGCGTTATAACTACATAAAACTAAGCATGCATGAAAGACATATTCATAAGCGTTTTAAAACTTAACAATAAGCATTCCTAACCTAAGCATCCGTAACATCCTACACCTTAAATCTACGTAAAGTACATAGGCACAAACATTCTTCAACTTAACCATAACCATTCATCAGGGAATCCAAACATGCATAAAGGACATAATCATAAGCATTTGTTTAACTTGGACATAAACATTTGTAATAACATAAATCCTAAACTTGGAGAAAGAACATAATCGCAAGTATTCATAAACTTAACCATAACATTCACCACCTCATAAATTCTAAACTAGCATGAAGTACATAGTCGCAACATTCTTAAACTTAACTCTAAACATCATAACTTCATAACATCTAGCATGCATAAAGAACATAGTTCGCAAGCATTCAGGGTATTTAACATAAGCATACACAATATCCTGAAAGTCTTTTCTTTTCAAAACATATACTTATAGATACTTCCATATCATCATAACTTCATAACATCTAACATGCATAAAAAAAATGTAGTTCGCAAGCATTCAGAGTATTTAACATGAGCATACACAATAATCATAAGAGTCTTTTCTTTTCAAAACATATACTTATAGATACTTCAATATCATCATAACTTGTTTGGGGGGCCCCAGGTTAAGTACCACATAATACGCGTTCCCTAGTAGGCTGGGGTAGCGAGCCACCAGTCCTACTAGAGCAAGACCTCTTACGTCTTCTTATGTCCCTATGGATTTGATTAACGACCACCTGACGGGTCGAGTACTTAACCTCTTACAAAGTAAAATACTTAATTCCTTTCTTTTCTTGTCATAGTATAAAGAATGCTCATGATCCCCAACATAAAAAGGGAAGCATCTTAATCTTATCTTATTATAAGGAGAGCTCTTGATCCTACTTTAAAGGGAAGCATCTCCATTTTATCTTATCTCAAGGAGAGCTCTTGATCCCTACTTGAAAGGGAAGCATCTCCATTTTATCATAAGGAGAGCTCTTGGTCCCTACTTGAAAGGGAAGCATCTCCATCTTATCATAAGGACACATGCATTCATAACATAAGAGTACCCTAAAGGGGTCCTAAAGTATAAACATGTTCATCATACAAGCATATTTCGTGGCACATTACATCATAAACATGAAGCATATTTCCTTGGCATATTCATGGCATATTAAATCACAAAAACATGTTCATCACCTAAGCATATTTCATGGCACATTACATCATCAACATGTAGCATGTTTTCTAAGCATATTCAAGGCATATTAAATCATAAAAACATGTTCATCACCTAAGCCTATTTCATGGCATATTACATCATAACATGAAGCCTATTTCTTTGGCATATCCATGGCATATTAAATCATAAAAACATGTTCATCACTTAAGCATATTTCATGGCACATTATATCATAAACATGAAGAATATTTCCTATGCATATTCATGGCATATTAATCAAACAAGAACCATACCCTTAGCACAACTACATGTGGGGGGGGGGGTGTGTTCATGCAACCCTAACCCTAAAACCATGGGTTGGCGAATCTTGTAAGGGCTCGAGCTTGGGTTTTGTCCCTAAAGTTCACTCATGAAGCCTTATAACTAATCATAGTATCATTAGGGATATTTTCATGCAACCCTACTTTCATTGGTTGGCCGAATCTTGTAAGGTTAGATCTTTGGACTTTTGTCCCCTAAAGTTCATTCATAAGCATTATTACTTACCCTAGTGTCATTAGGAACATTTTCATGCAACCCTAACCCTAATTATATGGGTTGGCCGAAACATGGAATGGGTTCAAACTTAGGTTTTGTCCCCTAAAGTCCATTCATAAAGCATTATTACTTAACCTAGTGTCATTAGGAACATTTCCATGCAACCCTACCCTAATTATATGGGTTGGCCGAAACATGGAATGGGTTCCAACTTAGGTTTTGTCCTCTAAAATTCATTCATAAGCATTATCATGGCCTAATCCTCATAAGAGGGAGTTGTCATAAAAACCCTAACCCTAAAAGGCCTTGGTGGCCGAAACCTATAAGGGCACCAAGTTAGAATCTTTGTCCCCTAAAAGGTCCTATAGTGAGCATACAACCTATAGAAGTTCCCTAGAAACATTTTCATGAATCTTAGCCCAAGAAAACTTGATTGGCCGAAACCTACAAGGGCTACAACTTCATCGTTCTTACATGAATTTTAACCTACGAAACTAATACACTGCAGGTGAGGGGAAACATACCTCCTTCGCTTTGCTTGATAGATGACCTAATGGAGGTCACCTAGCTTTCTCCTAGCTTGAAAGGGGGTCTCGGCCAAAGGGTGGAGAGGGAGATGGGTTTCGGTGAGGATGAAGAGGAGAGGAGTTTCTCTTTTCTTTGTCATGCCTCTTCACTTACCCTTCTTCCACTTATCTATAAATTTCCCTCTTCCTCTAATGATATAATTCTATTGGGCTTATGGTTAGTGGGTGCATCTATAGGGTTTGGCTATCTCTAGAGGTTTGGGGTTCAATTCCTAGGCTTTGCATCCTCTTTTTTTTTTCTTTTGGCTTATTTTCTTTTATTTTTCCAAAAAAAACCCACATAAAGCCTATCATCATAAAGCCAAAATTCTCGTAAAATTGTTAGAAATTTTATGGGCGTTACAATCCCTCATACCTTGTAAAAGTTTCGTCCTCGAAACTTAAAACAATTCTGGGTACTTCTGCCTCATGTCCTCCTCTCGTTCCCAGGTAGCTTCCTCATATTGCGAATTCTGCCACAGGACCTTTACTAAGGGCACCTCTTTATTCCTTAGCCTTTTGACATCTCGGTCTAATATTTGGATAGGCCGACTTTCAACACTCAGGTCCTCATGAAGCGTGTCGCTTGTGGCTCGATCACTTGGTCCGCCTCGATCGCATTTCTTGAGCATAGAGACATGGAACACGTTGTGTATAGCCGAGCATCTCTTGAGGCGGCTCGCAGACGCTACCTTGCCCACCCTCTGCGATATCGGATCACGGTCCCACGTGGCGTGGATTCGATTTACCCTTCCTTCCGAATCTCATCACTCCCTTCATAGGTCACTTTGAGGAATACAGTCCCGACTTGAATTCTAATGGTCTACGCCGCATAACCGCGCATAGCTCTTTTATCTCGGCTCACGGCGGCTTCGATTCTCGGACGGATAGTCCAGTATAAGGGTGGTATTGTCAATAATATCGGCCTGAAGACCCATTTCCCTCCTTTCACCACCCTCGTACCAACAGATAGGAGACCTGCATCTTCTCCCGTATAGAGCTTCATAGGGTGCCATTCCAATGGTAGCTTGGTAACTGTTGTTGTAAGAAAATTCCGCCAGGCACAAATATCGACATCAGCTCCCCTTAAAGTCTAGAGCACAAGCCCACAGCATATCTTCCAAAGACTGGTTCACTCTTTCCCCTGCATTTGCCGGGAGGATGAAACGCAGTGCTAAATCTCAACTTAGTGCCAAGAGCCTTCTGAACACATTCCCAAAAATGGGAGGTATAACGGCCATCACGGTCAGAAATAATAGCCTTAGGCACTCCATGTAATTTGATAATTTCCTTGATATATAATTGAGCTAGCTGCTCGATCGAATAGGTCATCTTAATTGCCAGGAAATGGGCAGACTTCATCAACCGGTCTATGATTACCCATATAGCATCGTAACCATTTGTTGTTCTGGGTAATCCCGAGATGAAATCCATAGATAGTTCTTCCCATTTCCACTCTGGAATCGGTATCATTGCGGAATCCCCGTGCTTTACGGTGTTCTGCCTTCACCTTCTGGCAGGTCAGACAGGTGTTGACGTACTGAGCCACCTCCCTTTTCATGCCGGACCACCAAAATTTATCCCTTAAGTCCTGATACATTTTATTAGACCCAGGGTGCATGGTATAAGGTGTTCCATGGGATTCCTCGAGTATCTTCTTCCGTAATTCGGATCGTAATACATAGTCGATCCGGAGGTATAATAGTCCGCCGTTAAATGTGGAATCCATTATCCCTTCCTTCCACTTCTTGTTTGATCTTACGGATATACGAATCACCATCTTGCTTTCCCTTTATATCGAACGAGCATGCGTTATAGTCATGGTGGAAAGTTGCGAAATAATCTCTATCTCGTAATTTATTATTTCCCTTTTCAGGGGTTGAGATAGCATCGATAAGGACATCAAAGCGGCAAAGGGCTTTCTGCTAAGCGCATCTGCCACCTTGTTGGCCTTTCCTGGGTGATAGAATATCTCACAATCATAATCTTTGACTAGCTCAAGCCATCTGCGTTGTCTCATGTTTAGGTCTTTCTGGGTAAAGAAATATCTCGGACTACGATGGTCGGTATAAATCCTGCACCGTCTCGTATAAGTAGTGTCTCCATATTTTTAGAGCGAATACCATGGTACGCCATTCTAAGTCATGGGTAGGATAATTTATTTCGTGCTCTTTGAGTCAGAGGCGTAGCGATGACCTTGCCATTTTGCATAGTCTGACTCCGAGCCCTTTGGAGCGTCACTATACATATCGAAGCTTTCATTATCTTTAGGGAGAGTCAGAATGGGAGCACTGGTCAGTCTCCTCTTCAGTTCTGTAAAACTCCTCTCACAGTCCTCAGTCCATTTGTATTGCTTGTCCTTTCTGGTGAGGGCTGTCATAGGGGCTGCAATTCTAGAGAAGTCCTCTACAAACTTTATGTAATAGCCTGCTAGCCTGAGGAACTTCTGATTTCACTCGCATTCCTTGGCCTATTCCAATTCCTTACAGCCTCAATCTTCATTGGGTCTACCATGATTCCTTCTTTAGAGATGACATGACCCAAGAATGACACTTGATCAAGCCAGAACTCGCATTTGGAGAACTTGGCATATAGTTGCTCTTCACGAAGAACACACGTAGTAATTGTCTTGGATGTTCAGCATGCTCTTCTCGGGCTCTCGAGTAGATAAGAATATCGTCGATGAAGACGATTACAAATTTGTCGAGGAAGGCCGAGAATACTCGATTCATTAGGTCCATGAACATTGCAGGAGCATTGGTTACGCCAAAGGGCATAACTACAAACTCATAATGTCCGTATCTTATCCGGAAGGTCGTCTTCGGAATATCGCCTGGCTTCACTTTTACTTGATGATAGCCAAACCTGTGATCGATCTTTGAAAAGACAGTAGCTCCCTTCAGCTGGTCGAATAGGTCGTCAATCCTGGGAAGGGGGTACCTATTCTTGATGGTCACGTTGTTCAGTGCCCGGTAGTCTATACACATTCGCATGGACCCATCTCTTTTCTTTATGAACAAGATCGAGGAGCTCCCATGGGGAGTGACGACGATAAATCCTCGCCAAGTAACTCTGAGTCGCTTCAAGTTCTTTCAACTCAGTCAGCGCCATACGGTAAGGTGCCTTGGAGATCGGATTAGTTCCGGGAATCAATTCGATCTCGAACTCAATTTCTCTATCAGGTGGTAATCCAGGTAGGTCATCCGGGAATACCTTCGGATGGTCACATACCACTCTGACCTCTTCTATTTTCTGGTTCTTTGTGGATGTGGTATCCACTACATGGGCTAGAAATCCGGTGCATCCACTTTCTAGCATTTTTCGGGCTTTTAGCGCCGATAAAAATGTCCTCGTTCCTTTCTTTGACTCCCCGATAAACTCAAATGAAACCTCTGCTTCGGGTCGGAAGGTCACCCTCCGTTTACGACACTCAATTGAAGCACCGTACTTGTGCAGAAAATCCATGCCCAATATATCATAGTCCCACATATCTAGGACTATTAGGTCACAATAGAGCTCCCTGTCCGCGAGTCTAATTGGTGTGGCGCGCAGAACATGGGTGGATGGCATCACTTCTCCCGAAGGTAACGTTGTTAAAAATTTATAGTCCAAAGCTTGGGGATGCTTATCTATCTTTCTTATGAAAGGCGTAGCGATGAATGAATGGGTTGCCCCGGTGTCAAACAAGACAGTAGCGTATTGACTGGAAATAATTAGCTGACCTGTGACAACCGTCGAGGCACTCGCCACATCTTCTCTTGTGAGGGAGAACACCCTGGCATTTGTCCCAACTGGCGGGGCTTCCAGTCTCCCTTGACTTATCTGAGGACCCTCTAGCGTAGCCTGCATCTAGTGAAGCTGTGGAGGAGCTCCCGGGTACTGGACATACTGTTGTGGTGGTGCCTGAACTCGGGTAGGGCAATTCCAGGCTATGTGCCCCTCCCTTCCACAGTTGTAACACTTCCTTGTGCCCTGACGACATTCCCCCGGATGCTTCTTCCCACACGTAGGACAGTCAGGATACCCAGTTTGGCTGTTTCCTGGGGCCCCTCTTGGGCCATTCCACTGTTTCTTCTTGCCACTGCGGTCCCTCTTCCAGCTAGTATTTTGAGATTTCGGCTCTCCGGTCCGTGCCTTACTCTGCTGACTGATGTTGTTCAGGTAGTGCTCTGTGACCAGGGCACTACTGAATAGCTCTTCGGCGGTCTGGGGTCGATTGACTCCACCGGCCACATTCAAGGCTATCTCTGGTCGCAACATTTTCAACAGGAGTCTGATCCTCTCCCTTTCAGTACCGACTAACTCTGGGCAGAGACGTGCCAGTCGATTGAACCTTTTCATAGCTTCACTAACTGATAGATCGCCTTGTCGGAACTCGAGGAACTCATCGTAGTGCTTATTTGTGATCCGTCTCTGAAAGAACTCCTCGAAGAACTCTGCTTCGAAATCTGTCCACCTCATTTGATTTACTTGTCTCTTTGCTTTGACTCTCTCCCACCACATCCTTGCATCTCCGGAAAGACAGAACGAGGCACATTTTATCTTTTCGTGCTCGGGCCAATCCAGCAGCTCCACGATGCTCTCAACTGTTTTGAACCAGGCTTGGGCATCCCATGGTTCGCCGGCACCAGTGAAATTTTCCGGCGACCTCGCCCTTGAATCGAGATAGGCGGTAGGCCCCGGTGGCAGCATTGATTAGCGGTGCTTGCACCATAGTGGTCGTATTAGGAGTTACGTTCTGAGCCCCTGGCGTGGTGCTAGGGTTCCCTTGTTGATTCGTGAGAGCATTGATAACCAGCTGTTGTTCTGCGACCTGACGCTGTAGCTCGGTAACCACATGCATCAAATCTGGTGGGGGCGCTGAGTCATTCCCTCTAGCACTACGTCTCCCGTTCATGTTATCTAAGTGATAAATAAATAATTTAATTAAGGTGTTATTATAATTTCTACTCCTATACAGGCATCTAACATCCCATATCGTAAACAAGGTAAGGTATCCTTTCTAGTGTTCCAGGTTGGAGTCATGTTTCCATCGTATAAAGCTTGGTCAGGTATACTATCTAAGTCACAACTAGGATTCTATTATACTAAACAGGATGAGGTATTATTTCTATCTAAATCTCAAGCGTGAGTCCATTCTACTAAAACATGACGAGGTATATTTTTTTTTTTTCTAAATAGAAGACATTCTTCATTATAAAGGAAACTTAAGTATGCATAAAATCACTTACATGGAAATAGCAGGATGGAGGCTTGATGTGTGATAGTGGAAAGGTGAACCCGCTCTGATACCACCTGTAACGCCCGCCCTTATCTGCTCTCAGGGCGGCGCTACTGTTACTCCTTTTTTTTTTCTTAAACATACTACATATGGATCCTCTCACAACCTACGTACTTTAACAGGTCATCATAACTTAAACCTTCTTTTGCACATGCATCACATATCATATTCATCATTAGCATGTTAACATATCTTTCCTAACATGCATACATAAAGATTCGTTCATGAGTTCTAACATTTCCAACCTTCTTAAGTAGATGATACTCATTAAACACAAGTCTTATAAGCGGAAGCAATGTCTTAAGTTGTTCTTAGAGCATATAAATACAAGCAGATAGTATAGGGTCTTCTTCCACCATGCCACTATCACACACACTTGGCCCCTCCTGCTACTTCCTCTAGCGTAGACTTCCTTTATCTGCAGTATATGGACAACATGAACTATAAGCATATAGCTTAGTAAGATCCTTGCCTACTCACAAAAGCCACAAACTTCATCAAGCAATTAGAACATGAGCATACCAGCATAAAGGACCTAAGCATTTCATGGCGACACTAATCAACAACATATCCATGTAATAAAAACTGAGCATGGCATAGAAAGCATAATTAATCTAAGCAGGGCATAATTTGAACATAAGCATTATAACTACATAAAACTAAGCATGCATGAAAGACATATTCATAAGCGTTTTAAAACTTAACAATAAGCATTCCTAACCTAAGCATCCGTAACATCCTACACCTTAAACCTACGTAAAGTACATAGGCACAAACATTCTTCAACAACCATAACCATTCATCGAGAATCCAAACATGCATAAAGAAAATAATCATAAGCATTTGTTTAACTTGGACATAAACATTTGTAATAACATAAATCCTAAACTTGGAGAAAGAACATAATCGCAAGTATTCATAAACTTAACCATAACATTCACCACCTCATAAATTCTAAACTAGCATGAAGTACATAGTCGCAACATTCTTAAACTTAACTCTAAACATCATAACTTCATAACATCTAGCATGCATAAAGAACATAGTTCGCAAGCATTGTGGTATTTAACATAAGCATACACAATATCCTCGAAAGTCTTTTGTTTTCAAAACATCTCATTATAGATACTTCCATATCATCATAACTTCATATCATCTAGCTTGGATTAAATATCGTAGTTCGCTATCATTCAGTGTATTTTACTTGAGCATACACAATAATCATAAGAGTCTTTTCTTTTCAAAACATATACTTATAGATACTTCAATATCATCATAACTTGTTTGGGGGGTCCCCAGGTTAAGTAACACATAATCGCGTTCCCTAATAGTAGGGAGTAGCGAGCCACAGATCCTACTAGAGCAAGACCTCTTACGTCTTACCAGGGCAAGACCTCTTACGTCTTCTTATGTCCCTATGGATTTGATTAACGACCACTGACGGGTCGGGTACTTAACCTCTTACAAAGTAAAATACTTAATTCCTTTCTTTTCTTGTCATAGTATAAAGAATGCTCTTGATCCCCAACATAAAAAGGAAGCATCTTAATCTTATCTTATTATAAGGAGAGCTCTTGATCCCTACTTGAAAGGGAAGCATCTCCATTTTATCTTATCTCAAGGAGGCTCTTGATCCCTACTTGAAAGGGAAGCATCTCCATTTTATCATAAGGAGAGCTCTTGGTCCCTACTTGAAAGGGAAGCGTCTCCATCTTATCATAAGGACACATGCATTCATAACATAAGAGTACCCTAAAGGGGTCCTAAAGTATAAACATGTTCATCATACAAGCATATTTCATGGCACATTACATCATAAACATGAAGCATATTTCCTTGGCATATTCATGGCATATTAAATCACAAAACATGTTCATCACCTAAGCATATTTCATGGCACATTACATCATCAACATGTAGCATGTTTCCTAAGCATATTCAAGGCATATTAAATCATAAAAACATGTTCATCACCTAAGCCTATTTCATGGCATATTACATCATAACATGAAGCCTATTTCTTTGGCATATCCATGGCATATTAAATCATAAAAACATGTTCATCACCTAAGCATATTTCATGGCACATTATATCATAAACATGAAGAATATTTCCTATGCATATTCATGGCATATTAATCAAACAAGAACCATACCCTTAGCACAACTACATGTGGGTGTTTTCATGAAACCCTAACCCTAAAACCATGGGTTGGACGAATCTTGTAAGGGGCTCGAGCTTGGGTTTTGTCCCCTAAAGTTCACTCATGAAGCCTTATAACTAATCATAGTATCATTAGGGATATTTTCATGCAACCCTAACCCTACTTTCATTGGTTGGCCGAATCTTGTAAGGTTAGATCTTTGGACTTTTGTCCCTAAAGTTCATTCATAAGCATTATTACTTACCCTAGTGTCATTAGGAACATTTTCATGCCCTAACCCTAATTATATGGGTTGGCCGAAACAAGGAATGGGTTCAAACTTAGCTTTTGTCCCCTAAAGTCCATTCATAAAGCATTATTACTTAACCTAGTGTCATTAGGAACATTTCCATGCAACCCAAACCCTAATTATATGGGTTGGCCGAAACATGGAATGGGTTCCAACTTAGGTTTTGTCCCCTAAAATTCATTCATAAGCATTATCATGGCCTAATCCTCATAAGAGGAGTTGTCATAAAAACCCTAACCCTAAAAGGCCTTGGTGGCGAAACCTATAAGGGCACCAAGTTAGAATCTTTGTCCCCTAAAAGGTCCTATAGTGAGCATACAACCTATAGAAGTTCCTAGAAACATTTTCATGAATCTTAGCCCAAGAAAACTTGATTGGCGAAACCTACAAGGGCTACAACTTCATCGTTCTTACATGAAATTTAACCTACTGAAACTAATACCGCAGTGAGGGAAACTTACATCCTTCGCTTTGCTTGAGAGATGACCTAATGGAGGTCACCTAGCTTTCTCCTAGCTTGAAAGGGGGTCTCGGCCAAAGGGTGGAGAGGGAGATGGGTTTCGGTGAGGATGAAGAGGAGAGGAAGAAAATGGCCAAATGGAAACTTCCTTCTTCTTTATAAAGGGAGGAAGAGAAGTTTCTCTTTTCTTTGTCATGCCTCTTCACTTATCCTTCTTCCACTTATCTATAAATTTTCCTCTTCCTCTAATGATATAATTCTATTGGGCTTATGGTTAGTGGGTGCATCTATAGGGTTTGGCTATCTCTAGAGGTTTGGGGTTCAATTCCTAGGCTTTGCATCCTCTTTTTTTTTTTTTTCTTTTGGCTTATTTTCATTTATTTTTCGAAAAAAACCCACATAAAGCCTATCATCATAAAGCCAAAATTCTCGTAAAATTGCTAGAAATTTTACGGGCGTTACAATCCCTCATACCTTGTAAAAGTTTCGTCCTCGAAACTTAAAACAATTCTGGGTACTTTTGCCTCATGTCCTCCTCTCGTTCCCAGGTAGCTTCCTCATATTGCGAATTTTGCCACAGGACCTTTACTAAGGGCACCTCTTTGTTCCTTAGCCTTTTGACATCTCGGTATAATATTTGGATAGGCCGACTTTCAACACTCAGGTCCTCATGAATGTGTACTGTTTGTGGCTCGATCACTTGGTCCGCACTGGATACGCATTTCTTGAGCATATAGACATGGAACACGTTGTGTATAGCCGACATCTCTTGAGGCGCCAGATCAGACCTACCTTGCCCACCCTCTGCGATATCGGATACGGTCCCACGTGGCGATTGGAGTTTACCCTTCCGAATCTCATCACTCCCTTCATAGGGGTCACTTTGAGGAATACCAGGTCCCCGACTTCGAATTCTAACGGTCTACGCCGCATATCCGCATAGCTCTTTTGTCGGCTCTGAGCAGCTTCGATTCTCTGACGGATAGTCTGTATAGCGCAGGTGGTATTGTCAATAATATCGGCCTGAAGACCCATTTCCCTCCTTTCACCACCCTCGTACCAACAGATAGGAGACTCGATCTTCTCCCCGTATAGAGCTTCATAGGGTGCCATTCCAATGGTAGCACAGTAAGCTATGTTGTAAGCAAATTCTGCCAGGCACAAATATCGACACCAGCTCCCCTTAAAGTCTAGAGCACAAGCCCGCAGCATATCTTCCAGCACCTGGTTCACTCTTTCCATCTGACCGTCGGTCTGAGGATGAAATGCAGTGCTGAATCTCAACTTAGTGCCAAGAGCCTTCTGAACACATTCCCAAAAATGGGAGGTAAAACGGCCATCACGGTCAGAAATAATAGCCTTAGGCACTCCATGTAATTTGATAATTTCCTTGACATATAATTGAGCTAGCTGCTCGATCGAATAGGTCATCTTAATTGCCAGGAAATGGGCAGACTTCATCAACCGGTCTATGATTACCCATATAGCATCGTAACCAGTTGTTGTTACAGGTAATCGAGATGAAATCCATAGATAGTTCTTCCCATTTCCACTCTGGAATCGATCATTTACCGCAATCCCCGAGTTTTTGGTGTTACGCCTTCACCTTCCGCAGTCGAGGGTGTTGACGTACTGAGCCACCTCCCTTTTCATGCCGGACCACCAAAATTTATCCCTTAAGTCCTGATACATTTTATTAGACCCAGGGTGCATGGTATAAGGTGTTCCATGAGATTCCTCGAGTATCTTCTTCCGTAATTCCGGATCGTCCGGAATACATAGTCGGTCCCCTAGGTATAATAGTCCGCCGTTGAAAATGCGGAATCCATTATCCCTTCCTTCCAGTACTTCTTGTTTGATCTTCTGGATGTCTGAATCACCATCTTGCTTTCCCTTTATATCGTCGAACAGCGTCGGCGTTATAGTCATGGTGGAAAGTTGTCCAGAAATAATCTCATCGTAATTCCTTACTTCCCTTTTTAGGGGTTGAGATAGCATCGATAAGGACATCAAAGCGGCAAATTTCGTTTCCCCTCCTTATTCGTATGTTCCGGTCTACCCAGCATAGTTCAACTATACCCTACACATCCCATACAATGAACTCATCATCAATTTTTTTTTTTAAAAGGAACGACTTGTCATCTCTCATTCGTATCTCTTATTCATATTTTCCAACCAGAAGGAAAAATGTTAACATGTAACATTCCTTATTTCCAAATTAAACCATAGAACTATTTGAGAAGATAGTTCATTATGACTCCCACTAGGACAAACCCTAGTGCGGTTGTAATTATTTTTAGTCCTATCTTCCTTGGCCTCACTAGGGGGGTCCTTGGCTGGCCAATAAGTTATGCTTCTGTGAGAACCCTCCTCCTTCCTCTCGCGGCCAGCTACCACCGGATTCTCTACCACCAGCTTCTCTTGAACCTTGTGCTCCAGCAGTTCCCAGCACAACTCTGCATAGGTTATCCGCCCTTCATAACGGCCCCACACGTGATGTGCAACTACCATGAACTCATTTGGCAGGGAGCGGACCAAGGCCCATATCCTATAATTGTCCAGCAACGGAAACTTCTGCCGCTCGAGTCTCCTAAAAAGACCATCGAGCCTTCTTATGTGTCCGATGACCCCACCCTCTGGTTTATAGACTATCTCTTCAATAGCTTCCCTTAATCGGTTTCGTGACACATCACGATGGGTCATGGTAGTCATCGTTCGTGCCATCTGAAAGTGAAATAAATGAAGTCAGTACAAAACCGACTAACCCGTACGAAACCAGCTTAATTCAATTCAGATGAACATAGACCTTCCACAACTAATTACGAAAATCAAATCTTCGTAATTTTAGGAGTTTAATTAAACTAAGGCTAGCATAAGATTACCCTACATGGATTCATGCATATTTAAGCTAAAACCACAAAGAACAATTCTTAATCTCGCAAGGTAAGGTATCCTTCCTTGGGATACTTCTAAGTTAGAGTCGTGTTTCCATCGTATAAAGCTTGGTCAGATATATTATCTAAGTCACTACTATGATTCTATTATACTAAACAGGACGAGGTATTATTTCTATCTAACTCTCAAGTGTGAGTCTATTCTACTAAAGCATGATGAGGTATTATTTCTTTTTTTTCATTCTAAATAGAAGACATTCTTCATTATAAAGGAAACTTAAGTATGCATAAAATTACTTACTTGGAAATAGCAGGATGGAGGCTTGATGTGTGATAGTGGAAAGGTGAACCCGGCTCTGATACCACATGCTTGCCCTTATCTGCTCTCGGTGCCATCTTTTATTTCCTTTTTTTTTTAAACATACTACATATGGATCCTCTCACAACCTACATACTTTAACAGGTCATCATAACTTAAACCTTCTTTTGCACATGCATCACATATCATATTCATCATTAGCATGTTAACATATCTTTCCTAACATGCATACATAAAGATTCGTTCATGAGTTCTAACATTTCCAACCTTCTTAAGTAGATGATACTCATTAAACACAAGTCTTATAAGCGGAAGCAATGTCTTAAGTTGTTCTTAGAGCATAGAAATACAAGCAGATAGTATAGGGTCTTCTTCCACCATGCCACTATCACACACACTTGGCCCCTCCTGCTACTTCCTCTAGAAGCGACTTCCTTTATCTGCAGATATGGACAACATGAACTATAAGCATATAGCTTAGTAAGATCCTTGCCTACTCACAAAAGCCACAAACTTCATCAAGCAATTAGAACATGAGCATACCCGGCGTAAAGGACCTAAGCATTTCATGGCGACACTAATCAACAACATATCCATGTAATAAAAGCGAGCATGGCATAGAAAGCATATTTAATCTAAGCGGGCATAATTTGAACATAAGCGTTATAACTACATAAAACTAAGCATGCATGAAAGACATATTCATAAGCGTTTTAAAACTTAACAATAAGCATTCCTAACCTAAGCATCCGTAACATCCTACACCTTAAACCTCGTAAAGTACATAGGCACAAACATTCTTCAACTTAACCATAACCATTCATCAGGGAATCCAAACATGCATAAAGGACATAATCATAAGCATTTGTTTAACTTGGACATAAACATTTGTAATAACATAAATCCTAAACTTGGAGAAAGAACATAATCGCAAGTATTCATAAACTTAACCATAACATTCACCACCTCATAAATTCTAAACTAGCATGAAGTACATAGTCGAAGCATTCTTAAACTTAACTCTATTAATCATTACTTCATAACATCTAGCATGCATAAAGAACATAGTTCGCAAGCATTCTGAGTATTTAACATAAGCATACACAATATCACGAAAGTCTTTTCTTTTCAAAATATATACTTATAGATACTTCCATATCATCATAACTTCATAACATCTAGCATGCATAAAAAAGCGTAGTTCATAAGCATTGAGTATTTAACATGAGCATACACAATAATTATAAGAGTCTTTTCTTTTCAAAACATATACTTATAGATACTTCAATATCATCATAACTTGTTTGGGGGGCCCCAGGTTAAGTACCACAAAATGCGCTGCGTTCCTAGTAAATTTCAGTAGCGAGCCACAGCAAGACCTCTTACGTCTTACGGGGCAAGACCTCTTACGTCTTCTTATGTCCCTATGGATTTGATTAACGACCACTGGCCAGGTGGTACTTAACCTCTTACAAAGTAAAATACTTAATTCCTTTCTTTTCTTGTCATAGTATAAAGAATGCTCTTGATCCCCAACATAAAAAGGGAAGCATCTTAATCTTATCTTATTATAAGGAGAGCTCTTGATCCCTACTTGAAAGGGAAGCATCTCCATTTTATCTTATCTCAAGGAGAGCTCTTGATCCCTACTTGAAAGGGAAGCATCTCCATTTTATCATAAGGAGAGCTCATGGTCCCTACTTGAAAGGGAAGCGTCTCCATCTTATCATAAGGACACATGCATTCATAACATAAGAGTACCCTAAAGGGGTCCTAAAGTATAAACATGTTCATCATACAAGCATATTTCATGGCACATTACATCATAAACATGAAGCATATTTCCTTGGCATATTCATGGCATATTAAATCACAAAAACATGTTCATCACCTAAGCATATTTCATGGCACATTACATCATCAACATGT
Organism: Wurfbainia villosa; assembly: GCA_025175895.1. Taxonomy (NCBI): domain Eukaryota; kingdom Viridiplantae; phylum Streptophyta; class Magnoliopsida; order Zingiberales; family Zingiberaceae; genus Wurfbainia; species Wurfbainia villosa. The sequence continues at coordinate 31,442,502 of CM046000.1, read as the reverse complement.
AGCATGTTTCCTAAGCATATTCAAGGCATATTAAATCATAAAAACATGTTAATCACCTAAGCCTATTTAATGGCATATTACATCATAACATGAAGCCTATTTCTTTGGCATATCCATGGCATATTAAATCATAAAAACATGTTCATCACCTAAGCATATTTCATGGCACATTATATCATAAACATGAAGAATATTTCCTATGCATATTCATGGCATATTAATCAAACAAGAACCATACCCTTAGCACAACTACATGTGGGGGGGGGGGGGGTGTTTTCATGAAACCCTAACCCTAAAACCATGGGTTGGCCGAATCTTGTAAGGGGCTCGAGCTTGGGTTTTGTCCCCTAAAGTTCACTCATGAAGCCTTATAACTAATCATAGTATCATTAGGGATATTTTCATGCAACCCTAACCCAACTTTCATTGGTTGGCCGAATCTTGTAAGGTTAGATCTTTGGACTTTTGTCCCCTAAAGTTCATTCATAAGCATTATTACTTACCCTAGTGTCATTAGGAACATTTTCATGCAACCCTAACCCTAATTATATGTTAGTAATATATATGAGAGATGTCCTAAGGCAATCGCCTTATGTATGAACCATTTATATGATAAATGAAGATTCACTATTTGAGTATACATGTTTAATGTATTTGATTGGATCTTAAACTCATTTACTGAATGTCCACGATACGATTCACGGCATGAGAGAATTTGTGATTGGATCACAACTAGTGAGTATCTCTACATGTGTAATTGTGATGTATCGGAATTATCCCTAGTCGATGAATTGATGGATTTGGACACCATCAATTACATTGAGACTAGCACGAGGTATACTCCTTGGTGTATCCAAGCGGTGATTCTCCGGTTTGGAGACATTGTGATGTCCGGAGTTAATCGTGGATGCTAGTTATGGTAACTAGTTCATTGGAGTGACCAGCCGTAAGACTTCACATGGTTCTCTGCATATATAGATATGTCAATGAAGTTCTTACTGTGGCTTAAGTGCGATGTTCCTTTGACTTGCGGTATTCAAGTCATCTTGATCATGGAGACTTATGCTTTGACATCTTAAGGAAACATCTCTAAGGAGATGTGGACCCGGGATGATTGGGTATAAGTCGAAGTGATCGAAGGTGTTTGAATAGCCTATAAAGGATTCACCACTCCTTGCGAGGAGATGTATACCCATGGCCTCTCGTCGGATTGTTACTAAAGTCTTTGGCCAAAGTATTACATGTTTAGAGTAAGGTACTCTTTGATACATGTGGAGTAACTAGAATCCGTAGGACGAGGAAATGATACTTGGGCTAGGTGTGACGTAGTCAGCCTAGTGGGGACTGACACAATAGACCATGTCCTGAACCAAGTGGGTATAAGATGAGTGAAGGGAATGGGGCACGATTCATTCGAAGCATCTTGAAGGGTTTGAAATAGTTCTAGATCAACAGATTGATCTTTTCGGTTAATTGGGGATCATGATGTACTACTAGGTGCCACTCATGATCGTTCTATAATTAATGGTTAATTATAGACGGCCAACATAAACCGAGAACCTATTTGGTCACACGCACCACGAGTGTAATCCAAAGGATTTAAAACGAGCTTGAGAATGGGATTCTCAGACCGAGAGAAACTATGTTTGGTTGGACCAAACATAAAGCGAGCATGAAATTGTTTCAGTCGCAATGGAAGCGTGGATGGGTCGTGTCTTATGAAGACATAATGGATGGACCAAAATGGTTTGGTTCTAATCCAATGGATGAGAATAAACCAAAGGGTTTGGTTTATTTTAAACGAATGAACCAAAAGTTGGTTCGGTTCGTTTTAACTTAAAATAAACCATCATGGTTTCTTTTATTTTAACTTATCTTAATGGAGCGGGTTAACGGGCTTTATGGATATGATCCATTAACCATTAAGAGAATTAGTTCTCTATAAAAGAGGGCTTAATGGATAATTAAGCCCTAATCCAAACCCTAGCCCTTGGAGTTGCCGCCCACCCCTTGAAGAAGGTTTTCGGCGCCAACCCTAGTGTGCCGCCGCCCAACCTCTTTTGCCGCCGTCCAACTTGTTGCCGGTGACCAAGCTTCAGCCGGTGAACCTCCGGCGACCCTCCGGTGATCTCCTCTAGGTTCGGTGATAAGGTGAGCTTCCATCTCTCCTTGGCCGGCCTCTATTCCTCCACCAAAAGCTGTCCAGTTTTTCTGGACAGCTTGTTTCTTTGTTGTCGGAGCGTCATTTGGACGACGGTTAGTGCTCCGATAGCGCCTAACTTACCGGGGATTTGATCTCCGGTAATCCTCTGAGGTGGAGGACGAAGGATTCATCAATTGGTTGATGAATACCTCTCCAGAGAAGCGAGTTTTGAGAACTCGTTTTAGGATCCGAATTTGGATTCGGATCGTGATCATCTCTCGATCACGTCATCTTCAACACGAGGCTAGTAACCCGTACGAAGATGAAGCTCGTGACTTAGCGAAGTCATCCCGAGGAGCTCGGCGTGGATACGGATAGAGACGATTCTTACGAGGATCGATCCGGTTGATGCCGTTCCCGCTACACGTCATACGGAAGGTATAACGTAGATAATTTCTTTTATCGCAAATTTTAATTTACGGTTATGTCTACACTTGTTGTAATATGCATGCATGTGTTGTGTGTGTTGTAATAAATATAGATTTATTATTTTTAATTGCTTCCGTTGCGTTCATGTTTACGAAACATGATCGAACACACATACGCCGCGGTGCCGGAAACCCAACAGTGGTATCAGAGCCCAGGTTGTGTTTCGACATAATCGTAAAATGGTTTTGCGATAGTCATAATTTATTTCTAGAAATTTTCTAAATTTTGGAAATTTAGAAGTATTTATGGAAATTTTTCAATTTTGGAAAGTCTAGAAGTATTTATGGAAATCTTCCACTTTTGGAAAGTTGGAAGTATTTATGGAAATTGATATTTTCCATAAATAAAATATTTGATTAGATTCTGGAAATTTGTTTCCTAATTTAATCATGATTTGATTTGGGAAATCAAATCTTAAAATATTTTATTTCCATAAGTAGTTTTAATGATTTAGGAAATTGGTTTCCTAAATAGATTTTCCTTAATCAAATAATTCCATGAATAAAATATGTGATTAGATTTGGAAATTTGTTTCCTAATTTAATTATGATTTGATTTGGAGAATCAAATCTTAAACATATTTTATTTCCATAAATAGTTATGACATATAAGGAAATTATATACATGACATAATTGTATGCCATGTAATTGCATTAGATGCATAACATTATGCCATGCGCGTGTCGTGACATGTAGATGTATGCCATGTATGCCATGCCATGTAGATAATAGTTATTTGCATGCAAAGAGGATGAGACATAAAACCCTTAATCAATATTAAAGCCTACACCTTCCATTAATATGGTTAGAACCAGTAGTTCCGCTTGTTTGGGTTGTTGGACTCTCTCCAAGCCCTACTAACTCAATATGTTCAAACCATGGAATAGTTTAATACTAATATGGTAAGAGTCAGAGGTCAATCGTTAGCTTTGGTTGTTGGACTCTCTCCAAGCTGGGCTAATTGGTTGAATGCGCTCTAACCATATTAAAACTATGTTTTGATTAATGGGTTGGCTTTAACCTGGAGCATCGGCTTGTTGGACTCTCTCCAAGGTCGATGTAAAGGGAGGTGAAGTTGGGTGCTATGCATATGATGCATACTTGTTAATGTGTTAACAACCCGATGTATGTGTGAACATTCAATTAGTTGATAGCACATTGTGATATTTGCATATACGTGATATGCAATCGGTATAGTTGATACATACAGTCGTAGTTATGAATGGCTTGTTGGACTCTCTCAAAGGTTGTTCATAACTATGATGGATATCAGCCCATTCGGAGATGGACCTACGATCTCCCGAAGTGATTTTGGGGTTTTTGAAATTCGAACAATGAATGGGATTTATAAATGTATATTGATGCATTTTAAAATCATTTTCATATATGCTCGCTTTTGTATTTCTAGGTCAATAAATTGATCATGACGTCTTTGAATTTGTGCACTATTTTGGATTCGAACAAACTGACTGGGCCTAACTTCCTGGACTGGCTTAGAAACCTGAGAATTGTTCTCAAGGCGGAAAAGCTTGCATATGTCCTTGAAGAGCCTCTTCCCAACCGTCCTAAGGACGATGCAACTCCAGACCAAATGTTGGTCTATCGTAAACATGTGCGCATTCTCGAAATGGGCGAGTTGCATCATGCTAGCGGCGATGGTACCTGAGCTGCAAAAGCAGCATGAGCATATGGATGCTAATACTATGGTCTTCCATCTTCATGAGTTGTTCGATGAGCAAGCGAGATCCGAAAGGTTCGAGGTCTCTAGGCTCCTCTTCACCACGAAGATGCAAGAAGGTTCGTTTGTAGTGCAGTTTGTGCTAAAGATGAATGGGTACATCGAGCGGCTAGCTACCCTCGGTTTTGTGATGGATCATGAGTTAAGTATTGACTTAATTCTGCATTGTTTGCCCAAGAGTTTCTCGCAATTTGTGATGAACTATCGGATGAACAAATTGGAATCCACCATTCGCGAGCTCTCAATATGTCAAGACTGTGGAGCCTTCGAAGCATGAGGAGAAGGCGGTTCATAGTTGATTCTCAAAGAAAGGTTCTAAGAGGAAGGCAAAAGAATGTAAGAAAGGAAAGAAAAAGGCAAAGAAGGCGGAACCAGCGCAAAAGGGCACTTGCCATCACTGTGGCAAGGAAGGCCACTGGCGAAGAAACTGCAAGATTTATCTTGAGTCCATGAAGAAGAAGAAGGCATCTGATGCCCCATCCTCTCTGTGTATCTTCGTTATTGATTGTCATTCTATTTCCTTAGACACTTGGGTATTGGATATCGGGTGTAGCTCACATATATGTAATGACATACATGGCTAAGGAATAGAAGAAGACTTGTCGAGGGGAGTCAAATTTGCGAGTTGGCAATGGAGCAAAGGTGCTGCACGCCATCGGAACTTATTTGATGCTCCCTAGTGGGACTAGTCTTGAACTCGACAATTGCTATTATGTTCCTTCTCTAATAAAGAACATTGTTTCTATTTCGCTTAAATAGAAATGGTTTCCATTTAACGCTTAGTAACAATTGTTGTTATATAACTTTGAATGGCGATTTTATGGAACCGGAACTTTGAGTAATGGCATTTATACGTTGGACGATCCAAAGGACATTTTCAATATCGGCGAGCAACACGCGTGCTCGAAAGGATAATCACATAGACTTATATGTGGCATTGTCGTCTTGGCCATATAAGCAAGAAACACATGTCCGAATTACACCGATGTGGAATTCGGAATCGCTTGAATTGGATTCATACGATACATGCGAATCATGCTTAAAAGGCAAGATGACTAAGTTACCTTTACCGGAAAAGGTGAACGAGTGGGAGAGTTACTTAGGTCTAGTACATACCGATGTATGTGGACCTATGTCAACTCAAGCATTAGGAGGCTATAGCTACTTCATTACCTTCACCGATGATCACTACGGTTTGGGTATGTGTTCTTGATGAAACACAAGTCCAAGCCTTTGAAAGGTTCAAAGAATTCAGAAATGAAGTAGAGAAACAACATGACAAGAGTATTAAAATACTTGATCGGATCGAGGTGGTGAATACTTAAGTCAAGAGTTTCTTGATTATCTAAGAGACAATGGCATATTGTCTCAATGGACTCCGCCCTATACACCACAAAGATAATGGTGTATCCGAGAGGTGTAATCGACCTTGTTGGACATGGTCGTCAATGATGAATCATGCAACTCTTCCCAAGTCCTTTTGGGGTTATGCACTTCATACTTTTACTTGTTAAATGTAATGCCTACCAAGGTAGTCTCAACTACTCCATATGAGATATGGAATGGTAAGAAACCTCATGTATCTTACTTGAAGATATGGGGTTGTCCCGCTTATGTGAAGCTGATCAGTATCGTACAAATGGATGCTAAGTCCGATAAATGTCTATTTATTGATACCCTAAGGAAACAAGGGGTTACCAATTCTATCATCCCGTGGAACAAAAGGTGTTTGTTTCAAGGCATGCTGTGTTTCTAGAGAAAGAGTTTCTCTTGCAAGAAAACAGTGGGAGTGTCGTCGAGCTTGAGGAGGCTCGAGAGACTCACATAGACATTGATGAGATACCTGGTGAAGCACAACAGCCGACAACTCATAGTGATGAGCAATCGGCTGGACCTATTGTAACACCACATCTTCGTAGATCTGGTAGAACACGCAATATTCCTGAGATATATGGATTTCTCGTAAGTGAATCGAACGACGTGTTACTCATTGATGATGAGGAGCCTACTAATTATGAAGAAGTGCTGACAAGTTCAGAAAGGGATAAGTGGCTTGATGCCATGAAGTCGGAAATGGATTCCATGTACGAAAACCAAGTTTGGAACTTGGTTGACCCACCTGAAGGCATAAAGCCTATAGGGTGCAAGTGGGTTTTCAAGAAGAAAACCGACATGGATGGTAATGTGATTACCTATAAGGCTAGATTGGTGGCGAAAGGATATCGTCAAAAACAAGGTGTTGATTATGACGAAACCTATTCGCCTGTAGCTATGCTTAAATCCATTCGGATGCTCCTGGCCATAGCGGCTCATTATGATTATGAGATATGGCAGATGGATGTGAAAATAGCTTTCCTTAATGGAAACTTGCTCGAGGACGTGTATATGATACAGCCTGAGGGTTTCACATCGGTTGATAAAACCAAGGTATGCAAATTGCGACGATCTATTTATGGATTGAAGCAAGCATCCAGGAGCTGGAATATCCATTTTGATGAGACGATCAAAAAGTTTGATTTCTCACAAAATCCAGACGAACCTTGTGTGTACAAGAAGGTTAGTGGGAGTGCAGTCGTGTTCCTAGTATTGTATGTCGATGACATATTACTTATAGGAAACGATGTGTCAATCTTACGATCGATTAAGGTTTGGTTATCCAAGACATTCTCCATGAAAGACCTGGGAGAAGCAACCTACATCCTTGGGATTAAGATCTATAGAGATAGATCGAAATGGTTGCTTGGTCTTTCGCAGTCTACATATATAGACCGAGTGTTAAAGAGGTTTAGCATGTCAGAATCCAAGAAAGGTTATCTGCCCATCAGGCATGGGGTACACCTTTCGAAGTCTATGTGTCCGCGCACAGAAGACGAGAGGATTTGCATGAGTAAGATTCCCTATGCATCCGCAATAGGATCTATCATGTATGCTATGTTATGTACGAGGCCCGATGTATCGTACGCTCTGAGTGTCACGAGCAGATACCAATCCGTTCCAAGAATGGATCATTGGGCGGCTGTTAAGACGATCCTTAAGTACTTGAGAAGAACTAAGGATGTGTTCCTAATATATGGAGAAGGGGACATGGTGATACGCGGGTATACGGATGCCAGCTTCCAGACAGACAAGGATGATTCAGTGTCTCACCGGATCGTGTTCACCTTGAATGGGGCGCGATGAGTTGGAAAAGTTCCAAACAAGAGATCAGAGCGGATTCTACCACCGAGGTATATATTGCTGGAGCGAAAAGGAAGCGGTTTGGATCAAGAAGTTCATTCATGAACTTGGTGTGATTCGCCATTGTTGAAGCAATACCGGTCTCATCGCGACAACAATGGATCAATTGCACATGCGAAATAGCCAAGGTCTCATCAACGATCCAAACATGTGCTTCGCTATCATCTTATCGGAGAGATCATCGGTAGGGAACGAAATACAAATCGAGAAAATTCCCACTGAAAGGAACTTAGCGGATCCTTTGACTAAAGCATTACCTCAAAGTAAGTTTGAGGGTCATGTTAGAGCTTATGGTATTGGATACCGTAGCGATTGGCATTAGGCCAAGTGGGAGTCTGTTAGTAATATATATGAGAGATGTCCTAAGGCAATCGCCTTATGTATGAACCATTTATATGATAAATGAAGATTCACTATTTGAGTATACATGTTTAATGTATTTGATTGGATCTTAAACTCATTTACTGAATTTCCACGATACGATTCACAGCATGAGAGAATTTGTGATTGTATCACAACTAGTGAGTATCTCTACATGTGTAATTGTGATGTATCGGAATTATCCCTAGTCGATGAATTGATGGATTTGGACACCATCAATTCTGTCGAGACTAGCACGAGGTATACTCCTTGGTGTATCCAAGCAGCTGATTCTCACTGGCTGGAGACATTGTGATGTCCGGAGTTAATCGTGGATGCTAGTTATGGTAACTAGTTCATTGGAGTGACCAGCCGTAAGACTTCACATGGTTCTCTGCATATATAGATATGTCAATGAAGTTGTTACTGTGGCTTAAGTACGATGTTCCTTTGACTTGCGGTATTCAAGTCATCTTGATCATGGAGACTTATGCTTTGACATCTTAAGCAAACATCTCTAAGGAGATGTGGACCCGGGATGATTGGGTATAAGTCGAAGTGATCGAAGGTGTTTGAATAGCCTATAAAGGATTCACCACTCCTTGCGAGGAGATGTATACCCATGGCCTCTCGTCGATTGTTACTAAAGTCTTTGGCCAAAGCATTACATGTTTAGAGTAAGGTACTCTTCGATACATGTGGAGTAACTAGAATCCGTAGGGACGAAATGATACTTGGGCTAGGTGTGACGTGAGTCGACCTAGTGGGGACTGACACAATAGACCATGTCCTGAACCAAGTGGGTATAAGATGAGTGAAGGGAATGGGGCACGATTCATTCGAGCTACTGAAGGGTTTCAGAAATAGTTCTGGATCAACCGTTGATCTTTTCGATTAATTGGGGATCATGATGTACTACTAGGTGCCACTCATGATCGTTCTATAATTAATGGTTAATTATAGATGGCCAACATAAACCGAGAACCTATTTGGTCACACGCACAACGAGTGTAATCCAAAGGATTTAAAACGAGCTTGAGAATGGGATTCTCAGACCGAGAGAAACTATGTTTGGTTGGACCAAACATAAAGCGAGCATGAAATTGTTTCAGTCGCAATGGAAGCGTGGATGGGTCGTGTCTTATGAAGACATAATGGATGGACCAAAATGGTTTGGTTCTAATCCAATGGATGAGAATAAACCAAAGGGTTTGGTTTATTTTAAACGAATAAATCAAAAGTTGGTTCGGTTCATTTTAACTTAAAATAAACCATCATGGTTTGGTTTATTTTAACTTATCTTAATGGAGCGGGTTAACGGGCTTTATGGATATGATCCATTAACCATTAAGAGAATTAGTTCTCTATAAAAGAGGGCTTAATGGATAATTAAGCCCTAATCCAAACCCTAGCCCTTGGAGTTGCCGCCCACCCCTTGAAGAAGGTTTTCGGCGCCAACCCTAGTGTGCCGCCGCCCAACCTCTTGTGCCGCCGTCCAACTTGTTGCCGGCGACCAAGCTTCAGCCGGTAAACCTCCGGCGACCCTCCGGTGATCTCCTCTAGGTTCGGTGATAAGGTGAGCTTCCATCTCTCCTTGGCCGGCCTCTATTCCTCCACCAAAAGCTGTCCAGTTTTTCTGGACAGCTTGTTTCTTTGTTGTCGGAGCGTCGTTTGGACGACGGTTAGTGCTCCGATAGCGCCTAACTTACCGGGGATTTGATCTCCGGTAATCCTCTGAGGTGGAGGACGAAGGATTCGTCAATTGGTTGACGAATACCTCTCCGGAGAAGCGAGTTTTGAGAACTCATTTTAGGATCCGAATTTGGATTCGGATCGTGATCATCTCTCGATCACGTCGTCTTCAACACGAGGCTAGTAACCCATACGAAGACGAAGCTCGTGACTTAGCGAAGTCATCCCGAGGAGCTCGGCATGGATACGGATAGAGACGATTCTTACGAGGATCGTTCCGGTTGATGCCGTTCCCGCTACACGTCATACGGAAGGTATAACGTAGATAATTTCTTTTATCGCAAATTTTAATTTACGGTTATGTCTACACTTGTTGTAATATGCATGCGTGTGTTGTGTGTGTTGTAATAAATATAGATTTATTATTTTTAATTGCTTCCACTGCGTTCATGTTTACGAAACATGATCGAACACACACACGCCGCGGTGCCGGAAACCCAACATTATATGGGTTGGCCGAAACATGGAATGGGTTCAAACTTAGGTTTTGTCCCCTAAAGTCCATTCATAAAGCATTATTACTTAACCTAGTGTCATTAGGAACATTTCCATGCAACCCTAACCCTAATTATATGGGTTGGACGAAAAATGGAATGGGTTCCAACTTAGGTTTTGTCCCCTAAAATTCATTCATAAGCATTATCATGGCCTAATCCTCATAAGAGGGAGTTGTCATAAAAACCCTAACCCTAAAAGGCCTTGGTGGCCGAAACCTATAAGGGCACCAAGTTAGAATCTTTGTCCCCTAAAAGGTCCTATAGTGAGCATACAACCTATAGAAGTTCCCTAGAAACATTTTCATGAATCGTAGCCCAAGAAAATTTGATTGGCCGAAACCTACAAGGGCTACAACTTCATCGTTCTTACATGAATTTTAACCTACGAAACTAATACACTGCAGGTGAGGGGAAACTTACATCCTTCGCTTTGCTTGAGAGATGACCTAATGGAGGTCACCTAGCTTTCTCCTAGCTTGAAAGGGGGTCTCGGCCAAAGGGTGGAGAGGGAGATGGGTTTCGGTGAGGATGAAGAGGAGAGGAAGAAAATGGCCAAATGGAAACTTCCTTCTTCTTTATAAAGGGAGGAAGAGAAGTTTCTCTTTTCTTTGTCATGCCTCTTCACTTACCCTTCTTCCACTTATCTATAAATTTCCCTCTTCCTCTAATGATATAATTCTATTGGGCTTATGGTTAGTGGGTGCATCTATAGGGTTTTGCTATCTCTAGAGGTTTGGGGTTCAATTCTTAGGCTTTGCATCCTCTTTTTTTTTCTTTTGGCTTATTTTCTTTTATTTTTCCAAAAAAAACCCACAGAAAGCCTATCATCATAAAGCCAAAATTCTCGTAAAATTGCTAGAAATTTTACGGGCGTTACAATCCCTCATACCTTGTAAAAGTTTCGTCCTCGAAACTTAAAACAATTCTGGGTACTTCTGCCTCATCTCCTCCTCTCGTTCCCAGGTAGCTTCCTCATATCAATGACACTTACAGGACCTTTACTAAGGGCACCTCTTTGTTCCATAGCCTTGACATCTCGGTCTAATATTTGGATAGGCCGACTTTCAACACTCGCCCTAATGAACGTGTCGCTTTGTGGCTCGATCACTAGTCCGCGACCGGATACGCATTTCTTGAGCATATAGACATGGAACACGCTGTATAGCCGACATCTCTTGAGGCGGCTCCATCCTCAGACGCTACCTTGCCCACCCTCTGCGACATCGGACACGGTCCCACGTAGCATGGATTGATTTACCCTTCCTTCCGAATCTCATCACTCCCTTCATAGGTCACTTTGAGGAATACCAGTCCCCGACTTCGAATTCTAACGCTACAGCCGCATATCCGCATAGCTCTTTGCCGGCTCGGCGGCTGATTCTCGGCGGATAGTATGTATAGCGCGGGTGGTATTGTCAATAATATCGGCTCAAGACCCATTTCCTCCTTTCACCACCTCGTATCAACAGGATAGGAGACTGCATCTTCTCCCGTATAGAGCTTCATAGGGTGCCATTCCAATGGTAGCTCGTAATCATTGTTGTAAGCAAATTACGCGAGCACAAATATCGACACCAGCTCCCCTTAAAGTCTAGAGCACAAGCCCGCAGCATATCTTCCAGCACCTGGTTCACTATTTCCGTCTGACCGTCGGTCTGAGGATGAAACGCAATGCTGAATCTCAACTTAGTGCCAAGAGCCTTCTGAACACATTCCCAAAAATGGGAGGTAAAACGGCCATCACGGTCAGAAATAATAGCCTTAGGCACTCCATGTAATTTGATAATTTCCTTGACATATAATTGAGCTAGCTGCTCGATCGAATAGGTCATCTTAATTGCCAGGAAATGGGCAGACTTCGTCAACGGTCTATGATTACCCATATAGCATCGTAACCATTTGTTGTTCTGGGTAATCCCGAGATGAAATCCATAGATAGTTCTTCCCATTCCCACTCTGGAATCGATATCGGCTGCAAAGAATCGCCTTGAGTTTCGGTGTTCGCGCTTTCACCTTCGCGAGTCGACAGTGTTGACGTACTGAGCCACCTCCCTTTTCATGCCGGACCACCAAAATTTATCCCTTAAGTCCTGATACATTTTATTAGACCTAGGGTGCATGGTATAAGGTGTTCCATGAAATTCCTCGAGTATCTTCTTTCGTAATTCCGGATCGTCCGGAATACATAGTCGGTCCCGGAGGTATAATTGTCCGTCGTTGAAAATGCGGAATCCATTATCCCTTCCTTCCAGTACTTCTTGTTTGATCTTCTGGATGTCTGAATCACCATCTTGCTTTCCCTTTATATCGTCGAACAGCGTCGGCGTTATAGTCATGGTGGAAAGTTGTCCAGAAATAATCTCTATCCCGTAATTCCTTACTTCCCTTTTTAGGGGTTGAGATAGCATCGATAAGGACATCAAAGCGGCAAATTTCGTTTCCCCTCCTTATTCGTATGTTCCAGTCTACCCAGCATAGTTCAACTATACCCTACACATCCCATACAATGAACTCATCATCAATTTTTTTTTTTTTAAAAGGAATGACTTGTCATCTCTCATTCGTATCTCTTATTCATATTTTCCAACCAGAAGGAAAAATGTTAACATGTAACATTCCTTATTTCCAAATTAAACCATAGAACTATTTGAGAAGATAGTTCATTATGACTCCCACTAGGACAAACCCTAGTGCGGTTGTAATTATTTTTAGTCCTATCATCCTTGGCCTCACTAGGGGGGTCCTTGGTCACAATGAGTTCGACTGCTTACATGTAACCCTCCTCCTTCCTCTCGCGGCCAGCTACCATCGGAAACTCTACCACCGGCTTCTCTTGAACCTTGTGCTCCAGCAGTTCCCAGCACAACTCTGCATAGGTTATCCACCCTTCATAACGGCCCCACACGTGATGTGCAACTACCATGAACTCACTTGGCAGGGAGCGGACCAAGGCCCATATCCTATAATTGTCCAGCAACGGAAACTCCTGCCGCTCGAGTCTCCTAAAAAGACCATCGAGCCTTCTTATGTGTCCGATGACCCCACCCTCTGGTTTATAGACTATCTCTTCAATAGCTTCCCTTAATCGGTTTCGTGACACATCACGACGGGTCATGGTAGTCATCGTCCGTGCCATCAGAAAGTGAAATAAATGAAGTCAGTACAAAATCGACTAACCCGTACGAAACCGACTTAATTCAATTCAGATGAACATAGACCTTCCACAACTAATTACGAAAATCAAATCTTCGTAATTTTAGGAGTTTAATTAAACTAAGGCTAGCATAATATTACCCTACATGGATTCATGCATATTTAAGCTAAAACCACAAAGAACAATTCTTAATCTCGCAAGGTAAGGTATCCTTCCTTGGGATACTTCTAAGTTAGAGTCGTTTTTCCATCGTATAAAGCTTGGTTATATATACTATCTAAGTCACAACTATGATTCTATTATACTAAATAGGACGAGGTATTATTTCTATCTAACTCTCAAGTGTGAGTCTATTCTACTAAATCATGATGAGGTATTATTTCTTTTTTTTCATTCTAAATAGAAGACATTCTTCATTATAAAGGAAACTTAAGTATGCATAAAATTACTTACTTGGAAATAGCAGGATGGAGGCTTGATGTGTGATAGTGGAAAGGTGAACCCGGCTCTGATATACTAACGTCGCCCTTATCTCGCCTCTCGGGCGGGCGCTCACATTACTCCTTTTTTTTTTTTTTTAACATACTACATATGGATCCTCTCACAACCTACGTACTTTAACAGGTCATCATAACTTAAACCTTCTTTTGCACATGCATCACATATCATATTCATCATTAGCATGTTAACATATCTTTCCTAACATGCATACATAAAGATTCGTTCATGAGTTCTAACATTTCCAACCTTCTTAAGTAGATGATACTCATTAAACACAAGTCTTATAAGCGGAAGCAATGTCTTAAGTTGTTCTTAGAGCATATAAATACAAGCAGATAGTATAGGGTCTTCTTCCACCATGCCACTATCACACACACTTGGCCCCTCCTGCTACTTCCTCTAGCACTTTCCTTTATCTGCAGTATATGGACAACATGAACTATAAGCATATAGCTTAGTAAGATCCTTGCCTACTCACAAAAGCCACAAACTTCATCAAGCAATTAGAACAAGAGCATACCAGCTTAAAGGACCTAAGCATTTCATGGTGACACTAATCAACAACATATCCATGTAATAAAAACTGAGCATGGCATAGAAAGCATAATTAATCTAAGCAGGGCATAATTTGAACATAAGCGTTATAACTACATAAAACTAAGCATGCATGAAAGACATATTCATAAGCGTTTTAAAACTTAACAATAAGCATTCCTAACCTAAGCATCCGTAACATCCTACACCTTAAACCTACGTAAAGTACATAGGCACAAACATTCTTCAACTTAACCATAACCATTCATCAGGGAATCCAAACATGCATAAAGGACATAATCATAAGCATTTGTTTAACTTGGACATAAACATTTGTAATAACATAAATCCAAAACTTGGAGAAAGAACATAATCGCAAGTATTCATAAACTTAACCATAACATTCACCACCTCATAAATTCTAAACTAGCATGAAGTACATAGTCGCAACATTCTTAAACTTAACTCTAAACATCATAACTTCATAACATCTAGCATGCATAAAGAACATAGTTCTCAAGCATTCAAGGTATTTAACATAAGCATACACAAAATCCTGAAAGTCTTTTCTTTTCAAAACATATACTTATAGATACTTCCATATCATCATAACTTCATAACATCTAGCATGCATAAAAAAAAACGTAGTTCGCAAGCATTCAGAGTATTTAACATGAGAATACACAATAATCATAAGAGTCTTTTCTTTTCAAAACATATACTTATAGATACTTCAATATCATCATAACTTGTTTGGGGGCCCTGTGTTAAGTACCACATAATGCGCTGCTCCCTAGTAGGTCAGTAGCGAGCCACCAAATCCTACTAGAGCAAGACCTCTTACGCCTTACCAGTGGCAAGACCTCTTACGCCTTCTTATGTCCCTATGGATTTGATTAACGACCACCGACGGGGTACTTAACCTCTTACAAAGTAAAATACTTAATTCCTTTCTTTTCTTGTCATAGTATAAAGAATGCTCTTGATCCCCAACATAAAAAGGGAAGCATCTTAATCTTATCTTATTATAAGGAGAGCTCTTGATCCCTACTTGAAAGGGAAGCATCTCCATTTTATCTTATCTCAAGGAGAGCTCTTGATCCCTACTTGAAAGGGAAGCATCTCCATTTTATCATAAGGAGAGCTCTTGGTCCCTACTTGAAAGGGAAGCGTCTCCATCTTATCATAAGGACACATGCATTCATAACATAAGAGTACCTAAAGGGGTCCTAAAGTATAAACATGTTCATCATACAAGCATATTTCATTGGCACATTACATCATAAACATGAAGCATATTTCCTTGGCATATTCATGGCATATTAAATCACAAAACATGTTCATCACCTAAGCATATTTCATGGCACATTACATCATCAACATGTAGCATGTTTCCTAAGCATATTCAAGGCATATTAAATCATAAAACATGTTCATCACCTAAGCCTATTTCATGGCATATTACATCATAACATGAAGCCTATTTCTTTGGCATATCCATGGCATATTAAATCATAAAAACATGTTCATCACCTAAGCATATTTCATGGCACATTATATCATAAACATGAAGAATATTTCCTATGCATATTCATGGCATATTAATCAAACAAGAACCATACCCTTAGCACAACTACATGTGGGGTGTTTTCATGAAACCCTAACCCTAAAACCATGGGTTGGCGAATCTTGTAAGGGGCTCGAGCTTGGGTTTTGTCCCTAAAGTTCACTCATGAAGCCTTATAACTAATCATAGTATCATTAGGGATATTTTCATGCAACCCTAACCCTACTTTCATTGGTTGGCAATCTTGTAAGGTTAGATCTTTGGACTTTTGTCCCTAAAGTTCATTCATAAGCATTATTACTTACCCTAGTGTCATTAGGAACATTTTCATGCAACCCTAACCCTAATTATATGGGTTGGCAAACATGGAATGGGTTCAAACTTAGGTTTTGTCCCTAAAGTCCATTCATAAAGCATTATTACTTAACCTAGTGTCATTAGGAACATTTCCATGCAACCCTAACCCTAATTATATGGGTTGGCAAACATGGAATGGGTTCCAACTTAGGTTTTGTCCCCTAAAATTCATTCATAAGCATTATCATGGCCTAATCCTCATAAGAGGGAGTTGTCATAAAACCCTAACCCTAAAAGGCCTTGGTGGTCAAACCTATAAGGGCACCAAGTTAGAATCTTTGTCCCCTAAAAGGTCCTATAGTGAGCATACAACCTATAGAAGTTCCTAGAAACATTTTCATGAATCTTAGCCCAAGAAAACTTGATTGGCCAAACCTACAAGGGCTACAACTTCATCGTTCTTACATGAAATTTAACCTACAAACTAATACACCGCAGTGAGGGAAACTTACATCCTTCGCTTGCTTGAGAGATGACCTAATGGAGGTCACCTAGCTTTCTCCTAGCTTGAAAGGGGTCTCGCCAAAGGGTGGAGAGGAGATGGGTTTGGTGAGGATGAAGAGGAGAGGAAGAAAATGGCCAAATGGAAACTTCCTTCTTCTTTATAAAGGAGGAAGAGAAGTTTATCTTTCTTTGTCATGCCTCTTCACTTACCCTTCTTCCACTTATCTATAAATTTCCCTCTTCCTCTAATGATATAATTCTATTGGGCTTATGGTTAGTGGGTGCATCTATAGGGTTTGGCTATCTCTAGAGGTTTGGGGTTCAATTCCTAGGCTTTGCATCCTCTTTTTTCTTTTGGCTTATTTTCTTTTATTTTTCCAAAAACCCACATAAAGCCTATCATCATAAAGCCAAAATTCTAAAATTGCTAGAGAAATTTTACTGGGCGTATAATCCTCATACCTTGTAAAAAGTTTAGTCCTCGAAACTTAAAACAATTCTGGTACTTCGCCTCATGTCCTCCTCTCGTTCCTGGGTAGCTTCCTCATTGCGAATTTTGCCATGTGACCTTACTAAGGGCACCTTTGTTCCTTAGCCTTTGACATCTCGCCTAATATTTGGATAGGCCAACTTTCAACACTCAGTCCTCATGAATGTGTCTTCGTTCGGTGCGTATTGCTCCTTTTCCATTGTCTTTTCTTTTGACATAGAGACATATTGGGACCGTCGTAGCCTGGCCGAGCATTCTTTGCGAAGCGATTAGTTATGCGCCAACCGCCCCGCACTCTCTCCACCCTCGGATAGGGTCCCGACACGTAGCGTGAGAAATATTTACCCTTCTTCCCGATCTCATCACTCCCTTATTCAAGGTTGGGTGTTTGGCTCCTATTCTTCTCGCTTGGCGGGTGGCAACATCCTGAAGTCCTTGATCTTACGCCCGCTGGTATCATGGTAGCTCTTTTGTCGGCTCTGGCGATTCGATTCTCTGTGGATAATGCATGTAAGCCTTGGGTAGTATTGTCAATAATATCGGCCTGAAGACCCATTTCCCTCCTTTCACCACCCTCGTACCAACAGATAGGAGACCTGCATCTTCTCCCGTATAGAGCTTCATAGGGTGCCATTCCAATGGTAGTACAGTAGCTGATTGTTGTAAGCAAATTCTGCAGGCACAAATATCGACACGGCTCCTTAAAGTCTAGAGCACAAGCCGCGACATATCTTCCACACTGGTTCACTCTTTCCGTCTCCCGTCGGTGCGAGGATGAAATCAGCGATCTTGAATCTCAACTTAGTGCCAAGAGCCTTACAACACATTCCCAAAATGGGAGGTAAAACCGCCATCACGGTCAGAAATAATAGCCTTAGGCACTCCATGTAATTTGATAATTTCCTTGACATATAATTGAGCTAGCTGCTCGATCGAATAGGTCATCTTAATTGCCAGGAAATGGGCAGACTTCATCAACCGGTCTATGATTACCCATATAGCATCGTAACATTTTGTTGTTCTGGGTAATCCCGAGATGAAATCCATAGATAGTTCTTCCCATTTCCACTCTGGAATCAGTATCGGCTGCAGCAATCCCCCAGGTTTTTGGTGTTCTGCCTTCACCTTCTGGCAGGTCGGTCTTGAGCCACCTCCCTTTTCATGCCGGACCACCAAAATTTATCCCTTAAGTCCTGATACATTTTATTAGACCCAGGGTGCATGGTATAAGGTGTTCCATGGGATTCCTCGAGTATCTTCTTCCGTAATTCCGGATCGTCCGGAATACATAGTCGGTCCCGGAGGTATAATAGTCCGCCGTTGAAAATGCGGAATCCATTATCCCTTCCTTCCAGTACTTCTTGTTTGATCTTCTGGATGTCTGAATCACCATCTTGCTTTCCCTTTATATCGTCGAACAGCGTCGGCGTTATAGTCATGGTGGAAAGTTGTCCAGAAATAATCTCTTTCCCGTAATTCCTTACTTCCCTTTTTAGGGGTTGAGATAGCATCGATAAGGACATCAAAGCGGCAAATTTCGTTTCCCCTCCTTATTCGTATGTTCCGGTCTACCCAGCATAGTTCAACTATACCCTACACATCCCATACAATGAACTCATCATCAATTTTTATTTTTATTTTTTAAAAGGAACGACTTGTCATCTCTCATTCGTATCTCTTATTCATATTTTCCAACAAGAAGGAAAAATGTTAACATGTAACATTCCTTATTTCCAAATTAAACCATAGAACTATTTGAGAAGATAGTTCATTATGACTCCCACTAGGACAAACCCTAGTGCGGTTGTAATTATTTTTAGTCCTATCTTCCTTGGCCTCACTAGGGGGGTCCTTGGCTGGCCAATAAGTTGACTGTTTACGGCAGAACCCTCCTCCTTCCTCTCGCGGCCAGCTACCACCGGATTCTCTACCACCGGCTTCTCTTGAACCTTGTGCTCCAGCAGTTCCCAGCACAACTCTGCATAGGTTATCCGCCCTTCATAACGGCCCCACACGTGATGTGCAACTACCATGAACTCATTTGGCAGGGAGCGGACCAAGGCCCATATCCTATAATTGTCCAAAGAACGAAACTCCTGCCGAGTCTCCTAAAAAGACCATCGAGCCTTCTTATGTGTCCGATGACCCCACCCTCTGGTTTATAGACTATCTCTTCAATAGCTTCCCTTAATCGGTTTCGTGACACATCACGATGGGTCATGGTAGTCATCGTCCGTGCCATCAGAAAGTGAAATAAATGAAGTCAGTACAAAATCGACTAACCCGTACGAAACCGACTTAATTCAATTCAGATGAACATAGACCTTCCACAACTAATTACGAAAATCAAATCTTCGTAATTTTAGGAGTTTAATTAAACTAAGGCTAGCATAAGATTACCCTACATGGATTCATGCATATTTAAGCTAAAACCACAAAGAACAATTCTTAATCTCGCAAGGTAAGGTATCCTTCCTTGGGATACTTCTAAGTTAGAGTCGTTTTTCCATCGTATAAAGCTTGGTTATATATACTATCTAAGTCACAACTATGATTCTATTATACTAAATAGGACGAGGTATTATTTCTATCTAACTCTCAAGTGTGAGTCTATTCTACTAAATCATGATGAGGTATTATTTCTTTTTTTTCATTCTAAATAGAAGACATTCTTCATTATAAAGGAAACTTAAGTATGCATAAAATTACTTACTTGGAAATAGCAGGATGGAGGCTTGATGTGTGATAGTGGAAAGGTGAACCCGGCTCTGATACCACCTGTAACGCCCGCCCTTATCTGCTCTCAGGGCGGCGCTACTGTTACTCCTTTTTTTTTTTTTTTTTTTAACATACTACATATGGATCCTCTCACAACCTACGTACTTTAACAGGTCATCATAACTTAAACCTTCTTTTGCACATGCATCACATATCATATTCATCATTAGCATGTTAACATATCTTTCCTAACATGCATACATAAAGATTCGTTCATGAGTTCTAACATTTCCAACCTTCTTAAGTAGATGATACTCATTAAACACAAGTCTTATAAGCGGAAGCAATGTCTTAAGTTGTTCTTAGAGCATATAAATACAAGCAGATAGTATAGGGTCTTCTTCCACCATGCCACTATCACACACACTTGGCCCCTCCTGCTACTTCCTCTAGCGCAGACTTCCTTTATCTGCAGTATATGGACAACATGAACTATAAGCATATAGCTTAGTAAGATCCTTGCCTACTCACAAAAGCCACAAACTTCATCAAGCAATTAGAACAAGAGCATACCGCAAAGGACCTAAGCATTTCATGGTGACACTAATCAACAACATATCCATGTAATAAAACTGAGCATGGCATAGAAAGCATAATTAATCTAAGCGGGGCATAATTTGAACATAAGCGTTATAACTACATAAAACTAAGCATGCATGAAGACATATTCATAAGCGTTTTAAAACTTAACAATAAGCATTCCTAACCTAAGCATCCGTAATATCCTACACCTTAAACCTACGTAAAGTACATAGGCACAAACATTCTTCAACTTAACCATAACCATTCATCAGGGAATCCAAACATGCATAAAGGACATAATCATAAGCATTTGTTTAACTTGGACATAAACATTTGTAATAACATAAATCCAAAACTTGGAGAAAGAACATAATCGCAAGTATTCATAAACTTAACCATAACATTCACCACCTCATAAATTCTAAACTAGCATGAAGTACATAGTCGCAACATTCTTAAACTTAACTCTAAACATCATAACTTCATAACATCTAGCATGCATAAAGAACATAGTTCGCAAGCATTCAGGGTATTTAACATAAGCATACACAATATCCTGAAAGTCTTTTCTTTTCAAAACATATACTTATAGATACTTCCATATCATCATAACTTCATAACATCTAGCATGCATAAAAAAAAACGTAGTTCGCAAGCATTCAGAGTATTTAACATGAGAATACACAATAATCATAAGAGTCTTTTCTTTTCACATATACTTATAGATACTTCAATATCATCATAACTTGTTTGGGGGCCCAGGTTAAGTACCACATAATCGCGTTCCCTAGTAAGGTCGGGGTAGCGAGCCACGATCCTACTAGAGCAAGACCTCTTACGTCTTACCAGGGCAAGACCTCTTACGTCTTCTTATGTCCCTATGGATTTGATTAACGACCACCTGACGGGTCGGGTACTTAACCTCTTACAAAGTAAAATACTTAATTCCTTTCTTTTCTTGTCATAGTATAAAGAATGCTCTTGATCCCCAACATAAAAAGGGAAGCATCTTAATCTTATCTTATTATAAGGAGAGCTCTTGATCCCTACTTGAAAGGGAAGCATCTCCATTTTATCTTATCTCAAGGAGAGCTCTTGATCCCTACTTGAAAGGGAAGCATCTCCATTTTATCATAAGGAGAGCTCTTGGTCCCTACTTGAAAGGGAAGCGTCTCCATCTTATCATAAGGACACATGCATTCATAACATAAGAGTACCCTAAAGGGGTCCTAAAGTATAAACATGTTCATCATACAAGCATATTTCGTGGCACATTACATCATAAACATGAAGCATATTTCCTTGGCATATTCATGGCATATTAAATCACAAAAACATGTTCATCACCTAAGCATATTTCATGGCACATTACATCATCAACATGTAGCATGTTTCCTAAGCATATTCAAGGCATATTAAATCATAAAAACAGGTTCATCACCTAAGCCTATTTAATGGCATATTACATCATAACATGAAGCCTATTTCTTTGGCATATCCATGGCATATTAAATCATAAAAACATGTTCATCACCTAAGCATATTTCATGGCACATTATATCATAAACATGAAGAATATTTCCTATGCATATTCATGGCATATTAATCAAACAAGAACCATACCCTTAGCACAACTACATGTGGGGGGGGGGGGGTGTTTTCATGAAACCCTAACCCTAAAACCATTGGTTGGCCGAATCTTGTAAGGGGCTCGAGCTTGGGTTTTGTCCCCTAAAGTTCACTCATGAAGCCTTATAACTAATCATAGTATCATTAGGGATATTTTCATGCAACCCTAACCCTACTTTCATTGGTTGGCCGAATCTTGTAAGGTTAGATCTTTGGACTTTTGTCCCCTAAAGTTCATTCATAAGCATTATTACTTACCCTAGTGTCATTAGGAACATTTTCATGCAACCCAAACCCTAATTATATGGGTTGGCCGAAACATGGAATGGGTTCAAACTTAGGTTTTGTCCCCTAAAGTCCATTCATAAAGCATTATTACTTAACCTAGTGTCATTAGGAACATTTCCATGCAACCCTAACCCTAATTATATGGGTTGGCCGAAACATGGAATGGGTTCCAACTTAGGTTTTGTCCCCTAAAATTAATTCATAAGCATTATCATGGCCTAATCCTCATAAGAGGGAGTTGTCATAAAAACCCTAACCCTAAAAGGCCTTGGTGGCCGAAACCTATAAGGGCACCAAATTAGAATCTTTGTCCCCTAAAAGGTCCTATAGTGAGCATACAACCTATAGAAGTTCCCTAGAAACATTTTCATGAATCTTAACCCAAGAAAACTTGATTGGCCGAAACCTACAAGGGATACAACTTCATCGTTCTTACATGAATTTTAACCTACGAAACTAATACTGCTGCGGTGAGAAACTTACATCCTTCGCTTTGCCTAATGGAGGTCACCTAGCTTTCTCCTTGCTTGAAAGGGGGTCTCGGCCAAAGGGTGGAGAGGGAGATGGGTTTCGGTGAGGATGAAGAGGAGAGGAAGAAAATGGCCAAATGGAAACTTCCTTCTTCTTTATAAAGGGAGGAAGAGAAGTTTCTCTTTTTTTTGTCATGCCTCTTCACATACCCTTCTTCCACTTATCTATAAATTTCCCTCTTCCTCTAATGATATAATTCTATTGGGCTTATGGTTATTGGGTGCATCTATAGGGTTTGGCTATCTCTAGAGGTTTGGGGTTCAATTCCTAGGCTTTGCATCCTCTTTTTTTTTCTTTTGGCTTATTTTCTTTTATTTTTCCAAAAAAACCCACATAAAGCCTATCATCATAAAGCCAAAATTCTCGTAAAATTGCTAGAAATTTTACGGGCGTTACAATCCCTCATACCTTGTAAAAGTTTCGTCCTCGAAACTTAAAACAATTCTGGGTACTTCTGCCTCATGTCCTCCTCTCATTCCCAAGTAGCTTCCTCATATTGCGAATTCTGCCATAGGACCTTTACTAAGGGCACCTCTTTTTTCCTTAGCCTTTTGACATCTCGGTCTAATATTTGGATAGGCCGACTTTCAACACTCAGGTCCTCATGAACGTGTACTTTTTGTGGCTCGATCACTTGGTCCGCACTGGATACGCATTTCTTGAGCATATAGACATGGAACACGTTGTGTATAGCCGACATCTCTTGAGGCGCTCCACAGACGCTACCTTGCCCACCCTCTGCGATATCGGATACGGTCCCCACGAGCGTGGATTCGCTTTACCCTTCCTTCCGAATCTCATCACTCCTTCATAGGGGTCACTTTGAGGAATACCAGTCCCCGACTTCAATTCTAATCGTCACGCCGCATATCCGCATAGCTCTTTGTCGGCTCGAGCTTTCGATTCTCTCGACGGATAGTATGTATAGCGCGGTGGTATTGTCAATAATATCGGCTCAAGACCCATTTCCTCCTTTCACCACCCCTCGTACTAACAGATAGGAGACTCGTGATCTTCTCCGTGATAGAGCTTCATAGGGTGTCATTCCAATGGTAGCCTGTAATGTTGTTGTAAGCAAATCGCACAGTACAAATATCGACACCTCCCTTAAAGTCTAGGAGCACAAGCCCGCAAGATATCTTCCAAAGACTGGTTCACTCTTTCCGTCTCGACCGCTTGGCCTCGAGGATGAAACGCAGGTCAATCTCAACTTAGTGCCAAGAGCCTTCTGAACACATTCCCAAAAATGGGAGGTAAAACGGCCATCACGGTCAGAAATAATAGCCTTAGGCACTCCATGTAATTTGATAATTTCCTTGACATATAATTGAGCTAGCTGCTCGATCGAATAGGTCATCTTAATTGCCAGGAAATGGGCAGACTTCGTCAACCGGTCTATGATTACCCATATAGCATCGTAACCATTTGTTGTTCTGGGTAATCCCGAGATGAAATCCATAGATAGTTCTTCCCATTTCAACTCGAATCGGTATTTACCGCAAAGAATCCCCTGTGTTTCTCGTGTTCGCTTTCACCTTCCGCAGTCGATGTGTCGACGATCTTGAGCCACCTCCCTTTTCATGCCGGACCACCAAAATTTATCCCTTAAGTCTTGATACATTTTATTAGACCCAGGGTGCATGGTATAAGGTGTTCCATGGGATTCGTCGAGTATCTTCTTCCGTAATTTCGGATCGTCCGGAATACATAGTCGGTCCCGGAGGTATAATAGTCCGCCGTTGAAAATGCGAAATCCATACCTTCCTTCCAGTACTTCTTGTTTGATCTTCTGGATGTCTGAATCACCATCTTGCTTTCCCTTTATATCGTCGAACAGCGTCGGCGTTATAGTCATGGTGGAAAGTTGTCCAGAAATAATCTCTATCCCGTAATTCCTTACTTCCCTTTTTAGGGGTTGAGATAGCATCGATAAGGACATCAAAGCGGCAAATTTCGTTTCCCCTCCTTATTCGTATGTTCCGGTCTACCCAGCATAGTTCAACTATACCCTACACATCCCATACAATGAACTCATCATCAATTTTTTTTTTTTAAAAGGAACGACTTGTCTTCTCTCATTCGTATCTCTTATTCATATTTTCCAACCAGAAGGAAAAATGTTAACATGTAACATTCCTTATTTCCAAATTAAACCATAGAACTATTTGAGAAGATAGTTCATTATGACTCCCACTAGGACAAACCCGAGTGTGGTTGTAATTATTTTTATTCCTATCTTCCTTGGCCTCACTAGGGGGTCCTTGGTGGCCAATAAGTTCTGCTTACACGTAACCCTCCTCCTTCCTCTCGCGGCGGCTACCACCGGATTCTCTACCACCGGCTTCTCTTGAACCTTGTGCTCAGTAGCCTCAAAGACAACTCTGCATAGGTTATCCGCCCTTCATAACGGCCCCACACGTGATGTGCAACTACCATGAACTCATTTGGCAGGGAGCGGACCAAGGCCCATATCCTATAATTGTCCAAAGAACGGAAATTCCCGCCGCCGAGTCTCCTAAAAGACCATCGAGCCTTCTTATGTGTCCGATGACCCCACCCTCCGGTTTATAGACTATCTCTTCAATAGCTTCCCTGGTTTCGTGACACATCACGACGGTCATGGTAGTCATCGTCTGCCATCCGAAAGTGAAATAAATGAAGTCAAGATAAAACCGACTAACCCGCATTTAAACCGCTTAATTCAATTCAGGATGAACATAGACCTTCCACAACTAATTAAAAATCAAATCTTCGTAATTTTAGGAGTTTAATTAAACTAAGGCTAGCATAAGATTACCCTACATGGATTCATGCATATTTAAGCTAAAACCACAAAGAACAATTCTTAATCTCGCAAGGTAAGGTATCCTTCCTTGGGATACTTCTAAGTTAGAGTCGTGTTTCCATCGTATAAAGCTTGGTCAGATATACTATCTAAGTCACAACTATGATTCTATTATACTAAACAGGATGAGGTATTATTTCTATCTAACTCTCAAGTGTGAGTCTATTCTACTAAAGCATGATGAGGTATTATTTCTTTTTTTTCATTCTAAATAGAAGACATTCTTCATTATAAAGGACACTTAAGTATGCATAAAATTACTTACTTGGAAATAGCAGGATGGAGGCTTGATGTGTGATAGTGGAAAGGTGAACCCGGCTCTGATACCACCTGTAACGCCCGCCCTTATCTGCTCTCGTAGGCCATCATATTCTTTTTTTTTGTTTCTTAAACATACTACATATGGATCCTCTCACAACCTACGTACTTTAACAGGTCATCATAACTTAAACCTTCTTTTGCACATGCATCACATATCATATTCATCATTAGCATGTTAACATATCTTTCCTAACATGCATACATAAAGATGCTTCATGAGTTCTAACATTTCCAACCTTCTTAAGTAGATGATACTCATTAAACACAAGTCTTATAAGAAGCAATGTCTTAAGTTGTTCTTAGAGCATATAAATACAAGCAGATAGTATAGGGTCTTCTTCCACCATGCCACTATCACACACACTTGGCCCCTCCCGCTACTTCCTCTAAGCGTAGACTTCCTTTATCTGATATATGGACAACATGAACTATAAGCATATAGCTTAGTAAGATCCTTGCCTACTCACAAAAGCCACAAACTTCATCAAGCAATTAGAACATGAGCATACCACAGAAAGGACCTAAGCATTTCATGGCGACACTAATCAACAACATATCCATGTAATAAAAACTGAGCATGGCATAGAAAGCATAATTAATCTAAGCAGGGCATAATTTGAACATAAGCATTATAACTACATAAAACTAAGCATGCATGAAAGACATATTCATAAGCGTTTTAAAACTTAACAATAAGCATTCCTAACCTAAGCATCCGTAACATCCTACACCTTAAACCTACGTAAAGTACATAGGCACAAACATTCTTCAACTTAACCATAACCATTCATCAGGGAATCCAAACATGCATAAAGAAAATAATCATAAGCATTTGTTTAACTTGGACATAAACATTTGTAATAACATAAATCCAAAACTTGGAGAAAGAACATAATCGCAAGTATTCATAAACTTAACCATAACATTCACCACCTCATAAATTCTAAACTAGCATGAAGTACATAGTCGCAACATTCTTAAACTTAACTCTAAACATCATAACTTCATAACATCTAGCATGCATAAAGAACATAGTTCGCAAGCATTCAGGGTATTTAACATAAGCATACACAATATCCTGAAAGTCTTTTCTTTTCAAAACATATACTTATAGATACTTCCATATCATCATAACTTCATAACATCTAGCATGCATAAAAAAAAACGTAGTTCGCAAGCATTCAGAGTATTTAACATGAGCATACACAATAATCATAAGAGTCTTTTCTTTTCAAAACATATACTTATAGATACTTCAATATCATCATAACTTGTTTGGGGGGCCCCAGGTTAAGTACCACATAATGCGCGTTCCCTAGTAGGGTCAGTAGCGAGCCACAGTCCTACTAGAGCAAGACCTCTTACGCCTTACCAGGCAAGACCTCTTACGTCTTCTTATGTCCCTATGGATTTGATTAACGACCACCTGACGGGTCGGGTACTTAACCTCTTACAAAGTAAAATACTTAATTCCTTTCTTTTCTTGTCATAGTATAAAGAATGCTCTTGATCCCCAACATAAAAAGGGAAGCATCTTAATCTTATCTTATTATAAGGAGAGCTCTTGATCCCTACTTGAAAGGGAAGCATCTCCATTTTATCTTATCTCAAGGAGAGCTCTTGATCCCTACTTGAAAGGGAAGCATCTCCATTTTATCATAAGGAGAGCTCTTGGTCCCTACTTGAAAGGGAAGCGTCTCCATCTTATCATAAGGACACATGCATTCATAACATAAGAGTACCCTAAAGGGGTCCTAAAGTATAAACATGTTCATCATACAAGCATATTTCGTGGCACATTACATCATAAACATGAAGCATATTTCCTTGGCATATTCATGGCATATTAAATCAAAAACATGTTCATCACCTAAGCATATTTCATGGCACATTACATCATCAACATGTAGCATGTTTCCTAAGCATATTCAAGGCATATTAAATCATAAAAACATGTTCATCACCTAAGCCTATTTCATGGCATATTACATCATAACATGAAGCCTATTTCTTTGGCATATCCATGGCATATTAAATCATAAAAACATGTTCATCACCTAAGCATATTTCATGGCACATTATATCATAAACATGAAGAATATTTCCTATGCATATTCATGGCATATTAATCAAACAAGAACCATACCCTTAGCACAACTACATGTGGGGGGGGGGGTGTTTTCATGAAACCCTAACCCTAAAACCATGGGTTGGCCGAATCTTGTAAGGGGCTCGAGCTTGGGTTTTGTCCCCTAAAGTTCACTCATGAAGCCTTATAACTAATCATAGTATCATTAGGGATATTTTCATGCAACCCTAACCCTACTTTCATTGGTTGGCCGAATCTTGTAAGGTTAGATCTTTGGACTTTTGTCCCCTAAAGTTCATTCATAAGCATTATTACTTGCCCTAGTGTCATTAGGAACATTTTAATGCAACCCTAACCCTAATTATATGGGTTGGCCGAAACATGGAATGGGTTCAAACTTAGGTTTTGTCCCCTAAATTCCTTTCATAAAGCATTATTACTTAACCTAGTGTCATTAGGAACATTTCCATGCAACCCTAACCCTAATTATATGGGTTGGCCGAAACATGGAATGGGTTCCAACTTAGGTTTTGTCCCCTAAAATTCATTCATAAGCATTATCATGGCCTAATCCTCATAAGAGGGAGTTGTCATAAAAACCCTAACCCTAAAAGGCCTTGGTGGCCGAAACCTATAAGGGCACCAAGTTAGAATCTTTGTCCCCTAAAAGGTCCTATAGTGAGCATACAACCTATAGAAGTTCCCTAGAAACATTTTCATGAATCTTAGCCCAAGAAAACTTGATTGGCCGAAACCTACAAGGGCTACAACTTCATCGTTCTTACATGAATTTTAACCTACGAAACTAATACACTGCAGGTGAGGGGAAACTTACATCCTTCGCTTTGCTTGAGAGATGACCTAATGGAGGTCACCTAGCTTTCTCCTAGCTTGAAAGGGGGTCTCGGCCAAAGGGTGGAGAGGGAGATGGGTTTCGGTGAGGATGAAGAGGAGAGGAAGAAAATGGCCAAATGGAAACTTCCTTCTTCTTTATAAAGGGAGGAAGAGAAGTTTCTCTTTTCTTTGTCATGCCTCTTCACTTACCCTTCTTCCACTTATCTATAAATTTCCCTCTTCCTCTAATGATATAATTCTATTGGGCTTATGGTTAGTGGGTGCATCTATAGGGTTTGGCTATCTCTAGAGGTTTGGGGTTCAATTCCTAGGCTTTGCATCCTCTTTTTTTTTCTTTTGGCTTATTTTCTTTTATTTTTCCAAAAAAAACCCACATAAAGCCTATCATCATAAAGCCAAAATTCTCGTAAAATTGCTAGAAATTTTATGGGCATTACAATCGGGGGGGGGTGTTTTCATGAAACCCTAACCCTAAAACCATGGGTTGGCCGAATCTTGTAAGGGGCTCGAGCTTGGGTTTTGTCCCCTAAAGTTCACTCATGAAGCCTTATAACTAATCATAGTATCATTAGGGATATTTTCATGCAACCCTAACCCTACTTTCATTGGTTGGCCGAATCTTGTAAGGTTAGATCTTTGGACTTTTGTCCCCTAAAGTTCATTCATAAGCATTATTACCTACCCTAGTGTCATTAGGAACATTTTCATGCAACCCTTACCCTAATTATATGGGTTGGCCGAAACATGGAATGGGTTCAAACTTAGGTTTTGTCCCCTAAAGTCCATTCATAAAGCATTATTACTTAACCTAGTGTCATTAGGAACATTTCCATGCAACCCTAACCCTAATTATATGGGTTGGCCGAAACATGGAATGGGTTCCAACTTAGGTTTTGTCCCCTAAAATTCATTCATAAGCATTATCATGGCCTAATCCTCATAAGAGGGAGTTGTCATAAAAACCCTAACCCTAAAAGGCCTTGGTGGCCGAAACCTATAAGGGCACCAAGTTAGAATCTTTGTCCCCTAAAAGGCCCTATAGTGAGCATACAACCTATAGAAGTTCCCTAGAAACATTTTCATGAATCTTAGCCCAAGAAAACTTGATTGGCCGAAACCTACAAGGGCTACAACTTCATCGTTCTTACATGAATTTTAACCTACGAAACTAATACACTGCAGGTGAGGGGAAACTTACCTCCTTCGCTTTGCTTGAGAGATGACCTAATGGAGGTCACCTAGCTTTCTCCTAGCTTGAAAGGGGGTCTCTGCCAAAGGGTGGAGAGGGAGATGGGTTTCGGTGAGGATGAAGAGGAGAGGAAGAAAATGGCCAAATGGAAACTTCCTTCTTCTTTATAAAGGGAGGAAGAGAAGTTTCTCTTTTCTTTGTCATGCCTCTTCACTTACCCTTCTTCCACTTATCTATAAATTTCCCTCTTCCTCTAATGATATAATTCTATTGGGCTTATGGTTAGTGGGTGCATCTATAGGGTTTGGCTATCTCTAGAGGTTTGGGGTTCAATTCCTAGGCTTTGCATCCTCTTTTTTTTTTTCTTTTGGCTTATTTTCTTTTATTTTTCCAAAAAAAACCCACATAAAGCCTATCATCATAAAGCCAAAATTCTCGTAAAATTGCTAGAAATTTTACGGGCATTACAGAAGCTACCTTGGAACGCGAGGAGGACATGAAACAGAAGTACCCAGAATTGTTCTATGTTTCGGGGATGAAACTTTTAAAAGGTATGAAGGATTGTAACGCCTGTAAAATTTCTAGTAATTTTACAAGAATTTTTGGCATGATTATGATGGGCTTTATGTGGGCTCTTTCAAAAATAAAAGAAATGGAGCCAAAAAGGATGCATGGCCTAGGAATTGAACCCCAAACCTCTAGTAGAAACCTAAGCCCTAAAGATGCATCCAATAACCAAAAGCCCAGTAGGGTTGTGCTATTAGAGGAATATGGGAAATGATAGTTAAGGGTAAGGGAGGCTAAGGGACACTTCAAGAGAATAAATAGGGAATGAAGGGACAAGAGAAAAGCCACTTCTCCCTCTTCTCTTCTTCTTCCTCACCGAAATCTATTCCTCTCCCTCTCCATTTTTTCCGAAACCTATCCAAGCAAGAAGAAGGCTAAGTTGGCATCCCTTAGGTTATCTTCCAACTAAAAGCAAATCGAAGGATGTAAGTATCCCCCCTCACCTATGTACAAGTAGTTTTCGATTGATGTATTCATGTTAATCCTCTTGAAACCATTCGGCCAAGACCTTGGTTGAGTTATCCATGAGGATCCATGCCATATCTTGTATAAACATGATGAAGAAGGGATGCTAGATGGATTAGATTTAAGTGGATGAACTTCTAAGCCTTGGACTATTCGGCCAAGCCACTCTAGACCCCTATATGTTTTTTTATGCCATGATATAGCCAAGTTCATGCTATGTTTTGATAGTAAAAGAAGATAACAAGATGTTTGGTTAACCTAGATTAAGTGGATGAACTTCTAAGCATTGGACCATTCGGCCAAGCCACTTTAGACCCCTATATGTTTTTTTTATGCCATGCTATAGCCAAGTTCATGCTATGTTTGATAGTAAAAGAAGATAACATGATGTTTGGTTAACCTAGATTAAATGGATGAACTTCTAAGCCTTGGACCATTCAGCCAAGCCACTTTAGATCCCTATATGTTTTCTTTTATGCCATGCTATAGCCAAGTTCATGCTATGTTTGATAGTAAAAGAAGATAACATGATGTTTGGTTGACCTAGATTAAGTGGATGAACTTCTAAGCCTTGGACCATTCGGCCAAGCCACTTTAGACCCCTATATGTTTTTTTTTATGCCATGCCATAGCCAAGTTCATGCTATGTTTTGATAGTAAAAGAAGATAACATGATGTTTAGTTAACCTAGATTAAGTGGATGAACTTCTAAGCCTTGGACCATTCGGCCAAGCCACTTTAGACCTCTATATGTTTTTTTTATGCCATGTTTAGATGAGCTTAGGCTAAATTTTGAGGCTAGATGAAGATAACATGTTCTATGCTAGGTTTTAAATGAGTCCATGCCATGTTTGATGTTAGAAGAAGGTAACATGTTCTATGCTATGTTAGAGATAGGTTCATGCTATGTTTTGATGGTAAATGAAGATAACATGTTGTTTGTTTAACCTAGATTTAAGTGGATGAACCTTTAGGCCCCTTGAACCATTCGGCCAAGTCCATCTAGACCCCTAAGGTGTCCTTCTATGCTATGTTTTGGATGAGTTCATGATGACTTTTGGTTTTAGATGAAGATAACATGCTCTATGCTAGGTTTTAAATGAGTTCATGTCATGTTTGATGTTAGAAGAAGATAACATGTTCTATGCCATGTTATAGATAAGTTCATGCTATGTTTTTGATGGTAAATGAAGATAACATGTTGTTTGGTTAACCTATATTTAAGTGGATGAACCTTTAAGCCTTTGAACCATTCGGCCAAGGTTTATTTAAAACCCTAAGTGCCCTTTCATGCCATGCTTTATATGTTAAAGAATTTACATGTTGTTAGTTAGACCATATATAAGTTGTTTGGTGTTTAAAACTTTGATAGAACTCCATGAAGTTTAGGTCATTCCATGTCTACTTGTTCGTGGTGTTTATGCCTTATGCCATGCTTATATGTGTGTGATGTTGTGATCATGTTATGCTCATTACCTTGGGATTATATGAATGTATAATGTGTTATAAGGAAGGAACATGATGTGCATGAAAAGAAACATGAAATGATATGAAGAAGAAATATGTTATGAAAGTCATATGATATGTTATGAAAGCCATATGATATGTTATGAAGAAGAAATATGTTATGAAAGCCATATGATATGTTATATGTTATGATATGAAGAAGAAAAATATGATATGCCATGATAAGGAACATGATATGTTTATGCAATGAAATATGATATGTTATGATAAGAAGCATGTAAGTATTTTACTTTCTGCATGGCTTGTACCAGGACCCTAACAAGGTCCAAAGGGATGGGCTCCTAAGATGCCCTAGGCCGACGAACTTAGTACGGGCCTAGGATGGGCTTCTATGTTATGATTGCCCCAAGGTCGACGGTCATAGTACGGACCTAGTACGGGATGGGCTCCTAGATGCCCTAGGCCAACGGTCATAAGTACGGGCCTAGGATGGGCTTCTATGTTATGATAATGGCCCCTAGGTCGATGGACATAGTACGGGCCTAGTAACCTAGTAGGTTTGAGACTTACTACCTCGGGTCTATTTAGGGATGCACTCTATGATGATGATGATGTGGTACAATGTCGGGACCAATATGTTGAGATTTATGTTTACGTACCTATAATATATGTTTTCAAAGAGCATCCTGCATATGTTTACATATTATGGTTGTTATGTTATATATGTTTACATGTTATGATGGTTATGTTATATATGTTTACATGTTATGATTGTTATGTTATACATGTATTGATTGTTATGTTATATATGATACGATTGTTATGTTATATATGTTTACATGTTATGATTGTTATGTTATATATGTTTACATATTATGATTGTTATGTTATATATGTTTACATGTTATGATTGCTATGTTATATATGTGTTTACATGTTATATGCCTGCTTACGATGTTGTATGTCTACATGTTATTTGCCTGCTTATGTCTATGCTGATACATTTATGTTATGTCTGCTTATGTTATGATGTTATGTCATGTTATGCTTACGTATGGTTTTTGTGAGTAGGATAGGATCTTACTAAGCCTATGTGCTTATAGTTTATGTTCCCTTGTACTGCAGATAAGGGTAAAGGGTGGCTAAACTAAAGGGAGCAGCAGGAGGGGCAACATGTGTGTGGTAGTGGCATGGTGGAGGAAATCTGTTATGTTCTTTATGCATGTTTTCTCTAAGATGATTTAGTTTATGAATTTGAACTAAGTACTTATGAACTGATGATGCATGCCCTATGTTTAAGAAGAAGTATCTATGAAATAATGATGCATGTTCTATGTTAAGAAGAAGTATCTATGAAATGACGATGCATGTTTATGTTAAAAGAAAAAAAAATAAGTCTAAAGTCTTCCGCTGTAAGAAGTATAGGTAGTCTTCCGCTGTAATGTAATGTATGTATGTACGATCGCGTCACGCGCCACCCCTTCGGACCCTGGGAAAGGGCGGGCGTGACATGTGTAAGGCTATGGTGCTCATTTCGACCCCTAGACACGGTCGTGTGTAGCCACATGCCCAAGTCGTGTCCCACTCTGTGTCTAACTACAAAATGCCTCCTTTTTGCTCCGAAAGTGCCCATTTTACCCATGGAATGCTATCCTGCACACAAAAGTATAAAGAGCAGATCTCCGAATCAGAAAATAGGAAATGCATGCAGAATAAAGTAGAATATGCATGAAATAAATATAAAACTAAACGAGATGTGAGCGAAAACTACTCCTAAAACCCTATATGTTTTGCTCACATCAGCACTCTAGGTCATTTTCAAGGTTATGGATACCTTGGAAATAGGTTTGATTGTTAAATCCTAAAAGATTTTAGGATGTGCCAATATTATTTAAGAATTATGAAAAATCAATCAAATTGGCACAAACTAGGTTTAGAGGTCATAGTGTGTCATTTTGGATTTTTAGCACACTTGGGGGATTAGTGATAATATGGCAAAATGAATTTAATAATAACAAATGGAAATTAACACTAAAATTTAGGTATTGTTATACCTTTATATTTTATTTGTCATCCTTTATTTGCCATATACCATGTCGTGACATCATATTTCTTGTTAATCATATAAAATGTCATGATCATGCTTAGGTTTATGTCATGTATATTTAGATTTAATCATATGTCATGACATCATGATCATTGGTCATGCTTATTTATGTTATATTTATGTCATGATCATTTCATGCATTAATAAAATTGAGTTAAGGACAATTGGCATGACTTGAAGTCCCATGTATAAGGGAATCAAGTAGTGTTGCCTTAGAAAATACATGAGGCCTTAGTTTAGGATGAACAAAAACCACATCTCACGTCAAATTGACTTGTATGTGTTTTCATACACCTTAGACATATGTTAGATTTTAGGAAATGAGTTAAGTTCAAGGTGCATAGTTCTTGCATCTAGATGAACTCAAACTCATCTTATATCATGGTGGATCATGGGGAAAGCTAATGTGCAAGTCATGTGCATTGAGCCCATTGATCATGATCCAATATAGGTTTTAAAAAATATTTTAAAATCATTTTAGAAAACCTTGGTGAAGTCTATCTTTTGATAGCAATCTCCATTGAGAGAGTTGATACAAAGTAGGGCCAAAATATTGAACTTTTCAATGGTTTTAAACTTTGTGTCAATCTCCTATTTTTATGAATATTTTATTTTTCAAATATTTTTCAACCATAATGCTTGTTATAAGTAGTATACATATGAAGTTTCAAGATTTTTTCAAAATATGTATATTTACTTATGTATTTTTAAATTTCATTTTTGATTTCTGCATTTTGCATATATCAGTCGACTACCGCTTGATGGCAGTCGACTGATGCATAGGAGAGTCGACTGGTGACTGTAAAAGTCAACTGCCAAAGTTGATTTCGGGTAAACAAGGTTATTTAGCCAATTTTCAGCTATGTTAGGTTACCCTAATCACTCCTAACCCTAGGATATGCTTTGGAAAGCATTAGAAAGGGTGAAAATCCATTGGATATGGATTAGGAGAGTTGTTTAGGGTGTGTATCAATTTTAAGGTGTGTGAGAGTTCATGTTTAAACTTTTTCCCTTAATTTTGATGGTTTAGTGTTCCTATAGGCTTAGGGACTCTCCAAGGACATTGTTGGTGCAATAGTCAAGGGAGAGCAAGCCTTTAGGGGGAGGTATCCATCATAGGATGATGGATGTGTTCTTTCTCATGAGGGGGAGAATTTTAGGAGAATGTGAGATGCCCAATTTGGAAATTGGGAGAGTTTATAGGAAGCCTCTCTTGAGTGATATAGGACTTATCACTAGGAAGAGTGAAGGCATCCTAGATATGTTTGGACCACGGGAGAGATTGTAAGATCTCATTGGGATATGAGACATTAACCTCCTTGGGGAGAACCTTTTTGATGTATGTCAAAAAGGGGGAGAATTTATGAAATTACCAATTTGAGAGAACTGGTAAGGAGATTTGAGTTAGGTAGCCTAACTCAATGGTTTTGTATTTTTTGTCACACATCAAAAAGGGAGAGATTGTTGGTGCAATCGACCCAAGTCATGATTGACCGAACTCGAGTTTGACTCGAGTAGTGTTTTGATGTTTGACAATATTTTGGAGAGATTGTTAGTGCAATCGACTTGGGTCATGATTTACCGGACTCGAGTTTGACTTGATTGGCATTTTGATGTTTGCGATGGTTTGACCATTGTTTGACTATATGGTTGACATGGGGTTGACCATATGATGGAAAAGTCTAAGTCCTGTGTACTTGGCATGGAAAGTCCAAGTGGGACACTTGGCAATGAGAAAGACCAAGTCATGGGTACTTGGCATTGAAAGTCTAAGCTTGAGTCTTGGCAAATGGAAAGTCCAACATGGGTTGGCGAGGAAAGTCCAAGCATGGGTCTTGGCAAGGGAAAGTCCAAGCTTGAGTCTTGGCAAATGGAAAGTCCAACATGGGTTGGTAAGGAAAGTCCAAGGGGTGATATTGGCGGTGTAAAATCTAAGGGTGGAGTCTTGGCACCATAAGTCCAATGGTTGGCGGCGTAAATGTTGAGATGTATACTGAAAAGTCTATTCTTTGTATGAACATCTTTATTTTTGAAATAAGAATTACATGATCATTGTTTGCATATTTATGGTTATGCATATTTTCTGATACATTACATTGCAGATAACATAGTGTGTGGTGTCACATAGAAGATCATGTTATCAATTCCTTGTAGAGTATAAGTAGAGGCTCACAACCGAGATGGTTTTGGACAAACCATTGGTATGGTTGTAGTGTAATTTGGTATTGGTTTGTCTTGACCATAGAATTACACTAGTACACTTTGTGTGTATTGAGCAGGATCGACTTAGAGGTGATTCAATTTATTACTGACTACATAATTGAATCGAACCTCGGATATTATGGTGTACATGCTCTTAATCCCGATATAATAACGGGCACATGTACTTAGTATTTATTTCTTTGATTTACCAATGGGCGAGATTTATAGATTAAATCGAAAGGATCAGTAAGTTGAGAAATGATATTATTTACATGGTGTGTCGTTGATTATAGGAGGAAATCGTGTCCTGTATATTAGGATTATGATTTCCCCTTGAAGAGCTCATAAGGATCATCATGTAAACCCTACAGGTGGACTTGGTCCGGCATGATGATGAGGTTGAGTGGTACTACTCATGGAGTTAGATGTTAATTAATTAATTGTCAGTAAATTAATTAATTGACGGTCATTCGATATCTTAAACACGGGGAGACATTTGTACAATTAATATATGGAGCCCATATTTATTTATGGGGGTTGATAAGGTAGATCAATGATAATCCTCTAGTGGAATGGATTATCATTAATGGATCAGATTTTATGTGGGCTAGATCCATTGGGTGGCCAAGATCCAACTCCTCCTCATGGTCCCTATTGTAGCCTATTAAAACCCTCATGAAACCTAGATCCAACGGACACGATTAAAAGGAGGTTTGGGCAAAATCTATAAATAGGAGGCCTTGGCTTGGGCGGCATAAGAGAATTGGGAATTCTAGGGTTTTCTCCTTGGCTTGGGCAGCAACTAATCCTTTTGGAGATTAGGGTTTGCTTCAAGAGTTGGGCGACTAGGGTTTGGAGAGGTCTTGGGCAGCAACAAGTGGAAGGTTTTCCTATCTTCCTAAGGTTTAGTCGGCACCCCTCTTCTCCTTTCTCTTCTTGGTCGGCGCCCATATCCCTCTCTTCTTCTCCTTTGGCCGGCGGCAACAAGTGTTAAGGTTTTCTTCCCTTGGAGCTCTTGGTCGGCGCCCACACCATCTCCTTCTTCCTCTCCTTGGCCGGCAGCAACAACAAGTTTAGTGGCTTGGTGGTCGGCGCTAGATAAGAGAAGAAGCGTTGAGTATTCTTCCCTTTGTTCGGAGCGAACAAGGAAGGGAAGAAAGAGATCTAGGAAGTTTCAACTCTTGGAGGATCGTTGCCCACATAACGTTCAAGAGGAGGATAGGTCATACAATAGAAGACCAAGAGGTAAACAAGAGGTATAATTCTTGTTTTGGTTTCCTTTTGTTCCTTTGCAATTTGTTTATAATTGTATGTGGATAATTTACTTGGACCCCGAAGATAAACAAAGGGTTAGGTTACTTGAACAACAAGTTTGTTCAAGAGACCACTTGAATCGAATAGTACGATGATGGATCGATTGCTTGGGTA
The DNA here is from genome assembly GCA_025175895.1 of Wurfbainia villosa. NCBI lineage: Eukaryota > Viridiplantae > Streptophyta > Magnoliopsida > Zingiberales > Zingiberaceae > Wurfbainia > Wurfbainia villosa. The sequence continues at coordinate 31,403,956 of CM046000.1, read as the reverse complement.
ATCTGTCTTCGTCAAGGATTAATTTTTTTTTAATTCAGGGACGTAGATAAGATCGCCATGCACAAGCGACCGAAGCGGGAAGCAATCCCCCACAGTAAAGTCCAAGCAGTAGTTTTGGCAGCGTAAGTCCAAGGTGCCTTGGCGGTATAGACCAGCTTAGCATGACAATAGTCTATGGAAGCACCTGAACGCTAGCGTATGGATGAACAAGTCATGGATGACTTGGAGGGATTAGAAGGCTTAGGTCTAGGCTAAGGGTGGTCTAGCAAGTATGAGGGGATCATACTTGGGGTTAAAACCTCATGGTTGAGGTTATCAGTCGACTGGTCAAGTGTTTTGACACTTAGCAGCCGAGTCAACTTGCAACAGTCGACTGGGATTATGGCCAGTCGAATTTCTCAGAGTCGATAGGTGCTCGACTGTAAGAAATAGCCTAGCAATCGACTGCCAACATTGGGCAGTCGACTGATGGCTTGAGCAGTCGACTGTCATGGATGGTAGTCGACTATTGGTCGAGGTTATCGGAGCAGAATGCTTGGTAGCCGACTAGTCAGTCGGCTACGACCCTAGCAGTCGACTGCTGGGGTATGGAAGTCGATTGACAGTGTATGCGTTGGAACTTATCCAACGTGGATTAAGTCGTTGTCTCACAACGACTACAGTAGCAGTTGACTGATGGTCTCGATCAGTCGACTGTTAGGCGGAATCCAGCTCGAGTTGAAGCTTTAAAAGGAGCTCATGGAGGAGGATTTGGCTAAGGATTCTTAGAGCGATTTGGGGAGATTTGATGGTGCAATTCAGGTCTCCAAGTGCAGCTCAAGCAACCAAACAAGAAAGCATTCAAAAGAGCATTTGTAAAGTTTTTTTTACATAAATTGTTTTATTCATTTTGTATTTGCTTGTTTTACTTTGTATTATTTTTATAATCACTTGTACGAGGTTTCTCCACCTCTGACATTTGTCGAGAAGGAGTTTTATTAGTGGTGTTGTCATCACTCGAGCTCGTTGAGCTCAACCCGTGGAGTAGGAACCTTGAAGTTCTGAACCACGTTACATCTTGCGTAGTGTGCTTGTATTTGTATTTGTATTATATTTTATATTTCCGCTGCGTACTAACATTTTGTAGCAAGCACGATCGAATTCCATCACGCATCATCGAAACGCTATTCACCCCCCCCTCTAGCGATGATCAATTCCCCAACACCCCAGGCTCTGATACTAATTGTAGGGACTGATTTGGTGTGCTCGAGGGGGTTGAATAGTGTCTTTGTGATTCATTCAATTGCGTTTGTGATTGTCTCTACAAAATGTTAGCAGCGGAATATGAAACAATAGGAATACAAATACAAGACAAGACAACATAAGCAATACATAAAGATTTAATGTGGTTTGGAACTCTAGTTTCTACTCCACGGTCAAGCTCTAGAATGAGCTCTAGTTATGCACACCACCGCTAACAAACTTTTCCTTCTCATCAACATTCCAGAGGAGGAGAAACCTCTTACAAAATATTTACAATAATAAACAATAAACTACAACCAAATACACAAAGAAAATACACAAAGCAAATACAACAATAAGTAAAGAAAACTTTACAAAGAGAACTTTTGATTGCTTGCTTGTTGGTTGCTTTGGATTACTCTTGAAAGTCTGGAATGCAATAACACTTCCCCTTTAAAATTGCCTAGAAAATTTCTTTTTTCAACCCTCTATCGTAGCTTCCTTTATATCCTACATCGGACTGATTTTGCACCTAGCAGTTGACTGCCAAAAGGCCCCAGTCGATTGCTCACCCATTAGTTGTCTCACAATGGACTAATCCATGTCGGCTTTATGCCAATGGATACCTTAGCAGTTGATTGCCCTTAGCAGTAGTTGACTGCCTAGCCAGTAGTCGACTACCCAATTGACTACGGGACATTCTTTGCTCATGTCCACAAACATCAGTTGACTGTCCATACATGGCAGTCGATTGCACAAGGCCAGTTGACTAGTATAACTCACCAGTTGATTGCCAGAGCACTTAGTCGACAGTCGAGCCTCAGTCAACAACTCGACCAATCGACTAGTCATAATCCAAGTCACTACTCGAGTCAAACTAGGCTCCCGAGTATTAAACACTCAACCAGTTGATTGACCCAAAGTCCTAGTCGATTGGTAAACCTCAAAAGTGAGGTTTAACCCAAGTATGATCCCCTCATACTTGATACACACCCATAGCCTAGACCTAAGTCCTCTAGCCACCTCCATCAGTCTCACGCCCTCAAGGTCCATCCGAGTCCTCTACGACTCCTTCACCCTTCGCGTTAGCCTTCAAGTGTTTCCATCAGCTATGTCATGCTAATCGGGTATCCTTTGCTAAGGTTTATTTATACTTATGCCATCAAGACTATATGCTTGAACTTTACACTACCAAAACCTCACCTTGGACTTCCTTGCTAAGATCCACTTTGACTTACATCACCAAGACCACATGCTTGTACTTATGCTGCCAAGACTACACTCTTGGACTTTTCCATTGCCAAGTTTCAAAACTTGGACTTTCATCGCCAAGACTACACACTAGGACTTATGTGGCCAAGACTTTAAACTTCAACAGTCAACTAAATCAGAAACCAATCGATTGCCATACCACCAGTCGACTGTCAGAAGTCGCAGTCGACTAAATTCTACAAATGCAGAAAACTATTTTTAAAAATGGATTTTGAAAATACATAAGTAATTAAATACATTTTGACAAATCATGAACCTTCATACGTACATTAATTACATAAAATAAAATGGGTGAAAAATAGTTTTATAATAAAATACTCATTAAATTTAAAGAATGATACAAAGTTCAAAAATATTGATAACTTCAATATTTTTGTCTAACTTTGTGTCAATCTTCTCAATGGTGATTACTATCAAAAGATAAACTTTACTAAGGTTTTTCAAAAGGATTTTGAAATGATTTTCAAACTTTATATTGGATCATGGTCTATTGGCTAAATGCACATGACTTATACATTAGCTTTCCTCATGATTCATCATTATCATTTAATGAGTTCTAAGTTCATTTTGATGTACAATTTAAGTACCTTGAACTTAACTCATTTATCTAACATCTCACATGTATCTATGGTGTATCAATACACACACATATCTCCTTATGGTCTTTGTGAGATGTAAATTGGGTTTTTCCCTAAATCTAAGGATTCATGCATTCTTACCTAGGCATACCCATTTGATTCCCTTATCTTAGGACTTCAAATAATGTCATTATCCGTAAATCAATTTTAATGCATGAATATGATCATGGCATAAATGATTTGCACAAATTAAAATCATTTTCTCATGATTCTTGATGTCATGACATGATACACATTAACCTAAGTATTATCATGATATTTTAAATAATAATATGAGCATGATGTCAGGGCATGACATATGGCAAATAAAGCATGATAAATATTATAATATCAAAAGATATAGAATGCCTAAGCCTTAAATCCAATTGTCATTTTCTAGAGTTTGACCCAAATTGCCATAATGACACTTAATCTCCCAAGTGTGCCAAAATCCAAAATGACACACTTTTGACTTAAACCAAATTTGTGCCAATTTTGATCAATTTTTCAAACTTCATAATTTCTATTGGCACATCCTAAAAACTTTTAGAATTAATTTCTAAACTCATTTTCAAGGTATCACATTACCTTGAAAATGTCCTAAAGTGTTGACTATACCATGGTTAGGTTAATTACACATACATTTACGGTTAACACACCCTAATCCATCTAGCATGAGGGAATCATGCTCCTAGGAACCCAAAACCTATTTGAGCTCCTTTGGTTAACTAGGTACTCACTAGGGATGATTTCCCTAGATACCTTCCTAATGACCCTTCTAGGCTTGGAGGCCTTGGTCATGTTGGTCTTGTCAAGGTTAATCCTAGGGATAACTTCCCTTGTAACCTTGTTAGTGGCTTTCCTAGGTTTCTTTAAAACTTAGCCACTAGATATCTACCATGGTAAACTCTAGGGATGACTTCCCTTGTGACCTTGGTTTTCCTAGACCTAGATTTAGTTCAATAATTAAATGGAACACTATGGTAAGAGGGCTTATCCACCTTGGGCATAGTCTTGTGACCTAAATCTTTCTTGTCCTTAAATAGGTTTTGCCTCCTAACACCTAAATTTTGACTATTTGACCCATTAAGCATATTTTCCATTCTTGCAAAGGTATTTTCCAATTTCTCAAGCTTTGAACTCAAGGCTTGATTTTCTATTCCTAATTTCCCTATTTTTGATTTTTCATAAGTTTTTGGGATATTTTTCTTCATCCTAGGCATGTCTATCTTTCTTAGGGGTTTTGCCTAGGTTTTTGTCATTCTTCCTATCCTTATGTGGGATTGGTCTAGCATTATACTTAGACCTAAATTCACAAATTTTAGCAATTAAATAAAAATATGTATTTCTAGCATGTTTTTTATCATCAACAATTGCAAGTAAATTATGAGCATGCTTTTTAACATTAAAACTTAAAGGTGCATTACTAAAATATACCTTAGCTTTATGAGCTCCCTCTACTTTTGAGCTCTCTCCCTTGTCCTTCCTAGGGTGACTCCCCCTCTAACATTGGCTTTGGTAATGTCCTTTTTGTTGACATTTGAAGCACATAATGTGCTCCTTATTCTTGCGGATCAGGGCACCAGCTTCATTTACCTTCTCTTTCACCTTTGGTGTCGGTTGAGCCTTCTTGACTTTTTTTGGCATTTACTTTTGTAGTGCCCTTTCTCCCTACATTCAAAGAAAGTTATATGTTTTTTATTTTTTAATACATGCATTTGAGTTACCTATAGGGGATCCATAAGCTTGTTCTTCATTTCTCCTAGATGTGGAAGGTTCCTCTTGCTCTTGCTCCGGCTCTGATGATGATCTCTCCTCCCGCTCAATCCTTGAAGTGAAGGCTTTTGAGACTTATTCTACCTCAGACGTTGAGCACCTTTCAACCTCCGATTATTCAAGCTCTTGAGAGGATGTGCATTCTTCTTCTTCGGATGTTGAGCATCTCTCAACTTCCGAATCTTAATGAGCTTAAGATGAGGAGCACTCCTCATTAGACTCCTCCTCTACTAGTGTCAGTGAAGGCTTCTCATGGAGCTCTATCAATTTGCCCCATATTTCCTTGGCATCACTAAGCTCTCCTAATTTTGACAAAATATCATCAAGGATTAAGTTAGTTAGAAGGTTTGTTACCTTAAAATTGGTTTTAAGTTTTTTAGCATTGCTCCTTGGTCCATTTCTTGATTTTGAGTCCTCCCTTCTTATTCATGGGAGGTTCAAATCCATCCATGATGATGAACCAATTCTCTATGTCCATCATCAAGAAAGTTTCCATCCTCACCCTCCATGCCGAGAAATCTTCTCGGTCGAATGATGGAGGGATTTGGGTGTCATAGTTGAATCCGTCACTTGGCTCTATCTTCCTCTAGCGTTGCTCTTGCGGTGATAAGTCATGTGAAGAGCGGTCTCGTTGATACCACTTGAAGGTCTTCCGAGTGAGCCTGGCTTTGATACCAATTGTTTGTGCCTATAAAATAGACATATCTCCACAATGTTATGATATTGTCCACTTTAGGATTAAGCTATCATGGCTTTATTTTACCCAAAAGGCCTAAAACCAATGGAGATATTTTTTTCGTCTTATAAGTGCATGATCTTTTCCATATCTTACCAATGTGGGACTTTGATTGTATTTCTAATTCTATCAACAATCTCCTCCCCCCTCAAACGAAGGACCACATTGGACCCCTCCTCCCCCCCCCTCTCAAGAATATTCGTCCTCAAAAGACTTTCTCTTCTTGATGGTTGATCCTCAATCCACCAGGACTTCCTGCCAATTGTCTAGTCCTCCTGACCCAGCTAAACTTCCTGTCAGTTGTTCGGTCCTTCTAACCCAACTGGACTTCTTGTCAGTTGTCCGGTCCTCCTGCCCCAACTCGACTTCCTGCATGATGTCTAGTTCTCTTGATCCAGACATGGGAGCTCCACTTCCTTCATTTGAGTTGCATGGTTGAATGATCTCATTAGTATATGAGACATTGAAAATCTTGGTATCCTTTTTGATGTATGCCAAAGGGGGAGAAGTGAAGGTTTAAGTTAGGAAAACCTTCATTATGCTTTGGCATAGAAAGAGGAAAGTTGAGATTATTGGTTAGCCTATTTTAAACGTATTGTTAAACATCAAAAAGGGGAAGATTATTGCTGCAATAGACTCTGAGTCAATGTTGATCAGACTCGAGTCTGATCAACATTTACCTGGGGCCTATTGCACCAACAATAACAATGGTAGTGAATATCATCATTAAATGCTATTAACGATGGTACTTTTATTCCTGTCATTAATCTTTTCCCGATGGGGCCTTATCACGACAACTTCTTATAGTATATAGTACTGTCGTTAAAACTCATCAACGACAAAATTTGACTCTTTAGCAATGGGATTTTTCATCGTTAAAGAGTCCATTTTTGGTAGTGTCTATTGTAAATTTGTTTATTTATGGGGGTACCAAATCTCAAACTTCATTTCTTTTAAATTAAGCTAATTCTTCTTGTATGGCTATTACCCAATCAGGATCTCGTAATGTCTCATCTATTGATTTTGGTCCTACTTTTGATATTAGTGCTATTTGACTTATGTTTCTAAGAATTGATCAGGTTTGAACTCCCATGTCGGATCTCCTAATAATTGCTCAATTGGAAGACTTGGATTTGTCTTAGGTGTTTTTGAGTTTTCATGATATTGGTTTTGTTTTTCTTCTTCTTCTTGTATGGTTTCGTTAACTCCCTCTTGACCATTACTGATTTTATCAAAATTTATTTGATCATTCTTGACAACTTCTAATTTAGTAAAATCTTCATCAAATATTACATTAGTTGTTTCTTCAATTTTGATGTTTTCTTATTGTATATCCTATAAGCCCTATTAGTTGTTGAGTAATCCAGAAAAATCTCATTATCTATTTTTGATATAATTTTCTTAAATGGTCCTTAGTATTTAAAATATATATACTTTACATTCAAATACCCATAGATATTTTATTGTTGGTGTTTTATTATTAAAAATTTCATATGAAGTTTTATTAATTATTATTCTGTTTTGTATGTAGCATGTCGTATTAATCGCTTTAGTCCAAAAATAACCATGTATGTTGTATTCATTGAGCATTGACCTAGTGGTTTCTTGTAAGATTTTATTTTTTCTTTCTACTATGTCATTTTGTTGAGGGGTTCTTGGACATGATTATTCATGATGATAGCCTTTTTCTAGACAAAGATTTGTGAACCTTTGATTTTTAAATTCACCTCCATTGTCATTCTTAATTCTTTTTATTTTAGTGTCCTTTTCATCTTCTATTTGTTTCGGTCTGAGACTAGAGGGAGTTACCGATGTACTCCTCGGTCTGAGACCAGATGGAATTACTAATGGATGCCTCCGAGACCAGATGGAATTACTGATGGATGTCTCGGTCCAAGACCAGAAATCGATGGACATCTCAGTTCAAGACCAAAAGGAAAGAGTTGGCGATGGACGTCTTAGTCTGAGACCAGAGGTAAATTTTTACTGATGGATGCCTCGGTCCAAGACCAAAGGAAAAGAGTTATCGATGGATGCCTTAGTCCGAAACTAGAGGAAAATATTATCGATGGGCGTCTCAGTCTGAGACCAAAGGGAATGACGGATGCCTTGGTCAAAGACCAGAGGGAATGAATTACCAATGGACGCCTTGGTCTAAGACCAGAGGAAATTACCGATAGATGTCTCAGTTCAAGACTAGAGGAAAATATTGATGGATGCCTCGATCCGAGACCAAATGAAAATGTTGTCGATGGATGTCTCGGTTCGAGATCAGAGGTGTTGGGGATCATTGGATGGCTAGAGGGGGAGTGAATAGCCTCTCTTGATTTAAGAGCGTTTAACGTGGTTTGGAGATTATGCTCCTACTCCATAGCGATCTGTAAGGTGGATCAACCCTAGTAAGTCTTCACTAAGAACTCCTTTTGATGATCACACCAAGGTGGAGAAGCCTTCTTTACAATGCATTCCTCTTCTTACAAATGATAGAAGTGAGAATTAGAGAAGAGGAGATTAAAACACACTAGAAAGCTTGAGGAGACTTGGAGAGCTTGAGAGTATAGTTAGGAATGAGAGCACTAGCCTTCTCAAGCACCCCAAGGCCTCTTTTTATAGAGAAGAGGCTGATTTTCCCGTTGAGGTTGGAGCAATCCACTGATGTACACTATCAGTCGACTGCTGCTGTAGTTAACCAGATCCAACGGCTTCTGATGAGCCTAATTCACGGGCGTCACTATCCAATGGGATGTTGACCAGTCGACTGATCACATTATCAGTCGACTGATCCAAGCGATCAATCGAGTCAAAAATATTCTATGCCCGTGTCCACTTATAATAGTTGGATCGATGGTGGACCACCAACGCCAAACTCGCAATGACCGTTGGACCGCGATTCCGTCTTCAATTGATCGATTGATCACCGATCGATGGAGCCTCAGTATGATTGATTCATACTTGAAATCAACTCCCTAGACCTAGACTTAACCTTCTAGCTCTTCCTTCATCCTTACACCTCCAGGATCCCTCCGAGTCCGCAACTTGTTCATCCTTGCACTTGCTTCTAAGAGCTTCCCTCGGTTTCGTCATATCTCAAGTTTCTCCTTTGCCAAAGTCCGCTTGGACTTTACATTGCAAAGACTACATGCTTGGACTTACGCTGCCAAGACTTGCCTTTGGACTTTCTTTGCCAAGGTCAACTTAGACTTTACGCGACCAAAACTACATGCTTGGACTTATGCTGCCAAGAGCTTCCCTTGGACTTCTCTTGCCAAGATCACACTTGGACTTTCCTTTACCAAATCTTCATACTTGGATTTTCCTGTCACTTAACACATTCACGGTTAGATCACAAATATTTCCTAACTATAAATGATTATCCAAACATCAAAATACATAAATACTTGGGGCATTGTTGCACCAACAATCTCTCCCTTTTTGATGTTTGGCAATCATTTAAATTAGGTCTTGAAATATGCTCAATAAAACAACATATACGATATTCATTCTAACTTAAATTCTCCTTCTCCCCCTTTGACACACATCAAAAAGAGAAGGACTTATGAAAAATAAGTTCATGAATGAAGTAAAGTTGATCATGCCTTGAACTAAGGTAAAATATAAATATAGGGCTCCCCCTTAATCCAAGACACAGTTCATAATTTGTAAAGAACATGTTGAGCAAAGCATAATATGAAAATATGTCCTAACTTTGCACCAACAATATAGATTTTGGGGATGAAAAGATTGCACCATGAAGCTCCCCCTAAAACAATTCATTAATCAGTCCTGCTCCCCCTTATTTGCTAGGCTTATCATACCATAGGGTTAGGACACTTAGGATTGAACTTAAGACAAAGAAATTGTTGGGTTCCCATGGCACCGATGTGGGTGTTATATTCGAACATGTTTCGTAAACATGCACACAGCGGAAGCAAAAATAAATAATAAACTATTTGTTACAACACACACACCACACGCATGCAACACCACACGCATGCAAGGATACATCAAGTGTAGACATAATCGCATTTTCAAATTTTGTAATAAAAGAAAACTACTCTAGGTATACCTGACGAATTACGTGAAGAGGGAATGGCATCAACTGAGTGACACTTGAAAGTCTCGCCTCTATCCGTATCCACGCCGAGTATTGTTGGGATAGCTTCATAAAGCCACGAGCCCCGTCTTCTCACGAGATACTAGTCTCAAATCAAAGACGTTGTGATCAAGAGATTATCACGATACGAATCAAATTCGGATCCAAAAACTGAGTTCCACGAACTCGCTTCTCGGAAGCGGTTTTCGTCAACCAATTAACGAAACCTTGGTCCTCCACAAAGGGGATTGTCGGAGATCCAATCCCCAAAAAGTAGGTCACTGTCGGAGTGCGAAACAATGGCCAAACGACCTTCAAGGGACAACAAGCTGTCCAAAAAATGGACAGCTTGTTTGGTGGAGGAGATGGTCGGCCAAAGACTTGGTCGGCTGCCCTTGATGGCCGGCAACCAAGGGAGGATGGCCGGAGGAGTTGCCGGCAGCTAGTGGGTGGTTGGAGGCAAGGAAGAGGAGCAGCAACTCCAATGGGCGGCAGCACAAGGAGCTTGGGCGGCAACCACACCTCTCCTAGGGTTGGGCGACAACAATAAGGGAGGAGAAGAGAAAAATGGCTAGGGTTTCCAAAACCTAAGTCATCCACGAAAAACCCTTAAGCCGTGTTTTTATAGAGAACAAATTCTCCTAATGGTTATTGGTTCATAACCAAAACCCGTTAACTCGCTCCAATAACTTAAGTTAAAATAAACCAAACTGCATTAATCTATTTTAAGTTAAACGAACCGAACCAACTTTGGTTCATTCATTTAAAACAAACCAAACCACTTTGGTTTATTTTCCACCATTGGATTAGAACTAAACCGATTTGGTTTATCCATCATGTCTTCATAAGACTCGGCTCATCCATGCTTCCAATGCGACTGAAATATTTTCATACTCACTCTTTGTTTGGTCCAACCAAACCAAGTCTCTCTCGATCTGAGAATCTTATTCTCAAGCTCATTTTAAATCCTTCGGATTATGCTCATTGTACATGTGACCAAATAGGTTCTCAGTTTATGTTGGCCATCTATAATTAACCATTAATTATAAAACGATTATGAGTGACACCTAGTAGTACATCATGATCCCGAATTAATCAAAAAATCAAAGGTTGATCCTAGAACCATTTCTGAAACCCTTTAGCAGCTATAATGAATCGTGCCCCACTCCTGTCACTCATCTTATACCCACTTGGTTCAGGACATGGTCTATTGTGTCAGTCCCCACTAGGTTGACTACGTTACACCTAGCCCAAGTATTACTTCCTTTTCCTCCGAATTCTAGTTTCTACACATGTATCCAAGAGTACCATACTCTAAACATGTAATGCTTTGGCCAAAGACTTTATTAACAATCCGATGAGAGGCTATAGGGTATACATCTCCTCGCAAGGAGCGGTGAATCCTTTGTAGGCTATTCAAACACCTTCAGCCACTTCGACTTATACCCAATCATCCCGGGTCCTCATCTCCTCAGAAATGCTTGCTTAAGATGTCAAAGCATAAGTCTTCATGGCCAAGATGACTTGAATACCGCAAGTCGAAAGAACATCGCACTTAAGCTGCAGTAAGAACTTCATTGACATATTCATATATGCAAAGAACCCTATGAAGTCTTACAGCTAGTCACTCCAATGAACTATTTACCATAACTAGCATCCACGATCAACTCCGGACATCCCAATGTCTCCATCCAGTGAGAAACAGCTGCTTGGATAAACCAAAGAATATACCTCATGCTAGTCTCAACAGAATCGATGGCGTCCGAATGCATCAATTCATCGACTATGGATAATTCCAATACATCACAATTACACATGTAGAGATACTCACTAGTTGTGATCCAATCACAAATTCTCTCATGCTGTGAATCGTATTGTGGACATTCAGTAAATGAGTTTAAGATTCAATCAAATACATGAAAATATGTATACTCAAATAGTGAATCTTCATTTATCAAATAAATGGTACAACCATAAGGCGATTGCCTTAGGACACCTCTCATATATTACTAATAGAAATAAGGCTAATTTATAAAAAAATCACCGTGTCAGTCGACTGAATACTAAAGTAGTTGACTGCTAAGCCTGAAACGCCAATTTCAGGATTTTAACCAAACTTCAAAAATGCACCCAAAAAAATCAAGAAACATCAAAAAATCATGAAATTTTGTGAACATATTTCTGAAATCATTCTCTATCAAGGAAAAATAATTTAAAAAATATATCTTTTCCAAATTTTGAAAATGATACGAATTTAAAAACTAGCAAAAGCTTTAAGGTTTTTGAAGATTTTGTATCACTTTTGCTTATCAAGTGAAAACTGTTTTTAAAAATATGATAAACATAGTTTAAAATATATTTTGTTTGACATTTTCAATCATATTCTTAGATCTATATGCACATCAATTGTACATAAGCCTTCCCAATAATTGGTCCAATTAAGGATCAATGTCTCTATATGACACTTTGGTTCATAGTATGCATCATAACAAGCATGATGAACCAAATACATCTTCCTAACATCTCACATGATGTCTAAGTGGCTCAATACAAAAATCATGGTTTCTTAGGTGTTTTGTGAGATGCTATAGAGGTATAATCCTAGGGTTTCTATAGGATCATGCAAATCTAAACCTCAATTTCACTAAGCACATTCCAAGTTCTCTCCTAAGTGATGAAAAATCTGCTTCGGGGAGATGTGGGTGCAGTAGGCACCTAAGTCAAACCTGAGTTTTGATTATAGAAAACTGTTGGTGCAATCGGCCCGGACTTGAGTTTGACTCGAACTGTATTTTGATGTTAGACAAAATGTATGACATGGGAAAAGTCCAACATGGGTTGTCCACGTAAATCCAAGTGTGTAGCCTTGGTGGTGAAAAGTCCAAGCATGGGGCTTGGTGTTGGGAAAATCCAAGCATAGGGCTTGGTGTTGGAAAGTCCAACATGGGTTGGCCAAGTAAGTCCAAGTGTGTTGCCTTGGCGGTGAAAGTCCAAGCATGGGGCTTGTCATGGAAAATCCAAGCATGAGGCTTGGTGTGGGAAGTCTTGAGGACTTGGCAAGTTCACTAGGCTCAGGGTCCTTGAGTCAGTGAAGGATGGTATTGTGAAGTCGTGCGCTTGGTGCATCCGAGGGACCGCCGGACGGGGAGCGAATGGAGTGAGGACCAAGGGAAGCATACTTCAAGGTCAAGAGACGCGAAGGATGGCATTGTGAAGCCATGCGCTTGGTGCATCCGAGGGACATAGGTCGAGGGAAGAGAGCTTTGGTGGGGAACTCCATGAGAGGATGAGGTGGACTTGACCAAGTGGCTAAGACTGAGTGTTAGAGGCTCAAACGTGGTGTTTAAGGGTTTACCCGACGATCAGATGCTCAAACAACTTGGTGTTTGAGGTTTTACCCGACATTAGTCTACTGGTATAGGTACCAGTCGACTGCTCTAGGTCGATTGGACTCGATCGGTGTTCAACTGACTAGGTTCTAGCTGAACAATCAACTGTCGAGGGAGGGTAGTCGACTACCGACACCATTAGTCGATTGATGAGGGACATCAGTCGACTGATCGGGGTGTTTTCAGCCACAGAAGGTCTTCTAGTCTCGAGTCGTTGTGAGACAATGGCTACAGGACCACTCGACTGATGGTCACAATCAGTCGACTGATGGGCGCGAAATCAACTCGATGCAGGTTATAAATGGAGCTCGAGATGGAGGATTTCGCTAAGACTTTTGGGGTGACTTTGGAGAGGAATTATTGTTGCATTCCAGACCTTCAAGAGCAAACCAAAGCAAGCAACAAGAAAGCATTCAAAGCAAAGAGTTGTAAAGTGTTCTTTACTTGTATTTCTTAGTGTCTTTGTATTATCTTTAATCTTGTATATTACTGTTTGTAATTGCTTGTACGAGGTTTCTCCACCTCTGACGTATTGTTGAGAAGGAGTGTTGTTAGTATCATGCACATAACACGAGCTCGTTGAGCTCACCCGTGGAGTAGGAACCCTAAGGTTCCGAACCACGTATATCGTATTGTGTCTCTTGTGTGCTTGTGCGTATTTGTATATCTTATTAGTATTATTATTGTTATTCCGCTGCGCTAACAAGATTGTAGATGCAAGAACGATCGAATTCCACCGCATATGTGATTGGGGCTATTCACCCCCTCTAGTCGGCCACCGACGTTCCAACAAGTGGTATCAGAGCGAGGAGCTTGTCGAGGACTAACCACCAACACAAGCACGACAAGATGGCCGGCTACAACATCCATCCACCGAAATTCGATGGAGACTTTTCTTGGTGGAAGAAAAGGATGGAGGTATATTTTGAAACTGATTTCGATTTAATGCTAATTCTAGAAAATTGTTTCGAAATGCCTAGGGATGAAAGCAATAGGCAAATTGAAAAGGCAAGATGGACCAAGGACCAAATGAAGGATTTCAAGACAAATCTCAAGGTAATCAAATTGCTTAATGATTTGATTCCTAATAATATTTGGTCTAGACTAGGTGAATATAGGGATGCTAAGGACCTATGGGACAAGGTTATCAAATTTCATGAAGAGCCCACATTGGTCCATGATGAGGAAGAATTGCCATCAACCTTCGACGATGTTGATGACTTGGTGGAGACCTCCACCTCTATCATTGAGGGGGAGGAGAGGACTTCCATCCCAGAACAAGATCAAGAAGAAGCTTTAACATCCAGGAGAAGTGATCAAGAGGATTCCACCACCCTAGGTAACTCAAGCAATGTAATTAATAATAAGTATCACATAATTTGCTTTGGGTGTAGGGAGAAAGGGCATTACAAGAGTAAATGCCTAAAGTTGGCTAAGGAAAAGTCACCAACACCAAAAGTCAACCAAAAGTCAAAGGATGTCGGAGTCCCCGCTAAGAAAAGCAAAGAGCACATTGTGTGCTTTAAATGCAACCAAAGGGGACATTACCGAAGCCAATGCCCTAGGGCGAGGAAGAAGGGCCAAGAAGGTGTATCTCATGTAGGGGGAGCTTCCAAAGCTAACCCTAAGGTAAATTTAAATTATGCACTTCTAGTTCTAAGACCAACAAGCATGCTAAAAACTATTTTAGTTCACTTGATATTATCAATTAAAAGCATGCTTGTAGAAATAAATATTTTTGTCTAGGTGTCAAGCATGTTAGTTTACCTAAGGACAAACCTAGACATCATCACTCTAGACCAATCCTACCTAGGGAGTCCATAAGGAGAATAGAAGAAAATTTGGACATTAATCCCAAGAAATCTAGGCATATGCCTAAGAAGAAAAACAATTCCCAAAAGAAAAATGAGAAATCAAAATTGGGAATATTAGAGGTGGAAAACCAAGCCTTGAGGTCAAGGCTTGAGAAACTTGAAAAGACCCTAGCAATAATTACAAATTCATTTAAGGGGTCAAAGGATCAAAATTTAAGACCTAGGAGACAAGAACCAGTAAAGGGCAAGAAAGGTTTGGGTCACAAACCTAAGTCCTATCACAATGTTCCATTAAATTATGGAACTATTTTTGGTCTAGGAAAACCAAGGCTAATAGGGAAGTTATCCCTAAGACTAGCCATGGTGTTTTCTTAGTGGCTAAAAATTCAAAGAAATCCAAAAAAGCCACTAAGAATGTCAAAGGAGGAGTCACCTCTAGAGTTGACCTAGGAAAGACTCAATTAACAAAGGCTTCAAAGCCAAAAAGAGCCATTAGAAAGGTATCTAGGGAAGTTATCCCTAGTGAATACCTTGTTAACCCAAGGAGCTCCAATAGGTATTGGGTTCCTAGGAGCGTGATCGATTCACGCTAGATGGGTTAGGGTGTGTCAACCCTAAGTGGATAGGTAGTTAACCTAGCCATGGTGAGTTGACACCTTAGGATGTGCCAATGTGCTTTGAGAAGTTGAAAAATGATTAAATTGGCACAATTAGGTCTTAGGAGTAATGGTGTGTCATTTTGGGTTTTTGGCACACTAAGGGGATAATTGGCATTAAGGCAAAAATGGACTTAATCCTATAAATGGCAATTTGGGCTTAACACTTAGGTATTTTATACCTTAGTATTTTATAATTGTCATGCTTTGTTTGTCTTGCCATGACATGACATCATATTTAGTTTTATCATATAAAATGTCATGATCATTTTTAGGGTTATTTCTATATGTCATGTATGCTTAGATTTCATTCACATGGCATGACATCATGATTTTGGCACATGCTTTTATCTTTATATCATTTATGTCATAATCATCATTCTTGCATAAATAAAATGGATTTAAGGACTAAGGCATGATTTGAAGGAAATCAAATATTGTTGCCTAGAGATATGCATGAAACCCTAAATAACAAAGACCCCACATCTCACTAATATTTGACTTGTATGTGTTTTACACATTTAGATACAAGTGAGATGTTTAGGAAAAAGAATTTAAAGGTTTTAAAAACATTTCAAAAATATTTTGAAAAACCTTGGTGGAGTCTATCTTTTGATAGCAATCACCATTGAATGGGATGATACAAAGAGGGCTCAATATTGAAGCTTTTCTCAACTTTTGAACTTTATATCAATCTCGCTATTTTGTGGGTAAAATAATTTTCTAATATTTTTCACCCATAATGATTGTGATGAGTAATAAACATATGAATTTTCATGATTTTTCAACCTATGTATATTTACTTATGATTTTCATAAATTCATTTTTGAAAACCTGATTTCTGCATTTGCAGTTATCAGTCGACTTCCCCTAACCACTCCTAATCCTAGAACATGATTTGGAGAGCATTAGAAAGGGTGGAAATCCATTGGATATGGATTAGGTTAAGAGTTTAGGATGAGTATCAATTTTAAGGTGTGTGAGAGTTCATTGTTGAACTTTACCTTAATTTTGATTGTTTAGCGTTCCTATTGGCTTAGGAACTCTCCAAGGACATTATTGGTGCAATGGTCAAGGGGGAGCAAGCCTTTAGGGTGAGGTATCCATCATGGGAAGATGGATGTGTCTTTTTCCTCATGGGATGAAAATTGGGTTGCCTCCCTTAAGTGATATGGGACTTATCACTAGAAAGATAGTAGGCATGTGTTCCTCCATGGGAGAGATTGTAAGATCTCATTGGGATATGAGACATTCATACCCTTGGGGAGGACCTCTTTGATGTATGTCAAAAAGTGGGAGAAGTTACCAATTGGGATAGTTGAAATTCTCATTGGGATGTGAGAATTGCCAATTGGGGATAATTGGTAGACTTGGGTTTGAGGTTTTGTCAAACATCAAAAAGGGGAAGATTATTGGTGCAATCAGCCCAGACTCGAGTTTGACTTGAACTGTATTTTGATGTTAGACAAAACGCATGACATGAGAAAAGTCCAACATGGGTTGGCCACGTAAATCCAAGTGTGTAGCCTTGGTGGTGAAAAGTCCAAGCATGGGGCTTGGTGTTGGGAAAATCCAAGCATAGGGCTTGGTGTTGGAAAGTCCAACATGGGTTGGCCACGTAAGTCCAAGTGTGTAGCCTTAGTGGTGAAAGTCCAAGCATGGGGCTTGACATGGAAAATCCAAGCATGAGGCTTGGTGTGGGAAGTCTTGAGGACTTGGCAAGTTCACTAGGCTTAGGGTCCTTGAGTCAGTGAAGGATGGCATTGCGAAGC
Source organism: Wurfbainia villosa (assembly GCA_025175895.1). NCBI lineage: Eukaryota > Viridiplantae > Streptophyta > Magnoliopsida > Zingiberales > Zingiberaceae > Wurfbainia > Wurfbainia villosa. The sequence goes on along the minus strand of CM046000.1, from coordinate 31,386,610 downwards.
CGTGCACTTGGTGCATTCGAGGGACCGCCGGACGGGGAGCGAATGGAGTGAGGCCCAAGGGAAGCATACTTCGAGGGCAAGAGACGTGAAGGATGGCATTGCGAAGTCGTACGCTTGGTGCATCCGAGGGACATAGGCCGAGGGAAGAGAGCTTCGGTGAGGAACTCCATGAGAGGATGAGGTGGACTTGGCCAAGTGGCTAAGACTGAGTGTCGGAGGCTCAAATGTGGTTTTTGAGGGTTTACCCAACGGTCGGATGATCAAACAACTTGGTGTTTGAGGTTTTACTCGACATCAGTCGACTGCTCTAGGTCGATTGGACTCGATCGGTGTTCGACTGACTTGGTTCTGGCCGAACAGTCGACTACCGAGGAAGGGGAGTCAACTGCTGACACCATCAGTCGACTGATGAGGGACATCAGTCGACTGATTAGAATTTTTTCATCCACAAAAGGTCTTCCGGTCGAGTGATTGTGCTGACCACTCGACTGTTGGGATTATCAGTCGACTGATGGGCATGATCAGTCGACTGATGATGGATCCGTTGGAATTTATCCAGCGTGGATCGAGTCGTTTGAGACAACGGCTACAGGACCAGTCAACTGATGGTCACGATCAGTTGACTGATGGGCGTGGAATCATCTTGATGCAAATTATAAATGGAGCTCGAGATGGAGGATTTCGCCAAGACTTTTGCGGTGACTTTGGAGGGAAATTGTTGTTGCATTCCAGACCTTCAAGAGCAAACCAAAGCAAGCAAAAAGAAAGCATTCAAAGCTAAGAGTTGTAAAGTGTTCTTTACTTGTATTTCTTACTGTATTTGTATTAGCTTTAATCTTGTATATTACTGTTTGTAATTGCTTGTACGAGGCTTCTCCACCTCCAACGTATTGTCGAAAAGGAGTGTTGTTAGTGTCGTGCACATAACACGAGCTCACTGAGCTCACCCGTGGAGTAGGAACCCTAAGGTTCCGAACCACATATATCGTATTGTGTCTCTTGTGTGCTTGTGCGTATTTTTATATCTTGTTAGTATTATTATTGTTATTCTGCTACGCTAACAAGATTGTAGATGCAAGAACAATCGAATTCCACTACATACGCGATTGGGGCTATTCACCCCCTCTAGCTTGCCACCGATGTTCCAACACAAACGATACAAAGTTAAGCTCATTTTGTTTTCTCACGAGCTAAACCAAGTGTGCAGAAAGTGCTAAAGCTAGAGCTGAATGTCAGCGACACCCGGAGGGAACCGTAGTGGTCAGGGCAACACCCGGAGGACTTCGGAGGAAGCCGAAGAACTCAAGTGAAGATCGGAAACAAAGCTTCAAAGGTAAAGGTTGAGGTAAGCTTGTGTGAGTGAGTATAAGTAAGGTCGTGTCCTCCGTACGGGGACATCCTTACGCGTCGATCGGACCAAGACTTCCCGTTGAAGGTCTAAGTTGAGATCGGATGGTAAATGGCCATCAAACTTACTTATACTAACTGCATTTTCAAGCTAACTCTTCATTGCAGCTAGAAACCCTGCCATCAGTCGATTGATGGCTTGTATCAGTCGACTGATGCCTCCAGCAATCGACTGATAGGGTTGATCAATCGACTGTTGGTCAAGGATCAACCTCGAGGAGAGTCAAAGCTTATCTCCATTTATCAAGGGCTAGGTGGCATCACCTCATGAAACCTCATCTCAACGATTAGGGTTTCACAAGGCTATAAAAGAAGGTGTTCTCCACCCTATTTCCATCATCAAAAGCTCTTTAAAAAGCCTCCGCAATGCCTCAACTCTCCAACAACTCTACGATGGTGAAGCTCTACTTCTCCGATGATTAAGCTCAAGCTCTCATTCCTTCATCGTCGGTATAAGTTTGTTTTTAAAGTCTATTGTATTTCTTTTATTTATTCGGATATTTCTATCGTAACAAGGAGAGGGGGAGTGTCCCTCTACCTTAATCTTTGTCAAGCTTTTGTATTACGTTGTCTCCTACCTCCAACGAGAAGGAGATTGTTTTAGTGAATTGACCTTCGTACGTGGTCTCAGACCATTAAGGCCTTGAATTAGCAACCGAAGGTTGTGAACAAAGTAAAAACAAAGTGTGTCATTTACTTTTTCACTGTGTACATTTTCCTTAATCGAACGATCTCGTAAAGTTTTCTTTTGCGCTATTCACCACCCCCCCCCTTTAGCGCTCAAATCGATCCAACAAGTGGTATCAGAGCCAGGGGCGCTACGATTTGGTGAAACCACCAATATAGCAATTTTTACAGATTTATTTTTATTTATTTCTGTTTATTTAGGGGTTTACAAGATTTTTCGTTTAAATTAAATTAGTTCTCCCGCACTACTAATCCAAGATGAGAGTCTTGGTACATTTTGGTGTTTTTGTTTTTGCGAGGTACTTGTCTTTCATTTTTTTTGTCTAAATGGCCCATCTCGAAGGGTTTAACACCGTTCGACCTCCGTTTTACAATGGAGACGACTTCCGTTATTGGAAGGGTTGGATGGAGTGCTTCCTAAAGACCCAAATCGAGATATGGATCATAATCCAAACCGGATTCATGCTTCCTACTAATGAAGTGGGCGAATCGTTGGATTATGATCAATGGACTAATGCCATGAAAAGACAAGTGGAAGCCGACGCCAAGGTGACCCGAATCCTTCAATGCGGCTTATCTAAAGAGGATCCAAACCGCGTCGGCCCCTTCATTAGCACTAAAGATTTATGGACTAAACTCGTAGAGCTACACGAAGGAACCGACGATGCAAAGATATGTAAACGTGATCTTCTTTTCAATAAGTTGTATAACCTTAAGATGCAGGAACATAAGACGGCGACGCAACTACACGCCCATATTCAAGACATCGTCAATAGCTTTCACACCATCGGACAAAAGGTCGAGAATCGAGATCTTATAAGGTACACTTTAAACTCTTTCCCTAGGACCACCTTGTGGGCATCCATGGTTGATGCCTACAATGTTTCTAAGGATCTTTCTAAACTTAGATTAGACGAGTTATTTTCTGAGTTTGAACTTCATGAACAAACTAATGTGGTCCGGGTCGAGAAAGATATTGCCTTAATTGCAAGTTCGAAGAAGAAGGCCATGAACAAATAACCCCCCAAGGAAAAAGACGAGTACGAGTACGAGTCGGAGGTAGATCCCGAAATAGAAACTGAACTAGTAAATCTAGTTTGGAAGATGATCAAGAGTCGGAAATGACCCGTCAATCAAGGTAAAACTAAGTCTAAATCTAATTTGAATTTGAGATGTTTTGAATGTAACAGGTTCTGGCACATCAAGTCAGAGTGTCCGAAACTAAAAGACAAAGCACCCAAGAAAGCACTTAACATTACTTGGAAAGAATCATCGGAGGAGGAAAACGATGATCTCATCTTCATGGTGTTGGGTTTCCGGTACCGCGGCGTGTGTGTGTTCGATCATGTTTCGTAAACATGAACACAGCGGAAGCAATAAAAAATAATAAATCTATATTTATTACAACACACACAACACACGCATGCATATTACAACAAGTGTAGACATAACCATAAATTAAAATTTGCAATAAAAGGAAATTTATCTACGTTATACCTTTCGTATGACGTGTAGCGGGAACGGCATCAACCGGAACGATCCTCGTAAGAATCGTCTCTATCCGTATCCACGCCGAGCTCCTCGGGATGACTTCGCTAAGTCACGAGCTTCGTCTTCATATGGGTTACTAGCCTCGTGTTGAAGACGACGTGATCGAGAGATGATCACGATCCGAATCCAAATTCGGATCCTAAAATGAGTTCTCAAAACTCGCTTCTCCGGAGAGGTATTCGTCAACCGTTTGACGAATCATTCGTCCCCCACCTCAGACGATTACCGGAGATCAAATCCCCGGTAAGTTAGCCACTGTCGGAGCACTAACCGTCGTCCAAACGACGCTCCGACAACAAAGAAACAAGCTGTCCAGAAAAATTGGACAGCTTTTGGTGGAGGAATAGAGGCCGGCTAAGGAAAGATGGAAGCTCACCTTATGCCAAACCCAAAGGAGATCACGGAGGGTGCGGAGGTTCTCGGCTGAAGCTTGGGCGGCAAAGACTTGACGGCAGCACACAAGGCGGCGGCTTTAGGGTTAGGCGCCAAACTCCAAGGTGGAGGTGGTGGCGGCAACTCAAGGGGCTAAGGTTTGGATTAGGGCTTAATTATCCATTAAGCCCTCTTTTATAGAGAACTAATTCTCTTAATGGTTATTGGATCATAACCATTAGGCCCGTTAACCCGCCCCATTAAGATAAGTTAAAATAAACCAAACCATGATGGTTTATTTTAAGTTAAAATGAACTGAACCAACTTTTGGTTCATTCGTTTAAAATAAACCAAACCCTTTGGTTTATTCTCATCCATTGGATTAGAACCAAACCATTTTGGTCCATCAATTATGTCTTCATAAGACACGGCCCATCCACGCTTCCATTGCGACTGAAACAATTTCATGCTCGCTTTATGTTTGGTCCAACCAAACATAGTTTCTCTCGGTCTGAGAATCCCATTCTCAAGCTCGTTTTAAATCCTTTGGATTACACTCGTTGTGCGTGTGACCAAATAGGTTCTCGGTTTATGTTGGCAGTCTATAATTAACCATTAATTATAGATCTATCATGAGTGGCACCTAGTAGTACATCATGATCCCCAATTAACCGAAAAGATCAACGGTTGATCCAGAACTATTTCTGAAACCCTTCAGTAGCTCGAATGAATCGTGCCCCATTCCCTTCACTCATCTTATACCCACTTGGTTCGGGACATGGTCTATTGTGTGATCCCCACTAAGTGACTCGTCACACCTAGCCCAAGTATCATTTCCTCGTCCTCACAGTTCTAGTTACTCCACATGTATCGAAGAGTACCTTACTCTAAACATGTAATGCTTTGGCCAAAGACTTTAGTAACAATCCGGCGAGAGGCCATGGGTATACATCTCCTCGCAAGGAGTGGTGAATCCTTTATAGGCTATTCAAACACCTTGATCACTTGACTTATACCCAATCATCCGGGTCCACATCTCCTTAGAGATGTTTGCTTAAGATGTCAAAGCATAAGTCTCCATGATCAAGATGACTTGAATACCGCAAGTCGAAGAACATCGCACTTAAGCCACTGATAAGAACTTCATTGACATATCTATATATGCAGAGAACCATATGAAGTCTTACGGTGGTCACTCAATGAACTAGTTACCATAACTAGCATCCACGATTAACTCGGACATCACTATGTCTCCGGCCGGTGAGAATCGGTCTTGGATACACCAAGGAGTATACCTCGTGCTAGTCTCGTAATTGATGGTGTCCAAATCCATCAATTCATCGACTAGGATAATTCGATACATCACAATTACACATGTAGAGATACTCACTAGTTGTGATCCAATCACAAATTCTCTCATCTTTGTGAATCGTATCGTGGACATTAAATGAGTTTAAGATCAATCAAATACATAAAACATGTATACTCAAATAGTGAATCTTCATTTATCATATAAATGGTTCATACATAAAGCGATTGCCTTAGGACATCTCTCATATATTACTAACGGACTCCCACTTGGCCTAATGCCAATCGCTATCACGGTATCAATACCATTAGCTAGAACATGACCCTCAATATTATTTTGAGGTAATGCCTTAGTCAAAGGATCCGCTAAGTTCCTTTCAATGGGAATTTTCTCGATTTGTATTTCGTTCCTACTGATGATCTCTCTGATAAGATGATAGCGGCGAAGCACATGTTTGGATCGTTGATGAGACCTTGGCTCTTTCGCCTGTGCAATTGCTCCATTGTTGTCACGATGAGCCGATATTGCTTCAACAATGGAATCACACCAAGTTCATGAGCGAACTTTTTGATCCAAACCGCTTCCTTCTTTGCTTCAGGCGCAATGTATTCTGCCTCGGTGGTAGAATCGCTCTGATCTCTTGTTTGGAACTTTTCCAACTCACTGCGCCCCATTCAAGGTGAACACATCGTGTCGAGACATGGAATCATCCTTGTCTGCATGCGAAGGTGCCATCCGTATACCCACGTATCACCATGTACCCTTCTCCATATATTAGGAACACATCCTTAGTTCTTCTCAAGTACTTAAGGATCGTCTTAACAACCACCCAATAATCCATTCCTGGATCAGACTAGTATCTGCTTGTGACACTCAGAGCATAAGATACATCGGGTCTCGTACATAACATAGCATACATGATAGATCCTATTGCGGATGCATAGGGAATCTTACTCATGCAAATCCTCTCGTCTTCTGTGCGCGGACACATAGACTTCGAAAGGTGTATCCCATGCCTGATGGGAAGGAAACCTTTCTTGGATTTCGACATGCTAAACCTCTTTGCTTTTCGGTCTATATATATGTAGGCTGCGAAAGACCAAGCAAGCAGTTTGATCTATCTCTATAGATCTTAATCCGAGGATGTAGGTTGCTTCTCCCAGTCTTTCATGGAGAATGTCTTGGATAACCAAACCTTCAGCTTTGTAAGATTGAAACATCGTTTCCTATAAGTAGTATGTCATCGACATACAATACTAGGAATCTGTTGCACTCCCACTAACCTTCTTGTACACACAAGGTTAAATCTCGGATTTTGTGAGAAATCAAACTTTTGATTGTCTCATCAAAAGCGGATATTCGACTCTGGATGCTTGCTTCAATCCATAAATGGACCGTCGCAATTTGCATACCTTGGTTTTATCAGCGATGTGAAACCCTCGGGTATCATATACCGTCCTCGGCGAGTTTCCATTAAGGAAAGTTTGTTTTCACATCCATCGCCATATCATAATCATAATGAGCCGCTATGGCGGGAGCATCGAATGGATTTAAGCATAGCTACTGAGCGAATAGGTTTCGTCATAATCAACACCTTGTTTTTGGCGATATCCTTTGCCACCAATCTAGCCTTATAGGTAATCACATTACCATCCATGTGGTTTTCTTCTTGAAAACCCACTTGCACCCTATAGGCTTTATCCCTTGGTGGGTCAACCAAGTTCCAAACTTGGTTTTTATACATGGAATCCATTTCGACTTCATGGCACCAAGCCACTTATCCCTTCTGAACTTGTCGGCACTTCTTCATAAGCGGTAGGCTCCTCATCATCCAATGAGTAACACGTCGTTCGATTCACTTACGAGAAATCCATATCTCTCGGGGAATATTGCGTGTTCTACGGATCTCTGAAGATGTGGTGTTACAATAGGTCCGTAGATTGCTCATCACTATGAGTTATGTCGGTGTTGTGCTTCACCGGTATCTCATCAATGTCTATTTGAGTCTCTCGAGCCTCCTCGGCTCAGCGACACTCCCCTTTATTTTCTTACAAGAGAAACTCTTTCTCTAGAAACACATGCCTTGAAACAAACACCTTTTGTTCCACGGGATGATAGAATTAGTAACCCCTTGTTTCCTTAGGGTATCAATAAATAGACATTTATCGGACTTAGCATCGATTTATACGTCTGATCCGCTTCACATAAGCGAGACAACCCCATATCTTCAAGTAAGATACATGAGGTTTCTTACTATTCCATATCTCATATGGAGTAGTTGAGACTACCTTAGTAGGCATTACATTTTAACAAAGTAAGCGGTATGCGAGTGCATAACCCCAAAGGACTTGGGAAGAGTCGCATGATTCATCATTGACTGACCATGTCCAACAGGTCGATTCCTCTCGGATACACCATTATCTTTGTGGTGTATAGGGAGTCCATTGAGACAATATGCCATTGTCTCTTAGATAATCAAGAAACTCTTGGCTTAAGTATTCACCACCTCGATCCGATCGAAGTATTTTAATACTTTTGTCATGTTGTTTCTCTACTTCATTTCTGAATTCTTTGAACCTTTCAAAGGCTTGGACTTGTGTTTCATCAAGAACACATACCCAAACCGTGAGTGATCATCGGTGAAGGTAATGAAGTAGCTATAGCCTCCTAATGCTTGAGTTGACATAGGTCCACATACATCGGTATGTACTAGACCTAGTAACTCTCCCACTCGTTCACCTTTTCGGTAAAGGTAACTTAGTCATCTTGCCTTTTAAGCATGATTACATGTATCGTATGAATCCAATTCAAGCGATTCGAATTCCACATCGGTGTAATTCGGACATGCGTTTCTTGCTTATATAGCCAACGACAATGCCACATATAAGTCTATGTGATTATCCTTTTGAACGCAGCGTGTTGCTCCGATATTGAAAATGTCCTTTGGATCGTCCAGCGTATAAATGCCATTACTCAAGTTCGATTCCATAAAATCGCCATTCAAAGTTATATAACAACAATTGTTACTAAACGTCAAATGGAAACCATTTCTATTTAAGCAGGAAATAGAAACAATGTTCTTTATTAGAGAAGGAACATAATAGCAATTGTCCAGTTCCAAGACTAGTCCACTAGGGAGCTTCAGCAAATAAGTTCCGATGGCGACCGTAGCAACTTTTGCTCCATTGCCAACTCGCAAATTTGACTCCCCTCTGACAAGTCTTCTTCTATTCCTTAGCCCCTGTATGTCATTACATATATGTGAGCTACCCCCCGTATCCAATACCAAAGTGTCTAAGGAAATAGAATGACAATCAATAACGAAGATACCTGAAGAGGATGGGGCATCGGATGCCTTCTTCTTCTTCATGGACTCAAGATAAATCTTGCAGTTTCTTCGCCGGTGGCCTTCCTTGCCCATGATGATGGCAAGTGCCCTTTCTTGTTAGTTCCGCCTTCTTTGCCTTTTGTTCTTTCCTTTCTTACATTCTTTTGCCTTCCTCTTAGAACCTTTCTTTGAGAATCAACTATGAACCGCCTTCTCCTCATGCTTTATAGAAGGCTCCACAAGTCTTGACATATTGAGGCTCGGGAATGGTGGATTCAATTTGTTCATCCGATAGTTCATCATAAATTGCGAGAAACTCTTGGGCAAACAATGCAGAATTAAGTCAATACTTAACTCATGATCCATCACAAACCGAGGGTAGCTAGCGCTCGATGTACCCGTTCATCTTTAGCACAAGCACTCTGAGCAGAACCTTCTTGCATCTTCGTGGTGAAGAGGCCTAGAGACCTCGAACCTTTCGGATCTCGCTTGCTCATCGAACAACTCATGAAGATGGAAGACCATAGTATTAGCATCCATATGCTGCATCTTTGCTTTTGCGGCTCGGTACCATCGCCGCTAGCATGATGCAACTCGCCCGGCTCGAGAATCTGCCACATGTTTACGATAGACCAACATTTAGTGCAGGTTGCATCGTCCTTAGGGCCAGTCGGGAAGAGGCTCTTCAAGGACATATGCAAGCTTTTCCGCCTTGAGAACAATTCTCGGGTTTCTAAGCGATCCGAAGTTAGGCCCGGTCGGTTTATTGAATCCAAAATAGTGCGCAAATTCAAAGCGTCATGATCAATTTATTGACCTAGAAATACAAAGCGAGCATATATGAAAATGATTTTAAAAATGCATCAATATACATTTATAAATCCCATTCATTTTTGAATTTCAAAAACCCCAAAATCACTTGGAGATTGTAGGTCCATCTCGAATGGGCTGATATCCATCATAGTTATGAACAACCTTGGAGAGAGTCAACAAGCCATTCATAACTCTGACGGTAGGTATCATCTATACGATTGCATATCCCGTATATGCAACTATCACAATGTGCTATCAACTAATTGAATGTTCACACATACATCGGGTTGTTAACACATTAACAAGTATGCATCATATGCATAGCACTTCACCTCACCTCCTTTACATCGACCTTGGAGAGAGTCCAACAAGCCGATGCTCGGGTTAAAGCCAACCCATTAATCGGGACATAGTTTTAATATGGTTAGGCGCATTCAACCAATTAGCCCAGCTTGGAGAGAGTCCAACAACCAAAGCTAACGATTGACCTCGACTCTTACCATATTAGTATTAAACTATTCCATGGTTTGAACATATTGGGTTGAGTAGGGCTTGGAGAGTCAACAACCCAAACAAGAAGCGGAACTACGGTTCTAACCATATTAATGGAAGGTGTAGGCTTTAATATTGTTTAAGGGTTTTATGTCTCATCCTCTTTGCATGCAAATAACTATTATCTACATGGCATGGCATACATGGCATACATCTACTTGTCACGACACGCATGGCATAATGTTATGCATCTAATGCAATTACATGGCATACAATTATGTCATGTATATAATTTCCTTATATGTCATAACTATTTATGGAAATAAAATATGTTTAAGATTTGATTCTCCAAATCAAATCATAATTAAATTAGGAAACAAATTTCCAAATCTAATCACATATTTTATTCATGGAATTATTTGATTAAGGAAAATCTATTTAGGAAACCAATTTCCTAAATTATTAAAACTACTTATGGAAATAAAATATTTTAAGATTTGATTTCCCAAATCAAATCATGATTAAATTAGGAAACAAATTTCTAGAATCTAATCAAATATTTTATTTATGGAAAATATCAATTTCCATAAATACTTCCAACTGTCAAAAGTGGAAGATTTCCATAAATACTTCTAGACTTTCCAAAATTGAAAAATTTCCATAAATACTTCTAAATTTCCAAAATTAGAAAATTTCCAGAAATACATTATGACTATCATAAAACCATTTTACGATTATGTGAAACACAACACAGGCTCACGATACCCTTTGTTGGGTTTTAAACGCGTGGCGTGTGTGTGTTCGATCATGTTTAGTAAACATGAGCACAGCGGAAGCAATAAAAATAATAAATCTATATTTATTACAACACACACAACACACGCAGGCATATTACAACAAGTGTAGACATAACCGTAAATTTAAATTTGCAATAAAAGGAAATTTATCTACGTTATACCTTTCGTATGACGTGTAGCGGGAACGGCATCAACCGGAACGATCCTCGTAAGAATCGTCTCTATCCGTATCCACGTCGAGCTCCTCGGGATGACTTCGCTAAGTCACGAGCTTCGTCTTCGTACGGGTTACTAGCCTCGTGTTGAAGACGACGTGATCGAGAGATGATCACGATCCGAATCCAAATTCGGATCCTAAAATGAGTTCTCAAAACTTCGCTTCTCCGGAGAGGTATTCGTCAACCGTTTGGCGAATCGCCGTCCCCACCTCAGAGGATTACCGGAGATCAAATCCCCGGTAAGTTAGCCGCTGTCGGAGCACTAACCGTCGTCCAAACGACGCTCCGACAACAAAGAAACAAGCTGTCCAGAAAAACTGGACCGCGGGTGGTGGAGGACTAGAGGCCGGCTAAGGCAAGATGGAAGCTCACCTTATCACGAACCCAAAGGGAGATCGCGGAGGTGCCGGAGGTTCTCGGCTGAAGCTTGGGCGCCGGCAAAGACTTGGGCGACACACAAGCTGGCGGCGGCTTTAGGGTTGGCGCCAATTAAAAGGTGGGTGGCGGCAACTCAAGGGGGGCTAGGGTTTTGATTAGGGCTTAATTATCCCTTAAGCCCTCTTTTATAGAGAACTACTTCTCTTAATGGTTATTGGATCATAACCATTAGGCCCGTTAACCCGCTCCATTAGGATAAGTTAAAATAAACCAAACCATGATGGTTTATTTTAAGTTAAAATGAACCAAACCAACTTTTGGTTCATTCGTTTAAAATAAACCAAACCCTTTGGTTTATTCTCATCCATTGGATTAGAACCAAACCATTTTGGTCCATCCATTATGTCTTCATAAGACACGGCCCATCCACGCTTCCATTGCATTGAAACAATTTCATGCTCGCTTTATGTTTGGTCGACCAAACATAGTTTCTCTCGATGCGAGAATCCCATTCTCAAGCTCGTTTTAAATCCTTTGGATTACACTCGTTGTCGTGTGACCAAATAGGTTCTCGGTTTATGTTGGCCGTCTATAATTAACCATTAATTATAGAGCGATCATGAGTGGCACCTAGTAGTACATCATGATCCCCAATTAGCAGAAAAGATCAGCGGTTGATCGAACTATTTACGAAACCCTTGATGCTCGAATGAATCGTGCCCCATTCCCTTCACTCATCTTATACCCACTTGGTTCGAGGACATGGTCTATTGTGTCGATCCCACTAAGTGACTCGTCACACCTAGCCCAAGTATCATTTCCTCGTCCTCACAGTTCTAGTTACTCCACATGTTATGAAGAGTACCTTACTCTAAACATGTAATGCTTTGGCCAGACTTTAGTAACAATCCGACGAGAGGCCATGGGTATACATCTCCTCAAAAGTGGTGAATCCTTTATAGGCTATTCAAACACCTTGATCACGACTTATACCCAATCATCCGGGTCCACATCTCCTTAGAGATGTTTGCTTAAGATGTCAAAGCATAAGTCTCCATGATCAAGATGACTTGAATACGCAAGTCGAAGGAACATCGCACTTAAGCCCGATAAGAACTTCATTGACATATCTATATATGCAGAGAACCATATGAAGTCTTACGGCTGGTCACTCCAATGAACTAGTTACCATAACTAGCATCCACGATTAACTCCGGACATCACTATGTCTCCAGCCAGTGAGAATTAGCTGCTTGGATACACCAAGGAGTATACCTCGTGCTAGTCTCGACAGAATCGATGGTGTCCAAATCCATCTATTCATCGACTAGGGATAATTTCGATACATCACAATTACACATGTAGAGATACTCACTAGTTGTGATCCAATCATAAATTCTCTCATGCTGTGAATCGTATCGTGGACATTCAGTAAATGAGTTTAAGATCCAATCAAATACATAAAACATGTATACTCAAATAGTGAATCTTCATTTATCATATAAATGGTTCATACATAAGGCGATTGCCTTAGGACATCTCTCATATATTACTAACACATGGCCAAGCCGACTGAGCCCGAACAAGACTCCGAACCTGAGGAAGAGTCCGAGTCCGAATCCGATGATGAGTCGCTATTCAAGACAAGCCATGGATACGCATCCAGTTCAAAAGAGTCACTTAAGGAAAGTCGGTCTTTGCTTAGTACTTTATACAATGCAATTAAATTCTTAACTAGAAAGTTAGCTAAGTCCGAGTCCAAGGTCGAGACCATAGATGAGGAGGTTAAACTCCTTAAACACAAGGTCTTCCTAACCTCTTCGACTATTCAAGTTCAAGAGGACTTAACTCAAGTTGAAAAGCTCGAAGTTGAAAACTCAGTTTTGAAAGGTCAAGTCGAAGACCTTTGGCATACGTTGGAAAGGTTTACTTTGGGATCCAAGGGACTTGACCTTTTACTTGGATCGCAAAGGGCTATATACAACAAAGTCGGGCTCGGGTTTAGCTCAAATACGACTAATAAGTCGTATATGTTGATTGTAAGTAGAAATAAAAAATATGTCCAAGAATGGGTCCCTAAGACCATTTTGATTTCCCAATTAGGATTGAACAAGTACCGGGTTCCCAAGGACCAAATCCACTATGTGGAAAGATCGAACCGAATCAATGGTCCAGGGGGAGCTAGTACAAAATTTATTTGCGCTATTAATTAGACTTTGCATGCTTAGATATTTTTTCTTTTTATTTCTTTTAGAATGGTTAGATAGGAACTATAACTTGTCAACACTTGACAACATAGTACTAGGACGCGGCGAGATAATAGTACGCTAAGAAAGCGAAGTCTTGTGTGTCCGATTTAGATAAGGCGTATCTAGCTTGGTGCACTCGACTAAGTGGAACTAGCTGAAGCTACCTCGCCGTATCCTTAACTAGTTAGACCAGGAAGTGATCTTAGGTGAATCAAGTTATTATTTTCTCGAATTTGGCTTTTTCTAAGGAAGTGGTCATTGTTTCGATCAAAGAAGGTCTTTATGCCTCACCACGACCTGGAAGCCAATGTCTTGAAAAGATGACTTGGTGAGCTTAGGGTTAAATCCGAATCTAACACAAGGTTGACTAGTTTCGATTCATTAAAATTAATCAAGTAAAATTGAAGTCATCTCACAAAAACACATAAGGATGACGTGTTTGAACATGTAGAAATGGGTGAGATGATCTAGGTCTATTAATCTTCAACCAACCCTTAAATTCTAATATCCGATCCAACTACCTTGTGTGTAGGATCAATGGATGTTGGACAATGGGTGCTCCCGACATATGACCAGAGACCAACTTAAATTTTCGAAGCTTAGATTCAAACTACAAGGATCGGTAGCTTTCGGAAACAACGGCAAGCTCAAAATCATCGGATCAGGTGACATTGAGCTAAATTCTAATTTCACAATTCATAATATTTTATTAGTCGAAGATTTTCAATATAATTTACTTAGTGTAAGTCAATTGTGTGATAACAACTATAAGGTTATATTCCTAGAAAATGAATGCTTAATTAAAACAAATGAAACCTCTAAAATAATACTTAAAGGAACTAGGAATAGCAACATCTACACAATTAACTTACCCAACTCCTCAACCAAGTGTCTTATGACACAGCAAGAGGATCTTGGTTGTGGCATGATAACTATCATTTTGTTATATTATTATGGTCCTTAATATCACCATTTTAATCCTCTCGTGTGTTTAATTGTTGATTATTTGCATATTTTATGAGTTGGATCATCTTTTGGACCTAATTATAAATTCTCTTATATTTTAGACTTATAATGCAAAATTTATCTTTATTTGTAGGAGATCGAGATGGGCCACTGGACTAGACTCAAGTTGGATCAAATATGGTTTCATCTAGGACTAGAAGGACCATTCCAAACTGGATTAATCTGGGTCTTTCATCGTGATCGAAGGCAAATCGATCAAGGGATTAGATCTAAACATTATGGACCATACGATGAAAGCAGTTTATTCTGAGCTATTTATCCAGGTCTGGAGAGATCCAGTCCATACATTTCGATCTGGACATCTGAGCCCTTCCTCCAGATTCAACTGATCATAATTATCCCTTCAAATGGATCAGATCCTTCCATTCAAAAGCGGAGAAATCACAGTTGTTGGATCACAACCTTCTGAATGGATTAATTGCTTAATCAAACCCTAGCTTAGTTGGACGGCTTGGATTAAAGGGGTTTGGATCGGACGGTCATGCCAAATCACTCAAGTTTTCCCAAATCGCGCAGAAAATAACAGTTTTCTTCTTCCCTAATCCGCGCAACTTCCTCCCCAAAATCGCACTTCGCCGGCGGCTTTCTTCCACAGCATCCGCCCGAAGCACCGTCAGCCGTTCCCTTCCTCCACCAAGGCCAGCGGTGGCATTCCCTATTTCCTCATCTTCTCCACGCAGCGCAGCCCCTTCTTCATCCCAAAATGAGCGCGGCGACAGCGATTCCACTATAGCACTCCGGCGATGATTCCGGCAATCCTAGGTTCTTCCCTGATTCCATTTCATCGGGTGTCCTCTCCTTCCCTTGGTCCGGCGGAGCTCGCAGCTGCAATTGGGCGTCGGCATTCCGTTGATCGAATAGTGGGAGTTCGTCTGTCTTCACCGGCGATCCTCATATCCCTCACCGACAGAGCTGAGCTACCCTAGTGGGTCGTGGTCACGCGAAGCTAGGGGTGACTTGCTACTGTCGGGATCCCACATAACCTGTTCCCAGTTCCAGCGGCAGCGCTTCTTCCAATCCAGGGCATTCTTCAACAGCATATGGTGGCAATAATCCTTTGTTCCCATATCTGATTCCATCCATAGTAGCTGTTGTGGTCACGGCAGTCCTGCATCCATCATCGGAGTTGTGAACTACTGCATCGATCCACCTCTCATCGGATTCTGACGAGAGATCCGTACCCTAAGACCCTTGGAGTTGTTCGGTATTGTCGTAGGTCATCGGAGAGGGTGGTACCTTTCCGATGTTTGTGGATGACTGTTGATTTACTTTATTGATCTACTGTTGATTCACTATTGTATTTCTTATTGTTTTACTGCATTGTTCACTTTGGGTATTTTAGTATTTTTACATCGTTGGCTCATTACTGTGCACTATATTTTTTCAGTATTGATTTCCTAGTGTTCAGTGTGTTTCAATGATGTTTCAATAGTATTTTGTTTATGTGTGGTAAATCGTGCACGTGGTAATTAGTTTGATAGTTTAGTGAGTCTTGTTATTCGTTTACAGTGTTTACCTAGTGGTTAGATTTATTTCCTTTACTGTAATTATTCTTTCGATGTTTTTAGTTAATCTTCGGCCAGTGTACCATATAGTGACACTGCGGTGTTTGGTTGAATTATTTTCTGTCTGTTAGTTTAGCTTTTTCAGTAACTGTTTGATCACTGTGTCGTATAGTGACAGTACGGTACTTGGTTGAATTGTTCACCTTTGTTTCTTGACCACTGTGTCGTATAGTGACAGTGATGTGGTTGGTTGATTTATTTTCTATCTGTTAGTGTAGCTTTTTAGTGATTGTTTGATCACTGTGTCGTATAGTGACAGTGCGGTACTTGGTTGAATTGTTCACATTTGTTTCTTGATCATTGTACTGTATAGTGACAGTGTCGTGCGTGATCACTTACTTCTGCACATTAGGATAGTTACTTGTTACTTATTGTTTGGTAGTTAGATTTACTTCCTGCAGCTTTAATTTCCATGTTTGTTTGTTTACCAGAATTGTTTGATCATTGCATCGTATAGTGACAGTGCGGTGCAAGGTTGAATCGTTCTTGCATTAGGTTAGCTTCCTGGGAATTAATAATTGGTAGTTAGGTTTACTTTTTGCATGTTTAATTCTCATGTTTGCTTTTGATTTAGCATTTTAATTGTTTTGATAATTGTAAAAATCCCCAGTGTTTACTTCTGTTTAAAAATAAACATCCAGCCATTAGGTTCGTTAGGAGACGATTCGAGTCAGTCCTATACTGCATTAGTGTAGTTAGGGGGTTCGGTAAATAATTTTGTAACGGTACCATGACAAATTCACCATCTATCAAAATTTTGGCTCCGTTGCCAGGGACCTTAAATGGTGTTCGTTTGCCTTTAAACTGTAGTAGTTTGTTTTCTTTTCTTTTCTTTTGTTATTGGTGTCTTTTCTATTATTTCTATCTTTTCTATTTGTTACTCATTGTATTTGTTTGTGTGGATGACTAGGTCTTCAGGCAATAATCTACTTGCATTTTATCCCTTCCCTCAGAGGCCCTGCCTAGGAAGAGGGTTGTTGAAGAAAAGGATAGGGAATTCCAGGAGCTAGTAAATTCCCAAGTATGTCGAGGTTCTGAAAGATTTATGTATTCACAAGAAGAAGCTGAAAGAATTTCTTGCAGATTTTTATATTCTTGATATGAAGGTAGGAGATGTTGTAGTTCGGTTCAGTATTTTGAACGCTATGAAGCATCCGATAAAGGATCATTCTATTCTTAGCGTGGTTATAGCTTATGAGTTGGACTGCATGAACTTTATTTCTTAGTCTGTTTTTCATTTGGATATCTCTGCACCTTCTACATTTTGTTGTTATTTTATTGATTCTGATGTTGATAATGATTTGTTGTTAGGACCTATCTATGGGCCCTCTTTTATGTAGACAGGGATATGGAATGTGTAGGGACTTGCACGCTTCAGGCGACGCCCCAAGGATCACTTCCGTCAGATGTTTTTGAGAAAAGTTATTTCATAGTTGAGCATGGGATATCTTAGGTCATATCATCTCTGTGTATGGTATTGAAGTAGATCCTGCTAAAATTCATATTATATCTTCTTTATCTTACCCCGCTTCTGTGTGGGAAGTTCGTGCTTTTCTAGGTCATGCAGGGTTCTACAGACGTTTTATCAGAGACTTCAATAAGATTGCCCTACCCTTGACCAACTTGTTACAAAAGAAGGTGGTATTTCAGTTTGACCAGGATTGTGAGGGAGATCGAGCCCACCCCCATAGCAGATTCTTTTCCAGATGAGCAACTTTTTCACCTGAAGGGTAAGACACCATGGTATGCAGATCTTGCTATTTATTTAGTTGTCGTATTGTACCTTCACATTTTACTCATGCACAAGTCCAGAAATTGAAAAGTGATGCTAAGTATTATGTATGGGATGATCTTTATCGTTGAAAATTTTGTAGTGATCAGATTATTAGATGATGTGGACTTGATTATGAGTTTCATTCCATACGTACTTACTTTTTTTTATTCTCTGGCTTATGGGGGGGGGGGGGTATTTTGGACCCCAAAGGACTGCTAGAAAAGTTGTAAAGTCTAGTTTGTATTGGCCCGTCTTATTTCATGATGCCTTTGAATTCTACAAGTCTTGTGAGCGATGTCAACGAACAGGGAACATAGGACGTAGAAATGAAATGCCTCAACAACTTTTGTTATTCTGTGAGATTTTTGATATTTGGGGTATTGATTTTATGGGTCCGTGTCCTGTATCTTTTGTATTTTCATATATTCTTTTGGCATATGATTATGTTTCTAAATGGGTGGAGGCCATCCCCACCAGGACTGATGATTCTCTAGTTGTTATGGATTTTGTTAGGTCTCACATATTTTGCAGATTTGGAGTTCCCAGGGCGATCATTAGCGATCAAGGGTCTCACTTTTGCAACAGACTCATGAAGTATCGAGCAAAGAGATCAAGTCTATTCTAGAGAATACGGTGGGGCCAGACATGATGATGCTTTTTCTCCGACTTAAAAGGGGAGTGTGTTCTTTTATTTACTACATTTATTTTCTTCCTTTCATGTTCGGAATAATTTGTCTGGTTGATGTTGGTGCAGTAGGCACCTAAGTCGAACCTGAGTTTTGATTATAGTAAATGATACAAAGTTAAGCTCATGTCGTTATCTCACGAGATGAATCGAGAGTGCAGAAAATTGTTATAGCTGGAGCTGAAGGCTAGCGACACCCGGAGGAAGCCACGGTGGTCGGGCGACACTCGAGTGACTTCAGAGGGAGCCGAAGGAATCGAGTGGAAGGCCGGAAGCGAAAGCGACACAGTAAGTATCGAGGTAAGCTCATGTGTGTGCGAGAGTAAGTGAGGTTGTATCCTCTTTACGGGGATGATCTTAAGCATAGATCCAACCAAAGACATCCTATAGGTGATCTAGGTCGAGATTGTACGGTCGAAGGTCGTCGAAATAATGTTTTTGTTAAGCTAACTTTGCCTTGCAGCTAGCATCGATCATTGCCCGGCTTGGAGGACTCATTGTCGTCAACAATCGACTTCGAGTCGGATTCGATCGATGTGCCATCGATCGGTGATGATGGCCATCAGTCGACTGATGGTCAAGGATCAGCCTCGAGGAGTCAAGGCTTACCACCTCATTTCAAGGGGAGTGGTGCTCAAATGTGATTGGCTAGGGTTCCTCTCGAAAAGGGGCTCAAAGGCTGTAAAAGGAGGGCCTATCCTAGTGTAGGGATCTCGTATGCAAAATAGCATATGCGCAATGAAAAAATAGGATCCCTTCCAAGTGATCCTTGCGAAAGAAAACCTCGTACAAAAATAAATTTCTCAAAACCTATCTTATAGGAGAATATTACCTTTGTTGCGTGCCCTTTGTAATCCCGCTTCTCCTTGGGTTTGTTGGATCTTTTAGCACGTTCAAATGTCCGTGCCTCTATATGTATCCACACGAGCAAGCTCTTGTCTCACAAAAGAAACTAGAAGAGCTCTCCTTTACTTCTTGCTAGAGAAGTCCCTAAAGGAGAGGAAAGTAGGGAAAAAGAGAAAGGAAAAAGAAGACTACTCTTCTTGCTACACTCACAAAAGCCACACAACCAAATGCTCTCACCACCAAGCTCTCTCCAAGCCTCAAGCTTCAACCATTTGGCCGGCCACCCCATGGGGTGTTTTATAGGATTGAAAAACCTTTCACCTCCTAACACATTCAATGCAATCAATTGTATTGAAACATAATCAAACAAGGAGTTACACTTCTTGTTTGGCCAGCCACATGTGGGGGAAATCCAAAGGTCAAAACCCTTTGTCTCCTTCCACCTCATCAAGCTTAGGTGGCATGCTTAGGTGGCATTCATGCATGTTGGATTAATCTTATTAATCCAATAAGCTTATGTTGTCATATTGAATTAATCTCATTAAATCAATAAGGTAACATATTGAATTAATCTTATTAAATTAATTAAGCTTAGCATATTGAATTAATCTCATTAAATCAATAAGCTAAAATTCTCATTAAGCTTAAAGTCCAAAAACCATTTTGTACTTAAGCTCATTCCCAAATTGTTCTAGTCAAACTAGAATGCACTAATTCTTCTAATTATCATGCTCTTTGTGTGTGACCCTATAGGCTCTCATAACGTTGGCAGTGGATCTAATCTCTTTTAGATACACAAGCGATGAGCGGCATCTAGCAATACATCATTGCTACCCAAGTTACGAAATAAGTCAAGATCCGACTAACCTTTCCGTGACTACTATAATGTATGATCGTGTCCTTCTATCCTTGATATCAGATTGACCAATGAGGCATAGACCGTGTCATCCTCGATCAATCTATGTGTTTCTTGATCCCTGAGTAAACTGACTCAAACAAATGAGCTCAATATCTCATATTGACTCATTCGAGCATGGCCATGCGTTTTAGTAGTTCTACTCAATCAAGGGGCCCACAGATATCACTCCCGTCATATGGGAGGGATAGATCCCATCTACATCACTCACATCCCTCAGTATAATTTGTTATATACCCAGTAATCGCCTTTATGGTCCACCCTGTTACGGGTGACGTTTGACGATACCAAAGCACATAACTCCTTATGTAGGGAACCGTAGTGACTTTAGTTTTGAGGACTATTCATACCAATAGTCACATGAGAAAGTTTATGACACTCATATGACGATCCATGAAACTTTCTCATGGCGGGTCAGTTCAGTATATATTCTCTAATATATACCCATGTGTCAACTTGATATCATATATCTATGACTTGTGAGATCAAGTCATCAATTGACCTACATGCTAGTCTTTATGTATTAATATTGCCCTTGCATATTAATACTTGACTAGGAACATTTAGGAAAGTGTTCTCTACAGCCTCTCATAATCAATTCTGCCAATTGATGTGCTGTAGATAAGAACCTACTTTTCTAGGGCATTATTATATATTTAATTTAGCTGGCACAAGCAAGACATAAATATATAATAACCAATCCTTTGCCTTTATAGAATATGATACAAAATGTTCCCTATTCAACCATCACATGATTGGTTCTAGGGCTATAACTAACAATCTCCCACTAGCACTAGTACCAATCACTATGATATCTAATACCTAGTGACCTAATGTGACCATCATGCTTCCTCTGTGCCAAAGCCTTGGTCAATGGATCTGCGATGTTAGCTTCTGTCGGTACTCTGCATATCCTCACATCTCCTCTATCGATGATCTCTCAAATGAGATGGAAGCACCACAGTATGTGTTTGGTCCGCTGATGTGATCGAGGTTCCTTAGCCTGTGCAATAGCCCCATTGTTGTCACAATAGAGGTCTATTGGATCTGCAATGCTAGGAACTACCCCAAGTTCACTGATTAACTTGCATGCAAGCGACCTCCTTCTTTGCACGCATCGACGCGACAATATACTCGGCACATTGTAGAATCAAGAAGCGTGTCTGCTTCGAACTCTTCCAGCTCACAGCTCCACCATTCAGGCAAAACACGTACCCCGATTGCGATTTATAGTCATCCTTGTCTGTTTGGAAGCTTGCATCACTGTAACCCTTTACAGTTAGCTCCTCATTGCCTCCAAATATCAGAAAATATTCTTTCGTTCTTCGTAAGTATTTAAGAATATTTTTGACTGCTATCCAGTGACTTTCACCTGGATCCGACTGGTATCTACTCGTCATGCTCAAAGCATACGAGACGTCAGGACAAGTACAAAGCATGGCGTACATGAAAGACCCTATGGCAGATGCATAAGGGATCTTATCAATGCGATCTCTCTCCTCCTTAAAAGAGGGACAGTGAGTCTTTGAAAGACTCACACCATGTGATAAAGGTAGAAATCCTTTCTTGGAATTTTGCATAGCAAAACGATCTAGCACTTTATCAATGTATGTACTCTGACTTAGGCCAAGTAATCTCTTAGATCTATCTCTATAGATCTTAATGCCTAAAATATAGGCAGCTTCACCTAAGTCTTTCATCGAGAAACAATTCCCTAACCACATCTTCACAGATTGGAGTGAGGGAATATCATTTCCGATGAGAAGTATGTCATCTACATACAAGATAAGAAATACAACTGTGCTCCCACTATTTCTCTTGTAGACACAAGGTTCATCTTCATTCTTGATGAAACCAAACTCCTTGATTGCATTATCGAATCGAAGATTCCAGCTTCGAGAGGCTTGCTTTAGTCCATAAATGGACCTTTGCAGTTTGCATACCTTTCCAGGATGCTTTGGATCTTCAAAACCCTCAGGCTATGTCATGTACACATCCTTGAGTAGCTTTCCATTCAGAAAAGCGGTTTTGACATCCATCTGCCAGATCTCATAATCGTGGTAGGCTGCAATAGCAAGTATGATCCGAATGGATTTAAGCATCGCAACTGGTGAAAAGGTTTCATCATAGTCAATACCATGAATTTGTTTGAATCCTTTAGTCACCAATCTACCTTTATAGGTATGCTTATTACCATCCATGTCAGTCTTTACTTTAAAGACCCACTTACACCCAATAGGTTTTACCCCTTCAGGTGGATCAACCAAGGTCCATACTTGATTAGTGTACATGGATTCCATTTCGGATCTCATGGCCTCTAGCCATTTCTCAGAATCTGGGCTCATCATAGCTTCTTGATAGGATGTAGGCTCGTCAAGATCGACAAGCAATACTTCACCGTTGTCAGTCAAGAGAAAAGAATATCTCTCGGGTTGACGATGGATCCTATCAGATCTACGAAGAGGTTGTTCTACTTGAACAGGTGTTTGCTCCACAACTCTTTGGGCAATAATTTCCTCATCCACAACACTTTGTGGTGCCTGTTCATTTTCCATCGAAGCCTTAGTGTTATCTCATCTTGAATTTCTTCAAGATGAATTTTACTCCCACTAGTTTGTCTAGAAATAAATTCTCTTTCTAGAAAGACAACATTTCTGGCAACAAACACCTTGCCAAGTGTGGGATTGTAAAAGTAATATCCCTTAGTTTCCTTGGGATATCCTACAAAATAACACTTATCTGATTTGGCTCCTAGTTTATCTGAGACTTGACATCTCACATAAGATTCACAACCCCAAATCTTTATAAAAGACATTTTGGGACTCTTCCCAGTCCATAACGTATATGGTGTCTTTTCTATGGCTTTTGATGGGACACGATTAAGTGTGAAAGCGACTGTCTCTAGAGCTAAACCCCAAAAGGAAGTAGGTAGATCAGTCTGGCTCATCATTGATCGTACCATATCTAATAGAGTACGATTTCTCCTCTCAGATACACCATTCCATTGTGGTGTTCCAGGTGGAGTGAGTTGGGATATTATCCCACACTCAGCCAGGTGATCACGAAACTCTTGACTAAGGTATTCACCACCTCGATCTGATCGAAGTAGCTTAATACGCTTACCAAGTTGGTTTTGTACTTCATTCTTGAATTCTTTAAACTTTTCAAAGGATTCTGACTTATGTCTCATCAAATATAAGTAGCCAAATCTACTCATATCATCAGTGAAAGTAATAAAGTACTTATAGCCTCCTCTGGCTTCGACATTGAAAGGGCCACATACATCAGTATGTATGAGTCCTAACAAGTCTGTCGCTCTCTCGCCATGTCCACTAAATGGAGTTTTAGTCATCTTTTCTAAAAGACAAGATTCGCATACCTCATATGATTTAAAATCAAATGAGCCCAATAATCCATCTTTATGGAGTTGGGATATGCGTTTTTCATTTATGTGACCTAGGCGACAGTGCCAGAGATATGTTTGGTTCAAATCATTCAATTTGAACCGTTTAGTATTTACGTTATAAATTGGGTTTTCTAAATCTAGAACATAGAGACCATTCATAAGTGGTGCATTACAATAGAACATTTCATTTAAATAAATGGAACAACATTTGTCCTTTATTATAAAAGAAAAGTTTTTCTTGTCTAAACAAGATACAAAAATTATGTTTTTCGTTAATGCAGGTACATAAAAGCACTCCTCTAGTTCTAAGATAAGCCCAGTGGGCAAAGACAAAGAATATGTTCCTACAGCTACAGCAGCAACTTTTGCATCATTGCCTACTCGTAGGTCCACTTCGCCCTTTGCCATTAGTCTACTATTTCTCAATCCCTGCACATTAGTACAAAT
Source organism: Wurfbainia villosa (assembly GCA_025175895.1). Lineage (NCBI taxonomy): Eukaryota > Viridiplantae > Streptophyta > Magnoliopsida > Zingiberales > Zingiberaceae > Wurfbainia > Wurfbainia villosa. The sequence continues at coordinate 31,362,344 of CM046000.1, read as the reverse complement.
GTGAGATGCACATCCGGTATCTAATACCCATGTAGAAGAAATAGATAGATTAACTTCTATAACGTGTATACCTGAGGCTGAAGTCCTACTTCTTTTATTCTTTACTTCCTCAAGGTAGACTTTGTAGTTCCGCTTCCAAAGGTCGATCTCACCGCAATGGAAAGTCCCTTCCTTAGGTACTTTACCTTTACCCTTTGAAGTGGATGAATTGGCCTTGCCTTTGGCTTGGGTCTTACCCTTGCCTTTCAAGGCTTACCTTTGCCCTTCTTGACCATTAGTCGTTACTAACTTTCTTTTTGAGATTTGGTTTGTGATTCTTAACATCTTTGAGAATCTCGAGCAAAGGTTTATCAATTTCATTCATGTTATAATTCATGACGAATTGATTATATGCTTAAGCGATTGCGAGGATAACATCGGTTGCCAATTCTTGGCTCAATGGAAAACCCAGTCTTCAAGGTTCTCAACAGCGTACCCGATTATTTTAAGTACGTGAGTTCCTACAGTGTTCCTTCTTGCATCTTGCATGCAAAAAGAGCCTTAGACACTTCAAAACGCTCGTGCCTAGCTTGTCCTTGATATAGTTTCAAATGCTCAACCATATCATAGGCATCCATGTTCTCATGTTGCTTACGAAGCTCGAGTTCATGGTGGCAAGCATAAGACATGACACATCTGCGTCATCTTGATGCTTCTTATAAGCATCCTTTTCAAACGAGTGGTCGCGAGGCGGGTGTTTCGAGGATAGACGCTCTAGGACATACAGTTTACGTTCTTTGAGGATAATCCTCAAGTTCCTATACCGATCTAGAAAGTTAGCTCCATTGAGCTTGTCTTTCTCAAGGGACAGATCGCAAGTTGAGGGTGTGTCGTGTTAGATGACATGGTGATCTACAACATTAAAATGCAAAATTAAGTATCATACCTAAGTCATTTAATTAGGCCTTTAATTAAATGAGGCTCCCACTAAATTCTCATAGCTTTGATATGAGCTAATCACATATGTAGGCAAACACATTTTGCTTACATCATTAGCTTCTATTTAGCTATAAATTTATATGGGATAAAGATCCACATCATACTTCGTCTTGAGTTAGCTTTGGCTAATCGCCCAAGACGTAGTATGATTAGGTAGGCAATCTTTTGCCAATTACATCTGATGTAACTCTTTAATAGCTTTGGTTAAGTTTAGATTAGTTTAGTGCTTATTCCTAAACCAGCTTCCAGGTCGTGGCGAGGCACAGAGGCCTTCTTTGATATCGGAGCAACGACCACTTCTAAGACAAAGCTGATGTTCGAAAATCACACAAAACTAATTTTTAAAACTTATGTTCAAAGCTAATATATGCCTCTACTTTCTTAATTAAGTCTTAACCAAGTTTGATAGCGGGACATCACGATTGTCCACTCGCACTCTTCCAAGATAAAATGCATTGCTTTGCTTTGGCAAACCCAACAACAAATGATCGAGGAAGTAGTGAGTACCAAACTTTGGTAGGCATATCGTTTTTGACTTATTAAGATATAAATTTAAACATGCATCACATACATATTAGCATACATCACATATAAGCTAAATTAACATGCATCACATACAAGCTAAATTAACATGCATCACATACATATTAAACTAAGCGTGTCATGGTTATGGCCCTTATTCTACAATCTTCTCAAGCCAATGAAAAGATTGATTGGTCAACCTAGGGATAGCATCTTCTCCCAAGTGCTTCCTTTTGGTTGTCTTGTGTTGTTGACTTCCTCCTTGTAACATCATCTTCCAATGGACCCTCCATCTTTGTTGTGTATATTACAAAAGGAGAAATACTCGAGTTACATTCGAGTCTAAAACTAATTTTACAACAAGAATTTTAGGAGAAAGGCACGACACGCAGGCCGTATTAAGAATTACAACACACACATTCACAAACTTTTTTGGGACTAGGCCATAACCATACACCATGTCAATTTTAACTTTTAAAAGACATCGGATATTTTATTATGTTTGAAAAAATTGCTAAAGCAATTATCAACTCATAATAAAATTTATCCTACTTCTATATCATATATAAAATAGAGAAAACCTATTTTTATACGATCTTTCGCAAGTGGCTCTGATACCCTTTGTAGGGATCTCGGATGCAAATAGCATATGCAATGAAAATAGGATCCCTTCCAAGTGATCCTTGTGAAAGAAAACCTCGTACAAAAATAAATTTCTCAAAACCTATCTTATAGGAGAATATTACCTTTGTTGCATGCCCTTTGTAATCCCGCTTCTCCTTGGGTTTGTTGGATCTTTTAGCACGTTCAAATGTCCGTGCCTCTATATGTATCCACACGAGCAAGCTCTTGTCTCACAAAAGAAACTAGAAGAGCTCTCCTTTACTTCTTGCTAGAGAAGTCCCTAAAGGAGAGGAAAGTAGGGAAAAAGAGAAAGGAAGAAGAAGACTACTCTTCTTGCTATACTCACAAAAGCCACACAACCAAATGCTCTCACCACCAAGCTCTCTCCAAGCCTCAAGCTTCAACCATTTGGCCGGCCACCCCATGGGGTGTTTTATAGGATTGAAAAACCTTTCACCACCTAACACATTCAATGCAATCAATTGCATTGAAACATAATCAGCCGGCCACATGTGGGGGAAATCCAAAGGTCAAAACCCTTTGTCTCCTTCCACCTCATCAAGCTTAGGTGGCATGCTTATGTGGCATGCTTAGGTGGCATGCTTATGTGGCATTCATGCATGTTGAATTAATCTTATTAATCCAATAAGCTTATGTTGTCATATTGAATTAATCTCATTAAATCAATAAGGTAACATATTGAATTAATCTTATTAAATCAATTAAGCTTAGCATATTGAATTAATCTCATTAAATCAATAAGCTAAAATTCTCATTAGGCTTAAAGTCCAAAAACCATTTTGTACTTAAGCTCATTCCCAAATTGTTCTAGTCAAACTAGAATGCACTAATTCTTCTAATCATCATGCTCTTTGTGTGTGACCCTATAGGCTCTCATAACGTTAGCAGTAGATCTAAACTCTTTTAGATACACAAGCGATGAGCGACATCTAGCAATACATCATTGCTACCCAAGTTACGAAATAAGTCAAGATCCAACTAACCTTTCCGTGACTACTATAATGTATGACTGTGTCCTTCTATCCTTGATATCAGATTGACCAATGAGGCATAGACCGTGTCATCCTCGATCAATCTATGTGCTTCTTGATCCCTGAGTAAACTGACTCAAACAAATGAGCTCAATATCTCATATTGACTCATTCGAGCATGGCCATGCGTTTTAGTAGTTCTACTCAATCAAGGGGCCCACAGATATCACTCCCGTCATATGGGAGGGATAGATCCCATCTACATCACTCACATCCCTCCGCATAATTTGTTATATACCCAGTAATCGCCTTTATGGTCCACCCTATTACGGGTGACTTTTGATGATACCAAAGTACATAACTCCTTATGTAGGGAACCGTAGTGACTTCAGGTTTGAGGACTATTCATACCAATAGTCACATGAGAAAGTTTATGACACTCATATGACGATCCATGAAACTTTCTCATGGCGAGTCAGTTCAGTATATATTCTCTAATATATACCCATGTGTCAACTTGATATCATATATCCATGACTTGTGAGATCAAGTCATCAATTGACCTACATGCTAGTCTTTATGTATTAATATTGCCCTTGCATATTAATACTTGATTAGGAACATTTAGGAAAGTGTTCTCTACAGCCTCTCATAATCAATTCTGCCAATTGATGTGTTGTAGATAAGAACCTACTTTTCTAGGGCATTATTATATATTTAATTTAGCTGGCACAAGCAAGACATAAATATATAATAACCAATCCTTTGCCTTTATAGAATATGATACAAAATGTTCCCTATTCAACCATCACATGATTGGTTCTAGGGCTATAACTAACACCTAGGGTTTCCTCATCAATTCTAAGCTTCCAAAAGCCTCCGCCAAGCTACAACTTTCCGACAACGAAGTGCTTCTTCTCCGACGTCTAGGTTTTAATTGCTTTCTTTTTGTAACGTCGGTTTAAGTTTTTATTTCAGTTCATTACTGTAATTTCTTGGAGCTTTTATCGTAATGAGGAGAGGAGTGTTCCTCTACCTCAAGCTTTGTTTTTTTTGTATCGATTAACTCCTACCTCTAATGAGGAGGAGTTCTTTAGTGTTTTTGCCCTCCGTACATGGTCAAGGACTGCTAGGGCCTTGGAGTAGTAGCCGAAGGCTACGAACCAAGTAAAAATATTTGTCTCCTTTTATTTATTGCTTATCTTTCCACTGCAAATTAATTATCTACTCGAGTTTTAACGAACGAACAAAAAGAAAAGGTTTTATCGCTATTCACCCCCCCCCCTCCAGCGATCTGCTTCGATCCAACAATTGGTATCAAAGCCGGGGGCGCTTAGATTTGGTGAAACCACCAATCTAGTATTTTTTTTTTACAGATTTGTTTTTCGTTCGTTTAAATTTTTCTCTCGCACTACTAATCCAAGATGAAGTCTTGGTACTCTTCTTTTGGTTTTGTTTTGCAAGTATTCACTTTTGGAGTAGCCGACGGTAAAATGGGCATAACTTTTCGTACAAGTTGACCCACGAAACAGGCAACCTACCAAAACGAAGCTCTCTGAGAGATCTACACTTCTTATGAGGGTTTACCCTTGTAACAAGCTGTCTTCATCCCTAAAACCCAACGTTTAGTACCATTTCGGGGACATCGGAGGTTGTAAGTGCTCATCTTTTATTTTAGTTGGTTATTTCTCGTTTATTCCTTTTGTTTCTTTTCATTTCCTACATTACTAATCCAAGGCAAAGTCTTGGAACCTTTTTCGTGTTTTTTTTATTATTTTGTGTGCAAGGTTTCCCTTCCAAATGGCCCATCTCGAGGGTTTTAGCACCGTCCGACCTCCGTTTTACAACGGAGATGATTTCCGTTACTGGAAAGGTCGGATGGAGTGCTTTCTTAAAACCCAAATCGAGATGTGGATCATAATCCAAACGGGATTCACACTTCCGACTAACGAAGTGGGTGAATCCTTGGATTATGACCAATGGACCATTGCGACAAAACGACAAGTCGAAGCCGACGCCAAGGCAACTCAAATCCTCCAATGTGGCTTGTCCAAGGAGGAGCTTAATCATGTCGGCCCCTTCATCAGCGCAAAGGACCTTTGGACAAAGCTAGTGGAGCTACACGAAGGAACCGATGAAGCCAAGGTATGTAAGTGAGATCTTTTGTTTAATAAATTGTATAATCTAAAAATGTAGGAACACGAAACGGCGACTCAACTTCATGTCCGCGTTCAAGACATAGTGAATAATCTACACGCGATCGGGCAAAAGGTCGAAAACCGCGACCTTATAAGGTATGTTCTTAACTCCTTTCTGAGGACTACCTTGTGGGCATCCATGGTCGATGCCTACAAGGTCTCCAAGGATCTTTCGAAACTTAGGTTAGATGAATTATTTTCCAATTTTGAACTTCATGAGCAGTCTAACTCGGAACCCGAGAAGGGTATAGCACTTTTTGCAGGTTCGAGGAAGAAAACCGCAAGCAAGCCACCCCCGAAGGAAGAAGAGGATGAGTCTGATTCGAAGGTCGACTCGGAAATGGAGGCCGAACTAGTCAACCTAGTTCAGAGGATAGTCAAGGGCCGAAAATGAACCGTCACTCGACCCAACGAAGGTAAGCCTAAAAGTTCGAATATTAGATGTTACGAATGCAACAGGTTTGGACACATCAAGTCCGAATGCCCGAAACTCAAGAGCAAAGCTTCAAAACACAAAAAGGTACTCAACGCTACTTGGGAAGAAGCATCCGAGGAAGAAGATAATTGTCACGCCCCGAGAGTATGCCGTGCCGAAAAGCAAACGGACGGCATCTCCCCTGTACGTGGCAACATATCGGGTTAATACAAGGCCCGTAGGCCCACAACAATAATATGATATACGCAGATATCATCATATCAAACATAATAACACAGCGGAAACAATACAAACAGATCAACAAGATATCATGACCCAACTGTGCACTCCGGAGTGACTTGACACAACAAGAAACATAATAGAAGCAACAGCGAAAGCCAAATACATACAATACATCCGTATATCACAGATACGGAAACAATACAGGTTAAAACCACAAAACGACAATCCATAGTAATACAACAATACGGAAAACAGGTCCATTCGTCCGGTGTGAGATGGGATCAGCTGGCGGAGCTCCGAACGTCCAAGGAATCTTCTACCTGTTATCTGGGCGACAGGAAGCCCAGGGTCCAGGGGTGGTGAGTATAAACTCAGGGGTAATATATAGAAGTGCATGAACAACATATAAGGATAGATCTACAAGTATACATGTGAAGATCTACAGGTATACAGCATGAGTCCAATAGACATACAGTCCTAAGCATAGTAATCAGTAATCACAGATATGTCCTACTCATAGCATAAACTGAACTGATCAACTGACATAAAGTAATGTACGTACCTGACGGTCTGTCCTCCATATGATAAATCATCCTGAACAGGTATACTATAACATAACCATATAACGTACCAGGTCAATCCCATACTTGACCAATACTCAGACATATGAACAGTATATGATCACCTGTATAATAACTCGGTCCGTACCACACAATGACATGACACTAATCAAATGCATACCTCGGTCAGGACAAACACATATATATCATGCTCAACACATAACAGTATATAAAATGCAAATGACATGTATCATGATGAACAAACCTGTGCAACAATCATAGCTCAATCAAATGCAGCATCTCACAGGCATATGTAAAACATATATCAAATACATGCATACATATATATCAGCAATGCATATGCATGGTCATGTCTGCGTACCCAACTCGCTACCACGACCCCAGTGTGGCCTAGGTGGCACGACATGACAACTATCCCGACTCCAGCCGTCACCACTCTCGAGTGACCGAGTTGGGTAGTATGAAACAGTAGCTAGCCGCCCTAGAGCTATATGCTACTCACACGGGGGTCCCTGCTGCTAGCCGCTCCGTCCCTACCCATGAGTAGACGAGCACGCACCGGGACTCACACATCACACGACCACCATCTATAGTGGGTGAGTGCGCTAACTACCACTCCGCACAGTGGCCAAGTGCGCATCTCCAGCTACCACCATCCCTAGTGGCCGAGAACGGCACGCACACAATGCTCTGCCCTCAACCCTGCAACCACTACCCCGAGTGGCCGAGGAGGCAGGATGACTGACGACTCGTCTCAACCACAAGGCATACCCAGTCGTCAGCATGCATGAAATGTAATGATGCATAGCCCACACAAATCCTCGCAACCCTCCCTAACTCACGGGGAGACCTAGTCAACCAAAAGTCAACCATGCAAGGACGACAATCCATAAGACTCTCTCTATCACACAAAGAGTCATACACACCTGACAGTCAACCATGCTAAGACCTCTAGTCCGTAGCAATATACAATCGACTGTCCATATAACCATACACAGACACACAATCCCTAATGGATATACCATCACACTAGGACCTCTAGTCCCTGGTCACATACTGACAATCATACAATTATCTATGCACAGACAACTAGATCCATTATAATTGCATCACTAATACGAATATGATATAACAATCGATTCCATAATCCGAACCATCACCTAACCCTAGTGATGTAAGACAGTAACCCAATCTGAAGTCATAAAGATAAATCTAACCACTTGTATTTACTGAACATCCATCAGCTAATACGTAATAGGGTTTATAGTTCCTATTCGCGCTAGATAATCAATGAGTAACAGAGTATATATCTCAAAGGTCAAGGCAGTACAAGCATACGATTAAATAAGAGTGGATTTAAGATAAACAGGTATAAACATAAATCCAAGATCATGCACTGGAATTGATCAAAACTACCGGACCAGGTAGATATTACCCACTTGATACGAAGCTTGAATAATCCTCACTAGCGGATCCGCCCGTATCCCAAACGCATAATAATAGCAATAATGATTAAGTACAAGTATCCAACAAACATAGGAACTAAACACTACATCGTTCCTATACTCACATCCTTTCCTCGTCTACGAGGTAGAAACTCCAATTAACCCAATTTGATACACCGAAACCAAACTCGCTCCTAAATCAACAAGTTCACTATATAGATCTAAACAACACTCTAAACAGGGTTGTAATAGAAGCTCACAACTGTGCCCAATACACCTCACAACTCCTTTAATTTACAAATGAAACAAAAAGGATAAACACACTTACCGACCAAAACTTCACCGACAGCCACCTCCCCTGTTCACCGGAGTAATCTCGACTCCAAACACTGATCAAACCCTAATCCACAAAACAATATCTATTACCCTCACAGTCCCACTGCATCAATATCAACAGAAAACACCACGAACAATCCAGCAATTACCACTGAACTACAAGGTAACAAGATCTTACCGTGCTGATCTCTCCACCAAAAATCAAATGTTAACAATTGAATCACACTCTGAAGCTAAGCTATAGCAGTAGCTTACCATCCCTCTCAACCTAGCTTCAAATATTGCAATCAATCAACAACAATACAATTACTCCCCAAATCACAATCGGACACACTCTGCAACTTCTTCTTCCACACACACTTGGCACCGATCAACATTGGGAAAACCTTACCTCTCCAATTGCGATGATAGCTTCGTTAAAATCACAGAAATCCCAAATCAACGAATACCATGAACAATACAACAATTAACATAGAAGCAACAAAGGTAAACCAACTTACCGGTCCTAGATCTCCACCGGCATTCCTCCTCCTGCTCACGAACACGATTTTACAATTTCAATCAGAAATTGCATCAAGAAGACAACTCCAATCCAACATCAAGGAGAAACAGCGACACTCACCTAGCTACCGCGAGATCGGTAGATGCCGCCGATCCAAGCTCCAGCCACACGCGCATTCACCGTTCCAGCTCGCGATCGAGATGGCCGGCGACAGTGCAAATGCAGACCTCCAGCGCGACGGTGGCAAGCCGACTCGGAGAAGAGAAAGCACGACGATCCGAGCTTGGGGAAGGAGAGAATGCTACTGGCGATAAGCGTCTCGATTAGCGGCGAGACCGTCGGCAGGCGTATGAGATCGGCGGCGATAATCGAAGTGGTGGCGACAATGGAGAGCTCCGACGACCCAGGGCGGCGGCGCTGCTGTCGTTTGCGTTGAAGACGATGGCGATCGGCACGGCATCGACACCGCCGAGATTGCGCAAGGAAGGGAGGCAGAGAAATGAGGTCGGGATAATCGGGATCGAGGTTTTAACCCTACCCGGTTCGGTTGGGTTGGCTCAAACTTGACCCAACTCTAATCTAGGTTGAGTCCGAGTTAACTCAAGTCGAGCCAACTCCCCATTTACACTTAAATCTTCCCCGGATAGACTCCTTTTAAATCCGGAAAAACTTCTGTAAATTCCCGAAGAATTTATATAAGACAATTTCTCAACTAACAAGGTTTTTTTTTTTTTTTTTTTTTTTTTTTTCGTATTTTACATTCTCCCTCACTTATAAAAAATTTGGTCCCCAAATTTCCGACTCATGTACGAGTACGAGATGTCACAACAACCATCTCAAGTATCCGGAGAAAAGTCACAACTCAAGTGACTAAGTGGGGTACTGAGCTCGACTATTGCATTTCAGCTCTTATATACACTCTAAATCAACCTATTAATAGGTTAATAATTGTACCAGAGTGGAGCTCTATACCTGTAACCGATGGGAGACTTTGCCAGAATCGTAAGGTGAATCATGAATCACTATCAGAAATGATACTTAAGGATGCCCCATGGATATAATTCCATCAAGCGATCCAACGAAATCCATCTTACGACTCGGAAGAAAATGAGCGGACCTAGCTAATCGATCATCGACTATCCAAATCCGATCAAGTCCCTTCCGAATTCTAGATAATCTCTCAACCCAGTCTAACGTACTAGGCTCCCACTTCATCACGGTACATAACCCTATCGATCACAATATTCCACTTTTGCTTGTTGGCATACCCAACATCAAACTACGAAATCAATCGTGTCCTATATGTCGTTCCACCAACATGAACGTCTCAATCTCGCTATTTTCGGATACGCTCCGAATACATCACTCACGAATGAAGAGTCTCCTGAAACAACTCTCCCTAAAGCGAATGCAACTCTAGGAACCACTATCCTTCCCAGAGATAGAAATTTATTCTCACAAGAGAAATTAATTTAATGTCCAAAATTCATTCTGTCACCTAGAACTGAAAGTAACTAGAAGACTATAATGACTAATCTCGCTAGTTTCTCAACTAGCATACACATAATATACGTCTCATTCAACTGCATCGGGATCGCTCCTAATCCCTGAAATGATGCATTTGTGTACAATACTCTGATTAACTAACACCGACACAAAAGTCAGCCACCGTCTAGGCCCTGAAACCTAGCTTCACACACTTCCGACCAGGTGATTCCCATCACCTTTTTGGTCCAACAAGTCGACGATATAGTATCGCTAGAACATCCTATCCTCATCTCCGGTAAATACCAAATCAATCTAGGGACACCATAATTTCCCCTAAGATCGTGAATATATCCTCCACAGATATGATGACAATCGATCTCAAATACTCCAAGAGTACTTGATTCCTCAAATCCATGAACGACTAACTCGTTGATAAGTCTAACCACATTATCAATCAGCTCTATACACCTGCATCCTTTTTCTCCACGCTAATAATAGCTCAATCATCACACCGACAATGATAATTGTGTAACACTAAGTCACTACAATATCAAACCTCCAGTCGTAGGTCAACCCTAGGATATACACAGGTGTCTTTTAGCTGATCTAAACAAATCATCTATCCCTAACAAAGGATACTCATTCTCAACTACTACTGCATTTCAATCATCGATAATCGATGCATAACCTCAAAGTCTGACTCTCTTCCAACAAAGAGTTACAAGTCTTCTCAAGAAGAAACACTGAGGCAGATAAATCTCCCATAGTGTTTAGCAACGCTGATACCCGAAAAATCATCTCCCGGTATGAGGTCCCTAATATCAGGATTATTCCTGAAATCACCTCAATCGCATATTCCACTTGCCCATGCAGTGGCAAGCCCGGGAGTTCATCCGAATCTATATCCGAATACTCTCGAATTATACGTACATCCGAGATACAAGTTATATCAACGCTCCAACAATCCAACTATCCGTAAGGATATGTCTATCGTAGAGGTATATCTAGCAAAGGCTAAGGGTATCCCTTGACTTCGTGATCGTTAGTCAACATTTCACCTGACGGTAGAGAAAATCATTAACCCACAAGTCGATAGGAACCCTTCTAATCATATCTAAGTAGGTTCTAGATAAAGATACCTGTAAACTACCAGTATCTCTCGATATATCCGCAAATAGGATAACCTAAAGTAATACCCCGAAGGACCGATCCTTCGGTCTTCTATACTTCTTCCCGAGTAATTATGTAAACTTGTCTGACATCTGTTCTGGACGGCTGAGCTCATGTAAGTTCAAAAACTATCATGGAGAACTGAAGTCAACTGCTGAACTGAGATACAAACTGAAACAACCGCAATGGAGATGGTAAACACTGTTGTACTAGCAAAGGTACACATCCGGCTGAAAAATACTGAAGAACTGTAAATATCATAGCACGCTCCATCTCTGTGAAAGGTATAGCTGCAACTGAAGAATACCGCATAGATACGACCATCGTCGTATACTCTCTCTCCTCTGAACAAATCATAACCACGCCGAGGAAGATAACAATTGCTGTCGTCTGAGAAGGTACAATTGTTGTCTGAACGTCTGAGTCTTCTGAGATGTCTTCTGCTGATACTGCTGAGTAACTTATTTCTTCCGGATGAAAGTATCAAAGAGCTCCAACTAAATTTGAGGTAGTAGATCGTTGCTGATGTGATAACTCAATCTTCTATAATGATCTCAGCTTTCGAGGTTGTGGATCGTCCGCTCGAAAGCATCATCCATAGTCTTCAACTGAGTCTTCAAAATATGTACTCTCCTTGTAGATACCGGCTGCTTATAGTAGAAACAAATACAATGGTCCATCGGATAATCTGACTCTGTGTCTCGTCGTAACCCGCACTGCACACCCATAATCTCCTTTCGGAGTCTTTCCTCTGAGTTTGCTGATAACATGGGAAACTACTGACAAGCTGCAATCGGTCTTCTATGATCGGAAAACTCTCTAATAGTCGCTCGTGACTCACGACTTTAATCTTGTCCCTTTTATCCAACATTCGAAGACTTCCTATTCTCATAATTTGACTTGCAATATCCGCTTATCAAATCTTCAACTCTTAAAACACTTGCTACGGAGTCATTTCTATCACATGACTTAGTCTAAGGACTTTCGGTAGGATCTAGTAGGAGATCCAAACATCCTGATCAAGATGTCAACCGATAACCCGTGGGTGGCCAAAACCAACCCAATCACATTCTTGGGCTATTAAATGGGTGTAACTTTCGCAAGTCTAACGACTCTGCATGGTACTTCCATTACCAAACGATCACTCGACCTAAAGCCCAAGAATTTCTTGACAATGAGTCAAAGAAAATGACGTGGGGAAATACTATCTCACAACATCACTGACTGTGACCAAGTGATACATTATTTCCCGTAGGTTACTTCCCATTTTCTTCTACCAACTACCGGCTAGATCCGGATAATGGTATTCCACTAACACTACTATCTTCGTATAACCCGAGTCAAGTACTCCAAAAGTACTCCCAATGTTATACGACCTAGAACGATCAGTCCGAGGATCAAAATCCCCATGAATATCATCCACTAATTTTCTACTATCTGCATCCGTAATAGTATACTCGCGTAGTTCATTACCCCATAGGTAATGATTTGACTAACATAATTAGTGAAAATCTTAGGACCGTAATCCTTGATCTCCACAAGAGATGTGACTACCAAACTCCACCTTTCAGGCTCGGTATCGATTACGGCTCTCAAAGGTAATTACCTTTTCGATAGCAGATACATGTCTAATAACCTCCACATATCATTCCCGTGGTCAAACTAAAACCACAGTTACGTATAATAACCAATATCCTTAAAGTCATGCACTGTTATAAGCAACTAAATGCATAGCCAACAGAAGGATATGTAATAACAGTTAACATACCTTAATCCTTGTAGCTCGGAGATGTCTGCAACAGCCAGATCCCAGAACTCACAAAACCAAGACCGAGTAAAGCCAAACTCGATGTCCGAACGAAATCAAATCCGAAAATGGACTTTACAACCTAGGGCTCTGATACCAATAAAATTGTCACGCCCCGAGAGTATGCCGTGCCGAAAAGCAAACGGACGGCATCTCCCCTGTACGTGGCAACATATCGGGTTAATACAAGGCCCGTAGGCCCACAACAATAATATGATATACGCAGATATCATCATATCAAACATAATAACACAGCGGAAACAATACAAACAGATCAACAAGATATCATGACCCAACTGTGCACTCCGGAGTGACTTGACACAACAAGAAACATAATAGCAAACAATAAATAAAGCCAAATACATACAATACATCCGTATATCACGATACGGAAACAATACACAAAAGCGACAATCCATAGTAATACAACAATACGGAAAACAGGTCCATTAAATCCGTGTGAGATGGGATCATGGCGAAGTTCGAGCGTCAAGGAATCTTCTACATTATCTGGCGACAGAAGCCGAGGTCCTAGGGTGTTGAGTATAAACTCAGGGGTAATATATAGAAGTGCATGAACAACATATAAGGATAGATCTACAAGTATACATGTGAAGATCTACAGGTATACAGCATGAGTCCAATAGACATACAATCCTAAGCATAGTAATCAGTAATCACAGATATGTCCTACTCATAGCATAAATCAATCGATCAATCGACATAAAGTAATGTACGTACTGGATAAATCATCCTGAACAGGTATACTATAACATAACCATATAACGTACCAGGTCAATCCCATACTTGACCAATACTCAGACATATGAACAGTATATGATCACCTGTATAATAACTCGGTCCGTACCACACAATGACATGACACTAATCAAATGCATACCTCGGTCAGGACAAACACATATATATCATGCTCCACATAAGATATAAAATGCAAATGACATGTATCATGATGAACAAACCTGTGCAACAATCATAGCTCAATCAAATGCAGCATCTCACAGGCATATGTAAAACATATATCAAATACATGCATACATATATATCAGCAATGCATATGCATGGTCATGTCTGCGTACCCAACTCGCTACCACGACCCCAGTGTGGCCTAGGTGGCACGACATGACAACTATCCCGACTCCAGCCGTCACCACTCTCGAGTGACCGAGTTGGGTAGTATGAAACAGTAGCTAGCCGCCATAGAGCTATATGCTACTCACACGGGGGTCCTGCGCTGGCCAGCTCGTCCCTACCCATGAGAGTAGGCGAGCACCGCACCGGGACTCGACATCACACGACCACCATCTATAGTGGGTGAGTGCGCTAACTACCACTCCGCGGTGGCCAAGTGCGCATCTCCAGCCTACCACCATCCCTAGTGGCGAGCGAACGCACGCACAATGCTCGCCCTCAACCTGCAACCACTACCCCGAGTGGCCGAGGAGGCGGGATGGTGACGACTCGTCTCAACCACAAGAGCAAGGCATGCATGAAATGTAATGATGCATAGCCCACACAAATCCTCGCAACCCTCCCTAACTCACGGGGAGACCTAGTCAACCAAAAGTCAACCATGCAAGGACGACAATCCATAAGACTCTCTCTATCACACAAAGAGTCATACACACCTGACAGTCAACCATGCTAAGACCTCTAGTCCGTAGCAATATACAATCGACTGTCCATATAACCATACACAGACACACAATCCCTAATGGATATACCATCACACTAGGACCTCTAGTCCCTGGTCACATACTGACAATCATACAATTATCTATGCACAGACAACTAGATCCATTATAATTGCATCACTAATACGAATATGATATAACAATCGATTCCATAATCCGAACCATCACCTAACCCTAGTGATGTAAGACAGTAACCCAATCTGAAGTCATAAAGATAAACCTAACCACTTGTATTTACTGAACATCCATCAGCTAATACGTAATAGGGTTTATAGTTCCTATTCGCGCTAGATAATCAATGAGTAACAGAGTATATATCTCAAAGGTCAAGGCAGTACAAGCATACGATTAAATAAGAGTGGATTTAAGATAAACAGGTATAAACATAAATCCAAGATCATGCACTGGAATTGATCAAAACTACCGGACCAGGTAGATATTACCCACTTGATACGAAGCTTGAATAATCCTCACGGCCGCGGATCCGCTTCGTATCCCAAACCTGTACAATAATAGCAATAATGATTAAGTACAAGTATCCAACAAACATAGGAACTAAACACTACATCGTTCCTATACTCACATCCTTTCCTCGTCTACGAGGTAGAAACTCCAATTAACCCAATTTGATACACCGAAACCAAACTCGCTCCTAAATCAACAAGTTCACTATATAGATCTAAACAACACTCTAAACAGGGTTGTAATAGAAGCTCACAACTGTGCCCAATACACCTCACAACTCCTTTAATTTACAAATGAAACAAAAAGGATAAACACACTTACCGACCAAAACTTCACCGACAGCCACCTCCCCTGTTCACCGGAGTAATCTCGACTCCAAACACTGATCAAACCCTAATCCACAAAACAATATCTATTACCCTCACAGTCCCACTGCATCAATATCAACAGAAAACACCACGAACAATCCAGCAATTACCACTGAACTACAAGGTAACAAGATCTTACCGTGCTGATCTCTCCACCAAAAATCAAATGTTAACAATTGAATCACACTCTGAAGCTAAGCTATAGCAGTAGCTTACCATCCCTCTCAACCTAGCTTCAAATATTGCAATCAATCAACAACAATACAATTACTCCCCAAATCACAATCGGACACACTCTGCAACTTCTTCTTCCACACACACTTGGCACCGATCAACATTGGGAAAACCTTACCTCTCCAATTGCGATGATAGATTCGTTAAAATCACAGAAATCCCAAATCAACGAATACCATGAACAATACAACAATTAACATAGAAGCAACAAAGGTAAACCAACTTACCGGTCCTAGATCTCCACCGGCATTCCTCCTCCCCTGTTCACCGAACCTGATTTTCTGAATTTCAATCAGAAATTGCATCAAGAAGACAACTCCAATCCAACATCAAGGAGAAACAGCGACACTCACCTAGCTACCGCAGAGATCAGCTGGAGTACAGTCGCTGCCGATCCAAGCTCCCAACCACACGCGCATTCACCGTTCCAGCTCGCGATCGAGATGGCCGGCGACAGTGCAAATGCAGACCTCCAGCGCGACGGTGGCAAGCCGACTCGGAGAAGAGAAAAGCACGACGATCTGAGCTTGGGGGAAGGAGAGAATGGCTACGGCGATAGCGTCTCCAGTTCGCGGCGAGACCGATCGACGGGGCAGCGCGAGATCGGGCGACGATAATCGAAGTGGTGGCGACAATGGAGAGCTCCGACGACCCAGGGCGGCGGCGCTGCTGTCGTTTGCGTTGAAGACGATGGCGATCGGCACGGCATCGACACCGCCGAGATTGCGCAAGGAAGGGAGGCAGAGAAATGAGGTCGGGATAATCGGGATCGAGGTTTTAACCCTACCCGGTTCGGTTGGGTTGGCTCAAACTTGACCCAACTCTAATCTAGGTTGAGTCCGAGTTAACTCAAGTCGAGCCAACTCCCCATTTACACTTAAATCTTCCCCGGATAGACTCCTTTTAAATCCGGAAAAACTTCTGTAAATTCCCGAAGAATTTATATAAGACAATTTCTCAACTAACAAGGTTTTTTTTTTTTTTTTTTTTTTTTTTTTCGTATTTTACAATAATGATCGTGTTCTCATGGCTAAACCTGTGGAATCGGAGATGGAGTCAGAACCGGAACATGAATCGAAAATCGAAGACGAGTCAGACTGCGAAGCACTATTCAAGGCAAGCCACAGATACGCATCCGGTTCAAAAGATACACTCAAGGTAAGTCGATCCCTCATTAGTATACTTTATAATGCAATTAAATTTTTAACTAGAAAATTAGCTAAGTCCGAGTCCAAGGTCGAGACCCTGGTTGAGGAAGTTAAACTCCTCAAACACGAGGTCTCCCTAACCTCTTCGACTAGTCGAGTTCAAGAGGAGGACTCAACTCGGGTTGAAAAACTCGAAGTTGAGAACTCACTCTTGAAGAGTCAAGTCGAAGATCTTAGGAACACGTTGGAAAGGTTTACTTTGGGATCCAAAGGACTTGACCTCCTACTTGGATCGCAAAGGGCTGTGTACAACAAGGTCGGACTAGGGTTTAGCTCAAATACAACCAACAAGTCGTATATGTCAATTATAAGTCGACATAAAAAACATGTCCAAGCATGGGTCCCTAAGACCACCTTAATTTCAAACTTAGGATTGAACCAGTACTGGGTTCCCAAGGACCAAATCCACTATGTGGAGAGACCGAATCGATTCAATGGTCCAGGGGGAGCTATTATGAAACTTGTTTGTGTTTTAACTTAGAAATTGCATGCTTAGGTTTTTATTTAGTTTGATTTTCATTTTTAGAATGGTTAGATAGGACTATAACTCGTCAATACTTGATAACTTAGTACCAGGACGCGGCGAGATGATAGTATGCTAGAAAAGCGGAGTCTTGTGTATTCGGGCTAGATAAGGCGTATCTAGTTCGGTGCACTTGACCGAGCGAAACTAGCTGAAGCTACCTCGCCGTATCCTAGACTAGTTAGACCAGGAAGTGGTCTTAGGTAAGTCAAGTCTCTATTTTCTTGAAAATGGCTTTGTCTAAGGAAGTGGTCCTTGTTCCGATCAAAGAAGGCCTCTGTGCCTCGCCACGACCTGGAAGTCATGATCTTGAAAAGGTGACTTGATGAGCCTAAGGTCAAATTCAAATCTAACGCAAGGTTGACAAGTGTTCAAGTCATTAAATTTAAATCAAGTAAAATTGGAAGTCATCTCACAAGAACATATAGGGTTAACATGTTTGATCATGTAGACATGGGTGAGATGATTTAGGTTAATAATCTTCAACCAATCTGTAGTAAATCCGATATCCGATCCAACTACCTTGCGTGTAGGATCAATGGATGTTAGACAGTGGTTGTTCCCGACACATGACTAGGGATCAACTCAAGTTTTTGAAGCTTTGATTCAAACAATAAGGATCGGTAGCCTTCGGAAATAACGGCAAGCTCAAAATCATCGGATCAGGTGATATTGAGCTCAACTCAAATTTTGTTATTCAAAATGTTTTATTAGTAGAAAATTTTCAATATAATTTACTTAGTGTAAGCCAATTGTGTGATAATAACTATCAGGTCATATTTCTAGAAAATGAATGCGTAATTAATACAAATGAAACTTCTAAAATAATTCTTAAGGGAACTAGAAATAACAATATTTACACTATTAACTTAACTAACTCCTCGACTAAGTGTCTTATGACACGACAAGAGGAATCATGGTTGTGGCACCGACGACTCGGTCACTCACACCCAAGACTCATCCACAAGATGAGTCAGAGTGACTTAGTCAGAGGTTTGCCTAACCTCAATAACTTGGATAATAAAATATGTAATGTTTGTCAACAAGGGAAACAATCTAGGACACAACATCAACTAACTAATCAAGAACGAACCAAAAGTGTGCTTGAGCTCCTACACATGGATCTATTTGATTCACACGGAGCTAAGTCACTTAATGGAAGTAAATTCTGCTTAGTCATAATTAATGACTATTCTAGATTTACTTGGGTTAAGTTCATTAAACACAAAAGTGATACCCTAGATCAATTAATCAACCTATTTAAATTAATAGAAAATCAATAAAGCATTAAAATCAAAAGACTTAGGACTGATCATGGTGGTGAATTCGAGAACCATAGGTTTACAGAATTCTATAACCTAAATGGATACCACCATGAGTTCTCTTGCCCTAGAACTCCACAACAAAATGGCCTAGTAGAACGCAAAAATAGAACCCTACAAGAAGCCGCTAGGACAATGTTAAACGAGTATAACCTACCCGATAGGTTTTGGGCGGAAGTCGTGAGTACGGCATGCTATGTCCAAAATAGGATCCTTATGGTAAAGAGGCACCTTAAGACCTCATACGAGATTTATCACGATAAAATACCTAACATCAAGTACTTTAGGGTATTTGGGTGTAAGGTACATATCCTATACACTAAGGATTACCTAGGGAAATTTACATCCAAAACCACGACCGGAATCTTTCTAGGATACTCGACTACAAGTAGAGCTTATAGAGTACATAACCATGATACCCTTAGAGTCGAAGAGACTATCAATGTAGTATTTGATGAAGGACACGAACCTACAAAACCCCCGGCAACCCCAATTAGCGAGCCGATTCATACTAGACCTAACTCTGATCTGGAGATCAGGTCTAGTGTTAATCCTAATCTTAGTCAACCAAGTCACTCTAACGACCAAGTGATAGATGACTCTAACCAAACTAGAACTCAAACGAGTCATCCTATTGATCAAGTTGTAGACTCAAACCCAAATCCAACTAGGACTCAAACGAATCATCCTATCGACCAAGTGATAGGTGATCCAAGTCTAGGAGTTCGAACTAGAGCCTCATACAGAAACCTTAGTCAAATCTCCTTGATTTCTAAAATTGAACCCAAAACTATTGACCAAGCTCTTCTTGATCCCGATTGGATTATTGCAATGCAAGAAGATCTGGCTCAATTCACTAGGAACGAAGTATGGGAATTAGTACCACCACCTAAAAATAAAACAATCGTTGAAACAAGGTGGGTGTTTTGAAATAAACTTGATGACAAAGGTGAAGTAGTTAGAAATAAAGCTAGACTAGTCGCTAAAGGGTTTAGTCAAGTCGAAGGTTTAGATTACGACGAGACCTATGCCCCAGTAGCTAGATTAGAGTCCATTCGAATGCTATTAGTGTATGTTTCACATCGAGGATTCAAGTTGTTTCAAATGGATGTGAAATCAGCATTCTTAAATGGATACATTAAAGAATAGGTTTATGTTAGTCAACCTCCCAGTTTCAAAAGTGTAGATATACCCGACCATGTCCTTAGGTTAAAGAAAGCCCTCTATGGACTTAAACAAGCTCCTCGAGCTTGGTACGAGAGACTTTGGATGTATCTTACGTCTAAAGGATTTAACCAAGGAGTAGTTGACCCAACCCTTTTCGTAAAAACCTTAGGTAAAGACATATTCATAGCCCAAATCTACGTAGATAATATTATTTTTGGAACCACCAACTCGATCCTACTGAATGAGTTCATTTCACTTATGGAAAGTGAATTTGAAATGAATTTAGTAGGAGAGTTGAGTTTCTTCTTAGGTCTACAAATTAAACAAACTAAAGATGGAATATACCTACATCAACGCAAATATACTAGGGAATTAATTAAACACTTTGGAATGCAAGATGCTAAAATTATTAATACCCCAATGGAAACGAATGTAAATATAGAAGAAGATATAATCAGAAACTCAATTTATTTAAAATACTATAGGAGCGTAATAGGGAGTCTCCTTTACTGAACTGCAAGCCGACCTGATATCTTATTTGCAGTAAGTATATTCACAAGGTTCCAAACCTGTGCCAAGGAGTCTCACCTAACTCTAGTCAAGTGTATCCTTAGATATCTAAAGGGTACACTTAATGTCGGTATTTGGTACCCTAGATCTACCGAGTTTGAACTAACCGGCTACTCCGATTCGGACTATGCCGGTAGTAAGCTCGATAGAAAGAGTACGAGTGGTTGTTGTCAACTTCTCGGCTCAAGTCTAGTGAGTTGGTGCAGTAGAAAGCAACATTGTGTTGCCTTATCTACCACCGAAGCCGAATACATCGCAATGGGTGAGTGTGTCACTCAGCTTCTTTGGATGAAGCATACTCTCCGCGACTTTAAGTTAGACTTTACAAATACTAAACTTCATGTAGATAACATTAGTTCAATTAACCTTACTAAGAATCCGATATATCACTCTAGGACCAAACATATAGAAGTCAAGCATCATTTCATTCGAGAACATGTGGCCAACGGAGCCATACAACTCGAATACGTCGAATCGAAGTCTAACTTGGCAGACCTATTTACTAAACCCCTACCCGAAGCCGAATTTAGTCTATTAAGACGAAAATTGGGCATGTGCGTAGTAGAATAGGAACTTACAAATTATATTTTCTTACTATTATTTTTTACTTTTCATTTTCATGGAACTAGCATAGGACATACCTTAGATATCATGCACCTATAGATTTAAGGAGCCAACACATCTTACAACACATAGGACTAATGTGTTTGTGTACTTAGCCACGTAGATGGGCGTGAGATGTTAGGACCTTACTCCTGGTTCCAGATGTAGAGTTAGTGCATCACCATGAACCATGGAGTATAATCATATATACTAACCGACTTTGACCAGGACTGGTTGATCTTTCATATCAATCAAGCCAAATATGAGTCGAATATTTTATAGATGAGCTTATTTTCAGTATACTATTTTCAAAATAATGTGGAACATGCTTGGACTTTAAATTTAGTACTTATTTTTTTGTTGTTCCACACACCCTCACTTTTTTCGATATATGGCAAAAGGGGGAGAAAAAGGCCAAAGTTAAGGGATCAATTTTTTTTCATATGGCCAAAGGTTAAGTAAATGTTTACTTAACTTTAAGTTAACTTGTTTTTGGTAACAAAATGGAAGTAAAGGCGAACTTAAACACATTTACTTAACTTTAAGTTAACTTGTTTTTGTTAACAAAACGAAGGTAAAGGCCAAGGTTAAGAAATCAATTTTTTGATTTCTTAACTCAAAACTTATTTTAAACACTATGGACAATATTAAGTAATTTCGGTTACTTAATTCTTTTTTAGTAGCAAACATCAAGGGGGAGAGTTAAAACTCTTTCTCAAGTACTCACCCTCGGTCAAGGGGGAGGATTCCTCAAGGGGGAGCACTTGAAAAAGAGTTTTTATATACTCCTGCTCATTCATGCATATCTCATACTCATTTTGCTTAAATGCACTTAATTTATTTTTCTTAACTTTGTATGTGAGTTTGCCATAAATCAAAAAGGGAGAGATTGTTGCTGTAGTAGGCACCTAAGTCGAACCTGAGTTTTGATTATAGCAAACGATACAAAGTTAAGCTCATGTCGTTATCTCACGAGCTGAATCGAGTGTGCAAAAAATTGCTATAGCTGGAGCTGAAGGCTAGCGACACCCGGAGGAAGCCACGGTGGTCGGGCGACACTCGAGTGACTCGGAGGGAGCCGAAGGAATCGAGTGGAAGGCCGGAAGCAAAAGTGACACAGTAAGTATCGAGGTAAGCTCGTGTGTGTGGGAGAGTAACTGAGGTCGTATCCTCTTTACGGGGATGATCTTAAGCATAGATCCGACCAAAGACATCCTATAGGTGGTCTAGGTCGAGATCGGACGGTCGAAGGCCATCAAAATAATATTTTTGTTAAGCTAACTTTGCCTTGCGAATAGTGTCGATCAAGCGCCACTTGGAGGACTCATCAGGCCCAACATGATCATTGCTGAGGTTAGCATTCGATCGATCTTGCCATCGATCATGATGATCCATCGATCACGATGGTCAAGGATCAGCCTCGAGGAGTCAAGGCTTTTCACCTCATTTCAAGGGGAGTGGTGCTCAAATGTGATTGGATAGGGTTCCTCTCGAAAAGGGGCTCAAAGGCTATAAAAGGAGGGCCTATCCTAGGGTTTCCTCATCAATTCTAAGCTTCCAAAAGCCTCCGCCAAGCTACAACTTTCCGACAACAAAGTGCTTCTTCTCCGACGTCTAGGTTTTAAGTGCTTTCTTTTGTCACGTCGGTTTAAGTTTTTATTTCAGTTCATTACTATAATTTCTCGGAGCTTTTATCGTAACGAGGAGAGGAGGAGTGTTCCTCTACCTCAAGCTTTATTTTTTTTTGTATCGATTAACTCCTACCTCTAATGAGGAGGAGTTCTTTAGTGTTTTTGCCCTCCGTACGTGGTCAAGGACCGCTAGGGCCTTGGAGTAGTAGCCGAAGGCTACGAACCAAGTAAAAATATTTGTCTCCTTTTATTTATTGCTTATCTTTCCACTGCAAATTAATTTTCTACTTGAGTTTTAACGAACGAACAAAAAGAAAAGGTTTTATCACTATTCACCCCCCCCCCCTCTAGCGATCCGCTTCGATCCAACAGTTGATTGCTTGTTTGCCTGTTTACCTAGGTTTAGTGTTGTTGTTGAGTCAAATAATATTCCTTATGCATGCCTTAGTATCATTTCAGAGGTGGTAAAAATTAGTTAAGTTTGATCATCAAATTATGGATTTATGTGTATGATAGAAGACTTCACCTGCATGCAGTCACTTGTTATGATGGTGAACTTTTTATTGATAGACTAAGCTTGATTTTGATTCACCTAGTGAGGTTGCAAGCCATTCTTATCATCTACCCACTTTTGTGTGATAACACATGTGATTCTTGTTACTCTAGAACTTGCTTTGAGTCTTTTCAAAACTGCAGTAACATTTACTTGCATGAATATGTTGAAGGATTTCATTCTTGGATTCTTTTCCTGACTTAGTTTGATTGTCTAATCCACTTGATACTTCCCTCTTCCATGTCTTACTTGTCTCATCTCTTCATTTTCTATCCATTGTCTTTGTATCTTTGTGGATTATCTTTTGTATATCCATTGTTTTCCATGTTGGTGGAATAGTTTGATGGGTTGTATTGTCCGAGACGGACAAAATTTTTAAGTGTGGGGGAGGAGTTATATTATTTTTGTTGGAAACATGATATGGAAGGAATAGTTTCAGAGGTCATTGGTCCTAATATATATTTGCCTGTAATTAGTACTTGATTTTCTGCAAAAAAAAAAAAGGCGCCATTGATGTTTCTTTTGTACAAAAAAAAAATTTATACAATTGTATTGCAGGCAAATGGAATTGTAATGTGTTGGATAGAGTCATTTGATCCTGAATCCAATTCTAAAGTTTCCAATTGTCTTAGCCTCTTCCCGTATTGCTGGTTACTGAGCAACTCATCAGGTTTATTTCTCCAATTCTTCTATTATTCCCTATTCATTGTACCTTTGTCTTGTACTTCTCTTTGCATACTTTATCTGCAATCTACTTTTGATCTTATTTTGATTCATGATAAATCCTTTTGGTTCATGTATGAGATGTATTGATAGCAGTAGAGAAGTAGATGATAAGCAAGCATATGGTAGGACAGGATTGCATGTTATTTTGAGGGCGCCCCACCCCTACGTTTATTATGTGAGCATCAGTGCATTTATCCATTTTGGGAGGTTTTGTATCAGGCTTAGTCTATTTGATTTGACTGTAAATCATCATACATGTTGACTGTTGTAGGAGTTAGATTTTTTTGACTACCCTAGATCCGGACCTATTTGGTGATCCTAAGTAACTTATTTTTCCTATCTCTGAATTATTGATCTGGGTATTGTTTGGGGAATGAGTGATTGAGTCAGTGTTTCTTTATTTTTATTATTGCTCGGGATGCAAAAGAATAAGTGTGGGGGAGTTGATAACTGTCATTTTGTTGTATTATTACGGTCCTTAATATCACCATTTTAATCCTCTCGTGTGTTTAATTGTTGATTATTTGCATATTTTATGAGTTAGATCATCTTTTGGACCAAATTGTAAATTCTCTTATATTTTAGACTTATATGTAAAATTTATCTTTATTTGTAGGAGATCGAGATGGGCCACTGGATTAGACTCAAGTTGGATCAAATATGGTTTCATCTAGGACTAGAAGGATCATTCCAAACTGGATTAATCTGGGTCTTTCATCATGATCGAAGGCAAATCGATCAAGGGATTGGATCTGAACATTATGGACCGTTCGATGAAAATAATTGATTATGAGCTATTTATCTAGGTCTGGAGAGATTCAGTCCATACATTTCGATCTGGACATCTGAGCTCTTCCTCCAGATTTGACCGATCGTAATTATCCCTTCAGATGGATCAGATCCATCCATTCAAAAGCAGAGGAATCACAGCCGTTGGATCACAGCCTTCTGAATGGATTAATTGCTTAATCAAACCCTAGCTTAATTGGATGGCTTGGATTAAAGGGGTTTGGATCGGACGGTCATGCCAAATCACTCAAGTTTTCCTGAATCGCGCATAAAATAGCAGTTTTCTTCTTCCCTAATCTGCGCAGCTTCCTCCCCAAAATCGCACTTCGCCGGCGGCTTTCTTCCACAGCATCTGCCCGGAGCACCGCCGACCGTTCCCTTCCTCCACCAAGGTCAGCGGTGGCATTCCCTATTTCCTCATCTTCTCCACGCAGCGCAGCCCCTTCTTCATCCCAAAACGAGCACGGCGATAGCGATTCCACTACAGCACTCCGGCGATGATTCCGACAATCCCAGGTTCTTCCCTAATTCCATTTCATCGGGCATCCTCTCCTTCCTTTGGTCCGGCGAAGCTCGCAGTTGCAATTGGGCGGCGGCATTCTGTTGATCGAGCAGTGGGAGTTCGTCTGTCTTCACCGGCGATCCTCAGATCCCTCACCGGCGGAGCTGAGCTACCCTAGTGGGTCATGGTCACGCGAAGCTAGGGGTGACTTGCTACTTCCGGGATCCTGCAGAACCTATTCCCAGTTCTGGCGGCAGCGCTTCTTCCAATCTAGGGCTTTCTTCAACAACAGCTGGTGGCGATGATCCTCTATTCCTAGATTCGATTCCATCCACAGTAGCTATCGTGGTCATGACAGTCCCGCATCCATCATCGAAGCTGTGAACTATCGCATCGATCCACCTCTCGTCAGATTCTGACAAGAGATCCGTACCCTGAGACCCTTGGAGTTGTTCGGTACTGTCGTAGGTCACAGGAGAGGGTGGTACCTTTCCAGTGTTTATGGATGACTGTTGATTTACTTTATTGATCTACTGTTGATTCACTATTGTTTTACTACATTGTTCACTTTGGGTATTTTAGTATTTTTACATCGTTGGCTCATTACTATGCACTATATTTTTTCAGTATTGTTTCAGTATTGATTTCCTAGTATTCAGTGTGTTTCAATGATGTTTCAGTAGTATTTTGTTTATGTGTGGTAAATCGTGCACGTGGTAATTAGTTTGATAGTTTAGTGAGTCTTCTTATTTGTTTACAGTGTTTACCTAGTGGTTAGATTTATTTCCTTCAGTGTAATTGTTCTTTCCATGTTTTTAGTTAATCTTCGGCCAGTGTACCGTATAGTGACAGTGCAGTGCTTGGTTGAATTATTTTCTGTCTGTTAGTTTGGCTTTTTCAGTGACTATTTGATCACTGTGTCGTATAGTGACAGTGCAGTACTTGGTTGAATTGTTCACCTTTGTTTCTTGACCACTGTGTCGTATAGTGACAGTGTGGTACTTGGTTTATTTATTTTCTGACTGTTAGTGTAGCTTTTTAGTGACTATTTGATCACTGTGTCGTATAGTGATAGTGCGATACTTGGTTGAATTGTTCACATTTGTTTCTTGATCATTGTACCGTATAGTGACAGTGCGGTGCGTGATCACTTACTTCTGCACATTAGGATAGTTACTTGTTACTTGTTTTTTGGTAGTTAGATTTACTTCCTGCAGATTTAATTTCCATGTTTGTTTATTTACCAGAATTGTTTGATCATTTCATCATATAGTGACAGTGCGGTGCAAGGTTGAATCGTTCTTGCATTAGGTTAGCTTCCCGGGAATTAATAATTGGTAGTTAGGTTTACTTTTTGCATATTTAATTCTCATGTTTGCTTTTGATTTTGCATTTTAATTGTTTTGATAATTGTAAAAACCCCTAGTGTTTACTTCTGTTTAAAAATAAACGTCCAGCCATTAGGTTCGTTGGGAGACGATTCAAGTCAGTCCTATACTGCATTAGTGTAGTTAGGGGGTTCGGTAAATAATTTTGTAACGGTACCACAACAAATTCACCGTCTATCATGGCACTGACGACTCGGTCACTCGCACCCAAGACTCGTTCACAAGATGAGTCAGAGTGGCTTAGTCAGAGGTTTGCCCAACCTTAACAACTTGGACAATAAAATTTGTAATGTTTGTCAACAAGGTAAACAACCTAGGACACAACATCAACTAACTAACCAAGAACGGACCAAAAGTGTGCTTGAGCTCATTCATTTGGATCTATTCGATTCTCATGGAGCCAAGTCACTTAATGGGAGTCAATTTTGCTTAGTCATAATTGACGACTATTCTAGGTTTACCTTGGTTAGATTTCTTAAACACAAAAGTGATACCTTAGACCAACTCATCAATTTGTTTAAATTAATCAAAAACCAAAAGAACCTTAAAATTAAAAGACTTAGAAGTGATCATGGTGGTGAATTTGAGAACCACAGGTTCATAGATTTCTGTAACCTAAACGGATATCACCATGAATTCTCATATCCTAGAACCCCACAACAGAATGGCCTAGTCGAACGAAAAAATCGAACCCTACAAGAAGCCGCTAGGACCATATTGAACGAATACAACCTACTCAATAGGTTTTGGGCAGAAGCCATTAGTACGTCTTGTTATGTCCAAAATAGAATTCTTATGGTAAAAAGGCACCTTAAGACCTCATAAGAAATCTACCATGATAAAGTACCTAACATTAAATACTTTAGGGTATTTGGGTGTAAGGTACATATCCTAAACACTAAGGACTACCTAGGAAAGTTCACATCCAAAACCTCTACCGGTATCTTCCTAGGATACTCAACTACAAGTAGAGCCTATAGGGTATATAAAAATGACACCCTTAAAATTGAGGAAACCATTAATGTAGTATTCGACGAAGGACATGAACCTACAAAATCCGTAGTAAATCCAACTAGCGAATCGATTCATACCAGACTCGACTCTGACCTTGAACACGAGTCTAGTATCAATCCTAATTTGAGCCAATCTAGGATTCAATCAAGTCATCCTATCGACCAAGTGATAGGTGACCCTAACCCAAGTCATTCTAGGATTCAATCAAATCATCCTATCAACCAAGTGATAGGTGATCCTAGTCTAGGGGTTCGAACTAGATCATCATATAGAAATCTTAGTCAAATATCCTTGATTTCAAAAATCGAACCCAAAACCATTGAACAAGCTCTTCTTGATCCCGATTGGATTATTGCAATGCAAGAAAAGCTAACTCAATTTACTAGGAACGAAGTTTGGGAATTAGTACCACCACCTCAAGATAAATCAATTATTGGAACAAGGTGGGTTTTCCGAAACAAACTTGATGACAAAGGTGAAGTAGTTAGAAACAAAGCGAGATTGGTCGCGAAAGGGTTTAGTCAAGTAGAGGGGTTAGATTACGATGAAACTTATGCCCCCGTAGTTAGACTAGAATCCATCCGAATGTTGTTAGCATATGCTGTGCATCGAGGATTTAAATTATTTCAAATGGATGTCAAGTCAGCATTCTTGAATGGATATATTAAGGAAGAGGTTTATGTTAACCAACCCTCAGATTTGAAAGTCTAGATAAACCCGACCATATCCTTAAACTAAAGAAAACTCTTTATGGACTCAAACAAGCTCCTCGAGCTTGGTACGAGAGGCTTTCAATTTATCTTAAGTCAAAAGGGTTTAACCAAGGCCTAGTCGATCCGACCCTTTTCGTAAAAATCGTAGGTAAGGAAATCTTTATAGCACAAATCTACATAGACGATATCATTTTCGGAACAACCAATTTGATCCTACTAAACGAGTTCATTTCACTTATGGAAAGTGAATTTGAAATGAATTTAGTAGGTGAATTGAGTTTCTTTCTAGGACTACAAATTAAACAAACTAAGGATGGAATATATTTATATCAACAAAAATATACTAGGGAATTAATTAAACATTTTGGAATGCAAGACACTAAAACCATCAATACACTCATGGCAACTAATGTCAATATAGGAGAAGACTTAGAAGGAAATCCCATCGACCTAAAATACTATAGGAGTGTAATAGGGAGTCTTCTATACTTAACTGTGAGTCGACCCGACATTTTATTTGCAGTATGTGCACAAGGTTTCAAACTTGTGCCAAAGAGTCTCACCTAACCCTAGTCAAGCGTATCCTTAGATATCTAAAGGGCACACTAAGCGTAAGTATTTGGTACCCTAGATCTACCGAGTTCGAACTAATCAGCTACTCTGACTCGAACTATGCCGGTAATAAACTCGATAGAAAGAGCATGAGTGGTTGTTGTCAACTTCTCGGCTCAAGTCTAGTGAGTTGGTGCAGTAGGAAGCAACACTGTGTTGCCTTATCTACCACCGAAGCCGAATACGTCGCGATGGGTGAGTGTGTAACTCAACTTCTTTAGATGAAGCACACTCTCCAAGACTTTAACTTAAACTTCAACAATATTAAAACTTACATAGATAATATTAGCTCAATCAACTTAATCAAATCTCATATGTCACTCTAGGACCAAACATATAGAGGTCAAACACCACTTTATTCAAGAACATGTAGCTAATGGAACCATTCAACTCAAATATGTGGAATCCAAGTCAAACCTAGCTGATTTTTTTAGCAAACCACTACCCGAAGCTGAATTTAGTCTACTTAGACAAAAATTGGGCATGTGCGTAATAGAGTAGGATTTACAAATCATAACTTATTATAACTCTATTATTTGCTTTTCTTGTTAATGGAATTAGCTTAGGGCTTACCCTAGAAATCATGCACCTATAGCTTTAAGGAGTCAATACATCTCACAACACATAGGACTAATGTGTTTGTGTACTTAGCCACGTAGATGGGCGTGAGATGTTAGGACCTTACTCCTGGTTCCAGATGTAAATTTAGTGCATCAACATAAACCACGGAGTATAATTACATAAATTAACCAACTATAATCAGGACTTGTTGATTATTTTCAAATCGAGTCAAATAGAGTTGAACATTTAAATAGATGAGCTTATGTTTAAATGACTATTTTCAAAATTTATTTGGAATATGCTTGGACTTAAAACTAAATTCAAAAACTATGTTTTTCAAAATCCCCCGCTCCTTCTGATTTATGGCAAAATGGGGAGAAAAGGCCAAAGTTAAGGGATCATTTTTTTTGGTATCTTAACTTAAACCTATTTTAAACACTAAGGAAAATATTAAGTAATTTCGATTACTTAATTCATTTTAAGTAGCATGCATCAAGGGGGAGGGTCAAAATCCTTTTTCAAGTACTCACCCTCGGTCAAGGGGGAGGATTCCTCAAGGGGGAGCACTTGAAAAAGGTTTTTCATACTCCTACTTAACTTACTAATCTAAGTATGCGCATTTCTTCATATTCATGTTTTATGCTTGTCATTCACTTAATGCACTTCAATTATTTACTTAACTTTGTGTTTGGGTTTGCCATAGATCAAAAAGGGAGAGATTGTTAGTGCAGTAAGCACCTAAGTCGAACCTGAGTTTTAATTATAGCAAACGATACAAAGTTAAGCTCATTCTGTTATCTCACGAGCTAAACCAAGTGTGCAAAAAGTGTTAAAGCTAGAGCTAAAGGTCAGCGACACCCGGAGAGAACCGTGGTGGTCGAGCGACACCGGAAGGACTTCGGAGGAAGCCAAAGAACTCAGGTGAAGATCGGAAGAAAAGCTTCAAAGGTAAAGGTTAAGGTAAGCTCGTGTGAGTGAGTGTAAGTAAGGTTGTGTCCTCTGTATGGGGACATCCTTAGGCGTCGATCCGACCAAGACTTCCCATGGAAGGTCTAAGTCGAGATTGGATGGTAAATGGCCATCGAGCTTACTTATACTAACTGCATTTTCCAACTAACTCTTCATTGCAGCTAGAAACCCTGCATCAGTCGACTGATGCCTCCAGTAGTCGACTGATAGGGTTGATCAGTCAACTGCTGGTCAAGGATCAGCCTCGAGAAGAGTCAAAGCTTATCTCCATTTCTCAAGGGTTAGGTGGCATCACCTCATGAAACCTCATCTAAACGATTAGGGTTTCACAAGGCTATAAAAGGTGTTCTCCACTTTATTTCCATCATCAAAAGCTCTCCAAAAAGCCTCCACAACGCCTCAACTCTCCGACAACTCTACGATGGCGAAGCTCTACTTCTCCGACGATTAAGCTCAAGCTCTCATTCCTTCATAATCGGTATAAGTTTGTTTTTAAAGTCTATTGTATTTCTTTCATTTATTCGGATATTTCTATCGTAACAAGGAGAGGGGGAGTGTCCATCTACCTTAATCTTTGTCGAGCTTTTGTATTGTGTTGTCTCCTACCTCCAACGAGGAGGAGATAGTTTTAGTGAATTGTCCTCCGTACGTAGTCTCGGACCATTAGGGCCTTAGATTAGCAGCCGAAGGCTGTGAACTAAGTAAAAACAAAGTGTGTCATTTACTTTTCTGCTCGTACATTTTCCTTAATCGAACGATCTCGTAAAGTTTTCTTTTGCGCTATTCACCACCCCCCCCCCTCTAGCGCTCAAATCGATCCAACAGGAGAGCCTTGGTGAAAATGTCGGCAATGTTGGACTTAGATTCTATGTAGTTGAGTTCAATGTCCCTCTTTACCACATAATCTCTAATGAAGTGATGCTTCACTTCAATGTGCTTTGTCTTAGAGTGATGTACCGAATTTTTGGTCAAATTAATGGTACTCACATTGTCATAATAAACTTTAATGTTGGAGTATTGTAGCTCATAATTCTCTAGAGTGTGTCTCATCCAAAGTAATTGAGCTACACAACCACCCATAGCTACATACTCGGCCTCGATGGTGGATAGAACAACACAAGGTTGCTTCCTACTACTCCAACTAACTAGGGAGGATCCAAGAAATTGGCATCCACCACTAGTACTCTTCCGATCAAATTTACAACCCGCATAATCGGAATCGATGTACCCAATCAAGTCAAAAAACCTAGTCCTAGGGTACCAAAGTCCTACATTTAGTGTGTCTTTAATATATCTTAAAATTCTTTTAACGACCACTAAATGAGACTCTTTGGCACATGATTGGTATTTAGCACACATACCTACCGCAAATAAGATATCGGGTCTACTAGCGGTAAGGTAGAGTAGGCTACCAATCATACTCCTATAAAGTTTTAGATCAATTGATTTACCTTCATTATCATTGTCTATTTTGGTGTTAGTTTCCATTGGGGTTGATACTATCTTAGCATTTTCCAAACCAAATTTCTTAATCATTTCTTTGCCATATTTGGTTTGGTATATGTAGATTCCCTCATTTGTTTGTTTAACTTGTAAACCTAAGAAGAAATCTAATTCTTCAACTAGACTCATTTCAAACTCATTTTCTATATTTTTGATAATGTCTTGAAGGAGTTCATCATTTGTTGACCCAAAAATGATGTCATCAACATATATTTGGGCCACAAAGATATCCTTTGACTTTAACTTAATGAAAAGAGTTTGATCTACTTGCTCCCTTCTAAAGTCCTTAGAAATTAAGAAAGAATATAATCTTTCATACCAAGCCCGGGGAGCTTGTTTCAACCCATATAAAACTTTTCTAAGCTTATATACATGGTTTGGATAGTCTACACTCTCAAACTCGGGAGGTTGTTCTACATACACTTCTTCCTTAATAAATCCATTTAAGAATGCTAATTTTGCATACATTTGATAGAGTTTAAATCTCATGTAAAAGGCATATCCTAATAGGATTCTAATTGACTCTAACCTAGCAACCGGGGCATAAGTTTCATCATAGTCAAGTCCCTCAACTTGATTGAAACCCCTTGCAACTAACCTAGCTTTGTTTCTAGTTATGTTTCCTTGATCATCTAATTTGTTTCTAAAGACTCATCTTGTAGTAATAATGGTGCTATCTTTGGGTCTAGGGACTAGCTCTCATACTTGACCTCTCTCAAATTGAGTCAATTCTTCTTGCATTGCTAGAATCCAATCCGGATCAAGTAATGCATCATTGATTGATTTGGGTTCAAATTGTGAGATGAGAGATATTTGACTAGTAGGAGCTCTATGAAAAGACCTAGTTCTAACACCTTGGTATAGCTCTCCTACAACTTGGTCTAGAGGATGATTTTGATGAATTCTTAATGTTATAGGAGGTGTATCAAATTTATTTAGATCATAGTTATCCTCCTTCCTCCTCTCATCATCGGAATCTCCTCTTCCTCCCCCTTGATCTAATCCTCCCCCTTGATCATTACCCCTAAGGTCAAGTTTTGAAGTTTTTGGGTAATATCTTGGTTTTTATCATTGATATCATTATCAATGGAGGATTTCCTAGGATAAGTGTAAGAGGTCTCATCAAATTGAACATTTGAGGATTCCTCAACCTTTTGGGTCCTCTTATTGTAGACTCTATATCCTCTACTAGTGGATGAGCATCCAACTAGGATTCCCTCATCCACTTTGGACTTAAATTTTCCTAAATTGTCTTTAGTGTTTAAGATGTAGAATTTGCATCCAAAGACTTTGAAATAATGAATTGTAGGAATTGTGTCATTCTATAATTCAAATAGTTTTTTCCCTAAAAACCTATGGATTAAGAGTCTATTTTGGATATAACAAGCGTTATTAATCGCTTCCGCCCACAAGTAGCTAGGTAGAGAATATGCATTAAGCATAGTCCTAGCCGTCTCTTGTAGAGCACGATTTCTCCTTTCCACCACCCCATTTTATTGGGGTGTTCTAGGACAAGAGAACTCATGCTTGTACCCTTGTTCTAAACAAAATTTTGAGAAATTAGAATTCTCAAATTTTCCACCATGATCACTATGGATCCGGTTGATTTTGAGATTTCTTTCATTCTCTACTCTTTTGCTAAAACCTATGATTATTCCTAGGGTATCATCTTTATGTTTCATAAAATAAATGCATGTATATCTAGAAAAATCATCAACTATAACTAAACAATATTTACTCTCATTCAAAGAAGGAATGCTATGGTAATCAAACAAATCTAAATGTAAAAGTTCTAAAGGTAAAGAAGTACTAGTTAAAGTTTTACCCTTGTGTGATGACTTTGATCGTTTTCCTTCTTGGCATGCATCACACATCTTGTCTTTGATGTACTTCACCTTCGGCAATCCTTTGACTAGATCCAACTTGGCTATCTTGGCAATATTATTCATGTTGATATGTCATAGCCAACTTTCTTCTTCTTTTGTCATAAGACACTTAGTGGAAATGTTAGAAGCATAGGATAAATCAACATAGTAAATATTGAATTTTCTATATCCTAGTAATATGCAATCATTCAATTTCTTGTGTCTTATAAAGCATTTTGTAGAGTTGAATTCAACATAAAAGTCGGCATTGTTGGGACCTGTGCGCCCGCTAGAGGGGGGGGTGAATAGTGATGTGACCGTACGTAGATGGAATTTGATCGTGATCGTCTCTACAAATCATGTTAGCGCAGCGGAATAATGATAATAAAAACAATAACACGAAATGAAACAACCACGGACACAAAGATATAACGTGGTTCGGAACCGAAAGGTTCCTACTCCACGGATCGAGCTCCAAAGAGCCCAAGTGATGCACACGCACTCACTAATCATAAATACTCCTTCTCGACACAAGTTGGAGGTGGAGAAACCTCGTACAAAAGATTACAACAATAATCTAAGTAGATACAAGCAAATACAATAGTGAAATACAATGCAAGTAAAGAAAACTACTTTACAAGAGCACTTAGGTTGCTTGGTCTTTGGTTGCCTTGGACTAGCCTTGAAGAACTGGAAGAGCACCAACAATTCCCCTTCAAATCGCCCAAGAAAACCCCTTTAGAACTAATTCAAAAAACCCTCCCGTCGAGCTCCTTTTATCCTTGCGCGCGACCTGAATTTCTGCCCATCAGTCGACTGCCATAAGTCACCAGTCGACTGATGCCACTGTTGTTGTGAGACAACGGCTCGATCCACGCTAGAAAAACTCCAACGGATCTCTTGGCGGATCGCTAACATTGGCGCCGATCGCTGCCACCGTAGTCGACCGCCTGGCTACGGAGCATTCTCAGACGACATTGGACTAGCGTGACCGCCATCCTTGGCGGCAATGATCGCCGTCGACACCACCGATCGCTTCCAATGAGCAATGATCGCCAGAGCATTTCGGCTCTAAATTGGCAAATAACTCGTCGACTCACGCATATGAATCCGCCCATAATGTCAGTCGACTGCCAACCTAAAAAATGATGTTTTAACCCAAATATGGTGCCCCTATACTTGCTAGACCACCCTTAGCCTAGACCTAAGCCTTCTAGCCACCTCTATCAGCCTCACGCCTCTCGGATCCCTCCAAGTCATCCATGACTTGTTCATCCATCGCGCTAGCCTCTAGGTGCTTCCGTCGGCTATGTCATGCTTACGGTGTCTACACCGCCAAGGCACATTGGACTTACGCCACCAAGACTCCGCTTGGACTTTACGCCACCAACCATTGGACTTATGCTGCCAAGACGCCCGCTTGGACTTTACGCAGCCAATATCAAATCCCTTGGACTTCTCATGCCAAGACTCAAGCTTGGACTTTCCCTTGCCAACCCATGTTGGACTTTTACATTGCCAAGACCCATGCTTGCTTTTCTCTTGCCAACCCATGTTGGACTTCTCAAATGCCTAGACCATGCTTGGACTTTCCCGTGCCAACCCATGTTGGACTTTTACATTGCCAAGACCCATGCTTGGACTTTTCATGTGCCAAGTGTCCCACTTGGACTTCCCATGCCAAATACTCAAGACTTGGACTTTCCCATGACAATTACATTGTCATATGTTTTTGTCGAACATCAAAACATCACTCGAGTCAAACTCGAGTCCTGGTCAATCGTGACCTGGGCCGATTGCACCAACAATCTCTCCCTTTTTGATGTTTGACAAAAACCAACCAAATCATTGAGTTATAAAACTAACTCAAATCCCTTACCAATTATCCCAAATTGGTAAACACTCTCCAAATGTTCTCCCCCAAACATTCTCCCCCTTTTTGACTAACATCAAAAAGGTTTTCTCTCCAAGGAGGTCAATGTCTCATGTTCCAATGAGATCTTACAATCTCCCCCTTGATCCAAAAATAAATACCTAGGATGCCTACCATCTTCCTAGTGATAAGTCACATATCACTTAAGAGAGGCAATCCTATACTCTCTCCCAATTTCCAAATTAGGTATCAAAAACCCATCAATTTTCCCAATTGATGATACTCTCCCAATAACTTCTCCTCTTCAAGGAGAAAAACACATCCATCATCCCAAGATGGATACCTCCCCCTTGACCATTGCACCAACAATGTCCTTGGGAAGCCCCTAAGCCAATAGGAACTCTAAACTATCAAAATTAAGGTTCTAAGTTCAACATAGAACTTTCACTCACCCTAAATTTGATACTTTGACCTAACACAGCTCCTAATCCATATCCAATGGATTTTCACCCTTTATAATGCTTCCTAAAGCATATCCTAGGGTTAGGAGTGATTAGGAACCTTTTCCCTAGCTGAACACGGGCTAAACAAACCTTGTTAACCCAAAATCAGATCTGGCAGTCGACTCCTGACAGTAACCAGTCAACTGCCACCCATATCAGTCGACTGCCACCAAGGGCAGTCGACTGATAGCTGAAATTTCCAAATTTCAGCTATCAGAATCGAGATTCAAAAAATCATAACTAATTATACGTATATCGAAAAATCACGAAATTTGATACGTATAACACCTATGACCAATACAATGGGTGAAAAATATTTTAAAAATATTTTACCTGTAAAATAGTGAGTTTGATACAAAACTCAAAACCATTGAAATTTTCAATGTTTTGGCCCTATTTTGTATCAACTTCATCAATGGTGATTGCTATCAAAAGATAGACTTCACCAAGGTTTTTCAAAATGATTTAAAAATGTTTTCAAAACCTTTATTGGATCATATTCCTTGGGCTCTATGCACATGACTTGTACACAAGCTTTCCCAATGATCCACTAATCATATAAGATGAGTTTGAGTTCATCTAGATGCAAAACCTATGCACCTTGAACTTAACTCATATCCTAGCATCTCACATGTATCTAGGGTGTATAAAATACACATACATGTCAATTTAATATGAGATGTGGGTTTTGTTCATCCTAATCTAGGGTTTCATGCATTCTCTAAGGCAACCCTACTTGATTCCCTTATAAATGGGACTTCAAGTCATGTCATAGTCCTTAAATCAATTTCAACCAAATTGTCTTAAATTCATGAATGATTATGGCATTTAGAGATGATATAGATAAACACATGCTCATAATCATGATGTCATGACATAATATGAAATCTAAAAACACATGACATTAATCCTTAAACCTAAGCATAATCATGACATATAAAATGATTAAAAATAAACATGATGTCATGACATGGCATATGGCAATCAAAACATGGCAAATAAAAAGTATAGGTATAAGAATACCTAAATTTTAATAATAATTGTCATTTGATATAATTAGATATATTTTGCCATATTATCATTAATCTCCCTAGTGTGCCAAAAACCCAAAATGACATACTAACCTCTAAACCTAAATTGTGTCAATTTAATTGATTTTTCTTAATTTCAAAAATGCATTGGCACATCCTAAAATCTTTTAGGATATTAATTCAAATCTATTTCCAAGGTAACCATAACCTTGAAAATATCCTAAAGTGCCACCTTTACCATGGTTGAGTTAACTACTCATCCAATCAAGGTTGGCACACCCTAAACCCATCTAGCGTGAATCAATCACGCTCTTAGGAACCCAAAACCGATTTGAGCTCCTAGGGTTAATTAGGTATTCCTTAGGGATAAACTCCCTAGATACCTTCCTAATGACCCTCCTAGGCTTGTTAGCCTTGGTCATTTGGGTCTTACCTAGGTTGACTCTAGGGGTAACTCCCCTTGCAACCTTCTTAGTGGCCACCCTAGGTTTCCTAGAAACCCTAGCCACTAGGCACAACCTTTGGTCAACCTTAGGGATGACTTCCCTATTGACCTTGGTCTTCCTAGACCTAGTTTGTGTTCCATAGTCAAATGGAATGCTATGATAAGCCACCTTAGGCTTAGGTTTGTGACCCAAACCTTGCTTGCCCTTGGTTGACTTTTGACTCTTAGGTCCTAAGTGTTGACTTTGAGATTTGGACCTAGACTTTTGATCATTTGACCCTTTAAATTGGTTTTGTATATTCCTAAGGGTCTTTTCTAGTTTTTCAAGTCTTGACCTCAAAACTTGATTTTCCTTTTCTAATTGCCCAATTTTTGAGTTTTGATTTAAACCATGGGCATTGAACTTCCTAGGCATATGCCTAGCCCATTTAGGATTGAAACCTAGGTGCTCTTGCACCTTTTTAATGGTCTCCCTAGGTAAAATTTTTCTAGAGTTATTTGACCTAGGTTTGTCCTTTGATAAGTTGTTTTTAGGGACATTAGTCCCAAATTTCTCCCTATTTCCTACATGGACTCTCTTAGCTCCTAAACAAAATTCCTCACTTCTAGGATGCTCTTTATGATAAATAGCAAGACTATTGAAATTATTCCTAGCATGCTTTTGACTATATAAACTAGAAAATGCATTACTAAAATATACCTTAGGGTTAGCCTTAGCTCCCCCTACTTGTGATGCTTCTTCTTGGGTCTTTTTGCTCCCCCTAGGGCATTGGCTTCTATAGTGCCCCTTTGAGTTGCACTTGAAGCATATGATATGCTCCTTGCTCTTGATATTTGGGGAACCGGCATCCTTGATCTTTGGTGCCGGTGGAGCTTTTCTTACTCTCTTTGGGCATTTGCTCTTGTAATACCCACTTTCCCTACACTCAAAGCAAATTATATGATTTTTATTTAAACCTAAATTGCTTGAGTTACCTAGTTCGTTGGTAGGTGCCGGAGTTGTATTTTGAGCTTCCTCATCTTGATCGGATGTTGAAGCTTCTTCTTGTTGCTCCGGTATGGAAGTTCTCTCCTCCCCCTCAATCCTTGAGGTGGATGCTTCTTCCATCTCTTCCACCTCTTCTTTCTCCGATCCGGAAGTCAACTCCCTATCAACTTCCGACTCCTCAAGCTCTTTAGATGGGGATGTGCTTGCTTGAGCTTGAGAGGGTGAGCACTCCTCTTCTTCTTCTTAGATTGATGATGGATTTTCATGAAGCTTTACCACTTGACTCCACAACTCCTTAGCATCCATATAGTCCCCTACCATACACACAATCTCATTAGGGACCAAATCAAGGATAAATTTTATTACCTTCATGTTTTTCTCAAAAGCTTGGAGATGATCTTCACTCCACTTCTTCTTCTTGAGGAACCCTCCCTTTGGTCCTATTGGATAGTTATATCCCTCCATTAAAATGGACCATTCTTCGAAGTCCCTCATCATTAAGAAATCTTCGATCCTTGCCTTCCATTGTCTAAAACCTTCTTGTCCATAGAAGGTATATGGGATAGGTGTGTTGATATCCCATCCCAATTGTCCTTGGACTTCCATCTTTTACCCTCTAGCATCTTGACTCCGGGTTGTTAATCCGTAGAAGAGCCCCGGGCTCTGATACCACTTGTTGGGACCTGTGCGCCCGCTAGAGGGGGGGTGAATAGTGACGTAACCGTACGTAGATGGAATTTGATCGTGATCGTCTCTACAAATCGTGTTAGTGCAGTGGAATAATGATAATAAAAACAATAACACGAAATGAAACAACCACGGACACAAAGATATAACATGGTTCGGAACCGAACGGTTCCTACTCCACGGATCGAGCTCCAAAGAGCCCTAGTGATGCACACGCACTCACTAATCACAAATACTCCTTCTCGACACAAGTCGGAGGTGGAGAAACCTCATACAAAAGATTACAACAATAATCTAAGTAGATACAAGCAAATACAATAGTGAAATACAATGCAAGTAAAGAAAACTACTTTACAAGAGCACTTAGGTTGCTTGATCTTTGGTTGCCTTGGACTAGCCTTGAAGGACTGGAAGAGCACCAACAATTCCCCTTCAAATCGCCCAAGAAAACCCCTTTAGAACTAATTCCAAAAACCCTCCCGTCGAGCTCATTTTATCCTTGCACGCGACCTGGATTTCCGCCCATCAGTCGACTGTCATAAGTCACCAGTCGACTGATGCCACTGTTGTCGTGAGACAACGGCTCGATCCACGCTGGAAAAACTCCAATGGATCTCTTGGCGATCATTGCCCGATCGCTCTGAGCGTTCTGCTCGACATTGGGTGGCGGATCATTGCCGATCCTTAGCGATCGGCTGCCGTCGGCCGATCATTGCTAGAGCATTTCCAGCTCTAAACTGGCAGTCGAACTCAAGTCGACTCACGGCAGTCGAACCGTCCATAATGTCAGTCGACTGCCAACCTCAAAATTGAGGTTTTAACCCAAATATGGTGCCCCCATACTTGCTAGACCACCCTTAGCCTAGACCTAAGCCTTCTAGCCACCTCCATCAGCCTCACGCCTCTCGGATCCCTCCAAGTCATTCATGACTTGTTCATCCATCGCGCTAGCCTCTAGGTGCTTCGGTCGGCTATGTCATGCTAACGGTGTCTACACCGCCAAGGCACATTGGACTTACGCCGCCAAGACTCCGCTTGGACTTTACGCCACCAACCATTGGACTTATGCTGCTAAGACTCTCGCTTGGACTTTACGCAGCTAATATCAAACCCCTTGGACTTCTCATGCCAAGACTCAAGCTTGGACTTTCCCTTGCCAACCCATGTTGGACTTTTACATTGCCAAGACCCATGCTTGGACTTTTCCCTTGCCAACCCATGTTGGACTTCTCAAATGTCAAGACCATGCTTGGACTTTCCCTTACCAACCCATGTTGGACTTTTACATTGCCAAGAACCATGCTTGGACTTTTCATGTGCCAAGTGTCCCACTTGAACTTCCCATGCCAAGTACTCAAGACTTGGACTTTCCCATGACAATTACATTGTCATATATTTTTGTCGAACATCAAAACATCACTCGAGTCAAACTCGAGTCCTGGTCAATCGTGGCCTGGGCTGATTGCACCAACAGGCATCACATATTTGGCTAACACTAAGTAAGTTGAATTTCATATTTTTAACTAGAATGACCTTATGAATAGCAAATTTTGTGGATATCTCAATTGTACTTTTACCTAGAATTTTGAGTTTACCACTATTCCCAAATGACACGGTTCCTTTGCTAAGGTAGTTGACTGTGAAAAATGTGCTCACATCTCCGGTCATATATCTTGAGCAACCGTTATCCACAATCCACATACTTGGTCCTTCTACCTAAACAACATGAAAAATAAAAGCCTTAGGTACCCAAATTTTTAGACCGGTAGCATCAATCACAAATCTCTTGGGAACCCATGCCTTTTTAACTTTGCTCTTAATTGTTGATTTTCTACTAATTAGGGAGGTATAGGCTACTTCCTTCTCCTTAGGTTTATATCCTATCTCGGCCTTGTTATAAATAGCCCTTTGGTCCCTAAGTATCATATCAAGGTATTTAGATCCATTTGTGAATTTTTCTAAACATGCTCTTAATTCACATACTTTCTTTTTAAGTTCCTCATTTTTTTTATCCTTAAATAAGCATGCATCATTACATGAAAGTTCTACATTCTTAATTGCCTTAATTTCTACCTTCAAATCCTTAATCCTAGATTTAGATTTATCTAAGGCATTTTTAAGATATGCAATGGTCTTATATAATAATTCTACCCTAGGGGAGTCTCTTACGTCATCGTCACTAGAGGATGATTCGTCGCTTGATGATGATGACTCCTCTTGACTTGAACTTTCGGCTTCATCTTCTAAAGTCATGAGTGTCACATGTCGTGTGATGTGGCATAACTCCTCGTCATCGGATGAATCTTCTATGATTTGTGTGTCCTATGTTTGTGCTATCATTGTCTCCTTCTTCTTCTTTTCCTTCTTATCCTTCTTCTTCTTATCCTTTTCCTCCTTTATCTTTAGGTCCGGGCAATTCGGCTTGATATGCCCTTTCTTATTACATCCATAACAAATGACATTAGTGTTAGAAACCGAACTACTAGTAGATTTACCTTTTGAGGATTGAAACATCCTCCTCACATCCTTCTTGGTGAGCTTCCTTGATCTTCCACCAAATTTCTTCACATAGTGGGTCACCTTGCTAGTGGACAATTCTTCACCACTACTAGAAGACTCATCCTCCGACTCGGATGATGAAGAGACCTCCTTTTTTTCTTTCTTCTTTTTCTCCTTCTCACCTACAACAAGAGCTAAACCTTTCTCCTTCGATGAAGTGTTAGCTTGTTTATGTAATTCAAAATTACAAAATAATTCATCTAATTTAACTAAAGAGAGGTCCCTAGAAACCTTATAAGCATCTACCATTGGTGTCTATAAAGTTGTTCTAGGGAAGGCTTGAAGAACATACCTTATTAGGTCTCGATTTTCAACCTTCTCACCTATTACATGTAGTCCGTTGATCACCTTCTTGAATTGACCGTGCATTTAGCTCACGGTCTCATTGGTCTTCATGCTAAAGCTTTGGAGTTGACCCATTAATAGGTCCATCTTGGCTCTCTTTGTCTCCTTCGATCCTTCATTGAGTTCGATGAGATTCTCCCAAAGCTCTTGTGGAGTTGAAGGGGTCGACCTTGCTCAATTGTTCTTTGAATAGACCACATTGAAGTGCGGTTTTTGTTTTAGCATTGGCTTGAGCCTTCTTCGCCGTCTCCCTAGTCCAATCCTTTGTTGGTATTTGTGCTCCAAATTCATCGACTGGCTTTTCGAACCCATCTACAATGCTAAACCAATTTTCAATATCATTCATTAGATAATATTCCATCCTACCTTTCCAATACGTGAAATCATTGTCGTTGAAGAAAGGAGGTCGCACCGTGCTATATTCCTCTTGAAACGTCATTGCTTCGGTTGATGGTTAGATCCTCCGATGCGATCCGAACTCGGATACCACTTGTTGGGGATCCTTGGATGGCTAGAGGGGGGTGAATAGCCTCTCTTGATTTAAAAGTGTTTAACGTGGTTCGGAGATTATGCTCCTACTCCACAACGATCCGTAAGGTGGATCAACCCTAGCAAGTCTTCACTAAGAACTCGTTTTAATGATCACACCAAGATGGAGAAGCCTTCATTACAATGGACTCCTCTTCTTACAAATGATAGAAGTGAGAATTAGAGAAGAAGAGATTAAAACACACTAGAAAGCTTAAGGAGACTTGGAGAGCTTAAGAGTATAGTTAGGAACGAGAGCACTAGCATTCTCAAGCACCCCAAGGCCGCTTTTTATAGAGAAGAGGCTGATTTTCCCATTGGGATTGGAGCAGTCGAATGATTACACCATCAGTCGACTGCTGCTGTAGCTGACCGGATCCAACGGCTTTTGACGAGCCTAATCTGTAGGCGTCACTACCCAACGGGATACTGACCAGTCGACTGATCCAAGCGATCAGTCGAGTCAAAAATATTCTATACCTGTGTCCACTTATAATAGACGACTACCAGGGTATGGCAGTGGACTGATGTTGGACCAGTCGACTGCCAAACCCTGGCAGTCGACTATTGGACCACAGATTCAACCGTCTTCAGTCGACTGACTGATTAGTTGACTGGGACGGAGCCTCAGTCGACTAACACACTTCAATTATAATTGATTCATACTTGAAATCAACTCCCTAGACCTAGACTTAACCTTCTAATTCTTCCTTCAGGCTTGCGCCTCCATGATCTCTCCGAGCCCGCGACTTGTTCATTCTTGCGCTTGCTTCCAAGAGTTTCCCTCGGTTTCGTCATGTCTCGGGTTTCTCCTTTGCTAAAGTCTGCTTGGACTTTACGCCGCCAAGACTATATGCTTGGACTTACGCTGCCAAGACTTTCCTTTGAACTTTCTTTGCCAAGGTCCACTTGGACTTTACGCGGCTAAGACTATATGCTTGGACTTATACTACAAGACCTTCCCTTGGACTTCTCTTGCTAGGATCACACTTGGACCTTCCTTTACCAAGTCTTCATACTTGAATTTTTCTATCACTTAACATATTCACGGTTAGATCACAAATATTTTCTAACTATAAATAATTGTCTAAACATCAAAATATATAAATGCTTGAGGCATTGTTGCATCAACAAAAGGGAGTTGTTGTCAATGGACGCACCCGTCCGAGACCAAAGGGAGCTACTGATGGACGCCTCGGTCTGAGATCAAAGGGAAATATTGTCGATTGATGCCTCAATCTTAGACCAGAGGGAATAAATTATCGATGAATCCCTCGAGTCCAAGACCACAAGGAGTTGTTGATAGATGCTTTGGTCCGATACCAAAAAGAAATGTTATCGATGAACGTCTCAATCTGATACAACAACAACAACAACAACAAA
The DNA here is from genome assembly GCA_025175895.1 of Wurfbainia villosa. NCBI lineage: Eukaryota > Viridiplantae > Streptophyta > Magnoliopsida > Zingiberales > Zingiberaceae > Wurfbainia > Wurfbainia villosa. The sequence goes on along the minus strand of CM046000.1, from coordinate 31,317,703 downwards.
GTCTCAATCTGATAATAGAGGAAAAATGTTAGAGATTTTGTAGAAGAAAACTTTGTTAAATTTATTGTAAAAAAATAGTTACCGACTTATGCAGAACCGATCTTGAAATGGTAAAAATTTTAATGGGCCCCGAGCGAAACAATAAAAATGAACCCTTTAATTGTAAAAATTCATATTTTTATAAAATTTGGACTCTTTTTATAAAAGACTAAATTTTGAATCTTGGGCAAGAACCCCAATAACCTTCCTCAGAGCCGGCTTGGACTTATGGATTGATTTATACGTAATACGATCACAGATCATAGATAAGATGCACTCCAAGATCATCCGACTTCAGGCCTTTTGATTTTCCTTTAGCTGACCTATAACCTCTATTTTCTTTTGCATCTTTCATCTCAACATCTCAATTTAGAGTTTCTATGTACGACGTCAACAACGAATGAACTTTAATTTTCTTAATCTGGATTTCTGCAGGCAGTATATCTTCGATCCTATACGTCATTCGTGCCAACAAAAAAACCACCCTGCCAAAATATACAATTTAATTCGAGGGGAAATTTAACACTGATCGAATCTTTAATTTACCAATTGCCTTAAAAAAAATATTAATTCTTGTGTAAAAAAATATTAATTCTTGTAAGGGCCCAGCTTCTTCGTGACTTATCTGACGCCGGTCAAATTCAGTTGTATCTTTGTTTTTTCTTTTAGTATTAACTTTATCTTTATATTTAATTATTAACGTGAAAGAGAAAGAGAATAAAAATCTCCGGTATCTAATTTTAGAATTGTCACCTTGCCTCCTAAATTCTAAAAAATGTGTAAAAATGCCCATGCTACGTTTTTTTTTAAAGAATCATTTCTAAATGTTACTTTCCAATTATTTTTTCGACCATTTTCGAATTAATTTATTAATCATTTGATGTCTGGTTTGATTTGTCCTGGAAACCATGCACATTCAGAAAAAAAAAACCCAAAAGAAATTATTATATCAAAATATATTTAGGAAAATTTCAATTTGCTACCTTAAATTTATTTTTAAGTTTAGCATAATGACCCATTTAAAATCTAAGTTAATTAATAAATTGAATTTATTTCAATTGAATCTGAGTTATTTATAATTAATCATTTAAATTTTTTTCATAGCAAATATAATGTATTTATAAAGTAGTATTAAAAATTGAATGTAGAAATCTAAAACTGTTTTTTTTTTAATTTTTATATGCAACTCCCCCAAATTCCAAGAAATTTAAACTTTTAAGTATAATATCTAACATGCACGTAAATTTTTTCTTGACATGACATTATGAAATTCAAACGTATATTATATTTGCAACAAAAATACACATTGCGTTGTTAAATATATAAAAAAAATTGTGTTAAATTTAGAGGCGCAAAGATTACATTAATTAACTAATTCAGATTTTAATCGGTTGTTGAAATTAACCCACTTACTCTAGTAACGAAATCGGCGCGTCAGTAAGAGCTTGAGCGGTCTCTAAGGTAAATCATGGTTCGATCCCTGCCAGTTGCAACTTACGGAGGGAATTTCATCATTTTCCACTCGCTTGCGGGTTTGCGGAGGCGGGTTTCCGTTATCCAGTTCGGTTGGTGTGAGGTGGGGATCCTGATTGGCGTACATACTCCTCACGGCGACTTGACGGCACGTCATCCTGATTTACTCTTGTGGGCCGATGGATACTCTTCGGAGGACATGGGGCAGAGCCGGTTCGTCAAGTGGACTAATCGGACGAAACTTGGATATCACTTGTAAAAAAAAAAAAACATTGTCATCTTTATTATTTTAAATTTATATAACCGTGACCAAAAATTTACTCTAAATATACATTTCATTTAATAAATATTTTAAATCTCTCTTTTAAATGATATTGGATAGTTGTATGTACTCATAAAAAATTGAGGGAGGGATGCATGATGTTAGGTAATAATGGCTTTTAACAAAAAAAATGAAATTAAAATAAAATAACTTCATACAATTTGAAGTTACTAATTAAACATAACTCATCTACGTAACAATAATAATAATTATCATTATTATAATTGATATGTGATGGACACATTAAAGGGGTTACCTATATACAGTCCTTTCCCTATCTATAAATTAAAAGCATAATAATGATCCATCACGAAAGAAGTGTGTTTTTTTGATACAGATTATCGATCTGTCTCACAATCATTATGAGAGAGATAAATCACGGAGGACTGTATGGACCTTGACGTGATAGGTAATAGCGAAGCCAGGTACATCTTTACCCGGGCTTTAGCCCGAGGAAAAAATTTATTTTTACCCTATTTGACCAGCTAAAAATCTTTGATTTCTTTCGTTAGCTCGGGATTTTTTCATGGAAAAAAATAATTTAGACAATAGCCCCGATCAAATGAAATGTCTGGCTCCGTCATTAAAAGACTTCAGACCTTCTTCGAAATCAATCATTGTTTTATTCATATGCTTCGTTATGTCTTAGCCATCACGCTATTATCGTGGGGACGAAAGAAGTGTGCTTTTCCAAAAAGTTGGGAATCTGCCCAACTAGCAGCCCCCTGCCACCCGTCCCAGGGCTGCGATGAGAGGGAGGTAAATCGCGGGGGGGACTATGTCCCTTGACACGGTGGCAAGGCAGTGGGGGGGCCATCTGAGCCCAGGGGGGATTTGAGACCCCCTCCGGAATCGACCCCACTCCGTATCCAAAGCAACCACACTACCTTACCACCGCGCCATCCCCGTGGGGACCAAAACTGTGATGGGTAAACTTTTTATAGTTGCCGCCGCCGGGCCTGAAGACCCCCCCTCATCAGAAACCCCGAAGGATTTTTGGGCGAACGGTTCAACTGTCCTATCAGAGCGTACACGGGTTTACCCTCCGGACATTGCTCGTTGAACTTTCCACACATATTCGTGGGAGTTGCAATTCCTGCAGCCCTTTGGGATCGAACCCGTGACCTCCGATTGGATACCTCCACGCTCTAGCCACTAGGACTCTAGCGCTTCGGTAAGAAGTGTGCTTTTGAAAGAATCAAAAGAGGAGAGAGATTAATATATGCAAAATAATTATTAATATCTTCGAGTTCAGGTATATAAAATAATATAGATTTCAAGATTCATTCTATATTATAAATATAATGAAGATAATTTATTACGTATGATATCAGAGCATGCGTTAAGAAATCTATATATTTTCATATGTAAATTTATTTAATTAATACATATATTAATGACGCTTAATATCTTTTATTAATATGTATATGCACATATATTTTTATATGTATCAATTTATGAAATTAGTTAATGATTACAGTATATGGGTAAATTTAAATTAATTAATATTATTTATGATTATGATGCATATGTATGATTATTTTATGATAATTAAAATAGTTTGTGATCACAAAAGTGACCAAATTAGAATAACTACATATCATGTATAAAATAATCATTTGTTTATCATACTTTTTAAAAAATGCCTATTACATAAAATAATAAATAAATGATATTCATTGATCATTAAATTTATGAATTTTCTCGAAGGGAAATTAATTTTTTTAATGATTAATGTATAGGGTCGAGGTTGGCCGGCTAGAGGGGGTGAATAGCCTTTGTCATAGACAGTGGAATTCGTTCGTTCATTATTCGTCTACAAAATAATTAGCGCAAGTGGAATATGCAAATACAAACAATTAAAGATAAAACAAAGGAAGAAGAAACACAAACGTTAACACCGCAATGTAACGTGGTTCACGGTTGCACCGCTAGTCCACAGTCCGATTCATCCACGGTGAATCACTCCGCAAGCTTTCACTATTCTCTCCTTTGCACAAAGCTAGGTGGAGGTAATCTTTTCTTACAAAATCACTCCTCTTGCAATAAGATGAATATAAGCACAAGGAAGAGGAGGAAATTCGTTTGGGCGCTTTGGGAGATGTTTAGAATAGAAGCATTAGGCCCCCAAAGCCCCACACCCTTCCTCTTTATAGAGGAAGAGGGTTTCTTCCTGTTGACACAGGAGTAGTCGACTAATGCCCCGATCAGTCGACTGATCCTGTAGCTGTTGCCCAATAACGACTGCTTTCCACTTTGGATTCCATTCAACGGCTTCCACATCAGTCGACTGTTAGACCTATCAGTCGAGTGCTCGTAAGCTCGACTCCATTATGTGCCTGAAACCCTTGCTGCGGTCGTGATGCCTTCCTCGATCGGTGGTCAATCGAATCCGTCATTCCATGGCGGCGACTATTAACGCACTGAACGGACTCGAACACTAGTCGAGTCACAGTCGACTTAGAGTAGTCGACTGTCATAACATGGCAGTCGACTGATGTCGAGAAATCTCATCCGACACATAGCCAAATGTCCAAGTTTCACTTAAGAGTACTACCCCTTCTCGGGTTACATTCGCTCACTCTCATCCCTCGGAGTCCCTCGCCTTTGAAGTTATCTTCGTCCGGCCACGTCCCTCGGATGCGCCAAGCACACAACTCTGCAGCGCCATCCTTCGCATCTCGCCCTGAAGTCTACTTCCTCTGGCTTCACTCCAAGCTCCTCGTCCGGCGGTCCCTCGGATGCTCCAAGCGCACGGCTTCCGCAAAGCCATCCTTCACCGACTCAAGGATCGAGTCATGAGAGGTGAAACTCGCCAAGGCTCCATGTGCGAATTACTAAGTCCTGCAAGACTCCAACGCACATATCAAATCACAATAACAACCTAACTTAAATCCTTTGCCACACACATCAAAATCATATCACGGCAAGAGATTGCCCTAACAATCTCCCTCTTTTTGATGTATGACATGTTAGTAATATATGAGAGATGTCCTAAGGCAATTGCCTTATGTATGAACCATTTATATGATAAATGAAGATTCACTATTTGAGTATACATGTTTTATGTATTTGATTGGATCTTAAACTCATTTACTGAATGTCCATGATACGATTCACAGCATGAGAGAATTTGTGATTGGATCACAACTAGTGAGTATCTCTACATGTGTAATTGTGATGTATCGAAATTATCCCTAGTCGATGAATTGATGGATTTGGACACCATCAATTCTGTCGAGACTAGCACGAGGTATACTCCTTGGTGTATCCAAGCAGCTGATTCTCACTAGCTGGAGACATAGTGATGTCCGGAGTTAATCGTGGATGCTAGTTATGGTAACTAGTTCATTGGAGTGACCAGTCGTAAGACTTCATATGGTTCTCTGCATATATAGATATGTCAATGAAGTTCTTACTGTGGCTTAAGTGCGATGTTCCTTTGACTTACGGTATTCAAGTCATCTTGATCATGGAGACTTATGCTTTGACATCTTAAGCAAACATCTCTAAGGAGATGTGGACCCGGGATGATTGGGTATAAGTCGAAGTGATCGAAGGTGTTTGAATAGCCTATAAAGGATTCACCACTCCTTGCGAGGAGATGTATACCCATGGCCTCTCGTCGGATTGTTACTAAAGTCTTTGGCCAAAGCATTACATGTTTAGAGTAAGGTACTCTTCGATACATGTGGAGTAACTAGAATCCGTAGGACGAGGAAATGATACTTGGGCTAGGTGTGACGTAGTCAGCCTAGTGGGGACTGACACTATAGACCATGTCCTGAACCAAGTGGGTATAAGATGAGTGAAGGGAATGGGGCACGAATCATTCGAGCTACTGAAGGGTTTCAGAAATAGTTCTGGATCAACCGTTGATCTTTTCGGTTAATTGGGGATCATGATGTACTACTAGGTGCCACTCATGATCGTTCTATAATTAATGGTTAATTATAGACGGCCAACATAAACCGAGAACCTATTTGGTCACATGCACAACGAGCATAATCCAAAGGATTTAAAACGAGCTTGAGAATGGGATTCTCAGACCGAGAGAAACTAGGTTTGGTTGGACCAAACATAAAGCGAGCATGAAATCGTTTCAGTCGCAATGGAAGCGTGGATGGGCCGTGTCTTATGAAGACGTAATGGATGAACCAAAATGGTTTGGTTCTAATCCAATGGATGAGAATAAACCAAAGGGGTTTGGTTTATTTTAAACAAATGAACCAAAAGTTGGTTCGGTTCGTTTTAACTTAAAATAAACCATCATGGTTTGGTTTATTTTAACTTATCTTAATGGAGCGGGTTAACGGGCCTAATGGTTATGATCCAATAACCATTAAGAGAATTAATTCTCTATAAAAGAGGGCTTAATGGATAATTAAGCTCTAATCCAAAAACCCTAGCCTTTGAGTTGCCGCCCACCCTTGGAGTTGCTCGGCGCCAACCCTAGGCTGCCGCCCAGCTTGTTGTGCCGCCGTCATCTCCTTGTCGGCGTCCAAGCTTCAGCCGGTGAACCCTCCGGCGACCCTCCGGTGATCTTCCTAGGCCTCGGTGAAAAGGTGAGCACTTGGCTTCCTTGTTTTGGCCAGCACCTACTCCTCCACCAAGCTGTCCAGTTTTCTGGACAGCTTCTTCTCCTCTCGTCGGAGCGTCGTTTGGACGACGGTTAGAGCTCCGACAGCGGATAACTTACCGGGGATTCGATCTCCGGTAATCCTCTGAGGTGGAGGACGAAGGATTCGTCAATCGGTTGACGAATACCTCTCCGGAGAAGCGAGTTTTGAGGACTCATTTTGAATCCGAATTTGGATTCGGATCATGATCATCTCTCGATCACGTCGTCTTCAACACGAGGCTAGTAACCCGTACGAAGACGAAGCTCGTGGCTTAGCGAAGTCATCCCGAGGAACTCGGCGTGGATACGGATAGAGACGATTCTAGCGAGGATCGTTCCGGTTGATGCCGTTCCCGCTACACGTCATACGAAAGGTATAACGTAGATAAATTTTTCTTTTATTGCAAATTTAAATTTACGGTTATGTCTACACTTGTTGTAATATGCATGCGTGTGTTGTGTGTGTTGTAATAAATAGGAGTATTTATTATTTTTATTGCTTACGCTGTGTTCATGTTTACGAAACATGATCGAACACACACACGCCGCGGTGCCGGAAACCCAACAGTGGTATCAGAGCCCAGGTTGTGTTTCGACATAATCGTAAAATGGTTTTGCGATAGTCATAATGTATTTCTGGAAATTTTCTAATTTTGGAAATTTAGAAGTATTTATTGAAATTTTTCAATTTTGGAAAGTCTAGAAGTATTTATGGAAATCTTCCACTTTTGGAAAGTTGGAAGTATTTATGGAAATTGATATTTTCCATAAATAAAATATTTGATTAGATTCTGGAAATTTGTTTCCTAATTTAATCATGATTTGATTTGGGAAATCAAATCTTAAAATATTTTATTTACATAAGTAGTTTTAATGATTTAGGAAATTGGTTTCCTAAATAGATTTTCCTTAATCAAATAATTCCATGAATAAAATATGTGATTAGATTTGGAAATTTGTTTCCTAATTTAATTATGATTTGATTTGGAGAATCAAATCTTAAACATATTTTATTTCCATAAATAGTTATTACATATAAGGAAATATATAAATGACATAATTGTATGTCATGTAATTGCATTAGATGCATAACATTATGCCATGCGTGTCGTGACATGTAGATGTATGCCATGTATGTCATGCCATGTAGATAATAGTTATTTGCATGGAAAGAGGATGAGACATAAAAACCCTTAAACAATATTAAAGCCTACACCTTCCATTAATATGGTTAGAACCAGAGTTCCGTTTCTTGTTTGGGTTGTTGGACTCTCTCCAAGCCCGGCTCGAACCCGAATATGTTCAAACCATGGAATAGTTTAATACTAATATGGTAAGAGTCAGAGGTCAATCGTTAGCTTTGGTTGTTGGACTCTCTCCAAGCTGGGCTAATTGGTTGAATGTGCTCTAACCATATTAAAACTATGTCCCGATTAATGGGTTGGCTTTAACCTGGAGCATCGGCTTGTTGGACTCTCTCCAAGGTCGATGTAAAGGGAGGTGAAGTTGGGTGCTATGCATATGATGCATACTTGTTAATGTGTTAACAACCCGATGTATGTGTGAACATTCAATTAGTTGATAGCACATTGTGATAGTTGCATATACGTGATATGCAATCGGTATAGATGATACCTACCGTCGTAGTTATGAATGGCTTGTTGGACTCTCTCCAAGGTTGTTCATAACTATGATGGATATCAGCCCATTCGGAGATGGACCTACGATCTCCCGAAGTGATTCTGGGGTTTTTGAAATTCGAAAAATGAATGGGATTTATAAATGTATATTGATGCATTTTAAAATCATCTTTCTCATATATGCTCATTTTGTATTTCTAAGATTGATCATGATGTCTTTGAATTGCGTTCCATTTTGGATTCGAATAAATTGGTAGACTTCTTGGGTGGCTTAGAAAGCTTGAGAATTGTTCTCAAGGTTGAAAAGCTTGCAAATGTCCTCGAGCGCCTCTTCGCCCATCTAGTGTGATGCAACTCTGGACCAATTGTTGGCCTATCAGAAACATGTGAGTGATTCTGAACAAATGAGTTGCATCATGCTAGCCACGATGGAACCCAAGCTACGAAAGCAGCATGAGCATATGGATGCTCATATCGTAGTCCTTCATCTTTGTGAGTTGGTTGATGAGCAAGTGAGATTGAAGGTTGAAGTCTCAGCTCCTCTTCACCTCTGAGATGCTAGGAGGTTCATCGTAGTCTTGCTCGATATCTTTGAAGGCGTGGAGTCTTGAGAAGCATGAGCGAGGGGCCAGTCTTGTTAGTTGATTCCTCGAAGAAAGGTTCTAAGAGGAAGTCAAAGGAAGCATGAAGGGAAAGAAGAGAAGGGCTAAGAAGGTAGAACTAGCACAAAGGAAACTTGCCATCATTATGGCAAGGAGAGCCATTCTTGAAGAAAGTACAAGATTTATCTTGAGTCCGTGAAGAAGGATAAGGCATCGGATGCCCCATCTTCTTCAGAAATCTTCTTTATTGATTGTCATTCTATTTCCTCAGACACTTGGGTATTCGATACTGGGTGTGGCTCACATATATGTAATGACATACATGGGCTAAGGAATAGAAGAAGACTCGTCAAGGGGAGAGTCAAATTTACGTGTTGGGAATGGAGCAATGGTTGCTGCACTCGCCATCGGAACATATTTGTTGGAACTCCCTGTAGGACTTGTCTTAGAACTGGACAATTGCTTTTATGTTCCTTCGTTGATAAAGAACATCATTTCTATTTCTTGTTTAAATAGAAATGGGTACCATTTGACTTTTAGTAACAATTGTTGTTACATAACTTTGAATGGAGTTCTTTATGGGACTGGAACTTTAAGCAATGGTGTTTATACGTTGGACGTATCCAGTGACATTTTCAATATCGAAGCGAGCAACACGCGTGCTCGAAAGAATAATCAAATAGACTCCTATATGTCGCATTGTCGTCTTGGCCATATAAGCAAGAAACGCATGTCCGAATTACACCGATGTGGAATTCTGGAATCGTTTGAATTGGATTCATACGATACATGCGAATCATGCTTAAAAGGCAAGATGACTAAGTTACCTTTCACGGGACACGGTGAACGAGTGGGAGAGTTGCTAGGTCGAATACATACTGATGTATGTGGACCTATGTCAACTCAAGCATTAGGAGGCTATAGCTACTTCATTACCTTCACCGATGATCACTCACGGTTTGGGTATGTGTTCTTGATGAAACACAAGTCTGAAGCCTTTGAAAGGTTCAAAGAATTCAGAAATGAAGTAGAGAAACAACATGACAAGAGTATTAAAATACTTGATCGGATCGTGGTGAATACTTTAGTCTAGAGTTTCTTGATTATCTAAGAGACAATGGTATATTGTCTCAATGGACTCCGCCCTATACACCACAGCATAATGGTGTATCTGAGAGGCGTAACCGGACCTTGTTGGACATGGTCAGGTCAATGATGAATCATGCAACTCTTCCCAAGTCCTTTTGGGGCTATGCACTTCAGACAGCTGTTTACTTGTTAAACAGAATGCCTACCAAGGTAGTCTCAACTACTCCATATGAGATATGGAATAGTAAGAAACCTCATGTATCTTACTTGAAGATATGGGGTTGTCCTGCTTATGTGAAGCGGACTGTATCAGACAAATTGGATGCTAAGTCTGATAAATGTCTATTTATTGGATACCCTAAGGAACAAGGGGTTACCAATTCTATCATCCTGTGGAACAAAAGGTGTTTGTTTCAAGGCATGCTGTGTTTCTAGAGAAAGAGTTTCTCTTGCAAGAAAATAGTGGGAGTGTCGTCGAGCTTGAGGAGGCTCGAGAGACTCAAATAGACATTGATGAGATACAGTGAAGCCTGTACGAGCAACTCATAGTGATGAGCAATTAGTTTGGACCTATTGTAACACCACATCTTCGTAGATCCTGGTAGAACAAATATTCACGAGAGATATGGATTTCTCGTAAGTGAATCGAGCGGCGTGTTACTCATTGATGATGAGGAGCCTACATTATGAAGAAGTCGGACAAGTTCGAGAAAGGGATAAGTGGCTTGGTGCCATGAAGTCGGAAATGGATTCCATGTATGAAAACCAAGTTTGGAACTTGGTTGACCCACTGAAGGATAAAGCCTATAGGGTGCAAGTGGGTTTTCAAGAAAAGCGACATGGATGTAATGTGATTACCTATAAGGCTAGATTGGTGGCGAAGGATATTGTCAAAAACAAGGTGTTGATTATGGCGAAACCTATTACTTTGTAGCTATGCTTAAATCCATTCGGATGCTCTGGCCATAGCGGCTCATTATGATTATGAGATATGGCGGATAGATGTGAAAACAGCTTTCCTTAATGGAAACCTGCTCGAGGACGTGTATATGATACAGCCTGAGGGTTTCACATCGGTTGATAAAACCAAGGTATGCAAATTGCGACGGTCCATTTATGGATTGAAACAAGCATCCAGAGTCTGGAATATCCGTTTTGATGAGACAATCAAAAGTTTGATTTCTCACAAAATCGAGACGAACCTTGTGTGTACAAGAAGGTTAGTGGGAGTGCGATCGTATTCCTAGTATTGTATGTCGATGACATACTACTTATAGGAAGCGATGTTTCAATCTTACTGATCAGTGAAGGTTTGGTTATCAAGACATTCTCCATGAAAGACACAGGAAGAAGCAACCTACATCCTCGGGATTAAGATCTATAGAGATAGATCGAAACTTGGTTGCTTGGTCTTTCGCGATCTACATATATAGGACCGAAAAGAGGTTTAGCATGTCGGAATCCAAGAAAGGTTTCTTACCCATCGTGCATGGGTACACCTTTTGAAGTCTATGTGCGCCACGAGAAGGCGAGAGAATTTGCATGAGTAAGATTCCCTATGCATCATGATAGGATCTATCATGTATGCTATATGTTATGTCACGAGGCCCGATGTATCGTATGCTCTGAGTGTCAGCGGCGGATACGATCCGATCGAGGAATGGATCATTGGGTATATTAAGGCGATCCTTAAGTACTTAAGAAGAACTAAGGATCGTTCTAATATATGGAGAAGAGTACATGGTGATACGTGGGTATACGGATGCGGCTCTGATGACAAGGATGATTCCATGTCTTTGTGCAGGTATGTATTCACCGAATGGAGGTGCAATAAGTTGGAAAGGTTCCAAGCTTGACACTATAGAGGATTACGCCACTAAGGCGAGAATACATTGCGACTTTAGGAAAAAGGAAGCGATTTGGATCAAGAAGTTCATCTCTGAACTTGATGTGGTCTCATCAATGATCCAAACATGTGCTTCGCCGCTATCATCTTATCAGAGAGATCATCAGTAGGAACGAAATACAAATCGAGAAAATTCCCACTGAAAGGAACTTAGCGGATCCCTTGACAAAGGCATTACCTCAAAATAAGTTTGAGGGTCATGTTCGAGCTTATGGTATTGGATACCGTAGCGATTGATATTAGGCCAAGTGGGAGTCTGTTAGTAATATATGAGAGATGTCCTAAGTCAATCGCCTTATTTATGAATCATTTATATGATAAATGAAGATTCACTATTTGAGTATACATGTTTTATGTATTTGATTGGATCTTAAACTCATTTACTGAATGTCCACGATACGATTCACAGCATGAGAGAATTTGTGATTGGATCACAACTAGTGAGTATCTCTACATGTGTAATTGTGATGTATCGAAATTATCCCTAGTCGATGAATTGATGGATTTGGACACCATCAATTCTATCGAGACTAGCACGAGGTATACTCCTTGGTGTATTCAAGCAGCTGATTCTCACTAGCTGGAGACATAGTGATGTCCGGAGTTAATCGTGGATGCTAGTTATGGTAACTAGTTCATTGGAGTGACCAGTCGTAAGACTTCATATGGTTCTCTGCATATATAGATATGTCAATGAAGTTCTTACTGTGGCTTAAGTGTGATGTTCCTTTGACTTGCGGTATTCAAGTCATCTTGATCATGGAGACTTATGCTTTGACATCTTAAGCAAACATCTCTAAGGAGATGTGGACCCGAGATGATTGGGTATAAGTCGAAGTGATCGAAGGTGTTTGAATAGCCTATAAAGGATTCACCACTCCTTGCGAGGAGATGTATACCCATGGCCTCTCGTCGGATTGTTACTAAAGTCTTTGGCCAAAGCATTACATGTTTAGAGTAAGGTACTCTTGATACATGTGGAGTAACTAGAATCCAGTAGGGCGAGGAAATGATACTTGGGCTAGGTGTGGCGTAGTCGACCTAGTGAGGTGACACTATAGACCATGTCACGAACCAAGTGGGTATAAGATGAGTGAAGGGAATGGGGCACGATCATTCGAGCTCTGAAGGGTTTGAAATAGTTACGGATCAACCGTTGATCTTTTCGGTTAATTGGGGATCATGATGTACTACTAGGTGCCACTCATGATCGTTCTATAATTAATGGTTAATTATAGACGGCCAACATAAACCGAGAACCTATTTGGTCACACGCACAACAAGCGTAATCCAAAGGATTTAAAACGAGCTTGAGAATGGGATTCTCAGACCGAGAGAAACTAGGTTTGGTTGGACCAAACATAAAGCGAGCATGAAATCGTTTCAGTCGCAATGGAAGCGTGGATGGGTCGCGTCTTATGAAGACGTAATGGATGAACCAAAATGGTTTGGTTCTAATCCAATGGATGAGAATAAACCAAAGGGGTTTGGTTTATTTTAAACGAATGAACCAAAAGTTGGTTCGGTTCGTTTTAACTTAAAATAAACCATCTTGGTTTGGTTTATTTTAACTTATCTTAATGGAGCGGGTTAACGGGTCTAATGGTTATGATCCAATAACCATTAAGAGAATTAGTTCTCTATAAAAGAGGGCTTAATGGATAATTAAGCTCTAATCCAAAAACCCTAGCCTTTGAGTTGCCGCCCACCCTTGGAGTTGCTCGGCGCCAACCTAAGTGCCGACTTGTTGTGCCGCCGTCATCTCCTTGTCGGCATCCAAGCTTCAGCCGGTGAACCCTCCGGCGACCCTCCGGTGATCTTCCTAGGCCTCGGTGAAAAGGTGAGCACTTGGCCTCCTTGTTTTGGCCGGCGCCTACTCCTCCACCAAGCTGTCCAGTTTTCTGGACAGCTTCTTCTCCTCTCGTCGGAGCGTCGTTTGGACGACGGTTAGAGCTCCGACAGCGGATAACTTACCGGGGATTCGATCTCCGGTAATCCTCTGAGGTGGAGGACGAAGGATTCGTCAATCGGTTGACGAATACCTCTCCGGAGAAGCGAGTTTTGAGGACTCGTTTTGGATCCGAATTTGGATTTGGATCGTGATCATCTCTCGATCACGTCGTCTTCAACACGAGGCTAGTAACTCGTACGAAGACGAAGCTCGTGGCTTAGCGAAGTCATCCCGAGGAACTCGGCGTGGATACGGATAGAGACGATTCTAGCGAGGATCATTCCGGTTGATGCCGTTCCCGCTACACGTCATACAAAAGGTATAACGTAGATAAATTTTCCTTTTATTGCAAATTTAAATTTACGGTTATGTCTACACTTGTTGTAATATGCATGCGTGTGTTGTGTGTGTTGTAATAAATAGGAGTATTTATTATTTTTATTGCTTCCGCTGTGTTCATGTTTACGAAACATGATCGAACACACACACGCCGCGGTGCCGGAAACCCAACATGGCAATCCGTTTAAGTTAGGTAAAACATTTGATAAAATATTAAGGATGTAGGGTCAAGGATTGGCCGGCTAGAGGGGGGTGAATAGCCTAATATGTAGACGGTGGAATTTGCTCGTCGATTGCTTATCTACAAATATCGTTAGCGCAAGCAGAAGTGTAAACAATAAAGACAAAGAAATAATAAAGATACAAATGCTAACAAAGGATGTAACGTGGTTCACGACTGCGCCGCTAGTCCACGGTCCGATTCGTCCACGGTGAATCACTCCGCAAGCTTCCACTATTCTCTCCTTTGCACAAAGCTAGGTGGAGGTAACCTCTTTACAAGAATTCACTCCTCTTACAAATATGATGTAAATAAAATCAAGTAAGAGGATGGAAAAACTTTAGGGCACTTTGGGAGAGTTTGGAGCATGAACATTAGGCCCCCAAAGCCCCACACCTCCTCTTTTTATAGAAGAAGAGGGTTTCTTCCCGTTGACACAGGTGCAGTGGACTGATGCACCTATCAGTCGACTGGTCCTGTAGCCGTTATCCAATAACGACTACTTTCCACGTTGGATTCCATCCAACGGCTCCCACATCAGTCGACTGATCTTACCATCAGTCGACTAATGCTCCGATCAGTTGAGTGCTCGCAAGCTCGACTCCATTCTATTCCTGAAACCCCTGCGACCAGTCGACTGATGCCTTCATCAGTCGACTGGTGGTCTCGCAGTCGACTTCCAATCCATGGCAGTCGACTGTTGGCACTTGAACTGGACTCAAACACTAGTTGAGTCACAGTCGACTTAGATTAGTTGACTACCATTATATGGCAGTCGACTGGTGTCGGGAAATCTCATCTGACACTTAGCCAATTGGCCAAGTTCCACCTAAGAGCACTACCCCTTCCCGGGTTACATTCGCTCACTCTCATCCCTTGGAGTCCCTCGCCTTTGAAGTTATCTTCGTACGACCATGTCCCTCGGATGCGCCAAGCGTACGGCTCTGCAACGCCATCCTTCGCGTCTCGCCCTGAAGTCTACTTCCTCCGACTTCACTCCAAGCTCCTCGTCCGACGGTCCCTCGGATGCTCCAAGCGCACAGCTTCTGCAAAGTCATCCTTCACCGACTCTAAGACCGAGTCATGAGAGGTGAAACTCGCCAAGGCTCCACATGTGAATTACTAAGTCCTGCAAGACTCCAACGCACATATCAAATCCAAACATCCTAACTTAAACCCTTTGCCACACACATTAAAACCATATCACGGCAAGAGATTGCCTTAACAATCTACCCCTTTTTGATATGTGGCAATCCGTTTAAGTTTGGTAAAACATTTGATAAAATATTAAGGAAAGAAAGCATGTAAATAACATGATTAGCAACTCTCCCCCTTAATACATTAAACTCCCCCTAAATACATTCCCCCTTACTTAAACATATATCTTTCTCCCCCTTTGACACCATCAAAAATAATAAACAAGGTTTATGCATAGCATCAAGTTTAGAGGGAAACAAAACCCAAAACATGCCTTAAAGTCGGATAAAAGAAGTTACTGGGCATGTTATCAGACGATCAGTCGACTGGTTCAGACTACCAGTCGACTGGCATGCAGATTTCGGGTTTTTTAGATTTTCAGGGTGGATTTCAGAAATGCATTAGAAAATCTATAAAATTTGAAAAATCATGAAATTTGGGGAATATATTTCTTGTAAGTATATATATCAATGAAAAATAGGTTTTCATGAAAAAACATTATATTTTCCAAGATTTGCCAAAAATCCAAAAGTTTCAAAAACAACTAGGTTTTTGATCAAGTTAGTATCACTTTTAGCACCTAGTTTTGCTTTGGATTGTTTCAAAACATGAACACACATATTTTAAAGTAAGAAATTGTTTTGAAAACATATAAAATATCCAACCATGATCTTTGGGCAATATGTCTATGAATTAAACATAAGTCTTCCTCATGATTGGTCTATTATTGCTATTTGATACTCAAATGACCATCTAAATGTCATAGGCATTAGTGAACCATTAGTATCATCCTATCATCTCACTCATGCTAAGTTTTCAATCAATGTAGCCTATGGTGAGTGTGAGATGTATTCTAAAGGTATTGTATATATTTAACCATAATTTTCATGCATTTCTACCCAAGGTTAAGTATCATCCTAACATCCCACATGATCATAAAGATATATATATATGAATTTCACATTATGATCATGAAACAAATGTATTCATCAATTTGTAATCATGCATTAGGTATGTGATTATGATAAAAGGCAAAGTATCACCTAAAGCATGATTTATTTATCTATGGGTGCATTATCATCACCCAACACTATTTCAAAAATATTGTCCCGCCATCCTAAGTCAACCAAAATATGATATAGATGAAGTCCATATGGTTGACTATCCTAGGGTTTTCCTAACCCTTTAGGATGGATTTAAGAACCCAAAATAAGTTCTTTCCTATGAGGTTCACTAAATACTCCTTAGGGATCTATTTTCTAGCAATTGTCTTCTTTTTATCTTGACCCCTAGCAATTAAGCATTTATAGGCCTTTTCATTTTTATTTTCCTTATATCCTAGGCCTTTCTTATTGAAGCTAGCCCTTTGGCTCCCAATTATCATGTTAAGGGTGTTGGAGCCAATTGTGAATTTTTCTAGGGCCTTGATCAAATGATCTACCTTTTCCCTTAAAGCCCTATTTTCCTCTATGCATGCATCATTAACATCAAATGACATATAAAGATCATGTGAGCATGCATCATCATGACTAGAAGAAATGTTATCATTAATAGTTAAGCATGCTTTTTCTAATTTTTCTTCTAAGTCCTTAATTTGATCTAGCATGCTTTTATTCTTTTTCTTAGCCCTAAATAAATCCTTAGTGAGGCTAGAAATAATTGACATAATTTTCTTAGGAGAAATATTTGTTACCTCACTTACCAAATCCTCTCCCGATGATGAGGATGTAGAAGAAGACCCCCCTTCACTCGAGCTCTCCTCACTTGAGCTTGCTTCTTAATTTTCGGAGGAGGAGGAGTCTAGGTCGTCAAATGCCATCAAGGCAAGATTGGAGTAGACATGTTCTTCTTCTCCTTCGGATGAGGATGAAGAGGAAGGATCATCTCATGTCCTTGCCTTGAGTGCTTTGGCCTTCCCTTTTTCTTTGGCCTTCTTCTCTTCTTCTTTCTTCTTGCTCCCCTTCTTTTTCTTCTTTTCTTCTTTCTTCTTTCTTCTCCTCTTTGCTCTTGTTTAGGAGGGGACAATTATCCCTTATGTGTCCTTCTTGTTGGCAATTGTAGCAAATCACCTTCCCCCTAGGTCTTCTCCTCCTATCATTAGATTTATTAAATTTAAAGTTTTTCAAAGCACGCCTTACCCTCCTTACCATATACACTTCTTCCGTACTATCCATGGAGGAGGAGGAGGATGCTTTGTCGGAGGAGGAGGGAGTCTCCATCTTCTTTTTCCCTTTGTTGGCCATCAAGGCTACTCCTCTTGAAGGTTGAATTCTAGGCTCTTCTACTATTCCTTCAAGCCTTGTTTTGTGGAGCTCCATGGTTGAGAAAAATTCCTCCAAGGTGCTAACTTCTAGATTCTTGGAGATGTAAAAAGAATCCACCATAGAGCTCCATCTTGATGACCGGGGAAATGCATCTATAGTCTTCATTACCATATCCCGGTTGGAGAGCTTTTCCCCTACACTTGTCAAACCGGTTAGAATTTCTTTAAACCTAGAGTGTAGTGATTTTACCTTCTCTCCCTTTTCGAGTTTTATATTGGATAATTGGGAGCGAAGGACATCTCTCCTTGCTAGCTTGGCCTTGGATGTGCCTTCATGAATCTCTATGAGTTTCTCCCACATTTCTTTGGCACTAGCACACTCTCCTATCCGGTTGACTTCTTGTTGGGGGAGTACATTATAGAGGTGATGTTTGACTTTTGAGTTTGCTAAGTACTCTTCCCTTTGCCTCTTGCTCCACCTTGATTTTTCCAATGGCTCCCCTTCTTCATCCCTAGGCATTTTGAAACCGTTTTCCATAATTAAAAGAATTTCGAAATCAGTTTCGAAAAATACCTCCATTCTCTTTTTCCACCAAGAGAATTCTCCTTCAAACTTCGGTGGATGAATGTTCGAGCCGACCATCTCTTGATATATTGCTTGTGTTGGCGGTTATTCCTCAACAAGCGCCTTGGCTCTGATACCACTTGTAGGGTCAAGGATTGGCCGACTAGAGGGAGGTGAATAGCCTAATACGTAGACGGTGGAATTTGCTCGTCGATTGCTCGTCTACAAATATCATTAGCACAAGCGGAAGTGTAAACAATAAAGACAAAGCAATAATAAAGATACAAACGCTAACAAAGGATGTAACGTGGTTCACGGCTGCGCCGCTAGTCCACGGTTCGATTCATCCACGGTGAATCACTCCACAAGCTTCCACTATTCTCTCCTTTACACAAAGCTAGGTGGAGGTAACCTCTTTACAACAATTCACTCCTCTTACAAATATGATGTAAATAAAACCAAGTAAGAGGATGGAAAAACTTTAGGGCACTTTAGGAGAGTTTAGAGCATGAACATTAGGCCCCCAAAGCCCCACACCTCCTTTTTTTTATAGAAGAAGAGGGTTTCTTCCCGTTGACACAGGAGTAGTCGACTGATGCACCTATCAGTCGACTGGTCTTGTAGCCGTTGTCCAATAATGGCTACTTTCCACGTTGGATTCCATCCAACGGCAGCTTTATCGATCGTAGTCTTCATGCCGGTCGGTGATAACACTCTCGATGTCGACTATTCGCGAGCTCGACTCCGATACACGTACACGAAATCCTGCGACCGATCGTAGTATGCCTTCATCAATGTCGACCTGGTGGTCTCGCGGATCAGCTGGTAACATGCGATCATTGTTGGCATCGGTTCGAACACTAGTCAGTCACGGATCAACTTAGAGTGATCGACTACCACCATTACGCCGCGGTGATGGAGTGGTCAGAAAATCCCATCGACACTTAGCGGTGGCAAGTTCCACCTAAGAGCACTACCCCTTCGGGTTACGTTCGCTCCTCTAAATCGCCTTGAGTCCTCGCGCTTTGAGTTATCTTCCCGTCAGAACCACGTCTCTCGGATCGCCAGCCAGCGCTGCAGCTGCTCTGGCGGCATCGCGCCCAGGCGTCTGCACTTTGAAGTCTACTTCCTCCGGCTTCACTCCAAGCTCCTCGTCCGACGGTCCCTCGGATGCTCCAAGCGCATGGCTTCCGCAAAGCCATCCTTCACCGACTCTAAGACCGAGTCATGAGAGGTGAAACTCGCCAAGGCTCCACGTGCGAATTACTAAGTTCTGCAAGACTCCAACGCACATATCAAATCCAAACATCCTAACTTAAACCCTTTGCCACACACATCAAAACCATATCACGACAAGAGATTGCCCTAACAAAGGAAAGAAAGCATGTAAATAACATGATTAGCAACTCTTCCCCTTAATACATGAAACTCCCCCTAAATTTAATTCCCCCTTACTTAAACAAATATGTTTATCCCCCTTTGACACCATCAAAAATATTAAACAAAGTTTATATAAGAATGACATCAAGTTTAGAGGGAAACAAAAGTCAAAACATGCTTTAAAATCAGATAAAGGAGGTTATTGGCCATGTTATCGAACAATCGATCAGTATTGGTTGGACTACGATGGTGGCACCACCTGATTTGAGTTTTGATTTTGTGGATTTCATAAATGCAATAGAAAATCTATAAAATTCAAAAAATCATGAAATTTGGGGAATATATTTCTTGTAAGTATATTTATCAATGAAAAATAATTTTTCATGAAAAATTATTTTCAAAGATTTGCCAAAAATCCAAAAGTTTCAAAATCAACTAGGTTTTTTATCAAGTTAGTATCACTTTTAACACCTAGTTTTGCTTTGGATTGTTTCAAAACATGAACACACAGATTTTAAAGTAAGAAATTGTTTTAAAAACATATGAAATATCCAACCATGATCTTTGGGCAATATGTCTATGAATTAAACATAAGCCTTCCCCATGATTGGTCTATTATTGTTATTTTGATACTTTAAATGACCATCTAAATGCCATAGGCATTAGTGGACCATTAGTATCATCCTATCATCTCACCCATGCTAAGTTTTCAATCAAGGTAACCTATGGTGAGTGTGAGATGTGTCCTAAAGGTATTTGTATATACTTAACCTTCAATTTCATGCAATTTTACCCAAGGTTAAGTATCATCCTAACACTCCACATGATCATAATGATATATATGTATGAATTTCACATTATGATCATGAAATACATGTATTCATCAATTTATCATCATGCATTAGATATAAGATCATGATAAAAAGTCAAATATCACCTAAAGCATGATTTAAACCCTAATGCCCATTACTATGTGCCAAATATCAAAAATATAAATCATGATTGCAAACATGTATAACAATTACATCAATTATCATGATTTAAGCATTATTATCTATTTTTGGGCACATTATCATCACCCAACACTATTTCAAAAATATTGTCCCGCCATCCTAAGTCAACCAAAAACATAAGATATAGATGAAGTCCATATGATTGACTATCCTAGGGTTTTCCTAACCCTTAAGGATGGATTTAGGAACCCAAAACAAATTCTTTCCTATTGGGTTCACTAAAAATTCCTTAGGGATCCATTTTCTAGCTATTGTCTTCTTTTTGTCTTGACCCCTAGCAATTAGACATTTATAGGCCTTTTCATTCTTATTTTCCTTATATCCTAGGTCTTTCTTGTTAAAACTTACCCTTTGGCTCCCTATGATCATGTTAAGGGTGTTAGAGCCAATAGTGAATTTTTCAAGGGCCTTGGTTAAATGATCTACTTTCTCTCTTAAAGTCATATTTTCCTCTATGCATGCATCATTAACATCAAATGGCATATAAAGATCATGTGAGCATGCATCATCATGACTAGAAGAAGTATCATCATTAATATTTAAGCATGATTTTTCTAGTTTATTTTCTAAATCCTTAATTTGATCTAGCATGCTCTTATTTTTCTTTTTGGCCCTAAAAAGATCCTTAGTAAGACTAGAAATCATGGAAACTATTTTACTTGGTGAGAGGTTCGTTACCATAGTTTCCATGTCCTCTTCTTCGGATGAGGAGGATGATGAAGCTCCCCCTTCACTAGAGCTCTCCTCACTTGTGCTTGATCTTTCTTCTTGCTCGGAGGAGGAAGTGGAGTCTAGGTCGTCAAATGTCATTAGTGCCAAATTTGTGATGAAGGCATTTTCTTCTTCCGATGATGATGAGGAGGAGGAAGGGTCATCCCAAGTTCTTGCTTTTAATGCTTTGGCCTTCCCCTTTTCCTTGGCCTTCTTCTCTTCTTCCTTCTTCTTGCTCTCCTTTTTCTTCTTTCTTTCTCCTCTCTTCTTTGCTCTTGTTTAGGAGGGGACAATTATCCCTTATGTGTCCCTCTCCTTGGCAATTATAGCAAATCACCTTCCCCCTTGGTCTTCTTCTCCTATCATTAGATTTATTAAATTTAAAACCTTTTAATGCACGCCTTACCCTCCTTACCATATAGGCTTCTTCCGTGCTATCCATGGAGGAGGAGGAGGATGCTTCATCGGAGGAGGAGGAGGTCTCTATCTTCTTCTTCTTCCCCTTATTTGCTACTAGGGCTACTCCTCTTGATGGCTTGATACTTGATTCTTCATTTATCCCTTCAAGCCTTGTCTCATGGAGCTCCATAGTTGAGAAGAACTCCTCCAAGGTTCTTACTTCTAAATTCTTCGACATGTAGAAGAAGTCCACCATTGAGCTCCATTTTGATGATCGGGGAAAGACATCAATTGCTTTCATGAGCATGTCCCGGTTGGAGAGCTTTTCCCCTACACTTGTCAAACCGGTTAGAATTTCTTTAATCCTAGAGTGTAGGGATTTTACCTTCTCTCCCTTTTCGAGTTTGATATTGGATAATTGGGATCGAAGGACATCTCTCCTTGCTAGCTTGGCCTCGGATGTGCCTTCATGAATCTCTATGAGTTTCTCCCACATCTCCTTGGTGCTAGCACACTCTCCTATCCGGTTAACTTCTTGTTGGGGGAGTACATTGTAGAGGTGATGTTTGGCTTTTGAGTTTGCCAAGTACTCTTCCCTTTGCCTCTTGCTCCACCTTGATTTTTCCAATGACTCCCCTTCTTCATCCCTAGGCATTTCGAAACTGTTTTCCATAATTAAAAGAATTTCGAAATCGGTTTCGAAAAATACCTCCATTCTCTTTTTGCACCAAGAGAATTCTCCTTCAAACTTTGGTGGATGAATGTTCGAGCCAGCCATCTCTTGATATATTGCTTGTGTTGGCGATTAGGCCTCAACAAGCGACTTGGCTCTAATACCACTTATAGGGTTGAGGTTGGCCGGCTAGAGGGGGGTGAATAGCCTTTGTCGTAGATGGTGGAATTCGTTCGTTCATTGCTCGTCTACAAAACGATTAGCACAAGCGGAATATGCAAATACAAACAATTAAAGACAAAACAAAGGAAGAAGAAACACAAACGCTAACACCGTAATGTAACGTGGTTCACGGCTGCACCACTAGTCCACAGTCCGATTCATCCACGGTGAATCACTCCGTAAGCTTTCACTATTCTCTCCTTTGCACAAAGCTAGGTGGAGGTAACCTTTTCTTACAAAATCACTCCTCTTGCAATAAGATGAATATAAGCACAAGGAAGAGGAGAAAATTTGTTTGGGCGCTTTGGGAGATGTTTAGAATAGAAGCATTAAGCCCCCAAAGCCCCACACCCTTCCTCTTTATAGAGGAAGAGGATTTCTTCTTGTTGACACAGGAGCAGTCGACTGATGCCCTGATCAGTCGACTGATCCTGTAGCCGTTGCCCAATAATGGCTGCTTTCCACGTTGGATTCCATCCAACGGCTTCCACATCAGTCGACTGATCTTGTCATCAGTCGACTGATTGACCTATCCATCGAGTGCTCGCGAGCTCGACTCCATTCTATTCCTGAAACCCTTGCTACGGTCGGTGATGCCTTCCTCGATCGGTGGTGGTCTCGATCATTGTCATTCCATGGCGGTCGATTAACCTGCGGACTCGAACACTAGTCGAGTCACAGTCGACTTAGAGTAGTCGACTGTCATAACATGGCAATCGACTGGTGTCGGGAAATCCCATCCGACACTTAGCCAAATGACCAAGTTTCACTTAAGAGCACTACACCTTCCCGGGTTACATTCGCTCACTCTCATCCCTCGGAGTCCCTCGCCTTTGAAGTTATCTTCGTCCGACCACGTCCCTCGGATGCGCCAAGCGCACGACTCTACAGCGCCATCCTTCACGTCTCACCCTGAAGTCTACTTCCTCCGACTTCACTCCAAGTTCCTCGTCCAGCGGTCCCTCGGATGCTCCAAGTGCACGGCTTCTACAAAGCCATCCTTCACCGACTCAAGGATCGAGTCATGAGAGGTGAAACTCGCCAAGGCTCCATGTGCGAATTACTAAGTCCTACAAGACTCCAACGCACATATCAAATCACAATAACAACCTAACTTAAACCCTTTGCCACACACATCAAAACCATATCACGACAAGAGATTGACCTAACATAATGCATAAATGAAGAAAATTAAAAAAAAAATAGTCAAATATATTTTTTTTATCCAAAGATAAAATAGGTATTTGATTAAATATTTTAATTTTTTTAATAATGTTATGAGACATTTAATTTTGACAATATATTGTAATATTATCCCAAAGGTATATTGTAATATATTCTAATTTTTTATCTGGATCTATATATTTTATTTGTAGCAATTTCTCTTGATTCATAAGCTTCTTCTATTATCGTATTTAATGGTCTGAACTTCTCTAAATGGAATGAGCAAGTCAAATTTCTTTTAGATGTGTTGGATCTTGATTTGACACTACATCAGGAAAACCCCACTACTATTATTGATTAAAGCAGTGAAGAAGAGAAGTCTAAATATAAAGCATGGGAATGGTCTAACAAATTAAGTCTTATGTTTTTGAAAATGATTATCGCAAACAACATTAAGATTATCATTCCACAAACAAAAAATGTAAAGGAATATTTAAAGTTTGTGAAAGAACATTTTTTGTTATGTTGATAAGTCACTCAGTGGTACTTTAATGCCACATCTTACGACAATGAAGTTTGATGGGTCACAGAGTAAGCAAGGACATACCATTGAGATGACTAATATTGCGACAAGATTAAAAACCTTAGGAATGGTGATAGATGACTCCTTCTTGGTTCAGTTTATTTTGAACTCGCTACCTCCTGAATATGGTGCTTTTCAAATTAACTATAACATTATTAAAGAAAAGTAGAATGTTAATGAATTGATAAGTAAGCTTATTCGGGAGGAAAATAGACTTAAGAATTTATGAAGTCATTTTATCAATTTCACTGTTCAAGAAGTTGGTAAAGCACTAGAAACAAAAGTCAAAAGTTTTAAGAAAAAGAAAAGGCCTATAAAAGATTCTTAGGCTGATAAAAAGGAACACAATAATGATAAGTATCATTTTTATAAGAAAGGATACCATCAGAATGTTAGTGAAAGTCCTAGAGTCAATCATGTGATGATTGTTGTATGGACTTTATTGTATCATATTCCTATTTATAAAGGCATGGTTATTATATTTACTTGTATTGGTGCCAAATAACTAAATATAATAATGTCCTTGAGTAGTAGGTTCTTATCTATATCAATCGATTGGTTAAAATCGATAATGAGATGATATAGAGAACACTACTCTTAATCATTCCTAGTCAAGTATTAACATTCAGGGACAATGTTAATGCGTAGAGACTAGCATGTAGGTCAACATGATGACTTGATCTCACAAGTCATGGATATGAGATATCGAGTTGACACATGGGTATACATTAGAGAATGTATACTGAATGACCCACCATGAGAAAGTATCGTGGATCGTTATATGAGTGTCATATTCTTTCTCATGTGACTATTAGTATGACTATTAGTCCTTAGACCTGAAGTCACCATGGTTCCCTACATAAGGAGTTGCATACTTTGGCTTCGTCAAACGTCACCCGTAAATGGATGGACTATAAAGGCGATTACTGGGTATGTAACAAATTATGCGGAGGGATGTGAGTGATGTAGATGGGATCTATCCCTCCTATATGACGGGAGTGACATCGATATTCTTGATAGAGTGAGACCACGAAGTGCATGACCATGCCCAAATGAGTCAATATGAGATATTGAGCTCATTTGATTAGAGTGAGTCTACTTGGAGTTCAAGATATAGATTGTACCGAGGATAACACGGTCTATGCCTCGATTGGTCAATATAGATGTCAAGGATAGAGGGACATTGTCACATATTGTGAGAGTCACAATTAGTAGTCACAAAGGTGATGTTGGAGCTCAACATTCTTGTAACTTGGGTAGCAATGATGTGTTGCTAGATACCGCTCATTGCTTATGTTCCTAAATCGGTTTAGGGACATTGCCAACGTTACAAGAATCTATAGGGTCACACACAAAGGGCAATTAGATGGAGATTAGGTTCATATGATGGATCATGAGGATTAGGTTCATGTGATGAACCAAATTGGATTAAGAGTAATCCAAATTAGACTAATTGAGTTAGACTCGAGTTGATTCAAGTGTTGAATGAGTCTAATTTAGATTTGATTCATTTAGTCAATTTAAATTAATGAATAGAGATTCATTAAATCAAATTGACTTGAATCAAGTGGTTGGATTTGATCAACCATGGGAGATAAGAGGTCAAGTTTGACTTAACTTGAGAGGGAAGATGAAAGGTCAAGTTTGACTTGACCAAATACCATGTCATGATGATGACTTGACATGGCCGGCCAATGATGATGCTCCACATCATCATTGACTTTTCAAGTGGTGCCACCTCATAAGGGAGACCAAGAGATATTGGCTCTTGGAGTTGCATGCATGCATGTAACCCCCCCCCCCCCCCCCCTCTCTCCATGTAGTTGCCGGGCACTTGATTGGCATTAGATGTGAATTCATTTTTGGTGTAACTCCATCTTCTTCCTCCTTGGATCTTCTTCCTCTCTTGCTCTCCCAATCCTTCTTGGCCAAAATTTCCATGAGTGCTTGCACACTCTAGGTTGAGTTTCTCCACCTATTGCTTGTGTGGATACCAATAGAGGAGTGTGCACTTGATGCTCTTGAGTTCCGGCGAAGCTTTTGGACGAGCGGGATTTGCAAAGGGCATTGCATCGAGGGTAATGATCTCACTTTCTAGATATAAGGTAGATCTAGGGTTTTTAGTAAACACATACCCGTTGTGAAGAGTCGAAGCAACGGGTGTTGGGACACTTGTAGGCTTCAACCATCGAGAAAAACTCTCCGAAACGGTGAGTTCTCGCTTTAGGTTTTTGGGATAGCGACTTAAGTCGCTGTAGGATCATAGTAGGGACACTCGCAAAGTTTATTTTGCGAGTATGGGCGCTGCCCTATCCCCGAAAGGGGCCTTGTCCCGCGATCGCGCCCGAAAATCGCTTAACAGGACCGTTACGGAGAGGTGACTCATAAAATTGAAAAAAAAAAGAAAAAATTATAGAAATTTTCTGTAAAAATACATAATTTAGAATTATGTATAATTCTGTAATTGTCATGGCCCAATGACCCCAATTTGATTGGATTATGATGTGTTGTAATTCATAATATGGTCTGTGTGTCGTTTTTGTGGTTATGCGTGTTGTATAGTGTATGCGACCTGCGCGTCGTACCTCTTCTTTTGAAATTCTAGTTGTAAATAATTTTAGATTCGAATGTAACTCGAGTTTCATATTTGTAATGTACAAAATAGAGCGGTGGAAAGTCCACTTGTAGACAAAGTTACGAGAAGGGTGCCGACGACACATAGCGGTCAAAGGAAGCGCTTGGAGAAGCCGCTAGCCTTAGGTTGACCGTTCGATCTTCTCATTGGCTTGAGAAGATCGTAGTAGGGCCATGACCACATCACAGTTAATTTTATACATATATATATATATATATATATATATATATATATATATATATATATATATATATATATATATATATATATATATATATATATATATATATATATATATATATATATATATATATATATATATATATATATATATATATATATATATATTTGATTTTGCTTGTATGTATGTGATGCATACTAGTAGAATAATGCTTGTATGTATATGATGCATGTTAGGATATTTTTCTTGTATGTATATGATGCATGATAGAATAATGCTTGTATGTATGTGATGCATGCTAATATAAGATAATAAAGGCCTTAATGCGTATATGATACACATTATGATTAGATTAGATCTTAATCGAATAAACTCGTAAATGCCTACCAAGTCTTTGATACCCATCACTACCTCGATCATTTGTAGTTGTTGAATCTGCCAAAGCAGAGCAACGCATATTATCTTGGTAGGGTGCGGAGGGACAATCTTGGTCCTGCCTATCACGGCTTGGGTTAGAGTAAGCTCAATTAGATTGAGTAAAACTAGTTGATTCAATTGGATCGAGTAGAACTATAGGCATATTCCAACCGTTGGAAAGATAGGATAAGATCGCATTTACACTAAATCTTGGGCGATTTAGACAAAGCTAACTCAAGGTCTTTTGTAAATGTGGGTCTTGATCATATAAATAAGAGTTGCATAGAGATGTAATCGGTAATGTGTTACCCACCGATTGTACTAAGTCTTGGGCGATTTAGCCAAAGCTAACTCAAGGCTTAGTATGATGTGGATCTTGTCCCACAAGAATTATAGCTAGTTTGTATGAATCTAGTAATGTAGTTTGATCACATCCATAACTCGATTCTACAAAATTTCTATAATTCAGTGGGAGCATCATTTGATTAAAGGCCTAATTAAATGATAAAAGGAATATGATATTAATTTTCTACATTGTATGTTGTAGATTACTATGTCAACAAACACGAACACTCTCTCTCTGCGTTCTGTCCTTGAGAAGGACAAGCTCAATGGAGCAAATTTCCTGGACTGGTACAGAAACCTGAGAATTGTTCTCACCCAAGAAAGGAAGCTGTACGTTTTGGAGCAGCCCATTCTGGAAGCACCTCTTGCCACTGCCTCACGAGCTGACAAAGATGCTTACAAGAAGCATCAAGATGATGCATTAGATGTGTCATGTCTAATGCTCGCGACCATGAACTCTGAGCTTCAGAAGCAACACGAGTTTATGAATGCTTATGATATGGTTGAACATCTTCGTCAACTATATCAAGGACAAGCAAGGCACGAGAGATATGAAGTCTCTAAGGCATTGTTTGGGTCCAAAATGCAAGATGAGACTCCCATAGGCCCATATGTACTCAAGATGATTGGGTACGTAGAAAACCTACAAAGGCTGGGATTCCCACTTGGCCAAGAGCTGGCCACTGACCTGATCTTGCAATCTTTGCCACAAGCCTACAATCAATTTGTCATGAATTATAACATGAATGAAATTGATAAGCCACTGCCTAAGATGCTCAGCATGTTGAGAACTGCTGAGCTTAACCTTAAGAAGGGAAAATCTGACGCCATTTTGATGGTGCAAAAGAAGAAAGGCAAGGACAAGCTTAAAGGTAAGGGAAAGTCCCAAGCCAAGGGCAAGGGCAAGGAACTAAAACCCAAAGGAGGGGTAGCCAAGGAAGGGACTTGCTTCCACTGCAAGAAAGTTGGACACTGGAAGCGTAACTGCAAGGCATACCTGGAAGATCTTAAGAAGAAGAGAAGTGAGACTTCTACTTCAGGTATAAATGTTATAGAAGTCAATCTATCTATTTCTTCATCTTGGGTATTAGATATCGGATGTGCATCTCACATTTGTACCAATGTGCAGGCGCTGAGAAATAGCAGGGCATTAACAAAGGGTGAGGTGGACCTACGAGTAGGCAATGGAGCAAGAGTTGTTGTTGTTGCTGTAGGAACTTATGATCTATCTCTGCCCATTGGGCTTGTACTAGAATTAGATGAATGTTGTTATGTGCCTACCTTAACTAAGATCATAATTTCGATTTCTTGTTTGGACAAGAAAGGATTTACATTTATAATAAAGAACAAATATTGTTCAGTTTATTTAAATGATATGTTATATTGTAGTGCACCTCTAATGAACGGACTCTACTTTCTAGAATTAGAGAGCCCTATCTATAACATAAGTACCAAAAGGTTCAAGTCAAATGAGTTGAACCAAACCTATCTCTAGCATTGTTGCTTAGGTCACATAAATGAGAGTCACTTATCTCAGCTCCATAAGGATGGGTTGCTAGACTCATTTGATTTTGAATCATATGAGACATGCGAGTCTTGCCTTTTAGGCAAGATGACCAAGACTCCCTTTAGTGGACACAGCGAAAGAGCAACAGACTTGTTAGGACTTATACATAGTGATGTATGTGGCCCTTTCAATGTTGCTGCTAGAGGCGGTTATAGGTACTTCATTACATTTACTGATGACTTCAGTAGATATGGTTATGTGTATCTCATGACACATAAATCAGAATCCTTTAAAAAGTTCAAAGAATTCAAGAATGAAGTACAAAACTAGCTTGACAAGAGTATTAAGATACTTCGATCAGATTGAGGTGGTGAATACCTTAGGCATGAGTTTCATGACTTTCTAGCTGAGTGTGGGATTCTATCCCAACTCACTCCTCCTGGAACACTACAGTGGAATGGTGTATCCGAAAGGAGAAATCGTACCCTATTAGATATGGTACGATCTATGATGAGTCACACAGATCTTCCTATATCCTTTTGGGGATATGCTCTAGACACAGCAGCCTTTACCCTTAACCGTGTACCATCCAAGGCTGTGATAAAGACACCATATACAATATGGACAGGGAGAAATCTCAAGATGTATTTCATGAGGATTTGGGGTTGTGAGGCTTACGTTCGACGTCAAGTCTCAGACAAACTGGGACCCAAATCCGATAGGTGTTATTTTGTTGGATATCCCAAGGATACAAAGAGATATTACTTCTACATTCTCAGTCAGCACAAAGTGTTTGTGGCAAAGACTGGGGTTTTTCTAGAAAGGGATTTTGTTTCTAGAAAAACTAGTGGGAGTACGTTCGATCTTGAAGAAATTCAAGATAAGGACCATAGCACTGAGGCCTTGATGGAGGTTGAACAGGAACCACAAAGTGTTGTGGCTGATGAGGTTGTTGCACAAAGAGTTGTAGAACAATCACCTGTTCAGGTAGACCTACCTCTTCGCAAATCTGATAGGGTACGTCGTCAGCCTGAGAGATACTCATTTCTCTTGTCTGACCATGATGACGTAATGCTAATTGAGAATGAGCCTACCTCCTATCAGGAAGCTGTGATGAGCCCAGATTCTGAGAAATGGCTAGAGGCCATGAGATCCGAGATGAAATCCATGTACACCAACCAAGTATGGACTTTAGTTGAACCACCTGAAGGGGTCAAACCCATTGGGTGTAAGTGGGTCTTTAGGAGAAAGACTGACATGGATGGACTTACGCATACCTATAAGGGCCGATTGGTGGCTAAAGGTTTCAAGCAAATTCATGGTATTGACTATGATGAAACCTTTTCTCCAGTGGCGATGTTTAAGTCTATTCGGATCTTACTTGCTATTGCAGCATACCACAATTATGAGATCTGGCAGATGGATGTCAAAATTGCATTTCTAAATGGAAACTTACTCGAGGATGTGTACATGATACAACCTGAGGGTTTTGAAGATCCACAGCATACTGGGAAAGTATTCAAGCTGTAAAGGTCCATTTATGGGCTAAAGCAAGCCTCTCGGAGTTGGAATCTTCGATTCGATGATGCGATCAAACAGTTTGGTTTCATCAAGAATGAAGATGAACCTTGTGTCTACAAAAGGGTTAATGGGAATATAGTTGTCTTCCTTGTATTGTATATGAATGACATACTGCTCATTGGGAATGACATCCCTTCGTTACAGTCTGTGAAGACTTGGCTGGGGACGTGCTTCTCAATGAAGGACTTAGGTGAAGCAGCCTGTATTCTAGGCATCAAGATCTATAGAGATAGATCTAAGAGATTGCTTGGCCTAAGTCAGAGTACATACATTGACATGGTATTACTACGGTTTGCCATGCAGAATTCCAAGAAGGGACTTCTGCTGATGTCACATAGTGTGAGTCTTTCGAAGACTCAAAGTCCCTCTTCTAGATAGGAGAGAGACCGTATGGATAAGATCCCTTACGCATCTGCTATAGGATCTATCATGTACGCCATGTTGTGTACTCGTTCTGATGTCTCGTATGCTTTGAGCATGACAAGTAGATACCAGTCAGATCCAGATGAGTGTCACTGGATAGCAGTCAAGAATATTCTTAAGTACTTGAGAAGGACTAAAGAATATTTCTTGATATTTGGAGGCGATGAGGAGCTAGCTGTAAAGGGTTACAGCGATGCCAGCTTCCAAACTGACCAGGATGATTATAGATCACAGTCAGGGTTCGTGTTTTGCTTGAATGGTGGCGTTGTGAGCTGGAAGAGTTCGAAGCAGGATACAGTTGCTGATTCTACAACAGAAGCCGAGTATATTGCTGCATCTGAGGCAGCAAAGGAGGCAGTTTGGATCCGCAAGTTCATTACTGAGCTTGGGGTGGTTCCTAGCATAGCAGATCCCATAGAGCTCTATTGTGACAACAATGGAGCGATTGCATAGGCTAAGGAATCTCGCTCACACCAGCGGACCAAACACAGACTACGGCGCTTCCATCTCATTCGAGAGATTATCGATAGAGGAGATGTGAAGATTTGCAGAGTACCCATAGAGGCTAACATCGCAGATCTCTTGACCAAGGCTTTGGCACAGAAAAAGCATGATGGTCACACTAGGTCATTGGGTATTAGATATTACGGTGATTGACACTAGTGCTAGTGGGAGATTGTTAGTGAAAGCCCTAGATCCAATCATGTGATGATTGTTGTATGGACTTTATTGTATCATATTCCTATTTATAAAGGCATGGTTATTATATTTACTTGTATAGGTGCCAAATAACTAAATATAATAATGTCCTTGAGTAGTAGGTTCTTATCTATATCAATCGATTGGTTGAATCGATAATGAGATGATATAAAGAACACTACTCTTAATCATTCCTAGTCAAGTATTAACATTCAGGGATAATATTAATGCGTAGAGACTAGCATGTAGGTCAACATGATGACTTGATCTCACAAGTCATGGATATGAGATATCGAGTTGACACATGGGTATACATTAGAGAATGTATACTGAATGACCCGCCATGAGAAAGTATCGTGGATCGTTATATGAGTGTCATATACTTTCTCATGTGGCTATTAGTATGACTATTAGTCCTTAGACCTGAAGTCACCATGGTTCCCTACATAAGGAGTTGCATACTTTGGCTTCGTCAAACGTCACCCGTAAATGGGTGGACTATAAAGGCGATTACTGGGTATGTAACAAATTATACGGAGGGATGTGAGTGATGTAGATGGGATCTATCCCTCCTATATGATGGGAGTGACATCGATATTCTTGATAGAGTGAGACCACGAAGTGCATGGCCATGCCCAAATGAGTCAATATGAGATATTGAGCTCATTTGATTAGAGTGAGTCTACTTGGAGTTCAAGATATAGATTGTACCGAGGATGACACGGTCTATGCCTCGATTGGTCAATCTAGATGTCAAGGATAGAGGGACATTGTCACATATTGTGAGAGTCACAATTAGTAGTCACAAAGGTGATGTTGGAGCTCAACATTCTTGTAACTTGGGTAGTAATGATGTATTGCTAGATACTGCTCATTGCTTATGTTTCTAAATCGGTTTAGGGACATTGCCAACGTTACAAGAACCTATAGGGTCACACACAAAGGGCAATTAGATGGAGAATAGGTTCATATTATGGATAATGAGGATTAGGTTTATGTGATGAACCAAATTGGATTAAGAGTAATCCAAATTAGACTAATTGAGTTAGACTCAAGTTGATTCAAGTGTTGAATGAGTCTAATTTAGATTTGATTCATTTAGTCAATTTAAATTAATGAATAGAGATTCATTAAATCAAATTGACTTGAATCAAGTGGTTGGATTTGATCAACCATGAGAGATAAGAGGTCAAGTTTGACTTAACTTGAGAGGGAAGATGAAAGGTCAAGTTTGACTTGACCAAATGCCATGTCATGATGATGACTTGACATGGCCGGCCAATGATGATGCTCCACATCATCATTGACTTTTCAAGTGGTGCCACCTCATAAGGGAGACCAAGAGACATTGGCTCTTGGAGTTACATGCATGGATGTAACCCCCCCCCCCCTCCATGTAGTGGCCGGGCACTTGATTGGCATTAGATGTGAATTCATTTTTGGTGTAACTCCATCTTCTTCCTCCTTGGATCTTCTTCCTCTCTTGCTCTCCCAATCCTTCTTGGCCGAAATTTCCATGAGTGCTAGCACACTCTAGGTTGAGTTTCTCCACCTATTGCTTGTGTGGATACCAATAGAGGAGTGTGCATTTGACGCTCTTGAGTTCCGGCGAAGCTTTTGGACGAGCGAGATTTGCGAAGGGCGTCGCATCGAGGGTAATGATCTCACTTTCTAGATCTAAGGTAGATCTAGGGTTTTTAGTAAATGTAGGGATCTCTTGTATGCCGAATGGCATATGCGCAACGGAAATTAGGATCCCTTCCATGTGATCCATGCGAAAGCAAACTCGTATAAAATAAATTTCTCTAAACCAAGCCTATCTTATAGGAGAGTTCTACCTTTGTTGCGTGCCCTTTGCAATCCCGCTTTTCCTTTCGGTTTGTTGGATCTTTAGCACGTTCAAGTGTCCGTGCCTTTATACGTATCCACACGAGCACGCTCTTGTCTCACAAAAGGAAAACTAGAAGAGCTCTCCTTTACTTCTTGCTAGAGAAGTCCCTAAAGGAGAGGAAGAGAGGGAAAAGGAGAAAGGAAGAAGAAGACTCCTCTTCTTGCTAGCCTACACTCACAAACCCACACAACTAAAGCTTCCACCAAGCTTTCTCACCACTAACACAACCAAAGCTTCCACCAACAACAAAAGCCAATCCTCTATTTGGCCGGCCACTTGAGGTGTCTTTTATAGGGTTGGAAAAACCCTTTCACCTCCACACATTCAATGCAATCCATTG
This sequence comes from Wurfbainia villosa, assembly GCA_025175895.1. NCBI lineage: Eukaryota > Viridiplantae > Streptophyta > Magnoliopsida > Zingiberales > Zingiberaceae > Wurfbainia > Wurfbainia villosa. The sequence goes on along the minus strand of CM046000.1, from coordinate 31,283,312 downwards.
CATTGAGACATATCCTTGTTTGGCCGGCCACTTAAGGAGACAAAACCATTTTGTTTCCTTCCACCTTAACTAGCTTAGGTGGATGCTTAGGTGGCATGCTTATGTGGCATTCTTATGTGGCATTCATGCATGTTGAATTAATCTTATTAATTCAATTAAGCTTATGTTATCATATTGAATTAATCTTATTAATTCAATTAAGCTTATGTTATCATATTGAATTAATCTTATTAATTCAATAAGGTAACATATTGAATTAATCTCATTAAATCAATTAGCTAAAATTCTCATTAAGCTTAAAGTCCAAACACCATTTTGTACTTAAGCTTATTCCCAAATTATTCTAGTCAAACTAGAATACTCTAATTCCTCTAATTATCATGCTCTTTGTGTGTGACCCTATAGGCTCTCATAACGTTGGCAGTGGACCTAAACTCTTTTAGATACACAAGCGATGGCGGCATCTAGCCATACATCATTGCTACCCAAGTTCTGAGATAAGTCAAGATCCGACTAACCTTTCCGTGACTACTATAATATATGACCGTGTCCTTCTATCCTTGATATCAGATTGATCAATGAGGCATAGACCGTGTCATCCTCGATCAATCTATGTGTTTCTTGATCCCTGAGTAAACTAACTCAAACAAATGAGCTTAATATCTCATATTGACTCATTCGAGCATGGCCATGCGTTTTAGTAGTTCTACTCAATCAAGGGGCCCACCGATATCACTCTCGTCATATGAGAGGGATAGATCCCATCTACATCACTCACATCCCTCCGCATAATTTGTTATATACCCAGTAATCGCCTTTATGGTCCACCCTGTTACGGGTGACATTTGACGATACCAAAGTACACAACTCCTTATGTAGGGAACCGTAGTGACTTCAGGTCTGAGGACTATTCATACCAATAGTCACATGAGAAAGTTTATGACACTCATATAACGATCCATGAAACTTTCTCATGGCGGGTCAGTTCAGTATATATTCTCTAATATATACCCATGTGTCAACTTGATATCATATATCCATGACTTGTGAGATCAAGTCATCAATTGACCTACATGCTAGTCTTTATGTATTAATATTGCCCTTGCATATTAATACTTGACTAGGAACATTTAGAAAGTGTTCTCTACAGCCTCTCATAATCAATTCTGCCAATTGATGTGCTGTAGATAAGAACCTACTTTTCTAGGGCATTACTATATTTAATTTAGCTGGCACAAGCAAGACTTAAATATAATAACCAATCCTTTGCCTTTATAGAATATGATACAAAATATTCCCTATTCAACCATCACATGATTGGTTCTTAGGGATATAACTAACAGTAAACACATACATGTTTTAGTTTTAATACATCTTCGCACGGATCCATGGCCGGACTTCCGGGGTTTCCGCAACGCAAAAAGCGGTTTTTGCGACTCGGAAAGTCCAACACAGAAAGATTGCTCTAAATGCAAGGCTTGATTTGAAAAGAAAGGTATACTAAAAACCTTTATTTATTTTGAATGAAACTTGATGTTCTTTATAATACTTGGTGGCTTGATTCTAGTGCTACTACTCATGCATCTAATATGATGCAGGGATTCCTTACGATCCAAATCACAAATTGAACTGAGAATTTCTTATATATGGGAAATCATATGGAAGTTCCAATTGAAAGCATAGGGACTTACCATTTGGTCTTAGATACTAGTTATCATTTAGACTTATTACAGACTTTTTATGTAACTTCAATTTCTAGGAATCTTATTTCTCTTTCAAAACTTTGATGTTTGTGGATTTTATTGTAATTTTGGAAAAGGTTGTTTTAATTTATATAAAAATTCAAGACTCATTGGTTCTGGAATTCTTACTGATAGTCTATTTAAATTAAAACTTGATAATACATTTGTTGAATCCTTACTCATTGAGCATCAAACTATTGAAATTAAATGTAATATGCTTAATAAAAGTTCAACTTTCTTGTGGCATAAATGTTTGGGTTACATATCCAAAGTAAGGCTAGAAAGATTAGTAAAAAATAAAATTTTACCGATCTTGGCTTATGTGTGGATTGTATCAAAGGAAAACAAACTAGACATAACAAGAAAGGAGTGACAAGAAGCACTCAGCTTCTTGAAATAATACACACTGATATATGTGACCTTTTGATACTTCATTTTTGGTAAAGAAAAATATTTTATCACATTTATTGATGATTTTTCACATTATGGATGTGCTTATTTGCTTAAAGAAAAATCTCAAACAATAAATGCTTTTGAAATATACATCAATGAGGTTGAAAGACAATTAGATAAAAAAGTGAAAATTGTAAGATCTAATAGAGGTGATGAATACTATGGGAAGTATGATGAAACAAGACAATGTCCAAGTTTATTTGCAAAACTTCTTGAAAAACATGACATATGTAAACAATATACAATGTCATATACACCTCATCAAAATGGTGTAGCAGGAAGACACAATTGTACATTAATGGATACGATTAGGAGTATGTTGAGTAATTCATCATTACCCAAATCATTGTGGATGTATGCATTAAAAACAATAATGTATTTGCTTAATAGGATTCCTAGTAAGGCAATTCCAAAAATTCCTTTTGAATTGTGGATAAATAGGAAATCCAGTTTAAGACACTTGCATGTTTAGGGTTGTCCAACTGAAGTAAGAGCTTTTAATCCACATGGAAGAAAGTTAGATTCTCGAACAGCTAGTTGTTACGTTATTGGTTACCCAAAGAAATCTAAAGGGTATATATTTTATTATTTTAGCTATAGTCCAAGAATAATAGAAACTTGTAATGCAAATTCCTTGAGAATGGTGAAGTTAGTGGGAGTAATGAACAACGAAATGTAAACATAAAGGAAGTTAAGATAAATATTCCTTTATCTATAAATATTTATTCATCTAATATCATTCCCAAAGTTGTTCCAGTTGTTGAAGAATGTTATAACAACATTGAACAACATAATGAAATATCCTTTGAAGTAGCTAACTCACATAAATCTAATGCAAATGAGTTACAATAAATAGCATTGAGATGATCTCAAAGAATGAGAAAGCTTGCTATTTCAAATGATTACGGTGAAACTTATTTGAAAGAATTAGATGTTGGAATTTATTAATATTTAGTTGCATTCTCACAAGCCATAGAAAGTACAGAGTCAAAAGAATGGATCAATGCAATGAAAGAAGAGTTACAATTAATGCATAAAAATGATATTTGGGATATCATTGAATTGTCAGAATGTTATAAACGAGTTGGATGCAAATGGTTTTTTTTGACCAAGTGTAACTCAAATGGAAATATTGAACGAAATAAAACTAAACTTGTTGCTAAAGGATACACTCAATGAGATAATATTGATTATAAAGAGACATTTTCACCTGTCTCAAAAAAAGACTTATTATGTATTATTATGGCATTGGTGACTCATTATGATTTAGAAATACACTAGATAGATGTAAAAGCAACCTTTCTGAATGGAAATCTTGAAGAAGAAGTATACATGGAGCAACCTGAAGATTTTTCAATTCAAGGAAAAAGTCATCTAGTGTATAAACTTAAGAAATCAATGTATGGACATAAACAAGTTTCCCGACAATGGTATATTAAATTTAATGATACGATTACATCTTTTAATTTTAAAGAAAATATTATTGACTGTTGCATATACCGAAAGATCAGTGGGAGAAAAATTATATTTTTAATTCTATATATTGATGATATCTTGTTTGTAACTAATGATTTAGGCATGCATGTTGCATAAGACTAAAAACTCTCTCAAAGAATTTTAAAATGAAAGATATGGGCGAGAAATCCTGTGTGATTGGAATTGAAATATTTCATGATAGATCACAATGATTATTAGGACTATCTTAAAAAGCTTATATTGAAAGAATTCTAAAGAGATTTAATATGAAAATATGTTCTGTTGGAATTGCTTCAATTTAGGAGGGGGACAAATTTACTCTTATGCAATGTCCAAAAAATGATATAGAATGAAAACAAATGGATTCAATTCCTTATGCCTCTGTTGTAGGAAGTCTAATGTATGTGCAAACTTGTACATGACCAAATATTAGTTTTGCGATTGAAATGCTTGTTGGGGAATTGATCGTCGCTAGAGGAGGATGAATAGCGTTTCGTACGTTGCGTGATATAATTTGATCGTGCGCTTGCTACAATTATATTAGTATGTAGCAGAAATAGAAAAATAATACAAATACAAATACAAGCACACTATGCAAGAATATAACGTGGTTCGGAACCTCAAGGTTCCTACTCCACGGGTTAGGCTCGAATGAGCCCTAGCGATGCAAACAACACCACCAAACAATAACGCTCCTTCTCGACAACACGTCGGAGGTGAAGAAACCTCATACAAGAGATTACACTAAGTAATGCAATGAACACAAGCAAATACAAATATGAAATACACTACAAGTAAAGGAAAAATACTTTACAAAGAGCTTTTGATTGTTTGATCTTTGGTTGCTTGAGAAGAGCCTTGAAGGTTTGGATTGCAACAGCAAATCCCCTCCAAATCGCCTCAAAGAACCTTTATGAAATCCTTCTCCACGAGCTCCTTTTAAAGCTTCACCTCGAGCTAGATTTCGCCTAGCAGTCGACTGATCACGACCATCAGTCGACTGCTCCTGTAGTCGTTGTCTCACAATGGCCCGAGCCACGTTGGATAAGTTCCAATGGATAGACCATCAGTCGACTGATCATACTCATCAATCGACTGATCGAGCCATCACTCGACTGTTAAATCCTAAGAATCGACTCAGAAACCTTCTGTTCCCTAAAACCCGACTATCAGTCGACCGACCATGGCGATCATTGCTCAGTCATCGATCATCGTCGTCCAATCTTTGGTAGTCGATTGCCAGTCATTTCTGTGATCGAACTTGATCGACTCCCATCAGTCCCAGTTGACTGATAACCTCATCCATAAAATTTTAACACCAAGTATGATGCCCTCATACTTGCTAAACCATCCTTAGCCTAGACCTAAGCCTTCTAGCCACCTCCGTCAGCTTCACGCCTATCAGATCCCTCCAAGTCATCCATGTTTTGTTCATCCATATGCTAGCCTTCAGATGTTTCCATTAGCTATTGTCATGCTAACGTGGTCTACACTGCCAATGCATATTGGGCTTACGCTGCCAAGACTACCGCTTAGACTTTACGCCGCCAACCATTGGACTTATGTTGCCAAGACTCCACCCTTGTGTAAGGGATAGTTTGGAGTGCTAGAGGGAGGTGAATAGCTTATTTTTGTTTCTACAAAAAGATTAGTGGAAGCACAAACAAAAACAATAATAATAAAGGAAATGAATACACAATGCTATCACAAATCCTTTACGTGATTCGGAGATAACGCTCCTACTCCACGGCGATCCTTGAGGTGGATCAACCCTAAGCAATCTCACTATGAATCTTTCTTTTACAAACAACCCTCCTCTTCTTACAATGAATGAATATGAAGTTTAGGAAGGAGGAGGGGAATTAAAACACTAGAAAACTTGGAAAAATCATGGAGGCTTGAGAATATGATCAGAAGGTAAGCATTAACCCTCTTAACCACCACAAGCCCTCGTTTTATAGAGAGAGGGTTGTTTTCCCGTTGGACCACTATCAATCGACTGATGTATAGTATCAGTCGACTGCCGCCAAAGCCAACGACTTCTAACTAAGTAAATCCGTAGAGATACGCAGCCGTAATTTCCAACGGCTGCCTGATCACTCGACTGATCACTTCATCAGTCGACTGATGAAGCGATCAGTCGAGTGATCGTCGTGTGGAGTCGAGTGAGACTCCATTCTAAAGATTGGCGATCGATTACTGATCGATTATTGCTAGCTCTTAGCGATCGGATCGATCGTTAGGGTTTCATCGACTCGATCGAGCACACGACGGTCGTGATACATCATATCAGTCGACTGATACTCATCAAGTATGAATAATTCATACTCGAATTTACCCCCTAGACCTAGACTCAACCTTCTTGCTCTTTCTTAAGCCTTGCGCCTCTAGGATCCCTCCGAGTCTGCGACTTGTTCATCCTTTGCACTTTGCTTCCAAGAGCTTCATTCAGTTTTGTCATGTCTTGGGTTTCCCTTTGCCAAAGCGTGCTTGGACATTATTCCGCCAAGACTACATGCTTAGACTTACGCTGCCAAGACTTGCCTTTGGACTTCCTTTGCTAAGATCACACTTGGACTTTGCTTTTACCAAGTCTTCATACTTGGATTTTCCTGTCACTTAAATATGTTCACAATTAGATCACAAGTTATTGTCTAACTTAGATGATTATTCAAACATCAAAACATATAAATGCTTGAGGCATTGTTACACCAACAATCTCTCCCTTTTTGATGTTTGACAATCATTTAAGTTAGGTCTTTAAAACATGCACATAATCATATTTCCAATATGAATTCTATCTTTAAACATTTATGCACATAATCATATTTCCATCATATTTTCAATATGAATTCTAACTTAAACATTCCTTCTCCCCCTTTGACATACATCAAAAAGAGAAGAATACATAAATTTGCATGAAAGAGTGAAATTTGGTGTATCTTGAACTAAGATATAAAATTGAAGTTAAGCTCCCCCTTAATCCAAGATATGGTTCATGATGAATGACAAACATATGGAACAAATCCTAACAAATAATTGGAGATTAAAATCTAACTTTTCATCAACAATATAAGTTAAGGGGATGAAAAATTTTGATATGAGGAAACTCCCCCTAAAACATTACATAAAACAGTCATAAAAAATTATTTATACTGAAAATTATCATACCATAGTTTTAGGACATTCAAAGATACATTTAAATCCAAGAAATAGAGATTTTTATCAAAAAAACACCTTGTATCAATCGACTGATTTCTGATGTAGTCGACTGATATGCTTGAAATCTGAATTTCAACCTTTTCATCCCAACTTCAGAAATGCATTAGAAATTCTAGAAACCTTGAAAAATCACGAAATTTTGTGTACACATTTTTAAAATCATTGTTTATCAAGGAAAAATAATTTGAAAAATATATATTTTCTAGATTTCAAGATTGATATAATCTTGGAAACTAACAAAAGTTCTAATGGTTTTTCAAACTTTGTATCACTTTTGTGTTCCACCTGAAAATTGTTTTCCAATGTTTGATAAACATAGTTTAAATTATGTTTTATTTGACATTTCCAATCATATTCTTGGAGCTATATGCACATTAATTGTGTATAAGCCTTCCCAATGATTGGTCCAATGAAGGATTAATATCTCTAGATAGCACTTTGGTTCATAGTAATGCATCATAACAAGCATGATAAACCAAGTGCATCTTCCTAACATCTCACATATTTATCTAAGTGGCTCAATACAAAAATCATGGTTTCTTAGGTATTTTGTAAGATGCTTAAAGGTATAAATCCTAGGATTTCTATAGGATCATGCAAACCTACACCTTTATTCAACCAAGCACATCCCAAGTTCTTTCCTAAGTGATGAAAATTCTACTTCTGGGAGAACCTTGGTAAAGATATCGGCTAAGTTGGACTTGAATTCAATGTAATTAAGCTCAATGTCCCCTTTAGCCACATGATCTCTAATGAAGTGATGTTTCACTTCAATGTTCTTGGTCCTAGAGTGATGCATCAGATTTTTGGTCAAATTTATGGTGCTCACATTATCACAAAATACTTTCATGTTGGAGTAAGATAGCTCATAATCCTCTAAGGTATGCTTCATCTATAGTAGTTGAGCTACACAACCACCCAAAGCCACATACTCGGCCTCGGTGGTGGATAGAGCAACACAAGTTTGCTTCCTACTACTCCAACTAACTAGGGAGGACACAAGAAATTGACATCCACCACTAGTACTCTTTCGATCCAATTTGCAACCGGCATAATCGGAATCGGTGTACCCAACCAAATCAAAAGACCTAGTCCTAGGGTACCATAGTCCTACATTTAGTGTGCCTTTAATATATCTTAAGATTCTCTTAACGACAACTAAATGAGATTCTTTGGCACATTATTGGTACCTAGCACACATACCAACTGCAAATAATATATCGGGTCTACTAGCGGTTAGGTACAAGAGACTACCAATCATACTCTTATAGAGTGTCAATTTATTTTCCTTCATTTTCACTATCTATTTTTGTATTAGTTGTCATAGGGGTTGACACTACTTTAGCATTTTTCAAACCAAATTTCTTAATCATTTCCTTAGCGTATTTGATTTGGTAAATATAAATTTCTTCACTTGTTTGTTTGACTTGTAGTCCTAGGAAGAAATTTAGTTCCCCAACAAGACTCATCTCAAACTCATTTTTCATATTCTTGATAAAGTCTTGAAGAAGATCATCATTTGTTGACCCAAAGATAATGTCATCAACATATACTTGGGATATAAAGATGTCCTTTGATGTTAACTTTATAAATAGAGTTTGATCTATACTACCCCTCTTAAAGTCCTTAGAGATTAAGAAAGATGATAATCTTTCATACCAAGCCCGGGGAGCTTGTTTCAAACCATATAAAGCTTTCCAAAGCTTGTATACATGGTTTGGATATTCTATACTCTCAAACCCGGGAGGTTGTTCTACATATACCTCTTCCTTAATGAACCCGTTTAGAAATGCCGATTTAACATCCATTTGATGGAGTTTGAAACCCATATAAGAGACATACCCTAATAGGATCCTAATAGACTCTAATCTAGCAACCGGGGCATATGTTTCATCATAGTAAAGTCCTTCAACTTGATTAAAACCCCTTGCAACTAACCTTGCCTTATCCCTAGTAATATTTCCTTGGTCATCTAGTTTGTTCCTAAAGACCCATCTTGTAGTAATGATGATATTGTCATTAGGTCTAGGAACTAACTCCCATACTTGACTCCTTTCAAATTGAGTCAATTCATCTTGCATTGCTAAGATCCAATCCGGATCAAGTAATGCATCTTTGATTGTTTTGGGTTCAATTTGGGAGATTAGGGCTATATGACTAGAGGGATCCCTATGAAATGACCTAGTCTTAACTCCTTGAGATAATTCACCTACAATTTGATCTATAGGGTGATTTTGATGAACTCTTATTGTTCTAGGAGGTGTATTAAATTGAGTTTGATCATGATTATCCTCAATTCTTCTTTCATCATCGGAGTCACCTCTTACTCCCCCTTGATTCAACTCTCCCCCTTGATCATCACCCCCTAAAGTTAAATCTTGAAATTTTTGGGTAATTTTTTTATTTTTGTCATTGATATCATCATCAATGGGGGATTTCCTAGGGTATGTATTAGAGGTTTCATCAAATTGGACATTTGAAGATTCCTCAATCTTTTGAGTTCTTTTATTATAAACTCTATACCCTACACTAGTGGATGAGTATTCAACTAGGATTCCCTCATCCGCTTTGGACTCAAATTTGCCTAGGTTGTCTTTGGTGTTTAAAATATAAACTTTGCATCCAAACATCTTAAAATAGTGAATTGTTGGAATTGTACCATTCCATAATTCAAATGGGGTTTTTCCTAAAAACCTATGAATTAAAACCCTATTTTGGATATAGCAAGCAGTGTTAACCGCTTCCGCCCACAAGTAGCTAGGTAAAGAATATGCATTTAGCATAGTCCTAGCCTCTTCTTGTAGGGCACGATTTTTCCTTTCCACAACCCCATTTTGTTGGGGTGTTCTTGGACAAGAAAACTAGTGCTTGTACCCTTGTTCTAAGCAAAAGTTTGAGAAGTTAGAATTCTCAAATTCTCCACCATGATCACTACGGATCCGGTTGATTTTGAGTTTTCTTTCATTCTCTACTCTCTTGCTAAATCCTATAATTATTCCTAGGGTTTCATCCTTATTTTTCATGAAAAATACCCAAGTAAATCTAGAAAAATCATCTATTATCACTAAGCAATATTTACTACCAATCATGGAAGGAGTACTATGACAATCAAATAAATCCATATGCAAAAGTTCTAAAGGTAAAGCGGTACTAAGTAAGGTTTTATCTTTGCGTGATGCTTTTGATTGCTTTCCCTCTTGACATGCATCACACATTTTATCCTTGAGATACTTGACTTTTGGCAACCCCTTGACCAACTTCATTTTGGCTATTTTGGCAATGTTCTTCATATTGATGTGCCCTAGCCTCCTATGCCAAAGCCAACTCTCTTCTTCTTTTGCAACAAGACACTTAGTGGAAACATTAGTAGCATAGGATAAATCAATATAATATATATTTGATTTCCTAAAACCTACTAACATGCATTCATTTAAAGTTTTGTGTCTTATGAAACATTTTAAAGACTCAAATTGAACATCAAATTTTACATCGCATAGTTGACTTACACTAAGCAAATTAAATTTCATATTTTTAACTAATAATACTTTATAAATGGCAAGATTTGGGGATACCTCAATTGTGCCTTTTCCTAGGATCTTAAGTTTACCATTATTTCCAAAAGACACCTTCCCCTTGCTAGTGTGGTTGATGGTTAAAAATTTGCTCTCATCACCGGTCATGTGTTTTGAGCACCCACTATCAACAATCCATAAGATTGGTTCTTCTACCTATACAACACGAAAAATGTAAGTCTTAGGCACCCAAATTTTAGGACCAATATCATCAACTATATAACTCTTGGGGACCCAAGCCTTTTTAGCCTTGCTCCTAATAGTTGGTTTTCTACTAACTAGAGAGGTGAAGGCTACTTCTTTTTCCTTAGGCTTGTATCCTATGCCGGCCTTGTTATAAATTGCTCTTTGGTTCCTAAGAATCATATCAAGATACTTGGACCCATTTGTGAACTTTTCTAAACATGCATGCAAATCACCTATTTCCTTCCTAAGTTCATCATTCTCATTCCTAAGTGCACATGCATCATCACAAGATGGTTCTACATTTTTAAGTAACTTAATTTCTACTTTTAAGTCCTTAATCCTAGTTTTTGATTTATTTAAGGCATTTTGAAGGCATGCAATGGTTTTGTAAAGTAAATCTACCCTAGGGGAGTTGCTTACCTCATCATCACTAGATGATGATTCGTCGCTTGAAGAAGAGAATGAAGACTCCTCACATGAGCTTCCGGCTTCCTTCTCCAAGGCCATGAGGGCTAGATTCCGGGTGACATGACACACTTCTTCATCATCGGAAGAGTCCTTCAAGCTTAGTGTGTCCCATGTTTGAGCCACCATTGCCTCCTCCTTCTTCTTCTCCTTCTTTTCCTTCTTCTCCTTATGCTTCTTTTCTTTCTCCTCCTTCTTCTTTAGTTTCGGGCAATTTGGCTTGATGTGACCTTTCTTGTTGCAACCATAACAAGTTACGTTAGATGAAGGAATTGAACTAGTAGAAGACTTACCTCTTTAGGATTGGAACATCCTCCTCACATCCTTCTTGGTGAGTTTCCTTGATCTCCCATCAAACTTCTTGACATAATGAGCCACCTCGCTTGCCGATAGCTCATCTTCACTACTAGATGAATCTTCCTCGGATTCGGATGAGGAAGACACTTCTTTCTTCTCCTTCTTCTTCTTGTCCTTCTTCCCTATAAAAAGAGATACACCTTTCTCTTTGGATGAAGTGTTAGCTTGCTCGTGCAACTCAAATTCACAAAATAACTCATCTAATTTAACCAAAGAAAGATCCCTAGAGACCTTATAGGCATCAACCATTGAAGCCCATAAGGTTGTTCTAGGGAAGGCTTGTAGCACATACCTTACAAGGTCTCGGTTGTCGACCTTCTCACCTATCACATGTAGTCCGTTGACTACTTCCTTGAAGCGACCGTGCATTTGGCTCACGGTCTCATTGGTCTTCATGGCGAAACTTTGGAGTTGGCCTATTAAGAGATCTCTCTTGGCTCTTCTTGTTTCCTTGGATCCCTCGTTGAGCTCAATTAGCTTCTCCCAAAGCTCCTTTGCCGATTCAAAAGGCCCCATCTTGCTTAGTTGTTCTTTTGACAACCCACATTAAAGTGTAGTTGTTTCTTTGGAATTGGCTTGAGCTTTCTTGGCCATATCCCTTGTCCAATCCTTGGTCGGTATGGGTGCTTTGTGTTCATCGACTGGCTTCTCGAATCCATCTACAACGCTAAACCAATTTTCAATATCATTCATAAGATAATACTCCATCCTACCTTTCCAGTAGTCAAAATCGTTGCCGTCGAAGAAAGGAGGCCTCGTCGTGCTATACCCCTCTTGGAAAGCCATCTTGCTCCGGTTGATTGTTAGATCTTCCGATGCAACTCGGACTCTGATACCACTTATAGGGGATCGTTTGGAGTGCTAGAGGGGGGTGAATAGCTTATTTTTGTTTCTACAAAAAGATTGTGGAAGCACAAACAAAAATAATAATAATAAAGGAAATGAATACACAATGCTATCACAAATCCTTTATGTGGTTCGGAGATAGCGCTCCTACTTCACGGCGATCCTTGAGGTGGATCAACCCTAAGCAATCTCACTATGAAGCTTTCTTTTACAAACAACCCTCCTCTTCTTACAATGGATGAATATGAAGTTTAGGAAGGAGGAGGGGAATTAAAACACTAGAAAGCTTGGAAAAATTGTGGAGGCTTGAGAATATGATCAGAAGGTAAGCATTAACCCTCTCAACCATCACAATCCCTCTTTTTCTAGAGAGAGGGTTGTTTTTTCCGTTGGACCACTATCAGTCGACTGATGTACAACATCAGTCAACTGGCGCCGAAGCCAACGACTTCTGACTAAGCAAATCTGTAGAGATACGCAGTCGTAATTTCCAACGGCTGCCTGATCAGTCGACTGATCACTTCATCAATCAACTGATGAAGCGATCAGTCGAGTGATCGTCGTGCGGAGTCGAATGAGACTCCATTGCCCATCTTTTACGATCGATCGTACCCGATATTGGCGATCGATTGATCGATCGATCGATGATCGTTAGGGTTTCAGCCTGACTCAGCCGAGCACCTAACCAGTCGACTGATACATCATATCAGACGACTGATACTCATCAAGTATAAATAATTCATACTTAAATTTACCCCCTAGACCTAGACTCAACCTTCTAGCTCTTCTTTAAGCCTTGCGCCTCTAAGATCCCTCCGAGTCCGCGACTTGTTCATCCTTTGTGCTTTGTTTCCAAGAGCTTCCTTCGGTTTTGTCATGTCTTGGGTTTCCTTTTCCAAAGCGTGTTTGGACTTTATGTCGCCAAGACTACTGTTGGGTTTCCCGGCACCGCGGCGAGTGTGTGTTCGAACATGTTTCGTAAACATGTGCACAGTGGAAGAAATAAAAATAATAAATCTACATTTATTACAACACACACATCACACGCATGCATATTACAACATGTGTAGAATTAATCATAAATTTAGATTTGCAATAAAAGGAAATTTAACTACGTTATACCTTTCGTATTACGTGTAGCGGGAACGACATCAACCGGAACGATCCTCGCTAGAATCGTCTCTATCCGTATCCACGCCGAGTATCCTCGGGATGACATCGCTAAGTCACGTGCTTCGTCTTCGTACGGGTTACTAGCCTCGTGTTGAAGACGACGTGATCGAGAGATGATCACGATCCGAATCCAAATTCGGATCCAAAACCGAGTCCTTAAAACTCGCTTCTCCGGAGAGGTATTCGTCACCCGTTTGACGAATCCTTCGTCCTCCACCTAAGAGGATGACCGGAGATCGAATTCCCGGTAAGTTATGCACTGTCGGAGCTCTAACCGTCGTCCAAACGATGCTCCGACGAGAGAAGAACAAGCTGTCCAGAAAAACTGGACAGCTTTGGTGGAGGAGTAGGCGCCGGCCAACCAAGGGAAGCCAAGTGCTCACCTTATCGCCGAAGCCTAGGAAGATCACCGGAGGGTCGCCGGAGGATGATCGGATGAAGCTTGGATGCCGGCAAGGAGTTGGACGGCGGCACAAGGGGCTGGGCGGCAATCCTAGGGTTGGCGCCGAAAATCCAAGGAGAGGATGGAGAGGTGGGCGGCAACTACAAGCTAGGGTTTTGGATTAGAGCTTAACTATCCCTTAAGCCCTCTTTTATAGAGAACTAATTCTCTTAATGGTTATTGGATCATAACCATGAGGCCCGTTAACCCGCTCCATTAATATAAGTTAAAATAAACCAAACCATGATGGTTTATTTTAAGTTAAAACGAACTGAACCAACTTTTGGTTCATTCGTTTAAAATAAACCAAACCCTTTGGTTTATTCTCCTCCATTGGATTAGAACCAAACCATTTTGGTTCATCCATTATGTCTTCATAAGACACAGCCCATCCATGCTTCCATTGCGACTGAAACAATTTCATGCTCGCTTCTTGTTTGGTCCAACCAAACCTTGTTTCTCTCGGTCTGAGAATCCCATTCTCAAGCTCGTTTTAAATCCTTCGGATTACGCTCATTGTGCGTGTGACCAAATAGGTTCTCGATTTATGTTGGCCGTCTATAATTAACCATTAATTATAGAACGATCATGAGTGGCACCTAGTAGTACATCATGATTCTCAATTAACCGAAAAGATCAACGGTTGATCCAGAACTATTTCTGAAACCCTTCAGCAGCTCGAATGATTCGTGCCCCATTCCCTTCACTCATCTTATACCCACTTGGTTCAGGACATGGTCTATAGTGTCAGTCCCCACTAGGCTGACTACGTCACACCTAACCCAAGTATCATTTCCTTGTCCTACGGATTCTAGTTACTCCACATATATCGAAGAGTACCTTACTCTAAACATGTAATGCTTTGGCCAAAGACTTTAGTAACAATCCGACGAGGCCATGGGTATACATCTCCTCGCAAGGAGTGGTGAATCCTTTATAGGCTATTCAAACACCTTCGATCATTTCGACTTATACCCAATCATCCCGGGTCCACATCTTCTTAGAGATGTTTGCTTAAGATGTCAAAGCATAAGTCTCCATGATCAAGATGACTTGAATACCGCAAGTCAAAGGAACATCGCACTTAAGCTACAGTAAGAACTTCATTGACATATCTATATATGCAGAGAACCATATGAAGTCTTACGGCTGGTCACTCCAATGAACTAGTTACCATAACTAGCATCCACGATCAACTCCGGACATCACAATGTCTCCAGCCAGTGAGAATCAGCTGATTGGATACACCAAGGAGTATACATTGTACTAGTCTCGACAGAATCGATGGTGTCCAAATCCATCAATTCATCGACTAGGGATAATTCCGATACATCACAATTACACAAGTAGAGATACTCACTAGTTGTGATCCAATCACAAATTTTCTCATGCTGTGAATCGTATCGTGGACATTCAGTAAATGAGTTTAAGATCCAATCAAATACATGAAACATGTATACTCAAATAGTGAATCTTCATTTATCATATAAATGGTTCATACATAAGGCGATTGCCTTAGGACATCTCTCATATATTACTAACAGACTCCCACTTGGCCTAATGCCAATCGCTACGGTATCCAATACCATAAGCACTAACATGACCCTCAAACTTACTTTGAGGTAATGCTTTAGTCAAAGGATCCGCTAAGTTCCTTTCAGTAGGAATTTTCTTGATTTGTATTTCGTTCCTACTAATGATCTCTCTGATAAGATGATAGCGGCGAAGCACATGTTTGAATCATTGATGAGACCACATCAAGTTTAGAGATGAACTTCTTGATCCAAACCGCTTCCTTTGCTGCTTCTAAAGCTGCAATGTATTCTGCCTTAGTGGCAGAATCCGCTATAGTGTCAAGCTTGGAACCTTTCCAACTTATTGCGCCTCCATTCCAGGTGAATACATACCCAGACTAAGACATGGAATCATCCTTGTCTGTCTAAATCTGGCATCCGTATACCCACGTATCACCATGTACCCTTCTCCATATATTAGGAACGCATCCTTAGTTCTTCTTAAGTACTTAAGGATCGTCTTAACAGTCACCCAATGATCCATTCCTGGATCAGACTAGTATCTGCTCGTGACACTCAGAGCAAACGATACATCGGGCCTCGTACATAACATAACATACATGATAGATTCTATTGCGGATGCATAGGGAATCTTACTCATGTAAATCCTCTCGTCTTCTGTGTGCGGACACATAGACTTCGAAAGGTGTATCCCATGCCTGATGGGTAGAAAACCATTCTTGGATTCCGACATGCTAAACCTCTTTAGCACTCGGTCTATATATGTAGACTGCGAAAGACCAAGCAACCGTTTCGATCTATCTCTATAGATCTTAATCCCGAGAATGTAGGTTGCTTCTCCCAGGTCTTTTATGGAGAATGTCTTGGATAACTAAACCTTAACTGACTGTAAGATTGAAACATCGTTTCCTATAAGTAATATGTCATTGACATACAATACTAGGAATACGACTGCACTCCCACTAACTTTCTTGTACACACAAGGTTCGTATGGATTTTGTGAGAAATCAAACCTTTTGATTGTCTCATCAAAACGGATATTCCAACTCCTAGATGCTTGCTTCAATCCATAAATGGACCGTCACAATTTGCATACCTTGGTTTTATTAACCTATGTGAAATCCTCAGGCTGTATCATATACACGTCCTCGAGCAGGTTTCCATTAAGGAAAGCTGTCTTCACATCCATCTGCCATATCTCATAATCATAATGAGCCGCTATGGCTAGGAGCATCCGAATGGATTTAAGCATAGCTACAAGCGAATAGGTTTCGTCATAATCAACACCTTGCTTTTGACGATATCCTTTCGCCACCAATCTAGCCTTATAGGTAATCACATTACCATCCATGTCGGTTTTCTTCTTGAAAACCCACTTGCACCCTATAGGCTTTATGCCTTGGTGGGTCAACCAAGTTCAAACTTGGTTTTCATACATGGAATCCATTTCCGACTTCATGGCACCAAGCCACTTATCCCTTTCTGAACTTGTCAGCACTTCTTCATAACTGGTAGGCTCCTCATCATCAATGAGTAACACGTCGTTCGATTCACTTACGAGAAATCCATATTTCTCAGGAATATTGTGTGTTCTACCAGATCTACGAAGATGTAGTGTTACAATAGGTCCAGCCGATTGCTCATCACTATGAGTTGTCATCTGTTGTGTTTCACCAGGTATCTCATCAATGTCTATTTGAGTTTCTTGAGCCTCCTCAAGCTCGACGACACTCCCACTGTTTTCTTGCAAGAGAAACTCTTTCTCTAGAAACACAGCATGCCTTGAAACAAACACCTTTTGTTCCACGGGATGATAGAATTGGTAACCCCTTGTTTCCTTAGGGTATCCAATAAATAGACATTTATCAGACTTAGCATCCAATTTGTCTGATACTGTCCGCTTCACATAAGCAGGACAACCCCATATCTTCAAGTAAGATACATGAGGTTTCTTACTATTTCATATCTCATATGGAGTAGTAGAGACTACCTTGGTAGGCATTCTGTTTAACAAGTAAACAGCTGTCTGAAGTGCATAGCCCCAAAAGGACTTGGGAAGATTCGCATGATTCATCATTGACCTGACCATGTCCAACAAGGTCCAATTACGCCTCTCAGATACACCATTATGCTGTGGTGTATATGGCGGAGTCCATTGAGACAATATGCCATTGTCTCTTAGATAATCAAGAAACTCTTGACTTAAGTATTCACCACCTCGATCCGATCGAAGTATTTTAATACTCTTGTCATGTTATTTCTCTACTTCATTTCTGAATTCTTTGAACCTTTCAAAGGTTTCAGACTTGTGTTTCATCAAGAACACATACCCAAACCGTGAGTGATCATCGGTGAAGGTAATGAAGTAGCTATAGCCTCCTAAAGCTTGAGTTGACATAGGTCCACATACATTAGTGTGTATTAGACCTAGTAACTCTCCCACTCGTTCACCTTTTCCTGAAAAAGGTAACTTAGTCATCTTGCCTTTTAAGCCTGATTCACATGTATCGTATGAATCCAATTCAAACGATTCCAGAATTCCACATCGGTGTAATTCGGACATGCGTTTCTTGCTTACATGGCCAAGACGACAATGCCACATGTAGGAGTCTATTTGATTATCCTTTCGAGCACGCTTGTTACTCGCTTTGATATTGCAAATGTCACTGGATACATCCAACGTATAAACACCATTGCTTAAAGTTTCAGTCCCATAAAGAACTCCATTCAAAGTTATGTAACAACAATTGTTACTAAAAGTCAAATAGTACCCATTTCTATTTAAACAAGAAATAGAAATGATGTTCTTTATCAACGAAGAAACATAAAAGCAATTGTCCAGTTCTAAGACAAGTCATGCAGGGAGTTTCAACAAATACGTTCCGATAGCGAGTGCAGCAACCTTTGCTCCATTCCCAACACGTAAATTTGACTCTCCCTTGACGAGTCTTCTTTTATTCCTTAGCCCATGTATGTCATTACATATATGTGAGTCACACCCAGTATCCAATACCCAAGTGTCTGAGGAAATAGAATGACAATCAATAACGAAGATATATGAAAAAAATGGAGCATCTTATGCCTTTTTCTTCTTCACAGACTCAAGATAAATCTTACAATTTCTTCGCCAATGGCCCTACTTGCCATAATGATGGCAAGTGCCCTTTTGAGCTGGTTTTGCCTTTTTAGCCCTTTTCTTCTTCCCCTTCTATTGTTCCTTTGACTCCCTCTTAGAACCTTTCTTCGAGGAATCAACTAACAACACCGTCCCCTGCTCATGCTTCTCAGAAGGCTCAGAGGTGAAGAGGAGCTTGGAGACTTCGAACCTTTCGAATCTCACTTGCTTATCAAACAACTCATAAAGATGAAGGACTACGATATGAGCATCCATATGCTCATGATGCTTTCGTAGCTTGGGTTCCATCGCGGCTAGCATGATGCAACTTGTCAGTTCATAATCAGTCACATGTTTCTGATAGACCAACAATTGGTCCGGAGTTGCATCGTCACTAGGATGGGCGGGAATAGGCGCTTCGAGGACATACGCAAACTTTTCACCTTGAGAACAATTCTCAGGTTTCTAAGCCAGTCCAGTCAGTTTGTTTGAATCCAAAATAGTGCGTAAATTCAAAGACATCATGATCAATCTTAGAAATACAAAACGAGCATATATGAGAAAGATGATTTTAAAATGCATCATTATATATTCATAAATCCCATTCATTTTTCGAATTTCAAAAACCCCAAAATCACTTCGGGAGATCGTAGGTCCATCTCCGAATGGGCTGATATCCATAATAGATATGAACAACCTTGGAGAGAGTCCAACAAGCCATTCATAACTACGATGGTAGGTATCAACTATACCGATTGCATATCACGTATATGCAACTATCACAATGTGCTATCAACTTATTGAATGTTCACACATAGATCGGGTTGTTAACACATTAACAAGTATGCATCATATGCATGACACCCAACTTCACCTCCCTTTACATCGACCTTGGAGAGAGTCCAACAAGCCGATGCTCCAGGTTAAAGCCAACCCATTAATCGAGAAATAGTTTTAATATGGTTAGAGCGCATTCAACCAATTAGCCCGACTTGGAGAGAGTCCAAAAACCAAAGCTAATGATTAACCTCTAACTCTTACCATATTAGTATTAAACTATTCCATGGTTTGAACATGTTCGGGTTCGAGCCGGGCTTGGAGAGAGTCCAACAACCCGAACAAGAAACGAAACTCTGGTTCTAACCATATTAATGGAAGGTGTAGGCTTTAATATTGAGTTAGGGTTTTTATGTCTCATCCTCTTTGCATGCAAATAACTATTATCTACATGGCATGACATACATGGCATACATCTACATGTCACGACACGCATGGCATAATGATATGCATCTAATGCAATTACATGACATACAATTATGTCATGTACATAATTTCTTTATTTGTCATAACTATTTATGGAAATAAAATATGTTTAAGATTTGATTCTCCAAATCAAATCATGATTAAATTAGGAAACAAATTTCCAAATCTAATCACATATTTTATTTATGGAATTAGTTGATTAAGGAAAGTCAATTTAGGAAACCAATTTCCTAAATCATCAAAACTACTTATGGAAATTAAAATATTTTAAGATTTGATTTCCCAAATCAAATCATGATTAAATTAGGAAATAAATTTCCAGAATCTAATCAAATATTTTATTTATGGAAAATATCAATTTCCATAAATACTTTCAACTTTCCAAAAGTGGAAGATTTCCATAAATACTTCTAGACTTTCCAAAATTGAAAAATTTCCATAAATACTTCTAAATTTCCAAAATTAGAAAATTTCCAGAAATAACATTATGACTATCGCAAAACCATTTTACGATTATGTCGAAACACAACCTGCTCACGATACCCTTTGTTGGGTTTTAGCTTAGTGTGTGTTCGAACATGTTTCGTAAACATGTGCACAGCGGAAGAAATAAAAATAATAAATCTATATTTATTACAACACACACATCACACGCATGCATAGTACAACATGTGTAGACATAACCGTAAATTTAGATTTGCAATAAAAGAAAATTTAACTACGTTATACCTTTCGTATTACGTGTAGCGGGAACGACATCAACCGGAACGATCCTCGCTAGAATCGTCTCTATCCGTATCCACGCCGAGTATCCTCGGGATGACTTCGCTAAGTCACGAGCTTCGTCTTCGTACGGGTTACTAGCCTCGTGTTGAAGACGACGTGATCGAGAGATGATCACGATCCGAATCCAAATTCGTATCCAAAATCGAGTCCTCAAAACTCGCTTCTCCGGAGAGGTATTCGTCAACCGTTTGACGAATCCTTCATCAACCGTTTGACGAATCCTTCGTCCTCCACCTCAGAGGATTACCGGAGATCGAATCCCCGGTAAGTTAGGCGCTGTCGAAGCTCTAACCGTCATTCAAACGACGCTCCGACGAGAGAAGAACAAGCTGTCCAGAAAAATTGGACAGCTTTGGTGGAGGAGCAGGCGCCGGCCAACCAAGGGAAGCCAAGTGCTCACCTTATCGCCGAAACCTAGGAAGATCACCGGAGGGTCGCCGGAGGATGACCGGATGAAGCTTGGATGCCGGCAAGAAGTTGGACGGCGACACAAGGGGCTGGGCGGCAATCCTAGGGTTGGCGCTGAAAATCCAAGGAGAGGATGGAGAGGTGGGCGGCAACCACAAGCTAGGGTTTTGGATTACTATCCCTTAAGCCCTCTTTTATAGAGAACTAATTCTCTTAATGGTTATTGGATCATAACCATGAGGCCCGTTAACCCGCTCCATTAATATAAGTTAAAATAAACCAAACCATGATGGTTTATTTTAAGTTAAAACGAACCGAACCAACTTTTGGTTCATTCGTTTAAAATAAACCAAACCCTTTGGTTTATTCTCCTCCATTGGATTAGAACCAAACCATTTTGGTTCATCCATTATGTCTTCATAAGACACGGCCCATCCACGCTTCCATTGCGACTGAAATGATTTCATGCTCGCTTCTTGTTTGGTCCAACCAAACATTGTTTCTCTCGGTCTGAGAATCCCATTCTCAAGCTCGTTTTAAATCCTTCGGATTACGCTCATTGTGCGTGTGACCAAATAGGTTCTCGGTTTATGTTGGCCGTCTATAATTAACCATTAATTATAGAACGATCATGAGTGGCACCTAGTAGTACATCATGATCCTCAATTAACCGAAAAGATCAACGGTTGATCCAGAACTATTTCTGAAACCCTTCAGCAGCTCGAATGATTCGTGCCCCATTCCCTTCACTCATCTTATACCCACTTGGTTCAGGACATGGTCTATAGTGTCAGTCCCCACTAGGCTGACTACGTCACACCTAGCCCAAGTATCATTTCCTCGTCCTACGAATTCTAGTTACTCCACATGTATCGAAGAATACCTTACTCTAAACATGTAATGCTTTGGCCAAAGACTTTAGTAACAATCCGACGAGAGACCATGGGTATACATCTCCTCGCAAGGAGTGGTGAATCCTTTATAGGCTATTCAAACACCTTCGATCATTTCGACTTATACCCAATCATCCCGGGTCCACATCTCCTTAGAGATGTTTAATTAAGATGTCAAAGCATAAGTCTCCATGATCAAGATGACTTGAATACCACAAGTCAAAGGAACATCGCACTTAAGCTACAGTAAGAACTTCATTGACATATCTATATATGCAGAGAACCATATGAAGTCTTACGGCTGGTCACTCCAATGAACTAGTTACCATAACTAGCATCCACGATCAACTCCGGACATCACAATGCCTCCAGCCAGTGAGAATCAGCTGCTTGGATACACCAAGGAGTATACCTCGTGCTAGTCTCGACAGAATCGATGGTGTCCAAATCCATCAATTCATCGACTAGGAATAATTCCGATACATCACAATTACACATGTAGAGATACTCACTAGTTGTGATCCAATCACAAATTCTCTCATGCTGTGAATCGTATCGTGGACATTCAGTAAATGAGTTTAAGATCCAATCAAATACATGAAACATGTATACTCAAATAGTGAATCTTCATTTATCATATAAATGGTTCATACATAAGGCGATTGCCTTAGGACATCTCTCATATATTACTAACAACTATATGCTTGGACTTACACTGCCAAGACTTCCCTTTGGACTTCCTTTGCCAAGATCATACTTAGACTTTGCTTTTACCAAGTCTTCATACTTGGATTTTCCTGTCACTTAAACATGTTCACAATTAGATCACAAGTTATTGTCTAACTTAGATGATTATCCAAACATCAAAACATATAAATGCTTGAGGCATTATTGCACCAACACCTTGGACTTTATGCCGCCAATATCACCCCTTGGACTTTCTTTGCCAACCTATGTTGGACTTTCCATTTTCCAAAACTCAATCTTGGACTTTCCCTTGCCAAGACTCATGCTTGGACTTTCCATACTGAGCCATGCTTGGACTTTCCAATTACCAATACTCAAGCTTGGACTTTCCCTTGCCAAGACCCATGCTTGGACTTTCTATGCCAAGTACTCATGACTTGGACTTCTCCATCATATGGTCAACCTCATATCAACCATATAGTCAAACAATGGTCAAATCATTGTCAAACATCAAAATATAATACTCCTCGAGTCAAACTCGAGTTCGGTTAATCATGACTCGGGTCGATTGCACTAACAATCTCCCTAAAACATTGTCAAATATCAAAACACTACTCGAGTTTAACTCGAGTCTGGTCAATCATGACCTAGACCGATTGCACCAATAATACTCGGGAGATATCAAAGTAATCATGGAATTGATCATTGGAAAGTTGCTAAGTAAGTTTTAAGATATCTTCAAAGCACAAAGAATTACAAGCTTATGTATAGAAAAACTAATCATTTGGAAGTGGTTGACTACTCGGATTCAAATTTTGTCAGATGTATTGACAGCAAAAAGTCTACATTTGATTATTTGTTTCTTCTTGGGGAAGGAGCAACATCATGGAAAAAGTGTCAAACAATATGTCATTGCCTTATCCACAATGAAAGCCGAGTTTGTGACATGTTATGAAACCATAATTCATGCATTATGGTTGCAAAACTTTATTTCAAGACTTGCAATTATTGGCACTATTGTTAAACCGTTGAAAATTTATTGTGATAATTTTGCAACAAAATTTTTCTCAAAAAATGATAAATACTCAAGAGGTACCAAGCATATGGAATTAGAGTATTTTTATTGTTAAAGAGGAAATTTAGAAACAAAGAGTAACTATTGATTATATTAGAATAGATCTCATGATTATAAATCTATTAACTAAAGGTTTACAACCAAAGATATTTAAGGAACATGTACATAGAATGAGTCTTGATTGTCCTTTTGAATAATGTGTTAAAATTGATACTCTGAGCTCATTTATATGTTTCTGATATACATTTTCTAGTTATGATGTGTACCTTGTGTTATAATATGAATTGTCTAGAAAACATTATTGTGGACTATTATGAAATGTGTTATTTATAGGCCTAATATATATGGTAGAACGCTAATGTTTATGGTATATAGAAGGAAATATATTATATGATTAATATACAACTGTTATAACCTAGATTTAGAGTTCTATTATATTGTGGTAATTATAATACTTTAAGAGGATGAGTTGTTATTTTTTAAGTTTTAATTTCATCAAATTATTATGTCCAAGTGAGAGACTGTTAGGTAACAATAACCTTTGACAAAAAAAAAATTAATTAAAATAAAATAACATTATGCAATTGAAGTTACTAATTAAATATAACTCATATGCATAATAATAATAATAATTATTATTATTATTTAAACTGATGCATGATGGACGTTCAAATTAAAGAGCGCATATACATAATCCTCTTTATGTCTATAAATTAAAAGTATAATAATAATTCATCCCGAAAAAAACGTAGCTTTTGAAAGGAAGAAAAGAAATTGAAAAATTAATATATACAAAATAATTATTAATGACTTCTTTTGTAAAATAATATAGATTTAAAGATCTGTTTTATATTATAAATATAAGGAAGACAATTTATTGCACATAAGACAAGAAATTGCTTAGGCAGCGTGTTCAGATACCTAGTTGACCGTCGCCACATTTGCTCCTCTTTAATTAGCCATCTCTTTCTTCCCTGAATAATCATTTATGTCCACGCAATACTCAATTTTGATGGATATCTACATGTTTCACCTTTAATAAAATTCGAATAAAAGATAGTAATGACACGTTGCTTAATCCATCTTATAAATTTTATATTAAAATTAATGTCAAAGTGAATAACTTTTAGAAAATACCAACAAATCAACTCAACTCATGTATCTAAATCAATTTTAATCATAGTTGGTAAACATTTTTTCAAGACATTGCAAAAGTATTTAAAACAATTATTTACTCTAAATTATATCAAACATAATATATAAAAAAATAACTTCTAGAAAATCTCAACTAAAGTAGTCATATATCTTTTTCAAATCAATTTTAATGATAGTGAATAAACTTTTAAAAAAAAAGATTTTGTAAAAGTATTTTTAAAAATTATATACTCTAAAATATTATTCAATTTACTAAATTGTATACTGACTTTTACTAATACTTAAATTACATATTACATTTTCATATTATCAAATTATATATCTCTTTTCTAAAATATTCCTCTTTGCTATATATATGCGCTTATCCTATTCACCTGTTTTCTTTCCTTATAGCAGGCTAAATATGAGATGAAATTAAAATTAGAGGACATTACTGCACTTAAAAAATGAATTTATTTGAATCATCTTTACACTTATAAATTAGTTAATTCAAAATCAATATGAAAAAGAAAGCTTTTATCAACTCCTATAATATAAATAGGTTTTTTAATATAAAATGAGTTTATAAAAATCAATATCAAAGGGACGGATTCAGGCATAATTTTTACCAAGATTATTTATTATTATTAATTTTTTAATTTATAAAAAATATTGTAATATAAAAATATTATATTTTTGTAATGGCTTTATATTAATAATTTATTTTACCTTTTTTTAAAAATTATGATGTAACTTATATTACTTTATTTCTTTATATATATATATATATATATAAACATTTATATTTTAAAATGATTTTTAAAATATTTATATAAAGTTTATTGATAAAACTACTATACAAATTTAATTAAGCGCATTGGTCGAATGGTTAGCCTATAAATAAATTAGTTGATTGGAAATATGTGACTCCAATCATATTTGATGGTGAATGGAGTCACAGATTTCCAATCAACTAATTTATCATCACGTGTAAACATGACCATGAATGATTTCTAGAATTCTTGTGGACGTAATAAATGGCAGTTTGCGGAGGTATTAAGGTGATGTTTTTAATTTAAAATGTGCATTCTCTCATTAATTATATCTGCGTCGTTAGTTGCTGAACCAGCCAGCCAGCCTCATTCAAGAACCATTGCATTAATTCAAAATTTCGATAACGATTCAAAAAATGTATGCTGAAGGCTACACGTGATTTATATGTAAAATCGCTTGACTTTTTTACCATCTTCAAGAGTAACTACGATATCTTATATTTTAATTGCATAATTTTTAGTTTTGACCCTGAAAATCGATCCGCATCACTATTTTGCAGTGTTTATAATTATAGTCGATGACAACTAGCTAGCTAAGATGAACTTTTTTTTCCCCGTTACCCATCCCGCTTCACCTATGTAGGTCGAGTTTAAGCAAAGACAATGAACTTTAATTTAACAAGGAATAAGAATGTTATCTTATACAATTTATTCGTGAACATCCGTGAGTACCTCTATTATTTATCGTCCGATCTCATAAAATTCAAGAATTAGATTATAGTCCTCATCCGATCGGACGATGAATAATAGAAATGTTCACGAATACTCACGAATGAGTTATGTAGGAAATCATTGCTCTAACAAGGGAAAAAAATCTCATCCTTTATCCACTATGCCTTCCATAAGTGGATTATGTTTTTTTTTAACATCATCCATGCCTCATTTACATTCTAGGAGGGTTTGATCTCAGCACGACTCTAAATGGTAGAGTGAATTCTCATGTAATGAGGATTTGATCTTTTTCGAAGATTGCACATTGAAAATTTCAAATTTGAACCTCTAAAGGAGTCCGAATCACTTGAACCGTTGGATTATCTATTATGATCTATCTGTGTTTTCCGAATTTATCCAGATGATTTATGAAAAACTTTCAAAAAAATCGTATCATCAATCCTAAAATTAATCCCGTCAAAGAGGTGGACATCTAAATTATTAAAAAGGGATAAAAGATAGCGAGAATTGATAGGAATAGAAAAAAATTTCATCCCTACTTATATTTATATAAAATAACCTGTAAGTCGAATTGCAAATTAACCCAAGTCTTGATTGTTGATGCAATCAGCCCAAGTCACGATTGACTAGTCCCGAATTTGATTCGAGTAGTATTTTAATTTTTGACAATGAGTTGATCATTGTTTGACATGGGATTGACCATATGATGGAGAAGTCCAAGTGGGACACTTGGCAATTGGAAAGTCCAAGTCTTGTGTACTTGGCATGGAAAGTCAAAGTCTTGGGTACTTGGCAATTGGAAAGTCCAAGCATGAGTCTTGAGATTTGGAAAGTTCAACATGAAGTTAGCAAAGAAAGTCCAAGGGTATGATATTGACGGCGTAAAGTCCAAATGGTAGTCTTGGCGGCGTAAAGTCCAAGCGTGTATCTTGGCAACATAAGCCCAAATATACCTTGGCGGTGTAAACCCGGTTAGCATGACAATAACCGATAGAAACACTTGAAGGATAGCGTATGGATGAACAAGTCATGGATGACTTGGAGGGATCCGATAGGCGTGAGGCTGATAGAGGCGGCTAAAATGCTTAAGTCTAGGCTAATGGTGATCTAACAGGTATGAGAGGATCATACTTGGGGTAAACCTCATGATTGAAGTTTAGCAGTCAACTGAGGTTATGAACCAGTTGAATGGTCAAGTGTTTTGACACTTGGTAGCCGAGTCGACTCTCGACAGTCAATTGGAATTATGACTAGTCGACTATGTTAGTGTCAATCATGAGATGAATGATTAGAGATCATATATATCATATTTCATTAATAACAAGTAAGATTTGCTTATTATATTATTTCTTATATATGCTATACGAATAATATAATAGTGTCCTTGAATAGTAGGTTCAGGTTTACAGCATATCAATTGGTTGAATTGATAGTGAGAGTCTATATATATATATATATATATATATATATATATATATATATATATACACTCTTAACTATTTCTAATTGAGTATTAATATGCAAGGACAATATTAATGCGCAGAGACTAACATGTAAGTCAATTGATGACTTAATCTCACAAGTCATGGATATGTGATATCAAGTTGACACATGAGTACATATTAGAGACTATGTACTGAATTGACCCGCCATAAGAATATTTTATGGATCGTTATATGAGTGTCATAAACATTCTCATGTGACTATTGGTATGAATAATCCTTAGACCTGAAGTCACTACGGTTCCCTACATAATGAGTTGTATACTTTAGCTTCGTCAAACGTCACCCGTAATAGGGTGGCTATAAAGGTGATCACTGGGTATGCAATAAGTTATACGGAGGGATGCGAGTGATGTAGATGAGATCTATCCCTTCCATATATCGGAAGTGATATCTATGGGCCTCTTGATAGAGTAGGACTGCTAAAATGCATGACCATGCTTGAATAAGTCAATATGAGATATTGAGCTTATTTGGTTGAGTAGTCTACTTGGAGATAAAGAAACTCTTGATTGATAAGAGAATGATACAGTCTATGTCTCATTGATCAATCTAGATATCAAAGATAGAATGACTGAGTCATACACGATAGTAGTCAAGGAAAGGTTATGTCGGATCTTGATATTCTCGTCACTTGGGTAGCAATGATGTATTGCTAGATGCCGCTCATTTCTTATGTCTCTAAAAGGGTTTTAGAAACATTGCTAATGTTACGAGAACCTATTGGGTCACACACTTAGGACATGTGAGTTGGAGATGACTCATGTGATGAGCCATTGGGCCATCGGGTTGAGTCTAATGTGTTAGTCCAATCGGCCCAGGTCACGATTGACCAGACTCGAGTTTGACTCGAGTGATATTTTGATGTTTGAAAAAGTGATTTGACATAGTATGTTTGACATTAATGTTTAACATTGATGTCGGTTAATATGTTTTGGGGAGATTGTTTATACAATCGACCCGGGTTATAATTGACAGGACTCGAGTTTGACTCGAGGGAGACTTTGATGGTTGACTAGGGTTGACCATGCGATTATGGGAAAGTCCAAGTGGGACACTTAGCATTTGGGAAAGTCCAAGCATGGGTCTTGGCAATGTAAAGTCCAAGCATGGGTCTTGGCATGGAAAGTCCAACATGTGTTGGCAAGGAAAAGTCCAAGCATGGGTCTTGGCAAGGTAAAATCCAAGCATGGGTCTTGGCATGAAAAGTTCAAGCATGGGTCTTGGCATGGAAAGTCCAACATGGGTTGGCAAGGGAAAGTCCAAGCTTGAGTCTTGGCATCTAAGAAGTACAAGGTGTTTGATATTGGCGGCGTAAAGTCCAAGCGGAGTCTTGGCGGTGTAAGTCCAATGTGCCTTGGCGGTGTAGATACCGTTAGCATGACATAGCCGATGGAAGCACCTGAAGGCTAGCACGATGGATGAACAAGTCATGGATGACTTGGAGAGATCCGAGAGGCGTGAGGCTGATGGAGGTGGCTAGAAGGCTTAGGTCTAGGCTAAGGGTGGTCTAGCAAGTATGGGGGCACCATACTTGGGTTAAAACCTCATGTTTGAGGTTGGTAGTCGACTGACATTATAGCCGGTTCGACTGCCGTGAGTCGACTAGAGTTCAACTGTCGGTTTAGAGCTAAAAACTGCTCGGCTGATCGCTCATTGGAGCTGATCGATTGATGTCGAATGATCGCCAAGGGATGGCAATGATCTGGTTTAATCGCTGAGCACGAGTGCTCGGTAGTCGGGGCGATCGACTATGCGCGTGATCGCCAAGAGATCCGTTGGAGTTTTTCCAGTGTGGATCGACCCGTTGTCTCACGACAATACTGGCATCAGTCGACTGGTGACTTATGACAGTCGATTGATCGACGAAAATCCAGCCCGATCTAGGTTAAAAGAAGTTGTTCATGGAGGATTTCAAGCAGCGTTTTCTTGGGCGATTTGAAGGGGAATAGTTGGTGCTTTTCCAGTCCTTCAAGGCTAGTCCAAGGCAACCAAAAGCAAGCAATCCAAAGAGCATTTGTAAAGTTTTATTTGCATAGATTGTTGTATTATTGTTGTATTTGCTTGTCTTACTTTGTATTACTTAGTGTAATCTTTGTACGAGGTTTCTCCACCTCCAACGTGTTGTCGAGAAGGAGTTTATTGTGCTTAGTGGTGTTTGTGGCATCGCTAGGGTTCGTACGAACCCAATAAGTGGAGTAGGAACCATTCGGTTCCAAACCACGTTATATTCTCGTGTCATTGTGTTTGTGATTGTGTTTTGTGTTATTGCTTTTATTATTATTATTCCGCTGCGCTAACATGGTTTGTAGACGCAATCACGATCGAATTCCATCAACGTATGACAACGCGCTATTCACCCCCCCTCTAGCGTCCAATCGATCCCCAACATGATGTAGATTAGACTCAATGAGTGGGACTCAAGGTATACCCAATGAATTTGACTTGAGTTAGACTCAAGTTAAATTTAGATTGAGTAGGACTCGAAGTATATCCAATGAACTTGACTCGAGTTAGACTCTTGTCCAATTCGGATTGAGTGAGACTCACCATAAAGAAGGGTTGCATGATCATTAAGATGAGATTAATGAGATATTAATTCTATGGAAACCAAGAGTCACAAACCATTCATATTCAATGGTTGAATATAAAAGGAATTTGATGAGACTTTTGGAGTGTGTGCTTTTCGTGTGATCTTTCTCTTCTTCTTCTTCTACCTTCTTGTCCGAACCAATCTTGTGGCCAGCACCATAGTTTGGTTCCTCTCCATCTCATGGTTCGTGTGGATATCATGGAGGCGCGGACATCCTGAGCGTGCTGATATCCAGACACCTTGAATGCAAGGGTTGTGGACGGGATAACGAAGGACACACATCGAAGGTAACTACGATTCTCATAGGATAGAATTGATTAAACGAGTATGGTTTTTCGCATGGATCTCTGGAGGAATCTTATTTTTCCACTGCGTAGTGTTCACAAAATGTTTCTGAGCACGCTTAGATTCCCTATAGACTGGTTGGGAGTCGACTGGCGATCGATTGTAGCCGAGTGGCCTTGGCATTGTTGGTGCAGGGGCACCAGATAATCAAACCTTCAAAGTTAAGCTATTATTATTATCTCATGTGTTGTGTTGAGTGTGCATGAATTGCATTAAGCTAAGCCCAAGGTCAGCGACACCCGGAGAATCTCAGGATGAGAAACCGTGGTGGTCAGGCGACACAAGGAGAGCCTTTTTGGAGTCGAAGAACCTTGGTGGTGATCGAAAGTTAAGTGATAGGTCAGGAAGAACCGGAGGTAAGCATTGAGTGCAGAGTGATGGTAAGGTCGTGTCCTCCGTATGGGGACTACCGTAGGCAGCGATCCAACTAAGACTTATGGAGGAAGGTTTAGGTCGAGGTCGGACGATAAGGATCATCGTATTTACCATTAATCTACATTTCTGTGCTAACTCTATCTTGCAAATGAGTGATCAAGTTGGCAGTCGACTGAAGGCCATTGGCAGTTGACTGATCCTATCTGCAGTCGACTGTCAAGGGGCTTTAGTCGACTACTGGTCAAGTTGATCATCTCGAAGAAAGTCAAGATAAGCTCCACCAAAAATGGAGGGATGAGGAGCTTTGACCCAGATCCAGATCTCAATGAACTAGGGTTTGAAGGGCTAATAAAGAAGAGGCTTTTCACCTCTTTGGATCATCTAATCTTGCTCCCAAAGTGATCCAACGATGCTAAGCTTCAACGACAATGTTATGCCATCGTAACGCTGACTTCAAGCCTAAACTCCGGATCTTCTAGTCGGTAGTCTTAATTATAGTTGTTCTTACTTTACTTATTCTTTATTGTACTCGAGATTTTACTTGCAAAGAGGAAAGGTAGCCTTGTTGCCTCTTCCTCAACTTCGTGTTTTTGTAATCATCATCTCCTGCCTCCAACGAGGAGGAGATTTCTAGTGGATTAACCCATCGTACGCAGTCTAAGATTGCAGGGCCTTGGAGTAGCAACCTTTTGGTTATGAACCAAGTAAAAACAAAAGGTGATCTGTTACTTTTGCTTTACTTTCATTTCCGCTGCAATACTCGTAGTTTTAACGAAACAAAAAGAAAAGTTTTACGATCGCTATTCACCCCCCTCTAGCGACTCTTCGATCCAACAATTGGTATCAGAACGAGGGCACTCAGATTCAATGCAACCACTGATCTAGCAAACTTATTTTCTTTTCATGGTTTTCGTTTCACATTTTTAAGCTCTTCTTATCCCACACTACTAATCCAAGACCAAGTCTTGGCAATTTTCATATTTTTTGTTTTTTTTTGTGCAAGGTTTTATTGAATGGCCCATCTCGAGGGGTTTAGCACTGCCCAACCTCCATTCTATAACGAAGATGACTTCCGTTATTGGAAGGGTTGGATGGAATGCTACCTTAAAACCCAAGTCGAGATGTGGATAGTCATTCAAATCGGCTTCAACTTACCAATGAATGAAGATGGTGAGTACTTGGATTGTGACAAGTGGACAAATGCAATGAAGCGACAAGTAGAAGCCGATGCGAAAGCCAAACAAATTCTTCAATGCGATTTATCCAAGGAAGAACTCAACCACATCGACTCCTTCATCAGTGCAAAAGACTTATGGAACAAGCTCATCGAGCTACA
Source organism: Wurfbainia villosa (assembly GCA_025175895.1). Classification (NCBI taxonomy): domain Eukaryota; kingdom Viridiplantae; phylum Streptophyta; class Magnoliopsida; order Zingiberales; family Zingiberaceae; genus Wurfbainia; species Wurfbainia villosa. Next base: position 31,250,826 of record CM046000.1, on the reverse strand, counting down.
TGAGAGGAAGACCGACACAAAGGTATGCAAATGGGACCTCCTTTTAAATAAATTATTTAATCTAAAAATGCAGGATCACGAGATGGAGACTTAACTCCATGCAAGGATTTAGGACATAATGAACAGTCTTTATTCAATCAGACAAAAGGTGGAGAATCGAGATGTAATAAGGTACGTGTTGCACGCATTTACTAGGACCACTTTGTGGGCATCTATGGTTGATGCCTACAAAGTATCTAGAGACTTATTAAAAATTAGATTAGATGAGTTATTTTTAGAATTTGAGTTGCATGAGCAGCCTAACTCGGCCCCGGTCGAGAAAAGTGTTGCTTTTCTTGCAGGTCAAAGAAGGACAGGAAAAAGCAAGCCACCTCCCGAAGAAGAAGAGTATGAATCGGAGGTCAATGATGAAATGGAGACCGAACTAGTGAACCTAGTTCGGAAGATGATCAAAAGTACAAGGTGACCTATCAAGCAATCCAAGGAGAAGAGACCCGAGCAAAGCTCAAATTACAAGTGCTACGAATACAATAAAAGGGGTCACATCAAATCCGAGTGCCCAAGGTTAAAGAACAAACAATCACAAACCAAGAAGGCTCTCAACGCAACTTGGGAGGAGTCCTTGGAGGAAGAAGATGAACTCGACAACCTAGCATTCATGTCCAAACCAACCGAGTCCGAGACTAAATCCGAACTCGAGACAAACTATGAGTCCGAGATTGAGTCTGACTTTGGATCCGACAACGAACTTTAATTCAAGACAAGCCACGAATCTGCATCCGGTTCAAAAGATTCGATCAAGGTAAGTCTATCCCTAATTGATACTTTATATAGTGTAATTAAATAATTAACTAAGCAGTTAGCTAAGTCCGAGTCCAAGGTCGAGTCCTTGGTTAAGGAGGTTAAACTCCTTAAGCAAGAGGCTACCCTAACCTCTTCAACTAGTCAAGTTCAAGAGGGAAACTCAACTCAAGTTGAAAAACTTGAGGAAGAGGGTTCTCTCTTGAAAGGACAAGTTCAAGATCTTAGAAAATCATTAGAAAGGTTTACTTTGGGGTTTAAGGGTCTCGACCTACTATTTGGATCGCAAAGGGCCATGTACAATAAGGTCAGACTTGGATTTAGAACAACCACAACCAACAAATCGTATATGTCGATTGTTAATTGAAATAGACAAAAAGTCCAAGCATGGGTCCCTAAGACCTTTTTGAATTCAAAATTAGGATCAACCAAGTATTGGGTTCCCAAGAACTAAATCCACTATGTGGAAAGACCACATCGGTTCAATGGGCCAGGGGGAGTTAATACTAAACTCGTATGCTCTACTTCTTGATTTAGCTTTGCATGCTTAGTCACTTTTTGTTTTAATTTTTAGAACGGCTAGATATGATCAATAGTTAGTCAACCTTGATAACATAGTATCAGGACGCGGCGAGATGATAGTATGTTAGGGAAACAAGATCTTGTGTATCCGAGCTAGATAAGGCATATCTAGCTTGGTGCACTCGGCTAAGTTGAACTAGCTGAAGCTACCTTGCCACATCCTAAACTAGTTAGATTAGAAAGTAACCCTAAGTGACTTAAGTGAACATTTTCTTGAATTTGACTTTATCTAAGGAAGTGGTCGTTGTTCCGATCAAAGAAGGCCTCTGTGCCTCGCCACGACCTAGAAGTCATTTTTTCGAAAAGTTTACTTAACGATCAAAAGGTTAAATCCAAATCTAACCCAAGGTTGATTATCTTCAAATCACTAAACCAAGTAAAATTGAAGTCATCTCACAAAACACATAAGGTTAACATGTTTGATCATGTAGAAAGGGTGAGATGATTCCTAGGTTAAAATTCTCAAACAAACTTAAAATTCCAATATCTGATCCAACTACTATATGTGTAGGATCAATGGATGTTGGACAGTGGGTGCTCCCGACATATGACCAGAACGACTAAAGTTTACGAAGCTCAGATTAAAAAACCAAGGATCGGTAGCCTCCAGAAATAAAAGGAAGCTCAAAATCATCGGATCAGGCGATATTGAGCTAAACTCGAACTTCATAATTCGTCAAGTACTTTTAGTTCAACATTTTGAATTTAATCTCTTTAGTGTTAGTCAATTATGTGACAATAACTATAAGGTCATTTTCTTACAAAATGAATGCTTAATTAAAAATAGTGATTGTTCAAAAACTATACTTAAGGGAACTAGGAATAGTAACATTTATATAATCAATTTACCCAACTCCTCAACCAAGTGCCTAATGACACAACAAGAGGAATCCTGGTTGTGGCACTGATGACTCGGCTACTCTCATCCAAGACTCATACACAAAATCAGTCAGAGTGGTTTAGTTAGAGGTTTACCCAACCTAAATAATCTAGAAAACAAAATTTATAATGCTTGTCAACAAGGTAAACAAACTAGGACTTTACATCAACGAACCAACCAAAAAAGAACTAAAAGTGTACTTGATATCCTACACTTAGACTTCTTTGACTCTCATAGAGCCAAGTCACTAAACGGAAGCCAATACTGCCTAGTCATAATTGATGACTACTCTAGGTTCACATGGGTTAGGTTTTTAAAACATAAGAGTGAGACCTTAGATCAACTTATCAATTTATGCAAACTAATAGAAAATGAAAAGAACCTTAAGATTAAGAGAATTAGAAGCGATCATGGTGGTGAATTCGAAAACCATAGGTTCACTGACTTGTGTAACCAAAATGGATACCACCATGAGTTCTCTTGTCCCAGGACCCCTCAACAAAATGGTCTAGTTGAATGTAAAAATAGAACCATATAAGAAGCCGCTAGAACCATGTTACATGAATTAAATCTACCTATTAGGTTTTGGGCAAAAGCGGTCAATATTGCCTGTTATGTCCACAATAGGATTTTACTAGTTAGACGACATCAAAAAATGTCGTACGACTATTGCGAAAAACAACCAAATATTAGGTACTTTAGTGTTTTTGGGTGTAGGATACACATATTAAACACTAAAGATTACTTAGGAAAATTCACCTCTAAAACTAATACCGGAACTTTTCTAGGATACTCAACCACTAATAAAGCATATAGGGTGTATAACAATGAAACCCTAAAAATAGAAGAAACAATCAATGTAGTATTTGATGAAGAAAACAAAATTACAAAACCCAAAGTAGAATTGATTAATGAACCAATTGAAAATAGACCTGAACCTAACTCACAAAACGAATCTAGTGTAGATCCTAACCTGAATCAATATAGGTTACAAGCAAACCATCCTATTGATCAAGTGATAGGTGATCCAAACTTAGGAGTCCGAACTAGAGCATTGATAGTCGCATTTTTACTGTGTCATTTTTACTTACAGATTGGATATTTTAGGCTCTTTGATACGGTAATTAGCATTATTCATTATGTCTTTTTACATATTGGATCTATTTGTAATTAATTGTTTAATCCCTATAATTTCAGTATTATTTTTCACGGGTTGAATGTGATTTTATAGGGAACAGGAAAAGAGCCTAATTGGAGCAATCACAACAGTTGATCCAGATCTTGATCCATCATGTGAATCTTAGCTGTTGGATTAAAAGAAGATTAAGAGCAGAAATTGATCAAGGTGTTAATTAAAGACATCAACCCTAGCTCTAAATGGGTAGCTGAGATCGGTGGGCGAAATGATCGGACGGCTCAGAAAAATCACGTAATCATCCTTCTTCATGCACAGGAAATCAAAAGATATCGCAGTGCAGTTTTCTTCTTCCTCCCGAATCGTGCAGCTCCTCCCAAATCGCCCGACGCCGACGGCTTTCTTCCACACCATCTTCCCGAAGCACCGTCGGTCATTCCCTTCCTCCACCAAGGCCGGCGGTGGCATTCCCTATTTCCTCATCTTCTCCACGCAGCGTAGCTCCTTCTTCATCCCAAATCGCGCGGCGTTCTTCTTCCTCTCCACACGCGACGATGGCGATTCATCCATAGCAAAAAACTAGTGATAGTTTCGACAGCAACCATCGGTGATCATTCCAACCATCCCAAGCACGCTTGATCGGCGGGGCACAAGTTCTGCACTTGGGCAGGCTACAGCTTTGCCCAGCATCCGTGATTTTCCTTCCTCTTCACTAGTGTTCCACAATAGCTTGGTGACCGGAGCTGAGACGACCTAGTTGGACGGGATCCCTAAAGGCTAGGGTTATCTTCTACTAGTGCGATCACGACAACACCTTCATCCAGCTTTGCACCTTTAATTCATCCAGTTTAGAGATTAAATTCCGTGCCCCCCGTATTATCGAAGACGTAGATGATCCATCCCTCCATCAAGTGATTAGTGCCGCTCCGCTTTCGCATTCATCAGCGGATGTAGCTTTATTCCATCGGGTATGATCCAATCATCAGAGTTGTATAGTAGATCATTTAAAACTTTCTGGGAATGTGTTATGAGAGTTGGTTAATTTTTACTCTGTGGTTCATTCTGTGTTTTCATTTGTATTTGCACTTGTGTTTTCCTTCGTATTTGCACTTGTGTTTTCATTTGTGTTGTCACTGGTGTTCTTACATTGCATTTGCATTAGTGTTTTCAATTATGTTTTCACTAGTATTTTTAATATGTTCTTTCACCAGTGGCCTTGATTGTGTTTTTACTAGTGTTTGTCATCTGTGTTTTCACTAGTGTTTTTAACTTGTGTTTTAATTTGTGGTTTACCTTGTATTTTATTCTGTATTCTAACTTGTGTTTTAACTCGAGTCGTAGTTAGAGTTTTAATTGTGTTATGTTTGATTATGTTTAGTTTAGTTTCAGTTAATGTTTGACCAGTGTACCATATAGTGACAGTGCAGTGTCTGGTTGAATTACTTACTTTTCTTGCATTTAGTTTTCAGTGACTGTTTGATCATTGTACCGTATAGTAATAGTGTGGTGCTTGGTTAAATTATTCACTTTTGTTTCTTGACCACTATGCCGTATAATGACAGTGCGGTGCTTGGTTGAATTATTTTATGTCTGTTAGTTTAGTTTTTTAGTGACTGTTTGATCACTGTGTTGTATAGTGATAGTGCGGTGCTTGGTTGAATTGTTCACATTTATTTCTTGATCATTGTACCGTATAGTGATAGTGTGGTGCGTGATTACTTACTTTTGTACATTAGGATAGTTACTTGTTAATTGTTATTTGGTAGTTAGATTTACTTCATGCAGATTTAATTTCCATGTCTGTTTACTAGAATTGTTTGGCCATTGCATTGTATAGTGACAGTGCGGTGCAAGGTTGAATCGTTCTTGCATTAGGTTAACTTTGAATAATTGTTTTGATAAATTATAAAAACCCCCAGTGTTTACTTCTGTTTAAAAACAAACGTCCAACCATTTGGTTCGTTGGGAGACATTTCGAGTTAGTCCTATACTGCATTAGTGTAGTTAGGGGGTTTGGTAAATAATTTGGGAACGATATTGCGACAATTAAAATCGTTCGATCAAATCTTGGCGCCGTTGCCAGGGACTTATAATGGTGTTCGTTTGTCTTTAAACTATAGTTTTTTTGTTTATTTGTTTTCCTTTTATTTTGTTATTAGTGTCTTTCTTATCATTTATATTTGTTACTCATTGTGCTATTGTTGGGTATCCGGCACCGCGGCGTGTGTGTGTTCGATCATGTTTCGTAAACATGAACACAACGGAAGCAATAAAAATAATAAATCTACATTTATTACAACACACACAACACACGCATGCATATTACAACAAGTGTAGACATAACCATAAATTTAAATTTACAATAAAAGGAAATTTATCTACGTTATACCTTTCGTATGACGTGTAGCGGGAACGGCATCAACCGGAACGATCCTCGCTAGAATCGTCTCTATCCGTATCCACGCCGAGTTCCTCGGGATGACTTCGCTAAGCCACGAACTTCGTCTTCGTACGGGTTACTAGACTCGTGTTGAAGACGACGTGATCGAGAGATGATCACGATCCGAATCCAAATTCGGATCCTAATACGAGTTCTCAAAACTCGCTTCTCCGGAGAGGTATTCGTCAACCAATTGATGAATCCTTCGTCCTCCACCTCAGAGGATTACCGGAGATCGAATCCCCAGTAAGTTAGCCGCTGTCGGAGCTCTAACCGTTGTCCAAACGACGCTCCGACGAGAGGAGAAGAAGCTGTCCAGAAAACTGGACAGCTTGGTGGAGGAGTAGGCGCCGGCCAAAACAAGGAAGCCAAGTGCTCACCTTTTCACCGAGGCCTAGGAAGATCACCGGGGGGTCGCCGGAGGGTTCACCGGCTGAAGCTTGGACGCCGACAAGGAGCTGGACGGCGGCACAAGGGCTGGGCGGCAATGGAGTTGGCGCCGAAAACTCCAAGGAGAGGAGGTGGGCGGCAACTAGGTTTAGGGCTCTTCTATTAGGGCTTAATTATCCATTAAGCCCTCTTTTATAGAGAACTAATTCTCTTAATGGTTATTGGATCATAACCATTAGGCCCGTTAACCCGCTCCATTAAGATAAGTTAAAATAAACCAAACCATGATGGTTTATTTTAAGTTAAAACGAACCGAACCAACTTTTTGTTCATTCGTTTAAAATAAACCAAACCCTTTGATTTATTCTCCTCCATTGGATTAGAACCAAACCATTTTGGTTCATCCATTACGTCTTCATAAGACTCGGCCCATCCACGCTTCCATTGCGACTGAAACGATTTCATGCTCACTTTATGTTTGGTCCAACCAAACCTAGTTTCTCTCGGTCTGAGAATCCCATTCTCAAGCTCGTTTTAAATCCTTTGGATTACGCTCGTTGTGCATGTGACCAAATAGGTTCTCGGTTTATGTTGACCATCTATAATTAACCATTAATTATAGAACGATCATGAGTGGCACCTAGTAGTACATCATGATCCCCAATTAACCGAAAAGATCAACGGTTGATCCAAAACTATTTCTGAAACCCTTCAGCAGCTCGAATGATTTGTGCCCCATTCCCTTCACTCATCTTATACCCACTTGGTTCAGGACATGGTCTATTGTGTCAGTCCCCACTAGGCTGACTACGTCACACCTAGCCCAAGTATCATTTCCTCGTCCTACGGATTCTAGTTACTCCACATGTATCGAAGAGTACCTTACTCTAAACATGTAATGCTTTGGCCAAAGACTTTAGTAACAATCCGACGAGAGGCCATGGGTATACATCTCCTCGCAAGGAGTGGTGAATCCTTTATAGGCTATTCAAACACCTTCGATCACTTCGACTTATACCCAATCATCCCGGGTCCACATCTCCTTAGAAATGCTTGCTTAAGATGTCAAAGCATAAGTCTCCATGATCAAGATGACTTGAATACCGCAAGTCAAAGGAACATTGCACTTAAGCTACAGTAAGAACTTCATTGACATATCTATATATGCAGAGAACCATATGAAGTCTTACGGCTGGTCATTCCAATGAACTAGTTACCATAACTAGCATCCACGATCAACTCCGGACATCACAATGTCTCCAGCCAGTGAGAATCAGCTGCTTGGATACACCAAGGAGTATACCTCGTGCTAGTCTCGATAGAATTGATGGTGTCCAAATCCATTAATTCATCGACTAGGGATAATTCCGATACATCACAATTACACATGTAGAGATACTCACTAGTTGTGATCCAATCACAAATTCTCTCATGCTGTGAATCGTATCGTGGACATTCAGTAAATGAGTTTAAGATACAATCAAATACATAAAACATGTATACTCAAATAGTGAATCTGCATTTATCATATAAATGGTTCGTACATAAGGCGATTGTCTTAGGACATCTCTCATATATTACTAACAGACTCTCACTTGGCCTAATGCCAATCGCTACGGTATCCAATACCATAAGCTCGAACATGACCCTCAAACTTATTTTGAGGTAATGCCTTAGTCAAGGGATCCGCTAAGTTCCTTTCAGTGGGAATTTTCTCGATTTGTATTTCGTTCCTACTGATGATCTCTCTGATAAGATGATAGCGGCGAAGCACATGTTTGGATCATTGATGAGACCACATCAAGTTCAAAGATGAACTTCTTGATCCAAACCGCTTCCTTTGCTGCTTCCCAAGCTGCAATGTATTCTGCCTTAGTGGCAGAATCCGCTATAGTGTCAAGCTTGGAACCTTTCCAACTTATTGCGCCTCCATTCCCGGTGAATACATACTCAGACTGAGACCTGGAATCATCCTTGTCTGTCTGGAAGCTGGCATCCGTATACCCGCGTATCACCATGTCCCCTTCTCCATATATTAGGAACACATCCTTAGTTCTTCTCAAGTACTTAAGGATCGTCTTAACAGCCGCCCAATGATCCATTCCCGGATCGGACTGGTATCTGCTCGTGACACTCAGAGCGTACGATACGTCGGGCCTTGTACATAACATAGCATACATGATAGATCATATTGCGGATGCATAGGGAATCTTACTCATGCAAATCCTCTCGTCTTCTGTGCGCGGACACATAGACTTCGAAAGGTGTACCCCATGCATGATGGGTAAGAAACCTTTCTTAGATTCCGACATGCTAAACCTCTTTAGCACTCGGTCTATATATGTAGACTACGAAAGACCAAGCAACCGTTTCGATCTATCTCTATAGATCTTAATCCCGAGGATGTAGGTTGCTTCTCCCAGGTCTTTCATGGAGAATGTCTTGGATAACCAAACCTTCACTGACTATAAGATTGAAACATCGTTTCCTATAAGTAGTATGCCATCGACATACAATACTAGGAACACGACTGCACTCCCACTAACCTTCTTGTACACACAAGGTTCGTCTGGATTTTGTGAGAAATCAAACTTTTTGATGGTCTCATCAAAACGGATATTCCAGCTCCTGGATGCTTGCTTCAATCCATATATGGACCGTCGCAATTTGCATACCTTGGTTTTATCAACCGATGTGAAACTCTCAGGCTGTATCATATATACGTCCTCGAGTAGGTTTCCATTAAGGAAAGCTGTTTTCACATCCATCTGCCATATCTCATAATCATAATGAGCCACTATGGCCAGGAGCATCCGAATGGATTTAAGCATAGCTACAGGCGAATAGGTTTCGTCATAATCAACACCTTATTTTTGACGATATCCTTTCGCCACCAATATAGCCTTATAGGTAATCACATTACCATCTATGTCGGTTTTCTTCTTGAAAACCCACTTGCACCCTATAGGCTTTATCCCTTCAGGTGGGTCAACCAAGTTCCAAACTTGGTTTTCATACATGGAATCCATTTCTGACATCATGGCACCAAGCCACTTATCCCTTTCTGAACTTGTCAGCACTTCTTCATAACTGGTAGGCTCCTCATCATCAATGAGTAACACGTCGTTCGATTCACTTACGAGAAATCCATATCTCTCAGGAATATTGCGTGTTCTACCAGATCTACGAAGATGTGGTATTACAATAGGTCCAGCCGATTGCTCATCACTATGAGTTGTCGACTGTTGTGCTTCACCAGGTATCTCATCAATGTCTATTTGAGTCTCTCGAGCCTCCTCAAGCTCGACGACACTCCCACTGTTTTCTTGCAAGAGAAACTCTTTCTCTAGAAACACAGCATACCTTGAAACAAACACCTTTTGTTCCACAGGATGATAGAATTGGTAACCCCTTGTTTCCTTAGGGTATCCAATAAATAGACATTCATCAGACTTAGCAACATACCGCCAATTGCTTCACATAAGCAGGACAACCCCATATCTTCAAGTAAGATACATGAGGTTTCTTACTATTCCATATCTCATATGGAGTAGTTGAGACTACCTTAGTAGGCATTCTATTTAACAAGTAAACAGCTGTCTGAAGTGCATAACCCCAAAAGGACTTGGGAAGAGTCGCATGATTCATCATTGACCTGACCATGTCCAACAAGGTCCGGTTAGGCCTCTCAGATACACCATTATGCTGTGGTGTATATGGCGGAGTCCATTGAGACAATATACCATTGTCTCTTAGATAATCAAGAAACTCTTGACTTAAGTATTCACCACCTCGATCCAATCGAAGTATTTTAATACTCTTGTCATGTTATTTCTCTACTTCATTTCCGAATTCTTTGAACCTTTCAAAGGCTTTAGACTTGTGTTTCATCAAGAACACATACCCAAACCGTGAGTGATCATCGGTGAAGGTAATGAAGTAGCTATAGCCTCCTAATGCTTTAGTTGACATAGGTCCACATACATCAGTATGTATTAGACCTAGTAACTCTCCCACTCGTTCACCTTTTCCAGTAAAAGGTAACTTAGTCATCCTGCCTTTTAAGCATGATTCGCATGTATCGTATGAATCCTATTCAAATGATTCCAGAATTCCACATCGGTGTAATTCGGACATGCGTTTCTTGCTTACATGGCCAAGACGACAATACCACATGTAGGAGTCTAATTGATTATCTTTTCGAGTACGCTTGTTGCTCGCTTCGATATTGAAAATATCACTGGATACGTCCAACGTATAAACACCATTGCTTAAAGTTCTAGTCCCTTAAAGAACTCCATTCAAAGTTATGTAACAACAATTGTTACTAAAAGTCAAATGGTACCCATTTCTATTTAAACAAGAAATAGAAATGATGTTCTTTATCAATGAAGGAACATAAAAGCAATTGTCCAGTTCTAAGACAAGTCCTATAGGGAGTTCTAACAAATACGTTCCGATGGCGAGTGCAGCAACCGTTGCTCCATTCCCAACACATAAATTTGACTCTCTCTTGACGAGTCTTTTTCTATTCCTTAGCCCATGTATGTCATTACATATATGTGAGCCACACCCAGTATCAAATACCCAAGTGTCTGAGGAAATAGAATGACAATCAATAAAGAAGATTTCTGAAGAAGATGGGGCATCCGATGCCTTATCCTTCTTCACGGACTCAAGATAAATCTTGCACTTTCTTCGCAAATGGCTCTCCTTGCCATAATGATGGCAAGTTTCCTTTTGTGCTAGTTCTACCTTCTTAGCCTTTCTCTTCTTTCCCTTATGCTGTTTCTTTGACTTCCTCTTAGAACCTTTCTTCGAGGAATCAACTAATAGCACCGTCCCTTGCTCATGCTTCTCAGAAGACTCCACAGTCTTCAGCATATTGAGCAGTACCACAGATGAACTTTCTAGCATTTCAAAGGTGAAGAGGAGCTTTGAGACTTCGAACCTTTCGAATCTGACTTGCTCATCAACCAACTCACAAAGATGAAGGACTACGATATGAGCATCCATATGCTCATGCTGCTTTCGTAGCTTGGGTTCCATCGCGGCTAGCATGATGCAACTCATTTGTTCAGAATCACTCACATGTTTCTGATAGGCCAACAATTGGTCCAGAGTTGCATCGTCACTATGACGGGCAGGAAGAGGCGCTTCGAGGACATTTGCAAGTTTTTCAACCTTGAGAACAATTCTCAAGCTTCTAAGCCAGTCCATGAAGCTCGGCCCAGTCAATTTATTCGAATCCAAAATAGAACGCAAATTCAAAGACATCATGATCAATCTTAGAAATACAAAACGAGCATATATGAGAAAGATGATTTTTAAAATGCATCAATATACATTTATAAATCCCATTCATTTTTCGAATTTCAAAAACCCCAAAATCACTTCGGGAGATCGTAGGTCCATCTCCGAATGGGCTGATATCCATCATAGATATGAACAACCTTGGAGAGAGTCCAACAAGCCATTCATAACTATGATGGTAGGTATCATCTATACCGATTGCATATCACGTATATGCAACTATCACAATGTGCTATCAACTAATTGAATGTTCACACATACATCGGGTTGTTAACACATTAACAAGTATGCATCATATGCATAGCACCCAACTTCACCTCCCTTTACATCGACCTTGGAGAGAGTCCAACAAGCCGATGCTCCAGGTTAAAGCCAACCCATTAATCGGGACATAGTTTTAATATGGTTAGAGCGCATTCAACCAATTAGCCCAGCTTGGAGAGAGTCCAACAACCAAAGCTAACGATTGACCTCTGAATCTTACCATATTAGTATTAAACTATTCCATGGTTTGAACATGTTCGGGTTCGAGCCGGGCTTGGAGAGAGTCCAACAACCCAAACAAGAAATGGAACTCTGGTTCTAACCATATTAATGGAAGGTGTAGGCTTTAATATTGTTTAAGGGTTTTTATGTCTCATCCTCTTTGCATGCAAATAACTATTATCTACATGGCATGACATACATGGCATACATCTACATGTCACGACACGCATGGCATAATGTTATGCATCTAATGCAATTACATGACATACAATTATGTCATGTATATAATTTCCTTATATGTCATAACTATTTATGGAAATAAAATATGTTTAAGATTTGATTCTCCAAATCAAATCATAATTAAATTAGGAAACAAATTTCCAAATCTAATCACATATTTTATTCATGGAATTATTTCATTAAGGAAAATCTATTTAGGAAACCAATTTCCTAAATCATTAAAACTACTTATGGAAATAAAATATTTTAAGATTTGATTTCCCAAATCAAATCATGATTAAATTAGGAAACAAATTTCCAGAATCTAATTAAATATTTTATTTATGAAAAATATCAATTTCCAAAAATACTTCCAACTTTCCAAAAGTGGAAGATTTCCATAAATACTTCTAGACTTTCCAAAATTGAAAAATTTTCATAAATACTTCTAAATTTCCAAAATTAGAAAATTTCCAGAAATACATTATGACTATCGCAAAACCATTTTTACGATTATGTCGAAACACAACCTGGGCTCTGATACCACTGTTGGGTTTCCGGCACCGCGGCGTGTGTGTGTTCGATCATGTTTCGTAAACATGAATACAACGGAAGCAATAAAAATAATAAATCTACATTTATTACAACACACACAACACACGCATGCATATTACAACAAGTGTAGACATAACCGTAAATTTAAATTTGCAATAAAAGGAAATTTATCTACGTTATACCTTTCGTATGACGTGTAGCGGGAACGGCATCAACCGGAACGATCCTCGCTAGAATCGTCTCTATCCGTATCCACGCCGAGTTCCTCGGGATGACTTCGCTAAGCCACGAACTTCGTCTTCGTACGGGTTACTAGCCTCGTGTTGAAGATGACGTGATCGAGAGATGATCACGATCCGAATCCAAATTCGGATCCTAATACGAGTTCTCAAAACTCGCTTCTCCGGAGAGGTATTCGTCAACCAATTGACGAATCCTTTGTCCTCCACCTCAGATGATTACCGGAGATCGAATCCCCGGTAAGTTAGCCGCTGTCGGAGCTCTAACCGTCGTCCAAACGACGCTCCGACGAGAGGAGAAGAAGCTGTCCAGAAAACTGGACAGCTTGGTGGAGGAGTAGACGCCGGCCAAAACAAGGAAGCCAAGTGCTCACCTTTTCACCGAGGCCTAGGAAGATCACCGGAGGGTCGCCGGAGGGTTCACCGGCTGAAGCTTGGACGCTGGCAAGGAGCTGGACGGCGGCACAAGGGCTGGGCGGCAATGGAGTTGGCGCCGAAAACTCCAAGGAGAGGAGGTGGGCGGCAACTAGGTTTAGGGCTCTTCTATTAGGGCTTAATTATCCATTAAGCCCTCTTTTATAGAGAACTAATTCTCTTAATGGTTATTGGATCATAACCATTAGGCCCGTTAACCCGCTCCATTAAGATAAGTTAAAATAAACCAAACCATGATGGTTTATTTTAAGTTAAAATGAACCGAACCAACTTTTGGTTCATTCGTTTAAAATAAACCAAACCCTTTGATTTATTCTCCTCCATTGGATTAGAACCAAACCATTTTGGTTCATCCATTACGTCTTCATAAGACTCGGCACATCCACGCTTCCATTGCGACTGAAACGATTTCATGCTCGCTTTATGTTTGGTCCAACCAAACCTAGTTTCTCTCGGTCTGAGAATCCCATTCTCAAGCTCGTTTTAAATCCTTTGGATTACGCTCGTTGTGCGTGTGACCAAATAGGTTCTCGGTTTATGTTGGTCGTCTATAATTAACCATTAATTATAGAACGATCATGTGTGGCACCTAGTAGTACATCATGATCCCCAATTAACCGAAAAGATCAACGGTTGATCCAGAACTATTTCTGAAACCCTTCAGCAGCTCGAATGATTCGTGCCCCATTCCCTTCACTCATTTTATACCCACTTGGTTCAGGACATGGTCTATTGTGTCAGTCCCCACTAGGCTGACTACGTCACACCTAGCCCAAGTATCATTTCCTCGTCCTACGGATTCTAGTTACTCCACATGTATCGAAGAGTACCTTACTCTAAACATGTAATGCTTTGGCCAAAGATTTTAGTAACAATCCGACGAGAGGCCATGGGTATACATCTCCTCGCAAGGAGTGGTGAATCCTTTATAGGCTATTCAAACACCTTCGATCACTTCGACTTATACCCAATCATCCCGGGTCCACATCTCCTTAGAAATGCTTGCTTAAGATGTCAAAGCATAAGTCTCCATGATCAAGATGACTTGAATACCGCAAGTCAAAGGAACATCGCACTTAAGCTACAGTAAGAACTTCATTGACATATCTATATATGCAGAGAACCATATGAAGTCTTACGGCTAGTCATTCCAATGAACTAGTTACCATAACTAGCATCCACGATCAACTCCGGACATCACAATGTCTCCAGCCAGTGAGAATCAGCTGCTTGGAAACAAGGAGTATACCTCGTGCTAGTCTCGACAGAATTGATGGTGTCCAAATCCATCAATTCATCGACTAGGGATAATTCCGATACATCACAATTACACATGTAGAGATACTCACTAGTTGTGATCCAATCACAAATTCTCTCATGCTGTGAATCGTATCGTGGACATTCAGTAAATGAGTTTAAGATCCAATCAAATACATAAAACATGTATACTCAAATAGTGAATCTTCATTTATCATATAAATGGTTCGTACATAAGGCGATTGCCTTAGGACATCTCTCATATATTACTAACAGCTATTTGTTTGTGGTGATAACTAGGTCTTCAGGCGATAATCTACTTGAGCTTTAGGCAACAACTTTTGGTGCAGCAGCAGCAGTATCAGAAGAAGACAGATGCATCTATTCAGAACATAGAGAGATAGATCAGCCAGCTTGCATCTAACATTAATCAGCTGCAGTCACAGGGATCTAGTCAGCTACCATCTCAGACCATTCCAGATCTTTAAGGAAACATTAGTGCGATTACATTGCGGAGTGACCGAGTTACCTTGGACCCTGTAGCACCAGTTCCAGATCCAGATGATGTTTCTAGCCGTGCAGAGCAGAGCATAGAAGAGCCGAATCCACAGTCGCGACGATCAGAGTCGCTAGTTCTATTATCCTTCCCTCAGAAGCCCAGCCTAGGAAGAGGGTTGTTGAAGAAAAGGCTAGGGAATTCCAGGAGCTAGTAAATTCCCAAGTATGCTAAGGTTCTGAAAGATCTGGGTGTTCACAAGAAGAAGCTGAAAGGTAATGAGTTGATCAGAGTAGGAAAGAATGTATCAACACTCATTCAACCTTTGCCTAGAATTTCCTACAGATTTTTATATTTTGGATATGGAGGTAGGAGATACTGTAGTTCGGTTCAGTATCTTGGACACTATGAAGCACCCGATTGAAGATCATTCTATTCTTAGCGTGGATATAGCTGATGACCTGGACTGCATGAACTTTATTTCTTAGTCTGTTTTTCATTTGGATATCTCTCCACCTTCTACATTTTGTTGTGATTTTATTGATTCTGATGTTGATAATGATTTGTTGTTAGGACCTATCTGTGGGCCCTTTTTATGTAGACAGGAATATGGAATGTGTAGGGACTTATACTTTTCAGGCGACGCCCCAAGGATCACTTCCCTCAGATGTTTGTGAGAAATGTCATTTCATGGTTGAGCATGGGATAGTCTTTGGTCATATCATTTCTGTGCATGGTATTGAAGTAGATCTTGCTAAAATTTATGCTATATCTTCTTTATCTTACCCTACTTCTGTGCAAGAAGTTTGTGCTTTTCTGGGTCATGCAGGTTTCTACATACATTTTATCAGAGACTTCAGTAAGATTGTCCTATCCTTGACCAACTTATTGCAGAAGGAGGTGGTATTTCAGTTTGACCAAGATTGTGGTGGAGATCGAGCCCACCCCCATAGCAAATTCTTTTCCAGATGAGCAACTTTTTCACCTGTAGGGTAAGACACCATGGTATGCAGATCTTGCTATTTATTTAGTTATCATGTTGTACCTTCACATTTTACTCATGCACAAGTCCAAAAATTGAAAAGTGATGCTAAGTATTATGTATGGGATGATCTTTATCTTTGAAAATTTTGTAGTGATCAGATCATTAGACGATGTGGACTTGATTATGAGTTTCATTCCATACTTATTTTTTTATCATTCTCTGGCTTGTGGGGGGCACTTTAGACCCCAAAGAACTGCTAGGAAAGTTTTATAGTCTAGTTTGTATTGGCCCATCTTATTTCATGATGCCTTTGAATTCTACAAGTCTTGTTAGTGATGTCAATGAACAGGGAATATAGGACATAGAAATGAAATGCTTCAACAAACCTTGTTATTTTATAAGATTTTCGATGTTTGGGGTATTGATTTTATGGGTATGTGTCCTATATCTTTTGAATTTTCATATATTCTTTTGGCATATGATTATGTTTCTAAATGGGTGGAGGCCATCCCCACCAGGACTGATGATTCTCTAGTTGTTGTGGATTTTGTTAGGTCTCACATATTTTGCAGATTTGGAGTACCCAGGGCGATCATTAACGATCAAGGGTCTCACTTTCGTAATAGACGCAAGCCATTTTAAGGAGAGAGATCAAGTCTATACTGAAGAATACGATGGGGCCAAACATGATGATGCTTCTTCTCCAACATGAAAGGGGAGTGTGTTCTTTTATTTACTGTATTTATTTTCGTCCTTCCATGTTCAGAATAATTTGTATGGGTTGATTGCTTGTTTGCCTATTTACTTAGGTTTGTTTGTCTGTTGTTGAGTCAAATAATATTCCCTATGCATGCTTTAGTATCATTTTAGAGGTGGTAAAAATTAGTTAAGTTTGATCATCAAATTGTGGATTTTTGTGTATGATAGGAGACTTCACCTGCATGCAGTCACTTGTTACGATGGTGAACTCTTTTTATTGATAGACTAAGCTTGATTTTGATTCACCTAGTGAGGTTGCAAGCCATTCTTATCATCTACCCACTTTTTGTGTGATAATACATGTGATTCTTGTTACTCTAGAACTTGCTTTGAGTCTTTTCAAAACTGCAGTAACATTTACTTGCATGAATATGATGAAGGATTTCATTTATGGATTCTTTTCCTGACTTGGTTTGATTGTCTAATCCACTTGATACTTACTTTTGCACATTAGGATAGTTACTTGTTAATTGTTATTTGGTAGTTAGATTTACTTCCTACAGATTTAATTTCCATGTCTGTTTACCAGAATTGTTTGGCCATTGCATTGTATAGTGATAGTGCGGTGCAAGGCTGAATCATTCTTGCATTAGGTTACCTTTGAATAATTATTTTGATAAATTGTAAAAACTCCCAGTGTTTACTTCTGTTTAAAAATAAACGTCCAGCCATTAGGTTCGTTGGGAGACGATCCGAGTCAGTCCTATACTGCATTAGTCTACTTAGGAGGTTTGGTAAATAATTTGGGAACAGTATTACGACAATTAAAATCGTTCGATAAAGAATCCTATAGGAACCTAAGTCAAACTCACTCATATCTAAAATCGAACCCAAAACAATTGAACAAGCTCTTCTTGACCCTGATTGGATTATAGCTATGCAAGAAGAGTTAGCTTAATTTAATAGAAGTCAAGTTTGGGAATTAGTACCCCCACCTAAAGGAAAAAATGATCATTGGAACAAGGTCAATGTTTCGAAATAAACTTGATTGTTGGTGCAATTGACCCAGGTCACGATTGACCAGACTCGAGTTTGACTCGAGTAGTGGTTTGATGTTAGAATTTTGATGTTTGACATTGATGTTTCGACAATGAGTTGACTATTATTTGACAATGGGTTGACTATATCGTTGATATGGGGTTGACTATATCGTTGATATGGGGTTGACCATATGATGGAAAAGTTCAAGTGGGACACTTGGCAATGGAAAGTCCAAGTCTTGTGTACTTGGCATGGAAAGTCCAAGCATGGGTCTTGGCAAGGGAAAGTCCAAGTTGTTGGAGCTGATGCTCCAAGTTATGTTTTGGTGTTTGACAAACGTTTAAGTAAACAAAGGTCTAGGTGATTGGAGAAATCCATGGGTGGACCTTGGTGAAAAGTCCAAGATGGGTAATTCCTTGGCAGATGAGAAATCCAAGGGTGGACTTTGGCGAAAAGTCCAAGATAGGTAATTCCTTGGCAGATGAGAAATCCAAGGGTGGACCTTGGTGATGTTAGTTATAGCCCTAGAACCAATAATGTGATGGTTGAATAGGGAACATTTTGTATCATATTCTATAAAGGCAAAGGATTGGTTATTATATATTTACGTCTTGCTTGTGCCAGCTAAATTAAATATATAATAATGCCCTAGAAAAGTAGGTTCTTATCTACAGCACATCAATTGGCAGAATTGATTATGAGAGGCTGTAGAGAACACTTTCCTAAATGTTCCTAGTCAAGTATTAATATGCAAGAGCAATATTAATACATAAAGATTAGCATGTAGGTCAATTGATGACTTGATCTCACAAGTTATGGATATATGATATCAAGTTGACACATGGGTATATATTAGAGAATATATACTGAACTGGCCCGCCATGAGAAAGTTTCATGGATCGTCATATGAGTGTCATAAACTTTCTCATGTGACTATTGGTATGAATAGTCCTCAAACCTGAAGTCACTACGGTTCCCTACATAAGGAGTTATGTACTTTGGTATCGTCAAACGTCACCTGTAACAGGGTGGACCATAAAGGCAATTACTGGGTATATAACAAATTATGCGGAGAGATGTGAGTGATGTAGATGAGATCTATCCCTCCCATATGACGGGAGTGATATTTGTGGGCCCCTTGATTGAGTAGAACTACTAAAACGCATGGCCATGCTCGAATGAGTCAATATGAGATATTGAGCTCATTTGTTTGAGTTAGTTTACTCAGGGATCAAGAAACACATAGATTGATCGAGGATGACACGGTCTATGCCTCATTGGTCAATCTGATATCAAGGATAGAAGGACACGGTCATACATTATAGTAGTCACGGAAAGGTTAGTCGGATCTTGACTTATTTCGTAACTTGGGTAGCAATGATGTATTGCTAGATACCGCTCATTGCTTGTGTATCTAAAAGAGTTTAGATCCACTGCCAACGTTATGAGAGCCTATAGGGTCACACACAAAGAGCATGATGATTAGAAGAATTAGTGCATTCTAGTTTGACTAGAATAATTTGGGAATGAGCTTAAGTACAAAATGGTTTTTGGACTTTAAGCTTAATGAGAATTTTAGCTTATTGATTTAATGAGATTAATTCAATATGCTAAGCTTACTAATTTAATAAGATTAAATAAATATGTTATCATGATAGCCTATGCTTAATTGATTTAATAAGATTAATTCAATATATTACCTTATTGATTTAATGAGATTAATTCAATATGATAACATAAGCTTATTGAATTAATAAGATTAATTCAACATGCATGAATGCCACATAAGCATGCCACCTAAGCTTGATGAGGTGGAAGGAGACAAAGGGTTTTGACCTTTGGAATTTCTCCACATGTGGCCGGCCAAACAAGGAGTGTGTTTGATTATGTTTCAATGCAATTGATTGCATTGAATGTGATAGGAGATGAAAGGTTTTTTCAATCCTATAAAACACTCCATGGGGTGGCCGGCCAAGGTTGGGTGAAGCTTGAGGCTTGGAGAGAGCTTGGTAGTGAGAGGCTTTGGTTGTGTGGTTTTTGTGAGTGTAGGCTAGCAAGAAGAGTGGTCTTCTTCTTCCTTTCTCTTTTTCCCTACCTTCCTCTCCTTTAGGGACTTCTCTAGCAAGAAGTAAAGGAGAGCTCTTCTAGTTTCTTTTGTGAGACAAGAGCTTGCTCGTGTGGATACATATAGAGGCACGGACATTTGAACGTGCTAAAAGATCCAACAAACCCAAGGAGAAGCGGGATTAAAAAGGGCACGCAACAAAGGTAATATTCTCCTATAAGATAGGTTTTGAGAAATTTATTTTTGTACGAAGTTTTCTTTCGCAAGGATCACTTGGAAGGGATCCTATTTTTACGTTGCGCATATGCTATTTTGCATAAGAAATCCCTACAGTGGTATCAGAGCCACTTGCGAAAGATCGTATAAAAATAGGTTTTCTCTATTTTATATGTGATATAGAATTAGGATAAATTTTATTATGAATTGATAATTGCATTAGCAATTTTTCAAACATAATAAAATATCCGATGTCTTTTAAAAAGTTAAAATTGACATAGTGCATGGTTATGGCCTAGTCCCAAAAAATTTGTGAATGTGTGTGTTGTAATTCTTAATACGGCCTACGTGTCGTGCCTGTCTCCTAAAAATCTTGTTGTAAAATTAGTTTTAGACTCGAATGTAACTCAAGTATTTCTCCTTTTGTAATATACAAACAAGGAAGAAGTCAACAACACAAAACAACCAAAAGGAAGCACTTGGGAGAAGATGCTATCCCTAGGTTGACCAATCAATCTTTTCATTGGCTTGAGAAGATTGTAGAATAAGGGCCATAACCATGACACGCTTAGTTTAATATGTATGTGATGCATGTTAATTTAGCTTATATGTGATGTATGCTAATATGTATGTGATGCATGTTTAAGTTTATTTCTTAATAAGTCAAAAATGATATGCCTACCAAAGTTTGGTACTCACTACTTCCTCGATCATTTGTTGTTGGGTTTGCCAAAGCAAAGCAATGCATTTTATCTTGGAAGAGTGCGAGTGGACAATCGTGATGTCCCGCTATCAAACTTGGTTAAGACTTAATTAAGTTTTTCTTATTTAATTAAGAAAGTAGAGGCATATATTAGCTTTGAACATAAGTTTTAAAAATTAGTTTTGTGTGAATTCCGAACATCAACTTTGTCTTAGAAAGTGGTCGTTGCTCCGATATCAAAGAAGGCCTCTGTGCCTCGCCACGGCTACCGAAGTCGTTTAGGAATAAGCACTAAACTAATCTAAACTTAACCAAAGCTATTAAAGAGTTACATCAGATGTAATTGGCAAAAGATTGCCTACCTAATCATACTACGTCTTGGGCAATTAGCCAAAGCTAACTCAAGACAAAGTATGATGTGGATCTTTATCCCATATAAATTTATAGCTAAATAGAAGCTAATGATGTAAGCAAAATGTGTTTGCCTACATATGTGATTAGCTCATATCAAAGCTATGAGAATTTAGTGGGAGCCTCATTTAATTAAAGGCCTAATTAAATGACTTAGGTATGATACTTAATTTTGCATTTTAATGTTGTAGATCACCATGTCATCTAACACGACACACCCCCTCAACTTGCGATCTATCCTTGAGAAAGACAAGCTCAATGGAGCTAACTTTCTAGACTGGCATAGGAACTTGAGGATTATCCTCAAGCAAGAACATAAACTGTATGTCCTAGAGAAGTCTATCCCTGAAACACCCGCCCCTGCGGCCACTCGTGCTGAAAAGGATGCTTATAAGAAGCATCAAGATGACGCATTAGATGTGTCATGTCTTATGCTTGCCACCATGAACTCTGAGCTTCAGAAGCAACATGAGAACATGGATGCCTATGGTATGGTTGAGCATTTGAAACAACTATATCAAGGACAAGCTAGGCACGAGCGTTTTGAAGTGTCTAAGGCTCTTTTTGCATGCAAGATGCAAGAAGGAACACCTGTAGGAACTCACGTACTTAAAATGATAGGGTACGTTGAGAACCTTGAAAGACTAGGTTTTCCACTAAGACAAGAATTGGCAACCGATGTTATCCTGCAATCATTGCCAGAAGCATATAATCAATTCGTCATGAATTATAACATGAATGAAATTGATAAGCCTTTGCCTGAGATTCTCAGCATGTTAAGAACTGTTGAACCGAATCTCAAGAAGAAAGTTAGTAACGTACTAATGGTCAAGAAGGGCAAAGGTAAGCGCAAAGGCAAGGGTAAGACCCAAGCCATAGGCAAGGCCAATTCATCCACTTCAAAGGGTAAAGGTAAAGTACCTAAGGAAGGGGACTGTTTCCATTGCGGTGAGACTGGACACTGGAAGCGGAACTGCAAAGTCTACCTTGAGGAAGTAAAGAAGAAAAGAAGTGGGACTTCTGCCTCAGGTATACATGTTATAGAAGTTAATCTATCTATTTCTTCTACATGGGTATTAGATACCGGATGTGCATCTCACATTTGTACTAATGTGCAGGGATTGAGAAATAGTAGACTAATGGCAAAGGGCGAAGTGGACCTACGAGTAGGCAATGGCGCAAAAGTTGCTGCTGTAGCTGTAGGAACATATTCTTTGTCTTTTCCCACTGGGCTTATCTTAGAACTAGAGGAGTGCTTTTATGTACCTGCATTAACGAAGAACATAATTTCTGTATCTTGTTTAGACAAGAAAAACTTTTCTTTTATAATAAAGGACAAATGTTGTTCCATTTATTTAAATGAAATATTCTATTGTAATGCACCACTTATGAATGGTCTCTATATTCTAGATTTAGAAAACCCAATTTATAACGTAAATACCAAACGGTTCAAATCGAATAATTTGAACCAAACATATCTCGCATCACGCCTAGGTCACATAAATGAAAAACGCATATCCCAACTCCATAAAGATGGATTATTGGACTCATTTGATTTTGAATCATATGAGGTATGCGAATCTTGTCTTTTAGGAAAGATGACTAAAACTCCATTTAGTGGACATGGTGAGAGAGCGACGGACTTTTTAGGACTCATACATACTGATGTATGTGGCCCTTTCAATGTCGAAGCCAGAGGAGGCTATAAGTACTTTATTACTTTCACTGATGATATGAGTAGATTTGGCTACTTATATTTGATGAGACATAAGTCAGAATCCTTTGAAAAGTTCAAAGAATTCAAGAATGAAGTACAAAACCAACTTGGTAAGCGTATTAAGCTACTTCGATCAGATCGAGGTGGTGAATACCTTAGTCAAGAGTTTCGTGATCACCTGGCTGAGTGTGGGATAATATCCCAACTCACTCCACCTGGAACACCACAATGGAATGGTGTATCTGAGAGAAGAAATCATACTCTATTAGATATGGTACGATCAATGACAAGCCAGACTAATCTACCTACTTCCTTTTGGGGTTTAGCTTTAGAGACAGCCGCTTTCACACTTAATCGCGTCCCATCAAAAGCCGTAGAAAAGACACCATATACGTTATGGACTGGGAAGAGTCCCAAAATGTCTTTTATAAAGATTTAGGGTTGTGAAGCTTATGTTAGACGTCAAGTCTCAGATAAACTAGGACCCAAATCAGATAAGTGTTATTTTGTAGGATATCCCAAGGAAATTAAGGGATATTACTTTTACAATCCTATACTTGGCAAGGTGTTTGTTGCCAGAAATGCTGTCTTTCTAGAAAGAGAATTTATTTCTAGAAAAACTAGTGGGAGTAAAATTCATCTTGAAGAAATTCAAGATGAAGATAACACTAAGGCTTCGATGGAAAATGAACAGGCACCACAAAGTGTTGTGGATGAGGAAATTGTTGCCCAAAGAGTTGTGGAGCAAACACCTGTTCAAGTAGACCAACCTCTTCATAGATCTGATAGGATCCGTCGTCAATCCGAGAGATATTCTTTTCTCTTGAATGACAACGGTGATGTATTGTTGTCGATCTTGACGAGCCTACATCCTATCAAAAAGCTATGATGAGCCCAGATTCCGAGAAATGGCTAGAGGCCATGAGATCCGAAATGGAATCCATGTACACTAACCAAGTATGGACTTTGGTTGATCCACCTGAAGGGGTAAAACCCATTGGGTGTAAGTGGGTCTTTAAAGTAAAGGCTGACATGGATGGTAATAAGCATACCTATAAAGGTAGATTGGTGGCTAAAAGATTCAAACAAATTCATGGTATTGACTATGATGAAACCTTTTCACCAGTTGCGATGCTTAAATCCATTCGGATTATACTTGCTATTGCAGCCTACCACGATTATGAGATCTGGCAGATGGATGTCAAAACCGCTTTTCTGAATGGAAAGCTACTCGAGGATGTGTACATGACACAGCCTGAGGGTTTTGAAGATCCAAAGTATCCTGGAAAGGTATGCAAACTGCAAAGGTCCATTTATGGACTAAAGCAAGCCTCTCGAAGCTGGAATCTTCGATTCGATGATGCAATCAAGGAGTTTGGTTTCATCAAGAATGAAGATGAACCTTGTGTCTACAAGAGAAATAGTGGGAGCACAGTTGTATTTCTTATCTTGTATGTGGATGACATACTTCTCATCGGAAATGATATTCCCTCACTCCAGTCTATGAAGATGTGGTTAGGGAATTGTTTCTCGATGAAAGACTTAGGTGAAGTTGCCTATATTCTAGGCATCAAGATCTATAGACATAGATCTAAAAGATTACTTGGCCTAAGTCAGAGTACATACATTGATAAAGTGCTAGATTGTTTTGCTATGCAAAATTCCAAGAAAGGATTTCTGCCTTTATCACATGGTGTGAGTCTTTCGAAGACTCAATGTCCCTCTTCTAAGGAGGAGAGAGATCGCATGGATAAGATCCCTTATGCATCTGCTATAGGGTCTATCATGTACGCCATGCTTTGTACTCGTCCTGACGTCTCGTATGCTTTGAGCATGACGAGTAGATACCAGTCGGATCCAGGTGAAAGTCACTGGATAGCAGTCAAAAATATTCTTAAATACTTACGAAGAACGAAAGAATATTTCCTGATATTTGGAGGCAATGAGGAGCTAACTGTAAAGGGTTACAGTGATGCAAGCTTCCAAACAGACAAGGATGACTATAGATCGCAATCGGGGTACGTGTTTTGCATGAATGGTGGAGCTATGAGATAGAAGAGTTCGAAGCAGGACACAGTTGCTGATTCTACAACAGAAGCCGAGTATAT
Source organism: Wurfbainia villosa (assembly GCA_025175895.1). Classification (NCBI taxonomy): domain Eukaryota; kingdom Viridiplantae; phylum Streptophyta; class Magnoliopsida; order Zingiberales; family Zingiberaceae; genus Wurfbainia; species Wurfbainia villosa. The sequence continues at coordinate 31,225,653 of CM046000.1, read as the reverse complement.
TGCTGCATCTGATGCAACAAAGGAGGCTGTTTGGCTCCGCAAGTTCATCAGTGAACTTGGGGTAGTTCCTAGCATTGCATATCCAATAGACCTCTATTGTGACAACAATGGGGCTATTGCACAGGCTAAGGAACCTCGATCACATCAGCGGACCAAACACATACTGCGGCGCTTCCATCTCATTCAAGAGATCATCGATAGAGGAGATGTGAGGATATGCAGAGTACCGACAGAAGCTAACATCGCAGATACATTGACCAAGGCTTTGGCACAGAGGAAGCATGATGGTCACACTAGGTCACTAGGTATTAGATATCATAGTGATTGGTACTAGTGCTAGTGGGAGATTGTTAGTTATAGCCCTAGAACCAATCATGTGATGGTTGAATAGGGAACATTTTGTATCATATTCTATAAAGGCAAAGGATTGGTTATTATATATTTACGTCTTGCTTGTGCCAGCTAAATTAAATACATAATAATGCCCTAGAAAAGTAGGTTCTTATCTACAGCACATCAATTGGCAGAATTGATTATGAGAGGCTGTAGAGAACACTTTCCTAAATGTTCCTAGTCAAGTATTAATATGCAAGGACAATATTAATACATAAAGACTAGCATGTAGGTCAATTGATGACTTGATCTCACAAGTCATGGATATATGATATCAAGTTGACACATGGGTATATATTAGAGAATATATACTGAACTGACCCGCCATGAGAAAGTTTCATGGATCGTCATATGAGTGTCATAAACTTTCTCATGTGACTATTGGTATGAATAGTCCTCAAACCTGAAGTCACTACGGTTCCCTACATAAGGAGTTATGTACTTTGGTATCGTCAAACGTCACCCGTAACAGGGTGGACCATAAAGGCGATTACTGGGTATATAACAAATTATGCGGAGGGATGTGAGTGATGTAGATGGGATCTATCCCTCCCATATGACGGGAGTGATATCTATGGGCCCCTTGATTGAGTAGAACTACTAAAACGCATGGCCATGCTCGAATGAGTCAATATGAGATATTGAGCTCATTTGTTTGAGTTAGTTTACTCAGGGATCAAGAAACACATAGATTGATCGAGGATGACACGGTCTATGCCTCATTGGTCAATCGATATCAAGGATAGAAGGACATCATACATTATAGTAGTCACGGAAAGGTTAGTCGGATCTTGACTTATTTCAGAATCTGGGTAGCAATGATGTATTGCTAGATGCCGCTCATTGCTTGTGTATCTAAAAGAGTTTAGATCCACTGCCAACGTTATGAGAGCCTATAGGGTCACACACAAAGAGCATGATGATTAGAAGAATTAGTGCATTCTAGTTTGACTAGAATAATTTGGGAATGAGCTTAAGTACAAAATGGTTTTTGGACTTTAAGCTTAATGAGAATTTTAGCTTATTGATTTAATGAGATTAATTCAATATGCTAAGCTTACTAATTTAATAAGATTAAATAAATATGTTATCATGATAGCCTAAGCTTAATTGATTTAATAAGATTAATTCAATATGTTACCTTATTGATTTAATGAGATTAATTCAATATGATAACATAAGCTTATTGAATTAATAAGATTAATTCAACATGCATGAATGCCACATAAGCATGCCACCTAAGCTTGATGAGGTGGAAGGAGACAAAGGGTTTTGACCTTTGGAATTTCTCCACATGTGGTCGGCCAAACAAGGAGTGTGTTTGATTATGTTTCAATGCAATTGATTGCATTGAATGTGATAGGAGATGAAAGGTTTTTTCAATCCTATAAAACACTCCATGGGGTGGCCGGCCAAGGTTGGGTGAAGCTTGAGGCTTGGAGAGAGCTTGGTGGTGAGAGGCTTTGGTTGTGTGGTTTTTGTGAGTGTAGGCTAGCAAGAAGAGTGGTCTTCTTCTTCCTTTCTCTTTTTCCCTACCTTCCTCTCCTTTAGGGACTTCTCTAGCAAGAAGTAAAGGAGAGCTCTTCTAGTTTCTTTTGTGAGACAAGAGCTTGCTCGTGTGGATACATATAGAGGCACGGACATTTGAACGTGCTAAAAGATGCAACAAACCCAAGGAGAAGCGGGATTAAAAAGGGCACGCAACAAAGGTAATATTCTTATATAAGATAGGTTTTGAGAAATTTATTTTTGTACGAGGTTTTCTTTCGCAAGGATCACTTGGAAGGGATCCTATTTTTCCGTTGCGCATATGCTATTTTGCATAAGAAATCCCTACAGGTGAAAAGTCCAAGATGGGTAATTCCTTGGCAGGTAGAAAAATTCTTTGCGGAAGTGGCAGGGTGAAAAGTCCAAGAATGGCTGGAGGCTGGAGTCTTGACAAGTAAAGGATCTTTGGGTAGAGTCTTTACTAGGCATGTTTCAGTTTTAGAGTTGACTGAAACAATGGATCATAAGGACAACAATGAGCTGACACCTCAACTATTGCCCTTACTGCATTCATTAGTTGACGAATTTGCCAACACCAAGGGAAAGTCGAATCAGCGCCTCTGTTGGTGCAATCGGCCCAGGTCACAATTGACCGGACTTGAGTTTGACTCGAGATTTGTTTTGATGTTTGACAAAGTGAGTTGACATTGATGTTTGACATTAATGTCTGTTGATATTTTGGGGAGATTATTTACACAATTAACCCGGGTTAGGTTTAACCGAACTCGAGTTTGACTCGAGGGAGACTTTGATGGTTGACTGGAGTTGACCATGTCATGGAAAGTCCAAGTCTTGAGTACTTGGCATGTAAAGACCGAGCATGGGTCTTGGTAAGGAAAAGTCCAAGCATGGGTCTTGGCATGAAAAGTCCAACATGGGTTGGCAAGGGAAAGTCCAAGCTTGAGTCTTAGCATTTGAGAAGTGCAAGGGGTTTGATATTGGCGGCGTAAAGTCCAAGCGGGAGTCTTGGCAGCATAAGTCCAATGGTTGGCGGCATAAAGTCCAAGCAGAGTCTTGGCGGCGTAAGTCCAATGTGCCTTGGTGGTGTAGACATCGTTAGCATGACATAGCCGATGGAAGCACCTGAAGGCTAACACAATGGATGAACAAGTCATGGATGACTTGAAGGGATCCGAGAGGCGTGAGGCTGATGGAGGTGGCTAGAAGGCTTAGGTCTAGGATAAGGGTGGTCTATCAAGTATGGGGGAACCATACTTGGGCTAAAACCTCATGTTTGAGGTGTGCCCCGATCGTGTCATATGGCTTGGATCGGTGAGAGTCAACTAGCGTTGTGCGGGATGTGTCCGATCGCCGAGCTTGGAAGTCAATCGCGATTGGAGCGATGATGACTTGTGATCAGTCGACTGATGCTCGGGTTTTGAGGCATAGAATGGAGTCTCACTCGACCGCTATGGTCAACAGTTGAGTGATGGCTTGAACAGTCGACTGATGGTCATGGTCAGTCGACTGATGTCCTAGCCGTTGGATTTTTCTAGCGTGGATTACACCGTTATCTCACAACAGTGTGATCAGTCGACTGATGGTCCCGATCAGTCGACTGATCGACTTTTTCTAGCCCAGGCAGAAGATATAAATGGAGCTCATGGAGAAGAAAAAGCCATCAAGTTCTTGAGCATCCTTAGGGCGATTTGTTGCTACAAATCAGGGTCTCCAAGGCCATTCTTCAAGCAACCAAAAGCAAGCAATCCAAAGGCATTTGTAAAGTGTTTTCTTTACTTGTATTGCATTGTATTTCATATTAGTTGCTTGTTGTAAACTATTGTACGAGGTTTCTCCGCCTTCGACTTGTGTCGAGAAGGAGTATATGTGATTAGTGATTGCATTGGCATTGCTAGAGCTCTTTAGAGCTCGATCCGTGGAGTAGGAACCGTTCGGTTCCGAACCACGTTAAATACTTATGTGTTTGCGTGTTTGTATATTCGTTATTTCTTTATTATTACTATTCCACTGCGCGCTAACGAAAATTATAGACGAACACGCGAATGTATTCCATCGACGCATAGCACGACGCTATTCACCCCCCTCTAGCGTTCCAACGATCCTTTACAAGTGGTATCAGAGCGAGACCGCTCTTCAAAGTTTAACAACTGAGGGAGCAAGCTAGAGGGTGAAGATGGAGTTGGAAGAACAATTGGGATGAGATATCAACACCCCAATTCCCTATGTCTTCTATGGACGAGAAGGCTTCAATTCTTGGAAGGTGAGAATTGAAAACTTTTTGATGATGAGAGACCTTGAGGAGTGGTCCGTTTTGATGGAAGGATTCGAATATCCAAAAGGACCAAAGGGTGGCTTCCTCAAGAAGAAGAAATGGAGTGAAGATCAGCTCTAAAGATTTGAGAAAAATAAGAAGGTAATCAATTTCATTTTTGATTTAATTCCTAATGACTTCTTGTGTAGCCTAGGTGAGTGCTTGGATGCCAAAGAGCTTTGGAGCAATTTGGCCAAGCTTCATGAAAATTCATCATCAATCCAAGAAGAAGAAGAAGAAGAAGAAGAAGAAGAAGAAGAGAAGTGCTCACCCTCTCAAGCTCAAGCAAGTACATCGTCATCTAAAGAGCTTGAGGATTCGAAAGTTGATAGGGAATCAATTTCCGGATCGGTGGAAGAAGCCTCCACTTCAAGGATTGAGGGGGAGGAGAGACCATCCACACCGGAGTCAGAGAAAAATCAAGAAGAAGCCTCAACCTCCGGGAGGGATGAGAAACCCACTCCGATCACCACCACAAATACCCTAGGTAACTCAAGCAATTTAGGTTTAAATAAAAATCATATAATTTGCTTTGAGTGTAGGGAAAGTGGGCATTACAAGAGCAAATGCCCAAAGAAAGTCAAGAAGACTTCTCCGGCACCAAAACCTCAAGAAAAATCAAAAGATACCGGTGTCCCCACTAAAAGAAGCAAAGAGCACATCATTTGCTTCAAGTGCCAACAACCGGGGCATTTTAGGAATCAATGCCCTAGGGAGAGCAAGAGAGTCAAAGAGGGAGCATCACAAGTAGGGGGAGCTAAGGCTAACCCTAAGATATTTTTTAATAATGCACCTTCTAAATTTAAAAGTCAAAAGAATGCTAGGATTGTTAATTCTCTTGCAATTCATCATGAAAAGCATGCTAGAGATAAATATTTGTGTTTAGGAGCTAAAAGTGTCCACTTAGGTAATAAGGAGAAATTTGTGACTAATATCCCTAAAAATATTTTTCCTAGAGAATCTATCAAGAAAATAGGAGAACACCTAGGTCTTAATCCTAAATGGACTAGGCATATGCCTAGAGGAAATGGTAATGCCCAAAAACTTAATCAAAAATCGAAAATTGGGCAATTGGAGATGGAAAATCAAGTCTTGAGGTCAAGACTTGAGAAACTAGAAAAGACCCTCAAGATTATGCAAAATAAATTTCAAGGGTCAAATGGTCAAAGTCAAAGGTCTAGAACTCAAAGTCAACACCTAAGACCTAAGAGTCAAAAGTCAACCAAGGGCAAGAAGGGTTTGAGTCACAAACCTAAGCCTAAGGTGACTTATCATAGTATTCCATTTGATTATGGAACACAAATTAGGTCTAGGAAAGCCAAGGTCAATAGGGAAGTCATCCCTAGAGTTGACCATGGTGTGTGCCTAGTGGCTAGGGTATCAAGGAAACCTAGGGAAGCCACTAAGAAGGTTGCAAGGGGAGTTACCCCTAGAGTCAACCTAGGTAAGACCAAAATGACCAAGGCTAACAAGCCTAGAAGGGTCATTAGGAAGGTATCTAGGGAGGTTATCCCTAAGGAATACCTAATTAACCCTAGGAGCTCAAATAGGTTTTGGGTTCCTAAGAGCGTGATTGATTCACGCTAGATGGATTTAGGGTGTGCCAACCTTGATTGGATGGGTAGTAAACTCAACCATGGTAAAGGTGGCACTTTAGGCAATTTTCAAGGTTATGGGTACCTTGGAAATAGGTTTGATTTTTAATCCTAAAAGATTTTAGGATGTGCCAATACATTTTTGGAATTATGAAAAATCAATTAAATTGGCACAATTTAGGTTTAGAGGTTAGTGTGTCATTTTGGGTTTTTGGTACACTTGGGAGATTAGTAGTAATATGGCAAAATAAATCTAATTATAACAAATGACAACTAATATTAAAATTTAGGTATTATTATACCTATTTATTTTATATGACATGCTTTGTTTGCCATATAACATGCCATGACATCATTTTTATTTTTATCATTTATATGTTATGATCATGTTTAGGATTAAGAATTAAATGTCATGTGTTTTTAGATTTAATCATATGCCATGACATCATGATCATTGGCCATGCATAATTATTGCTATCATTATGCCATGATCATTTCATGCATTTAAATTGATTAAAATTGATTTAAGGACAATGGCATGACTTGGAGTCCCATTTATAAGGGAATTAAGTAGAGTTGCTTTAGAAAAATGCATGAAACCCTAGATTAGGGAGAACAAAACCCACATCTCACATCACATTGACATGTATGTGTATTTATACACCCTAGATACATGTGAGATGCTAGGATATGAGTTAAGTTCAAGGTGCATAGTTTTTGCATCTAGATGAACCAAAACTCATCTTATATGAGTGGTGGATCATTGGGAAAGCTTGTGTACAAGTCATGTACATTGAGCCCAAGGAATATGATCCAAAATAAGGTTTTGAAAACATTTTAAAATCCTTTTGAAAAACCTCGGTGAAGTCTATCTTTTGATAGCAATCACCATTGATAGAGTTGATACAAAATAGGACCAAAGCATTGAAAATTTGAATGGTTTTGAGTTTTGTATCAAACTCATTATTTTATGGGTAAAATAATTTTCAAATATTTTTCACCCATTGTATTGACTATAAGTAATATACGTATGAATTTTTACAATTTTTCGATATACGTAGAATTACTTATGATTTTTTGAATTTCGTTTCTGATAACTAAAATTCTGATATTTTAGTTATCGATCACTCTAGGTGGCAATGTGATCGGTGATGAAAGTGTACCAATGTTGATTTCGAGAAAACAAGGTATGTTTAGCCCGTGTTCAGCTACGGTTAAAGTCCCTAACCACTCCTAACCCTAGGATATGCTTTGGGAAGCATTAAAACAGGTGAAAATCCATTGGATATGGATTAGGAGAGTTGTTTAGGGTTTGTATCAATTTTAAGGTGAAGAAAAGTTCAATGTTGAACTTTAGGCCTTAATTTTGATGGTTTAAAGTTCCTATTGGCTTAGGGACTTCCCAAGGACATTGTTGGTGCAATGGTCATGGGGGAGCAAGCCTTTAGGGGGAGGTATCCATCAAGGGATGATGGATGTTATTCTTCCTCATGAAGAGGAGAAATGAGATTTTGAGATACCCAATTTGGAAATTGGGAGAGTGAATAGGATTGCCTCTCTTGAGTGATATGAGACTTATCACTAGGAAGATGGTAGGCATCTTAGGTATTTTTGGACCAAGGGAGAGATTGTAAGATCTCATTGGATATGAGACATTGACCTCCATGCGTGCACCTTTTTGATGTATGTTAAAAAGGGGGAGAAAGGTAAGATTACCAATTTGGGAAATTGGTTAAGGGAATTTGAGTTAGTGTTCTAACTCAAAGGTATATGTTTTTGTTAAACATCAAAAAGGGGGAGATTGTTGGTGCAATCGGCCCAGGTCACGATTGACCGGACTCGAGTTTGACTCGAGTGATGTTTTGATGTTTGACAAAGTGAGTTGACATTGATGTTTGACATTAATGTCTGTTGATGTTTTGGGGAGATTGTTTATACAATTAACCCGGCTTAGGTTTAACCGGACTCGAGTTTGACTTGAGGGAGACTTTGATGGTTGACTGAAGTTGACCATGTCATGGAAAGTCCAAGTCTTGAGTACTTGACATGTAAAGTCTGAGCATGGGTCTTGGCAAGGAAAAGTCCAAGCATGGGTCTTGCCATGGAAAGTCCAACATGGGTTGGCAAGGGAAAGTCCAAGCTTGAGTCTTGGTATTTGAGAAGTCCAAAGGGTTTGATATTGGCGGCGTAAAGTCCAAGCGGGAGTCTTGGCAGCATAAGTCCAATGGTTGGCGGCATAAAGTTCAAGCGGAGTCTTGGCGGTCTAAGTCCAATGTGCCTTGGTGGTGTAGACACCATTAGTATGACATAGCCGATGGAAGCACCTGAAGGCTAGCGCGATGGATGAACAAGTCATGGATGACTTGGAGGGATCCGAGAGGCGTGAGGCTGATGGAGGTAGCTAGAAGGCTTAGGTCTAGGCTAAGGGTGATCTAGCAAGTATGGGGGAACCATACTTGAGCTAAAACCTTATGTTTGAGGTGTGTCAGTCGACTGATGTCATATGACAGTCAACAGGTGAGAGTCAACTAGGGTTTGACTGTGAAATGTGTCCCAACAGTCGACTGCCAAAGCTTGGAAGTCGATTGATTGGATGAGTAGTCGACTGATCTTGTGATCGATCAGTCAACTGATGCTCGGGTTTTAGGGCACAGAATGGAGTCTCACTCGACCACTGTAGTCAGCAGTCGAGTGATGGCTTGAACAGTCGACTGATGGTCATGATCAGTCGACTGATGTCCTAGCCATTGGATTTTGCCAGCGTGGATTACATCGTTATCTCACAGCAACAGTGTGATGAGTCGACTGATGGTCCCGATCAGTCGACTGATCGGCTTTTTCCAGCCCAGGCAGAAGATATAAATGAAGCTTGTGGAGGAGAAAAAGCCATCCGATTCTTGAGCATCCTTGGGGTGATTTGTTGCTGCAAATCAGGGTCTCCAAGGCCATTCTTCAAGCAACCAAAAGCAAGCAATACAAAGGCATTTGTAAAGTATTTTCTTTACTTGTATTGCATTGTATTTAGTTGCTTGTTGTATTTAGTTTATTTTTGTAAACTATTGTACGAGGTTTCTTCGCCTCCGACTTGTATCGAGGAGTATTTGTGATTAGTGATTGCATTGGCATCGCTAGAGCTCTTTAGAGCTCGATCCGTGGAGTAGGAACCGTTCAGTTCGAACCACCTTAAATGCTTGTGTGTTTGCATGTTTGTATATTCTTTATTAATTTATTATTATTATTCCGCTGCGCACTAACGAAAATTGTAGATGAACACGCGAACGTATTCCATCGACGCATAACACGATGCTATTCACCCCCCTCTAGCCTTCCAACGATCCCCTACAGCCTCGACTAGCCAAGAGGCAGTTGAGGCAGCGACTCAACTGATCTCAGTCAGCAGCCAACAGGATCAAGTGGAGCTTGATAGCTGCAGAAGAAGTTTCAGTCGAGACGTCACCTCGACCAGCTCTTCGACTGAGGCAGTTGAGGAGGCGCCTCGACTGGTACCGAGTTGAAGTAGACTTAAGAGGCAGACTTGACTGGCAGTTCGACTGCGACAGTCGGGGCAGTGCCTTGACTGGCCTCTGGTAGAAGTCGACAGATGTGAGGCAGACTCGACCGATAATTTGGTTGGTACAGTCGAGCCAGCGCCTCGACTGATCATTGACAGCAGTGATTAGAAGCAAGGGAGCTCCGACCGGCGCCTCAACTGATCATTGGCAACAGCGATCAAAAGCAAGGGAGCTCCGACCGATGCCTCGACTGTAGTAGAGAAAACTTAGCATTCAACGTGAGCAATCGAGCTAGCACCTTGACTGGCCTTCGAAATAGCGCACAGACGCAAGACGAGCTCGACTTCCACCTCGACTGTTGGGAATCAGAGTCGCGATTCCGGCGAGAAAACTTCTTTGTTTTGACACGTGGATGGGTTCTAACAGTATTCTTTGAACGGATGACAAATCCTATGATTGAAAAAGGATCTCGCAGAGGATTTTGAATGGGATCCAAACTTTGGGGATAGGTGTGCGATCGAGATTGGAGATCAGAGGAAAGATCGAGGTTTTATATCTCGCATAGGAAACACATAGTGGATTGGCTTTCGAGCTTTCTTCTTCCTGCGCTCACGACTTCGAGAATCCGAACAATGACAACAGCTTCTTCCTCGTGCATTCTGCTTTCGCCGTGACTGTTTTGTCATAGCTACTTTCTGCACTGCAACAGAGCACTTCGTGCATTTCTACTTCCGCTGCGACAACAAACTTCGTGAGATTCTGCTTCCACTGCACCAGATCTTCTTCCTCTATTCTTGGCGAACCCCAAACCCAACCCTTGATCATTGGTTCGTGTGGTTACTCACTCTGATTACGATGAGGATGAAGGCTGAATCAACATCGTCATGCTAAATTGTAAAGGTCTTCATTTACTATATTTCTTGCATTTCAGATTCCTGTACGTAAAATCATATATCTCTTGAATCTGTAATCTGTAATTCTTTAAGAGGTTTCTCCACCCTTGAAGCTTGGCTTCAAAAAGGAGAAAAGATAGAGGTAGGCCTTGGACTAGCAGCCCTAGGAGAGAGCTGTGAACTAAGTAAAAAAATTAGCTATGTCATCGGAGTTTGCTTTCGTGCGCTGCGTCTTCATACTATCTTTCTTTTTCTTCATTTGTTTTAAGTTTTGAACTTGTCAACTTAGCTGTGATTTTCGAGTATCAATTTTAGTTTGTGTCAGCATTCATTTATTGTCGAATTCCGCTGCGTCAACTTGTTTATTTTTGAAAAAGTAATCTCCCCCCTCTTGCGTATATCGGTCCTTACACAAGCTTGAGTCTTGGTAATTGGAAAGTCCAACATGGGTTAGCATGGAAAGTCCAAGCATGGATCTTGGCAAGGGAAAGTCCAAGTTTGAGTCTTGGAAAATGGAAAGTCCAACATGGGTTGGCAAGGGAAGTCCAAGGCTTGATATTGGCGACGTAAAGTCCAAGCGGGAGTCTTGGAAGCATAAGTCTAATGGTTTGGCGACGTAAAGTCCAAGCGTGTGTCTTGGCAGCATAAGCCCAAATGTGCTTTGATGGTATAGACCAGCTTAGCATGACAATAGTCGATGGAAGTACCTGAAGGCTAGCATATGAATGAACAAGTCATGGATGACTTGGAGGGATCTGATAGGCGTGAGACTGACGGAGGTGACTAGAAGGCTTAGGTCTAGGCTAAGGGTGGTCTAGCAAGTATGAGGGCATCATACTTGGGGTTAAACCTTATGGTTGAGGTTATCAATTGACTGGGGCTTTAGACCAATCGATTGGTCAAGTATTTTGACACTTGGCAGTTGAGTTGACTCTTGGCAGTTGACTGGGATTATGACTAGTCGATTGAAATTATGACTAGTCGACTGCTGTGAGTCGACTACAACAAATAGCCTTGGAAGTCAACTGCTAGCATTGGGTAGTCGACTGATGTCTTGAACAGTCGATATTCATGGATGACAGTCGACTATTGGTACTTAAAACGCTCAGTAGCTGACTGATCAGTCGGCCACGAGGTTGGCAGTCAACTGATGGGTATTGGAAGTCGATTGCCAATGTATCCGTTGGAGTTTTGTCGATGTGGATTAAGTCGTTGTGAGACAACGACTACCTGAGCAGTCGACTGGAGCCTTATGGCAGTCGACTGTTAGGCAGAAATCATCCTGAGTTACAGCTTTAAAGGGAGTTCTAAAGGGAGGATTTTGTAGCGATTTTCTTGAGCGATTTGAAGGGAAATAGTTGGTGCTTTCTAGTCCTTCAAGGCTAGTCTAAGACGATCAACAAGCAAACATCCAAAGCAATAGTTGTAAAGTTTTATATACGTTATTTTGTGTATTTAATTCATATTTTCTTGTATATTTCGTGTATTACTTTTGTAATCCTTGTACGAGATTTCTCCGCCTCCGACTTGCTATTGAGAAAGGGTATTATTGATTAGTGGTGATGTTTGCATCGCTAGGGCTCATTTGAGCCCAATCCGTGGAGTAGGAATCCTAAGGTTCCGAACCACATTATATCTCGTGTGTTTTTTCTTGTGTATCTGTATTTGTATTGTATTTTCTATTTCCGCTGCATACTAATATAATTATAGACAAGCACAATCAAATTCCGTCAAGCTAACGAAAACGTGTCATTCACCCCCTCTAGCGCTCACCGAAGGGTCTACAACTGGTATAAGAGCAAGGAGCTCTTCACCATCTTCACATCCGAGAGAGCGCGCTAGAGGAAAGAAGATGGTGATTGAAGAAAGATTGGGGGATGACATCAATGTGCTACCGCCTTACGAACTCTATGGAGCTAAGGATTTTAATCTATGGGCGGTAAGAATGAAATATTTTCTAATATGCAACTTTGATAATTGGATTAGTGTAATGGTAGGGTTCGACACTCTAAAGGACGAAGAAGGAAGAAAACTCAAGAAGAAGAATTGGAGAAAAGAACAACTCCGATACTACAACATAAATAACAAGGTAATGGGTATATTGCTTAATGCAATTCCTAATGATGTTTTGTGTAGATTATGAGATTGTAAGGATGCAAAGGAGATTTGGAGCAAGCTTGCTAAGCTCTATGAAGAACCCTCAATGGCTCAAGAGATAGAGGAGCCTAAGGAACAAGAATGCTCTTCGACTCAATTGGACAAGGAGACCGAAGAAGCAAGCTCTTTCTCACAAGAAAGTGAGGATTCAGAAGTTGAGAAGGAATCAACATTCAGATCGGTGGAAGAAGTAGAATCAGAGGAGGCCTCCACCTCTAGGATTGAGGGGGAGGAGAGATCATCCATTCTGGAGCATCAAGAAGAAGCTTCTACCTCTGGTCGAGAAGATGAAGAAGCTCAAAGTCCCACCACCGACCTAGGTAACTCAAGCAATTTAGTTAAAAATAAAGATCATATAATTTTCTTTGAGTATAGGGAAGCAGGGCATTACAAGAGTAAGTGCCCGAAAAGAGTCAAGAAGTCTCAACCGGTGCCAAAGGTCAAGGATGTCGGTGTCCCCACCAAGAAGAGCAAGAAGCACGTGGTGTGCTTCAAGTGCAACCAAAGAGGGCATTATAGGAGTCAATGCCCTAGGGGGAGGAAGAACGTCAAAGAAGGAGAATCACATGTAGGGGGAGCCTCTAAGGCAAATCCTAAGGTATATTTTAGTAATGCACCTTCTAGTTTTAATGTTAAAAAGCATGCTTTTAATTCACTTGCTATTGTTCATGAAAAACATGCTAGAAATAATAGACTTTATTGCCTAGGTGCCAAATTATATAATTTTAGAACTAAGGAGAAATTTGGGACTAATATCCCTAAGACAATCCTACCTAAGGAAAGTATTAGGAAGGTAGAAGACCATTTAGGCATTAACCCTAAGAAGGATAGACATATGCCTAAAAGAAATGGTAATTCCCAAAGACTGAATCAAAAATAAAAAAATTGGGCAATTAGAATTAGAAAATCAAGTTTTGAGGTCAAAATTTGAAAAATTGGAAAATACCCTTAAGAAAATGCAAAATCAAATGCAAGGGTCAAATGGTCAAACTCTAGGATCTAAGAGTCAAAACCTAAGGTGTAAGAGGCAAGAACCATCTAGGAGGCAAGGTTTGGGTCACAAGCCTATGTCCAAGAAGATAATGTCTACTTATCACAATGTTCCATTTGATTATGGAACTCAACCTAGGTTTAGGAAGACCAAGGTTACGAGGGAAGTTATCCCTAACGGTAACCAAGGTGTGTGCATAGTGGCAAAGGTTTCCATGAAACCTAAGGAGGTCACTAAGAAGGTTACAAGGGGAGTCACCCCTAGAGTTAACCATGACAAGATATAAATGACCAAGGCTAACAAGCCTAGAAGGGTCATTAGGAAGGTATCTAGGGAGGTCATCCCTAAGGAATACCTAGTAAACCCTAGGAGCTCAAATAGATTTTGGGTTCCTAAGAGCATGATCGATTCATGGTAGATGGATTTGGGTGTGCCAATTTTAAATGGAAGGGTAGTTAACCTAACTATGGTAAAGGTGACATTTTAGGTAATTTTCAAGGTTATGGATACCTTGGAAATAGATTTGATGTTATGATCCTAAAAGATTTTAGGATGTGTCAATATAATTTAAGAAGTTTGATAATTTGATCAAATTGGCACAAATTAGGTTTAGAGGTGTTTGTGTGCCATGTATAATTTTTCTTGATTTTTTGTATTATGTATAATTACTTATGAATTTATGAAAACCATTTTCTGAAATTGAAATTCTACATTTACAAAAATCAGTCGACTGTCACTTATGGCAGTCGACTAGCGTCAAGGGCAGTCGACCGCTGACTGACAGAGTCAACTGCCAATGCTGATTTCGAGTAAACAAGGATGTTTAGCCCATGTTTCAACTATCTTAGGCTACCCTAATTGCTCATAAGCCTAGGATATGCTTTGGAAAGCATTAGAAAGGGTGAAAATCCATTGGATTTGGATTAGGAGAGTTGTTTGGGTGTGTATCAAGTTTAAGGTGTGTAAAAGTTCAAGGTTGATCTTTTAACCTTAATTTTGATGGAAGCACCTAAAGGTTAGCATATGGATGAACACGTCATGAATGACTTGGAGGGATCCGATAGGCGTGAAGCTGACGAAGGTGTTTAGAAGGCTTAGGTCTAGGCTAAGGGTGGTCTAGCAAGTATAAGGGCATCATACTTGGGGTTAAGCCTCATGGTTGAGGTTATCAATAGACTGGGGCTTTGAACCAGTTGATTGGTCAAGTGTTTTGACACTTGGCAGTCGAGTTGACTCTTGACAGTCGACTGAGATTATGACCAGTCGACTGCTATGAGTCGAATGGTGTTCGACTGCAGCAAATAGCCTTGGGAGTCGACTGCCAGCATTGGGCAGTCGATTGATGGTTTGAGTAGTTGACATTCATGGATGGCAATGATCACGGTACTTAGAATGCTGAGTCGATTTAATCAATCGACTAGAGATCGGCAATGATCGATGGGTAATATTAGTCGACTGCCAGTGTATTCGTTGGAGTTTTGCCAACGTGGATTAAGTCATTGTGAGACAACTGCTACATGCAGTCGATTGGAGCCTTATGGCTGTCGACTGCTAGGCGAAAATCAACCCGAGTTACAGCTTTAAAGGGAGCTCAAAAGGGAGGATTTAGTAGCGATTTTTTTGATCGACTTGAAGGGGAATAGTTGGTGCTTTCCAGTCTTTCAAGGCTAGTCCAAGGCGATCAACAAGCAAGCATCCAAAGCAATAGTTGTAAAATTTTCTTTACATTGTTTTGTGTATTGCTGTCGAGAAGGAGTATTATTGATTAGTGGTGGTGTTTGCATCGCTAGGGCTCATTCAAGCCCAATCCGTGGAGTAGGAACCCTAAGGATTCGAATCACGTTATATCTCGTGTATTTGTGCTTGTGTATATGTATTTGTATTGTATTTTCTATTTCTTCTGCGTACTAATATAATTGTATACAAGCACGATCAAATTTTGTCAAGTAAACGAAGACGCGCCATTCACCCCCCCCCCCTGCCCCTCCCTCTCTAGCGCTCATCGAAGAACCTACATTGATGAGAAAGGAGAAGTTATTAGAAATAAAGCTAGGTTAGTAGCTAAAAGGTTTAGTCAAGTAGAGGGATTAGACTATGATGAGACATATGCACTCGTGGCTAGACTCGAATCAATTAGAATGCTATTAGCCTATGTTGCACATCGAGGTTTCAAATTATTTCAAATGGATATCAAGTCAGCATTTTTAAATGGATTTATTAAGAAAGAGGTTTATGTTAGCCACCCACCTGGATTTGAAAGTCTAGACAAACCTAACCATGTCTTCAAACATAGAAAAGTCTTATATGGATTAAAGCAAGCTCCTAGAGCATGATACGAAAGGCTTTCAATCTATCTTAAGTCTAAGGGTTTTAATCAAGGTTTAGTTGACCCAACCCTTTTTGTAAAGACCATAGGAAAAGAAATCTTCATTGCACAAATTTATGTAGATGACATAATTTTTGGAACAACTAATTCAACGTTATTAAATGAGTTCATTTCACTAATGGAAAGTAAATTTGGAATGAACTTAGTAGGAGAACTTACCTTCTTCTTAGGGTTACAAATAAAACAAACTAGAGAAGGAATTTATTTACATCAACAAAAATATGCTAAGGAACTAATTAGTAAATTTGGAATGCAAAACACTAATGAAATTAATACACCAATGGCTACAAACGTAAACATAGAGGAAGACTTAGAGGGAAAAGAGATAGATTTAAAGTACTATAGGAGCGCGATAGGTAGCCTTCTATACTTAATTGTGAGTCGACCTAATATACTCTTCGCAGTGAGTATGTGTGCGAGATTTCAATCTTGCACTAAATAATCGCACCTAATGCTAGTCAAACAAATTTTTAGATACTTAAAAGGAACACTAAACGTAAGAATTTGGTACCCTAGATCGAGCTAGTTCGAACTAGTCGGCTACTCCAACTCGGATTATGCCGGTAGTAAACTCGATAGGAAAAGCACGAGTGGATGTTGCCAACTCCTAGGCTCGAGTCTAGTTAGCTGGTGTAGTAGAAAGCAACATTGTGTTGCCTTGTCTACCACTGAAGCCGAATACATTGTAATGGGTGAGTGTGTAGCTCAACTTCTTTGGATGAAGCACACCCTCCAAGCCTTTCAATTAAACTTTAGTAACACTAAAATTTTAATTGATAACATTAGTTCTATTAACCTAATTAAGAACCCGATTTGTCACTCTAGGACTAAACACATAGAAGTTAAACACCATTTTATACAAGAACAAGTAGCAAATGGAACTATAAAACTGGAATATGTTGAGTCGAAATCGAACCTAGTGGATATTTTCACAAAACCCTTACCCGAAGCAGAATTTAGTCTGCTTAGACAAAGGTTAGGAATGTGTGTAGTAGAGTAGGACTCAACTATTATTTATACTCTATATTTACTTTTCATGCTATATGGAACTAGCTTAGGGTTTACCTTAGAAAGCATGCACCTATAGATTTAAGGAGCCAACACATCTCACAACACATAGGTTCAATGTGTTTATGTACTGAGCCACGTAGATGGGCATGAGATGTTAGCACCTTACTTCTGATTCCATATGTAGATCAAGTGCATCGATATGAATCATGAAGTATAATTATTTAAAATAATCAACTTTAATCAAGACTTATTGATCATTTTATATCAATTAAGTAAAAAAGAGTTGAACATGCTATTAGTTGAATTTATATTGAAACTATTATTTTCAAAATTAAAAGGGACATGCTTGGACTTATATTGAAACATATGTTAATCCTAATATGGGTTTCCAAAGTTTTTTTATAACTTCCCAAGTATTTTTGATATATGGTAAAAGGGGGAGAAGAGAGGCCAAAGTTAAGGAATCAAAAGTTTTTTTGAAAACTTAACTTTCTTTAAGTGGCCAAACGTTAAGTGGGAGAGATAAGTTTCTTTTTAAAATACTCACCTAAGGTCAAGGGGGAGGTAACCTTGAGGGGGAGGATTTGAAAAAGAACTTATTATTCATACTTACTTACACTTGCTTAATCACACATACTATACTATTTCATTCATACTTATTTTACTCATGCTTGTTTATACTTAATTTTTCCTTAACTTTGAATCGATTTACCATAGATCAAAAAGAGAGAGATTGTTGGTGTAGGGGTACCAGATAATCGAACCTAGGTTTTGTTTATGGCAAAGGTTCAAAGTTAATCTATTATTGTTATCTCATCTATTGTGTTGAGTGTTTAAGAATTGTATTAAGCTAAGCCGAAGGTCAACGACACCCGGAGAATCTCGAGATGAGAAACCGTGGTGGTCGGGCGACACCAGGAGAACCTCATTGGAGTAGAGGAACCTCAGTGGTGACTGTAAGCTAAGATATAGGTCAGGAAGGATCGGAGGTAAGCACCGAGTGCGGAGCGATGATAAGGTCATGTCCTCTATAGGCGGCGATCCGACTAAGACTTTTGGAGGAAGGTCTAGGTCAAAATGAGATGGTAAGGACCGTCGTATTTACCATTAATCTATATTTTTGTGCTAACTCTATCTTGTAGGTGAGTGATCAAGCTGGCAGTTAACTGAAGGCCATTGGCAGTCGAATGATCCTACCAACAGTCAACTGCCAAGGGGCATCAGTCGACTGCTGGTAAAGATGATCATCTCGAAGAAAGTCAAGATAAGCTCCACCAAAAGTGGGGGGATGAGGAGCTTTGACCCAGATCCAGATCTCAACGAGCTAGGGTTTGAAGGGCTATAAAAGAAGAGGCTTTTCACCTCTTTGGATCATCTAATCTTGCTCCTAAAGTGCTCCAACGATGCCAAGCTTCAACGACAATGCTACGCCGCCATAACGTTGACTTCACGCCTAAACTCTGGATCTTCTAGTCAGTAGTTTTAATTTTAGTTGTCCTTACTTTACTTATTCCTTATTGTACTTGAGCTTTTACTTGCAAAGAGGAGAGATAGGCTTGTTGCCTCTTCCTCAACTTTGTGCTTTTGTAATTGTCATCTCCTACCTCCAACGAGAAGGAGATTTTTAGTGGATTGCCCGATCGTATGCAGTCTAGGATCGTGGGGCCTTGGAATAGCAACTTTTTGATTGTGAACCAAGTAAAAATAAAAGGTGTTCCTTTACTTTTGCTTTACTTTAATTTATGCTACAATACTTGTAGTTTTAACGAAACGAAAAGAAACGTTTTATGATCACTATTCACCCCCCTCTAGCGACTCTTCGATCCAACAGGCAGTTTTATTGCCAGCTTGGGGAAGTTGACTGGCTTTGAGCAGTCAACTGCCATGAAGGACAGTCGACTGCTGTTTCATCCACGAGCATAGAAAGCTCGGTAGCCGATTGAGCAATCGACTACGGGTTTGGCAGTCGACTGTCAGTGTATCCGTTGGATGAAATGCCAATGTGGATCAAGTCTGTTGTAAGACAACGACATTGTAGGCAGTCGACTTGGGCCTTTTGACAGTCGACTGTCATGCGCAGAATCATTCTGATGAATGTCATAAAAGGAGCAGTTCGTGGAGGATTTCAACCATGGTTTTTTTAGCGGTTCCTTGGGAGATTTGAGGCAAAGTGCTGCTGCATTTCAGGGTCCTTCAAGCTCATCCAAGCAACCAACAAGCAAAACATTCAAAGCAATCTTTTGTAAATCTTCCTTTACTTGTATTTCTTTCTTATTGTTGTAAGCTCACATTGTAAGGGGTTTTCTTCACCTCCAACTTGTTGTCAATAAGGAGAGGTTTATTAGTGGTGTGTGCATCACTAGAGCTCGCTATTGAGCTCGCCCCATGGAGTAGGAACTAGGGTTCTAAACCACGTTACATCGTGTATCTTTGTGCTTGCGTATTCTTGTGTGTATTTGTATTAGTATTTTTATTTTTGCTGTGTACTAACGATTGTAGACAAGCACGCGATGAATTCAATCAAGTGACATGAAAATGCTATTCACCCCCACTAGCGACGTCCAACGGTCCCATAATTGGTATCAGAGCGAGATTGCTCTTCAAGGCTTAACAACCAAGGGAGCATCGCTAGAGGGAAGAAGGAGGATGGAGTTGTCTAATGATGGATTTGGATGAGACATCAACACTCAAATTCCATACACCTTCTATGGACGAGAAGGGTTCGATCAATGGAAGGTACGGATGGAGAATTTCTTCATGATGGACTTCGAAGATTGGGTCAGCCTAATGAAGGGATTCGAATTTCCAAGGGGTCCAAAAGGTGGATACCTCAAGAAGATGGGATGGACTGAAGAGCAAGCTCAAGCCTTCGAAAGAAATGGTAAGGTAATGCAAATGATATTAAATTCTGTTAGTATATTATAAATATGGCTAGGGATAATTTCTTATCCATAAATATGGGTTAGGAATAATTATTTTCTAGGATAAAGTTTGATTTATTCCTTAGGATAGGGTTTGATTTATTCCTTTGAATAGGTCCTAACTGTGCATATAAATAGGGCTTCTTCCATGTAATAGATGTAATTCCTTTTTTTTTAATGAAATAACATGATATCAGATTAGGTTTCCATGTCGCCTTCGTCTCTTTCGGGACTTCTTTCTTCCTCGGGGCCCAAGACGCGGCCTCCTCATCGAGAGCATCCTTCTTCCTCGCAAAAGCTTTATCTCCCTTGCACACCGTGTCATGCGCCACCGCATCGAGTCAGATTATGATTCTCTCTCCTTTCTCCCGAACCCGCATCGAGCATCTTATCCCTTGCGCACCGCTTTGAGTCCCTGCCAAAGTTTTGATAGTGACATCTTCCATTCCTGTTGACTCTTCAGCTTTGGTCTCTCGAAACAACAACAAACCTCCACCTCGTAAGGGTGGCAAAGGATGTCCTTGGTGTGACCATTGTCACCGACTAGGACACACGATTGATAAATGTTGGAACCTCCATGGTTGACCTCCTCGTGCTGCTCAGATCGCCCAGAGTTCTGTCACTTCTTCAGCTTCCACTTCACAGTTGATATCGGATCCGACTCCACCGCCTTCCTATGATGACTTTCTGAAATGGTATGAGGATCGACAGGATTCTAATTCCCCTACTGCTGTTACACAAGATGGTAATTCCTTTGCTAACATATCTCGCTCTTCGGGTCCTTAGGTACTTGACTCTGGGGCCACCGATCATATCACTGGTAATAGATCTCTTTTTTCTTCACTATCTACTTCCGGTTATTTATCCTTTGTCACCATGGCAAATGGTTCTCACACTCAGTCCCAAGGTGTTGGTGTTGTTCATCCTTCTACATCTCTTTCTATTCATAATATTCTTTATGTTTTTGGAGCTCTCTTTAATTTGTTATCAATAAGTCAGCTTACTTGGTCTCTTGATTGTGTCATCTCATTTACTAAATCTTTTGTTTCCTTACAGGACTGGAGCACGGGGAGGATGATTGGCTTCAGATGTGAGTCTGATGGCCTATATCGACTTTTAGCGGTGGCATCTCCACTTGTTATTTATGCTCAGTTGGGACATCTTGGTCTTGATAAGTTAAAACAATTATATCTTAGTCTTTCTCTCTTAGAGTCTTTGGCTTGTGAATCGTGTCAGCTAGACAAGCATGTTCGTAGTTCATTTTCTCCTCGCATTGTAAGTCGGGCTACGTCTCCCTTTGCTTTGGTTCATTCCGATGTTTGGGGTCCAAGTCATGTTTCTTCTACATTGGGGTCATGGTATTTTATTACCTTTATAGATGATTTTTCCCATTGTGCTTGGTTATATCTGATGAAGGATCGTTCGGAATTATTTTCTATTTTTAAATTTTTTTTTCATGAAGTCAAAATTGTTGGTGCAATCGGCCCAGGTCACGATTGACCGAACTCGAGTTTGACTCGAGAGATGTTTTGATGTTTGACATGAAGGTTTGACATTGATGTTTGACATTGATGTTTGATAATATTTTAGGGAGATTGTTGGTGCAATCGACCCGGGTCATGATTGACCGGACTCGAGTTTGACTCAAGGGGGATTTTGATGGTTGACTGGGGTTGACCATGTCATGGAAAGTCCAAGTCTTGAGTACTAGGCATGTAAAGTCCAAGCATGGGTCTTGGCAAGGAAAAGTCCAAGCATGGGTCTTGGCATGGAAAGTCCAACATGGGTTGGCAAGTAAAATCCAAGGGTGTAGTCTTGGCCACGTAAGCCCAAGGGTGTAGTCTTGGCGGTGAAATTTCAAGTCATGAGTACTTGGCATTTGGAAAGTCCAAGAGGTTTGATATTGGTGGTGTAAAGTCCAAGTGGGAGTCTTGGCAGCATAAGTCCAATGGTTGGCGGTGTAAAGTCCAAGCGGAGTCTTGACAGTGTAAGTCCAATGTGCCTTGGTGGTGTAGACGCCATTAGCATGACATAGCCGATGGAAGCACCTGAAGGCTAGCGTATGGATGAACAAGTCATGGATGACTTGGAGGGATCCGATAGGCGTGAGGCTGACGGAGATGGCTAGAAGGCTTAGGTCTAGGCTACGGGTAGTCTAGCAAGTATGGGGGCACCATACTTGGGTTAAACCTCATGTTTGAGGTTAAAACCTCATGGTTGAGGTGTATCAGTCGACTGGTACCATGTAGCAGTCGACTGGTGTGAGTCAACTAGGGTTTGACTGCGGGGAGTACCCTAGCAGTCGACTACCAGAGGTGGGCAGTCGACTGATCTTGTGATTAGTCGATTAGTGCTCGGTATTTCGGGCACAGAATGGAGTCGAACTCGATTGCTGGGGTTAGCAGTCGAGTGAAGGCTCGATCAGTCGACTGATGTCCTATCTGTTGGATTTTTCCAGCGTAGATTGCATCGTTGTCTCATAACAACAGTGTCATTAGTTGACTGATGGTTTCGATCAGTCGACTGATAGGCGATTTCCAGCCTAGGCAGCAGCTTTAAATGGAGCTCGTGGAGGAGGTTTGGAGCAGCAATTTCTTTAGCATTGTTGAGGCAATTTGCTGGTGCAAATTAGGGTCTTCAACCACGATTCAAGCAATCAAAGATCAAACAATCAAGTTCACATTTGTAAAGGTTTTCCTTACTTGTATTTATGTAGCTTACTTGTATTTGCTTGTATTTTATTCTTATTGTTGTAAGAATATTTGTACGAGATTTCTCCGCCTCCGACTTGTGTCCAGAAGGAGTTTATTTAGTAGTGGCGTGTGATTGGCATCGCTAGGGCTCTTACAAGCCCAATCCGTGGAGTAGTAACCAATCGATTCCGAACCACGTTACATAGTTGTGTTTGCGTGTTTGTATATTGTTATTGCTTTATTTCCGCTGCGCACTAATCATTTGTAGCAAGCATCGCGAATGAATTCCATCGAGCATCGAAATGCTATTCACCCCCCTCCAGCGGTCACCGAATCCTCTAAAATTGGTATCAGAGCCCGGGGCTCTTCTACGGACTAACCGCCGGGAGAAAAATTGCTAGAGGGTAAAGAGGAACAAGATGGAGTTCGAAGGTAAATTAGGATGGGACATCTACACACCGGCGCCATATGACCAAGAAGATTTTTCGGCATGGATGGCAAGAATGGAGAACTTCTTGATGATGGACATAGAAGACTGGTTCATCGTCATGGAAGGCTTTGAACCTCCGAGGGATAAGAAGGGAGAGGTCCTAAAATTGAAGAAGTGGACCTAAGAGCATCGCCAAAAGTTCAAGACCGAAGTTAAGGTAACAAAACTTTTGGAAGATTTAATCCCTAATGTTGTTTTGTGCAAGCTAGGGGATTACATGGATGCCAAGGAGCTATGGCACAAATTGGCAAGATTCCATGAGGAGTCTCACTCAATCCAAGAAGAAAAGGAAGAGGAGGAAGAGAGCTCATCCTCACAAGCAAGTGAGGATTCGGAAGTTGAGGAGGAGTCAACTTCCGGGTCGGTGGAAGAGGAAGAAGAAGAATTGGAGGAGACCTCCACCTCTAGGATTGAGGGGGAGGAGATTAGAGCATCCTCAACACTGGAGCAACAAGAAGAACCATCTACATCCGGTCGAGAGGAAGAGTAAGCTCAAGAGACCCTCACCACCACCCTAGGTAACTCGATCATGTTGATTAAAAATAAAAACCATATAATATGCTTTGAGTGTAGGGAATCCGGGCACTATAAGAGTAAGTGCCCGAAAAGAGTAAGGAAAGCTCCACCGGCGCCTAAAAGTCAAGAAAAATCAAAGGATGTCGGTGTCCCCACCAAGAAGATCAAGGAGCATGTGGTGTGCTTCAAATACCGACAACCGGAACACTATAGGAGCCAATGCCCTAGGAGGAAAGGAGAAGCTACACATATAGGGGGAGCCTCTAAGGTAAACCCTAAGGTAAAATTCAATAATGCTTCTACTTTAAGTTATAGGCAAAAACATGCTAGGAATTTTAATTCTCTTGCAATTTATCATAAAGAGCATGCTAGAAATAGAGAATATTGTTTAGGAACTAAGAAATTCAACCTTAGGAATAAGGAGAAATTTGGGACTAATGTCCCTAAAAATATTTTACCTAAGGCATCTATTAGAAAAATTGAGGACCATCTAGGTTTTAATCCTAAATGGACTAGGCATATGACTAGAAAGAACAATGCCCAAAGATTAAATCAAAATTCTAAAATTGGGCAATTAGAGTTGGAAAATCAAGCCTTGAGGTCAAGGCTAGAGAAACTTGAAAAGACCCTTGCAAAAATGACAAATCAAGTGCAAAGGTCAAATGGTCAAAATCTAGGGCCTAAGAGACAAGAGTCAACCAAGGGCAAGAAAGGTTTGGGTCACAAACCTAAGCCTAAGGTGACTTATCATAGTGTTCCATTTGATTATGGAACACAAACTAGGTCTAAAAAGACCAAGGTCAATAGGGAAGTCATCCCTAAGGTTGACCAAGGTATATGCTTAGTGGCTAGGGTTTTAAGGAAACCTAGGAAAGCCACTAAGAAGGTTACAAGGAGAGTCACCCCTAGAGTTAACCATGGCAAGATACAAATGACCAAGGCTAACAAGCCTAGAAGGATCATTAGGAAGGTATCTAGGGAGGTCATCCCTAAGGAATACCTAGTAAACCCTAGGAGCTCAAATAGATTTTGGATTTCTAAGAGCGTGATCGATTCATGGTAGATGGATTTTGGTGTGCCAATTTTAAATGGAAGGGTAGTTAACCTAACCATGGTAAAGGTGATATTTTAGGTAATTTTTAAGGTTATGGATACCTTGGAAATAGATTTGATGTTATGATCCTAAAAGATTTTAGGATGTGCCAATATAATTTAAGAAGTTTGATAATTTGATCAAATTGGCACAAATTGTTGGGTTTCCGACACCGCGGCGAGTGTGTATTCGAACATGTTTCGTAAATATGTACACAGTGGAAGGAATAAAAATAATAAATCTAATTTATTACAACACATACATGACACGCATGCATAGTACAACATGTGTAGACATAACCATAAATTCAAATTTTGCAATAAAAAGAAATTTATACTACGTATACCTGACGTATCATGTGCAGCAGGAAAGACATCAACCGGAGCTATCCTCGCTAGAATCACCTCTATCTGTATCCACGCCGAGTATATTCGGGATGACTTCACAAAGTCACGAGCCTCGTCTTCGTACGGGTTACTAGCCTCGTGTTGAAGACGATGTGATCGAGAGAAGATCATGATCCGAATCAAAATTTGGATCCAAAATGAGTCCTCAAAAACTCGCTTCTCCGGAGAGGTATTCGTCAACCGTTTGACGAATCCTTCGTCCTCCACCTATGAGGATTACCTGAGATCGAATCCCCGGGAAGGCTACTGCTGTTGGAGCTCCAAACGTCATCCAAACGATGCTCCGACAAGAAGGAAACAAGCTGTCCAGAAAAATGGACAGGTTTGGTGGAGGAATAGGGGGCCGGCCAAATAAGGAAAGTTGAAGCTCACCTTGTCGACGGACCAAAAGGAGATCACCGGAGCTCTTCCGGCAGCAGCTCGATGCCGGCAAGAGGAGAGGACGGCAGCTGCTGGATGCCGGGAAGAGGGGCTGGGCGGTGGTGGGCGGCGGCAAAGAGTTGGGCGCCGATTACACCAAGGAGAGGTGGGCGACAACTTTAGGGTTGCAAGGATTAGGGCTTAATAAAAACCCTTAAGCCCTATTTTATAGAGAACAAATTCTCTTAATGGTTATCGGATCATAACCAAAAGCCCATTAACCCGCTCCATTAATTTAAGTTAAAATAAACCAAACCATGATGGTTTATTTTAAGTTAAAACGAACTGAACCAACTTTGGTCCATTCATTTAAAACAAACCAAACCCCTTTGGTTTATTCTCCTCCATTGGATTAGAACCAAACCAATTTAGTTCATCCATCATGTCTTCATAAGACACGACCCATCCACGCTTCCATTGCGACTAAAATGATTTTATGCTCGCTCCTTGTTTGGTCCAACCAAACCTAGTTTCTCTCGGTCTGAGAATCTCATTCTCAAGCTCGTTTTAAATCCTTCGGATTACGCTCGTTGTGTGTGTGATCAAATCGGTTCTCGGTTTATGTTGGTCATCTATAATTAACCATTAATCATAGAACAATCATGAGTGGCACCTAGTAGTACATCATGATCCCCAATTAATCGGAAAGATCAACGGTTGATCCAGAACTATTTCTGAAACCCTTCAGCATCTCGAATGAAATGTGCCCCATTCCCTTCACTCATCTTATACCCACTTGGTTCAAGACATGGTCTATAGTGTCAGTCCCCACTAGGTTGACTACGTCACACCTAGCCCAAGTATTATTTCCTCATCCTATGGATTCTAGTTAATGCACATGTATCGAAGAGTACCTTACTCTAAACATGTAATGCTTTGGCCAAAGACTTTAGTAACAATCCGACGAGAGGCCATGGGTATACCTCTCCTCGCAAGGAGTGGTGAATCCTTTATAGGTTATTCAAACACCTTTGATCACTTCGACTTATACCCAATCATCCCGGGTCCACATCTGCTCAAAGATGCTTGCTTAAGATGTCAAAGCATAAGTCTTTATGATCAAGATGACTTGAATATCGCAAGTCAAAGGAACATCGCACTTAAGCTGCAGTAAGAACTTCATTGACATATCTATATATGCAGAGAACCATATGAAGTCTTATGCCTGGTTACTCCAATAAACTAGTTACCATAACTAGCATCCACAATTAACTTCGGACATCACAATGTCTCTAGCCAGTGAGAATCAGCTGCTTGGATACACCAAGGAGTATACCTCGTGCTAGTCTCGACAGAATCAATGGTGTCCAAATCCATCAATTCATCGACTAGGGATAATTCTGATACATCACAATTACACATGTAGAGATACTCACTAGTTGTGATCCAATCACAAATTCTCTCATGCTGTGAATCGTATCATGGACATTCAGTAAATGAGTTTAAGATCTAATCAAATACATGAAAACATGTACACTCAAAAAGTGAATCTTCATTTATCATATAAATGGTTCAAACATAAGGCGATTGCCTTAGGACATCTCTCATATATTACTAACAAACTCCCACTTGGCCTAATGTCAATCGCTACCGTATCCAATACCATAAGCTCTAACATGACCCTCAAACTTACTTTGAGGTAATGCCTTGGTCAAAGGATCCGCTAAGTTCCTTTCAGTGGAGATTTTCTCGATTTGTATTTCCTTCCTACTAATGATCTCTCTGATCAGATGATAGCGGCGAAGCACATGTTTGGATCATTGATGAGACCACATCAAGTTCAGAGATGAACTTCTTTATCCAAACCGCTTCCTTTGCTACTTCCAAAGCTGCAATGTATTCTGCCTTAGTGGCAGAATCCGCTATAGTGTCAAGCTTGAAACCTTTCCAACTTATTGCGCCTCCATTCCAAGTGAATACATACCCAGACTGAGACATGGAATCATCCTTGTCTATCTGGAAGCTGGCATCCGTATACCCGCGTATCACCATGTCCCCTTCTCTATATATTAGGAACACATCCTTAGTTCTTCTCAAGTACTTAAGGATTGTCTTAACAGCCGCCCAATGATCTATTCCTGGATCAGACTAGTATCTACTCGTGACACTCAGAGCATACGATACATCGGGCCTCGTACATAACATAGCATACATGATAGATCCTATTGCGGATGCATAGGGAATCTTACTCATGCAAATCCTCTCATCTTCTGTGCGTGGACACATAGACTTCGAAAGGTGTATTCCATGCCTGGTGGGTAGGATACCTTTCTTGGATTCTAACATGCTAAACCTCTTTAGCACTCGGTCTATATATGTAGACTGCGAAAGACCAAGCAACCGTTTCGATCTATCTCTATAGATATTAATCCCGAGGATGTAGGTTGCTTCTCCCAGATCTTTCATGGAGAATGTCTTGGACAACCAAATATTAACTGACTGTAAGACTGAAACATCATTTCCTATAAGTAATATGTCATCGACATACAATACTAGGAACACGATTGCACTCCCACTAACCTTCTTGTACACACAAGGTTCGTTTGGATTTTGTGAGAAATCAAACCTTTTGATTGTCTCATCAAAACGGATATTCCAGCTCCTAGATGCTTGCTTCAATCCATATATGGACCGTCGCAATTTACATACCTTGGTTTTATCAACCGATGTGAAACCCTCAGGCTGTATCATATACACGTCCTCGAGCAAGTTTCCATTAAGGAAAGCAGTTTTCACATCCATCTGTCATATCTCATAATCATAATGAGCCGCTATGGCCAGGAGTTTCCATTAAGGAAAGCTGTTTTCACATCCATTTGTCATATCTCATAATCATAATGAGCTGCTATGGCTAGGAGCATCCGAATGAATTTAAGCATAGCTACAGGCGAATAGATTTTGTCATAATCAACACCTTGCTTTTGGCGATATTCTTTCGCCACCAATCTAGCCTTATAGGTAATCACATTACCATCCATGTCGGTTTTCTTCTTGAAAACCCACTTGCACCCTATAGGCTTTATGCCTTCAGGTGGGTCAACCAAGTTCCAAACTTGGTTTTCATACATGGAATCCGTTTCCGACTTTATGACTTCAAGTCACTTATCCCTTTCTGAACTTGTCTAAACTTCTTCATAACTAGTAGGCTCCTCATCATCAATGAGTAACACATCATTCGATTCACTTAGGAGAAATCCATATCTCTCAGAAATATTGCGTGTTCTACCAGATCTACGAAGATTTGGTGTTTCAATAGGTCCAACTGATTGCTCATCACTATGAGTTATCGATTGTTGTGCTTCACCAGGTATCTCATCAATGTCTATTTGAGTGTCTCGAGCCTCCTCAAGCTCGACGACACTCCCAGTGTTTTCTTGCAAGAGAAACTCTTTCTCTAGAAACATAGTATGCCTTGAAACAAACACCTTTTGTTCCACAGGATGATAGAATTGGTAACCCCTTGTTTCCTTAGGGTATCTAATAAATAGATATTTATCAAACTTAACATCCAATTTGTTTGATACAGTCTGCTTCAGGTAAGCAGGACAACCCCATATCTTCAAGTAAGATACATGAGGTTTCTTACTACTCCATATCTCATATGGAGCAGTGGAGACTACCTTGGTTGACATTCTGTTTAACAAGTAAACAGTTGTCTGAAGTGCATAACCCCAAAAGGACTTGGGAATATTCGCATGATTCATCATTGACCTGACCATGTCCAACAAGGTCCGGTTACGCCTCTCAGATACACCATTATTCTGTGGTGTATATGGCGGAGTCCATTGAGACAATATACTATTGTCTCTTAGATAATCAAGAAACTCTTGACTTAAGTATTCACCACCTCGATCCGATCGAAGTATTTTAATACTCTTGTCATGTTGTTTCTCTACTTCATTTCTGAATTCTTTGAACCTTTCAAAGGCTTCAGACTTGTGTTTCATTAAGAACACATACCCAAACCGTGAGTGATCATCGGTGAAGGTAATGAAGTAGCTATAGACTCCTAAAGCTTGAGTTGACATAGGTCCACATACATCAGTATGTATTAGACCTAGCAACTCTCCCACTCATTCACCTTTTTCTGTAAAAGGTAACTTAGTCATCTTGCCTTTTAAGCATGATTCGCATGTATCGTATGAATCCAATTCAAACGATTTCAGAATTCCACATCGGTGTAATTCGGGCATGCGTTTCTTGCTTGCATGGCCAAGACGACAATGGCACATGAGGAGTCTAATTGATTATCCTTTTGAGCACGCTTGTTGCTCGTTTCGATATTGAAAATGTCACTGGATACGTCCAACGAATAAATATCATTACTCAAAGAGTTCCATAAAGTTCGCCATTCAAAGTTATATAACAACAATTGTTACTAAACGTCAAATGATAACCATTTCTATTTAAACAAGAAATAGAAATGATGTTCTTTATCAACGAAGGAACATAAAAACAATTGTCCAGTTCTAAGATAAGTCCTATAGGGAGTTTCAATAAATACGTTCCGATGGCGAGTGCAGCAACCTTTGCTCCATTCCCAACACGTAAATTTAACTCTCCCTTGATGAGTCTTTTTCTATTCCTTAGCCCATATATGCCATTACATATATGTGAGCCACACCCAGTATCCAATACCCAAGTATCTGAGGAAATAATATGACAATCAATAACGAAAATATCTGAAGAAGATGGGGCATCCGATGCCTTATTCTTCTTCACGAACTCAAGATAAATATTGCAATTTCTTCGCCAATGGCCCTCCTTGCCATAATGATGGCAAGTTCCCTTTTGAGTTGGTTCTGCCTTTTTAGCCTTTTTCTTCCCCTTCTGCTATTTCTTTGACTTCCTCTTAGAACCTTTCTTCGAGGAATCAACTTACAACACCGTCCCCTGCTCATGCTTCACAGAAGACTCTACAGTCTTCAACATATTGAGCAATACCATAGATGAACCTTCTTGCATCTTAGAGGTGAAGAGGAGCTTGGAGACTTCGAACCTTTCGAATCTCACTTGCTTATCAACCAACTCATAAAGATGAAAGACTATGGTATGAGCATCCAAATGCTCATGCTGCTTCCGCAGCTCAGGTACCATCGTGGCTAGCATGATGCAACTCGCCATTTCAGAATCAGTCACATGTTTCTGATAGGCCAACAATTGGTCTAGAGTTGCATTGTCACTAGGACGGGCGAGAAGAGGTGCTTCGAGGACATTTGCAAGTTTTTCAACCTTGAGAACAATTCTCAAGTTTCTAAGCCAGTCCAAGAAGTTCGGCCCGCTCAATTTATTGGAATCCAAAATGGAACGCAAAATCAAAGACATCATGATCAATAGATTAACTTAGAAATACAAAACGAGCATATATGAGAAAGATGATTTAAAATGCAACAATATATATTCATAAATTCTATTCATTTTTCGAATTTCAAAAACCCCAAAATCACTTCGGGAGATCATAGGTCCATCTCCGAATGGGCTGATATCCAACATAGATATGAACAACCTTGGAGAGAGTCCAACAAGTCATTCATAACTACCAAGGTAGGTATCAAATATACCGATTGCATATCACATATATGCAACTATCACAATGTGTTATCAACTAATTGAATGTTCACACATACATCGGGTTGTTAACACATTAACAAGTATGCATCATATGCATAGCACCCAACTTCACCTCCCTTCACATCGACCTTGGAGAGAGTCCAACAAGTCGATGCTCCAGGTTAAAACCAACCCATTAATCGAGAAATAGTTTTAATATGGTTAGAGCACATTCAACCAATTAGTCCGGCTTGGAGAGAGTCCAACAACCAAAGCTAACGATTGACCTCTAACTCTTACCATATTAGTATTAAACTATTCCATGGTTTGTACATGTTCGGGTTCGAGCCGGGCTTGGAGAGAGTCCAACAACCCAAACAAGAAACGGAACTCTGGTTCTAACCATATTAATGGAAGGTGTAGGCTTTAATATTGATTAAAGGTTTTTATGTCTCATCCTCTTTGCATGCAAATAACTATTATCTACATGACATGACATACATGACATACATCTACATGTCACGACACGCATGACATAATGATATGCATCTAATGCAATTACATGACATACAATTATGACATGTACAAAATTTCCTTATATGTCATAACTATTTATGGAAATAAAATATGTTTAAGATTTGATTCTCCAAATCAAATCATGATTAAATTAGGAAATAAATTTCCAAATCTAATCACATATTTTATTTGTGGAAAGTGTTGATTAAGGAAAGTCAATTTAGGAAATAAATTTCCTAAATCATCAAAACTACTTATGGAAATAAAATATTTTAAGATTTGATTTCTCAAATCAAATCATGATTAAATTAGGAAACAAATTTCCAAATCTAATCAAATATTTTATTTATGGAAAATATCAATTTCCATAAATACTTCTAACTTTCCAAAATTAGAAGATTTCCATAAATACTTCTAAACTTTCCAAAATTAAAAATTTTCATAAATACTTCTAACTTTCCAAAAGTAGAAAATTTCCATAAATACCATTATGACTATCGCAAAATAATTTTACGATTATGTCGAAACACAACCTGGGCTCTGATACCACTGTTGGGTTTCCAGCACCGCGGCGAGTGTGTGTTCGAACGTGTTTCGTAAACATGTGCACAGCGGAAGGAATAAAAATAATAAATCTAATTTATTATAACACACACATCACACGCATGCATAGTACAACATGTGTAGACATAACCATAAATTCAAATTTTGCAATAAAAGAAAATTTATACTATGTATACCTGACGTATCACGTGCAGCGGGAAAGGCATCAACCAGAGCAATCCTCGCTAGAATCACCTCTATCCGTATCCACGCCGAGTATCTTCGAGATGACTTCACAAAGTCACGAGCCTCGTCTTCATACGGGTTACTAGCCTCGTGTTGAAGACGATGTGATCAAGAGAAGATCACGATCCGAATCAAAATTCGAATCCAAAACGAGTCCTCAAAAACTTGCTTCTCCGGAGAGGTATTCGTCAACCGTTTGACGAATCCTTCGTCCTCCACCTATGAGGATTACCGGAGATCAAATCCCCGGCAAGGCTACCGCTGTCGGAGCTCCAAGCGTCGTCCAAACGACGCTCCGACAAGAAGGAAACAAGCTATCCAGAAAACTGGACAGCTTTGGTGGAGGAATAGGGGGCTGGCCAAATAAGGAAAGTTGAAGCTCACCTTGTCGCCGGACCCAAAGGAGATCATCGGAGCTCTTCCGGCAGCAACTCGTTGTTGGCAAGAGGAGAGGACGGTAGCTGCTGGATGCCGGGAAGAGGGGTTGGGCGGTGGTGGGCGGCGACAAAGAGTTGGGCGCCGATTACACCAAGGAGAGGTGGGCGGCAACTTTAGGGTTGCAAGGATTAGGGCTTAACAAAAACCCTTAAGCCCTATTTTATAGAGAACAAATTCTCTTAATGGTTATCGGATCATAACCAAAAGACCGTTAACCTGCTCCATTAATTTAAGTTAAAATAAACCAAACCATGATGGTTTATTTTAAGTTAAAACGAACCGAACCAACTTTGTTCTATTCGTTTAAAACAAACCAACCCCCTTTGGTTTATTCTCCTCCATTGGATTAGAACTAAACCAATTTGGTTCATCCATCATGTTTTCATAAGACATGGCCCATCCACGCTTCCATTGCGACTGAAACGATTTCATGCTCGCTCCTTGTTTGGTCCAACCAAACCTAGTTTCTCTCGGTCTGAGAATCTCATTCTCAAGCTCGTTTTAAATCCTTCGGATTACGTTCGTTGTGCGTGTGACCAAATAGGTTCTCAGTTTATGTTGGCAATCTATAATTAACCATTAATTATAGAATGATCATGAGTGGCACCTAGTAGTACATCATGATCCCCAATTAATCGAAAAGATCAACGGTTGATCCAGAACTATTTCTGAAACCCTTCAGCAGCTCGAATGAAATGTGCCTCATTCCCTTTACTCATCTTATACCCACTTGGTTCAGGACATGGTCTATAATGTCAGTCCCCACTAGGTTGACTAAGTCACACCTAGCCCAAGTATTATTTCCTCGTCCTATGGATTCTAGTTACTGCACATGTATCGAAGAGTACCTTACTCTAAACATGTAATGCTTTGGCCAAAGACTTTAGTAACAATCCGACAAGAGGCCATGGGTATACATCTCCTCACAAGGAGTGGTGAATCCTTTAAAGGCTATTCAAACACCTTCGATCACTTCGACTTATACCCAATCATCCCGGATCCACATCTCCTCAGAGATGCTTGCTTAAGATGTCAAAGCATAAGTCTTTATGATCAAGATGACTTGAATATCGCAAGTCAAGGGAACATCGCACTTAAGCTGCAGTAAGAACTTCATTGACATATCTATATATGCAGAGAACCATATGAAGTCTTACGACTGGTCACTCCAATGAACTAGTTACCATAACTAGCATCCACGATTAACTCCAGACATCACAATGTCTCCAGCCAGTGAAAATCAGCTGCTTGGATACACCAAGGAGTATACCTCATGCTAGTCTCGACAGAATCAATGGTGTCTAAATCCATCAATTCATCGACTAGGGATAATTCCGATACATCACAATTACACATGTAGAGATACTCACTAGTTGTGATCCAATCACAAATTCTCTCATGCTGTGAATCGTATCATGGACATTCAGTAAATGAGTTTAAGATCTAATCAAATACATGAAAACATGTACACTAAAAAATTAAATCTTCATTTATCATATAAATGGTTCAAACATAAGGCGATTGTCTTAGGTCATCTCTCATATATTACTAACACAAATTAGGTTTAGAGGTGTTTGTGTGTCATGTTGGGTTTTTGGCACACTTGGGAGAAAAGTGATAATATGGTAAAATACTTAATTATATCAAATGACAATTAATACTAAGTTTTAGGTATTATTATATCTATACATTTTATGTCTCATGCTTTGTTTGCTATATAACATGTCATCATATTTATTTTTAATCATTTAATATGTCATGATCATATTTAGGATTAAGGTTAAAAATTTCATGTGTTTTTAGATTATATCATATGTCATGACATCATGATCATTGGTCATGCTTAATTTTGTTATCATTTATGTCATGATCATACATGCATTTAATTTGATTAAAATTGATTTAAGGACAATAGCATGACTTGAAGTCCCATCTATAAGGGAATCAAGTAGTGTTATCTTAGAAAATGCATGAGGCCTTAGTTTAAGATAAACCAAAGCTATATCTCACATCTAAATTGACATGTATATGTATTCTTACACCTTAGATACATGTTATATGATAGGATATGAGTTAAGTTCAAGGTGCATAGTTTTTGCATCTAGATGGACTATAATTCATCTTAACTTATTTGTGGATCATTGGGAAAGCTTATGTTCAAGTCATGTACATTAAGCCCAAGGAATATGATCCAATATAGGTTTTCAAAAATATTTTAAAATTCTTTTAGAAAACCTTGGTGAAGTCTATCTTTTGATAGCAATCACCATTGATGAAGTTGATACAAAGTGAGCTAAAACATTAGAGTTTTTTTTACTTTTGAACTTTGTGTCAATTTCACTATTTTATGGGTAAAATATTTTTCTAATATTTTTCACCCATTGTATGTGTTATAAGTATTATATATATGAATTTTCATGATTTTTCGAATTACATATAATTACTTATGCTTTTTGTAATTTCATTTCTGATAACTGAAAAATAGATTTTTAGTTATCGATCATTACCTAATTAGCGATCGGTACGATGAGCACGACATGATCGTGATTTCGAGAGACTCGATCACAGTGATTTTGGGAAAAACAAGGTTGTTTAGCCCGTTTTCAGCTACGGTAAAGTTCCCTAACCACTCCTAACCCTAGGATATGCTTTGGGAAGCATTAAAAAGGGTGAAAATCCATTGGATATGGATTAGAAGAGTTGTTTAGGGTTTGTATCAATTTTAAGGTATGGGAGAGTTAAATATTGAACTTTAGACCTTATTTTTTATGGTTTAGAGTTCCTATTGGCTTAGAGACTTCCCAAGGACATTGTTGGTGCAATGGTCAAGGGGGAGTAAGCCTTTATGGGGAGGTATCCATCATGGGATGATGAATGGTATTTTTCCTCATGAGGGGGAGAAATGGAATTTTGAGATACCCAATTTGGAAATTGGGAGAGTTTGTAGGATTGCCTCTCTTGAGTGATATGAGACTTATTACTAGGAAGATTGTAGGCATCCTAGGTATTTTTGGACCAAGGGGGAGATTGTAAGATCTCATTGGGACATGAGACATTGACCTCCTTGGAGAAAACCTTTTTGATGTTAGTCAAAAAGGGGGAGAATGATTGGGAGAGAATGTTTGGGAAAATTTATGGGATTACCAATTTGGGATAATTGGTAAAGAAGATTTTAGTTAGTGTTCTAACTCAAAGGTATGTGTTTTTGTCAAACATCAAAAAGAGGGAGATTGTTGGTGCAATCGGCCCAAGTCACGATTGACCGGACTCGAGTTTGACTCGAGAGATATTTTGATGTTTGACATGAAGGTTTGACATTGATGTCTGATAATGTTTTGGGGAGACTATTGGTGCAGTCGACCCGGGTCATGATTGACCAGACTCGAGTTTGACTCGAGGGGGATTTTGATGGTTGACTGGGGTTGACCATGTCATAGAAAGTCCAAGTCTTAAGTACTTGGCATGTAAAGTCCAAGCATGAGTCTTGGTAAGGAAAAGTCCAAGCATGGGTCTTGGCATGGAAAGTCCAACATGGGTTGGCAAGTAAAGTTCAAGGGTGTAGTCTTGGCCACGTAAGCCCAAGGGTGTAGTCTTGGCGGTGAAAGTCCAAGTCATGAGTACTTGGCATTTGGAAAGTCCAAGGGGTTTGATATTGGCGGCGTAAAGTCCTAGCGGGAGTCTTGGCATCATAAGTCCAATGGTTGGCGGCGTAAAGTCCAAGCGGAGTCTTGGCAGCGTAAGTACAATGTGCTTTAGCGATGTAGACACCGTTAGCATGACATAGCCGATGGAAGCACCTGAAGGCTAGCGTATGGATGAACAAGTCATGGATGACTTGGAGGGATCCGATAGGCACGAGGCTGACGAAGGTGACTAGAAGGCTTAGGTCTAGGCTACGGGTGGTCTAGCAAGTATAGGGGCACCATACTTGGGTTAAACCTCATGTTTGAGGTTAAAACCTCATGGTTGAGGTGTATCAGTCAACTGGTTGAGTCAACTAGGGTTTGACTGCGGGGAGTGCCCTAGCAGTCGACTGCCAAAGGTGGGCAGTCGACTGATCTTGTGATCAGTCGACTGGTGCTCGATATTTTGGGCACAGAAAAGAGTCAGACTTGATTGCTAGGGTTAACAGTCGAGTGAAGGCTCGATCAGTTGACTGATGGACATGATCAGTCGATTGATGTCCTATCCGTTGGATTTTTCTAGCATGGATTGCACCGTTGTCTCATAGCAATAGTGTCATCAGTAGACTGATGGTCCCGATCAGTCGATTGATAGGTGATTTCTAGCCCAGGTAGCAACTTTAAATGGAGCTCATGGAGGAGGTTTGGAGCAGCGATTTGTTGAGCATTGTTGAACTGATTTGCTTGTTGGAATGTATACTGAAAGCTTAGCTCTTTTTTGTATGAACATTTTATTTTGGAATAAGAATCACATGATCATTGTTTGCACTTTATATATGTGTGCATATTGTCTAATATTTTATATTGTAGATAACATGGTGCTTGGTGTGACACAGAAGATCATGTTATCAGTCCCTTGTAAAATATAAGTAGAGGCTCACGACCAAGATGGTTTTGGACAAACCATTGGCATGGTTGTAGTGTAGCTTGGTATTGTTTTGTCTTGAACATAAAGTTACACTAGTACACTTAGGTGTATTGAGTAGGACCGACATAGAGGTGATTCAATTTAGTACTGACTACATAATTGAATCGGACCTCGGATATTATGTTGTGCATGCTCTTAATCCCGATATAATAACGGGCACATGTACTTAGTATTTATTTCTTTGATTTACCAGAGGGTGATATTTAGATGGATTAAATCAATATGCCCGGTAAGTTGGGAAATGATATTATTTACATGGTGTGCCATTGATTATAGGAGGAAACCGTGTCCTATATATTAGGTTGATGATGTCCCCTTGAGGAGCTCATAAAGTTCATCATGTAAACCCAGCTGGTTGACTTAGTCAACATGATGATAAGGTTGAGTGGTACTACTCGAGGAATTAGATGTTAATTAATTGATGGTCAGTAAATCAATTAATTGACGGACATTCGATATCTTAAACACGGAGAGATTAATGTACGAATAATATATGGATCCCATATTAATTTATGGGGGTTGGTGAGGTAGTTCAATGATGAACCTCTAGTGGAATGGAACATCATTGATGGATCAAGTTTGTGTGGTTCCGATCCATCGGGTGGCCAAGATCCAACTCCTCCTTATGGTCCATATCGTAGCCTAATATAATCCTTGTGAAGTCTAGATCTAAGAATGTAAAACAAAACCTAGAACCAACGGTTAGGATTAAATCCCTAGATCCGATGGTTAGGATGAAACCCTAAAACCAACGGTTGGGATTAAATCCCTAGATCCGATGGTTAGGATGAATCCCTAGAATCGACGGTTGGGATTAAATCCCTAGATCCGACGGTTGGGATAAAACCCTAGATCCGACGGTTGGGATAAAACCCTAGATCCGATGGTTGGGATAAAACCCTAGATCCGACGGTGGAGATTAAATCCCTAGATCCGACGGTGGAGATTAAAGGAGGCTTAAGCCCAATTCTATAAATAGGGGGCTTAGGCTTGGGCGGCATAACAATTGAATAGAGAATTAGGGTTTGGCTTTTCCACAAGTGGGCGGCTAGGGTTTGGGATCTAGGGTTTTGTTTTGGGCGGCAACCTCCTTCCTCCAAGAAGTTGCCGGCGCCCAACCTTCTTCCATCTAGACTTGGCTGGCGCCCATTCTCAAGGCCTCTCTCTTATTCCTTGGACGGCGGTTCTCCTTCCATTGGTGGCCGGTGCTCTTCCTCCTCCCTTTCTCCTTGGTGGCCGGCGGCAACCCCTCTTCAAGTTGGTCGGTGCTTCATCCACTTGCTCCTCGGCCGGCGGTTAAACCAAATTCCCTAATTTGGTGGCCGGTTCTAGAAAGGATAGGTATTTGTTGGTTCTTCTCTTTGTTCGCAGCGGACAAGGAAGGGAAGAACACGATCTAGAAGGCTTCTACTCGTAGAGGATCTTCGTCCACACATCGTCCACGAGAAGGATAGGACATACGGTAGAAGATCATAAGGTATAAAGTTTTTTTTTCTTTATTTACAGATCTGAACATGTTCTTTTATGTTTTGATTATACATGTATGCGTATGAATATATATTGTATAATCATGGACCCCGAAGACAAACACAAAAACTGGCGATCCGTCCGTCATCTCTTCCGCGGCTAACCAACTAGAAGAGTTGTGTTGCTTGAACAACTAGTTTGTTCAAGCGACCACTCAAGTTGTTAGCACGACGACGAAATGGTTGTGCTAAGGAAGCTCATCCCATCCGGATTAATTCTTTCATTAGTGAAAATTTTAATCCGGGGACATGGGAGCCAATGAGCCTCCGAAGCAACTCCCTTCAGGTGGTATCAGAGCCACGGTTTCCGGTTTTGTGTGTTTAGGATTCGGTTAATTTTTATGCACTTATTCATATATTATATGTGCCGGATAATAGTAGGATATGCGTAGTTTAACTCTTTGGTTGCAGGCATAAGATCCGACTATTATGGCCATATGTGTGTATGTGATTGGGTGTGTGTAAATATTTATTATTTGAATCCTCGGGGTTGACGAGGCTAGATTAGTATTTAATTTTTGTAATTAAATACGACATTGTTTAGCCGCTCATTTTAGTTTACTTTCGATCTAGATTATTTGTAGACTCCTTCGTGGAGTATAGGATAGTGGATGTAAATTAAAATAGTTTTATCTCAGCTCGGATCTCTTTGGTGACTTGCGCACGGGAAAAGATGGAACGGACGAGGTGGCGACACGACGGGATGCATATTGGAGGACAATGCCATAATAGTTGGAAAAATTCTATTTTTTTCCATATTTATTGCTTATTTGTTTTATATGCATGTTGTGTATGTTTTAAAATTCCTCATTTTCAATTAACTAAGTGGGAGAGGGACATTTTAATTAATTCCCGCGGCCTCCATTACAATTTGACGTGTGATGCAACAAACTTGTGTGTTGGCTCTGAGTGCCTTCCTCCCTGTGGATGGGTTTGTTTGCGGATCACTAGGTCAAATAATGGTTATAGGAAATTATCTAGGAGCATGTGTACTTCCACAGCGGTAAGGCACATAATCCGAAATAATTCCCTTAGTATCGTATAATGGTGCACACTTAGATGCAAATAGAAGTATCCTCCCCATCGGAGTCACTGCTTTTATTTGTAGGGCCAAAGAGAAACCAACTATTAATTTTATTTGTCAAAAAGTAAGGTTGACAAGATAATAAAATTAATGGGTAAAACCTCCTCTTACAAATGTAGAATTCGTATACGTCCACACAGCGTGACATACGATATTCTCGGTGATTTGAGGTGTTGGTTGATTTTGGGATTTTATTATTTTGAGGAATCAATAATATTTGAAATCTAATATTTTGATCATTGTGATTTTTAGGATTTTCAAATGGCTTTCAACCCACTTGCTGTGATTTTAAAAGAAAACAAACTTACTGAACCAAACTACATTGATTGGAAAAGAAACTTGGATATTGTCTTAACTGCAGAGGAGTACAAATTTGTACTCTTCGAGGTCTGTCCTCCTAAGCCCTCCGATGACTCTGATGAAAAGGAGAAAGAACGTTATAAAAAATGGGTCAAGGCAGATGAGATGGCGCGGTGTTACATTTTGGCATCTATGTCAAATGTGCTGCAACATCAGCATCAGGCCATAGCCACAGCTTATGACATGATGTTCAATCTCAAGGAACTTTTCGGACATCAGAGTAGGGCGGCTAGGTAGGAGGCAATGAGAAACTTGATGACGACCACCATGATCGAGGGAACACCCGTTAGGGATCATGTTCTCAAGATGATGGCTCATCTTAATGAGATGGAAGTCCTCGGAGCTGAGATCGATGGGGAAACCCAGGTCGATATCATTCTCCAGTCTTTGCCTAGGAGTTTTGAGCAGTTCCACCTCAACTACAACATGAATAAGAGGTTGTATTCGTTGGCAGAGCTTCTGACAGAACTCCAGGCGGCAGAGGGGCTTTTTCGTCAGAGTGCTCAAGCCATGGTCGCTCAGAAGGTTTCTTCCTCTAAACCGAAAGGTAAGAAGAAGAAGAAGCAAGGTGGAGCGAAGAAGGTGGCAGTGGGACCTCAGGCAGGAGTGAAGAAGCCGAAAGGCAAGTGCTTCACTTGCAAGCAGATCGACATCGGAAGGCGACCGCCCTCAAAGAACAAAGGTATATCTTCTTGTTTAGTTGTTGAAACATGTTTAGCGGTGTTATCTACTAAAGGTTCGTGTGTAGATACAGGAGCCACTGATCATGTCTGCAATACTTTGCAGGGGTTCCAGGAAACCCGACGACTAGCTGAGGGAGAGATTACCGTCTTCATGGGCAATGCTTCAAAGGTGGCGGCTATTGCAGTGGGAGACGTTTATTTATCTTTTGATAGGAATAAAGTTTTGGTTTTGAGAAATTGTCTTTATGTACATACTTTTAGAAAGAATTTAATTTCAGTTTCTAAATTGTTTATGGATGGATATTCTGTTTCTTTTAATGACAAAGTGGTTATAAAAAGGAATAGGGAGATTATCTGTTCTGGTACATTGGTTGGCAATTTATATACTCTTGAACCGAAAACTCCCACGATGTATATAGAAGTAAATAACTCATCTTCTAAATCTAATAAGAGAAAAGAACCTTCGCAGATGAAC
The DNA here is from genome assembly GCA_025175895.1 of Wurfbainia villosa. Classification (NCBI taxonomy): domain Eukaryota; kingdom Viridiplantae; phylum Streptophyta; class Magnoliopsida; order Zingiberales; family Zingiberaceae; genus Wurfbainia; species Wurfbainia villosa. The sequence goes on along the minus strand of CM046000.1, from coordinate 31,184,323 downwards.
CAAACATATCTTTGGCATCTAAGGCTTGGTCATATTAACCTAAGTAGAATTCAAAGATTGATAGCTGATGGACCTTTGGGTTCATTAGTAGTGGAGGATCTCCCAACCTGCGAATTTTGCTTGGAAGGTAAAATGACCAAGAGGCCTTTCAAGGCCAAGAGGTATAGAGCCAAAGATGTGTTAAAATTGGTTCATTCTGATTTGTGCGGTCCTATGTCTATCCAGGCAAGAGGTAGTTTTGAATACTTTGTCTCTTTTATAGACGATTATTCAAGGTATGGATACATTTACTTGATGCACCGCAAGTCTGAATGCTTTGACAGGTTCAAAGAATTCAAGGCTGATGTGGAGAACCGTCAAGGTAAAAGTATCAAGACATTACAATCTGATCGTGGTGGCGAGTACCTCTTGGGAGAGTTTAGGAATTACTTATCAGAGGCTGGGATTCAATCCCAATTGTCTGCACTTGGCACACCCCAGCAGAATGGTGTAGCGGAGCGAAGGAATAGGATTCTTATGGAGATTGTCAGATCGATGATGAGTTATTCTGAGTTACCTGTTTCGTTCTGGGGGTATGCACTGGATACGACAATGTACACTCTGAACTTGGTTCCATCTAAATCAGTACCTTCTACCCCTGTAGAATTGTGGACTGGGCGAAAGCCTAGTCTGAGACATATTCGGATATGGGGGAGTCCAGCACATTTGCTGAAGGCTGATGCTGGTAAGTTGGAACCTCGTACAGAAGTGTGCATGTTTGTTGGCTACCCTAAGGGAACGAAAGGTGATTTGTTTTATAATCCTAGAGATCAGAGGGTGATCGTTAGCACGAACGCCAGATTTCTAGAGGAGGATTATGTAATGAACCACAAGCCCACGAGTAGGATTGTTCTTGAGGAGTTAACAGGGGAAGTCCCGACTTCAGTACCACCGGTACAAGAGGAGACACCACAAGTCACTGCACCGCGTGTCACAGAGTATACACAGGAGGCACCTCGTCGTAGTGGGAGGGTTGTTAGACAACCCGAGAGATTCATGTTTTTGGGAGAGTCTTCGGACTTAGTCCCTAGTGAACATGAACCTGATCCCTGGACATATGACGAGGCAATCCAAGATAGAGATGCGGTATCTTGGCAAAGAGCGATGAATTCAGAGATAGAATCTATGGATTCTAATCAGGTCTGGGAGCTAGTAGAACCACCCGATGGTGTAAAAACCATTGGATGCAAGTGGATCTACAAGAGAAAGAGAGAAGTAGACGAGAAGGTTGAGACCTTCAAAGCTAGGCTTGCTGCAAAAGGGTATACTCAGAAAGAGGGTATCGATTATGAGGAGACCTTTTCGCCGGTAGCTATGCTTAAGTCTATCCGGATTCTCTTATCTATAGCTGCTCATATGGATTATGAGATTTGGCAGATGGATGTCAAGACAGCTTTCCTTAATGGAAGTCTTGAGGAGAACATCTATATGCGGCAACCAGAGAGATTCATTGCTAAAGGCAAAGAGCATCTTGTATGTAAGCTTAATCGGTCCATTTATGGATTGAAGCAAGCTTCTAGATCTTGGAACATCCGCTTTGATGAGGTAATCCAGTCATATGGATTTATTCCGGATGAGCCTTGTGTATACAAGAGATGTGACGAAAACGTAGTGGTGTTTCTTGTACTATACGCAGATGACATTTTGTTAGTTGGCAACAATATCAAAGTGTTATCAGATGTAAGTGTATGATTGTCCAAACAGTTTGACATGAAGGACTTGGGAGAAGTGGGACACATCCTTGGGATCAAAGTTATAAGGGATCGCAAGAAAAGGATGTTGTGCTTATCTCAAGCTTCATACATTGACACTATCCTTGCTCGTTTTAGCATGCAGAACTCCAAGAAAGGTTTTCTACCTTTTAGGCATGGAGTTCCTTTATCTAAAGAGATGTGTCCCAAAACATCAAAGGAGATAGAGGACATGAAGGCGGTTCCTTATGCTTCGACAGTAGGAAGCCTCATGTATGCTATGCTATGTACGAGACCAGATATCTACTTTGCCGTGGGCATGGTTAGCAGATATCAGAGTAATCCTGGACAGGGACATTGGACTGCGGTAAAGCATATATTGAAGTACCTGAGAAGGACTAGGGATTATATGTTGGTTTACCGGGCAGATCAATTAGTCCCTGTGGGTTACACGGACTCGGATTTCCAATCAGATAGGGACAAGAGTAAGTCTACCTCAGGGTTTGTGTTTACTTTTGGAGGTGGAGCCATAGTATAGAAGAGTGTCAAGCAGAAATGCGTGGCGGACTCTACCATGGAAGCTGAGTATGTGGCAGCCTCTGAGGCAGCCAAGGAAGCTGTATGGCTCAGGAACTTCTTGATGGACTTGGATGTGATTCCTGGTTTGCCCAGAACTATCACAATTTATTGTGATAATAGTGGTACAGTTGCAAACTCGAAGGAACCACGAGCCCATAAGGCGAGTAAACACATAGAGCGCAAGTACCACCTTATACGAGAGATCGTAAAGCGAGGAGAAGTTGTTGTCGCCAAGATTGCATCAGAGGAAAACCTGGCGGATCCATTCACTAAGGCCCTTCTAGCGAAAGCGTTTGATAGGCATGTGGAGTACATGGGGATCAGATGTATGGCAGAGTGATGATGGCATAGTCTTTTAGTATAAGTGGGAGATTGTTGGAATGTATACTGAAAGCCTAGCTCTTTTTTGTATGAACATTTTATTTTGCAATAAGAATCACATGATCATTGTTTGTACTTTATATATGTGTGCATATTGTCTAATATTTTACATTGTAGATAACATGGTGCTTGGTGTGGCACAGAAGATCATGTTATCAGTCCCTTGTAAAATATAAGTAGAGGCTCATGACCAAGATGGTTTTGGACAAACCATTGGCATAGTTGTAGTGTAGCTTGGTATTGTTTTGTCTTGAACATAAAGTTACACTAGTACACTTAGGTGTATTGAGCAGGACCGACATAGAGGTAATTCAATTTAGTACTGACTATATAATTGAATCGGACCTCGGATATTATGTTGTGCATGCTCTTAATCCCGATATAATAACGGGCACATGTACTTAGTATTTATTTCTTTGATTTACCAGAGGGTGAGATTTAGATGGATTAAATCAATATGCCCGGTAAGTTGGGAAATGATATTATTTACATGGTGTGCCGTTGATTATAGGAGGAAACCGTGTCCTATATATTAGGTTGATGATGTCCCCTTGAGGAGCTCATAAAGTTCATCATGTAAACCCAGCTGGTTGACTTAGTCAACATGATGATAAGGTTGAGTGGTACTACTCGAGGAATTAGATGTTAATTAATTGATGGTCAGTAAATCAATTAATTGACGGACATTCGATATCTTAAACACGGGGAGATTAATGTACGAATAATATATGGAGCCCATATTAATTTATGGGGGTTGGTGAGGTAGTTCAATGATGATTCTCTAGTGGAATGGAACATCATTGATGGATCAAGTTTGTGTGGTTCCGATCCATCGGGTGGCCAAGATCCAACTCCTCCTTATGGTCCCTATCATAGCCTAATATAATCCTTGTGAAGTCTAGATCTAAGAATGTAAAACAAAACCTAGAACCAACGGTTAGGATTAAATCCCTAGATCCGATGGTTAGGATGAAACCCTAGAACCAACAGTTGGGATTAAATCCCTAGATCTGATGGTTAGGATGAATCCCTAGAATCGACGGTTGGGATTAAATCCCTAGATTCGACGGTTGGGATAAAACCCTAGATCCGACGGTTGGGATAAAACCCTAGATCCGACGGTTCGGATAAAACCCTAGATCCGATGGTGGATATTAAATCCCTAGATCTGACGGTGGAGATTAAAGGAGGCTTAAGCCCAATTCTATAAATAGGGGGCTTAGGCTTGGGCGGCATAACAATTGAATAGAGAATTAGGGTTTGGCTTTTCCACAAGTGGGCGGCTAGGGTTTGGGAGCTAGGGTTTTGTTTTGGGCGGCAACCTCCTTCCTCCAAGAAGTTGCCGGCGCCCAACCTTCTTCCATCTAGACTTGGCCGGCGCCCATTCTCAAGGCCTCTCTCTTATTCCTTGGACGGCGGTTCTCCTTCCATTGGTGACCGGTGCTCTTCCTCCTCCCTTTCTCCTTGGTGGCCGGCGGCAACCCCTCTTCAAGTTGGCCGGCGCTTCATCCACTTGCTCCTCGGCCGGCGGTTGAACCAAATTCCCTAATTTGGTGGCCGGTTCTAGAAAGGATAGGTATTTGTTGGTTCTTCTCTTTGTTCGCAGCGGACAAGGAAGGGAAGAACATGATCTAGAAGGCTTCTACTCGTGGAGGATCTTCGTCCACACGTCGTCCACGAGAAGGATAGGACATACGGTAGAAGATCATAAGGTATAAAGTTTTTTTTTCTTTATTTACAGATCTGAGCATGTTCTTTTATGTTTTGATTATACATGTATGTGTATGAATATATATTGTATAATCATGGACCCCGAAGACAAACACAAAAACCGGCAATCCGTCCGTCGTCTCTTCCGCGGCTAACCAACTAGAAGAGTTGTGTTGCTTGAACAACTAGTTTGTTCAAGCGACCACTCAAGTTGTTAGCACGATGACGAAATGGTTGTGCTAAGGAAGCTCATCCCATCTGGATTAATTCTTTCATTAGTGAAAATTTTAATCCGGGGACATGGGAGCCAATGAGCCTCCGAAGCAACTCCCTTCATTGCTGGTGCAAATCAGGGTCTTCAACCACGATTCAAGCAATCAAAGATCAAGCAATCAAGTTCACATTTTTAAAGGTTTTCCTTACTTGTATTTGTGTAGCTTACTTGTATTTGTTTGTATTTTATTCTTATTGTTGTAAGAATATTTTTACGAGGTTTCTCCGCCTTCGACTTGTGTCGAGAAGAAATTTATTTAGTAGTGGTCTGTGATTGGCATCGCTAGGGCTCTTACGAGCCCAATCCATGGAGTAGGAACCATTCGATTCCGAACCACATTACATAGTTGTGTTTGCGTGTTTGTATATTGTTATTGCTTTATTTCTGCTGCGCACTAATCATTTGTAGCAAGCATCGCGAACGAATTCCATCGAGCATCGAAACGCTATTCACCCCCTCTCTAGCGGTCACCGAATCCTCTATAAAAATATAATTTGGTATCTCTCTTCGATCCTTGCAAAGTGATAATGCACGTGAGTATCTATTTACTCTGTTTCAGACCTTCTTGGTGTCTCACGGCGTGTTACATCGGATGTCTTGTCCTCATACCCCCCAACAGAATGGAGTTACAGAATGCAAGAATTGCCATCTTCTCGAGACCACCCGAACTCTTCTCCTCCACTCTCACGTTCCTCTTCGTTTTTGGGGTGATGTCGTACTTACTGCATGTTATCTCATCAATCACATGTCTTCCTCTACTTTATAGGGTTAAATACCTCATCATGTATTTTATCCAAATCAGTCCCTTCATCCTTTACCACCTAAGGTCTTTGGTTCTATATATTTTTCTCATACTCTTGATCCAAACATTGATAATTAAACTCTCTCCTCGGTCACATAAATGTGTTTTCCTTGGGTACCCACGGTCTTAGAAAGGGTACAAGTGTTATTCTCCTACTCTCCGACTGTATTTCATCTCTGTTGATGTCACATTCTTTGATTCGGTTCCTTTCTTTGGGTCTTCAAAGTCGTCATCCGAGTTTCCTCCTTCTATGTCTGTGCTAGTCTTTTATCGTCCGGAGGATTCTCTATCACCCCCAGCCCCAATTCCTCCTCCGTTGCAGGTTTATCAATGTCGTCCTCATCCTGCTTTGTTGTCGCCCAACACTGACTCTGCCATGGAATCATCTCTGGAGCCAAGTCCTCCACTCCTTCCTCCGGTCCAGTCTTCTGAATCTGATATTCCCATAGTACTTTGGAAAGATATACATTCCATTCGTAATCCTTCTCCTCATTATATTTCTTTGAGTTACCATCGTCTTTCTCCTTCCTATTATTCTTGTCTTTCCTCCTTGTCATCTGTTTCTCTTCCGAAGACTGCAAGAGATGCTTTTTCCCATCCAGGATGGAAATAGGTATGATGGACAAAATGAGTGCCTTACGGAGCTGTGGGACTTGGGGCCTCATTCATCTATCACCCAGAAAGTCAGTTGTTGGTTGTCGATGGGTATATACAATGAAGGTTGGTCTAGATGGAACGGTTGATCGGCTTAAAGCTCGTCTCGTTGCTAAAGACTATACTCAGATCTTTGGATTGGATTATGGGGACACCTTTTCTCCTGTTGCTAAGATGCCCTCTATACGCCTATTCATGTCCATTGCTGCGATTTAACATTGACCTCTTTATCAGTTGGACATCAAGAATGCATTCTTACATGGTGACCTACTTGAAGAAGTCTACATGGAGTAACGTCGTGTTTTGTTGCTCAGGGGGAGTCTTCTGGTCTTGTGTGCCACTTGCGAAAATCTTTATATGGTCTCAAACAGTCACCCAGAGCATAGTTCGGTAAATTCAGTATTATAATTCAATAGTTCAGCATGACTCGGAGCGAGGATGACCATTTTGTCTTTTATCGCCACTCATCTACTGGTTGTATCTACCTAGTGGTTTATGTCGATGATATTGTCATCATAGGTAGTGATTATCTTAGGATCTCACAGGTGAAACAACATCTTTTCAAAAATTTCCAAACAAAGGATCTTGATAGACTCAAATATTTCTTGGGGATAGAAGTAGCACAGTCCAGAAATGGGATCATTATATCTTAAAGGAAGTATGCAATGGATATTCTAGAAGAAACAAGAATGTTATACTCAAAGATAGTTGACAACCCTATGGATCATAATATCAAGCTCTTGCTAAATCAAGAGGAGCCTCTACCAAATCCTGAATAATACAGGCGATTAGTAGGGAGACTAAGTTACCTTACTATTACTCGTCCAGATATCTCATTTGTAGTAAGTCAGTTTCTCAACTCTCCATGTAAAGAACATTAGGATGTTGTGATTTGCATTGTTTGATATATCAGAGGCGCTCTAGGAAAGGGTCTTTTGTACGAAGACAAAGGACATACTCGAGTTATAGGGTATTCTGATGCAGATTGGGCAGGATCTCCCATTGATAGGAGATCTACTTCTGATTTTTGTATATTTGTTGGAGATAACCTTATTTCTTGGAAAAGAAAAAAGCAAAATGTTATGGCAAGATCCAGTGTAGAGGCAGAGAATCGAGCTATGGTCATAGCCAATCAAGATCTTATATGACTCAAACTGTTGCTTCAGGAGCTAAGGTTTGGAGATGTTACATAAATATCACTTATATGTGATAACTAGGCTACCATGCATATCGCCTCAAATCTAGTTTTTCATGAGAGGACAAAGTATATTGAAGTCGACTGCCACTTTGTCAGAGAGAAAGTCATATCTGAAGAAATATTTACTAGTTTTGTTAACTCACATGATCAACTAGCAGATATATTTACTATGTCACTGAGAGGTCACCGAATTGACTACATATATAATAAGCTGGGTGCATATAATTTATATTCTTCAGCTTGAGGGGGAGTGTTAGAATATTTTAAATATGGCTAGGGATAATTTGTTATCCCTGAATATTAGTTAGGGATAATTATTTCCTAGGATAGAGTTTGATTTATTCTTTAGGATAGGGTTTGATTTATTCATTTGAATAGATCCTAACTGTGCATATAAATAGGGCTTCTTCCATGTAATAGATGTAGTTCCTTTTTTTTTTATGAAATAACAAATTCGTTACCTAACGATGTCTTATCTAGATTAGGTGAATTTCAAGATGCCAAAGAGCTATGGAGCAAATTGACAAAGCTTCATGAAAATCCCTCACCGGCCTTAAGTGAAGAAAAATCTCAAGAGAGTGAGGATTCGGAGGTCGAGAGGTGTTCGACATCCGAGGAGGAAGAAGAGGTGGAAGAATTGGAGGAAGTCTCCACCTCTATGATTGAGGGGGAGAAAAGACCATCCACTCTGGAGCAAAATCAAGAAGAACCATCAACATCCGAGAGAGATGAAGAAGTTCAAAATTCTCTTAGCATGGAAGGTAACTCAAGCACAATAATTATAAATAAAAATCATATTGTTTGTTTTTAGTGTAGGGAAGTAGGACGTTACAAGAGTAAGTGTCCGAAACGGGTAAAGAAGACGACACAAGTCATGCCAAAGATCAAGGAAGCCGGTGCCCAAAGTCATAAGGGCAAGAAGCACGTGGTGTGCTTCAAATGCCATCAAAAGAGGCGCTATATAAGCCAATTCCCTAAGGGAAGACAACCTAGCAAGGGCAAGAGAGGAGCTACACATGTAGGGGGAGCTAAGGCAAACTCTAAGGTATATTTTAATAACGCTCTTTATTTACGTAATAATCAAAAGCAAGCTAGGAGTAATCTTAATTCTCTTGCAATTGTCCATAATCATGAAAGGCATGCTAATAGCAATAAATATATTTGTTTAGGTGCTAAATCATGGGATATTAGGGTTAAGGACAAATCTAGAACAAATAACCCTAGAACAATTCTACCTAAGGAAGCAATTAGAAAGGTAGAAAACTATTTAGGCATTAACCCTAAGAAGGGTAGGCATATGCCTAAGAGAAAGAACTATGCCCAAAGAATTGATGAAAGATCAAAAATTGGACAATTAGGGTTGGAAAATTAAGCCTTGAGGCCAAGGCTTGAGAAATTAGAGAATACCCTTAGAAAGATACAAAATTCAATTCAAGAGTCAAATGGACAAAATCTAAGGTCTATAAGGCAAGAGCCATCTAGGGGCAAGAAAGGGTTGGGTCATAAACCTAAGCCCAAGGATACCTACCATAGTATTCCATTCAATTATGGAACCATTTCTAGGTCTAGGAAAACCAAGGTTACTAGGGAAGTCATCTCTAAGCTTAACCTGTTGGGTTTCTGGCACCGCGGCGTGTGTGTGTTCGATCATGTTTCGTAAACATGAGCACAGCGGAAGCAATTAAAAAAAATAAATCTATATTTATTACAACACACACAACACACGCATGCTATTACAATAAGTGTAGACATAACCGTAAATTAAAATTTGCAATAAAAGAAAATTATCTACGTTATACCTTTCGTATGACGTGTAGCGGGAACGGCATCAACCGGAACGATCCTCGTAAGAATCGTCTCTATCCGTATCCACGCCGAGCTCCTCGGGATGACTTCGCTAAGTCACGAGCTTCGTCTTCGTACGGGTTACTAGCCTCGTGTTGAAGATGACGTAATCGAGAGATGATCACGATCCGAATCCAAATTCGGATCCTAAAACGAGTTCTCAAAACTCGCTTCTCCGGAGAGGTATTCGTCAACCGTTTGACGAATCCTTCATCCCCCACCTCAGAGGATTACCGGAGATCAAATCCCCGGTAAGTTAGCCGCTGTCGGAGCACTAATCGTCGTCCAAACGACGCTCCGATGAGAGGAGGAGAAGCTGTCCAGAAAACTGGACAGCTTGGTGGAGGATATAGGCGCCGGACAACCAAGGAAAGAAAAGCCTCACCTTGATGCCAAACCTATAGGGGATCACCGGAGGGTCGCCGGAGTGTTCACCGGCTGAAGCTTGGTCGCCGGCAATGACTTGGACGGCGGCACAAAGGCTGGGCGGCGGCACTTAGGGTTGGGCGCCGAATTCACCAACAAGGGGTGGGCGGCAACTCTATGTTGGGCGGCAACAACTTGATTAGGGTTTTTGGATTAGGGTTTAAGCCCTATTTTATAGAGAACTAATTCTCTTAATGGTTAATGGATCATATCCATAAAGTCCGTTAACCCGCTCCATTAAGATAAGTTAAAATAAACCAAACCATGATGGTTTATTTTAAGTTAAAACGAACCGAACCAACCTTTGGTTCATTCGTTTAATATAAACCAAACCCTTTGGTTTATTCTCATCCATTGGATTAGAACCAAACCATTTTGGTCCATCCATTATGTCTTCATAAGACACTGCCCATCCACGCTTCCATTGCGACTGAAACAATTTCATGATCGCTTTATGTTTGGTCCAACCAAACATAGTTTCTCTCGGTCTGAGAATCCCATTCTCAAGCTCGTTTTAAATCCTTTGGATTACACTCGTTGTGCGTGTGGCCAAATAGGTTCTCGGTTTATGTTGGCCGTCTATAATTAACCATTAATTATAGATCGATCATGAGTGGCACCTAGTAGTACATCATGATCCCCAATTAACCGAAAAGATCAACGGTTGATCCAGAACTATTTCTGAAACCCTTCAGTAGCTCGAATGAATAGTGCCCCATTCCCTTCACTCATCTTATACCCACTTGGTTCAGGACATGGTCTATTGTGTCAGTCCCCACTAGGCTGACTACGTCACACCTAGCCCAAGTATCATTTCCTCGTCCTACGGATTCTAGTTACTCCACATGTATCGAAGAGTACTTTACTCTAAACATGTAATGCTTTGGCCAAAGACTTTAGTAACAATCCGACGAGAGGCCATAGGTATACATCTCCTCGCAAGGAGTAGTGAATCCTTTATAGGCTATTCAAACACCTTCGATCACTTCGACTTATACCCAATCATCCCGGGTCCACATCTCCTCGGAGATGTTTGCTTAAGATGTCAAAGCATAAGTCTCCATGATCAAGATTACTTGAATACCGCAAGTCAAAGGAACATCGCACTTAAGACACAGTAATAACTTCATTGACATATCTATATATGCAGAGAACCATATGAAGTCTTACGGCTGGTCACTCCAATGAACTAGTTACCATAACTAGCATCCACGATTAACTCCGGACATCACTATGTCTGCAGAGAATCACCGCTTGGATACACCAAGGAGTATACCTGTGCTAGTCTCGTAATTGATGGTGTCCAAATCCATCAATTCATCGACTAGGATAATTCGATACATCACAATTACACATGTAGAGATACTCACTAGTTGTGATCCAATCACAAATTCTCTATGCCGTGAATCGTATCGTGACATTCAAGAAATGAGTTTAAGATCCAATCAAATACATTAAACATGTATACTCAAATAGTGAATCTTCATTTATCATATAAATGGTTCATACATAAGGCGATTGCCTTAGACATCTCTCATATATTAATGTGAAACCTCAGTCAGATTACATACACGCCCTCGAAAGGTGTTTCCATTAAGGAAAGTCGCTTACATCCATCCGCCATATCTCATAATCATAATGAGCCGCTATGGCCAGGAGCATCCGAATGGATTTAAGATAGCTACAAAGTAATAGGTTTCGCCATAATCAACACCTTGCTTTTGACGATATCCTTCGCCACCAATCTAGCCTTATAGGTAATCACATTACCATCCATGTCGCTTTTCTTCTTGAAAACCCACTTGCACCCTATAGGCTTTATGCCTTCAGTGGGTCAACCAAGTTCCAAACTTGGTTTTCATACATGGAATCCATTTTGGGCACCAAGCCACTTATCCCTTTCTCAACTTGTCGACTTCTTCATAACTGTAGGCTCTCATCATCAATGAGTAACACGTCGCTCGATTCACTTACGAAATCCATATCTCTCGTGAATATTGCGTGTTCTACCGTGATCTACGAAGATGTGGTGTTACAATAGGTCCAAATGATTGCTCATCACTATGAGTTGCCTCACAGTGCTTCACTGTATCTCATCAATGTCTATTTGAGTCTCGAGCCTCCTCAAGCTCGACGACACTCCCATCGCTTTCTTGCAAGAGAAACTCTTTCTAGAAACACAAAGATGCCTTGAAACAAACACCTTTTGTTCCACAGGATGATAGAATTGGTAACCCCTTGTTTCCTTAGGGTATCCAATAAATAGACATTTATCAGACTTAGCATCCAATTTGTCTGATACAGTCCGCTTCACATAAGCAGGACAACCCCATATCTTCAAGTAAGATACATGAGGTTTCTTACTATTCCATATCTCATATGGAGTAGTTGAGACTACCTTGGTAGGCATTCTGTTTAACACGTAAACAATGTCAAGTGCATAGCCCCAAAAGGACTTGGGAAGAGTCGATGATTCATCATTGACTGACCATGTCCAACAAGGTCCTAAGCAACGCCTCTTAGATACACCATTATGCTGTGGTGTATAGGGCGGAGTCCATTGAGACAATATACCATTGTCTCTTAGATAATCAAGAAACTCTTGACTTAAGTATTCACCACCTCGATCCGATCGAAGTATTTTGATACTCTTGTCATGTCATTTCTCTACTTCATTTCTGAATTCTTTGAACCTTTCAAAGGCTTCAGACTTATGTTTCATCAAGAACACATACCCAAACCGTGAGTGATCATCGGTGAAGGTAATGAAGTAGCTATAGCCTCCTAAAGCTTGAGTTGACATAGGTCCACATACATCAGTATGTATTAGACCTAGTAACTCTCCCACTGCTCACCTTTCCAAGAAAGGTAACTTAGTCATCTTGCCTTTTAAGCATGATTCGCATGTATCGTATGAATCCAATTCAAACGATTCCAGAATTCCACATCGGTGTAATTCGGACATGCATTTCTTGCTTACATGGCCAAGACGACAATGCCACATGTAGGAGTCTATTTGATTATCCTTTCGAGCACTCTTGTTGCTCGCTTCGATATTGCAAATGTCACTGGATACGTCCAACGTATAAACACCATTGCTTAAAGTTCCAGTCCCATAAAGAACCCCATTCAAAGTTATGTAACAACAATTGTTACTAAACGTCAAATGGAAACCATTTCTATTTAAACAAGAAATAGAAATGATGTTCTTTATCAACAAAGGAATATAAAAGCAATTGTCCCTAAGACAAGTCCGCAGGGAGTTTCAACAAATACGTTCCGATGGCGAGTGCAGCAACCTTTGCTTCATTCCCAACACGTAAATTTGACTCTCCCTTGACGAGTCTTCTTCTATTCCTTAGCCCATGTATGTCATTACATATATGTGAGTCACACCTAGTATCCAATACCCAAGTGTCTAAGGAAATAGAATGACAATCAATAAAGAAGATTTCTGAAGAAGATGGGGCATCCGATGCCTTATCCTTCTTCATGGACTCAAGATAAATCTTGCACTTTCTTCGCAAATGGCTCTCCTTGCCATAATGATGGCAAGTTTCCTTTGTGCTAGTTCTACCTTCTTAGCCCTTCTCTTCTTTCCCTTCTCGCTCCTTTGACTTCCTCTTAGAACCTTTCTTCGAGGAATCAACTAACAGCACCGTCCCCTGCTCATGCTTCTCAGAAGACTCCACAGTCTTCAGCATATTGAGCAGTACCACAGATGAACCTCCTAGCATCTCAGAGGTGAAGAGGAGCTTTGAGACTTTGAACCTTTCGAATCTCACTTGCTCATCAACCAACTCACAAAGATGAAGGACTACGATATGAGCATCCAAATGCTCATGTTGCTTTCGTAGCTTGGGTTCCATCGCGGCTAGCATGATGCAACTCATTTGTTCAGAATCATTCACATGTTTCTGATAGGCCAATAATTGGTCCTGAGTTGCATTGACACTAGGACGGGCGAGAAGAGACGCTTCGAGGACATTTGCAAGCTTTTCAACCTTGAGAACAATTCTCAAGCTTCTAAGCCAGTCCATGAAGCTCGGCCTAGTCAATTTATTCGAATCCAAAATGGAACGCAAATTCAAAGACATCATGATCAATTTTAGAAATACAAAACGAGCATATATGAGAAAATGATTTTAAAATGCATTAATATACATTTATAAATCCCATTCATTTTTCGAATTTCAAAAACCCTTAAAATCACTTCGGGAGATCGTAGATCTATCTCCGAATGGGCTGATATCCATCATAGATAAGAACAACCTTGGAGTGAGTCCAACAAGCCATTCTTAGCTATGATGGTGGGTATCAAGTATACCGATTACATATCATGTATATGTAACTATCACAATGTGCTATCAACTAATTAAATGTTTACACATACATTGGGTTGTTAACACATTAACAAGTATGCATCATATGCATAACACCCAACTTCACCTCTCTTCACATCGACCTTGGAGTGAGTCCAACAAATCGATGCTCCAAGTTAAAGCCGACCCATTAATCGCGAAATAGTTTTAATATGGTTAGAGCGCATTCAACCAATTAGCCAGGCTTGGAGTGAGTCCAACAACCCAAACTAACGATTGACCTCTGACTCTTACCATATTAGAGTTAAACTATTCCAATGATTTGAACATGTTCAGTTCGAGTAGGGCTTGGAGTGAGTCCAACAACCCAAACAAGAAAGCAGAACTCGGTTCTAACCATATTAATGGAAGGTGTAGGCTTTAATATTGAGTTAGGGTTTTATGTCTCATCCTCTTTGCATGCAAATAACTATTATCTACATGGCATGACATACATTGCATACATCTGCATGTCACGGCACGCATGGCATAATGTTATGCATCTAATGCAATTACATGACATACAATTATGTCATGTATATAATTTCCTTATATGTCATAACTATTTATGGAAATAAAATATGTTTAAGATTTGATTCTCCAAATCAAATCATAATTAAATTAGGAAACAAATTTCCAAATCTAATCACATATTTTATTCATGGAATTATTTGATTAAGGAAAATCTATTTAGGAAACCAATTTCCTAAATCTTTAAAACTACTTATGGAAATAAAATATTTTAAGATTTGATTTCCCAAATCAAATCATGATTAAATTAGGAAACAAATTTCCAGAATCTAATCAAATATTTTATTTATGGAAAATATCAATTTCCATAAATACTTCCAACTTTCCAAAAGTGGAAGATTTCCATAAATACTTCTAGACTTTCCAAAATTAAAAAATTTCCATAAATACTTCTAAATTTCCAAAATTTAGAAAATTTCCAGAAATACATTATGACTATCGCAAAACCATTTTTATGATTATGTCGAAACACAACCTGGGCTCTGATACCACTGTTGGGTTTCCGGCACCGCGGCGTGTGTGTGTTCGATCATGTTTCGTAAACATGAGCACAGCGGAAGCAATTAAAAATAATAAATCTATATTTATTACAACACACACAACACACGCATGCTATTACAACAAGTGTAGACATAATCGTAAATTAAAATTGCAATAAAAGGAAATTAAACTACGTTATACCTTCCGTATGACGTGTAGCGGGAACGGCATCAACCGGAACGATCCTCGTAAGAATCGTCTCTATCCGTATCCACGCTGAGCTCCTCGGGATGACTTCGCTAAGTCACGAGCTTCGTCTTCGTACGGGTTACTAGCCTCGTGTTGAAGACGACGTGATCGAGAGATGATCACGATCCGAATCCAAATTCGGATCAAGCGAAGTTCTCAAAACTTCGCTTCTCGGAGAGGTATTCGTCAACGTTTGGCCGAATCGCCCGTCCTCCACCTCAGAGGATTACGGAGATCAAATCCCGGTAAGTTAGCGCTGTCGGAGCACTAACCGTCGTCCAAGCGGCGCTCCGGCGGAAGGAAAGCTGTCAGAAAACTGGACAGCTTGGTGGAAGAATATAGGCGCCCGGCCAACCAAGGAAGAAAAGCCTCACCTTGATGCCAAACCTATAGGGGATCACGGAGTCGCGGAGTGTTCACCGGCTGAAGCTTAGTGCGCGGCGGCAGCAGCACAAAGGGTGGCGGCACTTAGGGTTAGGCGCGAATTCACCAACAAGGGGTGGCTAGGGTTTAAGCCCTATTTTATAGAGAACTAATTCTCTTAATGGTTAATGGATCATATCCATAAAGCCCGTTAACCCGCTCCATTAAGATAAGTTAAAATAAACCAAACCATGATGGTTTATTTTAAGTTAAAACGAACCGAACCAACCTTTGGTTCATTCGTTTAATATAAACCAAACCCTTTGGTTTATTCTCATCCATTGGATTAGAACCAAACCATTTTGGTCCATCCATTATGTCTTCATAAGACATGGCCCATCCACGCTTCCATTGCGACTGAAACAATTTCATGCTCGCTTTATGTTTGGTCCAACCAAACATAGTTTCTCTCGGTCTGAGAATCCCATTCTCAAGCTCGTTTTAAATCCTTTGGATTACACTCGTTGTGCGTGTGACCAAATAGGTTCTCGGTTTATGTTGGCCGTCTATAATTAACCATTAATTATAGATCGATCATGAGTGGCACCTAGTAGTACATCATGATCCCCAATTAACCGAAAAGATCAACGGTTGATCCAGAACTATTTCTGAAACCCTTGATGCTTCGAATGAATCGTGCCCCATTCCCTTCACTCATCTTATACCCACTTGGTTCAGGACATGGTCTATTGTGTCAGTCCCCACTAGGCTGACTACGTCACACCTAGCCCAAGTATCATTTCCTCGTCCTACAGATTCTAGTTACTCCACATGTATCGAAGAGTACTTTACTCTAAACATGTAATGCTTTGGCCAAAGACTTTAGTAACAATCCGACGAGAGGCCATGGGTATACATCTCCTCGCAAGGAGTGGTGAATCCTTTATAGGCTATTCAAACACCTTCGATCACTTCGACTTATACCCAATCATCCCGGGTCCACATCTCCTCGGAGATGTTTGCTTAAGATGTCAAAGCATAAGTCTCCATGATCAAGATGACTTGAATACCGCAAGTCAAAGGAACATCGCACTTAAGCCACAGTAAGAACTTCATTGACATATCTATATATGCAGAGAACCATATGAAGTCTTACGGCTGGTCACTCCAATGAACTAGTTACCATAACTAGCATCCACGATCAACTCCGGACATCACTATGTCTCCAGCCAGTGAGAATCAGCTGCTTGGATACACCAAGGAGTATACCTTGTGCTAGTCTCGACAGAATTGATGGTGTCCAAATCCATCAATTCATCGACTAGGGATAATTCCGATACATCACAATTACACATGTAGACTCACTAGTTGTGATCCAATCACAAATTCTCTCATGCTGTGAATCGTATCGTGGACATTCAGTAAATGAGTTTAAGATCCAATCAAATACATTAAACATGTATACTCAAATAGTGAATCTTCATTTATCATATAAATGGTTCATACATAAGGCGATTGCCTTAGGACATCTCTCATATATTACTAACATAACCATGGTAGATGCCTAGTGGCCAAGGTTTCCATGAAGCCTAGGAAACCCACTAAGAAGGTCACAAGGGAATTTATCCCTAGAGTTGACCTTGGCAAGATCCAATTGACCAAGGCTTCCAAGCCAAAAAGGGTCATTAGAAAGGTACTAAAGGAAGATATTCCTAGTGAATACCTAGTAAACCCAAGGAGCTTGATAACGACCAGTTTATCGTATTATTTTGGTCCTCAATATCAATATTTTTATCCTCTCGAGTGATTTATTATTGATTATTAACATGTTTTATGAGTTTGGATTCATTTTGGACCTTATTGTAAATTCTCTTAAATTTTGGACTTATATGCAAACTTTATCTTTGTTTGTAGGAGATCGAGATGAGCCAATAGACTAAACTCAAGTTGGATCAAATATGACTTCATTTAGAATAATAACGGGCATTTCAAGCTGATTTAATCTGAGCCCTTCATTAAGATCGAAGGCAATTCAATCAAGAGATCAGATCTGAGCAATATGGACCGTCCAATGAAAGCGACGAGATTCTGAGCCATCTATCTAGATATGGAGATATCCAGTCCATACATTTAGATCTGGACATCTTATCCCATCATCCAGATTAAACCGATCATGATAATCCAAGCAGATTGATCATATCCCTTTATTCAAAATCGAGGAAATCATAATCGTTGGATGCATTGCCTAGTTCATTGATTAATCAAGCAATTAAAACCTAGATTGAATCAAGGGCTGAGATTGAGGGGCAAAATGATCGGATAGTCAGAGAAATTGGCCCTTAAATTCCACAATTTCCTCACTCGCGAGCAGAACGACAGTGAAGAACAGATGGCGATCTTCTTCCCCTTTCTCGCATGATCGGATTGCGATCGACGATTCTGCCTCCTCAACAGCGGCGGTGACAGCTACAACACTCCTTTCGATGATCCTTCCCTCCATCAGTGGCCATTGATCCCTTCCCATCCCGCTGGCAGATCGAGATGTCTGGATTCGCCAGTTCGGTCGGCAGCGAGAAGATGTAGGGATTCCGGTCCACCCTCTTCGTCGACGAACTTTCCAGTGCCTGCGACCGAATCTGAGATGGCATGGCTAAACATGATTCGAAAGGTCGAGTTCAACTCTAACTATGGTGATTCAGCGACATCTTTTCCCAGCTCCGGCAACTTCTTTGACAGCCCAATTCCGACGGCAGATCAACAATCCAGCGGTGGTGAAGAGCTCTACAGCTAGTGTTCCGGTTCCACTCCTTCCCGCAGTCGGGATTCGACGGCTCCACCTTTCCAGATCCACCCATTGGCTACCGAGATTTGACATCCTCGCAATCCATCACCGGAGCAGTAGGCAATCATCCGATTCCTATTCAAAGACTTGCCAAGGATTTTTCTAGGAATCCATCATCCCATCCACGAGGGAGTCGCTCAGTGGCATTATCCGTTGTGGAGTTATCGGTGGTTTATGTTTGGAGTTTGTCCATTGAATTGGATGTTTATCTTGATGTTTACTTTGATGCCTAATTGTGATGTTTAATTTGTGTTTAATTCGATCGTTTATCCAACGGTTAACTTGGAACTCAGCTGTAGTTTATTTTGTAGGTTATGAATTAGTGTTAGTTAGCTTTCAATTTTGCTTAGTTGTTCATTAGGTTAATGGTTCCTTAGCTTAGTTGTTCCTTAGTTTAATTGTTTCGTAGCTTAATTGTTCATTAGCTTAATTTCATCGTAATTATAGTTTAGTTAGATTAGATTTTTAATTGCGTACATTGTCGTTCATTCAATATGATTAGACTTTTACATTTCAAACACCATTTATAATAGAAAATCTAAAGCAATAATTAGTGATCCTAAGACTACTGTTCTATCAATTACACTCGTTAAGAAATGATCCGGACCATTCACTATGCTATATTAGCATAGAGAGGGTTTGGTAATTAATTTGGAACGGTACCACGACACAAATACTTTTCATCAAATTTTGGCATTGTTGTCGGGAACTATAATGGTGCTTAGTAGACTTAGGATTGTTTACCCATTTTTCTAAAAAAAAATCAAAATTTTTTATTAGGGCTTCATTCTTTCATTTTCTGTATATCCATGTATTTTATTATGTCTACTTTCTATGTCTTTTGATTTGTTTGTTAGTGTTTCAGGAAAGACCAGGAATTATCTTCTCTGAGAAACATGGATCCGTATTATCAGCAATATGGAGACTACAGTGGATAGTTAGCATCATTGTTGCAACAACAAATGAGTGATAATCATCAGCGACAATAAGAAAGGATAACAAGTTTGCAAATCCAGCTAGATCAAATTGCATCATCCATTAGCCAGATGCAAGCACAAGAGTTCATTCAGCCTCCGTCAAAGACCATTTCTATGGATATCGATGCGCTTAGGGAGATGGATTGTGGAGTGGGTATAGGCATATCTATGATTCAGCTACTCCACAGGACTTCTATGAACCATTGTGTTGTGACGTGATTGTGGACACTGATGGATGTGAATTCATTGAAGAAGTTACTGTTGTGTCAGATATTGAGGATGATGGCATGGCTATGCAACCACATGTTATACATGATCAGAAGTCAATTCTCATAGGAGTGGTGGATAGTTGGGCACCCCCAGATTGGACACTCCCACCTGAGATCGAGTCTCCAACAAGAATGTTGTTGATGAAGGCCCTGACAAAAAATGCAATAATCCAACCCCCAAGCTGGAAACTTCTGTTGAATCGTCTCTGACCTCCAGAGAAGACATATAAGAAGGTGATCATATTAGATGGAGCAACACAGGACTATTCTGATCACATGAAGGAGGCACTCACTTTCTCTTGATCCACCTCACCTCCGGCGTGGATTTTACTTCTGAACCATCTTCAACCACCGGGGAGGACTTTTACTCGACTCCAAGCCTGGATGCTCTTACTTAATCGCCTCTAACTGCCAGGACCTCATGGGAGTTTGCTCCATCTTATCTTCTTTTCTGTTCACTGTATATACATTTCTTTTACTTTATTTATTTTTGTTTTACATGTTATGTTTCGTTTGTTGACTTTTTGTTTAGTCAATTTTTCAAATAAATTTCCTATGCATTCTTTTATATCATCTTAGAAGCCGTGAAAGCTAGTTAAATTTGATTATTGAGTTTCGAGAATTTATTATCATGAATGGATTATTTGATTGCATATAGTTACTACTTGGTGATGGATTATGTGTTGATAGATTGAGATGATTTTTTTTTTCATTCCTAGTGAGGACTGTGCATGTTTTTATTGCTTGTGTGTGATGCACTTGTGGTTATTGTAACTCTAGAATTTTCTTTGATTCTTTCGAGACCACACAACCATAGGTTTTCATGATTACTATGAAGACAATCTCACTGGTTTCCCTTTACTACTTTTGTTGTCACATGTTACTTAAATAATTTTCTTATCATACGCAATGCCATTTTCATTATTCATTCTATTGTCTTTTTATTCCTACATCATGTCATTTCTTCTCTATTTCTATTTTTGGATGTGGAATATTAGATGTTCCATGATGAGTTTTTGCCCGGGATGGACAAAAGTTTAAGTGTGGGGGAGAGAAAGCTCAGGAGAATTCAATATAAGCATAGGCATGTCGTTCTTGATCACCATGGATAAGATGTGTTTTTATTTTTATAGCTGAGCTTGATGTTTTTTTAGAGCATAGGGAAGTGCACTGCATGTAAAAAAATGGGAAAAATATTGGAAAAAAAAGTTGAAAAAAAACATTTGGCAAAAACAATAAAGGCAATAAAAAAAATCTTTTACATGTTGTATAATTTTTTATGTGTGTGATAGTATTTTTGTGATAGACATTCCTTATTGCAACTATTGAGAGATTTATTATATATCATCTATGGATTTGTATTGTGAAAGTGATAGGGGTTGTTTATATGTTTAGTGAATTGTAAAAAGCTAGCTTGGATGAAAACTTTTGGGTCATTGCTTACTTGTACTCATCTATGTAGCATTCAAGTATTTCTATATCTTCTTGCATTTCTTTAGTTATTTCATTTCCTACCTTTCTTTCCTTACACACATACCACTATTTGCTTTTATTCATCTTTTCCTTACATTCTAAGTAAGCCTTCAATGATTATGCATTCTTATGTGTATATAGTAGTGAAGGTAGAAAAAAAGCAAGCATATGGTAGTGCATAAATCATGAGTAGCTTGAGTGAACTCCATTATTATATGCTTATGAAAGCGAGAGAAACCACCACTTATCTTGCGAGGCTTAATCATTCATAGTCTATTAAGGATGGATTGAAGTCACCATGTTTGTTAACCTGTATAAGATTTGAGTCCATGATTGCTTGAGTCTTTGAGATTTGACAATCCTAGGTAACTTTCTTTCATATTTTTCTATTATGCTTGGGAATTGCTAGAGAAATATACCTTTAGTTTACTTTTAGTTTTTTTTTGCTTGCTCGGGACCTGTAAGAATAAGTGTGGGGGAATTGATAACGACCAGTTTATCGTATTATTTTGGTCCTTAATATCAATATTTTTATCCTCTCGAGTGATTTATTGTCGATTATTAACATGTTTTATGAGTTTGGATTCATTTTGAACCTTATTATAAATTCTCCTAAATTTTGGACTTATATACAAATTTTATCTTTGTTTGTAGGAGATCGAGATGATCCAATGGACTAGACTCAAGTTGGATCAAATATGGCTTCATCTAGGATTATAACGGGTGTTTTAAGCTGATTTAATCTGAGCCATTCATCAAGATCGAAGGCAATTCAATCAAGAGATTAGATCTGAGCAATATGGACCATCCGATGAAAGCGGCTGGATTCTGAGTCATCTATCCAGATCTGGAGATATCCAGTTTGTACATTTAGATCTGGACATCTTAGCCCTTCATCCAGATTAGACCGATCATGATCATTCAAGAAGTTTGATCAGATCCCTTCATTTAAAATCGGGGAAATCTTAACCGTTGGATGCATTTCCTAGTTCATTGATTAATCAAGCAATTAAACCCTAGATTAAATCAAGGGTTGAGATTGAGGGGCAAAATGATCAGACGATCATGAAAATTAGCCCTTAAATTCCATAATTTCCTCACTCGCGAGCAGAACGACAGTGCAGAACAGATCGCGATCTTCTTCCCCTTTCTCGCGCGATCGGCGATTCCGCCTCCCCAATAGCGGCAGCGATAGCTACGACACTCCTTCCGACGATCCTTCCCTCCATCAGCCGGCGTTGATCCCTTCCCATCCCACCGATAGATCGAGATGTCGGGATTCGCTAGCTCGGTCAGCAGCAAGCAGATGTAGGGATTCTGCTCCACCCTTTTCACCGGCGAACTTTCCAGCGCCTGCGACCGGAGCTGAGATGCCTCGGTTGGACGAGATTCGAAAGGCCGAGGTTAACTCCTACTGCGGTGATTCGACATCATCTTTTCCTAGCTCCGACAGCTTCTTTGACAGTCCAATTCTGGCGACAGAGCAACAAACCAGCGGCGGTGAAGAGCTCTACAGCTAGTGTTCCAGTTCCACTCCTTCCCGCGGCCGAGATTTGATGGCTCCACCTTTCCAGATCCACCCATTGGCTACCAGGATTCGGCAGCTCCACAATCGATCGCCGGAGCAGTAGACAATTATCCACTTCTAGTTCAGCACTTGTCAGAGGATTTTTCGGCAAGGAATCCAGTCATCCCATCCACCGGAGGGAACTATTTGTTGAGGATTTGTTGGCCGCTAGAGGGGGGTGAATAGCGCATTTCGATGCTTCGATGGAATTTGATCGCATTCGTCTCTACAAAACTTATTAACACAGCGGAATATATAATAACAATAACAAACAACACAATCATATAATGTGGTTCGGAACCGAATGGTTCCTACTCCACGGATTGGGCTCGTAAGAGCCCTAGCAATGCAAACACGCACTATTTATCCAATAAACTCCTTCTCGACAACAAGTCAGAGGTGGAGAAACCTCGTAAAATAAATTACAATAAGTAATACAAGGATCCCTCCAAGTATTAACAAGTCACCTCCGTTAGCTTCACGCCTATCGGATCCCTCCAAGTCATCTATGACTTGTTCATCCATGCGCTAGTCTTCAGGTACTTCCATCGGCTATGTCATGCTAACGGTGTCTACACCGCCAAGGTACATTGGACTTACGCTGCCAAGACTTCGCTTGGACTTTACACCATCAACCATTGGACTTATACTGCCAAGACTTCACCCTTGGACTTTCCAAATGACAAGTACTCATGACTTGGACTTTCACTGCCAAGACTACACTCTTGGATTTACGTGGCCAAGACTACACCCTTGGACTTTCCAAATACCAAGACTCAAGCTTAGACTTTCCTTTGCCAACCCATGTTGGACTTTCCATGACATGGTCAACCCTAGTCAACCATCAAAATCCCTCTCGAGTCAAACTCGAGTCCGGTCAATCATGACCCGGGTCGATTGTGCCAATAATCTCCCCAAAACATTATCATACATCAATGTCAAACTTCTATGTCAAATATCAAAACATCGCTCAAGTCAAACTCGAGTCTGGTCAATCATGACCTGGGCTGATTGCACCAAAAATCTCCCCCTTTTTGATGTTTGACAAAAATACATACCTTTGAGTTAGAACACTAACTCAAATCTTCTTACCAATTATCCCAAATTGGTAATTTCACATTCTCTCCCTTTTTGACATACATCAAAAAGGTTCTCTCCAAGGAGGTCAATGTCTCATATCCCAATAAGATCTTACAATCTCCCCCTTGGTCCAGAAATACCTAGGATGCCTACAATCTTCCTAGTGATAAGTCTCATATCACTCAAGAGAGGCAATCCTATACACTCTCCTAATTTTCAAATTGGGTATCTCAAAAATTTTGATTTTCCCCCTTATGAGGAAAAATATCATCCATCATCCTGTGATAGATACCTCCCCCTAAAGGCTTGCTCCCCCTTGACCATTGCACCAACAATGTCTTTGGGAAGTCCCTAAGCCAATAGGAACTCAAAACCATTAAAAATAAGGTTCAAAGTTCAACATTGAACTTTCCAACCCCTTAAATTTGATATATCACCCTAATAACTCTCTTAATCCATATATAATGGATTTTCACCCTTTATAATGCTTCCCAAAGCATATCCTAGGGTTAAGAGTGGTTAAAAAACTTTATCGTGGCTGAAAACGGGCTAAACAATCTTGTTTTTCCCGAAATCAGCCTGGCAGTCGACTCTAACTGAAAAGACCCAACCTGATACCTAAATATGGACTCTTAGTCCATCCGCTAATAATAGCATAAACCACATACACATGATTGAAAATCCTCTTTATTTTATTTTATTTCAAGTAAGAGTCTCAGATACAGCCTTTACACTCAGCACCTCACTGAAGTATATCATCCCTTTCCACCCTACTCACTCAGACAGTCCAACAATCGTTAACGTCCCGGACAGTGTGTGGCCTGCTCATCATCATCTCCTCGGTTACAACACCCCAGCGTCTCCCAACTCTGCTTGAGAACTCAATTCTCTACCTGTAAATATTTAGTGACATCATGAGTTCACAGCCCAGTAAGTAAATCAAGGGTAAATACACGACGTAGAGAGGGAAAAAGAAATCAAACATAAATCGTAAAGTTATATATATAGATATGTATATCTAGCATGCAACTCCAGCCTAGCATTAATAACTCATAATAAGTCATGCAAATATTACACCATGGCAGTGCAACCAATTCTTAAACAAAAGGGGACATGAAAATATAACAAGCAGTAACCCCATTCATGCTTTTCTATCATGCTAATCAGAGATAACATAAGTCTTCGTGGTACCTCACATTTATTGCATTTTTAAATGCGGAGCCAGTCAAAAACCTTATTTTCTTGTGCAATCCTGAGGTACCTCTAGAAAGAACTAAGGGAATCAGTCATCAGTCATTAGTCATCAGTCAATCTGTCAATTTGGGTGGGCCCTTCCCAGAGCTCATCCTGGGAAGCCCAACCCGTCCAGGCACCACTAATACTCATGTACATACAATTAGCTAGATAAAGAAAGTCTGTCATTTCTTGTCATAGTCAATCATATCTGTCACTTCATATACAGTTGAACATTTCAAGCTAGCATTTAACTCAGAATGTAGATGGATGATATCACAAAACATTATGAAGTAGCATCTACTTTAGGTACAGATGGATAATCATACATATATATATATATTTATATGTATATATAGCATCTAACCTCATACACAGGTAGATGGTAATTACACACATTTACATATAGCATCTACACTCATATACAGAAAGATGGTAATGACACCCATTTACTTATAGCATCTAACCCCATACACAGGTAGATGTTAGTTATAACTGTAGGGAATTCTTTATGCCAAATGGCATATGCGCAACGGAAAAATTAGGATCCCTTCCAAGTGATCCATGCGAAAGCAAACTCGTATAAAATAAATTTCTCTAAACCAAGCCTATCTTATAGGAGAGGATTACCTTTGTTGCGTGCCCTTGTTAATCCCGCTTTTCCTTTTTGGTTGTTTGGATCTTTAGCACGTTCAAATGTCCGTGCCTCTATATGTATCCACACGAGCAAGCTCTTGTCTCACAAAAGGAAAACTAGAAGAGCTCTCCTTTACTTCTTGCTAGAGAAGTCCCTAAAGGAGAGGAAGAGAGGGAAAAGGAGAAAGGAAGAAGAAGACTCCTCTTCTTGCTAGCCTACACTCACAAACCCACACAACCAAAGCTTCCACCAAGCTCTCTCACAACCACAACAACACAACCAAAGCTTCCACCAACAACAAAGCCAATGCTCTCTTTTGGCCGGCCACTTGAGGTGTCTTTTATAGGGTTGGAAAAACCCTTTCACCTCCACACATTCAATGCAATCCATTGCATTGAGACATATCCTTGTTTGGCCGGCCACTTAAGGAGACAAAACCATTTTGTTTCCTTCCACCTTAACTAGCTTAGGTGGATGCTTAGGTGGCATGCTTATGTGGCATGCTTATGTGGCATTCTTATGTGACATTCATGCATGTTGAATTAATCTTATTAATTCAATTAAGCTTATGTTATCATATTGAATTAATCTTATTAATTCAATTAAGCTTATGTTATCATATTGAATTAATCTTATTAAATCAATAAGGTAACATATTGAATTAATCTCATTAAATCAATTAGCTAAAATTCTCATTAAGCTTAAAGTCCAAAAACCATTTTGTACTTAAGCTTATTCCCATATTATTCTAGTCAAACTAGAATACTCTAATTCCTCTAATTATCATGCTCTTTGTGTGTGACCCTATAGGCTCTCATAACGTTGGCAGTGGACCTAAACTCTTTTAGATACACAAGCAATGAGCAGCATCTAGCAATACATCATTGCTACCCAAGTTACGAGATAAGTCAAGATCCGACTAACCTTTCCGTGACTACTATAATATATGACCGTGTCCTTCTATCCTTGATATCAGATTGATCAATGAGGCATAGACCGTGTCATCCTCGATCAATCTATGTGTTTCTTGATCCCTGAGTAAACTAACTCAAACAAATGAGCTCAATATCTCATATTGACTCATTCGAGCATGGCCATGCGTTTTAGTAGTTCTACTCAATCAAGGGGCCCACCGATATCACTCTCGTAATATGAGAGGGATAGATCCCATCTACATCACTCACATCCCTCCGCATAATTTGTTATATACCCAGTAATCGCCTTTATGGTCCACCCTGTTACGGGTGACGTTTGACGATACCAAAGTACATAACTCCTTATGTAGGGAACCGTAGTGACTTCAGGTCTGAGGACTATTCATACCAATAGTCACATGAGAAAGTTTATGACACTCATATAACGATCCATGAAACTTTCTCATGGTGGGTCAGTTCAATATATATTCTCTAATATATACCCATGTGTCAACTTGATATCATATATCCATGACTTGTGAGATCAAGTCATCAATTGACCTACATGCTAGTCTTTATGTATTAATATTGCCCTTGCATATTAATACTTGACTAGGAACATTTAGAAAGTGTTCTCTACAGCCTCTCATAATCAATTCTGCCAATTGATGTGCTGTAGATAAGAACCTACTTTTCTAGGGCATTACTATATTTAATTTAGCTGGCACAAGCAAGACTTAAATATAATAACCAATCCTTTGCCTTTATAGAATATGATACAAAATGTTCCCTATTCAACCATCACATGATTGGTTCTTAGGGCTATAACTAACAATCTCCCACTAGCACTAGTACCAATCACTATGATATCTAATACCTAGTGACCTAGTGTGACCATCATGCTTCTTCTGTGCCAAAGCCTTGGTCAATGGATCTGCGATGTTAGCTTCTGTCGGTACTCTGCATATCCTCACATCTCCTCTATCGATGATCTCTCGAATGAGATGGAAGCACCGCAGATGTGTTTGGTCGATGTGATCGAGGTTCCTTAGCTGCAATAGCCCCATTGTTGTCACAAGAGAGGTCTATTGGATCTGCAATGCTAGGAACTACCCCAAGTTCATCGATGAACTTGCATGAGCCAAACAACCTCCTTTCTTTGCATCGGATCGTAATATACTCTACATTGTAGAATCAAGAATCGTGTCTCGCTTTGAACTCTTCCACCACACCTCCACCATTCGAGCAAAACACGCACTCCGATTGCGATCTATAGTCATCCTTGTCTGCTTTGGAAGCTTGCATCACTGTAACCCTTTACTGATTAGCTCCTCATTGCTCCAAATATCAGGAAATATTCTTTCGTTCGTAAGTATTTAAGAATATTTTTACCGCTATCCGGTGACTTTCACCGGATCCGACCGTATCTACTCGCCATACTCAAAGCATACGAGATGTCGAGTACAAAGAAGCATGGCGTACATGATAGACCCTATAGCAGATGCATAAGGGATCTTATCCATGCGGTCTCTCTCCTCCTTAGAAGAGGGACATTGAGTCTTCGAAAGACTTACACCATGTGATAAAGGCAGAAACCCTTTCTTGGAATTTTGCATAGCAAAACGATCTAGCACTTTATCAATGTATGTACTCTGACTTAGGCCAAGTAATCTTTTAGATCTATCTCTATAGATCTTGATGCCTAGAATATAGGCAGCTTCACCTAAGTCTTTCATCGAGAAACAATTCCCTAACCATATCTTCACAGACTGGAGTGAGGGAATATCATTTCCGACGAGAAGTATGTCATCTACATACAAGACAAGAAATACAACTGTGCTCCCACTATTTCTCTTGTAGACACAAGGTTCATCTTCATTCTTGATGAAACCAAACTCTTTGATTGCATCATCGAATCGAAGATTCCAGCTTCGAGAGGCTTGCTTTAGTCCATAAATGGACCTTTGCAGTTTGCATACCTTTCCAGGATGCTTTGGATCTTCAAAACCCTCAGGTTGTGTCATGTACACATCCTCGAGTAGCTTTCCATTCAGAAAAGCGGTTTTGACATCCATTTGCCAGATCTCATAATCATGGTAGGCTGCAATAGCAAGTATGATCCGAATGGATTTAAGCATCGCAACTGGTGAAAAGGTTTCTTCATAGTCAATACCATGAATTTGTTTGAATCCTTTAGCCACCAATCTACCTTTATAGGTATGCTTATTACCATCCATGTCAGTCTTTACTTTAAAGACCCACTTACACCCAATGGGTTTTACCCCTTCAGGTGGATCAACCAAAGTCCATACTTGGTTAGTGAACATGGATTCCATTTCGGATCTCATGGCCTCTAGCCATTTCTCAGAATCTGGGCTCATCATAGCTTCTTGATAGGATGTAGGCTCGTCAAGATCGACAAGCAATACTTCACCGTTGTCACCAAGAGAAAAGAATATCTCTCGGGTTGACGACGGATCCTATTAGATCTACGAAGAGGTTGGTCTACTTGAACAGGTGTTTGCTCCACAACTCTTTGGGCAACAAATTCCTCATCCACAACACTTTGTGGTGCCTGTTCATTTTCCATCGAAGCCTTAGTGTTATCATCATCTTGAACTTCTTCAAGATGAATTTTACTCCCACTAGTATTTCTAGAAATAAATTCTCTTTCTAGAAAGACAGCATTTCTGGCAACAAACACCTTGCCAAGTGTGGGATTGTAAAAGTAATATCCCTTAGTTTCCTTGGGATATCCTACAAAATAACACTTATCTGATTTGGGTCCTAGTTTATCTGAGACTTGACGTCTAACGTAAGCTTCACAACCCCAAATCTTTATAAAAGACATTTTGGGACTCTTCCCAGTCCATATCGTATATGGTGTCTTTTCTACGGCTTTTGATGGAACGCGATTAAGTGTGAAAGCGGCTGTCTCTAGAGCTAAACCCCAAAAGGAAGTAGGTAGATCAGTCTGGCTCATCATTGATCGTACCATATCTAATAGAGTACGATTTCTCCTCTCAGATACACCATTCCATTGTGGTGTTCCAGGTGGAGTGAGTTGGGATATTATCCCACACTCAGCCAGGTGATCACGAAACTCTTGACTAAGGTATTCACCACCTCGATCTGATCGAAGTAGCTTAATACGCTTACCAAGTTGGTTTTGTACTTCATTCTTGAATTCTTTGAACTTTTCAAAGGATTCTGACTTATGTCTCATCAAATATAAGTAGCCAAATCTACTCATATCATCAGTGAAAGTAATAAAGTACTTATAGCCTCCTCTGGCTTCGACATTGAAAGGGCCACATACATCAGTATGTATGAGTCCTAACAAATCCGTCGCTCTCTCGCCATGTCCACTAAATGGAGTTTTAGTCATCTTTCCTAAAAGACAAGACTCGCATACCTCATATGATTCAAAATCAAATGAGTCCAATAATCCATCTTTATGGAGTTGGGATATGCGTTTTTCATTTATGTGACCTAGGCAACAGTGCCAGAGATATGTTTGGTTCGAATCATTCGATTTGAACCGCTTGGTATTTACGTTATAAATTGGATTTTCTAAATCTAGAACATAGAGACCATTCATAAGTGGTGCATTACAATAGAACATTTCATTTAAATAAATGGAACAACATTTGTCCTTTATTATAAAAGAAAAGTTTTTCTTGTCTAAACAAGATACAGAAATTATGTTCTTTGTTAATGCGGGTACATAGAAGCACTCCTCTAGTTCTAAGATAAGCCCAGTGGGCAAAGACAAAGAATATGTTCCTACAGCTACAGCAGCAACTTTTGCGCCATTGCCTACTCGTAGGTCCACTTCACCCTTTGCCATTATTCTACTATTTCTCAGTCCCTGCACATTAGTACAAATGTGAGATGCACATCCGGTATCTAATACCCATGTAAAAGAAATAGATAGATTAACTTCTATAACGTGTATACCTGAGGCAGAAGTCCCACTTCTCTTGTTCTTTACTTCCTCAAGGTAGACTTTGCAGTTCCGCTTCCAGTGTCCAGTCTCACCGCAATGGAAGCAGTCCCCTTCCTTAGGTACTTTACCTTTACCCTTTAAAGTGGATGAATTGGCCTTGCCTTTGGCTTGGGTCTTACCCTTGCCTTTGCGCTTACCTTTGTCCTTCTTGACCATTAGTACATTACTAACTTTCTTCTTGAGATTTGGTTCAGCAGTTCTCAACATGATGAGAATCTCAGGCAAAGGTTTATCAATTTCATTCATGTTATAATTCATGATGAATTGATTGTATGCTTCCGGCAACGATTGCAGGATAACATCAGTTGCCAATTCTTGGCTCAGTGGAAAACCTAGTCTTTCAAGGTTCTCAACGTACCCAATCATTTTGAGTACGTGAGTTCCTACAGGTGTTCCTTCTTGCATCTTGCATGCAAAAAGAGCCTTAGACACTTCAAAACGCTCGTGCCTAGATTGTCCTTGATATAGTTGTTTCAAATGCTCAACCATATCATAGGCATCCATGTTCTCATGTTGCTTCTGAAGCTCAGAGTTCATGGTGGCAAGCATAAGGCATGACACATCTAATGCGTCATCTTGATGCTTCTTATAAGCATCCTTTTCAAGACGCAGTGGCCGTAGGGGCGGGTATTTCAGGGTAGCCTCTAGGACATATAGTTTATGCGTTCTTGCTTGAGGATAATCCTCAAGTTCCTATACGATAAGAAAGTTTGCTCCATTGAGCTTGTCCTTCTCAAGGACAGATCGCAAGTTGAGGGGTTGTGTCGTGTTAGATGACATGGTGATCTACAACATTAAAATGCAAAGTTAAGTATCATACCTAAATCATTTAATTAGGCCTTTAATTAAATGAGGCTCCCACTAAATTCTCATAGCTACTATTTAGCTATAAATTTATATGGGATAAAGATCCACATCATAATTGCCTTGAGTTAGCTTTGGCTAATCGCCCAAGAGTAGTATAATTAGGTAGGCAATCTTTTGCCAATTACATCTGATGTAACTCTTTAATAGCTTTGGTTAAGTTTTAGATTAGTTTAGTGTTTATTCCTAAACGACTTCAGGTGGCGAGGCATGTGGCCTTCTTGGATATCGGAGCAACGACCACTTCTAAGACAAAGGCGATGTTGAAATCACACAAAATAATGTTAACACTTATGTTCAAAGCTAATATATGCCTCTACTTTCTTAACCAATTAAGAAAACACTTAATTAAGTCTTAACTAAGCGGGACATCACGATTGTCCACTCGCACCCCTCCAAGATAAAATGCATTGCTTTGCTTTGGCAAACCCAATAACAAATGATCGAGGAAGTAGTGAGTACCAACTTTGGTAGGCATATCGTTTAGACTTATTAAGAAATAAACATGTATCATATACATATTAGCATACATCACATATAAGCTAAACTAATCATGCATCACATACAAGCTAAACTAACATGCATCACATACATATTAAACTAACGTGTCATGGTTATGGCCCTTATTCTACAATCATCTCAAGCCAATGAAAAGATTGATTGGTCAACCTAGGGATAGCATCTTCTCCTAAGTGCTTCCTTTTGGTTGTCTTGTGTGTTGACTTCCTCCTTGTAACCTCATCTTCCAATGGACCCTCCATCCTTGTTTTGTACATTACAAAAGGAGAAATACTCGAGTTACATTCGAGTCTAAAACTAATTTTACAACAAGAATATTAGGAGAAAGGCACGACACGCAGGCCGTATTAAGAATTACAACACACAATCACAAACTTTTTGGGACTAGGCCATAACCATGCACCATGTCATTTTAACTTTTAAAAGACATTGGATATTTTATTATGTTTGACAATTGCTAATGCAATTATCAACTCATAATAAAATTTATCCTACTTCTATATCACATATAAAATAGAGAAAACCTATTTTATCGATCTTCATAAGTGGCTCGATACCCTTTGTAGGGAATTCTTTATGCCAAATGGCATATGCGCAACGGAAAAATTAGGATCCCTTCCAAGTGATCCATGAGAAAGCAAACTCGTATAAAATAAATTTCTCTAAACCAAGCCTATCTTATAGGAGAGGATTACCTTTGTTGCGTGCCCTTGTTAATCCCGCTTTTCCTTTTTGGTTGTTTGGATCTTTAGCACGTTCAAATGTCCGTGCCTCTATATGTATCCACACGAGCAAGCTCTTGTCTCACAAAAGGAAAACTAGAAGAGCTCTCCTTTACTTCTTGCTAGAGAAGTCCCTAAAGGAGAGGAAGAGAGGGAAAAGGAGAAAGGAAGAAGAAGACTCCTCTTCTTGCTAGCCTACACTCACAAACCCACACAACCAAAGCTTCCACCAAGCTCTCTCACAACCACAACAACACAACCAAAGCTTCCACCAACAACAAAGCCAATGCTCTCTTTTGGCCGGCCACTTGAGGTGTCTTTTATAGGGTTGGAAAAACCCTTTCACCTCCACACATTCAATGCAATCCATTGCATTGAGACATATCCTTGTTTGGCCGGCCACTTAAGGAGACAAAACCATTTTGTTTCCTTCCACCTTAACTAGCTTAGGTGGATGCTTAGGTGGCATGCTTATGTGGCATGCTTATGTGGCATTCTTATGTGGCATTCATGCATGTTGAATTAATCTTATTAATTCAATTAAGCTTATGTTATCATATTGAATTAATCTTATTAATTCAATTAAGCTTATGTTATCATATTGAATTAATCTTATTAAATCAATAAGGTAACATATTGAATTAATCTCATTAAATCAATTAGCTAAAATTCTCATTAAGCTTAAAGTCCAAAAACCATTTTGTACTTAAGCTTATTCCCATATTATTCTAGTCAAACTAGAATACTCTAATTCCTCTAATTATCATGCTCTTTGTGTGTGACCCTATAGGCTCTCATAACGTTGGCAGTGGATCTAAACTCTTTTAGATACACAAGCAATGAGCGGCATCTAGCAATACATCATTGCTACCCAAGTTACGAGATAAGTCAAGATCCGACTAACCTTTCCGTGACTACTATAATATATGACCGTGTCCTTCTATCCTTGATATCGGATTGATCAATGAGGCATAGACCGTGTCATCCTCGATCAATCTATGTGTTTCTTGATCCCTGAGTAAACTAACTCAAACAAATGAGCTCAATATCTCATATTGACTCATTCGAGCATGGCCATGCGTTTTAGTAGTTCTACTCAATCAAGGGGCCCACCGATATCACTCTGCGTCATATGAGAGGGATAGATCCCATCTACATCACTCACATCCCTCCGCATAATTTGTTATATACCCGATGTCGCCTTTATGGTCCACCTGCTACGGTGACGTTTGACGATACCAAAGTACATAACTCCTTATGTAGGGAACCGTAGTGACTTCAGGTCTGAGGACTATTCATACCAATAGTCACATGAGAAAGTTTATGACACTCATATAACGATCCATGAAACTTTCTCATGGCGGGTCAGTTCAGTATATATTCTCTAATATATACCCATGTGTCAACTTGATATCATATATCCATGACTTGTGAGATCAAGTCATCAATTGACCTACATGCTAGTCTTTATGTATTAATATTGCCCTTGCATATTAATACTTGACTAGGAACATTTAGAAAGTGTTCTCTACAGCCTCTCATAATCAATTCTGCCAATTGATGTGCTGTAGATAAGAACCTACTTTTCTAGGGCATTACTATATTTAATTTAGCTGGCACAAGCAAGACTTAAATATAATAACCAATCCTTTGCCTTTATAGAATATGATACAAAATGTTCCCTATTCAACCATCACATGATTGGTTCTTAGGGCTATAACTAACAATAACTGATTCACATAGCAAATAGGCATTTGAAAGATTTGATGAACAATAAACTAAAATGATAACATGGCACATTATGGATGATCGTAAATATCTATACATAGCATCTAACCTCATACACAGGCAGATGGTAATTATAATATTTTACATAGCAACTACAACATAAAGAAAAATCTTCCGAACCGTTAACTAAGCATGTAGAGGGGATAAGAACATAACAGAATTACTCTACTAACATTGAAGTCTCATCTATAATCCAGAAATCCCAACTTTCCATGGCTCCATCATTTTATACTAACAATTAGCTCCTACCTACAACGATTTCACCGTTATATCCCTCGGTAAAGCTAAGAGAATTTTCCAGGAACCCTAAATCAGCCCCTCCGAGACCCTTAACTGGAGTTGACCTATATCACAGCTGCAACCGGACTACACCCTCTTCCTATCTCTGCAAAAGATCCAACCGAATCGTCCAATCCCATACGCCATTCACCACCGCAGAACCTATCTGTGCCGGAACCCAATCCAACCCGATGGCAACCTTCATCCAGGTTCTACCGTCCCCTCTGTCCCTAAACCCACCCGGAAATTCCTAATCACACTAAGCAATCCCTCCCTGCAAACTCCCAGCGACCACCCACACATCCAGCATAAACGTCCGATCGCAACCCCCCCATCTCAAGCTCAAACAAAAACCTAAAATCCCCCATTCAAACACCATGTGATCAGCCCTCTAGAATCGATCTACAACCACCCACCCTTCGATTTATCCACGAAAATGTCAGCGTCACCCCACGAACTCACCGGAAATCGAGCTCGATTACACCGTTTAAATGCCCAAAACAAGCCTTCACCCGAAATCCGATCGGAAACTCCAATCTCACGCGCAAACAAACACCACCAATTAAACCCTTAAAACGATCTACATCCCTCCATCGCCAGTCTTTTTCCAGAGATTTACTTACTGTACAGCCGAGGGAGGACGATCGGGTGGCCGCCGGCAGCTTCGTGACGATCTTCGGCGGAAGAAATCGCCGAGAAACGTTTATCCGAGTCAAGGCGAGGGGCGACGAAGGATGGCTGGAAAAGGTAGGGAAAGAATGGGGATCTACTGTGGCTTATAAACGCTGCTTTTTAGGTTAAGCCAACTCGAGTTAAGTCCAAGCTAGCCCCAATTGAACCCCAGTCTCACCTCAATTAATCCAAACACCCCTTCAAGCCCAACCCTTTCCCCGTAACGATCATAGGAACTCCGTTTGAATTCAGACTTCCCAGTCCGACTATACCTACCCGTTTATTTCTGTTATTGTTATATATATATATATATATATATATATATATAGATATTTTATTTATTTATTTATTTTTTTCGAGACTTGACAACTCTCCTCCCCTTAGAAGAATTTCGTCCTTGACATTCGACTTACCAAATAATTCGGGGTAATGGTCACGCATGTCCCGCCTGGCCTCCTGTAGCTTCCTCCTTTGGCCGATTTCGCCATAAAACTTTCACCATTCGATTTCTTATTTCTCACTTCCACTCACGATCCAAGATCTGCTTCCGTATTGCCTCATAAGATAGGTCCGTGTCCATCAGATGGCCTCATGCCCAATTACATGTGCAGGTTGGATAGGTACCTCCCGAGCATGGATACATGGAACACATTATGAACTCCCCGCCAGATTTGGTGGTAATGCAACCGGTATGCCCTGGTCCCAATCCTGGCCTAGAATCTCAAAAGGCCCAATATACCCTGACCGAGTTTGCCCTTCCCGCCAAAACCTCGCACTTCTTAATAGGTGACACTTTGAGAAATACATGGTCTCCCACCGTGAACTCCAAGTCCCTCCTTCGACAATCGACTTTGAGTATCACATTCTCGCCCTGATTCGCCACCAATTCCATACAGGCTACACATCTCCTAACTAGAACTGCGCCTTTCTCCTACCTCTTCCCAATGCAATGGAGTTCTACACCTTCTTCCGTAGATAGCAGATAGGAGCCATACCGATGGTGGCTTGATAACTATTATTATAGGTTAACTCCACCAAAGGCAATTTAGACTCCCAACCCCCTTTAAAATCTATAATGCAAGCCCGTAGCATATCTTCTAAAATCTGAATTACTCGCTCAGATTGACCGTCTGTCTGGGGATGGAAAGCAGTACTGAAAGTAAGTTTCGTACCCAATCCCCGGTGCAAGCTCTTCCAGAATCCGGATGTAAATTTTGGATCTCTATCTGACACAATCTGATCCGGAATTCCATGTAACCTTACTATTTCCAGATATACATTGTACCATAGTGAAAGTGGTTTTCACTGGCAGGAAGTGTGCTGACTTCGTCAATCGATCCACAATGACCCACACTGCATTTGATCCCTTAGTCGAGATCGGTAATCCTACCACGAAATCCATGGCAACATTTTCCCACTTCCAGATGGGTATCGGAAGCGGTTCAAGCAATCCAATGGCCTCGTGCTCTTTTTCACTGTGATGTAAGGCACTCATGAACCATCTTGATTATGTCTCTTCATGCCCGCCACCAATATAATAGCCGATATCTTTATACATCTTCGTCGGGGGTGAACCGAGTACGGAGTAGTGTGGGCTTCCATCATGAGATTCTCTCTCGTAGATCCTTCTTAGGCACCCATATGCGCCTTGTATCTCACAATCCCATCAACCACGAGTAGATGGTGCCACCTTTGCTTCATCTCTCGTGTTTCCATTCCATTAATCGCTTGATCCGATGCTTGTTCTCGCCTCGAATTTGATTCCAGAAATCCGATTTAACCGTCGCCGCTAATCTAGCTCGCCACTGCTATCACTTCCACCCGCAATTGGAATTCGATATCAACCTTTCTAGTCAATCGTGATAATGCCGCTAACTTGCGACTCAGCGCATCCGCCACCACATTTGCCTTACCCGGGTGATAGTTAATATTGCAATCATAATCCTTTACCAACTCCAACCATCGTCTCTGCCGCATATTCAATTCCTTCTGAGAAAAGAGATATTTCAAGCTTTTATGATCTGTGTAGATCTCACAACGTTCTCCGTAAAGATAGTGTCGCCAAATCTTCAAAGCAAATATAACTGCTGCTAATTCCAGATCATGTGTAGGATAATTCTGCTCATGCACCTTCACCGGTGGCGGGATAAGGCGATGACCCTCCCATTCTCAGACAAGACAACCCTAGCTGGTGTTGGAGGCATCAGTGTACACCACAAACTGCCCAAAATTGTCTGGAACCGCAAGCACCGGTGCCATCATCAACCTTTCCTTTAACTCCATAAAAATCCTCTCACACCGAGCAGTCCATTCATACCTCACCCCCTTTTTGGTCAACGTTGGGTAGCGAACGTGAAATTTTTAATGAATCGCGAATACCCGCTAGTCCCAAGAAACTCAATTTCGTAACATTTCTTGGGTAGCCCAACTCGATTGCCTCCACTTTGATCGGATCCACCTCTATTCCCTTCTCTCGAGACTATGTGCCCTAGGAATGATATCCGCCTCAACCAAAAATCGATTTATTTGAACTTAGCGATAACCGCTTATCCTTCAAAGTCTGCAGCACTGTGCTGTCGGATGTTGTCGGTGTTCTTCGACTTCGGGAGTAAATCAGATAATCATCACAAAGACAATCACAATCGATCCAAGTATGGAAGATCAGGTTCATCAAATCCATAAAGGCTGCGGGGCATTAGTAAGCCCCAAGCGGCATAACTAGAAACTTCGTAATGGCCATATCGAGTTACGAAGCGATTTATTAACATCTTCTCCTTTAACC
This sequence comes from Wurfbainia villosa, assembly GCA_025175895.1. Classification (NCBI taxonomy): domain Eukaryota; kingdom Viridiplantae; phylum Streptophyta; class Magnoliopsida; order Zingiberales; family Zingiberaceae; genus Wurfbainia; species Wurfbainia villosa. The sequence continues at coordinate 31,146,113 of CM046000.1, read as the reverse complement.
CGATGTTGATGGTATCCCGACCTCAAATCAATCTTTGAGAATACGGTTGCTCCCTGTAGTTGATCAAACAGATCATCGATTCTAGGCAACGGGTACTTATTCTTAACAGTAACCCGGTTCAACTCTCGGTAGTCAACGCACAGCTGCATCGACCCGTCCTTCTTACGGACGAACAACAGCGCTCCCATGGTGACACCTGGTCGGATGAAACCCTTATCCAATAGTTCTTATAGCTTGCTCCTTGGTTCCTTCATTTGATTAGGTGCGGCGATGCGGTGCTTTAGACACGAGGTGGTTCCGATAGTAGTTCTATCCCAAACTCGACTTCACTGATAGGGGTAAACCACCTGCAATGTCCTCGGAAACACCTCGGGAAAATTTGAACTACCTCTACTTCCTCTAGATTGGTCTAGGGCCTCACTACTCATTATGTTGACTAGAAATCCGTTACACCCCTTACTCAACATTTTCTGAGCTTTACATGCGGACACAATATGAGGAAGCCCCAGAGTGGAGGTTGCATTGAAGACGAAAAATTCATCATTTTGTAGTTTTAGTTTAAGTCCTTTGTCTACAATCAATAATTGCCTCGTCTTAAGATTGACCAATCCATACCTAGAATCACATCAAGTCCATCATTTCCAACACAATAAGGTGGCGTACCTTTGTAGAGTTCTGCATCTTCATCGGACAGTTCCTCACTATTCTATTACTGGTCAGTTCCTCCCCAGAAGGTAAGGACACGCGATAGCCGGTAACCATCCAATCACATGAAATTTCCAGTCTTGCAACATAAGCCACAGATATGAAAGAGTGTGTAGCTCCAGAATCACTTAAGGCATGAGCGGGTAGATTGACAATAGAAATTCTACCTGTGATAATGGTGAATCTGGATCCACTGCTCTGTGTCATGGCATACACCCTTCCTCTGGTTGGCTCTGTGAGTTGCAGGCGATTCATAGCAAAATGCCCCGACTTCTTACACTTGTAGCACACGTCTGTACCCACTAAGCATTGACCTGCATGAGCCTTCTCACACTTGGGACACTGAATTTTTCTTTCGCCCTTAGAAACAGTATGGTCAACTGGTCGGGGTTCTGGGCCGTGTCGTATGCTCATATGTACTTGCCTCAGCTGAGCGTATGCAAACTTCTTGACTCGATGAGGTTCCCTTCCTTGGTAACTCGGTCTCTTGTTCTGTACCTCCCTTATCATGTCATTCCTGTCCCTCTCTGACATCAGAGCCTGATCCACAGCCTCCCTGAAGGTGGTAACTCGACTCACTCTGACATCATGTCGAATCGCTGCCCTCAGTCCCTCAGTAAAATGTTTCAGCTCCTCTACTGGTTGACTTGCAATCATAGGTACAAAATACCGCCCCTTCTCGAATTCTCTAACATACTCACCAGTCGGTCCCTTGGCGAAGCTCAGGAATTCCCTAGCCATTCGAGTTCTTGTGTCGTGATGAAATATTTACCATAGAATACCTCTTTAAATTTAGCCCAGTAATCGTAGCTAGGTTCATCGCCGCGTGCCCTCCCACCATATCCGAGCTTCGCCGCGCAACATGAATATGGCGCATCTCACCTTGTCGGCATCCATAAGCTGCATGAATTCGTATATCGTCTCCAATGATCGAATCCATCCTTCTGCAGCGATAGGATCTGTACTTCCCTTAAACTCCGCTTCGGACCAAGATCCTTGAATCGCTTGTACATCGGATTCACCGCAGTAGGCCCACCGCGCATTTCCTTGCTCCTGGCTCTCAACTGGATCTATTCTCCCGAATCCGACTGCTTCTGCATGATTGCGTAAGCTCGGCCGAAACCGACTACTCGCCTTCCCCATTGTTCCTTCGACCCTACCACTTCCCTCTGTAACCTCAAACATGATTACATTAAAATTATTACTTGAAAAGTAAGTATAAAACCTACAACCATGAGGATGAATGTATCCGAGTCCTTGATGAGATGGCGTGCCAACACCGCATCCTTTGGGATCGTGCTCGATACCAATAAAAGACCCAACGATACCTAAATATGGACTCTTAGTCCATCCGCTAATAATAGCATAAACCACATACACATGATTGAAAATCCTCTTTATTTTTTTAATTTCAAGTAAGAGTCTCGATACAACCTTTACACTCAAGACTCATCAAGTATATCATCCCTTTCCACCCTACTCACTGCATACCCAACAATCGTTAACGCCCTGACAAAGGTGTGGCTCGCTCATCATCATCTCCTACATAACACCCTGCCTCCCAACTCGCTTGAGAACTCAATTCTCTACCAGAAATATTTAGTGACATCATGAGTTCACAAGAAGTAAATCAAGGGTAAATACACGACGAGAGAGGGAAAAAGAAATCAAACATAAATCGTAAGTTATATATATAGATATGTATATCTAGCATGCAACTCTAGCATTAATAACTCATAATAAGTCATGCAAATATTACACCATGGCAAAGGTAACCAATTCTTAAACAAAAGGGGACATGAAAATATAACAAGCAAGAACCCCATTCATGCTTTTCTATCATGCTAATCAGATAACATAAGTCTTCGTGGTACCTCACATTTATTGCATTTTTAAATGCGAGCTACAAAAACCTTATTTTCTTGTGCAATCCTGAGGTACCTCTAGAAAGAACTAAGGGAATCAGTCATCAGTCATTAGTCATCAGTCAATCTGTCAATTTGGGTGGGCCCTTCCCAGAGCTCATCCTGGGAAGCCCAACCCGTCCAGGCACCACTAATACTCATGTACATACAATTAGCTAGATAAAGAAAGTCTGTCATTTCTTGTCATAGTCAATCATATCTGTCACTTCATATACAGTTGAACATTTCAAGCTAGCATTTAACTCAGAATGTAGATGGATGATATCACAAAACATTATGAAGTAGCATCTACTTTAGGTACAGATGGATAATCATACATATATATATATATTTATATGTATATATAGCATCTAACCTCATACACAGGTAGATGGTAATTACACACATTTACATATAGCATCTACACTCATATACAGATAGATGGTAATGACACCCATTTACTTATAGCATCTAACCCCATACACAGGTAGATGTTAGTTATAACTGATTCACATAGCAAATAGGCATTTGAAAGATTTGATGAACAATAAACTAAAATGATAACATGGCACATCATGGATGATCATAAATATCTATACATAGCATCTAACCTCATACACAGGCAGATGGTAATTATAATATTTTACATAGCAACTACAACATAAAGAAAAATCTTCCGAACCGTTAACTAAGCATGTAGAGGGGATAAGAACATAACAGAATTACTCTACTAACATTGAAGTCTCATCTATAATCCAGAAATCCCAACTTTCCATGGCTCCATCATTTTATACTAACAATTAGCTCCTACCTACAACGATTTCACCGTTATATCCCTCGGTAAAGCTAAGAGAATTTTCCAGGAACCCTAAATCAGCCCCTCCGAGACCCTTAACTGGAGTTGACCTATATCACAGCTGCAACCGGACTACACCCTCTTCCTATCTCTGCAAAAGATCCAACCGAATCGTCCAATCCCATACACCATTCACCACCGCAGAACCTATCTGTGCCGGAACCCAATCCAACCCGATGGCAACCTTCATCCAAGTTCTACCGTCCCCTCTGTCCCTAAACCCACCCGGAAATTCCTAATCACACTAAGCCCCTCTCGCAAACTCCCAGCGACCACCCACACATCCAGCATAAACGTCCGATCGCAACCCCCCCATCTCAAGCTCAAACAAAAACCTAAAATCCCCCATTCAAACACCATGTGATCAGCCCTCTAGAATCGATCTACAACCCTGACCACACCCTTCGATTTATCCCTGAAAATGTCCAGCGTCACCCCACGAACTCACCGGAAATCCTGAGCTCAGTTACACCCGTTTAAATGCCCAAAACAAGCTGCCTTCACCCTGAAATCCGATTGAAAACTCCAATCTCACGCGCAAACAAACACCACCGATTAAACCCCTTAAAACCGCTCTTCATCCCTCCATCGCCCTTCATTTTCCAGAGATTTACTTACCGTACAGCCGAGGGAGGACGATCGGGTGGCCGCCGGCAGCTTCGTGACGATCTTCGGTGGAAGAAATCGCCGAGAAACGTTTATCCGGGAGCTGGCGGCGAGGGCGACGAAGGATGTAGCGCGTGGAAGCAGAGGGAAAGAATGGGATCGGCCGTGTGGCTTATAAACGCTGTTTCTTTAGGGTTAAGCCAACTCGAGTTAAGTCCAAGCTAGCCCCAATTTAACCTAAGTCTAACCTCAATTAATCCAAACACCCCTTCAAGCCCAAACCTTTCCCCGTAACGATCATAGGAACTCCGTTTGAATTCAGACTTCCCAGTCCGACTATACCTACCCGTTTATTTCTGTTATTGTTATATATATATATATATATATATATATATATATATATATATAGATATTTTATTTATTTATTTATTTATTTATTTTTTCGAGACTTGACACTAACAGAGACCAGTCGACTATCGTGCCAATCAGTCGACTGATAACTGAAATATCAGAATTTCAATTATCAGAAATGAAACTCAAAAATTCATAAATAATTATACGTATATTGAAATATCATGAAAATTCATACGTATAATACTTATGACACATACAATTGGTGAAAAATATTGGAAAAATATTTTATCTATAAAATATCGAAATTGATACAAAGTTCAAAAGTGAAGAAAAACTTCAATGTTTTAGCTCACTTTGTATCAACTTCATCAATGATGATTGCTATCAAAAGATAGACTTCACCAAAGTTTTCTAAATGGATTTTAAAATGATTTTGAAAACCTATATTGGATCATATTCCTTGGGCTTAATGTATATGACTTGTACACAAGCTTTCCCAATGATCCACAAATACAATAAGATGAGTTTAAGTTCATCTAGATGCAAAAACTATGCACCTTGAACTTAACTCATATCCTATCATCTCACATATATCTAGGGTGTATAAAACACACAAAAGTCAGTGTGATGTGAGATGTGAGTTTTGTTTATCCTAATATAGAATTTCATGTATTTTTCTAAGACAACCCTACTTGATTCCCTTATAAATGAGACTTCAAGTTATACCATTGTCCTTAACTCAATTTTTATTAATGCATGAATGATTATGGCATTAATGATGATATAAATAAATACATGCACATAATCATGGTGTCATGGCATAAGATGGAATCTAAGCATACATGACATTTAACCTTAATCCTAAATATGATCATGACATATTAAATGATTAAAAATAGATATGATGTCATGACATGATATATGACAAATCAAGCATGACAAATAAAGTATAAGGTATATAATACCTAAATTTTAGTATTTGTTGCCATTTTTTATTATTAATCTCATTTTTCCATATTGTCATTTATTCTCCAAGTGTGCTAAAAGCCCAAAATGACACACTACAACCTCTAAACCTAAAATGTGATATTTTTAATTGATTTTTCATAATCCCAAAAATATATTGGCACATCCTAAAATCTTTTAGGATTATTATTCAAATCTTTTTCCAAGGTATCCATAACCTTGAAAATGACCTAAGGTGTCACATTTACTATGGTTAGGTTAGCTATCCATCCATTTAAAGTTGGCACACCTTAACCCATCTAGCGTAAATCGATCACGCTCTTAGGAACCCAAAACTTATTTGAGCTCCTAGGGTTTACTATGTATTCCTTAGGGATAACCTCCCTAGATACCTTCCTAATGACCCTTCTAGGCTTGTTAGCCTTGGTCATTGTGGTCTTGCCTAGGTTAACTCTAGGGGTGACTCCCCCTGTAACCTTCTTAGTGGTCTTCCTAGATTTCATGGAAACCTTGGCCACTAAGCACCTACCTTGGTCAACCTTAGGGATGACTTCCCTATTGACCTTGGTTTTCCTAGACTTAATTTGAGTTCCATAATCAAATGGAATATTGTGGTAGGTCTTTTTGGGCTTAAACTTGCCCTTGGATTGTTCTTGATTTCCAGGTCTTTGACCTTGACTCATAGACCTAGATTTTTGATCACTTGACTCTATAATTGAATTTTGCATCTTTGCAAGGGTCTTCTTTAATTTCTCAAGCCTTGACCTCAAAGCTTGATTTTCTTTTTCTAATTGCCCAATTTTTGAATTTTGATTTAATCTTTGGGCATTATTCTTTCCAGACATATGCCTAGTCCATTTGAGGTTAAAACCTAAGTGCTCTTGTACCTTTCTAATTGTCTCCCTAGGTAGAATTGGACTAGAATTATTTGACCTAGATTTGTCTTTAGGTAAATTTGTTTTAGGGACATTAGTCACAAATTTCTCCTTATTCCTAATGTTGGCATTCTTAGCTCCTAAACAACACTCCCTATTTCTAGCATGCTCTTTATAATAAATAGCAAGATAATTAAAATTCCTAGCATGCTTTTTGACATTTAAATTAGAAGGTGCAGTACTAAAATGTACCTTAGGGTTATCCTTAGCTCCCCCTACTTGTGATGCTCCTTCTTGGGTCTTTTTGCTCCCCCTAGGGCATTGACTCCTATAATGCCCTCTTTGATTGCATTTGAAGCATATAATGTGATCCTTTCTTTTGATGGTTGGGGAACCAGCTTCCTTGACCTTTGGTCTCGATTGAGGCTTCTTGACCTTCTTTGGACACTTACTCTTGTAGTGCCCATGTTCCCTACACTCAAAACACATAATATGATTTTTATTTGAAATTGAAGTGTTTGAGTCACCTAGGGTGGTGGCGAGGGTCTCTTGAGCTTGCTTTTCCTCTCGATCGGATGTAGATGGTTCTTCTTGTTGCTCCGGTATTGAGGATGCCCTAATCTCCTCCCCCTCAATCCTAGAGGTGGAGGCTTCTTCCAATTCCACCTCCTCTACCGATTCGGAGGTTGACTGTAAAATACTGAAAAAATAGAAAATACCCTTGTTAATTAAGAAATTATCTTATAGAATTTTTAGGAATTTTTAGAAATTTTTCTGGATTTAAACGAAAATTTTATAGATATTTCATGAGGATAAAGCAAACAGGCTTTTGTAAAGCCTGTTTAGACTATAATGAGGTGTTAAATTTCTCAATAAATCCGATCCCTTCCATTTCCCATGACTCCTTTTTCCCCGACTCCCTTTCTTCCCTTCTCGGCCGATCGTTCATGTTTCCCCTTCTCTGCTTCTTCGCTCCTTTGATCACGGATTCCTCTTTCCCACTCGTCGCCGCCTCTGACCAGCCGTTATCGGTCGGCCTCTAGACGACGCAAGCCCCAGCCATTGCAGTCTTACTTCTACCGTTGCCATTGCGAGATCTTGCCTTCGAACGTCGCCTCTCTTTGCCGGATCTTGCTCTTCCCACTCGCCGCCAACCCTTTTGATTGTCGGTCAGTCTTAGAATCGACCACAACGAGCACCTCCAGGAGTAGCAGATCTGTCGCCTTGCTCCCGCCGCTATGGATTTGTCTTGTTGTTGCCCGTTGCGGTTGAAGCTCCATCACCCTATGTTGAGCACCTCTGTCATCGTCAACTTGCATCAGTGTCGGCCCTTCTTTTATCATTCTTACAGCAGAAAATGTCACCGTCTTGTGGTCGGAAATCACTCGAGCAGAGCCGCCGGTGAAGTAGCAATTATCGATATATTTCTTCTGTTTACTCCTTTTTCACTTCTGTCCGGTGTTTGATGGATTGGGAGCATGGATGCTCTGGTGAACAGAAGAGAAGGGAAGGTTGCTATTGCCCTTCTCTGCAGCTTCGTCGCTGGAGATCACCATCTGAACAGTCGCATGGTCATCACTTGTCTCATCACCAGTAGCCCATGTGGGGGGTTAATGGTCGATTTTCCTTTTGGTTGATGCGAATTGGGTTGGTTCCATGAGCAACCCCCATTGCCATAACCGGGAAGCACACCGCCGTGCAACTACTGGCGGTTCGATCATGGTATTGTGAATCATCCACAGTTGATTCTGGGTGAGCTTGTTCAAATTTCTATTCTATAAATTGAGGATATAAATAGATATTTTAGAAGGGATTGGTGATTGATTTCAAGTGATGAAGTGAGCTGAATGGAGTCTTATTCGACAAGAGACTTGATCTAAATCCATTGTGGATCATGAGAAAGAGACAAGGTAAGTTTGAATCTAAGGCTACGTTTGGTACGGGGTAATGTAATCAACCTTGTAATGTAATCAAGTTTGTAATGTAATGTAATGTAATGTGTATTACATTACTATGTTTGGTTAGCGATTGATGTGTAATCTTTGATTACAAAAGTGATTACATTCGTTTGTTTGGTATCCATATTTGTTATAAGGAATGTAATTCATATTATTATAAAATGACAAAAATAGCCTTATAAGGTTGTCACCGATCGCCGCCGGCCGGGCCGTCGGTTGTCGTCATCACGGCCGCTGGTCGTCGGTCGCCGGCCGCCGGCCGATCGCCGGGCGGCCGGTCGCCGGTCGCCGGCCGCCGGTCACGGTCGCACCAGGTCGCCCGGCCGGCAGCCACGGCCGGCCTCGAGAAGCAATTAGAAAAAATAAAAGAAGGGCATATTTGTAAAGATAAATATTGAGTCCGTAATATAATCGGATTACATCGCTTTTCCTTCGTAATCGAGATTACGGATCTTGGCTCTTATTTTGTAATGCGATTACATTACATTACATCTTTGAAATGTTAACAAACAAAGTAAATCATCTTGTAATGTAATCCGATTACATTACAAGCCTGATTACCCCGTACCAAACGTAGCCTAAGTGTTATGAAAACAACATTTGAATTACAGTTGGTTAAAATGTGTAGGATGAAATCGAAGCAATCGGTAGTTAACTGATGGTGATATGATGATATCTTTGTAGGATTGGTAGACCAATCTGCTAGATAAGATACTGGTTAGAGAATGTTGAATTAGTTAGATATAAAGATCGATGTAGGATTCGATTCAATCAGTCGATGTGAGATAGACTTAGTTATGTTCTATGTTTTTCTTTGCAGGTCCTCGATTGGTGATAGATGCTTATACGCGTGGATAGCTAGCATGAGCTATTTAACATGTGGGTAATTCCTACCCTGGTCAGGTAGTTTTAATGCATACAGATTTAGATGCATGATCATCTTATATAATCATGTTACCTTGACTCTGTTCTTATTTACTCTTGCGCTTGATACTTTACCTTTGGTTGTTAACTCCATTGTTGCTATCATGTTGATTTTATCATGATTAGGAGTTATATATATGTGATGTAAGTAACCTATAATTTGTTTAGTTAAGTGTAAATAGTAAAGTCCGGATGACAACCTGACTGTAAATTGGGCAAAAAGATCATCCGTAGGTAGATAATGTCTTGAACCTAGGGTTAATTCTAGTACCCTTAGGTTGCATGTTTACCACTGACCATGTATTGTGTAAATGGTCAAGTGAATGGTATTTAGTGTGTCGCTACGGACCGGTGGTCCTAGCTTATTATAATTAGATGAGTACGACTCTACAGGATAGAGAGTGCGTCCATCAGTTGAGTACAACTCTCTGTAGGATAGAGAGTGCATCAATTAGATTGGTATGACTCTCTATAGGATAGAGAGTGTTATGATCAGTTGAGTACGACTCTCTGCAGGATAGAGAGTATGTTGATCTGATTAGTATGACTCTCTGTAGAATAGAGAGTCTGTGGTGGATGTATGTATGTGGGACATTGCATTCATGTCATTTGCATGCATGCTGGCGACATGGTCTCCCTTGTGGTTGAGAGGGTCGCGAGTCATCCTGCCTCCACAGTTACTCATTGGAGGAGTAACCGGTGTGAGGGAAGAGCATTGTGGTGCCGCACTCTACCACTATAAACGGTGGTAGTGGGATTTGCATGTCATAGTCCTGTGTGTGTGGCACTCAACTACTTATGGGTAGTGACTGTCGAAGTGGCCAACAACAGGGACCCCCATCGTGTAGCTTTCTCTTCACGCTTATATGTTACTCGATCATACTGCCCACTCGGCCACTCGAGAGTAGTGGTTGGTGTTGAGTTGGGACAGTTGTCATGCTCGAACCACCGAGGCCACACTGGGGTCATGGTAGCTTTAGGGTGAGCTGACATGACCATGCATGCTGCATTGCCGGCTTATGACATTTTTGCATATTGTCATATATATATATATATGCATGTATATATATATATATGGATGATTGTGATTAGTATACATATATAGATGCAATATATATATATATATATATATGTTTATTGTGATGCTGCATTTGATTGTACTATGCTTGTTGCATTTGGTTGTACATCATTTTCATACTGTTAGTAATATATGAGAGATGTCCTAAGGCAATCGCCTTATGTATGAACCATTTATATGATAAATGAAGATTCACTATTTGAGTATACATGTTTTATGTATTTGATTGGATCTTAAACTCATTTACTGAATGTCCACGATACGATTCACAAAGATGAGAGAATTTGTGATTGGATCACAACTAGTGAGTATCTCTACATGTGTAATTGTGATGTATCGGAATTATCCTAGTCGATGAATTGATGGATTTGGACACCATCAATTGCCGAGACTAGCACGAGGTATACTCCTTGGTGTATCCAAGCAGCTGATTCTCACTGGCTGGAGACATAGTGATGTCCGAGTTAATCGTGGATGCTAGTTATGGTAACTAGTTCATTGGAGTGACCAGCCGTAAGACTTCATATGGTTCTCTGCATATATAGATATGTCAATGAAGTTCTTACTGTGGCTTAAGTGCGATGTTCCTTTGACTTGCGGTATTCAAGTCATCTTGATCATGGAGACTTATGCTTTGACATCTTAAGCAAACATCTCTAAGGAGATGTGGACCCGGGATGATTGGGTATAAGTCAAGTGATCGAAGGTGTTTGAATAGCCTATAAAGGATTCACCACTCCTTGCGAGGAGATGTATACCCATGGCCTCTCGTCGGATTGTTACTAAAGTCTTTGGCCAAAGCATTACATGTTTAGAGTAAAGTACTCTTCGATACATGTGGAGTAACTAGAATCCGTAGGACGAGAAAATAATACTTGGGCTAGGAGTGGCGTAGTCAGCCTAGTGGGGACTGACACGATAGACCATGTCCTGAACCAAGTGGGTATAAGATGAGTGAAGGGAATGGGGCACGAATCATTCGAGCTGCTGAAGGGTTTCAGAAATAGTTCTGGATCAACCGTTGATCTTTTCGGTTAATTGGGGATCATGATGTACTACTAGGTGCCACTCATGATCATTCTATAATTAATGGTTAATTATAGACGACCAACATAAACCGAGAACCTATTTGGTCACACGCACAACGAGCGTAATCCAAAGGATTTAAAACGAGCTTGAGAATGGGATTCTCAGACCGAGAGAAACTAGGTTTGGTTGGACCAAACATAAAGCGAGCATGAAATCATTTCAGTCGCAATGGAAGCGTGGATGGGCCGCGTCTTATGAAGACGTAATGGATGAACCAAAATGGTTTGGTTCTAATCCAATGGATGAGAATGAACCAAAGGGGTTTGGTTTATTTTAAACGAATGAACCAAAAGTTGGTTCGGTTCGTTTTAACTTAAAATAAACCATCATGGTTTGGTTTATTTTAACTTATCTTAATGGAGCGGGTTAACGGGCTTTATGGATATGATCCATTAACCATTAGGAGAATTAGTTCTCTATAAAATAGGGCTTAAACCCTAATCCAAAAACCTAATCAAGCTTGGCCGCCCAAACCCCTTCCTCTTGTTGGCGGCCTAGCTTGTGTGCTGCCGTCCATCTCTTTGCCGGCGTCCAAGCTTCAGCCGGTGAACCCTCCGGCGACCCTCCGGTGATCTTCCTAGGCCTCGGTGAAAAGGTGAGCACTTGGCTTCCTTGTTTTGGCCGGCGCCTACTCCTCCACCAAGCTGTCCAATTTTCTAGACAGCTTCTTCTCCTCTCGTCGGAGCGTCGTTTGGACGACGGTTAGAGCTCCGACAGCGGATAACTTATCGGGGATTCGATTTCCGGTAATCCTCTGAGGTGGAGGACGAAGGATTCGTCAATCGGTTGACGAATACCTCTCTGGAGAAGCGAGTTTTGAGGACTCGTCTTAGGATCCGAATTTGGATTCGGATCGTGATCATCTCTCGATCGCGTCGTCTTCAACACGAGGCTAGTAACCCGTACGAAGACGAAGCTCGTGGCTTAGCGAAGTCATCCCGAGGAACTCGGCGTGGATACGGATAGAGACGATTCTAGCGAGGATCGTTTCCGGTTGATGTCGTTCCCGCTACACGTCATACGAAAGGTATAACGTAGATAAATTTCCTTTTATTGCAAATTTAAATTTACGGTTATGTCTACACTTGTTGTAATATGCATGCGTGTGTTGTGTGTGTTGTAATAAATAGGAGTATTTATTATTTTATTGCTTCATTGTGTTCATGTTTACGAAACATGATCGAACACACACACGCCGCGGTGCCGGAAACCCAACAGTGGTATCAGAGCCCAGGTTGTGTTTCGACATAATCGTAAAAATGGTTTTGCGATAGTCATAATGTATTTCTAGAAATTTTCTAATTTTGGAAATTTAGAAGTATTTATGGAAATTTTCAATTTTGGAAAGTCTAGAAGTATTTATGGAAATCTTCCACTTTTGGAAAGTTGGAAGTATTTATGGAAATTGATATTTTCCATAAATAAAATATTTGATTAGATTCTGGAAATTTGTTTCCTAATTTAATCATGATTTGATTTGAAATCAAATCTTAAAATATTTTATTTCCATAAGTAGTTTTAATGATTTAGGAAATTGGTTTCCTAAATAGATTTTCCTTAATCAAATAATTCCATGAATAAAATATGTGATTAGATTTGGAAATTTGTTTCCTAATTTAATTATGATTTGATTTGGAGAATCAAATCTTAAACATATTTTATTTCCATAAATAGTTATGACATATAAGGAAATTATATACATGACATAATTGTATGCCATGTAATTGCATTAGATGCATAACATTATGCCATGCGTGTCGTGACATGTAGATGTATGCCATGTATGCCATGCCATGTAGATAATAGTTATTTGCATGCAAAGAGGATGAGACATAAAAACCCTTAAACAATATTAAAGCCTACACCTTCCATTAATATGGTTAGAACCAGAGTTCCGGTTCTTGTTTGGGTTGTTGGACTCTCTCCAAGCCCGGCTCGAACCCGAACATGTTCAAACCATGGAATAGTTTAATACTAATATGGTAAGAGTCAATCGTTAGCTTTGGTTGTTGGACTCTCTCCAAGCTGGTCTAATTGGTTGAATGCGCTCTAACCATATTAAAACTATTTCCCAATTAATGGGTTGGCTTTAACCTGGAGCATCGGCTTGTTGGACTCTCTCCAAGGTCGATGTAAAGGGAGGTGAAGTTGGGTGCTATGCATATGATGCATACTTGTTAATGTGTTAACAACCCGATGTATGTGTGAACATTCAATTAGTTGATAGCACATTGTGATAGTTGCATATACGTGATATGCAATCGGTATAGTTGATACCTACCATCGTAGTTATGAATGACTTGTTGGACTCTCTCGAGGTTGTTCATAACTATGATGGATATCGCCATTCGGAGATGGACCTACAATCTCCCGAAGTGATTTTGGGGTTTTGAAATTCGAAAAATGAATGGGATTTATAAATGTATATTGATGCATTTTAAAATCATTTTCTCATATATGCTCGTTTTGTATTTCTAGGTCAATAAATTGATCATAGCGTCTTTGAATTTGCGCACTATTTTGGATTGAACAAAGTAGTGGGCCTAACTTCTGGGTGGCTTAGAACACGAGAATTGTTCTCAAGGCGGAAAAGCTTGCATATGTCCTTGAAGAGCCTCTTCCTGACCGTCCTAAGGACGATGCAACTCCAGACCAAATGTTGGTCTATCAGAAGCATGTGGCGGTCACGAGTGGCGAGTTGCATCATGCTAGCGGCGATGGTACACAGTGCAAAGCGGCATGAGCATATGGATGCTAATACTATGGTCTTCCATCTTCATGAGTTGTTCGATGAGCGGAGATCCGAAGGTTCGAGGTCTCTAGGCTCCTCTTCACCACGAAGATGCAAGAAGGTTCATCGTAGTGTAGTTTGTGCTAAAGATGAACGGGTACATCAAGCGGCTAGCTACCCTCGGTTTTGTGATGGATCATGAGTTAAGTATTGACTTAATTCTGCATTGTTTGCCCAAGAGTTTCTCACAATTTGTGATGAACTATCGGTTAAACAAATTAGAATCCACCATTCCCGAGCTCCTCGATATCTTTGAAGGCATGGAGCCTTACATGAAGCATGAGGAGAAGGCGGTTACATTAGTTGATTCCTCAAAGAAAGGTTCTAAGAGGAAGGCAAAGAGCGAGAAGAAAGGAAAGAACAAAAGGCAAAGAAAGGCGGAACCCGGTATGCAAAGGGCACTTGCCATCATTTGTGAGGAAGGCCCTTTGTGAAGAAAGCGCAAGATTTATCTTGAGTCCATGAAGAAGAAGAAGGCATCCGATGCCCCATCCTCTTGAGTATCTTCGTTATTGATTGTCATTCTATTTCCTTGGACACTTGGGTATTGGATCTGGGTGTAGCTCACATATATGTAATGACATACAGGCTAAGGAATAGAATAAGACTTGTCGAGAGAGTCAAATTTGCGAGTTAGGCAATGGAGCAAAGGTTCTTTGCGTTGCCATCGGAACTTATTCTTTGAAGCTCCTAGTGGACTAGTCTTAGAAGGGACAATTGCTATTATGTTCCTTCTCTAATAAAGAACATTGTTTCTATTTCTGTTTAAATAGAAATGGTTTCCATTTACGTTTAGTAACAATTGTTGTTATATAACTTTAAATGGCGTACATTATATGGAACCTTGGAACTTGAGTAATGGCATTTATCGTTGGGCGTATCGGTGACATTTTCAATATCGAAGCGAGCAACAGCGTGCTCGAAAGGATAATCAAATAGACTCCTATATGTGGCATTGTCGTCTTGGCCATATAAGCAAGGAAGCGCATGTCAGAATTACACCGATGTGGAATTACGGAATCGTTTGAATTGGATTCATACGATACATGCGAATCATGCTTAAAGGCAAGATGACTAAGTTACCTTTTTGGAAAGGTGAGCAGTGGGAGAGTTACTAGGTCTAATACATGCGATGTATGTGGACCTATGTCAACTCAAGCATTAGAAGGCTATAGCTACTTCATTACCTTCATGATGACCACTCACGGTTTGGGTATGTGTTCTTGATGAAACACAAGTCTGAAGCCTTTGAAAGGTTCAAAGAATTCAGAAATGAAGTAGAGAAACAACATGACAAGAGTATTAAAATACTTCGATCGGATCGAGGTGGTGAATACTTAAGTCAAGAGTTTCTTGATTATCTAAGAGACAATGGCATATTGTCTCAATGGACTCCGCCCTATACACCCACAGCATAATGGTGTATCGAGAGGCGTCTTAGGACCTTGTTGGACATGGTCAGTCAATGATGAATCATGCAACTCTTCCCAAGTCCTTTTGGGGCTATGCACTTGACATTTGTTTACTTGTTAAGCGAGAATGCCCAAGGTAGTCTCAACTACTCCATATGAGATATGGAATAGTAAGAAACCTCATGTATCTTACTTGAAGATATGGGGTTGTCCTGCTTATGTGAAGCGGACTGTATCAGACAAATTGGATGCTAAGTCTGATAAATGTCTATTTGTTGGATACCCTAAGGAAACAAGGGGTTACCAATTCTATCATCTTGTGGAACAAAAGGTGTTTGTTTCAAGGCATGCTGTGTTTCTAGAGAAAGAGTTTCTCTTGCAAGAAAATAGTGGGAGTGTCGTCGAGCTTGAGGAGGCTCGAGAGACTCAAATAGACATTAATGAGATACAGTGAAGCACAGCGGTGACAGTGATGAGCAATCAATTTGGACCTATTGTAACACCACATCTTCGTAGATCTGGTAGAACACGCAATATTCCTGAGAGATATGGATTTCTCGTAAGCGAATCGAATGACGTGTTACTCATTGATGATGAGGAGCCTACCAGTTATGAAGAAGTGCTGACAAGTTCAGAAAGGGACAAGTGGCTTGGTGCCATGAAGTCGGAAATGGATTCCATGTATGAAAATCAAGTTTGGAACTTGGTTGACCCACCTGAAGGGATAAAGCCTATAGGGTGCAAGTGGGTTTTCAAGAAGAAAACCGACATGGATGGTAATGTGATTACCTATAAGGCTAGATTGGTGGCGAAAGGATATCGTCAAAAACAAGGTGTTGATTATGACGAAACCTATTACTTTGTAGCTATCTTAAATCCATTCGGATGCTCTGGCCATAGCGGCTCATTATGATTATGAGATATGGCGGATGGATGTGAAAGCGGCTTTCCTTAATGGAAACACCTTCGGGGCGTGTATATGATACAGCCTGAGGGTTTCACATCGGTTGATAAAACCAAGGTATGCAAATTGCGACGGTCCATTTATGGATTGAAGCAAGCATCCAGGAGCTGGAATATCCGTTTTGATGAGACAATCAAAAGGTTTGATTTCTCACAAAATCCAGACGAACCTTGTGTGTACAAGAAGGTTAGTAGAGTGCGATCGTATTCCTAGTATTGTATGTCGATGACATACTACTTATAGGAAGCGATGTTTCAATCTTACGATCGATTGAAGGTTTGGTTATCAAGACATTCTCCATGAAAGACACAGGAGAAGCAACCTACATCCTCGGGATTAAGATCTATAGAGATAGATCGAAGCAGTTGCTTGGTCTTTCACGATCTACATATATAGGACCGATTGCTAAAGAGGTTTAGCATGTCGGAATCCAAGAAAGGTTTCCTACCCATCAGGCATGGGGTACACCTTTCGAAGTCTATGTGTCCGCGCACAGAAGACAAGAGGATTTGCATGAGTAAGATTCCCTATGCATCCGCAATAGGATCTATCATGTATGCTATGTTATGTACGAGGCCCGATGTATCGTATGCTCTGAGTGTCATGGCGGATACGATCCGATCGAGAATGGATCATTGGGCGGTGTTAAGGCGATCCTTAAGTACTTGAGAAGAACTAAGGATGTGTTCCTAATATATGGAGAAGGGGACATGGTGATACGCGGGTATCACGGATGCGGCTTCAGACGACAAGGATGATTCAGGTCTCGATCGAATCGTGTTCACCTTGAATGAGCGCGATGAGTTGGAAAGGTTCCAAACAAGAGGCATGGCGATTCTACCCGAGGCGAGAATACATTGCGGCCGGGCGGCAAGAGGCGGTTTGGATCAAAAAGTTCGTTCATGAACTTGGTGTGATTTCGGCCATTGTTGAAGCAATAGATCTCTGCGACAACAATGGAGCAATTACCTTGGTGAAAGAGCCAAGGTCTCATCGTCGATCAAACATGTGCTTCGCCGCTATCATCTTATCAGAGAGATCATCAGTAGGAACGAAATACAAATCGAGAAAATTCCCACTGAAAGGAACTTAGCGGATCCTTTGACTAAGGCATTACCTCAAAGTAAGTTTGAGGGTCATGTTCGAGCTTATGGTATTGGATACCGTAGCGATTGGCATTAGGCCAAGTGGGAGTCTATTAGTAATATATGAGAGATGTCCTAAGGCAATCGCCTTATGTATGAACCATTTATATGATAAATGAAGATTCACTATTTGAGTATACATGTTTTATGTATTTGATTGGATCTTAAACTCATTTACTGAATGTCCACGATACGATTCACAGCATGAGAGAATTTGTGATTGGATCACAACTAGTGAGTATCTCTACATGTGTAATTGTGGTGTATCGGAATTATCCCTAGTCGATGAATTGATGGATTTGGACACCATCAATTCTGTCGAGACTAGCACGAGGTATACTCCTTGGTGTATCCAAGCAGCTGATTCTCACTGGCTGGAGACATAGTGATGTCCGGAGTTAATCGTGGATGCTAGTTATGGTAACTAGTTCATTGGAGTGACCAGCCGTAAGACTTCATATGGTTCTCTGCATATATAGATATGCCAATGAAGTTCTTACTGTGGCTTAAGTGCGATGTTCCTTTGACTTGCGGTATTCAAGTCATCTTGATCATGGAGACTTATGCTTTGACATCTTAAGCAAACATCTCTAAGGAGATGTGGACCCGGGATGATTGGGTATAAGTCGAAGTGATCGAAGGTGTTTGAATAGCCTATAAAGGATTCACCACTCCTTGCAAGGAGATGTATACCCATGGCCTCTTGTCGGATTGTTACTAAAGTCTTTGGCCAAAGCATTACATGTTTAGAGTAAGGTACTCTTCGATACATGTGGAGTAACTAGAATCCGTAGGACGAGGAAATAATACTTGGGCTAGGTGTGACGTAGTCAGCCTAGTGGGGACTGACACAATAGACCATGTCCTGAACCAAGTGGGTATAAGATGAGTGAAGGGAATGGGGCACGAATCATTCGAGCTGCTGAAGGGTTTCAGAAATAGTTCTGGATCAACCGTTGATCTTTTCGGTTAATTGGGGATCATGATGTACTACTAAGTGCCACTCATGATCGTTCTATAATTAATGGTTAATTATAGACGACCAACATAAACCGAGAACCTATTTGGTCACACGCACAACGAGCGTAATCCAAAGGATTTAAAACGAGCTTGAGAATGGGATTCTCAGACCGAGAGAAACTAGGTTTGGTTGGACCAAACATAAAGCGAGCATGAAATCGTTTCAGTCGCAATGGAAGCATGGATGGGCCGCGTCTTATGAAGACGTAATGGATGAACCAAAATGGTTTGGTTCTAATCCAATGGATGAGAATGAACCAAAGGGGTTTGGTTTATTTTAAACGAATGAACCAAAAGTTGGTTCGGTTCGTTTTAACTTAAAATAAACCATCATGGTTTGGTTTATTTTAACTTATCTTAATGGAGCGGGTTAACGGGCTTTATGGATATGATCCATTAACCATTAAGAGAATTAGTTCTCTATAAAATAGGGCTTAAACCCTAATCCAAAACCTAATCAAGCAGCTTGGCCCAAACCCCTTCCTCTTGTTGGCATCAACTCCATTACCGCCGCCCAGCTTGTGTCTGCCGTCCATCTCTTTGCCGTCAAGCTTCAGCCGGTGAACCCTCCGGTGATCTTCATAGGACTCGGTGAAAAGGTGAACACTTGGCTACATTGTTTTTGTCCGGCGCCTACTCCTCCACCAAGCTGTCCAGTTTTCTGGACAGCTTCTTCTCCTCTCGTCGGAGCGTCGTTTGGACGACGGTTAGAGCTCCGACAGCGGATAACTTACCGGGGATTCGATCTCCGGTAATCTTCTGAGGTGGAGGATGAAGGATTCGTCAATCGGTTGACGAATACCTCTCCGGAGAAGCGAGTTTTGAGGACTCGTCTTAGGATCCGAATTTGGATTCGGATCGTGATCATCTCTCGATCACGTCGTCTTCAACACGAGGCTAGTAACCCGTACGAAGACGAAGCTCGTGGCTTAGCGAAGTCATCCCAAGGAACTCGGCGTGGATACGGATAGAGACGATTCTAGCGAGGATCGTTCTGGTTGATGCCGTTCCCGCTACACGTCATACGAAAGGTATAACGTAGATAAATTTCCTTTTATTGCAAATTTAAATTTACGGTTATATCTACACTTGTTGTAATATGCATGCGTGTGTTGTGTGTGTTGTAATAAATAGGAGTATTTATTATTTTTATTGCTTCCACTGTGTTCATGTTTACGAAACATGATCGAACACACACACGCCGCGGTGCCGGAAACCTAACACATACATGCTACCCGCATCGCTTATACGGTCGTGTAGGATACCTATATAGTTGTTGGATTGTCTATTGTATTCTTTGACCTATATTTATGTCGTTATATGGTTTAGAGCAGATTTCATGTATATGTATATATTGTGGATATGTACTCAGGTTGGATAGGTGTAGCGTAGCAGACGTTCAGGTATGTCTGCATTTTATATTGGCTTTTGGTGAGAAGGTATATACATGAATATGTTATCATGCTAGTGATAACTATAGATTTTTCTATCGAAATACATGTGATATTGATATATACATGTTTTTCTATTACCTGCTGAGTTTTACTCACCACCACGGACCCTGGGTTTTTCTGTCGCCCAGGTAACAGGTAGCCGACTTCGTGATGGACTTGGAGCACCGTTGGCTGGCATCGTCTCATCTCAACTCCGAGAGTCTGGGTTTTGGATTTTCATTGGTGTTCCGATATGGATTTGGTTTATGTGATGTTTTGTAGTGATTGGATGTAAATGTTGTACTTGTCTTTTTCTAGTTTTGTTATGGTGTTCTGAGTCGGTGTTAGTCATACTGGTATGCATGTGTGTAGTTTGTGATGTTGTTGTATTATATTTCCGCTGTGTTTTGTGTTTTGATGTAGTTATATTTATATGTTATGTTTATTGTGGGCCTACGGGCCTTGTATTAACACGAGATGTTGCCACGTACAGGGGAGATGTCGTCCGTTTGCTTTTCGGCACAACATACTCTCGGGGCGTGACATTGACTCCCTATCAACTTCCGAATCCTCACTTGCTTGTGAGGATGAGGATTCATCTTCGGTCTTCTTTTCCTCTTCCAAGTCTTCTTGGACCGTTTCGGGATTTTCATGAAGCTTGGCCAAATCGCTCCAAAGCTCCTTGGCGTCCATATAATTACCTAACATACGCACAATGTCGTTAGGAATTAAATCAACCAAGAATTTTATTACCTTATCATTTTTCTCGAAGGCTTGGACTTGCTCTTCGGTCCATCTCTTCTTCTTGAGGAAGCCTCCCCTTGGTCCCCTTGGATAATTAAATCCCTCCATCAACATGGACCATTCTTTAAAGTTCTTCATCATCAAGAAGTCTTCAATCCTTGTCTTCCATTGGTTGAAGCCTTCTCGTCAATAGAAAGCATATGGGACTGGGGTGTTGATGTCCCAACCCAAACTCTCTTGAATTTCCATCTTGTTCCTCTTCACCCTCTAACGTCTTGGCTACGGGTTGTTAATCTGTAAAAGAGCCCCGGGCTCTGATACCAATTGTTGAGGATTCGTTGGTCGCTAGAGGGGGGTGAATAACATGTTTCGATGCTTCGATGGAATTTGATTGCGTTCGTCTCTACAATACTTATTAACGCAGCGGAATATATAATAACAATAACAAACAACACAATCACACAATTACACAATCATATAACGTGGTTCGGAATTGAATGGTTCATACTCCATGGATTGGTCTCGTAAGAGCCCTAGCAATGTAAACACGCACTACTAATCCAATAAACTCCTTCACGACAACAAGTCGGAGGTGGAGAAACCTCGTACAATGAATTACAACAAGTAATACAAGGTAAACAAGCAAATACAAGTGAAAATGTAAAGAACACTTTATAATCTAGGGTTTTGAGCGCTTGCTTGTTGGTTGCTTGGATGAGCTTGAAGGACCCTGAAATGCACCTATAATTCGCCTTCAAATCGCATCACCAAAGCTCCCAAAGAACTAATGCTGAAATCCTCCTCGAGCTCCTCTTTTTAACCTACATCAGGCTAGATTTCCGCCTGGCAGTCGACTGCCTTAAGGCCCCAGTCAACTGCCAACACTGTTGTCATGAGACAACGGCTCGATCCATGCTGAAAAAATTCCAATGGATCTCTTGGCAGTTGACTGATGACATCACCAGTCGACTGCTAGCATCCGTAGTTGACTGCCCAGTCGGCTATGGAGCGTTTTGTGCTCGTGGCCGAACCATCAATCGACTGTCATCCATGGCAGTTGACTGATCAACCCATCAGTCGACTGCTCCAATGAGTAGTCAACTGCCAAAGCCTTTTCAGCCCCTAAACGACAGTCAAACTCTAGTCGACTCACGACAGTCGAACCGGCCAAAATGTCAGTCGACTGCCAACCTCAAACATGAGATTTTAACCCAAGTATGGTTCCCCCATACTTGCTAGACCACCCTTAGCTTAGACCTAAGCCTTCTAGCCACCTCCGTCAGCTTCACGCCTATCGAATCCCTCCAAGTCATCCATGACTTGTTCATCCATGCGCTAGCCTTCAGGTGCTTCAATCGGCTATATCATGCTAACGGTGTCCACACCGCCAAGGCACATTGGACTTACACTGCCAAGACTCCGCTTGGATTTTACGCCGCCAACCATAAGACTTATGCTGCCAAGACTTCACCCTTGGACTTTCTAAATGTCAAGTACTCATGACTTGGACATTCACCGCCAATACTACACCCTTTGACTTACGTGGCCAAGACTACACCCTTGGACTTACGTGGCCAAGACTACACCCTTGAAATTTCCAAATGCCAAGACTCAAGCTTGGACTTTCCCTTGCCAACCCATGTTGGACTTTCCATGACATGGTCAACCCTAATCAACCATCAAAATCCCTCTTGAGTCAAACTCGAGTCCGGTCAATCATAACCCGGGTCGATTGTGCCAACAAACTCCCCAAAATATTATCAGACATCAATGTCAAACTTCCATGTCAAACATCAAAACATCGCTCGAGTCAAACTCGAGTCCGGTCAATCGTGACCTGGGTCGATTGCACCAATACTGTTCGGGGCGTTGTCACTGTTGTGGAGTTATCGGTGGTTTATGTTTGGAGTTTTCCGTTGAATTGGATGTTTATCTTGATGTTTACTTTGATGCTTAATTGTGATGTTTAATTTTAGTGTTTAATTTGGTTTTTTATCCTGCAATTAACTTGGAACTTAGCTGTAGTTTATTTTATAGGTTACGAATTAGTGTTAGTTAGCTTTCAATTTTGCTTAGTTGTTCATTAGGTTAATGGTTCCTTAGCTTAGTTGTTCCTTAGTTTAATTGTTCATTAGCTTAATTTCATCATAATCATAGTTTAATTAGATTAGATTTTTAATTACGTACATTGTCGTTCATTCAGTAGGATTAAACTTTTACATTCCAAACCCCATTTATAATAGAAAACCCAAAGCAATAATTAGCGACCCTAAGACTACGGTTCTATCAATTACACTCGTTGAGAAACGATCCGGGTCATTCACTATGCTATATTAGCGCAGAGAGGGTTTAATAATTAATTTGTAATGGTACCACGACAAAATATTTTTATCAGAGCTCCAATAGGTATTGGGTTCTTAGGAGCGTGATCCCATCACGCTAAATGGGTTGTGTTGTGTTAACCTTGAATGGATGGGTAATTAACCATGGTTGTGTTAACCATGGTTGTGTTAACCATGGTAGAGTTGACATTTTAGGTTATTTCCAAGGTTATGGGATATTTTGGAAATGAGGATTGAATTTATATCCTAAAATTTTCGGATGTGCCAATTAAATTTGAGAAGTTTGAAAAATTGATCAAATTGACACGAGTTAAGTTTTAGAGTCATGATGTGCCATTTTGGATTTTTGGCACACTTGAGAGATGAGTGGTATTATGACAAATTGAGTTTAATTCTAATAAATGACAATTAATAAAAAAAATTTAGGTATTATTATGCCTTTATATTTTATTTGTCATGCTTTGCTTGTCATATGTCATGTCATGACATCATATTTCATTTAGTCATTAAATGTCATAATGATGTTTAGGTTTAAATTTTTATGTCATGTTGGTGTTTAGATTTTATTTATATGTCATGACATTATACTTATTGGCACATGCTTCATTTATGCTATCTTGTACGCCATAATCTTCATTCATGCATTTGAGTTAATTAAAATTGATTTGAGGACTATGACATGATTTAAAGTCTCATGTATAAAGAAATAAAATAGAGTTGGCTAGAAAAATGCATGAGACCTTAGTCTAGGAATAACCAAAGCTCACATCTCACATCAAATTGACATGTGTATGTATTGATACACTCTAGACACATATGAGATGTTAAGAAAGTGAGTTAGGTTCAAGGTGCATAGATATTACATCTAGATGAACTCAAACTCATTTCAATCTAATGATGGATCATGGAAAAAGCTAATGTGCAAGTCATGTGCATTGAACTCATAGATTATAGTCCAATATAAGATTTTAAAATCATTTTGAAAAATCTTGGTGTAGGCTATCTTTTGATAGAAGTCACCATTGATGAAGTTGATACAAAGTAGTCTCAAAACATTGAAGTTATTTTTGTTTTTGAACTTTGTATCAATCTCACTATTTAATGGTCATTTTATTTTTCAAATATTTTCACTCATTGTAGCTGACATAAATATTATACATATGAAGGTTAATTATTTTTAAAATTACATATATTTACTTATGATTTTTTGGAACTCGATTTCTGAATCTGATTTCTACACATTGTAGAAACCAGTCGACTGCCGCCATAGGCAGTCGACTGGTATTAAGGGCAGTCGACTGGTTGTTGATCGAGTCGACTATCAATACTGATTTCGAGTAAACAAGGTTGTTTATCCCATGTTTCAGCCATTTTAGGCTACCCTAACTGCTCCTAATCTTAGGATATGCTTTGGAAAGTATTAGAATGGTGAAAATCCATTGGATATGGATTAAAAGAGTTGTTTAGGGTGAGAATTAAATTTTAAAATGTGTGAAAGTTCAAGTTTAATTTTTGCCCTTAATTTTGATGGTTTAGTGTTCCTATAGGCTTAGAGACTCTCCAAGGACATTGTTGGTGCAATGGTCAAGAGGAGCAAGCCTTTAGGGGGAGGTTATCCATCATGGGATGATGGATGTGTTTTTTCCCCATAGGAGGAGAATTTGGAGAAGTGAGGATTGCCTCTCATTTAGTGATATGAGACTTATCACTAGGAAAAGTGAAAACGTCTTAGATGTTTTTAAACCAAGGGGGAAATTGTAAGATCTCTCATTGGGATATGGGACATTGATACCCTTGGGAAGAGTCTTTTTGATGTATATCAAAAAGGGGGAGAATTTGGAAATTTCCAATTGGGAGAATTTGGATTGGATTGAGTTAGGTGGCCTAAACTCAAAGGTTTTTGTAGTTTTTGTAAAACATCAAAAAGGAGGAGACTATTGGTGCAATCGACCTAGGTTACGATTGACCAGACTCGAGTTTGACTCGAGCAGTATTTTGATGTTTGACAATAGGTTGACCATTGTTTGATGGAGAAGTCCAAGTGGGACACTTGGCAATTGGAAAGTCCAGGTCTTGTGTACTTGGCATAGAAAGTCTAAGTCTTGGGTACTTAGCAATTAAAAAGTCCAAGTATAGGTCTTGGCATTTGAAAATTTCAACATGGGTTTGGCAAGGAAAATCCAAGGGTGTGATATTGGCGACGTAAAGTTCAAGTGGTAGTCTTGGCAACATAAGTCTAATGTTTGACGGCGTAAAGTGTTGGGGATAGTTGAAAGGCTAGAGGGGGTGAATAACCTCTTTTCGTTTCTATAAAAATGATCAGTGGAAGCAAAACAAATATAAACAAAATTAAGAACTAAACACAAATGTTAATACGAAATGTTTAACGTGGTTCGGAGATTATGCTCCTACTCTACGGCGATCCTTAAGGTGGATCAATCCAATCAAATCTACCACTAAGAAAGCTTCTTTTACAAGACACTCCTCTTCTTACAAATGATGGAGATGAAGATTAGAGAAGAGGAGGTTTAAGAACACAAGAAAGCTTAGAGAAGACTTAGGGAGCTTGAAGACAAAATTTGGAATGTAAGCACTAGCCTCCTCAAGCACCCCTTGGCCTCTTTTTATAGAGATGAGGCTGATTTTCCCATTGGGACTGGATTAGTCGACTGATGGTCTCCATCAGTCGACTGTTGTTGTAGCTGATGCAATCCAATGACTTCTGACAAGCCTGATCACGATTCATCACTACCCAACGGGAAGATGATCAGTCGACTGATGTCTCAATCAGTCGAGTGCTCCGAATGATCACTCGATTGGAAAATATTCTGTGTCAATGTCCACTATTAACAGTCGACTGCTAGGGTATACAGTCGACTAATGGTGGACCAGTCGACTATCAAACCCTAGTAGTTGACTGATGGCACCAGAACACTGCCCTCATCAGTCGAGTGACTGATCTGTCGATTGGGACAGAGCATCAGTCGGCTGATACACTTCAAGTATGATCAAATTATACTTGAAGTCAACTCTCTAGACCTAGACTCAACCTTCTAACTCTTCCTTCAGCCTTGCACCTTCAGGATCCCTCCGAGTACGTGACTCCTTCATCCTTGCGCTTGCTTCCAAGAGCTTCCCTCAGTTTCATCATGTCTTGGGTTTCTCTTTTACCAAAGTCCGCTTAGACTTTACGCCGCCAAGACTACATGGTTGGACTTACACTGCTAAGACTTTGCCTTTGGACTTCCTTTTTCAAGGGTCCGCTTGGACTTTACACCGCCAAAATTACATGCTTCGACTTACGCCGACAAGACTTTCCCTTGGACTTCCTTTGCCAAGATTACACTTAGACTTTCCTTTACCAAGTATTCATACTTGGATTTTCCTGTCACTTAACACATTCATGGTTAGATCACAAAATATTACCTAACTATAAATGATTATCCAAACATCAAAACACATAAATGTTTAGGGCATTATTGCACCAACAATCTTCTCATTTTTTATGTTTGACAATTATTTAAGTTAGGTCTTGAAATATGCTCAGAAATAAACAACATATATCAATATGAATTCTAACTTAAATTCTCCTTCTCCCCCCTTTGACATGCATCAAAAAGAGAAGGTCTAATAAGAATTAAGTTAATCATGAATATAATTTGTTATGTCTTAAACTAAGGTATAAGATAGAAAATAGGGCTTCCCCTTAATCCAAGTCATGGAACATGTTGAGCAAAGTATGAAACAATAGACAAGAAATATATCTTAACTTTGCACCAACAATAGACAAAATATAGATTTAGGGAATAAAAGATTGCATAATAATAGCTCCTCCTAAATCAAAGCATCAATCAGTCATATACCTTCTTAATTACTTGTATAATCATATCATAAGATTATGACACTTAAGATTGCACTTAAGACAGAAATATGACTGATTTGTAGAAATATCAGTGTGTCAGTCGACTGAATACTTAATCAATCGACTGCCAGGCCTGAAACACCAATTTTAATATTTCAGCTAAATTTCAGAAATGCACAAAAAATTCAAGAAACATCGAAAAATCATAAAATTTTGTGGACACATTTCTGAAATCATATTCTATCAAGGAAAAGTAATTTGAAAAATATGTATTTTCCAGATTCCAAAATTGATACAAGTTTAAAAACAAGCAAAAGCTTTAAGGTTTTTGCAAACTTTATATCACTATTGCTTATCAAGTGAAAACTATTTTTCAAAATATGATAAATATAGTTGAAAATATATTTTATTTGACATTTCCAATAATGTTTTTAGAGCTATATGCACATCAATTGTACACAAACCTTCCCAATGATTGGACCAATTAAGGATCAATGTCTTTAGATGACACCTTGGTTCATAGTAATGCATCATAACAAGCATGATGAACCAAGTGTTAGTAATATATGAGAGGTGTCCTAAGGTAATCTCCTTCTGATTATACCATTTATTTGATAAATGAAGATTCATTATTTGAGTATACATGTTTTCATGTATTTGATTGGATCTTAAACTCATTTACTGAATGTTCGCAATACGATTCACAACATGAGAGAATTTGTGATTGGATCACAACTAGTGAGTATCTCTACATGTGTAATTGTGATGTATTGGAATTATCCCTAGCCGATGAATTGATGGATTCGGATGTCATCGATTCTGTTGAGACTAGCACGAGGTATACTCTTTGGTTTATCCAAGTAGTTGTTCCTCACTGACTGGTGACATTGGGATGTCTGGAGTTGATCGTGGATGCTAGTTATGGTACCTAGTTCATTGGAGTGACCAGCTGTAAGACTTCATATGGTTCTCTGTATATAAGAATATGTCAATGAAGTTCTTACAGCGACTTAAGTGTGATATTTCTTCGACTTGCAGTATTCAAGTCATCTTGGCCATAAAGACTTATGCTTTGACATATTAAGCAAGCATCTCCGAGGAGATGTGGACCTGGGATGATTGAGTATAAGTCGAAGTGGCCGAAGGTGTTTGAATAGCCTACAGAGGATTCACCGCTCCTTGTGAGGAGATATATACCCTATGGTCTCTCGTCGGATTGTTACTAAAGTCTTTGGCCAAAGCATTAAATGTTTAGAGTATGGTACTCTTGGATACATGTGCAGTAACTAGAATCCGACGGACGAGGAAGTAATACTTAGGCTATGTGTGACGTATTCAACCTAGTGGGGGGTGACATAATAGACCATGTCCTGAACCAAATGGATATAAAATGAGTGAAAGGAATGGGGCACAATTCATTTTAGCTGCTGAAGGGTTTCAGAAAAGGTTTTGAGCTCAACCGTTGATTTTTCGATTAATTGGGGATCATGATGTACTACTAGGTGTCACTCATGATCGTTCTATAATTAATGGTTAATTATAGATGACCAATATAAATCGGAAACCTATTTGGTCACACTCACAATGAGCGTAATCCGAAAGATTTAAAACGAGTTTGAGAATAAGATTCTCAGATCGAGAGAGGCTAGGTTTGGTTGGATCAAACAAAGAGTGAGTATGAAATAGTTTCAGTTGCATCGGAAGCATGGATGGGTCGCATCTTGTAAAGACATGATGGATGAACCAAATCGGTTTGGTTTTAATCCAATGGTAGAAAATAAACCAAAGTGGTTTGGTTTGTTTTAAACGAATGAATCAAAGTTGGTTCAGTTTGTTTTAACTTAAAATGTCGGCTAGGTTGGACTTGGATTCTATGTAGTTAAGTTCAATGTCCCCCTTTGCCACATGATCTCTAATGAAGTGATGCTTCACTTCAATGTGCTTTGTCCTAGAGTGATGTACCAGATTTTTGGTCAAATTTATGGTACTCACATTATCACAATAGACTTTAACATTGGAGTAGTGTAGCTCATAGTCCTCTAGAGTGTGTCTCATCCAAAGCAATTGAGCTACACAACCACCCATAGCCACGACCTCGGTGGTGGATAGAGCAACACAAGGTTGCTTTCTACTAACTAGGGAGGATCCAAGAAATTGGCATCCACCACTAGTACTCTTCCGATCCAATTTGTAACCCACATAGTCGGAATTGGTATACCCAACCAAATCAAAAGACTTAGTCCTAGGGTACCAAAGTCCTACATTTAGTGTGTCTTTGATATATCTTAAATTTCTCTTAACGACTACTAAATGGGACTCTTTGGTACAAGATTGGTATCTTGCACACATACCTACCACAAATAAGAAATCAGGTCTACTAGCGGTTAGGTATAATAGACTACCAATCATACTCCTATAAAGTTTTAGGTCAATTGATTTACCTTCATTGTCATGCCTCGAGAGTATGTCGAGCCGAAAATAATCGGACAACATCTCCCCTGTATGTGATACAATTCCCTGATATACATAAAGTCTTTCGGCCACAATCACATAACAAATATATAGACATAATCCATACAAACACAGTGAAAGATACTGACAAATAATACAAAGACTCACTGTGCACTCCGGAGTGACTTGACACATCAAAAATCATAATAGAAACCATATCAAAGGCCAAATACATACAACATATCCGTATATCACAAATAAGGAAATGATATAGGATAAAACCCAAAAATATCAATCCATAAGAATACAACATCAATATGGAAATGCCATCCAACCATTGGGTGTGAGATGGGATCAGCTGACGGAGCTCCGAACATCCAAGGAATCTTTTACCTGTTACCTGGGCGACAGGAAACCCAGGGTCCAGAGTGGTGAGTATAAAATCAGAGGTAATATATAGAAAGTGATATATAGAAAGTGCATGAACAACATATAAGGATATAGAGATCTACAAGTATACATGTGAAGATCTACAGGTATACAGCATGAGTCCAATAGGCATACAGTCCTATCCAAATCTAATAACTAATAACCGCAGTATAGTCATACTCAATGCATATACTAAACTGATCAACTGAACATGAAGTAATGTACCAATGTACCTGACGGTCTGCAACACCATAAGCTATATCATCCTGAACATATATACAATAACGTAACCCATATAACGTACAAAGTCAATCCCATATCTGACGACCACTCAGACATATAAGCAGTATATAATCACATGTAATAACATCCCGATCCATACCACACTATGACATGATGCTATCCAAATGCATACAATAGTCTAGACCAACACATATATCATGCTCAACACACAGCAGTATATAATATGCAAATGACATGTATCATGATGTACAAATATATGCAGCAATCATAGCTCAATCAAATGCAGCATCTCACAGGCATATGTAAAACATATATCAAATACATGCATACATATATATCAACAATGCATATGCATGGTCACTGTCTGCGGACCCGTCCAACCACGACCCCAGAGTGGCTAGGGTGGCACGACATAACAACTATCCCGACTCCAGCTACCACTACTCTCGAGTGGCCGAGTTGGGTAATATGACTGGTAGCTAGCCGCCATAGAGCTATATGATATCCTAGGGGTCCCTGCTGCAAACGACTCTAGCTACCACTATCCATGAGTGGCCGAGTGTAGCACAACAGGACAAGCTGCACGCCAATCCAGCTACCATCGTCTATAGTGGCCGAGCGCGGCACATCCAATGCTTTTCCCTCAACCCTGCTACCACTACCCCTAGTGGCTAGGGAGGCAAGATGACTGACGACCTGTCTCAACCACAAGGGAGACCCAGTCAACATCATGCATGCAGTGTAATGATGCATAGCTCCACACAAGTATCCTCGCAACACTCTCTATCCCACGGGGAGTCCTGGTCAACCAAAAGTCAACTATGCAAGGACTACTAATCCACAAGGCACTCTCTCTACCACACAGAGAGTCATACCCAACTGACAGTCAACCACGCTAAGACCTCCAGTTCATGGCGAGATACTATCGACAATCCATATAACCATACACAGATATACGATCCATAATGGATATACAATCATGCTAGGACCTCCAGTCCATAACCATATACTGACACTCACACACTTATCTATGCACAACCACTAGATCCACCATAAATGCACAACTAATAAGTGTACGACACAACAATCAACTCCCTAATCTAATCCATCACCTAACTCTAGTAATGTAATACAGTAACCCAATCTGAGGTCACAAAGATAACCCTAACCACATGTACTTACTGAACATCCATCAGCTAACACACAATAGGATTTGTAGTTCATATCTGTGATAGATAATCAATGAAGTAACAGCAATATATCTCAAAGGTCAAGGCTAAGTACAAGCACATGATAAAATAAGAGTGGAGTCAAGGTAAAAGAATTCAGTATAAATCCAAATTTATGCACCAGATTCAGATCAAAACTACCTGACCAAGGTAGATATTACCCACCTGCTATGTAGCTCGGCTAGCTGTCCATGCATACGAGCATCCATCACTAATCAAAGTCTTGAAATCAACATACAACATTGACAAGTACTATCATAAGTCCAATGATGATATCAAATCCCAAATCGAACTTACCTAGTCCAATTTCATCAATACAGCTTCCGGATAAGCTTACAAGAGTTTGATATGAACTAACCCAGCTTACCCAACGTAGTCCCTTCAATCTGAGCATAGATATCCCATCTGAAATAATCAGATTTATTCAACTAAAATCTTTGCTCAATCCAGTTAAACTGAATACAACCTCCAAGACTAACAAAATGCAGAAATTACTCACAAGATCACCCAACATCCTTACCTTGCATTTCCAATTCGAATCTAGCTTCCCTGCTCAACTTTGATTTCCACGGCAGTTTCAACATCCACAACCTTCTGCCCAAACCACCAATTGTCGATTCAACATAACTAAGCTCTCTCTCCAATTTGATACGCTAAGTTCTTCATCACTCACAGCCAAAGTATAGATCAGTCCACTCACCGGAACACAACACAGCAATTACCACTGAACAAAAAGGGTAACAAGAGCTTACCTTCCCAAATCCCCACCGGCAGACACCTCCCTCAGTTGCTCTGTTCACCGGAAATTGCTCCCACAACAGCTACCAGTCGCTGCTGCCCATACCACCAAAACTCAGAGCTAAGAGGAATAGGGATTTCAGATGAAAGTAGATCTCATCCGAGATCGAGGAAATGGATCATTAACCTACCTAACTCCGGCGGCACCTTTGTCGGCAACTCGTTGCCATGGCAGCAACATCACTGATCTGCCCATGCGAGGGAATCACTGAGACCTCGGAAGAAAAGGATTAGGCTGATCTCCGACCGGAAGGACCAACCGGAGCGGCGACGTCCTGAGCTCAAGCGACAACGAGACTGCACATGAGGAAGAGAAGAACCAACTGAACAACTCACCGGCGAGGCTGACGATAGTTCTCCCTCTCGACAACGATGGTAGCTCAATCTCACAACGACATCGATGGCAGATCTAACTCACGAGGGTCAACAGTCGACGGTCGGCTATAGAAATCGCGACGGGAGAAAGAATCAGCGACGGTCGACTATATAAATCGTGAGAAGAAATCGAGGAAAGAATTGATCGGGATCGGAAGAAATGAGGAGTAAAATCGCAGTTTAAATTTTAGTATTAGTTGTCATTGGGGTTGAAACTACCTTAGTATTTTCCAAACAAATTTATTAATCATTTCTTTGGCATATTTGGTTTGGTATACATAAGTTCCTTTATTAGTTTGTTTGACTTGTAAGCCTAAGAAGAATTTCAATTCTCCAACTAGACTCATTTCAAACTCATTCTCTATATTTTTGATAAAATCTTGAAAGAGTTCATCATTTATTGACCCAAAAATAATGTCATCTACATATACTTGGGCCACAAAGATATTCTTTGACTTTGATTTAATGAAGAGAGTTTGATCTACTTGACCCCTTCTAAACCCCTTAGAAACTAAGAAAGATGATAATCATTCATACCAAGCCCAGGGAGTTTGTTTTAACCCGTATAAAGTTTTTCTAAGCTTGTATACATGGTTTGGATAGTCTATATTCTCAAACCCAGGAGGTTGTTCTGCATATATCTCTTCCTTAATGAACCTGTTTAGGAATGCCGATTTTATATCCATTTGATGAAGTTTAAAACCCATGTAAGAGGCAAATCCTAATAGGATTCTAATTGATTCTAACCTAGCAACCGGGGCATAAGTTTCATCATAGTCAAGTCCTTCAACTTGATTAAAGCCCCTTGCAACTAACCTAGTCTTAATTCTTGTTATATTTCCTTGATCATCTAATTTGTTTCTAAAGACTCATCTTGTAGTAACAATGGTGCTATCATTAGGTCTAGGGACTAGCTCCCAAACTTGACTCCTCTCAAATTGAGTCAATTCATCTTGTATTTCTAAAATCCAATCTAGATCAAGTAATGCATCATTGATTGATTTGGGCTCAATTTGTGAGATAAAAGCTATTTGACTAGAGGGAGCTATATGAAAAGACCTAGTTCTAACACCTTAAGATAATTCTCCTACAACATAGTCGAGAGGATGATTTTGAAGAACCTTTAGTGTTCTAGGAGGTGTATCAAATTGGTTTTGATCATGATTATCCTCATTCCTCCTCTCATCATCGAAATCTCCTCTTACTCCCCCTTGATCTAATCCTCTCCCTTGATCATTACCTCCTAAGGTCAAGTTTTGAAGTTTATGGGTAATGTCTTGATTTTTTGTCATTAATATCATTATCATATGAGAGGTATCATAAGGTAATCACCTTATGTTTAAACCATTTATATGATAAATGAAGATTCACTATTGGAGTATACATATTTTCATGTATTTGATTAGATCTTAAACTCATTTACTGAATGTCCACGATACAATTCACAGCATGAGAAAATTTGTGATTGGATCACAACTAGTGAGTATCTCTACATGTGCAATTGTGATGTATTGAAATTATCCCTAGTCGATGAATTGATGGATTTGAACACCATCAATTCTATCGAGACTAGCACGAGATATACTCTTTGGTGTATCCAAGAAGTTGATTCTCACTGGCTGGAGACATTGTGATGTCCGGAGTTAATCGTGGATGCTAGTTATGGTAACTAGTTCATTGGAGTAACCAGCTGTAAGACTTCATATGGTTTTCTGCATATATGGATATGTCAATGAAGTTCTTACTGCAACTTAAGTGCGATGTTCCTTTAACTTACGATATTCAAGTCATCTTGGTCATGGAGACTTATGCTTTGACATCTTAAGCAAACATCTCTGAGGAGATGTGGACCCGAGATGATTGGGCATAAGTCGAAGTGGCCGAAGGTGTTTGAATAACCTATAAAGGATTCACCACTCCTTGTGAGTAGATGTATACCCATGGTCTCTCGTCAGATTATTACTAAAGTCTTTGGCCAAAGCATTACATGTTTAGAGTAAGGTACTCTTGGATACATGTGCGGTAACTAGAATCCGTAGGACGAGGAAATGATACTTGGGCTAGGTGTGACGTAGTCGACAAAGTGGGGACTGACACTGTAGACCATGTCATGAACCAAGTGGGTATAAGATGCATGAAGAGAACGGGGCACGATTCATTGTAGCTGCTAAAGGGTTTCAGAAATGGTTC
Source organism: Wurfbainia villosa (assembly GCA_025175895.1). Taxonomy (NCBI): domain Eukaryota; kingdom Viridiplantae; phylum Streptophyta; class Magnoliopsida; order Zingiberales; family Zingiberaceae; genus Wurfbainia; species Wurfbainia villosa. The sequence goes on along the minus strand of CM046000.1, from coordinate 31,111,370 downwards.
TGGAATCAACCGTTGATTTTCTGATTAATTGAGGATCATGATGTACTACTAGGTGCCACTCATGATCGTTCTATAATTAATGATTAATTATAGACGACCAACATAAATCGGGAACCTATTTGGTCACATGCACAACAAGCGTAATCCGAAGGATTTAAAACGAGCTTGAGAATGAGATTCTCAGACCGAGAGAAACTAGGTTTGGTTGGACCAAACAAGGAGCGAGCATGAAATTATTTCAGTCACAATGGAAGCATGGATGGGCCGAGTCTTATGAAGACATGATGAATGAACCAAATTGATTTGGTTCTAATCCAATGGTGGAAAAATAAACCAAAGGGGTTTGGTTTATTTTAAACGAATGAACCAAAGTTGGTTCGGTTCATTTTAACTTAAAATAGGCCAACGCAGTTTGGTTTATTTTAACTTAAGTTATTGGAGCGGGTTAACGGGTTTTGGTTATGAACCAATAACCGCTAGGAGATGGTTTCTTAATGGTCAAGAAACATACGCTCTATAAAAGCGTGATTAGAGGTTGGAGAGCCCTAAGGGTTTTTGGTATTTTTGGAAAATCTTTTCCTCTCCTCCTCTTCTCCTCTTCTTGTCGGTGCCCAACTTCTTACCACTGCCCACCACCGCCCAAGCTCCACTAGTTGGCGTCCAACAGTTGCCGTCCTCCCAACCTGCCGGCATCTAGCTGCTTTCGGAGGAGCTCTGGTGATCTTCCTTGGCTCCGGCGACAAGGTGAGCACCTATCTTTCCTTATTTGGCCGGCGCAAGTTCTCCACCAAAACTGTCCAGTCTTCTGGACAGCTTGTTTCCTTCTTGTCGGAGCGTTGTTTGGATGACGTTTGGAGCTCCGACAGCGGTAACCTTGCCAGGGTTTTGATCTCTGGTAATCCTCATAAGTGGAGGATGAAGGATTCGTCAAACGGTTGACGAATACCTCTCTGGAGAAGCGAGATTTGGGGACTCGATTTTGAATCCGAATTTTGATTCGGATTGTGATCTTCTCTCGATCACATCATCTTCGACATGAGGCTAGTGACTCGTACGAAGACGAGGCTCGTGGCTTTGTGAAGTCATCGCGACAATACTCGACGTGGATACGGATATAGGCGATTCTAGCGAGAGTCACTCCGGTTGATGTCTTTCCCGCTACACGTGATACATCAGGTATACCTAGAATAATTTTCTTTATTGCAAAATTTGAATTTATGATTATGTCTACACATGTTGTACTATGCATGCGTGTGGTGTGTGTTGTAATAAATTAGATTTATATCTTTTTAATTCTTCCGTTGTGCACATGTTTACGAAACATGTTCCAACACATACTCGTCGTGGTGCTGAAAACCCAACAGTGGTATCAGAGCTCAGGTTGTGTTTCGATATAATCGTAAAATTGTTTTGCGATAGTCGTAATTGTATTTATGAAAATTTTCTACTTTTGGAAAGTTTAGAAGTCTTTATGGAAATTTTCTAATTTTAAACAGTCTAGAAGTATTTATGGAAATCTTCTACTTTTGGAAAGTTTAAAAGTATTTATTGAAATTGACACTTTCCATAAATAAAATATATGATTAGATTTGAAAATTTGTTTCCTAATTTAATCATGATTTGATTTAGCAAATCAAATCTAAAATATATTTTATTTTCATAAATAGTTTTGACAATTTAGGAAATTTGTTTCCTAAATTAAATTTGACTTTCCTTAATTGACACTTTCCATAAATAAAATATGTGATTAGATTTGGAAATTTATTTTCTAATTTAATCATGATTGATTTGGAAAATCAAATCTCAAACATATTTTATTTCTATAAATAGTTATGACATATAAGGAAATTTTGTACATGTCATAATTGTATGTCATGTAATTGCATTAGATGCATATCATTATGTCATGCGTGTCATGACATGTAGATGTATGTCATGTCATGTAGATAATAGTTATTTACATGCAAAGAGGATGAGATATAAAAACCCTTACTCGATATTAAAGCCTATACCTTCCATTAATATGGTTAGAACCAGAGTTCTGTTTCCTATTTGGGTGTTTGGACTCTCTCCAAGCCCGGCTAGAACCTGAACATGTTCAAACCATGAAATAGTTTAATACTAATATGGTAAGAGTCAGAGGTCAATCATTAGCTTTAGTTGTTGGACTCTCTCCAAGCTGAGCTAATTGGTTGAATGCGCTCTAACCATATTAAAACTATTTCTCGATTAATGGGTTGGCTTAAACCTGGAGCATCGGCTTGTTGGACTCTCTCCAAGGTCGATGTGAAGGGAGGTGAAGTTGGGTGTTATGAATATGATGCATACTTGTTAATGAATTAACAATTCGATATATGTGTGAACATTCAATTAGTTGATAGCACATTGTGATAGTTGCATATATATGATATGCAATCGGTATATTTGATACCTACCATCGTAGCTATGAATGACTTGTTGGACTCTCTCCAAGGTTGTTCATATCTATATTGGATATCAGCCCATTCGGAGATGAACCTACGATCTCCCGAAGTGATTTTGGGGTTTTTGAAATTCGAAAAATGAATGAGATTTATAAATGTATGTTGATGCATTTTAAAATCATTTTCTCATATATGCTTGATTTGTATTTCAAGGTTAATTGATTAATCAAGATGTCTTTTAATTTGCACTCTATTTTGGATTCAAATAAATTGACTGGGTCGAACTTCTTGGATTGACTTTTGGATTCAACTTGAGAATTGTTCTCAAGATTGAAAAGCTTGTGAATGTCCTCGAAGCGCCTCTTCCTGCTCGTCCTAGTGGCAATGCAACTCCGGAGCAATTGTTAGTCTATCAGAAACATGTGATTGATTCTGAAATGGTGAGTTTCATCATGCTAGCCGCGATGATACCTGAGCTGTGGAAGCAGCATGAGCATATGGATGCTCATACCATAGTCTTTTATCTTTATGAGTTGGTTGATGAGCAAGTGAGATTCGAAAAGTTCGAAGTCTCCAAGCTCCACTTAATATCTGAGATGCAAGAAGGTTCATCTGTGGTACTGCTCAACATGCTGAAGACTATGGAGCCTTCTATGAAGCATGAGCAGGGGACGATGCTGTTAATTGATTCTTCGAAGAAAGGTTCTAAGAGAAAGTCAAAGGAATTGCAGAAGGGGAAGAAAAAGACTAAGAAGGCAGAACCAGCACAAAAGGGCACTTGCCATCATTGTGGCAAGGAGGGTCATTGGCGAAGAAATTGCAAGATTATCTTGAGTCCGTGAAGAACAATAGGGCATCAGATGCCCCATCTTCTTCAGATATCTTCGTTATTGATTGTCATTCTATTTCCTTAAACACTTGGGTATTGGATACTAGGTGTGGCTCACATATATGTAATGATATGCATGGGCTAAGGAATAGAAGAAGACTCGTCAAGGGAGAGTTAAATTTACGTATTGGGAATAGAGCAAAGGTTGCTGCACTTGCCATCGGAACGTATTTGTTGAGACTCCCTACAAGACTTGTCTTAGAATTGGACAATTGCTTTTATGTTCCTTCGTTGATAAAGAACATCATTTCTATTTCTTGTTTAAATAGAAATGGGTGTCATTTGACTTTTAGTAACAATTGTTGTTACATAACTTTAAATAGAGTTTTTTATGAGACTGGAACTTTAAGCAATGGTATTTATATATTGGGCGTATCCAGTGACGTTTTCAATATCGAAGCTAATAACAAGCGTGCTCGAAAAGATAATCAATTAGACTCCTATATGTGGCATTGTCGTCTTGGCCATGTAAGCAAGAAACGCATGTCCGAATTACACTGATATGGAATTTTGGAATCGTTTGAATTGGATTCATACGATACATACGAATCATGCTTAAAAGGAAAGATGACTAAGTTACCTTTTACTGGAAAAGGTGAATGGGTGGAAGAGTTGCTAGGTCTAATACATACTGATGTATGTGGACCCATGTCAACTCAAGCTTTAGGAGGTTATAGCTACTTCATTACCTTCACCGATGATTACTCACAGTTTGGGTATGTGTTCTTGATGAAATACAAGTCTGAAGCCTTTGAAAGGTTCAAAGAATTCAGAAGTGAAGTAGAGAAACAACATGACAAGAGTATTAAAATACTTCGATCGGATCGAGATGGTGAATACTTAAGTCAAGAGTTTCTAGATTATCTAAGAGACAATGGTATATTATCTCAATGGACTCCGCCATATACACCACACTATAATGGTGTATCTGAGAGGCGTAACCGGACCTTGTTGGACATTGTCAGGTCAATGATGAATCATGTGAATCTTCCCAAGTCCTTTTGAGGCTATGAACTTCAGACAGCTGTTTACTTGTTAAATAGAATGTCAACCAAGGTAGTCTATACTACTCCATATGAGATATGGAATAGTAAGAAACCTCATGTATCTTACTTGAAGATATGGGGTTGTCCTGCTTATATGAACCGGACTGCATCAGACAAATTTGATGCTAAGTCTGATAAATGTCTATTTATTGGATACCCTAAGGAAACAAGGGATTACCAATTCTATCATCCTATGGAACAAAAAATGTTTGTTTCAAGGCATGCTGTGTTTCTCGAGAAAGAGTTTCTCTTGCAAGAAAACAGTGGGAGTGTCGTCGAGCTTGAGAAGGCTCGAGAGATACAAATAGACATTGATGAGATACCTGGTGAAGCACCACAGTCAATAACTCATAGTGATGAACCATCGGCTGGACCTATTGAGACATCACATCTTCGTAGATCTGGTAGAACACTCAATATTCCTGAGAGATATGGATTTCTCATAAGAGAATCGAACGATGTGTTACTCATTGATGATGAAGAGTCTACCAATTATGAAGAAGTTCTGAAACCATCAATGCAGCTGATTCTGTCGATGAATTGATGAATTTGGACACCATCAATTCTGTCGAGACTAGCATGAGGTATACTCCTTGGTGTATCCAAGCAGCTGATTCTCACTGGCTGGAGACATTGTGATGTCCGGAGTTAATCATGGATGCTAGTTATAATAACTAGTTCATTAGAGTGACCAGCTGTAACACTTCGTATGGTTCTTTGCATATATGGATATGTCAATGAAGTTCTTACTGCAGCTTAAGTGCGATGTTCCTTTGACTTGCGGTATTCAAGTCATCTTGGTCATGGAGACTTATGCTTTGACATCTTAAGCATGCATCTCTAAGGAGATGTGAACCCGGGATGATTGGGCATAAGTCGAAGTGGCCGAAGGTGTTTAAATAACCTATAAAGGATTCACCACTCCTTGCGAGGAGATGTATACCCATGGCCTCTCATCGGATTATTACTAAAGTCTTTGGCCAAAGCATTACATATTTAGAGTAAGGTACTCTTGGATACATGTGCGGTAACTAGAATCCGTAGGACGAGGAAATGATACTTGGGCTAGGTGTGATGTAGTCGACCTAGTGGGGACTGACACTATAGACCATGTCCTGAACCAAGTGGGTATAAGATGCGTGAAGGGAATGGGGCCCGATTCATTGTAGCTGCTAAAGGGTTTCAGAAATGGTTATGGATCAACCATTGATCTTTCGGCTAATTAGGGATCATGATGTACTACTAGATGTCACTCATGATCGTTCTATAATTAATGGTTAATTATAGACGATCAACATAAACTGAGAACTGATTTGGTCACACGCACAACGAGCGTAATCCGAAAGATTTAAAATGAGCTTGAGAATGAGATTCTCAAACCGAGAGAAACTAGGTTTGGTTGGACCAAACAAGGATCGAGCATGAAATCATTTCAGTCGCAATGGAAGCGTGGATGGGTCGTGTCTTATGAAGACATGATGGATGAACCAAATTGGTTTGGTTCTAATCCAATGATGGAGAATAAACCAAAGGGGTTTGGTTTGTTTTAAACGAATGAATCAAAAGTTGGTTCGGTTCGTTTTAACTTAAAATAGATCAACACAGTTTGGTGTATTTTAACTTAAGTTATTGGAGCAGGTTAACGAGTTTTGGTTATGAACCAATAATCGTTAGGAGAATGTGTTCTCTATAAAAACATGGCTTAAGGGTTTTTCGTGGATAAATTTTGGAGTTGGAAAACATAGCCACCCTCTCACTCTCATCTCCTTGCCACCACCCAAGGGTTCCACGCCGCCCAGCTTTTTGCTGCCGTCCACCCTTGTTGCTGGCATCCAGCTGCTGTCGGCCACTGTTGGACTATCCGAGCCGCAAAAACCACTTTTTGTGTTGCGGAAACCCCAGAAGTCAGCCACGGATCCGTGCCAAGGTAAATAAAACTACATGTACGTGTTTAAAAACTTTAGATCTACTCTAGATTTACATGTTAAGAGTTTACCCTCGATGCGATGCCCTTCGCTTATCCCGCTCATCCAAACGGCTTGCCGAAACTCGAGAGTGTCAAGTGTACACTCCTCTATTGGTATCCACACAAGTAATAGGTGGAAAAAAGCAACCTAGAGTGTGCTAGCACCCCTCAGAGGCTCACGGCAAGATGAGGAAGAGAGAACTTGAGGGAAGAGAGGAGGAAGAAGATAAAGTTACACAACTTACCTTCACATCTTCATAACCCACTATAAGAGGGTTACATGCATGCATGTAACTCCAAGAGCCAATAGCTCTTGGTTTCCCTCATGAGGTGGCACCCCATGATGATGTGGAGTATTATCATTGGCCGGCCCCATGCCAAGTCACCATGACATGGAAATTGGTCAAGTCAAAATTGACCATTCATCTTCCCTCTCAAGTCAAGTCAAACTTGACCTCTTATCTCCCATGGTTGATCAAATCCAACCATTTGATTCAAATCAATTTGATTTGATGAATCTCAATTCATTAGTTTAAATTGACTCGATGAATCAAATCTAAATTAGACTCATTCAACACTTGAATCAACTTGAGTTCAACTCAATTAGTCTAATTTGGATTACTCTTAATCCAATTTGGTTCATCCCATGAATATAATGCTCATGGTTCATCATATGAACCTAATCTCCATCTAATTTCCCTTTGTGTGTGACCCTATAGGTTCTTGTAACGTTAGCAATGCTCCTAAACCGATTTAGGAACATAAACAATGAGCGGTATCTAGCAACACATCATTGCTATCTAAGTTACAAGAATGTTGAGATCCAACATCACCTTTGTGACTCTCACAATATGTGACAATGTCCCTCTATCCTTGACATTTAGATTGACCAATTAAGGCATATACCATGTCATCCTCGGTACAATCTATATCTTGAGCTCCAAGTAGACTCACTCTAATCAAATGAGCTCAATATCTCATATTGACTCATTTGGGCATGGTCATGCACTTAATGATCTCACTCTATCAAGAATAACGATGTCACTCCTGTCATATAGGAGGGATAGATCCTATCTACATCACTCACATCCCTCCGCATAATTTGTTACTTACCCAGTAATCGTCTTTTTATAGTCCACCCATTTACGGGTGACGTTTGACGAAGCCAAAGTATGCAACTCCTTATGTAGGGAATCATGATGACTTCAGGTCCAAGGACTAATAGTCATACTAATAGTCACATGAGAAAGTATATGACACTCATATAACGATCCATGATACTTTCTCATGGCGGGTCATTCAGTATACATTCTCCAATGCATACCCATGTGTCAACTTGATATCACATATCCATGACTTGTGAGATCAAGTTATCGAGTTGACCTACATGCTAGTCTCGTTGCATTAACATTGTCCCTGAAAGTTAATACTTGACTAGGAATGATTAAGAGTAGTGTTCTCTATATCATCTCATTATCGATTCAACCAATCGATTGATATAGATAAGAATCTTCTACTCAAAGACGTTATTATACTTAGTTATTTGACACCAATACAAGTAAATATAATAACCATGCCTTTATAAATAGGAATATGATACAACAAAGTCTATACAACAATCATCACATGATTGGCTCTAGGGCTTTCACTAACAATCTCCCACTAGCACTAGTGTCAATCACTGTAGTATCTAATACCCAATGACCTAGTGTGACCATCATGCTTTTTCTGTGTCAAAGCCTTGGTCAAGGGATCTCAGATGTTAGCCTCTGTGGGTACTCTACAAATTTTCACATCCCCTTTATCGATAATCTCTCGAATGAGATGGAAGCATCGTAGTATATGTTTGGTCCGCTGGTGTGAGTGAGGTTCCTTAGCCTGCGCAATCGCTCCATTGTTGTCACAATAGAGATCTATAGAATCTGTTATTCTATGAACCACCCCAAGCTCAGTAATGAACTTGCGGATCTAAACTGCCTCTTTTGCTGCCTCTGATGCAACGATATACTCGGCCTCTATTGTAGAATCAGCAACTGTGTCCTGCTTCGAACTCTTCCAGGCTCACAGCGCCACCATTCAAGCAAAACACAAACCCTGACTGTGATCTATAATCATCCTGGTCAGTTTGGAAGCTGGTATCGTTGTAACCCTTTACAGCTAGCTCCTCATCGCCTCTAAATATCAAGAAATATTCTTTAGTCCTTCTCAAGTACTTAAGAATCCCTATAAAATTTTGTCCTGCACACAAAAGCACAACGAGCAGATCTCCGAATCAGAAAATAGGAAATGCATGCAAAACAAAGTAATATATGCATGAAACAAGTATAAAATGCAATGAGATGTGAGCGAAAACTACTCCTAAAACCCTATATGTTTTGCTCACATCAATTCCCCCAGACATAAAACTTTACTTTGTCCTCAAGCAAATCTTAGTGCCATAAAATTTTAAAAAGCATGGTTCCATACTTAGCATATTAACTAGATTTATCAAGTGATATTTTCAATCAAAGCAAAATAGATATGTACTAAAAGTTCACTAAGTTAGCTTCTTGTGCACATGCTAAGTGAATCATCTTAAGGGATACTCGTTCCACAGTAAATTTGTTAGAGTATTGGGAATACAATCAAAGTCCCACATTGGTAAGACATGGAAAAGATCATGTGCTTATAAGATGAAAAGATATCTCTATTGGTATGAGACCTTTTGGGTAAAGCCCAAAAACAAAACCATGAGGGCTTGGGCCCAAAGTGGACAATATCATATCATTGTGGAAATATGCGAATCTTATAGGCACTAACAATTGGTATCAGAGTTATGGTCCATGTCAAGCCATGAACCACGAACAAAGGAAATTGAGCTCTCATGTCCGGATCAAGAGAACCAGACACCAGACAGGGTTGGGCCAGAAGGGTTGGACAACTGGTAGGAAGTCCAGCTGGGTTAGGAGGACCAGACAGTTGGCAGGAAGTCCTGGTGGGTTGAGATCGGACATCAAGTAGAGGATGTCCTTCGAGGATGGATAGGCTTGAGGGGGGGGGGGGTTAATGTGGTCCTTCGTTTGAGGGGGGGGGGGATTGTTGGAGTATTGGGAATACAATCAAAGTCCCACATTGGTAAGACATGGAAAAGATCATGTGCTTATAAGATGAAAAGATATTTCCATTGGTATGACGCCTTTTGGGTAAAGCCTAAAAACAAAACCATGAGGACTTGGACCCAAAGTGGACAATATCATATAATTGTGGAGATATGTGAATTTTATAGGCACTAACAAAATTAAGTCGTCATCTTATAGCTTTTCTAAGGTCTCCAACTTTTAGGAACTTAGCTGCCCAAAGCGAGGGTCGTTCCCAAGTTTTAGCATAAAGTCTAAAAGGTGTAGGAGATCATTGGAACGCTAGAGGGGGGGGTGAATAGCGTCGTGCTATACATCGATGGAATTTGATCGCGTTCGCTTGCCTATGATTGTTAGTACGCAGCGGAATATAGAAATAATACAACAATCACAATAAACAAACACGCAAACACAACTATGTAACGTGGTTCGGAACCGAACAATTCACACTCCATGGATCGAGCTCTAAAGAGCTCTAGTGATGCACACACACTCACTAATCACAAATAACTCATTCTCGGAACAATCCGGAGGTAGAGAAACCTCGTAAAATAGTTTACAACAATAAACTAAATACAACAAGCAACTAATATGAAATACAATGCAATACAAGTAAAGAAAATACTTTACAAATGCCTTTGGTTTGCTTGCTTTTGGTTGCTTGAAGAATGCCCTTGGAGACCCTGATTTATAGTAACAAATCACCCCAAGGATGCTCAAGAACCGGATGACTTTTTCTCCTCCACGAGCTCCATTTATATCTTCTACCTAGGCGGGAAAAAGTCGATCAGTCGACTGATCGGGACCATCAGTCGACTGATCACACTGTTGCTGTGAGACAATGGTGTAATCCACGCTGGAAAAATCCATCGGCTAGGACATCAGTCGACTGATCATGACCATCAGTCGACTGTTCAAGACATCACTCGACTGTTGACCGCAGTGGTCGAGTGAGAGTCCATTTTATGCCCCAAAACCCGAGTATCAGTCGACTGATCACAAGATCAGTCGACTGCTCGTCCAATCAGTCAACTTCCAAGCTCTGACAGTCGACTGTTGGGACACATCCCGCAGTCAAACCCTAGTTGACTCTCACCAGTCGACTGCCATATGGCACTAGTCGACTGACACACCTCAAACATGAGGTTTTAACCTCAACCATGAGGTTTAACCCAAGTATGGTACCCCCATACTTGCTAGACCACCCTTAGTCTGGACCTAAGCCTTCTAGCCACCTCCGACAGCCTCACCTCTCTCGGATCCCTCCAAGTCATCCATGACTTGTTCATCCATTGCGCTAACCTTCAGGTGCTTCCATCGGCTATGTCATGCTAATGATGTCTACACCGCCAAGGCACATTGGACTTACGCCGCCAAGACTCTGCTTGGACTTTACGCCGTCAACCATTGGACTTATGCTGCCAAGACTCCCGCTTGGACTTTACGCCGCCAATATCAAACCCCTTGGACTTCTCAAATGCCAAGACTCAAACTTGGACTTTCCCTTGCCAACCCATGTTGGACTTTCCATGCCAAGACTCATGCTTGGACTTTTCCTTGCCAAGACCCATGCTTGGACTTTCCATTGCCAAGACCCATGCTTGGACTTTTCCTTGCCAACTCATGTTGTACTTTCCATTGCCAAGACCCATGCTTGGACTTTCCCAAATGCCAAGTGTCCCACTTGGACTTTCCATGTCAAGTACCCAAGACTTGGACTTTCCCATGACAATCACATTGTCATATGTTTTTATCAAACATCAAAACATCTCTCGAGTCAAGCTCGAGTCCTGGTCAATCGTGACCTGGGCCGATTGCACCAACAAAAGGCGTGCTCTGTATTGAGAGAAATTGGTAGGTGTTTCCCTAATAACCTAACTCGATCTCAAAGGGACACCTAACCATTTCCATCCACAACAACTGTTTTATTATCCCTAATAATTTTTTTTTGTTTTCTCTTTGTCTCTTTTTTTTTTCATTTTTTAAAAGAATATTTTTTTCAAAGAACTTTTGTTCTTCTCCTGCTTACAGAGATTTTAATTTTTCCGAATAGGCTTACACAATCTGAGTCCTGGTCAATCATGACCTGGGTCGATTGCACCAACATTCTCCCCCTTTTTGATGTCTGACAAAAACCAAACAAACCATTGAGTTAGACCATCTAACTTAAACCAATCATCCCCATCAATTTTCCCAATTGATGTCATTCTCTCAATATGTTCTCCCCCAAAAGATTCTCCCCCTTTTTAACAAACATCAAAAAGGTTCTCTCTAAGGAGATCAATGTCTCATGTCCCAATGAGATCTTACAATCTCCCCCTTGGTCTAAAAATTCCTACATCTTCCTAGTGATAAGTCTCATATCACTCAAGAGAGGCAATCCTATTCACTCTCCCAATTTCTAAATTGGGTATCTCAAAAATCCATTTCTCCTCCTCATGAGGAGAAATAACATCCATCATCCCATGATGGATACCTCCCCCTAAAGGTTTGCTCCCCCTTGACTATTGCACCAACAATGTCCTTGGGAAGTCCCTAAGCCAATAGGAACTCTAAACCATCAAAGATAAGGTTCAAAGTTCAAACATGAACTTTCCTATACCTTAAATTTGATACATTATCCTAACACCTCTCCTAATCCATATCCAATGGATTTTCACCCTTTATAATGCTTCCCAAAGCATATCCTAGGGTTAGAAGTGATTAGGGACCTTAACCGTAGCTGAAAACGGGCTAAACATACCTTGTTTTTCCCGAAATCAGCATTGGCAGTCGACTCTCTCAGCTACCAGTCGACTTCCACCCTCATCAGTCGATTGCTACCCAGGGCAGTCGACTGATAACTGAAATATCAGAATTTTAGTTATCAGAAATGAAATTCGGAAAATCATAAGTAATTCTATGTATATCGAAAAATTATGAAAATTCATACGTATATTACTTATTGTCAATACAATGGGTGAAAAATATTTGAAAATTATTTTACCCATAAAATAATGAGTTTGATACAAAACTTAAAACCATTGAAATTTTCAATGCTTTGGTCCTATTTTGTATCAACTCTATCAATGGTGATTGCTATCAAAAGATAGACTTCACCAAGGTTTTTCAGAAGGATTTTAAAATGTTTTCAAAACCTTATTTTGGATCATATTCCTTGGGCTTAATGTACATGACTTGTACACAAGCTTTCCCAATGATCTACAAATGAAATAAGATGAGTTTTAGTTCATCTAGATTCAAAAACTATGCACCTTGAACTTAACTCATATCCTATCATCTCACATGTATCTAGGGTGTATAAATACACATACATGTCAATGTAATGTGAGATGTGGGTTTTGTTCTCCCTAATCTAGGGTTTCATGCATTTTTCTAAGGCAACACTACTTGATTCCCTTATAAATGAGACTCCAAGTCATGCCATTGTCCTTAAATCAATTTTAACCAAAATAAATGCATGAATGATCATGGCATAAAGATAGCAATAATTAAGCATGGCCAATGATCATGATGTCATGTCATATGATTAAAACTTAAAACACATGACATTTAATCCTTAATCCTAAACATGATCATGACATATAAATGATAAAAATAAACATGATGTCATGGCATGTTATATGGCAAACAAAGCATGACATATAAAAAGTATAGGTATAATAATACCTAAATTTTAATATTAATTGTCATTTGATATAATTAAGTATATTTTTCCATATTACCTAAATTTCCCAAAATGTGCCAAAACCCCAAAATGGCACACTATGACCTCTAAACCTACATTGTGCCAATTTAATTGATTTTCCATAATTCCAAAAATGTATTGGCACATCCTAAAATCTTTTAGGATTAAAAATCAAACATATTTCCAAGATATCCATAACCTTGAAAATAACCTAAAGTGCCACCTTTACCATGGTTAGGTTAACTACCCTTCCATTTAAAGTTGGCACACCCTAAACCCATCTAGCGTGATCAATCACGCTCTTAGGAACCCAAAACATATTTGAGCTCCTAGGGTTTACTAGGTATTCCTTAGGGATGACTTCCCTAGATACCCTCCTAGGCTTGTTAGCCTTATTCATTGTGGTCTTACCTAGGTTGACTCTAGGGGTAACTCCCCTTGCAACCTTCTTAGTGGCCACCCTAGGTTTCCTTGAAACCCTAGCCACTAGACACAAACCTTGGTTACTCTTAGAGATAACTTCCCTAGTAACCTTGGTCTTCCTAGACCTAGTTTGTGTTCCATAATCAAATGGAACACTATAATAAGCCACCTTAGGCTTAGGTTTGTGACCCAAACCCTTCTTGCCCTTGGTTGACTTTCGTCTCTTAAGTCCTAGGTGTTGACTCTTGGTCCTAGACTCTTGACTTTGACCATTTGACCCTTTAACTTGATTTTGCATAATCCTAAAGGTCTTTTCATGTTTTTCAAGCCTTGATCTCAAGACTTGATTTTCCATCTCCAATTGCCCAATTTTCGATTTTTGATTAAGTTTTTGGGCATTACCATTTCCTCTAGGCATATGCCTAGTCCATTTCGGATTAAGACCTAGGTGTTCTCCTATTTTCTTAATAGATTCCCTAGGTAAAATATTTTTAGGGACATTAGTCCCAAATTTCTCCTTATTACCAAAATGGACACTTTTAGCACCTAAACACAAATATTTATCTTTAGCATGCTTTTCATGATGAATTGCAAGAGAATTAAAATTTCTAGCATGCTTTTGACTTTTAAATTTAGACGGTGCATTATTAAAATATACCTTAGGGTTAGCCTTAGAGGCTCCCCCTACTTGTGAAGCTCCCATTTGAGTCTTCTTCTCCCCTTTTGATGACACTTGAAATATACTACAAGCTCCTTGCCCTTCATAATTGAGGCACCGGCATCCTTTGAATTTGTGTTGACTTTTGGTGCCGGAGGAGTCTTCTTGACTTTCTTTGGGCACTTACTCTTATAGTGCCCAAATTCCCTACACTCAAAACACATAATATTATTTTTATTTTGAATTACGGTGTTTGAGTTACCTAAGTCAATGGAGGCCGGAATCGGATTTTGAGCTTCTTCATCTTGACCGGATGTCGAAGCTTCTTCTTGGTGTTGCTCCGGTGATCTAATCTACTCCCCCTCAATCCTAGAGGCGGAGGTCTCCTCCAATTCTACTTCCTCTTCCTCCTTGGATGTTGATGGTCTCTCAACCTCTAAGTCCTCACTTCCTTGTGAGGATGATGCGTTTGCCTCTTCGGTCCCTTCCTCTTGGACCGATGATGAACTTTCATAAAGCTTTGCCACTTGGCTCCATAGCTCCTTGGCATCTATATAATTACCTAACATACACAAGATATTGTTAGGCATTAAATCAATCAAAAATTTTATTACCTTATTATTTTTCTCGAAGGCTTGGACTTGCTCTTTGGTCCATCTCTTCTTCTTGAGGAATACACCATTTGGTCCTCTCGGATACTCAAATCCATCCATCAAAATGGACCATTCTTCGAAGTCCCTCATCATCAAGAAGTCCTCAATTCTCGCCTTCCATTGTCTAAACCCTTCTTGTCCATAGAAGGTATATGGGATAGGGGTGTTGATATCCCATCCTAGTTGTTCTTGAACTTCCATCTTCGCCCTCTAGCGTGCTCCCTTAGTTGTTAAACTTCAAGAGCGGCCTCGCTCTGATACCACTTGTAGGAGATCGTTGGAACGCTAGAGGGGGGGGGGTGAATAGCATCGTACTATACATCGATGGAATTCGATCGCGTTCGCTTGCCTATGATTGTTAGTACGCAGTGGAATATAGAAATAATATAACAATCACAATAAACAAATACGCAAACACAACTATGTAATGTGGTTCGGAACCGAATGGTTCCTACTCCATGGATCGAGCTCTAAAGAGCTCTAGTGAAGCACACACACTCACTAATCACAAATAACTCCTTCTCGGAACAATCCGGAGGTGGAGAAACCTCGTACAATAGTTTACAACAATAAACTAAATACAACAAGCAACTAATATGAAATACAATACAATAGAAGTAAAGAAAACACTTTACAAATGCCTTTGGATTGCTTGCTTTTGGTTGCTTGAAGAATAGCCTTGGAGACCCTGATTTGCAGCAACAAATCACCCCAAGGATGCTCAAGAACCGAATGACTTTTTCTCCTCCACGAGCTCCATTTATATCTTCTGCCTGGGCTAGAAAAAGCCGATCAGTCGACTGATCGGGACCATCAGTCGACTGATCACACTGTTGCTGTGAGATAACGGTGTAATCCATGCTGGAAAAATCCAACGGCTAAGACATCAGTCGACTGATCATGACCATTAATCGACTGTTCAAGCCATCACTCGACTACTAACCACAACGGTCGAGTGAGAGTCCATTCTGTGCCCCAAAACCTGAGCATCAGTTGACTGATCACAATATCAGTCAACTGCTCGTCCAATCAGTCGACTTCCAAGCTCTGGCAGTCGACTGATGGGACATATCCCGCAGTCAAACTCTAGTTGACTCTAACCAATCGACTGTCATATGGCACCAGTCAACTGCCACACCTTAAAGATGAGGTTTTAACCTCAACCATGAGGTTTAACCCAAGTATGGTAACCCCATACTTGCTAGACTACCCTTAGCCTAGACCTAAGCCTTCTAGCCACCTCCGTTAGCCTCACGCCTCTCGGATCCCTCCAAGTCATCCATGACTTGTCCATCCATTGCGCTAGCCTTCAGGTGCTTCCATCAACTATGTTATGCTAACGGTGTCTACACCGCCAAGGCACATTGGACTTACGCTGCAAAAAACTCCGCTTGGACTTTACGCTGCCAACCATTGGACTTATGCTGCCAAGACTCCCACTTGGCCTTTATGCCGCCAATATCAAACCCCTTGGACTTCTCAAATGCCAAGGCTCAAGCTTGGACTTTCCCTTGCCAACCCATGTTGAACTTTCCATGCCAAGACCCATGCTTGGACTTTTCCTTGCCAAGACCCATGCTTGGACTTTCCATTGCCAAGACCCATGCTTGGACTTTTCCTTGCCAACTCATGTTGGACTTTCCATTGCCAAGACCCATGCTTGGACTTTCCCAAATGCCAAGTGTCCCACTTGGACTTTCCATGCCAAGTACCCAAGACTTAGACTTTCCCATGACAATCACATTGTCATATGTTTTTGTCGAACATCAAAACATCTCTCGAGTCAAGCTCGAGTCCTGGTCAATCGTGACCTGGGCTTATTGCACCAACAAAAGGCGTGCTCTGTATTGAGAGAAATTGGTAGGTGTTTCTCCAATAACCTAACTCGATCTCAAAGGGGCACCTAACCATTTCCATCAACGACAACTGTTTTATTATCCCTAATAATTTTTTTTGTTTTCTCTTTGTCTCTCTTTTTTTTCTTTTTTTTTCATTTTTAAAAAAAAATTCAAAGAACTTTTGTTCTTCTCCTGCTCACAGGGATTTTGATTTTTTCGAATGGGCTTACACAATCCGAACATCTCCAGTAACTAAATTGCTAAATCTAGAGTCACCTATGGATTCCAAAGTACTAGACTATTGGGATGAATCATAACTAGGTATGTAATAGATTCTCCCTTTCAGAATATTCATCAAGTGTAAGAGTAAAAATAAAAGCTAACCAGTGCAAGTCTATAATATTTATTAGAGCAATTTAAATAAAATACGACAAGATAAATGAAGTTAAGCTACCTATGGAAACAATTCGTGAAGAGATCTTAAAATATTACTGAGATAGCTTAGAGATAGCAAAAATTAAGTGCTATAAGAAACTAAATACTCTATGCATGAACAAATGAATGCAAATTAAAACTAAAATGCAAGTATCAATGAAAGAAAGTATTGCTAGAAAAAAAACATATCAAAACTTGGGGTCCCCCACGACTTATATAAAATAATACCTCTAATACGACGGCCGAGGTGGGAAGTCTGGTAGCCTCGGCATGTCTGGCTCTTGGGAAAACCTAGTGCTTAGCCGCTGATGCCACATGTACATGTGGTCGATTTGGGAACTAGTGGATGCAACGGCTACTCTGTGCCCCTCCCGGACCCACTGTGCTTGTGTGGCATGCATGTGCTACCAAACCTCCTAGCGATGGACAGCCTATTCCTGGAAATAGATACGGGCCTCGTCATAGAACTCCTCGGCCCACTGAAAGTTCTCCCATAAGACCTAAAATTCTTCCAACGTATAAGTGCTCTACTCTTCCCTTTGCTGCCTCTGCATCTATTGCTCGACGAATATGTCATCGAGGCATGATCGAAACTTTGAAAAGTCGTAGGCAGATGTACTTGTATCTTACTCATAAGCAGAAAAAGATGGTGGTGCAGGTGCAGGTTCCCATTGTGGACTAGGTGGGCTCAAAATGATTTTTGCTTCTACCTAGCAAGTTCTTTCTAATCCTAAACTATTTGCAAAAACATAAGTGACCATAAATAAAAGTCTAAATTATATACATGAATGCAATAAATTCAAAAACATATATAAAACTAAACTTGGGTTGCCTCCTAAGAAGTGCTTGTTTAAGGTCTCTAGCTTGACCGTACCGCTTTGCTTCAGCTTGGCTCCAATGGCCAAAGGAGATCTTTCATCCTCCCCTTCTTGATGCATTTGAATCTTGCTCATGGAGGGGTAAGATATTTATTAGCTACCTTTCTTGGTTCAAGATTGAACATGGGTATCTTCAAAGAATTATCATGATTTTGATCATAATATTCTATTTTGTCCAAATGTCGTAAATAACGTAACTCACCACCGATTTCCTCACTAAAAGATTGATCAGTAGATTCTATTATATCAAATTTTATGATTACCAATCACTAAAAGGGCTTCGTTATTGGCAACTGAAGTTTCAGTGAGGGTTAAGGTAAGCTCTTCTAGATCCTTGAGGTTAGGAGGTGTCTTGATTGAAGCAATGCACTCCTTGATTAAAGTATCAATTATATAATCCTCAAGTTCTTCTTCAAGTTTTAAAGCATGGATATCCCTTCTTTATTTCCTATGTCATCTACGTCTTCCTCATCCATTCTCTCAAAGTGAGTCTCCTCCATATTAGGTGTAATCTAGTCATCAAAGCCACCTTCTAGTTGTTTGGTTTCTTCTTCTACTAGACTTCGTTGCATAGACTCCGCGAATTGTCGACTATGCTCCTTACGTTGCCTAGTAAAATTATCTAACAAAGCTTCTAAGTTGGGACTTGGTTCTGGATAAAATTTACATGGTGATTCATAGCTCTCATTCTCATTTGGGAAACAATATTGAGTCTATGTCTACGAATTCTGCCGTTGGAATTTAGTGTTTGCTGCTTATTGCTCTTGAATGAAATTTTTCATCATCTGCTCCAGTTGGAACTTAGGTGGACAATATAGTAGCCAGGGTCATAACTATATAAATAGGAATCATCTTGTGGCCACTGGTTGTACTCGTAGGTGACATCTTCTTGTTCAAATTGTGAAGGTTCAAATATATCCGGACAATTATTAATGGTATACCATATTTCACCAAAAATGCTCACAATAAATGTTACCAAAACTCACAGTATAAAATTGTCTTCGACAATGGTGCCAAAAAATTGATGCACGTGAACACGACCTCAAATCTTACGATGAGAACTGTTGAGGACTAGAAGCGTGCACTCCCACTCAATGCCTACAAGTGCACGGATGCCGTCAAGTAATAAATAGATTATCGATCCCACAACGACTGAGATTCGAGTACCGATTGATCAGTGTACGTTGTTGTTTGGAGTTAAGTTCTAAGGGTTGTGGTTGCAAGGTTGATGGTGGTCCTAACTCAAATACGATGTCACATGGAGGAAGTGAAGGTTGGTTCAAAGTTCAAAAAGGGATTCTAGTACTTCAGTTTCACTTGTGCGTCATGGAACATACTGTCAGTTAAATGTTGACTGACTCTCTAATTATGGTCATGTGGAAGGGACATCTCTTTTCCGATGAGCTTTTGCTTCTACTGGGAACTACCTATGCCTAACCAGGCCGACCCTTTCATTAGGATAGGATAGACGGTACGAGGATACCAAATCAATCCTTATGAAGAGTTGGAACGTGTCCCATTCCCTACTCCCTCATACTCTTCTACGTACGGTTATCGGAGATGAGGACAACCACTAGGTTCCTCTATAGTTCTCTTAGATCTTTGATACAGGGGTTGTCACCTCTTGTATCGGCTATGCACAATAGATAGAAAACCAAAGCCCAATCTTCATCAAATCAAACAAACACAAATTGCGAATAAAAATCCATAAACAGAATTAACATTCAAACTAGCATGTTCTATGTTACACAAGTTACTCCCTAATCCTAGAATCAAAGATTCTGCTCCATAGACGGAAAATAAAGGACATAAGGCATAATTGAATCAATCATTACAATGTAGAAGATGAATAGGAATTGAATTACAATACTCTTGGTTCTTCTCTTTGGCATTGAAGTGCGGATTATGATCCTCGAGGCGCTTCCTTCCTCCCTGTTGTGAGTTTCCGGTGCCTTTTAGGGCATCGATGTGCCATCCCAGCCATCGACCTCCCCCCTAGGGTTTGGACATGGCTTCCCTTTTATAGACTTGAAGCTAGCACTGCATAAATCCATGAAAGAACCCTAATCGTGTCGAAATAACCCAGCACCACACGGTCGTGTGGATTCACACGGCCAAGCCGTATGTGGCACTGGGGTGGCCAACTCCGTGGTTTGGACACGACTGTGTGGATTCACATGGCTAGGTTGTGTCCCCTTCCATTCCACCTACCAAATGTCTTCTTTTTGCTCTAAAAGTGTGTCATTTTCCCTGTAAAATGCTATCCTGTGTTGGTGCAAGGGCACCAGATAATCGAACCTAGATTTTGATTATGGCAAAGGCCCAATGTTAAGGTCTTATTGTTATCTCATGAGCTGAATTAAGTGTGCAGGAAATGATTAAGCTAAGCTGAAGGTTAGCGACACCCGAAGAATCTATAGTCGAGAAATCGTGGTGGTCGGGGGACACCGGGAGAACTTCGGAGGGAGCCGAAGAACCCAAGTGAAGATCGGAAGCAAAGTGACAGATCATAAAGGAGCAGAGGTAAACACGAGTGTGAAGAGAGATGGTAAGGGTGTGCCCTCTGTATGGGGACGACCGTAGGTGGCGATCTGACTAAGTCTTCCAGTGGAAGGTCTAGGTCGAGATTGGACGGTAAAGAACAGTCATATTTACCATATTCCGTGCTAACCTCTTATTGTAGGGAAGTGACCAGGCTGGCAGTCGACTGATGAAGGGCATCAATTGACTGATGGCGATGAATCAGCCAAATATAAAAGGTAAAAAAGGATAATGTTTGACGCCGCCACTTCGCGATAAGATAAGGTGCCACCTCGTGATAAGATCTCACAATTTAAGGATCTGGATCTGGACTTATTCCAAGGCACAAGTCTATAAAAAGAGGGGAGTGTTAGGATCTTTTGAGAAAATAATTGCAAACACAGTGGAAAAAAAACTTGATCCCTCCAGATATCCATGTGTATATATAAAGGAAATCGTACCTTTTAACTACACCTTTGTTGAGAAGTTACCCTTGTATCGTAGTCTTTCGTAATCTCGACAGCAACTCCTTGATGACGGATCTTAGCGCGATAAGAATGGTCACGCCTCTACAATATCCACACAAACACTATCTTAGAGAAGGAGACAAAACCTTTAGTTGTGCTAGCAACCACACCAAGGCTCACCACCTAAGACTAATTTTTTGGCCAAGAAGAGAAAAGAGATGCAAGGCACAAATGGGATACACAACAAAGGATATTCCCCACCTTACTAACGTTAAGGAGGATTCTCATATACCATTTGCATGCATTAATCTCATTTGCATGCATTGTTGAGAAAACTTCTCAAATTCCAATTGCATGCATTAATTCCATTTGCATGCAACAACTCCTATTTGCATGCAACGTTGAGGAGATTTCTCAAATCCTAATTGCATTCATTAATCTCATTTGCATGCATTGTTGAGAAAACTTCTCAAATTCCAATTGCATGCATTAATTCCATTTACATGCAACAACTCTCATTTGGATGCAACGTTGAGGGGATTTCTCAAATCCTAATTGCTTGCATTAATTCCATTTGCATACAACAACTCCCATTTGCATGCATTATTAATCATCATTAATCATGCTAACCTTCTTCAATTGATTTCACTTGAGTCTAACTCAAATTAAACCAATTTGAGTCCAACTTAAGTTTGGCCAAGCAATGAGTCTTACTCATTCTAGTCCATTCAATTAACTAATGATTCATTTAGTCGAACTAAGATGATCCTATCTCCAAAATAATGTGTCCTTTGTGTGTGACTCAATAGGTTCTTGCAACGTTGGCAATATTTCTAAAACCCTTTTAGAAACATAAGAAATGAGTGGCATCTAGCAGTGCATCATTGCTACCCAAGTGGCAAGAATGTCGACATCCAACATAATCGTACTATGTCTACTATAATATATAACCTTGTCCTTCTATCCTGGATATCTAGATCGATCAATGAGGCATAGATCGTGTCATCCTTTTATCAATCTTTGTGCTCTTGATCCCCAAGTAGACTCACTCAAATAAATGAGCTCAATATCTCATATTGACTCATTTGAGCATGGTCATGCATTTCGTGGTCATACTCTATCAAGAGGCCTAAAGATATCACTCCCGTCATATGGGAGGGATAGATCTCATCTATATCACTCACATCCCTCCGCATAATTTGTTATATACTCAGTGATCGCCTTTATAGTCCACCCTATTACAAGTGACATTTGATGATACAAAGTACATAACTCCTTATGTAAGGAACCGTAGTAATTTCAGGTCTAAGAACTAATCATACCAATAGTCAATATGAGAAAGTTTATGACACTCATATGACAATCCATGAAACTTTCTCACGGTGGGTCAATTCAATATATATTCTCTAATATATACCCATGTGTCAACGTGATATCAGATATCCATGACTTGTGAGATCAAGTCATCAATTGACCTACATGCTAGTCTCAATGCATTAATATTGCCCTTGTTTATTAATGCTTGACTAGGAATATTTAAGAATAGTGTTCTCTATAGCCTCTCACAATCAATTCTACCAATTGATGTGTTATAGATAAGGACCTACTTTCTAGGGCATTATTATATTTATTTGGCTGGCACAAGCATAAAGTAAATATAATAACAAAACTTTGCCTTTATTATTAATAGAATATGATACATAAGTCCCTAGTCAATTATCACATAATTGACTCTAGGGTTGACTACTAACAATCTCCCACTAGCACTAGTACCAATCACTATAATATCTAATACCCAGTGACCTAGTATGGCCATCATGCTTTCTTTGTGCCAAAGCCTTGGTTAAAGGATCTGCGATGTTAGCATCCGTCGGTACTTTGCATATCCTCACATCTCCTCTATCGATGACCTCTCGAATGAGATGGAACTGTCATAGTATGTATTTGGATCACCGATGATAGCGAAGTTCCTTAGCCTGTGCAATAGGCCCATTGTTATCACAATAGAGGTCTATAGGGTCTGCTATGCTAGGAACCACCCCAAGTTCAGTGATGAACTTCCGGATCTAAACAACCTCCTTTGCCACTTCAGACGTAGCAATATACTCGGCTTTTGTTATAGAATCTATGACTGTGTCTTACTTCGAACTCTTCCAGCTCACAGCGCCACCATTCAGGCAAAATACATACCCTGACTGCGATCTAAAATCATCCCTATCGGTTTGGAAGCTTGCATCACTATAACCCTTTACAATTAGCTTCTCATCACCTCCAAATATGAAGAAATATTCTTTCATTTTTCGTAAGTACTTAAGAATCTTCTTGACAGTTGTCCAGTGACTTTCACCTGGATCTGATTGGTATCTGCTCGTCATGCTCAAAGCATATGATACATCGGGGCGAGTACAAAGCATGACGTACATGATAGACCCTATAGCAGATGCATAAGGGATCTGATCCATGCGGTCTCTCTCCTTAGAAGAGGGATATTGAGTCTTCGAAAGACTCACACTATGGGACATTGGCAGAAATCCCTTTTTTGAATTCTGCATGGCAAAACGATTTAGCACCTTGTCAATGTATGTACTCTGACTTAGGCCAAAAAGTCTCTTGATCTATCTCTATAGATCTTGATGCCCAATATATAGGTTGCTTCTCCTAAGTCTTTCATTGAGAAACAATTCCCAAGCCAAGTCTTCACAGACTGTTGCATAGGGATATTGTTTCCAATAAGAAGTATGTCATCAACATTCAAGATAAGAAAGATAACTATGCTCACACTAACCCTCTTATAGACACAGGATTTATCTTCATTCGTGATGAAATCAAACTCTTTGATCATATCATCGAATAGAAGATTCTAGCTTCTAGATGCTTGCTTTAAACTATAAGTAGACCTTTGCAGCTTGCATACCTTTCCAACATGCTTTGGATCTACAAAACCCTCAGGTTGTGTCATGTACACATCCTCGAGTAGGTTTCCATTCAGAAATGCAATTTTGACATTCATTTGCCAGATCTCATAATCATGGTAAGATGCAATAGCAAGCATGATCTGAATAGACTTAAGCATCGCAACTGGTGAAAAAGGTTCATCATAGTCAATACCATGAATCCGCTTGAAACCTTTAGCTACCAATCTCCCTTTATAGGTATGCATAAGACCATCCATATCAATCTTTTTCTTAAAGACCCACTTACATCCAATGGGTTTGACCCCTTTAGGTGGATCAACCAAAGTCCATACTTGGTTAGTGTACATGGATTCCATTTCGAACCTCATCGCCTCTAGCCATTTCTCAGAATCTGGGCTCATCACA
This sequence comes from Wurfbainia villosa, assembly GCA_025175895.1. Classification (NCBI taxonomy): domain Eukaryota; kingdom Viridiplantae; phylum Streptophyta; class Magnoliopsida; order Zingiberales; family Zingiberaceae; genus Wurfbainia; species Wurfbainia villosa. The sequence goes on along the minus strand of CM046000.1, from coordinate 31,087,050 downwards.
GCTTCCTGATAGGATGTAGGCTCGTTCAACTCAACAAGCATAATGTCATCATGACCTCTAGCCATTTCTCAGAATCAGTATGTATGAGTCCTAACAAGTCTGCCACTCTTTTGCCATGTCCACTAAATGGAGTCTTGGTCATCTTGCCTAGAAGATAGGATTCACATTTCTCATATGATTCAAAATCAAATGAGTCCAGTAATCTATCCTTATGGAGCTGGGATATGCGACTCTCATTTACATGACCCAGGTGACAATGCCAGAGATATGCTTGGTTCAAATTATTTGATTTGAATCATTTAGTATTTATGTTATAGATTGGGTTTTCAAAGTCCAGAACATAGAGTCCATTCATAAGAAATGCGCTACAATAGAACATATCATTTAAATGAATAGAACAACATTTACCCTTTATCATAAACGAGAAACCTCTCTTGTCCAAACAAGAAACAAAGATAATACTTTTAGTTAAAGTAGACACACAATAGCACTCTTCTAGTTCCAAAATAAGCTCAGTGGGCAAAGATAAAGAGTATGTTCCTACAGCTATAGCAGCAACTCTTACGCCATTACCTACTCGTAGGTCCACTTAACCCTTTTGTCAATAATCTAGTCTTTCTTAGGCCTTGCATATTAGTACAAATGTGTGATGCACAACCAGTATCTAATACCCATGAAGAAGAAATAGATAAATTGACTTCTATAACATATATACCTGAGGCATAAGTCTCACTTCTTTTCTTCTTAACTTCCTCTAGGTATAACTCAGAGTTCCTCTTCCAATGCCCGGTCTCACCACAGTGGAAGCAATCTCCTTCCTTAGACACCCCCGCCTTTAGCCTTTGATGTAGTAGAGTTGACTTTGCCTTTGGCTTGGGTCTTACCCTTGCCTTTAGGCTTCCTTTTGCCTTTACCCTTTTTAACCATCAGTACGTTACTAGTCTTGGTTTTCTTGAGATTGGGTTCAACAGTTCTCAACATACTGAGCATCTCATGCAGAGGCTTGTCAATTTCATTCATGTTATAGTTCATGACATATTGACTATACCCTTCCGACAATGATTGTAGGATAAGGTCAGTAACCAATTCTTGGCCCAGTGGAAATCTTAGTCTCTCAAGGTGTTGGGTTTCCGGCACCGCGGCGTGTGTGTGTTCGATCATGTTTCGTAAACATGAACACAGCGGAAGCAATAAAAATAATAAATACTCCTATTTATTACAACACACACAACACACGCATGCATATTACAACAAGTGTAGACATAACCGTAAATTTAAATTTGCAATAAAAGGAAATTTATCTACGTTATACCTTTCGTATGACGTATAGTGGGAACGGCATCAACTGGAACGATCCTCGCTAGAATCGTCTCTATCCGTATCCACGCCGAGTTCCTCGGGATGACTTCGCTAAGCCACGAGCTTCATCTTCGTACGGGTTACTAGCCTCGTGTTGAAGACGACGTGATCGAGAGATGATCACGATCCGAATTCAAATTCGGATCCTAAGACGAGTCCTCAAAACTCGCTTCTCCGGAGAGGTATTCGTCAACCGATTGACGAATCCTTCGTCCTCCACCTCAGAGGATTACCGGAGATCGAATCCCCGGTAATTTAACCGCTGTCGGAGCTCTAACCGTCGTCCAAACGACGCTCCGACAATAAAGAAACAAGCTGTCCAGAAAAACTGGACAGCTTTTGGTGGAGGAATAGAGGCCGGCTAAGGAAAGATGGAAGCTCACCTTATCACCGAACCCAAAGGAGATCGCCGGAGGGTCGCCGGAGGTTCTCCGGCTGAAGCTTGGACGCCGGCAAAGACTTGGATGGCTGCTCACAAGCTGGGCGGCGGCAGCTTTAGGGTTGGCGCCAATTAAAACCAAGGTGGAGGTGGGCGGCAACTCAAGGGGGCTAGGGTTTGGATTAGTTAGGGTTTAACAATCCCTTAAGCCCTCTTTTATAGAGAACTAATTCTCTTAATGGTTAATGGATCAAATCCATAAAGCCCGTTAACCCGCTCCATTAGGATAAGTTAAAATAAACCAAACCATGATGGTTTATTTTAAGTTAAAACGAACCGAACCAACTTTTGGTTCATTCGTTTAAAATAAACCAAACCCTTTGGTTTATTCTCCTCCATTGGATTAGAACCAAACCATTTTGGTTCATCCATTATGTCTTCATAAGACACGGCCCTTCCACGCTTCCATTGCGACTGAAACAATTTCATGCTCGCTTTATGTTTGGTCCAACCAAACATAGTTTCTCTCGGTCTGAGAATCCCATTCTCAAGCTCGTTTTAAATCCTTTGGATTACGCTCGTTGTGCGTGTGACCAAATAGATTCTCGATTTATGTTGGCCGTCTATAATTAACCATTAATTATAGAACGATCATGAGTGGCACCTAGTAGTACATCATGATCCCCAATTAACCGAAAAGATCAACGGTTGATCCAGAACTATTTCTGAAACCCTTCAGTAGCTCGAATGATTCGTGCCCCATTCCCTTCACTCATCTTATACCCACTTGGTTCAGGACATGGTCTATTGTGTCAGTCCCCACTAGGCTGACTACGTCACACCTAGCCCAAGTATCATTTCCTCGTCCTACGGATTCTAGTTACTCCACATGTATGGAAGAGTACCTTACTCTAAACATGTAATGCTTTGGCCAAAGACTTTAGTAACAATCCGACGAGAGGCCATGGGTATACATCTCCTCTCAAGGAGTGGTGAATCCTTTATAGGCTATTCAAACACCTTCGATCACTTCGACTTATACCCAATCATCCCGGGTCCACATCTCCTTAGAGATGTTTGCTTAAGATGTCAAAGCATAAGTCTCCATGATCAAGATGACTTGAATACCGCAAGTCAAAGGAACATCGCACTTAAGCTACAGTAAGAACTTCATTGACATATCTATATATGCAGAGAACCATATGAAGTCTTACGGCTGGTCACTCCAATGAACTAGTTACCATAACTAGCATCCACGATTAACTCTGGACATCACTATGTCTCCAGCTAGTGAGAATCAGCTGCTTGGATACACCAAGGAGTATACCTTGTGCTAGTCTCGACAGAATTGATGGTGTCTAAATCCATCAATTCATCGACTAGGGATAATTCTGATACATCACAATTACACATGTAGAGATACTCACTAGTTGTGATCCAATCACAAATTCTCTCATGCTGTGAATCGTATCGTGGACATTCAGTAAATGAGTTTAAGATCCAATCAAATACATGAAACATGTATACTCAAATAGTGAATCTTCATTTATCATATAAATGGTTCATACATAAGGCGATTGCCTTAGGACATCTCTCATATATATTACTAATAGACTCCCACTTGACCTAATGTCAATCGCTACGGTATCCAATACCATAAGCTCTAACATGACCCTCAAACTTACTTTGAGGTAATGCCTTAGTCAAAGGACCCGCTAAGTTCCTTTCAGTGGGAATTTTCTCGATTTGTATTTCGTTCCTACTGATGATCTCTCTGATAAGATGATAGCGGCGAAGCACATGTTTGGATCGTTGATGAGACCACATCAAGTTCAGAGATGAACTTCTTGATCCAAACTGCTTCCTTTGTTGCTTCCAAAGCTGCAATGTATTCTACCTTAGTGGCAGAATCCGCTATAGTGTCAAGCTTGGAACCTTTCCAACTTATTGCGCCTCCATTCCAGGTGAATACATACCCAGACTAAGACATGGAATCATCCTTGTCTGTCTGGATCTGGCATCCGTATACCCACGTATCACCATGTACCCTTCTCCATATATTAGGAACGCATCCTTAGTTCTTCTTAAGTACTTAAGGATCGTCTTAATAGTCACCCAATGATCCATTCCTAGATCAGACTAGTATCTGCTCGTGACACTCAGAGCATACAATACATCGGGCCTCGTACATAACATAGCATACACGATAGATCCTATTGCGGATGCATAGGGAATCTTACTCATGCAAATCCTCTCGTCTTCTGTGCGCGGACACATAGACTTCGAAAGGTGTACCCCATGCCTGATGGGTAGGAAACCTTTCTTGGATTCCGACATGCTAAACCTCTTTAGCACTCGGTCTATATATAGGCGCGAAAGACCAAGCAACCATTTCGATCTATCTCTATAGATCTTAATCCCGAGGATGTAGGTTGCTTCTCCCAGGTCTTTCATGGAGAATGTCTTGGATAACCAAACCTTAACTGACTGTAAGATTGAAACATCGTTTCCTATAAGTAATATGTCATCGACATATAATACTAGGAACACGACTGCACTCCCACTAACCTTCTTGTACACACAAGGTTCGTCTGGATTTTGTGAGAAATCAAACTTTTTGATGGTCTCATCAAAACGGATATTCCAGCTCCTGGATGCTTGCTTCAATCCATAAATGGACCGTCACAATTTGCATACCTTGGTTTTATCAACCGATGTGAAACCCTCAGGCTGTATCATATACACATCGTCGAGCAGGTTTCCATTAAGGAAAGATGTTTTCACATCCATCTACCATATCTCATAATCATAATGAGCCGCTATGGCCAGGAGCATCCGAATGGATTTAAGCATAGCTACAGGCGAATAGGTTTCGTCATAATCAATGCCTTGTTTTTGACGATATCCTTTCGCCACCAATCTAGCCTTATAGGTAATCACATTACCATCCATGTCGGTTTTGTTCTTGAAAACCCACTTGCACCCTATAGACTTTATGCCTTCAGGTGGGTCAACCAAGTTCCAAACTTGGTTTTCATACATGGAATCCATTTTCGACTTCATGGCACCAAGCCACTTATCCCTTTCTGAACTTGTCAGCACTTCTTCATAACTGGTAGGCTCCTCATCATCAATGAGTAACACATCGTTCGATTCACTTACGAGAAATCCATATCTCTCGGGAATATTGCGTGTTCTACCAGATCTACGAAGATGTGGTGTTACAATAGTCGGTAGATTGCTCATCACTATGAGTTGTCGGCTGTTGTGCTTCACCAGGTATCTCATCAATGTCTATTTGAGTCTCTCGAGCCTCCTCAAGCTCGACGACACTCCCACTGTTTTCTTGCAAGAGAAACTCTTTCTCTAGAAACACAGCATGCCTTGAAACAAACACCTTTTGTTCCACAGGATGATAGAATTGGTAACCCCTTGTTTCCTTAGGGTATCCAATAAATAGACATTTATCGGACTTAGCATCCAATTTTATGCGTCTGATCCATCTTCACATAAGCGAGACAACCCCATATCTTCAAGTAAGATACATGAGGTTTCTTACTATTCCATATCTCATATGGAGTAGTTGAGACTACCTTAGTAGGCATTACATTTAACAAGTAAATAGTCATGCAAGTGCATAGCCCCAAAGTACTTGGGAAGAGTCGCATGATTCATCATTGACTGACCATGTCCAACAAGGTCGATTACCTCTCGGATACACCATTATCTTTGTGGTGTATATGGCGGAGTCCATTGAGACAATATGTCATTGTCTCTTAGATAATCAAGAAACTCTTGACTTAAGTATTCACCACCTCAATCCGATCGAAGTATTTTAATACTCTTGTCATGTTGTTTCTCTACTTCATTTCTGAATTCTTTGAACCTTTCAAAGGCTTCAGACTTGTGTTTCATCAAGAACACATACCCAAACCATGAGTGATCATCGGTGAAGGTAATGAAGTAACTATAGCCTCCTAAAGCTTGAGTTGACATTGGTCCACATACATCAATATGTATTAGACCTAGTAACTCTCCCACTCGTTCACCTTTTCCAGTAAAAGGTAACTTAGTCATCTTGCCTTTTAAGCATGATTCACATGTATCGTATGAATCCTATTCAAACAATTCCAGAATTCCACATCGGTGTAATTCGGACATGCGTTTCTTGCTTACATGGCCAAGTCGACAATACCACATGTAGGAGTCTAATTGATTATCTTTTCGAGCACGCTTGTTGCTCGCTTCGATATTGATAATATCACTGGATACATCCAACGTATAAACACCATTGCTTAAAGTTCCAGTCCCTTAAAGAACTCCATTCAAAGTTATGTAACAACAATTGTTACTAAAAGTCAAATGGTACCCATTTCTATTTAAACAAGAAATAGAAATGATGTTCTTTATCAACGAAGGAACATAAAAGTAATTGTCCACTTCTAAGACAAGTCCTACAGGGAGTTCCAACAAATACGTTCCGATGGCGAGTGCAACAACCATTGCTCCATTCCCAACACACGCCATTTGACTCTCCACGGTGAGTCTTCTTACATTCCTTAGCCCATGTATGTCATTACATATATGTGAGCCACACCCAGTATCAATACCCAAGTGTTTGAGGAAATAGAATGACAATCAATAAAGAAGATTTACGAAGAAGATGGGGCATCGATGCCTTATCCTTCTTCACGGACTCAAGATAAATCTTGCACTTTCTTCAAATGGCCCTACTTGCCATAATGATGGCAAGTGTCCTTTTGGTAGTTACGCCTTTTTAGCCTTTTCTTCTTCCCTTACATTTGTTCCTTTGACTCCCTCTTAGAACCTTTCTTGAGAATCAACTAAAAGCACCGTCCCTGCTCATGCTTCTCGAAGGCTCCAGTCTTGACATGTTGGCGACCACAGATGAACCTTCTTGCATCTCGAGGTGAAGAGGAGCTTGGAGACTTGAACCTTTGAATCTCACTTGCTTATCAAACAACTCATAAAGATAAGGACTACGATATGAGCATCCATATGCTCATGCGCTTCGTAGCTTGGGTTCCATCGCGGCTAGCATGATGCAACTTGTCAGTTCAGAATCAGTCACATGTTTCTGATAGACCAACAATTGGTCCGGAGTTGCATCGTCACTAGGATGGGCGGGAAGAGGCGCTTCGAGGACACACACAAGCTTTTCCACCTTGAGAACAATTCTCAAGTTTCTAAGCCAGTCCAAGAAGTTCGGCACAGTCAATTTATTCGAATCCAAAATGGAACGCAAATTTAAAGACATCATGATCATTCTTAGAAATACAAAATGAGCATATATGAGAAAGATGATTTTAAAATGCATCAATATACATTTATAAATCCCATTCATTTTTCGAATTTCAAAAACCCCAAAATCACTTCGGGAGATCGTAGGTCCATCTCCGAATGGGCTGATATCCATCATAGATATGAACAACCTTGGAGAGAGTCCAACAAGCCATTCATAACTATGACGGTAGGTATCAACTATACCGATTGCATATCACGTATATGCAACTATCACAATGTGCTATCAACTAATTGAATGTTCACACATACATCGGGTTGTTAACACATTAACAAGTATGCATCATATGCATAGCACCCAACTTCACCTCCCTTTACATCGACCTTGGAGAGAGTCCAACAAGCCGATGCTCCAGGTTAAAGCCAACCCAATAATCGGGAAATAGTTTTAATATGGTTAGAGCACATTCAACCAATTAGCCCAGCTTGGAGAGAGTCCAACAACCAAAGCTAACGATTGACCTCTGACTCTTACCATATTAGTATTAAACTATTCCATGGTTTGAACATGTTCGGGTTCGAGCCGGGCTTGGAGAGAGTCCAACAACCCAAACAAGAAACGGAACTCTGGTTCTAACCATATTAATGGAAGGTGTAGGCTTTAATATTGTTTAAGGGTTTTTTTGTCTCATCCTCTTTGCATGCAAATAACTATTATCTATATGGCATGGCATACATGACATACATCTACATGTCACGACACGCATGGCATAATGTTATGCATCTAATGCAATTACATGGCATACAATTATGTCATGTATATAATTTCCTTATATGTCATAACTATTTATGGAAATAAAATATGTTTAAGATTTGATTCTCCAAATCAAATCATAATTAAATTAGGAAACAAATTTCCAAATCTAATCACATATTTTATTCATGGAATTATTTGATTAAGGAAAATCTATTTAGAAAACCAATTTTCTAAATCATTAAAACTACTTATGGAAATTAAAATATTTAAGATTTGATTTCCCAAATCAAATCATGATTAAATTAGGAAACAAATTTCCAGAATCTAATCAAATATTTTATTTATGGAAAATATCAATTTCCATAAATACTTTCAACTTTCCAAAAGTGGAAGATTTCCATAAATACTTCTAGACTTTCCAAAATTAAAAATTTTCCATAAATACTTCTAAATTTCCAAAATTAGAAAATTTCCAGAAATACATTATGACTATCGTAAAACCATTTTTACGATTATGTCGAAACACAACCTGGGCTCTGATACCACTGTTGGGTTTCCGGCACCGCGGCGTGTGTGTGTTCGATCATGTTTCGTAAACATGAACACAGCGGAAGCAATAAAAATAATAAATACTCCTATTTATTACAACACACATAACACACGCATGCATATTACAACAAGTGTAGACATAACCGTAAATTTAAATTTGCAATAAAAGGAAATTTATCTACGTTATACCTTTCGTATGACGTGTAGCGGGAACGGCATCAACCGGAACGATCCTCGTAAGAATCGTCTCTATCCGTATCCACGCCGAGTTCCTCGGGATGACTTCGCTAAGCCACGAGCTTCGTCTTCGTACGGGTTACTAGCCTCGTGTTGAAGACGACGTGATCGAGAGATGATCACGATCCGAATCCAAATTCGGATCCTAAGACGAGTCCTCAAAACTCGCTTCTCCGGAGAGGTATTCGTCAACCGATTGACGAATCCTTCGTCCTCTACCTCAGAGGATTACCGGAGATCGAATCCCCGGTAATTTAACCGCTGTCGGAGCTCTAACCGTCGTCCAAACGACACTCCGACAACAAAGAAACAAGCTGTCCAGAAAAACTGGACAGCTTTTGGTGGAGGAATAGAGGCCGGCTAAGGAAAGATGGAAGCTCACCTTATCACCGAACCCAAAGGAGATCGCCGGAGGGTCGCCGGAGGTTCTCCGGCTGAAGCTTGGACGCCGGCAAAGACTTGGACGGCTGCACACAAGCTGGGCGGCGACAGCTTTAGGGTTGGCGCCAATTAACTCCAAGGTGGAGGTGGGCGGCAACTCAAGGGGGCTAGGGTTTGGATTAGTTAGGGTTTAACAATCCCTTAAGCCCTCTTTTATAGAGAACTAATTCTCTTAATGGTTAATGGATCATATTCATAAAGCCCGTTAACCCGCTCCATTAGGATAAGTTAAAATAAACCAAACCATGATGGTTTATTTTAAGTTAAAACGAACTGAACCAACTTTTGGTTCATTCGTTTAAAATAAACCAAACCCTTTGGTTTATTCTCCTCCATTGGATTAGAACCAAACCATTTTGGTTCATCCATTATGTCTTCATAAGACACGACCCTTCCACGCTTCCATTGCGACTGAAACAATTTCATGCTCGCTTTATGTTTGGTCCAACCAAACATAGTTTCTCTCGGTCTGAGAATCCCATTCTCAAGCTCGTTTTAAATCCTTTGGATTACGCTCGTTGTGCGTGTGACCAAATAGGTTCTCGGTTTATGTTGGCCGTCTATAATTAACCATTAATTATAGAACGATCATAGTGGCACCTAGTAGTACATCATGATCCCCAATTAACCGAAAAGATCAACGGTTGATCGAACTATTTACGAAACCCTTGAGCTCGAATGATTCGTGCCCCATTCCCTTCACTCATCTTATACCCACTTGGTTCAGGACATGGTCTATTGTGTCAGTCCCCACTAGGCTGACTACGTCACACCTATCCCAAGTATCATTTCCTCGTCCTACGGATTCTAGTTACTCCACATGTATGGAAGAGTACCTTACTCTAAACATGTAATACTTTGGCCAAAGACTTTAGTAACAATCCGACGAGAGGCCATGGGTATACATCTCCTCTCAAGGAGTGGTGAATCCTTTATAGGCTATTCAAACACCTTCGATCACTTCGACTTATACCCAATCATCCCGGGTCCACATCTCCTTAGAGATGTTTGCTTAAGATGTCAAAGCATAAGTGTCCATGATCAAGATGACTTGAATACCGCAAGTCAAAGGAACATCGCACTTAAGCTATAGTAAGAACTTCATTGACATATCTATATATGCAGAGAACCATATGAAGTCTTACGGCTGGTCACTCCAATGAACTAGTTACCATAACTAGCATCCACGATTAACTCTGGACATCACTATGTCTCCAGCTAGTGAGAATCAGCTGCTTGGATACACCAAGGAGTATACCTCGTGCTAGTCTCGACAGAATTGATGGTGTCCAAATCCATCAATTCATCGACTAGGGATAATTCTGATACATCACAATTACACATGTAGAGATACTCACTAGTTGTGATCCAATCACAAATTCTCTCATGCTGTGAATCGCATCGTGGACATTCAGTAAATGAGTTTAAGATCCAATCAAATACATGAAACATGTATACTCAAATAGTGAATCTTCATTTATCATATAAATGGTTCATACATAAGGCGATTGCCTTAGGACATCTCTCATATATATTACTAACACAAGGTTCTCTACATACCCAATCATCTTGAGTACGTGAGTTCCTATAGGAGTTCCTTCTTGCATCTTGCATGCAAATAGGGCCTTAGACACCTCAAATCACTCGTGCCTAGCTTGCCCTTGATATAGTTGTTTCAAGTGCTCAACCATATCATGTGCATCCATGTACTTATGTTGCTTCTAAAGCTCAGAGTTCATGGTGGCAAGCATTAGGCAGGATACATCTACTGCATCATCCTGATGCCTCTTGTAAGTATCTTTTTTTCGCATGAGTGGCAGTAGTGGCGGGTGCTTCAGGAAGAGGTTGCTCTAGGATGTACATTTTTCATTTTTGCTTAAGGACGATCCTCAAGTTTCTGTACCAGCCTAAAAAATTAGCTCCGTTGAGCTTGTCCTTCTCAAGGATAGATCGCAGAGAGAGAGTATTTGACGTGTTAGATGACATGGTAATCTACAATAGTAAAATGTAGAAATATGTATCATATCTAAATCATTTAATTATGCCTTTAATTAAATGATGCTCCAACTGAATCGTAGAGCTTTGGTAGGGGATAGTCATGGATGTAGGCGAATGCCTTTTGCCCACACTACTAGCTCCCAGCCCAACAGCTACGAATTCATGTGAGACAAGATCCACATCATACCTCACCTTGAGTTAGCTTTGGCTAATCACCCAAGATTTAGTATGATTAGGTAGGCAATATCTCACTAATTACATCTTATGCAACTTGATGGTGCTTACTTCTTTGGATCACCAAGATCCCCCTCCCTTTTCTTGTGAACCATTGGATCTAACACCAAGAAAGAGAACTGGGGAAAAAAGACCAACTGGAAGGGTTACTCGTGATCTTCGAGATTAAGCTGAATCTGCTACCCCAAGGAAAAACATTAAGGGTTGGCTGGCTTTTCGACGCGGCCACTCCGACGATCAAGTCAGTATGAGTATGAGAAGAAAAGTAATGAACAAGAAAAGAAGAGAGATCTCAAAGATACCAAATGGAGAAGAAAACAACCATCCCTGATCCCGTCGTCTTCTGCCCCTTTTATAAACGGAGCCCCTCGCCTTCTCCTAGTGGTGAATGTACGTAAATTCCCCTTTGCCAAACTGTCCTCCTAACCGTTTTTCCTGCTCCTGATTCAAAAATATCTCCTGCCACTTGTTAATCTCAAATAGAAAGATATGTATATATATATATATATATATATATATTTAAACTAACCACCCTCAGTCTTTCATCGTTACCTCTCACCCTTCAACGCGCCTTTCTTCCCCTTGTCCCTGTACTAATTGCCCTGGCAACATTCAAGCTTGACTGCTCTGGAAAATACTGCTCATATCCGAGAAACACATACTACCCTGGAATTATCCTGCCCTGGAAGTGCTCATACTGCCTTGGAAACCCATATGGCTCTGGAATAATTACTGACCTGGAACTACCCAAACAACCATGTCACACTTCATACTACCCTGGAATCACTCATACTACTCTGGTACAACTTATATTTCCCTAGTACTATAATACTGCCCTGAGTCTATTCACACTACCCTGGAATTGACTATACAGTCTTGGAACTATACTAGCCTTAATTAAACTGCTCTGAAACTATACTGGCCTTACTTAAACTGCCCTGGAAATGCTTATACCGCCCTGAAACTAGACATACTAGTCTGAATCTATCCAAACCGCCCTGGAACTACTCATAGTGCTCTGAACCTGCCCAAACTGCCCTGGAAACACACATAATGGTCTGGAACTCCACATACTGCCCTGGAACGATACTGGAAGTGCTTAATCTGCCCTGGAACTGTACATAGTGTTCTGCAATTATCCAAACTACCCTGGAACTCCACCTACCACCCTAGAACTATACTGGAACTGCTTATACTACCCTGGAAACTATACATAGTACTTTGAACCTGCCGTAACTACCCTGGAAACACATATACTGGTTTGGAACTCTACATACTACCCTGGAACTATACTAAAAGTGCTTAAACTGCCCTAAAACTGTACATAGTATTCTTCACCTATCTAAACTGCCTTGGGAACACACATACTGGTCTGGAACTCTACATACTGCCCTGGAACTATACTGGAAGTGCTTAATGTAAGATACCGGAAAAAATATTAATAATAAAAATAATGCTTGTTAATTAGGAAAATACCCTATGGAATTTTCCAAGGATTTTAGAAATTTTTCTGAACTTAAATGGAAATTTCTATGGCTATTACAGGGAAAGGTTTAATAGACTTCGGGAAAGCCTATTTGGGTCATCTGGGTATGAGGGGCTTAATAGGGTTTAATTGACTAAAGTTTAATTATAAAACTCTAAGGTCAATGGATTTAATGGATTGATCAGTGCCGGACCCGATTGTTTTTCCCTAAACCCGACCTGGTATTTTCTTACCTGACCCGCTTCTCAATTATAACGCCAAGCGTTAATGTTTCCTTTGGCTTTTTCTTTCTCCCAACCGTTTCCCTCATTCACGTCTTCTTCTTCTCCGCGACGCAGCGATCGCCTCTTCGCCTTCAATGTGCGAGCCCTTCTCCCTTTTCATCGCCACCGCCGAGCTCGCACCGCTGCTCCACTCGTCGATGCCGGATCTGGCCCTTCCCACTCACCGCCAGACTCTTTGATTTGTCGACCAGTCGTGGCACAGTGGCAAGCCATGCGAGCACCACCGTCGCATTTCGTTCACCGTCACCGCCCGAGAGCCGCCTACTCAAGAAGCTCGCTGCTGCCGTCGCCTCACCGCTGCCGCCGCGCTCTCCCTCTCCTCTGCCAGCGGCGGCAGACCCACCCCGATGCGACTGGAGGCATGCACCGGCGGCGAGCATGAGCGTGGATGGGAGGGTAGGTCAGCGGAGTCGACATCGTGTGCTAAACGGAGGTTGTTCTCAACGATCTCCGCCGGAGCTAGACTTCTGCGTGGGATTAGGGCAATCGGGTGGAGACGACCATCGGTGTGGGAGCTGCCTTTCTGGCCGAGGGTTACCGAATTAGGTAAGATCTGTTCCTCTTCCCATCTTGACAGTTGTAATTTTCCTTGGTTGAGTGTGGATTGGTTTGGGGGCAGGGGCTTTTCCGGTGAACAGGGCAAACATAGGGGAAATTGTGCCGGTGAACTAAGGACTGAGGAATCGGGAGGGAGGTTACTGGTGGAGTTTTCTAGAGCTGGTGAGTTGGTTTACATTGTTCTTTTCTTCTATGATTGCTAGATTTGTTGGTTATGTGATTTGTGAAGTTGTGGAGGGTTCTATCGATGGATTTGCCGGATGTTGCTCAGCTGTGGAGTGGAGGTTGGTCGGCTGTGATGTTGTGTGTGGAATTGACGACTGAGGCGAGGATGAGGTAGTGGAGGAGCATGCATAGATGCTCTGTTATGCCTTGTATTGGAGCTGGGGTTGATTTTAGGTTGAGGTAAGGTTTATGTTGATCCATGATTTTACCATGTTTTGTATGCTATATGTATGGTTGTGATATTGGAGTTGTTTACAACTGTGAGATAAGGAGAGGTATGGTTGTAATTTGAGATTTGAATCTAATTAGCATTGATTAGCTGCTGGATTGTGATTGATTGATTAATTATATCAGATAAGTGAAAACAATGAAATTGCGGATTATTTAGGTGATTACGAATCAATAACCTTTAAACCTTCGAGATTGACAATGGAAGTGTGTTTCGGATAATCCATGGTGATCGGTTGAGAGAGGTAAGGATTGTGTATGTTAATTAAGTTAACACATTCCTATAGGATGAACAGATTTCCTATAGCAGATCTAGGAGTTATGCAACTGCAATTGTGAAAGGTATGTTGGGTTGGAATGATTTATCGTGAATACCATTATCCTTGTGATTTAAATTGATCTAGTGATTGTTGATGTCAGAAGTTGACCTGAATTTGGATATGGTTATTGATCCGATGTGATATGTTATAGTAGTATTATGTGTCAAATAATCATAGATCGAATATGATTAGTAAATGAAGTGTAGAGGATTACACTACTACATGATTGAATTGACTAATCAAGGATTAGGATGTAATTAGGGATTAGTAGGAAGTGTATGGAGCTACCCTTGCAGATAATAGCGAACCAGCTAAAGGTTTAGGTTGGATTAGATTTTTATACCTACAGTTTGATTATGCTGGAATTTGTTTATATATGTTTTGTTTGCAGGATTTTGATTCGAGATATTCACGGACGTGAAGACGATTGGTGTCTATAAAGCAGGTGAGTAATTTCCTATCCTGGTCAGGTAGATGTAATTGCATTCAGATTTAGTCATAGATATGAGCATGTTAGGTGTTCATATTATCTTGACCCTGCTCTTATTATCCGTATGCTTGATACTTGTCGTTGGCTATATATGCTCAAATGTTGATATCACATTTTCCTTTCTCATGATTAAGGAGTTACAGATGTGAAGTAGGTAGATGTATAAATGTTTAGCAGGGTGTAGAGTTGGAGTACAGATGATAACCTGATTTGTAAAATTGGGTAAAGGTTCATCCGTGGGTAGGTAATGCCCTAAAGGTAGGATTTATTCCAATACTCATATGATGCATACTTATTACCAACCATGTGTTGAGCAATGGTTAAGTGAAGGGTGATTAGTTTGTCGCGACGGACTAGTGGTCCCAGCTTGATATGATTAGTCGAGTACGACTCTCTATTTGATAGAGAGTTATGATCACTTGAGTATGACTCTCTATTTAATGGAGAGTTATGATCAGTTGAGTACGGTTCTCTACAGGATACAGAGTCCGTCGATTAGTTGAGTATGACTCTCTACAGGATAGAGAGTGTATTGATCATATGTGTATGACTCTCTGTTGAACAGAGAGTCTGTGATAGATGTCTGTACGTGTGACAGTATATTCATGTCATTTGCATGCATTCTGACGACATAGTCTCCCTTGGGGTTGAGAGAGTCGTCAGTCATCTTGCCTCCCAGGGTACTCCCCGAGGAGTAACTGGTGTGAGGGTAGAGCATTTGTTGTGTCGCACTCTACCACTATAGACGGTGGTAGTTGGAGTTGCGTGCAGTTGTCCTGGGTGCGTGGCACTTGACCACTCATTGGTAGTATCAGTCGGAGTGGCCAGTAGCAGGGACCCCCATTGTGTAGCGAGCTCTTTACGCTCATATGCTACTTGATCATATTGCCCACTCGGCCACTCTAGAGCAGTGGTTGGTGTTAAGTTGGGATAGTTGTCATGTCGTGCCACTTAGGCCACACTGGGGTCGTGGTAGCGGGTAGGGGTGCACAGGCATGACCATGCATGCTGCATTGCCGTATCTTATGGTGCTTTGCATATTACCATATATATACATATATGCATGTATATATATATATGGATGGTTGTGATTAATATATATATAGATGCAGTCTATATATATATGCTTATTGTGATGTTGCATATTGATTGTACTATGCTTGCTGCATTTGGTTGTACATCATATTCATGCATGCTTCTTGTTGTGGATCGAAACGGCCGGCTAGAGGGGGGTGAATAGCCCTCGTTCGTTGGATGTCGTAATTCGTTCGTTCTCGTGTGCTTGTCTACAATTGTCGTTAATATACGCAGCGGAATAACAATAGAAATAACAACAATACAAGCACAATCAATACACAAGCATATACGTGGTTCGGAACCGAATGGTTCCTACTCCACGGGGTGAGCTCAACGAGCTTGTGTTATGCGCACGACACTAACAACACTCCTTATCGACTACACGTCGGAGGTGGAGAAACCTCTCACAAGCTATTACAACAAGTAATATGAAATACAAGAAGAAATACAAAGACAATACAAAAGAGAACTTTTACACAATTGCTTTGATCGCTTTCTTGTTGCTTGCTTTAGATGGCTCTTGAAGGTCTGGAATGCAGCAGCAATTCCCCTCCAATAGCTTCACAAAAATCATTGCGAAATCCTCCAACTCGAGCTCCTTTTATAACCTGCATCAAGCTATTTTCGCGTCCATCAGTCAACTGATCATGACCATCGATCGGTAGTCACTGTGGCGTTGTCTCACAGCGGCGGATCACGTTAGTTAAGTTCCAGCGGATCACACATCGATCAGCGATGGCACCCATCGATCGTGATCATCCATCGATCGAGTCTTTGGCGAGCTCGACTCCGTTACGTGCCCATGCGCAGTGTCATCGATCGCCATCCCTCGGCGGTCGGTGATTCTAACGATCATTGCCCTCCTCGGCGGTCGTCGGCCCGAACTTAGTTCGGTCGAACCTTTGGTCGAACCCATATGACCTAGAGCAGTCGAGTGGCACCTATGCAAGTCGACTGATGTCGGCTAAAACCTCAAACAAAAAGTTGTTTGAGCATCCGACACTCAGTCTTAGCCACTTGGCCAAGTACACCATATCCCTCATGGAGTTCCCCACCGAAGCTCTCTTCCCTCGGCTTACGTCCCTCGGATGCGCCAAGTGCATGGCTTCGCAACGCCATCCTTCGCATCTCATGCCCTAGAAGTATGCTTCCCTTTGGGCTCACTCCATTCGCTCTCTCGGATGCACCAAGCGCACGGCTTCGCAATACCATCCTTCACCGACTCAAGGACCCGAGCCTAGTGAACTTGCCAAGTTCTCAAGACTTCCCAAATGCACCAAGCGCATGACTTCGCAATGCTTTGGATTTCCCATGCCAAGCACCAAGCGCACGGCTTCGCAATGCTTTGGACTTTCCCATGCCAAGCACCAAGCGCACGACTTCGCAATGCTTTGGACTTTCCCATGCCAAGCACAAAGTGCACGGCTTCGCAATGCTTTGGACTTTCCCATGCCAAGGCTTCCCCCTTGGACTTCCACACCAAGCTCCATGCTTGGATTTTCCATGCCAACCCCATGTTGGACTTTCCCATGAAAATTCCATGTCATGAGTTTTTTCTATCATCAAAATACTATCAAGGTACTGCTCGAGTCAAACTCGAGTCAACCTGGGCCGATTGCACCAACAATCTCCCTCTTTTTGATGATTGACAAAACTACCATCTCAAGTCTACCAATTCTCCCATATTGGCAATTCTCATATCCCAATGAGAATTCCAACGAACCCTAATTGGTAACTTGGTAACTTCTCTCCCTTTTTGACATTACATCAAAAAGGTCCTCCCCAAGGGTATGAATGTCTCATATCCCAATGAGATCTTACAATCTCTCCCTTGGAGGAACACATGCCTACAATCTTTCTAGTGATCCCATATCACTTAAAGAGAGGCAACCCAATTTTCCTCCCATGAGGAAATACACATCCATCTTCCCATGATGGATACCTCCCCCTAGAGGCTTGCTCCCCCTTGACCATTGCACCAACAATGTCCTTGGAGAGTCCCTAAGCCAATAAGAACATTAAACCAAACAAAACTAAGGCAAAGTTCAACAATGAACTCTCATCCACCTTAAAATTGATACTCACCCTCAACCCAACTCCTAATTCATATCCAATGGATTTCCACCCTCTCTAATGCTCTCCCAAGTATATCCTAGGGTTAGGAGTGGTTAGGGGACCAAAACACAATTGAACATGGGACTAACCAACAAGGTTTACCCGAAATCAACATTTTCAATCGATCGTGTATTAACCGAAACTCCGATCGACACACTCATCGATCGATCCTCCCATAATGATTGATAATCAAGTAAATATACATAAGTAGATAAATCTTGAAATTTGGTATGTATACTACTTATCACAAACATTATGGGTGAAAAATATTAGAAAATTATTTTACCCATTAAACTAGGAGATTGATTCAAAGTTCAAAATTTAAGAAAAGCTTCAATAAAGAGCCCTCTTTGTATTATTTCATTCAATGGTGATAACTATCAAAAGATAGGCTTCACTAAGGTTTTTCAAAATGTTTTTAAAACCTTTAATTTCTTTTCCTTAAACATCTCACTTATATCTAGATGTGTAAAACACATTCAAGGCAATTAATCTAGTGAGATGTGGGTTTTTATTCTTTTAATGGTCTCATGCATATTTCTAGGCAATATTATTTGATCCCCATCAAATCATGCCATAGTCCTTAATTTCATTTTATTTATATGCATGATATGATTATGGCATAGATGTGATATAAATAAAAGCATATGCCAATATCATGATGTCATGGCATGTAAATGAGATCTAGGCATTCATGACATCTAAACATAAATCTAACATGATCATGACATTTTTATAGATAAAAATGAAAATGATGTCATGACATGGTAAGGCAAACAAATCATGGAAAGTAAAATATACTAAGGTATAGAATACCTAAGTGTAAAAATCAATTTGCCATTTTTAGGGATTAAATACATTTTGCCTTAAACCATTCATTTCCCTAGTGTGCCAAAAACCCAAAATGGCACACCAATACCTCTAAGACCTAATTGTGCCAATTTAAATCATTTTAAAACTTCTCAACCATATTGGCACATACTAATGTGTCAACTCATCAATGGCTAGGTTAACTACCCATCCACTTAGGGTTGACACACCCTAACCCATTTAGCGTGAATCGATCACGCTTCTAGGAACCCAATACCTATTGGAGCTCCTTGGGTTAACAAGGTATTCCCTAGGGATAACTTCCCTAGATACCTTCCTAATGACCCTTTTAGGTTTTGAAACCATAGTCTTTTGGGTCTTACTTGGGTCAACTCTAGAGGTGACTCCTCCATTGACCTTCTTAGTGGCTACATTTGATTTCTTTGAGGTGTTAGCCACTAAACACATACCATGGCTAGACTTAGGGATGACTTCCCTATTAGCCTTGGTTTTCCTAGACCTAGAAATAGTTCCAAAATTAAATGGAACATTATGATATGTCTTCTTGGGCTTAGGTTTGTGACCCAAACCTTCCTTGCCCTTAGACTGTTTTTGAACCTTAGGTCTTGACTTTTGGGCATTTGACCCTAGAATTGAATTTTCTATGATTCTAAGGGCTTTCTCCATTCTCTCAAGTCTTGACCTCAAGACTTGGTTCTCTAGCTCTAATTGTCCCATTTTTGAATTTTCATTAGATTTTTAGAAAGGCCTCTTCTTCTTAGGCATGTGCCTAGACTTTTTGGGATTAATACCCAAATTTTCTTCTACTCTCCTAATTGACTCCCTAGGCAAGATATTTCTAGAATTATGAGTTCTAGGTTTGTCTTTAGTCATATGAACATGCTTGACACCTAAGCAATAAACCTCATTATTTCTCTTAGCATGTTTTTCAATTATAATGGCAAGAGAACTAAAGTAATTCTTAGCATGCTTTTTGACTTTAGGAATTAAAGGTGCATTAAAAGAATTTACCTTAAGGTTAGCTTTAGAAACTCCCCCTACATGAGTCACACCTTCTTGCCCTTTCTTCCTCCCCCTAGGGCATTGGCTTCGGTAATGTCCCCGTTGGTTGCATTTAAAGCACACAATGTGCTCTTTGCTCTTGATTTTGGGAACACCGACATCCTTTGACTTTGGGTTGACTTTTAGTGTCGATGCCTTCTTCTTAGCCAATTTAGGGCATTTGCTCTTGTAATGCACTTTCTCCCTACACTCAAAGCATATTATGTGATTTTTATTTAAAATAATAACACTTGAGTTACCTAGGGAGGTGGTGGAGGCCTCGTCTTGATCTTCACTTCTCCCGAATGTGGATGCTTCTTGTTCTTGCTCGGGGATGGAAGATTGCCTCTCCTCCCCCTCAATGCTAGAGGTGGAGGTCTCCACCAAGTCATCCACATCTTCGAAAGTGGATGGTCTTTCTTCCACGACATCTTCCTCTACTTGTGCCGATTGGGAATTTTCTTGGAATTTCATTACTTTATCCCATAATTCTTTTGCATCCCTAAAATTTCCCAACCTAGACCAAATGTTGTTAGGAATCAAATCACTAAGCAATTCGATTACCTTGTGATTTGTCTCAAAGTCTTTGATTTGGTCTTGGGTCCACCTTGACTTCTCAATTTGCCCATTTCTTTCATCCCTAGGCAATTCGAAATGGTTTTCTAAGATTAGCATAAAATCAAAATCGGTTTCTAGGTATACCTCCATTTTTCTTCTCCACCATAGTAAATCTCCATCGAATTTTGGTGGTTGGAGGTTGTAGTCGGCCATCTTGTAGTGCTTTCACGGCGATTAGTCCTTGAAGAGCAACCTGGCTCTGATACCACTTGTTGTGGATCGAAACGGCCGGTTAGAGGGGGTGAATAGCCCTCGTTCATTGGATGTCATAATTCGTTCGTTCTCGTGTGCTTGTCTACAATTGTCGTTAATATACGCAGCGGAATAACAATAGAAATAACAACAATACAAGCACAATCAATACACAAGCATATACGTGGTTCGGAACCGAATGGTTCCTACTCCATGGGGTGAGCTCAACGAGCTCGTGTTATGCGCACGACACTAACAACACTCCTTATCGACTACACGTCGGAGGTGGAGAAACCTCTCACAAGCTATTACAACAAGTAATATGAAATACAAAGACAATACAAAAGAGAACTTTTACACAATTGCTTTGATCGCTTTCTTGTTGCTTGCTTTAGATGGCTCTTGAAGGTCTGGAATGCAGCAGCAATTCCCCTCCAATAGCTTCACAAAAACCATTGCGAAATCCTCCAACTCGAGCTCCTTTTATAACCTACATCAAGCTGTTTTCGCGCCCATCAGTCGACTGATCATGACCATCAGTCGACTGGTCCCATAGCCGTTGTCTCACAACGACCAGATCCACGTTGGTTAAGTTCCAACGGATCACACATCAGTCGACTGATGGCAACCATCAGTCGACTGATCATCCATCAGTCGAGTGCTGGCGAGCTCGACTCCATTCTGCCGCGGTGCGGTGTCATCGATCACCGCCATCCCTCGGCGGTCGATCACCAGAACTTAGTTGATCGAACTGGTCGAACCCATATGACCTAGAGCAGTCGACTGGCACCTATGCCAGTCGACTGATGTCGGCTAAAACCTCAAACACAAATATGTTTGAGCGTCCGACACTCAGTCTTAGCCACTTGGCCAAGTCCACCTTATCCCTCATGGAGTTCCCCACTGAAGCTCTCTTCCCTCGGCCTACGTCCCTCGGATGCGCCAAGCGCATGACTTTGCAACGCCATCCTTCGCGTCTCATGCCCTAGAAGTATGCTTCCCTTTGGGCTCACTCCATTCGCTCCCTCGGATGCACCAAGTGTACGGCTTCACAATGCCATCCTTCACCGACTCAAGGACCCGAGCCTAGTGAACTTGCCAAGTTCTCAAGACTTCCCAAATGCACCAAGCGCACGACTTCGCAATGCTTTGGATTTCCCATGCCAAGCACCAAGCGCACGGCTTCGCAATGCTTTGGACTTTCCCATGCCAAGCACCAAGCGCACGACTTCGCAATGCTTTGGACTTTCCCATGCCAAGCACCAAGCGCACGGCTTCGCAATGCTTTGGACTTTCCCATGCCAAGGCTTCCCCCTTGGACTTCCACACCAAGCTCCATGCTTGGATTTTCCATGCCAACCCCATGTTGGACTTTCCCATGACAATTCAATGTCATGAGTTTTGTCTATCATCAAAATACTATCAAGGTACTGCTCGAGTCAAACTCGAGTCAACCTGGGCCGATTGCACCAACACTTCTTGCATTTGTTATACGGTTGTGTCGGATACTTATATATTTGTTGGATAGATCATTAGATACCTTGACCTGTATCATGAGTATATTGTGAGTTAGTATTACTATTCCTGTTATATATGTTGGATATATTCTCAAGTTGGATCAAGGTAGCATAGCAGACGTTCAGGTATGTCTGCGTTATATGTTGTTTATTTGGTTAGACAGTATATGCATGTATTTATATACTATGCTATTATACCTGTGGTACCTTTAGTTTATGCTGTTGAATTACATGTGATATTTTATATATACATGTTTTTCCTATTACCTGCTGAGTTTTACTCACCACCACGGACCCTGGGTTTTACTATTGCCTAGGCAACAGGTAGCCGACTTTGTGATGGACTTGGAGCACCGCTGGCTGGCATCGTCTCATCTCATATCCGAGAGTCCGGGTTTTTTGATCATCGTTGGTGTTCCAATATGTCTTTGGTCTTTATGTGATGTTTGTAGTCTGTGACTATTGTTGTTGTATCTTTCTTTTCTGGTTTTGTTATGGTGGTTCTTAGTTTTGGTGTTAGTCATACCGGTATGCACTGTATGTAGTTGTGATGTGGTTGTTTTATGTTTCCGCTGTGTATTTGTTGTAGTTAGTTTGTTATGTTGTTGTGGTTTGTTTATATATTTATATGTTGTTGTTGTTGTGGCCTACGGGCCTTGTATTAACTCGAAATGTTGCCACGTACAAGGGAGATGTCGTCCGTTTACTTTTCGGCACGACATACTCTCGGGGCATGACAACTTTAGTGATATCAGAGCCCTAGGTTCTGCGATGCCATACAATGTTGTTTTGTGTCGAGTCTTGGATTCTCGGGAGTCGATTTGTTTCAGTTTTGATTTTCTGAGATGAGATGGACAGCGACCTGAGCTCCAAGCAGCACGAGGTAAGAATCACTGATAACTTATAATTAGTTAGATGTTTATCTAAACTTGCTCAACAGGTGTATACAGTTAGAGTTATGACACCTGTGCAGACTTGTAGTAGAAGTCGCCCACCGTGGCGACCAACCGGAGTTGCCATTAGGGTTTATACTCTCGGTTTTATTGGTTATGTATTTAATGTTTAAACAGGGAATAACCTGTAGTGTGCTGGTTATTATTCGTAACCATAGTATGAGTTGACCATGGGAACGACTGTTGAGTCTGAGTCTTGAACCTGTGTTGAAAAGGTGATTTACCTTCTAGAGCTGACTGATACCGAGTCAGAAAATAGGGGTCAAGTCGTCACATTTCTTGTTGAAATCAGAGATTACAGTCTTAGAGATTTTTCACTAACGATGCTAGTCAGATCATTAGCTGTTGGGTAATGGACAAGACAAGTAGGCTATTATTGATGCAGATAGTGGAAGGCTAGTTTACGGTGTTTCATAGAGATTTTGATCCTTGAGTTTGTTCGTACTGGATTGTATAACTTTGAGGGTACTTTTGAGTACTTAACTCGTGTTATACATAGGAAGTAGAGTTATTTACATACCATTATTGGGATCAAGTCGGTATTTGATGATAAATGCAGAAAATAATCTTCGGGAAATAATATATCACTTGATCATGGTTTAGTGATGTTGAAAGAGAGTATTTCCCTGTGTCGCTTTTAGTGACACATTGTAAGGAATTCTTGAGCTTCAAGTAGGTGTTGGGTTTCCGGCACCGCGGCGTGTGTGTGTTCGATCATGTTTCGTAAACATGAGCACAGCGGAAGCAATAAAAATAATAAATACTCCTATTTATTACAACACACACAACACACGCATGCTTTTACAACAAGTGTAGACATAACCGTAAATTAAAATTGCGATAAAAGGAAATTTAAACTACGTTATACCTTCCGTATGACGTGTAGCGGGAACGGCATCAACCGGAACGATTCTCGTAAGAATCGTCTCTATCCGTATCCACGCCGAGCTCCTCGGGATGACTTCGCCAAGCCACGAGCTTCGTCTTCGTACGGGTTACTAGCCTCGTGTTGAAGACGACGTGATCGAGAGATGATCACGGTCCGAATCCAAATTCGGACCTAAAAACAAGTCCTCAAGACTTGCTTCTCCGGAGAGGTATTCGTCAACCAATTGACGAATCCTTCGTCCTCCACCTCAGAGGATTACCGGAGATCAAATCCCCGGTATGTTAGCCGCTGTCGGAGCACTAACCGTCGTCCAAACGACGCTCCGACGAGAGGAGAAGAAGCTGTCCAGAAAAACTGGACAGCTTGGTGGAGGAGATAGGCGCCGGCCAACAAAGGAAGCCAAGTGCTTACCTTGATGCCAAACCTAAGGAGGATCGCCGGAACTCTTCCGGCAGCAGCTCGACGCCGGCGAGGAGGAAGAAACCGCCTTACGGGCGCCGGTTGGAGGAGCTAGGGCTGGCGGCAACACAAGCTGGGCGGCAGCTCTTGATGTTGGGCGGCAACTCTTGGATTAGGTTTAGGGTTAGGGCTTAATCCCTATTTTATAGAGAACTAATTCTCTTAATGGTTAATGGATCATATCCATTAAAGCCCGTTAACCCGCTCCATTAAGATAAGTTAAAATAAACCAAACCATGATGGTTTATTTTAAGTTAAAACGAACCGAACCAACTTTTGGTTCATTCGTTTAAAATAAACCAAACCCTTTGGGTTAGTCTTATCCATTGGATTAGAACCAAACCATTTTGGTCCATCCATTATGTCTTCATAAGACACGGCCCATCCACGCTTCCATTGCGACTGAAACAATTTCAAGCTCGCTTTATGTTTGGTCCAACCAAACATAGTTTCTCTCGGTCTGAGAATCCCATTCTCAAGCTCGTTTTAAATCCTTTGGATTACACTCGTTGTGCGTGTGACCAAATAGGTTCTCGGTTTATGTTGGCCGTCTATAATTAACCATTAATTATAGAACGATCATGAGTGGCACCTAGTAGTACATCATGATCCCCAATTAACCAGATCCGTAACTATTTCAAACCCTTCAAAACCCTTCAGAAATGAATCGTGCCCCATTCCCTTCACTCATCTTATACCCACTTGGTTCGTGACATGGTCTATAGTGTCAGTCCCCACTAGGCTGACTACGTCACACCTAGCCCAAGTATCATTTCCTCGTCCTACGGATTCTAGTTACTCCACATGTATCGAAGAGTACCTTACTCTATACATGTATTGCTTTGGCCAAAGACTTTAGTAACAATCCGACGAGAGGCCATGGGTATACATCTCCTCGCAAGGAGTGGTGAATCCTTTATAGGCTATTCAAACACCTTCGATCACTTCGACTTATACCCAATCATCCCGGGTCCACATCTCCTTAGAGATGCTTGCTTAAGATGTCAAAGCATAAGTCTCTATGATCAAGATGACTTGAATACCGCAAGTCAAAGGAACATCGCACTTAAGCCACGAAGAACTTCATTGACATATCTATATATGCAGAGAACCATAAGAAGTCTTACGGCTGGTCACTCCAATGAACTAGTTACCATAACTAGCATCCACGATCAACTCCGGACATCACTATGTCTCCAGCCAGTGAGAATCAGCTGCTTGGATACACCAAGGAGTATACCTCGTGCTAGTCTTGACAGAATTGATGGTGTCCAAATCCATCAATTCATCGACTAGGGATAATTCCGATACATCACAATTACACATGTAGAGATACTCACTAGTTGTGATCCAATCACAAATTCTCTCATGCTGTGAATCGTGACGTGGACATTGAAATGAGTTTAAGATCCAATCAAATACATAAAACATGTATACTCAAATAGTGAATCTTCATTTATCATATAAATGGTTCATACATAAGGCGATTGCCTTAGGACATCTCTCATATATTACTAACAGACTCCCACTTGGCCTAATGCCAATCGCTACGGTATCCAATACCATAGTCTCTAACATGACCCTCAAACTTGCTTTGAGGTAATGCTTTAGTCAAGGGATCCGCTAAGTTCCTTTCCGTGGGAATTTTCTCGATTTGTATTTCGTTCCTACTGATGATCTCTCTGATAAGATGATAGCGGCGAAGCACATGTTTGGATCATTGATGAGACCACATCAAGTTCAGAGATGAACTTCTTGATCCAAACCGCTCTTCTTTGCCTAAAGTCGCAACGTATTCTGCCTTAGTTGCAGAATCCGCTATAGTGTCAAGCTTGGAACCTTTCCAACTTATTGCGCCTCCATTTTAGGTGAATACATACCCAGACTGAGACATGGAATCATCCTTGTCTATCTGGAGCTGGCATCCGTATACCCACGTATCACCATGTACCCTTCTCCATATATTAGGAACACATCCTTAGTTCTTCTCAAGTACTTAAGGATCGTCTTAACAGCCGCCCAATGATCCATTCCTGGATCAGACTGGTATCTGCTCGTGACACTCAGAGCATACGATACATCGGGCCTCGTACATAACATAGCATACATGATAGATCCTATTGCGGATGCATAGGGAATCTTACTCATGCAAATCCTCTCGTCTTCTGTGCGCGGACACATAGACTTCGAAAGGTGTACCCCATGCCTGATGGGCAGATAACCTTTCTTGGATTCCGACATGCTAAACCTCTTTAGCACTCGGTCTATATATGTAGACTGCGAAAGACCAAGCAACCGTTTCGATCTATCTCTATAGATCTTAATCCCAAGGATGTAGGTTGCTTCTCCCAGGTCTTTCATGGAGAATGTCTTGGATAACCAAACCTTCACTGACTGTAAGATTGACACATCGTTTCCTATAAGTAATATGTCATCGACATACAATACTAGGAACACGACTGCACTCCCACTAACCTTCTTGTACACACAAGGTTCGTCTGGATTTTGTGAGAAATCAAACTTTTTGATCGTCTCATCAAAACAGATATTCCAGCTCCTGGATGCTTGCTTCAATCCATAAATGGATCGTCGCAATTTGCATACCTTGGTTTTATCAACCGATGTGAAACCCTCAGGCTGTATCATATACACGTCCTCGAGCAGGTTTCCATTAAGGAAAGCTGTTTTCACATCCATCTGCCATATCTCATAATCATAATGAGCCGCTATGGCCAGGAGCATCCGAATGGATTTAAGCATAGCTACGGGCGAATAGGTTTCGTCATAATCAACACCTTGCTTTTGACGATATCCTTTTGCCACCAATCTAGCCTTATAGGTAATCACATTACCATCCATGTCGGTTTTCCTCTTGAAAACCCACTTGCACCCTATAGGCTTTATGCCTTCAGGTGGGTCAACCAAGTTCCAAACTTGGTTTTCGTACATGGAATCCATTTCCGACTTCATGGCACCAAGCCACTTATCCCTTTCTGAACTTGTCAGCACTTCTTCATAACTGGTAGGCTCCTCATCATCAATGAGTAACACGTCGTTCGATTAAACTACGAAATCCATATCTCTCGTGAATGTTGCGTGTTCTACGAGATCTACGAAGATGTGGTGTTACAATAGGTCCAAATTGATTGCTCATCACTTATGAGTCAGGCTTCACTGTATCTCATTAATGTCTATTTGAGTCTCTCGAGCCTCCACTCCCACTGTTTTCTTGCAAGAGAAACTCTTTCTCTAGAAACACAGCATGCCTTGAAACAAACACCTTTTGTTCCACAGGATGATAGAATTGGTAACCCCTTGTTTCCTTAGGGTATCCAATAAATAGACATTTATCAGACTTAGCATCCAGTTTGTCTGATACAGTCCGCTTCACATAAGCAGGACAACCCTATATCTTCAAGTAAGATACATGAGGTTTCTTACCATTCCATATCTCATATGGAGTAGTTGAGACTACCTTGGTAGGCATTCTGTTTAACAAGTAAACAGCTGTCTGAAGTGCATAACCCCAAAAGGACTTGGGAAGAGTTGCATGATTCATCATTGACCTGACCATGTCCAACAAGGTCCGGTTACGCCTCTCAGATACACCATTATGCTGTGGTGTATATGGCGGAGTCCATTGAGACAATATGCCATTGTCTCTTAGATAATCAAGAAACTCTTGACTTAAGTATTCGCCACCTCGATCCGATCGAAGTATTTTAATACTTTTGTCATGTTGTTTCTCTACTTCATTTCTGAATTCTTTGAACCTTTCAAAGGCTTCATACTTGTGTTTCATCAAGAACACATACCCAAACCGTGAGTGATCATCGGTGAAGGTAATGAAGTAGCTATAGCCTCCTAAAGATTGAGTTGACATAGGTCCATATACATCATTATGTATTAGGCCTAGCAACTCTCCCACTCGTTCACCTTTTCCAGTAAAAGGTAACTTAGTCATCTTGCCTTTTAAGCATGATTCGCATGTATCGTATGAATCCAATTCAAACGATTCCAGAATTCCACATCGGTGTAATTCGGACATGCGTTTCTTGCTTATATGGCCAAGACGACAATGCCACATATAGGAGTCTATGTGATTATCCTTTCGAGCACTCTTGTTGCTCGCTTCGATATTGCAAATGTCACTGGATACGTCCAACGTATAAACACCATTGCTTAAAGTTCCAGTCCCATAAAGAACCCCATTCAAAGTTATGTAACAACAATTGTTACTAAACGTCAAATGGAAACCATTTCTATTTAGACAAGAAATAGAAATGATGTTCTTTATCAACGAAGGAACATACAAGCAATTGTCGATTCTAAGACAAGTCCTACGAGGAGTTCCAACAAATACGTTCGATGGCGAGTGCGAATCGTTGCTCCATTCCCAACACGTAAATTTGACTCTCCCCTTGACGAGTCTTCTTCTATTCCTTAGCCCATGTATGTCATTACATATATGTGAGCCACACCCAGTATCAAATACCCAAGTGTCTGAGGAAATAGAATGACAATCAATAAAGAAGATTTCTGAAGAAGATGGGGCATCCGATGCCTTATCCTTCTTCATGGACTCAAGATAAATCTTGCACTTTCTTCGCAAATGGTTCTCCTTGCCATAATAATGGCAAGTTTCCTTTTGTGCTAGTTCTACCTTCTTAGCCCTTTTTCTTCTTCTTCCCTTACATTTGTTCCTTTGACTCCCTCTTAGAACCTTTCTTGAGGAATCAACTGCCCCCACTCATGCTTCTCGTAAGGCTCCAGGTCTTCAAAGATGTTCGAAGCGATACCACAGATGAACCTCCTTGCATCTCGAGAGGTGAAGAGGAGCTTGGAGACTTGAACCTTTCAATCTCACTTGCTCATCAACCAACTCAGAGATGAAGGACTACGATATGAGCATCCATATGCTCGTAGAGCTTGGGTTCCATCGTGGCTAGCATGATGCAACTTATTTGTTCAGAATCACTCACATGTTTCTGATAGGCCAACAATTGGTCTATAGTTGCATCGTCACTAGGACGGGCGGGAAGAGGCGCTTCGAGGACATACACAAGCTTTTCCACCTTGAGAACAATTCTCAAGTTTCTAAGCTAGTCCAAGAAGTTTGGCCACTAATTTATTTGAATCCAAAATGGAATGCAAATTCAAACACATCATGATCAATATATTAACTTAGAAATACAAAACGAGCATATATGAGAAAGATGATTTTAAAATGCATCAATATACATTTATAAATCCCATTCATTTTTCGAATTTCAAAAACCCCAAAATCACTTCGGGAGATCGTAGGTCCATCTCCGAATGGGCTGATATCCATCATAGATAAGAACAACCTTGGAGTGAGTCCAACAAGCCATTCTTAGCTATGATGGTGGGTATCAAGTATACTGATTACATATCATGTATATGTAACTATCACAATGTGCTATCAACTAATTGAATGTTTACACATACATTGGGTTGTTAACACATTAACAAGTATGCATCATATGCATAGCACCCAACTTCACCTCTCTTCACATCGACCTTGGAGTGAGTCCAACAAATCGATGCTCCAAGTTAAAGCCGACCCATTAATCGCGAAATAGTTTTAATATGGTTAGAGCGCATTCAACCAATTAGCTAGGCTTGAGTGAGTCCAACAACCCAAACTAACGATTGACCTCGACTCTTACCATATTAGAGTTAAACTATTCCAATGATTTGAACATGTAGCGGGCTTGAGGTGAGTCCAACAACCCAAACAAGAAATGTAACTCTGGTTCTAACCATATTAATGGAAGGTGTAGGCTTTAATATTGAGTTAGGGTTTTATGTCTCATCCTCTTTGCATGCAAATAACTATTATCTACATGGCATGGCATACATGGCATACATCTACATGTCACGACACGCATGGCATAATGTTATGCATCTAATGCAATTACATGGCATACAATTATGTCATGTACATAATTTTTTTATTTGTCATAACTATTTATGGAAATAAAATATGTTTAAGATTTGATTCTCCAAATCAAATCATAATTAAATTAGGAAACAAATTTCCAAATCTAATCACATATTTTATTCATGGAATTATTTGATTAAGGAAAATCTATTTAGGAAACCAATTTCCTAAATCTTTAAAACTACTTATGGAAATAAAATATTTTAAGATTTGATTTCCCAAATCAAATCATGATTAAATTAGGAAACAAATTTCCAGAATCTAATCAAATATTTTATTTATGGAAAATATAAATTTCCATAAATACTTCCAACTTTCCAAAAGTGGAAGATTTCCATAAATGCTTCTAGACTTTCCAAAATTGAAAAATTTCCATAAATACTTCTAAATTTCCAAAATTTAGAAAACTTCCAGAAATACATTATGACTATCGCAAAACCATTTTTACGATTATGTCGAAACACAACCTGGGCTCTGATACCCTTTGGGTTTTGACGCAAGGCGTGTGTGTTCGATCATGTTTCGTAAACATGAGCACAGCGGAAGCAATAAAAATAATAAATACTCCTATTTATTACAACACACACAACACACGCATGCTTTTACAACAAGTGTAGACATAACCGTAAATTAAAATTGCGATAAAAGGAAATTTAAACTACGTTATACCTTCCGTATGACGTGTAGCGGGAACGGCATCAACCGGAACGATTCTCGTAAGAATCGTCTCTATCCGTATCCACGCCGAGCTCCTCGGGATGACTTCGCCAAGCCACGAGCTTCGTCTTCGTACGGGTTACTAGCCTCGTGTTGAAGACGACGTGATCGAGAGATGATCACGGTCCGAATCCAAATTCGGACCTAAAAACAAGTCCTCAAGACTTGCTTCTCCGGAGAGGTATTCGTCAACCAATTGACGAATCCTTCGTCCTCCACCTCAGAGGATTACCGGAGATCAAATCCCCGGTATGTTAGCCGCTGTCGGAGCACTAACCGTCGTCCAAACGACGCTCCGACGAGAGGAGAAGAAGCTGTCCAGAAAAACTGGACAGCTTGGTGGAGGAGATAGGCGCCGGCCAACAAAGGAAGCCAAGTGCTTACCTTGATGCCAAACCTAAGGAGGATCGCCGGAACTCTTCCGGCAGCAGCTCGACGCCGGCGAGGAGGAAGGAAACCGCCTTCTGGACGCCGGTTGGAGGAGCTAGGGGCTGGGCGGCAACACAAGCTGGGCGGCAGCTCTTGATGTTGGGCGGCAACTCTTGGATTAGGTTTAGGGTTAGGGCTTAATCCCTATTTTATAGAGAACTAATTCTCTTAATGGTTAATGGATCATATCCATTAAAGCCCGTTAACCCGCTCCATTAAGATAAGTTAAAATAAACCAAACCATGATGGTTTATTTTAAGTTAAAACGAACCGAACCAACTTTTGGTTCATTCGTTTAAAATAAACCAAACCCTTTGGTTTATTCTTATCCATTGGATTAGAACCAAACCATTTTGGTCCATCCATTATGTCTTCATAAGACACTGCCCATCCACGCTTCCATTGCGACTGAAACAATTTCAAGCTCGCTTTATGTTTGGTCCAACCAAACATAGTTTCTCTCGGTCTGAGAATCCCATTCTCAAGCTCGTTTTAAATCCTTTGGATTACACTCGTTGTGCGTGTGACCAAATAGGTTCTCGGTTTATGTTGGCCGTCTATAATTAACCATTAATTATAGAACGATCATGAGTGGCACCTAGTAGTACATCATGATCCCCAATTAACCGAAAAGATCAACGGTTGATCCAGAACTATTTCAGAAACCCTTCAGCAGCTCGAATGAATCGTGCCCCATTCCCTTCACTCATCTTATACCCACTTGGTTCAGGACATGGTCTATAGTGTCAGTCCCCACTAGGCTGACTACGTCACACCTAGCCCAAGTATCATTTCCTCGTCCTACGGATTCTAGTTACTCCACATGTATCGAAGAGTACCTTACTCTATACATGTATTGCTTTGGCCAAAGACTTTAGTAACAATCCGACGAGAGGCCATGGGTATACATCTCCTCGCAAGGAGTGGTGAATCCTTTATAGGCTATTCAAACACCTTCGATCACTTCGACTTATACCCAATCATCCCGGGTCCACATCTCCTTAGAGATGCTTGCTTAAGATGTCAAAGCATAAGTCTCTATGATCAAGATGACTTGAATACCG
This sequence comes from Wurfbainia villosa, assembly GCA_025175895.1. Classification (NCBI taxonomy): domain Eukaryota; kingdom Viridiplantae; phylum Streptophyta; class Magnoliopsida; order Zingiberales; family Zingiberaceae; genus Wurfbainia; species Wurfbainia villosa. Next base: position 31,054,376 of record CM046000.1, on the reverse strand, counting down.
CAAGTCAAAGGAACATCGCACTTAAGCCACAGTAAGAACTTCATTGACATATCTATATATGCAGAGAACCATATGAAGTCTTACGGCTGGTCACTCCAATGAACTAGTTACCATAACTAGCATCCACGATCAACTCCGGACATCACTATGTCTCCAGCCAGTGAGAATCAGCTGCTTGGATACACCAAGGAGTATACCTCGTGCTAGTCTTGACAGAATTGATGGTGTCCAAATCCATCAATTCATCGACTAGGGATAATTCCGATACATCACAATTACACATGTAGAGATACTCACTAGTTGTGATCCAATCACAAATTCTCTCATGCTGTGAATCGTATCGTGGACATTCAGTAAATGAGTTTAAGATCCAATCAAATACATAAAACATGTATACTCAAATAGTGAATCTTCATTTATTATATAAATGGTTCATACATAAGGCGATTGCCTTAGGACATCTCTCATATATTACTAACAGTAGGGTGATCATCGGTAACGGGATTACCATGCAGAGTCATTAGACTTGCAGAGGTTGTTGGATCGAGGCGGTTCGCTAGAGGGGGGGGGGGGGGTGAATAGCGAAACAAAAGCTTTTTGCGAAATCGTTCTTTGAAAGTCGAGTAGATAAATTGTAGCGGAAATATAAACAATAAATAAAAGAGAATTCTTTTTACTTGGTTCGTAGCCTTCGGCTACTACTCCAAGGCCCTAGTGGTCCTTGACCACGCACGGAGGGCAAAACACTAAACGAACTCCTCCTTGTTGGAGGTAGGAGTTAATCGAAACAAGAACAAAAACTTGAGGTGGAGGGACACTCCCCCTCTCCTCGTTATGATAGAAAAAGAGCTTCGAAAAAGTAAATGAACAAGGAATAAATCTAAAACCGACGTACAAAAACTAAAAGAAAATTAAACCTAGCGTCGGAGAAGAAGAACTTCGTTGTCGGAGAGTTGTAGCTTTGCGGAGGCTCTTGGAAGCTTAGAATTGATGATGAAACCCTAGGTTTGGCCCTCCTTTTATAGCCTTTGAGCCCCTTTTCGAGAGGAACCCTAGCCAATCACAATTGAGCACCAATCTCCTTGAAATGGGGTGATAAGCCTTGACTCCTCGAATCTGATCATTGACCATCAGTCGACTGATGGCCATCACCAGTCGACTGATGGCAGCATCAGTCGAGTGCTAACCTCCAGCAGTCGAGTCCTCCAAGCTGGCAGTCGACTGATGCTTGCTGCAAGTCAAAGTTAGCTCAACAAAAACATAATTTTGACGGTCGTCGACCGTCCGATCTCGACCTAGACCATCTATAGGATGTCTTTGGTCGGATCTACGCTTAAGATCATCCCCGTAACGAGGATAGGACCTCACTTACGCTCGCACACACGAGCTTACCTCGATACTTACGTGTTGCTTTTGCTTCCAGCCTTCCACTCGATTCCTTCGGCTCCCTCCGAAGTCACTCGAGTGTCGTCCGACCACCGCGACTTCCTCCCGGTGTCGCTAGCCTTTAGCTCCAGCTATAGAAATCTTCTGCACACTCGATTCAGCTCGTGAGATAACGACATGAGCTTAACTTTGTATCGTTTGCTATAATCAAAACTCAAGTTCGACTTAGGTGCCTATTGCACCAACAATCTCCCCCTTTTTGATTTATGGCAAACCCACATACAAAGTTAAGTAAATAGCAAGCATGAAGAATAATGTGCATTAGAAACAAACAAGAAATAAAGAGGATTAAGTTGGAGTAGTAAGGATTTTCTTCAAGTACTCCCCCTTGAGGAAACCTCCCCCTTGACCGAGGGTGAGTCTTGAAGAAAGACCTTAATCCTCCCCTTTGAGGGTTTCTTTAAGTAATTAACATTACTTAAAGTTGGCCTTAGTAAAACGTTTAAGTTAAGAGTTCTTCTTAACTTGGCCCTTTCTCCCCCTTAAGTAAAACATTGACGGCACAAATAAGTTTAAGTTAAGAATTCTCTTAACTTGGCCTTTAATAAGTTTTCAAAACTTAAAGTTAACTTTTGGTTTAAATATAAAGTAAGAGTTAAGTTATCAAAAAAATTTGACCCCTTAACTTTGGCCTTTTTCTCCCCCTTTTGCCATATATCGAAAAGAGTGAGGGTGTGTGTGGAAAACAAAAATAAGTGTTAAATTTAAAGTCCAAGCATGTTCCACATTATTTTGAAAATAATATACTGAAAATAAGTTCATCTATAAAATGTTCGACTCATATTTGGCTTGATTGATATGAAAGATCAACCAGTCCTGGTCAGAGTCGGTTAGTGTGTATGATTATACTCCGTGGTTCATAGCGATGCACTAGCTCTACATCTGGAACCAGGAGCAAGGTCCTAACATCTCACGCCCATCTACGTGGCTAAGTACACAAACACATTAGTCCTATGTGTTGTGAGATGTATTGGCTCCTTAAATCTATAGGTGCATGATATCTAAGGTATGTCCTATACTAGTTCCATAAAAAATGAAAATTAAGAAATAGTAGTAAGAAAATATAATTTGCAAGTTCCTATTATACTACGCACATGCCCAATTTTCGTCTTAATAGACTAAATTTGGCTTCGGGTAGGGGTTTAGTAAATAGGTCTGCTAAGTTAGACTTTGATTCGACGTATTCGAGTTGTATGGCTCCGTTGGCCACATGTTCTTGAATGAAATGGTGTTTGACCTCTATATGTTTGGTCCTAGAGTGACATATCGGATTCTTTGTAAGATTAATTGAACTAATGTTATCTACGTGAAGTTTAGTATTTGTAAAGTCTAACTTAAAGTCGCGGAGAGTGTGCTTCATCCAAAGAAGCTGCGTGACACACTCACCCATCGCGATGTATTCGGCTTCGGTGGTAGATAAAGCAACTCATATATATATATATATATATATATATATGGATGGTTGTGATTAATATATATATATAGATGCAGTCTATATATATATGTTTATTGTGATGTTACATATTGATTGTACTATGCTTGCTGAATTTGGTTGTACAACATATTCATGCATGCTTCTTGCATTTGTTATATGGTTGTGTCGGATACTTGTATATTTGTTGGACAGACCATTAGATACCTTGACCTGTATCATGAGTATATTGTGAGTTAGTATTACTCTTCCTGTTATATATGTTGGATATATTCTCAGGTTGGATCAGAGTAGCATAGCAGACATTCAGGTATGTCTGCGTTATACGTTGTTTATTTGGTTAGACGGTATATGCATGTATTTATATACTGTGTTGTTATACCTATGGTACCTTTAGGTTATGCTGTTGAATTACATGTGATATTTGATATATACATGTTTTTCCTATTACCTACTGAGTTTTACTCACCATCACGGACCCTGGGTTTTTCTGTTGCCCAGGTAACAGGTAGTCGACTTTGTGATGGACTTAGAGCACTGCTGGCTGGCATCGTCTCATCTCATCTCCGAGAGTCCGGGCTTTTGGATCATCGTTGGTGTTCCGATATGTCTTTGGTCTTTATGTGATGTTTGTAGTCTGTGACTATTGTTGTTGTATCTTTCTTTTCTGGTTTTGTTATGGTGGTTCTTAGTTTTGGTGTTAGTCATATCGGTATGCACTGTATGTAGTTGTGATGTGGTTGTTTTATGTTTCCGTTGTGTATTTATTGTACTTAGTTTGTTATGTTATTGTGGTTTGTTTACATATTTATATGTTGTTGTTGTTGTGGCTTACGGGCCTTGTATTAACCCGAAATATTGCCACATACAGGGGAGATGTCGTCCATTTGCTTTTCGGCACGACATAAAACTTCCCTGAAACTATACACAGTGTTCTGCACCTATCCAAACTGCCCTGGAACTCCACATACTACCCTGGAACTATATTGGAAGTGCTTATACAACCCCGAAACTGTACATACTGTTCTGTACCTATCCAAACTACCCTAGAACTCCACATACTACCCTGGAACTATATTGGAAGTGCTTAAACTGCCCTGAAACTATACATAGTGTTCTACACCTATCCAAACTACCCTAGAACTCCACATACTGCCCTAGAACTATACTGAAATTGCTTATACTATCCTGGAAACCCGACCCTATCATTAGTTCTCCATCTTTAGTAAAACTGAAGAGCAAAGTCGAATGAAGTTTTACAAGTGTCTACAAAAAATTTCTCCATCTTGACTTGAAAAAAGGCCTCCTACCCATCATAAGTTCCTCCTCTTTAGTAAAATTGAAGAGCGAAGTCGAATGAAGTTTTACAAGTTCCCATGATTTATCATATTAATCCTCCACAACCCTACATTACAATACTAATGTACCACACATGAATCCCTGCAAACCATACGAAACACTACATCCTGACCAATCATTTGTGATACTTCATACCTAAGATATTGTATAAGGCATTTACGCCTTAGAACACTGTAAGAGGCTTTTATGCTTCAGAATACCATAAAAGGCATTTATGCCTTAGAATACTATAAGAGGCGTTTATGCCTTAGAATACTGTAAGAGGCGTTTATGCCTTAGAATACTGTAAAAGACATTGAGCCGCGTTAGCATGTTACTTGCCCATTATATCTGGCATTATAATTCCCTGCGGGGGCATAAAGCTATCTAGCTCTTAGGCCATTATAGTAGAACCATAAGAACTTTTTACATATGTCATATAGAGGCGTTATATTTCCCCATGGAGGCATAAAGCTATCTAGCTCTTAGGATGTTATTGTAGAACCATAAGAACTCTTTACATATGCCATATAGAGGCGTTATAATTTTCCATGGGGGAAAATAGCTATTTAGCCTTTAGGCTGTTATAATATGCACAGAGTTTGAATTAATTTCCAATACTTAAAAGAAATAGCACCAAAATTACCATACCTTAGGAATAATACCATTGAGACAAGAAATAAGGAACTCCCACCAAGCATAATAACCATCACATCAATGACATTACCAATTGCCACAAAGAATATGAATATATAAAAAAATCATCAAATAAAATGAAATCTTCTAGAAAAATTAATAACCTCCCAAAATCACTTCCATCAGCCTCTAAACACCATAATAAGCACCAAAAGCAAGGAAAACTTCTTCCAAAAATATCAATTAAAAATACTTTAAAGCATCGCATGCTTAACTAATACATACCATTCTTACTTCTACTAACTCCCCACCGCTCCCCTATGGTCCTTCTCATAAACCCTAACCCCTTCCCCCGAAACTCTCACTTCTCCGACAACTCCCTCTCCGCCATGGCCTCATCCTCCATCGCTCCTTGGTATGAAACTACAGCCAACCAACTTACCCTCAACCATTCTTTCTTCCATCGTGACCCCAAATACCTCCCTGAATACTCCACCATTGTCATTCCCAATCAATCCCAGTGCCCTCATCTTCCTCCGGCTGGAACCAACACCCTATTCACGGGGAAACTGGAGGGAGGTCTCTGTCTCCTCCCAAAATCTCTCTACCACATTCTCTTCTTCTACGGTATACTAGTCAACCAACTAACCCCCAACTCCCTTCGCATTCTAGTTAGCACCATCATCATCTTCCATCACCTCAATATGGAACAAGTACCCCACATATTCCACTGCCTCAATCAACTGAAGATGGCCGACCACGGTGTTTTCTATTTCATGGCCCACCAAGGCTACCAGTTCCTTACTGACATACCCTCCTCCAATAAGGGCTGGAAAGAGCTCTATTTCTTTATCGCCGCAGATCCTCCTCTTTCCTTCTCTTCTCGCTAGAAAACCACCCTTCCAGATCTCCCCGACCCTAAAATTGTTAAAACTTCCTCATCCCCTGCCTCCAAGAGCTGATATTCTTACTTTTATTCAAGAGTTGAAAGAAAGTCTCCAAATAGTAAGTTTCTCACTTAATGGCTTAATTTCACATGCTTAATAGTTTGTCTTACACATCCCTTTCTAATTTTCAGAGTACCCTGAGACTCCAAGTTTTCGAGCAATGGTACATTGACTATCATAACTAGCTCAACCAACCTTCCACCTCTACTACAGAGCCACCCCCACCTGTAATTACACCCCGAGGCATTCTGACTGATTCTACAGAAACAATACACCATCTGGGAATACAAACTGATCCCCCTTCCTCCCCCGACCGAGTAGCTAGGGAGAACAAGCTTCAACAACAAATAAATTGGCTACAACTCTAAGTTGCATCATTTTCTGCTAACCAGGACCAAATATCAGCAAATGAAAAAAACTTACACTTAAAGGAAGCAGACATCAAGAAACTACAGGAACAACTTAAGATATTAGAGCAAACCATATCCCGCCAACAATCTAAGCTCTCCCAGTGGAAACAAAAGGATTTTAACTAGCACCTTCATTCTGGTGACCTGTTTCAACCTCTAGAAGACATTATAGATGCTCACCAGAATATGAAAGCAACTATCTATGGTAGTCTGGATGAATTTCTCTTCAAATTCAACATTCTGAAGCAACATTTCAACATTCTAGCTACTACTGCACAAGCTCACCTTACCAAAGCCAACCAACTTCATCAAGAGCTATTTGAACTAAAAGAGACAGAAAGCGAAAGATGGGAAAGAGAGCAAACCAGACTCTTGAAAAGGTTCTCCAAACAACTGAGCAAATACTTTCAGAGAGGCTTCGAAGATGCTCTACACCAGGCAAACGAGAAGAAATATTTCATTCCTGGCACCCCCTACCATGAGATTGACCTAGAAGAAACGTACAACAGTATTCCTCCAGAGGCCCCTAATGACTGATTCTGACACTGATTCAGAACAATAGATTTCTATCCTTGTAATATTTCTAAAGAATTACATTTTAGCTCCCAAATCAATCTTGTATATATTCTGAACTTTTTTGACAATGAATGTCTATTTCTTTGAAACATGTCCACATCTTACATTATTTTGCATTGCTCTTATTTAGGCTCATCAACCTTCTTTATGAAAAATACACCCCATATTAATTATACCATTAACCTATGCATAAAAAGGAGCAATTTCCCCATATCCTTCATTTATCAAAACAGCAACACCAAACAGAATATCTTCCACCCATTCCGGCCTCACTTGTCCTTCAATAATTACCCCGCCACATTATGCTATAATAGAAACTATTATACCCCCATCTTACCCTATTAACCACTGAATTCTTCATCTACCCCGCATTTGTACCTTAACAAACTTACACCACTCCATCCCCAACTCCCCACCTTACTACATCTAGCGGGGAAAATTGTTATTTCCCTCCCATTTCACCCTTCATCTCCTCTATAAATACAAAAACTTTTTCCTCCTCAAACCCTGCCAAAAACCTCCTCCGGCTTCACTTTCCCTTAATTTCCAGAAAATGCAACCTACTACCTCAATCCCCTGACCCTGGTTTGCTTCCACACACTCTAAAATGACGGGGGAACATTGTCGATCCCTCTCTTCTCACTTACAACTCCCTTTCAGTTATCATATTATTGCAGCTAATTCAACTGAACGCCCCCATCATCCTCCTGGGCACACCAAAGATTTTTTCTTGGAATAGATAGAAGGTGGTCTATTTTTTCCCCTTCATCCCTTTCTTCTTGAAGTGTCAGAGTACTTTTCCATTCCCTTAAACCAACTAAGCCCCAACTCTTTTCGATTTATGCTAGGTTTTTACCTTACCAGCTCCTTTTTATCGATTACTCCCTCAACCTCCTTTTCCATTGTTTTTTCCAAATAAAATCATCTGAGATAGGTATATTCTATTTTCAAGCCCGATCAGACTTCCAATTTCTCACAGGTGTCCCCTCGTCCCATTAAGGCTGGAAAGAACATTATTTCTTCGTGCACTCCCCTTCCCCTTTTCCTTTTCCCTCCACCTGGCTAACTACTCTTCCTCCTCGACCTCCCCTAGGCTCCTATCAAAATAATGAAGAATATAAGATGATTACCTTATCATTCTTAGAGGAGCAATTAGACCTAACCCACCATTTAACCAAATCTGCAATGTCACTCATTCAAAACAGCTATCCCTTGCAGTCGACTGGCACACTTAGTAAACCTCCTAACCTTTACATTCTTGTATACTATTTTTATATTTGCAAAATTTATCTTACATTTCCTATTCCAGAGTCTCTCCTACTGCGAACTACTAACAAAAACCCCCCCATCATCCCCCAAAAATGTTGTTCCACCTCCTCATCAACTAACACTTCTTCAGCCTCTTCCTTTTTGCCAAACTCCTCTTGTTAGTAATATATGAGAGGTGTCCTAAGGCAATCGCCTTATGGTTGTACCATTTATTTGATAAATGAAGATTCACTATTTGAGTATACATATTTTCATGTATTTGATTGGATCTTAAACTCATTTACTGAATGTCTGTAATACGATTCATAGCATGAGAGAATTTGTGATTGGATCACAACTAGTGAGTATCTCTACATGTGTAATTGTGATGTATTGGAATTATCCCTAGTCGATGAATTGATGGATTTGGACACCATCAATTCTGTCGAGACTAGCATGAGGTATACTCCTTGGTGTATCCAAGCAGTTGATTCTCATTGGCTGGAGACATTGTGATATTCGGAGTTAATCGTGGATGCTAGTTATGGTAACTAGTTCATTGGAGTGACCACCCGTAAGACTTCATATGGTTCTCTGCATATATGGATATGTTAATGAAGTTCTTACTGCAGCTTAAGTGCGATGTTCCTTTGACTTGCGGTATTCAAGTCATCTTGGTCATGGAGACTTATGCTTTGGCATGTTAAGCAATCATCTCCAAGGAGATGTGGACCTGAGATGATTGGGTATAAGTCGAAATGCCCGAAGGTGTTTGAATAGCCTATAAAGGATTCACCACTCCTTGCGAGGAGATGTATACCCATGGTCTCTCATCGGATTGTTACTAAAGTCTTTGGCCAAAGCATTACATGTTTAGAGTAAGGTACTCTTAGATACATGTGCAGTAACTAGAATCCATAGGACGAGGAAATGATACTTGTGCTAGGTGTGACGTAGTCAACCTAGTGGGGACTGACACTATAGACCATGTCTTGAACCAAGTGGGTATAAGATGTGTGAAGGGAACGGGGCACGATTCAATGTAGCTGCTGAAGGGTTTCAAAAATTATTCTGGATCAACCGTTGATCTTTCGGTTAATTGGGAATCATGATGTACTACTAGGTGCCACTCATGATCATTCTATAATTAATGGTTAATTATAGACGACCAAAATAAACCAAAAACCAATTTGGCCACACGCACAACGAGCGTAATCTGAAGGATTTAAAATGAGTTTGAGAATGAGATTCTCAGACCAAGAGAAACTAGGTTTGGTTGGACCAAACAAGGAGCGAGTATGAAATTGTTTCAGTTGCAATGGAAGCATGGATGGGCCGAGTCTTATGAAGACATGATGGATGAACCAAATTGGTTTGGTTCTAATCTAATGGTGGAGAATAAACCAAAGGGGTTTGGTTTGTTTTAAACGAATGAACCAAAGTTTGTTCGGTTCATTTTAACTTAAAATAGACCAACGTGGTTTGGTTTATTTTAACTTAAGGTATTGGAGTGGGTTAACGGGTTTTGGTTATGAACCAATAACCGTTAGGAGAATATTTTAAACATGGCTTAAGGGTTTTTCATGGACAACTTGTGATGGAAAACCTAGCCACCCTCTCCCTCTCTTCTCCTTGTCGCTGCCCAAGCTCTCTACGCCGCCAGCCCTTGTGTCGCCGTCCACCTTATTGCCGATGTCCAAGCTTCTACCGGTGACCCTCCAGCGACTTCCCTTGGCTCTGGTGACCAAGGTGTAGTCGGCCATCCTCCGTTGGGCGGGCGCAATTCCTCCACCAAGCTGTCCAGTTTTCTAGATAGCTTCTTTCTTTCATGTCGGAGCATCGTTTAGACGACGTTTTGAGCTCTAACAATAGCTACTTTACCGGTGATTCGATCTCTGGTAATCCTCATAGGTGGAGGATGAAGGATTTGTCAAACGGTTGACGAATACCTCTCCAGAGAAGCGAGTTTTGAGGACTCAATTTCTAATCTGAATTTTGATTCGGATTGTGATCTTCTCTCAATCACATCGTCTTCGACATGAGGCTAGTGACTCCTATGAAGATGGGGCTCGTGGCTTTGTGAAGCCATCCCGATGATACTTGGCGTGGATACGGATAGAGGCAATTCTAGCGAGAGTCACTCCGGTGGATGTCATTCCCGCTGCACGTGATACGTCAGGTATAACTAGAGTAATTTTCTTTTATTAAAAAATTTGAAACTACAATTATGTCTACACATGTTATACTATGCATGCGTGTGATGTGTGTATTGTAATAAATTATATTTATTTCTTTTTAATTCTTTCGCTGTGCACATGTTTACGAAACATGTTCGAACACACACTCGCCGCGGTGCCGGAAACCCAAAAGTGGTATCGGAGCCCATGTTGTGTTTTGACATAATCGTAAAATTATTTTGCGATAGTCATAATTGTATTTATGGAAATTTTCTACTTTTAGAAAGTTTAGAAGTATTTATGGAAATTTTCTAATTTTGAAAAGTTTAGAAGTATTTATGGAAATCTTCTACTTTTGGAAAGTTTAGAAGTATTTATGGAAATTAACACTTTCCATAAATAAAATATTTAATTAGATTTGGAAATTTGTTTCTTAATTTAATTATGATTTGATTTGAGTTATCAAATCTAAAATATATTTTATTTCCATAAATAGTTTTGACAATTTAGGAAATTTGTTTCCTAAATTAAATTTGACTTTCCTTAATTAACACTTTCCATAAATAAAATATGTGATTAGGTTTGGAAATGCATTTCCTAATTTAATCATGATTTGATTTGGGAAATCAAATCTCAAACATATTTTATTTCCATAAATAGTTGTGATATATAAGGAAATTTTGTATATGCCATAATTGTATGTCATGTAATTGCATTAGATGCATATCATTATGCCATGCGTGTCGTGACATGTAGATGTATGTCATGTATGTCATGCCATGTAGATAATAGTTATTTGCATGCAAAGAGGATGAGACATAAAAACCCTTACTCAATATTAAAGCCTGCACCTACCATTAATATGGTTAGAACCAGAGTTCTGTTTCCTGTTTGGGTTGTTGGACTCTCTCCAAGCCCGGCTCGAACCTGGACATGTTCAAACCATGAAATAGTTTAATACTAATATGGTAAGAGTCAGAGGTCAATCATTGGCTTTGGTTGTTGGACTCTCTCCAAGTTGGGCTAATTGGTTGAATGCACTCTAACCATATTAAAACTATTTCTCAATTAATGGGTTGGCTTTAACCTAGAGCATCGACTTGTTGGACTCTCTCCAAGGTTGATGTGAAGGGAGGTGAAGTCGGGTGCTATGCATATGATGCATACTTGTTAATGAGTTAACAACCCGATGTATGTGTGAACATTCAATTAGTTGATAGCACATTGTGATAGTTGCATATATGTGATATGCAATCGGTATATTTGATACCTACCATCGTAGCTATGAATGGCTTGTTGGACTCTCTCCAAGGTTGTTCATATCTATGTTGGATATCAGTCCATTCGGAGATGGACCTATGATCTCCCGAAGTGATTTTGGGGTTTTTGAAATTCGAAAAATGAATGGGACTTATAAATGTATGTTGATGCATTTAAATCATCTTTCTCATATATACTCGATTTGTATTTCTAAGTTAATCGATTAATCATGACATCTTTGAATTTGCGCTATATTTTAGATTCAAATAAATTGACTGGGTCGAACTTCTTGGACTGGCTTAGAAACTTGAGAATTGTTCTCAAGGTAGAAAAGCTTGAGTATGTCCTCGAAGCATCTCTTCCCACCCGTCCTAGTGATGATGCAACACCGGACCAATTGTTGGCCCATTAGAAACATGTGAGTGATTCTGAGCAAGTGAGTTGCATCATGCTAGCCGCGATGATACCCGAGTTACGGAAGCAGTATGAGCATATGGATGCTCATACCATATTACTTCATCTTTATGAGTTGTTTGATGAGCAAGTGAGATTCAAAAGGTTCGAAGTCTCCAAGCTCCTCTTCACCTCTGAGATGCAAGAAAGTTCATCTGTGGTACTGCTCAACATGTTGAAGACTGTGGAGCCTTCTGAGAAGCATGGGGAGGGGACAGTGCTGTTAGTTGATTCCTCGAAGAAAGTTTCTAAGAGGAAGTCAAAGGAATAGCAGAAGGGGAAGAAGAAAAAGGCTAAAAAGACAGAACCAGCTCAAAAGGGCACTTGCCATCATTATGGCAAGGAGGGCCATTGGCGAAGAAACTACAAGATTTATCTTGAGTCCGTAAAGAAGAATAAGGCATCAGATGCCCCATCTTCTTCAGATATCATTGTTATTGATTATCATTCTATTTCTTCAGACACTTGGGTATTGAATATTGGGTGTGGCTCACATATATGTAATGACATACATGGGCTAAGAAATAGAAGAAGACTCGTCAAGAGAGAGTCAAATTTACGTGTTGGGAATGGAGCAAAGGTTGTTGTACTCGCCATCAGAATGTATTTTTTAAAACTCCCTATAGGACTTGTCTTATAATTGGACAATTGCTTTTATGTTTCTTCGTTGATAAAGAACATCATTTCTATTTCTTGTTTAAATAGAAATGGGTATCATTTAACTTTTAGTAACAATTGTTGTTACATAACTTTGAATGGCGTTCTTTATGGGACTGGAACTTTAAGTAATGGTATTTATACGTTAGATGTATCCATTGACATTTTCAATATCGAAGCGAGCAACAAGCGTGCTCGAAAGGATAATCAATTAGACTCCTACATGTGCCATTGTCGTCTTGGCCATGCAAGCAAGAAATGCATGTCCGAATTACACCAATGTGGAATTCTGGAATTGTTTGAATTGGATTCATACGATACATGTGAATCATGCTTAAAAGGCAAGATGACTAAGTTACCTTTTACAGGAAAAGGTGAATGGGTGGAAGAGTTGCTAGGTCTAATACATACCGATGTATGTGGACCTATGTCAACTCAAGCTCCAGGAGGCTATAGCTACTTCATTATCTTCACCGATGATCACTCACGGTTTGGGTATGTGTTCTTGATGAAACACAAGTCTGAAGCCTTTGAAAGGTTCAAAGAATTCATAAATGAAGTAGAGAAACAACATGACAAGATTATTAAAATACTTCGATCGGATTGAGGTGGTAAATACTTAAGTCAAGAGTTTCTAGATTATCTAAGAGACAATGATATATTTTCTCAATGGACTTCGCCATATACACCGTAGCATAATGGTGTATCTGAAAGGCGTAACCGGACCTTGTTGGACATGGTCAAGTCAATGATGAATTATGCAAATCTTCCCAAGTCCTTTTGGGGCTATGCACTTCAGACAACTGTTTACTTGCTAAACAGAATACCAACCAAGGTAGTCTCCACTACTCCATATGAGATATGAAATAGTAAGAAACCTCATGTATCTTACTTGAAGATATGGGGTTGTCCTGCTTATGTGAAGCAGACTGTATCAGATAAATTGGATGCTAAGTCTAATAAATGTCTATTTATTGGATACCTTGAGGAAACGAGGGGTTACCAATTCTATCATCCTATGGAACAAAAGGTGTTTGTTTCAAGGCATGTTGTGTTTCTAGAGAAAGAGTTTCTCTTGCAAGAAAATAGTGAGAGTGTTGTTGAGCTTGAGGAGGCTCGAGAGACTCAAATAGACATTGATGAGATACTTGGTGAAGCACCACAACCGATCACTCATAGTGATGAGCTATCGGTTGGACCTATTGAGACACCACATCTTCGTAGATCTGGTAGAACACACAACATTCTTGAGAGATATGGATTTCTCGTAAGTGAATCGAATGACGTGTTACTCATTGATGATGAGGAGCCTACCAATTATGAAGAAGTTCTGAAAAGTTCAGAAAGGGATAAGTGGCTTAACGCCATGAAGTCAGAAATGGATTCTATGTATGTAAATCAAGTTTGGAACTTGGTTGACCCACCTGAAGGCATAAAGCCTATAGCGTGCAAGTGGGTTTTCAAGAAGAAAACTGACATGGATGGTAATGTGATTACCTATAAGGCTATATTGGTGGCGAAAGGATATCATCAAAAGCAAGGTGTTGATTTTGATGAGACCTATTCACCTGTTTCTATGCTTGAATCTATTCGGATGCTCCTGGCCATAGCGGCTCATTATGATTATGAGATATGACAGATGGATGTGAAAACAACTTTCCTTAATGGAAACCTATTCGAGGACGTGTATATGATACAACCTAAGAGTTTCACATCGATTGATAAAATCAAGGTATGCAAACTGCGACGGTCCATATATGGACTCAAGCAAGCATCCAGGAGCTGGAATATCCGTTTTGATGAGACAATCAAAAAGTTTGATTTCTCACAAAATCTGGATGAACCTTGTGTGTACAAGAAGGTTAGTGAGAGTGTAGTCGTGTTCCTAGTATTGTATGTCGATGACATATTACTTATAGGAAACGATATTTCTATCTTACAGTAAGTTAAAATTTGGTTATCCAAGACATTCTCCATGAAAGACCTGGGAGAAGGAACCTACATCCTCGGGATTAAGATCTATAGGGATAGATCGAAACGGTTGCTTGGTCTTTCGCAGTCTACATATATAGACCGAGTGCTAAAGAGGTTTATCATGTCGGAATCCAAGAAAGGTTACCTTCCCATCAGGCATGGGATACACCTTTCGAAGTCTATGTGTCTGCGCACAGAAGACGAGAGGATTTGCATGATTAAGATTCCCTATGCATCCACAATAGGATCTATCATGTACGCTATGTTATGTACGAGGCCCGATGTATCGTATGCTCTGAGTGTCATGAGCAGATACTAGTCTGATCATGGAATGGATCATTGGACGGCTGTTAAGATGATCCTTAAGTACTTAAGAAGAACTAAGGATGTGTTCCTAATATATGGAGAAAGGGACATGGTGATACGTTGGTATACGGATGCCAGCTTTCAGACAGACAAGGATGATTCTAGGTCTCAGTCTGGGTACATGTTCACTTTGAATGGGGGCGCAATAAGTTGGAAAGGTTCCAAGCTTGACACTATAGTAGATTCTGCCACTAAGGAAGAATACATTGCAGCTTCGAAAGCAGCAAAGGAAGCGGTTTGGATCAAGAAGTTCATCTCTGAACTTGATGTGGTCTTATCAATTATCCAAACATGTGCTTCGCCGCTATCATTTGATCAGAGAGATCATTAGTAGGAAGGAAATACAAATCGAGAAGATTCCCACTGAAAAAAACATAGCGGATCCTTTAACTAAAGCATTACCTCAAAGAAAGTTTGAGGGTTATGTTAGAGCTTATGGTATTGGATACTGTGGTGAATGGCATTAGGCCAAGTGGGAGTTTGTTAATAATATATGAGAGGTGTCCTAAGGCAATCGCCTTATGGTTGTACCATTTATTTGATAAATGAAGATTCACTATTTGAGTATACATGTTGTCATGTATTTGATTGGATTTTAAACTCATTTATCGAATGTCCGCAATACGATTCACAACATGAGAGAATTTGTGATTGGATCACAACTAGTGAGTATCTCTACATGTGTAATTGTGATGTATTGAAATTATCCCTAGTCTATGAATTGATGGATTTAGACACCATCAATTCTGTCGAGACTAGCATGAGGTATACTCCTTGGTGTATACAAGAAGTTGATTCTCACTGGCTGGAGACATTGTGATGTCCGGAGTTAATCGTGGATGCTAGTTATGGTAACTAGTTCATTGGAGTGACCAGCCGTAAGACTTCATATGGTTCTCTGCATATATGGATATGTCAATGAAGTTCTTACTGCAGCTTAAGTGCGATGTTCCTTTGACTTGCAGTACTCAAGTCATCTTGGTCATGGAGACTTATGCTTTGACATGTTAAGCAAGCATCTCCAAGGAGATGTGGACCCGGGATGATTGGGTATAAGTCGAAATGCCCGAAGGTATTTGAATAGCCTATAAAGGATTCACCACTCCTTGCGAGGAGATGTATACCCATGGTCTCTCATCGGATTGTTACAAAAGCCTTTGGCCAAAGCATTACATGTTTAGAGTAAGGTACTCTTAGATACATGTGCAGTAACTAGAATCTGTAGGATGAGAAAATGATACTTAGGCTAGGTGTGACGTAGTCAACCTAGTGGAGACTGACACTATAGACCATGTCCTGAACCACGTGAGTATAAGATGCGTGAAGGGAACGGGCACGATTCATTGTAGCTGCTGAAGGGTTTCAGAAATTTTTCTGGATCAACCGTTGATATTTCGGTTAATTGGGTATCATGATGTACTACTAGGTGCCACTCATGATCGTTCTATAATTAATGGTTAATTATAGATGACCAACATAAACTGAAAACCTTTTTGGTCACACGCACAATGAGCGTAATCCGAAGGATTTAAAACGAGCTTGAGAATGAGATTCTCAGACTGAGAGAAACTAGGTTTAGTTTGGTTGGACTAAACAAGGAGCAAGCATGAAATTGATTCAATCACAATGGAAGTATGGATGGGCTGAGTCTTATGAAGACATGATGGATGAACCAAATTGGTTTGGTTCTAATCCAATGGTGGAGAATAAACCAAAGGGGTTTGGTTTGTTTTAAACGAATGAACCAAAGTTTGTTCGGTTCATTTTAACTTAAAATAGACCAATGTGGTTTGGTTTATTTTAACTTAAGTTATTGGAGCGGGTTAACGGGTTTTGGTTATGAACCAATAACCGTTAGGAGAATATGTTCTCTATAAAAACATGGCTTAAGGGTTTTTCGTGGACAACTTGTGTGTTGGAAAACCTAGCCACCCTCTCCCTCTCTTCTCCTTGCCGCTGCCCAAGCTCTCCACGCCGCTAGCCCTTGTGTTGTCGTCCACCTTGCTGCCAGTGTCCAAGCTTCTGCTAACAATCCTTTGGCGACTTCCCTTGGCTCCGGTGACCAAGGTGTAGTCGGCCATCCTTCTTTGAGCGGGTGCAACTCCTTCACTAAGCTGTCCAATTTTCTGGACAACTTCTTTCTTTCATGTTGGAGCATCATTTGAACGATGTTTTGAGCTCTGACAGTGGCTACTTTACTGGGGATTCGATCTCCGATAATTCTCATAGGTGGAGGACGAAGGATTCGTCAAACGGTTGACGAATACCTCTCCGGAGAAGCGAGTTTTAGGGACTCGATTTCTAATCCGAATTTTGATTCGGATTATGATCTTCTCTCGATCACATCATGTTCGACATGAGGCTAGTGACTCCTATGAAGATGAGGCTCGTGACTTTGTGAAGTTATCCCGATGATACTCAGCGTGGATACGGATAGAGGCGATTCTAGCGAGAGTCGCTCTAGTTGATGTCATTTCCGCTGCACGTGTTACGTCAGGTATAACTAGAGTAATTTACTTTTATTGCAAAATTTGAAACTACGATTATGTCTACACATGTTGTACTATGCATGCGTGTGATGTGTGTGTTGTAATAAATTCGATTTATTGCTTATTAATTCTTCCGTTGTGTACATGTTTATGAAGCATGTTCGAACACACACTCGCCGCGGTGTCGGAAACCCAACACCTCCGACACCCATTTCATCCTTTTCCATAATCGATCTCCCTGATTCTCTACTCTCCAGTATTAACAAGGTTAGTATATTACTTTCTTATAACTCCCTCTTCTCCATACTAATACTTTCTTTTTCAGGGCATCAGCAGCATAATCCATTTAAATAATCAATGGATTCAATATACCGACATTCTTAAAAAGGAAATACATGAGTGTCAAACAAGAGAATCATCACTACAACAAACCTATTATCGACTTGAAAGAGAATTGAAAGCCTCTCTTATAAAATCCCAAGGCGATCGAGCAGAATTATTAGCTCTTCAATTCTAGACCACCTTCCTACAAAACACGTTGGATATCATGAAATCCCGACCACTTTCCGAAAGAAATAGTGCTTCTCAAGAACCCCTCTGGACTTTATCTGCCATCAATGATCTATTTCTAGATAGAGGATTTGCCTTTCTACGTTGGGGCTTTCAAGACTGCACCGCACAATTCAAAGTAGCTGGCTATCCTCCATTCGGGCACTCTCTTAGTTTTTTAGACATAGGCAGTACGATCGATCGTACTCCCCCTGAGTTACTATCCTTTCCCTTTCCTCCTAATAATAAAATGTGATTTGTACCCCTTTAACTTAATTTTATCCCTTCTTGTTATAAACTGTTACAACATATTTCTTCTGTTTGAATCCAAGACATCAGTGAGCCACCTCATATCTTTATTAACGAATCTTCCTAGATCACTTTTTTTTAATGCAAAGTACTCAAAATTCTAGTTCACCATGCCTTATACCTTTTCCCGTTTATTAAAATAACATCCTAACTGGAATAAAACCTCTCAGAAAATAACTACTCATTAAAACTGCTCGGGAAATAAATGCCCCTTCAAACAAGCTTTATTACCAAAACAACCCTTCTTTACTAACATCGCCACTGCTTCAGACAACAGGCCACTACTTGCAAACACTATCATGCCCCAAGAGTATGCCGAGTTGAAAAGCAAACGAATGACACCTCCACTGTACGTGGCAACATATCCTATTTATACAAGCCTTTCGTCCACAACAACAATAACATATACAAATGTAAACATAACAACATAACAAAGCACAATGGAACTAACACAACTACCATACAAACCACACACCATGCATACCAGTATGACTAACACTAAATTAAGAAAATGCTGTAACAAAATCAGAAAGAACGGTGCAACAATAGTAGTGCCCAACACTACAAATCATCATATAAAACCAAATTCATAACGAAACACCTATGATAAACCCAAAAGCTCGGACCCTCAGAGTTGAGATGAGATGATGCCAACCAGCGATGCTCCAAGCCGTCATGAAGACTTCTACCTGTTACCTGGGCGACAGAAAACCCCAGGGTCTATGGTGGTGAGTATAACTCAGCCGTAATATGAGAGAACATGTATATATCAAATATCACATGTAATTCAATAATATAACCTACAAGTGGGTCTTCTATAAGATCCTACTGGAAGACATTGGATCGAGTCAGGAATTTAGAAATGACTCCATACAAGTGTTTAAGAATTGGAGATCGATAAGCAGACATTGCAAGTCAGATGTTGGAATGAGAAGCCTCCGAATGTTTGATAAAAGGAGCAAGATCGGAGTCAGGAGTGATGAGCTACTTTTCAATCATAGAAGACCAACCGCATATCGTTAGAACTTTCTCAGGTTATTAGCAACAGAAGAAAGACTCCGAAGGAATTATGTGTGTGCAATGTGGGACACGATGACACGCGAAGTCAGATTATCCGTTGAATTAGTTCATCTGTCGCTATTGTAAGCAACTAGTATAGTTGAGGAGGTGTATTTTGAAGACTCAGTTGAAGACTATCGATGGTATTTCGGGAGGATGATGCGCAATCTTGATAGCAGAGATCATCACAGAAGATTAGGTTATCTCGCCAGCAGTGACCTACTACCTCAAGCGTGATTGGAGTTCCTTGATACTTCCCTTCAGGGGAAGTGATTTACTCAGCAGTATCAACAGAAGACATCTTAGAAGACATCATGCGGACAACAACAACTGTTACCCCTAGACGTGGATTGGCTTGGTACAAAGGAGAGAGTATACGATGATGGTCGTATATATTCTATATTCTACAGTTGTAGCTCGTAGGATTAAGTGATAGGATCATATGATCTAGGAAAATCCCTGGGTCATTTGTCATAGAAATGTGACCGCTTTATCGCGGACTATTGGATCTGATCCCGTTCTCTTCGGGGAATGACCAAGACCTATGTGGAGCCTTTGGATCAGATCGGCAGATAATTGATCGTTCAGGGTATTACTTTAGTTTACCCTCTGGGTTAATATATTGGGAGATACTTGTAGTTTATAGGTATCATTGTCGAGAACATTCTTAGTTCTAATTAGAAGGATTCCTATACATAGACTTGTGGGTCGGTGGTATCTCTACCATCAGGTGAGATGTTGACCAACAATTAAGAAGTCAAGGGGTGCCCTTAGACTCTGATAGATATACCTTTACAGTAGTCATAACCTTACGGATGGTTAAATTGTTGTGATTATTGTATGATTATGTTTCTCGGATGTGCGTATAATCCGAGAGCACTCAGATGTAGTTTCGTATAAACTTGAAGGCTTGCCACTGCATAGGCAAGCGGAGTATGCGATTGGAGTGATTTCTAGAATAGTTCCGATATTGAAGATCCTATACTGGGTGATAATTTGATTGGTATAAGTGTTACTAAACACTATGGGAATTGGAAGAATATAAGTTGCGATTACAGGAGGTGTTGGATGGGATATTTATCTATCCCAATATTTTCTTGAGAAGATCCAGAACTCTTTGTTAAAAGAGAGACGGGCCTTTGAGATTATGCATTGATTATCAATGATGAAATGCGATAGTTGTTGAAAGTGAATATCCTTCATTGTGGATAGATGATCTATTTAGATCAGCTGAAGACACCTGTGTATACTCTAGGGTTGATTTACGACTGGAGTGTTGATATTGTAGTGACATGATGTCATACAATTATTATTGTCGTTGTGATGATTGGTATATCATCATCTTAGAGTAAAGAGGATGCAGGTGTATGGAGGACGATATTTCATACTTAGTATGAATTTATGAGATGTTGTTGATGATATTAGATGTATTTAACGATTTAGTCGCCCCTGGATTTGAGAAATTATGTATTCTAGACACGATTGGATCAGTTTGTAGTTGTTGGGGTTGCGTAACTTGGCCACTGTTGTTGGTGGTAGTTAGAGTTACACACTCGACCATCGTAGTTGGTGGTTTCCTTGTATTGATTTGGTTATTCACGCGGATGTGGATAGGATGCTTCTAGCGTTACTATACCACAGTTTTGTTTGACCAAAAGGGTGATTGAATTCACTCGGTCAGAAGCTGGTGAAACTAGGTTTCAGAGCCTAGACAGGGGTTGACTTGCACGAGTATTAGTTAATCCTTCCGGGGTGGATGAAAGGATATTGTACTCAGATGCATCGTTTCAGGGATCAGAGCGAATCCGATACAGTTGCATGAGACGTATCTTATGCTTACATCAGTTAAGAAACTACGAGATAGGCTGTCATATACATGATGTGGCTTTAGTAGTTATTATCTTGATTTGTGGATGTATAGAGCAGAACTGCTCATGGAATTTTAACTAGCTACTGGGTAGCTACTATAGAGTTGCTGGAACACGGACAATTGCAACAAGGGAGATTGATCGCTATAGTCTCCCATGTACTACATAGTGTGTGGTGGAGTGGAGTTTGGACGGTAGATGGACTTCTCTTATGAGGAAGTATATCTCTGACTCCGAGGAGGATAGTGGTTTTCGGAGTTGCATTAGATTTTGTTGCTCGATGTTTAGTATGCCAGTAGGTAAAGACTGAACATCAGAAAACCCACTAGATTACTTCAGGAAATTGCGATTCCGGAATGGAAGTGGGAGCATATCACTATGGATTTCATTACAGGATTGCCCATAACCCGTAAAGGACATGATGTAATTTGGGTGATTGTGGATCGATTAACCAAATTAGCTCACTTCTTCGTGGGCCGGATTCGTTGGATCGTCTGGGCAGAGTTGTATTGCCGAGAGATTATCAAGCTGCATGGAGTGTCTTTGAGTATTATATCCGATAGAGACCCACGGTTCACCCCGCGATTTTAGGAAAGTCTTCGGTAGGCCATGGGAACAGAGCTTCGGCTCAGTACAACATTTCATCCACGGACTGATGAACTATTTGAGCGTACCATTCAGATATTAGAGGATATATTGAGATCTTGTGTCATGGATTTTGGAGGTAGTTGAAAGGACCACGTTCATTTAGTGGAATTTGCCTATAACAACAGTTACTACTCTTTTATTCAGATGGATACTTTCGAAGCCTTATATGGTAGACCCTGTAGATCTCCCGTGTTGTGGGAGGAGGTTGGGGAGCAACAGTTGTTGGGACCATAGAGTATCCAGCATGATGCAGAGTTGGTGCAAGTCATCAGACAACGGTTATCCGAGGCACAAGATCGGAGACGAAGGCATTTGGAATTCTCAGTCAGGGATCATGTATTCCTGTGAGTTTCACCCACCAAAGGGGTCAAAAGATTTGGGATAAAAAGGAAAATTAGCTCCACACTATATCAGTCCATTTGAGATATTAGAGCGGATTGGGGTAGCTTATCAATTGACTCTACCTCCGACACTTGTGGGTGTTCATAACGTATTTCATGTTCTTATGCTGAGGAAATATGTGTCGTGTTTAGATCACATTTTGAAGGGGGGTATCAATTCCACTTCAGCCTAATGCTACTTACGAGGAGATTCCAGGGTGGATTCTTGGTCGCAAGTAGTGACAGTGGCGGAACAAAACCATCCGACTCGTAAGGGTTGGATGACGACATCCTACTGATTAGACGGCTACATGGGAGTTGGAAGAAACTATCCGAGCTTGGTACCCTTATCTGTTCACATGAGGTATGTGGTGGTCATTTCGAAAACTTGCTTGAATTAATTTTGCATGTAAGTACGAAATTTGGGCACCAAATTTTTATTAAGTGGGGGAGAATGTAAAATACCGCAAGTAAAATGGCTAAAAGGGTAATATTATTAGTGGATTAATTAAATTTTTTGAGGGATAGTTAGGGATTTAATTTAAACCTAACCTAGCTCAAGAGTTTTATTGGTTTAATTGAATTCGGGCTTAATTTAATTAAGGGGTTAGCTGCTTATAGGGTCTGAAACCCGACCCGTTTATCCCAAAAACCTGACCCGTTTATCGTTCCTTTAATTCAAAATATGGCCCATGCAGGTCATGAACCTACGACCTTCGCGTTATTAGCACGACGCTCTAACCAACTGATCTAATAGGTCAGTTGGTTAGAACGTCGTGCTAATAACGCGAAGGCAGCAGTTTCATGACATGCATGGGCCATATTTTGAATTAAAGGAACGGTAAACGGGTCAGGTTTTGGGGATAACAGGTCGAGTTTCATACCCTATAAGCAGCTAACCCCTTTATTAAATTAAGCCCAAATTCAACTAAACCAATAAAACTCTTGAGCTAGGTTAAGTTTAAATTAAATCCCTAACTATCCCTCAAAAATTTTAATTAATCCACTAATAATATTACCCTTTTAGCCATTTTACTTGCGGTATTTTACAAACACATTCTTCCATAAACCACCCTTCTCTTCCCGCCAACCGCAAGACTTATATCCCCCAGCTGCCACTATTTTCATTAATAACCACTTAAATTCTTCAACCCCCTCGATATCATTTATAACTCTTCGAAAACCCTCCCTTATTCGCTTATCTTCTTCCCTCTCCATCCTTTAAACCCCAATCTCCCCATCCCCTTCATCCTCCTCATTTTCCTTTACCCCTTCCTCCTTCCATGACTTCTCTTTCCCATCCTATTCTCATCAGTTTTGACACAACCTCCACTGAGTCACCAACCCATTCCACAGCCACCTCTGCATATCGCCCTCGACGTTTTACAGGGCCCTTTCGTTCCCCATTCCCTTCCTTTGGGAACCGCTTATGGCGTCCTCCCATATTTCAATAGTGAGCTCAACCAGATCCCATGCCAGCTTTCGAAGAAAACATTCCTGTAGCAATTAGGGAAGATTCATCCGTGGGCTCGTCTTCCCCCTAATTTCCTTTACATGCAATGATGCTCCAGGCATTTTCCTTTTTATGCAAAACTATGTATTTTCCTTTTGATATGTTAACTATTATTTATCGCATAACAAAAAAAATTTCTAATATAAGAATATCCTTTCAAAAATTTACATGATGCTCTGGCCTTACGAGTAACGCAAAATCCTTTTCCCAAACCAAAATCACATTTTTCCTAAAGTCATCGATAAAACTAGTTGATACACTTATACAACAATTAAATGTCCACGGCACACCCTTTCTTTTTCTAAAAATAAAAAATGCAAACTTCACAACATCTTATCCGCTAAAATAGGGTCACAAATGATATACATTCCAAGGCCTCGACAATAATCTTCCTTGAGCATCCTTCAAATAATAGGCCCCCACTCCCGCTCGGCTTTCAACTTGAAAAGTTCCCTCCCACTTAGGCCCCAACTTGCCCTTGGATCCCTCGGGTAGCACTTTCTTTAACACCAAATCTCCCACCTGAAAAGAACGAGGCACTACCTTTTTATTATAGGATTTCATTGCCTGTGACCTATACCTTTCAGCATTATACGCAGCCATATCTCTCTTTTCTTGAATAAAATCTAACGCTATACTTCTAAATGCGCTTTTACCATTCGGGAGATAGTTCAATACCCCTGTAGATTCTATTCCCACTTCTATAGGTAACACAACCTCTGACCCATATATCACACTGAATGGAATGGCTCCTATGGCACTCCTAGTAGTAGTTCGAAAAGACCACAAAACACTAGCCAATTCTTCCACCCAGCTTCCTCCAACATGCTCCAACTTGGTTTTTAATCCATGTACCAATTCCCTATTAGTCACTTCCACTTGCCTGTTACTTTGGGGATAAGCCACAGATGTGAATGTCTGTTCAATTTTAAAATCTTGACACCATTTTGCTAACTTCTTACCCTGAAACTATCGCCCATTATCAGATATCAACCTTCTAGGAATACCAAAGCGACATACAATATTTTTCCATAGGAACTTTAATACCATCTGCTAAGTAATACGAGCCAAAGGTTCAGCCTCTACCCACTTAGAAAAATAATCTATAGCTACTAACAAGAACTTCTTTTGCCCAGTCCCGACCAGAAAAGGTCCTACTATATCCATACCCCATTGATCAAAAGGACAGGTCGCTACTACTATTTTCATACATTCAGCTGGTTGATGCTGCCAATTATGATGCTTCTGACAACTCTCACACTGTTGCACTAACTGTACAGAGTCTCTCATCAAGGTAGGCCAAAAATACCTAGCTAATAACACCTTTCAAGCTAATGTCCGCCCCCCAATATGACTGCCACAGGCCCCTTCATGAACCTCCTTCAATACATAATCTGCTTCCACTTTCCCTAAAAAATGTAACAGAGGCCCAACACAAGTCCTTTTATACAAAATTCCCTTTATCATATAGAAACGAATGATTTGCTACTTAAACTGCCATACTTTTATAGGGTCCTCGGGCACCTTTTTATTCGTAAAAAATGAAATTAACTCTCTCCTCCAATCATCTTCGATCACCTCTCTTGCTCCTTCATTTTGCGGCAATAACTCAATCTGCACAATTATGTCACGAGTGCCCCAATTTCCCAGTGAGCTACCAACTGAGCCAACTTATCAGCTTTCTGATTTTCTACCCTGGTTATTTTCTTTATCAATACCTCCGAAAAGTCTCCTTTAGCCTTTCTACCAACTCACAATATTTTCGGCACTTATCATCCTTAACCTCAAATCCTCCTACAGTTTGTCGTACCACTAACTGAGAGTCCATATATACCATTACCTATTCTGCTCCTTGATGCACATGATCGCAACCTCAAATCTCACGACGGAGGTCGTCGAGGACTCGAAGCGTGTGCTCGCGCTCAATGCCCACAAGTGCACGGATGTCGTCAAGTAATAAAAGATTATCGATCCCACAGGGACTGGGATTTGAATATCGAGATGTTCAGTGGTTGAAATTGTTCAGAAGTAAAAATCTAAGAGGTTTTGACTTGTGAGGGTTGTCAGTGGACTATACTCTATACGGTGTCACACGGAGGAAGAAGGGAGCGTGTCGAGGTCTTCAAAGGTGATTCTAGGACTTCGGTTTCGCTTGTGTGTCAGAAAACAATGCCGTCAATTGGCATTGTCTAGACGTTTGAATATGGTTTTGTGGAAGGGACATTATATACTCTCCCAATGAGCCGCCGCATCTACCAAGAGATATCTCCACCTAAAAGGACGGGATAGACGGTACAAAGATGCCGAATCAATCCCTACAATGAACCGTTTCCGGTTCAATCGCATCCTTCTACCCAAGGTTATAGGAGATCAGGTTTACCCCTAGGTTCCTTATATAAAATTCCCTAAATCTTAGATACAAGGGTTGTCACCCCTCGTATTGCCTAAGCACAGTAGGTAGAAAACCAAACACGCATAGATATAGTATAAACAACTTTCAATCGCCAAATTAAATTCAAAGATAGAATCTAACATGAACCAACATGTAATGTGCACACAAGCTACTCCCTAATCCTAGAATCGAAAGAACTACTCCATGTATATAAAGGAGGAATCACAAAGCATGTACATGTTCGAATATACCAGAGATAAAACATAGGAACAAAGGATTACAATACTTTCGTGGTCTTCTCTCCGGCATTGAAGTGCAAAGCGTGGACCTCCAGCGGCATTTCTCCTCCCCATTGCGAGTTCCCAAAGCTTTTTAGCGCTTCGGTGTGCCGTCCTAGCCGTTGTGCCTCCCCCCTAGGGTTTGGGAGCCCTAGGGCGGCTCCCTCATGATCCCTAGCCTCTTAGACAAGTTTCCTATATATAGAGGTGGCTTCGGCTTTCCATAAATGCTTAAAAACCCTATTTCGTCGAATTTGCGGTGTCGCTACACGGCCGTGTGCAAGGCTGAAAAACATGTGAAATCTCGGCTGGAAATTGAGATGGAAAAAGGTACGGCCATGTGTTTTCACACGGCCTGGCCGTGTCTTTTCCTGGAGCCTCCGTTTTGATCCGTTTCGCTTCAAAAACATGCCCAGATCTTGGGACATGGCCAGTGCGTGTTCCCTAAGGTCCGTGCTCCACAAATTGCTCCATTTTTGCTCCAAAAATGCACCGTTTTCCCATGAAATGCTATCCTGCACACAAAAGTATAAAAAGTATATCTCCGCACCAAAAAATATGAAATGCATGCAAAACAAAGTGAAATATGCATGAAACAAACATAAAATGTAATGAGATGTGAGCAAAAACTACTTCTAAAACCCTATATGTTTTGCTCACATTACTCCTACATTCTTAGCTACTTGCAAAGCTATCAACAAAGCTTCATACTCAACCTCATTATTGGAGGCTCTGAAATGCAACCTAACTGCTAGCTTAACTTCTTCCCCTTGTGGTGAAATCAGAATCACTCCTACCCCGCAACCCTCCTTCTTAGAAGATCCGTCTGCATATATCCTTCATGGTTCACATTCTTCCTTATGCACGGTTTCCACTAATAAGCCAGCTAATGCTTGCACTTTGATAGAGGTACGAGGCTGATAAGTAATGCCATACTCACTGAGCTCAATAGCCCATTTAATAAGCTTACCCGTGGCTTCCCGATGTGTAAGTATTCTTCCAAGAGGAGTATTAGTGAGCACCACTAAAGGATGAGATAAAAAATAAGGTTGCAATCTTCGAGCAGTCAGAACCAGACGCCAGGTCAATTTCTCCAAATTAGTATAACGAACTTCAGCCCCTTTCAATAGATAACTAATATAATAGATTGGATGTTGATGACCCTTGTCCTCTCAAATCAATACTAAACTTACAGCGACCTCTGAGAGAGCCAGATAAACCCATAATACCTCTCCAGGCTAAGGTTTAGCTAGAAAAAGGGGTTCCACCAAATATTCCTTTAGAGATTGAAAGACTTTATCACAATGTTCATCCCACTGGAACCGTGTAGCTCTTTTTAGTATTTTAAAGAAAGGAAGGCTCCTATCTGCCGATCGGGATATGAATCTGGACAGAGCAGTAATCCTGCCTAACAACCTCTGTACTTCCTTCAAATTTCTTGGGGGTTGTATTTGCTGAATAGCCTCAATTTTAATAGGATTAGCCTTTATACCTTGCTTAGTAACTACATAACCTAAGAAATGATCTTGTGTCACCCCAAACACACATTTCTCTGGATTCAACTTCATCTTATATTGTCGTAAAGTATCGAAGGTTTCCTCCAGATCAGATATTAACTGCTCAGAATACAGAGTTTTAACCAAAATATCATCTACGTACACCTCCACATTTCTTCCCAACAATTTTTCAAAGATCTTATCGATCAACCTCTGGTAAGTGGCCCCGACATTTTTGAACCCGAAAGGCATGACTACATAGCAGAAAGTTCTTTCGGCCGTAATAAAACTGACCTTATTCTGATCTTCCCTAGCTAATGGTATTTGATGGTACTCCTGATAAGCATCCATCATTGAAATAAACTGATGCCCAGCAGTAGAGTCCACTAACTGATCAATACGGGGCAGAGGATAACAATCCTTAGGATAAGCTTTGTTAAGATCTCTAAAGTCCACACACATTCTCCATTTTTTCGATGGCTTAGGCAAAGCACCACATTAGATAACCAAGTTGGATACTATACTTCTCTGATATGCCCAGCCTTCGGAAATTTACCTATTTCTTCCTTAATAATAGCATCTTTTCATGTTCCAAAATGCTGATGCTTCTACTTTACAGGAATTGCCGTAGGCAAAATATACAATTTATGCTCTATAATGTTAGGATCAATTCCTGACAAGTCTTGCGGAGACCATGCGAAAATATCCATATTTTTTATAAGGCATTGTATCAAATATGCTTTAATTTGCACAGGAAGATCCCGAGCAATAAAAGTAATATGTTCAACACACTTATCATCTAATACAATCGCTTCTTTATCAGATTCTCCAATCTCCTGAGCAGCCCCCTTTTGAACAAAACACACTGTATCTCCATACTTAGATTGCTGCAAAGACTTATCAACAAACTTCCCCTTCTTTCCTGTCCTAATAGCATCCACATAGCATCGGCGAGAGAGCTGCTGGTCCCCTCTTTGAGGGGAGTTTCGCTTCTCTTCGGTCGCTTGTGCATGGCGATCCTATCTCATGTCCTCGGATTAAAATTTTATTAATTAAAACTAATCCGGACGCAGATGGATTACCCAAGAAGTCGATTCATCATCGTGCTATTCGATGGGAGTGGTTGCTTGAACAAACTTGTTGTTCAAGCAACCTAACCCTTTTCCTCGATTAACCACGGAATAGATGATGAACGGATCGCCGGTTTTTGTGTTTATGATCGGGGTCCATGTCAATCAACAACATGCAAAATACAAAGGAACAAGAATTAAAATTAAATAAGATTATACCTCTTGTTTTATCTCTTGATCTTCTATTGTATTCCGATCTTCCCTTCCTTGCTCACACTAAACAAGGGAAGAAAACCCTCCCTTCTTCTCCTTTCTTGTGCCAAACCCAGAGCCTTCTCCTCTTCTCCTTGCTTGTACCGACCACCAAAACTCCAAGAAGTGGTGTCCGCCGGCCCTAAAGAGAGGAGAGGAGATTGAGGAAGAGAGAACCCCCTTCCTCCTTGCTTGTTGTCATCGGTCCTAGGAGAGGGAGAGGAGGTGCTGGCCCTTGCTTGAGGAAAGGAGGCGCCGACCCTAGGAGAGGGAAAGGAGGCGCCGACCAAAAGAAAGGATGAGAAGGGAACCCTAATCCTCTCTTGCTGTCGGCCCTAGAAGAAGCAAAACCCTAACTCTCGTGCCCTTGCCTCTCCACTTCCTTTTATAGATCTAGACTTCATGAGGTATTTATAATAGGCTACAATAGGGACCATGAGGAGGAGTTGGATCTTGGCCACCCAATGGATCCGAACCACATATAACCCGATCCATTAATGATGATCCATTCCACTAGAAGATCATCATTGATTTACCTCACCAACCCCCATAATTAAATATGGGCTCCACATATTATTTGTATAAAATATCTCCCCATGTTTAAGATATCGAATGTCCATTAATTAATTAAATTACTGACAATTTAATTAATTAATATCTAACTCCATGAGTAGTACCACTCATTCTTATCATCATGTTGGACCAAGTCCACCTGTAAGATTTACATGATAAACTTTATGAGCTCCTCAATGGGACATCATCATCCTAGTGTATAGGACATAGTTTCCTCCTATAATCAACGACACGCCATATAAATAATATTATTTCCTAACTTACCAGGTCTATCGACTTAACACATAAATCTCGCCCATTAGTAAATCAAAGAAATAAATACTAAGTACATGTGCCCGTTATTATATCGGGATTAAGAGCATGTACACCATAATATCTGAGGTCTGATTCAATTATATAGTCAGTATAAATTGAATCACCTCTAAATCGGTCATGCTCAATACACAAAAAGTGTACTAGTGTAATTCTATGATCAAGATAAACCAATACCAAATTACACTACAACCATGCCAATGGTTTGTCCAAAATCATCTTGGTTGTGAGCCTCTACTTATACTCTACAAGGAACTGATAACATGATCTTTTGTGCGACACCACACACCATGTTATCTATAATGTAAAGAATCAGACAATATGAATAAATATAAAATTCAAACAATGATCATGTGATTCTTATTTCAAAATGAAGATGTTCATACAAAAGCTAGGCTTTTAGTATACATCCTAACACTCTTACCTCCCCTACTTCACCCCCTATATGGAAACAAAAGCTTCTGATGGTAAAGAGAAGCCACAATCTGCAAACTACTCAAAACAAGTCTTCTTAAAATAGCATTGTAGGAAGAAGGCATGTCCACTACGGTGAAATTGATAAGTACTGTCCTTCTCCTTGGTTCTTCCCCCAAGGATAAAGCTAACTTAATCTGGCCCATCGGCTGCACTTCATGCCCAGAAAATCCAAATAAAGAAGTCCCTACTGGCTGTAGATCAGTGATGGAAACTCCCATTTGTTCCAAACTGGCCCAATACAAAATATCCACTAAACTGCCCGGGTCTACAAAAACTCTTCCCACATCGAAATTAGCAATAAGAGCTCGAATGACCAGAGCATCAGTGTGAGGAGTTAACACTACCCCTAAATCATTATCATCAAAGCCTATTACGGGTCCCCTGGCTCTGGGCAGAACAGCCACAGTTGCACACTCCTCCCTACTGTGTCTTTTTCGTGCCCTATTAGAATCCCTGTTAGTGGAGCCCCCAGATATCATATTGATGGAACCCCTTATAGGGGGTTGATTAGTAGGTTCAACTTGACTGGGCACTATTTCCCTTATTTGTACCCGCTGCACCCGCCTATTTATAAGAGGTCTGGGATTACCTCTTCCATAATTTCTTCCTCCAAACCCCTACTGATAAGGAGCCAGATTCATAACTAAATTTTGAATATGAGGGTGAGCTCCCATAATTCTCTGTAATTCCAAGTCCAACTGCTGACAATTCTGAGTATTATGTCCATATTCTTGATGAAAAGCTCGTGATCTCCTAGGCACTCTATCAGGCCCAAAGGGTATCCGTAACAGCCTCTGCTCTATACAAATATTCATAGCCCTCTCCTTAGAGAATTGGGGAAGGGGAGCATACAAAGTTCTGTCTCCTATAGAGCGCACATGCCTCACCCATTCAATTCTCCCTTCAGGTCTTTTCGTTACCCTGAAATCCTGTGAAGTTCGGTGAGACTTCTGAGCATCTTCTAAATTAATAAATTTCTTAGCCCAGGACAACAGATCTTCAAAGCTTACAGGAGGCTTCTTAGCTAAGGATTTAAAGAAGTCCCCCTCTATGAGCCCCTAAGTAAAAGCTCCCATCATCAGACCTGGCTCTACTACAGGAATATCACGAGCAGCTTGTGTAAATCTATGTACATATTGCCGTAAACTTTCTTGCTCTCTTTGCTTAAGATCAAAAAGACTCAAAGGCTGAGGCAAATATTTCTTAGCATTGGAAAAATGCCTTATAAATAGTGTGGAGAAATCCTTAAAGGATGCAATACTTTTCGGCTTCAAATCACTAAACCACTACTTTGTCGGTCTTGTTAAAGTAGTAAGGAATACCCACATTTGACCCCATCAGTATAGCGAAATAACAAAGTGGCATTCACAAATTTCCTTAAATGATCTTTAGGATCAGAAGAACCGACATATTCAGATATCTGAGGAAGCCACAATCGTCGAGGTAATTCATCATTTAAAATACTTTCAACAAAAGGAGTTTCGTCCTCTATCTATACAATAGTCCCTACAGTAGGAACATCCTCTTCCAATGTTATACCTCCCAAAGGGGCCACACATTTCTCCTTCCCCTTTCCTTTTTTACAAGCACCAGAACCTTTCTTTAATTCAGAAATCTTACCTCCCTCTTATTCAGATTCACTATCAGAGATATCTTATTTAACCTTCTTCAGGGTAGCCCTTTGCGACATCTGGTCCATTATCTCCGCCATAATCTGCATAAGATCTTCCTTATACAGAGGTTCCCGTCGCCTTTTACTAGTGCCCCCTTGGGAAGTACTAGAGATAGATCTCTCTCCTTCTACTGGCTCCTTTAATGTCCTTCTAGTATTGACCATCACGACTTTTTGTTTAGGTTCCCACAGACGACGCCAATTTGATGGTGCTTTCTTCTTTTGGATCACCAAGATCCCCCTCCCTTTTCTTGTGAACTGTCGGATCTAACACCAAGAAAAAGAACTAGGGAAAAAAGACCAGCTGGAAGGGTTACTCGTGATCTTCGGGATTAAGCTGAATCTGTTACCCCAAGGAAAAACGTTAAGGGTTGGTCGGCTTTCCGGCGCAACCACTCTGACGATCAAGTCAGTATGAGTATGAGAAGAAAAGTAATGAATTAAAAAAGAAGAGAGATCTTAGAGATACCAAATGGAGAAGAAAACAACTATCCCCGATCCCGTCGTCTTTTGCCCCTTTTAATGACGGAGCCCCCCGCCTTCTCCTAGTGGTGAATGTACGTAAATGCTCCTTTAAGTTGTCCTCCTAAACGTTTTTCCTGCTCCTGATTCAAAAATATCTCCTGCCACTTGTTAATCTCAAATAGAAAGATATATATATATATATATATATATATATATATATATGATTATTTTAAACTAACCACCCTCAACCTTTCATCGTTACCTCCCACCCTTCAGTGTACCTTTCTTCCCTTTGTATCCTGTACTAATTGCCCTGACAACATTCAAGCTTGACTGCTCTAGAAAATACTGTTCCTATCCGAGAAACACATACTGTCCTGGAATTATCCCGCCTTGGAAGTGCTCATACTTCCCTGGAAACCCCATATGGCTCTGGAATAATTACTGACCTGGAACTACCCAAACAACCCTGGCACACGTCATACTATCCTGGAACCACTCATACTACCCTGGGACGACTTATATTGCCCTGGTACTATAATACTACCCTGACTCTGTTCACACTGCCCTAGAATTGCCTATACAATCCTTGAACTATACAAGCCTTAATTAAACTTCCCTGAAACTATACTGGCCTTACTTAAACTGCCCTGGAATTGCTTATACCGCCCTGGAATTGTATATACCGCCCTGGAACTACACATACTAGTCTGAATCTGTCCAAACTATCCTGGAACTACTCATAGTGCTCTTAACCTGCCCAAACTGCCCTGGAAATACACATACTAGTCTGGAACTTCACATACTGTCGTGGAACGATACTGAAAGTGCTTAATCTGCCCTGGAACTATATATAGTGTTCTGCAATTATCCAAACTACCCTGAAACTCCACCTACCTCCCTGGAACTATACTTGAACTGCTTATACTGCCCTAGAAATTGTACATAGTGCTCTGAACCGACCCAAACTGTCCTGGAAACACATATACTGGTCTAGAACTCCACATACTACCCTGGAACTATACTGGAAGTGCTTAAACTGCCCTAAAACTGTACATAGTGTTCTGCACCTATACAAACTGCCCTGGAAATACACATACTAGTCTGGAACTCCACATACTACCCTGGAACTATACTCTGAACACAACTACTTTGCTTGCCCCTAGTCGGCTCGGGTGTCACATATACTGCTCAGAAATTACATATATCAATCGGGGAGTACGTATACTACTCTACCAACACAACACCTAGCTCTGAACACAATTACTCTACTTGCCCCTACTTGGCTCGAATGTCACATATACTGCTCGGGAATTACATATATCATTCGAGAAATGCATATTCTGCTCTGCCAACACAACACCTAACTGTGAACACAACTACTCTGCTCCCCCCTACTCGGCTCGAGCATTATATATACTGCTCAGAAATTACATATATCAATCGGAGAGTATGTATACTGCTCTGCCAACACAACACCTAACTCTGAACACAATTACTCTGCTTGCCCCTACTCGGCTCAGGTGTCACATATACTGCTCAGGAATTATACTGACTACCCCAGAATCATACTTATAACTTAGAAGAACTTCTAACTAATCAAATATTATGTTTGATACCCTCTGAGAATATACTAAGTATCCTGACTGAAAATCCCAACTCCATCAAGCATCTATATGCTCATGTTGCTTTTGCATCTTAGGAGACATCAATGCTAACATGATATATCTTGCTAGTTCAGAATCAGTCACATGCTTCTAGTATATCAACTTTTGATCACTAGTAGCATTGTTAGCAGACCAATCAAGAAGAATATCGTGAAGGACATGTGAAATCTTCTCATCCTTTAGAACAATTCTCAAGTTTCAAATCCAGTCTAAGAAGTTGGGTCCAATCAGTTTATTTTTATCCAAAATTGACCTTATGGAAGTCATGATTTTTCTTAATAATAACCTAGACATACAGAAAGAGTATATAAGATAGATAAATTCAACATGTAATGTGAACAATTCACATTAATTAAAAACTCACTATTTTGTTCAAATTCAAGAGTCCTCACTTTGAATTTGAGAGATGGTAGGTTTTTTCTTAGTGGGTGTTGGTACAAATTAGATTCATATATCTCTACAATGGTATGATATTGTCCACATTGGGCCTAAGCCCTCATGGTTTTATTTTTGGGCTATACCCAAAAGGCCTCATACCAATGGAGATATCTTTTCATCTTATAAGCACATGATATTTTCCAAGTCTTACCAATGTAGAACTTTGATTGTATTACCAATACTCCTAATATCCCCCCCTTCCCTCTTCAAATGAAGGACCACATTGGGCCTCCCTCAAGCCTATCCGTCCTTGAAGGACTTCCTCTACTTAATGTCCGATCCACACCCACTAGAACTTCCTGCCAACTGTATAGTCCTCCTGACCTAGCTAAACTTCTTGCCAATTGTCTGACCCAACTGAACTTTCTACCAGTTGTCTGGTCCTCCTGACCCAATTGAATTTTCTACCTAGTGTCTGATTCTCTTGATCTAGACATGAGAGCCCAATTTCCTTCGTTCGAGGTGCATAGCTTGATATGGAACATGCCTCTGATACCAATTGTTGATGCAAATAAAATTCACATATCTCCATAATGGTATGATATTGTCTACTTTGGACCTAAGCTCTCATGATTTTCTTTTTGGGTTATACCTAAAAGGCCTCAAACCAATGGATATATCTTTTCATCTTATAATCACATGATCTTTTCCATATCTTACCAATGTGAGCCTTTGATTGAATTCCCAATACTCCCAACAGTGGGTTGATATCCATTATGACTAAGAACAATCTTGGAGAAAGTACAACAAGTCATTCTTAGTTATAATAGTAGGAATCCACTATACTAATTACATATCATATATATAACTATCACATTATACTATCAACTAATTAAATGTTTGGATAAGCATCAAGTTGTTAATGACGGGGACTGTTTGGTATGCTAGAGGGAGGTGAATAGCATTTGTTCAATTCTTATGCTCAATTGCATTCGTGCTCATCTAAAACAATGTTATCACAGTGGAAATACAAATATATGAAAACAAAATGCAAGATAAGCAACCACAAATACAATAACAAGATTTTATGTGATTCAGAACCCTAGTTCCTACTCCACAGCTTGCCTTTAGTGTCTACTCGACTAAACCTTGCCTCATTCTCGGTAACACACCCGAGGTGGAGAAAACCTCTCACAATAGAGTCTACAACAATAAACAACAACTAAAATACAAGAAAATGAAAAAAATAAAGTTAAAATGCTTTACAAGTGAGCTTTTGAATGCTTGATATTTTAGTTACTTTAAGATGCTTGAGAGGTTTGGAACGCGATAGCAATTCCCCCCCCCCCCCAAGAGCTCCAAGGACCGACGACCTTTCCTTCTCCCACAACCTACATTTAAGGGTTTGGCTTGGGCTAATTTTTCGCATAGCAGTCGATTGGCAAAAGCCCAATCGACTACCTGGCTATCTGTTGTCTCACAAGAAACTAATCCACATAGGACTGCCCAACGGATATTTGAGCAGTCGACTACCATTTCCATCAGTCGATTGTCAAGCTCTTAGTCGACTGCCCAATTGACTATGAGACCTTCTGTGCCCTGTTCACTTAAGGCAAGTCGACTGCCCATTCATGGAAGTCGACTTCCACGAGTCGACTGCTAGAGCCACAGATCGACAGTCGAGCCTCAGTCGACTACTCGACTGGTCGATTGGGTTATAACCTCAGTCAACTACTCAAGTCAACTATGCCTCTCGAGTCTCATGCACTTGACCAGTCAACTAGTCAATACCACTAGTCGATTGGTAAACCTCAAACATTAGATTTAACCCAAGTATGATCCCCTCATACTTGATACTCACCCTAGGCCTAGACCTAAGCCTTCTAGCCACTTCCATCAGCCTCACACCCTCAGAGTCCATCCGATTCCTCCACGACTCCTTCACCCTTTGTGTTATCCTTCATATACTTCCATCAGCTTTGTCATGCCATCGGATACCTTTAGCCTAGACCTAAGCCTTCTAGCCACCTCCATCAATCTCACGCCCTCATGGTCAATCCGAGTCCTCCACAAGTCCTCCACGACTCCTTCACCCTTCATGTTAGCCTTCAAGTGCTTCCATCGACTATGTCATGCTATTGGATCTACCTTTACCAAGAGGTCGCGCCTCCGACACTTCCAATGCCAAGTCTCCACACTTGGACTTTCACTGTCAATACTACACCCTTGGACTTACACGATCAAGACTACACCTCTGAACTTTCTATTGCCAAATATTCATATTTATACTTTTCTTGCCAATAATCCATTCTTGGACTTCTCCATTGCCAAGTACTCATACTTGGACTTTTCCTTGTCAAGAATCCATTCTTGGACTTCTCCATTGCCAAGTATCCATACTTGGACTTTTCTTTGTCAAGTCTTCAAACTTGAACTTCCACTCGAGTCTCACGTGCTTCGTTCGGTTACGTATTGCTGGGGCGGTTGTCGCAATCTCCTATCAACAACAATCTCCCCCATATGACCTTGGATATCCCAATCATCCACTAGTCATATGGTCAAACCCATATTGTCAAACAATGGTCAACCCCATTATCAACTATATTGCTAAACATCAAAACACTACTCAAGTCCCACTCGATTCTGGTCAATCGTGTCCTGGGCCGATTGCACCAACAATCTCTCCCTTTTTAATGTTTGACATTACCTTTAAGTTAGGTGACAATTCCTCTATGTTCGGCTATCCCATAAACCTAACTCAACTCTTCTTATGCAAAGCATAATGAAGGTTACCTAACTTAAACCCTCATTTCTCCCCCTTTAGCATACATCAAAAATCCTAGCAAGGTTTTCAATGTCTCACCTTCCAATAAGATCCTTCATTTTCCCCCTTGGTCCAAAATGATCTTGGATGCCTTCACTCTTCCTAGTGGTAACAACCTTTATCACTAAATGAGAGGCAATCCTTCATTTCTCCCCCATTATAAAAAAAATATCCATCATCCCATGATAGACAAAACTACCCCTTGACCATTGCGCCAACAATGTCCTTGGAAAGTTCCTAAGCCTATAAGGAATCTAAACCATCAAAAATAAGGGTAAAATTCAAACTTTAACTTTAACTTCCCTTGAAATTTGATCTCCACACTAATCAACTCTCCAATTCATTTTCAATGAATATTTCACCCTTCCAATGCTTCTCTAAGCATGTCATAGGATTAGGAGTAGTTGAGGTACTTAAAAGTGCTAATAAATGACTAAACAAATCTTGTTCAGCCAATATCAAACACGACAGTTGACTGAAATTAGTAATCAATCAACTAAACCATCACCAGTCAAATGCTTCATGCGGCAGTCAACTGGTTTAATTTCATAGGTTCCAAAAAATCATGAAATTTCATATACATATTACTTATGCTACATAT
This sequence comes from Wurfbainia villosa, assembly GCA_025175895.1. Lineage (NCBI taxonomy): Eukaryota > Viridiplantae > Streptophyta > Magnoliopsida > Zingiberales > Zingiberaceae > Wurfbainia > Wurfbainia villosa. The sequence goes on along the minus strand of CM046000.1, from coordinate 31,016,184 downwards.
AATGAGTGAAAAATAATTTTATATGAAAATACCCATTAATTTGCAAGAATGATACAAAGTTCAAAAGCATTAAAACCTTCAATATTTTATCTAACTTTGTGTCAACCTTGTCAATGGTAATTTCTATCAAAAGATAGACTTGACCAAGGTTTTTCAAAATGTTTTTGAAATTGTTTTCAAAACCTAATTTCAATTATGGCCTATGGGATAAGTGTACATGACTTGCACACTAGCTTTCCTCATGATTTATTCATGTTATATTATGAGTTTAAGTTCATATAAATATACTATATAAGCATATGAACCTAACTCATCTTCATAACATCTCACATGTGTCTAGGGTGTATCAATACACACACATGTCTCTTTATGGTCTTTGTGAGATGTGGTTTTTGGTTTTCCCCTAAATCTAAAGGTTCATGCATTATATCTAGGCATATCCATTTGATTCCTTTATCTAGGACACAAATAATGTCAATTATCCTTAAATTAAATTTTAATGCTCTAATGCATGAATTATGATTATGGCATAAATTGATTGCATAATTTGAAACATTTTATCATGCATGATTAATGATGGCATGACATAATAAAGATAAACCTAAGTATTAACATGACATTTATCAACCTAAGTGCTATCATGACATTTTAAATGATCATATGAACCATGATGTCATGAAATGGCTATAGGATCGGAGATTTCCGAGAGAGAGGGGTGAATCTCGGAATATAAAGATTTTCTTTTAGATTTTAAAATTTTTCTTTTCAAGAGTATTTAGTAGAATTAAATAAAAATAAAAATAAAGATAAAGAGAATTATTTTTACTTGGTTCACAACCCTAGACGGGTTGCTACTCCAAAGCCCATAGCTATCTAGAGCTACCTCAATAGACAATCCACTAAATGACCCTCCGACTTGAGAATTCTCGACTTCGGAGGGGTTTGATTTTTACAAGAGATAAAGAGAAAGGTAACAAGCTACCTTTTCTTGAATTAAAGTACACAAAGCGAAAGTATAGAAAAATATTAAATATACTAACACTTGTAGCTTTTGAAATGAAGCTCGAATTGTCAGAGTTGTAGTGTTATAAAGTGGCGAATCTTTTGCGGATGAAGAACACTTGTGACAGCACTTGGACATGGTAGAATTATCTTTTTTGGAGTTGGTCATCCATTTCTTTTATAAGCCTTTTCTAGTCGACTGGAATGCCCTTTAGTCGACTCCAAATTAGCCCATCGATTTGGTACATCAGCCTTTCCAGTCGACTGGACCTGGTCCAGTCGACTCCAGATCACCTGGCTCCACAACGAGAAATTTCCCTTTCTAATCAACTAAACATCCCCACTCAACTGGAGCTCTTGCCATCTTGGTTGCCAGATCTCCTATCAATCACCATCTTATCTTGCCAACTAGGTACCCAGTTGACTAGACCATACTCAGTCGACTGGAAACCTTTCGGTTGACTGGTCCCCAGCAAAACAAGATTAGCAAAGCATACAGTATGAAATATAATAGCAGTAGTAATACTGGCCGATCTCAACTTCTTAGTCCCACATGAACTATCCGTCGGATCGACAGCTAGCTTTTTCCCCACCTGAGGACTCGGCCTCACCTCTTCACTCGAGGCTTACCTGCCAGCTGCCCAGCCGGACTTACCATTCTTGGCATCCAATCTGACCCACCAGGACTTCTGATAGCTGCCCGGTCTCCCTAACTCAGTTGGTCTTCATGGTAATTATCTGGTCTCCTGACCCAATTGGTCTTCATGCTAGATGTCCGGTCCACTCGACCCATCTGGACATCATGCCTAGTGTCTGGTCCTCCTGATTTGCCAAGTCTTCTGCCTAGTATCTGGTCTACCTGACCTACTAGGGATTTCTTATTGGCCTGCACACTTAGCACATATATCAAACCACAAGTAATTCCTAACTTTAACTATGGTTTATACATCAAAACTAAGGAGTGATGCTCTCTGCACCAAAAATGTGTTGGTGAGGTCCGTGAGGGGAAACTTTGCTTCCCCTTTCGATTAGGTCGCTTGTTCATGGCGATCCCTTCTACGTCCCCGAATAAAAAATTATCCTTGACAAGAGGGATTGCCCAAGCAACCTTGTCATCATCGTGCTATTCGTTTAGAGTAGTCACTTGAACAAACTTGTTATTCAAGCGACCAACCTCTATTTCACGAATAGCCGCGGAATAGACGATGTACGGATCGCCAGCTTTTATGTTTATGTTCGGGGTCCAAGTATATTTAGCCACAAAACAGAATATATATCATGCATATAATTGAAAAGCAAATATAAACATGTAACAAATGAAAATAGAGAATCGATATACCTCTCGATCTTCTATTGTATGACCTTCCTCCTTTCGGACGTCATGTGGGCGACGATCTACCAAAAGTTGAAGCTCCTAGATCACCAATCTTCCTTCCTTGCTCGTTCTGAGCAAGAGGAAGAATAGAAACAAGACTCTTCTCCTTCCTTTAGCCAACCAACAAGCAACAAGCAACTTGCTTGCCGCCGGCCAACAAGGAGAAGGGAGAAAGATGGATTCCGGCCAAAAGCTCCAAGGGAAGACCTTAAGCTATGTTTCCACCGGCCAAAGAGAGGGAGAGGGGCTGCTTTGGACACCGGCCAAGGGCTGGAAAGGGCTTCTAGGTCACCAGCCACCTTGAGGAAGAAGAAGATAAGGAATAAGTTTCCTTATTTGGTGCCGCCAACTCCAAACCCTAGCTCCAAGCCTCTTGCCGCCCAAAACCCTAATCCTATATCTAATTGGATTCAAGTTGCCACCCACCCCTTGCCTCCTTTTATAGAGTTAGGGATAAGCCTTGTTTTAATCTCCATAATTGGTTCTAGGGATTTAATCTCAACCGTCGGATCTAGAGATTTAATCTCAACCGTCAGATCTAGAGATTTAATCTCTACCTTTGATTTAGAGTTTTGTTTCTATCCATTGGATCTAGGCTTCATGAGGTATTAATAGGCTACAATAGGGACCATGAGGAGGAGTTGGATCTTGGCCACCCAATGGATCAAGCCCACATAAAATCCGATCCATTAATGATAATCCAATCCACTAAAGGATTATCATTGATCTACCTCACCAACCCCCATAAGTTAATATGGGCTCCATATATTATATGTACATTTTCTCCCCGTGTTTAAGATCTCGAATGTCCGTCGATTAATTAATTTACTGACCATTAATTAATCAACATCTAACTCCATGAGTAGTACCACTCAACCTTTTCATCATGTCGGACTAAGTCCACCTGCAGGGTTTACATGATGAACCTTATGAGCTCCTCAAGGGGACATCATCATCCTAATATATAGGACACGGTTTCCTCCTATAATCAATGACACACCATATAAATAATATCATTTCCCAACTTACCGAGCCTATCGATTTAATCTATAAATCTCGCCCATTGGTAAATCAAAGAGATGAATACTAAGTATATGTGCCCGTTATTATATCAGGATTAAGAGTATGTACAATATAATATCTGAGGTCTGATTCAATTATGTAGTCAACAATAAATCAAATCACCTCTATGTCGGTCCAGCTCAATACACACAAAGTGTACTAGTGTGATTCTATGGTCAAGACAAACCAATACCAAATCACACTACAACCATTCCAATGGTTTGTCCAAAGTCATCTTGGTTGTGAGCCTTTACTTATACTTTACAAGGAGTCAATAACATGATCTCCCGTGTGACACTACACACCATGTTATCTACAATGTAATGTATTAGACAATATGAACAACCATAAAAATATGCATACAATGATCATGTGATTCTTATTTCAAAATAAAGATGTTCATACAAAAGATAGACTTTTCAGTATACATCCCAACAATCTCCCACTTATAATAAAAGACTATGCTATCCTCAAACTACCATACATATGATCCCCATTCCCTCAACTTGCCTATCAAAAGCTCTCACCGGAAGGGCCTTAGTGAAAGGATCTGCCAGGTTATCCTCCGATGCAATCTTGGCCACAACAACTTCTCCTCTCTTTATGATTTCTCGTATCAGATGGTACTTGCGCTCTATGTGCTTACTTTCCTTATGGGCACGTGGTTCCTTCGAGTTTGCAACTGCACCACTATTATCACAATAAATTGCGATAGTTCTGGGCAAACCAGGAATCACATCCAAGTCCATCAGGAAGTTCTTGAGCCACAACTTCTTTGGCGCCTCGGAGGCCGCCACGTACTCGGCTTCCATGGTGGAGTCATGCACGCATTTACTTGGCACTCCTCCATACAATGGCTCCACCTCCCAAAGTAAACACAAACACGAGGTAGACTTATTGTTATCCCTATCATTGGAAGTGAGAATCGTGTAACCCACGAGAGTAATTAGTGCACTGGTAAACTAGCATATAATCCTAGTCCTTCTCGGGTACTTGATATATGCTTTACACAGTCAATGTCACATCTCTGGATTACTCGATGTCTGTGACCATGCCCATGCATAGCAGATATCTAGTCTCGTACATAGCATCACATACATGAGGCTTCCTACCACCGAAGCATAAGGAACCGCCTTCATCTCCTCTATCTCCTCAGATGTTCTAGGAGACATCACCTTAGATAAAGGAACTCCATGCCTGAAAGGTAGAAAACCCTTCTTGGAGTTCTGCATGCTGAAACGATCCATAACCGTGTCTATGTATGAAGCTTGGGATAAGCACAACATCCTTTTCCTGCGATCCCTTATAACCTTGATCCCAAGGATGTGTCCCACTTCTCCCAAGTCCTTCATATCAAACTGTTTGGATAACCATACCCTTAAGTCCGATAACACTTTGATATTGTTGCCAATCAACAAAATGTCATCTACGTATAGTACAAGAAATACCACTACGTTTCTGTCACATCTCTTGTATACACAAGACTCATCCAGACTTTGAATAAATCCATAAGACTGGATTACCTCATCAAATCGGATGTTCCAAGACCTCGAAGCTTGCTTCAATCCATACATGGACCGATTAAGCTTACATACAAGATGCTCTTTGCCCTTCGCAATGAATCCCTCTGGTTGCTTCATATAGATGTTTTCCACAAGACTTCCATTAAGGAGAGCTGTCTTGACATCCATCTGCCACACCTCATAATCCATATGAGCTGCTATGCATAAGAGAATCCATATAGACTTAAGCATGGCTACCGGTGAAAAGGTCTCCTCATAATCGATACCCTCTTTCTGAGTATACCCCTTCGCAACAAGCCTCGCTTTGAAGGTCTCAACCTTCTTGTCTATTCCTCTCTTTCTTTTGTAGATCCACTTGCATCCAATGGTTTTTACACCATCAGGTGGTTCTACTAGCTCCCAGACCAGATTTGAATCCATAGATTCAATCTCAGCATTCATTGCACTTTGCCAAGATACTGCATCTTTATCTTGGATTGCCTCGTCATATGTCCAGGGATCAGGTTCATGTTCGCCAAGGACCAAATCAGAAGATTCTCCCAAGAACATGAATCTATCAAGCTATCTCACAACCCTCCCACTACGACGAGGTATCACCTGTGTATCCTCTGTGACACGCGGTGCAGTGACTTGTGGTATATCCTCTTGTACCGGTAGTACTGAAGAAGTGACTTCCCCTTTTAATTCCTCTAGAACAATTTTACTCTTGGGCTTGTGGCTCATCACATAGTCTTCCTCTAGAAATCTGGCGTTCGTGCTAACGATCACCCTCTGATCTCTAGGACTATAAAACAAACCACCTTTCATTCCTCTAGGATAGCCAACGAACATGCGTGCATACATGCGAGGTTCCAACTTACGACATCGCCTTGGCCACATGTGTTGGACTCCCCCATATGCGAATATGTCTTAGACTAGGCTTTCGCCCAATCCACAATTCTGTGGGAGTAGAAGACACTGATTTAGATGGAACCAAGTTCAGAATGTACACCGTCATATCTAGAGCATATCCCCAGAACAAACCTGACAACTCAGAATAACTCATCATCGATCTAACCATCTCCATAAAAGTCCTATTCGTTTGCTCTGCTACACCATTCTGCTGGGGTGTGCCAGGTGTAGACAATTGGGATTGAATCCCAGCCTCTGATAAGTAATTCCTAAACTCTCCCAAGAGGTACTCACCACCATGATCAGATCGTAGTGTCTTGATACTTTTACCTTGACGTTTCTCCACATCAGCCTTGAATTCTTTGAACTTGTCAAAGCATTCAGACTTGCGATGCATCAAGTAAATGTATCCATATCTCGAATAATCATCTATAAAGGAGACGAAATACTCAAAACCACCTCTCGCTTGGAAAGACATAGGACCACACAAATCAGAATGATCCAATTCTAACACATCTTTGGCTCTATACCCCTTGGCCTTAAAAGGCCTCTTGGTCATTTTACCCTCCAAGCAAGATTCGCAGGTTGGGAAATCTTCCACCACTAATGAACCCAGAGGTCCATCCGCTATCAACCTTTGAATTCTGCTTAGGTTAATATGACCAATCCTAAGATGTCAAAGATATGTTTGGTTCATCTTCGAAGGTTCTTTTCTCTTATTGGAATTAGAAGATGAGTTATTAACTTCAATTTGCATCGTGGGAGTTTTTGGTTCAAGTGTGTATAAATTTCCTATCAATGCACTCGAACAGATAATGTCCCTATTCCTTTTTATAATAACTCTATCATTAAAAGAAATAGAATATCCATCCATAAATAATTTAGAAACCGAAATTAAATTCTTTCTAAATAAAGGTACATAAAGGCAATTTTTAAGAACCAAAATTTTATTTTTCTCAAAAGATAAATGAACGTCTCCCACTACAACTGCCGCCACCTTCATGGTATCGTCCAAGTACACGGTAATCTCCCCCTCAGCCAGTCGTCTGGTTTCCTGGAACCCCTGTAAAGTATTGCAGACATGATCAGTGGTTCCCGTATCTATACACCAGGTGTCAATAGATAACACCGCTAAACATGTTTCAACGACTAGACCAAAAGATATACCTTTTTTCTGCTTGCGGTTGGGGCAGTCCTTCTTCCAGTGTCCAGTCTACTTACAAGTGAAGCACTTGCCTTTCGGCTTCTTCACTCCTGCCTGAGTTCCTCCCACCACCTTCGCCCCAGTTTGTTTCTTCTTCTTCTTGCCTTTCGGCTTAGAAGTAGAAACCTTTTGGGTTACTATGGCATGTGCCTGAGCACTCTGATGAAATATCCCCTCTGTCGCCTAGAGTTCTGTCAGAAGCTCTACCAACCAATACAACCTCTTGTTCATGTTGTAGTTCAGGCAAAACTGCTCAAAACTCCTAGGTAGAGACTAGAGAATGATATCGACCTGGGTTTCCCCATCGATCTCTGCTCCAAGGACCTCTAGCTCATTCAAATGAGCCATCATCCTGAGAACATGATCCCTTACGGGTGTTTCCTCGATCTGTAGGGATGTATACTGAAAAGTCTATCTTTTGTATGAACATCTTTATTTTGAAATAAGAATCACATGATCATTGTTTGCATATTTTTATGGTTATGCAATATTGTCTAATAATTTACATTGTAGATAACATGTGTTGGATCGAAGCGGATCGCTAGAGGGGGGGGGGTGAATAGCGATAAAACTTTTTTTTCGAGTTCGTATCAAAAATCGAGTAGATAATTAATTGCAGCGGAAATGTAAATGTAAAGTAAAAAGAGACAAAGGAGTTTTACTTGGTTCGTAGCCTTCGGCTACTACTCCAAGGCCCTAGCGGTCCTCGACCACGTACGGAGGGAAAAAAACACTAAAGAACTCCTCCCCGTTAGAGGTAGGAGTTTAATCGATACAAGTAAAGCACAAAGCTTGAGGTAGAGGGACACTCCCTCTCTCCTCGTTACGATAAAAGCTCCAAAAATGAAAGTACTAAACTGAAATAAAACTCTAACTGACGTAATAAAATGAAAACAAATAAACCTAGATGTCGGAGAAGAAGCACTTCGTTGTCGGAGAAGTTGTAGCTTTGCGGAGGCTTTTGGAAGCTTAGAATTGATGAATAAACCCTAGGATTGGCCCTCCTTTTATAGCCTTTGAGCCCCTTTTCGAGAGGAACCCTAGCCAATCAAAGTTGAGCACCAATCTCCTTAAAATGGGGTGATAAGCCTTGACTCCTCGAAGCTGATCATTGACCATCAGTCGACTGATGGCCATCATCAGTCGACTGATGGCAACATCTGTCGAATGCTGACCTCAGGCAGTTGACTATTTGATGGCAGTCGAGTCCTCCAAGCTGGCAGTCAATTGATACTAGCTACAAGAAAAAGTTAGCTCAAAGAAAACATTATTTCGACGGCCTTCGACCGTCCGATCTCAACCTAGACCATCGATGGGATGTCTTTGGTCGGATCTACGCTTAAGACCATCCCCGTAAGGAGGATACGACCTCACTTATGCTCGCACACACGAGCTTACCTCGATACTTACCATGTTGCTTTTGCTTCCGGCCTTCCACTCGATTCCTTCGGCTCCCTTCGAAGTCACTCGAGTGTCGCCCGGCCACCCGACTTCTTCCTGGTGTCGCTAGCCTTCAGCTCTAGCTTTAGCAATCTTCTACACACTCGATTCAGCTCGTGAGATAACGACATGAGCTTAAATTTGTATCGTTTGCTATAATCAAAACTCAAGTTCGACCTAGGTGCCTACTGCACCAACAATCTCCCCCTTTTTGATTTATGACAAACCCACATACAAAGTTAAGTAAATAGCAAGCATGAAGAATAATGTGCATTAGAAACAAACAAAAAATAAAGAAGATTAAGTTGGAGTAGTAAGGATTTTATTCAAGTACTCCCCCTTGAGGAAACCTCCCCCTTGACCGAGGGTGAGTCTTGAAGAAAGACCTTAATCCTCCCCTTGAGGGTTGCTTTAAGTAATTACTTAAAGTTGGCCTTAGTAAAACGTTTAAGTTAAGAGTTCTTCTTAACTTGGCCCTTTCTCCCCCTTAAGTAAAACATTAAAAATAAGTAAAACGTTGATGACACAAATAAGTTTAAGTTAAGAATTCTCTTAACTTGGCCTTTAATAAGTTTTCAAAACTTAAAGTTAACTTTTGGTTTAAATATAAAGTAAGAGTTAAACCAAAAAATTTAAAAATTTGACCCCTTAACTTTGGCCTTTTTCTCCCCCTTTTGCCATATATCGAAAAGAGTGAGGGTGTATGTGGAAAATAAGAATAAGTGTTAAATTTAAAGTCCAAGCATGTTCCACATTATTTTGAAAATAATATATTGAAAATAAGTTCATCTATAAAATGTTCGACTCATATTGCTTGATTGATATAAAGATCAACCAATCCTGCTCAGAGTCGGTTAGTATGTATGATTATACTCCGTGGTTCATGGCGATGCACTAGCTCTACATCTGGAACCAGGAGTAAGGTCCTAACATCTCACGCCCATCTACGTGGCTAAGTACACAAACACATTAGTCCTATGTGTTGTGAGATGTATTGGCTCCTTAAATCTATAGGTGCATGATATCTAAGGTATGTCCTATGCTAGTTCCATGAAAATGAAATTTAAGAAATAGTAGTAAGAAAATATAATCTGCAAGTTCCTATTCTATTACGCACATGCCCAATTTTCGTCTTAATAGACTAAATTCGGCTTCGGGTAGGGGTTTAGTAAATAGGTCTTCTAAGTTAGACTTCGATTCGACGTATTCGAGTTGTATGGCTCCATTGGCCACATGTTCTCGAATGAAATGGTGTTTGACTTCTATATGTTTGGTCCTAGAGTGACATATCGGATTCTTAGTAAGATTAATTGAACTAATGTTATCTACGTGAAGTTTAGTATTCGTAAAGTCTAACTTAAAGTCACGGAGAGTGTGTTTCATCCAAAGAAGTTGAGTGACACACTCACCCATCGCGATGTATTCGGCTTCGGTAGTAGATAAGGCAACACAGTGTTGCTTCCTACTGCACCAACTCACTAGACTCGAGCCGAGAAGTTGACAACAACCACTCGTGCTCTTTCTATCGAGCTTACTACTGGCATAGTCCGAATCGGAGTAGCCGGTTAGTTCGAACTCGGTAGATCTAGGATACCAAATACCGACATTAAGTGTACCCTTTAGATATCTAAGGATACACTTGACTAGAGTTAGGTGAGACTCCTTGGCACAGGTTTGAAACCTAGCGCACATACTCACTGCAAATAAGATATCAGGTCGGCTTGCAGTTAAGTAAAGGAGACTCCCTATTATGCTCCTATAGTATTTTAAATCAATTTGGTTTCCAATTACTTCTTCTATATTAACATTAGTTGCCATTGGGGTATTAATAATTTTAGCGTCTTGCATTCCAAAGCGTTTAATTAATTCCCTAGTATATTTGCGTTGATGTAGGTATATTCCATCTTTAGTTTGTTTAATTTGTAATCCTAAGAAGAAACTTAATTCGCCTACTAGATTCATTTCAAATTCACTTTCCATAAGTGAAATGAACTCATTTAGTAGGATTGAGTTGGTGGTTCCGAAAATAATATCATCTACGTAGATTTGGGCTATGAATATGTCTTTACCTAAGGTTTTTACGAAAAGAGTTGGGTCAACTACACCTTGGTTAAAGCCTTTGATCTTAAGATAAATCGAAAGTCTCTCGTACCAAGCTCGAGGAGCTTGTTTAAGTCCATAAAGAGCTTTCTTTAACCTAAGGACATGATCGGGTTTGTCTAAACTTTCGAAACCGGGGGGGTTGACTAACGTAAACTTCTTCTTTAATGTATCCATTTAAGAATGCAGATTTCACATTCATTTGAAACAATTTAAATCCTCGATGTGCTGCAATAGCATTCGAATGGACTCTAATCTAGCTACTGGGGCATAGGTCTCGTTGTAATCTAAACCTTCGACTTGACTAAACCCTTTAGCAACTAGTCTAGCTTTATTTCTAACTACTTCACCTTTATCATCAATTTTATTTCTAAACACCCACCTTGTTCCAATGATTGTTTTATCTTTAGGTGGTGGTACTAATTCCCATACTTCGTTCCTAGTGAATTGAGCCAACTCTTCTTGCATTGCAATAATCCAATCGGGATCAAGAAGAGCTTGGTCAATAGTTTTGGGTTCAATTTTAGAAATCAAAGATATTTGACTAAGGTTTCTGTATGAGGCTCTAGTTCGAACTCCTAGACTTGGATCACCTATCACTTGGTCGATAGGATGATTCTTTTGAGTCCTAGTTGGATTTGGGTTTGAATCTACAACTTGATCCATAGGATGGCTTGTTTGAGTTCTAGTTTGGTTGGAGTCATCTATCACTTGATCAATAGAGTGACTTGGTTGACTTAGGTCACTAGATCTGACCTCCGGATCAGAGTTAGGTCTAATATGAATCGGCTCGCTAATTGGGGTTGCCGGGGGTTTTGTAGGTTCGTGTCCTTCATCGAATACTACATTGATAGTTTCCTCGACTCTAAGGGTGTCATGGTTATATACTCTATAAGCTCTACTTGTAGTCGAGTATCCTAGAAAGATTCCGATCGTAGTTTTGGATGTAAATTTCCTTAGGTAATCTTTAGTGTTTAGGATATGTACCTTACACCCAAATACCCTAAAATACTTGATGTTAGGTATTTTATCGTGATAAATCTCGTATGAGGTCTTAAGGTGCCTCTTTACCATAAGGATCCTATTCTGGACATAGCATGTGCATGTTGTACTCTCCCAAAACCTATCGGGTAGGTTATACTCATTAAGCATTGTCCTAGCGGCTTCTTGTAGGGTTCTATTTTTGCGTTCTACTAGGCCATTTTGTTGTGGAGTTCTAGGGCAAGAGAACTCATGGTGGTATCCATTTAGGTTCTGAGTGCAGCAAACCTATGGTTTTCAATTCACCACCATGATCGATCCTAAGTCTTTTGATTTTAATGCTTTGTTGATTTTCTATTAACTTAAATAGGTTGATTAATTGACCTAGGGTATCACTTTTGTGTTTGATGAACCTAAGTAAATCTAGAGTAGTCATCAATTATGACTAAGCAGAATTTACTTCCGTTAAGTGACTTAGCTCCGTGTGAATCAAATAGATCCATGTGTAGGAGCTCAAGCACACTTTTGGTTCGTTCTTGACTAGTTAGTTGATGTTGTGTCCTAGATTGTTTACCTTGTTGACAAGCATTACATATTTTATTATCCAAGTTGTTGAGGTTAGGCAAACCTCTGACTAAATCACTCTGACTCATCTTGTGGATGAGTCTTGGGTGTGAGTGATGAGTCGTCGGTGCCACAACCATGATTCTCTTCTTGCCGTGTCATAAGACACTTAGTTGAGGAGTTAATTAAGTTGATAGTGTAAATGTTGTTATTTCTAGTCCCTTTAAGAATTGTTTTAGAGGTTTCGTTTGTATTAATTACACATTCATTTTCTAGAAATATGACCTTATAGTTATTATCACACAATTGGCTTACACTAAGAAGATTATATTGAAAATTTTCTACTAATAAAATGTTTTGAATGACAAAATTTGAGTTAAGCTCAATATCACCTGATCCGATGATTTTGAGCTTGCCGTTATTCAAGGCTACGATCCTTGTCGTTTGAATCGAAGCTTGAAACTTGAGTTGATCCCGGTCATGTGCCGGGAGCAACCAGCATCCAACATCCATTGATCCTACACGCAAGGTAGTTGGATCGGATATTGGATTTAAAAAATTGGTTGAAAATTATTAACCTAAATCATCTCACCCATGTCTACATGATCAAACATGTTAATCCTATATGTTCTTGTGAGATGACTTCCAATTTTAGTTGAATTAAATTTAATGACTTAAACACTTGTCAACCTTGCGTTAGATTCGGATTTGACCTTAGGCTCATCAAGTCACCTTTTCAAGATCATGGCTTCCAGGTCGTGGCGAGGCACAGAGGCCTTCTTTGATCGGAAAAACGACCACTTCCTTAGACAAAGCCATTTTCAAGAAAATAGAGACTTGACTCACCTAAGACCACTTCCTGGTCTAACTAGTCTAGGATAAGGCGAGGTAGCTTCAGCTAGTTCCGCTCGGTCAAGTGCACCGAACTAGATACGTCTTATCTAGCCCGAATACACAAGACTCCGCTTTCCTAGCGTACTATCATCTCGCCGCGTCCTGGTACTATGTTATCAAGTATTGACGAGTTATAGTCCTATATAACCATTCTAAAAAGAAAAATCAAACTAAATAAAAACCTAAGCATGCAATTTCTAAGTTAAAACGCAAACAAATTTCGTACTAGCTCCCCCTGGACCGTTGAATCAATTTGGTCTCTCCACATAGTGGATTTGGTCCTTGGGAACCCAGTACTGGTTTGATCCTAAGTTTGAAATCAAGGTGGTCTTAGGGACCCATGCTTTGACACATTTTTTATGTCGACTTACAATCGACATATACGACTTATTGGTCGTGTTTGAGCTAAAACCTAGTCCGGCCTTGTTGTACACGGCCCTTTGCGATCCAAGTAGAAGGTCAAGTCCTTTGGATCCCAAAGTAAACCTTTCCAACGTATTCCTAAGATCTTCGACTTGACTTTTCAAGAGTGAGTTCTCAACTTCGAGTTTTTCAACCCGAGTTGAGTCCTTCTCTTGAACTCGACTAGTGGAAGAGGTTAGGGAGACCTCGTGTTTGAGGAGTTTAACTTCCTCAACCAGGGTCTCGACCTTGGACTCGGACTTAGCTAACTTTTTATTTAAAAACTTAATTGCACTATAAAGAGTAGTAATAAGAGACCGACTCACCTTGAGTGTATCTTTTGAACCGGATGCGTATCCGTGGCTTGTCTTGAATAGTGTTTCGCAGTCTGACTCGTCTTCGGTTTCCGATTCAGGTTCCGGTTCCGACTCTATCTCCGATTGCACCAGTTTAGCCATAAGGACTCGATCATTGTCTTCTTCCTCGGAAGCTTCTTCCCAAGTAGCGTTGAGTGCCTTTTTATGTTTTGGTGCCTTGCTCTTGAGTTTTGGGCATTCAGACTTAATGTGTCCAAACCTGTTGCATTCATAACATCTTATGTTTGAACTTTTAGGCTTACCTTCGTTGGGTCGAGTGACGGCTCATTTTCGGCCCTTGACTATCCTCCGAACTAGGTTGACTAGTTCGGCTTCCATTTCCGAGTCGACCTCCGAATCCGACTCATCCTCTTCTTCCTTCGGGGGTGGCTTGTTAGCGGTTTTCTTCTTTGAACCTGCAAATAATGCTATACCTTTCTCGGGTTCCAAATTAGACTGCTCATGAAGTTCAAAATCAGAAAAAAGTTCATCTAATCTAAGTTTAGAAAGATCCTTGGAGACCTTGTAGGCATTGACCATGGATGCCCACAAGGTAGTCCTTGGAAAGGAGTTTAGGACATACCTTATAAGATCGCGGTTTTCGACCTTTTGCTCGATTGCGTGTAGATTGTTGACGATGTCCTGGACTCGAGCGTGAAGTTGCGTCGCGGACTCGTGTTCCTGCATTTTTAGGTTATATAATTTATTGAATAGAAGATCACGCTTACATACCTTGGCTTCATCGGTCCCTTCGTGTAGCTCCACTAGCTTTGTCCAAAGGTCCTTTGCGCTGATAAAGGGGCCGACGCGATTTAACTCCTCCTTGGACAAGACGCATTGGAGGATTTGTGTTGCCTTGGCGTCGGCTTCGACTTTCGTTTTGTCACAATGGTCCATTGATCATAATCCAAGGAGTCACCCACTTCATTAGTCGAAAGTGTGAAACCCGTTTGGATTATGATCCACATCTCGATTTGGGTTTTGAGAAAGCATTCCATCTGACCCTTCCAATAACGGAAGTCATCTCCATTGTAAAACGAAGGTCGGACGGTGCTAAAACCCTCGAGATGGGCCATTAGAACAAAAGAAACAAGTAGACAAAAAACTAGCAATGACAAAAACACACAAGAAAGTACCAAGACTCGCGTCTTGGATTAGTAGTGCGGTAGAAAAACTAAGCGAACGAATTAAATTCGAAATAAACAGAAAAAAGAAAAAAAAATCTGTGAAAATGCTAGATTGGTGGTTTCACCAAATCTTAGCACCCCCGGCTCTGATACCAATTGTTGGATCGAAGCGGATCGCTAGAGGGGGGGGGTGAATAGCGATAAAACTTTTTTTTTCGAGTTCGTATCAAAAACCGAGTAGATAATTAATTACAGTGGAAATGTAAATGTAAAGTAAAAAGAGACAAAGGAGTTTTACTTGGTTCGTAGCCTTCGGCTACTACTCCAAGGCCCTAGCGGTCCTCGACCACGTACGGAGGGCAAAAACACTAAAGAACTCCTCCTCGTTAGAGGTAGGAGTTTAATCGATACAAGTAAAGCACAAAGCTTGAGGTAGAGGGACACTCCCCCTCTCCTCGTTACGATAAAAGCTCCGAAAATGAAAGTACTAAACTGAAATAAAACTCTAACCGACGTAATAAAATGAAAACAAATAAACCTAGACGTCGGAGAAGAAGCACTTCGTTGTCGGAGAAGTTGTAGCTTTGCGGAGGCTTTTGGAAGCTTAGAATTGATGAATAAACCCTAGGATTGGCCCTCCTTTTATAGCCTTTGAGCCCCTTTTCGAGAGGAACCCTAGCCAATCAAAGTTGAGCACGAATCTCCTTAAAATGGGGTGATAAGCCTTGACTCCTCGAAGCTGATCATTGACCATCAGTCGAATGCTGACCTTAGGCAGTCGACTGTTTGACGACAGTCGAGTCTTCCAAGCTGGCAGTTGACTGATACTAGCTGCAAGGCAAAGTTAGCTCAAAGAAAACATTATTTCGACGACCTTCGACCGTCTGATCTCGACCTAGACCATCGATGGGATGTCTTTGGTCGGATCTACGCTTAAGACCATCCCCGTAAGGAGGATACGACCTCACTTACGCTCGCACACACGAGCTTACCTCGATACTTACCATGTCACTTTTGCTTCCGACCTTCCACTCGATTCCTTTGGCTCCCTCCGAAGTCACTCGAGTGTCGCCCAACCACCCGGCTTCTTCCGGGTGTCGCTAGCCTTCAGCTCCAGCTTTAGCAATCTTCTGCACACTCGATTCAGCTCATGAGATAACGACATGAGCTTAACTTTGTATCGTTTGCTATAATCAAAACTCAGGTTCGACCTAGGTGCCTACTGCACCAACAACATGGTGTGTGGTGTCACACGGGAGATCATGTTATCGGCCCCTTGAAAAGTATAAGTAAAGGCTCACAACCAAGATGGCTTTGGACAAACCATTGGAATGGTTGTAGTGTGATTTGGTATTGGTTTGTCTTGACCATAGAATCACACTAGTGTACTTTGTGTGTATTGAGCAGGACCGACATAGAGGTGATTCGATTTATTGCTTACTACATAATCGAATCGGACCTCAGATATTATATTATACATACTCTTAATCCCGATATAATAACGGACACATATACTTAGTACTCATCTCTTTGATTTACCAATGGGCAAGATTTATAGATTAAATCGATAGGCTCGGTAAGTTGGGAGATGATATTATTTATATGGTGTGCCGTTGATTATAGGAGGAAACCATGTCCTATATATTAGGATGATGATGTCCCCATGAGGAGCTCATAAGGTTCATCATGTAAACCCTGCAGGTGGACTTGGTCCGGCATGATGAAAAGGTTGAGTGGTACTACTCATGGAGTTAGATGTTGATTAATTAATGGTCAGTAAATTAATTAATCGACGAACATTCGAGATCTTAAACACGGGAGAAAATGTACAAATAATATATGGAGCCCATATTATCATATGGGGGTTGGTGAGGTAGATCAATGATGATCCTTTAGTTGATTGGGTCATCATTAGTGGATCGGACTTTATGTGTGCTTGATCCATGGGTGGCCAAGATCCAACTCCTCCTCATGGTCCCTATTGTAGCTTATTAACACCTCATGAAGCTTAGATCCAATGGATAGAAACAAAACTCTAGATCCAAAGGTAGAGATTAAATCTCTAAGATCCGATGGTTGAGATTAAATCTCCAGATCCGACGGTTGAGATTAAATCCCTAGAACCAATGGTGGAGATTAAACCAAGGCTTATCCCTAACTCTATAAAAGGGTGGACTAGGGGTGGGCGGGAACAACACAACAAAGGAAAGGGGGCTAGGGTTTTGGGCGACAAGAGCAAGGGAGGTTAGGGTTTTGGGTGGCCACAATTAAGGAATGTTTTTTTTCTTCTTCTTCCTTTGGTGGCCGAAACCCTTCCTCCTTCTTCTCTCCTTGTTTTGGTCGGCGCCCAAGCTTCTCCCTTTCATCTATGGCTTATGATGGATGGCATTAGGGTTGCTTCCCATGGGCAGCAACCAATTCTAGTTGGGATAGGAATAGGAGTAGGTGGCTAGGGTTAGGGTTTGGGGTGTTGGTGTTGGGCAGCAACAAGGAGAGGAAGCTTCTCCTTCCTCTTCCTAAGGTTGGCCGGCCCCTCTTCCTTCTTCCCTCTACCTTGGCCAATGCTCAATCTATTCTTCTCCCCTTCATCCTTGGCCGAAAATTAGGAGAGCTTAGTTTAGGGTTTGGGAGGCAACAAGGAGAAGGAGTGTTTTCCTTTCTCCTCTCCAAGTGTTGGCCGGCGCCCATGCCCTTGTTGTTTCTCCTTTGGTTGGTTTCCATACTCCATGTTCTCTTCCTTTGCCGGCGGCAACATCGAGTTTATTGACTTGGTGGCCGGTTATAGATAGGAAGATTAGTTTTGTTTTAGGATCTTCCTTTAATCGGAGTGAACAAGGAAAGGAAGATTGGTGATCTATAAGCCTTCAACTTTTGGTAGATCGTCGCCCACACGACGTCCAAAAGGAGGAAGTATTGGTGCAGTAGGCACCTAAGTCGAACATGAGTTTTGATTATAGCAAACGATACAAAGTTAAGCTCATGTTGTTATCTCACGAGCTGAACCGAGTGTGCAGAAAATTGCTATAGCTGGAGCTGAAGGCTAGCGACACCCGGAGGAAGCCGCGGTGGTCGGGCGACACTCGAGTGACTTCGAAGAGAGCCGAAGGAGTCGAGTGGAAGGTCGGAAGCAAAAGCAACACGTAGGTATCGAGGTAAGCTCGTGTGTGCAAGCGTAAGTGAGGTCGTATCCTCTTTACGGGGATGATCTTAAGCGTAGATCCGACCAAAGACATCCCATAGATGGTCTAGGTCGAGATCGATCGAGGGCCGTCAAAATAATGTTTTGTTGAGCTAACTTTGACTGCGGCAAGCATCGATCAAGCGCCGACTTGGAGGACTCATTGCCGTCAATCGATCGACTACAGAAGGTCGGCATCGATTGATCTTGGCATCGGATCGGTGATGATGGCCATCGATTGGTGATGGTCAATGATCGGTACCAAATTTCAAGGGGAGTTGTGCTCAAATTTGATTGGCTAGGGTTCCTCTCGAAAAGGGGCTCAAAGGCTATAAAAGGAGGGCCAAACCTAGGGTTTCATCGGCAATTCTAAGTGCTCAAAAGCCTCCGTTACGCTGCAACTCTCCGACGACTCTACCACAACGAAGTGCTGCCAACAACCCTAGCTTAAATTTTCTTTTGTTTAGTTGTTGGTATAATCTTAATTTGTTATTGCTTTCAATATTGCAATTCTTTTCAATCGAGGTTTTTCGTTGCATTTTACTTTAATAGAAGAGAGGGTTTGTCTCTCTATCTTTTTGCTTCGAAGGCTTTTGTAATCGTAAAACTCCTACCTTCAACGAGGAGGAGTGTTTTAGTGAATTGCCCTCCATACACAGTCTAGGACTGTTAGGGCCTTGGAGTAGTAGCCGAAGGCTACGAACCAAGTAAAAAAACTATTTGTCTCATTTAGGTTTTATTTACATTTCCGCTGCGTTTAATTGTCTATCGAACGTTTTAAAAGAAAAGTTTTTATCGCTATTCACCCCCCCCTCTAGCGATCCGCTTCGATCCAACAATTGGTATCAGAGCCGGGGGTTGGTAAGATTTGGTGAAATCACCAATCTAGCCATTTTTACAGATTTATTTATTTTTTCTTTTATTTTTTTTTTATTATTTCGCTTTGTTAGGTTTTTCTCCCGCACT
Organism: Wurfbainia villosa; assembly: GCA_025175895.1. Classification (NCBI taxonomy): domain Eukaryota; kingdom Viridiplantae; phylum Streptophyta; class Magnoliopsida; order Zingiberales; family Zingiberaceae; genus Wurfbainia; species Wurfbainia villosa. Next base: position 30,997,119 of record CM046000.1, on the reverse strand, counting down.
ACTAATCCAAGACGTGAGTCTTGGTACTTGTTTTTGTGTTTTTGTCGTTGCTAGTTTTTTTGTCTTCGTCTCTTTTTGTCTTTCGTGTTAATGACCCATCTCGAGGGTTTTAGCACCGTCCGACCACCATTTTACAATGATGACGATTTCCGTTACTGGAAAGGTCGGATGGAGTGCTTCCTAAAAACCCAAATAGAGATGTGGATTGTGATCCAAACCGGGTTCACCCTTCTTACTAATGAAGAAGGTGAATCCTTGGATTACAATCAGTGGTCCATTGCCACTAAACGACAAGTCGAGGCAGATGCAAAGGCGACTCAAATCTGCGGTCTGGGCTATCCAAGGAGGAGGTGAGCAAGTCGGACTCTTCATCGGCCGAGAGATCTGCGACGAGGCTGATCGAGTTACACGAAGGATCGGATCAAGCTAAGGTTTGCAAACGTGATTTGTTGTTCAATAAATTGTACACACTAAAAATGAAGGAACACGAGACGACAACACAATTGTACGCCCGCATCCAGGACATTGTCAACAACCTACACGCAATCGGGCAAAAGGTCGAAAACCGCGACCTTATAAGGTATGTCCTAAACTCTTTTCCGAGGACTACCTTGTGGGCATCCATGGTCGACGCCTACAAGGTTTCCAAGGACCTTTCTAAAGTTAGAATAGACGAATTATTTTCTGATTTTGAATTACATGAGCAGTCCAACTCGGAACCCGAGAGGGGTATAGCCTTGTTTGCAGGTTCAAAGAAAAAGAAAATTGCAAGCAAGCCACCACCAACCGAGGAGGAAGACAAATCCGAAGAAGAAGTTGACCCGGAGTTGACTGCCGAACTAATGAACCTAGCTCGAAGGATAGCCAAGGGACGAAAGCGAACCACGACTCGACCCAACCAAGGTAAGCCTAAAAGTTCTAATATTAGGTGTTATGAGTGTAACAGGTTTGTACATATCAAGTCCGAGTGCCCCAAGCTCAACCACCAAGCACCTAAGCACAAGAAGGCCCTCAACGTGAAGCGTCATCCGAAGAAGACGAAGACCACGTCTTCATGGCAAGATCGATTGAGTCAGACACGGAGACCGAACCTGAACTTGAGTCAGAACCTGAGGATGACTCGGACTACAAAGCTACCTTCAAGTCAAGCCACGGATACACATCCGGTTCAAAAGATACCCTTAAAGTAAGTCGGACTTTATTTAATACTTTACATAATACGGTTAGGTTTTTGTCTAGGAAGTTAGCTAAGTCCGAGTCCAAGGTCGAGACCCTAGTTGAGGAAGTTAAACTCCTCAAACACGAGGTCTCCCTAACCTCTTCGACTAGTCGAGTTCAAGAGAAGGACTCAACTCGGGTTGAAAAACTCGAAGTTGAGAACTCTCTCTTGAAAAGTCAAGTTGAAGATCTTAGGAATACGTTGGAAAGGTTCACTTCGGGATCCAAAGGACTTGACCTCCTACTTGGATCTTAAAGGGCCGTGTACAACAAGGCTGGACTAGGATTTAACTCAAACACGACTAATAGGTCGTATATGTCGATTGTAAGTCGACATAGGAAACATGTCCAAGCATGAGTCCCTAAGAACTTTTTGATTTCAACTCTAGGATCCAACCCGTACTGGGTTCCCAAGGACCAAATCCACTATGTGGATAGACCGAATCGATTCAACGGTCTAGGGGGAGCCAGTACAAAACATGTTTGTGCTTTAACTTAGAAATTGCATGTTTTTTTTTAACTTGTGAACTCACTATGTTTGTGCTTTAGCTTAGAAATTGCATGCTTAGTTTTTTTAACTTATGAACTCACTTAGAACACGTACAAAATCAACTAAAATCATTCGAAAAGATTGAGCCTCGAGGAGCCTCTTTTCAAATAACCAACTAAAATTCTTCGAAAAGATTGAGCCTCGGGGAGCCTCTTTTCAAAAATAACCAGTTAGACTAGGAAATAATCTTAGGTGAGTCAAGTCATCATTTTCTTGAACATGGCTTTGTCTAAGGAAGTGGTCGATGATCCGATAAAAGAAGGCCTCTGTGCCTCGCCACGACCTAGAAGCCATGATCTTGAAAAGGTAAACTTGACAAACCTAGGGTCAAATCCAAATCTAACATAAAATTACTTGAACCTAAATTCACTTAATCAACTTAATTGAAAGTCATCTCACAAAAAAAAACACATAAGTATAACATGCTTGATCATATAGACACAGGTGAGATGACCTAGGTTTAACAACTTACAACCACTTTTTTTTTTAAAAAAAAAATATCTAACATCTAATCCAACCACCTTGTGTGTAGGATCAATGGATGTTGGACAGCGGTTGCTCCCGACACATGACCGGGGATCAACTCAAATTCACAAAGCTTCGATTCAAACGACAAGGATCGATAGCCTTTGGGAATAACGGCAAGCTCAAAATCATCGGATCAGGTGATATCGAGCTTAACTCGAATTTTGTTATTAAAAATGTATTACTTGTAGAGAATTTTGAATATAACCTGCTTAGCGTAAGCCAATTATGTGACAATAACTATAAGGTCGTATTTTTAGATAATGAATGTGTAATTAAAACAAATAAAACAGCTAAAGCAATACTCAAAGGAACTAAGACAAATAACATTTATACAATTAACTTAATCAAATCCTCAGCCAAATGTCTTATGACACAGGAAGAGGAATCATGGTTGTGGCACCGACGACTCGGTCACTCGCACCCAAGACTCGTCCACAAGATGAGTCAGAGTGGCTTAGTCAGAGGCTTACCCAACCTCAACAACTTGGTTAATAAAATTTGTAATGCTTGTCAACAAGGAAAACAACCTAGGACACAACACAAGTTAACTAACCAAGAATGAACCTCAAGTGTAGTTGAGCTCCTGCATATGGATCTATTCGATTCACATGGAGCCAAGTCACTCAATAGAAGTCAATATTGCTTAGTCATAATTGACGACTACTCCAGGTTTACCTGGGTTAGGTTCATCAAACATAAAAATGATACCCTAGATCAATTAATCAATCTATTCAAATTAATCGAGAATCAAAAAGACCTTAAGGTTAAAAGACTTAGAAGCGATCATGGTGGTGAATTCGAAAATCAAAGGTTCACCGACTTCTGTAACCTAAACGGATACCACCATGAATTCTCTTGCCCTAGGACCTCTCAGCAAAATGGCCTAGTGGAGTGGAAAAACCGAACTCTACAAGAAGCCGCTAGGACCGTGTTGAACGAATACGACCTACCCGATAGGTTTTGGGCAGAAGCCGTGAGTACGGCATGCTATGTCCAAAATAGGATCCTTATGGTAAAAAGGCACCTTAAGACCTCATACGAGATTTATCACGATAAAATACCTAACATCAAGTACTTTAGGGTATTTGGGTGTAAGGTACATATCCTAAACACTAAGGATTACCTAGGGAAATTTACATCCAAAACCACGACCGGAATCTTTCTAGGATACTCGACTACAAGTCGAGCTTATAGAGTATATAATCACGACACCCTTAGAGTCGAGGAGACTATCAATGTAGTATTTGATGAAGTACCCGAACCTACAAAACCCTTAATGACCCCAAGTGTTGAGCCCACTGATACCAAACTCGTCTCCGACCCTGAGATCGAGTCTAATCCACATCAACCAACTTCTCTTGTCGACCAAGTGACAAGTGATCCGAGTCAAACTAGTGTTCAACCAAGTCACTCAATTGATCAAGCATTAGGTGACACAAACCCAACCCAATCTAGGATTCAGACTAACCACCCTATCGATCAAGTGATAGGAGATCCTAACCTAGGAGTTCGAACTAGAGCATCCTATAGGAACCTTAGTCAAATTTCCTTAATTTCAAAGATAGAACCCAAATCAATTGAACAAGCTCTTCTTGATCCCGATTGGATTATTGCAATGCAAGAAGAGCTAGCTCAATTTACTAGGAATGAAGTGTGGGAATTAGTACCACCACCTAAAGACAAAACGATAATTGGAACAAGGTGGGTGTTTCGAAATAAGCTTGATGATAAAGGTGAAGTAGTTAGAAACAAGGCTAGGTTAGTCGCCAAAGGGTTTAGTCAAGTCGAAGGCTTAGATTACGACGAAACCTATGCCCCAGTAGCTAGACTCGAATCCATTCGAATGTTGCTAGCTTATGCCGCATATCGAGGATTTAAGCTGTTTCAAATGGATGTTAAGTCGGCATTCCTAAATGGATACATTAAAGAAGAAGTTTATGTTAGCCAACCCCCCAGATTCAAAAATCTAGATAAACCCGATCATGTTCTAAAACTTAAGAAAGCTCTCTATGGACTTAAACAAGCTCCTCGAGCTTGGTACGAGAGACTTTCAATCCATCTTAAGTCAAAAGGGTTTAACCAAGGCTTAGTTGACCCAACTCTCTTCATAAAAACCTTAGGTAAAGAAATATTCATAGCTCAAATTTACGTAGACGATATAATTTTTGGAACCTCTAACTCAGCCTTACTAAACGAGTTCATTTCACTCATGGAAAGTGAGTTCGAAATGAACTTGGTAGGCGAGTTAAGTTTTTTTTTAGGTCTACAAATTAAACAAACTAAGGATGGTGTATACCTATATCAACAAAAATACCCTAAGGAGTTAATTAAAAGATTTGGAATGCAAGACGCTAAGATAATAAACACCCCAATGGCGATTAATGTTAACATAGGAGAAGACCTAGAAAGTAAGTCCATTGACTTAAAATACTATAGGAGCGTAATAGGGAGTCTCCTTTACTTAACTGCAAGATGACCTGATATCTTATTTGCAGTAAGTATGTGCGCCAGGTTTCAAACTTGTGCCAAGGAGTCTCACCTAACCCTAGTTAAGCGTATCCTTAGATATCTAAAGGGTACACTTAATGTCGGTATTTGGTATCCTAGATCTACCGAGTTCGAACTAATCGGCTACTCCGATTCGGATTATGCCGGTAGTAAACTCGACAGAAAGAGCACGAGTGGTTGTTGTCAACTACTCGGCTTGAGTCTAGTGAGTTGGTGCAGTAGGAAGCAACATTGTGTTGCCTTATCTACCACCGAAGCCGAATACATCATGATGGGTGAGTGTGTCACTCAGCTTCTTTGGATGAAGCACACCCTCCGCGACTTTAAGTTAGACTTTACGAATACTAAACTTCACGTAGATAACATTAGTTCAATTAATCTTACAAAGAATTCAATATGTCACTCTAGGACCAAACATATAGAAGTAAAACACCATTTCATTCGAGAACATGTGGCCAACGGAGCCATACAACTCGAGTACGTCGAATCGAAGTCTAACCTAGCAGACCTATTTACTAAACCCCTACCCGAAGCCGAATTTAGTCTATTAAGACGAAAATTAGGCATGTGCGTAATAAAATAGGAACTTGCAAACTATATTTTCTTACTACTATTTCTTAATTTTCATTTTGATGGAACTAGCATAGGACATACCTTAGATATCATGCACCTATAGATTTAAGGAGCCAGTACATCTCACAACACATAGGACTAATGTGTTTGTGTACTTAGCCACGTAGATGGGCGTGAGATGTTAGGACCCTACTCCTGGTTCCAGATGTAGAGCTAGTGCATCGCTATGAACCACGGAGTATAATCATACATACTAACCGACTTTGACCATGACTGGTTGATCTTTCATATCAATCAAGCCAAATATGAGTCGAACATTTTATAGATGAACTTATTTTCAGTATATTATTTTCAAAATAATGTGGAACATGCTTGGACTTTAAAATTAATACTTATTTTTTTACACACCCCTCACTCTTTTCGATATACGGCAAAAGGGGGAGAAAAAGGCCAAAGTTAAGGGGTCAATTTAAACACATTTAGTTAACTTGTTTTTGTTAACAATACAAAAGTTAAATTACTTAACTTTAAGTTAACTTGTTAACAAAATAGAAGTAAAGGCCAAGGTTAAGAAATCAATCCTTTGATTTCTTAACTTAAAACTTATTTTAAATACTATGGCCAATATTAAGTAATTTCGGTTACTTAATGTTTTTTAGTAGCAAACATCAAGGGGGAGAAGTTAAAAATCTTTCTCAAGTACTCACCCTCGGTCAAAGGGGAGGATTCCTCAAGGGGGAGCACTTGAAAAAGAGTTTTTATACTCCTGCTCATTCATGCATATCTCTTGTTCATTTTTCTCAATGCGCTTAATTTTCTTAACTTTCTATGTGGGTTTGCCATAAATCAAAAAGGGGGAGATTGTTGGTGCAGTAGGCACCTAAGTCGAACCTGAGTTTTGATTATAGCAAACGATACAAAGTTAAGCTCATGTTGTTATCTCACGAGCTGAACCGAGTGTGCAGAAAATTGCTATAGCTGGAGCTGAAGGCTAGAGACACCTGGAGGAAGCTGCGGTGGTCGGGCGACACTCGAGTGACTTCGGAGAGAGCCGAAGGAGTCGAGTGGAAGGCCGGAAGCAAAAGCAACACGTAAGTATCGAGGTAAGCTCGTGTGTGCGAGCGTAAGTGAGGTCGTATCCTCTTTACGGGGATGATCTTAAGCGTAGATCCGACCAAAGACATCCCATAGATGGTCTAGGTCAAGATCGGACGGTCGGAGGCCGTCAAAATAATGTTTTTGTTGAGCTAACTTTGACCTGTAGTAAGCATCAGTCGACTGCCAGCTTGGAGGACTCGACTGCCGTCAATCAGTCGACTCTAGAAATTCGACCTCGGGATCTTGCCATCGATCGGTGATGATGGCCATCGGTCGTGATGGTCAATGATCAGAGGCTTATCACCAAATTTCAAGGGGAGTTGTGCTCAAATTTGATTGGCTAGGGTTCCTCTCGAAAAGGGGCTCAAAGGCTATAAAAGGAGGGCCAAACCTAGGGTTTCATCCTCAATTCTAAGTGCTCAAAAGCCTCCGTTACGCTGCAACTCTCCGACGACTCTACGACAACGAAGTGCTGCCAACAACCCTAGCTTAAATTTTCTTTTGTTTAGTTGTTGGTATAATCTTAATTTGTTATTGCTTTCAATATTGGAATTCTTTTCAATCGAGGTTTTTCGTTGCATTTTACTTTAATAGAAGAGAGGGTTTGTCTCTCTATCTTTTTGCTTCGAAGGCTTTTGTAATCGTAAAACTCCTACCTCCAACGAGGAGGAGTGTTTTAGTGAATTTCCCTCCGTACACGGTCTAGGACCGTTAGGGCCTTGGAGTAGTAGCCGAAGGCTATGAACCAAGTAAAAAAACTATTTGTCTCATTTAGGTTTTATTTACATTTCCGCTGCGTTTAATTGTCTATCGAACGTTTTAAAAGAAAAGTTTTTATCGCTATTCACCCCCCCCCTCTCTAGCGATCCGCTTCGATCCAACAGGAAGGACATACAATAGAAGATCAAGAGGTATAATCTTGTTTATTTTGATTAATGTTCTTTTGTATTATGTTTATAATTGCTTTTCAATTATATGCATGTTTTGTGTGGATGGTTACTTGCTTGTATTTGTTTTTCCAATTATGAGCATGTTTACTTTATGTATGTGGCTAAATAATACTTGGATCTCAAACATAAACACAAAAATCGACGATCCAGACATCGTCTATTCCGCAGCTACTCGTAGAATAGAGGATGGTCGCTTGAACAACGAGTTTGTTCAAGTGACCTCTCTAAACGAATGGCACGATGATGACTTGGTTGTTTGGGCAATCTCTTTTGTCTAGGATTAATTTTTTTTAATCCCGGGACATCTAAAGGATCGCTATGATCAAACAACCAAGGTGAAGTGGGAAGCGAAGTTTCCCCTCACGGATTCGATAAACCAAACCTTCAATTGGTATCAGAGCCAAGGTTTCCGATTTTGTGTGTTTAGGATTCGGTTAATTTTTATGCACTTTTTCATATATTATATGTGTCAGATAATAGTAAGATATGCGTAGTTTAACTCTTTGGTTGCAGGCATAAGATCCAACTATTATGGCCATATGTGTGTATGTGATTGTATGTGTGTAAATATTTATTTTGTTGAATCCTCGGGGTTGATGAGGCTAGTATTTGATTTTTTGTAAATCAGATACGACATTGTTTAGCCACTCTTTATTTTATTTTACTTTCGATCTAGATTTCATGTACACTCTCTCGTGGAGTATAGGATCAATGGATGTAAATTAAAATAGGTTTTAGTCTCGGCTCGGATCTCCGGATGGCTCGTACATGGCGTAGGAGGAGCAGACGAGATGGCGATGCGACGGGAGACATATTGAAGACAAAAGACATAATAGTTGGAAAATAATTTATTTTTCATATTTATTGCTTTTTGTTTGATATGCATGTCGTAGGCTAGGAAAATTCCTCATTTTAAATTACTAAGTGGGAGAGGGATATTTTTATAAATTCTCATGGCCTCCATTACGATTTGACATTTGATGCAAGCGAACTTGTGTGTCGGCTCTGAGTGCCTTCCTCCCCATCGGATGAGTTTGTTTGTGGATCACAGGGTTAGATATGGTTATAGGAAATTATTTAGGAGCGTGTGTACTTCCCCATCGGAAGGCACATAACCCGAGATAATTTCCTTGGTATCAAGTAACGGTGAACACTTAGATGCAAATAGGAGTATCCTCCCCATCGGAGTCACTGCTTTTATTTGTAGGGCCGAAGAGAAACCAACTATTAATTTTATTTGTCAAAAAGTTAGGTTGACAAGATAGTAAAATTAATGGGTAAAACCTTCTCTTACAAATATAGAATTCGTATACGTCCACACGATCGTGGCATGCGATATTCTCGGTGTTTAGAGGTGTTGGTTGATTTTAAAATTTTATTGTTTGAGGAATCAATAATTTTTTGAAATCTAAAGTAATGATCTATGTGATTCTTAGGATTTTCATAAATGACTTTCAGTCCACTTGTTGTGATACTAAAAGAAAATAAGTTTACTGTACCCAAATTATGATGATTGGAAAAGAATCTAGATATTGTCTTAACTGCTGAGGAGTACAAATATGTACTTTTCGAAGAGTATCCTCCTAAGCCTGCGAATGAGCTGGAAGTCCTTGGAGCTAAGATCGATGGGGAAACTTAGGTCGATATCATTCTCCAGAAAGGCTTGCTCAGACTCAGGCCATGGTTGCTCAAAAAGGTTTCTACTTCTAAACCGAAAGGCAAGAAGAAAAAGAAACAAGTTGGGGCATAGGTGATGGGAGGATCTCAAGGACGAGTGAAGAGCCCAAAAGGAAAGTGCTTCACTTGTTAGCAGGATGGACATTGAAAGAAGGACTGTCCTAATCCGAAGCAGAACAAAGGTATATCCTTTGGTCTAGTCGTTGAAACATGATTAGCGGTGTTATCTATCGACACCTGGTGTGTAGATATGGGAGCCTCTAATCATGTCTGCAATACTTTGTAGGGGTTCCAGGAAACCCAACGACGAGCTGAGGGAGAGATTACTGTTTACTTAGGCAATGCCACAAAGGTGGCGGCTATTGCAGTGAGAGATGTTTTATTTATCTTTTGAGAAAATAAAGTTTTGGTTCTTAAGAATTGGCTTTATATACCTTTATTTAGAAAGAATTTGATTTCGGTTTCTAAATTAATTATGGATGGATAATTTATTTCTTTTAATGATAGAGTTGTTATAAAAGAGAATAGGGACATTATCTATTCTGGTACGTTGGTAGGCAATTTGTACACACTTGAACCAAAAGCTCCCACGATGCAAATAAAAGTTAATAACTCATCTTCTAATTCCAATAAAAGAAAAGAAACTTCAAAGATGAACCAAACATATCTTTGGCATCTTAGGCTTGGTCATATTAACCTAAGCAGAATTCAAAGGTTGATAGCTGATGGACCTTTGGGTTCATTAGTGGTGGAAGATTTCCCAACCTGCGAATCTTGCTTAGAGGGTAAGATGACCAAGAGGCCTTTCAAGGCCATGGGGTATAGATCCAAAGATGTGTTGGATTTGGTTCATTCTGATTCGTATGGTCCTATGTCTATCCAGGCAAGAGGTAGTTTTGAATATTTCGTCTCTTTCATAGACGATTATTCAATATATGGATGACACTACGATATGATCATGGTGGCGAGTACCTCTTGGGAGAGTTTAGGAATTACCTATCAGATGTTGGGATTCAATCCCAATTGTCTGCACCTGGCACACCCCAACAGAATGGTGTAGTAGAGCGAAGAAATAGGACTCTTATGGAGATGGTTAGATCGATGATGAGTTATTCAGAGTTGCCAGATTTGTTCTGGGGATATGCTCTAGATACGGCTGTGTACATTCTGAACTTGGTCCCATCTAAATCAGTGCCTTCTCCCAGAATGTGGGTGTGCCTAAGACATATTCAGATATGGGAGTCCGGCCAAAGACATCTTTGAAGGCGGATCTTTAAGTTGGAACCTCGTACATAAGTACGCATGTTCATTGGCTATACCAGGGGAACGAAGGGTGGATTGTTTTATAGTCCTAGAGATCAAAGGGTGATCGTTAGCACGCACGCCAGATTTCTAGAGGAAGACTATGTGATGAGCCACAAGCCCAAGAGTAAAATCGTTTTGGAGGAGTTAAAAGGGGAAGTCACTTCTTTAGTACCACCGGTATAAGAGGATATACCACATGTCACTGCACCGCATGTCACAGAAGATACACAGGTGATACCTCGTTGTAGTGGGAGGGTTGTGAGACAGCCTGATAGATTCATGTTCTTGGGAGAATCTTCTGATTTGGTCCCTGGCGAACATGAACCTGATCCCTGGACATATGACGAGGCAATCCAAAAATACAATATCTTAGAAAAGAGTATCTTGTATGTAAGCTTAATCGGTCCATTTATGGATTGAAGCAAGCTTCGAGATCTTGGAACATTCGCTTTGATGAGGTAATCTAGTCTTATGGATTTATTCAAAGTCCGGATGAGTCTTGTGTATACAAGAGATGTGACGGAAACGTAGTGGTATTTCTTGTACTATACGTAGATGGCATTTTGTTGATTGACAACAATATCAAGATGTTATCAGACGTAAGGGTATGGTTGTCCAAACAGTTTGATATGAAGGACTTGGGAGAAGTGGGACACATCCTTGGGATCAAGGTTATTAGGGATCGCAAGAAAAGGATGTTGTGCTTATCCCAAGCTTCATACATAGACACGATTATGGAGCATTTTAGCATGCAAAACTCTAAGAAGGGTTTTCTACCTTTCAGGCATGGAGTTCCTTTATCTAAGGAGATGTGTCCTAGATCATCTGAGGATATAGAGGAGATGAAGGCGGTTACTTATGCTTCGGCAGTAGGAAGCCTCATGTATGCGATGCTCTGTACAAGATCAGATATCTGCTTTGCCGTGGGCATGGTCAGCAGATATCAGAGTAATCCAGGATAGGGACATTGGACTGCGGTAAAGCATATATTGAAGTACCTGAGAAGGACTAGGGATTATATGCTAGTTTACCGAGCATACCAATTACTCTCTGTGGGTTACACGGATTCCGACTTCCAATCTGATAGGGATAACAGTAAGTCTACCTCAGGTTTTGTGTTTACTTTGGGAGGTGGAGCCATTGTATGGAGGAGTGTCAAGCAGAAGTGCGTGGCGGACTCCAACATGGAAGCTGAGTATGTGGCGGCCTCTGAGGCGGCCAAAGAAGCTGTATGGCTCAGGAACTTCCTGATGGACTTGGATGTGATTCCTGGTTTGCCCAGAACTATCACAATTTATTGTGATAATAGTGGTGCAATTGCAAACTCGAAGGAACCACGAGCCCATAAGGCAAGTAAGCACATAGAGCGCAAGTACCACCTGATACGAGAAATCGTAAAGAGAGTAGAAGTTGTTGTGGCAAAGATTGCATTGGAGGATAACCTGGCAGATCCTTTCACTAAGGCCCTTCTGGCGAGAGCTTTTGATAGGCATGTGGAGGGAATGGGGATTAGATGTATGACAGTTTAAGGACAGCATAGTCTTTTAGTATAAGTGGGAGATTGTAGGGATGTATATTGAAAAGTCTATCTTTTGTATGAACATCTTTATTTTGAAATAAGAATCACATGATCATTGTTTGCATATTTTTATGGTTATGCAATATTGTCTAATACTTTACATTGTAGATAACATAGTGTGTGGTGTCACACGGGAGATCATGTTATCGGCCCCTTGAAAAGTATAAGTAAAGGCTCACAACCGAGATGACTTTGGACAAACCATCGGAATGGTTGTAGTGTGATTTGGTATTGGTTTGTCTTGACCATAGAATCACACTAGTGCACTTTGTGTGTATTGAGCAGGACCGACATAGAGGTGATTCGATTTATTGCTGACTACATAATCGAATCGGACCTCAGATATTATATTGTACATACTCTTAATTCCGATATAATAATGGGCACATATACTTAGTACTCATCTCTTTGATTTACCAATAGGCGAGATTTATAGATTAAATCGATAGGCTCAGTAAGTTGGGAGATGATATTATTTATATGGTGTGTCGTTGATTATAGGAAGAAACTGTGTCCTATATATTAGGATGACGATGTCCCCTTGAGGAGCTCATAAGGTTCATCATGTAAACCCTGTAGGTGGACTTGTTCTGGCATGATGAAAAGGTTGAGTGGTACTACTCATGGAGTTAGATGTTGATTAATTAATGGTCAGTAAATCAATTAATCGACAGACATTCGAGATCTTAAACACGGAGAGAAAATGTACAAATAATATATGGAGCTCATATTATCATATGGGGGTTTGTGAGGTAGATCAATGATGATCCTTTAGTGGATTGGATCATCATTAGTGGATCGGACTTTATGTGGGCTTGATCCATGGGTGACCAAGATCCAACTCCTCCTCATGGTCTCTATTGTAGCCTATTAACACCTCATGAAGCTTAGATCCAATGGATAGAAACAAAACTCTAGATCCAAAGGTAGAGATTAAATCTCTAAGATCTGACGATTGAGATTAAATCTCCAGATCCGACGGTTGAGATTAAATCCCTAGAACCAATGGTGGAGATTAAACCAAGGCTTATCCCTAACTCTATAAAATGGTGGACTAGGGGTGGGCAGCAACAACACAACAAAGGAAAGGGGGCTAGAGTTTTGGGTGGCAAGAGCAAGGAAGGTTAGGGTTTTGGGTGGCCACAATTAAGGAAAGTTTTTTTTCTTCTTCTTCCTTTGGTGGCCGAAACCCTTCCTCCTTCTTCTCTCCTTGTTTTGGCCGACGCCCAAGCTTCTCCCTTTCATCTATGGCTTATGATGGATGGCATTAGGGTTGCTTCCCATGGGCAGCAACCAATTCTAGTTGGGATAGGAATAGGAGTAGGTGGCTAGGGTTAGGGTTTGGGGTGTTGGTGTTGGGCGGCAACAAGGGGAGGAAGCTTCTCCTTCCTCTTCCTAAGGTTGGCCGGCCCCTCTTCCTTCTTCCCTCTACCTTGGCCAAAGCTCAATCTATTCTTCTCCCCTTCATCCTTGGCCGGAAATTAGGAGAGCTTAGTTTAGGGTTTGGGCGGCAACAAGGAGAAGGAGTGTTTTCCTTTCTCCTCTCCACGTGTTGGCCGGTGCCCATGCCCTTGTTGTTTCTCCTTTGGTTGGTTTCCATACTCCATGTTCTCTTCCTTGGCCGGCGACAACATCGAGTTTATTGACTTGGTGGCCGGTTCTAGATAGGAAGATGAGTTTTGTTTTAGGATCTTCCTTTGTTCAGAGTGAACAAGGAAAGGAAGATTGGTGATCTAGGAGGCTTCAACTTTTGGTAGATCGTCGCCCACACGACGTCCAAAAGGAGGAAGGACATACAATAGAAGATCAAGAGGTATAACGAGAGGTATAATCTTGTTTATTTTGATTAATATTCTTTTGTATTATGTTTATAATTGCTTTTCAATTATATGCATGTTTTGTGTGGATGGTTACTTGCTTGTATTTGTTTTTCCAATTATGAGCATGTTTACTTTATGTATGTGGCTAAATAATACTTGGATCCCAAACATAAACACAAAAACCGGCGATTCGGACATCGTTTATTCCGCGGCTACTCGTAGAATAGAGGATGGTCGCTTGAACAATGAGTTTGTTCAAGTGACTTCTCTAAACAAATGGCACGATGATGACTTTGTTGTTTAGGCAATCCCTTTTTTTCTAGGATTAATTTTTTTTTTAATCCGGGGACATCGAAGGGATCGTCATGATCAAACGACCGAGGTGAAGTGGGAAGTGAAGTTTCCCCTCACAGATTCAATAAACCAAACCTTCACAATCATGGTGGTCATCATCAAGTTCCTCATGGCTTCTTGCCTAGCAGCCCGATTCTGGTGTCCGAAAAGCTCTCTGAGATTGAGCATCATGTCATAAGTAGTGGGCATGGCTTGATGCTGATGTTGCAGTACATTTGACATAGATGCCAAAATGTAACACCGCACCATATCATCGGCCTTTATCCACTTCTTATAACTCTCCTTCTCCTTTTCCCCAGAATCATCCACAGGCTTAGGAGGGCACTCTTTGAGGAGTACATATTTGTTTTCCTCAGCAATCAAGACAATGTCAAGATTCCTCTTCCAATCAACATAGTTGGGTCTAGTAAGTTTATTCTCTTTCAGTATCACAGCAAGTGAGTTGAAAGTCATTTTGAAAGAAAACCTAAGAATCACATAGATCAAAACATTAGATTTCAAAAAATTATTGATTCCTCAAACAATAAAATTTTAAAATCAACCAACACCTCAAAACATCAAGAATATCGTATGCCACGATAGTGTGGACGTATACGAATTCTACATTTGTAAGAGGAGGTTTTACCCATTAATTTTACTATCATGTCAACCTAACTTTTTGACAAGTAAAATTAATAGTTGGTTCCTCTTTGGCCCTACAAATAAAAGCAGTGACTCCGATGGGGAGGATACTTATATTTGTATCTAAGTGTTCACCATTACTCGGTACCAAGGTAATTATCTCGGGTTATGTGCCTTCCAATGGGAAAGTACACACGCTCCTTAATAATTTCTTATAACCATATTCGACCTTGTGATCCACAAACAAACTCATCCGATGGGGAGGAAGGCACTCAGAGCCGACGCACAAATTTGTTTGCATCACATGTCAAATTGTAATGGAGGCCGTGAGAATTTATAAAAATATCCCTCTCCCACTTAGTAATTTGAAATTGAGGAATTTTCTAGCCTACGACATGCATATCAAACAATAAGCAATAAATATGAAAAATAAATTTTTTTCCAACTATTATGGCTTTTGTCTTCAATATGTCTCCCGTCGTATCGCCATCTTGTCCGCTCCTTCTACGCCATGTACGAGCCATCCGGAGATCCGAACCGAGACTAAAATCTATTTTAATTTACATCCATCGATCCTATACTCCACGTGGGAGTGTACATGAAATCCAGATCGAAAGTAAACTAAAATAAAAAGAGTGGCTAAACAATGCTGTATCTAATTTACAAAAAATTAAATACTAGCCTCGTCAACCCCGAGGATTCAACAAAATATACTATTACACACATACAATCACATACACACATATGGCCATAATAGTCGGATCTTATGCCTGCAACCAAAGAGTTAACCTATGCATATCCTACTATTATCCGGCACATATAATATATGAAAAATGCATAAAAGAAACTGAATCCTAAACACATAAAACCGGAAACCGTGGCTCTGATACCAATTGAAGGGTTTTTGTCCCAAAACCGAAGCTCTTATTCCACATGAAGGTGGAGAAACTTCACTTCCCACTTCAACTCTGATTAGGTCGCTTGTTCATGGAGATCCCTTCTATGCCCCTAGATAAAAAATTTATCCTTGACAAGAGGGATTGCCCAAGCAACCTTGTTATCGTCGTGCTATTCGTTTAGAGTAATCACTTGAACAAACTTATTGTTCAAGCGACCAACCTCTATTCCACGAATAGCCGCGGAATAGACGATGTACGGATCGCCGGTTTTTGTGTTTATGTTCGGGGTCCAAGTATATTTAGCCACAAAACAGAATATATATCATGCATATAATTGAAAAGCAAATATAAACATGTAACAAATGAAAATAGAGAATCGATATACCTCTCGATCTTCTATTGTATGACCTTCCTCCTTTCGGACATCGTGTGGGCGACGATCTACCAAAAGTTGAAGCTCCTAGATCACCAATCTTTCTTCCTTGCTCGTTTCGAGCAAGAGGAAGAATAGAAACAAGACCCTTCTCCTTCCTTTAGCCAACCAACAAGCAACAAGCAACTTGCTTCCCGCCGACCAACAAGGAGAAGGGAGAAAGATGGAGTCCGGCCAAAAGCTCCAAGGGAAGACCTTAAGCTATGTTTCCACCGGCCAAAGAGAGGGAGAGGGGCTGCTTTGGATGCCGGCCAAGGGCTGGAAAGGGCTGCTAGGTCACCGACCACCTTGAGGAAGAAGAAGATAAGAAATAAGTTTCCTTATTTGGTGCTGCCAACTCCAAACCCTAGCTCCAAGCCTCTTGCCGCCCAAAACCCTAATCCTATCTCTAATTGGATTCAAGTTGCCGCCCACCCCTTGCCCTCCTTTTATAGAGTTAGGGATAAGCCTTGTTTTAATCTCCACCATTGGTTCTAGGGATTTAATCTCAACCGTCGGATCTAGAGATTTAATCTCAACCGTTGGATCTAGAGATTTAATCTCTACCTTTGGATATAGAGTTTTATTTCTACCCATTGGATCTAGGCTTCATGAGGTATTAATAGGCTACAATAGGGACCATAAGGAGGAGTTGGATCTTGGCCACCCAATGGATCAAGCCCATATAAAGTCCGATCCATTAATGATAATCCAATCAACTAAAGGATTATCATTGATCTACCTCACCAACCCCCATAAGTTAATATGGGCTCCATATATTATATGTACATTTTCTCCCCGTGTTTAAGATCTCGAATGTCTGTCGATTAATTGATTTACTGACCATTAATTAATCAACATCTAACTCCATGAGTAGTACCACTCAACCTTTTCATCATGCCGGACCAATTCCACCTGTAGGGTTTACATGATGAACCTTATGAGCTCCTCAAGGGGACATCATCATCCAAATATATAGGACACGGTTTCCTCCTATAATCAATGACACACCATATAAATAATATCATTTCCCAACTTACCGAGCCTATCGATTTAATATATAAATCTCGCCCATTGGTAAATCAAAGAGATGAATACTAAGTATATGTGCCCATTATTATATCGGGATTAAGAGTATGTACAATATAATATCTGAGGTCTGATTCGATTATGTAGTCAGCAATAAATCGAATCACCTCTAAGTTAGTCCAGCTCAATACACACAAAGTGTACTAGTGTGATTCTATGGTCAAGACAAACCAATACCAAATCACACTACAACCATTCCAATGGTTTGTCCAAAGTCATCTCGGTTGTGAGCCTTTACTTATACTTTACAAGGAGTCGATAACATGATCTCCTGTGTGACACCACACACCATGTTATCTACAATGTAATGTATTAGACAATATGCACAAGCACAAAAATATGCATACAATGATCATGTGATTCTTATTTCAAAATAAAGATGTTCATACAAAAGATAGACTTTTCAGTATACATCCCAACACAATGGTATATGACAAATATATAAAGTAAAGGTATAGAAATACCTAAATTTTAAATCTAATTGTTATTTTATAAATTAGGTCAATTTGCCATAATTACTCAATCTAAATCCCAAGTGTACAAAAAATCCAAAATAACATACTTTTGACTCTAAATATGCTTATTCCAATTTTGATCAATTTTTCATCTTCTATGAAATCCACTGGCACATCATAAAATCTTTTAAGATAAATTTCTTATCTCATTTACAAGGTATCATATTACCTTAAAAATTCCCTAAAGTATCGACTCTACCATAGTTAGGTTAACTACCCATTTATTCAAGGTTGACACACCCTAAAACCATTTAGCGTAAAGGGATCACGCTCCTAGGAACCCAATACCTATTGGAGCTCCTTAGGTGTACAAGGTACTCCCTAGGGATAACCTCCCTAGATACCTTCATAATGACTATCCTAGGCTTGGAAGCCTTGGTTATTTTGGTCTTATCTAGGTCAACTCTAGGGATGGTTTCCCTTGTGACCTTCTTAGTGACTTTTCTAGGCTTTTTGGAAACCTTAGCCACTAGACTTTTCTAGCTGTTTGACCTTGACTTTTCTAGGCCTAGATTTAGTTTCATAATTAAATGGAACATTGTGGTAGGTTGGCATGACTTTCTTGGACTTAGGTTTGTGACCCAAACCTTTCTTATCCTTAGGTAGATCTTGCCTCCTAAAAACTATACCTTACCCAACTGAGCCGAGAATCATGTTTTCCATTATTTTAAGGGTCTTCTCTAATTTCTCAAGCTTTAACCTCAAAGCTTGATTTTCTATTTCTAATTTGCCAATTTTTAAATTTTCATTCTTCTTTTGGGGATTCCTCTTCTTCCTAGGCATATACCTACCCTTCTTAGGGTTATTGCCTAAGTTCTCATCTATCTTCTTATTCTTAGGTAACGTAGTCCTAGAGTTATCCTTAGGCCTAATATTACAATGTTTAGCACCTAAACAAAAATATTTATTTTTAGCATGCTATTTATCATGAACGATTGCAAGAAAATTATGTGATAAATTCCCAGTGTGCTTCTTATCATTAATAATTGGAAGAGGATTATTAATTGTTACCTTGGGCTTTGCCTTAGGGCCTCCCCCTACAATCGAGCTCTCTACCTTGTCCTTTCGAGGATTTCTTTCCCTTGGACATTGGCTTCGATAATGGCCCTTTTGTTGACATTTGAAGCATACTATATGCTCCTTGCCTTTTCGTATTGGGGCTCCAGCCTCCTTCACCTTCTTCTTGGCCTTAGGTGACACTTGTGCTTTCTTGACTTTTTTTGGACATTTGCTCTTATAATACCCTATTCTTCTACACTCAAACCACATTATATGATCTTTATTTTTAGAAATTTCATTTGAGTTACCTTCCATGATGGTTGTAGGAGGGTCCGGAGATGGTTCTTCATTCCTCCCGAAGGTAGAGGTCTCCTCTTACTCTTGCTCTGATGTTGGTTCTCTCCTCCCCCTCAATCATAGAGGTGGAGGTTCCTTCAACCTCTTCTGACTCGGATGTTGAGCATCTCTCAACTTTTGAATCTTTATGCTCTTGAGTCGATAAGCTTTCTCCCTCCTTGGACTCCTCCTCTATTTCTTGTATTTGAACCGGAGAGGGCTTTTCGTGGAATTTTACCAATTTTCTCCATGGCTCCTTGGCATCCTTATAATCATCTAATTTATACAAGATATCATTAGGTATTAAATTAGTTACGAATTTTGTTACCTTAATGTTTGTCTCGAATTTGGAGTTGTTCTTCGGTCCATTTCTTCATTTTAAGGAATCCTCCCTTCTTGTCCTTTGAAAATTCAAACCTGTCCATTAGGATGAACCATTGCTCAATGTCCAACATAAGGAGGTATCTATCCTCGCCTTCCATTGCTCAAACCCCCCTTGTCTATAGAATTCGTAAGGAGGTGGAATGTTGATGTTGTAGCCCAATCCATCGTTTGATAGCTCCATCGCTCTTGATGCTTCCAATGGATCTTCTACTCCTCTAGCATGTGCTCCTTAGGTGATCAATCCTTGAAGAGCGGCCTCTCTCTAATACCACTTATTGGGTCTTCTGAGTGAGCCTGGCAATGATACCAATTGATGGGGATCATTTGGTGCACTAGAGGGGGTGAATAGCATTCATTCGATTCTTACGCTCGATTGCATTCGTACTTGTCTACGACAATGTTAGCACAACAAAAATACAAATATATGTAAACAAAATGCATGGCAAGCAACCATAAACACAACAACAAGATTTTACATGGTTCGTAACCCTAGTTCCTACTCTACTGTCGGACTTTAGTATCTACTTCACTAAATCTTGTCTCCTTCTCGGTAACACACCAAAGATAGAGAAAACCTCTTACAATAGAGTTTACAATAATGAACAACAACTAAAATACAAGCAAATAAAAAAAAATGAAGTTACACTTTACAAGTGAGCTTTTGAATGTTTAATATTTTGGTTGCTTTAAGATCTCGAGAGGTATGGAATGTAGTAGCAATTTCCCTCCAAGACTCTAAGAATCAGTTGTCCTTCCTTCTCTCGCAATTTGAATTTAAGGGTTTGGCTCAAGATGATTTTCTGCCTAGCAGTCAACTGCCCACCTATCCATTGTCTCACAATAGATTAATCCACATAGGATCCTGCTCAATGGATACTTGAGTAGTCGACTGTCATTACCATCAGTCAACTGCAAAACCATCGGTCACCTGCCCAGTCGACTACGAGACCTTCTGTGTCCTGTCTACTTAAGGCTAGTTGACTGTCCATCCATGGTAATCGACTGCCAATGACCAGTCGACTGGTGCAAGCCACTAGTCGAATGTAAGAGCCACAAATCGACAATCGAGCCTCCGTCAACTACTCGACCAAACGACTAGGTCATAACCCCAGTTGACTACTCGAGACAACTAGGCCACTCAAGTGTCATGCCCTCGACCAGTTGATTGGTAAATGTTAGGGAAATCTCTTGCCATGATAAGGTTTTGATGTGTGTGGCAAAGGGTTTAAGTTAGGTTGATATGTTGGTTTGATATGTGCGTTGGAGTCTTGCAGGGCTTAGTAATTCGTACATTGAGTCGTGGAGAGTTTCACAACTCATGACTCGGTCCTTGAGTCGGTGAAGGATGGCTTTCCGGAAGCCGTGCGCTTGGAGCATCCGAGGGACCGCCGGACGAGGAGCTTGGAGTGAAGCCGGAGGAAGTAGACTTCGAGGCAAGAGACGCGAAGGAGCATTGCAGAGTTGTGTGCCTGATGTTGCCGAGGGATGTGGCCGCGAACGAAGAGAACTTCGAAGGCGAGGGACTCCGAGGGATGAGCGTGAGCGAATGTAACCCGGGAAGGGGTAGCTCTTAGGTGAAACTTGGCCATTTGACTAAGTGTCAGATTGGATTTCCCGACACCAGTCGACTGCAATGGAATGGAAGTCGACTGCTCTGAGTCAAACGTGATTCGACTGGTATTCGACTGAGTGTTTTGAGGCGTGATCGACGCGCCATATGTGGCGATCGACTACCAAGACCATCGATTGATGAAGGCGGTGTTAGTAATATATGAGAGATGTCCTAAGGCAATCGCTTATGTATGAACCATTTATATGATAAATGAAGATTCACTATTTGAGTATACATGTTTTATGTATTTGATTGGATCTTAAACTCATTTACTGAATGTCCACGATACGATTCACAGCATGAGAGAATTTGTGATTGGATCACAACTAGTGAGTATCTCTACATGTGTAATTGTGATGTATCGGAATTATCCCTAGTCGATGAATTGATGAATCTGGACACCATCAATTCTGTTGAGACTAGCACGAGGTATACTCCTTGGTGTATCCAAGCAGCTGATTCTCACTGGCTGGAGACATAGTGATGTCCGGAGTTAATCGTGGATGCTAGTTATGGTAACTAGTTCATTGGAGTGACCAGGAATAAGACTTCATATGGTTCTCTGCATATATAGATATGTCAATGAAGTTCTTACTGTGGCTTAAGTGCGATGTTCCTTTGACTTGCGGTATTCAAGTCATCTTGATCATGGAGACTTATGCTTTGACATCTTAAGTAAACATCTCTAAGGAGATGTGGACCCGGGATGATTGGGTATAAGTCGAAGTGATCGAAGGTGTTTGAATAGCCTATAAAGGATTCACCACTCCTTGCGAGGAGATGTATACCCATGGCCTCTCGTCGGATTGTTACTAAAGTCTTTGGCCAAAGCATTACATGTTTAGAGTAAAGTACTCTTCGATACATGTGGAGTAACTAGAACTGTGAGGACGAGGAAATGATACTTGGGCTAGGTGTGGCGTAGTCGACCTAGTGGGATGACACAATAGACCATGTCACGAACCAAGTGGGTATAAGATGAGTGAAGGGAATGGGGCACGCGATTCATTCGAAGCTCTTGAAGGGTTTGAAATAGTTCCGATCAACCGTTGATCTTTTCGGTTAATTGGGGATCATGATGTACTACTAGGTGCCACTCATGATCATTCTATAATTAATGGTTAATTATAGACGGCCAACATAAACCGAGAACCTATTTGGTCACACGCAAAACGAGTGTAATCCAAAGGATTTAAAACGAGCTTGAGAATGAGATTCTCAGACCGAGAGAAACTATGTTTGGTTGGACCAAACATAAAGCGAGCATGAAATTGTTTCAGTCGCAATGGAAGCGTGGATGGGCTGCGTCTTATGAAGACGTAATGGATGGACCAAAATGGTTTGGTTCTAATCCAATGGATAAGAATAAACCAAAGGGTTTGGTTTATTTTAAACGAATGAACCAAAAGTTGGTTCGGTTCGTTTTAACTTAAAATAAACCATCATGGTTTGGTTTATTTTAACTTATCTTAATGGAGCGGGTTAACGGGCTTTATGGATATGATCCATTAACCATTAAGAGAATTAGTTCTCAATAAAAGTGGGCTTAAGGGATTGTTAAACCCTAACTAATCAAAACCCTAGCCTCCAAGGAGTTGCCGCCCAACCTGGTTGTGCCGCCCAACCTCCTTGCCGCCCAGCTTGATTGTGCTGCCGTCTAGCTCCTTGCCGGTGACCAAGCTTCAGCCGGTGAACCTCCGGCGACCCTCCGATGATCTCCTATAGGTTTGGCATCAAGGTGAGGCTTTTCTCTCCTTGTTTTGGCCGGCGCCTACTCCTCCACCAAGCTGTCCAGTTTTCTGGACAGCTTCTCCTCCTCTCGTCGGAGCGTCGTTTGGATGACGGTTAGTGCTCCGACAGCGGCTAACTTACCGGGGATTTGATCTCCGGTAATCCTCTGAGGTGGAGGACGAAGGATTCGTCAAACGGTTGACGAACACCTCTCCGGAGAAGCGAGTTTTGAGAACTCGTTTTGGATCCGAATTTGGATTCGGATCGTGATCATCTCTCGATCACGTCGTCTTCAACACGAGGCTAGTAACCCGTACGAAGACGAAGCTCGTGACTTAGCGAAGTCATCCCGAGGAGCTCGGCGTGGATACGGATAGAGACGATTCTTACGAGGATCGTTCCGGTTGATGCCGTTCCCGCTACACGTCATACGAAAGGTATAACGTAGTTAATTTCCTTTTATTGCAAATTTTAATTTACGGTTATGTCTACACTTGTTGTAATAGCATGCGTGTGTTGTGTGTGTTGTAATAAATATAGATTTATTATTTTTAATTGCTTCCGCTGTGCTCATGTTTACGAAATATGATCGAACACACACACGCCGCGGTGCCGGAAACCCAACAGTGGTATCAGAGCCCAGGTTGTGTTTCGACATAATCGTAAAATGGTTTTGCGATAGTCATAATGTATTTCTTGAAATTTTCTAATTTTGGAAATTTAGAAGTATTTATGGAAATTTTTCAATTATGGAAAGTCTAGAAGTATTTATGGAAATCTTCCACTTTTGGAAAGTTGGAAGTATTTATGGAAATTGATATTTTCCATAAATAAAATATTTGATTAGATTCTGGAAATTTGTTTCCTAATTTAATCATGATTTGATTTGGGAAATCAAATCTTAAAATATTTTAATTTCCATAAGTAGTTTTAATGATTTAGGAAATTGGTTTCCTAAATAGATTTTCCTTAATCAAATAATTTCATGAATAAAATATGTTATTAGATTTGGAAATTTGTTTCCTAATTTAATTATGATTTGATTTGGAGAATCAAATCTTAAACATATTTTATTTCCATAAATAGTTATGACATATAAGGAAATATAGACATGACATAATTGTATGCCATGTAATTGCATTAGATGCATAACATTATGCCATGCGTGTCGTGACATGTAGATGTATGCCATGTAGATAATAGTTATTTGCATGCAAAGAGGATGAGACATAAAAACCCTTAATCAATATTAAAGCCTACACCTTCCATTAATATGGTTAGAACCAGAGTTCTGTTTCTTGTTTGGGTTGTTGGACTCTCTCCAAGCCCGGCTCGAACCTGAATATGTTCAAACCATGGAATAGTTTAATACTAATATGGTAAGAGTCAGAGGTCAATCGTTAGCTTTGGTTGTTGGACTCTCTCCAAGCTGGGCTAATTGGTTGAATGCGCTCTAACCATATTAAAACTATGTCCTGATTAATGGGTTGGCTTTAACCTGGAGCATCGGCTTGTTGGACTCTCTCCAAGGTCGATGTAAAGGGAGGTGAAGTTGGGTGCTATGCATATGATGCATACTTGTTAATGTGTTAACAACCCGATGTATGTGTGAACATTCAAATAGTTGATAGCACATTGTGATAGTTGCATATACGTGATATGCAATCGGTATAGATGATACCTACCGTCGTAGTTATGAATGGCTTGTTGGACTCTCTCCAAGGTTGTTCATAACTATGATGGATATCAGCCCATTCGGAGATGGACCTACAATCTCCCGAAGTGATTTTGGGGTTTTTGAAATTCGAAAAAATGAATGGGATTTATAAATGTATATTGATGCATTTTAAAATCATTTTCTCATATATGCTCATTTTGTATTTCTAGGTCAATAAATTGATCATGACGTCTTTGAATTTGCGCACTATTTTGGATTCGAACAAACTGACTGGGCCTAACTTCCTGGACTGGCTTAGAAACCTGAGAATTGTTCTCAAGGCGGAAAAGCTTGCATATGTCCTTGAAGAGCCTCTTCCTGACCGTCCTAAGGACGATGCAACTCCAGACCAAATGTTGGTCTATCAGAAGCATGTGGCGGTCGGTGGCGAGTTGCATCATGCTAGCGGCGATCGTACACAGTGCGAGCGGCATGAGCATATGGATGCTAACACTATGGTCTTCCATCTTCATGAGTTGTTCGATGAGCAAGCGAGATCCGAAAGGTTCGAGGTCTCTAGGCTCCTCTTCACCACGAAGATGCAAGAAGGTTCTGCAGAAATGCAGTTTGTGCTAAAGATGAACGGGTACATCGAGCGGCTAGCTACCCTCGGTTTTGTGATGGATCATGAGTTAAGTATTGACTTAATTCTGCATTGTTTGCCCAAGAGTTTCTCGCAATTTGTGATGAACTATCGGATGAACAAATTGGAATCCACCATTCCCGAGCTCCTCAATATGCTGAAGACTGTGGAGCCTTCTGTGAAGCATGAGGAGAAGGCGGTTCTGTTAGTTGATTCCTCAAAGAAAGGTTCTAAGAGGAAGACAAAAGAACAGAAGAAAGGAAAGAAAAAGGCAAAGAAGGCGGAACCAGCGCAAAAGGGCACTTGCCATCACTGTGGCAAGGAAGGCCACTGGCGAAGAAACTGCAAGATTTATCTTGAGTCCATGAAGAAGAAGAAGGCATCCGATGCCCCATCCTCTTCAGGTATCTTCGTTATTGATTGTCATTCTATTTCCTTAGACACTTGGGTATTGGATACTGGGTGTGGCTCACATATATGTAATGACATACATGGGCTAAGGAATAGAAGAAGACTCATCAAGGGAAAGTCAAATTTACGTGTTGGGAATGGAGCAAAGGTTGCTGCACTCGCCATCGGATCGTATTTGTTGAAACTCCCTGCAGGACTTGTCTTGGAACTGGACAATTGCTATTATGTTCCTTCTCTAATAAAGAACATTGTTTCTATTTCCTGCTTAAATAGAAATGGTTTCCATTTAACGTTTAGTAACAATTGTTGTTATATAACTTTGAATGGCGTACTTTATGGAACTGGAACTTTGAGTAATGGCATTTATACGTTGGACGTATCCAGTGACATCTTCAATATCGAAGCGAGCAACACGCGTGCTCGAAAGGATAATCAAATAGACTCCTATATGTGGCATTGTCGTCTTGGCCATATAAGCAAGAAACGCATGTCCGAATTACACCGATGTGGAATTCTGGAATCGTTTGAATTGGATTCATACGATACATGCGAATCATGCTTAAAAGGCAAGATGACTAAGTTACCTTTTATTGGAAAAGGTGAACGAGTGGGAGAGTTACTAGGTTTAGTACATACTGATGTATGTGGACCTATGTCAACTCAAGCATTAGGAGGCTATAGCTACTTCATTACCTTCACCGATGATCACTCACGGTTTGGGTATGTGTTCTTGATGAAACACAAGTCTGAAGCCTTTGAAAGGTTCAAAGAATTCAGAAATGAAGTAGAGAAACAACATGACAAGAGTATTAAAATACTTCGATCGGATCGAGGTGGTGAATACTTAAGTCAAGAGTTTCTTGATTATCTAAGAGACAATGGCATATTGTCTCAATGGACTCCGCCCTATACACCATAGCATAATGGTGTATCTGAGAGGCGTAACCGGACCTTGTTGGACATGGTCAGGTCAATGATGAATCATGCGACTCTTCCCAAGTCCTTTTGGGGTTATGCACTTCAGACAGCTGTTTACTTGTTAAACAGAATGCCTACCAAGGTAGTCTCAACTACTCCATATGAGATATGGAATGGTAAGAAACCTCATGTATCTTACTTGAAGATATGGGGTTGTCCTGCTTATGTGAAGTGGACTGTATCAGACAAACTGGATGCTAAGTCTGATAAATGTCTATTTATTGGATACCCTAAGGAAACAAGGGGTTACCAATTCTATCATCCTGTGGAACAAAAGGTGTTTGTTTCAAGGCATCTGTTTCTAGAGAAAGAGTTTCTCTTGCAAGAAAGCAGTAGGAGTGTCATCGAGCTTGAGGAGGCTCGAGAGACTCAAATAGACATTAATGAGATCTGGTGAAGCACAGCGGTAGGCAACTCATAGTGATGAGCAATCGTTTGGACCTATAACACCACATCTTCGTAGATCACGGTAGAACACGCAATATTCCCGAGAGATATGGATTTCGTAGTTAAGCGAATCGAGCGGCGTGTTACTCATTGATGATGAGGAGCCTACGTTATGAAGAAGTCCGACAAGTTCGAGAAGGGATAAGTGGCTTGGTGCCATGAAGTCGGAAATGGATTCCATGTACGAAAACCAAGTTTGGAACTTGGTTGACCCACCTGAAGGCATAAAGCCTATAGGGTGCAAGTGGGTTTTCAAGAAGAAAACCGACATGGATGGTAATGTGATTACCTATAAGGCTAGATTGGTGGCGAAAGGATATCGTCAAAAGCAAGGTGTTGATTATGACGAAACCTATTCTTTGTAGCTATGCTTAAATCCATTCGGATGCTCTGCCATGCTGACTCATTATGATTATGAGATATGGCAGATGGATGTGAAAATAGCTTTCCTTAATGGAAACTTGCTCGAGGACGTGTATATGATACAGCCTGAGGGTTTCACATCGGTTGATAAAACCAAGGTATGCAAGTTGCGACGATCCATTTATGGATTGAAGCAAGCATCCAGGAGCTGGAATATCCGTTTTGATGAGACGATCAAAAAGTTTGATTTCTCACAAAATCCAGACGAACCTTGTGTGTACAAGAAGGTTAGTGGGAGTGCAGTCGTGTTCCTAGTATTGTATGTCGATGACATATTACTTATAGGAAACGATGTGTCCATCTTACAGTCAGTTAAGGTTTGGTTATCCAAGACATTCTCCATGAAAGACCTGGGAGAAGCAACCTACATCCTTGGGATTTAGATCTATAGAGATAGATCGAAACGGTTGCTTGGTCTTTCGCAGTCTACATATATAGACCGAGTGCTAAAGAGGTTTAGCATGTCGGAATCCAAGAAAGGTTATCTGCCCATCAGGCATGGGGTACACCTTTCGAAGTCTATGTGTCCGCGCACGTAAGGCGAGAGGATTTGCATGAGTAAGATTCCCTATGCATCCGCAATAGGATCTATCATGTATGCTATGTTATGTACGAGGCCCGATGTATCGTATGCTCTGAGTGTCACGAGCAGATACCAGTCTGATCCAGGAATGGATCATTGGGCGGCTGTTAAGACGATCCTTAAGTACTTGAGAAGAACTAAGGATGTGTTCCTAATATATGGAGAAGGGGACATGGTGATACGCGGGTATACAGATGCCAGCTTCCAGACAGACAAGGATGATTCCAGGTCTCAGTCTGGATACGTGTTCACCTTGAATGGGGGCGCAGTGAGTTGGAAAAGTTCCAAACAAGAGACTGTAGCGGATTCTACCACTGAGGCAGAATATATTGCAGCTTCGGAAGCAGCAAAGGAAGCGGTTTGGATCAAGAAGTTCGTTCATGAACTTGGTGTGATTCCGGCCATTGTTGAAGCAATACCGGTCTACTGCGACAACAATGGAGCAATTGCACAGGCGAAAGAGCCAAGGTCTCATCAACGATCCAAACATGTGCTTCGCCGCTATCATCTTATCAAAGAGATCATAAGTAGAAACGAAATACAAATCGAGAAAATTCCCACTGAAAGGAACTTAGCGGATCCTTTGACTAAAGCATTACCTCAAAGTAAGTTTGAGGGTCATGTTGGTGCTTATGGTATTGGATACCGTAGCGATTGGCATTAGGCCAAGTGGGAGTCTGTTAGTAATATATGAGAGATGTCCTAAGGCAATCGCCTTATGTATGAACCATTTATATGATAAATGAAGATTCACTATTTGAGTATACATGTTTTATGTATTTGATTGGATCTTAAACTCATTTACTGAATGTCCACGATACGATTCACAACATGAGAGAATTTGTGATTGGATCACAACTAATGAGTATCTCTACATGTGTAATTGTGATGTATCGGAATTATCCCTAGTCGATGAATTGATGAATCTGGACACCATCAATTCTGTTGAGACTAGCACGAGGTATACTCCTTGGTGTATACAAGCAGCTGATTCTCACTGGCTGGAGACATAGTGATGTCCGGAGTTAATCATGGATGCTAGTTATGGTAACTAGTTCATTGGAGTGACCAGCCGTAAGACTTCATATGGTTCTCTGCATATATAGATATGTCAATAAAGTTCTTACTGTGGCTTAAGTGCGATGTTCCTTTGACTTGCGGTATTCAAGTCATCTTGATCATGGAGACTTATGCTTTGACATCTTAAGTAAACATCTCTAAGGAGATGTGGACCCGGGATGATTGGGTATAAGTCGAAGTGATCGAAGGTGTTTGAATAGCCTATAAAGGATTCACCACTCCTTGCGAGGAGATGTATACCCATGGCCTCTCGTCGGATTGTTACTAAAGTCTTTGGCCAAAGCATTACATGTTTAGAGTAAAGTACTCTTCGATACATGTGGAGTAACTAGAATCCGTAGGACGAGGAAATGATACTTGGGCTAGGTGTGACGTAGTCAGCCTAGTGGGGACTGACACAATAGACCATGTCCTGAACCAAGTGGGTATAAGATGAGTGAAGGGAATGGGGCACGATTCATTCGAGCTACTGAAGGGTTTTGAAATAGTTCTGGATCAACCGTTGATCTTTTCGGTTAATTGGGGATCATGATGTACTACTAGGTGCCACTCATGATCGTTCTATAATTAATGGTTAATTATAGACGGCCAACATAGACCGAGAACCTATTTGGTCACACGCACAACGAGTGTAATCCAAAGGATTTAAAACGAGCTTGAGAATGGGATTCTCAGACCGAGAGAAACTATGTTTGGTTGGACCAAACATAAAGCGAGCATGAAATTGTTTGATGCAATGGAAGCGTGGATGGGCTGCGTCTTATGAAGACGTAATGGATGGACCAAAATGGTTTGGTTCTAATTCAATGGATAAGAATAAACCAAAGGGTTTGGTTTATTTTAAACGAATGAACCCAAAGTTGGTTCGGTTCGTTTTAACTTAAAATAAACCATCATGGTTTGGTTTATTTTAACTTATCTTAATGGAGCGGGTTAACGGGCTTTATGGATATGATCCATTAACCATTAAGAGAATTAGTTCTCTATAAAAGTGGGCTTAAGGGATTGTTAAACCCTAACTAATCCAAACCCTAGCCTCCAAGGTTGTGCCGCCCAACCTCCTTGCCGCCCAGCTTGATTGTGCTGCCGTCTAGCTCCTTGCCGGCGACCAAGCTTCAGCCGGTGAACCTCCGGCGACCCTCCGGTGATCTCCTATAGGTTTGGCATCAAGGTGAGGCTTTTCTCTCCTTGTTTTGGCCGGCGCCTACTCCTCCACTTTCTGGACAGCTTGTCTTCCTCTCGTCGGAGCGTCGTTTGGACGACGGTTAGTGCTCCGACAGCGGCTAACTTACCGGGGATTTGATCTCCGGTAATCCTCTGAGGTGGAGGACGAAGGATTCGTCAAACGGTTGACGAATACCTCTCCGGAGAAGCGAGTTTTGAGAACTCGTTTTGGATCCGAATTTGGATTCGGATCGTGATCATCTCTCGATCACGTCGTCTTCAACACGAGGCTAGTAACCCGTACGAAGACGAAGCTCGTGACTTAGCGAAGTCATCCCGAGGAGCTCGGCGTGGATACGGATAGAGACGATTCTTACGAGGATCGTTCCGGTTGATGCCGTTCCCGCTACACGTCATACGAAAGGTATAACGTAGTTAATTTCCTTTTATTGCAAATTTTAATTTACGGTTATGTCTACACTTGTTGTAATAGCATGCGTGTGTTGTGTGTGTTGTAATAAATATAGATTTATTATTTTTAATTGCTTCCGCTGTGCTCATGTTTACGAAACATGATCGAACACACACACGCCGCGGTGCCGGAAACCCAACAGGCAGCAGTCGACTGGTCGAAAGGGTTTAGCCACAGAACCGCTCGTAGCCGACTGGGCAGTCGACTACGGAGGCAGCAGTCGACTGATGAGGTCCATCAGTCGACTGCCAAGTGTTCCGTTGGACTACAACGGTCGGGATCCGACGTGTTCGGAGGCCGTTGGAGTGGCGACAGTCGACTGCCAAGGGCAGCAGTCGACTGGTGACGGCCAACGGGAAGAAAAGCTTCCTCTCTATAAAAAGAGAGGGTGTGGGCTTTTTGATGGCTAATGATCTTACTCCAAACGACCATCCAAGTGCCCCACAAGCTTTAAACTTTTCTTACTTGCTTTTACTTCATTCTTATTTGTAAGATGAGTGATCTTGATTGTAAAGGTTACCTCCACCTAGCTTGGTGCAAAGGAGAGACCAATAGTGATTGACTTTGAAGGAGTGATTCACCTCGGACGAATCGGGATCGTGGATTAGCGGCGTAGCCGTGAACCACGTTACATCTTGCGTTAGCGTTTTGATTCTTGTCTTGTATATTTACTTGTCTTGTCTTATTATATTCTGCTTGCGCTAACCTTTTGTAGACGAGTAAATTATGACATCCATCGATTGAGGGCTATTCACCCCCCTCTAGCCGGCCGTTTCGATCCCCAACAAGTGGTATCAGAGCCAAGTCACTTGTCGAGGACTAACCGCCGCAACAAGCACTTCATCAAAAGATGGCCGGCTCTAACATTCACCCACCAAAGTTTGAAGGGGAATTCGCTTGGTGGAAGAAGCGAATGGAGGTATTTTTTGAAACGGATTTTGATATCATGATTACAATGGAATCCGGTTTCGTTTTGCCTAGGGATGAAGAAGGGAAGCCAATAGAGAAATCTAGGTGGACCAAAAAGCAAAGGGAAGAGCACCTTGCAAACTTAAAAGCCAAAGGGTTTAGTCAAGTCGAAGGCTTAGATTACGACGAAACCTATGCCCCAGTAGCTAGACTCGAATCCATTCGAATGTTGCTAGCTTATGCCGCACATCGAGGATTTAAGCTGTTTTAAATGGATGTTAAGTCGGCATTCTTAAATGGATACATTAAAGAAGAAGTTTATGTTAGCCAACCCCCCAGATTCGAAAATCTAGATAAACCCGACCATGTTCTAAAACTTAAGAAAGCTCTCTATGGACTTAAACAAGCTCCTCGAGCTTGGTACGAGAGACTTTCAATCCATCTTAAGTCAAAAGGGTTTAACCAAGGCTTAGTTGACCCAACTCTCTTCGTAAAAACCTTAGGTAAAGAAATATTCATAGCTCAAATTTACGTAGACGATATAATTTTTGGAACCTCTAACTCAGCCTTACTAAACGAGTTCGTTTCACTCATGGAAAGTGAGTTCGAAATGAACTTGGTAGGCGAGTTAAGTTTCTTTTTAGGTCTACAAATTAAACAAACTAAGAATGGTATATACCTATATCAACAAAAATACACTAAGGAGTTAATTAAAAGATTTGGAATGCAAGACGCTAAGGTAATAAACACCCCAATGGCGATTAATGTTAACATAGGAGAAGACCTAGAAAGTAAGTCCATTGACTTAAAGTACTATAGGAGCACGATAGGAAGTCTCCTATACTTAACTGCGAGTCGACCCGACATCCTATTCGCAGTAAGTATGTGCGCCAGGTTTTAAACCTGTGCTAAGGAGTCTCACCTAACCCTAGTTAAGCGTATCCTTAGATATCTAAAGGGTACATTTAATGTCGGTATTTGGTATCCTAGATCTACCGAGTTCGAACTAACCGGCTACTCCGATTCAGACTATGCCGGTAGTAAGCTCGATAGAAAGAGCACGAGTGATTGTTGTCAACTTCTCGGCTCGAGTCTAGTGAGTTGGTGTAGTAGGAAGCAACATTGTGTTGCTTTATCTACCACCGAAGCCGAATACATCGCGATGGGTGAGTGTGTCACGCAGCTTCTTTGGATGAAGCACACTCTCCGCGACTTTAAGTTAGACTTTACGAATACTAAACTTCACGTAGATAACATTAGTTCAATTAATCTTACAAAGAATCCGATATGTCACTCTAAGACCAAACATATAGAGGTCAAACACCATTTTATTCGAGAACATGTGGCCAACGGAGCCATACAACTCGAATACGTCGAATCGAAGTCTAACTTGGTAGACCTATTTACTAAACCCCTACCCGAAGCCGAATTTAGTCTATTAAGACAAAAATTGGGCATGTGCGTAATAGAATAGGTACTTGCAAATTATATGTTCTTACTACTATTTCTTTAATTTCATGGAACTAGCATAGGACATACCTTAGATATCATGCACCTATAGATTTAAGGAGCCAGTACATCTCACAACACATAGGACTAATGTGTTTGTGTACTTAGCCACGTAGATGGGCGTGAGATGTTAGGACCTTACTCCTGGTTTCAGATGTAGAGCTAGTGCATCGCTATGAACCACGGAGTATAATCATACATACTAACCGACTCTGACCAGGATTGGTTGATCTTTCATATCCATCAAGCCAAATATGAGTCGAACATTTTATAGATGAACCTATTTTTAGTATATTATTTTCAAAATAATGTGGAACATGCTTGGACTTTAAAATTAAAACTTATTTTTTATTCCACACACATCCTCACTCTTTTCGATATATGGAAAAAGGGGGAGAAAAAGACCAAAGTTAAGGGATCAATTTTTTCTTAACTTAAAACTTATTTTAAACACTATGGCCAATATTAAGTAATTTCGGTCACTTAATTCTTTTTTAGTAGCAAATATCAATGGGGAGAGTTAAAACCCTTTCTCAAGTACTCACCCTCGGTCAAGGGGGAGGATTCCTCAAGGGGGAGCACTTGAAAAAGAGTTTTTATATACTCCTGCTCATTCATACATATCTCTTACTCATTTTACTTAATGCACTTAATTTATTTTTCTTAACTTTGTATGCGGGTTTGCCATAAATCAAAAAGGAGGAGATTGTTGGTGCAGTAGGCACCTAAGTCGAACCTGAGTTTTGATTATAGCAAACGATACAAAGTTAAGATCATATCGTTTTCTCACGAGCTGAATCGAGTGTGCAGAAGATTGCTATAGCTGGAGATGAAGGCTACCGACACCCGGAGGAAGCCGCGGTGGTCAGGTGACACTTGAGTGACTTCGGAGGGAGCCAAGTGGAAGGCCGGAAACAAAAGCGACACGTAAGTATCGAGGTAAGCTCGTGTGTGCGAGCGTAAGTGAGGTCGTATCCTCTTTACGGGGATAATCTTAAGCGTAGATCCAACCAAAGACATCTTATAGATGGTCTAGGTCGAGATCGGATGGTCGACGACCATCGAAATTATGTTTTTGTTGAGCTAATTTTGACCTGTAGCAAGCATCGATCATGCCACTTGGAGGACTCATTGTCGTCAATCGATCGTATCAAGGTCGGCCTCAAGCGATCTTTGCCATCGATCGGTGATGATGGCCATCAGTCGACTGATGGTCAAAGGATCAACCTCGAGGAGTCAAGGTTTATCACCAAATTTCAAGGGGAGTGGTGCTCAATTGTGATTGGCTAGGGTTTCTCTCGAAAAGGGGCTCAAAGGCTATAAAAGGAGGGCCAAACCTAGGGTTTGAGAATCAATTCTAAGTGCTCAAAAGCTTCCGCAACGCTGCGACTCTCCGACGACTCTACGACAACGAAGTGCTGCCAACAACCCTAGCTTAAGGTCTTTCTTTTTAGTTGTTGGTATAATCCTTGTTATTGTTTTCAATATTGCAACTCTTTTACTCGAGGTTTTTCTATCGTTGCATTTTACTTTAATAGAAGAGAGGGTTTGTCTCTCTATCATTTTGTTTCGAAAGTTTTTTTGTAATCGTCAAACTCCTACCTCCAACAAGGAGGAGTATTTTAGTGAATTGCCCTCCGTACACGGTCTAGGACCGTTAGGGCCTTGGAGTAGTAGCCGAAGGCTACGAACCAAGTAAAAAATAAACTTGTCTCTTTTTTTCATTTACATTTCCGCTGCGTATATTTGTCTTGAAATGAATTCGAAAGAAAAAGGTTTTTCGCTATTCACCCCCCCCCCCTCTAGCGAACGGCATCGATCCAACACAACTTTGGTGCTTCTAGGCACATCCTTGGTAATTTCCTCTCCATAACATGCATATACAATCAAGAATATCTCATTTAATACATACCATACGTGAACACAAAACTTTAATCATATGATCTATGTCAAAACAACTTGGCTCTGATACCACTTGTTGGGAATTTAGTCATGGATAAAGATGCAACATAACAAAATAAATCATTTATTTACATACCAGACATCCCCGAGGGTCGAATCTCATGCTTTTGACATAATCATACGAAAGAGTTTTGAGAAAAAGAAGTTTTCATACCTTCGTGATTCAAAGAATCCATCGAAACTAAGAGCAAGACTCACAAGACTTGCCTTTACCAGTATCCACGTTGGATTTTCTTTGAGACAACTCCACTAGTAGCAAGCTTTTGCCTCCGATTGATGCTAGCTAATTTTTGGAGACGAAAGAGAGAGAGAGAAAGGAGAAAGATGATAGTTCACCTAAACCTCAAAAGAATCAAGAGATGATATCCAACTTCATGCATTTATAGATCTCTTGATTAGGGTTCATTGGAGTTTTTTTTGGAATTAATCTTACCAGAATTATCATATAATTTTAGTAAGAAAATCCTCAAAAAACACTAACTCGACCAAACCAATAAAACAGTGACAATGCGCCATGGTTGTGTTGGGCAACATGGATTGACTGTGTTGACTGACACAATCGTGGAGGGCAACACATCTAGGCAGTGGAGCGCAACACATCCAAGCCATGTTGCCCTCTGACATAGCCAAATGTCTAGTCATGTTGGTCAGGCACAGTTGTTCTGCCTTGGCTAAGCTCTGGCACACTCATGCCAAGCTCTAGCACAGTCGTGTTAGGCTCTATCTTTTTCATTTTGATTTGGAAGAGTGTGGCACAATCGTGGTAGGTCCTATAAGCCTCATTCCTAGCCCTTTTTTCGCCTGGACCAACCAATTACAATCTCTCTTATTGAGATTCTTATTCTCAAACTTGTTTTATATCTCTAAATCATCCAAATCACGAGTGACCCAATAGGTTTCCAATTATGTTGGTCATTTATAATTAATCATTAATTATGAATAAATCATGAGAGGCACTTAGCAGTATATCATAACCTCCAATTGATCAGAAAGTCAATGAAGATAAATTCTGAGTAACAATCCTAACAAGAGTCATAGGATATACATCTTCTTTAACAGGATTGATAAATCTTCTGTAGGCTATTCAAAGACCTTCAAACATTTTAACTTATAGCCAATCATCTCAAAATTATACCTCCTTGGAGGTGGATGTAAAGATGTCAAAGTATAAGCCTCCATGATCAAGAGGAATTGAACACCTCAACACTAAAGAAACTTGCACCTGAACTGCAATGAGATCTTCATCAGCATAAAGAATCATAAGAGATCTCTTGGCATGTCATACCAATGAACTAGTTACCCTTAACTAGCATCTACATGTACACTTGCAATATCCCTATATTTTTATTTAGTGAGAATCAAATGCTTCAATAAATCAAGGAGCATAACATGTACTAGTCTTACAGGATTGATGATGTCCAGTCTCATCAATTCATCGATTATAGAAGATTTCAATACGTATATAATTACACATGATGAGATATTCACTAATTATGATCCAATCACAATTTCTCTCATATTATGCATTGTATTGTGGATTTCAATAAATGCATTTAAGATCAAATCATATACAAAGTAAATGTACATCCAAATAATAAATTTTATTAGTTAAATATCTAAGTTGATTGTCTTAGAACATCTCTCAAATACAACAGTTTCTCCACCTCTAGTAACTAGTAAAGGACAAAATTAGTGGTCTTTAAAAGTGATCCACTAATGGAGCATAGGCTATGAAGTAAGTGTTTGGGAGATTGTCAAACCACATAAAATAAATGTATTAGCAATTGTAAAAAGATTTCTTATGTGTTTGTTTTATTTTCATAGTTCTAATTGTGTTTGACTTTGCTTCATATTCAAATCATTGTTGAACCTCCTCTAGTTAGTCATACACTCTTAACAACAATCACCAGAAGAAATGATTATATACAAAGGATATAATCACAAATATATAGGTTGCATCAAACACTGATCCAGAGGTAGCAGTAATTGAGTTGATTGAGAAATTTGACAATCAATTGTCAACTAGATGAATTAATGGTTGAACAATGATCCCTATGGATAGGATTTTGAGACTAATGCATAGATGACTATTATAGTTGAATCAGTCGACTAATGATGATTAATTTTTGTCTATAAATATCAAAAAAATGCACTTCAAATAAACATTCGATTCAACTTATTCAATACATCTGAGTTTTAGTTGTATGCCTCATTGTTAATATTGTGTATACTATGTTCAGGTTACTTTATTTTTGAGTTTTTATTGTACTTCACTCTTATTTGTAAAAGAGAAAAAAAAGACTTAGGTTTCTCCATGTTCGAAAAGGAGAAGACTTGCCATTTTTTAAATTCAAAAAGTGACCCACCTAATGAATCAGATCATGGAATAGAAGGATGAAACTATTGAACTATATAAAGTCTCAATGTTTGCATTGTTTTATTATTTTTTGTTACTTATATTTTAATATGTTAACCTACTATATCTATGGTCTTGCATTTGCAGGAGTACACAAATGAATTTGAAATTACAAGTGTATCTCTTCATTCCCTCTTCTAGACGCTTCATGATATTAACATAAGCCATCAAGCATATTGTTGGATATTATATCTTTTATAGAGGAAATACAAGGGAAAGTCCAAAAATAATTCGGACTTGTTTGTAGAGTCTGCCACTTCCAAAGTGTCCTCAGTTAAGATGAGCTTCTTCTTATCAAGACCGTGAAGCTCTTGGCAAGTGAGGTTAGGATGAACCGAGTCAGAAATCTTCTTATTGCAAGCCGTCGAGTCGGGAGGCTACTGTGGAGATGTTGCCGAGCCGAGTTGAGCACCGAGTCGAGATTGGAAACAACTCGGAAGATGTCACCAAGTTGAGCTAGAAGACTTCATTCGTCGAGTTGAAAAATAGCTCGGGAGATGTTGCCGAGCCGAGTTGAGCACCGAGTCAAGAGGTTACTGTGGAGATGTTGCCAAGTCGAGTTACGCGTTGAGTCAAGATTGGAAACAACTCGAAAGATGTTCTTTGAGTTGAATTTGGAAGACTTATCGTCGAGTTGGGAAACAACTCGGGGATGTTCTTGAGGCCGAGTTGAGTCTTGCTATGAAGCTTGTGTTCATACAGTTTCCTTAAAATATATTCGTGCTCCTCTGGCAGAGTGCTTGTGAGGTTTAGCAGGACGTCTATTTCCCAGGATATAATGGCAAAACCGCGTACTCAAACAAGCACAAGTAGTTCGCAGTGAACTGAACATACACCTGAAGACTATCACTGTGGGGTTAGAAACAAAGAACAAGAGTTCTCTTTCAAGTTTGCAATTCTGTCTCCTTTTATAGAGGAGACCTATTAATGGTGGAATCGAAAGGTCAACCATAATGTCACCTTGATTCATTTAATTTATGTGAATCGAAATGTCCACCATAATGCTACCTCGATTCAACTGATCTATCATTAATTCATTAATGTCTGACCATTTATGTCAGAGTTTCAATGTGAACTTTCCACGATTTGACGCAAAAGATGGCGGAACGTCTTCTCCATTTTTCGGTTTTACCAGTCAAAGAATTTGGAAGGATGATAGAACATCTTCTCCATCCTTCCTTCACATTTCCATTCAAATTCCAACAATCCCCTACATGAATGGAAATTGGTACATGATAGCCTTCAATAGTTAATTCCAGCATAGGATAGGCAAGTTTGACCCTTTGAACCTTCCCTTGTGCAAATATGTTTGCATACTGGTTGACTAGTAAACATGATGTCCTTGAACTATTCGACCATTTATGTAAGCATTGACGTATATCACATTGAACTCACCCTGATGTAGTTCAGTTTTCATGAGTGTGTTCATTAGGACATGAACACTCTTGGTTCTATGAGAAGGTCTAAGAATTGTGCCTCCAATTCTCGTCGAAGCAGCCCCACTTCTTTCTCTCATAGGTGATCTCTTGAGAGTATTCCTCACTACTCTTCTGGATCATTAAAAGTCGTGTGCTTAACCTTCATCCTTTCACTATTTCTTGGGTCATGCCTTTCCATAGTGAGCTTATTTAGTCAGTGCAGTTAGGTTATCCCTTTGAACCTAGTTCTTGGGATCTCCAGTCAGCATAGGTTGGGTTTCCTTTGCACTAATATTTCTTATCGGCATCGGCATTAAACCCATCCTCAATAATGATCTTGCAACTAACTCTCGATTTAACCCTTTGGTCAGCGGATCCACTAAGTTATCTTTTGACTTTACATAGTCAACAGTGATAATACCCATTGAGAGTAGTTGTCTAATGGTATTATGTCTACGACGTATATGTCTAGACTTACCATTATACAAATGTCTTTGTGCTGGGCCAATTGCTGATTGACTATCACAATGTATGCAGATTGTCGGCACGTATTTCGGCCATCTAGGAACATCTTCTAAGAATTGTCGTAGCCATTCAACCTCTTCACCACATTTGTTAAGAGCTACAAACTCAGATTCCATCATGGATCTGGTTATTACGGTTTGCTTAGAAGATTTCCAAGAAATGGCTACACCCCCCCCCCCCCCAAGTGAATACATATCCACTCGTAGATTTTGAGTCTTTTATGTCTGATATCCAACTTGCATCACTATATCCTTCAATTACAGAAGGATATCTTGTATAGTGCAGTCCATGATTATGAGTATAACGTAGATACCGCAGTACTCTAGTTATGCCTTTCCAGTGTTCAACACCTAGATTACTCATAAATCTACTCAATTTACTCACTGCATAGGCCAAGTTTGGTCGTGTACAACTCATTAAGTACATCAGACTTCCAATTATCCTGGAGTACTCTACCTGAGAGATACCCTCTCCTTGATTTTTTTTTATAGATGTTGACTCATATCTATCAGAGTCTGTGCCAATGCAATATCACCCTTGGTAAATCTTTCAAGAATCTTGTCCACATAATGGGAATGACTTAAGACAATTCCTTCTGATGTTCTAAGAATTTTAATTCCTAGAATCACATCAACAAGGCTCATGTCTCTCATGTCAAATATTGAGTTCAACATTATTTCACGGAGGAACGTTGATGACGCGCTAGAGGGGGGTGAATAGCGGTTTTGCATCATTCGATGGAATTCGTTCGCATTCGTCTACAAGATGTTAGTGTGCACAGCAAAATACAAATAGAAATAAACACAACATGAGACAAACACTCACATACAATGCACAAGCATATAATGTGGTTCGAAACCTAGGGTTCCTACTCCACGGGTCGAGCTCAAGTGAGCTCTAGTGATGCAAACCACCACTAATAAACCTCTTCTTCTCGTAAAACACTACGGAGGTGGAGAAAACCTCTTACAACAATTCTTACACCAATAAGAAAGAAATACAAGCAAATACAACAACAACGTAAAGAAAGCTTTACACAAGATTGCTTTGAATACTTTGCTTGTTGGTTACTTGGGTGAGCTTGAAGGACCTTGAAATGCACCAGCACTTTGCCTCAAATATCCCCTATAACCATGGACAAAATCCTCCTCTTTGAGCTCCTTATAAATCTGCAACTCAGGTAGATTTTTGCCTTCCAGTCGACTGGCCTTCATGTTGTTGTCTCATAAAGGCTATATCCACGCTGGAAAAGCTCCAACGGATACATAGAAGTCGACTGCAAAACCCTAGCAATCGACTGATGCACAGATAGTCGACTGATCAGTCAACTATGGAACTTTTTGTTCTCGTGTCCGCAAACAACATTTGACTGCCTTCCATGGCAGTCGACTGCCCAAAGTTGGCAGTCGACTACTAGTGGCATGCAGCCGCAATCGAGCTCAAGTCGACTACTGACCATTCGACTAGTCAGTAGCCCAATCGACTGCTCAAAGTCGACTAGGCTACCAAATGTCAAAACACTTGACCAATCTGTAGGTGATCGTAGGATGGCTGAGAGGGGGTGAATAGCCTCTCTTGACTTCTACAATTACGTTAGCGGAAGAAAAAATAAATACAAGTAGAATTGAAATCAAGAAATAAAAATAACAATGCTAACACGGTTGTTTAACGTGGTTCGGAGATTATGCTCCTACTCCACGGCAATCCGTAAGGTGGATCAACCCTAGCAAGTCTTCACTAAGAATCTCCTTTTGATGCAATCACCAAGGTGGAGAAGCCTTCTTTACAATGCACTCTTCTTCTTACAAATGATGGAAATTAAGAATAGAGAAGAAGAGGTTAAGAGCACAAAAAGACTTGGAGAAGGCTTAGTGAACTTGAGAGCAGAGTTAGGAATGAGAGTACTAGCCCTCTCAAGCTCCCCAAGGCCTCCTTTTATAGAAAAAAGTTTGATTTTCCTGTTGAGCCTGCAGGAGTCGACTGATGCATGCCATCAGTCGACTGTTGTTGTTGCTGACCTCATCCAACGACTTCTGGCAAGCCTGATCTATGGTCATCACTGCCCAATGGGACTCTGATCAATCGACTGATCACACTAGCAGTCGACTAATCGAACCATTAGTCGACTACTACAAGCAATCAGTCGACTCAAAATATTTTGTGCCCGTGTCCACTTATAACAGTCGACTGCCATAGTATGGCAGTCGAATGATGGTAGACCAGTCGACGGCCAAACCCTAGCAGTCGACTATTGTACCATAGAACTCAGCCGACTTCAGTTGACTGGCTGATCAGTCGACTGGGACAAAGCCACAATCGACTGACACACTTCAAGTATGATCAAGTCATACTTGAAATCAACTCCCTAGACCTAGACTCAACTTTCTAGCTCTTCCTTCAGCCTTGTGCCTCCAGGATCCCTCCGTGTCCGCGACTCCTTCATCCTTGCACTTGCTTCCAAGAGCTTCCCTTGGTTTCATCATGTCTCGGGTTTCTCTTTTACCAAAGTCCGCTTGGACTTTACGTCACCAAGACTATATGCTTGGACTTACACTGTCAAGACTTTACCTTTGGACTTTCCTTGCCAAGATCACACTTGGACTTTCCTTTACCAAGTCTTCATACTTGGATTTTCCTGTCACTTAACACATTCACGATTAGACCACAAATATTTCCTAACTATAAATGATTATCCAAACATCAAAATACATAAATGCTTGGAGAATTATTGCACCAACAATCTCTCCCTTTTTGATGTTTGACAATCATTTAAGTTAGGTCTTGAAATATGCTCAAAAATAAAATAGCATATATCACAATATGAATGCTAACTTAAAGTCTCCTTCTCTCCCTTTGACACACACATCAAAAAGAGAAGGACACGTAAACAAAAAGTGTATGATGAATAAGATTGATTATGCTTTGAACTAAGGTATGAAATATTCTTAAATCTCTCTCTTAATCCAAGACATACTTCATGGTGTGTAAAGAACATGTAGAGCAAAGCATGAAACCATAAATAAGAAATATATCCTAACTTTGCACCAACAATTACCATCA
The DNA here is from genome assembly GCA_025175895.1 of Wurfbainia villosa. Lineage (NCBI taxonomy): Eukaryota > Viridiplantae > Streptophyta > Magnoliopsida > Zingiberales > Zingiberaceae > Wurfbainia > Wurfbainia villosa. The sequence continues at coordinate 30,954,704 of CM046000.1, read as the reverse complement.
TTCATATAAATTTTGGGATGAAAAAGATGTCATAATAAAACTCCCCCTAAATCAATGCATCAATCAATCCTACTCCCCCTTATGTGTTGTTCTTATCATATCATAGGGTTAGGACACTTAGGATTGAGTTCTAACAAAGTAAACAAGACTGATTTGTAGAAAAATCAGTCTGGTAGTCAACTGAACACTGAAGCAGTTGACTTCCAACCCTAAAATGCCAAGTTTAGGTTTTCAACCTAACTTCAGAAATGCATTAAAAATTCAAGAAGTGTCAAAAAATCATGAAATTTTGTGGACACTTTTTAGAAGTCATTTTCTATCAAGGAAAAATAATTTGAAAAATATATATTTTCCCAATTTCTAAAATGATACAAATTTGAGAGCTAGCAAAAACTTTAAGGTTTCTCAAAAACTTTGTACCACTTTTTCCTACCAATTGAAAACTGTTTTTCAGAATATGATAAACATAGTTTAAGATCTATTTTATTTGTCATTTCCAATCATGTTCTTAGAGCTATATGCACATCAATTATTCACAAGCCTTCCCAATGATTAGTCCAATTAAGGATAAATGTCTCTAGATGACACTTTGATTCATAGTAATGCATCATAACAAGCATGATGAACCAAGTGCATCTTCCTAACATCTCACATTATGTTTAAGTGGCTCAATACAAAAATCATGGATTCTTAGGTATTTTGAGAGATGCTTAGAGGTGTAGTCTGTCACGCTCGCCCTTTCCTAGGGTCCGGAGGGGCGGCGCGTGACGCGACCGTACATGCATACATCGTACTACTTACAACGGAAGACTATACATATCGTACTTCTTACAACGGAAGACTTTAGACATATTTTTTTTTCTTTTAAACATAACATGCGTCGTCATTCCATAGGTACTTCTTCTTAACATAGAGCATGCATCATTATTTCATAAGTACTTAGTGCTTAATTCAAAACCATAAACAAAACATCTTAAGGAAAACATGAATAAGGGACATAACAGATCTCTTCCACCATGCCACTGCCACACACACTTGCCCCTCCTGCTGCTTGCTTTAGTTTATCCACCCTTTACCCATATCTGCAGTACAAGGGAAAATAAACTATAAGCATATAGGCTTAGTAAGATCCTGTCCTACTCACAAAACCATACATCGACATTAAGCATAGCATGTAACACTCATAACATATAAGCAACATAACATGTAACATATGTGACATAAGCAAATATAACATGTAGCATAAATAACATAAGCAACATAACATGTAGCATAAGTAACATAAGCAAACATAACATGTGACATATATAACATAAGCAAACATAACATGACGCATAAGTAACCTAAGCAAACATAACATGTAACATATACAACATAGCAACATATCATGTACATATATGACATAATCAAACATAACATGCAACATATATATCATAGCAACATAACATGTAAACACAAATATAACATGGTAATCATAACATGTAAACATATGCAGGATGCTCTTTGAAAACATATATTATAGGTACGTAAACATAAATCTCAACATATTGGGTCCGACATTGTACCACATCATCATCATCATAGCGCGCATCCCTAAATAGACCCGAGGTAGCTAGTCTCGAACCTACTAGGTTACTAGGCCCGATCTTAGTCCGTCGACCTAGGGGCCATACTCATAACATAGAAGCCCATCCTAGGCCCGATCTTAGTCCACGACCTAGGGCATCTGGAGCCCATCCCGTACTAGGCCCGATCTTAGTCCGTCGACCTAGGGGCAATCGTAACATAGAAGCCCATCCTAGGCCCGATCTTAGTCCGTCGGCCTAGGGCAACTTAGGAGCCCATCCCTTTGGACCTTGTTAGGATCCTGGTACAAGCCATGCAGAAGGTAAAATACATATATGCTTCTTATCATAACATATCATATTTCATTTCATAAACATATTACATTTCATTTCATAAACTTATCATATTCCGTTTCATAAACATATCATAAATCACTTCATAAACATATCATATTTTAATTCATGAACATATCATACTTCATTTCATAACCATATCATATTTCATTTCATAACCATATCATGAATCACTTCATAAACATATCATATTTTACTTCATGAACAGATCATACTTCATTTCATAACCATATCATATTTCATTTCATAAACATATCATGAATCACTTCATAAACATATCATATTTTACTTCATGAACATATCATACTTCATTTCATAACCATATCATATTTCATTACATAACATATCTCAGATATCACACACATATAGGGCATGGCATAAGGCATAAACATCAAGAGCAAGTAAGCACTAACCTAGAGCATGTTATCTTCATCTAGCATCATTTAACATCACAAGTTAACATGAACTCACCTAAGCATAAACACATGTTAACCTAACCTAGAGCATGTTATCTTCATCTAGCATCATTTAATATCACCTAAACATAAAACACATGTTAACCTAACCTAGAGCATGTTATCTTCATCTAGCATCTTAACATCATCATATACATACAAGATATGGTATAAAACTTCATTGAAATCTCAAGAACAAGGTTTGGCCGAATGGTTCATGGGGGCTTTTAGGGTTAAAATTTTACCTAATCCATCTAACATCCTAACATCATCATATACATACAAATTATTGTGTAGAATTTCATTGAAACCTCAAGAACAAGGTTTGGCCGAATGGTTCATAGGGCTTTTAGGGTTAAACTTTTAACCTAATCCATCTAACATCCTAACATCATCATATACATACAAAATATGGTATAGAATTTCATTGAAACCTCAAGAACAAGGTTTGGCCTAATGGTTCATGGGGCTTTTAGGGTTAAACTTTTAACCTAATCCATCTAACATCCTAACATCATCCTATACATACAAAATATGGTATAGAATTTCATTGAAACCTTAAGAACAAGGTTTGGCCGAATGGTTCATGGGGGCTTTTAGGGTTAAACTTTTAACCTAATCCATCTAACATCCTAACATCATCATATACATACAAAATATGGTATAGAATTTCATTGAAACCTCAAGAACAAGGTTTGGCCGAATGGTTCGTGGGGGCTTTTAGGGTTAAACTTTTAACCTAATCCATCTAACATCCTAACATCATCATATTCATACAAGTATGGCATAGAACTTCATGGAAACTTCAAGAAAAGGGTTTGGCCGAATGGTCAAGGGGGGGATTGACACAAAAACTTCAATCGAAAAGCTATTTGTATGCAGGTGAGGGGATACTTACATCCTTTGCTTTGCTTTTTGGTTGGAAGATGACCTAAGGGAAGCAACCTAGCCTTTCTTCTTGCTTGGATGACCTTCGGACAATGGATGAGAAGGGGGAGGAGAAGTGGATCTCGGTGAGGAAGAGGATGAGAGGAGAGAAAATCAACTTGATAACTCATGTCTCCTCATTCCCCCCTATTTATTCATTTGAAGAGTCTCTTAGTCTCCCTTACCCCTAACTATAATTTCCCATATTCCTCTAATAATACAATCTTGTTGGGCTTCTGGTTAGTGGATGCATCTATAGGGCTTGGCTATCTCTAGTGGTTTGGGGTTCAATTCCTAGGCCTTTCATCATTTTTGGCTCATTTTCTTTTATTTTTGAAAAGCCCACATAAAGCCCATCATAATCAAGCCAAAAATTCTTGTAAAATTGCTAGAAATTTTACGGGCGTTACAATCCTTCATACCTTTTAAAAGTTTCATCCTCGAAACTTAGAACAATTCTGGGTACTTCTGCTTCATGTCCTCCTCGCGTTCCCAGGTAGCTTCTTCGTACCGTTGATTCTGCCACAGGACCTTTACTAAGGGCACCTCTTTGTTCCTTAGTCTCTTGACTTCTCGGTCTAGTATCTGGATAGGCCGACTTTCATAACTCAGGTCCTCTTGAACTTGTACTGTTTGTGGCTCGATCACTTGGTCCGCACTGGAAATGCATTTCTTGAGCACAGAGACATGGAACACGTTGTGAATAGCCGACATCTCTTGAGGCAGCTCCAGCTTGTAAGCTACCTTGCCAACCCTCTGCAATATCGGATACGGTCCCACATAGCGCGGACTCAGCTTACCCTTCCTTCCGAATCTCATCACTCCCTTCATAGGGGCCGCCTTGAGGAATACCAGGTCCCCGACTTTAAATTCTAACGGTCTACGCCGCATATCTGCATAGCTCTTTTGTCGGCTCTGAGCAGTTTCAATTCTCTGACGGATGTTATGTATAGCTCGGGTGGTGTCGTCGATGAAGTCCGTCTGGAGTCCCATCCCCTTCTTTTCACCACCCTCGTACCAACATATGGGAGATCTACATTTCCTCCCGTATAGAGCCTCGTAGGGTGCCATTCCGATAGTATCTTGGTAGCTATTGTTGTAGGTGAATTCTGCCAAACATAAGTATCGACACCAGCTACCTTTGAAATCCAGGGCGCAAGCTCGTAACATATCCTCCAGTACTTGATTTACTCTTTCGGTTTGTCCGTCCGTCTGAGAATGGAAGGCAGTACTGAACAATAGCTTCGTGCCTAGGGCCTTCTGAACACGTTCCCAGAAATGGGAAATAAAGTGACCATCTCTATCAGAAATGATGGTCTTAGGAATTCCATGTAGTCTGATAATTTCCCTAGCATATAACTGAGCCAGTTGCTCTGTCGAATAGGTCATCTTGATTGCTAAGAAGTGGGCAGACTTCATCAATTTGTCCACAATTACCCATATAGCATCATAACCGTTTGTCGTCTTGGGCAATCCTGAGATGAAATTTATAGAAATGTCTTCCCATTTCCATTCTGGAATCTGGATCGGCTGCAGTGTTCCTCCTCCGTGTCTCCGTGTTCGCTTTAACCTCTGCAGCGGTGAGGTGTAATCGACATACTGAGCCACATCTCTTTTCATTCCGAACCACCAAAATTTTCTTTTCAGGTCTTGGTACATCTTGGTGGTTCCAGGATGCATCGCATAAGGAGTTCCATGAGCTTGCTCAAATATCTTCTTTCGTAATTCTGGATCATCGGGAATACACAAGCGATCCCTGAGGTAGAGTACTCCACTATCAGAGATACGAAACCCGTCGTCCTTTCCTTCTAGGACCTCTTGCTTGATCCTCTGAATGCTTGGGTCACGGGCTTGCTTTTCTAGTATATCATCGAACAACGTCGGTGCTATCGTCATGGTCGAGAGCTGTCCGGAAATAATTTCAATCCCGTAATGCATAATCTCCTTTTCTAAGGGCCGAGATAACACTGATAGAGACATCAAGGTAGCGCAGGACTTCCTGCTGAGTGCATCAGCCACCTTGTTTGCTTTCCCCGGATGGTAGAAGATCTCGCAGTCATAATCCTTGACGAGCTCGAGCCATCTGCGTTGTCTCATGTTCAGGTCCTTCTATGTGAAGAAATATTTCAGACTCTGGTGGTCTGTATAAATTCTACATTGAGCTCCATATAGATAATGCCTCCATGTTTTGAGAGCAAAGACCACGGCCGCTAGCTCTAAATCGTGGGTGGGATAATTCCTTTCATGTTCTTTGAGTTGCCTAGAGGCGTAGGCAATGACCTTTCCATTCTGCATGAGTACAGCTCCGAGTCCCAACTTGGAAGCGTCACTGTACATGTCGAAGCCTTCGTTACTATCCGGAAGAGCAAGGATTGGAGCGCTGGTCAGCCTCCTTTTCAATTCTGTGAAACTCCTCTCGCAGGCGTCCGTCCACTCATATTTCTTGTTCTTTCTGGTGAGGACTGTCATAAGGGCTGCAATCCTAGAGAAGTTCTCTACAAACTTCATGTAGTAGCTTGCTAGCCCAAGAAAGCTTCTAATCTCGCTGGCATTCTTTGGTCGGTTCCAGTTACTCACGGCTTCAATCTTTATTGGGTCTACCATCACTTCGTGCTTGGATATAACGTGACCCAAAAACGATACTTGTTCGAGCCAGAACTCGCATTTGGAGAACTTTGCAAATAGCTGCTTTTCCCAAAGAATCTGCAATACCACATTCAGGTGTTCTGCGTGCTCTTCTGGGGTTCTCGAATATATCAATATGTCATCGATGAAGATGATCACAAACTTGTTGAGGAATGCCGAGAATACCCGATTCATCAAATCCATGAACAGAGCAGGTGCATTTGTCACTCCGAAGGGCATAACTACGAACTCGTAATCTCCGTATCTTGTCCGGAAGGCCGTCTTTGGTATATCATCTGATTTCACTTTCACTTGATGATAGCCAGACCTTAGGTCAATCTTAGAGAAGATGGTGGCACCCTTTAGTTGGTCGAACAGGTCATCAATCCGCGGCAAAGGGTACCGGTTCTTGATCGTCACATTATTCAGCGCTCAGTAGTCTATGAACATTCGCATAGACCCATCTTTCTTCTTCACCAACAGCACTGGAGCTCCCCATGGAGAGCGACTTGGGCGAATAAGTCCCTTGTCGAGTAACTCCTGTAGCTGTCCTTGAAGTTCCTTCAATTCAAAGCGCCCATCTGATAAGGTGCTTTAGAGATCGGGTTAGTACCAGGAATCAGTTCGATCTCAAATTCAATTTCTCTATCTGGGGATAACCCTAGTAGTTCATCTGGGAATACCTCTGGGTAGTTGCATACAACTCTGACATCTTCTAGCTTCTGATCCTCGGCTTGACTTGTATCAACTATATGTGCCAGAAACCCAGTGCATCCACTGTCTAACATCTTGCGTGCCTGTAGCGCGGATAAAAATTTATTGTCTCTTCTCCTTGGCTCTCCAATAAATTCAAACATAGGTTCTGCCTCATTTGGAAGACCACTTTTCTTTTACGACTCTCGATCGAAGCAAGTACTTGCTCAAGAAATCCATGCCCAATATAATATCATAATCCCGCATGTCGAGCACTATCGGATCACGAGAGTTCTCTCGCACTCGATGGGTGCGGCTCACAGCATATGAGTGGAGGGCATTACTTCTCCCGAGGGCAGAGTGGTTAAGAACTTGCGACCCAGAGCTTGTGGTGGTATGTCTATCTTTCCAGTAAAGTGTGTAGAAACAAACGAATGTGTTGCCCCAGTATCAAATAATGTAGTAGCATGCTGATAGAAAATAAATATCTAACCTGTGACAACCGTAGAAGCGTTCGCCACATCTTCTTGGGTGAGAGAGAATACTCTGGCATCTGTCATAACTGGTGGGGCTTCTAGTCTCCCTTGGCTGATCGGGGTACCTTCGATTCACTGCATCCGTGTAATATGTGGAGGAGCACTCTGTGTTGTGCATACTTCTTTGGGAAGTGCTGAACTCGAATAGGGCAGTTCGACTCTATGTCCTTCCGTCACATCTATTTGTGCCTTGGTAGCATACTCCAGGATGTATCTTTCCACAGGTAGCACACAGAGGGATCCTGGGATGCTTGTTTGCTGGACCACCTTTAGGATCCTCCCATTGTTTTCTCTTGCCAGTGTGGTTCCCTTTCTAAGTACTCTGGTTTCTCTGACCTCCTGACTGGGCCTGACCCCTGCATTCACTCAGTGCCTTCTTTTACTGGTTAATGTTGTTCAGGTAATGCTCGGTAATCAAGGCACTACTGAACAGCTCCTCTGCGGTCTGCAGCCTATGAACTCCGCCAACCACATTCAGAGCTATTTCTGGTCGGAGCATCTTCAGCATGAGTCTGACCCTTTCCCTTTCCGTGCTGACCAACTCTGGACATAGGCATGCGAGTCGGTTGAATCTCTTCACGGCTTCACTAACTGATAGGTCACCTTGTCGGAACCCAGTGAACTCGTCGTAATGCTTGTTGCTTACCCTCATGTGGAAGAATTCTTCGAAAATTTGTACTCAAAATCTGTCCATCTCATCTGATTTACTTGTCTCTTTGCTTTGACCCGTTCCCACCACATCCGAGCATCTCCCGAAAGGCAGAATGATGCACACTTAATCTTCTTGCATTCGGGCAAGTCCAGTAGCTCCACGATGCTTTCCACCGTCTTGAACCAGGCCTGGGCATCCCATGGTTTACCAGTACCAGAGAAATTTTCCGGCTTCAGCCTCTGCCACTGGATCAGGTAAGCTTCCTGTCGAACCATCGGGCCAGGGCCCGCTGGTGGAGCAATAGGGTTTCCTCGATGATTCATTAGGGCATTTATTACTTGCTACTGTTCTGTGACTTGTCGCTGGAGTTCAGTAACTACATGTGTAAGGTCATGCAGGAGTTCTATCTCATCAGCTCTACTACTACGTCTTCCAGACATGTTTATCTTCATATATTAAAGTAAAGCTAGTATAAGTTTTTCGTTTGTTTATATACGCATAATTAAACTAAAAGCTAGCATAAAGTTATCATTCATGTTTTCATGCATAATTTAAGGTAAAGGCATTTCATATCATACATGAACAAAATTAACAAAATTAGAGTAGACATAGAATTCTTACTTGGAGTGGCAGGATTTGGAGCTTGATGTGTGTGTAGTGGAAAGGCAGATCTGCTCTGATACCAACCTGTCACGCCCGCCCTTTCCTAGGATCCGGAGGGGCGGTGCGTGACATGACCGTACATGCATACATCGTACTACTTACAGCGGAAGACTATACATATCATACTTCTTACAGCGGAAGACTTTAGACATTTTTTTTTTCTTTTAAACATAACATGCGTCGTCATTCCATAGGTACTTCTTCTTAACATAGAGCATGCATCATTATTTCATAAGTACTTAGTGCTTAATTCAAAACCATAAACAAAACATCTTAAGGAAAACATGCATAAGGGACATAACAGATCTTTTCCACCATGCCACTGCCACACACACTTGCCCCTCCTACTGCTCCCTTTAGTTTATCCACCCTTTACCCTTATCTGCAGTATAAAGGAAAATAAACTATAAGCACATAGGCTTAGTAAGATCCTGTCCTACTCACAAAACCATACATCAACATTAAGCATAGCATGTAACACTCATAACATATAAGCAACATAACATGTAACATATGTGACATAAGCAAAAATAACATGTAGCATAAATAACATAAGCAACATAACATGTAGCATAAGTAACATAAGCAAACATAACATGTGACATATATAACATAAGCAAACATAACATGTAGCATAAGTAACCTAAGAAAACATAACATGTAACATATACAATATAGCAACATATCATGTACATATATGGCATAATCAAACATAACATGCAACATATATATCATAGCAACATAACATGTAAACACAAATATAACATGGTAATCATAACATGTAAACATATGCAGGATGCTCTTTGAAAACATATATTATAGGTACGTAAACATAAATCTCAACATATTGGGCCCGACATTGTACCACATCATCATCATCATAGTGCGCATCCCTAAATAGACCCGAGGTAGCTAGTCTCGAACCTACTAGGTTACTAGGCCCGATCTTAGTCCGTCGACCTAAGGGCCATCAACATAACATAGAAGCCCATCCTAGGCCCGATCTTATTCCATCGACCTAGGGCATCTGGGAGCCCATCCCGTATTAGGCATGATCTTAGTCCGTCGACCTAGGGGCAATCGTAACATAGAAGTTCATCCTAGGCCCGATCTTAGTCCGTCGGCCTAGGGCAACTTAGGAGCCCATCCCTTTGGACCTTGTTAGGGTCCTGGTACAAGACATGCAGAAGGTAAAATACATACATGCTTCTTATCATAACATATCATATTTCATTTCATAAACATATTACATTTCATTTCATAAACTTATCATATTCCGTTTCATAAACATATCATAAATCACTTCATAAACATATCATATTTTACTTCATGAACATATCATACTTCATTTCATAACCATATCATGAATCACTTCATAAACATATCATATTTTACTTCATGAACAGATCATACTTCATTTCATAACCATATCATATTTCATTTCATAAACATATCATGAATCACTTCATAAACATATCATATTTTACTTCATGAACATATCATACTTCATTTCATAACCATATCATATTTCATTACATAACATATCTCAGATATCACACACATATAGGGCATGGCATAAGGCATAAACATCAAGAGCAAGTAAGCACTAACCTAGAGCATGTTATCTTCATCTAGCATCATTTAACATCACAAGTTAACATGAACTCACCTAAGCATAAACACATGTTAACCTAACCTAGAGCATGTTATCTTCATCTAGCATCATTTAATATCACCTAAACATAAAACACATGTTAACCTAACCTAGAGCATGTTATCTTCATCTAGCATCTTAACATCATCATATACATACAAGATATGGTATAAAACTTCATTGAAATCTCAAGAACAAGGTTTGGCCGAATGGTTCTTGGGGGCCTTTAGGGTTAAACTTTTACCAAATCCATCTAACATCCTAACATCATCATATACATACAAAATATGGTATAGAATTTCATTGAAACCTCAAGAACAAGGTTTGGCCGAATGGTTCATGGGGATTTTAGGGTTAAACTTTTAACCTAATCCATCTAACATCCTAACATCATCATATACATACAAAATATGGTATAGAATTTCATTGAAACCTCAAGAACAAGGTTTAGCCGAATGGTTCATGGGGCTTTTAGGGTTAAACTTTTAACCTAATCCATCTAACATCCTAACATCATCATATACATACAAAATATGGTATAGAATTTCATTGAAACCTCAAGAACAAGGTTTGGCCGAATGGTTCATGGGGGCTTTTAGGGTTAAACTTTTAACCTAATCCATCTAACATCCTAACATCATCATATACATACAAAATATGGTATAGAATTTCATTGAAACCTCAAGAACAAGGTTTGGCCGAATGGTTCAAGGGGGCTTTTAGGGTTAAACTTTTAACCTAATCCATCTAACATCCTAACATCATCATATTCATACAAGTATGGCATAGAACTTCATGGAAACTTCAAGAATAGGGTTTGGTCGAATGGTCAAGGGGGGGATTGACACAAAAACTTCAATCGAAAAGCTACTTGTATGCAGGTGAGGGGATACTTACATCCTTCAGTTTGCTTTTTGGTTGGAAGATGACCTAAGGGAAGCAACCTAGCCTTTCTATTTGCTTGGATGACCTTCGGACAATGGATGAGAAGGGGGAGGAGAAGTGGATCTCGGTGAGGAAGAGGATGAGAGGAGAGAAAATCAACTTGATAACTCATGTCTCCTCATTCCCCCCCCTATTTATTTATTTGAAGAGTCCCTTAGTCTCCCTTACCCCTAACTATAATTTCCCATATTCCTCTAATAATACAATCTTGTTGGGCTTCTGGTTAGTGGATGCATCTATAGGGCTTGGCTATCTCTAGAGGTTTGGGGTTCAATTCCTAGGCCTTGCATCCTTTTTGGCTCATTTTCTTTTATTTTTGAAAAACCCACATAAAGCCCATCATAATCGAGCCAAAAATTCTTGTAAAATTGCTAGAAATTTTACGGGCGTTACATAGTCCTAGATTTTCTATAGGATCATACAAACCTAAACCTCTACTCTACTAAGCACATTCCAAGTTCTCTCTTAAGTGATGAAAAATCCACTTCGGGGAGAGCTTGGTGGAAATGTCGGCAAGGTTGGACTTAGATTCTATGTAGTTAAGTTCAATGTCCCCCTTTGTCACATGATCTTTAATTAAGTGATGCTTCACTTCAATGTGATTTTTCCTAGAGTGATGTACCATATTTTTAATCAAATTTATGGTACTCATATTATCACAATAGACTTTAACATTGGAATAGTATAGCTCATAGTCCTCTAGAGTGTATCTCATCCAAAGCAATTGAGCTACACAACTACCCATAGTCACATACTCGGCCTTGGTGGTGGATAAAGCAACACAAGGTTACTGTTAGGGCAATCAACCCGTGATATGGTTTTGATGTGTGTGGCAAAGGATTTAAGTTAGGATGATTGGATTTGATATATGCATTGGAGTCTTGCAGGACATAGTAATTCGCACATGGAGCTTAGTCAAGTGTCACCACTCACAACCTCGTGCTTGAGTCGGAGAAGGAGCATTGCAGAGCCGTGCTCTTGATGCTGCCGAGGGATCGTCGGACGAGATGACTTGAAGCGAAGCCAAGGAAGCAGACTTCGAGGGCAAGAGACGCGAAGGAGCATTGCAGAGTCGTGCGCCTGATGCTGCCGAGGGATGTGGCCGCGAACGAAGAGAGCTTCGGCAAGGGACTTCGAGTGAGATGAGAGAATGAGTGAATTGTAAGTAGCTCATTAGGTGAACTTAGTCGAATGGCTGAGTGTCGGAGGCTCGACCGCAAGGGTTAAGGCTTACCCAACCACCGGAAGCTCAAACGGATGTAAGGTTTGAGTTTTTCCCGGCACCAGTTGACTGCCATGTCATGGCAATCGACTGCTCCAAGTCGATCAGCAATCGACTAGTGTTAGCTACTGGATCAAGTTGACATCAGTTGACTACTTAAGGGAAGCAGTCGATTGATGGCACTGTGCACGGGCACAGAAGCTAGTCGAGCTCGCGGGTCACTGGACTGGAAGTCGATATCAGTCGATTGATCATATGACTATTGGAGAATCGGTCGTGGATCCTACGAATCCGATCTATTTAGAAACCATTGGAGTCGACATCAGTCGATTGATGAAAGAATCAGTCGACTGATAGTGCTCAACGGGAAGAATTGCTTTCTCTCTATAAAAAGAGAGGGTGGGGGCTTGTAGATGGTTAATCTTTATGCTCAAAATATTCTACTAAGTGCCCCACAAAGCTCAAACTCCTTCTTCTAGTTTTCTTTCATATTTATTGTAAAAGAAGGAGTGATCTCTTGTTGTAAAGGTTTACCTCCACCTTGCTTGGGCCAAAGGGAGAGACAAATAGTGGATTGGTTGCGGAGTGATTCATCGGAGACGAATTGAACCATGGATTATCGGCGAGGCCATGAACTACGTTACATTGTGGTGTTAGCATTTGTATTTTCTATTCTTTCTTTGTATTTGTCTTAATTGTTTACATTAGTATATTCTGCTTGCGCTAATAGTGTTTGTAGACGAGCAATCAATGAATGACTATCATCATCTACGATAAAGGCTATTCACCCTCTCTAGTCGGCCAACATCGATCCTACAAGTGGTATCAGAGCCAAGTCGCTTATCGAGGACTAACGACCGCAACAAGCACAATCAAGGATGGCCGGCTCCAACATTCACCCACCAAAGTTCGAGGGAGAATTTGCTTGGTGGAAGAAGCGAATGGAGGTATTTTTCGAAACCGATTTTGAAATTCTATTAATAATGGGAAATAGTTTCGAGATACCTAGGGGTGAAGATTGGGAGCAAATAGAGAAGACAAGATGGACAAAGAGACAAAGAGAGGAGTACTTGGCAAATTCGAAGGCCAAGCATCACTTGTACAACGTACTCCTCCAACAAGAAATCAACCGGATTGGAGAGTGTGCAAGTGCTAAAGAGATGTGGGAGAAGCTAGTAGAGCTTCATGAAGGTACCTCGGAGGCCAAGCTTGCAAGGAGAGACCTCCTCCGCTCTTAACTATCAAATATTAAACTTGAAAAGGGAGAAAAGGTAACTTCATTACATTCTAGGTTTAAAGAAATTTTAATTAGGCTAACAAGTGTATGAGAAAAACTTTCGAACCAGGATATGCTCATGAAAGAAATCGATGCTTTTCCCCGGTCATCGAAATGGAGCTCAATGGTGGACTCCTTCTACATGTCAAAGAATTTAGAAGTAAGCACCTTGGAGGAGTTCTTCTCAACCATGGAGCTCCATGAAACAAGGCTTGAAGGAATAAATGAAGAATCAAGTATCAAGCCATCAAGAGGAGTAGCCTTGGTAGCCAACAAGGGGAAGAAGAAGAAGATAGAGATTTCCTCCTCCGATGAAGCATCCTCCTCTTCCTCCATGAATAACAATGAAGATGCTTATATGGTAAGGAAGGTAAGGTGTGCTTTAAGAAATTTAAAATTTAACAAATCTTATGATAGGAGAAGGCACAAGAGGAAAATCATATGCTACAATTGCCAACAAGAGGGACATATAAGAGATGATTGTCCCCTCTTGAACAAGAGCAAAGAAGAGAGGAAGAAGAAAGAGGAAAAGAAGAAGGGGAGCAAGAAGAAAAAGGAAGAAGAGAAGAAGGCCAAAGAAAAAGGGAAGGCCAAAGCACTCAAAGCAAGGACTTGGGATGATCCTTCTTCCTCCTCATCATCATCGGAGGAAGAAAATGCCTTTGTCACAAATTTGGCACTAATGACATTTGATGACCTAGACACCTCCTCCTCCGAGCAAGAAGAAAGAAGCATAAGTGAGGAGAGCTCTAGTGAAGGGGGAGGCTCATCATCATCATCCTCATCCGAAGAAGAAGACATGGAGACTATGGTAATGAATCTCTCACCAAATAAAATAGTTTCCATGATTTCTAGCCTTACTAAGGACTTATTTAGGGCTAAGAAAAAGAATAAATGCATGTTTGATCAAATTAAGGACTTAGAAGAAAAACTAGAAAAAGAATGCTTAAATATTAATGATAATATTTCCTCTAGTCTCAATGATGCATGCTCACATGATAACTATATGCCTTTTAATATTAGTGATGCATGTATGGATGAAAATAGGGTCTTAAGGGAAAAAGTAGATCATTTAACCAAGGCCTTAAAAAAATTCACCATAGGCTCCAACACTTTGAACATGATCATAGGGAGCCAAAGGGCAAGCTTCAATAGGAAAGGCCTAGGATATAAGGAAAATAAAAATGAAAAGGCCTATAAATGTTTAATTGCTAGGGGTCAAGATAAAAAGAAAACAATAGCTAGAAAATGGATCCCTAAGAAATTTTTAGTGAACCCCATAGGAAAGAATTTGTTTTGGGTTCCTAAATCCATCCTTAAGGGTTAGAAAAACCCTAGGATAGTCAACCATAAGGATTTCACCTATATCTTATTATTTGGTTGACTTAGGATGGGGGGACTTAATTTTTGAAATAGTATTGGGTGATGATAATGCACCCATAAATAGTTTAAATCATGCTTGACTCATTGTCATGTTTTTAATATCTAATGCATGATTACAAATTGATAGATACATGTGTTTCATGATCATAATGTGAAATTAATTCATATATATTTTTATGATCATGTGGTATGTTAGGATGATACTTAACCATGGGTAGAATTGTATGAAATTGAAGGTTAAGTACAAAAATACCTTTAGGAACATCTCACATCCACCATAAGGATAACTTTGATTGAAAACATAGTATGGGTGAGATGATAGGATGATACAAATGGTCCACTAATGCCTATGGCATTTAGATGGTCATTTTAAGTATCAAAATAACAATAATAGACCAATCATGGGGAAGGCTTATGTTTAATTCATAGACATATTGCCCAAAGATCATGGTTAGATATTTCAAATGTTTTGAAAACCATTTCTTATTTCATAAACTGAATTTTCATGTTTTGAGAAGCTTCAAGGCAAAACTAGGCTTTTAAAATTGATATAAACTTTAGATATTTTCCAACTTTTGAGATTTTGCCTAATTTTCGAAAATATAATGATTTTTCATGGAAAACTATTTTTCATTAATAAAGGAACTTACAAGAAATGTGTTCCCCAAATTTCATGATTTTTCGAATTTTATATAATCTTTTATGCATTTCTAAAAGTCAGCCCGAAAATCAAAAAATCTCAAAATCAGTGTGTCACGATCAGAATCAACCAATGATCGATCGACTGAAAATATGCCCAATAACTTCTTTTATCAGATTTTAAGGCATGTTTTGGTATTTTTCCTCTTCTTAGACTTGATGTCATGCTTGAATAACTTAGTTTAATCTTTTTGATGGTGTCAAAGGGGGAGAAATATGTATGTTTAAGTAAGTAATATTAAGGGGGAGAATTGCATTTAGGGGGAGTTTCATGTATTAAGGGGGAGAGTTGATAATCATGTTTATTCACATGCTTTCTTACCTTAATATTTTTATCAAATGTTTACCTAACTTAAACGGATTGTCACACATCAAAAAGGGGGAGATTGTTAGGGCAATCAACCCGTGATATGGTTTTGATGTGTGTGGCAAAAGGTTTAAGTTAGGATGATTGGATTTGATATGTGTGTTGGAGTCTTGCAGGACTTAGTAATTCGCACATGGAGCTTAGGCAAATGTCACCGCTCACAACCTCGTGCTTGAGTTAGAGAAGGAGCATTGCAGAGTCGTGCACTTGATGCTGCCGAGGGACCGCCGGACGAGATGACTTGAAGTGAAGCCAAGGAAGCAGACTTCGAGGGCAAGAGACGCGAAGAAGCATTGCAGAGTCATGCGCCTGATGCTGCCGAGGGATGTGGCCTCAAACGAAGAGAGCTTCGGCGAGGGACTTCGAGTGAGATGAGAGAATGAGTGAATTGTAAGTAACTCATTAGGTGAACTTGGTCGAATGGCTAAGTGTCGGAGGCTCGACTACAAGGGTTGAGGTTTACACGATCGCCGGAAGCTCAAACGGATGTAAGGTTTGAGTTTTTTCCAGCACCAGTCGACTGCTCCAAGTCGATCGGCAATCGACTGGTGTTAGCTGCTGGATCAAGTCGACATCAATCGACTGCTTAAGGGAAGAAGTCGACTGATTGCACTGTGCACGGGCATAGAAGCTAGTCGAGCTCGCGGGTCACTCGATTGGAAGTCGACATCAGTCGACTGATGAAAGCATCAGTCGACTGATAATATGACTGTTGGAGAATCAGTTGCAGATCCCACGAATCCGTCTGGTCAAAAGCCGTTGGAGTCGACATCAGTCGACTAATGAAAGAATCAGTCGACTGATAGTGCTCAACTGGAAGAATTGCTTCCTCTCTATAAAAAGAGAGGGTGGGGGCTTGTAGATGGTTAATCTTCATGCTCAAAACATTCTACTAAGTGTCCCACAAAGCTCAAACTCCTTCTTCTAGTTTTCTTTCATATTTATTGTAAAAGGAGGAGTGATCTCTTGTTGTAAAGGTTTACCTCCACCTTGCTTGGGCCAAAGGGAGAGACCAATAGTGGATTGGTTGCGGAGTGATTCACCGGAGATGAATCGGACCATAGATTAGCGGCGAGGTTGTGAACCACGTTACATTGTGGTGTTAGCATTTGTATTTTCTATTCTTTCTTTGTATTTGTCTTAATTGTTTACATTAGTATATTCCATTTGCGCTAATAGTGTTTGTAGACGAGCAATCAACGAACGACTATCATCATCTACGGTAAAGGCTATTCACCCCCCTCTAGCCGGCCAACATCGATCCTACAGTTACTTCCTACTACTCCAACTAACTAGGGAGGATCCAAGAAATTGGCATCCACCACTAGTACTCTTCCGATCCAATTTTCAACCCGCATAATCAGAATCGATATACCCAACCAAGTTAAAAGACCTAGTCTTAGGGTACCAAAGTCATACACTTAGTGTGCCTTTAATGTATCTTAAAATTCTTTTAACGACCACTAAGTGAGACTCTTTGGTACAAGATTGGTATCTAGCACACATACCTACCGCAAACAAAATATTGGGTCTACTAGCGGTTAGGTATAGAAGGCTACTGATCATGCTTCTATATAGTTTTGAGTCAACTTTCTTGATCATTGTATATTTTTGTGTTGGTTGCCATAGGGGTGTTTACTGCCTTAGAATTTTCCAAACCAAATTTCTTGATCATTTCTTTGATATATTTTGTTGGTGCAACAATGCCCCAAGCATTTGTATGTTTTGATGTTTGGATAATCATCTAAGTTAGGCAACAAATTGTGATCTAAATTGTGATGATATCTAAGTGACAGGGAAATCCAAGTATGAAGACTTGGTGAAAGAAAAGTCCAAGGTAAAGGTTTGGCGGCATAAGACCAAGCATGTTGTCTTGGTAGCATTAAGTCCAAACGGACCTTGGCAAAGGGAGCCCAAAAGCAAGTCTTGGCAGCATAAGTCCAAGCATGTAGACTTGGCGGCGTAAGGTCCAAGCACGCTTTGGCAAAGAAAAACTCTAGACATGACAAAACCAAAGGAGCTCTTGGAAGCAAAGCACAAAGGATGAACAAGTCGCGGACTCGCAGGGATCCTGAAGGCGCAAGGCTTAAGGAAGAGCTAGGAGGTTAAGTCTAGGTCTAGGGGGAGAAATCAAGTGTGAAATATTCACACTTGATGAGTATCACGATCGACACGATGTATCGATCGGAGCCGACCGAGTCGTCGGTGAAACTCGACTAGCAAATCGATTGTGACCAAGGCAACGATCGATGTTGCAATCACCGATCGCCAATAGTGGCAATGATCGGCGATAGACATAAAACGAGCACGTAATGGAGTCGACTCGATCGCGGATCACTGATCGATCACTCCATCACCGATCGATGGAGGATCACCAACTGATGAAAGTGCCGTTGGATGAAATGACTCTGAATCCCGCGAATCTGGCTATTCAGAAGTCGTTAACCACGCCAGTAGTCGACTGATGCTGTACATCAGTCGACTGATCGTGCTCCAACGGGAAAATCAGCCTCTTCTCTATAAAAAGAGGGCTGGTAGAGGTTTTTGGGGTTAATGCTTATTTCCTAATCTTTCTCAAGAGCCTCCACAAATTCTTTAGCCTTCTAAGTGATTTAAATCTCCTCCTCTTCTCTCTAAGCTTAGATCTTCATTCTTTGTAAAGAGGAAGAGTTGTGTGTAAAGAAAACTTATTAGTGGATTTTCTTGGATTGATCCACCTTAAGGATCGCCGTGGAGTAGGAGCGCTATCTCCGAACCACGTAAAAGGCTTTGTTTGCGTTTGCTATTGTTTTTACATATATTATTGTGTTTGCTTCCGCTAATCATTTTTGTAGAAATCGAAAAATGCTATTCACCCCCCCCCTCTAGCTTCCAAATGATCCCTAACAAGTGGTATCAGAGCCCGGATCGCATCGTAAGATCTAGCAATCAACCGGAGCAAAGATGGCATTTAAAGAGGGGTATAGCACGGCGAGGCCTCCGTTCTTTGACGGCAACAATTTCGGATATTGGAAAGGTAGGATGGAGTATTATTTAATGAACGATATTGAGAATTGGTTTAGCGTTGTAGATGGTTTTGAGAAGCCGATCGACGAATCCGGAGCACCACTACCGACAAAAGATTGGACAAGACAGATGGCCAAGAAAGCCCAAGCAAATGCAAAAGCAACAACCACACTTCAATGTGGTCTATCCAAGGAGCAACTCTCCAAGGTCGGGCCATTCAACTCCACAAAAGAGCTTTGGGAGAAGCTCATCGAACTCAACGAAGGATCCAAAGAGACAAGAAGGGCCAAGAGGGATCTTTTGATTGGCCAACTCCAAAGCTTCACTATGAAGACAAATGAAACCGTGAGCCAAATGCACGGGCGCTTCAAGGAAGTAGTCAACGAACTACACGTTATAGGTGAAAAGGTCGACAACCGAGACCTTGTAAGGTATGTACTACAAGCTTTCCCTAGGACCACCTTATGGGCCTCAATGGTAGATGCCTATAAGGTCTCTAGGGATCTTTCATTAGTCAAATTAGATGAACTATTTTGTGAATTTCAATTGCATGAACAAGCTAACACTTCATCCAAAGAGAAGGGTATAGCTCTTTTTGTAGGAAAGAAGGAGAAGAAGAAAAAGGAAAAGAAGGAGGCGTCTTCCTCATCCGAATCCGAGGAAGACTCATCAAGTAGTGAGGATGAGCTATCGGCAAGTGAGGTGGCACACTATGTCAAGAAATTTGGTGGGAAGTCAAGGAGGCTCACCAAGAAAGATGTGAAGAGGATGTTTCAATCCTCAAGAGGTAAATCTTCAAACAATTCAAATTCTATTTCTAACGTGACTTGTTTTGGTTGCAACAAGAAAGGGCATATAAAGCCAAATTGCCCAGAACTAAAGAAAAAGGAGGAGAAGGAAAAGAAGAAGAAGGAAAAGAAGGAAAAGAAGAAGAAGGAGGCGATGATGGCACAAACATGGGATACTCTAAGTATGGAGGAGTCTTCCGACGATGAAGAAGTTTGCCATACAACCTGGAATTTAGCCCTCATGGCATTGGAAGAAATCGGAAGCTCAAGCGAGGAGTCTTCTTCCTCTTCAAGCGATGAATCATCATCAAGTGATGATGATGAGGTAAACAACTCACTCAAAGTAGATTTACTTTATAAGACTATTGCATGCTTACAAAATGCTTTAAATAGATCAAAAACTAGGATTAAGGATCTAAAATTAGAGAACAAATCATTTAAGAATGTAGATGCATCATGTGATAAACCATCTAGTGACCATTGTACTCTTAGGGACGAAAATGATGAGTTAAGAAAAGAAATAGGTAAACTAAGAGCATGCCTAGAAAAGTTCACTAATGGTTCTAAATATCTAGATATGATTATTAAGGATCAAAGGGCAATTTACAATAAGGCCGGATTAGGATATAGACCTAAGGAGAAAGAGGTAGCATTTGCATCCCTAGTTAGTAGAAAATCAATGATTAAAAGCAAGGGGAGAAAGGCATGGATACCTAAGAAATTTGTAATTGATGCTAGTGGTCCTAAGATTTGGGTACCTAAGGATTGTATCTTTTATGTGATATAGGTAGATGAACCAAGCTTGTGGATAGTCGATAGTGGATGCTTAAAGCATATGACCGGGGATGAGAGAAAATTCTCCACTATCAACCATACTAGCAAAGGAAAGGTGTCATTTGGTAATAGCGGTAAACTTAAAATTCTAGGAAAGGGCACCATTGAGGTATCTCCCAATCTTGCCATTCATAAAGTTCTATTAGTTAAAAATATGAAATTTAATTTACTTAGTGTAAGCCAATTATGTGATGCAAATTTTGATGTTAAATTTGATTCCTCAAAATGCTTTATAAGACACAAAACTATAAATGATTGCATGTTAGTAGGCTTTAGGAAATCAAATATATATTATGTTGATTTATCCTATGCTACTAATTCTTCCACTAAGTGTCTTATTGCAAAAGAGGAAGAAAGTTGGCTTTGGCATAGGAGGCTAGGACACATTAACATGAAGAATATAGCCAAAATAGCAAAATTAAAGCTAGTCAAAGGATTGCCTAGAGTCAAATTTCTCAAGGACAAGATGTGTGATGCTTGCCAAGAAGGGAAGCAATCAAAAACATCACACAAAGGTAAAAATTTACTTAGTACCACTTTACCGTTAGAATTATTACATATGGATCTATTTGATTGCCATAGTACCCCATCTATAATTGGTAGTAAATATTACTTGGTAATAGTAGATGATTTTTCTAGGTTTACTTGGGTGTTTTTCTTGAAAAATAAAGATGAAACTTTAGAAATAATCATAGGATTTAGCAAAAGAGTAGAAAATGAAAGAAAACTCAAAATCAACCGAATCCGTAGTGATCATGGTGGAGAGTTTGAGAATTCTAACTTTTCAAATTTTTGCTTAGAACAAGGGTACAAGCATGAATTTTCTTGTCCTAGAACACCCCAACAAAATGGGGTTGTGGAAAGGAAAAATCGTGCCTTACAAGAAGCGGCTAGGACAATGCTTAATGCATATTCCTTACCTAGCTACTTGTGGGCGGAAGCGGTTAATACCGCTTGCTATATCCAAAATAGGGTATTGATTCATAGGTTCTTAGGAAAAACTCCATTTGAATTGTGGAATGGTAAAATTCCAACAATTCATTATTTTAAGGTTTTTGGATGTAAAGTCTATATCTTAAATACCAAAGACAACCTAAGTAAGTTTGAGTCCAAAGCGGATGAGGGAATCCTAGTTGGATACTCATCCACTAGTGTAGGATATAGAGTTTACAATAAAAGGACTCAAAAGATTGAAGAATCTTCGAATGTTCAATTTGATGAAAATTCAAATACATACCCTAGGAAATCCCCTATTGATGATGACATAAACAATGAAAATCAAGGAATTACCCAACAATTGCAAGATTTAACCTTAGGGGGTAATGAAAAAGGGGGAGGATTGGATCAAGGGGGAGTAAGGGATGACTCCGATGATGAACATAGGATTGAAGTTAATCATGATCAAACTCAACTTGATACACCTCCTAGAACCATAAGAGTTCATCAAAGTCACCCATTAGATCAAATTGTGGGTGAATTATCTCAAGGAGTTAGGACTAGGTCATTCCATAGGGATCCCACTAGTCATATAGCTCTAATTTCTCAAATTGAGCCCAAAAACATTAAAGATGCATTACTTGATCCGGATTGGATCTTAGCAATGCAAGATGAGTTGGCTCAATTTGATAGGAGTCAAGTGTGGGAGTTAGTTCCTAGACCAAGTGAAAACACTATTATTACTACAAGATGGGTCTTTAGGAACAAACTAGATGACCAAGGGAATATCACTAGAAATAAAGCACGATTAGTTGCAAGGGGTTTTAATCAAGTTGAAGGACTTGATTATGATGAAACATATGCCCCGGTTGCTAGATTAGAGTCCATTAGAATACTTTTAGCATATGCCTCCTATATGGGTTTCAAACTCCATCAAATGGATGTCAAATCGGCATTCCTAAATGGGTTTATTAAGGAAGAGGTGTATGTAGAACAACCTCCCGGGTTTGAAAATACGGACTACCCAAACCATGTATACAAGCTTAGAAAAGCCTTATACGGTTTGAAACAAGCTCCCCGGGCTTGGTATGAAAGATTGTCAACTTTCCTAATCTCTAAGGATTTCAAAAGGGGTAGTATAGATCAAACTCTCTTTATAAAGTTTGATACAAACTTTGCAAAATTTTAGAACCTTTTGCTAGTTTCCAAATTTGTATCGATATTGAAATCTGGAAAACATATATTTTTCAAAATATTTTTCCTTGATAAAGTATGATTTCACAAATGTGTACACAAATTTTCATGATTTTTCGAGGTTTCTAGAATTTCTGACGCATTTCTAAACTTGGCCTGAAAAGGCTGATTTTCGTATTACAGGTATAGCAGTCGACTGGTTCAGAAACCAGTCGACTGATACACTGTGTTTTCTGAAAATTAGCCTCATTTTCTGAGGTTTAGTGTATTGTTGATATCCTAAAGAAATAACATGGTAGTATTGAGTATAAACAATGTGTATGGATGTTTAATGCCGTGTTTTAGGGGGAGTTTCACAAAATATATCTTTCTCCTCCAAAATTTACATTGTTGGTGCAAAGTTAGGATTTAAACTTTCAAATTGTTTGATGACTTTGGCTCAACATGTATTTTATTCATCATAATCTATATCTTGGATTAAGGGGAAGTTAAAATTTTAAAATCTATGCCTTAGTTCAAGATTGTCAAACACTCAATCTTTTCATGAAATATATGCTTTTATCTTTCTTTTCTTTTTGATGTATGTCAAAGGGGGAGAAGAAATGTTTAAGTTAGAATTGGAATTGGATATATGATGTGATAATATGTGTATCTTTAAAAGACCTAACTTAAATGATTGCCAAACATCAAAAAGGGGGAGATTGTTGGTGCAACAAAGCCCCAAGCATTTGTATGTTTTGATGTTTGGATAATCATCTAAGTTAGGCAACAAATTGTGATCTAAATTGTGATGATATCTAAGTGACAGGGAAATCCAAGTATGAAGACTTGGTGAAAGAAAAGCCCAAGGTAAAGGTTTGGCGGCATAAGACCAAGCATGTTGTCTTGGCAGCATTAAGTCCAAACGGACCTTGGCAAAGGGAGCCCAAAAGCAAGTCTTGGCAGCGTAAGTCCAAGCATGTAGACTTGGCGGCGTAAAGTCCAAGCATGCTTTGGCAAAGGAAAACTCTAGACATGACAAAACCAAAGGAGCTCTTGGAAGCAAAGCGCAAAGGATGAACAAGTCGCGGACTCAGAGGGATCCTGAAGGCGCAAGGCTTAAGGAAGAGCTAGGAGGTTAAGTTTAGGTCTAGGGGAAGAAATCAAGTGCGAAATATTCACACTTGATGAGTATCGATCGGACACGATGTATCGACCGGTCTGCAGTGCTCGATCGAGTCGGTGAAACCTCGACTAGCAATCGATCTTTGTGACTAAGGCGGATCGATGTTGATCCGATCGCCAATAGTGGCATCGATGATAGACATAAAAACGAGCACGCGAATGGAGTCACACTCATTGCGGCCGTGATCACTCGGATCGATCACTCCATCACCGATCGATGGAGGGATCACGATCGATGAAAGTGCCATTGATGAAACGACTCAATCCCACGAATCCTGCTATTCGTCGCTAATTAACCAGAATGATCGATGTTGTACATCAGTCGACTGATCGTGCTCCAACGGGAAAATCAGCCTCTTCTCTATAAAAAGAGGGCTGGTGGAGGTTTTTGGGGTTAATGCTTATTTCCTAATCTTTCTCAAGAGCCTCCACGAATTCTTTAGCCTTCTAAGTGATTTAAATCTCCTCCTCTTCTCTCTAAGCTTAGATCTTCATTCTTTGTAAAGAAGTGGAGTTGTGTGTAAAGAAAGCTTATTAGTGGATTTGCTTGGATTGATCCACCTTAAGGATCGCCGTGGAGTAGGAGCGCTATCTCCGAACCACGTAAAAGGCTTTGTTTGCGTTTGCTATTGTTTTTACATATATTATTGTGTTTGCTTCCGCTAATCATTTTTGTAGAAACCGAAAAATGCTATTCACCCCCCCCCTCTAGCTTCCAAACGATCCCTAACATATTTGGTTTGGTATATGTGGATTCCCTCATTGGTTTGTTTTACTTGTAAACCTAAAAAGAAATTTAACTCCCCAACTACACTCATTTCAAACTCATTTTCCATATTTTTGATGAAGTCTTGAAAGAGTTCATCATTTGTTGACCCAAAAATGATGTCATCAACATACACTTGAGCCACAAAGATATCCTTTGATTTTGACTTAATGAAAAGAGTTTGATCTACTTGGCCCCTTCTAAAATCCTTAGAAATTAAGAAAGATGACAATCTTGCATACCGGGCCCGGGGCACTTATTTTAACTCATACAAAGCTTTTCTAAGCTTATATACGTGGTTTGGATAGTCTACACTCTCAAACCCAAAAGGTTGTTCTACATATACTTCTTCCTTAATAAATTCATTTAAGAATGCCGATTTTACATCCATTTGATAAAGTTTAAAACCCATGTAAGAGGCATATCCTAATAGGATTCTAATTGACTCTAACCTAGCAACCGGGGCATAAGTTTCATCATAGTCAAGTCCCTCAACTTGATTGAAACCCCTTGCAACTAACCTAGCTTTGCTTCTAGTTATGTTTCCTTGATCATCTAGCTTATTCCTAAAGACCCATCTTGTGGTAACAATAGTGCTACCATTGGGTCTAGGGACTAGCTCTCACACTTGACTTCTCTCAAATTGAGCTAATTCTTCTTACATTGCTAAAATTCAATCCGGATCAAGTGATGCATCATTGATTGATTTTAGCTCAATTTGGGATATGAGAGATACTTGACTAGTAGGAGCTCTATGAAAGGACCTAGTTCTCACTCCTTGGGATAGTTCTCCTACAACTTAGTCTAGGGGATGATTGTGATGAATCTTTAATGTTCTAGGAGGTGATTCAAATTGATTTTGATCATGGTTGTCTTCCTTCCTCCTCTCATCATCGGAGTCTCCTCTTTCTCCCCTTTGATCTAATCCTCCCCCTTGATCATTACCCCCTAAGGTCAAGTTTTGAAGTTTTTGGGTAATGTCTTGATTATTGTCATTGATATCCTTATCAATGGAGAATTTTCTAGGATATGTACTAGAGGCCTCATCAAATTGAACATTAGAGGATTCCTCAACCTTTTGGGTCATCTTGTTGTAGACTCTATATCCTCTACTAGTGGATGAGTATCCATCTAGACTTCCCTCATCCGCTTTAGACTCAAATTTTCCTAAGTTGTCTTTGGTGTTTAAAATGTAGACTTTGCATCCAAAGACTTTGAAGTATTGAATTGTAGGAGTTGTGTCATTCCATAATTCAAATGGTATTTGTTGGTGCAGTAGGCATATAAGTCAAACCTGAGTTTTGATTATAGAAAACAATACAAAGTTAAGCTCATATTATTATCTCACGAGCTAAATCGAGTGTGCAGAAAAGTGCTAAAGCTGGAGCTGAAGGCTAGCGACTGTTAGTAATATATGAGAGATGTCCTAAGGCAATCGCCTTATGTATGAACCATTTATATGATAAATGAAGATTCACTATTTGAGTATACATGGTTTCATGTATTTGATTGGATCTTAAACTCATTTGTTGAATGTCCGCGATACGACTCACAGCATGAGAGAATTTATGATTGGATCACAACTAGTGAGTATCTCTACATGTGTAATTGTGATGTATCGGAATTATCCCTAGTCGATGAATTGATGGATTTGTACACCATCAATTCTGTCGATACTAGCACGAGGTATACTCCTTGGTGTATCCAAGCAGCTAATTCTCACTGGCTGGAGACATTGTGATGTCCGGAGTTAATCGTGGATGCTAGTTATGGTAACTAGTTCATTGGAGTGACCAGCCGTAAGACTTCATATGGTTCTCTGCATATATAGATATGTCAATGAAGTTCTTACTGTAGCTTAAGTGCGATGTTCCTTTGACTTGCGGTATTCAAGTTATCTTGATCATAAAGACTTATGCTTTGACATCTTAAGCAAGCATCTCTGTGGAGATGTGGACCTGGGATGATTGGGTATAAGTCGAAGTGATCGAAGGTGTTTGAATAGCCTATAAAGGATTCACCACTCCTTGCGAGGAGATGTATACCCATGGCCTCTCGTCGGATTATTACTAAAGTCTTTGGCCAAAGCATTACATATTTAGAGTAAGGTACTCTTGGATACATGTGCGGTAACTAGAATCCGTAGGACGAGGAAATGATACTTGGGCTAGGTGTGACGTAGTCGACCTAGTGGGGACTAACACTATAGACCATGTCCTGAACCAAGTGGGTATAAGATGCATGAAGGGAATGGGGCCCGATTCATTGTAGCTGCTAAAGGGTTTCAGAAATGGTTATGGATCAACCGTTGATTTTTTTGGTTAATTGGGGATCATGATGTACTACTAGGTGCCACTCATGATCGTTCTATAATTAATGGTTAATTATAGACGGCCAACATAAACCGAGAACCTATTTGGTCACACGCACAACGAGCGTAATCTGAAGGATTTAAAACGAGCTTGAGAATGAGATTCTCAGACCGAGAGAAACTAAGTTTGGTTGGACCAAACAAGAAGCGAGCATGAAATCGTTTCAGTCGCAATGGAAGCGTGGATGAGCCGTGTCTTATGAAGACATAATGGATGAACCAAAATGGTTTGGTTCTAATCCAATGGAGGAGAATAAATTAAAGGGTTTGGTTTATTTTAAACGAATGAACCAAAGTTGGTTCGGTTCGTTTTAACTTAAAATAAACCATCATGGTTTGGTTTATTTTAACTTATATTAATGGAGCGGGTTAACGGGCCTTATGGTTATGATCCAATAACCATTAAGAGAATTAGTTCTCTATAAAAGAGGGCTTAAGGTTTTGTTAAGCCCTAATCCAAAAACCCTAACCTAATAGTTGCCGCCCACCTCCCCTTGGAGATTTCGGCGCCAACCCTCCTCCTTGCCGCCGCCCACCTTGAAGCTCCTTGGCCGGCGTCCAGAAGGTGCTGACCTTCACTCTTGCCGGCGTCGAGCTGTTGCCGGAGGAGCTCCGGTGATCTCCATTGGGTTTGGCATCAAGGTGAGCTTCATCCTACCTTTTTGGCCGGCCCTAATTCCTCCACCAAAGCTGTCCAGTTTTCTGGACAGCTTGTTTCCCTCTTGTCGGAGCGTCGTTTGGACGACAGTTGGAGCTAGGGGTGTGCATTCGGTTAAAACCGAACCGACCGAACCGATTAAGATCGAAATCGAATAAACTGAATTTTTTTTAACTAAACCGAACCGACCGAAATTTTCCAATGAACCGAACCGATTTTGTAAAAAAAAAAATCGGTTTTTTCGGTTAAAAACCGAAAAAACTGATTTTTTCGGTTCGACACGGCCGGTGAGAAATGTGCGACACGCCTGTGTTGAGCGCTGGAACTCCAGACGTGTCGCTGAGAAACACGGGCGTGTCGCACATGTGAAATGTGCGACACGCCTATGTTGAGCACAACACAGGCGTGTCGCACATTGGCCTGTGTTGTGCTTGTGCGACACGCCTGTGTTGAGCACAACACAGGCGTGTCGCGGAAAAAAATCGGTCAGTTCGGTTAACCGAATTTTTCCGATTAAAACCCGAAACCGAACCGAAAAAACCGAATAAACTGATATTTTTGAATAAAAAAACTGAATTTCTGATTAAACCGAACCGAACTTGAAAGTTCGGTCAGTTCGGTCAGTTTTTTCGGTTTAACCGACCGATTGCACACCCCTAGTTGGAGCTCCGACAGCGCCTAACTTACCGGGGATTCGATCTCCGGTAATCCTCATAGGTGGAGGACGAAGGATTCGTCAAACGGTTGACAAATACCTCTCCGGAAAAGCGAGTTTTGAGGACTCATCTTTGGATCCGAATTTGGATTCGGATCGTGATCCTCTCTCGATCACGTCATCTTCAACACGAGGCTAGTAACCCGTACGAAGACGAAGCTCGTGACTTTGTGAAGTCATCCCGAAGATACTCGGCGTGGATACGGATAGAGACGATTCTAGCGAGGATCGTTCCGGTTGATGTCGTTCCCGCTACACGTGATACGAAAGGTATACGTAGTTAAATTTCCTTTTATTGTAAAATTTAAATTTACAGTTATGTCTACACATGTTGTACTATGCATGCGTGTGATGTGTGTGTTTTAATAAATGTAGATTTATTATTTTTATTTCTTCCGTTGTGCACATGTTTGCGAAACATGTTCGAACACACACTCGCCGCGGTGCCAGAAACCCAACAGCGACACCCGGAGGAAGCCACGGTGGTCGGGCGACACTCGAGTAACTTCGGAGGGAGCCGAAGGAATCGAGTGGAAGGTCGGAAGCAAGAGCTACAAAGTAAGTATCGAGGTAAGCTCGTGTGTGTGAGCGTAAGTGAGGTCGTATCCTCCTTATGGGGATGGTCTTAAGCATAGATCCGACCAAAGACATCCCATGGATGGTCTAGATCTAGATCGGATGGTCGACGACCATCGAAATAATGTTTTTGTTAAGCTAACTTTGATTTCAGCTAGCATCAATCAACTACCAGCTTGGAGCACTCGACCGATCGTTCATCATCATGCCGCTGATCGGCCTTTCGGCCCGATCTTGCCATCGACTGATGATGGCCATCAGTCGACTGATGGTCAAGGATCAGCTTCGAGGAGTCAAGCCTTATCACCTCATTTCAAAGAGATTGGTGCTCAAATCTAATTGGTTGAAGATCCTCTCGAGAAGAGACTCAAAGGCTATAAAAGGAGGGTCTCTCCTAGGATTTTCTCATCAATTCTAAGTTCCCTAAAGCCTCCGCAATGCTGCAACTCTCCGATGACGAAGTGCTACTACTCTGACGATCTAAGCTTGAGTTTTCATTTCTTATTCATCAGTATAAGTTTAATTTAGATTATCTCTTTTATATTATTGTCTCGGAGCTTTTTATCGTAACGAGGAGAGGGGGAGTGTCCCTCTACCTCAAGCTTTTGTGGTTTTTTGTATTTGATTAACTCCTACCTTCAACGAGGAGGAGTTCGTTAGTACTTTGCCCTTCGTGCATGGTCAAGGACCACTAGGGCCTTGGAGTAGTAGCCGTCAGCTACGAACCAAGTAAAAACCCTTGTGTCTTTATTTTTATATTGTTTTTCTCCGCTGCGTTTACTTGTGTCTTGAAACGAATTCCAAAGAAAAAGTTTCTATCGCTATTCACCCCCCCCTCTAGCGATCCGCTAGATCCAATAATTGGTATCAGAGCCGGGGGTGCTAAGATTTGGTGAAACCACCAATCTAGCTTTTTACATTTTTTTCCTTTTTAATTCTGTTTATTTCAAATTTGTTTCATTTGTTTAGTTTTTCTCCCGCACTACTAATCCAAGACGCAAGTCTTGGTACATTTCGATCGTTTATGTTGTTGTTAGGTTTTTTCGCCTTCATTCTCTTGTTTTTTTGTATCAATGGCCCATCTCGAGGGTTTTAGCACCGTCCGACCTCCATTTTACAACGGAAATGACTTCCGTTATTGGAAGGGTCGGATGGAGTGCTTCCTTAAGACCCAAATCAAGATGTGGATCATAATCCAAACGGGATTCACACTTCCGACTAACGAAGTGGGTGAATCTTTGGATTATGACCAATGGACCAATGCTACAAAAAGACAAGTCGAAGCCGACGCCAAGGTGACTCAAATCCTCCAATGCGGCTTGTTCAAGGAGGAGCTTAATCGCGTCGGCCTATTCATTAGTGCCAAAGACTTATGGACAAAGTTGGTGAAATTACACTAAGGGACCGATGAAGCCAAGGTATGTAAGTGCGATCTCTTATTCAATAGGTTATATAATCTAAAAATGCAGGAACACGAGACGGTGACGCAACTTCATGCTCGCGTTCAAGATATCATCAACAACCTACATGCAATCGGACAAAAGGTCAAAAATCGCAACCTTATAAGGTATGTACTAAACTCCTTTCCTAAGACCACCTTGTGGGCATCCATGGTCGATGCCTACAAGGTCTCCAAGGATCTTTCAAAACTTAGATTAGATGAGTTGTTTTCGGATTTCAAACTCCATGAACAGTCTAACTCGAAACCCGAGAAGAGTATAGCACTTTTTGCAGGTTCGAAGAAGAAAACCGCGAGCAAGCCACCCCCGACAGAGGAAGAAGATGAGTCTAATTCGGAGGTCGACCCGGAAATGGAGGTCGAACTAGTCAACCTAGTTCGGAGGATGGTCAAGGGCCGAAAGCGAACCATCACTCGACCCAA
The DNA here is from genome assembly GCA_025175895.1 of Wurfbainia villosa. Classification (NCBI taxonomy): domain Eukaryota; kingdom Viridiplantae; phylum Streptophyta; class Magnoliopsida; order Zingiberales; family Zingiberaceae; genus Wurfbainia; species Wurfbainia villosa. Next base: position 30,923,798 of record CM046000.1, on the reverse strand, counting down.
CAAAGGTAAGCCTAAAAGTTCTAATATTAGGTGTTACGAATGCAACAAGTTTGGACATATCAAGTCCGAATGTCCGAAGCTCAAGAGCAAAGCACCGAAACACTAGAAGGCGCTCATCGCTACGTGGGAAGAAGCATCCGAGGAAGAAGACGATGATCGCATCTTCATGGCTAAACCGGTTGAATCGGAGATGGAGTCAGAACCGGAGCACGAATATGAAATCGAAGATGAATCTAACTGCGAAGCTCTATTCAAGACAAGCCACATATCCGCATCCGGTTCAAAAGATACACTCAAGGTAAGTCGATCTCTTATTAGTACGCTTTACAGTGCAATTAAATTCTTAACTAGGAAATTAGCTAAGTCCGAGTTCAAGGTCGAGCCCTGGTTGAGGAGGTTAAACTCCTCAAACACGAGGTCTCTCTAACCTCTTCGACTAGTCAAGTTCGAGAGGAGGACTCAACTCGGGTTGAAAAGCTCGAAGTTGAGAACTCACTCTTGAAGAGTCAAGTCGAAGATCTTAGGAACATGTTAGAAAGGTTTACTTTGGGGTCCAAAGGACTTGACCTCCTACTTGGATCGCAAAGGGTCGTGTACAACAAGGTCGGACTAGGGTTTAGCTCAAATACGACCAACAAGTCGTTTATGTCGATTGTAAGTCGACATAAAAAACGTGTCCAAGCATGGGTCCCTAAGACTGCCTTGATTTCAAACTTAGGATCGAACCAGTACTGGGTTCCCAAGGACCAAATCCATTATGTGGAGAGACCGAACCGATTCAACGGTCCAGGGGGAGCTAGTACAAAACTTGTTTGTGCTTTAACTTAGAAATTGCATGCTTAGGTTCTTTATTTATTTTGATTTTTCTTTTTAGAATGGTTAGATAGGACTATAACTCGTCAATACTTGGTAACATAGTACCAGGACGCGACGAGATGATAGTATGCTAGGAAAGTGGAGTCTTGTGTATTCAGGCTAGATAAGGCGTATCTAGTTTGGTGCACTTGACCGAGTGGAACTAGCTGAAGCTACCTCGCTGTATCCTAGACTAGTTAGACTAGGAAGTGGTCTTAGGTGAGTCAAGTCTCTATTTTCTTGAAAATTGCTTTGTCTAAGGAAGTGGTCATTTTTCCGATCAAAGAAGGCCTCTGTGCCTCGCCATGACCTGGAAGCCATGATCTTGAAAAGGTGACTTGATGAGCCTAAGGTCAAATCCGAATCTAATGCAATGTTGACAAGTGTTCAAATCATTAAATTTAAATCAAGTAAAATTGGAAGTCATCTCACAAGAACATATAAGGTTAACATGCTTGATCATGTAGACATGGGTGAGATGATTTAGGTTAATAATTTTCAACCAACCTTTAATAATTCCAATATCCGATCCAACTACCTTGTGTGTAGGATCAATGGATGTTGGACAATGGTTGCTCCTGACACATGACCGGGGATCAACTCAAGTTTTCGAAGCTTCGATTCAAACGACAAGGATCGATAGCCTTCAGAAACAACGGCAAGCTCAAAATCATCGGATCAGGTGATATTGAGCTCAACTCTAACTTTATTATTCAAAATATCTTATTGGTTGAGAATTTCCAATATAATTTACTTAGTGTAAGCCAATTGTATGATAATAACTATAAGGTCATATTTCTAGAAAATGAATGCGTAATTAATACAAATGAAACTTCTAAAATAATTCTTAAAGGAATCAGAAATAACAATATTTATACTATTAATTTAACCTACTCCTCAACTAAGTGTCTTATGACACGGCAAGAGGAATCTTGGTTATGGCACCAATGACTCGGTCACTCACACCCATGACTCATCCACAAGATGAGTCAGAGTGACTTAGTCAGAGGTTTGCCTAACCTCAATGACTTGGATAATAAAATATGTAATGCTTGTCAACAAGGTAAATAATCTAGGACACAACATCAACTAACTAATCAAGAACGAACCAAAAGTGTTCTTAAGCTCCTACACATGGATCTATTTGATTCACACGGAGCTAAGTCACTTAATGGGAGTCAATTCTGCTTAGTCATAATTGACGACTATTCTAGATTTACTTGGGTTAGGTTCATCAAACACAAAAGTGATACCCTAGATCAATTAATCAACCTATTTAAACTAATAGAAAATCAACAAAACCTTAAAATCAAAAGACTTAGGAGTGATCATGGTGGTGAATTCGAGAACCACAAGTTTACAGAATTCTGTAACCTAAATGGATACCACTATGAGTTCTCATGCCCTAGAACTCCACAACAGAATGGTCTGGTAGAACATAAAAATAGAACCCTACAAGAAGCCTCTAGGACAATGTTAAACGAGTATAACCTACCCGATAGGTTTTGGGCTGAAGCCGTTAGTACGGTGTGTTATATCCAAAATAGGATCCTTATGGTAAAGAGGCACCTTAAGACCTCGTACGAGATTTATCACAATAAAATACCTAACATCAAGTACTTTAGGGTATTTGGGTGTAAGGTACATATCCTAAACACTAAGGATTACCTAGGGAAATTTACATCCAAAACCTCAACCGGAATCTTTCTAGGATACTCGACTATGAGTAGAGCTTATAGAGTATATAACCATGACACCCTTAGAGTCGAGGAGACTATCAATGTAGTGTTTGATGAAGGACATGAACCTACAAAACCCCTGGCAACCCCAATTAGCGAGCCGATTCATACTAGACTCAACTACAATTCGGAGATCAAGTCTAGTATTAATCCTAACCTAAGTCAACCAAGTCATTCTATCGACCAAGTGGTAGATGACTTTAACCCAAATCAAACTAGGACTCAAACTAGTCATCCTATCGACACAGTGATAGATGACTCTGACCCAAATCAAACTAGGACTCAAACGAATCATCCTATCGACCAAGTGATAGGTGATCCAAGCCTAGGAGTTCGAACTAGAGCCTCATACCAGAACCTTAGTCAAATCTCTCTGATTTCCAAAATTGAACCCAAAACTATTGACCAAACTCTTTTTGATCCCGATTGGATTATTGCAATGCAAGAAGAGCAAGCTCAGTTTACTAGGAACGAAGTATGGGAATTAGTACCACCGCCTAAAGATAAAACAATTGTTGGAACAAGGTAGGTGTTTAGAAATAAACTTGATGAAGTTAGAAATAAAGCTAGATTAGTCGATAAAGGGTTTAGTCAAGTTGAAGGTTTAGATTACGACGAGACTTATGCCCCAGTAGCTAGATTAGAGTCCATTCGAATGTTATTAGCATATGCTGCACATCGAGGATTTAAGTTGTTTCAAATGGATGTAAAGTCAACATTCTTAAATGGGTATATTAAGAAAGAGGTTTATGTCAGCCAACCCCCCGATTTCAAAAGTCTAGATAAACCTGACCATGTCCTTAGATTAAAGAAAGCTCTCTATGGACGACTCAAACAAGCTCCTCGAGCTTGGTACGAGAGTCTTTCGATTTATCTTAAGTCCAAAGGATTTAATCAAGGTTTAGTTGACCCAACCCTTTTCGTAAAAATCATAGGTAAAGACATATTCATAGCCCAAATCTACGTCGATGATATCATCTTCGGAACCACCAACTCGATCCTACTAAACGAATTCATTTCACTTATGGAAAGTGAATTTGAAATGAATTTAGTAGGTGAGTTGAGTTTCTTCTTAGGTATACAAATTAAACAAACTAAAGATGGAATATACCTACACCAACGCAAATATACTAGGGAATTAATTAAACGCTTTGGAATGCAAGACACTAAAATTATTAATACCCCAATGGCAACGAATGTAAATATAGAAGAAGATGTAACCGAAAATTCAATTGACTTAAAATACTATAGGAGCGTGATAGGGAGTCTCCTTTACTTAACTGCAAGCTGACCTGATATCTTATTTGCAGTAAGTATGTGCTCAAGGTTCCAAATCTATGCCAAGGAGTCTCACCTAACTCTAGTTAAGCATATTCTTAGATATCTAAAGGGTACACTTAATGTCGATATTTGGTACCCTAGATCTACCGAGTTCGAACTAACCGGCTACTCCGACTCGGACTATGTCGGTAGTAAGCTTGATAGAAAGAGTACGAGTGGTTGTTGTCAACTTCTTAGCTCGAGTCTAGTGAGTTGGTGCAGTAGGAAGCAACACTATGTTGCCTTATCTACCACCGAAGCCGAATACATCGTGATGGGTGAGTGTGTCACTCAGCCTCTTTGGATGAAGCACACTCTCTGAAATTTTAAGTTAGACTTTACAAACACTAAAATTCACATAGATAACATTAGCTCAATTAACCTAACTAAAAATCCAATATGTCACTCTAGGACCAAACATATAGAAGTCAAACACAATTTCATTCGAGAACATGTGGCCAACGAAGCCATAAACAACTCGAATACATCGAATCGAAGTCCAACTTGGCAGACCTATTTACTAAACCCCTACCCGAACTCGAATTCAGTCTACTAAGATGAAAATTGGGCATGTGCGTAGTAGAATAGGAGTTTACAAATTATATTTTCTTATTATTTTTACTTTACATGCTCATGGAACTAGCTTAACACATACCTTAGATATCATGCACCTATAGATTTAAGGAGCCAATACATCTCACAACACATAGGACTAATGTGTTTGTGTACTTAGCCACGTAGATGGGAGTGAGATGTTAGGACCTTACTCTTGGTTCCAGATGTAGAGCTAGTGCATCGCCATGAACAACAGAGTATAATCATATATATTAACCGACTCTGACCAGGACTTGTTGATCCTTTATATCAATCAAGTCAAATAAGAGTTGAACATTATATAGATGAGCTTATTTTTAGTATTTTATTTTTAAAATAATATGGAACATGCTTGGACTTGAAACTTAAACTTAATACCTATATTTTCTTCTTCAAAACCCCCACACTCTTTTCGATATAAGGCAAAAGGGGGAGAAAAATGTCAAAGTTAAGGAATTAATTTTTTTTTATAACTTAACTTAAGACTTCATACTTATTCTCATGGCCAAAAGTTAAGTAAATGTGTTCTTTTACTTAACTTTAATTTTTGCAAATTTACTTAAACTTAACTATTTTATAAAGGGAGAAAGGGGCAAGTTAAGACGTCTTCTTAACTTAATTTGTTTTTTTTTCTTACTAAGGCCAACTTTAAGTAATTGTTAATTACTTAAAGTCTTCCTAAATAGCAAACATCAAGGGGGAGGATTAAGATCTTCTTTCAAGACTCACCCTCAGTCAAGGGGGAGACTTGGAAGAAAATCACTATTACTCCTACTTAATCTTTATTATTCTTGATTCTCATGCATATTATTATTCTTCCTGCATATTATTTCCTTAACTTTGTATGTGGGTTTGTCATAGATCAAAAAGGGGGAGATTGTTGGTGCAGTAGGCACCTAACTCAAACCTGAGTTTTGATTATAGCAAACGATACAAAGTTAAGCTCATATTGTTATCTCACGAGCTAAATCGAGTGTGCAGAAAAGTGCTAAAGCTGGAGCTGAAGGCTAGCGACACCCGGAGGAAACCGCGGTGGCCGGACGACACTCGAGTAACTTCGGAGGGAGCCGAAGGAATCGAGTGGAAGGCCAAAAGCAAGAGCTACAAAGTAAGTATCGAGGTAAGCTCGTGTGTGTGAGCATAAGTGAGGTCGTATCCTCCTTACGGGGATGGTCTTAAGCGTAGATCCGACCAAAGACATCCCATGGATGGTCTAGGTCAAGATCGAATGGTCGACGGCCGTCGAAATAATGTTTTTGTTAAGCTAACTTTTGATTTTAGCTAGCATCAGTCGACTGCCAGCTTGGAGCACTCGACTGCCATCCATCAGTCAACTGCCCACGGTCAGCACTCGACTGATGCTGCCATTAGTCGATTGATGATGGCCATCAGTCGACTGATGGTCAAGGATCAGCTTCGAGGAGTCAAGCCTTATCACCTCATTTCAAGGAGATTGGTGCTCAAATCTGATTGGTTGAAGATCCCCTCGAGAAGGGACTCAAAGGCTATAAAAGGAGGGTCTCTCCTATGGTTTTCTCATCAATTCTAAGTTCCCTAAAGCCTCTGAAACGCTACAACTCTCCGACGATGAAGTGCTACTACTCCAACAATCTAAGCTTGAGTTTTCATTTATTATTCGTCGGTATAAGTTTAATTTAGATTGTCTCTTTCATATTATTGTCTCGGAGCTTTTTATCATAACGAGGAGAGGGGCAGTGTCCCTCTACCTCAAGCTTTTGTGGTTTTTTGTATTCGATTAACTCCTACCTTCAACAAGGAGGAGTTCATTAGTGCTTTGCCCTCCGTGCGTGGTCAAGGACCACTAGGGCCTTGGAGTAGTAGCCGTCGGCTACGAACCAAGTAAAAACCCTCGTGTCTTTATTTTTATATTGTGTTTTTCCTATGCATTTACTTGTGTCTTGAAACAAATTCGAACGAAAAAGTTTCTATCGCTATTCACCCCCCCCCTCCCTCTAGCGATCCGCTCAATCCAACAGTGTTTTGCCTAAAAACCTATGGATTAGAACTCGATTTTGGATATAGCAAGCGGTATTAACCGCTTCCGCCTACAAGTAGCTATGTAGAGAATATGCATTAAACATAGTCCTAGCCACCTCTTGTAGGGCACAATTTTTCCTTTCCACCACCCCATTTTGTTGGGGTGTTCTAGGACAAGAGAACTCATGCTTGTACCCTTGTCCTAAGCAAATTTTTGAGAAATTAGAATTCTCAAATTATTCACCATGATCACTACGGATCCAATTGATTTTGAGATTTCTTTCATTCTCAACTCTTTTACAAAAACCTATGATTATTTCTAAGGTATCATCCTTATGTTTCATAAAGTAAACCCATGTATACCTAGAAAAATCATCAACTATGACTAGGCAATATTTACTACCATTCAAAGAAGGAGTACTATGGCAATCAAATAAATCCAAATGTAAAAGCTCTAAAGGTAATGAAGTACTAGTTAGGGTTTTACCTTTGTGTGATGATTTTGATTGTTTTCCTTCTTGGCATGGATCACACATCTTGTATTTAATGTATTTGATCTTTGGTAACCCCTTCACTAACTCCAATTTAGCTACCTTGGCTATGTTCTTCATATTGATGTGCCCTAACCTTCTATGCCATAGCCACCCTTCCTCTTCTTTTTCCATAAGATACTTAGTGGAAATGTTATAAGCATAGGATAAATCAATATAATAAATATTAGATTTTCTATATCCAACTAACATGCAATCATTCAATTTTTTGTGTCTTATAACACACTTTATGGAATTAAATTCAACATTAAAGTCGGCATCACAAAGTTGGCTAACACTAAGTAAATTGAATTTCATGATTTTAACTAGAAAGACTTTATGAATAATAAGTTTTGGAGATACTTCAATTGTGCATTTACCTATAATTTTGAGTTACCACTATTCCCAAAATACACGGTTCCTTTGCTAAGGTAGTTGATTGTGGAAAACTTGCTCACATCTCCGGCCATGTGTCTTAAGCAACCACTATCCACAATCCACATACTTGGTCCACCTACCTAAACAACAGGAAAAATAAATTCCTTAGGTACCCAAATTTTAGGACCGGTAGCATCAATCAAAACTTTCTTAGGAACCCATGCCTTCTTAACCTTACCCTTAATTGTTGTCTTTCTATTAATAAGGGAGGTATATGCTACTTCCTTGTCCTTAGGTCTATATCCTATACCGGCCTTGTTATAAATAGCTCTTTGATCCCAAAGTATCATGTCAACGTATTTAGACCCACTAGTGAATTTTTCTAAGCATGTCCTTAGGTCACAAACTTCATTTTAGAGTTTTTCATTTTCCTTTCTAAACATACAAAAATCATTACAATCATTACATGAAGGTTCTACATTTTTAATTGCCTTAATTTCTACCTTCAAGTCCTTAATCCTAGATTTTGATTTATCTAAAGTAGTTTTAATGCAATAGTTTTATACAATAATTTTATTCTAGGGGAGTCCTTTACCTCATCGTCACTAGATGATGATTCGTCGCTTGAGGAAGACTCTTCTTGGCTTGATGCTTCGGTATTATCTTCCAAGGCCATGAGTGTCACATGGCGTGTGATGTGGCATAGCTCCTCCTCATCGGATGAGTCTTCAATGCTTTGTTTGTCCCATGTTTGCGCTACCATGGCTTCCTTCTTTTTCTTCTCCTTCTTGTCCTTCTTTTTCTTCTCCTTCTTGTCCTTCTTTTTCTTTTCATTTTCTTCCTTTTTCTTTAGCTCTGGGAAATTTGGCTTGATGTGCCCCTTTTTATTGCAACCATAATAAGTGACATTAGTGGTAGAAATTGAATTACTACTTGACTTACCTTTTGAGGATTTGAACATCCTTCTTGGTGAGCCTTCTTGATTTCCCACCAAACCTCTTGATGTAGTGCGCCACTTCACTTGCCGACAACTCCTCATCACTACTAGAAGACTCATCCTCCGACTCAGATGATGAAGAGATCTTCTTCTTCTCCTTCTTCTTCTTCTCCTTCTTACCTACAACAAGAGTTATACCTTTCTCCTTTGATGAAGTGGTAGCTTGTTCATGCAATTCAAACTCACAAAACAATTCTTCTAATTTAACTAAAGAAAGGTCCCTAGAAATCTTATAAGCATTTACCATTGATGCCCATAGGGTTGTTCTAGGAAAGTCTTGAATAACATACCTTACTAGATCTCGATTCTCCACCTTCTCACCTATTACATGTAGTCCGTTGACCACCTCCTTGAATCTACCGTGCATTTGGCTCATGGTCTCATTTGTCTTCATGCTAAAACTTTGGAGTTGACCTATCAGTAGGTCCCTCTTGGCTCTCCTTGTCTCCTTGGATCCTTCATTAAGTTCGATGAGCTTTTCCCAAGGCTCTTTTGCGGAGTCAAAGGGGCTGACCTTGCTCAATTTCTCCTTAGATAGACCACATTGGAGTGTGGTTGTTGCTTTGGCATTGGCTTGAGCCTTCTTTTCCATCTCCCTTGTCCAATCTTTGGATGGTAGTGGCACTCCAAATTCATCTACCGGTTTTTTGAAGTCATTTACAATACTAAACCAATTTTCAATGTCATTCATTAAATAATACTCCATCCTACCTTTCCAATAGGCAAAGTTGTTTCCATCGAAGAAGGAAGATCGCGCCGTGCTATAACCCTCTTGAAATGTCATCTTGCTCCGGTTGATTATTAGATCCTCCGATGTGATCCGGGCTCTGATATCACTTGTAGGTGATCGTAGGATGGCTAGAGGGGGGTGAATAGCCTCTCTTGACTTCTACAATTACATTAGCAGAAGAAAAAACAAATACAAGTAGAACTGAAATCAAGAAACAAAAATAACAATGCTAACACGGTTGTTTAACGTGGTTCGGAGATTATGCTTCTACTCCACGGTGATCCGTAAGGTGGATCAACTCTAGCAAGTATTCACTAAGAATCTTCTTTTGATATAATCACCAAGGTGGAGAAGCCTTCTTTACAATGCACTCTTCTTCTTACAAATGATGGAAATTAAGAATAAAGAAGAAGAGGTTAAGAGCACAAAAAGACTTGGAGAAGGCTTGGTGAGATTGAGAGCAGAGTTAGGAATGAGAGCACTTGCCTTTGGACTTTCCTTGCCAAGATCACACTTGGACTTTCCTTTATTAAGTCTTCACACATGGATTTTCCTGTCACTTAACACATTCACGATTATATCACAAATATTGCCTAACTATAAATGATTATCTAAACATCAAAATACATAAATGCTTGGGGCATTGTTGCACCAACAGAATCGACTAGTCCATAACCTCAGTGGACTAATAAACATCAAACATGAGGTTTAACCCAAGTATGATCCCTTCATATTTGATAGACCACCCTTAGCCTAGATCTAAGCCTTCTAGTCACCTCCATCAGCCTCACACCTATCAGATCCCTCCAAGTCATCCATGACTTGTTCATCCATACGTTAGCCTTCATGTGCTTCCATCGGCTATTCTCATGCTAATTGAGTCTATATTGCCAAAGTACATTTGGGCTTACACTTCCAAGACACACGCTTGGACTTTACGCCGCCAATATCACACCCTTAGACTTCCCTTGCCAACTCCATGTTGGACTTTCCAAATGCCAAGACCCATGCTTGGACTTTCCAATTGCCAAGTACCCATGACTTGGACTTTATCAATTGCCAAGTACCCATGACTTGTAATTTACCATTGTCAAGTACCCATGCTTGGACTTTCCATGCCAAGTACACAAGACTTAGACTTTCCATGCCAAGTACACAAGATTTGGACTTTCCATGATAATCACATTGTCATACGTTTTGTCGAACATCAAAATCCTACTAGAGTCAAACTCAAGTCTGGTTAATCGTGACATGGGCCGATTGCACCAACAATCTCTCCCTTTTTGATGTTTGACAAAACCTTTAAGTTAGGCCACCTAACTCAAGCCATCAATTCATCAATTCTCTCTTTTTTTAACATACATCAAAAAGGCTCTCTCCAAGGGTATCAATGTCTCATATCCCAATGAGATCTTACAATCTACCTGTTGGTACAAAAATATTTAGGATGTCTTCACCTTTCCTAGTGATAAGTCTCATACCACTAAATGAGAGGCAATCCTTACTTCTCCAAATTTCCAACTTCCCCCTATGAGGAATGACTCATCCATCATCCCTTGATGGATAATCCCCCCCTAAAGGCTTGTTCCCCCTTGACCATTGCACCAATAATGTATTTGGAAAGTCCCTAAGCCTATTGGAACACTAAACCATCAAAATTAAGGCAAAAGTTCAAACTTGAACTTTCACACACCTTAAAATTTGATTTTCACCCTAAACAACTCTCCTAATCCATTTCCAATGGATTTTCACTCTTCCAATACTTTCCAAAGTATATCCTAGGGTTAGGAGCAATTAGGGTACATAGGAATGGCTAAAAATGGACTAAACAAACCTTGTTTACCCGAAATTAGCCTTGGTAGTCGACTAGGTCAGCAACCAGTCGACTGACCTCAACACCAGTCGACTGCCCCAAGCGACAGTCGATTAGTTTCTACAGATGTAGAAATCCAAAAATCAAAAATGAATTTGGTTAATTCATCAGTAAATATACGTAATTTAAAAAATAATGAAACTCATACGTATAATACTTATGTCAGATATAATGTGTGAAAAATATTTGAAAAATAAAATACCCATTAAATAGTGAGATTGATACAAAGTTAAAAAACAAAGATAACTTCAATGTCTTGAGCCTACTTTGTGTTGGTGCAATCGGCCCAGGTTGACTCGAGTTTGACTCGAGCAGTACCTTGATGGTATTTTGATGATAGACAAAACTCATGACATAGGATTGTCATGGGAAAGTCCAACATGGGGTTGGCATGGAAAATCCAAGCATGGAGCTTGGTGTGGAAGTCCAAGGGGGAAGCCTTGGCATGGGAAAGTCCAAAGCATTGCGAAGCCGTGCGCTTGGTGCTTGGCATGGGAAATCCAAAGCATTGCGAAGCCGTGCGCTTGGTGCTTGGTGAGAAATGCATTGCGAAGCCGTGCGCTTGGTGCATGTGGGAAGTCTTGAGGACTTGGTAAGTTCACTAGGCTCGGGGTCCTTGAGTCGGTGAAGGATGGCATTGCGAAGCCGTGCGCTTGATGCATCCGAGGGACCGCCGGACGGGGAGCGAATGGAGTGAGCCCAAAGGGAAGCATACTTCTAGGGTATGAGACGCGAAGGATGGCGTTGCGAAGCCGTGCGCTTGGCGCATCCGAGGGACGTAGGCCGAGGGAAGAGAGCTTCGGTGGGGAACTCCATGAGGGATGTGGACTTAGCCAAGTGGCTAAGACTGAGTGTCGGAGGCTCAAACAACTTGGTGTTTGAGGTTTGCGACGTCGGTCGTAGCATAGGTGCGATTCGGTGGTCCAAGTCGACTAGGTTCGGCCGGTGTAAGTCGTGTTTGGTGCTTAGCGATCACCGCCATGGATCGGCAATGATCGTAGCGTCGGCAATGATCGGCTGCCGTGGGATGGCGATCGGTGATGGAAGTGTCGAGAGCGCTCCGTGGCCGTAGCCGATCGACTACTTAGGTCACCTGACCGCCAGCGCGATCGGGTAGGAGATCCGTTGGAACTTGTGGATCCGACGTTGTGCCGCTGAGACAACGGACAGGGCATCGGGGGCCTTTTGGCGGTCGTGATGGGCGAATAATCTGCTTGATGCAGGTTATAAATGGAGCTCGAGTTGGAGGATTTCGCTAAGACTTTTGTGAAGCTATTGGAGGGGAATTGCTGCTGCATTCCAGACCTTCAAGAGCCATCTTAAGCAAGCAACAAGCAAAGGGTTCAAAGCAAGCGTTGTAAAGTGTTCTTTACGTGTATTTCGTATTTGTCTTTGTATTGCTTGTATTTCATTACTTAGTGTAATTGCTTGTGAGAGGTTTCTCCACCTCCGACGTGTAGTCGAAAAGGAGTGTTATAGTTAGTACCGTGCGCATAACTAGAGCTCGAGGAGCTCGCCCGTGGAGTAGGAACCATTCGGTTCCGAACCACGTATATCGTGAGTATTTGCATGTGATTGTATTTGTTGTTAGTATTCATATTTGTATTAGTATTCCGCTGCGCTAACGACAATCATAGACAAGCACGCAACGAACGAGCGAATTACGACGTCCAACGAACGAGGGCTATTCACCCCCCTCTAGCCGGCCATCCGATCCCCAACAAGTGGTATCAGAGCCGAGGTCGCTCTTCAAGGACTAACCGCCGCGAGAGCACTACAAAATGGCCGGCTTCATCCATCCACCAAAATTCGATGGAGATTTTGCTTGGTGGAGGAAACGGATGGAGGTATATCTCGAAACCAATTTTGATTATATGATTATTGTAGAAAATGGTTTTGAGATGCCTAGGGATAAAAACAACAAGCAAATTGAGAAGTCTAGGTGGACCCAAGACCAAGTCAAGGCTTTCAAGACAAATCTTGAGGTAATCAAATTGATCAGTGATTTGTTACCTAATACTATTTGGTCTAGATTGGGTGATTATAGGGATGCAAGGGAATTATGGGATAAGATAACGAAATTCCAAGAAAATTCCCAATCGGCACAAGTAGAGGAGAATGCCGAAGAAGAATCACCATCCACCTTTGAAGATGTGGATGATTTGGTGGAGACCTCCACCTCTAGCATTGAGGGGGAGGAGAGGCAATCTTTCATCCCGAGCAAGAACAAGAAGCATCTACATCCGGAGAAGTGAAGATCAAGAAGAGGCCTCCACCACCTCCTAGGTAACTCAAGTGTTGTAATTTTAAATAAAAATCACATAATATGCTTTGAGTGTAGGGAGAAAGGGCATTACAAGAGCAAATGCCCTAAATTGGCTAAGAAGAAGGCATCAACAAAAAGTCAACCCAAAGTCAAACGATGCCAGTGTTCCCAAAATCAAGAGCAAAGAGCACATTGTGTGCTTTAAATGCAATCAAAAGGGACACTACCGAAGCCAATGCCCTAGGGGGAGGAAGAAAGGGCAAGAAGGTGCAACTCATGTAGGGGGAGCTCCTAAAGCTAACCCTAAGGTAAATTTAGTTAATGCACCTTTAATTCCTAGAGTTAAAAAGCATGCTAAGAATTATTTTAGTTCTCTTGCCATTATCAATGAAAAGCATGCTAAGAAAAATAAATATGTTTGTCTAGGTGCCAAGCATGTTTATATGACTAAAGACAAACCTAGGACCCAAAACACTAGACCTATTTTACCTAGGGAGTCAATTAGGAGAGTTGAAGAAAACTTGGGTATTAATCCCAAGAAATCTAGGCACATGCCTAAGAGGAAGAACCTTTCCCAAAAACCTAATGAAAATTCAAAATTGGGAAAATTAGAGCTAGAGAACCAAGTCTTGAGGTCAAGACTTGAGAGAATGGAGAAAACCCTTAGAATCATAGAAAATTCAATTCTAGGGTCAAATGCCGAAAGGTCAAGACCTAAGGTTCAAAAACGGTCTAAGGGCAAGGATGGTTTGGGTCACAAACCAAAGCCCAAGAAGACTTATCATAATGTTCCATTTGATTATGGAACTATTTCTAGGTCTAGGAAAACCAAGGCTAATAGGGAAGCTATCCCTAAGTCTAGCCATGGTGTTTGCTTGGTGGCTAAGGACCTAAGGAAAACCAATAAAGCCACTAAGAAGGTCAATGGAGGAGTCACCTCTAGAATTGACCCAAGTAAGACCCATGTGACTAAGGCTTCAAAGGCTAAAAGGGTCATTAGGAAGGTATCTAGGGAAGTTATCCCTAGGGAATACCTTGTTAACCCAAGGAGCTCCAATAGATATTGGGTTCCTAAGAGCGTGATCGATTCACGCTAAATGGGTTAGGGTGTGTCAACCCTAAGTGGATGGGTAGTTAACCTAACCATAGTAGAGTTGACACATTAGGGTGTGCCAATATGTTTGAGAAGTTAAAAATGATTTAAATTGGCACAATTAGGTCATAGAGGTAATGGTGTGCCATTTCGGGTTTTTGGCACACTAGGGAAATGAATGGCATTAAGGCAAAATTGGTTTAATACTTAGAAATGGCAAATTGATTTTAACACTTAGGTATTTTATATCTTAGTATATTTTTCTTGCCATGCTTTATTTGCCTTGCCATGTCATGACATCATTTTCATTTTATCTATAAAAATGTCATGTTTAAAGTTATGTTTAGATGTCATGTATGATTAGTTATCATTCACATGCCATGACATCATGATATTGGCATATGTTTCTATCTTATATCATATCTATGCCATAATCATCATCATGCACAAATTAAAATGAAATTAAGGACTATGGCATGATTTGATGGGAATCAAATAATATTGCCTAGAAATATGCATGAGACCATTTAAAGAATAAAAACCCACATCTCACAAAACTTTGACATGTATGTGTCTTACACATCTAGATATTGGTGAGATGTTTAGGAAAAGAAAATAAAGGTTTGAAAAACATTTTGAAAACATTTTGAAAAACCTTGGTGAAGCCTATCTTTTGATAGCTATCACCATTGAATGGGATGATACAAAGAGGGCTCTTTATTGAAGCTTTTCTAAACTTTTGAACTTTGTATCAATCTCCTAATTTAATGGGTAAAATAATTTTCCAATATTTTTCACCCATAATGTTTGTGATAAGTAATATACATACCAAATTTCAATATTTATCAGCTTATGTATATTTACTTATGAATTTCGGAAAGTCATTTCTGAAATAAAATCTGATTATCGATCAGCCATGGATGGCGATCGATGATAGAATGACCGTGATTTCGATTTGATCATTGCCCAAGCTGATTTCGGGTAAATCTTATTGGTTAGGCCCATGTTCAGCATGTTTTGGTCCCCTAACCACTCCTAACCCTAGGATATGCTTGGGAGAGCATTAGAGAGGGTGGTAATCCATCGGATATGGATTAGGAGTTGGGTTGAGGGTGAGTATCAACTTTAAGGTGGAAGAGAGTTCATTGTTGAACTTTGCCTTAATTTTGATTTGGTTAATGTTCCTATTGGCTTAGGGACTCTCCAAGGACATTGTTGGTACAATGGTCAAGGGGGAGCAAGCCTCTAGGGGGAGGTATCCATCATGGGAAGATGGATGTGTATTTCCTCATGGGAGGAAATTGGGTTGCCTCTCTTTAAGTGATATGGGATCACTAGAAAGATTGTAGGCATGTGTTCCTCCAAGGGAGAGATTGTAAGATCTCATTGGGATATGAGACATTCATACTCTTGGGGAGGACCTTTTTGATGTAATGTCAAAAAGGGGGAGAAGTTACCAAGTTACCAATTAGGGTTCGTTGGAATTCTCATTGGGATATGAGAATTGCCAATATGGGAGAATTGGTAGACTTGAGATGGTAGTTTTGTCAATCATCAAAAAGGGGGAGATTGTTGGTGCAATCGGCCCAGGTTGACTCGAGTTTGACTCGAGCAGTACCTTGATGGTATTTTGATGATAGACAAAACTCATGACATAGGATTATCATGGGAAAGTCCAACATGGGGTTGGCATGGAAAATCCAAGCATGGAGCTTGGTGTGGAAGTCCAAGGGGGAAGCCTTGGCATGGGAAAGTCCAAAGCATTGCGAAGCCGTGCGCTTGGTGCTTGGCATGGGAAATCCAAAGCATTGCGAAGCCGTGCGCTTGGTGCTTGGTGAGAAATGCATTGCGAAGCCGTGCGCTTGGTGCATGTGGGAAGTCTTGAGGACTTGGTAAGTTCACTAGGCTCGGGGTCCTTGAGTCGGTGAAGGATGGCATTGCGAAGCCGTGCGCTTGATGCATCCGAGGGACCGCCGGACGGGGAGCGAATGGAGTGAGCCCAAAGGGAAGCATACTTCTAGGGTATGAGACGCGAAGGATGGCGTTGCGAAGCCGTGCGCTTGGCGCATCCGAGGGACGTAGGCCAAGGGAAGAGAGCTTCGGTGGGGAACTCCATGAGGGATGTGGACTTAGCCAAGTGGCTAAGACTGAGTGTCGGAGGCTCAAACAACTTGGTGTTTGAGGTTTGTTCGACGCCGGGCCGACCGCATAGGTGCCGCCGATCGGGTCCAAGTCGACTAGGTTCGACCGGTGTAAGGCGTGTTTTGGTGCTTGGCGCCGATGCCATGGATCGGCAGCGATCGACGTCGGCAGCCGATCGCCGTGGGATGGCAATGATCGATGGAAGTGTCGGGAGCAGACGCCCGTGGCCGATCGGGCGATCGACTACTAGGTCACGATCATTGCCGATCGCACAGCGGCAAGCGATCGTAGGAGATCCGTTGGAACTTGTCCGACGTGGATCTGGCCGTTGTGAGACAACGGACAGGGGCAATGACCGGGCCTTTTGGCAGTCGACTGATGGGCGCGAATACAGCTTGATGCAGGTTATAAATGGAGCTCGAGTTGGAGGATTTCGCTAAGACTTTTGTGAAGCTATTGGAGGGGAATTGCTGCTGCATTCCAGACCTTCAAGAGCCATCTTAAGCAAGCAACAAGCAAAGGGTTCAAAGCAAGCGTTGTAAAGTGTTCTTTACGTGTATTTCGTATTTGTCTTTGTATTGCTTGTATTTCATTACTTAGTGTAATTGCTTGTGAGAGGTTTCTCCACCTCCGACGTGTAGTCGAAAAGGAGTGTTATAGTTAGTGCCGTGCGCATAACTAGAGCTCGAGGAGCTCGCCCGTGGAGTAGGAACCATTCGGTTCCGAACCACGTATATCGTGAGTATTTGCATGTGATTGTATTTGTTGTTAGTATTCATATTTGTATTAGTATTCCGCTGCGCTAACGACAATCATAGACAAGCACGCAACGAACGAGCGAATTATGACGTCCAACGAACGAGGGCTATTCACCCCCCTCTAGCCGGCCATCCGATCCCCAACACTTTGTATCAACTTCATCAATAGTGATTGCTATCAAAAGATAGGCTTCACAAAGGTTTTTCAAAATGATTTTGAAATGGTTTTAAAACCTTATATTGGACCATGATCTATGGGCTCAATGCACATGACTTGCACATTAGCTTCCCCCATGATCCATCATTATTATTTAATGAGTTCTAAGTTCATTATGATGTACTAAATAAGCACATTAACTTAACTCATTTCCTAACATCTCACATATGTCTAGGGTGTATGAAAACACATACAAGTCAATTTAATGTGAGATGTGGGTTTTTGTTCTCCCTAATCTAAGTTCTCATGTATTTTTCTAGGCAACTCTATTTGATTCCCTTATACATGAGACTTCAAGTCATGTCATTATCCTTAAATCAATTTTAATTAACCTAAATACATGAATGATGATTATGGCATATAATGATAGCATATATAAAACATGTGCCAATAATCATGATGTCATGGCATAAAATTGATATTAAAATTAAGCCTAAGCATTATCGTGACATTTAAAATGATTAAATGAAATATGATGTCATGACATGGCAAGGCAAAACAAAGCATGACAAATATAAAATACAAAGGTATATAATACCTAAGTGTTAAGTTTAAATTTCTATTTTCTAAAAATTTACACTAATTTTCCAATAGATCAATCTCCCAAGTGTGCCAAAAATCCAAAATGGCACCCCATGACCTCTAAACCTAATTGTGCCAATTTTGATTGACTTTTCAAACTTCTTGAATTTTATTGGCACATCCTAAAATCCTTTAGGATATAAATTCAAACCTTATTTCCAAAGTATCCCATAACCTTGGAAATGACCTAAAGTGCCAACTTTGCTATGGTTAGGTTAACTACCCATCCATTCAAGGCTGACACAACCTAACCCATTTTAGCGTGATGGAATCACACTCCTAGGAACCCAATACCTATTGAAGCTCCTTGGATTTACTAGGTACTCACTAGGAATATCCTCCCTTAGTACCTTCCTAATGACTCTTTTAGGCTTGGAAGCCTTGGTCATTTTGGTCTTGTCTAGGTTAATCTTAGGGGTAACTCCCCTTGTAACCTTCTTAGTGACCTTCCTAGGTTTCTTTGAAACCTTAGTCACTAGACACACATCATGGTCAACTCTAGGGATGACCTCCCTTGTGACCTTGACTTTCCTAGACCTATGGATTGTTCCATAATCAAATGGAACACTATGTTAGATCTCCTTGTGCTTAAGTTTGTGACCCAAACCTTTTTTGTCCCTAGATGGTTCTTGCCTCTTAGACCCTAATTTTTTATCATTAGACCCCATAATCATGTTTTCCATTTTCCTATGGTCTTCTCCATTTTCTCGAGTTTTGACCTCAAAACTTGATTTTCTAACTCTAATTGCCCTATTTTTGAATTTTCCTTTAGTCTTTGGGCATTGTTCTTCCTTTTATACATATACCTACCCTTTTTAGGGTTAATGCCTAAATGATTCGCTACCTTCCTAATATCTTACTTAGGTAGGATTATTTTAGGGGTATTTGTTCTAGATTTGTCCTTAACCTTAATAATGCAAGATTTAGCACCTAAGCAATAAGATCTATTTCTAGCATGATTTTCATGATTATGAAAAATAACAAGAGTATTACAATTACTCCTAGCATGCTTTTGACTATTAATTGAAGAATGAGTATACTTAAAATATACCTTAGGGTTTGCTTTAGAAGCTCCCCCTATATGTGATGATCCTCCTTTTCCCTTGGTTTGTTTCCTCCCCCTAGGGCATTGAGTACTATAGTGCCCCTTTTGATTGCACTTGAAACAAATAATATGCTCCTTGCTCTTTTGACTTTGGGCACCGGCTTTCTTGACCTTTGGCGCCGGTTGAGCCTTCTTGACTCTCTTTGGACACTTACTCTTGTAATGTCCATTTTTCCTACACTCAAAGCATACAATGCAATTTTTATTTTTAATCAAAATGCTTGAGTTACCTAGGTCGGTGGTAGGAGCCGGAGTTGGTTTTTCATCCCTCCTGGAGGTAGATGGTTCTTCTTTCTCTTGTTCTTGCTCCAACTCTGGTGATCTAATCTCCTCCCCCTCGATCCTAGAGGTGGAGGCGTCTTCCAATTCTTCCACCTCTTCCTCGGACATTGAGCACCTCTCAACTTCTAACTCCACAAGCTCTTGAGATGAAGATGTACTCTCTTCTTCTTGAGCTTGAAAGGATGAACACTCCTCTTCTTCCTTATCTTAGACTGGTGCGGGCTCATCATGGAGCTTGATCTGTTGGGATGTATACTGAAAGTCTAGCTCTTTTGTATGAACATCTTTATTTTGAAATAAGAATCACATGATCATTGTTTGCATATTTTTATGATTATGCAAAATTGTCTAATATTTTACATTGTAGATAACATGGTGCTTGGTGTGGCACAGAAGATCATGTTATCAGTTCCTTGTAGAATATAAGTAGAGGCTCACAACCAAGATGGTTTTGGACAAACCATTGGCATGGTTGTAGTGTAGCTTGGTATTGTTTTGTCTTGAACATAAAGTTACACTAGTACACTTAGGTGTATTGAGCAGGACCAATATAGAGGTGATTCAATTTGTTGCTGACTACATAATTGAATTGGACCTCGGATATTATGTTGTACATGCTCTTAATCCCGATATAATAACGGGCACATGTACTTAGTATTTATTTCTTTTATTTACCAGAGGGTGAGATTTCTATGGATTAAATCAATATGCCCGATAAGTTGGGAAATGATATTATTTACATGGTGTGTTGTTGATTATAGGAGGAATCCGTGTCCTATGTATTAGGTTGATGATGTCCCCTTGAGGAGCTCATAAGGTTCATCATGTAAACCCTGCAGGTTGACTTAGTCAACATGATGATAAGGTTGAGTGGTACTACTCGAGGAGTTAGATGTTGATTAATTGATGGTCAGTAAATCAATTAATTGACGGACATTCGATATCTTAAATATGGGGAGATGGATGTACAAATAATATATGGAGCCCATATTGATTTATGGGGGTTGGTGAGGTAGTTCAATGATGATCCTCTAGTGGAATGGAACATCATTGATGGATCAAGTTTGTGTGGTTCCGATCCATCGGGTGGCCAAGATCCAACTCCTCCTCATGGTCCCTATCGTAGCCTAATATAAACCTCATGAAGTCTAGATCAAATGATGGAAAACAAATCTCTAGATCCGACGGTTGGGATTAAATCCCTAGAACCGACGGTGGAGATTAAATCTCTAGATCCGACGGTTGGGATTAAAACCCTAGAACCGACGGTTGAGATTAAATCTCTAGATACGACGGTTGGGATTAAATCCCTAGAACTGACGGTTGAGATTAAATCTCTAGATCCGACGGTTGAGATTAAAACCCTAGAACCGACGATGGAGATTAAACCAAGGCCTAAACCTAACTCTATATATATGGGAGATTGGGTTGGGCGGCAACAAAGTTTTTTGGATGATGGAAATTAGGGTTGAGCCTCTCTTTGCTTGGGCGGCAAGAAACCCTAAGGAGGAAACCCTAATTAGGGTTTGGCTCCTTGGGTTGGGCGGCCATGGTGAGGAAAGGAGAGTGGGCGGCAACTTGTGGAAGAGTTCTTCTTCTTCCTAGGGAAGGTGGCCGGTTCTAGATCTCCCCCTTCCACCATGGTTGGACGGCAAGAAATAGGAAGAGGCTAGGGTTAGGGTTTAGTCCATGATGGTGGGCGGCAACCCTTCTTCCTCCTTCCTCCTTGGTTTGGCCGGCGCCCAAGCTTCACCCTTCTTTCTATGGATTAGGTTGGTTTGGGAAATTAGGGTTTGCCCTTCCATTATTGTTAGGCAAGAAACCCTAGAGTTTTAGTTTCCTAGTTTGGGCGGCTAGGTTATGGAGGGGAAAGTGGGCGGCAACTATAGGAGAGGATATCTTCTTCTTCTTCCTAGGGTGTTGCCGGATCCTAGATCTTTTCCCTCTACCTTGGTCGGCGCTCAACCTATTCCTCTCATCCTCTTCTTGTTCTCTTTGGACCGGCGGCAAACATCATGCTTGGAGCTTGATGGTTGGTCCTAGATAAGAGATGAGTTTTGTTTCCATTTTGTTCTCTCTATTCTTGGGGCCGGCGGCATCAATCCTTTGTGGATTGGTGGTTGTCTCAAGCAAGAAGGGAAAGAGAGTTCTTCTTTCTTTGGATTGAAGAAGATCTAGGATGCTTCAACTTGTGGAGGATCTTCGCCCACACAAAGTCTACAAGGAGGTTAGGACATACGATAGAAGATCAAGAGGTATAAAAGTTTTACAACTTTTATTATTGTTCTTTGCATGTTCTTATTGATATGCTAGCTTATGTTCTTTATGTTAGTATATGTTGATTATACTAGTTTACATTTGCATGTATTTGTATAATCATGGACCCCGAATAAGAAATACAAAAATCGGCAATCCGTCCGTCGTCTCTTCCGCGGCTAATCGACTAGAAGAGTTTGGTTGCTTGAACAGCTAATTTGTTCAAGCGATTGCTCGAGTCGTTGGCACGACGACGAATTGGTTGTGCTTAGGAAACTCATCCCATCCGGATTAGTTTTCATTTATTGAAAATTTTAATCCGGGGACATGGGAGCCAATGAGCCTTCCGAGGAATAACACGTTGCCAACAAATGGTATCAGAGCCATGGTTTCCGGTTTTGTGTGTTTAGGATTCGGTTACTTTCATGCACATATCATATATTGAGTATGTCGGATAATAGTAGGATGTGCGTAGGCTAACTTTTTGGTTGCAGGCATAAGATCCGACTATTATGGCTATATGTGTGTATGTGGTTGTTTGTGTGTGATTGTATGTATATTATTTGAATCCTCGGGGTTGACGAGGCTAGATTAGTATTTAATTTTTGTAATTAAATACGGCATTGTTTAGCCTCTCTTTATTTTATTTTACTTTCGATCTAGATTTCATGTACACTCCCTCGTGGAGTATAGGATCGATGGATGTAAAATAAAATAGGTTTTATTCTCGGCTCGGATCTCCGGATGGCTCGTACATGGCGTAGGAGGAGCGGACGAGGTGGCGACACGATGGGACGCATATTGGAGAACAATGCCATAATAGTTGGAAAAATTCTGATTTTTCCATATTTATTGCTGATTTTTTTTATATGCATGTTGTGTGTGCTTGAAAATTCCTCATTTTCAATTTACTAAGTGGGAGAGGGACATTTTAATTAATTCCCGCAGCCTCCATTACAATTTGACATGTGATGCAACAAACTTGCACGTCGGCTCGAGTGCCTTCCTCCCCATCAGATGAGTTTGTTTGCGGATCACTAGGTCAAATAATGGTTATAGGAAATTATCTAGGAGCGTGTGTACTTCCACAGCGGTAAGGCACATAATCCAAAATAATTCCCTTAGTACCGTGTAATGGTGCACACTTAGATGCAAATAAAAAGTATCCTCCCCATCGGAGTCACTGCTTTTATTTGTAGGGCCAAAGAGGAACCAACTATTAATTTTATTTGTCAAAAAGTAAGGTTGACAAGATAATAAAATTAATGGGTAAAACCTCCTCTTACAAATGTAGAATTCGTATACGTCCACACTATCATGGCATGCGATATTCTCGGTGTTTTGAGGTGTTGGTTGATTTCAAAATTTTATTGTTTGAGGAATCAATAATTTTTTGAAATCTAAAGTAATGATCTATGTGATTCTTAGGATTTTCAAAATTGACTTTCAGTCCACTTACTGTGATACTAAAGGAAATAAACTTACTGTACCTAAATAATGTTGATTGGAAAAGATTCTAGATATTGTCTTATTTGCTAAGGAGTACAAGTATGCGCTCTTCAAATAGTGTCCTCAAGCCATCGTTGCTCAAAAAGGGTTTCTACTTCTAAGTCGAAAGGCAAGAAGAAGAAGAAACAAGGTGGAGCAAATATGGTGGGAGGATCTCAGGGAAGAGTGAAGAAGCCGAAAGACAAGTACTTCACTTGCAAGCAGGATGGATATTGGAAGGACTGTCCCAATCCAAAATAGAACAAAGGTATATCTTTTGGACTAGTCATTGAAACATGATTAGTGGTGATATCTACCGGCACCTGGTGAGTTGATACGGGAGCCACTAATCATGTCTGCAACAATTTGCAGGGGTTCCAGGAAACCCGATGACTAGCTAAAGGGGAGATTACCATTTACTTGGGCAATGCCATGATGGTGGTGGCTATTGCAGTGGGAGAAGTTTTATTTATCTCTTGAGAATAATAAAACTTTGGTTCTGGAAAATTCTCTTTATGTACCTTTATTTAGAAAGAATTTAGTTTCAGTTTCTAAATTATTATGGATGGATATTCTATTTCTTTTAATGACAGAGTTGTTATAAAAGGAATAGGGAGAATATCTATTCAGGTACATTGAAAGGAAATTTGAATCAAAACCTCCCACGATGCAAATTGAAGTTAATAACTCATCTTCTAATTCCAATAAGAGAAAAGAACCTTCGAAGATGAACCAAACATATCTTTGGCTTCTTAGGCTTGGTCACATTAACCTAAGTAGAATTCAAAGGTTGAAAGCTGATGGACCTTTGGGTTCATTAGTGGTGGAGGATCTCCCAACCTACGAATCTTGCTTGGAGGGTAAGATGACCAAGAGGCCTTTTTAAGGCCAAGGGGTATAGAGCCAAAGATGTGTTAGAGATGGTTCATTCTGATTTGTGTGGTCCTATGGCTATCTAGGCAAGAGGTAATCTTGAATATTTCGTCTCTTTTGTAGATGATTATTCAAGATATGGATGACACTACGATCTGATCGTGGTGGTGACAACCTCTTGGGAGAGTTTAGGAACTACTTATCAGAGGTTGGGATTCAATCCCAATTGACTGCACCTGGCACACCCCAGCAGAATGGTGTAGCAGAGCGAAGGAATAGGACTCTTATGGAGATGGTTAGATCGATGATGAGTTATTCTGACTTGTTTTATAGTCCTAGAGATCAGAGGGTGATCGTTAACACGAACACCAGATTTCTAGAGGAAGACTATGTGATAAAGCCACAAGCCCAAGAGTAAAATTGTTCTGGAAGAGTTAAAAAGGGAAGTCACTTCTTTAGTACCACCGGTACAAGAGGATATACCACATGTCACTGCACCGCGTGTCACAAAGGATACACAGATGATACCTCGTCGTAGTGGGAGGGTTGTTAGACAGCCTCTTAGATTCATGTTTTTGGGTGAATCTTCTGATTTGGTCCCTAGCAAACATGAACCTGATCCCTAGACATACGACGAGACAATCCAAGATATAAATACGGCATCTTGGCAAAGTGCAATGAATACTGAGATTGAATCTATGGATTCAAGTCAGGTCTGGGAGCTCTTATGCATAGCAGCTCATATGGATTATGAGGTGTGGCAGATGGATGTCAAGACAACTTTCCTTAATGGAAGTCTTGAGGAAAACATCTATATGAAGCAACCAGAGGGATTCATTGCTAAGGGCAAAGAGCGTATTGTATGTAAGCTTAATCGGTCTGTTTATGGACTGAAGCAAGCTTTGAGGTCTTGGAACATCCGCTTTGATGAGGTAAATCCAGACTTATGGATTTATTCAAAGTCCGGATGAGTCTTGTGTATACAAGAGATGTGATGGAAACGTAGTGATATTTCTTGTACTATACGTAGATGATATTTTGGTAGTTGGCAACAATATCAGAGTGTTATCAGACGTAAGGATATGGTTGTCCAAACAGTTTTGAAGGACTTGGGAGAAGTGGGACACATCCTTGGGATCAAGGTTAGTGTGCTAATCCCAAGCTTCATACATAGACACAATCTTGATCATTTTAGCATGCAGAACTCCAAGAAAGGTTTTCTACCTTTTTGGCATGGAGTACCTTTATCTAAAGAGATGTGTCCCAACATCAAAGAAGATAGAGGAGATGAAGGCGGTTCCTTATGCTTCGGCAGTAGGAAGCCTCATGTATGCGATGCTCTATACTAGACTAGATATCTGCTTTGCCGTGGGCATGGTCAACAGATATCAGAGTAATCCAGGACAGGGACATTGGACTGCGGTAAAGCATATATTGTAGTGCCTGAGAAGGACTAGGGATTATATGCTAGTTTACCGGGCAGACCAATTACTCCCTGTGGGATGCATGGATTGCGATTTCCAATCAGATAGGAATAACAGTAAGTATACCTCAGGTTTTGTGTTTACTTTAGGAGGTGGAGCCATTGTATGGAGGAGTGCCCAGCAGAAATGCGTGGCGGACTCCACCATGGAAGCTGAGTATGTGGCAACCTATGAGGCGGCCAAAGAAGCTGTGTGGCTCAGGAACTTCCTGATGGACTTGGATGTGATTCCTGGTTTGCCCAGAACTATCACAATTAATTGTGATAATAATGGTGCAGTTGCAAACTCGAAGGAACCACGAGCCCATAAGGCTAGTAAACACATAGAGTGCAAGTACCACCTGATACGAGAAATCGTAAAGGAGGTAGAAGTTGCTGTCGCCTAGATTGCATCAGAGGATGACCTGGTAGACCCTTTCACTAAGGCCCTTCTAGCGAGAGCTTTGATAGGCATGTGGAGGGAAGGGGAATCAGATGTATGGCAGTATGATGATAGCATAGTCTTTTAGTATAAGTGTGAGATTGTTGGGAGGTATACTGAAAGCCTAGCTCTTTTGTATGAACATCTTTATTTTGAAATAAGAATCACATGATCATTGTTTGCATATTTTTATGATTATGCAAAATTGTCTAATATTTTACATTGTAGATAACATGGTGCTTGGTGTGGCACAGAAGATCATGTTATCAGTTCCTTGTAGAATATAAGTAGAGGCTCACAACCAAGATGGTTTTGTTGGTGCAGTAGGCACCTAAGTCGAACCTGAGTTTTGATTATAGCAAACGATACAAAGTTAAGCTCATGTCATTATCTCACGAGCTGAATCGAGTGTGCAGTAAATTGCTATAGCTGGAGCTGAAGGCTAGCGACACCCGGAGGAAGCCGCGGTGGTCGGGCGACACTCGAGTGACTTCGTAGGGAGCCGAAGGAACCGAGTGGAAGGCCGGAAGCAAAAGCAACATGTAAGTATCGAGGTAAGCTCGTGTGTGCGAGCGTAAGTGAGGTCGTATCCTCGTTACGGGGATGATCTTAAGCGTAGATCCGACCAAAGACATCCTATAGATGGTCTAGGTCGAGATCGGACGGTCGACGACCGTCGAAATTATGTTTTCTTTGAGCTAACCTTGCCTTGCAGCTAGCATCGACCGCTACTTGGAGGACTCGACCGCCACAAACATGATCGTCGAAGGTCGCGACTGATCGATCTCCGCCATCACCGATCGATGATGGCCATCGATCAGTCATTCTTGGTTAAAGGATCAGCCTCGAGGAGTCAAGGTTTATCACCAAATTTCAAGGGGAGTGGTGCTCAAATATGATTGGCTAGGGTTCGTCTCGAAAAGGAGCTCAAAGGCTATAAAAGGAGGTCCTAACCTAGGGTTTTCATAACAATTCTAAGCTTCCAAAAGCCTCCGCAAAGCTACAACTCTCCGACAACGAAGTCCTTCCTTTCCGACGTCTAGGTTTAACTTTCTTTAGTTTTGTACGTCGGTATTAGTTTTTATCAGTTGTTCATCTACTTTTCCGGTGCTTTTATCGTATACGAGGAGAGGGGGAGTGTCCCTCTACCTCAAGTTTTTGTTCCTTCTTGTATCGATTAACTCCTACCTCTAACGAGGAGGAGTTCCTTTAGTACTTTTGCCCTCCGTACGTGGTCAAGGACCACTAGGGCCTTGGAGTAGTAGCCGAAGGCTACAAACCAAGTAAAACATTTGTCTTCTCTTTATATTGCTTATCTTTTCCGCTGCAAATTAATTATCTACTCAGTTTTTTAACGAACGAAGAGAAAAAAGTTTTTATCGCTATACACCCCCCCCCCCTCTAGCAATCCGCTTCGATCCAACAATTGGTATCAGAGCCGGGGGTTGCTAAGATTTGGTGAAACCACCAATCTAGCCATTTTTACAGATTTATTGTTCTTTTAATTCTGTTTATTTCTATTTATTTCGCTTTATTAAGTTTTCTCCCGCACTACTAATCCAAGACGTGAGTCTTGGTACTTTTTTTGTGTTTTTGTCATTGCTAGTTTCTTCGTCTTCGTCTCCTTCGGTCTTTTGTTCTAATGGCCCATCTAGAGGGTTTTAGCACCGTCCGACCTCCGTTTTACAATGGAGATGACTTCCGTTATTGGAAGGGTCGGATGGAATGCTTTCTCAAAACCCAAATCGAGATGTGGATCATAATCCAAACGGGTTTCACACTTCCGACTAATGAAGTGGGTGACTCCTTGGATTATTATCAATGGACCATTGCGACAAAACGACAAGTCGAAGTCGACGCCAAGGCAACACAAATCCTCCAATGCGGCCTATCCAAGGAGGAGCTAAATCGCATCGGCCCCTTCATAAGCGCAAAGGATCTTTGGACAAAACTAATCGAGTTACACGAAGGATCGAATCAAGCTAAGGTTTGCAAACGCGATTTGTTGTTCAATAAATTGTACACACTAAAAATACAGGAACACGAGTCCGCGACGCAACTCCACGCCCGTGTCCAAGACATAGTCAACAACCTACACGCAATCGGGCAAAAGGTCGAAAACTGCGACCTTATAAGGTATGTTCTAAACTCTTTTCCGAGGACTACCTTGTGGGCATCCATGGTCGATGCCTACAAGGTCTCCAAAGATCTTTCTAAAATTAGGTTAGATGAATTATTCTCAGATTTTGAATTACATGAGCAGTCCAACTCGGAACCCGAGAGGGGTATAGCCTTGTTTCCAGGTTCAAATAAGAAGAAAATCGCAAGCAAGCCACCACCAACCGAGGAGGAAGACGAGTCCGAAGAAGAAGTTGACCCGGAATTGACTGCCGAGCTAATGAACCTAGCTCGAAGGATAGCCAAGGGACAAAAGTGAACCATGACTCGACCCAACCAAGGTAAGCCTAAAAGTTCTAATATTAGGTGTTATGAGTGTAACAGGTTTGGACATATCAAGTCCAAGTGCCCCAAGCTCAACCACAAAGCACCTAAGCACAAGAAGGCCCTCAACGCGACATGGGAAGAAGCGTCATCCGAAGAAGACGAAGACCATGTCTTCATGGCGAAATCAATTGAGTCAGACACGGAGACCGAACCTGAGGATGACTCGGACTACGAAGCTACCTTCAAGTCAAGCCACGGATACGCATCCGGTTCAAAAGATACCCTTAAAGTAAGTCGAACTTTATTTAATACTTTACAAAATATGGTTAGGTTTTTGTCTAGGAAATTAGTTAAATCCGAGTCCAAGGTCGAGACCCTGGTTGAGGAGGTCAAACTCCTCAAACACAAGGTCTCCCTAACCTCTTCGACTAGTCGAGTTCAAGAGAAGTACTCAACTCGGGTTGAAAAACTCGAAGTTGAGAACTCACTCTTGAAAAGTCAAGTCGAAGATCTTAGGAACATGTTGGAAAGGTTCACTTCGGGATCCAAAGGACTTGACCTCCTACTTGGATCTCAAAGGGTCGTGTACAACAAGGCTGGACTAGGGTTTAACTCAAACACGACTAATAGGTCGTATATGTCGATTGTAAGTCGACATAGGAAACATGTCCAAGCATGGGTTCCTAAGAACCTTTTGATTTCAACTCTAGGATCCAACCCGTACTGGATTCCCAAGGACCAAATCCACTATGTGGATAGACCGAACCGATTCAACGGTCTAGGGGGAGCCAGTACAAAACATGTTTGTGCTTTAACTTAGAAATTGCATGTTTTAACTTAGAAAGTTTGTGCTTTAACTTAGAAATTGCATGCTTTAACTTAGAAAGTTTGTGCTTTAACTTAGAAATTGAATGTTTTAACTTAGAAAGTTTGTGCTTTAACTTAGAAATTGCATGCTTTAACTTAGAAAGTTTGTGCTTTAAAACTTGTGAACTCACTTAGAACACGAACATAACCAACTAAAATTCTTCGAAAAGATTGAGCCTCGGGGAGCCTCTTTTCAAAAACATAACCAACTAAAATTCTTCGAAAAGATTGAGCCTCGGGGAGCCTCTTTTCAAAAATATCCAGTTAGACTAGGAAATAGTCTTAGTTGAGTCAAGTCATCATTTTCTTGAAAATGGCTTTGTCTAAGGAAGTGGTCGATGATCCGATAAAAGAAGGCCTTCATACCGCCACGCACTGAAGCCATGATCTTGAAAAGGTAAACTTGACAAGCCTAGGGTCAAATCCAAATCTAACATAAAATTACTTGAACCTAAATCCACTTAATCAACTTAATTGGAAGTCATCTCACAAAAACCACATAAGTATAACATGCTTGATCATATAGACACAGGTGAGATGACATAGGTTTAACAACTTACAACCAATTTTTTTTTTAAAAAAAAAATCTAACATCCAATCCAACCACCTTGTGTGTAGGATCAATGGATGTTGGATAGCGGTTGCTCCCGACACATGACCGGGGATCAACTCAAATTCACGAAGCTTCGATTCAAACGACAAGGATCGGTAGCCTTTGGGAATAACGACAAGCTCAAAATCATCGGATCAGGTGATATCGAGCTTAACTCGAATTTTGTTATTAAAAATATATTACTTGTAGAGAATTTTGAATATAACCTGCTTAGCGTAAGCCAATTATGTGACAATAACTATAAGGTCGTATTTTTAGAAAATGAATGTGTAATTAAAACAAATAAAACAGCTAAAATAATACTCAAAGGAACTAGGACAAATAACATTTATACAATTAACTTAATCAAATCCTCAGCCAAATGTCTTATGACACAGGAAGAGGAATCATGGTTGTGGCACCGACGACTCGGTCACTCGCACCCAAGACTCGTCCACAAGATGAGTCAGAGTGGCTTAGTCAGAGGCTTACCCAACCTCAACAACTTGGTTAATAAAATCTGTAATGCTTGTCAACAAGGAAAACAACCTAGGACACAACACAAGTTAACTAACCAAGAACGAACCTCAAGTGTACTTGAGCTCCTGCATATGGATCTATTCGATTCACATGGAGCCAAGTCACTCAATAGAAGTCAATATTGCTTAGTCATAATTGACGACTACTCCAGGTTTACCTGGGTTAGGTTCATCAAACATAAAAATGTACTCTAGATCAATTAATCAATCTATTCAAATTAATGGAGAATCAAAAAAACCTTAAGGTTAAAAGACTTAGAAGCGATCATGGTGGTGAATTCGAAAATCAAAGGTTCACCAACTTCTGTAACCTAAACGGATACCACCATGAATTCTCTTTCCCATGGACCCCTCAACAAAATGGCCTAGTGGAGAGGAAAAACTGAACTCTACAAGAAGCCGCTAGGACCATGTTGAACGAATACGACCTACCTGATAGGTTTTGGGTAGAAGTCGTTAGCACGACTTGCTATGTCCAGAATAGGATCCTTATGGTAAAGAGGCACCTTAAGACCTCCTACGAGATTTATCACAATAAAGTACCCAACATCAAGTACTTTAGGGTATTTGGATGTAAAGTACATATCTTAAACACTAAGAACCACCTAGGGAAATTCAAATCCAAAACCTCCACCGGAATCTTCTTAGGATACTCGACTACAAGTCGAGCTTATAGAGTATATAACCACGACACCCTTAGAGTCGAGGAGACTATCAATGTAGTATTTGATGAAGGACATGAACCTACAAAACCCCCAGCAACCCCAATTAGTGAGCCGATTCATACTAGACCTAACTCTGATCCGGAGATCAGGTCTAGTGTTAATCCTAACCTAAGTCAACCAAGTCACTCTATTGATCAAGTGATAGATGACTCCAACCAAACTAGTGTTCAACCAAGTCACCCCATTGATCAAGCATTAGGTGACACAAACCCAACCCAATCTAGGATTCAGACTAACCACCCTATCGATCAAGTGATAGGAGATCCTAATCTAGGAGTTTGAACTAGAGCATCCTATAGGAACCTTAGTCAAATTTCCTTAATTTCAAAGATAGAACCCAAATCAATTGAACAAGCTCTTCTTGATCCCGATTGGATTATTGCAATGCAAGAAGAGCTAGCTCAATTTACTAGGAATGAAGTGTGGGAATTAGTACCACCACCTAAAGACAAAATGATAATTGGAACAAGGTGGGTGTTTCGAAATAAGCTTGATGACAAAGGTGAAGTAGTTAGAAACAAGGCTAGGTTAGTCGCCAAAGGGTTTAGTCAAGTCGAAGGCTTAGATTACGACGAAACCTATGCCCCAGTAGCTAGACTCGAATCCATTCGAATGTTGCTAGCTTATGCCGCACATCGAGGATTTAAGCTGTTTCAAATGGATGTTAAGTCGGCATTCCTAAATGGATACATTAAAGAAGAAGTTTATGTTAGCCAACTCCCCGGATTCGAAAATCTAGATAAACCCGACCATGTTCTAAAACTTAAGAAAGCTCTCTATGGACTTAAACAAGCTCCTCGAGCTTGGTACGAGAGACTTTCAATCCATCTTAAGTCAAAAGGGTTTAACCAAGGCTTAGTTGACCCAACTCTCTTCGTAAAAACCTTAGGTAAAGAAATATTCATAGCTCAAATTTACGTAGACGATATAATTTTTGGAACCTCTAACTCAGCCTTACTAAACGAGTTCGTTTCACTCATGGAAAGTGAGTTCGAAATGAACTTGGTAGGCGAGTTAAGTTTCTTTTTAGGTCTACAAATTAAACAAACTAAGGATGGTATATACCTATATCAACAAAAATACACTAAGGAGTTAATTAAAAGATTTGGAATGCAAGACGCTAAGATAATAAACACCCCAATGGCGATTAATGTTAACATAGGAGAAGACCTAGAAAGTAAGTCCATTGACTTAAAGTACTATAGGAGCGTGATAGGAAGTCTCCTATACTTAACTGCGAGCCGACCCGACATCCTATTCGCAGTAAGTATGTGCGCCAGGTTTCAAACCTGTGCTAAGGAGTCTCACCTAACCCTAGTCAAGCGTATCCTTAGATATCTAAAGGGTACACTTAATGTCGATATTTGGTATCCTAGATCTACCGAGTTCGAACTAACTGGCTACTCCAATTTGGACTATGCCGGTAGTAAGCTCGATAGAAAGAGTACGAGTGGTTGTTGTCAACTTCTCGGCTCGAGTCTAGTGAGTTGGTGCAGTAGGAAGCAACACTGTGTTGCTTTATCTACCACCGAAGCCGAATACATGGCGATGGGTGAGTGTGTCACGCAGCTTCTTTGGATGAAGCACACTCTCCGCGATTTTAAGTTAGACTTTACGAATACTAAACTTCACGTAGATAACATTAGTTCAATTAATCTTACAAAGAATCCGATATGTCACTCTAGGACCAAACATATAGGGGTCAAACACCATTTTATTCGAGAACATGTGGCCCACGGAGCCATACAACTCGAATACGTCGAATCAAAGTCTAACTTGGCAGACCTATTTACTAAACCCCTACCCGAAGCCGAATTTAGTCTATTAAGATGAAAATTGGGCATGTGCGTAATAGAATAGGTACTTGCAAATTATATGTTCTTACTACTATTTCTTTAATTTCATGGAACTAGCATAGGACATACCTTAGATATCATGCACCTATAGATTTAAGGAGCCAGTACATCTCACAACACATAGGACTAATGTGTTTGTGTACTTAGCCACGTAGATGGGCGTGAGATGTTAGGACCTTACTCCTGGTTCCAGATGTAGAGCTAGTGCATCGCTATGAACCACGGAGTATAATCGTACATACTAACCGACTCTGACCAGGACTGATTGATCTTCCATATCAATCAAGCCAAATATGAGTCGAACATTTTATAGATGAACTTATTTTCAGTATATTATTTTCAAAATAATGTGGAACATGCTTGGACTTTAAAATTAATACTTATTTTTAATAGTAAGGCCGGAAGCAAAAGCAACATGTAAGTATCGAGGTAAGCTCGTGTGTGCGAGCGTAAGTGAGGTCGTATCCTCGTTACGGGGATGATCTTAAGCGTAGATCTGACCAAAGACATCCTATAGATGGTCTAGGTCGAGATCGGACGGTCGACGACCGTCGAAATTATGTTTTCTTTGAGCTAACCTTGCGGTAGCATCGCATCATTGCCCGACTTGGAGGAGTCATTCGTCAAACAATGATCATGAGAAGGTCGGCCTCGGCGATCGCCATCGATCGGTGATGATGGCAATCGGTCATCTGGTCAAAGGATCAGCCTCGAGGAGTCAAGGTTTATCACCAAATTTCAAGGGGAGTGGTGCTCAAATATGATTGGCTAGGGTTAGTCTCGAAAAGGGGCTCAAAGGCTATAAAAGGAGGTCCTAACCTAGGGTTTTCATAACAATTCTAAGCTTCCAAAAGCCTCCGCAAAGCTACAACTCTCCGACAACGAAGTCCTTCCTTTCCGACCTCTAGGTTTAACTTTCTTTATTTTTGTACGTCGGTATTAGTTTTTATCAGTTGTTCATCTACTTTTCCGGTGCTTTTATCGTACACGAGGAGAGGGGGAGTGTCCCTCTACCTCAAGTTTTTGTTCCTTCTTGTATCGATTAACTCCTACCTCTAACGAGGAGGAGTTCCTTTAGTGCTTTTGCCCTCCGTACGTGGTGAAGGACCACTAGGGCCTTGGAGTAGTAGCCGAAGGCTACGAACCAAGTAAAACATTTGTCTTCTCTTTATATTGCTTATCTTTTCCGCTGCAAATTAATTATCTACTCGTTTTTTTAACGAACGAAGAGAAAAAAGTTTTTATCGCTATTCACCCCCCCCCCTCTAGCGATCCGCTTCGATCCAACAGGTTTTGGACAAACCATTGGCATGGTTGTAGTGTAGCTTGGTATTGTTTTGTCTTGAACATAAAGTTACACTAGTACACTTAGGTGTATTGAGCAGGACCGACATATAGGTGATTCAATTTGTTGCTGACTACATAATTGAATCGGACCTCGGATATTATGTTGTACATGCTCTTAATCCCGATATAATAACGGGCACATGCACTTAGTATTTATTTCTTTGATTTACCAGAGGGTGAGATTTCTATGGATTAAATCAATATGCCCGATAAGTTGAGAAATAATATTATTTACATGGTGTGTCGTTGATTATAGGAGGAATTTGTGTCCTATGTATTAGGTTGATGATGCCCCCTTGAGGAGCTCATAAGGTTCATCATGTAAACCCTGCAGGTTGACTTAGTCAACATGATGATAAGGTTGAGTGGTACTACTTGAGGAGTTAGATGTTGATTAATTGATGGTCAGTAAATCAATTAATTGACGGACATTCGATATCTTAAACACGGGGAGATGGATGTACAAATAATATATGGAGCCCATATTGATTTATGGGGGTTGGTGAGGTAGTTCAATGATGATCCTCTAGTGGAATGGAACATCATTGATGGATCAAGTTTGTGTGGTTCCGATCCATCGGGTGGCCAAGATCCAACTCCTCCTCATGGTTCCTATCGTAGCCTAATATAAACCTCATGAAGTCTAGATCAAATGATGGAAAACAAATCTCTAGATCCGACGGTTGGGATTTAATCCCTAGAACTGACGGTGGAGATTAAATCTTTAGATCCGACGGTTCAGATTAAAACCCTAGAACCGACGGTTGAGATTAATTTTCTAGATCTGACGGTTGGGATTAAATCCCTAGAACCAACGGTTGAGATTAAATCTCTAGATCCGACGGTTGAGATTAAAACCCTAGAACCGACGGTGGAGATTAAACCAAGGCCTAAACCTAACTCTATATATATGGGAGATTGGGTTGGGCGGCAACAAAGTTTTTTGGATGATGGAAATTAGGGTTGAGCCTCTCTTTGCTTGGGCGGCAAGAAACCCTAAGGAGGAAACCCTAATTAGGGTTTGGCTCCTTGGGTTGGGCAGCCATGGTGAGGAAAGGAGAGTGGGCGAAAACTTGTGGAAGAGTTCTTCTTCTTCCTAGGGAAGGTGGCCGGTTCTAGATCTCCCCCTTCCACCATGGTTGGACGGCAAGAAATAGGAAGAGGCTAAGGTTAGGGTTTAGTCCATGATGGTGGGCGGCAACCCTTCTTCCTCCTTCATCCTTGGTTTGGCCGGCGCCCAAGCTTCACCCTTCTTTCTATGGATTAGGTTGGTTTGGGAAATTAGGGTTTGCCCTTCCATTAGTGGGCGGCAAGAAACCCTAGAGTTTTCCTTTCCTTGGTTGGGCGGCTAGGTTATGGAGGGGAAAGTGGGCGGCAACTATAGGAGAGGATATCTTCTTCTTCTTCCTAGGGTGTTGCCGGCTCCTAGATCTTTTCCCTCTACCTTGGTCGACGCTCAACCTATTCCTCTCATCCTCTTCTTGTTCTCTTTGGACCGGCGGCAAACATCATGCTTGGAGCTTGATGGTTGGTCCTAGATAAGAGATGAGTTTTGTTTCCATTTTGTTCTCTCTATTCTTGGGGCCGGCAGCATCAATCCTTTGTGGATTGGTGGTTGGCTCAAGCAAGAAGGGAAAGAGAGTTCTTCTTTCTTTGGATTGAAGAAGATCTAAGATGCTTCAACTTGTGGAGGATCTTCGCCCACACAAAGTCTACAAGGAGGTTAGGACATACGATAGAAGATCAAGAGGTATAAAAGTTTTACAACTTTTATTATTGTTCTTTGCATGTTCTTATTGATATGCTAGCTTATGTTCTTTATGTTAGTATATGTTGATTATACTAGTTTACATTTGCATGTATTTGTATAATCATGGACCCCGAATAAGAAACACAAAAACCGGCAATCCGTCCGTCGTCTCTTCCGCGGCTAATCGACTAGAAGAGTTTGGTTGCTTGAACAACTAGTTTGTTCAAGCGATTGCTCGAGTCGTTGGCATGACGACGAATTGGTTGTGCTTAGGAAACTCATCCCATCCGGATTAGTTTTCATTTATTGAAAATTTTAATCCAGGGACATGGGAGCCAATGAGCCTTCCGAGGAATAGCACGTTGCCAACATGATCAACTTGCTCCATATTTCTTTGGCATCCACAACTTCTCCTAATTTTGACATAATATCATTGGGAATTAAATTAGTTAGAAGTTTTCTTACCTTAAAATCGGTCTTAAGTATTTGTCGTTGCTCCTTGGTCCATTTCTTGAATTTAAGGGATTCTCCCTTCTT
Organism: Wurfbainia villosa; assembly: GCA_025175895.1. Taxonomy (NCBI): domain Eukaryota; kingdom Viridiplantae; phylum Streptophyta; class Magnoliopsida; order Zingiberales; family Zingiberaceae; genus Wurfbainia; species Wurfbainia villosa. The sequence goes on along the minus strand of CM046000.1, from coordinate 30,887,160 downwards.
GTCCATGGGAGGTTTAAATCCTTCCATGATGATGAACCAATTCTCTATGTCTATCATCAAGAATGTCTCCATTCTCGCCCTCCATGCTGAAAAGTCTTCTCGGTTATATAGCGGAGGAATGTTGATGGTGTATCCAAATCCATTCTTAGGTAGCTCCATCCTTTAACACTTGTGCTCTGTTGGCAGTTAGTCCATAGAAGAGTCCCAGGCTCTGATACCAATTGTAGGAACGTTGATGATGTTCTAGAGGGGGGTGAATAGCTATTTTGCATCGTTCGATGGAATTCGTTTGCATTTGTCTATAAGATGTTAGTGTGCACAGCAGAATATAAATAGAAATAAACACAACACGAGACACATACAATGCACTGTTGGATCGAAGCGGATCGCTAGAGGGGGGGTGAATAGCGATAAACCTTTTTTTTTTAATTCGTTCGTTAAAACTCGAGTAGACAGTTAATTACAGCGGAAAGATAAACTATAAATAAATGAGACAAATGTTTTTTTATTTGGTTCGTAGCCTTCGGCTACTACTCCAAGACCCTAGTGATCCTTGATCACGCACGGAGGGCAATTCACTAAAAACACTCCTCCTCGTTGGAGGTAGGAGTTTGACGATTGTAAAAAAAACTTTGAAAGAAAAGATAGAGAGACAAACCCTCTCTTCTATTAATGTAAAGTGCAACAATAGAAAACCTCGATTAATAAAAGGAATTGCAATATTTAAAGAGTCGACAAAATAAGAATATCAACAACTAAAAGAGTAGAAAGTAAACTAGGGTTGTTGACAGCACTTCGTCGTAGAGTCGTCGGAAAATCGCAGAGTTGTGGAGGTTTGTGAGCACTTAGAGATGATGAAAAACCCTAGGAGAAGCCCTCCTTTTATAGCCTTTAAGCCCCTCATCGAATGGGTCTTCAACCAATAGGAATTGGGCACAAAACTCCTTGAAAAATGGTGATAAAGCTTGACTCCTCGAGGCTGATTTTTGACCATCGGTTGAAGCCGGTAGTTGAAGCCCGCTGTTACAGTTGGGTGGCCAGTGAAAGTTAGCTCAAAATATAAGTGAATTCGACGGCCACTTGCCGTCCGATCTCAACATAGACCTTCCATGGGAAGTCTTGGGTCGAATCGTCGCCTAAGGACGTCCCCGTACAAAGGACACGACCTCACTTCACTTTACTCACTCGAGCTTACCTCGATACTTACTATGTCGCTTTTGCTTCCGGCCTTCCACTTGATTCCTTCGACTCCCTCCGAAGTCACTCGAGTGTCGCCCGACCACCACGGCTTCCTCCGGGTGTCGCTAGCCTTCAGCTCCAGCTATAGCAATTTTCTGCACACTCGATTCAGCTCGTGAGATAACGACATGAGCTTAACTTTGTATCGTTTGCTTTAATCAAAACTCAGGTTCGACTTAGGTGCCTACTACACCAACAATCTCCCCCTTTTTGATTTATGGCAAACCCACATACAAAGTTAAGAAAAATAAATTAAGTGCATTAAGCAAAATGAGCAAGAGATATGCATGAATGAGCAAGAGTATAAAAAAGCATGAATGAGTAGGAGTATATAAAGACTTTTTTTTTCAAGTGCTCCCCCTTGAGGAATACTCCCCCTTGACCGAGGGTGAGTACTTGAGAAAGAGTTTTAACTCTCCCCCTTGATGTTTGCTACTAAACAAAAAAATTAAGTAACCGCAATTACTTAATATAGGCCATAGTGTTTAAAATAAGTTTTAAGTTAAGAAATCAAAAAACTGATTTCTTAACCTTGGCCTTTACTTCTGTTTTGTTAACAAGTTAACTTAAAGTTAAGTAAACCTTTCCGTTTTGTTAACACGAACAAGTTAACTAAGCCTTGGCCATAAAAAAAATTATCCCTTAACTTTGGCCTTTTCTCCCCCTTTTGCCATATATCGAAAATAGTGAGGGTGTGTGTGGAATAAAAAATAAGTATTAATTTGAAAATGTTCCACATTATTTTGAAAATAATATACTGAAAATAAGTTCATCTATAAAATGTTCGACTCATATTTGGCTTGATTGATATGAAAGATCAACCAGTCCTTGTCAGAGTCGATTAGTATGTATGATTATACTCCGTGGTTCATAGCAATGCACTAGCTCTATATCTGGAACTAGGAGTAAGGTCCTAACATCTCACGCCCATCTATGTGGCTAAGTACACAAACACATTAGTCCTATGTGTTGTGAGATGTACTGGCTCCTTAAATCTATAGGTGCATGATATCTAAGGTATGTCCTATGCTAGTTCCATAAAAATGAAAATTAAGAAATAGTAGTAAGAAAATATAATTTGCAAGTTCCTATTCTACTACGCACATGACCAATTTTCGTCTTAATAGACTAAATTCGGCTTCGGGTAGGGGTTTAGTAAATAGGTATGCTAAGTTAGACTTCGATTCGACGTATTCGAGTTGTATGGCTCCATTGGCCACATGTTCTCGAATGAAATGGTGTTTGACCTCTATATGTTTGGTCCTAGAGTGACATATCGGATTCTTAGTAAGATTAATTGAACTAATGTTATCTACATGAAGTTTTTTGTTCGTAAAGTCTAACTTAAAGTCGCGGAGAGTGTGCTTCATCCAAAGAAGCTGAGTGACACACTCACCCATCTCGATGTATTCGGCTTCGATGGTAGATAAGGCAACACAGTGTTGCTTCCTACTGCACCAACTCACTAGACTTGAGCCGAGAAGTTGACAACAACCACTCGTACTCTTTCTATCGAGCTTACTACCGGCATAGTCCGAATCGGAGTAGCCGGTTAGTTCAAACTCGGTAGATCTAGGGTACCAAATACTGACATTAAGTGTACCCTTTAGATATCTAAGGATACGCTTGACTAGAGTTAGGTGAGACTCCTTGGCACATGTTTTGAACCTTGCGCACATACTGCAAATAGGATATCAGGTCGGCTTGCAGTTAAGTAAAGGAGACTCCCTATTATGCTCCTATAGTATTTTAAATCAATTGAGTTTCCGATTAAATCTTCTTCTATATTAACATTAGTTGTCATTGGGGTATTAATAATTTTAGCGTCTTGCATTCCAAAGCATTTAATTAATTCCCTAGTATATTTGCGTTGATGTAGGTATATTCCATCTTTAGTTTGTTTAATTTGTAGACCTAAGAAGAAACTTAACTCGCCTACTAAATTCATTTCAAATTCACTTTCCATAAGTGAAATGAACTCATTTAGTAGGATTGAGTTGATGGTTCCGAAAATAATATCATCTACGTAGATTTGGGCTATGAATATGTCTTTACCTAAGGTTTTTATGAAAATGGTTGGGTCAACTACACCTTGGTTAAAATCTTTGGACTTAAGATAAATCGAAAGTCTCTTGTACCAAGCTCGAGGATCTTGTTTAAGTCCATAAAGAGTTTTCTTTAACCTAAGGACATGATCGGGTTTGTCTAAACTTTCGAAACCGGGGGGTTGACTAACATAAACTTCTTCTTTAATGTATCCATTTAAGAATGCAGATTTCACATCCATTTGAAACAACTTAAATTCTCGATGTGCTGCATATGCTAATAGCATTCGAATGGACTCTAATCTAGCTACTGGGGCATAGGTCTCATCGTAATCTAAACCTTCGACTTGACTAAACCCTTTAGCGACTAGTCTAGCTTTATTTCTAACTACTTCACCTTTATCATCAAGTTTATTTCTAAACACCCACCTTGTTCCAATGATTATTTTATCTTTAGGTGGTGATACTAATTCCCATACTTCGTTCCTAGTGAATTGAGCCAACTCTTCTTGCATTGCAATAATCCAATCGGGATCAAGAAGAGCTTGGTCAATAGTTTTGGGTTCAATTTTAGAAATCAAGATATTTGACTAAGGTTTCTGTATGAGGCTCTAGTTCGAACTCCTAGACTTGGATCACCTATCACTTGGTCGATAGGATGATTCGTTTGAGTCCTAGTTGGAGTTGGATTTGAGTCTACAACTTGATCCATAGGATGACTCGTTTGAGTTCTAGTTTGGTTGGAGTCATCTATCACTTGGTCGATAGAGTGACTTGGTTGACTTAGGTTAGGATTAACACTAGACCTGATCTCCGGATTAGAGTTAGGTCTAGTATGAGTCGGCTCGCTAATTGGGGTTGCCGGGGGTTTTGTAGGTTCGTGTCCTTCATCAAATACTACATTGATAGTCTCCTCGACTCTAAGGGTGTTGTGGTTATATACTCTATAAGCTCTACTTGTAGTCGAGTATCCTAGAAAGATTCCGGTCGTGATTTTGGATGTAAATTTCCCTAGGTAATCCTTAGTGTTTAGGATATGTACCTTACACCCAAATACTCTAAAGTACTTGATGTTAGGTATTTTATCGTGATAAATCTCGTATGAGGTCTTAAGGTGCCTCTTTACCATAAGGATCCTATTTTGGACATAGCATGTCGTACTCACGGCTTCCGCCCAAAACCTATCGGGTAGGTTATACTCATTTAACATTGTCCTAGCGGCTTCTTGTAAGGTTCTATTTTTGCGTTCTACTAGGCCATTTTGTTGTGGAGTTCTAGGGCAAGAGAACTCATGGTGGTATCCATTTAGGTTACAGAATTCTGTAAACCTATGGTTTTCGAATTCACCACCATGATCAGTCCTAAGTCTTTTGATTTTAATGTTTTGTTGATTTTTTATTAACTTAAATAGGTTGATTAATTGATCTAGGGTATCACTTTTGTGTTTGATGAACCTAACCCAAGTAAATCTAGAGTAGTCATCAATAATGACTAAATAGAATTTACTTCCATTAAGTGACTTAGCTCCGTGTGAATCAAATAGATCCATGTGTAGGAGCTCAAGCACACTTTTGGTTCATTCTTGATTAGTTAGTTGATGTTGTGTCCTAGATTGTTTACCTTGTTCACAAGCATTACATATTTTATTATCCAAGTTATTGAGGTTAGGCAAACCTCTGACTAAGTCACTCTGACTCATCTTGTGGAGGAGTCTTGGGTGTGAGTGACCGAGTCGTCGGTGCCACAACCATGATTCCTCTTGCCGTGTCATAAGACACTTAGTTGAGGAGTTAGTTAAGTTAATAGTGTAAATGTTGTTATTTCTAGTTCCCTTAAGAATTGTTTTAGAGGTTTCGTTTGTATTAATTACGCATTCATTTTCTAGAAATATAACCTTATAGTTATTATCACACAATTGGCTTACACTAAGTAGATTATATTGAAAATTTTCTACTAATAAAACGTTTTGAATAACAAAATTTGAGTTAAGCTCAATATCACCTGATCTGATGATTTTGAGCTTGTCGTTATTTCCGAAGGCTACCGATCCTTGTCGTTTGAATAGAAGCTTCAAAAACTTGAGTTGATCCCCGGTCATGTGTCGAGAGCAACTACTGTCCAACATCCATTGATCCTACACGCAAGGTAGTTGGATCGGATATTGGATTTATTAAAGATTGGTTGAAAATTATTAACCTAAATCATCTCACCCATGTCTACATGATCAAACACGTTAACCCTATATGTTCTTGTGAGATGACTTCCAATTTTACTTGATTTAAATTTAATGACTTAAACACTTGTCAACCTTGCGTTAGATTTGGATTTGACCTTAGGCTTATCAAGTCACCTTTTCAAGATCATGGCTTCCAGGTCGTGGCGAGGCACAGAGGCCTTCTTTGATCGGAACAACGACCACTTCCTTAGACAAAGCCATTTTCAAGAAAATAGTAACTTGACTCACCTAAGACCACTTCCTGGTCTAACTAGTCTAGGATACGGTGAGGTAGCTTCAGCTAGTTCCACTCAGTCAAGTGAACCGAACTAGATACGCCTTATCTAGCTCGAATACATGAGACTCCATTTTCCTAGCGTACTATCATCTCGTCGCATCCTGGTACTATGTTATCAAGTGTTGACGAGTTATAGTCCTATCTAACCATTCTAAAAAGAAAAATCCAACTAAATAAAAACCTAAGCATGCAATTTCTAAGTTAAAACATAAACAAGTTTCGTACTAGCTCCCCCTGGACCATTGGATCGATTCGGTCTCTCCACATAGTGGATTTGGTTCTTGGGAACCTAGTACTGGTTTGATCCTAAGTTTGAAATCAAGGTGGTCTTAGGGACCCATGCTTGGACACGTTTTTTATGTCGACTTACAATCGACATATACGACTTATTGGTCGTGTTTGAGCTAAACCCTAGCCCGACCTTGTTGTACACGGCCCTTTGCAATCCAAGTAGGAGGTCAAGTCCTTTGGATCCCAAAGTAAACCTTTCCAACGTATTCCTAAGATCTTCGACTTGACTCTTCAAGAGTGAGTTCTCAACTTCGAGTTTTTCAACCTGAGTTGAGTCCTTCTCTTGAACTCGACTAGTCGAAGAGGTTAGGGAGACCTCGTGTTTGAGGAGTTTAACTTCCTCAACCAGGGTCTCGACCTTGGACTCGGACTTAGCTAACTTTCTATTTAAAAACTTAATTGCACTATAAAGTATAGTAATGAGAGACCAACTTACCTTGAGTGTATCTTTTGAACCGGATGCGTATCTGTGGCTTGTCTTGAATAGTGCTTCGCAGTCCGACTCATCTTCGATTTTCGATTCAAGTTTCGGTTCCGACTCCGTCTCCGATTCCACCGGTTTAGCCATGAGGACTTGATCATCATCTTCTTCCTTAGAAGCTTCTTCCCAAGTAGCGTTGAGTGCCTTTTTGTGTTTTGGTGCCTTGCTCTTGAGTTTTGGGCATTCGGACTTGATATGTCCAAACCTGTTGCATTCATAACATCTAATATTTGAACTTTTAGGCTTACCTTCGTTGGGTCGAGTGACGGTTCATTTTCGGCCCTTGACTATCCTCCAAACTAGGTTGACTAGTTCGGCCTCCATTTCCGAGTCGACCTCCGAATCTGACTCATCCTCTTCTTCCTTCGGGGGTGGCTTGCTAGCGGTTTTCTTCTTTGAACCTGCAAATAGTGCTATACCTTTCTTAGGTTCTGAGTTAGACTGCTCATGAAGTTCAAAATCAGAAAAAAGTTCATCTAACCTAAGTTTAGAAAGATCCTTGGAGACCTTGTAGGCATCGACCATGGATGCCCACAAGGTAGTCTTCGGAAAGGAGTTTAGGACATACCTTATAAGGTCACGGTTTTCGACCTTTTGCCCGATAGCGTGTAGATTGTTGAGTATGTCCTGGACGTGGGTGTGGAGTTGCGTCGTCGTTTCATGTTCCTGCATTTTTAGATTATATAATTTATTAAATAAAAGGTCACGCTTACATACCTTGGCTTCATCGGTCCCTTCGTGTAGCTCCACTAGCTTTGTCCAAAGGTCCTTTGCGCTTATGAAGGGGCCGACGCGATTTAACTCCTCCTTGGACAAGCCACATTGGAGGATTTGTGTTGCCTTGGCGTCGGCTTCAACTTGTCGTTTTGTCACAATGGTCCATTGGTCATAACCCAAGGATTCACCCACTTCGTTAGTCGGAAGTGTGAAACCTATTTGGATTATGATCCACATCTTGATTTGGGTTTTGAGAAAGCATTCCATCCGACTTTTCTAGTAACGGAAATCATCTCTGTTGTTAAACGGAGGTCGGACGGTGCTAAAACCCTCGAGATGGGTCATTTGGAAGGGAAACCTTGCACAAAAAATACCAAAAAAAACACGAAAAAAAAGGTTCCAAGACTTCGCCTTGGATTAGTAATGTAGGAAATTGAAAGAAACAAAAGGAATAAACGAGAAATAACCAACTAAAATAAAAGATGAGCACTTACAACCTTCGATGTCCCGAAAATTGTACTAAATGATGGTTTTTCGGGATGAATACAGCTTGTTATGAAGGTTTACCCTAGTAAGAAGTGTAGATCTTTCCGAGAGCTTCATTTTGGTAGGTAGACCGTTTTGTGGGTGAACTTGTACGAAAAGTTATGCCCGTTTTACCGTCGGCTACTCCAAAAGCGAATACTTGCAAAACAAAACCAAACGAAGAGTACCAAGACTTCGTCTTGGATTAGTAGTGCGGGAGAAAAATTTAAATGAACGAAAAATAAATCTGTAAAAAATGCTAGATTGGTGGTTTCACCAAATCTAAGCGCCCCTGGCTCTGATACCAATTGTTGGATCGAAGCGGATCGCTAGAGGGGGGTGAATAGCGATAAACCTTTTTTTTTAATTCGTTCGTTAAAACTCGAGTAGACAGTTAATTGCAGCAGAAAGATATGTTAGGGCAATCTCTTGCCGTAATATGGTTTTGATGGTGTGGCAAAGGGTTTAAGTTAGTTTGATATGTTGATTTGATATGTGCGTTGAAGTCGTGCAGGACTTAGTAATTCGCACATGGAGCCATGGCGAGTTTTACATCTCATGACTCGTGCCTTGAGTCGGTGAAGGATAGCTTTGCGGAAGCCGTGCGCTTGGAGCATCCGAGGGACCGCCGGACGAGGAGCTTGGAGTGAAGCCGGAGGAAGTAGACTTCGAGGCAAGAGACGCGAAGGAGCATTGCAGAACCGTGCTGATCTTTGCCGAGGATGTGGCCGCTGAGCGAAGAGAACTTCAAGGCGAGGACTCGAGGATGAGTGAGCGATTGTACCCCGGGACGGGTAGCTCTTTGGTGAAACTTGGCCATTTGGCCAAGTGTCGGATGAGTTTTCCCGACACCTGTCGACTGCCATGTCATGGCAGTCGACTGCTCTGAGTCGATGGTTCGATCGACTAGTCTAATGTGGCTGAATCAAGTTGATCGACCGATTGCGCATGCGCAATGATCGATGAGCTTGATCACCGACCGCTAAGGACGGCAATGATCGATGTCACCGCGGGCATAGAATGGAGTCGACCTCGTTGAGGACTCGACCGTTGACATCGATCGATGGGTGCCATCGATCGGTGATGCCATCTGCTGGATGGAATCCAGCGTGAAAGCGGCCGTTATTGGGCAGCGGCTCAACGAAGATCCTCTTCTTCTATAAAAAGGAAAGGGTTGGGGCTTTGGGGGGCAAATGCTTGAACGCCCAATTACTCCCAAAGTGCCCTAAACATTTTTCCACTCTTCTACTTGTTTTAATCTTCATTCCATTGTAGAAGAGTGATCTTGGTTGTAAAGGTTACCTCCACCTAGCTTGGTGCAAAGGAGAGACCAATATTGGATTGGCTTTGAAGGAGTGATTCACCTCGGACGAATCGGGATCGTGGATTAGCGGCGTAGCCGTGAACCATGTTACATTCTTTGTTAGCATTTGTTTTCTCGTATTTCTATTTGCTTGTCTTTATTAGTCTTCCGCTTGCGCTAATTAGTTTTGTAGACGAGCAAATACCGGCATCCAAACGTAAAGGGCTATTCACCCCCCTCTAGCTGGCCACAATCGATCCCCTACAAGTGGTATCAGAGCCAAGGAAAGCTTGTCGAGGACTAACCGCCACAACAAGCAACATTCAAAATGGCCGGCTCAAACATCCACCCACCGAAGTTCGACGGCGAATTCTCTTGGTGGAAAAAGAGAATGGAGGTATTCTTCGAAACTGACTTTGAAATATTGTTAATTATGGAAAACGGTTTTGAGTTGCCTAGGAACGAAGATGGGGAGCCATTGGAAAAATCTAGATGGAGCAAAAGACAAAGAGAGGAGTATTTGGCAAATTCAAAGGCCAAGCACCACCTCTACAATGTGCTCCCTCAACAAGAAGTAAATAGGATAGGGGAGTGCTCAAGTGCCAAAGAGATGTGGGAGAGATTGGTTGAACTTCATGAAGGCACTTCGGAGGCTAAGCTAGCAAGAAGAGACCTCCTCCGCTCCCAACTCTCAAACATCAAATTAGAAAAGGGAGAAAAGGTAACTTCCCTACATTCTAGATTTAAAGAAATATTAATTGGGCTAACAAGTGTAGGTGAGAAGCTATCAAACCGGGATATGGTAATGAAGGCCATAGATGCTTTCCCCCGGTCCTCAAGATGGAGCTCCATGGTGGACTCATTTTACATCTCCAAGAACCTAGAAGTGAGCACCTTGGAGGAATTCTTTTCAACCATGGAGCTTCATGAGACAAGGCTTGAAGGTATACAAGAAGAGCCTAGAATTCAACCCTCAAGAGGAGTAGCTTTGATGGCAAATAAGGGGAAGAAGAAGATAGAGATCCCCTCCTCCTCATCCGATGATGAAGCCTCTACCTCCTCCATGGATAGCACGGAAGAAGCCTACATGGTAAGGAAGGTAAGGCGTGCATTTAAGAACTTTAGATTTGATAAATCTCATGATAGGAATAGAAGACCAAGGGGGAAGGTCATATGCTATAATTGCCAAGGAGAGGGACATATAAGAGATAATTGTCCCCTCCTAAACAAGAGCAAGGAAGAGAAGAAAAAGAAAGAAGAAAAGAGGAAGAAGAAGGGGAGCAAGAAAAAGGAAGAAGAAAAGAAGGCAAAAGGAAAAGGGAAGGCCATGGCACTCAAAGCCAAGACATGGGATGACGTTGCTTCCGCCTCCTCATCCGAAGAAGAAGAGCATGTCTACTCCAACCTAGCACTAATGGCTCTTCATGACTCGGATTGCTCCTCCTCCACCGAAAATGAAGGATCAAGCTCAAGTGGAGAGAGCTCAAATGAAGGGGGAGCTTCTACATCTTCCTCATCCGAAGAAGAAGAAGAGGATATGGAAACTATGGTAACGAATGCTTCTCCTAAGAAAATAGTTTCCATAATTTCTAGTTTAACTAAGGAGTTATTTGGCATGAAAAAGAAAAATAAAAGCATGCTTAAATGATACCTCTTCTTGCCATGATGATGCATGCTCACATGATTATATGCCTTTGGATGTTAATGATGCATGCATAGAGGAAAATAGGGCATTAAGGGAAAAGGTAGATTATTTAACCAAAGCCCTAGAGAAATTCACAATTGGCTCCAACACATTAAATATGATCTTAGGGAGCCAAAGAGCTAGTTTCAACAAAAAGGGCCTAGGCTACAAGGAAAAGAAAAATGAAAATGCCTACAAATGCCTAATAGCTAGGGGACAAGATAAGAAGAAGATAATAGCTAGAAAATGGATCCCCAAGGAATACCTAGTGAACCCAATAGGAAAGAACTCATTTTGGGTTCCAAAATCCATCCTTAAGGGTTAGAATAACCCTAGGGTAGTCAACCACATGGACCTAGCCTATATCATATTTTGGTTGACTTAGGATGACGGGACAACATTTTTTAGATAGTGTTGGGAGATGATAACGTACCCATAAATAGATAATAATGCTTAAATCATGATGATTGATGTAATTCCTATGTATATTTACAATCATGATTTATGTTTTTAAAATTTGGCACGTTATCATGAGAAATAGGTTTGAATCATGCTTTAGGTAATACTTTGTCTATTATCATCATATAATATCTAATGCATGACTATTATTTGATGAATACATGAGTTTCATGATCATAATGTAGAATTCATTCATATATGTCATTATGATCATGTAGGATGTTAGGTTGATACTTAACCATGATAGAATTGCATGAATATATTGGTTAAGTATATACAAATACCCCCTAGGATGCATCTCACACTCACCATAGGCTACCTTGATTGAAAACTTAGCATGAGTGAGATATTAGGATGATACAAATGTCCACTAATGCCTATGGCATTTAGATGGTCATTTAAAGTATCAAAATAGCAATAATAGACCAATCATGGGGAAGGCTTATGTTTAATTCATAGACATATTGCCCCAAGATCATGGTTGGATATTTCATATGTTTTCAAAACAAATTCTTACTTTAAAATACATGTATTCATGTTTTGGAACTATTCAAAGCAAGACTAGGTGTTAAAATGGATACTAACATGCTCAAAAAACTAGTGGTTTTTCAAGTGTTTGGATTTTTGGCAAATCTCGGGAAATATAATAATTTTTCATGAAAACATATTTTTCTCTGATAGATATACTTAAAAGAAATGTGCTCCCCAAATTTCATGATTTTTTGAATTTTCTGGAATTTTTAATGCATTTCTGAAATTCGGTCTGAAAATCAGAAAATCCCGAAATTCACGTGCGGATCGTAGTATTTGAACCGATCGTGATGTGAATTCCGATTTTAAATCAACTTGTGGTATTTTCTTTCTATTAGACTTGATGCCATATGTTTTTAACTTAGTGATAATCTTTTTGATGGTGTCAAAGGGGGAGAAAATATTATGTTTAAGTTAATTATAAAAGGGGGAGAAATTTATGATAGGGAGAAATTTACATAGAGAGTTTCATGGATTAAGGGGGAGTTGCATGTTGCTATATCATGATTATGTTTACATGCTTTCTTTCCTTTAAAATTTATATCAAATGCTTTTACCTAACTTAAACGGATTGCCACACATCAAAAAAGGGGAGATTGTTAGGACAATCTCTTGCCGTAATATGGTTTTGATGGTGTGGCAAAGGGTTTAAGTTAGTTTGATATATTGATTTGATATGTGCGTTGAAGTCGTGCAGGACTTAGTAATTCGCACATGGAGCCATGGCGAGTTTCACATCTCATGACTCGTGCCTTGAGTCGGTGAAGGATAGCTTTGCGGAAGCCGTGCGCTTGGAGCATCCGAGGGACCGCCGGACGAGGAGCTTGGAGTGAAGCCGGAGGAAGTAGACTTCGAGGCAAGAGACGCGAAGGAGCATTGCAGAGCCGTCTTTGATCTTTGCCGAGGACGTGGCGCGAACGAGAGAACCGGCGAGGACTCAGGGATGAGAGTGGCGATTGTAACCGGGGGATGGGTAGCTCTTTGGTTAAAATTGGCCATTTGGCCAAGTGTCGGATGAGTTTTCGACACCGCGACCGCTGCCATGTCATGGCGGATCGCTCGAGATGATGGTTCGATCGACCGTCTAATGTGGTCAAGTTGATCGATCATTGCCGGCATGGGCGATCGATGGCGACCTCGTTGAGGACTCGATTGGTTGACATCGATCGGTGATGGGTGCCATCGGATCGGTGATGCAATCTGGATTGGATGGAATCCAACGTGGAAAGCGGCCGTTATTAGGCAACGGCTACGGCCGATCGGTGATGGGTGCCATCGGTCGTGATCTCTGTCAGCAGGAAGAAACCCTCTTCCTCTATAAAAAGGAAAGGGTTGGGGCTTTGGGGGCAAATGCTTGAACGCCCAACTACTCCCAAAGTGCCCTAAACATTTTTCCACTCTTCTACTTGTTTTAATCTTCATTCCATTGTAGAAGAGTGATCTTGGTTGTAAAGGTTACCTCCACCTAGCTTGGTGCAAAGGAGAGACCAATATTGGATTGGCTTTGAAGGAGTGATTCACCTCGGACGAATCGGGATCGTGGATTAGCGGCGTAGCCGTGAACCACGTTACATTCTTTGTTAGCGTTTGTTTTCTCGTATTTCTATTTGCTTGTCTTTATTAGTCTTCCGCTTGCGCTAATTAGTTTTGTAGACGAGCAAATACCGGCATCCAAACGTAAAGGGCTATTCACCCCCCTCTAGCCGGCCATACCGATCCCCTACAAGATAAACTATAAATAAATGAGACAAATGTTTTTTTACTTGGTTCGTAGCCTTCGGCTACTACTCCAAGACCCTAGTGATCCTTGATCACGCACGGAGGGCAATTCACTAAAAACACTCCTCCTCGTTGGAGGTAGGAGTTTGACGATTGCAAAAAAAACTTCGAAAGAAAAGATAGAGAGACAAACCCTCTCTTCTATTAATGTAAAGTGCAACGATAGAAAACCTCGATTAATAAAAGGAATTGCAATATTTAAAGAGACGACAAAATAAGAATATCAACAACTAAAAGAGTAGAAAGTAAACTAGGGTTGTTGACAGCACTTCGTCATAGAGTCGTCGGAAAATCGCAGAGTTGTGGAGGTTTATGAGCACTTAGAGATGATGAAAAACCCTAGAAGAAGCCCTCCTTTTATAGCCTTTAAGCCCCTCATCGAATGGGTCTTCAACCAATAGGAATTGGGCACAAAACTCCTTGAAAAATGGTGATAAAGCTTGACTCCTCAAGGCTGATTTTGAGCTGCGGTTAGGCTGGCGGTTGAGCTGAACTGATGGCCAGGATTTTTGACTACAATAAAGAGTTAGCTCAAAATATAAGTGAATTCGACGGCCACTTGCCATCCGATCTCAACATAGACCTTCCATGGGAAGTCTTGGGTCGGATCGTCGCCTAAGGACGTCCCCGTACAAAGGACACGACCTCACTTCACTTTACTCACTCAAGCTTACCTCGATACTTACTATGTCGCTTTTGCTTCCGACCTTCCACTTGATTCCTTCGGCTCCCTCAGAAGTCACTCGAGTGTCGCCCGACCACCGCGGCTTCCTCCGGGTGTCGCTAGCCTTCAGCTCCAGCTATAGCAATTTTCTGCACACTCGATTCAGCTCGTGAGATAACGACATGAGCTTAACTTTTTATCGTTTGCTATAATCAAAACTCAGGTTCGACTTAGGTGCCTACTACACCAACATGCACAAGCATATAACGTGGTTCGGAACCTAGGGTTCCTACTCCATGGGTCAAGCTCAAGTGAGCTCTAGTGATGCAAACCACCACTAATAAACCTCTCCTTCTCGGAAAACACTTCGGAGGTGGAGAAAACCTCTTACAACAATTCTTACACCAATAAGAAAGAAATACAAGCAAATACAAATGAAATACAACAACAATGTAAAGAAAACTTTACACAAGATTGCTTTGAATGCTTTGCTTGTTGGTTTCTTAGACGAGCTTGAAGGACCCTGTAATGCACCAGCACTTTGCCTCAAATCTCCCCTAGAACCATGGCCAAAATCCTCCTCTTCGAGCTCCTTATAAAGTTACAACTCAGGCTGATTTTTGCCTTCCAATCGACTGGCTTTCGTGTCATTGTCTCACAACGATTATATCCACGCTGAAAAAACTCCAAAGGATACATAGTAGTCGACTGCAAAACCCTAGCAGTTGGCTGATGCACAGGTAGTCAACTGATCAGTAGACTATGGAACATCCTTTGCTCATGTCCACATATAGCAGTCGACTGCATTCCATGGCAGTCGTCTACCCAAAGCTAGCAGTCGACTACCAGTGGGATGCAGCCATAGTCAAGCTCCAGTCGACTACTGACCAGTCGACTAGTCATAACCCTAATCGACTGCTCAGAATCAACTAGGCTGCCAAGTGTCAAAATACTTAACCAGTCGACTGGTTCATAACCCCAATAGATTAATAAACCTCAAACATGAGGTTTAACCCAAGTATGATCCCCTCATACTTGATAGACCACCCTTAGCCTAGACCAAAGCCTTCTATCCACCTCCATCAGTCTCACGTCTATTGGATCCCTCCAAGTCATCCATGACTTGTTCATCCATATATTAGTCTTCAGGCGCTTCCATCGGCTATTATCATGTTAATCGGGTCTACATTGCCATGGTACATTTGGGCTTACGTTGCCAAAACACACACTTAGACATTACGCTGCCAAACATTGGACTTATACTGCTAATACTATAGCTTGGACTTTACGCCACCAATATCAAACCCTTGGACTTCCCTCGCCAACTTCATATTGGGCTTTCCAAATGCCAAGACCCATGCTTGGACTATCCAATTGCCAAGTACCCATGACTTGGACTTTCCAATTGCTAAGTATCCATGACTTGGACTTTACCATTATCAAGTACCCATGCTTGGACTTTCAATGCCAAGTACACAAGACTTGGACTTTCCATGACAATCACATTGTCATACGTTTTGTCGAACACCAAAATATTGCTCGAGTCAAACTCAAGTCTGGTCAATCGTGACCTGGGCCAATTGCACCAATACTTTAGTGGATTTAATTATCTTATCATTGTTCCCAATGATAAGTGTGTCATCTACATAGAGACATAAAATGACTAAGCCATCTTTCGTGTCTTTTACGTAGATACATTTATCACTCTCATTGAATCCACTTGCAGCCTAGTACCTTACTTCCGAAAGGAAGATCCACTAGCTCCCAAGTATGATTTTGTAAGATTGATGAAATCTCATATGCAATTGCCTCTTTCCATTGAGGTCCATCAGACGAGTTTACCACTTCTGAGTAACTCTGGGGATCACTTTCCATTATGAAAGTGATAAAATCCGATCCAAAGGATTTCTCCACCCGAGCTCTCTTACTCCATCTGAGCTCACCCTCAAATGGTTCACCTTTTCTTCTTGCTCTTGTCTTTCACATGCCCGTTTAGAAGATATAGCATCCTCTCAGGTCTTATACAGAAGCACATGCTTAAAGAATGAGGCATTTCTCGATTCAATAATCGAGTTCTTGTGTATCTCAAGAATTTGAGATCCAATCACAAGAAATCTATAGGCCCTGTTATGTGCATATCCAATAAATATGCAGTCAATAGTTTTTGGTCCGATTTTGATCCTTTTCGGATCTGGCACCAAAACTTTGGCCAGACACCCCCACACTCCAAGTATTTGTAGGATGGTTGACTACTATTCCATAACTCATAAGGGCTCTTATCTATTTTCTTTCGGGGCACCTTATTCAAATGGTAATTAACTGTTAACACAGCTTCCCCCCACAAGTGCTCTGGTAGGCCAGAGCTCAATAGTAGAGCATTCATCTTCTCTTTTAGAGAACGATTCTTTTGCTCAGCAACTCCATTTTGCCAAAGCGAGTAGGGAGCCATTGTTTCATGTATGATACCATGTTCAACACACAACTCTGCGAATGGTGATACATATTCACTACCTCAGTCACTCCGAACCACCTTAATCTTTTTATTAAGTTGGTTTTCAAACTTTTTCTTATAGAGAATAAATTTCTCTATAGCTTCATACTTATTTTTAAGAAGATACACAAAATAATATTTTATGTTATCATCAACAAAAGTGATGAAATATTTATTCCAACCTCGTGTCGGTGTCCCTTTTAGGTCACACACATCGGTGTGGATCAGGCCAAGTGGCTCAGTGCTTCTTTCAACTTGTTGAAAGGATGACCTTGCTAATTTTACTTCAACACAAGTCTCAGACTTATGTTTCGGGTCAAGGTGGAATGTAGGTATGCTTCACATGTTAATCAATCTACACAACACATCATAGTTAACATGTCCTAGTCTACCATGCCATAAACACGAAGACTCAAGCATATAAGTGGAAGAGTTTTCAACTTTATTAACTTTGGGTATAATGGCCATTACACTTAGTTTAAACAACCCATGAATTACATAACCCTTCCCTACAATCATTCCATTCTTGGATAGTACAACTCTGTCTAACTCTAAGAGAATGTGAAAGCCATGCTTGCTTAGCAGTGATCCGGACACCAGATTCTTTTGAACCTCCGAAACATATAACACATTGTTCAGAGTGAGCTCCTTTCCCAAGGTCATCTTCAGCATCACTTTTCCTTAGCCCATAATGTTTGAGGTTGCCGAGTTCCCCATATACAGCTTCTCCCCATTGAATTCTTCGAAGTTGTGGACTAGCTCCTTGTTGCAGCACACATGTCTGGTGGCACCAATATCCAACCACCACTGCTGAGGGTTTGAACACACTAGGTTCAGCTCGGAGATCACCGCATAGAGGTCATCCTCCTCTAGCCCCTTGTCCTCCTGATTTCTCTTTGGCTTTCTTCACTCCAAAGATTTGTGGCTGACTTCATCACAATTGAAGCAATTTCCAGTGAACTTCTTTTTACTGAACCCCCCCCCCTTTGGGTCCCACCTTGGAAGACCTAGAATTCTTCCATTTCAAGCTTTAACCATGCTCGACCACGTTTGCTTTCACTATAGCCTGAGAGAACATGTTCCTCTCCGAACTCTTGTTGTCTTCTTCGATTCGAAGCCAAACAATGAGTTCCTCATTCATCTCCTTCAGCTTATGCTTCAAGTAGTTCTTGAAGTCTTTCCAGCCGAGATGTAGCTTCTCGATGAATGCTACCCCCTGGAAAGTTTCACTCAAAACCATACCTTCTGAGTGAATCTTGTGCAGAATCACCTAAAGCTCCTGAACTTAGTTGATCACCGTCTTGGAGTCAACCATTTTGTAGTACAGAAATTAGCCCACGATGAACTTCTTGGCCCTGGCATCCTCCGTCTTGTACTTCTTGTCTAGGGACTCCCATAACTCCTTAGTCATTCTCTTTATGCTATACACAGCGTACAATGAGTCAACAAGGTAGTTGAGAATGTAGTTTCTACATAGAAACTCTGAGTGATTCCATGCCTCCATAATATTGATGGTTTAGGCATCACTTGTACCCTCAGGTACATTGGGAGGATCCTCAGTAAAGAATCGAGACGGATTTAACGTGGTCAGTTTGAAGAACATCTTCTGCTGCCACCGCTTGAAGTTTAATCCCATGAACTTCTCTAGTTTTTCCCCATGATTGATTGGAACACTACCAATTGGGGTGGAGGGAGCCATCGCACGTTGAGTTTGTTGCACCTCAACATCACGCATTGTGGACATCTCAACAGATCGAGTATATTTTAAGTTTGTTGGATATTATACCTTTTTTGGAGCAAATATAAGGGAAAGACTGAAAACAATTCGGACTTGTCTATTGAATCTACCACTTCCGAAGTGTCCTAAGTCAAGACGAGCTTCTTCTTATCAAGACCATCGAGCTCCTGGCAAAGTGAGGTCAGGACGAGCCGAGTCAGAAATCTCCTTGTTGCAAGCCGTCGAATCGGGAGGTTGCTATGGAGATGTTGCTGAGTCGAGTTAAGCACTGAGTCGAGATTGGAAACAACTCGGAAGATGTTATCGAGTAGAGTTGGAAGACTTCGTCCGTCGAGTTGGTAAATAGCTCGGGAGATGTGATGTGTTATTTTCCGCAAGTGCACGGTTGTCGTCAAGTAATAAAAATATCGATCCCACAGGGATTGGGACAATTACCGAATGCTCATGATACCAAGTTATCTAGTCAATCAATTTATGGATTAAGCAAAGAAACTATGCAGTCAAGAACAACGAATGAGAATAACGAGCTAAAAGTCAATAGTTGAGGAGAATCTCAGGATATGGGTTTCACCACGTCGATGATTTATAAGGTGATTTAATTCTTTCCTACCCCTATTAGAGTTGTTTTGATGGAACCTATCCTAAGGTAAATCAACGGACCCTTTCGAGGTCTACGTTAACTGTACCTATCAAACTCAATTTACCTGTCACGGTATTCGAGCGTAGGGGATCATAATCAGCTAAGGGGACCTGTCATGAGACCCCCGCAAACCTCCCTAGTCTTACCTCCGTTACTTGGTAAAAACTGGATTTGATAGATCCATTAAGTCCATAATACTTCACTTAGAGTCTAAATTTCCTTTTCACGATAGGTTTGCACACAGAACCATAATCAGCTAAGGGGACCTGTCACGAGACCCCCGCAAGCCCTCATAGATACACTACCGCTACTTGACAGGAGTTTATCCCTAGTTGGTTTTGGGTTTCGGGAACTTGGGTTCACTGTTAGGTACTTCCCCTTAGCTCCTTAGGTTTATCAATAAGAATCCAAAAACAGATCAAAACAAACAATAATTCAAGTAGTATAGATTACATCATCCATCATAAATCGTCAAGGGCTACTCCCCCATCCTAAGATTACAAGACACTACTCCATGGTCGAACAAGAATTGCTAGAGAAAGAAATTACGATACTTAGTGTCATCTGTGTTCCTCTGTCATCGACTCCTTCCTTCTTCTATCGTCCTTTTGACCCTCCGCCGTCCTCCCTTAGGGTTAGAATATCTCCTCTTTTATAGCCTTGGCCTCCTCTTTAATTAAGGCAAAAGATTTTCCTTTAATTGAGACAAAGATCGTGGCTTCGTCGAGTTGCTCGCAAAAAAGGAAATCTGGAATCAGGACAACACGCCCATGCCAAATGAGGGCACAGGCATGTCGCGCATTTCCCACCGACCGTGTTGTGCTTGAACGGGGCGTGTCGAAGGCTGAACTGGGGCATGTTGAGCGCTGGAACTCCTAACACGGACGTGTCACTGATAACACGCCTGTGTTGTTTTGATACGCCGGCCATGTCAGTGCTTTGAACAGGGCGTGTCGAAGGCTGAACTGGGGTGTGTTGAGCGCTGGATCTCCTGACACGGACGTGTCACTGATAACACGCCTGTGTTGTTTTGATACGCCTGCTTCTTCGCCCTGTTAACATGAAAAACACCCAAAAGCAGTATCTTCGTCCAAAATATGCTAAACTTAACTAAATCATGATAAAATACATGCCTAGGACATGAAATGAGATAAAATGCATGCATATGGAGTAGTGAAAATATAGCATGATTTACGCACATCAAAATCCCCTAGTCCTAAACTTTTGCTTGTCCTCGAGCAAAGAAAACTCAAAAGACAACTTAATTGTGGAAATGCTAGACACCATCCAGAGGTATACAATCTGATCTTAATCTTTTCAAATCATTCCTAGTTGCCAAGCTTGAAAGATCCCTATATAGTGCACGTGAAAAGTTGGACTAAAGTCATTGGACACCAATCCAGATTTGACATCCCTTCTATCGTAGAACATTCTTATTTCCGGCATAGAGGCACTTACCTGCCTTAATGCATGGATCATCCTTACCTATCAACAAAAGGTCTCAAAGGAGCACTTTCTAAGAAGAAAGAAGGGAAGGAATTTATAGAGAGCATTTCCCCAGTAACTAGTTAGTCTCAAAGGGGCACCTTTTAAGTGTTTCCCCAGTAACTACTTGGTCTCAAAGGGGTGCTTGAAAACAATTCCAGTTTTTTTTTTCAATAATACTTCTAGTGAAAGTGTTTCTCCAATAACCAAGTTGCGCAGGCAAGTCTCCAATGGAAAATCGAGTACTCGTCCGATATGGGGGATTTAAATCTTTTTTTGGATACCTCAGACCTATAGACCGTGTTAGAAGTGAAATAGGGTTCTTATCAAATAGGCACAAAGGAATATCATGATCCGACCAATGTTCAGTTGTATTACGCTAGATGATATAAAAATGCAATGTTATGATATATGAAAAGATGCAAACAAAATAGAACTAACCAAACTAAAAATCTAAGTAGAGACAACATAAGCAGTAAAGGATGTGCATCGAAACTCACAAAATAGTTCAAGGTGGTAAATGGTCATCGTCTTCGCTACTAGCATCCTCCTCTGCCCACCTACGTCACTGCTCCTGGTAAAACTCCCGGGACTCCTGTCGAAATCTATCATCATCTTCCCTTCGGGCGGACTCAGCAGTGAAAAACTCATCAGCTCTCCTGTAAAAATCAGCTGCCCTATCCAAATGCTGTGTCACCATACGATGGTGCTCCTCTGTAGCCTGGGCATACCGATCCCACACACCTATGTGCAAGGTATGCTCGACCCTGAAAGCTTCGAATGATGATCGAAATCCTAAAAAATTAAAAGAAGAGTACCCTGCAGAAACATTGTCAGTAGGAAACCGTGGGAGTTCAGGAGTCGAATGTGATGGCTCAGGGGCTATGTGAAATGGCTCCCTAGGAGAGGGTGATGGAGCATGGGCAGTGGGGGTAGGAAAGGGTCCCTGGACATCTCTAAAAAGCCAATTGGATGAATTACGTACAGTCATCCGCTCAGGGTTTGGAAGAGGGATTTTAATTCCATTTCTTAACACCAAATGATACCCCTCGTCACATGCCTCAATCATCTTCATATTTATACAAGCATCCAAATCCAATCTAGGGCTAGCAGGACAATATTCAAGGTCATCCAATTCACATCCTAAGGCCACAGCAATCCTAGTGATGATACCACTTATGACTATGACCCCAGATGGGCTATTACTAACCTTAACTAAATGTCTAACCATATGGGCTCCAGAATCAATATTAACTTCGTTTAGCATGGCCCATAAAAATTGTAACTCACTCTGCCTAGCCACCCCTGCACTATCATATCTTCCAGAGATTGTATTAGCCATAAACCTAAGGAGATAATGAAAAGTAGGATTAGGGATGTTAAATGATTTAGACCTAGATGCATCATAAGGGTGAGGGTCATCAGAAATTAATCTCCAAAATTGATGATCAATAAAATGTCTATGAATTTGCCTCTCCCCTCCGCAAGGAAAATCAAATATCGTATTAAAATAACTTAAAGAAAGGGTAAACTCATGGTTCATTAATCTAAATTTGATTTTTCCTTCCTCACCATCCTTTCCTTGCAGTATTTCAGCAGACAGGGAGCTAAGGAATTCAAGAGTGATACTAGGGTAAGTAAGATGATGATGCGTGATAAATTCGGTCCAGCCTATCCTATTGGTCAACCAAGTTATGTCATCTCTTAACCCTAGGGTGGTCAACGTGTAGAAGTCTATAGTTCTTGTAGATACTAACTTCCTTTTTTCAAGCTTACTGAATTTAGACTTCATAACCTCATCCCTAAAAACAATTCCATATGGATGGCAGGAGGTCGGAGGAGGATCGTTACCCAAATCCTGAGCTTTTCTCTTTCCCTTGTCCCTTGCCGAGGTGGAAGAAGCTCCTCCTCTAGTCTTCACTCGCTTACTCATGGCGATTAGGGAGGGAGAGACAGCAGGTTAGCTCCTCAGCTGCTCGAGAGAGACCGGCAGCAGCTGCTTCAAGCTTGTATCATGAGTAGAAAATTTGTAACGCCCGTAAAATTCCTAGCAATTTTACAAGAATTTTTGGCTTGATGATCATGGGCTTTATGTGGGCCTTTTCAAAAAATAAAAGAAAATAAGCCGAAAAGGGGTGCAAGGCCTAGGAATTGAACTCCAAACCTCTAGAGATAGCCAAACCCTATAGATGCACCAACTAACCATAAGCCCAATAGGATTATATGATTAAGGAAGAGGGGAAACCATAGATAAGTAGGACTAAGGGTAAATGAAGAGGCATAGAAAAGAAAAGAGGAACTTCTCTTCCTCCCCCCCCCCCCTTTATAAAGAAGAGGGAAGGTTGAATTTGGTCACTTCCTCTCTTCTTCTTCCTCTTCTCACCGAAAATCTTGAGCTCCCTCTCCATTTCCTCCATTGGCCGAACCTCCTTCAAGCAAGAAGCAAGGGCTAGGGTTGGTTCTTAGGTCATCTTCTCCACCCAAAACAAAGCGAAGGAAGTAAGTATCCCTCACCTGCATACGAGTAGTTGCGATTGAATGTTTGAACAACCTGTATGTTATATTCGGCCAAGCATGTTTTAGTTTACCAATGAAGTTGAAATCTATGTTTAGGAAGGATATGATGATTCTAAGATGGGAAAAGAGGGTTGGTTAAAAGCTAACCCTAGTTGAGCCCTTATGTGTTTGCCACCCTAGGAAATTAGGGTTAGGGTTTCATGAATGCCATGTTTTAATTGCTATATGATGTAGTTAGGGTTTAAAGGGATTAGGTCAAAAGTTAACCTAGGAAACCCTATGGACCCTTGCCAACATGGGTTTTTGGTGTTTTGTTGAAGTTTATATCTTGCTTTACTTGCAAATGATGATGATAGCATGTTAGAGGGATTAGGATAAAGATCTAACCCCAAAGGTCTCCATGAACCATTCGGCCAAGTCATGGACTAGGGTCTAAATGAAGCTCCATGTTATGTTTATGCTATGTTCTATAACTAGATGTTGATGTTAGGGTTTTAAGTGGATTAGAACAAAAGCTAACCCTAATGAACACTATGGTTCTCTTCGGCCAAACCCTAGTTTTAGGGTTTTAATGAAGTCCCATGCCATCTTTTTGTAACTAGATGATGATGTTAGGGTTTAAAATGGATTAGGTCAAAGGTTAAGCCCAAATCCCTACATGGACCATTCGGCCAACCCATGTTGTGGGGATTAGATGAAGCTTTAATTCAAACTCTATGTGCTTATGAGGTTGTAGCCATGCTAAATGAATTAGGTTAACATGTGCTTTGTGTTTGAGTGAACCTATGATAACTTGTGATCTTAAAAGGATGCTAAGTGAAGATACCATGCCTTAGTTAGTATTTGCTTATTCTTGATACCATGTCTTGTGCCATGCCTATATGAATGTGATATCTAACAATAAGAAATGGAATACGATAAGACTATGGAATGGAACAAAATGATATGTTCACCAAATAAAAAGGATATGATAACGAAATGAAGCATGATATATTTTATGAAATGAAGTATGCTATGTTATGGTATGAAAGAAGATACGTTCACGAAATGAAGTATGACATGTTATGAAATGAAGTATGCTATGTTAAGAAATGAAAGAAGATATGTTCACGAATGAAGCATGATGTGTTATGAAATGAAGTATGCTATGCTATGTTAATGAAAAGAAGCATGATGTGTTACGAAATGAAGTATGCTATGCTATGTTAAAGAAATAAGCTATGTTGTAAAATAAGCATATAAGTATTTTACTTTCTGCATGGCTTGTACCAAGACCTTAACAAGGTCCAAGAAGGGATGGGCTCCTAAGATGCCCTAGGTCGATGGAATAAGACTCGGGCCTAGGATGGGCTTCTATGTATGATTGCCCCTAGGTCGATGGAATAAGATTCGGGCCTAGTACGGTATGGGCTCCAAGATGCCTTAGGTCGATGGAGTAAGACTCGGGCCTAGGATGGGCTTCTACGCTATGACGATTGCCCCTAGGTCGATGGAATAAGACTCGGGCCTAGGAACCTATTAGGTTCGAGACTTGCTACCTCGGGCCTATTTAGGGATGCGCGCTATGATAATGAAGAAGTGGTACAATGCCGGGCCCAAATATGTTGAGATCTATATTTACGTACCTAATATATATGTTTTCAAAAGCATCTTGCATATGTATGCCTTAATGTTTAAGTTACATGTTATGTTAGATGATATGCCATGATTGTTTACGTTACAGGTTATGTTAGATGATATGCCATGATTGTTTACGTTACATGTTATGTTAGATGATATGCCATGATTGTTTACGTTACATGTTATGTTAGATGATATGCCATGATTGTTTACGTTACATGTTATGTTAGATGATATGCCATGATTGTTTACGTTACATGTTATGTTAGATGATATGCCATGATTGTTTACGTTACATGTTATGTTAGATGATATGCCATGATTGTTTACGTTACATGTTATGTTAGATGATATGCCATGATTGTTTACGTTACATGTTATGTTAGATGATATGCCATGATTGTTTACGTTACATGTTATGTTAGATGATATGCCATGATTGTTTACGTTACATGTTATGTTAGATGATATGCCATGATTGTTTACGTTACATGTTATGTTAGATGATATGCCATGATTGTTTACGTTACATGTTATGTTAGATGATATGCCATGATTGTTACGTTACATGTTATGTTAGATGATATGCCATGATTGTTTACGTTACATGTTATGTTAGATGATATGCCATGATTGTTTACGTTACATGTTATGTTAGATGATATGCCATAATGTTAAGTTACATGTTATGTTAGATGATATGCCATAATGTTTAAGTTACGTGTTATGTTAGATGATATGCGTTAATGTTTAAGTTACCTGTTATGTTAGATGATATGTCATGTTCTATAAGTTACATGTTATGTTCAATGGTACGCTATGATGTTAGGTTACTAAGTTACATATGATGCATATTATGCTGATTAAGTATATATATATATATATATTTCATGTTATGCTGCTAAGTTAGGGATGATCCATGCTCTATTATCTCATGTTACTTAAGCTACAAGTTAAGTTGATGATGCCATGTATGTTACATGATATATTGATTATATGTTATAAATGCTACAAGTCATGATTAATGATGATGTATGGTTTTTGTGAGTAGGACAGGATCTTACTAATCCTATGTGCTTATAGTTTATTTACCCTCGTACTGCAGATAAGGGTAAGGGATGGATAAACTAAAGGGAGCGGAGGGGTCAATGTGTGTGGTAGTGGCATGGTGAGAAGATCCGTTAAGTCTACTTATACATGTATTACCTATAATGATGATGTCTATGGATGTCTTTACTTATGTCTCCCTATGACTATGATGTTATGAACCTACTAAGCCTTAAGTATCTATATATATATATGATGCATGCTTTATGTTGATAAGAAGAAGTAAAGAAGAAGTAAGAAGAAGTATCTATGCATGCTATGCTATGTAACATACTCTATGTTAAGAAGAAGTGTTAATGCATATTTATGTTTAAAAGAAAAAAAAAAGTATTTAGGTCTTAAGTCTTCCGCTGTAAGAAATAAGAAGTATATATATAAAGTCTTCCGCTGTATGAAATGTATGTACGGTCGTACACGCTACCGCCTCCGGACATTTAGGGTCACTCAAGGGCGGGCGTGACAGTTGGTATCGTAGCTTTCCACTACACACACATCAAGCTCCAAATCCTGCTGCTCCGAGTAAGAATTCTATGTCTATGCTTTAATTTTGTTAATTTTTTTTTATCATGCATGATATGAAATGTCTTTAGATTATTTAGTTCTTGTATGATGTAAAATACCTTAAGTTTAAACTATGCATGAGAACATGAATGATGCCTTAAGCTTAAAATGACTTTATGTTAGCTTTAGTCTAAGTATGTGTAGGACAACGAACGGGAACTTATACTAGTTTTACCTTAATGTATGAAGATAAACATGTCTGGAAGACGCAGTAGTAGAACTGATGAGCTAGCACCCCCGCATGACCTTACACACATAGTCACAGAACTTCAACGACAAGTCACAGAACAACAACAAGTAATAACTACCCTAATGAATCAGCGAGGAAACCCTACTGCCCCACCAACGGGCCCCGG
This sequence comes from Wurfbainia villosa, assembly GCA_025175895.1. Taxonomy (NCBI): domain Eukaryota; kingdom Viridiplantae; phylum Streptophyta; class Magnoliopsida; order Zingiberales; family Zingiberaceae; genus Wurfbainia; species Wurfbainia villosa. The sequence goes on along the minus strand of CM046000.1, from coordinate 30,860,414 downwards.
CCCGATGGTTCGACAGGAAGCTTACCTGATCCAGTGGCAGAGACTAAAGCCGGAAAATTTCTCTGGTACTGGTGAACCATGGGATGCCCAAGCCTGGTTCAAGACGGTGGAAAGCATCGTGGAGCTACTGGACTGGCCCGAATGCGAGAAGATTAAGTGTGTATCATTCTGCCTGTCTGGAGAAGCTCGAATGTGGTGGGAACGGGTTAAAACCAAGAGACAAGTAAAACCAGATGATATACCAAGGACGGCCTTCCGGACAAGGTATGGACATTACGAGTTCGTAGTTATGCCCTTCGGAGTAACGAATGCACCGGCCCTGTTCATGGATTTGATGAATCGGGTATTCTCGGCATTCCTCGACAAGTTTGTGATCGTCTTCATAGACGACATACTAATATATTCGAGGACCCCCGAGGAGCATGCAGAACACCTGAATGTGGTATTGCAGATTCTTCGGGAAAAACAGCTATTCGCAAAGTTCTCCAAATGCGAGTTCTGGCTTGAACAAGTATCATTTTTGGGTCACGTAATATCCAAGCACGGAGTGATGGTAGACCCAATAAAGATTGAAGCCGTGAGTAACTGGAACCGACCAAAGAATGCCTGAAATCAGAAGCTTTCTTGGGCTAGCAAGCTACTACCGGAAGTTTGTAGAGAACTTCTCCAGGATTGCCGCCCCTATGACAGTCCTCACCAGAAAGGACAAGAAATATGAGTGGACGGACACCTGCGAGAGGAGTTTCACAGAGTTAAAAAGGAGACTGACCAGCGCTCCAATTCTTGCTCTTCCGGACAGTAACGAAGGCTTCGACATGTACAGTGACGCTTCCAAGTTGGGACTCGGAGCTGTACTTATGCAGAATGGCAAGGTCATTGCCTACGCCTCTAGGCAACTCAAGGAACACGAAAGGAATTATCCCACACACGACTTAGAGCTAGCGGCCGTGGTCTTTGCTCTCAAAACATGGAGGCATTATCTCTATGGAGCTCAGTGTAGGATCTATACAGACCACCAGAGTCTGAAATATTTCTTCACCCAGAAGGACCTTAACATGAGACAGCGCAGATGGCTCGAGCTCGTCAAGGATTATGACTGCGAGATTCTTTACCATCCGGGGAAAGCTAACAAGGTGGCTGATGCACTCAGCAGGAAGTCCTGCGCCACCTTGATGTCCCTCTCAGTGCTATCTCGACCCTTAGAAAAAGAGATTATGCGTTACGGGGTGGAAATCATCTCCGGACAGCTCTCGACCCTGACGATAGCACCAACGCTGTTCGATGATATACTAGAAAAGCAAGCCCGTGACCCAAGCCTTCAGAGGATCAAGCAAGAGGTCCTAGAGGGAAAGGACGACGGGTTTCGGATCTCTGATAGTGGAGTACTCTACCTCAGGGATCGCTTGTGTATTCCCGACGATCCAGAATTGCGGAAGGAGATAGTCGAGGAAGCTCACAGAACTCCCTATGCGATGCATCCTGGAACCACCAAGATGTACCAAGACCTCAAACGAAAGTTCTGGTGGTTCGGAATGAAAAGAGATGTGGCTCAAGATGTCGATTTGCCCGACCGCCAAAGGGTTAAGGCGAGCACCAAAGACACGGAGGAACACTGCGGTAGATCCAGATTCCGAGAATGGAAATGGGAGGACATTTCTATGGATTTCATCTCGGGATTGCCCAAGGCGACGAGCAGTCACGATGCTATTTGGGTAATTGTGTACAGATTGACTAAGTCCGCCCATATCTTAGCCATCAAGATGACCCATTCACGAGCAACCGCTGGCTTATATGCTAGGAAATTATCGGACTACATGGAATTCCTAAGACCATCATTTCATGAGAGATGGTCGCTTTATCTCCCCATTCTGGGAATGCGTTAAGGCCTTAGGCACAAAGCTATTGTTCAAGATCGCCTTCCATCCCAGACAGACGAGACGGACCGAAAGAGTAAATCAAATCTGGAAGATATGTTAAGAGCTGCGCCTGGATTTCAAAGGTAGGTGTCGATACTTATGTTTGGCGGTGCCTACAATAATAGCTACCAAGCTACTATTGGAATGGCACCTTCACGAGGCTCTATACGGAGGAAATGTAGATCTCCCATATCTTTGAGAGGTGGTGAAAAGAAGGGATTTCATCAGCGGCTACCACGGTATACGGAGCTACATCGATTTTATCACGAGGAGAAAGTTGAAAGCTGCCCTGAGGCCCAGACAAAAGCTATGCGGATAAGAGGCGTAGACCATTAGAATTCGAGGTTGGGGACCTAGTATTCCTCAAAGTGGCTCCCATGAAGGGAGTAATGAGGTTCGGAAGGAAGGGTAAACTGAGTCCACGTTATGTGGGACCGTATCCGATATCGCAGAGGATTGGCAATGTAGCTTACAAGCTAGAGCTGCCTCAAGAGATGTCGGCTATTCACAACGTGTTCCATGTCTCTGTGCTCAAGAAATGCATTTCCAGTACAGACCAAGTGATCGAGCCAGAGGACCTAAGTATTGAAAGTCGGCCTATCCAAATACTAGACCGAGGAATCAAGAGGCTAAGGAACAAAGAGGTGCCCTTAGTAAAGGTCCGGTGGCAGAATCAACGGTACGAGGAAGCTACCTGGGAACGCGAGGAGGACATGAGGCAGAAGTACCCAGAATTGTTCTAAGTTTCGAGGACGAAACTTTTTAAAGGTATGAAGGATTGTAACGCCCGTAAAATTCCTAGCAATTTTACAAGAATTTTTGGCTTGATGATCATGGGCTTTATATGGGCCTTTTCAAAAAATAAAAGAAAATAAGCCGAAAAGGGGTGCAAGGCCTAGGAATTGAACTCCAAACCTCTAAAGATAGCCAAACCCTATAGATGCACCCACTAACCATAAGCCCAATAGGATTATATGATTAAGGAAGAGGGGAAACCATAGATAAGTAGGACTAAGGGTAAATGAAGAGGCATAGAAAAGAAAAGAGGAACTTCTCTTCCTCCCCCCCCCCCTTTATAAAGAAGAGGGAAGGTTGAATTTGGTCACTTCCTCTCTTCTTCTTCCTCTTCTCACCGAAAATCTTGAGCTCCCTCTCCATTTCCTCCATTGGCCGAACCTCCTTCAAGCAAGAAGCAAGGGCTAGGGTTGGTTCTTAGGTCATCTTCTCCACCCAAAACAAAGCGAAGGAAGTAAGTATCCCTCACCTGCATACGAGTAGTTGCGATTGAATGTTTGAACAACCTGTATGTTATATTCGGCCAAGCATGTTTTAGTTTACCAATGAAGTTGAAATCTATGTTTAGGAAGGATATGATGATGCTAAGATGGGAAAAGAGGGTTGGTTAAAAGCTAACCCTAGTTGAGCCCTTATGTGTTTGACCACCCTAGAAATTAGGGTTAGGGTTTCATGAATGCCATGTTTTAATTGCTATATGATGTAGTTAGGGTTTAAAAGGGATTAGGTCAAAGTTAACCCTAGGAAACCCTATGGACCCTTCGGCCAACATGGGTTTTGGTGTTTTGTTGAAGTTTATATCTTGCTTTACTTGCAAATGATGATGATAGCATGTTAGAGGATTAGGATAAAGATCTAACCCCAAAGGTCTCCATGAACCATTCGGCCAAGTCATGGACTAGGGTCTAAATGAAGCTCCATGTTATGTTTATGCTATGTTCTATAACTAGATGTCGATGTTAGGGTTTTAAGTGGATTAGAACAAAAGCTAACCCTAATGAACACTATGGTTCTCTTCGGCCAAACCCTAGTTTTAGGGTTTTAATGAAGTCCCATGCCATCTTTTTGTAACTAGATGATGATGTTAGGGTTTAAAATGGATTAGGTCAAAGGTTAAGCCCAAATCCCTACATGGACCATTCGGCCAACCCATGTTGTGGGGATTAGATGAAGCTTTAATTCAAACTCTATGTGCTTATGAGGTTGTAGCCATGCTAAATGAATTAGGTTAACATGTGCTTTGTGTTTGAGTGAACCTATGATAACTTGTGATCTTAAAAGGATGCTAAGTGAAGATACCATGCCTTAGTTAGTATTTGCTTATTCTTGATACCATGTCTTGTGCCATGCCTATATGAATGTGATATCTAACAATAAGAAATGGAATACGATAAGACTATGGAATGGAACAAAATGATATGTTCACCAAATAAAAAGGATATGATAACGAAATGAAGCATGATATATTTTATGAAATGAAGTATGCTATGTTATGGTATGAAAGAAGATACGTTCACGAAATGAAGTATGACATGTTATGAAATGAAGTATGCTATGTTAAGAAATGAAAGAAGATATGTTCATGAATGAAGCATGATGTGTTATGAAATGAAGTATGCTATGCTATGTTAATGAAAAGAAGCATGATGTGTTACGAAATGAAGTATGCTATGCTATGTTAAAGAAATAAGCTATGTTGTAAAATAAGCATATAAGTATTTTACTTTCTGCATGGCTTGTACCAAGACCTTAACAAGGTCCAAGAAGGGATGGGCTCCTAAGATGCCCTAGGTCGATGGAATAAGACTCGGGCCTAGGATGGGCTTCTATGTATGATTGCCCCTAGGTCGATGGAATAAGATTCGGGCCTAGTACGGGATGGGCTCCAAGATGCCTTAGGTCGATGGAGTAAGACTCGGGCCTAGGATGGGCTTCTACGCTATGACGATTGCCCCTAGGTCGATGGAATAAGACTCGGGCCTAGGAACCTATTAGGTTCGAGACTTGCTACCTCGGGCCTATTTAGGGATGCGCGCTATGATAATGAAGAAGTGGTACAATGCCGGGCCCAAATATGTTGAGATCTATATTTACGTACCTAATATATATGTTTTCAAAAGCATCTTGCATATGTATGCCTTAATGTTTAAGTTACATGTTATGTTAGATGATATGCCATGATTGTTTACGTTACAGGTTATGTTAGATGATATGCCATGATTGTTTACGTTACATGTTATGTTAGATGATATGCCATGATTGTTTACGTTACATGTTATGTTAGATGATATGCCATGATTGTTTACGTTACATGTTATGTTAGATGATATGCCATGATTGTTTACGTTACATGTTATGTTAGATGATATGCCATGATTGTTTACGTTACATGTTATGTTAGATGATATGCCATGATTGTTTACGTTACATGTTATGTTAGATGATATGCCATGATTGTTTACGTTACATGTTATGTTAGATGATATGCCATGATTGTTTACGTTACATGTTATGTTAGATGATATGCCATGATTGTTTACGTTACATGTTATGTTAGATGATATGCCATGATTGTTTTCGTTACATGTTATGTTAGATGATATGCCATGATTGTTTACGTTACATGTTATGTTAGATGATATGCCATGATTGTTTACGTTACATGTTATGTTAGATGATATGCCATAATGTTAAGTTACATGTTATGTTAGATGATATGCCATAATGTTTAAGTTACGTGTTATGTTAGATGATATGCGTTAATGTTTAAGTTACCTGTTATGTTAGATGATATGTCATGTTCTATAAGTTACATGTTATGTTCAATGGTACGCTATGATGTTAGGTTACTAAGTTACATATGATGCATATTATGCTGATTATGTATATATATATATATATTTCATGTTATGCTGCTAAGTTAGGGATGATCCATGCTCTATTATCTCATGTTACTTAAGCTACAAGTTAAGTTGATGATGCCATGTATGTTACATGATATATTGATTATATGTTATAAATGCTACAAGTCATGATTAATGATGATGTATGGTTTTTGTGAGTAGGACAGGATCTTACTAAGCCTATGTGCTTATAGTTTATTTACCCTCGTACTGCAGATAAGGGTAAGGGATGGATAAACTAAAGGGAGCAGCAGGAGGGGTCAATGTGTGTGGTAGTGGCATGGTGGAGAAGATCCGTTAAGTCTACTTATACATGTATTACCTATAATGATGATGTCTATGGATGTCTTTACTTATGTCTCCCTATGACTATGATGTTATGAACCTACTAAGCCTTAAGTATCTATATATATATATGATGCATGCTTTATGTTGATAAGAAGAAGTAAAGAAGAAGTAAGAAGAAGTATCTATGCATGCTATGCTATGTAACATACTCTATGTTAAGAAGAAGTGTTAATGCATATTTATGTTTAAAAGAAAAAAAAAAGTATTTAGGTCTTAAGTCTTCCGCTGTAAGAAATAAGAAGTATATATATAAAGTCTTCCGCTGTATGAAATGTATGTACGGTCGCGTCACGCGCCGCCTCTCCGGACATTTAGAGTCACGGAAGGGCGGGCGTGACAAAATTAGGGCGTGCTCGGGCCGGCTTTAGAGGGCTATCCGCAACATAGGCGTGTCGGGCATCCTCTTACGCAAATACCCGACCCATTTAAGCGCGACATAGGCGTGCTTCCGTCCGGCCTAGGCATGCCGCAGGTGAGAAAGGTGCGACACGGGCGTGCCCAGCAGCACGCTCGACCTGTGTTGTCTTCGGGTAACCTCAACACGCCTGTGTCATTCGGTATAGGCGGGTCGTGTCAATCTGGCATGCAGTGGCACGTTTAACATGTCGTGTCAATCTGGCACGCAGTGGCACGTTTAACATGTCGTGTCCTGTAAACCTGAAAAAAAATGTAAAACTCAAAATAAAATAAAATGACTAAAAAATGAAAATAGCTTGGGTTGCCTCCCAAGAAGCGCTTGTTTAAGATCGTTAGCTTGACCCCTCAGTTACTCCCTAGTTTTGGGGATATGGCTCGAGGAGTGTGCTCTGCCCCTCTTCCTCCTCAACCAGCTCAGATTAGCATTAATGATCACAGGATAAGTAGAGTTTTTGCCAAGAAATTCATACCTGAGTGTTGATGGAAGAGGCTTAAGTTCTACCTGTGGTGTTAGGTTGGGGTCGGAAATCTCCATCTCTTTATCCTCAAAATCCCCTTCGAGCTTATTAAGATAAGTTTGTTCTGGTGCTCCTTCTAGTGCTATTGACTAGAAACTGTCAATCCTACAACAAACATCAAAAACAGAAGGTTGTTTAACAGCTTTTGAAAGGTCGAATTCAATTTTGTCGTTTCCAAATGCAAGTGAGAGTTTGTGGTTCTTGACATCTATCATTGCCCCTGCAGTAGCCAAGAAAGGTCTCCCCAAAATAAGTGGAATGCATGGGTCTTCATCCATGTCAAGCACTACAAAATCGGCAGGAATAATAAAATTTCCCACCTGCACTGGTACATCTTCTAAGATTCCCAAAGGATATCTAATGGAGCGATCGGCTAACTATAAGGCCATAGTAGTTAGTTTCATTTCTCCCAAATCCAATTTCTTGCATATGGAAAGAGGTATCAGATTGACACTGGCACCCAAATCGCAAAAAGCCTTATCAAAATTTGAGTCATTAATTATGCAAGGGATAGAAAAGCTACCCGGATCATTTAGTTTGGGAGGTACCATGTTCTTAATTAAAGCACTGCACTCCTCAGTAAGAGCCACTATTACATGCTCCTCGACTTTTCTTTTATTGGTTAAGATATCCTTCAAGAACATGGAGTATGTAGGCATTTGTTGAAGAGCTTCTATAAAAGGTATATTGATATATAGCTTCCTAACTACCTCAAGGAACTTACCAAATTGTTCATCCAATTTTTCCTTAATCAGCCTCTGAGGGAACGGGATAGGGGGCTTATACGTTCTTGGTTCCTTATTCGACACGCCTGTGTCGTTCGGCACAGGCCGACCGTGTTGGTTGCTGGAGTGACCCGACACGGGTGTGTCGACTGACACACGCTCGTGGGCATTCTCTTCCCCAGGCGTGCTGCTGTCTTCTTCCAACTCTGACACGCTCGTGTCCTTTAGCACAGGGACCGCTTGTTGAGCTCGGTCTCCTTCTAAAATCCTTCCACTTCTCAAACTTATGGAATTACAATGCTCAGCTGGGTTTACTTCTAAATTTCCAGGAAATCTGTCGGGCATCCTTGATCTTTGGGAAATTTGATTTTCCAGCATTCTTGTGTGATTAGTCAAATTATCAACCTTGCCTCCCAATTGCTTGATTGCCTCGGTATTATTTTGATGTTGCCGATCTGATTCTACAATATGCTGTCGAAATTCATCATTTATCTTCCCCTGACACGTAATAAAATTCTCCATCATCTTTTCTAAGCTCGACTTGGGTCCTGGCTGAAATCCCGAAGGTGCTCCAAAACTGTTCTGTCCAGAAGAATTTTGGTTGGCTCTATACGAAAAGTTGGGATGATTCCTCCAACCGGGATTGTACGTGTTCGAATAAGGGTTGCCACCATTAGGCTTCTGATTAAAATTATTTAGCGCATCTACTTGCTCAATCCCAGCTCCCGATGATGGTGCGTGTAGGATTTGGCAATTCATCGCTACATGTCCTGTTACACCACAGATCTCGCAAGTGACATTAGATGAGTTTACAGCTGATACATTAAAATGTTCGAGCTTTTGAGTTAACACATCGACTTTTGCACTGAGTAGATCAAGGGTACTTACCTCAAACTTACCTGGCATTTTAGTTTGATATCCTCGTTCTGTAGCCCATTGGTGAGAATTCATTGCCACATTCTCGATGATCTCAAATGCTTCATCCAACGTTTTGTTCATAAGAGCTCCTCCTGCAGCAGAATCAAGAGAAACTTTAGTAGCATACGAGATTCCATTGTAGAAAGTATGAACAATGAGCCACTTCTCCAGCCCATGATGAGGGCATTGATGTAGTAATCCCTTAAATATGTCTCAGGCTTCAAATAATGTTTCTCCATCCTTTTGCGCAAATTTAGTGATTTGATGACGAAGACTTGCAGTTTTGCTGGGTGGAAAATACTTGTCTAAAAATCTTTGCTCCAGCTGATCCCAGATAGTTATGCAATCTGCTAGAAGAGAGTGTAGCCAAGCTCTAGCTTTATCCCGCAATGAGAAAGGAAACAAGCGCAATCTAATAGCATCAGCTGAGGCTCCATTCAGTTTTAAAGTTTTGCAAAATTCCAAAAATACTTCCAAGTGCAAATTTGGATCTTCAGTGGGTGCTCCTCCGAATTGATGTTGTTGGACCATGGATAGTAGAGCCGGTTTCAATTCAAAATTGTTCGCTTCAATAGGGGGTCTTCTAATACTCGATCTCAATCCCCTTGTACTAGGTGCTGCATAATCCCTTAAAGGTTTATTCTCGTTCTGGTCAGCCATGTTGGAGGTCAAATTGTCTTCCTGACGTTGCTGAAATCATCTTCTAGCAAGGAACGTTCTCTCTATCTCAGGATCAATATCGAGAATTTCCCTATTAAGTCTGTGCATGCAACAACAAGAGAGGCTCCCAAAATAAGAGTTCAGAATAGACACAAAGAATAGGAACAAAAACAGAAATGTAGATTAACTAAATCACGCTCAATTCAATATTGAGTGCCAATCCCCGGCAACGGCGCCAAAAACTTGATGTGTTATTTTCCACAAGTGCATGGTTGTCGTCAAGTAATAAAAATATCGATCCCACAGGGATTGGGACAATTACCGAATGATCATGATACCAAGTTATCTAGTCAATCAATTTGTGGATTAAGCAAAGAAACTGAGCAGTCAAGAACAACGAATGAGAAGAACGAGCTAAAAGTCAATAGTTGAGGAGAATCTCAGGATATGGGTTTCACCACGTCGACGATTTATAAGGTGATTTAATTCTTTCCTACCCCTATTAGAGTTGTTTTGATGGAACCTATCCTAAGGTAAATCAACGGCCCCTTTCGAGGTCTCTCCTTAAGCATGCCTATCAAACTCAATTTACCTGTCACGGTATTCGAGCGTAGGGGATCATAATCAGCTAAGGGGACCTGTCATGAGACCCCCGCAAACCTGCCTAGTCTTACCTCCGTTACTTGGTAAAAACTGGATTTGATAGATCCATTAAGTCGATAAGAGTTCCCTTAGAGTCTAAATTTCCTTTTCACGATAGGTTTGCACACGGGACCATAATCAGCTAAGGGGACCTGTCACGAGACCCCCGCAAGCCCTCATAGATACACTACCGCTACTTGACAGGAGTTTATCCCTAGTTGGTTCTGGGTTTTGGGAACTTGGGTTCACTGTTAGGTACTTTCCCTTAGCTCCTTAGGTTTATCAATAAGAATCCAAAAACAGATCAAAACAAACAATAATTCAAGTAGTATAGATTACATCATCCATCATAAATCGTCAAGGGCTACTCCCCCATCCTAAGATTACAAGACACTACTCCATGGTCGAACAAGAATTGCTAGAGAAAGAAATTAGGATACTTAGTGCCATCTGTGTTCCTCTGTCGTCGACTCCTTCCTTCTTCTGTCGTTCTTTTGACCCTCCGCCGTCCTCCCTTAGGGTTAGAATATCTCCTCTTTTATAGCCTTGGCCTCCTCTTTAATTAAGGCAAAAGATTTTCCTTTAATTGAGACGAAGATCGCAGCTTCGTCGAGTTGCTCACAGAAAAGGAAATCTGGAATCAGGACAACACGGCCATGCCAAATGAGGGCACAGGCGTGTCGCGCATTTCCCACTGATCGTGTTATGCTTGAATGGGGCGTGTCGAAGGCTGAACTGGGGCGTGTTGAGCGCTGGAACTCCTGACACGGACGTGTCACTGATAACACGCCTGTGTTGTTTTGATATGTCGGTCGTGTCAGTGCTTTGAACGGGGTGTGTCGAAGGCTGAACTGGGGCGTGTTGAGCATTGGAACTCCTGACACGGATGTGTCACTGATAACACGCCTGTGTTGTTTTGATACGCCTGCTTCTTCGCCCTGTTAACATGAAAAACACCCAAAAGCAATCTCTTCGTCCAAAATATGCTAAACTTAACTAAATCATGATAAAATACATGCCTAGGACATGAAATGAGATAAAATGCATGCATATGGAGTAGTGAAAATATAGCATGATTTACACACATCAAGATGTTGCCGAGCCGAGTTGAGAGCCAAGTCAAGAGGTTGTTGTGGAGATGTTGCCAAGTCGAGTTGAGCACCGAGTCAAGATTGGAAACAACTCAGAAGATGTTGCCGAGTTAAGCTAGAAGACTTCGTCCATCGAGTTGGGAAATAGCTCGGGAGATGTTGCCAAGCCGAGTTGAGCGTCGAGTCGAGAGGTTGCTGTGGAGATGTTGCCAAGCCGAGTTGAGCTATAGAAGTTGTGAACACCAAGTGAAAAATCAATCGAGGGTTGTGTTCACACAGTTTCCTTACAATATATTCATCCTCTTCCAGCAGGGTGCTTACGAGGTTTAGTAGGACGTCTATTTTTCAGGATATAATGGCAAAATTGCATACTCAAACAAGCACAAGTAGTTCGCAGCGAATTGAACATACCTCTGAAGACTATCACTGTGAGGCTGGAAATAAACACTACAACAAAAATGTTAAAAGACAACACCACAAAGACAACGATTTTAAGAGAAACAGTTGTGATTTAATAAAAGACAACGGTTTTTGACAAAATCGTTTCCTTTGAGCACCTATATACAACAAAATATAACGATTTCATGATGCACGAGAATGCGACCTCAAATCGTACGATGGGAACTGTCGAGGACTCGAAGTATACGCTCGCGCTCAATGCCCGCAAGTGCATGGATGTCGTCAAGTAATAAATAGATTATCGATCCCACAGAGATTGAGATTCGAGTATTGATTATTCAGTGGGTGCTTTTGTTTGGAGTTAAATTCTAAGGTTTGTGGTTGCAAGATTGACGGTGGTCCTAACTCAAATACGGTGTCACACGGAGAAAGTGAAGGTTGGTTTGAGGTTCAAAAAAGGGATTTTAGGGCTTCAGTTTCACTTATGTGACATGGAACATACTATCAATTAAATGTTGGATGGTTCTCTAATTAATGTCTTGTGGAAGGGACATCATACTCTTCTCCGATGAGCTTTCGCTTCTACCGTGAACTACCTATGCTTAACCAAGCCGACCCTTTCATTAAGATATGATAGATGGTACGAGGATGCCAAATCAATCCCTATGAAGAGTTGGAACATGCCCTGTTCCATACTCCTTCATACTCTTCTACCTACGGTTACAGGAGATAAGGACAACCACTAGGTTCCTACTTAGTTCTCCTAGATCTTTGATATAAGGGATGTCACCCCTTGTATCAGCTATACACAATAGATAAAAAACCAAAACACAAATCTTCATGAAATCAAACTAACATAAACTGCGAATAAAAATCCATAAACATAATTATCATTCGACTAGCATGTTCTACGTTACACAAGCTACTCCCTAATCCTAGAATCGAAGATTTTACTCCATAGACGGAAAAGAAAGGACACAAGGCATAATAGAATTAATCATTACAATGCAAAAGATGAATGGGAATTGAATTACAGTGCTCTTGGTCCTTCTCTTCGATGTCGGAGCATAGGTTACGATCCTCTTGTCGTCTCCTTCCTCCCCATTGTGAGTTTTCGATGCTTTTTAGGTCACCAGTATGTCATCCCATCCGTCCTGCCTCCCCCCTAGGGTTTGGGTGTGGCTTTCTTTTTATAGACTTGAACTGGCATTGCCCTAAGCCACGAAAGAACCTTAGTCGCGTTAAAATAATCCAGCGCCACACGACTGAGTGGATTCACACGGCTAGGCCATGTGTAGCACTGGGTGACCAAATCCATGGTTTGGACATGACCGTGTGGATTCACACGGCTAGGTCGTGTCCCCTTCTGTTCCACCTGCCAAATGTCTTCCTTTTGCTCCAAAAACGTGTCGTTTTCCCTATAAAATGTTGTCCTACACACAAAAGTACGAGCAGATCTCCAAACCAGAAAATAGGGAATGCATGTAAAAAAAAGTGAAATATGCATGAAACAAGTATGAAATGTAACGAGATGTGAGCAAAAACTACTCCTAAAATCCTATATGTTTTGCTCACATCAATTCCCCTAGACTTAAATCTTTGTTTGTCCTCAAACAAACCTCAGTACCATGAAATTTTAAAAGAAATATCATTCCATACTTAGCAAGCTAACTGGATTTATCAAATGGTATTTTCAATCAAAGAAAAATAGAGATGTTTTAAAAATTCACTAAGTTAGCTTCTCATGCATGTGCTAAGCAAATCTTCTTAGGGGATACATCATTCCACGGTAAGTTAAGTCGTAATCTTATAGCTTTTCTAAGTTTTCCAGCTTTTAGGCACTAGTCTGCCCTAAGCGAGGGTCGTTCCATAGAACTAGCATAAAGTCACAAAGGTGTGCTTGGTATTAAGAGAAATTGGTAGGTGTTTCCCTAGTAACCTAACTCGGTCTCAAAGGGGCACCTAACCATTTCCACCCGCGATAACTTTTTTTTTTTACAAATAGACCCTTCGTTCTTCTCATACTCATGAGTGATTTTTATTTTTCCAAACGGGCTTACACAATCCCAGCATCTCCAATAACTAAAATGCTAAATCTAGAGTCACCTGTGGATTCCAAAGTTCTAGACTATTGGGATGAATCATAACTATGTATGTACTGGATTCTCCCCTTCAGAATATTCATCAATTGTAGGTGTAAAAACAAAGCTAATCAGTGCAAGTCTAGAACATTCATTAAAGCAGATAAAATAAAATACCACGAGATAAATGAAGTTAAGCTACCTACGGAAACAATTTGTGAAGAGATATAAAAAAATATTATTGAGGTAGCTTAAAGATAGCAAAAACTAAGTGTTGAACTGAATACTCTATGCATGAACAAATGAATGCAAACTAAAACTAAAATGCAAGTATCAAGAAATAAAGTACTGCTAGCAACAAAACATATCAAAACTTGGAGCCCCCCTAAGACTTGTATGAAATAATACCTCTAATATGGTGGTCGAGGTGGGAAGTCTTGTTGGTGCAATCGACCCAGGACTCGAGTTTGACTTGAACTATATTTTGATGTTAGACAAAACGCATGACATGGGATTGTCATGGGAAGTCCAACATGGGTTGGCCACATAAATCCAAGTGTGTAGCCTTGGTGGTGAAAAGTCCAAGCATGGGGCTTGGTGTTGGAAAAATCCAAGCATAGGGCTTGGTGTTGGAAAGTCCAACATGGGTTGACCACGTAAGTCCAAGTGTGTAGCCTTGGCAGTGAAAGTCCAAGCATGGGGCTTGACATGGAAAATCCAAGCATGAGGCTTGGTGTGGGAAGTCTTAAGGACTTGGCAAGTTCACTAGGCTTGAGGTCCTTGAGTCGGTGAAGGATGGCATTGCGAAGCCGTGTGCTTGGTGCATCTGAGGGACCGCCGGACGAGGAGCAAATGGAGTGAGGCCCAAGGGAAGCATACTTCGAGGTCAAGAGATGCGAAGGATAGCATTGTGAAGTTGTGTGCTTGGTGCATCCGAGGGACAGAGGCCAAGGGAAGAGAGCTTCCGTGGGGAACTCCATGAGAGGATGAGATGGACTTAGCAAGTGGCTAAGACTGAGTGTCGGAGGCTCAAACGTGATATTTGAGGGTTTACCCGACGGTCAGATGCTCAAACAACTTAGTGTTTGAGGTTTTACCCGACATCAGTCGACTGGCATAGGTGCTAATCAACTGCTCTAGGTAGATTGGACTCGACCGAGTTCGATTGACCAGGTTATGGCCGAATAGTCGACTGTCGAGGGAGGGCAGTCGACTGCCGACACCATCAGTCGACTGATGATGGAGATCAGTCAACTGTTCGGGTGTTTTCGGGCACAAAACACTTTTCAATCGAGTGATTACGTCGAGCACTCGACTGATGGGGTTACCAGTCGACTGATGGGTAGGATCAGTCGATTGATGGTTATCCGTTGGGTTTTTGCCAACGTGGATTCGGCCATTGTGAGACAATGGCTACAGAGCAGTCGACTGAAGGTCAGGAGTAGTTGACTGATCGACGAGAAATCAACCCGAGACAAGCATAAAAGGAGGAGCTTGGGGAGGATTTCAACAAGGATTTTTGGGAGATTTTGGAGGGGAATTACTGCTGCATTCCAGACCTCAAAGAGAAATCCAAAGCAAGCAAAAAGCAAGTGATCAAAGCAATTGTGTAAAAGTGTTCTTTTGTATTGTCTTTGTATGTTGGCTTGTATTTTTGTATTACTATTGTAATTGCTTGTACGAGGTTTCTCTACCTTCGACGTGTTGTCGAGAAGGAGTTTAGTTAGTGTCGTGCACATAACTTGAGCTCGTTGAGCTCGCCCCGTGGAGTAGGAACCATTTGGTTCCGAACCACATATATCTTATGTATGCTTGCATGTGTTGTTAGTATTTTCATTTGTATTACTATTCCGCTATGCTAACGACAATCGTAGACAAGTGACACAAGAAGAATAAACGATTTCCATCGTCTACGCATATCGGGCTATTCACCCCCCTCTAGCCGGCCACCGTTCCAACAAGTGGTATCATAGCGAGTTGCTTGTCAAGGACTAACCGCCAATACAAGCACGACAAGATGTCCGGCTACAACCTCCAACCACCAAAATTCGAAGGGGACTTTCAATGGTGGAGAAGAAAAATGGAGGTATATCTCGAAACCGATTTCAATTTCATGTTAATTCTAGAAAATGGTTTCGAAATGCCTAGGGATGAAAGCAATAGGCAAATTGAAAAGGCAAGATGGACCAAGGACCAAATGAAGGATTTCAAGACAAATCTCAAGGTAATCACATTGCTTAGTGATTTGATTCCTAACAACATTTGGTCTAGACTAGGTGATTATAGGGATGCTAAGGACCTATGGGACAAGGTGATCAAATTTCATGAAGAGCCCACATTGGTCCATGCCGAGGAAGAGTGCCCATCAATATCCGAATCCGAGGATGTTGAAGAATTGCCATCCACATTCGAATATGTGGATGACTTGGTGGAAACCTCCACCTCTAGCATTGAGGGGGAGGAAAGGTCTTCCATTTCGGAGCAAGGTCAAGACGAAGCATCTACCTCCGGAAGAAGTGATCAAGAGGTTTCCACCACCTCCCTAGGTAACTCATGCATTATAATTAAAAATAAAAAACACATAATATGTTTTGAGTGTAGGGAGCAAGGACACTATAAAAGTAAGTGTCCCAAGAAGGTGAAGAAAGCTCAACCGGTACCAAAAGTGAAAGATGCCGGAGTTCCCTCAACTAGAAGCAAGGAGCACATTGTGTGCTTCAAATGCAACCAAAGAGGACACTACTGAAGCCAATGCCCTAGGGGGAGGAAGAAAGGGCAAGAAGGTGTATTACATGTAGGGGGAGCTTCCAAAGCTAATCCTAAGGTAAAATTTAATGCACCTTCAATTTCTAAGGTTAATAAGCATGCTAGGAACTATTTTAGCTCTCTTGCAATTATTAATGAAAAGAATGCAAGTAGAAACAAATATTTTTGTCTAGGTGCCAAGCATGTTAGTTTACCTAAGGACAAACCTAGACATCATAACTCTAGACCAATCCTACCTAGGGAGAGCATAAGGAGAATAGAAGAAAATATAGGCATTAACCCCAAAAAGTCTAGGCATATGCCTAAGAAGAGTCATTCCCAAAAGATAAATGAAAAATTAAAATTGGGAAAATCAGAACTAGAAAACCAAGCCTTGAGGTCAAGGCTTAAAAAATTGGAGAAGACCCTAGCAAGAATCACAGATTCAATTAAAGGGTCAAATGTTCAAAATTCAAGGCCTAGGAAACAAGAAATGTCCAAGGGCAAGAGGGGTTTGGGTCACAAACCTATGTTCTATCACAATGTTCTATTTAATTATGGAACAATATCTAGGTCTAGGAAAACCAAGGCTAATAGGGAAGTTATCCCTAAGACTAGCCATGGTAAGTTGTTTAGTAGCTAAGGACTTAAGAAAAATCAAGAAAGCCACTAAAAAGGTCAAAGGAGGAGTCACCTCTAGAGTTGACCTAGGAAAGACCCAATTGACAAAGGCTTCAAAGCCAAAAAGGGTCATTAGGAAGGTATCTAGGGAAGCTATCCCTAGTGAATACCTTGTTAACCCAAGGAGCTCCAATAGGTATTGGGTTTCTAGGAGCGTGATCGATTCACGCTAGATGGGTTAGGGTATGTCAACCCTAAGTGGATGGGTAGTTAACCTAGCCATGGTGAGTTGACACTTTAGGATGTGCCAATGTAGATTGAGAAGATTGAAAATGATTAAGTTGGCATAATTAGGTCTTAGGAGTGATGGTGGGTCATTTTTGGTTTTTGGCACACTAGGGGGATAATGACATTAAGGCAAAAATAGATTTAATTTTAGAAATGACAATTTGAATTTAACATTTAGGTATTTTATACCTTAGTATCTTATAATTGTCATGCTTTATTTGCCTTGTCATGTCATGACATCATATTTATATTTATCATATAAAATATAATGAACATATTTAGGGTTATTTATATATGTCATGAATACTTAGATTTCATTCACATGCCATGACATCATGATTATATGGCACATGCTTTATTCTTGTATCATTATGCCATAATCATCATTCATGCATGAATAAAATGGATTTAAGGACTAAGGCATGATTTGAAGTCCCATGCATAAGGGAATCAAATAATGTTGCCTAGAGATATGTATGAAACCCTAAATAACAAAGACCCCACATCTCACTAATACTTAACTTATATGTGTTTTACACATTTAGATACAAGTGAGATGTTTAGGAAAAAGGAATTAAAGGTTTTAAAAACATTTCAAAAATATTTTGAAAAAACTTGGTGGAGTCTATCTTTTGATAGCTATCACCATTGAATGGGATGATATAAAGAGGGCTCAATATCGAAGCTTTTCTCAACTTTTGAACTTTGTGTCAATCTCACTATTTTGTGGGTAAAATAATTTTCTAATATTTTTCACCCATAATGATTGTAATAAGTAATATACATACAAAATTTCATGATTTTTCAACTTATGTATATTTACTTATAATTTTTGGAAATTAATTTAGTTATCGATTCATTGCCATGGATGGCAATGATCGATGAGGGTAATAATGATCGATTACATCGAGACGCACGCTGTGATTTCAGGTAAACCTTGGTTGTTAGGCCCATGTTCAGCTATGTTTTGGTCCCCTAACCACTCCTAACCCTAGGACATGCTTTGGAGAGCAGTAGAAAGTGTAGAAATCCATTGCCTCTTTACCATAAGGATCCTATTTTGGACATAGCATGTCGTACTCATGGCTTCCGCCAAAAACCTATCGGGTAGGTTATACTTGTTTAAGATGGTCCTAGCGGCTTCTTGTAGGGTTCTATTTTTACGTTCTACTAGGCCATTTTGTTGTGGGGTTCTAGGGCAAGAGAACTCATGGTGGTATCCATTTAGATTATAGAATTTTGTAAACCTGTGGTTCTCGAATTCACCACCATGATCAGTCCTAAGTCTTTTGATTTTAAGGTTTTGTTGATTTTCTATTAATTTAAATAGGTTTATTAATTGATCTAGGGCATCACTTTTGTGTTTGATGAACCTCACCCAAGTAAATCTAGAATAGTCATCAATTATGACTAAGCAGAATTTACTCCCATTAAGTGACTTAGCTCCATGTGAATCAAATAGATCCATGTGCAGGAGCTGAAGAACACTTTTGGTTCATTCTTGATTAGTTAATTGATGTTGTGTCCTAGATTATTTACCTTGTTGACAAGCATTACATATTTTATTGTTCAAGTTATTGAGGTTAGGCAAACCTCTGACTAAGTCACTCTGACTCATCTTGTGGATGAGTCTTGGGTGTGAGTGACCGAGTCATCGGTGCCACAACCATGATTCCTCTTGCCGTGTCATAAGACACTTGGTTGAGAGTTAGTTAGATTAATAGTATAAATATTGTTATTTCTGGTTCCCTTAAGGATTGTTTTAGAAGTTTCATTTGTATTAATTACACATTCAATTTCTAGAAATATGACCTTATAGTTATTATCACACAATTGGCTTACACTAAGTAAATTATATTGAAAATTTTCTACCAATAAGACATTTTGAATAATAAAGTTAGAGTTGAGCTCAATATCACCTGATCCGATAATTTTGAGCTTGTCGTTGTTTCCGAAGGCTACCGATCCTTGTCGTTTGAATCGAAGCTTCAAAAACTTGAGTTGATCCCCGATCATGTGTCGGGAGCAACCACTGTCCAACATCTATTGATCCTACACACAAGGTAGTTGGATCGGATATTGGATTTATTAAAGATTGGTTGAAGATTATTAACCTAAATCATCTCACCCATGTCTACATGATCAAACATGTTAACCCTATATGTTCTTGTGAGATGACTTCCAATTTTACTTGATTTAAATTTAATGATTTGAACACTTGTCAACCTTGCATTAGATTCGGATTTGACCTTAGGCTCATCAAGTCACCTTTTCATGATCATGGCTTCCAGGTCGTGGCGCGGCACAGAGGCCTTCTTTGATCGGAACAACGACCACTTCCTTAGACAAAGTCATTTTCAAGAAAATAGATACTTGACTCACCTAAGACCACTTCCTGGTCTAACTAGTCTAGGATATGGCGAGGTAGCTTCAGCTAGTTCCACTCGGTCAAGTGCACCGAACTAGATATGCCTTATCTAGCCCGAATACACAAGACTCCACTTTCCTAGCGTACTATCATCTCGCCGCGTTCTGGTACTATGTTATCAAGTATTGACGAGTTATAGTCCTATCTAACCATTCTAAAAAGAAAAATCAAACTAAATAAAGAACCTAAGCATGCAATTTCTAAGTTAAAATACAAACAAGTTTTGTACTGGCTCCCCCTGGACCGTTGAATCGGTTCGGTCTCTCCACATAGTGGATTTGGTCCTTGGGAACCCAGTACTGGTTCGATCCTAAGTTTAAAATCAAGGCGGTCTTAGGAACCCATGCTTGGACACATTTTTTATGTCGACTTACAATCGACATATACGACTTGTTGGTCATATTTGAGCTAAACCCTAGTCCAGCCTTGTTGTACACAACCCTTTGCGATCCAAGTAGGAGGTCAAGTCCTTTGGATCCCAAAGTAAACCTTTCCAACGTGTTCCTAAGATCTTCGACTTGACTCTTCAAGAGTGAGTTCTCAACTTCGAGCTTTTCAACCCGAGTTGAGTCTTCCTCTCGAACTCGACTAGTCGAAGAGGTTAGGGAGACCTCGTGTTTGAGGAGTTTAACTTCCTCAACCAGGGTCTCGACCTTGGACTCAGACTTAGATAATTTCCTAGTTAAGAACTTAATTGCACTATAAAGCGTACTAATAAGGGACCGACTTACCTTGAGTGTATCTTTTAAATCGGATGTGTATCCATGGCTTGTCTTGAATAGTGCTTCGCAGTCCGACTCGTCTTCAGTTTCATATTCGTGTTCCGATTCTAACTCCATCTCCGATTCAACTGGTTTTGCCATGAGGACACGATCATCGTCTTCTTCCTCGGACGCTTCTTCCCATGTAGCGTTGAGTGCCTTTTTATGTTTTGGTGCTTTGCTTTTGAGCTTTGGGCATTCGGACTTGATGTGTCCAAACCTGTTGCATTCGTAACACCTAATATTAGAACTTTTAGGCTTTCCTTCGTTGGGCCGAGTGACGGTTCGCTTTCGGCCCTTGACTATCCTCCGAACTAGGTTGACTAGTTCGGCCTCTATTTCCGGGTCGACCTCCGAATCGGACTCATCTTCTTCTTCCTTCGGGGGTGGCTTGCTCGCGGTTTTCTTCCTTGAACCTGCAAAAAGTGTTATACCCTTCTCGGGTTCCGAGTTAGACTGCTCATGAAGTTTGAAATCGAAAAACAACTCATCTAATCTAAGTTTTGAAAGGTCCTTGGAGACCTTGTAGGCATCGACCATGGATGCCCACAAGGTAGTCCTAGGAAATGAGTTAAGAACATACCTAATAAGATCGCGATTTTCGACCTTTTGCCCGATCGCGTGTAGGTTATTGACTATGTCTTGAATGTGAGGGTGAAGTTCCGTCGCCATTTTGTGTTCCTGCATTTTTAGATTATATAACTTATTGAACAAAAGATCGTGCTTACATACCTTGGCTTCATCGGTCCCTTCATGTAGCTCCACTAGCTTTGTCCAAAGGTCCTTTGCGCTGATGAAGGGGCCGACGCGATTAAGCTCCTCCTTGGACAAGCTGGATTAGAGGATTTGAGTTGCCTTGGCATCGGCATTGACTTGTCTTTTTGTCGCATTGGTCTATTGGTCATAATCCAAGGATTCACCCACTTCGTTAGTCGGAAGTGTGAATCCCGTTTGGATTATGATCCACATCTCGATTTGGGTTTTAAGAAAGCATTCCATCTGACCCTTCCAATAACGGAAGTCATCTCCATTGTAAAACGGAGGTCGGATGGTGCTAAAACCCTCGAGATGGGCCATTGAAACAAAAAATACAAAAAGAACGAAGCAAAGAAAACCTAAAACCACAAACAACGAAAATGTCCCAAGACTCGCGTCTTGGATTAGTAGTGCGGGAGGAAAAAGACTACACAAATGAGAAAGAAAAAAAATCAAAATAAACAGAAAATATATCGAAAGAAAATTCGTAGAAAGCTAGATTGGTGGTTTCACCAAATCTTAGCACCCCCGGCTCTGATAGCAATTGTTGGATTGAGCGGATCGCTAGAGGGGGGGTGAATAGCGATAAAACATTTTCTTCGAATTCATTTGGTAGACAATTAAATGCAGCGGAAAGATAAATGACAAATAAAAAAAAGGCAAATGGATTTCTTACTGGGTTCGTAGCCTTCGGCTACTACTCCAAGGCCCTAATGGTCCTAGATCGTGTACGAAGGGCAATTCACTAAAACACTCCTCCTCGTTGGAGGTAGGAGTTTGACGATTACAAAAACCTTCAAAAGAAGAAGATAGAGAGACAAACCCTCTCTTCTATTAAGGTAAAATGCAACGATAGAAAACCTCGATTAACAAAAGAATTGCAATATTAAAGAGATGACAAAGTAAGATTATACCAACAACTAGGGAATAGAAATTAAGCTAGGGTTGTTGGTGTTTCGACAGCACTTCGTCATTGTAGAGTCATCGGAGAGTCGCAGCATTGCGAAGGCTTTTGGGCACTTAGAATTCATGAGAAAACCCTAGGAGAGGCCCTCCTTTTATAGCCTTTGAGCCCCTTTTCGAGAGGAACTTTAGCCAATAAGATTTGAGCACCACCCCCCTTGAAATGAGGTGATAAGCCTTGACTCCTCGAAGCTGATCCTTGACCATCAGTCGACTGATGGCCATCATCAATCGACTGATGGCAACATCAGTCGAATGCTGACTGCAGGCAGTCGACTGATGGATGGCAGTCGAGTCCTCCAAGCTGGCAATCGACTGATGCTAGCTGCAAGGTAAAGTTAGCTTAACAAAAATATTATTTTGACGGCCTCCGACCATATGATCTCGACCTAGACCACCTATAGGATGTCTTTGGTCGGATCTACGCTTAAGATCATCCCCATAAAGAGGATACGACCTCACTTACTCTCACACACACACGAGCTTACCTCGATACTTACTGTGTCGCTTTCGCTTTCGGCCTTCCACTCGATTCCTTCAGCTCCCTCCGAAGTCACTCGAGTGTCGCCCGACCACCGCGGCTTTCTCCGGGTGTCACTAGCCTTCAGCTCCAGCGTTGGCACTTTTCTGCACACTCGATTTAGCTCGTGAGATAACAATATAAGCTTAACTTTGTATCGTTTGATATAATCAAAACTCAGGTTCGACTTAGGTGCCTACTGCACCAACAGATGGGCATGAGATGTTAGGACTTACTCTTTGTTCCAGATGTAGATTCAGTGCATCGACATGAACCACGGAGTATAATTATATAAATTAACCAACTCTAATCAGGGCTTGTTGATCATTTCATATCAATCAAGTCAAATAGAGTTGAACATTTAATAGATGAGCATATTTTTAATATATTATTTTCAAAATTATATGGAACATGCTTGGACTTGGAACTAAAACTTAAAACTAGATTTCTCAAAACTCCCTACTCTTTCTGATTTATGGCAAAAGGGGGAGAAAAGGTCAAAGTTAAGGGATCACTTTTTGATAACTTAACTTAGTAACTTAATTCTATATTTTCATGGCCAAAAGTTAATGTTTTACTTAACGTAATGTTTGCAAATTTATTTCTATTAGTTGAAAAAGGGGAAGAAAGGCCAAGTTAAGAAATCTTCTTAACTTAAACTTATTTTTAATACTAAGGCCAACTTTAAGTAATTGTTAATTACTTAAACTCTTCCTAAGTAGCAAACATCAAGGGGGAGGGTTAAGACCTTCTTTCAAAGACTCACCCTCAGTCAAGGGGGAGGTTTCCTCAAGGGGGAGTACTTGAAAGAAAGTCTCTATTACTCCTACTTAATTTTTAATTCTTCATGCATATTATTTCCTTAACTTTGTATGGGTTTGCCATAGATCAAAAAGGGGGATATTGTTGGTGTAGTGGGCACCTAAGTCGAATCTAAGTTTTGATTATAGCAAACGATACAAAGTTAAGCTCATTTTGTTATCTCGCGAGCTGAATCAAGTGTGCAAAATTGCTAAGCTAAAGATGAAGGTCAGCAACACCCGGAGGATAGCCATGGTGGTCGGGCGACACCAGGAGGACTTCGGAGGGAGACGAAGAACTCAGGTGAAGACTGGAAGAGAAACTTCAAAGGTAAAGGTAAGCTCGTGTGGGTGAGTGTAAGTAAGGTCATGTCCTCCATATGAGGACATCCTTAGGCATCGATCCGACCAAGACTTCCCATGGAAGGTCTGAGTTAAGATTGGATGGCAAATGGCCATCGAGCTTACTTGTATTAACTGTATTTTCGAGCTAACTCTTCATTGCAGCTAGAAAGCCTACCATTAGCCGACTGAGGGCTTGCATCAGTCGACTTATTCATCTATCAGTCGACTGGTAAGGGTAGCAGTCGACTGATGGTTAAGGATTAGCTTCGAGGGGAGTCAAAGCTTATCTCCATTTTTGAAGGGCTAGGAGGTTTGTTCTCATTGGTTGAAGATCTGAATGTCTAGGGTTTCCAAGGCTATAAAAGTAGGGGTTCTCTAACCCTTCTTTCATCAATTCTAAGTGATTCCAAAAGCTTCCAAGTGCTATCACAACGCCTTGACTCTCCAACAAGCCTACGACGAAGTGCTATCGAGACGATGACGACCCAAGATCTTCTTTCAAATTCCATCTATTAGGTCATCGGTAAAAGCTCTATTTTAAAGTTCATCTCATATATTGTTAAGTTTATTGTTCGGAGCTTTAATCGTAACGAGGAGAGGGGGAGTGTCCCTCTACCCCGAGTTTTCTTGTAATCGTTTCACTCCTACCTTCAACGAGGAGGAGTACTTTAGTGTTTTGCCCTCTGTATGTGGTATCGGACCACTAGGGCCTTGGACTAGAAGTCGAAAGATTGTGAACCAAGTAAAATATCTTGTTTCCTTTTCTTTATCCGCTGCGTACTCATTTCTAATCGAACGAACGAGAAATTTTGTCTTTCGCTATTCACCCCCCCCCCTCTAGCGACTCTAAATGATCCAACATATTTTCTTATGACTTTTCAAAGGTTCGATCATGCCTCGATTACATATTCGTCGAACAATAGATGCAGGGGTAGCAAAGGAAGGAGCAGAGCACTTATACGCTAGCAGAATTTCAGGGCTTACGAGAGCACTTCTAGTGGGTCGAGGAGTTCTACGACGTGGCCCGTATCTATTTCCAAGAATAGGCTGCCCATCACCAGGAGGTTCGGCAGCACACACGTGGCACGCAAGCACAGTAAGCCTGGGAGGAGGAGCACAGAGCAGTCGCTGCATCCACTAGTTCCACGATCAACCACAAGTACATGTGGCATCAGCGGCTGAGCACCAAGTTTTCCCAGGAGCCCGACATGTCGAGGCTACTAGACTTCCCACCTCGGCCACCGTATTAGAGGTACTATTTCATATAGGCCGTGGGGGGGACCCCAAGTTTTGATATGTTTTATTTCTAGCAGTACTTTATTTCTTGATACTTGCATTTCAATTTTAGTTTTAGTTTGCATTCGTTTGTTCATGCTTAGAGTATTTAGTTTCTTTCAACACTTAATTTTTGTTATCTCTAAGTAAACTTAGTAATATTTTTAAGATCTCTTCATGAATTGTTTCCATAGGTAACTTAACTTCATTTATCTTGTGGTATTTTATTTTAATTGCTCTAATGAATGATCTAAACTTTCACTGGTTAGCTTTTATTTTTACACTTACACTTGATGAATATTCTGAAAGGGAGAATCTATTACATACCTAGTTATGATTCATCCCAATAGTCTAGTACTTTGGAATCCATAGGTGACTCTAGATTTAGCAATTTAGTTACTTGAGATACTCGGATTGTGTAAGCCCATTCGGAAAAATTAAAATCCTTGTGAGTAGGAGAAGAACAAAAGTTCTTTGAAAAAAAATTGAAAAAAAAAGGAAAAAAAAAGGAAAAAAAAAAGAGAGACAAAGAGAAAATAAAAAAAATATTAGGGATAATAAAACAGTTGTCGTGGGTGGAAATGGTTATGTGCCGCTTTGAGACCGAGTTAGGTTATTGGGGAAACACCTACCAATTTCTATAAATACTGAGCACGCCTTTGAGACTTTATGCTAAATCTAGGGAACGACCATCGCTTTGGGCAGCTAAGTGCCTAAAAATCGGAGACCTTAGGAAATCTATAAGATAATGACTTAACTTACTATGGAACGAGTATCCCTTAAGACAATTCGCTTAACACGTGCACAAGAAGCTAACTTAATGAACTTTTAGAACATATCTATTTTTCTTTTATTGAAAATATCACTTGATAAATCTAGTTAACATGCTATAAGTATGGAACCATGCTTTTTAAAACTTTATGGCACTGAGGTTTGCTTGAGGATAAGCAAAGTTTTAAGTTTGGGAGAATTGATGTAAGCAAAACATATAGGGTTTTAGGAGTAGTTTTCGCTCACATCTCGTTGCATTTTATACTTGTTTCATGCATATATTACTTTGTTTTGCATGCATTTCCTATTTTCTGGTTTGGAGATCTGCTCGTTGTGATTTTGTGTGCAGGACAGCATTTTACTGAGAAAATAGCACACTTTTGGAGCAAAAGGAAGACATTTGGCAGGTGGAACGGAAGGGGACATGACCTAGCTGTGTGAATCCACACGGTCATGTCCAAACCATGGAGTTAGCCACCCCAGTGCCACACACGGCCAGGCCATGTGAATCCACATGGTTGTGTGGTGCTGGGTTATTTCAACGCGATTAGGGTTCTTTCGTAGATTTATGCAGTGTCGGCTTCAAGTCTATAAAAAGGAAGCCATACCCAAACCCTAGGGGGGAGGCCTGATGGTTGGGACGACACACCGATGCCCTAAAAGGCACCGAAAACTCACAACGGGGAGGAAGGAAGCGACTCGAGGATCGTAATCCGCACTCCAATGGCAAAGAAAAGGACCAAGAGTACTATAATTCAATTCCTATTCATCTTCTGCATTGTAATGATTGATTCTATTATTCCTTGTGTCCTTTATTTTTGTCTATGGAGTAGAATCTTCAATTCTAAGATTAGGGAGTAACTTATGTAACGTAGAACATGCTAGTTCGGATGTTAATTCTGTTTATGGATTTTTATTCACAGTTTATGTTTGTTTGATTTGATGAAGATTGGGTTTTGATTTTCTATCTATTGTGCATAGCCGATACAAGGGGTGACAACTCTTATATCAAAGATCTAGGAGAACTAAGGAGGAACCTAGTGGTTGTCCTCATCTTCAGTAACCGTAGGTAGAAGAGTATGAGAAAGTAGGGAATGGAACACATTCCAACTCTTCATAAGGATTGATTTTTCATCCTCATATTGTCTATCCTATCCTAACGAAAGGGTCAACCTGGTTAGGCATAGGTAGTTCTCGGTAGAAGCAAAAGCTCATCGAAAAAGGATATGATGTCCCTTCCACAAGACCATAATTAGAGAACCAATCAACATTTAACTGATAGTATGTTCCATGATGTACAAGTGAAACCGAAGTCCTAGAATCCCTTTGAACCTCTAACCAACCTTCACTTCCTCCGTGTGACACCGTATTTGAGTTAGGACCACCGTCAACCTTGCAACCACAACCCTTAGAACTTAATCCGAACAACAATGTCCATTGATCAATCGGTACTCAAATCTCAATCTTTGTGGGATCGATAATCTATTTATTACTTAACGACATCCATGCACTTGTGGGCGTTGAGCACTAGCGCATGCTTCGAGTCCTCAACGGTTCCCATCGTAAGATTTGAGGTCGCGTTCACGTGCATCAATAGTCATTTGAGGCCCCTCGAATCTGGCATCGATAGTCATCTTGAGCACCTCAAATCGAGTATCGACTGTCTCTTTGAACTCGACATAATATCTATGCAAGCTATTTAGCTGCT
This sequence comes from Wurfbainia villosa, assembly GCA_025175895.1. Classification (NCBI taxonomy): domain Eukaryota; kingdom Viridiplantae; phylum Streptophyta; class Magnoliopsida; order Zingiberales; family Zingiberaceae; genus Wurfbainia; species Wurfbainia villosa. Next base: position 30,833,020 of record CM046000.1, on the reverse strand, counting down.
CAGAAAAGGGAGAATATGGTTCGTCTGCTAGAGCTAGTGGTTCTTCTTCTTCTTCTATTACGCCCATGTCCCATCGCTCACCAGCTTTGTGCCCATCCACCCACTCAACACTCCTATGTACTTGGGACATGTTGTCCAAGGAAATATTACGCCACTTTATGATGTCAAAGTCATACATCTGTTTGACTTTGCCCCTGCTCATATTAATGCCTATGGAATCTAAACAAAATGTAATGATATGTCCAAATGGCATGTAGATATTCTTTTGGATAGGAACCATTAAGTGGACAATGCATAGAAAAATATTTAGTGTGACATTGAAATCCAGACGATTTTTTAGAAGATGTAGAGTGAGTAAATGATGGGGTCTTACTTTAGCTTTCCCCCATGTGACAATGGGTAGTATGCAACCTACAATGACCTTGTATAGGGCATTGTTGGGGGAAGCTAATGCCATGGAAGGAAATAAATTTAGACCGGGTTGACGTGGTCTTTTTAAAAAGTATTCATGAATGGAATTTATGGAATAACCTTCAAGAGGTTCTTGAATGCTTAGATAGCATTCAAGGGCCGACTGTGACTCTCTACACTCTAAGAATGCCCTAAGAATGTCAGGAGTAAACGAGATATCTCTCTTGCCTACCCTACTTTTATATATAAGTCTATCTCCTATGAGTTGTAGATTATTGTACAACTCAGAAACTAAGTCTACATTTATGTCATGTTCACATATTAATAGACTAGTTTACTAAGCCTATAAAAATCGATTACTCCCATTACATTCGGTGCATGCATGAAGAAGAACTCTCTATCTAAGGAGCGAGTAGGCACCAACTGGAATTTATGATTCATGAATGTATGTTGATGAAATTTAGAAGTAAATCGGGAGTTAGTAGAAGGTTTCTCCCTAGATGTTTCCTTCCTACTACCTTCTGTTTCTTTCCTTTTTTGCCTAGAGATGCAAAATTATGCCCAAGGTGTAAGATGAATGCAATATGATGTGAGATGATGAATGACATAGGAAAAAGATGATTAGTGATTAACACTTAACTACGAAATGTGAAAACAGAAGAAAGGAGGAAGGGGTTTATACTTGGTTGCCATTGGTGTCATTGAATTTGCTCAAGAGGATTAGAGCTGGAGAGACCTCAGTCAGAGATCAATTTCTCAGGCAAGGTTGGAAGACTCGGCGAACCCTAACAGTGGAAAAATGGTAGATTAGGATTAAACTCTAACCTAGCAATGGAAGGAAGGCAAGAAGGCTTACCCTATGTTAGGTCGGGTTCGAGAGAAGTTGTCTAGGGTTAGGCACTGTCGATTGTTGGCCGGAGAGACAATTAGTGACAACAAAGGCGATGGAAGAACAAAGGAGAAATCACGAACAGGGAGAACAGAAAAAAAAAAAGGGTTTCCTTATATAGTCCCACGTCCAACAGTTGAGGCGATAAGTAGAGGGCCTCAACTGATGGTTCAGTCGAGGCGCTGGTCGAGGTGGACTCAATTCTGTGCCTCCATCAGAATGCCCAGTCGAGGCACTGGTCAAGAAGGACTTGATTCTATTCGCTGACGGCTACTATCGATAGGTGTCAGTCGAGGCGTCAATCGAGTGTGCCTCGATTCTATTTGCCTACAACAACTAGCAATCGAGGGATTCTTGATTTTGTTCGTCTGTTGCTATTATAAGTCAAGGCGATTACTGAAGTGCCTCGATTGTTAATATGATATTTTTTTTTCCTGGGTATTTTAAGTCCTAAATTTGTTGGACTTAAGTCTCTAAACCATTTTACAAGTGTCAATACACTTGATAGGCAATTTCTAACATATTTTGAAGTTTCCTTTCTCATCATCATCCAATAAACTAATACTAATTTACATGTGAATTACAATGGAGAAACCTTGAGTTACATTCGATGATAAATTAATAGTACAATCAGAAATATATATAAGTGGAAGGCACGACACATAGGTCGTATTATTGAATTACAACATGCACACACACATACATCCAATCTCATTGGGGGTAAGTGGTTATAACCATGCACCATGACATACATCATTTACAAAGATATATGACATATAACATTAATTATGATGCAAAACACAATTTATAAACATCTACTCTACGGCGGTCCGAATGAACTCGAGACCCTTATAGCCGCTGTTGACATACAAGTATTGCCGAGCTAGTTTTGTCGCACAAAATCATCCATACAATCGTGCACTTATAATAAAAAATTCATGCAGATTTATATCTCATATAAAATAGCAATACAACGATGTTTTATGTTTACACAAGTTGCTTTGATCCACTGTAGGGATCTGGTTCGAAAAATAATCATAAAACATAGTGAAAAAACTGGATCCCTCTAGAGATCCATGTGTATACATAAAACTAATCATTCCTACAACTACATCTAGTTGAGAGATTACCCTTGATGCATAGCCCTTCGCAATCTCGGCAGCAACTTTTCTTTGAAGGATCTCAGCGCGATCAGGATGGTCGTGCCTCTATGGTATCCACATGAGCACTCTCTTTTGGAGGAAAGAGTTGTGCTAGCAACACCACACAAAGTGCCCTTATCCAAAGAATAATAATTTCGGCCAAGAAGAAGAAGAAGTGCAAATGGGGTTTCTCACCATCAAACTCCTCGACCCACTGGAAGTGCTCCCGGAAGCCCTGAAACTCTGTCTGCATGTAGGCACTCTTCTCCTCCCATTGTTGCCTCTGCGTCTGCTGCTCAATATATATGTCGTCGAGGTGCGATCGAAACTCAAAAAAAATCATATACAAATGTACCTACATCCTGCTCAAAAGTAGAAAAAGGTGGCAGTGCAGGTGCAGGCTCATGTCGACGTGGACTAGGTGGCTCCTATACATGTGTGGATTGGAGGAAGAGTGATGTATAGGGGGAGAGATAGGTACCGAAGTGGATGGTCCCTCGTATGGTGGGGAAGATGGTTCCACAAGGCTAGGGCAAAAGAAATCAAAGAACACGACGCATTAGGGGTGAAAACGCATGGCTTGGCCCTCTTAAAACTCATGTGCCACGACCGTGTGAAAACACATGGCCAAGCCATGTGCGCCGCTGAGGGTCGGGGGCACGGCCGTGTGTCCCCCGTTTCCTTCTCACAGTGCATAACGGTCTGAATTCTCCTTACTCGCTCAGTCGTGTAGGTTCAAAGTGATTTTACTTTTACCTAGCAGGTCCTTTCTGGTCCTAATTCGTGTGCAAAAATGCTAAACGAAATGGAAATCAAAGTTCAAATTAACCAAATAAATGCAATACAATGAAAAGAATACCTAAAAACTAAACTTGGGTTGCCTTCCAAGAAGTGCTTTGTTTAAGGTCTTTCTGCTCGACCACACTCCATTATCTTCAACTTAGCTCTGGAGGCTCTGTGAACCTCCATTCATTCGTCTCGGTGTTGACATCAGGTGGGCTCGGCTTTATCTTGCCGATTGTGTAGCCGTCCAAGAAGGGGACTCTACACTCTGACAGATTGAAGAGGACGATCTCCCCGTCTACCTCCAAGGAGATCTTGTGCGCCTTTACGTCTATGCATGCCCCCGCAGTCGCCAGAAAGGGTCTTCCCAAGATGATGGGATTCTGGGGATTTGGTCCTGTGTCGATTATGATAAAATCTGTCTGTATCACAAAATTCTCAATGACCATAGGTACATGTGCTAGCATGTCAACGGGTTCCTTAACTGAGTCGTCCCCCATGCGAATACCAAGGTTCGCTGGTTGGATCCCATTAAATCCAATCATCAGATAGAGTGCGTAGGGCATCACACTGACTGATGACCCTAAGTCGCACAGTGCTTCATCGAAGCGTTCCCCATAAATCGAGCAGGGTATAACAAATTCACCAGGGTCCTCAAGCTGGGGTGGAATCTTATCTTCAATTTCGGCTTGGTCAACTAGGGTGGAACTCACACCCCTTGGCGAATCTATTTCTCTGTGCTACTCTCTTGCTGCACACTCCCTCTTCCTTGACTTGACTCAGCTCGAGTAATGACGGAGAACTATCCATAGGTTGCGACATGATTTGGGTTGTCTGGGCTACATGTGTTTCCAACATCCTTGTGTGACTTGCAAGACCGTCAACAGTGGCCTTTAAATCCTTAAGTGACTCTTCTGTCTTCTGATGTTGCCGTCGAAATTCTTCATTGGCCTTTGTTTGAGTAGCAATGAAGTCTCCCATCATCAATTCTAGCCAAGACTTCTGTGGTTGTTTCTGCCCATTGCCCTATTATTGCCCATACCCTCCTGATGGTTGGAAGTTCCCCGAGTTATTCCGATAGAAAAAAGTTGGGTGATTCCTCCATCTGGGATTATAAGTACCGGAGTATGGGTTGTTGGGCCTTTGATTATAGTCCCCAATTGTATCGACATGCTCAATTTGCTCTTCTAAGCCACCCGACCCTCCATAGTGGTCCTCCTGATATGCTGCTGCTTCCTCTTCAAAGTTATTGGTCGCACATGCAAAAACAGGATTTAAAGAGTCAAACCGTCTGCTAGGCACGTCCATCCTCACTGCTAGGTGGTCCACGGAGTTGACAGCATATCGTCCCGCTGCATGAGCTAGGTGACTACGTTCGGAAGCCCATTGATGGTGGTTATGGGCCACCTCTTCTATCAGCTCCTCTGCTTCCTCGATAGTCTTGTTCATTAGTGCTCCTCCTGCAGTAGAATCGAGGAACATCTTTGTGGCGTACGTGATCCCATTATAGAAGATGTGGATCACCAGCCACCTTTCCAGTCCATAGTGGGGGCTTTGGTAGAGTAGCCCCTTGTAGCGATCCCAAGCTTCAAATAGGGACTCCCCTTCCTTCTGACGGAAGCTCGTGATTAGATGGTGCATGTGAGCAGTCTTGCATGGTGGAAAGTACTTGTTCAAAAATTATTGCTCACACTGCTCCCATATAGTAATGCTTCCCGATGGCAGGGAGTGAAGTCATGCCTTAGCCTTATCCCGCAATGAGAAAGGGAATAGGCTCAGGCGGATCGTGTCGGCAAGGGCTCCATTGATCTTCATTGTTGAGCAGATTTCCAAAAATGTCTCCATTGATGATAGGTTTTGATTATTAGACTCTAAATCAGACTTAGTCTTTTACTTGTATTCAACCTTGAACTTGTTCTTTGATTTTGATATGACTTGAGTTGATTTCAAATTTTTTTGCAATCAAAGCTATACCTTTGTCTAATTGACCAAGATTTTAATGTTCATGAAGTACAAACTCATAAAATTTTTATCTAATTTAACTATAGATAAATCCCAAATACTTTATATGTATCTACCATGGACGTCTATAAAGTTGTCCTTAGAAATGCCCTTAAAGCATACCTTATTAGATCCCAATTGCAAATCTACTATCCAAGTGAATATAACCTATTTAGGATCTCCTTGAATCTCACATGTAACTGACTCAATGACTCTTCTTCTTTTATATGTATTATCTAAAGTTAGTTCTAAAGGAGATCTGTCTTGGTTGTTCTAGAGTCGATATTTCCTTCATGCAATTTAATTAGCTTCTCCCATAACTCCTTAGCACTCTAAAATGATTCAAGCTTGCTCAATTGCTCTTAACTTAGGCCACACTACAACATTATTATAACTCTTATATTGACTTGGTCTCTTTTCTTCATCTCATTGGTCCATTTCTTGAAGCCCAGATGTTGACCATTAATCTCATATCTTAGTAGGATAAATCCTGTCCTCGTATTATCTAGTTCTTGATCTCATTGTATTCCATCCTTTCTTTCTAATAAATAAAATTATTGTCATAAAAAAGGGAAGGATGGAATGTACTATATCCTTCCCGCAAAGTCATGAAAGTTGATTTCCAATACCAAAAAGATATCTTTTCAAGTACTTGGATAAATAGCATAAACAATCAAATTTCAAACAAGTGTGTATTTATTATTAGGGTTAAAGTTAAGGTTAAGGGTAAGGGTATAAGGTTAAGGTTTAGGGTTGAGGTTCAAGCTTAATTGTGGGTCTATCAAGCAATCACTTTTAAAGTAATTAAATTTCTATATTGTGTCAAGTCATAGGGGACATTTTCAAAGTAGTCGTGTGTCCGAAAAAAATGAAGATCAATGGAGTCCCTACCGACACGATCCGCCTGAGCCATAAAATTAGGAGTATTGCCTAATGCTCAGAAATAAGAAATAAACTAATCTAGCTAACTAAATCAAATGAAGAAGAGCTAAAAAGAAAACATAGAACTACTGCTAAAATAAAAACTAATTCTAGATATGGAAAATATAAAACTGAAGTAAATACAGAAAATTAAATAAGAAATAAAATAAATAGTAAAAAAAATAAAATTAAAGCAAGTAAATAAATCTAACTTAAGTCCGATCCAATTATCCACTTCTTGATTTGATATCGAATCAATCAGTCCCTGGCAATGGCGCCAAAAATTTGATGCAGGCAAACGCGACCTCAAATCTTGTGACGAAGACCGTCGAGGACTCGAAGTGCATGCTCGCACTCAACGCCCGCAAGTGCACGGGTGTCGTCAAGTAATAATATAGATTATCGATCCCACAGGGACTGAGATTCGAGTACCGATCTATTTAGTGGACGTTGTTGTTCGGAATTTAGTTCTAATTGTTGTGATTAGGAGGTCATCGGTGGTCCAAACTCAGTACGGTGTCACGCGGAGGTAGAGAAGGGTTGCTACAAGTCTTTAGATGGGATTCTAGGATTTCGGTTTCGTTTGTGTGTCACATAACACGTTGTCAATTGAGTTTTGTCTAGGTTTCTAACTACGATTTTATGGAAAGGACATCATACACTCCCCCGATGAGCCTTCACATCTATCAAAAGCTACCTCTGCTATACTAGGTCGACCCCTGGCTTTAGGACGGGATAGTTAGTACGAGGATGCTGAATCGATCCCTACGATAAGTCAAAAATGGGGCGCGTTTCCTACTCTATCGCATCCTTCTAACCACAGTTACTGGTGATGAGGATAACCACTAGGTTCCTCCTTAATTCGCCTAAATCTTTGATACAAGGGTTGTCACCCTTCGTATCGGCTAAGCACAATGACTAGAAAACCAAAACAATAGCTATAGATCTAAACCAAACGCCAATTGCAAATATAAATTCAAGAACGAAAAGATATTTGAACTAACATGTTTTAACTCAACACAAACTACTCCCTAGTCCTAGAATCAGAGATTCTACTCCATGAATATGAGAAAAGAAACACAAGGCATTGTCAAATTCGTTAATACAAGATAAAGCATGGAAAGAATATAGATTACAATGCGATGGTGCTCTTCTCCTTAGCGTTGAGGTGCAAAATTTGGATCTCAAGTGGCTTCCTTCCTTCCCATTGCGAGTTTCCGGTGCTTTTTAGAGCACCGGTGTGCTGTCCCGACCATTGGGCCTCCCTCTAGGGTTTGGGTGTGACTTTCCTTATATAGATATCAGGTTGACTCTTCACGAAATTTGGAAAAAGACCTAATCGTGCCAAAATGTTAGGCCGCCACACGACTATGTGTTTCCATACAGCCAGGCCGTGAGCGACCCTATGGTTGCCAAACTCGAGCCTTAGACACAGCCATGTGTAGTCATACGCCCTGGTCGTGTTCCCTACTGAATCCAGCTGCCAAATGCTCATTTTTGCTTCGAAAGTGCGTCGTTTTCCCCATGAAATGCTATCCTGAACACAAAAGTACAAAGAGCAGATCTCCGAACCAAAAAATAGAAAATGTATGCAAAACAAAGTAAAATATGCATGAAACAAACATAAAATGAAATGAGATATGAGTGAAAACTACTCCTAAAACCCTATATATTTTGCTCACATCACGGGTCTACACCACCAAGGCACATTGAGCTTACGCTGCCAAGACCCACGCTTGGACTTTATGTCGCCAACCATTGGACTTATGTTGCCAAGACTACCACTTGGACTTTACACCGCCAATATCATACCCTTGAACTTCTCAAATGCCAAGTAACCATGACTTGGACTTTCACCGCCAAGACTACACAGTTGGACTTATGTGGCCAAGACTATACCCTTGGACTTTCCATTCCCACTCCATATTGGACTTTCCAAATGCCAAGACCCATGCTTGGACTTTCCATTGCCCAAGTACCCAAGACTTGGACTTTACCATTGCTAAGACCCATGCTTGGACTTTCCATGCCAAGTGTCTCACTTGAACTTCTCCGTCATATGGTCAACCCCTTGTCAACCCATTCTCAAACAATGATCAACTCATTGTCAAACATCAAAACACTACTCGAGTCAAACTCGAGCCTGGTCAATCGTGACCTAGGTCGATTGCACCAACAATCTCCCCCTTTTTGATGTTTTATAAAAACCAAACACCTTTGAGTTAGAACACTAACTCAATCCAATCCTCCCAATTGTCCAAATTGGGAATTCTCACATTCTCCCCCTTTTGACATACATCAAAAAGGCTCTCCCCAAGGGTATCAATGTCTCATATCCCAATGAGATCTTATAATCTCCCCCTTGGTCCAAAAACATCTAGGATGTCTTCACTCTTCCTAGTGATAAGTCTCATGTCACTGAAGAGAGGCAATCCTTTAATTTCTCCCAATTCTCCAAATTCTCCCCCTTATGAGGAAGAACACATCCATCATCCTATGATGGATAACCTCCCCCTAAAGGCTTGCTCCCCTTTGACCATTGCACCAACAATGTCCTTCGAGAGTCCCTAAGCCTATAGGAACACTAAACCATCAAAATTAAGGGAAAAAGTTCAACCTCGAAACTTCACACATCTTAAAATTGATACACACCCTAAACAACTCTCCTAATCCATATCCAATGAATTTTCATCCTTTTAATGCTTTCCAAAGCATATCCTAGGGTTAGGAGCAGTTAGGGTTGCCTAACATGGCTGAAACATGGGCTAAACATCCTTGTTTATCCGAAATCGGCACTGGCAGTTGATTTTGTCAGCCAACAGTCGACTTCCATTCATGGCAGTCGACTGATTTTTGCAAAAGTAGAAATCAAAAATCAAAAATCAAAATTGTGAAATACATAAGTAATTATACATAATTTGAAAAATAATGAAACTTCATATGTATAATACTTATAATAATCATAATGGGTGAAAAATAATTGAAAAATAAAATACCCATTAAATATTAGAATTGATACAAAATTCAAAATCATTGATAACTTCAATGCTTTTGACCTATTTTGTATCAACTTCTTTAATGGTGACTTCTATCAAAAGATAGACTGCACCAACGTTTTCTAAAATGATTTTAAAACCTTAATTTCAATCATGGTCTATGGGCTAAGTATACATGATTTATATACTAGCTTTTTTTCATGATTTGTCCATGATATAAGATGAGTTTGAGTTCATCTAGATGCAAGAACTATGCACCTTGAATTTAACTCATTTCCTAGCATCTCACATGTGTCTAAGGTGTATGAAAACACACGCATGTCAGTTTGATGTGAGATGTGGGTTTTGTTCATCCTAATCTAAGGCCTCATATATTTTTCTAGATAACTCTATTTGATTCCCTTATACATGGGACTTTAAATCATGTCATAATCCTTAAATCAATTTTAATTAATGCATGAATGATGATTATGGCATAAATGATAACATAAATAAAAGCAAGTGTCAATAATCATGATGTCATGGCATATGAAGACAATCTAAGTATACATGACATTAAAAATAGTCTTAAGCATTATCATGATATTTTATATGATAAAAATAAGAATGATGTCATGACATAGCATATGACAAACAAATCATGACACATAAAAAGTAGAGGTATAAGAATACCTAAATTTTAGCATTAGTTGTCATTTGTTGAGATTAAGTTCATTTTGCCATATTACTACTTATCTCCCAAGTGTACCAAAAACCCAAAATGGCACACCAAGACCTCTAAGACCTAATTGTTCCAATTTGATCAATTTTTCAAACTTCTCAAATTTAATTGGCACATCCTAAAATCTTTTAGGATTAAATCCAAACTTATTTTCAAAGTGTCCCATTACCTTGGAAATGACCTAAAGTGACAACTTTGCTATGGTTAGGTTAACTACCCATCCATTCAAGGTTGACACAACCTAACCCATCTAGCGTGAAGGGATCGCACTCCTAGGAACCCAAAACCTATTGGAGCTCATTGGGTTAATTAGGTATTCACTAGGGATAACTTCCCTAGATATCCTTCTAATGATCCTCCTAGGCTTAGAAGCCTTGGTCATTTTGGTTTTGTCTTGGTCAACTCTAGGGATGACTTCCCTTGTGACCTTCTTAGTGGCTTTCCTAGGTTTCATGGAAATCATGGCCACTAGACACCTACCATGGTTAACCTTAGGGATGACTTCCCTATTAACCTTGGTTTTCCTAGACCTATGAATGGTTCCATAATCAAATAGAACACTATGGTAGGTCTCTTTGGGCTTAGGTTTGTGGCCCAAACCTTTCTTGCCCTTAGGTGGACCTTGCTTCCTAGACCCTAGGTTTTGACTCTTTGATCCTAAATTTTGACCATTTGACCCTTGAATTTGATTTTACATCTTTCTAAGCGTCTTTTCCAATTTCTCAAGCCTTGACCTCAAAGCTCTCTAACTCTAATTTTTTCAATTTTGAATTTTCATTCTTTTTTTGGGAATGGTTCTTCATTTTAGGCATATGCCTACCCTTCTTATGGTTAATGCCTAAATGATCTTCTACCTTTCTAATTGCTTCCTTAGGTAGAATTGTTTTAGAGATATTAGTTCCAAATTTCTCCTTAGTTCTAAAATTATCACTCTTAGAACCTAGGCAATAAAATTTATTTCTACTAGCATGCTTTTTATGATCATTACTAACAATAGCAAAGGCATTAAAATTATTTCTAACATGCTTCTTGATACTAAAACTTGAAAGTGTGTTAATAAAAGATACCTTAGGGTTTGCTTTAGAAGCTCCCCCTACATGTGATGCTCCTTCTTGGTTTTTCTTCCTCCCCCTAGGGCATTGACTCCTATAATGCCCCATTTGGTTGGCATTTGAAGCAGATGATGTGCTCCTTGCTTTTAATTATAGAGGATCCGGTCTCCTTGATCTTTGGCATGACTTGTGTCATCTTCTTGACCCATTTCAGACACTTACTCTTGTAGTGTCCGGCTTCCCTACACTCAAAGCAAATTATATAATCTTTATTTTTAATTGAATTGCTTGAGTTACTTAGGTCGATGGTGGGAGCCGGAGTTGGTTCTTCATCTCTTTCGGAGGTTGAAGCTTCCTCTTGTTGCTCCGGTATTGAAGATGGTCTAATCTCCTCTCCCTCAATCCTAGAGGTGGAGGCTTCCTCTGATTCTTTCACTTCTTCTTCCGATGTCGAACACCTCTCGACCTTCGAATCCTCACTTTCTTATGAGGATGAGCTTTCTTCCTTCTCCTTTGATTCTTCCTTATCCTCTTGGACCGATTGGGGCTTCACATGAAATTCTTTCAATTTGCTCCAAAGCTCCTTGACATCCTTAAATTCACCTAATCTACACAAGATATCATTAGGAATTAAATCAACCAAGAATTTTATTTCCTTCTTGTTTTTCTTGAAACTTTGGAGTTATTCCTCGATCCATTTCTTCATTTTGAGGAACCTCCCTTTGGCCCTCTTGGATATTCAAATCCTTCCATCAAGGTGGACCAATCTTCGATGTCCATCATCATCATGAAGTCTTCAATCCTTACCTTCCATTGATTGAAGCTTTCTTGTCCATAAAATGCATATGGAACCAGAGTGTTGATATCCCATCCCAATTTGAGACTTGGCTCCTCCATCTTCCTTCTTCCCTCTAGCGTGCTCCCTTAGCTGTTAAACATTGAAGATCGGTCTCGCTCTGATACCACTTGTAAGGGGTCGTACGTCGCTAGAGGGGACGGGGTGAATAGCATCGATGATGGAATTCGCTCATGTTCGTCTCTACACAATCGTTAATACACAGTGGAATATAGAAATACAATATGAAGACAAACACGAATACACAATCACAAGAACACGGCGATATAATGTGGTTCGGAACCCTAGTTCATACACCATAGGGCGAGATCGATAGTGAGCTCTAGTGATGCACATACCACTAATAAAAACACTCCTTCTTAGTGACACACCGGAGGTGGGAAAACCTAGTACAAGTGAATTACAACAGTAATGAAAGAATACAAGCAAATACAAAGTAAATATAACAAACTATGTAAAGAACAGTTTACAAATGTGAGCTTTGAATACTTGCTTGTTTAATTGCTTGAGCTACACTTGAAGACTCTGACTTGCACCAACAAATCACCTCAAATCGCCCAAGAAATTGTACAAAAATCCTCCCCTTCGTGCTCCTTTTAAAGCTGCAACTCGGGTTGATTTTCGCCTAGTAGTCAATTACTCATACCCATCAGTCGACTGCTCCTATAGTTGTTGTCTCACAACGACTTAATCCACGCTGGCATTCAAGCCAACGAATACACTGACAGTCGACAGCCAAGCCCGTAGGTGACTGCTCAGTCGGCTACCGAGCTTTCTGCGCTTATGACCAAACTAACAATCGACAGCCCTCCATGGTAGTCGACTGCTCAAGGGCAGTCGAGGCGCCGCCTCGACTAAGACTCCAGTCGAGGCGCCTTACATCTATGGCTGCAACTCGACCATAGTTGATTGCCAGTCGACTCAAGGCAGTCGATTGGTCATAATCCCAATCGACTGCTTAGTGTCGACTTGGCTGCCAAGTGTCAAAACAATTGACCAGTCGACTGGTCTATGATCCCAGTCGACTGATACACCTCAACATGAGGTTTAACCCAAGTATGATTCCCTCATACTTGCTAGACCACCCTTAGCATAGACCTAAGCCTTCTAGCCACCTCCATCAGTCTCATGCCTATTGGATCCCTCCAAGTCATCCATGACTTATTCATCCATAGGCTATTGTCATGCTAACCGGGTCTACATCGCCAAGGCACATTGTGCTTACGCTGCCAAGACCCACACTTGTGTTAGTGCTTATAAGATTCATATATCTCTACAATGGCATGATATTGTCCACTTTAGGCCTAAGCCCTCATGGTTTTGTTTTTGGGTTTTACCCAAAAGGCCTCATGCCAATGAAAATATCTTTTTATCTCATAATCTTTTCCATGTCTTACCAATGTGGGACTTTGATTGCATTCCTCATACTCCCAACAATCTCCCCCCTTCCCAAACGAAAGACCACATTGAGCCCCTCTCAAGTCTATCCATCCTCGAAGGACTTCCTCTGCTTGATGTCCGATCCTTAACCCACTAGGACTTCCTGCCAACTGTCTGGTCCTCCTGACCCAGCTGGACTTCTTGCTAGTTGTCCAGCCCTTCTGGCCCAACTAGACTTCCTGCCAGTTGTTCGGTCCTCCCGACCCAACTAGGCTTCCTGTCTGGTGTTTGGTTCTCTTGATCCAGACATGGGAGCTTCGCTTTCTTCGTTCGAGGTTCATGGCTTGACATGGACCATGGCTCTGATACCAATTGTTAGTGCTTATAAGATTCATCTATCTCCACAATGGCATGATATTGTCCACTTTGGGCATAAGCTCTTATGGTTTTGTTTTTGGGTTTTACCCAAAAGGCCTCATGCCAATGGAAATATCTTTTTATCTTATAAGCACATGATCTTATTCATGTCTTACCAATGTGGGACTTTGATTGCATTCCCCATACTCCCAACAGCTTGGACTTTATGTTGCCAACCATTGGACTTATGCTGCCAAGACTACCGCTTGGACTTTACGCCACCAATATCATACCCTTGGACTTCCCAAATGCCAAGTACTCATGACTTGGACTTTCACCGCCAAGACTATACACTTGGACTTATGTGGCCAAGACTACACCTTCGGACTTTCCATGCCAACTCCATGTTGGACTTTCCAAATGCCAAGACCTATGCTTGGACTTTCCATTGCCAAGTACCCAAGATTTGGACTTTACCATTGTCAAGACTCATGCTTGGGCTTTCCATTCCAAGTGTCCCACTTGGACTTCTCCATCATATGGTCAACCCCTTGTCAACCATATAGTCAACCCATTGTCAAACAATGATCAACTCATCGTTAAACATCAAAACACTACTCGAGTCAAACTAGAGTCTGGTCAATCATGACCTGGGTCGATTGCACCAACATTTTGTTCAGATTGCCACAGACGATGCCAATTTGACGGTGTCCTCTTTTTAGTATACTCAACCCCCTTCCTCTATCTTGTGAATCACCGCTGGGACCATAGATCTTCTTCCCTGATGCTAGATTTTTCACCAAGAGAAACGTTAAAGGTGGGTCAGAGTTGTCGGTGCAGACCCTCTGATGTTCAAGTCAAGATCGAAAAAGTGGAATAGTTGAATGACAAGAAGAAATGAGAAGAGAGTCGTTGTGTATTGAATAGAGAAGAAAAAAATTATCCCCGCTTCCTCCTATCTCTGCCCCTTTTATAGAAGATTAGCACCGCCTTTCCTTCAGGTGAATTTACCTCCATACCCTTACCCATACCATTGAGATGTAACCACTTTTGTACTTCCTTTAAAAATAGTTGAATACATATCCTCCACGTGCAGTCACCTCCTCCTTCCTATTGATTACCTAAAAAATCAAATTCCAAATAAATAAACAATGATAATAAAAAAATATTCTTTTTCAATAATATTCCCAATTAAAAAAATTCTTTGGCATCTCATCTTACTATACTCAAGAATACCCATATCATCTGTCCTTACTGAACTCGGGAATAACCATAACACTAAATCCTATCGAGCTCGGGAAACATAGAGTGCTCGGCATAGATATTTAATAGCATAGCTCTAGATCAACTATAACACTCAACCCTTTGTGCTCGAGAAAAATACATGATGCTCAGAAAACACACATAGTGCTCAGCACAAATAAGAACACAAGAATCTAAATCAACTATGATTCTCAACCCTTTTGTGCTCGGGAAAAACATATGGTGCTCGGGAAACACATAGAGTTCTCGGCATAGATCAGAACACAAGGATCTGAATCAGCTATAATACTCATCCCTTCTGTGCTAGAGAAAAACATACAATGCTCAAGAAATACACAGAGTGCTTGGCATAGATAAGAACACAAGAATCGGAATCAACTATGATGCTCAACCCTTCTATGCTCGAGAAAAATATATGGTGCTCGGGAAACACAGAGTCTTGACATAGAAAAGAACACAAGAATCTTAATCAACTATAATGCTCAGCCCTTTTGTGCTCGGGAAAAGATATATAGTGCTCGAAAAATACATAGAGTGCTCAGCACGGATAAGAACATAAGAATTTGAATCAACTATGATGCTCAACCATTCTATGCTCGAGAAAAACATACAATGCTCGGGAAACACACAGAGTGCTCGACACAAATAAGAACACAAGAATCTGAATCAGCTATGATGCTCAACCTTTCTGTGCTCCGAAAAAATATATAGTGCTCGACACAGATAAGAACACAAGAATCTGAATCAACTATATTGCTCAACCCTTCTGTGCTCGGGAAAAATATATGGTTCTCAGGAAACACACAGAGTGCTTGACACAGATAAGAACACAAGAATCTGAATCAGCTATGATGCTCATCCCTTTTGTGTGCGGAAAAAACATATAATGCTCGGGAAATACACAGAGTGCTCAGCACATATAAGAATACAAGAATCAGAATCAATTACACTGCTCAACCTTACTCAGCTCGGGAAAACATAGAATACTCAGTATAAGTACTCGATAATATTGGGCTCTGAATTACCTACACTGCTCGACCTTACTCAACTCAGGAAAAGCATAAAGTGCTCAGCATAAACACTCAATAACACTAGGCTCTGAATTACCTACACTGCTCGGCCTTACTTAGCTAGGGAAAAACATAGAATACTTTGCATAAACACTCAATAACACTGGGCTCTGAATTAGCTGCACTGCTCGACCTCACTCGGCTCGGGGAAAACACAGAATACTCAGCATAAATACTCAATAACATTGGGATCTGAATTACCTACACTGCTCGCCCTCATTCATCTTGGGAAAAACACAAAGTACTCAACATAAACATTCAATAACACTGGGATCTGAATTACCTACACCGTTCGGCCTTGCTTAGCTCGAGAAAAACATAGGGTGCTCTGCTACATTGTCTCCAACAACTAACACAATGCTTTACTTCATAATGAATGCTTTAAATCTCGGACCCATCACTTATCATTCCGAAGAGTGGAGCACTCAAATCATATCTAAATTCATCTTGGGGATCCTTTCCTCTAGATACCACTTGTTTGGTATCAGGCATTAATCTTCTGTAGATGATCATGATATCGATGAAAAGTGAGATGCACTATTCACTTCCCCTATCTACCAACGTCAATGGTTCTACAATAGCTTGGCTATTGATTCTTCTTTTCAAGATTAAGATTGTTTCCTCTGAGGTACCTTTGTGTACATCAACCAATTAATCCCATGGATCTTTAGAGGATTGATAGAATCTAATATGATTAATCTAGTTTGGGGTAAAATGCTCAAAATGTGGTACCTAGTTTTACTATTGATCGTGAAATCTTCTTGATGTTTTTCAGTCCATTTATAATCTCTCAAATCATCTTGTCTACATCTTGTACATCTTAAATCCATATTTCATAGTTAGCATTAAATCAAAATTAGTATGAAAGAAACCTCCATATGATGCTTTCATAGAGAGAACACTCTTTAAATTTTGGTGGATGAATAATCATTTCAACCATAATGCTTTAGATTCCTTCATCTCCCACAAATAATTGTTTAGTTAGTGATTAGTCCTTCTAGGTAATTTTAACTTTAATATAACTTATTAGTCCTTAATGATGCACTAGAGGGAAAGGGGATGAATAGCATATCAACAAATTGAATTTTACTTTTCTCTTGCTATAATCTCAGCAAGGTCACAAACATATGTTAATAGAAAAAATTACAAATAAAGACAAAATAGACATGCCACAAAGATATGGGTGATATAACTGTAGGGGATCAGACATTGCTAGAGAGGGGGTGAATAGTATCGATGATAGAATTCGTTTGCGCTTGTCTCTACAATACTTGTTAACACAGCGGAAATAATAATAAAAATAATAAAACATGACCAACACTCACAATCACAACAATAGGCACAAGATATAACGTGGTTTGGAATCTTAGGGTTCTTACTCCACGGATTGAGCTCAAATGAGCTCTAGCGATGCCAAACACCACTAATCAACCTCTCCATCTCAGAAAACACTCCAAAGGTGGAGAAAATCTCTTGCAACATATTACAAAAGTAATACAAGAGATATACAAGAAAATACAAAGAAATACAACTCAAATGTAAAGAGAATTTTACAAACTAGGGCTTTGAATGCTTTGCTTGTTGGTTGCTTAGATGAGTTTGAAGGACCCTAAAATACGTCTGCACTTCACCTTAAAATTGCCTCCACAACCTCTCAAAGAACCATTAGCAAAATTTTCCACAAATTGCTCCTTTTATCCCCTCAGAACGGTCTGATTTGCGATCCCAATCGCCATAAGGCCCGATCCATCGCTTATGTCGTTGTCTTACAACGAGCTTAATCTACATTGGCATTCAAACCAACATATACACTGGCAGTTGACTGCCATTTCTATCAGTCGACTGTCAAAGCACGTAGCCAACTGCTCAGTCCGCTACTAAGCTTTCTGTTCTCACGACCAAAATCAGCAGTCGACTGCACTCCATGGCAGTCGATTGCTCAAGGCCAATTAACTGACCAATACTGGCAGTCGACTACCAAGTTCACTTGCCGCAGTCGAATGCTAGTCGACTCACAGCAATCGACTGGTTATAATCCCAGTCGACTACTTAGTATCGACTCGTCTGCCAAGTGTTAAAATACTTGACCAGTCTACTGGTCCATAACCCTAGTCAATTGATACACCTTAACCATGAGGTTTAACCCAAGTATGATGCCCTCATACTGCTATACCACCCTTAGCCTAGACCTAAATCTTCTAGCAACCTCCATCAGCCTCACGCCTATTGGATCCCTCCAAGTCATCCATAACTTGTTCATCCATACGTTAGCCTTCAGGTGCTTCCATTGGCTATTGTCATGCAAATCGAGTCTACATCGCCAAGGCACATTTGGGCTTACGCTGCCAAGACTACCGCTTGGACTTTAAGTCGTCAATATCACACCCTTGGACTTCCCAATTTCCATGTACCCATGACTTGGACTTTCACCACCAAGACTACACACTTGAACTTGTTGGTGCAATTGACCTAGGTCACGATTGACCGGACTCGAGTTTGACTCGAGAGATTTTTGATGTTTGACATGAAGGTTTGACATTGATGTTTGGCATTGATGTCTGATAATGTTTTGGGGAGATTGTTGGTGCAATCGACCCAGGTCATGATTGACCGAACTCGAGTTTGACTCGAGAGGGATTTTGATGGTTGACTGGGGTTGACCATGTCAAGGGAAAGTCCAAGTCTTGAGTACTTGGCATGTAAAGTTCAAACATGGGTCTTGGCAAGGAAAAGTCCAACATGTGTTGACATTTGGAAAGTCCAAGGGTGTAGTCTTGGCCACATAAGTCCAAGGGAGTAGTCTTGGCGGTGAAAGTCCAAGTCATAGGTACTTGGCATTTGAGAAGTCCAAGGGGTTTGATATTGGCAGCGTAAAGTCCAAGAGTGAAGTATTGGCAGTATAAGTCCAATGGTTGGCGGCGTAAAGTCCAAGCGGAGTCTTGGCAGCATAAGTCCAATGTGCCTTGGCGGTGTAGACACCATTAGCATGACATAGTCGATGGAATCACCTGAAGGCTAGGGTATGGATGAACAAGTCATGGATGACTTGGAGGGATCCGATAGGCGTGAGGCTAACGGAGGTGGCTAAAAGGCTTAGGTCTAGGCTACGGGTGGTCTAGCAAGTATGAGGGCACCATACTTGGGTTAAACCTCATGTTTGAGGTTAAAACCTCATATTTGAGGTGTATCAGTCGACTGGGACCATATGGCAGTCGACTAGTGTGAGTCAACTAGGGTTTGACTGTGGGGAGTACCCTAGCAGTCGACTGCCAGAGGTGGGCAGTCGACTGTTGGACCGATCAGTCGATTGATCTTGTGATCAGTCGACTGGTGCTCGGTATTTCAGGCACAGATTGGAGTCTGACTTGACTGCTGAGGTTAGTAGTCAAGTGAAGACTCGATCAGTCGACTGATGGACATGATCAGTCGACTGATGTCCTATCCATTGGATTTTTCCAGCGTGGATTGCACCATTGTCTCACAGCAATAGTGTCATCAGTCGACTGATGGTCCCGATCAGTTGACTCATAGGTGATTTCCAGCCCAGGCAGCAGCTTTAAATGGAGCTCGTGGAGGAGGTTTGGAGCAATGTTTCTTGAGGAATTTTTGGGCCAATTGCTAGTGTAATTTAGGGTCTCCAAGTGCAACTCAAGCAACCACAAAGCAAGCAATCCAAAAGCTCTTATAAAGTTATTTTCTTTACTTGTATTGTATTATATTGTTGTATCTTGCTTATTTTTGTTTCTTACTGTTGTAAGATCATTTGTATGAGGTTTCTCCGCCTCCGACGTGTTGTTGAGAAGGAGTTTATTGTTTAGTGGTGTTTGTGGCATCGCTAGAGCTCTTTAGAGCTCGATCCATGGAGTAGGAATCTTTCGGTTCCGAACCACGTTACATCCTTGTGTACCTGTGTTTGTCTTAGTTTTTATTATTGCTATTATTTCTATTTCCACTGCGCTAACGAGATTTGTAGACGAACATGAAACGAATTCCATCGAGCATCGAAACGAACTATTCACCCCCCCCCTCTAGCGGTCAACGAATCCTCTACAATTGGTATCAGAGCTAGGAGCTCTTCTACGGACTAACTGGTGGGAGCAAAAGACGCTAGAGGGTGAAGAGGAACAAGATGGAGTTAGAAGGTAAATTAGGATGGGACATCTACACACCGCCGCCATATGACCAAGTAGATTTTCCGGCATGGAGGGCAAGAATGGAGAACTTCTTGATGATGGACATAGAAGATTGGTTCATCGTCATGGAAGGCTTTGAACCTCCGAGGGATAAGAAGGGAGAGGTCCTAAAATTGAAGAAGTAGACCCAAGAGAAATGCCAAAAGTTCAAGACCAAAGTTAAGGTAACAAAACTTTTGGAAGATTTAATCCCTAATAATGTTTTGTGCAAGCTAGGGGATTACATGGATGCTGAAGAGCTATGGAGCAAATGGACAAGATTCCATGAGAAGCCTCACTCGGCACAAGAAGAAGATGAAGAGGAGGAAGAAAGCTCATCCTCACAAGAAAGTGAGGAGTTGGAAGTTAAAGAGGAGTTGACTTCCAGATTGGTGGAAGAGGAGGTGGAAGAAGTAGAAGAAACCTCCACCTCTAGGATTGAGGGGGAGGAGATTAGACCTTCCACTCCGAAGCATCAAGAAGAGCCTTCCACATCCGGTCAAGATAGAGAAACTCAAGAGACTTTCACCACCACCCTAGGTAACTCGAGCATGTTGATTAAAAATAAAAATCATATAATATGCTTTGAGTGTAGGGAATCCGGGCACTATAAGAGTAAGTGCCCAAAAAGAGTAAGGAAAGCTCCATCGGCACCTAAAAGTCAAGAAAAGTCAAAGGATGCCGGTGTCCCCACCAAGAAGAGCAAGGAGCATGTGGTGTGCTTCAAATACTGACAACCGGGACACTATAGGAGCCAATGCTTTAGGAAGAAAGGAGAAGCTACACATGTAGGGGGAGCCTCTAAGGTAAACCCTAAGGCAAAATTCAATAATGCTTCTACTTTAAGTTATAGGCAAAAACATGCTAGGAATTTTAATTCTCTTGCAATTTATCATAAAGAGCATGCTAGAAATAGAGAATATTGTTTAGGAGCTAAGAAAGTCAACCTTAGGAATAAGGAGAAATTTGGGTCTAATGTCCCTAAAAATATTTTACCTAAGACATCTATTATAAAAATTGAAGACCACCTAGGTTTTAATCCCAAATGGACTAGGCATATGCCTAGGAAGAACCATGCCCAAGGGTTAAATCAAAATTCAAAAATTGGGCAATTAGAGGTTGAAAATCAAGCCTTAAGGTCAAGGCTTGAGAAACTTGAAAAGACCCTATTGGTGCAATCGGCCCAGGTCACGATTGACCAGACTCGAGTTCGACTCGAGTGATGTTTTGATGTTTGACAAAGTGGTTTGACATAGTATGTTTGACATTGATGTCGGTTAATGTTTTGGGGAGATTGTTTATACAATCGACCCAGGTTATAATTGACCAGACTCGAGTTTGACTCGAGGGAGACTTTGATGGTTGACTAGGGTTGACCATGTGATTATGGGAAAGTCCAAGCATGGGTCTTGGCAAGGTAAAGTCCAAGTCATGGGTACTTGGCATGGAAAGTCCAAGTGGGACACTTGGCATTTGGGAAAGTCCAAGTCTTGAGTACTTGGCACAAGGGAAGTCCAAGCATGGGTCTTAGCATGGAAAGTCCAACATGGGTTGGCAAGGGAAAGTCCAAGCTTGAGTCTTGGCATTTGAGAAGTCCAAGCGGTTTGATATTGGCGGCGTAAAGTCCAAGGGTGAAGTCTTGGCAGCATAAGTCCAATGGTTGGCGGCGTAAAGTCCAAGCGAAGTCTTGGCGACGTAAGTCCAATGTGCCTTGGCAGTGTAGGCACCGTTAGCATGACATAGCCGATGGAAGCACCTGAAGGCTAGCGCGATGGATGAACAAGTCATGGATGACTTGGAGGGATCCGAGAGGCGTGATGCTGATAGAGGTGGCTAGAAGACTTTTAGGTCTAGGCTAAGGGTGGTCTAGCAAATATGGGGACACCATACTTGGTTAAACTTAGCGATCATTGCTCATTGGCGATTATCGAGCTATCGCCGATTGCCATGGATGGCAGTCGACTGCCAGTTGAGTTGCGAGCATAGAATGCTCCGTAGCCGACTGGGTAGTCGACTATGGGGCTGGCAGTCGACTGCCAATGTTGGCAGTCGAGTGGTGAGAGTCCCGTTGGAACTTTTTCAATGTGGATTGAGCCGTTGTCTCACGCTCTGATGTTGGCAATGATCGGGGACTTATGGCCGATCGCCGGTAAATCCAGCCCGACACAGGATAAAAAGAGGAGCTCGTGGAGGATTTCGGCATTGGTTCTTTGGGAGCTTACTTGGGGCGATTTGAAGGTGAATTACAGGTGCATTTCAGGGCCCTTCAACCTCATCCAAGCAACCAACAAGCAAAGCGCTCAAACCCTAGTTTTGTAAAGTGTTCTTTACATTTCTTTGTATTTTTCTTGTATTTTCATGTATTACTTTTGTAATCTATTATAAGAGGTTTCTCCACCTCCGACGTGTTATCGAGAAGGAGTTTATTGTGCTTAGTGGTGTTTGTGGCATCGCTAGGGTTCGTACGAACTCAATCCGTGGAGTAGGAACCGTTCGGTTCCGAACCACATTACATAGTTGTGTTGTGCTTGTGTTCTTGTTGTATTTTTCATTATTGTTTATTCCGCTGCGTACTAACAAGAATTGTATCAAACAAACGCGAACGAATTCCATCACGCTTAGCACGACGCTATTCACCCCCCCCCCTCTAGCATCCAATCGATCCCCAACAAGTGGTGTCAGAGCGAGGCCACTTTTGAAGTTTAACAACAAAGGGAGCATGCTAGAGGGTAAAGATGGAAGTCCAAGAACAACTAGGATGGGATATCAACATGCCGGTCCCATATACTTTCTATGGACGAGAAGTCTTCATTTCTTGGAAGAGAAGAATTGAAGATTTTTTGATGATGAAGGATTTTAAGGAATGGTCCATATTAATGGAAGGATTCAAATATCCAAAAGGACCAAAGGGTGGCTTCCTCAAGAAGACGAAATGGAGTGAAGATCAACTCCAAAGATTTGAGAAAAATAAGAAGGTAATCAATTTCATTTTTTATTTAATTCCTAATGACTTCTTGTGTAGCCTAGGTGAGTGCATGGATGCCAAGGAGCTATGGAGCGATTTGGCCAAGCTTCATGAAAATTCATCATCAATCCAAGAAGAAGAAGAAGAGGAGGAGTGCTCACCCTCTCAAGCTCAAGCAAGTACATCATTATCTAAAGAGCTTGAGGATTTGGAGGTTGATAGGGAGTCAACTTCCGGATCGGTGGAGGAAGTGGAAGAAGCATCCACCTCAAGAATTGAGGGAGAGGAAAGAACTTCCACACCGGAACATCAAGTAGAAGCTTCGACATCCGGTCAAGATGAAGAAGCTCAAAATCCGATTCCGGCACCTACAACCACCCTAGGTAACTCAAGCATGTCAATTAATAATAAAATTCATATAATATGCTTTGAGTGTAGGGAATCTGGACACTACAAGAGTAAGTGTCCAAAAAGGGTCAAAAAGGCTCAACCGGCTTCAAAAGCCAAGGATGTCGGTGCCCCAAGTCAAAAGAGCAAGGAGCATATCATATGCTTCAAGTGCAACTCAAAGGGGCATTACCGAAGTCAATGCCCTAGGGGGAAGAAGAAGGGGCAAGAAGGAGCATTACAAGTAAGGGGAGCTTCTATAGCTAACCCTAAGGTATATTTTAACAATGCTTGTTCTTTAATTTCTAGTCAAAAGCATGCTAGGAATAATTTTAATAGTCTTGCTATTTATCATAAAGAGCATGCTAGAAATAGAGAATTTTGTTTAGGAGCCAAAAATGTCTACCTTTCAAAGAAGGAGAAATTTGGGACTAATGTCACTAGAAACATCCTTCCTAGGGAGTCTATTAGGAAAATAGGAGAACACTTAGACCTTAATCCTAAATGGACTAGACATATGCCTAGGAAGTCCCATGCCCAAAGACCAAATCAAAATTCTAAAATTGGGAAATTAGAATTAGAAAACCAAGCCTTGAGGTCAAGGCTTGAGAAATTAGAAAAGACCCTAAATAAGATGCAAAATCAATTTCAAGGGTCTAATGGTCAAAGTCAAGGGTCAAAATCTCAAAGTCAACATCTAGGACCCAAGAAACAAAAGTCAACCAAGGGCAAGAATGGTTTGAGTCACAAACCTAAGCCTAAGGTGGCTTATAATAGTGTTCCATTTGATTATGGAACACGATCTAGGTCTAGGAAGACCAAGGTCAATAGAGAAGTCATCCCTAAGGTTGACCAAGGTAGATGCCTAGTGGCTAGGGTTTCGGAGAAACCTAGGGTGGTCACTAAGAAGGTTACTAGGGAGGCAATTCCTAAGGTTAACCATGGCAAGACCCAAATGACCCAGGCTAATAAGCCTAGAAGGGTCATTAGGAAGATATCTAGGGAGGTTATCCCTAAGGAATAACTAATTAACCCTAGGAGCTCAAATAGGTTTTGGGTTTCTAAGAGCGTGATTGATTCACGCTAGATGGGTTTAGGGTGTGTCAACCTTGATTGGATGGGTAGTTAACTCAACCATGGCAAAGGTGGCACTTTAGGATTATTTTCAAGGTTATGGATACCTTGGAAATAAATTTTGATTTTAATCCTAAAAGATTTTAGAATGTGCCAATATTATTTGAGAAGTTTGATAAATTGATTAAATTGGCACAACTTAGGGTTTAGAGTCATAGTGTGTCATTTTGGGTTTTTGGCACACTTGGGAGATAATTAGGTTTTATGGCAAAATGAACTTATTCCCAACAAATGGCAATTAATATTAAAATTTAGGTATTATATACCTTTATATCTTATTTGTCATGCTTTGATTTGTCATATGTCATGACATGACATCATGTTTATTTTCATCATTTATATGTCATGATCATGTTTAGGATTAAGGATAAATGTCATATATTTTTAGATTATATCTTATGCCATGACATCATGATTATGAGCATGTATTTACTTATGTCATCTTTAATGCCATAATCATTCATGCATTTAAAATAATTTGATTGAAATCGATTTAAGGACTATGGCATAACTTGAAGTCCCATTCATAAGGGAATCAAGTAGGGTTGCCTTAGAAAAATGCATGAAACCCTAGATTAGGATGAACAAAACCCACATCTCACATCACATTGACTGATATGTGTTTTTCATATGCCCTTAGATACATGTGAGATGATAGGATATGAGTTAAGTTCAAGGTGTATAGTTTTTGCATCTAGATGAACTAAAACTCATCTAAAATCATAGGTGGATCATTGGGAAAGCTTGTGTACAAGTCATGTACATTAAGCCCAAGGAATATGATCCAATATAGGTTTTCACAAACATTTTAAAATCAATTTAGAAAACCTTGGCGAAGTCTATCTTTTGATAGCAATCACCATTGATGAAGTTGATACAAAGTGAGCTAAAACATTGAAGTTTTTCTTCACTTTTGAATTTTGTATCAATTTCGATATTTTATGGGTAAAATATTTTTCAAATATTTTTCACCCATTGTATTGCTTATAAGTAATGTACGTATCAAATTTCATGATTTTTCGATATACGTAGAATTACTTATGATTTTCTGAAATTCAACTCTAATAACTGAAATTCAGAAATTTTAGTTATCAGTCGACTGCCCTTGGTGGTAATCGACGGATGTGAGTGGCAGTCGACTGATTACTGTAAGTAGTCGACTGCCAGGCTGATTTCGGGAAAAACAAGGTTGTTTAGCCCATTTTCAGCCATGGTAAAGGTCCCTTACTACTCCTAACCCTAGGATATGCTTTGGGAAGCATTATAAAGGGTGAAAATCCATTGGATATGAATTTGGAGAGGTGTTAGGTCAAAGTATCAAATTTAAGGGTGGAAGAGTTCATGTTTGAACTTAGAACCTTAATTTTGATGGTTTAGAGTTCCTATTGGCTTAGGGACTTCCCAAGGATATTGTTGGTGCAATGGTCAAGGGGGAGGTATCCATCATGGGATGATGGATGTGTTTTCTCTTCTTGAAGGGGAGAAGTTATGGGGATAATGTTATCAATTGGGAAAATTGATAGGATTTTGAGAGACCCAATTTGGAAATTGAGAGAGTGGATAGGATTGCCTCTCTTAGGTGATATGGGACTTATCACTAGGAAGATGGTAGGCATCCTAAGTATTTTTAGATCGAGTGGGAGATTGTAAGATCTCATTGGGACATGAGACATTGACCTCCTTGGAGAGATAACCTTTTTGATGTATGTCAAAAAGGGGGAGAAAGTTAAATTACCAATTTGGAAAATTGGTAAGTGAATTTGAGTTAGGGGTCTAACTCAAGGTTTGTTTTGTCAAACATCAAAAAGGGGAAGATTATTGGTGCAATCGGCCCAGGTCACAATTGACCAGACTCGAGTTTGACTCGAGTGATGTTTTGATGTTTGACAAAGTGGTTTGACATAGTATGTTTGACATTGATGTTTGACATTGATGTCGGTTAATGTTTTAGGGAGATTGTTTATACAATCGACCCAGGTTAAAATTGACCAGACTCGAGTTTGACTCGAGGGAGACTTTGATGGTTGACTTGGGTTGACCATGTGATTATGGGAAAGTCCAAGCATGGGTCTTGGCAAGGTAAAGTCCAAGTCATGGGTACTTGGCATGGAAAGTCCAAGTGGGACACTTGGCATTTGGGAAAGTCCAAGTCTTGAGTACTTGGCACAAAGGAAGTCCAAGCATGGGCCTTGGAATGGAAAGTCCAACATGGGTTGGCAAGGGAAAGTCCAAGCTCGAGTCTTGGCATTTGAGAAGTCCAAGGGGTTTGATATTGGCGGCGTAAAGTCCAAGGGTGAAGTCTTGGCAGCATAAGTCAATGGTTGGCGGCGTAAAGTCCAAGCGGAGTCTTGGCGGCGTAAGTCCAATGTGCCTTGGCGGTGTAGACACCGTTAGCATAACATAGCCGATGGAAGCACCTGAAGGCTAGCGCCATGGATGAACAAGTCATGGATGACTTGGAGGGATCCGAGAGGCGTGAGGCTGATAGAGGTGGGTAAAAGGCTTAGGTCTAGGCTAAGGGTGGTCTAGCAAGTATGGGGACACCATACTTGGGTTAAAACCTCATCTGACTAGAGCTCGACTACCACTTAGACTGAATTTTTTGGCAAATGATCGCCATCGAGTAGTCGATCGGCCGCCATGATCGCCATGGATGGAAGTCGATCGCGCTTGAGTTGCAAGCACGAATGCTTCATAGCCGATGGGCGATCGACAGCGAGTGGCGGATCGCCAATATTGGCAGTCGAGTGGTGAGAGTCTCGTTGGAACTTCTCCAATATGGATTGAGCCGTTGTCTCACGCCTGATGTCGGGCAATGATCGGGGGACTTATGGCAATGATCACAGTAAAAATCCAGCCCGATGCAGGATAAAAAGAGGAGCTCGTGGAGGATTTCAGCATTGGTTCTTTGGGAGCTTACTTGGGGCGATTTGAAGGCAAATTACAAGTGCATTTCAAGGCCCTTCAACCTCATCCAAGCAACCAACAAGCAAAGCGCTCAAACCCTAGTTTTGTAAGTGTTCTTTACATTTCTGTGTATTTTGCTTGTATTTTCATGTATTACTTTTGTAATCTGTTGTAAGAGATTTCTCCACCTCTGACGTGTTGTCGAGAAGGAGTTTATTGTGCTTAGTGGTGTTTGTGGCATCGCTAGGGTTCGTACGAACCCAATCCGTGGAGTAGGAACCGTTCGGTTCCGAACCACGTTACAAAGTTGTGTTGTGCTTGTGTTCTTGTTGTATTTTTCATTATTGTTTATTCCGCTGCATACTAATAAGAATTGTAGCAAGCAAACGCGAACAATTTCCATCACGCTTAGCACGACGCTATTCACCCCCCCCTTCTAGCGCCCAATCGATCCCCAACAGACCCTTGCAAAAATGACAAATCAAATGCAAAGGTCAAATGGTCAAACTCTAGGGTCTAGAAGTCAAAGTCAACACCTAGGGTCTAAGAGACAAGAGTCAACCAAGGTCAAGAAAGGTTTGGATCACAAACCTAAGCCTAAGGTGACTTATCATAGTGTTCCATTTGATTATGGAACACAAACTAGCTCTAGAAAGACCAAGGTCAATAGGGAAGTCATCCCTAAGGTTGACCAAGGTATGTGCCTAGTGGCTAGGGTTTCAAGGAAACCTAAGGAAGCCACTAAGAAGTTTTCAAGGGGAGTCACCCCTAGAGTTAACCATGGCAAGACCCAAATGACCAAGGCTAACAAGCCTAGAAGGGTCATTAAGAAGGTATCTAGGGAGGTCATCCCTAAGGATTACCTAGTAAACCCTAGGAGCTCAAATAGATTTTGTGTTCCTAAGAGCGTGATCGATTCACGCTGGATAGGTTTAGGTGTGTCAACCTTGATTGGAAGGGTAGCTAACCCAACCATAGAAAAGTTGGCATTTTAGGATATTTTCAAGGTTATGGATACCTTGGAAATAGATTTGAATTTAAATCCTAAAAGATTTTAAGATGTGCCAATACATTTTTGGGATTATGAAAAATCAATCAAATTGGCACAATTTAAGTTTTGAGGTATTGGTGTGCCATTTTGGGTGTTTGGCACACTTGGGAAATTTTGGGTAATATGACAAAATATATTTAACTATATCAAATGGCAACAAATATTAAAAGTAAGGTGTTATTATACCTATACCTTTTATCTGTCATGCCTTGTTTGTCATATAACATGTCATGACATCATGTTTATTTTTAATCATTTAATATGTCATGGTCATGTTTAGGATTAAGGTTTAATGTCATGCGTTTTTAGATTATATCATATGTCATGACATCATGATCATTGGTCATGCTTAATTTTGCTATCATTTATGGCATGATCATTCATGCATTTATTTTGATTAAAATTGATTTAAGGACAATGGCATGACTTGGAGTCCCATTTGTAAGGGAATCAAGTAGGGTTGCCTTAGAAAAATGCATGAAACCTTAGATTAGGATGAACAAAACCCACATCTCACATCTAAATTGATATGTATGTGTATTTGTACACCCTAGATATATGTGAGTTGTTAGGATATGAGTTAAGTTCAAAGTGCATAGTTTTTGCATCTAGATGAACTAAAACTAATCTTATTTTAATGGTGGATCATTGGGAAAGCTTGTGTACAAGTCATGTACACTAAGCCCAAGGAATATGATCCAATATAGGTTTTCAAAATCATTTTAAAATTCTTTTAGAAAACCTTGGTGAAATCTATCTTTTGATAGCAATCACCATTGATGAAGTTGATACAAAGTGAGCTAAAACATTGAAGTTTTTCTTCACTTTGAACTTTGTATCAATTTCAATATTTTGTGGATAAAATATTTTTTCAACATTTTTCACCAATTGTATGTGTCATAAGTATTATACGTATGAATTTTTATGATTTTTTGATATATGTATAATTATTTATGAATTTCTAAATTTCATTTCGATAATCAAATTACGATATTTGATTATCGATCGCCTTGGCGGTGATCGATGGAGACGACAGTCGATTAATCTTTGATAGAGTCAACTGTCAGGCTGATTTCGGAAAAAACAAGGTTGTTTAGCCCGTGTTCAGCTATGGTAAAGTTCCCTAACTACTCCTAACCCTAGGATATAGTTTGGGAAGCATTATAAAGGGTGAAAATCCATTGGATATGGATTAGGAGAGTTGTTAGGGTGATGTATCAAATTTAAGGTATAGAAAAGTTCAATGTTGAACTTTAGACCTTATTTTTGATGGTTTAGAGTTCCTATTGGCTTAGGGACTTCCCAAGGACATTGTTGGTGCAATGGTCAAGGGGGAGCAAGCCTTTATGAGGAGGTATCCATCATGGGATGATGGATGATATTTTTCCTCATGAGGAAAATAGAATTTTGAGATACCCAATTTGGAAATTGGGAGAGTGTATAGGATTGCATCTCTTGAGTGATATGCGACTTATCACTAGGAAGATTATAGTTATCCTAGGTATTCTTGGACCAAGGGGGAGATTGTAAGATCTCATTGGGACATGAGACATTGACCTCCTTGGAGAAGACCTTTTTGATGTTAGTCAAAAAGGGGGAGAATGTTTGGGAGAGAATGTTTGGAATGTTTGGGGGAGAATGTTTTTGGAAAATATTTAGGATTACCAATTTGGGATAATTGGTAAGAAGATTTGAGTTAGTGTTCTAACTCAAAGGTATGTGTTTTTGTCAAACATCAAAAAGGGAGAGATTGATGGTGCAATTGGCCTAGGTCACGATTGATCGGACTCAAGTTTGACTCGAGAGATGTTTTGATGTTTGACATGAAGGTTTGACATTGATGTCTGATAATATTTTGGGGAGATTGTTGGTGAAATCGACTTAGGTCATGATTAACCGAACTCGAGTTTGACTCGAGGTGAATTTTGATGGTTGACTGGGGTTGACCATGTCAAGGGAAAGTCCAAGTCTTGAGTACTTGGCATATAAAGTCCAAACATGGGTCTTGGCAAGGAAAAGTCCAACATGGGTTGGCATTTGGAAAGTCCAAGGGTGTAGTCTTGGCCACGTAAGTCCAAGGGTATAGTCTTGGCGGTGAAAGTCCAAGTCATAGGTACTTAGCATTTGAGAAGTCCAAGGGGTTTGATATTAGCGGCGTAAAGTCCAAGGGTGAAGTCTTGGCAGTATAAGTCCAATGGTTGGCGGCGTAAAGTCCAAGCGGAGTCTTGGCAGCGTAAGTCCAATGTGCCTTGGCGGTGTAGACACCGTTAGCATGACATAGCCGATGGAAGCACCTGAAGGCTAGCGTATGGATGAACAAGTCATGGATGACTTGGAGGGATCTGATAGGCGTGAGGCTGACGGAGGTGGCTAGAAGGCTTAGGTCTAGGCTACGGGTGGTCTAGCAAGTATAGGGGCACCATACATGGGTTAAACCTCATGTTTGAGGTTAAAACCTCATGTTTGACGTATATTAGTCGACTGGTATGAGTCAACTAGGGTTTGACTGTGGGGAGTGCCCTACCAATCGATTGCCAGAGGTGGGCAGTCGACTGTTGGACCGATCAGTCGACTGATCTTGTGATCAGTCGACTGGTGCTCGGTATTTCAGGCACAGAATGGAGTCTGACTCGACTGCTAGGTTTAGCAGTCGAGTGAAGGCTCGATCAGTCGACTGATATCCTATCTATTGGATTTTTCCAGAGTGGATTGCACCGTTGTCTCACAGCAATAGTGTCATCAGTCGACTGATGGTCCCGATTAGTCGACTGATAAGCAATTTCCAGCCCAGGCAACAGCTTTAAATGGAGCTCATGGAGGAGGTTTGGAGCAGCATTTCTTGAGGTGTTTTGAGGCGAATTGCTGGTGTAATTCAGGGTCTCCAAGTGCAACTCAAGCAACCACAAAGAAAGCAATCCAAAAGCTCTTGTAAAGTTATTTTCTTTACTTGTATTGCATTATATTGTTGTATCTTGCTTGTTTTTGTTTCTTACTATTGTAAGATCATTTGTATGAGGTTTCTCCGCCTCTGACGTGTTGGAAATTTGACGCTGCTAGAGGGGGGGTGAATAGCATTTACTCTTGCGTAGATGGAAAATGTTCGCGTGCTTGTCTACAATTTTCGTTAGCGCAGCAGAAACAAAGATAATAAAGCAATAACGAAAATACAAACACACAAACGTAAGGATATAACGTGGTTCGGAACCGAACCGGTTTCTACTCCACGGATCGAGCTCTAACGAGCTCTAGCGACGCCAATGCAATCACTAATCAAAAAACTCCTTCTCGACAACAAGTCGGAGACAGAGAAACCTCGTACAAACGTTTACAACAATAAACGAAAGAAATACAAGCAAATACAAGTGAAAATGTAAAGAACACTTTACAAACTAGGGTTTTGAGCGCTTGCTTGTCGGTTGCTTGGATGAGCTTGAAGGACCCTGAAATGCACCTGTAAATCGCCTTCAAATCGCCTCACCAAAGCCCCCAAAGAACTGATGATGAAATCCTCCACGAGCTCCCCTTTTTATCTTGTGTCGGGCCGATTTCGCCATCACGACCGCCATAAGTCCTGGGCCGATCGATGCCATCGTTGTCGCGGAGACAACGGCTCAATCCACGCCGGACAAGTTCCAACGGGATTCTTGGCGCCGATCGCCAACATTGGCGATCAATCGCCGCCAGGCCGATCGCCACGGCTTACGGCATTCCGTGCTCGACATTGATCGATACGACTATCGATTTGGCGGCGATCGCCGATCGCCGTAACATTTCACTTAAACCGCAAATAACTCAAGTCGACTCACAGCAGTCGAACTCAAGTCGACTCACAGCAGTCGAACCGGCCTTAATGTCAGTCGACTGCCAACCTCAAAAATGAGATTTTAACCCAAATATGGTGCCCCCATACTTGCTAGACCACCCATAGCCTAGACCTAAGCCTTCTAGCCACCTACATCAGCCTCACGCCTCTCGGATCCCTCCAAGTCATCCATGACTTGTTCATCCATCGCGCTAGCCTCTAGGTGCTTCTGTTGGCTATGTCATGCTAACGGTGTCTACACCGCCAAGGCACATTGGACTTACGCCGTAAAGACTCCGCTTGGACTTTACGTCGCCAACCATTGGACTTATGCTGCCAAGACCCCCGCTTGGACTTTACGCAGCCAATATCAAACCCCTTGGACTTCTCATGCCAAGACTCAAGCTTGGACTTTCCCTTGCCAACCCATGTTGGACTTTTACATTGCCAAGACCCATGCTTGGACTTTTCCCTTGCTGACCCATGTTGGACTTCTCAAATGCCAAGACCATGCTTGGACTTTCACTTGCCAACCCATGTTGGACTTTTACATTGCCAAGACCCATGCTTGGACTTTTATATTGCCAAGACCCATGCTTGGACTTTTACATTGCCAAGACCCATGCTTGGACTTTTCATGCCAAGTACTCAAGACTTGGACTTTACCAAATACCAAGTGTTCCACTTGGACTTTCCATGCCAAGTACACAAGACTTGGACTTTCCCATGACAATTACATTGTCATATGTTTTTGTCGAAACATCACTCGAGTCAAACTCGAGTCCTGGTCAATCGTGACCTGGGCCGATTGCACCAACAATCTCCCCCTTTTTGATGTTTGACAAAAACCAAACAAATCATTTGAGTTAGACCACTAACTCAAATCCCTTACCAATTATCCCAAATTGGTAAACCCTCTCCAAATGTTCTCCCCCAAACATTCTCCCCCTTTTTGACTAACATCAAAAAGGTTTTCTCTCCAAGGAGGTCAATGTCTCATGTCCCAATGAGATCTTACAATCTCCCCCTTGATCCAAAAATAAATACCTAGGATGCCTACCATCTTCCTAGTGATAATTCACATATCACTCAAGATAGACAATCCTATACTCTCTCCCAATTTCAAATTGGGTATCAAAAACCCATCAATTTTCCTAATTGATGATACTCTCCCAATAACTTCTCCTCTTCAAGGAGAAAAACACATCCATCATCCCAAGATGGATACCTCCCCCTAAAGGCTTGCTTCCCCTTGACCATTGCACCAACAATGTCCTTGGGAAGCCCCTAAGCCAATAAGAACTCTAAACCATCAAAATTAAGGTTCTAAGTTCAACATAGAACTTTCACTCACCCTAAATTTGATACTTTGACCTAACACAGCTCCTAATCCATATCCAATGGATTTTCACCCTTTATAATGCTTCCTAAAGCATATCCTAGGGTTAGGAGTGATTAGAAACCTTTTCCATAGCTGAACACGGGCTAAACAAACCTTGTTAACCCGAAACGACTGAATCGACCGATTGTTACCCATATCGATCGACTACCAAGGGAAGTTGATCGATAGCTGAAATTTCCGAATTTCAGCTATCAGAATCAAGATTTAGAAAAACATAAGTAATTATACGTAATTTGAAAAATCATAAAATTTGATACGTATATTACTTATAGTCATTACAATGGGTGAAAAATATTTGAAAATTATTTTACCCATAAAATAGTGAGTTTGATACAAAACTCAAAACCATTGAAATTTTCAATGTTTTGGCCCTATTTTGTACCAACTCTATCAATGGTGTTGCTATCAAAAGATAGACTTCACCAAGGTTTTTCAAAATGATTTTAAAATATTTTCAAAACCTTATTTTGGATCATATTCCTTGGGCTATATGTACATGACTTGTACACATGCTCTCCCAATGATCCACTAATTGAAATTATATGAGTTTTAGTTCATCTAGATGCAAAAACTATGCACCTTGAACTTAACTCATATCCTAGCATCTCACATGTATCTAGGGTGTATAAATACACATACATGTCAATTGGATGTGAGATGTGGGTTTTGATTCATTTTATCTAGGGTTTCATGCATTTCCTAGGCAACCCTACTTGATTCCCTTATAAATGGGACTTCAAGTCATGCCATAGTCCTTAAATCAATTTCAACCAATTGTCTTAAATGCATGAATGATTATGGCATTAGAAATGATATAAATAAGAATATGCTCATAATCATGATGTCATGGCATAAGATGAAATCTAAAAACACATGACATTTAAAACCTTAATCCTAAAACATGAACATGACATATAAAATGATTAAAAGTAAGCATGATGTCATGGCATGTTATATGGCAAACAAAGTATGACATATAAAATATATAGGTATAATAATACCTAAATTTTAATATTAATTGCCATTTGTTAGGATTAATCATATTTTGTCATATTAACCTAATCTCCCTAGTGTGCCAAAAACCCAAAATGACACACTAACCTCTAAACCTAAATTGTGCCAATTTAATTGATTTTTCTTAATTTCAAAAGTGCATTGGCACATCCTAAAATCTTTTAGGATATTGATTCAAATCTATTTCCAAGGTAACCATAACCTTGAAAATATCCTAAAGTGCCACCTTTACCATGGTTGAGTTAACTACCCATCCAATCAAGGTTGGCACACTCTAAACCCATCTAGCGTGAATCAATCACGCTCTTAGGAACCCAAAACCGATTTGACCTCCTAGGGTTAATTAGGTATTCCTTAGGGATAACCTCCCTAGATACCTTCCTAATGACCCTCCTAGGCTTGTTAGCCTTGGTCATTTGGGTCTTACCTAGGTTGACTCTAGGGGTAACTTCCCTTTCAACCTTCTTAGTGGCCACCCTAGGTTTCCTAGAAACCCTAGCCACTAGGCACAACCTTTGGTCAACCTTAGGGATGACTTCCCTATTGACCTTGGTCTTCCTAGACCTAGTTTGTGTTCCATAATCAAATGGAACACTATGGTAAGTCACCTTAGGCTTAGGTTTGTGACCCAAACCTTGCTTGCCCTTGGTTGACTTTTGTCTTTGAGCTCCTAGGTGTTGACTTTGAGTCCTAGACTTTTGACTTTGACTTTTGGACCCTTGATTTTGACCACTAGACCCTTGCATTTGATTTTGCATAATTTTGAGGGTCTTTTCTAATTTCTCAAGCCTTGATCTCAAGGCTTGGTTCTCTAATTCTAGTTGCCCAATTTTAGAATTTTGATTAAGTTTTTGGGCATTACCATTTTCTTTAGGCATATGCCTAGTCCATTTAGGATTGAAACCTAGGTGCTCTTGCACCTTTCTAATTGTCTCCCTAGGTAAAATTGATCTTGAGTTATTTAACCTAGGTTTGTCCTTAGGTAAATTGTTTTTAGGGACATTAGTCCCAAATTTTTCCCTATTATCTAAGTAGACATTCTTAGCTCCTAAGCAAAAAATACTTGTTCCTATTAGCATTCTTTTCATAAATTGCAAGTGAATTGAAATCCCTAGCATGCTTTTGCTTGTAAATTGAAGAAGGAGAAAAATTAGAAGTTACCCTAGGGTTTGCCTTAGCCCCCCCTACATATGATGCTCCATTTTGAGTCTTCTTGTCCCCCTTCTTGCATTGACTCCGGAAATGTCCCGGTTGTCGGCACTTGAAGCAAATTACTTGTTCTTTGCTCTTTTGCATTGAGGGACCGGCATCCTTGACCTTTGGAGCCGGTGGAGCTTTCCTATTCTTCTTTGGGCACTTGCTTTTATAGTGCCCGATTTCCCTACACTCAAAACATATTATATGCATTTTATTATTAACATATATATTTGAGTTACCTAGGTTAATGGAGATCGGAATTGGACTTTGGGCTTCTTCATCTTGACCGGATGTCGAAGCTTCTTCTTGATGTTCCGGTGTGGAAGTTATCTCCTCCCCCTCAACCCTTGAGGTGGATGCTTCTTCCACTTCCTCCACCTCCTTGGAGATTGATGGCCTCTCAACCTCCAATTCTTCACACTCTCCTCTTGCCCCGGATGTTGACTCTTCTTCAACTTTCGAATCCTCACTTGCTTGTGAGGAGGAGCTTGCTTCTTCAGCCTCTTCCGATTAAACCGATGAGCATTCTACATCTTCTTCTTCTTCTTGGACCAGTTGAGGGTTTTCATGGAGCTTGGCCAAATCGCTTCATAGCTCCTTGGCATCCACATAGTCACCTAGACTACACAAGAGGTCATTAGGAATTAAATCAAAAATGAATTTGATTACCTTCTTGTTTTTCTCGAATTGTTGGAGTTGCTCCTCACTCCACTTCTTCTTCTTGAGAAACCCTCCCTTTGGTCCCTTAGGATATTCAAATCCTTCCATCAACGCGGACCACTCCTCAAGGTCTCTCATCATCAAAAAATCTTCAATTCTCGCCTTCCAAGAATTGAAACCTTCTCGTCCATAGAAGGAATAGGGAATTGGAGTGTTGATGTCCCATCCCAATGGTTCTTCCATCTTCACCCTCTAGCCTCTTTGTCTTAGCTCCCGGCAGTTAGTCCGTAGAAGAGCCCCGGGCTCTAATACCACTTGTTGGAAATTTGACGCCGCTAGAGGGGGGGTGAATAGTGTTTACTCTTGCGTAGATGGAAAATGTTCGCGTGCTTGTCTATAATTTTTGTTAGCGCAGCGGAAACAAAGATAATAAAGTAATAACAAAAACACAAACACACAAACGCAAGGATATAACGTGGTTCGGAACCGAACCGGTTCCTACTCCACGAATCGAGCTCTAACGAGCTCTAGCGACGCCAATGCAATCACTAATCAATAAACTCCTTCTCGACAACAAGTCGGAGGCGGAGAAACCTCGTACAAACGTTTACAACAATAAACGAAAGAAATACAAGCAAATACAAGTGAAAATGTAAAAAACACTTTACAAACTAGGGTTTTGAGCGCTTGCTTGTCGATTGCTTGGATGAGCTTGAAGGACCCTGAAATGCACCTGCAAATCGCCTTCAAATTGCCTTACCAAAGCCCCCAAAGAACTGATGATGAAATCCTCCACGAGCTCCCCTTTTTATCTTGCGTCGGGCTGGATTTTCGCCTATCAGTCGACTGTCATAAGTCCCCAGTCGACTGATGCCACTGTTGTTGTGAGACAACGGCTCAATCTATGTCGGACAAGTTTCAACGGGACTCTTGGCAGTGGACTGCCAACATTAGCGATCGGGCCGATCGCTCGCCAGAGCCGATGACCACGGCTACGGAGAGTTCAATGCTCGACATTGATCGGCAATGATCACGACTTAGCGGGCCGATCGCCGTTGATTGACACGATCGCTCCAATGAGCGATCGCAGAGTATTTCACTCTAAATCGCCATAATGCCAGTCGACTGCCAACCTCAAAAATGAGATTTTAACCCAAATATGGTGCCCCCATACTTGCTAGACCACCCTTAGCCTAGACCTAAGCCTTCTAGCCACCTACATCAGTCTCACACCTCTCGGATCCCTCTAAGTCATCCATGACTTGTTCATCCATCGCGCTAGCCTCTAGGTGCTTCCATCGGCTATGTCATGCTAACGGTGTCTACACCACCAAGGCACATTGGACTTACACCGCCAAGACTCCGCTTGGACTTTACGCCGCCAACCATTGGACTTATGCTGCCAAGACCCCCGCTTGGACTTTACGCAGCCAATATCAAACCCCTTGGACTTCTCATGCCAAGACTCAAGCTTGGACTTTCCCTTGCCAACCCATGTTGGACTTTTACATTGCCAAGACCCATGCTTGGACTTTTCCCTTGCCAACCCATGTTGGACTTCTCAAATGCCAAGACCATGCTTGGACTTTCCCTTGCCAACCCATGTTGGACTTTTACATTGCCAAGACCCATGCTTGGACTTTTACATTGCCAAGACCCATGCTTGGACTTTTCATGCCAAGTACTCAAGACTTGGACTTTACCAAATGCCAAGTGTTCCACTTGGACTTTCGATGCCAAGTACACAAGACTTGGACTTTCCCATGACAATTACATTGTCATATGTTTTTGTCGAAACATCAAAACATCACTCGAGTCAAACTCGAGTCCTGGTCAATCGTGACCTGGGCCAATTTCACCAACACGACGTGTTGTCGAGAAGGAGTTTATGTTTAGTGGTGTTTGTGGCATCGCCAGAGCTCTTTAGAGCTCGATCCGTAGAGTAGGAACCTTTCGGTTCCGAACCACGTTACATCCTTACGTACTTGTGTTTGTCTTAGTTTTTATTATTGATAATATTTCTATTTTCGCTGTGCTAATGAGATTTGTAGACGAACACAAAACGAATTCCATCGAGCATCGAAATGAACTATTCACCCCCCTCTAGCGGTCAACGAATCCTCTACAGAACTTACATGGCTAAGACTACACCCTTGGACTTTCCATGCCAACTCCATGTTGGACTTTCCAAATGCCAAGACCCAGACTTATACTTTACCATTTCCAAGACCCATGTTTGGACTTTCCATGCCAAGTACTCATGACTTGGACTTTCCTATGCCAAGTGTCCCACTTGGACTTCTCCATCATATGGTCAACCTCTTGTCAACCATCTCCCCAAACCATTGTCAAACAATGATCACTCCTTTGTCAAACATCAAAATACTACTCGAGTCAAATTTGAATTCGGTCAATCGTGACCTGGGTCAATTGCACCAACAATAACATAATTCGACAACCCCTAGCCTCATAACCCACAGTCACTACTAGAATCTTCTAATTTTCTCTTCTTTGATAACATGCTAGAAGTGGAGAAATTTTTTACAAGATCGTAGTGGTCGATACAAGAGATTAGTAATAGTTGTAGGGTTTACAATTGTTGGTGCAATCGGCCTAGGTCACGATTGACCAGGACTCGAGCGTTACTCGAGAGATGTTATGATGTTTGACAAAAACATATGACAATGTGATTTTCATGGGAAAAGTCCAAGTCTTGGGTACTTGGCATGGAAAGTCCAAGTGGGACACTTGGCATTTGGGAAAGTCCAAGCATGGGTCTTGGCATGGAAAGTCCAACATGGGTTGGCAAGAAAAAGTCCAAGCATGGGTCTTAGCATGTAAAGTCCAACATGGGTTGGCAAGGAAAAGTCCAAGCATGGGTCTTGGAATGGGAAGTCCAAGGGGTTGATATTGGCAACGTAAAGTCCAAGCGGGAGTCTTGGCAGCATAAGTCCAATGGTTGGCGGCGTAAAGTCCAAGTGGAGTCTTGGTGGCGTAAGTCCAATGTGCCTTGGCGGTGTAGACACCGTTAGCATGACATAGCCGATGGAAGCACCTGAAGGCTAGCGCGATGGATGAACAAGTCATGGATGACTTGGAGGGATCCGAGAGGCGTGAGGCTGATGGAGGTGGCTAGAAGGCTTAGGTCTAGGCTAAGGGTGGTCTAGCAAGTATGGGGGAATCATACTTGGGCTAAAACCTCATGTTTGATGCCATGTGGCGCTTGTGATCGATGAGTCAACTAGGGTTGATCATGCGAAGTGTCAGAATGATCGCCAAAGGTGGGCGCTGACCGCCGACCGAGCGATTGGATCTTGTGATTAGTTGACTGGTGCTCGGGTTTGGAGCACAGAATGGAGTCTCACTCGACCGTTGTGGTCAGTAGTCGAGTGATGTCTTGATCAGTCGACTGATGGTCATAATCAATCGACTGATGATGGATCCGTTGGATTTTTCCAGTGTGGATCTAGCCGTTGTCTCATGACAACAGTGGCAATAGTCGACTGATGGTCCCGAGCAGTCGACTGATCGACTTTTTCCAGCACAGGTTGAAGCTTTAAATGGAGTTCGTGAAGGAGGAAAAAGCTATCGGTTCTTGAGGGCATTTGGGGCAATTTGCTGCTGCAAATCAGGGTCTCTAAGTTAATTTCAAGCAACCAAGCGATCAAACATTCAAAGAGCAATTGTAAAGTAGTTTTCTTTACTTGCATTGTATTTCATTATTGTAATTGCTTGTATCAATTTCTTATTATTGTAAGAATAGTTTGTAAGAGGTTTCTCCGTCTCCGACTTGTGTCAAGAAGGAGTATTTGCAATTAGTGGTTGTGTGTGCATCACTAGAGCTCTTTAGAGCTCGATTCGTGGAGTAGGAACCTTGAGGTTCCGAACCACATTATATTCTTGTGTTCGTGTTTGTCTTATTTCGTTATTGCTTTTATTATTATTCCGCTGTGTATAACGAGTTTTGTAGAGACGAACATGAACGATTTCCATCGTACGAGCACGACGCTATTCACCCCCCCCCCTCTAGCGTTCCAATGATCCCCTACAATTTGTATCAGAGCGAGGCCGCTCTTCATGGTTTAACAACTAAGGGAGCACGCTAGAGGGTGAAGATGGAAGTCCAAGAACAACTAGGATGGGATATCAACACGCTGGTCCCATATGCTTTCTATGGACGAGAAGGCTTCAATTCTTGGAAGAGAAGGATTAAAGATTTTTTGATGATGAAGGATTTTGAGGAGTGGTCCTTATTAATAGAAGGATTCGAATATCCAAAAGGACCAAAGGGTGGCTTCCTCAAGAAGAAGAAATGGAGTGAGGATCAACTCCAAAAATTTGAGAAAAACAAGAAGGTAATCAATTTCATTTTTGATTTAATTCCTAATGACTTCTTGTGTAGCCTAGGTGAGTGCATGGATGTCAAAGAGCTTTGGAGCGATTTGGCCAAGCTCCATCAAAGTCCATCACCGGTCCAAGAGGAAGGGACCGAAGAGGCAAGCACATCATCCTCATGAGGAAGTGAGGACTTGGAGGTTGAGAGACCATCAACATCCAAGGAGGAAGAGGAAGAGGAAGAATTGGAAAAGACCTCCACCTCTAGGATTGAGGGGGAGGAAATTAGAGCATCCTCAACATCGAAGCAACAAGAAGAACCATCTACATCCAGTAGAGAGGAAGAACAAGCTCAAGAGAACCTCACCACCACCCTAGGTAACTCAAACACCTCAATTCAAAATAAAAATAATATTATGTGTCTTGAGTGTAGGGAATTTGGGCACTATAAAAGTAAGCGCCCAAAGAAAGTCAAGAAGACTCCTCCGGCACCAAAAGTCAACACAAATTCAAAAGATGCTGGTGCCCCCACTAAAAGAAGCAAAGAGCACATCATTTTCTTCAAGTGCCAACAACCGGGGCATTTTAGGAATCAATGCCCTAGAGGGAGCAAGAGAGTCAAAGAGGGAGCATCACAAGTAGGGGGAGCCACTAAGGAAAACCCTAAGGTATATCATTTCAATAATGCTTATTCTTCTAGTTTTAATGTCAAAAAGCATGCTAGAAATAACTTAAGTAATCTTGCAATTATTCATGAAAAGCATGGTAGGAATAACAAATATTTTTGTTTAGGAGCTAAGAATGTCCACTTAGGAAATAAGGAGAAATTTGAGACTAATGTCCCTAAAAATATTTTACCTAGGAAATCTATCAAGAAAATAAGAGAACACCTAGGTTTTAACCTTAAATGGACTAGGCATATGCCTAGGAAGAATCTTGCCCAATGATTAAATCAAACTTCTAAAATTGAGCAACTAGAATTAGAGAACCAAGCCTTGAAATCAAGGCTTGAGAAACTAGAAAAGACCCTTAGGAATATACAAAATCAATTTAAAGGGTCAAATGATCAAAAGCCTAGGTCCAAAA
Organism: Wurfbainia villosa; assembly: GCA_025175895.1. NCBI lineage: Eukaryota > Viridiplantae > Streptophyta > Magnoliopsida > Zingiberales > Zingiberaceae > Wurfbainia > Wurfbainia villosa. The sequence goes on along the minus strand of CM046000.1, from coordinate 30,791,066 downwards.
GTCAAAGTCAACACCTAGGACCTAAGAAACAAAAGTCAACCAAGGGCAAGCAAGGTTTGGGTCACAAACCTAAGCCTAAGGTGGTTTATCATAATGTTCCATTTGATTATGGAACACAAACTAGGTCTAGGAAGACCAAGGTCAATAGGGAAGTCATCCCTAAGGTTGACCAAGGTTTGTGCCTAGTGGCTAGGGTTTCTAGGAAACCTAGGGTGGCCACTAAGAAGGTTATTAAGGAGGCAATCCCTAAGGTTAACCATGGCAAGACCACAATGACCAAGGCTACCAAGCCTAGGAGGGTCATTAGGAAGGTATCTAGGGAGGTTATCCCTAAGGAATACCTAATTAACCCTAGGAGCTCAAATAGGTTTTGGGTTCCTAAGAGCATGATTGATTCACGCTAGATGGGTTTAGGATGTGTCAACCTTGATTGGATGGGTAGTTAACTCAACCATGGTAAAGGTGACACTTTAGGTAATTTTTCAAGGTTATGAATACCTTGGAAATAGATTTGATTGTTAATCCTAAAAGATTTTAGGATGTGTCAATATATTTTGAAGTTTATGAAAAATCAATCAAATTGACACAATTTAGGATTAGAGGTCATAATGTGTCATTTTGGGTTTTTGGCACACTTGGGAGATTAGTAGTAATATGACAAAATAAATCTAACTATTACAAATGACAACTAATATTAAAATTTAGGTATTATTATACCTATACTTTTTATATGTCATGCTTTGTTTGCCATATAACATGTCATGACATCATATTTATTTTTATCATTTATATGTCATGATCATGTTTAGGATTAAGAATCAAATATCATGTGTTTTTAGATTTCATCTTATGCTATGACATCATGATTATGAGCATATGCTTATTTATATCATCATTAATGCCATAATCATTCATGCAATTAATTAAAATTAATTTAAGGACAATGGCATGACTTGGAGTCCGATTTATAAGGGAATCAAGTAGAGTTGCCTTAGAAAAATGCATGAAACCCTAGATTAGGGAGAACAAAACCCACATCTCACATTAAATTGACATGTATGTGTATTTATACACCCTAGATAAATGTGAGATGCTAGGATATGAGTGAGGTTCAAGGTGCATAGTTTTTGCATCTAGATGAATCAAAACTCATCTTATATGAGTGATGGATCATTGGGAAAGCTTGTGTACAAGTCATGTACATTGAGCCCAAGGAATATGATCCAAAATAAAGTTTTGAAAACATTTTAAAATCTTTTTGAAAAACCTTGGTGAAGTCTATCTTTTGATAGCAATCACCATTGATGAGATTGATACAAAGTGAGCTAAAACTTTGAAGTTTTTATTCACTTTTGGATTTTGTATCAATTTCGATATTTTATGGGTAAAATATTTTTCTATCATTTTTCACCCATTGTATTGACTATAAGTAATATACGTATGAAGTTTCATAATTTTTTGATATACGTAGAATTACTTATGAATTTCTAAATTTCATTTCTGATAATCAAGATTATCGATTGATTTATCGCTAGTGGCAATCGATCGATGTGATGTGATCAGTAGCTGAGAGAGTCGACTGTCAATGTTAATTTTGGGAAAACAAGATATGTTTAGCCCGTGTTCAGTTACGGTTAAGGTCCCTAACCACTTCTAACCCTAGGATATGCTTTGGAAAGCATTAAAAAGGGTGAAAATCCATTGGATATGGATTAGGAGAGGTGTTAAGATAATGTATCAAATTTAAGGTATAGGAAAGTTTATGTTTGAACTTTGAACCTCATTTTTGATGGTTTAGAGTTCCTATTGGCTTAGGGACTTCCCAAGGACATTGTTGGTGCAATGGTCAAGGGGACCCAAGCCTTTAGGGAGAGATATCCATCATGGGATGATGGATGGTATTTTTCCTCATGAGGAGGAAAATGAGATTTTGAGAGATCCAATTTGGAAATTGGGAGAGTGAATAGGATTGCCTCTCTTGAGTGATATGGGACTTATCACTAGGAAGATGATAGACATCCTAGGTATTTTTTGGACCAAGGGAGAGATTGTAAGATCTCATTGGGACATGAGACATTGACCTTCTTGGAGAGAATCTTTTTGATGTTAGTCAAAAAGGGGGAGAAGGTAAAATTATCAATTTGGGATAATTGGTAAGGGTTTTGAGTTAGTGTTCTAACTCAATAGTTTGTTTGGTTTTTGTCAAACATCAAAAAGGGGGAGATTGTTGGTGCAATCGACCCAGGTCATGATTGACTAGGACTCGAGCTTGACTCGAGAGATGTTTTGATGTTCGACAAAAACATATGACAATGTGATTGTCATGGGAAAAGTCCAAGTCTTGAGTACTTGACATGGAAAGTCCAAGTGGAACACTTGGCATTTGGGAAAGTCCAAGAATGGGTCTTGGCATGGAAAGTCCAACATGGGTCTTGACATGTAAAGTCCAACATGGGTTGGCAAGGAAAAGTCCAAACATGAGTCTTGGCATGGGAAGTCCAAGGGGTTGATATTGGCGGCGTAAAGTCCAAGCGGGAGTCTTGGCAGCATAAGTCCAATGGTTGGTGGCATAAAGTATAAGCGGAGTCTTGGCGGCGTAAGTCCAATGTGTCTTGGCGGTGTAGACACCGTTAGCATAACATAGCCGATGGAAGCACCTGAAAGTTAGCGCGATGGATGAACAAGTCATGGATGACTTGGAGGGATCCGAGAGGCGTGAGGCTGATGGAGATGACTATATGGCTTAGGTCTAGGCTAAGGGTGGTCTAGCAAGTATGGGGGAACCATACTTGAACTAAAACCTCGTGTTTGAGGTGTGTCAGTCGACTGGTGTCATATGATAGTCGACTGGGATGAGTCAACTAGGATCAAAGAATGATCGCCAGAGGTGGGCAATGATCATTGATCGAGCAAATGATCGATCTTGTGATCACCGCCGTGCTCGCTCGAGCACGTATCGGAGTCTTACTCGACCGCTGCGGTCAGCAGTCGAGTGATGGCTTGATTAGTCGACTGATGGTCATAATTATTCGACTGATGATGGATCCGTTGGATTTTTCCAGCGTGGATCTAGTCGTTATCTCATGACAACAATGGCAACAGTCAACTGATAGTCCCGAGCAGTCGACTGATCGACTTTTTTCAGCACAGATTGAAGCTTTAAATGGAGCTCGTGAAGGAGGAAAAAGCTATCGGTTCTTGAGGGCATTTGGGGCGATTTATTGCTGCAAATCAGGGTCTCCAAGTTGATTTCAAGCAACCAAGTGATCAAGCATTCAAAGAGCAATTGTAAAGTAGTTTTCTTTACTTGCATTGTATTTCATTATTGTAATTGCTTGTATCCATTTCTTATTGTTGTAAGAATAGTTTGTAAGAGGTTTCTCCGCCTCCGACTTGTGTCAAGAAGGAGTATTTGCGATTAGTGGTTGCGTGTGCATCACTAGAGCTCTTTAGAGCTTGATCCGTGGAGTATGAACCTTGAGGTTCCGAACCACGTTATATTCTTGTGTTCGTGTTTGTCTTATTTCGTTATTTCTTTTATTATTATTCCACTGCGCATAACGAGTTTTGTAGAGACGAACGCGAACGATTTCCATCGTACGAGCACGACGCTATTCACCCCCTCTCTAGCGTTCCAACGATCCCCTACAACAATGAGGCTTAACAAAGAGATACTAATAAAATAATAGCTTAAACAATCTATTATTGTTGCAATTTGTGGCTTTAAACCCCTTTGTAAAGCTTCCACCATGAATTGCTTCGTTGACACGATCTTGTTGATGCAACATCCATTAATCGACTACTGCATCACTATTAGTCAACTGATAAGATGGTTTCTTTCACCTTGCACATGATGCCTTCAAAGACTACTTTATGTAAGAATCATCAGTCAATTAGTCATCAACCATTAGTTGACTAGTACAACTATTTATCTAGGTTTATAATCAATTCCTGTAATGAATGTTTCATCTAGAGTCACTAATTAAATTATCATCAACCATTAGTTGACCAGCCTTGACTAAATATGCAGCTCTGGTGTAAGTTTCGTTAGACTTGAGGTATTTAAGTCATCTTGATCATCGTAACTTATACTTTGATATCTTTGCAACCATCTCTAAAGGAGATGTAATTCTGAGATGATTAGGGCATAAGACAAAGTGTCCGAAGATGTTTGAATGTCCCACAGAAGATTCACTACTCATGTTTAAGGAAATATATACCCTAGGTCTCTTATTAGAATTGTTACTCAGAAGACTTTGACCAAAACAAACATGTCAAGAAGATGATCTTCTTAGACACATGTATCGAGTAATTTGAATCTGCAAGATAAGGAACTATACTTGAGCTAGGTGTGAAGTAGTCAGCCTAGTGGGGATGAACATAAAGACTAATTTCTTGAACCAAGTGAGTATAGGATGAGTGAAAGAAACAATGTTGGGTTTCCGGCACCGCGGCGTGTGTGTGTTCGATCATGTTTCGTAAACATGAGCACAGCGGAAGCAATTAAAAATAATAAATCTATATTTATTACAACACACACAACACACGCATGCATATTACAACAAGTGTAGATATAACCGTAAATTAAAATTTGCGATAAAAGAAATTATCTACGTTATACCTTCCGTATGACGTGTAGCGGGAACGGCATCAACCGGAACGATCCTCGTAAGAATCGTCTCTATCCGTATCCACGCCGAGCTCCTCGGGATGACTTCGCTAAGTCACGAGCTTCGTCTTCGTACGGGTTACTAGCCTCGTGTTGAAGACGACGTGATCGAGAGATGATCACGATCCGAATCCAAATTCGGATCCTAAAACGAGTTCTCAAAACTCGCTTCTCCGGAGAGGTATTCGTCAACCAATTGACGAATTCTTCGTCCTCCACCTCAGAGGATTACCGGAGATCAAATCCCCGGTAAGTTAGGTGCTATCGGAGCACTAACCGTCGTCCAAACGACGCTCCGACAACAAAGAAACAAGCTGTCCAGAAAAACTGGACAGCTTTTGGTGGAGGAATAGAGGCCGGCCAAGGAGAGATGGAAGCTCACCTTATCACCGAACCTAGAGGAGATCACCGGAGGGTCGCCGGAGGTTCACCGGCTGAAGCTTGGTCGCCGGCAACAAGTTGGACGGCGGCACAAGAGGTTGGGCGGCGGCACACTAGGGTTGGCGCCGAAAACCTTCTTCAAGGGGTGGGCGGCAACTCCAAGGGCTAGGGTTTGGATTAGGGCTTAATTATCCATTAAGCCCTCTTTTATAGAGAACTAATTCTCTTAATGGTTAATGGATCATATACATAAAGCCCGTTAACCCGCTCCATTAAGATAAGTTAAAATAAACCAAACCATGATGGTTTATTTTAAGTTAAAACGAACCGAACCAACTTTTGGTTCATTCGTTTAAAATAAACCAAACCCTTTGGTTTATTCTCATCCATTGGATTAGAACCAAACCATTTTGGTCCATCCATTATGTCTTCATAAGACACGGCCCATCCACGCTTCCATTGCGACTGAAACAATTTCATGCTCGCTTTGTGTTTGGTCCAACCAAACATAGTTTCTCTCGGTCTGAGAATCCCATTCTCAAGCTCGTTTTAAATCCTTTGGATTACACTCGTTGTGCGTGTGACCAAATAGGTTCTCGGTTTATGTTGGCCGTCTATAATTAACCATTAATTATAGAACGATCATGAGTGGCACCTAGTAGTACATCATGATCCCCAATTAACCGAAAAGATCAACGATTGATCCAGAACTATTTCTGAAACCCTTCAGCAGCTCGAATGAATCGTGCCCCATTCCCTTCACTCATCTTATACCCACTTGGTTCAGGACATGGTCTATTGTGTCAGTCCCCACTAGGCTGACTACGTCACACCTAGCCCAAGTATCATTTCCTCATCCTACGGATTCTAGTTACTCCACATGTATCGAAGAGTACCTTACTCTAAACATGTAATGCTTTGGCCAAAGACTTTAGTAACAATCCGACGAGAGGCCATGGGTATACATCTCCTCACAAGGAGTGGTGAATCCTTTATAGGCTATTCAAACACCTTCGATCACTTCGACTTATACCCAATCATCCCGGGTCCACATCTCCTTAGAGATGTTTGCTTAAGATGTCAAAGCATAAGTCTCCATGATCAAGATGACTTGAATACCGCAAGTCAAAGGAACATCACACTTAAGCCATAGTAAGAACTTCATTGACATATCTATATATGCAGAGAACCATATGAAGTCTTACGGCTGGTCACTCCAATGAACTAGTTACCATAACTAGCATCCACGATTAACTCCGGACATCACAATGTCTCCAGCCAGTGAGAATCAATTGCTTGGATACACCAAGGAGTATACCTCGTGCTAGTCTCGACAGAATTGATGGTGTCCAAATCCATCAATTCATCGACTAGGGATAATTCCGATACATCACAATTACACATGTAGAGATACTCACTAGTTGTGATCAATCACAAATTCTCTCATGCTGTGAATCGTATCGTGGACATTCAGTAAATGAGTTTAAGATCCAATCAAATACATTAAACATGTATACTCAAATAGTGAATCTTCATTTATCATATAAATGGTTCATACATAAGGCGATTACCTTAGGACATCTCTCATATATATTACTAACAAACAAGACACTAATAACTGAAGCTGCTAAAGGGTTCATATATGTTTTAGCTAAAACTTTGTCTTTTTGATCAATTAGGGATCATGATGTACTACTAAGTGTCACTCATGATATATTCATAATTAATGGTTACTTATAAATTGCTAACATAGCCAGGAAACTGATATGTGCAAATCATATAAGATTTTGTGGTTATTTTGGTACACATCTCATTGCATTTAGTAATTATTTTATGCATATTTACTTTAGTTTACACTCTATTGTCACTTTCTAGTTCGGAAGTCTTCTCTTGTTATTTTTCATGTACAATATGGAGTTTCAGAGCTTAATAAAGACCTGGACAAAGCGTGAAGAGAGGGGATTGTGCTTTGGTCGTGTTCTCAAGACACGGGCATGCTTCCGGACGAAAAGAAGGAGTTCATGCACCCTTCCAGAAGGACACATGGTCGCCCGTGTGAAATTCACACTGTCGTGTCTTTTCTCTGAAGTAATTTCCTGGCACGATTCACAATGCGACACATGGCCTACCCATGTTATGCTACCGTAAAACCCAAAGAATAGGATTTCCATGCAAATATGGAAAGTTGGGTTCATCCCTATATATAGGAAGGCACGCCAAACATGGGAGGACGGTTGGTTCCCTAAACAAGCACCAAAAGCTCACTAATTGGGGAGAAGGAAGAAGACTTGAAGGCGATATGGAAGCTCCATCCATCGGAAGGCTGCCGAGATGCTTCTCCAACCAAAGCAGAGTCTATTTCCTTTCATCTTGATTTTTCTTTGGTTGTAAACGTTAAACGAATCATGTCTCATGATTGTTCTTTGTATTCTATGGAGTAGAGCCATAGACTCTAGGATTATGGAGTAACTTGTGTATGTTGGGCATGTTTATACAAGTATATTTTGATTTATTTTATTTTATGCTTGTAGTTTATGTATTCTAGTTCTGTGATAATAACAACTTGCTCTTGTTTCTACTATGCATAGTCGATATAGATGTCAAAAGCATCTATATTGAAACCTAAGAGAATTAAAGGAACTAAAAGGTTGACCTCTCTCCCAAAATCATAGATAATAGGATGTGAAAGAGTAGAATCTGAAATAAGGTTCACCTGTTCATGGGAAGAATGTTAGTAATATATGAGAGATGTCCTAAGGCAATCGCCTTATGTATGAACCATTTATATGATAAATGAAGATTCACTATTTGAGTATACATGTTTAATGTATTTGATTGGATCTTAAACTCATTTACTGAATGTCCACGATGCGATTCACAGCATGAGAGAATTTGTGATTGGATCACAACTAGTGAGTATCTCTACATGTGTAATTGTGATGTATCGGAATTATCCCTAGTCGATGAATTGATGGATTTGGACACCATTAATTCTGTCGAGACTAGCACGAGGTATACTCCTTGGTGTATCCAAGCAGCTGATTCTCACTGGCTGGAGACATAGTGATGTCCGGAGTTGATCATGGATGCTAGTTATGGTAACTAGTTCATTGGAGTGACCAGCCGTAAGACTTCATATGGTTCTCTGCATATATAGATATGTCAATGAAGTTCTTACTGTGGCTTAAGTGCGATGTTCCTTTGACTTACGGTATTCAAGTCATCTTGATCATGGAGACTTATGCTTTGACATCTTAAGCAAACATCTCCGAGGAGATGTGGACCCGGGATGATTGGGTATAAGTCGAAATGATCGAAGGTGTTTGAATAGCCTATAAAGGATTCACCACTCCTTGTGAGGAGATGTATACCCATGGCCTCTCGTTGGATTGTTACTAAAGTCTTTGGCCAAAGCATTACATGTTTAGAGTAAGGTACTCTTCGATACATGTGGAGTAACTAGAATCCGTAGGACGAGGAAATGATACTTGGGCTAGGTGTGACGTAGTCACTAGTGAGGAGACACTATAGACCATGTCCTCAACCAAGTGGGTATAAGATGAGTGAAGGGAATGGGGCACGATTCATTCGAGCCAAGGGTTTCAAAATAGTTCGATCAACCGCTGATCTTTTGGTTAATTGGGGATCATGATGTACTACTAGGTGCCACTCATGATCGTTCTATAATTAATGGTTAATTATAGACGGCCAACATAAACCGAGAACCTATTTGGTCACACGCACAACGAGCGTAATCCAAAGGATTTAAAACGAGCTTGAGACTGGGATTCTCAGACCGAGAGAAACTAGGTTTGGTTGGACCAAACATAAAGCGAGCATGAAATCGCTTTGATGAATGGAAGCATGGATGGGCCGTGTCTTATGAAGACATAATGGATGAACCAAAATGGTTCGGTTCTAATCCAATGGAGGAGAATAAACCAAAGGGTTTGGTTTATTTTAAACGAATGAACCAAAAGTAGGTTCGGTTCGTTTTAACTTAAAATAAACCATCATGGTTTGGTTTATTTTAACTTATCTTAATGGAGCGGGTTAACGGGCCTAATGGTTATGATCCAATAACCATTAAGAGAATTAGTTCTCTATAAAAGAGGGCTTAATGGATAATTAAGCTCTAATCCACAACCCTAAATTGCCGCCCACCTCTCCTTGGAGAAATTCGGAGCTAACTCTTCTCCTCCTTACCGCCGCCCACCTTGAGGCTCCAACCGGCGTCTAGAAGGCTGTTTCCTTCCCCCTCGCCGGCGTCGAGCTGCTGCCGGTTAGTGCTCCGGTGATCTCCTTCAAGTTTGGCATCAAGGTGAGCTCTATCTCCCTTGGTTGGCCGGCGCCTATCACCTCCACCAAAGCTGTCCAGTTTTCTGGACAGCTTGTTCTCCTCTCGTCGGAGCGTCGTTTGGACGACGGTTAGAGCTCCGACAGCGGCTAACTTACCGGGGATTTGATCTCCGGTAATCCTCTGAGGTGGAGGACGAAGGATTCGTCAATTGGTTGACGAATACCTCTCCGGAGAAGCGAGTTTTGAGGACTCGTATTAGGATCCGAATTTGGATTCGGATCGTGATCATCTCTCGATCACGTCGTCTTCAACACGAGGCTAGTAACCCGTATGAAGACAAAGCTCGTGGCTTAGCGAAGTCATCCCGAGGAACTCGGCGTGGATACGGATAGAGACGATTCTAGCGAGGATCGTTCCGGTTGATGCCGTTCCCGCTACACGTCATACGAAAGGTATAACGTAGATAAATTTCCTTTTATTGCAAATTTAAATTTACGGTTATGTCTACACTTGTTGTAATATGCATGCGTGTGTTGTGTGTGTTGTAATAAATGTAGATTTATTATTTTTATTGCTTCCGCTGTGTTCATGTTTACGAAACATGATCGAACACACACACGCCGCGGTGCCGGAAACCCAACAGTGGTATCAGAGCCCAGGTTGTGTTTCGACATAATCGTAAAATTGGTTTTGCGATAGTCATAATGTATTTCTGGAAATTTTCTAAATTTTGGAAATTTAGAAGTATTTATGGAAATTTTTCAATTTTGGAAAGACTAGAAGTATTTATGGAAATCTTCCACTTTTAGAAAGTTGGAAGTATTTATGGAAATTGATATTTTCCATAAATAAAATATTTGATTAGATTCTGGAAATTTGTTTCCTAATTTAATTATGATTTGATTTGGGAAATCAAATCTTAAAATATTTTATTTCCATAAGTAGTTTTAATGATTTAGGAAATTGGTTTCCTAAATAGATTTTCCTTAATCAAATAATTCCATGAATAAAATATGTGATTAGATTTGGAAATTTGTTTCTTAATTTAATTATGATTTGATTTGGAGAATCAAATCTTAAACATATTTTATTTCCATAAATAGTTATGACATATAAGGAAATTATAAACATGACATAAGTGTATGCCATGTAATTGTATTAGATGCATAACATTATGTCATGCGTGTCGTGACATATAGATGTATGCCATGTATGTCATGCCATGTAGATAATAGTTATTTGCATGCAAAGAGGATGAGACATAAAACCCTTACTCAATATTAAAGCTTACACCTTCCATTAATATGGTTAGAACCAGAGTTCTGTTTCTTGTTTGGGTTGTTGGACTCTCTCCAAGCCCTACGACTGAATACGTTTCAAACCATGGAATAGTTTAATACTAATATGGTAAGAGTCAGAGGTCAATCATTAGCTTTGGTTGTTGGACTCTCTCCAAGCTGGGCTAATTGGTTGAATGCGCTCTAACCATATTAAAACTATGTCCTGATTAATGGGTTGGCTTTAACCTGGAGCATCGGCTTGTTGGACTCTCTCCAAGGTCGATGTAAAGGGAGGTGAAGTTGGGTGCTATGCATATGATGCATACTTGTTAATGTGTTAACAACCCGATGTATGTGAACATTCAATTAGTTGATAGCACATTGTGATAGTTGCATATACGGATATGCAATCGGTATAGATGATACCTACCGTCAGAGTTATGAATGGCTTGTTGGACTCTCTCCAAGGTTGTTCATAACTATGATGGATATCAGCCCATTCGAGATGGACCTACAATCTCCCAAGTGATTTTGGGGTTTTGAAATTCAAAATGAATGGGATTTATAAATGTATATTGATGCATTTTAAAATCATCTTTCTCATATATGCTCGTTTTGTATTTCTAAGTTAATATATTGATCATGATGTGTTTGAATTTGCGTTCCATTTTGGATTCAAATAAATTGACTGGGCCAAACTTCTTGGACTGGCTTAGAAACTTGAGAATTGTTCTCAAGGTGAAAAGCTTGTAAATGTCCTCGAAGCGCCTCTTCCCGCCCGTCCTAGTGACGATGCAACTTTGGACCAATTGTTGGCCTATCAGAAACATGTGAGTGATTCTGAATAAATGAGTTGCATCATGCTAGCCACGATGGAACCCAAGCTACGAAAGAAGCATGAGCATATGGATGCTCATATCATAGTCCTTCATCTTTGTGAGTTGGTTGATGAGCAAGTGAGATTCGAAAGGTTCGAAGTCTCAAAGCTCCTCTTCACCTCTGAGATGCTAGGAGGTTCATCTGTGGTACTGCTCAATATGCTGAAGACTGTGGAGTCTTCTGAGAAGCATGAGCAGGGGACGGTGCTGTTAGTTGATTCCTCGAAGAAAGGTTCTAAGAGGAAGTCAAAGGAACAGCAGAAGGGAAAGAAGAGAAGGGCTAAGAAGGTAGAACTAGCACAAAAGAAAACTTGCCATCATTATGGCAAGGAGAGCCATTTGCGAAGAAAGTACAAGATTTATCTTGAGTCCGTGAAGAAGGATAAGGCATCGGATGCCCCATCTTCTTCAGAAATCTTCTTTATTGATTGTCATTCTATTTCCTCAGACACTTGGGTATTCGATACTGGGTGTGGCTCACATATATGTAATGACATACATGGGCTAAGGAATAGAAGAAGACTCATCAAGGGGAGAGTCAAATTTACGTGTTGGGAATGGAGCAACGGTTGCTGCACTCGCCATCGGAACGTATTTGTTGGAACTCCCTATAGGACTTGTCTTAGAACTGGACAATTGCTTTTATGTTCCTTCGTTGATAAAGAACATCATTTCTATTTCTTGTTTAAATAGAAATGGGTACCATTTGACTTTTAGTAACAATTGTTGTTACATAACTTTGAATGGAGTTCTTTATGGGACTGGAACTTTAAGCAATGGTGTTTATACGTTGGACGTATCCAGTGATATTTTCAATATCGAAACGAGCAACACGCGTGCTCGAAAGGATAATCAAATAAACTCCTATATGTGGCATTGTCGTCTTGGCCATATAAGCAAGAAATGCATGTCCGAATTACACCAATGTGCAATTCTGGAATCGTTTGAATTGGATTCATACGATACATGTGAATCATGCTTAAAAGGAAAGATGACTAAGTTACCTTTTACTGGAAAAGGTGAACGAGTGGGAGAGTTACTAGGTCTAGTACATACTGATGTATGTGGTCCTATGTCAACTCAAGCTTTAGGAGGCTATAGCTACTTCATTACCTTCACCGATGATCACTCACGGTTTGGGTATGTGTTCTTGATGAAACACAAGTCTGAAGCCTTTGAAAGGTTCAAAGAATTCAGAAATGAAGTAGAGAAACAACATGACAAAAGTATTAAAATACTTCGATCGGATCGAGGTGGTGAATACTTAAGTCAAGAGTTTCTTGATTATCTAAGAGACAATGGCATATTGTCTCAATGGACTCCGCCCTATACACCACAAAGATAATGGTGTATCCGAGAGGCGAATCGACCTTGTTGGATATGGTCGTCAATGATGAATCATGCAACTCTTCCCAAGTCCTTTTGGGGCTATGACGCATAAGTTTACTTGTTAAATGTAATGCCTACCAAGGTAGTCTCAACTACTCCATATGAGATATGGAATGGTAAGAAACCTCATGTATCTTACTTGAAGATATGGGGTTGTCCTCGCTTATGTGAATCTGGATCAGATCGTACAAATTGAATGCTAAGTCCGATAAATGTCTATTTATTGGATACCCTAAGGAAACAAGGGGTTACCAATTCTATCATCCTGTGGAACAAAAGGTGTTTGTTTCAAGGCATGCCGTGTTTCTAGAGAAAGAGTTTCTCTTGCAAGAAAACAAAGTGGGAGTGTCGTCGAGCTTGAGGAGGCTCGAGAGACTCAAATAGACATCGATGAGATACCCGGTGAGCACACCGGCAACTCATAGTGATGAGCAATCGACCTATTGTAACACCACATCTTCAGTAGATCCGTAGAACACGCAACATTCCTGAGAGATATGGATTTCTCGTAAGTGAATCGAACGACGTGTTACTCATTGATGATGAGGAGCCTACCAGTTATGAAGAAGTGCTGACAAGTTCAGAAAGGGATAAGTGGCTTGATGCCATGAAGTCGGAAATGGATTCCATGTATGAAAACCAAGTTTGGAACTTGGTTGACCCACCTGAAGGCATAAAGCCTATAGGGTGCAAGTGGGTTTTCAAGAAGAAAGTCGACATGGATGGTAATGTGATTACCTATAAGGCTAGATTGGTGGCGAAAGGATATCGTCAAAAACAAGGTGTTGATTATAACGAAACCTATTCGCCTGTAGCTATGCTTAAATCCATTCGGATGCTCCTGGCCATAGCAGCTTATTATGATTATGAGATATGGCAGATGGATGTGAAAACAGCTTTCCTTAATGGAAACCTGCTCGAGGACGGGTATATGATACAGCCTGAGGGTTTCACATCGGTTGATAAAACCAAGGTATGCAAATTGCGACGATCCATTTATGGATTGAAGCAAGCATCCAGGAGCTGGAATATCCGTTTTGATGAGACCATCAAAAAGTTTGATTTCTCACAAAATCCAAACGAACCTTGTGTGTACAAGAAGGTTAGTGGGAGTGCAGTCGTGTTCCTAGTATTGTATGTCGATGACATATTACTTATAGGAAACGATGTGTCAATCTTACAGTCAGTTAAGGTTTGGTTATCCAAGACATTCTCCATGAAAGACCTGGGAGAAGCAACCTACATCCTTGGGATTAAGATCTATAGAGATAGATCGAAACGGTTGCTTGGTCTTTCGCAGTCTACATATATAGACCGAGTGCTAAAGAGGTTTAGCATGTCGGAATCCAAGAAAGGTTTCTTACCCATCAGGCATGGGGTACACCTTCAAGTCTATGTGTCTGCGCAAAAAAGAAGAGAGGATTTGCATGAGTAAGATTCCCTATGCATCCGCAATAGGATCTATCATGTATGCTATGTTATGTACGAGGCCCGATGTATCGTATGCTCTGAGTGTCACGAGCAGATACATCGATCCAGGAATGGATCATTGGGTGGCTGTTAAGACGATCCTTAAGTACTTGAGAAGAACTAAGGATGTGTTCCTAATATATGGAGAAGGGTACATGGTGATACGTGGGTATACGGATGCCAACTCCAGACAGACAAGGATGATTCCATGTCTCAGTCTGGGTATGTATTCACCTAGAATGGAGGCGCAATAAGTTGGAAAGGTTCCAAACTTGACACTATAGCGGATTCTGCCACTAAGGCAGAATACGTTGCAGCTTTGGAAGCAGCAAAGGAAACGGTTTGGATCAAAAAGTTCATCTATGAACTTGATGTGGTCTCATCAATGATCCAAACATGGGCTTCGCCGCTATCATTTGATCAGAGAGATCATTAGTAGGAAGGAAATACAAATCGAGAAAAACTCCACTGAAAGGAACTTAGCGGATCCTTTGACTAAGGCATTACCTCAAAGTAAGTTTGAGGGTCATGTTAGAGCTTATGGTATTGGATACCGTAGCAATTGGCATTAGGCCAAGTGGGAGTCTGTTAGTAATATATGAGAGATGTCCTAAGGCAATCGCCTTATGTATGAACCATTTATATGATAAATGAAGATTCACTATTTGAGTATACATGTTTAATGTATTTGATTGGATCTTAAACTCATTTATCAATGTCCATGATGCGATTCACAAGATGAGAGAATTTGTGATTGGATCACAACTAGTGAGTATCTCTACATGTGTAATTGTGATGTATCAATTATCCCTAGTCGATGAATTGATGGATTTGGACACCATCAATTCACGAGACTAGCACGAGGTATACTCCTGGTGTATCCAAGCAAATTGATTCTCACCGGGCCGAGACATAGTGATGTCCGAGTTGATCGTGGATGCTAGTTATGGTAACTAGTTCATCGAGTGACCACCGTAAGACTTCATATGGTTCTCTGCATATATAGATATGTCAATGAAGTTCTTACTGTGGCTTAAGTGCGATGTTCCTTTGACTTGCGGTATTCAAGTCATCTTGATCATGGAGACTTATGCTTTGACATCTTAAGCAAACATCTCCGAGGAGATGTGGACCCGGGATGATTGGGTATAAGTCGAAATGATCGAAGGTGTTTGAATAGCCTATAAAGGATTCACCACTCCTTGCGAGGAGATGTATACCCATGGCCTCTCGTCGGATTGTTACTAAAGTCTTTGGCCAAAGCATTACATGTTTAGAGTAAGGTACTCTTGGATACATGTGGAGTAACTAGAATCCGTAGGACGAGGAAATGATACTTGGGCTAGGTGTGACGTAGTCAGCCTAGTGGGGACTGACACAATAGACCATGTCCTGAACCAAGTGGGTATAAGATGAGTGAAGGGAATGGGGTACGATTCATTCGAGCTGCTGAAGGGTTTCAGAAATAGTTCTGGATCAACCGTTGATCTTTTCGGTTAATTGGGGATCATGATGTACTACTAGGTGCCACTCATGATCGTTCTATAATTAATGGTTAATTATAGACGGCCAACATAAATCGAGAACCTATTTGGTCACACGCACAACGAGCGTAATCCAAAGGATTTAAAACGAGCTTGAGAATGGGATTCTCAGACCGAGAGAAACTAGGTTTGGTTGAACCAAACATAAAGCGAGCATGAAATCGTTTCAGTCGCAATGGAAGCATGGATGGGTCGTGTCTTATGAAGACATAATGGATGAACCAAAATGGTTCGGTTCTAATCCAATGGAGGAGAATAAACCAAAGGGTTTGGTTTATTTTAAACGAATGAACCAAAAGTTGGTTCGGTTCGTTTTAACTTAAAATAAACCATCATGGTTTGGTTTATTTTAACTTATCTTAATGGAGCGGGTTAACGGGCCTAATGGTTATGATCCAATAACCATTAAGAGAATTAGTTCTCTATAAAAGAGGGCTTAATGGATAATTAAGCCCTAATCCACAACCCTAAATTGCCGCCCACCTCTCCTTGGAGAAATTCGGAGCTAACTCTTCTCCTCCTTGCCGCCGCCCACCTTGAGGCTCCAACCAGCGTCTAGAAGGCTGTTTCCTTCCCCCTCGCCGGCGTCGAGCTGCTGCCGGTTAGTGCTCCGGTGATCTCCTTCAAGTTTGGCATCAAGGTGAGCTCTATCTCCCTTGGTTGGCCGGCGCCTATCACCTCCACCAAAGCTGTCCAGTTTTCTGGACAGCTTGTTCTCCTCTCGTCGGAGCGTCGTTTGGACGACGGTTAGAGCTCCGACAGCGGCTAACTTACCGGGGATTCGATCTCCGGTAATCCTCTGAGGTGGAGGACAAAGGATTCGTCAATTGGTTGACGAATACCTCTCCGGAGAAGCGAGTTTTGAGGACTCGTATTAGGATCCGAATTTGGATTCGGATCGTGATCATCTCTCGATCACGTCGTCTTCAACACAAGGCTAGTAACCCGTACGAAGACGAAGCTCGTGGCTTAGCGAAGTCATCCCGAGGAACTCGGCGTGGATACGGATAGAGACGATTCTAGCGAGGATCGTTCCGGTTGATGCCGTTCCCGCTACACGTCATACGAAAAGGTATAACGTAGATAAATTTCCTTTTATTGCAAATTTAAATTTACGGTTATGTCTACACTTGTTGTAATATGCATGCGTGTGTTGTGTGTGTTGTAATAAATGTAGATTTATTATTTTTATTGCTTCCGCTGTGTTCATGTTTACGAAACATGATCGAACACACACACGCCGTGGTGCCGGAAACCCAACAAATAACATATGTCATCTTAGAGCTCCATGAACCTAGTTTATTTAGAGGCTGCGAAGTAGGAAAAATCAACTCAGAAAGGTTGTGGGACAGCTGACAGAGGCAACCCATTGATAGCAACCTCCTAAGCTCTGTAGATACAAAAGGAATGCTCTAATTAGATTAGGTAATTCCCGTGTAGTACCAAAAGTTCACTGGTATTAAGCTTGATGATCATCCTGCAAAATCGAAATTAGAGAACTTAGAAACATCAATAAACAACGTGTTCAACATTGCATAAGTGAAATCAAAATCTTGGAATCTTCTCCTTAGCTTCAAGTAAACCCTTGTCTTACTCCGCGTGACACCAACTTAGAGCTTAGTCCGTAACCAAGAACTCTCTACAGTAAGATCCTCTCCAAACAATCAGAGTTTGTTAGACCAACCAATAATCGAATGTCAGTCCCTGAGGGATCGATAAATTTATTACTTGATGATAACTGTGCACTTGCGGGGTTGAGCGCAAGCCAATTTTTAGCCTTGCGGGTAGAGATTGGGTTCGCGTGCATTGAGTTTTTAGGCATCTTCGCCTGAGATTTGAGGACATGTTTGCACGCATTAGGAACCTATTGGGTCACATGGAATATGATTTCTCTATAGGCATAAAATATGTTTGAGAATGCAATTCTAAAAGAGAGAGGTTGTCTCATTGGATCAAGTTTAAAAGGGCTGAAATGAGGCTTGCATAACCTACCATGGTCGTGTTAGGGTATGACACGGGCATGCCACACTCAATCAAGTTGAAACAAATCAAACATAACCTAATACGGTCATGCTGAAGCATGGCACGGTCATGCCAATCTCTGCCAACAAAATTGACCAAGGTAGAGGGCAACTCCCTCCACAGTCGTGGCAGGCTCGCTCCATGCCAAAGTCGTGGAGCGCACCATAGTGGTGGTGCATTGGTCCCGTTTTCGTGGTTTGAAAGAATTAGAGTTTTTGGGATTTTTTTTCTTACAAAATTTTATGATAATTCTGGTAAGAAATTTCAAAAAGCCCTCCTATGATGTCCCTATTAATATATATATATATATATATATATATATATATATATATATATATAAAAATAGATCTCTTAATGCAAGATTTCAAACATGTGAATTTTTGGATTGCTCTTGCAAGCTGTCATCCTTCTCTCTCAAGTTCCTCTCTATGCTTGGCTAGCACTGATCAGAGAAGAACTCTTGTTGTTGCTAAGGGAGTTATCTCGAGGAGATTCTAACATGAATACCGATAAAGACAATACTTGTTATTCTTGCTCTTTGTTTCTACAGTTTCTATAAAATTTTGAAGGTATGAAAACTTCATTTTCTTAAAAAAATTTCATGTGATTGTGTCAAAAGCATGAGATTCCAACCCAGATGAAAATGAAATTATTTTATTGGCCTTTCCACTGTGCTTGTGTTCCATAGATTTTCAACTCATATATCTAAGTCCTTCCACATGTAGGTTTAAGTTAAATCCTTTAACCAAAATATTCAATTTGTGGTAGCACCGAACCACTTCGGCACTGAAAGTCACATGCAACTAAACCTCCGAGAACACATATAGTAGTTTTAGCAAAAAATGTTACATATACCTAAATTGGTTGACATTTGGGAAAAAAAACATAGGATGAATTCAAAGAATTTAGGGAATATGATAGAATAGTTGCCATTAAAATTTGAGCATTTTTTGTCATAACAATTTTGACTAAAAACTATTATATGACCTCCTAAAACTCAAATAAATAAACTAAGAGCATAAAGATATTATTAAAACCGTCATCTTTGAATTTCTATAATTTAGATTTATAAAATAATTTTAATTTAAAATTATTATATAGATCTAAATAAGTTAAAATTGAATAGGAAGACATAATGCAAATCCAAAAGCTTTAAAGAATTGAACATGGGTCTTTTTAAAAATTGGACCAATTTAAATCTGTGTAATAATTTTTCTTAAAATTGCTTCATTATCTCTCAAAACTCAACCAATAGAACTAGGAGCACAAAGTAACTTCACAGACCGCAACAAATACAAAAAAAAAAGTGCCATTTTAAAATTTGAGCAATTTATCTTCATTTAATAGTTTTGCCTAAATCAATGGAATTCCAAAAAGAAAAAGAAAAAGAAAATCTAAAGTGTGAGTAAGATGGGTCCAAAATTGATATTTATTTTGAAATCTTTGCAAGATTTGGTTGGCCTAAAATTGCTTTTATATAAATGATAATTAACAAATGTAAATACATAAATACGTAGAAGAATTGAAAGCACATATACTTGAAAAAGAATGAATGGTAATATATGTTACATAAGAAACAAGAGATATGTATAGATGATCAAGAGATGAAAAGCATTTGTAAGAAGACAAATGCTGACGGTAATATTTGGGACTACAGTAATAAATCAGTAAGTAAATAGGATATAGTAACATTCGGATGGGATGTTAAAAGAGGATTTATTGAGTTTTTTTTTTTTGAGTGACTTAGTGAAGAGTTTAGCAGTTTAGGTGAGCTTAGACGATGAGAGGAATAAATTTATCAAACACAGTGGTAGATATGTCTTTAATGATAAATTAAAAGAAATACACCTCTAGTATTTTGGTAAAAAATAAAGAGGGGCCATTTTGATTTTTGCCAAATGATAAGAGGGTCAACTCGGGCACCAAAGAGCGCCAACATGTCACAGTCAGCCTACCAACCAACAAAAAACAAATATAACCGCTGAAAATAAAACGTAGACCGCAGGAAGAAGTTTCCTCCAACCCCCTACAAAAACTCTCGCTGCTCGCTGCTACTCCTCACTTGTGAAAAAGCTTTCATTCGCTGTGACTACTTTCTTCATTTCCCTTCGCACCTCTTCCTTCTCCTCCTACCTCCGAATGCGTGATTATTCAAACTGAAGAGTAAGAATAAGAAGAAGTAGCAGCAACAGTAGTAGTAGTGGTGGTGGTGGTGGTGGTGGTGGTGGTGGTGGTGGTGGTAGTAGAAGAAGAGGAACACCCAGCTGGAAATGACAAACGATCTCACTAGAAACAGCAGCAGTCGGCGGAGCTGGGCCGACAGCTTCCGAGACCGGACGGACGTTTTCCGGCGCACCCTGGTGACGGAGGAGGGCGACGATGAGGAGAATCTCAAATGGGCAGCGCTGGAGAAGCTGCCTACCTACGACCGTATGCGCAAGGCCATACTCCGTCAGGTGGTCGACAACGAAAACGTCATCGCCAGAGAAATCGATGTCAACAAGCTCGGTCCCCTGGACCGGAAGCGCCTCCTGGAGCACATCTTCAAGGTGGTGGAGGAGGACAACGAGCGCTTCCTCATTCGCCTACGCGATAGAATCGACCGGTGGGTTGTAACAACGTTTATAATTTCGTTTTTATTTATCTTGATTTTTTAAACTAGCAGGACTTTTGCTAAAATTCCAAAGTTGTTAACCGAAAGACTAACAGTATTACGGTTTACATGTTTGTCGTCCGTCTATTCGCAACGATTTTAATTCGTGCATTTTTACTAACAAATCTTATGTGTAAAAAAGGAACCTTTCTTGTAAATTTTAATATATTGTTTGTTTTTATAATCGTCGACATCTGGTTTTTACCCTTTTTTTTTATTTTTATTTTTCAAGCAACTATGATGTTTTGTGTGTATTTTGGAACAGGGTGGGGCTGGAACTTCCAACGATTGAAGTCCGGTATGAGAACATATCTGTGGAGGCAGATGTTTATATCGGAAGCAGAGCAATTCCCACCTTGTGGAATTTCACCATAAACATTCTTGAGGTACTCACTGTCTCTCGAGATCATGTTAAAATAAATGATGCGAAAAAAAGGGAACAATAAGACAATATATAATAAGAGGAACATGGACAAGAATAAGATGATAACAAAAAAGGGGAAGCTTTTTGTCAATTTACATATTTGTAGAATTTTCTTCCTTGTTATTCACTGTGTGATCATGCTTTCTAGGCTTAGTCGGAAAATGGTTGCGAGCCCTCTGAAAATAGACAAAATCAACACTTAATTTTTACCCAAATGTCTGAATTAAGACTGAATTTTCTGGCCTCATTTTTGTACCGCATTTTTATATAGTCGTCTCTACATTTTAAGTTACATTACAAGTAATTGATCCTTCCACCTTTTCCAGATATCATTCTAGTTCCAATTCTTCCAGAGAATTATGCTAGAGGAAGTTTCTGTTTATTACTTTTCTTTTCTCTTACAAAAAGAAAATATCAATTGCACTTCCAAATTTCATTACCCCTTTTAATGTTTCTTCTTTTCTTTGTATTCTAATATGCATATTCAGGATATCTTTGGCCTTGTAAGATTCAACAAATCCAGGAAAAAAACCATAAAAATTCTTGATGACGTCAGTGGAATACTCAAGCCAACAAGGTTTGAGCGAAATTATCTAATTTTTGTCTTTCCAATCATTTAGTTATTCATATGAGTGTTATAATTGCTAATCTATTTTTCTTCCTCAATTAAGTTTGAATCTGAGATTAGCTTTTTGAAACATCTAGTGAAGATTCTGATAAAATTTTTCCTACTCAAGAGATTTTACATGCCACAAACTTTTATTGATTCTATGATATATTGATTATAGTTATCATCTAGGGAATTCCTAGAGAAGTACAACTTTAGATAGGATACGTGGTTTTCTAAAAATAAAGGAACGAAACAACATTGGAATAAAGTCACATATTTTAACCAAAACCATTTCAAATTTATGAACATTTTTATAAGTTCAGCATCAAGCTCCTTTGTAGCCACTGTTACTGCTTAGTGCTTCTTATGAAAACAGCTCATGATGATTCCATGCATCAGGCATGTGAAGTGAATTTTTTGGTGGTGTTGGCACATTAGCATGCATACAAAGAGGCTTAGCTTGTAAATTCTCAAATTATGAATCATTATGAGAAGATTAACTCATTCTTTCAATATCTATTCAATTCTCAGAATGACGTTGCTACTTGGGCCTCCAGCCTCAGGAAAAACAACACTATTACTTGCACTAGCTGGGAAACTTGATAAGAGACTAAGGGTACTTTTCTCTTCTTCTTTCTCTTATGTTGCATTGATATGCAATTTTCTTTAGTTTTTTAAATAAGCATCCACATATGTTTTTGTACAATATTTATTATTTTCTTTTTCTTTTTTTTCAGCAATGGGGTAAAGTCACATATTGTGGCCATGAACTCTCAGAATTCGTTCCTCAAAGAACATCTGCTTACATTAGTCAGTTGGATATTCACAATGGCGAGATGACAGTTAGAGAAACATTGGATTTCTCAGCACGATGTTTGGGTGTGGGATCGAGGTATGAAATGCTATCAGAATTGTCAAGACGAGAGAGAGATGCAGGAATAAAACCGGATCCTGAGATTGATGCATTCATGAAGGCTGCTGCAGTTGAAGGACAAAAAACTAATGTATCAACTGATTACATTCTCAAGGTTCATGCCTATATATTTGCAATGTAATTCATCATTTCCTAAGTCGTTATTAGCTATAATTATTGAAATATTGGACAACAGGTACTTGGTTTGGATATTTGTGCAGACATCTTGGTTGGTGATCAGATGCGACGAGGCATTTCTGGGGGGCAAAAGAAACGGGTGACAACGGGTAATTTCTTTCGTGGGAGAATATGAATACATCGGTTGTCATTCGCTGACCTTTATTAAATAGATAGGTCCTTTCAACCTAGATACCTCTTCAAAACGGTTCCTTCAATTATATGTGGGTGTTATTTTCAAAACAAATAATTTATGGAAAACTATATACTTCATTAAAACTTATGCAGCACTGAATTAGATGGTGAATATCCTTATCTTTGTTCACAACTCAAGTTATCACCATCTTAAAGAAAAATACTATCAAAATCATTAACTCTCTTAGATTAAATATTAAAGTATCCCCCCTTAATGTATCCCCTCTTATGAAGTTTAGCATGCCCAAGTCTTCAAATTTATAGGCCATCAAGCTTGAAGGAAATTCATACTGTAAAAAAGTGTAATATTCATCCTTGCACTTCAATGCTTTTTGACATATTTGACCTTTTACGACTTCAGTTTTGTTTGTTCTAAATGTGTTCATCTTTAGTAACCTCAACTTGATGATCTTGGTTGCAGGAGAGATGTTAACTGGGCCTGCGCGAGCACTCTTCATGGATGAAATATCAACTGGACTTGACAGTTCTACTACCTTTCAAATAATAAAGTTCATTAGGCAGATGGTTCATGTCATGGATGGGACAGTGCTTATTTCTCTCCTTCAACCTTCACCAGAGACATTTGAACTTTTTGATGATGTTATTCTATTATCTGAGGGTCAAATAGTCTATCAAGGTCCTCGGGAGCATGTTGTTGAGTTCTTTGAGTTTGTTGGCTTTAAATGTCCTGAAAGGAAAGGAGTTGCTGACTTTCTTCAAGAGGTAACTTCTTTGAAGGATCAAGAACAGTATTGGAACAATAAGGATAAACCATACCATTTTATTTCAGTCTCTGAGTTTATGGAGTTGTTTAAGCAATTTCATGTCGGGCAAAAACTATTTGCAGAGCTTAGTGTTTCGTATGATAAATCTAAAACACATCCTGCTGCACTATCAACACAAAAATATGGCATTTCTAATTGGGAGCTTCTTAAAGCATGTTTATCAAGGGAGTGGTTGTTGATGAAAAGAAACTCTTTTGTCTACATTTTTAAGACAACCCAGATAACTACACTTTCTTTGATAGCAATGACTGTGTTTCTAAGAACTAAAATGCATCATGAAACAATCCCTGATGGCAACAAATTTTATGGTGCACTCTTCTACACTTTAACCAATGTGATGTTCAATGGAATGGCGGAACTGGTGATGACCGTTGAGAAGCTTCCTGTGTTCTATAAACAAAGAGATTTCATGTTTTACCCTGCTTGGGCTTTTGGCATTGCCTATTATCTCCTCAGGATCCCTCTTTCTTTCTTGGACACTGGAATTTGGATCTTACTTACGTATTATGTGATTGGTTTTGCCCCTGCTGTAAGCCGGTAACAACTTAAATTTTTTTACTATTATTTGTTGAATACTTTTCTTTAATTTTTACCACTTAAGGTACTCCTATAGTACCTAAGATACATTTTATGGCTGCAACTACTTTTTTGCCCATGACACGATATATTAAGGCTAATTTTAAACCAACCTTCTCTTAATTTTTCCCTAATATGTTAGGTTCTTCCGCCAGTTCCTAGCACTTCTCCTAATACATCAGATGGCTCTTGGCCTGTTCCGTTTCATTGCTGCAGCTGGAAGAACCATGGTTGTAGCCAATACATTTGGAACATTTGCTTTGCTTGTTGTTTTTGTGCTAGGAGGCTTTGTAATTTCTAAAGGTTTGAGAACTTCTAGCTAATAATTCTTTTCTTGTTTCCTCATAAGTCGTATCATGTTCTTGATAATATACAGTCTTTGAACTGATTTATTGAAATTGAAGTTAGCATCTGATGTTTATGCGAGCAGATGACATCAAATCCTGGTGGATATGGGCTTTCTGGAGTTCCCCTTTAATGTATGGGCAAAATGCTGTTGCTATCAATGAGTTCCTTGATCCAAGATGGGGTGCAGTAAGTTTCTATCAAAAGTTTTTTCTCTGACTGCTATATGCATTTCCATACCTAATTCTTGCTTTCCACATCCTTGCTGCAGCGAAACAATGACACCAGCATAGATGCACTAACTGTAGGAACTGCTATACTCAAATCTAGAGGGATGTTTTCTCGTGGTTATTGGTATTGGCTTGCTATTGGGGCTCTCATCGGATTTATTATTCTATTCAACGTATTGTTTGTCCTTGCACTCACCTACTTGAATCGTAAGTTGTCAATGACCATTAGAATTTCAAATTTTCATTTTATTAATTGATCATTTCAGTCATTTGAGAAAAATTTCTTTCTTTGTAGCTTTGGCAAGCGCACAAAATGCAATCGTTGATGAGGAATCCAGTAAGAAAAAGAAAAATTCATCAATTGTAAATAAAAGGATTGAAATGATAGGAAGTATTGCACATTCTAATCCACAGGATTTATCAGGTCAGATTGCATTATCACACATGTCTTACTTATTCTACACAATGTTTAGCATTTTGATTATGGAGTCACAATACTCGAAGTTTTTAAAACAAAATCTTATGATAGGACAATACCATCATCCGTCATTCCCTACTCAATCTTGTTTAAGTACGATCCTAGCATTCTTGTCCCACTTGGTGCACCAAGTGGGTCTGGGTAAAAATATATCTCAGGCACCTTCTAGCATATAACCAACCAATCACATTGGTCTGTCTCTAATTAGGAATCAAATGAGATGTACCTGCTGCTTTACTCAAGCTATGCCATAATTTTAATACCTTTCAATATTATTTTATTATCTTAAAGTGTTTTATTTTTGTCTCCCCCAGAATCAGAAAGGAGAAACAACTCTGAAATTTTTAGTGCTTCAGTCCATTCAGCAAAGAGAGGGATGGTTTTGCCTTTTCAGCCTCTTTCTCTTGCTTTCAACCATGTGAACTATTACGTTGACATGCCTGCTGTAAGTAGATCTAACATATGTCGCCCTTTTTTCATTTTGATGCAACAGATTTATCTCTATAAAGTTCTCGGTTGTATTCTCCTGCACTCATTTTTCCTAGATTGGAGTTAATGCATCAAAACTTGTTTGATTTGAATGAATAGGGTAATTATTGAATTGAATGGCTTAATGTGGCATCTCTAGTTTGTTATAACACATGCTGATTAATGAACTAAATCTCCAATTTTTGTAATATTCTATAGATAATCCTGTCCAAGTGATTTATTGCACCTTCTGTTGGATCATATATTCTTTATCTAACTTGATAAATAAATCCTCTCCCTTGGATAAACAGAATATAAAGGCCTGGAAAACCAGGAATAACCTTGATGATCAATTTCTTTCGGTTATGTTTGTATAAGAGTAGTCTAAACTTCTAGCATTTAAAAATAAAAATAAGGATTTAAATTTTATAGCATTTCTAAATTTCTAGATTTCAACTTTTTTTTTTTGTTTCAACCGATTTCAAAATTAAGGATGACAACATATATATGAGATCAATTATAAACTTTTCATATTCATTCAACTCCAAATTTCTTTTCTATCCAAATAGGATTTTAGTTTTTTATAGTATGAGATTCCTCAATAGAGGTATCTTGTTTTTTATCAAGATACAAACATATCACTAAACTTGTTCCATCTAAGGTGGGGGAAGAAAGGAACCAAAAATCATAACTGTCCTTTTTTTTTCTCATCAGGAAATGAAGAGACGAGGAGTCGAGGAAGATCGCCTTCAGTTACTGTGTGATGTAAGCGGTGCATTTAGGCCCGGAGTTTTGACTGCATTGGTTGGAGTAAGTGGAGCTGGAAAGACTACATTGATGGATGTTCTAGCGGGAAGGAAAACTGGTGGTTATATTGAAGGGAGCATCAGTATTTCTGGTTATCCTAAAAATCAAGAGACTTTTGCTAGGATAAGTGGTTACTGTGAACAAAATGACATTCACTCACCATATATGACCATTTATGAATCACTTGTTTACTCTGCTTGGCTGCGTCTTGCACCTGAAATTGACAAGCAAACACGAATGGTATGCTGCAATTTGCGCTTTCACTACTTCATGTTCTGTAAGATTTATAATTTCCGTTTGCACATTTGAGTACTGTCTTTTTTTTATTATTTTACATTAACACTCTATAGATATTTGGTTTGTCATTCTAGATTTCTTTATATTATTCCTGCAATTATGTTCTTTGTTAGTCCATAATTTAATAGGACAAATAACAATTTAACTGTAGATGTTTGTGGAGGAGGTTATGGAGTTGGTTGAACTTGACACTTTGAGAGATGCTCTAGTTGGACTTCCAGGGGTTGATGGTTTATCAACTGAGCAACGAAAAAGACTCACAATTGCTGTTGAGCTTGTTGCAAATCCTTCCATCATATTCATGGATGAGCCAACATCAGGACTCGATGCAAGAGCTGCAGCTATAGTTATGAGGACAGTCAGGAATACAGTGGATACAGGACGCACTGTTGTTTGTACAATCCACCAACCAAGCATAGATATTTTTGAAGCTTTCGATGAGGTTCTCGATCACTTCCTCTTGCATCATAAATTTTGATCCTATATAGTTTTGTATGTTGATGCAACATTGTTTCCTAAAATGAGATATTGTATTTCTATATCCAGCTACTTTTGATGAAAAGGGGAGGTCAAGTTATTTATGCTGGCCCTCTTGGTCAGCACTCCCACAAGCTTATCGAATATTTCGAAGTGAGTTTCCAATTACTTAAAAGTTTTTGAAGTGTTTGATAATTTAATTAATTAAAACTTTATTTCAAAATCTTATATATTTTCATTCATAAAATACAATAATGAATTACTTTTAATACGTGCAAGATATATAATCATGTAGAAAGTGTTGATAGAATGAATTAATTCTAGGAATTCCACTAAGTTTTGAGTTTCTAATTCATAAAAGAAACTATCTTGTAGGCAATTCCAGGGGTACCAAAGATTGTAGAAGGTGTGAACCCTGCAACATGGATGTTGGAAATAAGCACTCCCCAAGCTGAGGCTAGCTTGAATATAGACTTTGCTGATATTTATGCAAATTCGGAACTTTATCAGTGAGCATAAGATATATATTTTATCAAAATATATTATTTCAAAATCATCTTCCTTATGTGTCCGCTTTGTTTTCCAGAAAAATTCAGGAACTTATCAACGAATTGAGTGATCCACCACCAGATTCTAAGGATTTATATTTCCCTAAAAAGTACTCCAAGAGTTTTTCTACTCAATGCCAGGCTTGCTTTTGGAAACAATATTGGTCATATTGGAGAAACCCACAATATAATGCTGTCCGGTTTTTCTTGACAGTCATCATAGGCTTAATATTTGGCACAATGTTTTGGCAGATGGGTGACAAGACGTACGATTTCTAACTTCTAAATTGTTTTTTTTTGTTGCATTTTTCTCTCCATATCACTATATGCATTGCAATATGTTTTATCAGTAATATAAGAAGAAACTTCTTATATAGACCAGTCGAAAATGTTAATATCAATCTACTTTTCCTGATGTTTTTAAATCAAAGCTTATTTGCTTCTATATTCAGAATTTCTATAGAAATATTAAAACCAAGTAATGTTTTCTTTATTGAGGAAAAACCAGGATTTAATTGGTACATTTTAGTGTTGACGTTTTCTATATGAACTTGTAGAGAATGTTTTCCTTTTAAGTAGTATTTAATCTTCGTAATCATGGCTTACAATTTCCTCATCTTGATGCTCCTATTGGACATACATAGTTCCACACAACAAGAGGTTTTGAATCTAGTTGGAGCTTTCTATGCTGCCGTCTTTTTCCTTGGTTCCAGCAATGCTATCAATGTGCAGCCTGTTGTGGCTGTTGAGAGAACAGTCTTCTATCGTGAAAGAGCTGCAGGGATGTACTCAGCCATGGCCTACGCATTTGCTCAAGTAAGTCTTCTAAATATGTTTGTTTCTTTTCCTATTTGTCATTAAAGAGTAAATTATGAGGTTATGCTTGGTCATTCTATGATGTTTTCATTTAAAAATATGAAAGAAGGAAAGTATGAATGTGGAAACTTGAAAAGTCATTTAATTTTATGGATGGATTTGCTAGTAAACAGATTATCGAGTTTTCATGTCCGTCATGAAAACACTAGTTATAAGTAAAAGAAAAGACCAGATTTCAGAGATGACAAAGAAATATGGCAAAATAATAGCAAATTAAAAATTCCAATTAGTACTCCTAGTGTGCTAAAAGTTTCCAGTTCTTTTTAAGTTTTAATAATTATTCAAGTAGTTGATCTATTGCTTAAAGTTGCTAAAGTATCAATTCAACATCGATATGACTGATTGTGCTTCATTAGACGAAGAAGAAAGAACACCATTTATTTAGTGATGAACTATGTATATATTACAAACAGACTAGTTTCTTGTTGATTGCTTTTGCAGTTTTTTAGCAGAACAGGCAAAATAACTGATCTGTGGCTATAGTTGTGAAATTGTTTCTTCAGTAATTATTTGTTGTTTAATTGGTAGGCCATAATTAACAAGGAAAATTATTTCGCATCTTCCTTTGAAATCTAGTGCTTGCATATATTCAATTTGGAAAGATTGTGTTTATAATTTCATTCGTCACTCTAAGTCAATTTTATTTTCTCAAAAAACTGAGAGATACTTATAATTTTTGTTTTTGCAGGTGAGCATTGAGGCACTATACATACTTGTTCAGGGATTCATCTATACAATTCTCCTTTTTTCAATGATTGGCTTTACTTGGCATGCGAAGAACTTCTTCTGGCTCTTCTACTTCATTGTAATGTCCTTCACCTACTTTGCCCTTTATGGTATGATGGCTGTGGCACTCACACCCAATCACCAAGTTGCCGGTATCGTCTCTAGTTTCTTCTACAACTTCTGGAACTTGTTCTCAGGCTTCCTGATTGCACGACCGGTAAGTGATTACATATCTTAAGGGATGTATGGTTCCTGAACAAATTGTTCATTTGATATTTGCGCCGAACTCTTGGTGACACATTTTGCAGGATATTCCTATATGGTGGAGGTGGTACTACTGGGGAAATCCAGTATCTTGGACAATTTATGGTGTCATAGCATCGCAGTTGGGGAAAAGGGGGGGCAATGTTCAGATTCCTGGACAACCTGATAGACCACTTACAGAATACTTGAAAGATAACCTGGGTTATGAGTATAGCTTTGTTAAGTGGGCGGCATTAACTAACTTGGGCTTTGTCATCATGTTCTTCTTTGTCTTTGCATATTCTATCAAGTTCCTCAACTTCCAAAAGAGATAGGTAAATTCTTCAACTTGATACTTGCAATGAAAGGACGGAAGGAATAAAGTGTTTGCAGGAGTCACAGTTTTCCTTGGTAACAAATGAAGTCTTTCAGCTGAAGCATACTCTCGATTGTTAAATTAAGTATAGTCCTGTCTTATTGTGAAGTCACAGTTTTCTTGAACACTATTTTTAATAAATATATACGTTTAGCTTTTTAAGTGTGATCTCAACAAGGCTATATCCTTCAGGAATTATAGGATACTATATGTTGATTGGATTTTTTTAATTCGGTGAACGTACATATTATTATCGTAATACATTTGATTGCGTTATATTAGTTCGAATCTAATTAAGCGATCTACTTGATGACTCACTAATTTCAATTTATTTGATATGAGTTTAATGTGTATAATTCATTAGTCTGAATATATTATTTATGATGGACCAATGATGGATCCAACCCGATCTATAAATAAGGCGTGGTTTCCGTAGAGCTGACTAATCTGACAGATCTTCATACTTCCTATCGGTGAGAAGAGTTTTATGACACCGTCACCTCAACACCCTACAGAAGATTTACCTTTTACTTCTTCGCAGGAACTCCAAATATTTTTGATGACGCGAGATTGATAGTTACTTCGCTGCAATCAGATTCACTTTATATTTATGTCATCATTTATTTTACATTTCCTATTTATTGTAAAGTTTCGTTAAAATTATATCTGCATCATGAATCATCTTGTATCCATTTATTTTTTTAATACATGTCTTACATTCATGATTTCCATCAATTGGTATCAGAGCATAGTTGTTTTATCGATTTTTATGGCATAAGGTTATAGGTTTTCATTGTTTTTTGTCGGTTTTGTTTAAGATATGAATCTATTGTCGTACAACGATGATTATTCAATGAAAACATGAAAGGAAAACCTAGTTTTAAGCACTAAATCTAAGTTTTTGAGTTTATATTTGAAGAACACGAAGAACGAAGATGGAAAAAAGTCATAATCATCGATGTTCATGGTGAAACAATCGTGTTTGATTCGAAAAACCCATTCTGAGTCACCCATCAGTTGACTGATGCATTGCTTAAGTCGATTGTTGTACCTAAAAGGTTGAATAGAATGTTTTTAAGTTGACTACACCACTTGATTGATCTATCACCAATCGACTACTATAAGGGGTTAGTCGACTGATGTGCAAAACTTGGACACATAATATTTTTCGAGTCAACTAAGACACTCGATTGGTAGTATTAATTGATTGATGGGCCCAAGGTTGTGCACAAAAGGGTTTCTAGTCAATTGGAGCACTTGACTGATTGTCCTGGTCGACTACTATCAAGTTCTAGTCGATTGGTACTCATATATAGTCATCCATAGAATATTTTCAAGTCGATTGATTTTGTGTATCGATCGACTGACTGACGTGGATGAAGACAGAGATGATCCTTGATGTTTAGAGGTCTTGGACGAAATAATAAAAATTGAACCCTTTTATATGTAAAAAATTTATTTTTGGATAAAATTAGACCTTTTTACATGTAATATTTTGAAATATAATTTTTTATCCCTAGGTGGGGGCCCCAGTTACCCTTGCCCAGGGTTGGCTCTATTGGTGCAATCAATCCAGGTCATTATTGACTAGACTTGAGTAAGACTCGAGTGATGTTTTGATGTTTGACAATAGATTGACAATGTTTGACAATATGGTTTGATCGTATGTTAATCATATGACTAGTGTATGATTGGGATATCCAAGGTCATATGAGAGAGATTGTGATGAGGAGATTATTGGAGTAATTTGCCTCAGGTTAAGGTTGACTAAGCTCGAGTGAGATTCGAGTAGAAGTTTAAGTATGGATACTTGGCAAGGGAAGTCAAAGATTGGATTCTTGGCAATGGAGAAGTCCAAGTATGGATACTTGGTAAGGAAAAGTCCAAGGGTAAAGTCGCAAGAGAAAGTCCAAGTGTGAATACTTGGCAAAAGAAAAGTCTAAGGGTGTAGTCTTGACGGTGAAAGTCCAAATATGGATATTTAGAAAAGGAAAAGTCCAAGGGTGTAATCTTGGTCACGTAAGTCAAAGTGTGTAGTCTTGGTGGTGAAAGTCTAAACATAGATATTTGGCAAAGGAAAGTCCAAAGGTGTAGTCTTGGCCACATAAGTCCAAGTTTGTAGTCTTGGCAGTGAAAGTCCAAGCATTGAGCCATGGTAATGGAGAATTCCCGGAGGCTCTTGGCAAAGGAGACTCAGTTAGCATGACATAGCCGAAGGAAGCACTTGAAAGCTAGTGTAAAGGGTGAATGAGTCGTGGAGGACTCAGATGGATCCTGAGATCGTGAGGCTGATGGAGATGGCTAGAAGGCTTATGTCTAGGCTAAGATTTAATATCAAGTATGAGGGGATCATACTTGGATTAAACCTCATGTTTGAGGTTTACCAGTTGACTAGGGCTTTGGACTAGTCGACTGGCCAAGTGCATGACACTCGGGAGCTCAGCTGACTCATGGCAATCAATTGGGGTTATGACCCAGTTGACTGATGGTGTAATCGACTGTGGCTCGATTGCTGCTGTGACTCTAGCAATCAACTGATGGCTTTCACTAGTCGACTAGCCATTGGCTGTCAACTGCCATGGATGAGAAGTCGACTGGATGTAAGTGGACAAGGCATAGAAGGTCTTATAGTCGATTGGACAATCGACTACTAGCTTGGCAGTCGACTAATGGTAATGGCAGTCGACTGCTCAAGTATACGTTGTGTTGGGAGTATAGGGAATATAATCAAAGTCCCACATTAGTAAGACATAGAAAAGATCATGTTCTTATAAGATAAAAAGATATCTCCATTGGCATGAGACCTTTTAGGTAAAGCTCAAAAATAAAATTATGAGGGCTTAGGCCTAAAGTGGACAATATCATGCCATTGTGGAGATATGTGAATCTTATAGGCACTAACAATTGGTATCAGAGTCATGGTCAATGTCAAGCCATGAACCTCGAACAAAGGAAGTGGAGTTCCCATGTCTGGATCAAGAAAACTAGACACCAGGCAGGAAGTCTAGTTGGGCCTGTTGAGGATTTGGTGGCCGCTAGAGGGGGGGTGAATAGCGCGTTTCAATGTATCGATGGAATTCGTTGCGTGCTTGCTACAAAATGTATTATACACAGTGGAAATAGAAATAATAAAACAAATACAACATAAATACAAGCACTACATAAGATATATCGTGGTTCGGAACCGAATGGTTCCTACTCCACGGATCGGGCTCTAAAAGCCGTAGCAATGCAAACACGCACTATTAATTCAATAAACTCCTTCTCGGAACAATCCGGAGGTGGAAAAACCTCGTAAAATAACTCTTACAATAGTAAGAAACAAATACAAGCAAGATACAATAATAAAATGCAATACAAGTAAAGAAAACAACTTTACAAGAGCTTTTGGATTGCTTGCTTTGCAGTTGCTTGAGTTGCACTTGGAGACCCTGAATTACACTAGTAATTTGCCCCAAAATTCCTCAAGAAATGCTTGCCAAAATCCCTCTTCCGAGCTACTTTTATAACTTACAATCGGGCTAGATTTCGCCTATCAGTCGACTGATGACATTGTTGCTGTGAGACAACGTTGCAATCCACGCTGAAAAAATCTAATGGATAGGACATCAGTCGACTGATAGATCCTTCACTCGACTGTTAACCCCAGCAGTCGAGTCCAACTCTATTCTGTGCCCGAATTCTTGAGCACCAGTCGACTGATTACCAGATCAGTCGACTGATCGAGCCAGCAGTCGACTACCCATCTTTGACAGTCGACAACTAGGGCACTCCCCGCAGTCAAACCCTAGTTGACTCACTCCAGTCGACTACTCATAGGTCTCAGTCGACTGATACACTTCAAACATGAGGTTTTAACCCAAGTATGGTTCCCCCATACTTGCTATACCACCCTTAACCTAGACCTAAGCTTTCTAGCCACCTCCATCAGCCTCGCGCCCCCATACTTGCTAGACCACCCTTAACCTAGACCTAAGCTTTCTAGCCACCTCCATCAGCCTCGCGCCTATCGGATCCCTCCAAGTCATCCATGACTTGTTCATCCATACGCTAGCCTTCAGGTGCTTCCATTGGCT
The DNA here is from genome assembly GCA_025175895.1 of Wurfbainia villosa. Classification (NCBI taxonomy): domain Eukaryota; kingdom Viridiplantae; phylum Streptophyta; class Magnoliopsida; order Zingiberales; family Zingiberaceae; genus Wurfbainia; species Wurfbainia villosa. Next base: position 30,756,853 of record CM046000.1, on the reverse strand, counting down.
GTGTCATGCTAACGGTGTCTACACCGCCAAGGCACATTGGACTTATGCTGCCAAGACTCCGCTTGGACTTTACGCTACCATCCATTGGACTTATGCTGCCAAGACTTCACCCTTAGACTTTATGCCGCCAATATCAAACCCCTTGGACTTTCCAAATGCCAAGAATCAAGCTTGGACTTTCCCTTGCCAACCCATGTTGGACTTTCCATGCCAAGACCCATGCTTGGACTTTCCTTGCCAACCCATGTTGGACTTTACATGCCAAGGCCCATGCTTGGACTTTTCCTTACCAAGATCCATGCTTGGACTTTACATGCCAAGTACTCAAGACTTGGACTTTCCATGACATGGTCAACCCCAGTCAACCATCAAAATCCCCCTCGAGTCAAACTCGAGTCCGGTCAATCATGACCCGGGTTGATTGCACCAACAATCTCCCCAAAATATTATCAGACATTAATGTCAAATCACCATGTCAAACATCAAAATATCGCTCGAGTCAAACTCGAGTCCGGTTAATCGTGACCTGGGCCGATTGTACTAACAATCTCCCTCTTTTTGATGTTTGACAAAATCACATACCTTTGAGTTAGAACACTAACTCAAATCTTCTTACCAATTATCCCAAATTGGTAATTTCATAAATTCTCCCAATAATTCTTCTAAACATTCTCTCCCTTTTTGACTAACATCAAAAATGTTCTCTCCAAGGAGGTTAATGTCTCATGTCCCAATTGTTGGTGCAATCAGCCTAGGTCATGATTGACCAGACTCGAGTTTGACTCGAGTGATGTTTTGATGTTTGACAAAGTAAGTTGACATTGATGTTTGACATTAATGTCTGTTGATGTTTTGGGGAGATTGTTTATACAATCAACCCGGGTTATGTTTAACTGGACTCGAGTTTGACTCGAGGGAGACTTTGATGGTTGACTAGGGTTGACCATGTGATTATGGAAAGTCCAAGTCATGGGTACTTGGCATGGAAAGTCCAAGTGGGACACTTGGCATTTGGGAAAGTCCAAGCATGGGTTTTAGCATGGAAAGTCCAACATGGGTTGGCAAGGGAAAGTCCAAGCTTGAGTCTTGGCATTTGAGAAGTCCAAGGGGTTTGATATTGGCGGCGTAAAGTCCAAGCAGGAGTCTTGGCAGCATAAGTCCAATGATTGGCGGTGTAAAGTCCAAGCGGAGTCTTGGCGGCGTAAGTCCAATGTGCCTTGGCGGTGTAGACACCGTTAGCATGACATAGCCGATGGAAGCACCTGAAGGCTAGCGCGATGGATGAACAAGTCATGGATGACTTGGAGGGATCCGAGAGGCGTGAGGCTGATGGAGGTGGCTAGAAGGCTTAGGTCTAGGCTAAGGGTGGTCTAGCAAGTATGGGGACACCATACTTGGGTTAAAACCTCATGTTTGAGGTGTGCCAGTCGACTGGCGTAGTCAACTATGGTTTGACTGCGGGAATTGCCCTAGCAGTTGACTGTCATAGATGAACAGTCGACTGATGCTCATATTTTGGGGCATAGAATGGAGTCTCACTCGACCGCTGGGACGAGCAGTCGAGTGATGGCTTATCAGTCGACTAATGCTCATGATCAGTCAACTGATGTCCTAGCTGTTGGATCTTTCCAGCGTGGATTACACCGTTGTCTCACAGCAACAGTGTGATCAGTTGACTGATGGTCTCGATCAGTCGACTGATCGACATTTTCCAACACAGGTTGAAGCTATAAAAGAAGCTCGTGATGGAGAAAAATGGATCCGGTTTTTTAGAGCTTTAGGGGTGATTTGTTGCTGCAAATCAGGTCTCCAAGTGCTAATCAAACAACCAAGCATTCAAGCAATCAAAAGCAAGTGTTGTAAAGTTTTTCTTTACTTGTCTTTCACATTAATTGTTGTAATTGCTTGTTTTTGTTTCTTACTGTTGTAAGATTGCTTATAAGGGGTTTCTCCACCTCCGACTTGTGTCGAGAAGGAGTGTTTATCATAGTGGTGTGTGATTGGCATCGCTAGGGTTTGTACGAATCCAATCCGTGGAGTAGGAACCGTTCGGTTTCGAACCTGTTGGGTTTCCGGCACCGCGGCGTGTGTGTGTTCGATCATGTTTCGTAAACATGAACACAGCGGAAGCAATAAAAAAATAATAAATCTACATTTATTACAACACACACAACACACGCATGCATATTACAACAAGTGTAGACATAACCGTAAATTTAAATTTGCAATAAAAGGAAATTTATCTACGTTATACCTTTCGTATGACGTGTAGCGGGAACGACATCAACCGGAACGATCCTCGCTAGAATCATCTCTATCCGTATCCACGCTGAGTTCCTCGGGATGACTTCGCTAAGCCACGAGCTTCGTCTTCGTACGGGTTACTAGCCTCGTGTTGAAGACGACGTGATCGAGAGATGATCACGATCCGAATCCAAATTCGGATCCTAATACGAGTTCTCAAAACTCGCTTCTCCGGAGTGGTATTCGTCAACCAATTGACGAATCCTTCGTCCTCCACCTCAGAGGATTACCGGAGATCGAATCCCCGGTAAGTTAGCCACTGTCGGAGCTCTAACCGTCATCCAAACGACGCTCCGACGAGAGGAGAAGAAGCTGTCCAGAAAACTGGACAGCTTGGTGGAGGAGTAGGCGCCGGCCAAAACAAGGAAGCCAAGTGCTCACCTTTTCACCGAGGCCTAGGAAGATCACCGGAGGGTCGCCGGAGGGTTCACCGGCTGAAGCTTGGACGCCGGCAAGGAGATGGACGGCGGCACAACAAGCTGGGCGGCACACCTAGGGTTGGCGCCGAAATCTCCAAGGATGAGGTGGGCGGCAACCTTAGGGCAAGGGTTTTGGATTAGGGCTTAATTATCCCTTAAGCCCTCTTTTATAGAGAACTACTTCTCTTAATGGTTATTGGATCATAACCATTAGGCCCGTTAACCCGCTCCATTAAGATAAGTTAAAATAAACCAAACCATGATGGTTTATTTTAAGTTAAAACGAACCGAACCAACTTTTGGTTCATTCGTTTAAAATAAACCAAACCCTTTGGTTTATTCTCATCCATTTGATTAGAACCAAACTATTTTGGTTCATCCATTACGTCTTCATAAGACACGGCCCATCCACGCTTCCATTGCGACTGAAACGATTTCACGCTCGCTTTATGTTTGGTCCAACCAAACCTAGTTTCTCTCGGTCTGAGAATCCCATTCTCAAGCTCGTTTTAAATCCTTTGGATTACGCTCGTTGTGCGTGTGACCAAATAGGTTCTCGGTTTATGTTGGTCGTCTATAATTAACCATTAATTATAGAACGATCATGAGTGGCACCTAGTAGTACATCATGATCCCCAATTAACCGAAAAGATCAACGGTTGATCCAGAACTATTTCTGAAACCCTTCTCTCAAATGATTCGTGCCCCATTCCCTTCACTCATCTTATACCCACTTGGTTCAGGACATGGTCTATTGTGTCAGTCCCCACTAGGCTGACTACGTCACACCTAGTCCAAGTATCATTTCCTCGTCCTACGGATTCTAGTTACTCCACATGTATCGAAGAGTACCTTACTCTAAACATGTAATGCTTTGGCCAAAGACTTTAGTAACAATCCGACGAGAGGCCATGGGTATACATCTCCTCGCAAGGAGTGGTGAATCCTTTATAGGCTATTCAAACACCTTGATCACGACTTATACCCAATCATCCCGGGTCCACATCTCCTTAGAGATGTTTGCTTAAGATGTCAAAGCATAAGTCTCCATGATCAAGATGACTTGAATACCGCAAGTCTAAGGAACATCGCACTTAAGCCACAGTAAGAACTTCATTGACATATCTATATATGCAGAGAACCATATGAAGTCTTACGGCTGGTCACTCCAATGAACTAGTTACCATAACTAGCATCCACGATTAACTCCGGACATCACAATGTCTCCAGCCAGTGAGAATCAGCTACTTGGATACACCAAGGAGTATACCTCGTGCTAGTCTCGACAGAATTGATGGTGTCCAAATCCATCAATTCATCGACTAGGGATAATTCCGATACATCACAATTACACATGTAGAGATACTCACTAGTTGTGATTCAATCATAAATTCTCTCATGCTGTGAATCGTATCGTGGACATTCAGTAAATGAGTTTAAGATCCAATCAAATACATAAAACATGTATACTCAAATAGTGAATCTTCATTTATCATATAAATGGTTCATACATAAGGCGATTGCCTTAGGACATCTCTCATATATTACTAACAGACTCCTACTTGGCCTAATGTCAATCGCTACGGTATCCAATACCATAAGCTCGAACATGACCCTCAAACTTATTTTGAGGTAATGCCTTAGTCAAGGGATCCGCTAAGTTCCTTTCAGTGGGAATTTTCTCGATTTGTATTTCGTTCCTACTGATGATCTCTCTGATAAGATGATAGCGGCGAAGCACATGTTTGGATCGTTGATGAGACCTTGGCTCTTTCGCCTATGCAATTGCTCCATTGTTGTCACAGTAGACCGGTATTGCTTCAACAATGGCCGAAATCACACCAAGTTCATGAACGAACTTCTTGATCCAAACCGTTTCCTTTGTTGCTTCCGAAGCTGCAATGTATTCTTCCTCAGTGGTAGAATCCGCTACAGTCTCTTGTTTGGAACTTTTCCAACTCACTGCGCCACCATTCAAGGTGAACACGTATCCAGATTGAGATCTAGAATCATCCTTGTCTGTCTGGAAGCTGGCATCCGTATACCCGCGTATCACCATGTCCCCTTCTCCATATATTAGGAACACATCCTTAGTTCTTCTCAAGTACTTAAGGATCGACTTAACAGCCGCCCAATGATCCATTCCTGGATCAGACTGGTATCTGCTTGTGACACTCAGAGCGTACGATACATCGGGCCTTATACAAAACATAGCATACATGATAGATCCTATTGCGGATGCATAGGGAATCTTACTCATGCAAATCCTCTCGTCTTCTGTGCGCGGACACATAGACTTCGAAAGGTGTACCCCATGCCTGATGAGTAAGAAACCTTTCTTGGATTCCGACATGCTAAACCTCTTTAGCACTCGGTCTATATATGTAGACTGCGAAAGACCAAGCAACCATTTCGATCTATCTCTATAGATCTAAATCCCGAGGATGTAGGTTGCTTCTCCCAGGTCTTTCATGGAGAATGTCTTGGATAACCAAACCTTCACTGACTGTAAGATTGAAACATCATTTCCTATAAGTAGTATGTCATCGACATACAATACTAGGAACACGACTGCACTCCCACTAACCTTCTTGTACACACAAGGTTCGTCTGGATTTTGTGAGAAATCAAACTTTTTGATTGTCTCATCAAAACGGATATTCCAGCTCCTGGATGCTTGCTTCAATCCATAAATGGACCGTCGCAATTTGCATACCTTGGTTTTATCAACCGATGTGAAACCCTCAGGCTGTATCATATACACGTCCTCGAGCAGGTTTCCATTAAGGAAAGCTGTTTTCACATCCATCTGCCATATCTCATAATCATAATGAGCCGCTATGGCCAGGAGCATCCGAATGGATTTAAGCATAGCTACAGGCGAATAGGTTTCGTCATAATCAACACCTTGTTTTTGACGATATCCTTTCGCCACCAATCTAGCCTTATAGGTAATTACATTACCATCCATGTCGGTTTTCTTCTTGAAACCCACTTGCACCCTATAGGCTTTATCCCTTCAGGTGGGTCAACCAAGTTTCAAACTTGGTTTTCATACATGGAATCCATTTCCGACTTCATGGCACCAAGCCACTTATCCCTTTATGAACTTGTCAGCACTTCTTCATAACTGGTAGGCTCCTCATCATCAATGAGTAACACGTCGTTCGATTCACTTACGAGAAATCCATATCTCTCAAGAATATTGTGTGTTCTACCAGATCTACGAAGATGTGGTGTTACAATAGGTCCAGCCGATTGCTCATCACTATGAGTTGTCGGCTGTTGTGCTTCACCAGGTATCTCATTAATGTCTATTTGAGTCTCTCGAGCCTCCTCAAGCTCGACGACACTCCCACTGTTTTCTTGCAAGAGAAACTCTTTCTCTAGAAACACAGCATGCCTTGAAACAAACACCTTTTGTTCCACAGGATGATAGAATTGATAACCCCTTGTTTCCTTAGGGTATCCAATAAATAGACATTTATCAGACTTAGCATCCAATTTGTCTGATACAGTCCGCTTCACATAAGCAGGACAACCCCATATCTTTAAGTAAGATACATGAGGTTTCTTACTATTCCATAACTCATATGGAGTAGTTGAGACTACCTTGGTAGGCATTCTGTTTAACAAGTAAACAGCTGTCTGAAGTGCATAACCCCAAAAGGACTTGGGAAGAGTCGCATGATTCATCATTGACCTGACCATGTCCAACAAGGTCCGGTTACGCCTCTCAAATACACCATTATGCTGTGGTGTATATGGCGGAGTCCATTGAGACAATATACCATTGTCTCTTAGATAATCAAGAAACTTCTGACTCAAGTATTCACCACCTCGATCCGATCGAAGTATTTTAATACACTTGTCATGTTGTTTCTCTACTTCATTTTTGAACTCTTTGAACCTTTCAAAGGCTTCAGACTTGTGTTTCATCAAGAACACATACCCAAACCGTGAGTGATCATCGGTGAAGGTAATGAAGTAGCTATAGCCTCCTAATGCTTGAGTTGACATAGGTCCACATACATCGATGTATTAGACCTAGTAACTCTCCCACTCGTTCACCTTTTCCAGTAAAAGGTAACTTAGTCATCTTGCCTTTTAAGCATGATTCGCATGTATCGTATGAATCCAATTCAAACGATTCCAGAATTCCACATCGGTGTAATTCGGACATGTGTTTCTTGCTTATATGACCAAGACGACAATGCCACATATAGGAGTCTATTTGATTATTCTTTCGAGCACGCGTGTTGCTCGCTTCGATATTGAAAATGTCACTGGATACGTCCAACGTATAAATGCCATTACTCAAAGTTCCAGTTACATAAAGTACGTCATTCAAAGTTATATAACAACAATTGTTACTAAACGTCAAATGGAAACCATTTCTATTTAAACAGGAAATAGAAACAATGTTCTTTATTAGAGAAGGAACATAATAGCAATTGTTCAGTTCTAAGACTAGTCCACTAGGGAGCTTCAGCAAATAAGTTCCGATGGCGACCGCAACAACTTTTGCTCCATTGCCAACTCGCAAATTTGACTCCCCTCTGACAAGTCTTCTTCTATTCCTTAGCCCCTGTATGTCATTACATATATGTGAGCCACACCCAGTATCCAATACCCAAGTGTCTAAGGAAATAGAATGACAATCAATAACGAAGATACCTGAAGAGGATGGGGCATCGGATGCCTTCTTCTTCTTCATGGACTCAAGATAGATCTTGCAGTTTCTTCGCCAGTGGCCTTCCTTGCCACAGTGATGGCAAGTGCCCTTTTGCGCTGGTTCCGCCTTCTTTGCCTTTTTGTTCTTTCCTTTCTTCTGTTCTTTTGCTTTCCTCTTAGAGCCTTTCTTTGAGGAATCAACTAACAGAACCGCCTTCTCCTCATGCTTCACAGAAGGCTCCACAGTCTTCAGCATATTGAGGAGCTCGGGAATGGTGGATTCTAATTTGTTCATCCGATAGTTCATCACAAATTGTGAGAAACTCTTGGGCAAACAATGCAGAATTAAGTCAATACTTAACTCATGATCCATCACAAAACCGAGGGTGGCTAGCCGCTCGATGTACCCGTTCATCTTTAGCACAAACTGCACTATAGACGAACCTTCTTGCATCTTCGTGGTGAAGAGGAGCCTAGAGACCTCGAACCTTTCGGATCTCTCTTGCTCATCGAACAACTCATGAAGATGGAAGACCATAGTATTAGCATCCATATGCTCATGCTGCTTTTGCAGCTCAGGTACCATCGCCGCTAGCATGATGCAACTCGCCAGCTCAGAATCTGCCACATGCTTCTGATAGACCAACATTTGGTCTGGAGTTGCATTGTCCTTAGGACGGTCAGGAAGAGGCTCTTCAAGGACATATGCAAGCTTTTCTGCCTTGAGAACAATTCTCAGGTTTCTAAGCCAGTCCAGGAAGTTAGGCCCAGTCAGTTTGTTCGAATCCAAAATAGTGCGCAAATTCAAAGACGTCATGATCAATTTATTGACCTAGAAATACAAAACGAGCATATATGAGAAAATGATTTTAAAATGCATCAATATACATTTATAAATCCCATTCATTTTTCGAATTTCAAAAACCCCAAAATCACTTCGGGAGATCGTAGGTCCATCTCCGAATGGGTTGATATCCATCATAGTTATGAACAACCTTGGAGAGAGTCCAACAAGCCATTCATAACTACGACGGTAGGTATCAACTATACCGATTGCATATCACGTATATGCAACTATCACAATGTGCTATCAACTAATTGAATGTTCACACATACATCGGGTTGTTAACACATTAACAAGTATGCATTATATGCATAACACCCAACTTCACCTCCCTTTACATCGACCTTGGAGAGAGTCCAACAAGCCGATGCTCCAGGTTAAAGCCAACCCATTAATCGGGAAATAGTTTTAATATGGTTAGAGCGCATTTAACCAATTAGCCCAGCTTGGAGAGAGTCCAACAACCAAAGCTAACGATTGACCTCTGACTCTTACCATATTAGTATTAAACTATTCCATGGTTTGAACATGTTCGGGTTCGAGCCGGGCTTGGAGAGAGTCCAACAACCCAAACAAGAAACGGAACTCTGGTTCTAACCATATTAATGGAAGGTGTAGGCTTTAATATTGTTTAAGGATTTTTATGTCTCATCCTCTTTGCATGCAAATAACTATTATCTACATGGCATGACATACATGACATACATCTACATGTCACGACACGCATGGCATAATGTTATGCATCTAATGCAATTACATGGCATACAATTATGTCATGTATATATTTCCTTATATGTCATAACTATTTATGGAAATAAAATATGTTTAAGATTTGATTCTCCAAATCAAATCATAATTAAATTAGGAAACAAATTTCCAAATCTAATCACATATTTTATTCATGAAATTATTTGATTAAGGAAAATCTATTTAGGAAACCAATTTCCTAAATCATTAAAACTACTTATGGAAATAAAATATTTTAAGATTTGATTTCCCAAATCAAATCATGATTAAATTAGGAAACAAATTTCCAGAATCTAATCAAATATTTTATTTATGGAAAATATCAATTTCCATAAATACTTCCAACTTTCCAAAAGTGGAAGATTTCCATAAATACTTCTAGACTTTCCAAAATTGAAAAATTTCCATAAATACTTCTAAATTTCCAAAATTAATAAATTTCCAGAAATACATTATGACTATCGCAAAACCATTTTTACGATTATGTCGAAACACAACCTGGGCTCTGATACCACTGTTGGGTTTCCGGCACCGCGGCGTGTGTGTGTTCGATCATGTTTCGTAAACATGAACACAGCGGAAGCAATAAAAAATAATAAATCTACATTTATTACAACACACACAACACACGCATGCATATTACAACAAGTGTAAACATAACCGTAAATTTAAATTTGCAATAAAAGGAAATTTATCTACGTTATACCTTTCGTATGACGTGTAGCGGGAACGGCATCAACCGGAACGATCCTCGCTAGAATCGTCTCTATCCGTATCCACGCCGAGTTCCTCGGGATGACTTCGCTAAGCCACGAGCTTCGTCTTCGTACGGGTTACTAGCCTCATGTTGAAGACGACGTGATCGAGAGATGATCACGATCCGAATCCAAATTCGGATCCTAATACGAGTTCTCAAAACTCGCTTCTCCAGAGTGGTATTCGTCAACCAATTGACGAATCCTTCGTCCTCCACCTCAGAGGATTATCGGAGATCGAATCCCCGGTAAGTTAGCCACTGTCGGAGCTCTAACCGTCGTCCAAACGACGCTCCGACGAGAGGAGAAGAAGCTGTCCAGAAAACTGGACAGCTTGGTGGAGGAGTAGGCGCCGGCCAAAACAAGGAAGTCAAGTGCTCACCTTTTCACCGAGGCCTAGGAAGATCACCGGAGGGTCGCTGGAGGGTTCACCGGCTGAAGCTTGGACGCCGGCAAGGAGATGGACGGCGGCACAACAAGCTGGGCGGCACACCTAGGGTTGGCGCCGAAAATCTCCAAGGATGAGGTGGGCGGCAACCTTAGGGCAAGGTTTTTGGATTAGGGCTTAATTATCCCTTAAGCCCTCTTTTATAGAGAACTACTTCTCTTAATGGTTATTGGATCATAACCATTAGGCCCGTTAACCCGCTCCATTAAGATAAGTTAAAATAAACCAAACCATGATGGTTTATTTTAAGTTAAAACGAACCGAACCAACTTTTGGTTCATTCGTTTAAAATAAACTAAACCCTTTGGTTTATTCTCATCCATTTGATTAGAACTAAACTATTTTGGTTCATCCATTACGTCTTCATAAGACACGGCCCATCCACGCTTCCATTGCGACTGAAACGATTTCATGCTCGCTTTATGTTTGGTCCAACCAAACCTAGTTTCTCTCGGTCTGAGAATCCTATTCTCAAGCTCGTTTTAAATCCTTTGGATTACCCTCGTTGTGCGTGTGACCAAATAGGTTCTCGGTTTATGTTGGCCGTCTATAATTAACCATTAATTATAGAACGATCATGAGTGGCACCTAGTAATACATCATGATCCCCAATTAACCGAAAAGATCAACGGTTGATCCAGAACTATTTCTGAAACCCTTCAGCAGCTCGAATGATTCGTGCCCCATTCCCTTCACTCATCTTATACCCACTTGGTTCAGGACATGGTCTATTGTGTCAGTCCCCACTAGGCTGACTACGTCACACCTAGCCCAAGTATCATTTTCTCGTCCTACGGATTCTAGTTACTCCACATGTATCGAAGAGTACCTTACTCTAAACATGTAATGCTTTGGCCAAAGACTTTAGTAACAATCCGACGAGAGGCCATGGGTATACATCTCCTCGCAAGGAGTGGTGAATCCTTTATAGGCTATTCAAACACCTTCGATCACTTAGACTTATACCCAATCATCCCGGGTTCACATCTCCTTAGAGATGTTTGCTTAAGATGTCAAAGCATAAGTCTCCATGATCAAGATGACTTGAATATCGCAAGTCTAAGGAACATCACACTTAAGCCACAGTAAGAACTTCATTGACATATCTATATATGCAGAGAACCATATGAAGTCTTACGGCTGGTCACTCCAATGAACTAGTTACCATAACTAGCATCCACGATTAACTCCGGACATCACAATGTCTCCAGTCAGTGAGAATCAGCTGCTTGGATACACCAAGGAATATACCTCGTGCTAGTCTCGACAGAATTGATGGTGTCCAAATCCATCAATTCATCGACTAGGGATAATTCCGATACATCACAATTACACATGTAGAGATACTCACTAGTTGTGATCCAATCACAAATTCTCTCATGCTGTGAATCGTATCGTGGACATTCAGTAAATGAGTTTAAGATCCAATCAAATACATAAAACATGTATACTCAAATAGTGAATCTTCATTTATCATATAAATGGTTCATACATAAGGCAATTGCCTTAGGACATCTCTCATATATTACTAACAGAACCACGTTAAATATTTGTATTTGCGTGTTGTATATTTCGTTATCATTATTATTTTTCTATTTCCGCTGCGCTAACGAAATTGTAGACGAACACGCGAACGAATTCCATCATCGAACAAGCACGACGCTATTCACCCCCCTCTAGCGGCCTCAAATATCCTACAATTGGTATCAAAGCCCGGGGCTCTTCTACGGATTAACCGTCGGGAGCTAAAAAACTAGAGGGAAGATGGAATTCCAAGACAAGCTTGGATGGGACATCAACACTCCACCGCCATATGATCGAGAAGACTTTTCGGCGTGGAGAACAAGAATGGAGACATTCTTGATGATGGATATAAAGGATTGGTTCATCCTCGTAGAAGGTTGTGAACCTCCTCGGGATAAGAAGGGACAAGTCCTCAAGTTGAAGAAATGGACCCAAGAGCAACGACAAAAATTCAAAACCAAAGCCAAGGTAACAAAACTTTTAGAAGATTTGATACCTAATGATGTTTTATCTAAGCTAGGTGAATATCTTGATGCCAAGGAGCTATGGGATAAATTGACCAAGTTCAATGAGAAGCCCCACTTGGCACAAGTAGAAGAAGATAAGGAAGAGGATGAAGAGAGTTCATCATCCTCACGAGCAAGTGAGGAATCGGAAGTTGAAGAGGAGTCAACTTCCGGATTGGTGGAAGAGGAGGTGGAAGAAGTAGAAGACACCTCCACCTCTAGAATTGAGGGGGAGGAAAGTGTTAGAATGTATACTGAAAGCCTAGCTCTTTTTGTATGAACATTTTATTTTGAAATAAGAATCACATGATCATTGTTTGCACTTTATATATTTATTATATGTGTGTGCATATTGTCTAATATCTCACATTGTAGATAACATGGTGCTTGGTGTGGCACAGAAGATCATGTTATCAGTACCTTGTAAGATATAAGTAAAGGCTCACAACCAAGATGGTTTTGGACAAACCATTGGCATGGTTGTAGTGTAGCTTGGTATTGTTTTATCTTGAACATAGAGTTACACTAGTACACTTAGGTGTATTGAGCAGGACCGACATAGAGGTGATTCAATTTAGTGCTGACTACATAATTGAATCGGACCTCGGATATTATGTTGTACATGCTCTTAATCCCGATATAATAACGGGCACATGTACTTAGTATTTATTTCTTTGATTTACCAGTGGGTGAGATTTAGATGGATTAAATCAATATGCCCGGTAAGTTGGGAAATAATATTATTTACATGGTGTGCTGTTGATTATAGGAGGAAACCGTGTCCTATATATTAGGTTGATGATGTCCCCTTGAGGAGCTCATAAGGTTCATCATGTAAACCCAGCTGGTTGACTTAGTCAACATGATGATAAGGTTGAGTGGTACTACTCGAGGAGTTAGATGTTAATTAATTGATGGTCAGTAAATCAATTAATTGACGGACATTCGATATCTTAAACACGGGGAGATAAATGTACAAATAATATATGGAGCCCATATTAATTTATGGGGGTTGGTGAGGTAGTTCAATGATGATCCTCTAGTGGAATGGAACATCATTGATGGATCAAGTTTGTGTGGTTCCGATCCATCGGGTGGCCAAGACCCAACTCCTCCTTATGGTCCCTATCGTAGCCTAATATAATCCTTGTGAAGTCTAGATCCAAGAATGTAAAACAAAACCTAGAACCAACGGTTGGATTAAATCCATAGATCCGATGGTTAGGATGAAACCCTAGAACCAACGGTTGGATTAAGTCCATAGATCCGATGGTTAGGATGAAACCCTAGAACCAACGGTTGGATTAAATCCATAGATCCGATGGTTAGGATGAAACCCTAGAACCAACGGTTGGATTAAGACCATAGATCCGATGGTTAGGATGAAACCCCAGAATCGACGGTTGGGATTAAATCCCTAGATCCGACGGTTGGGATAAAACCCTTGATCCGACGGTTGGGATGAAATCCTAGATCCTATGGTTGGGATGAAATCCTAGATCCGACGGTTGGGATCAAATCCCTAGACGGTGGAGATTAAATCCTAGAACCGTGGTGGAGATTAAATCCTAGAACCGACGGGTAGAGATTAAATCCTAGAACCGCGTGGAGATTAAATCCTAGATCCGACGGTGGAGATTAGAGGAGGCTTAAGCCTAAATTATAGAATTAGGGTTTGGCTCATCCATGGGTTGGGCGGCAACAAACCCTAGAGGAGTTAGGGGTTGGGCGGCAAGAATATAGGAAGTTAGTTCCTATATTTTAGGCTAACCAACTTTCTCCTAAATTCTATAAATATATGGCTTAGGGATGGGCGGCATAATATAGGAGTTGGTTCGAATTGAAGTTAGGGTTTTGGCTCTTATCAAGTTGGGCGGCTAGGGTTTGGAGATAGAGCTTGGGCGGCAACTTTCCTTCTTCCAACATTGTTGCCGGCGCCCATTATTCTCCATCAAGTCTTGGACTGCGTCCATCTTGTAGACCTCTCCTTTCTTCCTTGGCCGGCCCTCATTCTTCTCCCTTAATCCTTGGTGGCCGGTGGTTCCAAGCTTCTTGGTGGCCGGCGCTCATCCATTGGTGGCCGGCGGCAACTTTGTCTCAAAGTTGGCCGGCGTTCATTCAATCGTTCCTTGGCCGGCGGTTGTATCAAACTCTCTTGTTTGGTGGCCGGTTCTAGAAAGGAAAGGTTTTGGTGGTTCTTCTCTTTGTTTAGCGGACAAGGAAGAGAAGAACGTGATCTAGAAGGCTTCTACTCGTGGAGGATCTTCGTCCACACGTCGTCCACGAGAAGGATAGGACATACGGTAGAAAATCGTAAGGTATAAAGTTTTATAACTTTAATTTCAGATCTGAGCATGTTCTTATATATGATGATTATACATGTGTGTATATGAATATATATTGTATAATCATGGACCCCGAAGACAAACACAAAAACCGGCGATCCGTCCGTCGTCTCTTCCGCGGCTAACCAACTAGAAGAGTTGTGTTGCTTGAACGACTAGTTTGTTCAAGCGACCACTCGAGTTGTTAGCACGACGACGAATAGGTGTTGCTAAGGAAGCTCATCCCATCCGGATTAATCCTTTCATTAGTGAAAATTTTAATCCGGGGACATGGGAGCCAATGAGCCTCCGAAGCGAATTCCATCAATTGGTATCAGAGCAACGGTTTCCGGTTTTGTGTGTTTAGGATTCGGTTATTTTTTTTATGCATTTTTCATATATTATATGTGCCGGATAATAGTAGGATATGCGTAGTTTCACTCTTTGGTTGCAGGCATAAGATCCGACTATTATGGCCATGTGTGTGTATGTGAATGGATGTGTGTAAAAATTTATTATTTGAATCCTCGGGGTTGACGAGGCTAGATTAGTATTTAATTTTTGTAATTAAATACGGCATTGTTTAGCCGCTCATTTTAGTTTACTTTCGATCTAGATTATTTGTACACTCCTTCGTGGAGTATAGGATCGATGGATGTAAATTAATATGATTTATCTCGGCTCGGAACTCTTTGGTGACTTGCGCACGGGAAAAGATGGAGCGGACGAGGTGGCGACACGACGGGATGCATATTGGAGAACAATGCCATAATAGTTGGAAAAATTCTGATTTTTCCATATTTATTGCTCATTTGTTTTATATGCATGTTGTGTATGTTTAAAATTCCTCGATTGCAATTTACTAAGTGGGAGAGGGACATTTTAATTAATTCCCGCGGCCTCCATTACAATTTGACGTGTGATGCAAACAAACTTGTGTGTTGGCTCTGAGTGCCTTCCTCCCCGAGGACGGGTTTGTTTGCGGATCACTAGGTCAAATAATGGTTATAGGAAATTATTTAGGAGCGTGTGTACTTCCACAGCGGTAAGGCACATAATCCGAAATAATTCCCTTAGTATCGTGTGATGGTGCACACTTAGATGCAAATAAAAGTATCCTCCCCATCGGAGTCACTGCTTTTATTTGTAGGGCCAAAGAGGAACCAACTATTAATTTTATTTGTCAAAAAGTAAGGTTGACAAGATAATAAAATTAATGGGTAAAACCTCCTCTTACAAATGTTGAATTCGTATCGTCCCACACACGTGGCATGCGATATTCTCGGTGATTTGAGGTGTTGGTTGATTTTGGGATTTTATTGTTTTGAGGAATCAATAATATTTGAAATCTAATATTTTGATCATTGTGATTCTTAGGATATTCAAATGGCTATCAATACACTTACTTTGGTACTAAAGGAAACAAACTTACTGTCCCCAAACAATAATGATTGGAAAAGAAATATGGATAGTGTCTTAACTGTCCATGAGTGTCCTCCTAGGCTTGCAGATGATTCTGGAGAAAAGGAACTTTTCGAATACCAGAATCGAGCTGCAAGGCAAGAAGCCATGGTTTCTCAGAAGGTTTCTAATTCTAAGCCGAAATTCAAGAAGAAGAAGAAACAAGGTAGAGCATCTGTGGTGGGAGGATCTCAGGGAGTGAAGAATCCGAAAGGCAAGTACTTCACTTGTAGACAGACTGGACATTGGAAGAAAGACTTCCCCTTCCTAAAGCAGAACAAAGGTATATCTTCTGCCTTAGTCGTTGAAACATGTTTAGTGGTGTTATCTACCGGTGCACTGTGTGTAGATACGGGAGCCACCGATCATGTCCGCAATTCTTTGCGGGTTCCAGAAACCCGACGACTAGCCGAGGAGAGATTCTGTCTACATGGGAATTGCTACTAAGGTAGCGGCTATTGGAGTGGGTGACATTTATTTATCGTTTGATAGAAATAAAGTTTTTGTTTTGAGTAATTGTATTTATTTAACAACTTTTAGAAAGAATTTGATTTGGTTTCTAAATTGTTTATGGATGGATATTCTGCTTTTAATGATGAGTTGTTATAAAAGAAATAGAGAGATTATCTGTCGTACATTGGTTGGCAATTTGTATACTCTTGAACCAAAAGTTCCCACGATGCATATAAGTGAATAACTCATCTTCTAAGTCTAATAAGAGAAAAGAACCTTAAGAATGAACCAAACATATCTTTGGCATCTAAGGCTTGGTCATATTAACCTAAGCAGAATCCAAAGGTTGATAGCTGATGGATCTTTGGGTTCATTAGTGGTGGAGGATCTCCCAACCTGCGAATCTTGCTTGGAAGGTAAAATGACCAAGAGGCCTTTCAAGGCCAAGGGGTATAGAGCCAAAGATGTGTTAGAATTGGTTCATTCTGATTTGTGCGGTCCTATGTCTATCCAGGCAAGAGGTGGTTTTGAATATTTCGTCTCTTTTATAGACGATTATTCAAGATATGGATACATTTACTTGATGCGCCGCAAGTCTGAATGCTTTGACAGGTTCAAAGAATTCAAGGCTGATGTGGAGAACCGTCAAGGTAAAAGTATCAAGACACTACGATCTGATCGTGGTGGCGAGTACCTCTTGGGAGAGTTTAGGAGTTACTTATCAGAGGTTGGGATTCAATCCCAATTATCTGCACCTGGCACACCCCAGCAGAATGGTGTAGCAGAGCGAAGGAATAGGACTCTTATGGAGATGGTGAGATCGATGATGAGTTATTCTGAGTTACCTGTTTCGTTCTGGGGGTATGCACTGGATACGGCAATGTACACTCTGAACTTGGTTCCATCTAAATCAGTACCTTCTACCCCTGTAGAATTGTGGACTGGGCGAAAGCCTAGTCTAAGACATATTCGGATATGGGGGAGTCCAGCACATGTGCTGAAGGCTGATGCTGGTAAGTTGGAACCTCGTACAGAAGTATGCATGTTAGTTGGCTACCCCAAGGGAACGAAAGGTGGTTTATTTTATAATCCTAGAGATCAGAGGGTGATCGTTAGCACGAATGCCAGATTTCTAGAGGAGGATTATGTAATGAACCACAAGCCCACGAGTAGGATTGTTCTTGAGGAGTTGACGGGAGAAGTCCCGACTTCAGTACCACCGGTACAAGAGGAGACACCACAAGTCACTGCACCGCGTGTCACAGAGCATACACAGGAGGCACCTCGTCGTAGTGGGAGGGTTGTTAGACAACCCGACAGATTCATGTTTTTGGGAGAGTCTTCGGACTTAGTCCCTGGTGAACATGAACCTGATCCCTGGACATATGATGAGGCACTCCAAGATAGAGATGCGATATCTTGGCAAAGTGCGATGAATTCAGAGATAGAATCCATGGATTCTAATCAGGTCTGGGAGCTAGTAGAGCCACCCGATGGTGTAAAAACCATTGGATGCAAGTGGATCTACAAGAGAAAGAGAGGAGTAGATGGGAAGGTTGAGACCTTCAAAGCTAGGCTTGTTGCGAAAGGGTATACTCAGAAAGAGGGCATCGATTATGAGGAGACCTTTTCGCCGGTAGCTATGCTTAAGTCTATCCGGATTCTCTTATCTATAGCTGCTCATATGGATTATGAGATATGACAGATGGATGTCAAGACAGCTTTCCTTAACGAAAGTCTTGAGGAGAACATCTATATGCGGCAACCAGAGGGATTCATTGCTAAAGGCAAAGAGCATCTTGTATGTAAGCTTAATCGGTCCATTTATGGATTGAAGCAAGCTTCTAGATCTTGGAACATCCGCTTTGATGAGGTAATCCAGTCATATGGATTTATTCAAAGTCCGGATGAGCCTTGTGTATACAAGAGATGTGAAACGTAGTGGTGTTTCTTGTACTATACGATGACATTTTGTTAGTTGGCAACAATATCAAAGTGTTATCGACGTAAGGGTATGGTTGTCCAAACGATTTGACATGAAGGACTTGGGAGAAGTGGGACACATCCTTGGGATCAAAGTTATAAGGGATCGCAAGAAAAGGATGTTGTGCTTGTCTCAAGCTTCATATATTGACACTATCCGCTTGCTTTTAGCATGCAGAACTCCAAGAAAGGTTTTCTACCTTTTAGGCATGGAGTTCCTTTATCTAAAGAGATGTGTCCCAAAACATCAAAGGAGATAGAGGACATGAAGGCGGTTCCTTATGCTTGGCGAGGGAAGCCTTATGTATGCTATGCTATGTGCGAGACCGGATATCTGCTGCCGTGGGCATGGTTAGTGATATCGAGTAATCTGACAGGGGACATTGGACTGCTGGTAAAGCATATATTGAAGTACCCGAGAAGGACTAGGGATTATATCTTTGGTTTACAGGCGGATCAATTAGTCCTGGGTTACACGATTCGATTTCCAATCGATAGGGACAAGAGTAAGTCTACCTCGGGTTTGTGTTTACTTTTGGAGGTGGAGCCATAGTATGGAGGAGTGTCAGCGTAAATGCGTGGCGGACTCTACCATGGAAGTTGAGTATGTGGCACCCGAGGCGCCTAAGGAAGTCAGATGGCTCAGAACTTCTTGATGGACTTGGATGTGATTCTGGTTTGCCCGAACTATCACAATTTATTGTGATAACAAGCAGGTGCAAATGTAAACTCGAAGGAACCACGAGCCCATAAGGCGAGTAAACACATAGAGCGCAAGTACCACCTTATACGAGATCGTAAAGCGAGGAGAAGTTCTTGTCGCCAAGATTGCATCGAGAGGATAACTGGCGGATCCATTCACTAAGGCCCTTCCAGCGTTTGATAGGCATGTGGAGGACATGGGGATCGGATGTATGGCAATGTGATGACGGTGAGTCTTTTAGTATAAGTGGGAGATTGTTAGAATGTATCAAAGCCTAGCTCTTTTTGTATGAACATTTTATTTTGAAATAAGAATCACATGATCATTGTTTGCACTTTATATATTTATTATATGTGTGTGCATATTGTCTAATATCTCACATTGTAAATAACATGGTGCTTGGTGTGGCACAGAAGATCATGTTATCAGTACCTTGTAAGATATAAGTAAAGGCTCACAACCAAGATGGTTTTGGACAAACCATTGGCATGGTTGTAGTGTAGCTTGGTATTGTTTTATCTTGAACATAGAGTTACACTAGTACACTTAGGTGTATTGAGCAGGACCGACATAGAGGTGATTCAATTTAGTCGACTACATAATTGAATCAGACCTCGGATATTATGTTGTACATGCTCTTAATCCCGATATAATAACGGGCACATGTACTTAGTATTTATTTCTTTGATTTACCAGTGGGTGAGATTTAGATGGATTAAATCAATATGCCCGGTAAGTTGGGAAATAATATTATTTACATGGTGTGCCGTTGATTATAGGAGGAAACCGTGTCCTATATATTAGGTTGATGATGTCCCCTTGAGGAGCTCATAAGGTTCATCATGTAAACCCAGCTGGTTGACTTAGTCAACATGATGATAAGGTTGAGTGGTACTACTCGAGGAGTTAGATGTTAATTAATTGATGGTCAGTAAATCAATTAATTGACGGACATTCGATATCTTAAACACGGGGAGATAAATGTACAAATAATATATGGAGCCCATATTAATTTATGGGGGTTGGTGAGGTAGTTCAATGATGATCCTCTAGTGGAATGGAACATCATTGATGGATCAAGTTTGTGTGGTTCCGATCCATCGGGTGGCCAAGACCCAACTCCTCCTTATGGTCCCTATCGTAGCCTAATATAATCCTTGTGAAGTCTAGATCCAAGAATGTAAAACAAAACCTAGAACCAACGGTTGGATTAAATCCATAGATCCGATGGTTAGGATGAAACCCTAGAACCAACGGTTGGATTAAGTCCATAGATCCGATGGTTAGGATGAAACCCTAGAACCAACGGTTGGATTAAATCCATAGATCCGATGGTTAGGATGAAACCCTAGAACCAACGGTTGGATTAAGACCATAGATCCGATGGTTAGGATGAAACCCCAGAATCGACGGTTGGGATTAAATCCCTAGATCCGACGGTTGGGATAAAACCCTTGATCCGACGGTTGGGATGAAATCCTAGATCCTATGGTTGGGATGAAATCCTAGATCCGACGGTTGGGATCAAATCCCTAGAACCGACGGTGGAGATTAAATCCCTAGAACCGGCGGTGGAGATTAAATCCCTAGAACCGACGGTGGAGATTAAATCCCTAGAACCGGCGGTGGAGATTAAATCCTAGATCCGACGGTGGAGATTAGAGGAGGCTTAAGCCTAAATTATAGAATTAGGGTTTGGCTCATCCATGGGTTGGGCGGCAACAAACCCTAGAGGAGTTAGGGATTGGGCGGCAAGAATATAGGAAGTTAGTTCCTATATTTTAGGCTAACCAACTTTCTCCTAAATTCTATAAATATATGGCTTAGGGATGGGCGGCATAATATAGGAGTTGGTTCGAATTGAAGTTAGGGTTTTGGCTCTTATCAAGTTGGGCGGCTAGGGTTTGGAGATAGAGCTTGGGCGGCAACTTTCCTTCTTCCAACATTGTTGCCGGCGCCCATTATTCTCCATCAAGGCTTGGCCGGCGTCCATCTTGTAGACCTCTCCTTTCTTCCTTGGCCGGCCCTCATTCTTCTCCCTTAATCCTTGGTGGCCGGTGGTTCCAAGCTTCTTGGTGGCCGGCGCTCATCCATTGGTGGCCGGCGGCAACTTTGTCTCAAAGTTGGCCGGCGTTCATTCAATCGTTCCTTGGCCGGCGGTTGCATCAAACTCTCTTGTTTGGTGGCCGGTTCTAGAAAGGAAAGGTTTTGGTGGTTCTTCTCTTTGTTCGCAGCGGACAAGGAAGAGAAGAACGTGATCTAGAAGGCTTCTACTCGTGGAGGATCTTCGTCCACACGTCGTCCACGAGAAGGATAGGACATACGGTAGAAGATCGTAAGGTATAAAGTTTTATAACTTTAATTTCAGATCTGAGCATGTTCTTATATATGATGATTATACATGTGTGTATATGAATATATATTGTATAATCATGGACCCCGAAGACAAACACAAAAACCGGCGATCCGTCCGTCGTCTCTTCCGCGGCTAACCAACTAGAAGAGTTGTGTTGCTTGAACGACTAGTTTGTTCAAGCGACCACTCGAGTTGTTAGCACGACGACGAATAGGTGTTGCTAAGGAAGCTCATCCCATCCGGATTAATCCTTTCATTAGTGAAAATTTTAATCCGGGGACATGGGAGCCAATGAGCCTCCGAAGCGAATTCCATCAGAAAGAATTTCCACTCCGGAGCAACAAGAGAAAGCTTCGACATCCAGTCAAGATGAAGAAGCTCCAATTCCGGCACCTACCACCACCATAGGTAACTCAAGCATGTCAATTGTAAATAAAAATCATATAATATACTTTGAGTGTAGGGAATCCGGACACTACAAGAGTAAGTGTCCGAAAAGAGTTAAGAAAGCTTCTCCGGCACCAAAAGTCAATGAAAAAGTCAAGGATGCCGGTGTCTCCACCAAGAAGAGCAAGGAGCATGTGGTGTGCTTCAAATGCCAACAACCGGGACACTATAGGAGCCAATGTCCTAGAAGAAAGGAGGGAGCTTCACAAGTAGGGGGAGTCTCTAAGACTAACCCTAAGGTATATTTTCATAATGCTCATTCTTTAAATTTTAAGCAAAAGCATGCTAGAATTAATTCAAATAATTTTGTTATTACTCATGAATCAAAGTATGCTAGAAATAATAATTATGGTTGTCTAGAAGCTAAACATGTTGGTTTTAGGACTAAGGAGAAATCTAGAAATGATAACTCTAGGTCTATTTCAAAGAAGGAGAAATTTGGGACTAATGTCCCTAGAAATATCCTTCCTAAGAAAACAATTAAGAAAATCAAAAACCATTTAGGCATCAATCCCAATAAGGGTAGACATATGCCTAAAGAGATTGGTAATGCCCAAAAATCTAATCAAAAATCATTTGGGCAATTAGAGTTAGAAAATCAAGCCTTGAGGTCAAGGCTTGAGAAATTGGAAAAGACTCTTGCAAATATGCAAAATAAGTGTCAAACTTTAGGATCTAGAAGTCAACAAAAAGGGTGTAAGAGGCAAGAATCATATAGGAGACAAGGTTTAGGTCACAAACCTATGTCTAAGAAAGTAATGCCTACTTATCACAATGTTCCATTTGATTATGGAACTAAATCTAGATCTAAGAAAACCAAGGTCTCTAGGGAAATTATTCCTAAGGCCAACCATAGTGTGTGCTTAGTGGCTAGGATTTCTAAGAAACCTAAGGAAGCCATTAAGAAGGTCATTAGGGAGGCAATCCCTAAGACTAACCATGGCAAGACCATAATGACCAAGGCTAACAAGCCTAGAAGGGTCATTAAAAGGGTATCTAGGGAAGTCATCCCTAAGGAATACCTAATTAATCCAATGAGCTCAAATAGATTTTGGGTTCCAAAGAACGTGATTGATTCATGTTAAATGGGTTAGGATGTGTCAACTTTGATTGGATGGGTAGCAACCATAGCAAAGTTGACATGTTAGGTTATGGATACCTTGGAAATAGGTTTGATATTCTATCCTAAAAGATTTTAGGATGTGCCAATATATTTTTGAAATCATGAAAAATCAATAAAATTGACACAATCTAGATTTAGAGGTCATAATGTGTCATTTTGATCTTTGGCACACTTTAGGAATTAATGTATCAAGAGAAGTGTTTTTAAGGTGTAGAAGTTACATCAAGAGTGATACTCAAGTGCCACACACCTTGATGTCTTGCACTTACCATGCTTCATGTGTTCCACCATGTGTTTGCATGGAAGGAATGTCTAGGGTGGATTGCATCTCACAAAATAAGTCTTTTACCTTGATTGTGTATTTCAACACTTAGAAAGGGTGAGATGTTAGGATTTTGAAACCATTGGATGTTAATGTTTGCTAAAATGAAATAAAATATCAAAATACATTAACGAATATATGAATATAATCATAACATTAATATATTCGATATACAAGATTAAACATGAGAAAATGAAACAAGTTGGATAAAGAAATCGAGATTTTGAATTTGAATGGAAATCGAGAGATCGATCGATACTGATTATCACCGATCGATCATCGTGCGATACCGTGAGTCTAGCAATCGAGTCTTGCTTCGAGGACTCGACTTTTTGTACATCGATCGACTAATAGTATCGTTCATCGAGGCGAGAGGATCATCGATGAGTGCTTGGCGAGCGGTCGAGTGGTGATCACATCGATCGTGATGTTACTATAGCTCGATATAGAATGTTGTGATCGAGTCTTGAGCCAGTGATGATCCGGTTGATCAAGCATCGCTCATAAGCCACAATCAGTCGATTGATGTTGCACATCAGTCGACTGGAGTCGCGATTTTATAATGTCGAACCGCTAGGGTTCAGCATCTTCACTCTCGATCTCTCGCCTTCTTCCTCCTCTCCGATCGTCGTCTCCGTCTCCGACCAGCTCTTTCGACCGCGCCGTCCACCTAAGCCCTAGGTTTGACAGCCAAACTCTTCCTACTACTCATCTCACAACCCTAATCTACTCATCTCCGATGATTTTTTTCCTCTTCGATTAGGGTTCCGGCGAACCCACTGCTCCGGCGAACTCTCTGGCGCTCTCTTCGACAGTGTCTGAGCACCTTCTCCTCATCATTCTCAATGGCGCCAAAGTATGACCTTTTACTCCTCTAAAACCCTAATTTTTTGTTGTTATAACTCATTGTGATCTAATCGTATATTGGTGTCTTTGCATTTCATTTCATTGCATTGCATTCATATAGGCGATCCCGTAGAAATGACCCGCCTGAGGTTGAATCACGGTTGTACCAAATCATGTTGGTTAGGTACATTGATAGGAATTTCTTTACGCGTTACTGCAGTGATGTCATGGAAATTTTATCATATTATTATCTCATGAAGATAGTATTATGCACTTATGCCATAAATGATGATCTCCTTAAGGAGTTCTATCAAAACTTAAGGAAGGTAGACGATGATCCTACCTACACTACCCGCGTTGCAAAATGCGACTTAGAGTTCACTTCTGCGATATTGCAGGAGTTTCTTGAGTGTAAGCCATCGACTGATACTTTCATATTTTACCCTACCTTCGATGCCCTCTATCTGAGCCCTTTGATCATATCTCCTTGGGCTCCATGCATGAGCATGTCTTTCACCATCCTCGCCCACCAGCTCAGAACCTATTTTCTATCACTGAGCTATCTACACCTGACAATGTGCTCTACAAAGTCATTATTGGGTGCCTTCTCCCGATTATGACTTGGGGTCTGGCCAAGATTCGGCCTCCCCATCTCTTTCTCCTGTACGTCATGCGCCATAGACTAGATATAAACATTGCATTGAACATGTTTCATTGCATTGTACATTTCATATCCCCTGTGCAAGGGAAAGTGCATATGCATTTTGGCCATATCATCACTGCATGGTTAGAGTCTGTAGGCATTAACATTAACAGGGGATCTCTGAGGGCGCTATCTGAGGTGTCGTTGTATATCGATTCGTAACTTCGTTAGCGAAGGCCGACGGATGGGACATGGGCAGATGGAGCTGGCACCTTGACCTCCGCCCAGGGCACATGGGGAGCCACCTTTAGTGCCTAGAGAGGCTGCAGAGGGATATGAGGACCCTGATGTTGCTAATGAGGACGATCAGATACCTGCAGATGCATCAGCAGCAGGTCCTTCAGATAGGATTGCAGATCCGGAGGTCAGATTTCAGGAGTACCAGCAGATAGTGGACTCTAGACTGGATGAGATTCTGGCAGGGCAGGGCCGCATTGAGTAGCGCCAGCTCGACATATATGAGATGATGCGAGCCTGGACCTTGAGCCAGCAACCTCCTCCACCTCCACCTTCTGCAGATGATTAGAGGATGTTAGGATTTTTGTTTTTAGTTTTTGTAGTGAGATTGAGTGTCTCAAATCTCTATTTTGGATGTAAAAATTGAAGTTTTTTTAATTGAATGAAATATTCTGTTTATGAAAATCATTTGTGTCTGATTATGTGCTTGTATTAATGTATTGGTTTATGGAAAATTGTCATATCATGACATGAAATTTCATCTTATCATATAACATATCATGTCATTGTTTAGGATTATTTTAGATGTCATGTTTGTTTTTAGATTATATCATATGCCATGACATCATGATCATTGGCCATGCATTATTATTGATATCATTTATGCTATGATCATTCATGCATTTATCTTGATTAAAATTGATTTAAGGAAAAATGGCATGACTTGGAGTCCCATTTATAAGGGAATCAAGTAGGGTTGCCTAGAAAATGCATGAGGCCATAATAATCCTAACTCCACATCTCACATCTAAATTGACATGTATGTGTGTGTATACGCCTTAGATAACATGTGAGATGTTAGGATAATAAGTTAGGTTCAAGGTGCATAGATAGTGCATCTAGATGAACCCAAACTTATTTCAATCATCACTAAGAATCATGAGGAAAGCTAATATACAAGTTATGTATATTTAGCCAATAATTTATGGTTCAAAATAGGTTTTCAAAAAAATTTTAAAATCATTTTAGAAAACCTCGGTGAAGTCTATCTTTTGATAGCCATCATCATTGTAGAAGTTGATACAAAGTAGATCAAAAACTTTAAAGTTTTAATAGTTTTTGAACTTTGTACCAATCTCCTATTTCAATGGTTAAAATATTTTTCCAAAATTTTTCACCGATTTTATGTGTGATAAGTAATATACGTATCAAATTTTGTGATTTTTTGATATACGTAGAATTACTTATGAATTTCCAAAAGTTGAGTCTAATAACTGAAAATCAGTTTTGATTATCGATCAGCTCTGAGGCGATCGTGATGGGCGCTGAACTAGATCAGTAGCGCAAAGATATCCTTTCATTGCTGCTCGGTGCGATCGTGATGGGCATATCGATCATTGGTGTAGTCGATCGCCAATGCTGATTTCAGGAAAACTAGGTCTGTTTAGCCCGATTTCAGCTACGGTTAAGGTCCCTAATCACTCCTAACCCTAGGATATGCTTTGGGAAGCATTATAAAGGGCGAAAATCCATTGATATGGATTTGGAGAGGTGTTTAGGGTTTGTATCAAATTTAAGGTGTTGGAATGTTCAATGTTGAATTTCTAACCTTATCTTTGATGGTTTAGAGTTCCTATTAGCTTAGGGGCTTCCCAAAGACATTGTTGGTGCAATGGTTAAGGGGGAGCAAGCTTTTAGGGGGAGGTATCCATCATGGTATGATGGATGGTATTTTTTCTTCATGGGAAGGAAAAATGAGATTTTCACATACCCAATTTGGAAATTGGGGGAAAATATAGGATTACCTCTCTTGAGTGATATGAGACTTATCACTAGGAAGATGGTAGACATCCTAGGTATCTTTGGACCAAGGGGGAGATTGTAAGATTTCATTGGGACATGAGACATTGACCTCCTTAGAGGGATTACCTTTTTGATGTATGTCAAAAAGGGGGAGAACATTAATTACCAATTTAGAAAATTGGTAAGGGAATTTGAGTTAGGGGCCTAACTCAATGTTTGTTTTGTCAAACATCAAAAAGGGGGAGATTGTTGGTGCAATCGGCCCAGGTCACGATTGACCAGACTCGAGTTTGACTCGAGTGATGTTTTGATGTTTGACAAAGTAAGTTGACATTGATGTTTAACATTAATGTCTGTTGATGTTTTGGGGAGATTGTTTATACAATCAACCCGGGTTATGTTTAACTGGACTTGAGTTTGACTCGAGGGAGACTTTGATGGTTGACTAGGGTTGACCATGTGATTATGGAAAATCCAAGTCATGGGTACTTGGCATGGAAAGTCCAAGTCATGGGTACTTGGCATGGAAAGTCCAAGTGGGACACTTGGCATTTGGGAAAGTCCAAGCATGAGTTTTGGCATGGAAAGTCCAACATGGGTTGGCAAGGGAAAGTCCAAGCTTGAGTCTTGGCATTTGAGAAGTCCAAAGGGTTTGATATTGGCGGCGTAAAGTCCAAGCGGGAGTCTTGGAAGCATAAGTCCAATGATTGACGGCGTAAAGTCCAAGTGGAGTCTTGGCGGCGTAAGTCCAATGTGCCTTGGCGGTGTAGACACCGTTAGCATGACATAGCCGATGGAAGCACCTGAAGGCTAGCGCGATGGATGAACAAGTCATGGATGACTTGGAGGGATCCGAGAGGCGTGAGGCTGATGGAGGTGGCTAGTGTTGGGATTTCCCGAGCCGCAAAAACCGCTTTTTACGTTGCGGAAACCTCGGAAGCCCCGGCCACGGATCCGTGCGAAGTATAAAAATTATAATTACATGTATGTGCTTACAGAAATCCTAGATCTACCTTAGATCTAAGAGGTTAGAACGTTACCCTCGTAGCGACGCCCTTCGCTTATCCCGCTCGTCCAAAAGTTCGCCGGAACTCGAGAGTGTCAAGTGCACACTCCTCTATGGTATCCACACAAGCAATAGGTGGAGAAAAAGAGTGTGCTAGCACTCCTTGGTTGGAGAGGAGAGCTTGAGAGAAAAAGTTCCAAGGGAAGAAGGTGAAGTTAAGAGTGTAACTCAGCATGCATGTAACGCCCAGGACCCTTGGTCTCCCTCATGATGTGGCACCAATTGACCAAGTCAATGATGATGTGGAGCATCATCATTGGCGCCATGCCTAGTCATCATCATGACATGACATTTGGTCAAAGTCAAACTTGACCTTTCATCTTCCCTCACAAGTCACGTCAAACTTGTCCTCTAATCTCCCATGGTTGATCAAATCTAACCACTTGACTCAAGTCAATTTAATTTAATGAATCTCTATTCATTAATTTAAATTGATTTGATGAATCAAATCTAAATTAGACTCATTCAACACTTGAATCAACTTGAGTCTAACTCAATTAGTCTAATTTGGATTACTCTTAATCAATTTGGTTCATCCATGAACCTAATCCTCATGGTTCATCATATGAACCTAATCTCCATCTAATTGCTCTTATGTGTGTGACCCTATAGGTTCTTATAGCGTTGGCAATGTCCCTAAACCGATTTAGGAACATAAGCAATGGCGGTATCTAGCAACACATCATTGCTACCCAAGTTACAAGAATGTTGAGCTCAACATCACCTTTGTGACTACTAATTGTGACTCTCACAATATGTGACAATGTCCCTCTATCCTTGACATCTAGATTGACCAATCGAGGCATAGACCGTGTCATCCTCGGTACAATCTAAATCTTGAATCTCAAGTAGACTCACTCTAATCAAATGAGCTCAATATCTCATATTGACTCATTTGGGCATAACCATGCGCCGTGGTCTCACTCTATCAAGAATATCGATGTCACCCGTCATATAGGAGGATAGATCCCATCTACATCACTCACATCCCTCGCATAATTTGTTACATACCCGATGTCGCCTTTATAGTCCACCCATTTACGGGTGGCGTTTGTGAAGCAAAGTATGCAACTCATTATGTAGGGAACCATGGTGACTTCAGGTCTAAGGACTAATAGTCATACTAATAGCCACATGAGAAAGTATATGACACTCATATAACGATCCATGATACTTTCTCATGGCGGGTCATTCAGTATACATTCTCGATGCATACCCATGTGTCAACTTGATATCTCATATCCATGACTTGTGAGATCAAGTCATCTTGTTGACCTACATGCTAGTCTCTACGCATTAACATTGTCCACAGAATGTTAATACTCGACTAGGAATGATTAAGAGTAGTGTTCTCTATATCATCTCATTATCGATTCAACCAATCGATTGATATAGATAAGAACCTACTACTCAAGGACATTATTATATTTAGTTATTTGGCACCAATACAAGTAAATATAATAACCATGCCTTTATAAATAGGAATATGATACAATAAAGTCCATACAACAATCATCATATGATTGGCTCTAGCTTTCACTAACAATCTCCCACTAGCACTAGTGCGATCATCGTAGTATCTAATACCCAATGACCTAGTGTGACCATCATGCTTTTTCGTATGCGAAGCCTTGGTCAAGGGATCTGCGATGTTAGCCTCTGTGGGTACTCTGCAAATCTTCACATCTCCTCTATCGATAATCTCTCGAATGAGATGGGCGCCATAGTATGTGTTTGGTCATTTGGTGTGGCGAGGTTCCTTAGCACTGTCTAATCGCTCCATTGTTGTCACAAAGAGCTCTATGGGATCTGCAATGCTAGGAACCACCCCAAGCTCGATAATGAACTTGCGGATCAAAGCGCCTCCTTTCTTTGCCTCGGATGCGATATACTCCTCTGTTGTAGAATCAACAAGCGTGTCTGCTTGAACTCTTCTAGCTCACGGCGCCACCATTCAAGCAAAACCACGAACCACAGATCTATAATCATCACAGTCGGTTTGGGCATCAGTGTAACCCTTCTGACTAGCTCCTCATCGCTTTCAAATATCAAGAAATATTCTTTAGTCCTTCTTAAGTACTTAAGAATATTCTTGGTACTATCGATGGCGCTCACGGATCATTGGTATCTACTCGTCATGCTCAAAGCATCACGAGACATCGGGCAGTACGGCATGGCGTACATGATAGATCCTATAGCGGATCGTAAGGGATCTTATCCATGCGGTCTCTCTCCTCTCTAGAAGAGGGACTTTGAGTCTTGAAAGACTCACACCATGTGACATCGCGAAGTCCTTTCTTGGAATTACGCATGGCAAACCAAGTAATCTGAGTGTCGATGTATGTACTCTCGACTTAGGCCAAGCAATCTCTTAGATCTATCTCTATAGATCTTGATGCCTAGAATACTGGTGCTTCACTAAGTCCTTCATTGAAGCACGTCCCGACCAAGTCTTCACGTGTAGCGAAGGATGTCATTCCCAATGAGTAGTATGTCATCCACATACAATACAAGGAACACAAGCTGTGTTCCCATTAACCCTCTTGTAGACCACGGGGTTCATCTTCATTCTTGATGAAACCAAAGCATTTGATCGCATCATCGAATCGAAGATTCGGCTCAAAGCTTGCTTTAGCCCATAAATGGACCTTTGCGGCTTGCATACCTTCCCGATATCTTTGTGGATCTACAAAACCCTCGGGTTGTGTCATGTACACATCCTCGAGTAAGTTTCCATTCGAAACGGTTTTGACATCCATCTGCGGATCTCATAATCGTGGTATCTTTGCAATAGCAAGCAAGATCGAATGGACTTAAACATCGCCCTTTGGAGAAAAGGTTTCATCATAGTCAATACCATGAATTTGCTTGAAACCTTTAGCCACCAATCGGCCCTTATAGGTATCGTAAGTCCATCCATGTCAGTCTTTCTCCTAAAGACCCACTTACACCCAATGGGTTTGACCCCTTGGTGGATCGACCAAAGTCCATACTTGGTTAGTGTACATGGATTCCATCTCGGATCTCATGGCGTCTAGCCATTTCTCGAGAATCTGGGCTCATCACGGCTTCACGATAGGAGGTAGGCTCATTCTCAATGAGCATAACGTCATCATGGTCGGACAAGAGAAATGAGTATCTCTCGGTGACGGCGTACCCTATCGGACTGCGAAGAGGTAGGTCTACTTGAGCAGTGGTTGTTCCACAACTCTTTGTGCAACAACCTCATCACCCACAACACTTTGTGGTTCTGTTCAACCTCCATCAAGGCCTCAGTGCTATGGTCCTTATCTTGAATTTCTTGAGATCGAAGGTACTCCACTAGTTTTTCTAGAAACAAAATCCCTTTCTAGAAAAACCCGGTCTTTACCACAAACACTTTGTCTTGTGGGAATGTAAAGTAATATCCTTTGTATCCTTGGGATATCCAACAAAATAGCACCTATCGGATTTGGGTCCCGGTTTATGCGAGACTTGGCGTCGAGCGTAAGCCTCACAACCCCAAATCCTCATAAAAGACATCTTGGGATTTTTCCCTGTCCATATCGTATATGGTGTCTTTATCACAGCCTTGGATGGTACACGGTTAAGGGTAAAGGCTGCTGTGTCTAGAGCATATCCCCAAAAGGATATAGGAAGATCTGTGTGACTCATCATAGATCGTACCATATCCAATAGGGTACGATTCCTCCTTTCGGATACACCATTCCACTGTGGTGTTCCAGGAGGAGTGAGTTTGGATAGAATCCCACACTCAGCTAGATAGTCACGAAACTCATGGCTAAGGTATTCACCACCTCGATCTGATCGAAGTATCTTAATACTCTTGCCAAGCTGGTTTTGTACTTCATTCTTGAATTCTTTGAACTTTTCAAAGGATTCTGATTTATGTGTCATAAGATACACATAACCATATCTACTGAAGTCATCAGTAAATGTAATGAAGTACCTGTAACCACCTCTAGCAGCAACATTGAAAGGACCACATACATCACTATGTATAAGTCCTAACAAATCTGTTGCTCTTTCGCTATGTCCACTAAAGGGAGTCTTGGTCATCTTGCCTAAAAGGCAAGACTCGCATGTCTCATATGATTCAAAATCAAATGAGTCTAGCAGCCCATCCTTATGGAGCTGAGATAAGCGACTCTCATTTATGTGACCTAAGCGACAATGCCAGAGATAGGTTTGGTTCAACTCATTTGACTTGAACCTCTTGGTACTTATGTTATAGATAGGGCTCTCTAAGTCTAGAAAGTAGAGTCCGTTCATTAGAGGTGCACTACAATAGAACATATCATTTAAATAAACTGAACAACATTTGTTCTTTATTATAAATGAAAAACCTTTCTTGTCAAACAAGAAAGCGAAATGATGTTCTTAGTTAAAGCGGGCACATAACAACATTCATCTAATTCTAGTACAAGCCCGGAGGCGAGATAGATCATAAGTTCCTCTGACCGCGGCAACCCTTGCTCCATTGCCTACTCGTGGTCCACCTGCCCTTTGTCAATGCCTGCTATTTCTCATTTTGCACATTGGTACAAATGTGAGATGCACATCCGTATCTAATACCCATGATGAAGAAATAGATAGATTGACTTCTATAACATTTATACAGTAGAAGTCTCACTTCTCTTCTTCTTAAGATCTTCGGGTATGCCTTGCGATTCGCTTCGGTGTCTGCTTCCTTGCGGTGGAAGCAAGCCCCTTCCTTGGCTACCCCTCCTTTGGGTTTAAGTTCTTTGCCTTTGCCCTTGGCTTGGGACTTTCCCTTACCTTTAGGCTTGCCCTTGCCTTTCTTCTTACGCACCATCAAAATGGTGTCGGTTACCCTTCTTAAGGTTAAGCTCGTGATTCTCAACATCTTTGAGCATTTGAAATGACTTATCAATTTCATTCATGTTATAATTCATGACAAATTGATTGAAGGCTTGTGGCAAAGATTGCAAGATTAGGTTGAGTGGCGGCTCTTGGCCAAGTGGGAATCCCGGCCTTTGTAGGTTTTCTCGTACCCAATCATCTTGAGTACATATGTACCTCACAGTCCCTTCTTGCATTTTGGACCCAAATAATGCCTTAGAGACTTCATATCTCTCATGCCTAGCTTGTCCTTGATATAGTTGTGAAGATGTCCAACCATATCATAAGCATTCATGAACTCATCGTGTTTACGAGCTCGAGTTCATGGTCATGCGATAGACATGACACATCTAATGCATCATCTTGATGCTTCTTGTAAGCATCTTTGTCGGCTCATGAGGCATTGGCGGGAGGTGCCTCGGAATGGGATGCTCGGGGCGTACAACTTCCTTTCTTGGGTGAGAACAATTCTCAAGTTCTGTGCGATCCGGAAATTTGCTCCATTGAGCTTGTCCTTCTCAGGACGGATCGCGAGAGAGAGTGTTCGTGGTTGTCGACATAGTTATCTACAACATACAATGCGGAGAATTAATATCATGTTCCTTTTATCATTTAATTAGGCCTTTAATCAAATGATGCTCCCACTGAATTATAGGAATTTTGTAGAATCGAGTTATGGATGTGGTCAAACCATTATTAGATTCAAACAAACTAGCTATAATTCTTCTTGGGACAAGATCCACATCATACTAAGCCTTGAGTTAGCTTTGGCTAAATCGCCCAAGACTTAAATGACGATCGGTGGGTAACACATTAGATTACATCTCTATGCAACTCTTGTTTATAGGATTAAGACCCACATTTACAAAAGACCTTGAGTTAGCTTTAGCTAAATCGCCCAAGATTTAGTGTAAATGCGATCTTAACCTATCTTTCCAACGATTGGAATATGCCTATAGTTCTACTCGATCCAATTGAGTTAACTAGTTTTGCTCAATCTAATTGAGCTTACTCTAACCCAAGCGTGATAGGCGGGACCAAGATTGTCCCTCCGCACCCTACCAAGATAATATGTGTTGCTCTGCTTTGGCAGATTCAACAACGACAAATGATCGAGGTAGTGATGGGTATCAAGGCTCGGTAGGCATTTTCGAGTTGATTCGATTATGATCTAATCTAATCGTAATGTGTATCTTATACGCATTTAGGCCTTTATTATCCTATATTAGCATGCATCATATACATACATTAATTATTCTAGCATGCATCATATACATACAAGAAAATTAACCTAGCATGCATCATATACATACAAACATTTTTCTACTAGCATGCATCACATACATACAAGCAAAATCAATTAAATATATATATATATATATATATATATATATATATCAACATATATATATATAATTAAATGTGATATAGTCATGGCCCTACTACGATCTTCTCAAGCCAATGAGAAGATCGGACGATCTACCTAAGGCTAGCGGCTTCTCAGCGCTTCCTTTGGCCGCCATGTGTCGTCGTCACCCTTCTGTAAGCTCGTCTTCAAGTGGACTTTCCACCGCTCCATTTTGTACATTACAAATCTGAAACTCGAGTTACATTGAGTCTAAAACTATTTACAACTAGAATATTAAAAGAAGAGGTCACGGCGCGGTGAAACACTTTACAACCACGCCTGACCACAAGCGGCACAGGTATTATGAATTACAACACACATAATCCAATCAATTGGGTTATTGGGCCATGACAATCACAGAATTATACATAATTCTAAATTATGTATTTTTACAGAAAATTTCTATAATTTTTCCTAATTTATTTTGAATTTATGAGTCACCCCTCGAAGCGGTCCGCTAAGCGGTTTCAGAGGCGATCGCGGGACATGGCCCCTTTCGGGGATAGGGCAGCGCCCTACTCACAAAATAAACTTGAGTGTCCCTACAATGATCTTACAGCGACTTAAGTCGCTGTCCCAAACCTAAGCGAGAACTACGCGATTCGGAGAGAGTTTTCTCGAGTTGAAGCCTACAGTGTCCCAACACTCGTTGCTTTGACTCTACGAGAAAAATACCCAAAAATTCTATAAAATAAGAAATTTTACAGAAACATATAAATATATAATTTTTATATCTCATCTACAAACTACAAAAACGAAACACCTACATGCTTCGCACGTGGCTCACGATACCCTTTGTTGGGATTTGAGGCAAAACCGCTTTTTACATTGCGGAAACCTCGGAAGCCCCGGCCACGGATCCGTGCGAAGTATAAAAATTACAATTACATGTATGTGCTTATAGAAATCCTAGATCTACCTTAGATCTAAGAGGTTAGAACGTTACCCTCGTAGCGATGCCCTTCGCTTATCCCGCTCGTCCAAAGTTCACGAACTCGAGAGTGTCAAGTGCACACTCCTCTATGGTATCCACACAAGCAATAGGTGGAAAACTCAACCTTGAGTGTGCTAGCACTCCTTGGTTGGTTCGGCCAAGAGAGGATGGGAGAGGAGAGCTAGAGAGAAAACGTTCCAAGGACGACGATGAAGTTCAGACGGTGTAACTCACCACATGAAGTCACCACCCATAACCCCAACGTGGCCGGCCACTTCATGGACGGGGGGTTACATGCATGCATGTAACTCCCATGACCCTTGGTCTCCCTCATGATGTGGCACCAATTGACCAAGTCAATGATGATGTGGAGCATCATCATTGGCCGGCCATGCCAAGTCATCATCATGACATGACATTTGGTCAAGTCAAACTTGACCTTTCATCTTCCCTCTTAAGTCAAGTCAAACTTGACCTCTAATCTCCCATGGTTGATCAAATCTAACCACTTGACTAAAGTCAATTTGATTTAATGAATCTCTATTCATTAATTTAAATTGACTTAATGAATCAAATCTAAATTAGACTCATTCAACACTTGAATCAACTTGAGTCTAACTCAATTAGTCTAATTTTGGATTCTCTTAATCCAATTTGGTTCATCCATGAACCTAATCCTCATGGTTCATCATATGAACCTAATCTCCATCTAATTGCTCTTATGTGTGTGACCCTATAGGTTCTTGTAAGCGTTGGCGATGTCCCTAAACGATTTAGGAACATAAGCGATGAGCGGTATCTAGCAACACATCATTGCTACCCAAGTTACAAGAATGTTGAGCTCAACATCACCTTTGTGACTACTAATTGTGACTCTCACAATATGTGACAATGTCCCTCTATCCTTGACATCTAGATTGACCAATCGAGGCATAGACCGTGTCATCCTCGGTACAATCTAAATCTTGAACTCAAGTAGACTCACTCTAATCAAATGAGCTCAATATCTCATATTGACTCATTTGGGCATAACCATGCACTTATGGTCTCACTCTATCAAGAATATCGATGTCACTCCCGTCATATAGGAGGATAGATCCCATCTACATCACTCACATCCCTCGCATAATTTGTTACATACCCGATGTCGCCTTTATAGTCCACCCATTTACGGGTGGCGTTTGTGAAAGCCAAAGTATGCAACTCCTTATGTAGGAACCATGGTGACTTCAGGTCTAAGGACTAATAGTCATACTAATAGCCACATGAGAAAGTATATGACACTCATATAGCGATCCATGATACTTTCTCATGGCGGGTCATTCGATATACATTCTCGATGCATACCCATGTATCAACTTGATATCTCATATCCATGACTTGTGAGATCAAGTCATCTTGTTGACCTACATGCTAGTCTCTACGCATTAACATTGTCCACTGAATGTTAATACTCGACTAGGAATGATTAAGAGTAGTGTTCTCTATATCATCTCATTATCGATTCAACCAATCGATTGATATAGATAAGAACCTACTACTCAAGGACATTATTATATTTAGTTATTTGGCACCAATACAAGTAAATATAATAACCATGCCTTTATAAATAGGAATATGATACAATAAAGTCCATACAGCAATCATCATATGATTGACTCTAGGGCTTTCACTAACAATCTCCCACTAGCACTAGTGCCAATCACCGTAGTATCTAATACCCAATGACCTAGTGTGACCATCATGCTTTTTCTGTGCCAAGCCTTGGTCAAGGATCTGCGATGTTAGCCTGTGGGTACTCTGCAAATCTTCACATCTCCTCTATCGATAATCTCTCGAATGAGATGGGGCGCGTAGTATGTGTTTGGTCATTTGGTGTGGCGAGGTTCCTTAGCTGTCAATCGCTCCATTGTTGTCACAATAGAGCTCTATGGGATCTGCGATATGCTGGAACCACCCCAAGCTCGATAATGAACTTGCGGATCAAGCGCCTCCTTCTTTGCCTCGGATGCTGATATACTTCGGCCTCTGTTGTAGAATCATCAAGCTGTGTCTGCTTGAACTCTTCCGAGCTCACGCGCCACCATTCAAGCAAAACCACGAACCACATTGATCTGATCTGTAATCATCACAGTGGTCAGTTTGGAAGTGGCATCATTTGTAACCCTTCACTGACTAGCTCCTCATCGCTTTCAAATATCAAGAAATATTCTTTAGTCTTTCTTAAGTACTTAAGTATATTCTTGACTGCTATCCAGTGACGCTCACCTGGATCTGTCTGGTATCTACTCGTCATGCTCAAAGCATACGAGACATCAGGACGAGTACACAGCATGACGTACATGACAGATCCTATAGCGGATGCGTAAGGGATCTTATCCATGCGGTCTCTCTCCTCTAGAAGAGGGACTTTGAGTCTTGAAAGACTCACACCATGTGACATCGGCGAAGTCCTTTCTTGGAATTAGCATGGCCCAAGTAATACTGTCGATGTATGTACTCGGACTTAGGCCAAGCAATCTCTTAGATCTATCTCTATAGATCTTGATGCCTAGAATCTGTTTGCTTCACTAAGTCCTTCATTGAAGCACGTCCCGACCAAGTCTTCACAGGTGTAGTGAAGGGATGTCATTCCCAATGAGTAGTATGTCATCCACATACAATACAAGGAACACAATTGTGTTCCCATTAACCCTCTTGTAGACCACGGGGTTCATCTTCATTCTTGATGAAACCAAAGCTGTTTGATCGCATCATCGAATCGAAGATTCCGGCTCAGAAGCTTGCTTTAGCCCATAAATGGACCTTTGGCTTGCATACCTTCCCGGTATCTTTGTGGATCTACAAAACCCTCGAGGTTGTGTCATGTACACATCCTCGAGTAAGTTTCCATTCGAAATGCGGTTTGACATCCATCGCGGATCTCATAATCGTGGTATCTTTGCAATAGCAAGCAAGATCCGAATGGACTTAAACATCGCCCTTTGGAGAAAAGGTTTCATCATCATAGTCAATACCATGAATTTGCTTGAAACCTTTAGCCACCAATCGGCCCTTATAGGTATCGTAAGTCCATCCATGTATCAGTCTTTCTCCTAAAGACCACTTACACCCGATGGGTTTGACCCCTTGGTGGATCGACCAAAGTCCATACTTGGTTAGTGTACATGGATTCCATCTCGGATCTCATGGCGTCTAGCCATTTCTCGAATCTGGGCTCATCACGGCTTCTGATAGGAGGTAGGCTCATTCTCAATGAGCATAACGTCATCATGGTCGGACAAGAGAAATGAGTATCTCTCGGTGGCAGCGTACCCTATCGGACTGCGAAGAGGTAGGTCTACTTGAGCAGTTGGTTGTTCCACAACTCTTTGTGCAACAACCTCATCACTCACAACACTTTGTGGTTCTGTTCAACCTCCATCAAGGCCTCGCTATGGTCCTTATCTTGAATTTCTTGAGATCGAAGAGTACTCCCACTAGTTTTCTAGAAACAAAATCCCTTTCTAGAAAAACCCCGGTCTTTGCCACAAACACTTTGTCTTGTTGGGAATGTAAATAATATCCCTTTGTATCCTTGGGATATCCAACAAAATAGCACCTATCGGTTTGGGTCCCGGTTTATGCGAGACTTGGCGTCGAGCGTAAGCCTCACAACCCCAAATCCTCATAAAAGACATCTTAGGATTTTCCTATCCATATCGTATATGGTGTCTTTACCCACGACCTTGGATGGTACGGTTAAGGGTAAAGGCTGCTGTGTCAGAGCATATCCCCAAAGGATATAGGAAGATCATGTGACTCATCATAGATCGTACCATATCTAATAAGTCGATTCCTCCTTTCGGATACACCATTCCTTTGTGGTGTTCGGGAGGATTGAGTTGGGATAGAATCCCACACTCGGCTAGATAGTCACGAAACTCATGGCTAAGGTATTCACCACCTCGATCTGATCAGTATCTTAATACTCTTGCCAGTGGTTTTGTACTTCATTCTTGAATTCTTTGAACTTTTCAAAGGATTGATTTATGTGTCATAAGATACACATAACCATATCTCTGAAGTCATCGGATAAATATAATGAAGTACACCTGTAACCACCTCTAGCGGCAACATTGAAAGGACCACATACATCACTATGTATAAGTCCTAACAAATCTGTTGCTCTTTATATGTCCACTAAAGAGTCTTGGTCATCTTGCCTAAAAGGCAAGACTCGCATGTCTCATATGATTCAAAATCAAATGAGTCTAGCATTACCCATCCTTATGGAGTGAGATAAGCGACTCTCATTTATGTGACCTGGCGACAATGCAGGAGATAGGTTTGGTTCAACTCATTTGACTTGAACCTCTTGGTACTTATGTTATAGATAGGGCTCTCTAAGTCTAGAAAGTAGAGTCCGTTCATTAGAGTGCACTACAATAGAACATATCATTTAAATAAAAGACAACATTTGTTCTTTATTATAAATGAAAAACCTTTCTTGTCTAAACAAGAAAGCTGAAATGATGTTCTTAGTTAAGCGAGGCACATAACAACATTCATCTAATTCTAGTACAAGCCCGGAGGCGAGATAGATCATAAGTTCCTGACCGCTGACAACCCTTGCTCCATTGCCTACTCATAGGTCCACCTGCCCTTTGTCAATGCCTGCTATTTCACCATTGCACATTGGTACAAATGTGAGATGCACATCCATTATATAATACCCATGATGAAGAAATAGATAGATTGACTTCTATAACATTTATACAGTAGAAGTCTCACTTCTCTTCTTCTTAAGATCTTCAGTATGCCTTGCGATTCGCTTCGATGTCACCCTTCCTTGCGATGGAAGCAAGCCCCTTCCTTGGCTACCCCTCCTTTGGGTTTAAGTTCTTTGCCTTTGCCCTTGGCAGGACTTTCCCTTACCTTTAGGCTTGCCCTTGCCTTTCTTCTTACGCACCATCAAAATGGTGTCAGTTACCCTTCTTAAGGTTAAGCTCGTGATTCTCAACATCTTTGAGCATTTGACAATGACTTATCAATTTCATTCATGTTATAATTCATGACAAATTGATTGTAGGCTTGTGGCAAAGATTGCAAGATTAGGTCAGTGGCCAGCTCTTGGCCAAGTGGGAATCCCGGCCTTTGTAGGTTTTCTACGTACCCAATCATCTTGAGTACATATGTACCTACGGGAGTCCCTTCTTGCATTTTGGACCCAAATAATGCCTTAGAGACTTCATATCTCTCATGCCTAGCTTGTCCTTGATATAGTTGACGAAGATGTCCAACCATATAATAAGCATTCATGAACTCGTGTTGCTTCTGAAGCTCAGAGTTCATGGTCGCGAGCATTAGACATGACACATCTAATGCATCATCTTGATGCTTCTTGTAAGCATCTTTGTCATTTCATGAGGCATTGGCGTAGGTGCCTCGGAATGGGATGCTCCGGGCGTACAACTTCCTTTCTTGGGTGAGAACAATTCTCAAGTTCTGTACGATCCAGGAAATTTGCTCCATTGAGCTTGTCCTTCTCAAGGACGGATCGCAGAGAGAGAGTGTTCGTGGTTGTCGACATAGTTATCTACAACATACAATGCAGAGAATTAATATCATGTTCCTTTTATCATTTAATTAGGCCTTTAATCAAATGATGCTCCCACTGAATTATAGGAATTTTGTAGAATCGAGTTATGGATGTGGTCAAACCACATTATTAGATTCAAACAAACTAGCTATAATTCTTGCGGGACAAGATCCACATCATACTAAGCCTTGAGTTAGCTTTGGCTAAATCGCCCAAGACTTAGTACGATCGGTGGGTAACACATTACCGATTACATCTCTATGCAACTCTTGTTTATAGGATTAAGACCCACATTTACAAAAGACCTTGAGTTAGCTTTGGCTAAATCGCCCAAGATTTAGTGTAAATGCGATCTTAACCTATCTTTCCAACGATTGGAATATGCCTATAGTTCTACTCGATCCAATTGAGTTAACTAGTTTTGCTCAATCTAATTGAGCTGACTCTAACCCGAGTCGTGATAGGCGGGACCAAGATTGTCCCTCCGCACCCTACCAAGATAATATGTGTTGCTCTGCTTTGGCAGATTCAACAACGACAAATGATCGAGGTAGTGATGGGTATCAAGGCTCGGTAGGCATTTTCGAGTTTATTCGATTATGATCTAATCTAATCGTAATGTGTATCTTATACGCATTTAGGCTTTTATTATCCTATATTAGCATGCATCATATACATACATTAATTATTCTAGCATGCATCATATACATACAAGAAAATTAACCTAGCATGCATCATATACATACAAACATTTTTCTACTAGCATGCATCACATACATACAAGCAAAAAAAAAAAATCAATTAATTATATATATATATATATATATATATCAACATATATATATATAATTAAATGTGATATAGTCATGGCCCTACTACGATCTTCTCAAGCCAATGAGAAGATCGGACGGATCTACCTAAGGCTAGCGGCTTCTCAGCGCTTCCTTTGGCCATGTCGTAAATCGTCACCCTTCTCGTAAGCTCGTCTTCAAGTGGACTTTCCACGCTCCATTTTTGTACATTACAAATACGAAACTCGAGTTACATTCGAGTCTAAAACTATTTACAACTAGAATATTAAAGAAGAGGTCTTGCGGCCGGTCATACACTTATACAACACGCCTGACCATAAAGCGGCTACAGTAGTATTATGAATTACAACACACATAATCCAATCCAATTGAGTTATTGGGCCATGACAATCACAGAATTATACATAATTCTAAATTATGTATTTTTACAAAAAATTTCTATAATTTTTCCTAATTTATTCTGAATTTATGAGTCACCTCCGAAGCGGTCCCTAAGCGGTTTTAGCGTGATCGCGGGACATGGCCCCTTTCGGGGATAGGGGAAGCGCCCCTACTCACAAAATAAACTTCGCGAGTGTCCCTACAATGATCTTACAGCGACTTAAGTCGCTGTCCCAAAAACCTAAAGCGAGAACTCGCCGATTCGGAGAGTTTTTCTCGACGGTTTAAGCCTACGAGTGTCCCAACACTCGTTGCTTCGACTCTACGAGAAAAATACCCAAAAATTCTATAAAATAAGAAAATTTACAGAAACATATAAATCTGTAATTTTTATATCTAATATAAAAACTACAAAAACGAAATACATACATGCTTCGCACGTGGCTCTGATACCACTGTTGGGATTTCCCGAGCCGTAAAAACCGCTTTTTGCGTTGCGGAAACCTCGGAAGCCCCGGCCACGGATCCGTGTGAAGTATAAAAATTATAATTACATGTATGTGCTTATAGAAATCCTAGATCTACCTTAGATCTAAGAGGTTAGAACGTTACCCTCGTAGCGACGCCCTTCGCTTATCCCGCTCGTCCAAAAGTTCACCGGAACTCGAGAGTGTCAAGTGCACACTCCTCTATGGTATCCACACAAGCAATAGGTGGAGAAAACTCAACCTTGAGTGTGCTAGCACTCCTTGGTTGGTTCGGCCAAAGAGAGGGATGGGAGAGGGAGAGCTTGAGAGAAAAAGTTCCAAGGAAGAAGATGAAGTTAAGAGTGTAACTCACCAAATGAATTCACCACCCATAACCCCAAAGTGGCTGGCCACTTCATGGAAGGAGGGTTACATGCATGCATGTAACTCCCATGACCCTTGGTCTCCCTCATGATGTGGCACCAATTGACCAAGTCAATGATGATGTGGAGCATCATCATTGGCCGGCCATGCCAAGTCATCATCATGACATGACATTTGGTCAAGTCAAACTTGACCTTTCATCTTCCCTCTTAAGTCAAGTCAAACTTGACCTCTAATCTCCCATGGTTGATCAAATCTAACCACTTGACTCAAGTCAATTTAATTTAATGAATCTCTATTCATTTAATTTAAATTGATTTGATGAATCAAATATAAATTAGACTCATTCAACACTTGAATCAACTTGAGTCTAACTCAATTAGTCTAATTTGGATTACTCTTAATCCAATTTGGTTCATCCCATGAACCTAATCCTCATGGTTCATCATATGAACCTAATCTCCATCTAATTGCTCTTATGTGTGTGACCCTATAGGTTCTTGTAACGTTGGCAATGTCCTAAACGATTTAGGAACATAAGCAATGAGCGGTATCTAGCAACACATCATTGCTACCCAAGTTACAAGAATGTTGAGCTCCAACATCACCTTTGTGACTACTAATTGTGACTCTCACAATATGTGACAATGTCCCTCTATCCTTGACATCTAGATTGACCAATCGAGGCATAGACCGTGTCATCCTCGGTACAATCTAAATCTTGATCTCCAAGTAGACTCACTCTAATCAAATGAGCTCAATATCTCATATTGACTCATTTGGGCATGGCCATGCACTTCGTGGTCTCACTCTATCAAGAATATCGATGTCACTCCCGTCATATAGGAGGGATAGATCCCATCTACATCACTCACATCCCTCCGCATAATTTGTTACATACCCAGTAATCGCCTTTATAGTCC
The DNA here is from genome assembly GCA_025175895.1 of Wurfbainia villosa. Classification (NCBI taxonomy): domain Eukaryota; kingdom Viridiplantae; phylum Streptophyta; class Magnoliopsida; order Zingiberales; family Zingiberaceae; genus Wurfbainia; species Wurfbainia villosa. The sequence continues at coordinate 30,713,112 of CM046000.1, read as the reverse complement.
ACCCATTTACGGGTGACGTTTGACGAAGCCAAAGTATGTAACTCATTATGTAGGGAACCATGGTGACTTCAGGTCTAAGGACTAATAGTCATACTAATAGCCACATGAGAAAGTATATGACACTAATATAACGATCCATGATACTTTCTCATGGCGGGTCATTCAGTATACATTCTCCAATGCATACCCATGTGTCAACTTGATATCTCATATCCATGACTTGTGAGATCAAGTCATCTTGTTGACCTACATGCTAGTCTCTACGCATTAACATTGTCCCTGAATGTTAATACTCGACTAGGAATGATTAAGAGTAGTGTTCTCTATATCATCTCATTATCGATTCAACCAATCGATTGATATAGATAAGAACCTACTACTCAAGGACATTATTATATTTAGTTATTTGGCACCAATACAAGTAAATATAATAACCATGCCTTTATAAATAATAATATGATACAATAAAGTCCATACAACAATCATCATATGATTGACTCTAGGGCTTTCACTAACAATCTCCCACTAGCACTAGTGCCAATCATCGTAGTATCTAATACCCAATGACCTAGTGTGACCATCATGCTTTTTCTGTGCCAAAGCCTTGGTCAAGGGATCTGCGATGTTAGCCTCTGTGGGTACTCTGCAAATCTTCACATCTCCTCTATCGATAATCTCTCGAATGAGATGGAAGCGCCATAGTATGTGTTTGGTCCGCTGGTGTGAGCGAGGTTCCTTAGCCTGTGCAATCGCTCCATTGTTGTCACAATAGAGCTCTATGGGATCTGCAATGCTAGGAACCACCCCAAGCTCAGTAATGAACTTGCGGATCCAAACTGCCTCCTTTGCTGCCTCAGATGCAGCGATATACTCGGCTTCTGTTGTAGAATCAGCAACTGTGTCCTGCTTCGAACTCTTCCAGCTCACAGCGCCACCATTCAAGCAAAACACGAACCCTGACTGTGATCTGTAATCATCCTGGTCAGTTTGGAAGCTGGCATCGCTGTAACCCTTTACAGCTAGCTCCTCATCGCTTTCAAATATCAAGAAATATTCTTTAGTCTTTCTTAAGTACTTAAGTATATTCTTGGTATTTGCTATCGATGGCGCTCACGGATCATGCAGTATCTACTCGTCATGCTCAAAGCATACGAGACATCAGGACGAGTACACAGCATGACGTACATGACAGATCCTATAGCGGATGCGTAAGGGATCTTATCCATGCGGTCTCTCTCCTCTCTAGAAGAGGGACTTTGAGTCTTCGAAAGACTCACACCATGTGACATCGGCAGAAGTCCTTTCTTGGAATTCTGCATGGCAAACCGAAGTAATACCGTGTCATTGTATGTACTCTGACTTAGGCCAAGCAATCTCTTAGATCTATCTCTATAGATCTTGATGCCTAGAATACAGGCTGCTTCACCTAAGTCCTTCATTGAGAAGCACGTCCCCAGCCAAGTCTTCACAGACTGTAGTGAAGGGATGTCATTCCCAATGAGTAGTATGTCATCCACATACAATACAAGGAACACAACTGTGTTCCCATTAACCCTCTTGTAGACACAGGGTTCATCTTCATTCTTGATGAAACCAAACTGTTTGATCGCATCATCGAATCGAAGATTCCAGCTCCGAGAAGCTTGCTTTAGCCCATAAATGGACCTTTGTAGCTTGCATACCTTCCCGATTATCTTTGTGGATCTACAAAACCCTCGGGTTGTGTCATGTACACATCCTCGAGTAAGTTTCCATTCGAAATGCGGTTTTGACATCCATCGCCGGATCTCATAATCGTGGTATCTTTGCAATAGCAAGCAAGATCGAATGGACTTAAACATCGCCCTTTGGAGAAAAGGTTTCATCATAGTCAATACCATGAATTTGCTTGAAACCTTTAGCCACCAATCGGCCCTTATAGGTATGCGTAAGTCCATCCATGTCAGTCTTTCTCCTAAAGACCCACTTACACCCGATGGGTTTGACCCCTTCAGGTGGATCAACCAAAGTCCATACTTGGTTAGTGTACATGGATTCCATCTCGGATCTCATGGCGTCTAGCCATTTCTCAGAATCTGGGCTCATCACAGCTTCCTGATAGGAGGTAGGCTCATTCTCAATGAGCATAACGTCATCATGGTCAGACAAGAGAAATGAGTATCTCTCAGGCTGACGACGTACCCTATCAGACCTGCGAAGAGGTAGGTCTACTTGAACAGTTGGTTGTTCCACAACTCTTTGTGCAACAACCTCATCACTCACAACACTTTGTGGTTCCTGTTCAACCTCCATCAAGGCCTCAGTGCTATGGTCCTTATCTTGAATTTCTTCAAGATCGAAGGTACTCCCACTAGTTTTTCTAGAAATAAAATCCCTTTATAGAAAAACCCCTGCCACAAACACTTTGTCTTTATGGGAATGTAGAATAATATCCCTTTGTATCCTTGGGATATCAACAAAATAGCACCTATCGGATTTGGGTCCCGTTTATGCGAGACTTGGCGTTGAGCGTAAGCCTCACAACCCCAAATCCTCATAAAGACATCTTGGGATTTTCCCCATGTCCATATCGTATATGGTGTCTTTACCCACACCTTGATGGTACACGGTTAAGGGTAAAAGGCTGTGTCGGGAGCATATCCCAAAGGATATAGGAAGATCTGTGTGACTCATCATAGATCGTACCATATCAATAAGGGTACAATTCCTCCTTTCGGATACACCATTCCCTTTGTGGTGTTCGGGAGGATTGAGTTGGGATAGAATCCCACACTCACCTAGATAGTCCACGAAACTCATGGCTAAGGTATTCACCACCTCGATCGATCGAAGTATCTTAATACTCTTGCCAGTGGTTTTGTACTTCATTCTTGAATTCTTTGAACTTTTCAAAGGATTGATTTATGTCATAAGATACACATAACCATATCTCTGAAGTCATCGATAAATGTAATGAAGTACACATAACCACCTCTAGCGGCAACATTGAAAGGACCACATACATCACTATGTATAAGTCCTAACAAATCTGTTGCTCTTTATTTCGCTATGTCCACTAAAGGAGTCTTGGTCATCTTGCCTAAAGGCAAGACTATGTCTCATATGATTCAAAATCAAATGAGTCTAGCGACCCATCCTTATGGGTGAGATAAGCGACTCTCATTTATGTGACCTAGCGACAATGCCAGAGATAGGTTTGGTTCAACTCATTTGACTTGAACCTCTTGGTACTTATGTTATAGATAGGGCTCTCTAAGTCTAGAAAGTAGAGTCCGTTCATTAGAGGTGCACTACAATAGAACATATCATTTAAATAAACTGAACAACATTTGTTCTTTATTATAAATGAAAAACCTTTCTTGTCAAAACAAGAAACTGAAATGATGTTCTTAGTTAAGGCAGGCACATAACAACATTCATCTAATTCTAGTACAAGCCCAGAGGGCAGAGATAGATCATAAGTTCCTACAGCAACAGCAGCAACCCTTGCTCCATTGCCTACTCATAGGTCCACCTCGCCCTTTGTCAATGCCCTGCTATTTCTCAGCCCCTGCACATTGGTACAAATGTGAGATGCACATCCGGTATATAATACCCATGATGAAGAAATAGATAGATTGACTTCTATAACATTTATACCTGAAGTAGAAGTCTCACTTCTCTTCTTCTTAAGATCTTCCAGGTATGCCTTGCAGTTACGCTTCCAGTGTCCTGCTTCCTTGCAGTGGAAGCAAGCCCCTTCCTTGGCTACCCCTCCTTTGGGTTTAAGTTCTTTGCCTTTGCCCTTGGCTTGGGACTTTCCCTTACCTTTAGGCTTGCCCTTGCCTTTCTTCTTCTGCACCATCAAAATGGTGTCAGATTTACCCTTCTTAAGGTTAAGCTCGTGATTCTCAACATCTTTGAGCATTTTGAATGACTTATCAATTTCATTCATGTTATAATTCATGACAAATTGATTGAAGGCTTGTGGCAAAGATTGCAAGATTAGGTTAGTGGCCAGCTCTTGGCCAAGTGGGAATCCCAGCCTTTGTAGGTTTTCTACGTACCCAATCATCTTGAGTACATATGTACCTACGGGAGTCCCTTCTTGCATTTTGGACCCAAATAATGCCTTAGAGACTTCATATCTCTCATGCCTAGATTGTCCTTGATATAGTTGACGAAGATGTCCAACCATATCATAAGCATTCATGAACTCGTCTTATACGAAGCTCGAGTTCATGGTCATGGCATTAGACATGACACATCTAATGCATCATCTTGATGCTTCTTGTAAGCATCTTTGTCAGCTCGCGAGGCATTGGCAGTAGGTGCCTCCGGAATGGGATGCTCCAGGACGTACAACTTCCTTTCTTGGGTGAGAACAATTCTCAAGTTCCTGTGCGATCCGAGAAATTTGCTCCATTGAGCTTGTCCTTCTCAAGGACGGATCGCGAGAGAGAGTGTTCGTGGTTGTCGACATAGTTATCTACAACATACAATGCGAGAATTAATATCATGTTCCTTTTATCATTTAATTAGGCCTTTAATCAAATGATGCTCCCCTTTGAATTATAGGAATTTTGTAGAATCAAGTTATGGATGTGGTCAAACCACATTATTAGATTCAAACAAAAAAGCTATAATTCTTGCGGGACAAGATCCACATCATACTAAGCCTTGAGTTAGCTTTGGCTAAATCGCCCAAGACTTAGTACGATCGGTGGGTAACACATTACCGATTACATCTCTATGCAACTCTTGTTTATAGGATTAAGACCCACATTTACAAAAGACCTTGAGTTAGCTTTGGCTAAATCGCCCAAGATTTAGTGTAAATGCGATCTTAACCTATCTTTCCAACGATTAGAATATGCCTATAGTTCTACTCGATCCAATTGAGTTAACTAGTTTTGCTCAATCTAATTGAGCTTACTCTAACCCAAGCGTGATAGGCAGGACCAAGATTGTCCCTCCGCACCCTACCAAGATAATATGTGTTGCTCTGCTTTGGCAGATTCAACAGCAACAAATGATCGAGGTAGTGATGGGTATCAAGGCTCGGTAGGCATTTTTCGAGTTGATTCGATTATGATCTAATCTAATCGTAATGTGTATCTTATACGCATTTAGGCCTTTATTATCCTATATTAGCATGCATCATATACATACATTAATTATTCTAGCATGCATCATATACATACAAGAAAATTAACCTAGCATGCATCATATACATACAAACATTTTTTCTACTAGCATGCATCACATACATACAAGCAAAAAATCAATTAAATGCATATATATATATATATATATATATATATATATATATATATCAACATATATATATATAATTAAATGTGATATAGTCATGGCCCTACTACGATCTTCTCAAGCCAATGAGAAGATCGGACGGTCTACCTAAGGCTAGCGGCTTCTCCAAGCGCTTCCTTTGACCGCCATGTGTCGTCGTCACCCTTCTCGTAAGCTCGTCTTCAAGTGGACTTTCCACCGCTCCATTTTTGTACATTACAAATACGAAACTCGAGTTACATTCGAGTCTAGAACTATTTACAACTAGAATATTAAAAGAAGAGGTGCGACGTGCAGGTCGCAAACACTTTACAACACGCACAACCACAAAATGGCACACAGGCCGTATTATGAATTACAACACACATAATCCAATCCAATTGGGTTATTGGGCCATGACAATCACAGAATTATACATAATTCTAAATTATGTATTTTTTACAGAAAATTTCTATAATTTTTCCTAATTTATTTTGAATTTATGAGTCACCCCTCCGAAACGGTCCCGCTAAGCGGTTTCCGGGCGCGATCGCGGGACATGGCCCCTTTCGGGGATAGGGGCAGCGCCCCTACTCGCAAAATAAACTTCGCGAGTGTCCCTACAATGATCTTACAGCGACTTCGCAAAATCTCTATTCATTTAATTTAAATTGATTTGATGAATCAAATATAAATTAGACTCATTCAACACTTGAATCAACTTGAGTCTAACTTAATTAGTCTAATTTGGATTACTCTTAATCCAATTTGGTTTATCCCATGAACCTAATCCTCATGGTTCATCATATGAACCTAATCTCCATCTAATTGCTCTTATGTGTGTGACCCTATAGGTTCTTGTAACGTTGGCAATGTCCCTAAACCGATTTAGGAACATAAGCAATGAGCGGTATCTAGCAACACATCATTTCTACCCAAGTTACAAGAATGTTGAGCTCCAACATCACCTTTGTGACTACTAATTGTGACTCTCACAATATGTGACAATGTCCCTCTATCCTTGACATCTAGATTGACCAATCGAGGCATAGACCGTGTCATCCTCGGTACAATCTAAATCTTGATCTCCAAGTAGACTCACTCTAATCAAATGAGATCAATATCTCATATTGACTCATTTGGGCATGGCCATGCACTTCGTGGTCTCACTCTATCAAGAATATCGATGTCACTCCCGTCATATAGGAGGGATAGATCCCATCTACATCACTCACATCCCTCCGCATAATTTGTTACATAGCCAGTAATCGCCTTTATAGTCCACCCATTTACGGGTGACGTTTGACGAAGCCAAAGTATGTAACTCATTATGTAGGGAACCATGGTGACTTCAGGTCTAAGGACTAATAGTCATACTAATAGCCACATGAGAAAGTATATGACACTCATATAATGATCCATGATACTTTCTCATGGCGGGTCATTCAGTATACATTCTCCAATGCATACCCATGTGTCAACTTGATATCTCATATCCATGACTTGTGAGATCAAGTCATCTTGTTGACCTACATGCTAGTCTCTACGCATTAACATTGTCCCTGAATGTTAATACTCGACTAGGAATGATTAAGAGTAGTGTTCTCTATATCATCTCATTATCGATTCAACCAATCGATTGATATAGATAAGAACCTACTACTCAAGGACATTATTATATTTAGTTATTTGGCACCAATACAAGTAAATATAATAACCATGCCTTTATAAATAGGAATATGATACAATAAAGTCCATACAACAATCATCATATGATTGGCTCTAGGGCTTTCACTAACAGCTAGAAGGCTTAGGTCTAGGCTAAGGGTGGTCTAGCAAGTATGGGGACACCATACTTGGGTTAAAACCTCATGTTTGAGGTGTGCCAGTCGACTGGTGCCATGTGACAGTCGACTAGCGTAGTCAACTATGGTTTGACTACAGGAATTGCCCTAGCGATCACGCCATAGATGAGCGATCGGTGATTGGGAATGCGATCGGCCCGATCTTGTGATCGATCGGTGATCCGATCTTCGATTTTGAGGCAAAGAATGGAGTCTCACTCGACCGTTGGGACGAGCAGTCGAGTAATGACTTATCAGTCGACTGATGCTCATGATCAGTCGACTGATGTCCTAGCCGTTGGATCTTTCCAGCATGGATTACATCGTTGTCTCACAGCAACAGTGTGATCAGTCGACTGATCGACATTTTCTAGCACAGGTTGAAGCTATAAAAGGAGCTCGTGATGGAGAAAAATGGATCCGGTTTTTTAGAGCTTTAGGAGTGATTTGTTGCTGCAAATCAGGTCTCCAAGTGCTAATCAAACAACCAAGCATTTAAGCAATCAAAAGCAAGTGTTGTAAAGTTTTTCTTTACTTGTCTTTAACATTAATTGTTGTAAGTGCTTGTTTTTGTTTCTTACTGTTGTAAGATTGCTTGTAAGGGGTTTCTTCGCCTCCGACTTGTGTCGAGAAGGAGTGTTTATCATAGTGGTGTGTGACTGGCATCGCTAGGGTTCGTACGAACCCAATCCGTGGAGTAGGAACCATTCGGTTCCGAACCACGTTAAATATTTGTGTTTGCGTGTTGTATATTTCGTTATCATTATTATTTTTCTATTTCCGCTGTGCTAACGAAATTGTAGATGAACACGCGAACGAATTTCATCATCGAACAAGCACGATGCTATTCACCCTCCCTCTAGCGGCCTCAAATATCCTACACTAATGAGATCTTACAATCTCCCCCTTGGTCCAAAAATATCTATGATGCCTACAATCTTCCTAGTGATAAGTCCCATATCACTCAAGAGAGGCAATCTTACACACTCTCCCAATTTCCAAATTCGGTATCTCAAAATCCCATATTTCCCCCTCATGAGGAAAAAATATCATCCATCATCCCATGATGGATACCTCCCCTAAAGGCTTGCTCCCTCTTGACCATTACACCAACAATGTCCTTGGGAAGTCCCTAACCCAATAGGATCTCTAAAACATCAAAATTAAGGTCTAAAGTTCAACATTGAACTTTTCCATACCTTAAATTTGATACATCACTCTAACAACTCTTCTAATTCATATCCAATAGATTTTCACCCTTTATAATGCTTCCTAAAGCATATCCTAGGGTTAGGAGTAGTTAGAGAACTTTACTGTAGCTGAAAATGGGCCAAACAACCTTATTTTTTCCAAAATTAGCCTGGCAGTCGACTTTATCAGGCATCAATCGACTAACGTACCCATCAGTCGACTGCCAATAAGGGCAATCGACTTATAACTGAAAAATCCGATTTTCAATTATCAGAAATGAATTTCAGAAATTCATAAATAATTATACATAATTCGAAAAAACATGAAAATTCATACGTATAATACTTATGACCAATACAATGGGTGAAAAATGTTAGGAAAATATTTTACCCATAAAATAGTGAAATTTATACAAAGTTCAAAAGTGAAGAAAAACTTCTATGTTTTAGCTCACTTTGTATCAACTTCATCAATGGTGATTGCTATCAAAAGATAGACTTCACCAAGGTTTTTCAAAATAATTTTAAAATAGTTTTAAAATCTTATATTGGATCATATTCTTTGGGCTTAGTGTACATGACTTGAACATAAGCTTTCCCAATGATCAACAACATGATTTTAGATTAGTATGAGTTCATCTAGATGCAAACCTTGAACTTAACTCATATCCTATCATCTCACATGTATCTAAGGTGTAAGAATACACATACATGTCAATTTAGATGTGAGATGTGAGTTTTGATTTATCTTAAACTAAGATCTCATGCATTTTCTAAGGCAACACTACTTGATTCTCTTATAAATGAGACTTCAAGTCATGTCATTGTCTTTAACTCAATTTTTATTAATGCATGAATGATTATGACATTAATGATGATATAAATAAATACATGCTCATAATCATGATGTCATGACATAAGATGAAATCTAAGCATACATGACATTTAACCCTAATCCTAAACATGATCATGACATATTAAATGATTAAAAATAGATATGATGTCATGACATGGCATATGACAAACAAAAACATGGCAAATAAAATGTATAGGTATAACAATACCTAAAATTTAATATTAGTTTCCATTGGTTATTATTAAGCATATTTTGCCATATTGCTACTAATATCCTAAGTGTGCCAAAAACCCAAAATGGGACACTAAGACTTCTAAACCTAAATTGTGCCAATTTGATTGATTTTTCATAATTCTAAAAATATATTGGCACATTCTAAAATCTTTTAGGATTTAAATTCAAATCTATTTCCAAGGCATCCATAATCTTGAAAATATCCTAAAGTACCAACTTTGCTATGGTTGGGTTAGCTACCCTTCCAATTCAAGGTTGACACACCTAAACCCATCTAGCGTGAATCAATCACGCTCTTAGGAACCCAAAAGTTATTTGAACTCCTAGGGTTTACTAGGTATTCCTTAGGGATAACCTCACTAGATATCTTCCTAATGACCCTTCTGTTGAGGATTCGGTGACAGCTAGAGGGGGGGGGGTGAATAGATCGTTTTGATGCGTCGATGGAATTCGTTCGCGATTGTGTCTACAAATCGTGTTAGTGCACAGCGGAATAATAATAATAGAAATAATACACGAGACACAATCACAAACACTACACAAGATATAATATGGTTAGGAACCGAATGGTTCCTACTCCACGGATTGGGCTCGTAAGAGCCCTAGCAATGAAAACATGCACTACTAATCCAATAAACTCCTTCTCGACAACAAGTCAGAGGTGGAGAAACCTCGTACAATGAATTACAATAAGTAATACAAAGTAAACAAGCAAATACAAGATGAAAGTACAAAACAATGTAAAGAAAACTTTACAACTATTGCTTTGGAATGCTTGCTTGTTGATTGCCTTGGACTAGCCTTGAAGACCCTGATTTGCAACAACAAATCGCTCCAAATCCTCCAAAAAAATCGCTGCCAAAATCCCTCTTCCGACCTACTTTTATAACCTACAATCGGGTTGGATTTTCGCTTATCAGTCGACTGCTCAGGGCCATCAGTCGACTGATGCCACTATTGTCGTGAGACAATGGCTACATCCACGCTGGAAAAATCTAACGGATACACCATCAATCGACTGACCAAACCCATCAGTCGATTGATGTCTCAACCAATCGAGTGGTCGGGCCGATCACTCGACTGGAGAACATTCTGTGCCTAAAATTTCGGCCATCAGTCGACTGATCACCTTGATCAGTCGACTGCTCAGGCCAACAGTCGACTGCCCACCTCTGGAAATAGACTGCTAGGACACTTTCCACAGTCAAACCCTAGTTGACTCACACCAGTCGACTGCCATATAGAACCAGTCGACTGATACACCTCAAACATGAGGTTTTAACCTTAAACATGAGGTTTAACCCAAGTATGGTGCCCCCATATTTGCTAGACCACCCGTAGCCTAGACCTAAGCCTTGTAGCCACCTCCGTCAGCTTCGCACCTATCGGATCCCTCCAAGTCATCCATGACTTGTTCATCCATACGCTAGCCTTCAGGTGCTTCCATCGGCTATGTCATGCTAACGGTATCTACACCGCCAAGGCACATTGGACTTATGCTGCCAAGACTCCGCTTGGACTTTACGTTGCCAACCATTGGACTTATGTTGCCAAGACTTCACCCTTGGACTTTACACCACCAATATCAAACCCCTTGGACTTTCCAAATGCCAAGTACTCATGACTTGGACTTTCACCGCCAAGACTACACCCTTGGACTTTACTTGCCAACCCATGTTGGACTTTCCATGCCAAGATCCATGCTTGGACTTTTCCTTGCCAAGACCCATGCTTGGACTTTACATGCCAAGTACTCAAGACTTGGACTTTCCATGACATGGTCAACTCCAGTCAACCATCAAAATCCCCCTCGAGTCAAACTCGAGTCCGGTCAATCATGACCCGGGTCGATTGCACCAACAATCTCCCCAAAACATTATCAAACATCAATGTCAAAACTTCAATGTCAAACCTTCATGTCAAACATCAAAACATCGCTCGAGTCAAACTCGAGTCTGGTCAATCGTGACCTGGTCCAATTGCACCAACAATCTCCCCCTTTTTGATGTTTGACAAAACTACATACCTTTGAGTTAGAACACTAACTCAAATCTTCTTACCAATTATCCACAATTGGTAATCCCATAAATTCTCCCAAACATTCTCCCCATTTTTGACTAACATCAAAAAGATTTTCTCCAAGGAGTTCAATGTCTCATGTCCCAATGAGATCTTATAATCTCTCCCTTAGTCCAAAAATACTTAGGATGTCTACAATCTTCCTAGTGATAAGTCCCATATCACTCAAGAGAGACAATCCTATAAACTCTCCCAATTTCCAAATTGGGTATCTCAAAATTCCCATTTCCCCCTTATGAGGAAAAATACCATCCATCATCCCATGATGGATACCCTCCCTCCCCCTTGACCACATTGCACCAACAATGTTCTTGGGAAGTCCCTAAGCCAATATGAACTCTAAACCATCAAAAATAAGGTTCAAAGTTCAACATTGAACTTTCCTACCCCTTAAAGTTGATACATCACCCTAACAACTCTCCTAATCCATATCCAATGGATTTTCACCCTTTATAATACTTCCTAAAGCATATCCTAGGGTTAAGAGTGGTTAGGAAACTTTATTGTAGCTGAAAACAGGCTAAACAACCTTGTTTTTCTTGAAATCAGCCTGGCAGCCGACTCTATCAAAGATCAGTCGACTGCCATGCCAATCAGTCGACTGCCAACAAGGGCAGTCAACTGATAACTGAAAAATTAGAATTTCAATTTTTAGAAATGAAATTCGGAAAGGTATAAGTAATTCTACGTACATTGAAAAATCGTAAAAATTCATACGTATATTACATATAAGCAATGCAATGAGTGAAAAATATTAGAAAAATATTTTACCCATAAAATAATGAAATTGACACAAAGTTCAAAAATGAAGGACTTCAATATTTGAGCTCACTTTGTATCAACTTCATCAATGGTGATTGCTATCAAAAGATAGACTTCACCAAGGTTTTCTAAAATGATTTTAAAATATTTTTGAAAACCTATATTGGATCATATTCCTTGGGCTTAATGTACATGACTTGTACACTAGCTTTCCCAATGATCCACAAATAACATAAGATGAGTTATAGTTCATCTAGATGCAAAACTATGCACCTTGAACTTAACTCATATCCTATCATCTCACATGTATCTAGGGTGTATAAATACACATACATGTCAATGTGATGTGAGATGTGGGTTTTGTTTTCCTAATCTAGGGTTTCATGCATTTTCTAAGGCAACACTACTTGATTCCCTTATAAATGGGACTTCAAGTCATGTCATTATCCTTAACTCAATTTTAATCAAATTAAATGCATGAATGATTATGACATTAATGATGATATAAATAAACACATGCTCATAATCATGATGTCATGGTATAAGATGGAATTTAGGCATACATGACATTAACACCTAAATTGTAAACATGATCATGACATATTAAATGATTAAAAATAAATATGATGTCATGACATGTTATATGGCAAACAAAGCATGACAAATAAAATGTATAGGTATCATAATGCCTAAATTTTAATATTTGTTGCCATTTGATATAATTAAGTATATTTGGCCATATTACCCAAAATTTCCAAGTGTACCAAAAACCCAAAATGACACACCAAGACCTCTAAACCTAAGTTGTGCAAGTTTAATTAATTTTTCATAATTCCAAAAATATATTGGCACATCCTAAAATTTTTTAGGATTATAATTCAAACCTATTTCCAAGGTATTCATAACCTTGAAAATTACCTAAAGTGTCACCTTTACCATGGTTAGGTTAACTACCCATTCATTTAAAGTTGGCACACCTAAACCCATCTAGCGTGAATCGATCACGCTCTTAGGAACCCAAAACCTATTTGAGCTCCTAGGATTTACTAGGTATTCCTTAGGGATGACCTCCCTAGATACCTTCCTAATGACCCTTCTAGGCTTGTTAGCCTTGGTCATTGTGGTCTTGCCTAGGTTAACCTTAGGGATTGCCTCCCTAGTAACCTTCTTAATGGTCTTCCTGTTGGAAAATCTGGGATCTGACGTTCAAAACATCGCGGGCGAATACTTCGCATAACCACAGCGGAAACAATAATAAAACTCGGATCCCTCCATAGATCCATGCAAAACCATATAAGTCATTTTTTTTCTTAATCTTATCTAGATCTTATCTAGAAGAAAAGTTATACCTTTGATGCATGCCCTTCGCAATCCCGCTTTTCCAAAAGCTATCGGATCTCAATACGGTAAGGATAACCATATCTCTAAGGTATCCACACTGATGCTCAGCAGTTTGGAGTTACGTTGTGCTAGCAACCCTAGCAAAACACCAAGACTACTTAGAGGAGAGAAGGAGAGAAGGGAAGGGAAGAAGAGAACTCTTTCTCTTGGCTTTTCCTTGGCTTAAACGTTGGAGTTTCTAAGGGAAAAATTCTGCACTCTAACCACCCAAACCAAAAGCCCCCCACCCCTATTTAACCTTTCACGTTGAAGGCATTCAAGCCAAATCCCATTTTGCTTTTTTCATACATTAATCCAAATCCTATTTAGCCTTCTCAAGCCAAATCCCAATTTTCTTTTTCACATCAAGCAAAATCCAATTTACAAATCCTATTTAGCTTTCTTACATCAAGCCAAATCCTATTTAGCCTCTCCTTTTAAATGCATGAAGCCTTCTCCTCATCATGAATATTCCCATGCATGATTAATCACATTAATCATGCATGTTGATCCCATGTATGATTAATCACATTAATCATGCATGTTGATGATGAATCATTTTCCATGGTTCAACTTGAGTCTAACTCAAGTTTAACCAGTTTGAGTCAAACTCAAGTCTTGGCCATATGCTCAATTGTTCTTTTTAGTCCAACTAAAAGAAACCATCTCCAAAACAGAATGTCATTTGTGTGTGACCCAATAGGCTCTCGTAACATTGATAATGTATCTAAAACCATTTTAGATACATAAGCAATGAGCGACATCTAGCAATACATCATTACTACCCAAGCTACAAGATAGTCGAGATCCGATAACCTTTCCATGACCATTATCATGTATGATGGTGTTCTTCTATCTCTGATATCTTAGATCGATCAATGAGGCATAGACTGTATCATCCCCTTATCGATCTTTATGTTTCTTGATCTCCAAGTAGACTCACTAAAACAAATGAGCTCAATATCTCATATTGACTCATTTGAGCATGGTCATGCATTCTGTGGTCATACTCTATCAAGAGGCCAAAGATATCACTCCCGTCATATGGGAGGGATAGATCCCATCTACATCACTCACATCCCTCTGCATAATTCGTTACATACCCAGTAATCGCCCTTATAGTGCACCCTATTACGGGTGACGTTAGACGATACCAAAGTACATAACTTCTTATGTAGGGAACCATAGTGACTTCAGGTCTAAGGACTATTCATACCAATAGTCACTTGAGAAAGTATATGACACTCATATAACGATCCATGACACTTTCTCATGGTGGGTCAATTCAGTATATATTCTCCAATATATATACCCATGTGTCAATGTGATATCATATATCCATAACTTGTGAGATCAAGTCATATATTGACCTACATGCTCTTATTATATTAATACAATACTCGACTAGGAATATTTAAGAATAGTGTTCTCTACATCTTCTCATAATCAATTCTATCAATTGATATACTGTAGATTAGAATCTACTATTCAAGGGTATTATTATATTTATTTAGCTGGCATACGCATAGAGTAAATATAATAATCAATCTTTGTCTTTTATTAATGAAATATGATACATATGCTCCCTAATCAATCATCTCATGATTGACACTAAGGGCTGACACTAACACTTCCTAGGTTTCATGGAAACCTTGGCCACTAAGCACCTACCTTAGTCAACCTTAGGGATGACTTCCCTATTGACCTTGGTCTTCCTAGACCTAGGTTTAGTTTCATAATCAAATAGAACATTATGATAAGTCACCTTAGGCTTAGGTTTGTGACTCAAACCTTTCTTGCCCTTGGTTAACTCTTGTCTCCTATGCCCTAGGTTTTGACTTTGACTTCTAGACCCTAGAGTTTGACCATTTGGCCTTTGCATTTTATTTGTCATTTTTGTAAGGGTCTTTTTAAGTTTCTCAAGCCTTGACCTCAAGGCTTGATTTTTCAACTCTAATTTCCTAATTTTTGAATCTTGATTTAATCTTTAGGCATTGTTCTTTCTAGGCATATGCCTAGTCCATTTGGGGTTAAAACCTAGGTGGTCTTCTATTTTCTTGATAGATTCCCTAGGTAAGGTTTTTCTAGGGACATTAGTCCCAAATTTCTCCTTAATTTCAAAATGAACATTCTTATCTCCTAGGCAAAAATATTTGTTATTCCTACTAGCATGCTTTTGTTCATAAGAAATAGCAAGACTATTAACATAACTCCTAGCATGCTTTTTGATCATAGAACTAGAAGGTGCATTAAAATATACCTTAGGGTTTGCTCTCAATGCTCCCCCTACCTGTGATGCTCCTTCTTTGACCTTCTTGCTCCCCCTAGGGCATTGACTCCTATAATGCCCTCTTTGATTACATTTGAAGCATATGATGTGCTCCTTGGTCTTCTTGGTGGGGACACCGACATCCTTTGACTTTTCTTGACTTTTAGGCGCTGGTGGACTTTTCTTGACCTTCCTTGGGTACTTGCTCTTATAGTGCCCAAAATCCCTACACTCAAAACACATTATATGAATTTTATTTTGAAACGGTGTGTTTGAGTTACCTAGGTCCATGGTGGAAGCCGGAGTTGCTTCTTCACTTCTTCCAGAGGTTGAAGCGACTTCTTGCTCTTGCTCCGGTGTGGGAATTCCCTCCTCCCCCTCAATCCTAGAGGTGGAGGCTTCTTCCACCTCTTCTTCCTTCTCGGATGTTGATTCTCTATCAACTTTTGAATCCTCAATTGCTTGTGAGGATGATGTACTTGCTTCCTCGGTCTCCTCCAATTGAGCCGATGAGAACTCTTGTTCTTTGGGCTCCTCATGGAGTCTTGCCACTTGGCTCCATAGCTCTTTGGAATCCATGTGTTCACCTAAGCTACACAATATGACATTAGGAAGCAAATCAATAATAAATTTTGCTACCTTTTTATTTTTATTGAATTGTTGGAGTTTCTCCTCGGTCCATCTCTTCTTCTTGAGGAAGCCTCCCTTTAGTCCTTTTGAATATTCGAATCCTTCCACTAAGATGGACCACTCAAAGTCCATCATCATCAAGAAGTCTTCGATCCTTGCCTTCCATTGGTTGAAACCTTCTTGTCCATAAAAAGCATATGGGATTGGTGTGTTGATATCCCATCCAAGTGTTTCTTGAAACTCCATCTTCTTCCTCTAGCGGTTTGCTCCTGGCGGTTAGTCTGTAGAAGAGCCCCGAGCTCTGATACCAATTGTTGAGGATTCGGTGACCGCTAGAGGGAGGTGAATAGCTCATTTTGATGCATCGATGGGATTCGTTCGCGATTGCATCTACAAATCGTGTTAGTGCGCAGCAGAATAATAATAATAAAAACAATACAAGAGACACAATCACAAACACTACACAAGATATAACATGGTTCGAAACCGAATGGTTCCTACTCCACGGATTGAGCTCGTAAGAGCCCTAGCAATGCAAACACGCACTACTAATCCAATAAACTCCTTCTCGATAATAAGTCGGAGGTGGAGAAACCTTGTACAATGAATTACAACAAGTAATACAAAGTAAACAAGAAAATACAAGATGAAAGTACAAAACAATATAAAGAAAACTTTACAACTATTGCTTTGGAATGCTTGCTTGTTGATTGCCTTGGACTAGCCTTGAAGACCCTGATTTGCAATAGCAAATCGCTCCAAATTGCCCAAGAAAATTGCTGCCAAAATCCCTCTTCCAAGCTGCTTTTATAACCTGTAATCGGGCTAAATTTTCGCCTATCAGTCGACTGCTCGGGACCATCAGTCGACTGATGCCACTGTTGTCATGAGACAACGGCTACATCTACACTGGAAAAATCCAAAAGATACACCATCAGTCGACTGACCAAACCCATTAGTCAACTGATGTCTCAACCAGTCGGGTGGTCGGGCCAATCACTCGATTAGAGAACATTCTGTGCTCAAAATTTCGGCCATCAGTCGACTGATCACCTTGATCAGTCGACTGCTCAGGCCAGCAGTTGACTACCCACCTCTGGCAGTCGACTGCTAGAATACTTCCCGTAGTCAAACCCTAGTTGACTGCCACATGGTACCAGTCGACTGATACACCTCAACCATGAGATTTTAACCTAAAACATGAGGTTTAACCCAAGTATGGTGCCCCCATACTTGCTAAACCACCTGTAGCCTAGACCTAAGTCTTCTAGCCACCTCCATCAGTTTCGTGCCTATTAGATCCCTCCAAGTCATCCATTACTTGTTCATCTATATGCTAGCCTTTAGGTTCTTCCATCGGCTATATCATGCTAATGGTGTCTACACCGCTAAGGCACATTGGACTTACGCTGCCAAGACTCCGCTTGGACTTTACGCCGCTAACCATTGGACTTATGTTGCCAAGACTTTACCCTTGAACTTTACACTGCCAATATCAAACCCCTTGGACTTTCCAAATGCCAAGTACTCATGACTTAGACTTTCACCGCCAAGACTGCACCCTTGGACTTACGTAGTCAAGACTACACCCTTGGACTTTACTTGCCAACCCATGTTGGACTTTCCATGCCAAGACCCATGCTTGGAATTTTCCTTGCCAAGACCCATGCTTGGAATTTACATGCCAAGTACTCAAGACTTGAACTTTCGATGACATGGTCAACTCCAATCAATAATCAAAATTCCTCATGAGTCAAACTCGAGTTCGGTCAATCATTGTTAGTAATATATGAGAGGTGTCCTAAGGCAATCGCCTTATGGTAGTTCTATTTATTTGATAAATGAAGATTCACTATTTGAGTATACATGTTTTCATGTATTTGATTGGATCTTAAACTCATTTACTGAATATCCATAATACGATTCACAGCATGAGAGAATTTGTGATTGGATCATACCTAGTGAGTATCTCTACATGTGTAATTGTGATGTATTGGAATTATCCCTAGTTGATGAATTGATGGATTTGGACACCATCAATTCTGTCGAGACTAGCATGAGGTATACTCCTTGGTGTATCCAAGTAGCTGATTCTCACTGGCTGGAGACATTGTGATGTCCGGAGTTAATCGTGGATGCTAGTTATGGTAACTAGTTCATTAGAGTGACCAGATGTAAGACTTCATATGGTTCTCTGCATATATAGATATGTCAATAAAGTTCTTACTGCAGCTTAAGTGCGATGTTCCTTTGACTTGCGGTATTCAAGTCATCTTGGACATGAAGACTTATGCTTTGACATCTTAAGCAAGCATCTATGAGGAGATATGGACCTGAGATGATTGGGTATAAGTCAAAATGTCTGAAGGTGTTTGAATAGCCTATAAAAGATTCACCACTCCTTGCGAGGAGATGTATACCCATGGCCTCTCATCGGATTGTTACTAAAGTCTTTGGACAAAGCATTACATGTTTAGAGTAAGATACTCTTAGATACATGTGCAGTAACTAGAATCCGTAGGATGAAAAAATGATACTTGGGCTAGGTGTGACGTAGTCAACCTAGTGGGGACTGACACTATAGACCATATCCTGAACCAAGTGGGTATAAGATGCATGAAGGAAATGGGGCACAATTCATTATAGCTACTAAAGGGTTTCAGAAATAGTTCTGGATCAACCATTGATCTTTTGGTTAATTGGGGATCATGATGTACTACTAGGTGCCACTCATTATCGTTCTATAATTAATGGTTAATTATAGACGGCCAACATAAACCGAGAACCTATTTGGTCACACACGCAACAAGCGTAATCCGAAGGATTTAAAACGAGCTTGAGAATGAGATTCTCAGACCGAGAGAAACTAGGTTTGGTTAGACCAAACAAGGATTGAGCATGAAATCGTTTCAGTCACAATGGAAGCATGGATGGGCCGTGTCTTATGAAGACATGATGGATGAACCAAATTGGTTTGGTTCTAATCCAATGGTGAAGAATAAACCAAAGGGGTTTGATTTTTTTTAAATGAATGAACCAAAGTTGGTTCGATTCGTTTTAACTTAAAATCGACCAACTCGGTTCGGTTTATTTTAACTTAAGTTATTGGGGCGAGTTAATGGGTTTTTGGTTATGAACCAATAACCGTTAGGAGAATATGGTCTCTATAAAAACAGGGCTTAAGGGTTTTGTGAAAATTAATTAGTCTTGCCGCCCAACCCTCTCTCCTCCTTGCTTGCCGCCAGCGCCCAAGCCTCCATGCTGCCAACCTTGTGCTGCCGTTCACCTTGCTGCAGGTGTCCAAGCTCCTGCCGGTGATCCTCCGACGACCCTCCGGTGACTTCCCTTGGCTCAGGTGACCAAGGTGCAGCCGACCATCCTCTTTGGGCCGACACAACCCCTCCACCAAGCTGTCCAGATTTCTAGACAACTTCCTCCTTTCGTGTCGGAGCATCGTTTGGACGACATTTGGAGCTCCGACAGCAGCTACCTTGCCAGGGATTCGATCTCCAATAATCCTTATTGGTGGAGGATCAAGGATTAGTCAATCGGTTGACGAATACCTCTCTGGAGAAGCGAGTTTTGGGGACTCATTTTTGAATCCGAATTTTGATTCAGATTGTGATTCTCTCTCAATAACATCGTCTTCGTCACGAGGATAGTGACTCTTGCGAAGACGAGGCTTATAGCTTTGTGAAGCTATCCCGACGATACTCGGCGTGGATACAAATAGAGGCAATCCTAGTGAGAGTTGCTCCGGTTGATGCCTTTCCCGCTGCACGTGATGCGTCAGGTATAACTAGAGTAATTCCCTATTATTGCAAAATTTGAAACTACAATTATGTCTACACATGTTGTACTATGCATGCGTGTGATGTGTGTGTTGTAATAAATTAAATTTATTTCTTTTTAATTCTTTTGCTATTCACATGTTTACGAAATATGTTTGAACACACAATCGCCGCGGTGTCGGAAACCTAACAGTGGTATCAGAGGCTAGATTGTGTTTCGACATAATCATAAAATTATTTTGCAATAGTCGTAATTATATTTATCGAAATTTTCTACTTTTGGAAAGTTTAGAAGTATTTATGGAAAATTTTCTTATTTTTGGAAAGTCTAGAAGTATTTATGGAAATCTTCTACTTTTGAAAAGTTTAGAAGTATTTATGGAAATTGACACTTTCCATAAATAAAATATATGATTAGATTTGGAATTTTATTTCCTAATTTAATCATGATTTGATTTGGGGAATCAAATCTAAAATATATTTTAATTCCATAAATAGTTTTGACAATTTAGAAAATTTATTTCCTAAATTAAATTTGGCTTTCCTTAATTAACACTTTCCATAAATAAAATATGTGATTAGATTTGGAAATTTGTTTCCTAATTTAATCATGATTTGATTTGGAGAATCAAATCTCAAACATATTTTATTTTCATAAATAGTTATAACATATAAGGAAATTTTTGTACATGCCATAATTGTATATCATGTAATTGCATTAAATGCATATCATTATGTCATGCGTGTCGTGACATGTAGATGTATGTCATGTATGTCATGCCATGTAGATAATAGTTATTTGCATGCAAAGAGGATGAGACATAAAAACCCTTACTCAATATCAAAGCCTACATCTTCCATTAATATGGTTAGAACCAGAGTTCTATTTCCTGTTTGGGTTGTTGGACTCTCTCCAAGCCTGGCTTGAACTTGAACATGTTCAAACCATGGAATAGTTTAATATTAATATGGTAAGAGTCAGAGGTCAATCATTAGCTTTGGTTGTTAGACAGTCTCCAAGCCGGGCTAATTGGTTGAATGCGCTCTAACCATATTAAAACTATTTCTTGATTAATGGGTTGGCTTTAACCTGAAGCATCGGCTTGTTGGACTCTCTCCAAGGTCAATGTGAAGGGAGGTGAAGTTGGGTGCTATCCATATGATGAGTACTTGTTAATGTGTTAACAACCCGATGTATGTGTGAACATTCAATTAGTTGATAACACATTGTGATAGTTGCATATATGTGATATGAAATCGGTATATTTGATACCTACCATCGTAGTTATGAATGACTTGTTGGACTCTCTCCAAGGTTGTTCATATCTATGTTGGATATCAGCCTATTCGGAGATGGACCTACGATCTCCCAAAGTGATTTTTGGGGTTTTTGAAATTCGAAAAATGAATGAGATTTATAAATGTATGTTGATGCATTTTAAATCATCTTTCTCATATATGCTCATTTTGTATTTCTAGATTAATCGCTTGATCAAGATGTCTTTGAATTTGCGCTCTATTTTTGATTCGAATAAATTGACTGGGCCTAACTTCTTGGACTGGCTTAGAAACTTGAGAATTGTTCTCAAGGAAGAAAAGCTTGCGAATGTCCTTGAAGCAACTCTTCCCTCCCATCCTAGTGATAATGCAACTCCGGACCAATTGTTGGCCTTTTTGAAACATGTGACTGATTCTGAAATGGCAAGTTGCATCATGTTAGCCGCGATGGTATCCGAGTTGCAGAAGCAACATGAGCATATGAATGCTCATACCATAGTCCTTCATCTTTATGAGTTGTTTGATGAGCAAGTGAGATTCGAAAGGTTCGAAGTCTCCAAGCTCCTCTTCACCTCTGAGATGCAAGAAGATTCATTTGTAGTACTGCTCAACATGCTGAAGACTGTGGAGCCTTCTGAGAAGCATGAGCAAGGGACGGTGCTATTAGTTGATTCCTCAAAGAAAGGTTCTAAGAGGAAGTCAAAGGAACAATAGAAGGGGAAGAAGAAAAAGGCTAAGAAGGCAGAACCAACACAAAAGGGCACTTGCCATCATTGTGGCAAGGAGGGCCACTGGCGAAGAAACTGTAAGATTTATCTTGAGTCCGTGAAGAAGAAGAAGACATCCGATGCCCCATCCTCTTCAGGTATCTTCGTTATTGATTGTCATTATATTTTCTTAGACACTTGGGTATTGGATACTGGGTGTGGCTCACATATATGTAATAACATACAGGGGCTAAGGAATAGAAGAAGACTCGTCAGAGGGGAGTCAAATTTGTGAGTTGGCAATGGAGCAAAGGTTGCTGCAGTCGCCATTGGAACTTATTTGCTGAAGTTCCCTAGTGGACTAGTCTTAGAACTGGACAATTGCTATTATGTTCCTTCTCTAATAAAGAACATTGTTTCTATTTCCTACTTGAATAGAAATGGTTACCATTTGACATTTAATAACAATTGTTGTTATATAACTTTGAATGGCGTACTTTATGGGACAGGAACTTTGAGCAATGATATTTATACATTGGACGTATCCAGTGACATTTTCAATATTGAAGCGAGCAACAAGCATGCTCGAAAGGATAATCAATTAGACTCCTATATGTGGCATTGTAGTCTTAGCCATGCAAACAAGAAACGCATGTCCGAATTACACCAATGTGGAATTCTAGAATTGTTTGAATTGGATTCATATGATACAAGCGAATCATGCTTAAAAGGCAAGATGACTAAGTTACCTTTTACTAGAAAAGGTGAATGGATGGAAGAGTTGCTAGGTCTAATACATACTGATGTATGTGGACCTATGTAAACTCAAGCTTTAGGAGGCTATAGCTACTTCATTACCTTCACCGATGATCACTCACGGTTTGGGTATGTGTTCTTGATGAAACACAAGTCTGAAGCCTTTGAAAGGTTCAAAGAATTCAGAAATAAAATAGAGAAACAATTTGGCAAGAGTAATAAAATACTTCGATCGGATCGAGGTGGTGAATACTTGAGTCAAGAGTTTCTAGATTATCTAAGGGACAATGGTATATTGTCTCAATGGACTCCTCCATATACACCACATCATAATGGTGTATCTGAGAGGCGAAATCGGACCTTGTTGGACATGGTCAGGTCAATGATGAATCATGCGAATCTTTCCAAGTCCTTTTGGGGCTATGCACTTCAGACAACTATTTACTTGTTAAACAGAATGCCAACCAAGGTAGTCTCAACTACTCCATTTGAGATATGAAATAGTAAGAAAACTCATGTATCTTGAAGATATGGGGTTATCCTGCTTATGTGAAGCGGACTGTATCAGACAAATTGGATGCTAAGTCTGATAAATGTCTATTTATTGGATATCCTAAGGAAACAAGGGGTTACCAATTCTATCATCCTGTGGAGCAAAAGGTGTTTGTTTCAAGGCATGCTGTGTTTCTAGAGAAAGAGTTTCTCTTGCAAGAAAACAGTGGGAGAGTTGTTGAGCTTGAGGAGGTTCGAGAGACTCAAATAGACATTGATGAGATACCTGTGAAGCACCACAGCCAATAACTCATAGTGATGAGCCATCGGCTAGACCTATTGAGACACTACATCTTCGTAGATCTGGTAGAACACGCAATATACCTGAGAGATATAGATTTCTCATAAGTGAATCGAATGACGTGTTACTCATTGATGATGAGGAGCCTACCAGTTATGAAGAAGTTCTGAAAAGATTAGAAAGGGATAAGTGGCTTGATGCCATGAAGTCGGAAATAGATTCCATGTATGAAAACCAAGTTTGGAACTTGGTTGACCCACCCGAAGGCATTAAGCCTATAGGGTGCAAGTGGGTTTTTAAGAAGAAAACCGACATAGATGGTAATGTGATTACCTATAAGGCTAGATTGGTGGCGAAAGGATATCGTCAAAAGCAAGGTATTGATTATGACGAAACTTATTCACCTGTAGCTATGCTTAAATCTATTCGGATGCTCCTAGCCATAGCGACTCATTATGATTATGAGATATGGCAGATGGATGTGAAAACAACTTTCCTTAATGGAAACCTACTCGAGGACGTGTATATGATACAATCTGAGGGTTTCACATCGGTTGATAAAACCATGGTATGCAAATTGCGACGGTCCATATATGAGCTGGAATATCCATTTTGATGAGACAATCAAAAAGTTTGATTTCTCACAAAATCCGGACGAACCTTGTGTGTACAAGAAGGTTAGTGGGAGTGCAGTCGTGTTCATAGTATTGTATGTCGATGACATATTACTTATAGGAAATGATGTTTATGTCTAACAGTCGGTTAAGATTTGGTTGTCCAAGACATTCTCCATGAAAGACTTGGGAGAAGCAACCTACATTCTCGGGATTAAGATCTATAGGGATAGATCGAAACGGTTGCTTGGTCTTTCACAATCTACATATATAGACTGAGTGCTAAAGAGGTTTAGCATGTCAGAATCCAAGAAAGGTTACCTTCCCATCAGGCATGGGATACACCTTTCGAAGTCTATGTGTTCGCGCACAAAAGACGAGAGGATTTGCATGAGTAAGATTCCCTATGCATCCGCAATAGGATCTATCATGTATGCTATGTTATGTATGAGGCCCGATGTATCGTATGCTCTGAGTGTCACGAGCAGATACCAGTTTGATCCAGGAATGAATCATTGGCCAGCTGTTAAGATGATCCTTAAGTACTTAAGAAGAACTAAGGATGTGTTCCTAATATATGGAGAAGGGGACATGGTGATATGTGGGTATACGGATGCCAGTTTCCAGACAAACAAGGATGATTCTAGGTCTCAGTCTGGGTACGTGTTCACCTTGAATGGGGGGGGGCAGTGAGTTGGAAAGTTCCAAACAAGACACTGTAGCAGATTCTACCACAGAGGCAGAATACATTGCAACTTCGGAAGCAGCAAAGGAAGCGGTTTGGATCAAAAACTTCATTTATGAACTTGGTGTGGTTCTAGCCATTGTTGAAGCAATTCTGGTTTACTGTGACAACAATGGATCAATTGCACAGGCAAAAGAGGCAAGGTCTCATCAACGATCCAAACATGTGCTTCGCGGCTATCATTTGATTAGAGGGATCATTAGTAGGAAGGAAATACAATTCGAGAAGATTCTCGCTAAAAGGAACTTAGCGGATCCTTTAACTAAAGCATTACCTCAAAGTAAGTGTCAGGGTCATGTTAGAGCTTATGGTATTGGATACCGTGGCGATTGACATTAGGCCAAGTGGGAGTTTGTTAGTAATATATGAGAGGTGTCCTAAGACAATTGCCTTATAGTAGTACCATTTATTTGATAAATGAAGATTCACTATTTGAGTATACATATTTTCATGTATTTGATTGGATCTTAAACTCATTTACTGAATGCCCACAATACGATTCACAGCATGAGAGAATTTGTGATTGGATCACAACTAGTGAGTATCTGTACATGTGTAATTGTGATGTATTAGAATTATCCCTAGTCGATGAATTAATGGATTTGGACACCATCAATTCTGTCGAGACTAGCACAAGGTATACTCCTTGGTGTATCCAAGCAGCTGATTCTCATTGGCTAAAGACATTGTGATGTCCGGAGTTAATTATGGATGCTAGTTATGGTAACTAGTTCATTGGAGTGACCAGCTGTAAGACTTCTTATGGTTCTCTGCATATATACATATGTCAATGAAGTTCTTACTGTAGTTTAAGTGTGATGTTCCTTTGACTTACGGTATTCAAGTCATCTTGGATATGAAGACTTATGTTTTGACATCTTAAGCAAGCATCTCTGAGGAGATGTGGACCTGGGATGATTGGGTATAAGTTGAAATGCCTGAAGGTGTTTGAATAGCTTATAAGGGATTCACCACTCGTTACGAGGAGATGTACACCCATGGCCTCTCGTCAGATTGTTACTAAAGTCTTTGGCCAAAGCATTACATGTTTAGAGTAAGGTACTCTTAGATACATGTGCAGTAACTAGAATCCGTAGGACGAGGAAATGATACTTGGGCTAGGTGTGACATAGTTAAACTAGTGGGGACTGAGACTATAGACCATGTCTTGAACCAAGTGGGTATAAGATGCGTGAAGGGAACGGGGCACGATTCATTGTAGCTGCTGAAGGGTTTCAGAAATAGTTCTGGATCAACCGTTGATCTTCAGGTTAATTGGGGATCATGATGTACTACTAGGTGCCACTCATGATCGTTTTATAATTAATGGTTATTTATAGACGGCCAACATAAACCGAGAACCTATTTGGTCACACGCACAACGAGCGTAATCCGAAGGATTTAAAACGAGCTTGAGAATGAGATTCTCATACCGAGAGAAACTAGGTTTGTTTGGACCAAACAAGGATCGAGCATGAAATCATTTCAGTCGCAATGGAAGCGTGGATGGGCCATGTCTTATGAATACATGATGGATGAACCAAATTAGTTTGGTTCTACTCCAATGGTGAAGAATAAAGCAAAGGGGTTTGGTTTGTTTTAAACGAATGAACCAAAGTTGGTTCAGTTCGTTTTAACTTAAAATAGACCAACTTGGTTCGGTTTATTTTAACTTAAGTTATTGGAGCGGGTTAACGGGTTTTTGGTTATGAACCAATAACCGTTAGGAGAATATAGTCTCTATAAAAATAGGGCTTAAGGGTTTTGTGAAAATTAATTAGTCTTGCTGCCCAACCCTCTCTCCTCCTTGACCTTGTGCCACGCCACCTTCTTTGCGCCAAGATCCAAGCTCCTGCCAGCGATCCTCCGGCGACCCTTCGACGACTTCCCTTGGCTCAGGTGACCAAGGTGCAGGTGGCCATCCTCTTTGGGCCGGCGCAACCCCTCCACCAAGCTGTCCAGATTTCTGGACAGCTTCCTCCTTTCGTGTCAGAGCGTCGTTTGGACGACGTTTGGAGCTCCGACAGTGGCTATCTTGCTGGGGATTCGATCTCCGATAGTCCTCATAGGTGGAGGATGAAGGATTCGTCAATCGGTTGACGAATACCTCTCCGAAGAAATGAGTTTTGGGGACTCATTTTTGAATCCGAATTTTGATTCGGATTGTGATTCTCTCTCGATCACATCGTCTTTGTCACGAGGCTAGTGACTCTTGCGAAGACGAGGCTTGTAGCTTTGTGAAGCTATCCTGACGATACTCGGCGTGGATATGGATAGAGGCAATTCTAGCGAGAGTTGCTCTGGTTGATGCCTTTCCCGCTGCACGTGATACGTCAGGTATAACAAGAGTAATTTTCTATTATTGCAAAATTTGAAACTATGATTATGTCTACACATGTTGTACTATACATGCGTGTAATGTGTGTGTTATAATAAATTAGATTTATTACTTTTTAATTCTTCCGTTGTGCACATGTTTACGAAATATGTTCGAACACACAATCGCCGCAGTGCTGAAAACCCAACAATCATGACCTAGGTCAATTGCCCCAACAATCTGTCCAAAACATTATCAGACATCAATGTCAAAACATCAATGTCAAATCTTCATGTCAAACATCAAAACATCGCTCGAGTCAAACTCGAGTCCGGTCAATCGTGACCTGGGCTGATTGCACCAACACCTTCTAGGCTTGTTAGCCTTAGTGATTTGGGTCTTGACTAGGTTAACCTTAGGGATTGCCTCCCTAGTAACCTTCTTAGTGGTCTTCCTAGGTTTCATGGAAATCTTGGCCACTAAGCACACACCATGGTCAACTCTAGGGATGACTTCCCTTGTGACCTAGGTATTTCTAGACCTAATTTGAGTTCCATAATCAAATGGAACACTATGGTAAGCCTCCTTAGGCTTAGGTTTGTGACCCAAATATTTCTTGCCTTTGGATGACTCTTGTCTCTTAGGCCCTAAGTGTTGACTCTTTGATCTATATTTTTGATCATTTGACCCTTTAAATTGATTTTGTATATTCTTAAGGGTCTTCTTTAATTTCTCAAGCCTTGACCTCAAAGCTTTATTTTCCTTTTCTAATTGCCCAATTTTTGAAATTTGATTTAATCTTTGGGTATTGTTCTTTCTAGGCATATGCCTAGTCCATTTGGGGTTAAAACCTAGGTGGTCCTCAATTTTCTTAATGCTTGCCCTAGGTAAAGTCTTTTTAGGGACATTAGTCCCAAATTTCTCTTTATTTGAAAAATTAACACTTTTAGCACCTAGATAAAAATATTTATTGTTCCTAGCATGCTTTTCATGTATAAAATAGCAAGATTGTTAAAATTATTCATAGCATGCTTTTTGACATTTAACTAGAAGGTGCATTATTAAAATATACCTTAGGGTTAGCCTTAGCTCCCCCTACATGTGATGCTCCTTCCTTATCTTTGATTTCCTTCTTCCTAGGACATTGACTTCTATAGTGCCCCTTCTTATGGCACTTGAAGCATACTACGAGCTCCTTGGTCTTCTTTGTGGGGACACCGATATCCTTTGGCTTTTCTTGACTTTTAGGCGCCGGTGGACTTTTCTTGACCTTCTTTGGGCACTTGCTCTTATAGTGCCCGAACTCCCTACACTCAAAATACATAATATGATTTTTATTTGAAATTAAAGTGTTTGAGTTACCTAGGGTGGTGGTGAGGGTCTCTTGAGCTTGCTCTTCCTCTCGACCAGATATAGAAGGTTCTTCTTATTGCTCCGGTATTGAGGATGCCCTAATCTCCTTCCCCTCAATCCTAGAGGTGGAGGTCTCCTCCAATTCTTCCTCTTCTTCCACCGATTCAAAGGTTGACTCCCTATCAACTTCCGAATCCTCACTTGCTTGTAAGGAAGATGATTCTTCTTCTTCGGGCTCTTGGACCGGTTTAGAGTTCTCATGGAGCTTGGCCAATTCGCTCCAAAATTCCTTTGCATCCTTGTATTCTCCTAATTTGGACACAATATCGTTAGGAATTAAATCTATGAAAAATCTTATTACCGTTTGATTTCTCTTGAACTCTTGGAGTTGTTCTTGTTGGGGATCGATTGGCCGGCTAGAGGGGGTGAATAGCCCTTTTCGGTTGGATGGCGGTATTTGCTCGTCTACAAAACTAATTAGCGCAAGCGGAAGACTAATAAAGACAAGCAAATAGAAATACGAGAAAACAAGCGCTAACACGATGGTATAACGTGGTTCACGGCTACGCCGCTAATCCACGGTCCGATTCGTCCACGGTGAATCACTCCGCAATCTATCCACTAGATCTCTCCTTTGCACAAAGCTAGGTGGAGGTAACCGCTTTACACAAAAACACTCCTCTTACAAATATAATGGAAATAAGATCAAGTAAGAGGATGGAAAGCTTTAGGGAACTTTGGGAGAGTATTAGAGCATAAGCATTAGCCTCCCAAGGCCCCATCCCCTTCCTTTTTATAGAGGAAGAGGGTTTCTTCCCGTTGACACAGGATCAGTCGACTGATCCCGTAGCCGTTGCCCAATAACGGCCGCTTTCCATGTTGGATTCCATCCAACGGTATTGGCATCAGTCGACTGATGGCACCCATCAGTCGACTGATGTCAATCAGTCGAGTGCTCAACGAGGTCGACTCCACTCTGTGCGTCTGCGACATCGATCGATCACCGATCGCCTTAGCGGTCGTGATCGATCGCCATCATCGATCGCCCATGCCTAAGTCGATCGATCAACTTGATTCACCGACTTAAACCCCCGATCGAACCATCAACTCGAGCGATCGCCGATGACATGGCAGCGATCGGTGTCGGGAAATCCCATCCGACACTTAGCCAAATGACCAAGTTTCACCTAAGAACTACCCCTTCCCGGGTTACATTCGCTCACTCTCATCTCTCGGAGTCCCTTGCCTTCGAAGTTCTCTTCGTTCAGCCACGCCCCTCGCGAAGATCGCGACGACTCTGCAATGCTCCTTCACGTCTCTTGCCTCGAAGTCTACTTCCCCCGACTTCACTCCAAGCTTCTCGTCCGGCGGTCCCTCGGATGCTCCAAGCGCACGACTTCCGCAAAGCAATCTTTCACCGACTCAAGGACCGAGTCATGAGATGTGAAACTCGCCACGGCTCCATGTGCGAATTACTAAGTCCTGCACGACTTCAACGCACATATCAAATCAACATAATAAACTAACTTAAACCCTTTGCCACACACATCAAAACCTAATCATGGCAAGAGATTGCCCTAACAATCTCCCCCTTTTTGATGTGTGACAATCCGTTTAAGTTAGGTAAAAATATTTGATAAAAATTTCTAAGGTAAGAAAGCATGTAAACATAAACATGATATAGCAACATGCAACTCCCCCTTAATCCATGAAATTCTCTCTACAAATTCTCCCCCTATAATAATTAACTTAAACGTAATATTTTCTCCCCCTTTGACACCATCAAAAGGATTAACACTAAGTTATGGCATCAAGTCTAATAGAAGGAAAATACCAAACATTAGTCTAAAACCTGAATTCGGCCTTTACTGTTCTGATTTTCAGGCCATCGGATTAGTTCGGACTACGGTCGATTAGGCACACAATTTGAACTTTCTGATTTTCGGACCGAATTTCAGAAATGCATTAAAAATTCCAAAAAATTCGAAAAATCATGAAATTTGGGGAACATATTTCTTTTAAGTATATATATCAATGAAAAATAGTTTTTCATGAAAAATCATTATATTTTCACGTATTTGCCAAAAATTCAAAAGATTTAAAAAACCACTAGGTTTTTGATCATGTGAGTATCAAGTTTAACACCTAGTTTTGGTTCCAATTGTTTCAAAACATGAATACATAGATTTTAGATTAAGAAATTGTTTTGAAAACTTATGAAATATCCAACCATGATCTTTGGGCAATATGTCTATGAATTAAACATAAGTCTTCCCCATGATTGGTCTAATATTGCTATTTTGATACTTTAAATGACCATCTAAATGCCATAGGCATTAGTGGACATTTTCATCATCCTAACATCTCACCCATGCTAAGTTTTCAATCAAAGTAGCCTATGGTGAGTGTGAGATGCATCCTAGGGGTATTTGTATGTACTTAACCATTAAATTCATGCAATTCCATCAAGGTTAAGTATCACCCTAACAATCTACATGATCACAAAGACATATATGAATTAATTTTACATTATGATTATTAAACACATGTATTCATCAAATAATAATCATGCATTAGGTATTATATGATGATAATAAACAAAATATCACCTAAGGCATGATTTAAACCCTATTTCTCATGATGACATGCCAAATCTCAAAATCATAAATCATGATTGCAAACATACATAGCAATTACATTAATCATCATGATTTAAGCATTATTAACTATTTATAGGCACGTTATCATCACCTAACACTATTTAAAAATGTTGTCCCGCCATCCTAAGTCAACCAAAATATGATATAGGTCAATTGCATATGGTTGACTACCTTAGGGTTTTCCTAACCCTTAAGAATGAATTTTGGAACCCAAAATAAGTTCTTGCCTATGGGGTTCACTAGATACTCCTTGGGGATCCATTTTCTAGCTATTACCTTCTTCTTATCTTGTCCCCTAGCAATTAGGCATTTATAGGCCTTTTCATTTTTCTTTTCTTTGTATCCTAGGCCTTTCTTATTAAAGCTAGCTCTTTGACTCCCTATGATCATGTTCAAGGTGTTGGAGCCTATAGTGAATTTTTCTAGGGTTTTTGTCAAGTAATCTACCTTTTCCCTTAGAGCCCTATTTTCATCCATGCATGCATCACTAACATTAAATGACATATATTCATGTGAGCATGCATCATTTAAGCTAGAAGAAATATTATCATTATCATTTAAGCATGCATTTTCTAACTTATTTTCCAATGCCTTAATTTGATCAAGCATGCTTTTATTTTTCTTTTTCATTCCAAATAAGTCCTTAGTTAAACTAGAAATTATGGAAACTATTTTCTTAGGAGAGGCATTCGTTACCATAGTTTCCATGTCCTCTTCTTCTTCTTCGGATGAGGAGGATGTGGAGGCTCCCCCTTCACTTGAGCTCTCTCCACTTGAGTTTGATTCTTCATTTTCGGTGGAGGAGCAATTCAAGTCATCGAAGGCCATCAATGCAAGGTTGGAATAGACTTGTTCCTCTTCTTCAGATTAGGAGGAAGAAGCAAGGTCATCCCATGTCTTTGCTTTGAACGCCATGGCCTTTCCCTTTTCCTTTGCCTTCTTCTCCTCTTCCTTCTTTCTACTCCCCTTTTTCTTCTTCTTTTCTTTTTTCTTCTTCCTTTCTTCCTTGCTCTTGTTTAGGAGGGGACAATTATCCCTTATATGTCCCTCTCCTTGGCAATTGTAACAAATCACCTTTCCTCTTGGTCTTCTCCTCCTATCATTAGATTTATTAAAATGAAAACCTTTTAAAGCACGCCTTACCCTCCTTACCATATATGCTTCTTCCGTGCTATCCATGGAAGAGGAGGAGGATGCTTCATCATCGGAGGAGGAGGGGATCTCCACCTTCTTCTTCCCCTTATTTGCCATCAATGCTACTCCCCTTGAAGATTGGATTCTAGGCTCTTCTTGTATTTCTTCAAGCCTTGTCTCGTGGAGCTCCATTGTTGAGAAGAACTCCTCCAAGGTACTTACTTCCAAGTTCTTGGAGATGTAGAACGAATCCACCATAGAGCTCCATCTTGAGGACTGGGAAAAGGCATCTATGACCTTCATTACCATATCCCGGTTGGAGAGCTTTTCACCTACACTTGTTAAACCGGTTAGTATTTCCTTAAATCTAGAGTGTAGGGATTTTACCTTCTCTCCCTTTTCAAGTTTGATATTGGACAATTGGGAGCGAAGAACATCTCTCCTTGCTAGCTTTGCCTCGGATGTGCCTTCATGGATTTCTATTAGTTTCTCTCACATTTCCTTGGCGCTAGCACACTCTCCTATCCTATTGACTTCTTGTTGAGGGAGGACATTGTATAGGTGGTGCTTGGCCTTTGAATTTGCCAAGTATTCTTCTCTTTGCCTCTTGCTCCACCTTGATTTCTCCAATGGCTCCCCATTTTCGTTCCTAGGCAACTCGAAACCGTTTTTCATTATTAAAAGGATTTCAAAGTCGGTTTCGAAGAATACCTCCATTCGCTTCCTCCACCAATAGAATTCGCCGTCGAACTTCGGTGGGTGGATGTTAGAGCCGGCCATTTTGAATGTTGCTTGTTGTGGTGGTTAGTCCTCGACAAGCTTTCCTTGGCTCTGATACCACTTGTTGGGGATCGATTGGCCGGCTAGAGGGGGGTGAATAGCCCTTTTCGGTTGGATACCGGTATTTGCTCGTCTACAAAACTAATTAGCGCAAGCGGAAGACTAATAAAGACAAGCAAATAGAAATACGAGAAAACAAGCACTAACACGATGGTATAACGTGGTTCACGGCTACGCCGCTAATCTACGGTCCGATTCGTCCATGGTGAATCACTCCGCAATCTATCCACTAGATCTCTCCTTTGCACAAAGCTAGGTGGAGATAACCTCTTTACACAAAAATACTCCTCTTACAAATATAATGGAAATAAGCTCAAGTAAGAGGATGGAAAGCTTTAGAGAACTTTGGGAGAGTATTAGAGCATAAGCATTAGCCTCCCAAGGCCCCATCCCCTTCCTTTTTATAGAGGAAGAGGGTTTCTTCCCATTGACACAGAATCAGTCGACTGATGCCCTTGATCAGTCGACTGATCCCGTAGCCATTGCCCAATAACGGCCGCTTTCCATGTTGGATTCCATCCAACGGTATTGGCATCAGTCGACTGATGGCACCCATCAGTCGACTGATGTCAATCAGTCGAGTGCTCAACGAGGTCGACTCCACTCGCGCACGCGGTGACATTAATCGGCTGCCGTCCCTGCGATCGGTGATCAAGCCATCGATCATGCCCATGCCGGCAATGATCGGTGATCAACTTCGATTCACCGACTTAAACCGATCCGATCGAACCATCGATCGAAGCGATCATTGCCGCCATGACATGGCAGTCGACTGGTGTCGGGAAATCCCATCCGACACTTAGACAAATGGCCAAGTTTCACCTAAGAGCTACCCCTTCCCGGGTTACATTCGCTCACTCTCATCTCTCGGAGTCCCTTGCCTTCGAAGTTCTCTTCGTTCGCGGCCACGTCCCTCGGCAGCATCAGGCGCACGACTCTGCAATGCTCCTTCGCGTCTCTTGCCTCGAAGTCTACTTCCCCCGGCTTCACTCCAAGCTTCTCGTCCGGCGGTGGCTCGGATGCTCCAAGTGCACGGCTTCCGCAAAGCAATCCTTCACCGACTCAAGGACCGAGTCATGAGATGTGAAACTCGCCACGGCTCCATGTGCGAATTACTAAGTTCTGCACGACTTCAACGCACATATCAAATCAACATAACAAACTAACTTAAACCCTTTACCACACACATCAAAACCTAATCATGGCAAGAGATTGCCCTAACAGTTCGTCGGTCCATTTCTTCATCTTGAAGAATCCTCCTTTTGGCCCTCTAGGAAAATCAAACCCATCCATCAAGGCGGACCAATCTTCAATGTCCTTCATCATAATGAATTCTTCGATCCGTGCCCTCCATTGCCTAAACCCTTCTTGTCCATAGAAAGTGTATGGAATTGGGGTATTGATGTCCCAACCCAAATTCTCTTGAATTTCCATCTTGTTCCTCTTCACCCTCTAGCATCTTAGTTGTTGGGATGTATACTGAAAAGTCTATCTTTTGTATGAACATCTTTATTTTTGAAATAAGAATCACATGATCATTGTTTTTCTATTTATGATTATGCATATTGTCTAATACATTACATTGTAGATAACATGGTGTGTAGTGTCACACAAAAGATCATGTTATCAGTTCCTTGTAGAGTATAAGTAAAGGCTTACAACCGAGATGGTTTTGGACAAACCATTGGTATGGTTGTAGTGTGATTTGGTATTGGTTTGTCTTGACCATAAAATTATACTAGTACACTTTGTGTGTATTGAACAGGACCACTCAATACACAGAATATTCGGCAATGTATATTCTGAACTTGGTACCATCTAAATCAGTGCCTTCTACTCCCATAGAATTGTGGACTTGGTGAAAGCCTAGTCTGAGACATATTCGGATTTGGGGGAGTCCAGCACATGTGCTGAAGGCAGATGCTGGTAAGTTGGAACCTCGTACAGAAGTGCGCATGTTCGTTGGCTATTCTAGAGGAAAGAAAGGTGGTTTGTTTTATAGTCCTAGAGATCAGAGGGTGATCGTTAGCACGAACGCCATATTTCTAGAGGAAGACTATGTGATGAACCACAAACCCATGAGTAAGATTGTTCTGGAGGAATTGAGAGGGGAAGTCACTACTTCAGTACCACCAGTACAAGAGGATATACCACAAGTGACTACACCGCGTGTCACAGAGGATACACAGGTGATACTTCATCATAGTGGGAGGGTTGTTAGACAACCTGATAGATTTATGTTCTTAGGAGAATCTTCTGATTTAGTCCCTGGCGAATATGAACCTGATCCCTGGACATATGACGAGGCAATCCAAGATAAAGATGCGGTATCTTGGCAAAGTGTGATGAATTCTGAGATAGAATCCATGGATTCAAATCAAGTCTGGGAGCTAGTAGAACCACCCAATGGTGTAAAAACCATTGGATGCAAGTGGATCTACAAAAGAAAGAGAGGAATAGATGGGTAGGTTGAGACCTTCAAAGAAAGGCTTGTTGCGAAAGGGTATACTCAGAAAGAGGGTATCGATTATGAGGAGACTTTTTCGTCGGTAGTCATGCTTAAGTCTATCCGGATTCTCTAATGTATTGCTGCTCATATGGATTATAAGGTATGGCAGATGGATGTCAAGACAACTTTTTTTAATGGAAGTCTTGAGGAAAATATCTATATGGAGCAACCAGAGGGATTCATTGCAAAGAGCAAAGAGCATCTTGTGTGCAAGCTTAATCGATCCATTTATAGATTGAAGCAAGCTTCGAGATCTTGGAACATCTACTTTGATGAGGTAATCCAGTCTTATAGATTTATTCAAAGTCCGGATGAGTCTTGTGTATACAAGAGATGTGACAGAAACGTAGTGGTATTTCTTGTACTATATGTAGATGATATTTTGTTAATTGACAACAATGTCAAGGTGTTATTGGACGTAAGGGTATGGTTGTCCAAACAGTTTGATATAAAAAACTTGGGAGAAGTGGGACACATCCTTGGGATCAAGGTTATAAGGGATCGCAAGAAAAGGATATTATGCTTATCTCAAGCTTCATACATAGACACCATTTTGGCTCGTTTTAGCATGCAGAACTCCAAGAAAGGTTTTCTACCTTTTAGGCATGGAGTACCTTTATCTAAAGAGATGTGTTCTAGAACATCAAAGGAGATAGAGGAGATGAAGGCAGTTCCTTATGCTTCGACAGTAGGAAGCCTTATGCATGCTATGCTATGTACGAGGACGGATATCTGCTTTGCTGTGGACATGGTTACCAGATATCAGAGTAATCAAGGATAGGGACATTGAACTGCGGTAAAGCATATATTGAAGTACCTGAGAAGGACTAGGGATTATATGCTGGTATACCAGGCAGATCAATTACTCCCTGTGGGTTACACAGATTCTGACTTTCAATCAGATAGGGATAACAGTAAGTCTACCTCAGGCTTTGTGTTTACTTTGTGAGGTGGAGCCATTGTATGGAGGAGTGTTAAGTAGAAATGCGTGGCGGACTCCACCATGGAAGCTAAGTATGTGGCGGCCTCTAGGGCAGCCAAAGAAGCTGTATGGCTCAGGAACTTCTTGATGGACGTGGATGTGATTCCTGGTTTGCCTAGAACTATCACAATTTATTGTGATAACAATGGTGCAGTTGCAAACTCGAAGGAACCACGAGCCCATAAGGCAAGTAAACACATAGAGCGCAAGTACCACCTGATACGAGAAATCTTAAAGTGAGGAGAAGTTACTGTGGCCAAGATTGCATAAGAGGATAACCTGACATATCCTTTCACTAAGGCCCTTCCAGCGAGAGCTTTTGATAGGCATGTGGAGGGAATGAGAATCAGATGTATGGCAGTATGAGGACGACATAGTCTTTTAGTATAAGTGGGAGATTGTTGAGATGTATACTGAAAAGTCTATCTTTTGTATGAACATCTTTATTTTTGAAATAAGAATCACATGATCATTGTTTGCATATTTATGATTATGCATATTATCTGATATATTACATTGTACATAACATGGTGTGTAGTGTCACAAAGGAGATCATGTTATCAGTTCCTTATAGAGTATAAGTAAAGGTTCACAACCGAGATGGTTTTGGACAAACCATTGGTATGGTTGTAGTGTAATTTGGTATTGGTTTGTCTTGACCATAGAATTACACTAGTACACTTTGTGTGTATTGAGCATGACCGACTTAGAGGTGATTCGAGTTATTGCTGACTCCATAATTGAATCGGACCTCGGATATTATGGTGTACATGCTCTTAATCCCGATATAATAACGGACACATGTACTTAGTATTTATTTCTTTGATTTACCAATGGGCGAGATTTATAGATTAAATCGATAGGCTCGGTAAGTTGGGAAATGATATTATTTACATGGTGTGCCATTGATTATAGGAGGAAACCGCGTCCTATATATTAGGATGATGATGTCCCCTTGAGGAGCTCATAAGGATCATCATGTAAACCCTGCAGGTGGACTTGGTCCGGCATGATGATGAGGTTGAGTGATACTACTCATGGAGTTAGATATTGATTAATTAATTGTTAGTAAATTAATTAATTGGCTGAAATTCGATATCTTAAACACGGAGAGATATTTGTAAAATTAATATATGGAGCCCATATTCATTTATGGGGTTGGTGAGGTAGATCAATGATAATCCTCTAGTGGAATGGATTATCATTAATGGATCAGATTTTATGTGGGCCGGATCCATTGGGTGGCCAAGATCTAACTCCTCCTCATGGTCCCTATTGTAGCCTATTAAAAACCTCATGAAAGTCTAGATCCGACGGTGGAGATTAAATCCCTAGATCTGACGATGGAGATTAAATCTCTAGATCCGACGGTGGAGATTAAAAGGAGGTATGGGTGAAATCTATAAAAGGGGAGCCAAGGTTTGGGTGAAAAAAAAAAGAGTTTTTGGAGATTCTAGGGTTTGCTCTCCTTGGCTTGGGCGGCAAGAAACTCAAGGGGATTAGGGTTTGGGTCAGCGGTAACAAGAGGGTAAGGCTTTGGTTTTCTCCTTTTTTCTCTTGGCCGACTCTAGGGAATCCTCTTCCTTGGGTTTTGGCCGGCGCCCCATCCTCTTCTTCTTCATCCTTTGGCCGGCGGCAAGATATCAATCTTGGACGACAAATCCTCTCCCACTCCTTAGGGCCGGCGGACACCAAGTTGGTGCTTGGTGGTTGGCGCAAGTAAGGAGAAGAAGGGTTCGAGTATTCTTCCTTTTGTTCGGAGCGAGCAAGGAAAGGAAGATCGTGATCTAGGAGGCTTCAACTCTTGGAGGATCGTTGCCCACACAACGTCCAAGAGGAGGATAGGACATACAATAGAAGACCTTGAGGTAAACAAGGGGTATAATTCTTGTTTAAGTATGTTTTCTTATTCTATGCAATTTGTATGTATAGTATGTGGCTAATTTACTTGGAGGTAGAAGATAAACACAAAAACCGGTGATCCATACATCGTCTATTCCGCGGCTAATCGAAGAAAAGAGGTAGGTTGCTTGAACAATAAGTTTGTTCAAGTGACCACTCTAATTGAATAGCGCGACGATGGATCGGTTGCTTGGGTAATCCCTCTTCGTCAAGGATTATTTTTTTTTAATTCGGAGACATAGATGGGATCGCCATGCACAAGCGACCGAGGTGGGAACCGAAGCTTCGGATCCACCTATCATTGGCTCCGGGTTGTTAATCCATATAAGATCCCCGGGCTCTGATACCAATTGTTGAGGATTCGATGGCCGCTAGAGGGGGGGGGTGAATAGCGCATTTCGATGCGTCGATGGAATTAATTGCGTGCTTACTACAAAATGTGTTATACGCAGCGGAAATAGAAATAATAAAACAAATACAACACAAATACAAGCACTACACAAGATATATCATGGTTTGAAACCGAATGGTTCCTACTCCATGGATCGGGCTCTAAAACCCCTAGCAATGCAAACACGCACTACTAATCCAATAAACTCCTTCTCGGAATAATCCGGAGGTGGAGAAACCTCATACAATAACTCTTACAATAGTAAGAAACAAATACAAGCAATATACAATAATAAAATGTAATACAAGTAAAGAAAACAACTTTACAAGAGCTTTTGGATTGCTTGCTTTGTGGTTGCTTGAGTTGCACTTGGAGTCCCTGAATTACACCAGCAATTTTCCCCAAAATTCCTCAAGAAACGCTTGCCAAAATCCTTCTTCCGAGCTACTTTTATAATCTTTAATCGGGCTGGATTTCGCCTATCAGTCGACTGATCGGGACCATCAATCGACTGATGACACTGTTGCTGTGAGACAACGGTGCAATCCACACTGGAAAAATCCAATGGATAGCACATCAGTCGACTGATCATACTCATCACTCGACTGATAGAGCCTTCACTCGACTATTAACCCCAGCGGTCGAGTCCGACTCCATTATGTGCCTGAATTCTTGAGCACCAGTCGACTGATCACCAGATCAGTCGACTGATTGAGCCAGCAATCGACTGCCCATCTCTAGCATTCGACTTCTAGGGCACTCCCCGCAGTCAAACCCTAGTTGACTCATTCCAGTCGACTGCCCAAAGGTCCCAGTCGACTGATACACCTCAAACATGGGGTTTTAACCCAAGTATGGTTCCCCCATACTTGCTAGACCACCCTTAGCCTAGACCTAAGCCTTCTAGCCACCTCCGTCAGCCTCGCGCCTATCGGATCCCTCCAAGTCATCCATGACTTGTTCATCCATATGCTAGCCTTCAGGTGCTTCAATTGCCTGTATCATGCTAACGGTGTCTACACTGCAAAGGAACATTGGACTTACGCTGCCAAGACTCCGCTTAGACTTTACGCCGCCAACTATTGGACTTATGCTGCCAAGACTTCACCCTTGGACTTTGCGCCACCAATATCAAACCCCTTGGACTTTCCAAATGCCAATACTCAAGCTTAGACTTTCCCTTGCCAACCCATGTTGGACTTTCCATGCCAAGACCCATGCTTGGACTTTCCTTGCCAACCCATGTTGGACTTTACATGCCAAGACCCATGCTTGGACTTTTCCTTGCCAAGACCTATGCTTGGACTTTACATGACAAGTACTCAAGACTTGGACTTTCCATGACATGGTCAACCCTAGTTAACCATCAAAATCCCCCTCGAGTCAAACTCGAGTCCAGTCAACCATGACCCGGGTCGATTGCACCAACAATCTCCCCAAAACATTATCAAACATCAATGTCAAACATCAATGTCATACCTCCATGTCAAACATCAAAACATCGCTCGAGTCAAACTCGAGTCCAGTCAATTGTGACCTGGGCCGATTGCACCAACAAGGCCAAAGGGATGGACAACTAGCAGGAAGTCCAATTGGGTCGGAAGGACAAGATAGTTGGCAGGAAGTCTTGGTGGGTTGAAGATCGGACATCAAGCAGAGAAAGTTATTCGAGGAGGGATAGGCTTGAGGGGGAGGGGGGCTTAATGTGGTCCTTCGTTTGAGGGGGGGGGGATTGTTGGGAGTATAGGAAATAAAATCAAAGTTCCACATTGGTAAGACATGGAAAAGATCATGTGCTTATAAGATAAAAAGATATCTCCATTGACATGAGGCCTTTTGGATAAAGCCCAAAAATAAAATCATGAGGGCTTAGGCCTAAAGTAGACAATATTATGTCATTGTGGAGATATGTTGATCTTATAGGAACTAACACGTTGGACAGAATCCAATGTGGATTAGCCTGTTGTGAGACAATGGATAGGTGAGCAGTCGACTGGGGCCTTTTGGCAGTCGACTGCTAGGCAGAAATTTAGCCCGATGTAGGTTATAAATAGAGCAGCTCGTTTAGGATTTCAACATTTGGTTCTTGAAGCTTTTGGAGGGGAAACGTTGTTGCTTTCTAGACCTTCAAAGATGATCAAAGCAGCAAAAAGATCAAGCAAGCAAAGCTCACTTCTTGAAAAGTGTTTAGTTCTTTGTTCTTTTATTTCATATTTGGTTGTATTCTTATTTTTGTAAGATCATTGTAAGAGGTTTCTCCACCTCTAGAGTGTTTCCGAGAAGGAGAAGAGTTATTAGTGGTGTGGACACTAGAACTTGGTCATAGACTAGGAACCATAGGTTTCGAACCATGTAAAATCTTGTTGTTGTGATTGTGTTATTTTCGTTTATGAAATTTTGTATATTATGCTATGCTAAAGAATTGTAGACAAGCATGACCGGCAAAAATCGACGAAATGTTATTCACCCCCATTTGGCGCATTAAATCGATCCCAACAATTGGTATCAGAGCGCGACTCACTTGGAAGATACCA
The DNA here is from genome assembly GCA_025175895.1 of Wurfbainia villosa. Taxonomy (NCBI): domain Eukaryota; kingdom Viridiplantae; phylum Streptophyta; class Magnoliopsida; order Zingiberales; family Zingiberaceae; genus Wurfbainia; species Wurfbainia villosa. Next base: position 30,671,291 of record CM046000.1, on the reverse strand, counting down.
ACAAGTGGTATTAGAGTGGGGCACCATTCACCAGACTCATCATTGTGAGAGGAAGCGCTAGAGGAGAAGAGAAGAATGGAGTTGCCAAATTTCGGACTAGGATACGACATCAACACTCCTATCCTGTATGGATTCTATGGAGTTGGGGTTTTTGATCAATGGAAGGCAATGATAGACACCTTCCTCATGATGAACATCGAGCAATGGTTCATTCTAATGGAAGGATTCGAAGTTCTATGGGACAAGAAAGCGAAAGTTCTCAAGAAAAAGAAATAAACTGAAGAACAAGTCCAAAAATTAAATACAAATGAAAAGGTAACAAAAATTTTAGTTAATTTAATCCATGATGATATCTTGTGTAAATTAAGTGATTATAAGGATGCTAAGAAGCTATGGAGCAAGTTGATAAAGTTTCATGAAAATCCCTCACCGACACTGAATGGTTGGTTTCATTGATCTGTGAGAGGAAACTTCGCTTCCTACTTCACCTTGGTCGTTTGTTCATGGCGATCCCATAGATGTCCCCGGATTAAAAAAATTTAATCCTAGACAAAAGCGATTGCCCAAACAACCAAGTCATCGTCGTGTTATTCGTTTAGAGAGGTCACTTGAACAAACTCATTGTTCAAGCGACCAACCTCTATTCTACGAGTAGTCGCGGATTAGACGATGTCCGGATTGCCGACTTTTGTGTTTATGCTCGGGATCCAAGTATTATTTAGCCACAAACAGAATTATATCATGCTTATAATTGAAAAACAAAAACAAGCAAGTAATAAAAGAGAATAGAGAATAGATATACCTCTCGATCTTCTAATGTATGACCTTCCTCCTTTCGGGCGTCGTGTGGGTGACGATCTACCAAAACTCGAAGCTTCTGGATCGCAAATATTCCTTCCTTGCTCTTCCAAAGCAAGAGGAAGAATAGAAACAAGGTTCTTCTCCTTCCTAAAGCCAACCAACAAGGAATAAAGGGAATCCTTGCCGCCGGCCAACTAGGAGGAGGAGATGATGATGGAAACCAACCAAGACACCAAGGGAAACCCCTAAGTCTTGTTTCCACCACTCAAGGAGAAGAAGAAGATAGGTTTGGATGCCGGACAATGGCTGGAAAAAGCTGGGAAAACAAGCTGGACGTCGGCCACCTTGAAGTAAGAAGAAGAAAGGAATTACCTTCCTTATTTGGTGCCGCCACCTCCTTCAAAACCCTAACCCTAGCTTTGCCGGCAACTCCAAAACCTTAGCCTCTCTTGATGTTGTGTCCACGCCAACCCCTCAAGCTCCTTTTATAGAGTTAGGGATAAGCCTCCTTTTAATCTCTACCATTGGTTTTAGGGATTTAATCTCAACCGTCGGATCTAGAGATTTAATCTCAACCGTCAGATCTTAGAGATTTAATCTCTACCTATGGATCTTAGAGTTTTGTTTCTATCCATTGGATCTAAGCTTCATGAGGTGTTAATAGGCTACATTAGGGACCATGAGGAGGAGTTGGATCTTGGCCACCCTTGGATCAAGCCCACATAAAGTCCGATCCACTAATGATAATCCAATCCACTAAAGGATCATCATTGATCTACCTCACCAACCCCCATAAGTTAATATGGGCTCCATATATTATTTGTACATTTCCTCCCCGTGTTTAAGATTTCGAATGTCCGTCGATTAATTAATTTACTGACCATTAATTAATCAACATCTAACTCCATGAGTAGTACCACTCAACCTTTTCATCATGCCGGACCAAGTCCACCTGCAGGGTTTACATGATGAACCTTATGAGCTCCTCAAGGGGACATCATCATCCTAATATATAGGACACGATTTTCTCCTATAATCGATGACACACCATATAAATAATATCATCTCCCAACTTACCGAACCTATCGATTTAATCTATAAATCTCGCCCATTGGTAAATCAAAGAGATGAGTACTAAGTATACGTGCCCATTATTATATCGGGATTAAGAGTATGTACAATATAATATCTGAGGTCCGATTCGATTATGTTGTCAGCAATAAATCGAATCACCTCTAAGTCGGTCCTGCTCAATACACACAAAGTGCACTATTGTGATTCTATGGTCAAGACAAACCAATACCAAATCACACTACAACCATTCCGATGGTTTGTCCAAAGCCATCTCGGTTGTGAGCCTTTACTTATACTTTTCAAGGAGCCGATAATATGATCTCCCATGTGACACCACACACCATGTTATCTACAATGTAAAGTATTAGACAATATGCATAACCATAAAAATATGCAAACAATGATCATGTGATTCTTATTTCAAAATAAAGATGTTCATACAAAAGATAGACTTTTAAGTATACATCCTTACAATCTCCCACTTATACTAAAAGACTATGCGGTCCTCAAACTGCCATACATCTGATCTCCATTCCCTCCACATGCCTATCAAAAGCTCTCGCTGGAAGGGCCTTAGTGAAAGGATCTGCCAGGTTATTCTCCGATGCAATCTTGGCCACAACAACTTCTCCTCTCTTTACGATCTCTCGTATCAGGTGGTACTTGCGCTCTATGTGTTTACTAGCCTTATGGGCTCGTGGTTCCTTCGAGTTTGCAACTGCACCACTATTATCACAATAAATTTTGATAGTTCTGGGCAAACCAGGAATCACATCCAAGTCCATCAGGAAGTTTCTGAGCCACACAACTTCTTTGGCCGCCTCAGTGGCTGCCACATACTCAGCTTCCATGGTGGAGTCCGCCACATATTTCTGCTTGACACTCCTCCATACAATGGCTCCACCTCCCAAAGTAAACACAAAACCTGAGGTAGACTTACTGTTATCCCTATCATATTGGAAGTCGGAATCCGTGTAACCCACAGGGAGTAATTGGTCTGCCTGGTAAACTAGCATATAATCCCTAGTCCTTCTCAGGTACTTCAATATATGCTTTACCGTAGTCCAATGTCCATGTCCTAGATTACTCTGATATCTGCTGACCATGTCCATGACAAAGCAGATATCTGGTCTCGTACATAGCATCGCATACATGAGGCTTCCTACTGCCGAAGCATAAGGAACTGCCTTCATCTCCTCTATCTCCTAAGATGATCTAGGACACATCTCCTTAGATAAAGGAACTCCGTGCCTGAAGGGTAGAAAACCCTTCTTTGAGTTCTGCATGCTAAAACGCTCCATAATCGTGTCTATGTATGAAGCTTGAGATAAGCACAACATCATTTTCCTGTGATCCCTTATAACCTTGATCCCAAGGATGTGTCCCACCTCTCCCAAGTCCTTCATATCAAACTGTTTGGACAATCATACCCTTACATCCGATAACACCTTGATATTGTTTCCAATCAATAAAATGTCATCTACGTATAGTACAAGAAATACCACTACGTTTCGATCATATCTCTTGTATACACAAGACTCATCAGGACTTTGAATAAATCCATAAGACTGGATTACCTCATCAAAGTGGATGTTCCAAGACCTTGAAGCTTGCTTCAATCCATAAATGGACCAATTAAGCTTACACACAAGATGCTCTTTGCCTTTAGCAATGAATCTCTCTGGTTGCTTCATATAGATGTTTTCCTCAAGACTTCCATTAAGGAAAGTTGTCTTGAAATCCATCTGCCACACCTTATGTTGGGTTTCCGGCACCGCAGCGTGTGTGTGTTCGATCACGTTTCGTAAACATGAACACAGCGGAAGCAATAAAAATAATAAATCTACATTTATTACAACACACACAACACACGCATGCATATTACAACAAGTGTAGACATAACCGTAAATTTAAATTTGCAATAAAAGGAAATTTATCTACGTTATACCTTTCGTATGACGTGTAGCGGGAACGGCATCAGCCGGAACGATCCTCGCTAGAATCGTCTCTATCCGTATCCACGCCGAGTTCCTCGGGATGACTTCGCTAAGCCACGAGCTTCGTCTTCGTACGGGTTACTAGCCTCGTGTTGAAGACGACGTGATCGAGAGATGATCACGATCCGAATCCAAATTCGGATCCTAATACGAGTTCTCAAAACTCGCTTCTCCGGAGAGGTATTCGTCAACCGATTGATGAATCCTTCGTCCTCCACCTCAGAGGATTACCGGAGATCAAATCCCCGGTAGTTTAGCCACTGTCGGAGCTCAAACCGTCCTCGAAACGACGCTCCGACAAGAGGAGAAGAAGCTGTCCAGAAAACTGGACAGCTTGGTGGAGGAGTAGGCGCCGGCCAAAACAAGGAAGCCAAGTGCTCACCTTTTCACCGAGGCCTAGGAAGATCACCGGAGGGTCGCCGTAGGGTTCACCGGCTGAAGCTTGGATGCCGGCAAGGAGCTGGACGGTGGCACAAGGAGCTGGGCGGCAAGCTTAGGGTTGGCGCCGAAAACTCCTTCAATGGGGTGGGCGGCAACTTTGGCTAGGGCTTGGATTGATTAGGGCTTAATTATCCCTTAAGCCCTCTTTTATAGAGAACTAATTCTCTTAATGGTTATTGGATCATAACCATTAGGCCCGTTAACCCGCTCCATTAAGATAAGTTAAAATAAACCAAACCATGATGGTTTATTTTAAGTTAAAACGAACCGAACCAACTTTTGGTTCATTCGTTTAAAATAAACCAAACCCTTTGGTTTATTCTCCTCCATTGGATTAGAACCAAACCATTTTGGTTCATCCATTATGTCTTCATAAGACACGGCCCATCCACGCTTCCATTACGACTGAAACAATTTCATGCTCGCTTCATGTTTGGTCCAACCAAACATTGTTTCTCTCGGTCTGAGAATCCCATTCTCAAGCTCGTTTTAAATCCTTTGGATTACGCTCGTTGTGCGTGTGACCAAATAGGTTCTCAGTTTATGTTGGCCGTCTATAATTAACCATTAATTATAGAACGATCATGAGTGGCACCTAGTAGTACATCATGATCCCCAATTAACCGAAAAGATCAACGGTTGATCCAGAACTATTTCTGAAACCCTTCAGCAGCTCGAATAAATCATGCCCCATTCCCTTCACTCATCTTATACCCACTTGGTTCAGGACATGGTCTATTGTGTCAGTCCCCACTAGGCTGACTACGTCACACCTAGCCCAAGTATCATTTCCTCGTCCTACGGATTCTAGTTACTCCACATGTATCGAAGAGTACCTTACTCTAAACATGTAATGCTTTGGCCAAAGACTTTAGTAACAATCCGACGAGAGGCCAAGGGTATACATCTCCTCGCAAGGAGTGGTGAATCCTTTATACGCTATTCAAACACCTTCGATCACTTCGACTTATACCCAATCATCCCGGGTCCACATCTCCTTAGAGATGTTTGCTTAAGATGTCAAAGCATAAGTCTCTATGATCAAGATGACTTGAATACTGCAAGTCAAAGGAACATCGCACTTAAGCCACAGTAAGAACTTCATTGACATATCTATATATGCAGAGAACCATATGAAGTCTTACGGCTGGTCACTCCAATGAACTAGTTACCATAACTAGCATCCACGATTAACTCCAGACATCACTATGTCTCCAGCCAGTGAGAATCAGCTGCTTGGATACACCAAGAAGTATACCTCGTGCTAGTCTCGACAGAATTGATGGTGTCCAAATCCATCAATTCATCGACTAGGGATAATTCCGATACATCACAATTACACATGTAGAGATACTCACTAGTTGTGATCCAATCACAAATTCTCTCATCTTTGTGAATCGTATCGTGGACATTCAGTAAATGAGTTTAAGATCCAATCAAATACATAAAACATGTATACTCAAATAGTGAATCTTCATTTATCATATAAATGGTTCATACATAAGGCGATTGCCTTAGGACATCTCTCATATAAATAGTGAATCTCGCATGTGCCTGAGCACTCTGACGAAATAGCCCCTCTGCCGCCTGGAGTTCTGTCAGAAGCTCCACCAACGGATACAACCTCTTGTTCATGTTGTAGTTGAGGCGAAACTGCTCAAAACTCCTAGGTAGAGACTGGAGTATGATATCGACTTGAGTTTCCCCATCGATCTCAGCTCCAAGGACCTCCAGCTCATTCAAATGATCCATCATCTTGAGAACATGAACCCTCACGGGTGTTCCCTCGATCATGGTGGTCATCATCAAGTTTCTCATGGCTTCTTGCCTAGCAGCCCGATTCTGGTGTCTGAAAAGCTCCTTGAGATTGAGCATCATGTCATAAGCAGTGGGCATGGCTTGATGCTGATGTTGCAGTACATTTGATATAGATGCCAAAATGTAACACCGCACCATCTCATCGGCCTTGATCCACTTCTTATAGCTCTCTCTCTCCTTTTCTCCAGAATCATCTGTAGGCTTGGGAGGGAACTCTTCGAGGAGTACATATTTGTATTCCTCAGCAGTCAAGACAATGTCTAGATTTCTCTTCCAATCAACATAGTTGGGTCTAGTAAGTTTGTTCTCTTTCAGTATCACAGCAAGTGGGTTGAAAGTCCTTTTGAAAGAAAACCTAAGAATAACATAAATCAAAAATATTAGATTTCAAAAAATTATTGATTCCTCAAACAATAAAATTTTAAAATCAACCAACACCTCAAAACACCGAGAATATCGTATGCCACGATAGTGTGGACGTATACAAATTCTACATTTGTAAGAGGAGGTTTTACCAATTAATTTTACTATCTTATCAACCTAACTTTTTGACAAGTAAAATTAATAGTTGGTTCCTCTTTGACTCTACAAATAAAAACAGTGACTCTGATGGGGAGGATACTTGTATTTGTATCTAAGTGTTCACCATTACTCGATACCAAGGCAACTATCTCGGGTTATGTGCCTTCCGATGGAGAAGTGCACACGCTCCTTAATAATTCCCTATAACCATATTTGACCTTGTGATATGCAAACAAACTCATCCGATGGAAAGGAAGGCCCTCAGAGCCAACGCACAAGTTTTTTTGCATCACTTGTCAAATCATAATGGAGGCCGTGAGAAATAATAAAAATTTCCCTCTCCCACTTAGTAATTTGAAAATGAGGAATTTTCCTAGCCTACGATATGCATATCAAACAAAAAGCAATAAATATGAAAAATAAATTATTTTCCAACTATTATGGCTTTTGTCTTCAATATGTCTCCCGTCGCATCGCCATCTCGTCCGCTCCTCCTACGCCATGTACGAGCCATCCGGAGATCCGAGCCGAGACTAAAACTTATTTTAATTTACATCCATCGATCCTATACTCCACGAGAGAGTGTACATGAAATTTAGATCGAAAGTAAAATAAAATAAAGAGTGGATAAACAATGCCGTATCTAATTTACAAAAAATCAAATACTAGCCTTGTCAACCCCGAGGATTCAATAAAATAAACATTTACACACATACAATCACATACACACATATGACTATAATAGTCGGATCTTATGCCTGCAACCAAAGAGTTAAACTACGCATATCCTACTATTATCTGGCACATATAATATATGAAAAGTGCATAAAAATTAACCGAATCCTAAACACACAAAACCGGAAACCTTGGCTCTGATACCAATTGAAGGGTTGGTTTCATTGATCCGTGAGAGGAAACTTCGCTTCCTAGTTCACCTTGGTCATTTATTCATGGCGATCCCATCGATGTCCCCGAATTAAAAAAATTTAATCCTAGACAAAAGGGATTGCCTAAACAACCAAGTCATCGTCGTGCTATTCATTTAGAGAGGTCACTTGAACAAACTCGTTGTTCAAGCGACCAACCTCTATTGTACGAGTAGCCGCGAAATAGACGATGTCCAGATCGTCGACTTTCGTGTTTATGCTCGGGATCCAAGTATTATTTAGCCACAAACAGAATTATATCATTCTTATAATTGAAAAACAAAAACAAGCAAGTAACAAAAGAGAATAGAGAATAGATATACCTCTCGATCTTCTAATGTATGACCTTCCTCCTTTCGGACGTCGTGTGGGCGACGATCTACCAAAAGTCGAAGCTCCTGGATCACAAATCTTCCTTCCTTGCTCTTCCAAAGCAAGAGGAAGAATAAAAACAAGGTTCTTCTCCTTCCTAAAGCCAACCAACAAGGAACAAAGGGAATCCTTGCCGCCGGCCAACTAGGAGGAGGAGATGATGATGGAAACCAACCAAGACACCAAGGGAAACCCCTAAGTCTTGTTTCCACCACTCAAGGAGAAGAAGAAGAGAGGTTTGGACACCGGACAATGGTTGGAAAAATCTAGGAAAACAAGCTGGACACCGGCCACCTTGAAGGAAGAAGAAGAAAGGAATTACCTTCCTTATTTGGTGCCGCCACCTCCTCCAAAACCCTAACCCTAGCTTTGTCGACAACTCCAAAACCTTAGCCTCTCTTGATGTTGTGTCCACGCCAACCCCTCAAGCTCCTTTTATAGAGTTAGGGATAAGCTTCCTTTTAATCTCTACCATTGGTTCTAGGGATTTAATCTCAACCATCGGATCTAGAGATTTAATCTCAACCGTCGGATCTTAGAGATTTAATCTCTACCTATGGATCTTAGAATTTTTTTTCTATCCATTGGATCTAAGCTTCATGAGGTGTTAATAGGCTACATTAGGGACCATGAGGAGGAGTTGGATCTTGGCCACCCATGGATCAAGCCCACATAAAGTCCGATCCACTAATGATAATCCAATCCACTAAAGGATCATCATTGATCTACCTCACCAACCCCCATAAGTTAATATGAGATCCAAATATTATTTGTACATTTCCTCCCCGTGTTTAAGATCTCGAATGTCCATCGATTAATTAATTTACTAACCATTAATTAATCAACATCTAACTCCATGAGTAGTACCACTCAACCTTTTCATCATGCCGGACCAAGTCCACCTGCAGGGTTTACATGATGAACCTTATGAGCTCCTCAAGGGGACATCATCATCCTAATATATAGGACACGATTTTCTCCTATAATCGATGACACACCATATAAATAATATCATCTCCCAACTTACCGAACCTATCGATTTAATCTATAAATCTCGCCCATTGGTAAATCAAAGAGATGAGTACTAAGTATACGTGCCCGTTATTATATCGAGATTAAGAGTATGTACAATATAATATCTGAGGTCCGATTCGATTATGTTGTCAGCAATAAATCGAATCACCTCTAAGTCGGTCCTGCTCAATACACACAAAGTGCACTAGTGTGATTCTATGGTCAAGACAAACCAATACCAAATCACACTACAACCATTCCGATGGTTTGTCCAAAGCCATCTCGGTTGTGAACCTTTACTTATACTTTTCAAGGAGCCGATAACATGATCTCCCGTGTGACACCACACACCATGTTATCTACAATGTAAAGTATTAGACAATATGCATAACCATAAAAATATGCAAACAATGATCATGTGATTGTTATTTCAAAATAAAGATGTTCATACAAAAGATAGACTTTTAAGTATACATCCCTACAGACACAAGATAATGAGAAAGTCAAGGAAAAATGCTCATCCTTTAGAGAGAGTAAAGATTCAGAAGTTGAGAGATGCTCAACATTCGAGGAAGAAGTCATGGAAGTCTCTACCTCTAGGATTGAGGGGGGGGATAGATAATCAATGGCAGAACAAGAACAAGAGAAGACATCAACCTTAACATAAAAAAAAAATAAAAAACAAGTTCACAATTCTCCTATCATCAACCTAGGTAACTCAAGCATGAATTGTAAAAATAAAAAATTATATTATATTCTTTGAGTGTAGAGAGGTAGGACACTACAAGAGCAAGTGTCCAAAAAGAGCTAAAGTGAAGGCTCAAATAGTGCCAAAAGGGAAGGTGCAAACCAAGGAGGTCGGAGCTCCAATTCACAAGAGCAAGGAGGACATAGTGTGCTTTAAATACAATCAAAAGGGGTACTACTGAACCCAATGCCCAAAGGGAAGAAAGCCTAGGAAGGACATGGTAGACAGCTCGAGTGTAGGGAGAGCTCCAAAGGCAAAGCCTAAGGTAACCTTCAATAATAAAATTTTGATTATTAATGATAAAAAGCATGCTTTTAATTCACTTGCTATTTATCATAAGAAGCATGCCAGCAATAATTATTTTTTACTTAGGTGCTAAATCTTATAATATTAGGCCTAAGTACAATGATAGATCTACCCCATCTAAGGATAATAAAAATCTAGGAATAAACCCTAAGAAAAATAGATACATGCCTAGGAGAAAAAGTATCTCAAGAAATAATGGAAAAACAAAACTTGAGGTATTAGAAAAGGAAAATCAAGTTTTGAGCTCAAAGTTTAAAAAATTGAAGAAGCCCTTTATTAGGATGGAAAATTATGATTAAGGGGTATAATGGGAAAAATTTGGGTGTTGGTAGGCAAAAAATATTTAAGGACAAGAAGGGTTTGGGTTACAAACCTAAGTCTAAGAAGACCATGCAAACCTACCACAATGTTCCATTTAACTATGGAATAGTTCTAGGTCTAGGAATACCAAGGTCACAAGGGAGGTGATTCCTAGAGTTGACCATGGTAAGTGTCTAGTGACCAAGGTTTCCAAGAAATCTAGAAAAGCTACTAAGAACGTCACAAGGCAAGTAATCCTTAGAGTTGACCTGATAAGACCACAATGACCAAGCCTTCTAAGCCTAGGAGGGTCATTAGAAAAGTACTAAGGGATGTAATCCCTAGTGAGTATCTAATAAACTCAAGGAGATCTAATAGATTTTTGATTCAAAAGAGCATGATTTTGGGTTAGTGTCATGCTCCGAGAGTATGCCAAGCCTGAAAATCGGACAGCATCTTCCCTGTACGTGATACAATTCCCTATTGATACAAAGTCTATCGGCCACAACCACACAACATAATAAAGTATATACCCAAAATCACAGCGGAATACACCAATAAATAATAAAACACAAGACTCAAATAGCTGCGTATCGGTACGACTTGACACAACAAGGAAACACAATCGGAATCAAATACATAACAACATAACCGATTATCAAACAACGGAAACAATATAGGATAAAAATCCAAAAACATACAATCCAAAATATACAACACCAATATGGATTACAATGTAAATACTTGAGGTGAGATGGGATCAGCTGGTGGAGCTCCGAGCATCCAAGGAATCTTCTACTTGTTACTTGGGCAATAAGAAAACCCAGGATCTATGGTGGTGAGTATAAAACTCAGCGGTAATATAACAGATAGTTCATGAACAACAAATATAAAGTACGAAGACCAATAGGTATACAAATGGAAATGAATAGGTATACCGAGGGAGATCAACAAGTTTACAGTCTTAAAAGAAACAACGAAACTATCAGTATGATACTAATTAGTGCATATACCAAAGTGATCAACTGTACATAACATAATGTACTGACATACCTGAATGGTCTGCAACTACACAATCTACACAACCTAAACAGATATACAACAATATAGCTCGTACAACAAGATAGAGTAAGACTACCTCTGTATTTAATACACGGTCTTGCGAACATACTATAACAAAAACAACAACATACCTGATCCAACCTACTCAACATCAAGGTACTGGTCGAATACATACAACCGTTCGATCCAAATCATACATTGGTATCCCACACACAATAGTATAGATTATGCAAATAACATGCAGGATGATGTACAATCAAATGCAACAAACATAGCACAAACAAATGCAACAACAAAACAAGCGTATATATATAGACTGTATCTATATATACTGCTCACACTCACTTATATATATACATAAGTATCTGTATATGTATATATATGCAAATGCCCTCACACATGACAATGCAAATGCATGGTCATGCCTGCACACCACACTCGCTACCACGACCCCAGTGTGCCCTAGGTGGCACGACATGACAACTATCCCAACTCAACAACAACAACTATTCTCGAGTGGCTAAGTGGGCAGTATGAATAAGTAGCGATAAGCTAAAGAGATACAAGCTACACAATGGGGGTCCCTGCTACTGGCCACTCCGACTAACACTACCCATGAGTGGTCGAGTGCCACACACCTAGGACAACTGCACATAACTCCAACTACCACTGTCAATAGTAGGGCGAGTGCAGCATAACAAATGTTCTGCACTCACACCAGTTACTCCTCCACGAGTAACCTAGGAGGCAGGATGACTGATGACCCTCTCAACCGCAAGAGAGACCAAGTCGCCAGCATGCATGTAAATGAAATGAATGCACGAAAGTACATACATATGTCTACAACACACTCTCTATTCTATAGAAAGGCATATACAACTGACAACAACCAAGCTAGGACCTCCAGTCCGTAGCGACACTCTATCGACAAACCACATGTCCATACACGACAATAATATCTGTAGTAGGTATATATATACTATAACAAGGAAGATGAAACGACCATCAACTCTACCTTAAGCATATCACCCAACCCCGGATGATTAATCCTGATGACACAAGTCAAGACTACAACCATACTCAGCTACATACCCATGGTTAAGCATCTAAAGATTCACCTACCATAGCATTGGTAATTTATAAAAATGATGAACGATAGATAACAACAACAGTATAACTCAAAGTGCAAAGACTAAGTATCTAACACATGATTAAATAAGAGTGGAGTCAAGGTAAAGGTATTGTCAACATAAATATCATGCACAGGATTTATCTACTACCTGACCAGGGTAGAATATTACCCACCTGATATATTATAGAATATACAAACAAATCTCCACGCTAAAATAACTATCTCGAATCAAGGTCATGCAATTACAAAACAAAAAGAATAACTAAATGCTAGCATAACCCTAACGTTAGGATAATTCCCTTAATCACATCCTAACCCTTGATTAATCAATTTAATCATGTAGTAGAGTAATCCTCTACACTTCATTTACTAATCATATTTAATCTATGATATACTTCACAAATAATACTACTGTAACATATCACATTGAATCAATAACAATATCTAAATCCAGGCTTACCTTATAATTTCTTCAATCACCTGGCTCCTCAATCCTTCTTGATTCACATTTGAAGTATTAAATCTGTAACGATCACAACAACTTAGCAACCATCCCCAATTCATCAATTACTGATCAATTCTACCATTAATCCAAAAATCAATTCACTGCAACTTTACCACCATTCTTTCCCCACTACTCACCTTTGTTTTCCTTTTTTTCGGCAATAGCAAACAACACAACCTTCTGGATCCATAGTTGGAAATCTAAAATCTGGAATGATTAGATTGATTTAGCCGAAATTTGTGCTCCGATCGCCCACCTCACCTAACCGTGGAAGAGTGGCCAAAGGAGATCGGAGTGGCCGGAATTCAAGCCGTAAGCGACGGGGAAGGAAAAGAACAAAAACCCTAAAACATTCTGGGAGGAAGGCAGGCAATGGCAATCGGGTCAACAAGTCACTGTTGTTGCTGGAGGCGAGCCGAGCTCGCGACGCTCGACCGAGGCACACGATCGGAAGGCAGGATGCACCGGCTTGGGTCGTGGGTGGCAACCGTCGCATGTGAGGGACATCTGCAGTGGAAAGTAGAAGAGCGTGGTACACGATCGAAAGGTAAGTATTGGGAGATTTGGAACGACAATGGAGGAGTTGGCTGAAGCCGAGTCGATGGGTCGAAGAGAGGTGGCGATGATGGCGGAAGAAGAGAAGGGATCGGGAATGAGGAAAAATCGCGGCGGAAAAAAAAAAAGAAGGAAGCGTTGATTGGGGAAAAGCATAGGGAAATCATAGGAAAAATAGGAAAATAAAACCTAGGGTTTAATGTTTAACCCAAGGTAAATTTAGCCTATTAACTCCTACCAAGAAGATAACTTAAACAGACTTTATAAAAGCCTATTCACTTCATTTTCAATAACTGTCATATATGTTCCATTTAAATCCAAATAAATTTCTAAAAATTTCTGAAAAATTTCCATGAGTATCTTCTTAATTAACAAGTATTATTATTTTTTTGTCCGATATCTCATATTCCCCCCCACTAATAAAAATTTAGTCCCCAAATTTTCTACTCAAGTACGAGTACAAGATGTCACAACAACCATCTCAAGTATCTGGAGAAAAGTCACACACCTCAAGTGACTTAATGGGCTACTGAGCTTGAATATTATTTTTCATCTCTCACATAACCTCTAAAATCTACCACGTATACTCTCAACAAGCCTTCTAAAGTATGAATAATACTTCCATATTGACTATCTATAAAAAAGGTAACCATTCGTACCAGAGTGGAGCTCTATATCCGTGACCTCCTTGGGACTTTGCCAAAATCGTAAAGTGAATTATAAACCACTTTTAGAAACGATACTCAAGGTTACTCCATGAAACTAGAAATCCCCTTACAGTATAAATCTATCAAGAAATTCAACGAAATCCACCTTACGGCTTGGTAGAAAATGAATGGACTCGGTCAATCGACCACCGATTACCCCAAATCGCAGCCAAGTCCTTTCTGAATTCCAGATAATTTCCTCACACTGTCCATCGTATCAGTCTCCCCTTCCATCTCGGTACGTAACCCTACTGGTCACTAGTATTCCACCTTTACTAGTTGACACACCAATACCAAACTATGGAATCAACCATGTCCCATATATCGTTCCACCAACAAGGACATTTCAACAATCACTATTTTTCGGATACAATCCGAATAAATCACCAATCTCGAATGACGAGTCTACTGGAACAACTCTTCCTGGGTCACAGTCTTACTCAAAGGTGAAGAATCTCTCTACCATCACAACAGAGATCTGCCTGCTATCCTGAATCAAAAGTATCTCTTCTTAAATCTAATACAACTCCGCGAACCACTATCCTCCTCAAAGACAGAGAATTCTTGTCCCCCAAGCGAAATCAATCCACTATCATTATTTTATCCTGGAAGTGACTGGGAGACTATAGTGACCAATCTCCCTTGTTGCAATTATCCGTGTTCTAGCAACTCTATAGTAGCTACCTAGTAGCTAGCCAAAACCCCATGAGCACTCCTGCTTTATACATCTACAACCCCTCAGCTGTCGTAAGCCTAGGATACGTCTCATTCAACTACATCGGAATCATTCCAATTCCTAAAATGATGCATCCGTGTACAGTTCCCTTCCATCCACACTGGAAGGTTTAACTAGTACTTGTGCAAAAATTGGCCACCGTCTAGGCCCTGAAAACGGGGTTCACAAGCTTTTGACCAAATGAATTCCATCACCTTTTTGGTCAACAAGTCAATGACATAGTAACTCTAGTAACATTCTATCCACATCTGCGGTAATAACCAAATCAATCTAGAGAAATCACAACTTCCTTTAAGATTGTGAATATATCCAAAAATATCGTCTAAGACAACAACCACAACTAGTCTAATCACTTCCAGAATACTCATTTCCTTAAGTCCATGAATGACTAATCGTCAATAAGTCTAACAACATTATCAACAGCTCATAAAATTTATACTAGGTATGAAATGCCGTCTTCTACACACCTACAACCTTTTTACTCTAAGCTGATGATATATCAATCATCACACTGACAATTATAATTGTATGACACCAAGTTACTAATATCAACACTCCAATTATAAATCAACCCTAAAGTATACATAGGCATCCTTTAGCTGACCTAAACAGATCATCTATCCATAATGAAGGATATTCATTCTCAACATCTACTGTATTCCATCATCAATAATCGATGCATGATCTCAAAGGTCTGTCTCTCTTTTAACAAAGAGTTCTAGATATTCTCAAGAAGAACCGCTGGGACAGATAAATCTCCCATTCAATGCCTCCTATAATCGCCACTTTCATTCTTCCAATTCCATAGTGTTTAACAACACCAATACCAATAAAATTATCTTCTGGTATGAGGCCTTCAATGTCGAAACTATTTCTGAAATCACTCCGATCGCATACTCTACTTGCCTATGCAGTGGCAAGCTTGGTAGTTTATCCGAAACTACATCCGAATACTCTCAGATTATATGCACATCTGAGAGACATTATACCATTATTTTAACAACTAACTATCCATAATGATATGTCTATAGTAAAGGTATATCTATCAAAGTCTAAGGGCATCCCTTGACTTCTTGGTCGTTGATCAACATCTCACCTAATGATAATGATACAACTAATCTACATGATCTGAATATAGAAATTCTTCTAATCCTATCTAAGAATGTTCTAGACAAAGATACTTGTAAACTATCAGTATCTCTCGATATATCAACAAATAGGGTAACCTAAAGTAGTACCTAGAAGGATCAATCCTTCAGCCCGCTATGTCTCTTCTCGAGTAATCATGTAAACTCGTCCAACTTCTGTTCTTGACGGCTAAGTTCTGATGGATGCAAAAAAACTATGATGGAGGAACTGAACTCAACTACTGAAACTGAAATGCAAACTAAAACAACTGCAATGGAGGTGGTAAACACTATTGCACTGGTAAAGAGCACACCATCAACTATAAATACTGAATGACTACCAGCATCATTGCACGTTTCATACTCTATAAATGGTATAGCTGTGCCTAGAGAGGTAACAGTTGCTGTTGTTTATATGAGTATTCTAAGATGTCTTCTGCTGATGCTACTGAGTAAATCACTTCCCTTGGAGGGAAGTATCAAGGAACTCCAACCACGTTTGAGGTAGTAAATCACTATTGGTGTGATAACCCAATCTTCTGTGATGATCTTTGCTGTCAAGATTGTGAATCATCCCCCTTGAAAGCAACATCAATGGTCTTCAACTGAGTCTTCAAAGTATACCTCCTCAAATGTATTGGTTGTTTACAATAGCAACAGCTGAACTGATCCAACGAACAATCTGACTTTGTGTGTCTTCGTGATCTTCATTGCACGTGCATAATCCCCTCAGAGTCTTTCTTTTGATTTCCCTGAAAACATGAGACAGTTCTGATGATCTACGGTTGGTCTTCTATGATCGAAAAAACTCTTCAATAGTAGCTCGTGGTCTATGACTCCGATTTTGCTCCTTTTATCCAACATTTAGAGTCTTCCGATTCTAATAATTTGACTTACAATATATGCTTATCGGTCTCCAACTCTTAAGCACTTGTACAGAGTCATTTCTAAACTCATGACTCGATCCAATGCCTGTTGGATCGAAATGAGCGCTAGAGGGGGGGGGGGTGAATAACGCAAAACAATATTTTAGTTTCATTCGATATAAAACATGAGTAGCAGTGGAAAATAAATAAGATAATTTTATTTTTACTTGGTTCATAGCCTACCAGCTGCTAATCCAAGGCCTTAATGGTCCTAGACTACGTACGGAGGGCAATTCACTAAAACACTCCTCCTCGTTGGAGGCAGGAGTTGACGATTACAAAGATACGAGAAAACTCAAGGTAGAGAGACAAACCCCTCTCTCCTCGTTACGATAAAAGCTCAGAAATACAAACTTAAATACAAGCAATCTGAATTGACAACTTAAGATGTTACCGATGACTAAGGAGTTGAAGGTTGAGCTCATGTCATTCGCGTTTCGGCAACGCTTCATCGTCGTAGAGTTGTCGGAGAATCACGACATTGCGGGAGCACTTGAGAGCACTTGGAATGATAAAAATGGTGAAGAACACTCCTTCTTTTATAGCCTTTGAAGCCCCCCAATGTTCAGTCCTAGCTCATGGACAAAGAGCCTCATCTCCCCAAGATAAGTGGAGCTTTATCTTGACTTTCCTCGAAGCTAGAATTTGAACAGTAGTTGAACTGGCCGGTTGAACTCATGCCCAGGATTTTCAACTGCATCAAGAGTTAGCTTGAAAATGACATTGAAATAAGTGTTTTTGATGGCTACCAACCGATTGATCTCGACATAGACCTTCCATGGGATGTCTTAGTCGGATCGTCGCTTAAGGACGTCTCCGTACCGAGGACTCGACCTTACTTACACTTACTCACACGAGCTTACCTCAAGCTTTACTTTTGTACCTTTTACTTCCGGTCTCCACCTGATTTCTTCGGCTCCCTCCGAAGTCCTCTCAGTGTCACCCAACCACCATGATTTATCAACACGAGAACCTTCGGGTGTCATCGGACCTTCAGCTTTAGCTTAGCATTCCTGCACACTTCATTCAGCTCGTGAGATAATGATAGAAGCTTAACTTTGTGTCTTTGCTATAGTCAAAACATAGGTTTGATTATCTAATGCCCCTGCACCAACAATCTCCCCCTTTTTATCTATGGCAAATCGACGCAAAGTTAAGGGAAATTTAAAGCATAAGACATAAAACAAGTAAAGTAAATGATAAACTCACTTTAAAGAACTCCTCCTTAACCTTAGGTGAGTTTTGAAAGAAATACTTTAATTGTTTAAATTTATATTTTTGTGGTACTCTCCCTTAACTTACGCTCTTCTCCCCCTTTTCCCATAAATCAAAAAATAAGGGGATTGAAAAACATAATAGTATAGCATGCATAAAAAAAAAATGAAATTGAGTCTAAGTATGCGTCTCTAACTTGGTTAAATTGATTCGAGGTTTTATCCCTTTGCACCAATAATTTAATAGATTTTTGAAATATCTTTAATTTCCAAAATACTTATAAGTGAATTTTCAAGGAAAACTTTAAAGATTTTGTTATATAACCCTTAGGATTAGTTTGCTCTCCCCCTTAGTCAAATATATAAGGTATAAGAGAGTTAGGGGTGCTAAACTTTGGCCTAGAGAGTTGTATACTTAGTATTGGCCAATTATAATTATTCGTTTAAGCACAATAGTTGAAAGAATAGACATCTTTTTGAAAAAGTTATGTATTTTATAATTATTCTTTAATCATCTCACCCATTCTATGTGTCTCAGATTTGTTCACCTTATATGTTATGTGAGATGATTTAAACTTAATTAAAGTTAGTCAACCTTGGATTAGATTCGGATTTAACCGTAAGCTCATCAAGTAACCTTTTCGAGAAATTGGCTTCCAGATCATGGCGAGGCATAGGGGCCTTCTTTGATCGGAACAATGACCACTTCCTTAGACAAAGGCAAGTTCAGGAAAATGATAACTTGGGTCACTTAAGACTGCTTCTTGGTCTAACTAGTTTAGGATACGGTGAGGTAGCTTCAGCTAGTTTCACTCGGTCAAGTGTACCAAGCTAGATATGCCTTATCTAGGTCGAATACACGAGACTTTGTTTCCCTAACATACTATCATCTCGTCGGGTCCTGATACTATGTTGTCAAGAGTTGACTAACTATTTGCCCTATCTAGCTGTTCTAAAAGGTAAAACAAAAAGATTGATGATGCTAAGATATCGGGTATACTATTTTGGTATTAGTTCCCCCTAGACTATTAAACCAATATGGTCTATCAAAAAAATAGACTTGATCTTGGGGAATCCAATACCTATTGGTCCTTATATGTGAGTTTAAGAGAGTTTTTGGGACCCAAGTTTGGTCTCGTTGATGACTACGATTTACGATAGATATATAAGATCTATTTGTAGTCTTTGGACTAAACCTGAGTCCGACTCTGTTGTACACGACTCTCTTGTTGGGATGTATACTGAAAAGTCTATCTTTTGTATGAACATCTTTAGTTTTGAAATAAGAATCACATGATCATTGTTTGCATATTTATGGCTATGCATATTGTCTAATACATTACATTATAGATAACATGGTGTGTAGTGTCACACGGGAGATCATGTTATCAGTTCCTTATAAAGTATAAGTAAAGGCTCACAACCGAGATGGTTTTGGACAAACTATTGGCATGGTTGTAGTGTGATTTGGTATTGGTTTGTCTTGACCATAGAATCACACTAGTATACTTTGTGTGTATTGAGCAGGACCGACTTAGAGGTGATTCGATTTATTGCTGACTACATAAATGAATCAGACCTCAGATATTATATTGTACATGCTCTTAATTCTGATATAATAACGGGCACATATATTTAGTATTCATTTCTTTGATTTACCAATGGGTGAGATTTATAGAGTAAATCGATAGGTTCGGTAAGTTGGGAAATGATATTATTTATATAGTGTGTCGTTGATTATAGGAGGAAATCGTGTCCTATATATTAGGATGATGATGTCCCCTTGAGGAGCTCATAAGGTTCATCATGTAAACCCTGCAGATGGACTTGGTCCGACATGATGATGAGGTTGAGTGGTACTACTCATGGAGTTAGATGTTGATTAATTAATTGTCAGTAAATTAATTAATCGACGAACATTCGAGATCTTAAACACGGGGAGATAGATGTACAAATAATATATAGAGCCCATATTAAATTATGGGGGTTTGTGAGGTAGATCAATGATAATCCTCTAGTGGAATTGATTATCATTAATGGATCGGACTTTATGTGGGCTTGATCCATTGGGTGGCCAAGATCCAACTCCTCCTCATGGTCCCTATTGTAGCCTATTAAAACCTCATGGAGCCTAGATCTGAGAATGGAAAATAAAACTCTAGATCCGATGGTAGAGATTAAATCTCTAGATCCGATGATTGAGATTAAATCTTTGGATCCAACGGTTGAGATTAAATTCCTAGAACCGACGGTGGAGATTAAAACAAGGCTTAAGCCTAACTCTATAAAAGGAGGGATTAGGGTGGGCGGCAAGAGCAATTGGAGGTAAGGAGGGATTAGGGTTTGTGCGGCAAGGGGCTTGGATGTTGGGCGGCCACAAATTAGGAAATTTTTTCCTTCTTCTTCCTTAGGTGGCCGGCGCCCATCCTCTCCTCTCCTCTCTTTGGTTGGTGTCCAAAGCTCTTCTTTCTCTTCTCCTTGGCCGGTGGAAACAAGGGTTAGGGTGATTCCTTGGAGCTCTTGGCCGGCGCCCACCATCCCCTCTCTTTGAGCCGGCGGCAAGCTTCAAGTTGGGAGCTTGTTGGTTAGTCCTAGATAGAGGAGAGTTTTGATTATATACTTCCTCTTGTTCGAAGCGAGCAAGGAAAGGAAGATCGTGATCTAGGAGGCTTCAACTTTTGGAAGATTGTCGCCCACACGACATCCAAAAGGAGGAAGGACATACAATAGAAGATCGAGAGGTATAAATTTTGCTTGTTTATATTCTTTTGTATTATGTCTATAATTGGTTTTCAATTATATTCATGTTGTATGTTTTGTTTTGTGGCTAAATTAACTTGGACCCCGAATACAAACACAAAAGTCGGTGATCCGTACATCGTCTATTCCGCGGCTAATCGTAGAATAGAGGTTGGTTGCTTGAATAACAAGTTTATTCAAGTGACTACTCTAATCGAATAGCACGATGATGAAACGATAGCTTGGGTGATTCCTCCTTGTCAGGGATAAATTTTTTTATTCGGGGACGTAGAAGGGATCGCCATGAACAAGCGACCGAGTTGAAGTGGGAAGCGAAGTTTCCTACCTTCAAGTGGTATCAGAGTCACGGTTTCCGATTTTTTATGTTTAGGATTCGGTTACTTTTATGCACTTTTCATATATTATATGTGCCGGATAATAGTAGGATATGCATAGGTTAACTTTTTGGTTGCAGGCATAGGATCCAACTATTATGGCCATATGTGTGTATGTGATTGTATGTGTGTAATTGTATATTTTGTTGAATCCTCGGGGTTGACGAGGCTAGTATTTAATTTTTGTAATTAGATACGACATTGTTTAGCCACTCCTTTTATTTTAGTTTACTTTCGATCTAGATTTCATGTACACTCTCTCTTGGAGTATAGGATCGATGGATGTAAATTAAAATAGTTTTTCTCGGCTCGGATCTCCAGATGACTTGTACATGGCGTAGGGAGGAGCGGACGAGATGGCGATATGACGGGAGGCATATTGGAGACAAAAGCCATAATAGTTGGAAAATATATCTTTTTCATATTTATTGCTTATTGTTTGATATGCATATCATAGACTAGAAAATTCCTCAATTTTAAATTACTAAGTGGGAGAGGGATATTTTTATAAATTCCCATGGCCTCCATTACGATTTGACATGTGATGCAAACAAACTTGCGTGTAAGCTCTGAGTGCCTTCCTTCATATCGGATGAGTTTTTTTGTGGATCACAAGGTCGAATATAGTTATAGGAAATTATTAAGGAGCGTGTGTACTTCCCCATCGGAAGGCACATAACCCGAGATAATTACCTTGGTACTGGGTAATGGTGAACACTTAGATACAAATATAAGTATCCTCCCCATCGGAGTCACTGCTTTTATTTGTAGGGCCGAAGAGGAACCAACTATTAATTTTATTTGTCAAAATTTGATGTTGACAACATCAACATCAAGCCATGCCCACTGCTTATGACATGATGCTCAATCTTAAAGAACTTTTCGGACACCATAATCAGGCTGCTAGGTAGGAAGCCATGAGGAACTTGATGACGACCACCATGATCGAAGGAACACCCGTGAGGGATCATGTTCTCAAGATGATGGCTCATTTGAATGAGTTGGAAGTCCTCGGAGCTGAGATCGATGGGGAAACCCAGGTCGATATCATTCTCCAGTCTCTACCTAGGAGTTTTGAGCAGTTTTGCCTGAACTACAACATGAACAAGAGGTTGTATTCGTTGGCGGAGCTTCTGACATAACTCCAGGCTATAGAGAGGCTTTTTTGTCAGAGTGCTCAGGCGCAAGCCATGGTTGCCCAAAAGGTTTATACTTCTAAGACGAAAGGCAAGAAGAAGAAGAAACAAGCTGGGGCAAAGGTGGTGGGAGGAACTCAGGGAGGAGTGAAGAAGCCGAAAGGCAAGTGCTTCACTTGCAAGCAGACTGGACACTAGAAGAAGGACTATCCCAACCGGAAGCAGAACAAAGGTATATCTTTTGGTCTAGTTGTTGAAACATGTTTAGCGGTGTTATCTACCGACACCTGGTGTGTAGATACGGGAGCCACTGATTATGTCTGCAATACTTTATAGGGGTTCCAGGAAACCAGACGACTGGCTGAGGGGGAGATTATCATATACTTGGGTGATGCCACGAAGGAGGCGGCTGTTGCAGTGGGAGATGTTTATTTGTCTTTTGAGAGAAATAAAGTTTTGGTTCTTAAAAATTGCCTTTATGTACCTCTATTTAGAAAGAATTTGATTTCAGTTTCTAAATTATTTATGGATGGATATTCTATTTCTTTTAATGACAGAGTTATTATAAAAAAGAATAGGGAGATTATCTGTTCTGGTGCATTGATAGGAAATTTGTATACACTTGAACCAAAAGCTTCCACAATACAAATAGAAGTGAATAGCTCATCTTCTAATTCCAATAAGAGAAAAGAACCTTCGGAGATGAACCAAATATATCTTTAGCATCTAAGGCTTGGTCATATTAACCTAAGAAGAATTCAAAGGTTGATAGTTGATGGACCTCTGAGTTCGTTATATTGTGTTTCTAGCACCGCGGCGAGTGTGTGTTCGAACATTTTTTGTAAACATGTGCACAGCGGAAGGAATAAAAATAATAAATCTAATTAATTACAACACACACATCACACGCATGCATAGTACAACATGTGTAGACATAATCGTAAATTTAAATTTTGCAATAAAAGGAAATTTAACTACGTATACCTTACGTATCACGTGTAGCGGGAACGACATCAACCGGAATGATCCTCGCTAGAATCGTCTCTATACGTGTCCACACCGAGTATCTTCGGGATGACTTCACTAAGTCACGAGCCTCATCTTCGTACGGGTTACTAGCCTCGTGTTGAAGACGATGTGATCGAGAGAAGATCACGATCCGAATCCAAATTCGGATCCAAAGACGAGTCCTCAAAACTTGCTTCTCCGGAGAGGTATTCGTCAACCGTTTGACGAATCCTTCGTCCTCCACCTATGAGGATTACCGGAGATCGAATCCCCGGTAAGTAAGGTGCTGTCGGAGCTCCAAACGTCGTCCAAACGACACTCCGACGAGAAGGAAACAAGCTGTCCAGAAAACTGGACAGCTTTAGGTGGAGGAGTAGGGGCCGGCCAAAGGAAAGGTGGAAGCTCACCTTATTACCGAACCCAAGGGAGATCACCAGAGCTCCTCCGGCAGCAGCTCGACGCCGGCAAGTGGAGAAGATGGCAGCAGCTAGTCTCCGGTTGGAGGATAAGGGGCGGCGGCAATAGGGTTGGCGCCGACTTCTTCAAAGGGGAGAGGTGGGCAGCAACTCTAGGTTAGGGTTTTTGGATTAGGGCTTAACAAACCCTTAAACCCTCTTTTATAGAGAACTAATTCTCTTAATGGTTATTAGATTATAACCATAAGGCACGTTAACCCGCTCCATTAATATAAATTAAAATAAACCAAACCATGATGGTTTATTTTAAGTTAAAACGAACCGAACCAACTTTGGTTCATTCGTTTAAAATAAACCAAACCCTTTGGTTTATTCTCCTCCATTGGATTAGAACCAAACCATTTTGGTTCATCCATTATGTCTTCATAAGACACGGCCCATCCACGCTTCCATTGCGACTGAAACAATTTCATGCTCGCTTCTTGTTTGGTCCAACCAAACCTAGTTTCTCTCGGTCTGAGAATCTCATTCTCAAGCTCATTTTAAATCCTTCGGATTACGCTCGTTGTGCGTGTGACCAAATAGGTTCTCGATTTATGTTGGCCGTCTATAATTAACCATTAATTATAGAACGATCATGAGTGGCACCTAGTAGTACATCATGATCCCCAATTAACCGAAAAGATCAACGGTTGATCCAGAACTATTTCTGAAACTTTTCAGCAGCTCGAATGAATCATGCCCCATTCCCTTCACTCATCTTATACCCACTTGGTTCAGGACATGGTCTATAGTGTCAGTCCCCACTAGGCTGACTACGTCACACCTAACCCAAGTATTATTTCCTCGTCCTACGGATTCTAGTTACTGCACATGTATCCAAGAGTACCTTACTCTAAACATGTAATGCTTTGGCCAAAGACTTTAGTAACAATCCGACGAGAGCCCATGGGTATACATCTCCTCGTAAGGAGTGGTGAATCCTTTATAGGCTATTCAAACACCTTCGATAACTTCGACTTATACCCAATCATCCCGGGTCCACATCTCTACAGAGATGCTTGCTTAAGATGTCAAAACATAAGTCTTTATGATCAAGATGACTTGAATACCGCAAGTCAAAGGAACATTGCACTTAAGCTACAGTAAGAACTTCATTGACATATCTATATATGAAGAGAACCATATGAAGTCTTACGGCTGGTCACTCCAATGAACTAGTTACCATAACTAGCATCCACGATTAACTCCGAACATCACAATGTCTCCAGCCAGTGAGAATCAGCTGCTTGGATACACCAAGGAGTATACCTCGTGCTAGTCTCGACAGAATTGATGGTGTCCAAATCCATCAATTCATCGACTAGGGATAATTCTGATACATCACAATTACACATGTAGAGATACTCACTAGTTGTGATCCAATCACAAATTCTCTCATGCTGTGAGTCGTATCACGGACATTCAGTAAATGAGTTTAAGATCCAATCAAATACATGAAACCATGTATACTCAAATAGTGAATCTTCATTTATCATATAAATGGTTCATACATATGGCGATTGCCTTAGGACATCTCTCATATATTACTAACAGACTCCCACTTAGCCTAATGCCAATCGCTATGGTATCCAATACCATAAGCTGTAACATGACCCTCAAACTTACTTTGAGGTAATGCCTTAGTCAAAGGATCTGCTAAGTTCCTTTCAGTGGGGATTTTCTCGATTTGTATTTCTTTCCTACTGATAATCTCTCTGATAAGATGATAGCGGCGAAGCACATGTTTGGATCATTGATGAGACCTTGGCTCTTTCGCCTGTGCAATTGCTCCATTGTTGTCGCAGTAGACCGATATTGCTTCAACAATGGCTGGAATCACACCAAGTTCATAAATGAACTTCTTGATCTAAACCGCTTCCTTTTCGCCCGCCGCAATGTATTCCCTCGCTGTCTTGTTTGGAACTTTTCCAACTCATCGCTGCGCCCCATTCAAGGTGAACACGTATTCGATCGAGACACGGAATCATCCTTATGCATGCGAAGCTAGCATCTGTATACCCGCGTATCACCATGTCCCCTTCTCCATATATTAGGAACACATCCTTAGTTCTTCTTAAGTACTTAAGGATCATCTTAACAACTGCCCAATGATCCATTCCTGGATCAGACTGCTATTTTCTCATGACACTCAGACCATACGATACATCGGGCCTCGTACATAACATAGTATACATGATAGATCCTATTGCGGATGCATAGGGAATCTTACTCATGCAAATCCTCTCGTCTTCTGTGCATGGACACATAGACTTCGAAAGGTGTACCCCATGCCTGATGGGTAGGAAACCTTTCTTGGATTCTGACATGCTAAACCTCTTTAGCACTCGGTCTATATATGTAGACTGCGAAAGACCAAGCAACCGTTTCGATCTATCTCTATAGATCTTAATCCCCAGGATGTAGGTTGCTTCTCCTAGGTCTTTCATGGAGAATGTCTTGGATAACCAAACCTTAACTAACTGTAAGATTGAAACATCGTTTCCTATAAGTAATATGTCATCGACATACAATACTAGGAACACGACTGCACTCCCACTAACCTTCTTGTACACACAATGTTCGTCTGGATTTTGTGAGAAATCAAATCTTTTGATCGTCTCATCAAAATGGATATTCCAGCTCCTGGATGCTTGCTTCAATCCATATATGGACCGTCGCAATTTGCATACCTTGGTTTTATCAATCGATGTGAAACCCTCAGGCTGTATCATATACACGTCCTCGAGCAGATTTCCATTAAGGAAAGCTATTTTCACATCCATCTGCCATATCTCATAATCATAATGAGCCGCTATGGCCAGGAGCATCCGAATGGATTTAAGCATAGTTACAGGCAAATAGGTTTTGTCATAATCAACACCTTGTTTTTGACGATATCCTTTCTCCACTAATCTAGCTTTATAGGTAATCACATTACCATCCATGTCAGTTTTCTTCTTGAAAACCCACTTGCACCCTATAGGATTGATGCCTTCAGGTGGGTCAACCAAGTTCCAAACTTGGTTTTCATACATGGAATCCATTTCTGACTTCATGGCTTCAAGCCACTTATCCCTTTCTGAACTTGTCAGCACTTCTTCATAACTGGTAGGCTCCTCATCATCAATGAGTAACACGTCGTTCGATTCACTTACGAGAAATCCATATCTCTCAGGAATATTGCATGTTCTACCAGATCTACGAAGATGTGGTGTTACAATAGGTCCAGCCGATTGCTCATCACTATGAGTTGTCGGCTGATGTGCTTCACCAGGTATCTCATCAATGTCTATTTGAGTCTCTCGAGCCTCCTCAAGCTCGACGACACTCCCACTGTTTTCTTGCAAGAGAAACTCTTTCTCTAGAAACACAGCATGCCTTGAAACAAACACCTTTTGTTCCACAGGATGATAGAATTGGTAACCCCTTGTTTCCTTAGGGTATCCAATAAATAGACATTTATCAGACTTAGCATCCAATTTGTCTAATACAGTCCGCTTCACATAAGCTGGATAACCCCATATCTTCAAGTAAGATACATAAGGTTTCTTACCATTCTATATCTCATATGGAGTAGTAGAGACTACCTTGGTTGGCATTCTGTTTAACAAGTAAACAGCTGTCTGAAGTGCATAACCCCAAAAGGACTTGGGAAGATTCACATGATTCATCATTGACCTGACCATGTCCAACAAGGTCCGGTTACGCCTCTCAGATACACCATTATGCTGTGGTGTATATGGCGGAGTCCATTGAGATAATATGCCATTGTCTCTTAGATAATCAAGAAACTCTTGACTTAAGTATTCACCACCTCGATCCGATCGAAGTATTTTAATACTCTTGTCATGTTATTTCTCTACTTCATTTCTGAATTCTTTGAACGTTTCAAAGGCTTCAGACTTGTGTTTCATCAAGAACACATACCCAAACCGTGAGTGATCATCGGTGAAGGTAATGAAGTAGCTATAGCCTCGTAAAGCTTGAGTTGACATAGGTCCACATACATCAGTATGTATTAGACCTAGTAACTCTCCCACTCGTTCACCTTTTCCAGTAAAAGGTAACTTAGTCATCTTGCCTTTTAAGCATGATTTGCATGTATCGTATGAATCCAATTTAAACGATTCCAGAATTCCACATCGGTGTAATTTGGACATGCGTTTCTTGCTTACATGGCCAAGATGACAATGCCACATGTAGGAGTCTAATTGATCATCATTTCGAGCACGCTTGTTGCTCGCTTCGATATTAAAAATGTCACTGGATACGTCCAACGTATAAATGCCATTGCTCAAAGTTCCAGTTCCATAAAGTACGCCATTCAAATTTATATAACAACAATTGTTACTAAACGTTAAATGGAAACCATTTCTATTTAAGCAGGAAATAGAAACAATGTTCTTTATTAGAGAAGGAACACAATAGCAATTGTCCAGTTCCAAGACTAGTCCACTAGGGAGCTTTAGCAAATAAGTTCCGATGGCGACTGCAACAACCTTTGCTCCAATGCCAACTCGTAAATTTGACTCCCCTCTGACGAGTCTTCTTCTATTCCTTAGCCCCTGTATGTCATTACATATATGTGAGCCACACCCAATATCCAATACCCAAGTGTCTAAGGAAATAGAATGACAATCAATAACGAAGATACCTGAAGAGGATGGGGCATCGGATGCCTTCTTCTTCTTCATGGACTCAAGATAAATCTTGCAGTTTCTTCGCCAGTGGCCTTCCTTGCCAAAGTGATGGCAAGTTCCCTTTTGTGCTGGTTTTGCCTTCTTTGCCTTCTTGTTCTTCCCTTTCTTCTGTTCTTTTGCCTTCCTCTTAGAACCTTTCTTTGAGGAATCAACTAACAGAACCGCCTTCTCCTCATGCTTCACAGAAGGCTCCACAGTCTTCAGCATATTGAGGAGCTCAGGAATAGTGGATTCTAATTTGTTCATCCGATAGTTCATCACAAATTGTGAGAAACTCTTGGGCAAACAATGTAGAATTAAGTCAATACTTAATTCATGATCCATCACAAACTCGAGGGTGGCTAGCCGCTCGATGTACCCGTTCATCTTTAGCACAAACTGCACTACAGATGAACCTTCTTGCATCTTCGTGGTGAAGAGGAGCCTGGAGACTTCGAACCTTTCGAATCTCGCTTACTCATCAAACAACTCATGAAGATGGAAGACCATGGTATTAGCATCCATATGCTCATGCAGCTTTTGTAGCTCAGGTACCATCGCCGCTAGCATGATGCAACTCGCCAGCTCAGAATCTGCCACATGCTTCTGATCGACCAACATTTGGTCTGGAGTTGCATCGTCCTTAGGACGGTTGGGAAGAGGCTCTTCAAGGACATATGCTAGCTTTTTCGCCTTGAGAACAATTCTCAAGTTTCTAAACCAGTACAGGAAGTTAGGCCCAGTCAGTTTATTTAAATCCAAAATAGTGCACAAATTCAAAGACGTCATGATCAATCGATTGACCTAGAAATACAAAACGAGCATATATGAGAAAATGATTTTAAAATGCATCAATATACATTTATAAATCCCATTCATTTTTCGAATTTCAAAAACCCCAAAATCACTTCGGGAGATCGTAGGTCCATCTCCGAATGGGCTGATATCCATCATAGATATGAACAACCTTGGAGAGAGTCCAACAAGCCATTCATAACTACGATGGTAGGTATCAACTATACCGATTGCATATCACGTATATGCAACTATCACAATGTGCTATCAACTAATTGAATGTTCACACATACATCGGGTTGTTAACACATTAACAAGTATGCATCATATGCATTGCACCCAACTTCACCTCCCTTTACATCGACCTTGGAGAGAGTCCAACAAGCCGATGCTCCAGGTTAAAGCCGACCCATTAATCAAGAAATAGTTTTAATAT
The DNA here is from genome assembly GCA_025175895.1 of Wurfbainia villosa. Taxonomy (NCBI): domain Eukaryota; kingdom Viridiplantae; phylum Streptophyta; class Magnoliopsida; order Zingiberales; family Zingiberaceae; genus Wurfbainia; species Wurfbainia villosa. Next base: position 30,641,362 of record CM046000.1, on the reverse strand, counting down.
GGTTAGAGCGCATTCAACCAATTAGCCCGGCTTGAAGAGAGTCCAACAACCAAAGCTAATGATTGACCTCTGACTCTTACCATATTAGTATTAAACTATTCCATGGTTTGAACATGTTCGGGTTCGAGCCGGGCTTGGAGAGAGTCCAACAACCCGAACAAGAAACGGAACTCTGGTTCTAACCATATTAATGGAAGGTGTAGGCTTTAATATTGAGTTAGGGTTTTTATGTCTCATCCTCTTTGCATGCAAATAACTATTATCTACATGACATGACAAAGATGACATACATCTACATGTCACGACATGCATGACATAATGATATGCATCTAATGCAATTACATGGCATACAATTATGTCAGGTACAATATTTACTTATATGTCATAAATATTTATGGAAATAAAATATATTTAAGATTTGATTCTCCAAATCAAATCATGATTAAATTAGTAAACAAATTTCCAAATCTAATCACATATTTTATTCGTGGAAATAGTTGATTAAGGAAAGTCAATTTAGGAAACCAATTTCCTAAATAATCAAAACTACTTATGGAAATAAAATATTTTAAGATTTGATTTCCCAAATCAAATCATGATTAAATTAGGAAACAAATTTCCAAATCTAATCAAATATTTTATTTATGGAAAATATCAATTTCCATAAATACTTCCAACTTTCCAAAAGTGGAAGATTTTCATAAATACTTCTAGACTTTCTAAAATTGAAAAATTTCCATAAATACTTCTAACTTTCCAAAAGTAGAAAATTTCTAGCAATATCATTATGACTATCGCAAAACAATTTTACGATTATGTCGAAACACAACCTGGGCTCTGATACCACTGTTGTGTTTCCGGCACCGCGGCGAGTGTGTGTTCGAACATGTTTCGTAAACATGTGCACATCGGAAGAAATAAAAATAATAAATCTAATTTATTACAACACACACATCACACGCATACATAGTACAACATGTGTAGACATAACCGTAAATTTAAATTTTGCAATAAAAGAAAATTTAACTACATATACCTTACGTATCACGTGTAGCGGGAACGACATCAACCGGAACGATCCTCGCTAGAATCATCTCTATCCGTGTCCACGCCGAGTATCTTCGGGATGACTTCACTAAGTCACGAGCCTCGTCTTCGTACGGGTTACTAGCCTCGTGTTGAAGACGATGTGATCGAGAGAAGATCACGATCCGAATCCAAATTCGGATCCAAAGACGAGTCCTCAAAACTCGCTTCTCCGGAGAGGTATTCGTCAACTGTTTGATGAATCCTTCGTCCTCCACCTATGAGGATTACCGGAGATCGAATCCCCGGTAATTAAGGCGCTGTCGGAGCTCCAAACATCATCCAAACGATGCTCCGACGAGAAGGAAACAAGCTGTCTAGAAAACTGGACAGCTTTTGGTGGAGGAGTAGGGGCCGGCCAAAGGAAAGGTGGAAGCTCACCTTATTACCGAACCCAAGGGAGATCACCGGAGCTCCTCCGGCAGCAGCTCGACACCAGCATGTGGAGAAGACGGCAGCAGCTGGTCGCCGGTTGGAGGAGAAGGGGCGGCGGCACTAAGGTTGGCGCCGACTTCTTCAAAGGGGAGAGGTGGGTGGCAACTCTAGGTTAGGGATTTTGGATTAGGGCTTAACAAACCCTTAAGCCCTCTTTTATAGAGAACTAATTCTCTTAATGGTTATTGGATCATAACCATAAGGCCCGTTAACCCGCTCCATTAATATAAGTTAAAATAAACCAAACCATGATGGTTTATTTTAAGTTAAAACGAACCGAACCAACTTTGGTTCATTCGTTTAAAATAAACCAAACCCTTTGGTTTATTCTTTTCCATTGGATTAAAACCAAACCATTTTGGTTCATCCATTATGTCTTCATAAGACATGGCCCATCCACGCTTCCATTGCGACTGAAACAATTTCATGCTCGCTTCTTGTTTGGTCCAACCAAACCTAGTTTCTCTCGATCTGAGAATCTCATTCTCAAGCTCGTTTTAAATCCTTCGGATTACGCTCATTGTGCGTGTGACCAAATAGGTTCTCGGTTTATGTTGGCTGTCTATAATTAACCATTAATTATAGAACGATCATGAGTGGCACCTAGTAGTACATCATGATCCCCAATTAACCGAAAAGATCAACGGTTGATCCAGAACTATTTATGAAACCCTTCAGCAGCTCGAATGAATCGTGCCCCATTCCCTTCACTCATCTTATACCCACTTGGTTCAGGACATGGTCTATAGTGTCATTCCCCACTAGGCTGACTACGTCACACCTAGCCCAAGTATCATTTCCTCGTCCTACGGATTCTAGTTACTGCACATGTATCGAAGAGTACCTTACTCTAAATATGTAATGCTTTGGCCAAAGACTTTAGTAACAATCCGACGAGAGGCCATGGGTATACATCTCCTCGCAAGGAGTGGTGAATCCTTTATAGGCTATTCAAACACCTTCGATCACTTCGACTTATACCCAATCATCCCGGGTCCACATCTTCACAAAGATGCTTGCTTAAGATGTCAAAGCATAAGTCTTTATGATCAAGATGACTTGAATACCGCAAGTCAAAGGAACATCGCACTTAAGCTACAGTAAGAACTTCATTGACATATCTATATATGAAGAGAACCATATGAAGTCTTACGGCTGGTCACTCCAATGAACTAGTTATCATAACTAGCATCCACGATTAACTCCGGACATCACAATGTCTCCAGCCAGTGAGAATCAGCTGCTTGGATACACCAAGGAGTATACCTCATGCTAGTCTCGACAGAATTGATGGTGTCTAAATCCATCAATTCATCGACTAGGGATAATTCCGATACATCACAATTATACATGTAGAGATACTCACTAGTTGTGATCCAATCACAAATTCTCTCATGTTGTGAGTCGTATCGTGGACATTTAGTAAATGAGTTTAAGATCCAATCAAATACATGAAACTATGTATACTCAAATAGTGAATGTTCATTTATCATATAAATGGTTCATACATAAGGCGATTGCCTTAGGACATCCCTCATATATTACTAACACGTTAGTGGTGGAAGACTTCCCAACCTGTGAATCTTGCTTGGAAGGTAAATTGACCAAGAGGCCTTTCAAGGCTAAGGGGTATAGAGCCAAAGATGTGTTGGAATTGGTTCATTCTAATTTGTGTGGTCCTATTGTTAGTGCAATTGGCCCAGGTTGACTCGAGTTTGACTCGATCAGTACCTTGATGATATTTTGATGATAGACAAAACTCATGACATGGGATTGTCATGGGAAAGTCCAACATGGGGTTGGCATGGAAAATCCAAGCATGGAGCTTGGTGTGGAAGTCCAAGGGGGAAGCCTTGGCATGGGAAAGTCCAAAGCATTGCGAAGCCGTGCGCTTGGTGCTTGGCATGGGAAATCCAAAGCATTGCGAAGCCGTGCGCTTGGTGCTTGGTGAGAAATGCATTGCGAAGTCGTGCGCTTGGTGCATTTGGGAAGTCTTGAGGACTTAGCAAGTTCACTAGGCTCGGGGTCCTTGAGTCGGTGAAGGATGGCATTGCGAAGCCGTGCACTTGGTGCATCCGAGGGACCGCCGGACGGGGAGCGAATGGAGTGAGCCCATAGGGGAAGCATACTTCTAGGGCATGAGACGCGAAGGATGGCGTTGCGAAGTCGTGCGCTTGGCACATCCGAGGGACGTAGGCCGAGGGAAGAGAGCTTCAGTGGGGAACTCCATGAGGGATAAGGTGGACTTGGCCAAGTGGCTAAGACTGAGTGTCGGAGGCTCAAACATCGTTATGTTTGAGGTTTTAGCCGACATCAGTCGACTGCTCTAGGTCGTATGGGTTTGACCAGTTTTCGACTGAATCAAGTCTGGCTGATCGCTGGACCGCAGGGAGGCGATCATCGTTGGGAGCATCGATCGATTGCCAAGGGGCAGCGATCGATTGATGACACTGCACAGACGCGGGAATGGAGTCGAGCTCGATCGTGATGGATGATCGATCGGCCCGATGGGTGCCATCGATCGTGATGTGTGATCCGTTGGAACTTAGCCAACGTGGATCTGGCCGTTGTGAGACAATGGCTACAGGACCAGTCGACTGATGGTCACGATCAGTCGACTGATGGTTGCAAAAACAGCTTGATGCAGGTTATAAATGGAGCACGAGTTGGAGGATTTCGCCAAGGCTTTTGAGGTGACTTTGGAGGGGAATTGTTGTTGCATTCCAGACCTTCAAGAGCAAGCAAAAGCAAGCAACAAGAAAGCGATCAAAGCAATTGTGTAAAAGTTTTCTTTTGTATTATCTTTGTATTTCTTGTTGTATTTCATATTACTTGTTGTAATAACTTGTGAGAGATTTCTCCACCTCCGACGTGTAGTCGAGAAGGAGTTTAGTTAGTGTCGTGCGCATAACTAGAGCTCGAGGAGCTCACCCGTGGAGTAGGAACCATTCGGTTCCGAACCACGTATATCTTGGTGTATTGTATGTGCTTGTGTGTATTTGTGTATCTTGTTAGTATTATTATTGTTATTCCGCTGCGCTAACAAGAATTGTAGACGAGCACGCAACAAGAGCGATCAAAATATGACATCCAACGAAAGAAGGCTATTCACCCCCCTCTAGCCGGCCGTTCGATCCCCTACAAGTGGTATCAGAGCCGAGATCGCTCTTCAAGGACTAACCGCCACGAGAGCACTACAAGATGGCCGACTACAACCTTCAACCACCCAAATTCGAAGGAGACTTTCTATGGTGGAGAAGAAAAATGGAGGTATACCTAGAAACCGATTTTGATTTTATGATTATTATAGAAAACAGTTTTGAAATGCCTAGGGACAAGTACAACAAGCCAATTGAGAAGTCAAAATGGACCCAAGACCAAATCAAAGACTTCAAGACAAATCTCAAGGTAATCAAGTTGATTAGTGATTTGTTACCTAACACTATTTGGTCTAGATTGGGTGATTATAGGGATGCAAGGGAATTATGGAATAAGGTAATGAAATTCTAAGAAAATTCCCAATCTGCACAAGTAAAGGAGAATGTCGAAGAAGAATCACCATCCACTTTTGAAGATGTGGATGACTTGGTGGAGACCTCCACATCTAGCGTTGAGGGGGAGGAAAGGATTTCGATTCCGGAGCTAGATCAAAATGAAGCTTCTACCTCCGGAAGAAGTGAAGAGGCCTCCACCAACTCCCTAGGTAACTCAAGTGTTGTAATTTTAAATAAAAATCACATAATATGCTTTGAGTGTAGGGAGAAGGGGCATTACAAGAGCAAATGCCCTAAATTGGCTAAGGAAAAGGCATCAACACCAAAAGTCAATCCAAAGTCAAAGGATGTCGGTGTTCCCAAAATCAAGAGCAAAGAGCACATTGTGTGCTTTAAATGCAACCAAAAGGGACACTATCGAAGCCAATGCCCTAGGGGGAGGAAGAAAGGGCAAGAAGGTGCAACTCATGTAGGGGGAGCTTCTAAAACTAACCCCAAGGTAAATTTATTTAATGCACTTTTAATTCCTAGAACTAAAAAGCATGCTAAGAATTATTTTAGTTCTCTAGCAATTATCAATGAAAAGCATGCTAGGAGAAATAATAAAGTTTATTGTTTAGGTGCAAGGCATGTTAATTTGACTAAGGATAAACCTAGGACTCATAATTCTAGATCTATCTTACCTAAAGAGTCCATTAGGAGAATTGAGAACCACCTAGGTGTTAACCCCAAGAAATCTAGGCATATGCCTAGAAAGAGTCCTTCCCAAAAGATAAATGAAAATTCAAAATTGGGAAAATTAGAGTTAGAAAACCAAGCCTTGAGGTCAAGGCTAGAAAAATTGGAGAAGACCCTAGCAATAATCAAAAATTCGGTTCAAGGGTCAAATACACAAAAATCAAGGCCTAGGAAACAAGAACTATCTAAGGGCAAGAAGAGTTTGGGTCACAAACCTATGTCCTACCATAATGTTTCATTCAATTATGGGACAACATCTAAGTCTAGAAAAACCAAGGCTAATAGGGAAGCCATCCCTAAGTCTAGCCATGGTATGTGTTTAGTGGCCAAGGATTTAAGAAAAACCAAAAAGGCCACTAAGAAGGTCATTAGGGGAGTTACCTCTAGAGTTGACCCAAGTAAGACCCATTTGACTAAGGCTTCAAAGCCAAAAAGGGTCATTAGGAAGGTATCTAGGGAAGTTATCCCTAGAGAATACCTTGTTAACCCAAGGAGCTCCAATAGATATTGGGTTCCTAAAAGCGTGATTGATTCACGCTAGATGGGTTAGGGTGTGTCAACACTAAGTGGATGGGTGGTTAACCTAACCATAGTAGAGTTGACACATTAGCATGTGCCAATATGCTTGAAAAGTTAAAAATGATTTAAATTGGCACAATAGAGGTCATGGTGTGCCATTTTGGGTTTATGGCACACTAGGGAAATGAATGACATTAAGGTAAAATTGGTTTAATCCCTAGAAATGGCAAATTGAGTTTAACACTTAGGTATTCTATACCTTAGTATATTTTACTTGTCATGCTTTATTTGCCTTGCCATGTCATGACATCATTCTCATTTGTATCTCTAACTATGTCATGATAATGTTTAGATTTATTTTTATATGTCATGTATGCTTGAATGTCATTTACATGCCATGACATCATGATTTTGGCATATGTTTTTATTTATATCATATTTATGCCATAATCATCATCATGCACAAATTAAAATGAAATTAAGGACTATGGCATGATTTGATGGGAATCAAATAATATTGCCTAGAAATATGCATGAGACCATTTAAAGAACAAAAACCCACATCTCACTAGATTAATTGCCTTTAATGTGTTTTTACACATCTAGATATAAGTGAGATGTTTAAGGAAAAGGAATTAAAGGTTTTGAAAACATTTTGAAAACATTTTGAAAAACCTTGGTGAAGCCTATCTTTTGATAGCTATCACCATTGAATGGGATGATACAAAGATGGCTCGTTATTGAAGTTTTTCTTGAATTTTGGACTTTGTATCAATCTCCTAATTTAATGGGTAAAATAATTTTTCAATATTTTTCACCCATTATGTTTGTGATAAGTAATATACATACTAAATTTCAAGATTTATCTACATATGTATATTTACTTATGAATTTCGGAAAGTCATTTACGAAATTGAAACTACAAATCGATTATCGATCGTACCGAGGAGGCGGTCGATCGATGAGGTGTCGATCGGGTTTCTGACGTAGTCGACTGACAATGCTGATTTTGGGTAAACTTTGTTGGTTAGGCCCATGTTCAGCTGTGTTTTGGTCCCCTAACCACTCCTAACCCTAGAATATGCTTGGGAAAGCATTAGAGAGGGTGGGAATCCGTTGGATATGGATTAGGAGTTGAGTTGAGGGTGAGTATCAATTTTAAGGTGGAAGAGAGTTCATTGTTGAACTTTTCCTTAATTTTGATTTGGTTAATGTTCCTATTGGCTTAGGGACTCTCCAAGGACATTGTTGGTGCAATGGTCAAGGGGGAGCAAGCCTCTAGGGGGAGGAATCCATCATGGGAAGATGGATGTGTATTTCCTCATGGGAGGAAAATTTGGGTTGCCTCTCTTTAGTGATATGGGATCACTAGAAAGATGGTAGGCATGTGTTCCTCCAAGGGAGAGATTATAAGATCTCATTGGGAAATGAGACATTCATACCCTTGGGGAGGACCTTTTTGATGTAATGTCAAAAAGGGGGAGAAGTTACCAAGTTACCAATTAGGGTTCGTTGGAATTCTCATTGGGATATGAGAATTGCCAATATGGGAGAATTGGTAGACTTGAGATGGTAGTTTTTGTCAATCATCAAAAAGGGGGAGATTGTTGGTGCAATCGGCCCAGGTTGACTCGAGTTTGACTCGAGCAGTACCTTGATGATATTTTGATGATAGACAAAACTCATGACATGGGATTGTCATGGGAAAGTCTAACATGGGGTTGGCATGGAAAATCCAAGCATGGAGCTTGGTGTGGAAGTCCAAGGGGGAAGCCTTGGCATGGGAAAGTCCAAAGCATTGCGAAGCCGTGCGCTTGGTGCTTGGCATGGGAAATCCAAAGCATTGCGAAGCCGTGCACTTAGTGCTTGGTGAGAAATGCATTGCGAAGTCGTGCGCTTGGTGCATTTGGGAAGTCTTGAGGACTTGGCAAGTTCACTAGGCTCGGGGTCCTTGAGTCGGTGAAGGATGGCATTGCGAAGTCGTGCGCTTGGTGCATCCGAGGGACCGCCGGACGGGGAGCGAATGGAGTGAGCCCATAGGGGAAGCATACTTCTAGGGCATGAGACGCGAAGGATGGCGTTGCGAAGCCGTGCGCTTGGCGCATCCGAGGGACGTAGGCCGAGGGAAGAGAGCTTCAGTGGGGAACTCCATGAGGGATAAGGTGGACTTGGCCAAGTGGCTAAGACTGAGTGTCGGAGGCTCAAACATCGTTATGTTTGAGGTTTTAGCCGACATCAGTCGACTGGCATAGGTGCCAGTCGACTGCTCTAGGTCGTATGGGTTCGACCAGTGTTCGACTGAATCAAGTCTGGCTGATCAGTCGACTGCCGAGGGAGGGCAGTCGACTGTTGGGAGCATCAGTCGACTGCCAAGGGACGGCAGTCGACTGATGACACTGTGCACGGGCACAGAATGGAGTCGAGCTCGCCAGCACTCGACTGATGGATGATCAGTCGACTGATGGGTGCCATCAGTCGACTGATGTGTGATCCGTTGGAACTTAGCCAACGTGGATCTGGCCGTTGTGAGACAACGGCTACAGGACCAGTCGACTGATGGTCACGATCAGTCGACTGATGGGCGCGAAAACAGCTTGATGCAGGTTATAAATGGAGCACGAGTTGGAGGATTTCGCCAAGGCTTTTGAGGTGACTTTGGAGGGGAATTGCTGTTGCATTCCAGACCTTCAAGAGCAAGCAAAAGCAAGCAACAAGAAAGCGATCAAAGCAATTGTGTAAAAGTTTTCTTTTGTATTGTCTTTGTATTTCTTGTTGTATTTCATATTACTTGTTGTAATAACTTGTGAGAGGTTTCTCCACCTCCGACGTGTAGTCGAGAAGGAGTTTAGTTAGTGTCGTGCGCATAACTAGAGCTCGAGGAGCTCACCCGTGGAGTAGGAACCATTCGGTTCCGAACCACGTATATCTTGGTGTATTGCATGTGCTTGTGTGTATTTGTGTATCTTGTTAGTATTATTATTGTTATTCTGCTGCGCTAACAAGAATTGTAGACGAGCATGCAACAAGAGCGATCGAAATACGACATCCAACGAAAGAGGGCTATTCACCCCCCTCTAGCCGGCCGTTCGATCCCCTACACCTATGTCTATCCAGGCAAGAGGTGGCTTTGAATATTTTGTCTCTTTTATAAACGATTATTCAAGGTATGGATATATTTACTTGATGCGCCACAAGTCTGAATGCTTTGACAAGTTTAAAGAATTCAAGGCTGATGTGGAGAAATGTCAAGGTAAAAGTATCAAGACACTACGATCTGATCGTGGTGGTGAGTACCTCTTGGGAGAGTTTAGGAATTACTTTTCAGAGGATGGGACCCAATTTTCTGTACCTGGCACACCCCAGCAGAATGGTGTAGTAGAGCGAAGGAATAGGACTCTTATAGAGATGGTTAGATCGATGATGAGTTATTCTGAGTTGCCAGATTCATTCTGGGGATATGCTCTAGATACGACAGTGTATATTCTAAACTTGGTTCCATCTAAATCAGTGCCTTCTACTCCCATAGAATTGTGGACTGGGCGAAAGCCTAGTCTGAGACATATTCGGATTTGGGGGAGTCCAGCACATGTGCTGAAGGTAGATGCTGGAAAGTTGGAACCTCGTACAGAAGTGCGCATGTTCATTGGCTATCCTAGAGGAACGAAAGGTGGTTTGTTTTATAGTCCTAGAGATCAGAGGGTGATCGTTAGCACGAACGCTAGATTTCTAGAGGAAGACTATGTGATGAGCCACAAGCCCATAAGTAAGATTGTTCTGGAGGAATTGAAAGGGGAAGTTACTACTTCAGTACCACCGGTACAAGAGGATATACCACAAGTCACTGCACCGCGTGTCACAGAGGATACACAGGTAATACCTCATCATAGTAGGAGGGTTGTGAGACAACCTGATAGATTCATGTTCTTGGGAGAATCATCTGATTTGATCCCGGGCGAACATGAACCTGATCGCTGGACATATGACGAGGCAATCCAAGATAAAGATGCGGTATCTTGGCAAAGTGCAATGAATGCTGAGATTGAATCTATGAATTCAAATCAGGTCTGGGAGCTAGTAGAACCACCCAATGGTGTAAAAGCCATTGGATGCAAGTGGATCTACAAAAGAAAGAGAGGAATAGACGGGAAGGTTGAGACCTTCAAAGCGAGGCTTGTTGCGAAGGGGTATACTAAGAAATGTTGGGTTTCCGGCACCGCGGCATGTGTGTGTTCGATCATGTTTCGTAAACATGAGCACAGCGGAAGCAATTAAAAGATAATAAATCTATATTTATTACAACACACACAACACACGCATGCTATTACAACAAGTGTAGACATAACCGTAAATTAAAATTTGCAATAAAAGAAAATTATCTACGTTATACCTTCCGTATGACGTGTAGCGGGAACGGCATCAACCGGAACGATCCTCGTAAGAATCGTCTCTATCCGTATCCACGCCGAGCTCCTCAGGATGACTTCGCTAAGTCACGAGCTTCGTCTTCGTACGGGTTACTAGCCTCGTGTTGAAGACGACGTGATCGAGAGATGATCACGATCCAAATCCAAATTCGGATCCTAAAACGAGTTCTCAAAAACTCGCTTCTCCGGAGAGGTATTCGTCAACCGTTTGACGAATCCTTCGTCCTCCACCTCAGAGGATTACCGGAGATCAAATCCCCGGTAAGTTAGCCGCTGTCGGAGCACTAACCGTCGTCCAAACGACGCTCCGACGAGAGGAGGAGAAGCTGTCCAGAAAACTGGACAGCTTGGTGGAGGATATAGGCGCCGGCCAACCAAGGAAAGAAAAGCCTCACCTTGATGCCAAACCTATAGGAGATCACCGGAGGGTCGCCGGAGGTTCACCGGCTGAAGGTTGGTCGCCGGCAACAAGTTGGAAGGCTGCACCACAAGCTGGGCGGCAACAAGATGTTGGGCGCCGAATTTTCCAACAAGGGGTGGGCGGCAGCTTTTTGTTGGGCGGCAACTAGGTTTAGGGTTTTGGATGATTAGGGTTTAACAATCCCTTAAGCCCTCTTTTATAGAGAACTAATTCTCTTAATGGTTAATGGATCATATCCATAAAGCCCGTTAACCCGCTCCATTAGGATAAGTTAAAATAAACCAAACCATGATGGTTTATTTTAAGTTAAAACGAACCGAACCAACCTTTGGTTCATTCGTTTAATATAAACCAAACCCTTTGGTTTATTCTCATCCATTGGATTAGAACCAAACCATTTTGGTCCATCCATTATGTCTTCATAAGACACTGCCCATCCACGCTTCCATTGCGACTGAAACAATTTCATGCTCGCTTTATGTTTGGTCCAACCAAACATAGTTTCTCTCGGTCTGAGAATCCCATTCTCAAGCTCGTTTTAAATCCTTTGGATTACACTCGTTGTCGTGTGACCAAATAGGTTCTCGGTTTATGTTGGTCTATAATTAACCATTAATTATAGAAACGATCATGAGTGGCACCTAGTAGTACATCATGATCCCCAATTAACCGAAAAAGATCAGCAGTTGATCCGTAACTATTTTTGAAACCCTTGATGGCTTCGAATGAATCGTGCCCCATTCCCTTCACTCATCTTATACCCACTTGGTTGGACATGGTCTATTGTATTCCCCCACTAGGTGACTCGTCACACCTAGCCCAAGTATCATTTCCTCGTCCTACGGATTCTAGTTACTCCACATGTATCGAAGAGTACTTTACTCTAAACATGTAATGCTTTGGCCAAAGACTTTAGTAACAATCCGACGAGAGGCCATGGGTATACATCTCCTCGCAAGGAGTGGTGAATCCTTTATAGGCTATTCAAACACCTTCGATCACTTCGACTTATACCCAATCATCCCGGGTCCACATCTCCTTAGAGATGTTTGCTTAAGATGTCAAAGCATAAGTCTCCATGATCAAGATGACTTGAATACCGGAAGTCAAAGGAACATCGCACTTAAGCCACAGTAAGAACTTCATTGACATATCTATATATGCAGAGAACCATATGAAGTCTTACGGCTGGTCACTCCAATGAACTAGTTACCATAACTAGCATCCACGATTAACTCGGACATCACTATGTCTCGGCCCGGTGAGAATCGGTGCTTGGATACACCAAGGAGTATACCTCGTGCTAGTCTCGACGAATTGATGGTGTCCAAATCCATCAATTCATCGACTAGGGATAATTCCGATACATCACAATTACACATGTAGAGATACTCACTAGTTGTGATCCAATCACAAATTCTCTCATCTTTGTGAATCGTATCGTGGACATTGATAAATGAGTTTAAGATCAATCAAATACATTAAACATGTATACTCAAATAGTGAATCTTCATTTATCATATAAATGGTTCATACATAAAGCGATTGCCTTAGGACATCTCTCATATATTACTAACGGACTCCCACTTGGCCTAATGCCAATCGCTCACGGTATCGATACCATAGCTCTAACATGACCCTCAAACTTACTTTGAGGTAATGCTTTAGTCAAAGGATCCGCTAAGTTCCTTTCGGTGGGAATTTTCTCGATTTGTATTTTCGTTCCTACTTATGATCTCTCGATAAGATGATAGCGTGACACATGTTTGGATCGTTGATGAGACCTTGGCTCTTTCGCTTGTCAATTGCTCCATTGTTGTCGCGATGGGCCGGTATTGCTTCAACAATGGCGGAATCACACCAAGTTCATGAGCGAACTTCTTGATCCAAACCGCTTCCTTTTCTTTGCGAAGCTTATATTAGTAGAATCAGATCTCTTGTTTGGAACTTTCCAACTCACTGCGCCCCATTCAAGGTGAACATTATCGGTGAGACACTGGAATCATCCTTATGCATGCGGAAGGCGCATCCGTATACCCGCGTATCACCATGTCCCTTCTCCATATATTAGGAACACATCCTTAGTTCTTCTCAAGTACTTAGGATGTCGTCTTAACGACCGCCCAATGATCCATTCTGGATCGGATTGGTATCTGCTCGTGACACTCGGCGTCACGATACATCGGGCCTCGTACATAACATAGCATACATGATAGATCCTATTGCGGATGCATAGGGAATCTTACTCATGCAAATCCTCTCGTCTTACGTGCGCGGACACATAGACTTGAAAGGTGTACCCCATGCGATGGTAGATAACCTTTCTTGGATTCCGACATGCTAAACCTCTTTGCACTTTTCGGTCTATATATATGTAGGCTGCGAAAGACCAAGCAACCGTTTGATCTATCTCTATAGATCTTAATCCCAAGGATGTAGGTTGCTTCTCCCAGTCTTTCATGGAGAATGTCTTGGATAACCAAACCTTAGCGGTAAGATTGACACATCGTTTCCTATAAGTAATATGTCATCGACATACAATACTAGGAACACATTTGCACTCCCACTAACCTTCTTGTACACACAAGGTTAAATGCGGATTTTGTGAAATCAAACTTTTTGATTGTCTCATCAAAGCGGATATTCGACTCTGGATGCTTGCTTGATCCATAAATGGATCGTCGCAATTTGCATACCTTGGTTTTATCAAGCGATGTGAAACCCTCGGTTGTATCATATACACGTCCTCGGCGAGTTTCCATTAAGGAAAGAAGTTTTCACATCCATCTGCCATATCTCATAATCATAATGAGCCGCTATGGCCAGGAGCATCCGAATGGATTTAAGCATAGCTACAGGCGAATAGGTTTCGTCATAATCAACACCTTGTTTTTGGCGATATCCTTTCGCCACCAATCTAGCCTTATAGGTAATCACATTACCATCCATGTCGGTTTTCTTCTTGAAAACCCACTTGCACCCTATAGGCTTTATGCCTTGGTGGATCGACAGTTCCAAACTTGGTTTTCATACATCGAATCCATTTCCGACTTCATGGCACCAAGCCACTTATCCCTTTCTGAACTTGTCGGCACTTCTTCATAACTGGTAGGCTCCTCATCATCAATGAGTAACACGTCGTTCGATTCACTTACGAGAAATCCATATCTCTCAGGAATATTGCATGTTCTACCAGATCTACGAAGATGTGGTGTTACAATAGGTCCAGCCGATTGCTCATCACTATGAGTTGTTGGCTATTGTGCTTCACCAGGTATCTCATCAATGTCTATTTGAGTCTCTCGAGCCTCCTCAAGCTCGACGACACTCCCACTGTTTTCTTGCAAGAGAAACTCTTTCTCTAGAAACACAGCATGCCTTGAAACAAACACCTTTTGTTCCACAGGATGATAGAATTGGTAACCCCTTGTTTCCTTAGGGTATCAATAAATAGACATTTATCGGACTTAGCATCGGTTTATACGTCTGATCCGCTTCACATAAGCGGGACAACCCCATATCTTCAAGTAAGATACATGAGGTTTCTTACTAGCCCATATCTCATATGGAGTAGTAGAGACTACCTTGGTAGGCATTACATTTAACAAGTAAGCATGTCAAGTGCATAACCCCAAAAGGACTTGGGAAGAGTCGCATGATTCATCATTGACGACCATGTCCAACAAGGTCGATTCGCCTCTCGGATACACCATTATCTTTGTGGTGTATAGGCGAGTCCATTGAGACAATATGCCATTGTCTCTTAGATAATCAAGAAACTCTTGACTTAAGTATTCACCACCTCGATCCGATCGAAGTATTTTAATACTTTTGTCATGTTGTTTCTCTACTTCATTTCTGAATTCTTTGAACCTTTCAAAGGCTTCAGACTTGTGTTTCATCAAGAACACATACCCAAACCGTGAGTGATCATCGGTGAAGGTAATGAAGTAGCTATAGCCTCCTAAAGCTTGAGTTGACATAGGTCCACATACATCAGTATGTACTAGACCTAGTAACTCTCCCACTCGTTCACCTTTTCCAGTAAAAGGTAACTTAGTCATCTTGCCTTTTAAGCATGATTCGCATGTATCGTATGAATCCAATTCAAGCGATTCGAATTCCACATCGGTGTAATTAGGACATGCGTTTCTTGCTTATATGGCCAAGAACGACAATGCCACATATAAGTCTATTTGATTATCCTTTCGAGCACGCGCGTGTTGCTCGCCGATATTGAAAATGTCCTTTGGATCGTCCAGCGTATAAATGCCATTACTCAAAGTTCCAGTTCCATAAAAGTCGCCATTCAAAGTTATATAACAACAATTGTTACTAAGCGTTAAATGGAAACCATTTCTATTTAAGCGAAATAGAAACAATGTTCTTTATTAGAGAAGGAACATAATAGCAATTGTCGTTCCAAGACTAGTCCACTAGGGAGCTTGACAAATAAGTTCGATGGCGATGCAACCTTTGCTCCATTGCCAACTCGTAAATTTGACTCCCCTCGACAAGTCTTCTTCTATTCCTTAGCCCTGTATGTCATTACATATATGTGAGCTACACCCGATTATCAATACCCAAGTGTCTAAGAAATAGAATGACAATCAATACGAAGATACGAAGAGGATGGGGCATCGGATGCCTTCTTCTTCTTCATGGACTCAAGATAAGTCTTGCGATTTCTTCGATGGCCTTCCTTGCCACAATGATGGCAAGTGCCCTTTTCTTTGGTTCCGCCTTCTTTGCCTTTTTCTTTCCTTTCTTACATTCTTTTTCCTTCCTCTTAGAACCTTTCTTTGAGGAATCAACTATGAACCGCCTTCTCCTCATGCTTCTAAAGGCTCCACGGTCTTCGACATATTAAGGAGCTCAGAATGGTGGATTCCAATTTGTTCATCCGATAGTTCATCACAAATTGCGAAGCTCTTGGGCAAACAATGCAGAATTAAGTCAATACTTAACTCATGATCCATCACAAAACCGAGGTAGCTAGCGCTCGATGTACCCGTTCATCTTTAGCACAAAGCGCACTCTGAGGCGAACCTTCTTGCATCTTCGTAGTGAAGAGGAGCCTAGAGACCTCGAACCTTTCGGATCTAACGCTTGCTCATCGAACAACTCATGAAGATGGAAGACCATAGTATTAGCATCCATATACTCATCTTTGCTTTACGGCTCGGTACCATCGCGCTAGCATGATGCAACTCGCCCATTTCGAGAATCGCCACATGTTTACGATAGACCAACATTTGATGCAGGTTGCATCGTCCTTAGAACTGATCGGAAGAGGCTCTTGAGGACATATGCAAGCTTTTCCGCCTTGAGAACAATTCTCGAGTTTCTAAGCGATCCGAAGTTAGGCCCGATCGGTTTGTTGAATCCAAAATAGTGCGCAAATTCAAAGATGTCATGATCAATTTATTGACCTAGAAATACAAAACGAGCATATATGAGAAAATGATTTTAAAATGCATCAATATACATTTATAAATCCCATTCATTTTTCGAATTTCAAAAACCCTTAAAATCACTTCGGGAGATCGTAGGTCCATCTCCGAATGGGCTGATATCCATCATAGATAAGAACAACCTTGGAGTGAGTCCAACAAGCCATTCTTAGCTATGATGGTGGGTATCAACTATACCGATTACATATCATGTATATGTAACTATCACAATGTGCTATCAACTAATTGAATGTTCACACATACATCGGGTTGTTAACACATTAACAAGTATGCATCATATGCATAGCACCCAACTTCACCTCCCTTTACATCGACCTTGGAGAGAGTCCAACAAATCGATCCTCCAGGTTAAAGCCAACCCATTAATCAGGACATAGTTTTAATATGGTTAGAGCGCATTCAACCAATTAGCCCAGCTTGGAGTGAGTCCAACAACCCAAACTAACGATTGACCTCTGACTCTTACCATATTAGAGTTAAACTATTCCAATGATTTGAACATGTTCAGGTTCGAGCCGGGCTTGGAGTGAGTCCAACAACCCAAACAGGAAACAGAACTCTGGTTCTAACCATATTAATGGAAGGTGTAGGCTTTAATATTGAGTTAGGGTTTTTATGTCTCATCCTCTTTGCATGCAAATAACTATTATCTACATGGCATGGCATACATGGCATACATCTACATGTCACGACATGCATGGCATAATGTTATGCATCTAATGCAATTACATGGCATACAATTATGTCATGTATATAATTTCCTTATATGTCATAACTATTTATGGAAATAAAATATGTTTAAGATTTGATTCTCCAAATCAAATCATAATTAAATTAGGAAACAAATTTCCAAATCTAATCACATATTTTATTCATGGAATTATTTGATTAAGGAAAATCTATTTAGGAAGCCAATTTCCTAAATCATTAAAACTACTTATGGAAATTAAATATTTTAAGATTTGATTTCCCAAATCAAATCATGATTAAATTAGGAAACAAATTTCCAGAATCTAATAGTGTACTTCGTTCAGTTACGTATTGCTCGCCATATGACCCTCCTGAGAGTTATACACCGACAATTGAAAAATTTCCATAAATACTTCTAAATTTCCAAAATTAGAAAATTTCCAGAAATACATTATGACTATCGCATAAAACCATTTTTACGATTATGTGAAACACAACTGGGCTCTGATACCCTTTGTTGGGTTTTCTTGGCGTGTGTTCGATCATGTTTTAAACATGAGCACAGCGGAAGCAATTAAAAATAATAAATCTATATTTATTACAACACACACAACACACGCATGCTATTACAACAAGTGTAGACATAACCGTAAATTAAAATTTGCAATAAAAGAAAATTAAACTACGTTATACCTTCCGTATGACGTGTAGCGGGAACGGCATCAACCGGAACGATCCTCGTAAGAATCGTCTCTATCCGTATCCACGCCGAGCTCCTCGGGATGACCGCTAAGTCACGAGCCGTCTTCGTGCGGGTTACTAGCCTCGTGTTGAAGGCGGCGTGATCGAAGATGATCACGATCCGAATCCAAATTCGGATCCTAAAATGAGTTCTCAAAACTCGCTTCTCCGGAGAGGTATTCGTCAACCGTTTGACGAATCCTTCGTCCCCCACCTCAGAGGATTACCGGAGATCAAATCCCCGGTAAGTTAGCCGCTGTCGGAGCACTAACCGTCGTCCAAACGACGCTCCGACGAGAGGAGGAGAAGCTGTCCAGAAAACTGGACAGCTTGGTGGAGGATATAGGCGCCGACCAACCAAGGAAAGAAAAGCCTCACCTTGATGCCAAACCTATAGGAGATCACCGGAGGGTCGCCGGAGGTTCACCGGCTGAAGGTTGGTCGCCGGCAAGGGAAGGCGCAACAAGGGTGGGCGGCAACACAAGGTTTAGGGTTTTTGGATGATTAGGGTTTAACAATCCCTTAAGCCCTCTTTTATAGAGAACTAATTCTCTTAATGGTTAATGGATCATATCCATAAAGCCCGTTAACCCGCTCCATTAGGATAAGTTAAAATAAACCAAACCATGATGATTTATTTTAAGTTAAAACGAACCGAACCAACCTTTGGTTCATTCGTTTAATATAAACCAAACCCTTTGGTTTATTCTCATCCATTGGATTAGAACCAAACCATTTTGGTCCATCCATTATGTCTTCATAAGACACGCCCATCCACGCTTCCATTGCGGTGAAACAATTTCATGCTCGCTTTATGTTTAGTCGACCAAACATAGTTTCTCTCGGTCTGAGAATCCCATTCTCAAGCTCGTTTTAAATCCTTTGGATTACACTCGTTATGCGTGTGACCAAATAGGTTCTCGGTTTATGTTGGCCGTCTATAATTAACCATTAATTATAGAACGATCATGAGTGACACCTAGTAGTACATCATGATCCCCAATTAACCGAAAAGATCAACGGTTGATCCAGAACTATTTTTGAAACCCTTGATGGCTTCGAATGAATCGTGCCCCATTCCCTTCACTCATCTTATACCCACTTGGTTGGGACATGGTCTATTGTGTCGGTCCCCACTAAGTGACTCGTCACACCTAGCCCAAGTATCATTTCCTCGTCCTACGGATTCTAGTTACTCCACATGTATCGAAGAGTACTTTACTCTAAACATGTAATGCTTTGGCCAAAGACTTTAGTAACAATCCGACGAGAGGCCATGGGTATACATCTCCTCGCAAGGAGTGGTGAATCCTTTATAGGCTATTCAAACACCTTGATCACTTGACTTATACCCAATCATCCGGGTCCACATCTCCTGAGATGTTTGCTTAAGATGTCAAAGCATAAGTCTCCATGATCAAGATGACTTGAATCTGCAAGTCAAAGGAACATCGCACTTAAGCCACGATGTAAGAACTTCATTGACATATCTATATATGCAGAGAACCATATGAAGTCTTACGGTGGTCACTCAATGAACTAGTTACCATAACTAGCATCCACGATTAACTCGGACATCACAATGTCTCGGCCCGGTGAGAATCACTACTTGGATACACCAAGGAGTATACCTCGTGCTAGTCTCGGCGAATTGATGGTGTCCAAATCCATCAATTCATCGACTAGGGATAATTCGATACATCACAATTACACATGTAGAGATACTCACTAGTTGTGATCCAATCACAAATTCTCTCATCTTTGTAGAATCGTATCGTGGACATTCGATAAATGAGTTTAAGATCCAATCAAATACATTAAACATGTATACTCAAATAGTGAATCTTCATTTATCATATAAATGGTTCATACATAAGGCGATTGCCTTAGGACATCTCTCATATATTACTAACAAGAAAGAGGGTATCGATTATGAGGAGACCTTTTTGCCGGTATCCATGCTTAAGTCTATCCAGATTCTCTTATGTATTGCTACTCATATGGATTATGAGGTATGGCAGATGGATGTCAAGACAACTTTCCTTAATGGAAGTCTTTAGGAAAACATTTATATGAAGCAACCAGAGGGATTCATTGCAAAGGGCAAAGAGCATCTTGTGTGTAAGCTTAATCGGTCCATTTATGGATTGAAGCAAGCTTTGAGGTCTTGGAACATCCGCTTTGATGAGGTAATCCAGTCTTATGGATTTATTCAAAGCCCGGATGAGTCCTATGTATACAAGAGATGTGACGAAAACATAGTGGTATTTCTTGTACTATACGTAGATGACATTTTGTTAATTGGCAACAATGTCAAGGTGTTATCGGACGTAAGGGTATGGTTGTCCAAACAATTTGATATGAAGGACTTGGGAGAAGTGAGACACATCCTTGAGATCAAGATTATAAAGCATCGCAAGAAAAAGATGTTGTGCTTATCTCAAGTTTCATACATAGACACAATTATGGATCATTTTAGCATGAAAAACTCCAAGAAAGGATATCTACCTTTCAGGCATGGAGTTCCTTTATCTAAGGAGATGTCTCCTAGAACATATGAGGAGATAGAGGAGATGAAGGCGGTTCCTTATGCTTCGGCAGAAGGAAGCCTCATGAATGCGATGCTATGTATGAGATTGAATATCTGCTTTGTCGTTGGCATGGTTAGCAGATATCAGAGTAATCCCGGACAGGGACATTGGACTACGGTAAAGCATATATTGAAGTACTTGAGAAGGACAAGGATTATATGCTAGTTTACCAGGCAGACCAATTACTCCCTGTGGGTTACACAGATTCTGACTTCCAATCAGACAGAGATAACAGTAAGTCTACCTCAGGTTTTGAGTTTACTTTAGGAGGTGGAGCCATTGTATAGAAGAGTGTCAAGCAGAAATGCGTGGCAGACTCTACCATGGAAGATGAGTATGTGGCAGCCTCTGGGGCGTCCAAAGAAGATGTTGTTAGTGAAAGCCCTAGATCCAATCATGTGATGATTGTTGTATGGTCTTTATTGTATCATATTGCTGTTCATAAGGCATGGTTATTATATTTACTTGTATTGGTGCCAGATAATCTAAGTATAATAACGTCCTTGAGTAGAAGATTCTTATCTATATCAATCGATTGGTTGAATCGATAATGAGATGATATAAAGAACACTACTCTTAATCATTCCTAGTCAAGTATTAACATTAAGGGACAATGTTAAAGCGTAGAGACTAGCATGTTGGTTAACTTGATGACTTGATCTCACAAGTCATGGATATGAGATATCAAGTTGACACATGGGTATGCATTAGAGAATGTATACTGAATGACCTGCCATGAGAAAGTATCATGGATCGTTATATGAGTGTCATATACTTTCTCATGTGACTATTAGTATGACTATTAGTTCTTGGACCTGAAGTCACCATGGTTCCCTACATAAGGAGTTGCATACTTTGGCTTCGTCAAACGTCACCCGTAAATGGGTGGACTATAAAGGCGATTATTGGATATGTAACAAATTATGTGGAGGGATGTGAGTGATGTAGATGCGATCTATCCCTCCTATATGACGGGAGTGACATCGTTATTCATGATAGAGTGAGACCACGAAGTGCATGGCCATGCCCAAATGAGTCAATATGAGATATTGAGCTCATTTGATTAGAGTGAGTCTACTTGGAGTTCAAGATATAGATTGTACTGAGGATGACATGGTCTATGCCTCAATTGGTCAATCTATATGTCAAGGGTAGAGAGACATTATCACATTTTGTGAGAGTCACAATTAGTAGTCACAAAGGTGATGTTGGATCTCAACATTCTTGTAACTTGGGTAGCAATGATGTGTTGCTAGATACCGCTCATTGCTTATGTTCCTAAATCAGTTTAGGAGAATTGCCAACATTACAAGAACCTATAGGGTCACACACAAAGAGCAATTAGATGGAGATTAGGTTCATATGATGAACCATGAGGATTAGGTTCATGGGATGAACCAAATTGGATTAAGAGTAATCCAAATTAGACTAATTGAGTTAGACTCAATTTGATTCAAGTGTTGAATGAGTCTAATTTAGATTTGATTCATTGAGTCAATTTAAATTAATGAATAGAGATTCATTAAATCAAATTGACTTGAATCAAGTGGTTAGATTTGATCAACCATGGGAGATAAGAGGTGAAGTTTGACTCGACTTGAGAGGGAAGATGAATGGTCAATTTTGACTTGTCCAATTGCCATGTCATGGTGACATGACATGTGGGCCGGCCAATGATGGTGTTCCACATCATCATGGACTTATCATGTGATGCCACCTCATGAGGGAGACCAAGAGCCATTGGCTCTTGGAGTTACATGCATGCATGTAACCCCCACCCATTGAAGTGGCCGACCACTTTTTTCATTTGATGGAATTTATTTGGTGAGTAACTCCATCTTCTTCTTCCTTGGATCTTCTTCCTCTCAAGCTCTCTCCCATTCTTCACTTTGGCCGAAACTTCCAAGGGGTGCTAGCATACTCTAGGTTGTTTTTCTCCACCATTTGTCTGTGTGGATACCAATAGAGGAGTATACACTTGACACTCTTGAGTTCCGGCAAAGCATTTGAACGAGCGGGATAAGCGAAGGGCGTCGCTACGAGGGTAATGCTCTCATCAGATCTAGGCTTCCTTAAACACATACATGTTTTATTTTTATATATTCACATGGATCCGTGGCCGGGCTTCCGAGGTTTCCACAACGCAAAAAGCGGTTTTTATGGCTCGGAAAGTCCAACAGTGGTATCAGAGCCACGTGCGAAGCATGTATGTGTTTTAAATTTGTAATTTTTGTATTAGATATAAAAATTATAGATTTTTAAGTTTCTGTAAATTTCCTATTTTTATAGAATTTTTTGGATATTTTTCTCGAAGAGTCGAAGCAACAAGTGTTGGGACACTTGTAGGCTTCAACTACCGAGAAAAACTCTCCGAAACGGTGAGTTCTCACTTTAGGTTTTTGGGACTGTGACTTAAGTAACTGTAAGATCAAGTAGGGACACTTGAACAATTTATTTTTGTGAGTAGGGGTGCTGCCCCTATCCCCGAAAGGGGCCTTGACTCGCGATCGCGCCTGGAAACCGCTTAGCGGGATCGTTACGGAGAGGTGACTCATAAATTTGAAAAAAATATAAAAAATTAAATAAATTTTTTGTAAAATACATAATTTAGAATTATGTATAATTCTGTGATGGTCATGGCCCAAGAACCCCAATATGTTTGGATGATAATGTGTTGTAATTCATAATACGGCCCGCGTGGCTTTTTTGTGGTTGTGCATGTTGTATAGAGTATGGGACCTGCGCGTCGTGCCTCTTCTTTTAAAATTTTAGTTGTAAATAGTTTTAGACTCGAATGTAACTCGAGTTTCATGTTTGTAATGTACAAAAATGGAGCAGTGGAAGGTCCACTTGTAGACGGAGTTACGAGGAGGGAGCCGACAACACATGGCGGTCAAAGGAGGCGCTTGGAGAAGCCGCAAACCCTAGGTTGACCGTCCGATCTTCTCATTGGCTTGAGAAGATCGTAGTAGGGCCATGACCACATCACGATTATATATATATATATATATATATATATATATATATATATATATATATATATATATATATATATATATATATATATATATATATATATATATATATATATATATATTTGTTTTTGCTTGTATGTATGTGATGCATGCTAGTAGAATAATGCTTGTATGTATATGATGCATTCTAGAATAATGCTTGTATGTATGTGATGCATGCTAGTATAGGATAATAAAGGCCTTGATGCGTATATGATACACATTCATGATTAGATTAGATCTTAATCGAATCAACTTGAAAATGCCTACCAAGTCCTTGATACCCATCACTACCTCGAACATTTATAGTTGTTGAATCTGCCAAAGCAGAGCAACGCATATTATCTTGGTAGGGTGTGGTCCCGCCTATTACGGCTTGGGTTAGAGTAAGCTCAATTAGATTTAGTAAAACTAGTTAACTTAATTGGATCGAGTAGAACTATAGGCATATTCCAACCGTTGGAAAGATAGGATAAGATCACATTTATACTAAATCTTGGGCGATTTAGCCAAAGCTAACTCAAGTTTTTTTTTGTAAATGTGGGTCTTGATCCTATAAACAAGAGTTGCATAGAGATGTAATCGGTAATGTGTTACCCACCGATCATACTAAGTCTTGGGCGATTTAGCCAAAGCTAACTCAAGGCTTAGTATGATGTGGATCTTGTCCTGCAGGAATTATAGCATGTTTGTATGAATCTAGTAATGTGGTTTGACCACATCCATAACTCGATTCTACAAAATTCCTATAATTAAGTGGGAGAATCATTTGATTAAAGGACTAATTAAATGATAAAAGGAACATGATATTAATTTTCTGCATTGTGTATGTTGTAGATTACTATGTCGACAAACACGAACACTCACTCCCTGCGTTCTGTCCTTGAGAAGGACAAGTTCAATGGAGTAAATTTCCTGGACTGGTACAAGAACCCGAGAATCATTCTCACCCAAGAAAGGAAACTGTATGTTCTGGAGCAGCCCATTCCAGAGGCACCTTTTGCCACTGCCTCGTGAGCTGACAAAGATGCTTACAAGAAGCATCAAGATGATGCATTAGATGTGTCCTGTCTCATGCTCGCGACCATGAACTCTGAGCTTCAGAAGCAACACGAGTTCATTAATGCTTATGATATGGTTGAACATCTTCATCAATTATATCAAGGACAAGCAAGGCATGAGAGATATGAAGTC
Organism: Wurfbainia villosa; assembly: GCA_025175895.1. NCBI lineage: Eukaryota > Viridiplantae > Streptophyta > Magnoliopsida > Zingiberales > Zingiberaceae > Wurfbainia > Wurfbainia villosa. The sequence goes on along the minus strand of CM046000.1, from coordinate 30,616,541 downwards.
TCTAAGGCATTGTTTCAGTCCAAAATGCAAGATGGGACTCCCGTAGGTCCATATGTACTCAAGATGATTGTGTACGTAGAAAACCTACAGAGATTGGGATTCCCCCTTGGCCAAGAGCTGGCCACTGACTTGATCTTGTAGTCTTTGCCACAAAGCTACAATCAATTTGTCATGAATTACAACATGAATGAAATTGATAAGCCACTGCCTGAGATGCTCAGCATGTTGAGAATTGCTGAGCTCAACCTTAAGAAGGGAAAATCTGACTCCATTTTGATGGTGAAAAAGAAGAAAGGCAAGGGCAAGCCTAAAGGTAAGGGAAAGTCCCAAGCCAAGGGCAAAGGCAAAGAACTGAAACCCAAAAGGAGGGGTGGCCAAAGAAGGAGCTTGCTTCCACTGCAAGGAAGCTAGACACTGGAAGCGTAACTGCAAAGCAAACCTGGAAGATCTTAAGAAGAAGAGAAGTGAGACTTCTACTTGAGGTATAAATGTTATAGAAGTCAATCTATCTATTTCTTCATCATGGGTATTAGATATCGGATGTGCATCTCACATTTGTACCAATGTGTAGGCGCTGAGAAATAGCAAGGTATTGACAAAGGGCGAGGTGGACCTACGAGAAGGCAATGGAGCAAGGGTTGCTGCTGTTGCTGTAGGAACTTATGATCTATCTCTACCCTCTGGGCTTGTACTAGAATTAGATGGATGTTGTTATGTGCCTTCTTTAACTAAGAACATAATTTCAGTTTCTTGTTTGGACAAGAAAGGATTTACATTTATAATAAAGAACAAATGTTGTTCAGTTTATTTAAATGATATGTTCTATTTTAGTGCTCCTCTAATGAATGAACTCTACTTTATAGACTTAGAGAGCCTTATCTATAACATAAGTACCAAAAGGTTCAAGTCAAATGAGTTGAACCAAACCTATCTCTGGTATTGTCGCTTCGGTCACATAAATGAGAGTCGCTTATCTCAGCTCCATAAGGATGGGCTGCTAGACTCATTTGATTTTGAATCATATGAGACATGTGAGTCTTGACTTTTAGGCAAGATGACCAAAACTTCCTTTAGTGAACTCAACGAAAGAGCAACAAACTTGTTAGGACTTATACATAGTGATGTATGTGGCCCTTTCAATGTTGCTGCTAGAGGTGGTTACAGGTACTTCATTACATTTACTGATGACTTTAGTAGATATGGTTATGTGTATCTCATGACACATAAATTAGAATCCTTTGAAAAGTTAAAAGAATTCAAGAATGAAGTACAAAACTAGCTTGGCAATAGTATTAAGATACTTCGATCAGATCGAGGTGGTGAATACCTTAGCCATGAGTTTCGTGACTATCTAGCTGAGTGTGGGATTCTATCCCAACTCACTCCTCCTGGAACACCACAGTGGAATGGTGTGTCCGAAGGGAGGAATCGTACCCTATTAGATATGGTACGATCTATGATGAGTCACACAGATCTTCCTATATCCTTTTGGGGATATGCTCTAGACACAACAACCTTCACCCTTAACCGTGTACCATCAAAGGTTGTGATAAAGACACCATATATCTTATGGACAGGGAGAAATCCCAAGATGTCTTTCATGTGGATTTAGGGTTGTGAGGCTTACGTTCGACGTCAAGTCTCATACAAACTGGGGCCCAAATCTGATAAGTGCTATTTTATTGGATATCCCAAGAAGACGAAGGGATATTACTTCTACATTCCCAGTCAGCACAAAGTGTTTGTGGCAAAGACTGGGGTTTTTCTAGAAAGGGATTTTATTTCTAGAGAAACTAGTGGGAGTACGTTCGATCTTGAAGAAATTCAAGATAAAGACCATAGCACTGAGGCCTTGATGGAGGTTGAAGAGGAACCACAAAGTGTTGTGGGTGATGAGATTGTTGCACAAAGAGTTGTGGAACAACCACCTATTCAGGTAGATCTACCTCTTCACAGGTCTGATAGGGTACGTCGTCAGCCTGAGAGATACTCATTTCTCTTGTCTGAACATGATGACATTATATTCATTGAGAATGTGCCTACCTCTTATCAGGAAGCTGTGATGGGCCCAGACTCTGAGAAATGACTAGAGGCCATGAGATCCGAGATGGAATCCATGTACACCAACCAAGTATGGACTTTGGTTGATCTACCTGAAGGGGTCAAACCCATTGGGTGTAAGTGGGTATTTAAGAGAAAGACTGACACAGATGGACTTACACATACCTATAAGGGCGGATTGGTGGCTAAAGGTTTCAAGCAAATTCATGGTATTGACTATGATGAAACCTTTTCTCCAGTGGCGATGTTTAAGTCCTTTCGGATCATGCTTGCTATTGCAGCATACCACGATTATGAGATCTGGAAGATGGATGTTAAAACCACATTTCTGAATGGAAACTTACTCGAGGATGTGTACATGACACAACCTGAGGGTTTTGTAGATCCACAACATACTGGGAAAGTATGCAAGCTGCAAAGGTCCATTTATGCGCTAAAGCAAGCTTCTCGGAGCTGGAATCTTCGATTCGATGATGCGATAAAACAATTTGGTTTCATCAAGAATGAAGATGAACCCTGTGTCTACAAGAGGATTAATGGGAACACAGTTATCTTCCTTGTATTGTATGTGGATGACATACTACTCATTGGGAATGACATCCCTTCGCTACAGTCTGTGAAGACTTGGCTAGGGATGTGCTTCTCAATGAAGGACTTAGGTGAAGCAGCCTGTATTCTAGGCATCAAGATCTATAGAGATAGATCTAAGAGATTGCTTGGCCTAAGTCAGAGTACATACATTGACACGGTATTACTATGGTTTGCCATGCAGAATTCCAAGAAGGGACTTCTGCCGATGTCACATGGTGTGAGTCTTTCGAAGACTCAAAGTCCCTCTTCTAGAGATGAGAGAGACTGCATGGATAAGATCCCTTACGCATCTACTATAGGATCTATCATGTACACCATGCTGTGTACTCGTCCTGATGTCTCGTATGCTTTGAGCATGACGAGTAGATACCAGTAAGATCCAGGTGAGCGTCACTGGATAGCAGTCAAGAATATTCTTAAGTACTTGAGAAGGACTAAAGAATATTTCTTGATATTTGGAGGCGATGAAGAGCTAGCTGTAAAGGGTTACAGCAATGCCAGCTTTCAAACAGACCAGGATGATTATAGATCGCAGTCAGGGTTCGTGTTTTGCTTGAATGGTGGCACTGTGAGCTGGAAGAGTTCGAAGCAAGACCCAGTTGCTGATTCTACAATAGAAGCCGAGTATATCGCTGCATCTGAGGCAACAAAGGAGGCAGTTTGGATCTGCAAGTTCATTACTGTGCTTGGGGTGGTTCCTAGCATAGCAGATCCCATAGAGCTCTATTGTGACAACAATGGAGCGATTGTGCAGGCTAAGGAACCTCGCTCACACCAGCGGACCAAACATATACTACGGCGCTTCCATCTCATTCGAGAGATTATCGATAGAAGAGATGTGAAGATTTACAGAGTACCCAAAGAGACTAACATCGCAGATCCCTTGACCAAGGCTTTGGCACAGAAAAAGCATGATGGTCACACTAGGTCATTGGGTATTAGATACTATGGTGATTGACACTAGTGCTAGTGGGAGATTGTTAGTTAAAGCCCTAGAGCCAATCTTGTGATGATTGTTGTATGAACTTTATTGTATCATATTCCTGTTCATAAAGGCATGGTTATTATATTTACTTGTATTGGTGCCAAATAAACTAAGTATAATAACATCCTTGAGTAGAAGGTTCTTATCTATATCAATCGATTGGTTGAATCGATAATGAGATGATATAAAGAACACTACTCTTAATCATTCCTAGTCAAGTATTAACATTCAGGGACAATGTTAATGCGTAGAGACTAGCATGTTGGTTAACTCGATGACTTGATCTCACAAGTCATGGATATGAGATATCAAGTTGACACATGGGTATGCATTAGAGAATGTATACTGAATGACCCGCCATGAGAAAGTATCATGGATCGTTATATAAGTGTCATATATTTTCTCATGTGACTATTAGTATGACTATTAGTTCTTGGACCTAAAGTCACCATGGTTCCCTACATAAGGAGTTGCATACTTTGGCTTCATCAAACATCACCTGTAAATGGGTCGACTATAAAGGCGATTACTGGGTATGTAACAAATTATGCGGAGGGATGTGAGTGATATAGATGGGATCTATCCCTCCTATATAATGGGAGTGACATCGTTATTATTTATAGAGTGAGACCACGAAGTGCATGGCCATGCCAAAATGAGTCAATATGAGATATTGAGCTCATTTGATTAGAGTGAGTCTACTTGGAGTTCAAGATATAGATTGTACTGAGGATTACACGGTCTATGCCACAATTGTTCAATCTAGATGTCAAGGATAGAGGGACATTGTCACATATTGTGAGAGTCACAATTAGTAGTCACAAAGGTGATGTTGGATATCAACATTCTTGTAACTTGGGTAGCAATGATGTGTTGCTAGATACCGCTCATTGCTTATGTTTTTAAATCGGTTTAAGAGCATTGCCAATATTACAAGAACCTATAGGGTCACACACAAAGGGCAATTAGATGGAGATTAGGTTCATATGATGAACCATGAGGATTAGGTTCATGGGATGAACCAAATTGGATTAAGAGTAATCCAAATTAGACTAATTGAGTTAGACTAAATTTGATTCAAGTGTTGAATGAGTCTAATTTAGATTTGATTCATTGAGTCAATTTAAATTAATGAATAGAGATTCATTAAATCAAATTGACTTAAATCAAGTTGTTAGATTTGATCAACCATGGGAGATAAGAGGTCAAGTTTGACTTGACTTGAGAGGGAAGATGAATGGTCAATTTTGACTTGACCAATTGCCATGTCATGGTGACATGGCATGTGGGCCGGCCAATGATGGTGTTCCACATCATCATGGACTTATCATGTGGTGCCACCTCATGAGGGAGACCAAGAGTCATTGGCTCTTGGAGTTACATGCATGCATGTAACCCCCACCCATTGAAGTAGCCGGCCACTTTTTCCATTTGATGGAATTCATTTGGTGAGTAACTCCATCTTCTTCTTCCTTGGATCTTCTTCATCTCAAGCTCTCTCCGATTCCTCACTTTGGCTGAAACTTCCAAGGGGTGCTAGCACACTCTAGGTTGTTTTTCTCCACCATTTGTCTGTGTGGATACCAATAGAGGAGTGTACACTTGACACTCTTGAGTTCCGACAAAGCATTTGGACGAGCGGGATAAGTGAAGGCGTCGCTACGAGGGTAATGCTCTCATCAGATCTAGGCTTCCTTAAACAGATACATGTTTTATTTTTATTCTTCGCATGGATCCGTGGCCGGGCTTCCGAGATTTCCACAACGCAAAAAGCAGTTTTTGCGGCTCGGAAAGTCCAATAGTGGTATCAGAGCCACGTGCGAAGCATGTATGTGTTTTAAATTTGTAGTTTTTGTATCAGATATAAAAATTACAGATTTTTATGTTTCTTTAAATTTCCTATTTTTACAGAATTTTTTGGGTATTTTTCTCGAAGAGTCGAAGCAACAAGTGTTGGGACACTTGTAGGCTTCAACCACTGAGAAAAACTCTCCGAAACGGCGAGTTCTCACTTTAGGTCTTTGGGACAGCGACTTAAGTAACTGTAAGATCACGTAGGGACACTTGAACAATTTATTTTTGTGAGTAGGGGCGCTGCCCCTATCCCCGAAAGGGGCCTTGTCCCGCGATTGCGCCCGGAAACCGCTTAGCGGGACCGTTACGGAGAGGTGACTCATAAAGTTGAAAAAAAAAGGAAAAATTATATAAATTTTTTGTAAAATACATAATTTAGAATTATGTATAATTCTATGATGGTCATGGCCCAAGAACCCCAATATGATTGGATGATAATGTGTTGTAATTCACAATACGGCCTGCGTGCCATTTTTGTGGTTGTGCATGTTGTATAGAGTATGCGACCTGTGCATCGTACCTCTTCTTTTAAAATTTTAGTTGTAAATAGTTTTAGACTCGAATGTGACTCAATTTTCATGTTTTTAATGTACAAAAATGGAGCGGTGGAAGGTCCACTTGTAGACGGAGTTACGAGGAGGGAGCCGACAACACATGGCGGTCAAAGGAGGCACTTGGAGAAGCCGCAAACCCTAGGTTGACCGTCCGATCTTCTCATTGGCTTGAGAAGATCGTAGTAGGGCCATGACCACATCACAATTATATATATTTGTAATTGCTTGTATGTATGTGATGCATGCTAGTAGAATAATGCTTGTATGTATATGATGCATGCTAGAATAATGCTTGTATGTATGTGATGCATGCTAGTATAGGATAATAAAGGACTTGATGTGTATATGATACACATTCACGATTAGATTAGATCTTAATCGAATCAACTTGAAAATGCCTACCAAGTCCTTGATACCCATCACTACCTCGATCATTTATAGTTGTTGAATCTGCCAAAGCAGAGCAACGCATATTATCTTGGTAGGGTGTGGAGGGACAATCTTGGTCCCGCCTATCCCGGCTTGGGTTAGAGTAAGCTCAATTAGATTGAGTAAAACTAGTTAACTCAATTGGATCGAGTAGAACTATAGGCATATTCCAACCATTGGAAAGATATGATAAGATCACATTTATACTAAATCTTGGGCGATTTAGCCAAAGCTAACTCAAGTTTTTTTTGTAAATGTGGGTCTTGATCTTATAAACAAGAGTTGCATAGAGATGTAATCGGTAATGTGTTACCCACCGATCATACTAAGTCTTGGGCGATTTAGCCAAAGCTAACTCAAGGCTTAGTATGATGTGGATCTTATCCCGCAGGAATTATAGCATGTTTGTATGAATCTAGTAATGTGGTTTGACCACATCCATAACTCGATTCTATAAAATTCCTATAATTCAGTGGGAGCATCATTTGATTAAAGGCCTAATTAAATGATAAAAGGAATATGATATTAATTTTCTGCATTGTGTATGTTGTAGATTACTATGTCGACAAACACGAACACTCTCTCCCTGCATTCTGTCCTTGAGAAGGACAAGCTCAATGGAGCAAATTTCCTGGACTGGTACAGAAATATGAGAATCATTCTCACCCAAGAAAGGAAACTGTATGTCCTGGAGCAGCCCATTCCGGAGGCACCTTTTGCCACTGCCTCGCGAGCTGACAAAGATGCTTACAAGAAGCATCAAGATGATGCATTAGATGTGTCATGTCTCATGCTCGCGACCATGAACTCTGAGCTTCAGAAGCAACACGAGTTCATGAATGCTTATGATATGGTTGAACATCTTCGTCAATTATATCAAGGACAAGCAAGGCACGAGAGATATGAAGTCTCTAAGGTATTGTTTCAGTCCAAAATGCAAGATGGGACTCCCATAGGTTCATATGTACTCAAGATGATTGGGTACGTAGAAAACCTACAGAGATTGGGATTCCCCCTTGGCCAAGAGCTAGCCACTGACTTGATCTTACAGTCTTTACCACAAAGCTACAATCAATTTGTCATAAATTACAACATGAATAAAATTGATAAGCCACTGCCTGAGATGCTCAGCATGTTGAGAACTGCTTAGCTTAACCTTAAGAAGGGAAAATCTGACTCCATTTTGATGGTGCAAAAGAAGAAAGGCAAGGGCAAGCCTAAAGGTAAGGGAAAGTCCCAAGCCAAGGGAAAAGGAAAAGAACTGAAACCCAAAGGAGGGGTGGCCAAAGAAGGGGCTTGCTTCCACTGCAAGGAAGATGGACACTGGAAGCGTAACTGCAAAGCAAACCTAGAAGATCTTAAGAAGAAGAGAAGTGAGACTTCTACTTTAGGTATAAATGTTATAGAAATCAATCTATCTATTTCTTCATCATGGGTATTAGATACCGGATGTGCATCTCACATTTGTACCAATGTGAAGGCGCTGAGAAATAGCAGGGCATTGACAAAGGGCGAGGTGGACCTATGAGTAGGCAATAGAGCAAGGGTTGCTGCTGTTGCTGTAGGAACTTATGATCTATCTCTGCCCTCTGGGCTTGTACTAGAATTAGATGAATGTTGTTATGTGTCTGCTTTAACTAAGAACATAATTTCGGTTTCTTGTTTGGACAAGAAAGGATTTACATTCATAATAAAAAACAAATGTTGTTCAGTTTATTTAAATGATATGTTCTATTGTAGTTCACCTCTAATGAATGAACTCTACTTTCTAGACTTAGAGAGCCTTATCTATAACATAAGTACCAAAAGGTTCAAGTCAAATGAGTTGAACCAAACCTATCTCTGGCATTGTCGCTTAGGTCACATAAATGAGAGTCGCTTATCTCAGCTCCATAAGGATGGGCTTCTAGACTCATTTTATTTTGAATCATATGAGACATGCAAGTCTTGCCTTTTAGGCAAGATGACAAAAACTTCATTTAGTGGACACACTGAAAGGGTAACAAACTTGTTAGGACTTATACATAGTGATGTATGTGGCCCTTTCAATGTTGCTTCTAGAGGTGGTTACAGGTACTTCATTACATTTATTGATGACTTTAGTAGATATGGTTAAGTGTATCTCATGACACATAAATCAGAATCCTTTGAAAAGTTCAAAGAATTCAAGAATGAAGTACAAAACCATCTTGTCAAGAGTATTAAGATACTTCGATCAGATCAAGGTGGTGAATACCTTAGCCATGAGTTTCGTGACTATCTAGCTGAGTGTGGGATTCTATCCCAACTCACTCCTCCAGGAACATCACAGTGGAATGGTATGTCCGAAAGGAGGAATCGTACCCTATTAGATATGGTACGATCTATGATGAGTCACACAGATCTTCCTATATCCTTTTGGGGATATGCTCTAGACATAGCAACCTTCACCCTTAACCATGTATCATCCAAGGTTGTGATAAAGACACCATATATGATATGGACAGGGAGAAATCCCAAGATGTCTTTCATGAAGATTTAGTGTTGTGAGGCTTATGTTCGACGTCAAGTCTCAGACAAACTGGGACCCAAATCTGATGAGTCACACAGATCTTCCTATATCCTTTTGGGGATATGCTCTAGACACAACAATCTTCACCCATAACCATGTACCATCCAAGGTTGTGATAAAGACACCATATATGATATGGACAAGAAGAAATCCCAAGATGTCTTTCATGAGGATTTAGGTTTGTGAGGCTTACGTTCGACGTCAAGTCTCAGACAAACTGGGACCCAAATCTGATAAGTGCTATTTTGTTGGATATCCCAAGGAGACGAAGGGATATTACTTCTACATATCCAGTCAGCACAAAGTGTTTGTGGCAAAGACTGGGTTTTTTCTAGAAAGGGATTTTATTTCTAGAAAAACTAGTGGGAGTACGTTCGATCTTGAAGAAATTCAAGATAAGGACCATAGCACTGAGGCCTTGATGGAGGTTGAAGAGGAACCATAAAGTGTTGTGGGTGATGAGATTGTTGCACAAAGAGTTGTGGAACAATCACCTGTTCAGGTAGACCTACCTCTTCACAGGTCTGATAGGGTACGTCGTCAGCCTGAGAGATACTCATTTCTCTTGTTTGACCATGATGACATTATGCTCATTGAGAATGAACCTACCTCCTATCAGGAAGCTGTGATGGGCCCATACTCTGAGAAATGGCTAGAGGCCATGAGATCCGAGATGGAATCCATATACACCAACCAAGTATGGACTTTGGTTGATCCACCTGAAGGGGCCAAACACATTGGGTGTAAGTGGGTCATTAAGAGAAAGACTGACATGGATGGACTTACGCATACCTATAAGGGCCGATTGGTGGCTAAAGGTTTCAAGCAAATTCATGGTATTGACTATGATGAAACCTTTTCTCCGGTGGCGATGTTTAAATCTATTCGGATCATGCTTGCTATTGCAGCATACCACAATTATGAGATCTGGCAGATGGATGTTAAAACCACGTTTATGAATGAAAACTTACTCGAGGATGTGTACATGACACAACCTGAGGGTTTTGTTGTTCCACAGCATACTGGGAAAGTATGCAAGCTGCAAAAGGTCCATTTATGGGCTAAAGCAAGCTTCTCATAGCTGAAATCTTCGATTCGATGATGCAATCAAACAGTTTGGTTTCATTAAGAATGAAGATGAACCCTGTGTCTACAAGAGGGTTAATGAGAACACAGTTGTCTTCCTTGTATTGTATGTGGATGACATACTACTCATTGGGAATGACATCCCTTTGCTACAGTCTGTGAAGACTTGGCTGGGGACGTGCTTCTCAATGAAGGACTTAGGTGAAGCAGCCTGTATTCTAGGCATTAAGATCTATAGAGATAGATCTAAGAGATTGCTTGGCCTAAGTCAGAGTACATACATTGACACGGTATTACTATTGTTTGCCATGCAGAATTCCAAGAAGGGACTTCTGCCGATGTCACATGGTGTGAGTCTTTCGAAGACTCAAAGTCCCTCTTCTAGAGAGGAGAGAGACAACAAAGATAAGATCCCTTACGCATCTGCTATAGGATCTATCATGTATGCCATGCTGTGTACTCGTCCTGATGTCTCGTATGCTTTGAGCATGACGAGTAGATACCAGTCAGATCAAGGTGAGCGTCACTGGATAGTAGTCAAGAATATTCTTAAGTACTTGAGAAGGACTAAAGAATATTTCTTGATATTTGGAGGCGATGAAGAGCTAGCTGTAAAGGGTTACAGCAATGCCATCTTCCAAACTGACCAGGATGTTTATAGATCGCAGTCAGGGTTCGTGTTTTGCTTGAATGGTGGCACTGTGAGCTGAAAGAGTTCGAAGCAGGACACAATTGCTGATTCTACAATAGAAGCCGAGTATATCGTTGCATTTGAGGCAGCAAAGGAGGCAGTTTGGATCCGCAAGTTCATTACTGAGCTTGGGGTGGTTCCTAGCATAGCAGGTCCTATAGAGCTCTATTGTGACAACAATGGAGCGATTGCACAGGCTAAGGAACCTCGCTCTCACCAGCGGACCAAACACATACTACAGCGCTTCCATCTCATTCGAGAGATTATCGATAGTGGAGATGTGAAGATTTACAGAGTACCCACAGAGGCTAACATCGCAGATCCCTTGACCAAGGCTTTGGCACAGAAAAAGCATGATGGTCACACTAGGCCATTGGATATTAGATACTACGGTGATTGGCACTAGTGTTAGTGGGAGATTGTTAGTGAAAGCCCTAGAGCCAATCATGTGATGATTGTTGTATGAACTTTATTGTTTCATATTTCTATTCATAAAGGCATGGTTATTATATTTACTTGTATTGGTGCCAAATAAACTAAGTATAATAACATCCTTGAGTAGAAGGTTCTTATCTATATCAATCGATTGGTTGAATCGATAATGAGATGATATAGAGAACACTACTCTTAATCATTCCTAGTCAAGTATTAACATTCAGAGACAATGTTAATGCGTAGAGACTAGCATGTAGGTTAACTCGATGACTTGATCTCACAAGTCATGGATATGAGATATCAAGTTGACACATGGGTATGCATTAGAAAATGTATACTGAATGACCCACCATGAGAAAGTATCATGGATCGTTATATGAGTGTCATATATTTTCTCATGTGACTATTCGTATGACTATTAGTTCTTGGACTTGAAGTCACCATGGTTCCCTACATAAGGAGTTACATACTTTGGCTTCGTCAAACGTCACCCATAAATGGGTGGACTATAAAGGCGATTACTGGGTATGTAACAAATTATGCGGAGGGATGTGAGTGATGTCGATGGGATCTATCCCTCCTATATGATGGGAGTGACATCGTTATTATTGATAGAGTGAGACCACGAAGTGCATGACCATGCCCAAATGAGTCAATATGAGATATTGAGCTCATTTGATTAGAGTGAGTCTACTTGGAGTTCAAGATATAGATTGTACTGAGGATGACACGGTCTATGCCTCAATTGGTCAATCTAGATGTCAAGGATAGAGAGACATTGTCACATATTGTGAGAGTCACAATTAGTAGTCACAAAGGTGATGTTAGATCTCAACATTCTTGTACCTTGGGTAGCAATGATGTGTTGCTAGATACCGCTCATTGCTTATGTTCTTAAATCGGTTTAGGAGCATTGCCAACCTTACAAGAACCTATAGGGTCACACACAAAGGGCAATTAGATGGAGATTAGGTTCATATGATGAACCATAAGGATTAGGTTCATGGGATGAACCAAATTGGATTAAGAGTAATCCAAATTAGACTAATTGAGTTAAACTCAATTTGATACAAGTGTTGAATGAGTCTAATTTAGATTTGATTCATTGAGTCAATTTAAATTAATGAATAGAGATTCATTAAATCAAATTGACTTGAATCAAGTGGTTAGATTTGATCAACCATGGGAGATAAGAGGTCAAGTTTGACTTGACTTGAGAGGGAAGATAAATGGTCAATTTTGACTTGACCAATTGCCATGTCATGGTGACATGGCATGTGGGCCGGCCAATGATGGTGTTCTACATCATCATGGACTTATCATGTGGTGCCACCTCATGAGGGAGACCAAGAGCCATTGGCTCTTGGAGTTATATGCAAGCATGTAACCCCCACCCATTAAAGTGGTCGGCCACTTTTTCCATTTGATGGAATTCATTTGGTGAGTAACTCTGTCTTCTTCTTCCTCTCAAGTTCTCTCCCATTCCTCACTTTGGCCGAAACTTCCAAGGGGTGCTAGCACACTCTAGGTTGTTTTTCTCCACCATTTGTCCGTATGGATACCAATAGAGGTGTGTACACTTGACACTCTTTAGTTCCGGCAAAGCATTTGGACGAATGGGATAAGCGAAGGGCATTGCTAGGAGGGTAATGCTCTCATCTTGTATATCTAAGGTAGATCTAGGCTTCCTTAAACACATACATGTTTTATTTTTATATCTTCGCATGGATCCGTGGCCGGGCTTCCGAGGTTTCCGCAACGCAAAAAGTGGTTTTTGTAGCTCGGAAAGTCCAACAGTTGTGTGGCTTAGGAACTTTCTAATGGACTTGGATGTGATTCCTGGTTTGCCCAGAACTATCATAATTTATTGTGATAAAAGTGGTGCAGTTGCAAACTCGAAGGAACCACGAGCCCATAAGGCAAGTAAACACATAGAGCGCAAGTACCACCTGATACGAGAAATCGTAAAGCGAGGAGAAGTAGCTGTGGCCAAGATTGCATCGGAGGATAACCTGGCAGATCCTTTCACTATGGCCCTTCCGGCGAGAGCTTTTGAAAGGCATGTGGAGGGAATGGGAATCAGATGTATGGAAGTTTGAGGACAACGTAGTCTTTTAATATAAGTGGGAGATTGTTGGGATGTATACTGAAAAGTCTATCTTTTGTATAAACATCTTTAGTTTTGAAATAAGAATCACATGATCATTGTTTGCATATTTATGGCTATGCATATTGTCTAATACATTACATTGTAGATAACATGGTGTGTAGTGTCACATGGGAGATCATGTTATCAGTTTCTTGTAAAGTATAAGTAAAGGCTCACAACCGAGATGGTTTTGGACAAACCATTGGCATGGTTGTAGTGTGATTTGGTATTGGTTTGTCTTGACCATAGAATCACACTAGTACACTTTGTGTGTATTGAGCAGGACCGACTTAGAGGTGATTCGATTTATTGCCGACTACATAATCGAATCGGAGCTCAGATATTATGTTGTACATGCTCTTAATCCCGATATAATAACAGACACATATACTTAGTATTCATTTCTTTGATTTACCAATGGGCGAGATTTATAGAGTAAATCGATAGGCTCGGTAAGTTGGGAAATGATATTATTTATATGGAGTGCCATTGATTATAGGAGGAAACCTTGTCCTATATATTAGAATGATGATGTCCCTTTGAGGAGCTCATAAGGTTCATCATGTAAACCCTGCAGATGGAATTGGTCCGACATGATGATGAGATTGAGTGGTACTACTCATGGAGTTAGATGTTGATTAATTAATTGTCAGTAAATTAATTAATCGATGGACATTCAAGATCTTAAACACGGGGAGATAGATGTACAAATAATATATGGAGCCCATATTAACTTATGGGGGTTGGTGAGGTAGATCAATGATAATTCTCTAGTGGAATTGATTATCATTAATGGATCGGACTTTATGTGGGCTTGATCTATTGGGTGGCCAAGATTCAACTCCTCCTCATGGTCCCTATTATAGCCTATTAAAACCTCATGGAGCCTAGATCTGATAATGGAAAATAAAACTCTAGATCCGACGGTAGAGATTAAATCTTTAGATCTGACAGTTGAGATTAAATCTCTAGATCTGACGGTTGAGATTAAATTCCTAGAACTGACGGTTGAGATTAAAACAAGGCTTAAGCCTAACTCTATAAAAGGAGGGATTAGGGTGGGTGGCAAGAGCAATTGGAGGCAAGGAGGGATTGGGGTTTGGGCGGCAAGGGCCTTGGAGGTTGGGCGTCTACAAATTAGGAAATTTTTTCCTTCTTCTTCCTTAGGTGGTCGGCGCCCATCCTCTCCTCTCCTCTCTTTGGCCGGCATCCAAAGCTCTTCTTTATCTTCTCCTTGGCCAGTGGAAACAAGGGTTAGGGTGATTCCTTGGAGCTCTTGGCCGGCGCCCACCATCCCCTCTCTTTAAGCCAGCGGCAAGCTTCAAGTTGGGAGCTTGTTGGTTGGTCCTAGATAGAGGAGAGTTTTGATTATATACTTCCTCTTGTTTGGAGTGAGCAAGGAAAGGAAGATCGTGATCTAGAAGGCTTCGACTTTTGGAAGATCGTCGCCCACACGACGTCCAAAAGGATAAACGACATACAATAGAAGATCGAGAGGTATAAATTTTGCTTGTTTATATTCTTTTGTATTATGTCTATAATTGTTTTTCAATTATATGCATGTTGTATGTTTTGTTTTGTGGCTAAATTAACTTGGACCCTGAATACAAACACAAAAGCCGACAATCCGTACATCATCTATTCCGCAGCTAATCGTAGAATAGAGGTTGGTTGCTTGAACAACAAGTTTGTTCAAGTGACTACTCTAATCGAATAGCACGATGATGAAATGGTAGCTTGGGTGATTCCTCCTTGTCAAGGATAATTTTTTTTATCCGGGGACGTAGAAGGGATCGCCATGAACAAGCAACCGAGTTGAAGTGGGAAGCGAAGTTTCCTACCTTCATCTCTGAGTTCCAAGAAGTCGGTTAAGATTCTTGGATCCCGTCGAGAACTTGTCCAACCGAGCCTCGAGCTCTTGAATTTGTCCTTTCAAGAGTGAGTTCTCACCTTCGAGTTTTTCAACTCGAGTTGAGTCCTCCTCTTGAACTTGACTAGTCGAAGAGGTTAGGGTGGCCTCTTGCCTGAGGGTTTCAACCTCCTCAAGCAAGGATTCGACCCTAGACTCGAACTTAGTTAGTTTCCTACTTAGCATTTTAATTGTATGATAAAGCGTACTAATTAAAGAATGGCTAACCTTAACTTTATCTTTTGGCCCCGCTTTGAGTCTCTTCTCGAAGTAGTCCTCGTGGTCGAAGTCGGAGTTGTAGTTGGATTCGGCTTCGGACTCAGACTCAGACTCTTCCGCTCTTGCCATGTATGCTACGCCGATGCCTTCTTCTTTGTTGTCCCAAGTTGCATGAAAAGATTTCCTTGCTCCCTTTTGCTTTGGTTTGAATTGCCCTTTATTTTTGTTCTTCGATTGCCCCTTTCTTGTCGAATTATTCTTCGCACTATGTTCACTATCACGGCCTCCTCTTCGGATTCAAACTCATGTTCATCCTCGGGTTCGGATCCTTCTTCTTGCTCGAGAGGTGGATTGCTCTTCTCCTTTCTTCTTTGACCTGCAAGCAAGGCAACTCCTTTCTCGGGCCGGACCGTGTTAGTTTGTTCATGAAGTTCAAATTCTGAGAATAGTTCATCTATCTAATTTTAGAAAGGTCCTTAGAAACCTTATAGACATCGACCATGGATGCCCACAAGGTAGTCCTAGGGAACGCATTTAGAGCATACCTTATTAGATCCTGATTTTCGACCTTCTGTCCGATCGAGTGTAGGCTATCAATGATATCTTGTATGCGAGCGTGTAATTGGGTAGCCGTTTCATGTTCATGCATCTTAAGGTTATACAATTTATTAAACAATAAATCTCATTTACATACCTTAGCATTGTCGGTTCCTTCGTGTAGCTCGACGAGCTTGTTCCATAGGTCCTTCGCACTGATGAAGGGGCTGACGTGGTTGAGCTCCTCTTTGGACAAACCACATTATAGAATTTGGGTAGCCTTAGCATCGGCTTCCACTTGTCTTTTCATGGCGTTCGTTCATTGATCGTAATCCAACGATTCACCAACTTCATTAGTAGGAAGTGTGAACCCGGTTTGGATTACGATCCACATCTCGATTTGGGTTTTTAGAAAGCATTCCATCCGACCCTTCCATTACCGGAAGTCATCTCCATTGTAAAATGGAGGTCGGACAGTGCTAAACCCTTCGAGATGGGACATTAAAAAAAAACCTTGCAACGACAAAAACAAAAACAAAGTGCCAAGACTCTCGTCTTGGATTAGTAGTGCGGGAATAGGAATTAACGATACGACGAAAGATTAAAACTTACGAATTGCAAAACATAAAAATGAAAAGGAATCCTTTTGAAAAGTTGCTAGATTGGTGGTTGCTCCAAATCGTAGCACCCCCGCTCTGATACCAATTGTTGGATCGAAATGAGCGCTAGAGGGGGGGGGATGAATAGCGCAAAACAATCTTTTTGTTTCGTTCGATATAAAACATGAGTAGCAGCGGAAAATAAATAAGTAAATTTTATTTTTACTTGGTTCATAGCCTGCCAACTGCTAATCCAAGGCCCTAACGGTCCTAGACTGCATACGGAGGGCAATTCACTAAAATATTCCTCCTCATTGTTGGATCGAGAAGCGTCGCTAGAGGGGGGTGAATAGCGATCGTAAATCTTTTCGACGTTTCGTTCGAGTAGACAATTAAACGAGTAAGAGTAGCGGAAAATAAAGGAACATGTTTATTTTTACTTGGTTCACAACCCAGCGGTTGCTACTCCAAGGCCCTATCGGTCCTAGACCGCGTACGGAGGGCAAAGCACTATAATGTCTCCTCCTCGTTGGAGGTAGGAGACAACGATCACAAAAACCGAATGTACGAGGATGAGGCAACAAGCCTACCTCACCTCGTTACGATTAAAATAAAGAATACAATAAAAATAATTACTTGCTACTACTGCCGACGAAGGAGATTTGAACTTGTCGTCGCGTCAGCGTTATGACGGCGTTGGCGTTGTAGGAGCACTTGATGAATAAACTTGATGATGCTTGGAGTTGGAATCCTCCCCTCCTTTTATAGATTTTGGCCTCTGAATATGTCTCCTCTTTTTTCGGAACAGATCACGAAGTTGTCCAAATTTTATCGCGAAGTGGCCGCGTCAAACGTTATCCGTTTTGACCTAGCATAAAGGCTGATTCGTCGCCATCAGTCGACTGATGCCTCCCATCGATCGGTGATGAGCATCGATCGCTTGATGTCTAGCGATCGCCCGACCCACTTCCCTGCAGTAAGAGGTTAGCTCAGAAAATGATAAATGCGACGGTTTCTGACCATCCGATCTCGACCTAGACCTTCCACGGGAAGTCTTAATCGGATCGCCGCCTATGGTCGTCCCCGTAAAGAGGACACGACCTTACAATCTCTCACTCACATGAGCTTACCTCAATAGTAGCTCTCGCTTCCGGCCTTCCACTCAATTCCTTTGGCTCCCTCTGAAGTCACTCGAGTGTCGCCCGACCACCGTGGCTTCCTCCGAGTGTCGCTAGCCTTCAGCTCCAGCTTTAGCACTTTTCTGCACACTTGATTTAGCTCGTGAGATAACGATGTAAACATAACTTTGTGTCTTTGCTATAATCAAAACACAGGTTCTATTATCTAGTGCCCCTGCACCAACACTCATTGAAGGTAGGAGTTGACGATTACAAAGATACGAGAAAACTCGAGGTAGAGAGACAAACCCCTCTCTCCTCGTTACAATAAAAGCTCGGAAATACAAACATAAATACAAGCAATCTAAATTGACAAGTTAAGATGTTATCGATGACAAAGGAGTTGAAGGTTGAGCTCGTGTCGTCGGTGTTTTAGCAGCACTTCGTCGTCGTAGAGTTGTCGAAGAGTCACGGCGTTGCGGGAGCACTTGAGAGCACTTGGAATGATAAAAATGGTGAAGAATACTCCTTTTATAGCCTTTGAAGCCCCCCAACATTCAGTCCCAGCTCATGGTTACAGAGCCTCATCTCCTCAAGATAAGTGGAGTTTATCTTGACTTTCCTCGAAGCTAGAATTTGAACAGCAGTTGAATTGGCCGGTTGAACTGATGCCCAGGATTTTCAATTGCATCAAGAGTTAGCTCGAAAATGACATTGAAATAAGTGTTTTCGACGGCTACCAACCGTTCGATCTCTACATAGACCTTCCATGGGATGTCTTAGTTGGATCGTCGCCTAAGGACGTCCCCGTACCGAGGACTCGACCTTACATAGACTTACTCACACGAGCTTACCTCAAGATTTACCTTTGTAGCTTTTGCTTCCAATCTCCACATGATTTCTTTGGCTCCCTCCGAAGTCCTCCAAGTGTCGCCCGACCACCACGGTTTCTCAACACGAGAACCTCCAGGTGTTGCCGGACCTCCAGCTTTAGCTTAGCATTCCTGCACACTTCATTCAACTCGTGAGATAACGATATAAGCTTAACTTTGTATCTTTGCCATAATCAAACACATAGGTTAGATTATCTGGTGCCTCTGCACCAACAATGTCTTCCGGTAGGATCTGATAAAAGATCCAAACATCCTAATCCGGATGTAAGCCAATAAACTATGGGTGGTATAAAACATTCCAATCATATTCTCAAGCTATTAGGTGGTCATAACCTCTGCAAGTCTAACAACTCTGCATGGTACTCCCATTACCGAACGATCACCCTACTTGAAGCTCAAGAATTCTCTCACAACCAGTCAAGAGAAATAAAACGGGGAAATACTCTCTCCCAACATCACTAAACCGTGTCCAAGTGATATCCTATTCCCCAAATGTTATTTCCTACCTCTTCCACCAAGTACCAGCTTGATCCTGATAATGGTATGTAACTAACTCTACTTTCTATATATAACACGAGTTAAGTACTCAAAAGTAACTTTAAAGTTATACAACCCAACACGACCAACTCAGGGATCAAAATCCCTATGAAACACCATATACTAGTCCTCTACCATCTGCATCAACAATAGTATACTCGTTTGTCCATTACCCCACATGTAATGATCTGACTAGCATAAATAAGTGAAAATCCCTAAGACTGTAATGTTTGATCTCTATAAGAAATGTGACTAACCGACCCTGCTTTCCGACTCAGTATCAGTCAACTCTCAAAGGTAATTCACCTTTTTGACAGCAGGTTCAAATTTCACAGACTCAACAAGTCGTTCCCGTGGTCAACTCACACAACGGTTACAAATAGCAACTAACACACTATATGTCATTCCATGTTATAAACAACTAAATGCATAACTGACAAAAGGATATGTGATAATAACTAGCATACCTTAAACCTTGTAGCTCGGAGATGTCCCGTAATAGCCAGATCCCAGAACTCACAAAACCAAAACCGAGTAAATCAAAACTCAATGTCCAAACTGAAATAAAATTTGAAAGTGGACTTCGCAACCTAGGGCTCTGATACCAATAAAATTGTCATGCCCCGAGAGTATGCCAAGCCCGAAAATCAGACAGTATCTCCCCTGTACGAGATACAATTCTCTATTTATACAAAGTCTATCGGCCACAACCACACAACATAATGAAGTATATACCCAAAATCACAGCGGAATACACCAGTTGCGTATTGCTAAAGTCCTTTATAGACTCCAAGATAATGTACAGTGGAGCTTCAAATGAGGCATTAGGAATCAAATACATAACAACATAACCGATTACCAAACAACGGAAACAATATAGGATAAAAATCCAAAAACATACAATCCAAAATATACAATACCAATATGGATTACAATCACAATACTTGAGGTGAGATGGGATCAGCTGGCGGAGCTCCGAGCATCCAAGGAATCTTCTACCTATTACCTGGGTGACAAGAAAACCTAGGGTATGTGGTGGTGAGTATAAAACTTAGCGGTAATATAATAGATAGTGCATGAACAATAAATATAAAGTACGAGGAGCAACAGGTATACAAATGGAAATGAATAGGTATACCGAGGGAGATCAATAAATTTACAGTCTTAAAGGAAACAACGAAACTATCAGTATGATACTAATCAATGCATATACCAAAGTAATCAACTGTACATAACGTAATGTACTGACATACCTGAATGGTCTACAACGACACAACCTACACAACCTGAACAGATATACAACAATATAGCTCGTACAATAGGATAGAGTAAGACTATCTCTGTATTTAATACACGGTCTTGCGAACATACTATAAGAAATACAACAACATACTTGATCCAACCTACTCAACATCAAGGTACTGGTCGAATACATACAACCATCCGGTCCAAGTCATACACGGGTATCCCACACACAATAGTATAGATCATGCAAATAACATGCAGGATGATGTATAATCAAATGCAGCAAACATAGCACAAACAAATGCAACAACACAACAAGTGTATATATATTGACTGTATCTATATATACTCCTCACACTCACTCATATATATATATAAGTATCTGTATATGTATATATATGCAAATGCCCTCACACATGACAATGCAAATGCATGGTCATTCCTGCGCACCCCACTCGCTACTACAACCCAAGTGTGGCCTAGGTGGCATGACATGACAATTGTCCCAACTCAACAACAACCACTGCTCTTGAGTGGCCGAGTGGGTAGTATGAATAACTAGCAATAAGTTAAAGAGCTATAAGCTACACAATGGGGTCCCTGCTGTTGGCCACTCCGACTGACACTACCCATGAGTGGTCGAGTGCCACACACCTAGGACAACTGCACGTAACTCCAACTACCACTGTCAATAGTGGTGCGAGTGTGGCACAACAAATGCTCTGCCCTCACACCAGTTACTCCTCTACTAGTAACCTAGGAGGCAAGATGACTGACGACCCTCTCAACCACAAGGGAGACCAAGTCGCCAGCATGCATGTAAATAAAATGAATG
Source organism: Wurfbainia villosa (assembly GCA_025175895.1). NCBI lineage: Eukaryota > Viridiplantae > Streptophyta > Magnoliopsida > Zingiberales > Zingiberaceae > Wurfbainia > Wurfbainia villosa. The sequence continues at coordinate 30,595,263 of CM046000.1, read as the reverse complement.
CACGACGGCACATACATATGTCTCCAACACACTCTCTATTCTATAGAAAGGCATATACAACTGACAACAACCAAGCTAGGACCTCTAGTCCGTAGCAACACTCTATCGACAAACCACACATCCATACACGACTACATGATCTGTAGTAGGTATATATATACAATAACAAGGAATATGAAACGACCATCAACTCTACCTTAAGGACATCACCCAACCCCGGATGATTAATCCTGACGACACAAGTCAAGACTATAACTATACTCAGCTACATACCCATGGTTAAGCATCAAAAGATCTACCTACCATAGCATTGGTAATTTATAACAACGATGAATGATAGATAACAACAACAGTATAACTTAAAGTGCAAAGACTAAGTATCAAGCACATGATTAAATAAGAGTGGAGTTAAGGTAATGGTATTGTCAACATAAATATCATGCACAGGATTTATCTAATACCTAACCAGGGTAGGATATTACCCACTTGATATATTATAGAATATCTAAACAAATCTCCATGCCCAAAAGACTATCTCGAATCAAGGTCCTACAATTACAAAACACAAGGAATAACTAAATGCTAGCATAACCCTAAAGTTAGGATAATTCCCTTAATCACATCCTAACCCTTGATTAATCAATTTAATCATGTAGTAGAGTAATCCTCTACACTTCATTTACTAATCATATTTAATCTATGATATACTTCACAAATAATACTACTGTAACATATCACATCGAATCAATAACAATATCTAAATCCAGGCTTACTTTACAATTGCTTCAATCACCTAGCTCCTCAATCCTTCTTGATTCACATTTGAAGTATTAAATCTGTAACGATCACAATAACTTAGCAACCATCCCCAATTCATCAATTACTGATCAATTCTACCATTAATCCAAAAATCAATTCATTGCATCTTTACCACCATTCTTTCCCCACTACTCACCTTTGTTTTCCTTTTTTTTTTGGGTGACAGGAAACAACACAACCTTCTGGATCCACAGTTGGAAATCTCAAATATGGAATGATCAGATTGATTTAGCCAAAATTTGTGCTCCGATCGCCCACCTCACCTAACCATGGAAGAGTGGCCAAAGGCGATCGGAGTGGTCGTAATTCAAGCCATAAGCGACAGGGGAGGAAAAGAATGAAAACCCTGAAACATTTCGGGAGGAAGGCAGGCAATGGCAATCAGGTCGGCATGCAATGGTGTCGCTGCAACAAGTCACTATTTGAAGGTATTGCCCGGAAGCTCTGATACCAATTGAAGGGCTTTTCTTATCGATTCCGTGAGGGGAAACTTCGCTTCCCACTTCACCTCGGTTGCTTGTTCATGGAGATCCCATCGATGTCCCCGGATTAAAAATTTTAATCCTAGACAAAAGGGATTGCCCAAACAACCAAGTCATCATCGTGCTATTCATTTAGAGAGGTCACTTGAACAAACTTGTTGTTCAAGCGACCAACCTCTATTCTACGAGTAGCCGCAGAATAGACGATGTCCGGATCGCCGGATTTTGTATTTATGTTCGGGATCCAAGTATTATTTAGCCACAAACAGAATATAACATGCTCATAATTGAAAAAACAAATACAAGCAAGTAACAAAAGAGAATAGAGAATAGATATACCTCTCGATCTTCTAATGTATGACCTTCCTCCTTTCAGATGTTGTGTGGGCGACGATCTACCAAAAGTTAAAGCTCCTAGATCGCCAATCTACCTTCGTTGCTCGTTCTGAGCAAGAGGAAGAATAGAAACAAAGCTCTATTCCTTCTTTCAACCAACCAACAACCTCCAAGGATGGAGCTTTGCCGCCGACCAAGAAGGTGTTTGTAGGGGATCGGTACGACCGGCTAGAGGGGGGTGAATAGCCCTTTTCGTTTGGATGCCGGTATTTGCTGGTCTAATAAACTAATTAGCGCAAGCGGAAGACTAATAAAGACAAGCAAATAGAAATACAAGAAAACAAATGCTAACAAAGAATGTAACGTGGTTCACGACTACGCCGCTAATCCACGGTCCCCGATTCGTCCTCGGTGAATCACTCCGCTAAACCAATCCACTAAATGGTCTCTCCTTTGCACCAAGCTAGGTGGAGGTAACCTTTACAATCAAGATCACTCTTCTTACAAATAGAATGGAGTAAAAGCGAGTAAGAAGAGTTTAGAGCTTGTGGGGCACTAGGAAGATTACTTAGAGCATAAGCATTAGCCTCTCAAAGGCTTACACCCTCTCTTTTTATAGAGAGGGCTGATTTCTTCCCGTTGGCCGCCACCAGTCGACTGCCGCCCTTGGCAGTCGACTGCCGTCACTACAACGGCCTCCGAACACATCGGATCCCGACCGTTGTAGTCCAACGGAACTCTTGGTAGTCGACTGATGGACCTCATCGATCACGCCTCGTAGTCGGCCGATCGGCTACGAACGGTCGGCCGAAACCCTATTGATCGATCATTGCTACCTTCACCGATCGATGGTCTGATCGGCCGATCGACGTATGGCTTGCTGGCCACAATCGTCGATCGTATACGGTCGAACTCACTGACTTCGGAAGCGATCGGCATCGCCATGACATGGCGATCGGATCGTCTCGGGAAAACCCATCCGACACTTGGCCAAATGGCCAAGTTTCACCTAAGAGCTACCCTTCCCCGGGTTACAATTGCTCACTCTCATTTCTCGGAGTCCCTCGCCTTCGAAGTTCTCTTCGTTCTCGGCCACGTCCCTCGGCAGCATCAGGTGCACGGCTCTGCAATGCTCCTTCGCGTCTCTTGCCTCGAAGTCTACTTCCTCCGGCTTCACTCCAAGCTTCTCGTCCGGCGGTCCCTCGGATGCTCCAAGCGCACGGCTTCCGCAAAGCTATCCTTCACCGACTCAAGGCACGAGTCATGAGATGTGAAACTCGCCACGGCTCCATGTGCGAATTACTAAGTCCTGCACGACTTCAACACACATATCACATCAACATATCAAACTAACTTAAACCCTTTGCCACACCATCAAAACCATATTACGGCAAGAGATTGCCCTAACAATCTCCCCCTTTTTGATGTGTGGCAATCCGTTTAAGTTAGGTAAAAACATTTGATATAAATTCTAAGGTAAGAAAGCATGTAAAGATAAACATGATATAACAACATGCAACTCCCCCTTAATCCATGAAACTCTCTATGCAAATTTTTTCTCCCCCTATCATATATTTCTCCCCCTAAAATATATTTCTCCCCCCTAAAATAATTAACTTAAACATAATTATTTCTCCCCCTTTGACACCATCAAAAAGATTAACACTAAGTTATAAGCTCATGGCATCAAGTATAATGGAGGGAAAATACCAAAAACATGAATAAAATCTGAAATCAGAAAATTGCAGGCTGATTTTTGGAGCATCAATCTATGATGGCAATGATCGCACAATTTATTCCGAAATTCTGATTTTCTGGGTGAATTTCAGAAATGCATTAAAAATTCCAGAAAATTCGAAAAATCATGAAATTTGAGGAACATATTTCTATTAAGTATATCTATCAAGGAAAAATAGTTTTTCATGAAAAATCATTATATTTTCTGAGATTTGCCAAAAATCCAAACACTTGAAAAACCACTAGTTTTTGAGCATGTTAGTATCCAATTTAGCACCTAGTCTTGCTTCGAGTTGTTCCAAAACATGAATACATAGATTTTAAATTAAGGAATTGTTTTGAAAACATATGAAATATCCAACCATGATCTTTGGGCAATATGTCTATGAATTAGACATAAGCCTTCCCCATGATTGGTCTATTATTGCTATGTTGATACTTTAAATGGCCATCTAAATGCCATAGACATTAGTGGACATTTGTATCCTCCTAACATCTCACCCATGCTATGTTTGCAATCAAGTTAGCCTATAGTGAGTGTGAGATGCATCCTAGGGGGTATTTGTATATACTTAACCAATATATTCATGCAATTCTATCATGGTTAAGTATCAACCTAACAACCTACATGATCATAATGACATATATGATTTAATTTCACATTATGATCATGAAACTCATGTATCCATCAAATAATAGTCATGCATTAGGTATTATACGATGATAATAAACAAATTATCACCTAAAGCATGATTTAAACCTATTTCTCATGATGATGTGCCCAATATCATAAATCATAAATCATGATTGTACATATGTGTAACAATTACATTAATCATTATGATTTAAGCATTATTACCTATTTATGGGCACGTTATCATCACCCAACACTATCTAAAAAATGTTGTCCCGTCATCCTAAGTCAACCAAAATATGATATAGGTCAAGTTCATATGGTTGACTACCCTAGGGCTTTTCTAACCCTTAAGGATGGATTTTGGAACCCAAAATAAATTCTTTCCTATTGGGTTCACTAAATACTCCTTGGGGATCCATTTCCTAGCAATTACTTTCTTTTTATCTTGTCCCCTAGCTATAAGGCATTTGTAGGCCTTTTCATTTTTCTTTTCCTTGTAGCCTAGGCCCTTTTTGTTGAAGCTAGCTCTTTGGCTCCCTAAGATCATGTTCAATGTGTTGGAGCCAATAGTGAATTTTTCTAGGGCTTTGGTTAAATAATCTACCTTTTCCCTTAATGCCCTATTTTCATTTATACATGCATCACTAACATCTAATGGCACATAAAGGTCATGTGAGCATGCTTCATTTAAGCTAGAAGAAATATTTTCATTTAAGCATGCATTTTCTAATTTATTTTCTAGGTCCTTAATTTGATCTAGCATACTTTTGTTTTTCTTCTTAGCTCTAAATAACTCTCTAGTTAAGCTAGAAACCATGGAAACTATTTTCTTAGGAGTTAGATTTGTTACCATAGTTTCCATGTCCTCTTCTTCTTCGGATGAGGAGGATGTGGAGGCTCCCCCTTCATTTGAGCTCTCCCCATTTGAGCTTGATCCTTCATTTTCGAATGAAGAGCAATCCAAGTCATCAAAGGCCATCAAGGCCAAATTGGTGACAAAAGCATTCTCCTCTTTCGATGATGAGGAGGAGGATGAGGAAGGATCATCCCATGTCTTGGCCTTGAATGCTTTGGCCTTCCCCTTTTCTTTTGCCTTCTTTTCTTCTTCCTTTCTCTTGCTCCCCTTCTTCTTCTTCCTCTTCTCTTCTTTCTTTTTCTTCTCTTCTTTGCTTTTGTTTAGGAGGGGACAATTGTCCCTTATGTGTCCCTCTCCTTGGCAATTATAGCATATGACCTTCCCCCTTGGTTTTCTATTCCTATCATTAGATTTATCAAATCTAAAATTCTTAAATGCACGTCTTACCCTCCTTACCATATAGGCTTCTTCGGTGCTATCCATGGAGGAGGAGGAGGCTTCATCGGATGAGGAGGAGGGGACTTCCATCTTCTTCTTCCCCTTGTTTTCCATCAAAGCCACTCCTCTTGAGGGTTGAATTCTAGGCTCCTCTAGTATTCCTTCAAGCCTAGTTTCGTGGAGTTCCATTGTTGAGAAGAACTCCTCCAAGGTGCTCACTTCTAAATTCTTTGAGATATAGAATGAGTCCACCATGGAGCTCCACTTTGAGGACCGGGGAAAAGCATCTATGGCCTTCATGAGCATGTCCCGGTTTGATAGCTTCTCACCTACACTTGTTAGCCCAATTAAAATTTCTTTAAACCTAGAGTGTAGTGAGGTTACCTTTTCTCCCTTTTCTAGTTTTATATTGGATAGTTGGGAGCGGAGGAGATCTCTCCTTGCTAGCTTTGCCTCGGATGTGCCTTCATGAAGCTCAATTAGCTTCTCCCACATCTCCTTGGTGCTTAGGCATTCTCCTATTCGGTTGATTTCTTGTTGGGGGAGCACATTGAAGAGATGATGTTTGGCTTTTGAATTTGCAAGGTGATCTTCCCTTTGCCTTTTGGTCCACCTAGATTTCTCTATTGGCTTCCCTTCTTCATCCCTAGGCAAAACGAAACCGGATTCCATTGTAATCATTATATCAAAATCCGTTTCGAAAAATACCTCCATTCGCTTCTTCCACCAAGCGAATTCTCCTTCAAACTTCGGAGGATGGATGTTGGAGCCGGCCATTTTAAAAGTTGCTTGTTGTGGCGGTTAGTCCTCGACAAGCTTTCCTCGGCTCTGATACCACTTGTAGGGGATCGGTACGGCCGGCTAGAGGGGGGTGAATAGCCCTTTTCGTTTGAATGCCGGTATTTGCTCGTCTACAAAACTAATTAGCGCAAGCGGAAGACTAATAAAGACAAGCAAATAGAAATACAAGAAAACAAATGCTAACAAAGAATGTAACGTGGTTCACGGCTACGCCGCTAATCCACGGTCCCCGATTCGTCCTCGGTGAATCACTCCGCTAAACCAATCCACTAAATGGTCTCTCCTTTGCACCAAGCTAGGTGGAGGTAACCTTTACAATCAAGATCACTCTTCTTACAAATAGAATGGAGTAAAAGCGAGTAAGAAGAGTTTAGAGCTTGTGGGGCACTAGGAAGATTACTTAGAGCATAAGCATTAGCCTCTCAAAGGCTTACACCCTCTCTTTTTATAGAGAGGGCTGATTTCTTCCCGTTGGCCACCGGTCATTTGCCGCCCTTGGCGATCGTATCATCTACTAGCGGCCTCCGAACACGTCGGATCCCGGGTTGTAGTCCAACGGAACTCTTGGCGATCGTGATGGACCTCACGATCTGCCTCGTAATCGGCCCGATCGGCTCTACGAGCGGTCTGTGGCGAAACCCTATTGATCGATCGGCTGCGCCTTGGCGATCGATGGTCTTGCGCGATCGCCCCGTATGCGATCATTGCGCCAATCCGATCGATCGTATACGGTCGAACTCACTCGACTGGGCGATCGCCATGACATGGCGATCGGCGGTGTCGAAAAACCCATCCGACACTTGGCCAAATGGCCAAGTTTCACCTAAGAGCTACCCTTCCCCGGGTTACAATTGCTCACTCTCATTTCTCGGAGTCCCTCGCCTTCGAAGTTCTCTTCGTTCTCGGCCACGTCCCTCGGCAGCATCAGGCGCACGGCTCTGCAATGCTCCTTCGCGTCTCTTGCCTCGAAGTATACTTCCTCCGGCTTCACTCCAAGCTTCTCGTCCGGCGGTCCCTCAGATGCTCCAAGCGCACGGCTTCCGCAAAGCTATCCTTCACCGACTCAAGGCACGAGTCATGAGATGTGAAACTCGCCACGGCTCCATGTGCGAATTACTAAGTCCTGCACGACTTCAACACACATATCACATCAACATATCAAACTAACTTAAACCCTTTGCCACACCATCAAAACCATATTACGGCAAGAGATTGCCCTAACAGTGTTGGGGATCAATTGGCCGGCTAGAGGGGGGTGAATAGCCCTCATTCATTTGATGTCGTATTTTACTCGTCTACAAAATGTTAACGCAAGCGGAATATACAAATACAAATAAAGACAACACAAAAGATAGACAAGCAATACAAACACGAGATGTAACGTGGTTCATGGCTACGCCGCTAATCCACGGTCCGATTCGTTTACGGTGAATCACTCCGCAATGTATCCACTAGATCTCTCCTTTGCACAAAGCTAGGTGGAGGTAACCTCTTTTACACAAAGATCACTCTTCTACAATGGAATGAAGATTAGAGCAAGTAGAAGAGTGGGAAATCGTTTAGGGCACTTTGGGAGTAGTTGGGCGTTCAAGCATTAACCTCCCAAAGCCCCATCCCCTTCCTTTTTATACAGGAAGAAGGTTTCTTCCCGTTGACACAGGATCAGTCGACTGATGCCCTCGATCAATCGGTAGTCCCGTAGTCGCTGTAATAACGGCCGCTTTCCGCGTTGGATACCATCAGCGATGTCGCATCGGTCGTGATCCTACCATCAGTCGTGATGCTCGATCGGTCAGTGCTCAACGAGTTGACTCCATTACGTGCGCCGCGGTGCCATCGATCAACTTCCATTCCTTGGCGATCATTGTTATCGACATCGATCATTGCCGATCCATGGCGATCGGCGCCAAGCACTAAGTCTTATACCGATCGATCGACCCATCGACTCGGATCGATCATTGCCATTCCCCTGGCGATCGGCGGTGTCGGGAAAACCCATCCAACACTTGGCCAAATGGCCATGTTTCACCTAAGAGCTACCCCTTCCCGGGTTACATTCGCTCACTCTCATCTCTCGGAGTCCCTCGTCTTCGATGTTCTCTTCGTTCTCGGCCACGTCCCTCGGCAGCATCAGGCGCACGGATCTGCAATGCTCCTTCGCGTCTCTTGCCTCGAAGTCTACTTCCTCCGGCTTCACTCCAAGCTTCTCGTCCGGCGGTCCCTCGGATGCTCCAAGCGCACGGCTTCCGCAAAGCTATCCTTCACCGACTCAAGGCACGAGTCATGAGATGTGAAAATCGCCACGGCTTCATGTGCGAATTACTAAGTCCTGCACGACTTCAACGCACATATCAAATCAACATAACACACTAACTTAAACCCTTTGCCACACCATCAAAACCATATTACGGCAAGAGATTGCCTTAACAATCTCCCCCTTTTTGATGTGTGGCAATCCATTTAAGTTAGGTAAAAACATTTGATAAAAATTTCTAAGGTAAGAAAGCATGTAAACATAAACATGATATAGCAACATGCAACTCCCTCTTAACCCATGAAACTCCTCATACAAATTTTCTCCCCCTATCACAATTTACTTAAACATAATTATTTCTCCCCCTTTGACACCATCAAAAAGATTAACACTAAGTTAAAACACATGGCATCAAGTCTAATAGAAATAAAATACCACAAGTTGATTTAAAATCGGAATTCATCCTTTACTGGTCTGATATTCAGGTCATCAGTCGACTGGTTCAGACTACCAGTCGACTGGCACGCTGTTTTCGGGATTTCTGATTTCTGGACCGAATTTCAGAAATGCGTTAAAAATTCCAAAAAATTCGAAAAATCATGAGATTTGGGAAACACATTTCTTTTAAGTATATCTATCAGTGAAAAATAGGTTTTCATGAAAAATCATTATATTTCCACATATTTGCCAAAAATCCATAAGCTTTAAAAACTACTAGGTTTTTTATCATAAGAGTATCCATTTTAACACCTAGTCTTGCTTTGAATTGTTTCAAAACATGAATACTTAGATTTTAGATTAAGAAATTGTTTTGAAAATATATGAAATATCCAACCATGATCTTTGGGCAATATGTCTATGAATTAAACATAAGCCTTCCCCATGATTGGTCTTTTATTGCTATTTTGATACTTTCAATGACCATCTAAATGCCATAGGCATTAGTGGACATTTGTATCATCCTAACATCTCACTCATGCTAAGTTTGTAATCAAGTTAGCCTATAGTGAGTGTGAGATGCATCCTAGGGGGTATTTGTATATACTTAACCCTTGTATTCATGCAATTCTATCATGGTTAAGTATCAACCCAACAACCTACATGATCATAATGACATATATGAATTAATTTCACATTATGATCATGAAATACATGTATTCATTAAATAATAATCATGCATTAGATATTATATGATGATAATAAACAAAGTATCACCTAAAGCATGATTCAAGCCTATTTCTCATGATTACGTGCCAAATATTAAAATCATAAATCATGATTTCAAACATACATAGCAATTACATTAATCATCATGATTTAAGCATTATTATCTATTTATGGGCACGTTATCATCACCCAACACTATTCTAAAAATGTTGTCCCGCCATCCTAAGTCAACCAAAATATGATATAGGTCAATTCCATATGGTTGACTACCCTAGGGTTTTCCTAACCCTTAAGGATGGATTTTGGAACCCAAAATAAGTTCTTTCCTATTGGGTTCACTAAGTATTCCTTGGGGATCCATTTTCTAGCTATTACTTTCTTCTTATCTTGTCCCCTAGCAATTAGGCATTTATAGGCCTTTTCATTTTTCTTTTCTTTGTATCCTAGGCCCTTTTTGTTGAAACTTGCCCTTTGGCTCCCTATAATCATGTTCAATGTGTTGGAGCCAATAGTGAATTTCTCTAGGGCTTTTGTCAAATAGTCTACCTTTTCCCTTAAAGCCCTATTTTCCTCTATGCATGCATCATTAACATCCAAAGGCATATAGTCATGTGAACATGCATCATTTAAGCTAGAAGAAATATCATTATTATTTAAGCATGCATTTTCTAGCTTATTTTCTAATGCCTTAATTTGATCAAGCATGCTTTTATTTTTCTTTTTCATTTCAAATAAGTCCCTAGTTAAACTAGAAATTATGGAAACTATTTTCTTAGGAGAGGCATTCGTTACTATAGTTTCCATGTCTTCTTCTTCTTCTTTGGATGAGGAGGATGTAGAAGCTCCCCCTTCACTTGAGCTCTCTCCACTTGAGCTTGATTCTTCATTTGAGGAGGAGGAGGAGCAATCCGAGTCATGAAGAGCCATTAGTGCTAGGTTGGAATAGACATGCTCTTCTTCTTCGGATGAGGATGAGGAAGCAAGGTCATCCCATGTCTTTGCTTTGAGAGCCATGGCTTTTCCTCTTTCCTTGGCCTTCTTTTCTTCTTCATTTTTCTTCTTGCTCCCCTTCTTCTTCTTCTTTTCTTCCTTCTTTTTTCTTTCCTCTTTGCTCTTGTTTAGGAGGGGACAATTGTCCCTTATGTGTCCCTCCCCTTGACAATTGTAACAAATGATCTTCCCCCTTGGTCTTCTATTCCTATCATTAGATTTATCAAATCTAAAATTCTTAAATGCATGCCTTACCTTCCTTACCATGTAGGCTTCTTCCGTGCTATCCATGGAAGAGGTAGAGGCTTCATCATCGGAGGAGGAGGGGATCTCTATCTTCTTCTTCCCCTTATTTGCCATCAAGGCTACTCCTCTTAAGGGTTGAATTCTAGGCTCTTCTTGTATTCCTTCAAGCCTAGTTTCGTGGAGCTCCATTGTTGAGAAAAATTCCTCCAAGGTACTTCCAAGTTCTTGGAGATGTAAAACGAATCCACCATGGAGCTCCATCTTGAGGACCGGGGAAAGGCATCTATGACCTTCATTACTATATCCCGGTTGGAGAGCTTTTCTCCTACACTTGTTAGCCCAATTAATATTTCTTTAAATCTAGAATGTAGGGAAGTTACCTTTTCTCCCTTTTAAAGCTTAATATTTGATAGTTGGGAGCGGAGGAGATCCCTTCTTGCTAGCTTGGCTTCCGAAGTGCCTTCATGAAGTTCAACTAGCTTCTCCCACATCTCCTTACCACTAGAATATTCCCCTATCCTATTGACTTCTTGTTGGGGGAGTACATTGTATAGGTGGTGCTTGGCCTTTGAATTTGCCAAATATTCTTCTCTTTGCCTCTTGCTCCACCTTGATTTCTCCAATGGCTCCCCATTTTCGTTCCTAGGCAACTCAAAACCGTTTTCCATTATTAATAGAATTTCAAAGTCGGTTTTGAAGAATACCTCCATTCTCTTTTCCCACCAAGAGAATTCACCGTCGAACTTCGGTGGGTGGATGTTTGAGCAGGCCATTTTTGATGTAGAGCTTGTTACGGCGGTTAGTCCGGTGACAAGCTAACCTGGCTCTGATACCACTTGTTGGGGATCGATTGGCCAACTAGAGGGGGGTGAATAGCCCTCGTTCATTTGATGTCGTATTTTACTCGTCTACAAAACGTTAGCGCAAGCAGAATATACAAATACAAATAAAGACAACACAAAAGATAGACAAGCAATACAAACACGAGATGTAACGTGGTTCACGGCTACGCCTCTAATCCACGGTCCGAATCGTCCACAGTGAATCACTCCGCAATCTATCCACTAGATCTCTCCTTTGCACAAAGCTAGGTGGAGGTAACCTCTTTTACACAAAGATCACTCTTCTACAATGGAATGAAGATTAGAGCAAGTAGAAGAGTGGGAAATCGTTTAGGGCACTTTGGGAGTAGTTGGGCGTTCAAGCATTAACCTCCCAAAGCCCCATCCCCTTCCTTTTTATAGAGGAAGAGGGTTTCTTCCCGTTGACACAGGATCAGTCGACTGATGCCCTCGATCAGTCGACTGGTCCTGTAGTCGTTGCCCAATAACGACCGCTTTCCACGTTGGATACCATCCAACGGTACTGGCATCAGTCGACTGATCCTACCATCAGTCGACTGATGCTCGATCAGTCGAGTGCTCAACTGAGTCGACTCCATTCTGTGCCCGTGCACAGTGCCATCAGTCGACTGCCATTCCTTGGCAATGACCGCCAAGCACTAAATCGGGTCTTATACCGGTCGATCGACCCATCGACTCGGATCGATCATTGCCATTCCTGGCGATCGGTCGTGTCGAAACCCATCCGACACTTGGCCAAATGGCCAAGTTTCACCTAAGAGCTACCCCTTCCTGGGTTACATTTGTTGGGTTTCCGGCACCGCGGCGTGTGTGTGTTCGATCATGTTTCGTAAACATGAGCACAGCGGAAGCAATAAAAATAATAAATACTCCTATTTATTACAACACACACAACACACGCATGCTATTACAACAAGTGTAGACATAACCGTAAATTAAAATTGCAATAAATGGAAATTAAACTACGTTATACCTTCCGTATGACGTGTAGCGGGAACGGCATCAACCGGAACGATCCTCGTAAGAATCGTCTCTATCCGTATCCACGCCGAGCTCCTCGGGATGACTTCGCCAAGCCACGAGCTTCGTCTTAGTACGGGTTACTAGCCTCGTGTTGAAGACGACGTGATCGAGAGATGATCACGATCCGAATCCAAATTCGGACCTAAAAACAAGTCCTCAAGACTTGCTTCTCCGGAGAGGTATTCGTCAACCGATTGACGAATCCTTCGTCCTCCACCTCAGAGGATTACCGGAGATCAAATCCCCGGTATGTTAGCCGCTGTCGGAGCACTAACCGTCGTCCAAACGACGCTCCGACGAGAGGAGAAGAAGCTGTCCAGAAAACTGGACAGCTTGGTGGAGGAGATAGGCGCCGGCCAAAACAAGGAGACAAAAGCTCACCTTGATGCCGAACCTTTTAGGGGATCACCGGAGGGTCGCCGGAGGTTCACCGGCTGGAGCTTGGATGCCGGCAAGGGTCTTGACGGCAGCACAATCAAGCTGGGCGGCAAGGAGCTTGGGCGGCACAACCTGGTTGGGCGGCAACTCCTTGGAGGCTAGGGTTTTGATTTTTGGATTCAGGTTTAACAATCCCTTAAGCCCATTTTTATAGAGAACTAATTCTCTTAATGGTTAATGGATCATATCCATAAAGCCCGTTAACCCGCTCCATTAAGATAAGTTAAAATAAACCAAACCATGATGGTTTATTTTAAGTTAAAACGAACCGAACCAACTTTTGGTTCATTCGTTTAAAATAAACCAAACCCTTTGGTTTATTCTTATCCATTGGATTAGAACCAAACAATTTTGGTCCATCCATTACGTCTTCATAAGACGCAGCCATCCACGCCCATTGCGATCAAACAATTTCATGCTCGCTTATGTTTGGTCCAACCAAACATAGTTTCTCTGGCCGAGAATCCCATTCTCAAGCTCGCTTTAAATCCTTTGGATTACACTCGCCAGCGCGGTGACCAAATAGGTTCTCGCTTTATGTTGGCCGCCTATAATTAACCATTAATTATAGAACCATCATGAGTGGCACCTAGTAGTACATCATGATCCCCAATTAACCAAAAGATCAACTGATCCGTAACTATTTCAAACCCTTCAAGAGCTCGAATGAATCGCGGCCCCATTCCCTTCACTCATCTTATACCCACTTGGTTCAGTGACATGGTCTATTGTGTCAGCCTCACTAGGTCGACTACGCCACACCTAGCCCAAGTATCATTTCCTCGCCCTACGATTCTAGTTACTCCACATGTATCAAGAGTACTTACTCTAAACATGTAATGCTTTGCCAAAGACTTTAGTAACAATCCGACGAGAGGCCATGGGTATACATCTCCTCGCAAGGAGTGGTGAATCTTTATAGGCTATTCAAACACCTTCGATCACTTCGACTTATACCCAATCATCCCGGTCCACATCTCCTTAGAGATGTTTGCTTAAGATGTCAAAGCATAAGTCTCCATGATCAAGATGACTTGAATACCGCAAGTCAAAGGAACATCGCACTTAAGCCACAAGAAGAACTTCATCGACATATCTATATATGCAGAGAACCATATGAAGTCTTACTACTGGTCACTCCAATGAACTAGTTACCATAACTAGCATCCACGATTAACTCCGACATCACTATGTCTCCACCAAAGGAGAATCACCGCTTGATACACCAAGGAGTATACTGCTAGTCTCAACAGAATTGATGGTGTCCGATTCATCAATTCATCGACTAGGATAATTCCGATACATCACAATTACACATGTAGAGATACTCACTAGTTGTGATCCAATCACAAATTCTCTCATGCCGTGAATCGATCGTGACATTCAAGAAATGAGTTTAAGATCCAATCAAATACATAAAACATGTATACTCAAATAGTGAATCTTCATTTATCATATAAATGGTTCATACATAAGGCGATTGCCTTAGGACATCTCTCATATATTACTAACAGACTCCCACTTGGCCTAATGCCAATCGCTACGGTATCCAATACCATAAGCACTAACATGACCCTCAAACTTACTTTGAGGTAATGCTTTAGTCAAAGGATCCGCTACGTTCCTTTCAAAGGGGAATTTTCTCGATTTGTATTTCGCTCCTACTTATGATCTCTCGATAAGATGATAGCGCGGCTACAAGTTTGGATCGCTGATGAGACCTTGGCTCTTTCGGCCGGTGCAATTGCTCCATTGTTGTCGCAGTAGACCAGATTGCTTCAACAATGGCCGAATCACACCAAGTTCATGAACGAACTTCTTGATCCAAACCGCCTCTTCACGCTCCGCGCAATATATTCTCGCCTCAGCAGAATCCGCTCCTCTTGTTTGGAACTTTTCCAACTCATCGCGCTTCATTCAAGGTGAACACGATCCGCATCGAGACTCGAATCATCCTTGTCCGTCCCGAAGCCGCATCCAGATACCCGCAGATCACCATGTCCCTTCTCCATATATTAGGAACACATCGATTACGTATTGCTTTAGGATCATCTTAACGGCCACCCGTAGTCCATTCTGGGTCAGGCCGAAAGTATCTGCTCGTGACACTCGGGCATCACGATACATCGGGCCTCAATAACATAGCATACATGATAGATCTATTGCGGATGCATAGGAATCTTACTCATGCAAATCCTCTCGTCTTACGTGCGCGGACACATAGACTTGAAAGGTGTACCCCATGCACGATGGGCGGATAACCTTTCTTGGATTGACATGCTAAACCTCTTTGCTTTTCGGTCTATATATGTAGGCTGCGAAAGACCAAAGCAACCGTTTGATCTATCTCTATAGATCTTAATCCCAGGATGTAGGTTGCTTCTCGAGTCTTTCATGGAGAATGTCTTGGATAACCAAACCTTAAGCGGTAGTAAGATTGACACATCGTTTCCTATAAGTAATATGTCATCGACATACAATACTAGGAACACATTTGCCTCCCACTAACCTTCTTGTACACACAAGGTTAAATGCGGATTTTGTGAAATCAAACTTTTTGATGTCTCATCAAAGCGGATATTCGACTCACGGATGCTTGCTTCAATCCATAAATGGATCGTCATGCAATTTGCATACCTTGGTTTTATCAGCCGATGTGAAACCCTCGAGTTGTATCATATACCGTCCTCGGCGAGTTTCCATTAAGGAAAGCATTTTCACATCCATCTGCCATATCTCATAATCATAATGAGCCGCTATGGCGGGAGCATCGAATGGATTTAAGCATAGCTACGAATAGGTTTCGTCATAATCAACACCTTGCTTTTGGCGATATCCTTTCGCCACCAATCTAACCTTATAGGTAATCACATTACCATCCATGTCGGTTTTCTTCTTGAAAACCCACTTGCACCCTATAGGCTTTATGCCTTGGTGGAGTCAACCAAGTTCCAAACTTGGTTTTCATACATGGAATCCATTTGACTTCATGGCACCAAGCCACTTATCCCTTCTACGAACTTGTCGGCACTTCTTCATAAGCTGGTAGGCTCCTCATCATCAATGAGTAACACGTCGTTCGATTCACTTACGAAATCCATATCTCTCGGGAATATTGCGTGTTCTACGGATCTACTGAAGATGTGGTGTTACAATAAGTCGGTGATTGCTCATCACTATGAGTTGTCAGGTTGTGTACTTCACCGGTATCTCATTAATGTCTATTTGAGTCTCTCGAGCCTCCTCAAGCTCAGCGACACTCCCAGTTTTCTTGCAGAGAAACTCTTTCTCTAGAAACACAGCATGCCTTGAAACAAACACCTTTTGTTCCACAGGATGATAGAATTGGTAACCCCTTGTTTCCTTAGGGTATCCAATAAATAGACATTTATCAGACTTAGCATCCAGTTTGTCGATCTGATCCTTCACATAAGCGAGACAACCCCATATCTTCAAGTAAGATACATGAGGTTTCTTACCATTCCATATCTCATATGGAGTAGTTGAGACTACCTTGGTAGGCATTACATTTAACAAGTAAGCAATGTCTGAAGTGCATAACCCCAAAGGACTTGGGAAGAGTTGCATGATTCATCATTGACGACCATGTCCAACAAGTCGATTCGCCTCTCGGATACACCATTATCTTTGTGGTGTATAGGAGTCCATTGAGACAATATGCCATTGTCTCTTAGATAATCAAGAAACTCTTGACTTAAGTATTCACCACCTCGATCCGATCGAAGTATTTTAATACTCTTGTCATGTTGTTTCTCTATTTCATTTCTGAATTCTTTGAACCTTTCAAAGGCTTCAGACTTGTGTTTCATCAAGAACACATACCCAAACCGTGAGTGATCATCGGTGAAGGTAATGAAGTAGCTATAGCCTCCTAATGCTTGAGTTGACATAGGTCCACATACATCGGTATGTACTAAACCTAGTAACTCTCCCACTCGTTCACCTTTTCGGTAAAGGTAACTTAGTCTTCTTGCCTTTTAAGCATGATTCGCATGTATCGTATGAATCCAATTCAAACGATTCCAGAATTCCACATCGGTGTAATTCGGACATGCGTTTCTTGCTTACATGGCCAAGACGACAATGCCACATGTAGGAGTCTATTTGATTATCCTTTCGAGCACTGTTGCTCGCCCGATATTGCAAATGTCCTTTGGATCGTCAGCGTATAAACACCATTGCTTAAAGTTCCGGTCCATAAAGAACCCCATTCAAAGTTATGTAACAACAATTGTTACTAAGCGTCAAATGGAAACCATTTCTATTTAAACAAGAAATAGAAATGATGTTCTTTATCAGCGAAGGAATATAAAAGCAATTGTCGAGTTCTAAGACAAGTCCCTGTGAGGAGTTTCAACAAATACGTTCGATGGCGAGTCGACAACCTTTGCTCCATTCCCAACACGCAAATTTGACTCTCCCTTGACGAGTCTTCTTCTATTCCTTAGCCCATGTATGTCATTACATATATGTGAGCCACACCCGGTATCCAATACCCAAGTGTCTGAGGAAATAGAATGACAATCAATAAAGAAGATTTCTGAAGAAGATGGGGCATCCGATGCCTTATCCTTCTTCACGGACTCAAGATAAATCTTGCACTTTCTTCATAAATGGCTCTCCTTGCCATAATGATGGCAAGTTTCCTTTTAATGCTAGTTCTACCTTCTTAGCCCTTCTCTTCTTTCCCTTCTCTGTTCCTTTGACTTCCTCTTAGAACCTTTCTTGAGGAATCAACTATGACAGTCCCCCTGGTCATGCTTCTCGAAGACTCCACAGTCTTGACATATTGAGCGATACCACGAGATGAACCTCCTAGCATCTCGAGGTGAAGAGGAGCTTTGAGACTTGAACTTTTGAATCTCACTTGCTCATCAACCAACTCACAAAGATGAAGGACTACGATATGAGCATCCATATGCTCATGTTGTTTTCGTAGCTTAGGTTCCATCATGGCTAGCATGATGCAACTCATTTGTTCGAATCACTCACATGTTTACGATAGGCCAACAATTGGTCTAAAGTTGCATCGTCACTAGCCCAGCGGGAAGAAGGCGCCGAGGACATACACAAGCTTTTCACCTTGAGAACAATTCTCAAGTTTCTAAGCGATCCAAGAAGTTCGGCCCAATCAATTTATTTGAATCCAAAATGGAACGCAAATTCAAACACATCATGATCAATTTATTGACCTAGAAATACAAAACGAGCATATATGAGAAAATGATTTTAAAATGCATCAATATACATTTATAAATCCCATTCATTTTTCGAATTTCAAAACCCCAAAATCACTTGGAGATTGTAGGTCCATCTCTCGAATGGGCTGATATCCATCATAGTTATGAACAACCTTGGAGAGAGTCCAACAAGCCATTCATAACTCTGACGGTAGGTATCATCTATACCGATTGCATATCCGTATATGCAACTATCACAATGTGCTATCAACTAATTGAATGTTCACACATACATCGGGTTGTTAACACATTAACAAGTATGCATCATATGCAACTTCACCTCCTTTACATCGACCTTGGAGAGAGTCCAACAAACCGATGCTCGGGTTAAAGCCAACCCATTAATCGGGACATAGTTTTAATATGGTTAGGCGCATTCAACCAATTAGCCCAGCTTGGAGAGAGTCCAACAACCAAAGCTAACGATTGACCTCGGCTCTTACCATATTAGTATTAAACTATTCCATGGTTTGAACATATTGAGTTGGCCAGGGCTTGGAAAGTCAACAACCCAAACAAGAAGCAGAACTACTGGTTCTAACCATATTAATGGAAGGTGTAGGCTTTAATATTGATTAAGGGTTTTATGTCTCATCCTCTTTGCATGCAAATAACTATTATCTACATGGCATGGCATACATGGCATACATCTACATGTCACGACACGCATGGCATAATGTTATGCATCTAATGCAATTACATGGCATACAATTATGTCATGTCTATATTTCCTTATATGTCATAACTATTTATGGAAATAAAATATGTTTAAGATTTGATTCTCCAAATCAAATCATAATTAAATTAGAAACAAATTTCGAATCTAATCACATATTTTATTCATGGAATTATTTGATTAAGGAAAATCTATTTAGGAAACCAATTTCCTAAATCATTAAAACTACTTATGGAAATTAAAATATTTTAAGATTTGATTTCCCAAATCAAATCATGATTAAATTAGGAAACAAATTTCCAGAATCTAATCAAATATTTTATTTATGGAAAATATCAATTTCCATAAATACTTCCAACTTTCCAAAAGTGGAAGATTTCCATAAATACTTCTAGACTTTCCAAAATTGAAAAATTTCCATAAATACTTCTAAATTTCCAAAATTAGAAAATTTCCAGAAATACATTATGACTATCGCATAAAACCATTTTACGATTATGTCGAAACACAACCTCATCTGATACCCTTTGTTGGGTTTGGCCTTGGCGTGTGTGTGTTCGATCATGTTTCGTAAACATGAGCACAGTGAAGCAATAAAAATAATAAATACTCCTATTTATTACAACACACACAACACGCATGCTATTACAACAAATGTAGACATAAGTAAATTAAAATTGCAATAAAGGAAATTAAACTACGTTATACCTTCCATTATGGCGTGTAGCGGAAACGGCATCAACCGGAGCGATCCTCGTAGAATCGTCTCTATCCGTATCCACGCCGAGCTCCTCGGGATGACCGCTAAGCCACGAGCCGTCTTTGCGGGTTACTAGCCTCGTGTTGAAGGCGGCGTGATCGAGAGATGATCACGATCCGAATCCAAATTCGGACCTAAAAACAAGTCCTCAAGACTTGCTTCTCCGGAGAGGTATTCGTCAACCGATTGGCCAGAATCGCCGTCCTCCACCTCAGAGGATTACGGAGATCAAATCCCCGGTATGTTAGCGCTGTCGGGCACTAACCGTCGTCCAAAGCGGACGCTCCGACGAGAAGGAGAAGCTGTCAGAAAACTGGACAGCTTGGTGGAGAGATAGGCGCCGGCCAAAACAAGGAGACAAAAGCTCACCTTGATGCGAACCTTTTAGGGATCACCGGAGGGTCGCGGAGGTTCACCGGCTGGAGCTTGGATGCGGCAAGGGTCTTGAGCAGCACAATCAAGCTGGGCGGCAAGGGCTTGGGCGGCACAACCTGGTTGGCGGCAACTCATGGAGGCTAGGGTTTTGATTTTTGGATTCAGGTTTAACAATCCCTTAAGCCCATTTTTATAGAGAACTAATTCTCTTAATGGTTAATGGATCATATCCATAAAGCCCGTTAACCCGCTCCATTAAGATAAGTTAAAATAAACCAAACCATGATGGTTTATTTTAAGTTAAAACGAACCGAACCAACTTTTGGTTCATTCGTTTAAAATAAACCAAACCCTTTGGTTTATTCTTATCCATTGGATTAGAACCAAACCATTTTGGTCCATCCATTATGTCTTCATAAGACACTGCCCATCCATGCTTCCATTGCGACTGAAACAATTTCATGCTCGCTTTATGTTTGGTCCAACCAAACATAGTTTCTCTCGGTCTGAGAATCCCATTCTCAAGCTCGTTTTAAATCCTTTGGATTACACTCGTTGTGCGTGTGACCAAATAGGTTCTCGGTTTATGTTGGCCGTCTATAAT
Organism: Wurfbainia villosa; assembly: GCA_025175895.1. Lineage (NCBI taxonomy): Eukaryota > Viridiplantae > Streptophyta > Magnoliopsida > Zingiberales > Zingiberaceae > Wurfbainia > Wurfbainia villosa. The sequence goes on along the minus strand of CM046000.1, from coordinate 30,574,500 downwards.
TAACCATTAATTATAGAACGATCATGAGTGGCACCTAGTAGTACATCATTCAATTTACGTATTGCTAAGTCAGTGGAGAGCGAAGGCCTCCATCAGGGGCTGCTCACGTCTAAAATCTTATTGATGACCCTATCACTCATCTTATACCCACTTGGTTGGGACATGGTCTATTGTGTCGGTCCCACTAAGTGACTCTATCACACCTAGCCCAAGTATCATTTCCTCGTCCTCTGATTCTAGTTACTCCACATGTATCGAAGTACTTTACTCTAAACATGTAATGCTTTGGCCAGACTTTAGTAACAATCAAGCGAGAGGCCATGGGTATACATCTCCTCGCAAGGAGTGGTGAATCCTTTATAGGCTATTCAAACACCTTGATCACTTGACTTATACCCAATCATCCGGGTCCACATCTCCTTAGAGATGTTTGCTTAAGATGTCAAAGCATAAGTCTCCATGATCAAGATGACTTGAATACACGCAAGTCAAAGGAACATCGCATAAGCTTAAGCCATGATAGAACTTCATTGACATATCTATATATCAGAGAACCATATGAAGTCTTACGGGGTCACTCGATGAACTAGTTACCATAACTAGCATCCACGATTAACTCGGACATCACTATGTCTCCGGCCGGTGAGAATCATTTGCTTGGATACACCAAGGGTATACCTCGTGCTAGTCTCAGCGAATTGATGGTGTCAGTTCATCAATTCATCGACTAGGATAATTAGATACATCACAATTACACTTGTAGAGATACTCACTAGTTGTGATCCAATCACAAATTCTCTCATGCTGTGAATCGTATCGTGGACATTCAGTAAATGAGTTTAAGATCCAATCAAATACATAAAACATGTATACTCAAATAGTGAATCTTCATATATCATATAAATGGTTCATACATAAGGCGATTGCCTTAGGACATCTCTCATATATTACTAACAACATTCACTCACTCTCATCTCTCGGAGTCCCTCGCCTTCGAAGTTCTCTTCGTTCTCGGCCACGTCCCTCGGCAGCATCAGGCACACGGCTCTGCAATGCTCCTTCACGTCTCTTGCCTCGAAGTCTACTTCCTCCGGCTTCACTCCAAGCTTCTCGTCCGGCGGTCCCTCGGATGCTCCAAGCGCACGGCTTCCGCAAAGCTATCCTTCAACGACTCAAGGCACGAGTCATGAGATGTGAAACTCGCCACGACTCCATGTGCGAATTACTAAGTCCTGCACGACTTCAACGCACATATCAAATCAACATAACACACTAACTTAAACCCTTTGGCACACCATCAAAACCATATTACGGCAAGAGAATGCCTTAACAGAAGGAAGAAGAGATTGAGAGTTGCCGGCCAAAAGCTTCAAGGGAGGACCCTAAACCTTTGTTCCACTGGCCAAAGAGAAGGAGAGGACCTGTTTTGGACGCCGGCCAAGGGCTAGAAGGAGCTCAATGGGCGCCGACAGCTAGAGGAAGAAGAAGAAAGCAAGGAAATCTTTCCTTATTAGGTGCCGCCCAAGCCCAAACCCTAGCTCCTATCTCTTGCCGCCAACCTCCAAAACCCTAGCTTCTCTTGATTGTCTCTCCATGCCAACCCCTCAAACTCCTTTTATAGAGTTAAGGATAAGCCTCCTTTTAATCTCCACCATTGGTTCTAGGGATTTAATCTCAACCGTCGGATCTAGAGATTTAATCTCCATCGTCGGATCTTAGAGATTTAATCTCTACCTTTGGATCTAGAGTTTTGTTTCTATCCATTGGATCTAAGCTTCAAGAGGTGTTAATAGGCTACAATAGGGACCATGAGGAGGAGTTGGATCTTGGCCACCCATGGATCAAGCCCACATAAAGTCCTATCCATTAATGATAATCCAATCCACTAAAGGATTATCATTGAACTTCCTCACCAATCCCCATATGATAATATGGGCTCTATATATTATTTGTACATTTTTTCCCCGTGTTTAAGATCTCGAATGTCCGTCGATTAATTAATTTACTGACCATTAATTAATCAACATCTAACTCCATGAGTAGTACCACTCAACCTTTTCATCATGCCGGACCAAGTCCACCTGCAGGGTTTACATGATGAACCTTATGAGCTCCTCAAGGGGACATCATCATCCTAATATATAGGACATAGTTTCCTCCTATAATCAACGACACACCATATAAATAATATCATCTCCCAACTTATCGAGCCTATCGATTTAATCTATAAATCTCCCCATTGATAAATCAAAGAGATGAGTACTAAGTATATGTGCCCGTTATTATATCGGGATTAAGAGTATGTATAATATAATACCCGAGGTCCGATTCGATTATGTAGTCAACAATAAATCGAATCACCTCTAAGTCGGTCCTGCTCAATACACACAAAGTGCACTAGTGTGATTCTTGTTGGAATGTATACTGAAAGCCTAGCTCTTTTTGTATGAACATTTTTATTTTGAAATAAGAATCACATGATCATTGTTTGCACTTTATATTTATTATATGTGTGCATATTGTCTAATATTTTACATTGTAGATAACATGGTGCTTGGTGTGGCACATAAGATCATGTTATCAGTCCCTTGTAAAATATAAGTAGAGGCTCACAACCAAGATGGTTTTGGACAAACCATTGGCACGGTTGTAGTGTAGCTTGGTATTGGTTTGTCTTGAACATAGAGTTACACTAGTACACTTAGGTGTATTGAGCAGGACCGACATAGAGGTGATTCAATTTATTGCTGACTACATAATTGAATCGGACCTCGGATATTATGTTGTACATGCTCTTAATCCCGATATAATAACGCACACATCTACTTAGTCTTTATTTCTTTGATTTACCAAAGGGTGAGATTTAGATGGATTAAATCAATATGCCCGATTAAGTTGGGAAATTATATTATTTTACATGGTGTGCCGTTGATTATAGGAGGAAACTGTGTCTATATATTAGGTTGATGATGTCCCCTTGAGGAGCTCATAAGGTTCATCATGTAAACCCTGCAGGTTGACTTAGTCAACATGATGATAAGGTTGAGTGGTACTACTCGAGGAGTTAGATGTTAATTGATTGATGGTTAGTAAATCAATTAATTGGCGGACATTCGATATCTTAAACACGGGAGATGGATGTACAAATAATATATGGAGCCCATATTAATTTATGGGGGTTGGTGAGGTAGTTCAATGATGATCCTCTAGTGGAATGGAACATCATTGATGGATCAAGTTTGTGTGGTTCCGATCCATCGGGTGGCAAAGATCCAACTCCTCCTCATGGTCCCTATCGTAGCCTAACATAATCCTCATGAAGTCTAGATCCAAGAATGTAAAACAAAACTCTAGAATCGACGGTTGGGATGAAACCCTAGATCCGACGGTTGGGATGAAACCCTAGATCCGACGGTTGGGATGAAACAATAGATCCGATGATTGGGATAAAACCCTAGATCCGACGGTGGAGATTAAATCCCCAGATTCGACGGTGGAGATTAAAGGAGGCCTAGGCCTAACTCTATAAAAGGAAGGCTAAGGGTTGGGCGGCAAGAACAATCAAGGAAGTTAGGGTTTTAGGTTGGGCGGCTAGGGTTTGGAAGATTGGCTTGGGCGGCAATTCTTGGAAAGGAAAAGCCGGTGCCCATCTTCTTCCAACTTGTTTTGGCCGGCGCCCATCTTCATTGTTCCTTCTCTTATTCCTTGGCCGACGGCAACCTCTCTTCAAGGTTGGTCGGTGTTCATTGATCCATCACCTTGGTGGCCGGCGACATCTTCTATCCAAAGTTGGCCGGCGCCCAATCATTCACTCCTTGGCCGGCGATTACATTGAGCTCCTTGGCTTGGTGGCCAGTTCTAGAAAGGAGAAGGAGTTTTGCTTGGTTCTTCTCTTTGTTCACAGCGAACAAGGATGGGAAGAACGCGATCTAGGAGGCTTCTACTCGTGGAGGATCTTCGTCCACACGACGTCCACGAGGAGGATAGGACATACGGTAGAAGATCGTGAGGTATAAAAGTTTTACAACTTTATTTTCTAATCTTAGCATGTTCTTTTATGTGTTGATTATACAAGTGTGCATTTGTATATATTTTGTATAATCATGGACCTCGAAGACAAACACAAAAACCAGCGATCCGTCCGTCGTCTCTTCCGCGGCTAACCAACTAGAAGAGTTGTGTTGGTTGAACAACTAGTTTGTTCAAGCGATCACTCAAGTTGTTAGCACGACGATGAATTGGTTGTGCTAAGGAAACTCATCCCATCCGGATTAGTTCTTTCATTAGTGAAAATTTTAATCCGGGGACATGGGAGCCAATGAGCCTCCAAAGCAACTACCAACAATTGGTATCAGAGCCACGGTTTCCGGTTTTGTGTGTTTTGGATTCAGTTACTTTCATGCACATATCATATTTTGAGTATACTGGATAATAGTAGGATGTGCGTAGGCTAACTTTTTGGTTGCAGGCATAAGATCCGACTATTATGGCTATTTTGTTGTATGTGATTGTTTTGTGTGTGATTGTATGTATATTATTTGAATCCTCGGGGTTGACGAGGCTAGATTAGTATTTAATTTTTGTAATTAAATACGACATTGTTTAGCCTCTCATTTTAGTTTACTTTCGATCTAGATTATTTGTACACTCTTTCGTGGAGTATAGGATCGATGGATGTAAATTAAAATGATATATCTCGACTCGGATCTCTTTGGTGACTTGCGCACGGGAAAAGATGGAGCGGACGAGGTGGCGACACGACGGGATGCGTATTGGAGAACAATGCCATAATAGTTGGAAAAATTCTGTTTTTTTCCATATTTATTGCTTATTTGTTTTATATGCATGTTGTGTATGCTTTAAAATTCCTCATTTTCAATTTACTAAGTGGGAGAGGGATATTTTAATTAATTCCCGCGGCCTCCATTACAATTTGACGTGTGATGCAACAAACTTGTGTGTCGGCTCTGAGTGCCTTCCTCCCTACGGACGGGTTTGTTTGCGGATCACTAGGTCAAATAATGGTTATAGGAAATTATCTAGGAGCATGTGTACTTCCACAGCGGTAAGACACATAATCCGAAATAATTCCCTTAGTATCGTGTAATGGTGCACACTTATATGCAAATAAAAGTATCCTCCCCATCGGAGTCACTGCGTTTATTTGTAGGGCCAAAGAAGAACCAACTATTAATTTTATTTGTCAAAAAGTAAGGTTGACAAGATAATAAAATTAATGGATAAAACCTCCTCTTACAAATGTTGAATTCGTATACGTCCACACAGCGTGGCATGCGACATTCTCGGTGATTTGAGGTGTTGGTTGATTTCGGAATTTTATTGTTTTGAGGAATCAATAATATTTGAAATCTAATGTTTTGATCATTATGATTCTTAGGATTTTAAAATGGCTTTCAACCCACTTGCTGTCATATTAAAAGAAAATAAACTTACTGGAACAAACTACATTGATTGGAAAAGAAATCTGGATATTGTCTTAACTATGGAGGAGTACAAATTTGTACTCTTCGAGGTCTGTCCTCCTAAGCCCACCGATGACTCTGATGAAAAGGAGAAATAAAGTTATAAGAAATGGATCAAGACAGATGAGATGGCACGGTGTTACATTTTGGCATCTATGTCAAATATGCTGCAACATCAGCATCAGGGCATGGCCACAGCTTATGACATGATGTTCAATCTCAAGGAACTTTTCGGACATCATAGTAGGGCAGCTAGACATGAGGCGATGAGACACTTGATGATGACCACCGTGATCGAGGGAACACCCGTTAGGGATCATGTTCTCAAGATGATGGTTCATCTTAATGAGATGGAAGTCCTCGGAGCTGAGATCAATGGGGAAACCCAGGTCGATATCATTCTCCAGTCTCTGCTTAGGAGTTTTGAGCAGTTCCGCCTCAACTACAACATGAACATAAGGTTGTATTCGTTGGCGGAGCTTCTGACAGAACTCCAGGCGGCGGAGGGGCTTTTTCGTCAAAGCGCTCAAGCCATGGTCGCTCAAAAGGTTTCTTCCACTAAATCGAAAGGTAAGAAGAAGAAGAAGCAAGGTGGAGCGAAGAAAGTGGCAGTGGGACCTCAGGCAGGAGTGAAGAAGCCAAAAGGCAAGTGCTTCACTTGCAAGCAGACTAGACATTGGAAGGCGGACTGTCCTCGCCGAAAGAACAAAGGTATATCTTCTTGTTTAGTTGTCGAAACATGTTTAGCGGTGTTATCCATCAGTGCCTGGTGTGTAGATACAAGAGCCACTGATCATGTCTGCAATACTTTGCAGGGGTTCCAGGAAACCCGACGACTAGCTGAGGGAGAGATTACCGTCTTCATGGGCAATGCTTCAAAGGTGGCGGCTATTGTAGTGGGAGACGTTTATTTATCTTTTGATAGGAATAAAGTTTTGGTTTTGAGAAATTATCTTTATGTACCTACTTTTAGAAAGAATTTAATTTCAGTTTCTAAATTGTTTATGGATGGATATTCTGTTTCTTTTAATGACAAAGTGGTTATAAAAAGTAATAGGGAGATTATCCGTTCTGGTACATTGGTTGACAATTTATATACTCTTGAACCGAAAACTCCCACGATGCATATAGAAGTCAATAACTCATCTTCTAAGTCTAATAAGAGAAAAGAACCTTCAAGAATGAACGGACATATCTTTGGCATCTAAGGCTTGGTCATATTAACCTAAGCAGAATTCAAAGGTTGATAGCTGATGGACCTTTGGGTTCATTAGTGGTGGAGGATCTCCCAACCTGCGAATCTTGCTTTGAAGGTAAAATGACCAAGAGGCCTTTCAAGGCCAAGGGGTATAGAGCCAAAGATGTGTTAGAATTTGTTCATTCTGATTTGTGCGGTCCTATGTCTATCCAGGCAAGAGGTGGTTTTGAATATTTCGTCTCTTTTATAGACGATTATTCAAGATATGGATACATTTACTTGATGCGCCGCAAGTCTGAATCCTTTGACAGGTTCAAAGAATTCAAGACTGATGTGGAGAACCGTCAAGGTAAGAGTATCAAGACCCTACGATCTGATCGTGGTGGTGAGTACCTCTTGGGAGAGTTTAGGAATTACTTATCAGAGGCTGGGATTCAATCCCAATTGTCTGCACCTGGCACACGCCAGCAGAATGGTGTAGCGGAGCGAAGGAATAGGACTCTTATAGAGATGGTCAGATCGATGATGAGTTATTTTGATTTACCTGTTTCGTTCTGGGGGTATGCGCTGGATACGACAATGTATACTTTGAACTTGGTTCCATCTAAATCAGTACCTTCTACCCCTGTAGAATTGTGGACTGGGCGAAAGCCTAGTCTGAGACATATTCGGATATGGGGGAGTCCAGCACATGTGCTGAAGGCTGATGCTGGTAAGTTGGAACCTCGTACAGAAGTGTGCATGTTTGTTGGCTACCCTAAGGGAACGAAAGGTGGTTTGTTTTATAATCCTAGAGATCAGAAAGTGATCGTTAGCATGAACGCCAGATTTCTAGAGGAGGATTATGTAATGAACCACAAGCCCAAGAGTAGGATTGTTCTTGAGGAGTTGACAGGGGAAGTCCCGACTTCAGTACCACCGGTACAAGAGGAGATACCACAAGTCACTGCACCGCGTGTCACAGAGCATACACAGGAGGCACCTCGTCGTAGTGGGAGGGTTGTTAGACAACCCGAAAGATTCATATTTTTGGGAGAGTCTTCGGACTTAGTCCCTGGTGAACATGAACCTGATCCCTGGACATATGACGAGGCACTCCAAGATAGAGATGCAGTATCTTGGCAAAGAGCGATGAATTCAGAGATAGAATCTATGGATTCTAATCAGGTCTAGGAGCTAGTAGAACCACCCGATGGTGTAAAAGCCATTGGATGCAAGTGGATCTACAAGAGAAAGAGAGGAGTAGATGGGAAGGTTGAGACCTTCAAAGCTAGGCTTGTTGCGAAAGGGTATACTCAGAAAGAGGGTATCGATTATGAGGAGACCTTTTCGCCGGTAGCTATGCTTAAGTCTATCCGGATTCTTTATCTATAGCTGCTCATATGGATTATGAGATTTGGCAGATGGATGTCAAGACAGCTTTCCTTAACGGAAGTCTTGAGGAGAACATCTATATGCGACAACTAGAGGGATTCATTGCTAAAGGCAAAGAGCATCTTGTATGTAAGCTTAATCGGTCCATTTATGGATTGAAGCAAGCTTCTAGATCTTGGAACATCCGCTTTGATGAGGTAATCCAGTAATATGGATTTATTCAAAGTCCGGATGAGCCTTGTGTATACAAGAGATGTGATGGAAACGTAGTGGTATTTCTTGTACTATACGTAGATGACATTTTGTTAGTTGGCAACAATATCAGAGTGTTATCAGACGTAAGGGTATGGTTGTCCAAACAGTTTGACATGAAGGACTTGGGAGAAGTGGGACACATCCTTGGGATCAAAGTAATAAGGGATCATAAGAAAAGGATGTTGTGCTTATCTCAAGCTTCATACATTGACACTATCCTTGCTCGTTTTAGCATGCAGAACTCTAAGAAAGGTTTTCTACCTTTTAGGCATGGAGTTCCTTTATCTAAAGAGATGTGTCCCAAAACATCAAAGGAGATAGAGGAGATGAAGGCGGTTCCTTATGCTTCGGCAGTAGGAAGCCTCATGTATGCTATGCAATGTATGAGACCAGATATCTGCTTTGCCGTGGGCATGGTGAGCAGATATCAGAGTAATCCTGGACAGGGACATTGGACTGCGGTGAAGCATATATTGAAGTACCTGAGAAGGACTAGGGATTATATGCTGGTTTACCGGGCAGATCAATTAGTCCGTGTGGGTTACACGGATTCGGATTTCCAATCAGATAGAGACAACAGTAAGTCTACCTCGGGGTTTGTGTTTACTTTTGGAGGTGGAGCCATAGTATGAAGGAGTGTCAAGCAGAAATGTGTGGCGGACTCTACCATGGAAGCTGAGTATGTGGCAGCCTCTGAGGCAGCTAAGGAAGCTGTATCGCTCAGGAACTTCTTGATGGACTTGGATGTGATTCCTGGTTTGCCCAGATCTATCACAATTTATTGTGATAACAGTGGTGCAGTTGTAAACTCGAATGAACCACGAGCCCATAAGGCAAGTAAACACATAGAGCGCAAGTACCACCTGATACGAGAGATCGTAAAGCGAGGAGAAGTAGCTGTCACCAAGATTGCATCAGAGGATAACCTAGCAGATCCATTCACTAAGGCCCTTCCAGCGAAAGCGTTTGATAGGCATGTGGAGGACATGGGGATCAGATGTATGGCAGTGTGATGACAGCATAGTCTTTTAGTATAAGTGGGAGATTGTTAGAATGTATACTGAAAGCCTAGCTCTTTTTGTATGAACATTTTTTTTTTTAAATAAGAATCACATGATCATTGTTTGCACTTTATATTTATTATATGTGTGCATATTGTCTAATATTTTACATTGTAGATAACTTGGTGCTTGGTGTGGCACAGAAGATCATGTTATCAGTCCCTTGTAAAATATAAGTAGAGGCTCACAACCAAGATGGTTTTGGACAAACCATTGGCACGGTTGTAGTGTAGCTTGGTATTGGTTTGTCTTGAACATAGAGTTACACTAGTACACTTAGGTGTATTGAGCAGGACCGACATAGAGGTGATTCAATTTATTGTTGACTACATAATTGAATCGGACCTCGGATATTATGTTGTACATGCTCTTAATCCCGATATAATAACGGGCACATGTACTTAGTATTTATTTCTTTGATTTACCAAAGGGTGAGATTTAAATGGATTAAATCAATATGCCCGGTAAGTTGGGAAATTATATTATTTACATGGTGTGTCGTTGATTATAGGAGGAAACCGTGTCCTATATATTAGGTTGATGATGTCCCCTTGAGGAGCTCATAAGGTTCATCATGTAAACCCAGCTGGTTGACTTAGTCAACATGATGATAAGGTTGAGTGGTACTACTCGAGGAGTAAGATGTTAATTAATTGATGGTCAGTAAATCAATTAATTGACGGACATTCGATATCTTAAACACGGGGAGATGGATGTACAAATAATATATGGAGCCCATATTAATTTATGGGGGTTGGTGAGGTAGTTCAATGATGATCCTCTAGTGGAATGGAACATCATTGATAGATCAAGTTTGTGTGGTTCCGATCCATCGGGTGGCCAAGATCCAACTCCTCCTCATGGTCCCTATCGTAGCCTAACATAATCCTCATGAAGTCTAGATCCAAGAATGTAAAACAAAACTCTAGAACTGACGGTTGGGATGAAACCCTAGATCCGACGGTTGGGATTAAACCCTAGATCCGACGGTTGGGATGAAACCCTAGATCCGACGGTTGGGATAAAACCCTAGATCCGACGGTGGAGATTAAATCCCTAGATCCGACGGTGGAGATTAAAGGAGGCCTAGGCCTAACTCTATAAAAGGAAGGCTAAGTGTTGGGCGGCAAGAACAATCAAGGAAGTTAGGGTTTTAGGTTGGGAGGCTAGGGTTTGGAAGATTGGCTTGGGCGGCAATTCTTGGAAAGGAAAAGCCGGCGCCCATCTTCTTCAAACTTGTTTTGGCCGGCGCCCATCTTCATTGTTCCTTCTCTTATTCCTTGCCCGGCGGCAACCTCTCTTCAAGGTTGGCCGACGTTCATTGATCCATCACCTTGGTGGCCGGCGGCATCTTCTATCCAAAGTTGGCCGACGCCCAATCATTCACTCCATGGCCGGCGGTTACATTGAGCTCCTTGGCTTGGTGGCCGGTTCTCGAAAGGAGAAGGAGTTTTTCTTGGTTCTTCTCTTTGTTCGCAGCGAACAAGGAAGGGAAGAACGCGATCTAGGAGGCTTCTACTCGTGGAGGATCTTCGCCCATACGACGTCCACGAGGAGGATAGGACATACGGTAGAAGATCGTGAGGTATAAAAGTTTTACAACTTTATTTTCTGATCTTAGCATGTTCTTTTATGTGTTGATTATACAAGTGTGCATTTGTATATATTTTGTATAATCATGGACCCCAAAGACAAACACAAAAACCAGCGATTCGTCCGTCGTCTCTTCCGCGGCTAACCAACTAGAAGAGTTGTGTTGCTTGAACAACTAGTTATTTCAAGCGATCACTCAAGTTGTTAGCACAACGATGAATTGGTTGTGCTAAGGAAACTCATCCCATCCGGATTAGTTCTTTCATTAGTGAAAATTTTAATCCGGGGACATGGGAGCCAATGAGCCTCCGAAGCAACTACCAACAATTCTATGGTCAAGACAAACCAATACCAAATCACACTACAACCATTCCGATGGTTTGTCCAAAGCCATCTCGGTTGTGAGCCTTTACTTATACTTTACAAGGAGCCGATAACATGATCTCCCGTGTGACACCACACACCATGTTATCTACAATATAAAGTATTAGACAATATTGGATAACCATAAAAATATGCAAACAATGGTCATGTGATTCTTATTTCAAAATAAAAATGTTCATACAAAAGATAGACTTTTCAGTATACATCCCTACACTATTATTGTCGGAGGCGGGCCGAGCTCGCGACGCTCAACCGAGGCACACGATCGGAAGGCAGGATGCACCAGCGTGGGCCGTGGGTGGCAACCGTCGCGTGTGAGGGGCGTCTGCAGTGGAAAGGAGAAGAGTGTGTCATGCGATCGAAAGGTAAGGACCGGGAGATTTAGAACGGCAATGGAGGAGTTGGCTGAAGCCGAGTTGACGGGTCGAAGAGAGGTGGCGGCAGTGGCGGAAGAAGAGAAGGGATCGGGAATGAAGAAAAATTGTGGTGGAAAAAAAAGAAGGAAGCATAGATCATGGAAAAGCATAGGGAAATCATAGGAAAAATAGGCAAATTAAACCTAGGGTTTAATGTTTAACCCAAGGTAAATTTAGCCTATTAACTCCTACCAAGTAGATAACTTAAACAGGCTTTATAAAAGCCTATTCGCTTCGTTCTCATAAACTATCATATAAGTTCCATTTAAATCCAAATAAATTTCAAAAAAATTCTGGAAAATTTCCATGATTATCTTCTTAATTAACAAGTATTATTATTTTTTTTCCGATATCTCACAGTTCGGGTGTGTCAACCTTAAATGAATGGATAGTTAATCTAACCATAATAAAGTTAACACTTTAGGGAATTTTTAAGGTAATGTGATACCTTGGAAATAAGTTTAGCTTATTTTCATAGAAGTTTTTAGGACATGCCAATAGAAATTATAAAGGTTAAAAAATTTATCAAAATTGTCATAAATAGGATTAGAGTCAAAAAGTGTGCCATTTTGGGTTTTGATACACTTGAGGGAAATTAGGCATTATGACAAAGTTAATATAATCTTACAAAATAACAAATGGGCTTAACACTTATGTATTCTTGTACCTTTGTATCTTATATAAAATTTAGCATGCTTTTTTTGTTTGCCTTGCCATGTCATGACATCATACTTAACATGATTATTTAAAATATCTTGATAAAGTTTAGGTTTAATTTTATATCATGCTATGATATCATGTATCATTGGTAAATATGCTTAAATTATGCAAATCATTTATGCCATGATCATATTCATGCATTAGGACGATTAAAATTGAATTTAAGGACAATGACATTATTGGATGTCCTAGATAAAAGAATCAAATGGATATGCCTAGATATAATGCATGAAAGCTTAGATTTAAAGAAAATCTAAATCTACATCTCACAAGGATCATAAGGAGACATGTGTGTGTATTGATATACCCTATGTTAGGGCAATCAATCTAAGTATGATCATGGTTTTGATGTGTGTCTCAAGAGTTTAAGTTAGGATGTCTATGCTTTTGAAGTGTGTGTTCTAGTTGTGCAGGACTTGGTGAATCACACATAAGTAGCTTGATACGGTCAAGCATTAATAAGTTCACTCATCTCAAGGCTCGGGTCCTTGAGTCGGTGAAAGATGGAATGGGGAGAAGCTGTGAGCTTAGTGCATCCGAGGGACCATCGGACAAGGAGCAATGGAGTTAAGCTAAAGGAAGCAAACTTCATGGCAAGACGTGAAGGATGACATGGGGATAAGTTGTGAGCTTAGTGCATCCGAGGGATGCTGGCCGAAGGAAGAGAGCTTCAATGGTATACTTCATGAGAGGTTGAGAGTTGAGCGATTGTAACCCGGGGTGGTTAGTTCAACTTAGGTGAACTTGGCCAAATGGCTAAAATCAAGTGTCGGATGCTCAAACATCTTTGTTTGAGGTTTTACCCGATGCCAGTCGACTGGTCAAGAAGTTGATTGCTGTTGACTAAGGTGTTGTTGCCCATCAGTCAACTACGGGTTTAGCAGTCGACTGGTCTACCATTAGTTGACTACCATACACCGCACGATCGCTATAAGTGGACACAGTACGTAACCTCTCGTAGCCGATCGATTGCTGAGCAATGAATCGATAGCCGGATCACCGATTGCCACAGGATCGATCGATTGCTCGATATCGTTGAGCCTGTGACAATCGTGGATCAGCTTGGTCAAAAGCGTTGAGTCGATCGGGCCACCATAAGGCGATCAATCGCCGTATACAGCAGTTAACTATTGCAAGCCCAATGGGATAATCAGCCTCCTCTCTATAAAAGGAGGCCTTGGGAAGCTTGAGGAGGCTAGTGCTTATATTCCAAATCCTTGTATTAAACCTTCCAATTTTTTTAAGTGTTTTTACTCTATTCTTCTCTAATTCTACTTCTATTATCTTTTGAGAAGAAGAGGTTATTGTAAGAAGGTCCTTCTCCACCTTGTGTTCATTTAAATGAGAAAATAGTGGAAGGTTGAAGGAGTGATCCACCTAAAGGATTGTAGCAGCAAGAGGTCGTGAACAATGTTAAAGGCTTGTGTTAGCATTGTTCTATTTATTTTTATTTAGACTTTATTGTATTTGTGCTTCCACTAATAAATCTTGTAGTTAATCAAGAAAGGCTATTCATCCCACCTTCTAGCCGGAGCATCGGTCCTAACAAGTGGTATCAGAGCAAGGACCTTATCATCGGACTTATCGCTGCGATAAGCACATCAAATGGTCTACATGAACATTCACCCACCAAAATTTGAAGGAGACTTTTCATAGTGGAAGAAAAGAATGGAGGTATTCTTTGAAACCGATTTTGATATTATGATAATAATGGATAATGGTTTCGAGGTACCTAAGGATGAAGACAACAAGCCGATAGAAAAATCAAGATGGACAAAGAAGAAAAAGGAGGAGCATCTAGCAAACTCGAAAGGCAAGCATCACCTTTTCAATGTGCTTCCTCAATAAGAAATAAATCGGATTGGAGAGTGCTCAAGTGCAAAGGAGATGTGGGAGAAGCTAATTGAGCTTCATGAGGGTACATCCGAAGCCAAATTAGCAAGACGAGATCTTCTCCGATCACAACTCAATAATATAAAATTGGAAAAAAGGAGAAAAGGTATTATCATTACATTCTAGATTTAAAGAAATAAATAATGGATTGTCAAGTGTAGGAGAAAAGTTATCAAATCAGGACATGATTATGAAGGCTATTGATGCATTCCCCTGATCCTCAAAGTGGAGCTCCGTGGTTGATTCCTTTTATATCTCAAGGAATCTAGAGGTTAGTACTTTAGAAGAATTTTTCTCTACCATGGAACTTCATGAAACTCACCTTGAAGAAATAGTTGAAGAACCAATCAATCAAGGGGAGTAGCACTTGTTGCAAGCAAAGGAAAGAAGAAGAAGACCTCACCCTCCTCATCGAATGATGATTAACACTCTTCAATGGATAGCGATGAAGAGTCATATATGGTAAGAAGGGTAATACATGCATTAAAAAGTTTTAAATTTAACAAATCCAATGATAGGAGGAGGATAAGGAAGATTATATGTTATAATTTCCAAGGAGAAGGACACATGAGGGATGATTGTCCTATATTGAACAAGAAGAAGGAAGAAAAGAAGAAAGATGACAAGAAGAAAGAAGGCAAGAAGAAAGAAGAGAAGAAGTCAAAGGAAAAAGGAGAAGAAGTCAAAATCCTAAAAATTAAAAGCTACATGGGACTCATCCTCATCGGAAGAAGAGGAGGCCATCTAACATTTTGCACTCATGGGAGTAGATGATGTAGCCTCCACCTCATCCGAACAAGAAGGAATTTACAAGTGAGGAGGAGAGCTCAAGTGTAGGACGAGCACGACCTTCAGAATCGGAAGAAGATTGGGTAAGTGAGGTAAAGAATCTCTCTACTCAAGATGTCATTCATATGATTTCAAATTTAACTAGAGATTTATTTAGAACAAAAAAGAAAAATAAATGCATACAAAATGAGATTATAACTCTAAAAGAAAAGCTAAAGAATGCATGTTCACATGATAATGTTGCTTCTTCTAGTACAAATAATGCATGTTTAGAGGAAAATACCATTTTAAGGGAAAAGGTAGAATATCTTAGCAATGCTCTTGAAAAATTTACCATAGGCTCTAATACCTTGAAAATGATCATAGGGAGCCAAAGGGCAAGTTTCAATAAGAAAGGCTTAGGATATAGAAATGAAAAGTCATACCATTGCTCAATTGCTAGGGGCAATCAAAAATAACAATGATAGCTAGAAAATGGATCCCTAAAGAATACTTGGTAAACCCTATTGGAAAGAATCTATATTGGGTACCCAAGTCAATTCTTAAAGGATAGAAAAACCTAGGATAGTCAACCATAATTGAATTTATTTCATATCTTGCTAAATGGTTTACTTATGATCATGATGGGTGATATTGGATAATACTTGGGTAGCATTGCATGAAAATTTTTGGTTAAGTACAATTCCCTTAGTTACATCTCACAACCCACTATAAGGATAACTTGATTGATAAAGATAGCCATGGGTGAGATGTTAGGTTGATACAAATGATTCACTAATGCTTATGGCATTTTGATGAGTCATTAAATGTATCATGATATAGTAATAATTGACCAACTATGGGGAAATCAAATGTTTAACTCATGAACATCTTGTCCAAAGATCATAGTTGGATATTCTTGATAATTTAAAAACATTTCATGATTTGAAAACCTTGAGTTAATTCTTTGAAACATTTAAAGGCAAAACTAGATTTCAAGTTGATACAACATCAGACAATTTTAAAACTTTTGAACTTTTGCCTAACTTTTAAAAATTTTATGTATTTTCATGAAGACTTATTTTTTTCCCTGATTGAGGAACTCATAATAAATGTGTTCCCAAAATTTTATGATTTTTCAATATAAGGGTTTGAAAATATTTTAAAATTATTTTGAAAAACCTTGGTGATGTCTATCTTTTGATAGCAATCACCATTGATAATATTGACACAAAGTTAGAAAAAACATTGAAAGGTTTCAATGCATTTGAACTTTGTATAAATCTTTCAAAATATTGGGTATTTTCATATTAAAATTATTTTTCACCCATTATATTTGACATGAGTATTATACTTATGAAATTTTATGTTTTTTTAGAAAAACATATAATTACTTATGAATTTTAAAATCTCAAGTCCAAACACTAATTTCTGTAAATACAGAAACTAGTCGACTGGTCATGGTTCAGTCGACTGATATCTGATTTTAGTCTACTGTTGGGTTTGATTTTGGCTGTACAAGATTTGTTTAGCCATCTATCAGCCACCCTAGGTACCCTAACCTCTCCTAACCCTATGATATGCTTAGAGAAGTATTGGAAGGGTGAAACGATCATTGAAAATTCTTAGGAGAGCTAGTTAGATTGGAGTATCAAAGTTTGAGGGAGGTTGAAGTTCAAGTTTGAACTTTTATACTTATTTTTGATGGTTTAAATTTCCTTTAGGCTTAGGAACTCTCCAATGACATTGTTGGTGCAATGATCAAGGGGGAGTAAGCCTTTAGAGGGAGTTTGTCCATCAAGGGATGATGGATGTTTTTTTTATGGGGGAGAATGAGAGGATTGCCTATCATTTAGTGATAAGGGTTGTATCACTAAGAAGAGTGAAGGCATCCAAGATGATTTGGGAACAAGGGGGAGAATATAGGATCTCATTTGAAGATGAAACTTTGAAAATCTTGGTAGGCTTTTGGATGTATCCCAAAGAGGTAAAAGTGAGGGTTTAAGTTAGGTAAACCTTCATTATGCATTGACATAAGAAGAGTTAAGTTGGGCTTATGGGATAGCCTAACTTAAAGGTTTTTTCAAACATCAAAATGGGGGAGATTGTTAGTGTAATTGGCCCAGGTCACGATTGACCAGACTCGAGAGGGACTCAAGTAGTATTTTGATGTTTGACAATGGGTTTGACCATTATTTGACAATATGGTTTGACCATATGACTAGTGCATGATTGAGATATCCAAGGTCATATGGGGGAGATTGTGATGAGGAGATTGTTGGAGCAATCTACCTCAGGTCAAGGTTGACCAAGCTCAAGTGAGACTCGAGTAGAAGTCCAAGTATGAATACTTGGCAATGGAAGCCCAAGATTGGATTCTTGGCAATGGAGAAGTCCAAGTATGGATACTTGGCAAGGAAAAATCTAAGGGAGAAGTCTTAGCAAGGGAAAGTCTAAGTATAGATACATGGAAAAAGAAAAGTCCAAGGGTGTAGTCTTGGCTGTGTAAGTCAAAGTGTGTAGTCTTGGTGGCAAAAGTCCAAATATGGATATTTGGCAAAGGAAAAGTTCAAGGGTGTAGTCTTGTCCATGTAAGTCCAAGTGTGTAGTCTTGACGGTGAAAGTCTAAATATAGATATTTGGCAAAGAAAAGTCCAAGAGTGTAGTCTTGGCCATGTAAGTCCAATTGTGTAGTCTTGGCGGTAAAAGTCCAAGATTTGAGACTTGATAATGGAGAAGTCCCGGAGGTGCGACCTCTTGGCAAAGGAGACCCGGTTAGCATGACATAGCTGATGGAAGTACCTAAAGGCTAGCGCAAAGGGTGAACAAGTCGTGGAGGACTCAGATGGATCCTGAGGGCATGAGGTTGATGGATGTGGATAGAAGGCTTAGGTCTAGGCTAAGGGTGAGTATCAAGTATGAGGGCATCATACTTGGGTCAAACCTCATGTTTGAGGTTTACCAGTCGACTAGTCGAATGCATGACACTCGGGAGCTTAGCTAACTTGTGGTAGTCAACTGAAGTTATGACCCAGTCGACTAGTTATGTAGTCAATTGTAGCTCGACTCCTATTGTGGCTCTAGCAGTCGACTGGCTGTTGGATCGAAAGTGTCGCTAGAGGGGGGGGGGGTGAATAGCGATACGGTGTCGTTAAAAACTTTTGCAATAAGTAAAAAGCAAGTAGAGAATGCACAGCGGAAATATAAAGTAGACAAGATATTTTTACGTGGTTCACAATCTTTCGATTGCTAATCCACGGCCCTAGTGATCCTTGATCACGTACGGAGGGCAATTCACTAAAACCACTCCTCCTCGTTGGAGGTAGGAGCAACGATTACAAAAAGAAATCAAGGCAAAGGGACACTCCCCCTTTCCTTGTTACGATTAAAGCACAAAGACAATTTAAAGAAGTAGAACTTAAATAAATATACCGACAACTCTTATAAGTAAAAGATGTAGCTTTCGTTGTCGGCGGCACTTCGTCGTAGCAAATGTGAGTAGTAGTAGCGGCGTTACGACGGCGTGTTGAGAGCTCTTTAATTCTTGTTATTTGCTTGGAGTGAACATGTCTATTTATGGATATTGATCTATGAATTTAGACATAGGTAGTGTCCAAGGTGAGGTTCTTATCCCAACTCAAGGATGAGGTGTTTCATCCAACCACCTTGTGCCACCTCAAGGAAGCCTTCACGCCAAGAAGAAGAAGCCATCCAACTTGTGCCACATCATGGGAGCCAACCATCTTGTGCCACCTCAAGGAGGCCTTCACGCCAAGAAGAAGAAGCCATCCAACTTGTGCCACATCATGGGAGCCAACCATCTTGTGCCACCTCAAGGAGGCCTTCACGCCAAGAAGAAGAAGCCATCCAACTTGTGCCACATCATGGGAGCCAACCATCTTGTGCCACCTCAAGGAGGCCTTCACGCCAACTCAAGGATGAGGTCCAAGCTTGGTGATGGTTTGGATGTCCACCTTGATGCCACATCACCCTTTGTACCAAAACACGAGTCAAGTCCAAATTCACCCCCTTGAAATTCGAGCTCTTCTCGAGGCTGGAACTTGACTAGCAGTTGACTGTAGTCAAAGGGTTTTGGAGCAAAGACAAGTTAGCTTAAAATATAAAGTACGATGGTTCTAACCATCCGATCTCGAAACCTAGACCTTCCATTGGAGGTATTGGGTCGGATCTACGCTAACGACCTTGCTTCGCTTTCACACGAGCTTACCTTGTAGCCTCGCTTAGGTCTCCACCCGAGTACCTCGGCTTCCTCCGAAGTCCTCTGGCGTTGCGACCACCTCGGTTCCCACCGGTGTCGCAGACCTTCCGCTCAACTTTAGCATTTCTGCACACTTAATTGAGCTCGTAAGATAACAAATATACCCTTAACTATTGAGCCTTTTGCCATAATCAAAATACCGGTTCGACTTTGGTGCCCACTGCACCAACAATCTCCCCCTTTTTGATTCATGGCAAACCGACACAAAAGTTAAGGAAAAATTAAGCACAACAGTAAGCTAGCATAATGATTAAGCATGAATGAGCTAGCATAAAGATTAAATATGAATGAGCTAGCATAATGATTAAGCATGAATGAGCTAGCATAAAGATTAAGCATGAGTGAGAAATATTATTGTTTCAAGTTCTCCCCTTTGAGGTAACCTCCCCCTTGACCGAAGGTGAGTTCTTGAAAAATAATTTTTACTCCCCCTTAATAGTTGCTTAAGTAAACGGAATTACTTAATATAAAAGGTAATAATTTTGTTTACTTTCTTCCTTACTTTTGTGACTTTCTCCCCCTTTTGCCTTAACTCAAAAAGTTTGTAAATATATTTTAGGGTTTGTAAGTCCAAGCAAGTTCCCAATATGATTTCTAAGGTAAGACTTAGGCTAATTTCATAAAAAGAAGCAAAAATAGAGTACATATATAGAAAAATTTAAATCCTACTCTATTATGCACATACCTAACTTTTAATGTTGTTAAAGATTAAGCTAAAGTCTTGGAGAGTGTGCTTCATCCACAGGAGTGAGAGACACACTCACCCATCGCCATAGCGTATTCCGGTGGTAGATAAGGCAACGCAATCTTTGCTTCCTCGCACCAACTCACTAGACTCGAGCCGAGGATTTGACAACAACCACTCGTGCTCTTTCTATCGAGTTTACTACCGGCATAGTCGGAGTCGGAGTAGCCGATTAGATTAAACTCGGTAGATCTAGGGTACCAAATACCTACGTTTAGCGTGCCCTTTAGATATCTAAGGATACGCTTGACTAGGGTTAGGTGAGACTCCTTGGCACAGGTTTGTAACCTTGCGCACATACTTACCGCGAATAAAATGTCGGCTCGCGGTTAAGTATAGGAGACTTCCTATTGCGCTCCTATAGTATTTTAGGTCAACGGGTTTTCCTTCTACATCTTCGTTTATATTAACATTAGTTACCATAGGTGTATTGATTATTTTAGCATCTTGCATTCCAAATCGATTTATTAAGTCCTTAGTATATTTTTGTTGATGTAAATATATTCCATCTTTAGTTTGTTTAATTTGTAAACCTAAGAAGAAACTTAACTCTCCCACTAAATTCATTTCAAATTCACTTTCCATAAGTGAGATGAATTCGCTTAGCAGGATCGAGTTGGTAGTTCCAAAATTATATCATCTACATAGATTTGGGCTATAAAGATTTCTTTTCCTACGGTTTTAACGAATAAGGTTGGGTCGACTAAACCTTGGTTGAATCCTTTGGACTTAAGATAGATCGAAAGCCTTCGTATCAAGCTCTTGGGGCTTGTTTGAGTCCATATAGGGCTTTCTTAAGTCTAAGGACATGGTCGTTTATCTAGATTTTCGAATCCGGAGGTTGGTGACGTAAACTTCTTCCTTAATGTATCCATTCAAAAATGCTGACTTGACATCCATTTGAAACAATTTAAAACCTCGATGTGCGATATGCTAACAACATTCGGATGGACTCTAGTCCGCTACGCGTAGGTCTCATCGTAATCTAAACCTTCGACTTGACTAAACCCTTTGCGACTAACCTAGCTTTATTTCTAACTACTTCACCTTTATCATCAAGTTTATTTCAAATACCCACCTTGTTCCAATAATTGATTTTTCTTTAGGTGGTGGTACTAATTCCCGGACTTCATTTCTAGTGAATTGAGCTAGCTCTTCTTGCATAGCAATAATCGATCGGGATCAAGAAGTGCTTGTTCAATAGTTTTGGGTTCGATTTTGGAAATTAACGAGATTTGACTAAGGTTTCGATATGAAGCTCTAGTTCGAACCCTAAATTTGGATCACCTATAACTTGATTGATAGGATGATTTGTTTGAGTCTTAGTGTGACTCGGGTTAGGGTCATCTATCACTTGGTCGATAGGATGACTTGGGTGAGTTCTAGTTTGACTTGGGTTAGAGTCATCTATCACTTGGTCGATAGGATGACTTGGGTTAGGACGAGATTCAAGTTCAAGATCAGTCGGGTTCGCTATAAGTTGATTTGCTAGTTGGTTTTGTTAAGGATTGAACGGGTTCGTGTCCTTCGTCAAAAAACTATATTAATGGTTTCTTCGACTCTTATGTGTAGGATCAATGGAATTACTAAAGGGTTGTTTGTAAGTTTTAAACCTAAATCATCTCACCAATATCTACATGATCAAAACATGTTATTCCTATGTGTTCTTGTGAGATGACTTTCAATTTTACTTGATTAATTTTAATGAATTTAAATTAACCAACATTAGGTTAGATTCGGATTTAGTCTAAGCTCATCAAGTAATCTTTTCAAGAGATTAGCTGTGTCGTGGCGAGGCAGAGGCCTTCTTTGATCGGAACAACGACCACTTCCTTAGACAAAGCTAATTTCAAGAAATTGATAACTCGACTTACTTGAGACTACATCTTGGTCTAACTAGTTATTTTTGAAAAGAGGCTCCCCGAGGCTCAATCTTTTCGTAGGATTTTAGTTGATTTATTTTTGAAAAGAGGCTCCCCGAGGCTCAATCTTTTCGCAGGATTTTAGTTGGTTATGAGTCCTATCTAACCATTCTAAAAATAAAGGAAAAACTAAGCATGCAATTTCTAAGACTTAACAAAAATACATTTTGTATTGGCTCCCCCTGGACCATTGAATCGAGTGGGTCTATTCACATAGTGAATTTGGTCCTTGGGAACCCAATACATGTTAGATCCTAAAGTTGAAATCAAAGTGGTCTTAGGGATCCATGCTTGGACATTTTTCTTATGTTGGTTTACTATAGACATATATGACTTATTGGTTATATTTGAGTTAAACCCGAGTCCGGCCTTGTTGTACACGGCCCTTTGTGATCCAAGTAAGAGGTCAAGTCCCTTGGATCCCAAAGTGAACCTTTCCAACGTGTTCCTAAGGTCTTCGACTTGTGTTTTCAAAAGCGAGTTCTCAACTTCAAGCTTTTCAACTTGAGTTGAGTCCTCCTCTTGAATACGAGTAGTCGAAGAGGTTAGGGAGACCTCATGTTTGAGGAGGTTAACCTCCTCAATTAGGGTCTCGACCTTGGACTCGGACTTAGCTAGTTTCTTATTTAAAAATTTAATTGCACCATACAAAGTATTAAGTAACGACCGACTTACCCTTAATGATTCTTTTGAACCGGATACGGATCCGTGGCTTGTCTTGAATGGAAGCTCATCATCGGATTCGGACTCGGACTCTTCTTGGTTTCGAGTCGTGCTCGGTCGGCTTGGCCATTAGAGCTTGGATATCGCCTTCTTCCTCCTAGGGTGGCTTGCTTGTGGTCTTCTTATTCTTGGAACCTGCAACTATCGCAATTCTATTCTCGGCTACCGACCACGTTAGTTTGCTCATGTAATTCAAGTTCAAAACAATTGCCTAACCTAATTTTAGAAAGGTCCTTGGAGACCTTGTAGGCATCGACCATGGATGCCCACAAGGTGGTCCTAGGAAACGAGTTAAGAGAATACCTGATAAGGTCGCGATTCTCGACCTTTTGTCCGATGGCATGGAGTTGGTTGACGATGTCTTGGATACGAGCATGTAGTTGAGTTGCGGTCTCGTTTTCCTGCATTTTCAAGTTATACAATTTATTTAAAAGTAAATCTTTTTTACATACCTTCGTGTCGTCGGTGCCTTCGTGTAGTTCCACTAGCTTGGTCCATAAGTCCTTTGCACTAATGAAGGGGCCGACGCGGTTGAGCTCTTCCTTGGACAACCCACATTGCAAGATTTGAGTTGCCTTGGCATCGGCTTCTACTTGTTTTTTCATGGAATTTGACCATTGATCGTAACCCAAAGATTCACCATCTTCATTAGGAAGTGTGAAACCGGTTTGGATTACGATCCACATCTCGATTTGGGTTTTAAGAAAGCATTCCATCCGACCCTTCCAATAAGGAAAGTCATTACCGTTGTAAAACGGGTCAAGTGCTAAACCCTTCGAGATGGGCCATTTAAAAACAAGAAGAAGAACGACGAAAAGAATCTTGCAAAACACACACGGAAAGAATATTCCAAGACTTTCGTCTTGGATTAGTAGTGCGGGAAGTAAAAAAAGATATATAAAATGTAACTTGCAAAAAGAAATAAACAATCAAATGCGAATGTCGTTGAAGTTCCGGAGGACAACCTTACTCGGGATCTAACCCGAAGGACAACCTTATCCGGATCCTAAAGCCTCTAATGCAATTCTATATGTAGGAGAAGATAAGCAAGTGAAATAATTATACTAAAACAGAAATAAATAAATAAAAAATCTGTAAAAAAAAGAAAGACAAAGCTAGATTGGTGGTTTCACCGAATCTTAGCGCCCCCGGCTCTGATACCAATTGTTGGATCGAAAGTGTCGCTAGAGGGGGGGGTGAATAGCGATACGGTGTCGTTAAAAACTTTTGCAATAAGTAAAAAGCAAGTAGAGAATGCACAGCGGAAATATAAAGTAGACAAGATATTTTTACGTGGTTCACAATCTTTCGATTGCTAATCCACGGCCCTAGTGATCCTTGATCACGTACGGAGGGCAATTCACTAAAACCACTCCTCCTCGTTGGAGGTAGGAGCAACGACATAAAGAAATCAAGGCAAAGGACACTCCCCTTTCCTTGTTACGATTAAAGCACAAAGACAATTTAAAGAAGTAGAACTTAAATAAATATACCGACAACTCTTATAAGTAGAAGATGTAGCTTTGTGCACTTCGTCGTAGCAAATGTGAGTAGTAGTAGCGGCGTTACGACGGCGTGTTGAGAGCTCTTTAATTCTTGTTATTTGCTTGGAGTGAACATGTCTATTTATGGATATTGATCTATGAATTTAGACATAGGTAGTGTCCAAGGTGAGGTTCTTATCCCAACTCAAGGATGAGGTGTTTCATCCAACCACCTTGTGCCACCTCAAGGAAGCCTTCACGCCAAGAAGAAGAAGCCATCCAACTTGTGCCACATCATGGGAGCCAACCATCTTGTGCCACCTCAAGGAGGCCTTCACGCCAAGAAGAAGAAGCCATCCAACTTGTGCCACATCAAGGGAGCCAACCATCTTGTGCCACCTCAAGGAGGCCTTCACGCCAAGAAGAAGAAGCCATCCAACTTGTGCCACATCATGGGAGCCAACCATCTTGTGCCACCTCAAGGAGGCCTTCACGCCAACTCAAGGATGAGGTCCAAGCTTGGTGATGGTTTGGATGTCCACCTTGATGCCACATCACCCTTTGTACCAAAACACGAGTCAAGTCCAAATTCACCCCCTTGAAATTCGAGCTCTTCTCGAGGCTGGAACTTGACTAGCAGTTGACTGTAGTCAAAGGGTTTTGGACTGCAGTACAAGTTAGCTTAAAATATAAAGTACGATGGTTCTAACCATCTGATCTCGACCTAGACCTTCCATTGGAGGTATTGGGTCGGATCTACGCTTAACGACCTTGCTTCGCTTTCACACGAGCTTACCTTGTAGCCTCGCTTCCGGTCTCCACCCGAGTACCTCGGCTTCCTCCGAAGTCCCTATGGCGTTGCCCGACCACCTCGGTTCCCACCGGGTGTCGCAGACCTTCCGCTCAACTTTAGCATTTCTGCACACTTAATTGAGCTCGTAAGATAACAAATATACCCTTAACTATTGAGCCCTTTGCCATAATCAAAATACCGGTTCGACATTGGTGCCCACTGCACCAACACTGGCCACTGGCAGTCGACTTTCATGGATGGGCAGTCGACTGACCGTAAGTAGATAGGGCACAAAAGGTCTCGTAGTCGACTGGACAGTCAACTACTTATTTGGAAGTCGACTGATGGTAATGGCAGTCGACTGCTCAAGTATACCTTAGGTAGAATTCAACGTGGATTAGTCCATTATGAGACAATGGATAAGGAGTTGTGGATTGAGGCCTTTTGGCAGTTGACTACTAGGCAGAAATCTAACCCGATACAGGTATAAAAGGAGCAACTCGTGGAGGATTTCGACAGTCGTTTCTTGAAGCTTTTGGAGGGAAAATGTTATTGTTTTCCAGACCTTCAAAGACGCTCAAAGCAATCAAAAGATCAAGCAAGCAAAGTTCACTTCTTGTAAAGTGTTTAGTTCTTTGTTTTTGTATTTCATTTATATTTCATATTTGGTTGTATTCTTATTGTTGTAAAATCATTATAAGAGGTTTCTCTGCCTTCGAAGTGTTACTGAGAAGGAGAAGAGTTATTAGTGGTGTAAACACTAGAACTCGATCGTGGATTAGGAATCGTAGGTTCTGAACCAGGTAAAATCTTGTTGTTGTGCTTGTGTTATTTTTGTTTATGCTTTTTTTGTATATTCCACTATGCTAACGAATTGTAGACAAGAACGATCAGTGAAAATCAACAAAATGCTATTCACCCATCTCTAGCGCATCAAATCGGTCCCAATAATTGGTATCAGAGCCCGACTTATTTGGAAGATATCAACAAGTGGTATCAGAGTGGGGTGCTCTTCACCGAACTCATCACCGCGAGAGAAAGCACGAAAGGAGAAGAGAAGAATGGAGTTGCCATCTTTTGGACTAGGATGAGACATCTACACTCCTATCCCGTATGGATTCTATGGAGTTGGGGGTTTTGATCAATGGAAGGAAATGATAGAGACCTTCCTGATTATGAACATCAAGCAATGGTTCGTCTTGATGGAAGGATTCGAAGTTCCAAGGGACAAGAAAGGGAAAGTTCTCAAGAAAAGGAAATGGACCGAAAAACAAGTCCAAAATAAAAATGAAAAGGTAATGAAAATTCTAGTTAATTTAATTCCTGATGATATTTAGTGTAAATTAGGTGATTATAAGAATGCCAAGAAGTTATGAAGCAAGTTGGCAAAGTTTCATGAAAATCCCTCACCAACAAGAGATAAGGAGAAAGCCAAGGAAAAATGCTCATCCTCTAAAGAGAGTGAAGATTCGAAAGTTGAGATATGCTCAACATCCTAGGAAGAAGTCATGGAAGTCTCCACCTCTAGGATTGTGGGGGAGGAGAGACAATCAATGCCGGAACAAGAACAAGATGAGACATTAACCTCAACATCCGGAAAAAATGAAGAACAAGCTCACAATTCTTCGATCATCGACCAAGGTAACTCAAGCATAAATTGTAAAAATAAAAAAAATCATATTATATGCTTTAAGTGTAGAGAGGTAGGACACTACAAGAGCAAATTGTTGGTGCAAGGGCACTAGATAATCGAACCTTGGTTTTGATGATGGCAAAGATTCAAAGTTAAGCTATTTTGTTATCTCATGTGATATGCTAAGTGTGCAGGAAGTGTTTAAGCTAAGCCAAAGGTCGAGCGACACCCGGAGAATCTCAAGTTGAGAAATCATGGTGGTCGGGTGACACCAGGAGAACCTCGGTGGTGACCAAAAGCTAAGCGACAGGTCAAGAGGACCAAAGGTATGCTCCATGTGTGGAGCGGTGGTAAGGACACGTCCTTGGTTAGAGGACAATCCTAGGCGTCGATTCGACTAAGGCTTCCGTAGGAATGCCGAAGTGGAGATCGGACAATCAAAGGACTATCACACTGCATTACATTATGCATCTATTGTGCTAATCTTGTGTTGCAAGAATTCTCAAGTGCAGTAGTCGACTGGAGATGTCAGCAGTCGACTGCTAAGAGGATTAGTCGACTGATGTCGATGAATCAGCCCAATGCACAAGGTCAAAGAGATAGAGATTGATGCCGCCACCTCAGAATAAGATAAGCCGCCACCTCAAGATAAGATCCATGAGTTTTGGATCTAGATCGGGACAAATTCCAAGGTGCAAATCTATAAAAGGAGGGGAGGACTCAAACCCAAATTCAAAAATCTCCAAAGTGCTCGTGCTCTCCTTTGTGCTACAATGCTACTCCGACCGTGCATCGTCTTCTAATTAATTGTCAGTATTATTGTTATCTTTCTGTACTTAATTTATATAAGGACCGGCAAGGTGGTTACCGGCCTTATAATCATTGTAATCGTCTTGTCACTTACCTTTAACAAGGAAGAGACTTTTAGTGATTGCCCTTCGGAAGCGATCAAGGATCGCAGGGCCTTGGATTAGCATTCGGTGGGTTGTGAATCATGTAAAAAAGCTTTGTGTCTTTCTTGTGTTTGTCTTTTATTTTTCCACTGCGTACTTAGTTTTAATCATCGAAAAAGAAAAGTTTTCACGAACGCTATTCACCCCCTCTAGCGATTCGTTTGATCCAACAAGTGGTATTAGAGCGGGGGCGCTCAGATTCGGTGCAACCACCGGTCAAGAATTTTCTTTTCTTTATTTTTATTTTTATTTTTAAATATCTCCCATACTACTAATCCAAGACCAAGTCTTGGGACTTTTTGTTTTTTTTTTTGCGAGTTTTAGCAAATCATTGACCGAGCCAACCATGGAAGAGTCTCCCACAAGGCCTAAAGGTAACAATGTCAATTTAAATTTTAAATTGCATATTATTTGCTTCAAGTGCAGGGAGAGAGGACACTACAAAATAAGTGTTCTACTCATAAGACTCGAACGACACAACCGGCGACAAAGGAGACACCATTGCCAGGAGTTCGAAAGAATAAGGAGCACATCAAGTGCTTCGGGTGCGAAAGATTCGGTCACTACAAGAATCAGTGTTCGGAGAAAAAGGTTAGTAAAGTTAATAATTTTGAAAAGTTGAATTTTAGAATAGTTGATAATTTAGATAAATTGTGTAATTGTTGTCAATTAATTAACATAATTAATAATTCAACTAATAAAAAATTAATTAATTCAGATTTAATTAGTTTAAATAATAATAATAACAATATCATGGAAGAAAATGATCAAATTAATCTAACATTTGATAAAATTAACCAAGAGATTAATCAAACATTTAGTTTAATCAACATAGATCTAGATCAAGTCAAGGATAAAACCAACCTAAGATTTAATCAGAATAATCAAACCACAGGACAGAATCATCAAATCCTAGATCTGATTAATCTAGATAATTCCGAATTAAAAAAATTCTATTTTGAAAAATTCAACCATAAAAAATTTGAAATTAACTTTAAAAAATTCCAAAGATAATCTAAATAATTCTAATAATAAATCTACCTTAAAACTTTAACAATCTTATCTTAAATAATTCTAATAATAATTCTACCTTTAAAAACTCTAACAATCTTATCTTAAATAATTCTAATAATAATTCTACCTTTAAAAACTCTAACAATCTTATCTTAAATAATTCTGATAGTAATTTTACCTTTAAAAACTCTAACAATCTTATCTTAAATAATTCTAATAATAATTCTACTTTTAAAAAGTCTAATAATATTATTTTGAAAAATTCTATTAATTCTATTTTAAATAATTCACAATCTAACTTAATTAAAAATTTAAAATTAAATAATCAAACCAATAAAATTAATTATAATAGAGTACCATTTGATTATACATAAATTAATAATCTAGTAATTAAACCTTCAACTTTTAAAAATTCAACTAATAAATATGTAGACTTGGGTTACAAGTCTAAGCTAACCAAAAATCAAGACACTGAAAATTGTAAACCTAATTATAATAAAGTATCTTATAACTATGGAACAAATAAAAGTCTACCCAAGAAAACAACCATTTCTTTAAATTGATTGAATGTAGCTTGCTCGTGCATACATATCATTATCATGCTTATTTTGTCATGTCATACATACTAGTTTTAAATTAACTCTCATAGAATGGTTAGATAGGAAATAATTAATTAATCGTGACAACATAGTATCAGGACGCGGTAAGATGATAATACGTTAAGGAAATGAAGTCAACTGTATCCGAGTTGGATAAAGAGTATCTAGCTTTGTGCATTTAACTAAGTGGAACTAACTGAAGCTACCTCACCACATCCTAAACTAGTTAGATCAGGACGTAATCCTCAGTGAATTAAGTGTGTAATTTCCTAAGCTGACTTTGTCTAAGGAAGTGGTTGTTGTTTTGATCAAAGAAGGCCCCTGTGCCTCGCCACGACCTGGAAGCCCTCTTTTGAAATGTTCACTTAACTAACTAAAGGTTAAATTCGAATCTAACCCAAGGATAATTAATTTCTATGGCATCAAATTAAATTCATCTCACAATACCTATAAGGATAACTTGGTTGATCATGTAGAATGAGTGAGATGGTAAGGACAACAAATTGAAAATGGTTTTGAAAACGATTTCAAAATTTATATACACATAAATAGATTCTTAAAACTATTTTTATTGGTTGTCATGATTGTTTTGTGTAGTTATACGTAGTTTTTAAAACAACTATGCTTCTTAAAATGATGGTTAGTTGACCAATACTGAACATCTAAATCCTTAGGTCAACTTTAGACACCTAGACCCTCTGGACACTTAGGTGAGCCTTCCTTGTGGCCAACAAGGATGTCCTAAGAGTTTATCAGACAAAAGGGGAGACCCTCTAGATAAGTCTTCCTTGTGGCTAACAAGGATGTTAGGTTAAGGGGGAGGTTCTAATTGGATAATCATCATAGAAGTTGTTAAAAAATATTTAAAAAAAATTGCCAATACTTTCTAAATTTAAATCCTTCTTTTGATAATATGCCAAGGGGGAGAGAAGGCTTAAGTTGAACAAACTTAGTATCTAGCTACCTCCAGTTTGGCATAAAACCCAATAGACATGAACCTTTAAAATGTTTTTTTTTAAAAAAATTATTCTCAAAATTTTATAACAATGTTAAAGGTTAGGGGGTCGCATTCTAACCTAGGATATACATTGTTGGTACAGGATCTAGAAACCTAAACTCCTAAACTCTTAAGTATTAAAGGGAGTTGAACATATTAAATCAACTTGATTAGCATGTTTAAAAATTCTATTTCTTGGCAATGTACCCCTTAAAAAGTTAGTTTTTGATATATGTCAAAGGGGGAGAGAGGATAAAGTTAAGAGGTTACTTACTTTTTCTTTCCCAAAAAGTAAGTGTTTTTCAAAACTCACCTAGGGTTAAGGGGGAGGTACCCTTAAGGGAGAGGTTTTGAAAAATGATTATGCTTACTGCTTATTTTCTCTTAACTTTGAATTGGTTTGCCATAGATCAAAAAGGGGAAGATTGTTGGTGCAGGGGCACTAGATAATCAAACCTTGGTTTTGATGATGGCAAAGATTCAAAGTTAAGCTATTTTGTTATCTCATGTGATATGCTAAGTGTGTAAGAAGTGTTTAAGCTAAGTCAAAGGTCGAGCGACACCCGGAGAATCTCAAGTTGAGAAACCATGGTGGTCGGGTGACACCAGGAGAACCTCGGTGGAGATCGAAAGCTAAGCAACAGGTCAAAAGGGCCAAAGGTATGCTCCGTGTGTGGAGCGGTGGTAAGGACACGTCCTTGGTTAGAGGACAATCCTAGGTGTCAATCCGACTAAGGCTTCCGAAGGAATGCCAAAGTCGAGATCGGACAATCAAAGAACTGTCACACTGCATGACATTATGCATCTATTGTGCTAATCTTGTGTTGAAAGAAATCTCAAGTGTAGCAGTCGACTGGAGATGTCAGCAGTCGACTGAAGGCAGTCGACTGCTAAGAGGATTAGTCGACTGATGTCGATGAATCAGCCCAATGCACAAGGTCAAAGAGATAGAGATTGATGCCGCCACCTCAGAATAAGATAAGCCGCCACCTCAAGATAAGATCCACGAGTTTAGGATTTGGATCGGGACAAATTCCAAGGCGCAAATCTCTATAAGGAGGGGAGAACTCAAACCCAAATTCAAGAATCTCCAAAGTGCTCATGCTCTCCTTTGTGCTACAATGCTAGTCCGACCGTGCACCGTCTTCTAATTAATTGTTGGTATTATTGTTATCTTTCTGTAATTCATTTATATAAGGACCGGTAAGGTAGTTTCCGACCTTATAATCATTGTAATCATCTTGTCACTTACCTCCAACGAGGAAGAGACTTTTAGTGATTGCCCTTCGGAAGCGATCAAGGATCGCAGGGCCTTGGATTAGAAGTCGGTGGGTTGTGAACCAAGTAAAAAAGCTTTGTGTCTTTCTTGTGTTTGTATTTTATTTTTCCGCTGTGTACATAGTTTTAATCGTCGAAAAAGAAAAGTTTTCACGAACGCTATTCACTTCCCCTCTAGCGATTCGTTTGATCCAACACAAATGTCCAAAAAGAGGAAAGGTGAAGGCTTAAATAGTGCCAAAAGGGAAGGTGAAGACGAAGGAGGCCGGAGCTCCAATTCGCAAGAGCAAGGAGCACATAGTGTTAGTAGTAAGCCCTAGAGTCAATTATGTGATGATTGACTAGAGTCTTATGTATCATATTTTATTAATAATAAAGGCAAAGTTTGGTTATTATATTTACTTCATGCTTGTGCCAGTCGAATAAATATAATAATGCCCTAGAATGTAGGTTCTTATCTACATTACATCAATTGGTAGAATTGATTGTGAGAGGCTATAGAGAACACTATTCTTAAATATTCCTAGTCAAGCATTAATATACAAGGGCAATATTAATCCATTGAGACTAGCATATATGTCAATTAATGACTTGATCTCACAAATCATGGATATGTGATATCACGTTGACACATGGGTATATATTAGAGAATATATACTAAATTGACCCGCCATGAGAAAGTTTCATGAATCGTCATATGAGTGTCATAAACTTTCTCATAGTGACTATTGGTATGATTAGTCCTTAGACCTGAAATCACTACGGTTCTCTACATAAGGAGTTATGTACTTTGGTATCATCAAATGTCACCCGTAATAGGGTGGATTATAAAGGCGATCACTGGGTATATAATAAATTATGCGGAGGCATGTAAGTGATGTAGATGGGAGCTATCCCTCCCAAATGACGGGAGTAATATCTTTAGGTTTCTTGATAGAGTAGGACCATGAAATGCATAACCATGCTCAAATGAGTCAATATGAGATATTGAGCTCATTTGTTTAAGTGAGTCTACTTGGGGACCAAGAGAACAAAGATTTATATGAGGATGACACGATCTATGCCTCATTGATCGATCTAGATATCGAGGATAGAAGGACAAGGTTATATATTTTAATAGCCACAACAACGTTATGTCGGATCTCGACATTCTTGCCACTTGGGTAACAATGATGCATTGCTAGATGTCACTCATTGCTTATGTTTCTAAAAGGTTTTTAGAAACATTGTCAACGTTGCAAGAACCTATTGGGTCACACACAAAGAAAACATTATTTTAGAGATAGGATCATCTTAGTTTGACTAAATGAATCATTAGTTAATTGAATGGACTAGAATGAGTTAGACTCATTGCTTGGCCAAACTTGAGTTGGACTCAAATTGGTTTAATTTGAGTTAGACTCAAGTGAAACCAATTAAAGAAGGTTAGCATGATTAATGATGATTAATCATGCATGCAAATGAGAGCTGTTGCATGCAAATGGATTAATGCATGCAAATGGATTAATTGCATGCAAATGGGATTTAATGGATTGCATGCAAATGGTGGTTAATGCATGCAAATGTTATTTATTGCATGCAAATTGGATTTATTGCATGTAAATGGGATTTAATGGATGCAAATGGGATATAAGCTTCTTGCTTAACGTGAACCAAATGGGGGTGTTCTTATCCTTGTGTGTATCCCATTTGTGCCAAGCATCCATTTTCCTTCTCCCTTCTTCTTGGCCAAAAATTAGTCTTTGGTGGAGAGCCTTGGTGTGGTTGCTAGCACAACCAAAGGTTTTGTCTCCTTCTCTAAGATAGTGATCATGTGGATACCGTTAGAGGCGCGACCATTTTGATCACGCTAAGATCCGTCATCAAGGAGTTGTTGTCGGGATTGCGAAGGGCTACGCTACAAGGGTAACTTCTCAACTAAGGTGTAGTTAAAATAAATGATTTCCTTTATGTATACACATGGATCTCTAGAGGGATCAAGTTTTTTCCACCGCGTTTGCGATGATTTCGCAATAGATACTAACAGTGGTATCAGAGCCACTTGTGTATACATAAAGATCGTTGTATGTCATTTTATATGTGATATAAAATTTGAATAAGAAGTTTATTATGAGTGCATGCACGATTGTTTGGGTGATTTTGTGCAACAACATGTGCATGACATATTTGTTGATCGAACAACATGTTTGCCATTAGGATCTATAACCCAAAATTTCTACGAACAGAGGCAAGCAAGGGTCTCGGGTTCATTATGTTGGACTAAGGGCAGCGACTCATTCAATGAGTTGTTAAAATAAGATTTTGCTTTGGGGCGAAGCCCCTTGCACCCTGCAAGGGGTGCTGCCCCTTGACATGACCCGCTAATCGGCTAGCGGGACCGCCGTGTCATAGGAGCTTATAAGTCGTGTTTAGCATCGTAATAAAATCTGCTTATCATAGATCTTTGTGAATGATGTATTCCATGGTGCATGGTTATGACCCTTAACCCCGATGAGATTGTGGTTCTGTTGCGTGTGCATGTTGTAATTCATAATACGACCTACGTGTCATGCCATCCTCCATATTTTTCCTAGTTGTAAATAAAACTAGATTTGGACTCGAATGTAACTCGAGTATTCTTATTTTGTAATGTATGAAATGAGGAGTGAAAAATCTATTGGAGGATGAAGTTACAAGAAGGATACCGACAACACACAACAACCAAAGGACAAACTTGGAGAAGATGCTATCCTTAGGTTGACCCATCGCTCTTCTCATTGGCCTGAGGAGATCGTAGATTCGGACCATAACCATGTTACGTTTTAAGCTTATATGTTGTTGATATATGCTTTGTGTGTATGTGATGCATGTTAGATAATAATTTTATCTTAATTAAGTCAATATAGATAAGCCAACCAAAGTTAGATACTCACTACTACCTTGATCATTTGTTGTTGGGTTTGCCAAAGCAAAGTGACACATTTTATCTTGGTAAAGTGCGAGTGGACAATTGTGATGTCCCGCTATCAAACTTTGGGTGAGACTTAACTAAGTTATCTCAATTAGATTGAGAACTTAGAGGCATGTCCTAAATGTTAGGAAGATAGGGTAAGAGAACAAATATACTAAGTCTTGGGTGATTAGCCAAAGCTAACTCAAGATGATGTGTAATGTGGATCTTGACCCTTTTTCTTCTAAAGAGTTGCATAAGATGAAATTGGTGAAATATTGCCTACCTAATCATACTAAATCTTGGGCGATTAGCCAAAGCTAACTCAAGGTGAAATATGATGTGGATCTTGTCCCACATGAATTTGTAGCTATTGGACTGGGAGCTAGTAGTGTGGGCAAAAGGCATTTGCCTACATCAATGACTATCCCCTACTGAAGCTCTGCAATTCAGTGGGATCATCATTTAATTAAAGGCCTAATTAAATGATTTAGATATGATACTTATTTTTTTCATTTTACTGTGTAGATCACCATATCATCTAACACGTCAAATACTCTCTCTTTGTGATCTTTCCTTGAGAAGGACAAGCTCAATGGAGCTAATTTCCTAGATTGGTACAGAAACTTGAGGATCGTCCTCAAGCAAGAACGAAAACTATACATCCAAGAGCAACCTCTCCCTAGTGCGGAGAAAGATGCTTACAAGAAGCATCAAGACAATGCACTAGATGTATCTTGCCTAATGCTTGCCACCATGAACTCTGAGCTTAAGAAGCAACATGAGAACATGGATGCACATGATATGATTGAGCACCTGAAACAACTATATCAAGGGCAAGCTAGGCACGAGCGATTTGAGGTGTCTAAGGCCCTATTTGCATGCAAGATGCAAGAAGGAACTCCTGTAGGAACTCACGTACTCAAGATGATTGGGTATGTAGAGAACCTTGAGAGACTAGGATTTCCACTGGGCCAAAACTTGGCCACTGACCTTATCCTGCAATCATTGCCGAAAGGGTATAGTCAATTTGTCATGAACTATAATATGAACAAAATTGACAAGCCTCTGCTTGAGATGCTTAGCATGTTGAGAACTGTTGAACCTAATCTCAAGAAAACCAAGACTAGTAACGTATTGATGGTTAAAAAGGGCAAAGGAAAAAATAAGCTTAAAGGAAAGGGTAAGACCCAAGTTAAAGGCAAGGCTAACTCTACTACATCAAAGTCTAAAGGCAGGGTGTCTAAGGAAGGGGGCTGCTTCCACTATGGTGAGACCGGCCATTGGAAGAGCAATTGCAAGTTATAGCTAGAGGAAGTTAAGAAGAAAAGAAGTGAAACTTCTACCTCAGGTATATATGTTATAGAAGTCAATTTATCTATTTCTTCTTCATGGGTATTAGATACCGACTGTGCATCACATATTTTGTACTAATGTGTAGGGCCTAAGAAAGACTATATCATTGACAAAGGGTGAAGTGGACCTACGAGTAGGCAATGACGCAAGAGTTGCTGCTATAGCTGTAGGCACATACTCTTTATCTTTGTCCACTGGGCTTATTATGAAACTAGAAGAGTGTTATTATGTGTCTACTTTAACTAAGAACATTATCTCTGTTTCTTGTTTGGACAAGAGAGGTTTCTC
Source organism: Wurfbainia villosa (assembly GCA_025175895.1). Lineage (NCBI taxonomy): Eukaryota > Viridiplantae > Streptophyta > Magnoliopsida > Zingiberales > Zingiberaceae > Wurfbainia > Wurfbainia villosa. The sequence continues at coordinate 30,538,362 of CM046000.1, read as the reverse complement.
GTTTATGATAAAGGACAAATGTTGTTTTATTCATTTAAATGATATGTTCTATCGCAACACATTTCTTATGAATAGACTCTATGTTCTAGACTTGGAAAACCTAATCTATAACATAAATACCAAACGATTCAAATCAAATGATTTGAACCAAACATATCTCTGGCATTGTCGCCTGGGTCATGTAAATGAGAGTTGCATATCCCAACTCTATAAGGATGGATTACTTGACTCATTTGATTTTGAATCATATGAGACATGCAACTCTTGTCTTCTAGGCAAGATGACCAAGACTCCATTTAGTGGACATGGCGAAAGAGTGACAGACTTGTTAGGACTCATACATACTGATGTATGTGGCCCTTTCAATATCGCTACTAAAAGAGGCTATTAGTACTTCATCACTTTTATTGATGATGTCAGTAGATACGACTATGTGTATCTCATGAAACACAAGTTAGAATCCTTTGAAAAGTTCAAAGAATTCAAGAGTGAAGTACAAAACCAACTTGGCAAAAGTATTAAGATGCTTCGATCAGATCGAGGTGGTGAATACCTTAGCCAACAGTTTCGTGACCATCTTATTGAGTATGGGATCATATCTCAACTCACTCCATCTGGAACACCACAATGGAATGGTGTATCCGAACGGAGAAATCATACTTTATTAGATATGGTATGATTGATAATGAGTCAGACTGATCTACCTACTTCCTTCTAGGGATTCGCTCTAGAGGCGAGTCTTTAAATTTAATTGCGTTCCATCTAAAAAAATTTAGTGCATTCCATCTAAACACATTAGAATAATCTTAAAGTCAACATGTCTTTTATGAAGATTTGGGATTGTGAGGCTTATGTTCGACATCAAGTCTCGAACAAACTAGTCCCAAAATTAGACAAGTGCACTTTCTAGGATATCCCAAGGAAACAAAGGGATATTACTTTTACAATCCCACACAAGGCAAAGTGTTTGCTGCTAGAAATAGTGTATTTCTAGAAAGAGAGTTCATTTGTAGAAGAACAAGTGGGAGAAAAATCCATCTTGAAGAAGTTCAAGATATAGATAGCATTGAAGCCTTAATGGAGATTGAACAGGCACCGCAAAGTGTTGTAAATGATGAGATTGTTGCACGAGAAGTTGTGGAGCAACAACCTGTTCAAGTAGACCAAGATCTTCGTAGGTCTAATAGGATACGCCATTATCTTGAGAGATATTTATTTCTCTTGTCTGACCATGATGATGTTATGCTTGTTGAGTTGAACGAGCCTACATCCTATCAGGAAGCTGTGATGAGCCCAGATTTTGAGAAATAGCTAGAGACCATGAGGTCCGAAATGAAATCCATGTACGCTAATCAAGTATGGACTTTGGTTGATCCACTTGAAGGGGTCAAACCCATTCGGTGTAAGTAGGTCTTTAAGAGAAAGACTGACATGGACGATCTTATGCATACCTATAAAGGGTGATTGGTAGCTAAAGGTTTCAAGTAGATTCATGGTATTGACTATGATGAAACTTTTCACCAATTACGATGCTTAAGTCTATTCGGATCATGCTTGCTATTGCAGCTTACCATGATTATGAGATCTGACAAATGGATGTCAAAACTGCATTTCTTAACGGAAACCTACTTGAGGATGTGGGTAACCTGAGGGTTTTGTAGATCCAAAGTATGCTGGAAAGGTATGCAAGTTGCAAAAGTCCATTTATGGTTTAAATCAATCATCTACAAGCTAGAATCTTCGATTCGATGATGCAATCAAAGAGTTTGGTTTCATCAAGAATGAAGATGAACGTTGTGTCTACAAGAGGGTTAGTGGGAGCATAGTTATTTTTCTTATCTTGTATGTTGATGAAATACTTCTTATTGGAAACGATATCCCTATGCTGCAGTCTGTGAAGACTTGTCTTGAGAATTGTTTCTCGATGAAAGACTTGGAGAAACAACCTATATATTGGGCATCAAGATCTATAGAGATAGATCTAAGAGACTTCTTGGCCTAAGTTATAGTACATACATTGACAAGGTGCTAAATCATTTTGCCATACAGAATTCCAAGAAGGGATTTATGCCAATTTCACATGGTGTGAGTCTTTCGAAGACTCAATGCCCTTCTTTTAAGGAGGAGAGAGACCGTATAGATCAGATCCCTTATGCATTTGCTATAGAGTCTATCATGTACGTCATGCTTTGTACTCGCCCCAATGTTTCGTATGCTTTGAGCATGATGAGCAGATACCAGTTAGATCTAGGTGAAAGTCACTGGACAGCTGTCAAGAACATTCTTAAGTACTTGCAAAGGACGAAAGAATATTTCTTGATATTTGGAGCCGATGAGGAGCTAGCTGTAAAGGGTTACAATGATGCAAGCATCCAAACCTATAGGAATGATTTTAGATTGCAGTCAGGGTATGTATTTTTCTCGAATGGTGGCGCTGTGAGATGGAAGAGTTCAAAGCAAGGCACAGTCGTAGATTCTACAATAGAAGCCAAGTATATTACTACGTCTAATGCGGCAAAAGAGGTAGTTTGTATCCGGAAGTTCATCACTGAACTTGGGGTGGTTGCTAGCATTGCGGACCCTATAGACCTCTATTGTGATAACAATGGGGCTATTGCACAGGCTAAGGAACCTCACTCTCATTAGCGATCCAAACACATACTATGGCAGTTTCATCTCATTCGAGAGATCATCGATAGAGGAGATGTGAGGATATGCAGAGTACCAATGGATGCTAACATCGTAAATCCTTTGACCAAGGCTTTGGCACAGAGAAAGCATGATGGTCATACTAGGTCACTGGGTATTAGATATTACAGTGATTGACACTAGTGCTAGTGGGAGATTGTTAGTAGTAAGCCCTAGAGCCAATTATGTGATGATTGACTAGGGACTTATGTATCATATTCTATTAATAATAAAGGCAATGTTTGGTTATTATATTTACTTCATGCTTATGCCAGCCGAATAAATATAATAATGCCCTAGAAAGTAGGTTCTTATCTACAGTACATCAATTGATAGAATTGATTGTGAGAGGCTATAGAGAACACTATTCTTAAATATTCCTAGTCAAACATTAATATACAAGGGAAATATTAATGCATTGAGACTAGCATGTATATCAATTGATGACTTGATCTCACAAGTCATGGATATGTGATATCACGTTGACACATGGATATATATTAGAGAATATATACTGAATTGACCCACCATGAGAAAGTTTCATGGATCATCATATGAGTGTCATAAACTTTCTCATAGTGACTATTGGTATGATTAGTCCTTAGACCTAAAATCACTATGGTTCCCTACATAAGGAGTTATGTACTTTGGTATCATCAAATGTCACCCATAACAGGGTGGACTATAAAGGTGATCACTGAGTATGTACCAAATTATGCGAAGGGATATGAGTGATGTAGATGGGATCTATCTCTCCCATATGATGAGAGTGATATCTTTAGGCCTCTTGATAGAGTAGGACCATGAAATGCATGTGTTAGAATGTATACTGAAAGCCTAGCTCTTTTTGTATGAACATTTTATTTTGAAATAAGAATCACATGATCATTGTTTGCACTTTATATATTTATTATATGTGTGTGCATATTGTCTAATATTTTACATTGTAGATAACATGGTGCTTGGTGTGGCACAGAAGATCATGTTATCAGTCCCTTATAAAATATAAGTAGAGGCTCACAACCAAGATGGTTTTGGACAAACCATTGGCATGGTTGTAGTGTAGCTTGGTATTGTTTTATCTTGAACATAGAGTTACACTAGTACACTTAGGTGTATTGAGCAGGACCGACATAGAGGTGATTCAATTTAGTACTGACTACATAATTGAATCGGACCTCGGATATTATGTTGTACATGCTCTTAATCCCGATATAATAACGGGCACATGTACTTAGTATTTATTTCTTTGATTTACCAGTGAGTGAGATTTAGATGGATTAAATCAATATACCCGGTAAGTTGGGAAATAATATTATTTACATGGTGTGCCGTTGATTATAGGAGGAAACCGTGTCCTATATATTAGGTTGATGATGTCCCCTTGAGGAGCTCATAAGGTTCATCATGTAAACCCAGCTGGTTGACTTAGTCAACATGATGATAAGGTTGAGTGGTACTACTCGAGGAGTTAGATGTTGATTAATTGATGGTCAGTAAATCAATTAATTGACAGACATTCGATATCTTAAACACGAGGAGATTAATGTACAAATAATATATGGAGCCCATATTGATTTATGGGGGTTGGTGAGGTAGTTCAATGATGATCCTCTAGTGAAATGGAACATCATTGATGGATCAAGTTTGTGTGGTTCCGATCCATCGGGTGGCCGAGACCCAACTCCTCCTTATGGTCCCTATCGTAGCCTAATATAATCCTTATGAAGTCTAGATCCAAGAATGTAAAACAAAACCTAGAACCAACGGTTGGATTAAATCCATAGATCCGATAGTTAGGATGAAACCCTAGAACCAACGGTTGGATTAAATCCATAGATCCGATGGTTAGGATGAAGCCCTAGAACCAACGGTTGGATTAAGTCCATAGATCCGATGGTTAGGATGAAACCCTAGAACCAACGGTTGGATTAAATCCATAGATCCGATGGTTAGGATGAAACCCTAGAACCAACGGTTGGATTAAGTCCATAGATCCGATGGTTAGGATGAAACCCTAGAACCAACGGTTGGATTAAATCCATAGATCCGATGGTTAGGATGAAACCCTAGAACCAACGGTTGGATTAAGACCATAGATCCGATGGTTAGGATGAAACCCTAGAATCGACGGTTGGGATTAAATCCCTAGATCCGACGGTTGGGATAAAACCCTTGATCCGACGGTTGGGATGAAATCCTAGATCCTATGGTTGGGATGAAATCCTAGATCCGACGGTTGGGATCAAATCCCTAGAACCGACGGTGGAGATTAAATCCCTAGAACCGACGGTGGAGATTAAATCCCTAGATCCGACGGTGGAGATTAGAGGAGGCTTAAGCCTAAATTCTAGAATTAGGGTTTGGCTCATCCTTGGTTGGGCGGCAACAAATCTTAAAAGGGATAAGGTTGGTTGGGCGGCAAGAATATAGGAGTTAGTTCCTATATTTTAGGCTAACCAACTTTCTCCTAAATTCTATAAATAAAGGCTTAGGCATTGGGCGAAAATATGTTTTTTTGGATTGGAGAATTAGGGTTTGGCTCATCCAAGAGTTGGGCGGCAACAAACCCTAGAGGAGCTAGGGTTTTTGGGCGACTAAGAAAGTGGGTGGCAAGGTGATTGTTCTCCCTAAGGTTTTTGGCCGGCGCCCCTCTTTCCCTTCTCATCCTTGGCAGTTCTCTTCTTCCTTCCTCTCTTGCTCCTTGGTGGCGGCGGATCTCCAACAATTGGTGGCGGTGCTTCTCCAACATCTAGGTGGCCGGCGGCAACAATACAACAAGTTGGCCGGCACTCATCCAATCGTTCCTTGGCCGGCGGTTGCATCAAACTCTCTTGTTTGGTGGCCGGTTCTAGAAAGGAAAGGTTTTGGTGGTTCTTCTCTTTGTTTGCAGCGGACAAGGAAGAGAAGAACGTGATCTAGAAGGCTTCTACTCGTGGAGGATCTTCGTCCACACGTCGTCCACGAGAAGGATAGGACATACGGTAGAAGATCGTAAGGTATAAAGTTTTATAACTTTAATTTCAGATCTGAGCATGTTCTTATATATGATGATTATACATGTGTGTATATGAATATATATTGTATAATCATGGACCCCGAAGACAAACACAAAAACCGGCGATCCGTCCGTCGTCTCTTCCGCGGCTAACCAACTAGAAGAGTTGTGTTGCTTGAACGACTAGTTTGTTCAAGCGACCACTCGAGTTGTTAGCACGACGACGAATAGGTGTTGCTAAGGAAGCTCATCCCATCCGGATTAATCCTTTCATTAGTGAAAATTTTAATCCGGGGACATGGGAGTCAATGAGCCTCCGAAGGGACATCCCATCAACTGGTATCAGAGCCACGGTTTCCGATTTTGTGTGTTTAGGATTCGGTTATTTTTTTATGCACTTTTCATATATAATATGTGTCGGATAATAGTAGGATATGCGTAGTGGAACTCTTTGGTTGCAGGCATAAGATCCGACTATTATGGCCATGTGTGTGTATGTGAATGGATGTGTGAAAAAAAATTTATTATTTGAATCCTCGGGGTTGACGAGGCTAGATTAGTATTTAATTTTTGTAATTAAATACGGCATTGTTTAGCCGCTCATTTTAGTTTACTTTCGATCTAGATTATTTGTACACTCCTTCGTGGAGTATAGGATCGATGGATGTAAATTAATATGATTTATCTCGGCTCGGAACTCTTTGGTGACTTGCGCACGGGAAAAGATGGAGCGGACGAGGTGGCGACACGACGGGATGTGTATTGGAGAACAATGCCATAATAGTTGGAAAAATTCTGATTTTTCCATATTTATTGCTTATTTGTTTTATATGCATGTTGTGTTTGTTTTTAAAATTCCTCGATTTCAATTTACTAAGTGGGAGAGGGACATTTTAATTAATTCCCGCGGCCTCCATTACAATTTGACGTGTGATGCAAACAAACTTGTGTGTTGGCTCTGAGTGCCTTCCTCCCCGAGGACGGGTTTGTTTGCGGATCACTAGGTCAAATAAAGGTTATAGGAAATTATCTAGGAGTGTGTGTACTTCCACAGAGGTAAGGCACATAATCCAAAATAATTCCCTTAGTATCGTGTAATGGTGCACACTTAGATGCAAATAAAAATATCCTCCCCATAGGAGTCACTGCTTTTATTTGTAGGGCCAAAGAGGAACCAACTATTAATTTTATTTGTCAAAAAGTAAGGTTGACAAGATAATAAAATTAATGGGTAAAACCTCCTCTTACAAATGTAGAATTCGTATACGTCCACACAGAGTGGCATACGAAATTCTCGGTGTTTTGAGGTGTTGGTTGATTTCGGATTTTATTGTTTTGAGGAATCAATAATATTTGAAATCTAATATTTTGATCATTGTGATTCTTAGGATTTTCAAATGGCTTTCAACCCACTTGCTATGATACTAAAGGAAACAAACTTACTATACCCAAATTATACTGATTGGAAAAGAAAAATGGATAGTGTCTTAACTGTCAATGAGTGTCCTCCTAGGGTTGCGAATGATTCTGGGGAAAGGAACTTTTCGGATACCAGAATCAAGCTGCTAGGAAGGAAGCCATGGTTGCTTTCAGAAGGTTTCTACTTCTATGCCAAAGGCAAGAAGAAGAAGAAACAAGGTAGAGCAAAGGTGGTGGTGGACCTCAGAGAGGAGTGAAGAAGCAAAGGCAAGTACTTCACTTGTAAACAGATTTGGACATGGGAAGAAAGACTTCCCAACCTAAAGAAAACAGAGGTATATCTTACGCGCTTAGTCGTTGAAACATGTTTAGTGGTGTTATCTACTGCACTGGTGTGTAGATACGGGAGCCACGATCATGTCTGCAATTCTTTGCAGGGTTCCAGAAACCCGACGACTAGCCGAGGGAGAAATTACCGTCCTACATGGGCAATGCTTCAAAGGTGGTCGCTATCATAGCTGGGAGATGTTTATTTATCTTTTGATAGGAATAAAGTTTTGGTTTTGAGAAATTGTCTTTATGTACCTACATTTAGAAAGAATTTGATTTCGGTTTCTAAATTATTTGTGGATGGATATTCTGTTTCTTTTAATGACAGAGTTGTTATAAAAAGAAATAGAGATTATCTGTTTAGGTACATTGGTTGGCAATTTGTATACTCTTGAACCAAAAACTCCCACGATGCATAGAGAAGTGAATAACTCATCTTCTAAGTCTAAAAAGAGAAAAGAACCTTCGCAGATGAACCAGACATATCTTTGGCATCTAAGGCTTGGTCATATTAACCTTAGCAGAATTCAAAGGTTGATAGCTGATGGACCTTTGGGTTCATTAGTGGTGGAGGATCTCCCAACCTGCGAATCTTGCTTGGAAGGTAAAATGACCAAGAGGCCTTTCAAGGCCAAGGGGTACAGAGCCAAAGATGTGTTAGAATTGGTTCATTCTGATTTGTGCGGTCCTATGTCTATCCAGGCAAGAGGTGGTTTTGAATATTTCGTCTCTTTTATAGATGATTATTCAAGATATGGATACATTTACTTGATGCGCCAAAGTCCAATGCTTGACAGTTCAAAGAATTCAAGGTGATGTGGAGAACCGTCGAGGTAAAGTATCAAGACATTACGATCGATCGTGGTGGCGAGTACCTCTTGGGAGGATTTAGGAGTTACTTATCGGTGGGATTCAATCCCAATTGTCACTTTGGCACACCCAGTGAGAATGGTGTGGCGGAGGCGAAGGAATAGGACTCTTATGGAGATGGTCGGATCTATGATGAGTTATTACGAGTTACTGTTTTAGTTACGGGGTATGCCTTTGATCTGACAATGTACACTCTGAACTTGGTTCCATCTAAATGAGTACCTTCTACCCCTGTAGAATTGTGGACTGGGCGAAAGCCTAGTCTGAGACATATTCGGATATGGGGGAGTCCAGCACATGTCTTTGAAGGGTGATCTTTGGTAAGTTGGAACCTCGTACAGAAGTGTGCATGTTTGTTGGCTACCTAAAGGAGCGAAAGGTGGTTTGTTTATAATCCTAGAGATCGAGAGGGTGATCGTTAGCCTTGAATGCCAGATTTCTAGAGGAGGATTATGTAATGAACCACAAGCCCAGTAGGATTGTTCTTGAGGAGTTGGCGAAGTCAGGCTTGATGTACCACCGTCTGAGAGGAGACACCACAAGTCAGCACGCACGCGTGTCACGAGCATACACGAGGCACCTCGTCGTAGTGGGAGGTTGTTAGACAACCCAGAGATTCATGTTTTTGGGAGAGTCTTGGACTTAGTCACAGTGAACATGAACTGATCCTGGACATATGAGGCACTCCAAGATAGAGATGTTGTATCTTGGCAAAGTGCGATGAATTGGAGATAGAATCTATGGATTCTAATCAGTCTGGGAGCTAGTAGAACCACCCGATGGTGTAAAAGCCATTGGATGCAAGTGGATCTACAAGAGAAAGAGAGGAGTAGGCGGGAAGGTTGAGACCTTCAAAGCTAGGCTTGTTGCGAAAGGGTATACTCGGAAGAGGGCATCGATTATGAGGAGACCTTTTTGCGTATATCTTAAGTCTATCGGATTCTCTTATCTATAATTTGCTCATATGGATTATGAGATTTGGCGGATGGATGTCAAGACGCTTTCCTTAAAGTCTTGAGGAGAACATCTATATCACGGCAACGAGGATTCATTGCTAAAGGCAAAGAGCATCTTGTATGTAAGCAATCGGTCCATTTATGGATTGAAGCAAGCTTCTAGATCTTGGAACATCGCTTTGATGAGGTAATCGATCATATGGATTTATTCAAAGTCGGATGAGCCTTGTGTATACAAGAGATGTGTGAAGCGTAGTGGTGTTTCTTGTACTATCGTAGATGACATTTTGTTAGTTGGAAACAATATCAAAGTGTTATCAGACGTAAGGGTATGGTTGTCCAAACAGTTTGACATGAAGGACTTGGGAGAAGTGGGACACATCCTTGGGATCAAAGTTATAAGGGATCGCAAGAAAAGGATGTTGTGCTTATCTCAAGCTTCAGACATTGACACTATCCTTGCTCATTTTAGCAGGCAAAACTCCAAGAAAGGTGTTCTACCTGTTAGGCATGGAGTACCTTGATCTAAAGAGATGTGTCCCAAAACATCAAAGGAGATAGAGGACATGAAGGCGGTTCCTTATGCTTGGATGGAAGCCTTATGTATGCTATGCTATGTATGAGACCGGATATCTGCTTTCTTAGTAGGCATGGTTAGCGATATCGAGTAATCTGGGCGGGGACATTGGGTATGCGGTAAAGCATATATTGAAGTACGAGAAGGACTAGGGATTATATCTTTGGTTTAAGGCGGATCAATTAGTCACATGGGTTACATTCAGTTTCCAATCAGATAGGGACAAGAGTAAGTCTACCTCGGGGATTGTGTTTACTTTTGGAGGTGGAGCCATAGTATGGAGGAGTGTCAAGCAGAAATGCGTGGTTGACTCTACCATGGAAGCTGAGTATGTGGCAGCCTCTGAGGCAGCAAAGGAAGCTGTATGGCTCAGAAACTTCTCGATGGACTTGGATGTGATTCCTGGTTTGCCCATAACTATCACAATTTATTGTGATAACAGTGGTGCAGTTGCAAACTCGAAGGAACCACGAGCCCACAAGGCAAGTAAACACATAGAGCGCAAGTACCACCTTATACGAGAGATCGTAAAGCGAGGAGAAGTTGCTGTCGCCAAGATTGCATCAGAGGATAACCTGGCGGATCCATTCACTAAGGCCCTTCCAGCGAAAGCGTTTGATAGGCATGTGGAGGACATGGGGATTAGATGTATGGCACTATGATGACAGCTTAGTCTTTTAGTATAAGTGGGAGATTGTTAGAATGTATACTGAAAGCCTAGCTCTTTTTGTATGAACATTTTATTTTGAAATAAGAATCACATGATCATTGTTTGCACTTTATATATTTATTATATGTGTGTGCATATTGTCTAATATTTTACATTGTAGATAACATGGTGCTTGGTGTGGCACAGAAGATCATGTTATCAGTCCCTTATAAAATATAAGTAGAGGCTCGCAACCAAGATGGTTTTGGACAAACCATTGGCATGGTTGTAGTGTAGCTTGGTATTGTTTTATCTTGAACATAGAGTTACACTAGTACACTTAGGTGTATTGAGCAGGACCGACATAGAGGTGATTGATTTAGTCTTGACTACATAATTGAATCGGACCTCGGATATTATATTGTACATGCTCTTAATCCCGATATAATACGGGCACATGTACTTAGTATTTATTTCTTTGATTTACGTGGTGAGATTTAGATGGATTAAATCAATATGCATTAAGTTGGGAAATAATATTATTTACATGGTGTGTCGTTGATTATAGGAGGAAACCGTGTCCTATATATTAGGTTGATGATGTCCCCTTGAGGAGCTCATAAGGTTCATCATGTAAACACAGCTGGTTGACTTAGTCAACATGATGATAAGGTTGAGTGGTACTACTCGAGGAACTAGATGTTGATTAATTGATGGTCATAAATCAATTAATTGGGGACATTCGATATCTTAAACACGAGGAGATTAATGTACAAATAATATATGGAGCCCATATTGATTTATGGGGGTTGGTGAGGTAGTTCAATGATGATCCTCTAGTGGAATGGAACATCATTGATGGATCAAGTTTGTGTGGTTCCGATCCATCGGGTGGCCGAGACCCAACTCCTCCTTATGGTCCCTATCGTAGCCTAATATAATCCTTGTGAAGTCTAGATCCAAGAATGTAAAAACAAAACCTAGAACCAACGGTTGGATTAAATCCATAGATCCGATGGTTAGGATGAAACCCTAGAACCAACGGTTGGATTAAATCCATAGATCCGATGGTTAGGATGAAACCCTAGAACCAACGGTTGGATTAAGTCCATAGATCCGATGGTTAGGATGAAACCCTAGAACCAACGGTTGGATTAAATCCATAGATCCGATGGTTAGGATGAAACCCTAGAACCAACGGTTGGATTAAATCCATAGATCCGATGGTTAGGATGAAACCCTAGAACCAACGGTTGGATTAACTCCATAGATCCGATGGTTAGGATGAAACCCTAGAACCAACGGTTGGATTAAATCCATAGATCCGATGGTTAGGATGAAACCCTAGAACCAACGGTTGGATTAAATCCCTTGATCCGGTTGGGATAAAACCCTTGATCCGACGGTTGGGATGAAATCCTAGATCCTATGGTTGGGATGAAATCCTAGATCCGGCAGTTGGGATCAAATCCTAGAACCGGTGGAGATTAAATCCCTAGAGAACGGTGGAGATTAAATCCCTAGATCCGACGGTGGAGATTAGAGGAGGCTTAAGCCTAAATTCTAGAATTAGGGTTTGGCTCATCCTTGGTTGGCGGCAACAAATCTTAAAGGGATAAGGTTGGTTGGCGGTAAGAATATAGGAGTTAGTTCCTATATTTTAGGCTAACCAACTTTCTCCTAAATTCTATAAATAAAGGCTTAGGCATTGGCGAAATATGTTTTGGATTGGAGAATTAGGGTTTGGCTCATCCAAGAGTTGGCGGCAACAAACCCTAGAGGAGCTAGGGTTTTGGGCGGCTAAGAAAGTGGGTGGCAAGGTGATTGTTCTCCTAAGGTTTTGGCGGCGCCCCTCTTTCCCTTCTCATCCTTGGCGGTTCTCTTCTTCCTCCTCTCTTGCTCCTTGGTGGCCGGATCTCCAACAATTGGTGGCGGTGCTTCTCCAACATCTAGGTGGCCGGCGGCAACAATACAACAAGTTGGCCGGCACTCATCCAATCGTTCCTTGGCCGGCGGTTGCATCAAACTCTCTTATTTGGTGGCCGGTTCTAGAAAGGAAAGGTTTTGGTGGTTCTTCTCTTTGTTTGCAGCGGACAAGGAAGAGAAGAACGTGATCTAGAAGGCTTCTACTCGTGGAGGATCTTCGTCCACACGTCGTCCACGAGAAGGATAGGACATACGGTAGAAGATCGTAAGGTATAAAGTTTTATAACTTTAATTTCAGATCTGAGCATGTTCTTATATATGATGATTATACATGTGTGTATATGAATATATATTGTATAATCATGGACCCCGAAGACAAACACAAAAACCGGCGATCCGTCCGTCGTCTCTTCCGCGGCTAACCAACTAGAAGAGTTGTGTTGCTTGAACGACTAGTTTGTTCAAGCGACCACTCGAGTTGTTAGCACGACGACGAATAGGTGTTGCTAAGGAAGCTCATCCCATCCGGATTAATCCTTTCATTAGTGAAAATTTTAATCCGGGGACATGGGAGCCAATGAGCCTCCGAAGGGACATCCATCAGCATGACCATGCTCAAATGAGTCAATATGAGAAATTGAGCTCATTTGTTTAAGTGAGTCTACTTGGGGATCAAGAGCACAAAGATTGATAAGAGGATGACACAATCTATGCCTCATTGATCGATTTAGATATCGAGGATAGAAGGACAAGGTTATATATTATAGTAGCCACAGTAAGGTTATGTTAGATCTCGACATTCTTGCCACTTGGGTAGCAATGATGCATTGCTAGATGTCACTCATTGCTTATGTTTCTAAAAGGGTTTTAAAAGCATTGACAACGTTGCAAGAACCTATTGTATCACACACAAAGAACACATAATTTTAGAGATAGGATCATCTTAGTTTGACTAAATGAATCATTAGTTAATTGAATGGACTAGAATGAGTTAGACTCATTGATTGGCCAAATTTGAGTTGGACTCAAATTGGTTTAATTTGAGTTAGACTCAAGTGAAACCAATTGAAGAAGGTTAGCATGATTAATCTCATTAATCATGCATGCAAATGGGAGTTGTTGCATGCAAATGGGATTTAATGGATTGCATGCAAATGGAGGTTAATGCATGCAAATGTTATTTATTTCATGCAAATGGGATTTAATGGATGTAAATGTGATTTATTGCATGCAAATGGGATTTAATGGATGCAATTGAGATATAAGCTTCTTGCTCAACGTGAACCAAATGGGGGTGTTCTCTTCCTTGTGTGTATCCCATTTGTGCCTAGCATCCATTTTCCTTCTCCCTTCTTCTTGGCCAAAAATTAGTGTTTGGTGGAGAGCCTTAGTGTGGTTGCTAGCACAACCAAAGGTTTTGTCCCCTTCGCCAAGATAGTGTTTGTGTGGATACCGTTAGAGGCGCGACCATTTTGATCGTGCTAAGATCCGTCATTAAGGATTGCTATTGGGATTGTGAAGGGCTACGCTACAGGGGTAACTTCTCAACTAAGGTGTAATTAAAATAAACGATTTCCCTTTATGTTGGATAGATTTGAGCGCTAGAGGGGGGGGGGTGAATAGCGAAAAACACTTTTCGTTCGTTTATAAAATGCGAGTAAGAGTAAATACAGCGGAAAGAAAATATTACTCATTTGTTTTTACTTGGTTCACAGCCTTCGGCTGCTTGTCCAAGGCCCTAACGGTCCTAGACTACGTATAGAGGGTAAAACACTAAAAACACTCCTCCTCGTTAGAGGTAGGAGTAAGTGAATACAATCGATACGAAAAAGCTCAAGGTAGAGGGACACTCCCCTTCTCCTTGTTACGATTAATACATGATAAATACAGATTTAAAGACAATAATAAAGAAAATACCAATGACTATTAAAGTAATGAAAGTTAGGCGCTTGTCGTCGGAGATGTGGTAGAACTTCATCATCGTAAGGTCGTCGTCGTAGAGTATCGTAGCGAAGGCTTTTTAGAGATCTTTTGATGATGGAAATGGGGTGGAGAACCCCTACTTTTATAGCCTTGGAAACCCTAGACGTTCAGATCTTCAACCAATGAGAGCAAACCTCCTATCCCTTTAAAAATCGAGATAAGCTTTGACTCTCCTCGAAGCTGATCCTTGACCAACAGTCGACTGCTACACTTACCAATCGACTACTAGATGGATCAGTCGACTGATACAAGCCCTCAGTCGACTGATGGCATGTTTTCCAGTTGCAACGAAGAGTTAGATCGAAAATACAATTAATATAAGTAAATTAAATGTCTATATATCATCCGATCTCGACTTAGACCTTCCATGGGAGGTCTTGGTCGAATCTTCACCTAAGAACATCCCTGTACAGAGGACACGACCTTCCTTGCACTCACTCACACGAGCTTACCTCAACATTTACCTTGTAGCTTCTGCTTCCGGTCTTCCACTTGATTCCTTCGGCTCGCTCCGAAGTCATCCCGGTGTCGCCCAACCACCACGGCTCCCTCCGGGTGTCGTTGACCTTCAACTCTAGCTTTAGCACTTTTCTGCACACTTGATTTAGCTTGTGAGATAAAAAAATGAGCTTAACTTTGTATCGTTTACTATAATCAAAACTCAGGTTCGACTTAGGTGTCTACTGCACCAACACTTTATGTATACACATGGATCTCTAGAGGGATTAAGTTTTTTCCACTACGTTTGCGTTTATTTTTGCAATAGATCCCAACACATAGTTTGCTTTAAATGCAATCAAAAGTTTCACTACCGAACCCAATGTCCAATGGAAAGAAAACCTAGGAAGGACAAGGTAGAGAGTTGGAGTGTTGTAGGAGCTCCAATGGAAAAGCCTAAGGTAACCTTCAATAATAAAATTTTGATTATTAATGATAAAAGACATGCTTTTAATTCACTTGCAATTTATCATAAGAAGCATGCTAGCAATAAATATTTTTTCTTAGGTGCTAAATCTTATAATATTAGGCCTAAGGACAATGATAGATCTACCCTACTTAAAGATAACAAAAATCTAGGCATAAACTCTAAGAAAAATAGCACACGCCTAGGAGGAAAAATATCTCAAGAAATAATGGGAAACAAAACTTGAGGTATTAGAAATAGAAAATCAAGATTTGAGGTCAAAGCTTGAAAAATTACAGAAGACTCTTATTAGGATAAAAATTATGATTAAGGGGTCTAACAGGCAAAATTTGGGTGTTGGTAGACAAGAAATATCTAAGGACAAGAAGGGTTTAGGTTACAAACCTTAGTCAAAGAAGACCATACAAACCTACCACAATATTCCATTTTACTATGGAACTAGCTCTAGGTCTAGGAATACCAAGGTCACAAGGGAGATCATCCCTAGAGTTGACCATGGTAAGTGTCTGTAGGAACGTTGGACGTCGCTAGTGGCGCGGGGGAGGGGGGGGGGGGAGGGAGGGGTTGAATAGCGGTTATACATTGCTTTTTGGAATTCGATCGCGTGCTTGCTTGTCTACAATACTTGTTAACACAGTAGAATATAGAAATACAATATGAAGACAAATTCAAATACACAAGCACAGAGAAAACACAAGATATAATGTGGTTTAGAACCTTAGGATTCCTACTCCATGGGTCGACCTCAAATCAGCTCTAGTGATGCAAACCATCACTAATAAATTCCTCAGAACAATCCGGAGGTGGAGAAATCTCGTACAAGTGATTACAAAAGTAATACAAGAAATACAAGCAAATATAATGAAATGTAAAGAACCCTTTACAAACTAGGGCTTTTGAATGCTTGTTGTGTGGTTGCTTGGATGAGCTTGAAGAACCCTGAAATGCACTAGCACTTCGCCTCAAATCGTCCCTAGAATCGCTCAAGAAAACCATAGCTGAAATCCTCCATGAACAACTCCTTTTATGCCTCCTCGTGACCTAAATTTCCACCTTGCAGTCGACTGCCTACAGTGTCGTTGTCTCACAGTGGACTTAATCTACATTGGCATTCTAGCCAACGAATATATTGGCAGTCGACTACCATTACTAGCAGTCGACTGCCAAGCCCATAGTAGACTGCTTAGTCAGCTACCGAGCTTTCTGTGTCATGTCCAGCGATCGACTACCATCCATAGCGCCCCATGGCGATCATTGAAATCCCTCCATTCGATAGTCTAGCCTCTAGTCGACTACCGATAGTAGACTAGTCATAATCCCAGTCGACTGCCCTTGAGTTAACTCGGCTTTTGAGTGTTAAACACTCAGCCAGTCGACTGTCCAATATCCCAATCGACTGATAAACCTCAATAATGAGGTTTAACCCCAAGTATAATGCCCTCACACTTAATATACCACCCTTAGCCTAGACCTAAGCCTTCTAGCTACCTCCATCAGCCTCATGCCTATCGGATCCCTCCAAGTCATCCATGACTTGTTCATCCATACGCTAGCCTTTAGGTGCTTCCATAAGCTATTATCATTCCAACCAGGTCTACACCGCCAAGGCACATTTGGTCTTATGCTGCCAAGACACACGCTTGGACTTTATGCTGCTAAACATTAGAATTATGCTACCAAGACTACCGCTTGGACTTTATGCCACTAATATCACACCCTTGGACTTTCCTTGCCAACTCCATGTTGGACTTTCCAAATGCCAAGATGTTGGGTTTTTGGCACCGCGACGAGTGTGTGTTCGAACATGTTTCGTAAACATGTGCATAGTGGAAGAATTAAAAAGCAATAGATCTAATTTATTACAATACACACACCACACACATGTATAGTACAACATGTGTAGACATAATCACAGTTTCAAATTTTTCCATAAAAGAAAATTACGCTAGTTATACCTGACGTATCATGTGCAGCGGGAATGACATCAACCGGAGCAACTCTCGCTAGAATTGCCTCTATCCGTATCCACGCCGAGTACCGTCAGGATAGCTTTGCCAAGCTACGAGCCTCGTCTTCATAGGAGTCACTAGCCTCATGTCGAAGATGATGTGATCGAGAGAAGATCACAATCCGAATCAAAATTCGGATGCAAAATGAGTCCCCAAAAACACACTTCTCCAGAGAGGTATTCGTTGACTAATAGACGAATCCTTGGTCCTCCACCTATGAGGATTACCGAAGATCCAATCCCCGACAATAAAGTCACTTTCGAAGCTCCAAACGCTGTCCAAACGATGCTTCGACAAGAAGGAAACAAGTTGTCCAAAACTGGACAGCTTGGTGGAGGACTTGGCGCCGGCCAAAGGAGATGGTCAGCTAATCCTTGGTCATTGGAACCAAGGTGGGTCACCGAAGGAGTGGCCGGCAGCAACTAGACGCCGGCATCTAGGGTTGATGGTGACACAAAAGCTGGGCTGGCTTCCTTGGGCGGCGGCAAGGAGAAGAGAGGAAGATGAGAGGATGAGAGTTTTCCAAAAATAAAACTTTTTGGGCTCTCCAAACCTCTAGCTGTGCTTTTATAGAGCGCGTGTTTCTTAACCATTAAGAAACCTTCTCCTTAGAGTTATTGGTTCATAACCAAAACCCGTTAACCTGCTCCAATAACTTAAGTTAAAATAAACCAAACCGAGTTGGTCTATTTTAAGTTAAAACGAACCGAACCAACTTTGGTTCTTTCGTTTAAAACATACCAAACCCCTTTGGTTTATTCTCCACCATTGGATTAGAACCAAACCAATTTTGTTCATCCATCATGTCTTCATAAGACTCGACCCATCCATGATTGCATTGCGACTGAAATAATTTCATGCTCGCTCTTTGTTTGGTCCAACCAAACCTAATTTCTCTCGATATGAGAATCTCATTCTCAAGCTCATTTTAAATCCTTCGGATCATGCTCGTTGTGCGTGTGACCAAATAGGTTCTTGATTTATGTTGGTCATCTATAATTAACCATTAATTAGAGAACGATCATGAGTGACACCTAGTAGTACATCATGATCCCCAATTAATCAAAAAATCAACGATTGATTCCAGAACCATTTCTGAAACCCTTCAGCAACTACAATGAATCGTGCCCCATTCCTTTCACTCTTCTTATACCCACTTGGTTCAGGACATGGTCTATTGTGTCAGTACCCACTAGATTGACTATGTCACACCTAGCCTAAGTATTACTTCCTCATCCTCAGGATTCCAGTTACTTCACATATATCCAAGAGTACCTTACTCTAAACATGTAATGCTTTGGCCAAAGGCTTTAGTAACAATCCGATGAGAGACCATGAGTATACATCTCCTCGCAAGGAGTGGTGAATCTGTTAGGATCTTTGTAATGGCTAGAGGGGGGGTGATTAGCCTTTCTTCATTTCTACAAAATATGTTAGCGGAAGCAATATAAATACAAATGTAAATAAGAATACGAAACAAGAAAACAATGCTAACACCCGATGTACGTGGTTCGGAGATGACGCTCCTACTCCACGGTAATCCGTAAGGTGGATTAGCCCTAGCCAATCTTCACTAAAACCTCCTTTGGATGAACCAAGGTGGAGAAACCTTGTCTTACAATGCACTCCTCTTCTTTATAATGATGGAAGATTAAGATTAGAGAAGAGGAGGTTTAGAATCATAAAAACACTTGGAGAAAGCTTGGTGAGCACAGGGGTGTAGCTAGGAATGAGAGCACTAGCTTCACCAAGCTCCCCAAGGCCCCTTCTTATAGAAGAAGGGCTGTTTTTCCCATTGGGCTTCGATCAGTCGACTGATGTACAGAATCGATCATTGCCGGCCAACAACGACTTCTGAGCAGCAGATCCGCGGAGATCGTACGTAGCGCAATTTCCAAGCGGCTAAATGATCGGTCGAATGATCCCTCCATCGATCGATGGAGTGATCGATTAAGTGATCGTAGGCGAAGTCAAGTCAATCGACTCCACTCGTGCTCGTATTTCGTGTTGATCACCGATCGCCATTGTTAGCGGTCGGCCGATCGATCGCGCAACATCGATCATTGCCATGACCAAAGCAGTCGACTAATGGTCAGGGTTTCACCCTGACTTAGTCGAGTATCTGACCAGTCGACTGATACTCATCAAGTATGAGTAATTCACACTTGATTTTACACCCTAGACCTAGACTCTACCTTCTAGCTCTTCATTAAGCCTTGCACCTCCAGGATCCCTCCGAGTCCGCGACTTGTTCATCCTTTGCGCTTTGCTTCCAAGAGCTTCCATCGGTTTCGTCATGTCTTGGGTTGCCAAATGTTTAGACTTTATGCTGCCAAGACTACAAGCTTGGACTTATGCTACCAAGACTTTACTTTGGACTTCCTTTGCCAAGGTTCACTTGGACTTTACGCTGCCAAGACTACAAGCTTAGTCTTACGCTGCCAAGTCCATCCCTTGGACTTCCCTTGCCAAGATCATACCTGGACTTTTCTTTTACCAAGTCTTCATACTTGGATTTCCCTTTCACTCAAACATATTCACAATTAGATCACAAAGCATTGCCTAACTTAGATGATTATCCAAACATCAAAACATATAAATGCTTGGGGCATTGTTGCACCAACAATCTCCCCCTTTTTGATGTTTGGCAATCATATAAGTTAGGTCTTCTCAATATGCGCATAATATGAAATCTAACTTAACCATTCCTTCTCCCCCTTTGACATACATCGAAAAGAGAGGAATTCATAGATTTCTTGAAAGAATTAAGATAGTTGTATCATGGACTAAGGTATAAGATTGAAATTAAGCTCCCCCTTAATCCAAGATATGTTATGTGATGTGTGACGAACATTTGAAGCAAAGCATAACAAAAGTTTGAAGGTTAAGTCCTAACTTTGCACCAACAATGTAAGTTTGGGGATGAAAAGATATACATTATGAAGACTCCCCCTAGAACATTGCATGAAACAGTCACACAAGTTTTAATATACCCAATATTATCATTCTAGAGTGTTAGGGCATCAAGGATACACTAAATATCACAAAATGAAGCTATTTGTCGGAGAACATAGTGTATCAGTCGACTAGTTTCTGAACCAGTCGACTGATAAGCCTGAAATCTGAATTTCAGCCTTTTCATCCCAAATTCAGAAATGCATTAGAAATTCCAGAAATCTCAAAAAATCACGAAATTTTGCGTACACATTTCTGAAATCATACTTTATCAAGGAAAAATAGTTTGAAAAATAATTGTTTTCCAGATTTCGAGATTGATACAAACTTGGAAACTAACAAAAGTTCTAATGTTTTTGCAAACTTTGTATCACTTTAGTCTTCCACTTGAAAACTGTTTTTCAAAATATGATGAACATAGTTTAAAATATATATGATTTAGAATTTCCAACCATGTTCTTAGAGATATGTATTCATTACTTGAATACAAGCCTTCCCAATGATTGGTCCATGAAGTATTCATATCTCTAGGTGTGTCATTGGCTCATAGTAATGCATCATAACAAGCATGATGAGCCAAGTACACCTTCCCTATCATCTCACATGTTCCTAAGTGTCTCAATATAAAAATCAAGGTTTCTTAAGGCTTTTTGTGAGATGCATCAAGATATAAAGCTAACATATGAATATGGGATCATGCAAACCTAGAATTTTTACTCTACAAAGCACATACCAAGCTCTCTCCTTAAAGATGAAAATTCGGTTTCGGGAAGAGCTTTGGTGAAGATATCGGCAAGGTTGGACTTAGATTCTACATAATTAAGTTCAATGTCCCCTCTTGCCACATGATCTCTTATGAAGTGATGTTTCACTTCAATGTGCTTGGTCCTAGAGTGATGTACCGGATTTTTGGTCAAGTTGATGGTACTCACATTGTCACAATAAACTTTAATGTTAGAGTAGTGTAGCTCATAGTCCTCAAGAGTATGTCTCATCCAAAGTAATTGAGCTACACAACCACCCATAGCCACATATTCGGCTTCGGTGGTTGATAAAGCAACACAATGTTGCTTCCTACTACTCCAACTAACTAGGGAGGACCCAAGAAATTGGCATCCACCACTAGTACTCTTCCTATCCAATTTGCAACCGGCATAATCGGAATCGGTATAGCCAAGCAACTCAAAAGACCTAGTCCTAGGATACCAAAGTCCTACATTTAGGGTGCCTTTAACATATCTTAAAATTCTCTTAACGACTACTAAATGTGATTCTTTGGCACAAGATTGGTATCTTGCACACATACCTACCGCAAATAAGATATCGGGTCTACTAGCGGTTAGGTATAGTAGGCTACCAATCATACTCCTATAAAGTTTAAGATCAATTGATTTACCATCATGATCACTATCTATTCTAGTGCTAGTGGCCATAGGAGTGGTTACAATTTTGGCATTTTCCAAACCAAATTTCTTGATCATTTCATTTGCATATTTGGTTTGATAAATATGAATCCCTTCATTGGTTTGCTTGACTTGTAACCCTAGGAAAAAGTTAAGCTCTCCAACTAAACTCATTTCAAATTCATTCTCCATGTTTTCTATAAAGTCTTGAAGAAGATCATCATTTGTTGACCCAAAATAATGTCATCAACATATACTTGGCCTATGAAGATATCCTTTAATGTTGACTTTATTAACAAGGTTTGATCTACTTGGCCTCTTCTAAAATCCTTAGAGATTAAGAAGGATGATAATCTTTCATACCATGCCCGGGGAGCTTGTTTTAACCCATATAATACTTTCCTAAGCTTATATACCTGGTTTGGATAATCTATGTTCTCAAACCCGGGTGGTTGTTCTACATATACTTCTTCCTTAATATAACCATTTAGAAATGCCAATTTAACATCCATTTGATAAAGTTTAAATCCCATATAGGAAGCATATCCTAAGAGAATTCTAATAGACTCTAACCTAGCAACCGGGGCATAAGTCTCATCATAGTCCAGCCCCTCAACTTGATTGAATCCCCTAGCAACCAACCTAGCCTTATTTCTAGTGATATTTCCTTGGTCATCTAGCTTATTCCTAAAGACCCATCTTGTAGTAATTATGGTGCTATCATTTAGTCTAGGCACTAACTCCCATACTTGACTCCTCTCAAATTGAGCCAATTCATCTTGCATTGCCAAAATCTAATCCGGATCATGTAACGCATCATTGATCGATTTGGGCTCGATTTGTGAAATAAGAGCTACTTGACTAGTAGGAGGTCTATGAAATGACCTAGTTCTTACTCCTTGAGATAGATCTCCTACTACTTGGTCAAGTGGATGATCTTGATGAATTCTTAGGGTTCTGGAAGGGGTTTCAAATTGATCATTGTTATCTTCTACCCTTCTTTCATCATCTGAATCTCCTCTTCCTCCCCCTTGATCATTACCCCTTATGGTCAAATTTTAAAGTTTTTGGGTAATGTCTTGATTATTGTCATTAATCTCCTTATCAATGGAGGACTTTCTAGGGTAGGTACTAGTGGTTTCATCAAATTGAACATTAGAAGACTCCTCAATCCCTTGAGTTCTCTTATTGTAGACTATATATCCTCTACTCGTAGATGAGTATCCAACTAGGATCCCCTCATCCGCTTTGGATTCAAATTTTCCTAAGTTATCTTTGGTGTTTAAAATATAAACCTTACATCCAAATACTTTGAAATAATGAATTGTGAGGATAGTCCCATTCCATAATTCAAATGGTTTCTTTCCTAAAAACCTATAGATTTGAACCCTATTTTGGATATAGCAAACGGTATTAACCGCTTCCGCCCACAAGTAGCTAGGTAGAGAATATGCATTAAGCATAGTCCTAGCCTCCTCTTGTACGACACGATTTCTCCTTTCCACCACCCCATTTTGTTGGGCTGTTCTAGGATAAGAGAACTCATGCTTGTACCCTTGCTCTAAACAAAATTGTGAAAATTTAGAATTCTCAAATTCACCACCATGATCACTATGGATCCGGTTGATTTTGAGACTCTTTTCATTTTCAACTCTTTTACTAAATCCTATGAGTATTTTTAAGGTATCATCCTTATGTTTCATAAAATAAACCCAAGTATACCTAGAAAAATCATCTACTATGACTAAACAATATTTGTTACCATTTAAAGAAGAAGTACTATGGCAATCAAATAAGTCAAGATGCAATAATTCTAACGGTAAAGTGGTATTAGTTAAGGTTTTACCTTTGTGTGAAGCCTTTGTTTTCCTTCTTGGCATGCATCACACATTTTGTTCTTGACATACTTGATCTTTGGTAGCCCTTTGACCAACTCCAACTTGGCTACCTTGGCTATGTGTTGGGATGTATACTGAAAGCCTAGCTCTTTTGTATGAACATCTTTATTTTGAAATAAGAATCACATGATCATTGTTTGCATATTTTTATGATTATGCAAAATTGTCTAATATTTTACATTGTAGATAACATGGTGCTTGGTGTGGCACAGAAGATCATGTTATCAGTTCCTTGTAGAATATAAGTAGAGGCTCACAACCAAGATGGTTTTGGACAAACCATTGGCATGGTTGTAGTGTAGCTTGGTATTGTTTTGTCTTGAACATAAAGTTACACTAGTACACTTAGGTGTATTGAGCAGGACCGACATAGAGGTGATTCAATTTGTTGCTGACTACATAATTGAATCGGACCTCGGATATTATGTTGTACATGCTCTTAATCCCGATATAATAACGGGCACATGTACTTAGTATTTATTTCTTTGATTTATCAGAGGGTGAGATTTCTATGGATTAAATCAATATGCCCGGTAAGTTGGGAAATGATATTATTTACATGGTGTGCCGTTGATTATAGGAGGAATCTGTGTCCTATGTATTAGGTTGATGATGTCCCCTTGAGGAGCTCATAAGGTTCATCATGTAAACCCTGCAGGTTGACTTAGTGAACATGATGATAAGGTTGAGTGGTACTACTCGAGGAGTTAGATGTTGATTAATTGATGGTCAGTAAATCAATTAATTGACGGACATTCGATATCTTAAACACGGGGAGATGGATGTACAAATAATATATGGAGCCCATATTGATTTATGGGGGTTGGTGAGGTAGTTCAATGATAATCCTCTAGTGGAATGGAACATCATTGATGGATCAAGTTTGTGTGGTTCTGATCCATCGGGTGGCCAAGATCCAACTCCTCCTCATGGTCTCTATCGTAGCCTAATATAAACCTCATGAAGTCTAGATCAAATGATGGAAAACAAATCTCTAGATCCGACGGTTGGGATTAAATCCCTAGAACCGACGGTGGAGATTAAATCTCTAGATTCGACGGTTGGGATTAAAACCCTAGAACCGACGGTTGAGATTAAATCTCTAGATCCGACGGTTGGGATTAAATCCCTAGAACCGACGGTTGAGATTAAATCTCTAGATCCGACGGTTGAGATTAAAACCCTAGAACCGACGGTGGAGATTAAACCAAGGCCTAAACCTAACTCTATATATATGGGAGATTGGGTTGGGTGGCAACTAAGTTTTTTGGTTGGATGATGGATGCTAAGGAGATTAGGGTTTTGCCAAGCCTTGCTTGGGCGGCAAGCAACCCTAAGGAGGAAACCCTAATTAGGGTTTGGCTCCTTTGGATGGCCGGCCAAGTTTAGGAAAGAAGGGTGGGCGGCAACTAGTGGAAGATCTCTTCTTCTTCCTTGAAGGTGGCTAGCTCCTAGATCTCTTCTCTCTACCATGGTTGGGCGGGAAGAAATCCAAAGGAAGAAAGGTTGGGCGGCTAGGGTATGAAAGCTTGGTTGGGCGGCAACTATAGGGGAAGTGCTCTTCTTCTTCCTAGGTTGTTGCCGGCTACTTCTCTTTTCCCTATACCTTGGCCGGTGCCCAACATGTTCCTTTTATCCTCTTCACTCCCTATTGGCCGGCGGCACTAGAAGCTAGGGTTTGTCCCTAGTTTGGTTCCTTGGTGGTTTCCATTTTGTTCTCTCTATTCTTGGGGCCGGCAGCTTCAATCCTTTGTGGATTGGTGATTGTCTCAAGCAAGAAGGGAAGGAGAGTTCTTCTTTCTTTGGATTGAAGAAGATCTAGGAAGCTTCAACTTGTGGAGGATCTTTGCCCACACGAAGTCTACAAGGAGGTTAGGACATAGGATAGAAGATCAAGAGGTATAAAAGTTTTACAACTTTTATTATTGATCTTTGCATGTTCTTGTTGATATGCTAGCTTATGTTCTTTATGTTAGTATGTGTTGATTATACTAGTTTACATTTGCATGTATTTGTATAATCATGGACCCCGAATAAGAAACACAAAAACCGGTAATCCGTCCGTCGTCTCTTCCGCGGCTAATCGACTAAAAGAGTTTGGTTGCTTGAACAACTAATTTGTTCAAGCGATCGCTCGAGTCGTTGGCACGACGACGAATTGGTTATGCTTAGGAAACTCATCCCATCCGGATTAGTTTTCATTAGTGAAAATTTTAATCCGGGGACATGGGAGCCTATGAGCATTCCGAGAAATAGCACATTCCCAACAATTGATATCAGAGCCACGGTTTCCGGTTTTGTGTGTTTTGGATTCGGTTACTTTCATGCACATATCATATATTGAGTATGCCGGATAATAGTAGGATGTGAGTAGGCTAACTTTTTGGTTGCAGGCATAAGATCCGACTATTATGGCTATATGTGTGTATGTGGTTGTTTCTGTGTGATTGTATGTATATTATTTGAATCCTCGGGGTTGACGAGGCTAAATTAGTATTTAATTTTTGTAATTGAATACGGCATTGTTTAGCCACTCTTTATTTTATTTTACTTTCGATCTAGATTTCATGTACACTCCCTCATGGATTATAGGATCGATGGATGTAAAATAAAATAGGTTTTATTCTCGGCTCGGATCTCCGGTTGGCTCGTACATGGCGTAGGAGGAGCGGACGAGGTGGCAACACGACGGGACGCATATTGGAGAACAATGCCATAATAGGTGGAAAAATTCTGATTTTTCCATATTTATTGCTGATTTGTTTTATATGCATGTTGTGTGTGCTTGAAAATTCCTCATTTTCAATTTACTAAGTGGGAGAGGGACATTTTAATTAATTCCCGCGGCCTCCATTACTATTTGACATGTGATGCAACAAACTTGCGCGTCGGCTCTGAGTGCCTTCCTCCCCATCGGATGGGTTTGTTTGCGGATCACTAGGTCAAATAATGGTTATAGGAAATTATCTAGGAGCGTGAGTACTTCGACAGCGGTAAGGCACATAATCCGAAATAATTCCCTTAGTACCGTGTAATGGTGCACACTTAGATGCAAATAAAAAGTATCCTCCCCATCGGAGTCACTGCTTTTATTTGTAGGGCCAAAGAGGAACCAACTATTAATTTTATTTGTCAAAAAGTAAGGTTGACAAGATAATAAAATTAATGGGTTAAACCTTCTCTTACAAATGTAGAATTCATATACGTCCACACAATCGTGGCATGCGATATTCTCGGTGTTTGAGGTGTTGGTTGATTTCAAAATTTCATTGTTTGAGGAATCAATAATTTTTATTGAAATCTACAGTAATAATAAGCATGTTGTGTGTGCTTGAAAAATTCCTCATTTTCAATTTACTAAGTGGGAGAGGGACATTTTAATAAATTTCTGCAGCCTCCATTACAATTTGACGTGTGATGCAACAAACTTGCGCGTTGGCTCTGAGTGCCTTCCTCCCCATCGGATGGGTTTGTTTGTGGATCACTAGGTCAAATAATGATTATAGGAAATTATCTAGGAGCGTGTGTACTTCCACAGCGGTAAGGCACATAATCCGAAATAATTCCCTTAGTACCATGTAATGGTGCATACTTAGATGCAAATAAAAAGTATCCTCCCCATCGGAGTCACTGATTTTATTTGTAGGGCCAAAGAGGAACCAACTATTAATTTTATTTGTCAAAAAGTAAGGTTGACAAGATAATAAAATTAATGGGTAAAATCTCCTCTTACAAATGTAGAATTCGTATACGTCCACACTATCGTGGCATGCGATATTCTCGGTGTTTTGAGGTGTTGGTTGATTTCGAAATTTTATTGTTTGAGGAATCAATAATATTTGAAATCTAATATTTTGATCATTGTGATTCTTAGGATTTTCAAAAATGACTTTCAGTCCACTTACTATGATACTAAAGGAAATAAACTTACTGTATCCAAATAATATTGATTGGAAAATATTCTAGATATTGTCTTATCTGCTAAGGAGTACAAGTATGCACTCTTCAAAGAGTGTCCTCAAGCCATCATTGCTCAAAAAGGGTTTCTACTTCTAAGCCGAAAGGCAAGAAGAAGAAGAAACAAGGTGAAGCAAAGATGGTGGGAGGATCTCAGGGAAGAGTGAAGAAGCCGAAAGGCAAGTACTTCACTTGCAAGCAGGATGGACATTGGAAGAAGGACTGTCCCAATCCAAAACAAAACAACGGTATATCTTTTGGACTAGTCATTGAAACATGATTAGCGGTGATATCTACCGGCACCTGGTGAGTAGATACGGGAGCCACTAATCATGTCTGTAATAATTTGCAGGGGTTCCAGGAAACCCGATGACTAGCTAAAGGGGAGATTACCATTTACTTGGGCAATGCCATGATGGTGGCGGCTATTGCAGTGGGAGAAGTTTTATTTATCTCTTGAAAATAATAAAACTTTGGTTCTGGAAAATTCCCTTTATGTACCTTTATTTAGAAAGAATTTAGTTTCAGTTTCTAAATTATTATGGATGGATATTCTATTTCTTTTAATGACAGAGTTGTTATAAAAGGAATAGGGAGAATATCTATTCAGGTACATTGAAAGGAAATTTGAACCAAAACCTCCCACGATGCAAATTGAAGTTAATAACTCATCTTCTAATTTCAATAAGAGAAAAGAACCTTTGAAGATGAACCAAACATATCTTTGATTTCTTAGGCTTGGTCACATTAACCTAAGCAGAATTCAATAGGTTGATAGCTGATGGACCTTTGGGTTCATTAGTGGTGGAGGATCTCCCAACCTGTGAATCTTGCTTAGAGGGTAAGATGACCAAGAGGCCTCTCAAGGCCAAGGGGTATAGATACAAAGATGTGTTGGAATTGGTTCATTCTGATTCGTATGGTCCTATGTCTATCCAGACAAGAGGTAGTTTTGAACATTTCATCTTTTTCATAGATGATTGTTCAAGATACGGATAACACTACGATCTGATCGTGGTAGTGAGTACCTCTTGGGAGAGTTTAGGAACTACTTATCAGAGGCTGAGATTCAATCCCAATTAGTACTTTGCCGAAGGAATAGGACTCTTATGGAGATGGTTAGATCGATGATGAGTTATTCTGACTTGTTTTATATTCCTAGAGATCAGAGGGTGATCGTTAACACGAACACCAGATTTCTAGAGGAAGACTATGTGATAAAGCCACAAGCCCAAGAGTAAAATTGTTTTGGAAGAGTTAAAAAGGGAAGTCACTTCTTTAGTACCACCGGTACAAGAGGATATACCACATGTCACTGCACTGCGTATCACAAAGGATACACAGATGATACCTCATCGTAGTGGGAGGGTTGTTAGACAACCTTATTGATTCATGTTCTTGGGTAAAATCTTCTGATTTGGTCCCTAGCAAACATGAACCTGATCCCTAGACATACGACGAGGCAATCCAAGATATAGATACATCATCTTGGCAAAGTGCAATGAATACTAAGATTGAATCCATGGATTCAAGTCAGGTCTGGGAGCTCTTATGCATAGCAGCTCATATGGATTATGAGGTGTGGCACATGGATGTCAAGACAGCTTTCCTTAATGGAAGTCTTGAGGAAAACATCCAAATGTAGCGACCAGAGGGATTCATTGCTAAGGGCAAAGAGCATCTTGTATGTAAGCTTAATCGGTCCATTTATGGATTGAAGCAAGCTTCTAGGTCTTGGAACATCCGCTTTGAGAAGATAAATCAGTCTTATGGATTTATTCAAAGTCCGGATGAGTCTTGTGTATACAAGAGATGTGACGGAAACGTAAGTGGTATTTCTTGTACTATACGTAGATAATATTTTGGTAGTTGGCAACAATATCAGAGTGTTATCAGACGTAAGGGTATGGTTGTCCAAACAGTTTTGAAGGACTTGGGAGAAGTGGGTCACAACCTTGGGATCAAGGTTGTTGTGCTTATCCCAAGCTTCATACATAGACATGATTTTGGATCGTTTTAGCATGCAGAACTCCAAGAAGGGTTTTCTACCTTTCAGGTATGGAGTTCCTTTATCTAAGGAGATGTGTCCTAGATCATCTGAGGTGATAAAGGAGCTGAAGGCGGTTCCTTATGCTTTGGCAGTAGGAAGCCTCATGTATGCTATGTACGAGACAAGATATCTGCTTTGCCGTGGGCATGGTTAGCAGATATCAGAGTAATCCAGGACAGGGACATTGGACTGCGGTAAAAGCATATATTGTAGTGCCTGAGAAGGACTAGGGATTATATGCTAGTTTACCGGGCAGACCAATTACTCCCTGTGGGTTGCATGGATTGTGATTTCCAATCAGATAGGGATAACAGTAAGTCTACCTCAGGTTTTGTGTTTACTTTAGGAGGTGGAGCCATTGTATGGAGGAGTGCCTTGCAGAAATGCGTGGCGGACTCCACCATGGAAGCTGAGTATGTGGCAGCCTATGAGGCAGCCAAAGAAGCTGTGTGGCTCAGGAACTTCCTGATGGACTTGGATGTGATTCCTGGTTTGCCCAGAACTATCACAATTAATTGTGATAATAATGGTGCAGTTGCAAACTCGAAGGAACCACGAGCCCATAAGGCTAGTAAACACATAGAGTGCAAGTACCACCTGATACGAGAAATCGTAAAGGAGGTAGAAGTTGTTGTCGCCTAGATTGCATCAGAGGATGACCTGGTAGACCCTTTCACTAAGGCCCTTCTAGCGAGAGCTTTGATAGGCATGTGGAGGGAAGGGGAATTAGATGTATGGCAGTATGATGACAACATAGTCTTTTAGTATAAGTGGGAGATTGTTGGGATGTATACTGAAAGCCTAGCTCTTTTGTATGAACGGCTTTATTTTGAAATAAGAATCACATGATCATTGTTTGCATATTTTTATGATTATGCAAAATTGTCTAATATTTTACATTGTAGATAACATGGTGCTTGGTGTGGCACAGAAGATCATGTTATCAGTTCCTTGTAGAATATAAGTAGAGGCTCACAACCAAGATGGTTTTGGACAAACCATTGGCATGGTTGTAGTGTAGCTTGGTATTGTTTTGTCTTGAACATAAAGTTACACTAGTACACTTAGGTGTATTGAGCAGGACCGACATAGAGGTGATTCAATTTGTTGCTGACTACATAATTGAATCGGACCTCGGATATTATGTTGTACATGCTCTTAATCCCGATATAATAACGGGCACATGTACTTAGTATTTATTTCTTTGATTTATCAGAGGGTGAGATTTCTATGGATTAAATCAATATACCCGGTAAGTTGGGAAATGATATTATTTACATGGTGTGCCGTTGATTATAGGAGGAATCCGTGTCCTATGTATTAGGTTGATGATGTCCCCTTGAGGAGCTCATAAGGTTTATCATGTAAACCCTGCAGGTTGACTTAGTCAACAAGATGATAAGGTTGAGTGGTACTACTCGAGGAGTTAGATGTTGATTAATTAATGGTCAGTAAATCAATTAATTGACGGACATTCGATATCTTAAACATGGGGAGATGGATGTACAAATAATATATGGAGCCCATATTGATTTTTGGGGGTTGGTGAGGTAGTTCAATGATGATCCTCTAGTGGAATGGAACATCATTGATGGATCAAGTTTGTGTGGTTCCGATCCATCGGGTGGCCAAGATCCAACTCCTCCTCATGGTTCCTATCGTAGCCTAATATAAACCTCATGAAGTCTAGATAAAATGATAGAAAACAAATCTCTAGATCCGACGGTTGGGATTAAATCCCTAGAACCGACGGTGGAGATTAAATCTCTAGATCCGACGGTTGGGATTAAAACCCTAGAACCGACGGTTGAGATTAAATCTCTAGATCCGACGATTGGGATTAAATCCCTAGAACCGACGGTTGAGATTAAATCTCTAGATCCGACGGTTGAGATTAAAACCCTAGAACCGACGGTGGAGATTAAACCAAGGCCTAAACCTAACTCTATATATATGGGAGATTGGGTTGGGTGGCAACTAAGTTTTTTGGTTGGATGATGGATGCTAAGGAGATTAGGGTTTTGCCAAGCCTTGTTTGGGCGGCAAGCAACCCTAAGGAGGAAACCCTAATTAGGGTTTGGCTCCTTTGGATGGCCGGCCAAGTTTAGGAAAGAAGGGTGGGCGGCAACTAGTGGAAGATCTCTTCTTCTTCCTTGAAGGTGGCTAGCTCCTAGATCTCTTCTCTCCACCATAGTTGGGCAGCAAGAAATCCAAAGGAAGAAAGGTTGGGCGGCTAGGGTATGAAAGCTTGGTTGGGCGGCAACTATAGGGGAAGTGCTCTTCTTCTTCCTAGGGTGTTGCCGGCTACTTCTCTTTTCCCTATACCTTGGCCGGCGCCCAACATGTTCCTTTTATCCTCTTCACTCCCTATTGGCCGGCGGCACTAGAAGCTAGGGTTTGTCCCTAGTTTGGTTCCTTGGTAGTTT
Source organism: Wurfbainia villosa (assembly GCA_025175895.1). Lineage (NCBI taxonomy): Eukaryota > Viridiplantae > Streptophyta > Magnoliopsida > Zingiberales > Zingiberaceae > Wurfbainia > Wurfbainia villosa. The sequence continues at coordinate 30,506,343 of CM046000.1, read as the reverse complement.
CCATTTTGTTCTCTCTATTCTTGGGGCCGGCGGCATCAATCCTTTGTGGATTGGTGGTTGGCTCAAGCAAGAAGTGAAGGAGAGTTCTTCTTTCTTTGGATTGAAGAATATCTAGAAAGCTTCAACTTGTGGAGGATCTTTGCCCACACGAAGTCTACAAGGAGGTTAGGACATAGGATAGAAGATCAAGAGGTATAAAAGTTTTACAACTTTTATTATTGATCTTTGCATGTTCTTGTTGATATGCTAGCTTATGTTCTTTATGTTAGTATGTGTTGATTATACTAGTTTACATTTGCATGTATTTGTATAATCATGGACCCCGAATAAGAAACACAAAAACCGGCAATCCGTCCGTCATCTCTTCCGCGGCTAATCGACTAGAAGAGTTTGGTTGCTTGAACAACTAGTTTGTTCAAGCGATCGCTCGAGTCGTTGGCACGACGATGAATTGGTTGTGCTTAGGAAACTCATCCCATCCGGATTAGTTTTCATTAGTGAAAATTTTAATCCAGGGACATGGGAGCCTATGAGCATTCCGAGAAATAGCACATTGCCAACACTATGTTTTTCATGTTGATGTGCCCCAATCTCCTATGCCATAGCCAACTTTCTTCTTCTTTTGCAACAAGACACTTAGTAGAAATGTTAGAAGCATATGAAAGATCGACATAATAAATATTTGATTTCCTATATCCAACTAACATACAATCATTTAATTCCTTATGTCTAATCATGCATTTTGAGGATTCAAAAGAAAAATGGTAGCTTGTATCACAAAGTTGACTAACACTTAATAAATTAAATTTCATATTTTCAACTAGTAAAACTTTGTGAATGACAATTTTGGGGGATACCTCAATTGTACCTCTACCTAGTATCTTGAGTTTTCCACTATTTTCAAAAGACACCGCTCCCTTCTTCACATACTTAATTGTGGAGAACTTGCTCACATCCCCGGTCATGTGTGTTGAGCAACCGCTATCCACAATCCACATACCTTGCTCTCCTACCTAAATCACATGAAAAACACAATCTTTTGGTACCCAAACATTTGGACCGGTAACATTAAGTAAGAACTTCTTAGGTACCCATGCTTTCTTAACCTTACCCTTAATGGTTGCTTTTCTATTAATCAATGAGATATAAGCAACTTCTTTTTCTTTTGACTTATATCCTAAACCGGCCTTGTTGTAAACGGCTCTTTGTCGGCTAAGGATCATGTCAAGATATTTTGAGCCATTTGTAAATTTTTCTAAGCATGCCTTTAATTCACTAACCTCATCCTTAAGTTTTTCATTCTCTTCCTTAAGTATGCAAGAATCAACATGTGACGGTTTTTCATTCCTAATGTCCTTTAGTTCTACCTTCATGCTTCTAACCTTAGATTTAGACTTATCTAAAGCCTCTTTAAGATAAGCAATTGATTTATAAAGAAGATTAACTTTAGGAGAGTTCATTACCTCATCGTCACTAGATGACGATTCATTACTTGAAGAGTCTTCTTCTTGGCTTGATGTACCAGAGTCGTCTCCTTGGGCCATAAGTGCCACATGGCGTGTGACGTGGCAAAGCTCATCATCGGAGGAGGAATCTTCAACACTTGGTGTGTCCCATGTGGTTTGAGCCATCATGGCCTCCTTCTCCTTCTTCTCCTTCTTCTCCTTCTTTTTCTTTTCTTTTTCTTCCTTCTTTTTTAGCTCCGGGCAATTCGGCTTTATGTGCCCCTTCTTATTGCAAGCATGGCAAATCACATTATTATTAAAATTTGAATTACCACTAATTTTACCTCTTGAAGAATGGGACCCCTTCCTTGCTTCTCTATCTTTGAACTCCTTTGATTTTCTATAGAGTTTCTTGACAAAGTTGGCCATCTCGCTAGATGAGTCTCCATCACTACTTGAGTCATGCTCCGATTCGGATGATGATGACACTTCTTTCCTTTCTTTCTTCTTCTTTTCCTTCATTTCAACAAATAGAGCTAAACCCTTTTCCTTAGAGGACATGTTAGTTTGCTCATGCAATTCAAACTCACAAAATAATTCATCAATTTTAATTTGAGAAAGATCCCTAGTTACATTAATAGCATCAACTATAGAAGTCCATAGAGAATTTCTAGGAAATGCTTGAAGTATGTACCTTACCAAATCCCAGTTGTCAACTCGCTCACCTATGATGTGGAGTCCATTCACAATCTCCTTGAACCTTCCATGCATTTGGCTTACGGTTTCATGCATCTTCATTTGGAAGGCTTGAAGTTGTCCAATTAGCAAGTCCTTCTTGGCCCTCTTTGACTCCTTGGATCCTTCATTTAGCTCAATGAGTTTTTCCCATAACTCCTTGGCGGATTCGAAAGGCCCCACCTTGTTGAGTTGCTCCATTGTAATTTCGCATTGGATGGTGAGTACCGCCTTTGCATTTGATTCAAACCTCCTATTCATTTCTCTTGTCCAATCCTTGCTTGGAATAGGATTTCCATGTTCATCCACCGGTTCCTCAAAGCCATCTACAATGTTATGCCAAATTTCAATATTACTCATTAGATAATACTTCATCCTACCTTTCCAATATGCAAAGTGACTCCCATCGAAGAGCGGTGGCTTGGCGGTGCTATATCCCTCTTGAAGAGCCATTGATGCCTTGGTTGATGGTGAAGTCTTCCAAGCTATCTGGGCTCTGATACCACTTGTTAGGATCTTTGTAATGGCTAGAGGGGGGGGGGTGATTAGCCTTTCTTCGTTTCTACAAAATATGTTAGCAGAAGCAATACAAATACAAATGTAAATAAGAATACGAAACAAGAAAACAATGCTAACACTCGATGTACGTGGTTCGAAGATGACGCTCCTACTCCACGGTAATCCGTAAGGTGGATTAGCCCTAGCCAATCTTCACTAAAACCTCCTTTGGATGAACCAAGGTGGAGAAACCTTGTCTTACAATGCACTCCTCTTCTTTACAATGATGGAAGATTAAGATTAGAGAAGAGGAGGTTTAGAATCATAAAAACACTTGGAGAAAGCTTGGTGAGCACAGGGGTGTAGCTAGGAATGAGAGCACAAGCTTCACCAAGCTCCCCAAGGCCCCTTCTTATAGAAGAAGGGCTATTTTTCCCATTGGGCTTCGATCAGTCGACTGATCGTACAGAATCAATCGACTGCCGCCGAAGCCAACGGCTTCTAAACAGGCAGATCCGCGGAGATACGTAGCCACAATTTCCAATGGCCAAATGATCAGTCGACTAATCCCTCCATCAGTTGACTGATGGAGTGATCAGTCGAGTGATCGTAGGCCGCAGTCGAGTGCGACTCCACTCTGTGCTCGTATTTACGTTGATCAGTCGACTGCCACTGTTGGCAGTCGACTGATCGCAACATCAGTCGACTGCCATGACCAAAGCAGTCGACTGATGGTCAGGGTTTCACCCTGACTTAGTCGAGCATCTGACCAGTCGACTGATACATCATATCAGTCGACTGATACTCATCAAGTATGAGTAATTCACACTTGATTTTACACCCTAGACCTAGACTCTACCTTCTAGCTCTTCATTAAGCCTTGTGCCTCCAGGATCCCTCCGAGTCCGCGACTTGTTCATCCTTTGCGCTTTGCTTCCAAGAGCTTCCATCGGTTTCGTCTTGTCTTGGGTTGCCAAATGCTTAGACTTTATGCTGCCAAGACTACAAGCTTGGACTTATGCTGCCAAGACTTTACTTTGGACTTCCTTTTCCAAGGTTCACTTGGACTTTATGGTGCCAAGACTACAAGCTTGGTCTTACGCTGCCAAGTCCATCCCTTGGACTTCCCTTGCCAAGATCATACCTGGACTTTTCTTTTACCAAGTCTTCATACTTGAATTTCTCTGTCACTCAAACATATTCACAATTAGATCACAAAGCATTGCCTAACTTAGATGATTATCCAAACATCAAAACATATAAATTCTTGGGGCATTGTTGCACCAACAGAATCCTTTATAGGTTATTCAAACACCTTCGGCCACTTCGACTTATACCCAATCATCCCGGGTCCACATCTTTTCAGAGATGCTTGCTTAAGATGTCAAAGCATAAGTCTTCATGACCAAGATGACTTGAATATTGCAAGTCAAAGGAACATCACACTTAAGCTGCAGTAAGAACTTCATTGACATATCCATATATGAAGAGAACCTTATGAAGTCTTACTGCTGGTCACTCTAATGAACTAGTTACCATAACTAGCATCCACGATTAACTTCGGACATCGCAATGTCTCTAGCCAGTGAGAATCAATTGCTTGGATACACCAAGGAGTTTACCTCGTGCTAGTCTCGACAGAATTGATGGTATCCAAATCCATCAATTCATCGACTAGGGATAATTCCAATACATCACAATTACACATTTTGAGATACTCACTAGTTGTGATCCAATCACAAATTCACTCATGTTGTGAATTGTATTGTGGAAATTAAGTAAATGAGTTTAAGATCTAATTAAATACATGAAAACATGTATACTCAAATAGTGAATCTTCATTTATCATATAAATGGTTTAAGCATAAGGCGATTGCCTTAGGACATCTCTCATATATAACTAACACAAGACCCATGCTCGGACATTCCAAGTGCTAAGACCCATGCTTGGACTTCTCATGCCAAGTACACAAGACTTGGACTTTCCATGCAAAGTACACAAGACTTGGACTTTCCAATTACCAAGTGTTCCACTTGGACTTCTCTATCATATGGTCTACACCATATCAACTATATAGTCAATCCATTGTCAAACAATGATCAACCCATTGTCAAACATCAAAATACTACTCGAGTCATACTCAAGTCTAATAATGTTAGTCTCTCCGAGACACAAAAATCGCTTTTTGCGTTGCGAAAACCTTGGAAGCCGGCCACGGATCCATGCGAAGATAAATAAAAAAAATTCATGTACAAGTTTATCTACACTAGATCTACCTTAGATCTACATGGGAAGAACGTTACCCTTGTAGCGATGCCCTTCGCTAATCCCGCTCGTCCAAAAGTTATCGGATCTCGTAGAGTGTCAAGTGCAAACTCCTCTACACGTATCCACACGGACAAAAGGTTGAGAGAACCACTTAGAGTGTGCTAGCACCCTTGGGAGGTCTCGACAATGGAGGAGAGGGAGAGTGGAAGAAAGGGGAAGGAAGAAGAAGACTTTAATTCCTCAATCAATCTTTTGGTCGACCACTTTGATGAGGTTTAAATACATCCATGTAATACCAAGAACCATGGCTCTTGGTCTTCCTCATGAGGTGGCACACCATGATATGCCCATGATGATGTGGAACATCATCATTGGTCGGCCCTATGCCAACTCACCATGAAGTGACATTTGGTCAAGTCAAACTTGACCCTTCATCTTCCCTCTCAAGTCAAGTCAAACTTGACCTCTTATCTCCCATGGTTGATCAAATCTAACCTTTGATTCAAGTCAATTTAATTTAATGAATCTCTATTCATTAGTTTAAATTGACTCAATGAATCAAATCTAAATTAGACTCATTCAACACTTAAATCAAATTGAGTCCAACTCAATTAGTCTAATTTGTATTACTCTTAATCCAATTTGATTCATCACATGAACCTAGTCCTTTTGGTCCATCATATGAACCTAATCTCCATCTAATTGCCCTTTGTTTGTGACCCTATAGGTTCTTGTAACGTTGGCAATGCTCCTAAACTGATTTAGAAACATAAGCAATGAGCGGTATCTAGCAACACATCATTGCTACCCAAGTTACAAGAATGTTGAGATCCAACATCACCTTTGTGACTAATAATTGTGACTCTTGTTGGGATGTATACTGAAAAGTCTATCTTTTGTATGAACATCTTTATTTTGAAATAAGAATCACATGATCATTGTTTGCATATTTGTGATTATGCTTATTGTCTAATACATTACATTGTAGATAACATAGTGTGTAGTGTCACACAGTAGATCATGTTATCAACTCCTTGTAGAGTATAAGTAAAGGCTCACAACCTAGATGGCTTTGGACAAACCCTTGGTTTGGTTGTAGTGTGATTTGGTATTGGTTTGTCTTGACCATAGAATCACACTAGTACACTTTGTGTGTATTAAGCAGGACCGAATTAGAGGTGATTCGATTTATTGCTGACTACATAATCAAATCATACCTCAGATATTATATTGTACATGCTCTTAATCCCGATATAATAACGGACACATATACTTAGTATTCATTTCTTTGATTTACCAATGGGCGAGATTTATAGATTAAATACATAGGCTCGGTAAGTTGAGAAATGATATTATTTATATGGTGTGCCATTGATTATAGGAGGAAACCATGTCCTATATATTAGGATGATGATGTCCCCTGGAGGAACTCATAAGGTTCTTCATGTAAACCCTGCAGGTGGACTTGGTCCGGCATGATGATAAGGTTGAGTGGTACTACTCATGGAGTTAGATGTTGATTAATTAATTGTCAGTAAATTAATTAATTGACGGATATTCGAGATCTTAAATACGGGGAAAAAATGTACAAATAATATATGGAGCCCATATTAACTTATGGGGGTTGGTGAGGTAGATCAATGATAATCCTCTAGTGGATTGGATTATCATTAATGGATCGGACTTTATCTGGGCTTGATCCATTGGGTGGACAAGATCCAACTCCTCCACATGGTCCCTATTGTAGCCTATTAAAACCTCATGAAGCCTAGATCCAATGATGGAAAACAAAACTCTAGATCCAACGGTAGAGATTAAATCTCTAGATCCGACGGTTGAGATTAAATCTCTAGATTCGATGGTTGAGATTAAATCCCTAGAACCAATGGTGGAGATTAAAAGGAGGCTTAAGCCTAGCTCTATAAAAGGGGGCTTATGGCTTGGGCGGCAACTAATGGCTTTGAGATTAGGGTTTTGCCTCTCCTTTGCTTGGGCGGCAAGAAATCCTAGGTTGATTAGGGTTTAGGTTGGGCGGCTAGGGTTGGAGAGGTGGCTTGGGCGGCAACAATTGGAGAGCTTTCTTTCTTCATCCTAAGGTGTTGCTGGTGCCCATCTTTCTCCCCTCTACCTTGTCCGGAGCTCAACCTATTCCTCTTCTTCTCCTTGGCTGGTGGAAACAAGAGCTAGGGATTCTTCCCTTGGAGCTTTTTGCCGGCACCTACACTTCTATCTTCATCTCTTTGGGCCGGCGGCAAACATCAAGCTTGGAGCTTGATGGTTGGTCCTAGATAAGAGAAGAGTTTCGTTTCTATTCTTCCTTTTGTTCGGAGTGAACAAAGAGAGGAAGATTTGTGATCTAGGAGGCTTCGACTTTTGGAAGATCGTCGCCCACATGACATCCAAAAAGAGGAAGGACATACAATAGAAGATCGAGAGGTATAAATATTGTTTTATATTCTTTTGTGTTATGTTTATAATTGTTTATCAATTATATACATGTTGTATATTCTGTTTTGTGGCTAAATTAACTTGGACCCCGAATACAAATGCAAAATCCGGTGATCCGTACATCGTCTATTCCGTGGCTATTCGTAGAATAGAGGTTGGTGGCTTGAACAATAAGTTTGTTCAAGTGATCACTCTAATCGAATAGCACGACGATGAAATGGTAGCTTGGGTAATCCCTCTTGTCAAGGATAAATATTTTTTATCCAGGGACGTAGAAGGGATCGCCATGAACAAGCGACCGAGTTAAAGTGGGAAGCGAAGTTTCCTACCTTCAAGTGGTATCAGAGCTTCATTTCCAAAGGAAAAACCTTCAATTGGTATCAGAGCCACGGTTTCCAATTTTGTGTGTTTAGAATTCGGTTACTTTTATGCACTTTTCATATATTATATATGCCAGATAATAGTAGGATGTACGTAGGTTAACTTTTTGGTTGCAGCCATAGGATTCAACTATTATGGCCTTATGAGATTCTGTATAAGATGTCTTTTGGGCGCCCTCTATTGAAATGCCTGGGGAAGGAAGATGCCGAGTGGGTGCTGTTGGTGCAACAATGCGCCAAGCATTTATATGTTTTGATGTTTGGATAATCATCTAAGTTAGGCAACAATTTGTGATCTAATTGTGAACATGTTCAAGTGATAGGAAAATCCAAGTATGAAGACTTGGTAAAAGCAAAGTCCAAGTATGAGCTTGGCAAGAGAAGTCCAAGGTAAAGGTTTGGCGGCATAAGACCAAGCATGTTGTCTTGGCGGCATTTAGTCCAAACAGACCTTGGCAAAGGAAGTCCAAAGGCAAGTCTTGGCAGTGTAAGTCCAAGCATGTAGACTTGGCGGTGTAAAGTCCAAGCACGATTTGGCAAAGGGAAATCCAAGACATGACAAAACCGAAGGAAGCTCTTGGAAGCAAAGCACAAAGGATGAACAAGTCGCGAACTCGGAGGGATCCTGGAGGCGCAAGGCTTAAGGAAGAGCTAGAAGGTTGAGTCTAGGTCTAGGGGGTGAAATCAAGTATGAATTACTCATACTTGATGAGTAGATCGACACGATGTATCGATCGGGTCGTGTGCTTGATCGAGTCGGGATGAAACCTTGATGATCGATCGATTGCTTTGGCGGCATCGAATGATCGATGTTGTGATCGATCGCTAATGATGGCGGATCGATTGATCAAGCTAAATACGGGCACAGAATGAAGTCACACTCAACTGTGGTTTGTGATCACTCGACTGATCACTCCATCAGTCGACTGATGAGAGTGTCGTTGGAGGTAACGACTCTAAATTCTGCAAATTCGGCTATTCATAAGCCGTTAAGCTGTTGGTGATCGATCGTGCATCACGATCGATGGTGCTCCAACAGGAAAATCAGCCTTCTCTCTATAAAAAGAGGCCTGGTGGAGGTTTTTGGGGTTAATGCTTATTCTCTGATAATACTCTCAAGCCTCCATGAGTTTTCAAGCTTTCTAGTGATTTTAAATCCCCTCCTCCTCTCTCTAAGCTCAAGTTTCATTCTTTGTAAGAAGAGGAGGATTGTTGTAAAGGAAAGCTTCATAGTGATTTTGATTAGGGTTGATCCACCTTAAGGATCATCGTGGAGTAGGAGCGCTATCTCCGAACCATGTAAAAGAATCGTGTTAGCATTGTTTTTCATTTGTGTTATTATTATTTTTGTTGTGCTTCCGCTAATCTTTTTGTAGAGACGAAAAACAAGCTATTCACCCCCCCTCTAGCTTCTAATCGATCACCAACAAGTGGTATCAGAGCCCGGATCGCATCGGAAGATCTAACAATCAATCGGAGCAAATGACTTTTCAAGAGGGATATAGCACGGCGAGGCCTCCGTTCTTCGACGGCAATGACTTCGACTACTGGAAAGGTAGGATGGAGTATTATTTAATGAATGATATTGAAAATTGGTTTAGTGTTGTAGATGGTTTCGAGAAGCCGGTCGATGAATACGGAGCGCCCATACCAACCAAGGATTGGATGAGAGATATGGCCAAGAACGCTCAAGCCAATGCCAAGGCAACAACCACACTTCAATGTGGTTTATCAAAAGAGCAATTAAGCAAGGTGGGGCCATTTGAATCGGCAAAGGAGCTTTGGGAGAAGTTGATAGAGCTCAACGAAGGATCCAAGGAAATAAGAAGGGCTAAGAGAGATCTCCTAATTGGCCAACTTCAAAGCTTCTTCATGAAGACCAATGAGACAGTGAGCCAAATGCACGGTCGCTTCAAAGAAGTAGTCAACGGACTACATGTAATAGGTGAGAAGGTCGACAACCGAGACCTTGTAAGGTATGTGCTCCAAGCCTTCCCTAGAACAACCTTATGGGCTTCAATGGTAGATGCCTATAAGGTCTCTAGGGATCTCTCTTTAGTTAAGTTAGATGAGCTATTTTGTGAATTTCAATTACATGAACAAGCTAACACTTCATCCAAAGTGAAGGGTATAACTCTTTTTGTAGGAAAGAAGGACAAAAAGAAGAAGGAGAAGAAAGAAGTGTCCTCCTCATCCGAATCCGAGGAAGACTCATCAAGTAGTGAAGATGAGCTATCAGCAAGCGAGGTGACTCATTATGTCAAGAAATTTGGTGGGAAGTCAAGGAAACTCATCAAGAAAGATGTGAGGAGGATGTTCCAATCCTCAAGAGGTAAGTCTTCAAATAGTTCAAATTCTATACCTAACGTAACTTGCTTTGGTTGCAACAAGAAAGGGCATATAAAGCCAAATTGCCCGGAACTAAAGAAGGAGGAAAAGGAAAAGAAAAAGAAGGAAAAGAAGGAGAAGAAGAAGAAGAAGAAGAAGAAGAAGAAGAAGAAGAAGAAGAAGGCAATGGTGGCACAAACATGGGACACCCTAAGCATGGAGGATTCTTCCGACGATGAAGAAGTATGTTATGCCACCCGGAATCTAGCCCTCATGGCATTGGAGGAAGAAGCTGGGAGCTCAAGTGAGGAGTCCTCATCTTCCTCTTCAAGCGACGAATCATCATCAAGTGATGATGATGAGGTAAACAACTCCCCTAGGGTAGATTTACTTTACAAGACAATTGCATGTCTTCAAAATGCATTGAATAGATCGAAAATTAGAATTAAGGACTTAAAAGTGGAGATTAAATCACTTAAGAGTGTAGAACCGTCTTGTAGTAAATTATCTTGTGATGATGATGCATGTACCCTTAGGGATGAAAATGATGAATTGAGTAAAGAAATAGGTAACTTAAGAGCATGCTTAGAAAAATTTACTAATGGTTCTAAATACCTAGACATGATAATTAAGGATCAAAGGTCTATTTACAACAAGACCGGAATAGGATATAGGCCTAAGGAAAAGGAGGTAGCATTTACATCCCTTGTTAGTAGAAAAACTATTATTAAAAGCAAGGGTAGAAAGGCTTGGGTTCCTATGAAATTTCTAATTGATGCTAGTGGTCCTAAGATTTGGGTACCTAAGGATTGTATTTTTCATGTGATATAGGTAGAAGAACCAAGCTTGTGGATCGTTGATAGTGGGTGCTCAAAATACATGACCGGTGATGAGAGAAAATTCTCCACTATCAACCACACTAGCAAGGGAAAGGTATCATTTGGTAATAACGACAAACTTAAGATTTTAGGAAAAGACACAATTGAGGTATCCCCCAACCTTGCCATTCATAAAGTATTATTAGTTAAAAATATGAAATTTAATTTACTTAGTATAATGCAACTATGTGATGCAAATTTTGATGTTAAATTTGATTCTTCAAAATGTTTTATAAAACACAAAACCTTAAATGATTGCATGCTAGTAGGTTTTAGGAAATCAAATATATACTGTGTTGATTTATCCTATGCTACTAATGCTTCTACTAAGTGTCTTATTGCAAAAGAGGAAGAAAGTTGGCTTTGGCATAGGAGGCTAGGACACATAAACATGAAGAACATAGCCAAAATAGCAAAAATGAAGTTAGTCAAAGGGTTGTCTAAAGTCAAATTTCTCAAGGATAAAATGTGTGATGCATGCCAAGAAGGGAAACAATCAAAAACATCACACAAAGGTAAAAATTTACTTAGTACCGCTTTACCGTTAGAACTTTTACATATGGACTTATTTGATTGTCATAGTACCCCTTCTATGATTGGTAGTAGATATTGCTTAGTAATAGTAGATGATTTCTCTAGGTTTACTTGGGTATTTTTCTTGAAAAATAAAGATGAAACCCTAGGAATAATCATAGGATTTAGCAAGAGAGTAGAAAATGAAAGAAAACTCAAAATCAATCGGATCCGTAGTGATCATGGTGGAGAATTTGAGAATTCTAATTTTTCAACCTTTTGCTTAGAACAAGGGTACAAGCATGAGTTTTCTTGTCCTAGAACACCCCAACAAAATGGGGTTGTGGAAAGGAAAAATCGTGCCCTACAAGAAGCGGCTAGGACAATGCTTAATGCATACTCCTTACCTAGCTACTTGTGGGTGGAAGCGGTTAACACCGCTTGCTATATCCAAAATAGGGTATTAATTCATAGGTTCCTTGGAAAACCCCCATTTGAATAGTGAAATGGTACAATTCCAACAATTTATTATTTTAAGGTCTTTGGATGCAAAGTCTATATTTTAAATACCAAATACAACCTAGGTAAGTTTGAGTCCAAAGCGGATGAGGGAATGCTAGTTGGATACTCATCCACTAGTGTAGGGTATAGAGTTTACAATAAAAGGACTCAAAAGATTGAGGAATCTTCAAATGTCCAATTTGATGAAACTTCCAATACATACCCTAGGAAATCCCCTATTGATGATGATATTAATAATGAACATCAAGAAATTACCCAACACTTCCAAGATTTAACTTTAGGGGGTAATGATCAAGGGGGAGGATTGAATCAAGGGGGAGTAAGAGGTGATTCCAATGATGAGCATAGGATTGAGGTTAATTATGATCAAACTCAAATTAATACACCTCCTAGAACCATAAGAGTTCATCAAAATCACCCCTTAGATCAAATTGTGGGTGAATTATCTCAAGGTGTTAGGACTAGGTCATGTCATAGGGATCCCACTAGTCATATAACTCTAATTTCTCAAATTGAGCCCAAAACAATCAAAGATGCATTACTTGATCCGGATTGGATCTTAGCAATGCAAGATGAATTGGCTCAATTTGAAAGGAGTCAAGTATGGGAGTTAGTTCCTAGACCTAATGAAAACACCATCATTACTACAAGATGGTCTTTAGAAACAAACTAGATGACCAAGGGAATATTACTAGAAATAAAGCAAGATTAGTTGCAAGGGGCTTTAATCAAGTTGAAGGACTTGACTATGATGAAACATATGCCCCGGTTGCTAGGTTAGAGTCTATTAGAATACTATTAGGGTATGCCTCCTATATGAGTTTCAAACTTTATCAAATGGATGTTAAATCGGCATTCCTAAACGGGTTTATTAAGGAAGAGGTATATGTAGAACAACCTCCCGGGTTTGAGAATATGGACTATCCAAACCATGTATACAAGCTTAGGAAAGCTTTGTATGGTTTGAAACAAGCTCCCCGGGCTTGGTATGAAAGATTATCATCTTTCTTAATCTCTAAGGACTTTAAGAGGGGTAGTGTAGATCAAACTCTATTTATAATGTCAACATCAACGGACATCTTTGTAGCCCAAGTATATGTTGATGACATTATTTTTGGGTCAACAAATGATGAACTTCTTCAAGACTTTATTAAAAATATGGAAAAAGAGTTTGAAATGAGTCTAGTTGGGGAATTGAATTTCTTCCTAGGATTACAAGTTAAACAAACAAGTGAAGGAATTTATATTTATCAAACCAAATATGCTAAGAAAATGATTAAGAAATTTGATTTGGAAAATGCTAAGGTAGTTTCAACTCCAATGACAACCAATACTAAAATAAATAGTGATAATTAAGGAAAACAAATTGATCTTACACTCTATAGGAGCATGATTGGTAGCCTTTTGTACTTAACCGCTAGTAGACCCGACATATTATTTGCGGTTGATATGTGTGCTAGGTATCAATCTTGTGCAAAAGAATCTCATTTAGCTGCCGTTAAGAGAATCTTAAGATATATTAAAGGCATACTAAATGTAGGACTATGGTACCCTAGGACTAGGTCTTTTGATTTGGTTGGGTACACCGATTCCGATTATGCCGATTGCAAATTGGATCGGAAGAGTACTAGTGGTGGATGCCAATTCCTTGGGTCCTCCCTATTTAGTTGGAGTAGTAGGAAACAACCTTGTGTTGCCCTATCCACCACCGAGGCCGAGTATGTGGCTATGGGTGGTTGTGTAGCTCAACTACTATGGATGAAACATACCTTATAGGATTATGAGCTATCTTACTCCAACATGAAAGTTTTTTGTGACAATGTGAGTACTATAAACTTAACCAAAAATCCGGTGCATCACTCTAGGACCAAGCACATTAAAGTGAAACATCACTTCATTAGAGATCATGTGGCTAAGGGGGATATTGAGCTTAATTACATTGAATCCAAGTCCAACCTAGCCGACATATTTACCAAGGCTCTCCCCGAGGTAGAATTTTCATCACTTAGAAGAGAACTTGGAATGTGCTTGGTTGAATAAAGGTGCAGGTTTGCATGATCCTATAGAAATCCTACGATTTATACCTTTAAGCATCTCACAAAATACCTAAGAAACCATGATTTTTGTATTGAGCCACTTAGACAACATGTGAGATGTTAGGAAGATGCACTTGGTTCATCATGCTTGTTATGATGCATTACTATGGACCAAAGTGTCATCTAGAGACATTAATCCTTCATTGGACCAATCATTGGGAAGGCTTATACACAATTGATGTGCATATAGCTCCAAGAACATGATTGGAAATGTCAAATAAAACATATTTTAAACTATGTTTATCATATTTTGAAAAATAGTTTTCAAGTGGAACACAAAAGTGATACAAAGTTTGCAAAACCTTTAGAACTTTTGTTAGTTTCCAAGTTTGTATCAATCTTGAAATCTGGAAAACATAAAATTTTCAAATTATTTTTACTTGATAAAGTATGATCTCAGAAATGTGTACACAAAATTTCGTGATTTTTTGAGATTTCTAGAATTTCTAACGCATTTCTGAAGTTTGGCTGAAAAGGTTGAAATTCGGATTTCAGGCGTAGCAGTCGACTGGTTCAGAAACTAGTCGACTGATACACTGTGTTTTCTGATAAATAACTCCATTTTCTGATATTTAGTGTATTTTTTATGTCCTAAAATTATAGCATGATAATATTGACTATAAACAAATTTTTAGGACTGTTTAATGCAGTGTTTTAGGGGGAGTTTCATAAAATATATCTTTTTCATCCCAAAAATTTACATTGTTCGTGTAAAGTTAGGAGTTAATCTTTAAATTGGTTGTTAGGCTTTTGCTCCACATGTCTTTTACTAATCATGAACTAGATCTTGAATTAAGGGGGAGCTAAATTTCAATTCTATACCTTAGTTCAAGATTACAACACATTCAATTCTTTTATGAAATATATGATTTTTCTTTCTTCTCTTTTTGATGTATGTCAAAGGGGGAGAAGAAATGTTTACGTTAGAATTGGATATATGATTTTGAAATATGATTATGTGCGTATCTTTAAAAGACCTAACTTAAATGATTGTCAAACATCAAAAAGGAGGAGATTGTTGGTACAACAATGCCCCAAGCATTTATATGTTTTGATGTTTGGATAATCATCTAAGTTAGGCAACAATTTGTGATCTAATTGTGAACATGTTCAAGTGACAGGAAAATCCAAGTATGAAGACTTGGTAAAAGCAAAGTCCAAGTATGAGCTTGGCAAGAGAAGTCCAAGGTAAAGGTTTGGCGGCATAAGACCAAGCATGTTGTCTTGGTGGCATTAAGTCCAAATGGACCTTGGCAAAGGAAGTCCAAAGGCAAGTCTTGGCAGCGTAAGTCCAAGCATGTAGACTTGGCGGCGTAAAGTCCAAGCACGATTTGGCAAAGGGAAACCCAAGACATGATAAAATAGAAGGAAGCTCTTGGAAGCAAAGCGCAAAGGATGAACAAGTCACGGACTCGGAGGGATCCTGGAGGCGCAAGGCTTAAGGAAGGGCTAGAAGGTTGAGTCTAGGTCTAGGGAGTGAAATCAAGTATGAATTACTCATACTTGATGAGTATCAGTCGACTGATATGATGTATCAGTCGACTGGTTAGGTGCTCGACTGAGTCAGGATGAACCCCTGACGATCAGTTGACTACTTTGGCGGGCAATGATCGATCGATGTTGTGATCACCGATCGCCAATAGTGGCGATGGCAATGATCGAAGCTAAATACGGCACGAATGGAGTCACACTCGATCGCGGCTGTGATCACTGATCGATCACTCCATCCCGATGGATGGATGGATCAGTCGACTGATGAGAGTGCCGTTGGAGGTAACGACTCTAAATCCTACGAATTTGGCTATTCAAAAGTCGTTAACCGCACCGATAGTCGACTGATGCTGTGCATCAATCGACTGATGGTGCTCCAACGGGAAAATCAACCTTCTCTTTATAAAAAAAGGGTTGGTGGAGGTTTTTGGGGTTAATGCTTATTCTCTGATAATACTCTCAAGCCTCCATGAGTTTTCAAGCTTTATAGTGATTTTAAATCCCCTCCTCCTCTCTCTAAGCTCAATTTTCATTCTTTGTAAAAAGAGGAGAATTGTTGTAAAGGAAAGCTTCATAGTGATTTTGATTAGGGTTGATCCACCTCAAGGATCACCGTGGAGTAGGAGCGCTATCTCCGAACCACGTAAAAGAATCGTGTTAGCATTGTTTTTCATTTGTGTTATTATTATTTTTATTGTGCTTCCGCTAATCTTTTTGTAGAGATGAAAAACAAGCTATTCACCCCCCCTCTAGCTTCTAATCGATCACTAACAGGTGCTTCGAGAAATACATGAGGGATGTTGTAGAAATCATCTGGGAGGAAGGGCTTTAGCGCGGAAAATATTATTAGCTAGGTATTTCTGGCCAATTCTTCATCAAGATGCGACTCGTTTGGTGTAGCTTTGCTCATCCTGTTAGAAACACAGCAATAGGTCCGAACGATCAGCCGAGTTGATTAGAGCTGTAATTGCTTTCTGCCCCTTTGATCAATGGGGAATGGACATAGTGGGTCCCATGCCTCCTACCCCTTTGCAAAAGAAGTTTCTATTGGTAACGGTGGATTATTTTTCTAAATGGGTGGAAGCAGAACCTTTAGCAAAAATTACAGAAGAAGTAGTCATCCAGTTCCTTTGGAAGAATATTATATGCCGATGTGGAGTTCCCCGAAGATCAAGGGTAAGAAGATTAGAGGATGGTGTCAAAGTCTCAACATCCAACAAGCTTTCACTTCGATAGCTCATCCTCAGGCTAATGGTCAGGTTAGGTGACTAATAGAATCATTATCCAAGGATTAAAGACTAAGTTGGGTGCCAAAAGAAGAAACTGGGTGGATGAATTGCCTGGGATTCTATGGGCCTAGCGAACTATTCCTAAAACAGCCACGGGGGAGACTCTGTTCAGCTTGATGTATGAAACTGAGGCAGTTATCCCGGTGGAAACCATTCTGAGTAGCTCCTGAGTTGAGGCATACGAGCTAGAATAGAATCAAATTATAAGAGGCACTGAGTTGGACTTTTTAGAAGAAAGGTGGGAGCAAGCCCGAATGCGAGCCGAAGCTTACAAGCAAAGGATCCAGCGAACCTTTAATAAAAGGGTTGTTGGTGCAATCGGCCCAGGTTGACTCGAGTTTGACTCGAGCAGTACCTTGATAGTATTTTGATGATAGACAAAACTCAGGACATGGAATTGTCATGGGAAAGTCCAACATGGGGTTGGCATGGAAAATCCAAGCATGGAGCTTGGTGTGGAAGTCCAAGGGGGAAGCCTTGGCATGGGAAAGTCCAAAGCATTGCGAAGCCGTGCGCTTGGTGCTTGGCATGGGAAATCCAAAGCATTGAGAAGCCGTACGCTTGGTGCTTGGTGCTTGGTGAGAAATGCATTGCGAAGCCGTGCGCTTGGTGCATTTGGGAAGTCTTGAGAACTTGGCAAGTTCACTAGGCTCGGGTCCTTGAGTCGGTGAAGGATGGCATTGCGAAGCCGTGCGCTTGGTGCATCCGAGGGACCGCCAGACGGGGAGAGAATGGAGTGAGCCCAAAGGGAAGCATACTTCTAGGGTATGAGACGCGAAGGATGGCATTGCGAAGTCGTGCGCTTGGCGCATCCGAGGGATGTAGGTCGAGGGAAGAGAGCTTCGGTGGGGAACTTCATGAGGGATAAGGTGGACTTGGCCAAGTGGCTAAGACTGAGTGTCGGAGGCTCAAACTTGATGTTTGAGGGTTTACCCGACGGTCGGATGCTCAAACAACTTGGTGTTTGAGGTTTTGCCGTCTTAGTTCGATCGCTAGTCCAAGTCGGTGGGTTCACCGTGTAAGGCTAGGAGTTTTGTCTTTGGCGATCGCCAATTGCCATGGATGTGATCGGCCGAGGATGCGATGATGATCGATGTCGCGAGCAAGCGCTCCATAGCCGTAGGCGTCGACTACTAGTCACCCGTGATGGGCATCATCGATCGGTAGTAGGTGATCCGTTGGAACTTATGCAGCGTGGATCATTGTTGTGAGACAACAGCTCTGAGGCGATCAATTGGGGCCTTTTGGCGATCAAGCGATAGCGCGAAGGCTCGATCACGGGTTATAAAAGGAGCTTGAGATGGAGGTTTTTGCCATGGTTTTTGTGGATCTATTGGAGGGGAATTGCTACTGCATTCCAGTTCTTCAAGAGCCAATCAAAGCAAGCAACAAACAAGTGATCAAAAGCAATAGGTGAAAAGTGTTTCTTTTGTATTGTATTTGTATATTACTGTTGTAATTGCTTATGAGAGGTTTCTCCACCTCCGACGTGTAGTTGAGAAGGAGTTTAGTTAATGCCATGCACATAACTAGAGCTCGGTGAGCTCGCCCATGGAGTAGGAACCATTTGGTTCCGAACCACATATATCTTATGTTGTGTGATTGTGTATTGTTGTTAGTTTCATTATTATTGTTATTCCGCTGTGCTAACAACAATCGTAGACAAGCAACGCAACGAGAATGAGCGAATTCCGACATCCAACGATCGAGGGATATTCACCCCCCTCTAGCCCACCATTTCGATCCCCCAACAAGTGGTATCAGAGCCGAGGTTGCTCTTCAAGGACTAACCTCCGCGAGAGCACTATAAGATGGCCGGCTACAACATCCACCCACCTAAATTCGATGGAGATTTTGCTTGGTGGAGAAGAAAAATGGAGGTATACCTAGAAACCGATTTTGATTTTATGATTATTATAGAAAACGGTTTTGAAATGCCTAGGGATAAAAACAACAAGCAAATTGAGAAGTCAAGGTGGACCCAAGACCAAATTAAGAACTTCAAGACAAATCTCGAGGTAATTAAATTGATTAGTGATTTGTTACCTAACACTATTTGGTCTAGATTGGGTGATTATGGGGATGCAAAGGAATTATGGGAGAAGATAATGAAATTTCAAGAAAACTCCCAACCGGCACATGTAGAGGATGATGCCGAAGAAGAAGCACCATCTACTTTTGATGATGTTGATGATTTGGTGGAGACCTCCACCTCTAGCGTTGAGGGGGAGGAAAGGATTTCAATTCCGGAGCAAGATCAAAATGAAGCTTCTAGCTCCGGAAGAAGTGAAGAGGCCTCCACCAACTCCCTAGGTAACTCAAGTGTTGTTATTTTAAATAAAAATCACATAATATGCTTTGAGTGTAGGGAGAAAGGGCACTACAAGAGTAAATGCCCTAAATTGGCTAAGGAAAAGGCATCAACACCAAAAGTCAACCCAAAGTCAAAGGATGCCGGTGTTCCCAAAATCAAGAGCAAAGAGCACATTGTGTGCTTTAAATGCAACCAACAGGGACATTACCGAAGCCAATGCCCTAGGGGGAGGAAGAAAGGGCAAGAAGGTGTGACTCATGTAGGAGGAGCTTCTAAAGCTAACCCTAAGGTACAGTTAAATAATGCACCTTCAATTTCTAGAATTAAAAAGTATGCTAAGAATTATTTTAGTTCTCTTGCCATTATTAATGAAAAGCATGCTAGGAGAAACAATAAGGTTTATTGCTTAGGTGCTAAGCATGTTAGTTTCTCTAAGGACAAACCTAGGACTCAAAACACTAGATCTATTTTACCTAGGGAGTCAATTAGGAGAATTGAAGAAAACTTGGGTGTTAATCCCAAGAAATCTAGGCATATGCCTAAAAAGAAAAACATTTCCCAAAAGATAAATGAAAATTCAAAATTGGGAAAATTAGAGTTAGAAAACCAAGCCTTGAGGTCAAGGCTAGAAAAATTAGAGAAGACCCTAACAATAATATCAAATTCGGTTAAGGGGTCTAATGTACAAAAGTCAAGACCTAGAAAACAAGAAATGTCTAAGGGCAAGAAGGGTTTGGGTCACAAACCTATGTTCTACCATAATGTTCCATTTAATTATGGAACCACATCTAGGTCTAGGAAAACCAAGGCTAATAGGGAAGCCATCCTTAAGTCTAGCCATGGTATGTGTTTAGTGGCTAACACCTCAAAGAAATCAAATGTAGCCACTAAGAAGGTCAATGGAGGAGTCACCTCTAGAGTTGACCCAAGTAAGACCCATTTGACTAAGGCTTCAAAGCCAAAAAGGGTCATTAGAAAGGTATCTAGGGAAGTTATCCCTAGGGAATACCTTGTTAACCCAAGGAGCTCCAATAGATATTGGGTTCCTAAAAGCGTGATTGATTCACGCTAGATGGGTTAGGGTGTGTCAACCCTAAATAGATGGGTAGTTAACCTAACCATAGTAGAGTTGACACATTAGGATGTGCCAATGTGTTTGAGAAGTTTAGAATGATTTAAATTGGCACAATTAGGTCATAGAGGTCGTGGTGTGCTATTTTGGGTTTTTGGCACACTAGGTAAATGAATGGTTTAAGGCAAAGTGAATTTAATCCCTAGAAATGGCAAATTGATTTTAACACTTAGGTATTTTATACCTTAGTATATTTTTCTTGCCATGCTTTATTTTCCTTGCCATGTCATGACATCATTCTCATTTGTATCTCTAAATATGTCATGATAATGTTTAGATTTATTTTTATATGTCATGTATGCTTAAATGTCATTTACATGCCATGACATCATGATTTTGGCATATGCTTTTATCTATATCATATTTATGCCATAATCATATCATGCATTAAATAAAATGAAATTAAGGACTATGACACAATTTGAAGGGAATCAAATTATGTTTCCTTAGAAATATGCATGAGAACATAAAGAATAAAAAACCCACATCTCACTAAGATTTTTGACTTGTATGTGTTTTACACATCTAGAGATAAGTGAGATGTTTAAGGAAAAGAAATTAAAGGTTTTGAAAACTTTTTGAAAACATTTTGAAAAACCTTGGTGAAGCCTATCTTTTGATAGCTATCACCATTGAATGAGATGATACAAAGAGGGCTCTTTATTGAAGCTTTTCTTAAATTTTGGACTTTGTATCAATCTCCTAATTTAATGGGTAAAATAATTTTCCAATATTTTTCACCCATACTATTTATGATAAGTAATATACATACCAAATTTCAAGAATTTTAAACTTATGTATATTTACTTATGGATTTCGGAAATCCATTTCGAAATCAAAATCTGATTATCGATCACGCCATGGTGTGCAATGATCGATGTGGCAAATGGCGTGATTTCGATTTCATTGCCCAAGCTAATTTCGGGTAAATCTTGTTGGTTAGGCCCATGTTCAGCTAGGTTAAGGTCCCCTAACCACTCCTAACCTTAGGATATGCTTGGGAGAGCATTAGAGAGGGTGGAAATCCATTGGACATGGATTAGGAGAAGGGTTTTAGGGAGAGTATCAACTTTAAGGTGGAAGAGAGTTCATTGTTGAACTTTGCCTTAATTTTGATTTGGTTAATGTTCCTATTGGCTTAGGGACTCTCCAAGGACATTATTGGTGCAATGGTCAAGGGGGAGCAAGCCTCTAGTGGGAGGTATCCATCATGGGAAGATGGATGTGTATTTCCTCATGGGAGGAAAATTGGGTTGCCTCTCTTTAAGTGATATGGGATCATTAGAAAGATTGTAGGCATGTGTTCCTCCAAGGGAGAGATTGTAAGATCTCATTGGGATATGAGACATTCATACCCTTGGGGAGGACCTTTTTGATGTAATGTCAAAAAGGGGGAGAAGTTACCAAGTTACCAATTAGGGTTCGTTGGAATTCTCATTGGGATATGAGAATTGCCAATATGGGAGAATTGGTAGACTTGAGATGGTAGTTTTGTCAATCATCAAAAAGAGGGAGATTGTTGGTGCAATCGGCCCAGGTTGACTCAAGTTTGACTCGAGCAGTACCTTGATAGTATTTTGATGATAGACAAAACTCATGACATGGAATTGTCATGGGAAAGTCCAACATGGGGTTGGCATGGAAAATCCAAGCATGGAGCTTGGTGTGGAAGTCCAAGGGGGAAGCCTTGGCATGGGAAAGTCCAAAGCATTGCGAAGCCGTGCGCTTGGTGCTTGGCATGGGAAATCCAAAGCATTGCGAAGTCGTGCGCTTGGTTCTTGGTGAGAAATGCATTGCGAAGCCGTGTGCTTTATGCATTTGAGAAGTCTTGAGAACTTGGCAAGTTCACTAGGCTCGGGTCCTTGAGTCGGTGAAGGATGACATTGCGAAGCCGTGCGCTTGGTGCATCCGAGGGACCGCCGGACGGGGAGCGAATGGAGTGAGCCCAAAGGGAAGCATACTTCTAGGGTATGAGACACGAAGGATGGCGTTGCGAAGCCGTGCGCTTTGTGCATCCGAGGGACGTAGGCCGAGGGAAGAGAGCTTCGGTGGGGAACTCCATGAACGATAAGGTAGACTTGGCCAAGTGGCTAAGACTGAGTGTCGGAGGCTCAAACTTGATGTTTGAGGGTTTACCCGACGGTCGGATGCTCAAACAACTTGGTGTTTGAGGTTTTGCCCGACGTTAGTCGACTGGCATAGGTGCCGGTTCGACTGGTCCAAGTCGGCCGGGTTCGAGTGTAAGGCTAGGGTTTTGTCTTTGGCGATCATTGCCATGGATCGCGGCGATCATCGCCGAGGGATGGCGATCGGTGATGGAAGTGTCGCGAGCAGGACGCTCCATAGCCGATCGGGCGGTCGACTACTAGGTCACCCGATCGGTGATGGGCATCATCGATCGGTAGTAGGTGATCCGTTGGAACTTGTCGACGTGGATCGGCCATTGTGAGACAACGCTACAGAGGCGATCGGTGATAGGATCAGCTACTCGATCACGAGTTATAAAAGGAGCTCGAGATGGAGGTTTTTGCCATGGTTTTTGTGGAGCTATTGGACGGGAATTGCTGCTGCATTCCAGTCCTTCAAGAGCCAATCAAAGCAAGCAACAAATAAGTGATCAAAAGCAATCGGTGAAAAGTGTTTCTTTTGTATTGTATTTGTATTCTTGTTTGTATTTGTATATTACTACGTGTAGTTGAGAAGGAGTTTAGTTAGTGTCGTGCGCATAACTAGAGCTCGGTGAGCTCACCCATGGAGTAGGAACCATTTGGTTCCGAACCATTTGGTTCCGAACCATGTATATCTTGTGTTGTGTGATTATGTATTGTTGTTAGTTTCATTATTATTGTTATTCTGCTCCGCTAACAACAATCGTAGATAAGCAACGCAACGAGAATGAGCGAATTTAGACATCCAACGATCGAGGGCTATTTACCCCCCTCTAGCCGGCCATTTCGATCCCCCAACAAGGGTGACACCCAAGAGATTTCAGGAAGGTGACTTAGTGCTGCGCAAGGTCAACCCTGCAGGGAACCCTGAAAAGTTGGCTCCTAATTGGGAAGTGTTGGATCGAGAAGCGTCGCTAGGGGGGGGATGAATAGCGATCGTAAATCTTTCATTCGAATTCGTTCGTTGAGACACAAGTAAACGAGTAAGCACAGCGGAAAATAAAGTGACACGTTTATTTTACTTGGTTCACAACCCAACGGTTGCTACTCCAAGGCCCTATCGGTCCTAGACCGTGTACGGAGGGCAAAACACTATAACGTCTCCTCATTGGAGGTAGGAGACAACGATCACAAAATCCGGAAGTACGAGGATGAGGCAACAAGCCTACCTCACCTCGTTACGAATAAAAACAACGAATACAATATTAAAATATATTACTAGATGCTGCTGTCGACGAAGAAGATCTGAGCTTGCTGTCGCATCGGCGTTATGACGGTGTTGGAGCATTGGCGTTGTAGGAGCACTTGATGAATAAACTTGATGATCTTTGGAGTTGGAATCCACCCCTCCTTTTATAGATTTTGGCCTCTGAATTTGTCTCCTTTTTTTTCGGAACAGATCACAAAGTTCTATAATTTTTATCGCGAAGTGGCCGCATCAAACCTTATCCGTTTTGACCTAGCGCAAAGGCTGATTCGTCGCCATCAGTCGACTGATGACTCCCATCAGTCGACTGCCCAATGTCCAGCAGTCGACTGCCAGCCTGGCCACTTCCCTACAGTAAGAGGTTAGCTCGGAAAATGATAAATGCGACGGTTTCTAATCGTCCGATCTCGACCTAGACCTTCCACAAGAAGTCTTAGTCGGATCGCCGCCTACGGTCATCCCCGTAAAGAGGACACGACCTTACAATCTCTCACTCACACGAGCTTTCCTCGATACTTACCTTGTAGCTCTCGCTTCCGACCTTCCACTCGATTCCTTCGGCTCCCTCCGAAGTCACTCGAGTGTCGCCCGACCACCGCGGCTTCCTCCGGGTGTCGCTAGCCTTCAGCTCTAGCTTTAGTACTTTTCTGCACACTCGATTTAGCTCGTGAGATAACGATGTAAACTTAACTTTGTGTCTTTGCCAAAATCAAAACACAGGTTTGATTATCTAGTGTCCCTGCACCAATAGGAAGGACCTTACATTATTACTCGTCGAGTGGCCAGGTCAGCTTATTACCTAAAAGATGATAAGGGCAAAGAGTTACCTCGACCCCGGAATGTTGTACATCTAAAACACTTCCATACTATGTAAAAGAAGGTTGTTAAAAGGAGAAGTTTTATATGTTTCCTATGAAGTGAGGAGGAGGAGAATATGATGTGGTCATCAGTTTATAACAATACAATTCACAATTGGGAGCAAATACTAAGAACAATTATCATGGTAAATTAGTTCCTCATTCACAGATTAAAGAAAACAAAAAACCATATCAAGTACAAA
The DNA here is from genome assembly GCA_025175895.1 of Wurfbainia villosa. Lineage (NCBI taxonomy): Eukaryota > Viridiplantae > Streptophyta > Magnoliopsida > Zingiberales > Zingiberaceae > Wurfbainia > Wurfbainia villosa. The sequence goes on along the minus strand of CM046000.1, from coordinate 30,481,570 downwards.
TAATCTGTGACCAAGTTCATGCATAAATACTAGTGAGTTCAAGGTGACGAATATATAACATTGTCTAGAAAGCCGACAGGAAGATTATAATTTAAAATGATCCGAGGGATATCGCCTAAAGCCAATCTCCAACTATAGGAAAAGGGTTGGGATTAGCGGGAGATAGCCCCTGACTGGCATATTGTTGTACCGCCTCATTGAATCTATCTTGATAGGTAGCCCTCATTAGAGACTGCAAGCACTCTTGTTGGTTTGGATCAGCTGTGTGTGCACCTTGATGGAACCTGGTGCAACATGCTCTATGCTCTCGGAGAACTCGGCATACTTGACAGTAGCACTGGGATACCTATATTATGGCATCAGCTAAAGTGGACAGGTCATCGGACTGGGAAGTTTGGCCCTATTGCATGGCTCTTGACATGTCCATCATATCCTGATGCATAGAAGCTGAAATCCCCTCCACCGCCTCAGTATAAGCCCTGATGTGGGCAATCTCATTACTCAACTACTGAAGCGAGGATTCTTGTCCTTCATATCAAATTGTTTGGATAACCATACCTTTACGTCTGATAACACTTTGACATTATTGCCAATGAGCAAAATGTCATCTACATATAGTACAAGAAATGCCACTACGTTTCCGTCACATCTCTTGTATACACAGGACTCATCTGGACTTTGAATAAATCTATATGACTGGATTACCTCATCAAAGCGGATGTTCCAAGATCTCAAAGCTTGCTTTAATCCATAAATGGACTGATTAAGCTTGCACACAAGATGCTCTTTTCCCTTTGCAATGAATCCCTCTAGTTGCTTCATATAGATGTTTTCCTCAAGACTTCCATTAAGGAAAGTTGTCTTGACATCCATTTGCCAAACCTCATAATCCATATGAGCATCAATAGACAAGAGAATCCAAATAGACATAAGCATGGCTACCGGTGAAAGAGTATCCTCATAATCGATACCCTCTTTCTGAGTATACCCTTTCGTAACAAGCCTTACTTTGAAGGTCTTTACCTTCCCGTATGATCCTCTCTTTCTTTTGTAGATCCACTTGCATCCAATGGCTTTTACACCATTGAGTGGTTCTACTAGCTCCCAGACCTGATTTGAATCCATAGATTCTATCTCAGAATTCATCACCCTTTGCCAAGATACCGCATCATTATCTTGGAGTGCCTTGTCATATGTCCAGGGATTAGGTTAATGTTCGCCAGGGACCAAATCAGAAGATTCTCCCAAGAACATAAATCTATCAGGTTGTCTAACAACCCTCCCACTACGATGAGGTATTACCTGTGTATCCTCTGTGACATATGGTGCAGTCACTTGTGGTATGTCCTCTTGTACCATTGGTACTGAAGCAGCGACTTCTCCTCTTGATTCCTTTAGAACAATCTTGCTCATGGGCTTGTGGTTCATCACATAGTCTTCCTATAAAAATCGGGCATTTGTGCTAACTATCACCCTCTGATCTCTAAGACTATAGAATAAATCACCTTTCATTCCTCTGGGATAGCCTACGAACAGGTGCACTTCTGTATGAGATTCTAACTTACTAACATCTCCCTTCAGCACATGTGTTGGACTACCCCAAATTTGAATATGTCTCAAACTAGGCTTTCGTCTAGTCCACAATTCTGTGGCAGTAGAAGGTACTGATTTACATGGTACCAAGTTCAGAATATACATTGGAATTTCTTGAGCATACCCCCAGAACAAATTTGGTAACTCAGAATAACTCATCATCGATCTAACCATCTCCATAAGAGTCCTATTCCTTCGCTCTGCCACACCATTCTGTTGGGGTGTACCAGGTGCAGACAGTTGGGATTGAATCCTAGCCTCTGATAAGTAACTCCTAAACTCTCCCAAGAGGTACTCACCACCACGATCAGATCGTAGTGTCTTGATACTTTTACTCCACATCAGCCTTGAATTCTTTGAACCTGTCAAAGCATTCAGACTTGTGGCGCATCAAGTAAATGTATTCATATCTTGAATAATCGTCTATAAAAGAGACAAAATATTCAAAACCACCTCTAGCCTAGATAGACATAGGACCACACAAATCAGAATGAACCAATTCCAACACATCTTTGGCTCTATATCCCTTGGCCTTAATAGGCCTCTTGATCATTTTACCTTCCAAGCAAGATTCGTAGGTTGGGAAATCTTCCACCTCCAATGAACCTAAAGGTCCATCAGCTATCAACTTTTGAATTCTACTCAGGTTAATATGACCTAACCTTAGATGTCAAAGATATGTTTGGTTCACTTTCGAAGGTTCTTTTCTCTTATTAGACTTCGAAGATGAGTTATTTATTTCTATTTGCATTGTGGGAGTTTTTGATTCACGAGTGTATAAATTTTCTACCAATGCACCAGAACAGATAATCTCCTTATTTCTTTTTATAACAACTCTATAATTAAAAGAAATAGAATACCCATCCATAAATAATTTAGAAACTGAAATCAAATTCTTTCTAAATAAAGGTACATAAAGGCAATTTCTCAGAACCAAAGTTTTATTCCTATCAAAAGATAAATAAATATCTCCCACTGCAATAGCTGCCACCTTCGTAGCGTTACCCATGTAGACGGTAATCTATCCCTTAGCTAGTCGTCTGGTTTCCTGGAACCCTAGCAAAGAATTGCAGACATCATCAGTGGCTCCCGTATCTACACACTAGATACTGGTAGATAACACCACTAAACATGTTTCAACGACTAAACTAAAAGATATACCTTTGTTCTGTTTGTGGTTGGGACAGTCCGGCTTCCAATGTCCAGTCTGCTTGCAAGTGAAGAACTTACCTTTTGGCTTCTTCACTCCTATCTGAGATCATGCCACCATCTTTGCTACACCTTATTTCTTCTACTTCTTGCCCTTCAGCATAGAAGTAGAAACCTTTTGAGCAACCATGGCATGAGTACTCTGATGAAAAAGCCCCTCTGCCACCTTGAGTTTTGTCAGAAGGTCTGCCAACGAATACAACCTCTTATTCATATTGTAGTTGAGGCAAAACTGCTCAAAACTTCTAGGTAGAGATTGGAGAATGATATTGACCTGTGTTTCCCCATCGATCTCTGCTCCAAGGACTTCCAGCTCATTCAAATGAGCCATCATCTTGAGAACATGATCCCTCATGGGTGTTCCCTCAATCATGGTGGTCGTCATCAAGTTCCTCATAGCTTCCTGCCTAGCAGCCTAATTCTGGTGTCCGAAAAGTTCCTTGAGATTGAGCATCAAGCCATAGACAGTAGTCATGGCCTGATGCTAATGTTGCAATACATTTGACATAGAAGGCAAAATATAACACCGCAACATCTCATCTGCCTTGATCCACTTCATATAACTCTCTTTCTCCTTTTCACCAGAATCATGCGTAGGCTTAGGAGGACATTCTTCGAAGAGCACATATTTGTACTCCTCAGCAGTCAAGACAATGTTCAGATTCCGTTTCCAATCAACATAATTAGGTTTAGTAAGTTTGTTTTCTTTTAGAATCACAGCAAGTGGCTTGAAAGCCATTTTGAAAAACCTAAGAATCACAATGATCAAACCATTAGATTTCAAAAATTTATTGATTCCTCAAACAATAAAATTTTAAAATCAACTAACACCTCAAAACACCGAGAATATCGTATGCCACGATAGTGTGGACGTATATGTTTTATTGAAAAGCGTCGCTAGAAAGGGGGGGGTGAATAGCGAGCGTAAAACTTTTCTTTTCGTTCGTTCAATATATGAGCAAGCACAGCGGAAAAATAAAAAGGACAAGTTTATTTTTACTTGGTTCACAACCCAGCGGTTGCTACTTCAAGTCCCTGCGATCCTTGACGGCGTACGAAGGGGCAATCCACTATAAGATCTCCTCCTCATTGGACGTAAGAGACAACGAACACAAAACTAAAAGCACGAGGATGAGGCAACAAGCCTACCTCACCTCATTATGATTAAAACAAAGAATACAGTAACAAAAATACTTGCTGCTGTTGCCGACGAAGAAGATGAAAGCATGATGTCGCATCGACGTTATGACGGTATTAGAGCTTTGGCGTTGTAGGAGCACTTAAGAATAATCTTGATTGATTTTTTGGTTGGAATCCTCCCCTCCTTTTATAGAGTTTGGTTGGTGCAGGGGCACCTAAGTCGAACCTATATTTTGATTATGGCAAAAGATGCAAAATCAAGGATATATCGTTATCTCACGAGCTGAATCAAGTGTGCAGAAAAGTGCTAAAGCTGGAGCTGAAGGCTAGCGACACCCGGCGGAAGCCGCAGTGGTCGGCCGACACTCGAGTGACTTCGGAGGGAGCCGAAGGAATCGAGTGGATGGCCGGAAGCAAAAGCGACATGGTAAGTATTGAGGTAAGCTCGTGTGTGTGAGCGTAAGTGAGGTCGTATCCTCCTTACGGGGATGGTCTTAAGCATAGATCCGACCAAAGACATCCCATCGATGGTCTAGGTCGAGATCGAACGGTCGAAGGCCGTCGAAATAACGTTTTCTTTGAGCTAACTTTGACTTGCAGCAAGCATCAGTCGACTGCCAGCTTGGAGGACTCGACCGCCAATCACCGATTGTCGGAGGTCGACTCGATCGATGCCGCCATCACCGATCGATGATGGCCATCAATGATCCGATGGTCAAAAAATCAGCCTCGAGGAGTCAAGGCTTATCACCACTTTTCAAGGAGGTTGTGTGTTCATTTGTGATTGGTTGAAGACCCATTCGATGAGGGGCTCAAAGGCTATAAAAGGAGGTCCTAACCTAGGGTTTTCTCAACAATTCTAAGCTTCCAAAAGCCTCCGCAAAGCTATAACTCTCCGACAACGAAGTGCTTCTTTTCCTACGTCTAGGTCTTAACTTCTTTTCTTTTTGTAACGTCGGTTTAAGCTTTTACTTCAGTTTGTTACTTTAATTCTTTCGGAGCTTTTATCATAACGAGGAGAGGGGGAGTGTCCCTCTACCTCAAGTTTTGTTCTTTATTGTATCGATTAACTCCTACCTCCAAACGAGGAGGAGTTCGTTTAGTATTTTGCCCTCCGTGCGTGGTCAAGAACCACTTGGGCCTTGGAGTAGTAGCTGAAGGCTATGAACCAAGTAAAAAGAATTGTCTCTTTTATTTATTGTTTATCTTTCCGCTGTAAATTATCTACTCGAGTTTTAACGAACGATTTCATAAAAGTTTTATCGCTATTCACCCCCCTCTAGCGATCCGCTTCGATCCAACAGTTTTGCCTTGGAATAAGTCTCCTCATCTTTTGGAACTAATCACGAGGTGGTACCATATTTTATCGTGAAGTGGCCGCGTCAAACATTATCCATTTTGACTTAGCACAAAAGGTTGATTCGTCGCCATCAGTCGACTAATGCCTTCCATCAATTGACTGATGTTCATCAGTCGACTGCCCAATGGCCAGTAGTCAACTGCCAGCCTGGCCACTTCCCTGCAGTAAGATGTTAGCACAGAAAATGGTAAATGCGACGGTTTCTTACCGTCCGATCTCAACCTAGACCTTCCACACGAAGTCTAAGTCAGATCGTGACCTACAGTTGTCCCCGTACAGAGGACATGACCTTACCATCTCTCACTCACACGAGCTTACCTCTTGTCCTTTATGACCTGTCGCTTTGCTTCCAGTCTTCCACCTAGGTTCTTTGACTCCCACGAAGTTCCCTCAGTGTCGCCCGACCATCACAGTTTCCCGACTCGGAATTCTTCGGGTGTCGCTGACCTTCGACTTAGCTTAACCATTTTCTGCATACTTAATTCAGCTCAAGAGACAACAATATGATCTTAACTTTGGATCTTTGTCATAATCAAAACCTAGGTTCGATTATCAAGTTCCCCTGCACCAACAATATCCTCCTTTTTGATCTATGGCAAACCAATACAAAGTTAAGGGAAAAATTAAAGCATAAAACAAGTAGAGTAAATGATGATGAATGTCATTTTCAAAAACTCCCCCTTAACCCTAGGTGAGTTTTGAAAGAGATAATTTAATTTTCAAAATTAAATTTTGTGTTACTCCCCCTTAACTTGCACTCTTCTCCCCCTTTTGCCACAAATAAAAAAAAGCTGGTGTTTTTTATATAAAATAGGAGTTTAAAAACAACATTGTATATGCATGCATCTAGATAAATCAACTATGAGTCCAAGCATGCGTCTAGCAGTAGTTAGATAGATTGGTTCGAGGTGTGTCCCTCTGCACCAATAATCTAAAGGTTTGTAATATAACCCTTAGGGTTAGTTTGCTCTCCCCCTTAGTCAAATATATGAAGTATAAGAGATGTAAGGGGCACTAAACGTTACCCTAGAGAGTTGTAAATAGTCGTTAAGTACAATAGTTGAGAAAACAAGTAGCATTTTGAAAAGGTTATATTTCAATTATCCTTAACATCTCACTCATTCTATGTGTCTCAGAATTTGTTCACCTTATCTGTTTTGTGAGATGATTTGAAGTTAATTAGAGATAGTCAACCTTGGGTTAGATTTGGATTTAACCTTTAGATCGTTAAGTAACTTTTCGAGAAACTGACTTCCAGGTCGTGGCGAGGCACAAGGGCCTTCTTTGATTAGAACAATGATCACTTCCTTAGACAAAACCAAATTCAAGAAAATATCACTTAAGTCACTTAGGGTTACTTCCTGGTCTAACTAGTTTAGGATACGACGAGGTAGCTTCAACTAGTTCCACTCAGCCAAGTGCACCAAGCTAGATACGCCTTATCTAGCTCGAATACATGAGACGTTGTTTCCCTAACGTACTATCATCTCGCCGCGTCCTGATACCATGTTATCAAGGTTGACTAACTATTTCCCTATCTAGTCATTATAAAGATTAAAATTAAATAACTAATCATGCAATGGGTTTGCTAAGGAAGCGGATAAACTATTTTAGTGTTAGCTCCCCCTGGACCATTGAACCAATATGGTCTATTCAAATAATGAACTTGATCTTGAGAAATCCAATACTTATTAGTCCTTATATGTGAGTTCAATAAAACCTTTGGGACCCATGCTTGGACCCTTTGATGACTACGATTCACAATAGACATGTAAGATCTATTCATAGTCGTTGACCTAAATCCAAGTCTGGCTTTGTTGTACATGGCTCTTTGGGTTCCAAGTAGTTTGTTAAGATTCTTAGATCCCAACGCGAACCTTTCCAACCTAGCATCGACCTCTTGAACTCGGTCTTTCAAGAGAGAATTCTCCTCCTCAAGTTTTTCAACTTGGGTTGAGTTTCCCTCTTGAACTTGACTAGTTGAAGAGGTTAGAGTAGCCTCTTGCTTGAGGGTTTCAACCTCCTCAAGTAATGACTCAACCCTAGGCTCGAACTTAGTTAATTTCCTAGTAAGCATTTTAATTGTAAGGTAAAGTGTACTAATTAAAGAGCGGTTAACCTTGACTTTCCATTTTGGCCCGGCTTTGAGTTTCCTCTCGAAGTAGTCTTCGGGGTCGGAGTCGGAGTTGTAGTTGGACTCAGATTCGGATTCTGACTCAGACTCCTCCGGTCTTGCCATGTAAGCTATGTCGACGCCTTCTTCTCCGTTGTCCCAATTTGCATGGAAGGCTTTCCTTGCTCCCTTTTGCTTTGGCCGCCTCCTTGACTTGAATTGCTCTTGGTTCTTGTTCTTCAATTGCCTTCTTTCTTGTCGAACTATTCTCCGCACCATGTTGACTATTGTGGCCTCCTCTTCGGATTCGGATTCGGATTCATCCTCGAGTTCAGATCCATCTTCTTGCTCGGGAGGTGGCTTGCTCTTCTCCTTTCTTCTTCGTCCTGCAAGTAAAGCAACACCTCTCTCGACCGAGACCCGTTAGTTTGTTCATGTAACTTAAATTCCGAAAAGAATTCGTCTAACCTAATCTTAGATAAATCTTTAGATACCCGTTGTTTATATTTCATGTTTGAATAAGAAAGGTTATCATCTGAGGTTTAGTAATAATTGTTGTTACATTACATTAAATAGTGTTCTATATGCTACTGGGATGTTAAATAATGGAATATACACGTTAGATACATCGAACGAGATATTCAATATCGAATCAAACAACAAACGCACTAAGTTAGATAATCAATTAACCTCACAATTATGACATTGTCATCTTGGCCATATAAGCAATGAACACATAAGCTTGGCATTTTAGAGTCTTATGAATCAGATTCATTAGACACATGTGTTTCATGCTTAAAAGGAAAGATGACTAAACTAACTTAGAGAGGAAAAGGAGAACGAGCAATTGAGATATTGGGACTTATTCATACAAATGTATACGGACCAATGTCAACTTATGCCATAAGAGGTTATAGCTACTTTGTTACCTTTATTGATGATTATTCATGATATGGGTATTTGTATTTGTTAAGATACAAATCTGAAGTCTTTGAAAGGTTTAAAGATTTTAGAAAGGAAGTAGAGAAACAACTATTAGGATGTATACTGAAAAGTTTATTTTTTGTATGAACATCTGAAGGGTTTTGCTTATCGAGTCCGTGAGGGGAAACTTCGCTTCCCACTTCACCTCGGTAGCTTATCCATGGCGATCCCTTCGATGTCCCTGGATTAAAAAAATTTAATCCTAGACAAAAGGGATTGCCCAAACCACCAAGTCATCATCTTGCTATTCGTTTAGAGAGGTCACTTGAACAAACTAGTTGTTCAAGCGACCATCCTCTATTCTACGAGTAGCCGCGGAATAGACGATATTCGGATCGCCGGTTTTTGTATATATGCTCGGGATCCAAGTATTATTTATCCATTTACAGATTTATAACATGCTTATAATTGAAAAACAAAAACAAGAAAGAAACAAAAGAGAAAAGCGAATAGATATACCTCTTGATCTTCTAATGTATGACCTTCCTCTTTTTGGACGTCATGTGGGCGACGATCCACCAAAAGTCGAAGCTCCTAGATCACAAATCTTCCTTCCTTTCTCTTCCAATGAAAGAGGAAGAGTAGAAACAAGGTTTTTCTCCTCCCTAAAATCGACCAACAAGGAGCACACAATCTCCTTGCTGCCGGCCAACTAGAAGGTGGAGAAGATGAAGGAAAACAATCAAGACACCAAGGGAACCCCTATATCTTGTTTCCACCACCTAAGGAGAAGAGAGTAGGGCCTTTTGGGCGCTGGCCAAGGGCTGGAAGGGGCTGGAAAAGATGCTAGATGCCGCCACAAGAGGAGGAAGAAGAAAGAAACCTTCCTTATTTGGTGCCGCCCAAGCTTCCAAACCCTAACCCTAATCCTATCTCAACTAGGATTCCTCTCCCTTGCCGCCCAAAACCCTAGCTTTCTTTGACGATTTTCATGCCAACTTGTTGGATCGAGAAGCGTCGCTAGAGGGGGGGGTGAATAGCGATCGTAAATCTTTTCTTTTTCGTTCGTTTGATACGCAAAGTAAGCACAACAGAAAATAAATGAACACGTTTATTTTACTTGGTTCACAACCCAGCGGTTGCTACTCCAAGGCCCTATCGGTCCTAGACCACGTACGGAGGGCAAAGCACTATAACGTCTCCTCCTCGTTGGAGGTAGGAGACAACGATCACAAAACCGAATATACGAGGATGAGGTAACAAGCCTACTTCACCTCGTTATGAAGAAAAACAAAGAATACAATATCAAAAATATTACTTGATTCTGCTGCCGACGAAGAAGATCGAAACTTGACGTCGCGTCGACGTTATGACGATGTTGGAGCGTTGGCGTTGTAGGAGCACTTGATGATCTTTGGAGTTGGAATCCTCCTCCTTTTATAGACTTTGGCCTATGAATTTGTCTCCCCTTTTTTTTGGAACGGATCACGAAGTTTTCCAAATTTTATCGCGAAGTGGCCGCGTCAAACGTTATCCGTTTTGACCTAGCGCAAAGCGAATCGCCGCCATCGCCGATCGATGCCTCCCATCACCGACTGATGGGCATCACGATCGATGGGCATCACGATCGCTTCCATGTCCAAAATGAATCGACCGGCTTACTTCCCTGCAATAAGAGGTTAGCTCAGAAAATGATAAATACGACAGTTTCTAACCGTCCGATCTCGACCTAGACCTTCCACAGGAAGTCTTAGTCGGATCGCCGCCTACGGTCATCCCCGTAAAGAGGACACGACCTTACAATCTCTCACTCACACGAGCTTACCTCGATAGTAGCTCTCGCTTCCGGCCTTCCACTCGATTCCTTCCGCTCCCTCCGAAGTCACTCGAGTGTCACCCGACCACCGCGGCTTCCTCCGGGTGTCACTAGCCTTCAGCTCCAGCTTTAACACTTTTCTGCACACTTGATTTAGCTCGTGAGATAACAATGTAGACTTAACTTTGTGTCTTTGCCATAATCAAAACACAGGTTCGATTATCTAGTGCCCCTGCACCAACAATCTCCCCCTTTTTGATCTATGGCAATAAACCAACACAAAGTTAAGGAAAATTAAAGCATAAAGCAAGTATAGTAAATGATGAATGTCATTTTCAAAAACTCCCCCTTAACCAAAACTCCCCCTTAACCCTAGGTGAGTTTTGAAAGAGATACTTTAGTTCAAAATTAAATAAAAATTAAATAAATTTTGTGTTACTCCCCCTTAACTTTCGCTCTTCTCCCCCTTTTGACATAAATCAAAACAAATGTTGGGGTTTGTTATGTAAAAATGAAGTTTGTTATATAAAATAGGGGCTTAAAAACAATATGGTATATGCATGCATCAAGATAAATCAACTATAAGTCCAAGCATGCGTCTAGCAGTAATTAGATAGATTGGTTCGAGGTGTGTCCCTCTGCACCAATAATCTAACTGTTTATAATATAACCCTTAAGGTTAGTTTGCTCTCCCCCTTAGTCAAATATATGCAGTATAAGAGATGTAGGGGGCGCTAAACTTTGGCCTAAGAGTTGTTAAGTACAATAGTTGAGAAAATAAGTAGTATTTTGAAGAGGTTATATTTCAATTATCCTTAACATCTCACCCATTCTATGTGTCTCAGAATTTGTTCACCTTATATATTTTGTGAGATGATTTTAAATTGATTAGAGATAGACAACCTTGGGTTAGATTCAGATTTAACCTTTAGATTGTTAAGTAACTTTTCGAGAAACTGGCTTCCAAGTCGTGGCGAGGCACAGGGGCCTTCTTTGATCGGAACAACGACCACTTCCTTAGACAAAGCCAAATTCAAGAAAATATCACTTAAGTCACTTAGGGTTACTTCTTGGTCTAACTAGTTTAGGATACGGCGAGGTAGCTTCAGCTAGTTCCACTCTGTCAAGTGCACCAAGCTAGATACGCCTTATCTAGCCTGAATACACGAGACTTTGTTTCCCTAACGTACTATCATCTCGCCGTGTCCTGATACTATGTTGTCAAGAGTTGACTAACTATTTTTCCTATCTAACCATTCTAAAAATTAAAGAAAAATATTCAATGATTTTTCTCAGTACTCGGGTATACTATTTTAGTGTTAGCCCCCCCTGGACTATTGAACCAATATGGTCTATTCAAAAAATGAACTTGGTCCTGAGGAATCCAATACTTATTAGTCCTTATATGTGAGTTCAATAAAACCTTTGGGACCCATGCTTGGACTCTTTGATGACTACGATTTACGATAGACATATAAGACCTATTCGTAGTCTTTGACTTAAATCCGAGTCCGGCTTTGTTGTACACGACTCTTTGGGTTCCAAGTAGTCGATTAAGGTTCTTAGATCCCAATGTGAACCTTTCCAACCTACCCTCAACCTCTTGAACTCGGTCTTTCAAGAGAGAATTCTCCTCCTCAAGTTTTTCAATTTGGGTTGAGTTTCCCTCTTGAACTTGACTAGTTGAAGAGGTTAGAATAGCCTCTTGCTTGAGGGTTTCAACCTCCTCAAGTAATGACTCAACCCTAGACTCGGACTTAGTCAATTTCCTAGTAAGCATTTTAATTGTACTGTAAAGTGTACTAATTAAAGAGCGATTAACCTTGACTTTCCCTTTTGGTTCGGCTTTGAGTTTTCTCTCGAAATAATCTTCGGGGTCGGAGTCGGAGTTGTAGTTGGACTCGGCTTCGGATTCTGACTCGGACTCCTCCGTTCTTGCCATATAAGTTATGTCTTCTCTGTTGTCCCAAGTTGCATGGAAGGCTTTCCTTGCTCCCTTTTTCTTTTGGTTCTCATTCTTCAATTTCCTTCTTTCTTGTCGAACTATTCTCCGTAGAATGTTGACTATTATGGCCTCCTCTTCGGATTCGGATTTGTCTTCGGGTTCGAGTTCATCTACTTGCTTAGTAGGTGGCTTCCTTCTTTGTCCTGCAAGTAGAGCAATACCTCTCTCGGCCCGGACCACGTTAGTTTGCTCATGAAGTTCAAACTCAGAAAATAATTCATCTAACCTAAGCTTCGAAAGGTCCTTAGAGACCTTGTAGACATCGACCATGGATGCCCACAAGGTAGTCCTAGGGAAAGCATTTAAAGCGTACCTTATAAGGTCCCGGTTCTCTATGGCTTGCCCGATCGAATAAAGATCTTGCTGATTTATATCTTGGATCCGCGCATGTAGTTGGGTGGCGGTCTCATGATCCTGCATCTTTAGATTGTACAGTTTATTTAAAAGTAAATCTCTTTTACATACCTTAGCATCGACTGTCCCTTCGTGTAAATCAATCAATTTGTTCCAGAGGTCTTTGGCGCTAATGAATGGTCCGATGCGGTTGAGTTCCTCCTTGGACAAGCCGCATTGCAATATTTGGGTTGCTCTTGCATCGGCTTCGATTTGCCTCTTGGTTGCATTTGTCCACTTGTTGAAATCCAAGGCCTCTCCTTGATCATTGGTGGGTAGAGCAAAGCCGGTTTGGATTATTATCCAAGTCTCGACTTGTGTTTTTAGAAAACACTCCATCCAACCTTTCCAATAACGGAAATCATTTCCGTTAAAGAACGGAGGTCGGGTGGTGCTATACCCCTCAATGTGAGCCATTAAATATCTTGCAAAATACGAATAAAAACCAAAGAGAATTCCAAGACTTGGTCTTGGATTAGTAGTGCGGGAAATAATAGGAAATAAACAGAAATAAATAAGGAGAATAAGAAACTAACAAAAACTCGAAACTTACGACCTTCGATGTCCCCGAAAGGGTACTAAACGTTGGATTTTGGGGCTGGAAACAGCTTGTTACAAGGGTAAACATTTGTAAGAAATGTAGATCTTTCTGAGAGCTTCGATTTGGTACGTAGATCGTTATGTGAGTCCACTTGTGCGAAAAGTTATGGCCGTTTTACCGTCGGCTACTCCAAGAGAGAAAACTTGCAGCACACAACCAAAAGAAACGTACCAAGACTTCGTCTTGGATTAGTAGTGCGAGAGGAAAAAGACCAAAAAAAAATACGAACAGAAAACCAAAACGTGCTAGATTGGTGGTTTCACCAAATCTTAGCGCCCCCGCTCTGATACCAATTGTTGGATCGAGAAGTGTCTCTAGAGGGGGGGGGGTGAATAGCGATCGTAAATCTTTTTTTTTTCGTTCGTTCGATACGCAAAGTAAGCACAGTGGAAAATAAATGAACACGTTTATTTTACTTGGTTCACAACCCAGTGGTTGCTACTCCAAGGCCCTATCGGTCCTAGACCGCGTACGGAGGACAAAACACTATAACGTCTCCTCCTCGTTGGAGGTAGGAGACAACGATCACAAAACTGAATATACGAGGATGAGGTAACAAGCCTACCGCACCTCGTCATGTAAACCCTGCAGGTGGACTTGGTCCGGCATGATGATAAGGTTGAGTGGTACTACTCATGGAGTTAGATGTTGATTAATTAATTGTCAGTAAATTAATTAATTGACGGACATTCGAAATCTTAAACACGGGGAGATATTTGTACAATTAATATATGGAGCCCATATTTATTTATGGGGGTTGATGAGGTAGATCAATGATAATCCTCTAGTGGAATGGATTATCGTTAATGGATCGGACTTTATGTGGGCTAGATCCATTGGGTGGCCAAGATCCAACTCCTCCTCATGGTCCCTATTGTAGTCTATTAAAATCCTCATGAAGCCTAGATCCGACTATGGAGATTAAATCTCTAGATCCGACAGTGTAGATTAAATCTCTAGATCCGACGGTTGAGATTGAAAGGAGGCTTAAGCCTACCTCTATAAAAGAAGGGCTAAGGGCTTGGGCGTGTAACATCTTTGGGAGATTAGGGTTTTGGGAGAGGCTTTGCCTGGCAAGACATTAGGGTTTTGATTCCTTATTTTTTGGGCTTGTCCAAGTGCTTGACTCGGCGGAAAGGAGGTTAGGGATTAGCTTCTCTTCTTCCTCTCTTGGCTAGAGCACCCTCTCAATTCCATCTCCTCCTGGTGGCCATGACAACAACAAAGAGGAGAAGGTGGCTTGATCTTTCTCCAAAGGGATTGTGTCTGAAACTAGATAGGAGAAGAAGGGAGCTTATTATCTTCCTTTGTTTGGAGCGAACAAGGAAAGGAATATACGTGATCTAGGAGGCTTCATCTCTTGGAGGATCGTTGCCCACACAAGGTCCAAGAGGAGGAAAGGACATACGATAGAAGACCAAGAGGTAAATAAGAGGTATAATTCTTGTTTTGGTTTCCTTGTGTTTCTTTGTATGATGTATGTAATTGCATATGAATAATTTACTTGGACCCCGAAAATAAACAAAAAAACTGGCGATCCGTACATCGTCTATTCCGCGGCTAATCGAAGAAAAGAGGTAGGTTGCTCGAACAACAAGTTTGTTCAAGTGACCACTCTAATCGAATAGGAGGACGATGGATCGGTTGTTTGAGTAATCCCTCTTCATCAAGGATTATTTTTTTTTATCCGGGGATGTAGATGGGATCGCCATGCACAAGCGACCAAGATGAAGTTAGAAGCGAAGCTTCGACCTTCAACAACTTGGTAAAATTATTAAAGTACTTCGATCGAATCAAGGTGGTAAATACTTAAACCAAGAGTTTCAAAATTATCTAAGGGACAATGGGATCTTGTCCCAAAGGATTCCACCTTACACACCACAACATAATGGTGTGGCTGAAAGGCGAAACCGGACCTTGTTGGACATGGTTAGTTCAATGATGCAACATGCAAGTCTTCTAAAAACCTTTTAGAGTTACTCACTCGAAACCACTGTTTACTAGTTAAATAGAGTCCCGACTAAGGTAATCTCTACTACTCCATATGAGATGTGGAATAGTAGAAAACCTCATTTATCTTATTTGAATATATGAGATTGTCCTACTTATGTGAAGAGGATAGTATCAGACAAGCAGGAGGCTAAGTCTTATAAGTGTCTATTTATTGGTTACCCTAAGGAAATGAGGGGTTACTAATTCTATCATCCCATGGAACAAAAGGTATTTGTTTCAAGTCATGTTGTATTCCTAGAAAAGGAGTTTCTCTTACGGGAAAATAGTGGGAGTGAGGTTGAACTAAGTGTAGTTCAAGAGGCTCCTATAGACACAGAAGAGATTCCTAGTCAAGAACCACAGTTGATTACTTATTCGTATGAGGTAATAGCTGAACCTGATAATACACTACCTCCTCGTAAATCTACTAGGACACGTAGGATTCCTGAGAGATATGGATTTCTCATAAGTGAATCTAATGATCTGTTGCTTATAGATGATGAAGAACCTACTAGTTACGAAGAGACACTGAATAGTTCAGACAGGGATAGATCGCTAATAGCCATGAAATTAGAAATGGATTCCATGTATGAAAACTAGATTTGGAACTTTATAGACCCACCCGAAGGCATAACGCCTATAGGGTGCAAGTGGGTTTTCAAGAAGAAAACTGACATGGATGGTAATATTATTACCCATAAAGATAGATTAGTGGCAAAAGGCTATCGTCAAAGACAAGGTGTTGACTATGAAGAAACATTTTCACCAATAGCCATGCTTAAATCCATTCGGATACTCCTAGCCATGGTGGCTCATTTTGATTATGAGATATAGCAGATGGAAGTGAAAATAGGTTTCCTTAATAGAAACCTATCTAAGGATGTATATATGATACAACCTGAGGATTTCACATCCATTGACAAGAACAAAGTATGCAAGTTTCAACATTCCATTTATGGATTGAAGCAAGCATCCAGGAGTTGGAATATCCATTTTGATGAGGCAATCAAACAGTTTGATTTCTCATAAAATCCTGAGGAGCCCTGTGTGTATAAGAAGGTTAGTGGGAGTACGGTCGTGTTCATAGTATTGTATGTCGATGACATATTAATTATAGGAAATGATATTCCTATTTTGCAAACAGTCAAGGTCTGGTTGTCTAGAATGTTCTCCATGAAAGACATGGGAGAAGCAACCTATATTTTTGGGATTAAGATTTATAGAGATAGATAGAATCGGTTGCTTGGTCTTTCACAGTCTACATACATAGACAAAGTGCTAAAATAGTTTATTATGGAAGAATCCAAGAAAGATTTTGTTCCTATGAGGCATGGGATTCACCTTTCGAAGTCTATGTGCTCGCGCACTGAAGACGAGAGGATTCGCATGAGTCAGATCCCATATGCATCAGCTATAGGATCGATCATGTATGTTATGTTATGTTCGAGGCCTGATGTATAATACCCTTTGAGCATTACGAGTAGATACTAGTCGGATCCTGATATGGACCATTGGGTGACTATCAAGACAAACCTTAAGTACTTGAGAAGGACTAAGGATTTGTTCTTGGTATATGGAGGAGGTGATATGGTCGTAAGAGGGTATACTGATGCCAGCTTCCAGATAGATAAGGATGATTCCAAATCTCAATCTGGATACATATTTATCTTGAATGGAGGTGCAGTGAGTTGGAAAAGTTTCAAACAAGATACCGTTGTTAATTTTACTATGGAGGCAGAGTACATTGCAGCTTCTGAAGAAGCAAAGGAGGCGGTCTAGATCAAGAAGTTCATTACTGAACTTGGAGTAGTTCCGAGCATTGTTTAAGCATTACCAGTTTACTGCGACAACAATGGCGCCATTGCACAGGCGAAGGAACCACGGTCTCATCGGTGATCCAAGCACGTACTATGCTATTACCATATGGTTAGAGAGATCATAGGTAGAAGAGACGTACAAATAGTGAAAGTTCCCACTGATAGGAATCTAGTAGATCCCTTGACAAAGCCTCTTCCATAAGAAAAGTTCGAGAGGCATATAGAGGCCTATGTTATTAGATATCAAGGCGATTGGTTGTAGGTCAAGTGGGAGTTTGATATAATTGAGAGGTGTCCTAAGGCAATATTTGAGTATACATTATCTATGTATTTGATTGGATCTTAAACTCATGTATTGAAGTCTACAATACGATGCATAGCATGAAAAAAATTATGATTGGATCACAATTAGTGGGTATCTCATCTTGTGTAAATATGCAAGTATTGAAACTATCCTTAGTCGATGAATTGATGAAATTGGACATCATCAATTCTGTGAGACTAGCACATGTTATGATCCTTGGTTTATCCAAGCATTCGATACTCCCTGAATAGAAGCATAGGGATGTTGAGAGTGAACATGTGGATGTTAGTTATGGTAACTAGTTCATTGGAGTGACCTGCTATGAGACTTCATATGGTTCTATATGTCGTTGAAGATCTCATTGCAGCTTGAGTACAAGCTTCCTTAGACTTGAGGTATTTAAGTCACCTTGATCATGGAGCCTTATACTTTGACTTCTTCACAACCATCTACATAGTAGGTGTAACTCCGGGATGATTGGGTATAAGCCAAAGTGATCAAAGGTGTTTGAATAGCCCACAGAGGATTCACCACTCCTGATAATAGAGATGTATACCCTAGGCCTCTTATCAGGATTGTTACTCAGAAGTCTCTGGCTAGAGCAAGCATGTTAAGAAGATGGTCTTCTTGAGAACATGTAGGAGTAACTTGAATCCACAGGACAAGGAAAACTAACTTGGGCTATGTGTGACATAGTCAGCCTAGTGAGGACGAACACATAGACCATATCCTGAACCAAGTGGGTATAGGATGAGTGAAAGGAACAAAGCACGAACAACTGAAGTTGCTGATGGGTTCAGAAAATATTCTGAAGCAGATTTAGACTCTTCAGTCAATTGGGGGTCATGATGTACTGCTTAGTGCCACTCATGATCTATTCATAATTAAGGGGTTAATTATGAATAACCAACATAACCGGGAACCTATTGGGTCACACGCACTATGGGTGATCTCGAGATGTAAAACAAGTCTTAGAATGAGATTCTCATTGAGAGAGGATATATCTGGTTGAACCATACCAAGAGGGTGAGAAAAAGAGGCTATAGAACCTCCTATGGTCTTGTTGGACTTAGCACGACCATATCGCACCTAAACGAAGTCAAACGGACCATTCAGAGCCTCACACAGTCATGCCTAACTTAGCATAGGTCGTGCATAGCTCTAGCTAAAAAAATGGCAAAAACTGGGTTGTGTCCAGAAGGACACATGGTCGGTCGTTTGTCCTGGCACGATCATTTTTTTTGGCACGGCCAACCGTGTGTAAGACACACGGTCGTGTCGCGGTTCCGCAATTTTGAATATTTCTCTTATGGAAATTTCCTGGGTTGTTCTTACCTTAATTATGGGATAATTATGTTAAGATATGTTCCGTTTAAGCCTCCTAAGATGACCTAATCAAGATATCTATAAATAGATCCCTTGATAAGCTTTGGATGGGTGGTGGTTTTAGGTTTCTCCCTTGGTAGCCGTCTTTCCTCTCTTCTCTTCTCTTGTCTCCATCGGTTGGCTAACACCAATCGGAGACAAAGGCTTGCTACTCTAGGAGTTATCTCTGTTGGATCGAAGCGGATCGCTAGAGGGGGGTGAATAGCGATAAACCTTTTTTTTCCTTTCTTTCTTTCGAGCTCATTTCAAAACAATTAAGTGCAACGGAAAGATAAATGAAACAATAAAAGAGACAAGATATTTTTTACTTGGTTCGTAGCCTTCGGCTACTACTCCAAGGCCCTAGTGATCCTTGATCACACACGAAGGGAAAATCACTAAAGAACTCCTTCTCGTTGGAGGTAGGAGTTAATCGAGTACAAGAAAAATCACAAAGCTTTGAGGTAGAGGGACACTCCCCCTCTCCTCGTAACGATAAAAACTCCAAGACAATTGATATGAAAAATATAAACTGAAATGAAGATTATACCAATGAAAAAAAAATATAAACAATTAAACCTAGACATTGGAGAACTAGAACTTCGTTGTCGGAGAGTCGTAGCATTGCGGAGGCTTTTTGGAAGCTTAGGATTGATGAAGAAACCCTAGGATAGGCCCTCCTTTTATAACCTTTGAGCCCCTTTTCGAGAGGAACCCTAGCCAATCACATTTGAGCACCACTCCCCATGAAATGAGGTGATAAGCCTTGACTCCTTAAAGCTGATCATTGACCATCAGTCGACTGATGGCCATCATCACTGATCGATGGCAGATCACCGAATGCTAACCACAGTAATGATCGATGGACTAAGTCGAGTCCTCAAGTCGGCAATGATCGATGTTAGCTGCAAGGCAAAGTTAGCTTAACAAAAACATTATTTCGACAGCCTCCGACTATCCAATATCGACCTAGACCACCTATGAGATGTCTTGGGTCGGATTTACACTTAAGTCTATCCCCGTAAAGAGGATACGACCTTACTTACACTCGCACACACACGAGCTTACCTCGATACTTACTATGTCGCTTTTGCTTCCAGCCTTCCACTCGATTCCTTCGGCTCCCTCCGAAGTCACTCGAGTGTCGCCCGACCACTGCGGCTTCCTCCGGGTGTCGCTAGGCTTTAGCTCCAGCTATAGTAATTTTCTGCACACTTGATTCAGCTCGTGAGATAACAACATGAGCTTAACTTTGTATTGTTTGCTATAATCAAAACTCAGGTTCGACTCAGGTGCCTACTGCACCAACAATCTCCCCCTTTTTGATTTATGGCAAACCCACATACAAAGTTAAGTAAATAGCAAGCATGAAGAATAATAATGTGCATGAGAAACAAAAATGAAGATTAAGTTGGAGTAGTAAGGATTTTCTTCAAATACTCCCCCTTGAGGAAACCTCCCCCTTGACCGAGGGTGAGCCTTGAAGAAAGACCTTAATCCTCCCCCTTGAGGGTTGCTTTAAGTAATTACTTAAAGTTGGCCTTAGTAAAATGTTTAAGTTAAGAGGTCTTCTTAACTTGGCCCTTTCTCCCCCTTAAGTAAAACATTAACGGCATAGTGTTTAAAAATAAGTTTAAGTTAAGAATTCTCTTAACTGGGCCTTTACTTCCTTTTGTTAAAAAGTTAAGTAAGTTACTTTTGGTCATGTAAATAAATATGATTTTGACCCCTTAACTTTGGCCTTAATTCTCTTAACTTGGCCTTTACTTCCTTTTGTTAAAAACTTAAGTAAGTTACTTTTGGTCATGTAAATAAATATGATTTTGACCCCTTAACTTTGGCCTTTTTCTCCCCCTTTTGCCATATATCGAAAAGAGTAACGGTGTGTGGAAAAAAAAATAAGTATTAAATTTAAAGTTCAAGCATGTTCCACATTATTTTGAAAATAATATACTAAAAATAAGCTCATCTATAAAATATTCGACTCATATTTAGCTTGATTGATATGAAAGATCAACCAGTCCTGGTCAGAGTCGATTAGTATGTATGATTATACTCCGTGGTTCATGGCGATGCACTATCTCTACATCTGGAACCAGCAGTAAGGTCCTAACATCTCACACCCATCTACGTGGCTAAGTACACAAACACATTAGTCCTATGTGTTGTGAGATGTATTAGCTCCTTAAATCTATAGGTGCATGATATCTAAGGTATGTCCTATGCTAGTTCCATGAAAATGAAAAGTAAGAAATAGTAGTACGAAAATATAATTTGTAAGTTCCTATTCTACTACACACATTCCCAATTTTCATCTTAATAGACTAAATTCGGCTTCGGGTAGGGGTTTAGTAAATAGGTCTGCCAAGTTAGACTTCGATTCGACGTATTCGAGTTGTATGGCTCCGTTGGCCACATGTTCTCGAATGAAATGGTGTTTGACCTTTATATGTTTGGTCCTAGAGTGACATATCGAATTCTTAGTTAGGTTAATTGAGCTAATGTTATCTACGTGGAGTTTAGTGTTCATAAAGTCTAACTTAAAGTCGCAGAGAGTGTGCTTCATCCAAAGAAGTCGAGTGACACACTCACCCATCGCGATGTATTCGGCTTCGGTGGTAGATAAGGCAACACAGTGTTGCTTCCTACTGCACCAACTCACTAGACTTGAGCCGAGAAGTTGACAACAACCACTCGTACTCTTTCTATCGAGTTTACTACCGACATAGTCTGAATCGGAGTAGCCGGTTAGTTCGAACTCGGTAGATCTAGGTTACCAAATACCGACATTAAGTGTACCCTTTAGATATCTAAGGATACGCTTGACTAGAGTTAGGTGAGACTCCTTGGCACAGGTTTGGAACCTTGCGCACATACTTACTGCAAATAAGATATCAGGTCGGCTTGAAGTAAGTAAAGGAGACTCCCTATTACGCTCCTATAGTATTTTAAATCAATTGAATTTCCGATTACATCTTCTTCTATATTCACATTAGTTGCCATTGGAGTATTAATAATTTTAGCGTTTTGCATTCCAAAGCATTTAATTAATTTCCTAGTATATTTGCATTGATGTAGGTATATTCCATCTTTAGTTTGTTTAATTTGTAGACCTAAAAAAAAACTTAAATCGCCTACAAAATTCATTTCAAATTCACTTTCCGTAAGTGAAATAAACTGATTCAGTAGGATTGAGTTGGTGGTTCCGAAAATAATATCATCTACGTAGATTTGGGCTATGAATATGTCTTTACCTATGGTTTTTACGAAAAGAGTTGGGTCAACTACACCTTGGTTAAAACCTTTGGACTTAAGATAAATCAAAAATCTCTCGTACCAAGCTCGAGGAGCTTGTTTAAGTCCATAGAGAGCTTTCTTTAACCTAAGGACATGATCGGGGTTGTCTAAACTTTCGAAACCGGGGGGTTGACTAACATAAACCTCTTCTTTAATGTATCCATTCAAGGATGCTGATTTCACATCCATTTGAAACAACTTAAATCCTTGATGTGCAGCATATGCGAATAACATTCGAATGGACTCTAATCTAGCTACTGGGGCATAGGTCTCGTCGTAATCTAAACCTTCGACTTGACAAAACCCTTTAGCGACTAGTCTAGCTTTATTTCTAACTACTTCACCTTTGTCATCAAGTTTATTTCTAAACACCCACCTTGTTCCAACGATTGTTTTATCTTTAGGTGGTGGTACTAATTCCCATACTTCATTCCTAGTGAATTGAGTCAGCTCTTCTTGCATTGCAATAATCCAATCGGGATCAAGAAGAGCTTGGTCAATAGTCTTGGGTTCAACTTTGGAAATCAAGGAAATTTGACTAAGGTTTCTGTATGAGGCTCTAGTTCGAACTCCTAGACTTGGATCACCTATCACTTGGTCGATGGGATGATTCGTTTGAGTCCTAGTTGGGTTTGGGTTTGAGTCTACTACTTGGTCAATAGGATGACTCGTTTGAGTTCTAGTTGGATTTGGGTCTGAGTCTACCACTTGATCAATAGGATGACTTGTTTGAGTTCTAGTTTGGTTAGAGTCACCTATCACTTGGTCGATAGACTGACTTGGTTGACTAGACTTGACCTCCGGATCAGAGTTGAGTCGGGTATGAAACGGCTCGCTAATTGGGGTTGCCGGGGGATTTGTAGGTTCGTGTCCTTCATCAAATACTACATTGATAGTCTCCTCGACTCTAAGGGTGTCATGGTTATATACTCTATAAGCTCTACTTGTAGTCGAGTATCCTAGAAAGATTTCGGTCGTGGTTTTGGATGTAAACTTCCCTAGGTAATCCTTAGTGTTTAGGATATGTACCTTACACCCAAATACCCTAAAGTACTTGATGTTAGGTATTTTATCGTGATAAATCTCGTATGAGGTCTCAAGGTGCCTCATTACCATAAGGATCCTATTTTGGACATAGCATGCTGTATTTACGGCTTCCACCCAAAACCTATCGGGTAGGTTATACTCGTTTAACATTGTCCTAGCGGCTTCTTATAGGGTTCTATTTTTGCATTCTACTAGGCCATTTTGTTGTGGGGTTCTAGGGCAAGAGAACTCATGGTGGTATCCATTTAGGTTACAGAATTCTGTAAACCTATGGTTCTCGAATTCACCACCATGATCAGTCCTAAGTCTCTTGATTTTAGTGCTTTGTTGATTTTCTATTAACTTAAATAGGTTGATTAATTGATCTAGGGTATCACTTTTGTGTTTGATCAACCTAACCTAAGTAAATCTAGAGTAGTCATCAATTATGACTAAGCAGAATTTACTTCCGTTAAGTGACTTAGCTCCATGTGAATCAAATAGATCCATGTGTAGGAGCTCAAGAATACTTTTGGTTCGTTCTTGGTTAGTTAGTTGATGTTGTGTCCTAGATTGTTTACCTTGTTGACAAGCATTACATATTTTATTATTCAAGTTATTAAGGTTAGGCAAACCTCTGACTAAGTCACTCTGACTCATCTTGTGGATGAGTCTTGGGTGTGAGTGACTGAGTCGTCGGTGCCACAACCATGATTCCTCTTGCCGTGTCATAAGACACTTAGTTGAGGAGTTAGTTAAGTTAATAGTGTAAATATTGTTATTTCTGGTTCCCTTAAGGATTGTTTTAGAGGTTTGATTTGTGTTAATTACGCATTCATTTTCTAAAAATATGACCTTATAGTTATTATCACACAATTGGCTTACACTAAGTAAATTATATTGAAAATTTTCTACTAATAAGACATTTTGAATAATAAAATTTGAGTTAAGCTCAATATCACCTGATCCGATGATTTTGAGCTTACCGTTGTTTCCGAAGGCTACCGATCCTTGTCGTTTGAATCAAAGCTTCGAAAACTTGAGTTGATCCCCGGTCATGTGTCGGGAGCAACCACTGTCTAACATCCATTGATCCTACACACAAGGTAGTTGGATCGGATATTGGGTTTATTAAAGATTGGTTGAAGATTATTAACCTAAATCATCTCACCCATGTCTACGTGATCAAACATGTTAACCCTATATGTTCTTGTGAGATGACTTCCAATTTTACTTGATTTAAATTTAATGACTTGAACACTTGTCAACCTTGCATTAGATTCAGATTTGACCTTAGGCTCATCAAGTCACCTTTTCAAGATCATGGCTTCCAGGTCGTGGAGAGGCACAGAGGCCTTCTTTGATCGGAACAACGACCACTTCCTTAGACAAAGCCATTTTCAAGAAAATAGAGACTTGACTACCTAAGACCACTTCCTGGTCTAACTAGTCTAGGATATGACAAGGTAGCTTCATCTAGTTCCGCTCGGTCAAGTGCACCGAACTAGATATGCCTTATCTAGCCCGAATACACAAGACTCCACTTTCCTAGCGTACTATCATCTCGCCGCATCCTGGTACTATGTTATCAAGTATTAACGAGTTATAGTCCTATCTAACCATTCTAAAAACGAAAATCAAACTAAATAAAAACCTAAGCATGCAATTTCTAAGTTAAAACACAAACAAGTTTCGTACTAGCTCCCCCTGGACCGTTGAATTGGTTCGGTCTCTCCACATAGTGGATTTGGTCCTTAGGAACCCAGTACTGGTTTGATCCTAAGTTTGAAATCAAGGTGGTCTTAGGGACCCATGCTTGGACACGTTTTTTGTTGGGATGTATACTGAAAAGTCTATCTTTTGTATGAACATCTTTATTTTTGAAATAAGAATTACATGATCATTGTTTGCATATTATTATTGTTATGCATATTGTCTAATACTTTACATTGTAGATAACATGGTGTGTGGTGTCACATGGGAGATCATATTATCGACTACTTGAAAAGTATAAGTAAAGGCTCACAACCGAGATGACTTTGGACAAACCATCGGAATGGTTGTAGTGTGATTTGGTATTGGTTTGTCTTGACCATAGAATCACACTAGTGCACTTTGTGTGTATTGAGAAGGACCAATTTAGAGGTGATTCGATTTATTGCTGACTACAGGATCGAATCGGACCTCAGATATTATTTTGTACATACTCTTAATCCCGATATAATAGCGAGCACATATACTTAGTATTCATCTCTTTGATTTACCAATGGGCGAGATTTATAGATTAAATCGATAGGCTTGGTAAGTTGGGAGATGATATTATTTATATGGTGTACCGTTGATTATAGGAGGAAACCGTGTCCTATATATTAGGATGATGATGTCCCCTTGAGGAGCTCATAAGGTTCATCATGTAAACCCTGCAGGTGGACTTGGTCCGGCATGATGAAAAGGTTGAGTGGTACTACTCATCGAGTTAGATGTTGATTAATTAATGATCAGTAAATTAATTAATCGACGGACATTCGAGATCTTAAACACGGGGAGAAAATGTACAAATAATATATGTTGGTGCAGGGGCACTAGATAATCGAACCTGTGTTTTGATTATGGCAAAGACACAAAGTTAAGTTTATATTGTTATCTCACGTGCTAAATCAAGTGTGCAGAAAAGTACTAAAGCTGGAGCTGAAGGCTAGCGACACCCGGAGGAAGCCGTGGTGGTCGGGCGACACTTGAGTGAATTCGGAGGGAGCCGAAGGAATCGAGTGGAAGGCCAGAAGCGAGAGCTACTATCGAGGTAAGCTCGTGTGAGTGAGAGATTGTAAGGTCGTGTCCTCTTTACGGGGACGACCGTAGGCGACGATTCGACTAAGACTTCCTGTGGAAGGTCTAGGTCGAGATCGGACGGTTAGAAACCGGCCGATGATTTATCATTTTCCGAGCTAATCTCATCGCAGGAAGTGGCCAGCCGGGCAATGATCACGGACATTGGGCGCCGATCGTTATCGCTTGATCGATGAGATGCATCACGATCACATCCCGATCGATGAGAGGCATCACGATCGATGGCGTTTACTGGCCTTTGCGCTTAGGTCAAAACGGATAACGCTTGACGCGCCACTTCGCGATAAAAATTTGGAAAATCCATGATCCGCTCCAAAGAAATAGGAGACAATTTCAGAGGCCAAAGTCTATAAAAGGAGGGAGGATTCCATCTCCAAATCACATCAATTATTCATCAAGTGCTCCTACAACGCCAACGCTCAACACCGCCATAACGCCGACGCGAGCCAAGTTTTGATCTTCTTCGTCGGCAGCAGATTCAAGTAATATTTTTGATATTATATTCTGTGTTTTTTATAACGAGGTGAGGTAGGCTTGTTGCCTCATCCTCGTGTATTCGGTTTTTGTAATCGTTGTCTCCTACCTCCAACGAGGAGGAGACGTTTTAGTGCTTTGCCCTCCGTACGCGGTCTAGGACCGATAGGGCCTTGGAGTAGCAACCGCTGGGTTGTGAACCAAGTAAAATAAACGTGTTCATTTATTTTCCGCTGTGCTTACTTTGCGTATCGAACGAACGAAAAAGAAAAGTTTTACGGTCGCTATTCACCCCCCCCCCCTCTAGCGACGCTTCTCGATCCAACAATATATGGATCCCATATTATCATATGGGGGTTGGTGAGGTAGATCAATGATGATCCTTTAGTGGATTAGATTATCATTAGTGGATCGGACTTTATGTGGGCTTGATCCATGGGTGGCCAAGATCCAACTCCTCCTCATGGTCCCTAATGTAGCCTATTAACACCTTATGAATCTTAGATCCAATGGATAGAAACAAAACTCTAGATCCAAAGGTAGAGATTAAATCTCTAGATCCGACGGTTGAGATTAAATCTCTAGATCTGACGGTTGAGATTAAATCATTAGAACCAATGGAGGAGATTAAATCATGGCTTGCGCCCAACTCTATAAATAGAGATTAAAATTGGGTGGCAACATGATGATGGCTCAAGGGGATTAGGGTTTGCTTCCTTTGGAGGCTAGGAATCCTAGTTTGTTTAGAATTAGGTTTGGGTGGCTAGGGTTTGGGAGCTAGGGGTGGGCGGCAACAAGTGGAGGAGGTTTTTCTTCTTCTTCCTAAGGTTTGGCCAGTTCCTTCCTTCTTCCCTCTACCTTGGCCGGTGCTCATCCTATTCTTCTTCCCCTCTTCCATGGTCGGCATTTAGGAGAGCTAGGATTAGGGTTTGGAAGCTTAGGGTTTAGGAGGCTTGGGCGGCACCAAATAAAGAAGTAGTTTTCTTTCTTATTCCTCTACCTTGGTGGCCGGCACCCACAACCTTCTTTCCAGCCCTTGGTCGGCATCCAAAGACACTCCTCTCCTTCTCCTTAGGTGGTGGAAACAAGATATAGGGTTTTCCCTTGGTGTCTTGGACGGTTTCCACCATAAT
Organism: Wurfbainia villosa; assembly: GCA_025175895.1. Taxonomy (NCBI): domain Eukaryota; kingdom Viridiplantae; phylum Streptophyta; class Magnoliopsida; order Zingiberales; family Zingiberaceae; genus Wurfbainia; species Wurfbainia villosa. The sequence goes on along the minus strand of CM046000.1, from coordinate 30,454,161 downwards.
CTCCTTCTCCTTGTTGGCCGGCGGCAAGCACTCTCCTTATTGCTTGTTGGTTGGCTATGTGAAGGAGAAGAGCCTTGTTTCTATTCTTCCTCTTGCTTTGAAAGAGCAAGGAAGGAAGATTTGTGATTTAGGAGCTTCAACTTTTGGTAGATCATCACCCACATGACGTCCGAAAGGAGAAAGGTCATACATTAGAAGATCGAGAGGTATATCGATTCTCTAAATTTTATATGTTACATGTTTGTATTTGTTTTTCAATTATGAGCATGATATAAATCTGTATATGGCTAAATAATACTTGGATCCCGAGCATAAACATGAAAGCCAGCAATCCGGACATCGTCTATTCCGCGGCTACTCGTAGAATAGAGGTTGGTCGCTTGAACAACGAGTTTGTTCAAGTGACCTCTCTAAACGAATAGCACGACGATGACTTGGTTGTTTGGGCAATCCCTTTTGTCTAGGATTAAATTTTTTTTTAATCCGGGGACATCGATGGGATCGCCATAAACAAACGACCAAGGTGATGTAGGAAGCGAAGTTTCCTCTCACGGATCAATGAAACCAACACCCTTCAATTGGTATCAGAGCCAAGGTTTCCGGTTTTGTGTGTTTAGGATTCGGTTAATTTTTTATGCACTTTTCATATATTATATGTGCCGGATAATAGTAGGATATGTGTAGTTTAACTCTTTGGTTGCAGGAATAAGATCCGACTATTATGGCCATATGTGTGTATGTGATTGTATGTGTGTAAATGTTTATTTTGTTGAATCCTCGGGGTTGACGAGGCTAGTATTTGATTTTTTGTAAATTAGATACGACATTGTTTATCCACTCTTTATTTTAGTTTACTTTCGATCTAGATTTCATGTACACTCCCTCGTGGAGTATAGGATCGATGGATGTAAATTAAAATAGGTTTTAGTCTCGGCTTGGATCTCCGGATGGCTCGTACATGGCGTAGGAGGAGCGGACGAGATGGCGATGCGACGGGAGACATATTGAAGACAAAAGCCATAATTGTTGGAAAATAATTTATTTTTCATATTTATTGCTTTTTGTTTGATATGCATGTCGTAGGCTAGGAAAATTCCTCATTTTCAAATTACTAAGTGGGAGAGGGATTTTTTTTTAAATTCTTACGGCCTCCATTACGATTTGACATGTGATGCAAGCAAACTTGCGCATCGACTCTGAGTACCTTCCTCCCCATCAGATGAGTTTGTTTGTGGATCACAAGGTCGAATATGGTTATAGGGAATTATTAAGGAGCGTGTGTACTTCCCCATCGGAAGGCACATAACCCGAGATAATTTCCTTGGTATCAAGTAATGGTGAACACTTAGATGCAAATAGGAGTATCCTCCGCATCGAAGTCATTGCTTTTATTTGTAGGGCCGAAGAGAAACCAACTATTAATTTTATTTGTCAAAAAGTTAGGTTGACAAGATAGTAAAATTAATGGATAAAACCTCCTCTTACAAATGTAGAATTCGTATACGTCCACACTATCGTGGCATGCGATATTCTCGGTGTTTTAAGGTGTTGGTTGATTTTAAAATTTTATTGTTTGAGGAATCAATAATTTTTTGAAATCTAAAGTAATGATCTATGTGATTCTTAGAATTTTCATAAATGACTTTCAGTCCACTTGTTGTGATACTAAAGGAAAATAAGCTTACTGTACCCAAATTATGTTGATTGGAAAAGAATCTAGATATTGTCTTAACTGTTGAGGAGTACAAATATGTATTTTTCAAAGAGTATTCTCCTAAGCCTACGAATGAGCTAGAAGTCCTTGGAGCTGAGATCGATGGGGAAACCCGGGTCGATACCATTCTCCAGTCATCAGAAAGGCTTGCTCAGACTCATGCCATGGTTGCCCAAAAGGTTTCTACTTCTAAGCCAAAAGGCAAGAAGAAGAAGAAATAAGGTGGAGCAAAGGTGGTGGGAGGATCTCAAGGAGGAGTGAAGAAGCCGAAAGGCAAGTGCTTCACTTGTAAGCAGGATGGACTTTGGAAGAAGGACTGTCCCAATCCGAAGCAGAACAAAGGTATATCCTTTGGTCTAGTCGTTAAAACATGGTTAGCGGTGTTATCTACCGACACCTGGTGTGTAGGTATGGGAGCCACTAATCATGTCTGCAATATTTTGCAGGGGTTCCAGGAAACTCGACGACTAGCTAAAGGGGAGATTACCATTTACTTGGACAATGCCACGAAGATGGCGACTATTGCAGTGGGAGATATTTTATTTATCTTTTTGAGAAAAATAAAGTTTTTGGTTCTTTAGAATTGCCTTTATGTACCTTTATTTAGAAAGAATTTGATTTCGGTTTCTAAATTAATTATGGATGGATAATCTATTTCTTTTAATGACATAGTTGTTATAAAAAGGAATAGGGACATTATCTGTTCTGGTACGTTGGTAGGCAATTTGTATACACTTGAACCAAAAGCTCTTACGATGCAAATACAAGTTAATAACTCATCTTCTAATTCCAATAAGAGAAAAGAACATTCGAAGATGAATCAAACATATCTTTGGCATCTTAGGCTTGGTCATATTAACCTAAGCAGAATTCAAAGGTTGATAACTGATGGACCTTTGGGTTCATTAGTGGTGGAAGATTTCCCAACCTGCGAATCTTGCTTGGAGGGGAAAATGACCAAGAGGCCTTTTAAGGCCAAGGGTTATAGATCCAAAGATATGTTGGAATTGGTTCATTCTGATTTGTATGGTCCTATGTCTATCCAGGCAAGAGGTGGTTTTGAATATTTCGTCTCTTTCATAGACGATTGTTCAAGATATAGATGACACTACAATCTGATCGTGGTGGCGAGTACCTCTTAGGAGAGTTTAGGAATTACTTATCAGAGGTTGGGATTCAATCCCAATTGACTGCACCTGCCACACCCCAGCAGAATGGTGTAGCAGAGCGAAGGAATAGGACTCTTATGGAGATGATTAGATCGATGATGAGTTATTCTGAGTTGCTTGATTCATCCTGGGGATATGCTCTAGATACGATGGTGTACATTCTGAACTTGATTCCATCTAAATCAGTGCCTTCTATTCCCATAGAATTGTGGACTAGGCGAAAGCCTAGTCTAAGACATATTTGGATATAGGGAGTCCAGCATATGTGCTGAAGGCAGATGCTAGTAAGTTGGAACCTCGTACAGAAGTACGCATGTTCGTTGGCTATCCTAGAGGAACGAAGGGTGGTTTGTTTTATAGTCCTAGAGATCAGAGGGTGATCGTTAGCACGAACGCCATATTTCTAGAGGAAGACTATGTGATGAGCCAAAAGCCTAAGAGTAAAATTGTTCTGGAGGAGTTAAAAGGGGAAGTCACTTCTTTAGTACCACCGGTTCAAGAGGATATACCACATGTCACTGCACCGCGTGTCACAGAGGATACACAGGTGATACCTCATCGTAGTAGGAGAGTTGTGAGACAGCCTGATAGATTCATATTCTTGGGAGAATCTTCTGATTTGGTCCCTGGCGAACATGAACCTAATCCCTGGACATATGACGAGGCAATCCAAGATAAGGATGCAGTATCTTGGCAAAGTGCAATGAATGATGAGATTGAATCTATGGATTCAAATCAGGTCTGGGAGCTAGTAGAACCACCCGATGGTGTAAAAACCATAGGATGCAAGTGGATCTACAAGAGAAAGAGAGGAATAGATGGGAAGGTTGAGACCTTCAAAGCGAGGCTTGTTGCGAATGGGTATACTCAGAAAGAGGGTATCGATTATGAGGAGACCTTTTCGCCGATAGCCATGCTTAAGTCTATCTAGATTCTCTTATGCATAGCAGCTCATATGGATTATAAGGTGTGGAAGATGGATGTCAAGACAACTTTCCTTAATGGAAGTCTTGAGGAAAACATCTATATGAAGCAACCAGGGGGATTCATTGCTAAAGGCAAAGAGCATCTTGTGTGTAAGCTTAATCGGTCCATTTATGGATAGAAGCAAGCTTCAAGGTCTTGGAACATCCGCTTTGATGAGGTAATCCAGTCTTATGGATTTATTCAAAGTCTGGATGAGTCTTGTGTATACAAGAGATGTGACAGAAATGTAGTGGTAATTTTTGTACTATACGTAGATGACATTTTGTTGATTGGCAACAATATCAAGGTGTTATCGGACGTAAGGGTATGGTTGTCCAAACAGTTTGATATGAAGGACTTGGGACAAATCCTTGGGATCAAGGTTATAAGGGATCGCAGGAAAAGGATGTTGTGCTTATCCCAAGCTTCATACATAGACACGATTATGGATTGTTTTAGCATGCAAAACTCCAAGAAAGGTTTTCTACCTTTCAGGCATGGAGTTCCTTTATCTAAGGAGATGTGTCCTAGATCATCTGAGGAGATAGAGGAGATGAAGGCGGTTCCTTATGCTTCAGCAGTAGGAAGCCTCATGTATGCATTGCTATGTACGAGACCAGATATCTGCTTTGCCGTGGGCATGGTCAGCATATATCAGAGTAATCCAGGACAGCGACATTGGACTACGGTAAAGCATATATTGAAGTACCTGAGAAGGACTAGGGATTATATGCTGGTTTACTGGGCAGGCCAATTACTCCCTGTGGGTTACACGGATTACGACTTCCAATCTGATAGGGATAACAGTAAGTCTACCTCAGGTTTTGTGTTTACTTTGGGAGGTGGATCCATTGTATGGAGGAATGTCAAGCAGAAATGCGTGGCGGACTCTACCATGGAAGCTGAGTATGTGGCAGCCTCTGAGGCGGCCAAAGAAGATGTGTGGATCAGGAACTTCTTGATGGACTTGGATGTGATTCCTAGTTTGTCCAGAACTATCACAATTTATTGTGATAATAATGGTGCAGTTGCAAACTCGAAGGAACCACGAGCCCATAAGGTAAGTAAATACATAGAGCGCAAGTACCACCTGATACGAGAAATCGTAAAGGAGGTAGAAGTTGTTGTCGCCTAGATTGCATCAGACGATGACCTGGTAGACCCTTTTCACTAAGGCCCTTCTAGCGAGAGCTTTTGATAGTCATGTGAAATGAATGAGAATCAGATGTATGGCAGTATGAGGGCAGCATAGTCTTTTAGTATAAGTGGGAGATTGTTGGGATGTATACTGAAAAGTCTATCTTTTGTATGAACATCTTATTTTTGAAATAAGAATCACATGATCATTGTTTGCATATTATTATTGTTATGCATATTGTCTAATACTTTACATTGTAGATAACATGGTGTGTGGTGTCACACGGGAGATCATGTTATCGGCTCCTTGAAAAGTATAAGTAAAGGCTCACAACCGAGATGGCTTTGGACAAACCATCGGAATGGTTGTAGTGTGATTTGGTATTGGTTTGTCTTGACCATAGAATCACACTAGTGCACTTTGTGTGTATTGAGCAAGACCGATTTAGAGGTGATTCAATTTATTGCTAACTACATGATCGAATCGGACCTTGGATATTATTTTGTACATACTCTTAATCCCGATATAATAGCGGGCACATATACTTAGTATCCATCTCTTTGATTTACCAATGAGCGAGATTTATAGATTAAATCGATAGGCTCGGTAAGTTGGGAGATGATATATTTTACATGGTGTGTCGTTGATTATAGGAGGAAACTGTGTCCTATATATTAGGATGATGATGTTCCCTTGAAGAGCTCATAAGGTTCATCATGTAAACCCTGTAGGTGGACTTGGTCCGGCATGATGAAAAGGTTGAGTGGTACTACTCTTGGAGTTAGATGTTGATTAATTAATGGTCAGTAAATTAATTAATCGACAAACATTCGAGATCTTAAACATGGGGAGAAAATGTACAAATAATATATGGAGCCCATATTATCATATGGGGGTTGGTGAGGTAGATCGATGATGATCCTTTAGTGGATTGGATTATCATTAGTGGATCAGACTTTATGTGTGCTTGATCCATGGGTGGCCAAGATCCAAGTCCTCCTCATGGTCCCTAATGTAGCCTATTAACACCTCATGAAGGTTAGATCCAATGGATAGAAACAAAACTCTAGATCCAAAGGTAGAGATTAAATCTCTAGATCCGACGGTTGAGATTAAATCTCTAGATCCGACGGTTGAGATTAAATCCCTAGAACCAATGGAGGATATTAAATCATGGCTTGAGCCCAACTCTATAAATAGAGATTAAAAGTGGGCGGCAACATGATGATGGCTTAAGGGGATTAGGGTTTGCTTTCTTTGGGGGCTAGGAATCCTAGTTTGTTTAGAATTAGGTTTGGGCGACTAGGGTTTGGGAGCTAGGGGTGGGTGGCAACAAGTGGAGGAGGTTTTTCTTCTTCTTCCTAAGGTTTGGCCGGTTCCTTCCTTCTTCCCTCTACATTGGCCGGTGCTCATCCTATTCTTCTTTCCCTCTTCCATGGACGGCATTTAGGAGAGCTAGGATTAGGGTTTGGAAGCATAGGGTTTAGGAGGCTTGGGCGGCACCAAATAAGGAAGTACTTTGCTTTCTTCTTCCTCTACCTTGGTGGACGGCGCCCACAACCTTCTTTCCAGCCCTTGGCCGGCATCCAAAGACCCTCCTCTCCTTCTACTTAGGTGGTGGAAACAAGATATAGGGCTTTCCCTTGGTGTCTTGGCCGGTTTCCACCATAATCTCCTTCTCCTTGTTGGCCGGCAGCAAGCACTCTCCTTGTTGCTTGTTGGTTGGCTATAGGAAGGAGAAGAGCCTTATTTCTATTCTTCCTCTTGCTTTGAAAGAGAAAGGAAGGAAGATTTGCGATCTAGGAGCTTCAACTTTTGGTAGATCGTCGCCCACACGACGTCCTAAAGGAGGAAGGTCATGCATTAGAAGATCGAGAGGTATATCGATTCTCTAATTTTTATATGTTACATGTTTGTATTTGTTTTTCAATTATGAGCATGATATAAATCTGTATATAGCTAAATAATACTTGGATCCTGAGCATAAACACGAAAGCTGGCGATCCGGATATCGTCTATTCCACGGCTACTCGTAGAATAGAGGTTGGTCGCTTGAACAACGAGTTTGTTCAAGTGACCTCTCTAAACGAATAGCACGACGATGACTTGGTTGTTTGGGCAATCCCTTTTGTCTAGGATTAATTTTTTTTAATCTAGGGACATCGATGGGATCGCCATGAACAAATGACCAAGGTGAAGTAGGAAGCGAAGTTTCCTCTCACGGATCAATGAAACCAACACCCTTCAATTTTTATGTCGACTTACAATCGACATATACAACTTGTTGGTCATGTTTGAGCTAAACCCTAGCCCGACCTTATTGTACACGGCCCTTTGCGATCCAAGTAGACGGTCAAGTCCTTTGGATCCCAAAGTAAACCTTTCCAACATGTTCCTAAGATCTTCGACTTGACTCTTCAAGAGTGAGTTCTCAACTTCGAGTTTTTCAACTCAAGTTGAGTCCTCCTCTTGAACTCGACTAGTCGAAGAGGTTAGGGAGACCTTGTGTTTGAGGAGTTTAACTTCCTCAACCAGGGTCTCGACCTTGGACTCGGACTTAGTTAATTTTCTAGTTAAAAACTTAATTGCACTATAAAGTGTACTAATGAGGGATTGACTTACCTTGAGTGTATCTTTTGAATTGGATGCGTATCCGTGGCTTGTCTTGAATAGTGCTTCGCAGTCCGACTCGTCTTCGATTTCTGATTCATGTTCCAGTTTTGACTCCGTCTCCGGTTCGTTTTCGGCCCTTGACTATCCTCCGAACTAGGTTGACTAGTTCAGCCTCCATTTCCGAGTCGACCTCCGAATCGGATTCATCCTCTTCTTCCTTCGGAGGTGGCTTGCTTGAGGTTTTCTTCCTTGAACCTGCAAAAAGTGCTATACCCTTCTCAGGTTTCAAGTTAGACTGCTCATGAAGTTCAAAATTGGAAAATAATTCATCTAACCTAAGTTTCGAAAGATCCTTGGAGACCTTGTAGGCATCGACCATGGATGCCCACAAGGTAGTCCTCGGAAAGGAGTTAAGAACATACCTTATAAGGTCGCGGTTTTCGACCTTTTGCCCGATTGCGTGTAGATTGTTGACTATGTCCTGAACGCGGGCGTGAAGTTGCGTCGCCATTTCGTGTTCTTGCATTTTTATATTATATAATTTATTAAATAAAAGATCGCGCTTACATACCTTGGCTTCATCGGTCCCTTCGTGTAGCTCCACTAGCTTTGTCCAAAGGTCCTTTGTGCTGATGAAGGGGCCGATGCGATTAAGCTCCTCCTTGGATAAGTCGCATTGGAGGATTTGAGTTGCCTTGGCATCGGCTTCGACTTGTCGTTTTGTCGCAATGGTCCATTGGTCATAATCTAAGGATTCACCCACTTCGTTAGTCGGAAGTGTGAATCCCGTTTGGATTATGATCCACCTCTCGATTTGGGTTTTGAGAAAGCATTCCATCCGACCCTTCCAATAACGGAAGTCATCTCTGTTGTAAAACGGAGGTCGGATGATGCTAAAACTCTAGAGATAGGCCATTAAAACAAAAGAAACAAGGAAATGAAGACAAAAAACCTAGCAACGACAAAAACACACAAAATGTACAAAGACTCGCATCTTGGATTAGTAGTGCGGGAAGAAAACTAACCAAATGAAATAAAATTTGAAATAAACAGAATTAAAAAGAAAAAAAAAATCTGTAAAATGCTAGATCGGTGGTTTCACCAAATCTTAGCAACATCCGGCTCTGATACCAATTGTTGGATCGAAGCAGATCGCTAGAGGGGGGTGAATAGCGATAAACCTTTTTTTTACTTTCTTTCTTTCGAGTTTGTTTCAAAACAATTAAGTGCAGCAGAAAGATAAATGAAACAATAAAAGAGACAAGATATTTTTTACTTGGTTCGTAGCCTTCGGCTACTACTCCAAGGCTCTAGTGATCCTTGATCACGCACGGAGGGCAAATCACTAAAGAACTCCTCCTCGTTGGAGGTAGGAATTAATCGAGTACAAGAAAAATCACAAAGCTTTGAGGTAGAGGGACACTCCCCCTCTCCTCGTAACGATAAAAACACCAAGACAATTGATATGAAAAATATAAATTGAAATGAAGATTATACCGACAGAATAAAAATATAAACAATTAAACCTAGACGTCGGAGAACTAGAACTTCATTGTCGGAGAGTCGTAGCGTTGTAGAGGCTTTTTGGAAGCTTAGGATTGATGAAGAAACCCTAGGATAGGCCCTCCTTTTATAGCCTTTGAGCCCCTTTTCGAGAGGAACCCTAGCCAATCACATTTGAGCACCACTCCCCTTGAAATGAGGTGATAATCCTTGACTCCTCGAAGCTGATCATTGACCATCAATTGACTGATGGCCATCATCAATCGACTGATGGCAGCATCAGTCGAGTGCTGACCGCAGGCAGTCGACTGATGGATGGCAGTCGAGTCCTCCAAGCAGGAAGTCGACTGATACTAGCTGTAAGGCAAAGTTAGCTTAACAAAAACATTATTCCGACAACCTCCGACCGTCCAATCTCGAGCTAGACCACCTTTGAGATGTCTTGGGTCAGATTTACGCTTAAGTCTATCCCCGTAAAGAGGATATGACCTTACTTACTTACTTACACTCGCACACACACGAACATACCTCGATACTTACTGTGTCGCTTTTGCTTCCGTCCTTCCACTCGATTCCTTCGGCTCCCTCTGAAGTCACTCGAGTGTCACCCGACCACCACTGCTTTCTCCGGGTGTCGCTAACCTTCAGCTCCAGCTATAGCAATTTTCTGCACACTCGATTCAGCTCGTGAGATAACGACATGAGCTTAACTTTGTATCGTTTGCTATAATCAAAACTCAGGTTCGACTCAGGTGCCTACTGCACCAACAATCTCAAGTGATCCCAGCGTGGATACTGATAGAGATAAGACCCATTGGTCTTGCTTGTGGTTTCGATGAATTCAAAAGAATCTCGAAGGTATAACTTTTCCTTCTCCTTGTGTGTGTTTTCATGTGATTATGCCAAAGCAAGTTCTCCTGGCCCGCAGGGGATGTCTGGGATGTAATAAAAATTATTTTATTCACTTTGTTCTACTGCACATGATCTCGGAATCTCCAACACACTGTATATACTAACCATTAATTTTCCAGTTCCCTATCATATTACCCTTTCTATGATAAATGCTTTATTCCCAAATCTATGTTGTGCTCACTGTTGGATCATAATGTTCCGAGAGAGGGAGGGCGGGGGGGGAGGGAATCTTGGAAGTTGTAGATTTTCTTTTAAATATTAAAGCTTATTTTTAGAAATATTTAGAAATAAAAGTACGCAACAAAATTAAATAAAATAAGAAGACAAATTATTTACTTGGTTCACAATCCTAGCCGAGTTGCTACTCGATGGCTCGTAGCTCTCCGAGGGTTACCTCGATGGGCAATGCACTATAAGGTCCTCCGACTCGAGAACTCTCAACTTCGGAGGAGTTCACTTTTTACAAAAGATAACGAGATAGGTAACAAGCTACCTTTTCTTAAATTAAAGTACAAAAGCGAAAGTAAAGCACAATACAAAGTATATCGACACTTGTAGCTTTTGAAATGGAGCTCAGAGTATCAGAGTTAATGTGTTGCAGCATGATGAATCTCTTACAGATGAGAAACACACGAGACAGAACTTGGACATGGTAGATCAATTTAATTCGAAGCTGGTCATGCATTTCTTTTATAATCCATTTCTAGTCGACTGGAATGCCCTTCAGTCGACTCCACATCAGCCCGTCGATATGGTACTGCCTTCCTACCGATCGACTGCTCCAGAGACTCCAGTCACCGCTCGATCGTAAAATTTGTCTTTCCAATGATCGACCTCCCCAAATGAGTGGAACTCTTTCCATCTGGGCTGCTAGATCTTCGATGATCACCAACTAATCTTGCCAACTGGGTATCCAATCGACTGGACCATAATCAGTTGACTGGACTTCAGTCGACTAGAATCCATTCAGTCGATTGTTTCCTACAAAACAAGATTAGCAAATACAAATAGTATAAAATACACAAGCAGTAGTAATACTACTCGATCTCGACTTCTTAGTCCCACGGGGACTATCCGTCAGATTGATGCCTAGCTTTGTCCCCCTATAAAGGACTCGACCTCACCTCTTCACATGAGGCTTACCTACCGACTGTCCTACCGGACTTACCATACTTGACATCTAATCTAACCCACCAAGGCTTCCCATCGACTATCCAGTCTCCCTAACCTAGCTGGACTTCATGTCGATTGTCCGGTCTCCTGACCCAACCGGTCTACATGCCAGATGTCTGGTCTCCTGACCCATCTAGACTTCCTGACTGATGGCCTGTCCTCCTGATATGTCAAGTCTTCTACCTAGTATCCGGTCAACATGACCTGCTAGGACTTTCCATACTTTGCCTAGTATCCGATCTGCCTGACCTACTGGGACTTCCTGTTAAGCCTACACACTTAACACATATATCAAACCACAAGTAATTCCTAATTTTAACTATGGTTCATACATCAAAACTAAGGAGTGGTACTTTCTGCACCAACACTCACCTCTTTTTCAGACTTCACCGCAACCTAGGTATGCCTTGTAACAGAACCTGCACTGGTATACCGCCCCTTGTAGTCAATTGATACACTGAGTAATCCCTCTCTCTCTTTTGTTTTTTTTACTATTTCTAGCATACCTATCAGAGTCTTAATAGAAAAAGTATCTTCTTATATAGAAACGACAGCCAACTGGGTAAAAATTTCAACCCCTCATTTTCAAACCACCTACTTATAATATTCAGTAAAACACTCACAATACAATACATGATTTAGCCTACAGTATACTATATTCCAAAAAACACAAATTTTACAACGTCTAGCTGCTGAAATAAGGATGCAAGTGATACACATTCCATGGTCTTGCCAAAAACCTTTTATGAGCATCCTTTAAGTAATAAGCTCCTATTCCCGCTCAACTCTCCACATGGAAGGGGCCTTCCCACTTGGGTCCCGACTTACCCTTGCATCCTTCGGGCAGTACTTTCTTTAATACTAAGTTTCCCCTCTGAAAAGCACGAGGCACTACCTTTTTGTTATAAGCTTTTATTACCTGTGACCTATACCTTTCAGCGTGATATAAAGCAACATCCCTCCTTTCTTGAATTTAGTCCAACTCCATATGTAGAGCCACCCTGTTGTCGCTCGGGATATAGGTTATTACTCGGGCAGACTTCATCCCTACTTCTACAGGCAACACTACCTCTGAACCATATACCATACTAAAAGGAGCTGCTCCTGTAGCTCTCCTAGGAGTGGTTTGGAAAGGCCATAGTACACTAGGTAGCTCTTCCACCCAACTACCTCCTACATGCTCCAACTTAGTCTTTAGTCCATGTACTAATTCTCTATTAGTAACCTCATCCTTCCCATTACTTTGAGGATAAGCTGCTGATGTAAACACTTGCTCAATTTTAAAATCCTCACACCATTTTGCCAATTTCTTACCCTCAAATTATCGTCCATTATCCGATATCAACCTTCTAGGAGTACCAAAACAACATACAATATTCTGCCATAGAAATTTTAATACCATCTGCTCAGTAATACGAGCTAAAGTCTCAGCTTCTACCCACTTAAAAAAATAATCAATAGCCACTAACAAGAACTTCCTTTGACCTGTGCCAATCAGAAATGGTCTTACTATATCCATACCCCATTGGTTAAAAGGACAGGTTGATAAAACTGATTTCATATACTTGGTCGGTCGATGTTGCCAATTATGATGCTTCTTACAACTTTCGCATTGCTGCACCAACTTTATAGAATCCTTCATTAAAGTAGGCCAAAAATACCCAGCTAACAACACCTTCCGAGCCAATGACCAACCCCCTATATGACTCCCACAAGCTCCTTCATGCACTTCCTTTAGAACATAATTTGCTTCTGTTTTTCCCAAACAACATAACAAAGGTCTGACATAAGTTCTTTTATATAGAATTCATTTCACCATACAAAAATGCACAACCTATTGCTTAAATTGTCGAGCTCTTATAGGGTCACTTGGTAATTTCTTATCTTGAAAAATAAGACCAACTCTTTCCCCCAATCATCCTCTAACAATTCTTCCAAACATTCTCATTGAGGTATTAATTCAATTTGTGCATTCACTTCACGAGTACTCCAATTCCCCAAAGAGCTAGCCAACTGAGCCAATTCATCAGCTTTCTAATTTTCTACTCGAGTGACCTTTTTTATCAGCACCTCTGAGAAATCCCCCCTTTGCTTTCTCTACTAACTCACAATAATTCCTACACTTATCATCCTTAACCTCAAATCCTCCCCCAGTCTATTGTACCACTAATTGAGAATCCATATGCACTATCAATCGCTCAACTCCAATATTCTTAGCAGATTGCAAAGCTATAAGTAAAGCTTCATATTCAGCTTCATTATTAGATGCCCTAAAATTCTACTCTTTGTATGAACATCTTTTTTTTTGAAATAAGAATCACATGATCATTATTTGCATATTTATGGTTATGCATATTGTCTGATACATTACATTGTAGATAACATGAAGTGTGGTGTCACACAGAAGATCATATTATTAGTTCCTTGTAGAGTATAAGTAGAGGCTCACAACCAAGATGGTTTTGGACAAACCATTGGTATGGTTGTAGTGTAATTTGGTATTGGTTTGTCTTGACCATAGAATTACACTAGTACACATTGTGTGTATTGAGCAGGACTGACTTAGAGGTTATTCAATTTATTGCTGACTACATAATTGAATTGGACCTCGGATATTATGGTGTACATGCTCTTAATCCCGATCTAAAAATGGGCACATGTACTTAGTATTTATTTCTTTGATTTACCAATGGGCGAGATTTATAGATTAAAACGATAGGCTCGGTAAGTTGGGAAATAATATTATTTACATGGTGTGCCGTTGATTATAGAAGGAAACCGTGTCCTATGTATTTGTTTGGATGTATACTGAAAAGTCTATCTTTTGTATGAACATCTTTATTTTGAAATAAGAATCACATGATCATTGTTTGCATATTTTTATGGTTATGCATATTGTCTAATACATTACATTATAGATAACATGGTGTGTGGTGTCACATGGGAGATCATGTTATCGGCTCATTGTAAAGTATAAGTAAAGGCTCATAATCGAGATGGCTTTAGACAAACCATCGGAATGGTTGTAGTGTGATTTGGTATTGGTTTGTCTTGACCAGAGAATCATACTAGTGCACATTGTGTGTATTGAGCAGGACTGACTTAGAGGTGATTCGATTTATTACTGACTACATAATCGAATTGGACCTCAGATATTATATTGTACATGCTCTTAATCCTGATATAATAACGGTTACATATACTTAATATTCATTTCTTTGATTTACCAATGGGCGAGATTTATATATTAAATTGATAGGCTCGGTAAGTTGAGAAATGATATTATTTATATGGTGTGTCATTGATTGTAAGAGGAACTGTCTCCTATATATTAGGATGATGATGTCCCCTTGAGGATCTCATAAGGTTCATCATGTAAACCCTGCAGGTGGACTTGGTCCGGCATGATGAAAAGGTTGAGTGGTACTACTCATGGAGTTAGATGTTGATTAATTAATGGTCAGTAAATTAATTAATCGACGGACATTCGAGATCATAAACACGGGGAGAAAATGTACAAATAATATATGGAGCCCTTATTATCTTATGGGGGTTGGTGAGGTAGATCAATGATAATCCTTTAGTGAATTGGATTATCATTAATGGGTCGGACTTTATGTGGGCTTGATTCATGGGTGGCCAAGATCCAACTCCTCCTCATGGTCCCTATTGTAGCCTATTAAAACCTCATGAAGCTTAGATCCAATGGATAGAAACAAAACTCTAGATCCAAAGGTAGAGATTAAATCTCTAGATCCGACGGTTGAGATTAAATCTCTAGATATGACGATTGAGATTGAATCCCTAGAACCAATGGTGGAGATTAAAACAAGGCTTATCCCTAACTCTATAAAAGGAGGGCAAGGGGTGGGCGGCAACTTGAATCCAACTAGAGATAGGATTAGGGTTTTGGGCGGCAAGGCTTGGAGGCTAGGGTTTTGGGGTTGGCGGCACCAAATAAGGAAGGTATTTCCTTACTTCTTCTTCCCTCAAGGTGGCCGGCATCCAACAGCTTTTTCCAGCCCTTTCCAGCTTTGTCTGGCATCCAATCCTTCCCTTCTCCTTCACCTTGGTCGGTGGAAACAAGATTTAGGGCTTTCCCTTGGTGTCTTGGCCGGTTTCCACCCTAATCTTTTCTTCTTTCTTGGTCGGCGGAAAGCTCCAACCTTGGAGGTTGGTGGTTGGTTGAAAGAATGAAAAGAGCTTTGTTTCTTTTCTTCCTCTTGCTTGGAACGAGTAAGGAAGGAAGATTAGCGATCTAGGAGCTTCAACTTTTGGTAGATCGTCGCCCACACGACGTCCGAAGGGAGGAAGGTCATACATTAGAAGATCGAGAGGTATATCGATTCTCTATTATCTTTTGTAAGATGTTTGTATTTGTTTTTCAATTATAAGCATGATATATTCTGTTTGTGGCTAAATAATACTTGGATCCCGAACATAAAAACAAAATCCGGTGATCCATACATCGTCTATTCTGCGGTTACTCGTAGAATAGAGGTTGGTCACTTGAACAACAAGTTTGTTAAAGTGACCTCTCTAAACGAATAGCACGACGATGACTTGGTTGCTTAGGAAATCCCTTTTGTCTAGGATTAAATTTTTTTAATCTCGGGACATCGATGGGATCGCCATGAACAAGCAACCGAGTTGAAGTGGGAAGCGAAGTTTCCCCTCACGGACTCGAAGAGCTAAAACCTTTCAGTATTAGGATTATGATGTTCCCTTGAGGATCTCATAAGGATCATCATGTAAACCTTGCAGGTGGACTTGGTCCGGCATGATGATGAGGTTGAGTGGCACTACTCATGGAGTTAGATGTTGATTAATTAATTGTCAGTAAATTAATTAATTGACGGACATTCGATATCTTAAACACGGGGAGACATTTGTACAATTAATATATGGTGCCTATATTTATTTATGGGGGTTGATGAGGTAGATCAATGATAATCATCTAGTGGAATGGATTATCATTAATGGATCGGATTTTATGTGGGTCTGATCCATTGGGTGGCCAAGATCCAACTCCTCCTCATGGTCCCTATTGTAGCCTATTAAAACCCTAATGAAACCTAGATCTAACGGACACGATTAAAAGGAGGTTTGGGCAAAATCTATAAATAGGAGGCAAAGGCTTGGGCGGCAAAAAAGAATTGGAATTCTAGGCTTTGCTCTTTGGCTTGGGCGACAACTAATCATTGGAGATTAGGGTTTGCTTCAAAAGGGGTTGGGTGGCTAGGGTTTGGAGAGATTTTGGGCGTCAAATAATACTTGGATCCGACTATTATGGTCATATGTGTGTATGTGATTGTATGTGTATAATAGTATATTTTGTTGAATCCTCGGGGTTGACGAGGCTAGTATTTGACTTTTTTGTAAATTAGATACGACATTGTTTAGCCACTCTTTCGATTTTAGTTTACTTTTGATCTAGATTTCATGTATACTTCCTCGTGGAGTATAGGATCGATGGATGTAAATTAAAATATTTTAGTCTCGGCTCGGATCTCTGGATGGCTCGTACATGGCGTAGGAGGAGCGGACGAGGTGGCGATGCGACGGGAGACATATTGAAGACAAAAGCCATAATAGTTGGAATTTTTTTTATTTTTCATATTTATTGCTTATTGTTTGATATGTATGTCGTAGGCTAGAAAATTCCTCAATTCCAAATTACTAAGTGGGAGAGGGAAATTTTTATAAATTCCCACGGCCTCAATTACGATTTGACAAGTGATGCAAACAAACTTGCGCGTCGGCTATGAGTGCCTTCCTCCCCATCGGATGAGTTTGTTTGCGGATCACAAGGTCAAATATGGTTATAGGGAATTAATAAGGAGCGTGTGTACTTCTCCATCGGAAGGCACATAACCCGAGATAATTACCTTGGTACCGAGTAATAGTGAACACTTAGATACAAATATAAGTATCCTCCCCATCGGAGTCACTGCTTTTATTTGTAGGGCCAAAGAGGAACCAACTATTAATTTTACTTGTCAAAAAGTTAGGTTAAAAAGATAGTAAAATTAATGGGTAAAACCTCCTCTTACAAATGTAGAATTCGTATACGTCCACACTATCGTGGCATACGATATTCTCGGTGATTTGAGGTGTTGGTTGATTTTAAAATTTTATTGTTTGAGGAATCAATAATTTTTTGAAATCTAATGTTTTTATCTATGTGATTCTTAGGTTTTCTTTCAAAATGACTTTCAACCCGCTTGCTGTGATACTGAAAGAGAATAAACTTACTGGACCCAACTATGTTGATTGGAAGAGGAATCTAGACATTGTCTTGACTGCTGAGGAATACAAATATGTACTCCTCGAAGAGTGCCCTCCTAAGCCTGCAGATGATTCTGGGGAAAAGGAGAAAGAGAGTTATAAGAAGTGGATAAAGGCTGATGAGATGACACGGTGTTACATTTTGGCATCTGTGTCAAATGTACTGCAACATCAGCATCAAGCCATGCCCACTGCTTATGACATGATGCTCAATCTCAAAGAGCTTTTCGGACACCAGAATCGGGTTGCAAGGCAAGAAGCCATAAGAAACTTGATGATGACCACCATGATCGAGGGAACACCCATAAGGGATCATGTTCTCAAGATGATGGCTCATTTGAATGAGCTGGAGGTCCTTGTAGCTGAGATCGATGGGAAAACCCAGGTCGATATCATACTCCAGTCTCTACCTAGGAGTTTTGTGCAGTTTCGCCTGAACTACAACATGAACAAGAGGTTGTATTCGTTGGCGAAACTTCTGACAGAACTCCAGGCGACAGAGGGGCTATTTCGTCAGAGTGCTCAGGCACATGCCATGGTGACCCAAAAGGTTTCTACTTCTAAGCCGAAAGGCAAGAAGAAGAAGAAACAAACTGGGGCAAAGGCGGTGGGAGGTACTCAGGGAGGAGTGAAGAAGCCGAAAGGCAAGTGCTTCACTTGTAAGTAGACTGGACACTGGAAGAATGACTGTCCCAACTGCAAGCAGACCAAAGGTATATCTTTTGGTCTAGTCGTTGAAACATGTTTAGCGGTGTTATCTACCGACACCTGGTGTGTAGATATGGGAGCCACTGATCATGTATGAAATACTTTGCAGGGGTTCCAGGAAACCAGATGATTGGCTGAGAGGGAGATTACCGTGTACTTGGGCGATGCCACGAAGGTGGCGACAGTTGCAGTGGGAGACGTTCATTTATCTTTTGAGAAAAATAAAGTTTTGGTTCTTAAGAATATCCTTTATGTACCCTTATTTAGAAAGAATTTAATTTCAATTTCTAAATTATTTATTGATGGATATTCTATTTCTTTTAATGATAGAGTTGTTATAAAAAGGAATAGGGACATTATCTATTCTGGTGCATTGATAGGAAATTTGTACACACTTGAACTAAAATAAAACATATCTTTGGCATCTTAGGCTTGGTCATATTAACCTAAGTAGAATTCAAAGGTTGATAGCTGATCGACCTTTGGGTTCATTAGTGGTGGAGGATTTCCCAACCTGCGAATCTTGCTTGGAGGGTAAAATGACCAAGAGGTCTTTTAAGGCCAAGGGGTATAGAGCCAAAGATGTGTTAGAATTGGTTCATTATGATTTTCTTGGAGGGTAGAATGGCACGACGATGACTTGGTTGCTTGGGCAATCCCTTTTGTCTAGGATTAAATTTTTTTAATCCGAGGAAATCGATGGGATCGCCATGAACAAGCAACCGAGTTGAAGTGGAAAGCGAAGTTTCCCCTCACGGACTCAAAGAGCTAAAACCCTTCAGTATTAGGATTATGATGTTCCCTTGAGGAGCTCATAAGGATTATCATGTAAACCTTGCAGGTGGAATTGGTCCGGCATGATGATGAGGTTGAGTGGTACTACTCATGGAGTTAGATGTTGATTAATTAATTGTCAGTAAATTAATTAATTGACGGACATTCGATATCTTAAACACGGGGAGATATTTGTACAATTAATATATGGGGGTTGATGAGGTAGATCAATGATAATCCTCTAGTGGAATGGATTATCATTAATGGATCGGATTTTATGTGGGTCGGATCCATTGGGTGGCCAAGATCCAACTCCTCCTCATGGTCCCTATTGTAGCCTATTAAAACCCTAATGAAACCTAGATCCAACGGACACGATTAAAAGGAGGTTTGGGCAAAATCTATAAATAGGAGGCAAAGGCTTGAGCTAAAATATAAGTAGAGGCTCACAACCAAGATGGTTTTGGACAAACCATTGGCATAGTTGTAGTGTAGCTTGGTATTGTTTTGTCTTGAACATAGAGTTACACTAGTACACTTAGGTGTATTGAGCAGGACCGACATAGAGGTGATTCAATTTATTGCTGACTACATAATTGAATCGGACCTCGAATATTATGTTGTACATTCTCTTAATCCCGATATAATAACGAGCACATCTACTTAGTATTTATTTCTTTGATTTACCAAAGGGTGAGATTTATATGGATTAAATCAATATGCCCGGTAAGGTGGGAAATGATATTATTTACATGGTGTGCCGTTGATTATAGGAGGAAACCATGTCCTATATATTAGGTTGATGATGTCCCCTTGAGGAGCTCATAAGGTTCATCATGTAAACCCTGCAGGTTGACTTAGTCAACATGATGATAAGGTTGAGTGGTACTACTCAAGGAGTTAGATGTTAATTGATTGATGGTCAGTAAATCAATTAATTGACGGACATTCGATATCTTAAACACGGGGAGATGGATGTACGAATAATGTATGGAGCCCATATTAATTTATGGGGGTTGGTGAGGTAATTCAATGATGATCCTCTAGTAGAATGGAACATCATTGATGGATCAAGTTTGTGTGGTTCCGATCCATCGGGTGGCCAAGATTCAACTCCTCCTCATGGTCCCTATCGTAGCCTAATATAATCATCATGAAGCCTAGATCCAATGATGGAAAACAAATCCCTAGATCTGACGGTGGAGATTAAATATCTAGATCCGACGGTTGAGATTAAATCTCTAGATCCGACGGTTGAGATTAAATCCCTAGATCCTAGGGTGGAGATTAAATCTCTAGATCCGACGGTTGAGATTAAATCTCTAGATCCGACGGTTGAGATTAAATCCCTAGAACCAACGGTGGAGATTAAAATAAGGCTTAAGCCTAACTTTATAAAAGGAGGCTTAAGGTGGGCGGAAAGAGGTGGTTGTTGGTTGGTTTTGGAGATTAGGGTTTTGCCTTTCATTGGCTTGGGCGGCAAGAAACCCTAGGGAGATTAGGGTTTGGTTCCTTGGTTGGGCGGCTAGGGTTTGCAAGGAGAGTGGGCGGCAACAATAGGTCTTCTTCCTAAGGTGTTGGCCGGCTCCTTCCTCTCTTCCCTCTACCTTGGTCGGCGCTCAACCTATTCCTCTTCTCCTCTTCTTTTCCTCTTGGCCGGCGGCACAAAGGAGCTAGGGATTGTTCCCTTGTTCGGTTCCTTGGTTGGCCATCTTGTTCTCTCTATTCTTGGGGCCGACGACATTAAGCTTTTGTGGCTTGTTGGTTGGCTCAAGCAAGAAGGGAAGGAGAGTTCTTCTTTCTTTTGATTGAAGAAGATCTAGGAAGCTTCAACTTGTGGAGGATCTTCGCCCACACGAAGTCTACAAGGAGGCTAGGACATACGATAGAAGATCGAGAGGTATAAAAGTTTTACAAGTTTTATTATTGATCTTTGCATGTTCTTATTAATATGATTGTATGTGTTGATTATACATGTCTACATCCATATGTATTTGTATAATCATGGACCCCGAAGATAAACACAAAAACCGGCGATCCGTCCGTCGTCTCTTCCGCGGCTAACCGACTAGAAGAGTTTGGTTGCTTGAACAACTAGTTTGTTCAAGCGATCGCTCAAGTCGTTAGCACGACGACGAATTGGTTGAGCTTAGGAAACTCATCCCATCCGGATTAGTTTTCGTTAGTGAAAATTTTAATCCGGGGACATGGGAGCCAATGAGCCTCCGAGCATGCCATCAGTTGTATGGCTCAGGAACTTCTTGATGGACTTGGATGTGATTCCTGGTTGGCCTAGAACTATCACAATTTATTGTGATAATAGTGGTGCAGTAGCAAACTCGAAGGAACCACGAGCCCATAAGGCGAGTAAACACATAGAGGACAAGTATCACCTGATACGAGAGATCGTAAAGCGAGGAGAAGTTGTTGTTGCCAAGATTGCATCAGAGGATAACCTGGCAGATCCTTTCATTAAGGCCCTTCCAACGAGAGCTTTTGATAGGCATGTGGAGGGAATGGGAATCAGATGTATGGCAATATGAGGACAACATAGTCTTTTAGTATAAGTGGGAGATTGTTGGGATGTATACTGAAAAGTCTACTCTTTGTATGAACATCTTTATTTTTGAAATAAGAATCACATGATCATTGTTTGCATATTTATGGTTATGCATATTGTCTAATACATTACATTGTAGATTACATGGTGTGTGGTGTCGCACAGAAGATAATGTTATCAGTTCCTTATAGAGTATAAGAAGAGGCTCACAACCGAGATGGTTTTACAGAAACTATTAGTATGGTTGTAGTGTAATTTGGTATTGGTTTCTTTTGACCATAGAATTACACTAGTACACTTTGTGTGTATTGAGCAAGACCGACTTAGAGGTGATTCAATTTATTGCTGACTACATAATTGAATCAGACCTCGGATATTATGGTGTACTTTCTCTTAATCCCGATATAATAACGGGCACATGTACTTAGTATTTATTTCTTTGATTTACCAATGGGGCGAGATTTATAGATTAAATCGATAGGCTTGGTAAGTTGAGAAATAATATTATTTACATGGTGTGTCGTTGATTATAGAAGGAAACCGTATCCTATGTATTAGGATGATGATGTCCCCTTGAGGAGCTCAAAAGGATCATCATGTAAACCCTGTAGGTGGACTTGGTCCGACATGATGATGAGGTTGAGTGGTATTACTCATGGAGTTAGATGTTGATTAATTAATTGTCAGTAAATTAATTAATTGACGGACATTCGATATCTTAAACACGGGGAGACATTTGTACAATTAATATATGGAGTCCATATTTATTTATGGGGGTTGGTGAGGTAGATCAATGATAGTCCTCTAGTGGAATGGATTACCATTAATGGATCGGATTTTATGTGGGTCGAATCCATTGGGTGGCCAAGATCCAACTCCTTCTCACGGTCTCTATTGTAGCCTATTAAAACCCTCATGAAACCTAGATCCAACGGACATGATTAAAAGGAGGTTTGGGCAAAATCTATAAATAGGAGGCAAAGGCTCGGGTGGCAAAAAACAATTGGAATTCTAGGGTTTGCTCTTTGGCTTGGGCAGTAACTAATCATTGGAGATTAGGGTTTGCTTCCAAAGGGGTTGGGCGGCTAGGGTTTAGAGAGATTTTAGGCGACAATAAGTGGAATTTTTTCCTCTCTTCCTAAGGATTAGCCGGTGCCCATATCTCTTCTTCATTCTCTCTTGGTCGGCGCCCATATATCTTCTTCTTCCAATATTTCTCTTTGGCTGGCGGCAAGAGTTAGGGTTCTTCCTTTGGAGCTCTTGGCCGGCGCCCAATTTTCCTCTTCCTCTCCTTGGCCGGCAGCAAGGATCAAGCTAGGAGCTTCGTGGTTGGCTCTAGATAGGAGAAGAATTGTTTGGTTATCTTCCTTTGTTCGGTGTGAACAAGGAAAAAAAGATACGCGATCTAGGAGGTTTCAACTCATGAAGGATCATTGCCCACACAACGTTCAAGAGGAGGATAAGTCATACAATAGAAGATCAAGAGGTATACAAGAGGTATAATCTTGTATGCTTTGATTTAGTTCTTTAGTATAATGCATGTAGCTAATTTACTTGGACCCGAAGGTAAACACAAAAACTGGCGATTCGTACATCATCTATTCCGCGGCTAATCGAGGAAAAGAGTTAGGTTGCTTGAACAACAAGTTTGTTCAAGAGACCACTCGAATCGAATAGCACGATGATGGATCTAAAAGTAGAAAACTTTGCTTCCCACTTCAACTCGGTCGCTTATTCATGGCGATCCCTTCTAGGTCCCTGGATAAAAAAAATTATCCTTGACAAGTAGGGATTACCCAAGCTACCGTTTCATTGTCGTGCTATTCGATTAGAGTGGTCACTTGAACAAACTTGTTGTTCAAGCCACCAACCTCTATTCTACGAATAACCGCAGAATAGATGATGTACGGATCGCTGGTTTTTGTATTTGTATTCGAGGTCGAAGTAAATTAGCCACATAACAAAACATACAACATGCATATAATTGAAAAACAATTATAGACATAATAAAAAAGAATATAAATAAGCATTATACCTCTCGATCTTCTATTGTATGTCCTTCCTCCTTTTGGACGTCGTGTGGGCGACGATCTTCCAAAAGTCGAAGCCTCCTAGATCACCAATCTTCCTTTCCTTGTTCACTCCGAACAAAGGAAGAATAAAACAAAACTCTTCTGCTTCCTTTAACCGACCACCAAGCTCCAAGCTTGATGCTTGCCGCCGGCCAAAAGGAGAATAAGGATTGTGGACGCTGGCCAAAACTCCAAGGGAAGAGACCCTAGCCTTTGTTTCCACTGGCAAAGGAGAAGAGAAGAAGAGTGGGACACCGACCAAAGAGAGAAAAGGAGCCGGCCAAAACCCTAGGAAAAACTTCCAAATTTGTGGCCACCCAAGCCTCCTCCAAAACCCTAGCTTCCCTTTTGTTTCTTGCCGCCCAAGCCAAAGGAACAAAAACCCTAATCTCTCTAATTCATCTCCACGCCCAAGACTTAAGCCCTTATTTATAGAGTTAGGCTTAAGCCTCCTTTTAATCTCCACCATCGGTTCTAGGTATTTAATCTCAACCGTCAGATCTAGCGATTTAATCTCAACCGTCGGATCTAGAGATTTAATCTCCATCGTCGGATCTAGAGTTTTGTTTTCCATCATTGGATCTAGGCTCCATGAGGTTTTAATAGGCTACAATAGGGACCATGAGGAGGAGTTGGATCTTGCAAGTGAAGCACTTGCCTTTCGGCTTCTTCACTCCTCCTTGAGTTCCTCCCGCAACCTTTGCCCCAGCTTGTTTCTTCTTCTTCTTGCCTTTCGACTTAGAAGCAGAAACCTTTTGGGCAACCATGGCCTGTGCCTGAGCACTCTGACGAAAAAGCCCCTCTGTCACCTGGAGTTCTGTCAGAAGCTCCGCCAACGAATACAACCTTTTGTTCATGTTGTAGTTCAGACGAAACTGCCCAAAACTCCTAGGTAGAGGCTGGAGAATGATATCGACCTGGGTTTCCCCATCGATTTTAGCTCCAAGGACTTCCAGCTCATTCAAATGAGCCATCATCTTGAGAACATGATCCCTCACGGGTGTTCCCTCGATCATGGTGGTCGTCATCAAATTCCTCATGGCTTCCTGCCTAGCATCCCGATTCTGGTGTCCGAAAAGCTCTTTGAGATTGAGCATCATGTCATAAGCAATGGGCATGGCTTGATGCTGATGTTGCAGTACATTTAACATAGATGCCAAAATGTAACACCGCGTCATCTCATCGGCCTTAATCCACTTCTTATAACTCTCCTTCTCCTTTTCCTCAGAATCATCCGCAGGCTTAGGAGGGCACTCTTCGAGGAGTACATATTTGCATTCCTCAACAGTCAAGAAAATGTCAAGATTCCTCTTCCAATCAACATAGTTGGGTCCAGTAAGTTTATTTTCTTTCAGTATCACAGCAAGTGGGTTGAAAGTCATTTTGAAAGAAAACCTAAGAATCACATAGATCAAAACATTAGATTTCAAAAAATTATTGATTCCTCAAACAATAAAATTTTAAAATCAACCAACAACTCAAAACACTGAGAATATCGTATGCCACGATAGTGTGGACGTATACGAATTCTACATTTGTAAGAGGAGGTTTTACCCATTAATTTTACTATCTTGTTAACCTAACTTTTTGACGAATAAAATTAATAGTTGGTTCCTCTTCAGCCCTACAAATAAAAGCAGTGACTCCGATGGGGAGGATACTCCTATTTGCATCTAAGTGTTCACCATTACTCGATACCAAGGTAATTATCTCAGGTTATGTTCCTTTCGATGGGGAAGTACACACGCTCCTTAATAATTTCTTATAACCATATTTGACCTTGTGATCCGCAAACAAACTCATCCGATGGGGAGGAAGGCACTCAGAGCTGACGCGTAAGTTTGTTTGCATCACATGTCAAATCATAATGAAGGTCGTGGGAATTTATAAAAATATCCCTCTCCCACTTAGTAATTTAAAATTGAGGAATTTTCTAGTCTACGACATGCATATCAAAAAATAAGTAATAAATATGAAAAAGAAATATTTTCCAACTATTATGGCTTTTGTCTCCAATATGCCTCCTGTTGTATCGCCATCTCGTCCGCTCCTCCCTACGCCATGTACGAGCCATCCAAAGATCCGAGCCGAGAAAAACTATTTTAATTTACATCCATCGATCTTATACTCCACGAAGAAGTGTACATGAAATCTAGATCGAAAGTAAACTAAAATAAAAGAAGTGGCTAAACAATATCGTACTTAATTACAAAAATTAAATATTAGCCTCATCAACCCCGACGATTCAAACAATATTACACACATGCAATCACATACACATATATGGCCATAATAGTTGGATCTTATGCCTACAACCAAAGAGTTAGCCTATGCACATCCTACTATCATCCGACACATACAATATATGATAAGTGCATAAAATAACTAAATCCAAAACACACAAAACCGAAAACCATGGCTCTGATACCAATTGAAGGTAGGAAACTTCACTTCCCACTTCAACTCGGTCGCTTGTTCATGGCGATCCCTTATGCATCCCCGGATAAAAAAAATTTATCCTTGACAAGGAGGGATTACCCAAGCTACCGTTTCATCATCGTGCTATTCGATTAGAGTGGTCACTTGAACAAACTTGTTGTTCAAGCCACCAACCTCTATTCTACGAATAACCGTGGAATAGACGATGTACTGATCGCCGATTTTTGTGTTTGTATTTGGGGTCCAAGTAAATTAGCCACAAAACAAAACATACAACATGCATATAATTGAAAAACAATTATAGACATAATACAAAAGAATATAAACAAGCATTATACCTCTCGATCTTCTATTGTATGTCCTTCCTCCTTTTGGATGTCGTGTGGGCGACGATCTTCCAAAAGTCGAAGCCTCCTAGATCACCAATCTTCCTTTCCTTGTTCACTCCGAACAAACGAAGAATAAAATAAAACTCTTCTCCTTCCTTTAACCGACCACCAAGCTCCAAGCTTGATGCTTGCCGCCGGCCAAAAGGAGAATAAGGATTGTGGACGCCGGCCAAAACTCCAAGGGAAGAGACCCTAGCCTTTGTTTCCACCGGCCAAGGAGAAGAGAAGAAGAGTGGGATGCCGGCCAAAGAGAGAAAAGGAAAGAAAGGGAGCCGACCAAAACCCTAGGAAAAACTTCCAAATTTGTGGCCGCCCAAGCCTCCTCCAAAACCCTAGCCTCCCTTTTGTTTCTTGCCGCCCAAGCCAAAGAAACAAAAACCCTAATCTCTCTAATTCATCTCCACGCCGAAGCCTTAAGCCCTTATTTATAGAGTTAGGCTTAAGCCTCCTTTTAATCTCCACCGTCAGTTCTAGGGATTTAATCTCAACCGTCGGATCTAGAGATTTAATCTTAATCGTCGGATCTAGAGATTTAATCTCCACCGTCGGATCTAGAGTTTTGTTTTCCATCATTGGATCTAGGCTCCATGAGGTTTTAATAGGCTATAATTGGGACCATGAGGAGGAGTTGGATCTTGGCCACCCAATGGATCAAGCCCACATAAAGTTTGATCTATTAATGATAATCCATTCCACTAGAGGATTATCATTGATCTACCTCACCAACCCCCATAAATTAATATGGGCTCTATATATTATTTGTACATATATCTTCTCGTGTTTAAGATCTCGAATGTCCGTCGATTAATTAATTTACTGACAATTAATTAATCAACATCTAACTCCATGAGTAGTACCACTCAACCTTATCATCATGCCGGACCAAGTCCACCTGCAGGGTTTACATGATGAACCTTATGAGCTCCTCAAGGGGACATCATCATCCTAATATATAGGATACGGTTTCCTCCTATAATAACCGGCACACCATATAAATAATATCATTTCCCAACTTACCGAGCCTATCGATTTACTCTATAAATCTCGCCCATAGGTAAATCAAAGAAATGAATACTAAGTATATGTGCCCGTTATTATATCGGGATTAAGAGCATGTACAATATAATATCTGAGTTCTGATTCGATTATGTAGTCAGCAATAAATTGAATCACCTCTAAGTCGGTCCTGCTCAATACACACAAAGTGTACTAGTGTAATTCTATGGTCAAAACAAACCAGTACCAAATTACACTACAACCATACCAATGATTTGTCCTAACCATCTCGGTTGTGAGCCTTTACTTATACTTTACAAGGAACTGATAACATGATCTCCCGTGTGACACTACACACCATGTTATATACAATGTAATGTATTAGACAATATGCATAACCATAAATATGCAAACAATGATCATGTGATTCTTATTTCAAAATAAAGATGTTCATACAAAAGATAGACTTTTCAGTATACATCCCAACAGGATTGGTTGCTTGGGTAATCCTTCTTCATCAAGGATTAATTTTTTTTTAATCCGAGGACGTAGATAGGATTACCATGCACGAGCGACCGAAGCGGGAAGCAATTCCCTATAGAATCCATATGCACTATCACCCGCTCAGCTCCAATATTCTTGGCAGCTTGCAAAGCTATAAGTAAAGCTTCATATTCAGCTTCATTATTTGATGCCCTAAAATGCAATCTGACCACTAACTTGACTTCTTCTCCTTGTGGGGAAATCAGAATCACTCCAACTCCATAACCTTCCATTTTAGAGGACCCATCTGCATATTTCATCCATGGATCAGGCTCCTCTTTATGTATAGTTTCTACCAAAAAATCAGCTAATACCTTAGCCTTAATAGAGGTACAAGGCTGATAGGTAATGTCATATTCACTGAGCTCCATAGCCCACTTAATAAGTTTTCTCGTAGCCTCTGGGTGAGTAAGTATTCTATCCAAGGGAGTATCAGTGAGCACCACTATAGGATGCGATAAAAAATAGGGTTGTAACCTCCGAGCAGTTAAAACCAATCCCTAATTTAACTTCTCCAAGTTAGCATACTGAACCTCTGGTCCCTTTAACAGATAACTGATATAATAAATTGGATGTTGTTGACCCTTATCCTGTCGGACTAACACCGAACTTACAACAACTTTTGAAAGAGCCAAGTATACCCACAACATCTACCTGGGCTGAGGCTTAGCTGGGAAAGGTGGCTCGGACAAGTATTCCTTTAAAGATTGAAAAGCCTTATCACAATGCTCATCCCAGTGAAACCAAGTAGCTCTTTTTAAGATCTTAAAGAAAGGAAGATTCCTATCTACCGACCGGGATATAAACTGAGATAAAGCAATAATTCTTCCCAATAATCGCTGCACTTCTCTCAAATTTTTTGGAGGTTGGATTTGTTGAATAGCATCAATCTTACTAGGATTAGCTTTTATACCCTGCTCAGTAACAATATAACCCAAGAAACGCCCCTGAGTGACTCCAAATACACACTTCTCTGGATTCAACTTCATTCTATACTTGAACAAAGTGCCAAAAGTTTTCTCCATGTCAGATATTAACTGCTCATGCCATAGAGTTTTAACCAAGATATCATCCATATACACCTCTACATTCCTCCCCAATTACTTCTCAAAAATTTTATCCATCAATCTCTGATAAGTAGCTCTAGATTTTTTTTAATCTAAAAGGCATAACAATATAACAGAAAGTCCCCTCAATAGTAATAAAGCTAACTTTATTATGATCTTCCAAAGATAATGGTATCTAATGATATTCTTGATAAGCATCCATCATAGACATAAATTGATGTCCCGCAGTGGAGTCTACTAGCTGATCAATATAGGGCAAAGGATAACAATCTTTGGGACAAGCCTTGTTGAGATCACGAAAATCCACACACACCCTCCATTTTCCTGAAGGCTTAGGCATTAACACTATATTGGATAGCCAGGATGGGTATTGTACTTCTCTAATATGCCCTGCCTTTAACAACTTATGCACCTCCTCTTTAATGATAGCATCTTTTCTAGCTCCAAAGTGATCACACTTCTTCTTAACTGAAGCTATAGTAGGCAAAATATACAATTTATGCTCCATGATAGTAGGATCAATTCCGGATAAGTCCTGGGGTGAACATGCAAAAATATCAATAATTTTAATAAGACATTGTATTAGATCAGCTTTAAGCTGCAGAGGAAGGTCCCGAGCTATAAAGGTAATACGTTCAATACATTTATCATCTAACACAATTGCCTCCTTATCAGATTCCTCTATTTCTTCAACACCCCCCCTTCTGAATAACACATACTGTATCTCCAGACTGTCTAAACTTCTGAAAAGATTCACCCATAGATTTTCCCTCCGTCCCATTCGGATAGCATCCACATAACACCTCTGAGAGAGTTGTTGATCATCCCTAACTTCCCCCACTTCATTTCCAACAGGAAACTTAATTTTTTGATGATAAGGTGAAGCCACTGCTTGTACACTACCTAGAATAGGCCTACCCAAGATAGCATTATAGGAAGAAGGCATGTCAACTATTGTAAAATTGATAATCACTGTTCTTCTCCTTGATTTATCCCCTAATGATAGAGGCAATTTTATTTGACCCATGGGTTGCACCTCATGCAAAGAAAACCTAAATAAAGAGATGTTAACCGACTATAAGTCATTTATACTAACTCCAATTTGCTCTAAAGCCGGCCAATATAGAATATCAACCGAACTGTCCGAGTCTACAAAAACCCTTCCTACATCAAAATTAGTTATAAAGGCTCGGATAACTAAGGCGTCAGTGTGAGGGGTCATTAGTCCCTCTAAGTCACTAGGGTCAAAACCCATAAGAGGTCCTCATACCCTAGGTAGAGCTATTATGGTTGCACACTCCTCTAGACTGTCTTTTCTGAGCTCTGTTCGAATCTCTGTTAGTGGAACCACCAAAAATCATATTAATAGAGCCTCTTACAGGAGGCTGATCAGCAGGCATTATCCTGTCAGAAGCTATCTCCCTTGGCTGAGCAGGCTATACAAGTCAGTTCATAAGATGTCTAACCAGATTTTCTCTACCATAGTTTCTTCCTCCAACTCTCTACTGATATGGACCTGGATTCATAACCATATTCTGAATATGTAGATGAGCCCCCATAATTCTCTGTAGTTCAGATTCTAACTACCGGTAGTCCTGAGTATTATGCCCATATTCTTGATAATAAGAACAAAAAGTAGGAGATGGTAACCTCCTATGGACTCTATCATCTCAAAAGGGTCTTGACAATAACTTCTGCTCTTCACATATATTCATAGCCCACTCCTTAGAAAACCTTAATTGAGGAACATATAGAGATCTATCTTCTGAAGGTTGGGTGGGTCTTACCCATTCAACTCTCCTCTCTGGAATTTCTGTCATTCTATAATCCCGAGATGCTTGTCGGGACTTCTGAGCATCCTTGATATTAATAAACTTCTCCGATCGGGATAATAAATCATCAAAATTTGTAGGAGGCTTTTTAGCTAAAGATTTAAAGAAATCCCCTTCTCTAAGCCCTTGAGTGAAGGCTCCTTCCAACATGTTGTTGGTGCAATCGGCCTAGGACTCGAGTTTGACTCGAACTGTATTTTGATGTTAGACAAAACGCATGACATGGGATTGTCATGGAAGTCCGACATAGGGTTGGCCACGTAAATCCAAGTGTGTAGCCTTGGTGGTGAAAAGTCCAAGCATGGGGATTGGTGTTGGAAAGTCTAACATGGGTTAGACATGTAAGTCCAAGTGTGTAGCCTTGGCGGTGAAAGTCCAAGCATGGGGCTTGGCAAGGAAAATCCAAGCATGAGGCTTGGTGTAGAAGTCTTGAGAACATGGCAAGTTCACTAGGCTTGGGGTCCTTGATTTGGTGAAGGATGGCATTGCGAAGCCGTGCACTTGATGCATACGAGGGACCGTTGGATGGGGAGCGAATGGAGTGAGGCCCAAGGGAAGCATACTTCGAGGGCAAGAGATGCGAAGGATGGCATTGCAAAGTCATGCGCTTGGTGCATCCAAGGGACATAGATCGAGGGAAGAGAGCTTCGATGGGGAACTCCATGAGAGGATGAGGTGGACTTGGCCAAGTGGCTAAGACTGAGTGTCAGATGCTCAAACTTGGTGTTTGAGAGTTTACCCGACGGTCGGATACTCAAAAAACTTGGTGTTTGAGGTTTATCTAATAGCAGTCGACTGACACAAGTGCCGATTCTACTGATCCAAGTTGACTAGGGTTTGACTGGTGTTAGACTGCAGTTTTGTGGCCTGGCAGTCGACTGCCGAGGGATGGCAGTTGACTGATGTCGATAGTAGTCAACTTCCAAGGGATGACAGTCGACTGATGAAAGTGTCGCGGGCACAGAATGCTTCGTAGCCGACTGGGCAATCGGCTACGAGGTCAGCAGTCGACTGATGGTCATCATTAGTCAACTGATAGAGGATCCGTTGGAACTTGTCCAGCATGGATCAAGCCATTGTGAGACAACGGCTATAAGAGCATTCGACTGGGGCCTTTTGGCAGTCGACTGCTAGGCACAAAATCAGCTCGATACAGGTTATAAATGGAGCTCGAAATGGAGGATTTTGCTAAGACTTTTTGGGTGACTTTGGAGGGGAATTGTTGTTGCATTCTAAACCTTCAAGAGCAAACAAAAGCAAGAAACAAGCAAGTGATCAAAAGCAATCGGTGAAAAGTTTCTTTTGTATTGTATTTGTATTCTTGTTTATACTTCGTGTATTACTTTGTAATTTCTTGTACGAGGTTTATCCACCTCCGACATGTTGTCAAGAAGGAGTGTTAGTTAGTGTCGTGTGCATAACTAGAGCTCGGTGAGCTCGCCCGTGGAGTAGGAACCATTCGGTTCCGAACCATGTATATTGTGTGTATTTGCATGTGCTTGTGTTGTTGTTAGTATTTCTATTTGTTTCTATTGTTTTCGCTGCGCTAACAACAATTGTAGACAAGCGACACATGACAAACGATCGTATTCCACCGTATGACGATTAAGGGTTATTCTCCCCCCTCTAGCCGGCCACCTACGTTCCAACAAGTGGTATCAGAGCTGAGGAGCTTGTCGAGGACTGACCGCCAACACAAGCATGACAAGATGGCCGGCTACAACCTCCAACCACCAAAATTCGAAGGAGATTTTCAATGGTGGAGAAGGAAGATGGAGGTATATCTAGAAACTGATTTTGATATTATGTTAATTCTAGAAAACGGTTTCAAAATGCCTAGGGATGAAGAAAATAGGCAAATTGAGAAGTCAAGGTGGACCCAAGACCAATTGAAGGATTTCAAGACAAATCTCAAGGTTATCACATTACTTAGTGATTTGATTCCTAACAACATTTTGTCTAGGCTAGGTGAATATAGGGATGCAAAGGAGCTATGGCATAAGGTGATAAAATTCAATGAACATCCTGAATCGGCACAAGTAGAGGAAGAAGCCAAGGAAGAATGCCCATCAACATCCGGATCCGAGGATGTTGAGGAATCTCCATCAACCTTCGATGATGTTGATGATTTGGTGGAGACCTCCACCTCTAGCATTGAGGGGGAGGAGAGTCCTTCCATCCCGGAACAAGTTCAAGAAGAAGCTTCAACATCCTGGAGAAGCGAAAATTCCCTAGGTAACTCAAGTATTATGATTATAAATAAAAATCATATAACATGCTTTGAGTGTAGGGAACAAGGTCACTATAAAAGTAAGTGTCCAAAGAAGGTGAAGAAGGCTCAACCGGCACCAAAAGCCAAAAATGCCAGAGTCCCCACAATTAGAAGCAATGAGCACATTGTGTGCTTCAAATGCAACCAAAGGGGGCATTATAAAAGCCAATGCCCTAGGGGGAGGAAGAAGGGGCAAGAAGGTATATCTCATGTAGGGGGAGCTTCCAAAGCTAACCCTAAGGTAAATTTAGTTAATGCACCTTCAATTCCTAAGGTTAACAAGCATGCTAAAAATTATTTTAGTTCACTTGCAATGATTAATGAAAAGCATGCTAGTAGGAATAAATATGTTTATCTAGGAGCCAAGCATGTGAGTTTATCTAAGGACAAACTTAGACACCGTAATTCTAGACCAATCCTACCTAGGGAGTCAATTAGGAGAATAGAAGAAAACTTGGGCATTAACCCCAAGAAATCTAAGCATATGCCTAAAAAGAAAAACAATTCCCAAAAATCTAGTGATAGATCAAAATTGGGAAGATTAGAGGTGGAGAACCAAGCCTTGAGGTCAAGGCTTGAAAAATTGGAGAAGACCCTAGCAATTATTACAAATTCATTTAAGGGGTCTAAGGATCAAAATTCAAGGCCTAGGAAACAAGAAATGTCCAAGGGCAAGAAAGGTTTGGGTCACAAACCTATGTTCTACCATAATATCCCATTTAATTATGGAATAATTTCTAGGTCTAGGAAAATCAAGGCTAATAGGAAAGT
The DNA here is from genome assembly GCA_025175895.1 of Wurfbainia villosa. Taxonomy (NCBI): domain Eukaryota; kingdom Viridiplantae; phylum Streptophyta; class Magnoliopsida; order Zingiberales; family Zingiberaceae; genus Wurfbainia; species Wurfbainia villosa. The sequence goes on along the minus strand of CM046000.1, from coordinate 30,420,262 downwards.
TATCTCTAAGACTAGCCATGGTGTGTGTTTAGTGGCTAAGGACTTAAGAAAAACAAAGAAAGCCACTAAGACGGTCAAAGGAGGAGTCGCCTCTAGAGTTGACCTAGAGAAGACCCAAATGACTAATGTGTCAAAATCTAAAAGGGTCATTAGAAAGGTATCTAGGGAAGTTATCCCTGTAGGAGATCGTTGGAACGCTAGAGAAGGGGTGAATAGCGTCGTGCTATGCGTCGATGGAATACGTTCGCGTGTTCGTCTACAATTTTTATTAGTGCGTAGTGAAATAATAATAATAAAGCAATAACAAATATACAAACACACAAGTATTTAATGTGGTTCGGAACCGAACGGTTCCTATTCCATGGATCGAGCTCTAAAGAGCTCTAGCGATGCCAACCACACACCACTATGCAATAACTCCTTCTCAACACAAGTCGGAGGTGGAGAAACCCCGTACAATTGATTACAATCGTAATACAAAAAACAAACAAGAAAATACAATACAAATACAAAAACAAGTAAAGAGAACTTTACAACACTTTGCTTTTGATTGCTTGAATGCTAGGTTGATCGAGTAGCACTTGGAGACCCTGAATTGCAGCAGTAACTCACCCCAAATCACCTCAAAGAACCATGGCTTTTTCCTCCTTCACGAGCTCCATTTAAAGCTTCAACCTATGCTAGGAAATGCTGATCAGTCGACTGCTCAGGACCATAAGTCGACTGATGCTACTATTGTCGTGAGACAACGATTTGATCCACGCTGGAAAAATCTAACAGATCCATCATCAGTCGACTGATTATGACTATCAGTCGACTGATCAAGCCATCACTCGACTGCTGACCGCAGCGGTCGAGTGAGACTCCATTCTATGCCCCAAAACCCGAGCACCAGTGGACTGATAACAATATCGATCATTGCTCGGCAAACTGGCCGACCGATAACCTCTGGCGATCATTAGGCCAAATCCCACATCAACGCTAGTTGACTCGGGCGATCGGCCGCCCTATGGCACGGTCACGACCGCACACCTCAAACATGAGGTTTTACCCAAGTATGGTTCTCCTATACTTGCTAGACCACCCTTAGCCTAGACCTAAGCCTTCTAGCCATCTTCGTCAGCCTTACGCCTCTCGGATCCCTCCAAGTCATCCATGACTTGTTCATCCATTGTGCTAGCCTTCAGATGCTTCCATCGGCTATGACATGCTAACGGTGTCTACACCGCCAAGGCACATTGGACTTATGCCGCCAAGACTCCGCTTGGACTTTACGCCGCCATTGGACTTATGCAACCAAGACTCCCGCTTAGACTTTATGCCGCCAATATCAACCCCTTGGACTTCTCAAATGCCAAGACTCAAGCTTGGACTTTCCCTTGCCAACCCATGTTGGACTTTCCATACCAAGACCCATGCTTGGACTTTTCCTTACCAAGACCCATGCTTGGACTTTCCCAAATGCCAAGTGTCCCACTTGGACTTTCCATGCCAAGTACCCAAGACTTAGACTTTTCCCATGACAATCACATTATCATATATTTTTGTCGAACATCAAAATATCTCTCGAGTCAAGCTCGAGTCCTGGTCAATCGTGACTTGGGCCGAGTGCACCAACAATCTCCCCCTTTTTGATATTTGACAAAAACCAAACAAACCATTGAGTTAGACCATCTAACTCAAACCAATCATCCCCATCAATCTTCCCAATTGATGTCATTTTTTCAATAAGTTCTTCTCAAAACATTCTCCCCCTTTTTGACTAACATCAAAAAGGTTCTCTCCAAGGAGGTCAATTTCTCATGTCCCAATGAGATCTTACAATCTCCCCCTTGGTCCAAAAATACCTAGGATGCCTACCATCTTTCTAGTGATAAGTCTCATATCACTCAATAGAGGCAATCCTATACACTCTCCCAAATTCCAAATTGGGTATCTCAAAATCCCTTTTTCCCCCCTTATGAGGAAAAATACCATCCATCATCCCATGATGGATATCTCCCCCTAAAGGCTTGCTCCCCCTTGACCATTGCACCAACAATGTCCTTGGGAAGTCCCTAAGCCAATAGGAACTCTAAACCATCAAAAATAAGGTTTAAAGTTCAACATTGAACTTTTCTTCACCTTAAAATTTGATACATTATCCTAACACCTCTCCTAATCCATATCCAATGGATTTTTACCCTTTATAATTCTTCCCAAAGTATATCCTAGGGTTAGAAGTGGTTAGGGACCTTAACCGCAGTTGAACATGGGCTAAACAAACCTTGTTTTCCCGAAATCAACATTTGTAGTCGACTCTCTCAGCTACCAGTCGACTGCCACCCTCATTAGTCGACTGCCACCCAGAGCAGTCAACTGATAACTGAAATATCAGAATTTCAATTATCAGAAATGAGATTCGAAAAATCATAAGTAATTCTACGTATATCAAAAAATCATAAAAATTCATACGTATATTACTTATAGTCAATACAATGGGTGAAAAATGATAGAAAAATATTTTACTCATAAAATATTGAAATTGATACAAAATCCAAAAGTGAATAAAAACTTCAAAGTTTTAGCTCACTTTGTATCAATCTCATCAATGGTGATTGCTATCAAAAGATAGACTTCACCAAGGTTTTTCAAAAAGATTTTAAAATATTTTTAAAACCTTATTTTGGATCATATTCCTTGGGCTCAATGTACGTGACTTGTACACAAACTTTCCCAATGATCCACCACTCATATAAGATGAGTTTTGGCTCATCTAGATGCAAAAACTATGCACCTTGAACTTAACTCATATCCTAGCATCTCACATGTATCTAGGGTGTATAAATACACATACATGTCAATATAATGTGAGATGTGGGTTTTGTTCTCCCTAATCTAGGATTTCATGCATTTTTCTAAGGCAACTCTACTCGATTCCCTTATAAATGGGACTCCAAGTCATGCCATTGTCCTTAAATCAATTTTAATCAATTTAAATGCATGAAATGATCATGGCATAATGATAGCAATAATTAAACATGGCCAATGATCATAATGTCATGGCATATGTTTAAATCTAAACACACATGACATTTAATCCTTAAACCTAAACATGATCATGACATATAAATGATAAAAGTAAACATGATGTCATGGCATGTTATATGGCAAATAAAGCTTGGCATATAAAAAGTATAGGTATAATAATACCTAAATTTTAATATTAGTTGCCATTTGTTATAATTAGACTTATTTTGCCATATTACTACTAATCTCCCAAGTGTGCCAAAAACCCAAAATGACACACTAACCTCTAAACCTAAATTGTGCCAATTTAATTGATTTTTCATAATTCCAAAAATGTATTGGCACATCCTAAGGTTTTTTAGGATCATAATATCAAACTTATTTCCAAGGTACCCATAACCTTGAAAATTACCTAAAGTGCCACCTTTACCATGGTTGAGTTAACTACCCATCCAATCAAGGTTGGCACACCCTAAACCCATCTAGCGTGAATCAATCACGCTCTTAGAAACCCAAAACCTATTTGAGCTCCTAGGGTTCACTAGGTATTCCTTAGGGATGACCTCCCTAGATACCCTCCTAGGCTTCTCAGTCTTGGTCATTGTGGTCTTACCTAGGTTGACTCTAGGGGGTAACTCCCCTTGCAACCTTCTTAATGGCTTCCCTAGGTTTCCTTGAAACCCTAGCCACTAGGCACAAACCTTGGTCAACCTTAGGGATGACTTCCCTATTGACCTTGGTCTTTCTAGACCTAGTTTGTTTTCCATAATACAATGGAACACTATGATAAGACACCTTAGGCTTAGGTTTGTGACCCAACCCTTTCTTGCCCTTGGTTGAATTTTGTTTCTTAGGTCCTAGATGTTGACTTTGAGTCCTATACCCTTGACTTTGACTATTTGACCCTTGAAATTGATTTTGCATCTTCTTGAGGGTCTTTTATAATTTCTCAAGCCTTGACTTCAAGGTTTGATTTTCTAATTCTAATTGCCCAATTTTTGAATTTTGATTTGGTCTTTGGGCGTTGTCCTTTCTAGGCATATGCCTAGTCCATTTAGGATTAAAACCAAGGTTCTCTTGTACCTTTCTAATTATCTCCCTAGGTAGAATTGGTCTAGAATTATTTGACCTAGATTTGTCCTTAGATAGAATATTTTTAGGGACATTAGTCCCAAATTTCTTCTTATTTCCTAAGTGGACATTCTTAGCTCCTAAACAAAAATATTTGTTATTCCTAGCATGCTTTTCATAAATAATCGCAAGATTACTTAAGTTATTTCTAGCATGCTTTTTGACATTAAAACTAGAAGAATGAGCATTATTGAAATGATATACCTTAGTGGCTCCCCCTACTTGTGATGCTCCCTCTTTGACTCTCTTGCTCCCTCTAGGGCATTGATTCCTAAAATGCCCCAGTTGTTGTTACTTGAAGAAAATGATGTGCTCTTTGCTTCTTTTAGTGGGGGATCGACATCTTTTGATTTTGCTTGAGGTTTTGGTGTCGGAGGAGTCTTCTTGACTTTCTTTGGGCATTTACTCTTATAGTGCCCAAATTCCCTACACTCAAAACACAAAATATTATTTTTATTTTGAATTACGGTGTTTGAGTTACCTAAATCAATGGAGGCCAGAATCAGATTTTGAGCTTCTTCATCTTGACCGGATGTTGAAGCTTCTTCTTGATGTTGCTCCGGTGATCTAATCTCCTCCCCCTCAATCCTAGAGGTGGAGGTCTCCTCCGATTCTACTTCTTCTTTCTCCTTGGATGTTGATGGTCTCTCAACCTCCAAGTCCTCACTTCCTTGTGAGGATGATGTGTTTGCCTCTTTGGTCCCTTCCTCTTGGATCGGTGATGGACTTTCATGAAGCTTTGGCTACTTGGCTCCATAGCTCCTTGGCATCTATATAATTACCTAACATACACAAGATATTGTTAGGTATTAAATCAATCAAAAATTTTATTACGTTATTATTTTTCTCGAAGCTTTGGAGTTGATCCTCACTCCATCTCTTCTTTTTGAGGAATCCACCTTTTGGTCCTCTTGGATACTCAAATCCTTCCATTAATTGTTGGTGCAGTGGGCACCAAAGTCGAACCGGTATTTTGATTATGGCAAAAGGCTCAATAGTTAAGGGTATATTTGTTATCTTACGAGCTCAATTAAGTGTGCAGAAATGCTAAAGTTGAGCGGAAGGTCTGCGACACCCGGTGGGAACCGAGGTGGTCGGGCAACGCCAGAGGGACTTCGGAGGAAGCCGAGGTACTCGGGTGAAGACCGGAAGCGAGGCTACAAGGTAAGCTCGTGTGAAAGCGAAGCAAGGTCGTTAAGCGTAGATCCGACCCAATACCTCCAATGGAAGGTCTAGGTCGAGATCAGATGGTTAGAACCATCGTACTTTATATTTTAAGCTAACTTGTACTGCAGTCCAAAACCCTTTGACTACAGTCAACTGCTAGTCAAGTTCCAGCCTCGAGAAGAGCTCGAATTTCAAGGGGGTGAATTTGGACTTGACTCGTGTTTTGGTACAAAGGGTGATGTGGCATCAAGGTGGACATCCAAACCATCACCAAGCTTGGACCTCATCCTTGAGTTGGCGTGAAGGCCTCCTTGAGGTGGCACAAGATGGTTGGCTCCCTTGATGTGGCACAAGTTGGATGGCTTCTTCTTCTTGGCGTGAAGGCCTCCTTGAGGTGGCACAAGATGGTTGGCTCCCATGATGTGGCACAAGTTGGATGGCTTCTTCTTCTTGGCGCCCAAGGAGGTTGGATGTGGCACAAGGTGGTTGGATGAAACACCTCATCCTTGAGTTGGCGCACAAGGAGGTTGGAGGTGGCACAAGGTGGTTGGATGAAACACCTCATCCTTGAGTTGGCGCAAAGGATGTGGATGAACAAGTCTTGGGGGATAAGAACCTCACCTTGGACACTACCTATGTCTAAATTCATAGATCAATATCCATAAATAGACATGTTCAAGCCAAGCAAATAATAAGAATTCAAGAGCTCTCAACACGCCGTCGTAACGCCGCTACTACTACTCACATTTGCTACGACGAAGTGCCGCCGACAACGAAAGCTACATCTTCTACTTATAAGAGTTGTCGGTATATTTATTTAAGTTCTACTTCTTTAAATTGTCTTTGTGCTTTAATCGTAACAAGGAAAGGGGGAGTGTCCCTTTGCCTTGATTTCTTTTTGTAATCGTTGCTCCTACTTCCAACGAAGAGGAGTGGTTTTAGTGAATTGCCCTCCGTACGTGATCAAGGATCACTAGGGCCGTGGATTAGCAATCGAAAGATTGTGAACCACGTAAAAATATCTTGTCTACTTTATATTTCCGCTGTGCACTCTCTACTTGCTTTTTACATATTGCAAAAGTTTTTTAACGACATTATTCACCCCCTCTAGCGACACTTTCGATCCAACAATTGGTATCAGAGGCGCTAAGATTCGTGAAACCACCAATCTAGCTTTGTTTTCTTTTTACAGATTTTTTATTTATTTATTTCTATTTTCGTATAATTATTTCACTTGCTTATCTTCTCCTACATATAGAATTGCATTAGAGGCTTTAGGATCCGGATAAGGTTGTCCTTCGGGTTAGATCCCGAGTAAGGTTGTCCTCCGGAACTTCAACGACATTCGCATTTGATTGTTTATTTCTTTTTACAAGTTACATTTTATATATCTTTTTTTACTTCCCGCACTACTAATCCAAGACGAAAGTCTTGGAATATTCTTTCCGTGTGTGTTTTGCAAGATTCTTTTAAATGCGTTCTTCTTCTTGTTTTTAAATGGCCCATCTCGAAGGGTTTAGCACCGCCAGACCCCCGTTTTACAACGGTAATGACTTTCGTTATTGGAAGGGTCGGATGGAATGCTTTCTTAAAACCCAAATCGAGATGTGGATCGTAATCCAAACCGGTTTCACACTTCCTATTAATGAAGATGGTGAATCTTTGGGTTACGATCAATGGTCAAATTCCATGAAAAAACAAGTAGAAGCCGATGCCAAGGCAACTCAAATCTTGCAATGTGGGTTGTCCAAGGAAGAGCTCAACCGCGTCGGCCCCTTCATTAGTGCAAAGGACTTATGGACCAAGCTAGTGGAACTACACGAAGGCACCGACGACACGAAGGTATGTAAAAGAGATTTACTTTTAAATAAATTGTATAACTTGAAAATGTAGGAAAACGAGACCGCAACTCAACTACATGCTCGTATCCAAGACATCGTCAACCAACTCCATGCCATCGGACAAAAGGTCGAGAATCGCGACCTTATCAGGTATTCTCTTAACTCGTTTCCTAGGACCACCTTGTGGGCATCCATGGTCGATGCCTACAAGGTCTCCAAGGACCTTTCTAAAATTAGGTTAGACGAATTGTTTTCGTAACTTGAATTACATGAGCAAACTAACGTGGTCCAGGCCGAGAAGAGTATTGCGTTAGTTGCAGGTTCCAAGAAGAAGAAGCCCGCAAGCAAGCCACCCCCGAAGGAAGAAGACGAGTCCGAATCGGAAGTAGACTCCGAAATAGAATCCGAACTAGTCAATCTAGTTCGGAAGATGATCAAGAGACGACCAACAACTCAAGGTAAGCCTAAACCTAATTCAAATACTTCTAATTTTAGATGCTATGAGTGCAACTGGTTCGGTCACATCAAGTCCGAGTGCCCAAAGCTAAAGAATAACGCATCAAAGACCAAGAAAGCGCTAAACGCTACTTGGGAGGAGTTGTCGGAGGAAGAAGACGATATCCAAGCTCTAATGGCCAAGCCGACCGAGCACGACTCCGAAACCGAAGAAGAGTCCGAGTCCGAATCCGATGATGATCTTCCATTCAAGACAAGCCACGGATCCGTATCCGGTTCAAAAGAATCATTAAGGGTAAGTCGGTCGTTACTTAATACTTTGTATGGTGCAATTAAATTTTTAAATAAGAAACTAGCTAAGTCCGAGTCCAAGGTCGAGACCCTAATTGAGGAGGTTAACCTTCTCAAACATGAGGTCTCCCTAACCTCTTCGACTACTCGTATTCAAGAGGAGGACTCAACTCAAGTTGAAAAGCTTGAAGTTGAGAACTCGCTTTTGAAAACACAAGTCGAAGACCTTAGGAACACGTTGGAAAGGTTCACTTTGGGATCCAAGGGACTTGACCTCTTACTTGGATCACAAAGGGCCGTGTACAACAAGGCCGGACTCGGGTTTAACTCAAATACAACCAATAAGTCATATATGTCTATAGTAAACCAACATAAGAAAAATGTCCAAGCATGGGTCCCTAAGACCACTTTGATTTCAACTTTAGGATCTAACATGTATTGGGTTCCCAAGGACCAAATTTACTATGTGAATAGACCCACTCGATTCAATGGTCCAGGGGGAGCCAATACAAAATGTATTTTTGTTAAGTCTTAGAAATTGCATGCTTAGTTTTTCCTTTATTTTTAGAATGGTTAGATAGGACTCATAACCAACTAAAATCCTGCGAAAAGATTGAGCCTCGGGGAGCCTCTTTTCAAAAATAAACCAACTAAAATCCTACGAAAAGATTGAGCCTCGGGGAGCCTCTTTTCAAAAATAACTAGTTAGACCAAGACGTAGTCTCAAGTAAGTCGAGTTATCAATTTCTTGAAATTAGCTTTGTCTAAGGAAGTGGTCGTTGTTCCGATCAAAGAAGGCCTCTGTGCCTCGCCACGACCTGGAAGCTAATCTCTTGAAAAGATTACTTGATGAGCTTAGACTAAATCTGAATCTAACCTAATGTTGGTTAATTTAAATTCATTAAAATTAATCAAGTAAAATTGAAAGTCATCTCACAATAACACATAGGAATAACATGTTTTGATCATGTAGATATTGGTGAGATGATTTAGGTTTAAAAACTTACAAACAACCCTTTAGTAATTCCAATATCCGATCCAACTACCTTATATGTAGGATCAATGGATGTTGGACAGTGGTTGCTCCCGACACATGACCGGGGATCAACTCAAATTTTCGGTTACGATTCAAACGACAAGGATCGGTAGCCTTGAAATAACGCAAGCTCAAAATCATCGGATCAGGTGATATTGAGCTCAACTCTAACTTTACAATTCAAAATGTCTTATTAGTAGAAAACTTTCAATATAATTTACTTAGTGTAAGCCAATTGTGTGATAACAATTATAAGGTCATATTTCTAGAAAATGAATGCGTAATCAAGATAAATGCAACATCTAAAATAATACTTAAAGGAACTAGGAATAGCAACATCTACACAATAAATTTACCCAACTCCTCAACCAAGTGTCTTATGACACAAAGAAGAGGAATCTTGGTTATGGCAGAAGACTGGACACTGCACCCAAGACTCGTCCCACAAGATGAGTCAGAGTGGCTTGGTTATAGGTTTGCCTAAACTAAACAACTTGGATAATAAAATATGTAATGCTTGTCAACAAGGTAAACAATCTAGGACACAACATCAATTAACTAATCAAGAACGAACCAAAAGTGTTCTTGAGCTCCTACACATGGATCTATTTGATTCACATGGAGCTAAGTCACTCAATGGTAGTCAATTTTGCTTAGTCATAATTGACGACTATTCTAGATTTACTTGGGTTAGGTTTATCAAACATAAAAATGATACTCTAGACCAACTAATCAATCTTTGTAGGTTAATCGAAAATCAAAAGAACCTTAAGATTAAAAGACTTAAAAGCGATCATGGTGGTGAATTCGAAAACCACAGGTTTACAGATTTACGTAACCAAAGCGGATACCACCATGAGTTTTCATGTCCTAGAACCCTACACAACAAAATGGGTTAGTCTAAGCGGAAAAATAGAACCCTACAAGAAGCCGCTAGGACAATGTTAAACGAGTATAACCTACCCGATAGATTTTGGGCAGAGGCCGTTAGTACGGCTTGCTATGTCCAAAATAGGATCCTTATGGTAAAGAGGCACCAAAAGTCCTCGTACGAGATTTATCACGATAAAATACCGAACATCAAATACTTTAGGGTATTTGGATGCAAGGTACATATCTTAAACACTAAGGATTACCTAGGGAAATTCAAATCCAAAACCTCATCGAACCTTTCTAGGATACTCAACCACCAAGAGAGCTTATAGGGTATACAATCACGACACTCTTAGAGTCGAAGAAACCATTAATATAGTTTTCGACGAAGGACACGAACCTGCTTCAATCCTTAACAAAACCAACTAGCAAATCAACTTATAGCGAACCCGACTCTGATCTTGAACTTGAATCTCGTCCTAACCCAAGTCATCCTATCGACCAAGTGATAGATGACTCTAACCCAAGTCAAACTAGAACTCACCCAAGTCATCCTATCGACCAAGTGATAGATGACCCTAACCCGAGTCACACTAAGACTCAAACAAATCATCCTATCAATCAAGTTATAGGTGATCCAAATTTAGGGGTTCGAACTAGAGCTTCATATCGAAACCTTAGTCAAATCTCGTTAATTTCCAAAATCGAACCCAAAACTATTGAACAAGCACTTCTTGATCCCGACTGGATTATTGCTATGCAAGAAGAGCTAGCTCAATTCACTAGAAATGAAGTCTGGGAATTAGTACCACCACCTAATGAAAAATCAATTATTGGAACAAGGTGGGTATTTCGAAATAAACTTGATGATAAAGGTGAAGTAGTTAGAAATAAAGCTAGGTTAGTCGCAAAAGGGTTTAGTCAAGTCGAAGGTTTAGATTACGATGAGACCTACGCCCCCGTAGCCAGACTAGAGTCCATCCGAATGTTGTTAGCATATGCTGCACATCGAGGTTTAAGGAGCCAACACATCTCACAACACATAGGACTAATGTGTTTGTGTACTTAGCCACGTAGACGGGCGTGAGATGTTAGGACCTTACTCCTAGTTCCAGACGTAGATTCAGTGCATCGACATGAACCATGGAGTATAATTATTTAAAATTAATCAACTCCTTCAAGACTTATTGATCATTCTATATCAATCAAGTCCAACCGGAGTTGTACATTTTAGATGAACATATTTTCAAGCTTATTATTATTTTAAAAAAAAATATATTTATATTGGGAACTTGCTTGGACTTACAAACCCTAAAATATATTTACAAACTTTTTGAGTTAAGGCAAAAGGGGGAGAAAGTCACAAAAGTAAGGAAGAAAGTAAACAAAATTATTACCTTTTATATTAAGTAATTCCGTTTACTTAAGCAACTATTAAGGGGGAGTAAAAATTATTTTTCAAGAACTCACCTTCGGTCAAGGGGGAGGTTACCTCAAAGGGGAGAACTTGAAACAATAATATTTCTCACTCATACTTAATCATTATGCTAGCTCATTCATATTTAATCATTATGCTAGCTCATTCATATTTAATCTTTATGCTAGCTCATTCATATTTAATCTTTATGCTAGCTCATTCATGCTTAATCATTATGCTAGCTCATTCATATTTAATCTTTATGCTAGCTCATTCATGCTTAATCATTATGCTACCTTACTGTTATGCTTAATTTTTCCTTAACTTTTGTGTCGGTTTGCCATGAATCAAAAAGGGGGAGATTGTTGGTGCAGTGGGCACCAAAGTCGAACCGGTATTTTGATTATGGCAAAAGGCTCAATAGTTAAGGGTATATTTGTTATCTTACGAGCTCAATTAAGTGTGCAGAAATGCTAAAGTTGAGCGGAAGGTCTACGACACCCGGTGGGAACCGAGGTGGTCGGGCAACGCCAGAGGGACTTCGGAGGAAGCCGAGGTACTCGGGTGAAGACCGGAAGCGAGGCTACAAGGTAAGCTCGTGTGAAAGCGAAGCAAGGACGTTAAGCGTAGATCCGACCCAATACCTCCAATGGAAGGTCTAGGTCGAGATCGATGGTTAGAACCATCGATTTTTATATTTTAAGCTAACTTGTATCATACCCAAAACCCTTTGACTACAATCGCAAGTCAAGTTCCAGCCTCGAGAAGAGCTCGAATTTCAAGGGGGTGAATTTGGACTTGACTCGTGTTTTGGTACAAAGGGTGATGTGGCATCAAGGTGGACATCCAAACCATCACCAAGCTTGGACCTCATCCTTGAGTTGGCGTGAAGGCCTCCTTGAGGTGGCACAAGATGGTTGGCTCCCTTGATGTGGCACAAGTTGGATGGCTTCTTCTTCTTGGCGTGAAGGCCTCCTTGAGGTGGCACAAGATGGTTGGCTCCCATGATGTGGCACAAGTTGGATGGCTTCTTCTTCTTGGCGCCCAAGGAGGTTGGAGGTGGCACAAGGTGGTTGGATGAAACACCTCATCCTTGAGTTGGCGCACAAGGAGGTTGGAGGTGGCACAAGGTGGTTGGATGAAACACCTCATCCTTGAGTTGGCGCAAAGGATGTGGATGAACAAGTCTTGGGGGATAAGAACCTCACCTTGGACACTACCTATGTCTAAATTCATAGATCAATATCCATAAATAGACATGTTCAAGCCAAGCAAATAATAAGAATTCAAGAGCTCTCAACACGCCGTCGTAACGCCGCTACTACTACTCACATTTGCTACAACGAAGTGCCGCCGACAACGAAAGCTACATCTTCTACTTATAAGAGTTGTCGGTATATTTATTTAAGTTCTACTTCTTTAAATTGTCTTTGTGCTTTAATCGTAACAAGGAAAGGGGGAGTGTCCCTTTGCCTTGATTTCTTTTTGTAATCGTTGCTCCTACTTCCAACGAAGAGGAGTGGTTTTAGTGAATTGCCCTCCGTACGTGATCAAGGATCACTAGGGCCGTGGATTAGCAATCGAAAGATTGTGAACCACGTAAAAATATCTTGTCTACTTTATATTTCCGCTGTGCACTCTCTACTTGCTTTTTACATATTGCAAAAGTTTTTTAACGACACCGTATCGCTATTCACCCCCCCCTCTAGCGACACTTTCGATCCAACATTAATAAGGACCACTCCTCAAAATCCTTCATCATCAAAAAATCTTTAATCCTTCTCTTCCAAGAATTAAAGCCTTCTCGTCCATAGAAAGCATATGGGACCAGCGTGTTGATATCCCATCCTAGTTATTCTTGAACTTCCATCTTCACCCTCTAGCGTGCTCCCTTAGTTGTTAAACCTTGAAGAGCGGCCTCGCTCTAATACCACTTATAGGAGATCGTTGGAATGCTAGAGGGGGGTGAATAGCGTCGTGCTATGCGTCGATGGAATACGTTCTCATGTTCGTCCACAATTTTCATTATCGCACAGCGGAATAATAATAATAAAGCAAAAAATGAATATACAAACATGCAAACACACAAGTATTTAACGTGGTTCAGAACCGAACGGTTCCTACTCCACAGATCGAGCTCTAAAGAGCTCTAGCGATGCCAATCACACACCAATATGCAATAACTCCTTCTCGACACAAGTCGAAGGTGGAGAAACCTCGTACAATTGATTACAATAGTAATACGAAAAACAAACAAGCAAATACAATGCAAATACAAAAACAAGTAAAGAGAACTTTACAACACTTTGCTTTTGATTGCTTGAATGCTAGGTTGATCGAGTAGCACTTGGAGACCTTGAATTGCAGCAGTAACTCACCCCAAATCACCTCAAAGAACCATGGCTTTTTCCTCCTTCACGAGCTCCATTTAAAGCTTCAACCTATGCTAGGAAATGCTGATCAGTCGACTGCTCAGGACCATAAGTCGACTGATGCTACTGTTGTCGTGAGACAACAATTAGATCCACGCTGGAAAAATCTAACAGATCCATCATCAGTCGACTGATCAAGCCATCACTCGACTGCTGACCGCAGCGGTCGAGTGAGACTCCATTTTGTGCCCCAAAACCCAAGCACCAGTCGACTGATCAAGCCATCACTCGACTGTTGACCGCAGTGGTCGAGCGAGACTCTATTTTGTGCCCCAAAACCCGAGCACCACGATCGGTGATAACAATATCGGCCGATCGATCTGGCTGCCGATCGTCCGATATCCCGTAGTCAAACCCTAGTTGACTCAGGCTAGTCGACTGCCCCATGGCACCAATCGATTGACACACCTCAAACATGAGGTTTTGACCCAAGTATGGTTCTCCCATACTTGCTAGACCACCCTTAGCCTAGACCTAAGCCTTCTAGCCATCTCCGTTAGTCTCACACCTCTCGAATCCCTCCAAGTCATCCATGACTTGTTCATCCATTGCACTAGCCTTCAGATGCTTCCATCTGCTATGTCATGCTAACGGTGTCTACACCGCCAAGGCACATTGGACTTACGCTGCTAAGACTCCGCTTGGACTTTACGCTGCCAACCATTGGACTTATGCTACCAAGACTCCCGCTTGGACTTTACGCCTCCAATATCAACCCCTTGGACTTCTCAAATGCCAAGACTCAAGCTTGGACTTTCCCTTGCCAACCCATGTTGGACTTTCCATGCCAAGACTCATGCTTGGACTTTTCCTTACCAAGACTCATGCTTAGACTTTCCATTGCCAAGACCCATGCTTGGACTTTCCCAAATGCCAAGTGTCCCACTTGGACTTTCCATGCCAAGTACCCAAGACTTGGACTTTTCCCATGGCAATCACATTGTCATATGTTTTTGTCGAATATCAAAACATCTCTCGAGTCAAGCTCGAGTCCTGGTCAATCGTGACCTGGGCTGATTGCACCAACAATCCCTAGTGAATACCTAGTTAACCCAAGGAGCTCCAATAGGTATTGGATTCCTAGAAGCGTGATCGATTCACGCTAGATGGGTTAAGGTGTGTCAACCCTAAGTGTATGGGTAGTTAACCTAGCCATGGTGTGTTGACACATTAGGATGTGCCAATGTAGTTTGAGAGATGAAAAATGATTAAATTGGCACAATTAGGTCTTATGAGTAATGGTGTGCCATTTTGGGTATTTTGCACACTAGGGGGATAATTGACATTAAGGCAAAATGAATTTAATTCTAAGAAATGGAAATTTGAATTTTAACACTTAGGTATTCTATACCTTAGTATTTTATAATTGCCATGCTTTGTTTACCTTGCCAAAACTTGACATCATATTTATTTTTATCATATAAAATGTCATGATCATTTTTAGGGTTATGTTTATATGTCATGTATACTTATATTTCATTCACATGCCATGACATCATGATTATATGACACATGCTTTATTCTTGTATCATTATGCCATAATCATCATTCATGCATGAATAAAATGGATTTAAGGACTAAGGCATAATTTGAAGGGAATCAAATAATGTTGCCTAGAGATATGCATGAAACCCTAAATAACAAGACCCCACATCTCACTGATACTTGACTTGTATGTGTTTTACACATTTAGATACAAGTGAGATGTTTAAGAAAATAAAATTAAAGGTTTTAAAAACATTTCAAAAACATTTTGAAAAACCTTGGTGAACTCTATCTTTTGATAGCAATCACCATTGAATGGGATAGTACAAAGAGGGCTTAATATTGAACCTTTTCTCAACTTTTGAACTTTGTGTCAATCTCACTATTTTGTGGGTAAAATAATTTTCCAATATTTTTCACCCATAATGATTGCAATAAGTAATATGCATATAAATTTTCATGATTTTTAACCTTATGTATATTTACTTAAGAATTTCAGAAATTCATTTCTGAAAATCTGAAAATTGTATTTTGTAGTAATCAGTCGACTGCCATGGAGGCCAGTCGATTGATGAGAGTGTCAGTCGACTGGTATCTGATACAGTCAACAGCCCAAGCTAATTTTGGGTAAACCATGGTGGTTAGGCCCATGTTCAGCTATGTTTTGGTCCCCTAACCACTCCTAACCCTAGGACATGCTTGGGAGAGCATTAGAAAGGGTGGAAATCCATTGGATATGGATTAGGAAAGGTGTTTAGGGTGAGTATCAATTTTAAGGTGGATGGAAGTTCATTGTTGAAATTTTGCCTTAATTTTGATTGTTTAAATGTTTCTATTGGCTTAGGGACTCTCCAAGACATTGTTGGTGTAATAGTCAAGGGGGAGCAAGCCTTTAGGGGGAGGTATCCATCATGGGAAGATGGATGTGTATTTTTCCTCATGGGAGGAAAATTGGGTTGCCTCTCTTAAGTGGTATGGGACTTATCACTAGAAAGATTGTAGGCATGTGTGTTTCTCCAAGGGAGAGATTATAAGATCTCATTGGAATATGAGACATTCATACCCTTGGGGAGGACCTTTTTGATGTATGTCAAAAAGGAGGAGAAGATACCAATTGGGATAGTTGGAATTCTCATTGGGATATGAGAATTGTCAATTGGGGATAATTGGTAGACTTGGGTTTGAGGTTTTGTCCAACATCAAAAAGGGGGAGATTGTTGGTGCAATCGGCCTATAACTTGAGTTTGACTCGAACTATATTTTGATGTTAGACAAAACGCATGACATGGGATTGTCATGGAAGTCCGACATAGGGTTGCCTACGTAAATCCAAGTGTGTAGCCTTGGTGGTGAAAAGTCCAAGCATGGGGCTTAGTGTTGGAAAGTCCAACATGGGTTGGCCACGTAAGTCCAAGTGTGTAGCCTTGGTGGTGAAAGTCCAAGCATGGGGCTTGGCATGGAAAATCCAAGCATGAGGCTTGGTGTGGAAGTCTTGAGGACTTGGCAAGTTCACTAGGCTCGGGGTCCTTGATTCGGTGAAGGATGGCATTGCGAAGTCATACGCTTGATGCATCAGAGGGACTATCAGATGGGGAGCGAATGGAGTGAGGCCTAAGGGAAGCATACTTCGAGGGCAAGAGACACGAAGGATGACATTGTGAAGTCATGTGCTTGGTGCATCCGAGGGACGTAGGCTAAGGAAAGAGAGCTTCGGTGGGGAACTCCATGAGAGGATGAGGTGGACATGGACAAGTGACTAAGACTGAGTGTCAGATGCTCAAACTTGGAGTTTGAGGGTTTACTCGATGGTCAGATACTCAAACAACTTGGTGTTTAAGGTTTACTCGACAGCAGTCGACTGGCACAGGTGCCGGTTCGACTGATCCAAGTCGACTAGGGTTCGACTGGTGTTAGACTATAGTTTTGTAGCCTGACAGTTGACTGCCGAGGGATGGCAATGATCGATAGCCGACAGTACCAATCGCCAAGGGATGGCGATCGATGGAAGTGTCACGCGGACACTTTGTAGCCGATCGAAGTTTGCCACGAGGTCAGCAGTTGACTGATGGTCATCAGTAGTTGACTGATAGAGGATCCGTTGGAACATGTTCAGCATGGATCAAGTCGTTGTGAGACAACGACTACAGGAGCAATCGACTGGGGCATTTTGGTAGTCGATTGCTAGGCGCGAAATCAGCTCGATGCAGGTTATAAATGGAGCTCGAGATGGAGGATTTTGCCAAGACTTTTTGGGTGACTTTGGTGGGGAATTGCTGTTGCATTCCAGACCTTCAAGAGCAAACAAAAGCAAGCAACAAGCAAGTGATCAAAAGCAATTGGTGAAAAGTTTTCTTTTGTATTGTATTTGTATTCTTGTTTGTACTTCGTGTATTACTTTGTAATTGCTTGTACGAGGTTTCTCCACCTTCGATGTGTTGTCGAGAAGGAGTGTTAGTTAGTGTCGTGCGCATAACTAGAGCTCGGTGAGCTCGCCCGTGGAGTAGGAACCATTCGGTTCCGAACCACATATATCGTGTGTATTTGCATGTGCTTGTGTTATTGTTAGTATTTCTATTTGTTTCTATTGTTTCCGCTGTGCTAACAACAATTGTAGACAAGCGATGCACGACGAACGATCGTATTCCACCGTACGATGATTGAAGGCTATTCACCCCCCTCTAGCTAGCCACCTATGTTCCAACACATGTCAGATTCCACAGTGGGAATTTCTCGTGCTGACTATGTAAATCTCTATACATATTACATCAAACTTTCTTGCTCTCTCTGTTTAAGATCAAAAAGACTTAATGGTTGAGGCAAATATTTTTTAGAGATAGAAAAATGGCTTTAAATTAATGTTGAGATATCCTTAAATGAAGCGATAATTTGTGACTTTAAATCATCAAATCATTATTGTGTTGGTCCTACTAAGGTAGTGAGAAACATTCAACATTTAATCCCATCAGTATAACGGTATAATAAAGTAGAATTTTTAAATCTACTCAAATGATCCTTAGAATCAAAGGAACCAGTATACTCAGGCATCATAGGAATTCGAAATTGGCGAGGTAACTCTTCGTTCAGAATATATTCAGTAAAGGGACTTAACTCCACTTTTAAAATGGTGCCTACAAAAGGAACATCCCCCTCAAGTTGTGCACTCTCAAGAGGAGCTACACACTTCTTTTTCTTCCCCTTTTCTTGCTTGCAAACATGAGAGGAATCATTCTTCGGGCAAGAGACTCTGACCACCTCTTCTTCAGAATCATAGTCAGATGCATCATCCTCCTTCACCTTCTTCGGGGTGGCCTTCTGTAACGTCTGATGCATCACAACGGCCACCACTTGCATAAGATCTTTCTTGTACAAGGACTCGCATTACCTTCTGTTGGTTCCCCCCTTATAAGTACTGGAGATAGGTTTCTCTTCCTCCACCGGCTCCTTCAGCATCTTCCTAGTGTTCACCATCACCACTTTTTGTTCAATTTCCCACAGAAGGCACCAATTTGATGTTGTTCACTTCTTCGACCTGCCAAGATCTCACTCCCCCTTCTTACAGATCTCCTTTGATGACCTCAAATCCAAAAGCTCCTAGCTAGATCTGTCACCAAAGAGTGTTAGGAATGAAATAATGAACAACTTCTTCTTTGATCGCCTTGTATCCTTGGGAAAAATGCTAGATCTGCCACTTCACAAGAGAGTGTTAGAGATGAGCCGGCTTTCTGACACGACCCCTTCGACGCTCAAGTCAGCAATAGTAGGATAAAGAAAGTAGAAATGCAGAAGGAATGAAGAAGAAGTGAGAAGAAGATCTTTAAGGTACCGAATAGTGAAGAAACAACTATCCCTTTTTCGTTCTACTTCTGCCCCTTTTATAGAGGATTCATCCCGCCTTCTCTCTAATACCCTTGCCAAGTTGTCAAGTGTAACTGCTTTTCCCACCCTCTTTTCAAAATATCTTCTTCAAATGCTTCATGTGCTTTATATTTCTTTGCCAAGTATTAATTAGATAAATTATATAAACAAATGACAAAATATCTTATATCAATTATGCTCATTATCCCCAAACTTTTCCTGCAACTCCCAATACTCCACTATACCCTTACTTCCTTATTTTATTGTATTCATAAAAAATTCTAGACACCTATACATGGCTCGGGAAATAATCCTATGGCTCCGGAAACACACTGACTACTCGGGAAATAAGCATATGGCTCGGGAAATACATTGATTGCTCGGGAACTATATACATTGATCTGCTATTGCAATACTCAACTCTGAACCTCACTACCCTTTGTCACCCTACTGGGCTCAGGAAATGCATATACTGCTTGGGAAACACATAGACTGCTTTGCCCATGCAATACTCAACTTTGAGCCTCACTACCCTCTATCACTCTACTAGGCTCAGAAAATGCATATACTACTCGGGAAACACATAGACTGCTGTGCCAATGCAATACTCAACTCTGAATGTCACTGCTCTCTATCACTCTATTGGGCTCGGGAAATGCATATACTGCTCAGGAAACACATAGACTGCTCCGCCCATGCAATACTCAACTCTGAGCCTCACTACCCTCTATCACCCTATTGGGCTCGAGAAATGCATCTACTGCTCGAGAAACACATAGACTACTCTGCCAATGCTACTTAGCTCTAAGCCTCACTGCTCTCTGTCACCCTACTGGACTCGGGAAATGCATATACTACTTGGGAAACACATAGACTGCTCTGCCAATGCCCCAACTACTCCACAAACACCCTCACTGTATCCACCTCAAACCCCACATATATTGCTCAGGAATTACTCAAATATCTCAGAAAACCTTCTTCTTGATTAGAAAACCCCGACCCCATACACCCTTGGACTTTTCTTTTGCCAAATATTCATACTTGGACATTCCCTTGCCATTGAACTTTTTCTTGCCAAATATCTATACTTGGACTTCTCCATTGCAAAGAATCCAATCTTGGACTTCCCTTTCCAAGTATCCATACTTGGACTTCTACTCGAGCATGGTCAACCTTTACTTGAGGCAGATTGCTCCAACAATCTCCTCGTCACAGTCTCCCCCATATGACCTTGGATATCCCCATCATCCACTAGTCATATGGTCAACATATGGTCAAACCCATTATCAAACATCAAAACTTTACTCGAGTCCCACTCGAGTCTGGTCAATCGTGACCTAGATTGATTGCACAAATTATCTCCCCCTTTTTGATGTTTAACAATACCTTTAAGTTAAGATATCCCATGAGCCAAACTTAACTCTTCTTAAGCCAAAGTATAATGAAGGTTTACCTAACTTAAACCCTCACTTCTCCTACTTTGGCATACATCAAAAAGCCTACCAAGTCTTTCAATGTCTCATCTCCAAATGAGATCCTACATTCTCCCCCTTGGTCAAAAATCATCTTGGATGCCTCTACTCTTCTTAGTGATACAACCCTTTGTTGGCATCGTGCTATTCCTCGGAATGCTCATCGGCTCCCATGTCCCCGGATTAAGATTTTCACTAATGAAAACTAATCCGGATGGGATGAGTTTCCTAAGCACAGCCAATTCATCGTCGTGCCAACGACTCGAGCGATCGCTTGAGCAAACTAGTTGTTCAAGCAACCAAACTCTTCTAGTCGATTAGCCGTGGAAGAGACGACGGACGAATTGCCAGTTTTTGTGTTTCTTATTCGGGGTCCATGATTATACAAATACATGCAAATGTAAACTAGTATAATCAACATATACTAACATAAAGAACATAAGCTAGCATATCAATAAGAACATGCAAAGAACAATAATAAAAGTTGTAAAACTTTTATACCTCTTGATCTTCTATCGTATGTCCTAACCTCCTTGTAGACTTCATGTGGGCGAAGATCCTCCACAAGTTGAAGCTTCCTAGGTCTTCTTCAATCCAAAGAAAGAAGAACTCTCTTTCCCTTCTTGCTTGGGCCAACCACCAATCCACAAAGGATTGATGCCGCCGGCCCCAAGAATAGAGAGAACAAAATGGAAACAAAACTCATCTCTTATCTAGGACCAACCATCAAGCTCCAAGCATGATGTTTGCCGCCGGTCCAAAGAGAACAAGAAGAGGATGAGAGGAATCGGTTGAGCGCCGACCAAGGTAGAGGAAAAAGATCTAGGAGCCGGCAACACCCTAGGAAGAAGAAGAAGATATCCTCTCCTATAGTTGCCGCCCACTTTCCCCTCCATAACCTAGCTACCTAACCAAGGAAAGGAAAACTCTAGGGTTTCTTGCCGCCCACTAATGGAAGGGCAAACCCTAATTTCCCAAACCAACCTAATCCATAGAAAGAAGGGTAAAGCTTGGGCGCCGGCCAAACCAAGGAGGAAGGAGGAAGAAGGGTTGCCGCCCACCATCATGGACTAAACCCTAACCCTAGCCTCTTCCTATTTCTTGCCGTCCAACCATGGTGGAAGGGGGAGATCTAGAACCGGCCACCTTCCCTAGGAAGAAGAAGAACTCTTCCACAAGTTGCCGCCCACTCTCCTTTCCTCACCATGATTACCCAACCCAAGGAGCCAAACCCTAATTAGGGTTTCCTCCTTAGGGTTTCTTGCCGCCCAAGCAAAGAGAGGCTAAACCCTAATTTCCATTATCTAAAAAACTTAGTTGCCGCCCAACCCAATCTCCCATATATATAGAGTTAGGTTTAGGCCTTGGTTTAATCTCAACCGTCAGTTCTAGGGATTTAATCCCAACCGTCGGATCTAGAGATTTAATCTCAACCGTCGGTTCTAGGGTTTTAATCCCAACCGTCGGATCTAGAGATTTAATCTCCACCGTCGGTTCTAGGGATTTAATCCCAACCGTCGGATCTAGAGATTTGTTTTCCATCATTTGATCTAGACTTCATGAGGTTTATATTAGGCTACGATAGGGACCATGAGGAGGAGTTGGGTCTTGGCCACCCGAGGGATCGGAACCACACAAACTTGATCCATCAATGATGTTCCATTCCACTAGAGGATTATCATCGAACTACCTCACCAACCCCCATAAATTAATATGGGCTCCATATATTATTTGTACATCCATCTCCCCATGTTTAAGATATCGAATGTCCATCAATTAATTGATTTACTAACCATCAATTAATTAACATCTAACTCCTCGAGTAGTACCACTCAACCTTATCATCATGTTGACTAAGTCAACCTGCAGGGTTTACATGATGAACCTTATGAGCTCCTCAAGGGGACATCATCAACCTAATACATAGGACACGGATTCCTCCTATAATCAACGGCACACCATGTAAATAATATCATTTCCCAAGTTACCGGGCATATTGATTTAATCCATAGAAATCTCACCCTTAGGTAAATCAAAGAAATAAATACTAAGTACATGTGCCCGTTATTATATCGGGATTAAGAGCATGTACAACATAATATCCGAGGTCCGATTCAATTATGTAGTCAGCAATAAATTGAATCACCTCTATGTCGGTCCTGCTCAATACACCGAGGTGTACTAGTGTAACTCTATGTTCAAGATAAAACAATACCAAGCTACACTACAACCATGCCAATGGTTTGTCCAAAACCATCTTGGTTGTGAGCCTCTACTTATATTCTATAAGGGACTGATAACATGATCTTCTGTGCCACACCAAGCACCATGTTATCTACAATGTAAAATATTAGACAATTTTGCATAACTATAAAAATATGCAAACAATGATCATGTGATTCTTATTTCAAAATAAAGATGTTCATACAAAAGAGCTAGGCTTTCAGTATACATCCCAACACCCTTATCACTAAATAAGAGGCAATCCTCATTCTCACCTATAAAACAAACATTCATCATCCCTTGATGGACAAACTCCCTCTTAAGGTTTCCTCCCCCTTAACCATTGCACCAACAATGTCCTTGGAGACTTCCTAAGCCTATAGGAAATATAAACCATCGAAAATTACGGTAAAAGTTCAAACTTGATCTTTAACCTCCCTTAAACTTCTATACTCCAACCTAACTAGCTCTCCTAATCATTTTCAATGATCATTTCACCCTTCCAATGCTTCTCTAAGCATATCATAGGGTTAGGAGAGGTTAGGGTACCTAGGGTGGCTGATAGATGGCAAAACAAATCTCGTTCAGCCGAAATCAGACCTAGTAGTCGACTAAAATCAAATATCAATCGACTAAACAAGACCAATTGACTAGTTTCTATATTTGCAAAAATTAGTGTTCAAAATTGAGATTTTAAAATTCATAATTAATTATATGTGTTTCTAAAAATCTTGAATTTTCATACGTATAATACTCATGTTAAACATTATGGGTGAAAAATAATTTTATATAAAAATATCCATTATTTTGAAAGATTGATACAAAGTTCAAATGCATTGAAACCTTTCAATGTTTTGTCTAACTTTGTGTCAATATTATCAATGGTGACTGCTATCAAAAGATAGACTTCACTAAGGTTTTTCAAAATGATTTTAAAATGTTTTCAAAATCTTATATTGAATCGTGGTTAATGGGGTTAATGTACATTACCTGTACATTTACATTCCTTATGATTCCTAATATGATTGAATGGGTTCTAAGTTCATATTGATGTACCATTACAAGCACATGAACTTAACTCATATTTGTAACATCTCACATGTGTCTAGGGTGTATCAATACACACACATGTCTCCTTATGATCCTTGTGAGATATGGATTTAGGTTTTCCTTAAATCTAAGGGTCCATGCATTATATCAAGGCATATCCATTTGATTCCTTCATCTAGGACATCAAATAATGCCATTGTCCTTAAATTCAATTTTAATGCATCCTAATGCATGAATATGATCATGACATAAATGATTTGAATAATTTAAGCATATTTGTCAATAATGCATGATATGATAGTATGATATAAAATTAAACCTATATATTATCATGACATTTTAAATAACCATATTAAGAATGATGTCATGACATGACAAGGCAAACAAAGCATGACAAATTTTATATAAGATACAAAGGTACAAGAATACCTAAGTGTTAAGCCCATTTGTCATTTTGTAAGATTATATTAACTTTTTCATAATGCTTAATTTTTATCAAGTGTACCAAAACCCAAAATGGCACACATTTTTACTCTAATCCTATTTGTGCCAATTTTGATCGATTTTCCAACCTTTATAATTTTTATTGGCACATACAAAAATCTTTTAGGATAATAATATAAACTGATTTCTAAGGTATCATATTACCTTGAAAATGCCCTAAAGTATCAAATCTACCATGGTTAGGTTAACTACCCATCCATTTAAGGTTGACACACCCTAACCCATCTAGAATGAGGGAATCACGCTCCAAGGAATCCAAAAACTATTGAAGCTCCTTGGGTTTACTAGGTACTCACTAGGGATAACCTCCCTTAGTACCTTCCTAATGACCCTCATAGGCTTGGAAACCTTGGTTATTATGGTCTTATCTAGGTCAACTCTAGGGATGGCTTCACTTGTGACCTTCTTAGTGGCTTTCTTAGGTTTCTTGGAAACTTTGGCCACTAGACACTGTTGGTGCAATTCGCCCAGGTCACAATTGACTAGACTCAAGTTTGACTCAAGTGGTATTTTGATGTTTGACAATGGGTTGATCATTGTTTGATAATGGTTTGACTATATGGTTGACATGGGGTTGACCATATGATGGAGAAGTCCAAGTGGGACACTTGGCAATTGGAAAGTCCAAGTCTTGTGTACTTGGCATGGAAAGTCCAAGTCTTGTGTACTTGGCATGGGAAGTCCAAGCATGGGTCTTGGCAATGGGAAAGTCCAAGCATGAGTCTTGGCACTTGGAAAGTCCAAGCATGGGTCTTGGCATTTGGAAAGTTCAACATGGAGTTGGCAAGAAAAGTCCAAGGGTGTGATATTGGTAGCATAAAGTCCAAGCAATAGTTTTGGTAGCATAAGTCCAATGTTTGGCAACGTAAAGTCCAAACGTGTTTGTTGGCAGTTAAGCCCAAATGTGTCTTAGCGATGTAGACCCAGTTAGCATGACAGTAGCCGATGGAAGCATCTAAAGGCTAGCATATGGATGAATAAGTCATGGATGACTTGGAGGGATCCGATAGGTGTGAGGCTGATGGAGGTGGCTAGAAGGCTTAGGTCTAGGCTAAGGGTGGTCTATCAAGTATGAGGGCATCATACTTGGGGTTAAACCTCATTGTTGAGGTTTATCAGTCGACTAGTATATTGGACAGTTGACTAGCCGAGTATTTAACACTCAGAAGCTGAGTTGACTCAAGGGAAATTGACTAAGATTATGACCAATTGACTACTCGATAGTTGACTAGAGGCTAGATTGTTGAATGTGCTCTGATAGTCGACTGGAGGGATTTCCTATCGATTAGCAATGGGGCAATCGACTACTATGGATGGCAGTTGACTGCTGCTTGTGGACATGAGCACAGAAAGCTGTGTAGCCGACTGAGCATTACACTATGAGCTTGGCAGTCGACTGTCAGTATATCTGTTGGTTGGAATATCAACGTTGATGAAGTCTGTTGTCAGACAATGACAGTGTAGGCAGTCGACTAGTTCCTTTGGGTAGTCGACTGCCAAGCAGAAATCCAGGTCATGCGGAGGCATAAAAGGAGTTGTTCATGGAGAATTTCGGCTATGGTTTTCTTGAGAAGTTCTAGGGGTGATTTGAGGCGAAGTGCTGGTGCATTTCAGGGTCCTTTAAGCTCATCCAAGAAACCACATCAACAAGCATTAAAAAGCCCTAGTTTGTAAAGTTCTCTTTACATTTCACTATATTTTCTTGTATTTCTTGTATTACTTTTGTAATCACTTGTAAAGGGTTTCTCCACCTCTGGATTATTCCGAGAAGGAGTTTATTAGTGGTGGTTTGTATCACTAGAGCTCATTTGAGCTCGACCCATGGAGTAAGAACCCTAAGGTTTCGAACCACGTTATATCTTGTGTTTTGATTGTGCTTGTGTTTGTCGATCATATTGTATTTCTATATTCCGCTGCGTTAACAAGTATTGTAGACAAGCAAGCACGTGATCGAATTCCAAAAAGCAACGTATAATTGCTATTCACCCCCCTCTAGCGACGTCCAATATTTCTACAAGTGGTATCAGAGACCGGTGGCTCTCAGAAGAAGAAGATGCTCTGATACCTACAATTGGTATCGGAGGTAGGAGCTCTTCTATGGACTAACCACCAAGGAGCAAAAGCGCTAGAGGATGGAGTTGCCCAACGATGGATTTGGATGGGACATCAACACTCAAATTTTGTACACTTTCTATGGACGAGAAGGGTTCAACCAATGGGAGGCATGGATGGAGAATTTCTTCATGATGGACTTTGAAGATTGGGTCATCCTAAAGAAGGGATTCGAATTTCGAAGGGGTCCAAAAGGTGGATACCTCAAGAAGAAGGGATGGACCAAAGAGCAAGCTCAAGCCTTCGAAAGAAATGAAAAGGTAACACAAATGATATTAAATTTGTTACCTAACGATGTCTTGTCTAGATTAGGTGAATTTCAAGATGCCAAGGAGCTATGGAGAAAATTGTCAAAGCTTCATGAAAATTCTTCAACGGCCTCAAGTGAAGAAAAATCTCAAGAGAGTGAGGATTCGGAAATTGAGAGATGCTCAACATCTGGATCGGAAGAGGAAGTTGAAGAAGTCTCCACCTCTAGAATTGAGGGGGAGGATATTAGATCACTGGAGTCGGGGCAAGAAGAACCATCTACTTACAGGAGAGATGAAGAACTAACTCAGGTTCTTACCACCGACCTAGGTAACTCAAGCATTTTAATTAATAGTAAAAATCACATAATATCCTTTGAGTGTAGGGAGCAAGGACACTACAAGAGAAAGTGTCCAAAAAGAGTCAAGAAGACTCAACCGATGCCAAAAGATCCTAAAAACCCTAAGGATGTCGGAGCCCCAATAATCAAGAGTAAGGAGCACATAATTTGCTTCAAATGTCATCAAAAGGGGCACTACAAAAGCCAATTTTTGATGCAGTGAGCATCACTCTCTATTTTTGATGTATGAACCATAGTTAAATGTTAGGATTCACTTGTGTTCTTATATGAGTGTTAAGTGTGCAGGCTTAACAGGAAGTCCTATTAGGTCATGTTGACCAGATACTAGGCATGTATCTTGACAGATCAAAAGG
Organism: Wurfbainia villosa; assembly: GCA_025175895.1. Taxonomy (NCBI): domain Eukaryota; kingdom Viridiplantae; phylum Streptophyta; class Magnoliopsida; order Zingiberales; family Zingiberaceae; genus Wurfbainia; species Wurfbainia villosa. Next base: position 30,392,945 of record CM046000.1, on the reverse strand, counting down.
ATCGGACACTAGGCATGAAGTCCAGATAGGTCGCGTGGACCAGACATTTGGCATGAAGATCGGTTGGGTCAGGAGACTGGACAATCGACAAAAAGTCCAGCTAGGTCAGGCAGACTGGACAGCTGGTGGAAGCTCTGGTGGGTCAGATCGGATGTCAAGAGTGGTAAGTCCGACATGTAGCCGACAGGTAAGCCTCGAGTGAAGAGATGAGGTCGGGTCCTCTATAGGGGGACAAAGCTAGGCGTCGATCCGACGAAAAGTTCGCGTGAGACTTAGTAATCAAGTTAGAGCAGTATTACAACTGTTGTCGCATTTTATATTATCTATTTGTAGTAATCCTGTTTTGCAGAGATTAGTCGACTGGATGGATTCAAGTCAACTGGAAATGGATCAGTCGACTGGATACCTATTTGGCAGGATTAGTTGGTGATCGATCGGAGATCGTGTGATGCAGATGGAAAGGGTTTCATTCGACTGAAGGGTTTGAGTCAACTGAGGAGGCAAACTTCCAGATGCGGAGCCGAGTGACGTGGAGTCGACTAGAGAGGTTTCAATCGACTAGAAGACCACGAATTCCATATCGATGGGCTGATGTGGAGTCGATTGGAAGGCATTCCAGTCGACTGGAAAAGGTTTATAAAATATGTGCTCGACTGGATCCGAGAAAGAATAACAAATCTACATCGAAGTGTTGCTGAAATACTTGCTCATCCATAAAATTCTCATTCCACAACAAGGCGACCTTCCATCACTCTGCGACTACCTTAACAATCCTTAAGTGTCAGTATAAAGTCTTGTATTTCTTTTTAACTTATTATTTTGCTTGTGTACATACCTTTAAGAGTTGGTAGTCTATTATCCAACTCTAATATTTGTAAAAAGTGAAACCCTCCGAAGTCGAGAATTCTCAAGTCAGAGGGTTGTTAGTGATTGCCCATCGAGCCTCTCGGAAGAGCTACGGGTCTTGGACTATCAACCCAGTTAGGGTTGTGAACCAAGTAAAATAAAAAGTGTTATTATTTTCCACTGCATACTCACAATATTTTTCAAATATTCTAAATTGTTTTAAAATTAAAATAAATTTTTTAAACCTCCGAGATTCACCACCCTCTCTCAGAGAAACACGATCCTACACTTGGTATCAAAGCGGGGGCGCTCAGAATTGGGGCAACCACCATCGTGAGCTTTAGAATAATTTTTCTTGCTTTAGAATAATTTAGAATATTTTTTTGCATTTTAAAAATGGCTAGAAATTCATTTTCTGCATATTAGATAATTTAATTAATTTTTTACACTTTAGATTAATTTAATTAATTTTCTGCACTTTAGATTAATTTAATTAATTTCCTACATATTAGATAATTTAATTTATTTTCTACATATTAGATAATTTAATTAATTTTCTGCACTTTAGATTAATTTAATTAATTTTTTGCACATTAGATTAATTTAATTAATTTTCTACACTTTAGATGAATTTAATTAATTTTCTGCATATTAGATAATTTAATTCATTTTCTACATATTAGATAATTTAATTCATTTTCTACATATTAGATAATTTAATTCATTTTCTATATATTAGATAATTTAATTAATTTTCTATGTTTAGGAAAGTATTTAATTAATTTTCTGTATTTAGGAAAGTATTTAATTAATTTTCTGTATTTAGGAAAGTATTTAATTAATTTTCTATATTTAGGAAAACATTTAATTAATTTTTTGCATTTTGGAAAGTATTTAATTAATTTTTTGCATTTAGGAAAGCATTTAATTAATTTTCTACATTTAGGAAAGAATTATTAATTTTCTGCATTCTAGAATTTTTTTTCTTAATTTTCTACTTCTGAGAAAATATTTATTAATTCTTGCATTGAGAATAATTTTTTTTAAAAACAACTCTAGGAATAATTCTAAATTTTAATTAATTTAAATTTAATTTAATATTGTCACGTTTAGAGGGTCTAAGCACTGTTCACCCTCCTCTTTTTAACGGAGAGGATTTTCCCTCGTGGAAGAGGCGAATGGAGTATTTTCTGAAAACTGACTTAGAGGTTTCGTTTTCGATTAGGAAAGGGTTCGTAGCTCCGGTAGATGACTTGGGTGAGTTGTTAGATCCGGAGAAATGGACCACAAATTTTAGAAAAAAGGCTCAAGTCGATTATAAGGCTTTAAACACCTTACAATGCGGACTTACTAATGAGGAGCTAAGTTGAGTCAGGTTCGTTCAAAATTCAAAAGAGTTATGGGATAAACTAATTAAGTTACATGAATAGGCTAACTTGAGTAAACCTGAGGATGGTTTAGTTTTGATGGTAGTAACGAACACAAAAGGAAAGAAATTCAAATCAAGAAAAAGGAAAAGAAAGAAAGCATCTAAGGCAAAATTGAACAAGTCATCGTCAGAAGAGTCGGACGCGGAAATATCAATGAATTTCTTCGTAGCACTCGTAGCAGCCAATGAGTCCGAAGACGAGACAAACTACGAGTCTGAGTCCGAGTCCGAGAGAAGCCACGGATCCAATTCCATTTTTGAAGTTTCAAACGAGGTAACATCTCCCCAAGAAGATAAGTTGTACAACATAATTGCATGCCTAGGTAGGAAACTAGCCAAGTCCGAGAATCAAGTCGACTCACTTCTTGAGGAAGTTCATGTAGGAACCTTCGTGACCGCTAGAGGAGGGGGTGAATAGTGTGTTCATCGTAGGATGATGGAATTCGATTGTGCTTGCTACAAATATATTAGTACGCAGCGAAAATAGAAATAATACAATGCAAACACACAAACACGATCACAACACGAAGATATAATGTGGTTCCGAACCGAATGGTTCCTACTATACGGATCGAGCTCAAACGAGCTCTTGCGATACGTACAACACCACTAATCAAATAAACTCCTTTTTGGAACAATCCGGAGGTGGAGAAACCTTATACAAGTGATTACAATAGTAAACAAATAGTACAAGCACATATAAATATGAAATACACTACAAGTAAAGGAAAAACACTTTACAAATACTCTATTGATTGCTTGATCTTTGGTTGCTTGAATTGCACTTAGAGACCCTAATTTGCAGCCACAAATCGCCCCAAAAACGTCCAAGAACCGGTTCAAAATCCTCCCTCAATGAGATCCCTTTAAAGCTGCTCCTTGAGCTGGATTTCGCCTAGCAATCGACTGATCGGGACCATCAGTCGACTGCCCCTGTAGCCATTGTGACACAACGACATGTGCCACGTTGGATAAGTTCCAATGGATAGACCATCAGTCAACTGATGGATCAATCAGTCGAGTGTTCGGGCCGATCACACGACTGGAGAGCCTTCTGTGCCCGAAATCCCAACCATCAGCGGACTGATCGCTAGATCGATCCAATCTCGAGCGATGAGTCGATCGTCTAACTCGGCAATGATCGCTGTGGCACTTCCCACAGTCAAACCCTAGTTGACTCGCTTCAGTCGACTAACCATAGTCCCAGTCGACTGATACACCTCAAACATGACATTTTAACTCAAGTATAGTGCCCCCACACTTGCTAGACCACCCGTAGCCTAGACCTAAGCCTTCTAGCCACCTCCGTCAGCCTCGCGCCTATCGGATCCCTCCAAGTCATCCATGACTTGTTCATTAATACGCTAGCTTTCAGATGCTTCCATCGGCTATTGTCATGCTAACGGTGTCTACATCGCCAAGGCACATTGGACTTACGCTGCCAAGACTCCCGCTTGGACTTTACGCCGTCAACCATTGGACTTATCCTGCCAAGACTCTCGCATGGACTTTACGCCGCTAATATTCCCCTTGGACTTTCCAAATGCCAAAACTCAAGCTTGGACTTTCCCTTGCCAACCCATGTTGGACTTTCCATGCCAAGACCCATGCTTGGACTTTCCTTTGCCAACCCATGTTGGACTTTCCCTTGCCAATGTTAGTAATATATGAGAGGTGTTCTAAGGCAATCGCCTTATGGTTGTACATAAATGGAGATTCACTATTTGAGTATACATGTTTTCATGTATTTGATTGGATCTTAAACTCATTTACTGAATGTCCGCAATACGATTCATAGCATGAGAGAATTTGTGATTGGATCACAACTAGTGAGTATCTCCACATGTTTAATTGTGATGTATTGGAATTATGCCTAGTCGATGAATTAATGGATTTGGACACCATCAATTCTGTCAAGACTAGCACAAGGTATACTCCTTGGTATATCCAAGCAGTTGATTCTCACTGGATGGAGACATTGTGATGTCCAAAGTTAATCGTGGATGCTAGTTATGGTAACTAGTTCATTGGAGTGACCAGCTGTAAGACTTCATATGGTTCTCTACATATATGGATATGTCAATGAAGTTCTTACTGCAACTTAAGTGCGATGTCCCTTTGACTTGTGGTATTCAAGTCATCTTGGACATGAAGACTTATGCTTTGACATCTTAAGCAAGCATCTCTGAGGAGATGTGGACCTGGGATGATTGGGTATAAGTCGAAGTGACCGAAGGTGTTTGAATAGCCTATAAAGGATTCACCACTCCTTGCGAGGAGATGTATACCCATGGCCTCTCATCGAATTGTTACTAAAGTCTTTGGCCAAAGCATTACATGTTTAGAGTAAGGTACTCTTAGATACCTGTGCAGTAACTAGAATTCGTAGGACAAGGAAATGATACTTGGGCTAGGTGTGACGTAGTTGACCTAGTGGGGACTGATACTATAGACCATGTCCTGAACCAAGTGGGTATAAGATGAGTGAAGGGAACAGGGCACGATGCATTGTAGCTGCTGAAGGGTTTTAGAAATGGTTCTGGAATCAACCGTTGATTTTTCAGTTAATTGGGGATCATGATGTACTACTAGGTGCCACTCATGATCATTCTGTTGGTGCAGGGACACTAGATAATCGAACATATGTTTTGATTATGGCAAAGACACAAAGTTAAGTTTACATCGTTATCTCATGAGCTAAATCGAGTGTGCAAAAAAGTACTAAAGCTGGAGCTGAAGGCTAACGACACCTGGAGGAAGCCACGGTGGTCGGGCGACACTCGAGTGACTTCGGAGGGAGCCGAAGGAATCGAGTGGAAGGCCGGAAGTGAGAGCTACAAGGTAAGTATCGGGGAAAGCTCGTGTGAGTGAGAGATTGTAAGGTCGTGTCCTCTTTACGGGGATGACCGTAGGCGGCGATCCGACTAAGACTTCTTGTGGAAGGTCTAGGTCGAGATCAGACGGTTAGAAACCATCGAATTTATCATTTTCTGAGCTAATCTCTTACTGCAGGGAAGTGGCCAGGCTGGCAGTCGACTGTTGGCCATTGGGTAGTCGACTGATGCTCATCAGTCGACTGATGGGAGTCATCAGTTGACTGATGGGGATGAATCAGCCTTTGCGCTAGGTCAAAATGGATAAGGTTTGACGCGGCCACTTCGCGATAAAAATTACACAACTTCGTGATCTGTTCCGAAAAAAGAGGAGACATATTCAGAGGGAAAAATCTATAAAAGGAGGGGTGGATTCCAACTCCAAACATCATCAAGTTTATTCATCAAGTGCTCCTACAACGGCAATGCTCCAACACCATGATAACGCCGACGCGATAACAAGTTCAGATCTTCTTCATCGGCAACACCATGATAACGCCGACGCGATATATTTTGATATTGTATTCGTTGTTTTTATTCGTAACGAGGTGAGGTAGGCTTGTTGCCTCATCCTCGTACATTCAGTTTTGTGATCGTTGTCTCCTACCTCCAACGAGGAGGAGACATTATAGTGCTTTGCCCTCCGTACGTGGTCTAGGACCGATAGGGCCTTGGAGTAGCAACCGCTGGGTTGTGAACCAAGTAAAATAAATATGTCACTTTATTTTCCGCTGTGCTTACTCTTTTACTTGTGTCTCAACGAACGAATTCGAACGAAAGATTTACGATCGCTATTCACCCCCCCTCTAGCGACGCTTCTCAATCCAACACATTCTATAATTAATGGTTAATTATAGATGGCCAACATAAATCGAAAACCTATTTGGACACACACACAACAAGCATGATCCGAAGGATTTAAAACAAGCTTGAGAATGAGATTCTCAGATCGAGAGAAACTAGGTTTGGTTGGACCAAACAAGAAGCGAGCATGAAATCATTTCAGTCGCAACTGAAGCATGGATGGGTCGAGTCTTATGAAGACATGATGGATAAACCAAATTGGTTTGGTTCTAATCCAATGGTGAAAAATAAACCAAAGTGCTTGGTTTGTTTTAAACGAATGAACCAAAGTTGGTTTGGTTCGTTTTAACTTAAAATAGACCAACTCAGTTCGGTTTATTTTAACTTAAGTTATTGGAGTGGGTTAACGGATTTTGGTTATGAACCAATAACTCTAAGGAGAAGGTTTCTTGATGGTTAAGAAACACATGCTCTATAAAAGCGCGGCTAGAGGTTTGGAGAGTCCTAAGTTTATTTTTGGAAACTTCTCTTCCTCTCCTCTCCCTCTCTTCTCCTTGCCGCCGCCCAAGAGGATCCACGCCCAGCTCTTGAGCCTCCACCCCTTTATGCCGCCGGCATCCAGCTGCTGCCAGCCACCCCTCCGGCGATCCAGCTTGGCTCCAGTGACCAAGGATTAGCCAGCCACCTCCTTTGGCCGGCGCCAAGTCCTCCACCAAGCTGTCCAATTTTTTGGACAGCTTGTTTCTTTCTTGTCGGAGCATTGTTTGGATGGCGTTTGGAGCTTTGATAGCGACTTCCCCTCTGGGGATTGGATCTCCAGTAATCCTCATAGGTGGAGGACCAAGGATTCGTCAATTGGTTGACGAATACCTCTTGGGAGAAGCGAGATTTTGGGGACTCGTTTTGCATCCGAATTTTGATTCGGATTGTGATATACTCTCGATCACATCGTCTTCGACACGAGGCTAGTGACTCCTACGAAGACGAGGTTCGTAGCTTTGTGAAGTTATCCCGACAGTACTCGGCGTGGATATGGATAAAGGCAATTCTAGCAAGAGTTGCTCTGGTTGATGTCATTCCCGTTGCACGTGATACGATAGGTATGACTAACATAATTTCCTTTTATTTCAAAATTTGAAACTGCGATTATGTCTACACATATTGTATCTTGCATGCGTGTGGTGTGTGTGTTGTAATAAATTAGATTTATTGCTTTTAATTCTTCCGCTGTGCACATGTTTACAAAACATGTTCGAACACACACTCATCGCGGTGCCGGGGAAATCCAATAGCCAAGACCCATGCTTGGACTTTACATGCCAAGTACTTAAGACTTGGACTTTGCCAATGACAATCACATTGTCATATGTTTTTGTTGAATATCAAAACAACGCTCGAGTCAAACTCGAGTCCGGTCAATCGTGACCGGGGCCGATTGCACCAACAATCTCTCCCTTTTTGATGTTTGACAAAAACACCCTTGAGTTAGGCCCCTAACTCAAATTCCCTTACCAATTATCCCAAATTTGTAAATTTATAAATTCTTCTCATAAATTCTCCCCCTTTTTGACTAACATCAAAAAGGTTCTCTCCAAGAAGGTCAATGTCTCATACCCCAATGAGATCTTATAATCTCCCCCTTGGTCCAAAACACATTGGATGCCTACAATCTTTTTAGTGATAAGTCCCATATCACTTAAGGGAGACTCCTATGAACTCTCCTAATTTCCAAATTGGGCATCTCAAATTCCCATTCTCCCCTTTACAAGGAAGAATATACATCCATCATCCCAAGATGGATAACTCCCCCTTGACCATTGCACCAACAATGTCCTTGGGAAGTCCCTAAGCCTATAGGGATTCTAAACCATCAAAATTAAGGTCCAAAGATCAACATTGAACTTTCACACACCTTAAAATTGATATATCACCCTAACAACTCTCCTAATCCATATCCAATGGATTTTCACCCTTTCCAATGCTTTCCAAAGTATATCCTAGGGTTAGGAGCAGTTAGGCAACCCTAACCTAGCTGAAATTGAGCTAAACATACCTTATTTACCCGAAATCTGATCGCCATGCTCATCACCGACCGCCATACCTTATTTATTATAAATCAGTCACACAATGACTTTATCGTGCAATGATCGATCGCCATATTTTATCACCGATCGCTAATAGGTGGGCGATCGATAACTGAAATTCTGAATTTCAATTATCAGAAATGAATTTCAAAAATTGATAAATAATTCTACGTAACTCGAAAAATCATGAAAATTCATATGTAAAATACTTATAACAAATAAAATGGGTGAAAAATATTGGAAAAATAATTTACTCATAAAATAGCAAAATTGACACAAAGTTCAAAAGTGAAGAAAAACTTCAATGTTTTAGCTCACTTTGTATCAACTTCATCAGTGGTGATTGCTATCAAAAGATAGACTTCACCAAGGTTTTTCAAAATAATTTTAAAATGGTTTTAAACCCTTATATTGGATCATATTCTTTGGGCTTAATATACATGGCTTGAACATAAGCTTTCCCAATGATCCATCACATGATATAGATGAGTTTTAGTTCATCTAGATGCAAAAACTATGTATCTTGAACTTAACTCATATTCTAGCATCTCTCATGTATCTTGGGTGTATAAATACACATACATGTCAATGTAATGTGAGATGTGGATTTTGTTCTCCTAATCTAGGGGCTCATGCATTTTCCTAAGGTAACACTACTTGATTCCCTTATACATGGGACTTCAAGTCATGCCAATTGACCTTAACTTAATTTGATTTAATGCATGAATGATCATGGCATAAATGATAACATAAATAAACATGGCCAATGATCATGATGTCATGACATATGATATAATCTAAATATACATGACATTAAAAACTAAACCTAAATATACTCATGACATTTTTTATATGATAAAGATAAATATGATGTCATGGCATGTTATATGGAAAATATGGCATGACAAATAAAATATAAAGGTAAATAATACCTAAATTTTAGTATTTATTTCCATTTGTTATCATTAAACCCATTTTTCCATATTATCATTTATTCCCAAGTGTGCCAAAAACCCAAAATGGCACACTTCAACCTCTAAATCTAAATTGTGCCAATTTGATTGATTTTTCATAATCCCAAAAATATATTGGCACATCCTAAACTCTTTTAGGATTTAACACTCAAAACTATTTCTAAGGTATCCATAACTTTGAAAATAACCTAAAGTGCCACCTTTACCATGGTTAGGTTAACTAGCCATCCATTTAAAGTTGGCACACCTCACCCATTTAGCGTGAATCGATCACGCTCCTAGGAACCCAATACCTATTTGAGCTCCTTGGGTTTACTAGGTATTCCTTAGGGATGACCTCCCTAGATACCCTCCTAATGACCCTCCTAGACTTAGAAGCCTTGGTCATTGTGGTCTTAACTAGGTTAACTCTAGGGGTAACTCCCCTTGTAACCTTCTTAGTGACCTCCCTACGTTTCCTTGAAACCCTAGCCACTAGACACACACCTTGGTTGCCTTAAGGGATGGCTTCTCCAGTAACCTTGGTCTTCCTAGACCTAGGTTGTGTTCCATAATCGAATGGAACACTATGGTAGGTCTCCTTGGGCTTAGGTTTGTGACCCAAATCTTTCTTGCCCTTTGATGGTTCTTGTTTCCTAGGCCTTTGACTTTGACTCCTAGACCTAGATTTTTGATCACTTGACCCTTGAAATTGATTTTGCATTTTCTTAAGGGTCTTCTCTAATTTCTCAAGCCTTGACCTCAAGGCTTGATTTTCTAGCTCTAATTGTCCAATTTTTGCTTTTTCATCTATTCTTTGGACATTATTTTTCCTAGGCATATGCCTAGTCCATTTAGGGTTAAAACCTAGGTGGTTCTCTATTTTCCTAATACTTTCCTTAGATAAAATATTTTTAGGGACATTAGTCCCAAATTTCTCCTTATCCCTAAGGTTGACATTCTTAGCACCTAGACAATAAAATCTATTTTTACTAACATGCTTTTCATGAGTAATACCAACTGAATTAAAAGCATGATTTTGACTTTTAATTTAAGAAGATGCATACTTAAAGGTTACCTTAGGGTTTGCCTTATTGGGATGTATATTGAAAGCCTAGTCTTTGTATGGACATCTTCATTTTGAAATAAGAATCACATGATCATTGTTTGCATTTTATATTTATTATATGTGTGCATCTTGTCTAATACTTTACATTGTAGATAACATGGTGTGTGGTGTCACACAGAGGATCATGTTATCAGTTTCTTGTAGAGTAAAAGTAGAGGCTCACAACCAAGATGATTTTAGACAAACCATTGGCATGGTTGTAGTGTAATTTGGTATTGGTTTATCTTGACCATAGAATTACACTAGTACACTTTGTGTGTATCGAGCAGGGCCGACTTAGAGGTGATTCAATTTATACTGACTATATAATTGAATCGGACCTCGGATATTATGGTGTACATGCTCTTAATTTCGATATAATAACGAGCACATGTACTTAATATTTATTTATTTGATTTACCAATGGGCGAGATTTATGGGTTAAATCGATAGGCTTGTTAAGTTTGGAAATTATATTATTTACATGGTGTGTCGTTGATTATAGGAGGAAACCGTGTCCTATGTATTAGGATGATGATATCCCCTTGAGGATCTCATAAGGATCATCATGTAAACCTACAGGTGGTCCAGCATGATGATAAGGTTAAGTGGTACTACTCATGGATTTAGATGAATTAATTAATTGTCAATAAATTAATTAATTAATGGACATTCGATATCTTAAACACGGGGAGATATTTGTACAATTAATATATGGATCCCATATTTAATTATGGGTGTTGGTGAGGTAGATCAATGATAATCCTCTAGTGGAATGGATTATCATCAATGGATCGAATTTTATGTGGGTCGGATTCATTAGGTGGCCAAGATCCAACTCCTCTTAATGGTCCCTATTGTTGCCTATTAAAACCCTCATGAATCCTAGATCTAACTGACACGATTAAATGGAAGCTTGAGCAAAATCTATAAATAAGGTTCCAAGGCTTGGGTAGCAACTTAAGTTTTGGAAGCTAGGGTTTTTGGAGTTGGCGATAAAGGGTTTGGGTGGCAAGCAAGTTGTGGGAGGCAAGGGTTTTGGTGGCTCTTCTCCTAGAGCCGGCACCAACACATAGGGGCAAGGGCTTTGGTTTTTCCTTCCCTTCCCTTCACTTGGCCGGCGCCCTTCACCCTCTCTCCTTGGTGTTGGTGCAGGGAACTAGATAATCAAATGTAGGTTTTGATTATGGCAAAGATCCAAAGTTAAGGTCATATTGTTATCTCATGAACTGAATTAAGTGTGCAGGAAATGGTTAAGCTAAGCCGAAGGTCAGCGACACCCGGAGAATCCTGAGTCGGGAAACCGTGGTGGTTGGGCAACATCGAGGGAACTTCGTGGGAGTCAAAGAACCCAGGTGGAAGACCAGAAGCAAAGCGACAGGTTATAAAGGACCAAAGGTAAGCACAAGTGCGAAGAGAGATGGTAAGGTCATGTCCTCTATACGGGGACGACCGTAGGTGGCGATCCGACTAAGACTTCCTGTGGAAGGTCTAGGTCGAGATCGGACGATAAGAAACCATCGCATTTACCATTTTTTGTGCTAACCTCTTACTGCAGGGAAGTGGCCAGGCTGGCAATCGACTGCTGGTCATTGGGCAGTCGATTGATGTACATCAGTCGACTGATGGAAGGCATCAGTCGACCGATGGCGATGAATCAACCTTTTGTGCTAGGTCAAAATGAATAATGTCTGACACGGCCACTTCGCGATAAAATATAGTACCACCTCATGATCAGTTCCAAAAGATGAGGGGACTTATTCCAACGCAAAACTCTATAAAAGGAGTGTTGGAGTATTGAGAATACAATCAAAGTCTCACATTGGTAAGACATGGAAAAGATCATGTGCTTATAAGATGAAAAGATATCTCTATTGGCATGAGACCTTTTGGGTAAAGCCCAAAAGCAAAACCATGAGGGCTTAGGCCCAAAGTGGACAATATCATACCATTGTGGTGATATGTGGATCTTATAGGCACTAACAATTGATATCAGAGCCATGGCCCTTGTCAAGCCATGAACCTCGAACGAAGGAAGTTGAGCTCCCATGTCCGGATCAAGAAAATCAGATACCAAGCAGGAAGTCCAGTTGGGTCGGGAGGACCGAACAACTGGAAGGAAGTCTAGTTGGGCTAGAAGGGCTGGACAATTGGCAGGAAGTCCAGCTGGGTCAGGAGGACCAAACAGTTGGCAGGAAGTCCTAGTGGGTTGAGGATCGGACATCAAGCAGAGGATGTCCTTCGAGGATGGATAGGCTTGAGGGGGGGTCAATGTGGTCCTTCGTTTGAGGGGAGGATTGTTGGAGTATTGAGAATACAATCAATGTCTCACATTGGTAAGACATGGAAAAGATCATGTGCTTATAAGATGAAAAGATATCTCCATTGGCATGAGGTCTTTTGGCTAAAGCCCAAAAGAAAAACCATGAGGGCTTAGTCCCAAAGTGGACAATACCATACTATTGTGGAGATATGTTGATCTTATAGGCACTAACAAGGAGGGGAGGACTCCAACCCAAAAATTAATCAAGATTATTCTTAAGTGCTCCTACAATGCCAAAGCTCCAACACCATCGTAACGCCGACGCGACATCAAGCTTTCATCTTCTTCGTCGACAATAGCAACAAGTATTTTTGTATACTGTATTCTTTGTTTTAACCGTAACAAGGTGAGGTAGGCTTGTTGCCTCATCCTCGTGCTTTCGGTTTTGTGTTCGTTGTCTCCTACCTTCAATGAGGAGGAGACCTTATAATGGATTGCCCCTTCATACGCAGTCAAGGATCGTGGGGCCTTGGAGTAGTAACCGCTGGGTTGTGAACCAAGTAAAAATAAACTTGTCCTTTTTATTTTTCCGCTGTGATTGCTCATATATCGAACGAACAAAAAGAAAATTTTTACGCACCCCCCCTCTAGCGACGCTTCTCGATCCAATAATTAATATCAGAGCGGGGGTGCTAAGATTTGATGAAACCACCAATCTAGCACTTTTTGACTTTCTTTTTGTATTTTTTAATTCATGTTTTTTTTAGGATTTTTTGTCTTCTGCACTACTAATCCAAGATGAAGTCTTGGTACTTTTCTTTTGGTTGTGTGTTTGCAAGTATTCTCTTTTGGAGTTGTCGACGGTAAAATGGCCATAACATTCCACACAAGTGGACTCACGAAACAATCTACCTACCAAATCGATGCTCTCTAAGAGATCTACAGTTCTTACCAGGGTTTACCCTTGTAACAAGCTGTCTTCATCCCCAAAAACCAACGTTTAGTACCCTTTCGGGGACATCGAAGGTCGTAAGTTTCTAGTTTTTGTTAGTTTCTTATTCTTTTTATTTATTTATGTTTATTTCTTATTATTTTCTGCATTACTAATCCAAGACCAAATATTGGAATTCCTTTTGGTTTTTATTCGTGTTTTGCAAGATATTTAATGGCTCACATTGAGGGGCATAGCACCACCCAACCTCCGTTCTTTAACGGAAATGATTTCCGTTATTGGAAAGGTCGGATGGAGTGTTTCTTGAAAACAAAAGTCGAGACTTGGATAATAATCCAATCCAGCTTTGCTCTACCCACCAATGATCAAGGGGAGCCCTTGGATTTCGACAAGTGGACCAATGCAACCAAGAGGCAAATCGAAGCCGATGCAAGAGTAACCCAAATATTGCAATGCGGCTTGTCCAAGGAGGAGCTCAACCGACTTGGACCATTCATTAGCACCAAAGACCTCTGGAACAAATTAATTGATCTACACGAAGGGGCATCCGATGCTAAGGTATGTAAAAGAGATTTACTTTTAAATAAACTGTATAATCTAAAGACGCAGGATCACGAGATCGCTTCACAACTCCATGCGCGGATCCAAGACATTTTGAATGGCCTACATGCCATCGGACAAAAGCTAGACAATCGGGATGTAATAAGATACGCTCTTAATGCTTTTCCTAGGATCACCTTGTGGGCATCCATGGTTGATGTCTATAAGGTATCTAAAGATTTATCTAAGATTAGGTTAGACAAATTCTTTTTAGAATTTGAGTTACATGAACAAACTAACGTGGTCTCGGTCCAGAGAGGTGTTGCTTTACTTGCAGGACGAAGAAGAAAGGAGAAGAGCAAGCCACCTCCTGAGCAAGAAGAAGGATCCGAACCCGAGGATGAATCCAAATCTGAATCCGAAGAGGAGGCCGCAATAGTCAACATGGTGTGGAGAATAGTTCGACAAGAAAGAAGGCAATTGAAGAACAAGAACCAAGAGCAATTCAAGTCAAGGAGGCGGCCAAAGCAAAAGGGAGCAAGGAAATCCTTCCATGAAAATTGGGACAATGGAGAAGAAGGCATCGATATAGCTTACATGTCAAGACCGGAGGAGTCTGAGTCTGAATCTGAATCCGAGTCCAACTACAACTCCGACTCTGACCCCGAAGACTACTTCAATAGGAAACTCAAAGTTGGACCAAAAGGGAAAGTCAAGATTAGCCGCTCTTTAATTAGTACACTTTACCTTACAATTAAAATTCTTACTATGAAATTAACTAAGTCCGAGTCTAGGGTTTAGTCGTTACTTGAGGAGGTTGAAACCCTCAAGCATGAGGCTACTCTAACCTCTTCAACTAGTCAAGTTCAAGAGGGAAACTCAACCCAAGTTGAAAAACTTGAGGAGGAGAATTCTCTCTTGAAAGACCGAGTTCAAGAGGTCGAGGCTAGGTTGGAAAGGTTCACGTTGGGATATAAGAATCTTAACAGACTACTTGGAACCCAAAGAGTCATGTACAACAAAGTCAGACTCGGATTTAGGACAACGACTACAAATAGGTCTTACATGTCTATTGTGAATCGTAGTCATCAAAGAGTCCAAGCATGGGTCCCAAAGGTTTTATTGAACTCACATATAAGGACTAATAGGTATTGGATTCCCCAGGATCAAGTTCATTATTTGAATAGACCATATTGGTTCAATGGTCTAGGGGGAGCTAACACTAAAATAGTATATCCGCTTCCTTAGCAAAACTATTGCATGATTAGTTATTTTATTTTAATTTTCAGAACGTCTAGATAGGGAAAATAGTTAGTCAACTCTTGACAAGGAGTACAAGTATGCACTCTTCGAAGAGTGTCCTCAAGCCATCATTGCTCAAAAGGGTTTCTACTTCTAAGCCGAAAGGCAAGAAGAAGAAGAAACAAGGAGAAGCAAAGATGTTGGGAGGATCTCAGGGAAGAGTGAAGAAGCCGAAAGGCAAGTACTTCCCTTGCAAGCAGGATGGACATTGGAAGAAGGATTGTCCCAATCCAAAACAGAACAAAAGTATATCTTTTGGTCTAGTTGTTGTAACATGGTTAGCGGTGTTATCTACCGACACCTGGTGTGTAGATACGAGAGCCACTAATCATGTCTGCAATACTTTGAAGGGGTTCCAGGAAACCCGACGACTAGCTAAAGGGGATATTACCATTTACTTGGGCAATGCCATGAAGATGGCATCTATTATAGTGGGAGATGTTTTATTTATCTTTTGAGAAAAATAAAGGTTTTTGGTTCTTAAGAATTTCCTTTATGTACCCTTATTTAGAAAGAATTTATTTCGGTTTCTAAATAGTTTTTGGATGGATAATCTATTTCTTTTCATGATAGATTTGTTATAAAAGGAATAGGGGTATTATCTATTCAGGTACATAGATAGGAAATTTATAACTTGAACCATAAGCTCCCACGATGCAAATAGAAGTTAATAACTCATCTTCTAATTCCAATAAGAGAAAAGAACCTTCGAAGATGAACCAAACATATCTTTGGCTTCTTAGGCTTGGTCACATTAACCTAAGCAGAATTCAAAGGTTGATAGCTGATGGACCTTTGGGTTCATTAGTGGTGGAGGATCTCCCAACCTTCAAATCTTGCTTGGAGGGTAAGATGACCAAGAGGCCTTTTTAAGGCCAAGGGGTATAGAGCCAAAGATTTGTTAGAAATGGTTCATTCTGATTTGTGAGGTCCTATGACTATCTAGGCAAGAGGTAATCTTGAATATTTCGTCTCTTTCATAGACGATTATTCAAGATATGGATGACACTACGATCTGATTGTGGTGGTGACAACCTCTTGGGAGAGTTTAGGAACTACTTATCAGAGGTTGGAATTCAATGGCACACCCCAGAGCAGTAGCAGCGATCAAGGGAATAAGACTCTTATGGAGATGGTTAGATCGATGATGAGTTATTCTGACTTGTTTTGTAGTCCTAGAGATCAGAGGGTGATCATTAACACGAATGCCAAATTTCTAGAGGAAGACTATGTGATAAGCCACAAGCCCAAGAGTAAAATTATTCTGGAGGAGTTAAAAGGGAAGTCACTTCTTTAGTACCACCGGTACAAGAGGATATACCACATGTCACTGCACCGCGTGTCACAGAGGATACACAGATGATACCTCGTCATAGTGGGAGGGTTGTGAGACAGCCTCTCAGATTCATGTTTTTGAACAAATCTTCTGATTTGGTCCCTAGCAAACATG
Organism: Wurfbainia villosa; assembly: GCA_025175895.1. NCBI lineage: Eukaryota > Viridiplantae > Streptophyta > Magnoliopsida > Zingiberales > Zingiberaceae > Wurfbainia > Wurfbainia villosa. The sequence goes on along the minus strand of CM046000.1, from coordinate 30,376,341 downwards.
AACCTGATGCCTAGACATACGACGAGGCAATCCAAGATATAAATACAACATCTTTGCAAAGTGCAATGAATACTGAGATTGAATCTATGGATTCAAGACAGGTCTGGGAGCTCTTATGCATAGCAACTCATATGGATTATGAGGTGTGACAGATGGATGTCAAGACAGGATTCCTTAGTGGAAGTCTTGAGGAATCCATCTACATGAAGCGACCAGAGGGATTCATTGCTAAGGGCAAAGAGCGTATTGTATATAAGCTTAATCGGTCCATTAATGGACTGAAGCAAGCTTTGAAGTCTTGGGACATCCGCTTTGAGGAAGTAAATCCAGTCTTATGGATTTATTCAAAGTTTGGATGGGTCTTGTGTATATCAGAGATGTGACGGAAACGTAGTGGTATTTTTGTACTATACGTAGATGACATTTTGGTGGTTGGCGACAACATCGAAGTGTTATCAGACGTAATGGTATGGTCATCCAAACAGTATGATATGAAGGACTTGGGAGAAGTGGGTCACAACCTTGGGATCAAGGTTGTTGTGCTTATCCCAAGCTTCATACATAGACATGGTTTTGGATCGTTTTAGCATACAAAACTCCAAGAAGGGTTTTCTACCTTTCAGGTATAGAGTTACTTTATCTAAGGAGATGTGTCCAAGATCATCTGAGGTGATAAAGGAGCTGAAGGCGGTTCCTTATGCTTCGGCAGTAGGAAGCCTCATGTATGCTATGTACGAGACAAGATATCTGCTTTGCCGTGGGCATGGTTAGCAGATATCAGAGTAATCCAGGACAGGGACATTGGAATGCAGTAAAAGCATATATTGTAGTGCCTGAGAAGGACTAGGGATTATATGTTAGTTTACCGGGCAGACCAATTACTCCCTGTGGGTTGCATGGATTGCGATTTCCAATCAGATAGGGATAACAGTAAGTCTACCTCAGGTTTTGTGTTTACTTTAGGAGGTGGAGCCATTGTATGGAGGAGTGCCCAGCAGAAATGCGTGGCGGACTCCACCATGGAAGCTAAGTATGTGGCAGCCTATGAGGCAGTCAAAGAAGCTGTGTGGCTCAGGAACTTCCTGATGGACTTGAATGTGATTCCTGGTTTGCCCAGAACTATCACAATTTATTGTGATAATAATAGTGCAGTTGCAAACTCGAAGGAACCACGAGCCCATAAGGCTAGTAAACACATACAGTGCAAGTACCACCTGATATGAGAAATCGTAAAGGAGGTAGAAGTTGCTGTCGCCTAGATTGCATTAGAGGATGACCTGGTAGACCCTTTCACTAAGGCCCTTCTAGCGAGAGCTTTGATAGGCATGTGGAGGGAAGGGGAATCAAATGTATGGCAGTATGATGACAGCATTGTCTTTTAGTATATGTGGGAGATTGTTGGGATGTATACTGAAAGCCTAGCTCTTTGGTATGAACATTTTATTTTGAAATAAGAATCACATGATCATTGTTTGCACTTATATATGTGCATATTGTCTAATACTTTACATTGTAGATAACATGGTGCTTGGGTGTGGCACAGAAGATCATGTTATCAGTCCCTTGTAGAGTATAAGTAGAGGCTCACAACCAAGATGGTTTTGGACAAACCATTGGCATGGTTGTAGTGTAGCTTGGTATTGTTTTGTCTTGAACATAAAGTTACACTAGTACACTTAGGTGTATTGAGCAGGACCGACATAGAGGTGATTCAATTTGTTGCTAACTACATAATTAAATCGGACCTCGGATATTATGTTGTACATGCTCTTAATCCTGATATAATAACGGACACATGTACTTAGTATTTATTTCTTTGATTTACCAGAGGGTGAGATTTCTATGGATTAAATCAATATGCCCGGTTAAGTTGGGAAATTATATTATTTACATGGTGTGCCGTTGATTATAGGAGGAATCCGTGTCCTATATATTAGGTTGATGATGTCCCCTTGAGGAGCTCATAAGGTTCATCATGTAAACCCTGCAGGTTGACTTAGTCAACATGATGATAAGGTTGAGTGGTACTACTCGAGGAGTTAGATGTTAATTAATTGATGATCAGTAAATCAATTAATTAACGGACATTCGATATCTTAAACACAGGGAGATGGATGTACAAATAATATATGGAGCCAATATTAATTTATGAGGGTTGGTGAGGTAGTTCGATGATGATCCTCTAGTGGAATGGAACATCATTGATGGATCAAGTTTGTGTGGTTCCGATCCATCGGGTGGCCAATACCCAACTCCTCCTCATGGTCCCTATCGTAGCCTAATATAAACCTCATGAAGTCTAGATCAAATGATGGAAAACAAATCTCTAGATCCGATGGTTAGGATTAAATCCCTAGAATCGACGGTTGAGATTAAATCTCTAAATCCGACGGTTGAGATTAAAACCCAAGAACCGACGGTAGAGATTAAACCAAGGCCTAAACCTAACTCTATATAAAAGGGAGAGGAAAGGTTGGATAAGGTGGGCGGCAAGTTTAAAAGATTGATAAATTTTTTTTTTTCCTAATTCTATGCCACCTTGGGCGGCAAGATTAGAATTAGTTAAAAAAAAAATTTAAGATTAGAATTGGTGAAAATTTGTTTTCCTATGCCACCTTGGGCGGCAAGATTATAGGAAGAAATTTTTTTTACTAATTCCTTGCTATCCTTGGGCGGCAACAAAATTGGGAATTAGTTCCTATATTTTTGGCTACCTCATCAATAACCAACTTTCTCCTAAGTTCTATAAATAGGGGCTTAGGCTTGGGCGGTAAAAAAAAGAGATATGGATTAGGGTTAGGGTTTGGTTGATGGGGTTGGGCGGCTAGGGTTAGGGTTTTGGGGATTAGGTTGGGCGGCAACATGGAGATGAAGATCTTCTTCTTCTTCCTTCTAAGTGTTGGCCGGCCACTATCCATGTTCCCTATACCTTGGCCGGAGCTCAACCTATTCTCCTTCCATTCATCCTTGGCCGGAAATTAGGAAAGCTTTGTCTAGGGTTTGGGTGGCAACAAGGAGGAGGATTGTTTTCCTTTCCTTTCTCCAAGTGTTGGCCGGCGCCCATACCCTTGGTGTTTCTCTTTCGGTTGGCTTCCATACTCCATTCCATCTTCTCTTTGGACCGGTGGCAAACATCATGCTTGGAGCTTGATGGTTGGTCCTAGAAAAGAGATGAGTTTTGTTTCCATTTTGTTCTCTCTATTCTTGGGGCCGGCGGTATCAATCCTTTGTGGATTGGTGGTTGGCAAAAGCAAGAAGGGAAAGAGAGTTCTTCTTTCTTTGGATTGAAGAAGATCTAGGATGCTTCAACTTGTGGAGGATCTTCGCCCACACGAAGTCTTCAAGGAGGTTAGGACATACGATAGAAGATCAAGAGGTATAAAAGATTTATAACTTTTATTATTGTTCTTTGCATGTTCTTATTTGATATGCTAGCTTCTGTTTTTTATGTTAGTATATGTTGATTATACTAGTTTACATATGCATGTATTTGTATAATCATGGACCCTGAATAAGAAACACAAAAACCGGCAATCCGTCCGTCGTCTCTTCCGCGGCTAATCGACTAGAAGAGTTTGGATGCTTGAACAACTAGTTTGTTCAAGCGATCGCTCAAGTCGTTGGCACGACGACGAATTGGTTGTGCTTAGGAAACTCATCCCATCCGGATTAGTTTTCATTTGTTGAAAATTTTAATCCGGGGACATGGGAGCCAATGAGCATTCCGAGGAATAGTGTTGGATCGATGTGATTCCTAGAGGGGGGGGGGGTGAATAGCGAAAAACCTTTTCTTTTTCTTTCGTTAAAACTCGAGAGATAATTAGTTAATTGCAGCGGAAATGTAAAAATAAAAAAAAAACAATCGACACAAGGGTTTTACTTGGTTCGTAGCCGAAGGCTACTACTCCAAGGCCCTAGTGGTCCTTGACCACGTACGGAGGGCAAAAGCACTAAAGGAACTCCTCCTCGTTAGAGGTAGGAGTTAATCGATACAAGAAGGAACCACAAAAACTTGAGGTAGAGGGACACTCCCCCTCTCCTCGTATACGATAAAAGCTCCAGAAATGTAAATGACAAGAAAAACTAATACCGACGTACAAGAATAATAAGAGTTAAACCTAGACGTCGGAATGGAAGGACTTCATTGTCGGAGAGTTGCAACTTAACGGAGACTTTTTGGAGGCTTAGAATTTTTGATGAAACCCTAGGTTTGGCACTCCTTTTATAGCCTTTGAGCCCCTTTTCTAGTAGGTCTTCAACCAATCACAAATGGACACCAAACCGCTTTGAGGTGGAGTGATAAGCCTTGACTCCTCGAATCTGATCATTGACCATCAGTCGACTGATGGCCATCATCATCGTGATGGCGATCGGTCGATTGATGACCTTCACGATCGCGATACACGGCAGTCGAGTCCTCCAAGCTGGCAGTCGACTGATGCTTGCTCGATACTTACGTGTCGCTTTTGCTTCCGGCCTTCCACTCGATTCCTTCGGCTCCCTCCGAAGTAACTCGAGTATCGCCCGACCACCGCGGCTTCCTCCGGGTGTCGCTAGGCTTCATCTCCAGCTATATCAATCTTCTGCACACTCGATTCAGCTCGTGAGAAAACAAAATAGACTTAACTTTTGTGTCTTTGCTATAATCAAAACACAGGTTCGATTTCGGTGCCTCACTGCACCAACAATCTCCCCCTTTTTGATATATGGCAAAAACACACAAAGTTAAGGAAATTAAGTGCATGAAACAGTAAAGACAAGAAGCAAAAGTAGGAGTAGTAAAAATATTTCTCAAGTTCTCCCTTAGAGGAACCTCCTTGACCGAGGGTGAGTACTTGAAAAGACTTTTAGTTCTCCAAACACAAAAGTTAAGTTAGGCTTCTTAGAGTCAAAAATAAGTGCAAGTTAAGTAATCAAAAGTTAAGTCAAAGGTTAATTATTCAAAAGGTTTAACTTTTGATTTCTTAACTTGGGCCTTTAAAGTTTTCAATTCAAGAGTTGAAACCTAAACCTTACTCCCCTTAACTTAGGCCAATCAAAGTTTTAAGTTAAGTTATCAATTTCAAAAATTTAAAATTGAACTTTGGCCTTTTCTTGAACCTTAACTTTGGCCTTTTCTCCCCCTTTTGACATAAATCAAGGAAAAAGTGGGGGGGTTTTAAGAAAACCCTAAGTCCAAGCATGATGATTTTAAAAATAGTATGTGAAAATAATTCATCTAAATGTTCAACTCTAGTTTGACTTGATTGAAATGATATTATCAACAAGTCCTGATTAGAGTTGGTTAATATTAGTTGCATATTTATACTCCGAGGTTCATATTGACGCACTTGATCTACATCTTGGAACCTGGAGTAGGGTCCTAACATCTCACGCCCATCTACGTGGCTAAGTACACAAACACATTAGTCCTATGTATTGTGAGATGTACTGGCTCCTTAAATCTATAGGTGCATGATATCTAAGGTATGTCCTATGCTAGTTCAATCAAAATGAAAAATAAGAAATAGTAGTAAGAAAATATAGTTTGCAAGTTCTTATTCTATTACGCACATGCCCAATTTTCGTCTTAATAGACTAAATTCGGCTTCGGGTAGGGGTTTAGTAAATAGGTCTGCTAGGTTAGATTTTGATTCGACGTACTCGAGTTGTATGGCTCCGTTGGCCACATGTTCTCGAATGAAATGGTGTTTGACTTCTATATGTTTGGTCCTAGAGTGACATATTGGATTCTTGGTAAGATTAATTCAACTAATGTTATCTACGTAAAGTTTAGTATTCGTAAAGTCTAACTTAAAGTCGCGGAGGGTGTGCTTCATCCAAAGAAGCTGAGTGATACACTCACCCATCGCAATGTATTCGGCTTCGGTGGTAGACAAGGCAACACAATGTTGCTTCCTACTGCACCAACTCACTAGACTCGAGCCGAGTAGTTGACAACAACCACTCTTGCTCTTTCTGTCGAGTTTACTACCAGCATAATCCGAATCAGAGTAGCCGATTAGTTCGAACTCGGTAGATCTAGGATACCAAATACCGACATTAAGTGTACCCTTTAGATATCTAAGGATACGCTTAACTAGGGTTAGGTGAGACTCCTTGGCACAGGTTTGAAATTTGGCGCACATACTTACTGTAAATAAGATATCAGGTCAGCTTGCAGTTAAGTACAGGAGACTCCCTATTACACTCTTATAGTATTTTAAGTCAATGGACTTACTTTCTAGGTCTTCTCCTATGTAAACATTAATCGCCATTGGGGTGTTTATTATCTTAGCGTCTTGCATTCCAAATCTTTTAATTAACTCCTTAGTGTATTTTTGTTGATATAGGTATATACCATCCTTAGTTTGTTTAATTTGTAGACCTAAAAAGAAACTTAACTCGCCTACCAAGTTCATTTCGAACTCACTTTCCATGAGCGAAACGAACTCGTTTAGTAAGGCTGAGTTAGAGGTTCCAAAAATTATATCGTCTACGTAAATTTGAGCTATGAATATTTCTTTACCTAAGGTTTTTACAAAGAGAGTTGGGTCAACTAAGCCTTGGTTAAACCCTTTTGACTTAAGATGGATTGAAAGTCTCTCGTACCAAGCTCGAGGAGCTTGTTTAAGTCCATAGAGAGCTTTCTTAAGTTTTAGAACATGGTCGGGTTTATCTAGATTTTCGAATCCGGGGGGTTGGCTAACATAAACTTCTTCTTTAATGTATCCATTTAGGAATGCCGACTTATCATCCATTTGAAACAGCTTAAATCCTCGATGTGCGGCATAAGCTAGCAACATTCGAATGGATTCGAGTCTAGCTACTGGGGCATAGGTTTCGTCGTAATCTAAGCCTTCGACTTGGCTAAATCCTTTGGCGACTAACCTAGCCTTGTTTCTAACTACTTCACCTTTATCATCAAGCTTATTTCAAAACACCCACCTTGTTCCAATTATCGTTTTGTATTTAGGTGGTGGTACTAATTCCCACACTTCGTTCCTAGTAAATTAAGCTAGCTCTTATTGCATTGCAATAATCCAATCGGGATCAAGAAGAGCTTGTTCAATTGATTTGGGTTCTATCTTTGAAATTAAGGAAATTTGACTAAGGTTCCTATAGGATGCTCTAGTTCGAACTCCTAGATTAAGATCTCCTATCACTTGATCGATAGGGTGGTTAGTCTGAGTCCTAGATTGGGTTAGGTTTGTGTCACCTAATGCTTGATCAATGGGGTGACTTGGTTGAACACTAGTTTGGTTGGAGTCATCTATCACTTGATCAATAGAGTGACTAGGTTGACTTAGGTTAGGATTAACACTAGACCTGATCTCCGGATCAGAGTAAGGTCTAGTATGAATCGGCTCGCTAATTGGGGTTGCTGGGGGTTTTGTAGGTTCATGTCCTTCATCAAATACTACATTGATAGTCTCCTCGACTCTAAGGGTGTCGTGGTTATATACTCTATAAGCTCTACTTGTAGTCGAGTATCCTAGAAAGATTCCGGTCGTGGTTTTGGAAGTAAATTTCCCTAGGTAATCCTTAGTGTTTAGGATATGTACCTTACACCCAAATACCCTAAAGTACTTGATGTTAGGTATTTTATCGTGATAAATCTCGTACGAGGTCTTAAGGTGCCTTTTTACCATAAGGATCCTATTTTGGACATAGCAAGCCGTGTTAACGGCTTCTGCCCAAAATCTATCAGGTAGGTCGTATTCATTCAACATGGTCCTAGCGGCTTCTTGTAGAGTTCGGTTTTTCCGTTCCACTAGGCCATTTTGTTGAGGGGTCCTAGGGCAAGAGAATTCATGGTGGTATCCGTTTAGGTTACAGAAGTCGGTGAACCTTTGATTTTCGAATTCACCACCATGATCGCTTCTAAGTCTTTTAACCTTAAGGTCTTTTTTATTTTCGATTAATTTGAATAGATTGATTAATTGATCTAGGGTATCATTTTTATGTTTGATGAACCTAACCCAGGTAAACCTGGAGTAGTCGTCAATTATGACTAAGCAATATTGACTTCTATTGAGTGACTTGGCTCCATGTGAATCGAATAGATCCATATGCAGGAGCTCAAGTACACTTGAGGTTCGTTCTTGGTTAGTTAACTTGTTTTGTGTCCTAGGTTGTTTTCCTTTAAGAATTGTTTTAGAGGTTTCGTTGGTATTAATTATGCATTCATTTTCTAGAAATATAACCTTATAGTTATTATCACACAATTGGCTTACACTAAATAAGTTATATTCAAAATTCTCTACAAGTAATACATTTTTAATAACGAAATTCGTGTTAAGCTCGATATCACCTGATCCGACTATTTTGAGCTTGCCGTTATTCCCAAAGGCTACCGATCCTTGTCGTTTGAATCGAAGCTTTGCGAATTTGAGTTGATCCCCGGTCATGTGTCGGGAGCAACCGCTGTCCAACATCCATTGATCCTACACACAAGGTGGTTGGATTGGATGTTAGATTTTTTGTTAAGAAAATTGGTTGTAAGTTGTTAACCCTAGGACATCTCACCGGAGTCTATATGATCAAGCATGTTATACTTATGTGTTTTTTTTTTTGAGATGACTTTCAATTAAGTTGATTGAGTGGATTTAGGTTCAAGTAATTTTATGTTAGATTTGGATTTAACCCTAGGCTTGTCAAGTTTACCTTTTCAAGATCATGGCTTCCAGGTCGTGGCGAGGCATAGGGGCCTTCTTTTATCGGATCATCGACCACTTCCTTAGACAAAGCCATTTTCAAGAAAATGATGACTTGACTCACCTAAAATTATTTCCTCGTCTAACTAGTTATTTTTGAAAAGAGGCTCCCCGAGGCTCAATCTTTTCGAAGAATTTTAGTTGGTTATGTTTTTGAAAAGAGGCTCCCCGAGGCTCAATCTTTTCGAAAAATTTTAGTTGGTTATGTTTTTGTTCTAAGTGAGTTCACAAGTTTTAAAGTACAAACTTTCTAAGTTAAAGCATAAACATTCTAAGTTAAAACATGCAATTTCTAAGTTAAAGCACAAACATGTTTTGTACTGGCTCCCCCTAGACCATTGAATCGGTTCGGTCTATCCACATAGTGGATTTGGTCCTTGGGAACCCAGTACGGGTTGGATCCTAGAGTTGAAATCAAAGTGGTCTTAGGGACCCATGCTTGGACACATTTTTTATGTCTACTTACGATTGACATATACGACTTATTGGTCGTGTTTGAGCTAAACCCTAGTCCGACCTTGTTGTACACGGCCCTTTGCGATCCAAGTAGGAGGTCAAGTCCTTTGGATCCCGAAGTGAACCTTTCCAACGTGTTCCTAAGATCTTCGACTTGACTTTTCAAGAGAGAGTTCTCAACTTCGAGCTTTTCAACTCGAGTTGAGTCCTTCTCTTGAACTCGACTAGTCAAAGAGGTTAGGGAGACCTCGTGTTTGAGGGGTTTAACCTCCTCAACAAGGGTCTCGACCTTGGACTCGGACTTAGCTAACTTCCTAGACAAAAACCTAACCGTATTATGTAAAGTATTAAATAAAGCTCGACTCACCTTAAGGGTATCTTTTGAACCGGATGTGTATCCGTGGCTTGACTTGAAGGTAGCTTCGTAGTCCGAGTCATCCTCAGGTTCTAACTCAAGTTTGGTCTCCGTGTCTGACTCAATTGATTTCGCCATGAAGATGTGGTCTTCGTCTTCTTCGGATGACGCTTCTTCCCATGTCGCATTGAGGGCCTTCTTATGCTTAGGTGCTTGGTGGTTGAGCTTGGGGCACTCGGACTTGATATGTCCAAACCTGTTGCACTCATAACACCTAATGTTAGAACTTTTAGGCTTACCTTGGTTGGGTCGAGTCGTGGTTCGCTTTCGTCCCTTGGCTATCCTTCGAGCTAGGTTCATTAGTTCGGCAGTCAACTCCGGGTCAACTTCTTCTTCGGACTCGTCTTCCTCCTCGGTTGGTGGTGGCTTGCTTGCGATTTTCTTCTTCTTTGAACCTGCAAACAAGGCTATACCCCTCTCGGGTTCCGAGTTGGATTGTTCATGTAATTCGAAATCGGAAAAGAGTTCATCTAACCTAATTTTAGAAAGATCCTTGGAGAACTTATAGGCATCAACCATGGATGCCCATAAGGTAGTCCTCGGAAAAGAGTTTAGGACATACCTTATAAGGTTGCGGTTTTCGACCTTTTGCCCGATTGCGTGTAGGTTGTTGACTATGTCTTGGACACGGGCGTGGAGTTGCATCGCGGACTCGTGTTCCTGCATTTTTAGTGTGTACAATTTATTGAATAACAAATCACGTTTGCAAACCTTAGCTTGATCCGATCCTTCGTGTAACTCGATTAGCTTTGTCCAAAGATCCTTTGCGCTTATGAAGGGGCCGACGCGATTTAGCTCTTCCTTGGATAGGCCGCATTGAAGGATTTGTGTTGCCTTGGCGTCGGCTTCGACTTGTCGTTTTGTTGCAACGGTCCATTGATCATAATCCAAGGAGTCACCCACTTCATTAGTCGGAAGTGTGAAACCCGTTTGGATTATGATCCACATCTCGATTTGGGTTTTGAGAAAGCATTCCATCCGACTTTTCCAATAGCGGAAATCATCTCCGTTGTAAAATGGAGGTCGGACGGTGCTAAAACCCTCGAGATGGGCCATTAGAACAAAAAACAAGGAGACTAAAAAGAAGACCTAGCAACGAAAAAAAAAACACACGAAAGTACCAAGACTTGCGTCTTGGATTAGTAGTGTGGGAAATAAAAAGAAACAAATGAAAAATAGAAAGTTAAGCAAAGAAATGAGAAATTAAATAAAAAGTAAGTACTCACAACCTTCGATGTCCCCGAAAGGCTACTAAACATCGATTTTTGAGGATGAAAACAACTTGTTACGGGGGTAAAACCTAGTAATAAGTGTAGATCTCTGCGAGGGCTTCGATTTGGTAGGTAGACCGTGTCGTGGGTCAACTTGTACAAAAAGTTATGCCCGTTTGACCGTCGGCTACTCCAAAAGTGAATACTTGCAAAACAAAATCAAACGAAGAGTACCAAGACTTCGTCTTGGATTAGTAGTGCGGGAGGAAAATTTAAATGAACGAAAAACAAATCTGTAAAAAAAATGTTAGATTGGTGGTTTCACCAAATCTAAGCGCCCCCGGCTCTGATACCAATTGTTTGATCGATGTGATTCGCTAGAGGGGGGGGGGGTGAATAGCGAAAAACCTTTTCTTTTTCTTTCGTTAAAACTCGAGAGATAATTAGTTAATTGCAGCGGAAATGTAAAAATAAAAAAAAAACAATCGACACAAGGGTTTTACTTGGTTCGTAGCCGAAGGCTACTACTCCAAGGCCCTAGTGGTCCTTGACCACGTACGGAGGGCAAAAGCACTAAAGGAACTCCTCCTCGTTAGAGGTAGGAGTTAATCGATACAAGAAGGAACCACAAAAACTTGAGGTAGAGAGACACTCCCCCTCTCCTCGTATACGATAAAAGCTTCGGAAATGTAAATGACAAGAAAAACTAATACCGACGTACAAGAATAATAAGAGTTAAACCTAGACGTCGGAATGGAAGGACTTCGTTGTCGGAGAGTTGAAGCGTAACGGAGACTTTTTGGAGGCTTAGAATTTTTGATGAAACCCTAGGTTTGGCCCTCCTTTTATAGCCTTTGAGCCCCTTTTCGAGTGGGTCTTCAACCAATCACAAATGGACACCAAACCGCTTTGAGGTGGAGTGATAAGCCTTGACTCCTCGAATCTGATCATTGACCATCAGTCGACTGATGGCCATCATCAGTCGACTGATGGCAGCATCAGTCGATTGATGACCTTCGGCAGTCGACTGATACACGGCAGTCGAGTCCTCCAAGCTGGCAGTCGACTGATGCTTGCTCGATACCTACGTGTCGCTTTTGCTTCCGGCCTTCCACTCGATTCCTTCGGCTCCCTCCGAAGTAACTCGAGTATCGCCCGACCACCGCGGCTTCCTCCGGGTGTCGCTAGCCTTCAGCTCCAGCTATATCAATCTTCTGCACACTTGATTCAGCTCGTGAGAAAACAAAATAGACTTAACTTTTGTGTCTTTGCTATAATCAAAACACAAGTTCGATTTCGGTGCCTCACTGCACCAACAAATAGCACATTGCCAACAATCCGAAATAAAATCCATCTACACTAACCAAGTCTGGACTTTAGTTGATCCACCTGAAGGGGTCAAACCCATTGGGGGTAAGTGGGTCTTTAGGAGAAAGACTGACATGGAAGGTAATGTGCATACCTATAAAGGGCGATTGGTAGCAAAAGGATTCAAGCAGATTCATGGTATTGACTATGATGAAACCTTTTCTCCAGTTGCGATGCTCAAATCCATTCGGATCATGCTTGCTATTGCAGCTTACTATGACGATGAGATCTGGCAGATGGATGTCAAAACAGTATTTCTTAATATAAATCTACTCGAGGATGTGTATATGACACAACCTGAGGGTTTTGTCGATCCAAAGGATGCTGGAAAGGTTTGTAAGTTGCATAGGTCCATTTATGGTTTAAAGCAAGCTTCTAGAAGCTGGAATGTTCATTTCGATAATGCGATAAAAATGTTTGGTTTCATTAAGAACGAAGATGAACCTTGTGTCTACAATAAGGTTAGTGGGAGCTCAATTGTTTTCCTCATATTGTATGTAGATGTCATACTACTCATTGGAAATGATATCCCTATGCTGCAGTCTGTGAAGACTTGGCTTGGGAATTGTTTTTAAATGAAAGACTAAGGTGAAGCAGCCTATATTCTAGGCATCAAGATCTATAGAGATAGATCTAAGAGATTGCTTGGCTTGAGTCAGAGTACATATGTGGACAAGGTGCTTAAGCGTTTTTCCATGCAAAATTCCAAGAAGGAATTTTTGCCAATGTCACATGGTATGAGTCTTTCGAAGACTCAATCTCCCTCTTCTAAGGAGGAGAGAGATCGCATGGATCAGATCCCTTATGCATCAGCTATAGGATCAATCATGTACGCCATGATTTGTACTCGCCCCGATGTCTCGTATGCTTTAAGCATGACGAGCAGGTATCAGTCAGATCCCGGTAAATGTCACTGGACAGCTGTCAAGAATATTCTTAAGTACTTGCGAAGGACAAAAGAATATTTCTTGATATTTGGAAGCAATGAGGAGCTAGCTGTAAAGGGTTATAGTGATGCGAGCTTCCAAACTGACAAGGATGACTCCAGATCGCAGTCAGGGTATGTATTTTGCTTGAATGGTGGCGCTGTGAGCTGGAAGAGTTCGAAGCAGGACACAGTTGCAGATTCTACAATAGAAGCCGAGTATATTGCTGCGTCTTCTGCAGCAAAGGAGGATGTTTGGATCCAAAAGTTCATCACTGAACTTGAGGTGGTTCCTAGCATAGAAGACCCAATAGACCTCTATTGTGACAACAATGGGGCTTTTGCTCAGGCTATGGAACCTCGCTCTCATCAGAGGACAAAACACATACTGCGGCGGTATCACCTCATTCAAGAGATCATCAATAGAGGAGATGTTCAGATATGCAGAGTAGACACTGATGCTAACATTGCGGATCCCTTGACCAAGGCTTTGGCACAGAGGAAGCATGATGGTAATACTAGGTCACTAGGTCTTAGAGATTACAGTGATTGGCACTAGTGCTAGTGGGAGATTGTTAGTATGAGCCCTTAGTGCCAATTATGAGATGATTGGTTAGGGAGACTTTTGTATTATATTCCTGCATTAATAAAGGCAAAGATTGATTATTATATTTCTTTATGCGTGTGCTAGCTAAATAAATATAATAATGCCCATGAATAGTAGGTTGTTATCTACAGTATATCAATTGGTAGAATTGATTATGAGAAGATGTAGAGAACACTATTCTTAAATATTCCTAGTCGAGTATTGTATTAATAGACAAGGGCTATATTGATACATTGAGACTAGCATGTAGGTCAATGGATGACTTGATCTCACAAGTCATGGATATGTGATATCACATTGATACAGGGGTATATATATTGAAGACTATATATACTGAATTGACCCACCATGAGAAAGTATCATGGATCGTTATATGGGTGTCATATACTTTCTCATGTGACTATTGGTATGAATAGTCCTTAGACCTGAAGTCACTACGGTTCCCTACATAAGGAGTTATGTACTTTGGTATCGTCTAACGTCACACCGTAATTGGGTGACTATAACGGCGATCACTGAGTATGTAACGAATTATGCGGAGGGATGTGAGTGATGTAGATGGAATCTATCCCTCCCATATGACGGGAGTGATATCTTTGGCCTCTTGATAGAGTAGGACCACGAAATGCATGACCATGCTCAAATGAGTCAATATGAGATATTAAGCTCATTTGTTTGAGTGAGTCTACTTGGGGATCAAGAAACATAAAGATTGATAAGAGGGTGACACGGTCTATGCCTCATTGATCGATCTGAGATATCAAGGATAGAAGGACACTATCATATGATAATAGTCACGGAAGAGGTTGTCGGATCTCGACATTCTCATCACTTGGGTAGCAATGATGTATTGCTAGATGCCGCTCATTGCTTATGTATCTAAAATGATTTTGGATACATTGCCAACGTTATGAGAGCGTATAGGGTCACACACAAAGAACGTATTATTTTGGAGAGGAAATCATTTTGGTTTGACTAAAATGAATTATTAGTTAATTGGATTAACTAGAATGAGTAAGACTCATTACTTGACTAAATTTGAGTTGGACTCAAATTGGTTTATGTTGAGTTAGACTCAAGTCAAACCAAGAGAAGAAGGCTAAAATGAATAATACACGAATTAATAATATAATACACATATTAATAAATGGGGTTTTAAATGAGATTTAAAACTCATTAATGTACATTTAATGAGCATTAATTGACTTCCTTTCTTTTACCATGAAGAATAAGGAAGTGCATTTAATGTCTCATTAAGGTGTATTATGGTTGCTTCTTCTTCTTCAACGTGGACAATAAAAAAGAAAATTAGATTTTATTTTTTCATTAACAACACAAGAGGGCCAAGTATAGAGTGGAAAAGTGAGACCTTGGAGTGGTTGCTAGCACAACCGAAAGGGCTTACCTCTTCTCTCCAAGATCGTGTGTGTGTGCACCGTAGAGGCGTGGACATTCTGACCACGCTGAGATCCACAAGTGTTGCTGACTGGAATTCGAAGGGCACGCTTCGAAGGTAATCTCGATTCCTATAGGATAGAATCGATAATTGAAACGAGTATATATATTTTTTTCTTGGATCTCTCGAGGGATCCTAAGTTTTCCGATGTGAATTTTGTTTATCGCTCGGGATCCCTACACCCATAAGGAGAGTAAACACATAGAGCACAAGTACCACCTGATACGAGAGATTGTAAAGCGAGGAGAAGTAGCTGTCGCCAAGATTGCATCAGAGGATAACCTGGCGGATCCATTCACTAAGGCCCTTCCAGTGAAAGCGTTTGATAGGCATGTGGAGGACATGGGGATCAGATGTATGGCAGTGTGATGAGAACATAATCTTTTAGTATAAGTGGGAGATTATTGGAATGTATACTGAAATCCTAGCTCTTTTTGTATGAACATTTTTATTTTGAAATAAGAATCACATGATCATTGTTTGCACTTTATATTTATTATATGTGTGCATAGTCTAATATTTTACATTGTAGATAACATGGTTCTTGGTGTGGCACAGAAGATCATGATATCAGTCCCTTGTAGAATATAAGTAGAGGCTCACAACCAAGATGGTTTTGGACAGACCATTGGCATGGTTGTAGTGTAGCTTGGTATTGTTTTGTCTTGAACATAGAGTTACACTAGTACACTTAGGTGTATTGAGCAGGACCGACATAGAGGTGATTCAATTTATTGCTGACTACATAATTGAATTGGACCTCAAATATTATGTTGTACATGCTCTTAATCCCGATATAATAATGGGCACATGTACTTTGTATTTATTTCTTTGATTTACCAAAGGGTGAGATTTAGATGGATTAAATCAATATGCCCGGTAAGTTGGGAAATGATATTATTTACATGGTGTGTCGTTGATTATAGGAAGAAACCGTGTCCTATATAGTAGGTTGATGATGTCCCCTTGAGGAGCTCATAAGGTTCATCATGTAAACCCAGCTGGTTGACTTAGTCAACATGATGATAAGGTTGAGTGGTACTACTCGAGGAGTTAGATGTTAATTAATTGATGGTCAGTAAATCAATTAATTAACGGACATTCGATATCTTAAACACGAGGAGATGCATGTACAAAAAATATATGGAGCCCATATTGATTTATGGGGATTAGTGAGGTAATTCAATGATGAGTGGAATGGAACATCATTGATGGATCAAGTTTGTGTGGTTCCGATCCATCGGGTGGCCAAGATCCAACTCCTCCTCATGGTCCCTATCGTAGCCTAATATAATCCTCATGAAGTCTAGATCCAAGGATGGAAAACAAATCTTTAGAACCGACGGTTGGGATGAAACCCTAGATCCGACGGTTGGGATGAAACCCTAGATTCGACGGTTGGGATGAAACCCTAGATCCGACGGTTGGGATGAAACCCTAGATCCGACGGTGGAGATTAAATCCCTAGATCCGACGGTAGAGATTAAAGGAGGCTTAAGCCATACTCTATAAATAAAGAGCTAAGGCTTGGGCGGCAAGGGTGGATGCATGGGAGATTAGGGTTTGCCTATCTAAAAGTGGGCAGCAACAAACCCTAGAGGAGTTAGGGTGTTGGGCGGCTAGGGTTTTGGAGAAGTTGGGCGGCTAGAAGTGGGCGGCAAAGCTTTGTTCTCCCTAGGGTTTTGGCTAGCGCCCCTCTTCCTCTTCTCATCCTTTGCCGGCGCTCTCCCCTTCTTCCTTTTCACCTTGGCCGGTGGAAACAAGGGCTAGGTTTTATCCTTGGAGTTCTTGGCCGGCGCCCTCTTGCTTTCTCCTTGGTGGCCGGCGGCAACTCTTCTTGAAGGTTGGCCGGCGCTCAAGAAGCTACTCCTTGGCTGGCGGTTATATCAAACTCCTTGGCTTGGTGGCCGGTTCTAGATAAGGAGAAGGAGTTTTTGTTTGGTTCTTCTCTTTGTTCGGATAGAGCAAGGAAAGGAAGAACGTGATCTAGGAGGCTTCTACTCGTGGAGGATCTTCGCCCATACGACGTCGACGAGGAGGATAGGACATACGATAGAAGATCGAGAGGTATAAAAGTTTTACAACTTTTATTGATCTTTGCATGTTCTTATCTTTATGTTAGTATGTGTTGATTATACTAGTTTGCATTTGTATGTATTTGTATAATCATGGACCCCGAAGATAAACACAAAAACTGGCGATCCGTCCGTCGTCTCTTCCGCGGCTAACCAACTAGAAGAGTTGGGTTGCTTGAACAACTAGTTTGTTCAAGCGATCACTCAAGTTGTTAGCACGACGACGAATTGGTTGTGCTTAGAAAACTCATCCCATCTAGATTAGTTTTTTCATTTGTGAAAATTTTAATCTGGGGACATGGGAGCCAATGAGCCTCCGAAGAAATCCCAGCAGTATGTTCAGGTTTGGAAACTTTATCGATATATAAAAATAGATATATGTTTATGTAGCTCATTTATGTGTTGTGGTCGTGATGTTAGGTGGCAGTTGTGGTCGAATCTATTTGGTGGTTATAGATTGCTACTTCTTTTTTTTTTTTATGAAAGGTAAATATATGTCATCAAAGAAAAGCACAATCATACAATACCCTAGGATACATGCTCATGTCATGTCTGATGAAGTGTCAAATCTGAGATGCTCCAAGGTGCGTCGTACATGTGCTCTCATGGGTACCTACCCGCTCACTCGATACATCCACTCATCCCTCTCTGTCCTCCTTCATGTGTCCAACCCATGTGTACAGTGCATGCGCACCATCCATGTCTCTTTTGGTCCTGCGTACCATCCAACTGCACTCAGCTCCTCATATGTACCTTCTTGCGCCATCTTGCCTCCCATGTCCATCTAGCACGTCATGGTCCTCTAACATTTGTCACTTTTGACAAGTGATCAGCCGATAACATTTGTCACCTTATATATTGCTACTTCAATGGTGGATCATGATGTTTTGCAACGGAAGCTAAGCTAGGTGAGTTGTGATTTAAGATCTAATGGAAGAAGCTATTCAGTTAGTTGATCGAGATACAAGGTTGATGTAGGATTTGATTCGATCATTAGATATGTGATGGTACTTAATTGTATCCTATTGTTAGAGAACTTTTATTGTGATAAATACATGGACGTGAAGATGGATAGCATAGATTACATAGCAGGTGGGTAATTTCCTATCCTGGTCAGGTAGTTGTAGTTGCATTCAGATGTAGACATAGATATGATCATATTATCTTGACCCTGCTCTTATTATCCTTATGCTTGATACTTTTCGTTGGCTATATATGCTCAAATGTTGATATCACTTTTTCCTTTGTCATGATTGAGGAGTTACAGATGTGATGTAAGTAGATCTATAGATGTTTAGTAGGGTGTAGATGTTAGAGTACGGATGATGACCAGATTTGTAAATTGGGTAAAAGCTCATCCGTGGGTAGGTAATGCCCTAATGTAAAATTTATTCCAATACCCGTATGTTGCATACTTATTACCAACCAAGTGTTGTGTAATGGTCAGGTGAATTGTGATTAGTGTGTCGCTACGGACCGGTGGTCCTAGCTTGTTATGATCAGTTGAGTACGACTCTCTACAAGATAGAGAGTCCGTCAATTAGTTGAGTATGACTCTCTACAGGATAGAGTGGCTGTCGATTAGTTAAGTAAGACTCTCTACAGGATAGAGAGTGTATTGATCAAATGTGTATGACTCTTTGTTGTGCAGAGAGCATGTGGTAGATGTCTATATGTGTGACAGTACATTCAAGTCATTTGCATGCATACTGACGACATAGTCTCCCTTGGGGTTGAGAGAGTTGTCAGTCATCCTGCCTCCCAGGTTACTCCCAGAGGAGTAATTGGTGTGAGGGCAGAGCATTTGTTGTGCCGCACTCTACCACTATAGACGGTGATAGTTGGAGTTGCGTGCAGTTGTCCTGGGTGCATGGCACTCGACCACTCATAGGTAGTGTCAGTCGGAGTGGCCAACAGTAGGGACCCCCGTTGTGTAGCGAGCTCTTTACGCTCATATTCTACTTGATCATACTACCCACTCGACCAGTCTATAGCAGTGGTTGGTGTCACGCCTGCCCTTTCCAGGGGTGCGGAAGGGCGGCGCGACGCGATCGTACATACATGCATTACAATGGAAGACTACATATACTTCCTACAGCAGAAGACTTTAGACTTATTTTTTCTTCTTCTTTTAAACATAAACATGCATCATCATTTCATAGATACTTATTTTTAAACATAGAGCATGCATCATCATTTCATAAATACTTAGTTCAAGTTCATAAAAATCATCTTAAGGAAAAACATGCATAAGGAAAGATAACAGATCTCCTCCACTATGCCACTACCACACACACTTTGCCCCTCCTGCTGCTCCCTTTAGTTTAGCCACCCTTTACCCTTATCAGCAGTACAAGGGAACATAAACTATAAGCACATAGGCTTAGTAAGATCCTGTCCTACTCACAAAAACCATACGTCAAGCATTAAACATAGAGTAGTGACATGATCATATAACACATATAAGCATAACATTCATATAAACATAGAAAGACATATAAACAAACACAACATGCATATAAACATACAAGAACATAAGCAAGCATAACATGCATATAACATACCAGAACATAAGTATAGCATTCATATAATCATCTAGAACATGAGCAAACATAACATGCATATAACATCATATGATCTAGACATGAAATGAAGGTATATGCAAGATGCTCTTTGAAAACATATATTATAGGTATTTAAACATAATCTCAACATATTGGACCCGTCATTGTACCATATCTTCTGTAGGAATTGCTTCGGAGGCTCATTGGCTCCCATGTCCCCCGATTAAAATTTTCACTAATGAAAAAACTAATCTGGATGGGATGAGTTTCCTAAGCACAACCAATTCGTCATCGTGCTAACAACTTGAGTGATCGCTTGAACAAACTAGTTGTTCAAGCAACCCAACTCTTCTAGTTGGTTAGCCGCGGAAGAGACGACGGACGGATCCCCAGATTTTGTGTTTGTCTTCGGGGTCCATGATTATACAAATGCAAACTAGTATAATCAACACATACTAACATAAAGATAAGAACATGCAAAGATCAATAAAAGTTGTAAAACTTTTATACCTCTCGATCTTCTATCGTATGTCCTATCCTCCTCATGGACGTCGTGTGGGCGAAGATCCTCCATGAGTAGAAGCCTCCTAGATCACGTTCTTCCTTTCCTTTCTCTATCCGAACAAAGAGAAGAACCAAACAAAAACTCCTTCTCCTTATCTAGAACCGGCCACCAAGCCAAGGAGCTTGATATAACCGCCGGCCAAGGAGTAGCTTCTTGAGCGCCAGCCAACCTTCAAGAAGAGTTGCCGCCGGCCACCAAGGAGAAAGCAAGATGGCGCCGGCCAAGAGCTCCAAGGATAAAACCTAGCCCTTGTTTACACCGGCCAAGGAGAAAAGGAAGAAGGGAAGAGCTCCGGCAAAGGATGAGAAGAGGAAAGAGGGGCGCTGGCCAAAACCTTAGGGAGAACAAAGCTTTGCCGCCCACTTCTAGCCGCCTAACTTCTCCAAAACCCTAGCCGCCCAAAACCCTAACTTTTCTAGGGTTTGTTGCCGCCCACTTTTAGATAGGCAAAACCCTAATCTCCCAAGCATTAGTTTGCCGCCCAAGCCTTAGCCCTTTATTTATAGAGTATGGCTTAATCCTCCTTTAATCTCCACCGTCGGATCTAGGGATTTATCCCAACCGTCAGTTCTAGAGTTTTATTTTCCATCCTTGGATCTAGACTTCATCAGGATTATATTAGGCTACGATAGGAACCATGAGGAGGAGTTGGATCTTGGCCACCCGATGGATCGGAACCACACAAACTTGATCCATCAATGATGTTCCATTCCACTAGGGGATCATTATTGAATTACCTCACCAACCCGCATAAATCAATATGGGCTCCATATATTATTTGTACATGCATCTCCACGTGTTTAAGATATTGAATGTTCGTTAATTAATTGATTTACTGACCATCAATCAATTACCATCTATCTCCTCGAGTAGTACCACTCAACCTTATCATCATGTTGACTAAGTCAACCAGCTGGGTTTACATGATGAACCTTATGAGCTCCTCAAGGGGACATCATCAACCTAATATATAGGACACAGTTTTCTCCTATAATCAATGGCACACCATGTAAATAATATCATTTTCCAACTTACCGGGCATATTGATTTAATCCATCTAAATCTCACCCTTTGGTAAATCAAAGAAATAAATACTAAGTATATGTGCCCGTTATTATATCGGGATTAAGGGCATATACAACATAATATCCGAGGTCCGATTCAATTATGTAGTCAGCATTAAATTGAATCACCTCTATGTCGGTCCTGCTCAATACACCTAAGTGTACTAGTGTAACTCTATGTTCAAGACAAAACAATACCAAGCTACACTACAACCATGCCAATGGTTTGTCCAAAACCATCTTGGTTGTGAGTCTCTACTTATATTCTACAAGGGACTGATAACATGATCTTCTGTGCCACACCAAGCACCATGTTATCTACAATGTAAAATATTAGACAATATGCACACATATAATAAATATAAAGTGCAAACAATGATCATGTGATTCTTATTTCAAAATAAAAATGTTCATACAAAAAGAACTAGGCTTTCAGTATACATTCCAACAATCTCCCACTTATACTAAAAGACTATGCTGTCATCACACTGCCATACATCTGATCCCCACGTCCTCCACATGCCTATCAAACGCTTTCGCTGGAAGGGCCTTAGTGAATGGATCCGCCAGGTTATCCTCTGATGCAATCTTGGCGACAGCTACTTCTCCTCGCTTTACGATCTCTCGTATCAGGTGGTACTTGCGCTCTATGTGTTTACTCGCCTTATGGGCTCGTGGTTCCTTCGATTTTGCAACTGCACCACTGTTATCACAATAAATTGTGATAGTTCTGGGCAAATCAGGAATCACATCCAAGTTCATCAAGAAGTTCCTGAGCAATACAGCTTCCTTGGCTGCCTCAGAGGCTACCACATACTCAGCTTCCATGGTAGGGTCCGCCACGCATTTCTGCTTGACACTCCTCCATACTATTGCTCCACCTCCAAATGTAAATACAAACCCCGAGGTAGACTTACTGTTATCCCTATATGATTTGAAATTAGAATCCGTGTAACCCACAGGTACTAATTGATCTTCCCGGTAAACCAGCATATAATTCCTAGTCCTTCTCAGGTACTTCAATATATGCTTTACCGTAGTCCAATGTCCCTGTCCAGGATTACTCTAATATCTGCTAACCATGCCTACGACAAAGCAGATATCTGGTCTCGTACATAGCATAGCATTCATGAGGCTTCCTACTGACGAAGCATAAGGAACCGCCTTCATCTCCTCTATCTGCTTTGATGTTTTGGAACACATCTCTTTAGATAAATGAACTCCATGCCTAAAAGGTAGAAAAACTTTCTTGGAGTTCTGCATGCTAAAATGAGCTAGGACCGTGTCTATGTATGAAGCTTGAGATAAGCACAACATCCTTTTCTTGCGATCCCTTATAACTTTGATCCCAAGGATGTGTCCCACTTCTCCCAAGTCCTTCATGTCAAACTGTTTGGACAACCATACCCTTACGTTTGATAACACTCTGATATTGTTGCCAACTAATAAAATGTCATCTACGTATAGTACAAGAAATATCACTACGTTTCAATCACATCTTTTGTATACACAAGGCTCATTCGGACTTTGAATAAATCCATATGACAGGATTACCTCATCAAAGCGGATGTTCCAAGATCTAGAAGCTTGCTTCAATCCATAAATGGGCCGATTAAGCTTACATACAAGATGCTCTTTGCCTTAAGCAATGAATCCCTCTAGTTGCTGCATATAGATGTTCTCCTCAAGACTTCCGTTAAGGAAAGCTGTCTTGACATCCATCTGCCAAATCTCATAATCCATATGAGCAGCTATAGATAAGAGAATCCGGAAAGACTTAAGCATAACTACCGGCGAAAAGGGCTCCTCATAATCGATACCCTCTTTCTGACTATACCCTTTCGCAACAAGCCTAGCTTTGAAGGTCCAGACCAAATCAGAAGATTTTCCCAAGAACATGAATCTCTCGGGTTGTCTAACAACCCTCCCACTACGATGAGGTGCCTCCTGTGTATGCTCTGTGACACACGATGCAGTGACTTATGGTATCTCCTCTTGTACCGGTGGTACTGAAGTCGTGATTTCCCCTGTTAACTCCTCAAGAACAATCCTACTCGTGGGCTTGTGGTTCATCACATAGTCCTCCTCTAGAAATCTGGCATTCGTACTCACGATCACCTTCTGATCTCTAGGACTATAGAACAAACCACCCTTCCTTCCCTTAGGGTAGCCAACAAACAAGCATACTTCTGTACGAGATTCCAACTTACCAGCATCTCCCTCCAGCACATGTGTTGGACTATCCCAAATCCGAATATGTCTTAGACTAGGCTTTCGCCAAGTCCACAATTTTGTGGGAGTAGAGGGTACTGACTTAGATGGAACCATGTTCAGAATGTGTGTTGCCGTTTCCAGAGCAAACCCCCAGAACGAATCAGGTAACTCAGAATAACTCATCATCGATCTAACCATCTCCATAAGAGTCCTATTCCTTCGCTCCGCCACACCATTCTGCTGGGGTGTGCCAGGTGCGGACAATTGGGATTGAATCCCAGCCTCTGATAAGTAACTCCTAAACTCTCCCAAGAGGTACTTGCCACCATGATCAGATCATAGTGTCTTGATACTTTTACCTTGACGGTTCTCCACATCAGCCTTGAATTCTTTGAACCTGTCAAAGAATTCAGACTTGCGGCGCATTAAGTAAATGTATCCATATCTGGAATAATCGTCTATAAAAGAGACAAAATATTCAAAACCACCTCTAGCCTGGATAGACATAGGACCGCACAAATCAGAATGAACCAATTCTAACACATCTTTGGCTCTATACCCCTTGGCCTTGGAAGGCCTTTTGGTCATTTTACCTTCCAAGCAAGATTCTCAGGTTGGGAGATCCTCCACCACTAATGAACCCAAAGGTCCATCAGCTATCAACCTTTGAATTCTACTCAGGGTAATATGACCAAGCCTTAGATGCCAAAGATATGTTTGGTTCATTTTCAAAGGTTCTTTTCTCTTATTAGACTTAGAAGATGAGTTATTTACTTCTATATGCATCGTGGGAGTTTTCGGTTCAAGAGTGTACAAATTGCCAACCAATGTACCAGAACAGATAATCTCCCTATTCCTTTTTATAACCACTTTGTCATTAAAAGAAACAGAATATCCATCCATAAACAATTTAGAAATTGAAATTAGATTCTTTCTAAAAGTAGGTACATAAAGACAATTTCTCAAAACCAAAACTTTATTCCTATCAAAAGATAAATGAACATCTCCCACTGCAATAGCCGCCACCTTTGAAGCATTGCCCATGAAGACGATAATCTCTCCCTCAGCTAGTCGTCGGGTTTCCTGGAACCCCTGAAAAGTATTGCAGACATGATCAGTGGCTCCTGTATCTACACACTAGGCACTGGTAGATAACACTGCTAAACATGTTTCAACAACTAAACAAGAAGATATACCTTTGTTCTTTCGGCGAGGACAATCCGCCTTCCAATGTCCAGTCTGCTTGCAAGTGAAGCACTTGCCTTTCGGCTTCTTCACTCCTGCCTGAGGTCCTACTGCCACTTTCTTTGCTCCACCTTGCTTCTTCTTCTTCTTACCTTTCGGTTTAGAAGAAGAAACCTTCTGAGCAACCATGGCTTGAGCGCTTTGACAAAAAAGCCCCTCTGTCGCCTAGAGTTCTATCAGAAGCTCCTCCAACGAATACAACCTCTTTTTCATGTTGTAGTTGAGGCGGAACTACTCAAAACTCCTAGGCAGAGACTGGAGAATGATATCGACCTGGGTTTCCCCATCGATCTCAGCTCCGAGGACTTCCATCTCATTAAGATAAGCCATCATCTTGAGAACATGATCCCTGACGGGTGTTCCCTCGATCATGGTAGTCGTCATCAAGTTTCTCATAGCCTCCTATCTAGCCACCCTACTCTGATGTCCAAAAAGTTCCTTGAGATTGAACATCATGTCATAAGCTGTGGCCATGGCCTGATGCTGATGTTGCAGCACATTTGACATAGATGCCAAAATGTAACACCGCGCCATGTCATCTGCCTTGATCCATTTCTTATAACTTTCTTTCTCCTTTTCATCAGAGTCATCGGTGGGCTTAGGAGGATAGACCTCGAAGAGTACAAATTTGTACTCCTCTGCAGTTAAGATAATATCCAAATTTCTTTTCCAATCAATATAATTTGTTCCAGTAAGTTTATTTTCATTTAATATCACAGCAAGTGGGTTGAAAGCCATTTGAAAAACCTAAGAATCACAATGATCAAAATATTAGATTTCAAATATCATTGATTCCTCAAACAATAAAATTTCAAAATCAACCAACACCTCAAAACACCGAGAATATCGCATGCCACGATAGTGTGGACGTATACGAATTCTTCATTTGTAAGAGAAGGTTTTACCCATTAATTTTATTATCTTGTCAACCATACTTTTTGACAAATAAAATTAATAGTTGGTTCCTCTTTGGCCCTACAAATAAAAGCAGTGACTCCGATGGGGAGGATACTTTTTATTTGCATCTAAGTGTGCACCATTACACGATACTAAGGGAATTATCTCGGATTTTCTGCCTTACCGATGTGGAAGTACACACGCTCCTAAATAATTTCCTATAACCATTATTTGACCTAGTGATCCGCAAACAAACCCATCCGATGGGGAGGAAGGCACTCAGAACCGACGCGCAAGTTTGTTGCATCACACATCAAATTGTAATGGAGGCCGCGGGAATTAATTAAAATGTCCCTCTCCCACTTAGTAAATTGACAATGAGGAATTTTCAAGCACACACAACATGCATATAAAACAAATCAGCAATAAATATGGAAAAAAATAGAATTTTCCCAACTATTATGGCATTGTTCTCCAATATGCATCCCGTCATGTCACCACCTCGTCCGCTCCACCTTTTACCGTGCGCAAGTCACCAAAGAGATCCGAGCCGAGATAAACTATTTTAATTTACATCCATCGATCCTATACTCCACGAAGGAGTGTACAAATAATCTAGATCGAAAGTAAACTAAAATGAGTGGCTAAATAATGTCATATTTAATTACAAAAATTAAATACTAATCTAGCCTCGTCAACCCCGAGGATTGAAATAATATACATACAATCACACACAAACAATCACATACACACATATAGCCATAATAGTCGGATCTTATGCCTGCAACCAAAAAGTTAGCCTATGCACATCCTACTATTATCCGGCATACTCAATATATGATATGTGCATGAAAGTAACCGAATCCAAAACACACAAAATCGGAAACCGTGGCTCTGATACCATTTTATAGGAATTGCTTCGGAGGCTCATTGGCTCCCATGTCCCCGGATTAAAATTTTCACTAATGAAAAAACTAATCCGGATGGGATGAGTTTCCTAAGCACAACCAATTCGTCGTCATGCTAACAACTTGAGAAATCGCTTGAACAAACTAGTTGTTCAAGCAACCCAACTCTTCTAGTTGGTTAGCCGCAGAAGAGACGACGGACGGATCCCCGGTTTTTGTGTTTGTCTTTGGGGTCCAAGATTATACAAATGCAAACTAGTATAATCAACACATACTAACATAAAGATAAGAACATGCAAAGATCAATAAAAGTTGTAAAACTTTTATACCTCTCGATCTTCTATCGTATGTCCTATCCTCCTCGTAGACGTCGTGTGGGCGAAGATCCTCCACGAGTAGAAGCCTCCTAGATCACGTTCTTCCTTTCCTTGCTCTATCCGAGCAAAGAGAAGAACCAAACAAAAACTCCTTCTCCTTATCTAGAACCGGCCACCAAGCCAAGGAGCTTGATATAACCGCCGACCAAGGAGTAGCTTCTTGAGCGCCGACCAACCTTCAAGAAGAGTTGCCGTCGGCCACCAAGGAGAAAGAAAGAGAGCACCGGCCAAGAGCTCCAAGGATAAAACCTAGCCCTTGTTTCCACTGGCCAAGGAGAAAAGGAAGAAGGGAAGAGCGCCGGCAAAGGATGAGAAGAGGAAGAGGGGCGCCGGCCAAAACCCTAGGGAGAACAAAGCTTTGCCGGCCACTTCTAGCCGCCCAACTTCTCCAAAACCCTAGCCGCCCAAAACCCTAACTTTTCTAGGGTTTGTTGCCGCCCACTTTTAGATAGGCAAAACCCTAATCTCCCAAGCATTAGTTTGCCGCCCAAGCCTTAGCCCTTTATTTATAGAGTATGGCTTAAGCCTCCTTTAATCTCCACCGTCGGATCTAGGGATTTATCCCAACCGTCGGTTCTAGAGTTTTGTTTTCCATCCTTGGATCTAGACTTCATGAGGATTATATTAGGCTACGATAGGGACCATGAGGAGGAGTTGGATCTTGGCCACCCGATGGATCGGAACCACACAAACCTGATCCATCAATGATGTTCCATTCCACTAGAGGATCATCATTGAATTACCTCACCAACCCCCATAAATCAATATGGGCTCCATATATTATTTGTACATCCATCTCCCCGTGTTTTAGATATCGAATGTCCGTTAATTAATTGATTTACTGACCATCAATCAATTAACATCTAACTCCTCGAGTAGTACCACTCAACCTTATCATCATGTTGACTAAGTCAACCAGTTGGGTTTACATGATGAACCTTATGAGCTCCTCAAGGGGACATCATCAACCTAATATATAGGACACGGTTTCCTCCTATAATCAATGACACACCATGTAAATAATATCATTTCCCAACTTACAGGGCATATTGATTTAATCCATCTAAATCTCACCCTTAGGTAAATCAAAGAAATAAATACTAAGTACATGTGCCCGTTATTATATCGAGATTAAGAGTATATACAACATAATATCCGAGGTCCGATTCAATTATGTAGTCAGCAATAAATTGAATCACCTCTATGTCGGTCCTGCTCAATACACCTAAGTGTACTAGTGTAACTCTATGTTCAAGACAAAACAATACCAAGCTACACTACAACCATGCCAATGGTTTGTCTAAAACCATCTTGGTTGTGAGCCTCTACTTATATTCTACAAGGGACTGATAACATGATCTTCTGTGCCACACCAAGCACCATGTTATCTACAATTTAAAATATTAGACAATATGCACACATATAATAAATATAAAGTGCAAACAATGATCATGTGATTCTTATTTCAAAATAAAAATGTTCATACAAAAAGAGCTAGGCTTTCAGTATACATTCCAATAATCTTCATCATCATACTAGGTCCGTACTATGTCCGTCGACCAAGGGGCAACATAACATAGAGGCCCATCCTAAGCCCGTACTTATGACTATCAACCTAGGGCAACTAGGAGCCCATTGCGTACTGGGTCCGTACTACGACCGTCGACCCAGGGGCACGTAGGAGCCCATCCCTTGGACCTTATTAGGGTCCGGTAAAAGCCATGCAGAAAGTAAAATAGCATATCATGTTTCTTATCATAACATATCATATTTCTTTTCATAAACATATCATGTTCCTTATCATGTCATATCATGTTCCTTCTTCATAACATATCATATTTCTTCTTCATAACATATCATCTTTCTTTTCATAACATATCATGTTCCTTCTTTATAACATATCATACATTCATACAGTTAACATGGCAATGAGCAGAACATAATCATACATTCATACAATTAACATGGGCATAAGGTAGCGACATAAACCAATCATGCTATCATAAAATCTAACTAACATCATATTTGCATTTTTTTTTTCCTACATGTAGCATGGCATGGAGGATTTAGTAGAGGGCATATACATGGGCTGGTCGAAACCCTAAGGGTGGGTTCTTAGGAGTTTACATGCTAAAACTCTTGTGCAAGGTCTACTTATCTTCATACTAACATCACACACATATAGAGTATGGCATAAACATCATGAACAAGCATAACATGGGGTGATCTAAACTTCATGGGGTTCTACCAAAATTTTAAACCCTAGACAACTTGTACAAGATCTAACTAACCAAATGTTAATCTCCATCACATATAGATCATGGCATGGAAGTCCCTTAGGGTCCTAAATAGGTCTTGGCCGAGAGTTTCAAGAGGCTTAGAGATCAAACACTTAAATCTAGCTTAGCTATCAACGTATTATCTTCATCTACATTCAAAAACATAACATGACTACATATAGATCATAGCATAAAAGACCATTAGGGGCTTCAAATAGGTCTGGGCCGAGAGTCTTATGGGGTTTAAAGATCATACACTTAAACCAAGCTTATTTAGAAACATTTTATTATCATATTCATACAAAACATAGCATAGACAATCATGGAAAGCATAAAAGAGGTCTTGGTCGAATGTTTCCTGAAGCTTGAAGATCAAACCCTTAGACCAAACCTATCTAGCAACCTATTATCATCATATTCATACTAAACATAGCATAGACAACCATGGAAAGCATAAAAGAGGTCTTGGCCAAAAGTTTCATGAAGCTTGAAGATCAAACCCTTAGACCAAACCTATCTAGAATCCTATTATCATCATATTCATACAAAGCATAGCATGGACCACCATGGAAATCATAAAAGAGGTCTTGGGCGAAGGTTTCATGAAGCTTGAAGATCAACCACTTAGACCAAACCTATCTAGAAACCTATTATCATCATATTCATACAAAGCATAGCATGAAACATTATGGAAAGCATAAGGAAGGTCTTGGCCGAAAGTTTCATGTAAGGATTTTCTTAATAACATCAACCGAAACAACTTGTATGCAGGTGAGGGGATACTTAACTATAAATCTAAACTCGCCTATATAATCTGATCAAAACTTATTCTTTATCATTTATCAAACATTTAACATGATCATACTCCCAAAACTCATATAGGAAGCCTTTCAAGACATGTAATCATGCTCTTTGTCCCCAAAACTTATAGGGGAAGCATCTTTACGATCTTATGTCTTGCTTCAACATGAAATATACTTAAAATACCTAAAAATCTAAACAAACATAATCTGGACAGAACATATAAATTCGAATAAAACATGGTGATAGAAGTTAAATGGGCATATCAAAGAGTTACTTATGCTATAGGTGAAAGATACCATCTTTGTGATCTTAGATCTTGCTTAAAAAGACATATACCTTAACTGTAAATCTGATCACACACATATATCATCTGATCCAAACATATAATCTTCAAAACATAGAAAAATAAGCTATATAAAACAATCGAAGAGCTACTTGTACTGCAGGTGAGAGATACTTACATCCTTCGCTTTGTTAATAGTTAGAAAATACCCTAAGGGATGCCAAACCTAGAGCCTTCTTCATGCTTGGCTAGCTTTCGGAAAATGGAAGAGGGAGCTTAGGGTTTTCGGTGAGGAAGAAGAAGAGAAGGAGAAGATGCCAACTTTGATTTCTCATGTCTCCTCATTCCCCTATTTATTCACTTGAAGGTGTCCCTTAGCCTCTCTTACCCTTATCTATCATTTTCCATATTCCTCTAAAAGTACAACCCTACTGGGCTTCTGGTTATTAGATGCATCTTAGGTCTTAGCTATCTACTAGAGGTTTGGGGTTCAATTCCTAGGCCATGCATCCTTTTTGGCTCTATTTCTTTTATTTTTTGAAAGATCCCACATAAATCCCATTATAATCATGCAAAAATTCTTGTAAAATTGCTAGGAATTTTACGGGCATTACGATCCTTTATACCTTTTAAAAGTTTCATCCTCGAAACTTAGAACAACTCTGGGTACTTCTGTTTCATGTTCTCCTCATGTTCCCAGGTCGCTTCTCCGTACCGTTGAATTTGCCACAGGACCTTCACTAAGGCACCTCTTTATTCCTTAGCCTTTTGACTTCTCGGTCTAGTATCTGGATAGATCAACTTTCATAACTCAGGTCCTCTTGAACATGCACTGTTTGTGGCTCGATCACTTGGTCCGTACTGGAGATGCACTTCTTGAGCATCGAAACGTGGAACACATTGTGAATAGCCGACATCTCTTGAGGTAGCTCTAGCTCGTATGCTACCTTGCCAACTCTGTTCAATATCGGATACGGTCCCACATAGTGCGGACTCAGCTTGCCCTTCCTTCAGAATCTCATCACTCCCTTCATAGGGGCCACTTTGAGGAATACCAGATCCCCGACTTCGAATTCTAACGGTGTACGCCGCATATCTGCATAGCTCTTTTGTCGGCTCTGAGCAGTTTCAATTCTTTGGCAGATGTTCTGTATAGCTCGGGTGGTGTCGTCAATGAAATCTGTCTGGAGTCCCATCCCCTTCTTTTCACTACCCTCATACCAGCATATAGGAGATCTACATTTCCTCCCGTATAGAGCCTCATAGGGCGCCATCCCAATAGTAGCTTGGTAGCTATTGTTGTAGGTGAATTGTTCCAAGCATAAGTATCGGCACTAGCTCCCTTTGAAATCCAGGGCGCAAGCTCGTAACATATTCTCCAGTACTTGAATTACCCTTTCGGTCTGTCCGTCCGTCTGAGGATGGAAGGCAATACTGAATAATAGCTTCGTGCCAAGGGCCTTTTGAACACATTCCCATAAATGGGAAATAAAACGACCATCTCTATCAGAAATGATGGTCTTAGGAATCACATGTAATTTGATAATTTCTCTAAAATATAATTGAGCCAATTGCTCAGTCGAATAGGTCATCTTGATTGCTAAGAAGTGGGCAGACTTCGTTCCGGTTACGTATTGCAGTGAATCTTCAATTTAGTCGAGATGAAATCCTTAAGGATGGGGCATGGATTACCTTCATTTCTTCATGGACCTCAAGAATAAATCTTTGCGATTGCCTTGCGATGCCCTTCGCGCCACAGTGTCGGTACTAGATTTAACCCTCTGGCGGGCCGGTAGTCTTGACATCACCGAGTCATCCAATACCATAAGCTCTTTAGATCTTGGTACATTTTGGTGGTTCCAGGATGCATCGCATAAGGGGTTCCGTAAGCTTCCTCAAATATCTTCTTCCGTAATTCTGGATCATCGGAATACACAAGCGATCCCTGAGGTAGAGTACTCCACTGTCAGAGATACGGAATCCATCATCCTTTCCTTCTAGGACCTCTTGCTTGATCCTTTGAATGCTCAGGTTGCGAGCTTGCTTTTCTGATATATCGTCGAACAGTGTCGGTGCTATCATCATGGTAGAAAGCCGCCCGAAAATGATTTCAACCCCGTAATGCATAATTTCCTTTTCTAAGGGTCGAGATAGTACTGATAGAGACATCAAGGTGGCACTGGACTTCCTGCTGAGTGCATCGGCCACCTTGTTCGCTTTTCCTGGATGGTAGAAGATCTCGCAGTCATAATCCTTGACGAGCTTGAGCCATCTGCGTTGTCTCATGTTCAGGTCCTTCTGTGTGAAGAAATATTTCAGACTCTGGTGGTCTGTATAAATCCTACACTGAGCTCCATATAGATAATGCCTCAATGTTTTTAGAGCAAAGACCACGGCCGCTAGCTCTAGATCATGAGTGGGATAATTCCTTTCATGTTCCTTGAGTTGCCTAGAGGTGTAGGTAATGACCTTGCCGTTCTGCATGAGTACAGCTCCGAGTCCCAACTTGGAAGTGTCATTGTACATGTCGAAGCCTTCGTTACTGTCTGGAAGAGCAAGGATTGGAGCGCTGGTCAGTCTCTTTTTCAATTATGTGAAACTCTTCTCGCAGGCGTCCGTCCATTCATACTTTTTGTTCTTTCTTGTAAGAACTGTCATAGGGGCTACAATTCTAGAGAAGTTCTCTACAAACTTCCTGTAGTAGCTTGCTAGCCCAAGAAAGCTTCTGATCTCGCTGGCATTCTTTGGCCTATTCCATTTACTCACAGCTTCAATCTTTATTGGGTCTACCATCACTCCGTGCTTGGATATAACGTGACCCAAAAATGATACTTGATCGAGCCAGAATTTGCATTTGGAGAACTTTGCATACAACTGCTTTTCCTGAAGAATCTGTAATACCATATTCAGGTGCTCTGCGTGCTCTTCTTGGGTTCTCGAATATATCAATATATCATCGATGAAAACGATTACAAATTTATCGAGGAATGTCGAGAATACCCGATTCATCAGATCCATGAACATAGCAGGTGCATTTGTCACTCCGAAGGGCATAACTATGAACTCATAATGTCCGTATCTAGTTCGGAAAGCCGTCTTTGGTATATCATCTGGTTTCACTTTCACTTGATGATAGCCAGACCTCAGGTCAATCTTAGAGAAGATGGTGACACCCTTTAGCTGGTCGAACAGGTCATCAATCCATGGTAAATGGTACCTGTTCTTGATTGTCACATTATTTAGTACTCGGTAGTCTATGCACATCCGCATAGACCCATCTTTTTTCTTCACCAACAGCACTGGAGCTCCCCATGGAGAGTGACTTGGGCTTATGAGTCCCTTGTCGAGTAACTCCTGTAGCTGTCCCTGAAGTTCCTTCAATTTAGTCGGTGCCATACGGTAAGGTGCTTTAGAGATCAGGTTAGTACCAGGAATCAATTCGATCTCAAATTCAATTTCTCTATCAGGGGCTAACCGAGGCTAACCCTAGTAGTCCATTAACCACATGCATGAGATCAGGTGGGGGTACTGTCTCATCGACTCTATTACTATGTCTTCCATATATTACTGTCTCATCGACTCTATTACTACATCTTCCAGCCATTTTTATCTTCATATATTATAATGAGGCTAGCATAAGATTATCATTCATTTATTTATGCATATTTAAACTAAAAGCATGTCTTATCATACATGAAAGAATAAAGTAGGCATAGAATTTCTTACTTGGAGCGACAAGATTTGGAGCTTGATGTGTGTGTAGTGGAAAGACAGATCTTCTCTGATACCAACCTGTCACGCCCGCCCTTTCCAGGGATTCGGAGGTGCGGCGCGACACGATCGTACATACATGCATTACAGCGGAAGACTACATATACTTCTTACAGCGAAAGACTTTAGACATTTTTTTTCTTCTTTTAAACATAAACATGCATCATTATTTCATAGATACTTATTTTTAAACATAGAGCATGCATCATCATTTCATAAGTACTTAGTTCAAGTTCATAAAAATCATCTTAAGGAAAAACATGCATAAGGAAACATAACAGATCTCCTCCACCATGCCACTACCACACACAATTTGCCCCTCTTGCTGCTCCCTTTAGTTTAGCCACCCTTTACCCTTATCTGCAGTACAAGGGAACATAAACTATAAGCACATAGGCTTAGTAAGATCCTGTCCTACTCACAAAAATCATATGTCAAGCATTAAACATAGAGTAGTGACATGATCATATAACACATATAAGCATAACATTCATATAAACATACAAAGACATATAAACAAACATAACATGCATATAAACATACAAGAACATAAGCAAGCATAACATGCATATAACATACTAGAACATAAGCATAGCATTCATATAAACATCTAGAACATGAGCAAACATAACATGCATATAACATCATATGATCTAGACATGAAATGAAGGTATATGCAGGATGCTCTTTGAAAACATATATTATAGGTATTTAAACATAATCTCAACATATTGGGCCCGACATTGTACCATATCATCATCATCATACTAGGTCCGTACTATGTCCATCGACCGAGGGGCAACATAACATAGAGGCCCATCCTAAGCCCGTACTTATGACCGTCAGCCTAGGGCAACTTGGAGCCCATTGCGTACTGGGTCCGTACTATGACCGTCGACCTAGGGGCACGTAGGAGCCCATCCCTTGGACCTTATTAGGGTCCGGAACAAGCCATACAGAAAGTAAAATAGCATATCATGTTCCTTATCATAACATATCATATTTCTTTTCATAAACATATCATGTTCCTTATCATGGCATATCATGTTCCTTCTTCATAACATATCATATTTCTTCATCATAACATATCATATTTCTTTTTATAACATATCATGTTTTTTCTTTATAACATATCATACATTCATACAGTTAACATGGCAATGATCAGAACATAATCATACATTCATACAATTAACATGGGCATAAGGTAGCGACATAAACTAATCATGCTATCATAAAATCTAACTAACATCATATTTGCATTTTTTTTTCCCTACATGTAGCATGGCATGGAGGATTTAGTAGAGGGCATATACATGGGATGGCCGAAACACTAAGGGAGGGTTCATAGGAGTTTACATGCTAAACAACTTGTGCAAGGTCTACTTATCTTCATACAAACATCATGAACAAGCATAACATGGGGTGATCTAAACTTCATGGGGTTCTAACAAAATTTTAAACCCTAGACAACTTGTACAAGATCTAACTAACCACATGTTAATCTCCATCACATATAGATCATGGCATGGAAGGCCCTTAGGGGCCTAAATAGGTCTTGTCCGAGAGTTTCAAGAGGCTTAAAGATCCAACACTTAAATCTAGCTTAGCTATCAACATATTATCTTCATTTACATTCAAAAACATAACATGACTACATATAGATCATAGCATAGAAGACCATTAGGAGCTTCAAATAGGTCTGGGCCGAGAGTCTTATGGGGATTAAAGATCATACACTTAAACCAAGCCTATCTAGAAACATTTTATCATCATATTCATACAAAACATAGCATAGACAATCATGGAAAGCATAAAAGAGGTCTTGGCCGAAAGTTTCCTGAAGCTTGAAGATCAAACCCTTAGACCAAACCTATCTAGCAACCTATTATCATCATATTCATACTAAACATAGCATAGACAACCATGGAAAGCATAAAAGAGGTCTTGGCCGAAAGTTTCATGAAGCTTGAAGATCAAACCCTTAGACCAAACCTATCTAGAAATCTATTATCATCATATTCATACAAAGCATAGCATGGACCACCATGGAAAGCATAAAAGTGGTCTTGGCCGAAGGTTTCATGAAGCTTGAAGATCAACCACTTAGACCAAACCTATCTAGAAACCTATTATCATCATATTCATACAAAGCATAGCATGGACCATCATGGAAAGCATAAGGAAGGTCTTGGCCGAAAGTTTCATGTAAGGATTTTCTTAATAACATCAACCGAAACAACTTGTATGCAGGTCAGGGGATACTTACCTATAAATCTAAACACACCTATATAATCTGATCTAAACTTATTCTTTATCATTTATCAAACATTTAACATGATCATACTCCCAAAACTCATATAGGAAGCCTTTCAAGACATGCAATCATGCTCTTTGTCCCCAAAACTTATAGGGGAAGCATCTTTGCGATCTTATGTCTTGCTTCAACATAAAATATACTTAAAATACCTAAAAATCTAAACAAACATAATCTGGACAGAACATATAAATTCGAATAAAACATGGTGATAGAAGTTAAATGGGCATATCAAAGAGTTACTTATGCTATAGGTGAAAGATAGCATCTTTGTGATCTTAGATCTTGCTTAAAAAGACATATACATTAACTGTAAATCTGATCACACACATATATCATCTGATCCAAACATATAATCTTCAAAACATAGAGAAACAAGATATATAAAACAATCGAAGAGCTACTTGTACTGCAGGTGAGAGATACTTACATCCTTCGCTTTGTTAATAGTTGGAAAATACCCTAAGGGATGCCAAACCTAGAGCCTTCTTCTTGCTTGGCTAGCTTTCGGAAAATGGAAGAGGGAGCTTGGGGGTTTCGGTGAGGAAGAAGAAGAGAAGGAGAAGATGCCAACTTTGATTTCTCATGTCTCCTCATTTCCCTATTTATTCACTTGAAGGTGTCCTGTAGCCTCCCTTCCCCTTATCTATCATTTCCCATATTCCTCTAAAAGTACAACCCTGCTAGGCTTCTGGTTATTGGAGGCATCTGTTGGGTTTCCGGCACCGTGGCGTGTGTGTGTTCGATCATGTTTCGTAAACATAAGCACAGCGGAAGCAATTAAAATTAATAAATCTATATTTATTACAACACACACAACACACGCATGCTATTACAACAAGTGTAGACATAACCGTAAATTAAAATTTGCAATAAAAGAAATTATCTACGTTATACCTTTCGTATGACGTGTAGCGGGAACGACATCAACCGGAACGATCCTCGTAAGAATCGTCTCTATCCGTATCCACGCCGAGCTCCTCGGGATGACTTCGCTAAGTCATGAGCTTCGTCTTCGTACGGGTTACTAGCCTCGTGTTGAAGACGACGTGATCGAGAGATGATCACGATCCGAATCCAAATTCGGATCCTAAAACGAGTTCTCAAAACTCGCTTCTTCGGAGAGGTATTCGTCAACCAATTGACGAATCCTTCGTCCTCCACCTCAGAGGATTACCGGAGATCAAATCCCCGGTAAGTTAGCCGCTGTCGGAGCACTAACCGTCGTCCAAACGACGCTCCGACGAGAGGAGGAGAAGCTGTCCAGAAAACTGGACAGCTTGGTGGAGGATATAGGCGCCGGCCAACCAAGGAAAGAAAAGCCTCACCTTGATGCCAAACCTATAGGGGATCACCGGAGGGTCGCCGGAGTGTTCACCGGCTGAAGCTTGGTCGCCGGCAATGACTTGGACGGCGGCACAAAGGCTGGGCGGCGGCACTTAGGGTTGGGCGCCGAATTCACCAACAAGGGGTGGGCGGCAACTCTATGTTGGGCGGCAACAACTTGATTAGGGTTTTTGGATTAGGGTTTAAGCCCTATTTTATAGAGAACTAATTCTCTTAATGGTTAATGGATCATATCCATAAAGCCCGTTAACCCGCTCCATTAAGATAAGTTAAAATAAACCAAACCATGATGGTTTATTTTAAGTTAAAACGAACCGAACCAACCTTTGGTTCATTCGTTTAATATAAACCAAACCCTTTGGTTTATTCTCATCCATTGGATTATAACCAAACCATTTTGGTTCATCCATTGTGTCTTCATAAGACACGGCCCATCCATGCTTCCATTGCGACTGAAACAATTTCATGCTCGCTTTATGTTTGGTCCAACCAAACATAGTTTCTCTCGGTCTGAGAATCCCATTCTCAAGCTCGTTTTAAATCCTTTGGATTACACTCGTTATGCGTGTGACCAAATAGGTTCTCGGTTTATGTTGGTCGTCTATAATTAACCATTAATTATAGAACGATCATGAGTGGCACCTAGTAGTACATCATGATCCCCAATTAACCGAAAAGATCAATGGTTGATCCAGAACTATTTATGAAACCCTTCAGTAGCTCGAATGAATCGTGCCCCATTCCCTTCACTCATCTTATACCCACTTGGTTCAGGACATGGTCTATTGTGTCGATCCCACTAGGGTCAGTTTGTCACGTCACACACCTAGCCTGTATCATTTCCTCGTCCCTACTGATTCTAGTTACTCCACATGTATCGAAGAGTACCTTACTCTAAACATGTAATGCTTTGGCCAAAGACTTTAGTAACAATCCGACGAGAGGCCATGGGTATACATCTCCTCGCAAGGAGTGGTGAATCCTTTATAGGCTATTCAAACACCTTCGATCACTTCGACTTATACCCAATCATCCCGGGTCCACATCTCCTTAGAGATGTTTGCTTAAGATGTCAAAGCATAAGTCTCCATGATCAAGATGACTTGAATACCGCAAGTCAAAGGAACATCGCACTTAAGCCACAGTAAGAACTTCATTGACATATCTATATATGCAGAGAACCATATGAAGTCTTACGGCTGGTCACTCCAATGAACTAGTTACCATAACTAGCATCCATGATTAACTCCGGACATCACTATGTCTCCGGTGAGAATCACCGCTTGGATATACCAAGTATAGTCTCGAAGAAATTGATGGTGTCCAAATCCATCAATTCATCGACTAGGGATAATTCCGATACATCACAATTACACATGTAGAGATACTCACTAGTTGTGATCCAATCACAAATTCTCTCATGCTGTGAATCGTATCGTGGGCTTTCAGAAAATGTTATTAAGATCCAATCAAATACATAAAACATGTATACTCAAATAGTGAATCTTCATTTATCATATAAATGGTTCATACATAAGGCGATTGCCTTAGGACATCTCTCATATATTACTAACAGACTCCCACTTGGCCTAATGCCAATCGCTACGGTATCCAATACCATAAGCTCTAACATGACCCTCAAACTTACTTTGAGGTAATGCTTTAGTCAAAGGATCCGCTAAGTTCCTTTCAGTGGGAATTTTCTCGATTTGTATTTCGTTCCTACTGATGATCTCTTTGATAAGATGATAGCGGCGAAGCACATGTTTGGATCATTGATGAGACCACATCAAGTTCATAGATGAACTTATTGATCCAAACCGCTTCCTTTGCTGCTTCCAAAGCTGCAACGTATTCTGCCTTAGTGGCAGAATCCGCTATAGTGTCAAGCTTGGAACCTTTCCAACTTATTGCGCCTCCATTCTAGGTGAATACATACCCAGACTGAGACATGGAATCATCCTTGTCTGTCTGGAGCTGACATCCGTATACCCACGTATCACCATGTACCCTTCTCCATATATTAGGAACACATCCTTAGTTCTTCTCAAGTACTTAAGGATCGTCTTAACAGCCGCCCAATGATCCATTCCTGGATCATATCTGCCGTGACACTCGTGAGCATACGATACATCGGGCCTCGTATATAACATAGCATACATGATAGATCCTATTGCGGATGCATAGGGAATCTTACTCATGCAAATCCTCTCGTCTTCTGTGCGCGGACACATAGACTTCGAAAGGTGTACCCCATGCCTGATGGGTAAGAAACCTTTCTTGGATTCCGACATGCTAAACCTCTTTAGCACTCGGTCTATATATGTAGACTGCGAAAGACCAAGCAACCGTTTCGATCTATCTCTATAGATCATAATCCCGAGGATGTAGGTTGCTTCTCCCAGGTCTTTCATGGAGAATGTCTTGGATAACCAAACCTTAACTGACTGTAAGATTGACACATCGTTTCCTATAAGTAATATGTCATCGACATATAATACTAGGAACACGACTGCACTCCCACTAACCTTCTTGTACACACAAGGTTCGTCTGGATTTTGTGAGAGATCAAACTTTTGATCGCCTCATCAAAACGGATATTCCAGCTCTGGATGCTTGCTTCAATCCATAAATGGATCGCCGCAATTTGCATACCTTGGTTTTATCAACCGATGTGAAACCCTCGTTGTATCATGTACACGCCCTCGGCGAGTTTCCATTAAGGAAAGCTGTTTTCACATCCATCTGCCATATCTCATAATCATAATGAGCCGCTATGGCTACGAGCATCCGAATGGATTTAAGCATAGCTACAGGCGAATAGGTTTCGTCATAATCAACACCTTGTTTTTGACGATATCCTTTCGCCACCAATCTAGCCTTATAGGTAATCACATTACCATCCATGTCGGTTTTCTTCTTGAAAACCCACTTGCACCCTATAGGCTTTATGCTTTCAGGTGGGTCAACCAAGTTCCAAACTTGGTTTTCGTACATGGAATCCATTTCCGACTTCATGGCACCAAGCCACTTATCCCTTTCTGAACTTGTCAGCACTTCTTCATAACTGGTAGGCTCCTCATCATCAATGAGTAACACGTCGTTCGATTCACTTACGAGAAATCCATATCTCTCAGGAATATTGCGTGTTCTACCAGATCTACGAAGATGTGGTGTTACAATAGGTCCAGCCGATTGCTCATCATTATGAGTTGTCGGTTGTTGTGCTTCACCAGGTATCTCATCAATGTCTATTTGAGTCCCTCGAGCCTCCTCAAGCTCGACGACACTCCCACTGTTTTCTTGCAAGAGAAACTCTTTCTCTAGAAACACA
Organism: Wurfbainia villosa; assembly: GCA_025175895.1. NCBI lineage: Eukaryota > Viridiplantae > Streptophyta > Magnoliopsida > Zingiberales > Zingiberaceae > Wurfbainia > Wurfbainia villosa. The sequence continues at coordinate 30,335,163 of CM046000.1, read as the reverse complement.
GCATGCCTTGAAACAAATACCTTTTGTTCCACAGGATGATAGAATTGGTAACCCCTTGTTTCCTTAGGGTATCCAATAAATAGACATTTATCAGACTTAGCATCCAGTTTGTCTGATACAGTCCGCTTCACATAAGTAGGACAACCCCATATCTTCAAGTAAGATACATGAGGTTTCTTACCATTCCATATCTCATATGGAGTAGTTGAGACTACCTTGGTAGGCATTCTGTTTAACTAGTAAACAGCTGTCTGAAGTGCATAACCCCAAAAGGACTTGGGAAGAGTCGCATGATTCATCATTGACCTGACCATGTCCAACAAGGTCCGGTTACGCCTCTCAGATACACCAGTATGCTGTGGTGTATAGGGCGGAGTCCATTGAGACAATATGCCATTGTCTCTTAGATAATCAAGAAACTCTTGACTTAAGTATTCACCACCTCGATCCGATCGAAGTATTTTAATACTCTTGTCATGTTGTTTCTCTACTTCATTTCTGAATTCTTTGAACCTTTCAAAGGCTTGGACTTGTGTTTCATCAAGAACACATACCCAAACCATGAGTGATCATCGGTGAAGGTAATGAAGTAGCTATAGCCTCCTAAAGCTTGAGTTGACATAGGTCCACATACATCAGTATGTATTAGACCTAGTAACTCTCCCACTCGTTCACCTTTTCCAGTATAAGGTAACTTAGTCATCTTGCCTTTTAAGCATGATTCGCATGTATCGTATGAATCCAATTCAAACGATTCCAGAATTCCACATCGGTGTAATTCGGACATGCGTTTCTTGCTTACATGGCCAAGACGACAATGCCACATGTAGGAGTCTATTTGATTATCCTTTCGAGCACTCTTGTTGCTCGCCGATATTACAAATATCCTTTGGATACGTCCAACGTATAAACACCATTGCTTAAAGTTCCAATCCCATAAAGAACTCCATTCAAAGTTATGTAACAACAATTGTTACTAAAAGTCAAATGGAACCCATTTCTATTTAGACAAGAAATAGAAATGATGTTCTTTATCAACGAAGGGACATAAAAGCAATTGTCCAGTTCTAAGACAAGTCCTACAGGGAGTTCCAACAAATACGTTCCGATGGCGAGTGCAGCAACCGTTGTTCCATTCCCAACACATAAATTTGACTCTCCCCTTGACGAGTCTTCTTCTATTCCTTAGCCCATGTATGTCATTACATATATGTGAGCCACACCCAGTATCAAATACCCAAGTGTCTGAGGAAATAGAATGACAATCAATAAAGAAGATTTCTGAAGAAGATGGGGCATCCGATGCCTTATCCTTCTTCATGGACTCAAGATAAATCTTGCACTTTCTTCGCAAATGGCTCTCCTTGCAATAATGATGGAAAGTTTCCTTTTGTGCTAGTTCTACCTTCTTAGCCCTTCTCTTCTTTCCCTTCTACTATTCCTTTGACTTCCTCTTAGAACCTTTCTTCGAGGAATCAACTAACAGCACCGTCCCCTGCTCATGCTTCTCAGAAGACTCCACAGTCTTTAGCATATTGAGCAGTACCACAGATGAACCTCCTAGCTTCTCAGAGGTGAAGAGGAGCTTTGAGACTTCGAACCTTTCGAATCTCACTTGCTCATTAACCAACTCACAAAGATGAAGGACTACGATATGAGCATCCATATGCTCATGCTACTTTCGTAGCTTGGGTTCCATCGCGGCTAACATGATGCAACTCATTTGTTCAGAATCACTCACATGTTTCTGATAGACCAACAATTGGTCCGGAGTTGCATCGTCACTAGGATGGGCGGGAAGAGGCACTTCGAGGACATACACAGGTTTTTCCACCTTGAGAACAATTCTCAAGTTTCTAAGCTAGTCCAAGAAGTTCGGCCCAGTCAATTTATTTGAATCCAAAATGGAACGCAAATTCAAACACATCATGATCAATATATTAACTTAGAAATACAAAACAAGCATATATGAGAAAGATGATTTTAAAATGCATCAATATACATTTATAAATCCCATTCATTTTTCGAATTTCAAAAAACCCTTAAAATCACTTCGGGAGATCGTAGGTCCATCTCCGAATGGGCTGATATCCATCATAGATAAGAACAACCTTGGAGTGAGTCCAACAAGCCATTCTTAGCTATGATGGTGGGTATCAAGTATACCGATTACATATCATGTATATGTAACTATCACAATGTGCTATCAACTAATTGAATGTTTTCACATACATTGGGTTGTTAACACATTAACAAGTATGTATCATATGCATAGCACCCAACTTCACCTCTCTTCACATCGACCTTGGAGTGAGTCCAACAAATCGATGCTCCAAGTTAAAGCCGACCCATTAATCGCGAAATAGTTTTAATATGGTTAGAGCGCATTCAACCAATTAGCCAGGCTTGGAGTGAGTCCAACAACCCAAACTAACGATTGACCTCTAACTCTTACCATATTAGAGTTAAACTATTCCAATGATTTGAACATGTTCAGGTTCGAGCCGGGCTTGGAGTGAGTCCAACAACCCAAACAAGAAACAGAACTCTGGTTCTAACCATATTAATGGAAGGTGTAGGCTTTAATATTGAGTTAGGGTTTTATGTCTCATCCTCTTTGCATGCAAATAACTATTATCTACATGGCATGGCATACATGGCATACATCTACATGTCACGACACGCATGGCATAATGTTATGCATCTAATGCAATTACATGGCATACAATTATGTCATATATATAATTTTCTTATATGTCATAACTATTTATGGAAATAAAATATGTTTAAGATTTGATTCTCCAAATCAAATCATAATTAAATTAGGAAACAAATTTACAAATCTAATCACATATTTTATTCATGGAATTATTTGATTAAAGAAAATCTATTTAGGAAACCAATTTCCTAAATCATTAAAACTACTTATGGAAATAAAATATTTTAAGATTTGATTTCCCAAATCAAATCATGATTAAATTAGGAAACAAATTTCCAGAATCTAATCAAATATTTTATTTATGGAAAATATCAATTTCCATAAATACTTCCAACTTTCCAAAAGTGGAGGATTTCCATAAATACTTCTAGACTTTCCAAAATTGAAAAATTTCCATAAATACTTCTAAATTTCCAAAATTTAGAAAATTTCCAGAAATACATTATGACTATCCAAAACCATTTTTATGATTATGTCGAAACACAACCTGGGCTCTAATACCAATGTTGGGTTTCCGGCACCGCGGCGTGTGTGTGTTCGATCATGTTTCGTAAACATGAGCACAGCGGAAGCAATTAAAATTAATAAATCTATATTTATTACAACACACACAACACACGCATGCTATTACAACAAGTGTAGACATAACTATAAATTAAAATTTGCAATAAAAGAAATTATCTACGTTATACCTTTCGTATGACGTGTAGCGGGAACGGCATCAACCAGAATGATCCTCGTAAGAATCGTCTCTATCCGTATCCACGCCGAGCTCCTCGGGATGACTTCGCTAAGTCACGAGCTTCGTCTTCGTATGGGTTACTAGCCTCGTGTTGAAGATGACGTGATCGAGAGATGATCACGATCCGAATCCAAATTCGGATCCTAAAATGAGTTCTCAAAACTCGCTTCTCCAGAGAGGTATTCGTCAACCAATTGACGAATCCTTCGTCCTCCACCTCAGAGGATTACCGGAGATTAAATCCCCGGTAAGTTAGCCGCTGTCGGAGCACTAACCGTCGTCCAAACGACGCTCCGACGAGAGGAGGAGAAGCTGTCCAGAAAACTGGACAGCTTGGTGGAGGATATAGGCGCCGGCCAACCAAGGAAAGAAAAGCCTCACCTTGATGCCAAACCTATAGGGGATCACCGGAGGGTCGCCGGAGTGTTCACCGGTTGAAGCTTGGTCGCCGGCAATGACTTGGACGGTGGCACGAAGGCTGGGCGGCGGCACTTAGGGTTGGGCGCCGAATTCACAAACAAGGGGTGGGCGGCAACTCTATGTTGGGCGGCAATAACTTGATTAGGGTTTTTGGATTAGGGTTTTTGGATTAGGGTTTAAGCCCTATTTTATAGAGAACTAATTCTCTTAATGGTTAATGGATCATATCCATAAAGCCCGTTAACCCACTCCATTAAGATAAGTTAAAATAAACCAAACCATGATGGTTTATTTTAAGTTAAAACGAACCGAACCAACCTTTGGTTCATTCGTTTAATATAAACCAAAACCTTTGGTTTATTCTCATCCATTGGATTAGAACCAAACCATTTTGGTTCATCCATTATGTCTTCATAAGACACGGCCCATCCATGCTTCCATTGCGACTGAAACAATTTCATGCTCGCTTTATGTTTGGTCCAACCAAACATAGTTTCTCTCGGTCTGAGAATCCCATTCTCAAGCTCGTTTTAAATCCTTTGGATTACACTCGTTATGCGTGTGACCAAATAGGTTCTCGGTTTATGTTGGCCGTCTATAATTAACCATTAATTATAGAACTATCATGAGTGGCACCTAGTAGTACATCATGATCCCCAATTAACCGAAAAGATCATCAGTTGATCCAGAACTATTTTTGAAACCCTTCAGTAGCTCGAATGAATCGTACCCCATTCCCTTCACTCATCTTATACCCACTTGGTTCAGGACATGGTCTATTGTGTCAGTCCCCACTAGGCTGACTACGTCACACCTAGCCCAAGTATCATTTCCTCGTCCTACGGATTCTAGTTACTCCACATGTATCGAAGAGTACCTTACTCTAAACATGTAATGCTTTGGCCAAAGACTTTAGTAACAATCCGACGAGAGGCCATTGGTATACATCTCCTCGCAAGGAGTGGTGAATCCTTTATAGGCTATTCAAACACCTTCGATCACTTCGACTTATACCCAATCATCCCGGGTCCACATCTCCTTAGAGATGTTTGCTTAAGATGTCAAAGCATAAGTCTCCATGATCAAGATGACTTGAATACCGCAAGTCAAAGGAACATCGCACTTAAACCATAGTAAGAACTTCATTGACATATCTATATATGCAGAGAACCATATGAAGTCTTACGGCTGGTCACTCCAATGAACTAGTTACCATAACTAGCATCCACGATTAACTCCGAATATCACTATGTCTCCAGCCAGTGAGAATCAGCTGCTTGGATACACCAAGGAGTATACCTCATGCTAGTCTCGACAGAATTGATGGTGTCCAAATCCATCAATTCATCGACTAGGGATAATTCCGATACATCACAATTACACATTTAGAGATACTCACTAGTTGTGATCCAATCACAAATTCTCTCATGCTGTGAATCGTATCGTGGGCATTCAGTAAATGAGTTTAAGATCCAATCAAATACATAAAACATGTATACTCAAATAGTGAATCTTCATTTATCATATAAATGGTTCATACATAAGGCGATTGCCTTAGGACATCTCTCATATATTACTAACAGCATCTTAGGGCTTAGCTATCTACTAGAGGTTTGGGGTTCAATTCCTAGGTCATGCATCCTTTTTGGCTCTATTTCTTTTATTTTTTGAAAGAGCCCACATAAAGCCCATTATAATCATGTGAAAATTCTTGTAAAATTGCTAGGAATTTTACGGGTGTTACAATTGGTGTGAGTTGGGACAGTTGTTATGTTATGCCACCTAGGCGACACTCGGGTCGTGGTAGTGAGTATGAGGTGCGCAGGCATCACCATGCATGCTGCATTGCCATATCTTATGGCGCTTTGCATATTACCATATATATATATATATATATATATATATATATATATATATATATATATATATATATATATATATATATATATATATGGATGGTTGTGATTAATCTATATATAGATGCAGTCTTTATATATATGCTTATTGTGATGTTGCATTTGATTGTACTATGCTTGCTGTATTTGGTTGTACATCATATTCATACATGCTACTCGCATCTGTTATACGGTTGTGTCGGATACCTATATACTTGTTGGACACACCATTAGATACCTTTGACCTGTATCTTGAGTACATTGTGAGTTAGTATTACTCTTCCTATTATATATTGGATATATGCTCAGGTTGGATCTGAGTAGGGTAGCAGACTTTCAGGTATGTCTGCATCATACGTTGTTTATTTGGTTAGATGGTATATGCATGTATTTATATATTATGCTTGTATACCTGTTGTACCTCAAGGTTATGCTGTTGAATTACATATGATATTTGATATATACATGTTTTTCCTTATTACATGCTGAATTTTACTCACCACCACAGACCCTAGGTTTTTCTATCGCCCAGGTAACAAGTAGCCGACTTCGTGATGGACTTGGAGCATCGCTCGCTTTCATCATCTCATCTCGTCTCTGAGGGTCCCATCTTGGATTTATGTGTTCTTTTGATTTTCGGATGTTCCTTATTTTGATCCAGATTTATGTGTTGGACTTGTTATGTGATGTACACACTAGTGGATTCGGGTTTTGCCGATGTTTCTTTTATGTCGTGGTGTCAATCATACCGGTATGCACTGTGTATAGTTTGTGATGCAGATGTATTATGTTTCCGATGTGTTTTGATGTAGTTATGTTTATTGTGGGCCCAAGGGCCTTGTATAAACAGGATATGTTGCCACGTTGATGGGAGATGTCGTCCATTTGATTTTCGGCTCAGCTTACTCTCGGGGCATGACAACTTTATTGGTATCAGAGCCCTAGGTTCTGCGATTCCATACAATGTTGTTTTTGTGTCAAGTCTTGGATTCTCGGGAGTCGATTTATTTTTCGATTTTGGTTTTCTGAGATAAGATAAACAACAGCTTGAGCTCCAAGCAGCACGAGGTAAGAATTTCTAATAACTTATAGCCTGGTTATATACTTATCTAAACTTATTAAACAGGTGTATACAATCAGAGTTATGACACATGTGTAGACTTGTAGTAGGGGTTGTCCACCGAGGCGACCAACCGGAGTTACCTTTAGTGTTTATACTCCCGGTTATGTTGGCTATGCGTTAGTGTTTATAATAGGGAATAACATATAGTATGTTGGTTATTATTCGTAACCGTGGTATTAGTTGACTACGGGAACGACCTGTTGAGTCTGTGAGTCTTGAACCTGTGTCAAAAAGGTAAATTTCCTTTGAGAGTCAACTGATACCGAGTCGGAAAATAGGGGTCAAGTCATCACATTTCTTGTGAAAATCAGAGACTACTGTCTTAGAGATTTTCACTAATTATGCTAGTCAGATCATTACCTGTTGGGTAATGGACAAGACAAGTAGGCTATAGTTGATGCAGATAGCGGAAGGCTAGATTACGGTGTTTCATAGGGATTTTTATCCCTGAGTCATTTGTACTGGGTTGTATAAGTTTGAACGTACTTTTTAGTACTTAACTTGTGTTATACAGAGAAGGTAGAGTCACTACAAAAAAATATGAAATTGGCGACGAACTTTGGCAACGAAAATAGTTCGTTGCAAATCTACGATGAAATTTGCGACGAATTTTATGTTTCGTCGCAAATTTGTAACGAAATTTCCAACAAAAAAAAAATTGTTACAAAAATTTTAAAATTTCCAACATTTAATTTTCGTTGCAAAATTAGTCGCAAATTGGGGACGAAAATCTTTTTTCGTTGCCAATTTATGACAAAAAAAATATTTTCATTGCAAATATCTGCAATGAATTTTTTTTCGTTGCAGAATCTACAACGAATTTTTTTGTTGTTGTAGAATCTCCAACGAATTCAAAATTCATTGCAGATTTCTACAACGAATTTTTTTTTTGATGTAGAATTCTGCAACGAATTATTTTTTATTGCAGAATCTGCAATGAATTTTTTTTTTGTTGTAGAATTCTGCAATGAATTAAAAATTCGTTACAGATTCTGCAACAAATATAGGATTCGTCGCAAAATTGGCGACGAAATTAGCGAAGAAAAAATATTCATCACTAAATTTCCCCTAATTATCCCACCTTGACGCACCCAATCTCTCCATTTCCTCTGCTCGATCACGCTCGTCCTCCTCCCGCCGCAGTCTGTACGTCTCTTCCTTCTCTCCCTCCCTTTCGACGTCGTCGCCGGAGCAGCGACGGTGCTGCCACTGCAGATCCTGCTGCGAGCACGTGACGGCAGCAGCCGCCGGTGTCGCTCGCGACAACTGCTCCTGCATGCTCGTGGCTGGTTCTGCCGCGGGCTTGCACGGCAATCCTACCGTGAGCTCGCGGTGATCCTGCCGCGAGCTCGCGGCAGATCGTGTCGTGAGCACACGATGGATGCTGGCCACCGTGAGCTCGCGGCAGCACCTGCCGCGTGCTGGCGACGGCTAGGTGCTGCCGCGCCTACCCACTGCAGGTTGCTGCTGCGAGATCGTGTGCGGCAGCAAGCACCGCTGCGAGCTCACAGCAGCGCTAGCTACCACGTGTGCTCGGGGGGCGCTCCTGCATGTGGTCGCGGCGGCGCCGCCGCGCGTGTTCGCGGCGGCTCTGGTGTGCGTGCTCAAGGCAGTCGTGCGCGTGCCCTAGCCCGGTGGCAGTGTATACGTAGCTGTTGTATGCTTGCCTTCACGGGAACTGCACGCGTGCCCTCGTGGCTGCCGCATGTGTGCCCGCGCGCGTTTCCTCGAGCTCATGGCCATCGCGCGTGAGGACTTGCTCACGTATGGTTACGTCGTGTCGTACATACTTACTGCACCTTGCGCGTTCTTGGCAGTTGTCGTATGATTTTGATCATGAATTTAAATGTTATTTAAATTAATTATATAAATCAGTATATATATATATATATATATATATAATAGTGTGTCGTAAACTAAATACAATATTTTTTTTTTCATAGGTTGTACTACTTTGAAGGTGTTCGTCAAGTGTTCATCTAGTCGCACGTTGTTTCCATTTGGACAGGTATGCGTAAAAATATTTTTTATAACATTAATTATAGTATTATTAATTCTGTTATAATTTTTATTATTAATGTTTGATTTTAAGTAATTTAATTACTGTTAATAGATCATAATTGTTCGAAATGATATTATATTTTGCAATTAATTATCACACAAAATCATATTTAATATTAGAAGATTTTAATTAATGTTGAGTATAAATTTATGGTTAGATTGATATATATGATATAATTTCGAAAACAGGATCGATGGAGAGAGATCGAAGTTGGATGTATAAAAAGAATTTACCAGAACGTTGTGGTTTAACCGATGAATTTATATTTAGGTTGGAACAATTTTTGAGATATGATAATAATAATGTTGAGTTTATGGATGGGAATAAATTAAGGTGTCCGTGAAAAAAATTTCATAATAGTAAATTTTTCCAATGTGATAAAGTTCGAGAACATCTTTGTAGATTTGGTTTTACGCCAAATTATTATAATTGAACTTGCCATGGTGAACTATTTATATCTGATAAAGAGGTTGGATTAAACATACAAACGATAGGTAGTAGAGAGCAAGTATATTACGATCAATTAAATCCATACAAGAGGATGATAGTTGATGCAGTTGGTCATAATTTGAATAGCGAACCAAACGCGGCAAGTTCTAGTTATCCTCAAGCATTTGAAAACATGTATAATAATTATTCAACACCGTTGGAGGAGGTAGAAATTATTGGTGGTAATGAAAATGTGTACAATGAGCCATATATAAAATTTCAAGAAGTATTGAGAGCTGTAGATGAACCCGTGTGTTCCAGTTGTGACAGTCACACAAAATTATCTCTCACCGCAAGATTGTTGAATGTTAAAGTTCAGCATAATGTGTCCGAAGAATGTGTTAATGATTTTGTTAAAGTTATTGGAGAAGTATTGTCATGTGATCACATAATACCAAATGATTTTTATAGTATGAAAAAACTTATGAAAGATTTGGGTCTTCCGGTGCAAAGAATTGATGTTTGCAGAAATGGTTGCATGCTATATTGGGGAGATAATGCAAATTTAGAGACTTGCAAATTCTATAGTCAATGCAGGGACAAGAGTACCACGTGATCAAATCGTAATAAGCGATTAAAATCATTCAGGTAAATGTTCTATTTGCCTTTAACTGCTAGATTGCAAAGGTGACTGCTTAACACATGACTTGGCATGCAAATCATGAAATAGAGAATGGGCTAATGTGTCATCAATCTGATGCAGAGGCATGGAAAAATATTGATTGAATATATCCTGAGTTTGCAAATGAGACCCAAAACATCAGGTTGGGGCTATATGCTGATGGGTTTGCTCCATTTGGCAAATTAGGAAGAACGTATTCTTGCTGGCCAATTATCGTAACTCCGTACAATCTTCCTCCTGGTATGTGTAGGAAAATACCTTATATGTTTTTAACATTGATTGCGTTTGGCCCTCATAATCCGAAGAAGTTAATAGATGTTTACATGCAACCGTTGATTGCTAAGTTGATCCAACTATGGGACGTAGGTGTTTCCACATATGATGTCCATACTAATCAGTTGTTCACAATGAGAGATGCACTTCTTTGGACCATAAATGATTTTTCTGCTTATGGGATGTTATCGGGCTGGAGTACTGCGGGAATTTTAGGATGTCCAATATGTATGGAGAGATCAAAGTCATTCAGATGGAAACACGGAAAGAAACTGGGTTATTTTGATTTTCATAGATAATTTTTACCACCAAATCATAAATTTAGAAGAAATAAAGAAGAATTTACTAAGAATAGAATTGAAAGAACACCTCCACGATTGAGATTCACCGGTCAAATTTTATGGCAAAGAGTGCTTAACATTCCATCTGTTATTGAAGACCCAAATGTTACAATATATGACTATGGAATTACGCATAAATGGACAAAACGGAGTATCTTTTGGGATTTACCGTATTGGCAGAGTAATTTGATTCATCAGAATCTTTATTTAATGCATATTGAGAAGAATATTTTTTAAAATTTGATAAATATGATGATAGATATAACTAGAAAAACAAAAGACAATCTGAATGCAAGAAAAGATTTGCGTCTCATATGTAAACGTCCCACGCTTGATGTTGATGCAAATAGTAGGGGACCAAAACCGAAAGCAGTTTATATATTGAATAAGGATCAAAAACGGATTGTTTGTGAATGGTTGAAATCATTAAGATTTTCTGATGGTTATGTCTCAAATCTTGGTAGATGCGTTGATTTGATGGAATGAAAATTTATGGGTTTTAAAAGTCAAGACTGTTATATATTCATGGAAAGATTAATTTCTATTGCTTTGAAGGAACTGTTAGCAAATTTTGTCTGGGGTGCAATTATGGAATTAAGAATTTTCTTTCATGATATCTGCTCGACAGTACTGAGTCATTCACACATGGAGACATTAGAGAGAGACATTCAGATTATTATGTGTAACTTAGAAATGATATTTCCACCAGCGTTTTTTGATTCAATGGAACATCTTTTGGTTCACTTGCCATATGAGGCTAAAGTTGGAGGTCCTATTCAATTTCGATGGATGTATCCATTTGAAAGGTGGATTTTTTTTTGACTTTTTTCTCATTGTTATTTCATTTGGTCAAATTTAGTCTAATTTATTTGCTAATAAATTTTTTGGTATTACTCTTAGATTCCTCTATCACTTGAAAAAAAAAAGTGAAAAATAAGGCTAATGTTGAAGCTTCTATTGTTAATGCATATATTGTGGAGGAAGTTACAACTTTTGCATCATATTAGTTTGAACCTCACATTCAATGCAAGAGTCAGAAAGCATGAAGAAACGATGAGGGTCCCGTTGATCCAAATTTGAGGGCATTCTCAATTTTTAATTACCTTGGTAAACCAAGTGGATCTTGTACAAGTAGATACTTAACTGGTCCGGAGAGGTGTGGAAAAATTTTGATTGAACATATCCTGAGTTTGCAAATGAGACCCGAAACATCAGGTTGGGGCTATATGTTGATGGATTTGCTCAATTTGGCAAATTAGGAAGAACGTATTCTTGCTGGCCAATTATCGTAACTCCGTACAATCTTCCTCCTGGTATGTGTATGAAAACACCTTATATGTTTTTAACATTGATTGTGTCTGGCCCTCATAATCCAAAAAAGTTAATAGATGTTTACATGCAACCGTTGATTGCCGAGTTGATCCAACTATGGGACGTGCGTGTTTCCACATATGATGTCCATACTAATCAGTTGTTCACAATGAGAGTTACACTTCTTTGGACCATAAATGATTTTCCTACTTATCGAATGTTATTGGGCTGGAGTACTGCGGGAATTTTAGGATGTCCAATATGTATGGAGAGATCAAAGTCATTCAGATGGAAACACGGAAAGAAACTGAGTTATTTTGATTGTCATAGACAATTTTTACCGCCAAATCATAAATTTAGAAGAAATAAAGAAGAATTTACTAAGAATAGAATTGAAAGAACACCTCTACCATTGAGATTCACCGGTCAAATTTTATGGCAAAGAGTGCTTAACTTTCCATATGACTATGGAATAATGCATAAATGGACAAAACGGAGTATCTTTTGGGATTTACCGTATTTGCAGAGTTATTTGATTCATCACAATCTTGATTTAATGCATATTGAGAAGAATGTTTTTGAAAATTTGATAAATATGGTGATGGATATAACTGGAAAAACAAAAGACAATCTGAATGCAAGAAAACATTTGCGTCTCATATGTAAACGTCCCAGGCTTGATGTTGATGCAAATAGTAGGGGACCAAAACCGAAAGCAGTTTATACATTGAATAAGGATCAGAAAGGGATTGTTTGTGAATGGTTGAAATCATTAAGATTTCTTGATGGTTATGTCTCAAATCTTGGTAGATGCGTTGATTTAAAGGAATGCAAATTTATGGGTTTTAAAAGTCATGACTGTCATATATTCATGGAAAGATTAATTCCAATTGCTTTGAAGGAACTGTTACCAAATTTTGTCTGGGGTGCAATTATGGAATTAAGCATTTTCTTTCATGATATCTGCTCGACAGTACTGAGTCATTCACACATGGAGACATTAAAGAGAGACATTTCGATTATTATGTGTAACTTAGAAAGGATATTTCCACCGGCATTTTTTGATTCAATGGAACATCTTTTGGTTCACTTGCCATATGAGGCTAAAGTTGGAGGTCCTGTTCAATTTCGATGGATGTATTCGTTTGAAAGGTGGATTTTTTTGACTTTTTTCTCATTGTTATTTTATTTGGTCAAATTTAGTCTAATTTATTTGCTAATAAATTTTATTGTATTACTCTTAGATTCCTCTATCACTTGAAAAAAAAGTGAAAAATAAGGCTCATGTTGAAGCTTCTATTGTTAATGCATATATTATGGAGGAAGTTACAACTTTTGCATCATATTAGTTTGAACCTCACATTCAATGCAAGAGTCGAAAAGCATGAAGAAACAATGAGGGTCCCGTTCATCCAAATTTGAGGGCATTCTCAATTTTTAATTACCTTGGTCAACCAAGTGGAACTTGTACAAGTAGATACTTAACTGGTTCGGAGTGGCGAGCAGTCAATACATATATTTTATTGAACTGTCAAGAAGTAACGTCGTATTCCGAGTAACTATATAAAAGTTATATTAAACATTTCATATATCATAAAATATTGTTCATGTTTTATTTAATTTTATTGTAGGATTTTTCAAACTCTATATTCGGAGCTTCCGGAGCTTGAGTTTAATAATTTCTGTGATGAAGAATTTGCACAATGGTTCAAAAATTATGTAAGTAGTATATGATAGTAAATTTGATAAATCTTGTTTGATGACACATATTTATTTTACTTTAGGTTCTTGATAATCACAGTCACATTGAGCAAGACCTAATAAAGCATCTGTCATGGGGTCCAAATTCAATGGTTAAAACTTGGCCAACATATTTCATAAACGGATATAATTTTCATACTCAAGCTTATGGAATTGGAAAACTACAATGAATAGTGGAGTTTGTGTTCAGTCATCTATTGATGGGGCTGTAAGGAACGAATTTTACGACTTACTAGATGAAATTTTAGAGGTAGCGTATCTATGCTCAGATTTGCGAGTAATTTTATTTATGTGTCGTTGGTTTGACCTTATCAAAGGTATGAGGGTGCATCCACAATTTAATTTGGTTGAAATTAACTACAAAAAAATATACAAGAGGTATGAACCATTTGTATTAACACAACAAGCAATTCATGTATTTTATGCTTCATATCCTAGTTTGAGACGAGCCAAAAGTGATTGGTGGGAAGTTTGTAAAACAAAAGCACATAATAAAATTGAGGAACATTGGGAAGACATAGCATATCAACAAGATGAAGTTGTCAATACATTTCATATCGAAGAGTATAATATTTCAACGTTACTAGATTCCAGCGGCGTAGTAATAGACGTTGATGCAAGTGAACTGAATGAGTATGAAGAAGAAGATTTCAATGATGAGGATGAGGATGAGGATGAGGATGACGATGACGATGACGATCACGATCACGATGACGATGATGATTAGACGCATTACCAGGCCAAAAATTTATTGCAAACTTTGATTTCTAATTATTAGTAATTTATCTTTTATTCAGTACCAATTATGTTTTAATTCACTATGTTATTCGAAATTCTATATATTTGATATACTAATGAACTTTTTTTTTAGGGTCATCCAGTTGCTATGAATGTGGTAATATTTTCATATTTTTCTTATTAATAATTCAATATGCAACTGTATTTTTTTTCATGTAATATTCTTCTAATAATCATGATTGTTAGTTTCGATGTGGCGGTCATAGATGTAGTAGTGATGGAAGATCACAATCTTCCTCTACTTCAGCCCCCACACATTATGATGCTCTTGTAGGAAATGTGCCCTCCACCTCTTCCCCAGTTGCAGGATCCTCTGATTCTCAACATATACCTACTAATGTCTCTTCCCCGGTACAACAATCACTCGTGGAGAGGGAAGATACGAGTGAGTTTATATCTCCGCGCGGAGATTTGTAAGTATTCAAGTTTTACAATATCTATATTTTATTTTTAATACAATATGTTTTTTTATAAGTATATAACGGGGTTTGTTTTTGGTTTATGTTAGATTTACAAATTCTGTACATGTTATTCATGAGGTGAATAAAATAGTGAATAACCATTAGGGCGGCGCTTCTATGACTTATACAAGCACGCCGAAAGAAATTAAAGTTCTGTGGTGGAATGAGTTCAAGGTAACTTATTTCAATCATTTAGTATATGAAATTGCAGTGAATATAATCAATTTTTATTTTTCTCTATTGCAGCGGGTATTTATTTGGGAGGAGAGTCAAACACTAGATATTAGGAGGATTTTTAAGAAAAAGTGTGGTGATCATATTAGAAACATACTAAATCATGCCAAAACTAGAAATAAGAAATCACATTGTATAACTGAGGAGAATTGGAATAAAATTGTTGTGCATTGGGGATCTGAGGAAAGTAAATGGAGGAGTGAACAGAATAAGCAAAATAAGAATTATAACTCCGGCGTTATGTCTGCCACGTATGCGGGAGGATCCATAAATATCGATGAGCATAGAGCTCGATTGGTGAGTGTTTTCAATTTATAATTTTGTAATCTAATACTCACTAATTTATAAATATTAACTGTTTAATTTGTTTAGGCAAAGGAGATGGGAACTGAGCCATTATTTATTGACACTTTCACCCGTACATTCCAAAAGAAGGATAAAACATGGAGTGGGGAAAGAGCAAGAACAATAAAGGTGTGTAATTATAAAAATTTAATTTCCTATGTTACTATTTAATTTTTTTTATTTCACAATAGGAGAAATACGATGAACTTTCACAAAGAAATTCAGGTGCAAGAGATGATGGAGTCGAATCGGAGCCATCTGTTAACAATATAAATTTATGGCTCGAAGCATCTGGAGGACCGAAAAGTGGAAGAATACTCAGACTCGGCTCTTTGAGTTGATCCTATAGAGTCCCTGGTGCTTCTTCTTCATCCTCTCCAGCATCAAAAGCCCAAGTAATTCAATTAACCGAAGAGGTTAATCATTTGAGAGAGTTACTAGCGCAGAAGGAAACTGAATCGAGAGAGAATACTCAGAAAGTTCAAGACTTAAATGAAAAGATGAACGAATTTCAAAGGCAACAAATATTTATTATGCAACATCTTCAGTTAACGTCTAGCTAAAATCAACTTCCTCCTTCTGGCTGTGCTCCTCCTCCTCCTGATCCCTGTCATGGAGACAATAATGATGTATTTTTTGATAATGATGGTGATGATGGTGGTTATCTTTGACTGTATTTGTGAAAGTTTAATTATTAGCTACTTGACTTATTACATAAATGATATTTATGTTTTTATAAGTTTATTGTATTTAAATGTTAGCTGATGATAATGGTAGTTAGTTTAAACCTTATTTGGATGTATTTGTTATATGTATAAATTTGTTTGATGTCCATATTAATGTTTGTTGTATAATTTTGTTAATATTATTGTGTGTTTGTTGTAAAATAGGAAAAAAAGAATAATTTAAAATATATTTTTTTTTTCAATTTTCTCCAGATTTGCAACGAAAATACAATTTTCATTGCAAAAATATATGTATCAGTCGACTAATGTAAAGATTCAATCGATTGATACGTGAGAAATTATGCAATCCAAATTCATTTTGGGCATCAATTAACTGGAAAACTTTATCGATCGTGATATCTCTGTGATTTATAGAATGCTTCGTAGTCATTGACCGATCAACTACTCACTGGCGATTGCCATCTTGTAACAATTCTGAGAATGTCCGTAGCCGGGCCGATAAGTTCGACTGGTCACACAATCATTCGACTGATAAATAGATCAGTCGACTAATAGTGAAAATTTTTGCGATGAAATATTTTTTTCGTCGCCAAATTTAATTTTATTGGTTAATTATGTTCATCAGATTTTGGCGATGAAAAAAATATTCGTCGCCAAATTTCATTATATTTGGTGGAGTATGCATGCGAGAGTTTTGCGACGAATTAATATTTCGTCGCAAATTCGGCGACGAAAAAATTTATTCGTCGCTAATTTGGCGTCAAAATTTTAATTCGTCGTCGAATTCGACAACGAAAATAATTATTCATCGCCGAATTTGGTGACGAAAATAATTATTCGACGATGAAAAGTATTATTTGTCACAAAAATTTGCGACAAATCTTCTTTTCGTCGCCAAATTGGCGATGAAACATATATTCGTCGCCAAATTTTGCACCGAATTTTGCAACGAAAAAATTATTCATTGCAATTTGGCGACGAATTTTTATTTTTCATTGCAGAATTTAGTGACGAATTATTTGCAACGAAAACTTTTTCGTTGCAAAAAAATTTTGCAACGATTTTTTTTGCAAAAATCGTTGTAAATTTTGTCCCCAAAAACCATTATTTTTGTAGTGAGTTATTTGCATACCATTATCGAGATCAAGCCAGTATTTGGTGGTAAATGCAGAAAATAATCTTCGGGAAATAATATATCACTTGATCATAGTTTAGTGATGTTGAGAGAGAGTATTTCCCCGCGTCACTTTTTGTGACATATTTTAGGGAATTCTTGAGCTTCAAGTAGGGTGATCGTCGGTTACGAGAATACCATGCAAAGTCGTTAGACTTGCAGAGTTTACGCTCACCTAATAGCTCAAGAATGTGTATGGATGTTTTATGCCACCCACGGTTGTTGGCTTATTGTTGGATTAAGATGATTGGATCTTCTATCAGATCCTGCCGGAATATGTTGGATTGAGTCAGGAGTTTAGAAATGACTCCGTACAAGTGTTTTAAAAGTTGAGACCGATAAGCATATATTGTAGGTCAACTTATTTGGGTCAGAAGTCTTCGACTATTGGATAAAAAAAGCAAGATCAGAGTCATAGGCCTTGAGCTACTTTTCGATTATAGAAAACTAACCGCAGATCATCAGGATGTTCTCGTGGACATCAGCGAAATCCGAACAAAGACTCCGAAGGGATTATGTGCATGCTGTGCGGATCATGAAGACACACGAAGTCAGATTATCCATTGTATCAGTTCATCTGTTACTATTGTGAGCATCCAGTATAGTTGAGGAGATGTATTTTGAAGACTCAGTTGAAGACTATCAATGGTGTTCCGGGAGGATGATGCACCATTGATCAACGATTTTAATTGTCGCAATACCGTTCCCAAATTATTTATCGAACCCCCTAACTACACTAATGCAGTATAGGATTGACTCGGATCGTCTCCCAATAAACCTAATGGCTGGACGTTTGTTTTTAAATAAAATTAAACACTGGGGGTTTTTACAATTTATCAAAACAATTATTCAAAGCTAACATAATGCAAGAACGATTCAACCTTGCACCACATTGTCACTATACGATCCAATGGCCAAACAATTCTAGTAAATAGACATGGAAATTAAATCTACAGGAAGTAAATCTAATTACTAAATAACAATTAACAAGTAACTATCCTAATGTGCAAAAGTAAGTAATAATACACCACACTATCACTATACGGTACACTGATCAAGAAATAAATGTGAACAATTCAACCAAGCACCGCACTATCACTATACGACATAGTGATCAAACAGTCACTAAAAAACTAAACTAACAGACATAAAATAATTCAACCAAGCACCGCACTATCACTATACGACACAGTGGTCAAGAAACAAAGGTGAACAATTCAACCAAACACCGCACTGTCACTATATGGTACAGTGATCAAACAGTCACTGAAAACTAAATGCAAGGAAAATAAGCAATTCAACCAGGCACCGTACTGTCACTATACGGTACATTGGCCAAATATAAATGAAACTAAACTAAACATAATAAAACATAACACAATTAAAACTCTAACTACGACTCGAATTAAAACACAAGTCATAATACAGAATAAAATACAAGGTAAACCGCAGATTAAAACACAAGTTAAAATACTAGTGAAAACACATGTTACGAATACTAGTAAAAACACAATTCAAGGCCACTGGTGAAAGCACATATTAAAAACACTAGTAAAAACACAATTGAAATCACTAATGCAAACACAATGTAAGAACACCAGTGACAACACAAGTGCAAATACAAATGAAAACACAAAATGAACCACAGAGTAAAAATTAACCAACTCTCTTCCACAACTCCCGAAAAGGAACCACCCTTTTCAGGGACAATCAATAGTCTAAACAGCTCCCAACTGCATCGATGGAACGGATGGACACGGATCACAATTCGGCGATGGAATACGGGGCTGTCGAATCTCTACAGCCGATGGATGAATGCAGAAAGTGGTGCAGCACAAATCACTGTCGCGATAGTGTAAGGGACCGGATCTGTGATCGTCTACAAGTCTTCACCGATGCTGGAAATGGGGTTCTACCGCCAAAATTTAGGAATTAAAGGCTGCCAGAACTGGATGAAGGTGCTGTCACGATCGTGCAAGTAGAAGATAACCCCATTCTTTAGGGATCCTGTCCAACTTGGTCGTCTCATCTCCGGTCACCAAGTTACTGTGGAACACCGGTGAAGACGAAGGAACATCACGACTACTCGGCGAAGTTGCAGTATGCCCAAGTGCAGAACTTGTGCCCCGCCGATCAAGCGTGCTTGGGATGGTTGGAATGATCACCGATGGTTGCTGCCGTAACTATCGCCGGATGGGGATGATCGCCGCTCGCCGCCGCGCGTGAAAAAGGGGAAAAAGCTGCTCGGTGAAGGTGAGGAAATAGGAAATAGGAAATGCCACCGCCGGCCTTGGTGGAGGAAGGGAATGGCTGGCGGTGCTTCTGGCAGGTGGTGTGGAGGAGTGCCGCCGACGTTGTGCGATTAGAGAGGAGGAAGAACTATGCTCGCGGAGGAGGAAGCTGCGCGATTCAGATTCTTCCGAAGATGGGAAATTGTGGGATTTTTGAAGCCATTTCCATGAGTCATCCGATCATTTCGCCCATCAATCACAGCCGTCCAATTGAAGCTAGGGCTTGATTAAGTTGATTAATCCATTAAAAAGGTTGTGATCCAACGACTGTGATTCCTCCGATTTTGAATGGATGGATCTAATCTATCTGAAGGGATAATTACGATCGGTCAAATCTGGAGGAAGGGCTCAGATGTCCAGATCGAAATGTACGGATTGGATCTTTCCAAATCTGGATAGATAGTGGCCCATCTCGATCTCCTACAAATAAAGACACATTTTGAAGGTAGGAAACTTCGCTTCCCACTTCAACTCGGTCGCTTATTCATGGCGATCCCATCTACGTCTCCGGATAAAAAAATATATTTTTGACAAAGAGGGATTACCCAAGCAACCGTTTCATCGTCCTGCTATTCGATTCGAGTGGTCACTTGAACAAACTTGTTGTTCAAACAACCTACCTCTATTCATCGAATAGCTGCGGAATAGACGATGTACGGTTCGCTAGTTTTTGTGTTTGTATTCGGGGTCTAAGTAAATTAGCCATATAACAAAACATACAACATGCATAGAATAAGAAAAGATTTATAAACAAACATTATACCTCTCTATTTTCTATTGTATGTCCTTCCTCCTTTTAGACGTCGTGTGGGCGACGATCTTCCAAAAGTCGAAGCCTTCTAGAACACGTTCTTCCCTTCCTTGCTCGCTCCAAACAAAGGGAAGAATAAAATGAAACTCCTCTTCCTTTCTAAAACCGGCTACCAAGTCAAAGGACTTCATGTTACCGCCGGCCAAGAATGGGTGGTGGAGCGCCGACCAACCTTGAAGAAGGGTTGCCGCCGACTTCAAGGAGAGGTGAGGACGCTGGCCAAAGAAGAATCAAAGGAGGGGATGGGCACCGGGCTAGGATGAATCAAGGGAGGGGATGGGCGCCAGGCAACTCTTGGAGAATAGAAAGGAAACCAACCTTCCACCTTGTTGCCGCCCAAGCCAAAACCCTAACCCTAGCCGCCCAAAGCTTGCTGCCCCAACCCTAATCTCCCTTCAATATTCTTGCCGCCCACCCCTTAAGCCTCCTTTTATAGAGCTAGGCTTAAGCCTCCTTTTAATCTCCACCGTCGGTTCTAGGAATTTAATTTCAATCGTCGGATCTAGAGATTTAATCTCAACCGTCGGATCTAGAGATTTAATCTCCACCGTCAGATCTAAAGATTTAATCTCTACCATCAGATCTAGAGATTTAATCTCCACCGTCGGATCTAGAGTTTCATTTTCCATCATCGGATCTAGGCTCCATGAGGGTTTTAATAGGCTACAATAGGGACCATGAGGAGGAGTTGGATCTTGGTCACCCAATGGATCAAGCCCACATAAAGTCCGATTCATTAATGATAACCCATTCCACAAGAGGATTATCATTGATCTACCTCACCAACCCCCATAAGTTAATATGGGCTCCATATATTATTTGTACATATATCTCCCTGTGTTTAAGATCTCGAATGTCCGTCGATTAATTAATTTACTGACAATTAATTAATCAACATCTAACTCCATGATTAGTACCACTTAACCTTATCTTCATGTTGGACTAAGTACACCTGCAGGGTTTACATGATGAACCTTATAAGCTCCTCAAGGAAACATCATCATCCTAATATATAGGACACGGTTTCCTACTATAATCAATGACACACCATATTAATAATATCATTTCCCAACTTACCGAGCCTATCGATTTACTCTATAAATCTCGCCCATTGGTAAATCAAAGAAATGAATACTAAGTATATGTGCCCGTTATTATATTGGGATTAAGAGCATATACAATATAATATCTGAGGTCCGATTCGATTATGTAGTCAGCAATAAATCGAATCACCTCTAAGTCGGTCATGCTCAATACACACAATGTCTACTAGTGTAATTCTATGGTCAAGACAAACCAATACCAAATTACACTACAACCATACCAATGGTTTGTCCATAACCATCTATGTTTTGAGCCCTTACTTATACTTTACAAGGAACTGATAACATGATCTCCCGTGTGACACTACACACCATGTTATCTATAATATAATGTATTAGACAATATGCATAACCATAAATATACAAACAATTATCATGCGATTCTTATTTCAAAAATAAAGATGTTCATACAAAAGATAGACTTTTCAATATACATCCCAACAATCTATCACTTATACTAAAAGACTATGCAGTCCTCATACTGCCATACATCTGATTCCCATTCCCTCCACATGCCTATCAAAAGCTCTCGTTGGAAGGGCCTTAGTGAAGGGATCTTCTTGGTTATCCTCTGATGCAATCTTGGCCACAGCAACTTCTTCTTGCTTTACGATTTCTCGTATCAGGTGGTACTTGCGCTCTATGCGTTTACTTGCCTTATGGGCTCGTGGTTCCTTCGAGTTTGCAACTGCACCACTATTATCACAATAAATTATGATAGTTCTGGGTAAACCAGGAATCACATCCATGTCCATCAAGAAGTTTCTGAGCCACACAACATCTTTGGCCGCCTCAGAGGCCGCCACATACTCAGCTTCCATGGTAGAGTCCGCCAAGCATTTCTGCTTAACACTCCTCCATACAATGGTTCCACCTCCCAAAGTAAACACAAAATCTGTGGTAGACTTACTGTTGTCCCTATCTGATTGGAAGTCGAAATCTATTTAACCTATAGGGAGTAATTGGTCTGCCTAGTAAACTATTATATAATCCCTAGTCCTTCTCAGGTACTTCAATATATGCTTTAACGCAGTCCAATGTCTCTGTCTTGGATTACTCTGATATTTGCTAACTATGCCCATGACAAAGCAGATATCCGGTCTCGTACATAGCATAGCATACATGAGGCTTCCTACTACCGAAGCATAAGGAACCACCTTCATCTCCTGTATCTCCTTTGATGTTCTAGGACACATCTCCTTAGATAAAAAAAACTCCATGCCTGAAAGGTAGAAAATCTTTCTTGGAGTTCGACATGCTAAAATGATCCATAATGGTGTCTATGTATGAAGCTTGAGATAAGCACAACATATTTTTCTTGCAATCCCTTTTAACCTTGATCCCAATGATGTGTCCCACTTCTTCGTTCAGTTACATATTGCTATAGCGAATGACCGTACCCATGGAAAGATAACACCTTGACATTGTTGCCAATTAACAAAATGTCATCTACGTATAGTACAAGAAATACTACTACGTTTCTATCACATCTCTTGTATAGACAAGACTCATCCAGCTTTGAATAAATCCATAAGATTGGATTACCTCATCAAAGCGGATGCTCCAAGACCTCAAAGCTTGCTTCAATCCATAAATGGACCGATTAAGCTTGCGCACAATATGCTCTTTGCCCTTTGCAATGAATCCCTCTGGTTGCTTCATATAGATATTTTCCTCAAGACTTCCATTAAGGAAAGTTGTCTTGACATCCATCTATCATACCTCATAATCCATATGAGCAGCAATACATAAGAGAATCTGGATTGACTTAAGCATGGCTACCGGTGAAAAGGTCTCCTCATAATCGATACCCTCTTTTTGTTGGGTTTTTCCGAGCCGCAAAAACCGCTTTTTGCGTTGCGGAAACCTCGGAAGCCCCCGGCCACGGATCCGTGCGAAGTATAAAAATTATAATTACATGTATGTGCTTACAGAAATCCTAGATCTACCTTAGATCTATGAGGTTAGAACGTTACCCTCGTAGCGACGCCCTTCGCTTATCCCGCTCGTCCAAAAGTCCGCCGGAACTCGAGAGTGTCAAGTGCACACTCCTCTATGGTATCCACACAAGCAATAGGTGGAGAGAAATGCCTTAGAGTGTGCTAGCACTCCCTTAGGAATTTCGGCCAAAGAGAGGGATGGGAGAGGGAGAGCTTGAGAGGAGAGGTTCCAAGGTTGAAGATGAAGTAATTGGGAGTAACTCTACAAAATGAATTCATCCACATAACCCCTAATGGTGTTGGCCGGCCACATTATGGAGGGGGGGGTTACATGCATGCATGTAACTCCCATGACCCTTGGTCTCCCTCATGATGTGGCACCAATTGACCAAGTCAATGATGATGTGGAGCACCATCATTGGCCGGCCATGCATAGTCATCATCATGACATGGCATTTGGTCAAGTCAAACTTGACCTTTCATCTTCTCTCTCAAGTCAAGTCAAACTTGACCTCTAATCTCCCATGGTTGATCAAATCTAACCACTTGACTCAAGTCAATTTAATATAATGAATCTCTATTCATTAATTTAAATTGATTTGATGAATCAAATCTCAATTAGACTCATTCAACACTTGAATCAACTTGAGTCTAACTCAATTAGTCTAATTTGGATTACTCTTAATCCAATTTGGTTCATCCCATGAACCTAATCCTCATGGTTCATCATATGAACCTAATCTCCATCTAATTGCTCTTATGTGTGTGACCCTATAGGTTCTTGTAAGCGTTGGCAATGTCCTAAACCGATTTAGGAACATAAGCAATGGCGGTATCTAGCAACACATCATTGCTACCCAAGTTACAAGAATGTTGAGCTCAACATCACCTTTGTGACTACTAATTGTGACTCTCACAATATGTGACAATGTCCCTCTATCCTTGACATCTAGATTGACCAATCGAGGCATAGACCGTGTCATCCTCGGTACAATCTAAATCTTGAACTCAAGTAGACTCACTCTAATCAAATGAGCTCAATATCTCATATTGACTCATTTGGGCATAACCATGCGCCGTGGTCTCACTCTATCAAGAATATCGATGTCACCCCGTCATATAGGAGGATAGATCCCATCTACATCACTCACATCCCTCACGCATAATTAGTTACATACCCGATAATCGCCTTTATAGTCCACCCATTTACGGGTGACTTTTGTGAAGCCAAAGTATGCAACTCCTTATGTAGGGAACCATGGTGACTTCAGGTCTAAGGACTAATAGTCATACTAATAGCCACATGAGAAAGTATATGACACTCATATAACGATCCATGATACTTTCTCATGGCGGGTCATTCGATATACATTCTCCAATGCATACCCATGTGTCAACTTGATATCTCATATCCATGACTTGTGAGATCAAGTCATCTTGTTGACCTACATGCTAGTCTCTATGCATTAACATTGTCCCACGAATGTTAATACTCGACTAGGAATGATTAAGAGTAGTGTTCTCTATATCATCTCATTATCGATTCAACCAATCGATTGATATAGATAAGAACCTACTACTCAAGGACATTATTATATTTAGTTATTTGGCACCAATACAAGTAAATATAATAACCATGCCTTTATAAATAGGAATATGATACAATAAAGTCCATACAACAATCATCATATGATTGGCTCTAGGGCTTTCACTAACAATCTCCCACTAGCACTAGTGCCAATCACCGTAGTATCTAATACCCAATGACCTAGTGTGACCATCATGCTTTTTCTGTGCCAAAGCCATGGTCAAGGGATCTGCGATGTTAGCCTCTGTGGGTACTCTGCAAATCTTCACATCTCCTCGATCGACAATCTCATGAATGAGATGGAAGCACCGATATATTCGGCCTCTGTTGTAGAATCAATAAGCGTGTCTGCTTGGAACTCTTCCGACTCACGTGCTACCTATTCAAGCAAAACCACGAACCACATTGCGATCTATAATCATCACAGTGGGTTTGGAAGGCGCATCATCGGCTGTAACCCTTCTGACTAGCACCTCATCGCCTCGAATATCAAGAAATATTCTTTAGTCCTTCTTAAGTACTTAAGAATATTCTTGGCTACTATCGATGGCGCTCACCGGATCATTTGGTATCTACTCGTCATGCTCAAGCATCACGAGACATCGGGAAGTACGATGCATAGGCGTACATGATAGATCCTATAGCGGATCGTAAGGGATCTTATCCATGCAGTCTCTCTCCTCTCTAGAAGAGGGACTTTGAGTCTTGAAAGACTCACACCATGTGACATTGGCGAAGTCCTTTCTTGGAATTACATGGCAAACCAAGTAATACTGTGTCAATGTATGTACTCGACTTAGGCCAAGCAATCTCTTAGATCTATCTCTATAGATCTTGATGCCTAGAATACAGTAGCTTCACCTAAGTCCTTCATTGAGAAGCACGTCCCACCAAGTCTTCACGCATGTAGCGAAGGGATGTCATTCCCAATGAGTAGTATGTCATCCACATACAATACAAGGAACACAAGTGTTCCCATTAACCCTCTTGTAGAACCACAGTTCATCTTCATTCTTGATGAAACCAAAGCTGTTTGATCGCATCATCGAATCAAAGATTCCAACTCAGAAGCTTGCTTTAGCCCATAAATGGACCTTTGCGGCTTGCATACCTTCCCAGATATCTTTGTGGATCTACAAAACCCTCGGGTTGTGTCATGTACACATCCTCGAGTAAGTTTCCATTGACGCGGTTTTGACATCCATCTGCGGATCTCATAATCGTGGTATCTTTGCAATAGCAAGCAAGATCCGAATGGACTTAAACATCGCCTTTGGAGAAAAGGTTTCATCATAGTCAATACCATGAATTTGCTTGAAACCTTTAGCCACCAATCGGCCCTTATAGGTATCGTAAGTCCATCCATGTCAGTCTTTCTCCTAAAGACCCACTTACACCCAATGGTTTGACCCTTCGTGGATCAACCAAAGTCCATACTTGGTTAGTGTACATGGATTCCATCTCGGATCTCATGGCGTCTAGCCATTTCTCGAATATGGGCTCATCACGCTTCGATAGGAGGTAGGCTCATTCTCAATGAGCATAACGTCATCATGGTCAGACAAGAGAAATGAGTATCTCTCAGGCTGACGACGTACCCTATCAGACCTGCGAAGAGGTAGGTCTACTTGAATAGGTGGTTGTTCCACAACTCTTTGTGCAACAACCTCATCACCCACAACACTTTGTGGTTCCTGTTCAACCTCCATCAAGGCC
The DNA here is from genome assembly GCA_025175895.1 of Wurfbainia villosa. Lineage (NCBI taxonomy): Eukaryota > Viridiplantae > Streptophyta > Magnoliopsida > Zingiberales > Zingiberaceae > Wurfbainia > Wurfbainia villosa. The sequence goes on along the minus strand of CM046000.1, from coordinate 30,308,258 downwards.
TCAGTGCTATGGTCCTTATCTTGAATTTCTTCAAGATCGAAGGTACTCCCACTAGTTTTTCTAGAAACAAAATCCCTTTCTAGAAAAACTCCAGTCTTTGCCACAAACACTTTGTGCTGACTGGGAATGTAGAAGTAATATCCCTTTGTATCCTTGGGATATCCAACAAAGTAGCACCTATCGGATTTGGGTCCCAGTTTGTCTGAGACTTGACGTCGAACGTAAGCCTCACAACCCCAAATCCTCATAAAAGACATCTTGGGATTTTTCCCTGTCCATATCGTATATGGTGTCTTTACCATGACCTTGGATGGTACGGTTAAGGGTAAAGGCTCGTGTCAGAGCATATCCCAAAAGGATATAGGAAGATCTGTGTGACTCATCATAGATCGTACCATATCTAATAAGTACGATTCCTCCTTCGGATACACCATTCCACCGTGGTGTTCCAGAGGAGGTGAGTTGGGATAGAATCCCACACTCAGTAGATAGTCACGAAACTCATGGCTAAGGTATTCACCACCTCGATCGATCAAGTATCTTAATACTCTTGCCAAGTGGTTTTGTACTTCATTCTTGAATTCTTTGAACTTTTCAAAGGATTGATTTATGTCATAAGATACACATAACCATATCTCTGAAGTCATCAGTAAATGTAATGAAACACCTGTAACCACCTCTGCGGCAACATTGAAAGGACCACATACATCACTATGTATAAGTCTAACAAATCTGTTGCTCTTTCGCTATGTCCACTAAAGGAGTCTTGGTCATCTTGCCTAAAAGGCAAGACTCGCATGTCTCATATGATTCAAAATCAAATGAGTCTAGCGACCCCATCCTTATGGGGTGAGATAAGCGACTCTCATTTATGTGACCTAGCGTGATGCGAGAGATAGGTTTGGTTCAACTCATTTTACTTGAACCTCTTGGTACTTATGTTATAGATAGGGCTCTCTAAGTCTAGAAAGTAGAGTCCGTTAATTACAGGTGAACTACAATAGAACATATCATTTAAATAAAATGAACAACATTTGATATTTATTATAAAAGAAAAACCTTTATTTTCCAAACAAGAAGCTGAAATGATGTTCTTAGTTAAAGGCGGGCACATAACAACATTCATCTAATTCTAGTACAAGCCTAGAGGCGAGAGATAGATCATAAGTTCCTAGAATAAAGAACAACCCTTGCTCCATTGCCTACTCGTGGAGTCCACCTCGCCCTTTGTCGATGCCTGCTATTTCTCATTGGTACAAATGTGAGATGCACATCCGTATCTAATACCCATGATGAAGAAATAGATAGATTGACTTCTATAATATTTATACCAGTAGAAGTCTCACTTCTCTTCTTCTTAAGATCTTCAGTATGCCTTGCAGTTACGCTTCCAGTGTCCTGCTTACTTGCAGAAGAAGCAAGCCCCTTCCTTGGCTATCCCTCCTTTGGGTTTAAGTTCTTTGCCTTTGCCCTTTGCTTGGGACTTTCCCTTACCTTTAGGCTTGCCCTTGCCTTTCTTCTTGTGCACCATCAAAATGGTGTCATTTACCCTTCTTAAGGTTAAGCTCTGCGATTCTCAACATCTTTGAGCATTTGAACAATGGCTTATCAATTTCATTCATGTTATAATTCATGACAAATTGATTGAAGGCTTGTGGCAAGATTGCAAGATTAGGTCGGTGGCGGCTCTTGGCCAAGTGGGAATCCCAACCTTTGTAGGTTTTCTCGTACCCAATCATCTTGAGTACATATGTACCTCAGAGTCCCTTCTTGCATTTTGGACCCAAATAATGCCTTAGAGACTTCATATCTCTCATGCCTAGCTTGTCCTTGATATAGTTGTGAAGATGTCCAACCATATCATAAGCATTCATGAACTCGTGTTGCTTACGAGCTCGAGTTCATGGTGTAACATTAGACATGACACATCTAATGCATCATCTTGATGCTTCTTGTAAGCATCTTTGTCACCTCGCGAGGCAGTGGCAGGAGGTGCCGCCGGAATGGGCTGCTCCAGGACGTACAGCTTCCGTTCTTGTGTGAGAACAATTCTCAGGTTCATGTACAAGTCCTGGAAAGTTGCTCCATTGAGCTTGTCCTTCTCAGGGCAGATCGCGAAGAGAGTGTTCGTGTTTGTTGACATAGTAATCTACAACATACAATGCAGAGGATTAATATCATATTCCTTTTATCATTTAATTAGGCCTTTAATCAAATGATGCTCCCACTGAATTATAGGAATTTTGTAGAATCGAGTTATGGATGTGGTCAAACCACTTTTACTAGATTCATACAAACTAGCTATAATTCTTGGGACAAGATCCACATCATACTAAGCCTTGAGTTAGCTTTGGCTAAATCGCCCAAGACTTAAATGCGATCGGTGGGTAACACATTACCGATTACATCTCTATGCAACTCTTGTTTATAGGATTAAGACCCACATTTACAAAAGACCTTGAGTTAGCTTTGGCTAAATCGCCCAAGATTTAGTGTAAATGTGATCTTAACCTATCTTCCCAACGATTGGAATATGCCTATAGTTCTACTCGATCCAATTGAGTTAACTAGTTTTGCTCAATCTAATTGAGCTTACTCTAACCCGAGTCATGATAGGCGGGACCAAGATTGTCCCTCCGCACCCTACCAAGATAATATGCGTTGCTCTGCTTTGGCAGATTCAACAACAACAAATGATCGAGGTAGTGATGGGTATCAAGGCTCGGTAGGCATTTTCGAGTTGATTCGATTATGATCTAATCTAATCGTAATGTGTATCTTATACGCATTTAGGCCTTTATTATCCTATATTAGCATGCATCATATACATACATTAATTATTCTAGCATGCATCATATACATACAAGAAAATTAACCTAGCATGCATCATATACATACAAACATGTTTCTACTAGCATGCATCACATACATACAAGCAAAATCAATTAAATATACATATATATATATCAACATATATATATATCATTAAATGTGATATAGTCATGGCCCTACTACGATCTTCTCAAGCCAATGAGAAGATCGGACGGTCAACCTAAGGCTAGCGGCTTCTCCAAGCGCTTCCTTTGACCGCCATGTGTCGTCGTCACCCTTCTCGTAAGCTCGTCTTCAAGTGGACTTTCCACCGCTCCATTTTTGTACATTACAAATACGAAACTCGAGTTACATTCGAGTCTAAAACTATTTACAACTAGAATATTAAAGAATAGGTGCACGCCGCAGTCGCATAAACACTTTCAATACGCATTACAACCACAAAAGCGTATTATGAATTACAACACACTTAATCCAATCCAATTGGGTTATTGGGCCATGACAATCACAGAATTATACATAATTCTAAATTATGTATTTTTACAGAAATTTCTATAATTTTTCCTAATTTATTTCGAATTTATGAGTCAACTCTCCGTAACGGTCCCGCTAAGCGGTTTCCGGGCGCGATCGCGGGACATGGCCCCTTTCGGGGATAGGGGCAGCGCCCCTACTATAAAATAAACTTTGCGAGTGTCCCTACAATGATCTTACAGCGACTTAAGTCGCTGTCCCAAAAACCTAAAGCGAGAACTCGCCGATTCGGAGAGTTTTTCTCGACGGTTGAAGCCTACGAGTGTCCCAACACTCGTTGCTTCGACTCTACGAGAAAAATACCCAAAAATTCTATAAAATAAGAAAATTTACAGAAACATATAAATCTGTAATTTTTATATCTAATATAAAAACAACAAAAACGAAACACATACATGCTTCATGCGTGGCTCGATACCCTTTGTTGGGTTTTTCCGAGCCGCAAAAACCGCTTTTTGCGTTGCGGAAACCTCGGAAGCCCCCGGCCACGGATCCGTGCGAAGTATAAAAATTATAATTACATGTATGTGCTTACAGAAATCCTAGATCTACCTTAGATCTATGAGGTTAGAACGTTACCCTCGTAGCGACGCCCTTCGCTTATCCCGCTCGTCCAAAAGTCCGCCGGAACTCGAGAGTGTCAAGTGCACACTCCTCTATGGTATCCACACAAGCAATAGGTGGAGAGAAATGCCTTAGAGTGTGCTAGCACTCCCTTAGGAATTTCGGCCAAAGAGAGGGATGGGAGAGGGAGAGCTTGAGAGGAGAGGTTCCAAGGTTGAAGATGAAGTAATTGGGAGTAACTCTACAAAATGAATTCATCCACATAACCCCTAATGGTGTTGGCCGGCCACATTATGGAGGGGGGGGGGGGTTACATGCATGCATGTAACTCCCATGACCCTTGGTCTCCCTCATGATGTGGCACCAATTGACCAAGTCAATGATGATGTGGAGCACCATCATTGGCTGGCCATGCATAGTCATCATCATGACATGGCATTTGGTCAAGTCAAACTTGACCTTTCATCTTCTCTCTCAAGTCAAGTCAAACTTGACCTCTAATCTCCCATGGTTGATCAAATCTAACCACTTGACTCAAGTCAATTTAATATAATGAATCTCTATTCATTAATTTAAATTGATTTGATGCATCAAATCTCAATTAGACTCATTCAACACTTGAATCAACTTGAGTCTAACTCAATTAGTCTAATTTGGATTACTCTTAATCCAATTTGGTTCATCCCATGAACCTAATCCTCATGGTTCATCATATGAACCTAATCTCCATCTAATTGCTCTTATGTGTGTGACCCTATAGGTTCTTGTAACGTTGGCAATGTCCTTAAACCGATTTAGGAACATAAGCAATGAGCGGTATCTAGCAACACATCATTGCTACCCAAGTTACAAGAATGTTGAGCTCCAACATCACCTTTGTGACTACTAATTGTGACTCTCACAATGTGTGACAATGTCCCTCTATCCTTGACATCTAGATTGACCAATCGAGGCATAGACCGTGTCATCCTCGGTACAATCTAAATCTTGAACTCCAAGTAGACTCACTCTAATCAAATGAGCTCAATATCTCATATTGACTCATTTGGGCATGGCCATGCACTCGTGGTCTCACTCTATCAAGAATATCGATGTCACCCCGTCATATAGGAGGGATAGATCCCATCTACCTCACTCACATCCCTCCGCATAATTGCTACATACCCGATCGCCTTTATAGTCCACCCATTTACGGGTGACGTTTGACGAAGCCAAAGTATGCAACTCCTTATGTAGGGAACCATGGTGACTTCAGGTCTAAGGACTAATAGTCATACTAATAGCCACATGAGAAAGTATATGACACTCATATAACGATCCATGATACTTTCTCATGGCGGGTCATTCAGTATACATTCTCCAATGCATACCCATGTGTCAACTTGATATCTCATATCCATGACTTGTGAGATCAAGTCATCTTGTTGACCTACATGCTAGTCTCTATGCATTAACATTGTCCCTGAATGTTAATACTCGACTAGGAATGATTAAGAGTAGTGTTCTCTATATCATCTCATTATCGATTCAACCAATCGATTGATATAGATAAGAACCTACTACTCAAGGACATTATTATATTTAGTTATTTGGCACCAATACAAGTAAATATAATAACCATGCCTTTATAAATAGGAATATGATACAATAAAGTCCATACAACAATCATCATATGATTGGCTCTAGGGCTTTCACTAACACTTTTTGAGTATACCCCTTCGCAACAAGCCTCTCTTTGAAGGTCTCATCCTTCCCGTCTATTCCTCTCTTTCTTTTGTAGATCCACTTGAATCCAATGGCTTTTACACCATTGGGTGGTTCTACTAGCTCCCAGACTTGAATTGAATCCATAGATTCTATCTTAGAATTCATTACACTTTGCCAAGATATCGCATCTTCATCTTGGATCGCCTCGTCATATGTCCAGGGATTAGGTTCATGTTCGCCAAGGACCAAATCAGAAGATTCTTCCAAGAACATGAATCTATCAGGCTGTCTAACAACCCTCCCACTATGACGAGGTATCACCTGTGTATCCTCAGTGACACGCGGTGCAATTACTTGTGGTATATCCTCTTGTACCGGTGGTACTGAAGCAGTGACTTCCCCTCTTAATTCCTCCAGAACAATATTACTCATGGGTTTGTGGTTCATCACATAGTCTTCCTCTAGAAATCTGGCGTTCATGCTAACGATCACCCTCTGATCTCTAGGACTATAAAACAAACCACCTTTCGTTCCTCTAGGATAGCCAACGAACATGTGCACTTCTGTACGAGGTTCCAACTTACCAGTATCTACCTTCAGCACATGAGCTGCACTCCCCCATATTCGAATATGTCTCAGACTAGGCTTTCGCCCAGTTCACAATTCTGTGGGAGTAGAAGGCACTGATTTAGATGGTACGAAGTTCAGAATATACACTATCATATCTTGAGAATATCCCCAGAACGAATCTGGCAACTCAGAATAACTCATCATCGATCTAACCATCTCCATAAGAGTCCTATTCCTTCGCTCCGCTACACCATTCTACTAGGGTGTGCCAGGTGCAGACAATTGGGATTGAATCCCAACCTCTGATAAGTAATTCCTAAACTCTCCCAAGAGGTACTCACCACCATGATCAGATCATAGTGTCTTGATACTTTTACCCTGACATTTCTCCACATCAGCCTTGAATTCTTTGAACTTGTCAAAGCATTCAGACTTGCGGCGCACCAAGTAAATGTATCCATAATTTGAATAATCGTTTATAAAAGAGATGAAATATTCAAAGCCACCTCTTGCCTGGATAGACATAGGACCACACAAATCAGAATGAACCAATTCCAACACATCTTTGGCTCTATAACCCTTGGCCTTAAAAGGCCTCTTGGTCATTTTACCCTCCAAGCAAGATTCGCAGGTTGGGAAATCTTCCACCACTAATAAACCCAGAGGTCCATCAGCTATCAACCTTTGAATTCTGCTTAGGTTAATATGACCTAGCCTTAGATGCCAAAGATATGTTTGGTTCATCTTCGAAGGTTCTTTTCTCTTATTGGAATTAGAAGATGAGTTATTTACTTCTATTTGCATCGTGGGAGCTTTTGGTTCAAGTGTATATAAATTTCCTATCAATCAACCAGAACAGATAATCTCCCTATTCCTTTTTATAACAACTCTATCATTAAAAGAAATAGAATATCCATCCATAAATAATTTAGAAACCAAAATCAAATTCTTTCTAAATAAAGGTACATAAAGGCAATTCTTAAGAACCAAAACTTTATTCCACTCAAAAGACAAATAAACATCTCCCACTGCAACAACCGCTACCTTCGTAGCATCACCCAAGTAGACGGTAATCTCCCCTTCAGCTAGTCGTCTAGTTTCTTGGAACCCCTGCAAAGTATTGCAGACATGATCAGTGGCTCTCGTATCTACACACTAGGTGCCGGTAGATAACACCGCTAAACATGTTTCAACGACTAGACCAAAAGATATACCTTTGTTCTGCTTTCGATTGGGGCAGTCCTTCTTCCAATGTCAAGTCTGCTTGCAAGCGAAGCACTTGCCTTTTGATTTCTTCACTCCTCCTTGAGATCCTCCCGCCACCTTTGCCCCAACTAGTTTCTTCTTGTTCTTGCCTTTCGGCTTAGAAGTAGAAATCTTTTGGGAAAAATATCCATTCGCCACTCGAGTTACGGGTAAGCTCCGCCAACGAATACAACCTTTTATTCATGTTGTAGTTCAGGCGAAACTGCTCAAAACTCCTAGGTAGAGACTGGAGTATGATATCGACCTGGGTTTCCCCATCGATCTCAGCTCCAAGGACTTCCAGCTCATTCAAATGAGCCATCATCTTGAGAACATGATCCCTCACGGGTGTTCCCTCGATCATGGTGGTCGTCATCAAGTATCTCATGGCTTCCTGCCTCGCAGCCCGATTCTGGTGTCCAAAAAGCTCTTTGAGATTGAGCATCATGTCATAAGCAGTGGGCATGGCTTGATGCTGATGTTACAGTACATTTGACATAGATGCCAAAATGTAACATCGCTCCATCTCATCAACCTTAATCCACTTCGTATAACTCTCCTTCTCCTTTTCCCCAGAATCATCTGTAGGCTTAGGAGGACACTCGTCGAAGAGTACATATTTGTACTCCTCTGCAGTCAAGACAATGTCAAGATTACTCTTCCAATCAAAATAATTGGGTCCACTAAGTTTATTTTCTTTCAGTATCAAAGCAAGCAGGTTGAAAGTCATTTTGAAAAACCTAAGAATCACATAGATCAAAACATTAGATTTCAAAAAATTATTGATTCCTCAAACAATAAAATTTTAAAATCTACCAACACCTCAAAACACCGAGAATATCATATGCCACGATAGTGTGGACGTATACAAATTCTACATTTGTAAGAGGAGGTTTTACCCATTAATTTTACTATCTTGTCAACCTAACTTTTTGGCAAATAAAATTAATAGTTGGTTCCTCTTTGGCCCTACAAATAAAAACAGTGACTCCGATGGGGAGGATACTCCTATTTGCATCTAAGTGTTCACCATTACTCGGTACCAAGGCAATTATCTCAGGTTATGTGCCTTCCAGTGGGGAAGTACACACACTCCTTAATAATTTCTTATAACCATATTTGACCCTGTGATCCGCAAACAAACTCATCCGATGGGGAGGAAGTCACTCAGAGCCGACGCGCAAGTTTGTTTGCATCACATGTTAAATCGTAATGGAGGCCATGGGAATTTATAAAAATATCCCTCTCCCACTTAGTAATTAAAAATTGAGGAATTTTCCTAGCCTACGACATGCATATCAAACAAGAAGCAATAAATATGAAAAAATATTTTTCAACTATTATGGCTTTTGTCTCCAATATGCCTCCCGTCGTATCGCCATCTTGTCCTCTCCTCCCTACGCCATGTACAAGTCATCCGGAGATCCAAGCCGAGAAAAACTATTTTAATTTACATCCATCGATCCTATACTCCACGAAGGAGTGTACATAAAATCTAGATCGAAAGTAAAATAAAATAAAAGAAGTGTCTAAACAATGTCGTACTTAATTATAAAAATTAAATACTAGCCTTGTCAACCCCGAGGATTCAAATAATATACAATTACACACATACAATCACATACACACATATGGCCATAATAGTTGGATCCTATGCCTGCAACCAAAAAGTTAACCTACGCACATCCTACTATTATCCGGCACATATAATAAATGAAAAGTGCATAAAAGTAACCGAATCCTAAACACACAAAATCGAAAATCGTGGCTCTGATACCACTTGAAGGTAGGAAACTTCGCTTCCCACTTCAACTCGGTCGCTTGTTCATGGCGATCCCATCTACGTCCCCAGATAAAAAAAATTTATCCTTGACAAACAGGGATTATCCAAGCAACCTTCATCATCGTGCTATTCGATTAGAGTGGTCACTTGAACAAACTTGTTGTTCAAACAACCTACCTATATTCTTCAAATAGCCGCGGAATAGATGATGTACGGATCGCCGATTTTTGTGTTTGTATTCGGGGTCCAAGTAAATTAGCCATATAACAAAACATACAACATGCATAGAATAAGAAAAGATTTATAAACAAGCATTATACCTCTCGATCTCCTATTGTATGTCCTTCCTCCTTTTGGATGTAGTGTGGGCGACGATCTTCCAAAAGTCGAAGCCTCCTAGAACACGTTCTTCCCTTCATTGCTCGCTCCAAACAAAGGGAAGAATAAAATGAAACTCCTCTTCCTTTCTAAAACTGGCCACCAAGTCAAAGGACTTGATGTTACCGCCGGCCAAGGAATGGGTGGTGGAGCGTCGGCCAACCTTGAAGAAGGGTTGCCGCCGGCTTCAAGGAGAGGTGAGGACGCCGACCAAAGAAGAATCAAGGGAGGGGATGGGCGTCGAGCAAGGATGAATCAAGGGAGGGGATGGGCGTCGGCCAACTCTTGGAGAAGAGAAAGGAAACCAACCTTCCACCTTGTTGCCGCCCAAGCCAAAACCCTAACCCTAGCCGCCCAAAGCTTGTCGCCCCAGCCCTAATCTCCCTTCAATGTTCTTGCCGCCCACCCCTTAAGCATCCTTTTATAGATCTAGGCTTAAGCCTCCTTTTAATCTCCACCGTTGATTCTAGGGATTTAATCTCAACCGTCGGATCTAGAGAATTAATCTCAACCATCGGATCTAGAGATTTAATCTCCACCATCAGATCTAAAGATTTAATCTCCACTATCGGATTTAGAGATTTAATCTCCACCGTCGGATCTAGAGATTTAATCTCTACCGTCGGATCTAGAGATTTAATCTCCACCGTTGGATCTAGAGATTTAATCTCCACCGTCGGATCTAGAGTTTCACTTTCTATCATCGGATCTAGGCTCCATGAGGGTTTTAATAGGCTACAATAGGGACCATGAGAAGGAGTTGGATCTTGGCCACCCAATGGATCAAGCCCACATAAAGTCCGATCCATTAATGATAATCCATTCCACTAGAGGATTATCATTGATCTACCTCACCAACCCCCATAAGTTAATATGGGCTCCATATATTATTTGTGCATATATCTCGCCATGTTTAAGATCTCGAATGTTCGTCGATTAATTAATTTACTGACAATTAATTAATCTACATCTAACTCCATGAGCAGTACCACTCAACCTTATCATCATGCCGGACCAAGTCCACCTGCAGGGTTTACATGATGAACCTTATGAGCTCCTCAAGGGGACATCATCATCCTAATATATAGGACACGATTTCCTCCTATAATCAATGACACACCATATAAATAATATCATTTCCCAACTTACCGAGCCTATCGATTTACTCTATAAATCTCGCCCATTGGTAAATCAAAGAAATGAATACTAAGTATTTGTGCCCATTATTATATCGGGATTAAGAGCATGTACAACATAATATCTGAAGTCTGATTCGATTATGTAATCAGCAATAAATCGAATCACCTTTAAGTCGGTCTTGTTCAATACACACAAAGTGTACTAGTGTAATTCTATTATCAAGACAAACCAATACCAAATTACACTTCACCCATACCAATGGTTTGTTCATAACCATGTAGGTTGTGAGCTCTTGCTTATACTTTACAAGGAACTGATAACATGATCTCCCGTGTGATACTACACACCATGTTATCTACAATGTAATGTGTTAGACAATATGTATAACAATAAATTTGCAAACAATGATCATGTTATTCTTATTTCAAAAATAAAGATGTTCATACAAAAGATAGACTTTTCAGTATACATCCCAACACATTTTGCATATAAGTCCAAAATATAGGAGAATTTACAATTAGGTCCAAAAGATGATCCAACTCATAAAACATGCAAATAATCAACAATTAAACACACGAGAGGATTAAAATGATGATATTAAGGACCAAAATAATACAACAAAATGACAATTATCAACTCCCCCACACTTATTCTTGCGCGTCCCGAGCAATAATAAAAATAAAGAAACACTGACTCAATCACTCATTTCCCCAAACAATACCTAGATCAATAATTCAGAGATAGGAAAAATAAGTTACTTAGGATCACCAAATAGGTCCGGATCTAGGGTAGTAAAAAAAAATCTGACTCCTACAACATTCAACATGTATGATAATTTACAGTCAAATCAAATAGACTAAGCCCGATACAAAACCTCCCCAAATGGATAAATGCACTAATGCTCACATAAATATAGGAGTGGGCCACCCTCAAAATAACATGTAATCCAGCACTACCATATGCTTGCTTATCATCTACTTCTCTACTGCTATCAACACATCTCATACATGAATCAAAAGGATTTATCAAGAATCGAAACAAGATCAAAAGTAGACTGCAGATAAAGTATACAAAGAGAAGTACAAGACAAAGGTACAATGGATAGGGAACAATAGAAGAATTGGAAAAATAAACCTGATGAGTTGCTCTGTGAAATACTTAGTAACCAGTAATATGGAAAGAGACTAGGACAATTGGAAACTTTAGAATTGGATTCAAGATCAAATGGCTCTATCCAACACATTGCAATTCCATTTGCTTGCATTACAATTGCACATTTTTTTTTTACAAAAGAAACATCAATAGCGCCATATTTTTTTTTGCAAAAAATCAAGTACTAATCACAGGCAAATATATATCAAGACCAATGACCTCTGAAAACTATGCCTTCATATCATGTTTCCAAAAAAAATACTATAGCTCCTTCCCCACACTTAAAAATTTTGTCCGTCTCGGACAATACAACCCATCAAACTATTCCTCCAACATGGAAAACAATAGATATACAAAAGATAATCCACAAAGATACAAAGACAATGGATAGAAAATGAAGAGATATGACAAGTAAGACATGGAATAAGTAAGTATCATGTGGATTAGACAAGCAAACCAAGTCAGAAAAGTGCCAAGAATGAAATCCTTCATCATATTCATGTAAGTAAATGTTACTGCAGTTTTGAAAAGACTCAAAGCAAGTTCTAGAGTAACAAGAATCACATGTGTTAACACACAAAAGTGGGTAGATGATAAGAATGGCTTATAACCTCACTAGGTGAATAAAACATCAAGCTTAGTCTATCGATAAAAAGGTTCACCATCATAACAAGTGACTGCATACAAATGAAGTCTCCTATCATACACAAAAATCCATAATTTGATAATCAAACTTTACTAATTTTTACCACCTCTGAAATGATAATAAGGTATGCATAGGGAATATTATTTGACTCAACAACAAACAAACAAACCTAGGTAAATAGGCAAACAAGCAATCAACCCATACAAATTATTCCGAACATGAAAGAACAAAAATAAATGTAGTAAATAAAAGAACACACTCCCCTTTCAAGTCAGAGAAGAAGCATCATCATGTCTGGCCCCACTGTATTCTCTAGTATAGACTTGATCTCTCTGCTTAAAATGGCCTACTTCTATTACGAAAGTGAGACCTTTGATCACTAATGATCGCCTTGGGTACTCCAAATCTGCAAAATATGTGAGACCTAACAAAATCCACAACAACTAGAGAATCATCAGTCCTGGTGGGGATGGCCTCCACCCATTTAGAAACATAATCATATGTCAAACGAATATATGAAAATCCAAAAGATACAGGACACGGACCCATAAAATCAATACCCCAAACGTTGAAAATCTCACAGAATAATAAGGATTGGTGAGGAATTTCATTTCTACGTCCTATATTCCCTGTTCGTTGACATCGCTCACAAGATTTGTAGAAATCAGAGGTATCATGAAATAAGGTGGCCCAATACAAACCAGACTCTAAAACTTTCCTAGTAGTTCTTTGGGGTCCAAAGTGCCCCCCACAAGCCAGAGAATGACAAAAAATAAGTAATTATGGAATGAAACTCATAATTAGGTCTACATCATCTAATGATCTGATCACTACAAAATTTTCAAAGATAAAGATCATCCCATACATAATACTTAGCATCACTTTTCAATTTCTGGACTTGTGCATGAGTAAAATGTGAAGGTACAACACGACAACTAAATAAATAGCAAGATCTACATACCATGGTGTCTTACCTTACAGGTGAAAAAGAACTGCTCATGTGGAAAAGAATATGCTATGGGGGTGGACTCAATCTCCATCACAATCCTGGTCAAGCTGAAATACCACCTCCTTCTGCAACAAGTTGGTCAAGGGTAAGGGCAATCTTGCTGAAGTCTCTGATAAAACATCAGTAGAAACCTGCATAATACGGAAAAGCACGAACTTCCCACACATAAGCGGGGTAAGATAAAGAAGATATAACATGAATTGTAGTAGGATATACTTCAATACCATACATGGAGATAATATAACCTAAGACTATCTCATGCTCGACTATGAAATGATATTTCTCAAAAACATCTGATGGAAGTGATCCTTAGGGCATCACCAAAAGTGTGCAAGTCCCTACACATTCCATATTCCTGTCTACAATAAAGAGGGCCCACAGATAGGTCCTAACAACAAATCATTATCAACATCAGAATCATCAGAATCAATAAAATCACAACAAAATATAGAAGGTGTAGAGATATCCAAATGAAAAAAAACATACTAAGAAATAAAATTCATGTAGTCCAGCTCATCAGCTATAACTACGCTAAGAATAGAATGATCCTCCATCAGGTGCCTCATAGCGTCCAAAATACTGAACCGAACTATAGTATCTCCTACCTCCAAAGAAAGAATATAATAATCTGTAAGAAATTCTTTCATCTTCTTCTTGTGAATATATAAATCTTTCACAACCTCGGCATACTTGGGAATTTACTAGCTCCTGGAATTCCCTAGCCCTTTTCTTCAACAACCCTCTTCCTAGGTTGGGCCTTTGAGGGAAGGGTAAAACTGCTGCATAAAACTCAAGTAGATTATCGCCTGAAGACCTAGTCATCCACACAAACAAATACAATGAGAAAAAAATAGAAATGATAAGAAAGACACTAATAACTTAAGAAAAAGAAAACAAACTAACTAACTACAGTTTAAAGACAAACAAACGCCATTAAAGTTCCTCGGCAACAGCGGCAAAATTTGATCGAACGATTTTTATTGTCGCAATACCTTTCCCAAATTATTTACCGAACACTAGTGAAAGGAACACAATTAAAAACACTAGCGAAAACACAATTGAAAAAACTAATGCAAACACAATGTAAGAACACCAGTGACAACACAAATGAAAACACAAGTGCAAATATGAAGGAAAACACAAGTGCAAATACAAATGAAAATACAAAATGAACCACAGAGTAAAAATTAACCAACTCTCGTCCATAACTCTTGGAAAGGAACCACCCTTTCCGGTGATCGTTGATAGTCTGAACAGCTCCCAACTGCTTCGATGGAATGGATGGACACAGATCACAACCCGACGATGGAATACGGGGCAGCTGAATCTCTACAGCTGATGGATGAATGCGGAAAGCGGAGCAGCATGAATCACGGTCGCGACGATGGAAGGGACTAGATCTGTGATCGTCTACAAGTCTTCACCGATGTTGGAAATGGGGTTCTGCCGTTGAAATTTTGGAATTAAAGGTTGTCGGAACTGGATGATGGTGTTGTGTATTAGATCGAAGCAGATCGTTAGAGGGGGGGTGAATAGCGATAAACCTTTTATTTTTCGGATTCGTTTCAAAACAAATATACACAGCAGAAAGATAAATGAAAATTAAAAGAGACAAATAGATTTTTTACTTAGTTCATAGCCTTCGCCTACTACTCCAAGGCCCTAGTGATCCTTAATCACGCACGGAGGGCAAATCACTAAAGAGCTCCTCCTCGTTAGAGGTAGGAGTTAATCGATACAAGAAAGCACCAAAAACTTGAGGTAGAGGGACACTCCCCCTCTCCTTGTTATGATAAAAACTCCGAGACAATTAAAGAAATAAACTGGAATGAAGCTTATACCAACGGAACAAAATACAAACAATTTAAACCTAAAGCGTCAGAGAGGAAGCACTTCGTTGTCGGATAGTTGTAGCTTTACGAAGGCTTTTGGAAGCTTAGAATTGATGATGAAACCCTAGGATAGACCCTCATTTTATAGCCTTTGAGCCCTTTTCGAGAGGAACTTCATCCAATCAAATTTGAGCACCACTCCCCTTGAAATGAGGTGATAAGCCTTGACTTCTTGAAGCTGATCCTTGACCATCAGTCGACTGATAGCCATCATCAGTCGAATGATGGCAGCATTAGTCGAATGCTGACCGCAGACAGTCGACTGATTGACGGCAGTCGAGTCCTCCAAGCTGGCAGTCGACTGATGCTAGCTAAAATGACAAGTTAGCTAAACAAAAACATTATTTCGACGACCTTTGACCGTCCGATCTCGACCTAGACCACCTATAGGATGTCTTTGGTCGGATCTACGCTTAAGATCATCCTCGTAAAGAGGATACGACCTCACTTACTCTCGCATACACACGAGCTTACCTCGATACTTACTATGAAGCTTTCGCTTCTGGCCTTTCACTCGATTCCTTCGGCTCCCTCCGAAATCACTCGAGTGTCGCCCGACCACCGCGGCTTCTTCCGGGTGTCGCTAGCCTTCAGCTCCAGCATTGGCACTTTTCTGCACACTCAATTTAGCTCGTGAGAAAACAATATGAGTTTAACTTTGTATCATTTGCTATAATCAAAACTCAGGTTCGACTTAGGTGCCTACTGCACCAACAATCTCCCCCTTTTTGATCTATGGCAAACCCACATGCAAAGTTAAAAAAATGGCATGCATAAAGAATAATAATGTGCATGAAAATCAATAATAATAAAGATTAAGTAGGAGTAGTAAGGATTTCCTTCAAATACTACCCCTTGGAAAAATCTCCCCCTTGACCGAGGGTGAGTCTTGAAAGAAGACCTTAATCCTCCCCCTTGAGGGTTGCTATTTAAGAAGAGTTTAAGTAATTAACATTACTTAAAGTTGGCCTTAGTAAAACGTTTAAGTTAAGAGGACTTCTTAACTTGGCCCTTTCTCCTCCTTTAAGTAAAACATTAATGTTTGGCCATAGTGTTTAAAAATAAGTTTAAGTTAAGAATTCTCTTAACTTGGCCTTTACTTCCTTTTTGTTACCAAAAAACAAGTTAACTTAAAGTTAAGTAAACATTTAATTAACCTTTGGCCATGTGAATAAATATGAAGTGAGTTGGCCTTTACTTCCTTTTTGTTAACAAAAAACAAGTTAAGTAACATTTGGCCTTGTGAATAAATATGAAGTGAGTTAAGTTATCAAAAATTTTGATCCCTTAACTTTGGCCTTTTTCTCCCGCTTTTTCTATATATCGAAAAGAGTGGGGGTGTGTGAAAAACAAATATAGGTATTAAATTTAAAGTCCAAGCATGTTCCATATTATTTTGAAAATAATATACTGAAAATAAACTCATCTATAAAATGTTCAACTCATATTTGACTTGATTGATATGAAAGATCAACTAGTCCTGGTCAGGGTCATTTAATATGTATGGTTATACTCCGCGGTTCATGGCTATGCACTAGCTCTACATCTAGAACTAGGAGTAAGGTCCTAACATCTCACGCCCATCTACGTGGCTAAGTACACAAACACATTAGTCCTATGTGTTGTGAGTTGTATTGGCTCCTTAAATCTATAGGTGCATGATATCTAAGGTATGTCCTATGCTAGTTCCATAAAAATGAAAAGTAAGAAATAGTAGTAAGAAAATATAATTTGCAAGTTTTTATTCTACTACGCACATGCCCAATTTTTGTCATAATAGACTGAGTTCGGCTTCGGGTAGGGGTTTAGTAAATAGGTCTACCAAGTTGGACTTCGATTCGACGTATTCGAGTTGTATGGCTCCGTTGGCCACATGTTTCGAATGAAATGGTATTTGACCTCTATATGTTTGGTCCTAGAGTGACATATCGGATTCTTAGTTAGGTTAATTGAGCTAATGTTATCTACATGGAGTTTAGTGTTGTAAAGTCTAACTTAAAGTCACGGAGAGTGTGCTTCATCCAAAGAAGCTGAGTGACACACTCACCCATCCCGATGTATTCGACTTCGGTGGTAGACAAGCCAACACAGTGTTGCTTCCTACTGCACCAACTCACTAGACTCGAGCCGAGAAGTTGACAACAACCACTCGTACTCTTTCCATCGAGCTTACTACCGGCATAGTCTGAATCGGAGTAGTCGATTAGTTCGAACTCGGTAGATCTAGGGTACCAAATACCGACATTAAGTGTACCCTTTAGATATCTAAGGATATGCTTGACTAGAGTTAGGTGAGACTCCTTGCCACAGGTTTGGAATCTTGCGCACATACTTACTGGAAATAAGATATCAGGTCGACTTGCAGTTATGTAAAAGAGACTCCCTATTATGCTCCTATAGTATTTTAAATCAATTGAGTTTTCGATTAAATCTTCTTCTATATTCACATTAGTTGTCATTGGGGTATTAATAATTTTAGCATCTTGCATTCCAAAGCGTTTAATTAATTCCCTAGTATATTTGCGTTGATGTAGGTATATTCCATCTTTAGTTTTTTTAATTTGTAGACTAAGAAGAAACTCAACTCACCTAAATTCATTTCAAATTCACTTTCCATAAGTGAAATGAACTCATTTAGTAGGATCGAGTTGGTGGTTCCAAAAATAATATCATCTACATAAATTTGGGCTATGAATATGTCTTTACCTAAGGTTTTTACGAAAAGAGTTGGGTCAACTACACCCTAGTTAAATCCTTTGGACTTGAGATAGACCGAAAGTCTCTCGTACCAAGCTCGAGGAGCTTGTTTAAGTCCATAGAGAGCTTTCTTTAACCTAAGGACATGGTCGGGTTTATCTAAACTTTCGAAACCGGGGGGTTGACTAACATAAACCTCTTCTTTAATGTATCCATTTAAGAACGCTGATTTCACATCCATTTGAAACAACTTAAATCCTCGATGTTCAGCATACACTAATAGCATTCGAATGGACTCTAATCTAGCTACTGGGGCATAGGTTTCATCATAATCTAAACCTTCGACTTGACTAAACCCTTTAGCGACTAGTCTAACTTTATTTCTAACTACTTCACCTTTGTCATCAAGTTTATTTATAAACACCCACCTTGTTCCAATGATTGTTTTATCTATAGGTGGTGATACTAATTCCCATACTTCGTTCCTAGTGAATTGAGCCATCTCTTCTTGCATTGCAATAATTCAATCGGGATCAAGAAGAGCTTGGTCAATAGTTTTGGGTTCAATTTTGGAAATCAAGGAGATTTGACTAAGGTTTCTGTATGAGTCTCTAGTTTGAACTCCTAGGCTTGGATCACCTATCACTTGGTCTATAGGATGATTCGTTTTAGTCCTAGTTTGGTTTGGGTTTAGGTTTGTGTCATCTACCACTTGATCAATAGGATGACTCGTTTGAGTCCTAGTTTGGTTAGAGTCATCTACCACTTGGTCGATAGACTGACTTGATTGACTTAGGTTAGGATTAACACTAGACTTGATCTCCGGATCGGAGTTGAGTCTGGTATGACTCGGCTCACTAATTGGTGTTGCCGGGGGTTTTGTATGTTCATGTCCTTCATCAAATACTACATTGATAGTCTCCTCGACTCTAAGGGTGTCATGGTTATATACTTTATAAGCTCTACTTGTAGTCGAGTATCCTAGAAATATTCCGGTCGAGGTTTTGGATGTAAATTTCCCTAAGTAATCCATAGTGTTTAGGATATGTACCTTACACCCAAATACCCTAAATTACTTGATGTTAGGTATTTTATCATGATAAATCTCATATGAGGTCTTAAGGTGCCTTTTTACCATAAGGATCCTATTTTGGACATAGCATGTCGTACTCACGGCTTCCGCCCAAAACCTATCGGGTAGGTTATACTCGTTTAACATTGTTCTAGTGGCTTCTTGTAGGGTTCTATTCTTACGTTCTACTAGGCCATTCTGTTGTGGGTTTCTAAGGCAAGAGAACTCATGGTGGTATCCATTTAGATTACAGAATTCTATAAACCTGTGGTTCTCGAATTCACCACCATGATCAGTCCTATGTCTTTTAATTTTAATGCTTTGTTGATTTTCTATTAGTTTAAATAGGTTGATTAATTGATCTAGGGTGTCACTTTTGTGTTTGATGAACCTAACCCAAGTAAATCTAGAGTAGTCATCAATTATGACTAAACAGAATTTACTTCCATTAAGTGACTTAGCTCCGTGTGAATCAAATAGATCCATGTGTAGGAGCTCAAGAACACTTTTGGTTCGTTCTTGATTAGTTAGTTGATGTTGTGTCCTAGATTGTTTACCTTGTTGACAAGCATTACCTATTTTATTATTCAAGTTATTGAGGTTAGGTAAACCTCTGACTAAGTCACTCTGACTCATCTTGTGGATGAGTCTTGGGTGTAAGTGACCGAGTCGTCGGTACCACAACCATGATTCCTCTTGCCGTGTCATAAGACACTTAGTTGAGAGGTTAGTTAAGTTAATAGTGCAAATATTGCTATTTCTGGTTCCCTTAAGGATTATTTTAGAGGTTTCATTTGTATTAATTACACATTCATTTTCTAGAAATATGACCTTATAGTTATTATCACACAATTAGCTTACACTAAGTAAATTATATTGAAAATTTTCTACCAATAAGACATTTTGAATAATAAAGTTAGAGTTGAGCTCAATATCACCTGATCCGATGATTTTGAGCTTGCGTTGTTTCCGGAGGCTACCGATCCTTGTCGTTTGAATCGAAGCTTCGAAAACTTGAGTTGATCCCCAAACATGTGTCGGGAGCAACCACTGTCCAACATCCATTGATCCTACACGCAAAGTAGTTGGATCAGATATTGGATTTATTAAAGATTGGTTGAAGTTTATTAACCTAAATCATCTTACCCATGTCTACATGATCAAACATGTTAACCCTATATGTTCTTGTGAAATGACTCCAATTTTACTTGATTTAAATTTAATGAATTGAACACTTGTCAACCTTGTGTTAGATTCGGATTTGACCTTAGGCTCATCAAGTCACCTTTTCAAGATCATGGCTTCCAGGTCGTGGCGAGGCACAGAGGCCTTCTTTGATCGGAACAATGACCACTTCCTTAGACAAAGCCATTTTCAAGAAAATAGAGACTTGACTTACCTAAGACCACTTCCTGGTCTAACTAGTCTAGGATACGGCGAGGTAGCTTTAGCCATCGAACTAGATATGCCTTATCTAGCCCGAATACACAAGACTCCGCTTTCCTAGCGTACTATCATCTCGCCGCATCCTGGTACTATGTTACCAAGTATTGACGAGTTATAGTCCTATCTAGGCATTCTAAAAAGAAAAATCAAACTATGTAAAGAACCTAAGCATGCAATTTCTAAGTTAAAATACCAACAAGTTTCGTACTAGCTCCCCCTGGACCGTTGAATCGGTTCGGTCTCTCTACATAGTGGATTTGGTCCTTGGGAACCCAGTACTGGTTTAATCCTATGTTTGAAATCAAGGTGGTGTTAGGGACCCATGCTTGGACACATTTTTTATGTCGACTTACAATCGACATATACGACTTGTTGGTCGTATTTGAGCTAAACCCTAGCCCAACCTTGTTGTACATGGCCCTTTGCGATCCAAGTAGGAGGTCAAGTCCTTTGGATCCCAAAGTAAACCTTTCCAACGTGTTCCTAATATCTTCGACTTGACTCTTCAAGAGTGAGTTCTCAACTTCGAGCTTTTCAACCCGAGTTGAGTCCTCTCGAACTCGACTAGTCGAAGAGGTTAGGGAGACCTCGTGTTTGAGGAGTTTAACTTCCTCAACCAGGGTCTTGACCTTGGACTCGAACTTAGCTAATTTCCTAGTTAAAAACTTAATTGCACTATAAAGTGTACTAATGAGGGATCGACTTACCTTGAGTGTATCTTTTGAACCGGATGCGTATCCGTGGCTTGTCTTGAATAGTACTTCGCAGTTCGACTCGTCTTTGATTTCCGATTCATGTTCCGGTTCCAACTCCGTCTCCTATTCAATCGGTTTAGCCTTGAGGATGCGATCATCGTCTTCTTCCTCGGATGCTTCTTCCCATGTAGCGTTGAGTTCCTTTTTGTGTTTTGGGGCTTTGCTCTTGAGTTTTTGGCACTCGGACTTGATGTGTCCAAACCTGTTGCATTCATAACATCTAATATTCGAACTTTTAGCCTTACCTTCGTTGGGTCGAGTGATGGTTTGTTTTCGGTCCTTGACCATCCTTCGAACTAGGTTGACTAGTTTGGCCTCCATTTCCGGGCCGACCTCTGAATCAGACTCATCCTCTTCTTCCTTCGGGGTTGGCTTGCTTGCGGTTTTCTTCCTCGAACCTGCAAAAAGTGCTATACCCTTCTCGGGTTCCGAGTTAGACTGCTCATGAAGTTCAAAATCAGAAAATAACTCATCTAACCTAAGTTTCGAAAGATCCTTGGAGACCTTGTAGGCATCAACCATGGATGCCCATAAGGTAGTCCTCGGAAAAGAGTTAAGAACATAGCTTATAACGTCGCGGTTTTCGACCTTTTTCTCGATCGCGTGTAGATTATTAACTATGTCTTGAACGTGGGCATGAAGTTGCATCGCTATTTTGTGTTCCTGCATTTTTAGATTATATAATTTATTAAACAAAAGGTCGCGCTTACATACCTTGGCTTCGTCAGTTCCTTCGTGTAGCTCCACTAGCTTTATCCAAAGGTCCTTTGCGTTGATGAAGGGGCCGATGCGATTAAGCTCATCCTTGGACAAGCCGCATTGGAGGATTTGAGTTGCCTTGGCGTTGGCTTCGACTTGTCTTTTTGTGGCAATGGTCCATTGGTCATAATCCAAGGATTCCCCCACTTCGTTAGTCAGAAGTGTGAATCCCGTTTGGATTATGATCCACATCTCCATTTGAGTTTTACGAAAGCATTCCATCTGACCCTTCCAATAACGGAAGTCATCTCCATTGTAAAACAGAGGTCGGACGGTGCTAAAACCCTCGAGATGGGCCATTGATACAAAAGAAACAAGGAGATGAAGACAAAAAACCTAACAATGACACAAACACACGAAATGTACCAACACTCGCGTCTTGGATTAGTAGTGCGGAAGAAAAATTAACAAAATGAAATAAATTCTAAATAAATAGAATAAATAGAAAAAAAAAATCTGTAAAAAGATAGATAGGTGGTTTCGGCAAATCTTAGCACCCTCCTGCTCTGATACCAATTGTTGGATCGAAGTGGATCGGCGATAAACCTTTTATTTTTCGAATTCGTTTCAAAAAAAATATATGCAGCGGAAAGATAAATGAAAATTAAAAGAGCCAAATAGATTTTTTACTTGGTTCATAGCCTTCGGCTACTACTCCAAGGCCCTAGTGATCCTTGATCACGCACGGAGGGCAAATCACTAAAGAGCTCCTCCTCATTAGAGGTAGGAGTTAATCGATACAAGAAAGCACCAAAAACTTGAGGTAGAGGGACACTCCCCCTCTCCTCATTACGATAAAAACTCTGAGACAATTAAATCAATAAATTGAAATGAAGCTTATATCGACGAAACAAAATACAAACAATTTAAACCTAAAGAATCAGAGAGGAAGCACTTCGTTGTCAGAGAGTTGTAGCTTTGCGGAGGCTTTTGGAAGCTTAGAATTGATGATGAAACCTTAGGATAGGTCCTCCTTTTATAGCATTTGAGCCCCTTTTCGAGAGGAACTTCAGCCAATCAAATTTGAGCATCACTCCCCTTGAAATGAGGTGATAAGCCTTGACTCCTTGAAGCTGATCCTTGACCATCAGTCGATTGATAGCCATCATCAGTCGACTGATGGCAGCATTAGTCGAATGCTGACCGCAGATAGTCGACTGATTGACAGCAGTCGAGTCCTCCAAGCTGGCAGTCGACTGATGCTAGCTGAAATGACAAGTTAGCTAAATAAAAACATTATTTTGACGGCCTCTGACCATCCGATCTCGACCTAGACCACCTATAGGATGTCTTTGTTCAGATCTACGCTTAAGATAATCCCCGTAAAGAGGATACGACCTCACTTACTCTCGCATACACACGAGCTTACCTCGATACTTACTATGTCGCTTTCACTTCCGGCCTTCCACTCGATTCCTTTAGCTCCTTTCGAAATCACTCGAGTGTCGCCCGACCACCGCAGCTTCTTCCGGGTGTCGCTAGCCTTTAGTTCCAGTGTTGGCACTTTTCTGCACACTCGATTTAGCTCATGAGAAAACAATATGAGCTTAACTTTGTATCATTTGCTATAATCAAAACTCAGGTTCAACCTAGGTGCCTACTGCACCAACATTGTCATGATCGTGCCAGTAGAAGATAACCCCAGCCTTTAGGGATCCGGTCCAATTGGGTCGTCTCAGCTCTGGTCACCAAGCTGCTGTGGAACACCGGTGAAGAGGAAGGAAAATCATGGCTGCTCGACGAAGCTGTAGTCTGCCCAAGTGTAGAACTTGTGCCCCGTTGATCAAGCGTGCTTAGGATGGTTGGAATGATCACTGATGGTTGCTGTCAGAACTATCGCCGAATGTGGATGATCGCCGCTCGTCGCCGCTCGTGAAAAAGGGAAAAAAGCTGCTCGGTGAAGCTGAGGAAATAGGAAATGCCACCGTTGACCTTGGTGGAGGAAGGGAACGGTCGGCGGTGCTACTGGTGTGTGGCGTGGAGGAGAGCCACCGACATCGTGTGATTGGAGAGGAGGAAGAACTGCGCTCGCGGAGGAGGAAGCTATGCGATTCGGGATTCTTCCGAAGATGGGAAATTGTGGCATTTTTGAAGCCATTTCCATGAGTCGTCCGATCATTTCGCCCATCGATCTCAGTCGTCCAATTGAAGCTAGGGCTTGATTAAGTTGATTAATCCATTAAGAAGGCTTTGATCCAATGGTTGTGATTCCTCCGATTTTGAATGGATGGATCTGATCCATCTGAAGAGATAATTACGATCGGTCGAATCTGAAGGAAGGGCTCTGATGTCCAGATCGAAATGTATGGACTGGATCTTTCCAAATCTGGATAGATAGTGGCCCATCTCGATCTCCTACAAATAAAGACACATTTTGCATATAAGTCCAAAATATAGGAGAATTTATAATTAGGTTCAAAAGATGATCCAACTCATAAAACATGCAAATAATCAACAATTAAACACACGAGAGGATTAAAACGATGATATTATGGACCAAAATAATACAACAAAATGGAAATTATCAACCATCTCGACAGCAGATATCAGCACAGAAGATTGGGTTAACTCATCAGTAGTGACCTACTACGTCAGGCATGGTTGGAGTTCTGTGATACTTCCCTTCAAGGGAAGTGATTTATGGAGTAGTATTAGCAGAAGACATTATAGAAGACTCATGTGTTAGGGAAATCTCTTGCCATGATAAGGTTTTGATGTGTGTGGTAAAGGGTTAAAGTTAGAGTGTTATTATGATTTGATATGTGTGTTGGAGTCTTGCAGGACTTAGTAATTTGCACATGGAGTCTTGGCCTGTTTCACCTCTCATAACTCGGTCCTTGGTTCGGTGAAGGATGGCTTTGCGAAAGCCGTGCGCTTGGAGCATCCGAGGGACCATCGGACGAGGAGCTTGGAGTGAAGTCGGAGGAAGTAGAGTTCAGGGCGAGACGCGAAGGATGGCACTGTAGAGTCGTGTGCTCGGCACATCCGAGGGACGTGGTCGGGTGAAGATAACTTCAAAGGTAAGGGACTCTGAGGGATGAGAGTGAGCGAATGTAACCCGGGAAGGGGTAGAGCTCCTAGGTGAAACTTGGCCATGTGGCTAAGTGTCGGATGAGATTTCCCGACATCAGTCAACTGTCATGGAATGGCAGTCGACTCCCATGGACTGGCAGTCGACTGTTGTCGACATCAGTCGACTGCCAATTGATGGCAGTCGACTGATAGCACTGTGCACGGTCACATAATGGAGTCGAGCTCGCGGAGCACTCGGCTGATCAAGCATCAGTCGACTGATGGAAATATCAGTCGACTGATGCCAGTACCGTTGGATGAAATCCAACATGGAAAGCAACCATTATTGAGCAACGGCTATAGGACCAGTCGACTGATAGGGACATCAGTCGACTACTCCTGTGTCAACGGGAAGAAACCCTCTTCCTCTATAAAGAGGAAGGGTGTGGGACTTTGGGAACCTAATGCTTCAACTCCTAACATCTCCCAAAGTGCTCTAAGGGTTTTTCCACTCTTTTTCTTGTGCTAATTCTCATTCAATTGTAAGAAGAGGGATTGTAAAGATGTTACCTCGACCTAGCTTGGTGTAAAGGAGAGACTTAGTAGATTTGGCAAAGGAGCGATTCACCTTGGACGAATCAGGATCGTGGATTAGCGGTGTAGTCGTGAACCACGTTACGACCTTGTGTTAGCATTGTTTGTTTCCTTTGCTTTGTTTTCCTTTGCTTGATTTTCTTGTCTTGTTGTTTCCGTTGCGCTAATCTTTTTGCAGATGAGAAAATTCCGTTATCCAACGAAAGAGGGCTATTCACCCCCCCCTCTAGCCGGTCGATCGATCCCCTACAAGTGGTATCAGAGCCAAGGAAAGCTTGTCGAGGACTAACCGCCACAACAAGCACATTCTAGAATGACCGGCTCTAATATTCATCCGCCAAAGTTCGAGGGGGAATTCTCTTGGTGGAAAAAGAGAATGGAGGTATTTTTCG
The DNA here is from genome assembly GCA_025175895.1 of Wurfbainia villosa. NCBI lineage: Eukaryota > Viridiplantae > Streptophyta > Magnoliopsida > Zingiberales > Zingiberaceae > Wurfbainia > Wurfbainia villosa. The sequence goes on along the minus strand of CM046000.1, from coordinate 30,282,079 downwards.
AGACCGATTTTGAAATTCTTTTGATTATGGAAAATAGTTTCGAATTGCCTAAGAATGAAGAAGGGGAGCTATTGGAGAAATCAAGATGGAGTAAAAGACAAAGAGAGGAGTACTTGGCGAATTCAAAGGCCAAGCACCACCTCTACAATGTACTCCCCCAACAAGAAGTTAACCGGATTGGGGAATTCTCTAGTGTCAAGGAGATGTGGGAGAAGCTAGTAGAGCTTCATGAAGGCACTTCGGAGGCCAAACTTGCAAGAAGAGATCTCCTCTGCTCCCAACTATCAAACATCAAATTATAAAAGGGAGAAAAGGTAACATCATTGCATTCTAGGTTTAAGGAAATTTTGATTGGACTAACAAGTGTAGGAGAAAGGCTCTCCAACCGGGACATGCTCATGAAAGCAATTGATGCTTTTCCCCGGTCATCAAAATGGAGCTCAATGGTGGACTCCTTCTACATGTCCAAGAACCTAGAAGTGAGCACCTTGGAGGACTTCTTCTCAACAATGGAGCTCCACGAAACGAGGCTTGAAGGAATACAAGAAGAGCCAAAGTTTCAACCTTCAAGAGGAGTAGCCTTGATGGCACACAAGGGGAAGAAGAAGAGAGAGATCCCCTCCTCATCCGATGAAGCATCCTCATCCTCCTCCATGGATAGCACGGAAGAAGCCTATATGTTAAGGAGGGTAAGGCGTGCATTAAAAGGTTTTAGATTTAATAAATCTAATGATAGGAGTAGAAGACCAAGGGGGAAGGTCATTTGCTATAATTGCCAAGGGGAAGGACATATAAGGGACAATTGTCCCCTCTTGAACAAAAGCAAGGTAGAGAAGAGAAAGAAAGAAGAAAAGAAGAAGAAAAAGGGGAGCAAAAAGAAGGAGGAAGAGAAGAAGGACAAAGAAAAAGGGAAGGCCAAGGCATTCAAAGCGAAAACTTGGGATGACCCTTCTTCCTCCTCATCATCATCATCCGAGGAAGAAAATGCCTTTGTCACAAATTTGGCATTGATGGCATTTGATGATCTCTCCACCTCCTCCTCCGAAAATGAAGAAGCAAGCTCAAGTGGAGAGAGCTCAAGTGAAGGGGGATCCTCCTCTACATCCTCATCATCGGAAGAGGATTTGGTAAGTGAGGTAACGAATCTACCCCCTAAGTAAATAATGTCCATGATTTCTAGCTTCCTTGAGGATTTATTTGGAGCAAAGAAAAGGAATAAATGCATGCTTGAGCAAATTAAGGACTTAGAAAATAAACTATAAAAAGCATGCTTAAATGTAAATCATAATATTTCTTCTAGTCATGATGATGCATGCTCACATGAATATATGACTTTGGATGTTAGTGATGCATGTATGGAAGAAAATAGGGCTTTAAGGGAAAATGTAGACTATTTGACCAAGGCCCTAGAAAAATTTACAATAGGATCCAATACTCTTAATATGATAATTGGGAGCCAAAGAGAAAGCTTCAACAAGAAAGGCCTAGGTTATAAAGAAAAGAAAAATGAAAAGACCTATAAATGTCTAATAGCTAGGGGTCAAGACAAAAAGAAAGTAATTGCTAGGAAATGGATCCCTAAAGAATTTTTAGTGAACCCCATAGGAAAGAACTTATTTTGGGTTCCAAAATCCATCCTAAAGGGTTAGAAAAACCCTAGGATAGTCAACCATAAGGACTTTACATATATCATATTTTTGGTTGACTTAGGATGGCGGGACAACATTTTTGAAATAGTGTTAGGTGATGATAATGCATCTATAAGTAGATAAATCATGCTTTAGGTAATGTCTATCGTATTATCATGATATAATACCTAATGCATGATCACAATTTGATGAATACATTTGTTTAATGCTCATAATGTGAAATCAATTCATATACATCTCTATGATCATGTGAAATGATAGGATGATACTTAACCTTGATAGAATTGCATGAAAATAATGGTTAAGTATATACAAATACCTTAGGATACATCTCACACTCACCATAGGCTACGATGATTGAAAACTTAGCATGAGTGAGATGTTAGGATGATACAAATGTCCACTAGTGCCTATGACATCTATATGGTCATTTAAGGTATCAAAATAGCAATAATAGACCAATCATGGGGAAGGCTTATGTTTGATTCATAGACATATTGCCCAAAGATCATGGTTGGATATTTCATATGTTTTCAAAACAATTTCTTACTTTAAAATCTGTGTATTCATGTTTTGAAACAATCCAAAGCAAGACTAGGTGTTAAAATGGATACTAACATGATCAAAATACTAGTTGTTTTTGAAGCTTTTAGATTTTTGGCAAATCCTTGAAAATATAATGACTTTTCATGGAAAACTATTTTTCATTGATAGATATACTTACAAGAAATGTGTTCCCCAAATTTCATGATTTTTCAAATTTTATAGATTTTTTTATGCATTTCTGAAATTCACCCCAGAAAATCAGAATTCCTGAAATCCATGTGCCAGTCGACTGGTAGTCTGAACCAGTCGACTGGTAGCCTGATAATATGCCCAATAACCTTTTGTATCTGATTTTAAGGCATGTTTTAGTATATGTTTTTCTCTAGACATGATGTCATGATATATAAACTTTGTTAATTATTTTTGATGGTGTCAAAGGGGGAGAAATATATATGTTTAAGTAAGGGGGGGGAATATATTTAGGGGGAGTGTCATGTATTAAGGGGGAGAGTTGCTAATCATGTTATTTACATGCTTTCTTTCCTTAATATTTTATCAAATGTTTTACCTAACTTAAACGGATTGCCACACATTAAAAAGGGGGAGATTGTTAGGGTAATCTCTTGCCATGATAAGGTTTTGATGTGTGTGGCAAAGGATTTAAGTTAGAGTGTTATTATGATTTGATATGTGCGTTGGAGTCTTGCAGGACTTAGTAATTCGCACATGGAGTCTTGGCGAGTTTCACCTCTCATAACTCGGTCCTTGGTTCGGTGAAGGATGGCTTTGCGGAAGTTGTGCGCTTGGAGCATCCGAGGGACCGCCGGACGAGGAGCTTGGAGTGAAGCCAGAGGAAGTAGACTTCTGGGCGAGACGCGAAGGATGGCGCTTCAGAGCCGTGCGCTTGGCGCATCCAAGGGACGTGGCCGGGCGAAGATAACTTCAAAGGCAAGGGACTCTGAGGGATGAGAGTGAGCGAATGTAACCCGGGAAGGGGTAGAGCTCCTAGGTGAAACTTAGCCATGTGGCTAAGTGTCGGATGAGATTTCCCGACATCAGTCGACTGCCATGGAATGGCAATCGATCGCTAGTCGAATGGGTTCGACCGTATCCGACTAATGGGCTTTGGCAAGCGATCGCCGCCATGGGTAGCGGTCGGCCATGGAATGATCAGTTCGACATCGATCATTGCCAAGGGTTGGCGATCGTGATAAGCACCTGCACGGCGAGAATGGAGTCGAGCTCGTGGAGCACTCGACTGATCGAGCATCAGTCGACTGATGGCAATATCAGTCGACTGATGCCAGTACCATTGGATGAAATCCAACGTGGAAAGCAGCCGTTATTGGGCAACGGCTATAGGACCAGTCGACTGATAGGGACATCAGTCGACTGCTCCCGTGTCAACGGGAAGAAACCCTCTTCCTCTATAAAGAGGAAGGGTGTGGGGCTTTGGGAACCTAATGCTTCAACTCATAACATCTCCCAAAGTGCTCTAAGGGTTTATCCACTCTTCTTCTTGTGGTAATTCTCATTCAATTGTAAGAAGAGGGATTGTAAAGAGGTTACCTCCACCTAGCTTGGTGCAAAGGAGAGACTTAGTGGATTTGGCAAAGGAGTGATTCACCTTAGACAAATCGGGATCGTGGATTAGTGGTGTAGCCGTGAACCACGTTATGACCTTGTGTTAGCATTGTTTGTTTCCTTTGCTTTGTTTTTATTTGCTTGAATTGCTTGTCTTGTTGTTTCTGTTGCGCTAATCTTTTTGTAGATGATCAAATTTCGTTATCCAACAAAAGAGGGCTATTCAGCCCCCTCTAGCCGGCCGATCAATCCCCTACGTCATGTAGACAACAACAACAATTACCCCAGATGTGGATTGGCTTTGTACAGAGGAGAAAGTATACGACGATGGTTGTATCTATTCGGCATCCTACAAATGCAGCTCATAGGATTAAGTGATGGGATAAGACGATCCGAGAAAATTCCCAGGTCATTCATTGCAGAAATGAGATCGATGTGTCACGGACTGTAGGATCTGATCTTGTTCTCTTCGGAGAAAGGCTGAGACCTATGGGGAGCCTTTGGATCATATCGGCAGATAAATGATCGTTAAGGGTATTACTTTAGTATACCCTCTGGGTTAATATATTGAGAGATACTTGTAGTTTATAGGTATCTTTGTCTAGAACATTCTTATTTCAGATTAGTAGGGTTCCTATACATCGACTTGGGTGTCGGTGGTATCTCTACCATCAGGTGAGATGTGGACCAACAATTAAGAAGTTAAGGGATGTCTTTAGACTTGGATAGACATATCTTTACTGTAGACATATCCTTACGGATGGTCAAATTGTTGAGATTATGGTATGATTATGTCTCTCAGATGTGTGTATAATCTGAGAGCATTCGGATGTAGTTTTGGATGAACTCCTAGCCTTGTCGTTGCATAGGCAAGTGAAATAGGCGATCGAAATGATTACGGAAATAGTTTCGGTATCGAAGATCCTATACCGGGTGATAATTTGACTAGTATAAGTGTTACTAAACACTATGGGAATTGGAAGAATGTAAGTTGTGATTATAGGAGATGTTCGACAGGATATTTATCTGTCCAAGTATTTCTCCTTGAGAAGGATCCAGAACTCTTTGTTAAAAGAGAGTTGGACCTTTGAAATTATGCATCGATTATCAATGATGGAATGCGATAGTTGTTGAAAGTAAATATCCTTCGTTGTGGATAGATGATCTGTTTAGATCAGTTAAGGACACCTGTGTATACTCTAGGATCGATTTACGACTGGAGCATTTGATATTGTAGTGATATGATATCATACAATTATCATTGTCATTGTGATGAATAATATATCATCAGTGTAGTGTAAAGAGGATACAGGTGTGTAAAGACGATAATTTCATACTTGGTATGAATTTTATGAGTGTTGATTATGTTGTTAAACTATTTAAATGATTTAGTCATCCATGGAATTGAGAAATCGTGTATTCGGGACACGATTGGATCAGTATGTAGTAGTTGGAGTTGCGTAACTTGGCCACTGTTGATTGTGGTAGATGGAGTTGCGTAACTTGGCCACTGTTGATTGTGTTTTTCCTTCTATGGATTTGGTTATTATTGCAGATATGGATAGGATGCTTTTTAGCATTAGTATATCACTGATTTGTTTGATCAGGAAGGTGATGGAATTTACTTGGTCTGAAGCCTGTGAAACTAGTTTTTAGGGCACAATCGATGGTGGACTTTTGCATCAGTGTTAGTTAATCCTTCCAATGAGGATGGAAGGATGTTGTATGCCAATGCATCATTTCAGGGATCAGAGTGATTTCCGATGCAGTTGAATGAGGCGTATCTTATGCTTACGACAGTTAAGAACCTACGAGATAGGCTGTCATATAAATGACGTGGCTTTAGTAGTTATGTAACAGCACAAATTTTAGTTCCTATACTTTTATTTATTTATTTAGATAAAAAAATAGAAATAAGAATAGGAAGAAGAAAAAGAAAAAAAAAATCAAATAAATGGTTCGTTAACCAGGACTCGAACCATGAACCTTTAGTTTGAGGGAATAGACTTCTACCACTAAGTCATAAGATTACCAATGAGTAGAATATAACAGAATATATCTATAGGCGGGAAAAAAGAGAGAAGTTGGTTAATTTGGCTAATCATAATTAAATTAAAGAAACCCAAAAAAGATATATATATATATATATATATCTTTTTTGGGTTTCTTTAATTTAATTACCCATTTAAATGATTAGCCAAAATAACCAACTTCCCCCTTTTTCCTGCTCATAGATATATTCTGTTATATCCTACTCATTGGTAATCATATGACTTAGTGGTAGGAAGTCTATTCCCCTAAATCAAAGGTTCATGGTTCGAGCCCTGGCTAACGAACCATTTATTGGATTTTTTTTCTTTTTTTTTCTTCCTATTCTTATTTCTATTTTTTTCTATAAATAAATAAATAAAAGTATAGGAACTAAAATTTAGTCTGTTACAATCCCATATACCTTATAAAAGTTTCATCCTCGAAACTTAGAACAGCTAGGGGTACTTTTACTTCATGTCATCTTCACATTCCCAGGTTGCATCTTGAAACCTTTGACTTTGCCAAAAGACTTTTACTAATGGTATTTCTTTATTTCTTAGTTTCTTGACTGCTCGATCTATTATCTGAATAGGTCGACTTTCATAACTTAGATCTGTCTGAATCTGTACCATCTATGGCTCAATCACTGTTAGGGCAATCTCTTGTCATGATAAGGTTTTGATGTGTGTGGCAAAGGGTTTAAGTTAGGGTGTTAGTGTGATTTGATATGTGCGTTGGAGTCTTTCAGGCCTTAGTAATTCACACATGGAGTCGTGGCGAGTTTCACAACTCATGACTCGGTCCTTGAGTCGGTGAAGGATGGCTTTGCGGAAGTCGTGCGCTTGAAGCATCCGAGGGACCGCCAGACGAGGAGCTTGGAGTGAAGCCGGAGGAAGTAGACTTCGAGGCAAGAGACGCGAAGGAGCATTGCAGAGCCGTACGCCTGATGCTGCTGAGGGACGTGGCCGAGGACGAAGATAACTTCGAAGGCGAGGGACTCCGAGAGATGAGAGTGAGCGAATGTAACCCGGGAAGGGGTAGTAGCTCTAAGGTGAAACTTGGTCATTTGGCTAAGTGTCGGATGGGATTTCCCGACACCAGTCGACTGCCATGGAATGGCAGTCGATGGCTCTGAGTCGAACGTGGTTCGTCTGGTATTCGACTGGTCATTTTGAGGCCAACGATCGCCATATGTGGCTGATCGCCAAGACATCCGACTATCAAGGCGCAATGATCGGTCGAAAGGGTTTCGCCACGTAATCGCCGTAGCCGATCGAGCATGAACTATGGAGGCGTGATCGATGAGGTCCATCAGTCGACTGCCATGTGTTCCATTGGACTACAATGGTCGGGATCCGACGTGTTCGGAGGCCATTGGAGTGGCGGCAGTCGACTGCCAAGGGTAGCAGTCGACTGGTGGCAGCCAACGGGAAGAAAAGCTTCCTCTCTATTAAAAGAGAGGGTGTGGGCTTTTGGATGGCTAATGCTTATGCTCTAAGTGATCTTTCAAGTGCCCCACAAGCTTTAAACTCTTCTTACTTTCTTTTACTCCATTCTTATTGTAAGAAGAGTGATCTTGATTGTAAAGGTTACCTCCACCTAGCTTGGTGCAAAGGAGAGACCAATAGTGGATTGGCTTTGGTGGAGTGATTCACCTCGGACGAATCGGACCGTGGATTAGCGGCGTAGCCGTGAACCACGTTACATTCTTTGTTAGCATTGCTTTTGTTTTTCTTTGTTTTATTTGCTTGTCTTGTAGTTTCCATTGCGCTAATTAGTTTTGTAGACGAGCAAATACCGACATCCAACGACAAAGGGTTATTCACCCCCCTCTAGTCGGCCGTTTCGATCCCCAACAAGTGGTATCAGAGCCAAGGAAAGCTTGTCGAGGACTAACCGCCACAACAAGCAACTTTCAAAATGGCCGGCTCCAACATCCATCCACCGAAGTTTGAAGGAGAATTTGTTTGGTGGAAGAAGCGAATGGAGGTATTTTTCGAAACGGATTTTGATATCATGATTACAATGGAATCCAGTTTCGTTTTGCCTAGGGATGAAGAAGGGAAGCCAATAGAGAAATCTAGGTGGACCAAAAAGCAAAGGGAAGAGCACCTTGCAAACTCAAAAGCCAAGCACCATCTCTTCAATGTGCTCTCCCAACAAGAGATCAACCGAATTGGGGAATGCTCAAGTGCCAAGAAGATGTGGGAGAGATTGGTTGAACTTCATGAAGGCACTTCGGAAGCCAAACTAGCAAGGAGAGACTTCCTCCACTCCCAACTATCAAATATCAAATTGGAAAAGAGAGAAAAGGTAACATCATTACATTCTAGGTTTAAAGAAATATTAATTGGGCTAACAAGTGTAGGAGAAAAGCTCTCCAACCGTGATATGGTAATGAAGGCCATGTTGGGTTTCCGGCACCGCGGCGAGTGTGTGTTCGAACATGTTTCGCAAACATGTGCACAACGAAAGAAATAAAAATAATAAATCTACATTTATTACAACACACACATCACACACATTAATAGTACAACATGTGTAGACATAACCGTAAATTTAAATTTTACAATAAAAGGAAATTTAACTATGTATATCTTTCGTATCACGTGTAGCGGGATAGACATCAACCGGAACGATCCTCGCTAGAATCGTCTCTATCCGTATCCACGTCGAGTATCTTCGGGATGACTTCACAAAGTCACGAGCTTCATCTTCGTATGGGTTACTAGCCTCGTGTTGAAGATGACGTGATCGAGAGAGGATCACGATCTGAATCCAAATTCGGATCCAAAGACGAGTCCTCAAAACTCGCTTCTCCGGAGAGGTATTCGTCAACCGTTTGACGAATCCTTCGTCCTCCACCTATGAGGATTAACGAAGATCGAATCCCCGGAAAGGTAGGCACTGTCGGAGCTCCAACCGTCGTCAAAACGACACTCCGACGAGAGGGAAACAAGCTGTCCAGAAAACTGGACAGCTTTGGAGGAGGAATTAGGGCCGGCCAAAAAGGTAGGATGAAGCTCACCTTGATGCCAAACCCAATCGAGATCACCGGAGCTCCTCCGGCAACAGCTCGACGCCGGCAAGTGGAGAAGACGGCAGCAGCTGGTCGCCAGTTGGAGGAGGTGGGCAGCGGCAATAAGATTGGCACCGACTAGATGGAGAGGAGGGAGAGGTGGGCGGCCAAAACTAGGTTAGGGCTTTTTTGATTAGGGCTTAACAAACTCTTAAGACCTCTTTTATAGAGAACTAATTCTCTTAATGGTTATTGGATCATAACCATAAGGCCCATTAACCCGCTCCATTAATATAAGTTAAAATAAACCAAACCATGATGGTTTATTTTAAGTTAAAACGAACCGAACCAACTTCGGTTCATTCGTTTAAAATAAACCAAACCCTTTGGTTTATTCTCCTCCATTGGATTAGAACAAACTATTTTGGTTCATCCATTATGTCTTCATAAGACATGGCCCATCCACGCTTCCATTGCGACTGAAACGATTCCATGCTCGCTCCATGTTTGGTCCAACCAAACCCAGTTTCTCTCGGTCTGAGAATCTCATTCTCAAGCTCATATTAAATCTTTCGGATTACGCTCGTTGTGCGTGTAACCAAATAGGTTCTCGGTTTATGTTGGCCGTTTATAATTAACCATTAATTATAAAACGATCATTAGTGGCACCTAGTAGTACATCCTCATCTCCAATTAACCGAAAAGATCAACGGTTGATCCAGAACTATTTCTGAAACCCTTCAGCAGCTCGAATGAATCGTGCCCCATTCCCTTCACTCATCTTATACCCACTTGGTTCAGGACATGGTCTATAGTGTCGGTCCCCACTAGGCTGACTACGTCACACCTAGCCCAAGTATCATTTCCTCGTCCTACGGATTCTAGTTACTGCACATGTATCGAAGAGTACCTTACTCTAAACATGTAATGCTTTGGCCAAAGACTTTAGAAACAATCCAACGAGAGGCCATGGGTATACTGTTAGTAATATATGAGAGATGTCCTAAGGCAATCGCCTTATGTATGAACCATTTATATGATAAATGAAGATTCACTATTTGAGTATACATGTTTTATGTATTTGATTGGATCTTAAACTCATTTACTGAATGTCCACGATACGATTCACAGCATGAGAGAATTTGTGATTGGATCACAACTAGTGAGTATCTCTACATGTGTAATTGTGATGTATCGGAATTATCCCTAGTCGATGAATTGATGGATTTGGACACCATCAATTGCCGAGACTAGCACGAGGTATACTCCTTGGTGTATCCAAGCTTGATTCTCCTTTGGGCCGGAGACATAGTGATGTCCGGAGTTAATCGTGGATGCTAGTTATGGTAACTAGTTCATTGGAGTGACCAGCCGTAAGACTTCATATGGTTCTCTGCATATATAGATATGTCAATGAAGTTCTTACTGTGGCTTAAGTGCGATGTTTCTTTGACTTGCGGTATTCAAGTCATCTTGATCATGGAGACTTATGCTTTGACATCTTAAGCAAACATCTCTGAGGAGATGTGGACCCGGGATGATTGGGTATAAGTCGAAGTGATCGAAGGTGTTTGAATAGCCTATAAAGGATTCACCACTCCTTGCGAGGAGATGTATACCCATGGCCTCTCGTCGGATTGTTACTAAAGTCTTTGGCCAAAGCATTACATGTTTAGAGTAAGGTACTCTTCGATACATGTGGAGTAACTAGAATCCGTAGGACGAAGAAATGATACTTGGGCTAGGTGTGACGTAGTCAGCCTAGTGGGGACTGACACTATAGACCATGTCCTGAACCAAGTGGGTATAAGATGAGTGAAGGGAATGGGGCACAATTCATTCGAGCTACTGAAGGGTTTCAGAAATAGTTCTGGATCAACCGTTGATCTTTTCGGTTAATTGGGGATCATGATGTACTACTAGGTGCCACTCATGATCGTTCTATAATTAATGGTTAATTATAGACGGCCAACATAAACCGAGAATCTATTTGGTCACACGCACAACGAGTGTAATCCAAAGGATTTAAAACGAGCTTGAGAATGGGATTCTCAGACCGAGAGAAACTAGGTTTGGTTGGACCGAACATAAAGCGAGCATGAAATCGTTTCAGTCGCAATGGAAGCGTGGATGGATAGCATCTTATGAAGACGTAATGGATGAACCAAAATGGTTTGGTTCTAATCCAATGGATGAGAATAAACCAAAGGGTTTGGTTTATTTTAAACGAATGAACCAAAAGTTGGTTCGGTTCGTTTTAACTTAAAATAAACCATCATGGTTTGGTTTATTTTAACTTATCTTAATGGAGCGGGTTAACGGGCTTTATGGATATGATCCATTAACCATTAAGAGAATTAGTTCTCTATAAAATAGGGGTTAAACCCTAACCCAAAAACCCTAATGAAGTTTTGGCCGCCCAACCCTAGCCTCCTTTTGTTGTTGCCGCCCAACATGGTGTTGCCGCCAACTTCATGGAGCTGCTGCCACCTCCTTGCCGCCGGCATCCAAGCTTCAGCCGGCGATGCTCCGGCGACCCTCCGGTGATCTCTTGTGGGTTCGGTGATAAGGTGAGCTCCACATCTCCTTTGGCCGGCCTCTATTCCTCCACCAAAAGCTGTCCAGTTTTTCTGGACAGCTTGTTTCTTTGTTGTCGGAGCGTCGTTTGGACGACGGTTAGTGCTCCGACAGCGGCTAACTTACCGGGGATTTGATCTCCGGTAATCCTCTGAGGTGGAGGACGAAGGATTCGTCAAACGGTTGACGAATACCTCTCCGGAGAATCGAGTTTTGAGGACTCGGTTTTGGATCCGAATTTGGATTCGGATTGTGATCATCTCTCGATCACGTCGTCTTCAACACGAGGCTAGTAACCCGTACGAAGACGAAGCTCATGGCTTAGCGAAGTCATCCTGAGGAGCTCGGCGTGGATACGGATAGAGACGATTCTTACGAGGATCGTTCCGGTTGATGCCATTCCCGCTACACGTCATACGAAAGGTATAACGTAGATAAATTTCTTTTATTGCAAATTTTAATTTACGGTTATGTCTACACTTGTTATAATATGCATGTGTGTGTTGTAATAAATATAGATTTATTATTTTTTAATTGCTTCCGCTGTGCTCATGTTTACGAAACATGATCGAACACACACATGCCGCGGTGCCGGAAACCCAACAGTGGTATCAGAGCCCAGGTTGTGTTTCGACATAATCGTAAAAATGGTTTTGCGATAGTCATAATGTATTTCTAGAAATTTTCTAAATTTTGGAAATTTAGAAGTATTTATGGAAATTTTTCAATTTTGGAAAGTCTAGAAGTATTTATGGAAATCTTCCACTTTTGGAAAGTTGGAAGTATTTATGGAAATTGATATTTTCCATAAATAAAATATTTGATTAGATTCTGGAAATTTGTTTCCTAATTTAATCATAATTTGATTTGGTAAATCAAATCTTAAAATATTTAATTTCCATAAGTAGTTTAATGATTTAGGAAATTGGTTTCCTAAATAGATTTTCCTTAATCAAATAATTCCATGAATAAAATATGTGATTAGATTTGGAAATTTGTTTCCTAATTTAATTATGATTTGATTTGGAGAATCAAATCTTAAACATATTTTATTTCCATAAATAGTTATGACATATAAGGAAATTATATACATGACATAATTGTATGCCATGTAATTGCATTAGATGCATAACATTATGCCATGCGTGTCGTGACATGTAGATGTATGCCATGTATGCCATGCCATGTAGATAATAGTTATTTGCATGCAAAGAGGATGAGACATAAAAACCCTTAATCAATATTAAAGCCTACACCTTCCATTAATATGGTTAGAACCAGAGTTCTGTTTCTTGTTTGGGTTGTTGGACTCTCTCCAAGCCCGGCTCGAACCTGAATTTGTTCAAACCATGGAATAGTTTAATACTAATATGGTAAGAGTCAGAGGTCAATCGTTAGCTTTGGTTGTTGGACTCTCTCCAAGCTGGGCTAATTGGTTGAATGCGCTCTAACCATATTAAAACTATGTCCTGATTAATGGGTTGGCTTTAACTTGGAGCATCGGCTTGTTGGACTCTCTCCAAGGTCGATGTAAAGGGAGGTGAAGTTGGGTGCTATGCATATGATGCATACTTGTTAATGTGTTAACAACCCGATGTATGTGTGAACATTCAATTAGTTGATAGCACATTGTGATAGTTGCATATACGTGATATGCAATCGGTATAGTTGATACCTACCATCGTAGTTATGAATGGCTTTTTGGACTCTCTCCAAGGTTGTTCATAACTATGATGGATATCAGCCCATTCGGAGATGGACCTACGATCTCCCGAAGTGATTTTGGGGTTTTTTTAAAATTCGAAAAATGAATGGGATTTATAAATGTATATTGATGCATTTTAAAATCATCTTTCTCATATATGCTTGTTTTGTATTTCTAAGTTAATATATTGATCATGATGTGTTTGAATTTGCGTTCCATTTTGGATTCAAATAAATTGACTGGGCCGAACTTCTTGGACTAGCTTAGAAACTTGAGAATTGTTCTCAAGGTGGAAAAGCTTGCGTATGTCCTCGAAGCGCCTCTTCCCGCCCATCCTAGTGACAATGCAACTCTGGACCAATTGTTGGCCTATCAGAAACATGTGAGTGATTCTGAACAAATGAGTTGCATCATGCTAGCCATGATGGAACCCAAGCTACGAAAACAGCATGAGCATATGGATGCTCATATCGTAGTCCTTCATCTTTATGAGTTGGTTGATGAGCAAGTGAGATTCGAAAGGTTCGAAGTCTTCAAGCTCCTCTTCACCTCTGAGATGTAAGAAGGTTCATCTTTGGTACTGCTCAACATGCTGAAGACTGTGGAGCCTTCTGAGAAGCATGAGCAGGGGACGGTGTTGTTAGTTGATTCCTCGAAGAAAGGTTCTAAGAGGGAGTCAAAGGAACAACAGAAGGGGAAGAAGAAAAAAGGCTAAAAAGGCAGAACCAGCTCAAAAGGACACTTGCCATCATTATGGAAAGTAGGGCCATTTGTGAAGAAAGTGCAAGATTTATCTTGAGTCCGTGAAGAAGGATAAGGCATCGGATGCCCCATCTTCTTCAGAAATCTTCTTTATTGATTGTCATTCTATTTCCTCAGACACTTGGGTATTTGATACTGGGTGTGGCTCACATATATGTAATGACATACATGGGCTAAGGAATAGAAGAAGACTCATCAAGGGAGAGTCAAATTTGTGTGTTGGGAATGGAGCAAAGGTTGCTGCAGTCGCCATTGGAACGCATTTGTTGAAACTCCCTACAGGACTTGTCTTAGAACTGGACAATTGCTTTTATATTCCTTCGTTGATAAAGAACATCATTTCTATTTCTTGTTTAAATAGAAATGGGTACCATTTGACTTATAGTAACAATTGTTGTTACATAACTTTAAATGGAGTTCTTTATGGGACTGGAACTTTAAGCAATGGTTTTTATATGTTGGACGTATCCAGTGACATTTGCAATATCGAAGCGAGCAACAAGTGTGCTCGAAAGGATAATCAAATAGACTCCCATATGTAGCATTGTCGTCTTGGCCATATAAGCAAGAAACGCATGTCCGAATTACACCGATGTGGAATTCTGGAATCGTTTGAATTGGATTCATACGATACATGCGAATCATGCTTAAAAGGCAAGATGACTAAGTTACCTTTTACTGGAAAAGGTGAACGAGTGGGAGAGTTACTAGGTCTAATACATACTGATGTATGTGGACCTATGTCAACTCAAGCATTAGGAGCCTATAGCTACTTCATTACCTTCACCGATGATCACTCACGGTTTGGGTATGTGTTCTTGATGAAACACAAATCTGAAGCCTTTGAAAGGTTCAAAGAATTCAGAAATGAAGTAGAGAAACAACATGACAAGAGTATTAAAATACTTCGATCGGATCGAGGTGGTGAATACTTAAGTCAAGAGTTTCTTGATTATCTAAGAGACAATGGCATATTGTCTCAATGGACTCCGCCCTATACACCACAGCATAATGGTGTATCTGAGAGGCGTAACCGGACCTTGTTGGACATGGTCAGGTCAATGATGAATCATGCAACTCTTTCCAAGTCCTTTTGGGGCTATGCACTTCAGACAGTTGTTTACTTGTTAAACAGAATACCTACCAAGGTAGTCTCAACTACTCCATATGAGATATGGAATAGTAAGAAATCTCATGTATCTTACTTGAAGATATGGGGTTGTCCTGCTTATGTGAAGCGGACTGTATCAGACAAATTGGATGCTAAGTCTGATAAATGTCTATTTATTGGATACCCTAAGGAAACTAGGGGTTACCAATTCTATCATCCTGTGGAACAAAAGGTGTTTGTTTCAAGGCATGCTGTGTTTCTAGAGAAAGAGTTTCTCTTGCAAGAAAACAGTGGGAGTGTCGTCGAGCTTGAGGAGGCTCGAGAGACTCAAATAGACATTGATGAGATACCTGGTGAAGCACAACAGCCAACAACTCATAGTGATGAGCAATCGGCTGGACCTATTGTAACACCACATCTTCATAGATCTGGTAGAACACGCAATATTCCTGAGAGATATGGATTTCTCGTAAGTGAATCGAACGACGTGTTACTCATTGATGATGAGGAGCCTACCAGTTATGAAGAAGTGCTGACAAGTTCAGAAAGGGATAAGTGGCTTGGTGCCATGAAGTCGGAAATGGATTCCATGTATGAAAACCAAGTTTGGAACTTGGTTGACCCACCTGAAAGGATAAAGCCTATAGGGTGCAAGTGGGTTTTCAAGAAGAAAACCGACATGGATGGTAATGTGATTACCTATAAGGCTAGATTGGTGGCGAAAGGATATCGTCAAAAAAAAAATAAGGTGTTGATTATGACGAAACCTATTCGCCTGTAGCTATGCTTAAATCCATTCGGATGCTCCTGGCCATAGCGGCTCATTATGATTATGAGATATGGCAGATGGATGTGAAAACAACTTTCCTTAATGGAAACCTGCTCGAGGACGTGTATATGATACAGCCTGAGGGTTTCACATCGGTTGATAAAACCAAGGTATGCAAATTGCGACGGTCCATTTATGGATTGAAGCAAGCATCCAGGAGCTGGAATATCCGTTTTGATGAGACAATCAAAAAGTTTGATTTCTCACAAAATCCAGACGAACCTTGTGTGTACAAGAAGGTTAGTGGGAGTGCAGTCGTATTCCTAGTATTGTATGTCGATGACATACTACTTATAGGAAATGATGTTTCAATCTTACAGTCAGTGAAGGTTTGGTTATCCAAGACATTCTCCATGAAAGACCAGGGAGAAGCAACCTACATCCTCGGGATTAAGATCTATAGAGATAGATCGAAACGGTTGCTTGGTCTTTCGCAGCTTCATATATATAGACCGAAAGCAAAGAGGTTTAGCATGTCAATCCAAGAAAGGTTTCTACCCATCGTGCATGGGGTACACCTTTCAAGTCTATGTGTCCGCGCACGTAAGACGAGAGGATTTGCATGAGTAAGATTCCCTATGCATCCGCAATAGGATCTATCATGTATGCTATGTTATGTACGAGGCCCGATGTATCGTATGCTCGAGTGTCACGAGCAGATACCACCGATCCAGAATGGATCATTGCATATAAGACGATCCTTAAGTACTTGAGAAGAACTAAGGATGTGTTCCTAATATACGGAGAAGGGTACATGGTGATACGTGGTATACGGATGTACCCGCATGCATAAGGATGATTCCATGTCTTTGTCCGGGTATGTATTCACCGAATGGAGGCGCAATAAGTTGGAAAGGTTCCAAGCTTGACACTATAGCGGATTCTCGCCACTAAGGCATTACATCGCAGCCTGAAGCAAAGAAAGGAAGCGGTTCGATCAAGAAGTTCATCTCTGAACTTGATGTGGTCTCATCAATGATCCAAACATGTGCTTCGCCGCTATCATCTTATCGAGAGATCATCGTAGGAACGAAATACAAATCGAGAAAATTCCCACCGAAAGGAACTTAGCGATCCTTCGACTAAAGCATTACCTCAAAGTAAGCTCGAGGGTCATGTTAGAGCTTATGGTATTGGATACCGAGCGATTGGCATTAGGCCAAGTGGGAGTCCGTTAGTAATATATGAGAGATGTCCTAAGGCAATCGCTTTATGTATGAACCATTTATATGATAAATGAAGATTCACTATTCGAGTATACATGTTTATGTATTTGATCGATCTTAAACTCATTTATCAATGTCCACGATACGATTCACAAAGATGAGAGAATTTGTGATTGATCATAACTAGTGAGTATCTCTACATGTGTAATTGTGATGTACTTAATTATCCTAGTCGATGAATGGATTTGACACCATCAATTCGCCGAGACTAGCACGAGGTATACTCCTTGGTGTATCCAAGCAAATGATTCTCACCGGCCGGAGACATAGTGATGTCCGAGTTAATCGTGGATGCTAGTTATGGTAACTAGTTCATTGAGTGACGTAAGACTTCATATGGTTCTCTGCATATATAGATATGTCAATGAAGTTCTTACTGTGGCTTAAGTGCGATGTTCCTTTGACTTGCGGTATTCAAGTCATCTTGATCATGGAGACTTATGCTTTGACATCTTAAGCAAACATCTCTAAGGAGATGTGACCCGGATGATTGGGTATAAGTCAAGTGATCAAGGTGTTTGAATAGCCTATAAAGGATTCACCACTCCTTGCGAGGAGATGTATACCCATGGCCTCTCGTCGGATTGTTACTAAAGTCTTTGGCCAAAGCATTACATGTTTAGAGTAAGGTACTTTCGATACATGTGGAGTAACTAGAATCAGAGGACGAGGAAATGATACTGGGCTAGGTGTGACGAGTCACTTAGTGGGATCGGCACTATAGACCATGTCCTGAACCAAGTGGGTATAAGATGAGTGAAGGGAATGGGGCATTCATTCGAGCCATCAAGGGTTTCGTAAATAGTTCTCGATCAACCGCTGATCTTTTCTTAATTGGGGATCATGATGTACTACTAGGTGCCACTCATGATCGCTCTATAATTAATGGTTAATTATAGACGGCCAACATAAACCGAGAACCTATTTGGTCACACGCACAACGAGTGTAATCCAAAGGATTTAAAACGAGCTTGAGAATGGGATTCTCAGACCGAGAGAAACTATGTTTGGTTGGACCAAACATAAAGCTAGCATGAAATTGTTTCAGTCGCAATGGAAGCGTGGATGGGCCGTGTCTTATGAAGACATAATGGATGGACCAAAATGGTTTGGTTCTAATCCAATGGATGAGAATAAACCAAGGGTTTGGTTTATTTTAAACGAATGAACCAAAAGTTGGTTCGGTTCGTTTTAACTTAAAATAAACCATCATGGTTTGGTTTATTTTAACTTATCTTAATGGAGCGGGTTAACGGGCGTTATGGATATGATCCATTAACCATTAAGAGAATTAGTTCTCTATAAAATAGGGCTTAAACCTAACCCTAAAGCTAATGAAGTTTTGGCCGCCCAACCTAGCCTCCTTTTGTTGTTGCCGCCCAACATGGTGTTGCCGCCAACTTCATGGAGCTGCTGCCACCTCCTTGCCGCCCGGCATCCAAGCTTCAGCAGCGATGCTCGGCGACCCTCCGGTGATCTCTTGTGGGTTCGGTGATAAGGTGAGCTCCACATCTCCTTTGGCCGGCCTCTATTCCTCCACCAAAAGCTGTCCAGTTTTTCTGGACAGCTTGTTTCTTTGTTGTCGGAGTGTCGTTTGGACGACGGTTAGTGCTCCGACAGCGACTAACTTACCGGGGATTTGATCTCCGGTAATGCTCTGAGGTGGAGGACGAAGGATTCGTCAAACGGTTGACGAATACCTCTCCGGAGAATCGAGTTTTGAGGACTCGGTTTTGGATCCGAATTTGGATTAGGATTGTGATCATCTCTCGATCACGTCATCTTCAACACGAGGCTAGTAACCCGTACGAAGACGAAGCTCGTGGCTTAGCGAAGTCATCCTGAGGAGCTCGGCGTGGATACAGATAGAGACGATTCTTACAAGGATCGTTCCGGTTGATGCCGTTCCCGCTACACGTCATACGAAAGGTATAACGTAGATAAATTTCTTTTATTGCAAATTTTAATTTACGGTTATGTCTACACTTGTTGTAATATGCATGCGTGTGTTGTGTGTGTTGTAATAAATATAGATTTATTATTTTTTAATTGCTTCCGCTGTGCTCATGTTTACGAAACATGATCGAACACACACACGCTGCGGTGCCGGAAACCCAACATATACTTCTCCTCATAAGGAGTGGTGAATCCTTTATAGGCTATTGAAACACCTTTGATCACTTCGACTTATACCCAATCATCCCGGGTCCACATCTCCTCAGAGATGCTTGCTTAAGATGTCAAAGCATAAGTCTTCATGATCAAGATGACTTGAATACCGCAAGTCAAAGGAACATCGCACTTAAGCTACAGTAAGAACTTCATTGACATATCTATATATGCAGAGAACCATATGAAGTCTTATGGTTGGTCACTCCAATGAACTAATTACCATAACTAGCATCCACGATTAACTCCGGACATCACAATGTCTCCAGCCAGTGAGAATCAGCTACTTGGATACACCAAGGAGTATACCTCGTGCTAGTCTCGACAGAATTGATGGTGTCCAAATCCATCAATTCATCGACTAGGGATAATTCTGATACATCACAATTACACTTGTAGAGATACTCACTAGTTGTGATCCAATCACAAATTCTCTCATGCTGTGAGTCGTACCGCGGGCATTCAGTAAATGAGTTTAAGATCCAATCAAATACATGAAACCATGAATACTCAAATAGTGAATCTTCATTTATCATATAAATGGTTCATACATAAGGTGATTGCCTTAGGACATCTCTCATATATTACTAACAGACTCCCACTTGGCCTAATGCCAATCGCTATGGTATCCAATACCATAAGCTGTAACGTGACCCTCAAACTTACTTTGAGGTAATGTCTTAGTCAAAGGATCTGCTAAGTTTCTTTCAGTGGGTATTTTCTCGATTTGTATTTCTTTCCTACTGATGATCTCTCTGATAAGATGATAGCGGTGAAGCACATGTTTGGATCGTTAATGAGACCTTGGCTCTTTCGCCTGTGCAATTGCTCCATTGTTGTCGCAGTAGACCGGTATTGCTTCAACAATGGCTAGAATCACACCATGTTCATAAATGAACTTCATGATCTAAACCCCTTCCTTTGCTGCTTCCGAAGCTGCAATGTATTCTGCCTCAGTGGTAGAATCCGCTACAGTGTCTTGTTTGGAACTTTTTCAACTCACTGCGCCCCCATTCAAGGTGAACACGTATCCAGACTGAGACCTGAAATCATCCTTGTCAGTCTGGAAGCTGGCATCCGTATGCCCGCGTATCACCATGTCCCCTTCTCCATATATTAGGAACACATCCTTAGTTCTTCTTAAGTACTTAAGGATCGTCTTAACAGCTACCCAATGATCCATTCCTTGATCAGACTGGTATCTACTCGTGACACTCAGAGCATACGATACGTCGGGCCTTGTACATAACATAACATACATGATAGATCCTATTGCGGATGCATGGGGAATCATACTCATGCAAATCCTCTCGTCTTCGGTGCACGGACACATAGACTTCGAAAGGTGTACCCCATGCCAGATGGGTAGGAAACCTTTCTTTGATTCTGACATGCTAAACCTCTTTAGCACTCGGTCTATATATGTAGACTGTGAAAGACCAAGCAACCATTTCGATCTATCTCTATAGATCTTAATCCCGAGAATGTAGGTTGCTTCTCCCAGGTCTTTCATGGAGAATGTCTTGGATAACCAAATCTTCACTGACTGTAAGATTGAAACATCGTCTCCTATGAGTAATATGTCATCGACATACAATACTAGGAACACAACTGCACTCCCACTAACCTTCTTGTACACACAAGGTTCGTCTGGATTTTGTGAGAAATCAAACTTTTTGATTGTCTCATCAAAATTGATATTCCAGCTCCTGGATGCTTGCTTCAATCCATATATGGACCGTCGCAACTTGCATACCTTGGTTTTATCAACCGATATGAAACCCTCAGGCTGTATCATATACACGTCCTCGAGCAGGTTTCCATTAAGGAAAGTTATTTTCACATCCATCTTCCATATCTCATAATCATAATGAGCCGCTATGGCCAGGAGCATCCGAATGGATTTAAGCATAGCTACAGGCGAATAGGTTTCATCATAATCAACACCTTGCTTTTGACGATATCCTTTCTCCACTAATCTAGCCTTATAGGTAATCACATTACCATCCATGTCGATTTTCTTCTTGAAAACACACTTGAACCCTATAGGCTTGATGCCTTCAGGTGGGTCAACCAAGTTCCAAACTTGGTTTTCATACATGGAATCCATTTCTGACTTCATGGCTTCAAGCCACTTATCCCTTTCTGAACTTGTCAGCACTTCTTCATAACTGGTAGGCTCCTCATCATCAATGAGTAACACGTGGTTTGATTCACTTACGAGAAATCCATATCTCTCAGGAATGTTGCGTGTTCTACCAGATCTACGAAGATGTGGTGTTACATTAGGTCAAACCGATTGCTCATCACTATGAGTTGTCGGATGTTGTGCTTCACCAGGTATCTCTTCAATGTCTATTTGAGTCTCTCGAGCCTCCTCAAGCTCGATGACACTCCCACTGTTTTCTTGCAAGAGAAACTCTTTCTCTAGAAACACAGCGTGCCTTGAAACAAACACCTTTTGTTCCACAGGATGATAGAACTGGTATCCCCTTGTTTCCTTAGGGTATCCAATAAATAGACATTTATCAGACTTAGCATCCAATTTATCTGATACAGTCCGCTTCACATAAGCTGGACAACCCCATATCTTCAAGAAAGATACATAAGGTTTTTTACCATTCCATATCTCATATGGAGTAGTAGAGACTACCTTGGTTGGCATTCTGTTTAATAAGTAAACAGTTGTCTGAAGTGTATAGCCCCAAAAGGACTTGGGAAGATTCGCATGATTCATCATTGACCTGACCATGTCCAACAACGTCCGGTTATGCCTCTCAGATACACCATTATGCTGTGGTGTATATGGCGGAGTCCATTGAGACAATATGCCATTGTCTCTTAGATAATCAAGAAACTCTTGACTTAAGTATTCACCACCTCGATCCGATTGAAGTATTTTAAAACTCTTGTCATGTTGTTTGTCTACTTTATTTCTGAATTCTTTGAACCTTTCAAAGGCTTCAGACTTGTGTTTCATCAAGAACACATACCCAAACCGTGAGTGATCATCGGTGAAGGTAATGAAGTAGCTATAACCTCCTAAAGCTTGAGTTGACATAGGTCCACATACATCAGTATGTATTAGACCTAGTAACTCTCCCACTCGTTCACCTTTTCCAATAAAAGGTAACTTAGTCATCTTGCCTTTTAAGCATGATTCGCATGTATCGTATGAATCCAATTCATATGATTCAAGAATTCCACATCGGTGTAATTCAGACATGCATTTCTTGCTTATATGGCCAAGATGACAATGCCACATGTAGGAGTCTAATTGATCATCCTTTCGAGCACGCTTGTTGCTCGCTTCGATATTGAAAATGTCACTAGATACGTCCAATGTATAAATGCCATTGCTCAAAGTTCCAGTTCCATAAAGTACGCCATTCAAAGTTATATAACAACAATTGTTACTAAACGTCAAATGGAAACCATTTCTATTTAAGCAGGAAATAGAAACAATGTTCTTTATTAGAGAAGGAACACAATAGCAATTGTCCAGTTCCAAGACTAGTCCACTAGGGAGCTTCAGCAAATAAGTTCCGATGGCGACCGCATCAACCTTTGCTCTATTGCTAACTCGCAAATTTGACTCCCCTCTGACGAGTCTTCTTCTATTCCTTAGCCCCTGTATGTCATTACATATATGTGAGCCACACCCAGTATCCAATACCCAAGTGTCTAAGGAAATAGAATGACAATCAATAACGAAGATACCTGAAGAGGATGGGACATCAGATGCCTTCTTCTTCTTCATGGACTCAAGATAAATCTTGCAGTTTCTTCGCCAGTGGCCTTCCTTGCCACAGTAATGGCAAGTGCCCTTTTGTGCTGGTTCTGCCTTTTTTGCCTTTTTGTTCTTTCCTTTCTTCTGTTCTTTTACCTTCCTCTTAGAACCTTTCTTTAAGGAATCAACTTTACGTATTGCTCTTCTCCTCATGCTTCATGTAAGGCTCCATATTCTTACATATTGAGGAGCTCAGGAATAGTGGATTCTAATTTGTTCATCCGATAGTTCATCACAAATTGTGAGAAACTCTTAGGTAAATAATGCAGAATTAAGTCAATACTTAATTCATGATCCATCACAAACACGAGGGTGGTTAGCCGCTCGATGTACCTGTTCATCTTTAGCACAAACTGCACTACAGACGAACCTTCTTGCATCTTCGTGGTGAAGAGGAGCCTGGAGACTTCGAACCTTTCAGATCTCGCTTGCTCATCAAACAACTCATGAAGATGGAAGACCATGGTATTAGTATCCATATGCTCATGTTGCTTTTGCAGCTCAGGTACCATCGCCGCTAGCATGATGCAACTCGCCAGCTCAGAATCTGCCACATGCTTCTGATAGACCAACATTTGGTCTGGAGTTGCATCGTCCTTAGGACGGTTGGGAAGAGGCTCTTCAAGGACATATGCTAGCTTTTCTGCCTTGAGAACAATTCTCAGGTTTTTAAGCTAGTCCAATAAGTTAGGCCCAGTCAGTTTGTTTAAATCCAAAATAGTGCGCAAATTCAAAGACGACATGATCAATCGATTGACCTAGAAATACAAAACGAGCATATATGAGAAAATTATTTTAAAATGCATCAATATACATTTATAAATACCATTCATTTTTCGAATTTCAAAAACCCCAAAATCACATCGGGAGATCGTAGGTCCATCTCCGAATGGGCTGATATCCATCATAGATATGAACAACCTTGGAGAGAGTCCAAGAAGCCATTCATAACTACGATGGTAGGTATCAACTATACCGATTGCATATCACGTATATGCAACTATCACAATGTGTTATCAACTAATTGAATGTTCACACATACATTGGGTTATTAACACATTAACAAGTATGCATTATATGCATAGCACCCAACTTCACCTCCCTTTTCATCGACCTTGGAGAGAGTCCAACAAGCCGATGCTCCAGGTTAAAGCCGACCCATTAATCAAGAAATAGTTTTAATATGGTTAGAGCGCATTCAACCAATTAGCCCGGCTTGGAGAGAGTCCAACAACCAAAGCTAACGATTGACCTCTGACTCTTACCATATTAGTATTAAACTATTCCATAGTTTGAACATGTTCGGGTTCGAGCCGGGCTTGGAGAGAGTCCAACAACCCGAACAAGAAACGGAACTCTGGTTATAACCATATTAATGGAAGGTGTAGGATTTAA
Organism: Wurfbainia villosa; assembly: GCA_025175895.1. Taxonomy (NCBI): domain Eukaryota; kingdom Viridiplantae; phylum Streptophyta; class Magnoliopsida; order Zingiberales; family Zingiberaceae; genus Wurfbainia; species Wurfbainia villosa. The sequence continues at coordinate 30,257,686 of CM046000.1, read as the reverse complement.
TATTGAGTTAGGGTCTTTATGTCTCATCCTCTTTGCATGCAAATAACTATTATCTACATGACATGGCATACATGACATACATCTATATGTCACGACACGCATGACATAATGATATGTATCTAATGCAATTACATGACATACAATTATGTCATGTACAATATTTCCTTATATGTCATAACTATTTATGAAAATAAAATATGTTTAAGATTTGATTCTCCAAATCAAATCATGATTAAATTAGGAAACAAATTTCCAAATCTAATCACATATTTTATTTGTGGAAATAGTTGATTAAGGAAGTCAATTTAGGAAACCAATTTCCTAAATCATCAAAACTACTTATGGAAATAAAATATTTTTAAGATTTGATTTCCCAAATCAAATCATGATTAAATTAGGAAAAAAATTTCCAAAATCTAATCAAATATTTTATTTATGGAAAATATCAATTTCCATAAATACTTCCAACTTTCCAAAAGTGGAAGATTTCCATAAATACTTCTAGACATTCAAAAATTGAAAAATTTCCATAAATACTTCTAACTTTCCAAAAGTAAAAAATTTCCAGAAATATCATTATGACTATCGCAAATTTTTTTTATGATTATGTCGAAACACAACCTGGCTCTGATACCATTGTTGAGTTTCCGGCACTGCGGCGAGTGTGTGTTCGAACATGTTTCGCAAACATGTGCACAGCGGAAGAAATAAAAATAATAAACCTATATTTATTACAACACACACATCACACGCATGCATAGTACAACATGTGATGACATAACCATAAATTTAAATTTTACAATAAAAGGAAATTTAACTACGTATCCCTTTCGTATCACGTGTAGCGGGAACGACATCAATCGAAACGATCCTCGCTAGAATCGTCTCTATCCGTATCCACGCCGAGTATCTTCGGGATGACTTCACAAAGTCACGAGCTTCGTCTTCGTATGGGTTACTAGCCTCGTGTTGAAGATGACGTGATCGAGAGAGGATCACGATCCGAATCCAAATTCGGATCCAAAGACGATTCCTCAAAACTCGCTTCTCCGGAGAGGTATTCGTCAACCGTTTGACGAATCCTTCGTCCTACACCTATGAGGATTACCGGAGATCGAATCCCCGGTAAGTTAGGCACTGTCAGAGCTCCAACCGTCGTCCAAATGATGCTCCGACGAGAGGGAAACAAGCTGTCAGGAAAACTGGATAGCTTTGGTGGAGGAATTAGGGCCAGCCAAAAAGGTAGGATGAAGCTCACCTTGATGCCAAACCCAATGAAGATCACCGAAGCTCCTCCGGAAACAGCTCGACGCCGGCAAGTGGAGAAGACAGCAGCAGCTGGTCGCCGGTTGGAGGAGGTGGGCGGCGGCAATAAGATTGGCGCCGACTAGATGGAGAGGAGGGAGAGGTGGGCGGCCAAAACTAGGTTAGGGCTTTTTCTATTAGAGCTTAACAAACCCTTAAGCCCTCTTTTATAGAGAACTAATTCTCTTAATGGTTATTGGATCATAACCATAAGACCCATTAACCCGCTCCATTAATATAAGTTAAAATAAACCAAACCATGATGGTTTATTTTAAGTTAAAACGAACGGAACCAACTTTGGTTCATTCGTTTAAAATAAACCAAACCCTTTGGTTTATTCTCCTCCATTGGATTAGAACCAAACTATTTTGGTTCATCCATTATGTCTTCATAAGACACGGCCCATCCACGCTTCCATTGCGACTGAAACGATTCCATGCTCGCTCCATGTTTGGTCCAACCAAACCCAGTTTCTCTCAGTCTGAGAATCTCATTCTCAAGCTCATTTTAAATCCTTCGGATTATGCTCGTTGTGCGTGTAACCAAATAGGTTCTCGGTTTATGTTGGCCATTTATAATTAACCATTAATTATAGAACGCTCATGAGTGGTACCTAGTTGTACATCATCATCCCCAATTAACCGAAAAGATCAACGGTTGATCCAGAACTATTTCTGAAACCCTTCAGCAGCTCGAATGAATCGTACCCCATTCCCTTCACTCATCTTATACCCACTTGGTTCAGGACATGGTCTATAGTGTCAGTCCCCACTAGGCTGACTAGTCACACCTAGCCCAAGTATCATTTCCTTGTCCTACGGATTCTAGTTACTGCACATGTATCGAATAGTACCTTACTCTAAACATGTAATGCTTTGGCCAAAGACTTTAGTAACAATCCGATGAGAGGCCATGGGTATACATCTCCTCGTAAGGAGTGGTTAATCCTTTATAGGCTATTCAAACACCTTCGATCACTTCGACTTATACCCAATCATCCTGGGTCCACATCTCTCAGAGATGCTTGCTTAAGATGTCAAAGCATAAGTCTTCATGATCAAGATGACTTGAATACCGCAAATCAAGGGAACATCGCACTTAAGCTACAGTAAGAACTTCATTGACATATCTATATATGCAGAGAACCATATGAAGTCTTACGGTTGGTCACTCCAATGAACTAGTTACCATAACTAGCATCCACGATTAACTCCGGACATCACAATGTCTCCAGCCAGTGAGAATCAACTGCTTGGATACACCAAGGAGTATACCTCGTGCTAGTCTCGACAAAATTGATGGTGTCCAAATCCATAAATTCATCGACTAGGGATAATTCTGATACATCACAATTACACATGTAGAGATACTCACTAGTTGTGATCCAATCACAAATTCTCTCATGCTGTGAGTCGTATCGCGAACATTCAGTAAATGAGTTTAAGATCCAATCAAATACATGAAACCATGTATACTCAAATAGTGAATCTTCATTTATCATATAAATAGTTCATACATAAGGCGATTGCCTTAGGACATCTCTCATATATTACTAACAGGCCATAGATGCCTTTCCCTAGTCCTCAAGATGGAGCTCCATGGAGGACTCATTTTATATCTCCAAGAACTTATAAGTAAGCACCTTGGAGGAATTCTTCTCAACCATGGAGCTTCATGAAACAAGGCTTGAAGGTATACAAGAAGAGCCTAGAATCCAACCTTCATGGGGAGTATCATTGTTGGCAAACAAGGGGAAGAATAAGATAGAGATTCCCTCCTCCTCCGATGATGAAGCTTCCTCCTCCTTCTCCATGGATAGCACAGAAGAAGCCTATATGGTAAGGAGGGTAAGGCGTGCATTAAAAGGTTTTAGATTTAACAAATCAAATGATAGGAATAGAAGACCAAGGGGGAAGATCATTTGTTACAATTGCCAAGGAGAGGGACACATAAGGGACAATTGTCCCCTCTTGAACAAAAGCAAGGAGGAGAAGAGAAAGAAAGAAGAAAAGAAGAAGAAAAAGGGGAGCAAGAAGAAAAAGGAAGAAGAGAAGAAGGCAAAGGAAAAGGGGAAGGCCAAGGCATTCAAAGCAAAGACGTGGGATGACCCTTCCTCTTCCTCTTCATCATCATCGGAAGAGGAGAACACTTTCGTCACCAACCTTGCTCTAATGGCATTTGATGACTCGGATTGCTCCTCCACCGAAAATGAAGAATCAAGCTCAAGTGGAGGGAGCTCTAGTGAAGGGGGAGCCTCTACATCCTCATCTGAAGAAGAAGAATAGGACATGGAAACTATGGTAACTAATCTTTCACCTAGTAAAATAGTTTCTATGATTTCTAGCCTCACTAAGGACCTATTTAGAGCTAAGAAGAAAAATAAGAGCATGCTTGAGCAAATTAAGGACTTAGAAAATAAACTAGAAAAAGCATGCTTAAATGATGATAATATTTCTTCTAGCTTAAATGATGCATGCTCACATGATAACTATATGCCTTTGGATGTTAGTGATGCATGTATAGAAGAAAATAGGGCTTTAAGAGAGAAAGTAGATTATTTAACCAAAGCCCTAGAAAAATTCACTATTGGCTCAAATACATTGAACATGATAATTGGGAGCCAAAGAGCAAGCTTTAACAAAAAAGGCCTAGGTTATAAAGAAAAGAAAAATGAAAAGGCCTACAAATGCCTAATTGCTATGGGACAAGATAAGAAGAAAGTAATTGCTAGGAAATGGATTCCTAAGGAATTTCTAGTGAACCCCATAGGCAAGAATCTATTTTGGATTCCAAAATCCATCCTTAAGGGTTAGGAAAACCCTAGGATAGTCAACCATGTGGACTTGACCTATATCATATCTTTGGTTGACTTAGGATGTCGGGACACATTTTTGAAATAGTGTTAGGTGATGATAATGCACCTATAAATAGATAATAATGCTTAAATCATGATAATCAATGTAATTGCTATATATAGGTGCAATCATGATTTATGATTTTGAAATTTGGCACATCATCATGAGAAATAGGGTTAAATCATGTTTGAGGTGATACTTTGTTTATTATCATTATATAATACCTAATGCATGATAACAATTCAATGAATACATGTGTTTCATGATCATAATGTGAAATTAGTTCATACATGCCTTTATGATCATGAGGATTGTGAGGATGATACTTAACCTTGATAGAATTGCATGAATATAATGGTTAAGTATATACAAATACCCTTTAGGATTCATCTCACACTCACTATAGGCTACTTTGATTGAAAACTTAGCATGAGTGAGATGTTAGGATGATACAAATGTCCACTAATGCCTATGGCATTTAGATGGTCATTTAAAGTATCAAAATAGCAATAATAGACCAATCATGGGGAAGGCATATGTTTAATTCATAGACATATTGCCCAAAGATCATGGTTGGATATTTCATATGTTTTCAAAACAATTTCTTAATCTAAAATCTATGTATTCATGTTTTGAAACGATTGGAACCAAAACTAGCTGTTAAACTTGACACCCATATGATCAAAAACCTAGTGGTTTTTAAAGTTTTTGGATTTTTAGCAAATACGTGAAAATATAATGATTTTTCATAAAAAACTATTTTTCATTGATAATGAATCTTACAAGAAATGTGTTCCCCAAATTTCATGATTTTTAGAATTTTCTGGAATTTTTAATCATTTCTGATTTTCGCTCGGATATCAGAATTTCGGAATTCATTTTGCCAGTCGACTGCCATACTGATAGCAGTCGACTGGTGGCCTGAAAATCATACTAGTTAAGGCTGAATTCAGGTTTTAGACTAATTTTTGGTATTTTCCTTCTATGAGACTTGATGCCATGAGTTTATAACTTAGTGTTAATCTTTTTGATGGTGTCAAAGGGGGAGAAATGATTATGTTTAAGTAAATTATGATAGGGGGAGAAATATGTATGGGGAGTTTCATGGATTAAGGGGGAGTTGCATGTTGCTATATCATGTTTATGTTTACATGCTTTCTTACCTTAGAATTTCTATCAAATATTTTTACCTAACTTTAACGGATTGCCACACATCAAAAAGGGAGAGATTGTTAGGGTAATCTCTTGCCATGATAAGGTTTTGATGTGTGTGGCAAAGGGTTTAAGTTAGGGTGTTAGTGTGATTTGATATGTGCGTTGGAGTCTTGCAGGGCTTAGTAATTCGCACATGGAGTCGTGGCGAGTTTCACAACTCATGACTCGGTCCTTGAGTCGGTGAAGGATGGCTTTGCGGAAGCCGTGCGCTTGGAGCATCCGAGGGACCGCCCGACGAGGAGCTTGGAGTGAAGCTGGAGGAAGTAGACTTCGAGGCAAGAGACGTGAAGGAGCATTGCAGAGTCGTGCGCCTGATGCTGCCGAGGGACGTGGCCAAAGACGAAGATAACTTCGAAGGCGAGGGATTCTGAGAGATGAGAGTGAGCGAATGTAACCCGGGAAGGGGTAGTAGCTCTAAGGTGAAACTTGGCCATTTGGCTAAGTGTCGGATGGGATTTCCCGACACCAGTCGACTGCCATGGAATGGCAGTCTACTGCTCTGAGTCGAACGTGGTTCAACTGGTATTCGATTGGCTGTTTTGAGGCTAGCAGTCGACTACCATATGTGGGCAATGATCGGTAGATTATCACCGATCACGGCCAAGGATCGTCGGGTCGGTTTGGCCACAGACCGGCTCGTAGCCGATCGAAAGCGATCGACTATGGAGGCGTGATCGATGAGGTCTATCTCATGCCAAGTGTTCCGTTGGACTACAACAGTCGAGATCCGACGTGTTCGTAGGCCGTTGGAGTGGCGGCAGTCGACTGCCAAGGGCAGCAGTCGACTGGTGGCGGCCAACGGGAAGAAAAGCTTCCTCTCTATAAAAAGAGAGGGTGTGGGCTTTTGGATGGCTAATGCTTATGCTCTAGGTGTTGGTGCAACAATGCCCCAAGCATTTATATATGTTTTGATGTTTGGATAAATCATCTAAGTTAGGCAATGTTTTGTGATCTAATTACGAACATGTTTAAGTGATAGGAAAATCCAAGGATGAAGACTTGGTAAAAGAGAAGTCCAAGTATAATCTTGGCAAGGGAAGTCCAAGGGACGGACTTGACAGCATAAGACCAAGCTTGTAGTCTTGGCAGCGTAAAGTCCAAGTGAACCATTGGCAAAGGAAGACCAAGTATGATCTTTGCAAAGGAAGTTCAAGGGATGGACTTGGAAGCGTAAGACAAAGCTTGTAGTCTTGGCAGCGTAAAGACCAAGTGAACCTTGGCAATGGAACTCCAAAGTAAGGTCTTGGCAGCATAATTCCAAGCTTGTAGTCTTGGCGGCATAAAGTCCAAGCATTTGGCAACCTAAGATATGACGAAACCAAAGGAAGCACTTGGAAGCAAAGCGCAAAGGATGAACAAGTCGCGAACTCGGAGGGATCCTGGAGGCGCAAGGCTTAATGAGGAGCTAGAAGGTTGAGTCTAGGTCTAGGGTGTAAAATCAAGTGTGAATTACTCATACTTGATGAGTATCAATCGACTGATACGATGTATCACCGATCGTCAGTGCTCGATCGAGTCAGGTGAAACCTAACCATCACGATCGCTTTAAACGATGGCGATCGATGTTGCAATCGATCGCCAATGGCGATCAACCGATCAACGTAAATACGAGCACGCAGTGTAGTCGCACTCGATCGTGCTCGATCACTGATCGATCACTCCATCACGATCGATGGAGGGATCACGACTGATCACTTGGCCGCTGAAAATTGCGGCTGGCTATGTATCTCCGCGATCTGCTTGTTAGCCGCTTGGTCGATCGATGGTAAGCATCACGATCGATCGGGGGAAAAAGCCCTCTTCTATAAGAAGGGACCTTGGGGAGCTTGAAAAAGCTAGTGCTCTCATTCCTAACTATACTCTTGTGCTCACCAAGCCTTCTCCAAGTATTTGTGTGATTCTAAACCTCCTCTTATAGAGTCTTAATCTTCCATCATTGTAAAGAAGAGGAGTGCATTGTAAAACAAGGTTTCTCCACCTTGGTTCATCCAAAGGAGATTTAGTGAAGCTTGGCTAGGGCTAATCCACCTTACGGATTGCCATGGAGTAGGAGCGTCATCTCCGAACCACGTACATCGGGTGTTAGCATTGCTTTCATTGTTTTCTTATTCGTATTCTTATTCTTATTTGTAGTTGTATTTCTTCCGCTAACGTATTTGTAGAAACGAAGAAAGGCTAATCACCCCCCCCCCCTCTAGCCATTACAAAGATCCTAACAAGTGGTATCAGAGCCCGGATAGCTTGGAAGATTTCACCATCAACCAAGGCATCAATGGCTCTTCAAGAGGGATATAGCACCGCCAAGCCACCTCTCTTCGATGGGAGTCATTTTGCGTATTGGAAAGGTAGGATGAAATATTATCTTATGAGTAATATTGAAATTTGGCATAGCATTGTAGATGGCTTCGAGGAACCGGTGGATGAACATGAAAACCCTATTCCGAGCAAGGATTGGACAAGGGAAATGAACCGGAAGTTCGAATCAAATGCCAAGGCGGTACTCACCATCCAATGTGGCATTACAATGGAGCAACTCAACAAGGTGGGGCCTTTCGAATCCGCCAAGGAGTTATGGGAAAAGCTCATTGAGCTAAATGAAGGATCCAAGGAGTCAAAGAGGGCCAAGAAGGACTTACTAATTGGACAACTTCAAGCTTTCCAAATGAAGATGCATGAAACCGTAAGTCAAATGCATGGAAGGTTCAAGGAGATTGTGAATGGACTCCACATCATAGGTGAGCGACTTGACAACCGGGATTTGGTAAGATACATACTTCAAGCATTTCCTAGAAATTCTCTATGGACTTCTATAGTTGATGCTATTAAAGTAACTAGGGATCTTTCTCAAATTAAAATTGATGAATTATTTTGTGAGTTTGAATTACATGAGCAAACTAACATGTCCTCTAAGGAAAAGGGTTTAGCTCTATTTGTTGAAAAGAAGGAAAATAAGAAGAAAGAAAGGAAAGAAGTATCATCATCATCCGAATCGGAGCATGAATCAAGTAGTGATGGAGACTCATCTAGTGAGATGGCCCATTTTGTCAAGAAGTTCCTTAGAAAATCAAAGGAGTTCAAGAATAGAGAAGCAAGGAAGGGGTCCCATTCTTCAAGAGGTAAAATTAGTGGTAATTCAAATTTTAACAATAATGTAATTTGCCATGCTTGCAATAAGAAGGGGCACATAAAGCCAAATTGCCCGGAGCTAAAGAAGAAGGAAGAAAAAGAAAAGAAAAAGAAGGACAAGAAGGAGAAGAAGAAGAAGGAGGCCATGGTGGCTCAAACCACATGGGACACACCAAGTGTTGAAGATTCTTCCTCCGATGATGAACTTTGCCACATCACACGCCATGTGGCACTCATGGCCCTAGGAGATGACTCCGACACATCAAGCCAAGAAGAAGGCTCCTCAAGTGATGAATCGTCATCTAGTGACGATGAGGTAATGAACTCTCCCAAAGTTAAGCTTCTTTATAAATCAATTGCTTATCTTAAAGAGGCTCTAGATAAGTCTAAATCTAAGGTTAAAAGCATGAAGGTAGAACTAAATGCCATTAGGAATGAAAAACCTTCACATGTTGACTCTTGCATACTTAAGGAAGAAAATGACAAACTTAAGGATGAGGTTAGTGAGTTAAAGGCATGTCTAGAAAAATTTACAAATGGCTCAAAATATCTTGACATGATCCTTAGCCAACAAAGAGCCGTTTACAATAAGGCCGGTATAGGATATAAGCCAAAAGAAAAAGAAGTTTCCTATATTTCATTGATTAATAGGAAAGCAATCATTAAGGGTAAGGTCAAGAAAGCATGGGTACCTAAGAAGTTTTTACTTAATGCTACCGGTCCAAATGTTTGGGTACCAAAAGCTTGTGTTTTTTATGTGATTTAGGTAGGTGAGCAAGGTTTGTGGATTGTGGATAGCGGTTGCTCAACACATATGACCGGGGATGTGAGCAAGTTCTCCACAATTAAGTATGTGAAGAAGGGAGCGGTGTCTTTTGGAAATAGTGGAAAACTCAAGATATTAGGTAGAGGTACAATTGAGGTATCTCCCAAAATTGTCATTCACAAAGTTTTACTAGTTCAAAATATGAAATTTAATTTATTAAGTGTTAGTCAACTTTGTGATGCAAACTATCATGTCTCTTTTGAATCCTCTAAATGCATGATTAGACACAAGGAATTAAATGATTGTATGTTAGTTGGATATAGGAAATCAAATATCTATTATGTTGATCTTTCATATGCTTCTAACATTTCTACTAAGTGTCTTGTTGCAAAAGAAGAAGAAAGTTGGCTATGACATAGGAGATTGGGGCACATCAACATGAAAAATATAGCCAAGGTAGCCAAGATGGAGTTGGTCAAAGGGCTACCAAAGATCAAGTATGTCAAGAACAAAATGTGTGATGCATGCCAAGAAGGAAAACAAACAAAAGCATCACACAAAGGTAAAACCTTAACTAATACTTCCTTACCATTAGAACTATTGCATCTTGATTTATTTGATTGCCATAGTACTCCTTCTTTAAATGGTAACAAATATTGTTTAGTTATAGTAGATGATTTTTCTAGGTATACTTGGGTCTATTTTATGAAACATAAGGATGATACCTTAGAAATAATCATAGGATTTAGTAAAAGGGTTGAAAATGAAAAGAGTCTCAAAATCAACCAGATCCGTAGTGATCATGGTGGTGAATTTGAGAATTCTAAATTTTCACAATTTTGTTTAGAGCAAGGGTACAAGCATGAGTTCTCTTGTCCTAGAACACCCCAACAAAATGGGGTGGTGGAAAGGAGAAATCGTGCCCTACAAGAGGCGGCTAGGACTATGCTTAATGCATATTCTCTACCTAGCTACTTGTGGGCGAAAGCGGTTAATACCGCTTGCTATATCCAAAATAGGGTTCAAATCCATAGGTTTTTAGGAAATACACCATTTGAATTATGTAATGGGACTATTCCCACAATTCATTATTTCAAGGTCTTTGGATGTAAAGTTTATATTCTAAACACCAAAGATAACTTAGGAAAATTTGAATCCAAAGCGGATGAGGGAATCCTAGTTGGATACTCATCCACAAGTAGAGGATATAGAGTCTACAATAAGAGAACCCAAGGGATTGAGGAGTCCTCTAATGTTCAATTTGATGAAACCACTAGTACCTACCCTAGAAAGTCCTCCATTGATAAGGATATTAATGACAATAATCAAGACATTACCCAAAAACTTCAAAATTTGACCATAAGGGGTAATGATCAAGGGGGAGGAAGAGGAGATTCCGATGATGAAAGAAGGGTGGAAGATAACAATGATCAATTTAAAACCCCTTCTAGAACCCTAAGAATTCATCAAGATCATCCACCTGACCAAGTAGTAGGAGATATATCTCAAGGAGTAAGAACTAGGTCATTTCATAGACCTCCTACTAGTCAAGTTGCTCTTATTTCACAAATTGAGCCCAAATCGATCAATGATGCATTACATGATCCGGATTGGATCTTGGCAATGTAAGATGAATTGGCTCAATTTGAAAGGAGTCAAGTATGGGAGTTAGTACCTAGACCTAATGATTGCACCATAATTACTACAAGATGGGTCTTTAGGAATAAGCTAGATGACCAAGGAAATATCACTAGAACTAAGGCTAGGTTGGTTGCTAGGGGATTCAATCAAGTTGAGGGGCTTGACTATGATGAGACTTATGCCCCGGTTTCTAGATTAGAATCTATTAGAATTCTCTTAGGGTATGCTTCCTATATGGGATTAAAACTTTACCAAATGGATGTTAAATCGGCATTCTTAAATGGTTATATTAAGGAGGAAGTATATGTAGAGCAACTACCCGGGTTTGAGAACATAGATTATCCAAACCACGTATATAAGCTTAGGAAAGCATTATATGGGTTAAAACAAGCTCCTCAGGCATGGTATGAAAGATTGTCATCTTTCTTAATTTCTAAGGATTTTAGGAGAGGCCAAGTAGATCAAACCTTGTCTATAAAGTCAACATTAAAGGATATCTTTATAGCCCAAATATATGTTGATGACATTATTTTTGGGTCAACAAATGATGATCTTCTTCAAGACTTTATAAAAAACATGGAAAATGAATTTGAAATGAGTTTAGTTGGAGAGCTCAACTTTTTCCTAGGGTTATAAGTCAAACAAACCAATAAAGGTATTCATATTTATCAAACCAAATATGACAAATGAAATGATGAAGAAATTTGGTTTGGAAAATGCCAAAATTATAACCACTCCTATGGCCACTGGCACTAGAATAGATAGTGATCATGATGGTAAATCAATTGATCTTAAACTCTATAGGAGTATGATTGGTAGCCTACTATATCTAACCGCTAGTAGACCCGATATCTTATTTGTGGTAGGTATGTGTGCAAGATATCAATCTTGTGCCAAAGAATCACATTTAGTAGCCGTTAAGAGAATTTTAAGATATATTAAAGGCACCCTAAATGTAGGACTTTGGTATCCTAGGACTAGGTCCTTTGAGTTGCTTGGTTATACTGATTCCGATTATGTCGGATGTAAATTGGATAGGAAGAGTACTAGTGGTGGATGCCAATTTCTTGGGTCCTCCCTAGTCAGTTGGAGTAGTACGAAGCAACATTGTGTTGCTTTATCAACCACCGAAGCCGAATATGTGGCTATGGGTGGTTGTGTAGCTCAATTACTTTGGATGAGACATACTCTTGTGGACTATGAGCTACACTACTCTAACATTAAAGTTTATTGTGACAATGTGAGTACCATCAACTTGACCAAAAATCCAGTACATCACTCTAGGACCAAGCACATTGAAGTGAAACATCACTTCATAAGAGATCATGTGGCAAGAGGGGACATTGAACTTAATTATGTAGAATCTAAGTCTAACCTTGCCGATATCTTCACCAAATCTCTTCCTGAAACCGAATTTTCATCATTAAGGAGAGAGTTTGGTATGTGCTTTGTAGAGTAAAAGTCTAGGTTTGCATGATCCCATATTCATATGTTAGCGTTATACCTTGATGCATCTCACAAAAGCCTTAAGAAACCTTGATTTTTGTATTGAGACACTTAGAAATATGTGAGATGATAGGGAAGGTGTACTTGACTCATCATGCTTGTTATGATGCATTACTATGAGCCAATGACACACCTAGAGACATGAATACCTTATGGACCAATCATTGGGAAGGCTTGTATTCAAGTAATGAATACAAAGCTCTAAGAACATGGTTGGAAATTCCAAATCATATATATTTTAAACTATATTCATCATATTTTGAAAAACAATTTTCAAGTGGAACACAAAAGTGATACAAAGTTTGCAAAATCTTTAGAACTTTTGTTAGGTTCCAAGTTTGTATCAATCTTGAAATCTGGAAAACATATATTTTTCAAACTATTGTTCCTTAATAAAGTATAATTCCAGAAATGTGTATGGAAAATTTCGTGATTTTTCGAGATTTAGGGAATTTCTTCTGCATTTGAAGTTAATAAAAGGTGAAATTGATTTCGAGCCTAGTGATCGTGGTTGAAACCAATGATTGATACACTGTATTTTCTGATAAATAGCTTCATTCTCTGATATTTAGTGTATCTTTGATGTCCTAAAACTATAGCATGATAATATTGAGTATAAACAAATTTTTAGGACTGTTTAATGCAGTGTTATAAGGGGAGTATCATAAAATATATCTTTTTCATCCCCAAACTTACATTGTTGGTGCAAAGTTAGGACTTAACTTTCTTAACTTTTGTATGCTTTGCTTCCAATGTTACTCACACATCATGAAGCATATCTTGAATTAAGGGGGAGTTTAATACCAATTTTATACCTTAGTCCAAGATACAACAACTTTAATTCTTTCGTGAAATTTATAAATCCTTCTCTTTTTGATGCGTGGCAAAGGGGGAGAAGAGATGTTTAAGTTAGATTTCATATTATGATTATGTAAAGACCTAACTTAAGTGATTGTCAAACATCAAAAAGGGGGAGATTGTTGGTGCAACAATGCCCCAAGCATTTATATATGTTTTGATGTTTGGATAAATCATCTAAGTTAGGCAATGTTTTGTGATCTAATTACGAACATGTTTAAGTGACAGGAAAATCTAAGAATGAAGACTTGGTAAAAGAGAAGTCCAAGTATGATCTTGGCAAGGGAAGTCCAAGGGACGAACTTGGTAGCATAAGACCAAGCTTGTAGTCTTGGCAGCGTAAAGTCCAAGTGAACCATTGGCAAAGGAAGACCAAGTATGATCTTGGCAAAGGAAGTCCAAGGGATGGACTTGGAAGCGTAAGACCAAGCTTGTAGTCTTAGCAGCGTAAAGTCCAAGTGAACCTTGGCAAAGGAAGTCCAAAGTAAGGTCTTGGTAGCATAAGTCCAAGCTTGTAGTCTTGGCGGCATAAAGTCCAAGCATTTGGCAACCCAAGATATGACGAAACCGAAGGAAGCTCTTGGAAGCAAAGCGCAAAGGATTAACAAGTCGCGAACTCGGAGGGATCCTGGAGGCGGAAGGCTTAATGAGGAGCTAGAAGGTTGAGTCTAGGTCTAGGGTGTAAAATCAAGTGTGAATTAATCATACTTGATGAGTATCAGTCGACTGATACGATGTATCGATCGGACCGTCGTCGTCGACTAGGTCAGTGAAACCACCATCAGCGATCGCTTGATGCTGGCAATGATCGATGTTGAATCGATCGGCCGACCGCCAACAAAGGGCGTGATCGATCAATGCAAATACGAGCACGCAGTGTAGTCCCATCGATCAGGCCTATGATCACTTGATCGATCACCCATCACGATCAATGGAGGGATCACCGATCGATCACTTGGCCGTTGGAAATTATGGCTACATATCTCCGCGGATCTACTTGTTCAGAAGTCGTTGGCTTCAACGGCAGTCGACTGATGGTGAGCATCAGTCGACTGATCGAAGCCCAACGGAAAAAACAACCCCTCTTCTATAAGAAGGGGCCTTGGGGAGCTTAAAAAAGCTAGTGTTGTCATTCCTAACTATACTATTGTGCTCACCAAGCCTTCTCCAAGTATTTGTGTGATTCTAAACCTCCTCTTCTAGAGTCTTAATCTTCCATCATTGTAAAGAAGAGGAGTGCATTGTAAAACAAGGTTTCTCCACCTTGGTTTATCCAATGGAGATTTAGTGAAGCTTGGCTATTTCTAATCCACCTTATGGATTACCGTGGAGTAGGAGCGTCATCTCCGAACCACGTACATCGGGTGTTAGCATTGCTTTCATTGTTTTCTTATTCGTATTCTTATTTGTAGTTGTATTGCTTCCGGTAACATATTTGTAGAAACAAAGAAAGGCTAATCACTCCCCCTATAGCCATTACAAAGATCCTAACACTAAGTGATCTTCCATGTGCCCCACAAGCTTTAAACTCTTCTTACATGCTTTTACTCCATTCTTATTGTAAGAAGAGTGATCTTGATTGTAAAGGTTACCTCCACCTAGCTTGGTACAAAGGAGAGACCAATAGTGGATTGGTTTTGGAGTTCACCTCGGACGAATCAGACCGTGGATTAGCGACGTAGCCGTGAACCACGTTACATTCTTTGTTAGCATTGCTTCTGTTTTTCTTTGTTTTATTTGCTTGTCTTGTAGTTTCCGTTGCGCTAATTAGTTTTGTAGACGAGCAAATACCGGTATCCAACGACAAAAAGCTATTCACCCCCCTCTAGCCGGCCATTTCGATCCCTAACAATCACTTGGTTGGTATATGGGACGTGCTTCTTAAGCATTGAAACATGAAATACATTGTGGATAGATGACATTTCCTGTGGTAGCTCTAGCTCATAAGCTACTTTACCAACTCTCTTGATGATTAGGTAAGGGCCTACATATCTGGGACTTAACTTGCCTTTCTTCCCAAACCTCATTACCCCTTTCATAGGAGCTACCTTAATGAACATTGAATCCCCGACCTTGAACTCTAGGGGGCTGCGTCGGACATCGACGTAACTCTTCTGCCAATTCTGGGCAGTATCTATCCTTTGGCGTATGTTCTTTATAGCTTTAGTGGCGTCATCTATAAAATCAATCTTGAGTTCCATTTCTTTCTTCTCGCCGCCCTCATACCAACAGATAGGTGATCTACATCTCCTTCCATACAAGGCTTCGTAAGGTGACATTCTAATTGTGGTTTGATAACTATTATTATAGGCAAACTCTGCCAAACACAAATATTTGCACCAACTTCCTTTAAAATCTAAGTCACAAGCTCTTAAGCATATCCTCCAGAATCTGATTCACTCTTTCTGTTTGCCCATCTGTCTGAGGATGAAATGTAGTGTTGAATTGTAGCTTAGTGCCGAGGGCTTTCTGAACAGACTCCCAGAAGTGTGAAGTGAAGCGACTGTCTCTATCAAAGATAATGGTCTTAGGTACTCCATGCAGTCTAATCACTTCCTTGACATATAACTGGGCTAACTGTTCCAAGGAGTATGATATTCTAATAGGCATGAAGTGAGCAGACTTTGTCAATCTATCGACAACTACCCAAACAAAATCATAGCCATTAGTTTTTTTGGGTAGTCCTACTGTGAAATCCATGGATATATCCTCCCACTTCCATTCTTGAATCTAGATAGGCTGTAGAACTCCTCCTGGTCTCTGGTGTTATGCTTTAACACTCTAACATGTCAAATAAGTCCTAACATACTTAGCCACGCCCCTCTTCATACCAAGCCACCAAAATTTCCCTTTCATATCTTGATATATCTTGGTAGATCCAGGATGCATCGAATATGGGATCCCATGAGCTTCTTCTTGGATCTTTTTTCTTATGTCTGGGTCCTTGGGGACATATAAGCGTTCACCCAGATATAATACCACACTATCCGAGACAAGGAATCCTTCATCCTTTCCTTCTTGGATCTCTTGCTTGATCCTTTGGATGCTAGGATCTTTGTCCTGTCTCTCTAATATATCCTCGAATAGTGTCCATATCTCATTCGGAAGGCTGTTTTCAGTATATCATCCTCTTTAACTCTTACTTGATGATAACTAGATTGCAAGTCAATCTTGGAGAAGACTGTGGCAGAAGATACCGAAAATAGCCTTCCGAACGAGGTATGAACACTATGAGTTCGTGGTCATGCCCTTCGGAGTGACAAATGCACCCGCTATGTTTATGGACTTGATGAATCGGGTATTTAGGGAGTTCCTTGACAAGTTTGTGGTTGTCTTCATTGACGACATCCTTATCTACTCGAGAACCCAGAAGGAACATGCCGAACACTTGAAGACAGTCTTGCAGACCCTTCAGCAAAGACAGTTATATGCAAAGTTCTCCAAGTGAGAGTTTTGGCTTGATCGAATATCATTTCTGGGTCATGTAATTTCAAAAGATGGAGTTATGGTAGACCTGACAAAGATAGAACTGGTCAGTAATTGGGGTCAACCAAAGAATGCCAGTGAAGTCAGAAGTTTCCTAGGATTACTGGGGTACTACTGAAAGTTTGTGGGAAACTTCTCAAGGATAGCTTCACCGTTGACGGTTCTTACCAGAAAGAATAAGAAGTTCGAATGGACCGAAGATTGCAAAAAGAGCTTCCTTGAATTAAAGAGGAGACTCACAAGTGCTCCAGTGCTTACCCTTCCAGAAAGTAATGAGGGATTTGACCTGTATAGTGATGCATCCAAGATGAGACTCAGAGCAGTGCTTATGCAGAAGGGTAAAGTCATTGCTTATGCATCTAGACAACTCAAGGATTACGAAAAGAATTATCCCACTCATGACCTTGAGTTGGCAACAGTAGTCTTTGCTCTGAAAGTTTGGAGACATTACTTATATGGAGTCCAAACCAAGATTTACATAGATCGCCAGAGTCTGAAGTTTTTGTTTACTCAGAAGGATATGAATATGTGACAGCACAGATGGCTTGAGTTAGTAAAGGACTATGACTGTGAAATCCACTACCATCCTGATAAGGCAAATAAAGTAGTGGATGTGCTGAGTAGAAAATCATGCGCCACTTTGATGTCCCTAGCAATACTATCCCAACCACTAGAGAAAGAGATAATGAATTTTGGGGTTGAGATCATTTCTGGACAGCTCTCCGCCTTGACCATAGTACCTACACTGTTCGAGGATATATTAGCGAAATAGGACAAAGATCCTAGCATCCAAAGGATCAAGCAAGAGATCCAAGAAGGAAAGGATAAAGGATTCCGTGTCTCTGACAGTGGGGTATTATATCTGGGTGAAAGCTTATGTGTCCCAAAGGACCCAGACTTAAGAAAGAAGATCCTAGAAGAAGCTCATGGGATCCCATATTCGATGCATCTTGGATCCACCAAGATGTATCAAGATATTAAAGGGAAATTCTGGTGGCTTGGTAGGAAGAGGGACGTGGCTAAGTATGTTAGCACTTGTCTGACATGTCAGAGAGTTAAAGCAGAACACTAGAGACTAGGAGGAGTTCTACAGCCTATCCAGATTCTAGAATGGAAGTGGGAGGATATAGCCATGGATTTCATAGTAGGACTACCCAAAACAACTAATGGCTACGATTCTGTTTGGGTAGTTGTCGATAGATTGACAAAGTCTTCTCACTTCATGCCTTTCAGAATATCATACTCCATGGAACAGTTAGCCCAATTATATGTCAAGGAAGTGATTAGATTGCATGGAGTACCTAAGACCATTATCTCTGATAGAGACAGTCGCTTCACTTTACACTTCTGGGAGTGTGTTCACAAAGCCCTCGACACTAAGCTACAATTCAGCACGACATTTCATCCTCAGATAGATTGCCAAATTGAAAGAGTGAATCAGATTCTGGAGAATATGCTATGAGCTTGTTCCTTAGATTTTAAAGGAAGTTGGTGCAAATATTTGTGTTTGGCAGAGTTTGCCTATAATAATAGTTATCAAACCACAATTAGAATGACACCTTACGAAGCCTTGTATGGAAGGAGATGCAGATCACCTATCTGTTGGTATGAGTGTGGTGAGAAGAAAGAAATGGGACTCAAGACTAATTTTATAGATGACGCCACCAAAGCTATAAAGAACATATGCCAAAGGATAGAGACTGCCCAGAGTCGGTAGAAGAGTTACGCCGATGTTCGATGCAGATCCTAAGAGTTCAAGGTCGGGGATTCAGTGTTCATTAAGGTAGCTCCTATGAAAAGGGTAATGAGGTTTGGGAAGAAAGACAAGTTAAGTCCCAGATATGTAGGCCCTTACCTGATCACCAAGAGAGTTGGTAAAGTAGCTTATGAGTTAGAGCTACCATAGGAAATGTCAGCTATCCACAATGTATTTCATGTTTCTATGCTTAAGAAGCATGTCTAGATACCAACCAAGTGATTGAGCCACAGACGGTACAGATTCATACAGGTCTAAGTTATGAAAGTCGACCTATTTAGATAATAGATCGAGCAGTCAGGAAACTAAAAAATAAAAAAATACTGTTAGTAAAAGTCTTATGGCAAAGTCAAAGGTTTGAAGAAGTAACCTGGGAACGTGAGGATGACATGAAGTAAAAGTACACCAGAGCTATTCTAAGTTTTGAGGACGAAACTTTTATAAGGTATAAGGGATTGTAACAGCCCAAATTTTAGTTCCTATACTTCTATCGTATTGCTAGCGAATTACGGCATGATATACTGGCCTAAGGAAAAAAAGTAGCTACGTTATTGTGCGGCGTAGGTGAGGTCCATGAACCTTTGGTTTGGGGGAATAGACTTCCTACCACTAAGTCATAAGATTACCAATGAGTAGGATATAATAGAATATATCTATAGGTGGGAAAAGGGGAGAAGTAGGTTAATTTGGCTAATCATTTAAATGGGTAATTAAATTAAAGAAACACTAATTTATATATATATATATATATATATATATATATATATATATATATATATATATATATCTTTTTATTTTTCATCTCCTCTCTCTTTTCCCTAAATTCCCACGCCGCCAACCCCTCTCTCCCTCTTCTCTCCAATGCCGCCAACCCCTCTCTCCCTCTTCTCTCCCAAT
The DNA here is from genome assembly GCA_025175895.1 of Wurfbainia villosa. Taxonomy (NCBI): domain Eukaryota; kingdom Viridiplantae; phylum Streptophyta; class Magnoliopsida; order Zingiberales; family Zingiberaceae; genus Wurfbainia; species Wurfbainia villosa. Next base: position 30,238,274 of record CM046000.1, on the reverse strand, counting down.
GTCAATCACCTCTCTCTCTCTCTCTCTCTCTCTCTTTCTCTCTCATGTTCCAGTCGCCGAAGCAAGGAAGAAGGTTGTCTTCCCTTTGGATAATTCAAGAGGGGATTTTCAAGAGGAATCTCTTCAAGGACTTGGTAGAGGATCACGCTAAAGCAAAGGAACATATATAAGATATTCTCTTTACGAAATCTAACGGTATAAATTGGTGAAAAAGCGTAGAAAGTAAGTATTGCTCACCTGCAGTATAAGTAGTTATCATATGTCATTGATATATTTTTATGTGTATGTTATTTCTAGTTATATGGTTGAGCAGTTTATACGCATGTATATGAGCCAGTTATGCATGGTGTTTTTAGTTACATGATTTTTCCCGTTATGTCGTGGTTAATTCAGTATCCTGTATAGATCCATGATAATAATGTGATTTATGATCATGCATGTTGTAGATAAGTTGTAGCTTACAATTATATGCATGATGTAGAGTAAGATGTAAAAATATTTCCTTTATAAAGAAAATTTAAAGATGCTCCCTTTTCGAATTGGGGATTAAGAGAACATTTATCTTCAGTATGCTCCCCATTTCAGTTTTGGGGGTTAAGAGCATAATGATCTTTATCGTGCTCCCTATTTGTGGTTTAGGGGATTAAGAGCATTTCTTTTCAGTATAAAGGAACTATTTTACTTTTGAAAAGGCATGTACCAGACATCAGTTTCACCAACGAGCCAAGGCCCTCAATTTCAGTTACCTTAGTAGGTTCGGTGGTTGACCACCCCGGCCTATTAGGAAAGTGCACATTGGTACTATATCGGGCCTATATTCAGGATGATTATTAATTTGAAGTATCAGTATAAGTATAAGTAAAAGTAAAAGTTTTCAAAGTTAATCATTCCAGTTCAGATACACTGTTTACAAGTTTTAAAATACTTAAGAGTATGGTTTATACAAGAGACATGTATTCAGAGTTATGATTTCTAGTTATGCTTGCATGTGTATCAATGTATCAAGGGTAAGAGAACTAGTTGCATGATTTCATATGTTGCATGTTTTTGTGAGCATAGAAAGTACTTACTAAGCATTATTGCTTACAGTTTGTATTTCCTTATACTGTAGATAAAGGTAAATGAAAAGCTTCAGTAAGGTGGCATAGCGGATGAAGTGCTTAGAGTGTGTGGCGACGGAACAGTGGAAATAAAAGATCCTAAGTGCAGATGTCTAAACCAGATTTTAAGTTTCTAGTTATTTTTTTGATATTGTTGAAGTTCAACTGGATTGCTTATGGTTGAGACCAAAGAATACTAGAGTCATGTTGAGTTAGTCTTAATACTTGCATGTTATATGAAAATCTTGAATTGGTTATTGTTTAAGTGATGTTAAGGTCCTTATGATCATTTTAGTTGTTAGCATATTGTGTTAGTATATTGCATGAATTTTGGAATGATGGTAATATGGGGTGATGATTAAAGTATAGTGTCAGAGTAAGATAAGGAAGAATTTAAAGAAAAAGACAGTAAAGTAGTGACATATCCCATAGTAGAGAGTGGAAAGACTAGGGGGGTGTTACAAGTTATTATCTAGATTTATGGATGTATGGAGCAAAAGTGCTCATTGAATTTAACTAGCTACTAGGTAGCTACTATAGAGTTGCTGGAACGTGAACAGATGCAACAAGTGAGATTGGTCACTATAGTCTTCCATGCACTTACAAAGTGTGTGGTGGAGTGAATTTTGGACGATAGATGGACTTCTCTTGTGAGAAGATAAATTTCCCACCTCTAATATGGATATGTGTTCTGGACACACATCCACTTAAGAAAGAGTTGCTACAGGAGGCACATTATTCGAGATTTACTATATATCATAGTGGTACTCTGATGTACCAAGATTTGAAATGTTTATACTTGTAGAACGGTATAAAAAGAGATATAGTAGATTTTGCTTCTCGATGTTTAATATGCTAGTAGGTGAAGAATGAACATCAAAAACTTGCTGGATTACTCCAGGAAATTCCGATTCTGGAATGGAAGTGGAAGCATATCACTATTGGGGTCATTACGGGATTGCCTAGAAACCCATAAAGGACATGATGTGATATGGGTGATCGTGGATCAACTAACCAAATCAGTTAACTTTCTGCCTATTCATGGGTCGGATCCATTGGATCATCTGGCAAAGTTGTACTATTGAGGGATTGTCAGATTCACGGAGTGCCTTTGAGTATGATATTTGGTAAAGACCTGCAATTTATCTCGTGATTCTTGGCAGAGTCTGCAGTAGGCTATGGGCACAGAGCTTCGACTCAGTATAACATTCCATCCGTGGACTGATGGACAGTCTGAGCGTATCATTCAGGCATGGGAGGATCTATTGAGATCTTGAGTCATGGATTTCAGAGGCAGTTGGGAGGACCACGTTCATTTAGTGGAATCTGCCTATAACAACAGCTACCACTCTTCTATTCTGATGGCTCTATTCGAGGCCTTATAAAGTAGACCCTGTTGATCTTCTGTGTTGTGGGAGGAAGTCGGGGAACGACAACTATTAGAGCCATAGAGTATCCAACATGATGCAGAGTTGGTGCAAGCCATCAGACGACGATTATCCGAGGCATAGGATCGGCAGAAGAGTTATGTCGATCGGAGGCAAACACCATTAAAATTCTCAGTCGGGGATCATGTATTCCGACAAGTTTCACCCATCAAAGGAGTCAAAAGATTTGGGTTGAAAGGAAAATTAACTCCATGCTACATTGGTCCATCTGAGATATTGGAGTGGAATAGAGGTGTAGCTTACGGTTGGCTTTATCTCCGACACTGGCGGTTGTTCATAACGTATTTCATTTTTCTATGCTGGGGAAATACGTGTCGCATTCAGATCGTGTTCTGAAGGAGGTTCCAAGTCCACTCCAGGCGAATGCGACTTAAGAGGAGATTCTAGTACGGATTCTTGGTCGCAAGGAGCGTCAGTTGAGGAACAAAACCATCCGACTTGTAAAAGTTGGATGATAACATCATACTGATGAGGAGGCTATGTGGGAGCTAGATTATACTATCCGAGCTCGATATCCTCATATGTTCACTTGAGGTATGTGATAGTTCAAGAACTTTCTTGGGTATATCATCGCACTTAAGTATGAAATTTAGGGACCAAATTTTTATTAGTAGGGGAGAATGTAAAATACCAAAATAAATAAATAAATAAAATAAAATAAAATAATTCTTGTTAATTAGGAAAAATATCCTATGGAATTTTCCAGGAATTTTTAGAAATTTTCCTAGACTTAAATAGAAATTTCTATGACAATTGTGGGGAAAGATTTAATAGGCTTTGGGAAAGCCTATTTGGGGTAAATTAAATTTAAGATGGATGGTTAGGAATTAATTTAAACCTAACCTAAGTTTAAATCGTATGGATTAATTGAATGGATCTAGGGTTAATGACTTAAAGGGTGTTAAAGCCCAACCTGTTAATCAATCTGACCCGTTTGGCTAAACCCGAGCGTTTCTTCCATTCCTTTCCACTCGGGCATTTCTTCAAGTTTCCTTCTCTGCCCAATCATTCCCCCCCCCCCAAAATCCTATGAAGACCTCTTTCTATCGCCGACTCTCCATGCCCGAGCTCGACTTGGCGACATTCTCGCCTTCGATCGTCGCAACCAACCTGTTGGTGCAACAATGCCCCAAGCATTTATATGTTTTGATGTTTGGATAATCATCTAAGTTAGGCAACAAATTGTGATCTAATGGTGAACATGATTAAGTGACAGGTAAAGGCAAAGTCCAAGTAAGATCTTGGCAAGAGAAGTCTAAAGGCAAGTCTTGGCAGCGTAAGTCCAAGCATGTAGACTTGGCGCCGTAAAGTCCAAGCACGTCCTGGCAAAGGAAACTCAAGACATGACAAAACCAAAGGAAGCTCTTGGAAGCAAAGCGTAAAGGATGAACAAGTCGCGGACTCGGAGGGATCCTAGAGGCGCAAAGCTTAAGGAAGAGCTGGAAGGTTGAGTCTCGGTCTAAGGGGTAAAATCAAGTATGAATTACTCATACTTGATGAGTATCAGTCGACTGATACAATGTATCACCAATCGTCGTGCTCGACCGAGTCGGATGAAACCATCGACCATCGGGCGATCGCTTTCGTGGCGATCGATGCGCGATCGTCGACCGCCAATAGTGGCAATGATCGATCAAGTTAAATACGGTACAGAGTGGAGTCAAACTCGATCAGGCTCGCTCATCACTGACGATCACTACATCAGTTGACTGATGGATGGATCAGTCGACTGATGATAATGTCGTTGGATGAAATGACTCTAAATCCCACAAATCCGGCTGTTCAAAAGTCGTTAATCGCGTCGGCAGTCGACTGATGTTGTGTATCAATTGACTGATCATGCTCCAACGGGAAAATCAACTTTCTCTCTATAAAAAGAGGGCTGGTGGAGGTTTTTGGGGAAAATTCTTATTCTCTAATTCTTCCTCAAAGCCTCCACAAGTTTTCAAGCTTTCTAAGTGATCTTAAATCCCCTCCTCCTCTCTCTAAGCTTAAGTTTCATTCTTTGTAAAGAAGAGGAGGTTTGTTGTAAAGGAAAGCATCTTAGTGGAATTATTTGGGTTAATCCACCTTAAGGATCACCGTGGAGTAGGAGAGTTATCTCCGAACCACGTAAAGGCTTTGTTAGCATTGCTCTTTTGTTTTTACTTATATTATTTCTATTTGCTTCCGCTAATCATTCTTGTAGAAACGAAAAACGCTATTCACCCCCCTCTAGCTTCCAAACGATCTCCAACAAGTGGTATCAGAGCCCGGATCGCATCGGAAGATCTAGCAATCAACCGAAGCAAAGATGGCTTTTCAAGAGGGGTATAGCATGGCGAGACCTCCGTTCTTCGACGACAACGACTTCGGATATTGGAAAGGTAGGATGGAGTATTACTTAATGAATGATATTGAGAATTGGTTTAGTGTTGTAGATGGTTTCGAGAAGCCGGTCAACGAATTCGGAGCACCACTACCAACAAAAGATTGGACAAGAGAGATGGCCAAGAAAGCACAAGCTAATCCAAAAGCAACGACCACACTTCAATGTGGTCTATCCAAGGAGAAACTTTCTAAAGTCGGGCCTTTCAACTCCGCAAAAGATCTTTGGGAGAAGCTCATCGAATTGAATGAAGGTTCAAAGGAGACTAGAAGAGCCAAAGAGACCTGTTGATAGGTCAACTCCAAAGCTTCACCACGAAGACCAACGAAACCGTGAGCCAAATGCACGGTCATTTCAAGGAAGTAGTCAACGGACTACATGTTATAGGTGAGAAGGTCGACAACTGAGACCTTGTAAGGTATGTGTTACAAGCTTTCCCTAGAACAACCTTATGGGCTTCAATGGTAGATGCCTATAAGGTCTCTAGGGATCTTTCATTGGTTAAGTTAGATGAGCTATTTTGTGAATTCCAATTACATGAACATGCTAACACTTCATCCAAAGAGAAGGGTATAGCTCTTTTTGTAGGGAAGAAGGACAAAAAAAAGAAGGAGAAGAAAGAAGTGTCCTCTTCATCCGAATCCGAGGAAGACTCATCAAGTAGTGAAGATGAGTTATCGGCAAGTTAGGTGGCATATTACGTCAAGAAGTTTGGTGGGAAGTCAAGGAGACTCACCAAGAAAGATGTGAAGAGGATGTTCCAATCCTCAAGAGGTAAGTCTTCAAATAGTTCAAATTCTACCTCTAACGTGACTTGTTTTGGTTACAACAAGAAAGGGCATATAAAGCCAAATTGCTCAGAACTAAAGAAGGAGGAGAAGGAAAAGAAAAAGAAGGAAAAGAAGGAGAAGAAGGAGAAGAAGGAGAAGGAGGCAATGGTGGCACAAACATGGGACACTCTAAGCATGGAGGAGTCCTCCGACGATGAAGAAGTATGTCATGCCACCCGGAATCTAGACCTCATGGCATTGGAGGAAGAAGCCGGGAGCTCAAGCGAGGAGTCCTCTTCATCTTCAAGCGATGAATCATCATCAAGTGATGATGATGAGGTAAACAACTTACCTAAAGTAGATTTACTTTACAAGACTATTGCATGTTTACAAAATGCTTTGAATAGATCGAAAACTAGGATTAAGGATCTAAAAATAGAGATCAAATCACTTAAGAGTGTAGATTCATCATGTGGTAAACTATCTAGTGATAACGATGAATATACCCTTAGGGATGAAAATGATGAATTAAGAAAAGAAATAGGTAAATTAAGAGCATGCTTATAAAAATTTACCAATTGTTCAAAATACCTAGACATGATTATTAAGGATCAAAGGGCTATTTACAACAAGGCCGGATTAGGATATAGTCCTAAGGAAAAGGAGGTAGCATTTACATCCCTTGTTAGTAGAAAATCCATAATTAAAAGCAAGGGTAGAAAGGCTTGGGTACCTAAGAAATTTATAATTGATGCTAGTGGTCCTAAGATTTGGGCACCTAAGGATTGTATTTTTTATGTGATATAGGTAGAAGAACCAAGCTTGTGGATAGTTGATAGTGGGTGCTCAAAGAATATGACCGGTGATGAGAGGAAGTTCTCTACTATCAACCACACTAACAAGGGAAAGGTGTCATTTTGTAATAGCGGCAAAATTAAGATTCTAGGAAAGGGCACAATTGAGGTATCCCCCAACCTTGCCATTCATAAAGTGCTATTAGTTAAAAATATGAAATTTAATTTACTTAGTGTAAGTCAACTATGTGATGCAAACTTTGATGTTAGATTTGATTCCTCAAAATGTTTTTTAAGACACAAAACTCTAAATGATTGCATGTTAGTAGGTTTTAGGAAATCAAATATATATTATGTTGATTTATCCTATGCTACTAATGCTTCCACTAAGTGTCTTATTGCAAAAGAGGAAGAAAGTTGGCTTTGGCATAGGAGGCTAGGACACATAAACATGAAGAACATAACCAAAATAACAAAAATGAAGTTAGTCAAAGGGTTGCCCAAAGTCAAATTTCTCAAGGACAAGATGTGTGATGCATGCCAAGAAGGGAAACAATCAAAAACATCACACAAAGGTAAAAATTTACTTAGTACCGCTTTACCCTTAGAACTTTTACATATGGATTTATTTGATTGCCATAGTACCCCCCTCTATGATTGGTAGTAAATATTGCTTGGTAATAGTAGATGATTTCTCTAGGTTTACTTGGGTTTTTTTCTTGAAAAATAAAGATGAAACCTTAGGAATAATCATAGGATTTAGCAAAAGAGTAGAAAATGAAAGAAAACTCAAAATCAACCCGATCCGTAGTGATCATGGTGGAGAATTTGAGAATTCTAATTTTTCAACTTTTTGATTAGAACAAGGGTACAAGCATGAGTTTTCTTGTCCTAGAACACCCCAACAAAATGGGGTTGTGGAAAGGAAAAATTGTGCCCTACAAGAAGCGGCTAGGACAATGCTTAATGCATACTCCTTACCTAGCTACTTGTGGGCGGAAGCGGTTAATACTTCTTGCTATATCCAAAATAGGGTATTGATTCATAGGTTTTTAGGAAAAACTCCATTTGAATTGTGGAATGGTACAATTCCAACAATTCATTATTTTAAGGTCTTTGGATGTAAAGTCTATATTTTAAATACCAAAGACAATCTAGGTAAGTTTGAGTCCAAAGCGGATGAGGGAATTCTAGTTGGATACTCATCCACTAGTGTAGGGTATAGGGTTTACAATAAAAGGACTCAAAAGATTGAAAAATCTTCAAATGTCCAATTTGATGAAACTTCCAATACATACCCTAGGAAATCCCCTATTGATGATGATATTAATAATGAAAATCAAGAAATTACCCAACAATTTCAAGATTTAACCTTAGGGGGTAATGATCAAGGGGGAGGATTGAATCAAGGGGGAGTAAGGGATGATTCCGATGATGAGCATAGGATTGAGGTTGATCATGATCAAAATCTACTTAATACACCTCCTAGAACCATAAGAGTTCATCAAAGTCATCCCTTAGATCAAATTGTGGGTGAATTATCTCAAGGAGTTAGGACTAGGTCATTTCATAGGGATTCCACTAGTCATGTAGCTCTAATTTCTCAAATTGAGCCCAAAACAATTAAAGATGCATTACTTGATCCGGATTGGATCTTAGCAATGCAAGATGAATTGGCTCAATTTGAAAGGAGCCAAGTATGGGAGTTAGTTCCTAGACCATGTGAAAACACCATTATTACTCCAAGATGGGTTTTTAGGAACAAACTAGATGACCAAGGAAATATCACTAGAAATAAAGCAAGATTAGTTGCAAGGGGTTTTAATCAAGTTGAAGGACTTGACTATGATGAAACATATGCCTCGGTTGCTAGGTTAGAGTCCATTAGAATACTTTTAGGGTATGCCTCCTATATGGGTTTCAAACTCCATCAAATGGATGTTAAATCGGCATTCCTAAATGGGTTTATTAAGGAAGAGGTATATGTAGAACAACCTCCCGGGTTTGAAAATATGGACTATCCAAACCATGTATACAAGCTTAGGAAAGCTTTATATGGGTTGAAACAAGCTCCCCGGGCTTGGTATGAAAGATTATCATCTTTCTTAATTTCTAAGAATTTTAAAAGGGGTAGTATAGATCAAACACTCTTTATAAAGTCAACATCTAAGGACATCTTTGTAGCCCAAGTATATGTTGATGACATTATCTTTGGGTCAACAAATGATGAACTCCTTCAAGACTTTATTAAAAACATGGAAAAAGAGTTTGAAATCAGTCTAGTTGGGGAAATAAATTTCTTCCTAGGTTTGCAAGTTAAACAAACAAGTGAAGGAATTTACATTTATCAAACCAAATATGCTAAGTAAATGATCAAGAAATTTGGTTTGGAAAATGCTAATGTAGTTTCAACCCCAATTGCAACCAATACTAAAATAAATAGAGATAATGAAGGAAAACAAATAGATCTTACACTTTATAGGAGCATGATTGGTAGTCTTTTGTACTTAACCACTAGTAGGCCTGACATATTATTTGTGGTTGGTATATGTGCTAGGTATCAATCATGTGCTAAAGAATCTCATTTAGTTGCCGTTAAGAGAATCTTAAGATATGTTAAAGGCACACTAAATGTAGGATTATGGTACCCTAGGACTAGGTCGTTTGATTTGATTGGGTACACCGATTCCGATTATGCCGGTTGCAAATTGGATCGGAAGAGTACTAGTGGTGGATGCCAATTCCTTGGGTCCTCCCTAGTTAGTTGGAGTAGTAGGAAGCAACCTTGTGTTGCCTTATCTACCACCGAGGCCGAATATGTGACTATGGGTTGTTGTGTAGCTCAACTACTATGGATGAAACATACCCTAGAAGATTATGAGCTATCTTACTCCAACATGAAAGTATTTTGTGATAATGTGAGCACCATTAACTTGACCAAAAATCCGGTGCATCACTCTAGGACCAAGCACATTGAAGTGAAACATCACTTCATTAGAGATCATGTGGCTAAGGGGGACATTGAGTTTAATTACATTGAATCCAAGTCCAACCTAGCCGACATATTTACCAAGGCTCTCCCCGAGATAGAATTTTCATCACTTAGGAGATAACTTGGAATGTGCTTGGTTGAGTAAAGGTATAGGTTTGCATGATCCTATAGAAATACTAGGATTTATAACTTTAAGCATCTCACAAAATACCTAAGAAACCATGATTTTTGTATTGAGCCACTTAGACAATATGTGAGATGTTAGGAAGATGCACTTGGTTCATCATGCTTGTTATGATGCATTACTATGGACCAAAGTGTCATCTAGAGACATTAATCCTTCATTGGACCAATCATTGGGAAGGCTTATACACAATTGATGTGCATATAGCTCCAAGAACATGATTGGAAATGTCAAATAAAACATATTTTAAACTATGTTTATCATATTTTGAAAAATAGTTTTCAAGTGAAACACAAAAGTGATACAAAGTTTGCAAAAACATTAGAACTTTTGTTAGCTTCCAAGTTTGTATCAATCTCGAAATCTAGAAAACATATATTTTTCAAAATATTTTTCTTTGATAAAGTATGATTTCAGAAATGTGTATGCAAAATTTCGTGATTTTTCGAGGTCTCTAGAATTTTTAATGCATTTTTGAATTTGGGATGAAAAGGCTGAAATTCGGATTTCAGGCTTAGTAGTCAACTGGTTCAGAAACCAGTCGACTGATACACTGTGTTTTCTGATAAATAGCTCCATTTTCTGATATTTAGTGTATCTTTGATCTCCTAAAACTTTAGCATGATAATACTGAGTGTAAACCAACTCTTTTAACTATTTAATGCGATGTTTTAGGGGGAGTTTTCATAAAATATATCTTTTTCAAATTTACAATGTTGGTGTAAAGTCAGGACATTTTACTCATCATGAACTATATCTTGGATTAAGGGGGAGCTAAATTTCAATTCTATACCTTAGTTCAAGATAACAATGCTTTCAATTCTTCTATGAGATATATGATTTCTTCTCTTTTTGATGTATGTCAAATGGGGAGAAGAAATATTTAAGTTACAATTGGATATATGATTATGTGATATGATTATGTGTATCTTTAAAAGACCTAACTTAAATGATTGTCAAACATCAAAAAGGGGGAGATTGTTGGTGCAACAATGGCCCAAGCATTTATATGTTTTGATGTTTGGATAATCATCTAAGTTAGGTAACAAATTGTGATCTAATGGTGAACATGATTAAGTGACAGGTAAAGGCAAAGTCCAAGTAAGATCTTGGCAAGAGAAGTCCAAAGGCAAGTCTTGGCAGCGTAAGTCCAAGCATGTAGACTTGGCAGCGTAAAGTCCAAGCACGCCTTGGCAAAGGAAACCCAAGACATGACAAAACCAAAGGAAGCTCTTGGAAGCAAAGCGCAAAGGATGAACAAGTCGCAGACTCGGAGGGATCCAGGAGGTGCAAGGCTTAAGGAAGAGCTGGAAGGTTGAGTCTAGGTCTAAGGGGTAAAATCAAGTATGAATTACTCATACTCGATGAGTATCAGTCGACTGATACGATGTATCACGACCGTCAGTGCTCGATCGAGTCGGATGAAACCCTAACCATCACCGATCGCTTGGTCATGATACGATCGATCGATGTTGCGATCGATCGGACCGCCAATAGTGGCAGTCGATTGATCAAGTTAAATACGGGCACAGAGTGGAGTCACACTCGACTGCGGCCTGTGATCACTCGACTGATGGATGGATCAGTCGACTGATGATAATGCCATTGGACGAAATGACTCTAAATCTCACGAATCTGACTGTTCAGAAGCCGTTAATCGCGCTGAATGTCGACTGATGTTGTGCATCAGTCGACTGATCGTGCTCCAACGGGAAAATCATCCTTCTCTCTATAAAAAGAGGGCTGGTGGTGGTTTTTTGGGAAAATGCTTATTCTCTAATTCTTCCTCAAATCCTCCATGAGTTTTCAAGCTTTCTAAGTGATCTTAAATCCCCTCCTCCTCTCTCTAAGCTTAAGTTTCATTCTTTGTTAAGAAGAGGAGGTTTGTTGTAAAGGAAAGCATCTTAGTGGAATTGTTTGGGTTGATCCACCTTAAGGATCGCCGTGGAGTAGGAGAGTTATCTTCGAACCACGTAAAGCCTTTGTTAGCATTGTTCTTTTGTTTTTACTTATATTATTTCTATTTGCTTCCGCTAATCATTCTTGTAGAAATGAAAAATGCTATTCACCCCCCCCCCTCTAGCTTCCAAACGATCTCCAACACAACCTTCTCCTCGTTTCTCCTCACCTCACCGTCGCCTGCGACCATCCACAACTTCTTGCAACTCCCGGGTAGATCGTGTCGCATCCTGTGGCCCTGCTCATCACATGCACAGGATCAACGATCGCTGCCCCTGCACACGCGGTCGGTGATCACCACCGCGAGCCCTCTGCCTCTATCGCTGATCACTTGCATTGTCGGAGCAACTAGCCGATCGCCGCTGGAAATAAGGTAAGCTACTGTTATAGCTTAGATTTAAAGTGTTATTCGATTGTTCTAATCTAATGATTTTGGTGGATGTTGATTAAGGTTTGTAATGGCTCGATTGTTTAGTTGTTTAGCTTGGATCGATGTTTGGGCAATGGTGGAGCTCAGTTTGTTCCGGTGAACAGGGCAATTGGGGGAAAACAGCTGTCGGTGAAGATCTGGTCAGTATGATCTATTTACCCTTACTGTTTTCAATGAAAATTGCTGTAAATTGGGTAGTGAGTAAAGATTCAGTTTATCCAGAGGCTGTGTTGATGAAATTGGAGTATGTTAGGGTTAGGAAACTTTATCGATATATAAAAATAGATATATGTTTATGCAGCTCGTTTCTGTGTTGTGGTTGTGATGTTAGGTGGCAGTTGTGGTCGAATCTATTTGGTGGTTATAGATTGCTACTTTAATGGTGAATCATGATGTTTTGCATCAGAAGCTAAGCTAGGTGAGTTGTGATTTAAGAGCTAATGGAAGAAGCTATTCAGTTAGTTGATCGAGATACAAGGTTGATGTAGGATTTGATTCGATCATTAGATATGTGATGGTACTTAATTGTATCCTATTATTACAGGACATTTATTGTGATAGATACATGGACGTGAAGATGGATAACACGGATTACATAGCAGGTGGGTAATTCCTACCCTGGTCAGGTAGTTGTAGTTGCATTCAGATTTAGACATAGATATAATCATATTATATGTTCATATTATCTTGACCCTGCTCTTATTATCCTTATTCTTGATACTTGTCATTGGCTATATATACTCAAATGTTGATATCACATTTTCTTTTATCATGATTGAGGAGTTACAGATGTGATGTAAGTAGATATATAGATGTTTAGTAGCGTGTAGATGTTAGAATATGGATGATGACCTGATTTGTAAAATGGGTAAAAGGTCATTCGTGGGTAGGTAATACCCTAAATGTAGGATTTATTCCAATACACGTATGTTGGAGTTGCGTGCAGTTGTCCTGGGTGCATGACACTCGACCACTCATAGGTAGTGTCAGTCGGAGTGGCCAGCAGCAAGGACCCCCATTGTGTAGCGAGCTCTTTATGCTCATATGCTACTTGATCATACTGCCCACTCGGCCACTCTAGAGCAGTGGTTGGTGTTAGTTGGGACAATTGTTATGTCGTGCCACCTAGGCCACACTGGGGTCGTGGTAGCGAGTAGGGGTGTGCAGGCATGACCATGCATGCTGCATTGCCATATCTTATTATGTTATGGCGCTTTGCATATTACCATATATATCAATATGTGCATGTGTATATATATATATATGGATGGTTGTGATTAATATATATATAGATGCAGCCTATATATATATGATTATTGTGATGTTGCATTTGATTGTATTATGCTTGCTGCATTTGGTTGTACATGATCTTCATACATGCTACTCGCATATGTTATACGGTTGTGTCGGATACCTTTATACTTATTGGACAGACCATTAGATACTTTTGACTTTTATCATGAGTACATTATGAGTTAGTAATACTCTTCCTGTTATATATTGGATATATGCTCCGGTTGGATCAGAGTAGCGTAGCAGACTTTCAGATATGTCTATATTATACGTTGTTTATTTGGTTAGATGGTATATGCATGTATTTATATACTGTGCTGGTATACCTGTTGTACCTCTAGGTTATGCTGTTGAATTACATGTGATATATGATATATACATGTTTTTCCTTATTACCTGCTGAGTTTTACTCACCACCACGGACCCTGGGTTTTTCTGTTGCCCAGGTAACAGGTAGCCGACTTCGTGATGGACTTGGAGCATCACTGGCTGTCATCGTCTCATCTCGTCTCCGAGGGTCCCATCTTGGATTTATGTGTTCTTTTGATTTTCGTATGTTCCTTATTTCGATCCGTATTTATGTGTTGGACTTGTTATTGAAGGGTTTTTGCTTATCGAGTCCGTGAGGGGAAACTTTGCTTCCCACTTCACCTCGGTAGCTTGTCCATGGCGATCCCTTCGATGTCCCCAGATTAAAAAAATTTAATCCTAGACAAAAGAGATTGCCCAAACCACCAAGTCATCGTCGTGCTATTCGTTTAGAGAGGTCACTTGAACAAACTAGTTGTTCAAGCGACCATCCTCTATTCTACGAGTAGCCGAGGAATAGACGATGTCTGGATCGACGGTTTCTGTGTTTATGCTCGGGATCCAAGTATTATTTAGCCATTTACAGATTTATAACATGCTTATAATTGAAAAATGAAAACAAGCAAGAAACAAAAGAGAAAAGAGAATAGATATACCTCTTGATCTTCTAATGTATGACCTTCCTCATTTTGGACGTCGTGTGGGCGACGATCTACCAAAAGTCGAAGCTCCTTGATCGCAAATCTTCCTTCCTTGCTCTTCCAAATCAAGAGGAAGAATAGAAACAAGGTTTTTCTCATCCCTAAAACCAACCAACAAGGAGCACACCAAACCCTTGTCGCCGGCCAACTAGAAGGAGGGGAAGATGATGGAAAACAACCAAGACACCAAGGGAAGCCCTATATCTTGTTTCCACCACCTAAGGAGAAGAGAGGAGGGGCTTTGGCTATCGCCCAAAGCCTGGAAAAGGGCTGGAATGTAGCTGGACGCCGGCCAATGGAGAAGGAAGAAGAAAACAACACCTTCCTTATTTGGTGCCGCCCTAGCCTCCAAACCCTAAACCTAATCCTATATCAACTAGGATTCCTTCTCTTGCTGACCAAAACCCTAGATCTTTTTATTGTAGTTCACGCCAACTCTCATGCCCTCCTTTTATAGAGTTAGGGATAAGTCATGAATTAATCTCCTCCATTAGTTATAGGGATTTAATCTCAACCATCGGATCTAGAGATTTAATCTCAACCGTCGGATCTTAGAGATTTAACCTCTACATATGGATCTTAGAGTTTTGTTTCTATCCATTGGATCTAAGCTTCATGAGGTGTTAATAGGCTACATTAGGGACCATGAGGAGGAGTTGTATCTTGGCCACCCATGGATCAAGCCCACATAAAGTCCGATCCACTAATGATGATCCAATCCACTAAAGGATCATCATTGATCTACCTCACCAACCCCCATATGATAATATGGGCTTCATATATTATTTGTACATTTTCTCCTCGTGTTTAAGATCTCGAATGTCCGTCGATTAAATAATTTATTGACCATTAATTAATCAACATCTAACTCCTTGAGTAGTACCACTCAACCTTTTCATCATGCCGGACCAAGTCCACCTGCAGGGTTTACATGATGAACCTTATGAGGTCCTCAAGGGGACATCATCATCCTATTATATAGGACACGATTTCCTCCTATAATCAACGACACACCATATAAATAATATCATCTCCCAACTTACCGAGCCTATCGATTTAATCTATAAATCTCACCCATTGGTAAATCAAATAGATGAGTACTAAGTATATGTGCCCATTATTATATCGGGATTAAGAGTATGTACAATATAATATCTAAGGTCCGATTCGATTATGTAGTCAGCAATAAATCGAATCACCTCTAAGTTGGTCCTGCTCAATACACACAAAGTGTACTAGTGTGATTCTATGGTCAAGACAAACCAATACCAAATCACACTACAACCATTCCGATGGTTTGTCCAAAGCCATCTCGGTTGTGAGCCTTTACTTATACTTTTCAAGGGGCTGATCACATGATCTCCTGTGTGACACCACACACCATGTTATCTACAATGTAAAGTATTAGACAATATTGCATAACCATAAAAATATGCAAACAATGATCATGTGATTCTTATTTCAAAATAAAGATGTTCATACAAAAGATAGACTTTTCAGTATACATCCCTACAATCTTCCACTTATACTAAAAGACTACGCTGTCCTTAAACTGCCATACATCTGATCCCCATTCCCTCCACATACCTATCAAAAGCTCTCACTGGAAGGTCCTTAGTGAAAGGATCTACCAGGTTATCCTCCGATGCAATCTTGGCCACAACAACTTCTCCTCTCTTTACAATTTCTCGTATCAGGTGGTACTTGCGCTCTATGTGTTTACTAGCCTTATGGGCTCGTGGTTCCTTCGAGTTTGCAACTGCTCCACTATTATCACAATAAATTGTGATAGTTCTGGGGAAACCAGGAATCACATCCAAGTCCATCAGGAAGTTCCTGAGCTATATAGCTTCTTTGGCCGCCTCAGAGGCTGCCACATACTCAGCTTCCATGGTGGAGTCCGCCATGCATTACTGCTTGACACTCCTCCATACAATGGCTCCACCTCCCAAAGTAAACACAAAACCTGAGGTAGACTTACTGTTATCCCTATCAGATTGGAAGTCGGAATCCGTGTAACCCACAGGGAGTAATTGGTCTGCCTGGTAAACCAACATATAATCCCTAGTCCTTCTCAGGTACTTCAATATATGCTTTACCGCAGTCCAATGTCCCTGTCCTGGATTACTCTGATATCTGTTGACCATGCCCACGACAAAGTAGATATCTGGTCTCGTATAGAGCATCGCATACATGAGGCTTCCTACTACCGAAGCATAAGGAACCACCTTCATCTCCTCTATCTCCTCAGATGATCTAGGACACATCTCCTTAAATAAAGGAACTCCATGCCTGAAAGGTAGAAAACCCTTCTTGGAGTTTTGCATGCTAAAAAGCTCCATAATCGTGTCTATGTATGAAGCTTGGGATAAGCACAACATCCTTTTCCTGCGATCCCTTATAACCTTGATCCCAAGGATGTGTCCCACCTCCCCCAAGTCTTTCATATCAAACTGTTTGGACAACCATACCCTTACGTCCGATAACACCTTGATATTGTTGCCAATCAACAAAATGTCATCTACGTATAGTACAAGAAATACCACTACATATTCATCACATCTCTTGTATACACAAGACTCATCCGGACTTTGAATAAATCCATAAGACTGGATTACCTCATCAAAGTGGATGTTCCAAGACCTCGAAGCTTGCTTCAATCCATAAATGGACCGATTAAGATTACACACAAGATGCTCTTTGCCTCTAGCAATGAATCCCTCTAGTTGCTTCATGTAGATGTTTTCCTCAAGACTTCCATTAAGGAAAGATGTCTTGACATCCATCTGCCACACCTCATAATCCATATGAGCTGCTATACATAAGAGAATCCAAATAGACTTAAGAACAAGCCTTGCTTTGAAGGTCTCAACCTTCCCATCTATTTCTCTCTTTCTCTTGTAGATCCACTTGCATCCAATGGTTTTTACACCATCGGGTGGTTCTACTAGCTCCCAGACTTGATTTGAATCCATAGATTCAATCTCAGCATTCATTGCAATTTGCCAAGATACTGCATCTTTATCTTGCATTGCCTTGTCATATGTCCAGGGATCAGGTTCATGTTCGCCAGTGACCAAATCAGAAGATTCTCCCAAGAACATGAATCTATCAGGCTGTCTCACAACCCTCCCACTACGAAGAGGTATCACCTGTGTATCCTCTGTGACACACGATGTAGTGACATGTGGTATATCCTCTTGTACCGGTGGTACTAAAGAAGTGACTTCCCCTTTTAACTCCTCCAGAACAATTTTACTCTTGGGCTTGTGGCTCATCACATAGTCTTCCTATAAAAATCTGGCGTTCGTGCTAACGATCACCCTCTGATCTCTAGGACTATAAAACAATCCACCCTTCGTTCCCCTAGGATAGCCAACGAACATACATACTTCTGTACGAGGTTCCAACTTACCAATATCTGCCTTCAGCACATGTGCTAGACTCCCCCATATCCGAATATGTCTTAGACTAGGCTTTCGTCCAGTCCACAACTCTATGGGAGTAGAAGGCACTGATTTAGATGGAACCAAGTTCAGAATGTATACCGCCGTATCTAGAGAATAACCCCAGTATGAATCTGGCAAGTCAGAATAACTCATCATCGATCTAACCATCTCCATAAGAGTCCTATTCCTTCGCTCCCAAGGATGTGTCCCACCTCCCCCAAGTCTTTCATATCAAACTGTTTGGACAACCATACCCTTACGTCCGATAACACCTTGATATTGTTGCCAATCAACAAAATGTCATCTGCGTATAGTACAAGAAATACCACTACGTTTTCGTCACATCTCTTGTATACACAAGACTCATCCGGACTTTGAATAAATCCATAAGACTGGATTACCTCATCAAAGCGGATGTTCCAAGTCCTCGAAGCTTGCTTCAATCCATAAATGGACCGATTAAGCTTACACACAAGATGCTCTTTGCCTTTAGCAATGAATCCCTCTAGTTGCTTCATGTAGATGTTTTCCTCAAGACTTCCATTAAGGAAAGCTGTCTTGACATCCATCTGCCACACCTCATAATCCATAAGAGCTGCTATACATAAGAGAATCCGGATAGACTTAAGCATGACTACCTAGGAAAAGGTCTTCTCATAATCGATACCCTCTTTCTGAGTATACCCCTTCGCAACAAGCCTCGCTTTGAAGGTCTCAACCTTTCCATCTATTCCTCTCTTTCTCTTGTAGATCCACTTGCATCCAATGGTTTTTTCACCATCGGGTGGTTCTACTAGCTCCCAGACTTGATTTGAATCCATAGATTCAATCTCAGCATTCATTGCACTTTGCCAAGATACTGCATCTTTATCTTGGATTGCCTTGTCATATGTCCAGGGATCAGGTTCATGTTCGCCAGGGACCAAATCAGAAGATTCTCCCAAGAACATGAATCTATCAGGCTGTCTCACAACCCTCCCACTACGACGAGGTATCACCTGTGTATCCTCTGTGACATGTGATGTAGTGACATATGGTATATCCTCTTGTACCGGTGGTACTAAAGAAGTGACTTCCCCTTTTAACTCCTCCAGAACAATTTTACTCTTGGGCTTGTGGCTCATCACATAGTCTTCCTATAAAAATCTGGCGTTCGTGCTAACGATCACCCTCTGATCTCTAGGACTATAAAACAATCCACCCTTCTTTCTCCTGGGATAGCCAACGAACATGCATACTTCTGTACGAGGTTCCAACTTACCAATATCTGCCTTCAGCACATGTGCTAGACTCCCCCATATCTGAATATGTCTTAGACTAGGCTTTCGTCCAGTCCACAACTCTATGAGAGTAGAAGGCACTGATTTAGATGGAACCAAGTTCAGAATGTATACCGCCGTATCTAGAGCATAACCCCAGAACGAATCTGGCAAGTCAGAATAACTCATCATCGATCTAACCATCTCTATAAGAGTCCTATTCCTTTGCTCTGCTACACCATTCTAGTGGGGTGTGTCAGGTGCAGTCAATTGGGATTGAATCCCAGCCTCTGATAAGTAGTTCCTAAACTCTCCCAAGAGGTATTCACCACCACGATCAGATCGTAGTGTCTTGATACTTTTACCTTGACGTTTCTTCACATCAGCCTTGAATTCTTTGAACTTGTCAAAGCATTCAGACTTGCAGCGCATCAGGTAAATGTATCCATATCTTGAGTAATCATCTATAAAAGAGACGAAATACTCAAAACCACCTCTAGCCTGGATAGACATAGGACCAAACAAGTCAGAATGAACCAATTCTAACACATCTTTGGCTCTATACCCCTTGGCCTTAAAAGGCCTCTTGTTCATCTTACCCTCCAAGCAAGATTCACGGGTTGGGAGATCCTCCACCACTAATGAACCCAAAGGTCCATCAGCTATCAACCTTTGAATTCTACTTAGGTTAATGTGACCAAGCCTAAGATGCCAAAGATATGTTTGGTTCATCTTCGAAGGTTCTTTTCTTTTATTGGAATTAGAAGATGAGTTATTAACTTCAATTTGCATCGTGGGAGGTTTTGGTTCAAGTGTGTACAAATTTCCTATCAATGCACCCGAACAGATAATCTCCCTATTCCTTCTTATAACAACTCTATCATTAAAAGAAATAGAATATCCATCCATAAACAATTTAGAAACTGAAATTAAAATCTTTCTAAATAAAGGTACATAAAGGCAATTCTTAAGAACCAAAAGTTTATTTTTCTCAAAAGATAAATGAACATCTCCCACTGCAACAGCCGCCACCTTCGTGGCATCGCCCAAGTACACGGTAATCTCCCCCTCAGCCAGTCGTCTGGTTTCCTGGAACCCCTACAATGTATTGCAGACATGATCAGTGGCTCCCGTATCTACACACTAGGTGCCGGTAGATAACACCGCTAAACATGTTTCAACGACTAGACCAAAAGATATACCTTTGTTCTTTCGGTTGGGGCAGGCCTTCTTCCAGTGTCCAGTCTGCTTACAAGTGAAGCACTTGTCTTTCAGCTTCTTCACTCCTCCCTGAGTACCTCTCACCGCCTTCGCCCCGGTTTTTTTCTTCTTCTTCTTGCCTTTCGGCTTAGAAGTAGAAACCTTCTGGGTCACCATAGCATGCGCCTGAGCACTCTGACGAAATAGTCCCTCTGCCGCGTGGAGTTCTGTCAGAAGTTCCGCCAACGAATACAACCTCTTGTTCATGTTGTAGTTCAGGCGAAACTACTCAAAACTCCTAGGTAGAGACTAGAGTATGATATCAACCTGGGTTTCCCCATCGATCTTAGCTTCTAGGACCTCCAGCTCATTCAAATGAGACATCATCTTGAGAACATGATCCCTCACGAGTGTTCCCTCGATCATGGTGGTCGTCATCAAGTTTCTCATGGCCTCTTGCCTCGCAGCCCGATTCTGGTGTCCGAAAAGCTCCTTGAGATTGAGCATCATATCAAAAGCAGTGGACATGGCTTGATGCTAATGTTGCAGTGTAACGCCCGTGAAATTCTAGCAATTTTATGAGAATTTTTGGCTTTATGATGATGGGCTTTATGTAGGCCTTTTTGGAGAAATAAAAGAAAATAAGCCAAAAAGAGATGCAAAGCCTAGGAATTGAACCCCCCCACCTCTAGAGATAGCCAAGCCTTATAGATGCACCCACTAACCATAAGCCCAATAGAATCATATCATTAGAGGAAAAGGGGAACCTATAGATAAATAGGAGGAGGGTAAATGAAGAGGCTTGACAAAGAGAAGAGAAACTTCTCTTCCTCCCCTTTATAAAGAAGAGAGAAGTTCCACTTGGCCACTTCTTCCTTCCTTCTTCCTCTTCTCTTCATTCTCACCGAAACCCAAGCTCTCTTCTTCTTCCTTTGGCCGAGAGCCCCTTGCAAGCTAGGAGAGAGCTAGGTGACCTCCATTAGGTCATCTCCCCAAGCAAAGCGAAGGATGTAAGATTTCCCTCACCTGCAGTGTATTCGTTTCGTAGGTTAAATTTCGTAAAGATGAAGTGTAGCCCTTGTAGGTTTCGGCCAATTAAGTTTTTAGGCTAAGATTCATGAAAATGACGCTAGGGAACTCCTATAGGTTGTATGCACACTATAGGAATTTTTAGGGGACAAAATTTTAACTTGGTGCCCTTATAGGTTTCGGCCCCAAGGCTTTTTAGGGTTAGGGTTTTTATGGAAACTCCCCCTTATGAGGTTAGGCCATGATAAGGCTTTAGGAATGAATTCTAGGGGACTAAACCTAAGTTGAACCCATTACAAGTTTCGGCCAACTCATATAATTAGGGTTTGGGTTGCAAGAAAAATGTTTCTAATGACCCTAGGATAAGTTATAGTGCTCATGAATGAATATTAGGTGACAAGAACCCTAGTTGAACCCATTCCATGGTTCGGCCAACTCATCTATCTAGGGTTAGGGTTGCAAGAAAATGGTTCTAGTGACACTAGAATAAGTTATAGTGCTCATGAATGAATATTAGGTGACAAGAACCCTAGTTGAGCCCCTTATAGGTTTTGGCCACCCTAGGTAACTAGGGTTAGGGTGGCATGAAAATATCCCTCATGATGCTAAGCTAGGTTATAATGCTTTATGAATGAATTTTAGGGGACAAAACCTAAGCTTGAGCCCCTTACAAGTTTCGGCCAGCCCATGGTTTAGGGTTAGGGTTTCATGAAAACACCCCTATATGTAATTGTGCTATGTGTATAGTTTTTAATATGACATGAACTATGCTTGGGTGATGAATATGTTATGATTCAATGCAACATGAAATTAGGCTATGTGATGAACATGTTTTACGATTTAATATGCCATGAATAGGCTTAGGAAATATGCTTCATGTTATGATGTAATGTGCCATGTAATATGCCGTGATGAACATGTTGTGTGAAGTAATATGCCATGTATATGCTTCGGGAATGTGTTTCAAGTTTATGGAGTATTGTGCCATGAAATATACCTAGGTGAAGAACATGTTTTGTGATTTAATATGTCATGAATATGCTTAGGAAATATGCTTCATGTTTACGATGCAATGTGTCATGAAACATGCTTATGTGATGAACACGATTATGCTTTAGGACCCCTTTAGGGTACTCTTATGTTATGAATGCATGTGTCCTTATAAAATGACTAAGATGGAGATGCTTCCCTTTCAAGTAGGGATCAAGAGCTCTCCTTATGATAAGATAAGATGGAGATGCTTCCCTTTCAAGTAGGGATCAAGAGCTCTCCTTATGATAAGATAAGATGGAGATGCTTCCCTTTCAAGTAGGGATCAAGAGCTCTCCTTATGTCAAGATAAGATCAAGATGCTTCCTTCTTATGATGGGGATCAAGAGCATTCTTTATATTATGTCCAGAAAAGAAAAGAATTAAGTATTTTACTTTGCAAGAGGTTAAGTACCCGACCCGTCAGGTGGTCGTTAATCAAATCCATAGGGACACAAGAAGACGTAAGAGGTCTTGCCATGGTAAGACGTAAGAGGTCTTGCTCTAATAGGATGTGGCTCGCTACTGACCTATTAGGGAACGCGCATTATGTGGTACTTAACCTGGGGCCCCCCAAACAAGTTATGATGATATTGAAGTATTTATAAGTATATGTTTTGAAAAGAAAAGACTTTTATGATATTGTGTATGCTTATGTTAAATGCTCTGAATGCTTACGAACTAGGTTCTTTATGCATGCTAGATGTTATGAAGTTATGATGATATTGAAGTATTTATAAGTATATGTTTTGAAAAGAAAGGACTTTTATGATATTGTGTATGCTTATGTTAAATGCTCTGAATGCTTACGAACTAGGTTCTTTATGCATGCTAGATGTTATGAAGTTATGATGATATTGAAGTATTTATAAGTATATGTTTTGAAAAGAAAAGACTTTTATGATATTGTGTATGCTTATGTTAAATGCTCTGAATGCTTACGAACTAGGTTCTTTATGCATGCTAGATGTTATGAAGTTATGATGATATTAAAGTATTTATAAGTATATGTTTTGAAAAGAAAGGACTTTTATGATATTGTGTATGCTTATGTTAAATGCTCTGAATGCTTACGAACTAGGTTCTTTATGCATGCTAGATGTTATGAAGTTATGATGTTTAGAGTTAAGTCTATGTATGTGGTGACTATGTACTTTATGCTAGTTTAGAATTTATGATGTGGTGAAGGTTATGGGTAAGGTTAAGAATACTTGCGATTATGTTCCTTCTGCATGATTAGGGTTTATGTTATTACAAATGTTTATGTTCAAGTTAACCAAATGCTTATGATTACGTCCTTTAGGCATGTTTGGATTTTCCTGATGAATGGTTATGGTTACTTTGAAGAATGTTCGTACCTATGTACTTTATGTAGGATTAAGACGTATGTTGTTACGAAGGCTTAGGTTAGGAATGCTTATTGTTAAGTTTTAAAACGCTTATGAATACGTCTTTCATGCATGCTTAGTTTATGCAGTTATAACGCTCATGTTCAAAGTATGCCCTGCTTAGATTAATTATGCTTAACCTGCTTATGAACAATTCTATGCCATGCTTAGTTCTTTTTGTACTATTACCTGGATATGTTGTTGATTAGTGTTGCTATAAAATGCTTAGGTCATTTCCATGCCAGCATGCTCATGTTCTAATAGTTTGACGAAATCGTGGCTTTTGTGAGTAGGCAAGGATCTTACTAAGCTATATGCTTATAGTTTATGTTGTCCACATACTGCAGATAAAGGAAGTCTGCACTAGAGGAAGTGGCAGGAGGGGCCATGTGCGTGTGTGATAGTGGCATGGTGGAAGAAGACCCTTCACTATTTGCTTATATTTATATGCTCTAAGAACAATTTAAGACATTGCTTCCGCTTATAAGACTTGTGTTTAATGAGTATCCCTTTATTTAAGAGGTTCGATATGTTAGAACTCATGAACGAATCCTTTCGTTATGCATGTTATGAAATGAGATAAGATATGTGGTCATGCTAATGATGAATAAGATAGGTGATGCATGTGCCAAAGAAGGTTTCAGTTATGATAACCTGTTTAAGCATGTAGACTTTGAACGGATCCATATGTAGTATGCTAATAAAAAAAAAATATATAGACTAAAGTAGCGCCGCCCTGAGAGCAGATAAGGGCGGGCGCTACAGGTGGTATCAGAGCGGGTTCACCTTTCCACTATCACACATCAAGCCTCCATCCTGCTATTTCCAAGTAAGTAACTTTATGCATACTTGAGTTTCTTTTATAATGAAGAATGACTCCTATCTAGATAGAAATAATACCTCATCATGTTTTAGTAGATTGGAATCACACTTGTGAACTAGATAGAAATAATACCTCATCATGTTTTAGTAGATTGGAATCACACTTGTGATCTAGATAGAAATAATACCTTATCATGTTTTAGTAGATTGGAATCACACTTGTGATCTAGATAGAAATAATACCTCATCATGTTTTAGTAGATTGGAATCACACTTGTGATCTAGATAGAAATAATACCTTATCATGTTTTAGTAGATTGGAATCACACTGGTGAACTAGATAGAAATAATACCTCATCATGTTTTAGTAGATTGGAATCACACTTGTGAACTAGATAGAAATAATACCTCATCATGTTTTAGTAGATTGGAATCACACTTGTGAACTAGATAGAAATAATACCTCATCATGTTTTAGTAGATTGGAATCACACTTGTGACTTAGATAGAAATAATACCTCGTTATGTTTAGTATAATGGAACCGTACTTGTGATTGAGATAGCAACAATACCTTACCATGCTTTATATGATGGAAACATGTCTTTAACCCAGACATACCATTCCAACAATTTCGAAGATCTGATTTTCGTAATTATCGGTGTCGGGTCTATGCTCATATGAATTGAAATAAGCCGATTTAGTACGGGTTAGTCGGTCTTGTGCTGACTTCATTTTTCAATTTCAGATGGCACGGACGATGACTACCATGACCCGTCGTGATGTGTCCCGAAACCGATTGAGGGAAGCTATTGAAGAGATAGTTTATAAACCTGATGGTGGGGTCGCCGGACACATGAGGAGACTCGATGGTCTCTTTAGGAGACTCGAGCAGCAGGAGTTTCCGATACTGGATAATTATCGGATATGGGCCTTGGTACGCTCCGATTTCATGGTAGTCGCGCATCACGTATGGGGCCGCTATGAAGGGCGGATAACATATGTGGAGTTGTGCTGGGAGCTACTGGAGCACAAGGTTCAAGAGAAGCCTGTGGTAGAGAATCCGGTGGTAGCTGGCCTCAAGAGGAAGGAAGAGGGTTCTGTAAACAGTCAACTTAGTGGCCAGCCGGAGACTACCCTAGTGAGGCCAGGGAAGATAGGACTAAAAATAGTTACAACCGCACTAGGGTTTGTCCTAGTGGGAGTCATAATGAACTATCTTCTTAAGTAGTTTCTGTTGTTCCAATTAGGAATAAAGAATGTTATATGTTAACATTATTCCTTCTGGTCTGAAAATATGAATAAAAGATGATGAGTCGTTCTTTTGAAATTAAAGATGAGTTCGTTGCATGGGAAGTGTATGGTATAATTGATCAATGTCGGTTAGACTGGAACATACGAATAATGAGTGGAAACAAAGTCCGGTGCCGCTTTGATGTCCTTATCGATGCTATCTCAACCCCTGAAAAGGGAAGTAATGAATTACGGAATAGAAATCATATCTGACAACATTCCACCATGACTATAACGCAGACGCTGTTTGACGATATAAAGTGAAAGCAAGATGGTGATTCAGACATCAAGAAGTTCAAACAAGAAGTATCGAAGGAAGGGATAATGGATTCCGCATCACCGACGGCGGATTATTATACTTCCGGATCGCTTTATGCATTCCGAACGATCCGGAGTTACGGCAGAAGATACTCGAGGAATCCCATGGAACACCTTATACCATGCATCCTGGATCTAATAAAATGTATCAGGACTTAAGGGATAAATTTTGGTGGTCTGGCATGAAAAGGGATGTGGCTCGATCGTCAACACACGACTGCGAGAAGGTGAAGGCGAACACAACACAGGGGATTCTGCGTATCTGATTCCGAGTGGAAATGGGAAGAAATTTCCATGGATTTCATCTCGGGATTACCCAGAACAACAAATGGTTATGATGCTATATGGGTAATCATAGACCGGTTGACAAAGTCTGCCCATTTCCTGGCAATCAAGATGACCTATTCGGTTGAGCAGCTAGCTCAATTATATGTCAAGGAAATTATCAAATTACATGGAGTGCCTAAGGCTATTATTTCCGATGGGATGGCGTTTTACCTCCCATTTACGGGAATGTGTTGAAGGCTCTTGGCACTAAGTTGAGATTCAACTGCGTTTCATCCTCGAACCGACGGGACGGAAAGAGTGAACCAGTCTTTGGAAGATATCTTCTTGAACTGTGCTCTAGACTTTAAGGAGAGTAGTGTCGATATTTGTGCTGGCGAATTTGCTTACAACAATGGCTACCAGGCTACCATTGGAATGGCACCCTATGAAGCTCTATCACGGAGAAGATGCAGTCTCCTATCTGGTACGAGGGTGGTGAAAGGAGGAAATGGGTCTTGAGCCGATATTATTGACAATACCACCCGCTATCTCTGAATATCCGTCGAGAGAATCGAAGCGCCAGAGCCGACAAAAGAGCTATGCGGATATGCGGCGTAGACCGTTAGAATTCGAAGTCGGGGACCTTGTATTCCTCAAAGTGACCCCTATGAAGGGAGTGATGAGATTCAGAAGGAAGGGTAAACTGAATCCATGTTACGTGGGACCCTATCCGATATCACTAGAGTGGGCAAGTTGGCGTACGTGAAGCCCCAAGAGATGTCGGCTATACACAACGTGTTCCATGTCTCTATGCTCAAGAAATGCATATCCAGAGCGGACCAAGTGATCGAGCCACAAATTGTACACGTTCAGGAGGACCTGAGTATCGAAAGTCGGCCTATCCAGATACTAGACCGAGATGTCAAGAGACTAAGGAACAAAGAGGTGCCCTTAGTGAAGGTCACGTGGCGGAGTCGCAATATGAGGAGGATACTTGGGATTGCGAGGAGGACATGAGTAAGAAGTAACCGGAATTGTTTTAAGTTTTGAGGCCGAAACTTTTACAAGGTATGAGGGATTATGCCGTGAAATTCTAGCAATTTACGAGAATTTTGGCTTTATGATGATGGGCTTTATGTAGGCCTTTTGGAGAAATAAAAGAAAATAAGCCAAAAGAGATGCAAAGCCTAGGAATTGAACCCCCACCTCTAGAGATAGCCAAGCCTTATAGATGCACCCACTAACCATAAGCCCAATAGAATCATATCATTAGAGGAAAAGGGAACCTATAGATAAATAGGAGGAGGGTAAATGAAGAGGCTTGACAAAGAGAAGAGAAACTTCTCTTCCTCCCCTTTATAAAGAAGAGAGAAGTTCCACTTGGCCACTTCTTCCTTCCTTCTTCCTCTTCTCTTCATTCTCACCGAAACCCAAGCTCTCTTCTTCTTCCTTTGGCCGAGAGCCCCTTGCAAGCTAGGAGAGAGCTAGGTGACCTCCATTAGGTCATCTCCCAAGCAAAGCGAAGGATGTAAGATTTCCTCACCTGCAGCAGTGTATTGCTTCGTAGGTTAAATTTCAGAAAGATGAAGTGTAGCCCTTGTAGGTTTCGGCCAATTAAGTTTTTAGGCTAAGATTCATGAAAATGACGCTAGGGAACTCCTATAGGTTGTATGCACACTATAGGAATTTTTAGGGGACAAAATTTTAACTTGGTGCCCTTATAGGTTTCGGCCCCAAGGCTTTTTAGGGTTAGGGTTTTTTTATGGAAACTCCCCCTTATGAGGTTAGGCCATGATAAGGCTTTAGGAATGAATTCTAGGGGACTAAACCTAAGTTGAACCCATTACAAGTTTCGGCCAACTCATATAATTAGGGTTTGGGTTGCAAGAAAAATGTTTCTAATGACCCTAGGATAAGTTATAGTGCTCATGAATGAATATTAGGTGACAAGAACCCTAGTTGAACCCATTCCATGGTTCGGCCAACTCATCTATCTAGGGTTAGGGTTGCAAGAAAATGGTTCTAGTGACACTAGAATAAGTTATAGTGCTCATGAATGAATATTAGGTGACAAGAACCCTAGTTGAGCCCCTTATAGGTTTTGGCCACCCTAGGTAACTAGGGTTAGGGTGGCATGAAAATATCCCTCATGATGCTAAGCTAGGTTATAATGCTTTATGAATGAATTTTAGGGGACAAAACCTAAGCTTGAGCCCCCTTACAAGTTTCGGCCAGCCCATGGTTTAGGGTTAGGGTTTCATGAAAACACCCCTATATGTAATTGTGCTATGTGTATAGTTTTTAATATGACATGAACTATGCTTGGGTGATGAATATGTTATGATTCAATGCAACATGAAATTAGGCTATGTGATGAACATGTTTTACGATTTAATATGCCATGAATAGGCTTAGGAAATATGCTTCATGTTATGATGTAATGTGCCATGTAATATGCCGATGAACATGTTGTGTGAAGTAATATGCCATGTATATGCTTCGGGAATGTGTTTCAAGTTTATGGAGTATTGTGCCATGAAATATACCTAGGTGAAGAACATGTTTTGTGATTTAATATGTCATGAATATGCTTAGGAAATATGCTTCATGTTTACATGCTTTAGGACCCTTTAGGTACTCTTATGTTATGAATGCATGTGTCCTTATAAAATGACTAAGATGGAGATGCTTCCCTTTCAAGTAGGGATCAAGAGCTCTCCTTATGATAAGATAAGATGGAGATGCTTCCCTTTCAAGTAGGGATCAAGAGCTCTCCTTATGATAAGATAAGATGGAGATGCTTCCCTTTCAAGTAGGGATCAAGAGCTCTCCTTATGTCAAGATAAGATCAAGATGCTTCCCTTCTTATGATGGGAATCAAGAGCATTCTTTATATTATGTCCAGAAAAGAAAAGAATTAAGTATTTTACTTTGCAAGAGGTTAAGTACCCGACCCGTCAGGTGGTCGTTAATCAAATCCATAGGGACACAAGAAGACGTAAGAGGTCTTGCCCTGGTAAGACGTAAGAGGTCTTGCTCTAATAGGACTGGTGGCTCGCTACCCCAGCCTATTAGGGAACGCGCATTATGTGGTACTTAACCTGGGGCCCCCCAAACAAGTTATGATGATATTGAAGTATTTATAAGTATATGTTTTGAAAAGAAAAGACTTTTATGATATTGTGTATGCTTATGTTAAATGCTCTGAATGCTTACTTAACCAGGTTCTTTATGCATGCTAGATGTTATGAAGTTATGATGATATTGAAGTATTTATAAGTATATGTTTTGAAAAGAAAAGACTTTTATGATATTGTGTATGCTTATGTTAAATGCTCTGAATGCTTACGAACTAGGTTCTTTATGCATGCTAGATGTTATGAAGTTATGATGATATTGAAGTATTTATAAGTATATGTTTTGAAAAGAAAAGACTTTTATGATATTGTGTATGCTTATGTTAAATGCTCTGAATGCTTACGAACTAGGTTCTTTATGCATGCTAGATGTTATGAAGTTATGATGATATTAAAGTATTTATAAGTATATGTTTTGAAAAGAAAGGACTTTTATGATATTGTGTATGCTTATGTTAAATGCTCTGAATGCTTACGAACTAGGTTCTTTATGCATGCTAGATGTTATGAAGTTATGATGTTTAGAGTTAAGTCTAAGTATGTGGTGACTATGTACTTTATGCTAGTTTAGAATTTATGATGTGGTGAAGGTTATGGGTAAGGTTAAGAATACTTGCGATTATGTTCCTTCTGCATGATTAGGGTTTATGTTATTACAAATATTTATGTTCAAGTTAACCAAATGCTTATGATTACGTCCTTTAGGCATGTTTGGATTTTCCTGATGAATGGTTATGGTTACTTTGAAGAATGTTCGTACCTATGTACTTTATGTAGGATTAAGACGTATGTTGTTACGAAGGCTTAGGTTAGGAATGCTTATTGTTAAGTTTTAAAACGCTTATGAATACGTCTTTCATGCATGCTTAGTTTATGCAGTTATAACGCTCATGTTCAAAGTATGCCCTGCTTAGATTAATTATGCTTAACCTGCTTATGAACAATTCTATGCCATGCTTAGTTCTTTTTGTACTATTACCTGGATATGTTGTTGATTAGTGTTGCTATGAAATGCTTAGGTCATTTCCATGCCAGCATGCTCATGTTCTAATAGTTTGACGAAATCGTGGCTTTTGTGAGTAGGCAAGGATCTTACTAAGCTATATGCTTATAGTTTATGTTGTCCATATACTGCAGATAAAGGAAGTCTGCACTAGAGGAAGTGGCAGGAGGGGCCATGTGCGTGTGTGATAGTGGCATGGTGGAAGAAGACCCTTCACTATCTGCTTATATTTATATGCTCTAAGAACAATTTAAGACATTGCTTCCGCTTATAAGACTTGTGTTTAATGAGTATCCCTTTATTTAAGAGGTTCGATATGTTAGAACTCATGAACGAATCCTTTCGTTATGCATGTTATGAAATGAGATAAGATATGTGGTCATGCTAATGATGAATAAGATAGGTGATGCATGTGCCAAAGAAGGTTTCAGTTATGATAACCTGTTTAAGCATGTAGACTTTGAACGGATCCATATGTAGTATGCTAATAAAAAAAAAATATATAGACTAAAGTAGCGCCGCCCTGAGAGCAGATAAGGGCGGGCGCTACATGCAGTATATTTGACATAGATGCCAAAATGTAACACCGTGCCATCTCATCGGCCTTGATCCACTTCCTATAGCTCTCTCTCTCCTTTTCCCCAGAATCATCTACAGGCTTGGGAGGACACTCTTCGAGGAGTACATATTTGTATTCTTCAGCAGTCAAGACAATGTCTAGATTCCTCTTCCAATCTACATAGTTGGGTCCAGTAAGTTTGTTCTCTTTCAGTATCACAACAAGTGGGTTGAAAGTCATTTTGAAAGAAAACTTAAGAATCACATAAATCAAAACATTAGATTTCAAAAAATTATTGATTCCTCAAACAATAAAATTTTAAAATCAACCAACACCTCAAAACACCGAGAATATCGTATGCCACGATAGTGTGGACGTATACGAATTCTACATTTGTAAGAGGAGGTTTTACCCATTAATTTTACTATCTTGTCAACCTAACTTTTGACAAGTAAAATTAATAGTTGGTTCCTCTTTGGCCCTACAAATAAAAGCAGTGACTCCGATGGGGAGGATACTTATATTTGTATCTAAGTGTTCACCATTACTCGGTACCAAGGTAATTATCTCGGGTTATGTGCCTTTCGATGGGGAAGTACACACGCTCCTTGATAATTCCCTATAACCGTATTTGACCTTGTGATCCACAAACAAACCCATCCGATATGGAGGAAGACACTCAGAGTCGACGCGCAAGTTTGTTTGCATCACTGTCAAATCGTAATGGAGGTCGTGGGAAATAATAAAATTTCCCTCTCCCACTTAGTAATTTGAAAATGAGGAATTTTCCTAGCCTACGACATGCATATCAAACAAAAAGAAATAAATATGAAAAATAAATTATTTTCCAACTATTATGGCTTTTGTCTTCAATATGTCTTCCATCGCATTGCCATCTCGTCCGCTCCTCCTACGCCATGTACAAGCCATCCGGAGATACGAGCCGAGACTAAAACCTATTTTAATTTACATCCATCGATCCTATACTCCACGAGGGAGTGTACATGAAATCTAGATCGAAAGTAAAATAAAATAAAGAGTGGATAAACAATGCCGTATTTAATTTAGAAAAACTAAATACTAGCCTCGTCAAACTCGAGGATTCAACAAAATAAATATTTACACACATACAATCACATACACACATATGATCATAATAGTCAGATCTTATGCCTGCAACCAAAGAGTTAGACTACGCATATCCTACTATTATCCGGCACATATAATATATAAAAAAGTGCATAAAAATTAACCGAATCCAAAACACACACAACAAACCTTGGCTCTGATACCAATTGAAGGGTTTTTTTCTTATCGAGTCCGTGAGGGGAAACTTCGCTTCCCACTTCACCTCGGTAGCATGTCCATGGCGATCCCTTCGATGTCCCCGGATTAAAAAAATTTAATCCTAGACATAAGGGATTGCCCAAACCACCAAGTCATCGTTGTGCTATTCGTTTAGAGAGGTCACTTGAACAAACTAGTTGTTCAAGCGACCATCCTCTATTCTACGAGTAGCCACGGAATAGACGATGTCCGAATCGCCAGTTTTCATGTTTATGCTCGGGATCCAAGTATTATTTATCCATTTACAGATTTATAACATGCTTATAATTGAAAAACAAAAACAAGCAAGAAACAAAAGAGAAAAGAGAATAGATATACCTCTTGATCTTCTAATGTATGACCTTCCTCCTTTTGGACGTCGTGTGGGCGACGATATACCAAAAGTCGAAGCTCCTAGATCGTAAATCTTCCTTCCTTGCTCTTCCAAAGCAAGAGGAAGAATAGAAACAAGGTTTTTCTCGTCCCTAAAACCAACCAACATGGAGCACACCAAACCCTTGCCGCCGACCATCTAGAAGGAGGGGAAGATGATGGAAAACAACCAAGACACCAAGGGAAGCCCTATATATTGTTTCCACCACCTAAGGAGAAGAGAGGAGGGGCTTTGGCTACCAGCCAAAGGCTGGAAAAGGGTTGGAAAGTAGCTGGACGCCGGCCAATGGAGAAGGAAGAAGAAAACAACACCTTCCTTATTTGGTGCCGCCCTAGCCTCCAAACCCTAAACCTAATCCTATCTCAACTAGGATTCCTTCTCTTGCAGGCCAAAACCCTAGCTCTCTTGATTGTAGTTCACGCCAACTCCCATGCCCTTCTTTTATAGAGTTAGGGATAAGTCATGAATTAATCTCCTCCATTGGTTCTAGGGATTTAATCTCAACCGTCGGATCTAGAGATTTAATCTCAACCGTTGGATCTTAGAGATTTAATCTCTACCTATGGATCTTAGAGTTTTGTTTCTATCCATTGGATCTAAGCTTCATGAGGTGTTAATAGGCTACATTAGGGACCATGAGGAGGAGTTGGATCTTGGCCACCCATGGATCAAGCCCACATAAAGTCCGATCCACTAATGATGATCCAATCCACTAAAGGATCATCATTGATCTACCTCACCAACCCCCATATGATAATATGGGCGCCATATATTATTTGAACATTTTCTCCCCGTGTTTAAGATCTCGAATGTCCGTCGATTAATTAATTTGCTGACCATTAATTAATCAACATCTAACTCCTTGAGTAGTACCACTCAACCTTTTCATCATGCCGGACTAAGTCCACCTACAGGGTTTACATGATGAACCTGTTAGTGCCTATAAGATCCACATATCTCCACAATGACATGATATTGTCCACTTTGGGCCTAGACCCTCATGGTTTTATTTTTGGGCTTTACCCAAAAGGCCTCATACCAATGGAGATATCTTTTTTTCTTATAAGCACATGATCTTTTCCATGTCTTACCAATGTGGGACTTTGATTGTATTCCCCATACTCCCAACAATCCCCCCCTCAAACGAAGGACCACATTGGGCCCCCCCTCAAGCCTATCCCTCCTCGAAGGATTTTCTCTGCTTGATGTCCGATCTTCAACCCACCAGGACTTCCTGTCAGTTGTTCGGTCCCCCCGACCCAACTAGACTTCCTTCCTGATGTCTGGTTCTCTTGATCCGGACGTGGGAGCTCAACTTCCTTCGTTCGAGGTTCATGGCTTGACATGGACCATGTCTCTGATACCAATTGTTAGTGCCTATAAGATCCACATATCTCCACAATGACATGATATTGTCCACTTTGGGCCTAGACCCTCATGGTTTTATTTTTGGGCTTTACCCAAAAGGCCTCATACCAATGGAGATATCTTTTTTTCTTATAAGCACATGATCTTTTCCATGTCTTACCAATGTGGGACTTTGATTGTATTCCCCATACTCCCAACAGAACCTTATGAGCTCCTCAAGGGGACATTATCATCCTAATATATAGGACACGGTTTCCTCCTATAATCAACGATACACCATATAAATAATATCATCTCCCAACTTACCGAGCCCATCGATTTAATCTATAAATCTCGCCCATTAGTAAATCAAAGAGATGAGTACTAAGTATATGTGTCTGTTATTATATCGGGATTAAGAGTATGTACAATATAATATCTGAGGTCCGATTCGATTATGTAGTCAGCAATAAATCGAATCACCTCTAAGTTGGTCCTGCTCAATACACATAAAGTGTACTAGTGTGATTCTATGGTCAAGACAAACCAATACCAAATCACACTACAATCATTCCGATGGTTTGTCCAAAGCCATCTCGGTTGTGAGCCTTTACTTATACTTTTCAAGGGGCCGATAACATGATCTTCTGTGTGACACCACACACCATGTTATCTACAATGTAAAGTATTAGACAATATTGCATAACCATAAAAATATGCAAACAATGATCATGTGATTCTTATTTCAAAATAAAGATATTCATACAAAAGATAGACTTTTCAGTATACATCCCTGCAGTTATGTGATTTACACACAAGTGGATTTGGGTTTTGCCGATGTTTCTTTTATGTCATGGTGTCAGTCATACTGGTATGCACTATGTGTAGTTTGTGATGTAGATGTATTATGTTTCCGCTGTATTTTGATGTAGTTATGTTTATTGTATTATTTATTGTGGGCCCAAGTGACTTGTATATACAGGATATGTTGCCAGGTACAGTGGAGATGTCGTCCGTTTGATTTTCGTCTCGGCATACTCTCGGGGCGTGACAACTTAGGTCTTGGCTAAAGGTGGTCTAGCAAGTATGACGATATCATACTTGAAGTTAAACCTCATGGTTGAGGTTATCAGTCGACTGGGGCTTTGGACCAGTCGATTGGTCAAGTGTTTTGACACTTGGCAGCTGAGTTGACTCTGGGCAGTCGACTGGGATTATGACCAGTCAACTGCTGTGAGTCGACTGGTGTTCGACTGTGGCAAATAGCCTTGGCAATCGACTGATGGCTTAAGAAATCGACTGCCATGGATGGCAGTCAACTGCTGGTACTCAGAACACTCGGTAGTCGATTGATCAGTTGGCTACGAGGTTGGCAGTTGATTGATGGCTAATGGAAGTCGACTGTAGTGTCACCATTGGCTTGAATGTCGATGTGGATTATGTCCGTTGTGAGACAATGACACTGTTGGAAGTTGACTGCCAGGCGAAAATCCAAGTCACGCAGAGGAATAAAAGGTAGCTCGACGGGGAGGTTTTCACCAGCAATTTCTTCAGTGATTTGGAGCGATTTGCTGGTGCAAATCAGTGTCTTCAAGTGCGTTTCATGCAATCAAACAAGCAAGCATCCAAAGTAATAGATGTAAAGTTTTCTTTATTTTGTTTTGTGTATTTCATTTGTATTTGCTTGTTTTATCTTGTATTACTTTTGTAATATGTTGTAAGAAGTTTCTCCGCCTCTGACTTGTTATCGAGAAGGAGTGTTTTTGATTAGTGGTGGTATTGACATCTATAGAGCTCATTGGAGCTCAATCTGTGGAGTAGAAATCCTAATATTCCGAACCACGTTATATCGATCATGTTATTGTTTCATTGAGTGTATTTGTTTTTGTTATCATTATTTTCGCTACGTAAACTAACGTTTGTAGCAACCACGTTCAAATTCCGTCAAGCAATGACGAATGTGCTATTCACCCCTCCCCTCTAGCGACGTCCAATTCCTAACAAGTGCTATCAGAGCGAGGCCACTCTTCAAGGTTTAACAACTAAGGGAGCATGCTAGAGGAAGAAGATGGGGATTAAAGAAAGATTGGGGGATGACATCAATCCACCACCATCATACGAACTCTATGGAGCCAAGGATTTCAATCTATGGGTGATAAGAATGAAATATTTTCTAATGTGCGATTATGATAATTGGATTAGTGTGATGGTAGGGTTTGATGCTCCAAAGGATGAAGAAGCAAAAAGGCTTAAGAAGAAGAAGTGGAGCAAAGAACAACTCTGATACTACAACATAAATAAAAAGGTAATGGGTATATTACTTAGTGTAATCCCTAATGATGTTTTGTGTATATTAGGAGATTATAAGGATGCCAAGGAGCTTTGGAACAAGCTTGTTAAGCTCCATGAAGAACTCTCAATGGCTCAAGAGATAGAGGAGCATAAGGAACAAGAATGCTCTTCGGCTCAATTAGACAAAGAGGCCGAAGAAGCAAGCTCATCCTCACAAGAATGTGAGGATTCAGAAGTTGAGAAGGAGTCAACATCCGGATAGGAGGTCCAGAAGTGTTCGACATCCGAGGAGGAAGAAGAGGTGGAAGAAGTAGAAGAAGCCTCCACCTCTAGGATTGAGGGGGAGGAGAGAATTTCCACACCAGAGCAAACATAAGAGGAACCATCTACCTCTGGTCAAGAAGAAGAGGAAGTTCAAAATTCCACCACCACCCTAGGTAACTCAAACACATGTGTCAATAATAAAATTCATATAATATATTTTGAATGTAGGGAAGTCAGACACTACAAGAGAAAGTGTCCGAAAAAGGTCAAGAAGATGACACAAGTCGTGCCAAAGACCAAGGAAATCGGTGCCCAAAGACAAAAGAGCAAGGAGCATGTCATTTGCTTCAAATGCCATCAAAAGGGGCACTATAGAAGCCAATGCCCTAGGGGGAGAAGGCCTAGAAAGAGTGAAAAAGGAGCATTAAATGTAGGGGGAGCTTCTAAAGGAAACCCTAAGGTAAATTTAAGTAATGCTCATTCTTTATATAAGGTTAAAAATCATGCTTTTAATTCACTTGCAATTTATCATAAAGAGCATGTTAGAAATAATATATTTTATTGCTTAGGGGATAAACATGTCAATCATAGAAATAAGAAGAAATTTGAGATTAATATCCCTAAAACAATCCTACCTAGGGAAACTATTAGGAAGGTAGAGGGGCATCTAGGCATTAACCCTAAGAAGGATAGGCATATGCCTAGGAGGAATCCTTCCCAAAGGATAAATGAAAAATCAAAATTGGGAAGATTAGAGTTGGAGAACCAAGCCTTGAGGTTATGGCTTGAGAAACTTGAAAAGACCCTTAGAAATATGCAAAATCAAATTCAAGGGGCTAGGAGTCAAAGTCAAGGGAGTAAGAGGCAAGAACCATATAGGATCCAATGTTTGGGTCACAAGCCTATGTCCAAGAAGGTAATGCCTACTTATCACAATGTTCCATTTGATTATGGAACTCAACCTAGGTCTAGGAAAACCAAGGTCAAAAGGGAAGTCATCCCTAGAGTTGACCATGGTAAGTACCTAGTAGCTAAGGTTTCAAGGAACCCAAGGGAGGCCACTAAGAAAGTTACTAGGGGAGTCACCCCTAGAGTTAACCTAGGCAAGAACCAAATGACCAAGGCTTCTAAGCCTAGAAGGGTCATTATGAGGGTATCTAGGGAAGTTATCCCTAAGGAATACTTAGTACACCCAAGGAGCTCCAATAGGTATTGGGTTCCTAGAAGCGTGATCGATTCACGCTAAATGGGTTAGGATGTGTCAACCTTGATTGGATAGGTAGTTAACCTAACCATAACAAAGTTGACACTTTAGGACATTTTCAAGGTTATGTGATACCTTGGAAATAAGGTTGAATTTTAATCCTAAAGAATTTTAGGAAGTGCCAATATATTTTGAGGATTTTGATAAATTGATCAAATTGGCACAATCTAGGTTTAGAGGTCATAGTGTGCCATTTTGGATTTTTGGCACACTTGGGAGAAGAGTGATAATATGGAAAAATGAATTTAATTCAAACAAATGACAATTAATACTAAAATTTAGGTATTGTTATACCTTTATATCTTATTTTCCATGATTTGTTTGCCATTGCCATGTCATGACATCATATTTCTTTTTAATCATATTATATGTCATGATAATGCTTAGGTCTATTTGTTTTATGTCATGTATGCTTATCTTAATTTTATGCCATGACATCATGATTATTATAACATGCTTATTTATGTTATCATTTATGCAATAATCATCATTCATGCATTTAGGACTTATGAAAATTGATTTAAGGACAATTGACATAACTTCAAGTCCCATGTATAAGGGAATCAAATAGTGTTGCCTTGGAAAAATGCATGAGACCTTAGTTTAGGATAACCAAAACTCACATCTCACATCACATTGACATATGTGTGTATTGATACACCCTAGATACATGTGAGATGCTAGGAAATGAGTTAAGTTCATGGTGCATAGTTTTTGCATCTAGATGAACTCAAACTCATCTTATACCATGAGGAATCATGAGGAAAGCTTATGTACAATTCATGTGCATTAAGCCCATAGACTATGGTTCAATATAATTTTTTAAAAACATTTCAAAAATATTTTAGAAAACCTTGGTGAAGTCTATCTTTTGATAGCAATCACCATTGATAGAGTTGGCACAAAGTAGGGGTCAAAACATTGAACTTTTCAATGGTTTTGAACTTTGTGCCAATCTCCTATTTTTATGGGTATTTTATTTTTCAAAAACTTTTCACCCATAATGATTGTTATAAGTAGTATACATATGAAGTTTCAAGATTTTTCAAAATAAGTATATTTACTTATGTATTTCTCAATCTCGTTTTCTGAACTCTAATTTCTGCATTTGCAAAAATCAATCGACTGCCATGGATGGCAGTCGACTGGCGTTAAGGGCAGTCGACTGTTGACTAAAGAAGTCGATTGCCAGACCTAATTTCGGGTAAACAAGGTTTGTTTAGCCTGATTTCAGCTATGTTAGGCTACCATAATTGCTCCTAACCCTAGGATATGCTTTGGAAAACATTAGAAAGGGTGAAAATCCATTGAATATGGATTATGAGAGTTGTTTAGAGTGTGAATCAATTTTAAGGATGATGGATGTATTCTTCCTCATGAGGGGGATAATTTTGAGTTTTTAGAAAAGTGAGGATTGCCTCTCTTTAGTGATATGAGACTTATCACTAGGAAGAATGAAGCCATCCTAGATGTTTTTTTTGGACCAAGGGGGATATTATAAGATCTCATTGGGATATGAGACATTGACACCCTTGGGGAGAGCCTTTTTGATGTCTGTCAAAAAGAGGGAGAATTAAGGAAATTTGGGAATTCGCAATTTGGAAAATTGGGATGATTAGATTGAGTTAGTGTTCTAACTCAATGATGTTGGTTTTTGTAAAACAGCAAATAGGGGAAGATTATTTGTGCAATCGTCCCAGGTCACGATTGACTAAACTCGAGTTAGACTCGAATAGTGTTTTGATTTTTGACATTGATGTTTGATAAAGGAGTTGACCATTGTTTGACAATGGGTTGACTAGATGGTTGACTTGGGGTTGACCATAATGGAGAAGTCCAAGTGGGACACTTGGCATGGAATGTCCAAGCATGGGTCTTGACAAGAGAAAGTCCAAGTCTTGAGTACTTGACATGGAAAGTCCAAGCTTGAGTCATGGCAAATGGAAAGTCCAACATGGGTTGGCAAAGGAAGTCAAAGGGTTGATATTGGCGGCGTAAAGTCCAAGCGGGAGTCTTTGCAGTGTAAGTCCAATGGTTTGGCATTATAAAGTCCAAGAGGGAGTCTTGTCAGCATAAGTCCAATGGTTTGGCAGCGTAAAGTTCAAGCGTGTGTCTTGGCAGCGTAAGCCCAAATGTGCCTTGGCGGTGTAGACCAACTTAGCAT
This sequence comes from Wurfbainia villosa, assembly GCA_025175895.1. NCBI lineage: Eukaryota > Viridiplantae > Streptophyta > Magnoliopsida > Zingiberales > Zingiberaceae > Wurfbainia > Wurfbainia villosa. The sequence goes on along the minus strand of CM046000.1, from coordinate 30,198,124 downwards.
GACAATAACCGATGGAAGCACTTGAAGGTTAGCATATGGATGAACAAGTCAAGGATGACTTAGAGGGATCCGATAGGTGTAAGGTTGACAGAGGTGGCTAAAAGGCTTAGGTCTATGCTAAGGGTGGTCTAGCAAGTATGAGGGCATCATACTTGGGGTTAAACCTCATGGTTGAAGTTATCAATCAACTAGGCTTTGGACCAGTCGATTGGTCAAGTGTTTTGACACTTGGCAGTCGAGTTGACTCTGGGTTGTCAACTGGGATTATGACCAGTCGACTACTGTGAGTCGACTGGTGTTCGACTATGGCAACTAGCCTTGGCATTCGACTGCCAGCATTGGCCAGTCGACTGATGGCTTGAGCAGTCAAGTGCCATGGATGGCAGTCAACTGTTGGTACTCAGAATGCTCGGTAACCGACTGATCAGTCAGCTACGAGATTGGAAGTCGACTGATGGGTAATGGCAGTCGACTGGCAATATAACCGTTGGCTTGAATGCTGACATGGATTAAGTTCATTGTGAGATAATGACACTGTTTGTAGTCAATTGGGGCCTTATAGCAGTCGACTATCAGGCGGAAATCCAGGTCGCACGGAGGTATAAAAGGAGTTCGATGGGGAGGTTTTCTCCAGCAATTTCTTGACCGATTTGGAGCGATTTGCTGGTGAAAATCAGGGTCTTCAAGTGTGGTTCAAGAAATCAAACAAGCAAGCATTCAAAGCAATAGTTGTAAAGTTTTCTTTACGTTGTTTTGTGTATTTCATTTGTATTTGTTTGTTTTATCTTGTATTACTTTTGTAATCTATTGTAAGAGGTTTCCCCGCCTCTGACATGTTTTCGAGAAGGAGTGTTTTTTATTAGTGGTGGTATTGTCTTTGCTAGAGCTCATTGGAGCTCAATCCGTGAAGTAGGAACCCTAAGGTTCCGTACCACATTATATCGATCGTGTTATTGTGTCATTGTGTGTATTTGTTTTTGTAATCATTATTTTCGTTGCATACACTAACGTTTGTAGAAAGCATGATCAAATTCCATCAAGCAACAACGAACACATTATTCACCCCTCCTCTAGTGACTCCAATTCCTAACAAGCTTGACTAGCAGTCGACTGGTGCCCTTCAGCAATTTACTGATGGTAGGATCACTCACCTGCAACATAGAGTTAGCACATAATACTTAATTAATGGTAATTATGATGGTTCCTTATCGTCCGACCTCGACCTAGACCTTCCTCCGGAAGTCTTAGTCATATCGCCTCCTATATTCGTCCCCGTATGGAGGACACGTCCTTACCATCACTCCGCATCTGGTGCCTACCTCTAGTCCTCCTGACTTGTTGCTTAGCTTTCGGTCACCACTGAGTTTCCTTATCTCTCTGAGGTTCTCCTAGTGCCACCCGACCACCACAGTTTCTCGTCCCAAAATTCTCCTAATGTCATTGACTTTCAGCTTAGCTTAATACATTACATGCACACTCAATACAGCATGTGAGATAACAATAATAACATAACTTTGAACCTTTGCTATTATCAAAACCTAGGTTTGATTATCTTGTACCCCTGCACCAATAGATAATGGGAGTAAGATTCCTAACCTATCCTAGGATAGTTTTGGCGTTTTTAAGTTCAGTAGATGTGAGATCTTGATGGGTAGAGATCATGAAGAGGGAAAGATTACCTTTATATTGTTTAACATAGAGCATGAGTGGACCCTTAATCAATGGAACCTTTTCTTTGGGTTGCCTAGTGGGGGAGAGAAAAGGACACCTATTTAGTTTAATTCAAGATCATTTTGGTCAGAGTTAATAGGAGAAACCTCTTTTGACCCTTCTAGAGCCAAAACCTCCTGATTACAAAACCCAATTTTTTGATACATCCACCGGATTATGGCAAGTACAATTTTTGGGAGAGGGGAGAGTGATGGTGTAGTAAGGGTGAGTAAAATTTTGTGCTTCCGGAGTATGCTAGAGGGGAATAATTCTATTGATGTGGTATCTCAGTTCATTTGACACCTAGTGAAGATGGGGAATGCACCCAAGGGGTGATATCATCTTTGGGGGTTTATTGATCCACATTTGTGACTCGATGGGGTACGATTGTGAGGGATTAGATAGGGTAGAAGGGAGCCCTAGTATAGACTTAGGGGTGTGCATGGCAATGAGGATGATAGTTAGAGAAGGATATTCATTTTGCTTTGTAAGGAATAGTTTGCCACCCCTTAGACTCCCTAATACCGATCGTACCACCATCACCAACTGTGTCAATTGGAAGTTTGATTGGAAGGTGGAGTCCCTACCACACGTGGGACCCTCTACTCATGCACCCCTTTCACCTCCTACCCATCACTCACCCATAGACCCACCCATGTATAGGAGTCCACCTAGTCCACGCCCTGATCTTACACCTGCACCACATTCCTTCCATTCTTTTGGGTAGGATATGGGATTTTCTACTTACAACTTCTCAGAGTTTCGATCACACCTTGATTGAACATTTTCAAAGGCCCGAAGAGTTCTATGGCTAGGCCCGATACTATTTTCAGGAGGAGGCTGCCTACCGCTAAGAGGTTTGGGAGTTTATGCAAGATACACGATCACAGTGGACCAGGGAGGAAGAGCACCGAGCAGTCGCTGTGTCCACCAGTTCCTAGCTTGACCATATATACATGTGGCACCAGCGGATGAGCACACGATTCTCCCAGGAGCTCGACATGCTGAGACTTCCAGATTTCCTACCGAGGCCACCACGCTAGAGGTATAACTACTATTTCACTCTAGGGGAGTCCTACATTTTGCTTGTTTTTCTGCTAGTTTAGTTTTTGACATCTATGTTTAGTTTTTATTTGTTCTGCTAGATTATTTTGATTTATTTGTTCATGCATATAGTATTTAAATTCCTGTCAGCACTTAGTTGTTGGTCACTTTAAGTTGCCTCAGTGATATTTTCAAAAATCTCTACGATATGTTTCCATGCAAGAGATAGTTTAACTTCATTTATCCTTTAGTACTTTATTTTTAGATGCTTTGATGGATGTTCTAGATTTTCACTTCTTGGCTTTTAGTTTCACTTACACTACTCGAATATTTTGAAAGGGAGAATCTAGTACATATGTAGTTATGTTTCATCTCAATAGTCTAGTACTTTGAAATCCATAGGTGACTCTAGATTTAGCATTTTAGTTACTGGAGAGGCTCGAATTGTGTAAACCCATTCGAAAAACTCAAAATTATAGTGAGGATGATTAAAAAAAGGTGAGAGAAAAAAATTGAGAGTTAAAAAATAGTTCCGTGGGTGGAAATGGTTAGGTGCCCCTTTGAGACTGAGTTAAGTTGTTGGAGAAACACCTACAAATTTCTCTCAATACCAAGCACACCTTTGAAACTTTATGCTCATTCTACGGAACGACCCTCGCTTAGCGCAGGTAAGTGCCTAAAATATAAAGACCTTAGGAAATCTATAGGATGATGACTTAACTCAACATGGAATGTGTATCCCTTAAGAAATTCTCTTGGCACATGCACGTAAAGCTAACCTAGTGAAATTTTAGAACATATCTAATTTCTTTAATTGAAAGTACCACTCGATAATTTTAGTTAACATTCTAAGTCTGGAAACGATACTTTTCGAAATCCATGGCACTGAGGTTTGCTTGAGGACAATCAAAGATCTAAGTCTAGGGATCTTGATGTGAGCAAATCATATAGGATTTTTGGAGTAGTTTTAGAACACATTTCATTGCATTTCATACTTATTTCATGAATATTTCCTTTAGCTTTCACCTATTTTCTATTTTCTAGTTTGGAGATCTACGTTTGCTATTTTTATGTGTAGGATGGCGTTTTGGAGGCAAAATGGCTCTACAAAAGGAGCCCAAGAAGGGAAATCGTGCACTGACCGTGTTCCCAAGACATGTGCGTGCTTTGGAAGAGAAGGATAGCATCAAAACAGAATTTCAGAGGAAGACACGACTGACCATGTGAAATTCACACGATTGACCATGTCAAATTTACACAGTTGTGCCTATTCCCGACACCAAATTTAAAGTTGATTTCCAGCCTTCCACACGGTCTACCGTGTGGATTCCACACAATCGGTCGTGTGGATTCCACACGACCGTGCGATGTCATTGTGACTTATGCAAATCAAGGTTCACAGATAATTAAGGAAAGGCATGCCTAAACCTAAAGAGAGAGGCCCGACTGCTGGGACGACAAGAAGGTGCCCTAAAAGCACTAGAGGCTCGCAACTGGGAGGAATGAAGCAACTCGAAGTCCCAAATCGACACTCCAACACCTTGAAGAATCACCAAGGCACACATTGGATCCAACTGAATGTACTTTCTCTCTTCATACAAATAATTGGATTGTAATGATTCATAAACAGATGTCCTGTGTTCATTCTTTTTTATCCATGGAGTAGATACTTCGATTCTAGGATTAGGAAGTAGCTTGTGTATGTTGGACATTCTAGTTCAAATATTTATTCATTTCCTTTGAATATATTTACAATTTATGTTGTTTAGATCATTGAAAGTTATGTTTTGATTCTATTTCTACACCACGAAGTTGATACAAAGGTGGAAAGCATTTGCATCGAAATCTAGGAGAACCAAGGAGGGACCTTACGGTCATCCTCACTCCCATAACCGTAGGAGGGAGGATATGAATGAGTAGGATATGAAATATGATCCACCTCTTCATAGGGATTAATAGGATAGCCTAGGACACCAAGAACCTATTATAGCAGAAGGTCCAAAGTAGGAGACATCAACTCTAGAAGGGTTGAGAGACCCCTGTGAGAGGGGGCTCCGAAAGATAACAATCCCTAAGCTCTGACGATTCGAAAGGGAAACTTGGCTAGGAATAGGTAGTTCCCAATAGAAGCAAAAGTTTATCGGGATAACACACGTTGATCCTCCCCCAAGATCATAACTAGAGATCCACGGAGCATTAAATTGATAGAATATTCAACAACGCACAAGTGAAACTGAAATCCTAGAATCCTTTGAGAAACATTCAACCCCCTTTTCTTTCTCCAAGTGACACCGAATTGGAGCCAGGACCATCGTCGACCTCGCACCTGACTCACAAGAGATTTACTCTGATCAAACCACATTCACTGGAAAAACGATACTCAAATCACAATCTTTGTAGGATTGATACATAAATTGTTACTTGATGACAACCGTGCACTTGCGGGCATTGAGTGCGAGCGTGCATTTCAAATCCTTAGCGATCTGAGCCGAAGATTTGGGGATGTGCTCCCGTGCATCAGAATACCAAAAATGAGATATTATATTTTTCCATAAAAACTTTTATACTTTCTACTTTGTAATACGAGCTAAAATTTCAGCCTCCATCCACTTAGAGAAATAATTAATAGTCACTAATAAAAACTTCTTCTGACCTGTCCCGACCGGAAATGGTCCTATTATATCCATACCCCATTTATCAAAAGGATAGGATGACATAACTACTTTCATATACTTAGCCGGCTGATGCTGCCAATTATGAAGCATTTGACAACTTTCACAGTGTTGTACCAATTGTATAGAATCCTTCATTAAAGTAGGCCAAAAATATCCAGGCAACATCACTTTTTGAGCCAAGGATCGACCTCCTATATGACCCCCACAAGCCCCTTCATGTACCTCTTGCAACACATAATTTGCTTATGTCTATCCCAAACACTGTAACAAAGGTTCGACACAGGTTCTCTTATATAAAATTCCCTTTATTATACAAAAATGAACTACTTGTTGTTTAAACTGCCAAGCCCTCACAGGATCATTAGGCACCGTTTTATCTTGAAAAAATGAAGCCAACTCTTTCTTGCAATCCTTCTGCATTCACTCTTCTAATCTTTCTCCTTGAGGTAATAATTCAATTTGTGCTATCACCTCCCGAGTACTCTAATTTCCTAAAGAACTAGCTAATTGTGCCAATTCATGAACCCTCTAATTTTTTACCCGAGTAATATTTTTCAACAATACTTCCGAGAAATTCCCCTTAGCTTTCTCTACTAATTCACAATAATTCCTACACTTATCGTCCTTAACTTCAAATCCACCACTGGTCTGCTGTACCACCAGCTAAGAACCCATATGCACTATTATCGGCTCAGCTCCTATATTCTTAGCAGCTTGCAAAGCTATAAGGAAAGCTTCATACTCAGCCTCATTATTAGAAGCTCATAAATGCAATCTAACTGCTAAATTATCTTCTTCCCCTTATGGTGAAATCAAAATTACCCCAACTCCCCAACCCTCTTTTTTAGAAGACCAATCCGCATACATGGATCTATTAGTAATATATGAGAGGTGTCCTAAGGCAATCGCCTTATGGTTGTACCATTTATTTGATAAATGAAGATTCACTATTTGAGTATATATATTTTCATGTATTTGATTGGATCTTAAACTCATTTACTGAATGTCCACAATACGATTCACAGCATGAGAGAATTTGTGATTGGATCACAACTAGTGAGTATCTCTACATGTGTAATTGTGATGTATTAGAATTATCCCTAGTCGATGAATTGATGCATTCGGACGCCATCGATTCTATTGAGGTATACTCTTTGGTTTATCCAAGCAGCTATTTCTCACTGGCTGGAGACATTGGGATGACCGGAGTTGATCGTGGATGCTACTTATGGTAACTAGTGTTAGTTATAGCCCTAGAGCCAATCATGTGATGGTTGAAAAGGGAACATTTTGTATCATATTCAATAAAGGCAAAGGATTGGTTATTATATTTACATCTTGCTTGTGCCAGCTAAATTAAATATAATAATGCCCTAGAAAAGTAGGCTCTTATCTACAGCACATCAATTGGCAGAATTGATTATGAGAGGCTGTAGAGAACACTTTCCTAAATGTTCCTAGTCAAGTATTAATATGCAAGGGCAATATTAATACATAAAGACTAGCATGTAGGTCGATTGATGACTTGATCTCACAAGTCATGGATATATGATATCAAGTTGACACATGGGTATATATTAGAGAATATATACTGAACTGACCCGCCATGAGAAAGTTTCATGGATCGTTATATGAGTGTCATAAACTTTCTCATGTGACTATTGGTATGAATAGTCCTCGAACCTGAAGTCACTACGGTTCCCTACATAAGGAATTATGTACTTTGGTATCGTCAAACATCACCCGTAACAGGGTGGACCATAAAGGCGATTACTGGGTATATAACAAATTATGCGGAGGGATGTGAGTGATGTAGATGGGATCTATCCCTCTTATATGACGAGAGTGATATCGGTGGGCCCCTTGATTGAGTAGAACTACTAAAACGCATGACCATGCTCAAATGAGTCAATATGAGATATTGAGCTCATTTGTTTGAGTTAGTTTACTCAGGGATCAAGAAACACATAGATTGATCGAGGATGACACGGTCTATGCCTCATTGGTCAATCTGATATCAAGGATAGAAGGACACGGTCATACATTATAGTAGTCACGGAAAGGTTAGTCGGATCTTGACTTATTTCGTAACTTGGGTAGCAATGATGTATTGCTAGATGCCGCTCGTTGCTTGTGTATCTAAAAGAGTTTAGATCCACTGCCAACGTTATGAGAGCCTATAGGGTCACACACAAAGAGCATGATGATTAGAAGAATTAGTAAATTCTAGTTTGACTAGAATAATTTGGGAATAAGCTTAAGTACAAAATGGTTTTTGGACTTTAAGCTTAATGAGAATTTTAGCTTATTGATTTAATGGGATTAATTCAATATGTTACCTTATTGATTTAATGAGATTAATTCAATATGATAACATAAGCTTATTGAAATAATAAGATTAATTCAACATGCATTAATGCCACACAAGCATGCCACATAAGCATGCCACCTAAGCTAGATAAGGTGGGCTTATTGAATTAATAAGATTAATTCAACATGCATGAATGCCACACAAGCATGCCACATAATCATGCCACCTAAGCTAGATAAGGTGGAAGGAGACAAAGTGGTTTTTGTCTCCTTAACGTGGCCGGCCAAACAAGGTGTCTCAATGCAATGGATTGCATTGAATGGTAGGAGGTGAAAGGGTTTTTCCAACCCTATAAAAGACTCCATGGAGTGGCCGGCCAAAGTGTGATTGTGGTTGTGTGAGAGCTTGAGAGCTTGGTGGAAGCTTTGGTTGTGTGGTTTTGTGAGTGTAGGCTAGCAAGAAGAGTAGTCTTCTTCTTCCCTTCTCTTTTTCCCTAGCTTCCTCTCCTTTAGGGACTTCTCTAGCAAGAAGTAAAGGAGAGCCCTTCTAGTTTTTCTTTTGTGAGACAAGAGCTTGCTCGTGTGGATATGTATAGAGGCACGGACATTTGAACGTGCTAAAGATCCAACAAACCAAAAGGAAAAGCGGGATTAACAAGGGCACGCAACAAAGGTAATCCTCTCCTATAAGATAGGTTTGGTTTTAGAGAAATTTATTTTGTACGAGGTTTTTCGCAAGGATCACTAGGAAGGATCCTAATTTTTCCGTTCTATGCATATGCTATTTGGCATAAAGAATTCCCTACAAGTGGTATCAGAGCCACTTATAAAGATCGTATAAAAATAGTTTTTCTCTATTTTATATATGATATAGAAGTAGGATGAATTTTATTATGAGTTGATAATTGCATTAGCAAATTTTCAAACATAATAAAATATCCAATGTCTTTTAAAAGTTAAAATTGACATGGTGCATGGTTATGGCCTAGTCCCAAAAAGTTTGTGATTGTGTGTTGTAATTCTTAATACGGCCTGCGTGTCGTGCCTTTCTCCTAAGATTCTTGTTGTAAAATTAGCTTTAGACTCGAATGTAACTCGAGTATTTCTCCTTTTGTAATATACAACAAAGATGGAGGGTCCATTGGAAGATAATGTTACAAGGAGGAAGTCAACAACACAAGGCAATCAAAAGGAAGCACTTGGGAGAAGATGTTATCCCTAGGTTGACCAATCAATCTTCTCATTGGCTTGAGAAGATTGTAGAATAAGGGCCATAACCATGACACACTTAGTTTAACTTGTATGTGATGCATGTTAATTTAGCTTATATGTGATGTATGCTAATATGTATGTGATGCATGTTTAAGTTTATATCTTAATAAGTCAAATACGATATGCCTACCAAAGTTTGGTACTCACTACTTCCTCGATCATTTGTTATTGGGTTTGCCAAAGCAAAGCAATGCATTTTATCTTGGAAGAGTGCGAGTGGACAATCGTGATGTCCCGCTATCCAACTTGGTTAAGACTTAATTAAGTTTTTCTTAATTAGTTAAGAAAGTAGAGGCATATATTAGCTTTGAGCATAAGTTTTAAAATTAGTTTTATGTGATTTCAACATCGCACTTTGTCTTAGAAGTGGTCGCTGTCGATATCCAAGAAGGCCCTGTGCTCGCCAACCGAAGTTGGTTTAGGAATAAACACTAAACTAATCTAAACTTAACCAAAGCTATTAAAGAGTTACATCAGATGTAATTGGCAAAAGATTGCCTACCTAATCATACTACGTCTTGGGCGATTAGCCAAAGCTAACTCAAGACGAATTATGATGTGGATCTTTATCCCATATAAATTTATAGCTAAATAGTAGCTAATGATGTAAGCGAAAAGTGTTTGCCTACATCAATGATTAGCTCATATCAAAGCTATGAGAATTTAGTGGGAGCCTCATTTAATTAAAGGCCTAATTAAATGACTTAGGTATGATACTTAATTTTGCATTTTATTGTTGTAGATCACCATGTCATCTAACACGACACACCCCCTCAACTTGCGATCTGTCCTTGAGAAGGACAAGCTCAATGGAGCGAACTTTCTTGACTGGTATAGGAACTTGAGGATTATCCTCAAGCAAGAACGCAAATTGTATGTCCTAGAGCAGTCTACCCCTGAAATACTTGCCCCTGCGGCCACTCGTGCTGAAAAAGATGCTTATAAGAAGCATCAAGATGACGCATTAGATGTGTCATGCCTTATGCTTGCAACCATGAACTGTGAGCTTCAGAAGCAACATGAGAACATGGATGCCTATGATATGGTTGAGCATTTGAAACAACTATATCAAGGACAAGCCAAGCACGAGCGTTTTGAAGTGTCTAAGGCTCTTTTTGCATGCAAGATGCAAGAAGGAACACCTGTAGGAACTCACGTACTTAAAATGATTGGGTACGTTGAGAACCTTGAAATACTAGGTTTTCCACTGAGCCAAGAATTGGCAACCGATGTTATCCTGCAATCGTTGCCGGAAGCATATAATCAATTCGTCATGAATTATAACATGAATGAAATTGATAAACCTTTGCCTGAGATTCTCAAAGATGTTAAGAATCACAACCGAATCTCAAAAAGAAAGTTAGTAACGTACTAATGGTCAAGAAGGGCAAAGGTAAGCACAAAGGCAAGGGTAAGACCCAAGACAAAGGCAAGGCCAATTCATCCACTTCAAAGGGTAAAGGTAAAGTACCTAAGGAAGGGGACTGTTTCCATTGCGGTGAGACTGGACACTGGAAGCGAATCGCAAAGTCTACCTTGAGGAAGTAAAGAATAAAAGAAGTGGGACTTCGCCTCGGTATACACGTTATAGAAGTTAATCTATCTATTTCTTCTACATGGGTATTAGATAGGATGTGCATCTCACATTTGTACTAATGTGCAGGACCGAGAAATAGTAGACTAATGGCAAAAGGCGAAGTGGACCCACGAGTAGGCAATGACGCAAAGTTGTGTCAGAGTCAGAGGAACATATTCCTTGTCTTTGCCCACTGGGCTTATCTTAGAACTAGAGGAGTGCTTATATGTATCTTCATTGACAAAGAACATAATTTCTGTATCTTGTTTAGACAAGAAAAACTTTTCTTTTATAATAAAGGACAAATGTTGTTCCATTTATTTGAATGAAATGTTCTATTGTAATGCACCACTTATGAATGGTCTCTATGTTCTAGATTTAGAAAACCCAATATATAACGTAAATACCAAACGGTTCAAATCGAATGATTTTAACCAAACATATCTCGCAATCGCCGCTAGGTCACATAAATGAAAACGATATCCCAACTCCATAAAGATGGATTATTGGACTCATTTGATTTTGAATCATATGAGGTATGCGAATCTTGTCTTTTAGGAAAGATGACTAAAACTCCATTTAGTGGACATGGCGAGAGAGCGACGGACTTGTTAAGACTCATACATACTGATGTATGTGGCCCTTTCAATGTCGAAGCCAGAGGAGGCTATAAATACTTTATTACTTTCACTGATGATATGAGTAGATTCGGCTACTTATATTTGATGAGACATAAGTCAGAATCCTTTGAAAAGTTCAAAGCATTCAAGAATGAAGTACAAAACCAACTTGGTAAGCGTATTAAGCTACTTCGATCAGATCGAGGTGGTGACTACCTTAGTCAAGAGTTTCGTGATCCCCTGGATGAGTGTGGGATAATATCCCAACTCACTCCACCTGGAACACCACAATGGAATGGTGTATCTGAAAGGAGAAATCGTACTCTATTAGATATGGTACGATCAATGATGAGCCAGACTGATCTACCTACTTCCTTTTGGGGACTAGCTCTAGAGATGCCGCTTTCACACTTAATCGCGTCCCCATCAAAAGTCAGAGAAAAGACACCATATACGATATGGATCGGAAGAGTCCCAAAATGTCTTTATAAAGATTTGGGGTTGTGAAGCTTATGTAAGACGTCCAAGTCTCGAGATAAACTAGGACCCAAATCAGATAAGTGTTATTTTGTAGGATATCCCAAGGAAACTAAGGGATATTACTTTTACAATCCCACACTTGGCAAGGTGTTTGTTGCCAGAAATGCTGTCTTTCTAGAAAGAGAATTTACTTCTAGAAAAACTAGTGGGAGTAAAATTCATCTTGAAGAAGTTCAAGATGACGATAACACTAAGGCTTCGATGGAAAATGAACAGGAACCACAAAGTGTTGTGGATGAGGAAAGTGTTGCCCAAAGAGTTGTGGAGCAGACACCTGTTCAAGTAGACCAACCTCTTCGTAGATCTGATAGGATCCGTCGTCAACCCGAGAGATATTTTTTTCTCTTGACTGACAACGGTGAGGTATTGCTTGTCGATCTTGACGAGCCTACATCCTATCAAGAAGCTATGATGAGCCCAGATTCCGAGAAATGGCTAGAGGCCATGAGATCCGAAATGGAATCCATGTACACTAACCAAGTATGGACCTTGGTTGATCCACCTGAAGGGGTAAAACCCATTGGGTGTAAGTGGGTCTTTAAAGTAAAGACTGACATGGATGGTAATAAGCATACCTATAAAGGTAGATTGGTGGCTAAAGGATTCAAACAAATTCATGGTATTGACTATGATGAAACCTTTTCACCAGTTGCGATGCTTAAATCCATTCGGATCATACTTGCTATTGCAGCCTACCACGATTATGAGATCTGGCAGATGGATGTCAAAACCGCTTTTCTGAATGGAAAGCTACTCGAGGATGTGTACATGACACATCCTGAGGGTTTTGAAGATCCAAAGCATCCTGGAAAGATATGCAAACTGCAAAGGTCCATTTATGAACTAAAGCAAGCCTCTCGAAGCTGGAATCTTCGATTCGATGATGCAATCAAGGAGTTTGGTTTCATCAAGAATGAAGATGAACCTTGTGTCTACAAGAGAAATAGTGGGAGCACAGTTGTATTTCTTGTCTTGTATGTAGATGACATACTTCTCATCGGAAATGATATTCCCTCACTCCAGTCTGTGAAGATGTTGTTAGGGAATTGTTTCTCGATGAAAGACTTAGGTGAAGCTGCCTATATTCTAGGCATCAAGATCTATAGAGATAGATCTAAAAGATTACTTGGCCTAAGTCAGAGTACATACATAGATAAAGTGCTAGATCGTTTTGCTATGCAAAATTCCAAGAAAGGATTTCTGCCTTTATCACATGGTGTGAGTCTTTCGAAGACTCAATGTCCCTCTTCTAAGGAGGAGAGAGATCGCATGGATAAGATCCCTTATGCATCTGCCATAGGGTCTATCATGTACGCCATGCTTTGTACTCGTCCTGACATCTCGTATGCTTTGAGCATGACGAGTAGATACCAGTCGGATCCAGGTGAAAGTCACTGGATAGCAGTCAAAAATATTCTTAAATACTTACGAAGAACGAAAGAATATTTTCTGATATTTGGAGGCAATGAGGAGCTAGCTGTAAAGGGTTACAGTGATGCAAGCTTCCAAACAGACAAGGATGACTATAGATCGCAATCGGGGTACGTGTTTTGCCTGAATGGTGGAGCTGTGAGCTGGAAGAGTTCAAAGCAGGACACAGTTGCTGATTCTACAACAGAAGCCGAGTATATTGCTGCGTCTGATGCAGCAAAGGAGGCTGTTTGGCTCCGCAAGTTCATCAGTGAACTTGGGGTAGTTCCTAGCATTACAGATCCAATAGACCTCTATTGTGACAACAATGGAGCTATTGCACAGGCTAAGGAACCTCGATCACATCAGCGGACCAAACACATACTGCGGCGCTTCCATCTCATTCGAGAGATCATCGATAGAGGAGATGTGAGGATATGCAGAGTACCGACAGAAGCTAACATCGCAGATCCATTGACCAAGGCTTTGGCACAGAGGAAGCATGATGGTCACACTAGGTCACTAGGTATTAGATATCATAGTGATTGGTACTAGTGCTAGTGGGAGATTGTTAGTTATAGCCCTAGAGCCAATCATGTGATGGTTGAAAAGGGAACATTTTGTATCATATTCAATAAAGGCAAAGGATTGGTTATTATATTTATATCTTGCTTGTGCCAGCTAAATTAAATATAATAATGCCCTAGAAAAGTAGGTTCTTATCTACAGCACATCAATTGGCAGAATTGATTATGAGAGGCTGTAGAGAACACTTTCCTAAATGTTCCTAGTCAAGTATTAATATGCAAGGGCAATATTAATACATAAAGACTAGCATGTAGGTCGATTGATGACTTGATCTCACAAGTCATGGATATATGATATCAAGTTGACACATGGGTATATATTAGAGAATATATACTGAACTGACCCGCCATGAGAAAGTTTCATGGATCTTTATATGAGTGTCATAAACTTTCTCATGTGACTATTGGTATGAATATTCCTCGAACCTGAATTCTCTACTGTTCCCTTCATTAGGAATTATGTACTTTGGTATCACAAATGTCACCCGTAATAGGGTGGACCATAAAGGCGATTACTGGGTATATAACAAATTATGCGGAGGGATGTGAGTGATGTAGATGGGATCTATCCCTCTCATATGACGAGAGTGATATCGGTGGGCCCCTTGATTGAGTAGAACTACTAAAACGTATGGCCATGCTCAAATGAGTCAATATGAGATATTGAGCTCATTTGTTTGAGTTAGTTTACTCAGGGATCAAGAAACACATAGATTGATCGAGGATGACACGGTCTATGCCTCATTGGTCAATCTGATATCAAGGATAGAAGGACACGGTCATACATTATAGTAGTCACGGAAAGGTTAGTCGGATCTTGACTTATTTCAGAACTTGGGTAGCAATGATGTATTGCTAGATGCGCTCATTGCTTGTGTATCTAAAGAGTTTAGATCCACCGCCAACGTTATGAGAGCCTATAGGGTCACACACAAAGAGCATGATGATTAGAAGAATTAGTGCATTCTAGTTTGACTAGAATAATTTGGGAATAAGCTTAAGTACAAAATGGTTTTTGGACTTTAAGCTTAATGAGAATTTTAGCTTATTGATTTAATGAGATTAATTCAATATGTTACCTTATTGATTTAATGAGATTAATTCAATATGATAACATAAGCTTATTGAATTAATAAGATTAATTCAACATGCATGAATGCCACACAAGCATGCCACATAAGCATGCCACCTAAGCTAGATAAGGTGGGCTTATTGAATTAATAAGATTAATTCAACATGCATGAATGCCACACAAGCATGCCACATAATCATGCCACCTAAGCTAGATAAGGTGGAAGGAGACAAAGTGGTTTTTGTCTCCTTAAAGTGGCCGGCCAAACAAGGTGTCTCAATGCAATGGATTGCATTGAATGGTAGGAGGTGAAAGGGTTTTTTCCAACCCTATAAAAGACTCCATGGAGTGGCCGGCCAAAGTGTGATTGTGGTTGTGTGAGAGCTTGAGAGCTTGGTGGAAGCTTTGGTTGTGTGGTTTTGTGAGTGTAGGCTAGCAAGAAGAGTAGTCTTCTTCTTCCCTTCTCTTTTTCCCTAGCTTCCTCTCCTTTAGGGACTTCTCTAGCAAGAAGTAAAGGAGAGCCCTTCTAGTTTTTCTTTTGTGAGACAAGAGCTTGCTCGTGTGGATACGTATAGAGGCACGGACATTTGAACGTGCTAAAGATCCAACAAACCAAAAGGAAAAGCGGGATTAACAAGGGCACACAACAAAGGTAATCCTCTCCTATAAGATAGGTTTGGTTTTAGAGAAATTTATTTTGTACGAGGTTTTCTTTCGCAAGGATCACTAGGAAGGGATCCTAATTTTTCCGTTGCGCATATGCTATTTGACATAAAGAATTCCCTACAACTAGTTCATTGGAATGACTATCTATAAGACTTCATATGGTTCTCTGCATATATGGATATGTCAATGAAGTTCTTACTGCAGCTTAAGTGCGATGTTGCTTTGACTTGTGGTTTTCAAGTCATCTATGTCATGGAGACTTATGCTTTAACATCTTAAACAAGCATCTCCAAGGAGAAGTGGACTCGGGATGATTGGGTATAAGTCAAAGTGGCTGAAGATGTTTGAATAACCTACATCGGATTCATCACTCCTTGCGAGGAGATGTATACCCTATAGCCTCTTGTCGGATTTTTACTAAAGTCTTTGGCCAAAGAATTTCATGTTTAGAGCATGGTACTCTTGGATACATGTGTAGTAACTTGAATCCAGAGGACGAGGAAGTAATACTTAGGCTTGGTGTGACGTAGTCAGCCTAGTGGGGACTGACACAATAGACCATGTCCTGAACCAAGTGGGTATAAGATGAGTGAAAGGAATGGGGCACAATTCATTGTAGTTGCTGAAGGGTTTTAGAAAAGGTTCTGAGATCAACCGTTGATTTTTCGATTAATTAGGGATCATAATGTACTACTAGGTGCCACTCATGATCGTTCTATAATTAATAGTTAATTATAGATTGCCAACATAAACTGGGAACCTATTTGGTCACACGTATAACGAGCATAATCTGAAGGATTTAAAACAAGCTTGAGAATAGGATTCTCAGATCGAGAGAGACTTGGTTTGGTTGGACAAAACAAAGAGCGAGTATGAAATTGTTTCAGTCGCATCAGAAGCATGGATGGCCCGAGTCTTATGAAGACATGATGGATGAACCAAATCGATTTGGTTCTAATCCAATGGTGGAAAATAAACCAAAGTGGTTTGGTTTGTTTTAAACGAATGAACCAAAGTTGGTTCGGTTCGTTTTAACTTAAAATAGACCAATGCGGTTTGGTTTATTTTAACTTAAGTTATTGGAGCGGGTTAACGGGTTTTGGTTATGAACCAATAACCGTTAGAAGAATGTGTTCTCTATAAAAATATGGCTTAAGAGTTTTTCGTGGAGAATTAATCGGTTCAAGGTTTTGGAAACCCTAGCCTTCTCTCCTCTTCCTCCTCTAGGGTTGCCGCCTGCTTCATTGGCCGCCAAGCACCTTGTGCAATCGCCCATTGGAGTTGTTGCTCCTCCTCCTTGCCATCGACTATCCACTAGCCGTCGGCAACTCCTTCGACCATCTTCCCTTGGCTCTGGTGACCAAGGACCAGCCGACAATCTTCTTTGGTCGACGTCAATTCCTCCACCACAAGCTATCCAGTTTGGAGAGGTCATTTGGTCAACATTTTGTGCTCTGATAGCGACCTACTTTTCGGGGATCAGATCTACGACAATCCTCATAGGTGGAGAGTTAAGTTTTCATCAATTGGTTGACGAAAACCGCTTCTGAGAAGCAAGTTTGCGAAACTCATTTTTGGGATATGAATTTGATTCGGATTGTTATCGTCTCTTGGATCACAACGACTTCGATGTGAGGCTAGTACCTTTCATGAAGTCGGGGCTCGTGGCTTTGTGAAGCTATCTTGATGATACTTGGCATGGATACGGATAGAGGCGAAACTCGCGAGGGTCGCTTGGTTGATGCCATTCCTGCTTAACGTAATTCGTCAGGTATACTTAGTATAAGTTTCTTTTTATTGCAAAATTTGAAATGTCGATTATGTCAAAACATGTTGTATCCTTGCATGCGTGTGGTGTGTGTGTTGTAATAAATAGTTTATTACTTGTTTTTGCTTCCACTATGTGCATGTTTACGAAACATGTTCGAACACAACACCCACGTCGGTGCCATGGGAACCCAACAGGATCTGACTCCTCTTTATGTATAGTCTCCACCAAAAAATCAGCCAATGCCTAAGCCTTAATAGAAATAAGAGGTTGATAAGTAATATCATATTCACTAAGTTCAGTAGCCAATTTAATGAGCTTCCCCATAGCCCCTGGATGAGTGAGAATTCTGCCCAAAGGAGTATCAGTAAAGACTACTAATGGATGTGATAAAAAAAATAAGGTCGCAGTCTCCGAGCAGTTAAAACTAATTCCCAAGTTAATTTCTCCAAATTAGTGTAATGAACTTCAAGTCCATTTAATAGATGACTGATACAATATATTAGATATTATTGACCTTATCGTGTCGAACTAATACTGAACTTACAGAAACTACAGAAAGAGCCAAGTACACCCACAACATTTCTCCGAGCTAAGGCTTAGCTAAAAAAAGGTGGCTCGGACAAGTATTCTTTTAAAGACTAAAAAGCCCTATCACAATGTTCATCCCATTGGAAACGATTAGCTCTTTTCAATATTTAAAAAAGGGAAGACTCCTATCTGCCGACCGAGATATAAACCGAGATAAAGCAGTAAATCTTCCTAATAAACTTTGTACTTCCCTCAAATTTTTTGGAGGTTGCATTTGCTGAATAGCATCAATCTTACTAGGATTAGCTTTTATGCCCTGCTCAGTAACTACATACATCAAGAAACACCCCTGTGTAACTCTTAACACACATTTCTCTGGATTAAGCTTCATTCTATATCTGCGCAAAGTAGTAAAAGTTTCCTCCAAGTCTGGTACCAACTGCTTGAGCTGTAAAGTTTTAACTAAGATATCATCAACATACACTTCCACATTCCTTCCTAATTGCTTCTCAAAGATTTTATCCATCATCCTTTGATTAGTAGCCCCTGTATTTTTCAATCCAAAAGGCATAACAATGTAACAAAAAGTTCTTTCAACTGTAATAAAGCTGACTTTATTCTAGTCTACTAATGCCAATAGTATTTGGTAATATCCTTGATAAGTATCCATCATTGAAATAAATTGATGTCCCACAGTAGAGTCAACTAACTGATCAATAAGGGGCAAAGGATAGGACAAGCCTTATTAATGTTGGTGCAATTGACCCAGGTCATGATTGACTAGACTCGAGTTTGACTCAAGCGGTATATTGATGTTCGACAAAATGTATTACTATGTGATTGTCATGGGAAAGTATAAGTCTTGGGTACTTGGCATGGAAAGTTCAAAATTGAGTCTTGGCAATTTGAATGTCCAACATGGGTTGGCATGGAAAGTCCAAGCATGGGTCTTGGCAAGGGAAAGTCCAAGGTTGAGTCTTGGCAATTGGAAAGTCCAAAATGGGTTGGCATGGAAAATTCAAGCATAGGTCTTGGCAAGGGAAAGTCCAAGCTTGAGTCTTGGCAAATAGAAAGTCCAACATGGGTTGGCAAGGGAATTCCAAGGGTTGATATTGGCAACGTAAAGTCCAAGCGGGAGTCTTGGCAGCATAAGTCCACTGGTTGGCAGCGTAAAGTCAACGTTATAGTCTTGGCAGCATAAGCCCAATGTGCCTTGGCGGTGTAGACCAGCTTAGCATGACAATAGCCGATGGAAACACCTGAAGGCTAGCGTATGGATGAACAAGTCATGAATGACATGGAGGGATCCGATAGGCATGAGGCTGATAGAGATGGCTAGAAGGCTTAGGTCTAGGCTAAGGGTGGCCTAGCAAGTAAGAGGGCATCATACTTGGGGTTAAACCTCATGGTTGAGGTTATCAGTCGACTAGGGCTTTGGACCAGTCGATTGGTCAAGTATTTTGACACTTGGCAGTCAAGTTCACTCTTAGCAGTCGACTAGGATTATGGCCATTCTAATTGATTAGTGTCGACTGGTGTTCAACTGTAGGAAATGGCCTGGCAGTTGACTACCAGCATTAGACAGTCGACTACCATGGATGGAAGGTGACTGTTGGTCGGGGTTGCGGGTGCAGAATTCTCGATAGCCGACTGGTCAGTTGGCTACGGCCCTGTGAGTCAACTATTGGGTAATGGAAGTCGACTATTAGTGTATCCGTTGGAACTTATCCAAAATGGATCGAGTTGTTGTCTCACAACGACTATAGGAGCAGTCGACTGATGGTCTCAATCAATCGACTACTAGGCGAAATCCAGCCCGAGGTGAAGCTTTAAAAGGAGCTTGTGGAGAATGATTTTGACATGGTTTTTTGAGGCAATTTGGAGGGGGATTTGCTACTGTAATTCAGACCTTCAAGGCTCTTCTCAAGCAACCAAAAGCAAGCACTCAAGTTCACATTATTTAAAGTTTTCTTTACTTGTATTTGTATAGTTTACTTTTATTATCTTGTATTTGTTTCTTATTATTGTAAGAACTATTGTAAGTGGTTTCTCTGCCTCCGACTTGTTGTCGAGAAGGAGTGTTTTGATTATTAGTTATTAGTGGTGTTTGGCATCGTTAGGGCTCATTCAAGCCCCATCCGTGGAGTATGAACCCTAAGGTTTCGAACCACGTTATATCGTGTATTTTGTTGTGCTTGTATTTTTTTTATTTCTTTATTATTTGTATATCCACTGTGCATAACAAGTTTTGTAGTAAGCACGTGATCGATTTCCATCTACACAACGTATGCGCTATTCACCCCCCTCTAGCGGTCACCAACATTCCTACAATTTGTATCAGAGCTAGGATCTCTTCACCGGCTTCACATCCAAGGGAGCATGCTAGAGGGAAGAAGATGGAGTTTGAAGAAAATTTGGGATGGGATATCAACACCCTAATTCCATACACCTTCTTTGGACAAGAAGGGTTCGAGCAATAGAAGGCACGGATGGAGAATTTCTTCATGATGGACTTCGAAGATTGGATCATCCTAATGAAGGGATTTGAAGTTCCAAGGGGTCCAAAAGGTGGATACCTCAAGAAGAAAAGATGGACCGAAGAGCAAGTCCAAGATTTCTAAAGAAACGATAAGTTAACGCAATTGATATTAAATTCTTTACCTAATGATATTGTGTCTAGGTTAGGTGAATTTCAAGATGCCAAGGAGCTATGGGATAGATTGGTCAAGCTCTATGAACCATCCATGGCTCATGTAGAAAGAGAGCCCGAAGAAGAGAGTACATCATCCTCACAAGAAAGTGAGGATTCGGAGGTTGATAGGGAATCAACATTCGTATCAGAATCGGTGGAAGAAGTAGTATTGGAGGAAGGCTCCACTTCAAGGTTTGAGGGGGAGGAGAGGCCATCTACTCTGGAACAAGAGAAAAAAAATCAAGAAATAGCCTCAACATCCGGAAGAGATGAAGAAGGCCAAACTTCCACCATTGACCTAGGTAACTCAAGCAATTTAGTTAAAAATAAAAATTATATAATTTGATTTAAGTGAAGGGAAGTCAGACATTACAAGAGTATGTGCCCGAAAAGAGTCAAGAAGACTCATCCGGTGCCAAAAATTCAAGAAAAATCAAAGGATGCTGGAGCCCCAATTAGGAAGAACAAGGAGCACATGGTGTGCTTCAAATGCAACCAAAAAGGGCACTATAGAAGGCAATGCACTAGGAGGAAGCTAACCAAGGGTCAAGAAGGAGTCAACCATGTAGGGGGAGCTTCTAAAGCAAACCCTAAGGTATACTTTAATGCACCTTCTAGTTCTAGGTTTAAAAAGCATGCTAGGAATTATTTTAGTACTTTTGCAATTGTTAATAATCATGAAAAGCATGCTAGTAAAAACAAATACTATTGCTTAGGTGTCAAGAATGTAGATTTAACTAAGAACAAACCTAGGAACAATAACTCTAGACCCATTCTACATAGGGAGTCCATTAGGAAGGTAGAAAACCACCTAGGCATTAACCCCAAGAAATCTAGACATATGCCTTGAAAGTTTCATTCCCAAAAGATTAATGAAAAATCAAAATTGTAAAAATTAGAATTGGAAAACCAAGCCTTGAAAAATGTGAAAAGACCCTTGCAAGGATGTAAAATTCAATTAAAGGGTCAAATTGTCAAAGTCTAGGGTGTATGAGTCAAGAACCATCTAGGAGGCAAGGTTTGAGTCACAAGCCTATGTCCAAGAACGTAATGCCTACTTATCATAATGTTCCATTTGACTGTGGAACAAAACCTAGGTCTAGGAAAACCAAGTTCACAAGGGAAGTCATCCCTAGGGTTGACCATGGAGTGTGCCTAGTGGCTAAGGTTTCGAAGAAACCTAGGGAGGCCACTAAGAAGGTTACAAGGGGAGTCACCCTTAGAGTTAACCATGGCAAGACCAAAAAAACCAAGTCTACCATGTCTAGAAGGGTCATTAGAAGGATATCTAGGGAAGTTATCCCTAAGGAATACTTAGTAAACCCAAGGAGCTCAAATAGATATTGGGTTCCTAGGAGAATGATCGATTCATGCTAAATGGGTTAGGTTGTGCCAACTTTAAATGGATGGATAGTTAACATAACCATGGTAAAGGTGGCACTTGTAGGGAAAATTCTGGATCGTGAAATTGACAATATCGCGGGCGAATACTTCTCACAACCGTAGCGGAAACATAATATAAACTGGATCCCTCCAGAGATCCATGCAAAACATATAATCATTTCGATTCACCTACTTTGTCTAGATCTTATCTAGAAGGAGAAGTATATCTTCGATGCGAGCCCTTCGCAATCCCGCAAATCCAAGTGCTGCTGGATCTCAATACGGTAAGTATAACCGTATCTCCACGGTATCCACACTGACACTCAAATGTTTTGGAGTCACATTGTGCTAGCAACCCTAGCAAAGCACTAATAACACTTGGAAGAAGAAGGAGAAGAAGGAGAAGGCTTCTTGGCTTTTCCTTTTCTTGCACACCCAAGTCCAAAAGCCACACTTGTTTTTCACGTTAAAAGCCTTTTAAGCCACAAGCAACCCTTGCCATCAATTCCTCTATCTCCTATTGAATACCATGACTCTTGGTATTTTCCTTCATCAATGCATGAACCTCTCATCTCCTCATCATGAATACCAAGACCCTTGGTATTCACATGCATGATTAATCACATTAATCATGCATGATGATAGATGGCCCTTGCATGATGATTTATCTTCCATGGTTTAACTTGAGTCTAACTCATGTTCAACCAGATTGAGTCTAACTCAAGTCTTGGTGATATGCTCAATTGTTCTTTTAGCCAAACTAAAAGAAACTCTCTCCAAAACAGAATGTCATTTGTGTGTGACCCAATAAGCTCTTGTAACGTTGGCAATGTGTCTAAAACCCTCTTTTAGACACATAAGCAATGAGCGGTAACTAACAATACATCATTGCTACCCAAGTTACAAGAAAGTCGAGATCCAATAATCTTTTTGTGACTATTATCATGTATGACGGTGTCCTTCTATCCTTGATATCTTAGATCGATCAATGAGGCAAAGACTGTGTCATCCCCTTATCAATCTTTATGTTTCTTGATCCCCAAGTGGACTCACTCAAACAAATAAGCTCAATATCTCATATTGACTCATTTGAGCATGGCCATGCATTTCGTGGTCATACTCTATCAAGAGGCCAAAGATATCACTCCCGTCATATGGGAGAGATAGATCTCATCTACATCACTCACATCCCTCCGCATAATTCGTTACATATCGAGTAATCGTTGTTATAGTGCACCCTGTTACAGGTGACGTTAGACGATACCAAAGTACATAACTCCTTATGTAGGGAACCATAGTGACTTCAAGTCTAAGGACTATTCATACCAATAGTCACATGAGAAAGTATATGACACTTATATAACGATCCATGACACTTTCTCATTATGGGTCAATTCAGTACATATATTCTCTAATATATATACCCATGTGTCAATGTTATATCACATATCCATGACTTGTGAGATCAAGTCATCCATTGACCTACATGCTAGTCTCAATGTATCAATATATCCCTTTGTCTATCAATACAATACTTGACTAGGAATGTTTAAGAATAATATTCTCTACAACTTCTCATAATCAATTCTACCAATTGATATACTATAGATTAGAACCTACTATTCAAGGGCATTATTATATTTATTTACTAGCACACACATAAATTAAATATAATAATCAATCTTTGCCTATTATTAATGAAATATGATACATATGATCCCTAATCAATCATCTCATGATTGACACTAAGGGCTGACACTAACAACGCTTTTGGCCATTTTCAAAGTTATGGATACCTTGGAAATAGGTTTGAATTTAAATCCTAAAATATTTTAGGATGTTCTAATATTATTTAAGAAGTTTGATAAATCAATCAAATTGGCACAACTTATGTTTAGAGGTCATAGTGTGCCATTTTTGGGTTTTTGGCACACTTGGGAGATGGTTTGTTTTATGGAAAATTGGATTTAGTTCTAACAAATGACAATTAATACTATAATTTAGGTATTATTATACCTTTATATTTTATTTGTCATGCTTTAATTTCCATATACCATGTCATGACATCATATTTCTTTTTAATCATATAAAATGTCATGATCATGTTTAGTTTAAGTTTTTTTGTGTCATGTGTATTTAGATTTAATCATATTCCATGACATCATGATTTGTGGCAATACTTATTTGTATTATCATTAATGTCATGATCATTCCATGCATTAAATAAAATTGATTTAAGGACAATGGGCATGCCATGAAGTCCCATGTATAAGGGAATCAAGTAGTATTGTCTTAGAGAATGCATGAGACCATAGTATAGGTATAACCAAAACCCACATCTCACATTACATTGACATGTGTGTGTATTGATACACCCTTGACACGTGAGATGCTAGGAAATGAGTTAAGTTCAAGGTGCATAGTTTTTGCATCAAGATGAACTCAAACTCACCTTATACCATGGGTGGATCATGGGGAAAGTTAATGTGCAAGTCATATGCATTAAGCCCATTGATCATGATCCAATATAGGTTTTAAAAAAAAAATTAAAATCATTTTAGAAAATCTTGGTGTAGTCTATCTTTTGATAGAAATCACTATTGAGAGAGTTGATACAAAGTAGGGCCAAAACATTGAACTTTTCAATGGTTTTGAACTTTGTGTCAATCTCAATATTTTATGGGTAATTTAATTTTTAAATATTTTTTACCTATAATGTTTAACATAAGAATTTTCGTGATTTTTTGTATTATGTATAATTACTTATGATTTTTTGAATTCCATTTTTGAATTCTGATTTCTTCATTTTGTAGATATCTGTCGAATGCCGCTTGTGGTCAGTCGACTGATGCATAGGGCAGTCAACTGTTTACTATCAGAGTCGACTGTTAGGCTTGATTTCGGGTAAATCAAGTTTATTTAGCCTGATTTCAACTATGTAAGGCTACCCTAATTGCTCCTAACCCTAGGATATGCTTTGGAAAGCATTGGAAAGAGTGAAAATCCATTGGATATGGATTAGGAGAGTTGTTTGGGTGTGTATCAAGTTTAAGGTGTGTGAAAGTTCAAGGTTGAACTTTTAATGTTAATTTTGATGGTTTAGTGTTCCTATAGGCTTAGGGATTCTCCAAGGACATTGTTGGTGCAATGGTCAAGGGGGTTCAAGCCTTTAGAGGGAGGTTATCCATCATGGGCTGATGGATGTGTTCTTCCTCATGAGGGGGAGAATTTGGAGAGTTGGAGAGTTTGTAGGAGTGTCTCTCTTTAATGATATGGGACTTATCACTAGGAAGAGTGAAGGCATCCTAGATGTGTTTGGACCAAGAGGGAGATTGTAAGATCTCATTGGGATATGAGACATTGACACCCTTGGAGAGAACCTTTTTGATGTATGTCAAAAAGTGGGAGAATTGATGGGAAAATCAATGGGAGTATTTGGGAATTACCAATTTGGGATAATTGGTAAGGAGATTTGAGTTAGGTGTCCTAACTCAAAGGTGTTTGTGGTTTTTATCAAACATCAAAAAGGGGGAGATTGTTGGTGCTATCGGCCCAGGTCACGATTGACCAGACTCGAGTTTGACTCGAGCGGTATTTTGATGTTCGACAAAATGTATGACGATGTGATTATCATGGGAAAGTCCAAGTCTTGGTTACTTGGCATGGAATGTCCAAGCTTGAGTCTTGGCAATTGGAAAGTCCAACATGGGTTGACATGGAAAGTCCAAGCATGAGTCATGGCAAGGGAAAGTCCAAGCTTAAGGATTGGCAATTGGAAAGTCCAACATGGGTTGGCATGGAAAGTCGAAGCATGCGTCTTGGCAAGGGAAAGTCCAAGTTTGAGTATTGGCAAATGGAAAGTCCAACATGGGTTGGCAAGGGAAGTCCATGGGTTGATATTGGTAGCGTAAAGTCCAAGAGGGAGTCTTGGCAACATAAGTCCAATTGTTGGCGGCGTAAAGCCCAAGCGGTTGTCTTGACAGCGTAAGCCCAATGTGCCTTGTCGGTCTAGACTAGCTTAGCATTACAATAGCCAATTGAAGAACATGAAGGTTAGCGTATGAATGAACAAGTCATGGATGACTTGGAGAGATGCAATAGACGTGAGGCTGACGGAGGTGGCTAGAAGGCTTAGGTCTAGGCTAATGATGGTCTAGCAAGTATGAGGGCGTCATACTTGGGGTTAAACCTCATGGTTGAGGTTATCATTTGACTGGGGCTTTGGACCAGTCGATTGGTCAACTGTTTTGACACTTGGCAGTCGAGTTGACTTTGGGCAGTCAACTGGGATTATGAGTAGTCAACTGCTATGAGTCGACTGGTGTTCGACCATGCCAAATAGCCTTGGCAGTCGACTGGTCCACCACACTTATTCTCGAGCATCCCGAGTAAGTACAAAAAATTAAAAGATAACCAAAGCATATCCCTATAATCCCTTAGCAATACTTTGAAAATAGTAAAGCATGATCACTTAGGGTCATCAAGTTTTGAGAATCTAGGCATTCATATTTCCACTTCCTAGACAAGTCAATATCCAAGGTAATTTCAATCAACTTGAATAGATTAAGCATGATGGAACCTAACAAGGTAGATATATGCACTGATACATGATAAGACCGGTGACTACACAAGAAGGGGGGGGGCGAGATATCTCAATTTTAAAAAGAAAATGTAACAACTAAAATAACACAGTGGAAATCCTAACATGACACAACCAAAGCTCGATGAAAATGCGAAACCTCAGCCAAGATAACACATCCAAAACTTAAGCAAAAAACAAAGAACTTGACCAACAATTCGAAAGACACAACACAAGGGAAAACAACACACTAAGACATAACTAATTTTTTACTTGGTTCACAGCTCTCTCCTAGAGCGGCTAGTTCAAGGCTTAACTCTATCTTTTCAACTTTTTGAAGGAAGACTTCAAGGGTGGAGAAACCTCTTAAACAATTTATAGTTTACAGATTATAATGATATACGAATTAAGCATAGGAATCTAATTTGAATGATAGAATACAAATAGTAAACTTTACAACAGAAAAATGATCTCGATTTGATTAGCCTAGCCTTCTTTAATCCTCGTTGAGATCATAGCACCAACACGAATCCTCTTTCTAGGAAGAAGATGTCAAAGCTTTTCCAGTGATCAGATGGGAGCAGAGGAGCATCAACTTTTGATCGTGGTGGAAGCTTTCAAGAACAGCGCTTAGGGTGCGTTTGGTTGGGGGTTTTTGTTGATAACCTTGTTAGGTTATCAACAAAAACCTTGTTTGGTTTAGGTTATGAACAATTACCTAGTAATTGTTCATTACTTGGTTATGGACAAAAACCATTTTAGGGGGAATAGAAAAACCTTAGAGAACCAAGGTTTTTGTTGATCCCCGGGGTTAAGGAATTTTTTTTCCAATATTACCCCTAGCAATATATTAAATATCAATTTGTCAAAACTCCAACCATTTGGACATCGTGCCGATTGTCGGCCACCGCCGCCGGTGCCGTGATCGCTGGCCGCCGCCGCCGCCACTCGCCACCGGACGCCCGTCGCCAGATGCCACCGCCACTACCCGTCGCCACCGCCGTCGTCATCACCGCCGCCCGTCACCGCCTCCGCCTGTCACTGGTAGACCGCCGCCGCCCGTCGCCGACCGACAGTCACCGCCAGCTGTTGTCGACTTTCGCTTGGCTAGTCACCGCCGTCGCCGATCGATCGCCTATCGTTGTCACCGTGGGTTAAATGATCGTCGTTGTTGTCGCCGATCGATCGACCATCGTCGTCGCCGCCGGCCAGTCAACTGTTGCCGCGGTCGGTCGGTTACCGCCGCCGCCGGTTGGCTAGTCACCGCCGCTGCCGATCGGCCGCTGGTCGATCACCGCCTTCGTCGGTCGACCGAGCACTCTCGCCAGCCAATCACTATCGTCATCATTAATATTTCCGTCGTTGTCATCGTCGTTGAATTGATTGAGCAAAAGACAAAGGATAATTTAGTAAAATGATAAATTAAGTTATATATTAAAACCTCCAACCAAATAAGGTTTTTATCAAAGGTTATAGTTTATTCCAAGGTTATGTTTTATTCCCTTGTAATCACATAAGCAACGTTATGTATGATTACTTGAACCAAACGCACCCTTAGGGTTTAGCAGAGAAACGAAGATGACGCAACAATTTTAGAGATTGATCTAGGTTTTTCCTTTCCAAGAACACCTTTTTATTGGCCAAATTCAAACCTGTGAATGAGATCTAGGTCCACACAACTTGGACAAGAAATCAGATATAAACACGTAAGTTGAAACAGATGAAATTCTATCAGAATTGCTAATTCATTTCCCAGTAGTCGAGGCACCAGTTGAGCTCGCCTTATGTCTGTGCGCTGCTGAAAAGGTCCAGTTGAGCCTTCACCTCGACTGCACAGGTTGAAACACCTGTTTCTTCTACAGCAGTTGATGCGACAGTCGAGTGAGACTTGGTTCTGTTCATTGTTGCCCAAGACCAGTCGAGGTGTTGCCTCGACTACACAGGTTGAAACACCAATTTCTTCTGCAGTCGTTGAGGCGACAGTCAAGCTTTCCTTGCTTCTATTCCCAACTACCTTGGACTAGTCGAGGCGCTGCCTCGACTGCACTAGTCAAACTAGATAAGGTTCACAAATTTGTCCTGCATCAGTCGAGGCGTCGGGTGAGTGTGACTCACTTCTTTTTGCTTCTTCTCAGGATCAGTCGAGGCCCCACCTCTACTACAACTCGTCCCATAGCAGTCGAGCTTCACCTACCACCGCTGGTTGCTACACAAGATCAGTCGAAGTGTCTCCTCGATTGTTCCTTGACCAGTCGAGGCACTAACTCGACTGTACCTGCCAACGACATCTGCTTCGACTGATGAATGCAGTAAGGGAAACAGTTGATGTTTCAACTCATTGTTGTCCTTAAGACCCATTGTTTTAGTCAACTCCAAGACTGAAACATGCCTAGTAAAGACTCTACCCAGAGACCCTTTACTTGCCAAGACTCTGGCCATCAGCCATTCTTGGACTTTTCACCTTGCCACTTCCGCAAGGAATTTCCCTACTGCCAAGGAATTATCCCTCTTGGACTTTTCACCAAGATCCACCCTTGGATTTCTCACCTGCCAAGGAATTAACCATCTTGGACTTTTCACCAAGGTCCACCGTTGGATTTCTCACATGCCAAAGAATTACCCATCTTGGACTTTTCACCAAGTTCCACCCTTGGATTTCTCGCACTTACTTAAACCTTTGTCAAACACCTAAACATAACTTGGAGCTTTCAACTCCAACAGTCTCCCCATTTTTGATGTTTGACAACCCATTTATGTTTAGGTCACTCTACCCACATGATTGATCACATATTAGAGAATAGTGACAGACTAAACCATAAAAATTCTCTCCTCCCCCTTTGGCAAACACCGAAAGGGTTTCGTAATCACGGATATTAGATCAGATTATCGTACATCAAAGGTATTCGGTAAGATTGTAGAAAATCAGATATCAACCAAGGTTATGGATATTTACACACTTAAAACCCTCCCCCTCAATACTATCATCATTTTTAGTTTTGAAATCACCCCCCTTTCCTATTCATTTTAATTGTAAATTTACCATTGTTAAGCTTCCTCAAGTTTTCTCTGGTGTTAGAAGTGGTAAACTAACCTAAAGTAAATAAACTGGTCCAGTCGAGCCTCTAGTCGAAGCCTTCTTGCTTTTGGAGGCATGTAGTTGAGTGCCCAGTTGAGGTCTACTCGACTATATAAGCTTGCAAAATGAGCAGTCGAGCCGTTGGTCGAGGTCCACTTGACTCCGTGGCCTACGCAACACAGCCAGTGAGTGTATCAGTCGAGGCTGCACCTCGACTAAAAGCTTAGTCGAGCTCCACGTCGAGAACAACTCGATTTTGTTTAGTCTCAAATAGAGCCCAATCGAGGCACCGACTCGACTATTCTCTGATAAGTGAAACTGGGCAGTTTTTCAGATCAAACTTCAGAAACTCATATTTAATTCCAAAAAATTCATTAACTCCTGAAATTTTTCGTATAGAATTCCAACATTAAACTCCCACCGAGAAAAATATGTGTAAATTAATCTACCTAAGATTTCTCCTAATTGATACAATTTTCACAATTCTGAAAACCTTAATAGTGTTTTCATCTACTTGTATCACCACCTCTAATAGTGATTCCAACCACTAGATAGGATTCACCATAGTGAAAAGAACATGTTTTCAAAACATTTTAATGAATTAACCTTAGGATTGCAATTATCTTAAGGGATCCAATCAATTTTACTTGGTTGGAATGTCCAATTATGATCTTCGGACCAAGTGCACATCAATTATGCATTGGTCTTCCCCATAATTGGTCAAATTAATTATCGCTATCTCGATAACCTTCTTACCCAAGGAATGCAATGAGCATTTCGGGTAAATAGGTTATACATAAACATCTCACCCCACCAACTAGCAATATAAAAACAGTTTTTGTTAACCCTATAGTGTGTGTGAGATGCTTCCCAAGTTATCCAGATTTCCCAATTTCTTGTTGTTATGGTGAGTTAGACCTTATGATCATGAAAGATTTATTACTTACTCAGCAACACACATGCCTAATTCCCTTCTCAAGTGACTAAATTCCTTTTCAGGGAGTGGTTTAGTGAAGATATCATCTAGGTTAGATTTTGACTCAACATAATTGAGTACAACATCTCCCCTAGCCACATGATCTTTAATGAAATGATGTATCACTTCAATGTGTTTGGTCCTAGAATGGTGGATAGGATTCTTTGGGAAATTAATAGTGCTCACTTGTACATTTTTGTATGACTACCCATAGTCCTCCAACGTGTGAGTCATCCACAACAATTGTGATACACTTTCTCCCATGGCTATATACTCAGCCTCGGTGGTGGAGAGAGAAATATAATGCTGCTTCCAACTCGACCAACTCACTAGTGAAGAACCTAGGAACTACCATTCCCCACTCGTACTCTTCCTATCTAACTTGCATCCAGCATAGTCAGAGGTAGTGTATCCAACTAAATCAAACGATTCAGTGTGAGGGTACCACAAGCCAACCTTAATAGTGCCTTTAAGATATCTCATTATTCTTTTCACAACACTTAGAGGAGACTCTTTGGCACATGACTGATATCTAGCACAAACACCCACAACATATAAAATATCAGGTCGACTTGCTGTGAGATAAAGTAAACTACCTATCACACTTCTATAATATTTCAGATTCACAAATTTTCCACCATCGTCACTTCCTATATTCGTATTTTGTCCCATGGGGGTAGATATCTCCTTTGAATTCTCCATATTGAATTTCTTTAGAAGATTCATGGAATACCTAGACTGATGAACATATATACCTTCCTTTGTTTGTTTGATTTCAAGTCCATGGAAGAATGTTAGTTCTCCCACAAGACTCATCTCAAACTCACTCTCAATGTGTCCTATAAACTCATTCATATAATCCTTATTATTTGAGCCACATATTATGTCATCGACATATACCTGGGCCACAAAAATGTTCTCACCATCTCTTTTCAGAAATTGTGTGGGATATATCTAGCCTCTTCTTAAACCTTTCTCTACAAGGAATGTGGATATCCTTTCGTACCAAGCATGAGGTGCTTGTTTTATCCCATAAAAAGCCTTTTTCAGCTTGTACACGTGGACTAGAAAGTCTATACTTTCAAACCCAGATGATTGTTCAACATATACCTCTTCCTTAATTACCCCATTCAAGAAGGCAGACTCTATATCCATTTGATAAAGTTTGAAGGGCACTGAAAAGGTCCCTGAGAAAGGCCACCTCAATCGCATAGGTTGAAACACCGCTTTTCAAGAGCGCTTGAGGGGATAGTTGAGCGAGACTTGCTTCTATTCATTGTTGCCCAAGACCAGTCAAGGCGTCGCCTCGATTGCACAGGTTGAAACACCATTTTCTTTTACAACAGTTGAGGCGACAATCGAGCTTGCCTTGCTTCTATTCACAACTGCCCCGGACCAATCGAGGCACCACCTCGACTGCACCAGTCAAACTAGATAAGGTTCACAAATTTGTCCTACATCAGTTGAGGCATCGGGTGAGTGTGGCTCGCTAATGTTTGCTGCTTCTCAAGATCAGTCGAGGCCCGGCCTCGACTGCAACTCGTCCCACAATAGTCGAGCTTCATCGACCACCGCTGGTTGCTACACAAGATCAATCGAGGTGCCGCCTCGATTGCTCCTTTACCAGTCAAGGTGCCAACTCGACTGTACCTACCAATGACAAGTGCTTCGACTGATGAATGCAGTAAGGGCAACAGTTGAGGTGTCAGCTCATTGTTGTCCTTAAGACCCGTTGTTTCAGTCAGCTCTAAGACTGAAACACGCCTAGTAAAGGCTCTACCCAGAGACCCTTTACTTGCCAAGACTCCGACCATCAGCCATTCTTGGACTTTTCACCTTGCCACTCCCATAAGAAATTTCCCTACTGCTAAATAATTACCCCTCTTGGACTTTTCACCAAGATCCACCCTTGGATTTCTCACCTACAAAGGAATTAACCATCTTTGACTTTTCATCAAGGTCCACCCTTGGATTTGTCACCTGCCAAGGAATTATCCATCTCGGACTTTTCACCAAGGTGCACCCTTGGATTTCTCGCACTTACTTAAACCTTTGACAAACACCAAAACATAACTTAGAGCATTTAGCTCCAACAATACACACATAACAAATATTGAAATGGAGCTCACTCAAAACAACTTATGATATTGCACTACCATATGATTACTTATCTTCTACTTCTCGACTACTATGAACATAAGCACACATAAATCAAGAGGACTTATCCAAAGTAGTGATGAAGACAATATGGATTTAAAGAACAAGAAAGGTAGGCAACAAGGAATACTAAAATAATATGAGATCAATAAAGATAGGCAATAAGGAAGACTAAAAGGACATGAGAGCATTGGAGTAATCACATAATGACTACAATAAAATACTAAGCATGAAATCACTCAACACATCCAACACTCAACTTCCTTGAACCTTTTCAATGTAGTACACAAACTATCTTTTTTTTAAAAAAAAGTTGGATGTGGGTAGATGAGGGAGGGTGAATAGGCCCACCCATAATGGCCTATCTAGTCCATAGCAAACAGCTACGATAAAGACACTGCAAATCCGTTTATGGCTGAAGCTTGGCCAATAAGACTAGTAGAGGTGAATAGGCCCACCTGAATAGCCTATCTAGTCCGTAGCAAACAGCTACGGTAAAGACAAGGCAAATCCGTTGATGGCTGGTCACTTGCCAAAAGTGACAAATGTTGGAGGGTCATCATACGAGGTGGATGAAAGAGACAGGATGGTGCAAGGAGGTACACATGGAGAGACAGATGCAGATGGATAGTACGCATGGGCAGAAGAAACATAGAAGATGCACTTACGCTATGCATAAGTGTAGGACATGTATGAGTTGATGTACCCATGAGAGAGTTAGTTCACATGAGAGATGAGGTACCCAAGAGAGCACATGTACACCCCCCCCCCCTTGGATACATCTCAGATCTAACACTTTGTCAGACATGACATGAGTATGCATCCCAGGCTTTTGTATGATTATGCTTTTTCTTTGATGATATATATTTACCTTTCATAAAAAAAAAAATGTAGTACACAAACTAAGTATTCATAAATCTCCAAAAATATATATTATCAATAAGCTCTCAATAAAAAAATACTCCCACGTAACAAAATCAAATGTCTAACAATAATCTCTTCAAAAACTTTATTCCACTAATGCAAGACAATTTAGAAAGCATGACCATGCTTATTTTTATTCATCAATCACATATCATTCAAAGATATAACATTTTAAATAAAATTTATTTTCTTTTTTGGAAACATGCTTTTTTTTTCTTTCTTTTTTATTTTTTTATCAAACAAAAGATATGTGATTGTGATGATGATAAACTTGCCTTCCCATGTTGCAACTCATGGAAATCTCCTCTCGACATAAAATTAGTAGAATGTAACAATATTTCATCACTTTTTTCCAAACATAACACTCTCCCCCCACTCTTAAACTTGTCTGTCCTGGACAATGTACTCATCTTGTAATCCCCCAAAACTCTCATCATATGATAAGGAAAGGAAACAAATAAAGTTGTGAAAGTAACAATATAATGGCAATGAGAAGATATATCAAGAAAACTACAATGTCATGAAAGTATCGGGTGGAATGTATGACTAATAACAATGACAAAGGAAAGGAGAGATATCAAAAGAAATAACAAGAGAAATTGCCTCCATCATATTGATGCAAGCTTATATTATTGTAATTTCAAAAAGAATCAAAGCAAGTTCTAGAGTGTCAAGTATCACAAGTGTTATCACACACAAGAGGATAAAGGATAGACATGACAATAAAGCTCACTAGGTAAATAAGAATGTCAAGCTTAATCTATCAAGATAGAGTCCACCACCAAAACAAATGACTAAATGCAAGCAATGTACTCAATCATACCAATGAATTTAAAACTAGATAGTCAAAATTAATTATGTTTTACAATTATCACAGCATTATGGAAGGATGTGAAAGGAATTTTTACAATAACTACAACAAAATAACAAAAACCAAATAAAGTGCAAAGTAAAAGAGAAAAACAAGAAAGTATACAACACAAACAAAAAGGTAAAGAAAGATAAGAAAAAGAAAAAAAAAGGAATGGACGCCTCTAAATTCCTGGCAGTTGAAGAAGATTCAGAAGTAGTAGCCAGTGAGGGAGTAGAATGCTCCAAGAAAAGATCCTCCCCAGCGGTTGAAGTCAATTTAGAAGCAATACCCACACCGGGGTTGGAATTATCCAAGAGGAAGCGAATGCCTTCTTCAAGTGGTCAGGATAGTGTTGCACTGCTTCCTCTAATATGATCGGCTTCTTATATGTCTTCTCTGGAGGTCAGAGGTGATTCATCAAAAGTTTCTATCCTGGAGGATGGATTATTGCATTATGTGTTGAGGACTTTATGAGCAAAAATGTTGGAGACTTTTGTTGTGGCAGGAGTGTCCAGTTTGGAGGTTTCCAACTATCCATCACTCCTATGTCAAGCAGATTTAGTTGGCAACTCATCAATAGTATCATCCACATTTAGAATAGCAGCAGCGTCATCAAAACTTTCACATGCATCAATATCAACAAGAACATTTGACACAATACTAATCTTATCTATGTTGGATTGAGCGGATCACTAGAGGGGGGGGGGGGGTTCATAGTGATAAAACTGTTGGTGAGGGGAAACTTCGCTTTCCACTTCAACTCGGTCACTTGTTCATGGTGATCCCTTCTACGTCCCCAGATAAAAAATTTATCCTTGACAAGAGGGATTACCCAAGAAACCTTGTCATCATCGTCCTATTCGATTAGAGTAATCACTTGAACAAATTTGTTGTTCAAGCAACCAACCTCTATTTTACGAATAGTCGTAGAATAGACGATGTACTGATCGCCGGCTTTTGTATTTATGTTCGGGATCCAAGTATTATTTATCCACAAAACAGAATATATCATCCATATAATTGAAAAACAAATATAAACATGTTACAAAAGAAAATAGACAATCGATATACCTCTCGATCTTCTATTGTATGACCTTACTCCTTTCGGACATCGTGTGGGCGACGATCTACCAAAAGTTGAAGCTCCTAGATCACCAATCTTCCTTCCTTGCTCGTTCTGAGCAAGAAGAAGAATAGAAACAAGACTCTTCTCCTTCCTTTAGCCAACAAACAAGCAACAAGCAAATTGCTTGCCGCCGGCCAACAAGGAGAAGGAGAAAGATGGATTCCGGCCAAAAGCTCCAAGGGAAGACCTTAAGCTATGTTTCCACCAGCCAAAGAGAGGGAGAAGGGATGCTTTGGATGCCTGCCAAGGGCTGGAAAGGGCTGCTTGGGCGCCGGCCACCTTGAGGAAGAAGAAGATAAGGAATATTTTTCCTTATTTGGTGCCACCAACTCCAAACCCTAGTTCCAAGCTTCTTGCCGCCCAAAACCCTAATCCTATCTCTAATGGGATTCAACTTGCCGCCCACCCCTTGACCTCCTTTTATAGAGTTAGGGATAAGGCTTGTTTTAATCTTCACCATTGGTTCTAGGGATTTAATTTCAACCGTCGGATCTAGAGATTTACTCTCAACCGTCGGATCTAGATATTTAATCTCTACCTTTGGATCTAGAGTTTTGTTTTCATCCATTGGATCTAGGCTTCATGAGGTATTAATAGGATACAATAGGGACCACGAGGAGGAGTTGGATCTTGGCCACCCAATGGATCAAGCCCACATAAAGTTTGATCCATTAATCATAATCCAATCCACTAAAGGATTATCATTGATCTACCTCACCAACCCCCATAAGTTAACATGGGCTCCATATATTATATGTACATTTTCTCCCAGTGTTTAAGATCTCGAATGTTTGTCGATTAATTAATTTACTGACCATTAATTAATCAACATCTAACTCCAGGGTTTACTTGATGAACCTTATAAGCTCCTCAAGGGGACATCATCATCCTAATATATAGGACACGGTTTCCTCCTATAATCAATGACACACCATATAAATAATATCATTTCCCAACTTACCGAGCCTATCGATTTAATCTATAAATCTTGCCCATTGGTAAATCAAAGAAATGAATACTAAGTATATGTGCCCGTTATTATATCAGGATTAAGAGTATGTACAATATAATATCTGAGGTCTGATTCGATTATGTAGTCAGCAATAAATCGAATCACCTCTAAGTCGGTCCTGCTCAATACACACAAAGTGCACTAGTGTGATTCTATGGTCAAGACAAACCAATACAAAAATCACACTATAACCATTCCAATCGTTTCTCCAATGCCATCTCGGTTGTGAGCCTTTACTTATACTTTACAAGGAGCCGATAACATGATCTCCCGTGTGACACCACACACCATGTTATCTACAATGTAATATATTAGACAATATTCATAGCCATAAAAATATGCAAACAATGATCATGTGATTCTTATTTCAAAATAAAGATGTTCATACAAAAGATAGACTTTTCAGTATACATCCCAACAATCTCCCACTTATATTAAAAGACTATGCTGTCCTCAAAATGCCATACATCTGATACCCATTCCCTCCACATGCCTATCAAAAGCTCTCGCCGGAAGGACCTTAGTGAAAGGATCTGCCAGGTTATCCTCCGATGTAATCTTGGCCATAGCAACTTCTCCACTCTTTACGATTTCTCGTATCTGGTGGTACTTGCACTCTATGTGTTTACTTGCCTTATGGGCTCGTGGTTCCTTCGAGTTTGCAACTGCACCACTATTATCACAATAAATTGTGATAGTTCTGAGCAAACCAGGAATCACATCCAAGTCCATCAGGAAATTCCTGAGCCACACAGCTTCTTTGGCAGCCTCAGAGGCCGCCACATACTCAGCTTCCATGGTGGAGTCCGCCACGCATTTCTTCTTGACACTCCTCCATACAATGGCTCCACCTCCCAAAGTAAACACAAAACCTGAGGTAGACTTACTGTTATCCCTATCTGATTGGAAGTCGAAATCTATGTAACCCACAGGGAGTAATTGGTCTGCCTGGTAAACTAGCATATAATCCCTAGTCCTTCTCAGGTACTTCAATATATGCTTTACCGCAGTCCAATGTCCCTGTCTTGGATTACTCTGATATCTCCTAACCATGCCCACGACAAAGCAGATATCTGGTCTTGTACATAGCATCGCATACATGAGGCTTCCTACCGCCGAAGCATAAGGAACCACCTTCATCTCCTCTATCTCCTCAGATGTTCTAGGACACATCTTCTTAGATAAAGGAACTCCATGCCTGAAAGGTAGAAAACCCTTCTTGGAGTTTTGCATGCTAAAACGATCCATAATCGTGTCTATGTATGAAGCATGGGATAAGCACAACATCCTTTTCCTGCGATCCCTTATAACTTTGATCGCAAGGATGTGCCCCACTTCTCCCAAGTCCTTCATATCAAAATATTTGGACAACCATACCCTTACGTCCGATAACACCTTGACATTGTTGCCAATTAACAAAATGTTATCTACGTATAGTACAAGAAATACCACTATGTTTACGTCACATCTCTTGTATACACAAGACTCATCCGGACTTTGAATAAATCCATAAGACTGGATTACCTCATCAAAGCGGATGTTCCAAGACCTCGAAGCTTACTTCAATCCATAAATGGACCGATTAAGCTTACATACAAGATGCTCTTTGGCCTTCGCAATGAATCCCTCTGGTTGCTTCATATAGATGTTTTCCTCAAGATTTCCATTAAGGAAAGCTATCTTGACATCCATCTGCCACACCTCATAATCTATATGAGCTGCAATGCATAAGAGAATCTGGATAGACTTAAGCATGGCTACCGACGAAAAGGTCTCCTAATAATTGATACCCTCTTTCTGAGTATACCCCTTCGCAACAAGCCTCGTTTTGAAGGTCTCAACCTTCCCATCTATTCCTCTCTTTCTTTTGTAGATCCACTTGTATCCAATGGTTTTTACACCATCGGGTGGTTCTACTAGATCCTAGACCTAATTAGAATCCATAGATTCGATCTCAGCATTCATTGCACTTCGCCAAGATACTGCATCTTTATCTTGGATTGCCTCGTCATATGTCCAGGGATCAGGTTCATGTTCGCCAGGGACCAAATCAGAAGATTCTCCCAAGAACATGAATCTATCAGGTTGTCTCACAACCCTCCCACTATGACGAGGTATCATTTGTGTATCCTCTGTGACATGCAATGCAGTGACTTGTTGTATATCCTCTAGTACCGGTGGTATTGAAGAAGTGACTTCCCCTTTAAATTCCTCCAGAACAATGTTACTCTTGAGCTTGTGGTTCATCACATAGTCTTCCTCTAGAAATCTAGCGTTCGTGCTAACGATCACCCTCTGATCTCTTGGACTATAAAACAAACCACCCATGCTTTCTCATGATAGCCAACGAACATGCATACTTATGTACGAGGTTCCAACTTACCAGCATCTGCCTTCAGCACATGTGCTGGACTCCCCCATATCCGAATATGTCTTAGACTAGGCTTTCGCACAGTCCATAATTCTGTGGGAGTAGAAGGCACTGATTTAGATGGAACCAAGTTCAGAATGTACATTGCCGTATCTAGAGCATATCCCCAAAACGAATCTAGCAACTCAGAATAACTCATCATCGATCTAACCATCTCCATAAGAGTCCTATTCCTTCGCTCTGCTACACCATTCTGCTGGGGTGTGCCAGGTGCTGACAATTGGGATTGAATCCCAGCCTCTGATAAGTAATTCCTAAACTCTCCCAAGAGGTACTCACCACCACAATCAGATCGTAGTGTCTTGATACTTTTACCTTGACGTTTCTCCACACCATCCTTGAATTCTTTGAACTTGTCAAAGCATTCAGACTTGCGATGCATCAAGTAAATGTATCCATATCTCGAATAATCGTCTATAAAAGAGACGAAATACTCAAAACCACCTCTAGCCTGGATAGACATAGGACCACACAAATCAGAATGAACCAATTCTAACACATCTTTGGCTCTATACCCCTTGGCCTTAAAAGGCCTCTTGGTCATTTTACCCTCCAAGCAAGATTCGCAGGTTGGGAAATCTTCCACCACTAATGAACCCAGAGGTCCATCAGCTATCAACCTTTGAATTCTGCTTAGGTTAATATGACCAAGCCTAAGATGCCAAAGATATGTTTGGTTCATCTTCGAAGGTTCTTTTCTCTTATTGGAATTAGAAGATGAGTTATTTACTTCTATTTGCATCGTGGGAGCTTTTGGTTCAAGTGTGTATAAATTTCCTATCAAAGCACCGGAACAGATAATCTCCCTATTCCTTTTTATAACAACTCTGCCATTAAAAGAAATAGAATATCCATCCATAAACAATTTAGAAACTGAAATTAAATTCTTTCTAAATAAAGGTACATAAAGGCAATTCTTAAGAACCAAAACTTTATTTTTCTCAAAAGATAAATAAACATCTCCCACTGCAACAGTTGCCACCTTCATGGCATCACCCAAGTATATGGTAATCTCCCCCTCAGCCAGTCGTCTGGTTTCCTAGAACCGCTGCAAAGTATTGCAGACATGATCAGTGGCTCCCGTATCTACACACCAAGTGCCGGTAGATAACACCTCTAAACATGTTTCAATGACTAGACCAAAAGATATACCTTTGTTCTGCTTGCGATTGGGGCAGTCCTTCTTCCAGTGTCCAGTCTGCTTACAAGTGAAGCACTTGCCTTTCGGCTTCTTCACTCCTCCCTGAGTTCCTCCCACCTCCTTCGTCTCAGTTTGTTTCTTCTTCTTCTTGCCTTTCGACTTAGAAGTATAAACTTTTTGGGTCACCATGGCATGCGTCTGAGCACTCTGACGAAATAGCCCCTCTGCCACCTAGAGTTCTGTTAGAAGCTCCCCAACGAATACTACCTCTTGTTCATGTTGTAGTTCAGGCGAAACTACTCAAAACTCCTAAGTAGAGACTGGAGAATCATATCGACCTGGGTTTCCCCATCGATCTAAGCTCCAAGGACCTCCAGCTCATTCAAATGAGTCATCATCTTGAGAACATGATCCCTCATGGGTGTTCCCTCGATCATGGTGGTCGTCATCAAGTTCCTCATGGTTTCCTACCTTGCATCCCGATTCTGGTGTCTGAAAAGCTCTTTGAGATTGAGCATCATGTCATAAGCAGTGGGCATGGCTTGATGTAGATGTTGCAGTACATTTGACATAGATGCCAAAATGTAACACTGTGCCATCTCATCGGCCTTGATCCACTTCTTATAGCTCTCCTTCTCCTTTTCCCCAGAATCATCCACAGGCTTAGGAGGGCACTCTTCGAGGAGTACATATTTGTATTCCTCAACAGTCAAGACAATGTCGAGATTCCTCTTCAAATCAACATAGTTGGGTCCAGTAAGTTTATTCTCTTTCAGTATCACAACAAGTGGGTTGAAAGTCATTTTGAAAGAAAACCTAAGAATCACATAGATCAAAACATTAGATTTCAAAAAATTATTAATTCCTCAAACAATAAAATTTTAAAATCAACCAACACCTCAAAACACCGAGAATATCGTATGCCACGATAGTGTGGACGTATACGAATTCTATATTTGTAAGAGGAGGTTTTACCCATTAATTTTACTATCTTGTCAACCTAACTTTTTGACAAGTAAAATTAATAGTTGGTTCCTCTTTGGCCCTACAAATAAAAGCAGTGACTCCGATGGGGATACTTATATTTGTATCTAAGTGTTCACCATTACTCAGTACCAAGTTAATTATTTCGGGTTATGTGCCTTCCGATGTTGAAGTACACACGCTCCTTAATAATTCTCTATAACCATATTCGACCTTGTGATCCACAAATAAACTCATCCGATGGGGGGGGGGGGGGGGGGGAAGGCACTCAGAGTCGACGCGCAAGTTTGTTTGCATCACATGTCAAATTGTAATGGAGGCCATGGGAATTTATAAAAATATCGCTCTCCCACTTAGTAATTTGAAATTGAGGAATTTTCTAGCCTACGACATGCATATCAAACAATAAGCAATAAATATGAAAAATAAATTATTTTCCAACTATTATGGCTTTTGTCTTCAATATGTCTCCCGTCGCATCGCCATCTCGTCCGCTCCTCCTACGCCATGTACGAGCCATCCAGAGATCCGAGCCGAGACTAAAAACTATTTTAATTTACATCCATCGATCCTATACTCCATGAGGGAGTGTACATGAAATCTAGATCGAAAGTAAACTAAAATAGAAAGAGTGGCTAAACAATGTCGTATCTAATTTACAAAAAAAAATTAAATACTAGCCTCGTCAACCCCGAGGATTTAACAAAATATACTATTACACACATACAATCACATACATACATATGGCCATAATAGTCGGATCTTATGCCTGCAACCAAAGAGTTAACCTACGCATATCCTACTATTATCTGGCACATATAATATATGAAAAATGCATAAGAGTAACCGAATCCTTAAACACACAAAATCGAAAACCGTGGCTCTGATACCAATTGTTGGTGAGGGGAAACTTCGCTTCCCACTTCAACTCGGTCACTTGTTCATGGCGATCCCTTCTACGTCCCCGGATAAAAAATTTATCCTTGACAAGAGGGATTGCTCAAGTAACCTTGTCATCATCATGCTATTCGATTAGAGTAGTCACTTGAAAGAATTTGTTGTTCAAGCGACCAACCTCTATTCTACGAATAGCCATGGAATATACGATGTACGGATCACCAGCTTTTGTGTTTATTTTCGGGATCCAAGTATTATTTAGCCACAAAATAGAATATATCATGCATATAATTGAAAAACAAATATAAACATGTTACAAAAGAAAATAGACAATCGATATACCTCTCGATATTCTATTGTATGACATTCCTCCTTTCGGACGTCGTGTGGGCAACGATCTACCAAAAGTTGAAGCTCCTAGATCACCAATCTTCCTTCCTTGCTTGTTCCGAGCAATAAGAAGAATAGAAACAAGACTCTTCTCCTTCCTTTAGCCAACCAACAAGCAACAAGCTAATTGCTTGCCGTCGGCCAACAAGGAGAAAGAGAAAGATGGATTCCGGCCAAAAGCTCCAAGGGAAGACCTTAAGCTATGTTTCCACCGGCCAAAGAGAGGGAGAAGGGATGCTTTGGATGCCGGCCAAGGGCTGGAAAGGGCTTCTTGGGCGCCAGCCACCTTGAGGAAGAAGAAGATAAGGAATATGTTTCCTTATTTTGTGCCGCCAACTCCAAACCCTAGCTCCAAGCTTCTTGCCACCCAACACCCTAATCTCAACCATCGGTTCTAGGGATTTAATCTCAACCATCGGATCTAGAGATTTAATTTCAACCGTCGGATCTAGAGATTTAATCTCTACCTTTGGATCTAGAGTTTTGTTTTCATCCATTAGATCTAGGCTTCATGAGGTATTAATAGGCTACAATAGGGACCATGAGGAGGAGTTGGATCTTGGCCACCCAATGGATCAAGCCCACATAAAGTCCGATCCATTAATGATAATCCAATCCACTAAACGATTATCATTGATCTACCTCAGCAACCCCCATAAGTTAATAAGGGCTCCATATATTAAATGTACATTTTCTCCTCGTGTTTAAGATCTCGAATGTCCGCCTATTAATTAATTTATTGACCATTAATTAATTAACATCTAACTCCATGAGTAGTACCACTCAACCTTTTCATCATGTCGGACCAAGTCCACCTATAGGGTTTACATGATGAACATTATGAGCTCCTCAAGGAGACATCATCATCCTAATATATATGACACGGTTTCCTCCTATAATCAACGACACACTATATAAATAATATCATTTCCCAACTTACCGAGCCTATCGATTTAATCTATAAATCTCACCCATTGGTAAATCGAAGAAATGAATACTAAGTATATCTTCCTGTTATTATATTGGGATTAAGAGTATGTACAATATAATATCTGAGGTCTGATTCGATTATGTAGTCAGCAATAATTCGAATCACCTCTAAGTCGTTTGTGAGCCTTTACTTATAGTTTACAAGGAGTCGATAACATGATCTCCCGTGTGACACCACACACCATGTTATCTACAATGTAATGTATTAGACAATATGCATAGCCATAAAAATATGCAAACAATGATCATGTGATTCTTATTTCAAAATAAAGATGTTCATACAAAAGATAGACTTTTCAGTATACATCCCAACAAAAACTTTTTCATTCGAATTCATTTCAAGATACAAGTAAACACAGTAGAAAATAAATGCAAAATAAATGAGACAATATTATTTTTTACTTGGTTCGTAGCCTTCGACTACTACTCCAAGGCCCTAGTGGTCCTTCACCACGCACGGAGGGCAAAGCACTAAAGAACTCCTCCTCGTTGGAGATAGGAGTTAATCGAATACAATAAACCAGAAAAGCTTGTGGTAGAGGGACACTCCCCCTCTCCTCGTTACGATAAAAAACTCCGAGACAATAATATGAAAAGAGATAAACTAAATTAAAACTTATATCGACGAATAAGAAATGAGAACTTAAGATTAGATCGTCGGAGAAGTAGCACTTCGTTATCGGAGAGTGGCAGCATTGCGGAGGCTTTTGGGAACTTAGAATGGATGAGAAAACCCTAGGAGAGACCCTCCTTTTATATCCTTTAAGTCCCTTCTTGAGAGGATCTTCAACCAATCAGATTTGAGCACCAATCCCCTAGAAATGAGGTGATAAGACTTGACTCCTCGAAGCTGATCCTTTACCATCAATCAACTAATGGCTATCATCAGTCGACTGATGGTAATATCAATCGAGTGCTGATCACGGGCAGTCGACTGATGGAGCGTAGTTGAGTGCTCCAAGATGGCAGTCGACTGATGCTAACTGAAATCAAAAGTTAGCTTAACAAAAATATTATTTCAATGGCTACCGACCGTCCAATCTCGACCTAGACCATCCATGGGATGTCTTTGGTCGGATCTACACTTAAGACCATCCCCGCAAGGAGGATACGAACTCACTTACGCTCACACACACGAGCTTACCTCGATACTTACTTTGTGGCTCTTGCTTTCGGCCTTCCACTTGATTCCTTCGGCTCCCTCCGAAGTCACTCGAGTGTCGCCCGACCATCGTGGCTTCCTCTGGGTGTTGCTAGCCTTCAGCTCCAGCCCTAGCACCTTTTTGCACACTCGATTTAGCTCGTGAGATAACAATATGAGCTTAACTTTGTATCGTTTGCTATAATCAAAATTCAGGTTTGACTTAGGTGCCTACTGCACCAACAATCTCCGTCTTTTTAATCTATGGCAAACCCACATACAAAGTTAAGAAAATAATATCATGAAGAATAATAATATGCATGATAATAAAAAATAATAAAGATTAAATAGGAGTAGTAGAGTTTTTCTTCC
Organism: Wurfbainia villosa; assembly: GCA_025175895.1. Classification (NCBI taxonomy): domain Eukaryota; kingdom Viridiplantae; phylum Streptophyta; class Magnoliopsida; order Zingiberales; family Zingiberaceae; genus Wurfbainia; species Wurfbainia villosa. Next base: position 30,153,219 of record CM046000.1, on the reverse strand, counting down.
AAGTCTCCCCCTTGAGGAAACCTCCCCCTTGACCGAGGGTGAGTCTTGGAAGAAGATCTTAATCCTTCCCCTTGATGGTTGCTATTTAGGAAGACTTTATGTAATTAACAATTACTTAAAGTTGGCCTTAGTAAAAAAAAATTAAGTTAAGAATACTTCTTAACTTGGCCATTTTCTCCCTTTAAGACAATTAAGTTTAAATAAATTTGCAAAAATTAAAGTTAAGTAAAAGAAAACATTTACTTAACTATGAAATTAAGTAATAAAAAAAAAATTGACCCCTTAACTTTGGCCTTTTTCTCCCCCTTTTGCTATATATCGAAAAGAGTGTGGGGGGTTTTGAAAAAGAAAATATAGGTATTAAGTTTAAGTTTCAAGTCCAAGCATGTTCCATATTATTTTGAAAATAAAATACTGAAAATAAGCTCATCTACATAATGTTCAACTCTTATTTGACTTGATTGATATAAAGGATCAACAAGTTCTGGTCAGAGTCGGTTAATATATATGATTATACTCCGTGGTTCATGGCGATGCACTAGCTCTACATCTGGAACCAGGAGTAAGGTCCTAACATCTCACGCCCATCTACATGGCTAAGTACACAAACACATTAGTCCTATGTGTTGTGAGATGTATTGGCTCCTTAAATCTATAGGTTCATGATATCTAAGGTATATCCTAAGCTAGTTCCAGGAGCATGTAAAGTAAAAAATAGTAATAAGAAAATATAATTTGTAAACTCCTATTCTACTTTGCACATGCCCAATTTTCATCTTAGTAGACTGAATTCGGCTTCGGGTAGGGGTTTAGTAAATAGGCTTGCCAAGTTGGACTTCGATTCGACGTATTCGAGTTGTATGGTTCCATTGGCCACATGTTCTCGAATGAAATAGTGTTTGAATTCTATATGTTTGGTGCTAGAGTGACATATTGGATTTTTAGTTAGGTTAATTGAGCTAATGTTATCTACGTGAATTTTAGTGTTCGTAAAGTCTAACTTAAAATCTCGAAGAGTGTGCTTCATCCAAAGAAGCTGAGTGACACACTCACCCATCGCAATGTATTCGGCTTCGGTGGTAGATAAGGCAACACAGTGTTGCTTCCTACTGTACCAACTCACTAGACTCGAGCTGAGAAGTTGACAACAACCACTCGTACTCTTTCTATCAAGCTTACTGCCGGCATAGTCCGAGTCAGAGTAGCTGGTTAGTTCGAACTCAGTAGATCTAGGGTACCAAATACCGACATTAAGTATACCCTTCAGATATCTAAGGATACACTTGACGAGAGTTATGTGAGACTCCTTAGCACAGGTTTGAAACCTTGCACACATACTTACTGCAAATAAGATATCAAGTCGGCTTACAGTTAAGTAAAGGAGACTCCCTATCACACTCCTATAGTATTTTAATTCAATTGATATTCCGGTTACATCTTCTTCTATATTTACATTCGTTGCTATTTGGGTATTAATAATTTTAGTGTCTTGCATTCCAAAGCGTTTAATTAATTCCCTAGTAAATTTGCGTTGATGTAGGTATATTTCATCTTTAGTTTCTTTAATTTGTAGACCTAATAAGAAACTCAACTCACCTAATAAATTCATTTCAAATTCACTTTCCATAAGTGAAATGAATTCATTTAGTAGGATCGAGTTGGTGGTTCCGAAAATGATATCATCTACGTAAATTTGGGCTATGAATATGTCTTTACCTACGGTTTTTACGAAAAGGGTTGGGTCAACTAAACCTTGGTTAAATCCTTTGGACTTAAGATAAACCAAAAGCTTCTCGTACCAAGCTTGAGGAGCTTGTTTGAGTCCATAGAGAGCTTTCTTTAATCTAAGTACATCGTCGGGTTTATCTAGACTTTCGAAACTGGGGGGTTGGCTGACATAAACCTCTTCCTTAATATATCCATTTAAGAATGATGACTTTAAGTCCATTTGAAACAACTTAAATCCTCGATGTGCAGCATATGCTAATAACATTCAAATGTACTCTAATCTAGCTACTGGGGCATAAGTCTCGTCGTAATCTAAACCTTCAACTTGACTAAACCCTTTAGCGACTAATCTAGCTTTATTTTTAACTACTTCACCTTTATCATCAAATTTATTTCTAAACACCCACCTTGTTCCAACGATCGTTTTATCATTAGGCGATGGTACTAATTCCCATACTTCGTTTCTAGTGAACTGAGCTAGCTCTTCTTGCATTGCAATAATCCAATCGGGATCAAGAAGTGCTTGGTCAATAGATTTGGGTTCAATTTTGGAAATCAAGGAGATTTGACTAAGGTTTCGGTATGAGGCTCTAGTTCGAACTCCTAGGCTTGGATCACCAATCACTTGGTTGATAGGATGATTCGTTTGTGTCCTAGTTGGATTTGAATTAGAGTCATCTATCACTATGTCTATAGGATGGCTAGTTTGAGTCCTAGTTCGATTTGGGTTAGAGTCATCTACCACTTGGTCGATAGAATGACTTGGTTGACTTAGGTTAGGATTAATACTAGACTTGATCTCTGGATCGGAGTTGAGTCTGGTATGAATCGGCTCGCTAATTGGGGTTGTCGGGGGTTTTGTAGGTTCGTGTCCTTCATCAAACACTGCATTGATAGTCTCCTCGACTCTAAGGGTGTTATGGTTATATACTCTATAAGCTCTACTCGTAGTTGAGTATCCTAGAAAGATTCCGGTCGAGGTTTTGGATGTAAATTTTCCTAGGTAATCCTTAGTGTTTAGGATATGTACCTTACATCCAAATACCCTAAAGTACTTGATGTTAGGTATTTTATCGTGATAAATCTCATACAAGGTCTTAAGGTGCCTCTTTAGCATAAGGATCCTATTTTGGTCATAACACGTTGTACTAACGGCTTCCGCCCAAAACCTATCGGGTAGGTTATTCTCGTTTAACATTGTCCTAGCAGCTTCTTGTAGGGTTCTATTTTTTCGTTCTACTAGGCCATTCTATTGTGGGGTTCTAGGGCATGAGAACTCATGGTGGTATCCATTTAGGATACAGAATTCTATAAACCTGTGGTTCTCGAATTCACCACCATGATCACTTCTAAGTCTTTTGATTTTAACGTTTTGTTGATTTTCTATTAGTTTAAATAGGTTGATTAATTGATCTAGGGTATCACTTTTGTATTTGATGAACCTAACCCAAGTAAATCTAGAATAGTCGTCAATTATAACTAAGCAAAATTGACTCCCATTAAGTGACTTAGCTCTATGTGAATCATATAGATCCCTGTGTAGGAGCTCAAGAACACTTTTGGTTTGTTCTTGATTAGTTAGTTGATGTTGTGTCCTAGATTGTTTACCTTATTAACAAGAATTATATATTTTATTATCCAAGTTGTTGAGGTTAGGCAAACCTCTGACTAAGTCACTCTGACTCATCTTGTGGATGAGTCTTGGGTGTGATTGACTGAGTCATCGGTGTCACAACCAAGATTCCTCTTGCCATGTCATAAGACACTTGGTTGAGGAGTTGGTTAAATTAATAGTATAAATATTATTATTTTTGGTTCCTTTAAGAATTGTTTTAGAAGTTTCATTTGTATTAATTACGCATTCATTTTCTAGAAATATGACCTTAGAGTTATTATCATACAATTGGCTTACACTAAGTAAATTATATTGAAAATTTTCTACCAATAAGACATTTTGAATAATAAAGTTAGAGTTGAGCTCTATATTGTTGGTGCAATCGGCCTAGGTCACGATTGACCAGGACTCGAGTTTGACTCGAGTGATATTTTGATATTTCGACAAAAACATATGACAATGTAATTGTCATGGGAAAGTCAAAGTCTTGTGTACTTGGCATGGAAAGTCCAAGTGGAACACTTGGCATTTGGTAAAGTCCAAGTCTTGAGTACTTGGCATGAAAAGTCCAAGTGGGACACTTGGCACATGAAAATGTTGGGTTTCCGGCACCGCGGCGTGTGTATGTTCAATCACGTTTCGTAAACATGAACACAGCGGAAGCAATAAAAATAATAAATACTCCTATTTATTACAATACACACAACACACGCATGCATATTACAACAAGTGTAGACATAACCGTAAATTTAAATTTGCAATAAAAGGAAATTTATCTACGTTATACCTTTCGTATGACGTGTAGCGGGAACGGCATCAACCGGAACGATTCTCGCTAGAATCGTCTCTATCCGTATCCACGCCGAGTTCCTCGGGATGACTTCGCTAAGCCACAAGCTTCGTCTTCGTACGGGTTACTAGCCTCGTGTTGAAGACGACGTGATCGAGAGATGATCACGATCCGAATCTAAATTCGGATCCAAAACGAGTCCTCAAAACTCGCTTCTCCGGAGAGGTATTTGTTAACCGATTGACGAATCCTTCGTCCTCCACCTCAGAGGATTACCGGAGATCGAATCCCCAGTAAGTTATCCGCTGTCGGATCTCTAACCGTCGTCTAAATGACGCTCCGACGAGAGGAGAAGAAGCTGTCCAGAAAACTGGACAGCTTGGTGGAGGAGTAGGCGCCGGCCAAAACAAGGAAGCCAAGTGCTCACCTTTTCACCGAGGCCTAGGAAGATCACCGGAGGGTCGCCGGAGGGTTCACCGGCTGAAGCTTGGATGCCGACAAGGAGATGACGGCGGCACAACAAGCTGGGCGGCAGCCTAGGGTTGGCGCCGAGCAACTCCAAGGGTGGGCGGCAACTCAAAGGCTAGGGGTTTTGGATTAGGGCTTAATTATCCATTATGCCCTCTTTTATAGAGAATTAATTCTCTTAATGGTTATTGGATCATAACCATTAGGCCCGTTAACACGCTCCATCAAGATAAGTTAAAATAAACCAAACCATGATGGTTTATTTTAAGTTAAAACGAACCGAACCAACTTTTGGTTCATTCGTTTAAAATAAACCAAACCCCTTTGGTTTATTCTCATCCATTGGATTAGAACCAAACCATTTTGGTTCATCCATTACGTCTTCATAAGACGCAGCCCATCCACGCCCATTGCGATCAAACGATTTCATGCTCGCTTTTGTTTGGTCCAACCAAACTTAGTTTCTCGGCCCGAGAATCCCATTCTCAAGCTCGCTTTTAAATCCTTCGGATTACGCCACAGCGGTGACCAAATAGGTTCTCGGTTTATGTTGGCCGCCTATAATTAACCATTAATTATAGAACGATCATGAGTGGCACCTAGTAGTACATCATGATCCCCAATTAACCAAATAATCAACTTGATCCGTAACTATTTCAAACCCTTCACAGATCGAATGATTCGTGCCCCATTCCTTCACTCATCTTATACCCACTTGGTTCAGACATGGTCTATTGTGTCCCTCCCCACTAGGCTCGACTACGTCACACCTAGCCCAAGTATCATTTCCTCGTCCTACGGATTCTAGTTACTCCACATGTATCGAAAAGTACCTTACTCTAAACATGTAATGCTTTGGCCAAAGACTTTAGTAACAATCCGACGAGAGGCCATGGGTATACATCTCCTCGCAAGGAGTGGTGAATCCTTTATAGGCTATTCAAACACCTTCGATCACGTCGACTTATACCCAATCATCCCGGGTCCACATCTCCTTAGAGATGTTTGCTTAAGATGTCAAAGCATAAGTCTCCATGATCAAGATGACTTGAATACCTAAGTCAAAGGAACATCGCACTTAAGCCACAAGAAGAACTTCATTGACATATCTATATATGCAGAGAACTATATGAAGTCTTACGACCGTCACTCCAATGAACTAGTTACCATAACTAGCATCCACGATTAACTCCGACATCACAATGTCTCCACCTGAGAATCACCGCTTGGATACACCAAGGAGTATACCTCGTATTAGTCTCGAGAATTGATGGTGTCCAAATCCATCAATTCATCGACTAGGGATAATTCCGATACATCACAATTACACATGTAGAGATACTCACTAGTTGTGATCCAATCACAAATTCTCTCATGCTGTGAATCGTATCGTGGACCTTCAGTAAATGAGTTTAAGATCCAATCAAATACATAAAACATGTATACTCAAATAGTGAATCTTCATTTATCATATAAATGGTTCATACATAAGGCGATTGCCTTAGGACATCTCTCATATATTACTAACAAACTCCCACTTGGCCTAATGCCAATCGCTACGGTATCCAATACCATAAGCTCGAAAATGACCCTCAAACTTACTTTGAGGTAATGCCTTAGTCAAAGGATCCGCTAAGTTCCTTTCAGTGAGAATTTTCTCGATTTGTATTTCGTTCCTACTGATGATCTCTCTGATAAGATGATAGCGGCGAAGCACATGTTTGGATCACTGATGAGACCTTGGCTCTTTCGCCTGTGCAATTGCTCTATTGTTGTCGCAGTAGACCGGTATTGCTTCAACAATGGCCGGAATAACACCAAGTTCATGAACGAACTTTTTGATCCAAACCGCTTCCTTTGCTGCTTCCGAAGCTGCAATGTATTCTGCCTCAGTGGTAGAATCTGTTGGGTTTCCGGCACCGCGGCGTGTGTGTGTTCGATCATGTTTCGTAAACATGAGCACAGCGGAAGCAATTAAAAATAATAAATCTATATTTATTACAACACACACAACACACGCATGCATATTACAACAAGTGTAGACATAACCGTAAATTATAATTTGCAATAAAAGGAAATTAAACTACGTTATACCTTCAGTATGACGTGTAGCGGGAACGGCATCAACCGGAACGATCCTCGTAAGAATCGTCTCTATCCGTATCCACGCCGAGCTCCTCGGGATGACTTCGCTAAGTCACGAGCTTCGTCTTCGTAAGGGTTACTAGCCTCGTGTTGAAGACGACGTGATCGAGAGATGATCACGATCCGAATCCAAATTCGGATCCAAAACGAGTTCTCAAAACTCGCTTCTCCGGAGAGGTGTTCGTCAACCGTTTGACGAATCCTTCGTCCTCCACCTCAGAGGATTACCGGAGATCAAATCCCCCGTAAGTTAGCCGCTGTCGGAGCACTAACCGTCGTCCAAACGACGCTCCGAGAGGAGGAGAAGCTGTCCAGAAAACTGGACAGCTTGGTGGAGGAGTAGGCGCCGGCCAAAACAAGGAGAGAAAAGCCTCACCTTGATGCCAAACCTATAGGGGATCACCGGAGGGTCGCCGGAGTGTTCACCGGCTGAAGCTTGGTCGCTGGCAAGGAGCTGGACGGCGGCACCACAAGCTGGGCGGCAACAATGTGTTGGGCGGCAACAACATGTTGGGCGGCTACAACTTGTTGGGCGGCAACAACTTCATTGGGCGTAGGGTTAGGGTTTAAGCCCTATTTTATAGAGAACTAATTCTCTTAATGGTTAATGGATCATATCCATAAAGCCCGTTAACCCGCTCCATTAAGATAAGTTAAAATAAACCAAACCATGATGGTTTATTTTAAGTTAAAACGAACCGAACCAACTTTTGGTTCATTCGTTTAAAATAAACCAAAACCTTTGGTTTATTCTCATCCATTGGATTAGAACCAAACCATTTTGGTCCATCCATTATGTCTTCATAAGACACGGCCCATCCACGCTTCCATTGCATCAAACAATTTCATGCTCGCTTATGTTTGGTCCAACCAAACATAGTTTCTCTCTCCCGAGAATCCCATTCTCAAGCTCGCTTTAAATCCTTTGGATTACACTCGCGTGTGACCAAATAGGTTCTCGGTTTATGTTGGCCGCCTATAATTAACCATTAATTATAGAACGATCATGAGTGGCACCTAGTAGTACATCATGATCCCCAATTAACCAAAAGATCAACGCGGTTGATCCGTAACTATTTCAAACCCTTCAAGAGCTTCGAATGAATCATTACCCCCATTCCCTTCCTCATCTTATACCCATGGTTGAGGACATGGTCTATTGTATGCCGTCCCCACTAGGTGACTCGTCACACCTAGCCCAGTATCATTTCCTCAAATCTTCTAGTTACTCCACATGTATCGAAGAGTACTTACTCTAAACATGTAATGCTTTGGCCAAGACTTTAGTAACAATCCGACGAGAGGCCATGGGTATACATCTCCTGAGTGGTGAATCCTTTATAGGCTATTCAAACACCTTCGATCACTTCGACTTATACCCAATCATCCCGGGTCCACATCTCCTCGGAGATGTTTGCTTAAGATGTCAAAGCATAAGTCTCCATGATCAAGATGACTTGAATACCGCAAGTCAAAGGAACATCGCACTTAAGCCCGCGGTAAGAACTTCATTGACATATCTATATATGCGAGAACCATATGAAGTCTTACGGTGGTCACTCAATGAACTAGTTACCATAACTAGCATCCACGATTAACTCGGACATCACAATGTCTCGGCCCGGTGAGAATCGGTGCTTGGATACACCAAGGGTATACCTCGTGCTAGTCTCGACAGAATTGATGGTGTCCAAATCCATCAATTCATCGACTAGGGATAATTCCGATACATCACAATTACACATGTAGAGATACTCACTAGTTGTGATCCAATCACAAATTCTCTCATGGTGTGAATCGTATCGTGGACATTCAGTAAATGAGTTTAAGATCAAATCAAATACATTAAACATGTATACTCAAATAGTGAATCTTCATTTATCATATAAATGGTTCATACATTTGGCGATTGCCTTAGGACATCTCTCATATATTACTAACAGACTCCCACTTGGCCTAATGCCAATCGCTACGGTATCCAATACCATAAGCTCTAACATGACCCTCAAACTTACTTTGAGGTAATGCTTTAGTCAAAGGATCCGCTAAGTTCCTTTCAGTGGGAATTTTCTCGATTTGTATTTCGTTCCTACTTATGATCTCTCTGATAAGATGATAGCGGCGAAGCACATGTTTGGATCATCGATGAGACCACATCAAGTTCAGAGATGAACTTCTTGATCCAAACCGCTTCCTTTGCTGCTTCCAAAGCTGCAATGTATTCTGCCTTAGTGGCAGAATCCGCTATAGTGTCAAGCTTGGAACCTTTCCAACTTATTGCGTCTCCATTCCAGGTGAATACATACCCAGACAAAGACATGGAATCATCCTTGTCTGTCTGGAGCTGACATCTGTATACCCACGTATCACCATGTACCCTTCTCCATATATTAGGAACGCATCCTTAGTTCTTCTTAAGTACTTAAGGATCGTCTTAACAGTCACCCAATGATCCATTCCTGGATCGGTGAGTATCTGCTCGTGACACTCAGAGCATACGATACATCGGGCCTCGTACATAACATAGCATATATGATAGATCCTATTGCGGATGCATAGGGAATCTTACTCATGCAAATCCTCTCGTCTTCTGTGCGCGGACACATAGACTTCGAAAGGTGTACCCCATGCCTGATGGGTAAGAAACCTTTCTTGGATTCCGACATGCTAAACCTCTTTAGCACTCGGTCTATATATGTAGACTGCGAAAGACCAAGCAACCGTTTCGATCTATCTCTATAGATCTTAATCCCGAGGATGTAGGTTGCTTCTCCCAGGTCTTTCATGGAGAATGTCTTGGATAACCAAACCTTCACTGACTGTAAGATTGAAACATCGTTTCCTATAAGTAGTATGTCATCGACATACAATACTAGGAATACGACTGCACTCCCACTAACCTTCTTGTACACACAAGGTTCGTCTGGATTTTGTGAGAAATCAAACTTTTTGATTGTCTCATCAAAACGGATATTCCAGCTCCTGGATGCTTGCTTCAATCCATAAATAGATCGTCGTAATTTGCATACCTTGGTTTTATCAACCGATGTGAAACCCTCAGGCTGTATCATATACACGTCCTCGAGCAGGTTTCCATTAAGGAAAGCTGTTTTCACATCCATCTGCCATATCTCATAATCATAATGAGCCGCTATGGCCAGGAGCATCCGAATGGATTTAAGCATAGCTACAGGCTAATAGGTTTCGTCATAATCAACACCTTGTTTTTGACGATATCCTTTCGCCACCAATCTAGCCTTATAGGTAATCACATTACCATCCATGTCGGTTTTCTTCTTGAAAACCCACTTGCACCCTATAGGCTTTATCCTTGGTGGGTCAACCAAGTTCCAAACTTGGTTTTCATACATGGAATCCATTTCCGACTTCATGGCACCAAGCCACTTATCCCTTTCTGAACTTGTCAGCACTTCTTCATAACTGGTAGGCTCCTCATCATCAATGAGTAACACGTCGTTCGATTCACTTATGAGAAATCCATATCTCTCAGGAATATTACGTGTTCTACGGATCTCTGAAGATGTGGTGTTACAATAGTCCGGCCGATTGCTCATCACTATGAGTTGTCATTGTTGTGCTTCACCGGTATCTCATCAATGTCTATTTGAGTCTCTCGAGCCTCCTCAAGCTCGCGACACTCCCCTTTCTTGCAAGAGAAACTCTTTCTCTAGAAACACAGCATGCCTTGAAACAAACACCTTTTGTTCCACAGGATGATAGAATTGGTAACCCCTTGTTTCCTTAGGGTATCCAATAAATAGACATTTATCAGACTTAGCATCCAGTTTGTCTGATACAGTCCGCTTCACATAAGCAGGACAACCCCATATCTTCAAGTAAGATACATGAGGTTTCTTACCATTCCATATCTCATATGGAGTAGTTGAGACTAGCTTGGTAGGCATTCTGTTTAACAAGTAAACAGCTGTCTGAAGTGCATAACCCCAAAAGGACTTGGGAAGAGTTGCATGATTCATCATTGACCTGACCATGTCCAACAAGGTCCGGTTACGCCTCTCAGATACACCAGTATCTTTGTGGTGTATGTATGGAGTCCATTGAGACAATATGCCATTGTCTCTTAGATAATCAAGAAACTCTTGACTTAAGTATTCACCACCTCGATCCGATCGAAGTATTTTAATACTCTTGTCATGTTGTTTCTCTACTTCATTTCTGAATTCTTTGAACCTTTGAAAGGCTTCAGACTTGTGTTTCATCAAGAACACATACCCAAACCGTGAGTGATCATCGGTGAAGGTAATGAAGTAGCTATAGCCTCCTAATGCTTGAGTTGACATAGGTCCACATACATCAGTATGTACTAAACCTAGTAACTCTCCCACTCGTTCACCTTTTCCAGTAAAAGGTAACTTAGTCATCTTGCCTTTTAAGCATGATTCGCATGTATCGTATGAATCCAATTCAAACGATTCCAGAATTCCAAATCGGTATAATTCGGACATGCGTTTCTTGCTTATATGGCCAAGACGACAATGCCACATATAGGAGTCTATGTGATTATCCTTTCGAGCACGCGTGTTGCTCACTTCGATATTGAAAATGTCACTGGATACGTCCAACGTATAAATGCCATTACTCAAAGTTCCAGTTGATGGAATTCGCTTCGGAGGCACATTGGCTCCCATGTCCCCGGATTAAAATTTTCACTAATGAAAGGATTAATCCGGATGGGATGAGCTTCCTTAGCAACACCATTTCGTCGTCGTGCTAACAACTCGAGTGGTCGCTCAAACAAACTAGTTGTTCAAGCAACTCAACTCTTCTAGTTGACTAGCCGCGGAAGAGACGACGGATGGATCGCCGGTTTTTGTGTTTGTCTTCGGGGTCCATGATTATACAACATATATTCATATACGAACATGCATAATCAAAACAAATAAGAACATGCTCAGATCTGTACATAAAGTTAAAATAACTTTATACCTTACGATCTTCTACCGTATGTCCTATCCTTCTCGTGGACGACGTGTGGACGAAGATCCTCCACGAGTTGAAGCTTTCTAGATCGAGTTCTCCTCTACCTTGTCCGCTGCGAACAAAGAGAAAAACGAACAAAACCTTTTCCTTTCTAGAACCGGCCACCAAGAAAAGAAGTTTGATGTAACCGCCAAGGAACGAATGAATGAACGCCGCCAACTTTGAGACAAAGTTGCCGCCACCAATGGATGAGCGCCGGCCACCAAGAAGCTTGGAACCACCGCCACCAAGGATTAAGGGAGAAGAATGAGGGCCGCCAAGGAAGAAAGGAGAGGTCTACAAGATGGACGCCGCCAAGCCTTGATGGAGAATAATGGGCGCCGCAACAATGTTGGAAGAAGGAAAGTTGCCGCCAAGCTCTATCTCCAAACCCTAGCCGCCAACTTGATAAGAGCCAAAACCCCAAGCCTCAATTCAACCAACTCAGATATCTCTAGCCGCCCAACCCTAAGCCAGTATATTTATAGAATTTAGGAGAAAGTTGGTAAGCCTAAAATATAGGAACTAATTCTATATTCTTGCCGCCAACCCCTAACTCCTCTAGGGTTTGTTGTCACAACCCATGGAGGAGCCAAACCTAATTCTATAATTTAGGCTTAAGCTTCCTCTAATCTCCACCGTCGGATCTAGGATTTAATCTCCACCGCCGGTTCTAGGATTTAATCTCCACCGTCGGATCTAGGATTTCATCCCAACTCGGATCTAGGATTTCATCCCAACCATCGGATCTATGATTTCATCCCAACCATCGGATCTATGGATTAATCCAACCGCTGGTTCTAGGGTTTCATCCTAACCATTGGATCTAGGGATTTAATCCCAACCGTTGGTTCTAGGTTTTGTTTTACATTCTTGGATCTAGACTTCTCAAGGATTATATTAGGCTACGATAGGGACCATAAGGAGGAGTTGGGTCTTGGCCACCCGATGGATCGGAACCACACTAACTTGATCCATCAATGATGTTCCATTCCACTAGAGGATCATCATTGAACTACCTCACCAACCCCCATAAATTAATATGGGCTCCATATATTATTTGTACATTAATCTCCCGTGTTTAAGATATCGAATGTCCACAATTAATTGATTTCGACCATCAATTAATTAACATCTAACTCCTCGAGTAGTACCACTCAACCTTATCATCATGTTGACTAAGTCAACCTGCAGGGTTTACATGATGAACCTTATGAGCTCCTCAAGGGGACATCATCAACCTAATACATATGACACGGTTTCTCCTATAATCAATCTGCACACCATGTAAATAATATTATTTCCCAACTTAAGCATATTGATTTAATCCATCTAAATCTCACCCACCGTAAATCAAAGAAATAAATACTAAGTACATGTGCCCGTTATTATATCGGGATTAAGAGCATGTACAACATAATATCCGAGGTCCGATTCAATTATGTAGTCAGCACTAAATTGAATCACCTCTATGTCGGTCCTGCTCAATACACCTAAGTGTACTAGTGTAACTCTATGTTCAAGATAAAACAATACCAAGCTACACTACAACCATGCCAATGGTTTGTCCAAAACCATCTTGGTTGTGAGCCTCTACTTATATTTTATAAGGGACTGATAACATGATCTTCTGTGCCACACCAAGCACCATGTTATCTACAATGTAAAATATTAGACAATATGCACACACATATAATAAATATATAAAGTGCAAACAATGATCATGTGATTCTTATTTCAAAATAAAATGTTCATACAAAAAGAGCTAGGCTTTCAGTATACATTCTAACAATCTCCCACTTATACTAAAAGACTATGTCGTTATCTCTCTGCCATACATCTGATCCCCATGTCCTCCACATGCCTATCAAACGCTTTCGCTGGAAGGGCCTTAGTGAATGGATCCGCCAGGTTATCCTCTGATGCAATCTTGGCGACAGCAACTTCCCCTCGCTTTACGATCTCTCGTATAAGGTGGTACTTGCGCTCTATGTGTTTACTCGCCTTATGGGCTCGTGGTTCCTTCGAGTTTGCAACTGCACCACTATTATCACAATAAATTGTGATAGTTCTGGGCAAACCAGGAATCACATCCAAGTCCATCAAGAAGTTCCTGAGCCATACAACTTCCTTGGCTGCCTCAGAGGCTGCCACATACTCAGCTTCCATGGTAGAGTCCGCCACGCATTTCTGCTTGACACTCCTCCATACTATGGCTCCACCTCCAAAAGTAAACACAAACCCTAAGGTAGACTTACTCTTGTCCCTATCCGATTGGAAATCCGAATCCGTGTAACCCACAGGGACTAATTGATCTGCCCGGTAAACCAGCATATAATCCCTAGTCCTTCTCAGGTACTTCAATATATGCTTTACCGCAGTCCAATGTCCCTGTCTAGGATTACTCTGATATCTGCTAACCATGCCCACGGCAAAGCAGATATCCGGTCTCGTACATAGCATAGCATACATAAGGCTCCCTCTTTCTGAGTATACCCTTTCGCTACAAGCCTAGCTTTGAAGGTCTCAACCTTCCCGTCTACTCCTCTCTTTCTCTTGTAGATCCACTTGCATCCAATGGTTTTTACACCATCGGGTGGGTCTACTAGCTCCCAGACCTGATTAGAATCCATAGATTCTATCTCTGAATTCATCGCACTTTGCCAAGATACCGCATCTCTATCTTGGAGTGCCTCATCATATGTCCAGGGATCAGGTTCATGTTCACCAGGGACTAAGTCCAAAGACTCTCCCAAAAACATGAATCTGTCGGGTTGTCTAACAACCCTCCTACTACGACGAGGTGCCTCCTGTGTATGCTCTATGACACGCGGTGCAGTGACTTGTGGTGTCTCCTCTTGTACCGGTGGTACTGAAGTCGGTACTTCTCCCGTCAACTCCTCAAGAACAATCCTACTCGTGGGCTTGTGGTTCATTACATAATCCTCCTCTAGAAATCTGGCGTTCGTGCTAACGATCACCCTCTGATCTCTAGGATTATAAAATAAACCACCTTTCGTTCCCTTGGGGTAGCCAACAAACAAGCGCACTTCTGTACGAGATTCCAACTTACCAGCATCTCCCTTCAGCACATGTGCTGGACTCCCCCATATCCGAATATGTCTCAGACTAGGCTTTCGCCCAGTCCACAATTCTACAGGGGTAGAAGGTACTGATTTAGATGGAACCAAGTTCAGAGTGTACATTGCTATATCCAGTGCATACCCCCAGAACGAAATAGGTAACTCAGAATAACTCATCATCGATCTCACCATCTCCATAAGAGTCCTATTCCTTCGCTCTGCTACACCATTCTGCTGGGGTGTGCCAGGTGCAGACAATTGGGATTGAATCCCAGCCTCTGATAAGTAACTCCTAAACTCTCCCAAGAGGTATTCGCCACCACGATCAGATCGTAGTGTCTTGATACTTTTACCTTGACGGTTCTCCACATCAGCCTTGAATTCTTTGAACCTGTCAAAGCATTCAGACTTGCGGCGCATCAAGTAAATGTATCCATATCTTGAATAATCGTCTATAAAGGAGACGAAATATTCAAAACCACCTCTTACTGGATAGACATAGGACCGCACAAATCAGAATGAACCAATTCTAACACATCTTTGGCTCTATACCCTTGGCCTTGAAAGGCCTCTTGGTCATTACCTTCCAAGCAAGATTCGCGGGTTGGGAGATCCTCCACCACTAATGAACCCAAAGATCCATCGGCTATCAACCTTTGAATTCTGCTTAGGTTAATATGACCAAGCCTTAGATGCCAAAGATATGTTTGGTTCATTTGCGAAGGTTCTTTTCTCTTATTAGACTTAGAAGATGAGTTATTCACTTCTATATGCATCGTGGGAGCTTTCGGTTCAAGAGTATACAAATTGCCAACCAATGTACCTGAACAGATAATCTCTCTATTTCTTTTTATAACAACTCTGTCATTAAAAGAAACAAAATATCCATCCATAAACAATTTAGAAACCGAAATCAAATTCTTTCTAAATGTAGGTACATAAAGACAATTTCTCAAAACCAAAACTTTATTTCTATCAAACGATAAATAAACGTCTCCCACTGCAATAGCCGCTACCTTTGTAGCATTGCCCATGTAGACGGTAATCTCTCCCTCAGCTAGTCGTCGGGTTTCCTGGAACCCCTGCAATGAATTGCAGACATGATCAGTGGCTCCCGTATCTACACACCAGGTACCGGTAGATAACACCACTAAACATGTTTCAACGACTAAGGCAGAAGATATACCTTTGTTCTGCTTTAGGAAGGGGAAGTCTTTCTTCCCATGTCCAGTCTGTCTACAAGTGAAGTACTTGCCTTTCGGCTTCTTCACTCCCTGAGATCCTCCCACCACCTTTGCTCTACCTTGTTTCTTCTTCTTCTTGCCTTTCGGCTTAGAAGTAGAAACCTTCTGAGCAACCATGGCTTCTTGCCTTATAACTCGATTCTGGTATTCGAAAAGTTCCTTTTCCCCAGAATCATCTGCAGGCCTAGGAGGACACTCATCGACAGTTAAGACACTATCCATATTTCTTTTCCAATCATTATTGTTTGGGGACAGTAAGTTTGTTTCCTTTAGTACCAAAGTAAGTGGATTGAAAGCCATTTGAAAATCCTATGAATCACAATGATCAAAATATTAGATTTCAAATATTATTGATTCCTCAAAACAATAAAATCCCGAAATCAACCAACACCTCAAAACACCGAGAATTTCGTATGTCACGCTGTGTGGACGTATACGAATTCTACATTTGTAAGAGGAGGTTTTACCCATTAATTTTATTATCTTGTCAACCTTACTTTTTGACAAATAAAATTAATAGTTGGTTCCTCTTTGGCCCTACAAATAAAAGCAGTGACTCCGATGGGGAGGATACTTTTATTTGCATCTAAGTGTGCACCATTACACGATACTAAGGGAATTATTTCGGATTATGTGCCTTACCGCTGTGGAAGTACACACGCTCCTAAATAATTTCCGATAACCATTATTTGACCTAGTGATCCGCAAACAAACCCGTCCGCAGGGAGGAAGGCACTCAGAGCCAACACACAAGTTTGTTTGCATCACACGTCAAATTGTAATGGAGGCCGCGGGAATTAATTAAAATATCCCTCTCCCACTTAGTAAATTGCAAATGAGGAATTTTAAATCACACACAACATGCATATAAAACAAATAAGCAATAAATATGGAAAAAACAGAATTTTTCCAACTATTATGGCATTGTCCTCCAATATGCATCCCGTCGTGTGGCCACCTCGTCCGCTCCATCTTTTCCCGTGCGCAAGTCACCAAAGAGTTCCGAGCCGAGATAAATCATTTTATTTACATCCATTGATCCTATACTCCACGAAGGAGTGTACAAATAATCTAGATCGAAAGTAAACTAAAATGATCGGCTAAACAATGTCGTATTTAATTACAAAAATTAAATACTAATCTAGCCTCGTCAACCCCGAGGATTCAAATAATAAATTTTTACACACATCCATTCACATACACACACATGGCCATAATAGTCGGATCTTATGCCTGCAACCAAAGAGTTAAACTACGCATATCCTACTATTATCCGGCACATATAATATATGAAAAAGTGCATAAAAAATTAACCGAATCCAAAACACACAAAACCGAAAACCGTGGCTCTGATACCATTATGATGGAATTCGCTTCGGAGGCACATTGGCTCCCATGTCCCCGGATTAAAATTTTCACTAATGAAAGGATTAATCCGGATGGGATGAGCTTCCTTAGCAACACCATTTCGTCGTCGTGCTAACAACTCGAGTGGTCGCTCAAACAAACTAGTTGTTCAAGCAACTCAACTCTTCTAGTTGACTAGCCGCGGAAGAGACGACGGATGGATCGCCGGTTTTTGTGTTTGTCTTCGGGGTCCATGATTATACAACATATATTCATATACGAACATGCATAATCAAAACAAATAAGAACATGCTCAGATCTGTACATAAAGTTAAAATAACTTTATACCTTACGATCTTCTACCGTATGTCCTATCCTTCTCGTGGACGACGTGTGGACGAAGATCCTCCACGAGTTGAAGCTTTCTAGATCGAGTTCTCCTCTACCTTGTCCGCTGCGAACAAAGAGAAAAACGAACAAAACCTTTTCCTTTCTAGAACCGGCCACCAAGAAAAGAAGTTTGATGTAACCGCCGGCCAAGGAACGAATGAATGAACGCCGCCAACTTTGAGACAAAAGCGCCGCCACCAATGGATGAGCGCCGCCACCAAGAAGCTTGGAACCACCGGCCACCAAGGATTAAGGGAGAAGAATGAGGGCCGCCAAGGAAGAAAGGAGAGGCTACAAGATGGACGCCGCCAAGCCTTGATGGAGAATAATGGGCGCCGCAACAATGTTGGAAGAAGGAAAGTTGCACGCCAAGCTCTATCTCCAAACCCTAGCCGCCCAACTTGATAAGAGCCAAAACCCCAAGCCTCAATTCAACCAACTCAGATATCTCTAGCCGCCCAACCCTAAGCCGTATATTTATAGAATTTAGGAGAAAGTTGGTAAGCCTAAAATATAGGAACTAATTCCTATATTCTTGCCGCCCAACCCCTAACTCCTCTAGGGTTTGTTGCCGCCCAACCCATGGAGGAGCCAAACCCTAATTCTATAATTTAGGCTTAAGCTTCCTCTAATCTCCACCGTCGGATCTAGGATTTAATCTCCACCGCCGGTTCTAGGGATTTAATCTCCACCGTCGGATCTAGGATTTCATCCCAACCGTCGGATCTAGGATTTCATCCCAACCATCGGATCTATGATTTCATCCCAACCATCGGATCTATGGATTAATCCAACCGTTGGTTCTAGGGTTTCATCCTAACCATTGGATCTATGGATTTAATCCAACCGTTGGTTCTAGGTTTTGTTTTACATTCTTGGATCTAGACTTCTCAAGGATTATATTAGGCTACGATAGGGACCATAAGGAGGAGTTGGGTCTTGGCCACCCGATGGATCGGAACCACACTAACTTGATCCATCAATGATGTTCCATTCCACTAGAGGATCATCATTGAACTACCTCACCAACCCCCATAAATTAATATGGGCTCCATATATTATTTGTACATTAATCTCCCCGTGTTTAAGATATCGAATGTCCGTCAATTAATTGATTTACTGACCATCAATTAATCAACATCTAACTCCTCGAGTAGTACCACTCAACCTTATCATCATGTTGACTAAGTCAACCAGCTGGGTTTACATGATGAACCTTATGAGCTCCTCAAGGGGACATCATCAACCTAATATATAGGACACGGTTTCCTCCTATAATCAACGGCACACCATGTAAATAATATTATTTCCCAACTTACCGGGCATATTGATTTAATCCATCTAAATCTCACCCACTGGTAAATCAAAGAAATAAATACTAAGTACATGTGCCCGTTATTATATCGGGATTAAGAGCATGTACAACATAATATCCGAGGTTCAATTCAATTATGTAGTCAGCACTAAATTGAATCACCTCTATGTCGGTCCTGCTCAATACACCTAAGTGTACTAGTGTAACTCTATGTTCAAGATAAAACAATACCAAGCTACACTACAACCATGCCAATGGTTTGTCCAAAACCATCTTGGTTGTGAGCCTCTACTTATATTTTATAAGGGACTGATAACATGATCTTCTGTGCCACACCAAGCACCATGTTATCTACAATGTAAAATATTAGACAATATGCACACACATATAATAAATATATAAAGTGCAAACAATGATCATGTGATTCTTATTTCAAAATAAAATGTTCATACAAAAAGAGCTAGGCTTTCAGTATACATTCTAACACCAGTTCCATAAAGTACGCCATTCAAAGTTATATAACAACAATTGTTACTAAACGTTAAATGGAAACCATTTCTATTTAAGCAGGAAATAGAAACAATGTTCTTTATTAGAGAAGGAACATAATAGCAATTGTCCAGTTCCAAGACTAGTCCACTAGGGAGCTTCAGCAAATAAGTTCCGATGGCGACCGCAGCAACCTTTGCTCCATTGCCAACTCACAAATTTGACTCCCCTCTGACAAGTCTTCTTCTATTCCTTAGCCCCTGTATGTCATTACATATATGTGAGCTACACCCAGTATCCAATACCCAAGTGTCTAAGGAAATAGAATGACAATCAATAACGAAGATACCTGAAGAGGATGGGGCATCGGATGCCTTCTTCTTCTTCACGGACTCAAGATAAATCTTGCACTTTCTTCGCAAATGGCTCTCCTTGCCATAATGATGGCAAGTTTCCTTTTGTGCTAGTTCTACCTTCTTAGCCCTTCTCTTCTTTCCCTTCTGCTGTTCCTTTGACTTCCTCTTAGAACCTTTCTTCGAGGAATCAACTAACAGCACCGTCCCCTGCTCATGCTTCTCAGAAGACTCCACAGTCTTCAAAGATATTGAGCCCTCCTAGCATCTCAGAGGTGAAGAGGAGCTTTGAGACTTCGAACCTTTCGAATCTCACTTGCTCATCAACCAACTCACAAAGATGAAGGACTACGATATGAGCATCCATATGCTCATGCTGCTTTCGTAGCTTGGGTTCCATCGTGGCTAGCATGATGCAACTCATTTGTTCAGAATCACTCACATGTTTCTGATAGGCCAACAATTGGTCCAGAGTTGCATCGTCACTAGGATGGGCGGGAAGAGGCGCTTCGAGGACATACGCAAGCTTTTCCACCTTGAGAACAATTCTCAAGTTTCTAAGCTAGTCCAAGAAGTTCGGCCCAGTCAATTTATTTGAATCCAAAATGGAACGCAAATTCAAACACATCATGATCAATATATTAACTTAGAAATACAAAAAGAGCATATATGAGAAGGATGATTTTAAAATGCATCAATATACATTTATAAATCCCATTCATTTTTCGAATTTCAAAAACCCCAAAATCACTTCGGGAGATCGTAGGTCCATCTTCGAATGGGCTGATATCCATCATAGTTATGAACAACCTTGGAGAGAGTCCAACAAGCCATTCATAACTACGACGGTAGGTATCAACTATACCGATTGCATATCACGTATATGCAACTATCACAATGTGCTATCAACTAATTGAATGTTCACACATACATCGGGTTGTTAACACATTAACAAGTATGCATCATATGCATAGCACCCAACTTCACCTCCCTTTACATCGACCTTGGAGAGAGTCCAACAAATCGATGCTCCAGGTTAAAGCCAACCCATTAATCAGGACATAGTTTTAATATGGTTAGAGCGCATTCAACCAATTAGCCCAGCTTGGAGAGAGTCCAACAACCAAAGCTAACGATTGACCTCTGACTCTTACCATATTAGTATTAAACTATTCCATGGTTTGAAGATATTCAGGTTCGAGTCGGGCTTGGAGAGAGTCCAACAACCCAAACAAGAAACAGAACTCTGGTTCTAACCATATTAATGGAAGGTGTAGGCTTTAATATTGATTAAGGGTTTTTATGTCTCATCCTCTTTGCATGCAAATAACTATTATCTACATGGCATGACATACATGGCATACATCTACATGTCACGACACGCATGACATAATGTTATGCATCTAATGCAATTACATGGCATACAATTATGTCATGTATATAATTTCCTTATATGTCATAACTATTTATGGAAATAAAATATGTTTAAGATTTTATTCTCCAAATCAAATCATAATTAAATTAGGAAACAAATTTCCAAATCTAATCACATATTTTATTCATGGAATTATTTCATTAAGGAAAATCTATTTAGGAAACCAATTTCCTAAATCTTTAAAACTACTTATGGAAATTAAATATTTTAAGATTTGATTTCCCAAATCAAATCATGATTAAATTAGGAAACAAATTTCTAGAATCTAATCAAATATTTTATTTATGGAAAATATAAATTTCCATAAATACTTCCAACTTTCCAAAAGTGGAAGATTTCCATAAATACTTCTAGACTTTCCAAAATTGAAAAATTTCCATAAATACTTCTAAATTTCCAAAATTTAGAAAACTTCCAGAAATATATTATGACTATCACAAAACCATTTTTACGATTATATCGAAACACAACCTGGGCTCGATACCCTTTGTTGGGTTTCGATCATGTTTTGTAAACATGAGCACAGCGGAAGCAATTAAAAATAATAAATCTATATTTATTACAACACACACAACACACGCATGCATATTACAACAAGTGTAGACATAACCGTAAATTATAATTTGCAATAAAAGGAAATTAAACTACGTTATACCTTCCGTATGACGTGTAGCGGGAACGGCATCAACCGGAACGATCCTCGTAAGAATCGTCTCTATCCGTATCCACGCCGAGCTCCTCGGGATGACTTCGCTAAGTCACGAGCTTCGTCTTCGTACGGGTTACTAGCCTCGTGTTGAAGACGACGTGATCGAGAGATGATCACGATCCGAATCCAAATTCGGATCCAAAACGAGTTCTCAAAACTCGCTTCTCCGGAGAGGTGTTCGTCAACCGTTTGACGAATCCTTCGTCCTCCACCTCAGAGGATTACCGGAGATCAAATCCCCGGTAAGTTAGCCGCTGTCGGAGCACTAACCGTCGTCCAAACGACGCTCCGACGAGAGGAGGAGAAGCTGTCCAGAAAACTGGACAGCTTGGTGGAGGAGTAGGCGCCGGCCAAAACAAGGAGAGAAAAGCCTCACCTTGATGCCAAACCTATAGGGGATCACCGGAGGGTCGCCGGAGTGTTCACCGGCTGAAGCTTGGTCGCCGGCAAGGAGCTGGACGGCGGCACCACAAGCTGGGCGGCAACAATGTGTTGGGCGGCAACAACATGTTGGGCGGCTACAACTTGTTGGGCGGCAACAACTTCATTGGGCGTAGGGTTAGGGTTTAAGCCCTATTTTATAGAGAACTAATTCTCTTAATGGTTAATGGATCATATCCATAAAGCTCATTAACCCGCTCCATTAAGATAAGTTAAAATAAAACAAACCATGATGGTTTATTTTAAGTTAAAACGAACCGAACCATCTTTTGGTTCATTCGTTTAAAATAAACCAAACCCTTTGGTTTATTCTCATCCATTGGATTAGAACCAAACCATTTTGGTCCATCCATTATGTCTTCATAAGACACGGCCCATCCACGCTTCCATTGCGACTGAAACAATTTCATGCTCGCTTTATGTTTGGTCCAACCAAACATAGTTTCTCTCTCGGTCTGAGAATCCCATTCTCAAGCTCGTTTTAAATCCTTTGGATTACACTCGTTGTGCGTGTGACCAAATAGGTTCTCGTTTTATGTTGGCCGTCTATAATTAACCATTAATTATAGAACGATCAAGAGTGGCACCTAGTAGTACATCATGATCCCCAATTAACCGAAAAGATCAACGGTTGATCCAGAACTATTTCTGAAACCCTTCAGTAGCTCGAATGAATCGTGCCCCATTCCCTTCACTCATCTTATACCCACTTGGTTCAGGACATGGTCTATTGTGTCAGTCCCCACTAGGGTGACTACGTCACACCTAGCCCAAGTATCATTTCCTCGTCCTCTGATTCTAGTTACTCCACATATATCGAGTACTTTACTCTAAACATGTAATGCTTTGGCCAAAGACTTTAGTAACAATCCGAGAGGCCATGGGTATACATCTCCTCGCAAGGAGTGGTGAATCCTTTATAGGCTATTCAAACACCTTCGATCACTTCGACTTATACCCAATCATCCCGGGTCCACATCTCCTCGGAGATGTTTGCTTAAGATGTCAAAGCATAAGTCTCCATGATCAAGATGACTTGAATACCGCAAGTCAAAGGAACATCGCACTTAAGCCACAGTAAGAACTTCATTGACATATCTATATATGCAGAGAACCATATGAAGTCTTACGGCTGGTCACTCCAATGAACTAGTTACCATAACTAGCATCCACGATTAACTCCGGACATCACTATGTCTCCAGCCAGTGAGAATCAGCTGCTTGGATACACCAAGGAGTATACCTCATGCTAGTCTCGACAGAATTGATGGTGTCCAAATCCATCAATTCATCGACTAGGGATAATTCCGATACATCACAATTACACATGTAGAGATACTCACTAGTTGTGATCCAATCACAAATTCTCTCATGCTGTGAATCGTATCGTGGACATTCAGTAAATGAGTTTAAGATCCAATCAAATACATTAAACATGTATACTCAAATAGTGAATCTTCATTTATCATATAAATGGTTCATACATAAGGCGATTGCCTTAGGACATCTCTCATATATTACTAACCGAATCCGCTACAGTCTCTTGTTTGGAACTTTTCCAACTCACTGCGCCCCCATTCAAGGTGAACACGTATCCAGACTGAGACCTGGAATCATCCTTGTCTGTCTGGAAGCTGGCATCCGTATACCCGCGTATCACCATGTCCCCTTCTCCATATATTAGGAACACATCCTTAGTTCTTCTCAAGTACTTAAGGATCGTCTTAACAGCCGCCCAATGATCCATTCTCGATCGGATCGTATCTGCCGTGACACTCGGAGCATACGATACATCGGGCCTCGTACATAACATAGCATACATGATAGATCCTATTGCGGATGCATAGGAATCTTACTCATTCAAATCCTCGCCTTACGTGCGCGGACACATAGACTTCGAAAGGTGTACCCCATGCCTGATGGGTAGGAAACCTTTCTTGGATTCCGACATGCTAAACCTCTTTAGCACTCGGTCTATATATGTAGACTGCGAAAGACCAAGCAACCGTTTCGATCTATCTCTATAGATCTTAATCCCGAGGATGTAGGTTGCTTCTCCCAGGTCTTTCATGGAGAATGTCTTGGATAACCAAACCTTCACTGACTGTAAGATTGAAACATCGTTTCCTATAAGTAGTATGTCATCGACATACAATACTAGGAATACGACTGCACTCCCACTAACCTTCTTGTACACACAAGGTTCGTCTGGATTTTGTGAGAAATCAAACTTTTTGATTGTCTCATCAAAACGGATATTCCAGCTCCTGGATGCTTGCTTCAATCCATAAATGGACCGTCGCAATTTGCATACCTTGGTTTTATCAACCGATGTGAAACCCTCAGGCTGTATCATATACACGTCCTCGAGCAGGTTTCCATTAAGGAAAGCTGTTTTCACATCCATCTGCCATATCTCATAATCATAATGAGCCGCTATGGCCAGGAGCATCCGAATGGATTTAAGCATAGCTACAGGCGAATAGGTTTCGTCATAATCAACACCTTGTTTTTGATGATATCCTTTCGCCACCAATCTAGCCTTATAGGTAATCACATTACCATCCATGTCGGTTTTCTTCTTAAAAACTCATTTGCACCCTATAGGCTTTATCCCTTCAGGTGGGTCAACCAAGTTCCAAACTTGGTTTTCATACATGTAATCCATTTCCGATTTCATGGCACCAAGCCACTTATCTCTTTCTGAACTTGTCAGCACTTCTTCATAACTGGTAGGCTCCTCATCATCAATGAGTAACACGTCGTTCGATTCGCTTACGAGAAATCCATATCTCTCAGGAATATTGCGTGTTCTACCAGATCTACGAAGATGTGGTGTTACAATAGGTCCAGCCGATTGCTCATCACTATGAGTTGTCGGTTGTTGTGCTTCACCAGGTATCTCATTAATGTCTATTTGAGTCTCTCGAGCCTCCTCAAGCTCGACGACACTCCCACTGTTTTCTTGCTAGAGAAACTCTTTCTCTAGAAACACAGCATGCCTTGAAACAAACACCTTTTGTTCCACAGGATCATAGAATTGGTAACCCCTTGTTTCCTTAGGGTATCCAATAAATAGACATTTATCAGACTTAGCATCCAATTTGTCTGATACAGTCCGCTTCACATAAGCAGGACAACCCCATATCTTCAAGTAAGATACTTGAGGTTTCTTACTATTCCATATCTCATATAGAGTAGTTGAGACTACCTTGGTAGGCATTCTGTTTAACAAGTAAACAGCTGTCTGAAGTGCATAGCCCCAAAAGGACTTGGGAAGAGTTGCATGATTCATCATTGACCTGACCATGTCCAACAAGGTCCTAAGATTCGCCTCTCGGATACACCATTATCTTTGTGGTGTATAGGGCGGAGTCCATTGAGACAATATGCCATTGTCTCTTAGATAATCAAGAAACTCTTGACTTAAGTATTCACCACCTCGATCCGATCAAAGTATTTTAATACTCTTGTCATGTTGTTTCTCTACTTCATTTCTGAATTCTTTGAACCTTTCAAAGGCTTCAGACTTGTGTTTCATCAAGAACACATACCCAAACCGTGAGTGATCATCGGTGAAGGTAATGAAGTAGCTATAGCCTCCTAATGCTTGAGTTGACATTGGTCCACATACATCAGTATGTATTAGACCTAGTAACTCTCCCACTCGTTCACCTTTTCCAGTAAAAGGTAACTTAGTCATCTTGCCTTTTAAGCATGATTCGCATGTATCGTATGAATCCAATTCAAACGATTCCAGAATTCCACATCGGTGTAATTCGGACATGCGTTTCTTGCTTACATGGCCAAGACGACAATGCCACATATAGGAGTCTATTTGATTATCCTTTCGAGCACACTTGTTGCTCGCTTCGATATTGCAAATGTCACTGGATACGTCCAACGTATAAACACCATTGCTTAAAGTTCCAGTCCCATAAAGAACTCCATTTAAAGTTATGTAACAACAATTGTTACTAAAAGTCAAATGGTACCCATTTCTATTTAAACAAGAAATAGAAATGATGTTCTTTATCAACGAAGAAACATAAAAGCAATTGTCCAGTTCTAAGACAAGTCCTGTAGGGAGTTTCAACAAATGCGTTCCAATGGCGACTGCAACAACCTTTGCTCCATTCCCAACACGCAAATTTGACTCTCCCTTGACGAGTCTTCTTCTATTCCTTAGCCCATGTATGTCATTACATATATGTGAGCAACACCCAGTATCCAATACCCAAGTGATTGAGGAAATAGAATGACAATCAATAACGAAGATATCTGAAGAAGATGGGGCATCCGATGCCTTATTCTTCTTCACAGACTCAAGATAAATCTTGCACTTTCTTCGCAAATGGCTCTCCTTACCATAATGATGGTAAGTTTCCTTTTGTGCTAGTTCTACCTTCTTAGCCCTTCTCTTCTTTCCCTTATACTGTTCCTTTGACTTCCTCTTAGAACCTTTCTTCGAGGAATCAACTAACACACCGTCCCCTGCTCATGCTTCTCAGAAGACCCCACAGTCTTCAACATATTGAGCAGTACCACAGATGAACCTTCTATCATCTCAGAGGTGAAGAGGAGCTTTGAGACTTCGAACCTTTCGAATCTCACTTGCTCATCAACCAACTCACAAAGATGAAGGACTACGATATGAGCATCCATATGCTCATGCTGCTTTCGTAGCATGGGTTCCATCGCGGCTAGCATGATGCAACTTGTCAGTTAAGAATCAGTCACATGTTTCTGATAGACCAACAATTGGTCCGGAGTTGCATCGTCACTAGGATGGGCGGGAAGAGGCGCTTCGAGGACATACGCAAGCTTTTCACCTTGAGAATAATTCTCAGGTTTCTAAGCCAGTCCAGGAAGTTAGGCCCAGTCAGTTTGTTTGAATCCAAAATAGTGCGCAAATTCAAAGACATCATGATCAATCTTAGAAATACAAAACGAGCATATGTGAGAAAGATGATTTTAAAATGCATCATTATACATTTATAAATCCCATTCATTTTTCGAATTTCAAAAACCCCAAAATCACTTCGGGAGATCGTAGGTCCATCTCCGAATGGGCTGATATCCATCATAGTTATGAACAACCTTGGAGAGAGTCCAACAAGCCATTCATAACTACGACGGTAGGTATCAACTATACCGATTGCATATCACGTATATGCAACTATCACAATGTGCTATCAACTAATTAAATGATCACACATACATCGGGTTGTTAACACATTAACAAGTATGCATCATATGCATAGCACCCAACTTCACCTCCCTTTACATCGACCTTGGAGAGAGTCCAACAAGCCGATGCTCCAGGTTAAAGCCAACTCATTAATCGGGACATAGTTTTAATATGGTTAGAGCGCATTCAACCAATTAGCCCAGCTTGGAGAGAGTCCAACAACCAAAGCTAACGATTGACCTCTGACTCTTACCATATTAGTATTAAACTATTCCATGGTTTGAACATATTCGGGTTCGAGCCGGGCTTGGAGAGAGTCCAACAACCCAAACAAGAAACGGAACTCTGGTTCTAACCATATTAATGGAAGGTGTAAGCTTTAATATTGTTTAAGGGTTTTTATGTCTCATCCTCTTTGCATGCAAATAACTATTATCTACATGGCATGGCATACATGGCATACATCTACATGTCACGACACGCATGGCATAATGTTATGCATCTAATGCAATTACATGGCATACAATTATGTCATGTATATATTTCCTTATATGTCATAACTATTTATGGAAATAAAATATGTTTAAGATTTGATTCTCCAAATCAAATCATAATTAAATTAGGAAACAAATTTCCAAATCTAATCACATATTTTATTCATGGAATTATTTGATTAAGGAAAATCTATTTAGGAAACCAATTTCCTAAATCATTAAAACTACTTATGGAAATAAAATATTTTTAAGATTTGATTTCCCAAATCAAATCATGATTAAATTAGGAAACAAATTTCCAGAATCTAATCAAATATTTTATTTATGGAAAATATCAATTTCCTTAAATTCTTCCAACTTTCCAAAAGTGGAAGATTTCCATAAATACTTCTAGACTTTCCAAAATTGAAAATTTTCCATAAATACTTCTAAATTTCCAAAATTAGAAAATTTTCAGAAATACATTATGACTATCGCAAAACCATTTTTACGATTATGTCGAAACACAACCTGGGCTCTGATACCACTGTTGGGTTTCCGGCACCGCGGCGTGTGTGTGCTCGATCACGTTTCGTAAACATGAACACAGCGGAAGCAATAAAAATAATAAATACGCCTATTTATTACAACACACACAACACACGCATGCATATTACAACAAGTGTAGAAATAACCGTAAATTTAAATTTGTAATAAAAGGAAATTTATCTACGTTATACCTTTCGTATGACGTATAGCGGGAACGGCATCAACCGGAACGATTCTCGCTAAAATCGTCTCTATCCGTATCCACGCCGAGTTCCTCGGGATGACTTCGCTAAGCCACAAGCTTCGTCTTCGTACGGGTTACTAGCCTCGTGTTGAAGACGACGTGATCGAGAGATGATCACGATCCGAATCCAAATTCGGATCCAAAACGAGTCCTCAAAACTCGCTTCTCCGGAGAGGTATTCGTCAACCGATTGACGAATCCTTCGTCCTCCACCTCAGAGGATTACCGGAGATCGAATCCCCGGTAAGTTATGCACTGTCGGAGCTCTAACCGTCGTCCAAACGACGCTCCGACGAGAGGAGAAGAAGCTGTCCAGAAAACTGGACAGCTTGGTGGAGGAGTAGGCGCCGGCCAAAACAAGGAAGCCAAGTGCTCACCTTTTCACCGAGGCCTAGGAAGATCACCGGAGGGTTGCCGGAGGGTTCACCGGCTAAAGCTTGGACGCCGACAAGGAGATGACGGCGGCACAACAAGCTGGGCGGCAGCCTAGGGTTGGCGCCGAGCAACTCCAAGGGTGGGCGGC
Organism: Wurfbainia villosa; assembly: GCA_025175895.1. Lineage (NCBI taxonomy): Eukaryota > Viridiplantae > Streptophyta > Magnoliopsida > Zingiberales > Zingiberaceae > Wurfbainia > Wurfbainia villosa. The sequence continues at coordinate 30,123,686 of CM046000.1, read as the reverse complement.
AACTCAAAGGCTAGGGGTTTTGGATTAGGGCTTAATTATCCATTAAGCCCTCTTTTATAGAGAATTAATTCTCTTAATGGTTATTGGATCATAACCATTAGGCCCGTTAACCCGCTCCATTAAGATAAGTTAAAATAAACCAAACCATGATGGTTTATTTTAAGTTAAAACGAACCGAACCAACTTTTGGTTCATTCGTTTAAAATAAACCAAACCCCTTTGGTTTATTCTCATCCATTGGATTAGAACCAAACCATTTTGGTTCATCCATTAAGTCTTCATAAGACGCAGCCCATCCACGCTTCCATTGCGACTGAAACGATTTCATGCTCGCTTTATGTTTGGTCCAACCAAACTTAGTTTCTCTCGGTCTGAGAATCCCATTCTCAAGCTCGTTTAAAATCCTTCGGATTACACTCGTTGTGCGTGTGACCAAATAGGTTCTCGGTTTATGTTGGCCGTCTATAATTAACCAATAATTATAGAACGATCATGAGTGGCACCTAGTAGTACATCATGATCCCCAATTAACCGAAAAGATCAACGGTTGATCTAGAACTATTTCTGAAACCCTTCAGCAGCTCGAATGATTCGTGCCCCATTCCCTTCACTCATCTTATACCCACTTGGTTCAGGACATGGTCTATTGTGTCAGTCCCCACTAGGCTGACTACGTCACACCTAGCCCAAGTATCATTTCCTCGTCCTACGGATTCTAGTTACTCCACATGTATCGAAAAGTACCTTACTCTAAACATGTAATACTTTGGCCAAAGACTTTAGTAACAATCCGACGAGAGGCCATGGGTATACATCTCCTCGCAAGGAGTGGTGAATCCTTTATAGGCTATTCAAACACCTTCGATCACTTCGACTTATACCCAATCATCCCGGGTCCACATCTCCTTAGAGATGTTTGCTTAAGATGTCAAAGCATAAGTCTCCATGATCAAGATGACTTGAATACCGCAAGTCAAAGGAACATCGCACTTAAGCCACAGTAAGAACTTCATTGACATATCTATATATGCAGAGAACCATATGAAGTCTTACGGCTGGTCACTCCAATGAACTAGTTTCCATAACTAGCATCCACGATTAACTCCGGACATCACAATGTCTCTAGCTAGTGAGAATCAGCTGCTTGGATACACTAAGGAGTATACCTCGTGCTAGTCTCGACAGAACTGATGGTGTCCAAATCCATCAATTCATCGACTAGGGATAATTCCGATACATCACAATTACACATGTAGAGATACTCACTAGTTGTGATCCAATCACAAATTCTCTCATGCTGTGAATTGTATTGTGGACATTCAGTAAATGAGTTTAAGATCCAATCAAATACATAAAACATGTATACTCAAATAGTGAATCTTCATTTATCATATAAATGGTTCATAGATAAGGCGATTGCCTTAGGACATCTCTCATATATTACTAACAGAAAAGTCCAAGCATGGGTCTTGGCAATGTAAAAGTCCAACATGGGTTGGCAAGGGAAAGTCCAAGCATGGTCTTGGCATTTGAGAAGTCCAACATGGGTTGGCAAGGGAAAGTTCCAAGCATGGGTCTTGGCAATGTAAAAGTCCAACATGGGTTGGCAAGGGAATGTCCAAGCATGGTCTTGGCATTTGAGAAGTCCAACATGGGTTGGCAAGGGAAAAGTCCAAGCATGGGTCTTGGCAATGTAAAAGTCCAACATGGGTTGGCAAGGGAAAGTCCAAGCTTGAGTCTTGGCATGAGAAGTCCAAGGGGTTTGATATTGGCTGCGTAAAGTCCAAGCGGGAGTCTTGGCAGCATAAGTCCAATGGTTGGCGGCGTAAAGTCCAAGTGGAGTCTTGGCGGCATAAGTCCAATGTGCCTTGGCGGTGTAGACACCGTTAGCATGACATAGCCGACGGAAGCACCTAGAGGCTAGCGCGATGGATGAACAAGTCATGGATGACTTGGAGGGATCCGAGAGGCGTGAGGCTGATGGAGGTGGCTAGAAGGCTTAGGTCTAGGCTAAGGGTGGTCTAGCAAGTATGGGGGCACCATACTTGGGTTAAAACCTCATTTTTGAGGTTGGCAGTCGACTGGCATTATGGCCGGTTCGACTGTCGTGAGTCGACTTGAGTTCGACTGCCAGTTTAGAGCTGGAAATGCTCTGGCAGTCGACTGCTCATTGGAGCAGTCGACTGCCAAGGGTCGGCAGTCGACTGCCAGTCCAATGTCGAGCACAGAATGCTCCGTAGCCGACTGGCCAGTCGGCTACGGGCGCTGGCAGTCGACTGCCAATGTTGGCAGTCGACTGCCAAGAGATCCGTTGGAGTTTTTCCAGCGTGGATCGAGCCGTTGTCTCACGACAACAGTGGCATCAGTCGACTGGTGACTTATGGCAGTCGACTGATGGGCGGAAATCCAGGTCGCGCGCAAGGATAAAAGGAGCTCGACGGGAGGGTTTTTGGCATCAGTTCTTAAGCGATTTCTTGGACGTTTTTGAGGCGATTTGCTGCTGCAAATCAGGGTCTTCAACCACGGTTCAAGCGATCAACAAGCAAGTAATCCAAAGGCATTTGTAAAGTTGTTTTCTTTACTAGTTTTGCATTGTATTATTGTATTTGCTTGTATTCCTTTCGTTTATTGTTGTAAATGTTTGTACAAGGTTTCTCCGCCTCCGACTTGTTGTTGAAAAGGAGTTTATTGATTAGTGATTGCATTGGCATCGCTAGAGCTCGTTAGAACTCGATACGTGGAGTAGGAACCGTGTGGTTCCGAACCACGTTAAATCTTCGTGTTATTGTGTTTGTGATTGTGTTTCGTTATTGTTATCATATATATATTCCGCTGTGCTAACGAAACTTGTAGACACGAACACGCGATCGAATTCCATCTACGAACGGTCAAATGCTATTCACCCCCCCCTCTAGTGGTGTCAAATTTCCAACATATATCACCTAATCCGATGATTTTGAGCTTATCGCTGTTTCTGAAGGCTACCGATCCTTGTCATTTGAATCGAAGCTTCGAAAGCTTGAGTTGATCCCCGGTCCTGTTTCGGGAGCAACCACTGTCCAACATCCATTGATCCTACACGCAAGGTAGTTGGATCAAATATTGGAATTATTAAAGGTTGGTTGAAAATTATTAACCTAAATCATCTCACCCATGTCTACATGATCAAGCATGTTAACCTTATATGTTCTTGTGAGATGACTTCCAATTTTACTTGATTTAAATTTAATGATTTGAACACTTGTCAACCTTGCGTTAGATTCGGATTTGACCTTAGGCTCATCAAGTCACTTTTTCAAGATCATGGTTTTGAGGGCGTGGCGAGGCACAGGCCTTCTTTGATCGAAAAAATGACAACTTCCTTAGACAGAGCCATTTTCAAGAAAATAGAAACTTGACTCACCTAAGACAACTTCCTGGTCTAACTAGTCAAGGATACGGCGAGGTAGCTTCAGCTAGTTCCACTCGGTCAAGTGCACCGAACTAGATATGCCTTATCTAGCCCGAATACACAAGACTCCACTTTCCTAGCATACTATCATCTCGCCGCATCCTGGTACTATGTTACCAAGTATTGACGAGTTATAGTCCTATCTAACCATTCTAAAAAGAAAAATCAAAATAAATAAAGAACCTAAGCATGCAATTTCTAAGTTAAAGCACAAAAAAGTTTTATATTGGCTCCCCCTGGACCGTTGAATCGGTTCGGTCTCTCCACATAGTGGATTTGGTCCTTGGGAACCCAGTACTGGTTCGATCCTAAGTTTGAAATTAAGGCGGTCTTAGGGACCCATTCTTGGACACATTTTTTATGTCGACTTACAATCGACATATATGACTTGTTGGTCGTATTTGAGCTAAACCCTAGTCTGACCTTGTTGTACACGACCCTTTGCAATCTAAGTAGGAGGTCAAGTCCTTTGGATCCCAAAGTAAACCTTTCCAACGTGTTCCTAAGATCTTCGACTTGACTCTTCAAGAGTGAGTTCTCAACTTCGAGCTTTTCAACCCGAGTTGAGTCCTCCTCTCGAACTCGACTAGTCGAAGAGGTTAGGGAGACCTCGTGTTTGAGTAGTTTAACCTCCTCAACTAGGGTCTTGACCTTGGACTCGGACTTAGCTAATTTCCTAGTTAGGAATTTAATTGCATTGTAAAGCATACTTATAAGAGACCGACTTACCTTGAGTGTATCTTTTGAACCATATGCAGATCTGTGGCTTGTCTTGAATAGAGCTTCGCAATCAGATTCGCCATTGGTTTCAGACTCGTGTTCCAGTTCTGACTCAGTCTTCGTTTCAACCGATTTAGCCATGAAGACGTGATCATCGTCTTCTTCCTCGGATGCTTCTTCCCACGTAGCGTTGAGTGCCTTTTTGTGTTTCGGTGCTTTGCTCTTGAGCATCGGACATTCAGACTTGATGTGTCCAAACATGTTGCATTTGTAACACCTTACATTAGAACTTTTAGGCTTACCTTCATTGGGTCGAGTGATGGTTCACTTTCGGCCCTTGACCATCCTCCGAACTAGGTTGACTAGTTCGGCCTCCATTTCCAGGTCGACCTCCGAATTGGACTCATCTTCTTCCTCCTTCGGGGGTGGCTTGCTCGTGGTTTTCTTCTTCGGACCTGCAAAAAGTGCTATACCCTTCTCGGGTTCCGAGTTAAACTGTTCATGGAGTTCGAAATCGAAAAACAACTCATCTAATCTAAGTTTTGAAAGATCCTTGGAGACCTTGTAGGCATTGACCATGGATGCCCACAAGGTAGTCCTAGGAAATGAGTTTAGTACATACCTAATAAGGTCGAGGTTTTCAACTCTTTGTCCGATTGCGTGTAGGTTGTTGACGATATCTTGAATGTGGGTGTGAAGTTGCATCGCCATCTCGTGTTCTTGCATTTTTAGATTATATAACTTATTGAACAAGAGATCGCGCTTACATACCTTGGCTTCATCGGTCCCTTCGTGTAGCTCCACTAGTTTTGTCCAATGTTCCTTTGCGCTGATGAAGGGGCCGACGTGATTAAGCTCCTCCTTGGACAAGCCGCATTGGAGGATTTGAGTCACCTTGGCATCAGCTTTGACTTGTCTTTTTGTAGCACTGGTCCATTGGTTATAATCCAAAGATTCACCCACTTCGTTAGTCGGAAGTGTGAATCCCGTTTGGATTATGATCCACATCTCGATTTGGGTCTTAAGAAAGCACTCCACCCGACCCTTCCAATAACGGAAGTCATCTCCATTGTAAAACGGAGGTCGAACAGGGCTAAAACCCTCGAGATGGGCCATTGATACAAAAAACAAGATAATGAAGATGAAAAATACCTAACAACAACAAAAACAATCGAAATGTACCAAGACTTGCGTCTTGGATTAGTAGTGCAGGAGAAAAACTAAACGAATGAAATAAATTAAAAATAAACAAAATAAAAAAAAGAAAAAAATCTGTAAAAAGCTAGATTGGTGGTTTCACCAAATCTTAGCACCCCGGCTCTGATACCAATTGTTGGATCGAGCGGATCGCTAGAGGGGGGGGTGTGAATAGCGATAAAACTTTTTCGTTCGAATTCGTTTCAAGACACAAGTAAATGCAGCGGAAAATAAATGCAAAATAAATGAGACAATATTATTTTTTACTTGGTTCGTAGCCTTCGGCTACTACACCAAGGCCCTAGTGGTCCTTGACCATGCACGAAGGGCTAAGCACTAAAGAACTCCTCCTCGTTGGAGGTAGGAGTTAATCGAATACAATAAACAAGAAAAGCTTGAGGTAGAGGGACACTCCCCCTCTCCTTGTTACGATAAAAAAACTCCGAGACAATAATATGAAAAGAGATAAACTAAATTAAAACTTATACCGACGATTAAGAAATGAGAACTTAAGATTAGATTGTCGGAGAAGTAGCACTTCATTGTCGGAGAGTCGCAGCGTTGCGGAGGCTTTTGGGAACTTACAATTGATGAAAAAACCCTAAGAGAGGCCCTCCTTTTATAGCCTTTGAGTCCCTTCTCGAGAGCATCTTCAACCAATCAAATTTGAGCAACAATCCCCTTGAAATGAGGTGATAAGGCTTGACTCCTCGAAGCTGATCCTTGACCATCAGTCGATTGATGGCCATCATCAGTCGACAGATGGCAGCATCAATCGAGTGATGATCGCGGGCAATTGATTGACAGAGGGTAGTCGAGTGCTCCAAGCTGGCAGTCGACTGATGCTAGCTGAAATCAAAAGTTAACTTAACAAAAATATTATTTCGATGGCTGTCAACTGCCCCGATCTCGACCTAGACCTTCCATGGGATGTCTTTGGTCGGATCTACACTTAAGACCATCCCCGTAAGGAGGATACGAACTCACTTATGCTCACACACATGAGCTTACCTCGATACTTACTTTGTGGCTCTTGCTTCTGGCCTTCCACTCGATTCCTTTGGCTCCCTTTGAAGTCACTCGAGTGTCGCCCGACCACCGCGGCTTTCTCCGAGTGACGCTAGCCTTCAGCTCTAGCCCTAGCACCTTTCTGCACACTCAATTTAGCTCGTGAGATAACAATATGAGCTTAACTTTATATCATTTGCTATAATCAAAACTCAGGTTCGACTTAGGTGCCTACTGCACCAACAATCTAGTGTTCTGCATGTATCAATAATATCATCACATTCCACAACATTAGTATACTAATCTATATATGTAGCATTAGGAAGTATATCATTATCATCATGAACAATAGTAGAGGGGTCCTGTAGAGCTGTAGAAATAGAGGCAAGCATTTCTCCAACTCTGTGATCCATCTCCTTAAGAACATGAGTCTAACTCGGCATAAAGCAACGAGGAATAGTCTCTAACTGAGACTTAATGACTTCTTGTGCTTGCATCTGTTGTTTGATGGATGATTTGAGTTGATCTAACTAAATTTCCATTTCATGTTCTGATACTTCAACTTCTTGTTGGGAATAGAGACCACTAGCCATTTGTATTCACTTCATAGCTATTTGTTGGATAAGCTTTCTAAGACTTTGTATTGAATCATCTTGTTGGCTAGGAGAAGAAGCTTGTTCACATGGCCTTGAAATGTTGTACTCTGATATGCTGAGTATTGTTGATTAATCTATTGTTGCTCATCCCCATATCCAAAGTCTTGATAGTTCATTCACCCAAAATTGTTGTACTGAGGTTGCCCAAAATCATACTATGGTGTGTTTCCATACTTATCCCCTAAATAATCCATCCAACCATAATTATAGGTATTTGAAAATGATTCATACCTATCTTGTTATTGAGGTTGGAAGTACTCATGGTGCTCCGAAATTTGTTGGGGTTGATAATATAGAGTCGAAGGATCTCCCCAATCATAACTATAAGAACTAGGAGTTGGATAATATACATCCTGATATTGTCGTGGGTATCTTTGAGGCTCGATAGGAAATACATGTGGTTGGAAACTCTGATTTGAATTATAAGCCTGATTGAATCCTCCAAATTACTGATAATAAGGATCCATGATTAAAGAAGTTTCTGTTCTTAACTTGAAACACTAGCAAACAAAAATAAAAGACACAAAAAATATATAGAGCAAAACACATGGATAAAAAACATAAGGCACCCAAGGAATTTTTTATTATTTTCTTTTAACAAAAGAGAAAAACAATCCTAAAATTTTCAAACATCGTTAACATTCCCCCAGCAATGGTGCCATTTTTGATAACGTGTGTCATACCACCGTATCAAAATAAATTACCAAACCCCCTAACTACACTAATGCAATATAGGAATGACTCAGATCGTCTCCCAATGAATGTAATAGAAGGACGATCAACTTAGGATCAATTTATTCATGATCAAAGGTTTGGGGGGGGGGGGGGGTTCGATGGCATAAAATGAACAATAGAAATAAAAATTAAAAACAATGAAAATCTAAACAACCAAAACAATTCATGAAACTTGTAAAATAAGAATTCTAACTAATCAACAAAATGAATAGGAAAAGTAATCAAACTATACAAAACATACCATGAACCATGAATAAGAACAATTCAAGAAGAAGGGAATTTAAACTACCATTCTAACAAACCGAACATGCTAAATCAAAAAAGCATCTAAAGAATCAAGATAGGGCAACCCCTTAGCTTGAAATTGGATCACCAATGAAGAGAACATTTCAACGAACCTAACCAAATTAAACTACTGCAATTAAGGAAAACAAGTAACAATTAAAATTCATGACAAAACATTTCTACCTTAATCAATCAATCAACTAAATCATAGAATGAAGAAAACTATTGAATTCAAACAGATTCAAAGATGAAACAGAATCTTCAATTCAAACAAAATAAATCTAATAGATCAAGAAGAATCTCATGGATGAAGCTATGATGAGTTGTTGATCGGAGGCTAGAGACGGTGGCTGGCCGAAGCTAGATGATGGTTGAGTTGGCTAATTAGAGCGATTGGAGTGGAATCCCCTTATTCGATGGTTGTCGGTGGATGGAAATGGTAGACAAGATGAGAGTGTCATCGTTGAAGAAGTGGTTGACCAAAGTGATCGGAGGGGAATCTCCTTCTCCGAAGTTGTCCGGTGCTGGAAGAAATGGACATCGATGACCAATCGGAGGGGAATCCCCTCTCTAATGGTCGAAGGCAGCGGAAGGTATACTGCCTGCCATAGAAGCTAATAGATGAAGAAGTTGCAGCTATCAGCGATAGAGGAGGTGATGGAGGAGACCACCGACGACCTTGGTGGAGGAGGAAGATGGTCAGTGGTTCTTAGTGAGGAAGAGATGCAGGGATCCAACGGAAGGAGGAGTTGCATGCATGAAAAAGAAAAATTCCCCGATCGAGGAAATTTCTGCCTTTTCTAATTAGATTCTAGATCTGATCCGACGACCAGAATTGCTCCGATCTCTAATGAACATATTTGATGAGATCTTAATGATTGGTTGAGATCAAATGATCTGTATGATCAGCCAAGATGTGTGGATCTTAAGTATGGGTCGGATCACTCAAGATCTGGATAGATGGCTCAGAATCAAGTCTCTTTCATTGGACAATCCAGAATGATCAGATCTTATCCCTTAATTAAATTGCCTTCGATCTTGATGAACAGTTCAGATTTATCTCGCTTAAAATGGCCTTTATGACCCTCGATGAAGCCATATTTGATCCAACTTGAGTCTAGTCCATTCGGTCATCTCAATCTCCTACAAACAAGAGATAAAATTTGTATATAAGTCCAAAATTTAGAAGAATTTACAATAAGGACCAAAATAGATCCCAACTCATAAAACATGATAATAATTGACAATTAATCACTCGAGAGGATAAAAATATTAAGATTAAGGACCAAAATAATGCGAAAAAATGATAGTTATCAGCCACTACCTAGAAAGCTGATAAGAATAGATGACCAAGAATGGCATTGTAGGTTGAAGGGGAGTTTACCACTCGGAAAGAGTAATATTAATTTATGATTCAACTTAATCCCAAGGTTGAGGGGCAGGGATATTTTCCCTAAAGGTTGCACCATGTGCCCTGTAACCTAAATAGAGAGGTCGAAAGCTCTTCTAGTTGTACAATCCCTAGTTCCATCTGATTAAAAGCTTCTTGGAAGAGAATATTTGTTGAATCCAGGATCATACATAGTGGAATAAAGAGAATAAAATAATTTTTATTTTATCCAAGACATCCCTTGGGGGCCAGGAAAAACCTGCTTTGGCATAATAACATGAAAACACACAAAAGGAGAAGGAGAAGTTATACCTTCGAGATTCATTCGAATTTGTCGAAATCACAAGCAAGACCAACATGCCTTGCATCTATCAGTATCCACGCTGAGATCACCAGAGACAACTCCTAGAGCAGCAAGCCTCTGTCTCCGATTGGTGCTAGCCAACAGGCGGAGACAACATAAGAAGAGAGAGGAAGATGGCTACCAAGGAAGAAACCTAGAAAAACTCTCTTTCCAAAGATTATCAAGGAATCTATTTATAGATCTCTTAATTAGGTCATCTTAGGAAGCTTAAATAGAACCTAGATTATCAAGGATTCTATTTATAGATATCTTGATTAGGTCATCTTAGGAGGTTTAAATGGAACCTATCTTACCATAATTATCTTATAATTAAGTTAAGAACAACCCAGGAAATTTCCATAAGGGAAACCTCCAAAAATGGCTGAATCGCGATGCGACCGTGTGTCTTACATACAATCGGTCATGCCAGGACACACGACGAGCCGTGTGTCCATCTGGGCACATCCCATCATTTGGTCATTTTTGGCAAAAGCAAGACACGACCCATGCCAAGTTAGGCACGGTCCTGTGAGGCTCTGTATGGTCCGTTTGAGTTCGTTTAAGTGCGATATGACCATACTAAGTCTGACAACGCCATAGAAGGTTCCATAGCCTCCATTTCACACCCCCTTGGTATGGTCCAACAAGATATATCCTCTCTCATTAAGAATCTCATTCTTAGACTTGTTTTACATCTCGAGATCACCCATAGTACATGTAACCCAATAGGTTCCCGGTTATGTTGGTCATTCATAAATAACCCCTTAATTATGAATAGATCAAGAGTGACACCTAGCAGTACGTCATGACCCCCAATTGATTGGAAAGTCTAAATCGACTTCAGAACATTTATGAACGCTTCAACAGCTACTGTTGTTCGTGCCTTATTCTTTTCACTCATCCTATACCCACTTGGTTCAGGACATGGTCTATGTGTTAGTCCCCATTAGGCTGACTACATCACACCTAGCCCAAGTTAGTTTCCTTGTTCTGTGGATTCAAATTACTCGTACATGTTCCGAAAAAGACCATCTTCTTAACAAGTTTGTTCTTGCCAGAGACTCCTGAGTAATAATCCTGACAAGAGGCCTAGGTTATACATCTCCTTTATCAGGAGTAGTGAATCCTCTATGGGTTATTCAAACACCTTCGATCACTTTGGCTCATACCCAATCATCCCTGAGTTGCACCTACTATGTAGATGGCTGCAAAGAAGTCAAAGTATATGACACCATGATCAAGGTGACTTGAATACCTCAATTCTAAGGAAGCTCGCATTCGAGCTGTAATGAGATCTTCAACGACGTATATAACCATATAAAGTCTCATAGCACATCACTCCAATAAACTAGTTACCATAACTAGCGTTCACATGTTCACTCTCAGCATCCCTATTCATCCATTCAGTGAGTACCGAATATTTGGATAAACCAAGGAGCATAATATGTGCTAGTCTTATAGAATTGATGATGCCTAATCTCATCAATTCATCGACTAGGGATAGGTTCAATACCTGCATGATTACACATAATAAGATACCTACTAATTGTGATCTAATCAAAATTTCTTTCATGTCATGCATCGTATTGTGGACTTCAGTACATGAGTTTAAGATCCAATCAAATACATAGATAATGTATACTCAAATAGTAAATTTTATTAATAACTTTTAAGGTGATTGCCTTAAAACACCTCTCATTTACATCAAACTCCCACTTGACCTACAACCAATTGCCTTGGTATCTAATACCATAGGCCTCTATATGCCTCTCGAACTTTTCTTGGGGAAGAGCCTTTGTCAAGGGATCTGCTAGATTCCTATCAGTGAGAACCTTCTCTATTTGTACATCTCTTCTACCTATGATCTCTCTGATCAGATAGTAACGATGTAGTACGTGCTTCGATTGCTGATGAGACCGTGGTTCCTTCGCCTGTCCAAGGCACCATTGTTGTTGTAGTAAACCAATAATTCTTCAACAATGCTCGGAACTACTTCAAGTTCAGTAATGAACTTCTTGATCCATACCGCCTCCTTTGCTACTTCAGAAACTACAATGTACTCTGCCTTCGTAGTTGAATCAACAATGGTATTTTGCTTGGAACTTTTCCAACTTACAACACCTACATTCAAGATAAATATGTATCCAGACTGAGATTTTGAATCATCCTTATTTGTTTGGAAGCAAACATCACTATACCCGCTTACTACTATATCACCTCCTCTATATACTAAGAACAAATCCTTAGTCCTTCTCAAGTACTTAAGGATTGTCTTGACAACCACCCAATGGTCTATACCAGGATCAGACTGGTATCTACTCGTAACACTCAAAGCGTACGATACATCGGACCTCGTACATAACATAGCCTATAGCTGACACATATGGGATATGACTTATGTGAATCCTCTCATCTTCAGTGTGCAGGCACATAGACTTCGAAAGGTGAATCTCATTCCTCATGGGAATAAAACCTTTCTTGGATTCTTCCATGCTAAACCATTTTAGCACTTTGTTTATGTATGTAGACTGTGAAAGATCAAGCAACTGATTTGATCTATCTCTATAGAACTTAATCCCCAAAATATAGGTTGCTTCTCCCATGTCTTTCATGGAAAACATTTTGGACAAAAAGACTTTGGCTATTTGCAAAACAGAAATATCATTTCCTATGAATAATATGTCATCGACATACAATACTAGAAACACAATCACACTCTCACTAACCTTCTTATACAAACAAGGCTCCTCAAGAATTTGTGAGAAATCAAACTATTTGATTGCCTCATCAAATTGGATATTCCAACTCCTGGATGCTTGCTTCAATCCATAAATGGATCATTGAAGCTTGCATATTTTGTACTTGTCAATGGATGTGAAACCCTCAAGTTGTATCATATATACATCCTCTAATAGGTTTCCGTTAAGGAAAGCTATTTTTACATCCATCTGCTATATCTCATAATCAAAATGAGCCGCTATGCTAGGACTATATCAGAATGGATTTAAGAATAGTTACTGGTGAAAGGTTCATCATAGTCAACACTTTGTCTTTCGCGATATCCTTTTGCCACTAATCTAGCTTTATAGGTAATAACATTACCATCCATGTCGGTTTTCATCCTGAAAACCCACTTGCACCCTATAGGCGTTATGCCTTCGGGTGGGTCTACCAAGTTCCTGTTGGGATGTATACTGAAAAGCCTATTCTTTGTATGAACATCTTTAATTTTGAAATAAGAATCACATGATCATTGTTTGCATATTTATGGTTATGCATATTGTCTTATACATTACATTGTAGATAACATGGTGTGTGGTGTCACACGGAAGATCATGTTATCAGTTCCTTGTAGAGTATAAGTAGAGGTTCACAACCGAGATGGTTTTGGACAAACCATTGGTATGGTTGTAGTGTAATTTGGTATTGGTTTATCTTGACCATAGAATTACACTAGTACACTTTGTGTGTATTGAGCAGGACCGACTTAGAGGTGATTCAATTTATTGCCGACTACATAATTGAATCGGACCTCAGATATTATGGTGTATATGCTCTTAATCCCGATATAATAACGGGCACATGTACTTAGTATTTATTTCTTTGATTTACCAATGGGCGAGATTTATAGATTAAATCGATAGGCTTGGTAATTTGGGAAATGATATTATTTACATGGTGTGCTGTTGATTATAGGAGGAAACTATGTCCTATATATTATGATGATGATGTCCCCTTGAGGAAACTAGACATTTATATAATTAATATATGAAGTCCATATTTATTTATAGGGGGTGGTTAGATATATCAATGATAATTCTCTAATGGAATGGATTATCATTAATAGATCGGATTTTATGTGGGTCAGATCTATTGGGTGGCCAAGATCCAACTCCTCCTCATGGTCTCTATTGTAGCCTATTAAAACCCTCATGAAACATAGATGCAAAGGACACGATTAAAAGGGGCCTAGGGCTAAATCTGTATTAAGGAGGCCAAGGCTTGGGCGACAACAAGGAATTGGAGATTCTAGGGTTTGCTTCCAAAGCTTTGGGCGGCAACTAGGTTTTGGATAGGTTTTGTTGGTTGGCATTGGACGTGGATAGGGTTTACTTCTCATCTTAGGCAGCGGCAAACTAGGGTTGGCTTCTCCTTTTGGCCGGAGGCAACAAGACCCATCATCAAGACTTGGTTGGCGCCTCTCCCACTCCTTTGGCCGGCACATCCTCTCCCTCTCCATAGGGTCGGCGGACACCAAGCTTGGTGCTTGGTGGTTGGTGCAAGCAAGGAGAAGAAGGGAGTCGAGTATTCTTTCCTTTGTTCGAAGTGAGCAAGGAAGGGACGAACGTGATCTAGAAAGCTTCGACTCTTGGTAGATCGTTGCCCACACAACGTCCAAGAGGAGGATAGGTCATACAATAGAAGATCAAAAGGTAAACAAGAGGTATAATTCTTGTTTTGGTTTCTTTCTTGTTCTATGCAATTTGTATGTGATTGTATGTGGCTAATTTACTTGGACCCCAAAGATAATCACAAAAATCGGTGATTCATACATCATCTATTCCGCGGCTAATCGAGGAAAAGAGTTAAGTTGCTTGAACAACAAGTTTGTTCAAGAGATCACTCGAATCAAATAGCACGATGATGGATTGGTTTCTTGGGTAATCCATCTTCGTCAAGGATTAATTTTTTTTATTCTGGGGACATAGATAGGATTGCCATGCACAAGCGACTGAAGTAGGAAGCAATTCCCCACAAGTGTTATCAGAGGCACAGTTTTCGGTTTTGTGTATTTAGGATTTAGTTACTTTTATGCACTTATCATATATTGTATGTGTCGGATAGTAGTAGGATGTGCGTAGGCTAACTTTTTAGTTGCACGCATAAGATCCAACTATTATGGTCATATGTGTGTGTATGCGATTGGATGTGTGTAATAGTAATATTATTTGAATCCTCGGGGTTGACGAGGCTAGTATTTATGTTTTGTAATTAAGTACGACATTGTTTAGCCACTCTTTTATTTTAGTTGACTTTCGATCTAGATTTCATGTACACTCCTTCGTGGAGTATAGGATCGATCGATGTAAATTAAAATAATTTTTTCTCGGCTCGGATCTCCGGATGGCTTGTACATGGCATAGGGACGAGCGGACAAGATGGCGACATGACGGGAGGTATATTAGAAAACAAAAGTCATAATAGTTGGAAAATATTTTTTCATATTTATTGCTTCTTGTTTGATATGCATGTTGTGTTCTAGGAAAATTCCTCATTTTAAATTACTAAGTGGGAGAGGGATATTTTTTTAAAATTCCCATAGCCTCCATTACAATTTGACATGTGATGCAAACAAACTTGCGCGTCGGCTCTGAGTGTCTTCCTCCCCATCGGATGAGTTTGTTTTGCGAATTAAAGGGTCAAATATGGTTATAGGAAATTATTTAGGAGCATGTGTACTTCCTCATCGGAAGGCACATAATCCGAGATAATTTCCTTAGTATCAAGTAATGGTGAACACTTAGATGCAAATAAGAGTATCCTCCCTATCGGAGTCACTGCTTTTATTTGTAGGACCGAAGAGGAACCAACTATTAATTTTATTTGTCAAAAAGTAAGGTTGACAGGATAATAAAATTAATGGGTAAAACCTCCTCTTACAAATGTGATGCCGCCGTTACCTCTTCTCTATGAATTAGATAGGAGGGCTCACAGGCAAGGCGTTATCCGAACCAATTAGCGGGTTCAGCGGAGAAAAAAGAGAGGAACGGTTCGGGCGCAAGCGTCTGAAATAATTGGCATGGGAAAGCTAGTGAAGGTAATCGACATGGCAAGGTGAAGGTGGGAGGAGGCACTTCATTGGGAAATAAACCAGAATCGGTTCGGCTCAATAAGCCTAGACACAGACGAGATGGATAAGAATCAGTTTGGGCGGATAATCATAAAGGCAGATGGGACGGATAAAAATCAGTTCGGCCTAGGCAATCAAGAGGTCGTTCGGTGAGGGAAGAAGGAGAGTGGGTTCGGGCTGGTGGGGAGCCCAAAGGCTATACCATCCGTGAGCTATAGACCTAAGTTAGTTTCACCAAAAGTGGATGGTTGAGGGGGATAGGATAACCTAGTTTCCTGAAATATAGATGAGGAGGCGTTATGTAACAGAAGGAGAGGTCGCCACATAATATTCCGAGGAGCCTTCACCCCTCATATCTGTAACAGAATTATTCTCCAGGTGGACGTGGTGGCCACGTGTATGATGGGGATAGTCCGTGAGGTAGCGATGGATTAGAGAAGGAGGATAAAAGGGAGGAGGAGGACAGAAGAAAAGGGATCCGCATTATTCCAACAAGCAAGAGATGAAGACACAGGAGGAGGAGAGCTACCACTACCTCGCCGGAGGAGAGTAGCGACCTTCGCTGTCACATTGCGTGTACTCTTTCTTGTATTGGGATTAAACTGTAAGAGGATTTCTCCTCCGCCTCGGGAAGTTTCCTTTCCGAAAAAGAGGACGTTCATAGTGGAAAGTGCTTGGGCATTGTCCCCGGTGAGAGAGCTCACCTCCGTGGAGTAGGAATACTTATTCCGAACCATGTTACATCCTGTGTTCTAGTTTTCATTGCCTGTGTTGGTTTTGTGTTTCTTTGCTTCGTCTTCTCATTTTTACTGTTGTGGCCTGTGAGAACCCCCAAAGCTCCCTTCGTGCCTTCGTCGCATCGAAAGGAGGTAAATGCATTTTTTCCCCGCCGCATCAGTTGGCATCGTCTGTGGGAACATTTGAGCTGGACATCGAGATGCAGCCGGAAGAGATACAACAGCCAGTTGCCTCCGCAGCGGAGGAAAACCTCATTACCATTTTACCATCACAGTTGAGGGCTCTGGTGGACGACGCTGTTACTGAGGCCCTCGCTAGAGAAAGAAGAAGGACCGGATATCTTTATCCTCATTCCGGTGAACCTTCTTCTCGAGGCCCACCCCCAGAGATGCCTCCTCCATCTCGTGCAACCATTAATGTTGAAGTAGTGCCTAGAGAAGGGCTTGGGGGGAGAGCACCTCAGAATACTATACCCTTGACCCAGACTCGACGGGAAGAACAAGGTGAAAGTCAGTCGACCAGGCCTCAAGAGGTTTATGAGCCTAGTCCTTTTACCATGGACATCCTCTTTGAAATCCCCCCATCCTACTTCCGGAATCCCCAGGTAGATAAGTCCGATGGCTCGACGGATCCTGAAGAGCATCTATCGCAGTTCGATGGAGCAGCCTCGCTCTACTATTATACCGATGCCCTCAAATGTCGAGTCTTCCAGATTACCTTAACCGATTCGGCACAAAAATGGTTGAATACTCTGCCCCCGGGATGCATCACTTGTTTCGCTGATTTTCAGGGGATGTTCAGCCGGGAGTTCGCCAGCTGCAAGGTGTATAAGCATGATGCCTCTATCTTCATGCACATCACGCAGGGGCCCTCAGAATCACTCAGAGGGTATCTTCACCGGTTTACCTCTGCAGCTAGGGGTATTCCTTCTACCAGATCAGAGTCTTTCAGAGTTGCTATTCCGCATGGGCTGAATGAAGGCCCCTTTTTCAGTTCCCTTTTGAGATAGCCTGCTAACAGCTATGAGGAGCTGCTAAGTCGTGCGGAACAATTTATCCGCGAGGAGGAAGGACTGAAAGTGTGGAGAGCTGAACGCGTTGCCACAATAGCCCCAGCTGAAATAACTCGCCCCTCAAGTACCCCCTCATCGAGGATATGCACGACCCCTTCGACTGGAAGCTCCTAGACCTTAGTTATTATTATAGGGTGTTCTTCCTGCGCCGCCATTACAAATTATGGCCGCTGAGACACCCCCTCCCGCGAGGACTTGGAGGGAGTGGGAGATGGAATTCTATGATCAGCAGGGTCTACTACAGCGACCCTTAGGATATAGGGAGATACCACGTAATCACCCCCCCCCCCCCCCCGCCCCATTTTTCTGCCAATATCACATGGAGTATAGCCACGCTAGTGGGCGATGTTTCAAGCTACAAGAGGAGTTGGACCGCCTCCGAACCGCATACCCATAATTGCGGTTTCAGACAGGAGGGTCAGCATGGTGAGGGCAACGACCCAATACGACCCGCCCAGGGTCGTATGATCAACAACCATAAGTTACGTTCCCCGAAACGCCGTCCCAGGAGGTTGTTTCTCAAGAAGGCCCATTAGGTGAGGGCCCCTCATCCAATCTAAATAACGCTCCCACACGAGGGGGTTATCCATGTCATAGCCAGAGGACCCACCGATGGGGACTCTAACCGGGCGCGGAAGTCATATGCCCGTCTCATGGAGAGTCTGACCATCATCACCGACCAAACTGTTCAAATCGCACCGCCCGTTTCATTCGGGTCGAAAGATCTCCAAGGTGTCCTATTGCCCCACACAGACGCCTTAGTTATCCGTATATCCCTGGCCAACTACGAGGTGGCTAGGGTGCTGGTCGACTCAGGAAGCTCTGTCAATATCCTCTTTCAGGAGGCTTTCGGACAGATGCAGCTAGGAAATGGCCAGCTAGAAGATGTGGCTACGCCCCTCTTTGGGTTCACGGGGCATGTGGTCCACCCCACAGGACAAATTTTGTTTCCCCTGAATCTGGGCGTAAAGGCCAGCCAAAAAACTAGTATAATCCCTTTCCTCATAGTGGACGCTCCGTCCACTTATAATGCCATTCTAGGTCATCCTTTCCTTACTATTTTTCAGGCGGTGGCTTCCCCGTACCACCAGAAGTTGAAATTCCCAGTTGGACCGTTGGTGGGAGAAGTCCGAGGGGAACAGAAGGCTGCCCGAAGCTGTTATGTGCAAATGGTTCGGGATGACCAGAAGAAGGCCCGAACCGATGATCTCAAAGGGAAAGCTATCATCATTTCTGATGTCTGCGTCCTGGAAGAATCCCCCCCAAAGAAGACAAAATAGAGGAAGGAGAGCTGGTGGAGATAGCTCTGGGAAAAACCACACGGGTGGCACAGCAGATGGAGGCCAAGGAGGAGCTGGTGGCCTGCTTAAAGAAGAACGAAGACATCATTGCCGAAGATGTGCATGATCTCACGGGGATTAACCCCCGGGTGGCTGAACACCATCTCAACATAACCAAGGGAGTCCGACTCGTCCAACAGAAGCGGCGACACTTTGGACCTGAAAAGGATAAGGTCATAGCTGAAGAAGTGGACAAATTATTAAAGGTGGGTCATGTGAAGGAAATCCAATTTCCCGAGTGGGTTTCCAATGTAGTCTTGGTCCCCAAGCCTTCTGGGCAGTGAAGGATGTGTATTGATTTTCGTGATTTGAATAAAGCGCGCCCTAAAGACTGCTACCCCTTGCATCGTATTGATCAGTTAGTAGATTCTACGGTAGGGTATGAAGTGGTGTCCTTGATGGATGCCTACCAAGGATACCATCAAATACCCTTGGCTAAAGAAGATAAAAAGAGGGTTAGCTTTGTGACGGCAGGAGGGTTATACACCTATGTGGTAATGCCCTTCGGCTTAAAGAACGCAGGGGTCACCTATCAGCAACTCATGGACAAGATTTTTGCGGAGTAGAAAGGAAAAAATGTGGAGGTTTACGTGGATGACATCCTAGTCAAATCAAAAACCACTCGAGATTTGGTCAAGGATTTAACTGAAACCTTCGCTACATTGAGACGGTATAATATGAAGCTGAATCCTAAAAAATGCCTGTTCGGGGTAAAAAGTGGCAAATTCTTGGGGTATATAGTAACTGAGAAAGGGTTGCAAGCTAACCCTAAGAAGGTGCAAGCGCTGTGCAATATGAAGTCACCCACTAACTTGCGAGAGACTCAAAAGTTTGTGGGCAGGATTGTTTCCTTATCCTGATTCATAGCCAGATCGGTGGACAAAGGGTTACCTTTTTTCAAGATTCTGCGTAAAGCTACCAAATTCTAGTGGGACGATCAATGCGAGCTGGCTTTACAAGAGTTAAAGAAATATTTGGCTGGGCTCCCACTGTTAGCCAAACCAGCAGCTAGAGAACCATTATGGATATATTTGGCTGTCTAGGAGGGAGCTATCAGTTCGATTTTGTTGAAATAAGAAGGCTCTCACCAAAAACCTATTTATTATACCATCCATATTCTGAAGGGGGCTGAATCTCGTTATACAGAGCTAGAGAACCTAGCATATATTCTGGTTCTGACCGCCCGCAAATTGTGGCCGTACTTTTTGGCTCATCCCATCACTGTTCTAACTCACAGTGAACTGGGCAAGGTCATCACTAAGCTCAACTTCTCTGGAAGATTGGCCAAATGGGTGGTAGAATTAAGTGAATATGATATTCACTACCAACCCCGAACCATTATCAAGGCACAGGCGCTCGCTGACTTTCTGGCGGAGGTACCTTGTGGCTCGGAAGATGGTTCGTCAACAAAAGAAGAAGGATTAGAGGCATGGAACATATTCGTAGATGGTTCTTCAGGATCTAGGGGTAGCGATGTTGGTGTTTTGTTAATTTCCCCTAATAAAGAGGAGACCCGCATAGCCGTACGCCTGGGATATTGGGCATCCAATAATGAGGCAGAGTATGAAGCCATTCTAGCAGGATTGCAGGCTGCCAAGGCGGTAGGGGCTTCTTCAATTATAATCCATTCGGATTCACAGCTGGTGATATCACAACTTCAAGGTTCTTTCGCGGTTCGGGAAGAAAGGCTGCACAAGTATTTGAAAGCCTTCGAGAAAGAAAAAGTTTAATTTCAGCAAGTCCTCTTGAAGCAAATTCCACGGGAGAATAACGGGAAGGAAGATGAATTGGCTCGGGTGGCTAGCGCTATGGAAGGAGTGAAATCTTTGGAAGCGGTCCATGTGGAAATCCCTACTTTCCTAGCGGGATGCAATATGGAGGAAGCGGCACCCGAACCAGACCCAATCCCTGATTGGAGGACCGACATCACAGCTTATTTACAGCAGGGGAAGGTCCCTGAAGAAAAAGGAGTGGCATCTGCTTTAATGTGCAGAGCCAGATGATTCACCCTCTTAAATGGAGACTTCTACAAGACGTCTTTCGGACGACCCTTATTGAAGTGCTTGGGAAGTGAGGATGCTGAATGGGTACTCTGGGAGATTCATGAAGGTTATTGTAGCAATCATCTAGGGGGAGAGCTTTAGCAAGGAAGGCCCTGTTAGCAGGATATTTTTGGCCTACCCTCCAACAAGATGTCGCTCGGATAATGCAAACTTGCCTTGCTTGTCAAAAGCATAGCAATCGGTCCGAGCGATCGGTTGAATTAATGAAAGTTGTGGTTGCCTCATGTCCTTTCGATCAATGGGGAATGGATATAGTGGGTCCGATGCCTGTGGCACCTTTGCAGAAGAAATTTTTATTGGTGGTTGTAGATTACTTCTCCAAGTCGGTGGAAGCAGAGCCTCTTACCAACATTACCGAGAATGCTGTAATCCAATTCCTATGGAAGAATATTGTTTGTCGATATGGTATTGCTCGGAGGATAGTTAGTGATAATGGATGTCAATTCCAGGGAAAAAAGATTAAAGAATGGTGCTAGAGTCTCAATATTCAGCAAGCCTTCACTTCGGTAGCCCACCCTCAAGCTAATGGGCAAGTTGAAGTCACTAATAGGATTCTCATTCAAGGGTTGAAGACTAAACTGGGGGCTCAGAGGGGAAACTGGGTGGAAGAATTGCCCGGAATCCTGTGGGCCTATTGAACCACGCCAAAAACTACAACGGGAGAGACTCCTTTCAGTTTAGTATACGGGACGGAAGCCGTTATTCCGATCGAAGCTCTTTTAAGCAGTGCCCAAATAGAAATGTACGAGCCGGAGCAAAACCAAATTATTTGAAGCACCGAGTTGGACTTGGTGGAAGAAAGACGGGAGACGGCACGGAGGCAAGCTGAGTTTTACAAGCGGAGAGTGAAGCAAGCCTTTAATAAGAGGGTGACGCCTCGAAGATTTTAGGAGGGTGATTTGGTTATGCGTAAAGTAAATCCCACCGGAGACCCTAGAAAGTTAGCTCCAAACTGAGAAGGACCCTATGAAGTAACGCGTCGTGTAGCGGGATCAGCATATTATTTGAAAGATGACCAGGGCAAAGAATTTCCACGACTCTGGAATGCCGTTCATTTGAGACCTTTTCACACTACATGAGAAGTGGTGGATAGAAGAAAAGGAGTTGTGAGGCTCCCGAAGAAGTGTACTTCATAACTGGTTGTATTAATTAGCTGTGTAGCAAACCCAAATTTGATTGATGAGTCATTTACAGTCGTGTTACAGTACCTATAATAACTATGAAAAAGAGAGTCCTGTTCCGGAGCCATACATCAAGTTATAATTTGAACCGGTCAGGAGGATAGCGTCGAAAGTCAACTTCCCAATTTAAAGAAAAAGTAGGGTAGTTTGCGGGAGGAAGTCCTTGATCAGCATATTGTCGAACCGCTTCATTAAACCCGTCTTGATATGTGGCGCGCAGTAAGATGGTTAACCGCTCCTGTCGATTCGGGCGGTCAGGGCTCCGATCCCGATGGAGTATGTGACATTTTTCTGGTTGCTCCCGGAGAGCTCGGCTCATGTCACTATAACGCCTGGATACTTCCATAATGGCGTCTGCTAAGATTGAAATATCATCAGCTTGGGAAGTTTGGTCCTGCTAGATAAGGCGTGTCATCTCCATTATGTTCTGACACATCGAAGCTAAAATTCCATCCACTGCTTCGGAGTAGGATTTGGTGCGGACAAGCTTAGTGCTCAGCCTCTGAAGCGAGGTTTCTTGCCTGCATTGACGAGCGTGAGCATGCACCCTAGAATTTATGAGGGAAGAATTTTCTTGTACCTCCTTGCACAGGCGAGTGCGGAGGTCCCCTATTTTATCCTCCGCCTTCTGGTGTTGATCCCGAAGGCGGGCGATGGTGTCCGAATCTCGTTGCTTCCCCTGAAGGAGCTCTGCTACCTAATCCCGAAGATTTATCAACTCTTGAGAGGGGGAAGACTCCTAATCAGGACGTGCCGGCTGAATATCCCACGGAAGTAAGGAGGGTCCCGTGCCAACTCTCTGTTGTTCCTGTAATACCGCTATAGTATAGGCATCTTTTTGAAGTTGGTGGCGAGCTTCTGCCAATTGCTGCTGACATTGTTGTAGTTGTTGCGATAGAAGATATTCTCGATGTTGGGCAGCCACCAAATCCTCCCGTTGCTGTTGTTCCAACTTTAGAGATCGAGCTCGATATTGCTGGAGGGAGCGATCTAACTCTTGATAGTTGGTCAGGGCCTGTATGTCGGTTGTTGAAAGGAAATTATATAGTAAGAAAAGTTAAAGAAGTTTATTGAAGAAACATACCAATTCCAGAGCATGGTGCAAGCCTTCCATCCAGGGAGCCAGTTCTTCTAAATTCAATATTCGAAGACTCCGGGGGGAAAGGGAAGAAGAAGGGGCAGACAATACTGAAGGTGGGGGTTCACTGATAAAAGGAGGAATAGGGGTGGTAGCCGTAGTTTGAAGGGGGGGTTCGAAGGGGAGAGGAGGAGGAGCACTGGCAGGAAGGTTCACTGGGGATGAGGTCGGGGGCAAAGAATCGAGAGCAGGAGGGGGAAAGTGTGCTGTGGTTGGCGGTGAATTGGGCACATCAGAAGTTATGAAAGGGAATTGATTTGGCGAGGAATCCGGAGAGGATGAGATGATGAGCACAAGGTTGGAGGAGCCTTCGTGGGGAAGGCAAGAAGTAGAAGGAGGTGGGCTAGCACCCATAGGAGGTGAAAGGCTCTTCAGGCGAAGGGCGGAAGGGGAAATAGGGTGTAGGGGAATGTCGATCACCATGGGGTCAAAGATGGAAGCGTGTTCCGGGGAAAAAGAAGGCAAGGAGGTACAGGTATCTGCTGTTGATGGACATGGACGCACGATCTCTTTAGAATCATCCTCAGGTTGTGATGAGGGAGGAGGCGACGCCTGCATACCCGAAGCGGAATGGAAGGAAAGGGGAGAGTTAGGGTTTGTCGGTTGCACTGGGGAGGAGGATGGGCTGATTGTTGCAGTTTCGCATGGGACGGATATAGTAGGGGTTTCAAACAGAGGTGGAGGAGAAAGTGGAGATGTGATAGGGGGGACGATGGTAGACGGGGGCGAAGGCGAAGATGAAGCTGGCGGCTGACCATCGCCCCGTTTGACCCGTGAATAACAGCTTGCTATTTCACGAAAGAAAGTGGAATGCATCCTGGCCGTGGGGGAAGGAAGGAAAACGCTGAAGGGGATGATTGGGAATACTGGAAGATGGCGGTGAAAAGAAGGACAGATGCAGAAAAGGGAGACGAGAAGGCGGAAGGGATGAAGATAACTAAAGAGAGGAAGATGAAGCATCCCCTATAAAATGAGAATGAAATGGGCTGATAATGGCTATTGGGATCCTAATTAGTAGAAAAGGAGGCCCTAAGCAAAAGAGTAACGAAGATTTATTTCTTTGATGGCCCGCTATATAATAAAACCCTTGTTTTCAATAGAGGGGATGGATGAGGGTGTTCTCTTCGGGACGGAAGAAGGAAGAGTAGCGGTGGAGAAGCAGCTCGCTTTTTATGCTGAAGGCCTTTGGGAAAATATATATTATTTTATCCCCGTGTGGTGGTGGAACGGAAGAACTGAGATCTCTTAAGTTATATATCATTTTTATCCCCGTGAAGCGGAAGAAATTTAATTCATTATTCAACAATATATTATTTTATCCCCGTGTGGTGGCGGAACGGAAGAACTGAGATTTCCTCAGTTATATATCATTTTTATCCCCGCGAAGCGGAAGAAGTTGAATTCATTATTCAACTATATATTATTTTATCCCCGTGTGGCGGCGGAATGGAAGAACTGAGATCTCCTCAGTTATATATCATTTTTATCCCCGCGAAGCAGAAGAAGATGAATTTATTATTCAACTATATATTATTTTATTCCCGTGTGGTGGCGGAACAGAAGAACTGAGATCTCCTCAGTTATATATCATTTTTATCCCCGCAAAGCGGAAGAAGTTGAATTCATTCTTCAACTATATATTATTTTATCCCCGTATGGTGGCGGAACGGAAGAACTGAGATCTCCTCAGTTATATATCATTTTTATCCCCGCGAAGCGGAAGAAGTTGAATTCATTATTCAACTATATATTATTTTATCCTCGTGTGGTGGCGGAATGGAAGAACTGAGATTTCCTTAGTTATATATCATTTTAATCCCCGCGAAGCGAGAAGAAGTTGAATTCATTCTTCAATTATATGTTATTTTATCCCCGCGTGGTGGTGGAACGGAAGAACTGAGATCTCCTCAGTTATATATCATTTTTATCCCCGCGAAGCGGAATAAGTAGAATTTATTATTCACCTATATATTATTTTATCCCCGTGTGGTGGCGGAATGGAAGAACTGAGGTCTCCTCAGTTATATATCATTTTTATCCCTGCGAAGCTGAAGAAGTTGAATTCATTCTTCGACAATATATTATTTTATCCCCGTGTGGTGGTGGAACGGAAGAACTGAGATTTCCTCAGTTATATATCATTTTTATCCCCGCGAAGCGGAAGAAGTTGAATTCATTCTTCAACTATATATTATTTTATCCCCGTGAGGTGGTGGAACGGAAGAACTGAGATCTCCTCAGTTATATATCATTTTTATCCCCGCGAAGAGGAAGAAGTTGAATTCATTATTCAACTATATATTATTTTATCCCCGTGTGGTGGCGGAACGGAAGAACTGAGATTTCCTCAGTTATATATCATTTTTATCCCCACGAAGCGGAAGAAGTTGAATTCATTATTCAACTATATATTATTTTATCCCTGTGTGGCGGCGGAACGGAAGAACTGAGATCTCCTCAGTTATATATCATTTTTATCCCCGCGAAGTAGAAGAAGTTGAATTTATTATTCAACTATATATTATTTTATCCCCGTGTGGTGGCGGAACGGAAGAACTGAGATCTCCTCAGTTATATATCATTTTTATCCCCGCGAAGCGGAAGAAGTTGAATTCATTCTTTAACTATATATTATTTTATCCCCGTATGGTGGCGGAATGGAAGAACTGAGATCTCCTCAGTTATATATCATTTTTATCCCCGCGAAGCGGAAGAAGTTAAATTCATTCTTCAACTATATATTATTTTATCCCCGTATGGTGGCGGAATGGAAGAACTGAGATCTCCTAAGTTATATATCATTTTTATCCCCGCGAAGAGAAAGAAGTTTAATTCATTATTCAACAATATATTATTTTATCCCCGTGTGGTGGCGGAACGGAAGAACTGAGATTTCCTCAGTTATATTTCTTTTTTATCCCCGCGAAGCGGAAGAAGTTGAATTCATTATTCAACTATATATTATTTTATCCCCGTGTGGCGGCGGAACGGAAGAACTGAGATCTCCTTAGTTATATATCATTTTTATCCCCGCGAAGCAGAAGAAGTTGAATTTATTATTCAACTATATATTATTTTATCCCCGTGTGGTGGCGGAACGGAAGAACTGAGATCTCCTCAGTTATATATCATTTTTATCCCCGCGAAGCGAAAGAAGTTGAATTCATTCTTCAACTATATATTATTTTATCCCCGTATGGTGGCGGAACGGAAGAACTGAGATCTCCTCAGTTATATATCATTTTATCCCAAGCGAAGTTGAATTCATTATTCAACTATATATTATTTTATCCCCGTGTGGTGGCGGAACGGAAGAACTGAGATTTCCTCAGTTATATATCATTTTAATCCCCGCGAAGCAGATGAAGTTGAATTCATTTTTCAATTATATGTTATTTTATCCCCGCGTGGTGGTGGAACGGAAGAACTGAGATCTCCTCAGTTATATATCATTTTTATCCCCGCGAAGCGGAATAAGTTGAATTTATTATTCACCTATATATTATTTTATCCCCGTGTGGTGGCGGAATGGAAGAACTGAGGTATCCTCAGTTATATATCATTTTTATCCCCACGAAGCTGAAGAAGTTGAATTCATTCTTCGACAATATATTATTTTATCCCCGTGTGGTGGTGGAACGGAAGAACTGAGATTTCCTCAGTTATATATCATTTTTATCCCCGCAAAGCAGAAGAAGTTGAATTCATTCTTCAACTATATATTATTTTATCCCCGTGTGGTGGTGGAATGGAAGAACTGAGATCTCCTCAGTTTTATATCATTTTTATCCCCGCGAAGAGGAAGAAGTTGAATTCATTATTCAACTATATATTATTTTATCCCCGTGTGGTGGCGAAATGGAAGAATTGATATCTCCTCAGTTATATATCATTTTTATCGCCGCGAAGCGGAAGAAGTTGGATTTATTATTCAACTATATATTATTTTATCCTCGTGTGGTGGTGGAATGGAAGAACTGAGGTTTCCTCAGTTATATATCATTTTTATCCTCGCATAGCGGAAGAAGTTGAAGTCCTTATTTAGCTATATATTATTCTATCCCCGTGTGGCTGTAGAGCAGCAGAATCGGGTCATTTAGCGACTCTATATTATTATATTCCTAGCAGGATATAGGGCAGAAGCGCCGAAGTAGGCCCCCGCTATGTGTCATCCTATTGGGGTATGAGGAAGGTGAAATGGGGCATAACTCAAGAAATGCTGAAAGAAGAAGACAAGTGGGAAAAGTTCATTGCTTTAGAAAGATTACACATTCTGATTCTTTTTACAAGAAGAAAATAAGAGACCTTTATATATATATAGGGTATTACAGTTCTTTGTTAGGAGGGGCTGACGGAGTTTCTTTCCGTTGCAGAGGTTGGCACATTAGTTGTCGAAAGTAAGATTGCTGCAGGAAGATCTGCTTAGATAGTTACTTCTGGGACCCTTCTAGCTGTTGGCGCAAAGAGCAGTTGCTGGCAGAAACCTCCCTCAACCGCTACTGCAAATACCCCACTTATTCTTCCAGATTAGCAATATAACGTTGCTCGTCCACCTTTTCTTCAGAAGGAAAGGAACTGCTACCATATTCAGATATTTTGTCCATCGCTAAGGGAAAAGAGGGGAAAAGATGTGTTAGGGCAATCTCTTGCCGTAATATGGTTTTGATGGTGTGGCAAAGGGTTTAAGTTAGTGTGTTATGTTTATTTGATATGTGCGTTGAAGTCGTGCAGGACTTAGTAATTCGCACATGGAGCCATGGCGAGTTTCACATCTCATGACTCGTGCCTTGAGTCGGTGAAGGATAGCTTTGCGGAAGCCGTGCGCTTGGAGCATCCGAGGGACCGCCGGACGAGAAGCTTGGAGTGAAGCCGGAGGAAGTAGACTTCGAGGCAAGAGACGCGAAGGAGCATTGCAGAGCCGTGCGCCTGATGCTGCCGAGGGACGTGGCCGAGAACGAAGAGAACTTCGAAGGCGAAGGACTCCGAGAAATGAGAGTGAGCGATTGTAACCCGGGAGGGGTAGCTCTTAGGTGAAACTTGGCCATTTGGCCAAGTGTCGGATGGGTTTTCCCGACACCAGTCGACTGCCATGGAATGGCAGTCGACTGCTCTGAGTCGAGTGTAGCTCGACTGGTATACGACTGACTGGTTTGTGGCGTGATCGGCGCCATACGTTAGCGATCGAAGATAGATCGATCGGCCAAGCAGCGGAATGATCGGGTCAATAGGGTTTTGGCCAGAACCGCCGTAGCCGGGCGCGATCGACTACGGGTCGTGATCGGTGAGGTCCAAAGAATCGGTGATCGCCAAGAGTTCCGTTGGACAACAACGGTCGGCATCCGACGTGTTCGGAGGCCGTTGTAGTGACGGCAGTCGACTGCCATGGGCGGCAGTCGACTGATGGCGGCCAACGGGAAGAAGTTAGCCCTCTCTATAAAAAGAGAGGGTGTGAGCCTTTGGTGGGTTAATGCTCAAGTTCTAAACGACCATCCAAGTGCTCCACAAGATTTAAACTCCTTCTTTTAGCTTTCCTTCACATCTATTGTAAAAGAGGGAGTGTGCTTGATTGTAAAGGTTACCTCCACCTAGCTTGGTGCAAAGGAGAGGCCAATAGTGATTGGTTTGGCGGCGTGATTCACCGGGGACGAATCGGGTCGTGGATTAGCGGCGTAGCCGTGAACCACGTTATATTCCTTTGTTAGCATTGGTTTGTTTTGCTTTGTCTTTACTTGTTGTGTTTTATTATTCCGCTTGCGCTAACGATTGTGTAGACGAGCAAACGAACGAGCGAATTACGACGTCCAACGAACGAGGGCTATTCACCCCCCTCTAGCCGGCCATACGATCCCTTACAAGATGGATGTTATACAGCCCGAGTTGGAGGTCCTTATAACGATGGAGGAGGAGGGTGCATTTATTAGCAGAGGAAGTAAGGATAATGAATGCTGATAGAGAAGGGGAAACGTAACGAAAATTGGTGAAAAGTCGCTGGTACAGTAATTATAAGAAAAAAGGGTCTGAATCCCCGGGAGATGGCAAAAGAAAGTATGTTCAGGCCAGATTACAGTCTTTATGATGACAGAAACCTTACTTCTACAGGAAAACGACAAAAACAAATACCAATTCCCTCCTTCATTTTTATTAACATACTTAAAATGATTACATCGTTTAATCTATGAAGGTTTTCTATGATTGCTCTTAACAGAAGAAGTGGGAGAAGGCTTCTCGGGAGGGGAGGGTGCCAAGATGACCCTGTAGAGCTCATCTTGAGCAGAAGGAAGAACTAGTGGACCTTCATCAAAAGGAGGCGAACGAATCCTCGCGGGGGAAACTGGAAGAACTGGTGGAACATCATCAAAAGAAGGCGGACGGATCCTCGTCGGGGGAGACTGGAATGAAGGCCAGGGCCAGTGGAAGTGGGGGGAAGTTCACCGGAGGCCTGGGATCTCCTACTGTGTACTCCCATGTTAAAGGGGGGTTCCACACCTGGTTGTGGAAAGATGGGAAGGGTGCTCAATAAGACCTCCCTGTGGGAGGGGAAGGAGCTGTGGTGTGGGGCGGAAAAGGAAGGGGGCGGAAAGATGAGGTTGCCGTCGAGCGGGTTTCAAAATCTTCAGCGTCTCCGGAAAGCCTGTCCCACAACTCGAAAGACTCAGAGTCTGAAGAAATCTCAATGGGGTGCCCCGCTGAAGCCATGAGAGTAAGGTGGAAGGACGAAGACATGGAGGGCGATAATTTATAGTTGAGGGAAAGAAACTGTAGTAGTTCTTGGGAAGGGGAAGAAGGTGAAGAAACTTATATCGTAATGGCAACAGCATAGGTACTTATCAAGATATCATTTCTGAAGCGGTAAGAGACACAGTGAAGATCAACCGGCGAAAGTCATTTAATTTTTGGCCGAGCCAAAATTGGGTCGGATATGAACAGGACCATCCGAGATCTTCTGAGTGAGTTACCGAACAAACAAGGTGATTTCTCTATGCGACACGAGAAAAGAAACGTCAGCGTAAAAAGAGAAAAGGACAAAATTGGTTCGGAATTCTCGACCCGCGAGGAGGCATGCAAGGAGAACAACCCAAAAGCTATGTTAACATAATTACTTTGCAGCACTAAGAAAAGAGTCATTACAAGGAATGGGATGTGGGAAGTTTTAAATCAAATAGTTCGGGGGGACACTTGGATAATGCATCTACAGGATTTAAATAACTGGTGTCCATGCCTGGAGACAGATACCCCCGTTCGGCATTTAGAGCCGAGGACCCATCGAAGCCCAGAATGAACAGGTCCACCCCCTTCTTGACATATCGCCCTTCGGATCGACTTCTGTTCTGCAAGCTGGGGATGGTGGTTAATTGAGCTGACACCGGTGGGCAGCTTTTCATTGGTGCCAAGGCATCCTTCTCCGTGGCTACCTGTATGACTTAATGTCCCACAGTTGAAAGGTCTTCAGAGTATTCTTTATGGAGAGCAGACTGTTATCGAGCCACTGCTGACAGAGCTTAAGGGAGAGCAGCCACTATGGAGGAGAGTTCTTGGCACTTCTCTATGCAAGATTTCCTAGTGGCTTCCCAGGCTTGTCGTTCCAGTCGAAGCAGTTGGCGTTCTTGCTTGAGCTATTCGACAGCTGTCGATGAATCGGCGGCTTTAATGATGGCGTCCCCGAGCTGCCCCTTATACTCTTTTAGTTCATGGGTGAGGATATCCACCTGCTGCAATTCGCTATACTCGAAGAAAACTTGCTGTTTGAGGTCTTCATTCCTTCGCAGAAGCTCCTCCTTTTCGCTTTGGACCAGGGCCAATTGTGTCATAGCATCTTCACATTGGCCCCTCAGGTTAGATTCCTTCGCCTCTCTCTCGCTCAACTGCTGAACGAGTTGTTTCTGTTGCGCTATAGAGGCGTAGTGGCATGCCTCTACGCTGGAATGGAATTGAGCCAGGTGAACTACCATCTTGCTGTGCTGGGTTGAGGCCTAGAAGAAAGGAAGCACCATCAGTATATGCTGACACAAAGAGATACGTACAGTAAAGAGGAGAAGGGGACAGTAGGTACCTCAGCCAGCAATTTGCTTACTTGTTTGCAAGGGCCTTGCACGCCTGATTGGTTGAAAATTTTTACCTCCGAAGGGTGGTGGATCTGCAGCAAAGACCCCAATGTAGCCCTTGAGGGGGTCAAAAGGGGAAGATCCTCTCCTTCGGAGGGAAGCGTGGTTCCGACGCACTGAAGAGGGGCAGGAGAAGTAAGTGTGTCGGAGGGGATAGGAGCAGAGATGGACTCGGTATGGGAAGGTAAGGGAGAATTGTGTGCAGAGGGGGATGAATTGGGAGAATGGGAAGGAGAGTCCCCTCCTTGAGGAGATGAAGATGGGACGGATAAGGTAATATCCTTTCTCCTCGGGTTGTAGATGGTTAAGGATCACGAACCAGGTTGACCGGAAGAGGAAGGGGGAAGAGCAGATGAACTCGGGGCTCCTTTCTTAACGAACCACAGTTTCTTCCGAGGAGAAGGAGCTGCCAGCGATTTACCCCTCTTGGTTGAGGCCTTCTTCTTCTTGGAAGCCTCAATCTCCTCTCCTTTTACCAAAGCGTCCTGTATTAGATTATCTGCAAAATGTATTGGTGAGAAAGATGAATAATGCAGGAAGAAAATTATATTAAAAGGAAAGTATCATTCTACCTACAACAACTGAGGTCATCGAAGGGAGGGGGGATAGTCCGAAGTGGCTCAGAAGGAGAGTTTTTATCAAGTGATTCGAACAGTAATGTGACTCTCCCAATATTATATAAACTTCCGGGAAAGGACATTGGGTCCTCATTTCCCGGAAGGAAGGCAGTTCGGGAAGTTCTACCTTCCAGGTATCGGAGTAAGGTAAAGGTGCTGGAAGCTATACAAAGAAGTACAATTCTTCCCATCCCTTATGGGACGTAGGCATGTTCACTAGGAATTGGCAGTCTAGATGGCTGGACAGATAAAAAAGGCCTGCCTTGGAAGATTTCAATTGAAAGAAGCAATGAAATATTTCAAGGGTTAAAGAGAGGTTTAGATGTTGAAACACTCTAGAGGCCCCCAACAGAATCCGAAAGGAATTGGGGGTCAATTGGTTCAGGGGTAGTCCATAAAAGTCTAAAATATCTAAATAGATGGAAGGTGCTGGTAGGGACAGGCCGTTAAGAAACTGTTCGGAGAAGAAGCAAGTTAGACCAGGAGGAGGACAATTTGGTCGGTGCATCTTGGTCGTAAAGCAGTATTTTAGGGAAGGGTCTATAAACCTGTCCTTAAGGTTAAAGAAATAATGGTCGTGGTCTAGTTGGGTTATAGTATGCTCATACCACGCAGGTAAGGGGATGGTCTTAGGGGCCATAGGTATAAAGCAGGACAGAGTACTTACTTGGGGGGTTAGAAGAAGAACGTATAAGAAGGAGAGGGTTGGGTTGCTAAAACGCCGCCGGTGAAAATCGCAGGAAAGAAGAAGTGGAAGGGACAATATTGTTGGGCACACTAAGTAATACCTAAAAGAAAAAGGCGGAGGTTTATATAAGGTTTTTGTGACGGTTCCATTATAGGAGAGAAAAAGGAGAAGCGGGGCCCATGGGCCCATTAGGCCGCCTCAAGTATATGCGGTAAAGCTTTAAGAGAGGAGTAAATTTGAATTAATAAGCCAAGAACGGAGTAGGAACCGTATATAGTTGGAAAGTCAAGCTTATAACTTCACTTGACTATTTTTTAGGGTTGACTAATGATACCGTCGTTACCTCTTCTCTATGAATTAGATAGGAGGGCTCACAGGCAAGGCATTATCCGAACCAATTAGCGGGTTCAGCGGAGAAAAAAGAGAGGAATGGTTCGGGCGTAAGCGCCTGAAATAATTGGCACGGGAAAGCTAGTGAAGGTAATTGACATGGCAAGGCAAAGGCGGGAGGATGCACTTCGTTGGGAAATAAACCAGAATCGGTTCGGCCCAATAAGCCTAGACACAGACGGGACGGATAAGAATCGGTTCGGGCAGATAATCATAAAGGCAGACGGGATGGATAAGAATCGGTTCGGCCTAGGAAATCCAGAGGTCGTTCGGTGAGGGAAGAAGGAGAGTGGGTTCGGGCTGGTGGGGAGCCCAAAGGGTATACCATCCGTGAGCTATAGACCTAAGTTAGTTTCACCAAAAGTGGATGGTTGAGGGGGACAAGCTAACCTAGTTTCCTGAAATATAGATAAGGAGGCGTTATGTAACAGAAGGAGAGGTCCCCACATAATATTCTGAGGAGCCTTCACCCCTCGTATCTGTAACAGAATTATTCTCCAGGTGGACGTGGTGGCCACCTGTACGATGGGGATAGTCCGCGAGGTAGCGATGGATCAGAGAAGGAGGATAAAAGGGAGGAGGAGGACAGAAGAAAAGGGATCCGCATTATTCGAACAAGCAAGAGACGAAGACTCAGGAGGAGGAGAGCTACCACTACCTCGCCGGAGAAGGAGAGTAGCGACCTTTGCTGTCACATTGCGTGTACTCTTTCTTGTATTAGGATTAAACTATAAGAGGCTTTCTCCTCCGCCTCGAGAAAGTTTCCTTTCCGGAAAGGAGGACGTTCATAGTGGAAAGTGCTTGGGCATTGTCCCTGGTGAGAGAGCTCACCTTCGTGGAGTAGTAATATTTATTCCGAACCACATTATATCCTGTGTTCTAGTTTTCATTGCCTGTGTTGGTTTTACGTTTCTTTGCTTCGTCTTCTCATTTTTACTATTGCGGCCTGTGAGAACCCCCAAAGCTCCCTTCGTGCCTTCGTCGCATCGAAAGGAGGTAAACGCATTTTTCCCCGCCGTATCAAAATGTAAAATTCGTATACATCTACACTATCGAGCATACGATATTCTCGGTGTTTTGAGGTGTTTGTTGATTTTAAAATTTTATTGTTTGAGGAATCAATAAATTTTTGAAATCTAATTTTTTGATCTATGTGATTCTTAGGTTTTTCAAAAATGAATTTCAACCCACTTGTTGTGATACTAAAGGAAAATAAACTTATTGGACCCAATTATGTTGATTGGAAAAGGAATCTAGATATTGTCTTGACTGTTGAGGAGTATAAGTATGTACTCTTCGAAGAGTGTCCTCCTAAGTCTGCGGATGATTCTAGGGAAAAGGAGAAAGAGAGTTATAAGAAGTGGATAAAGGCTGATGAGATGGCGTGGAGTTACAATTTGGCTTCTATGTCAAATGTATTGCAACATCAGCATCAAGCCATGCCTACAGCTTATGACATGATGCTCAATCTCAAGGAACTTTTCGATCACTAGAATCAGGCTTCTAGGTAGGAAGCCATGAGGAACTTGATGACGACCATCATGATTGAGGGAACACCTGTGAGAGATCATGTTCTCAAGATGATGGCTCATTTGAATGAGCTGGAAGTCCTTGGAGCTGAGAACGATAGGGAAACCCAGGTCGATATCATTCTCCAATCTCTACCTAGGAGTTTTGAGCAGTTTCGCCTGAATTACAACAAGAATAAGAGGTTATATTCGTTGGTGGAGCTTCTGACAGAACTCCAGGTGGCAGAGGGACTTTTTCGTCAGAGTGCTCAGGCTCAGGCCATGGTTGCTTAGAAGGTTTCAACTTATAAGCAAAAAGGCAAGAAGAAGAAGAAACAAGGTGGAGCAAAGGTGGCGGGAGGATCTCAGGGAGGAGTGAAGAAGCCGAAAGGCAAGTGCTTCACTTGCAAGTAGACTGGAAAATAGAAGAAGGACTACCCCAATCGAAAGTTAATTTACTGACAATTAATTAATCAACATCTATCTCCATGAGTAGTATCACTCAACCTTATCATCATGCCGGACCAAGTCCATGTGTAGGGTTTACATGATGATCCTTATGAGCTCCTCAAGGGGACATCATCATCCTAATATATAGGACATGGTTTCCTCTAATAATCAATGGCACACCATGTAAATAATATCATTTCCTAACTTATCGAGCCTATCGATTTAATCTATAAATCTCGCCCATTGGTAAATTAAAGAAATAAATACTAAGTACATGTGCCCGTTATTATATCGAGATTAAGAGCATGTACACCATAATATCCGAGGTCAAATTCAATTATGTAGTCAGCAATAAATTGAATCAACTCTAAGTCGGTCCTGCTCAATACACACAAAGTGTACTAGTGTAATACTATGGTCAAGACAAACTAATACCAAATTACACTACAACCATACCAATGGTTTGTCCAAAACCATCTCGGTTGTGAGCCTCTACTTATACTCTACAAGAAAATGATAACATGATCTTCAATGTGACACCACACACCATGTTATCTACAATGTAATATATCAGACAATATGCATAACCATAAATATGCAAACAATGATCATGTTATTCTTATTTCAAAAATAAAGATGTTCATACAAAGAATAGACTTTTCAGTATACATTCCAACAATCTCCCACTTATACTAAAAGACTATACTGCCATCATAGTGTCATACATCTGATTCCCATTCCCTCCACATGGCTATCAAAAGCTCTCGCTAGAAGGGCCTTAGTGAAGGGATCTACCAGGTTATCCTATGATGCAATCTTGGCGACAACAAATTCTACCCGCTTTACGGTCTCTCGTATCAGGTGGTACTTGTGCTCTATGTGTTTACTTGCCGTATGGGCTCGTGGTTCATTTGAGTTTGCAACTGCACCACTGCATCCAAGTCCATCAAGAAGTTCCTGAGCCATACAGCTTCTTTGGCTGCCTCAGAGGCTGCCACTTACTCAGCTTCCATGGTGGAGTCTGCCACACATTTCTGCTTGACACTCCTCCATATAATGGCTCCACCTCCCAAAGTAAACACAAAACCTGAGGTAGACTTACTGTTATCCCTATCTGATTGGAAGTCGGAATCTATGTAACCCACAGGGAGTAATTGGTCTGCCTGGTAAACTAGCATATAATCCCTAGTCCTTCTTAGGTACTTCAATATATGCTTTACAAAGTAGATATCCAACCTCATACATAACATAGCATACATGAGGCTTCCTACTGCCGAAGCATAAGGAGTCACCTTCATCTCCTCTATCTCCTTTGATATTCTGGGACACATCTCTTTAGATAAAGGTAATCCATGCCTAAAAGGCAGAAAACCTTTCTTGGAGTTCTGCATGCTTAAATGAGCCAAAATGGTGTCTATGTATGAAGATTGAGATAAGCACAACATCCTTTTTCTGCGACCCCTTATAACCTTGAACCCAAGGATGTGTCCCACTTCTCTCAAGTCCTTCATATCAAATTGTTTTGACAACCATATCCTTACGTCTGATAACACTTTGACATTGTTGCCAATTTGCAAAATATCATCTATGTATAGTACAAGAAATACCACTACATTTCCGTCACATCTCTTGTATACACAAGACTCATCCAGACTTTTAATAAATCCATAAGACTGGATTACCTAATCAAAGCGGATGTTCCAAGATCTCGAAGCTTGCTTCAATCCATAAATGGATCGATTAAGCTTGCACACAAGATACTCTTTTCCCTTTGCAATGAATCCCTCTGGTTGCTCCATATAGATGTTTTCCACAAGACTTCCATTATGGAAAGCTGTCTTAACGTCCATCTGCCACACCTCATAATGCATATGAGCAGCAATACATAAGAGAATCCTGATAGACTTAAGCATGGCTACCGACGAAAAGGTCTCCTCATAATCGATACCCTCTTTCTGAGTATACCCTTTCGCAACAAGCCTTGCTTTGAAGGTCTCAACCTTCCCATCTATTCCTCTCTTTCTTTTGTAGATCCACTTGCATCCAATGGTTTTTACACAATTGGGTGGTTCTACTAGCTCCCAGACCCTATTTGAATCCATAGATTCTATCTTAGAATTCATCGCATTTTGCCAAGATACCGCATCTTTATCTTGGATTGCCTCGTCATATGTCCAGGGATCAGCTTCATGTTCGCCATGGATCAAATCAGAAGATTCTCCCAAGAACATAAATATATCAAGTTGTCTAACAACCCTCCCACTACGATGAGGTATCACCTGTGTATCCTCTGTGACATGTGGTGCAGTCACTTGTGGTATATCCTCTTGTACCGGTGGTACTGAAGTAGTGACTTCCCCTCTCAATTCTTCCAGAACAATCTTATTCATGGGCTTGTAGTTCATCACATTGTCTTCCTCTAAAAATCTAGCGTTCGTGCTAATGATCACTCTCTGATCTCTAGGACTATAGAACAAACCACCTTTCATTCCACTAGGATAGCCTACGAACAAGCGAACTTCTGTACGAGGTTCCAACTTACTAGCATCTGCCTTCAGCACATGTGCTGGACTCCCCCAAATCCGAATATGTCTCAGACTAGGCTTTCGCCCAGTCCACAATTCTGTGAGAGTAGAAGGCACTGATTTAGATGGTACCAAGTTCAGAATATACACTGTCATATCCAGAGCATACCCCCAGAATGATTCTGGTAACTTAGAATAACTCATCATCGATCTAACCATCTCCATAAGAGTCCTATTCCTTCGCTCCACTACACCATTCTGTTGGGGTGTGGTAGGTGCAGACAATAAGTAATTCCAAAACTCTCCCAAGAGGTACTCACCACCACGATCAGATCGTAGTGTCTTGATACTTTTACCTTGATGTTTCTCCACATCAGCCTTGAATTCTTTGAACTTGTCAAAGCATTCAGACTTGCGGCGCATCGAGTAAATGCATCCATATCTTGAATAATCATTTATAAAAAAACAAAATATTCAAAACCACCTCTAGCCTGGATAGACATAGGACCACACAAATCAAAATGAACCAATTTCAACACGTCTTTGGCTCTATACCCCTTGGCCTTAAAGGGCCTCTTGGTCATTTTACCTTCCAAGCAGGATTCGTAGGTTTGGAAATCTTCCACCACTAATGAACCCAGAGGTCCATCAGCTATCAACCTTTAAATTCTACTTAGGTTAATATGACCTAACCTTAGATGCCAAAGATACGTTTGGTTCATTTTCGAAGGTTCTTTTCTCTTATTAGATTTAGAAGATGAGTTATTTACTTCTATTTGCATCGTGGGAGCTTTTGGTTCAAGGGTATATAAATTTCCTATCAATGCACTAGAACAGATAATCTCTCTATTCCTCTTTATAACAACTTTGTCATTAAAAGAAATAGAATATCCATCCAAAAATAATTTAGAAACCGAAATCAAATTCTTTCTAAATAAAGGTACATAAAGAAAAATTTTCAGAACCAAAGTTTTATTCACATCAAAAGATAAATAAACATCTCCCACTGCAATAGTTGCCACCTTCGTAGCATCGCCCAAGTAAACGGTAATCTCCCACTCAGCTAGTCGTCTGGTTTCCTGGAACTCTTATAAAGTTTTGCAGACATGATCAGTGGCTCTCGTATCTACACACCCGGTGTCAATAGATAACACCAGTAAACATGTTTTAACGACCAGTCCAAAAGATATACCTTTGTTCTGCTTCCGGTTGGGGTAGTCCTTCTTCCAGTGTCCAGTCTTCTTGCAAGTGAAGCACTTGCCTTTCGGCTTCTTCACTCCTCCCTGAGATCCTCCCACCACCTTTGCTCCACATTGTTTCTTCTTCTTCTTGTCTTTCGTCTTAGAAGTCGAAACCTTCTGAGCAACCATGGCCTGAGCCTGAGAACTCTGATGAAAAAGCCCCTCTGTCGCCTGGAGTTCTATTAGAAGCTCCGCCAATGAATACAACCTCTTATTCATGTTGTAATTCAGGCAAAACTTCTGAAAACTCCTAGGTAGATATTAGAGAATGATATTGACCTAGGTTTTCCCATCGATCTCAGCTCCAAGGACTTCCAACTCATTCAAATGAGTCATCATCTTGAGAATATCCCTCACGGGTGTTGCCTCAACCATGGTGGTCGTCATCAAGTTCCTCATGGATTCCTTCCTAGCAGCCCGATTCTGGTGTCCGAAAATTTCCTTGAGATTGAGCATCATGTCATAAGCACTAGGCATGGCATGATGTTGATGTTGTAATACATTTGACAAAGAAGCCAAAATGTAACATCGCGCCATCTCATCAGCCTTTATCCACTTCTTATAACTCTCTTTCTCCTTTTCCCCATAATCATCCGCAGACTTAAGAGGACACTCTTCGAAGAGTACATACTTGTACTGCTCAGCAGTCAAGATAATATCTAGATTCCTTTTCCAATCAACATAATTGGGTCCAGTAAGTTTATTTTTCTTTAGTATCACAGCAAGTGGGTTGAAAGTCATTTTAGAAAAACCTAAGAATCACATAGATCAAAACATTAGATTTCAAAAATTTATTGATTCATCAAACAATAAAATTTTAAAATCAACCAACACCTCAAAACACCGAGAATATCGTATGTCACGATAGTGTGGACGTATACGAATTCTACATTTGTAAAAGGAGGTTTTACCCATTAATTTTATTATCATGTCAACCTTATTTTTTGACAAATAAAATTAATAGTTGGTTCCTCTTCGACCCTACAAATAAAAGTAGTGACTCAGAGGGGGAGGATACTTTTATTTGCGTCTAAGTGTTCACCATTACTTGATACCAAGAGAATTATCTCAGATTAGTGCCTTCTGATGGGGAAGTACACACGCTGGTAAATAATTTCTTATAACCATATTTGACCCTGTGATCCGCAAAATAAACTCATCCGATGGGGAGGATGACACTCAGAGCCGACGCGTAAGTTTATTTGCATCACATGTCAAATCGTAATGGAGGCCGCGAGAACTTTAAAAAATATCCCTCTCCCACTTAGTAATTTAAAATGAGGAATTTTCCTAGCACACAACATGCATATCAAACAAGAAGCAATAAATATGAAAAAATATTTTCCAACTATTATGGCTTTTGTTTTCCAATATGCCTCTCGTCGTGTCGCCATCTCGTCCACTCCTCCCTACGCCATGTACAAGCCATCCGAAGATCCGAGCCGAGAAAAATTATTTTAATTTACATCCATCGATCCTATAC
This sequence comes from Wurfbainia villosa, assembly GCA_025175895.1. NCBI lineage: Eukaryota > Viridiplantae > Streptophyta > Magnoliopsida > Zingiberales > Zingiberaceae > Wurfbainia > Wurfbainia villosa. Next base: position 30,083,514 of record CM046000.1, on the reverse strand, counting down.
TCCACAAAGGAGTATATATGAAATCTAGATCAAAAGTAAACTAAAATAAAAGAATGGCTAAATAATGTCGTACATAATTACAAAAATTAAATACTAGCCTCGTCAACCCCGAGGATTCAAATAATATTACAATTACACACATCCAATCACATACAGACACATATGGCCATAATAGTTGGATCTTATGCCTGCAACTAAAAAGTTAGCCTACACACATCCTACTATTATCCGACACACAAAATATATGATAAGTGCATAAAAGTAACCAAATCCTAAATACACAAAACTGGAAATCGTGGCTCTGATACCACTTGTAAGGAATTGCTTCCCGCTTCGATCGCTCGTGTAAGGCGATCCTATCTACGTCCCCGGATTAAAAAAATTAATCCTTGATGAAGACTGATTAATCAAGCAACCAATCCATCATCGTGCTATTCAATTCAAGTGGTCTCTTGAACAAACTTGTTGTTCAAGCAACCTAACTATTGGTGCAGGGGCACCAGATAATCGAACATGTGTTTTGCTTATGGCAAAGACACAAAGTTAAGTTTACATCATTGTCTCATGAGAAAAATCAAGTGTGCAGAAAGGCTAAGCTAAGCCGAAGGTCAGCAACACCTAGAGGTAGCTTTGGTGGTCGGGCAACACCGAGGAAACTTCGTGGGAGTCGAAGAACCTAGGTGGAAGACCGGAAGCAAAGCGACAGATCTTAAAGGACCAGAGGTAAGCTCGTGTGAGTGAGAGATGGTAAGGTCATGTCCTCTGTATAGGGATGACCATAGGCGGCAATCCGACTAAGACTTCTTGTGGAAGGTCTAGGTTGAGATTGGACGGTCAAAAATCGTCGCATTTATCATTTTCCGTGCTAACCTCTTATTGTAAGGAAGTGGCCAGGCTGGTAGTCGACTGCTGGTCATTGGGTATTCGATTGATGCTCATCAGTCGCCTGATGGAAGGCATCAGTCGACTGATGGAGATGAATCAGCCTTTTATGCTAGGTCAAAACGGATAAGGTTTGATGCGACCACTTCGCGATAAAATTTGGTACCACTTCATGATATGTTCCAAAAGATGAGGAGACTTATTATGAGACCAAACTCTATAAAATGAGGGGAGGATTCCAACCCATTCATTCATCAAGATTATTCTCAAGTGCTCCTACAGCGCCAAAGCTCCAACACTGTCATAACGCCGATGCGACGACAAGTTCTAATCTTCTTCGTCGGCAGCAGCAGCAAGTAATTGTTTTTGTTATTGTATTCTTTGTTTTAATCATAACGAGGTGAGGTAGGCTTGTTGCCTCATCCTCGTACTTTCGGTTTTGTGATTGTTGTCTCCTACGTCCAACGAGGAGGAGATCTTATAATGCTTTGTCCTCCGTACGCGGTCTAGGACCATTAGGGCCTTGAAGTAGCAACCGCTGGGTTGTGAACAAAGTAAAAATAAACTTGTGTTTTTACTTTTCCGCTATGCTTTCTCGTATATCGAACGATCAAAACAAACAAATTTATGCTCGCTATTCACCACCCCCCCTCTAGCGACGCTTCTCGATCCAACAATTGGTATCAGAGCGGGGGCGCTAAGATTTGGTGAAACCACCAATCTAGCACTTTTTGGTTTTTTCGTATTTTTTGATTCTTGTTTTTTTTAGGTTTTTTCCTACACTACTAATCCAAGACGAAGTCTTGGTACATTTCTTTTGGTTTTGTGTTTGCAAGTATTCTCTTTTAGAGTAGTCGACGGTAAAACGACCATAACTTTTCGCAAAAGTGGACTCACAAAACGATCTACCTACCAAATTGAAGCTCTCTAAAAGATATACAGTTTTTATGATGGTTTACCTTGGTAACAAGCTGTTTCCATACCCAAAAACCAACGTCTAGTACCCTTTCGGGGACATCGAAGGTCGTAAGTTTCTAATTTTTGTTAGTTTCTTGTTCTTTTTATTTATTTCTTATTATTTCCCGCATTACTAATCCAAGAAAAAGTCTTGGAATTCCTTTTGGTTTTTATTCATGTTTAGCAAGATATTTAATGGCTCATATTGAAGGGTATAGCACTACCCGACCTCCGTTCTTTAATGGAAATGATATCCGTTATTGGAAAGGTCGGATAGAGTGTTTTCTAAAAATAAAAGTCGAGACTTGGATAATCATCCAAACCGACTTTTCTCTACCCACCAATGATCAAGGCGAGCCCTTGGACTTCAACAAGTGGACCAATGCAACCAAGAGACAAATTGAAGCCGATGCAAAGGCGACCCAAATATTGCAATGCGGTCTGTCCAAAGAGGAGCTCAACTGCATCGGACCCTTCATCAGCGCAAAGGACCTGTGGAACAAATTAATTGAGCTACATGAAAGAACGTCCGATTCTAAGGTATGTAAACATGACCTTCTTTTCAATAAGTTGTATAACCTTAAGATGCAGGAACACGAGACGTTGACGCAACTACACGCCCGTGTCCAGGACATTGTCAACGACCTGCACACCATCGGACACAAGGTCAAAAATTTTGACCTCCTAAGGTACGTTCTTAATTCATTTCCTAGGACTACCTTGTGGGCATCCATGGTCGATGCCTACAAGGTCTCTAAGGACCTTTCGAAGCTTAGGTTAGACGAATTATTTTTCGAGTTTGAACTTCACGAGCAGACTAATGTGGTTTCGGCTGAGAGAGGTATTGCTCTACTTGCAGGACAAAGAAGCAAGCCACCTACTAGGCAAGAAGATGGACTCGAACTCAAAGATGAATCATAGTCCGAATCCGAAGAGGTAGAGGCAATAGTGAACATAGTGTGGAAGATCATTCGGAGGGAAAGGAGGCTACTAAAGAACCAAAAGAGGGCACAATTCAAATCAAATCAAAAGAAGGCTTTCCATGCAACTTGGGACAACAAAGAAGACATAGCTTACATGGCAAGACCGGAGGAGTCCGAGTCAGAATCCGAAGCCGAGTCCAACTACAACTTCGACTCCGACCCCGAAGACTACTTTGAGAGGAAACTCAAAGCCGGACCAAAAGGGAAAGTCAAATTTAGCCTCTCTTTAATTAGTACACTTTACCTTATAATTAAAATGCTTACTAGGAAATTAACTAAGTCTGAGTCTAGGGTTGAGTCATTACTTGAGGAGGTTGAAACTCTCAAGCAAGAGGCTACTCTAACCTCTTCAACTAGTCAAGTTCAAGAGGGAAACTCAGCCCAATCTGAAAAACTTGAGGAGGAGAATTCTCTCTTGAAAGATCGAGTTCAAGAGGTCGAGGCTAGGTTGGAAAGGTTCACATTGGGATCTAAGAATCTTAACTGACTACTTGGAACCCAAAGAGTCATGTACAACAAAGTCAGACTCAGGTTTAGTCCAAAGACTACGAATAGATCATATATGTCTATCGTAAATTGTAGTCATCAAAGAGTCCAAACATGGGTTCCAAAGGTTTTATTGAACTCACATATAAGGACTAATAAGTATTGGATTCTCCAGGATCAAGTTCATTATTTGAATAGACCATATTGGTTCAATGGTCCACGGGGAGCTAACATTAAAATAGTATACCCGCTTACTTAACAAAACCATTGCATATTTTATTTTAATTTTTAGAACGGCTAGATAGAGAAAATAGTTAGTCAACTCTTGACAACATAGTATCAGGACACGGTGAGATGATAGTACGTTAGGGAAACAAAGTCTCATGTATTTAAACTGGATAAGGCGTATCTAGCTTGGTGCACTTGACCGAGTGGATCTAGCTGAAGCTACCTCGTCGTATCCTAAACTAGTTTTTCTAGGAAATAACCCTAAATGAGTTAAGTGATATTTTCTTGAATTTGGCTTTGTCTAAGGAAGTGGTCGTTGTTCCGATCAAAGAAGGTCCCTATGCCTCACCGCGACCTGGAAGCCAGTTTCTCGAAAAGTTACTTAACGATCTAAAGGTTAAATCCAAATCTAACCCAAGGTTGACTATATTTAATCAATCTCAAATCATCTCACAAATCATATAAGGTGAACAAATTTTGAGACACATAGAATGGGTGAGATGTTAAGGATAATTGAAATATATTTAAAATAACCTTTTCAACTATTGTACTTAACGACTATTTACAACTCTTTAGGCCAAAGTTTAGCACCCCCTACATCTCTTATACTTCATATATTTGACTAAGGGGGAGAGCAAACTAACCCTAAGGGTTATATTACAAACATTTAGATTATTGGTGCAAAGGGACACACCTCGAACCAATCTATCTAACTACTGCTAGACGCATACTTGGACTCATAGTTGATTTATCTCGATGCATGCATATACGATATTGTTTTTTAAACCCCTATTTTATACAAAAACCCCAACATTTTTTTTGATTTATGGCAAAAGGGGGAGAAGAGTGAAAGTTAAGGGGGAGTAACACAAAATTTAATTTTAAGGGGGAGTAACACAAAATTTAATTTTGAAAATTAAAGTATCTCTTTCAAAACTCACCTAGGGTTAAGGGGGAGTTTTTGGTTGAGGGGGAGTTTTGGTTGAGGGGGAGTTTTTGGAAATGACATTCATCATTTACTATACTTGTTTTATGCTTTAATTTCTCTTAACTTTGTGTTGGTTTGCCATAGATCAAAAAGGGGGAGATTGTTGGTGTAGTGGCACCAGATAATCAAACCTGCATTTTGATTATGGCAAAGACACAAAGTTATGTTTACATCGTTGTCTCACGAGCTAAATCAAGTGTGCAGAAAGGCTACGCTAAGTCGATGGTCAGTGACACCCAGAGGGAGTTGTGGTGGTCGGGCAACACCGAGGAAACTTCGTGGGAGTCGAAGAACCTAGGTGAAAGACCGGAAGAAAAATGACAGATCTTAAAGGACCAGAGGTAAACTCGTTTGAGTGAGAGATGGTAAGGTCCTGTCCTCTGTATGGGGACGACCGTAGGTGGTGATCCGACTAAGACTTCTTGTGGAAGGTCTAGGTCGAGATCGGACAGTCAGAAACCATCACATTTATCATTTTTCGTGCTAACCTCTTATTGTAGGGAAGTGGCCAGGCTAGCAGTTGACTGCTGGTCATTGGGAAGTCGACTGATGCTCATCAGTCGACTGATGGCGACAAATCAGACTTTTGCGCTAGGTCAAAACGGATATGGTTTGACGTGGCCACTTCGCGATAAAATTTGGTACCACTTCGTGATATGTTCCAAAAGATGAGGAGACTTATTCTGAGACCAAACTCTATAAAAGGAGGGGAGGATTCCAACCCATTCATTCATCAAGATTATTCCTGCCAAAGCTCCAACGTCATAGCCGACGACAAGTTCTAATCTTCTTCGTCGGCAGCAGCAGCAAGTAATTGTTTTTGTTATTGTATTCTTTGTTTTAATCATAACGAGGTGAGGTAGGCTTGTTGCCTCATCCTCATACTGTCGATTTTGTGATCGTTGTCTCCTACCTCCAATGAGGAGGAGATCTTATAGTGCTTTGCCCTCCGTATGCGGTCTAGGACCGTTAGGGACTTGGAGTAGCAACCACTGGGTTGTGAACCAAGTAAAAATAAACTTGCCTTTTTACTTTTCCGCAGTGCTTGCTCGTATATCGAACGATCGAAACGAAAAGATTTACGCTCGCTATTCACCCCCCCCCTCTAGCGACGCTTCTCGATCGAACACTAACTCTTTTCCTCGATTAGCCACGGAATAGATGATGTACGGATCGTCGGTTTTTGTATTTATCATTGGTGTCCATGATCATACAATTGTAAACAATCATATACATAATACAAAAGAACACTAATCAAAATAAACAAGATTATACCTCTTGATCTTCTATTGTATTCCTATCCTCTTCTTGGACATTGTTGGCAACGATCCTCCAAGAATTGAAACCTTCTAGATCTCGTTCTTCCCTTCCTTTCTCGCTCCGAACAGAGGGAAGATGACTGAACCCTTCTTCTCCTATCTAGTGTCGACCACCAAGCTCCAAGCTAGGTTGTTGTCGCCGGCCAAGGAGAGGAAGAAGGTAGACTGGGCACCAACGAAAGAGAATGGAAGAAAAGGAACCATTCTTCCTTACTTTGCTGTTGGCTAAAGAGTAGAGAGAGAGGGGAAGCCGCCGACCAATCCTTGAGAGAGAGAGGGAGGGGCCGCCCAATGTAGAAGCACCACCCTAAGGTTGCCGCCCAAGCCTCTCTATAGCCAACTCCAAAAACCCTAACCCTAATTGATGTGTTGCCACCCAAAAACTTTGGAAGCAAACCCTTACACCAATTCTTTTCTCTACGCCCAATCCTCTCCAACCTTATTTATAGATTTTTCCCAAGCCTCCATTTAATTTTGTCTGTCGGATCTAGGTTTCATGAGGGTTTAAATAGACTACAATAAGGACCATGAGGAGGAATCGAATTTTGGCCACCCAATGGATCCGAACCACACAAACCTGATCCATTAATGATAATCCATTCCACTAGAGGATTACCATTGATCTACCTCACCAACCCTCATAATAAATATGGGCTCCATATATTAATTGTACAAATATCTCCCCGTGTTTAAGATCTTGAATGTCTGTCAATTAATTAATTTACTGACAATTAATTAATCAACATCTAACTCCATGAGTAGTACCACTCAACATTATCATCATGTCGGACCAAGTCCACGTGCAGGGTTTACATGATGATCCTTATGAGCTCCTCAAGGGGACATCATCATCCTAATACATAGGACACAGTTTCTCCTATAATCAATGGCACACCATGTAAATAATATCATTCCTAACTTACCGAGCCTATCGATTTAATCTATAAATCTCCCCCATTGGTAAATCAAAGAAATAAATACTAAGTACATGTGTCCATTATTATATCGGGATTAAGAGCATGTACACCATAATATCTGAGGTTTGATTCAATTTTGCAGTCAGTAATAAATTGAATCACCTCTAAGTTGGTCCTGCTTAATACACACAAATTGTACTAGTGTAATTTTATGGTCAAGACCAACCAATACCAAATTACACTACAACCATATCAATGGTTTGTCCAAAACCATCTCAGTTGTGAGCCTCTACTTATACTGTAAAAGGAACTGATAACATGATCTTCCGTGTGACACCACATACCATTATATCTACAATGTAATGTATTAGACAATATGCATAACCATAAATATGCAAACAATTATCATGTGATTCTTATTTCAAAAATAAAGATGTACATATAAAGAATAGACTTTTCAGTATACATCCCAACAATTTATGTTGTAGTTCAGGCGGAACTGCTCAAAACTTCTAGGTAGAGATTGGAGAATGATATTGACCTAGGTTTCCCCATCGATCTCCACTCTAAGGACTTCCAGCTCATTCAAATGAGTCATCATCTTGAGAACATGATCCCTCACGGGTGTTCCCTCAATCATGGTGGTTGTCATCAAGTTCCTCATAGCTTTTTGCCTTGGAGCCTGATTCTGGTGTCTGAAAAGTTCCTTGATATTGAGCATCATGTCATAGGTAGTATTTATGGCTTGATGCTGATGTTGAAATACATTTGACATAGAATCCAAAATGTAACACCGCGCCATCTCATCAGCCTTGATCCACTTCCTATAACTCTCTTTCTCCTTTTCACTAGAATCATCTATAGGCTTAGGAGGACACTCTTCGAAGAGTACATATTTTTACTCCTTAGTAGTTAATACAATGTCAAAATTCCTTTTCCAATCAACATAGTTAGGTCCAGTAAGTTTGTTTTCTTTCAGAATTACTGCAAGTGGATTGAAAATCATTTTGAAAAAACCTAAGAATCACATAAATTAAAAACATTAGATTTCAAAAATTTATTGATTCATCAAACAATAAAATTTTAAAATCAACCAACACCTCAAAACACCGAGAATATCATATGCCACGATAGTGTGGAGATATACGAATTCTACATTTGTAAGAGGAGGTTTTACCCATTATTTTATTATCCTGTCAACCTTACTTTTTGACAAACAAAATTAATAGTTGGTTCCTCTTCGGCCCTACAAATAAAAGCAGTGACTCCGATGGGGAGGATACTTTTATTTGCATCTAAGTGTTTACCATTACCCGATACTAAGGCAATCATCTCGGATTATGTGCCTTCCGATGGGGAAGTACACACGCTCCTAAATAACTTCCTATAATCATATTTAACCTAGTGATCCACAAAACAAACTCATCCGATATGGAGGAAGGCACTCAGAGCCAACGCACAAGTTTGTTCGCATCACATGTCAAATTGTAATGGAGGCCGCGGGAATTTAAAAAATATCCCTCTCCCACTTAGTAATTTAAAATTGAGGAATTTTAACTATGCAACCACAACAAGCATATAAATAAAAAGCAATAAATATGAAAAATAACAAATTTTCCAACTATTATGACTTTTGTTCTCCAATATGCCTCCAGTCGTGTTGGCACCTCGTCCGCTCCTCCCTACGCCATGTACAAGCCATCCTTTCGAAGGAAATCCGAGCCGAGAAAAATTATTTTAATTTATATCCCTCGATCCTATACTCTACAAAGGAGTGTACATGAAATCTAGATCGAAAGTAAACTAAAATAAAAGAGTGGATAAACAATGTCGTACTTAATTACAAAAATTAAATACTAGCCTCGTCAATTCCGAGGATTCAAATAATATTACAATTATACACACACAATCACAAACAACCACACATGGCCATAATAGTTGGATCTTATGCCTGCAAGCAAAAAGTTAGCCTACACACATCCTATTATTATCCGGCACATATAATATATGATAAGTGCATAAAAATAACTGAATTCAAAACACACAAAACTGAAAACTGTGGCTCTGATACCACTTGAAGGGAATTGATTCTCCCGCTTCAGTCTCTTGTCCATGGCGATCCTATCACACATCCTCGGATTAAAAAAAATTAATCCAGACAAAGATGGATTACCCAAGAAATCGATCTTTCATCATTCTATTCGATTTGAGTGGTCGCTTGAACAAACTTGTTGTTCAAGCAACCTAACTCTTTTTCGCGATTAGCCGCGGAATAGATGATGTACGAATCGTCGATTTTTGCGTTTATCTTCGAGGTCCTTGATCATACAATTATAATTCAATTACATAGAACAAGAAAAAAAACTAAACAAGAATTATACCTGTTGTTTACCTCTTGATCTTCTATTGTATGTCCTATCCTCTTCTAGGACGTTGTGTGGGTAACGATCTTCCAAGAATTGAAGCCTCCTAGATCATGTATCTTCCTTTCCTTACTCTCTCTGAACAAAGGAAGATACAAACTCCCTTCTTCTCCTATCTAGCACCGACCACCAAGCCTCCTTGCTTGGTTGTTGTCGCCGACCAAGGAGAGGGAGTAGAAGAACCGACCAAGACAATGGAAGAAGGCACCCTATCCTTTGTTGCAGCCGACCCTATTAAAGGTGGAGGAAGCGCCGGCTATAGGAGATTGAGAAGATGAGGGTGGCGCCGGCCAAGAGAGGGAAAGGAAGAACAAAACCCTAGCCTCCTTCACTTGTGTTGCCGCCGACCCTAAGGAATTTGACAATCTAAAACCTTAGCCTCCAAATTGTTGCAGCCCAACCTCTCCAATGCCAACCCTCGCCCCACTTCTATTCCTTGCCGCCCTAGCCTTGGATGCAAACCCTAGCATCCAATCTCTTGTTTCCGCCCAAGCCTTTCCATCCCTTTTATAGATCTAGGCTTCACGAGGTATTTATAATAGGCTACAATAGGGACCATGAGGAGGAGTTGGATCTTGGCCACCCAATGGATCTGAACAACACAAACCCGATCCATTAATGACGATCCATTCCACTAGAGGATTATCATTGATCTACCTCACCAACCCTCATAAATAAATATGGGCTCTACATATTATTTGTACAAATATCTCCCCATGTTTAAGATATCGAATGTCCTTTAATTAATTAATTTATTGAAAATTAATTAATTAACATCTAACTGCATGAGTTGTACCACTCAGCCTCATCATCAAGCTGGACCAAGTCCACCTGTAGGATTTACATGATGATCCTTATGAGCTCCTCAAGGGGACATCATCATCCTAATACAAAGAACACGGTTTCCTCCTATAATCAATGGCACACCATGTAAACAATATTATTTTTCAACTTACCGGGTCTATCGATTTAACTCATAAATCTCGACCATTGGTAAATCAAAGAAATAAATATTAAGTATATGTGTCCGTTATTATATCGGGATTAAGAGAATGTACACCATAATATCTGAGGTATGATTCGATTATATAGTCAGCAATAAATTGAATCACCTCTAAATCGGTCCTGCTCAATACACATAAAGTGTACTAGTGTAATTCTATGGTCAAGATAAACCAATACCAAATTACACTTCAACCATGCCAATGGTTTATCCAAAACCATCTTGGTTGTGAGCCTCTACTTATACTCTACAAGGAACTGATAACATGATCTTCTGTGCGACACCACACACCATGTTATCTACAATGTAACGTATTAGACAATATACATAAATGAAAACAATGATCATGTGATTGTTATTTCAAAATGAAGATTTTCATACAAAGGCTAGGCTTTCAGTATACATCCCAACAATTATGTCCCTATTCTCCACCTTTTGTCCGATTGAATGAAGACCATTGATGATGTCTTTGATCCTTGCGTGGAGCTGAGTGGCCGACTCATGGTCTTGCATTTTTAAATTAAATAGTTTATTTAATAAAAGGTCACACTTACAAACCTTCGTGTCAGTCGTCCCTTCGTGTAGCTTGATGAGATTATTCCATAGGTCTTTTGCGCTTATGAAAGGGCCGACCCAGTTGAGTTCCTCTTTGGAGAGCCCGCATTGTAGGATCTATGTAGCTTTTGCATCGGCCTCCACTTGACACTTCATGGCGTTGGTCCACTTGTCACAGTCCAAGTATTCACCATCTTCATTGGTTGGAAGGGTGAACCCGGTCTGGATGACTATCAACATCTCTACTTGAGTTTTAAGGTAGCACTCCATCCGGCGCTTCCAGTAACAGAAGTCATCTTCATTGTAAAATGGAGGTCGGGTGGTGCTAAACCCTTCAAGATGGGCCATCAAAAACAAACCTTGCACACAAGAAAAAGAAAAAGACACAAAAATTGCCAATAATTGGTCTTGGATTAGTAATGCAGGAAAAATGATAACAATAAACTTAAATTGAAGAACACGAAAAGAAAAACGAATGTGCTAGATTAGTGGTTGCACCAAATCTTAGCACCCCCGCTCTGATACCAATTGTTGGATCAAGAGAATCGCTAGAGGGGGGTTGAATAGTTATCGTAAAAAACTTCTTTTCATTTCGTCCAAAGCATGAGTAGCACAACAGAATGTAAATCAATGAAAGTAAAGGGACACTTTGTTTTTACTTGGTTCACAACTAAAGATTGGTACTCCAAGGCCCTGCGATCCTAGACCGCGTACGAAGGGGCAATCCACTATTAGTCTCCTCCTCGTTGGAGGTATGAGACAACGATTACAAGGAAAATACAAAAGCTCAATGATGAGTCAACAAGCCTACCTCACTCGTTATGATGAAAACTTCATGTACAAGAAAAGTAAACAAATTAAGCGACCGACAAAAAGTAGTTGGAATCTTGGCGTGTCATCGGCGTTATGGCGTCATAGAGTTGTCGTTGATGGGGCGGCATTGTTGGAGTACTTTGAGAGCAAGATTGATGATCCAAAGAGGTGAAATGGCACTTCTTTTATACCGCTCTAAACCCTAGCTCGTTGAGATCTAGATCTTGGTCAAAGAGCCTCATCTCCCCAAGATAAGTAGAGCTTATCTTGACTTTCTTCGAGCTGACCAGTTTGAATAGTAGTCAACTAATGCTAGTAGAAGAAGACTTCCAATAGTTGTTAGTCGACTGTTGGGCTAGTCACTCTCTTGCAGCAAAGAGTTAGCACAGAACTAACAAGTAATGGATAATATGACGACTACTTACCATCCGATCTCGATCTAGACCTTCCACTGGAAGTCTTTGTCAGATTGCCGCCTAAGTTCGTCCTCGTAAAGAGGACACGACCTCGTCATTACTCTTTACTCAGTGCTTACCTCTAGTCCTTATGACTTGTTGCTTAGCTTCAGATCTCCACCGTGGTTTCTCGACTCCACGAGGTTCTCCTGGTGTTGCCCGACCACCACGATTTCTCGACTCAAGATTCTCCGGGTGTCGCTCGACATTTGGCTTATCTTTAACCACTTCCTGCACACTTAACACAACTTATGAGATAACAATAACCACTTAACTTTGATCCTTTGCAATAATCAAAACCCAGGTTCGATAATTTGGTGCCCCTGCACCAACACCTTCTTAGCCCTTGGTTGGTTTGCTCCCCCTAGGGCATTGACTCCTATAATACCCCTTTTGATTGCATTTGAAGCACACCACATGCTTCTTGATCTTATGTGTTGGGGCACTGGCATCCTTGACCTTTGGCACCGGTTGAACCTTCTTGACTTTCTTAGGACACTTGCTCTTCTAGTGTCCATTTTCCCTACACTCATAGCATACAATATGATTTTTATTTTTGATTGAAATGCTTGAGTTACCTTCCATGCTAGGGGAATCTTGAACTTCCTCTTCTTCTCAACCAGAGGTAGATGGTTCCTCTTGAGTTTGCTCCGGTGTGGAAATTCTCTCCTCCTGCTCAATCCTAAAGGTGGAGGCTTCTTCAATTTCTTCCACTTCTTCCTCGGATTGTCAAACACCTCTCGACCTCCGAATCCTCACTTTCTTGTGAGGATGAGCTTTCTTCTTCGGGCTCTCTCTCTACTTGAGCCACGGATGGTTCTTCATGAAGCTTAGCCAATTTATCCCATAGCTCCTTGGTATCTTTAACTTCACCTATCTTCGACAATAACTCGTTAGGTATTAAATCAACTAACATATCGATTACCTTGTCATTTAGTTCAGATTATTGGAGTTGATCTTGGGTCCATCTCTTCTTCTTGAGATATCGTCCCTTCAGCCCTCTTGGATATTCGAATCACTCTATCAAGATGGCCCAATCTTCAAAATACCTCATCATAATGAATTCTTCAATCCTTGCCTTCCATTGATTGAAGCCTTCTCGTCCATAGAGGGTGTATGGGATTGGTGTGTTAATATTCCATCCCAATCCATCGTTGGGAAACTCCATCTCCTCTAGCTTTTTTGCTCTCGGTTGTTAATCCGTAGGAGAGCTCCTAGCTCTGATACCACTTGTTAGAACTTCGATGAGCGCTAGAGGGGGGTGAATGGCATGTTCTCATTGTTTGATAGAATTCATTCGTGCTTGTCTATGATTGTCAGTATGCAGCAGAATATATAAATACAATATGAAAACAAATACAAATACACAAGCACAATCTACAAGATAAAATATAACGTGGTTCGGAACCTTAAGGTTCCTACTCGACGGGTGGAGCTCAAACGAGCCTTAGCGATGCAAACACCACTAATAACTCCTCGATAACAAGTCAGAGGTGGAAAAACCTCATACAAATGATTACACAAGTAATACAAAAGATACAAGAGATTACAAAGATAAAAGGAAATACAAGTAAAGAAAAAAACTTTATAAGAATGCTTGATCTTTGGTTGCTTGCAAAGTGCCTTGAAGGTCTGGATTGCAATAGCAATTCCCCTTTAAATCACCTCAAGAACCATAGCCAAAAACCTCAACTTCGAGCTCATTATAAAGCTTCAACTCGGGCTGATTTCTGCCTAGCAGTCGAATGCCATAAGGCCCCAGTCGACTACCAACAGTGTCGTTGTCTCACAATGACTTAATCCACGTCAGCATTCCAGCCAACGGATACACTGACAGTCGACTTCTAGTTACCAGCAGTTGACTGCTCAATCGGCTACCGAGCATTCTGCCTCATGACCAAACCTAGAATCAGTCGACTTCCCTCTACAGCAGTCGACTGCCAAATGTTGGCAATTGACTGCCAAGTCCATTTGCCCGCAGTTGAACACTAGTCAACTCATGACAATCGACTTATCATAATCCCAGTCGACTGCTAAGTGTCAACTTGGATGACAAGTGTCAAACACTTGACCAGTCGACTGGTCTATAACCCAGTCGACTGCTACACCTCAACCATGAGGTTTACCCCAAGTATGATGCCCTAATGCTTGCTAGACCACCCTTAGCCTAGACCTAAGCCTTCTTGCCACCTCGATTAGCCTCACGCCTATTGGATCCCTCTAAGTCATCCATGACTTGTTCATCCATACGCTAGCCTTCATGTGCTTCCATCGGCTATTGTCATACTAAGCTGGTTTATACCGTCAAGGCACATTGAGCTTATATTGCCAACACACACACTTGGACTTTACACCTCCAACAATTAGACTTATGCTGTCAAGACTCCACCCTTGGACTTTATATCGCCAATATCAACCCTTGTACTTTCCATGCCAACTCCATGTTGGACTTTTCAATTGCCAAGACTCAAGCTTGGACTTTCCCTTGCCAACCCATGTTGGACTTTCCAAATGCCAAGACTCAAGCTTTGACTTTCCGCTGCCAAGACTCATGCTTGGACTTTCACTAATATGGTCATCCCTGTTGGGCTTTTTCGGGCCGCAAAAACCGCTTTTTGCGTTGCGGAAACCCCGGAAGTCCCGGCCACGGATCCGTGCAAAGAAGTATTAAAACTAATTACATGTATGTGCTTACAAAATCCTCTAGATCTACCTTAGAACTAAGAGATAAGGATGTTACCCTTGATGCGATGCCCTTCGCAAATCCCGCTCGTCCAAAGTCCGCCGGAACTCGAGAGTGTCAAGTGCACACTCCTCTATGGTATCCACACAAGCAATAGGTGGAAGAAAACTCAACCTTGAGTGTGCTAGCACTCCTTGGTTGGTTCGGCCAAAGAGAGGAAGGAGAGGGAGAGCTTGAGAGGAAAATTCCCAAGGAAGAAGATGAAGTAATGAGTGATTACTCACCAAAATGAATTCATCACATGAAACCCCTATCACCAAAGTGGCCGGCCACTTCATGGAAGGGGGGTTACATGCATGCATGTAACTCCCATGACCCTTGGTCTCCCTCATGATGTGGCACCAATTGACCAAGTCAATGATGATGTGGAGCATCATCATTGGCCGGCCATGCCTAGTCATCATCATGACATGGCATTTGGTCAAGTCAAACTTGACCTTTCATCTTCCCTCTCAAGTCAAGTCAAACTTGACCTCTAATCTCCCATGGTTGATCAAATCTAACCACTTGACTCAAGTCAATTTAATATAATGAATCTCTATTCATTAATTTAAATTGATTTGATGAATCAAATCTCAATTAGACTCATTCAACACTTGAATCAACTTGAGTCTAACTCAATTAGTCTAATTTGGATTACTCTTAATCCAATTTGGTTCATCCCATGAACCTAATCCTCATGGTTCATCATATGAACCTAATCTCCATCTAATTGCTCTTATGTGTGTGACCCTATAGGTTCTTGTAACGTTGGCAATGTCCCTAAACCGATTTTGGAACATAAGCAATGAGCGGTATCTAGCAACACATCATTGCTACCCAAGTTACAAGAATGTTGAGCTCCAACATCACCTTTGTGACTACTAATTGTGACTCTCACAATATGTGACAATGTCCCTCTATCCTTGACATCTAGATTGACCAATCGAGGCATAGACCGTGTCATCCTCGGTACAATCTAAATCTTGAACTCCAAGTAGACTCACTCTAATCAAATGAGCTCAATATCTCATATTGACTCATTTGGGCATGGCCATGCACTTCGTGGTCTCACTCTATCAAGAATATCGATGTCACCCCCGTCATATGGGAGGGATAGATCCCATCTACATCACTCACATCCCTCCGCATAATTCGTTACATACCCAGTAATCGCCTTTATAGTCCACCCATTTACGGGTGACGTTTGACGAAGCCAAAGTTTGCAACTCCTTATGTAGGGAACCATGGTGACTTCAGGTCTAAGGACTAATAGTCATACTAATAGCCACATGAGAAAGTATATGACACTCATATAACGATCCATGATACTTTCTCATGGCGGGTCATTCAGTATACATTCTCCAATGCATACCCATGTGTCAACTTGATATCTCATATCCATGACTTGTGAGATCAAGTCATCTTGTTGACCTACATGCTAGTCTCTATGCATTAACATTGTCCCTGAATGTTAATACTCGACTAGGAATGATTAAGAGTAGTGTTCTCTATATCATCTCATTATCGATTCAACCAATCGATTGATATAGATAAGAACCTACTACTCAAGGACATTATTATATTTAGTAATTTGGCACCAATACAAGTAAATATAATAACCATGCCTTTATAAATAGGAATATGATACAATAAAGTCCATACAACGATCATCACATGATTGGCTCTAGGGCTTTCACTAACAATCTCCCACTAGCACTAGTGCCAATCACCGTAGTATCTAATACCCAATGACCTAGTGTGACCATCATGCTTTTTCTGTGCCAAAGCCTTGGTCAAGGGATCTGCGATGTTAGCCTCTGTGGGTACTCTGCAAATCTTCACATCTCCTCTATCGATGATCTCTCGAATGAGATGGAAGCGCCGTAGTATGTGTTTGGTCCGCTGGTGTGAGCGAGGTTCCTTAGCCTGTGCAATCGCTCCATTGTTGTCACAATAGAGCTCTATAGGATCTGCAATGCTAGGAACCACCCCAAGCTCAGTAATGAACTTGCGGATCCAAACTGCCTCCTTTGCTGCCTCAGATGCAGCGATATACTCGGCCTCTGTTGTAGAATCAGCAACTGTGTCCTGCTTCGAACTCTTCCAGCTCACAGCGCCACCATTCAAGCAAAACACGAACCCTGACTGCGATCTGTAATCATCCTGGTCAGTTTGGAAGTCGCATCACAGTAACCCTTTACAGCTAGCTCCTCATCGCCTCCAAATATCAAGAAATATTCTTTAGTCCTTCTCAAGTACTTAAGAATATTCTTGACTGCTATCCAGTGACGCTCACCTGGATCTGACTGGTATCTACTCATCATGCTCAAAGCATACGAGACATCAGGACGAGTACACAACATGGCGTACATGATAGATCCTATAGCAGATGCGTAAGGGATCTTATCCATGCGGTCTCTCTCCTCTCTAGAAGAGGGACTTTGAGTCTTCGAAAGACTCACACCATGTGACATCGGCAGAAGTCCTTTCTTGGAATTCTGCATGGCAAACCGAAGTAATGTACCAATGTATGTACTCGACTTAGGCCAAGCAATCTCTTAGATCTATCTCTATAGATCTTGATGCCTAGAATACAGTCGCTTCACCTAAGTCCTTCATTGAGACACGCCCTCGTACCAAGTCTTCACAGCATCAGAGTAAGGGATGTCATTCCCAATGAGTAGTATGTCATCCACATACAATACAAGGAACACAAATGTGTTCCCATTAACCCTCTTGTAGACACAGGGTTCATCTTCATTCTTGATGAAACCAAACTGTTTGATCGCATCATCGAATCGAAGATTCCAGCTCCGAGACGCTTGCGTTAGCCCGTAAATGGCCCTTTGCAGCTTGCATACCTTCCCAGTATGCTGTGGATCTACAAAACCCTCAGGTTGTGTCATGTACACATCCTCGAGTAAGTTTCCATTCAGAAATGCGGTTTTGACATCCATCTGCCAGATCTCATAATCATGGTATGCTGTAATAGCAAGCAAGATCCGAATGGACTTAAACATCGCCACTGGAGAAAAGGTTTCATCATAGTCAATAATATGAATTTGCTTGAAACTTTTAGTCACCAATCGGCCCTTATAGGTATGCATAAGTCCATCCATGTCAGTCTTTCTCCTAAAGACCCACTTACACCCAATGGGTTTGACCCCTTCAGGTGGATCAACCAAAGTCCATACTTGGTTGGTGTACATGGATTCCATCTCGGATCTCATGGCCTCTAGCCATTTCTCAGAATCTGGGCTCATCACCGCTTCCTGATAGGAGGTAGGCTCATTCTCAATGAGCATAACGTCATCATGGTCGACAAGAGAAATGAGTATCTCTCAGCCGATGACGCATCCTATCGACTGCGAAGAGGTAGGTCTACTTGAATGTGGTTGTTCCACAACTCTTTGTGCAACAACCTCATCACCCACAACACTTTGTGGTTCTGCTCAACCTCCATCAAGGCCTCTATGGTCCTTATCTTGAATTTCTTCAAGATCGAAGGTACTCCCACTAGTTTTCTAGAAACAAAATCTCTTTCTAGAAAAACCCGCCTTTGCCACAAACACTTTGTGCTGACTGGGAATGTAGAAGTAATATCCCTTTGTATCCTTGGGATATCCAACAAAATAGCACCTATCGGATTTGGGTCCCAGTTTGTCTGAGACTTGACGTCGTACGTAAGCCTCACAACCCCAAATCCTCATAAAAGACATCTTGGGATTTTTCCCTGTCCATATCGTATATGGTGTCTTTACTCTGACCTTGGATGGTACACTGGTTAAGGGTAAAGGTCAGTGGTTCTAGAGCATATCCTCAAAAGGATATAGGAAGATCTGTGACTCATCATAGATCGTACCATATCCAATAGGTACGATTCCTCCTTTCGGATACACCATTCCACCGTGGTGTTCCAGAGGAGTGAGTTGGGATAGAATCCCACACTCTAGATAGTCACGAAACTCATGGCTAAGGTATTCACCACCTCGATCCGATCAAGTATCTTAATACTCTTGCCAAGTGGTTTTGTACTTCATTCTTGAATTCTTTGAACTTTTCAAAGGATTGATTTATGTGTCATAAGATACACATAACCATATCTAAGTCATCAAGAAATGTAATGAAGTACCAGAACCACCTCTAGCAAAGAATACATTGAAAGGACCACATACATCACTATGTATAAGTCAAATCTGTTGCTCTTTCGCTATGTCCACTAAAGGGAGTCTTGGTCATCTTGCCTAAAAGGCAAGACTCGCATGTCTCATATGATTCAAAATCAAATGAGTCTAACAGCCCATCCTTATGGAGCTGAGATAAGCGACTCTCATTTATGTGACCTAAGCGACAATGCCAGAGATAGGTTTGGTTCAACTCATTTGACTTGAACCTCTTGGTACTTATGTTATAGATAGGGCTCTCTAAGTCTAGAAAGTAGAGTCCGTTCATTAGAGGTGCACTACAATAGAACATATCATTTAAATAAACTGAACAACATTTGTTCTTTATTATAAATGAAAAACCTTTCTTGTCCAAACAAGAAACTGAAATGATGTTCTTAGTTAAAGCAGGCACATAACAACATTCATCTAATTCTAGTACAAGCCCAGAGGGCAGAGATAGATCATAAGTTCCTACAGCAACAGCAGCAACCCTTGCTCCATTGCCTACTCGTAGGTCCACCTCGCCCTTTGTCAATGCCTTGCTATTTCTCAGCCCCTACACATTGGTACAAATGTGAGATGCACATCCGGTATCTAATACCCATGATGAAGAAATAGATAGATTGACTTCTATAACATTTATACCTGAAGTAGAAGTCTCACTTCTCTTCTTCTTAAGATCTTTCATAGCTTACGGGTCCTGCTTCCTTGCAGTGGAAGCAAGCCCCTTCCTTGGCTACCCCTCCTTTGGGTTTAAGTTCTTTGCCTTTGCCCTTGGCTTGGGACTTTCCCTTACCTTTAGGCTTGCCCTTGCCTTTCTTTTTCTGCACCATCAAAATGGTGTCAGATTTACCCTTCTTAAGGTTAAGCTCAGCAGTTCTCAACATGCTGAGCATTTCAGGCAATGACTTATCAATTTCATTCATGTTATAATTCATGACAAATTGATTGAAGGCTTGTGGCAAAGATTGCAAGATCAGGTCAGTGGCCAGCTCTTGGCCAAGTGGGAATCCCAGCCTTTGTAGGTTTTCTACGTACCCAATCATCTTGAGTACATATGAACCTACAGGAGTCCCTTCTTGCATTTTAGACCCAAATAGTGCTTTAGAGACTTCATATCTCTCATGCCTAGCTTGTCCTTGATATAGTTGACGAAGATGTCCAACCATATCATAAGCATTCATGAACTCATGTTGCTTCTGAAGCTCAGAGTTCATGGTCGCGAGCATTAGACATGACACATCTAATGCATCATCTTGATGCTTCTTGTAAGCATCTTTGTCAGCTCGCGAGGCAGTGGCAGGAGGTGCCTCTGGAATGGGCTGCTCCAGGACGTACAGCTTCCTTTCTTGGGTGAGAACAATTCTCAGGTTCCTGTACCAGTCCAGGAAATTTGCTCCATTGAGCTTGTCCTTCTCAAGGACAGATCGCAGAGAGAGTGTTCGTGTTGTTTGACATAGTAATCTACAACATACAATGCAGAGAATTAATATCATATTCCTTTTATCATTTAATTAGGCCTTTAATCAAATGATGCTCCCACTGAATTATAGGAATTTTATAGAATCGAGTTATGGATGTGGTCAAACCACATTTACTAGATTCATACAAACTAGCTATAATTCTTGCGGGACAAGATCCACATCATACTAAGCCTTGAGTTAGCTTTGGCTAAATCGCCCAAGACTTAGTACGATCGGTGGGTAACACATTACCGATTACATCTCTATGCAACTCTTGTTTATAGGATTAAGACCCACATTTACAAAAGACCTTGAGTTAGCTTTGGCTAAATCGCCAAGATTTAGTGTAAATGCGATCTTAACCTATCTTTCCAACGATTGGAATATGCCTATAGTTCTACTCGATCCAATTGAGTTAACTAGTTTTGCTCAATCTAATTGAGCTTACTCTCTAACCCGAAGTCGTGATAGGCGGACCAAGATTGTCCCTCCGCACCCTACCAAGATAATATGCGTTGCTCGCTTTGGCGGATTCAACAACTACAAATGATCGAGATAGTGATGGGTATCAAGGCTCGGTAGGCATTTTCGAGTTGATTCGATTATGATCTAATCTAATCGTAATGTGTATCTTATACGCATTTAGGCCTTTATTATCCTATATTAGCATGCATCATATACATACATTAATTATTCTAGCATGCATCATATACATACAAGAAAATTAACCTAGCATGCATCATATACATACAAACATGTTTCTACTAGCATGCATCACATACATACAAGCAAAATCAATTAAATATACATATATATATATATCAACATATATATATATCATTAAATGTGATATAGTCATGGCCCTACTACGATCTTCTCAAGCCAATGAGAAGATCGGACGGTCAACCTAAGGCTAGCGGCTTCTCCAAGCGCTTCCTTTGACCGCCATGTGTCGTCGTCACCCTTCTCGTAAGCTCGTCTTCAAGTGGACTTTCCACCGCTCCATTTTTGTACATTACAAATATGAAACTCGAGTTACATTCGAGTCTAAAACTATTTATAACTAGAATATTAAAAGAATAGGTGCGACGCGCAGGTCGCAAACACTTTACAACACGCACAACCACAAAACGGCACGCAGGCCGTATTATGAATTACAACACACTTAATCCAATCCAATTGGGTTATTGGGCCATGACAATCACAGAATTATACATAATTCTAAATTATGTGTTTTTTACAGAAATTTCTATAATTTTTCCTAATTTATTTCGAATTTATGAGTCAACTCTCCGAACGGTCCGCTAAGCGGTTTCGCGCGATCGCGGGACATGGCCCTTCGGGATAGGGCAGCGCCCTACTCGCAAAAATAAACTTCGTGAGTGTCCTACAATGATCTTACAGCGACTTAAGTCGCTGTCCCAAAAACCTAAAGCGAGAACTCGCCGATTCGGAGAGTTTTTCTCGACGGTTGAAGCCTACGAGTGTCCCAACACTCGTTGCTTCGACTCTACGAGAAAAATACCCAAAAATTCTATAAAATAAGAAAATTTACAGAAACATATAAATCTGTAATTTTTATATCTAATATAAAAAATACAAAAACGAAACACATACATGCTTATGACGTGGCTCGATACTTTGTTGGGCTTTTCGCAAAAACCGCTGCGTTGAAACCGGAAGTCCCAGCCACGGATCCGTGCGAAGAAGTATTAAAACTAATTACATGTATGTGCTTACAAAATCCTCTAGATCTACCTTAGAACTAAGAGATAAGGATGTTACCCTTGATGCGATGCCCTTCGCAAATCCCGCTCGTCCAAAGTCCGCCGGAACTCGAGAGTGTCAAGTGCACACTCCTCTATGGTATCCACACAAGCAATAGGTGGAAGAAAACTCAACCTTGAGTGTGCTAGCACTCCTTGGTTGGTTCGGCCAAAGAGAGGAAGGAGAGGGAGAGCTTGAGAGGAAAATTCCCAAGGAAGAAGATGAAGTAATGAGTGATTACTCACCAAAATGAATTCATCACATGAAACCCCTATCACCAAAGTGGCCGGCCACTTCATGGAAGGGGGGTTACATGCATGCATGTAACTCCCATGACCCTTGGTCTCCCTCATGATGTGGCACCAATTGACCAAGTCAATGATGATGTGGAGCATCATCATTGGCCGGCCATGCCTAGTCATCATCATGACATGGCATTTGGTCAAGTCAAACTTGACCTTTCATCTTCCCTCTCAAGTCAAGTCAAACTTGACCTCTAATCTCCCATGGTTGATCAAATCTAACCACTTGACTCAAGTCAATTTAATATAATGAATCTCTATTCATTAATTTAAATTGATTTGATGAATCAAATCTCAATTAGACTCATTCAACACTTGAATCAACTTGAGTCTAACTCAATTAGTCTAATTTGGATTACTCTTAATCCAATTTGGTTCATCCCATGAACCTAATCCTCATGGTTCATCTTATGAACCTAATCTCCATCTAATTGCTCTTATGTGTGTGACCCTATAGGTTCTTGTAACGTTGGCAATGTCCCTAAACCGATTTAGGAACATAAGCAATGAGCGGTATCTAGCAACACATCATTGCTACCCAAGTTACAAGAATGTTGAGCTCCAACATCACCTTTGTGACTACTAATTGTGACTCTCACAATATGTGACAATGTCCCTCTATCCTTGACATCTAGATTGACCAATCGAGGCATAGACCGTGTCATCCTCGGTACAATCTAAATCTTGAACTCCAAGTAGACTCACTCTAATCAAATGAGCTCAATATCTCATATTGACTCATTTGGGCATGGCCATGCACTTCGTGGTCTCACTCTATCAAGAATATCGATGTCACCCCCGTCATATGGGAGGGATAGATCCCATCTACATCACTCACATCCCTCCGCATAATTCGTTACATACCCAGTAATCGCCTTTATAGTCCACCCATTTACGGGTGACGTTGACAAGGCCAAAGTATGCAACTCCTTATGTAGGGAACCATGGTGACTTCAGGTCTAAGGACTAATAGTCATACTAATAGCCACATGAGAAAGTATATGACACTCATATAACGATCCATGATACTTTCTCATGGCGGGTCATTCAGTATACATTCTCCAATGCATACCCATGTGTCAACTTGATATCTCATATCCATGACTTGTGAGATCAAGTCATCTTGTTGACCTACATGCTAGTCTCTATGCATTAACATTGTCCCTGAATGTTAATACTCGACTAGGAATGATTAAGAGTAGTGTTCTCTATATCATCTCATTATCGATTCAACCAATCGATTGATATAGATAAGAACCTACTACTCAAGGACATTATTATATTTAGTTATTTGGCACCAATACAAGTAAATATAATAACCATGCCTTTATAAATAGGAATATGATACAATAAAGTCCATACAACGATCATCACATGATTGGCTCTAGGGCTTTCACTAACAATCCCAATGTCAACCATCTCCCTAAACCATTGTCAAACAATGATCTCTCCTTTGTCAGAGATCAAAATATTACTCGAGTCAAACTTGAGTCTGGTTAATTGTCACCTAAGTCGATTGCACAACTAATCTCCCCATTTTTTATGTTTGACAAAAACCAAACCTTTGAGTTAGAACACTAACTCAATCCAATCCTCCCAATTGTCCAAATTAGGAATTCCCAATTCTCACTCAACTTTCCCAAAATTCTCCCCCTTTTTGACATACATCAAAAAGGATCTCTCCAAGGGTATCAACATCTCATATCCCAATGAAATCTTACAATCTCCCCTTTGGTCCAAAAAACATCTAGGATGCCTTCACTCTTCCTCGTGATAAGTCCCATATCACAAAAGAGTGGCAATCCACTTCTCCAAATTCCCCCCCTATGAGGAAGAAGACATCCATCATCCCATGATGGATAACCTCCCCCTAAAGGCTTGATCCCCCTTGACCATTGCACCAACAATGTCCTTGGAGAGTCTTTAATCCTATAGGAACACTAAACCATCAAAATTAAGGACAAAAGTTTAAACTTGAACTTTCACACAGCTTAAAATTGATACACACCTAAAAAACACTCCTAGTCTATATCCAATGGATTTTCACCCTTTATAATCCTTTACAAAGCATATCCTAGGGTTATGAGCAGTTAGGGTAGCCTAACATAGCTGAAACATGGGCTAAACATCCTTGTTCACTCAAAAT
The DNA here is from genome assembly GCA_025175895.1 of Wurfbainia villosa. Taxonomy (NCBI): domain Eukaryota; kingdom Viridiplantae; phylum Streptophyta; class Magnoliopsida; order Zingiberales; family Zingiberaceae; genus Wurfbainia; species Wurfbainia villosa. The sequence continues at coordinate 30,058,936 of CM046000.1, read as the reverse complement.
CAGCACTCGCAGTCGACTCTGCCAGTCAACAGTCTACTGCCATAACAAATTATACATAAATAAAAAAATCATGAAAATTCATATGTATAATACTTAGGTAAATCATTATGGGTGAAAAATATTTAAAAAATAAAATACCCATAAAATAGTGAGATTGATACAAAAATCAAAATCATTGATAACTTCAATGTTTTTTATCTATTTTGTATCAACTTCATCAATGGTGACTTCTATCAAAAGATAGACTACACCAAGGTTTTCTAAAATAATTTTAAAATGTTTTTAAAACCTTATATTGAACCATGGTCTATGGGCTTAATGCACATGACTTGTACATAAACTTTCCTCATGATTCATCCATGGTATAAGATGAGTTTGAGTTCATCTAGATGCAAAAACTATGAACCTTGAACTTAACTCATTTCCTAGCATCTCACATGTGTCTAGAGTGTATGAATACACACACATGTCAATGTGATGTGAGATGTGAGTTTTGTTCATCCTAATCTAAGATCTCATGCATTTTTCTAAGGCAACACTACTTGATTCCCTAATACATGGGACTTCAAGTCATGCCAATTGTCCTTAAATCAATTTTCATAAATCCTAAATGCATGAATATGATTATGGCATAAATAATAGAATAAATAAGCATGTGCCAAAAATCATGATGTCATGGCATATGAAGACAATCTAAATAACACATGACATAAAAACTAACCCTAAGGATAATCATGACATTTTATATGATTAAAAATGAATATGATGTCATGACATGGCATATGGCAAACAAGTCATGGCAAATAAAATGTGAAGGTATAAAAATACCTAAGTTTTAGTATTAATTGTCATTTGTTATGATTAAATTCATTTTGTCATATTACTACTTATCTCCCAAGTGTACTAAAAACCCAAAATGACACACTATGACCTCTAAACCTAGTTTGTGCCAATTTGATCAATTTTTCATATATCTCTAAATATATTGACACATCTTAAAATCCTTTAAGATATAAAATCAAACTTATTTCCAAGGTACCAATAAAATGACCTAAAGTGTCAACTTTTCTATGGTTGAGTTAACTACACATCCAATCAAAGTTGACACATCCTAACCCATTTAGCGTGAATCGATCACATTCCTAGAAATCCAATACCTATTGGAACTCTTTGGGTTTACTAGGTATTCCTTAGGGATAACTTTCCTAGATACCCTCCTAATGACCCTTCTAGGATTTGAAGCCTTGGTCATTTGGGTCTTACCAAGGTTAACTATAGGGATAACTCCCCTTGTAACCTTCTTAGTGGCTTCCCTAGGTTTCCTTGAAACCTTAGCCACTAGACACTTACCTTTGTTACCCTTAGGGATAACTTCCCTAGTAACCTTGGCCTTCCTAGACCTAGGTTGAGTTCCATAATTGAATGGAACATTGAGGTAGGTTTCTTTGTGCTTAGGTTTGTGACCCAAACCTTTCTTGCCCTTGGGTGGACCTTGCCTCCTAGGCCCTAGGTTTTGACTATTTAACCCTATAATCATATTTTCCATCTTCCTTAGCGTCTTTTCCATTTTCTCAAGCTTTGAACTCAAGACTTGATTTACCAACTCTAATTGCCCAATTTTTTTATTTTTCATTTAGTCTTTGGGCATTACCATTTCTTCTAGGAATATGCATACCCTTCTTAGGGTTAATGCCTAAATGGTCCTCTACCTTCCTAATAGTTTCCTTAGATAGGATTTTTCTAAGGTTATTAGTTCCAAATTTCTCCTTAGTTCTAAAATCACATGATTTGGCACCTAAACAATAGAACCTATTTTTAGCAAGATTTTAAAGAACAATAGCAAGATTACTCCAAGCATGCTTATTTTTATCATGAAAACTAGTAGGTGCATAACTAAGAGATACTTTAGGGTTTGCTTTAGAAGCTCCCCCTACATGTGTAGATCCTCCTTGCACCTTGGTTTGCTTTCTCCCCCTAGGGCATTGACTTTGGTAGTGTCCCCGTTGTTGGCATTTGAAGCATACCACGTGCTCCTTGCTCTTCATAATGTGGGCTCCGGCTTCATTGGTCTTTGTCACAAATTTTTCCATCTTCTTGACCGATTTTGGACATTTTCTTTTGTAGTGTCTACCTTCCCTATACTCAAAGCATATAATATGGATTTATCTTTAATTGGAATGCTTGAGTTACCTTCCATGGTAAGGGAATCTTGAACTTCCTCTTCTTCTCGACCGGAGGTAGATTGTTCCTCTTGAGTTTTCTCCGATGTGGAAATTCTATCCTCACCCTCAATCCTAGAGGTGAAGGCTTCTTGAATTTCTTCCACTTCTTCCACTTCTTCCACGGATGTGGAACACCTCTCGACCTCTGAATCCTCACTTTCTTGTGAGGATGATATTTCTTCTTCGGGCTCCCTCTCTACTTGAGCCATGGATGGTTCTTCATGGAGCTTAGCTAATTTATCCCATAGCTCCTTGGCATCTTTAACTTCACCTATCTGGACAATAACTCGTTAGGTATTAAATCAACTAATATATCGATTACCTTGTTAATTAGTTCAGATTTTCAGAGTTGAACTTGGGTCCATCTCTTCTTCTTGAGATATCCTCCCTTCGACCCTCATGGATATTTGAATCCTTCCATCAAGATGGCCCAATATTTGAAATCCCTCATCATAATGAATTCTTCAATTTTTGTCTTCCATTGATTGAAGCATTCTCATCCATAGAGGGTGTATGGGATTGGCATGTTGATGTCCCATCCCAATCTGTCTTTGGGTAACTCCATCTCCACTAGCTCTTTTGCTCCCAGTTGTTAATCTGTAGAAGAGCTCCTAGCTCTGATACCACTTGTTGGAACTTCGGTGAGCGCTAGAGGGGAGTGAATGGCACGTTCTCATTGCTTGATAGAATTTTTTCATGCTTGTCTATGATTGTTAGTATGCAGTGGAATATAGAAATACAATATGAAAACAAATACAACTACACAAGCACAATCCACAAGACAAGATATAATGTGGTTCGGAACCTTTGGGTTCCTACTCCACGGGTTGAGCTCAAACGAGACCTAGCGATGCAAACACCACTAATAACTCCTTCTCGACAACAAGTCAGAGGTGGGGAAACCTCGTACAAATGATTACACAAGTAATAAAAAAGATACAAGTGATTACAAAGATAAAAGGAAATACAAGTAAAGAAAAACAATTTACAAGAATGCTTTGAATTCTTGATCTTTGGTTACTTGCGATGTGCCTTGAAGGTTTGGATTGCAACAGCAATTCCCCTTCAAATCGCCTCAAGAACCATAACCAAAAACCTCCCCTTCAAGCTCCTTATAAAGCTTCAACTCAGGCTAATTTTCGCCTAGCTGTCGATGTTAGTAATATATGAGAGATATCCTAAGACAATCGCCTTATGTATGAACCATTTATATGATAAATGAAGATTCACTATTTGAGTATACATGTTTTATGTATTTGATTGGATCTTAAACTCATTTACTGAATGTCCACGATACGATTCACAGCATGAGAGAATTTGTGATTGGATCACAACTAGTGAGTATCTCTACATGTGTAATTGTGATGTATCGGAATTATCCTAGTCGATGAATTGATGGATTTGGACACCATCAATTCTGTCGAGACTAGCACGAGGTATACTCCTTGGTGTATCCAAGCAGCTGATTCTCACTGGCTGGAGACATAGTGATGTCCGGAGTTAATCGTGGATGCTAGTTATGGTAACTAGTTCATTGGAGTGACCAGCCATAAGACTTCATATGGTTCTCTGCATATATAGATATGTCAATGAAGTTCTTACTGTGGCTTAAGTGCGATGTTCCTTTGACTTACGGTATTCAAGTCATCTTGATCATGGAGACTTATGCTTTGACATCTTAAGCAAACATCTCTAAGGAGATGTGGACCCGGGATGATTGGGTATAAGTCGAAGTGATCGAAGGTGTTTGCATAGCCTATAAAGGATTCACCACTCCTTGCGAGGAGATGTATACCCATGGCCTCTCGTCGAATTGTTACTAAAGTCTTTGGCCAAAGCATTACATGTTTAGAGTAAGGTACTCTTCGATACATGTGCAGTAACTAGAATCCGTAGGACGAGGAAATGATGCTTGGGCTAGGTGTGACGTAGTCAGCCTAGTGGGGACTGACACTATAGACCATGTCCTGAACCAAGTGAGTATAAGATGAGTGAAGGGAATGGGGCACGAATCATTCGAGCTACTGAACGGTTTCAGAAATAGTTCTGGATCAACCGTTGATCTTTTCGGTTAATTGGGGATCATGATGTACTACTAGGTGCCACTCATGATCGTTCTATAATTAATGGTTAATTATAGACGACCAACATAAACCAAGAACCTATTTGGTCACATGCACAACGAGCGTAATCCAAAGGATTTAAAATGAGCTTGAGAATGGGATTCTCAGACCGAGAGAAACTAGGTTTTGTTGGACCAAACATAAAGCGAGCATGAAATCGTTTCAGTCGCAATGGAAGCGTGGATGGGCCGTGTCTTATGAAGACATAATGGATGAACCAAAATAGTTTGGTTTTAATCAAATGGATGAGAATAAACTAAAGGGTTTGGTTTATTTTAAACGAATGAACCAAAAGTTGGTTCGGTTCATTTTAACTTAAAATAAACCATCATGGTTTGGTTTATTTTAACTTATCTTAATGGAGCGGGTTAACGGGCCTAATAGTTATGATCCAATAACCATTAAGAGAAGTAGTTCTCTATAAAAGAGGGCTTAAGGGATAATTAAGCCCTAATCCAAAAACCCTAGCTTGGAATTGCCGCCCAACCTTCATTGCCGCCCAACCTCCATTGCTGCCCAGCTTGTTGTGCCGCCGTCCAGCTCCTTGCTAGCGACCAAGCTTCAGCCGGTGATCCTCCGGCGACCCTCCGGTGATCTCCTATAGGTTTGGCATCAAGGTGAGCCTTTTCTTCCCTTGGTTGGCCGGCGCCTATCTCCTCCACCAAAGCTGTCCAGTTTTCTAGACAGCTTGTTCTCCTCTCGTCGGAGCGTCGTTTGGACGACGGTTAGAGCTCCGACAGCGGCTAACTTACCGGGGATTCGATCTCCGGTAATCCTCTGAGGTGGAGGACGAAGGATTCGTCAATTTGTTGACGAATACCACTCCGGAGAAGCGAGTTTTGAGAACTCGTATTAGGATCCGAATTTGGATTCGGATCGTGATCATCTCTCGATCACGTCGTCTTCAACACGAGGCTAGTAACCCATACGAAGACGAAGCTCGTGGCTTAGCGAAGTTATCCCGAGGAACTCGGCATGGATACAGATAGAGACGATTCTAGCGAGGATCATTCCGGTTGATATCGTTCCCGCTACACGTCATACGAAAGGTATAACGTAGATAAATTTCCTTTTATTGCAAATTTAAATTTACGGTTATGTCTACACTTGTTGTAATATGCATGCGTGTGTTGTGTGTGTTGTAATAAATGTAGATTTATTATTTTTATTGCTTCTGCTGTGTTCATGTTTACGAAACATGATCGAACACACACACGCCGCGGTATCGGAAACCCAACAGTGGTATCAGAGCACAGGTTGTGTTTCGACATAATCGTAAAAATGGTTTTGCGATAGTCATGATGTATTTTTGGAAATTTTCTAATTTTGGAAATTTAGAAGTATTTATGGAAATTTTTCAATTTTGGAAAGTCTAGAAGTATTTATGGAAATCTTCCACTTTTGGAAAGTTGGAAGTATTTATGGAAATTGATATTTTCCATAAATAAAATATTTGATTAGATTCTGGAAATTTGTTTCCTAATTTAATCATGATTTGATTTGGGAAATCAAATCTTAAAATATTTTATTTCCGTAAGTAGTTTTAATGATTTAGGAAATTGGTTTCCTAAATAGATTTTCCTTAATCAAATAATTCCATGAATAAAATATGTGATTAGATTTGGAAATTTGTTTCCTAATTTAATTATAATTTGATTTGGAGAATCAAATCTTAAACATATTTTATTTCCATAAATAGTTATGACATATAAGGAAATATATACATGACATAATTGTATGCCATGTAATTGCATTAGATGCATAACATAATGCCATGCGTGTCGTGACATGTAGATGTATGCCATGTATGCCATGCCATGTAGATAATAGTTATTTGCATGCAAAGAGGATGAGACATAAAAACCCTTAAACAATATTAAAGCCTACACCTTCCATTAATATGGTTAGAACCAGAGTTCCGTTTCTTGTTTGGGTTGTTGGACTCTCTCCAAGCCCGGCTCGAACCCGAACATGTTCAAACCATGGAATAGTTTAATACTAATATGGTAAGAGTCAGAGGTCAATCGTTAGCTTTGGTTGTTGGACTCTCTCCAAGCTGGGCTAATTGGTTGAATGCGCTCTAACCATATTAAAACTATTTCCCGATTAATGGGTTGGCTTTAACCTGGAGCATCGGCTTGTTGGACTCTCTCCAAGGTCGATGTAAAGGGAGGTGAAGTTGGGTGCTATGCATATGATGCATACTTGTTAATGTGTTAACAACCCGATGTATGTGTGAACATTCAATTAGTTGATAGCACATTGTGATAGTTGCATATACGTGATATGCAATCGGTATAGTTGATACCTACCGTCGTAGTAATGAATGGATTGTTGGACTCTTTCCAAGGTTGTTCATAACTATGATGGATATCAGCCCATTTGGAGATGGACCTACGATCTCCCGAAGTGATTTTGGGGTTTTTGAAATTCAAAAAATGAATGGGATTTATAAATGTATATTGATGCATTTTTAAAATCATTTTCTCATATATGCTCGTTTTGTATTTCTAGGTCAATAAATTGATCATAATGTCTTTGAATTTGCGTTCCATTTTGGATTCGAATAAATTGACTGGGCCGAGCTTCTTGGACTGGCTTAGAAGCTTGAGAATTGTTCTCAAGGTTGAAAAGCTTGCAAATGTCCTCGAAACGCCTCTTCCCGCCCGTCCTAGTGACGATGCAACTCTGGACAAATTGTTGGCCTATCAGAAACATGTGAGTGATTCTAAACAAATGAGTTGCATCATGCTAGCCGCAATGGAACCCAAGCTACGAAAGCAGCATGAGCATATGGATGCTCATATCGTAGTCCTTCATCTTTGTGAGTTGGTTGATGAGCAAGTGAGATTTGAAAGGTTTGAAGTCTCAAAGCTCCTCTTCACCTCTAAGATGCTAGAAGGTTCATCTGTGGTACTGCTCAATATGCTGAAGACTGTGGAGTCTTCTGAGAAGCATGAGCAGGGGACGGTGTTGTTAGTTGATTTCTCGAAGAAAGGTTCTAAGAGGAAGTCAAAGGAACAGCAGAAGGGAAAGAAGAGAAGGGCTAAGAAGGTAGAACTAGCACAAAAGGAAACTTTCCATCATTATGGCAAGGAGATCCATTTGCGAAGAAAGTGCAAGATTTATCTTGAGTCCGTGAAGAAGAATAAGGCATCGGATGCCCCATCTTCTTCAGATATCTTCGTTATTGATTGTCATTCTATTTCCTCAAACACTTGGGTATTGGATACCGGGTGTGGCCCACATATATGTAATGACATACATGGGCTAAGGAATAGAAGAAGACTCGTCAAGGGAGAGTCAAATTTGCGTGTTGGGAATGGAGCAAAGGTTGCTGCAGTCGCCATTGGAACACATTTGTTGAAACTCTCTACAGGACTTGTCTTAGAACTGGACAATTGTTTTTATGTTCCTTCGTTGATAAAGAACATCATTTCTATTTCTTGTTTAAATAGAAATCGGTACCATTTGACTTTTAGTAACAATTGTTGTTACATAACTTTGAATGGAGTTCTTTATGGGACTGGAACTTTAAGCAATGGTGTTTATACGTTGGACGTATCCAGTGACATCTTCAATATCGAAGCGAGCAACAAGCGTGCTCGATAGAATAATCAATTAGACTCCCATATGTAGCATTGTCGTCTTGGCCATATAAGCAAGAAACGCATGTCCGAATTACACCGATGTGGAATTCTGGAATCGTTTGAATTGGATTCATACGATACATGCGAATCATGCTTAAAAGGCAAGATGACTAAGTTACCTTTTACTGGAAAAGGTGAACGAGTGGGAGAGTTACTAGGACTAATACATACAGATGTATGTGGACCTATGTCAACTCAAGCATTAGGAGGCTATAGCTACTTCATTACCTTCACCGATGATCACTCACGGTTTGGGTATGTGTTCTTGATGAAACACAAGTCTGAAGCCTTTGAAAGGTTCAAAGAATTCAGAAATGAAGTAGAGAAACAACATGACAAGAGTATTAAGAAACTTCGATCAGATCGAGGTGGTGAATACTTAAGTCAAGAGTTTCTTGATTATCTAAGAGACAATGGCATATTGTCTCAATGGACTCCGCCATATACACCACAGCATAATGGTGTATCTGAGAGGCGTAACCGGACCTTGTTGGACATGGTCAGGTCAATGATGAATCATGCGAATCTTTCCAAGTCCTTTTGGGGCTATGCACTTCATACAGCTATTTACTTGTTAAACAGAATGTCTACCAAGGTAGTCTCAACTACTCCATATGAGATATGGAATAGTAAGAAACCTCATGTATCTTACTTGAAGATATGGGGTTGTCTTGCTTATGTGAAGCGGACTGTATCAGAAAAATTGGATGCTAAATCTGATAAATGTCTATTTATTGGATACCCTAAGGAAACAAGGGGTTACCAATTCTAACATCCTGTGGAACAAAAGGTGTTTGTTTCAAGGCATGCTGTGTTTCTAGAGAAAGAGTTTCTCTTGCAAGAAAACAGTGGGAGTGTCGTCGAGCTTGAGGAGGCTCGAGAGACTCAAATAGACATTGATGAGATACCTGGTGAAGACCAACAGTCGACAACTCATAGTGATGAGCAATCGACTGGACCTATTGTAACACCACATCTTCGTAGATCTGGTAGAACACTCAATATTCCTGAGAGATATGGATTTCTCATAAGTGAATCGAACGATGTGTTACTCATTGATGATGAGGAGCCTACCAGTTATGAAGAAGTGCTGACAAGTTCAGAAAGGAATAAGTGGCTTGGTGCCATGAAGTCGGAAATGGATTCCATGTATGAAAACCAAGTTTGGAACTTGGTTGACCCACCTGAAGGCATAAAGCCTATAGGGTGCAAATGGGTTTTCAAGAAGAAAACCGACATGGATGGTAATGTGATTACCTATAAGGCTAGATTAGTGGCGAAAGGATATCGTCAAAAGCAAGGTGTTGATTATGACGAAACCTATTCGCCTGTAGCTATGCTTAAATCCATTCGGATGCTCCTGGCCATAGCGGCTCATTATGATTATGAGATATGGCAGATGGATGTGAAAACAGCTTTCCTTAATGGAAACCTGCTCGAGGACGTGTATATGATACGGCCTGAGGGTTTCACATCGGTTGATAAAACCAAGGTATGCAGATTGCGACGGTCCATTTATGGATTGATGCAAGCATCCAGGAGCTGGAATATCCGTTTTGATGAGACAATCAAAAAGTTTCATTTCTCACAAAATCCAGACGAACCTTGTGTGTACAAGAAGGTTAGTGGGAGTGCAGTCGTGTTCCTAGTATTGTATGTCGATGACATACTACTTATAAGAAATGATGTTTCAATCTTACAGTCAGTGAAGGTTTGGTTATCCAAGACATTCTCCATGAAAGACCTGGGAGAAGCAACCTACATACTCGGGATTAAGATCTATAGAGATAGATCGAAACGGTTGCTTGGTCTTTCGCAGTCTACATAAATAGACCGAGTGTTAAAGAGGTTTAGCATGTCGGAATCCAAGAAAGGTTTCTTACCCATCAGGCATGGGGTACACCTTTCGAAGTCTATGTGTCCGCGCACAAAATACGAGAGGATTTGCATGAGTAAGATTCCCTATGCATCCACAATAGGATCTATCATGTATGTTATGTTATGTACAAGGCCCGATGTATCGTATGCTCTGAGTGTCACGAGCAGATACCAGTCTGATCCAGGAATGGATCATTGGGCGGCTGTTAAGACGATCCTTAAGTACTTGAGAAGAACTAAGGATGTGTTCCTAATATATGGAGAAGGGGGCATGGTGATACGTGGGTATACGGATGCCAGCTCAAGACAGACAAGGATGATTCCATGTCTTAGTCTGGGTATGTATTCACCTGGAATGGAGGCGCAATAAGTTGGAAAGGTTCCAAGCTTGACACTATAGCGGATTCTGCCACTAAGGCAGAATACATTGCAGCTTTGGAAGCAGCAAAGGAAGCAGTTTGGATCAAGAAGTTCATCTTTGAACTTGATGTGGTCTCATCAATGATCCAAACATGTGCTTCGCCGCTATCATCTTATCAGAGAGATCATCAGTAGGAACGAAATACAAATCGAGAAAATTCCCACTGAAAGGAACTTAGCGGATCTCTTGACTAAAGGCATTACCTCAAAATAAGTTTGAGGGTCATGTTCGAGCTTATGGTATTGGATACCGTAGCGATTGGCATTAGGCCAAGTGTGAGTCTGTTAGTAATATATGAGAGATGTCCTAAGGCAATCGCCTTATGTATGAACCATTTATATGATAAATGAAGATTCACTATTTGAGTATACATGTTTTATGTATTTGATTGGATCTTAAACTCATTTACTTAATGTCCACGATACGATTCACAGCATGAGAGAATTTGTGATTGGATCACAACTAGTGAGTATCTCTACATGTGTAATTGTGATGTATCGGAATTATCCCTAGTCAATGAATTGATGGATTTGGACACCATCAATTCTGTCGAGACTAGCACGAGGTATACTCCTTGGTGTATCCAAGCAGCTGATTCTCACTGGCTGGAGACATAGTGATGTCCGGAGTTAATCGTGGATGCTAGTTATGGTAACTAGTTCATTGGAGTGACCAGCCGTAAGACTTCATATGGTTCTCTGCATATATAGATAAGTCAATGAAGTTCTTACTGTGGCTTAAGTGCGATGTTCCTTTGACTTGCGGTATTCAAGTCATCTTGATCATGGAGACTTATGCTTTGACATCTTAAGCAAACATCTCTAAGGAGATGTGGACCCGGAATGATTGGGTATAAGTCGAAGTGATCGAAGGTGTTTGAATATCCTATAAAGGATTCACCACTCCTTGCGAGGAGATGTATACCCATGGCCTCTCATCAGATTGTTACTAAAGTCTTTGGCCAAAGCATTACATGTTTAGAGTAATGTACTCTTCGATACATGTGCAGTAACTAGAATCCGTAGGACGAGGAAATGATGCTTGGGCTAGGTGTGACGTAGTCAACCTAGTGGGGACTGACACTATAGACCATGTCCTGAACCAAGTGGGTATAAGATGAGTGAAGGGAATGGGGCACGAATCATTCGAGCTGCCGAAAGGTTTCATAAATAGTTCTGGATCAACCGTTGATCTTTTCGGTTAATTGGGGATCATGATGTACTACTAGGTGCCACTCATGATCGTTCTATAATTAATGGTTAATTATAGACGGCCAACATAAACCGAGAACCTATTTGGTCCCACGCACAATGAGCGTAATCCAAAGGATTTAAAACGAGCTTGAGAATGGGATTCTCAGACCGAGAGAAACTAGGTTTGGTTGGACCAAATATAAAGCGAGCATGAAATCGTTTCAGTCGCAATGGAAGCGTGGATGGGCCGTGTCTTATGAAGACGTAATGGATGAACCAAAATAGTTTGGTTCTAATCAAATGGATGAGAATAAACCAAAGGGTTTGGTTTATTTTAAACGAATGAACCAAAAGTTAGTTCGGTTCGTTTTAACTTAAAATAAACCATCATGGTTTGGTTTATTTTAACATATCTTAATGGAGCGGGTTAACGGGCCTAATGGTTATGATCCAATAACCATTAAGAGAAGTAGTTCTCTATAAAAGAGGGCTTAAGGGATAATTAAGCCCTAATCCAAAATAGCTTGGAGTTGCCGCCCAACCTTCATTGCCGCCCAACCTTCATTGCCGCCCAACCTCCATTGCCGCCCAGCTTGTTGTGCCTCCGTCCAGCTCCTTGCCGGCGACCAAGCTTCAGCCGGTGATCCTCCGGCGACCCTCCGGTGATCTCCTATAGGTTTGGCATCAAGGTGAGCCTTTTCTTCCCTTGGTTGGCCGGCGCCTATCTCCTCCACCAAAGCTGTCCAGTTTTCTGGACAGCTTGTTCTCCTCTCGTCGGAGCGTCGTTTGGACGACGGTTAGAGCTCCGACAGTGGATAACTTACCGGGGATTCGATCTTCGGTAATCCTCTGAGGTGGAAGACGAAGGATTCGTCAATTGGTTGACGAATACCACTCCGGAGAAGCGAGTTTTGAGAACTCGTATTAGGATCCGAATTTGGATTCGGATCGTGATCATCTCTCGATCACGTCATCTTCAACACGAGGCTAGTAACCCATACGAAGACGAAGCTCGTGGCTTAGCGAAGTCATCCCGAGGAACTCGGCGTGGATACGGATAGAGACGATTCTAGCGAGGATCGTTCCAGTTGATGCCGTTCCCGCTACACGTCATACGAAAGGTATAACGTAGATAAATTTCCTTTTATTGCAAATTTAAATTTACGGTTATGTCTACACTTATTGTAATATGCATGCGTGTGTTGTGTGTGTTGTAATAAATGTATATTTATTATTTTTATTACTTCCGCTGTGTTCATGTTTACGAAACATGATCGAACACACACACGCCGCGGTGTCGGAAACCCAACAGTCGACTGTCATAAGGCCCCAGTCAACTGCTAACATTGTCGTTGTCTCATAATGACTTAATCCACGTCAGCACTCCTGCCAATAGATACACTGGCAATCGACTGCCAGTTACCAGCAATCGACTGTGTTGGAGGATCGTGGCCCATCTAGAAGGGGGGATGAATTGCCTTGGAAGCTTGATGGACTTCGCTCGTTCTTATTTGTCTACAATATCGTTAGCGTAGCAGAAAGACAATAATGCTAAAGCAAAGACAATTAAAGCTAGACAAAAGTAAAGAAGAAGAGCAATGCTAACAAAGAGATGTAACATGGTTCATGACCCTTGACACTAATCTATCGACAATCCATTAGAAGGATCACTCCCTTAATCAATCCACTAAACCTTCTCCTTAGCTCAACCAAGGTGGAGAAGAAACCTTCTTACACAATCTCTCTCTCTTACAATATAATGGAGATAGAAACAAGGAAGAGGAGAGTAAAAACATTGGGAGCACTTGGAGTATATGTTAGTAATATATGAGTGATGTCCTAAGGCAATCGGCTTATGTTTCAACCATTTATATAATAAATGAAGATTCACTATTTGAGTATACATGTTCTAATGTATTTGATTAGATCTTAAACTCATTTACTGAATGTCCATGATACGATTCACAGCATGAGAGAATTTGTGATTGGATCACAACTAGTGAGTATCTCTACATGTGTAATTGTTATGTATCGGAATTATCCCTAGTCGATGAATTGATGGATTAGGACACCATCAAATCTATCAAGACTAGCACGAGGTATACTCCTTGGTGTATCCAAGCAGCTGATTCTCACTGGCTGGAGACATTGTGATGTCCGGAGTTAATCGTGGATGCTAGTTATGGTAACTAGTTCATTGGAGTGACCAGCCGTAAGACTTCATATTGTTCTCTGCATATATAGATATGTCAATGAAGTTCTTACTGTAGCTTAAGTGCGATTTTCCTTTGACTTGCGGTATTCAAGTCATCTTGATCATGAAGACTTATGTTTTGACATCTTAAACAAGAATCTCTGAGGAGATGTGGACCCGGGATGATTGGGTATAAGTCGAAGTGATCGAAGTGTTTGAATAGCCTATAAAAGATTCACCACTCCTTGCAAGGAGATGTATACCCATGGCCTCTCGTCGGATTGTTACTAAAGTCTTTGGCCATAGTATTACATGTTCAGAGTAAGGTACTCTTCGATACATGTGCAGTAACTAGAATCCGTAGGACGAGGAAATGATACTTGGGCTAGGTGTGACGTAGTCAACCTAGTGGGGACTGACACTATAGATCATGTCCTGAACCAAGTGGGTATAAGATGAGTGAAGGGAATGGGGCACGATTCATTGTAGCTGCTGAAGGGTTTCAGAAATAGTTTTGGATCAACCGTTGATCTTTTCGGTTAATTGGGGATCATGATATACTACTAGGTGCCACTCATGATTGTTCTATAATTAATAGTTAATTATAGATGGCCAACATAAACCGAGAACCTATTTGGTCACACACACAACGAGCATAATCCTAAAGATTTAAAACGAGCTTGAGAATGAGATTCTCAGACCGAGAGAAACTAGGTTTGGTTGAACCAAACAAGGAGCAATCATGAAATCGTTTTAGTCGCAATGGAAGCGTGGATGAGTCGTGTCTTATGAAGAAATGATGGATGAACCAAATTGGTTTGGTTCTAATCCAATGGTGGAGAATAAACCAAAGGGGTTTGGTTTGTTTTAAACGAATGAACAAAAGTTGGTTCGGTATATTTTAACTTAAAACAGACCGACATGGTTTGGTTTATTTTAACTTAAATTAATGGAGCAGGTTAACGGGGTTTTGGCTATGATCCGATAACTATTAAGAGAATTTGTTCTCTATAAAATAGGGCTTAAGGGTTTTGTTAAGCCTTAATCCAAGCAACCCTAATATTGCCGCCCACCTCCCTCTCCTCTCCTAGTCTTGCCGGCGCCCAACTCCGTGCCGCCGCCCAAGCTTCTCCAACTGGCGTCCAACAGTTGTCGTCCTCCCCACTTGCCAGCGTCTAGCTATTGCCGGAGGAGCTCCAGTGATCTTCCTTGGCTCCGATGATAAGGTGAGCATATAGCTTTCCTTATTTGGCTGGCGCAAGGTGAGCATATAGCTTTCCTTATTTGGCCGGCGCAAGGTCTCCACCAAAGCTGTCATGTTTTCTGGACAGCTTGTTTCCTTCTTGTCGAAGCGTCGTTTGGACGACATTTGGAGCTCCGACAGCGGTAGCCTTGCCGGGGATTCGATCTCCGGTAATCCTCATAGGTGGAGGACGAGGGATTCGTCAAACGGTTGACGAATACTTCTCCGAAGAAGAGAGTTTTTGAGGACTCATTTTGGATCCGAATTTTGATTCGGATTGTGATCTTCTCTCGATCACATCGTCTTCAACATGAGGCTAGTAACTCGTACGAAGATGAGGCTCGTGACTTTGTGAAGTCATCCTGAAGATACTCGATGTGGATACGGATAGAGACGATTCTAACAAGGATCGTTCTGGTTGATGTCTTTCCCGCTACACGTGATACGTAAGGTATACGTAGTATAAATTTCTTTTTATTGCAAAATTTGAATTTACGGTTATGTCTACACATGTTGTACTTTGCATGCGTGTGGTGTGTGTATTGTAATAAATTAGATTTATTATTTTATTTCTTTCGCTGTGCACATGTTTACGAAAAATGTTCGAACACACACTCGCCGCGGTGTTGAAAACCCAACAGTGGTATCATAGCCCAGGTTTTGTTTCGACATAATCGTAAAATTATTTTGCGATAGTCGTAATGGTATTTATGGAAATTTTCTACTTTTGGAAAGTTAGAAGTATTTTTGGAAATTTTTAATTTTGGAAAGTCTAGAAGTATTTATGGAAATCTTCTACTTTTGGAAAGTTAGAAGTATTTATGGAAATTAATATTTTCCATAAATAAAATATTTGATTAGATTTGGAAATTTGTTTTCTAATTTAATCATGATTTGATTTGGGAAATCAAATCTTAAAATATTTTATTTCCATAAGTAGTTTTGATGATTTAGGAAATTTGTTTCCTAAATTACTTTCCTTAATCAACACTTTCCACAAATAAAATATGTGATTAGATTTGGAAATTTTTTTCCTAATTTAATCATGATTTGATTTTGAGAATCAAATCTTAAACATATTTTATTTCCATAAATAATTATGACATATAAAAAAATATAGTACATGTCATAATTGTATGTCATGTAATTGCATTAGATGCATATCATTATGTCATGTGTGTCGTGACATGTAGATGTATGTCATGTAGATAATAGTTATTTGCATGCAAAGAGGATGAGATATAAAAACCTTTACTCAATATTAAAGTCTACTCCTTCCATTAATATGGTTAGAACAAGAGTTCCATTTCTTGTTTGGGTTGTTGGACTCTCTCCAAGCTCGGCTCGAACCCGAACATGTTCAAACCATGGAATAGTTTAATACTAATATGGTAAGAGTCAAAGGTCAATCGTTAGCTTTGGTTGTTGGACTCTCTCCAAGCCGGACTAATTGGTTGAATGCGCTTTAACCATATTAAAACTATTTCTCGATTAATGGGTTGGCTTTAACCTAGAGCATCGGCTTGTTGGACTCTCTCCAAGGTCGATGTGAAGGGAGGTGAAGTTGGGTTCTATGCATATGATGCATACTTGTTAATGTGTTAACAACCCAATGTATGTGTGAACATTCAATAAGTTGATAGCACATTGTGATAGTTGCATATATGTGATATGCAATCGGTATATTTGATACCTACCATCGTAGTTATGAATGGCTTGTTGGACTCTGTCCAAGGTTGTTCATATCTATGTTGGATATCATCCCATTCAGAGATGGACCTACAATCTCCCAAAATGATTTTGGGTTTTTTGAAATTCTAAAAATGAATGGGATTTATGAATGCATATTGATGAATTTTTAAAATCATTTTCTCATATATGCTCGTTTTGTATTTCTAGGATAATCGATTGATCATGACGTCTTTGAATTTGCGCACTATTTTGGATTCAAACAAATTGACTAGGCCTAACTTCCTGGACTTGCTTAGAAACTTGAGAATTTTTCTCAAGGCGGAAAAGCTAGCATATGTCCTTGAAGAGCCTCTTCCCAACCGTCCTTGGGACGATGCAACTCCAGACCAATTGTTGGCCTATCAAAAACATGTGGTAGATTCTGAACTGGCATGTTGCATGATGCTAGCTGCGATGGTACCTGAGCTGCAAAAGCAGCATGAGCATATGGATGCTAATACCATAGTCTTCCATCTTCATGAGTTGTTTAATGAGCAAGCGAGATCCAAAAGGTTCGAAGTCTCCAGGCTCCTCTTCACCTCTAAGATGCAAGAAGGTTCGTCTGTAGTGCAGTTTGTGCTAAAGATGAACGGGTACATCGAGCAGTTGGCCACCCTCAAGTTTGTGATGGATCATGAGTTAAGTATTGACTTAATTCTGCATTGTTTGCCCAAGAGTTTCTCACAATTTGTGATGAACTATCGGATGAACAAATTAGAATCCACTATTCCTGAGCTCCTTAATATGCTGAAGACTATGGATCCTTCTGAGAAGCATGAGCAGGGGACGGTGTTATAAGCTGATTCCTCGAAGAAAGGTTCTAAGAGGAATTCAAAGGAATAGCAGAAGGCGAAGAAAAAAGGCTAAAAAGGTAGAACCATCTCAAAAGGACACTTGCCATCATTATGGCAAGGAGGGCCATTGGCGAAGAAATTGCAAAATTTATCTTGAGTCCGTGAAGAAGAATAAGGCATCGGATGCCCCATCTTCTTCAAATATCTTCATTATTGATTGTCATTCTATTTCCTTAGACACTTGGGTATTGGATACTGGGTGTGGCTCACATATATGTAATGACATACATGGGCTAAGGAATAGAAGAAGACTCGTCAAGGGAGAGTCAAATTTATGTGTTGGGAATGGAGCAAAGGTTGCTGCACTCACCATTGAAACGTATTTGTTGAAACTCCCTATAGGACTTGTCTTAGAACTGGACAATTGCTTTTATGTTCCTTCGTTGATAAAGAACATCATTTCTATTTCTTGTTTAAATAGAAATGGTTACCATTTGACATTTAGTAATAATTGTTGTTATATAACCTTGAATGGCGTACTTTATGGGACTGAAACATTAAGCAATGGTATTTATACATTGGACGTATCTAGTGACATTTTCAATATCGAAGCGAGCAAGAAGCGTGCTCGAAAGGATAATCAATTATACTCCTACATGTGGCATTGTCGTCTTGGCCATGCAAGCAAGAAACGCATGTCCGAATTACACTGATGTCGAATTCTGGAATCGTTTGAATTAGATTCATACAATACATGTGAATCATGCTTAAAAGGCAAGATGACTAAGTTACCTTTTACAGGAAAAGGTGAATGAATGGGAGAGTTGCTAGGTCTAATACATACTAATGTATGTGGACCTATGTCAACTCAAGCTTGAGGAGGCTATAACTATTTCATTACCTTCACCGATGATCACTCACGATTTGGGTATGTGTTCTTGATGAAACACAAGTCTGAGGCCTTTGAAAGGTTCAAAGAAATCAGAAATGAAGTAGAGAAATAGCATGACAAGAGTATTAAAATACTTTGATCGTATCGAGGTGGTGAATACTTAAGTCAAGAGTTTCTAGATTATCTAAGAGACAATGGTATATTGTCTCAATGGACTCCTCCATATACACAATAGCATAATGGTGTATCTAAGAGGCATAACCAAACCTTGTTGGACATGGTCAGGTCAATGATGAATCATGTGAATCTTCCCAAGTCCTTTTGGGGTTATGCACTTCAGACAGCTGTTTACTTGTTAAACAGAATGCCAACAAAGGTAGTCTCCACTACTCCATATGAGATATGGAATAGTAAGAAACCTCATGTATCTTACTTGAAGATATGGGGTTGTCCTGCTTATGTGAAGCGGGTTGTATCAGAAAAATTGGATGCTAAGTCTGATAAATGTCTATTTATTGGATACCCTAAGGAAACAAGGGGTTACCAATTCTATCATCCTGTAGAACAAAAGGTGTTTGTTTCAAGGCATGTTGTGTTTCTAGAGAAAGAGTTTCTCTTGCAAGAAAATAGTGGGAGTGTCGTTGAGCTTGAGGAGGCTCGAGAGACTCAAATAGACATTGATGAGATACCTGGTGAAGCACAACAGTCGATAACTCATAGTGATGAGCAATCGGCTGGACCTATTGAAACACCACATCTTCGTAGATTTGGTTGAACATGCAACATTCCTGAGAGATATGGATTTCTCTTAAGTGAATCGAACGACGTGTTACTCATTGATGATGAGAAGCCTTCCAGTTATGAAGAAGTTCTGACAAGTTCAGAAAGGGATAAGTGGCTTGAAGCCATGAAGTCGAAAATGGATTCCATGTATGAAAACCAAGTTTGGAACTTGGTTGACCCACCTGAAGGCATAAAGCCTATAGGGTGCAAGTGGGTTTTCAAGAAGAAAACTAACATGGATGGTAATGTGATTACCTATAAGCTAGATTGGTGGCGAAAGGATATCATCAAAAATAAGGTGTTGATTATGACGAAACCTATTCACCTGTTGCTATGCTTAAATCCATTCGAATGCTTCTGTCCATAGCGACTCATTATGATTATGAGATATGTCAAATGGATGTGAAAACAGCTTTCCTTAATGAAAACCTGCTTGAGGACGTGTATATGATACAGCCTGAGGGTTTCACATCGGTTGATAAAACCAAGGTATGCAAATTGCGACGGTCCATATATGGATTGAAGCAAGCATCCAGGAGCTGGAATATCTGTTTTGATGATACAATCAAAAAGGTTTGATTTCTCACAAAATCCAGATGAACCTTGTGTGTACAAGAAGGTTAGTGGGAGTGCAGTCGTGTTCCTAGTATTGTATGTCGATGACATATTACTTATAGGAAATGATGTTTCAGTCTTATAATCAGTTAAGATTTGGTTGTCCAAGACATTCTCTATGAAAGACCTGGGAGAAGTAACCTACATCCTCGGGATTAAGATCTATAGAGATAGATCGAAACGGTTGCTTGGTCTTTCGCAGTCTACATATATTGACCGAGTGCTAAAAAGGTTTAGAATGTTGGAATCCAAGAAAGGTTTCCAACCCATCAGGCATGAGATACACCTTTCGAAGTCTATGTGTCCGCGCACAGAAGACGAGAGGATTTGCATGAGTAAGATTCCCTATGAATCCGCAATAGAATCTATCATGTTTGCTATGTTATGTACGAGGCCCGATGTATCATATGCTTTGAGTGTCACGAGTAGATACCAGTCTGATCCAGGAATGGATCATTGGGTGGCTGTTAAGACAATCCATAAGTACTTGAGAATAACTAAAGATGTGTTCCTAATATATGGAGAAGGGGACATGGTGGTACGCGGGTATACGGATGCCAGCTTCCAGACAGACAAGGATGATTCCATGTCTCAGTCTGGGTATGTATTCACCTGGAATGGAGCCACAATAAGTTGTAAAGGTTCCAAGCTTGACACTATAGCAGATTCTGCTATAGGGATCTCGTATGCAAAGTAGCATATGCGCAACGGAAAAATAGGATCCCTTCCAAGTGATCCTTGCGAAAGAAAACTTTGTACAAAATAAAATTCATAAAACCTATCTTATAGGAGAATATTACCTTTGATGCGTGCCCTTTGTAATCCCGCTTCTCCTTGGGTTTGTTGGATCTTTTAGCACGTTCAAATGTCCGTGCCTCTATATGTATCCACACGAGCAAGCTCTTGTCTCACAAAAAGAAACTAGAAGAGCTCTCCTTTACTTCTTGCTAGAGAAGTCCCTAAAGGAGAGGAAAGTAGGGAAAAAGAGAAAGGAAGAAAAAGACTACTCTGCTTGCTACACTCACAAAAGCCACACAACCAAATGCTCTCACCACCAAGCTCTCTCCAAGCCTCAAGCTTCAACCATTTGGCCGGCCACCCCATGGGGTGTTTTATAGGATTGAAAAACCTTTCACCTCCTAACACATTCAATGCAATCAATTGCATTTAAACATAATCAAACAAGGAGTTACAATCCTTGTTTGGCCGGCCACATGTGGGGGAAATCCAAAGGTCAAAACCCTTTGTCTCCTTCCACCTCATCAAGCTTAGGTGGCATGCTTATGTGGCATGCTTAGGTGGCATGCTTATGTGGCATTCATGCATGTTGAATTAATCTTATTAATCCAATAAGCTTATGTTGTCATATTGAATTAATCTCATTAAATCAATAAGGTAACATATTGAATTAATCTTATTAAATCAATTAAGCTTAGCATATTGAATTAATCTCATTAAATCAATAAGCTAAAATTCTCATTAAGCTTAAAGTCCAAAAACCATTTTGTACTTAAGCTCATTCCCAAATTGTTCTAGTCAAACTAGAATGCACTAATTCTTCTAATCATCATGCTCTTTGTGTGTGACCCTATAGACTCTCATAACGTTGGCAGTGGATCTAAACTCTTTTAGATACATAAGCGATGAGCGATATCTAGCAATACATCATTGCTACCCAAGTTACGAAATAAGTCAAGATCCGACTAACCTTTCCGTGACTACTATAATGTATGAATGTGTCCTTCTATCCTTGATATCAGAGTGACCAATGAGGCATAGACCGTGTCATCCTCGATCAATCTATGTGTTTCTTGATCCCTGAGTAAACTGACTCAAACAAATGAGCTCAATATCTCATATTGACTCATTCGAGCATGGCCATGCGTTTTAGTAGTTCTACTCAATCAAGGGGCCCACAGATATCACTCCCGTCATATGGGAGGGATAGATCCCATCTACATCACTCACATCCCTCCGCATAATTTGTTATATACCCAGTAATCGCCTTTATGGTCCACCCTGTTACGGGTGACGTTTGATGATACCAAAGTACATAACTCCTTATGTAGGGAACCGTAGTGACTTCAGGTTTGAGGACTATTCATACCAATAGTCACATGAGAAAGTTTATGACACTCATATGACGATCCATGAAACTTTCTCATGGCGGGTCAGTTCAGTATATATTCTCTAATATATACCCATGTGTCAATTTGATATCATATATCCATGACATGTGAGATCAAGTCATCAATTGACCTACATGCTAGTCTTTATGTATTAATATTGCCCTTGCATATTAATACTTGACTAGGAACATTTAGGAAAGTGTTCTCTATAGCCTCTCATAATCAATTCTGCCAATTGATGTGCTGTAGATAAGAACCTACTTTTCTAGGGCATTATTATATATTTAATTTAGCTGACACAAGCAAGACGTAAATATATAATAACCAATCCTTTGCCTTTATAGAATATGATACAAAATGTTCCCTATTCAACCATCACATGATTGGTTCTAGGGCTATAACTAACATCTGCCACTAAGGCAGAATAAAATGCAACTTTGGAAGCAGCAAAGGAATCGGTTTGGATCAAGAAGTTCATCTATGAACTTGATGTGGTCTCATCAATGATCCAAACATGTGCTTCGCCGCTATCATCTGATCAGAGAGATCATTAGTAGGAAGAAAATACAAATCGAGAAAATCCCCACTGAAAGGAACTTAGCGGATCCTTTGACTAAGGCATTACCTCTAAGTAAGTTTGAGGGTCATGTTAGAGCCTATGGTATTGGATACCGTAGCGATTGGCATTAGGACAAGTGGGAGTTTGTTAGTAATATATGACAGATGTCCTAAGGCAATCGCCTTATGTTTGAACCATTTATATGATAAATGAAGATTCACTATTTGAGTATACATGTTCTCATATATTTGATTAGATCTTAAACTCATTTACTGAATGTCCACGATACGATTCACAACATGAGAGAATTTGTGATTGGATCACAACTAGTGAGTATCTCTACATGTGTAATTGTGATGTATCGAAATTATCCCTAGTCGATGAATTGATGGATTAGGACACCATCAAATCTATCAAGACTAGCACGAGGTATACTCCTTGGTGTATCCAAGCAGCTGATTCTCACTGGCTGGAGACATAGTGATGTCCGGAGTTAATCATGGATGCTAGTTAAGGTAACTAGTTAATTGGAGTGACCAACCGTAAGACTTCATATGGTTCTCTGAATATATAGATATGTCAATGAAGTTCTTACTGCAGCTTAAGTGCGATGTTCCTTTGACTTGCGGTATTCAAGTCATCTTGATCATGAAGACTTATGTTTTGACATCATAAGCAAGCATCTCTGAGGAGATGTGGACCCAGGATGATTGGGTATAAGTCGAAGTGATCGAAGGTGTTTGAATAGCCTATAAAGGATTCACCACTCCTTGGGAGGAGATGTATACCCATGGCCTCTCGTCGGATTGTTACTAAAGTCTTTGGCCAAAGTATTACATGTTTAGAGTAAGGTACTCTTCGATATATGTGCAGTAACTAGAATCCGTAGGATGAGGAAATGATACATGGGCTAGGTGTGACGTAGTTAACCTAGTGGGGACTGACACTATAGACCATGTCCTGAACCAAGTGGGTATAAGATGAGTGAAGTGAATGGGGCACGATTCATTGTAGCTGCTGAAGGTTTCAGAAATAGTTCTGGATCAACCGTTGATCTTTTTGGTTAATTGGGGATCATGATGTACTACTAGGTGCCACTCATGATCATTCTATAATTATTGGTTAATTATAGAAGGCCAACGTAAACCGAGAACATATTTGGTCACACGCACAACGAGAGTAATCCGAAGGATTTAAAACGAGTTTGAGAATGAGATTCTCAGACCGAGAGAAACTTGGTTTGGTTGGACCCAACAATGAGCGAGCATGAAATCGTTTCAGTCGCAATGAAAGCATGGATGAGCCATGTCTTATGAAAACATGATGGATGAACCAAATTGGTTTGGTTATAATCCAATGGAAGAGAATAAACCAAAGGGGTTTGGTTTGTTTTAAACGAATGAACAAAAGTTGGTTCGGTTCATTTTAACTTAAAATAGACCAACATAGTTTGGTTTATTTTATCTTAAATTAATGGAGTGGGTTAACGGGCTTTTAGTTATGATCTGATAACCCTTAAGAGAATTTGTTCTCTATAAAATAGGGCATAAGGGTTTTGTTAATCCCTAATCCAAGCAACCCTAATATTGTCGCCCACCTCCCTCTCCTCTCCTAGTCTTGCCAGCGCCCAACTCCTTGCCGCCGCCCAAGCTTCTCCAACCGGCATCCAAAAGCTGCCGTCCTCCCCACTTGCTGGAATCTAGCTGTTACTGGAGGAGCTCCGGTGATCTTCCTTGGCTCCGGCGACAAGGTGAGCATATAGCTTTCCTTATTTGGCCGGCGCAAGGTCTCGACCAAAGCTGTCCAGTTTTCTGGACAGCTTGTTTCCTTCTTGTCGGAGCATCATTTGGACGACGTTTGGAGCTCGGATAGCGGTAGCCTTGCCATGGATTCGATCTCCGGTAATCATCATAGGTGGAGGACGAGGGATTCGTCAAACGGTTGACGAATACTTCTCCGGAGAAGCGAGTTTTTGAGGACTCGTTTTGGATCCGAATTTTGATTCAGATTGTGATCTTCTCTCGATCACATCGTCTTCAACACGAGGCTAGTAACTCGTAGGAAGACGAGGCTCGTGACTTTGTGAAGTCATCCTGAAGATACTCGGCGTGGATACGGATAGAGACGATTCTAGCGAGGATCTTTCCGGTTGATGTCTTTCCCGCTACACGTGATACGTAAGGTATACGTAGTATAAATTTCATTTTATTGCAAAATTTGAATTTATAGTTATGTCTACACATGTTGTACTTTGCATGCATGTGGTGTATGTGTTGTAATAAATTAGATTTATTATTTTATTTCTTCCGCTGTGCACATGTTTATGAAACATGTTCGAACACACACTCGCCGCTGTGTTGGAAACCCAACAGTATACTTAGGAGTTAAAGCATTAGCCTCTCCAAGGCACCCAAGCCCTCCTTTTATAGAGAGGAGAGAATTTTCCTAATGGGCATACAACAGTCGATTGTTGCCATTCTAATGGATTCTGACCATGCCTGATTAACGATCGTCACAACCCAATGACATACTGAGTAGTTGACTGATCACACTAGCAGTCGGCTGATCGAGCCATCAATCGATTTCTCTAAGCAATCAGTTGAAACAAAGTGTTTCTGTTCCCACGTCCACTTATAACAGTCGATTGCCAGCCCTTGACAGTCGACTGATGGTGGAGCAGTCGACTGTCAAACCCTAGTAGTCGACTGTTGAGCCACAAAATCCTCATTGACATCGATCAACTAGCAATGGGCTCAGACCAGTCGACTGATATCTATATCAGTCCACTGTTGTCGGGTAAAACCTCAAACAATAAGTTGTTTGAGCATTCGACCTTCGGGTGAAACCTCGAACCACTTATTTGAGCATTCGACACTTGACTTTAGTCATTCGGCCAAGTTCACCTAACTTGAGCTACCCCGAGCCAGGTTACAATTGTAATGCCCGTAAAATTCCTAGCAATTTTACAAGAATTTTTGCATGATTATAATGAGCTTTATGTGGGCTCTTTCAAAAATAAAAGAAATAGAGCCAAAAAGGATGCATGGCTCAAGGTTTGAACCCTAAACCTCTCTCACCCAAGAAGATGTGGCGAACGCTTCTACGGTTATGATAGGTCAGATATTTATTTTCTGTCACCATGCTACTGCATTATTTGATACTGGGCAACACATTCGTTTGTTTCTACACCTTTCACGAAAAAGATGGGCATGCCACCACAAGCCTTGGATCGCAAGTTCTTAACCACCCTGCCCTCGGGAGAAGTAATGCCCCCTACTCATATGTTGCGAGCCGTACCCATCAAAATCGCAGACAGAGAACTCTACTGTGATCTGATAGTGCTCGACATGCAAGATTATGATGTCATATTGGGCATGGATTTCTTAAGTAAGTACAGTGCTTCGATCGAGTGCCGCAAAAGAAAAGTGGTCTTCCAGCCGGAGGCAGAACCTATGTTTGAATTTATTGGAGAGCCAAGGAAAAGAATCGATAAATTTCTATAAGCTCTACAGGTGTGCAAGATGTTAGACAGTGGATGCACTGGGTTTCTAGCAAATGTGGTTGATACAAGTCAAGCCGAGGACCAGAAGTTAGAAGATGTCAGAGTTGTATGCAACTACCCATAGGTATTCCCAGATGAACTACCAGGGTTAGCCCCAGATATAGAAATTGAATTCGAGATCGAATTGATTCCTGGTACTAACCCAAACTCTAAAGCACCTTACCGTATGGCGTCGGCTAAATTGAAGGAACTTCAGGGACAACTACAGGAGTTACTCGACAAGGGACTCATACACCCAAGTCACTCTCCATGGGGAGCTCCAGTACTGTTGGTGAAGAAGAAAGATGGGTCTATGCAAATGTGCATAGACTACCGAGCACTAAATAATGTGACAATCAAGAATAGGTACACTTTACCGTGGATTGACGACCTGTTCAACCAGCTAAAGGGTGCCACAATCTTCTCTAAGATTGACCTGAGGTCTGGCTATCATCAAGTGAAAGTGAAACCAGATGATATACCAAAGACGACTTTCCGAACAAGATACGAACATTATGAGTTCGTAGTTATGCCCTTCGGAGTGATGAATGCACTTGCTATGTTCATGGATCTGATGAATCGGGTATTCTCGGCATTCCTCGATAAATTTGTAATCGTTTTCATCGACGATATACTGATATATTTGAGAACACAAGAAGAGCACGCAGAACACCTGAATATGGTATTACAGATTCTTCGGGAAAAGCAGCTGTATGCAAAGTTCTCCAAATGCGAGTTCTGGCTCTTCATGTATCATTTTTGGGTCACGTTATATCCAAGCACGGAGTGATGGTAGACCCAATAAAGATTGAAGCTATGAGTAACTGGAACAGGCCAAAGATTGCCAGCGAGATCAGAAGCTTTCTTGGGATAGCAAGCTACTACAGGAAGTTTGTAGAGAACTTCTCTAGAATTGCAGCCCCTATGACAGTTCTCACCAGAAAGAACAAAAAGTATGAATGGACGGACGCCTGCGAGAAGAGTTTCATGGAATTGAAAAAGTGACTGACCAGCGCTCCAATCCTTGCTCTTCCGGATAGTAACGAAGGCTTCGACATGTACAGCGATGCTTCCAAATTGGGACTCGGAGCTGTACTCATGCAGAATGGCAAGGTCATTGCCTATGCCTCTAGGCAACTCAAGGAACATGAAAGGAATTATCCCACCCACGATCTAGAGCTAGCGGCCGTGATCTTTGCTCTCAAAACATGGAGGCATTACCTATATGGAGCTCAGTGTAAGATTTATACAGACCACCAGAGTCTGAAATATTTCTTCACACAGAAGGACCTAAACATGAGACAATGCAGATGACTCGAGCTCGTCAAGGATTATGACTGCGAGATCTTCTACCATCCAGGAAAAGCGAACAAGGTGGCTGATGCACTCAGCAGGAAGTCCTGTGCCACCTTGATGCCTCTATCGGTATTATCTCGGCCCTTAGCAAAGGAAATTATGCATTACAAGGTTAAAATCATTTCTGGATGACTTTCTACCATGAAGATAGCACCGACGTTGTTCGACGATATATTAGAGAAGCAAGCCCATGACCCGAGCATTCAAAGGATCAAGCAAGAGGTCCTAGAAGGAAAGGATGATTGATTTCGTATCTCTGACAGTGGAGTACTCTACCTCAGGGATCGCTTATGTATTCTCGATGATCTAGAATTACGGAAGAAGATATTTGAGGAAGCTCACAGAACCCCTTATGTGATGCATCCTGGAACCACCAAGATGTACCAAGATCTGAAAAGAAAATTCTGGTGGTTCGGTATGAAAAGAGATGTGGTTCAGTATGTCAGTACCTGCCTGACTTGCCAGAGGGTTAAAGCAGAACACCAGAGACTTGGAGGAACACTACAACCGATCCAAATTCCAGAATAGAAATGGGAAGATATTTCTATGGATTTCATCTCAGGACTGCCCAAGACGATGAACGGATATGATGCTATATGGGTAATTATGGACAGATTGACGAAGTCTGCCCACTTCTTAGCAATCAAGATGACCTATTCGACGGAGCAATTGACTCAATTATATGCTAAGGAAATTATCAGATTACATGGGATTCCTAAGACCATCATTTCTGAGAGAGATTGTCGCTTTATTTCCCATTTCTAGGAATGTGTTCAGAAGGCCCTTGGCACGATGTTATTATTCAGTACTGTCTTTCATCCTCAGACTGACGAACAGACCAAAAGGGTGAATCAAGTACTGGAGGATATGTTACGAGCTTGTGTCTTGGATTTCACAGGGAGCTGGTGCCGATACTTATGCTTGGCAGAATTCGCCTACAATAATAGCTACCAATCTACTATTAGAATGACGCCCTACGAGGCTCTATACGGGAGGAAATGTAGATCTCCTATATGCTGGTACGAGGGTGGTGAAAAAAAGGGGTTGGGACTTCAAACAAATTTCATTGACGACACCACCCGAGCTATACAGAACATCCGCCAAAGAATTGAAACTGCTTAGAGCCGGCAAAAGAGCTATGCAGATATGCGACGTAGACCGTTGGAATTCGACGTTGGGGATCTGGTATTCCTCAAGGTAGCCCCTATGAAGGGGGTGATGAGATTCAGAAGGAAAGGTAAGCTGAGTCCGCGCTATGTGGGACCGTATCCGATACTGAAGAGAGTTGGCAAGGTAGCTTACGAGCTAGAGTTGCCTCAAGAGATGTCGGCTATTCACAATGTGTTCCACGTTTCAATGCTCGGGAAGTGCATTTTCAGTACAGACCAAGTGATCGAGTCACGAACAGTGCAAGTTCAAGAGGACCTGAGTTATGAAAGTCGGCCTATCCAGATACTAGACCAAGAAGTCAAAAGACTAAGGAATAAAGAGGTGCCCTTAGTGAAGGTCCTGTGGCAAAATCAACTATACGAAGAAGCCACCTAGGAACGCGAGGAGGACATGAAACAGAAGTACCCAGAATTATTCTAAGTTTCGAGGATGAAACTTTTAAAAGGTATAAAGGATTGTAACGCTCGTAAAATTCCTAGCAATTTTACAAGAATTTTTGCATGATTATAATGGGATTTATGTGGGCTCTTTCAAAAATAAAAGAAATAGAGCCAAAAAGGATGCATGGCCCATGGTTTGAACCCTAAACCTCCTAGTAGATAGCTAAACCTTAAGATGCATCCAATAACCAGAAGCCCAGCAGGGTTGTGCTATTAGAAGGGTATGGGAAATGATAGATAAGGGTAAGGGAGGCTAAGGGACACCTTCATGTGAATAAATAGGAGAATGAGGAGACAAGAGAAACCATAATTGTCATTCTCCACTTCTCTTCTTCTTCCTCACCGAAACCCTAAGCTCCCCCTCTTCCATTTTCCGAAAACTAACCAAGCAAGAAGAGGGTTCTAGTATTGGCATCACTTAGGGTGTTTTCTACTATTAAACAAAGCGAAGGATGTAAGTATCCCCTCACCTGCAGTCAAGTTGCTTCGGTTGATGGTTATTAAGAAATTTCTTTATGAAACTTTCGGCCAAGACCTTTTTTCATGCTTCCCATGATTGTCCATGCTATGTTTTGTATGAATATGATGATAACATGATTCTAGATAGGATTGGTTTAAGTGTTTGATCTTCAAGCTTCATAAAACTTTCGTCCAAGACCCTCTACATGCTTCCCATGTTTGTCCATGCTATGTTTTGTATGAATATGATGATAACATGTTTCTAGATAGGCTTGGTTTAGGTGTTTGATCTTCAAGCTTCATGAAACTTTCGGCCAATACCCATTTAGGCTCCTAATGGACTTCCATGCTATGATCTATATGTAGTCATGTTATGTTTTGAATGTAGATGAAGATAACATGTTGATACCTAAGCTAGACTTAAGTGATTGATCTTAAGGTTCCTTGAAACTTTCGGCCAAGAGCCATATAGACTTCTAATGGTTTTTTATGCTATGATCTATATGTGGTCATGTTATATTTTGAATGTAGATGAAGATAATATGTTGATAGCTAAGCTAGATTTAAGTGATGAACCTTTAAGCCTCTTGAAACTCTCGGTCAATACCCATATAGATTCCTAATGGTTTTCTATGCTATGATCTATATGTAGTCATGTTATGTTTTGAATGTAGATGAAGATAACATGTTGATACTTAAGCTAGACTTAAGTGATTGATCTTAAGGTTCCTTGAAACTTTTGGCCAAGACCCATATAGACTCCTAATGGTTTTCTATGCTATGAACTATATGTGGTCATGTTATGTTTTGAATGTAGATGAAGATAATATGTTGATAGCTAAGCTAGATTTAAGTGTTGAACCTTTAAGCCTCTTGAAACCCTCGACCAAGACCCATATAGATTCCTAATGGTTTTCTATGCTATGATCTATATGTAGTCATGTTATGTTTTGCATGTAGATGAAGATAATATGTTGATAGCTAAGCTAGATTTAAGTGTTGGATCCTTAAGCCTCTTGAAACTCTCGGCCAAGGCCTATTTAGGCTCCTAAGGGCCTTCCATGCCATGATCTATATGTGATGGAGATTAACATGTGGTTAGTTAGATCTTGTACAAGTTGTTTAGAGTTTAAAATTTTGGTAGAACCCCATGAAGTTTAGATCACACCATGTTATGCTTGTTCATGATGTTTATGCCATACCCTATATGTGTGTGATGTTAGTATGATGTTAAGTAGACCTTGCACAAGTTGTTTAGCATGTAAACTCCTAAGAACACTCCCTTAGGGTTTCGGCCGGCCCATGTACATGCCCCCTACTAAGTTCTCCATGCCATGCTACATGTAGAAAAACAAAATGCAAATATGATGTTAGTTAGATTTTATGATGGCATGATTGGTTTATGTCACTACCTTATGTCCATGTTAATTGTAGGAATGTATGATTATGCTCTTCTCATTGCCATGTAAAATGTATGAATGTATGATTATATTATGCTCATTTCCATGTTAATTGTATGAATGTATGATTATGTTATGCTCATTGTCATGTTAATTGTATGAATGTATGATATGTCATAAAGAAGGAACATGATATGTTATGTAAAGAAATATGATATGTCATAAAGAAGGAACATGATATGTTATGAAAAGAAATATGATATGTTATGAAGAAGGAACATGATATGCTATGAAGAAGAAACATGATATGCCATGATGAGGAACATGATATGTTTATGAAAAGAAATATGATATGTTATGATAAGAAACATTATACGTATGAAAAGAAATATGATATGTTATGATAAGGAACATGATATGATATTTTACTTTCTGCATGGCTTGTACCGAACCCTAATAAGGTCCAAGGGATGGGCTCCTATGTGCCCCTGGGTCGACGGTCGTAGTACGGACCCAGTATGGGATGGGCTCCCAGTTGCCCTAGGTCGACGGTCATAAGTACGGGCTTAGGATGAGCTTGTATATTATGTTGCCCCTAGGCCAACGGACATAGTACAGGCCTAGTACTCTAGTAGGTTTGGAATTAGCTACCTCGGGTCTATTAGGGATGCGCGCTATGATGATGATGTATGTGGTACAATGCCGGGCCCAATATGTTGAGATTATGTTTAAGTACCTATAAGATATAAGTTTTCAAAGAGCATCTTGCATATACCCTTATTTCATGTCTAGATGATTATGATGTTATATGTTCTTGTATGTTTATGTGAATGTTATGCTTATATGTTCTTGTATGTTTATATGAATGTTATGCTTATATGTTCTTGTATGTTTATGTCAATGTTATGCTTATATGTTCTTGTATGTTTATATGAATGTATGCTTATATGTTCTTGTATGTTTATGTGAATGTTATGCTTATATGTTCTTGTATGTTTATATGCATGCTATGCTTATATGTTCTTGTATGTTTATATGCATGCTATGCTTATATGTTCTTGTATGTTTATATGCATGCTATGCTTATATGTTCTTAAATGATCATGTCGCTACTCTATGTCTAATTCTCGATGTATGGCTTTTGTGAGTAGGAAAGGATCTTACTAAGCCTATGTGCTTATAGTTTTATGTTCCCTTATATTGTAGATAAGGGTAAAGAATGGCTAAACTAAAGGGAGCAGTAGGAGGGGCAAAGTGTGTGTGGTAGTGGCATGGTGGAGGAGATTTTTTTATGTTCCCCATACTTATGCATGTTTTCCTTTAAGTTTTGCATGATAGTTGTTAAGAGTCGAACTCTACTTGATGATGAATGGTCGCTACTTGGTGTCTTTTAAGTTGAACATCATGAACTTGAACTAAGTACTTATGAAATGATGATGCATGCTTTATGTTTAAAAGAAAAGAAAAAAAAGAAGTTTAAAGTCTTCCGTTGTAAGAAGTATGTATGATCGCATCGCGCCGCCCTTCCAACCCCTGGAAAGGGTGGGCATGACAACAATCGCTCAATTCTCATCTCCCATGGAGTCCCTCATCGAAGCTCTCTTCGTTCGACCTACATCCCTCGGATGCACTAAGCTTATGGCTTCTCCTATGCCATCCTTCGCGTCTTGACTTGAAGACTTCTTCATTTGGCTTTACTCCATTTGCTCCTTGTCCGACGGTCCCTTAGATGTACCAAGCTCACGGCTTCTCCCCATGCCATCCTTCACCGACTCAAGTACCCGAGCCATGAGACGATGAACTTGCCAATGCTTCAACAAGTAAACCATGTGTGATTTACTAAGTCTTGCACAACTTAAACACACACATCAAACCACATAAACATCCTAACATAAACCCTTTGGCACACACATCAAAACCAATATCATACTTGGGTTGATTGCCCTAACAATCTCCCCCTTTTTGATGTGTGGCAATATGTTTAAGTTAGGTAAAACATTTAAAAATACTTAAGAAAAGTAAAGAATGTAAATCAAACATGGAAATCAAACTCCCCCTTAACACATGCCAACTCCTCCTTAACACATGCTCTAATCATGATTAACTTAAACCTTAACAATATTCTCTCCCTTTAACACCATCAAAAACATCATACATATGTTGTAAAATGAGGTATCATTATCTAAGGGAAGAAAAACACCAAAAAAAGACTGAAAACACACAAAAACAAGCTGATGTGCTCATGCACAATGTCATCAGTAGACTGGGACCATTACCAGTCGACTGGTACCTGAAATCTAGCATTTCTAATTTCTGAAGCCAACTTTAGAAATGCATTAAAAATCTACAAAATTCAAAAACTCATGAAAATTGGGGAACACATATATTATGAGTTCCTTTATCAATGAAAAATGATTTTTCATGAAAATGCATTCAATTTTCAAACTTAAGGCAAAAACTAAAAAGTTAAAAAATGATCTAAAAGTGTATCAATTTTGAAAGTTAGTTTTGCCTTAGAATGTTTCAGAACATAAACTGACAGTTTTCAAAACATGTAATGTTTTTAAATCATTAAAAATATCCAACCATGTGATGGACACAAACGCGACCTCAAATCTCATGATTGAGACAGTCGAGGATTCGAAGCACGCGCTCGTACTCAACGCTTGCAAGTGCATGGGTGTCGTCAAGTAATAATATAGATTATCGATCCCATAGAGACTGAGATTCGAGTACCGATCTATTCAGTGGACGTTATTGTTCGGACTTTAGTTCTAATGGTTGCAATTTAGAGGGTTGTCAGTGGTCCTAACTCTAGTACCGTGACACACGGAGGAAGAGAAGGGTCGCTACGAGCCTTTTAGGGAATTCTAGGATTTCGATTTCACTTGTGTGTCATAGAACAAGCTACCAATTGAGTATTATCTAGACTTCTAACTACGGCCACGTGGAAGGGACATCATACACTCCCCCGATGAGCTTTCGCATCTATTGAAAGCTACCTCTGCCATCCCAGGTCGACCCTTGGCTTTAGGATGGGGTATATGGTGTTGGTGCAATCGGCCCAGGACTAGAGTTTGACTCGAACTATATTTTGATGTTAGACAAAACGCATGACATGGGATTGTCATGGGAAGTCCGACATGGGTTGGCCACCTAAATCCAAGTGTGTAGCCTTGGTAGTGAAATGTCAAAGCATGGGGCTTGGCATGGAAAATTCAAGCATGAGGCTTGGTGTGGGAAGTCTTAAGGACTTGGCAAGTTCACTAGGCTCGAGGTCCTGAGTTAGTGAAGGATGGCATTGCGAAGTCGTGCGCTTGGTGCATTCGAGGGACCCCCGGATGGGGAGCGAATGGAGTGAGGTCCAAGGAAAGCATACTTTGATGGCAAGAGACGCGAAGGATGGCATTATGAAGCCGTGCAATTGGTGCATCCCAGGGACGTAGGCAAAGGGAAGAGAGCTTCATTGGGGAACTCCATGAGTGGATGAGGTGGACTTGGCCAAGTGGTTAAGACCGAGTGTCGGATGCTCAAACATGGTGCTTGAGGGTTGACCCAACGGTCGGATGCTCAAACAACTTGGTGTTTGAGGTTTTACCTGACATCAGTCGACAGGTATAGGTACCAGTCGACTGCTCTAGGTCGATTGGACTCAACCAGTGTTTGACTGACCAAGTTCTAGCCGAATAGTCGATTGCCGAGGGAGGGCAGTCGACTGATGATACCATCAGTCGACTGATGAGGGAGATTAGTCGACTGATCGGAGTGCATTCGAGCACAGAATGTTTTCCAGTCGAGTGACAACGTTGAACACTCGACTGATGGGGTTACTAGTCGACTGATGGGTAGGATCAATCGACTGATAGTTATCCATTGGGTTTTTACCAACATAGATTAAGCCATTGTGAGACAACGACTACAGCAGCAGTCGACTGGAGGTCACGAGCAGTCGACTGATCGACACGAAATTAGCCCGAGGCAAGCATAAAAGGAGGAGCTTGGGGGAAGATTTCAACAATACTTTTGGGGAGATTTTGGAGGGGAATTGCAGCTGCTTTCCAGTCCTTCAAGAGCCAAACGAAAGAAAGCAACATGCAAGAATTCAAATCCATTTGTTGTAAAGTGTTCTGTACGTATTTCATTTCTGTTCTTTGTATTTGCTTGTACATTTTCATATTACATTATAATTGCTTGTACGAGGTTTCTCCACCTCTGACTTGTCGTTGAGAAGGAATGTTGTTAGTGTCGTGCGCATAACACGAGCTCGTTGAGCTTACCCCGTGGAGTAGGAACCCTAAGGTTCCGAACCACGTATATCGTGTGTTGTATTTATGCTTGTGTCTTTTGTATTCGTATTACTATTATTTCCACTGCGCATTAATGAGTATTGTAGATGAGCACACGACGAACAAATGATTTCCACCGTACACGCGATTTAGGCAATTCACCCCCCTCTAGCCGGCTACCGATCCTCCAACAAATCGTATCTGTAACACCCCTAGTCTTTCTCTCTATCTACTAGGGGAGATGTCACTACTTTACTGTCTGTTCCTTTAATTATTCCTTATCTTACACTGACACTATACTTTAATCATCACCCCATATTACCATCATTCCAAAATTTATGCAATATACTAACGCAATATGCTAACAACTAAAATGATCATAAGGACCTTGACATCACTTAAACAATAACGAATTCAAGATCTTCACATAACATGCAAATATTAAGACTAACCCAACATGACTCTAGCATTCTTTGGTCTCAACCATAAGCAATCCAGTTGAACTTCAACAATATAAAAAAAAACAACTAGAAACTAAAAATCTGGTTTAGACATCTGCACTTAGGATCTTTTATTTGCATTGTTTCGTCGCCATACACTCCAAGCACTTCATCCGCTATGCCACCTTACTGAAGCTTTTCTTTACCTTTATCTGCAGTATAAGGAAATGCAAACTATAAGCAATAATGCTTAGTAAGTACTTTCTATGCTCACAAAAACATGCAACGTATGAAATCATGCAACTAGTTCTCTTATCCTTGATACATTGATACACATATAAGAATAACTAGAAATCATAACTCTGAATACATGTCTCTTGTATAAACCATGCTCTTAAGTATTTTAAAACTTGTAAATAGTATATCTGAACTGGAATAATTAACTTTGAAAAACTTTTACGTATACTTATACTGATACTTCAAATTAATAATCATCCTGAATATGGCCCCGATATAGTACCAATGCGGGCTTTCCTAATAGGTCGGGGTGGCCAACCATCGAACCTACTAGGGTAACTGAAACTGAGGGCCTTGGCCCGTGGGCAAAACTGATGCCTGGTACTTGCCCTGTCAAAAATAAAATACTTCCTTTATACTTATATTCTTATACATACTGAAAAAAATGTTCTCAATCCCCTAATCCACGAATGGGGAGCACCATAAAGATTATTATGCCCTTGACCCCCAAAACTGAAATGGGGAGCATACTAAAGATCATTGTGCTCTTAATCACCAATTCGAACAGGGAGCATCTTTAAATTTTCTTTATAAAGAAAATATTTTTACATCTTGCTCTGCATCATACATATAATTGTAAGCTACAACTCATCTACAACATGCATGATCATAAATCACATTCTTGTCATGGATCTAAACATGATATTGAGTCGAACATGACATAACGGGTAAAAATCATGTAACAAAAAAAACACCATGCATAACTGGAAATAACATGCACATAAAAACCTATCAATGACATACGATAACTACTTATACTGCAGGTGAGCAATACTTACTTCCTATGCTTTTTAACTAATTTATACCGTTAGATTTCGTAAAGAGAAGACCTCCTACGTGTTCCTTTGTTTTAGCGTGATCCTCTACCAAGTCCTTGATGAGATCCCTCTTGAAAATCCCCGCTAGAATTATCCCACAGTGGAGAAATTATAGAGGCTCTTTTTTTTTATTCCGCGGACGAAGATCGAGAGAGAGAGAGGAGGAGAGAAATTATGCGGTGAGAAAAAAAATGAGAGAGAGGATGATGAGGGCTTCGGCGATTGGAATGGTTTTCGCCGTGGAGTTTAGGGAGGGAAAAGAAAAAAAAGAATATATAAACTAGGAT
Organism: Wurfbainia villosa; assembly: GCA_025175895.1. Classification (NCBI taxonomy): domain Eukaryota; kingdom Viridiplantae; phylum Streptophyta; class Magnoliopsida; order Zingiberales; family Zingiberaceae; genus Wurfbainia; species Wurfbainia villosa. The sequence goes on along the minus strand of CM046000.1, from coordinate 30,022,015 downwards.
TTTCCTTAACCTAATTATCCCTTTAAATGAATAGCTAAATTAACCAACTTCTTCCTTTTTCCTGTCTATAGGTATATTATGTTATATCCTACTCATTGGTAATCTTATGACTTAGTGGTAGGAAGCCTACTCCCCCAAATCAACGGTTCATGGTTCGAGCCCTAGCTAACGAACCATTTATTCGAAATTATTTTTGTATTTTATTTTATTTTATTCGTATTCTTATTTCTATTTTTTTTCTAAATAAAAGTATAGGAACAAAAATTTGGGTTGTTATAATCCCTTATACCTTATAAAAGCTTTGTCCTCGAAACTTAGAACAACTCAGGGTGCTTTTGCTTCATGTCATCCTTACGTTCCCAGGTTGCTTCTTCAAACCTTTGACTTTGCCATAAGACTTTTACTAACGGTACTTCGTTATTTCTTAGTTTCTTGACTGGTCGATCTATTATCTGAATAGGTTGACTTTTATAACTTAGATCTGTCTGATTCTGTACCGTCTATGGCTCAATCACTTGGTTAGTATTTGGGGCGTGCTTCTTAAGCATTGAAACATGAAATACATTGTGAATAGTTGACATCTCCTGTGGTAGCGCTAGCTCATAAGCTACTTTACAAACTCTCTTGGTGATCAGGTAAGGGCCTACATATCTGGGACTTAACTTGCCTTTCTTCCCAAACCTCATTACCCCTTTCATCGGAGCTACCTTAATGAACACTGAATCTTCGACTTGGAACTCTAGGGGTCTGCATCGGACATCGGCGTAACTCTTCTGCCGACTCTGGGCAGTCTCTATCCTTTGGTGTATGTTCTTTATAGCTTTGGTGGTGTCATATATAAAATCAGTCATGAGTCCCATTTCTTTCTTCTCGCCACCCTCATACCAATAGATAGGTGATCTACATCTCCTTCCATACAAGGCTTCATAAGGTGTCATTCCAATTATGGTTTGATAACTATTATTATAGGCAAACTCTGCCAAATACAAATATTTGCACCAGCTTCCTTTAAAATCTAGGGCACAAGCTCTTAGAATGTCCTCCAAAATCTGATTCACTCTTTCTATTTGCCCATCTGTCTGAGGATGAAATGCAGTATTGAATCATAGCTTAGTGCCGAGGGTTGTCTGAACACACTCTCAGAAGTATAAAGTGAAGTGACTGTCTCTATCAGAGATAATGGTCTTAGGTACTCCATGCAGTCTAATCACTTCCTTGACATATAACTGGGCTAACTGTTCCATGTAGTATGATATTCTGATAGGCATGAAGTGAGCAGACTTTGTCAATCTATCGACAACTACCCAAATAGAATCATATCCATTGGTTGTTTTGGGCAGTCTTACTATGAAATCCATGGCTATTTCCTCCCACTTCCATTCTAGGATTTCGATAGGTTGTAGAACTCCTCCTGGTCTCTGGTGTTCTGCTTTCACTCTCTGATATGTCAGACAAGTGCTAACATACTTAGCTACGTCCCTCTTCATGCCAAGCCACCAGAATTTCCCTTTCATATCTTGATACATCTTGGTGGATCCAGGATGCATCGAATATAGGGTCCCATGAGCTTCTTCTAGGATCTTCTTTCTTAAGTCTGGGTCCTTGGGAATACATAGACGCTCACCCTATTGGATCGAGAAGCATCGCTAGAGGGGGGGTGAATAGCGAGCATAAATCTTTTGGTCGTTTTGTTCGAGAGGACAATTAAATGAATAAGAGTAGCGGAAAATAAAGAGACGCATTTATTTTACATGGTTCACAACCCAGCGGTTGCTACTCCAAGGCCCTATCGGTCCTAGACCGCGTACTGAGGGCAAAGCACTATAACGTCTCTTTCTCGTTGGTGGTAGGAGACAATGATCACAAAACTGAATGTACGAGGATGAGGCAACAAGCCTACCTCACCTCGTTACGAATAAAAAAAATGAATACAATATCAAAATATATTACTAGATGGTGCTGTCGACGAAGAAGATCTGAACTTATTGTCGCATCGGCGTTATGACGGTGTTGGAGCATTGGAGTTGTAGGAACACTTGATGAATAAACTTGATGATTTTTGGAGTTGGAATCCTCCCCTCCTTTTTTAGATTTTGGCCTCTGAATATGTCTCCTCTTTTTTCGGAACAGATCACGAAGTTGTAATAAATTTTATCGCGAAGTGGCCGCGTCAAACCTTATCCATTTTGACCTAGCGCAAAGGCTGATTCGTCGCCATCACCGATCGATGCCTCCCATCAAGATCGATGAGCATCACCAATCGAATGTCTAGCGCTTGACCGTCACCGCCACTTCCCTGCAGTAAAAGGTTAGCTTAGAAAATGATAAATGCGACGGTTTCTAACCGTCCGATCTCGACCTAGACCTTCCACGGGAAGTCTTAGTCAGATAGCCACCTATGGTCGTCCCCGTAAAGAGGACACGACCTTACAATCTCTCACTCACATGAGTTTTCCTCGATACTTACCTTGTAGCTCTCGCTTTCGGCCTTCCACTCGATTCCTTCGGCTCCCTCCGAAGTCACTCGAGTGTCGCCCGACCACCGCAGCTTCCTCCGGGTGTCGCTAGCCTTCAGCTCCAGCTTTAGTACTTTTCTGCACACTCGATTTAGCTCATGAGATAATGATGTAAACTTAACTTTATGTCTTTGCCATAATCAAAATACAGGTTCGATTATCTTGTGCCCCTGCACCAACACACCGAAATATAATACCCCACTGTCAGAGACATGGAATCCTTCATCCTTTTCTTCTTGGATCTCTTGCTTGATCCTTTGGAGGCTAGGATCTTTGTTCTGTCTTGCTAATATATATCCAAACAGTGTAGGTACTATGGTCAAGGCGGACAGCTGTCCAGAAATTATCTCAACCCCAAAATTCATTATCTCTTTCTCTAGTGGTTGGGATAGTGTTGCTAGGGACATCAAAGTGGCGCATGATTTTCTACTCAGCGCGTTTGCTACTTTGTTTGCCTTTCCAGGATGGTAGTGAATTTCACAGTCATAGTCCTTTACTAGCTCAAGCCATCTACACTGTCGCATGTTCAAATCCTTCTAAGTGAAGAAATACTTTAGACTCTGGTGATCTATGTAAATCTTGCATTGGACTCCATATAGGTAATGTCTTTAAACTTTCAGAGCAAAGACCACTGCTGCCAACTCAAGGTCATGAGTGGGGTAATTTTTTTCGTAGTCCTTGAATTGTCTAGATTCATAAGCAATGACTTTACCCTTCTACATATGTACTGCTCCGTGTCCCATCTTAGATGCATCACTATACATGTCAAATCCCTCATTACTTTCTGGAAGGGTAAGCACTGGAGCACTTGTGAGTCTCCTCTTTAATTCAAGGAAGCTCTTTTCACAATCTTTAGTCCATTCGAACTTCTTGTTTTTTCTTGTAAGAACCGTCAACGGTGAAGCTATCCTTGAGAAGTTTTCCACAAACTTCCGGTAGTACCCCGCTAATCCGAGGAAACTTCTGACTTCACTGGCATTCTTTGGTTGACCCCAATTACTGACCACTTCTATATTTGTCGGGTCTACCATAACTCCATCCTTTGGAATAACATGACCCAGAAACGATATTCGATCGAGCCAAAACTCACACTTGGAGAACTTTGCATATAACTATCTTTACTGAAGGGTCTGCAAGACTGTCTTCAAGTGTTCAACATGTTCCTCCTGGGTTCTTGAGTAGATAAGGATGTCGTCAATGAAGACGACCACAAACATGTCAAGGAACTCCTTAAATACCCGATTCATCAAGTCCATAAACATAGCAGGTGGATTTGTCACTCCGAAGGGCATGACCACGAACTCATAGTGTCCATACCTCATTCGGAAAGTTGTTTTCGGTATATCCTCCTCTTTAACTCTTACTTGATGATAACCGGACCGCAAGTCAATCTTGGAGAAGACTGTGGCTCCCCTTAATTGATCAAATAAATCCTCTATCCTTGGTAGAGGATACCTATTCTTGATCGTCACTTGATTTAAGGCTCGGTAGTCTATGCACATCCTCATAGACCCATCTTTCTTTTTCATGAACAACACTGGAGCTCCCCACGGGGAATTACTAGGGCAGATGAATCCCTTGTCTAGCAACTCCCGTAATTGTTCTTGAAGATCTTTCAATTCAGCCAGAGACATACGATAGGGTGCTTTTGAGATTGGGTGGGTACCAAAAATAAGCTCGATCTCAAACTCAACTTCCCTTTTAGGTGCTAGTCCTGGTAGCTCGTCAGGAAATACTCCTGGGAAGTCACATACAATTGGGACATCTTCCAACTTTTGGCTTCTTTCTTGCTTAGTATCAACTATATGTGCTAAATACCCAGTGTATCCACCAGCTAACATCTTCTGAGCTTCCATGGTAGACAAGAACTTCTTAGTCTTCTTCCTTGGTTCTCCAATAAACTCAAAGCTGGCCTCGGTCTCGGGTTGGAATACTACTCTTCGCTTATAGCACTCAATGGAAGCACCGTACTTGCTAAGAAGTCCATTCCAAAGATGACATCATAGTCATGCATGTCCAACAAGATCAGATCACTATAAAGCTCTTTGTCTGAATTTCTGACCGGCACAACACGCAACCAGTGTGTAGATGTCATTATTTCACCCTAAGGTAGGGTCGTTAATAACTGAATATCTAAGATATTATGAGTTATATCTATTTTCTTAGCTAATACCATAGACATGAAGGAATGGGTTGCCCCAGTATCAAACAGTATGGTAGCATGCTGACAAAGGATAAGTATCTGACCTGTGACTACTGTAGAAGCATTTGCTACCTCTTCCTTGGTGAGAGAGAAGATCCGAGCATTAGGTGTAACTGATGGGGCCTCCAATCTTCCTTGGCTGATGTAAGGACCCTCCAGTGCTCTCTGCATCTGATGTAGCTGAGCTGGTATACCTCTATACTGAGTAGATTGTGGCGGAGGTAGGTTGGTCTTGGTGGGGCACTGTTTGGCGAAGTGTCCCTCGACACCACATATATAACACCTGCTCACGCTCTGGCGGCAAACTCCTGGATGCTTCCTCCCACACTTAGAACATGTAGGATACGTAGGCTGCTTACTGGTTGAACCTTCCTTTGTATTATTCCATTGTTTCCTCTTGCCATTGTTGTTTCGCTTCCAGTTCGAATTACCGCTCTGAGGTTTCTGACCTCCTAAACTTCCCTGGCTTTTGCTTTCTATCGAGGCTAGCTTCTCGTGCTTGATACTATTCATGTAATGCTCCGTGATTAGAGCACTACTGACTAGCTCTTCAGTGGTGTGTGGTCTATTAATTCCACCAGCTACATTCAGAGCTATCTCCGGTCTCAACATCTTTAGCATCAACCTAACTCTTTCCTTCTCAGTACTGACCAGTTCCGGACATAGGCGAGCCAACCTATTGAACTTCTTTACCATTTCATCTACTGATAAATCCCCTTTTCGGAACTCCGTGAACTCATCATAATGCTTGTTGGTGACTCGCATATGGATGAACTCCTCGAAGAACTTCATCTCAAAGTCCGTCTATGACATTTGGTTCACCACCCTCTTGGCCTTTACTCGCTCCCAACACATTCTGGCATCTCGGGTTAGACAGAATGAGGCACACTTAACTTTCTCATTCTCAGGCCAGTCCAGCAGTTCCACTATGCTCTCTACTATCTTGAACCTTGCCTGAACATCCCATGGTTCACTGGCACCGATAAAACTCTCTAGCTTCATCTTTTTCCATTGAATCATATAGGCCGCTTGTCTCACCCCTCCCACTGGAGTTGTTGGTGGGTCTGGTGGGGCAGAAGATTAAGTTGGAATGACATTCTGAGTCCCTGGCTGAGTAACAGGATTTTCTCGCTGGTTCATCATCAAGGTATTGATGACCTACTACTGCTCTGCAACTTGCTGTTGGAGCTGAGTGACTATCTGCATCCAGGCAGGTGGTGGTACTTCTTCATTCATTTCTTGTCCTCCATGGGGTCTTTCTCGAGGCATTTCCTGCTCTTCATAAGATGATAAAGTGAAACCACTATCAGGCTATTATCACCGTTTTTTTTCCATCTTCCCATACATATCTAGGTATGCTCTATTACTTACTGTTTATCATCTTCATATATATATATATGCAAGCATGTTTAACTCAAAGAGAACATTCTAGGTGACATTTTTAACTTAAAAGAAGCATTCCTTACTACTCATAAAGTAAATAAAGTAGAAAAATACTTGCTTACTTGGAGGCGGTAAGACTGATGCTCGGTGTGTGTGTGACGGAAGGGCGAAACCCGCTCTGATACCATCTTGTAACACCCCCCTCGTCTTTCTCTCTCTCTACTAGGGGAGATGTTACTACTTTATTGTATGTTTCTTCAATTCTTCCTTATCTTACACTGATACTATACTTTAATCATCACCTCATATTACCATCATTCCAAAATTCATGTAATATACTAACACAATATGCTAACAACTAAAATGATCATAAGGACCTTGACATCACTTAAACAATAACCAATTCAAGATCTTCACATAACATGCAAGTATTAAGACTAACCCAACATGACTCTAGCATTATTTGGTCTCAACCATAAGCAATCCAGTTGAACTTCAACAATATCAAAAAAAATAATTAGAAACTAAAAATCTGGTTTAGACATCTGCACTTAGGATCTTTTCTTTCCACTGTTCCATCGCAACACACTCCAAGCACTTCATCTGTTATGCCACCTTACTGAAGCTTTTCTTTACCTTTATCTGCAGTATAAGGAAATGAAAACTGTAAGCAATAATGCTTAGTAAGTACTTTCTATGCTCACAAAAACATGCAACGTATGAAATCATGCAACTAGTTCTCTTACCCTTGATACATTGATACACAAGTAAGCATAACTAGAAATCATAACTCTGAATACATGTCTCTTGTATAAACCATCCTCTTAAGTATTTTAAAACTTATAAACAGTGTATCTGAACTGGAATGATTAACTTTGAAAAACTTTTACTTATACTTATACTGATACTTTAAATTAATAATCATCCTGAATATGGGCCCAGCATAGTACCAATGCGCCTTTCCTAATAGGCCGGGGTGGCCAACCACTGAACCTACTAGGGTAACTGAAACTGAGGGCCTTGTCTCCTAGGTGAAACTGATGCTCGATACATGCCCTGTCAAAAGTAAAATACTTCCTTTATAATTATATTCTTATACATACTGAAAAAATGCTCTTAATCCCCTAAAGCATGAATGGGGAGCACTATAAAGATCAATATTCTCTTGACCCCCAAAACTGAAATGGGGAGCATACTGAAGATTGTTGTGCTCTTAATCCCAAATTCGAACAGGGAGCGTCTTTAAATTTTCTTTATAAAGGAAATATTTTTACATCTTATTCTACATTATGCATATAATTGTAAGCTACAACTCATCTACAACATGCATGATCATAAATCACATTCTTATCATGGATCTAAACATGATACTGAGTCGAATGACATAACGGGTAAAAATCATGTAACAAAAAAAAACACCATGCATAACTAGAAATAACATGCACATAAAAACCTATCAATGGCATACGATAACTACTTATACTGTAGGTAAGCAATACTTACTTCCTATGCTTTTTCACCAATTTATACCGTTAGATTTCGTAAAGAGAAGACCTCCTACATATTCTTTTTCTTTAGTGTGATCTTCTACCAAGTCCTTGATGAGATCCCTCTTGAAAATCCCCTCTTGAATTTCCCACGGTGGAGAAATTATAGAGTCTCCTTTTTTTTTTAATTCCGTGGACGAAGATTGAGAGAGAGAGAGGGATGAGAGTTCGGTGGTAGAAGAAAAAAAAATAATGAAGATCGAGAGAGAGAGAGAGAGAGAGAGAGAGAGAGTAGGAGAGAAATTCTACGGTGAGAAAAAAATGTGAGAGAGGAAGATGAGGGCTTCGGCGGCTGGAAGGGTTTTCGGCATGGAGTTTAGGGAGGGGAAAGAAAAAAAAGAATATATAAACTAGGATATTTCTTAACCTAATTACCCCTTTAAATGATTATCCAAATTAACCAACTTCTCCCTTTTTCCTGTCCATAGGTATATTCTGTTATATCCTACTCATTGGTAATCTTATGACTTAGTGGTAGGAAGCCTATTCCTCCAAACCAACGGTTCATGGTTCGAGCCCCGACTAACGAACCATTTATTCGAAATTCTTTTTTTTTTATTTATTTTATTTTATTCCTATTCTTATTTCTATTTTTCTCTAAATAAAAGTATAGGAACAAAAATTTGGGTTGTTATAGTATCAGAGAGAGGAGCTTGTCGAGGACTAACCGCCAACACAAGCACGACAAGATGGCCGGCTCCAACATCCATCCATTGAAATTCGACGGAGACTTTTCTTGGTGGAAGAAAAGGATGGAGGTATACTTCGAAACCGATTTCGATATTATGCCAATCATGGAAAGCGGTTTTGAAGTGCCTAGGGACAAAGAGGGAAAGCCGATTGAAAAATCTAAATGGACACAAGATCAACGACAAGAATTCAAGACAATGGTTAAAGTAACAAAAATGCTATTAGATTTAATACCTAACCATATCTTGTGCAAGCTAGGTGAATACCAGGATGCCAAAGATTTATGGGACAAATTAGTCAAATTCCATGAACATCCCGAACCGACTCAATTGGAGAAGGAGGCCGAGGAAGAACGTCCATCAACATCCGGATCTGAGGATGTTGAAGAATCGCCATCTACATTCGACAATGTGGATGACTTGGTGGAGACCTCCTCCTCTAGCATTGAGGGGGAGGAGAGGCCTTCCATCCAGGAACAAGATCAAGAAGAAGCTTCAACATCCGGGAGAAGTTAAGATCAAGAGGCTTCCACCTCCCTAGGTAACTCATGCATTATAATTAAAAATAAAAATCACATAATATGCTTTGAGTGTAGAGAGCAAGGATACTATAAAAGTAAGTGTCCCAAGAAGGTGAAGAAAGCTCAACCGGTACCAAAAGTGAAAGATGCCGGAGTTCCCTCAACTAGAAGCAAGGAGCACATTGTGTGCTTCAAATGCAACCAAAGGGGACATTATAAAAGCCAATGCCCTAGGGGGAGGAAGAAAGGGCAAGAAGGTGTATCACATGTAGGGGGAGCTTCCAAAGCTAACCCTAAGGTAAATTTAATTAATGCACCTTCAATTCCTAAGTGTAAGTAGTATGCTAAAAATTATTTTAGTTCACTTGCTATTATTAATGAAAAGCATGCTAATAGGAATAAATATGTTTGTCTAGGTGCCAAGCATGTTAGTTTACCTAAGGACAAACCTAGACATCATAACTCTAGACCAATCCTACCTAAGGAGTCCATTAGGAGAATAGAAGAGAACTTAGGCATAAACCCTAAAAAGGGTAGACACATGCCTAAGAAGAAAAACAATTCCCGAAAATCTAATGAAAAATCAAAATTGGAAAGGTTAGAGGTGGAAAACCAAGCCTTGAGGTCAAGGCTTGAGAAACTTGAGAAGACCCTAGCAAGAATCACAAATTCAATTAAAGGGTCAAATGTTCAAAATTTAAGGCCTAGGAAACAAGAAATGTCCAAGGGCAAGAAAGGTGTGGGTCACAAACCTATGTCCTACCATAATGTTCCATTCAGTTATGGAACTATTTCTAGGTCTAGGAAAACCAAGGTTAGTATAGAAGTCATCCCTAAGACTAGCCATGATGTTTGTTTAGTGGCTAAGGACTCAAGAAAAACTAAAGTAGCCACTAAGAAGGTCAAAGGGGGAGTTACCCCTAGGTTTGACTTAGGAAAGACCCAAATAACTAAGGTGTCAAAACCAAAAAGGGTCAATAGGAAGGTATCTAGGAAAGTTATCCCTAGTGAATACCTAGTTAACCCAAGGAGCTCCAAAAGGTATTGAGTTCCTAGGAGCGTGATCGATTCACGCTAGATGGGTTAGGGTGTGTCAACCCTAAGTGGATAGGTAGTTAACCTAGCCATGGTGAGTTGACACATTAGGATGTGCCAATGTGCTTTGAGAAGTTGAAAAATGATTAAATTGACACAATTAGGTCTTAGGAGTAATGGTGTGTCATTTTGGGTTTTTAGCACACTAGGGGGATAATTTGCATTAAGGCAAAAATGGACTTAATCCTAGAAATGACAATTTGGGCTTAACACTTAGGTATTCTATACCTTAGTATTTTATAATTGTCATGCTTTGTTTGCCTTGCCATGACATGACATCGTATTTAGTTTTATCATATAAAATGTCATGATCATATTTAGAGTTATTTTATATGACATGTATGCTTAGATTTCATTCACATGCCATGACATCATGATTTTGGCACATGCTTATTCATGCTATCAATTATGCCATAATCATCATTCATGCATAAATAAAATGGATTTATGGACTAAGGCATGATTTGAAGTCTCATGCAAAAGGGAGTCAAATAGTGTTGCCTAGAAAATTGTTTGAGGCCTTAAATGAATAAAGCCCGCATCTCACTAGAAACTTGACTTGTATGTGTTTCACACATCTAGATACAAGTGAGATATTTAGGAAAATAGAATTAAAGAATTTAAAAATATTTTGAAAAACCTTGGTGAAGTCTATCTTTTCATAGCAATCACCATTGAATAAGGTGATACAAAGAGGGCACAATATTGAAGCTTTTCTTAACTTTTGAACTTTGTATCAATCTCGTTATTTTGTGGGTAAAATAATTTTCTAATATTTTTCACTCATAATGATTGGTATAAGTAATATACATATGAATTTTCATGATTTTTCACCTTATGTATATTTACTTACGAATTTCAGAAATTCATTTCTGAAAATTGAAAATTGCATTTTGCAGTTATCAGTCGACTACCATGGATGGCAGTCGACTGATGTGGGAAGGAGTCAACTGATAATGCTGATTTCAAGTAAACCTTGGTTGTTTGACCCATGTTCAGCTATGTTTTGGTCCCCTAACCACTCCTAACCCTAGGACATGCTTTGGAGAGCATTAGAAAGGGTGGAAATTTATTGGATATGGAATAGGAGAAGTGTTTAGGGTGAGTATCAATTTTAAGGTGGATGGAAGTTCATTATTGAACTTTTCCTTAATTTTGATTGTTTTAATGTTTCTATTGGCTTAGGGACTCTCCAAGGACATTGTTGGTGCAATGGTCAAGGGGGAGCAAGCCTTTAGGGGGAGGTATCCATCATGGAAAGATGGATGTGTATTTTTCCTCATGGGAGGGAAATTTGGGAATGCCTCTCTTAAGTGATATGGGACTTATCACTAGAAAGATTGTAGACATGTTTGTTCCTCCAAGAGAGAGATTGTAAGATCTCATTGGGATATGAGACATTCATACCCTTGGGGAGGACCTTTTTGATGTATGTCAAAAAGGGGGAGAAGTTACCAATTGGGATAGTTGGAATTCTCATTGGGATGTGAGAATTGTCAATTGGGGATAATTAGTAGACTTGAGTTTGAGGTTTTGTCAAACATAAAAAAGGAGGAGATTGTTGGTGTAATCGGCCCAAGACTCGAGTTTGACTTGAACTATATTTTGATGTTAGACAAAACGCATGACATGGGATTGTCATGGGAAGTCCGACATGGGTTGGCCACGTAAATCCAAGTGTGTAGCCTTGGTAGTGAAAAGTCCAAGAATAGGGCTTGGCATGGAAAATCCAAGCATGAGGCTTGGTGTGGGAAGTCTTGAGGACTTGGCAAGTTCACTAGGCTTGCAGTCCTTGAGTCGGTGAAGGATGGCATTGCGAAGTCGTGCGTTTGGTGCATCTGAGGGATTGTCGAACGAGGAGTGAATAGAGTGAGGTCCAAGGGAAGCATAATTCGAGGGCAAGAGACACGAAGGATGACATTGCAAAGTCGTGCGCTTGGTGCATCCGAGGGACGTAGGCCGAGGGATGAGAGCTTCGGTGGGGAACTCCATGAGAGGATGAGGTGGACTTGGCCAAGTGGATAAGACTGAGTGTCAGATACTCAAACGTGGTGTTTGAGGGTTTACCCGATGGTCGGATGCTCAAACAACTTGGTGTTTGAGGTTTCACCCGACATCAGTCGACTGGTATAGGTACCAGTTGACTGCTCTAGGAAAATTAGACTCGATCGGTGTTTGACTGACCAAGTTCTGGTCGAACAGTCGACTGACCAAGTTCTGGTCGAACAGTCGACTGACGACACCATCAATCGACTGATTAAGGAGATCAGTCGATTGATCGAGGTGAATTCGGGCATAGAATGTTTTTCAGTCGAGTGCTCGGCCGAGCACTCGACTGATGGAGTTACCAGTCGACTGATGGGTATGATCAGTCGACTGGTGGTTATCCGTTGGGTTTTTGCCAACATGGATTAAGCCATTGTGAGACAATGACTACAGCAGCAGTCGACTGGAGGTCACGAGCAATCGACTGATCGGCGCGAAATCAGCCCGAGGCAAGCATAAAAGGAGGAGCTTGGGGAAAGATTTCAACAAGACTTTTGGAGAGATATTGGAGGGGAATTTTTTCTTCTTTCCAGTCCTTTAAGGGCTAAACCAAAGCAAGCAACAAGCAAAAGTACAAAGCCAATTGTTGTAAAGTGTTCTTTGTATTTGCTTGTACGTTTTTATATTATATTGTAATTGCTTGTACAAGGTTTCTCCACCTTCGACTTGTTGTCAAGAAGGAGTGTTGTTAGTATCGTGCACATAACACGAGCTCGTTGAGCTCACCCCGTGAAGTAGGAACCCTAAGGTTCCAAACCACGTATATCATGTGTTGTATTCATGCTTGTGTCTTTTGTATTCGTATTACTATTATTTCCACTGCGCATTAATGAGTATTGTAGATGAACATGCGACGAATGGACGATTTCCACCGTACACACGATTTGCACTATTCACCCCCTTCTAGCCGCCCACCGATTCTCCAACAGGCTGTACGAGGATGCCGAATCAATCCCTACGGTGAGACGGAACGTATCTCATTCCGACTCTATCACATCCTTCTATCTACGATTATAGGAGATGAGGCCAACACCTTAGGTTCCTCCTTAATTCTCCTAAATCTTTGATACGAGGGTTGTCACCCCTCGTATCGGCTTCGCACAGTAGAGAGAAAACTAAAACACGTACTATTAATCTAAACAAATACCAATTGAAAATATAAACTAAAGAATCAGAAATATATTTGGAATAACATGTTCTACGCACACAAACTACTCCCTAATCCTAGAATCTGTAAATCTACTCCATGAATATAAGAGAAGAAACACAAAGCATGATCAAGCTCAGATACACAATGGAAATTATGTGTAGAAAGTAAATTACAATGCAATGGTGCTCTTCTCCTTGGCATTGAGGTGCATAATTTGATCCTTAAGTGGCTTCCTTCCTCCCCATTGTGAGTTATTGAAGCCTTTTCGAGCATCGGAGTTGTGTCCCAGCTGTTGTGCCTCTCCCCTATGGTTTGGGTGTGGCTTTCTTTATATAGACATGAGGTCGGCTCTTCACGAAATCCGAAAAAAGACCTAATCGCATCAAAATGCTTGTCCGCCACATGACCATGTGTTTCCAAATGGCCAAGCCGTGTGTGTCCCTGTGGTGGTTAATCTCGAGCTTCAGACACGGTCGTGTGTAGCCACACGCCTTGTCCGTGTGCCCTACTGTATCCAGCTGCCAAATGCTCTTTTTTCGCTCCTAAAGTGCGTTGTTTTCCCCATTAAATGCTATCCTGTACACAAAAGTACAAAGAGCATATCTCCGAACCAGAAAATAGGAAATGCATGCAAAATAAAGTAAAATATGCATGAAACAAACATAAAATGAAATGGGATGTAAGCGAAAACTACTCCTAAAACTCTATATGTTTTGCTCACATCAATTCCCCTAGACTTAGATCTGTGCTTGTCCTCAAGCAAACCTCAGTGTCATGAAATTATAAAAAGCAATTATTTCATGCTTAGCATGTTAACTAGATTAACCAAGTGGTATATTGAATAAAAAAAAATAGATGTGTTCTAAAAATTCACTAAGTTAGCTCCTCGTGCACGTGCCAAGCGAATCTTCTTAGGGGATACTCGTTCCATGGTAAGTTAAGTCATCATCCTATAGCTTTCCTAAGGTTTTTGGCTCTTAGGCACTTACCTGCCCAAAGCGAGGATCGTTCCCTAGATCTAGCACAAAGTCTCAAAGGCATGCTCGGTATTGAGAGAAATTGACAGGTGTTTCCCCAATAACCTAACTCGGTCTCAAAGGGGCACCTAACATTTCCACCTACCACAAATGTTTTTATCCCTCATAATCTTTTTCAATTTTTTTTTCATTTTTTTTTCTTTTCTCTCTCTCATGGGATTTTGATTTTTCCGAATGGGCTTCAACAATCTGAGCATCTCCAGTAACTAAAATGTTAAATCTAGAGTCACCTATGGATTTCAAAGTACTAGACTACTAAGATGAATCATAACTAGGTACGTACTAGATTTTCCCTTTCAAAACGTTCATCATGTGTAGGTGTAAAAATAAAAGCTAACCAGTGTAAGTTTAGAACAATCATTAGAGCAAATAAAATAAAATACCACGAGGTAAATGAAGCTAAGCTACCAATGGAAACAACTCATGAAGAAAACCTTAAAAATAATACTGAGGTAGCTTATAGATAGCAAAAACTAAGTGCTAAAAGAAACTAAACAACCTATGCATGAACAAATGAATGCTGACTAAAATGCAAATATCAGGAAAGAAACTACTACTAGAAACAAAATAAATCGAAACTTGGGGCCCCCCAGACATAAGTGAAACATACCTCTAGTATGGTGGGCGAGGTGGAAAGTCTGGTAGCCTCGGCATCTCGAGGTCCTGGTAGAATCTGGTGTTGAGCCGCTGATACCACATGTACATGTGGTCGATCGGAGAGATGGTGGATGCAGCAGCTGCTCAGTACTCCTCCTCCTGGGCCCACTATGCCTGCTGAGCACGCATATGTCACCGCATCTCCTAGCGGTAGGTGGTCTCATCCTGGCGGTAAATACGAGTCTCATCGTAGAACTCTTCAACCTGTTAGAAATGCTCCTAGAAGCCCTGGAACTCTGCCTGCATGTAGGTACTCTGCTCCTCCAATCGCTGCCTCTGCGTCTGCTGCTCAGCATATATGTCATCGAAGCGTGATCGGAACTCAATGAAGTCTTTGGCAGTTGTACCTGCATCCTGCTAAAGAGTAGAAGAAAAAATGGTGGTACAGGTGCAGGCTCTCATTGTGGACTAGGTGGGCTCAAAATAATCTTTGCTTCTTCCTAGTAAATTTTCCCTAATCCTAAGCTATTTGCAAAGAACATAAGCGACAATAAATCACAGTCTAAATTATACACATGAATGCAAAAAGATTAAAAACATGTAAAATTAAACTTGGGTTGCCTCCCAAGAAGCGCTTTGTTTAAGGTCTTTTAGCTCGACCACTCTCCAATATCTCAACTTGGCTCCGGAGATTCTGTAAACCTCCATTCATCTGTCTCCAATTCTGGAGACTCCCCTAGATACTTCTTTAATCGTTGTCCATTTACTTTGATATTCCCTAATTTCTTACTCCATATATCCACTGTACCATATGGGTATACCCTCTTTACCCGAAACGGTCATGACCACCTTGATTTTAGCTTACCTGGGAAAAGTTTAAACCTGGAATTATACAGGAGAACTAAGTCATCTTCCTTAAACTTCCTTTTCAAGATATGTTGGTAATGCCACTTCCTAGTTCTTTCCTTATATGCCTTAGCATGCTCATACGCATCTCTTCAAATTTCATCCAGCTCGCTTGACTGCAGTTTTCTTTTCTCTCCGGCCGCGCAATAGTTCATGTTGAGCTTCTAGATGGCCCAGAAAGCCTTGTGTTCTAATTCAACGGGAAGGTGGAAAGGCTTCCCATAAACTAAGCGAAACGGGGCCTTGCCTATCGGGGTCTTGTAAGCTATGCGGTAAGCCCAAAGTGCATCGTCCAGTTTTTGTGACCAATCTTTCCTTGATGCCACTACCGTCTTTTCTAGAATACTCTTGATCTCTCGATTCGAAATTTCCACTTGTCCGCTCATTTGTAGGTGGTACGCTGTGTAGGGGATCGATCGACCGGCTAGAGGGGGGGTGAATAGCCCTCTTTCGTTTGGTGACGTAATTTTCTCGTCTATAATCAATATTAGCTCAAGCAGAGAAACAAAACAAGAAAAGCAAATAGAAATGACAAGAATGCAAACGCTAACACAATATGTAACGTGGTTCACGGCTACGCCACTAATCCATGGTCCGATTCATCCAAGGTGAATCACTCCTCAATCTATCCACTAGATCTCTCCTTTGTACAAAGCTAGGTGGAGGTAACCTCTTTTACACAAAAACACTCCTCTTACAAATATAATGGAAATAAGCTCAAGTAAGAGGATGGAAAGCTTTAGGGCACTTTGGGAGAAGATTAGAGCATGAACATTAGGCTCCCAAAGCCCCACACCCTTCCTCTTTATAGAGGAAGAGGGTTTCTTCCCGTTAACACAGGAGCAGTCGACTGATGTCCCAATCAGTCGACTGGTCCTGTAGCCGTTGCCCAATAACGGCTGCTTTCCACGTTGGATTTCATCCAATAACACTGGCATCAGTCGACTGATATTGCCATCAGTCGACTGATGCTCGATCAATCGAGTGCTCCGTGAGCTCGACTCCATTCTGTGCCTGAAACACTTGTGACCAGTCGACTGGTGGTCTCCTAGTCGACTGTTATTCCATGGCAGTCGACTTTTGGCACTTGAACCAGACTCGAACACTAGTCGAGTCACTGTCGACTTAGAGTAGTCGACTACAATAACATGGTAGTCAACTAATGTCAGGAAATCCCATCCGACACTTAGCCAAATGGCCAAGTTTCACCTAAGAGCGGTACCCCTTTCCATGGTTACATTCGCTCAATCTCATCCCTCGGAGTCCCTCGCCTTTGAAGTTATCTTCGTCCGGCCACGTCCCTCGGATGCGCCAAGAACACGGCTCTGCAGCGCCATCCTTCGTGTCCCGCCTTGAAGTCTACTTCCTCCGGCTTCACTCCAAGCTCCTCGTCCGGCGGTCCCTCGAATGCTCCAAGCGCACGACTTCCACAAAGCCATCCTTCACCGACTCAAGGACCGAGTCATGAGATGTGAAACTCGCCAAGGCTCCATGTGTGAATTATTAAGTCCTGCACGACTTCAACGTACATATCAAATCACAATAACAAACTAACTTAAACCCTTTGCCACACACATCAAAACCTTATTATGGCAAGAGATTGCCCTAACAATCTCCCCCTTTTTGATGTGTGACAATCCGTTTAAGTTAGGTAAAACATTTGATAAACTATTAAGGAAAGAAAGGATGTAAATAACATGATTAGCAACTCTCCCCCTTAATACATGAAACTCCCCCTAAATATATTCCCCCTTACTTAAACAAATATATTTCTCTCCCTTTGACACCATCAAAAATATTAAACAAGATTTATCTAAGCATGGCATCAAGTCTAGAGGGAAACAAAAACCAAAACATGCCTTAAAATTGGATAAAAGAAATTACTGGGCATATTATCAGGCTACCAATCGACTGGTTCAGACTACCAGTCGACTGGCACATGGATTTCAGGAATTCTGATTTTCCGGGGTGAATTTCATAAATACGTAAAAAATTCTATAAAATTTGAAAAATCACGAAATCTGGGGAACACATTTCTTTTAAGTATATTTATCAAGGAAAAATAGGTTCCCATGAAAAATCATTATATTTTCAAGTATTTTCCAAAAATCCAAAAGCTTTAAAAACCACTAGTTTTTTTTTATCATGTTAGTATCAATTTTAACACCTAGTTTTGGTTTGAATTGTTTCAAAACATGAACACACAGATTTTAGAGTAAGAAATTGTTTTAAAAACATATGAAATATCCAACCATGATCTTTGGGTAATATGTCTATGAATTAAACATACGCCTTCCCCATGATTGGTCTATTATTGCTATTTGATACTTTAAATGACCATCTAAATGCCATAGGCATTAGTGGACATTTGTATCATCCTAACATCTCACTCATGCTAAGTTTTCAATCAAGGTAGCCTATGGTGAGTGTGAGATGCATCCTAAAGGTATTTGTATATACTTAACCATTATTTTCATGCAATTCTCAACATGGTTAAGTATCATCCTCCTATTTCACATGATCATAAAGATATATATGAATTAATTTTACATTATGATCATGAAACAAATGTATTCATCAATTTATGATCATGCATTAGGTATTAAACATGATAATAAGGCAAATATCACCTAAAGCATGATTTAAACCTTAATGCCTATGACTATGTGCCAAAAGTCAAGATGATAGATCATGATTGCAAACATACATGACAATTTCATTAATTATCATGATTTAAGCATTATTATCTATTTTTGGGCACATTATCATCACCCAACACTATTTCTAAAAATAAGTCCCACCATCCTAAGTCAACCAAAACATGATATAGGTAAAGTACATTTGGTTGACTATCCTAGGGTTTTCCTAACCCTTAAGGATGGATTTTGGAACCCAATATAGATTCTTGCCTATGGGGTTCACTAAAAATTCCTTGGGGATCCATTTTCTAGCAATTACTTTCTTTTTGTCTTGACCCCTAGCAATTAAACATTTATAGGCCTTTTCATTTTTGTTTTCTTTATAACCTAGGCCTTTTTTGTTGAAACTAGCCCTTTGGCTCCCAATTATCATGTTCAATGTATTTGAGCCAATGGTGAATTTTTCTAAGGCTTTGGTCAAATGGTCTACCTTTTCCCTTAAAGCCCTATTTTCTTCTATGCATGCATCATTAACATTGAAAGGCATATATTGATCATGTGAGCATGCATCATCATGACTAGAAGAAATATTATCATTTAAGCATGCTTTTTCTAATTTTTGTTCTAAGTCCTTAATTTGATCTAGCATGCTCTTGTTCTCTTTCTTGGCTCTAAATAAATCCTGAGTGAGGCTAGAAATCATGGACATTATTTGCTTAGGGGGTAGATTCGTTACCTCACATACCAAGTCCTCTTCCGATGATGAGGATGTAGAGGAGGCTCCCCCTTCACTTGAGCTCTCTCCACTTGAGCTTGCTTCTTCACCATCAGAGGAGGAGGTGGAGAGATGATCAAAGGCCATCAATGCCAAATTTGTGACAAAGGCATTTTCTTCCTTGGATGATGATGATGAGGAGGAGGAAGGGTCATCTCAAGTCCTTGCCTTTAGTGCCTTTGCCTTTCCCTTTTCTTTGGATTTCTTCTCTTCTTCCTTTTTCTTCTTGCTCCCCTTCTTCTTCTTTTCTTCCTTCTTTCTCCTCTCTTCCTTGCTTTTGTTCAAGAGGGGACAATTGTCCCGTATGTGTCCCTCTCCTTGGCAATTGTAGCAAATAATCTTCCCCCTTGGTTTTCTTCTCCTATCATTAGAGTTATTGAATTTAAAACCTTTTAATGCACGCCTTACCCTCCTTACCATATAGGCTTCTTCCGTGCTATCCATGGAGGAGGAAGAGGATGCTTCATCGGAGGAGGATCTCCATCTTCTTCTTCCCCTTGTTTGCCATCAAGGCTACTCCTCTTGAAGGTTGAATTCTTGGCTCTTCATTTATTCCTTTAAGTCTTGTTTCGTGGAGCTCCATGGTTGAGAAAAAGTCCTCCAAGGTGCTAACTTCTAAGTTCTTGGAGATGTAGAATGAGTCCACCATAGAGCTCCATCTTGAGGACTGAGGAAAGACATCTATAGCCTTCATAAGCATGTATCTATTTGAAAGCTTCTCACCTACACTAGATAAACCGGTTATTATCTCTTTAAATCTAGAGTGTAGTGAGGTTACCTTTTCTCCCTTTTCTAATTTGATGTTTGATAGTTGGGAGCGGAGGAGGTCTCTCCTTGCAAGTTTGGCCTCCGAGGTACCTTCATGAAGCTATACTAGCTTCTCCCACATCTCCTTTGCACTAGAGCATTCCCCTATCTTATTCACTTCTTGTTGGGGGAGTATATTGTAGAGGTGGTGCTTGGCCTTTGAATTTGCCAAGTATTCTTCCCTTTGCCTCTTGCTCCACCTTGATTTCTCCAATGGCTCCCCTTCTTCATCCCTAGGCAATTCGAAATCGTTTTCCATAATCAAAAGAATTTCAAAATCGATCTCGAAAAATACCTCCATTCTCTTTTTCCACCAAGAGAATTCGCCTTCGAATTTCCGTGGGTGAATGTTTGAGTCGGCCATTCTTGAATGTGCTTGTTGTGACAATTAGTCCTCGACAAGCTTTCCTTGGCTCTGATACCACTTGTAGGAGATTGATCGGCCGGCTAGAGTGAAGGTGAATAGCCCTATTTCGTTTGGTGACGTAATTTGCTCGTCTACAATCAATATTAGCGCAAGCGGAAAAACAAAACAAGACAAGCAAATAGAAATGACAAGAATACAAATGCTAACACAATATGTAACGTGGTTCACGGCTACGCTGCTAATCCACGGTCCGATTCATCCAAGGTGAATCACTCCTCAATCTATCCACTAGATCTCTCCTTTGCACAAAGCTAGGTGGAGGTAACCTCTTTTACACAAAAACACTCCTCTTACAAATATAATGGAAATAAGCTCAAGTAAGAGGATGGAAAGTTTTAGGGCACTTTGGGAGAAGATTAGAGCATGAACATTAGGCCCCCAAAGCCCCACACCCTTCCTCTTTATAGAGGAAGAGGATTTCTTCCCATTGACAGAGGAGCAGTCGACTGATGTCCCTATCAGTCTACTGGTGCTGTAGCCGTTGCCCAATAATGGCTGCTTTCCACATTGGATTTCATCCAGCGCGGCATTAGTCGGTGATATTGCCATCGATCGGATGCTCGATCGATCAAGTGCTCATGAGCTCGACTCCATTCTCGTGCCGAAACACTTGTGACGGTCGATCGATGCCTTCATCGATCACGGTAGTCTCGCGATTGACTACCATTCCATGGCGATCCCCACAGCATGAACGGTTCGAACACTAGTCGAGTCTACCATAACATGGTAGTCAACTAATGTCAAGAAATCCCATCCGACACTTAGCCAAATGGCCAAGTTTCACCTAAGAGCGGTACCTCTTTCCCGGGTTACATTCGCTTACTCTCATCCCTCGGAGTCCCTCGCCTTTGAAGTTATCTTCGTCCGGCCACATCCCTCGGATGCGCCAAGCGCACGGCTCTGCAGTGTCATCCTTCGCGTCTCGCCCTGAAGTCTACTTCCTCCGGCTTCACTCCAAGCTCCTCGTCCGGCGGTCCCTCGGATGCTCCAAGCGCACGACTTCCGCAAAGCCATCCTTCACCGACTCAAGGACCGAGTCATGAGATGTGAAACTCGCCAAGGCTCCATGTGCGAATTACTAAGTCCTGTATGACTTCAACGCACATATCAAATCACAATAACAAACTAACTTAAACCCTTTGCCACACACATCAAAACCTTATCATGGCAAGAGATTACCTTAACACGCTGTCGAGACTTTATGGATCACCCCGTATTTATGTAGCAATTTTGCAAATTGTTTTTCGATGAAGTGGGATCCTCCATCACTGATTATGACTCGAGGAACTCCAAATCTAGGGAATTTATTTTTTTTTAACTTTTTTATTACGGTCCTAGCGTCGCAGTGGGGTGATGCTACGACCTCCACCCATTTGGAGACGTAGTCTACGGCGACAAGGATATATCTGTTCGCATCGGAAGCAGGAAAGGGTCCCATGAAATCTTTCCCCCATACGTCAAAGAGCTCTACTTCTAATATGGCACTTGCCGACATCTCATCTCTCCTACCTATATTTCCTATTCACTGGCACCGATCGTAGGAGACTACATAGTTGTGCATGTTGGTGCAGTGGGCACCAAAGTCGAACCGGTATTTTGATTATGGCAAAAGGCTCAATAGTTAAGGGTATATTTGTTATCTTACGAGCTCAATTAAGTGTGCAGAAATGCTAAAGTTGAGCGGAAGGTCTGCGACACCCGGTGGGAACCGAGGTGGTCGGGCAACGCCAGAGGGACTTCGGAGGAAGCCGAGGTACTCGGGTGGAGACCGGAAGCGAGGCTACAAGGTAAGCTCGTGTGAAAGCGAAGCAAGGTCGTTAAGCGTAGATCCGACCCAATACCTCCAATGGAAGGTCTAGGTCGAGATCAGATGGTTAGAACCATCGTACTTTATATTTTAAGCTAACTTGCTGATCGGCCCAAAACCCTTTGACTGATCAACTGCTAGTCAAGTTCCAGCCTCGAGAAGAGCTCGAATTTCAAGGGGGTGAATTTGGACTTGACTCGTGTTTTGGTACAAAGGGTGATGTGGCATCAAGGTGGACATCCAAACCATCACCAAGCTTGGACCTCATCCTTGAGTTGGCGTGAAGGCCTCCTTGAGGTGGCACAAGATGGTTGGCTCCCATGATGTGGCACAAGTTGGATGGCTTCTTCTTCTTGGCGTGAAGGCCTCCTTGAGGTGGCACAAGATGGTTGGCTCCCATGATGTGGCACAAGTTGGATGGCTTCTTCTTCTTGGCGTGAAGGCCTCCTTGAGGTGGCACAAGATGGTTGGCTCCCATGATGTGGCACAAGTTGGATGGCTTCTTCTTCTTGGCGTGAAGGCTTCCTTGAGGTGGCACAAGGTGGTTGGATGAAACACCTCATCCTTGAGTTGGGATAAGAACCTCACCTTGGACACTACCTATGTCTAAATTCATAGATCAATATCCATAAATAGACATGTTCACTCCAAGCAAATAACAAGACATCCAGAGCTCTCAACACGCCATCGTAACGCCGCTACTACTACTCACATTTGCTACGACGAAGTGCCGCCGACAACGAAAGCTACATCTTCTACTTATAAGAGTTGTCGGTATATTTATTTAAGTTCTACTTCTTTAAATTGTCTTTGTGCTTTAATCGTAACAAGGAAAGGGGGAGTGTCCCTTTGCCTTGATTTCTTTTTGTAATCGTTGCTCCTACTTCCAACGAAGAGGAGTGGTTTTAGTGAATTGCCCTCCGTACGTGATCAAGGATCACTAGGGCCGTGGATTAGAAATCGAAAGATTGTGAACCACGTAAAAATATCTTGTCTACTTTATATTTCCGCTGTGCACTCTCTACTTGCTTTTTACATATTGCAAAAGTTTTTTAACGACACCGTATCGCTATTCACCCCCCCCTCTAGCGACACTTTCGATCCAACAGTGCATGCCCCTAAATAGACTAGGCCAATAGAATCCTGCCCGAAGTACCTTCGCAACTATTTTTGCAATTTCAGCATGCCCCCCATATGCTGAGGAATGGTAGTGAAAGAGGATGCTCTCCACTTCCTCTTCTAGTACGCACCTTCGATATACGCTATATGCACATTTCCTAAATAAAAAGGGATCATCCCATATATATTGTTGAACCTCTACAAAGAATCTTTTCCTTTGTTGGGTCATGAATTCTAACGGTATCACTCTCCCTGCCAAAAAATTCACCAAATCTCCATACCAAGGGGTGGTAACCTTAGTAATAGCCATGAGGGTATCATCCCACGGAGCATCATCTATTTGGACACTATTTTCCTCTTCTACCCTGCCATCTATGGGCATGCGAATAAGTGGTCTACGATGACATTGTCTGATCCCTTTTTATCCCTGATTTCTATATCAAATTCTTGAAGTAATAGAATCCAACGAATAAGGCGGGGTTTAGCATCCTTCTTACTTAGCAAGTAGCGAACTGTAGTATGGTCAGTGTAAACAACCACCTTCGAACCTACTAAGTACTGTCTGAACTTGTCAAATGCAAACACGACTGCCAGTAATTCCTTCTCGGTCATGGCATAATTGATCTGTGCTCCGTTTAGCATCTTACTGGTGTAGTGTATGGCGTGTAGCTTCTTCTCCTTTCGTTGCCCCAACACTGCCCCTACTGCTTAATCACTAGCATCGCACATGACCTTGAATGGTAGGCTCCAGTCAAGGGGTTGTATTATCAGGGACGTTACTAAGGCCTTTTTTATTTCTTCAAACGCTACTAAACATTGCTGATCGAAAATAAACTATGTGTCCTTAGCTAGTAGATTTGTCAGAGGTCTAGTTATTTGAGAGAAATTCTTTATGAACCTTCTATAAAAACCTGCATGCCCAAGAAAGCTCTGGACCCTCTTCACATCCCTGTATGGCGGAAACTTTTCAATTACTTTGACCTTTGCCTTGTCTACATCGATACCATTCCCTGATATCTTATGTCCCAGAACTATCCCTTCAGTTACCATGAAGTGACATTTTTTCCGATTTAGAATCATGCTATTCTCCTCACATCTTTGCAGAACCCTTTTTAGATTCTTCAAACATGCATCGAAACTTGTTCCGTAGACTGAAAAATTATCCATGAATACTTCCATAATTTGTTTAATCATATCTGAAAAAATAGTTGTCATACAATGCTAGAAGGTGGTTGGGCATTACATAGGCCAAAGGGCATTCTTCTGTAGGCGAAGGTTTCATATGGGCAGGTGAAGGTTGTCTTCTCTTGGTCATTAGGGTGAATTGGGATTTGGAAAAACCCTGAGTACCCATCAAGGTAGCAAAAATAGGAATGTTTAGCGAGGCGTTCCAACATCTGATTAATAAATGGGAGTGGAAAATGATCTTTCCTTGTTGCTTTGTTGAGTTTACTATAATCTATACACATTCTCCACCCCGTTACTATTCGAATAGGGATCAGCTCATTCTCTTCTTTTTTGACTACTGTAGTTCCGCCTTTCTTTCGAACTACGTGCACTGGATTTACCCACTCACTATCTGAAATTGGGTAAATTATTCCGGCATCCAAGAGTTTAAGCACTTCCTTTTTCACTACCACCTGCAAGTGTGGGTTAAGTCGCCTTTGGCGCTCCACGGTTAACTTAAATCCATCCTCATGTATTATCCTATGCATGCACAGAGATGGGCTTATCCCCTTTATGTCACCGATAGTATACCCCAACACTTTTTTGTACATCCTGAGCACCCCAAGTAACTTCCTTGTCTCTACCTCACTCAAATTGGCATTTATTTTCACCGAATGGGTTGAAGTCGGACCCAAAAATTCATACTTGAGATTTGGGGGAAGTGGCTTCATCTCAGGCCCTATGTGTTTCTCTTCTGCTACCTGCCCCGACTCTTCCTGTTCTTCTGATCTCGAAGATAGGGAAGCTTCTTCCATCCAGTCCTCTCTCTCTTTGTCCCCTCCCTGCACTTGGCAAGCTACTTCAACTTTACCTACCCCCATTATGGGGAGTGCCTCCTGAAAATCTTGCTCGCTATTTGCCCACATTTCGAGAGTCCACACCATTGTCTCGATAATGCGATATGCGTTGTTCTTCGTTCCGGTTACGTATTGCTCATCTAGATTGACGATTGAAATAGACCGAGAGGCCAAATCGAAGTCGATGCAAGGTACAACTCAAATATCTCTGAACTCGAAGTGTTCGCTCTGTCCAGGCGGGCTCGATATCTACATTTCATTGGTCCATTCATTTAAAGATCAAAGACCTGCGGAAAGGATTTTATCCCTAAGGTAGGCTATTTTGTGGGGTGGAAAGAATTTACTTAGAAAAGTGTCTTGCATCTGTTCCCATGTCGTTATACTCCTTTCTGGTAGAGTGTGTATCCATTGCTTAGCTTCCCCTTTCAGGGAGAATGGGAACATAATGAGCTTAATGGTGTTTGTTGGGACTCCTTCATATTGCATTGTGGCGTAGTACGCCAGAAATTCTTCGTGGTGTAGATAGGGCTCCTCAATCTGAGTTCCTCCAAACTGCTTCTCTTGAATAAGAGAAATTAATGCAGGGTTTATTTCACAGCTTGCGGCCTAAATTCTTGGAATAGTTATGTAGGAGTTCCATGCTTTTCATCTAGGCGCTATGTAATCTCTCAAGGGTTGAGCGGGCTATGTTAACATTTCAACATCCCTTGATGAAAGGGGATTAATAAATCATAAACAATGAATAATTCTGAGGGTCGAACCAAAACTTGATTAATCGTGGCTATCAACTCGGATTTTAATATCGATAGTTCAAAAACTAAAGCAACTCAAGATATAATATAAAAATTAGATATGGAAAAGCTAAAACTAAAGTAAATATAGTAAAATAAAAATAAAAGTAAAGCAAGTAAATAAATCTAACCTATGTCCGATCTAATTATCCACTTCTTGATTCGATATCGAATCAATCAGTCTCAGACAACGACGCTAAAAACTTGATGCACATAATGTAGGGGTGTTTGCTTTCGGAGGCTCATTGGCTCCTATGTCCCCGGATTAAAATTTTCACTAATGAAAGAATTAATCCGGATGGGATGAGCTTCCTTAGCACAACCTATTCGTCGTCGTGCTAACAACTTGAGTGGTCGCTTGAACAAACTAGTTGTTCAAGCAACACAACTCTTCTAGTTGGTTAGCCGCGGAAGAGACGACGGATGGATCGCCGGTTTTTGTGTTTGTCTTCGGGGTCCATGATTATACAATATATATTCACACACACACATGCATAATCAAAACAAATAAGAACATGCTCAGATCTGTACATAAAGTTAAAATAACTTTATACCTTACGATCTTCTATCGTATGTCCTTTCCTTCTCGTGGACGACGTGTGGACGAAGATCCTCCACGAGTAGAAGCCTTCTAGATCGAGTTCTCCTCTTCCTTGTCCGCTGCGAACAAAGAGAAGAACCACAAATACCTTTCCTATCTAGAACCGGCCACCAAGCTAGGAAGTTTGATGCAACCGCCGGCCAAGGAATGAATAGATGAGGCGCCGACCACCAATACAAAGGGAACCGCCGGCCACCTTGGAAATTGGAGGAAGATGATCTTGCCGGCCACCAATGGGAGGAGAACCGCCGGCAAAGGAAGAAGAGAGTGGCTAATGTGAAGGGCGCCGGCCAAGGAATGCTTGAAGGAGGTGGGCGCCGGCAACAATTTTGGATGAAGATGGTTGCCGCCCAACCTTACTCCAAACCCTAGCCGCCCAACTCTTTCCAAACCCTAATCCCAATTTGAATTATCTTGATCATTATTGCCGCCCAACCCTAAGCATCTATTTATAGAATAGGGCTTAAGCCTCCTTTAATCTCCACCGTCGGATCTAGGGTTTTATCCCAACCGTCGGATCTAGAGTTTAATCCCAACCGTCGGATCTAGGATTTCATCCCAATCGTCGGATCTAAGGTTTCATCCCAACCGTCGGATCTAGGGTTTTATCCCAACCGTCGGATCTAGGGATTTAATCCCAACCGTCGATTCTAGGATTTCATCCTAACCATCGGATCTAGGGATTTAATCCCAACCGTTGGTTCTAGAGTTTCATCCAACCATCGGATCTAGGGATTTAATCCCAACCGTTGGTTCTAGGTTTTGTTTTACATTCTTGGATCTAGACTTCACAAGGATTGTATTAGGCTACGATAGGGACCATAAGGAGGAGTTGGGTCTTGGCCACCCGATGGATCGGAACCACACAAACTTGATCCATCAATGATGTTCCATTCCACTAGAGGATCATCATTGAACTACCTCACCAACCCCCATAAATCAATATGGGCTCCATATATTATTTGTACATTCATCTCCCCGTGTTTAAGATATCGAATGTCCGTCAATTAACTGATTTACTGACCATCAATTAATTAACATCTAATTCCTCGAGTAGTACCACTCAACCTTATCATCATGTTGACTAAGTCAACCAGCTGGGTTTACATGATGAACCTTATGAGCTCCTCAAGGGGACATCATCAACCTAATATATAGGACACGGTTTCCTCCTATAATCAACGACACACCATGTAAATAATATTATTTCCCAACTTACCGGGCATATTGATTTAATCCATCTAAATCTCATCCACTGGTAAATCAAAGAAATAAATACTAAGTACATGTGCCCGTAATTATATCGGGATTAAGAGCATGTACAACATAATATCCGAGATCCAATTCAATTATGTAGTCAGTACTAAATTGAATCACCTCTATGTCGGTCCTACTCAATACACCGAAGTGTACTAGTGTAACTCTATGTTCAAGATAAAACAATATCAAGCTACACTACAACCATGCCAATGGTTTGTCCAAAACCATCTTGGTTGTGAGCCTCTACTTATATTTTACAAGGGACTGATAACATGATCTTCTGTGCCACACCAAGCACCATGTTATCTACAATGTAGAATATTAGACAATATGCACACATATATAATGAATATATAAAATGCAAACAATGATCATGTGATTCTTATTTCAAAATAAAATGTTCATACAGAAAAGAGCTAGGCTTTCAGTATACATTCCAACAATCTCTCACTTATACTAAAAGACTATGCCGTCATCACTCTGCCATACATCTGATCCTCATGTCCTCCACATGCCTATCAAACGCTTTCGCTGGAAGGGCCTTAGTGAATGGATCCGCCAGGTTATCCTCTGATGCAATCTTGGCGACAGCAACTTCTCCTCGCTTTACAATTTCTCGTATGAGGTGGTACTTGCGCTCTATGTGTTTACTTGCCTTATGGGCTCGTGGTTCCTTCGAGTTTGCAACTGCACCACTGTTATCACAATAAATTGTGATAGTTCTGGGCAAACCAGGAATCACATCCAAGTCCATCAAGAAGTTCCTGAGCCATACAGCTTCCTTAGCTGCCTCAGAGGCTGCCACATACTCAGCTTCCATGGTAGAGTCCGCCACGCATTTCTGCTTGACACTCCTCCATACTATGGCTCCACCTCCAAAAGTAAACACAAACCCCGAGGTAGACTTACTCTTGTCCCTATCTGATTGGAAATCCGAATCCGTGTAACCCACAGGGACTAATTGATCTGCCCGGTAAACCAGCATATAATCCCTAGTCCTTCTCAGGTACTTCAATATATGCTTTACCGCAGTCCAATGTCCCTGTCCAGGATTACTCTGATATCTGCTAACCATGCCCACGGCAAAGCAGATATCCGGTCTCGTACATAGCATAGCATACATAAGGCTTCCTACTGCCGAAGCATAAGGAACCGCCTTCATGTCCTCTATCTCCTTTGATGTTTTGGGACACATCTCTTTAGATAAAGGAACTCCATGCCTAAAAGGTAGAAAACCTTTCTTGGAGTTTTGCATGCTAAAACGAGCAAGGATAGTGTCAATGTATGAAGCTTGAGACAAGCACAACATCCTTTTCTTGCGATCCCTTATAACTTTGATCCCAAGGATGTGTCCCACTTCTCCCAAGTCCTTCATATCAAACTGTTTGGACAACCATACCCTTACGTCTGATAACACTTTGATATTGTTGCCAACTAACAAAATGTCATCTACGTATAGTACAAGAAACACCACTACGTTTCCGTCACATCTCTTGTATACACAAGGCTCATCCGGACTTTGAATAAATCCATATGATTGGATTACCTCATCAAAGCGGATGTTCCAAGATCTAGAAGCTTGCTTCAATCCATAAATGGACCGATTAAGCTTACATACAAGATGCTCTTTGCCTTTAGCAATGAATCCCTCTGGTTGCCGCATGTAGATGTTCTCCTCAAGACTTCCGTTAAGGAAAGCTGTCTTGACATCCATCCGCCAAATCTCATAATCCATATGAGCAGCTATAGATAAGAGAATCCGGATAGACTTAAGCATAGCTACCGGCGAAAAGGTCTCCTCATAATCGATACCCTCTTTCTGAGTATACCCTTTCGCAACAAGCCTATTGAAGGTCTCAACCTTCCGTCTACTCCTCTCTTTCTCTTGTAGATCCACTTGCATCCAATGGTTTTACACCATCGGGTGGGTCTACTAGCTCCCAGACTGATTAGAATCCATATATTCTATCTCAATTCATCGCTTTTGCCAAGATCTTGCATCTCTATCTTGGATTGCCTCACATATGTCCAGGGGATCGGGTTCATGTTCACGAAGGACTAAGTCCGAAGACTCTCCCAAAAACATGAATCATCGGGTTGTCTAACCACCCTCCCACTATGACGAGGTGCCTCCTGTGTATGCTCTGTGACACGCTGCGATGCCTTGTGGTGTCTCCTCTTGTACTGCGGTGATGCTGAAGTCGGGACTTCCCACATCGACTCCTCAACAATCCTACTCGTGGGCTTGTGGTTCATCACATAGTCCTCCTCTAGAAATCTGGCATTCGTACTCACGATCACCTTCTGATCTCTAGGACTATAGAATAAACCACCCTTCGTTCCCTTGGGGTAGCCAACAAACAAGCGCACTTCTGTACGAGATTCCAACTTACCAGCATCTCCCTTCAGCACATGTGCTGGACTACCCCAAATCCGAATATGTCTTAGACTAGGCTTTCGCCCAGTCCACAACTCTGTGGGAGTAGAGGGTACTGACTTAGATGGAACCAAGTTCAGAATGTGTGCTGCTGTTTCCAGAGCAAACCCCCAGAACGAATCAGGTAACTCAGAATAACTCATCATCGATCTGACCATCTCCATAAGAGTCCTATTCCTTCGCTCCGCCACACCATTCTGCTGGGGTGTGCCTGGTGCGGACAATTGGGATTGAATCCCAGCCTCTGATAAGTAACTCCTAAACTCTCCCAAGAGGTACTCGCCACAACGATCAGATCGTAATGTCTTGATACTTTTACCTTGACAGTTATCCACATCAGCCTTGAATTCTTTGAACTTGTCAAAGCATTCAGACTTGCGGCGCATCAAGTAAATGTATCCATACCTTGAATAATCGTCTATAAAAGAGACGAAGTATTCAAAGCCACCTCTTGCCTGGATAGACATAGGACCGCACAAATCAGAATAAACCAATTCTAACACATCTTTGGCCCTATACCCCTTGGCCTTGAAAGGCCTCTTTGTCATTTTACCTTCCAAGCAAGATTCGCAGGTTGGGAGATCCTCCACCACTAATGAACCCAAAGGTCCATCAGCTATCAACCTTTGAATTCTACTTAGGTTAATATGACCAAGCCTTAGATGCCAAAGATATGTTTGGTTCATTTGTGAAGGTTCTTTTCTCTTATTAGATTTAGAAGATGAGCTATTTACTTCTATTTGCATCGTGGGAGTTTTTGGTTCAAGAGTATATAAATTGCCAACCAATGTACCAGAACAGATAATCTCCCTATTCCTTTTTATAACCACCATGTCATTAAAAGAAATAGAATATCCATCCATAAACAATTTAGAAACTGAAATTAAATTCTTTCTAAAAGTAGGTACATAAAGACAATTTCTTAAAACCAAAAATTTATTCCTATCAAAAGATAAATAAACGTCTCCCCGCATGATAGCCACCTTTGAAGCATTGCCCATGAAGACGGTAATCTCTCCCTCAGCTAGTCGTCGGGTTTCCTGGAACCCCTGCAAGGAATTGCAGACATGGTCAGTGGCTCCTATATCTACACACCAGGCACTGGTAGATAACACCGCTAAACATGTTTCAACAACTAAACAAGAAGATATACCTTTGTTCTTTCGGCGAGGACAGTCCACCTTCCAATGTCCAGTCTGCTTGCAAGTGAAGCACTTGCCTTTCGGCTTCTTCACTCCTGCCTGAGGTCCTGCTGCCACCTTCTTCGCTCCACCTTGCTTCTTCTTCTTCTTACATTTCGGTTTGAAGAAGAAACCTTCTGGCGACCATGGCTTGAGAACTCGAAAAGCCCTCTGCTGGAGTTACAGCCGAAGCTCACCAACGCGAATACAACCTCTTGTTCATGTTGTAGTTGAGGCGAATCGCTCAAAACTCCTAGGCAAAGGCGGAGAATGATATCGACTGGGTTTCCCCATCGATCTCACTCGAGGACTTCCATCTCATTAAGATGAGCCATCATCTTGAGAACATGAACCCTAACTGGTGTTCCCTCGACCATGGTGGTCGTCATCAAGTTTCTCATTGCCTCCTGCCTAGCCGCCCTACTCTGATGTCCGAAAAGTTCCTTGAGATTGAACATCATGTCATAAGCTGTGGCTATGGCCTGATGCTGATGTTGCAGCACATTTGACATAGATGCCAAAATGTAACACCGCGCCATCTCATCTGTCTTAACCCATTTCTTATAACGTTCTATCTCCTTTTCATCAGAGTCATCTGAGGGCTTAGGAGGACAAACCTCGAAGAGTACAAATTTGTACTCTTCCGCAGTTAAGACAATATCCAGGTTTCTTTTCCAATCAATGTAGTTTGGACCAGTAAGTTTGTTTTCTTTTAAAATCACAGCAAGTGGGTTGAAAGCCATTTGAAAATCCTAAAAATCACAATGATCAAAAATATTAGATTTCAAAAATTATTGATTCCTCAAAACAATAAAATTCAGAAATCAACCAACACCTCAAAACACCGAGAATATCGCATGCCACGATAGTGTGGACGTATACGAATTCTACATTTGTAAGAGGAGGTTTTACCCATTAATTTTATTATCTTGTCAACCTTACTTTTTGACAAATAAAATTAATAGTTGGTTCCTCTTTAGCCCTACAAATAAAAGCAGTGACTCCGATGGGGAGGATACTTTTATTTGCATCTAAGTGTGCACCATTACACGATACTAAGGGAATTATTTCGGATTATGTGCCTTACCGATGGGGAAGTACACACGCTCCTAAATAATTTCCTATAACCATTATTTGACCTAGTGATCCGCAAACAAACCCATCCGATGGGGAGGAAGGCACTCAAAGCCAACGCGCAAGTTTGTTGCATCACACGTCAAATTGTAATGGAGGCCGCGGGAATTAATTAAAATATCCCTCTCCCACTTAGTAAATTGCAATTGAGGAATTTTAAAACACACACAACATGCATATAAAACAAATAAGCAATAAATATGGAAAAAACAGAATTTTTTCCAACTATTATGGCATTGTCCTCCAATATGCATCCCGTCGTGTCGCCACCTCGTCCGCTCCATCTTTTCCCGTGCGCAAGTCACCAAAGAGTTCCGAGCCGAGATAAATCATTTTATTTACATCCATCGATCCTATACTCCACGAAGGAGTGTACAAATAATCTAGATCGAAAGTAAACTAAAATGATCGGCTAAACAATGCCGTATTTAATTACAAAAATTAAATACTAATCTAGCCTCGTCAACCCCGAGGATTCAAATAATAAATTTTTACACACATCCATTCACATACACACACATGGCCATAATAGTCGGATCTTATGCCTGCAACCAAAGAGTTAAACTACGCATATCCTACTATTATCCGGCACATATAATATATGAAAAATGCATAAAAAATTAACCGAATCCAAAACACACAAAACCGGAAACCATGGCTCTGATACCAAATTGTAGGGGTGTTCGCTTTCGGAGGCTCATTGGCTCCCATGTCCCCGGATTAAAATTTTTACTAATGAAAGAATTAATCCGGATGGGATGAGCTTCCTTAGCACAACCTATTCGTCGTCGTGCTAACAACTTGAGTGGTCGCTTGAACAAACTAGTTGTTCAAGCAACACAACTCTTCTAGCTGGTTAGCCGCGGAAGAGACGACGGATGGATCGCCGGTTTTTGTGTTTGTCTTCGGGGTCCATGATTATACAATATATATTCACACACACACATGCATAATCAAAACAAATAAGAACATGCTCAGATCTATACATAAAGTTAAAATTACTTTATACCATACGATCTTCTATCGTATGTACTTTCCTTCTCGTGGACGACGTGTGGACGAAGATCCTCCACGAGTAGAAGCCTTCTAGATCGAGTTCTCCTCTTCCTTGTCAGCTGCGAACAAAGAGAAGAACCACAAATACCTTTCCTATCTAGAATCGGCCACCAAGCTAGGAAGTTTGATGCAACCGCCGGCCAAGGAATGAATAGATGAGGCGCCGACCACCAATACAAAGGGAACCGCCGGCCACCTTGGAAATTGGAGGAAGATGATCTTGCCGGCCACCAATGGGAGGAGAACCGCCGGCAAAGGAAGAAGAGAGTGGCTAATGTGAAGGGCGCTGGCCAAGGAATGCTTGAAGGAGGTGGGCGCCGGCAACAATTTTGGATGAAGATGGTTGCCGCCCAACCTTACTCCAAACCCTAGCCGCCCAACTCTTTCCAAACCCTAATCCCAATTTGAATTATCTTGAGCATTATTGCCGCCCAACCCTAAGCATCTATTTATAGAATAGGGCTTAAGCCTCCTTTAATCTCCACCGTCGGATCTAGGGATTCAATCTCTACCGTCGGATCAAGGGTTTATCCCAACCATCCGATCTAGAGTTTAATCCCAACCGTCGGATCTAGGATTTCATCCCAATCGTCAGATCTAAGGTTTCATCCCAACCGTCGGATCTAGGGTTTTATCCCAACCGTCGGATCTAGGGATTTAATCCCAACCGTCGATTCTAGGATTTCATCCTAACCATCGGATCTAGGGATTTAATCCCAACCGTTGGTTCTAGAGTTTCATCCAACCATCGGATCTAGGGATTTAATCCCAACCGTTGGTTCTAGGTTTTGTTTTACATTCTTGGATCTAGACTTCACAAGGATTGTATTAGGCTACGATAGGGACCATAAGGAGGAGTTGGGTCTTGGCCACCCGATGGATCGGAACCACACAAACTTGATCCATCAATGATGTTCCATTCCACTAGAGGATCATCATTGAACTACCTCACCAACCCCCATAAATCAATATGGGCTCCATATATTATTTGTACATTCATCTCCCCGTGTTTAAGATATCGAATGTCCATCAATTAATTGATTTACTGACCATCAATTAATTAACATCTAATTCCTCGAGTAGTACCACTCAACCGTATCATCATGTTGACTAAGTCAACCAGCTGGGTTTACATGATGAACCTTATGAGCTCCTCAAGGGGACATCATCAACCTAATATATAGGACACGGTTTCCTCCTATAATCAACGGCACACCATGTAAATAATATTATTTCCCAACTTACCGGGCATATTGATTTAATCCATCTAAATCTCACCCACTGGTAAATCAAAGAAATAAATACTAAGTACATATGCCCGTTATTATATCGGGATTAAGAGCATGTACAACATAATATCCGAGGTCCGATTCAATTATGTAGTCAGTACTAAATTGAATCACCTCTATGTCGGTCCTACTCAATACACCTAAGTGTACTAGTGTAACTCTATGTTCAAGATAAAACAATACCAAGCTACTCTACAACCATGCCAATGGTTTGTCCAAAACCATCTTGGTTGTGAGCCTCTACTTATATTTTACAAGGGACTGATAACATGATCTTCTGTGCCACACCAAGCACCATGTTATCTACAATGTAGAATATTAGACAATATGCACACATATATAATGAATATATAAAATGCAAACAATGATCATGTGATTCTTATTTCAAAAAAAAATGTTCATACAGAAAAGAGCTAGGCTTTCAGTATACATTCCAACACATAAATGCAACCTCAAATCTCACGATGGAGATTGTCGAGGACTCGAAGCGCGCGCTCCCGCTCAATGCCTACAACTACACGGTTGTCGTCAAGTAATAATATAGATTATCGATCCCACAAGGACTGAGATTCGAGTACCGATCTATTCAATTGACGTTATTGTTCAGACTTTAGTTCTAATGGTTGCAATTTAGAGGGTTGTCGGCAGTCCTAACTCTAGTACCATGTCACATGGAGGAAGAGAAAGGTCGCTACAAGGCTTTTAGGAAATTCTAGGATTTCGATTTCACATGTGTGTCGCAGAACACGCTACTAATTGAGTATTATCTAGACATCTAACCATGACCATGTGAAAGGGACATCATAGACTCCCTCGATGAGCTTTTGCATCTATCAAAAGCTACCTCTGCCATCCCAGGTTGACCCCTGGCTTTGGGATAGGGTTGGTGGTACAAGGATGCCGAATCAATCCTTGCAATGACACGGAACGTATCTCGTTCCGACTCTATCACATCCTTCTATCTACGGTTATGGAAGATGAGGCCAACCCCTAAGGTTCCTCCTTAATTCTCCTAAATCTTTGATATGAGGGTTGTCACCCCTCGTATCAGCTCGCACAACAAAGAGAAAACCAAAACACGTACTATTGATCTAAACAAATACCAATTGCAAATATAAACTAAAGAATCAGAAATATATTTTGAATAACATGTTCTACGCACATAAACAACACCCTAATCCTAGAATCGGAAAATCTACTCCATGAATATAAGAGAAGAAACATAAAGCATGATCATGTTCAAATATATAATGAAAATTATGCACAGACAGTAAATTACAATGCAATTGTGCTCTTCTCTTTAGCATTGAGGTTCAGAATTTGATCCTTGAGTGACTTCCTTCCTCCCAGTTGCAAGTTCCCCAAACCTTTTCGAGCGTCGGAGTGTAGTCCCAGCCGTCGTGCCTCTCCCCTAGGGTTTAGGCATGGCTTTCTTTATATAGACATGAGGTTGGCTCTTCATGAAATTCGAAAAAAAGACCTAGTTGTGTCAAAACACTTGGCCACCACAAGGTCGTATGTTCGCACACGGCCAGGCCGTGTGTGGCCCTGTGGTGGCTAATTTCGAGCTTCGGACACGACCGTGTGTTCCCACATGGCTAGGCCATGTGTGGCCCTATGGTGGCTAATCTCGAGCTTCGGACATGACCGTGTGTAGCCACACACCCTGGTCGTGTGCCCTACTGCATCCAACTGCCAAATGCTCTTTTTCGCTCCGAAAGTATACTGTTTTCCCCATGAAATGATATCCTACACACAAAAGTACAAAGAGAAGATCTCCGAACCAGAAAATAGGAAATGCATGCAAAATAAAGTAAAATATGCATGAAACAAATATAAAATGAAATAGGATGTGAGCGTAAACTACTCCTAAAACCCTATATGTTTTGCTCACATCACTATGATATTTGGGCAAGATGTCCATGAATTAAACATTTGCTTTCCCCATAGTTGATCAATGATTACTATGTTAAGATACATCCAATGACTCATCAAAATGACATAAGCATTAGTGAATCATTTGTATCAACCTAACATCTCACCCATTGCTATGTTTTCAATCAAGTTCTCCTTATAGTGAATTGTGAGATGTGACTAAGGTATTTATACTTAACCAAAAATTTCATGTTATACTATCCAAGGTTATGTATCATCCAAAATCTCCAATCATGAACATAAACCAAGTATCACCCATTATCATCATAAGTCAATCATTTAACATGATATGAAATAAATTCAAATATGGTTGACTATCCTAGGTTTTTCTAACCTTTAAGGATTGACTTGGGTACCCAATATAAGTTCTTTCCAATAGAGCTAACCAAGTACTCCTTAAGGATCCATTTCCTAGCTACCATTGTGGTTTTTGATTGCCCACTATCAATTAAACAATGATATGTCTTTTCATTCTTAAATCCCTTGTATCCTAAGCCCTTTTTGTTGAAACTTGCCCTTTGGCTCCCTATAATCATATTCAAGGCATTTGAGACTATGGTAAATTTTTCAAAGGCTTTGCTAAAATAATCTACCTTTTCCCAGAAAATCTTATTTTCTTCTAAGCATGCATCATTTACACTAGAAGAAGCATCATTAACATGTGAACATGCATTTTCAAGTTTTTCTTCTAGATTTCTAATTTCATTTTGCATGCATTTGTTCTTCTTTTTGGTCCTAAACAAATCCTTAGTTAAACTAGAAATCATGCTAATTACATCTTGAGAAGGGAGATTTTTTACCTCACTTACCCAATCTTCTTCTTTCGATTCCGATGATGATGCTCCACCTACACTTGAGCTCTCCTCCTCACTTGTGATTCCTTCTTCTTGTTCGGATTTGGTGGAGGCTATGTCATATATTCCCATGAGTGTAAAATCGGAGACGATTTCTTCTTCCTCCGATGAAGATGGATCATCCCATGTGGCTTTTAAGTTCCGGGTTTTTGACTTTCCTTTCTTCTCCTTTGACTTCTTCTCTTCTTTCTTCTTCCCTTCTTTCTTCTTGTCATTCTTCTTCCTTTCTTCCTTGCCCTTGTTCAACAAAGGACACTCATCCCTCATGCGTCCTTCTCCTTGGCAATTGTAGCAAATGAGCTTTCTAGTCCTCCTTCTCCTATCATTAGATTTGTTAAATTTAAAACTTTTTAAGGCATGTCTTACCTTTCTTACCATATATGCCTTCTCATTGCACTATCCATTGAAGAAGATGATTCATTATCGGATGAGCAGGGTGTGGTCTTCTTCATCTTTCTCTTGTTTGCCACTATCGCTACTCCCCTTGATTGAGTGCTTGGTTCTTCTACTATTCCTTCAAGGTGAGTCTCTTGAAGCTCCATAGTAGAGAAAAATTCTTCTAGAGTACTAACCTCTAGATTCCTTGAGATGTAGAATGAGTCCATCATTGAGCTCCATTTTGATG
This sequence comes from Wurfbainia villosa, assembly GCA_025175895.1. Lineage (NCBI taxonomy): Eukaryota > Viridiplantae > Streptophyta > Magnoliopsida > Zingiberales > Zingiberaceae > Wurfbainia > Wurfbainia villosa. The sequence continues at coordinate 29,983,564 of CM046000.1, read as the reverse complement.
ATCAGGGGAATGCATCGATGGCTTTCATGATCATATCTCGGTTTGAAAGCCTTTCCCCTTCACTTGATCAACCCTTTATTATTTCCTTAAATGTAGAATGCAAAGACAATACCTTTTCTCCTTTGTCCAATTTTATGTTGTTGAGTTGAGATCGGAGAAGGTCTCATCTTGCTAGTTTTGCTTCGGATGTGCCCTCGTGATGCTCAACTAGCCTTTCCCACATCACCTTGGCTCTTGAGCATTCCCCTATCCAGTTTATCTCTTGTTGAGGAAGAACATTTAGAAGGTGATGCTTGGCCTTTGAATTTGCTAGATATTCCTCCTTTTGCTTCTTAGTCCATCACGATTTCTCTATCGGCTTATTTTCTTCATCCCTAGGTATTTAGAACCCATTTTCCATAATAAGTATAATATCAAAATCGGTTTCGAAAAATACCTCCATCCTCTTCTTCCACCATGAGAAGTCTCCTTCAAATTTTGGCAGGTGGATGTTCATGCCAGCCATTGTTGTTGTGCTTGTTCGGACAATGAGTTCGTTGACAAGCAACTTGGCTCTGATACCACTTGTTGGAGGATCGTGGCCCAGCTAGAAGGAGTGGATGAATAGCCTTTAAAGCTTGATGGACTTCACTCATTCTTAATTGTCTACAATATTGTTAGCGTAGTAGAAAGACAATAATGCTAAAGCAAAGACAATTAAAGCTAGACAAAAGTAAAGAAGAAGAGCAATGCTAACAAAGAGATGTAATGTGGTTCACGAGCCTTGCCTTTAATCCACGGACAATCCGTTAGGCGGATCACTCCCTCAATCCATCCACTAGACCTTCTCCTTAGCTCAACCAAGGCGGAGAAGAAACATTCTTACACAATCTCTCCCTCTTACAATATGATGGAGATAGAAACAAGGAAGAGGAGAGTAAAAATGTTGGGAGCACTTGGAGTATACTTAGGAGTTAAAGCATTAGCCTCTCCAAGGCACCCAAGCCCTCCTTTTATAGAGAGGAGGGCAATTTGCCCATTGGGCATGCAATAATTGACTGCTACATGCCTTCAGTTAACTGATGTCATTCCAACGTCTTCTGACCACGCCTGATTCACGGTCGTCATAGCTCAACGACATACTAAAAAATCAACTAATCACACTAGCAGTCGACTGATCGAGCCATCAATCGATTGCTCTAAGTAATCAGTCGACTCAAAGTGTTTCTATCACCGCATCCACTTATAACAGTCGATTGCCAGCCCTTGGCAATCGACTGATGGTGGCGCAATCAACTGTTGAACACTAGCAGTTGACTGTTGGGCCATAAAACCCTAGTTGACACTGGTCAACTAGCAATCGACTCAGACCAATCGAGATATCTATATGAGGTGACTGTTGTCGGGTAAATCCTCAAACAACAAGTTGTTTGAGCATCTGACCATCGAGTAAAACCTCAAACCACATGTTTGAGCGTTCGACACTTGACTTTATCCAATCAGCCAAGTTCACCTAACTTGAGCTACCCCAACCCAGGTTATAATCGCTCAACTCTCAACTCCCATGTTGTCCCTCACAGAAACTCTCTTCGTCCAGCCTACGTCCTTTGGATGCACTAATCTTGCGACTTCTCCCATGCCATCCTTCGCGCCTTTCCCTGAAGTCTGCTTCCTTTGGCTTCACTTCATTTGGTCCTTGTCCGACGGTCCCTCGGATGAACCAAGCTCACGACTTCTCCCCGTGCCATCCTTCACCGACTCAAGGACCCGAGCCATGAGACGATGAACTTGCTAATGCTTCATCAAGTAAACCATGTTGTTGGTGCAATCGGCCCAGGTTGACTCAAGTTTTACTCGAGCAGTATTTTGATGATAGATAAAATTTATGACATGGGATTGTCATAGGAAAGTCCAACATGGAGTTGGCATGAAAAATCCAAGCATGGGGCTTGGTGTGGGAAAATCCAAAGCAATGTGAAGCCGTGTGCTTGGTGCTTGGTGAGAAATGCATTGCGAAGTCGTGCGCTTGGTGCATGTGGCAAAATCTTGAGGACTTGGTAAGTTCACTAGGCTCGAGATCCTTGAGTCGATGAAGGATGGCATTGCGAAGCCGTGCGCTTGGTGCATCCGAGGGACCGCTGGATGGGGAGCGAATGGAGTGAGCCCAAAGGGAAGCATACTTCGAGGGCAAGAGACGTGAAGGATGGTGTTGCAAAGTCGTGCGCTTGGGACATTCAAGGGACGTAGGCCAAGGGAAGAGAGCTTCGGTGGGGAACTCCATGAGGGATGAGGTGAACTTGGCCAAGTAGCTAAGACTGAGTGTCAGATGCTTAAACAACTTGATTTTTGAGATTTTACCCGACATCAGTCGACTAGCATAGGTGCCAATCGACTGCTCTGAGTCGACTAAGGTTCGACTGGTGTTAGACTGTGATTTTGCGCAGCGATCGCCATGGACTTGCACGATCGTGATGTCAGCGATTGGCTTAGCCGATGGGATCGGTGATCGAATGTCGCATAGAACGCCAGAGTCGACTAGGCAATGACCATTAGTCACCAAATGATCACGGGCATGATCCCGACCGGGTAGGTGATCCGCTGGAACTTGTCCAATGTGGATCCGTCATTGTGAGACAACGCCATACAGGGCAATGATGGGGACATTTAAGGCCGATCACGGGTGCGAAATCAGCTTGATGCAGGTTATAAATGGAGCTCAAGATGGAGGATTTCGCCAAGACTTTAAGGAAGCTATTGGAGGGGAATATCTGCTGCATTCCAATCCTTCAAGAGCCATCCAAAGCAAGCAACAAGAAAGGGTTCAAAGAAAAGAGTTGTAAAGCGTTCTTTACTTGTATTTCTTAGTGTCTTTGTATTTCTTGTAGTATTACTGTTGTAATAGCTTGTGAGAGGTTTCTCCACCTCCAACGTGTAGTCGAGAAGGAGTTTAGTTAGTGTCATGCGCATAACTAGAGCTTGGTGAGCTCGCCCGTGGAGTAGGAACCATTCGATTCCGAACCACGTATATCGTGTGTGTTTGCGTATGCTTGTATTGCTATTAGTATTATTATTGTTTCTATTGTTTTCGCTGAGCTAACAACAAATTGTAGACAAGCACACAACAAGAACGATCGTATTCCATCGTACGACGAAAGAGGGCTATTCACCGCCCACTAGCCGGCCAACCTCGACCCTACAAGTGGTATCAGAGCCAAGGAGCTTATCGAGGACTAACCGCTGACACAAGCACTACAAGATGACCGGCTACAACATCCATCCACCAAAATTCGATGGAGATTTTGTTTGGTGGAAGAAAAGGATGGAGGTATATCTCGAAACCGACTTTGATTTTATGATTATTGTAGAAAATGGTTTTGAGATGTCTAGGGATAAAGACAACAAGCAAATTGAGAAGTCAAGGGCAAGAAGGTGTATCTCATGTAGGGGGAGCTCCCAAAGCTAACCCTAAGGTATATTCAAATAATGCACCTTCAATTCCAAAAGTTAAAAGGCATGCTAAAAATTATTTTAGTTCACTTGCAATTATAAATGAAAAGCATGCTAGTAGAAATAATAAGGTTTATTGTTTAGGTGCAAGGCATGTTAATTTACCTAAGGACAAACCTAGGACCAATAACACTAGACAAATCGTTCCTAGGGAGTCAATTAGAAGAATAGAAGAAAATTTGGGTATTAATCCCAAAAAGTCTAGGCCTATGCCTAAGAGGAAGAACATTTCCCAAAAGATAAATGAAAATTCGAAATTGAGAAAATTAGAGCTAGAAAACCAAGTCTTGAGGTCAAGGCTTGAGAGAATGGAAAAGAACCTTAAAATTATAGAAAATTTTATTCAAGGGTCAAATGTCCAAAAGTCAAGACCTAGGGTTCAAGAATGGTCTAAGGGCAAGAAGAGTTTGGGTGACAAGCCTATGTCCTATCATAATGTTCCATTTAATTATGGGACGACATCTAGGTCTAGGAAAACCAAGGCTAATAGGGAAGCTATCCCTAAGACTAGCCATTGTGTTTGCTTAGTGGTTAAGGATATAAGGAAAACCAAGAAAGTCACTAAGAAGGTCAAAGGGGGAGTTACCCCTAGAGTTGACTTAGCTAAGACCCAAAAGACTATGGCTTCAAGGCCTAAAAGGGTCATCAGGAAGGTATCTAGGGAAGTTATCCCTAGTGAAATCCTTGTTAACCCAAGGAGCTCCAATGGGTATTGGGTTCCTAGAAGCGTGATCGATTCACATTAGAAGCGTGATCGATTCACATCATGGGAAGATGGATGTGTATTTCCTCATGGGAGGAAAATTGGGTTGCCTCTCGTAAGTGATATGGGATCACTAGAAAGATTGTAGGCATGTGTTTCCTCCAAGGGAGAGATTTTAAGATCTCATTGGGATATGAGACATTCATAACCTTGGAGAACACCTTTTTGATGTAATGTCAAAAAGGGGGAGAAGTTACCAATTAGGGTTCGTTGGAATTCTCATTGGGATGTGAGGATTGCCAATATGGGAGAATTGGTAGACTTGAGATGGTAGTTTTGTCAATCATCAAAAAGGGGGAGATTGTTGGTGCAATCGGCCCAAGTTGACTCGAGTTTGACTCGAGCAGTATTTTGATGATAGACAAAACTTATGACATGGGATTGTCATAGGAAAGTCCAACATGGAGTTGACATGAAAAATCCAAGCATGGGGCTTGGTGTGGAAAAATCCAAAGCATTGCGAAGCCGTGTGCTTGGTGCTTGGTGAGAAATGCATTGCGAAGCTGTGCGCTTGGTGCCTGTGGGAAAGTCTTGAGGACTTGGTAAGTTCACTAGGCTTGGGGTCCTTGAGTCAGTGAAGGATGGCATTGCGAAGTCGTGCGCTTGGTGCATCCGAGGGACCGTCGGACGGGGAGCGAATGGAGTGAGTCCAAAGGGAAGCATACTTCGAGGGCTAGAGACGCGAAGGATGACGTTGCGAAGTCGTGCGCTTGGCACATCCGAGGGACGTAGGCCAAGGGAAGAGAGCTTCGGTGGGGAACTCCATGAGGGATGAGGTGGACTTGGGCAAGTGGCTAAGACTGAGTGTCGGATGCTCAAACAGCTTGATGTTTAAGGCTTTACCCGACATCAGTCGACTGGCATAGGTGTCAGTCGACTGCTCTAAGTTGACTAAAGTTCGACTAGTGTTAGACTGCGGTTTGTGTTTATACGATCGCCATGGATCGGGCAGCTGGTCGATGTCGACAAAGAATCGATCGCGAGGGATGGCAATGATCGATGGGAATGTCGTGAGCATGTAACGCTCAGAAAGTGCATCGCGCCGACGATTAGTCACCAATGATCGATGGGCATGATCAGTCGACTAGTAGGTGATCCGTTGGAACTTGTCCAACGTGGATCTGGCTGTTGTGAGACAATGACTACAGGGGCAGTCGACTGGGGACTTTTGGCAGTCGACTGCTGGGTGTGAAATCAGCTTGATGCAGGTTATAAATGGAGCTCAAGATGGAGGATTTCACCAAGACTTTAAGGAAGCTATTGGAGGGAAATTGCTGCTGCATTCCAGTCCTTCAAGAGTCACCCAAAGTAAGCAACAAGAAAGGGTTCAAAGCGAAGAGTTGTAAAGCGTTCTTTATTTGTATTTCTTAGTGTCTTTATATTTCTTGTAGTATTACTGTTGTAATAGCTTGTGAGAGGTTTCTCCACCTCCGACGTGTAGTCGAGAAGGAGTTTAGTTAGTGTCGTGCGCATAACTAGAGCTCGATGAGCTCACCCGTGGAGTAGGAACCATTCGGTTCCGAACCACGTATATCATGTGTGTTTGCATATGCTTGTATTGTTATTCGTATTATTATTGTTTCTATTGTTTCCACTGCGCTAACGACAAATTGTAGACAATCACGCAATGAGAACGATCGTATTCCACTGTACGAAGAAAGAGGGCTATTCACCCTCCTCTAGTCGGCCAACCTCGACCCTACACATGTGTGATTTACTAAGTCTTGCACAACTTAAACACACACATCAAACCACATAAACATCCTAACTTAAACCCTTTGTCACACACATCAAAATCAATATCATACTTGGGTTGATTGCCCTAACAGACTGCTCATACCCGTAGTCGACTGCTCAGTCGGCTACCGAACCTTCTACCTCACGACCAAACCTAGCATCAGTTGACTGCCCTCCACTATAGTCGACTGCTCATGGTCAGTCGACTGTCTAATGCTGGCAGTCTACTGCCAAGGCCATTTGCCCATAGTCAAACACCAATCGACTCACGACAGCCGACTAATCATTATCCCAGTCGACTGCTATGTAGGGAAATCCGGAATCTGACGTTCAAAACATAGCGGGCGAATACTTCGCACAACCGCAGCGGAAACAATAATAAAACCTAGATCCCTCCAGAGATCCATGCAAAAATATACGAGTCATTTTGTTTCTTAATCTTATCTAGATTTTATCTAGAAGAAGAGTTATACCTTTGATGCGCGGCCTTCGCAATCCTACTTTTCCAAAAGCTATCGGATCTCAATACGGTAAGGATAACTGTATCTCTAAGGTATCCACACTGACACTCAGTAGTTTGGAGTCACGTTGTGCTAGCAACCCTGGAAAAACACCAAGACTAATTAGAGGAGAGAAGGAGAGAAGGGAAGGGAAGAAGAGAAGTCTTTCTCTTGGCTTTTCCTAGGCTTGCACGTTGGAGCTTCTTTCCAATTCTAAAATCTGCACCAACGTTGGAACTTCTCACAAGGGAACAAGAATTCTGCACCAAGACTCTTTAAACCAAAAGCCCCACCCCTATTTATCCTTTCACATTGAAGGCATATAAGCAAAATCCCATTTTTCTTTCTCACTCAAACAAGCCAAATCCCATTTTCTTTTCACGTTGGAAGCATTCCTTTAAACCAAATCCAATTTGCTTTTTCACGTTGGAAGCATTCCTTTAAGCCAAATCCAATTTGCTTTTTTCATGTCAAATCATATTTAGCCTCTCCTTTTATCCTTCACATTGAATATTCCCATGAATGATTAATCACATTAATCATGCATGTTGATCCCACATTAATCATGCATGTTAATGATGAATCATTTTCCATGGTTCAACTTGAGTCTAACTCAAGTTTAACCAGTTTTAGTCAAACTCAAGTCTTGGTCATATGCTCAATTGTTCTTTTTAGTCCAACTAAAAGAAAACATCTCCAAAATAGAATGTCATTTGTGTGTGACTCAATAGGCTCTCGTAACGTTGGCAATGTACTAAAACCATTTTAGATACATAAGCAATGAGCGGCATCTAGCAATACATCATTGCTACCCAAGCTACAAGATAGTCGAGATCCGACAACCTTTCTATGGCCATTATCATGTATGACGGTATCCTTCTATCTCTGATTTATTAGATCAATCAATGAGACATAGACCGTGTCATCCCCTTATCAATCTGTATGTTTCTTGATCCCCAAGTAGACACACTCAAACAAATGAGCTCAATATCTCATATTGACTCATTTGAGCATGGTCATGCATTTCGTGGTCCTACTATATCAAGAGGCTAAAGATATCACTCTTGTCATATAGGAGGGATAGATCCCATCTACATTACTCACATTCCTCTGTATAATTCGTTACTAATGGCATTGCTCGGAGGCTCATTGGCTCCCTTGTCCCCGGATTAAAATTTTCACTAATGAAAACTAATCCGGATGGGATGAGTTTCCTAAGCTCAACCATTTCATCATCGTGCTAACGACTTAAGCGATCGCTTGAACAAACTAGTTGTTCAAGCAACCAAACTCTTAATGTCAGTTAGCCGCGGAAGAGACGACGGACTGATTGCCGGTTTTTGTGTTTATCTTTGGGGTCCATGATTATACAAATACATATGGATGTAGACATGTATAATCAACACATACAATCATATTAATAAGAACATGCAAAGATCAATAATAAAACTTGTAAAACTTTTATACCTCTCGATCTTCTATCGTATGTCCTAACCTCCATGTAGACTTTGTGTGGGCGAAGATCCTCCACAAGTTGAAGCTTCCTAGATCTTCTTCAATCGAAAGAAAGAAGAACTCTCCTTCCCTTCTTGCTTGAGCCAACCACCAATCCACAAAGGATTGATGCCGCCGGCCCCAAGAATAGAGAGAACAAGATGGCCAACCAAGGAACCGAACAAGGGAACAATCCCTAGCTCCTTTGTGCCGCCGGCCAAGAAGAAAAGAAGTGGAGAAGAGGAATAGGTTGAGCGCCGACCAAGGTAGAGGGAAAAGAGATAGGAGTCGACCAACACCTTAGGAAGAAGACCTATTGTTGCCGCCCATGTAAATAATATCATTTCCCAACTTACCGGGCATATTGATTTAATCCATATAAATCTCACCCTTTGGTAAATCAAAGAAATAAATATTAAGTACATGTGCCCGTTATTATATCGGGATTAAGAGCATGTACAACATAATATCCGAGGTCCGATTCAATTATGTAGTCAGCAATAAATTGAATCACCTCTATACCAATCCTGCTCAATACACCTAAGTGTACTAGTGTAACTCTATGTTCAAGACATAACAATACCAAGCTACACTACAACCATGCCAATGGTTTGTCCAAAACCATCTTGGTTGTGAGCCTCTACTTTTATTCTACAAAGGACTGATAACATGATCTTATGTGCCACACCAAGCACCATGTTATCTACAATGTAAAGTATTAGACAATATACACACATATCATAAATATAAAGTGCAAACAATGATCATGTGATTCTTATTTCAAAATAAAAATGTTCATACAAAAGAGCTAGACTTTCAGTATACATCCCAACAGTTACATACCCAATGATCACCGTTATAGTGCACCCTGTTACGGTGTAAAGTTAGACGATACCAAAGTACATAACTCCCTATGTAGGGAACCATAGTGACTTCAGATCTAAGGATTATTCATGCCAATAGTCACATGAGAAAGTATATGACACTCATATAATGATCCATGATATTTTCTCATGGCGGGTCAATTCAGTATATATATTCTCCAATATATATATCCATGTGTCAATGTGATATCACATATAAATGACTTGTGAGATCAAGTCATCCATTGACCCACATGCTAGTATCAATGTATTAATATTGCCCTTGTTTATTAATACATGACTATGAATATTAAGAATAGTGTTTTCTACAGCTTCTCATAATCAATTCTACCAATTGATATACTGTAGATTAGACCCTACTATTCAAGGACATTATTATATTTATTTTAGCTGGCTCATGCATAAAGTAAATAAAATAAACAATCTTTGCCTTTTATTAATGAAATATGATACACATGATCCCTAATCAATCATCTCATGATTGGCACTAAGGGCTGACACTAACAATCTCCCACTAGTACTAGTGTCAATCACTGTAATCTCTAAGACCCAGTGACCTAGTATGACCATCATGCTTCCTTTGTGCCAAAGCCTTGGTTAAGGGATCAGCAATGTTAGCATCAGTATCTACTCTGCATATCAGCATATCTCCTCTATCGATGATCTCTCGAATGGGGTGATACCGCCACAGTATATGTTTGGAACACTGGTGAGAACGAGGTTCCTTAGCCTGTGCTATATCCCCGTTGTTGTCACAATAAAGCTCTATAGGGCTCACGATGCTAGGAACTACACCAAGCTCAGAAACAAACTTCCTGATCCAAACAACCTCCTTTATCGCATCTGAAGCAACAATATACTAGGGCTCTGTAAGAAAGATAACTATGCTCCCACTAACCCTCTTGTAGACACAGGGTTCATCTTCATTTTTGATGAAACCAAATTATTTGATCGCATCATCTAATAGAGATTCCAGCTTCTAGATGCTTGCTTTAAACCATAAATGGACCTTTGCAGCTTGCATACCTTACCAGCATGCTTTGGATCTACAAAACCCTCAAGTTGTGTCATGTACACATCCTCGAGGAGGTTTCCATTCAGAAATGCAATTTTGACATCCATTTGCCAGATCTCATAATCATGGTAAGTTGCAATAGCAAGCATGATCCGAATAGAGTTAAGCATCGCAATTGGTAAAAAAGTTTCATCATAGTCAATACCATGAATCTGTTTGAAACCTTTAGCTACCAATCGCCCTTTATAGGTATGCATAAGTCCTTCCATGTCATTCTTTCTCTTAAAGACCCACTTACACCCAATGGATTTGACCCCTTCAGGTGGATCAACCAAAGTCCATACTTGGATGGTGTACATGAATTCTATTTCGGATCTCATGACCTCTAGTCATTTCTCAGAATCTAGGCTCATCATAGCTTCCTAATAGGATGTAGGCTCGTTCAACTCAACAAGCATAACGTCATCATTGTCAAACAAGAGAAATGAATATCTCTCAGGCTGACGACGTATCTTATCAGACCTATGAAGAGGTTGGTCTACTTGAACAGGTTGTTGCTCCATAACTTCTTGTTCAACAATCTCATCATCCACAACACTTTGTGGTACCTATTCAATTTCCATCTGAGTGCTTTTTTATGTTGAATTTCTTCAAGATGTATTTTACTCCCACTAGTTCTTCCAAAGATGAACTCTCTTTCTAGAAATACTCCATTTCTAGTGACAAACACTTTGCCTTGTGTGGGATTGTAGAAGTAATATCCTTTCATTTCCTTAGGATATCCTACAAAGCAGCACTTGTCTGATTTGGGGCCTAGTTTATCGAAGAATTGATGTCGAACATAAGCCTCACATCTCCAAATCTTCATAAAAGACATCTTGGGACTCTTCCTAGTCCATATCGTATATGGTGTCTTTATGACTGCCTTATATGGGACGCAGTTAAGTGTGAAAGCAGTCGTCTCTAAAGCGTATCCCCAGAAGAAAGAAGGAAGATTTGTGTGACTCATCATTGATCATACCATATCTAATAATGTACGATTTCTCCTTTCTGATACACCATTCCACTGTGGTGTTCTAGGTGGAGTGAGTTGAGATCTAATCCCAAACTCAATGAGATAGTCATGAAAAGCTTGGCCAAGGTATTCCCCGCCTCGATCTGATCGAAGCACTTTAATACTCTTACCAAGTTGGTTTTGTACTTCATTCTTGAATTCTTTGAACTTTTCAAATGATTCAGATTTGTGTCTCATAAGATACACATATCCATATCTACTGAAATCATCAGTAAAAGTAATAAAGTACTGATAGCCTCCTCTAGCTGCTACATTAAAAGGCCCACATACATCAGTATGTATGAGTTCTAACAAATCAGTAGCTCATTCGCCATGTCCACTAAATGGAGTCTTGGTCATCTTGCCTAGAAGACAAGATTCGCATGTCTCATATGATTCAAAATCAAATGAGTCCAGTAATCTATCCTTATGGAGCTGGGATATGCGATTCTCATTTACGTGACCCAAGCGACAATGCCAGAGATACATTTGGTTCAGATAATTAGATTTGAACCATTTGGTATTTATGTTATAGACTGGGGTTTCAAAATCTAGAAGATAGAGACCATTCACAAGATGTGCACTACAATAAAACATATCATGTAAATAAACAGAGCAACACTTGTCCTTTATTACAAATGAGAAACCTTTCTTGTCTAAACAAGAAACGGAGATAATATTTTTCGTCAAGGCAGGCAAATAACAACAGTCCTCGAGTTCTATGATAAGCCCAGTGGGCAAAGATAAAGAATATGTCCCTACAACGATGGAAGCAACTTTTGCTCCATTGCCTACCCGTAGGTCCACCTCGTCCTTCGTCAATGATCTAGTCTTTCGAATGTTGGGATGTATACTGAAAGCCTTGCCCTTTTGTATGAACATTTTTATTTTAAAATAAGAATCACATGATCATTGTTTGTATATTTTTATAGTTATGCAAAATTGTCTAATATTTTACATTGTAGATAACATGGTGCTTGGTGTGGCACAGAAGATCATGTTATCAGTCCCTTGTAGAATATAAGTAGAGGCTCACAACCAAGATGGTTTTGGACAAACCATTGGTATGGTTGTAGTGTAGCTTGGTATTGTTTTAACTTGAACATAGAGTTACACTAGTACTCCTCGGTGTATTGAGCAGGACCGACATAGAGGTGATTCAATTTATTGCTAACTACATAATTGAATCAGACCTCGGATATTATGTTGTACATGCTCTTAATCCCGATATAATAACGGGCACATGTACTTAGTATTTATTTCTTTGATTTACCAAAGGGTGAGATTTCTATGGATTAAATCAATATGCCCGGTAGGTTGGGAAATAATATTATTTACATGGTGTACCATTGATTATAGGAGGAAACCATGTCCTATATATTAGGTTGATGATGTCCCCTTGAAGAGATAATAAGGTTCATCATGTAAACCCTGCAGGTTGACTTAGTCAACATGATGATAAGGTTGAGTGGTACTACTCGAGGAGTTAGATGTTAATTAATTGATGGTTAGTAAATCAATTAATTGACGGACATTCGATATCTTAAACACGGGGAGATGGATGTACAAATAATATATGGAGGCCATATTAATTTATGAGGGTTGGTGAGGTAGTTCAATGATGATCCTCTAGTGGAATGGAACATCATTGATGGATCAAGTTTGTGTGGTTCCGATCCATCGGGTGGCCAAAACCCAACTCCTCCTCATGGTCCCTATCGTAGCCTAATATAAACCTCATGAAGTCTAGATCAAATGATGGAAAACAAATCTTTAGATCCGACGGTTGGGATTAAATCCCTAGAATCGACGGTGGAGATTAAATCTCTAGATCCGACGGTTGGGATTAAAACCCTAGAACCGACGGTGGAGATTAAATCTCTAGATCTGACGGTTGGGATTAAAACCCTAGAACCGACGGTTGAGATTAAATCTCTAGATCCGACGGTTGGGATTAAAACCCTAGAATCGACGGTTGAGATTAAATCTCTAGATTCAACGGTTGAGATTAAAACCCTAGAACCGACGGTGGAGATTAAACCAAGGCCTAAACCTAACTCTATATATATAGGCTTAAGGTGGGCGGCGAAGAGAAGATGATGGATGATGGAAATTAGGGTTTAGCCTCTCCTTGCTTGGGCGGCAAGAAACCCTAAGGAGGAAACCCTAATTGGATTAGGGTTTGGCTCTTTGGTTGGGCGGCAAGGTTTGGAAGGGAGAGTGGGCGGCAACTTGTGGAGGATCTCTTCTTCTTCCAAGATGGTGGCCGGCTCCTTGATCTCTTCCCTCCACCTTGGTTGGGCGGCAAGTAAGCCTAAGGAGGAAACCCTAAATAGGGTTTGGCTCCTATGGTTGGGCGGCTAGGGTTTGCAAAAAGGTGGGCGGCATCTATAGGAGAGGAGCTCTTCTTCTTCCTAGGGTGTTGCCGGCTCCTTCCTCTATTCCCTCCACCTTGGTCGGAGCCCAACATATTCCCTTTCACCTCTTTACTCCATCTTGGCCGGCGGTACTAGAAGCTAGGGTTTGTCCCTAGTTTGGTTCCTTGGTGGTTTCCATTTTGTTCTCTCTATTCTTGGGGCCGGCGGCATCAATCCTTTGTGGATTGGTGGTTGGCTCAAGCAAGAAGGGAAAGAGAGTTCTTCTTTCTTTGGATTGAAGAAAGATCTAGGAGGCTTCAACTTGTGGAGGATCTTCGCCCACACGAAGTCTACAAGGAGGTTAGGACATACGATAGAAGATCAAGAGGTATAAAAGTTTTACAACTTTTATTATTGTTCTTTGCATGTTCTTATTGATATGCTAGCTTATGTTCTTTATGTTAGTATGTCTTGATTATACTAGTTTACATTTGTATGTATTTGTATAATAATGGACCCCGAAGACAAACACAAAAACCGGCGATCCGTCCGTCATCTCTTCCGCGGCTAACCAACTAGAAGAGTTGTGTTGCTTGAACAACTAGTTTGTTCAAGCGATCACTCAAGTTGTTAGCACGACAACGAATTGGTTGTGCTAAGGAAACTCATCCCATCCGGATTAATTCTTTCATTAGTGAAAATTTTAATCCGGGTACATGGGAGCCGATGAGCATTCCGAGGGCTACCATGATTTCCAACAATTGGTATCAGAGCCACGGTTTCTGGTTTTGTGTGTTTTGGATTCGGTTACTTTCACACACTTATCATATATTGTGTATGCCGGATAATAGTAGGATGTGCATAGGCTAACTTTTTGTTTGCAGGCATAAGATCCAACTATTATGGCTATATATGTGTGTATGTGATTGCATGTGTGTGTGATTGTATATTATTTGAATCGTCGGGGTTAACGAGGCTAAATTAGTATTTAATTTTTGTAATTGAATACGACATTGTTTAGCCACTCTTTACTTTATTTTACTTTCGATCTAGATTTCATGTACACTCCCTCGTGGAGTATAGGATCGATGGATGTAAAATAAAATAGGTTTTATTCTCGGCTCAGATCTCCGGATGGCTCGTACATGGCGAGGAATGAGCGGACGAGGTGGCGACACGACGGGACGCATATTGGAGAACAATGCCATAATAGTTGGAAAAATTCTGATTTTTCTATATTTATTGCTGATTTGTTTTATATGCATGTTGTGTGTGCTTGAAAATTCCTCATTTTCAATTTACTAAGTGGGAGAGGGATATTTTAATTAATTCCCACGGCCTCCATTACAATTTGACGTGTGATGCAACAAACTTGCGCGTCGGCTCTGAGTGCCTTCCTCCCCATCGGATGAGTTTGTTTGCGGATCACTAGGTCAAATAATGGTTATAGGAAATTATCTAGGAGCGTGTGTACTTCCACAGCGGTAAGGCACATAATCCGAAATAATTCCCTTAGTACCGTGTAATGGTGCACACTTAAATGCAAATAAAAAGTAGTTTTATTTGTAGGGCTGAAGAGAAACCAACTATTAATTTTATTTGTCAAAAGTAAGGTTGACAAGATAATAAAATTAATGGGTTAAACCTCCTCTTACAAATATAGAATTCGTATACGTCCACACTATCGTGGCATGCGATATTCTCGGTGTTTGAGGTGTTGGTTGATTTCGAAATTTTATTGTTTGAGGAATCAATAATTTTTATTGAAATCTACAGTAATAATAAGCATGTTGTGTGTGCTTGAAAATTCCTCATTTTTAATTTACTAAGTGGGAGAGGGACATTTTAATTAATTCCCGCGGCCTCCATTACAATTTGACATGTGATGCAACAAACTTGCGCGTCGGCTCTGAGTGCCTTCCTCCCCATCGGATGAGTTTGTTTGCGGATCACTAGGTCAAATAATGGTTATAGGAAATTGTCTAGGAGCGTGTGTACTTCCACAGCGGTAAGGCACATAATCCGAAATAATTCCCTTAGTACCATGTAATGGTGCACACTTAGATGCAAATAAAAAGTATCCTCCCTATCGGAGTCACTGCTTTTATTTGTAGGGCCAAAGAGGAACCAACTATTAATTTTATTTGTCAAAAAGTAAGGTTGACAAGATAATAAAATTAATGCGAAAAACCTCCTCTTACAAATGTAGAATTCGTATACGTCCACACTATCGTGGCATGCGATATTTTCGGTGTTTTGAGGTGTTGGTTGATTTCGAAATTTTATTGTTTGAGGAATCAATAATTTTTTAAAATCTAAAGTAATGATCTATGTGATTCTTAGGATTTTCAAAATTGACTTTCAGTCCACTTACTATGTTACTAAAGGAAATAAACTTACTGTACCTAAATAATGTTGATTGGAAAAGATTCTAGATATTGTCTTATCTGCTAAGGAGTACAAGTATGCGCTCTTCAAATAGTATCCTCAAGCCATCGTTGCTCAAAAAGGGTTTCTACTTCTAAGCCGAAAGGCAAGAACAAGAAGAAACAAGGTGGAGCAAAGATGGTGGGAGGATCTCAGGGAAGAGTGAAGAAGCCGAAAGGCAAGTACTTCTCTTGCAAGCAGGATGGACATTGGAAGAAGGACTGTCCCAATCCAAAACAGAACAAAGGTATATCTTTTGGACTAGTCATTGAAACATGATTAGCGGTGATATCTACCGACACCTGGTGAGTTGATACGGGAGCCACTAATCATATCTGCAACAATTTGCAGGGGTTCCAAGAAACTCGATGACTAGCTAAAGGGGAGATTACCATTTACTTGGGCAATGCCATGATGGTGGCGGCTATTGCAGTGGGAGAAGTTTTATTTATCTCTTGAGAATAATAAAACTTTGGTTCTGGAAAAATCCCTTTATGTACCTTTATTTAGAAAGAATTTAGTTTCAGTTTCTAAATTATTATGGATGGATATTCTATTTCTTTTAATGACAGAGTTGTTATAAAAGGAATAGGGAGAATAACTATTCAGGTACATTGAAAGGAAATTTGAACCAAAACCTCCCACGATGCAAATTGAAGTTAATAACTCATCTTCTAATTCCAATAAGAGAAAAGAACCTTTGAAGATGAACCAAACATATCTTTGGCTTCTTAGGCTTAGTCACATTAACCTAAGCAGAATTCAAAGGTTGAAAGCTGATGGACCTTTGTGTTCATTAGTGGTGGAGGATCTCCCAACCTACGAATCTTGCTTGGAGGGTAAGATGACCAAGAGGCCTTTTTAAGGCCAAGGGGTATAGAGCCAAAGATGTGTTAGAGATGGTTCATTCTGATTTGTGTGGTCCTATGGCTATCTAGGCAAGAGGTAATCTTGAATATTTCGTTATTCAAGATATGGATGACACTACGATCTGATCGTGGTGGTGACAACCTCTTGGGAAAGTTTAGGAACTACTTATCAGAGGTTGAGATTCAATCCCAATTGACTGCACCTGGCACACCCCAGCAGAACGGTGTAGCAGAGCGAAGGAATAGGACTCTTATGGAGATGGTTAGATCGATGATGAGTTATTCTGACTTGTTTTATAGTCCTAGAGATCAGAGGGTGATCGTTAACATGAACACCATATTTCTAGAGGAAGACTATGTGATAAAGCCACAAGCCCAAGAGTAAAATTGTTCTGGAAGAGTTAAAAAGGGAAGTCACTTCTTTAGTACCGCCGGTACAAGAGGATATACCACATGTCACTGCACTACGTGTCACAAAGGATACACAGATGATACCTCGTCGTAGTGGGAGGGTTGTTAGACAGCCTCTTAGATTCATGTTTTTGGGTGAATCTTCTGATTTGGTCCCTAGAAAACATGAACCTGATCCCTAGACATACGACAATCCAAGATATAAATACGGCATCTTGGCAAAGTGCAATGAATACTGAGATTGAATCTATGGATTCAAGTCAGGTCTGGGAGCTCTTATGCATAGCAGCTCATATGGATTATGAGGTGTGGCAGATGGATGTCAAGACAACTTTCCTTAATGGATGTCTTGAGGAAAACATCTATATGAAGCAACCAGAGGGATTCATTGCTAAGGGCAAAGAGCGTATTGTATGTAAGCTTAATCGGTCCGTTTATGGACTGAAGCAAGCTTTGAGGTCTTGGAACATCCGCTTTGATGAGGTAAATCCAGACTTATGGATTTATTCAAAGTCCGGATGAGTCTTGTGTATACAAGAGATGTGACGGAAACGTAGTGGTATTTCTTGTACTATACGTAGATGACATTTTGGTAGTTGGCAACAATATCAGAATGTTATCAGACGTAAGGGTATGGTTGTCCAAACAGTTTTGAAGAACTTGGGAGAAGTGGGACACATCCTTGGGATCAAGGTTAGTGTGCTAATCCCAAGCTCCATACATAGACACAATCTTGATCATTTTAGCATGCAGAACTCCAAGAAAGGTTTTCTACCTTTTTGGCATGGAGTACCTTTATCTAAAGAGATGTGTCCCAACATCAAAGAAGATAGAGGAGATGAAGGTGGTTCCTTATGTTTCGGCAGTAGGAAGCTTCATGTATGCGATGCTCTGTACTAGACTAGATATCTGCTTTGCCGTGGGCATGGTCAGCAGATATCAGAGTAATCCAGGACAGGGACATTGGACTGCGGTAAAGCATATATTGTAGTACCTAAGAAGGACTAGGGATTATATGCTAGTTTACCGGGCAGACCAATTACTCCCTGTGGGTTGCATGGATTGCGATTTCCAATCAGATAGGAATAACAGTAAGTCTACCTCAGGTTTTGTGTTTACTTTAGGAGGTGGAGCCATTGTATGGAGGAGTGCCTAGTAGAAATGCGTGGCGGACTCCACCATGGAAGCTGAGTATGTGGCAGCCTGTGAGGCGGCCAAAGAAGCTGAGTGGCTCAGGAACTTTCTGATGAACTTGGATGTGATTCCTGGTTTGCCTAGAACTATCACAATTTATTGTGATAATAATGGTGCAGTTGCAAACTCGAAGGAACCACGAGCCCATAAGGCTAGTAAACACATAGAGCGCGAGTACCACCTGATACGAGAAATCGTAAAGGAGGTAGAAGTTGTTGTCGCCTAGATTGCATCAGAGACCCTTTTCACTAAGGCCCTTCTACCGAGAGCTTTGATAGGCATGTGTAGGGAAGGGGAATCAGATGTATGGCAGTGTGATGACAGCATAGTCTTTTAGTATAAGTGGGAGATTGTTGGGATGTATACTGAAAGCCTTGCTCTTTTGTATGAATATTTTTATTTTAAAATAAGAATCACATGATCATTGTTTGCATATTTTTATAGTTATGCAAAATTGTCTAATATTTTACATTGTAGATAACATGGTGCTTGGTGTGGCACAAAAGATCATGTTATCAGTCCCTTGTAGAATATAAGTAGAGGCTCACAACCAAGATGGTTTTGGACAAACCATTGGCATGGTTGTAGTGTAGCTTGGTATTGTTTTATCTTGAATATAGTGTTACACTAGTACACCTCGGTGTATTGAGCAGGACCGACATAGAGGTGATTCAATTTATTGCTGACTACATAATTGAATCGAACCTCGGATATTATGTTGTACATGCTCTTAATCCCGATATAATAACGGGCACATGTATTTAGTATTTATTTCTTTGATTTACCAAAGGGTGAGATTTCTATGGGTTAAATCAATATGCCCGGTAGGTTGGGAAATAATATTATTTACATGGTGTGCCGTTGATTATAGGAGGAAACCGTGTCATATATATTAGGTTGATGATGTCCCCTTGAGGAGCTCATAAGGTTCATCATGTACACCCTGCAGGTTGACTTAGTCAACATGATGATAAGGTTGAGTGGTACTACTCGAGGAGTTAGATGATAATTAATTGATGGTTAGTAAATCAATTAATTGACGGACATTCGATATCTTAAACACGGGGAGATGGATTTACAAATAATATATGGAGCCCATATTAATTTATGGGGGTTGGTGAGGTAGTTCAATGATGATCCTCTAGTGGAATGGAACATCATTGATGGATCAAGTTTGTGTGGTTCCGATCCATCGGGTGGCCAAAACCCAACTCCTCCTCATGGTCCCTATCGTAGCCTAATATAAACCTCATGATGTCTAGATCAAATGATGGAAAATAAATCTCTAGATCGGACGGTCGGGATTAAATCCCTAGAACTGACGGTGGAGATTAAATCTCTAGATCTGACGGTTGGGATTAAAACCCTAGAACCGACGGTGGAGATTAAATCTCTAGATCCGACGGTTAGGATTAAAACCCTAGAACCGACGGTTGAGATTAAATCTCTAGATTCGACGGTTGGGATTAAAACCCTAGAATCGACGGTTGAGATTAAATCTCTAGATTCGACGGTTGAGATTAAAACCCTAGAACCGACGGTGGAGATTAAACCAAGGCCTAAACCTAACTCTATATATATAGGCTTAAGGTGGGCGGAAAAGAGAAGATGATGGATGATGGAAATTAGGGTTTAGCCTCTCCTTGCTTGGGTGGAAAGAAGCCCTAAGGAGGAAACCCTAATTGGATTAGGGTTTGGCTCTTTGGTTGGGCGGCAAGGTTTGGAAGGGAGAGTGGGCGGAAACTTGTGGAGGATCTCTTCTTCTTCCAAGATGGTGGCCGGCTCCTAGATCTCTTCCCTCCACCTTGGTTGGGCGGCAAGTAAGCCTAAGGAGGAAACCCTAACTAGGGTTTGGCTCCTATGGTTGGGCAGCTAGGGTTTGCAAAAAGGTGGGCGACATCTATAGGAGAGGAGCTCTTCTTCTTCCTAGGGTGTGGCCGGCTCCTTCCTCTATTCCCTCCACCTTGGTCGGAGCCCAACATATTCTCTTTCACCTCTTTACTCCATCTTGGCCGGCGGCACTAGAAGCTAGGGTTTGTCCCTAGTTTGGTTCCTTGGTGGTTTCCATTTTGTTATCTCTATTCTTGGGGCCGGCGGCATCAATCCTTTATGGATTGGTGGTTGGCTCAAGCAAGAAGGGAAAGAGAGTTCTTCTTTCTTTGGATTGAAGAAGATCTAGTAAGCTTCAACTTGTGGAGGATCTTCGCCCACACGAAGTCTACAAGGAGGTTAGGACATACGATAGAAGATCAAGAGGTATAAAAGTTTTACAACTTTTATTATTGTTCTTTGCATGTTCTTATTGATATGCTAGCTTATGTTCTTTATGTTAGTATGTATTGATTATACTAGTTTACATTTGTATGTATTTGTATAATCATGGACCCTGAAGACAAACACAAAAACCGGCGATCCGTCCGTCGTCTCTTCCGCGGCTAACCAACTAGAAGAGTTGTGTTGCTTGAATAACTAGTTTGTTCAAGCGATCACTCAAGTTGTTAGCACGACAACGAATTTGTTGTGCTAAGGAAACTCATCCCATCCAGATTAATTCTTTCATTAGTGAAAATTTTAATCCAGGGACATGGGAGCCGATGAGCATTCCGAGGGCTACCATGATTTCCAACATCGAAGGCCCTACACATTGGTACAAATGTGAGAAGCACAACTGATATCTAATACCCATGAAGATGAGATAGATAAATTGACTTCTATAACATATATACCTGAGGTAGAAGTCTCACTTCTCTTCTTTTTCACCTCTTCCAGGTATAGCTTGCAGTTTCTCTTCCAATGCTCGATCTCACCGCAGTGGAAGCATTCCTTTTCCTTAGACACCCCTCCTTTGGGTTTCATTACCTTTGCCTTGCCTTTTCCTTTGGCTTGGGTCTTACCCTTACCTTTAGGCTTCTGCTTGCCTTTGCCTTTGTTCTTGTTCACCATCAAAATGGTGTCAGGATTTGCCTCCTTAAGGTTGAGTTCGGCAGTTCGTAACATTCTCAACAACTCAGGTAAAGGCTTATCAATTTCATTCATGTTGTAGTTCATGACAAATTGACTGTAGCTTTCTGGCAACGACTGTAAAACAAGGTTAGTGCCCAGCTCTTGGCCTAATGGAAATCCCAATCTCACTAGGTTCTCAACGTACCCAATCATCTTGAGTACATGAGTACCTATGGGAGTTCCTTCTTGCATCTTGCATTGAAACATGGCCTTTGACACCTCGTATCTCTCGTGCCTTGATTGTCCCTGATATAGTTGTTTCATATGCTCAACCATATCATAGGCATCCATGTTCTCATGTTGCTTTTGAAGCTCAGAGTTCATGGTGGCAAGCATAAGACATGACACATCCATTGGGTCATCTTGATGCTTCTTATAAGCATCCTTGTCAGCACGAGTGGTCGTAGGTGAAAGGTGGTTCAGGAATGGACTGCTCTAGAACGTATAGTTTAAGTTCTTGCTTGAGGACTATCCTCAAGTTCTTGTACCAGTTCAGGAAGTTAGCTCCAGTGAGCTTGTCCATATCAAGGACAGATCGCAGAGAGAGTGTGTTTAACATAATTGATGATATGGTGATCTTCAATACAAAAATGCAAACATGTATCATATTTCTATCATTCAATTAGACCTTTAACTAAATGATTCTCCAACTGGTCACAAAGTGGGAAAAGATCCATATTATACTGCATCTTGAGTTAACTTTGGCTATGTTGGGATGTATACTGAAAAGTCTATCTTTTGCATGAACATCTTTATTTTTGAAATAAGAATCACATGATCATTGTTTGCATATTTATGGTTATGCATAATGTCTAATACATTACATTGTAGATAATATGATGTGTAGTGTCACACGAGAGATCATGTTATCAGTTCCTTGTAGAGTATAAGTAAAGGCTCACAACCGAGATGGTTCTGGACAAACCATTGGTATGGTTGTAGTGTGATTTGGTATTGGTTTGTCTTGACCATAGAATTACACTAGTGCACTTTGTGTGTATTGAGCAGGACCGATTTAGAGGTGATTCAATTTATTGCTGACTACATAATCGAATCGGACCTCAGATATTATTTTGTACATGCTCTTAATCATGATATAATAACGGGCACATATACTTAGTATTCATTTCTTTGATTTACCAATAGGCGAGATTTATAGAGTAAATCGATAGGCTCGGTAAGTTGGAAAATGATATTAATTATATGGTGTGACATTGATTATAGGAGGAAACCGTGTCCTATATGTTAGGATGATGATGTCCCCTTGAGGAGCTCATAAGGTTCGTCATGTAAATCCTGCAGGTGGACTTGGTCCGACATGATGATAAAGTTGAGTGGTACTACTCATGGAGTTAGATGTTGATTAATTAATTGTCAGAAAATTAATTAATCGATGAACATTCGAGATCTTAAACACGGAGAGATATATGTACAAATAATATATAGACCCCATATTAATTTATGGGGGTTGGTGAGGTAGATCAATTATAATCCTCTAGTGGAATGGATAATCATTAATGGATCGGACTTTATGTGGGCTTGATCCATTGGGTGGCCAAGATCCAACTCCTCCTCATGGTCCCTATTGTAGCCTATTAAAACCCTCATGAAGCTTAGATCCAATGGTGGAGATTAAAACTCTGGATCTGACGGTGGAGATTAAATCTCTAGAACCAACGGTTGAGATTAAATCCCTAGATCCGACGGTGGAGATTGAAAGGAAGCTTAAGCCTACCTTTATAAATAAGGAAGAGGCTTGGGTGGCATGATCATCCTATGGGTGATTAGGGTTTAGGAGTGGGTGGCAACATAAGGAGATTAGGGTTTGGCTTCTCTTGGGTGGCAAACCTAAGAAAGGGCTTCTTCATGGCCGGCGGCTAATGGGAGATTAGGGTTTGTCTCTTGGTTCTCCTTGGTCGGCACCACCCTCATCTTCTCCATATTCATTGCTGGTGCCTTCTCCTATTTTTCCTTGGCCGGCGGCAACAAGAACTCCTCTTGTTGACCGGCGCCCACTTCTTCCTCTCCCTCTCCTTGGTCGGCGGCAACAATTCTTGGAGGATTGTTGGTCGGCACTAGATAGGAGAAGAAGGGAGGGTGTGTCTTCCCTTTGTTCGGAGCGAGCAAGGAAGGGAAGCTATTAATCTAGGAGGTTTTGACTTTTGGAAGATCGTCGCCCACACGACATCCAAAAGGAGGAAGGACATAGAATAGAAGATCGAGAGGTATAATGCTTGTTTATGTTCTTTTGTATTATGTCTATAATTGTTTTCAATTATATGTATGTTGTATGTTTTGTTTTGTGGCTAAATTTACTTGGACCTCGAATACAAACGCAACAACCGGTGATCCGTACATCATCTATTCCGCGGCTAATCGTAGAATAGAAGTTGGTTGCTTGAACAACAAGTTTGTTCAAGTGACCACTCTAATCGAATAGCATGACAATGGATCGGTTGCTTGGGTCATCCATCTTTGTCAAGGATTAATTTTTTTATCCGGGGACGAAGACGGGATCGCCATGAACAAGCGATCGAGTTGAAGAGGGAAGCGAAGTTTCCTACCTTCAAGTGGTATCAGAGCTTCGGTTTCACAAAACCTTCAAGTGGTATCAGAGCCACGGTTTCTGGTTTTGTGTGTTTTAGGATTCGGTTACTTTTATGCATTTTTCATATATTATATGTGCCGGATAATAGTAGGATGTGTGTAGGTTAACTTTTTGGTTGCAGGCATAGGATCCAAATATTATGGCTATATGTGTGTATGTGATTGTATGTGTGTAATTGTATATTTTTTTGAATCCTCGGGGTTGATGAGGCTAGTATTTATTTATTTTTTAATTAAGTACGACATTGTTTAGACACTCATTTATTTTAGTTTACTTTCGATCTAGATTTTATGTACACTCTTTCGAGGAGTTTAGGATCGATGGATGTAAATTAAAATAGTTAGTCTCGGCACGGATCTCCGGATGGCTCGTATATGGCGTAGGGAGGAGCGGACGAGATGACGATACGACAGGAGGCATATTGGAGACAAAAGCCATAAAAGTTGGAAAATATTTCTTTTTCATATTTATTGCTTATTGTTTGATATGCATGTCGTAGGCAAGAAAATTCCTCAATTTTAAATTACTAAGTGGGAGAGGGATATTTTTAAAATTTCCACGGCCTCCATTACGATTTGACATGTGATGCAAACAAACTTGCGCGTCGGCTCTGAGTGCCTTCCTCCTCATCGGATGAGTTTGTTTTGCGGATCACAGGGTCGAATATGGTTATAGTAAATTATTTAGGAGCGTGTGTACTTCCCCATCGGAAGGCACATAACCCGAGATAATTGCCTTGGTACCGAGTAATGGTGAACACTTAGATGCAAATAGGAGTATCCTCCCCATCAGAGTCACTGCTTTTATTTATAGGGATGAAGAAGAACCAACTATTAATTTTATTTGTCAAAAAAGTTAGGTTGACAAGATAGTAAAATTAATGGGTAAAACCTCCTCTTACAAATGTAGAATTCGTATACATTCACACGATCGTGGTATACGATATTCTCGGTGTTTTGAGGTGTTGGTTGATTTTAAAATTTTATTGTTTGAGGAATCAATAATTTTTTGAAATCTAATGTTTTGATCTATGTGATTCTTAGGTTTTTCAAAAATGACTTTCAGTCCACTTGTTGTGATACTAAAAGAGAATAAACTTATTGGACCCAATTATATTGATTGGAAAAGGAATCTTAATATTGTCTTGATTGTTGAGGAGTACAAGTATGTACTCTTCGAAGAGTGTCCTCCTAAGCCTACGAATGAGCTAGAAGTCCTTGGAGCTGAGATCGATGGGGAAACCAAGGTCAATATCATTCTCCAGTCTCTACCTAGGGTTTTGAGCAGTTTCGCCTGAATTACAACATGAATAAGAGCTTGTATTCGTTGGCGGAGCTTTTGACAGAACTCCAAGCAGTAGAAGGGCTTGCTCCGGCTCAGGCTCAGGCTATGGTTGCTCAGAAGGTTTCTACTTCTAAGCCGAAAGGCAAGAAGAAGAAGAAACAAGGTGGAGCAAAGGTGGTGGGAGGATCTCAGGGACGAGTGAAGAAGCCAAAAGGCAAGTGCTTCACTTGCAAGCAGACTAGATATTGGAAGAAAGACTGTCCCAACCGGAAGCAAAACAAAGGTATATCCTCTGGTCTAGTCGTTGAAACATGTTTAGCAGTGTTATCTACCGGCACCTAGTGTGTAGATACAGGAGCCAATGATCATGTCTGCAATACTTTGCAGGGGTTCCAGGAAACCAGACAACTAGCAAAGGGGGAGATTATCGTATACTTGGGCAATGCCACGAAGGTGGCGGCTATTGCAGTGGGAGATGTTTATTTGTCTTTTGAGAGGAATAAAATTTTGGTTCTAAAATATTGCCTTTATGTGCCTTTATTTAGAAAGAATTTGATTTTGGTTTCTAAATTGTTTATGGATGGATATTCTATTTCTTTTAATGACAGAGTTGTTATAAAAAGGAATAGGGAGATTATCTGTTCTGGTGCATTGATAGGAAATTTATATACCCTTGAAACAAAAGCTCCCACGATGCAAATAGAAGTAAATAACTCATCTTCTAAATTCCAATAAGAGAAAAGAACCTTTGAAGATGAAACAAACATATCTTTGGCATCTAAGGCTAGGTCATATTAACCTAATCAGAATTCAAAGGTTGATAGCTGATGAACGTCTGGGTTCATTAGTAGTGGAAGATTTTCCAACCTGCGAATCTTGCTTGGAATGTAAAATGACCAAGAGGCCTTTTAAGGCCAAGGGGTATAGAGCCAAAGATGTATTGGAATTGGTTCATTCTGATTTGTGTGGTCATATGTCTATCCAGGCAAGAGGTAGTTTTGAGTATTTCATCTCTTTCATAGACAATTATTCAAGATATGGATACATTTACTTGATGCGCTGCAAGTCTGAATGCTTTGACAAGTTCAAAGAATTCAAGTCTGATGTGGAGAAACGTCAAGGTAAAAGTATCAAGACACTACGATCTGATCGTGGTGGTGAGTACCTCTTGGGAGAGTTTAGGAATTACTTATCATTGGTTGAGATTCAATCCCAATTGTCTGCACCTTTCAAACCCCAGCAGAATGGTGTAGCATAGCGAAGGAATAGGACTCTTATGGAGATGGTTAGATCGATGATGAGTTATTCTGAATTTCCAGATTCGTTCTGGGGATATGCTCTAGATACGGCAGTGTATATTCTGAACTTGGTACCATCTAAATCAGTGCCTTCTACTCCCATAGAATTGTGGACTGGGCGAAAGCCTAGTCTAAGACATATTCAGAATTGGGGGAGTCCAGCACATGTGCTGAAGGCAGATGCTAGTAAGTTGGAACCTCGTACAGAAGTGTGTATGTTCGTTGGCTATCCTAGAGGAACGAAAGGTGGTTTGTTTTATAGTTCTAGAGATCAGAAGGTGATCATTAGAACAAATGCCAGATTTCTAGAGGAAGACTATGTGATGAACCACAAGCCCATGAGTAAGATTATTCTAAAGGAATTGAAAGGGGAAGTCACTACTTCAGTACCACCGGTACAAGAGGATATACCATATGTCACTGCACCATGTGTCACAGAGAATACACAGGTGATACCTCTTCGTAGTGGGAGGGTTGTGAGACAGCCTGATAGATTCATGTTCTTGGGATAATCTTCTGATTTGGTCCCTGGCAAGCATGAACCTGATCCCTGGACATATGACGAAGCAATCCAAGATAAAGATGCGGTATCTTAGCAAAGTGCAATGAATGCTGAGATTGAATCTATGGATTCAAATCAAGTCTGGGAGCTAGTAGAACCACCCAATGGTGTAAAAACCATTGGATGCAAGTGGATCTACAAAAGAAAGAGAGGAATAGACAGGAAGGTTGAGACCTTCAAAGTAAAGCTTATAGCGAAGGGGTATACTCAAAAAGAGGGTATCGATTATGAGGAGACTTTTTTGCCAGTAGTCATGCTTGAGTCTATCCGGATTCTCTTATGTATTGTTGCTCATATGGATTATGAGGTGTGGTAGATGGATGTCAAGACAGCTTTTCTTAATGAAAGTCTTGAGGAGAACATCTATATTAAGCAACCAGAGGGATTCATTACAAAGGGAAAAGAGCATCTTGTGTGCAAGCTTAATCGGTCTATTTATGGATTGAAGCAAGCTTCAAGATCTTGGAACATCAGCTTTGATGAGGTAATCCAATCTTATGGATTTATTCAAAGTCTGGATCAGTATTGTGTCACGCCCGCCCTTCTCGTAATCTAGAGGGGAAGGGAGGGCGGTGCGACGCAAACATACATGTGTGCATATACAACGGAAGAATTTAAACTTAAAAAAAATGGAACATGCATTTACTTTCAACCATGCAAATTTCTCTACATTCTTAACTATGTAACAGGTGAACATTTACATGCATAGGTATAATTGGTTAAAGCTTTTCTTTCTGCCATACTTTACATGTTCTTTTAACTGCAACTTATAGTATACTATGAGTAGGAGGTGGACTACTAAGCATGCATAATCATTTCATAAAGGACACTACTTGGTTCAAGTCCATGATAATCAACATAATAGAGTTATAGGAGCCTAAATACAAGTATAGAGTACATGGACATCAATGAGGAATTCAAAGTATCATCTAGGTACATAGTTCTCTATCACCTAACAATTCAATCATGACAAGAAGGTTCTTAGCAATTCTTTAACTAAATCAAGTGCTTAACATGCCAAGGTTTCATAAAACAAAATGAGTATAGTTTCACATCAAGTATAAACCCTCAAAACAAGTCTAAGTTAACACCAAGTAGCAACCATCAAAACATCAAGTAGTGATCAACTCTTAACAATTAACATGCAAAACATTAGAACATGCATAAGTCTTGGAACATAAAACAGATCTCTTCCACCATGCCACTGCCACACACACTTTGCCCCTCCTACTGCTCCCTTTAGTTTAGCCATTCTTTACCCTTTTATGCAGTACAAGGGAAACATGAAACTATAAGCACATAGGCTTAGTAAGATCCTTTCCTACTCACAAAAGCCATACATCAGGGATTAGACATAGAGTAGTGACATGTTCATCTAGACAACATATAGGCATAGCATTCATATAAAAGTCGTGACATGATCATTTAGGAACATAGGACTAGAATTCATAAAAATAGTGACATGTTCATCTAGACAACATATAGGCATAGCATTCATATAAAAGTCGTGACATGGTCATTTAGGAACATAGGATTAGAATTCATAAAAATAGTGACATGTTCATCTAGACAACATATAGGCATAGCATTCATATAAAAGCCGTGAAATGATCATTTAGGAACATAGGACTAGAATTCATAAAAATATGATAATCACATAGACATGAAATGGGTATACGCAAGATGTTCTTTGAAAACATATATTTTATAGGTACTTAAACATAAATCTCAACATGAGGACCCGACATTGTACCACATACATCATTTTGCACGCATCTTCGTTCGGTGCGTATTGCTTTTGAAGATGGAGTTCGAATCGGACCGTAAATGCTTGCGAATTGTGTCCATACTATGACCGTCGACCTAGGGGCACGTAGGAGCCCGTCCCATGGACCTTGCTAGGGTCCGGTACAAGCCATACAAAAGTAAAATAACATATCATGTTCCTTGTCATAACATAAAGAGTGCTCTTAGTCCCCATTCATAGGGGAGCGTCTCTTAGGCATTTCATCATACATACTTAAGCCATGCATAACGTAGGTGTACCTTAGTGGACATGAAACATAAGCGTGTATATCATGATGCAATGAGCATAACATAAGTATATATTAGTACAATTAACATGGACATAAGGTAGTGGCATAAACAAACCATGCTATCATAAAGTCTAACTATCATCATGTCAACGTCATGTATATATATAGCATGGCATGGAAGATGATTAGTAAACATAAGCATGTTATAAGGATGGTATCCAATACCATCACATACTACCTAACATGAGGAATTTTTAGCAACCATAGAGGGGCTTGGAATTTCTTCCTAACCCTAGTTTTTGGACATGGCCGAAACTTCTAAGGGAGTTTTTTAAGAAATCAAACACTCAAACATACTAACACAAAGTCTAACTATCATCATGTCAACATCATATATATATATATATATATATATATATATATATCATGGCATGGAAGATCATTAGTAAGCATAAGCATGTTTTAAGGATGGTCACCAATACCATAACATACTACCTAACATGGGGGATTCTTAGCAACCATAGAGGGGCTTGGAATTTCTTCCTAACCCTAGTTCTTGGGCATGGCCGAAACCTCTAAGGGAGGTTTTAAGAAAGCAAACACTCAAACATACTAACACAAAGTCTAACTATCATCATGTCAACATCATATATATATATATATATATATATATATATCATGGCATGGAAGATCATTAGTAAGCATAAGCATGTTTTAAGGATGGTAACCAATACCATCACATACTACCTAACATGGGGGATTTTTAGCAACCATAGAGGGGCTTGGAATTTCTTCCTAACCCTAGTTCTTGGACATGGCCGAAACTTCTAAGGGAGGTCTTAAGAAATCAAACACTCGAAGCAACTTGTACTGCAGGTGAGGGGATTACTTACATCCTCTCGCTTGGTTTACTATAAGAAATATACCCTTGGTGCCAAGACAAGGCCTCCTTTTTCTCCTTGAGCTTTCAAAAATGGAAGAAGGAGAGGAGTGGTTTCGGTGGAGGAAGGAGATGGAACAAGAAAATGACTCTTTGTCCTCTTGCCTCCTCACTTACTCCTATTTATTCTAAGTGAAGGTGTCCCTTTGCCTCCCCTACCCTTATCTATCCTTTCCCTTACCCATCTAACAACACACCCCTGCTAGGCTTCTAGTTATCACATGCATCCTAAGGTTTAGCTACCTGTTTGGAGGTTAGGGGTTCGAACCTTGGTCATGCATCCTTTTTGGCTCTATTTTCTTTTATTTTTGAAAGAGCCCACATAAAATCCCATTATAATCATGCAACAATTTTTATAAAATTTCTAGGAATTTTACGAGCGCTACATCTTGTGTATACAAGAGATGCGACGGAAACATAGTGGTATTTCTTGTACTATATGTAGATGACATTATGTTAATTGGCAACAATGTCAAGGTGTTATCAGACGTAAGAGTATGGTTGTCCAAACAGTTTGATATGAAGGACTTGGGAGAAGTGGGACACATCCTTGGGATCAAGGTTATAAGGGATCGCAAGAAAAGGTTGTTGTGCTTATCTCAAGCTTCATACATAGACACCATTATGGATCGTTTTAGCATGCAGAACTCCAAGAAAGACTTTTTACCTTTCAGGCATGGAGTTCCTTTATCTAAAGAGATGTGTCCTAGAACATCTAAGGAGATAGAGGAGATGAAAGTGGTTCCTTATGCTTCGGCAATAGGAAGCCTCATGTATGCGATGCTATGTATGAGACCAGATATCTGCTTTGCCGTGGGCATGGTTAGCAGATATCAGAGTAATCTAGGATAGGGATATTGGACTGCAGTAAAGCATATATTAAAGTACCTGAGAAGGACTAGGGATTATATGCTGGTATATCAAGCAGATCAATTACTCTCTGTGGGTTACACAGATTCTGACTTCCAATCAGATAGTGATAACAGTAAGTCTACCTCAGGTTTTGTGTTTACTTTGGGAGGTGGAGCCATTGTATGGAGGAGTGTCAAGCATAAATGCGTGGTGGACTCTACCATGGAAGTTGAGTATGTGGCAGCCTCTGAGGCGGCCAAAGAAGTTGTATGGCTCAGGAACTTCTTGATGGACTTGGATGTGATTTCTAGTTTGCCCAGAACTATCACAATTTTTTGTGATAACAATGGTGCAGTTGCAATCTCGAAGGAACCACGAGCCCATAAGGCAAGTAAACACTTAGAGCGCAAGTACCACCTGATATGAGAGATCGTAAAGGAGGTAAAAGTTGTTGTCGCCTAGATTGCATCAGAGGATGACCTGGTAGATCCTTTCACTAAGGCCCTTCAAGCGAGAGCTTTTGATAGGCATGTCGAGGGAATGGGAATCAGATGTATGGCAGTATGAGAACAATATAGTCTTTTAGTATAAGTGGGAGATTATTGGGATGTATACTGAAAAGTCTATCTTTTGTATGAACATCTTTGTTTTTGAAATAAGAATCACATGATCATTGTTTGCATATTTATGGTTATGCATATTGTCTAATATATTACATTGTAGATAACATAGTGTGTAGTGTCACACGGGAGATAATGTTATCAGTTCCTTGTAGAGTATAAGTAAAGGCTCACAACCGAGATGGTTCTGAACAAACCATTGGTATGGTTGTAGTGTGATTTGGTATTGATTTGTCTTAACCAAAGAATTACACTAGTGCACTTTGTGTGTATTGAGCAGGACCGATTTAGAGGTGATTCGATTTATTGCTGACTACATAATTGAATCGCACCTCAGATATTATATTGTACATGCTCTTAATCCCGATATAATAATGGGCACATATACCTAGTATTCATTTCTTTGATTTACCAATGGGTGAGATTTATAGAGTAAATCGATAGACTCGGTAAGTTGGGAAATGATATTATTTATATGGTGTGTCGTTGATTATAAGAGGAAATCATGTCCTGTATATTAGGATGATGATGTCCCCTTGAGGAGCTCATAAGGTTCATCATGTAAACCCTGCAGCTGGACTTGGTCCGGCAAGATGATAAGGTTGAGTGGTACTATTCATGGAGTTAGATGTTGATTAATTAATTATCAGTAAATTAATTAATCGACGGACATTCGAGATCTTAAACACGGGGAGATATATGTACAAATAATAAATGGAGCTCATATTAATTTATGGGGGTTTGTGAGGTAGATCAATGATAATCCTCTAGTGGAATGGATAATCATTAATGGATCGGACTTTATGTGGGCTTGATCCATTGGGTGGCCAAGATCCAACTCCTCTTCATGGTTCCTATTGTAGCCTATTAAAACCCTCATGAAGTTTAGATCCAATGGGGGAGATTAAAACTCTGGATTCGATGGTGGAGATTAAATCTCTAGAACGAACGATTGAGATTAAATTCCTAGATCCGACGGTGGAGATTGAAAGGAGGCTTAAGCCTAACTCTATAAATAAGGAAGAGGCTTGGGCAGCAAGATCATCCTATGGGTGATTAGGGTTTAGGAGTGGGCGGCAACATAAGGAGATTAGGGTTTGGCTTCTCTTGGGCGGCAAACCTAAGGAGGGCTTCTTCATGGTCAGCAGCTAATGGGAGATTAGGGTTTGTCTCTTGGTTCTCCTTGGCCGGCACCACCCTCATCTTCTCCATATTCATTGTCGGTGCCTTCTCCTATTTTTCCTTGGCCGGCAGCAACAAGAACTCCTCTTGTTGGTCGGCGCCCACTTCTTCCTCTCCCTCTCCTTGGCCGGCGGCAACAATTCTTGGAGGATTGTTGGTCGGCACTAGATAGGAGAAGAAGGGAGGGTGTGTCTTCCCTTTGTTCGGAGCGAGCAAGGAAGGGAAGCTAGTGATCTAGGAGGCTTCGACTTTTGGAAGATCGTCACCCACACGACGTCCAAAAGGAGGAAGGGCATACAATAGAAGATCGAGAGATATAATGCTTGTTTATGTTCTTTTGTATTATGTCTATAATTGTTTTCAATTATATGCATGTTGTATGTTTTGTTATGTGGCTAAATTTACTTGGACCCCGAATACAAATGCAAAAATCGGCGATCCGTACATCGTCTATTCCACGGCTAATCGTAGAATACAAGTTGGTTGCTTGAACAACAAGTTTGTTCAAGTGACCACTCTAATCGAATAACACAATGATGGAACAGTTGCTTGGATAATCCATCTTAGTCAAGGATTAATTTTTTTATCCGGGGACGTAGACGGGATCGCCATGAACAAGCGACCGAGTTGAAGTGGGAAGCAAAGTTTCCTACCTTCAAGTGGTATCAGAGCTTCAGTTCTGCAAAACCTTCAAGCTAATCGCCCAAGACGTGTATAAGTTAGGTAGGTAACTCATACCAATTACATCTAATGTAACTCTTGTATATCTATATGAACAATATTATTTGTTCTTAGTGCCCATCGAATAAGATATCCTTCTAAATTATTACTCTTCTTGAGTTAGATTTGGCTAATCGGCCAAGATATGTATAATGTAGGTAGACGTCTCGTATGAGCTATGCCTCTAAGTTTATCAATCTAATTGAGAGAGCTTAGTTATGTCAAACCCAAAGTTTAATAGGCGGACATCACGATTGTCCTGTCGTACTTTACTGAGGTAAATCGAGTCATTTTTCTTTGGCAAACGCGCTACGATTGAACAAGGTAATAGTAAGTATTAAACTTTGGTAGGCATATTATAAGTGACCTAATTTTGTGACAACTAACTATGCTTGCATCACATACAACATCATGTACACAAGCATCACATGCAAGCATAATATATATCAACATATAACTT
The DNA here is from genome assembly GCA_025175895.1 of Wurfbainia villosa. Taxonomy (NCBI): domain Eukaryota; kingdom Viridiplantae; phylum Streptophyta; class Magnoliopsida; order Zingiberales; family Zingiberaceae; genus Wurfbainia; species Wurfbainia villosa. The sequence continues at coordinate 29,949,808 of CM046000.1, read as the reverse complement.
TAAATGTGACATGGTTATGGCCCGAATCTATGATCTTCTCAAGCCAATGAGAAGAGCGAATGGATAACCTAGGGATGACATCTTCTCCAAGTGCTTCCTTCGGTCATCCTGTGTTGTCGGCATCCTCCTTGTAACTTCATCCTTCAATGGACTTTCCACTCATCATTTTGTACATTACAAAATAAGAATACTCGAGTTCCATTCGAGTCTAAGTCTATTTTACAACCAGAAAATAGAGATGAAGACACGACACGCAGGTCGTATTATGAATTACAACATGCACCAACAACACACAAACACAATCACATTGGGTCCTAGGCCATAACCATGCACCATGCATCAAATCATTCATAATGATATAATTTCATAAAATCTATTATGAATACACACACAAATTTTAAGCTGCTACGCCGATAAGCCGCAACACCATGGTGGTACCGCTTTTCATCTCAACTCCTTGAATGAGTTGCAGCCCTTGGTCCATCACTATGAACCCAAGACCCTCTCTTTTGAAGCATCCCGTGTCTAATACGGTCGGACCGTGCCAATTGGCACGTCCATTCTGGGGTGATCAGTGGCATCCACGGCTAGGCCATGTTCGCCACTGTTCGTGCCCCCTTATCAACATTTCAACCCTAAAAATCGTGTACGCATAATCTACATGTTTTATATCTCATAGAAAACATGAAAATGTAAATTTATATTACATATAAATCATGATAATGAAATATATGTTTTGCAAGTGGCTCTGATACCACTGTAGGGAAATCCGGGATCTGACGTTCAAAACATCGCGGGTGAATACTTCGCACAACCGCAGCGGAAACAATAATAAAACCCAAATCCCTCCAGAGATCCATGCAAAAACATATAAGTCATTTTGTTTCTTAATGTTATCTAGATCTTATCTAGAAGAAGAGTTATACCTTTGATGCGCGCCCTTCGCAATCCTGCTTTTCCAAAAGCTATCGGATCTCAATACAGTAAGGATACTGTATCTCTAAGTTATCCACACTGACACTCAGTAGTTTGGAGTCATGTTGTGCTAACAACCCTGGCAAAACACCAAGACTACTTAGAGGAGAGAAGGAGAGAAGGGAAGGGAAGAAGAGAACTCTTTCTCTTGGCTTTTCCTAGGCTTGCACGTTGGAGCTTCTTTCCAATTCTAAAATCTACACCAATGTTGGAACTTCTCACTAGGGAACAAGAATTCTGCACCAAGCCTCTTTAAACCAAAAGCCCCACCCCTATTTATCCTTTCGCGTTGAAGGCATTTAAGCAAAATCCCATTTTTCTTTCTCACTCAAACAAGCCAAATCCTATTTAGCCTTCTCAAGCCAAATCCCATTTGCTTTTCACGTTGGAAGCATTCCTTTAAACCAAATCCAATTTGCTTTTTCACGTTGGAAGCATTCCTTTAAGCCAAATCCAATTTGCTTTTCTCATGCCAAATCCTATTTAGCCTCTCCTTTTATCCTTCATCATGAATATTCCCATGCAAGATTAATCACATTAATCAAGCATGTTGATCCCATGCATGATTAATCACATTAATAATGCATGTTGATGATGAATCATTTTCCATGGTTCAACTTGAGTCTAACTCAAGTTTAACCAGTTGGAGTCAAACTCAAGTCTTGACCATATGCTCAATTGTTCTTTTTAGTCCAACTAAAAGAAACCATATCCAAAATAGAATGTCATTTGTGTGTGACCCAATAGGCTCTCGTAACATTGGCAATGTATCTAAAACCATTTTAGATACATAAGCAATGAGCGGCATCTAAAAATACATCATTGCTACCCAAGCTACAAGATAGTCAAGATCCGACAACCTTTCTGTGACCATTATCATGTATGATGGTGTCCTTCTATCTCTGATATCTTAGATAGATCAATGAGGCATAGACCGTGTCAACCCCTTATTGATCTTTATGTTTCTTGATCCCCAAGTAGACACACTCAAACAAATGAGCTCAATATCTCATATTGACTCATTTGAGTATAGCCATGCATTTCGTGGTCCTATTCTATCAAGAGTCCAAAGATATCACTCCTGTCATATAGGAGGGATAGATCCCATCTACATCACTCACATTCCTCTGCATAATTTGTTACATACCCAGTGATCGCCTTCATAGTGCACCCTGTTACAGTGTGACGTTAGACGATACCAAAGTACATAACTCCTTATCTAGGGAACCATAGTGACTTCAGGTCTAAAGACTATTCATACCAATAGTCACATAAGAAAGTATATGACACTCATATAACGATCCATGATACTTTCTCATGGCGGGTCAATTCAGTATATATATTCTCCAATATATATACTCATGTGTCAATGTGATATCACATATCCATGACTTGTGAGATCAAGTCATCCATTGACCTACATGCTAGTCTCAATGTATTAATATTGCCCTTGTCTATTAATACTTGACTAGAAATATTATGAATAGTGTTCTCTACAGCTTCTCATAATCAACTCTACCAATTGATATACTGTAGATTAGAACCTACTATTCAAGGACATTATTATATTTATTTTAGCTGGCACATGCATAAAGTAAATATAATAAACAATCTTTGCCTTTTATTAATGAAATATGATACACATGATCCCTAATCAATCATCTCATGATTGACACTAAGGGATGACACTAACATGCTAAGTGTCGACTCGGCTGCCAAGTGTCAAACACTTGACCAGTCAACTGGTTCATAACCCCCGTCGACTGCTACACCTCAACCATGATGTTTACCCCAAATATGATGCCCTCATACTTGCTTGACCACCCTTAGCCTAGACTTAAGCTTTTTAGCCACCTCCATCAGCCTCACGCCTATTGGATCCCTTCAAGTCATCCATGACTTGTTCATCCATATGCTAGCCTTCAAGTTCTTCCATCGGCTATTGTCATGCTAAGCTGGTCTACACCACCAAGGCACATTGGGCTTACGCTGCCAAGACACACGCTTGGACTTTACGCTGCCAACCATTGGACTTATGCTATCAAGACTCCATCCTTGGACTTTACGCCACCAATATCAACCCTTAGACTTTCCATGCCAACTCCATGTTGGACTTTCCAATTGCCAAGACTCAAGCTTGGACTTTCCCTTGCCAACCCATGTTAGACTTTCCAAATGCCAAGACTCAAGCTTGGACTTTCCCTTGCCAAGACCCATGCTTGGACTTTCCATCATATGGTCAACCCCATATCGACCATCTCCCCAAACCATTATCAAACAATGATCTTTCCTTTTTCAAACATCAAAACACAACATCAAAACACTACTCAATTCAAACTCGAGTCTGGTCAATCGTGACCTGGGCCGATTGTGTTGGTTCAGGGGCACCAGATAATCAAACTTAGGTTTTGATTATGGCAAAGATCTAAAATTAAGGTCATATTGTTATCTCATGAGCTGAATTAAGTGTGCAGGAAATGGTTAAGCTAAGCCAAAGTTCAACGACACCGGGAGAATCCCGAGTCGGGAAATTGTGGTGGTCGGGCGACACCAGGAGTGTTAGTAATATATGAGAGATGTCCTAAGGCAATCGCCTTATGTATGAACCATTTATATGATAAATGAAGATTCACTATTTGAGTATACATGTTTTATGTATTTGATTGGATCTTAAACTCAGTTACTGAATGTCCACGATACGATTCACAGCATGAGAGAATTTGTGATTGGATCACAACTAGTGAGTATCTCTACATGTGTAATTGTGATGTATCGGAATTATCCCTAGTCGATGAATTGATGGATTTGGACACCATCAATTCTGTCAAGACTAGCACGAGGTATACTCCTTGGTGTATCCAAGCAGCTGATTCTCACTGGCTGGAGACATAGTGATGTCCGGAGTTAATCGTGGATGCTAGTTATGGTAACTAGTTCATTGGAGTGACCGTAGTAAGACTTCATATGGTTCTCTGCATATATAGATATGTCAATGAAGTTCTTACTGTGGCTTAAGTGCGATGTTCCTTTGACTTGCGGTATTCAAGTCATCTTGATCATGGAGACTTATGCTTTGACATCTTAAGCAAACATCTCCGAGGAGATGTGGACCCGGGATGATTGGGTATAAGTCGAAGTGATCGAAGGTGTTTGAATAGCCTATAAAGGATTCACCACTCCTTGCGAGGAGATGTATACCCATGGCCTCTCGTCGGATGGTTACTAAAGTCTTTGGCCAAAGCATTACATGTTTAGAGTAAGATACTCTTCGATACATGTGGAGTAACTAGAATCCGTAGGACGAGGAAATGATACTTGGGCTAGGTGTGACGTAGTCAGCCTAGTGGGGACTGACACAATAGACCATGTCCTGAACTAAGTGGGTATAAGATGAGTGAAGGGAATGGGGCACGATTCATTCGAGCTACTGAAGGGTTTCAGAAATAGTTCTGGATCAACCGTTGATCTTTTCGGTTAATTGGGGATCATGATGTACTACTAGGTGCCACTCATGATCGTTCTATAATTAATGGTTAATTATAGACGGCCAACATAAACCGAGAACCTATTTGGTCACACGCACAACGAGTGTAATCCAAAGGATTTAAAACGAGCTTGAGAATGGGATTCTCAGACCGAGAGAAACTATATTTGGTTGGACCAAACATAAAGCGAGCATGAAATTGTTTCAGTCGCAATGGAAGCGTGGATGGGCCGTGTCTTATGAAGATATAATGGATGGACCAAAATGGTTTGGTTCTAATCCAATGGATGAGAATAAACCAAAGGGTTTGGTTTATTTTAAACGAATGAACCAAAAGTTGGTTCGGTTCGTTTTAACTTAAAATAAACCATCATAGTTTGGTTTATTTTAACTTATCCTAATGGAGCGGGTTAACGGGCCTAATGGTTATGATCCAATAACCATTAAGAGAAGTAGTTCTCTATAAAAGAGGGCTTAAGGGATAATTAAGCCCTAATCCAAAACCCTAGCCCTTGGAGTTGCCGCCCACCCCTTGAAGGAGTTTTCGGCGCCAACCCTAGTGTGCCGCCGCCCAACCCCTTGTGCCGCCGTCCAACTTGTTGCCGGCGTCCAAGCTTCAGCTGGCTATCCTCCGGCGACTCTCCGGTGATCTCCTATAGGTTTGGCATCAAGGTGAGCCTTTTCTTTCCTTGGTTGGCCGGCGCCTATATCCTCCACCAAGCTGTCCAGTTTTCTGGACAGCTTCTCCTCCTCTCGTCGGAGCGTCGTTTGGACGACGGTTAGTGCTCCGACAGCGGCTAACTTACCGGCGATTTGATCTCCGGTAATCCTCTGAGGTGGGGGACGAAGGATTCGTCAAACGGTTGACGAATACCTCTCCGGAGAATCGAGTTTTGAGGACTCGGTTTTTGATCCGAATTTGGATTCGGATCGTGATCATCTCTCGATCACGTCGTCTTCAACACGAGGCTAGTAACCCGTACGAAGACGAAGCTCGTGACTTAGCGAAGTCATCCCGAGGAGCTCGGCGTGGATACGGATAGAGACGATTCTTACGAGGATCGTTCCGGTTGATGCCGTTCCCGCTACACGTCATACGAAAGGTATAACGTAGATAAATTTCTTTTATTGCAAATTTTAATTTACGGTTATGTCTACACTTGTTGTAATATGCATGCGTGTGTTGTGTGTGTTGTAATAAATATAGATTTATTATTTTTTAATTTCTTCCGCTGTGCTCATGTTTACGAAACATGATCGAACACACACACGCCGCGGTGCCGGAAACCCAACAGTGGTATCAGAGCCCAGGTTGTGTTTCGACATAATCGTAAAATGGTTTTGCGATAGTCATAATGTATTTCTGGAAATTTTCTAAATTTTGGAAATTTAGAAGTATTTATGGAAATTTTTCAATTTTGGAAAGTCTAGAAGTATTTATGGAAATCTTCCACTTTTGGAAAGTTGGAAGTATTTATGGAAATTGATATTTTCCATAAATAAAATATTTGATTAGATTTTGGAAATTTGTTTCCTAATTTAATCATGATTTGATTTGGGAAATCAAATCTTAAAATATTTTAATTTCCATAAGTAGTTTTAATGATTTAGGAAATTGGTTTCCTAAATAGATTTTCCTTAATCAAATAATTCCATGAATAAAATATGTGATTAGATTTGGAAATTTGTTTCCTAATTTAATTATGATTTGATTTGGAGAATCAAATCTTAAACATATTTTATTTTCATAAATAGTTATGACATATAAGGAAATTATATACATGACATAATTGTATGCCATGTAATTGCATTAGATGCATAACATTATGCCATGCGTGTCGTGACATGTAGATGTATGCCATGTATGCCATGCCATGTAGATAATAGTTATTTGCATGCAAAGAGGATGAGACATAAAACCCTTAATCAATATTAAAGCCTACACCTTCCATTAATATGGTTAGAACCAGAGTTCTGTTTCTTGTTTGGGTTGTTGGACTCTCTCCAAGCCGACTCGAACAATATAAACCATGGAATAGTTTAATACTAATATGGTAAGAGTCAGAGGTCAATAGTTAGCTTTGGTTGTTGGACTCTCTCCAAGCTGGGCTAATTGGTTGAATGCGCTCTAACCATATTAAAACTATGTCCTGATTAATGGGTTGGCTTTAACCTGGAGCATCGGCTTGTTGGACTCTCTCCAAGGTCGATGTAAAGGGAGGTGAAGTTGGGTGCTATGCATATGATGCATACTTGTTAATGTGTTAACAACCCGATGTATGTGTGAACATTCAATTAGTTGATAGCACATTGTGATAGTTGCATATACGGGATATGCAATCGGTATAGATGATACCTACCATCGTAGTTATGAATGGCTTGTTGGACTCTCTCCAAGGTTGTTCATAACTATGATGGATATCAGCCCATTCGGAGATGGACCTACAATCTCCCGAAGTGATTTTGGGGTTTTTGAAATTCGAAAAATGAATGGGATTTATAAATGTATATTGATGTATTTTAAAATCATTTTCTCATATATGCTCGTTTTGTATTTCTAGGTCAATAAATTGATCATGACGTCTTTGAATTTGCGCACTATTTTGGATTCGAACAAACTGACTGGGCCTAACTTCCTGGACTGGCTTAGAAACCTGAGAATTTTTCTCAAGGCGGAAAAGCTTGCTTATGTCCTTGAAGAGCCTTTTCCTGACCGTCCTAAGGACGATGCAACTCCAGACCAAATGTTGGTCTATCAGAAGCATATGGCAGATTCTGAGCTGGCGAGTTGCATCATGCTAGCGGCGATGGTACCTGAGCTGCAGAAGCAGCATGAGCATATGGATGCTAACACTATGGTCTTCCATCTTCATGAGTTGTTCGATGAGCAAGCGAGATCCGAAAGGTTCGAGGTCTCTAGGTTCCTCTTCACCACGAAGATGCAAGAAGGTTCGTCTGTAGTACAGTTTGTGCTAAAGATGAACGGGTACATCGAGCGGCTATCTATCCTCGGTTTTGTGATGGATCATGAGTTAAGTATTGACTTAATTCTGCATTGTTTGCCCAAGAGTTTCTCGCAATTTGTGATGAACTATCGGATGAACAAATTGGAATCCACCATTCCTGAGCTCCTCAATATGCTGAAGACTGTGGAGCCTTCTGTGAAGCATGAGGAGAAGGCGGTTCTGTTAGTTGATTCCTCAAAGAAAGGTTCTAAGAGGAAGGCAAAAGAACAGAAGAAAGGAAAGAACAAAAAGGCAAAGAAGGCGGAACCAGCGCAAAAGGGCACTTGCCATCATTGTGGCAAGGAAGGCCACTGGCGAAGAAACTGCAAGATTTATCTTGAGTCCATGAAGAAGAAGAAGGCATCCGATGCCCCATCCTCTTCAAGTATCTTCGTTATTGATTGTCATTCTATTTCCTTAGACACTTGGGTATTGGATACTGGGTGCAGCTCACATATATGTAATGACATACAGGGGCTAAGGAATAGAAGAAGACTTGTCAGAGGGGAGTCAAATTTGCGAGTTGGCAATGGAGCAAAGGTTGCTGCGGCATCATCGGAACTTATTCTTTGAAGCTCCTAGTGGACTAGTCTTAGAACTGGACAATTGCTATTGTGTTTCTTCTCTAATAAAGAACATTGTTTCTATTTCTGCTTAAATAGAAATGGTTTCCATTTGACGTTTAGTAACAATTGTTGTTATATAACTTTGAATGGCATACTTTACGAAGCTGGAACTTTGAGTAATGGCATTTATCGTTGGGCGTATCCGGTGACATTTTCAATATCGAAGCGAGCAACACGCGTGCTCGAAGGATAATCACATAGACTCTATATGTGGCATTGTCGTCTTGGCCATATAAGCAAGAAAGCGCATGTCGAATTACACCGATGTGGAATTCGGAATCGTTGAATTGGATTCATACGATACATGCGAATCATGCTTAAAAGGCAAGATGACTAAGTTACCTTTCTTTGGAAAAGGTGAGCGAGTGGGAGAGTTACTAGGTCTAGTACATCGATGTATGTGGACCTATGTCAACTCAAGCTTTAGGAGGCTATAGCTACTTCATTACCTTCACCGATGATCACTCACGGTTTGGGTATGTGTTCTTGATGAAACACAAGTCAAGCCTTTGAAAGGTTCAAAGAATTCAGAAATGAAGTAGAGAAACAACATGACAAAAGTATTAAAATACTTGATCGGATCGAGGTGGTGAATACTTAAGTCAAGAGTTTCTTGATTATCCGAGAGACAATGGCATATTGTCTCAATGGACTCCGCCCTATACACCACGGATAATGGTGTATCGAGAGGCGAATCTTAGGACCTTGTTGGACATGGTCAGGTCAATGATGAATCATGCGACTCTTCCCAAGTCCTTTTGGGGTTATGCACTTCAGACAGCTGTTTACTTGTTAAACAGAATGCCTACCAAGGTAGTCTCAACTACTCCATATGAGATATGGAATGGTAAGAAACCTCATGTATCTTACTTGAAGATATGGGGTTGTCCTGCTTATGTGAAGTGGACTGTATCAGACAAATTGGATGCTAAGTCTGATAAATGTCTATTTATTGGATACCCTAAGGAAACAAGGGGTTACCAATTCTATCATCCTGTGGAACAAAGGTGTTTGTTTCAAGGCATGCTGTGTTTCTAGAGAAAGAGTTTCTCTTGCAAGAAAACAGTGGGAGTGTCGTCGAGCTTGAGGAGGCTCGAGAGACTCAAATAGACATTGATGAGATACCTGGTGAAGCACAACAGCCGACAACTCATAGTGATAAGCAATCGGCTGGACCTATTGTAACACCACATCTTCGTAGATCTGGTAGAACACGCAATATTCCTGAGAGATATGGATTTCTCGTAAGTGAATCGAACGACGTGTTACTCATTGATGATGAGGAGCCTACCAGTTATGAAGAAGTGCTGACAAGTTCAGAAAGAGATAAGTGGCTTGGTGCCATGAAGTCGGAAATGGATTCCATGTACGAAAACCAAGTTTGGAACTTGGTTGACCCACCTGAAGGCATAAAGCCTATAGGGTGCAAGTGGGTTTTCAAGAAGAAAACCGACATGGATGGTAATGTGATTACCTATAAGGCTAGATTGGTGGCGAAAGGATATCGTCAAAAACAAGGTGTTGATTACGACGAAACCTATTCGCCTGTAGCTATGCTTAAATCCATTCGGATGCTCCTGGCCATAGCGGCTCATTATGATTATGAGATATGGCAGATGGATGTGAAAACATCTTTCCTTAATGGAAACCTGCTCGAGGACGTGTATATGATACAGCCTGAGGGTTTCACATCGGTTGATAAAACCAAGGTATGCAAATTGCGACGATCCATTTATGGATTGAAGCAAGCATCTAGGAGCTGGAATATCCGTTTTGATGAGACGATCAAAAAGTTTGATTTCTCACAAAATCCAGACGAATCTTGTGTGTACAAGAAGGTTAGTGGGAGTGCAGTCGTGTTCCTAGTATTGTATGTCGATGACATATTACTTATAGGAAACGATGTGTCAATCTTACAGTCAGTTAAGGTTTGGTTATCCAAGACATTCTCCATGAAAGACCTGGGAGAAGCAACCTACATCCTTGGGATTAAGATCTATAGAGATAGATCGAAACAGTTGCTTTGTCTTTCGCAGTCTACATATATAGACCGAGTGCTAAAGAGGTTTAGCATGTCGGAATCCAAGAAAGGTTATCTTCCCATCAGGCATGGGGTACACCTTTCGAAGTCTATGTGTCCGCGCACAGAAGACGAGAGGATTTGCATGAGTAAGATTCCCTATGCATCCGCAATAGGATCTATCATGTATGCTATGTTATGTACGAGGCCCGATGTATCGTACGCTCTGAGTGTCTTGAGCAGATACCAATCCAATCCAGGAATAGATCATTGGGCGGCTGTTAAGACGATCCTTAAGTACTTGAGAAGAACTAAGGATGTGTTCCTAATATATGGAGAAGGGGACATGGTGATACGCGGGTATACGGATGCCAGCTTCCAGACAGACAAGGATGATTCCAGGTCTCGATCGATACGTGTTCACCTTGAATGGGGGCGCAGTGAGTTGGAAAAGTTCCAAACAAGAGACTGTAGCGGATTCTACCACTGAGGCAGAATATATTGCAGCTTCGGAAGCAGCAAAGGAAGCGGTTTGGATCAAGAAGTTCGTTCATGAACTTGGTGTGATTCCGGCCATTGTTGAAGCAATACCGGTCTACTGCGACAACAATGGAGCAATTGCACAGGCGAAAGAGCCAAGGTCTCATCAACGATCCAAACATGTGCTTCGCCGCTATCATCTTATCAGAGAGATCATCAGTAGGAACGAAATACAAATCGAGAAAATTCCCACTGAAAGGAACTTAGCGGATCCCTTGACTAAGGCATTACCTCAAAATAAGTTTGAGGGTCATGTTCGAGCTTATGGTATTGGATACCGTAGCGATTGGCATTAGGCCAAGTGGGAGTCTGTTAGTAATATATGAGAGATGTCCTAAGGCAATCGCCTTATGTATGAACCATTTATATGATAAATGAAGATTCACTATTTGAGTATACATGTTTTATGTATTTGATTGGATCTTAAACTCATTTACTGAATGTCCACGATATGATTCACAGCATGAGAGAATTTGTGATTGGATCACAACTAGTGAGTATCTCTACATGTGTAATTGTGATGTATCGGAATTATCCCTAGTCGATGAATTGATGGATTTGGACACCATCAATTTCGCCGAGACTAGCACGAGGTATACTCCTTGGTGTATCCAAGCGGTGATTCTCACCGGCCGAGACATAGTGATGTCGAGTTAATCGTGGATGCTAGTTATGGTAACTAGTTCATTGGAGTGACCAGCCGTAAGACTTCATATGGTTCTCTGCATATATAGATATGTCAATGAAGTTCTTACTGTGGCTTAAGTGCGATGTTCCTTTGACTTGTGGTATTCAAGTCATCTTGATCATGAAGACTTATGCTTTGACATCTTAAGCAAACATCTCCGAGGAGATGTGGACCCGGGATGATTGGGTATAAGTCGAAGTGATCGAAGGTGTTTGAATAGCCTATAAAGGATTCACCACTCCTTGCGAGGAGATGTATACCCATGGCCTCTCGTCGTATTGTTACTAAAGTCTTTGGCCAAAGCATTACATGTTTAGAGTAAGGTACTCTTCGATACATGTGGAGTAACTAGAATCCGTAGGACGAGGAAATGATACTTGGGCTAGGTGTGACGTAGTCAGCCTAGTGGGGACTGACACAATAGACCATGTCCTAAACCAAGTGGGTATAAGATGAGTGAAGGGAATGGGGCACGATTCATTCGAGCTACTGAAGGGTTTCAGAAATAGTTCTGGATCAACCGTTGATCTTTTCGGTTAATTGGGGATCATGATGTACTACTAGGTGCCACTCATGATCGTTCTATAATTAATGGTTAATTATAGGCGGCCAACATAAACCGAGAACCTATTTGGTCACACGCTGTGAGTGTAATCCAAAGGATTTAAAGCGAGCTTGAGAATGGGATTCTCGGAGGAGAAACTATGTTTGGTTGGACCAAACATAAGCGAGCATGAAATTGTTTGATCGCAATGGAGCGTGGATGGGCCGTGTCTTATGAAGACATAATGGATGGACCAAAATGGTTTGGTTCTAATCCAATGGATGAGAATAAACCAAAGGGTTTGGTTTATTTTAAGCGAATGAACCAAAGTTGGTTGATTCGTTTTAACTTAAAATAAACCATCATGGTTTGGTTTATTTTAACTTATCTTAATGGAGCGGGTTAACGGGCTTTATGGATATGATCCATTAACCATTAAGAGAATTAGTTCTCTATAAAATAGGGCTTAGGGATAATTAAGCCTAATCCAAAACCCTAGCCCTTGGGTTGCCGCCCACCTCCTTGAAGTTTTGGCGCCCAACCTAAGTGTGCCGCCGCCCAACCCCTTGTGCCGCCCGTCCAACTTGTTGCGGCGTCCAAGCTTCAGCGGTGAACCTCCGGCGACCCTCGGTGATCTCCTATAGGTTTGGCATCAAGGTGAGCCTTTTCTTTCCTTGGTTGGCGGCGCCAATATCCTCCACCAAGCTGTCAGTTTTCTGGACAGCTTCTCCTCTCGTCGGAGCATCGTTTGGACGACGGTTAGTGCTCCGACAGCGGCTAACTTACCGGGGATTTGATCTCCGGTAATCCTCTGAGGTGGGGGACGACGGATTCGTCAAACGGTTGACGAATACCTCTCCGGAGAATCGAGTTTTGAGGACTCGGTTTTGGATCCGAATTTGGATTCGGATCGTGATCATCTCTCGATCACGTCGTCTTCAACACGAGGCTAGTAACCCGTACGAAGACGAAGCTCGTGACTTAGCGAAGTCATCCCGAGGAGCTCGGCGTGGATACGGATAGAGACGATTCTTACGAGGATCGTTCCGGTTGATGCCGTTCCCGCTACACGTCATACGAAAGGTATAACGTAGATAAATTTCTTTTATTGCAAATTTTAATTTACGGTTATGTCTACACTTGTTGTAATATGCATGCGTGTGTTGTGTGTGTTGTAATAAATATAGATTTATTATTTTTTAATTGCTTCCGCTGTGCTCATGTTTACGAAACATGATCGAACACACACACGCCGCGGTGCCGGAAACCCAACAAGGAGAACTTTGTGGGAGTCGAAGAAACCAAGTGAAGACTGGAAGCAAAGTGATAGGTCATAAAGGATCAGAGGTAAGCACGAGTGCGAAGAGAGATGGTAAGGTCGTGTCCTCTGTATAGGGACGACCCTAGGCGGCGATCTGACTAAGACTTCTAGTGGAAGGTCTAAGTCGAGATCTGACGGTAAGAAACCATCGCATTTACTACTTTCCATACAAACTCTTTTCTATAAAGAAGTGACCAGGTTCACAGTCGACTGCTGGATATTGGCAGTCGACTGATGAAGTGCATCAGTCGATTGATGGCGACAAATCACCCTTGTGCACTAGGTCAAAAAGGATAATGTTTGATGTTGTCACTTCGTTATAAGATAAGGTGTCACCCCGTGATAAGAACCACAAGTTGAGGATCTAGATTCAGACTAATTCCAAGGCACGAGTCTATAAAAGGAGGGGAGGACTCTAACCCTAGATCATCAATTATTTGCACCCAAGTGCTCCAACAATGCTACGCTTCGATGACGACACTACGATGCCAACACGCCGACGACAAGCTCTTCATCTCAGATTCATATTCATCGGTAGTATTAGTTTGTTTCTTATTCAGTTTAATTTGTAATCAGAGTTTTCATCGTAATGAGGTGAGGTAGGCTTTTTGCCTCATCCTCGAGTTTTTGTCTCTCAGTTTTTGTGATCTTTGTCTCCTACCTCCAATGAGGAAGAGACTCTATAGTGGATTGCCCATTCGTACGTCGTCAAGGATCGTGGAGCCTTGGAGTAGCAAACTTTGGTTGTGGACCAAGTAAAAATAAAGTGTCTATTTATTTTATACTATTTTACTTTCCGCTTGCACTGCTCATATTTTGAAATAAAAAGAAAGTTTTTAAAGCTCGCTATTAACCCCCCCTCTAGTGACACTTCTCAATCCAATAATTGATATCAGAGCGGGGGCGCTAAGATTTGGTGTAACCACCAATCTAGCAAATTTTTTATTTTCTTTTCATTTTATTTTTGGGCTTTTGGTTAATTCTTCTCCCGCACTACTAATCCAAGATGAAGTATTGGCAATTTGTGTTTTTGTTTTTGTGTTTTCAAGTATCTCTTTGCCTCGGGAGTAGCTCACGGTAAAACGAGCATAACTTTTCATACAAGTGGACCCACAAAATGTGCTACCCACAAAATCGAAGCTCTCTCAAAGATCTATATTTCTTATGGGGGTAAACCCCCACAGCAAGCTATTTTCAATCCCAAAAAATGACATTTAGTACCTTTTCGGGGAGATCAAAGGTCATAAGTGCTTAGTTCTTTGTTTAGCTTTTTATTTTTTTCATTTATTTCTTTTTAATATTTTCTGCATTACTAATCCAAGACCAAGTCTTGAAATTTCTTTTGGTTTTATTCGTGTTTTTGCAAGATAATTAATGGCTCACATTGAGGGGTATAGCACCACCCGACCACCGTTCTTTAACGGAAATTATTTCCATTATTGAAAAGGTCGGATGGAGTGTTTCTTGAAAACACAAGTCAAGACTTGGATAATAATCCAAACCGGCTTTGCTCTACCAACCAATAATCAAGAAGAGCCTTTGGACTTCGACAAGTGGACCAACGCAACCAAAAGGCAAGACGAAGTCGATGCAAAAGCAACCGAAATTTTGCAGTGCAGCCTATCCAAAGAGGAGCTCAACCGCGTTGTCCCGTTCATAAGCACGAAGGATCTTTGGAACAAGCTCATCGAGCTTCACGAAGGAACCAACGATGTTAAGGTATGTAAAAGGGACCTATTTTTAAATAAGCTATATAATCTAAAGATGCAGGATCACGAGACCGCCACCCAACTACATGCATGGATTCAAGACATCGTCAATGGTCTCCACTCGATCGAGTAAGCTGTAGAGAACCGAGACCTAATAAGGTATGCACTAAATGCCTTCCCTAGGACTACCTTGTGGGCATCCATGGTCGATGCCTACAAAGTTTCTAAGGATCTTTCTAAAATTAGGTTAGATGAGCTCTTTTTGAAATTCAAACTTCACGAACAAACTAATGCGGTCTTGGCCGAGAGAGGTATTGCTTTGCTTGTAAAGGAGAAGAGCAAGCCACCTCTCGAGAAAGAAGAAAGGAGAAGAGTAAGCCACCTCTCGAGAAAGAAGAAAGATCCGAACCCGAGGCGAACCTGAGTCCGAATCTGAAGAGGAGGTCGCAATAGTAAACATGGTCTGGAGAATAATCTGTAAACAAAGGGAGCAATCAAAGAACAAGAAGAAGGGGCACTACAAATCAAAAATGAGGCCAAAGAAAAAGGGATCTAAGAAGGCCTTTCATGCAACTTGGGACGACGAAGAAGAAGGCGTCGGCATAGCCTTCATGGCAAGATCGATAGAGTCCGAGTCAAAGTCTGAAGCCGAATACGAATCCAACTCCGACTCCGAGGATGATTTCGAGAAGAGACTTAAAGCCAGTTCAAAAGAAAAGATTAAGGTAAGCCGTTCATTAATTGCAAACTTATATCATGCAATTAAGATGCTAAATAGGAAATTGACTAAGTCCGAGTCTAGAGTTGAGACATTACTTGAGGAAGTTGAAACCCTCAAGCAAGAGGCTATTCTAACCTCTTCAACTAGTCAAGTTCAAGAGGGAAACTCAACTCAAGTTGAAAAACTTGAGGAGAAGAATTCTTGTAGGGACCTTCGTGACTGCTAGAGGGGGGGTGAATAGCGTGTTCATCGTAGGATGATGGAATTCAATCACAATCGGATGCTTTCTACAATTTGATTAGTGTGTAGCAGAAATAATTGAAATAAAGCAATAACAAAATACAAGCAAACAAACACGACAATATAACGTGATTCAGAACCGAATGGTTCCTACTCCATGGATCGAGCTCAAACGAGCTCTAGCGATGCGACCACACACCACTAATCCAATAAACTCTTTCTCGGAACAATCCGAAGGTGGAGAAACCTCTTACAATTGTTTACAACAATAAAAAAATAGATACAAGCAAATACAAATATGAAATATGTTACAAGTAAGGAAAAACACTTTACAATTGCTCTTTTGATTGCTTGATCTTTGGTTGCTTGAATTGCACTTGGAGACCCTGATTTGCAGCAACAAATTGCCCCAAACACATCAAATAACCGGTTCCAAAAATCCTCCTTCCAAGCTGCTTTTATAACCTACAATCGGGCTGAATTTTCGCCTAGCAGTCGACTGATCGGAAACATCAGTCGACTGCCCCTGTAGCCGTTGTGAGACAATGACATGTGCCACGTTGGATAAGTTCCAACGAACATACCATTAGTCGACTGATCATACCCATCAGTCGACTGATGTCTCAATCAGTTAAGTGTTCGGGCTGATCACTTGACTGGAGAACTCTCTATGCCCGAGTTTTCGACCATTAGTTGACTGATCTCCAAATTAGTCGACTGATCAAGCCATCAGTCGACTGCCTAATGCTGGCAGTCGACTGCTAGGCCATCTTCCTGTAGTCAAACCCTAGATGACTCTCATCAGTCAACTGACCATAATCCCAGTCGACTGATACACCTTAAACATGAGGTTTAAACCCAAGTATGGTGCCCTCATACTTGCTAGACGACCCTTAGCCTAGACCTAAGCCTTCTAGCCACCTCTGTCAGCCACACACCTATCGGATCCCTCCAAGTCATACATGACTTGTTTATCCATACGCTAGCCTTCAAGTGCTTCCATCAGCTTTGTCATGCTAAGTTGATCTATACCGCCAAGGCACATTGGACTTACGCTGCCAAGACTCCCGCTTGGACTTTACGCCGCCAACCATTGGACTTATGCTACCAAGACTCCTGCTTGGACTTTACGCCGCCAACCATTAGACTTATGCTTCCAAGACTCCCGCTTGGACTTTACGCTGCCAATATTCCCCTTGGACTTTCCAAATGCTAAGACTCAAGCTTGGAATTTCCCTTGCCAACCCATGTTGGACTTTCTATGCCAAGACCCATGATTGGACTTTCCTTTGCCAACCCATGTTGGACTTTCTCTTGCCAAGACCCATGCTTGGACTTTACATGCCAAGTACTCAAGACTTGGACTTTCCCAATGCCAAGTGTCCCACTTGGACTTTCCATGCCAAGTACCCATGACTTGGACTTTACCATGACAATCACATTGTCATATGTTTTTGTCGAACATCAAAACATCGCTCGAGTTCAACTCGAGTCCGGTCAATCGTGACCTGAGCCGATTGCACCAACAATCTACCCCTTTTTGATGTTTGACAAAAACAACCTTGAGTTAGGCCCCTAACTCAAATTCCCTTACCAATTATTCCAAATTGGTAATTCCATACATTCTTCCCCTTTTTGACATACATCAAAAAGGTTAACCCAAGGAGGTTAATGTCTCATATCCAATGAGATTTTATAATCTCCCCCTTGGTCCAAAAATACCTAGGATGCCTACAATCTTCCTAGTGATTAGTCCCATATCACTCAAGAGAGGCACTCCTATGAAGTCTCCCAATTTCCAAATTGGGCATCTCAAATTCCCATTTCTCCCTCTCATGAGGAAAAATAGCATCCATCATCCTATTATGGATACCTCCCCCTAAAGGCTTGCTCCCCCTTGACCATTGCACCAACAATGTCCTTGGGAAGTCCCTAAGCCAATAGAAACTCTAAACCATCAAAATTAAGGTCCAAAGTTCAACATTGAACTTTCCCACACCTTAAAATTGATACATCACCCTAACAACTCTCCTAATCCATATCCAATGAATTTTCACCCTTTATAATGCATTCCAAAGTATATCCTAGGGTTAGGAGTGGTAAGGGAACCCTAACATAGCTAAAATTGGGCTAAACAAACCTTGTTTACTCGAAATCAGACTTGGCAGTCGACTCTATCAGTCAACGGTCGACTGCCTTACCCATCAGTCGACTGTCATCAAGCGACAGTCGACTGATAACTGAAAATTCTGATTTTTAGTTATCAAAATCAAATTTCAAAAAAGCATAAGTAATTATACGTATATCGAAAAATTGTGAAAATTCATACGTACATTACTTATAAACAATACAATGGGTGAAAAATATTAGAAAAATAATTTACCCATAAAATAGCGAAATTGACACAAAGTTCAAAAGTGAAGAAAAACTTCAATGTTTTAGCTAACTTTGTATCAACTTCATTAATGGTGATTGCTATCAAAAGATAGACTTCACCAAGATTTTACAAAATGATTTTAAAATATTTTTAAAACCTTATATTGGATCATATTCTTTGGGCTTAATGTACATGGCTTGAACATAAGATTTCCCAAAAGATCCAACAATAATATAAGATGAGTTAAAGTTCATCTAGATGCAAAAACTATGCACCTTGAACTCAATTCATTTCCTAGCATCTCACATGTATATAGAGTGTATCAATACACATACATATCAATGTAATGTGAGATGTGGGTTTTGTTCTCCTAAACTAGGGTTTCATGCATTTTCTAGGGCAATACTACTTGATTCCCTTATACATGGGACTTCAAGTTATGCCACTTGTCCTTAATTCAATTTTTTTAATGCATGAAATGATCATGGCATAAATGATAACATAAATAAACATGGCCAATGATCATGATGTCATGATATATGATATAATCTTAATATACATGACATTAAACCCTAATCCTAAACATACTCATGACATTTTATATGATAAAGATAAATACGCTGTCATGGCATGTTATATGACAAACAAAGCATGGCAAATATAAAGGTATATAATACCTAAATTTTAATGTTATTTGCCATTTGTTATTATTAAGTCCATTTTGCCACATTGTCAATTATCTCCCAAGTGTGCCAAAAACCCAAAATGGCACACAATGACTTCTAAACTTAAATTATGCTAATTTGATTGATTTTTCATAATCTTCAAAATATATTGGCACATCCTAAAATCCTTTAAGATAAAAATTCAAACCACACTTCCAAGGTACCCATAACCTTGAAAATGACCTAAAGTGCCACCTTTACAATGGTTAGGTTAACTACCCATTCATTCAAGGTTGGCACACTTAAACTCATATAGCGTGAATCGATCACGCTCTTAGGAACCCAAAACCTATTTGAGCTCCTTGGGTTTACTAGGTATTCCTTAGGGATAACCTCCCTAGATACCCTCCTAATGACCCTCCTAGGCTTGGTAGCCTTGGTCATTTGGGTCTTGCCTAGATCAACTCTTGAGGTAACTCCCCTTTTGACCTTCTTAATGGCTTCCCTAGGTTTCCTTGAAACCCTAACCACTAGGCACACACCTTGGTTACCCTTAGGGATGACTTCCCTAGTAACCTTGGTCTTCCTATACCTAGTTTGAGTTCCATAATCAAATGGAGCATTGTGATTGGTATTTTTGGGCTTAAGCTTGCCCTTAGTGGGACCTTGCTTTCTAAGACCTAGACCTTGACTCTTAGACCTAGATTTTTGATCATTTGACCCTATAATTGAATTTTGCATCTTTGCAAGGGTCCTCTCCAATTTCTCAAGACTTGACCTCAAGGCTTGATTTTCTAACTCTAATTGTCCAATTTTTTATTTTTCATCTATTCTTTGGACATGAGCCTTCCTAGGTAAATGCCTAGTCCATTTAGGGTTAAAACCTAGGTGATCTTCTATTTTCTTAATGGATTCCCTAGGTAAGTTTTTTCTAGGGATATTAGTCCCAAATTTTTCTTTATTTGAAATATGATATGATTTTGCACCTAGACTATAAAATCTATTTCTAGCATGCTCTTTATGATAAATAGAAAAATTGCTAACATTATTTCTAGCATGCTTTTTCCTATAACATAAAGAAGGTGCATTAATAAATTTTACCTTGGGGTTAGCTTTCAAAGCTCCCCCTACTTGTGATGCTCCCTATTTATCTTTGATTTCCTTCTTCCTAGGGCATTGACTTCTATAATGCCCCTTTTGATGGGGCTTGAAGTATACTATGAGCTCCTTGCTCTTGATGGTTGAGGCTCCGGTCTCCTTGATCTTTGGCACCGGTGGAGCTTTCTTGACCCTTTTAGGACACTTACTCTTGTAGTATCCTTGCTCCCTACACTCAAAACATATTATATAATTTTTAATTTTGACTACAATGTTTGAGTTACCTAGGTCAATGGCAGCCGGATTTTGAGCTTCTTCATCTTGACCAGATGTTGAAGGCTCTTCTCCTTTCTTCGGCATGGAAGGTGATCCCTCCTCCCCCTAAATCCTAGAGGTAGAGGCTTCTTCCATCTCTTCTTCCTCTTTCGATCCGGATGTTGATTCCCTATCAACCTTCGAATCCTCAAGCTCTTGGGATGAAGATGTGCTTGCTTCTTCTTGAGCTTGAGAGGATGAGCACTCCTCCTCTTCTTCTTCTTCTTGGACCGGTGATGGATTTTCGTGATATTTTTCCAATTCGCTCCAAAGCTCCTTAGAATCCATGTAATACCCTAGGCTACACAAGATGTCATTAGGAATCAAATAAAAAATAAATTTGATTACCTCCTTATTTTTCTCGAAGGCTTGGACTTGCTCTTCGTTCCATCTCTTCTTCTTGAGGTATCCACCTTTTGGTCCTCTAGGATATTTAAATCCTTCCATCAAAATGGACCATTCTTCAAAATCCTTCATCATGATGAAGTCTTCAATTCTTCTCTTCCATGAATTGAATCCTTCTTGTCCATAAAGTGTATACGGGACTGGTGTGTTGATGTCCCATCCTAGTTGTTCTTCAAACTCTATCTTCTTGCCCTCTAGCGGTGCTCTCTTGGTTGTTAGTCAGTAGAAGAGCGGCCTCACTCTGATACAAATTGTAGGGACCTTCATGACTGCTAGAGGGGGTGAATAGCACGTTCATCGTAGGATGATAAAATTCAATCGCAATCGTGTGCTTGCTACAATTTGATTAGTGCATAGCAAAAATAATAGAAATAAAGCAATAACAAAATACAAGCACACAAACACGACAATATAACGTGGTTCGGAACTGAATGGCTCCTACTCCACGGATCGAGCTCAAACGAGCTCTACCGATGTAACCACACACTGCTAATCCAATAAACTCCTTCTCGGAACAATCCGGAGGTGGAGAAACCTCTTACAATTGTTTACAACAATAAAAATATAGATACAAGCAAATACAAATATGAAATACATTACAAGTAAAGGAAAAACACTTTACAATTGCTCTTTTGATTGTTTGATCTTTGGTTGCTTGAATTGCACTTGGAGACCCTGATTTGCAGCAACAAATCGCCCCAAACATGTTCAAGAAATGGTGCCAAAAATCCTCCTTCCAAGTTGCTTTTGTAACCTACAATCGGGTTGGATTTTCGCCTAGTAGCTGACTAATCGGGACCATCAGTCGACTTCCCCTGTAGCCATTTTGAGACAACGACATGTGTCACGTTGGATAAGTTCCAATGGACGGACCATCAGTCGACTGATCATACTCATCAGTCGACTGATGTCTCAATCAGTCGAGTGTTCGGGCTGATCACTCGACTGGAGAACTCTCTATGCCCAAGTTCTCGACCATCAGTCGAATGATCTCCAGATCAGTCGACTGATAAAGCCATCAGTCGATTGCCCAATGTTAGCAGTCGACTGCTAGGCCATCTTCCCATAGTCAAACCCTAGTTGACTCCCATCAGTCGACTGATCATAGTCCCAATCGACTGGTACACCTTAAACATGAGGTTTTAACCCAACTATGGTGCCCCCGCTAGCCTTCAGGTGCTTCCATCGGCTATGTCATGCTAAGTTGATCTATACCGCCAAGGCACATTGGACTTGCGCTGCCAAGACTCCCACTTGGACATTATGCCACCAACCATTGGACTTATGCTGCCAAGACTCCCGCTTGGACTTTACGCCACCAACTATTAGACTTATGCTTCCAAGACTCCCTCTTGGACTTTATGCCACCAATATTCTCCTTGGACTTTCCAAATGCCAATACTCAAGCTTGAACTTTCCCTTGCCAACCCATGTTGGACTTTCCATGCCAAGACCCATGCTTGGACTTTCCTTTTCCAACCCATGTTGGACTTTCCCTTACCAAGACCCATGCTTGGACTTTACATGCCAAGTACTCAAGACTTGAACTTTCCCAATGCCAAGTGTCCCACTTGAACTTTCCATGCCAAGTAACCATGACTTGGACTTTACCATGACAATCACATTGTCATATGTTTTTGTCGAACATCAAAATATTGCTCAAGTCAAACTCGAGTCTGGTAAATCATGACCTGGGCTGATTGCACCAATAATTCTCTCTTGAAAGGATGAGTTCAAGAGGTCGAGGCAAGGTTGGAAAATTTCATGTTGTGATCCAAGAATCTTAACTGACTACTTGGAATCAAAGATCCGTGTACAACAAAGTCAGACTCGGGTTTATCTCAAGGACTATGAATAGATTCTTGGTGCAGGGGCACTAGATAATCGAACCTAGATTTTGATTATGGCAAAGATCCAAAGTTAAGGTCATATTATTATCTCATGAGCTGAATTAAGTGTGTAGGAAATGGTTAAGCTAAGCCGAAGGTAAGCGACACTCGGAGAATCCCGAGTCGGGAAACTGTGGTGGTCGGGCGACACCAAGGGAACTTCATGGGAGTCGAAGAACCTAGGTGGAAGACCGGAAACAAAGTGACAAGTCATAAAGGACCAAAGGTAAGATCGTGTGAGTAAGAGATGATAAGGTCATGTCCTCTGTACGGGGACGACCGTAGGCTGTGATCCGACTTAGACTTCATGTGGTAGGTCTAGGCCAAGATCGGACAGTAAGAAACCATCGCATTTATCATTTTCCGTGCTAACCTCTTACTGTATGGAAGTGGCTAGGCTGGCAGTCGACTGTTGGCAATTGGGCAGTCGACTGATGCACATCAGTCGACTAATAGAGGGCATCAGTTGACTGATGGCGATGAATCAACATTTTGTTCTAGGTCAAAATGGATAATGTTTGTCGCAACCACTTCGCGATAAAATATGGTACCACCTCGTGATCAGTTCCAAAAGATGAGAAGACTTATTCCAAGGCAAAACTCTATAAAAAGAGGGGAGGACTCCAACCTAAAAATCCATCAAGATTATTCTTAAGTGCTCCTACAACGCCAAAGCTCCAACAACGTCATAACGCCGACACTATGTCAAGCTTTCATCTTCTTCGTCAGCAACAACAACAAGTATTTTTGTTTACTATATTCTTTATTTTAATCGTAACGAGGTGAGGTAGGCTTGTTGCCTCATCCTCGTGCTTTCGGTTTTGTGTTCATTGTCTCCTACCTCCAACGAGGAGGGGACCTTATAGTGGATTGCCCCTTTGTATGTGGTCAAGGATCATGGGGCCTTGGAGTAGCAAGCTGGGTTGTGAACCAAGTAAAAATAAACTTGTCCTTTTTATTTTTCCGCTGTGCTTGCTCATATATCGAACGAACGAAAAGAAAAATTTTACACTCGCTATTCACCCCCCCTCCCCCCTCTAGTGACGCTTCTCGATCCAACATGGATCTTATATGTCTAATGGGGTCGAGGTTTCTAGAATAGTTTAAGCACTTCTAGTATAGTTCCAAGGTAGTATGTGGAGTTCTAGACCAGTATATGTGTTTCTAGGGCAGTTTGGGCAGGTTTAGAGCACTATGTACAGTTTCTAGAAAAGTTTAAGCACTTCTAGTATAGTTCCAAGGTAGTATGTGGAGTTCTAGACCAGAATATGTGTTTCCAGGGTAGTTTAGGTAGGTTCAGAGCACTATGTACAATTTCTAGATAGTTTAAGCACTTCCAGTATAGTTCCAGAGTAGTAAGTGGAGTTCCAGACTAGTATATGTGTTTCCAAGGCAGTTTGGGCAAGTCCAGAGCACTATGTATAGTTTCTAGGATAGTTTAAGCACTTCCAGTATAGTTCCAGGGCAGTATGTGGAGTTCCAAGGTAGTTTGGATAGGTGTCAAACACTATGTACAGTTTCAGGGTAGTTTAAGCACTTCTGTATAGTTCCAGGACAGTTTGGATAATTGTAGAACACTATGTACAGTTTCAGGGTAGTATGTGGAGTTCCATATCAGTATATGTGTTTCCAGAGCAGTTTGGGTAGTTTCAGAGCACTATGTACAGTTTCCAAGACAGTATAAGCAATTCCAGTAGAGTTTCAGGGCAGTATGTGGAGTTCTAGGGAAGTTTGGATAGGTACAGAACACTATGTATAGTTTCAGGGCAGTTTAAGCAGTTCCAGTATATTTCCAGGGCAGTATGTGGAGTTCTAAAGCAGTATGTGCAGTTCCAAAGCCATTTAGACTGGTTCAGACCAGTATGTGTAGTTCTAGGGTGGTATAATCAATTTCAGCGCAGTATAAGCAATTGTAGTACAATTTAGGTAAGGCCAGAATAGTTCTAGGGTGTATAAGCAATTCCAGGGCAGTATAAGTAATTCTAGTACAATATAAGTGAGGCCAGAGCAGAGCCAGCGTAGCACAAGTAATTCCACGGTAGTATAAGTAGGTCTAGTATGGTTCCAGAGCAATTTAGGCAGTTCCCAGAGTAGTGGGTATAATTCCAAGGCAGTATGTGCAGTTCCAAAGCAGTTTGGATAGGTTCAGACCAATATGTATAGTTCCAGGGGCAGTATAAGTAGGTATAGTACAGTTTCAGGGCGATATAAGCAATTCCAGGGTAGTATAAGTAGGTTCAGTGTAGTTCTAGGGAGGTTCATGTAATTCCAAGGCAGTATAAGTAGGTCCAGTACAGTTCTAGGGTAGTATAAGTAATTCCAGGGTAGTATGGTAGTTCTTGGGTAGTGGTTAATTTTAGAGCAGTTGGTGTAGGTCTAAGTGTTCTGAATGGGTCCAAGACGGTCAGTGCATTTGCTGAAGGGGAAAAGGGGTGTGCCGAAGGATTGGAGGTAACGATGAAAGGTTGAGGGTGGTTAGTTTAGAATAGTCATATGTATCTTTCTATTTGAGATTAACACGTGGTAGGAGGTATTTTTTTAATCAGGAGTAGAAAAACGGTTAGAGGACAGCTTGGCAGAGGGGAATTTACATACATTCACCACTAGGAGAAGGCAGGGGGCTTCGTCTATAAAAGGGGCAGAAGACGGGATCGGGGATGGTTGTTTTCTTCTCCATTTTGGTATCTCTGAGATCTCGCTTCTTTTCCAATTCATTACTTTTCTTTTCATACTCATACTGACTTGATCGTCGGAGTGTCCGTGCTGGGTAGCCGACCAACCCTTAACGTTTCCCCTTGGTGTAGTAGATCCAGCTCAATCCTGAGGATCACGAGTAACCCTTCAAGCTGATCTTTTTTCCCTAGTTCTCTTTCTTAGTGTTAGATCTAGCATCTCACAAGGAAAGGGAGGGCGATCTTGGGGATCAAAAGAAGCAAGCACCATCAAATTGGCACTGCCTGTGGGAACCTAAACAAAAAGTCGTGATGGTCAATACTAGAAGGACATTGAAGGAGCCAGCAGAAGGAGAGAGATCTGTCTCTAGTACTTCCCAAGGGGGCACTAGTAAAAGGCGATGGGAACCTCTGTATAAGGAAGATCTTATGCATATTATGGCAGAGATGATGGACCAGATGTCGCAAAGGGCTACCCCGAAAAAGGTTAAAGAAGATATCTCTGATAGTGAATCTAAAGAAGAGGGAGGTAAGATTTCTCAATTAAAGAAAGGTTCTAGTGCTTGTAAAAAAGGAAAGGGGAAGGAGAAATGTGTGGCCCCTTTGGGAGATGTAGCATTGGAAGAGGATGTTCCTACTGTAGGGACTATTATACAAATAGAGGAGGAAACTCCTTTTGTCGAAAGTATTTTAAATGATGAATTACCTTGACGATTGTGGCTTCCTCAGATATTTGAATATGCCGGTTCTTCTGATCCTAAAGTTCATTTAAGAAAATTTGAGAATGCCGCTTTATTATATCACTATATCGATGGGGTCAAATGTTGGGTATTCCTTACTACTTTAACAGGACCGACAGAGCAATGGTTTAGTGATTTAAAGCCGAAAAGTATTGCATCTTTTAAAGGTTTCTCCACACTATTTGTAGGGTGTTTTTCCAGTGCTAAGAAATATTTGCCTTACCCTTTGTGTCTTTTTGATCTTAAGCAAAGAGAGCCAGAAAGTTTGCAGCAATATGTACATAAATTTACACAAGTTGCTCGTGAGATTCCTGCAGTAGAGCCAGGTATAATGATGGGAGATTTTATTCAGGGGCTCAGAGAGGGGGACTTCTTTAAATCCTTAGCTAAGAAGCCTCTTGTAAGCTTTGAAGATCTGTTGTCCCGGGCTGAGAAATTTATTAATTTAGAGGATGCTCAGAAGTCTCAAAGAACTTCACAGGATTTCAAGGTAACGAAAAGATCCGAAGGGAGAATTGAATGGGTGAGGCTTGTCCGCCCTATAGGAGACAGAACTTTGTATGCTCCCCTATGTTGGATCGAGAAGCGTCGCTAGAGGGGGGTGAATAGTGAGTGTAAATCTTTTCGTTCGTTCATTCGATACACGAGTAAGCACAGCGATAAAATAAAAAGACACATTTATTTTTACTTGGTTCACAACCCAACTGTTGCTACTCCAAGGCCCTAATGGTCCTAGACCGCATACGGAGGGAAAAGCACTATAACATCTCCTCCTCATTGGAAGTAGGAGACAACGATCACAAAACTGAAAGTACGAGGATGAGGCAACAAGCCTACCTCACCTCGTTACGAATAAAAACAAAGAATACAATAATACAATATGTTATTTGTTGCTGCTGCCGACGAAGAAGGTGAAAGCTTGGCGTTGCATCGACGTTATGACGGTGTTGGAGCTTTAGCGTTGTAGGAGCACTTAAGAATAATCTTAATGATGTTTGGAGTTGGAATCCTCCCCCCCTTTTATAGAGTTTGGACTCTGAATATGTCTCCTCATCTTTTGGAACAGATCATGAAGTAGTACCAAATTATATCGCGAAGTGGCTGCGTAAAACCTTATCCATTTTGACCTAGCGCAAAGGCCGATTCGTCTCCATCAGTCGACTGATGCCTCCCATCAGTCGATTGATGAGCATCAGTCGACTATCAGCCTGGCTACTTCCCTGCAATAAGAGGTTAGCATGGAAAATGGTAAATACGACGGTTTCTGACCGTCCGATCTCGACCTAGACCTTCCACAGGAAGTCTTAGTTGGATCGCCGCCTACGGTCGTCCCCGTAAAGAGGACACGATCTTACTTGCGCTCACTCACACGAGCTCACCTCAACTTGTAGCTTATGCTTCCGGTCTTCCACCTGATTCCTTCGGCTTTCTCCGAAGTCATCCCGGTATCGCCCGACCACCACGGCTCCCTTCGGGTGTCGCTGACCTTCAGCTCTAGCTTTAGCACTTTCTGCACACTTGATTTAGCTCGTGAGATAACGATGTAAACTTAACTTTGTGTCTTTGCCATAATCAAAACACAGGTTCTATTATCTGGTGCCCCTGCACCAACAATCTCTCCCTTTTTGATCTATGGCAAACCAACACAAAGTTAAGGGAAATTAAAGCATAAAATAAGTATAGTAAATGATGAATGTCATTTCCATAAACTTCCCCTCGACCAAAACTCCCTCTTAACCAAAACTCCCCCTTAACCCTAGGTGAGTTTTGAAAGAGATACTTTAGTTTTCAAAATCAAATTTCGTGTTACCCCCTTAACTTTCACTCTTCTCCCCCTTTTGCCATAAATAAAAAAAAAATGTTGGGGTTTTTGTATAAAATAGGGGTTTAAAAACAATATCGTATATGCATGCATCTAGATAAATCAAATATGAGTCCCAGCATGCATCTAGCAGTAGTTAGATAGATTGGTTCGAGGTGTCCCTCTGCACCAATAATCTAAAGGTTTGTAATATAACCCTTAGGGTTAGTTTGCTCTCCCCCTTAGTCAAATATATGAAGTATAAGAGATGTAGGGGGCGCTAAACTTTGTCCTAAAGAGTTGTAAATAGTCATTAAGTATAATAGAGAAAATAAGTATCATTTTGAAGAGGTTGTATTTTAAGTATATTTCAATTGTCGTTAACATCTCACCCATTCTATGTGTCTCAAAATTTGTTCACCTTATATGTTTTGTGAGATGATTTTAGGTTAATTAGAGATAGTCAACCTTTGGGTTAGATTCAGATTTAACCTTTAGATCGTTAAGTAACTTTTCGAGAAACTGGCTTCCAGGTCATGGCGAGCCACAGGGGCCTTCTTTGATCAGAACAACCACCACTTCCTTAGACAAAGCCAAATTCAAGAAAATATCACTTAAGTCACTTAGGGTTACTTCCTGGTCTAACTAGTTTAGGATACGGTGAGGTTGCTTCAGCTAGTTCCACTCGGTCAAGTGCACCAAGCTAGATACGCCTTATCTAGCTCAAATACACGAGACTTTGTTTCCCTAACGTACTATCATCTCGCCGCGTCCTGATACTATGTTATCAAGAGTTGACTAACTATTTTCCCTATCTAGCCATTCTAAAAATTAAAATACTATGCAATGGTTTTAGTCTTAGCTCCCCCTGGACCATTGAACTAATATGGTCTATTCAAATAATGAACTTGATCCTGGAGAATCCAAAACTTATTAGTCCTTATATGTGAATTCAATAAAACCTTTGGGACCCATGCTTGGACTCTTTGATGACTACGATTTACGATAGACATATATGACCTATTCGTAGTCTTTGGACAAAATCCGAATCCAGCTTTGTTGTACACGACTTTTTGGGTTCTAAGTAGTCGGTTAAGGTTTTTATATCCCAACGTGAACCTTTCCAACCTAGCCTCGACCTCTTGAACTCAGTCTTTCAAGAGAGAATTCTCCTCCTCAAGTTTTACAACTTGGGCTGAGTTTCCCTCTTGATCTTGACTAGTTGAAGAGGTTATAGTAGCCTCTTGCTTGAGGGTTTAAACCTCCTCAAGTAATGACTCAACCCTAGACTCGGACATAGTTAATTTCCTAGGAAGCATTTTAATTGTATTGTAAAGCGTATGAATTAGTGAGTGGCTAACCTTAATTTTCTTTTTTGGTCTGGCTTTGAGTTGCTTCTCGAAGTAGTCCTCGAGTTCAGAGTCGGTATTGTAATTGGATTCGGATTCGGACTCTGACTTGAACTGTTCGGGTCTTGCCATGCATGCTATGCCGATGCCTTCTTCGTTGTCCCATGTTGTACGAAAAGCCTTCTTTTGATTTGATTTGAATCGTGCCCTCTTTTGGTTCTTTAGTAGCCTCCTTTCCCTCCGAATGATCTTCCGCACTATGTTCACTATTACTTCCACCTCTTCGGATTTGGACTCTGATTCATCTTCGGGTTCGAGTCCATCTTCTTGCCTGGTAGGTGGCTTGCTTCTTTATCCTACAAGTAAAGCAATACCTCTCTCGGCTCGGACCACGTTAGTCTGCTCGTGAAGTTCAAACTCAGAAAATAATTCATCTAACCTAAGCTTCAAAAGGTCCTTAGAGACCTTGTAGGCATTGACTATGGATGCCCACAAGGTAGTCCTAGGAAATGAATTAAGAACGTACCTTAGGAGGTCGCGATTTACGACCTTGTATCCGATGGTGTGCAAGCCGTTGACAATGTCCTAGACGCGGGCGTGTAGTTACGTCGACATCTCGTGTTCCTGCATCTTAAGGTTATACAACTTATTGAAAAGAAGGTCACGTTTACATACCTTAGCATCGGACGTTCCTTCGTATAGCTTGATTAATTTGTTCCACAGGTGGTTGGCGCTAATAAATGGTCTGATGCAGTTGAGTTCCTCCTTGGATAAGCCGCATTGCAATATTTGGGTTGCTCTTGCATTGGCTTCGATTTGCCTCTTGGTTGCATTTGTCCACTTGTTAAAATCCAAGGGCTCCCCTTGATCATTGGTGGGTAGAGCAAAGCCAGTTTGGATTATTATCCAAGTCTCGACTTGTGTTTTCAAGAAACACTCCATCCGACCTTTCCAATAACGGAAATCATTTCTGTTAAAGAACGGAGGTCGGGTGGTGCTATACCCCTCAATGTGAGCCATTAAGTATCTTGCAAAACACGAATAAAAACCAAAAGGAATTCCAAGACTTGGTCTTGGATTAGTAATGCGGGAAATAATAAGAAATAAATAGAAATAAATAAGATGAATAAGAAACTAACAAAAACTAGAAACTTACGACCTTTGATGTCCCACAAAGGGTACTAAACGTTGATTTTTGGGGCTAGAAACAGCTTGTTATGAGGGTAAACCCTCATAAGAAATGTAGATCTCTCATAGAGCTTCGATTTGGTAGGTAGATCGTTTTGTGAGTCCACTTGTGTGAAAAGTTATGGCCGTTTTACCGTCGACTACTCCAAAAGAGAATACTTGCAAACACACAACGAAAAGAAGCGTACCAAGACTTCATCTTGGATTAGTAGTGCGGGAGGAAAAAAATTCTAAAAAAATATGCGACTCAAAAAATACGAAAAGACAACCAAAAAGTGCTAGATTGGTGGTTTCACCAAATCTTAGCGCCCCCGCTCTGATACCAATTGTTGGATTGAGAAGCATCGCTAGAGGGGGGGTGAATAGCGAGCGTAAATCTTTTCGTTTGTTCGTTCGATACACGAGTAAACACAGCGAAAAAATAAAAAGACACGTTTATTTTTACTTGGTTTACAACCCAGCGGTTTCTACTCTAAGGCCCTAATGGTCCTAGACCGCGTACGGAGGGCAAAGCACTATAACGTCTCCTCCTCGTTGGAAGTAGGAGACAATGATCACAAAACCGAAAGTAAGAGGATGAGGCAACAAGCCTACTTCACCTCGTTACGAATAAAAACAAAGAATACAATAACACAATATGTTACTTGTTGCTGCTGCCGACGAAGAAGGTGAAAGCTTGTCGTCGCGTCGGCGTTATGACAGTGTTGGAGCTTTAGCATTGTAGGAGCAATTAAAAATAATCTTGATGATGTTTGGAGTTGGAATCCTCCTCTCCTTTTATAGAGTTTGGCCTCTGAATATGTCTCCTCATCTTTTGGAACAGATCACGAAATTGTACCAAATTTTATCGCGAAGTGGCCGCGTCAAACCTTATCCATTTTGACGTAGCGCAAAGGCTGATTTGTCGCAATCAGTTGACTGATGCCTCCCATCTGTCGATTGATGAGCATCAGTCGACTGTTGAATGGTCAGCAATCGACTGCCAGCCTGGCCACTTCCTTGCAATAAGAGGTTAGCACGGAAAATGGTAAATACGACGATTTTTGACCGTCCGATCTCGACCTAGACCTTCCACATGAATTTTTAGTCGGATCGCCACCTACAGTCGTCCTGGTAAAGAGGGCACGACCTTACTTGCGCTCACTCACATGAGCTCACCTCAACTTGTAGTTTCTGCTTCCGGTCTTCCACCTGATTCCTTCGGCTTCCTCCGAAGTCATCTCGGTATTGCTCGACCACCACGGC
Organism: Wurfbainia villosa; assembly: GCA_025175895.1. Classification (NCBI taxonomy): domain Eukaryota; kingdom Viridiplantae; phylum Streptophyta; class Magnoliopsida; order Zingiberales; family Zingiberaceae; genus Wurfbainia; species Wurfbainia villosa. The sequence goes on along the minus strand of CM046000.1, from coordinate 29,918,191 downwards.
TCCCTCCGGGTGTCACTGACCTTCAGCTCTAGCTTTAGTACTTTCTACACACTTGATTTAGCTCGTGAGATAACGATGTAAACTTAACTTTGTGTCTTTGTCATAATCAGAATACAGGCTCGATTATCTGGTGCCCCTGCACCAACACCCTGCCCCAGTTCTCTAAGAAGAGGACTATGAATATTTGTATGGAGTAGAGGTTGTTGCGGAGACCCTTTGAGGATGATAGAGGGCATAGGAGATTGCGATCTCCTAATTTCTGAGCTTTTCATCAACAATATGAACATAATACTTAAAATTGTCAGTAGTTGGATTTGGAATTACAGAGAATTATGGGAGCTCACCCTCAAATTCGAAATTTAGTCACAAATTCAGCTCCTTATTAGCAGGGGTTTGGAGGAAGAAATTATGGAAGAGGTAATCCCAGACCTCTTATAAATAAGCCGGTGCAACGTGTACAGATAAGGGAAATAGTGCCCAATCGAGTTGAATTTGCTAATCAACCCCGTGTAAGGGGTTCCATCAATATGATATCTGGGGGATCCACTAACGGGGATTCTAATAGGGCATGAAAAAGACACAGTAGGGAAGAGTGTGCAACTGTGGTTGTTCTGCCCAGATCCAGGGGACCCATAATAGGCTTTGATGATAATGATTTAGGGGGAGTGTTAACTCCTCACACTGATGCTTTGTTTATTTCATCTCTTATTGCTAATTTTGATGTGGGAAGAATTTTTGTAGACCCCAGTAGTTCGATGGATATTTTGTATTGGGCCACTTTGGAGCAAATGGGGGTTGTCATCACTGATCTACAACCGGTAATCAGCCGGTAGGGACTTCTTTATTTGGATTTTCTGGGCATGAAGTGCAGCCGATGGCCCAGATTAAGTTACCTTTATCCTTGGGGGAAGAACCAAGGAGAAGGATAGTACTTATGAATTTCACTGTGGTAGACATACCTTCTTCGTACAATGCTATTCTGGGAAAACCTGTTTTGAGCAGTTTGCAGGTTGTGGCTTCTCCTTACCATCAGAAGCTTAAGTTTCCTATAGGGAGTGAAGTATGGGAGGTAAGAGGGGACCAACAACTCTCCCATCGATGCTATGTGGATGCTATCAGGATGGGGAAGAAGGGAAAGTTTGTTGATAAGTCTTTGCAGCAATCTAAGAATAGAGATACACTGTGTTTTGTTCAAAAGGGGGCTACTGAGGAGATAGGAGAATCTGATAAAGAAGCAATTATATTGGATGATAAGTGTGTTGAACATATTACCTTTATTGCTCGGGATCTTCCTGTGTAAATTGAAGTAGATTTAATATAATGCATTATTAAAAACATGGATATTTTCGCGTGGTCTCCGCAAAACTCATCAGGAATTGATCCTAAGGTCATGGAGCATAGATTGTATATTTTACCCATGGCAATTCCCATAAAGCAGAAGCGTCAGCATTTCGGGCTAGGGAAAGATGCTATCATTAAAAAAGAAATAGGTAAATTGTTGAAGGTTGGGCATATCAGAGAGGTACAATATCCAACTTAGTTGTCTAATGTGGTGCTGGTACCTAAGCCATCGAAAAAATGGAGAATGTGCATGGACTTTTGGGATCTTAACAAAGCTTGTCCTAAGAATTGTTATCTTTTACCCCGCATTGATCAGTTAGTGGACTCTACTGCTGGGCATCATTTCATTTCAATGATGGATGCTTATCAGGGGTACTATCAAATATCGTTAGCTAAGGAGGATAAGAATAAGGTCATTTTTATTACGGTTGAAGGAACTTTCTGCTATGTAGTCATGCCTTTCGGGTTAAAAAATGTCGAGGCTACTTACCAGAGGCCATTGGATAAGATCTTTGAAAATCAGTTAGTTTGCATTTTGAGCAGCTAATATCTAATTTGGAGGAAACCTTCGGCACTTTGCGGCAATAAAAGATGAAATTGAATCCAGAGATATGTGTGTTTGGGGTGACACAGTGTCGTTTATTAGGTTATGTGGTTATTGAGCAAGGTATAAAGGCTAATCCTATTAAAATTGAGGCTATTCAACAACAGATAGGAGCCTTCCTTTCTTTAAAATACTAAAAAGAGCTATGCGGTTCCAGTGGGATGAACATTGTGATAAAGTCTTTCAATCTCTGAAGGAATATTTGGTGGAACCCCCTTTTCTAACTAAACCTCAGCTTGGAGAGGTATTATGGGTTTATCTTGTTGGAATGTATACTGAAAGCCTAGCTCTTTTTGTATGAACATTTTTATTTTGAAATAAGAATCACATGATCATTGTTTGCACTTTATATATTTATTATATGTATGCATATTGTCTAATATTTTACATTGTAGATAACATGGTGCTTGGTGTGGCACAGAAGATCATGTTATCAGTCCCTTGTAGAATATAAGTAGAGGCTCACAACCAAGATGGTTTTGGACAAACCATTGGTATGGTTGTAGTGTAGCTTGGTATTGTTTTATCTTGAACATAGAGTTACACTAGTACACTTAGGTGTATTGAGAAGGACCGACATAGAGGTGATTCAATTTATTACTGACTACATAATTGAATCGGACCTCGGATATTATGTTGTACATACTCTTAATCCTGATATAATAACAGGCACATGTACTTAGTATTTATTTCTTTGATTTACCAGAGGGTGAGATTTAGATGGATTAAATCAATATGCCCGGTAAGTTGGGAAATGATATTATTTACATGGTGTGCCGTTGATTATAGGAGGAAACTGTGTCCTATATATTAAGTTGATGATGTCCCCTTGAGGAGCTCATAAGGTTCATCACGTAAACCTAGCTGGTTGACTTAGTCAACATGATGATAAGATTGAGTGATATGACTCGAGGAGTTAGATGTTAATTAATTGATGGTCAGTAAATCAATTAATTGACGGACATTCGATATCTTAAACACGGGGAGATGAATGTACAAATTATATATGTAGCCCATATTAATTTATGGGGGTTGGTGAGGTAGTTCAATGATGATCCTCTAGTGGAATGGAACATCATTGATGGATCAAGTTTATGTGGTTCCGATCCATCGGGTGGCCAAGATCCAACTCCTCCTTATGGTCTCTATCATAGCCTAATATAATCCTCATGAAGTCTAGATCCAAGGATGTAAAACAAAACCCTAGAACCAACGGTTGGGATTAAATCCCTAGATCCGATGGTTGGGATGAAACCCTAGAACCAACGGTTGGGATTAAATCCCTAGATCCGATGGTTGGGATGAAACCCTAGATCCGACGGTTGGGATGAAACCCTAGATCCGACGGTTGGGATGAAATCCTAGATCCGACGGTTGGGATGAAACCCTAGATCCGACGGTTGGGATAAAACCCTAGATCCGACGGTGGAGATTATATCCCTAGATCCGACGGTGGAGATTAAACGAGGCTTAAGCCCAATTCTATAAATAGAGGGCTTAGGTTGGGCGGCAAGAGATGGTTCATTTGGAATAGGGTTTTGCCTCTCAAGTTTTTTAGGCAGCTAGGGTTTTGGTGTGGTTTGGGCGGCAACAAGGAAGGTGATTAGGGTTTCTTCCTTTTCTCCTTGGTGGCCGGCGCTCACTCCTTCCTTCTCCTAGCTTTGGCCGGCCTTCTTCCTCTTCCTTTTCTCCTTGGTGGCCGGCGCTCACTCCTTCCTTCTCCTAGCTTTGGCCGGCCTTCTTCCTCTTCCTTTTCTCCTTGGTGGCCGGCGGTTCTCCATCTTCTTGGTGGCCGGTGCTTCTCCAACCTCTAGGTGGCCGGCGGCAACATTGTCACAAGTGGCCGGCGCTCATCCATTCATTCCTTGGCTGGCGGTTACATCGAGCTCCTTTGCTTGGTGGCCGGTTCTAGAAAGGAGAAGTTTTGTTTGGTTCTTCTCTTTGTTCGCAGTGAACACGGAAGGGAAGAACGCGATCTAGAAGGCTTCTACTCGTGGAGGATCTTCGCCCACACGTCGTCCACGAGGAGGATAGGACATACGGTAGAAGATCGTGAGGTATAAAAGTTTTACAACTTTATTTTCTGATCTTAGCATGTTCTTTTATGTGTTGATTATACAAGTGTGCATTTGTATATATTTTGTATAATCATGGACCCCGAAGACAAACACAAAAACCGGCGATCCGTCCGTCGTCTCTTCCGTGGCTAACCAACTAGAAGAGTTGTGTTGCTTGAACAACTAGTTTGTTCAAGCGATCACTCAAGTTGTTAGCACGACGACGAATTGGTTGTGCTAAGGAAACTCATCCCATCAGGATTAGTTCTTTCATTAGTGAAAATTTTAATCCGGGGACATGGGAGCCAATGAGTCTCCGAAGCAACTCCCTTCAAGTGGTATCAGAGCCACGGTTTCCGGTTTTGTGTTTTTTGGATTCGGTTACTTTCATGCACATATCATATATTGAGTATGCCGGATAATAGTAGGATGTGCGTAGGCTAACTTTTTGGTTGCAGGCATAAGATCCGACTATTTTGGCTATTTGGTTGTATGTGATTGTTTTGTGTGTGATTGTATGTATATTATTTGAATCCTCGGGGTTGACGAGGCTAGATTAGTATTTAATTTTTGTAATTAAATACGACATTGTTTATCCGCTCATTTTAGTTTACTTTCGATCTAGATTATTTGTACACTCCTTCGTGGAGTATAGGATCGATGGATGTAAATTAAAATGATATATCTCGACTCGGATCTCTTTGGTGACTTGCGCACGGGAAAAGATGGAGCAGACAAGGTGGCGATACGACGGGATGCGTATTAGAGAACAATGCCATAATAGTTGGAAAAATTCTGTTTTTTTTTCCATATTTATTGCTTATTTGTTTTATATGCATGTTGTGTATGCTTTAAAATTCCTCAATTTCAATTTACTAAGTGGGAGAGGGATATTTTAATTAATTCCCGCGGCCTCCATTACAATTTGACATGTAATGCAACAAACTTGTGTGTCGGCTCTGAGTGCCTTCCTCCCTGCGGACGGGTTTGTTTGCGGATCACTAGGTCAAATAATGGTTATAGGAAATTATCTAGGACCATGTGTACTTCCACAGCGGTAAGGCACATAATCCGAAATAATTCCCTTAGTATCGTGTAATGGTGCACACTTAGATGCAAATAAAAGTATCCTCCCCATCGGAGTCACTGCTTTTATTTGTAGGGCAAAGAGGAACCAACTATTAATTTTATTTGTCAAAAAGTAAGGTTGACAAGATAATAAAATTAATGGGTAAAACCTCCTCTTACAAATGTAGAATTCGTATACGTCCACACAGCGTGGCATGCGATATTCTCGGCGATTTGAGGTGTTGGTTGATTTCGGAATTTTATTATTTTGAGGTATCAATAATATTTGAAATCTAATATTTTGATCATTGTGATTTTTAGGATTTTCAAATGACTTTCAACCTACTTGCTGTGATATTAAAAGAAAATAAACTTACTGGACCAAACTATATTGATTGGAAAAGAAATCTGGATATTGTCTTAACTGCGGAGGAGTACAAATTTGTACTCTTCGAGGTCTGTCCTCCTAAGCCCACCGATGACTCTGATGAAAAGGAGAAAGAAAGTTATAAGAAATGGATCAAGGCAGATGAGATGGCGCGGTATTACATTTTGGCATCTATGTCAAATGTGTCATGCAACATCGCATCGTGCCATGCCACGCTTATGACATGATGTTAATCTCAAGGAACTTTTCGACATCGAGTAGGGCGCTAGACAGAGGCGATGAGAAACTTGATGACGACCACCATGATCGAGGGAACACCCCGTTAGGATCATGTTCTCAAGATGATGGCTCATCTTAATGAGATGGAAGTCCCTGAGCCGAGATCGATGGGGAAACCTGTGTCATCATTCTCCAGCTCTTAGGAGTTTTGAGCAGGCCTACCAACTACAACATGAACAAGAGGTTGTATTCGCTGGCGGAGCTTCGATGTAACTCCAGCGCAGAGGGCTTTTTCATCAAAGTGCTCAAGCCATGGTCGCTGTAAGGTTTCTTCCTCTAAACCAAAGGTAAGAAGAAGAAGAAGCAAGGTGGAGCAAGAAAGTGGCAAAGGGGACCTCGTGCAGGAGTGAAGAAGCCAAAGGCAAGTGCTTCACTTGCAAGCATCGACATATCGAAGGCGACCGTCTCGCCAAAAGAACAAAGGTATATCTTCTTGTTTAGTTGTTGAAACATGTTTAGCGGTGTTATCTACCAGTGCCTGGTGTGTAGATACAGGAGCCACTGATCATGTCTGTAATACTTTGCAGGGGTTCCAGGAAACCCGACGACTAGCTGAGGGAGAGATTACCGTCTTCATGGGCAATGCTTCAAAGGTGGCGGCTATTACAGTGGGAGACATTTATTTATCTTTTGATAGGAATAAAGTTTTGGTTTTGAGAAATTGTCTTTATGTACCTACTTTTAGAAAGAATTTTATTTCAGTTTCTAAATTGTTTATGGATGGATATTCTATTTCTTTTAATGGCAAAGTGGTTATAAAAAGGAATAGGGAGATTATCTGTTCTGGTACATTGGTTGGCAATTTATATACTCTTGGACCGAAAACTCCCACGATGCATATAGAAATCAACAAATCATCTTCTAAGTCTAATAAGAGAAAAGAACCTTCGCAAATGAACCAAACATATCTTTGACATCTAAGGCTTGGTCATATTAACCTAAGCAGAATTCAAAGGTTGATAGCTGATGGACCTTTGGGTTCATTAGTGGTGGAGGATCTCCCAACCTGCGAATCTTGCTTGGAAGGTAAAATGACCAAGAGGTCTTTCAAGGCCAAGGGGTATAGAGCCAAAGATGTGTTAGAATTGGTTCATTCTGATTTGTGCGGTCCTATGTCTATCCAGGCAAGAGGTGGTTTTTAATATTTCGTCTCTTTTATAGACGATTATTCAAGATATGGATACATTTACTTGATGCGTCGCAAGTCTGAATGCTTTGATAGGTTCAAAGAATTAAAGGCTGATGTGGAGAACTGTCAAGGTAAGAGTATCAAGACCCTACGATCTGATCGTGGTGGTGAGTACCTCTTGGGAGAGTTTAGGAATTACTTATCAGAGGCTGGGATTCAATCCCAATTGTCTGCACCTGGCACACCCTAGCAGAATGGTGTAGCGCAGCGAAGGAATAGGACTCTTATGGAGATGGTCAGATCGATGATGAGTTATTCTGAGTTACCTGTTTCATTCTGGGGATATGCACTGGATACAGCAATGTATACTCTGAACTTGGTTCCATCTAAATCAGTACCTTCTACTCCTGTAGAATTGTGGACTGGGCGAAAGCCTAGTCTGAGACATATTCAGATATGGGGGAGTCCAGCACATGTGCTGAAGGCTGATGCTGGTAAGTTGGAACCTCTTACAGAAGTGTGCATGTTTGTTGGCTACCCTAAGGGAACGAAAGGTGGTTTGTTTTATAATCCTAAAAATCAGAGGGTGATCGTTAGCACGAACGCCAGATTTCTAGAGGAGGATTATGTAATGAACCATAAGCCAAAGAGTAGGATTGTTCTTGAGGAGTTGACAGGGGAAGTCCCGACTTCAGTACCACCGGTACAAGAGGAGATACCATAAGTCACTACACCACGTGTCACAGAGCATACACAGGAGGCACCTCGTCGTAGTGGGAGGGTTGTTAGACAACCCGAGAGATTCATGGTTTTGGGAGAGTCTTCGGACTTAGTCCCTGGTGAACATGAACCTGATCCCTGGACATATGACGAGGCACTCCAAGATAGAGATGCGGTATCTTGGCAAAGAGCGATGGATTCAGAGATAGAATCTATGGATTCAAATCAGGTCTGGGAGCTAGTAGAACCACCCGATGGTGTAAAAGCCATTGGATGCAAGTGGATCTACAAGAGAAAGAGAGGAGTAGACGGGAAGGTTGAGACCTTCAAAGCTAGGCTTGTTGCAAAAGGGTATACTCAGAAAGAGGGTATCGATTATGAGGAGACCTTTTCGCCGATATCTATGCTTAAGTCTATCCGGATTCTCTTATCTATAGATGCTCATATGGATTATGAGATTTGGCAGATGGATGTCAAGACAGCTTTCCTTAACGGAAGTCTTGAGGAGAACATCTATATGCGGCAACCAGAGGGATTCATTGCTAAAGGCAAAGAGCATCTTGTATGTAAGCTTAATCGGTCCATTTATGGATTGAAGCAAGCTTCTAGATCTTGGAACATCCGCTTTGATGAGGTAATCCAGTCATATGGATTTATTCAAAGTCCGGATGAGCCTTGTGTATACAAGAGATGTGACGGAAACATAGCGGTGTTTCTTGTACTATACGTAGATGACATTTTATTAGTTGGCAACAATATCAAAGTGTTATCAGACGTAAGGGTATGGTTGTCTAAATAGTTTGACATGAAGGACTTGGGAGAAGTGGGACACATCCTTGGGATCAAAGTTATAAGGGATCGCAATAAAAGGATGTTGTGCTTATCTCAAGCCTCATACATTGACACTATCCTTGCTCATTTTAGCATGCAGAACTTCAAGAAAGGTTTTCTACCTTTTAGGCATGGAGTTCCTTTATCTGAAGAGATGTGTCCCAAAACATCAAAGGAGATAGAGGACATGACGGCGGTTCCTTATGCTTCGACAGTAGGAAGCCTCATGTATGCTATGTTATGTACGAGACCAGATATCTGCTTTGCCGTGGGCATGGTTACCAGATATCAGAGTAATCCTGGACAGGGACATTGGACAGCGGTAAAGCATATATTGAAGTACCTGAGAAGGACTAGGGATTATATGCTGGTTTACCGGGCAGATCAATTAGTCCCTGTGGGTTACACGGATTCGGATTTCCAATCAGATAGGGACAAGAGTGTTAGGATCTTTGTAACGGCTAGAAGGGGGTGATTAGCCTTTCTTCATTTCTACAAGCAAGTTAGCGGAAGCAATACAAATACGAATAATAATACAAGTAAGACAACAATGAAAGCAATGCTAACACTCGATGTACGTGGTTCAGAGATGACACTCCTACTCCACGGCAATTCGTAAGGTGGATTAGTCCTAGCCAAGCTTCACTATATTCTCCTTTGGATGAACCAAGGTGGAGAAACCTTTCTTACAATGCTCTCCTCTTCTTTACAATGATGGATGATTAAGAACTAGAGAAGAGGAGGTTTTGAATTGCTAAAACACTTGGGAAGGCTTGGTGAGCACGAGGGTGTAGTTAGGAATGAGAGCACTAGCTTCACCGAGCTCCCCAAGGCCCCTTTTTATAGAAGAGGGGTTGTTTTTCCCGTTGGGCCTCGATCAGTCGACTGATGCTTTCCATCAGTCGACTGTTGCCAAAGCCAACGACTTCTGAACCGAGATCTCCGCGGAGATTCGTAGCCGCAATTTCCAACGGCCAGGTGATCAGTCGACTGATCCGTCCATCAGTCGACTGATGGAGCGATCAGTCGAGTGATCGCAGGCCGCAGTCGAGTGCGACTCCATTCTGTGCTCATTTTTGTGTTGATTAGTCGATCCGCCACGCGGCGCCGATCGATGGTAATACCGATCGCCATCACAAGCTGATCGATGGTCGAGGTTTCAACTCGACGGTCGAGCACTTGACGGTCCGATCGATACTCATCAAGTGTGAGTAATTCACACTTGATTTTACACCCTAGACCTAGACTTGACCTTCTAACTCTTCCTTCATCCTTGCGCCTACCTTCAAGAGTTTCTTTCGGCCTCGTCATGTCTTGGGTTGCCAAATGCTTGGACTTTACGCCGCCAAGACTCCAAGCTTGGACTTATGCTTCCAAGACATTACTTTGGACTTCTTTTGCCAAGGTTCACTTGGACTTTATGCTGCCAAGACTACAAGCTTGGTCTTACGCTGCCAAGTCCATCCCTTGAACTTTCCTTGCCAAGATCATTCTTGGTCTTCCTTTGCCAAGGTTCACTTTGGACTTTACGCTGCCAAGACTACAAGCTTGGTCTTATGCTGCCAAGTCCGTCCCTTGGACTTTCCTTGCCAAGATCATACTTGGACTTCTCTTTTACCAAGGCTTCATCCTTGGATTTCCCTGTCACTTAAACATATTCGTAATTAGATCACAGAACATTGCCTAACTTAGATGATTATCCAAACATCAAAACATATATAAATGATTTGGAGTATTGTTGCACCAACAATCTCCCCCTTTTTGATGTTTGAAAATCATTTAAGTTAGGTCTTTAAAAATACACACATAATCATATTTTCAATATGAATTATAACTTAAACACTCCTTCTCCCCCTTTGACATACATCAAAAAGAGAAGGATGCAAACATGAAAGAATTAATGTGTTGGATCTTGGACTAAGGTATAAGATTGAAATTAAGCTCCCCATTAATCCAAGATATGCTTTATAATGTGTAAATAATATTTGAAGAAAAGCAATATTTGAAGTTAAGTCCTAACTTTGCACCAACAATGGATTTTGGGGATGAAAAAGATATAATATATGAAACTCCCCCTAAAACACTGCAATAAACAGTCCTAAAACTTGTGTATACGCAATATTATCATACTATAGTTTTAGGATATCAAGGATACACTAAATATCATAAAATGGAGCTTTTTATCAGAAAATACAGTGTATATGGTTTCTGAACGATCAGTAATCCGCTAAAATCAGTTTGACCTTTTCACTTAACTTCAGAAATGCATTATAAATTCTAGAAACCTCGAAAAATCACGAAATTTTGTGTACACATTTATGAGATCATACTTTATTAAGGAAAAATAGTTTTAAAAATATATGTTCTCCAGATTTCAATATTGATACAAACTTGGAACCTAACAAAAGTTCTAAAGATTTTGCACACTTTGTATCACTTTTGTGTTCCACTTGAAAACTGTTTTTCAAAATATAATAAACATAGTTTAAAATATATAGTATTTGGAATTTCCAACCATGTTCTTAGAGCTATGTATTCATTACTTGAATACAAGCCTTCCCAATGATTGGTCCATAAGGTATTCATGTCTCTAGGTGTGTCATTGGCTCATAGTAATGCATCATAACAAGCATGATGAGCCAAGTACAACTTCCCTATCATCTCACATGTTTCTAAGTGTCTCAATACAAAAATCAAGGTTTCTTAAGGCTTTTGTGAGATGTATCAAGGTATAATGCCAATATATAAATATAGGATCATGCATACCTAGAATTTTACTCTACAAAGCACATACCAAGCTCTCTCCTTAATGATGAAAATTCGGTTTCGGGAAGAGCTTTGGTGAAGATATCGGCATGGTTGGACTTAGATTCTACATAATTTAGTTCAATGTCCCCTCTTGCCACATGATCTCTTATGAAGTGATGTTTCACTTCAATGTGCTTGGTCCTAGAGTGATGTACCGGATTTTTGGTTAAGTTGATGGTACTCACATTATCACAATAAACTTTAATGTTAGAGTAATGTAGCTCATAGTCCACAAGGGTATGCCTCATCCAAAGTAATTGAGCTACACAACCCCCCATAGCCACATATTCGGCTTCGGTGGTTGATAAGGCAACACAATGTTGCTTTCTACTACTCCAACTAACTAGGGAGGACCCAAGAAATTGGCATCCACCACTAGTACACTTCCTATCCAATTTGCACCCGGCATAATCGGAATCGGTATAACCAAGCAATTCAAACGACCTAGTCCTAGGATACCAGAGTCCTACATTTAGGGTGCCTTTAATGTATCTTAAAATTCTCTTAACGGCTACTAAATGTGATTCTTTGGCACAAGATTGGTATCTTGCACACATACCTACCGCAAATAAGATATCGGGTCTACTAGCGGTTAGGTATAGTAGGCTACCAATCATACTCCTATAAAGTTTAAGATCAATTGATTTTCCTTCATGATCACTATCTATTCTAGTGCTAGTGGCCATAGGAGTGGTTACAATTTTGGCATTTTCCAAACCAAATTTCTTGATCATTTCATTTGCATATTTGGTTTGATAAATATGAATCCCTTCATTGGTTTTCTTGACTTGTAAACCTAGGAAAAATGTAAGCTCTCGAACTAAACTCATTTCAAATTCATTTTCCATATTTTTTATAAAGTCTTGAAGAAGATCATCATTTGTTGACCCAAAAATGATGTCATCAACATATACTTGGGCTATGAATATATCCTTGAATGTTGACTTTATAAACAACGTTTGATCTACTTGGCCTCTTCTAAAATCCTTAGAAATTAAGAAAGATGACAATCTTTCATACCATGCCCGAGGAGCTTATTTTAACCCATATAATGCTTTCCTAAGCTTACATACATGGTTTGGATAATCTATGTTCTCAATTCTAGGTGGTTGCTCTACATATACTTCCTCCTTAATATAACCATTTAAGAATGCCGATTTAACATCCATTTGGTAAAGTTTAAATCCCATATAGGAAGCATACCCTAAGAGAATTCTAATAGATTCTAACCTAGCAACCAGGGCATAAGTCTCATCATAGTCAAGCCCCTCAACTTGATTAAATCCCCTAGCAACCAACCTAGCCATATTTCTAGTGATATTTCCTTGCTCATCTAGCTTATTCCTAAAGACCCATCTTGTGGTAATTATGGTGCTATCATTGGGTCTAGGTACTAACTCCCATACTTAACTCCTCTCAAATTGAGCCAATTCATCTTGCATTGCCAAAATCCAATCCGGATCATGTAATGCATCATTGATCGATTTGGGCTCAATTTGTGAAATGAGAGCTACTTGACTAGTAGGAGGTCTATGAAATGACTGTAGGGAGTTGCTTCGGAGGCTCATTGGCTCCCATGTCCACGGATTAAAATTTTCACTAATGAAAGAACTAATCCGGATGGGATGAGTTTCCTTAGCACAACCTATTCGTCATCATGCTAACAACTTGAGTGATCGCTTGAACAAACTAGTTGTTCAAGCGACACAACTCTTCTAGTTGGTTAGCCGCGGAAGAGACGACAGACCGATCGCCGGTTTTTGTGTTTGTCTTCGGGGTCCATGATTATACAAAATATATACAAATGCACACTTGTATAATCAACACATAAAAGAACATGCTAAGATCAGAAAATAAAGTTGTAAAACTTTTATACCTTACCATCTTCTACCGTATGTCCTATCCTCCTCGTGGACGACGTGTGGGCGAAGATCCTTCTCGAGTAGAAGCCTTCTAGATCGCGTTCTTTCCTTCCTTGTTCGCTGCGAACAAAGAGAAGAACAAAAGAAAACAAAACTCCTCCTCTCTAGAACCGGCCACCAATCAAAAGAGCTCGATGTAACCGCCGGCCAAGGAGTGAATGGATGAGCATCGGCCAACTTGTTGCAATGTTGCTGCCGGCCACCTAGAAGTTGTAGAAGTGCCGGCCACCAAGAAGTTGGAGAACCGCCGGCCACCAAGGAGCAAAGGAGGAGGAAGAGAGGAGCACTGGCAATGGATGAGAAGAGGATGAGGGGCGCCGGCCAAAACCCTAGGGAGAACCAAGCTTGCCGCCCACTTCTAGCCGCCCAAAACCCTAGCTCCTATAGGGTTTGTTGCCGCCCACTTTGAGATGAGCAAAACCCTAATTTCCAATTGAACCATTATCTTGCCGCCCAACCTAAGCCCTCTATTTATAGAATTGGGCTTAAGCCTCCTTTAATCTCCATCGTCAGATCTAGGGATTTAATCTCCATCGTCGTATCTAGGGTTTTATCCCAACTGTCGGATCTAGGGTTTCATCCCAACCGTCAGATCTAGGATTTCATCCCAACCGTCGGATCTAGGGTTTCATCCCAACCGTCGGATCTAGGGTTTCATCCCAACCATCGGATCTAGGGATTTAATCCCAACCGTCGATTCTAGGATTTCATCCCAACCGTCGGATCTAGGGTTTCATCCCAACCGTCAAATCTAGGGATTTAATCCCAACCATCGATTCTAGGGTTTCATCCCAACCATCAGATCTAGGGATTTAATCCCAACTGTTGGTTCTAGAGTTTTGTTTTACATCCTTGGATCTAGATTTTATGAGGATTGTATTAGGCTACGATAGGGACCATAAGGAGGAGTTGGATCTTGGCCACCCGATGGATTGGAACCACACAAACTTGATCCATCAATGATGTTCCATTCCACTAGAGGATCATCATTGAACTACCTCACCAACCCCCATAAATCAATATGGGCTCCATATATTATTTGTACATTCATCTCCCCGTGTTTAAGATATCGAATGTCCGTCAATTAATTGATTTACTGACCATCAATTAATTAACATCTAACTCCTTGAGTAGTACCACTCAACCTTATCATCATGTTGACTAAGTCAACCAACTAGGTTTACATGATGAACCTTATGAGCTCCTCAAGGGGACATCATCAACCTAATATATAGGACACGGTTTCCTCCTATAATCAACGGCACACCATGTAAATAATATCATTTCCTAACTTACCGGGCATATTGATTTAATCCATCTAAATCTCACCCTCTGGTAAATCAAAGAAATAAATACTAAGTACATGTGCCCATTATTATATCGGGATTAAGAGCATGTACAACATAATATCCGAGGTCCGATTTAATTATGTAGTCAGCAATTAATTGAATCACCTCTATGTCGGTCCTGCTCAATACACCTAAGTGTACTAGTATAACTCTATGTTCAAGACAAAACAATACAAAGCTACACTACAACCATGCCAATGGTTTGTCCAAAACCATCTTGGTTGTGAGCCTCTACTTATATTTTACAAGGGACTGATAACATGATTTTCTGTGCCACACCAAGCACCATGTTATCTACAATGTAAAATATTAGACAATATGCACACACATATAATAAATATATAAAGTGCAAACAATGATCATGTGATTCTTATTCCAAAATAAAATGTTCATACAAAAAGAGCTAGGCTTTCAGTATACATTCCAACAATGACCTAGTTCTTACTCCTTGAGATAGATATCCTACTACTTGGTCAAGTGGATGATCTTGATGAATTCTTAGGGTTCTATAAGGGGTTTCAAATTGATCATTATTATCTTCTACCCTCCTTTCATCATCGGAATCTCCTCTTCCTCCCCCTTGATCATTACCCCTAATGGTCAAATTTTGAAGTTTTTGGGTGATGTCTTGATTATTTTCATTAATATCCTTATCAATGGAGGACTTTCTAGGGTAGGTACTAGTGGCTTCATCAAATTGAACATTAGAAGACTCCTCAATCCCTTGGGTTCTTTTATTGTAGACTTTATAACCTCTACTTGTAGATGAGTATCCAACTAGGATTCCCTCATTCGCTTTGGATTCGAATTTTCCTAAATTATCTTTGGTGTTTAAAATATAAACTTTACATCCAAAAACTTTGAAGTAATGAATTGTGGGAGTAGTCCCATTCCATAACTCAAATGGTGTCTTTCCTAAAAACCTATGGATTTGAACCCTATTTTGGATATAGCAAGCGGTATTAACCGCTTCCACCCACAAGTAGCTAGGTAGAGAATATGCATTAAGCATAGCCCTAGCCGCCTCATGTAGGGCACGATTTCTCCTTTCCACCACCCCATTTTGTTGGGGTGTTCTAGGACAAGAGAACTCATGCTTGTACCCTTGCTCTAAACAAAATTGTGTAAATTTTGAGTTCTCAAATTCACCACCATGATCACTACGAATCCGGTTGATTTTGAGACTCTTTTCATTTTCAACCCTTTTACTAAATCCTATGATTATTTCTAAGGTATCATCCTTATGTTTCATAAAGTAGACCCAAGTATACCTAGAAAAATCATCTACTATAACCAAACAATATTTGTTACCATTTAAAGATGGCGTACTATGGCAATCAAATAAGTCAAGATGCAATAATTCTAATGGTAAAGATGTACTAGTTAGGGTTTTACCTTTGTGTGATGCCTTTGTTTGTTTTCCTTCTTGGCAAGAATCACACATTTTGTTCTTGACATACTTGATCTTTGGTAGCCCTTTGACCAACTCCATCTTGGCTACCTTGGCTAAGTTTTTCATGTTGATGTGCCCCAATCTCTTATGCCATAGCCAACTTTCCTCTTCTTTTGCAACAAGACACTTAGTAGAAATGTTAGAAGCATATGAAAGATCAACATAATAGATATTTGATTTTCTATATCCAACTAACATGCAATCATTTAATTCCTTGTGCCTAATCATGAATTAAGAGGATTCAAACGAGACATGATAGTTTGCATCACAAAGTTGACTAACACTTAATAAATTAAATTTCATATTTTCAACTAGTAAGACTTTGTGAATGACAATTTTAGGGGATACCTCAATTGTACCTCTACCAAATATCTTGAGTTTTCCATTATTCCCAAAGGACACCGCTCCCTTATTCACATACTTAATTGTGGAGAACTTGCTCACATCCCCGGACATATGTGTTGAGCAACCGCTATCCACAATCCACATACCTTGCTCTCCTACCTAAATCACATGATAAACACAAGCTTTTGGTACCCAAACATTTGGACCGGTAACATTAAGTAAAAACTTCTTAGGTACCCATGCTTTCTTAACCTTTCCCTTACTGGTTGCTTTCCTATTAATCAATGAAATATAAGCAACTTCTTTTTCTTTTGGCTTATATCCTAAACCGTCCTTGTTGTACACGGCTCTTTGTCGACTAAGGATCATATCAAGACATTTTGAGCCATTTGAAAATTTTTCTAAACATGTTCTTAATTCACTAACCTCATCCTTAAGTTTGTCATTTTCTTCCTTAAGCATGCAAGAATCGACATGTGAAGGTTTTTCATTCCTAATGGCCTTTAGTTCTTCCTTCATGCTCTTAACCTTAGATTTAGACTTATATAGAGCTTCTTTAAGGTAGGCAATTGATTTATAGAGAAGCTTAACTTTGGGAGAGTTCATTACCTCATCGTCACTAGATGACGATTCATCACTTGATGAGTCTTTTTGGCTTGATGTATCGGAATCATCTCCTAGGGCCATAAGTGCCACATGACGTGTGATGTGGCAAAGCTCATCATCGGAGGAGGAGTCTTCAACACTTGGTGTGTCCCATGTGGTTTGAGCTACCATAGCCTTCTTCTTCTTCTTCTTCTTCTCCTCCTTCTTCTCCTTCTTTTTCTTTTCTTTTTCCTCCTTCTTTAGCTCCGGGAAATTTGGCTTTATGTGCCCCTTCTTGTTGCAAGCATGGCAAATCACATTGTTATTGAAACTTGAATTACCACTAAACTTACCTTTTGAAGAATGAGACCCTTTCCTTGCTTCTCTACTCTTGAACTCCTTTGATTTCCTATAGAGCTTCTTGACAAAATTGGCCATCTCACTAGATGAGTCTTCATCACTACTTGAGTTATGCTCCGATTCGGATGATGATGATACTTCTTTTCTTTCCTTCTTCTTCTTTTCCTTCTTTTCAACAAATAGAGCTAAACCCTTTTCCTTAGAGGACATGTTAGTTTGCTCATGTAATTCAAACTCACAAAATAATTCATCAATTTTAATTTGAGAAAGATCCCTAGTTACCTTAATGGCATCAACTATAGAAGTCCATAAAGAATTTCTAGGAAATGCTTGAAGTATGTATCTTACCAAGTCCCGGTTGTCAACTCGCTCACCTATGATGTGAAGTCCATTCACAATCTCCTTGAACCTTCCATGCATTTGGCTTACGGTTTCATGCATCTTCATTTGGAAGGCTTGAAGTTGTCCAATTAGTAGGTCCTTCTTGGCCCTCTTTGACTCCTTGGAACCTTCATTTAGCTCAATGAGCTTTTCCCATAACTCCTTGGCGGATTCGAAAGGCCCCACCTTGTTGAGTTGTTCCATTGTAATGCCGCATTGGATGGTGAGTACTGCCTTAGCATTTGATTCGAACTTCCGGTTTATTTCCCTCGTCCAATCCTTGCTTGGAATAGGGTTTCCATGTTCATCCACCGGTTCCTCGAAGCCATCTACAATACTATGCCAAATTTTAATGTTACTCATAAGATAGTACTTCATCCTACCTTTCCAATACGCAAAATGACTCCCATCGAAGACCGGTGGCTTGGCGGTGCTATATCCCTCTTGAAGAGCCATTGATGCCTTGGTTGATGGTGAGATCTTCCAAGCTATCCGGGCTCTGATACCACTTATTAGGATCTTTGTAATGGCTAGAGGGGGGGTGATTACCCTTTCTTCGTTTCTACAAGTAAGTTAGCGGAAGAAATACAAATACGAATAAGAATACAAGACAACGATGAAAGTAATGCTAACACTCGATGTACGTGGTTCGGAGATGACACTCCTACTCCACGACAATCCGTAAGGTGGATTAGTCCTAGCCAAGCTTCACTATATTCTCCTTTGGATGAACCAAGGTGGAGAAACCTTTCTTACAATGCTCTCCTCTTCTTTACAATGATGGATGATTAAGAACTAGAGAAGAGGAGGTTTTGAATTGCTAAAACACTTGGGAAGGCTTGGTGAGCACGAGGGTGTAGTTAGGAATGAGAGCACTAGCTTCACCAAGCTCCCCAAGGCCCCTTTTTATAGAAGAGGGGCTATTTTTCCCGTTGGGCCTCGATCAGTCGACTGATGCTTTCCATTAGTCGACTGTCGCCGAAGCCAACAGCTTCTGAACCGAGATCTCCGCGGAGATTCATAGTCGCAATTTCCAATGGCCAGGTGATCAGTCGACTGATCCCTCCATCAGTCGACTGATGGAGCGATCAGTTGAGTGATCACAGGTCGCAGTCGAGTCCGACTCCATTCTGTGCTCATTTTTGTGTTGATCACGATCACCGCTGGCGATCGATGGTAACACCTGATCGGCTCATCGTCAGCAATGATCGATGGTCGTGGTTTCAACTCGACTCGGCCGAGCACTTAACGATGATCGATACATCATATCAGTCGACTGATACTCATCAAGTGTGAGTAATTCACACTTGACTTTACACCCTTGACCTAGACTTGACCTTTTAACTCTTCTTTCAGCCTTGCGCCTACCTTCAAGAGTTTCCTTCGGCCTCACCATGTCTTGGGTTGCCAAATGCTTGGACTTTACGCCGCCAAGACTCCAAGCTTGGACTTATACTGCCAAGACATTACTTTGGACTTCTTTTGCCAAGGTTCACTTGGACTTTATGCTGCCAAGACTACAAGCTTGGTCTTTTGCTGGCAAGTCCATCCCTTGAACTTTCTTTGCCACGATCATTCTTGGTCTTCCTTTGCCAAGGTTCACTTTGGACTTTACGCTGCCAAGACTACAAGCTTGGTCTTATGATGCCAAGTCCGTCCCTTGGACTTTTCTTGCCAAGATCATACTTGGACTTCTCTTTTACCAAGGCTTCATCCTTGGATTTCCCTGTCACTTAAACATATTCGTAATTAGATCACAGAACATTGCCTAACTTAGATGATTATCCAAACATCAAAACATATATAAATGATTTGGAGCATTGTTGCACCAACAAAGAGTAAGTCTACCTCGGGGTTTGTGTTTACTTTTGGAGGTGGAGCCATAGTATGGAGGAGTGTCAAGTAGAAATGCGTGGCGGACTCTACCATGGAAGCTGAGTATGTGGCAGCCTCTGAGGCAACCAAGGAAGCTGTATGGCTCAGGAACTTTTTGATGGACTTTGATGTGATTCCTGGTTTGCCCAGAACTATCACAATTTATTGTGATAACAGTGGTGCAGTTGCAAACTCGAAGGAACCACGAGCCCATAAGGCGAGTAAACACATAGAGCGCAAGTACCACCTTATACGAGAGATCGTAAAGCGAGGAGAAGTTGTTGTCACCAAGATTGCATCAGAGGATAACCTGGCGGATCCATTCACTAAGGCCCTTCCAGCGAAAGCGTTTGATAGGCATGTGGAGGACATGGGGATCAGATGTATGGGAGTGTGATGACAGCATAGTCTTTTAGTATAAGTGGGAGATTGTTGGAATGTATACTAAAAGCCTAGCTCTTTTTGTATGAACATTTATATTTTGAAATAAGAATCATATGATCATTGTTTTCACTTTATATATTTATTATATGTGTGTATATTTTCTAATATTTTACATTGTAGATAACATGGTGCTTGGTGTGGCATAGGAGATCATGTTATCAGTCCCTTGTAGAATATAAGTAGAGGATCACAACCAAGATGGTTTTGGACAAACCATTGGTATGGTTGTAGTGTAGCTTGGTATTGTTTTATCTTGAACATAGAGTTACACTAGTACACTTAGGTGTATTGAGCAGGACCGACATAGAGGTGATTCAATTTATTGCTGACTACATAACTGAATCGGACCTCGGATATTATGTTGTACATGCTCTTAATCCCGATATATTAACGGGCACATGTACTTAGTATTTATTTCTTTGATTTACCAGAGGGTGAGATTTAGATGGATTAAATCAATATGCCCGGTAAGTTGGGAAATGATATTATTTACATGGTGTGCCGTTGATTATAGGAGGAAACCGTGTCCTATATATTAGGTTGATGATGTCCCCTTGAGGAGCTCATAAGGTTCATCATGTAAACCCAGCTGGTTGACTTAGCCAACATGATGATAAGGTTGAGTGATACTACTCGAGGAGTTAGATGTTAATTAATTCGTGGTCAGTAAATCAATTAATTGACAGACATTCGATATCTTAAACACGGGGAGATGAATGTACAAATTATATATAGAGCTCATATTAATTTATGGGGGTTGGTGAGGTAGTTCAATGATGATCCTCTAGTGGAATGGAACATCATTGATGGATTAAGTTTGTGTGGTTCTGATCCATCGAGTGGCCAAGATCCAACTCCTCCTTATGGTCCCTATCGTAGCCTAATATAATCCTCATGAAGTCTAGATCCAAGGATGTAAAACAAAACCCTAGAACCAACGGTTGGGATTAAATCCCTAGATCCGATGGTTGGATGAAACCCTAGAACCAACGGTTCGGATTAAATCCCTAGATCCGATGGTTGGGATGAAACCCTAGATCTGACGGTTGGGATGAAACCCTAGATTCGACGGTTGGGATGAAATCCTAGATCCGACGGTTGGGATGAAACCCTAGATCCGACGGTTGGGATAAAACCCTAGATCTGACGGTGGAGATTAAATCCCTAGATCCGACGGTGGAGATTAAAGGAGGCTTAAGCCCAATTCTATAAATAGAGGGCTTAGGTTGGGCGGCAAGAAATGGTTCATTTGGATTAGGGTTTTGCCTCTCAAGTGTTTTAGGCGGCTAGGGTTTTGGTGTGGTTTGGGCGGCAACAAGGAAGGTGATTAGGGTTTCTTTCTTTTCTCCTTGGTGGCCGGCGCTCACTCCTTCCTTCTCCTAGCTTTGGCTGGCCTTCTTCATCCTCCTTTGCTCCTTGGTGGCCGGCGGTTCTCCATCTTCTTGGTGGCCGGTGCTTCTCCAACCTCTAGGTGGCCGGCGGCAACATTGTCACAAGTGGCCGGCGCTCATCCATTCATTCCTTGGCCGGCGGTTAAATCGAGCTCCTTTGCTTGGTGCCCGGTTCTAGAAACACTACAATAAAAAATCGAATAGACAACGGTGAAAAACCGTTGTCTATTAGCAAAAAAATCTGTGGTAAATCGACCCGTTGTGAAAAGTGGTTCGGGCAAAGACAACGGTGAAAAACCGTTGTTGTTTCAAGGATAAGACAACGGTTTTTTCCCGTTGTCTTTGACCGAACCACTTTTCACAATGGGTCGATTTACCACGGATGTTTTTGCTAATTGACAATGAGTTTTCACCGTTGTCTTTTTTTTTAATCTACAACGGTCTTTCACCGTTGTCTTTGACCGACCACCGATTTACCACGGATTTTTTTTTCTCATAGACAACGGTTTTTCACCATTGTCATTTCTCAACGGTTACTCTAGAACACAATAAACCGTTGTAGATTTATAGTGTTGTGTTTTTAATAAAAATCATACGACATCAAAAAGAATTATAGAAAACACATATATACACGCGCACTTGTAGAAATGTAAAGTACAAGGTCACATCACATTTTAAATGATCACTCATACCGATATATATTAAAAAGTACTGTCGCAAAACAACTACACATCATATGTGTTAGTAATATATGAGAGATGTCCTAAGGCAATCGCCTTATGTATGAACCATTTATATGATAAATGAAGATTCACTATTTGAGTATACATGTTTCATGTATTTGATTGGATCTTAAACTCATTTACTGAATGTCCACGATGTGATTCACAGCATGAGAGAATTTGTGATTGGATCACAACTAGTGAGTATCTCTACATGTGTAATTGTGATGTATCGGAATTATCCCTAGTCGATGAATTGATGGATCTGGACACCATCAATTCTGTCGAGACTAGCACGAGATATACTCCTTGGTGTATCCAAGCAGCTGATTCTCACTGGCTGGAGACATAGTGATGTTCGGAGTTAATCGTGGATGCTAGTTATGGTAACTAGTTCATTGGAGTGACCAGCCGTAAGACTTCATATGGTTCTCTGCATATATAGATATGTCAATGAAGTTCTTACTGTGGCTTAAGTGCAATGTTCCTTTGACTTACGGTATTCAAGTCATCTTGATCATGGAGACTTATGCTTTGACATCTTAAGCAAACATCTCTGAGGAGATGTGGACCCGGGATGATTGGGTATAAGTCGAAGTGATCGAAGGTGTTTGAATAGCCTATAAAGGATTCACCACTCCTTGCGAGGAGATGTATACCCATGGCCTCTCGTCGGATTGTTACTAAAGTCTTTGGCCAAAGCATTACATGTTTAGAGTAAGGTACTCTTCGATACATGTGGAGTAACTAGAATCCGTAGGACGAGGAAATAATACTTGGGCTAGGTGTGACGTAGTCAGCCTAGTGGGGACTGACACTATAGACCATGTCCTGAACCAAGTGGGTATAAGATGAGTGAAGGGAATGGGGCACGATTCATTCGAGCTACTGAAGGGTTTTGAAATAGTTACGGATCAACCGTTGATCTTTTGTTAATTGGGGATCATGATGTACTACTAGGTGCCACTCATGATCGTTCTATAATTAATGGTTAATTATAGACGGCCAACATAAACCGAGAACCTATTTGGTCACACGCACAACGAGTGTAATCCAAAGGATTTAAAACGAGCTTGAGAAGGGGATTCTCAGACCGAGAGAAACTATGTTTGGTTGGACCAAACATAAAGCGAGCATGAAATTGTTTCAGTCGCAATGGAAGCGTGGATGGGCCGTGTCTTATGAAGACATAATGGATGGACCAAAATGGTTTGGTTCTAATCCAATGGATGAGAATAAACCAAAGGGTTTGGTTTATTTTAAACGAATGAACCAAAAGTTGGTTCGGTTCATTTTAACTTAAAATAAACCATCATGGTTTGGTTTATTTTAACTTATCTTAATGGAGCGGGTTAACGGGCTTTATGGATATGATCCATTAACCATTAAGAGAATTAGTTCTCTATAAAATAGGGCTTAAACCCTAACCCTAAGGCTAATGAAGTTTTGGCCGCCCAACCCTAGCCTCCTTTTGTTGTTGCCGCCCAACATGGTGTTGCCGCCAACTTCATGGAGCTGCTGCCACCTCCTTGCCGCCGGCATCCAAGCTTCAGCCGGCGATGCTCCGGCGACCCTCCGGTGATCTCTTGTGGGTTCGGTGATAAGGTGAGCTCCACATCTCCTTTGGCCGGCCTCTATTCCTCCACCAAAAGCTGTCCAGTTTTTCTGGACAGCTTGTTTCTTTGTTGTCGGAGCGTCGTTTGGACGATGGTTAGTTCTCCGACAGCGGCTAACTTACCGGGGATTTGATCTCCGGTAATCCTCTGAGGTGGGGGACGAAGGATTCGTCAAACGGTTGACGAATACCTCTCCGGAGAAGCGAGTTTTGAGAACTCGTTTTAGGATCCGAATTTGGATTCGGATCGTGATCATCTCTCGATCACGTCGTCTTCAACACGAGGCTAGTAACCCGTACGAAGACGAAGCTCGTGACTTAGCGAAGTCATCCCGAGGAGCTCGGCGTGGATACGGATAGAGACGATTCTTACGAGGATCGTTCCGGTTGATGTCGTTCCCGCTACATGTCATACGAAAGGTATAACGTAGATAAATTTCTTTTATTGCAAATTTTAATTTACGGTTATGTCTACACTTGTTGTAATATGCATGCGTGTGTTGTGTGTGTTGTAATAAATATTGATTTATTATTTTTAATTGCTTCCGCTGTGCTCATGTTTACGAAACATGATCGAACACACACATGCCTTGCATGTCTGAAACCACAGTATCAGAGCCCAGGTTGTGTTTCGACATAATCGTAAAATGGTTTTGCGATAGTCATAATGTATTTCTGGAAATTTTCTAAATTTTGGAAATTTAGAAGTATTTATGGAAATTTTTCAATTTTGGAAAGTCTAGAAGTATTTATGGAAATCTTCCACTTTTGGAAAGTTGGAAGTATTTATGGAAATTTATATTTTCCATAAATAAAATATTTGATTAGATTCTGGAAATTTGTTTCCTAATTTAATCATGATTTGATTTGGGAAATCAAATCTTAAAATATTTTATTTCCATAAGTAGTTTTAAAGATTTAGGAAATTGGTTTCCTAAATAGATTTTCCTTAATCAAATAATTCCATGAATAAAATATGTGATTAGATTTGGAAATTTGTTTCCTAATTTAATTATGATTTGATTTGGAGAATCAAATCTTAAACATATTTTATTTTAATAAATAGTTATGACATATAAGGAAATTATATACATGACATAATTGTATGCCATGTAATTGCATTAGATGCATAACATTATGTCATGCGTGTCGTGACATGTAGATGTATGCCATGTATGTCATGCCATGTAGATAATAGTTATTTGCATGCAAAGAGGATGAGACATAAAAACCCTTAATCAATATTAAAGCCTACACCTTCCATTAATATGGTTAGAACCAGAGTTCTGTTTCTTGTTTGGGTTGTTGGACTCTCTCCAAGCCCTGCCAACCTCAATATGTTCAAACCATGGAATAGTTTAATACTAATATGGTAAGAGTCAGAGGTCAATCGTTAGCTTTGGTTGTTGGACTCTCTCCAAGCTGGGCTAATTGGTTGAATGCGCTCTAACCATATTAAAACTATGTCCCGATTAATGGGTTGGCTTTAACTTGGAGCATCGGCTTGTTGGACTCACTCCAAGGTCGATGTGAAGAGAGGTGAAGTTGGGTGCTATGCATATGATGCATACTTGTTAATGTGTTATCAACACGATGTATGTGTGAACATTCAATTAGTTGATAGCACATTGTGATAGTTGCATATACGTGATATGCAATCGGTATAGATGATACCTACCGTCGGAGTTATGAATGGCTTGTTGGACTCTCTCCAAGGTTGTTCATAACTATGATGGATATCAGCCCATTCGGAGATGGACCTACGATCTCCCGAAGTGATTTTGGGGTTTTTGAATTCGAAAAATGAATGGGATTTATAAATGTATATTGATGCATTTTAAAATCATCTTTCTCATATATGCTCGTTTTGTATTTCTAAGTTAATATATTGATCATGATGTGTTTGAATTTGCGTTCCATTTTGGATTCAAATAAATTGACTGGGCCGAACTTCTTGGACTAGCTTAGAAACTTGAGAATTGTTCTCAAGGTGGAAAAGCTTGCAAATGTCCTCGAAGCGCCTCTTCACCCGATCCTAGTGACCTGGACCAATTGTTGGCCTATCGAAACATGTGAGTGATTACGAACAAATGAGTTGCATCATGCTAGCAGCGATGGAACCCAAGCTACAGCGGCATGAGCATATGGATGCTCATATCGTAGTCCTTCATCTTTGTGAGTTGGTTGATGAGCAAGTGAGATTGAAAGGTTGAAGTCTCAGCTCCTCTTCAACCTCTGAGATGCTAGGAGGTTCATCTCGTGATGCTCAATATGTTGAAGGTGTGGAGTCTTGAGAAGCATGAGCGAGGGGGCAGTCTTTGTTAGTTGATTCCTCGAAGAAAGGTTCTAAGAGGAAGTCAAAGGAACAGCAGAAGGGAAAGAAGAGAAGGGCTAAGAAGGTAGAACTAGCACAAAAGGAAACTTGCCATCGTTATGGCAAGGAGAGCCATTTGCGAAGAAAGTGCAAGATTTATCTTGAGTCCGTGAAGAAGGATAAGGCATCGGATGCCCCATCTTCTTCAGAAAACTTCTTTATTGATTGTCATTCTATTTCCTCAGACACTTGGGTATTTGATACTGGGTGTGACTCACATATATGTAATTACATACATGGGCTAAGGAATAGAAGAAGACTCGTCAAGGGGAGAGTCAAATTTACGTGTTGGGAATGGAGCAACGGTTGCTGCACTCGCCATCGGAACGTATTTGTTGGAACTCCCTGTAGGACTTGTCTTAGAAATGGATAATTGCTTTTATGTTCCTTCGTTGATAAAGAACATCATTTCTATTTCTTGTTTAAATAGAAATGGGTACCATTTGACTTTTAGTAACAATTGTTGTTACATAACTTTGAATGGAGTTCTTTATGGGACTGGAACTTTAAGCAATGGTGTTTATACGTTGGACGTATCCAGTGACATTTTCAATATCGAAGCGAGCAACACGCGTGCTCGAAAGGATAATCAAATAGACTCCTATATGTGGCATTGTCGTCTTGGCCATATAAGCAAGAAACGCATGTCCGAATTACACCGATGTGGAATTCTGGAATCGTTTGAATTGGATTCATACGATACATGCGAATCATGCTTAAAAGGCAAGATGACTAAGTTACCTTTTACTGGAAAAGGTGAACGAGTGGGAGAGTTACTAGGTCTAATACATACTGATGTATGTGGACCTATGTCAACTCAAGCATTAGGAGGCTATAGCTACTTCATTACCTTCACCGATGATAACTCACGGTTTGGGTATGTGTTCTTGATGAAACACAAGTCTGAAGCCTTTGAAAGGTTCAAAGAATTCAGAAATGAAGTAGAGAAACAACATGACAAGAGTATTAAAATACTTCGATCGGATCGAGGTGGTGAATACTTAAGTCAAGAGTTTCTTGATTATCTAAGAGACAATGGCATATTGTCTCAATGGACTCCGCCCTATACACCACAGCATAATGGTGTATCTGAGAGGCGTAACCGGACCTTGTTGGACATGGTCAGGTCAATGATGAATCATGCAACTCTTCCCAAGTCCTTTTGGGGCTATGCACTTCAGACAGCTGTTTACTTGTTAAACAGAATGCCTACCAAGGTAGTCTCAACTACTCCATATGAGATATGGAATGGTAAGAAACCTCATGTATCTTACTTGAAGATATGGGGTTGTCCTGCTTATGTGAAGCGGACTGTATCAGACAAATTGGATGCTAAGTCTGATAAATGTCTATTTGTTGGATACCCTAAGGAAACAAGGGGTTACCAATTCTATCATCCTGTGGAACAAAAGGTGTTTGTTTCAAGGCATGCTGTGTTTCTAGAGAAAGAGTTTCTCTTGCAAGAAAATAGTGGGAGTGTCGTCGAGCTTGAGGAGGCTCGAGAGACTCAAATAGACATTAATGAGATACCTGGTGAAGCACAACAGCCGACAACTCATAGTGATGAGCAATCGGCTGGACCTATTGTAACACCACATCTTCGTAGATCTGGTAGAACACGCAATATTCCTGAGAGATATGGATTTCTCGTAAGCGAATCGAACGACGTGTTACTCATTGATGATGAGGAGCCTACTAGTTATGAAGAAGTGCTGACAAGTTCAGAAAGGGATAAGTGGCTTGGTGCCATGAAGTCGGAAATGGATTCCATGTATGAAAACCAAGTTTGGAACTTGGTTGACCCACCTGAAGGGATAAAGCCTATAGGGTGCAAGTGGGTTTTCAAGAAGAAAACCGACATGGATGGTAATGTGATTACCTATAAGGCTAGATTGGTGGCGAAAGGATATCGTCAAAAACAAGGTGTTGATTATAACGAAACCTATTCGCCTGTAGCTATGCTTAAATCCATTCGGATGCTCCTGGCCATAGCGGCTCATTATGATTATGAGATATGGCAGATGGATGTGAAAACAGCTTTCCTTAATGGAAACCTGCTCGAGGACGTGTATATGATACAGCCTGAGGGTTTCACATCGATTGATAAAACCAAGGTATGCAAATTGCGACGGTCCATTTATGGATTGAAGCAAGCATCCAGGAGCTGAAATATCCGTTTTGATGAGACAATCAAAAAGTTTGATTTCTCACAAAATCCAGACGAACCTTGTGTGTACAAGAAGGTTAGTGGGAGTGCAGTCGTATTCCTAGTATTGTATGTCAATGACATACTACTTATAGGAAACGATGTTTCAATCTTACAGTCAGTGAAGGTTTGGTTATCCAAGACATTCTCCATGAAAGACCTGGGAGAAGCAACCTACATCCTCGGGATTAAGATCTATAGAGATAGATCGAAACGGTTGCTTGGTCTTTCGCAGTCTACATATATAGACCGAGTGCTAAAGAGGTTTAGCATGTCGGAATCCAAGAAAGGTTTCTTACCCATCAGGCATGGGGTACACCTTTCGAAGTCTATGTGTCCGCGCACAGAAGACGAGAGGATTTACATGAGTAAGATTCCCTATGCATCCGCAATAGGATCTATCATGTATGCTATGTTATGTACAAGGCCCGATGTATCGTATGCTCTGAGTGTCACGAGCAGATACCAGTCTGATCCAAAAATGGATCATTGGGTGGCTGTTAAGACGATCCTTAAGTGCTTGAGAAGAACTAAGGATGCGTTCCTAATATATGGAGAAGGGTACATGGTGATACGTGGGTATACGGATGCCAGCTCCAGACAGACAAGGATGATTCCATGTCTCAGTCTGGGTATGTATTCACCTAAAATGGAGGCGCAATAAGTTGGAAAGGTTCCAAGCTTGACACTATAGCGGATTCTGCCACTAAGGCAGAATACGTTGCAGCTTTGGAAGCAGCAAAGGAAGCGGTTTGGATCAATAAGTTCATCTATGAACTTGATGTGGTCTCATCAATGATCCAAACATGTGCTTCGCCGCTATCATCTTATCAGAGAGATCATCAGTAGGAACGAAATACAAATCGAGAAAATTTCCACTGAAAGGAACTTAGCGGATCCTTTGACTAAAGCATTACCTCAAAGTAAGTTTGAGGGTCATGTTAGAGCTTATGGTATAGGATACCGTAGCGATTGGCATTAGGCCAAGTGGGAGTCTGTTAGTAATATATGAGAGATGTCCTAAGGCAATCGCCTTATGTATGAACCATTTATATGATAAATGAAGATTCACTATTTGAGTATACATGTTTAATGTATTTGATTGGATCTTAAACTCATTTACTGAATGTCCACGATACGATTCACAGCATGAGAGAATTTGTGATTGGATCACAACTAGTGAGTATCTCTACATGTGTAATTGTGATGTATCGGAATTATCCCTAGTCGATGAATTGATGGATCTGGACACCATCAATTCTGTCAAGACTAGCACGAGATATACTCCTTGGTGTATCCAAGCAGCTGATTCTCACTGGCTGGAGACATAGTGATGTTCGGAGTTAATCGTGGATGCTAGTTATTATAACTAGTTCATTGGAGTGACCAGCCGTAAGACTTCATATGGTTCTCTGCATATATAGATATGTCAATGAAGTTCTTACTGTGGCTTAAGTGCAATGTTCCTTTGACTTACGGTATTCAAGTCATCTTGATCATGGAGACTTATGCTTTGACATCTTAAGCAAACATCTCTGAGGAGATGTGGACCCGGGATGATTGGGTATAAGTCGAAGTGATCGAAGGTGTTTGAATAGCCTATAAAGGATTCACCACTCCTTGCGAGGAGATGTATACCCATGGCCTCTCGTCGGATTGTTACTAAAGTCTTTGGCCAAAGCATTACATGTTTAGAGTAAGGTACTCTTGATACATGTGGAGTAACTAGAATCCGTAGGGGCGAGGAAATAATACTTGGGCTAGGTGTGGCGTAGTCGACCTAGTGAGGATGACACTATAGACCATGTCCTGAACCAAGTGGGTATAAGATGAGTGAAGGGAATGGGGCACGATTCATTCGAGCTCTTGAAGGGTTTGAAATAGTTACGGATCAACGTTGATCTTTTCGGTTAATTGGGGATCATGATGTACTACTAGGTGCCACTCATGATCGTTCTATAATTAATGGTTAATTATAGATGACCAACATAAACCGAGAACCTATTTGGTCACACGCACAACGAGTGTAATCCAAAGGATTTAAAACGAGCTTGAGAATGGGATTCTCAGACCGAGAGAAACTATGTTTGGTTGGACCAAACATAAAGCGAGCATGAAATTGTTTCAGTCGCAATGGAAGCGTGGAGGGGCCGTGTCTTATGAAGACATAATGGATGGACCAAAATGGTTTGGTTCTAATCCAATGGATGAGAATAAACCAAAGGGTTTGGTTTATTTTAAACGAATGAACCAAAAGTTGGTTCGGTTCGTTTTAACTTAAAATAAACCATCATGGTTTGGTTTATTTTAACTTATCTTATTGGAGCGGGTTAACGGGCTTTATGGATATGATCCATTAACCATTAAGAGAATTAGTTCTCTATAAAATAGGGCTTAAACCCTAACCCTAAGGCTAATGAAGTTTTGGCCGCCCAACCCTAGCCTCCTTTTGTTGTTGCCGCCCAACATGGTGTTGCCGCCAACTTCATGGAGCTGCTGCCACCTCCTTGCCGCCGGCATCCAAGCTTCAGCCGGCGATGCTCCGGCGACCCTCCGGTGATCTCTTGTGGGTTCGGTGATAAGGTGAGCTCCACATCTCCTTTGGCCGGCCTCTATTCCTCCACCAAAAGCTGTCCAGTTTTTCTGGACAGCTTGTTTCTTTGTTGTCGGAGCGTCGTTTGGACGATGGTTAGTTCTCCGACAGCGGCTAACTTACCGGGGATTTGATCTCCGGTAATCCTCTGAGGTGGGGGACGAAGGATTCGTCAAACGGTTGACGAATACCTCTCCGGAGAAGCGAGTTTTGAGAACTCGTTTTAGGATCCGAATTTGGATTCGGATCGTGATCATCTCTCGATCACGTCGTCTTCAACACGAGGCTAGTAACCCGTACAAAGACGAAGCTCGTGACTTAGCGAAGTCATCCCGAGGAGCTCGGCGTGGATACGGATAGAGACGATTCTAGCGAGGATCGTTCCGGTTGATGCCGTTCCCGCTACATGTCATACGAAAGGTATAACGTAGATAAATTTCTTTTATTGCAAATTTTAATTTACGGTTATGTCTACACTTGTTGTAATATGCATGCGTGTGTTGTGTGTGTTGTAATAAATATAGATTTATTATTTTTAATTGCTTCCGCTGTGCTCATGTTTACGAAACATGATCGAACACACACATGCCGCGGTGCCGGAAACCCAACAATATGCACCAAAAGTATTATGCATAATATGAAAAACACATATAGATTACCACATGTAACCAAAAGAGGTAAGTACACTTAAATCTCTCCTAATCATATGATATGTGATCTTGTATGCATTCAGCCCACTCCGAACGTACTTCATCAATTTCCTTTACCGCTATCATAGATTTTGTGAACTGCATGTGAATAAATGAATGAAAATGTAATTAAACACTATGGTATGAATAAGAAAATTTGAAAATATATCTAATATTACTATTGATCGTAGGGAAGACTTGTCAAAGGATGCGGCGCCTTCAATTATCTCTCTCATATATCGTAAAACAAAATAACCGCATTTAACTCTATCCGGTTGAAAAGGAACCTGTGATGAAAAAAATTATAGCAGTTATGCAGAGATTTTCACAAAGCTTCTCATTTCCTATAAAGTACAAAATATTTAACGGATCTTTGCTAGATTTCAACATCAATATAACTTTCATATCTGCGAGAATGCACAAAAACATTTCCCACTATGACTATGAAACGAACATACAAAAATATAAACATAATAAATTATTATACGTAACTAAGCAAAATAGGTAAAAACAAGTATAATACTCACTTTCTGAATATAGACCAGATTTGTTCTTGTAATTCAGGATTCGAAAGATGGTTGTGCTTCATTAAGTTTGCTTGCTAATTCATGCTAAAGTTCATGAGGATTTAAATATGACCATATCTTATATACTTCTTAGTATGCTTGCACAACCAGGAAATACAGACCTTGCAACTTAGATAGCCACCCAAAGACTGGATTAGCAATAGCATTATAAAAATAGATTAATTGTTCACACAACATTACAAGAATAAAAAGTGCAATATTTAATATAAGATGCAGAGTGTGAAATTTCTTCAAGCTACTAAATTCCAAGTAATTGATTCAGGCTATATAATTCCTTGTTTGCAACCAATTTTTTTAGGAGAGATAATTATTTGGAAACTTACTTCTTCACAAAATTAGTGGCATTTCTAAACTATGTATCAAACCAACAAGAATGGTCAAGTTATTTAAGAATACAAACAAACCTGTCCACTCATTGCTCTTTGTAAAATCAATACCAACTATTAGATTCGAAGATTCAAGACCAGCATTTGAAAGAGCTTCGGTAACCTGCATTATAAAGGTGGAATAACTTAGAGTATTGCAAAGAAAATCCATTTAATAGACAAAAGAAAATTTGCAAAGTTAATTTAGGTTTTTTAAGTTTTTATACAAGTATACTGATCGGATAAGGTGTAGCATGTCAACTCTTTCCAAATGTTTGTTTAGCATTGACTTCTTAAATCAAGTAGTGTTTTGAGAAGCATACTCAATTTGGCTACATCTAAAGTCAGCAAACACATCAAGTCATATTTGTCCCAAGTATTTGAAGTCAGCTACAGATATTTTATTCCTCCAATGAGCTCTATGTAAGACTATATCACTACTAATATTCAAATCAATTAAATTATATTAATTATATTCCCTAAATTTCTTTGATTACCTTGTACCTATTAAAGCTTATACTCTAATCAATTAAGCTCCTCTAGATATAGAACATATTGGTCGATTTTAAAAATGTCCAACTTTACATGACAAAAAGGTGTCACTAAATTAACACTGCAGTTAAAATCATGGTAAGAATTTGATCAAATACAACTGCCAAATTTTCAGTTAATGGTTATGACTATGAGTGTGCTGAATATTTCAACAAATATATTCCTGTAATCCCAAATGTAAGAAAAGGCTCCTGCAGAAACCTTCCAAATAATTGACAAAAGTTCTTTTAAAGTATTTCTCAAGATAAGTAGCCTTAGATTTAAGTTTTAAATCCTCAATGGTAAAATTATAAGAACAGAAAAAAGTGTTATGAAGTGCTAATAACTTGTTAGCAACTTTTACCCGCACTAGAGTTTCAAATGAAACAAATTGCTAAAATGATAGATCATGTAAGTTTATTACGAAAGGGAACTTCGGAAAATTCAACATGTAGGTGAAATTCAAACAAAACTTTCATGTCTAGACATATTGCACACATTAAGGAATTACTATGGTGGCATGAAGACATCCTACTGCATCAAATTCTACAAAGAGACAAAAGTTAATATAATAAAATTGAAATGCAACGAGTAAATGCAAAGAGTTTTAGCAAACCAGTTTTGCTAAAAGAATTTTCTTCTCAATTTGAATAGAAATTAAAGATCTGCATAAGAGAAACACCATGACCATTGTCTCATGCAAAGCAGGATTCTTGAGGCACTCACTCGCTTTCGCTGTTGCATATGGCTTACCCACTTCTCCAACGAAATCGAATCAAGACACCATCAACAATTAGTGACAGTGGCACTGTATTGAAGACTCTGTCCGACCGCCACAATGCGGCTGAAGGTGAAACCAAGCTCACTGCGAAGGCTGGTCCGATGATGCGACGGATGGAGGAAAAATCGACAGTAGTGAATCTACCCTCACGACAAAGAGCTAGGAAGGGCTTACCGACAATGGAAATCGAATCGGCGACACCACCAGCATCGAATCCTTTGCTCGTGCGAAGAGGACGACAATGGAGCAACGACCACTGGCGGAAGAGAAGATACGGCGATGGGGCGGCAGTGTCGCGTACGGAGTGAGGGTTGTGACGATGAGAAAGAAAGGGCAACAGCTCGTCGACGAGGCAAGTGGCGGCGGCAATGACCGACGAAAAAGGAAGAGAACGAACAGAGGGCGAGCAACCGTGAGAAGGCGGCGCGGAAGAAGAAGGGATGGACGAGCGCGCAACCTAGAACGAACGGCGGAGGTTCTTTGGGAAGTAGGAACGGCGGAGGTTTTTGGGAAGTAGGAAGAGAAGTTTAGGGAAGCATTATTTAACCTAACAAATTTTTAAATATATATAAACTTTTAAAAAAATTATTGTTGTAATATATTGTTTAAAAAATATATATAAATTTTTAAATATATTGTTGTAAACGTATATATTTATATTTTTTTTAAAAAAAAACTTATTTCCAATAATTAAAAAAAATAGTATTAATAATTAAAAAAATAATTTCATCGTTTTATTATAATAAAAAAAATAGTATTAATAGTATTAAAAAAATCACCGTTGTATTATTTCCAATAATTTTTAAAAAATAGTAAAAATAATTAAAAAAATAGTATTATAAACTTCTAAAATTTCATTGACAACGGTTTAAAACCGTTGTAATATTATCACAACGACAACAACAAAATTCTCATTGACAACGGTTGATTGCACCGTTGTCCCAACTGTTGTTAAGATAAAAAAAAACTTAAAGACAACAGTTCTGGAAAACCATTATAAAATGTGTTGTTGATTTTAAAAAAAAAATGCTCAACGACAACAGATACTGTAAAACCGTTATCTTTTGTGTTATATGGGTGCTCAAAGACAACGATTTTGTCAAAAACTGTTGTCTTTTAACAAAAAGACAACAGTTTCTTCTAAAACCGTTGTCTTTGTGGTGTTGTATTTTAGCATTTTTGTTGTAGTGAAAGGAGAAGTTTTGTTTGGTTCTTCTCTTTGTTCGCAGCGAACAAGGAAGGGAAGAACGCAATCTAGAAGGCTTCTACTCGAGGAGGATCTTCGCCCACACGTCGTCCACGAGGAGGATAGGACATACGGTAGAAGATCGTGAGGTATAAAAGTTTTATAACTTTATTTTCTGATCTTAGCATGTTCTTTTATGTGTTGATTATACAAGTGTGCATTTGTATATATTTTGTATAATCATGGACCCCGAAGACAAACACAAAAATCGGCGATCCGTCCATTGTCTCTTCCGCGGCTAACCAACTAGAAGAGTTGTGTTGCTTAAACAACTAGTTTGTTCAAGCGATCACTCAAGTTGTTAGCAAGACGACGAATTGGTTGTTCTAAGGAAACTCATCCCATCCGGATTAGTTCTTTCATTAGTGAAAATTTTAATCCGGGGACATGGGAGCCAATGAGCCTCCGAAGCAACTCCCTTCATATCTGGCTCTCTCAGAGGTCGCTGTAAGTTCAGTATTGATTCAAGAGGACAAGGGTCAACAACATCCAATCTATTATATTAGTTATCTGTTGAAAGGGTTTAAAGTTCGTTATACTAATTTAGAGAAATTGACCTGGGGTCTGGTTCTGACTACTCGAAGGTTGCGACCTTATTTTTTATCTCTCACTAATACTCCTCTGGGAAGAATACTTACACATCCGGAAGCTACGGGTAAGCTTATTAAGTGGGTTACGGAGCTCAGTGAGTATGACATTACTTATCATCCTCGTACCTATATCAAAGCGCAAGCCTTAGTTGACTTCTTAGTGGAAATCATGCATAAGGAAGAATGTGAGCCATGGAGAATATATGCAGATGGATCTTCTAAAAAAGAGGGTTGCAAGGTAGGAGTAATTCTGATTTTACCACAGGGGGAAGAAGATAAACTTGCAGTTAGATTGCATTCAGAGCCTCCAATAATGAGGCTGAATATGAGGCTTTGTTGATAGCTTTGCAAGCTGCTAGAAATGTAGGAGCAGAGTGGGTAATGGTACATATGGACCCTCAGTTAGTGGTACAACAAACTGTGGGAGGATTTGAAGTTAAAGATGACAAGTGCCGAAAATACTGTGAGTTGGTAGAAAAGGCTAAAGGAAACTTTTCAGAGGTATTGATAAAGAAAATAACAAGGGTAGAAAATCAGAAAGCTGAAGAGCTGGCTCAGTTGGCTAGCTCACTAGGGAATTGGGATACTCGTGACATAATTGCACAGATCGAATTGTTGCCACAGAACAAAGGAGCAAAAGAAGTGATTGAAGATGATTGGAGGAGAGAGTTAATTTCATTTTTTACGGATAAAAAGGTGTTAAATGACCCTGTAAAGGCAAGGAAATTTAAGCAGTAAGTTAGTCATTTCTGCATGATAAAGGAAATTTTATATAAAATAACTTATGTTGGGCCTTTATTACATTGTTTGGGAAAAATAGAAGCAGATTACGTATTGAAGGAGGCTCATGAAGGGGCCTGTGGCAGTCATATAGGAGGGCAGACATTAGCTCGAAAGATGTTATTAGTTGGGTACTTTTGGCCTACCCTGATGAGAGACTATGTGCAGTTTGCACAACAGTGTGAGAGCTGTCAGAGGCATCATAATTGGCAGCATCATCCAACTGAATGTATGAAGGCAGTGGTAGTGGCTTGTCCTTTTGATCAATGGGGCTTGGATATAGTAGGCCCCTTTCCTGTCGGGACTGGTCAGAAGAAGTTCTTGTTAGTGGCTATAGATTATTTTTCTACGTGAGTGGAAGCTGAGCCTTTGGCCCATATCACTGAGCAGGTGGTGTTAAAGTTCTTATGGAAAATATTGTATGTCATTTTGGTATCCAAAGGAGGTTGATATCTGATAATGGGCGGTAATTTCACGGTAAGAAATTAGCAAAATGGTACCAAGATTTTAAAATTGAACAAGCATTCACATATGTGGCTTATCCCCAAAGTAATGAGCAAGTGGAGGTGACTAATAGGGAATTGGTGCATGGATTAAAAACTAAGTTGGACCATGTTGGAGGAAGCTGGGTGGAAGAATTGCCTACCGTTTTGTGGTCTTTTCGAACTACTGCCAGGAGAGCCACAGGAGCCACTCCATTCAGTATGGTATATGGGTCAGAGGCTTTGTTACCCGTAGAAGTGGGAATAGAATCTACACAGGTATTGAACTATCTCCTGGACGATAATAGCACAGTTAAAAATATGGAGTTGGATTTGATTTACGAAAGGAGGGATATGACCGCGTATAATGCTGAAAGATATAGGTCACAGGTAATGAAATCCTATAATAAAAATGTAATGCCTCATTCTTTTCAGGTGGGAGATTTGGTGCTAAAGAAAGTGCTACCCGAACGATCCAAGGGCAAGTTGTGACATAAGTGGGAAGGACCTTTTCAAGTTGAAAGTCAAGCGGGAATGGGGGCCTATTATTTGAAGGATGGTCAAGGAAGATTATTTCCGAGGCCTTGGAACGTATATCATTTACGACCCTATTTTAGTGGATAAGATGTTGTGAAATTTGCATTTTTTGGATTTTTTTAGAGAAAGAAAGGGTGTGTGGACATTTAATTGTTGTGTAATTGTATCAGCTAGCTTTATCAGTAACTTTAGGAAAATACGATTTAGCCCCCAGGGCTAGCCCAGTTGGTAAGTGCAAAGGGGCAACTCTTAAGTGGGCAGGGGTCAATTCCCTAGGAGGTCATGACTCTGGGCCATCGACGAACCCTCTCCTTTGCACTTTCCACCTGGGTCCTGATTTACCTCCTCCACCGGTAGGGGCAGCCGGAGGGGGCCGCTAATGTGGCGGTTCCACATTTTTTTTTTAGGAAAATACGATTTTATTTTGGAAAAGGATTTTGCGTTATTTGTAAGGCCGGAGCATTGTGTAAATTTTGGAGAGGATATGCTTATATGGGAAAATCTTGCTGTTATGAAAA
This sequence comes from Wurfbainia villosa, assembly GCA_025175895.1. Classification (NCBI taxonomy): domain Eukaryota; kingdom Viridiplantae; phylum Streptophyta; class Magnoliopsida; order Zingiberales; family Zingiberaceae; genus Wurfbainia; species Wurfbainia villosa. The sequence continues at coordinate 29,880,245 of CM046000.1, read as the reverse complement.
GGAAAATATACTTAATATATCAAAAGGAAAATACATAGTCTTGCATAAAAAGAAAAATGCCCGGAGCACTTTTGCATATAATGGAAAAGAAGAAGGAGGAAGATGAGGGAGGGGGATGTTGTTCGAAGTAGTAGCGATGAAGGGTTGTTTTGGTAATAAACTTTTTTGAAGGGGCATTTATTTCTCGGGCAAGTTGGTTTTATTCCAGTTAAGATGTTATTTTAATATAGAGAAAAGTATAAGGCGTGGTTAACTAGAATTTTGAGTACTTTGCGTTAAAAAAATTGTAATAGTTTATAACAAAAAGGGGATTAATCAAAGTTAAAGGGGTACAAATCACATTTTATCATAAGGAGGAAAGGGAAAGGATAGTAATTCAGGGGGAGTACGATCGATAATACTACCCATGTCTAGAAAACTAAAAGAGTGCCCTGATGGAGGATAGCCTTGTGTGGTACACTCCTGAAAGGCCCATTGTAGAAAGGCAAAGCTTTATCTAGAAATAGATCATTGATGGCAGATGAAGTCCAAAGGGGTTCTTGAGCAATACTGTTTCTTTCGGAAAGTGGTCGAGATTTCATGATATCCAACGTGTTTTGTAGGAAGTGTTAGTGAAAGCCCTAGAGCCAATCATGTGATGATTGTTGTATGGACTTTATTGTATCATATTCCTATTTATAAAGGCATGGTTATTATATTTACTTGTATTGGTGCCAAATAACTAAATATAATAATGTCCTTGAGTAGTAGGTTCTTATCTATATCAATCGATTGGTTGAATCAATAATGAGATGATATAGAGAACACTACTCTTAATCATTCCTAGTCAAGTATTAACATTCAGAGACAATGTTAATGCATAGAGATTAGAATGTAGGTCAACATGATGACTTGATCTCACAAGTCATGGATATGAGATATCAAGTTGACACATGGGCATACATTGGAGAATGTATACTGAATGACCCGTCATGAGAAAGTATCATGGATCGTTATATGAGTGTCATATACTTTCTCATGTGGCTATTAGTATGACTATTAGTCCTTAGACCTGAAGTCACCATGGTTCCCTACATAAGGAGTTGCATACTTTGGCTTCGTCAAATGTCACCCGTAAATGGGTGGACTATAAAGGCGATTACTGGCTATGTAACAAATTATGCGAAGGGATGTGAGTGATGTAGATGGGATCTATCCCTCCTATATGACAGGAGTGACATCGATATTCTTAATAGAGTGAGACCACAAAGTGCATGGCCATGCCCAAATGAGTCAATATGAGATATTGAGCTCATTTGATTAGAGTGAGTCTACTTAGAGTTCAAGATATAGATTATACCGAGGATGACACGGTCTATGCCTCAATTGGTCAATCTAGATGTCAAGGATAGAGGGACATTGTCACATATTGTGAGAGTCACAATTAGTAGTCACAAAGGTGATGTTGGAGCTCAACATTCTTGTAACTTGGGTAGCAATGATGTGTTGCTAGATACCGCTAATTGCTTATGTTCCTAAATCGGTTTAGGGACATTGCCAACGTTACAAGAACCTATAGGGGCACACACATAAGGGCAATTAGATGGAGATTAGGTTCATATGATGAACCATGAGGATTAGGTTCATGGGATGAACCAAATTGGATTAAGAGTAATCCTAATTAGACTAATTGAGTTGGACTCGGTTTGATTCAAGTGTTGAATGAGTCTAATTTAGATTTGATTCATCAAATCAATTTAAATTAATGAATAGAGATTCATTAAATTAAATTGACTTGAATCAAATGGTTGGATTTGATCAACCATGGGAGATAAGAGGTCAAGTTTGACTTGACTTGAGAGGGAAGATGAAAGGTCAAGTTTGACTTGACCAAATGTCATGTCATGATGATGACTTGGCATGGCCGGCCACATCATCATTGACTTATCATATGGTGCCACCTCATGGGGGAGACCAAGAGCCATTGGAGTTACATGCATGCATGTAACCCCCCCCCCCCCTCCATGAAGTGGCCGGCCACTTTATTCCATTAGATGGAATTGATTTGGTGAGTTACACTACAACTTCATCTTCTTCCTTGGATCATCTTCCTCTCAAGCTTGCTCTCCCATCCCTCTCCTTGTCCGAACCATCCATAGGGTGCTAGCACACTCAAGGGTGTGTTTTCTTCACCTATTGCTTGTGTGGATACCAATAGAGGAGTGTGCACTTGACACTCTTGAGTTCCGGCAAAGCTTTTGGATGAGCGGGATTTGCGAAGGGCGTCGCATCGAGGGAAATGATCTCACCTTCTAGATCTAAGATAGATTTAGGGTTTTATTAAACACATACATGTTTTAGTTTTAATACATCTTCGCACAGATCCGTGGTCGGACTTCTGGGGTTTCCGCAACGCAAAAAGCGGTTTTTGCAGCTTGGAAAGTCCAACATGAAGGTGGTCTGGAATTGAAGAACTGATAATTCTGCTCGATCGCCTTGGGCTTTTATAAGAGAGGCTTGCAATTCTCTTTCAAGTCAATAATAAGCTTGTTGTAGTGATGATTCTCTTATTTGATACTCCTGTATTTCCTTTTTGAGAATATCAGTATATTGAATCCATTGGTTATTTAAATGGCATATGCTGTTGATGCCCTGACAAAAGTAAGTATTAGTACTGAAAAGAGGGAGCTATGGGAAAATAATGTACTAACCTTGTTAATACTAGAGAGTAGTGAATCTGGGAGATTGGGTATGGAAAAGAAGGAAATGGGTGTCGGAGGAGTTTGGCAAATAGGAGGAGGCTGAAGAAGTGTTAGTTGATGGGAAGGAGGTGGAACAACATTATTGTGGGATGATGGGGGGCTTTGGTTAGCAGCTTACAAAAGGAGAGACTCTCGAATAAGATGTAAGTTAAATTTTGCAAGTATAAAAATAATATACAAAAAGGAAGTTGAGGATGGGGGGTTTACCAAGTGTGCCAGTTGACTGCAAAGGGTAGCTACCTCGAATAAGTGACATTGCAGATTTGGTTAAGAGATGGGTTAAGTCAAATTGTTCCTCTGAGAATGATAAGGTAATCATCTAGTATTCTTCATTGTCTCGATAGGAGCATAAAGGGGGTCAAGAAGGAAGGGTAGTTAACCATGTAAGGGGGAAAGGAAAGGGGGAGGTAGAGTGCACGAAGAAATAGTGTTCTTTCCAGCCTTTATGGAAGGAAGGGACACCTGTGAGGAATTGGAAGTCTGATGGGGCTTGAAAATAAAATATACCTATTTCATATGATTTTATTTGGAAAAAGCGATGGAAAAGGAAGGTTTAGGGAGTAATTGATAAAAAGGAGCTGGTAAGGTAAAAGCCTAGTATAAATCAGAAGGAGTTGGGTCTTAATTGGTTTAAAGGAATGGAAAAGTATTCTGATATTTCAAGAAAAAAGGGATGAAAGGGAAAGAATAAACCAACTTCTATTTGTTTCAACAAGAAGGCTTTGGTAGGGTGATGAGGGCATTCAATTGAATTAGCTGCGATGATATGATAACCAGAGGGGAGTTGTAGGTGAGAAGAAAGGGATCGACAATGTTCCCCTGTCATTTTAGAGCGTGTGGAGGCAAACCAAGGTCAGGGTATTGAGGTAGTAGGCTGCATTTTCTAGAAATTGTGGGATAATGAAGCCGGAAGGAGTTTTTGCCAAGATTGGAGGAGGAAGAAGTTTTTGTATTTATAGAAAGGGGGAAGGGTCAAATGGGAGGGAAATAACAACTTTTCCCGCTGGATGTGGTGAAGTGGGGAGTGGGGGATGGAGTGACATATGTTTGTTAGGGTGTAAATGTAGGATAGGTGAAGAATTTTGTCATTAGTAGGGTAAGATGGGGGTATGATAGTTTCTGTTATAGGATAATTGGACAGGGCAAGTTTTGAATAAAAAATGATGTTTGGCGGTACGGAATTACTGGTAAGTGTTTCGTTTGGTTTGGTTGTTTAGGTAAATAAAGGGTATATCGAAGGTGTTCCTTTTTTAGCAGCGTAATTAATGTATAAGGCGATTAATGGACCTGTATAAAGCAATTTAAACTAATATAGATATGTGTGTATTTAAAAGTAAAAAGTAGATATGCATGGACATGGATGTTCAGAATATATACAACGTTGATTTGGAAATTGAAATATAAAGTCTTTGAAAATATTACAAAGATAGAAGTTTATTGCTCTGGATCAGTATCAGAGTCAGTCAGTAGGGATTCGGGGGGAATACTATTATATGTTTCTTCCAAGTCAAGCTCATGGTAAGGCGCAATAGGTAAGAAATATTTCTCCTCATTTGCCTGATGTAGGGCACCTTCAAATCCTCTTTGGAAGTATTTGCTTAGTTGTTTGGAGAACCTTTTTAGGAGTTTTGTTTGCTCTCTATCCAATCTTTCACCTTCTGTCTCCTTAAAGTCAGATAGTTCTTGGTGAAGTTTGTTGGCTCTAATAAGTTGGTCGTTGGCAGTACTGGCTAACATGTTTAAGTCAGGATGTTGAATTTGAATTGGAACTCATCTAGGCTATAGTAGATGGTTGCTTTCGAATTTAGGTGAGCATCTATCATATCCTTTAGAGGTTGAAACATCTTGCCAGAATGGAGGTACCAGTTGATTTCTTTCTGTTTCCATTTGGAGAGTTCAACTTGTTGACGGGATATGGTTTGCTCTGATATCTTTAGATGCTCCTGTAGTCGCCTGATGTGGGCATTCTTTAAGAGTAAGTCTTTCTCATTTGCTGATATTTGGTCCCGGTCAGTAGAAAAGGATGCAACTTGAAGTTGTAGCCAGTTTATTTGTTGTTGAAGCTCGTTCTCCTTAGTTGTTCGGTCATGGGGGGTAGAAGTGTCAGTCTGTATGCCCAGATGGTGTATTGTTTCTACAGAATCAGCCTGAATGCCTAGGGAAGATAGGGGATATATTGGGAGTGTAGTCACATGTGGTTGCAGCTCTGTAGTAGGGATGGAAGCCTGATTAAGTTTGTTCTGGAGGTCATCATACCATTGATCAAAAGCTTGGAGTTTTAGGGAACTTTGAAAATTGGAGATAGATATATGAGACAAACTATTAAGCATGTGAAATTAATGTATTAAGTGAGAAACTTACTATTTGGAGACTTTCTTTCAGCTCTTGGATGGGACGTATGAGGAGGTTGTTGGGGAGGTGAAGCTGGTATAGGGGGAAGGTTATCTGGTGGAGTGCTAGAGGAAGGAATTGAAGGAAGATGAGCTGAAGATGGCATAACGGAAAGAGTGGAAGGGAGGTGGCCAAGGTTGGAATCTGATACCGCTTGTACCAGTAAGTCCAAAGGGGTGGAGGATGTAGGATCAAGGGTAGGATGGCTGATGGAAAGTAAGGATTTTCATGGTTTACGAGGAAATAAAGTGATCAGGGGACGATCGTCTGCTGAAGAGGAAGAGGGCGAGGAGGAAACATCAATGGGTTCGATGGGGGTATCAGAGGGAGGACTGGGTGTAGGTGAATTAGAGGATGGGAAAGGATTCAAGGGGGGAACAATGGAAATAGGATCGGAGGAAAATGCAAGAACGATGAAGGGAAAAATATTGGGGATTGGGTCTGTTTGAGGAGGAAGGTTGATGTTAATGTTGGGTTTCCGGCACCGCGGCGTGTGTGTGTTCGATCATGTTTCGTAAACATGAGCACAGCGGAAGCAATTAAAAATAATAAATCTATATTTATTACAACACACGCATGCTATTACAACAAGTGTAGACATAACCGTAAATTAAAATTTGCAATAAAAGAAAATTATCTACGTTATACCTTTCGTATGACGTGTAGCGGGAACGACATCAACCGGAACGATCCTCGTAAGAATCGTCTCTATCTGTATCCACGCCGAGCTCCTCGGGATGACATCGCTAAGTCACGAGCTTCGTCTTCGTACGGGTTACTAGCCTCGTGTTGAAGACGACGTGATCGAGAGATGATCACGATCCGAATCCAAATTCGGATCCTAAAACGAGTTCTCAAAACTCACTTCTCCAGAGAGGTATTCGTCAACCGTTTGACGAATCCTTCGTCCCCCACGTCAGAGGATTACCGGAGATCAAATCCCTGGTAAGTTAGCCCTGTCGGATCACTAACCGTCGTCCAAACGATGCTCCGACGAGAGGAGGAGAAGCTGTCCAGAAAACTGGACAACTTGGTGGAGGATATAGGCGCCGGCCAACCAAGGAAAGAAAAGTCTCACCTTGATGCCAAACCTATAGGGGATCACCAGAGGGTCGCCGGAGTGTTCACCGGCTGAAGCTTGGTCGCCGGCAATGACTTGGACGGCACAAAGGTCAAGGGCGACTTAGGGTTGGGCGCCGAATTCACCAACAAGGGGTGGGCGGCAACTCTATGTTGGGCGGCAACAACTTGATTAGGGTTTTTGGATTAGGGTTTAAGCCCTATTTTATAGAGAACTAATTCTCTTAATGGTTAATGGATCATATCCATAAAGCCCATTAACCCGCTCCATTAAGATAAGTTAAAATAAACCAAACCATGATGGTTTATTTTAAGTTAAAACGAACCGAACCAACCTTTGGTTCATTCGTTTAATATAAACCAAACCCTTTGGTTTATTCTCATCCATTGGATTAGAACCAAACCATTTTGGTTCATCCATTATGTCTTCATAAGACACGACCCATCCATGCTTCCATTGCGACTGAAACAATTTCATGCTCGCTTTATGTTTGGTCCAACCAAACATAGTTTCTCTCGGTCTAAGAATCCCATTCTCAAGCTCGTTTTAAATCCTTTGGATTACACTCGTTGTGCGTGTGACCAAATAGGTTCTCGGTTTATGTTGGCCGTCTAAAATTAACCATTAATTATAGATCGATCATGAGTGGCACCTAGTAGTACATCATGATCCCCAATTAACCGAAAAGATCAACGGTTGATCCAGAACTATTTCTGAAACCCTTCAGTAGCTCGAATGAATCGTGCCCCATTCCCTTCACTCATCTTATACCCACTTGGTTCAGGACATGGTCTATAGTGTCAGTCCCCACTAGGGTGACTACGTCACACCTAGCCCAAGTATCATTTCCTCGTCCTACGGATTCTAGTTACTGCACATGTATCGAAGAGTACTTTACTCTAAACATGTAATGCTTTGGCCAAAGACTTTAGTAACAATCCGACGAGAGGCCATGGGTATACATCTCCTCGCAAGGAGTGGTGAATCCTTTATAGGCTATTCAAACACCTTCGATCACTTCGACTTATACCCAATCATCCCGGGTCCACATCTCCTTAGAGATGTTTGCTTAAGATGTCAAAGCATAAGTCTCCATGATCAAGATGACTTGAATACCACAAGTCAAAGGAACATCGCACTTAAGCCACAGTAAGAACTTCATTGACATATCTATATATGCAGAGAACCATATGAAGTCTTACGGCTGGTCACTCCAATGAACTAGTTACCATAACTAGCATCCACGATCAACTCAGGACATCACTATGTCTCCAGCCAGTGAGAATCAGCTGCTTGGATACACCAAGGAGTATACCTCGTGCTAGAATCGGTCCAAATCCATCAATTCATCGACTAGGATAATTCCGATACATCACAATTACACATGTAGAGATACTCACTAGTTGTGATCCAATCACAAATTCTCTCATCTTTGTGAATCGTATCGTGGACATTCAAATGAGTTTAAGATCCAATCAAATACATTAAACATGTATACTCAAATAGTGAATCTTCATTTATCATATAAATGGTTCATACATAAGGCGATTGCCTTAGGACATCTCTCATATATTACTAACAGACTCCCACTTGGCCTAATGGCAATCGCTACGGTATCCTATACCATAAGCACTAACATGACCCTCAAACTTACTTTGAGGTAATGCTTTAGTCAAAGGATCCGCTAAGTTCTTTCAGTGGGAATTTTCTCGATTTGTATTTCGTTCCTACTGATGATCTCTCTGATAAGATGATAGCGGCGAAGCACATGTTTGGATCATTGATGAGACCACATCAAGTTCAGAGATGAACTTCTTGATCCAAACCGCTTCCTTTGCTGCTTCCAAAGCTGCAATGTATTCTGCCTTAGTGGCAGAATCCGCTATAGTGTCAAGTTTGGAACCTTTCCAACTTATTGCGCCTCCATTCCAGGTGAATACATACCCAGACAAAGACATGGAATTACTACAAGGACAAATAGATCTCAAGGACAAGATGTGTGATGCTTGTCAAGAAGGGAAACAATAAAAAACATCACACAAAGGTAAAAATTTACTTAGTACCGCTTTACCATTAGAATTACTACATATGGATTTATTTGATTGCCATAGTACCCCATCTATAATTGGTAGTAAATATTGCTTGGTAATAGTAGATGATTTTTCTAGGTTTACTTGGGTGTTTTTCTTGAAAAATAAGGATGAAACCTTAGAAATAATCATAGGATTTAGCAAAAGAGTAGAAAATGAAAGAAAACTCAAAATCAACCGGATCCGTAGTGATCATGGTGGTGAATACATACCCAGACAAAGACATGGAATCATCCTTGTCTGTCTGGAGCTGGCATCCGTATACCCACGTATCACCATGTACCCTTCTCCATATATTAGGAACGCATCCTTAGTTCTTCTTAAGTACTTAAGGATCGTCTTAACAGCCACCCAATGATCCATTCCTGGATGAGACTGGTATCTGCTCATGACACTCAGAGCATACGATACTTCGGGCCTCGTACATAACATAGCATACATGATAGATCCTATTGCGGATGCATAGGGAATCTTACTCATGAAAATCCTCTCGTCTTCTGTGCGCGGACACATAGACTTCGAAAGGTGTACCCCATGCCTGATGGGTAAGAAACCTTTCTTGGATTCCTACATGCTAAACCTCTTTAGCACTCGGTCTATATATGTAGACTGCAAAAGACCAAGCAACCGTTTCGATCTATCTCTATAGATCTTAATCCCAAGGATGTAGGTTGCTTCTCCCAAGTCTTTCATGGAGAATGTCTTGGATAACCAAACCTTAACTGACTGTAAGATTGACACATCGTTTCCTATAAGTAATATGTCATCGACATACAATACTAGGAACACGACTGCACTCCCACTAACCTTCTTGTACACACAAGGTTCGTCTGGATTTTGTGAGAAATCAAACTTTTTTATTGTCTCATCAAAACGGATATTCCAGCTCCTGGATGCTTGCTTCAATCCATAAATGGATCGTCGCAATTTGCATACCTTGGTTTTATCAACCGATGTGAAACCCTCAGGCTGTAACATATACACATCCTCGAGCAGGTTTCCATTAAGGAAAGCTGTTTTCACATCCATCTGTCATATCTCATAATCATAATGAGCCGCTATGGCCAGGAGTATCCGAATGGATTTAAGCATAGCTACAGGCGAATAGGTTTCGTCATAATCAACACCTTGTTTTTGACGATATCCTTTCGCCACCAATCTAGCCTTATAGGTAATCACATTACCATCCATGTCGGTTTTCTTCTTTAAAACCCACTTGCACCCTATAGGCTTTATGCCTTCAGGTGGGTCAACCAAGTTCCAAACTTGGTTTTCGTACATGGAATCCATTTCCGACTTCATGGCACCAAGCCACTTATCCCTTTCTGAACTTGTCAGCACTTCTTCATAACTGGTAGGCTCCTCATCATCAATGAGTAACACGTCGCTCGATTCACTTACGAGAAATCCATATCTCTCAGGAATATTGCGTGTTCTACCAGATCTACGAAGATGTGGTGTTACAATAGGTCCAGCCGATTGCTCATCACTATGAGTTGTCGACTGTTGTGCTTCACCAGGTATCTCATCAATGTCTATTTGAGTCTCTCGAGCCTCCTCAAGCTCGACGACACTCCCACTATTTTCTTGCAAGAGAAACTCTTTCTCTAGAAACACAGCATGCCTTGAAACAAACACCTTTTGTTCCACAGGATGATAGAATTGGTAACCCCTTGTTTCCTTAGGGTATCCAATAAATAGACATTTATCAGACTTAGCATCCAATTTGCTTCACATAAGCAGGACAACCCCATATCTTCAAGTAAGATACATGAGGTTTCTTACCATTCCATATCTCATATGGAGTAGTTGAGACTACCTTAGTAGGCATTCTGTTTAACAAGTAAACAGCTGTCTGAAGTGCATAGCCCCAAAAGGACTTGGGAAGAGTCGCATGATTCATCATTGACCTGACCATGTCCAACAAGGTCCGGTTACGCCTCTTAGATACACCATTATGCTGTGGTGTATAGGGCGGAGTCCATTGAGACAATATACCATTGTCTCTTAGATAATCAAGAAACTCTTGACTTAAGTATTCACCACCTCGATCCGATCGAAGTATTTTGATACTCTTGTCATGTCATTTCTCTACTTCATTTCTGAATTCTTTGAACCTTTCAAAGGCTTCAGACTTGTGTTTCATCAAGAACACATACCCAAACCGTGAGTGATCATCGGTGAAGGTAATGAAGTAGCTATAGCCTCCTAAAGCTTGAGTTGACATAGGTCTACATACATCAGTATGTATTAGACCTAGTAACTCTCCCACTCGTTCACCTTTTCCAGTAAAAGGTAACTTAGTCATCTTGCCTTTTAAGCATGATTCGCATGTATCGTATGAATCCAATTCAAACGATTCCAGAATTCCACATCGGTGTAATTCGGACATGCGTTTCTTGCTTACATGGCCAAGACGACAATGCCACATGTAGGAGTCTATTTGATTATCCTTTCGAGCACTCTTGTTGCTCGCTTCGATATTGCAAATGTCACCGATACGTCCAACGTATAAACACCATTGCTTAAAGTTCCAGTCCCATAAAGAACCCCATTCAAAGTTATGTAACAACAATTGTTACTAAACGTCAAATGGAAACCATTTCTATTTAAACAAGAAATAGAAATGATATTCTTTATCAACAAAGGAATATAAAAGCAATTATCCAGTTCTAAGACAAGTCCTGCAGGGAGTTTCAACAAATACGTTCCGATGGCGAGTGCAGCAACCTTTGCTTCATTCCCAACACGTAAATTTGACTCTCCCTTGACGAGTCTTCTTCTATTCCTTAGCCCATGTATGTCATTACATATATGTGAGCCACACCTAGTATCCAATACCCAAGTGTCTAAGGAAATAGAATGACAATCAATAAAGAAGATTTCTGAAGAAGATGGGGCATCCGATGCCTTATCCTTCTTCATGGACTCAAGATAAATCTTGCACTTTCTTCGCAAATGGCTCTCCTTGCCATAATGATGGCAAGTTTCCTTTTGTGCTAGTTCTACCTTCTTAGCCCTTCTCTTTCTTTCCCTTCTGTTCCTTTGACTTCCTCTTAGAACCTTTCTTCGAGGAATCAACTAACAAAGACCGCCCCTCGCTCATGCTTCTCAAGACTCCACAGCTTCTTCAAAGATATTGAGCAAAGACTACAGATGAACCTCCTAGCATCTCAGAGGTGAAGAGGAGCTTTGAGACTTCGAACCTTTCGAATCTCACTTGCTCATCAACCAACTCACAAAGATGAAGGACTACGATATGAGCATCCAAATGCTCATGTTGCTTTCGTAGCTTGGGTTCCATCGCGGCTAGCATGATGCAACTCATTTGTTCAGAATCATTCACATGTTTCTGATAGACCAACAATTGGTCCTGAGTTGCATTCGACAGCGGGAAGAGACGCTTCGAGGACATTTGCAAGCTTTTCAACCTTGAGAACAATTCTCAAGCTTCTAAGCCAGTCCATGAAGCTCGGCCCAGTCAATTTATTCGAATCCAAAATGGAACGCAAATTCAAAGACATCATGATCAATTTTAGAAATACAAAACGAGCATATATGAGAAAATGATTTTAAAATGCATTAATATACATTTATAAATCCCATTCATTTTTCGAATTTCAAAAACCCTTAAAATCACTTCGGGAGATCGTAGGTCCATCTCCGAATGGGCTGATATCCATCATAGATAAGAACAACCTTGGAGTGAGTCCAACAAGCCATTCTTAGCTATGATGGTGGGTATCAAGTATACCGATTACATATCATGTATATGTAACTATCACAATGTGCTATCAACTAATTGAATGTTTACACATACATTGGGTTGTTAACACATTAACAAGTATGCATCATATGCATAGCACCCAACTTCACCTCTCTTCACATCGACCTTGGAGTGAGTCCAACAAATCGATGCTCCAAGTTAAAGCTGACCCATTAATCGCGAAATAGTTTTAATATGGTTAGAGCGCATTCAACCAATTAGCCAGGCTTGGAGTGAGTCCAACAACCCAAACTAACGATTGACCTCTGACTCTTACCATATTAGAGTTAAACTATTCCAATGATTTGAACATGTTCAGGTTCGAGCCGGGCTTGGAGTGAGTCCAACAACCCAAACAAGAAATAGAACTCTGGTTCTAACCATATTAATGGAAGGTGTAGGCTTTAATATTGAGTTAGGGTTTTATGTCTCATCCTCTTTGCATGCAAATAACTATTATCTACATGGCATGACATACATGACATACATCTACATGTCACGACACGCATGGCATAATGTTATGCATCTAATGCAATTACATGACATACAATTATGTCATGTATATAATTTTCTTATATGTCATAACTATTTATGGAAATAAAATATGTTTAAGATTTGATTCTCCAAATCAAATCATAATTAAATTAGGAAACAAATTTCCAAATCTAATCACATATTTTAGTCATGGAATTATTTGATTAAGGAAAATCTATTTAGGAAACCAATTTCCTAAATCTTTAAAACTACTTATGGAAATAAAATATTTTAAGATTTGATTTCCCAAATCAAATCATGATTAAATTAGGAAAAAAATTTCCATAATCTAATCAAATATTTTATTTATGGAAAATATCAATTTCCATAAATACTTCCAACTTTCCAAAAGTGGAAGATTTCCATAAATACTTCGAGACTTTCCAAAATTGAAAAATTTCTATAAATACTTCTAAATTTCCAAAATTTAGAAAATTTCCAGAAATACATTATGACTATCGCAAAACCATTTTTACGATTATGTCGAAACACAACCTGGGCTCTGATACCACTGTTGGGTTTCCGGCACCGCGGCGTGTGTGTGTTCGATCATGTTTCGTAAACATGAGCACAGTGGAAGCAATTAAAAATAATAAATCTATATTTATTACAACACACACAACACACGCATGCTATTACAACAAGTGTAGACATAACCGTAAATTAAAATTTGCAATAAAAGAAAATTATCTACGTTATACCTTTCGTATGACGTGTAGCGGGAACGGCATCAACCGGAACGATCCTCGTAAGAATCGTCTCTATCCGTATCCACGCCGAGCTCCTCGGGATGACTTCGCTAAGTCACGAGCTTCGTCTTCGTACGGGTTACTAGCCTCGTGTTGAAGACGACGTGATCGAGAGATGATCACGATCCGAATCCAAATTCGGATCCTAAAACGAGTTCTCAAAACTCGCTTCTCCAGAGAGGTATTCGTCAACCGTTTGACGAATCCTTCGTCCCCCACCTCAGAGGATTACCGGAGATCAAATCCCCAGTAAGTTAGCCACTGTCGGAGCACTAACCGTCGTCCAAATGACGCTCCGACGAGAGGAGGAGAAGCTGTCTAGAAAACTGGACAGCTTGGTGGAGGATATAGGCGCCGGCCAACCAAGGAAAGAAAAGCCTCACCTTGATGCCAAACCTATAGGGGATCACCGGAGGGTTGCCGGAGTGTTCACCGGCTGAAGCTTGGTCGCCGGCAATGACTTGGACGGCGGCACAAAGGCTGGGCGGCGGCACTTAGGGTTGGGCGCCGAATTCACCAACAAGGGGTGGGCGGCAACTCTATGTTGGGCGGCAACAACTTGATTAGGGTTTTTGGATTAGGGTTTAAGCCCTATTTTATAGAGAACTAATTCTCTTAATGGTTAATGGATCATATCCATAAAGCCCGTTAACCCGCTCCATTAAGATAAGTTAAAATAAACCAAACCATGATGGTTTATTTTAAGTTAAAACGAACTGAACCAACCTTTGGTTCATTCGTTTAATATAAACCAAACCCTTTGGTTTATTCTCATCCATTGGATTAGAACCAAACCATTTTGGTTCATCCATTATGTCTTCATAAGACACGGCCCATCCATGCTTCCATTGCGACTGAAACAATTTCATGCTCGCTTTATGTTTGGTCCAACCAAACATAGTTTCTCTCGGTCTGAGAATCCCATTCTCAAGCTCGTTTTAAATCCTTTGGATTACACTCGTTGTGCGTGTGACCAAATAGGTTCTCGGTTTATGTTGGCCGTCTATAATTAACCATTAATTATAGATCGATCATGAGTGGCACCTAGTAGTACATCATGATCCACAATTAACCGAAAAGATCAACGGTTGATCCAGAACTATTTCTGAAACCCTTCAGTAGCTCGAATGAATCGTGCCCCATTCCCTTCACTCATCTTATACCCACTTGGTTCAGGACATGGTCTATTGTGTCAGTCCCCACTAGGCTGACTACGTCACACCTAGCCCAAGTATCATTTCCTAGTCCTACGGATTCTAGTTACTCCACATGTATCGAAGAGTACCTTACTCTAAACATGTAATGCTTTGGCCAAAGACTTTAGTAACAATCCGATGAGAGGCCATGGGTATACATCTCCTCGCAAGGAGTGGTGAATCCTTTATAGGCTATTCAAACACCTTCGATCACTTCGACTTATACCCAATCATCCCGGGTCCACATCTCCTTAAAGATGTTTGCTTAAGATGTCAAAGCATAAGTCTCCATGATCAAGATGACTTGAATACCGCAAGTCAAAGGAACATCGCACTTAAGCCACAGTAAGAACTTCATTGACATATCTATATATGCAGAGAACCATATGAAGTCTTACGGCTGGTCACTCCAATGAACTAGTTACCATAACTAGCATCCACGATCAACTCCGGACATCACTATGTCTCCAGCCAGTGAGAATCAGCTACTTGGATACACCAAGGAGTATACCTCGTGCTAGTCTCGACAGAATTGATGGTGTCCAAATCCATCAATTCATCGACTAGGGATAATTCCGATACATCACAATTACACATGTAGAGATACTCACTAGTTGTGATCCAATCACAAATTCTCTCATGCTGTGAATCGTATCGTGGACATTCTGTAAATGAGTTTAAGATCCAATCAAATACATTAAACATGTATACTCAAATAGTGAATCTTCTTTTATCATATAAATGGTTCATACATAAGGCGATTGCCTTAGGACATCTCTCATATATTACTAACAGTTAAGGAATATGTGGGGGGGGGGGGGTTGATTTGGGTCATCTAAAGTGATAATGGGGACTTGTGTTAACATGGGAGAAACTTGTGTCAAAGAAATATGTCATGCTACTAGGAATGATAAACATATTGGTTATAAGTAAATAAAGGTTGTGTAGAGGTTGCTTATTGAGGTAAGGGGTTCAGGGGTGGAGGATGATGTAGCATCTAACGTTTTTCTTTTCTTCTACTTGACGACCAATGTCTTAGCGACGGTTGTGCCCATCATGTCTTCTGCAAGGATAAAAGTTGATTAGGAATTATCAGGGTAGTAAGAATGTAAAATTTGATAGTAATAGTTCAATTTTTGTCATGGAGTGGCAATGTTAAGGGGTTGTGCAGGTTTTTAATTTGGGGAGTTTTTGATACATGGTGCTAGGAAAATATGATAGGAAAACATTATATGTTGCTAGTTTATAGGATGTGGAGTAGAATGATAGTATTTTCTATAAGGACAATTACTGTATAAAAAATAAAGGGAGAAGGGTAGCTTACCAATGGGATGAGCGTCCAGTGAAGGAATGGGAGATAGCCCGTAATAGGATAAGATGGACTCCTTTATGAGCTATGTGATGCTAAAATATGTGTTCTTCAACTTGGCTTCAATAGAGGGGAAGTCAATATTGGTCTTAATGATTTTTGGGTCGGGGAGATCTGGAAGGGTAGTTTTCTAACGAGAGGAAAAGGGTAGAGGAGGATCTGTAGCAATAAAGAAATAGAGCTCTTTCCAGAGCTTATTGGAAGAGGGTATGTCGGTTAGGAACTGGTAACCTTGACGGGCCATGAAATAGAAGACACCATGATCGACCATTTTTAATTGATAGAGACAGTGGAATATATGGGGTACTTGTGGGATGTTGAGATGATGGAAGACGATAATGGTGCCAACTAGGATGCGAAGGGAGTTGAGTGTTAGTTGGTTAACTGGAATGGCATAAAAGAAGAGGATGTGGTAGAGAGATTTTTAGAGAGGGAGACGGAGACCTCTTTCCAGTTGCCCTGTGAATAAGGTGTTGGTTCTAGCTGGAGGTAGATGGGGGCGCTGGGATTGATTGGGGATGACAATGGTGGAGTTTTTCGGGAAGGTATTTGTGTCGCGGCGGAAGAAAGAATGGTTGAAGGTGAGTTGGCTGGTTGTAGTTTCGTACCAGAGAGTGATGGAGGATGAGGAGGCCATGGCGGAAAGGGAGTTGTTGGAGAATGGAGAGTTTCGGTAAAGGGAGTTGTTAGAGAATGGAGGGTTTCGGGGAAGGGGGTTAGGGTTTTTTGAGAGGAATCGTAGGGGGAGTGTTGGGCAGTTAGCGAGAAGCAAGGGCGGCATGTATTAGTTAGGAGGGGGTTGCGGTAAAGTATTTTTAATCAATATTTGTTGGAAGAAGTTTTCCTTGTTTTTGGTGCTTATTATGGTGTTTAGAGGCTGATGGAAGTGTGATAATGGTCATTTGTCGTGGTACCATTAAAAATTAATTACCAAACTCTTTCTACACTAATATAGCATAGTGAACGGCCCGGATCATTTCCCAACGAGTGTAATCAGTAGAATGGTTTTCTTAGGATCATTTCCATTATTGCTTTGGGTTTTCTAATGTAAATGGGGGGATGAAATTAAAAAAACTAATCCTACTGAATGAAAGATAATGCGAGTAATCAAAATTCAAATCTAACTAACAACCAAATGAAATAACCAATGCATCAATGAAATCTAATGCATGAACATGATTAAAAGAAAACAATTAAACTAAATGCAATTGCAAAGTAATTATCCACCTAAAAATCCTAGCAAACCAACAATGCAACAAGAATCATAACCAACAATTAAACTAACTGAACTGCAAAACTAGAACATAACTATTGAAAGGAACAATTCAACAAACACAAAGTAACCATGATTAAATGTAGGCAGTGTTAACAACTTGATAACAAACATAATGAAACCATTCAAACACCAAGAAAATAATTGCTGGAAATTTGCGGAAGATGCTAATCAGAGCTGTGATGTGGGTGGAAATTGCTGCTCAGAGGAACTGTGATGGTGGCAGAGCAAAGGTGGCTGCCGGAGCTGTGGAGATCCTGGACGGAGCTGGAATTGGCCGGATGGAAGATGAGCGATTGCCGAAGGCTGGAAATTGCTGTCGAAGGTGTAACAGGGCTGGTCGGAGCTGTGGAAGATGCAATCGGTGTTGCCGTGAAGGTGCTGGCCGCAAATGTGGAGCGCTGCCGGAGTTGTGGAGCGGTTGCCGGAGCTGCTGAAAGTGGCTAAGCGAGATCATAACGGAGGGGGATCCCCACTCTGGTAGTTGTAGTGGTGGCTAGACCGATCAGAGGGGAATCCCCTCTCCGATTGGTCGGCGGTGGTGAAATGAATGGAGGAGATGGTTGTAGGCAGTGAAGAAACGACAGTGGAGAAGGAGATGAGTGGCATCGGTCACCGAAGAAGCAGGGAATCCCCTTTCCTCTCCGGTGACCAGCTGGGAAGGAGGAGAGCACGACGGCGGTGAAGAAGTGACGGTGGCATCAGGTGAAATCGTGTGTTAAGAAGATGGTGTTAGTGTCAGCCCTTAGTGTCAATCATGAGATGTAGTACCAATCATGAGATGATTGATTAGGGATCATGTGTATCATATTTCATTTAATAAAAGGAAAAGATTGTTTATTATATTTACTTTATGCATGTGTCAGCTAAAATAAATATAATAATATCCTTGAATAGTATGTTCTAATCTACAGTATATCAATTGGTAGAATTGATTATGAGAAACTGTAGAGAACACTATTCTTAATATTCCTAGTCAAGTATTAATATACAAGGGCAATATTAATACATTGAGACTAGCATGTAGGTCAATGGATGACTTGATCTCACAAGTCATGGATATGTGATATCACATTGACACATGGGTATATATATTAGAGAATATATATACTGAATTGACCCGCCATGAGAAAGTATCCTGGATTGTTATATGAGTGTCATATACTTTCTCATGTGACTATTGGTATGAATAGTCCTTAGACCTGAAGTCACTACGGTTCCCTACATAAGGAGTTATGTACTTTGGTATCGTCTAACATCACGCCGTAACAGGGTGACTATAACGGTGATCACTGGGTATGTAACGAATTATGCGGAGGGATGTGAGTGATGTAGATGGGATTTATCCCTCCCATATGACGGGAGTGATATCTTTGGCCTCTTGATAGAGTATGACCACGAAATGCATGGTCATGCTCAAATGAGTCAATATGAGATATTGAGCTCATTTGTTTGAGTGAGTCTACTTGGGGATCAAGCAACATAGAGATCGATAAGGGGATGACACGGTCTATGTCTCATTGATCGATCTAAGATATCAAAGATAGAAGGACACCGTCATACATGATAATAGTCACGGAAAGGTTGTCGGATCTCGATGATCTTGTAACTTGGGTAGCAATGATGTATTGCTAGATGCCGCTCATTGCTTATGTATCTAAAAAGGGTTTTAGATACATTGCCAATGTTACAAGAGCTTATAGGGTCACACACAAATGACATTCTATTTTGGAGATGGTTTCTTTTAGTTGGACTAAAAGGACAATTGAGAATATGGCCAAGATTTGAGTTAGACTCAAACTGGTTAAACTTGAGTTAGACTCAAGTTGAACCATGGAAGATGATTCATCATCATGCATGATTAATTTGATTAATCATGCATGGGAATACCAAGATCCTTGGTATTCATGATGAGAATTCATGAAGGAAAATACCAAGAGTCTTGGTATTAAGAGATGTCTTAATGAGGAGATAATGGCATTGATGGCTATGGGATTAAAATGGTTTTTTGGTGTTTCACGTGATGAGACTTGTGTGTGGTTTTGGTGTTTGGGTGTGCAAGCAAAAAGAGCCAAGAGAGAAAGTGTTCTCTCATCTCCTCCTTCCTCTCCTTCTTCCAAGAGAGTTCTTGGCGTTTTGCTAGGGGTTGCTAGCACAACGTGACTCCAAAGCTTGTGTGGGTGTTAGTGTGGATATCATAGATATACGGTTACTCTTATCTTATTGAGATCCGACAGCATTTGGAAAAGCAGAATTGCGAAGGGCACGCACCGAAGGTATATTCCTCCTCTATATAAGATCTAGACTAGAATATAGAAAATGATTTATATAGTTTTGCATGGATCTCTGGTGGGATCTGGTATAATTATTTATTTCCACTGTGGTTGTGCGAAGTATTCGCCCCGATGTTATGAACATCAGATCTGGACCGGTTTCCCAACAGTGGCCATCGGATCTGGATCGGTTTCCCAATAGATGGAAGTCGGCTCTCTTTCCGTGGTGAGAAAATGTTGCATTTAAGGGTGATTTTCGGTGACCATACGATCAAAGCTCCTTCAATCCAAGTCGTCCGTTAAAGCTAGGGTTTAATTGCCTTGATTAATCGATTAAACTGGTTGTGCATCCAACGACTCAGATTCCTCCGATTTTGAATGAATGGATCTGATCAATCCGATGGGATAATCATGATCGGTCGAATCTAGATAAAGGGATCAGATGTCCATATCTAAATTTATGGATTGATCTCTCCATATCTGGATAGATGGCTCAAAATCAACTGCTTTAATCAGATGGTCCATATCGCTCAGATTTGATCTCTTGATTGAATTTCCCTCAATCAAGAAGAAGGGTTCAGTTTAAATCAGCTTGAAATGCCCATTATGGCCCTAGATGAAGCCATATTTGATCTAACTTGAGTCTAGTCCATTGGCTCATCTTGATCTCCTACGAATAAGAGATAAAATTTACATATAAGTCCAAAATTTAGGAGAATTTACAATAAGATCCAAAAGATGATCCAACTCATAAAACATGCAAATAATCAAAAATTAAATACACGAGAGGATTAAAACAGTGATATTAAGGACTAAAATAATACAACAAAATGACAGTTATCAATTCCCCCACACTTATTCTTGTGCGTCCCGAGCAAGGAAAGAAAACTAAAAGTAAACTGAAAGTATATTTCTTAGTAATTCCCAAGCATACATAGAAGATCATGAAAGAAAATTACTTAGAATTATCAAATCTCAAAGACTCAAGCAATCATGGACTCAAATCTTACATAGGTTAACAAACATGGTGACTTCAATCCATTATGAATAGATTGAGAATGACTAAGTCTCACAAGGTAAGTGATGGTTTCTCTCGCTCTCATAAGCATGTAATAGTAGAGTTCACTTAAGCTACTCATGGTTTATGCACTACCATATACTTGCTTTTCTTCTACCTTCACCACTATATACACATAAGAATGCACAATCTTTGAAGGCTTATTAAGAATGTAAGGGAAACATGAATACAAGAAAAATGGCAATATGTGCGAAAGGAAAGAAAGGTAAGAAATAGCTAAAGAAATGCAAGAATATATGGAAATACTGGCATGCTACATAGATGAGTATAAGAAAGCATTGCCCTAAAAATTTTTCTTCCAACCCAATAAATATATAAACAACCCTTATCACATTCTTCAATACAAATCTACTCATAATATACAATAAATCTCTCAATGATTGCAACAAGGGATGTCGTTAACAAAAATACTATCACACATAAATAAAAATGGCACGACACGTCAAAATTTTCACAATACTTTTTTTATTTCATGGGGACCCAAATTTTTTTTCAAACTTTTATTTTCGACATGTAGTGCACTTCCCTATGCTCCAACATCAAACTCATCTAAAAAGATAAAGAGCATGGCTAGCTCATGGTGATCAAGCACGACCTGCCTATGCTTACATTGAAATTTCCTGAGCTACTCTCTACCCCACACTTAAACTTTTGTCCGTCTCAGGCAAAAACTCATCATGAAACATCCAATATTCCACATCCAACAAAATGGAAATAGAAAGAAATGACATGATGAAAGCATAGAAAGACAGTAGAATGACTAATTAAAATGGCATGGCATATGATAAGAAAATTATTTGAGTAGTATGTGACAACAAAAGTAGTAAAGGGAAACAAGTGAGATAGCCTTCATAGTAACTATGCAAACCTATGGTTGTGTGGTCTCGAAAGAATAAAAGCAAGTTCTAGAGTTACAATAACCACAAGTGCACCACACACAAGCACATAAAATAGGTACAATCCTCACTAGGAATGAAAGAATGATCTCAATCTATCAACATAGAATCCATCACCAAGTAGTAACCACATGCAATCAAATAATCCATTCAAGTCAATAAATCCCAAAATTTGACAAACAAATTTAACTAGCTTTCATGACTTCTAAGAAGATATAAAGGAATGCATAGGAAATTTATTTCAAAACACAACTAAATAAAAACTCATGAAACAAAACTTAACAACTATAACTAAAATAAACAAAGTAAAAGAAATGTATATACAAGGGAAATAAAAGAAAATGAGATGGAGCAAACTCCCCTGTGGTCCTGGCGGTTGAAGAAGATTTAGTAGGAGGAGCCACGCAGGTCGTGGGGTGCTCCGAAAGAAATCTCTTCTCGGTGGTTAGAGAAGATTCAGCTTTAACATCCACACTGGGAGTGGGATGGACTGAATGGAGGTGAGTGCCTTCATGGTGTGATTATGATAGTTCCATGCTGCCCCCTCTGATATGATCACCTCTTCATATGTAATCTCTGGTGATCGGAGGCGATTCAGAAAAATTTTCCAGCATGGGGGCTGGATTATTGCATGGGATGTTAGTGCATTCATCATCATGGTTCTTGGAGACTCTGGCTATGATGGAAGTGTCCAGTCTGGGGGCCTCCAGCTGTCCACCTCTTCCATGGGAATCAGCTCATCAAAGTTGCTTGCCACCACTGTCTCACTTGTCTTCTGGTCTGGCTGACAAGTCTGGGCACTGGTATTTAGCAACCTCTCCTTTTCTTCAATATAATCTGAGGCATAAATAATGTCACAGAGTAAATCCAATCCGCTAGTATCATCATCCATATCATCTTCCACAATAGCAACTTCATCAATATCTATGGCATTAGATAGTACATTATCATCATGCACATCAGCAGAGGAGTCCTGTAGAGTTGTAGAGGTAAAAGCAAGTATATTCTCAACTTTGCAATCCATCTCCTTAAGAACATTACTTTCATCAGAAATGACCTTTGAAAAAAACTGAGAGGAATCTTGTGGTTGTGTCTGGCTGATGGATGATGCATTTTGATCCAGTAGGATTTGCATGTTCTATATCCATTGTTGTTGTTGTTGATGTCTATCACTAATTTATTGTTGTTGTTGTTGTAGTAATGATCCTAGTTGTAAAAGGTTTTCTAGTGTCTCTATAGTTGACTCACCTTGTTGGAATTGGTGTAGTCCATCACACACTGTGTCATCTTGAAATCATAATGGACTCTGATATCTGAAAACTTCTGAGCCGTTTCTTGATGTGCTTCTCCATAACTATAACTTGATTGATCTCTCCAACTATGCATGTAAGTATCAATAGACGATGGGGGTAGATAGCACTGAGACTACTAAGGGTGTACTGTTGTGTGTTCCCATACCTGAAATCTGATTTGAAATTATATGTACCAAAAAATGAATTATACCTATCCTGTTGATAAGGCTGATAATATTGATGATCAAGATGATGATGATATAGAGGCTGGTACTGATAATATTGATGTTCAGGTTGATAATACTCTTGTTGCCCAATGCCTGAATAGTAAGCATCACTAAGATCTCCAAATGACTGATAATATGGATCCATGCTACAAGAGATTCCTAGTCTTTCTTGAAAAACTAATACAATCAAAAGACACAAGAAATAGACATGATCAAGTACATGGATATGAAAGGAATAAAAGAATGCAACCCTAAACAAAAGTTCTGAATTTTGATTTTTTTATTTTTTTTAGAAAAATGAAGAAACAATCCTAAGTCCACTAAACATCATTACACTCCCCGGCAACATCGCCAAAATTTGATAATGGTCATTTGTCGTGGTATTGTTACAAATAAATTACCAAACCCTTTCTACACTAATATAGCATAGTGAACGACCCGGATCATTTCCCAACGAGTGCAATCGGTAGAATGGTTTTCTTAGGATCATTTCTATTATTGCTTTGGGGTTTCTAATGTAAATGGGGGGTTGAAAATTAAAAGACTAATCCAACTGAATGAAAGATAATGCGAGTAATAAAAATTCAAATATAACTAACAACTAAATGAAATAACCAATGCATCAACGAAATCTAATGCATGAACATGATCAAAAGAAAGCAATTAAACTAAATGACATTACAAAGTAATTATCCAACTAAAAATCCTAGCAAACCAACAATGTAACAAGAATCATAACCGACAATTATACTAACTGAACTGCAAAACTAAAACATAACTATTGAAAGGAATAATTCAACAAACCCAAAGTAAGCATGATTAAATGTAGGCAGTGTTAACAACTTGATAACAAACATAATGAAACCATTCAAACACCAAGAAAATAATTGCTGGAAATCTGTGGAATATGCTAATCGGAGTTGTGATGTGGCTGGAAATTACTTCTTGGAGGAACTGTGATGGTGGCAGAGCAAAGGTGGCTACCGGAGCTATGGAGATGCTAGCCATAGCTGGAATTGGCCGGATGGAAGATGAGCAGCTGCTGGAGGCTGGAAGTTATTGTCGAAGGTGGAACAAGGCTGGTCGGAGCTATGGAAGATGCAATCGACGCTACCGTGATGGTGTTGGCTGCAAATGTGGAGCGCTGCGGAAGCTATTGTTGGATCGTTAGTGGATGGCTAGAGAGGGGTGAATAACCCTCAATCGTCGTACGGTAGAATTCATTAGTTGATTACTTGTCTACAAACAATATTAGTGCAATGGAAACAAAAACTAGACAAGCAATTAAGACAAAGTAAAGAAAGAATAGATGAAAACGCTAATACCGCGATGTAACATGGTTCACGGCCATTGCCGCTAATCCACAACTGATTCGTCCAAGGAGAATCACGCCTACACAATTCCACTAATCTCTCCTTTGTACAAAGCTAGGTGGAGGTAACCTTTCTTACACAAGATCTCTCCTCTTACAATATAATAGAAATAAGCTCAAGGAAGAGGATTGAAAATGTTTGGGAACTTGAGAAGATGTTTAGAGTAGAAGCATTAGGCTCCCCAAGTGTCCAAAGGCCCCATTTTATAGAGAAGAACTCATTCTTCCCGTTGGGTGCCTGGCAGTCGATTGATGCCCCGATTAGTCGACTGCTCCTGTAGCCGTTTCCCAATAACGACTTCTTCCACGTCGATTTCATCCAACGGCTCCCACATCAGTCTACTGATCATCCCATCAGTCGATTGATGGAGCTAACAGTCGAGTGTCGGAAGCGAGCACTTGACTGATCAACATTCTATGCCCGAAACCCTTGCGATCAATCGACTGCTGCCATCATCAGTCGACTGATGGTTTCGGCAGTCGATTGCCCACCCTTGGCAGTCGACTGATAGGATACAAACTTGACTCGAACACCAGTCGAGTCACAGTCAACTTGGAGCAGTCGACTGCCATGTCATGGCAGTCGACTGATGTCGGAAAATCCCATCTGACACTTAGCTAAATGGCCAAGTTTCACCTATGATCTACCCCATCTCGAGTTACAATCACTCACTCTCATTCCCTTGGAGTCCCTCACCTTCGAAGTTGTCTTCGTCCAGCCACGTCCCTCGGACACGCTAAGCGCACGGCTTCGCAGCGCCATCATTCACGTCTCACCCTAAACTCTACTTCCTCCAGCTTCACTTCAATGCTCCTCGTCCGACGGTCCCTCAGATGCACCAAGCACACGGCTTCTGCAATGCATCTTTCACTGACTCAAGGACCGAGTCATGAGAGGTGAAACTCACCAATGCTCCATGTGTGAATTACTAAGTCCTGCATGACTTCAACGCACACATCAAATCCAATACAATCCTAACTTAAACCCTTTGCCACACACATCAAAACCACAACATGGGTTGATTGCTCTAACAATCTCCCCCTTTTTGATATGTGGTAATCCGTTTAAGTTAGGTAAAACAAATACATAAAGCATAAGGCAAGAATGCATGTAGATAATATGAGTATGAAAACTCTCCCTTAAACATGCAACTCCCCCTTAAGACATGCTAAATTTTCCCTTTTAGCATGATTAACTTAAACCTATCAATTCTCCCCCTTTGACACCATCAAAAACATTAACATAATGTCATAATCAAAGGCATCAAAGTCTAAGGGTCGAAAAACCATCAAAACAGCCTGAAAACACTTAAATCAGGCTGTGAATAGTGCCACCAATCGACTGGCACGCTGGTTTCAGCAATTTCTGATTTTTGGATTGAAATTTAGAAATGCACCAGAAATTTCAAAAAATTCAAAAATTTGTGAAATTTTGAAAACATATTTATTTTAAAGTCCTTTATTAGTGAAAAATGAGTTTTCATGAAAATTACTTATATTTTTAATGATTTTCCAAAAATCCAAAAGTTTCAAAAACAACTAGTATTTGATCAAGTTTGTATCAACTTTAACACCTAGTTTTGCATTAGATTGTTTCAAAACATGAAAACATAGATTTTAAAGTAAGGAATGGTTTTGAAAACATATGAAATATCCAACCATGATCTTTGGGAAATATGTCTATGAATTAAACATAAGCCTTCCCCATTATTGGTCTATTAATACTATTTTGATACTTTAAATGGCCATCTAAATGTCATAGGCATTAGTGGACCATTAGTATCATCCTAACATCTCACCCATGCTAAGTTTTCAATCAAGGTTATCCTTATGGTGAGTGTGAGATGTTCCTAAAGGTATTTGTACTTAACCAAAATTTCATGCATTTCTACCCATGGCTAAGTATCATCCTAAAAACCCAATCATGAACATGCATCAAGAATTATCAATCATGCTCATAAATCATCAATCATTGCATATCATGATTATAAATTATAAAATTGAGCATGAATCATTATTTAAACTTTCAATTTATGGGTTATACATTATCATCACCCAACACTATGTTAAAAATTTATAACCCATACCATCCTAAGTCAACCATATAATATGATATAGATAAAGTCCACTATGGTTGACTATCCTAGGGTTTTCCTAACCCTTAAGGATGGATTTAGGAACCAAATATAAGTTCTTTCCTATGGGGTTCACTAAAAATTCCTTAGGGATCCATTTTCTAGCTATTGTTTTATTTTTGGCTTGACCCCTAGCAATTAGGCATTGATAGGCCTTTTCATTTTTGTTTCCCTTATATCCTAGGCCTTTCCTATTGAAGCTTACCCTTTGGCTCCTTATGATCATGTTCAATGTGTTGGAGCCAATAGTAAATTTCTCTAGGGCCTTAGTTAAATGATCTACCTTTTCCCTTAAGACCCTATTTTTCTCAATGCATGCATCATTCACATCAAAAGGCATATAATCATTAACATTAATGCATGCATTTTTCTAATTTTTTCTCTAGGGCCTTAATCTCATTTTGCATGCATTTATTTCTATTTTTCATCTTAAATAAGTTCCTAGTTAAACTTGAAATCATGGAAACTATTTTCTTAGGAGAAAGATTCGTTACCATAGTTTCCATGTTTTCTTCCTCCGATTCCGATGAGGATGAAACTCCCCCTTCACTAGAGCTCTCCTCACTTGTGCTTCTTTCTTCTTGCTCGAAGGAGGAGGTGTCCACATCTTCTATTTCCATTAGAGCTAGATTTGTGACAAAGGCATTTTCTTCCTCCGATGATGATGATGAAGGATCATCCCATGTGGCCTTGAGTGCCTTTGTCTTTCCTTTCTCCTTGGCTCTCTTCTCTTCTTCCTTCTTCTTGATCCCCTTCTTCTTTTCTTCTTTTCTCCTCCTTTCTTCTTTTCTCTTGTTCAAGAGGGGACAATCATCCCTTATGTGTCCCTCTCCTTGGCAATTGTAACATAAAATCTTCCTCCTTGGTCTTCTTCTCCTATCATTAGATTTATTAAATTTAAAATTCTTCAAAGCATGCCTTACCTTCCTTACCATGTATGCTTCTTCCGTGCTATCCATGGAGGAGGAGGAGGAGTCTTCATCGAATGAGGAGGGAGTCTCCTTCTTCTTCTTCCCCTGATTGGCTACTAGTGCCACTCCCCTTGATGGCTTGATGCTTGGTTCTTCACTTATGCCTTCAAGCCTAGATTCATGCAATTCCATAGTGGAGAAAAATTCATCTAGAGTACTTACCTCTAGATTCTTTGAGATATAGAATGAGTCCGCCATTGAACTCCACTTGGATGATCGGGGAAAGGCATCAATTGCCTTCATAATCATGTCCCTATTGGAGAGCTTCTCCCCTACACTAGATAAACCGTTAAGAATTTCTTTAAATCTAGAATGTAGAGATGTTACCTTCTCCCCTTTATCGAGTTTAATATTGTTGAGTTGGGAGCGAAAGACATCTCTCCTTGCTAGCTTGGACTCGGATGTGCCTTAATGAAGCTCCACTAGCTTCTCCCACATCTCTTTGGAGCTAGCACATTCTCCTATTTGGTTGACTTCTTGTTGGCGGAGTACGTTGAATAGATGATGTTTGGCCTTTGAATTCGCCAAGTACTCCTCTCTTTGCCTCTTTGTCCATTTCGATTTTTCCAATGGCTCCCCTTCCTCATCCCTAGGTATCTCAAAACCATTCTCCATTATTAGCATAATTTCAAAATCGGTTTCAAAGAATACCTCCATACGCTTCTTCCACCAAGAGAATTCTCCTTCAAACTTCGGTGGGTGAATGTTTGAGTCGGCCATCCTTGATGTAGTGCTTGTTGCAGTGGTGAGTCCGTTGACAAGTGACCTTACTCTGATACCACTTGTTGGATCATCGTTGGCCGGCTAGAGGGGGGTGAATATCCCTCAATCGTCGTACGGTGGAATTCGTTAGTTGATTACTTGTCTACAAACAATATTAGCGCAATGGAAACAAAAGCTAGACAAGCAATTAAGACAAAGTAAAGAAAAAATAGATGCAAACGCTAACACCACGATGTAATGTGGTTCACGACCCTTGCCGCTAATCCACAACTGATTCGTCCAAGGTGAATCACGCCTAAACAATTTCACTAATCTCTCCTTTGCACAAAGCTAGGTGGAGGTAACCTTTCTTACACAAGATCTCTCCTCTTACAATATAATAGAAATAAGCTCAAGGAAGAGGATTGAAAACATTTGGGCACTTGAGAAGATGTTTAGAGTAGAAGCATTAGGCTCCCCAAGTGTCCAAAGGCCCCATTTTATAGAGAAGAACTCATTCTTCCCATTGGGTGTCTGACAGTCGACTGATGCCTAGATCAGTCAACTGCTCCTGTAGCTGTTGCCCAATAACGGCTTATTCCACGTTGGATTTCATCTAACGACTCCCACATCAGTCGACTGATCATCCCATCAGTCAACTGATGGAGCTAACAGTCGAGTGTCGAAAGCGAGAACTTGACTGATCAACATTCTATGCCTGAAACCCTTGCGATCAGTCGACTACTTCCATCATCACGATCGATGGTTTCAAAGAATGACCGCCCACCCTTGGCAAATGTAGGACACAAACTTGACTCAACACCTACCGAAGCCATCACGATGAGCAGCCGATCGCCTTTGTCATGGCAATGACCGATGTCGAAATCCCATCTGACACTTAGCCAAATGGCCAAGTTTCACCTACGATCTACCCCGTCTCGGGTTACAATCGCTCACTCTCATTTTCTTGGAGTCCCTCACCTTAGAAGTTGTCTTCGTCCGGCCACGTCCCTCGGACACGCCAAGCGCACGACTTCGAAACACCATCCTTCGCGTCTCGCCCTGAAGTCTAATTCCTCCGGCTTCACTCCAATGCTCCTCGTCCGGAGGTCTCTCGTATGCACCAAGCGCACGGCTTTCACAATGCATCTTTCACCGACTCAAGGACCGAGTCATGAGAGGTGAAACTCGCCAATGCTGCAGGTACGAATTACTAAGTCCTGCATGACTTCAACGCACACATCAAATCCAATACAATCCTAACTTAAACCCTTTGCCACACACATCAAAACCACATCATGGGTTGATTGCCCTACCAGCTATGGAGCAGTTGCTGGAGTTGCTAAATGTGGTTAAGCGAGATGATAACATAGGGAAATCCCCACTCCAATGGTTGTAGTGGTGGCTGGACCGATCGGAGGGGAATCCCCTCTCCGATTGGTCGGCGGCGGTGAAATGAATGGAGGAGATGGCTATTGGCGGTGAAGAAATGGCAGTGGAGAAGGAGATGAGTGGCACCGATAATCGGAGAAGGATGGAATCCCCTTTCTTCTCCGACGATCGGCTGGGAAGGAGGAGAGCACAGCAACAGTGAAGAAGCGGCAGTGGCGTCGAGCGAAATCGCGTGGGAAGAAGATGGAAGCAGGCTCTCTTTCCGTGGTGAGAAAATGTTGCATTTAAGGGTATTTTCGGTGACCATCCGATCGAAGCTCCTTCAATCCCAGTCGTCCGTTAAAGCTAGTGTTTAATTGCCTTGATTAATCGATTAAACTGGTTGTGCATCTAACGGCTCAGATTCCTCCAATTTTGAATGAACATATCTGATCAATATGAAGGGATAATCATGATCGATCGAATCTTGATGAAGGGCTCAGATGTCTAGATCTAAATGTATGGACGAATCTCTCAAGCTCTGGATAGATAGCTTAGAATCAATTTCTTTCATCGGATGGTCCATATCGCTCAGATCTGATCTCTTGATTGAATTTCCCTCTATCACGATGAAGGGGTCACATTAAGTCAGCCTGAAATGCCCATTATGACCCTAGATGAAGCCATATTTGATCCAACTTGAGTCTAGTCTATTGGCTCATCTTGATCTCCTATGAATAAGAGATAAAATTTGCATATAAATCTAAAATTTAGGAGAATTTATAATAAGGTCCAAAAGATGATCCAACTCATAAAACATGCAAATAATCAACAATTAAACACACGAGAGGATTAAAACAGTGATATTAAGGACCAAAATAATACAATAAAATGACAGTTATCAAAGTGATTTTGGGAGGTTATTAATTTTTCTAGAAGATTTTAAGTTATTTGATGATTTTTGTATATATTAATATTCTTTATGGAAATTGGTAATGGCATTGATGTGAACGATTATTATGCTTGGTGGGAGTTCTTTATTTCTTGTCTCAATGGTATTATTTCTAAGGTATGGTAATTTTGGTGCTATTTCTTTTATGTATTGGAAATTAATTCAGGCTCCGTGCCTACTATAACAACCTAAAGGCTAAATAACTATTTTCCCCCACGGGGAATTATAACGCATCTATATAGCATATGTAAAGGTTTCTTATGGTTCTACTACAACAGCCTAAGAGGTAGATAGCTTTATGCCCCCATGGGGAAATATAACGCCTCTATATGGCATATGTAAAAGGTTCTTATGGTTCTATGATGCACATGATTGCGACCTCAAATCTTGCGACGAAGGTCATCGAGGACTCGAAGCACGTGCTAGCGCTCAACGCCCGCAAGTGCATGGATGTCGTCAAGTAATAAAAGATTATCGATCCCACAGGGACTGAGATTCGAATATCGGTATGTTCAGTGGTTGAAATTGTTCGGACGTAAACTATAAGAGGTTTTGACTTGTGAGGGTTGTCGGGAGACTATACTCTATATGGTGTCACACGGAGGAGGAAGGCAGCGTGCCGAGGTCTTCAAAAGTGATTCTAGGACTTCGATTTCGCTTGTGTGTCAAAAAACAATGCTGTAAATTGGCGTTGTCTAGACGTTTAGCTATGGTTTTGTGGAAGGAACATCATACACTCTCCCGATGAGCCACCGCATCTACTAGGAGCTATCTCTACCTAAAAGGATGGGATAGACGGTACGAGTATGCTGAATCAATCCCTACGATGAACCGTGTCCTGTTCCATCGCATCCTTCTACCCATGGTTACAGGAGATCAGGTTTACCCCTAGGTTCCTTTTATAAAATGTCCTAATCTTAGATACGAGGGTTGTCACCCCTTGTATCGCCTAAGCACAGCAGGTAGAAAACCAAACACGCATAGATATAGTAAAAACAACTACCAATTGCCAAAATAAACTCAAAGATAGAATTTAACATGAATCAACATTGTAATGTGCACACAAGCTACTCCCTAATCCTAGAATCAAAAGAACTACTCCATGTATATGAAGGAGGAATCACAAAGCATGTACATGTTCGAATACATCAGAATTAAAATGTAGGAACAAGGGATTACAATGCTTTCATGGTCTTCTCTTCGGCGTTGAAGTGCAAGGCGTGGATCTCCGGCGGCGTTCCTCCTCCTTGTTGTGAGTTCCCAAAGCTTTTTAGGGCTTCAGTGTGTCATCCTAGATGTCGTGCCTCCCCCTAGGATTTAAGTGGAGCATTCTTATATAGACAACACCTCGGACCGCTGCAAAATCCAGAAAAATCCCTAGTCGCACAAATCTAGTGGGCTACCACACGGCCGTGTGTTTCCACATGGCCAGGCCGTGTGCGGCCCCGGGGTGGCTGATCTCGCCCATTGGACACGACCGTGTGTAGCCACACGCCCTAGCCGTGTCCCACTCTACGTCTAGCTGCAAAATGTCCTTCTTTTGCTCCGAAAGTGTGCCTTTTCACCCGAAATGCTAATTTACACACAAAAGTACAAAGAGCAGACCTCCGAACCAGAAAATAGGAAATGCATACAAAATAGAGTAACATATGCATGAAACTAACATAAAATGTAGTGAGATGTGACCGAAAACTACTCCTAAAACTCTATATGTTTCACTCACATCACTTCCCCCAGACTTAAATCTTTACTTTTCCGCAAGAAAACCTCAATGCCATGAAATTTAAAAAGACATTGCTCCATACTTAGCATGTTAACTAAATTTATCAAGTGGTATTTACAATCAAAGCAAAATAAATATGTTCTAGAAATTCATTAAGTTAGCTCCTCGTGCTCGTGCTAAGCAAATCATTCTTAGGGGATGCCCATTCCATGGTGAGTTAAGTCGTCACCCCATAGCTTTCCTAAGGTTTCTGGCTCTTAGGCACTTACCTGCCCAAAGCGAGGGTCGTTCCCTAGATCTAGCATAAAGTCTCAAAGGCGTGCTTAGTATTGAGAGAAATTGGTAGGTGTTTCCCCAGTAACCTAACTCGGTCTTAAAGGGGCACCTAGCCATTTCCACCCACGATAACTATTTTTTTATCCCTCATAATCTTATCTCTCTCTCTCTCCTTTTTTTTTCTTTTCTTTTTCTTTGTTTTCTTTTTCATTTTTTTTCTCTTTCTCCCCTTTTTTTTTCTTCTCATTGGGATTTTGATTTTTCCAAATGGGCTTACACAATCCGAGCATCTCTAGTAACTAAAATGCTAAACCTAGAGTCACCTATGGATTCCAAAGAACTAGACTACTGAGATGAATCATAACTAGGTATGTACTAGATTATCCCTTTCAGAATGTTCGATATGTGTAAGTGTAAAAATAAAGCTAACCAGTGTAAGTCTACAACATTCATTAGAGCGAATAAAATAAAATACCACGAGATAAATGAAGTTAAGCTACCTATGAGAACAACTCATGCAAGCAACTTTTTTTAAAAATAATACTGAGGTAGCTTTACAGATAACAAAAACTAAGTACTGCAGAAAACTCAACAACCCATGCATGAATAAATGAATGAAAATACTGGAAATGAAACTACTTCTAGAAAACAAACAAAATAAACTATGGGGTCCTCCCCCCCATACTTAAACGAAAATATACCTCTAGTATGGTGGACGAGGTGGAAAGTCTGGGAGCCTCGGCATCTCGGGATCCTGAGAGAACCTGCTTTTGAGTCGCTGATGCCACATGTACATGTGGTCGATCTAGGAGCTGATGGATGCAGCGGTTTCTCAGTGCTCCTCCTCCCTGGCCCACTGTGCCTGCTGGGCATGCATGTGCTGCCGCATCTCTTGGTAGTAGGTGGCCTCATCCTGGCGACGAGCAGCCTCCTCTTGGAAGTATATGCGGGCCTTGTCATTGAACTCCTCATCCCACTAGAAGTGCTCCCGGAAGCCCTGGAACTCTGCCTGTGTGTAGGCACTCTGCTCCTCCCATCGCTGCCTCTGCATCTGCTGCTCGATGTATATGTCGTCGAGGCACGATTGGAACTCCAAGAAATCATAGGTCGACGTGCCTGCATTCTGCTCAAAGGTGGAAAAATGTGGTGGTGCAGGTGCAGACTCTTGTCAGCATGGACTAGGTGGGCTCCTATGCATGTGTGGACTAGAGGGAGAGTGATGTGAAGGGGGAAAGATGGGTGCCGATGTGGGTGGTCCCTCATGTGGAGGGGACTCCACTATTAGGTGCAGGCGCCAGTTGGCGCGTGTAGTGATGGTGGTACGATCAGGGAGCCTAAGGGTCGTCAGATTTTTCCTTACAAAGAATAAAGAGGGTCCTTCTCTCACAATCATCTTCATGGCTATGCACACTTCTAGGTCGATCCTAGGGCTCCCCTCTATACTCTCTAATGCAGTGTAATCGTACCTCATCCTATGGCAAATATGGGTAAGTAGACCCCCCACATTAATCTCTCCTTATGCTGCTTTGCCCATCTTCACTAAGTGTCTGATGAAGTGGGACCCTGCATCGATGCTACTCCTTTCTTATAGCATGTCCCAGAGGCAAAACAGCTCGCTAGCTCTAACTACACCATCACTCTCCCCACGACCAAATATAGTACTGGCCATGACACGGTGGAGGTATCAGAAGATGGGATTTTGGAGGCACGATGCTTTGGCCATAGAAGGGTCATAAGCGTGTTGTTCCGTCAACTCAGTCCAAAATACCCGAGAGTTGAACCCAATAGGGATTCTTCTCTCTCCCCCACTCGGCAAGCCAAAACATGAGTTCCATTGGTGAAGGGACCATTCATGCTCAATGTTAAAAAGCCTAAAAGTTATCCTACCCTCCTCACTCTCTCTACCCGTTAAAATTTCCGGCTCTAAGGAACTCAAAAATTCTAGAACTACCCTAGGGTAGGTTGGGTGCCTTATTCCGATCATCTCTTCCCACCCCATTTTTGCAAATAGGGCTTGAATATCACCCAACTACCCTAAAGACTCTAGCAAATCTTCATCTAAGTACTTAATAGCAGTGAGTTTACGAGTAGAAAGCATATTATATCTATCTCTATGTTCATTATTGTGAAAAAGAAGAGTGGGTAGGGCGTTACCCTCATCCGGAGCTTGAGGGGTGTCGACTCTCCTTGTTCGTCGCTCCAAAACACCGGATCGAGGTGCTACCTGCTTGGTCCTCCTCATCCTTGCTTCTTTTGTATTCCTTTGAGGTTAAAAGTGCTTCTAGATGGCGGGGAAGATGAAACCACACGGCTAGGGCAAGAGCACTCGAAGCACACGGTGTAAATGGGGTGAAAACACACAGCTCACCCCTTTTAACCTTGCACGACACGGCCGTGTGAAAACACATGACCAGGCCATGTGCACCTCGGGTCAGTCGGGCACGACCGTGGGAAAACACACGGCCAGACCATGTGTCCCCATTTTTCTCCCCGTTTTACGTTAGGGTCCGAATTTTCCCATACACTTCGCCGTGTAGGTTAATATGGATTTTATTTTTGCCTAGCAAAGTTCTTTTCTAGTTCTAACTCTAAATGGGATAGAAATCAAAACTAAAATTAAATGAATGCATGCAATACAATCAAAGAGAAATCTAAAACTAAACTTGGGTTGCCTCCCAAGAAGCGCTTTGTTTAAGGTCGTTTAGCTCGACCACACTCCACTATCAACTCAGCTCTGAAGGTTCAGTGAACCTCCATTCATCCGTCTCAGAAGCTTCATCTTGCGGTTCTGACTTCATTCTGCTAAACGTGAAGCCGTCGAGGTAGGGGGCTCTGTGCTCCGAAAGGCTGAAGAGGATGATCTCCCCATCTACCTCCAGGGAGATTTGGTGTGCCTTCACGTCTATGCACGCTCCCGCAGTTGCCAGAAAAGGCCTTCCCAGAATGATGGAATTCTGGGGATCTAGTCCTGTGTCCAGTATGATGAAGTCTGTGGGTATCCCAAAATCCTCAATCACCACAGGCACATGTGCCAGCAAGCCGACGGGTTCCTTGACTGAGTCATCCCCCATACGAATACCAAGATTTGCTGGTTAGAGCCCGCTCAGTCCCATCTTCAGATAGTATGCATAGGGCATTACACTGACTGATGACCCCAAGTCGCATAGAGCTTCATCGAAGCTCTCCCCATAAATTGAGCAGGGGATAACAAATTCACCGGGGTCCTCAAGCTGTAGTGGAATCTTCTCTACAATTTCATCTTGGTCAGGTAGGGTGGTAATCATGGTTGCACACCCCTTGGTGAATTTGCTACTCTTCCCCACTCCTTCCTCTTTAGCTTGACTCACCGGAGAGCTCTTTGTTGGATCGAGAAGTGTCGCTAGAGGGAGGGGGGGTGAATAGCGAGCGTAAATCTTTTCGTTCGTTCGTTCGATACACGAGTAAGCACAACAGAAAAATAAAAAGACACGTTTGTTTTTACTTGGTTAACAACCCAGCGGTTGCTACTCCAAGGCCCTAATGGTTCTAGACCGCATACTGAAGGCAAAGCACTATAATGTCTCCTCCTCGTTGGAGGTAGGAGACAACGATCACAAAATCGAAAGTACGAGGATGAGGTAACAAGCCTACCTCACCTCGTTACTAATAAAGACAAAGAATACAATAATAAAATATGTTACTTGTTGCTGCTGCCGACGAAGAGAAATGTAACTTGTTGTCGCATTGACGTTATGACGGTATTGGATCTTTGGCGTTGTAGGAGCACTTGAGAATAATCTTGATGATCTTTGGAGTTGGAATCCTCCCCTCCTTTTATAGAGTTTAGCCTCTGAATATGTCTCCTCATCTTTTGGAATAGATCATGAAGTTGTACCAAATTTTATCGCGAAGTGGCAGCGTCAAACCTTATCTGTTTTGACCTAGCGTAAAGGCTGATTCATCTCCATAAGTGGACTGATGTCCCCCATCAGTCTACTGATGAGCATTAGTCGACTGCCCAATGGTCAACAGTCGACTGCCAGCCTGGCCACTTTCCTAAAATAAGAGGTTAGCACAGAAAATGGTAAATACGATGATTTCTAACCGTCCGATCTCGACCTAGACCTTCCATAGGAAGTCTTAGTCGGATCGCTGCCTACAGTCATCCCCGTAAAGAGGATACAACCTTCCTTGCACTCACTCACCCGAGCTCACCTCAACTTGTAGCTTCTTCTTTCGGTCTTCCACCTGATTCCTTCGGCTCCCTGCGAAGTCATCCCGATGTCGCCCGACCGCCACGGCTCCCTCCGGGTGTCGCTGACCTTTAACTCTAGCTTTATCACTTTCTGCACACTTGATTTAGCTCGTGAGATAATGATGTAAACTTAACTTTGTGTCTTTTCCATAATCAAAACACAGGTTCGATTATCTGGTGCCCCTGCACCAACAATCTCCCCCTTTTTGATCTATGGCAAACCAACACAAAGTTAAGGGAAATTAAAGCATAAAACAAGTATAGTAAATGATGAATGCCATTTCCAAAAACTCCCCGTCAACCAACACACCCCCTTAACCAAAACTCCCCCTTAACCCTAGGTGAGTTTTGAAAGAGAGTTTTCAAAATCAAATTTTGTGTTACTCCCCCTTAACTTTCGCTCTTCTCCCCCTTTTGCCATAAATCAAAAAAATTGGGATTTTTGTATAAAATAGGGGTTTAAAAACAATATCATATATGCATGCATCTAGATAAATCAAATATGAGTCCAAGCATGCATCTAGCAGTAGTTAGATAGATTAGTTCGAGGTATGTCCCTCTGCACCAATAATCTAAAGGTTTGTAATATAACCCTTAGGATTAGTTTGCTCTCCCCCTTAGTCAAATATATGAAGTATAAGATATGTAGGGGGCGCTAAACTTTGGTCTACAAAGTTGTAAATAGTCATTAAGTACAATAGTTAAGAAAATAAGTAGCATTTTGAAGAGGTTATATTTTAAGTATATTTCAATTATCCTTAACATCTCACCCATTCTATGTGTCTCAGAATTTGTTCACCTTATATGTTTTGTGAGATGATTTTAACTTAATTAGAGATAGTCAACCTTGGGTTAGATTCAGATTTAACCTTTAGATCATTATGTGACTTTTCGAGAAACTGGCTTCCAGGTCGTGGCGAGGCACAGGGGCCTTCTTTGATCAGAACAATGACCACTTCTTTAGACAAAGCCAAATTCAAGAAAATATCACTTAAGTCACTTAGGGTTACTTTCTAGTCTAACTAGTTTAGGATACAGTGAGGTAGCTTTGGCTAGTTCCACTCGGTCAAGTGCACCAAGCTAGATACGCCTTATCTAGCTCGAATACACGAGACTTTGTTTCCCTAACATACTATCAACTCGCCGCGTCCTGATACTATGTTTTCAAGAGTGGACTAACTATTTTCCCTATCTAGCCATTCTAAAAATTAAAGTAAAATATGCAATGGTTTTGCTAAGTAAGCGGGTATACTATTTTAGTGTTAGCTCCCCCTGGACCATTGAACCAATATAGTCTATTCAAATAATGAACTTGATCCTAAGGAATCCAATACTTATTAGTCCTTATATGTGAGTTCAATAAAACCTTTGGGACCCATGCTTGGACACTTTGATGACTACGATTCATAATAGACATGTAAGACCTATTCGTAGTCGTTGGCCTAAATTCGAGTCCGACTTTGTTGTACACGGCTCTTTGGGTTCCAAGTAGTCGGTTAAGGTTCTTAGATCCCAACGTGAACCTTTCCAACCTAGCCTCGACCTCTTGAACTCGGTCTTTCAAGAGAGAATTCTCCTCCTTAAGTTTTTCAACTTGGTTGAGTTTCCCTCTTGAACTTGACTAGTTAAAGAGGTTAGAGTAGCCTCTTGCTTGAGGGTTTCAACCTCCTCAAGTAACGACTCAACCCTAGACTCGGACTTAGTTAATTTCCTAGTAAGGATTTTAATTGTATTGTAAAGCGTATGAATTAAAGAGCGGCTAACCTTGACTTTCCCTTTTGGTCCGGCTTTGAGTTTCCTCTCGAAGTAGTCTTCGGGGTCGAAGTCGGAGTTGTAGTTGGACTCAGCTTCAGATTCTGACTCGGACTCCTCCGGTTTTGCCATGTAAGCTATGTCTTCTTTGTTGTCCCAAGTTGCATGGAAGGCCTTCTTTTGATTTGATTTGAATTGTGCCCTCTTTTGGTTCTTTAGTAGCCTCCTTTCCCTCCGAACGATCTTCCGCACTACGTTCACTATTTTTTCCACCTCTTCGGATTTGGACTCTGATTCATCTTTGGGTTCGAGTCCATCTTCTTACCTGGTAGATGGCTTGCTTCTTTGTCCTACAAGTAGAGCAATACCTCTCTCGGCCCAGACCACGTTAGTCTGCTCGTGAAGTTCAAACTCGAAAAATAATTCATCTAACCTAAGCTTCAAAAGGTCCTTAGAGACCTTGTAGGCATCGACCATGGATGCCCACAAGGTAGTTCTAGGAAATGAATTAAGAACGTACCTTAGGAGGTCGTGGTTTTCGACCTTGTGTCCGATGGTGTGCAGGCCATTGACAATGTCTTGGACGTGGGTGTGTAGTTGCGTCGTCGTCTCATGTTCCTGCATCTTAAGGTTATACAACTTATTGAAAAGAAGGTCACGTTTACATACCTTAGCATCGGACGTTCCTTCATGTAGCTCGATTAATTTGTTCCACAGGTCCTTGGCGCTAATAAATGGTCCGATGCGGTTGAGTTCCTCCTTGGACAAGCCGCATTGCAATATTTGGGTTGCTCTTGCATCGGCTTCGATTTGCCTCTTTGTTACATTTGTCCACTTGTTAAAGTCCAAGGCCTCCCCTTAATCATTGGTGGGTAGAGCAAAGCTGGTTTGGATTATTATCCAAGTTTCGACTTGTGTTTTCAAGAAACACTCCATCCAACCTTTCCAATAATGGAAATCATTTCCGTTAAAGAACGGAGGTCGGGTGGTGTTATACCCCTCAATGTGAGCCATTAAGTATCTTGCAAAATACGAATAAAAAACAAAGGGAATTCTAAGACTTGGCCTTGGATTAGTAGTGCAGGAAATAATAAGAAATAAACAGAAATAAATGAGAAGAATAAGAAACTAACAAAAACTAACAACTTACGACCTTCGATGTCCCCGAAAGGGTACTAAATGTTGGTTTTTGGGGCTGGAAACAGCTTGTTATGAGGGTAAACCCTCATAATAAATGTAGATCTCTCTGAGAGCTTCAATTTGGTAGGTAG
This sequence comes from Wurfbainia villosa, assembly GCA_025175895.1. Classification (NCBI taxonomy): domain Eukaryota; kingdom Viridiplantae; phylum Streptophyta; class Magnoliopsida; order Zingiberales; family Zingiberaceae; genus Wurfbainia; species Wurfbainia villosa. The sequence goes on along the minus strand of CM046000.1, from coordinate 29,840,530 downwards.
ATCATTTTGTGAGTCCACTTGTGCGAAAAGTTATGGTCGTTTTACTGTCGACTACTCCAAAAGAGAATACTTGCAAACACACAACCAAAAGAAGCGTACCAAGACTTCGTCTTGGATTAGTAGTGCGGGAGGAAAAAAACTAACAAAAAAGCACGACTCAAAAAATATGAAAAGAAAACCAAAAAGTGCTAGATTGGTTGTTTCACCAAATCTTAGCGCCCCCGCTCTGATACCAATTGTTAGTGCATATAAGATCCACATATCTCCACAATGGCATGATATTGTCCACTTTGGGCCTAAGCTCTCATGGTTTTGTTTTTGGGCTTTACCCAAAAGGCCTCATGCCAATGGAGATATCTTTTCATCTTATAAGCACATGATTTTTTCCATGTCTTACTAATGTGGGACTTTGATTGTATTCTCAATACTCCAATAATCCCTCCCTCAAACGAAGGACCACATTGACCCCCCTCAAGCTTATCTGTCCTCCAAAGACATCATCTACTTGATGTTCGATCCTCAACCCACCAGGACTTTCTGCCAACTGTTTGGTCCTCTTGACCCAGTTGGACTTCCTGCCAGTTGTTCGGTCCTCCTGACCCAACTGAACTTCCTGCCAGTTGTTCGGTCCTCGCGACCCAACTGGACTTCCTTCCTAGTGTCTGGTTCTCTTGATCCGGACATGGAAGCTCAACTTCCTTAGTTCGAGGTTCATGGCTTGATATGGACCATGGCTCTGATACCAATTGTTGGATCGAGAAGCATCGCTAGAGGGGGGGTGAATAGCGAGCATAAATCTTTTCGTTCGTTCATTCGATACACGAGTAAGCACAGCGAAAAAATAAAAAGACATGTTTATTTTTACTTGGTTCACAACCCAACGGTTGCTACTCCAAGGCCCTAACGGTCCTAGACCGCGTACGGAGGGCAAAGCACTATAACGTCTCCTCCTAGTTGGAGGTAGGAGACAACGATAACATAATCGAAAGTACGAGAATGAGGCAACAAGCCTACCTCACCTTGTTATGAATAAAAACAAAGAATACAATAACAAAATATGTTACTTGTTGCTATTGCCGACGAAGAGGATTAGAACTTGTCGTCGCGTCCGCGTTATGACAGTGTTAGAGCTTTGGCATTGTAGGAGCACTTAAGAATAATCTTGATGATCTTTGGAGTTGGAATCCTCCCCTCCTTTTATAGAGATTGGCCTCTGAATATGTCTCCTCATCTTTTGGAACAGATCACGAAGTTGTACTAAATTTTATCACGAAGTGGTCTCGTCAAACCATAGCCATTTTGACCTAGCGCAAAGGTTGATTCGTCGCCATCAGTCGACTAATGAGCATCAGTCAACTGCCAAATGGTCAACAATCGACTGCCAACCTGGCCACTTCCCTGCAATAAAAGGTTAGTATGAAAAATGGTAAATATGATGGTTTCTAACTGTCCGATCTCAACCTAGACCTTCCACAGGAAGTCTTAGTCGGATCGCCGCCTACGGTCGTCCCCATAAAGAGAACATGACCTTACTTGGGCTCACTCACCCGAGCTCACCTCAACTTGTAGCTTCTGCTTTCGGTCTTCCACTTGATTCTTTCGGCTCCCTCCAAAGTCATCCCGGTGTCGCCCGACCACCACATCTCCCTCCGGGTGTCGCTGACCTTCAGCTCTAGCTTTAGCACTTTCTGCACACTTGATTTAGCTCATGAGATAATGATGTAAACTTAACTTTGTGTCTTTGTCATAATCAAAACACAGGTTCGATTATCTGGTGCCCCTGCACCAACACTCTTCACAGGTTGTAACACGGTTTGGGCTATCTAGGCCACTTGCGTCTCCAACATCCTGGTGTGACTTGCAAGGCCGTCAACGGTGGCCTTCAAGTCCCTAAGTGATTCTTCAGACTTCTGATGATGGCTAAAAAATTCCTCATTGACCTTAGTTTGGGTAGCAATGAAATCCTCCATCATCAGTTCCAGTCTGGACTTCTATGGTCGCTGCTCATTGCCCTGCTACTGCCCATACCCCCTGATGGTTGTGAGTTTCCCGAGTTATTCTTATAGGAGAAATTCAGGTGATTCCTCCATCCGGGATTGTAGGTGTTAGAGTATGGGTTGTTGGGCCTTTGGTCATAGTCCCCAACCACGTCAATATGCTCATTCTGCTCCTCTGAGGTTCCCTGCCCTCCATAGTGGTCCTCTCGATATGATGTCGCTCCCTCTCCAAAGTTAATGGCCGCCCATGCAGATGAAGGATTCAAAGATTCAAACCATCTGCTGAGCATGTCCATCCTTGCTACTAGACATTCCATGGAGTTGACAGTGTATCGTCCCTTGTAGGCATAGGTTGACCACGTTCGGAAGCCCATTGATGGTGGTTCTGGGCCACCTCTTATATCAGCTCCTCTACCTCCTCTATGGTCTTGTTCATCAGTGCTTCTCCTGCAGCAAAATCCAAGGACATCTTTGTGGCGTACGCAATCCTATTGTAGAAGATGTGGATCATTAGCCACGTCTCTAGTCCATGGTGGAGGCATTGGTAGAGTAGCCCCTTTAGCGATTCCAAGCTTCGAATAAAGACTCCCCCTCCTTCTGGCGGAAGCTCGTGATGAGATGGCGCATGTGAGCAGTCTTGCTTGGTGGGAAATATTTGTTCAGAAACTACTGCTCACATTGCTCCCATGTAGTGATGCTCCCCGAAGGTAAGGAGTGAAGTCATGCCTTAGCCTTATCCCGCAGTGAGAACGGGAATAGGCTCAGGCAGATCGCGTCAGTAGGGACTCCGTTCATTTTCATTATCGAGCAGATTTCTAAAAATGCCTCAAGGTACCGGTTCGGTTCTTCAGTCGCAGCTCCCTCAAATTGACTCTACTAGACCATATGTATAAGTGTCAGTTTCAGCTCAAAGTTATTTGCCGAAATAGATGGTCCAGCTATACTCGACCTAAATCCTCTAGCGCTAGGAGCTGCGTAGTCTCGCAAAGTTAGGCTACCTATGTTAACTTCGGATGCGGCTTGATCCTCCATCCTTCGCTACTCTACTTTCCGGCGATGAAAGGTTCATTCGATTTCTAAGTCGATCAGAATCAGTCCTTCCGATCCTAAGCATCTAAGCATACGACGAACCAAGCCACAAAAAAATTAGAGTGGTACCTAATCCTAAGAGGCGGAAAATAAAACAATCTAGCTAATAAAATCCAAAATGCAAAAAGGAAATAAAAACAACTACTGCTAGAATAAAATTAAAAACTAAATCTAAATATGGAAAGTTCAGAACTAAAGTAGATAAGGTAAACTAAAAAAAAGAAAAAAAATAAAGAAAGTAAATAAATCTAATCTTAAGTCTGATCCAATTCTCCACTGTTCGGTTCGATATCGAATCAATCAGTCTCCAGCAACGGCACCAAAAACTTGATGCACACGATCGCGACCTCAAATCTCGCAATGGAGGACGTCGAGGACTCGAAGCGCGCGCTCACGCTCAACACCCTCAAGTGCACGAATGTCGTCAAGTAATAAAATATTATCAATCCCACAGTGACTGGGATTCGAATATCGGTAGGTTCAGTGGTTGAAATTGTTTAGACATAAACTCTAAGAGGTTTCGACTTGTGAGAGCTGTCGGTGGACTATACTCTATACGGTGTCACACTGAGGAGGAAGGGAGCGTGCCGAGGTCTTCAAAAGTGATTCTAGGACTTCAATTTCGCTTGTGTGTCACAAAACAATGCTATCAATTGGCATTGTCTAGACGTTTAGCTATGGTTTTGTGAAAGGGACATCACACACTCTCCCGATGAGCCACCGTATCTACCAGGAGCTATCTCCACCTAAAAGGATAGGATAGACGGAATGAGGATGCCGAATCAATCCCTACAATGAACCGTCTCCGGTTCCATCGCATCCTTCTACCCACGGTTACAGAAGATCAGGTTTACCCCTAGTTTCCTTGTATAATATCCCCTAAATCTTATATACGAGGTTTGTCACCCCTCGTATTGCCTAAGTACAACAGGTAGAAAACCAAACACGCATAGATATAGTAAAAACAACTACCAATTGCCAAATTAAACTCAAAGACAGAATTTAACATGAACCAACATTGTAATGTGCACACAAGCTACTCCCTAATCCTAGAATCGAAAGAACTACTCCATGTATATGAAGGAGGAATCACAAAGCTTGTACATGTTTGAATACATCAAAATTAAAACGTAGGAACAAGGGATTACAATGCTTTCATGGTCTTCTCTCCGGCGTTGAAGTGCAAGACGTGGACCTCCGGCGGCATTCCTCCTCCCCGTTGCGAGTTCCCGAAGCTTTTTAGGGCTTCGGTGTGTTGTCCTAGCTGTCGTGCCTCCCACCTAGGATTTGGGCGGAGCCATCCTTATATAGACACCACCTCGGACCGTTGCAAAATCCAGAAAAAGCCCTAGTCGTGCAAATCTGGCGAGCCGCCACACGGCCAGGCTGTGTGTGGCCCCGGGGTGACTGATCTCGCCCATTGGACACAACCATGTGTAGCCACACGCCTTGGTCGTGTTCCACTCTGTGTATAGCTTCAAAATGTCCTTCTTTTGCTCTGAAAGTGCACCTTTTTCACCCGAAATGCTAACCTGTACACAAAAGTACAAAGACCAGACCTCCGAACCATAAAATAGGAAATGCATACAAAATAGAGTAACATATGCATGAAACTAACATAAAATGTAGTGAGATGTGAGCGAAAACTACTTTTAAAACCCTATATGTTTCGCTCACATCATTCTACTATAATGGCCTAAGAGCTAGATAGCTTTATGCCCCCACGAGGAATTATAATGCCAGATATAATGGGCAGGTAACATGCTTACGCGACTCAACTCCTTTTACAGTATTCTAAGGCATAAATGCCTCTTACAGTATTCTAAGGCATAAACACCTCTTATAGTATTCTAAGGCATAAATGCCTTTTATAGTATTCTAAATCATAAAAGTCTCTTATAGTGTTCTAAGGTGTAAATGCCTTATGCAATATCTTAGGTATGAAGTATCACAAATGATTGGTCAGGATGTAGTGCTTCGTATGGTATCCAGGGATTCATGTGTGGTACATTGCTATTGTAAAGTAGGGTTGTGGAGTATTAATATGATAAATCATGGGAACTTGTAAAACTTCATTCGACTTCACTCTTCAGTTTTACTAAAGAGGGGGAACTTATGATGGGTAGGAGGCCTTTTTTCAAGTTAAGATGGAGAAATTTTTTGTAGACACTTATAAAACTTCATTCGATTTTGCTCTTCAATTTTACTAAAGAGGGGAAACTTATGATGGGGTCGGGGTTTCCAGGACAGTTTAAGCATTTCTAGTATAGTTCCAGGACAGCATGTGGAGTTCCAGACTAGTATATGTGTTTCCAGGGAAGTTTGGGTAGGTTCAGAGCACTATGTACAGTTTCCAGGACAGTTTAAGCACTTCCAGTATAGTTCCAGGGTAGTATGTGTAGTTCCAGACCAGTATGTGTTTCCAGGGTAGTTTGGGCAGGTTCAGAGCACTATGTACAGTTTCCAAGATAGTTTAAGCACTTCCAGTAGAGTTCCAGGGCAGTATGTGGAGTTCCATACCAGTATATATTTTTCCAGGGTAGTTTGGGTAGGTTCAGAGCACTATGTATAGTTTCCAGGACAGTATAAGTAGGTCCAGTATAGTTCCAAGGTAGTATGTGGAGTTCCAGCGCAGTTTGGATAGGTGCAGAACACTATGTACAGTTTCAGGGTAGTTTAAGCACTTTCGTATAGTTCTAGCGTAGTTTGAATAATTGCATAACACTATGAATAGTTTCAGGGCAGTATGTGGAGTTCCAGATTAGTATATGTGTTTCCAGGGTAGTTTGGGCAGGTTCAGAGCACTATGTATAGTTTCCAGGATAGTATAAGCAGTTCTAGTAGAATTTCAAGGCAGTATGTGGAGTTCTAGGGTAGTTTAGATAGGTGCAGAACACTATGTATAGTTCAGGGTAGTTTAAGTAGTTCCAGTATATTTTCAGGGCAGTATGTGGAGTTCCAGAGCAATATGTGGAGTTCCAGAGCAGTTTGGATAGGTTCAGACCTGTATGTGTAGTTTCAAGGCGGTATAAGCAATTCCAGGGTAGTATAAGCAATTCTAGTACAGTTTAGGTAAGGCCAGTTCTGTTCTAGGGCGGTATAAGTATATCCAGGGCATTATAAGTAATTCTAGTATAGTATAAGTGAGGCCAGAGTAGAGCCAGGGCAACACAAGTAATTCAAGGGCAGTATAAGCAGGTCCAGTATAGGTTCCAGGGCAATGTAGGCAGTTCTCGGAGCAGTGGGTATAATTCCCGGATAGTATGTGTAGTTCCAAAGTAGTTTAGACAGGTTCATACCAGTATGTACAGTTCTAGGGTAGTATAAGTAGATCCAATATAGTTCCAGGATGATATAAGCAATTCTAGGGTAGTATAAGTAGGTTCAGTGCAGTTCCAAGGCGGTTCAAGTAATTCCAGGGCAATAAAAGCAGGTCCAGTATAGTTCTAGGGCGATATAAGAAATTCCAAGGCAGTATGGTGGTTCCTGGGCAGTGGTTAATGTTAGGGCAATCTCTTGCCATGATAAGGTTTTGATGTGTGTGGCAAAGGGTTTAAGTTAGGATGATATTATTATTTGATATGTGCATTGGAGTCTTGCAGGACTTAGTAATTCGCACATGGAGCCTTGGAAGGTTCACCCTCACAACCTCGGTCCTTGAGTCGGTGAAGGATGACTTTGCGAAAGCTGTGCGCTTGGAGCATCCAAGGGACCGCCGGACGAGATGACTTGAAGTGAAGCCAAGGAAGCAGACTTCGGAGGCAAGAGATGCAAAGGAGCATTGCAGAGCCGTGCGCTTGATGCTGCCGAGGGACGTGGTCGCGAACGAAGAGAGCTTCGGAGAGGGACTTCGAGTGAGATGAGAGAATGAGTGAAATGTAAGTAGCTCATTAGGTGAACTTGGCCGGATGGCTGAGTGTCGGAAACTTGACTGCAAGGGTTAAGGTTTACCCAACCGCCGGAAGCTCAAACTTATGTTAAGTTTGAGTTTCACCGCAACACCGATCGCCATGTAATGGCAATGATCGATCCGAAGCCAAGTGTGTTCGACTGGTATCCGACTGATGGGTTTATGCCCAGCAGTTGACTGCCATGGAATGACAGTTGACTACCAGAGGATGTCGCAGGCACAGAACCGCTCGTAGCCGACTGGGCAGTCGACTACGGAGGTAGCAGTCGACTGGTGAGGTCCATCAATCGACTGCCAAGTGTTCCGTTGGACTACAACGGTCGGGATCCGACGTGTTCGGAGGCCGTTGGAGTGGCGGCAGTCAACTGGTGGCGGCCAACGGGAAGAAATCAGCCCTCTCTATAAAAAGAGAGGGTGTCGAGCTTTGGTGGGTTAATGCTCAAGTTCTAAACGACCATCCAAGTGCTCCACAAGATTCAAACTCCTTCTCTTTGCTTTCTTTCACATCTATTGTAAAAGAAGGAGTGTTCTTGATTTGTAAAGGTTACCTCCACCTAGCTTGGTGGAAAGGAGAGACCAATAGTGATTGGCTTTGAAGGAGTGATTCACCTCGGACGAATCGAGATCGTGGATTAGCGACGTAGCCGTGAACCATGTTACATCTTCTTTGTTAGCGTTTGTATTTTCATTTATTGCTTTGTTTTTATTGTTTATGCTTCCGCTTGCGCTAACGATTGTGTAGAAGAGCAAACGAACGAGAGAATTCTGACATCCATCGGAAGAGGGCTATTCACCCCCCTCTAGCCGGCCATCCCGATCTCCCAACAAGTGGTATCAGAGCCAAGGAAATCTTGTCGAGGACTAATCGCCACAACAAGCAACATTAAAAATGGCCAGCTCCAACATTCATTCACCGAAGTTTGAAGAAGAATTCGCTTGGTGGAAGAAGCGAATGGAGGTATTTTTTGAAATGGATTTTGATATTATGATTACAATGGAATCCGGTTTCGTTTTGCCTAGGGATGAAGAGGGGAAGCCAATAGAGAAATCTAGGTGGACCAAAAGGAAAAGGGAAGAGCACCTTGCAAATTCAAAAGCCAAGCATCATCTTTTCAATGTGCTCTCCCAACAAGAGATCAACCGAATAGGAGAATGCCTAAGTGCCAAGGAGATGTGGGAGAAGCTAATTGAGCTTCATGAAGGCACATCCGATGCGAAGCTAGCAAGGAGAGATCTCCTCCGCTCCCAACTATCCAACATTAAATTAGAAAAGGGAGAAAAGGTAACTTCTTTGCATTCTAGATTCAAAGAAATTTTAATTGGACTAACAAGTGTAGGAGAAAGGCTCTCCAATCGCGATATGATAATGAAGGTCATAGATGCTTTCCCCCGATCATCCAAGTGGAGTTCAATGGTGGACTCATTTTACATTTCAAAGAATCTAGAGGTAAGTACTCTAGATGAATTTTTCTCCACTATGGAATTACATGAATCTAGGCTTGAAGGAATACAAGAGCCAAAAATACAACCCTCAAGAGGAGTAGCATTGTTGGCAAACAAGGGGAAGAAGAAGATGGAGATCCCCTCTTCCTCCAATGATGAATCATCCTCATCCTCCTCCATGGATAGCACCGAAGAAGCATATATGGTAAGGAGGGTAAGACGTGCTTTAAAAGGTTTTCATTTTAACAAATCAAATGATAGGAATAGAAGACCAAGGGGGAAAATCATTTGCGACAATTGCCAAGGAGAGGGACACATAAGGGACAATTGTCCCCTCCTAAACAAGAGCAAAGAAGAAAAGAAAAAGAAAGAAGAAAAGAAGAAGAAAAAGGGGAGCAAGAAAAAGAAGGAAGAGGAGAAGAAGACAAAAGAAAAGGGGAAGGCCAAAGCTCTAAAAGCAAGGACTTGGGATGACTCATCCTCATCCTCCTCATCATCATCGGATGAGGAGAATGCCTTTGTCACCAATTTGGCCTTGATGGCCTTTGATGACTTGGATTGCTCTTCCTCCGAAAATGAAGGATCAAGCTCAAGAGGAGAGAGCTCAAGTGAAGGGGGAGCTTCTACATCCTCCTCATCCGAAGAAGAAGAAGAGGATATGGAAACTATGGTAACGAATGCCTCTCCTAAGAAAATAGTTTCCATAATTTCTAGTTTAACTAAGGACTTATTTGGAATGAAAAAGAAAAATAAAAGTATGCTTAATCAAATTAAGGCATTGGAAAATAAGCTAGAAAATGCATGCTTAAATGATAATATTTCTTCTAGCTTAAATGATGCATGCTCACATGATCTTTATGTGCCATTAGATGTTAGTGATGCATGTATAAATGAAAATAGGGCCTTAAGGGAAAAGGTAGACTATTTAACAAAAGCCCTAGAAAAATTCACAATTGGCTCCAACACATTGAATATGATAATTTGGAGCCAAAGGGCAAGTTTTAATAAGAAAGGCCTAGGTTATAAAGAAAAGAAAAATGAAAAGGCCTATAAATGCCTAATTGCTAGGGGACAAGATAAAAAGAAGGTAATAGCTAGGAAATGGATCCCCAAAGAGTATCTAGTGAACCCAATAGGCAAGAACTTATTTTGGGTTCCAAAATCCATCCTTAAGGGTTAGAAAACCCCTAGGGTAGTCAACCATATGCAATTGACCTATATCATATTTTGGTTGACTTAGGATGGCGGGACAACATTTTTAAATAGTGTTAGGTGATGATAACGTGCCTATAAATAGTTAATAATGCTTAAATCATGATAATTAATGTAATTGCTATGTATGTTTGCAATCATGATTTATGATTTTGAAATTTGGCACGTCATCATGAGAAATAGGGTTAAATCATGCTTTAGGTGATAATTTGTTTATTATCATGACATAATACCTAATGCATGATAACAATTCAATGAATACATGTGTTTCATGATCATAATGTAGAATTAATTGATATATGCCTTTATGGTCATGAGGATTGTTAGGTTGATACTTAACCTTGATATAATTGTATGAATATAATGGTTAAGTATATACAAATATCCCCTAGGATGCATCTCACACTCACCATAGGCTACTTTGATTGAAAACTTAGCATGGGTGAGATGTTAGGATGATACAAATGTCACCTAATGCCTATGGCATTTAGATGGTCATTTAAGGTATCAAAATAGCAATAATAAACCAATCATGGGGAAGGCTTATGTTTAATTCATAGACATATTGCCCAAAGATCATGGTTGGATATTTCATATGTTTTCAAAACAATTTCTTACCCTAAAATCTATGTATTCATGTTTTGAAACAATTGGATGCAAAACTAGGTAGTTAACTTGATACTAGAATGATCAAAAACCTAGTGCTTTTTAAAGCTTTTGGATTTTTGGAAAAAACAAGAAAATCTAATGAATTTTCATGAAAACCTATTTTTCATTAATAGATATACTTAAAAGAAATATGTTCCTCAAATTTCATGATTTTTCAAATTTTCTAGAATTTTTAATGCATTTCTGAAATTCACCCAGGAAATCAGAATTTCGGAATCCATTGTGCCGATCATTGCCATCTTGATAGCGATCATTGCTTTTTTGATTTCAGATTTTAATCATGTTTTTGGTGTTCTCTTTCTATTAGACCTGATGTCATGAGTTTATAAATTAGGATTAATCTTTTTGATGGTGTCAAAGGGGGAGAAATGTATGTTTAAGTAACGGGGAATATATTTTGGGGGAGAAATGATTATGCTTATGATAGGGGGAGAAAATTTTTATGGGGAGTTTCATGGATTAAGGGGTAGTTGCATGTTGCTATATCATGTTTATGTTTACATGCCTTCTTACCATAGAATTTTCATCAAATGTTTTTACCTAACTTAAACGGATTGCCACACATCAAAAAAGGGGAGATTGTTAGGGCAATCTCTTGCCATGATAAGGTTTTGATGTGTGTTTCAAAGGGTTTAAGTTAGGATGATATTGTTATTTGATATGTGCGTTGGAGTCTTGCAGGACTTAGTAATTCGCACATGGAGCCTTGGCGGGTTCACCCTCACAAGCTCGGTCCTTGAGTCGGTGAAGGATGACTTTGCGGAAGTCGTGCGCTTGGAGTATCCAAGGGACCGCCGGACGAGATGACTTGAAGTGAAGCCAAGGAAGCAGACTTCGGAGGCAAGAGACGCGAAGGAGCATTGCAGAGTCGTGCGCCTGATGCTGCCGAGGGACGTGGCCGCGAACGAAGAGAGCTTCGGCGAGGGACTTCGAGTGAGATGAGAGAATGAGTGAAATGTAAGTAGCTCATTAGGTGAACTTGGACGGATGGCTGAGTGTCGGAAACTTGACTGCAAGTGTTAAGGTTTACCCGACCGCCGGAAGCTCAAACTTATGTTAAGTTTGAGTTTCACACGACACCAGTCGACTGCCATGTAATGGCGTCGGTATAATCGAGTGTGTTCGGTGATATCCGGCCGATGGGTTTATGCCGGTGATCGCCCATGGAATGGCAATCGACGCCGAGAGGATGTCGCGAGCGAATCGCTCGTAGGTAGGCGATCGACTACGAGGCGGCGATCGTGATGAGGTCCATCAATCGACTGCCAAGTCTTCCGTTGGACTACAACGGTCGGGATCCAACGTGTTCGGAGGTCGTTGGAGTGGCGGCAGTCGACTGCCAAGGGCAGCAGTCGACTAGTGGCGGCCAACGGGAAGAAATCAGCCCTCTCTATAAAAAGAGAGGGTGTGGAGCTTTGGTGGGTTAATGCTCAAGTTCTAAACGACCATCCAAGTGCTCCACAAGATTCAAACTCCTTCTCTTAGCTTTCTTTCACATCTATTGTAAAAGAAGGAGTGTGCTTGATTTGTAAAGGTTACCTCCACCTAGCTTGGTGCAAAGGAGAGACCAATAGTGATTGGCTTTGAAGGAGTGATTCACCTCGTACGAATCGGGATTGTGGATTAGCGGCATAGCCGTGAACCATGTTACATCTTCTTTGTTAGCGTTTGTATTTTCGTTTATTGCTTTGTCTTTATTGTTTATGCTTCCACTTGCGCTAACGATTGTGTAAAAGAGCAAACGAACGAGAGAATTCTGACATTCATCGGAAGAGGGCTATTCATCCCCCTCTAGCCGGCCGTCCCGATCTCCCGACAGTTAATTTCAGAGCGGTTGGTATAGGTCTAAGTGGTATGAATGGGTCCATGACAGTCAGTGCATCTGCTTAAGGGGAAATGGGGCATGCCGAAGGATGGGAGGTAAGGATGAAAGGTTGAGGGTGGTTAGTTTAGAATAATCATATGTATCTTTCTATTTGAGATAAACATGTGGCAGGAGGTAATTTTTGAATCAGGAGTGGGAAAAATGGTTAGAGGACAGCTTTGCAGAGGGGCATTTATGTACATTCACCACTAGGAGAAGGATGGGGGCTTCATCAATAAAAGGGGCAGAAGACGACGGGATCGGGGATGGTTGTTTTCTTCTCCATTTTGGTATCTCTGAGATCTCCCTTCTTTTCCAATTCATTACTTTTCTTTTCATACTCATACTGACTTCATTGTCGGAGTGGTCACGCCGGGAAGCTGGCCAACCCTTAACGTTTCCCCATGGTGTAGTAGATCCAACTCAATCCTGAGGATCACAAGTAACCCTTCCAGTTGATCTTTTTTCCTCAATTCTCTTTCTTGGTGTTAGATCCAGCGGCTCACAAGGAAAGGGAGGGGAATCTTGGGGATCCAAAGAAGCAAGCACCATCAGTGTCTATCGTAAATCGCAGTCATCAAGTCCAAGTATAGGTCCCAAAGGTTTTATTAAACTCACATATACGGACCAATAAGTATTGGATTCCCCAGGATCAAGTCCACTCTGTGGATAGACCATATTGGTTCAATGGTCCAGGGGGAGCTAACACTAAAATAGTATACCCGCTTCCTTAGCAAAACTATTGCATGATTAGTTATTTTGTTTTACTTTTTAGAATGGCTACATAGGACAAATAGTTAGTCAACTTTGACAACATAGTATCAGGATGCAGTGAGGTGATAGTACATTAGGGAAATAGCATCTCGTGTATTCGAGCTACATAAGGCGTATCTAGCTTGGTGCACTTGGCTAAGTTGAACTAGCTGAAGCAACCTCGCTGTATCCTAAACTAGTTAGACCAGGAAGTAATCTTAAGTTACTCAAGTAATCAATTTCTTGAATTTGACTTTGTCTAAGGAAGTGGTCGTTGTTCCGGTCAAAGAAGGCCCCTGTGCCTCGCCACGACCTAGAAGCCAATTTCTTGAAATGTTTACTTGACGAACAAAGGGTTAAATCCGAATCTAACCCAAGGTTGACTAACTATAATCAAGTTAAAATCATCTCACAAAACATATAAGGCAAATGCATTTTTGAGAAACATTGAATGGGTGAGATGTTAAGGATAATTGAAATACACTTAAAATAACTTTTTCAAAATGCTACTTATTTTCTTGCACTTAACGAATAATTATAACTTTGATCGGCCAATACTAAGTATACAACTCTCTAGGCCAAAGTTTAGCGCCCCCTAAATCTCTTATACTTCATATATTTGACTAGGGGGAAGAGTAAACTAACCCTAAGGGTTATATTACCAACCTTTGAAGTTCTTTTTGAAAATAAACTTATAAGTATTTTGAAAAGTATGTTTCAAAAAATTATTAAATTGTTGGTGCAGAGGGACACACCTCGAACCAATCTATCTAACTAATGCTAGAAGCATGCTTGGACTCATAGTTGATTTATCCTTAATAATTTTAGATGCATGTTGTTTTTAAATCTCTATTTTATATAAACACTCCCACTTTTTTTTTATTTATGGAAAAAGAGGGAGAAGAGCGAAAGTTAAGGGGGAGTAACACAAAATTTATTTTAAAAATTAAAGTATCTCTTTCAAAACTCACCTAGGGTTAAGGGGGAGTTTTTGAAAGAGCATTTATCATTTACTCTACTTGTTTTATGCTTTAAATTTCCCTTAACTTTGTATCAGTTTGTCATAGATCAAAAAGGGAGAGATTGTTGGTGCAGGGGTACTAGATAATCAAAACTAGATTTTGATTATGGCAAAGATCCAAAGTTAAGGTCATATTGTTATCTCATGAGCTGAATTAAGTGTGCAGGAAATGATTAAGCTAAGCCGAAGGTCAACAACACTCGAAGAATCCCGAGTCAGGAAACCGTGGTGGTCGGGCAACACCGGGAGAACTTCATGGGAGTCGAAGAACCCAGCTGAAGACCGGAAGCAAAGTGATAGGTCATAAAGAACAAGAGGTAAGCATGAGTGCAAAGAGAGATGGTAAGGTCGTGTCCTTTGTATAGGGATGACCTTAGGCGGTGATCCGACTAAGACTTCTAGTGGAAGGTCTAGGTCGAGATCGGACGGTAAGAAACCGTTGCATTTACCATTTTTCGTGCTAACTCTTTGCTGTAGGGAAGTGACCAGGTTGGCAGTCGACTGATGTCAGTCGACTGATGAAGTGCATCAGTCGACTGATGGCGATGAATCAGCCTTGTGCGCTAGGTCAAAAAGGATAACGTTTGACATCGTCACTTCATGATAAGATAAGGTGCCACCTCGGGACAAGAACCACAAGTTGAGGATCTGGATCCGGACTAATTCCAAGGCATAAGTCTGTAAAAAGAGGGGAGGACTCGAACACTAGTGAAGGGAATTGATTCCCCCTCTTCGGTCGCTTGTGCATAGCGATCCTATCACACGCCCACGAATTAAAAAAAAATAAACCGGACGAAGATGGATTACCCAAGAAATCGATCCATCATCATACTATTCGATTTGAGTAGTCGCTTGAACAAACTTGTTGTTCAAGTAACCTAACTCTTTTCCTCGATTAGCTGCGAAATAGATAATGTACGGATCACCAGTTTTTGCGTTTATCTTCGTGGTCCATGATCATAAAATTATAATCCAATTACATAGAACAAGAAAGAAAACTAAACAAGAATTATACCTCTTGTTTACCTCTTGATCTTCTATTGTTTGACCTATCCTCTTCTTGGACGTCGTGTGGGCGACGATCTTCCAAGAATTGAAGCCTCCTAGATCACGTGTCTTCCCCTCCTTGCTCGCTCCAAACAAGGGAAGAACAGAAGCTCCCTTCTTCTCCTTGCTTACGCTGACCACCAACCACCAAGATTGGTGTCCACCGGCCCTAAGGAGAGGGAGTAGATGAACCGGCCAAGACAAAAGAAGAAGGCACCCTATACTTTGTTGCCGTCTTCCCAAGGAGAGGTGGAGGAAGTGCCAGCTATAGGAGATGGAGAAGATGAGGGTGGCGCCGACCAAGGGAGGGAGAGGAAGAACAAAACCCTAGCCTCCTTCACTTGTGTTACCGCCAGCCCTAAGGAATTGGACAAACCAAAACCCTAGCCTCCAAATTGTTGTTGCCCAACCTCTCCAACGCCAGCCCTAGCCCAACTTCATTTATCCGCCCAAAACTCTCCAATCCTATTTATAAATCTAGGCTTCATGAGGTATTTATAATAGGCTACAAGAGGGACCATGAGAAGGAGTTGGATCTTGGCCACCCAATGGATCCGAACCACACAAACCCAATCCATTAATGATGATCCATTCCACTAGAGGATTATCATTGATCTACCTCACCAACACCCATAAATAAATATGGGCTCCACATATTATTTGTACAAATATCTCCTCATGTTTAAGATATCGAATGTCAGTTAATTAATTAATTTACTGACAATTAATTAATTAACATCTAACTTCATGAGTAGTACCACTCAACCTCATCAACATGCTGGACCAAGTCCACCTGCAAGATTTACATGATGATGTTAGTAATATATGAGAGATGTCCTAAGGCAATCGCCTTATGTATGAACCATTTATATGATAAATGAAGATTCACTATTTGAGTATACATGTTTTATGTATTTGATTGGATCTTAAACTCATTTACTTAATGTCCACGATACGATTCACAACATGAGAGAATTTGTGATTGGATCACAACTAGTGAGTATCTCTACATGTGTAATTGTGATGTATCGGAATTATCCCTAGTCGATGAATTGATGGATTTGGACACCATCAATTCTGTCAAGACTAGCACGAGGTATACTCCTTGGTGTATCCAAGCAGCTGATTCTCACTGGCTGGAGACATAGTGATGTCCGGAGTTAATCGTGGATGCTAGTTATGGTAACTAGTTCATTGGAGTGACCAGCCGTAAGACTTCATATGGTTCTCTGCATATATAGATATGTCAATGAAGTTCTTACTATGGCTTAAGTGCGATGTTCCTTTGACTTGCGGTATTCAAGTCATCTTGATCATGGAGACTTATGCTTTGACATCTTAAGCAAACATCTCTAAGGAGATGTGGACCCGGGATGATTGGGTATAAGTCGAAGTGATCGAAGGTGTTTGAATAGCCTATAAAGGATTCACCACTCCTTGCGAGAAGATGTATACCCATGGCCTCTCGTCGGATTGTTACTAAAGTCTTTGTCCAAAGCAATACATGTTTAGAGTAAGGTACTCTTCGATACATGTGGAGTAACTAGAATCCGTAGGACGAGGAAATGATACTTGGGCTAGGTGTGATGTAGTCAGCCTAGTGGTGACTGACACAATAGACCATGTCCTGAACCAAGTGGGTATAAGATGAGTGAAGGGAATGGGGCACGAATCATTTGATTTCTTGAAGGGTTTTGAAATAGTTACGGATCAACTGCTTGATCTTTTTGGTTAATTGGGGATCATGATGTACTACTAGGTGCCACTCATGATCGTTCTATAATTAATGGTTAATTATAGACGGCCAACATAAACCGAGAACCTATTTGGTCACACGCACAACGAGCGTAATCCAAAGGATTTAAAACGAGCTTGAGAATGGAATTCTCAAACCGAGAGAAACTAGGTTTGGTTGGACCAAACATAAAGCGAGCATGAAATCGTTTCAGTCGCAATGGAAGCGTGGATGGGCCGAGTCTTATGAAGACGTAATGGATGAACCAAAATGGTTTGGTTCTAATCCAATGGAGGAGAATAAACCAAAGGGTTTGGTTTATTTTAAACAAATGAACCAAAAGTTGGTTCGGTTCATTTTAACTTAAAATAAACCATCATGGTTTGGTTTATTTTAACTTATCTTAATGGAGCGGGTTAACGGGCTTTATGGATATGATCCATTAACCATTAAGAGAATTAGTTCTCTATAAAATAGGGCTTAACCCCTAATCCAAAAACCTAATCAAGCTTGGCCGCCCAAACCCCTTCCTCTTGTTGGCGTCAACTCCATTGCCGCCGCCCAGCTTGTGTGCTGCCGTCCATCTCTTTGCCGCCATCCAAGCTTCAGCCGGTGAACCCTCCGGCAACCCTCCGGTGATCTTCCTAGGCCTCGGTGAAAAGGTGAGCACTTGGCTTCCTTGTTTTGGCCGGCGCCTACTCCTCCACCAAGCTGTCCAGTTTTCTGGACAGCTTCTTCTCCTCTCGTCGGAGCGTCGTTTGGACGACGGTTAGAGCTCCGACAGCGGATAACTTACCGGGGATTCGATCTCCGGTAATCCTCTGAGGTGGAGGATGAAGGATTCGTCAATCGGTTGACGAATACCTCTCCGGAGAAGCGAGTTTTGAGGACTCGTCTTAGGATCCGAATTTGGATTCGGATCGTGATCATCTCTCGATCACGTCGTCTTCAACACGAGGCTAGTAACCCGTACGAAGACGAAGCTCGTGGCTTAGCGAAGTCATCCGGAGGAACTCGGCGTGAATACGGATAGAGACGATTCTAGCGAGGATCGTTCCGGTTGATGTCGTTCCCGCTATACGTCATACGAAAGGTATAACGTAGATAAATTTTCTTTTATTGCAAATTTAAATTTACGGTTATGTCTACACTTGTTGTAATATGCATGCGTGTGTTGTGTGTGTTGTAATAAATAGGAGTATTTATTATTTTTATTGCTTCCGCTGTGTTCATGTTTACGAAACATGATCGAACACACACACGCCGCGGTGCCGGAAACCCAACAGTGGTATCAGAGCCCAGGTTGTGTTTCGACATAATCGTAAAAATGGTTTTGCGATAGTCATAATGTATTTCTAGATATTTTCTAATTTTGGAAATTTAGAAGTATTTATGGAAATTTTTCAATTTTGGAAAGTCTAGAAGTATTTATGGAAATCTTCCACTTTTGAAAAGTTGAAAGTATTTATGGAAATTGATATTTTCCATAAATAAAATATTTGATTAGATTCTGGAAATTTGTTTCCTAATTTAATCATGATTTGATTTGGGAAATCAAATCTTAAAATATTTTATTTCCATAAGTAGTTTTAATGATTTAGGAAATTGGTTTCCTAAATAGATTTTCCTTAATCAAATAATTCCATGAATAAAATATGTGATTAGATTTGGAAATTTGTTTCCTAATTTAATTATGATTTGATTTGGAGAATCAAATCTTAAACATATTTTATTTCCATAAATAGTTATGACATATAAGGAAATATATACATGACATAATTGTATGCCATGTAATTGCATTAGATGCATAACATTATGCCATGCGTGTCGTGACATGTAGATGTATGTCATGTATGTCATGCCATATAGATAATAGTTATTTGCATGCAAAGAGGATGAGACATAAAAACCCTTAAACAATATTAAAGCCTACACCTTCCATTAATATAGTTAGAACCAGAGTTCCGTTTCTTGTTTGGGTTGTTGGACTCTCTCCAAGCCCGGCTCGAACCCGAACATGTTCAAACCATGGAATAGTTTAATACTAATATGGTAAGAGTCAGAGGTCAATCGTTAGCTTTGGTTGTTGGACTCTCTCCAAGCTGGGCTAATTGGTTGAATGTGCTCTAACCATATTAAAACTATTTCCCGATTAATGGGTTGGCTTTAACCTGGAGCATCGGCTTGTTGGACTCTCTCCAAGGTCGATGTAAAGGGAGGTGAAGTTGGGTGCTATGCATATGATGCATACTTGTTAATGTGTTAACAACCCGATGTATGTGTGAACATTCAATTAGTTGATAGCACATTGTGATAGTTGCATATACGTGATATGCAATCGGTATAGTTGATACCTACCGTCGTAGTTATGAATGGCTTGTTGGACTCTCTCCAAGGTTGTTCATAACTATGATGGATATCAGCCCATTCGGAGATGGACCTACGATCTCCCGAAGTGATTTTGGGGTTTTTGAAATTTGAAAAATGAATGGGATTTATAAATGTATATTGATGCATTTTAAAATCATCTTTCTCATATATGCTCGTTTTGTATTTCTAAGATTGATCATGATGTCTTTGAATTTGCGTTCCATTTTGGATTCTAATAAATTGACTGGGCCAAGCTTCATGGACTGGCTTAGAAGCTCGAGAATTATTCTCAAGGTTGAAAAGCTTGCAAATGTCCTAGAAGCGCCTCTTCCCGCCCGTCCTAGTGACGATGCAACTCTGGACCAATTGTTGGCCTATCAGAAACATGTGAGTGATTCTGAACAAATGAGTTGCATCATGCTAGCCGCGATGGAACTCAAGCTACGAAAGCAGCATGAGCATATGGATGCTCATATCGTAGTCCTTCATCTTTGTGAGTTGGATGATGAGCAAGTGAGATTCGAAAGGTTCGAAGTCTCAAAGCTCCTCTTCACCTCTGAGATGCTAGAAGGTTCATCTGTGGTACTGCTCAATATGCTGAAGACTGTGGAGTCTTCTGAGAAGCATGAGCAGGGGACGGTGCTATTAGTTGATTCCTTGAAGAAAGGTTCTAAGAGGAAGTCAAAGGAACAACAGAAGGGAAAGAAGAGAAGGGCTAAGAAGGTAGAACTAGCACAAAAGGAAACTTGCCATCATTATGGCAAGGAGAGCCATTTGCGAAGAAAGTGCAAGATTTATCTTGAGTCCGTGAAGAAGAATAAGGCATCGGATGCCCCATCTTCTTTAGATATCTTCGTTATTGATTGTCATTCTATTTCCTCAAACACTTGGGTATTCGATACTGGGTGTGGCTCACATATATGTAAAGACATACATGGGCTAAGGAATAGAAGAAGACTCGTCGAGGGAGAGTCAAATTTACGTGTTGGGAATGGAGCAAAGGTTGCTGCACTCGCCATCGGAACGTATTTGTTGAAACTCCCTGCATGACTTGTCTTAGAACTGGACAATTGCTTTTATGTTTTTCCATTGATAAAGAACATCATTTCTATTTCTTGTTTAAATAGAAATGGGTACCATTTGACTTTTAGTAACAATTGTTGTTACATAACTTTGAATGGAGTTCTTTATGGGACTGGAACTTTAAGCAATGGTGTTTATACGTTGGACGTATCCAGTGACATTTGTAATATCGAAGCGAGCAACAAGCGTGCTCGAAAGGATAATCAAATAGACTCCTACATGTGGCATTATCGTCTTGGCCATGTAAGCAAGAAACGCATGTCCGAATTACATCGATGTGGAATTTTGGAATCGTTTGAATTGGATTCATACGATACATACGAATCATGCTTAAAAGGCAAGATGACTAAGTTACCTTTTACTGGAAAAGGGTGAACGAGTGGGAGAGTTACTAGGTCTAATACATACTGATGTATGTGGACCTATGTCAACTAAAGCTTTAGGAGGCTATAGCTACTTCATTACCTTCACCGATGATCACTCACGGTTTGGGTATGTGTTCTTGATGAAACACAAGTCTGAAGCCTTTGAAAGGTTCAAAGAATTTAGAAATGAAGTAGAGAAACAACATGACAAAAGTATTAAAATACTTCGATCGGATCGAGGTGGTGAATACTTGAGTCAGGAGTTTCTTGATTACCTAAGAGACAATGGTATATTGTCTCAATGGACTCCGCCATATACACCACAGCATAATGGTGTATCTAAGAGGCGTAACCGGACCTTGTTGGACATGGTCAGGTCAATGATGAATCATGCGAATCTTCCCAAGTCCTTTTGGGGCTATGCACTTCAGACAACTGTTTACTTGTTAAACAGAATGCCTACCAAGGTAGTCTCAACTACTCCATATGAGATATGGAATAGTAAGAAACCTCATGTATCTTACTTGAAGATATGGGGTTGTCCTGCTTATGTGAAGCGGACTGTATCAGACAAATTGGATGCTAAGTCTGATAAATGTCTATTTATTGGATACCCTAAGGAAATAAGGGGTTACCAATTCTATCATCCTGTGGAACAAAAGGTGTTTGTTTCAAGGCATGCTGTGTTTCTAGAGAAAGAGTTTCTCTTGCAAGAAAACAGTGGGAGTGTCGTCGAGCTTGAGGAGGCTCGAGAGACTCAAATAGACATTAATGAGATACCTGGTGAAGCACAACAGCCGACAACTCATAGTGATGAGCGATCGGCTGGACCTATTGTAACACCACATCTTCGTAGATCTGGTAGAACACGCAATATTCCTGAGAGATATGGATTTCTCGTAAGCGAATCAAACGACGTGTTACTCATTGATGATGAGGAGCCTACCAGTTATGAAGAAGTGCTGACAAGTTCAGAAAGGGATAAGTGGCTTGGTGCCATGAAGTCGGAAATGGATTCCATGTATGAAAATTAAGTTTGGAACTTGGTTAACCCACCTGAAGGGATAAAGCCTATAGGGTGCAAGTGGGTTTTCAAGAAGAAAACCGAAATGGATGGTAATGTGATTACCTATAAGGCTAGATTGGTGGCGAAAGGATATCGTCAAAAAAACAAGGTGTTGATTATGACAAAACCTATTCGCCTTTAGCTATGCTTAAATCCATTCGGATGCTCCTGGCCATAGCGGCTCATTATGATTATGAGATATGGCAGATGGATGTGAAAACAGCTTTCCTTAATGGAAACCTGCTCGAGGACGTGTATATGATACAGCCTGAGGGTTTCACATCGGTTGATAAAACCAAGGTATGCAAATTGCGACGATCCATTTATGGATTGAAGCAAGCATCCAGGAGCTGGAATATCCGTTTTGATGAGACAATCAAAAGGTTTGATTTCTCACAAAATCCAGACGAACCTTGTGTGTACAAGAATGTTAGTGGGAGTGCAGTCGTATTCCTAGTATTGTATGTCGATGACATACTACTTATAGGAAACGATGTTTCAATCTTACAGTCAGTGAAGGTTTGGTTATCCAAGACATTCTCCATGAAAGACCTGGGAGAAGCAACCTACATCCTCGGGATTAAGATCTATAGAGATAGATCGAAACGGTTGCTTGGTCTTTCGAAGTCTACATATATAGACCGAGTGCTAAAGAGGTTTAGCATGTCGGAATCCAAGAAAGGTTTCCTACCCATCAGGCATGGGGTACACCTTTCGAAGTCTATGTGTCCGCGCACAGAAGACGAGAGGATTTGCATGAGTAAGATTCCCTATGCATCCGCAATAGGATCTATCATGTATGCTATGTTATGTACGAGGCCCGATGTATCGTATGCTCTGAGTGTCACGAGCAGATACTAGTCCGATCTAGGAATGGATCATTGGGCGGCTGTTAAGACGATCCTTAAGTACTTGAGAAGAACTAAGGATGTGTTCCTAATATATGGAGAAGGGTACATGGTGATACGTGGGTATACGGATGCGGATCCGAGACGATGACAAGGATGATTCCATGTCTTAGTGGTATGTATTCACGGAATGGGCGCAATAAGTTGGAAAGGTTCCAAAGCTTGACACTATAGTGGATTACGCCACTAAGGCGGAATACATTGCGACTTTAGGCGAAGAAGCGGTTTGGATCAAGAAGTTCATCTCGAACTTGATGTGGTCTCATCAATGATCCAAACATGTGCTTCGCCGCTATCATCTTATCAGAGAGATCATCAGTAGGAACGAAATACAAATCGAGAAAATTCCCACTGAAAGGAACTTAGCGGATCCTTTGACTAAGGCATTACCTCAAAGTAAGTTTGAGGGTCATGTTCGAGCTTATGGTATTGGATACCGTAGCGATTGGCATTAGGCCAAGTGGGAGTCTGTTAGTAATATATGAGAGATGTCCTAAGGCAATCGCCTTATGTATGAACCATTTATATGATAAATGAAGATTCACTATTTGAGTATACATGTTTTATGTATTTGATTGGATCTTAAACTCATTTACTTAATGTCCACGATACGATTCACAACATGAGAGAATTTGTGATTGGATCACAACTAGTGAGTATCTCTACATGTGTAATTGTGATGTATCAGAATTATCCCTAGTCGATGAATTGATGGATTTGAACACCATCAATTCTGTCGAGACTAGCATGAGGTATACTCCTTGGTGTATCCAAGCAGCTGATTCTCACTGGCTGGAGACATAGTGATGTCCGGAGTTAATCGTGGATGCTAGTTATGGTAACTAGTTCATTGGAGTGACCAGCCATAAGACTTCATATGGTTCTCTGCATATATAGATATGTCAATGAAGTTCTTACTGTGGCTTAAGTGCGATGTTCCTTTGACTTGCGGTATTCAAGTCATCTTGATCATGGAGACTTATGCTTTGACATCTTAAGCAAACATCTCTAAGGAGATGTGGACCCGGGATGATTGGGTATAAGTCGAAGTGATCGAAGGTGTTTGAATAGCCTATAAAGGATTCACCACTCCTTGCGAGGAGATGTATACCCATGGCCTCTCGTCGGATTGTTACTAAAGTCTTTGGCCAAAGCAATACATGTTTAGAGTAAGGTACTCTTCGATACATGTGGAGTAACTAGAATCCGTAGGACGAGGAAATGATACTTGGGCTAGGTGTGACGTAGTCAGCCTAGTGGGGACTGACACAATAGACAATGTCCTGAACCAAGTGGGTATAAGATGAGTGAAGGGAATGGGGCACGAATAATTCGAGCTACTGAAGGGTTTCAGAAATAGTTCTGGATCAACCGTTGATCTTTTCGGTTAATTGGGGTTCATGATGTACTACTAGGTGCCACTCATGATCGTTCTATAATTAATGGTTAATTATAGACGGCCAACATAAACCGAGAACCTATTTGGTCACACGCACAACGAGCGTAATCCAAAGGATTTAAAACGAGCTTGAGAATGGGATTCTCAGACCGAGAGAAACTAGGTTTGGTTGGACCAAACATAAAGCGAGCATGAAATCGTTTCAGTCGCAATGGAAGCGTGGATGGGCCGAGTCTTATGAAGACGTAATGGATGAACCAAAATGGTTTGGTTCTGATCCAATGGAGGAGAATAAACCAAAGGGTTTGGTTTATTTTAAACAAATGAACCAAAAGTTGGTTCGGTTCGTTTTAACTTAAAATAAACCATCATGGTTTGGTTTATTTTAACTTATCTTAATGGAGCGGGTTAACGGGCTTTATGGATATGATCCATTAACCATTAAGAGAATTAGTTCTCTATAAAATAGGGCTTAAACCCTAATCCAAAAACCTAATCAAGCTTGGCCGCCCAAACCCCTTCCTCTTGTTGGCGTCAACTCCATTGCCGCCGCCCAGCTTGTGTGCTGCCATCCATCTCTTTGCCGGCGTCCAAGCTTCAGCCGGTGAACCCTCCGGCGACCCTCCGGTGATCTTCCTAGGCCTCGGTGAAAAGGTGAGCACTTGGCTTCCTTGTTTTGGCCGGCGCCTACTCCTCCACCAAGCTGTCCAGTTTTCTGGACAGCTTCTTCTCCTCTCGTCGGAGCGTCGTTTGGACGACGGTTAGAGCTCCGACAGTGGATAACTTACCGGGGATTCGATCTCCGGTAATCCTCTGAGGTGGAGGACGAAGGATTCGTCAATCGGTTGACGAATACCTCTCCGGAGAAGCGAGTTTTGAGGACTCGTCTTAGGATCCGAATTTGGATTCGGATCATGATCATCTCTCGATCACGTCATCTTCAACACGAGGCTAGTAACCCATACGAAGACGAAGCTCGTGGCTTAGCGAAGTCATCCCGAGGAACTCGGCGTGGATACGGATAGAGACGATTCTAGCGAGGATCGTTCCGGTTGATGCCGTTCCCGCTACACGTCATACGAAAGGTATAACGTAGTTAAATTTCCTTTTATTGCAAATTTAAATTTACGGTTATGTCTACACTTGTTGTAATATGCATGCGTGTGTTGTGTGTGTTGTAATAAATAGGAGTATTTATTATTTTTATTGCTTCCGCTGTGTTCATGTTTACGAAACATGATCGAACACACACACGCCGCGGTGCCGGAAACCCAACAGATGATTCTTATGAGCTCCTCAAGGGGACATCATCATCCTAATACATAGGACACAGTTTCCTCCTATAATTAACGGCACACCATGTAAATAATATTATTTCCCAACTTACCGGGTCTATCGATTTAACCCATAAATCTCGCTCATTGGTAAATCAAAGAAATAAATACTAAGTACATGTGCCCGTTATTATATCAGGATTAAGAGCATTTACACCATAATATCCGAGGTCTGTAGTCAGCAATAAATTAAATTACCACTAAATTGGTCCTGCTCAGTACACACAAAGTGTACTAGTGTAATTCTATAGTAAAGATAAACCAATACCAAATTACACTACAACCATGTCAATGGTTTGTCTAAAACCATCTTAGTTGTGAGCCTCAACTTATACTCTACAAGGAACTGACAACATGATCTTCTGTGCGACACCACATACCATGTTATCTTCAATGTAAAGTATCAGACAAGATGCATAAATATAAAATGCAAACAATGATCATGTGATTCTTATTTCAAAATGAAGATGTTCATACAAAGGCTAGGCTTTCAGTATACATCCCAACACCTAGATCATCAATTCTTTGCTCCCAAGTGCTCCAACAACGCTACGCTTTGACGATGACACTACAATGCCAATATGCCGACGAAAAGCTCTTCATCTCAGATTCATATTCATCGGTAGTATTAGTTTGTTTCTTTTTCAATTTAATTTGTAATTGGAGTTTTCATCGTAACGAAGTGAGGTAGGCTTGTTGCCTCATCCTCGAGTTTTTGTCTCTCAGTTTTTGTGATCGTTGTCTCCTAGCTTCAATGAGGAGGAGAATTTATAGTGGATTTCCCCTTCTTATGCGGTCAAGTATCGCGGAGCCATGGAGTAGCAACCATTGGGTTGTGAACCAAGTAAAAATAAAGTGTCTATTTATTTTCTACTATTTTAATTTCCACTGCACTGCTCGTATTTTTAAAGCTCACTATTCACCCCCCCTCTGGTGACGTTTCTCGATCCAACAGATTACACCAACAATGTACTCATGACTTGGACTTTCACTGCCAAGACTACACACTTAGACTTACGTGGCCAAGACTACACCCTTGGACTTCTCATGCCAACTGTCCCACTTGGACTTCTCCATCGTATGGTCAACCCATTGTCAAACAATGGTCATCTCATCGTCAAACATCAAAACACTAGTCGAGTCAAATATGAGTCTAGTCAATCGTGACCTGGCCCAATTGTACCAACACATATGACTAGTGGATGATTGAGATGTACAAGGTCATATCGAGGAGATTGTGAGTGTTGGTGTAGGGGCACTAGATAATTGAACCTAGGTTTTGATTATGGCAAAGATCCAAAGTTAAGGTCATATTGTTATCTCATGAGCTGACTTAAGTGTGCAAGAAATGGTTAAGCTAAATCGAAGGTCAACGACACCTGGAGAATCCCGAGTCGGGAAATCGTGGTGGTCGAGCGACACTGGGGGAACTTTATGAGAGTCAAAGAACTCAGGTGGAAGATCGGAAGCAAAGTGATAGGTCATAAAGGACCAGAGGTAAGTACGAGTGTGAAGAGAGATGGTAAGGTTGTGTCCTCTATACGGGGATGACCGTAGGCAGCGATCCAACTAAGACTTTCAGTGGAAGGTCTAGGTCGAGATTGGACGGTAAGGAACCATCTTATTTACCATTTTCCATGCTAACCTCTTACTGTAGGGAAGTGGCCAAGCTGGCAGTTGACTGCTGGTCATTTTCTAGTCGACTGATGCACATCAGTCGACTGATGGCAACGAATCAGCCTTTTGCGCTAGGTCAAAACGGATAATCTTTGACACGACCACTTTGCGATAAGATAAGGAGTCACCTCGTGATCAGTTCCAAAAGTTGAGGATTTCTATCAGGACTTATTGTAATGCAAAAATCTATAAAAGGAGGGGAGGACTCCAACCCAAAGATCAATCATCTTGCTCTCAAAGTGCTCCTGCAACGCCAAAGCTCTAAACTTCGTAACGCCGACGCAACGCCGAGTTCAGGATTTCTTCGTCGGCAGCAAGTATTATTTTTATTTACTGTATTCATTGTTTTAATCATAACGAGGTGAGGTAGGCTTGTTGCCTCATCCTTGTGCTTTTTTTTTTGTGATCATTGTCTCCTACCTCAAACGAGGAGAAGACTCTATAGCGGATTGCCCCTTCATATGT
Source organism: Wurfbainia villosa (assembly GCA_025175895.1). Lineage (NCBI taxonomy): Eukaryota > Viridiplantae > Streptophyta > Magnoliopsida > Zingiberales > Zingiberaceae > Wurfbainia > Wurfbainia villosa. Next base: position 29,813,123 of record CM046000.1, on the reverse strand, counting down.
GGTTAAGGATCACGGGGCCTTGGATTAGTAGCCGGTGGGTTGTGAACTAAGTAAAAATAAATTGTGTTATTTATTTTTCCCCTGTCCTTGCTATTATCGAACGAACGAAAGAAAGTTGTACGCTCACTATTCACCCCCCCCCCCTCTGGCAACGTTTCTCGATCCAATAATTGGTATCAGAGCGGGGGTGCTAAGATTTGGTGAAACCACTAATCTAGAACTTTTTGGCTTTCTTTTTGTATTTTTTTGATTCGTATTTTTTTTAGGTTTTTTTCTCCCACACTACTGATCCAAGACATCTTGAACGACCTACATGCCATCGGATAAAAGGTCGACAATCGGGATATAATAAGGTACGCTCTTAATGCTTTTCCTAGGACCACCTTGTGGGCATCCATGGTTGATGTATACAAGGTATCTAAAGATTTATCTAAGATTAGGATAGATGAATTCTTTTCAGAATTTGAGTTACATGAACAAACTAACGCGGTCTCGGTCGAAAGAGGTGTTGCTTTACTTGCAGGACGAAGAAGAAAGGAGAAGATCAAGCCACCTCCCGAGCAAGAAGATGGATCCGAACCTGAGGACGAACTCAAATCCAAATCCAAAGAGGAGGCTGCAATAGTCAACATGGTGCGGAGAATAGTTCGACAAGAAAGAAGGCAATTGAAGGACGAGAACAAAGAGCAATTCAAGTCAAGGAGGCATCCAAAGCAAAAGGGAGCAAGGAAAACCTTCCATGCAACTTGGGACAATGGAGAAGAAGCCGTCGACATAGCTTACATGGAAATACCGGAAGAGTCCGAGTCAGAATCAGAAGTCGAGTCCAACTACAACTCTGACTCCAACCCCGAAGACTACTTCGAGAGGAAACTCAAAGTCAGACCAAAAGGGAAAGTCAAGGTTATCCGCTCTTTAATTAGTACACTTTACTTTACAATTAAAATGCTTACTAGGAAATTAACTAAGTCCAAGTCTAAGGTTGAGTCATTACATGAGGAGGTTGAAACCCTCAAGCAAGAGGCTACTCAAACCTCTTCAACTAGTCAAGTTCAAGAGGGAAACTCAACCCAAGTTGAAAAACTTGAGGAGGAGATTTCTCTCATGAAAGACCGAGTTCAATAGGTCGAGGCTAGGTTTGAAAGGTTCACGTTGGGATCTAAGAATCTTAACCGGCTACTTGGAACCCAAAGAGCCTGTACAACAATGTCGGACTCGGATTTAGGTCAATGACTACGAATAGATCTTACATGTCTATTATGAATCGTAGTGATCAAAGAGTCCAAGCATGGGTCCCAATGGTTTTATTGAACTCACATATAAGGACTAATAAGTATTGGATTCCCCAGGATCAAGTTCACTTTGTGGATAGACCATATTGGTTCAATGCTCTAGGGGGAGCTAACACTAAAATAGTATACCCACTTCCTTAGCAAATTCATTGCATGATTAGTTATTTAATTTTAATCTTTAGAATGACTAGATAGGGAAATAGTTAGTCATCCTTGATAACATAGTATCAGGATGCGGCGAGATGATAGTACATTAGGGAAACAATGTCTCATGTATTCGAGCTAGATAAGGCGTATCTAGCTTGGTGTTAGTGAAAGCCCTAGAGTCAATCATGTGATGATTGTTGTATGGACTTTATTGTATCATATTCCTATTTATAAAGGCATGGTTATTATATTTACTTGTATTGGTGCCAAATAAACTAAGTATAATAATGTCCTTGAGTAGAAGGTTCTTTTCTATATCAATCGATTGGTTGAATCGATAATGAGATGATATAGAGAACACTACTCTTAATCATTCCTAGTCAAGTATTAACATTCATGGACAATGTTAATGCGTAGAGACTAGCATGTAGGTCAACACGATGACTTGATCTCACAAGTCATGGATATGAGATATCAAGTTGACACAAGGGTATGCATTGGAGAATGTATACTGAATGACCCGCCATGAGAAAGTATCATGGATCATTATATGAGTGTCATATACTTTCTCATGTGACTATTAGTATGACTATTAGTTCTTGGACCTGAAGTCACCATGGATCCCTACATAAGGAGTTACATACTTTGGCTTCGTCAAACGTCACCCGTAAATGGGTGGACTATAAAGGCGATTACTGGGTATGTAACAAATTATGCGGAGGGATGTGAGTGATGTAGATGAGATCTATCCCTCCTATATGACGGGAGAGACATCATTATTCTTGATAGAGTGAGACCACGAAGTGCATGGCCATCCCCAAATGAGTCAATATGAGATATTGAGCTCATTTGATTACAGTGAGTCTACTTGGAGTTCAAGATATAGATTGTATCGAGGATGACACGGTCTATGCCTTAATTGGTCAATCTAGATGTCAAGGATAAAGGGACATTGTCACATATTGTGAGAGTCACAATTAGTAGTCACAAAGGTGATGTTGGATCTCAACATTCTTGTAACTTGGGTAGCAATGATGTGTTGCTAGATACCGCTTATTGATTATGTTTCTAAATCGGTTTAGGAGCATTGCCAACGTTACAAGAACCTATAGGGTCACACACAAAGGGAAATTAGGTGGATATTAGGTTCATATGATGAACCATGAGGATTAGGTTCATGGGATGAACCAAATTGGATTAAGAGTAATCCAAATTAGACTAATTGAGTTAGACTCAATTTGATTCAAGTGTTGAATGAGTCTAATTTAGATTTGATTCATTGAGTAAATTTAAATTAATGAATAGAGATTCATTAAATCAAATTGACTGGAATCAAGTGGTTAGATTTGATCAACCATGGGAGATAAGAGGTCAAGTTTGACTTGACTTGAGAGGGAAGATGAATGGTCAATTTTGACTTGACCAATTGCCATGTCATGGTGACATGGCATGTGGGCCGGCCAATGATGATGTTCCACATCATCATGGACTTATCATGTGGTGCCACCTCATGAGGGAGACTAAGAGCCATTGGCTCTTGGAGTTACATGCATGCATGTTAACCCCCATCCAAGAGTGGCCAGCCACTTTAGTGTTATTCATGGGATGAATTCATTTGGTGTTAACTCCATCTTCTTCTTCCTTGGGACTTCCTCTCAAGCTCTCTCTTCCAATCCTCTCTTTGGCCGAAACTCTCAAGGGTGCTAGCACACTCTAAGGTTTCTTCTCCACCATTTGTTCGTGTGGATACTTGTAGAGTGTGCACTTGACACTCTTCGAGATCCGAGAAAACATTTGGACGAGCGGGATAAGCGAAGGGCATCGCTATGAGGGTAATGCTCTCACCATTTAGATCTATGGTAGATCTAGGTTTTTCATAACACATACATGTAGTTTTATTTTTATACCTTCGAACGGATCCGTGGCCGGGCTTCCGAGGTTTCCACAATGCAAAAAGCGATTTTTGCAGCTCTGAAAACCCAACACTTGGTGCACTTGGCTGAGTGGAACTAGCTGAAGCTACCTCGCCGTATCCTAAACTAGTTAGACCAGGAAGTAACCCTAAGTGACTTAAGTGATATTTTCTTGAATTTTGCTTTGTCTAAGGAAGTGGTCGTTGTTCTGATCAAAGAAGGCTCTGTGCCTCGCCACGACCTAGAAGCCAGTTTCTTGAAAAGTTACTTAACGATCTAAAGGTTAAATCTGAATCTAACCCAAGGTTGACTATCTCTAATTAAGTTTAAATCATCTCATAAAACCTATAAGGTGAACACATTCTGAGACACATAGAATGGGTGAGATGTTAAGGATAATTGAAATACACTTAACGTAATCTTTTCAAAATGCTACCTATTTTCTCAACTATGGTACTTAACAAATATTTACAATTCTCTAGGACAAAGTTTAGCGCCCCCTGCATCTCTTATACTTCATATATTTGACTAAGGGGGAGAGCAAACTAACCCTAAGAGTTATATTACAAACCTTTAGATTATTGGTGCAGATGGACACATCTCGAACCATGCTAGACGCATGCTTGGGCTCACAGTTGATTTATCTTTTCTAGACACATGTTGTTTTTAAACTCCTATTTTATATAAAAACCCCGACACCTTTTTTGATTTATGACAAAAGGGGGAGAAGAGAGAAAGTTAAGGGGGAGTATTAAAAATTTAAATTTTATAAAAATTCAAAGTATATCTTTCAAAACTCACCTAGGGTTAAGGAGGAGTTTTTGAAAGGGTGTTTATCATTTACTCTACTTCTATGCTTTAATTTTTCCCTTAACTTTGTATCAGTTTGCCATAGATCAAAAAGGGGGAGATTGTTGGTGCAGGGGCACTAGATAATCGAACCTAGATTTTGATTATGGCAAAGATCCAAAGTTAAGGTCATATTGTTATCTCATGAACTGAATTAAGTGTACAGGAAATGGTTAAGCAAAGCCGAAGGTCAGCGACACCCAGAGAATCCCGAGTTGGGAAATTGTGGTGGTCGGGCGACACCGAGGGAACTTCGTGGGAGTAGAAGAACCCAGGTTGAAGACCGGAAGCAAAGTGACAGGTCATAAAGGACCAGAGGTAAGAACGAGTATGAAGAGAGATAGTAAGGTCGTGTCCTCTGTACGAGGACAACTGTAGGCAGCGATCCGACTAAGACTTCAGTAGAAGGTCTAGGTCGAGATCGGACGATAAGGAATCGTCATATTTATCATTTTCCATGCTAACCTCTTACTGCAGGGAAGTGGCTAGGCTGGCAGTCAACTAATGCACATTAGTCGACTGATGGAAGGCATCAGTCGACTTATGGCGACAAATCAGCCTTTTGCGCTAGGTCAAAATGGATAATGTTTGACGCAGCCACTTCGCGATAAGATAAGGAGCCACCTCATGATCAGTTCCAAAATTTGAGGATTTCTATTAGAACTAATTCCAATACAAAAATATATAAAAGGAGGGGAGGACTCCAACCCAAAGATCAATCATCTTGCTCTCAAAGTGCTCCCGCAATGCCAAAGCTCTAAACGTCGTAATGCTGTAATGCCGACGGAACGCCGAGTTCAGGATTTCTTCATCGATAGCAAGTATTATTTTTATTTACTATATTCATTGTTTTAATTGTAACGAGTTGAGGTAAGCTTGTTACCTCATCCTCGTTCTTTCATTTTTGTGATCGTTGTCTCCTACCTCCAACGAGGAGGAGACTCTATAGTGGATTGTGTTGGATTGAAATGAATCGCTAGAGGGGGTGAATAGCGTTCGTGAAAACTTTTTTTTTTCCACGATTAAAACCAAGTACATAGAAGAAAACTAAAAGATAAATACAAGAAAGACATAAAGCTTTTTTACTTGGTTCACAGCCCACCGGCTGCTAATCCAAGGCCCTGCGATCCTTGATCGCTTCCGAAGGGAAATCACTAAAAGTCTCTTCCTCAATGGAGGTAAGAGACAAAGATGATTACAACGATTATAAGGCCGGTAACAACCTTACTGGTCCTTATACAAATTAAGTACATAAAGATAATAATAATACCAACAATTAATTAGAAGATGGCGCACGGTTGGAGTAGTGTTATAGCACAAAGGAGAGCACGCGCAATTTAGAGATTCTTGAATTTGGGTTTGAGTCCTCCCTTCCTTTTATAGATTTGTGACTTGGAATATGTCCCAATTTAGATCCAAAACTTGTGGATCTTATCTTGAGGTGACGACATCAATCTCTATCTCTTTGACCTTGTGCACTGGGCTGATTCATCGACATCAGTCGACTGCCTTCAATCGACTGCTGACATCTTCAGTTGATTGCTGCAATTGAGAATTCATGCAGCACAAGATTAGCACAATAGATGCATAATGCCATGCAGTGTGACAGTCCTTTGACTGTCCGATCTCGACTTCGACATTCCTCCGGAAGCCTTAGTTGGATCGACGCCTAGGATTGTCCTCTAACCGAGGACGCGTCCTTACCACCTCTCCACACACGGAGCTTACCTTTAGTTCTCTTGACCTATCGCTTAGCTTTCGGTCACCACCGAGGTTCCTTGACTCCCCGAGGTTCTCTTGGTGTCGCCCGACCACCACAGTTTCTCGACTTGAGATTCTCCGGGTGTCGCCCTTTGGCTTAACTTAAACACTTCCTACACACTTAGCATATCACATGGGATAATAAAATAGCTTAACTTTGAATCTTTACCATCATCAAAACTAAGGTTTGATTATCTAGTGCCCCTGCACCAATAATCTCCCCCTTTTTGATCTATGGCAAACCAATTCAAAGTTAAGAGAAAATAAGCAATAAGCATTGAACAATCATTTTTCAAAACCTCCCCCTTAAAGGTACCTCCCCCTTAACCCTAGGTGAGTTTTGAAAAATAATTACGTTTTGGAAAAATAAAGTAAGTAACCTCTTAACTTTATCCTCTCTCCCCCTTTGACATATATCAAAAATAACTTTATAAGGGGTGCATTGTTAAGGCTAACATTTGGTAAGAAATAGAATTTTTAAACATTCTAATCAATTTGATTTGATATGTTCAACTCCCTTTAATGCTTAAGAGTTTAGGTTTCTAGATCCTGCACAAACAATGTATATCCTAGGTTAGGATGTGACCCCCTAACCTTTAACATTGTTATAAAATTTTGAGAAAGAATTTAAAAAAAAAAACATTTTAAAGGCTCATGTATATTAAGTTTTATGCCAAACTAGAGGTAGCTAGATACTAAGTTTGTCCAACGTAAGTCTTCTCTCCCCCTTGGCATATTATCAAAATAAGGATTTAAATTTAGAAAGTATTTGCAATTTTTTTAAAAAAAGATATTTTTTTAACAACTTCTATGATGATTATCCAATTAAAATCTCTCCCTTAACCTAACATCCTTGTTAGCCACAAGGAAGGCTTACCAAGAGGGTCTCCCCTTTTGTCTGACAAACTCTTAGGAAAACCTTGTTGGCCACAAGGAAGGCTCACTGAAGTGTCCAGAGGGTCTAGGTGTCTAAAGTTGACCTTAGGATTTAGACGTTCAGTATTGGTCAACTAACCATCACTTTAAGAAGCATAGTTGTTTTGAAAACTACGTATAACTACACACAACAATCATGGCAACAAATAAAAATAGTTTTAAGAATCTATTTATGTGTAAAATTTTGAAATCATTTTCAAAACCATTTTTAATTTGTTGTCCTTACCATCTCACCCATTCTACATGATCAACCAAGTTATTCTTATAGGTATTGTGAAATGAATTTAATTTAATGCCTTAGAAATCAATTAACCTTGGGTTAGATTCAGATTTAACCTTTAGTTAGTTAAGTGAACATTTCAAAAGAGGGCTTTCAGGTCGTGGCGAGGTACAGGGGCCTTCTTTGATCAGAACAATGATCACTTCCTTAGACAAAGTCAACTTAGGAAATTACACACTTAATTCACTTAGGGTTACGTCCTAGTCTAACTAGTTTAGGATGGGGTGAGGTAGCTTCAGTTAGTTCCACTTAGTTAAATGCACCAAGCTAGATACTCCTTATCCAACTCGGATAAACTTGACTTCGTTTCCTTAACGTACTATCATCTCACCGCGTCCTCATACTATGTTGTCAAGATTAATTAATTATTTCCTATCTAACCATTCTATGAGAGTTAATTTAAAACTAGTATGTATGACATGACAAAATAAGCATGATAATGATATGTATGCATGAGCAAACTACATTCAATCAATATAAAGAAATGGTTGTTTTCTTAGGTAGACTTTTATTTATCCCATAGTTATAAGATAGTTTATTATAATTAGGTTTAAAAATTTTAGTGTCTTGATTTTTGGTTAGCTTTGACTTGTAACCCAAGTCTACATATTTATTAGTTGAATTTTTAAAAGTTGAAGATTTAATTACTAGATTATTAATTTGTGTATAATCAAATGGTACTCTATTATAATTAATTTTATTTGTTTGATTCTCTGATTTGGAATTTTTAATTAAGTTAGATTGTGAATTATTTAAAATAGGATTATTAGAATTTTTCAAAATAATATAATTAGACTTTTTCAAGATAAGATTATTAGACTTTTTAAAAGTAGAATTATAAGAATTTTTTAAGATAAGATTATTAGACTTTTTAAAAATTGAATTATTAAAATTATTAGAATTTTTTAAGGTAAGATTGTTAGAGTTTTTAAAGGTAGAATTATTATTAGAATTATTTAAGATAAGATTGTTAGAGTTTTTAAAGGTAGAATTATTATTAGAATTATTTAAGATAAGATTGTTAGAGTTTTTAAAGGTAGAATTATTATTAGAATTATTTTAGATAAGATTATTAGAGTTTTTAAAGGTAGAATTATTATTAGAATTATTTAAATTATCTTTGAAATTTTTTAAAGTTAATTTCGAATTTTTTATGGTTGAATTTTTCAAAACAGATTTTTTTTTAATTCGGAATTATTTAGATTAATCAGATCTAGGATTTGATGATTATGTCCTATGGTTTGATTATTCTGATCAAGTTTTTGATTATTCTGATTAAGTCCTAGGTTGGTTTTATCCTTAACTTGATCTAGATATATGTTGATTAAACTAAAAATTTGATTAATCTCTTGTTTAATTTTATCAAATGTTAGATTAATTTGATCATTTTCTTCCATGATATTGTTATTATTAATATTTAAATTAATTAAATATGAATTAATTAATTTTTTATTAGTTGAATTATTAATTATATTAATTAATTGGCAATAATTACACAATTTATCTAAATTATCAACTATTCTAAAACTCAACTATTCAAAATTATTAATTTTACTAACCTTTTTCTCCGGACACCGATTCTTGTAGTGATCGAATCTTCCGCACCCGAAGCACTTGATGTGCTCCTTGTTCTTCCGGACTCCTGGCAATGGTGTCTCCTTTGCCACCGATTGTGTCGTTCGAGTCTTACGAGTAGGACACTTATTTTTATAGTATCCTCTCTCCCTACACTTGAAGCAAATAATATGGAATTTAAATTTTAAATTGAAATTGTTACCTTTAGGCCTTGAGCGATACTCTTCCATGGTTAGCTCAGTCAACGATCTTCCAATACTTGCAAAAAAAAACACAAACCAAAAAGTCCCAAGACTTGGTCTTGGATTAGTAGTGCGGGAGATAATTAAAAATAAAAATAAAAATAAAGAAAAGAAAATGCTCGACCGGTGGTTGCACTGAATCTGAACGCCCCCGCTCTGATACCACTTGTTGGATCGAAACGAATCGCTAGAGGGGGTGAATAGCGAGCGTGAAAACTTTTCTTTTTCGACAATTAAAACCAAGTACACCGTGGAAAAATAAAAGAAAACACAAGAAAGGCACAAAGCTTTTTTACTTGGTTCACAGCCCACCGGCTGCTAATCCAAGGTCCTGCAATCCTTGATCGCTTCCGAAGGGCAATCACTAAAAGTCTCTTCCTCGTTGGAGGTAAGAGACCAGACGATTACAATGATTATAAGGCCGGTAACAACCTTACCGGTCCTTATACAAATTAAGTACAGAAAGATAATAATAATACCGATAATTAATTAGAAGATGGCACACGGTTGGAGTAGCATTGTAGCACAAAGAGAGCACGCGCAATTTGGAGATTCTTGAATTTGGGTTTGAGTCCTCCCTTCCTTTTATAGATTTGCGCCTTAGAATTTGTCCCGATCTAGATCCAAAACTCGTGGATCTTATCTTGAGGTGGCGGCTTATCTTATCCTGAGGTGGCGGCATCAATCTCTATCTATTTGACTTTTTGCACTGGACTGATTCGTCGACATTAGTCGACTGATCCTCTTAGCAGTCGACTGCCTTCAGTCAACTGCTGACATCTCCAGTCAACTGCTGCACTTGAGAATTCCTGCAACACAAGATTAGCACAATAGATGCATAATGTGTTAGTAATATATGAGAGATGTCCTAAGGCAATCGCCTTATGTATGAACCATTTATATGATAAATGAAGATTCACTATTTGAGTATACATGTTTTATGTATTTGATTGGATCTTAAACTCATTTACTGAATGTCCACGATACGATTCACAGCATGAGAGAATTTGTGATTGGATCACAACTAGTATCTCTACATGTGTAATTGTGATGTATCGGAATTATCCCTAGTCGATGAATTGATGGATTTGGACACCATCAATTCTCTCGAGACTAGCACGAGGTATACTCCTTGGTGTATCCAAGCAGCTGATTCTCACTGGCTGGAGACATAGTGATGTCCGGAGTTAATCGTGGATGCTAGTTATGGTAACTAGTTCATTGGAGTGACCAGTAGTAAGACTTCATATGGTTCTCTGCATATATAGATATGTCAATGAAGTTCTTACTGTGGCTTAAGTGCGATGTTCCTTTGACTTGCGGTATTCAAGGCATCTTGATCATAGAGACTTATGCTTTGACATCTTAAGCAAGCATCTCTAAGGAGATGTGGACCCGGGATGATTGCGTATAAGTCGAAGTGATCGAAGGTGTTTGAATAGCCTATAAAGGATTCACCACTCCTTGCGAGGAGATGTATACCCATGGCCTTTCGTCGGATTGTTACTAAAGTCTTTGGCCAAAGCAATACATGTATAGAGTAAGGTACTCTTCGATACATGTGGAGTAACTAGAATCCGTAGGACGAGGAAATGATACTTGGGCTAGGTGTGACGTAGTCAGCCTAGTGGGGACTGACACAATAGACCATGTCCTGAACCAAGTGGGTATAAGATGAGTGAAGGGAATGGGGGCACGATTCATTCGAGCTACTGAAGGGTTTCAGAAATAGTTCTGGATCAACCGTTGATCTTTTCGGTTAATTGGGGATCATGATGTACTACTAGGTGCCACTCATGATCGTTCTATAATTAATGGTTAATTATAGACGGCCAACATAAACCGAGAACCTATTTGGTCACACGCACAACGAGTGTAATCCAAAGGATTTAAAACGAGCTTGAGAATGGGATTCTCAGACCGAGAGAAACTATGTTTGGTTGGACCAAACATAAAGCGAGCTTGAAATTGTTTCAGTCGCAATGGAAGCGTGGATGGGCAGTGTCTTATGAAGACATAATGGATGGACCAAAATGGTTTGGTTCTAATCCAATGGATAAGAATAAACCAAAGGGTTTGGTTTATTTTAAACGAATGAACCAAAAGTTGGTTCGGTTCGTTTTAACTTAAAATAAACCATCATGGTTTGGTTTATTTTAACTTATCTTAATGGAGCGGGTTAACGGGCTTTAATGGATATGATCCATTAACCATTAAGAGAATTAGTTCTCTATAAAATAGGGATTAAGCCCTAACCCTAAACCTAATCCAAGAGTTGCCGCCCAACATCAAGAGCTGCCGCCCAGCTTGTGTTGCCGCCCAGCCCTAGCTCCTCAACCGCGTCAGAAGGCGGTTTCCTTCCTCCTCGCCGGCGTCGAGCTGCTGCCGGAAGAGTTCCGGCGATCCTCCTTAGGTTTGGCATCAAGGTAAGCACTTGGCTTCCTTTGTTGGCCGGCGCCTATCTCCTCCACCAAGCTGTCCAGTTTTTCTGGACAGCTTCTTCTCCTCTCGTCGGAGCGTCGTTTGGACGACGGTTAGTGCTCCGACAGCGGCTAACATACCGGGGATTTGATCTCCGGTAATCCTCTGAGGTGGAGGACGAAGGATTCGTCAATTGGTTGAAGAATACCTCTCCGGAGAAGCAAGTCTTGAGGACTTGTTTTAGGTCCGAATTTGGATTCGGACCGTGATCATCTCTCGATCACGTCGTCTTCAACACGAGGCTAGTAACCCGTACGAAGACGAAGCTCGTGGCTTGGCGAAGTCATCCCGAGGAGCTCGGCGTGGATACGGATAGAGACGATTCTTACGAGAATCGTTCCGGTTGATGCCGTTTCCGCTACACGTCATACGGAAGGTATAACGTAGTTTAAATTTCCTTTTATCGCAATTTTAATTTACGGTTATGTCTACACTTGTTGTAAAAGCATGCGTGTGTTGTGTGTGTTGTAATAAATAGGAGTATTTATTATTTTTATTGCTTCCGCTGTGCTCATGTTTACGAAACATGATCGAACACACACACGCCGCGGTGCCGGAAACCCAACAGTGGTATCAGAACCCAGGTTGTGTTTCGACATAATCGTAAAATGGTTTTGCGATAGTCATAATGTATTTCTGGAAGTTTTCTAAATTTTGGAAATTTAGAAGTATTTATGGAAATTTTTCAATTTTGGAAAGTCTAGAAGTATTTATGGAAATCTTCCACTTTTGGAAAGTTGGAAGTATTTATGGAAATTTATATTTTCCATAAATAAAATATTTGATTAGATTCTGGAAATTTGTTTCCTAATTTAATCATGATTTGATTTGGGAAATCAAATCTTAAAATATTTTATTTCCATAAGTAGTTTTAAAGATTTAGGAAATTGGTTTCCTAAATAGATTTTCCTTAATCAAATAATTCCATGAATAAAATATGTGATTAGATTTGGAAATTTGTTTCCTAATTTAATTATGATTTGATTTGGAGAATCAAATCTTAAACATATTTTATTTCCATAAATAGTTATGACAAATAAGGAAATTATGTACATGACATAATTGTATGCCATGTAATTGCATTAGATGCATAACATTATGCCATGCGTGTCGTGACATGTAGATGTATGCCATGTATGCCATGCCATGTAGATAATAGTTATTTGCATGCAAAGAGGATGAGACATAAAACCCTAACTCAATATTAAAGCCTACACCTTCCATTAATATGGTTAGAACCAGAGTTCCGCTTTCTTGTTTGGGTTGTTGGACTCACTCCAAGCCCGCTCAACCTCAACATGTTCAAATCATTGGAATAGTTTAACTAATATGGTAAGAGTCGAGGTCAATCGTTAGTTTGGGTTGTTGGACTCACTCCAAGCCGGCTAATTGGTTGAATGCGCCTAACCATATTAAAACTATTTCGCGATTAATGGGTCGGCTTTAACTTGGAGCATCGATTTGTTGGACTCACTCCAAGGTCGATGTGAAGAGAGGTGAAGTTGGGTGCTATGCATATGATGCATACTTGTTAATGTGTTAACAACCCAATGTATGTGTAAACATTCAATTAGTTGATAGCACATTGTGATAGTTACATATACATGATATGTAATCGGTATACTTGATACCCACCATCATAGCTAAGAATGGCTTGTTGGACTCACTCCAAGGTTGTTCATAACTATGATGGATATCAGCCCATTCGGAGATGGACCTACAATCTCCCAAAGTGATTTAGGGGTTTTTGAAATTCGAAAAATGAATGGGATTAATAAATGTATATTGATGCATTTTAAAATCATCTTTCTCATATATGCTCATTTTGTATTTCTAGGTCAATAAATTGATTCGAACAAACTGACTGGGCCTAACTTCCTGGACTGGCTTAGAAACCTGAGAATTGTTCTCAAGGCAGAAAAGCTTGCATATGCCCTTGAAGAGCCTCTTCCTGACCGTCCTAAGGACGATGCAACTCCAGACCAAATGTTGGTCTATCAGAAACATGTGGCAGATTCTGAGCTGGCGAGTTGCATCATGCTAGCGGCGATGGTACCTGAGCTGCAGAAGCAGCATGAGCATATGGATGCTAACACTATGGTCTTCCATCTTCATGAGTTGTTCGATGAGCAAGCGAGATCCGAAAGGTTCGAGGTCTCTAGGCTCCTCTTCACCACGAAGATGCAAGAAGGTTCGTCTGTAGTGCAGTTTGTGCTAAAGATGAACGGGTACATCGAGCGGCTAGCTACCCTCGGTTTTGTGATGGATCATGAGTTAAGTATTGACTTAATTCTGCATTGTTTGCCCAAGAGTTTCTCGCAATTTGTGATGAACTATCGGATGAACAAATTGGAATCCACCATTCCCGAGCTCCTCAATATGCTGAAGACTGTGGAGCCTTCTGTGAAGCATGAGGAGAAGGCGGTTCTGTTAGTTGATTCCTCAAAGAAAGGTTCTAAGAGGAAGGCAAAAGAACAGAAGAAAGGAAAGAAAAAGGCAAAGAAGGCGGAACCAGCGCAAAAGGGCACTTGCCATCACTGTGGCAAGGAAGGCCACTGGCGAAGAAACTGCAAGATTTATCTTGAGTCCATGAAGAAGAAGAAGGCATCCGATGCCCCATCCTCTTCAGAAATCTTCTTTATTGATTGTCATTCTATTTCCTCAGACACTTGGGTATTTGATACTGGGTGTGGCTCACATATATGTAATGACATACATGGGCTAAGGAATAGAAGAAGACTCGTCAAGGGGAGAGTCAAATTTACGTGTTGGGAATGGAGCAACGGTTGCTGCACTCGCCATCGGAACGTATTTGTTGGAACTCCCTGTAGGACTTGTCTTAGAACTGGACAATTGCTTGTATGTTCCTTCGTTGATAAAGAACATCATTTCTATTTCTTGTCTAAATAGAAATGGTTTCCATTTGACGTTTAGTAACAATTGTTGTTACATAACTTTGAATGGGGTTCTTTATGGGACTGGAACTTTAAGCAATGGTGTTTATACGTTGGACGTATCCAAAGGACATTTTCAATATCGAAGCGAGCAACAAGCGTGCTCGAAAGGATAATCAAATAGACTCCTATATGTGGCATTGTCGTCTTGGCCATATAAGCAAGAAACGCATGTCCGAATTACACCGATGTGGAATTCTGGAATCGTTTGAATTGGATTCATACGATACATGCGAATCATGCTTAAAAGGCAAGATGACTAAGTTACCTTTTACTGGAAAAGGTGAACGAGTGGGAGAGTTGCTAGGCCTAATACATAATGATGTATATGGACCTATGTCAACTCAATCTTTAGGAGGCTATAGCTACTTCATTACCTTCACCGATGATCACTCACGGTTTGGGTATGTGTTCTTGATGAAACACAAGTATGAAGCCTTTGAAAGGTTCAAAGAATTCAGAAATGAAGTAGAGAAACAACATGACAAAAGTATTAAAATACTTCGATCGGATCGAGGTGGCGAATACTTAAGTCAAGAGTTTCTTGATTATCTAAGAGACAATGGCATATTGTCTCAATGGACTCCGCCATATACACCACAGCATAATGGTGTATCTGAGAGGCGTAACCGGACCTTGTTGGACATGGTCAGGTCAATGATGAATCATGCAACTCTTCCCAAGTCCTTTGGGGTTATGCACTTTTGTTTACTTGTTAAATGTAATGCCTACCAAGGTAGTCTCAACTACTCCATATGAGATATGGAATGGTAAGAAACCTCATGTATCTTACTTGAAGATATAGGGGTTGTCTCGCTTATGTGAAGCGGATCAGACGTATAAATTGGATGCTAAGTCCGATAAATGTCTATTTATTGGATACCCTAAGGAAACAAGGGGTTACCAATTCTATCATCCTGTGGAACAAAAGGTGTTTGTTTCAAGGCATGCTGTGTTTCTAGAGAAAGAGTTTCTCTTGCAAGAAAACAGTGGGAGTGTCGTCGAGCTTGAGGAGGCTCGAGAGACTCAAATAGACATTAATGAGATACCTGGTGAAGCACAACAGCCGACAACTCATAAGTGATGAGCAATCGGCTGGACCTATTGTAACACCACATCTTCGTAGATCTGGTAGAACACGCAACATTCCTGAGAGATATGGATTTCTCGTAAGCGAATCGAACGACGTGTTACTCATTGATGATGAGGAGCCTACCAGTTATGAAGAAGTGCTGACAAGTTCAGAAAGGGATAAGTGGCTTGGTGCCATGAAGTCGGAAATGGATTCCATGTACGAAAACCAAGTTTGGAACTTGGTTGACCCACCAAGGCATAAAGCCTATAGGGTGCAAGTGGTTTTCAAGAAGAAAACACATGGATGGTAATGTGATTACCTATAAGGCTAGATTGGTGGCGAAAGGATATCGCCAAAAGCAAGGTGTTGATTATGACGAAACCTATTCGCCTGTAGCTATGCTTAAATCCATTCGGATGCTCCTGGCCATAGCGGCTCATTATGATTATGAGATATGGCAGATGGATGTGAAAACAGCTTTCCTTAATGGAAACCTGCTCGAGGACGTGTATATGATACATCCTGTGGGTTTCACATCGGTTGATAAAACCAAGGTATGCAAATTGCGACGGTCCATTTATGGATTGAAGCAAGCATCCAGAGTCGGAATATCCGCTTTGATGAGACGATCAAAAGTTTGATTTCTCACAAAATCCGCATTTAACCTTGTGTGTACAAGAAGGTTAGTGGGAGTGCAGTCGTGTTCCTAGTATTGTATGTCGATGACATATTACTTATAGGAAACGATGTGTCCATCTTACAGTCAGTTAAGGTTTGGTTATCCAAGACATTCTCCATGAAAGACCTGGGAGAAGCAACCTACATCCTTGGGATTAAGATCTATAGAGATAGATCGAAATGGTTGCTTGGTCTTTCGCAGTCTACATATATAGACCGAGTGCTAAAGAGGTTTAGCATGTCGGAATCCAAGAAAGGTTATCTGCCCATCAGGCATGGGGTACACCTTTCAAAGTCTATGTGTCCGCGCACAGAAGACGAGAGGATTTGCATGAGTAAGATTCCCTATGCATCCGCAATAGGATCTATCATGTATGCTATGTTATGTACGAGGCCCGATGTATCGTATGCTCTGAGTGTCACGAGCAGATACCAGTCTGATCCAGGAATGGATCACTGGGCGGCTGTTAAGACGATCCTTAAGTACTTGAACTAAGGATGTGTTCCTAATATATGGAGAAGGGTACATGGTGATACGTGGGTATACGGATGCCAGCTCCAGATAGACAAGGATGATTCCATGTCTCAGTCTGGGTATGTATTCACCTAAAATGGAGGCGCAATAAGTTGGAAAGGTTCCAAGCTTGACACTATAGCGGATTCTGCCACTAAGGCAGAATACGTTGCAGCTTTGGAAGCAGCAAAGGAAGCGGTTTGGATCAAGTAGTTCATCTATGAACTTGATGTGGTCTCATCAATGATCCAAACATGTGCTTCGCCGCTATTATCTTATCAGAGAGATCATCAGTAGGAACGAAATACAAATCGAGAAAATTCCCACTGAAAGGAACTTAGCGGATCCCTTGACTAAAGCATTACCTCAAAGCAAGTTTGAGGGTCATGTTAGAGACTATGGTATTGGATACCGTAGCGATTGGCATTAGGCCAAGTGGGAGTCTGTTAGTAATATATGAGAGATGTCCTAAGGCAATCGCCTTATGTATGAACCATTTATATGATAAATGAAGATTCACTATTTGAGTATACATGTTTTATGTATTTGATTGGATCTTAAACTCATTTATCAATGTCCACGATACGATTCACAAAGATGAGAGAATTTGTGATTGGATCACAACTAGTGAGTATCTCTACATGTGTAATTGTGATGTATCGGAATTATCCCTAGTCGATGAATTGATGGATTTGGACACCATCAATTCTGTCAAGACTAGCACGAGGTATACTCCTTGGTGTATCCAAGCAGCTGATTCTCACTGGCTGGAGACATAGTAATGTCCGGAGTTGATCGTGGATGCTAGTTATGGTAACTAGTTCATTGGAGTGACCAGCCGTAAGACTTCATATGGTTCTCTGCATATATAGATATGTCAATGAAGTTCTTACTGTGGCTTAAGTGCGATGTTCCTTTGACTTGCGGTATTCAAGTCATCTTGATCATAGACTTATGCTTTGACATCTTAAGCAAGCATCTCGGAGATGTGGACCCGGGATGATTGGGTATAAGTCGAAGTGATCGAAGGTGTTTGAATAGCCTATAAAGGATTCACCACTCCTTGCGAGGAGATGTATACCCATGGCCTCTCGTCGGATTGTTACTAAAGTCTTTGGCCAAAGCAATACATGTATAGAGTAAGGTACTCTTCGATACATGTGGAGTAACTAGAATCCGTAGGACGAGGAAATGATACTTGGGCTAGGTGTGACGTAGTCAGCCTAGTGGGGACTGACACAATAGACCATGTCCTGAACTAAGTGGGTATAAGATGAGTGAAGGGAATGGGGCACGATTCATTCGAGCTACTGAAGGGTTTCAGAAATAGTTCTGGATCAAAAGTTGATCTTTTCGGTTAATTGGGGATCATGATGTACTACTAGGTGCCACTCATGATCGTTCTATAATTAATGGTTAATTATAGACGGCCAACATAAACCGAGAACCTATTTGGTCACACGCACAATGAGTGTAATCCAAAGGATTTAAAACGAGCTTGAGAATGGGATTCTCAGACCGAGAGAAACTATGTTTGGTTGGACCAAACATAAAGCGAGCATGAAATTGTTTCAGTCGCAATGGAAGCGTGGATGGGCAGTGTCTTATGAAGACATAATGGATGGACCAAAATGGTTTGGTTCTAATCCAATGGATAAGAATAAACCAAAGGGTTTGGTTTATTTTAAACGAATGAACCAAAAGTTGGTTCGGTTCGTTTTAACTTAAAATAAACCATCATGGTTTGGTTTATTTTAACTTATCTTAATGGAGCGGTTAACGGGCTTTAATGGATATGATCCATTAACCATTAAGAGAATTAGTTCTCTATAAAATAGGGATTAAGCCCTAACCCTAAACCTAATCCAAGAGTTGCCGCCAACATCAAGAGCCGCCAGCCGTGTTGCCGCCCAGCCCCCTAAGCTCCTCCAACCGGCGCCCAGAAGGCGGTTTCCTTCCTCCTCGCGGCGTCGAGCTGCTGCCGGAAGAGTTCCGCGATCCTCCTTAGGTTTGGCATCAAGGTAAGCACTTGGCTTCCTTTGTTGGCGGCGCCTATCTCCTCCACCAAGCTGTCCAGTTTTTCTGGACAGCTTCTTCCTCGTTGGGCGTCGTTTGGACGACGGTTAGTGCTCCGACAGCGGCTAACATACCGGGGATTTGATCTCCGGTAATCCTCTGAGGTGGAGGACGAAGGATTCGTCAATTGGTTGACGAATACCTCTCCGGAGAAGCAAGTCTTGAGGACTTGTTTTTAGGTCCGAATTTGGATTCGGACCGTGATCATCTCTCGATCACGTCGTCTTCAACACGAGGCTAGTAACCCGTACGAAGACGAAGCTCGTGGCTTGGCGAAGTCATCCCGAGGAGCTCGGCGTGGATACGGATAGAGACGATTCTTACGAGAATCGTTCCGGTTGATGCCGTTCCCGCTACACGTCATACGGAAGGTATAACGTAGTTTAAATTTCCTTTTATCGCAATTTTAATTTACGGTTATGTCTACACTTGTTGTAAAAGCATGCGTGTGTTGTGTGTGTTGTAATAAATAGGAGTATTTATTATTTTTATTGCTTCCGCTGTGCTCATGTTTACGAAACATGATCGAACACACACACGCCGCGGTGCCGGAAACCCAACATAATGCCATGCAGTGTGATAGTCCTTTGACTGTCCGATCTCGACTTTGACATTCCTCTGGAAGCCTTAGTCGGATCGACGCCTAGGATTGTCCTCTAACCGAGGACGCGTCTGTTAGTGTCAGCCCTTAGTGTCAATCATGAGATGATTGATTAGGGATCATGTGTATCATATTTTATTAATAAAAGGCAAAGATTGTTTATTATATTTACTTTATGCTTGTGCTAGCTAAAATAAATATAATAATGTCCTTGAATAGTAGGTTTTAATCTACAGTATATCAATTGGTAGAATTGATTTTGAGAAGTTGTAGAGAATACTATTCTTAATATTCCTAATCAAGTATTAATAGACAAGGGCAATATTAATACATTGAGACTAGCATGTAGGTCAATAGATGACTTGATCTCACAAGTCATGGATATGTAATATCATATTGACACATGGGTATATATATTGGAGAATATATATACTGAATTGACCCTCCATGAGAAAGTGTTGTGGATCGTTATATGAGTGTCATATACTTTCTCATGTGGCTATTGGTATGAATAGTCCTTAGACCTGAAGTCACTACGGATCCCTACATAAGGAGTTATGTACTTTGGTATCGTCTAACGTCACACCGTAACAGGGTGCACTATAACGGCAATTACTGGGTATGTAATGAATTATGCGGAGGGATGTGAGTGATGTAGATGGGATCTATCCCTCCCATATGACGGGAGTGATATCTTTGGCCTCTTGATAGAGTAGGACCACGAAATGCATGGTCATGCTCAAATGAGTCAATATGAGATATTGAGCTCATTTGTTTGAGTGAGTCTACTTGGGGATCAAGAAACATAAAGATCGATAAGGGGATGACACGGTCTATACCTCATTGATCGATCTAAGATATCAGAGATAGAAGGACCTCGTCATACATGATAATAGTTACGGAAAGATTGTCGGATCTCGACGATCTTGTAACTTGGGTAGCAATGATGTATTGTTAGATATCGCTCATTGCTTATATATCTAAAATGATTTTAGATACATTGCCAATGTTACAAGAGCATATAGGGTCACACACAAATGGTATTCTATTTTGGAGATAGTTTCTTTTAGTTGGACTAAAAGGACAATTGAGCATATGGCCAAGACTTGAGTTAGACTCAAACTGGTTAAACTTGAGTTAGACTCAAGTTGAGCAATGGAAGATGATTCATCACCATACATGATTAATTTGATTAATCATGCATGGGAATACCACATGATGAAGAAGAATACCAAGAGTCATGGTATTCATTAGGAGATTAAGAGTTGTCTTAATGAGGAGATAATGGGAATTGATGGCTAGTGGCTTAAAAATGCTTTGAACGTGCAAAGCAAGAAGATAGATCATGTTTTGGGCATGCAAGCCAAAAAGAAGAGAAGTGTTCTCTCGTACCTCTATCTCCTCTCCTTCTTCTTCCAAAGGGATCTTGGCATTTTGCTAGGGGTTGCTAGCACAACGTAACTCCAAATCGGGTGGGTGTCAGTGTGGATACTTCAGAGATACGGTTACCCTTACCGTATTGAGATCAGATAGCATTTGAAAAAGTGGGATTACGAAGGTCACACATCAAAGGCATATTCCTCATCTAGATAAGATCTAGACTAAATCAAAGAAAATGACTTATATAGTTTTGCATGGATCTTTGGTGGGATCCGATATAATTATTGTTTCCGCTGTAGTTGTGTGAAGTATTCACCCGTGATGTTGTGAACATCAGATCCGGAATTTTCCCAACATCGTCCTTACCACCACTCCACACACAGAGCTTACCTTTGGTCCTCTTGACCTGTCGCTTTGCTTTCGGTCACCACTGAGGTTCCTTGACTCCCCGAGGTTCTCTTAGTGTTGCCCGACCACCACGGTTTCTCAACTTGAGATTCTTCGGGTGTCGCTCGACCTTTGGCTTAGCTTAAACACTTCCTGCACACTTATCATATCACATGAAATAACAAAATAACTTAACTTTGAATCTTTTCCATCATCAAAACTAAGGTTTGATTATCTAGTACCCCTGCACCAACAGATTGCCTCTTCGTACGCGGTCAAGGATCGTGAGGCCTTGGATTAGCACTCGGTGGGATGTGAACCAAGTAAAAATAAATTGTATTATTTATTTTTCCACTGTGCTTGCTCTTATCGAACGAACAAAAGAAAGTTTTACGCTCGCTTTTCACCCCCCTCTAGCGACGCTTCTCGATCCAATAGTGAGGAGTAGATTGTTGAAGCAATCAGCCTCATGTTAAGGTTGATCAAGTTCGAGTGATATTCGAGTGGAAGTCCATGATTAGAGTCTTGGCAATGGAGAAGTTCAAGTATGGATACTTGGAAGGAGAAGTCCAAGAATGGATTCTTCACAATGGAGAAGTCCAAGTATGGATACTTGCAAGGAGAAGTCCAAGGGTGAAGTTTTGGCAAGGAAAAGTCCAAGGGTGTAGTCTTGGCTGTGTAAGCCCAAGTGTGTAGTTTTGGCATCAAAAGTCAAAATATGGATATTTGGCAAAGGAAAGTCCAAGGGTGTAGTCTTGGCCATGTAAGTCCAAGGGTGTAGTCTTGGTAGAGAAAGTCTAAGTTTGGAGACCTAACAAAGGTAGACTCATTAGCATAACATGGTCGACGGAAGCACTTGAAGGCTAGGGCCATAGCCTTCAAGTGCTATCGAACGAACAAAAGAAAGTTTTACGCTCGCTTTTCACCCCCCTCTAGCGACGCTTCTCGATCCAATAGTGAGGAGTAGATTGTTGAAGCAATCAGCCTCATGTTAAGGTTGATCAAGTTCGAGTGATATTCGAGTGGAAGTCCATGATTAGAGTCTTGGCAATGGAGAAGTTCAAGTATGGATACTTGGAAGGAGAAGTCCAAGAATGGATTCTTCACAATGGAGAAGTCCAAGTATGGATACTTGCAAGGAGAAGTCCAAGGGTGAAGTTTTGGCAAGGAAAAGTCCAAGGGTGTAGTCTTGGCTGTGTAAGCCCAAGTGTGTAGTTTTGGCATCAAAAGTCAAAATATGGATATTTGGCAAAGGAAAGTCCAAGGGTGTAGTCTTGGCCATGTAAGTCCAAGGGTGTAGTCTTGGTAGAGAAAGTCTAAGTTTGGAGACCTAACAAAGGTAGACTCATTAGCATAACATGGTCGACGGAAGCACTTGAAGGCTAGGGCCATAGGTGAGGAGTCGCAGACTCAAACCAAGGTCTTGAGGCTAATGAAAGTGGCTAGAAGGCTTAGGTCTAGGCTATGGGTGAGTGACAAGTAAGAAGGGATCACACTTGATTTAAACCTCAATTTTGAGGTTTACCAGTCGATAGATGGCATTAGCTAGTCGACTGGTGAGGGTTCAACACTCAAGAGGCCTAGGTGACTCAGGTAGTCGACTGAGATTATGACCCAATCAACTACAGCTCGACTGTTGAATGTGGCTCTAGCAGTCGACTGGTGGGTTAGACCAATCGACTTCTATGGATGGGTAGTCAACTGGTGTTAGTGGATATGAGCACAGAAGATCTCAAAGTTGACTAGGAACTCCACTGAAGGCTTGGCAGTTGACAGATGGTAATTACAATCGACTGCTTAGGTATCCATTGGACAGGAAGCCTACGTGGATAAGTCTGTTGTGAGACAATGGATAAGGGGACAGTCGACTAAGGGTAAGCCCTATAGGGGATCGTACATCGCTAGAGGGGGGGGTGAATAGCAAAATCGTCGCTTTGATCGATTTCGTTTGTGTTTGTCTACAAGACTTGTTAGCATAGCGAAAATAATAATAATAAGAATAAAACACAATAAACACTCACAATACACAATAATATACATTGTTCGGAACCTTAGGGTTCCTACTCCATGGGGCGAGCTTAACGAGCTCTAGTGATGCACACACCACTAATAAAATTCCTTCTTGGTGACACACTAGAGGTGGAGAAATCTCATACAAAAGATTACAATAGTAATACAAAAGATACAAGCGATTACAAAGATAAAAGGAAAGACAAGTAAAGAAAAATACTTTACAAGAATGCTTTGAATGATTGATCTTTGGTTGCTTGCGAAGTGCCTTGAAGGTCTAGATTGCAGCAACAATTCCCCTTAAAATCGCCTCAAGAACCATGGCCAAAAACCTCACCTTCGAGCTCCTTATAAAGCTGCAACTCGGGCTGATTTCAGCCTAGAAGTCGACTTCTCATACCCATCAGTCGAGTTCTCTTGTAGTCGATGTTTCACAACAACTTAATCCATGTTGGCATTGAAGCCAACAGATACATTGGCAGTCGACTGGCATTTCTAGTAGTTGATTGGTAAGCCCATAACCGACTACTCAGTCGGCTACCAAGCTTTATATGCTTGCGACCAAACCCAACAGTCGACTTCCCTCCATGGAAATCGACTGCTCAAGGGCAATCGAGGTGCCACCTCGATTTGGACTCCAGTTGAGGCATCAGTCGAGTTACCTTGCGTCTATCGCCACAACTCGACCGTAGTCGATCACCAGTCGACTCACGGCAGTCGACTGGTCATAATCCCAGTCGACTGCTCAGTGTCGACTTGGCTGCCAAGTGTCAAAACACTTGACTAGTCGACTGGATCACAACACCAATCGATTGATACACCTCAACCATGAGGTTTATCCCAAGTATGATGCCCTCATACTTGGTAGACCACGCTTAGCCTAAACCTAAACCTTCTAGCCACCTCCATCATCCTTATGCCTATTGGATCCCTCCAAGTCATCCATGACTTGTTCATCCATATGCTAGCTTTCAGGTGCTTCCATCGGCTATTGTCATGCTAAGCTGGTCTACACCGGCAAGGAACATTGGGCTTACGCTGCCAAGATCAATGCTTGGACTTTACGCCGCCAACCATTCGACTTATGCTGCCAAAACTACCACTTGGACTTTACGCCAACAATATCATACCTTAGACTTCCCAATTGCCAAGTACCCATGACTTAGACTTTCACCACCAAGGCTACACACTTGGACTTACGTGACCAAGACTACACCCTTGGACTTTCCAATTACCAAGTACTCATGACTTGGAATTTCACCGCCAAGACTGCACACTTGGACTAACGTGGCCAAGACTACACCCTTGGACTTTTCAATTGTCAAGTACCCACGACTTGGACTTTCACCGCCAAGACTACACACTTGGACTTACGTGACCAAGACTACACCCTTGATCTTTCCATGCCAACTCCATGTTGGACTTTTCAAATGCCAAGACTCATGCTTGGATTTTCCATTGTCAAGTACCCAAGACTTGGACTTTACCATTGCTAAGACCCTTGCTTCGACTTTCCATGCTAAGTGTCCCACTTGGACTTCTCCATCATATGGTCAACCCCATGTCAACCATATAGTCATTCCATTGTCAAACAATGGTCAACTCATCGTCAAATATCAAAACACTACTCGAGTCAAACTTGAGTCTGGTCAATCGTGACCTGAGCCGATTGCACCAACAATCTCCCCCTTTTTATGTTTGACAAAAACCAAACACCTTTGAGTTAGAACACTAACTCAATCCAATCCTCCTAATTGTCCAAATTGGGAATTCCAAATTCTCACTCAAATTCTCCCCCTTTTTGATATACATCAAAAAGGCTCTCCCCAAGGGTATCAATGTCTCATATCCCAATGAGATCTTACAATCCCCCCCTTGGTCCAAAAACATCTAGGATGCCTTCACTCTTCCTAGTGATAAGTTTCATATCCCTAAAGAGAGGAAATCCTTCAAACTCTCTCAATTCTCCAAATTCTCCCCCTTATGAGGAAGAACACATCCATCTTCCCATGATGGATAACCTCCCCAAAGGCTTGCTCCCCCTTGACCATTGCACCAACAATGTCCTTGGAGAGTCCCTAAGCCTATAGGAACACTAAACCATCAAAATTAAGGTCAAAAGTTCAAACTTGAACTTTCACGCACCTTAAAATTTGATGCACTCTCTAAACACTTCTCTTAATCCATATCCAATGGATTTTCACCCTTCCAATGCTTTCCAAAGCATATCCTAGGGTTAGAAGCAGTTAGAGAACCTAGAAATAACTGAACATGGGCTAAATAGACCTTGTTTACCGGAAATCAGTATTGGCAGTTGACTCTGTCAATCAACAGTCGACTGATTTCTACAAGTGCAGAAATCAGATTCAGAAACTGAATTTTAGAAAAACATAAGTAATTATACATAATTTTAAAAATCACAAAAATTTATACGTATAATACTTAGGTCAATCATTATGGGTGAAAAATATTAGAAAAATAAAATACACATAAAATAGTGAGATTGATACAAAGTTCAAAAACAAAAAAAAACTTCATTGTTTTGAGCCTACATTGTATCAACTTCATCAATGGTTATTGCTATCAAAAGATAGACTTCACCAAGGTTTTCTAAAATGATTTTAAAATAATTTTAAAAGCTTATATTGAACCATGATCTATGGGCTCAATGCACATGACTTGTACATAAGTTTTCCTCATGATTCATCCATGGTATAAGATGAGTTTGAGTTCATCTATATGTTGGTGCAATCGGCCCAGGTTGACTCGAGTTTGACTCGAGCAGTACCTTGATAGTATTTTAATGATAGACAAAACTCATGACATGGGATTGTTATGGGAAAGTCCAACATGGGGTTGGCATGGAAAATCCAAGCAAGGAGCTTGGTGTGGAAGTCCAAGGGGGAAGCCTTGGCATGGGAAAGCCCAAAGCATTGCGAAGCCGTGCGCTTGGTGCTTGGCATGGGAAAGCCCAAACCATTGTGAAGCCGTGTGCTTGGTGCTTGGCATGGGAAAGTCCAAAGCATTGCGAAGTCGTGCGCTTGGTGCTTGGCATGGGAAATCCAAAGCATTGCGAAGCCGTGCACTTGGTGCTTGGTGAGAAATGCATTGCGAAGCCGTGCGCTTGGTGCATTTGGGAAGTCTTCAGAACTTGGCAAGTTCACTAGGCTCGGGTCCTTGAGTCGGTGAAGGATGGCCTTGCAAAGCCGTGCGCTTGGTGCATCCGAGGGACCGCCGGACGGGGAGCAAATGGAGTGAGCCCAAAGGGAAGCATACTTCTAGGGTATGAGATGCGAAGGATGGCATTGCGAAGACGTGCGCTTGGCGCATCCGAGGGACGTAGGCCGAGGGAAGAGAGATTCGGTGGGGAACTCCATGAGGGATAAGGTGGACTTGGCCAAGTGGCTAAGACTGAGTGTCGGACGCTCAAACAACTTTGTGTTTGAGGTTTTAGCCGACATCAGTCGACTGGCATAGGTGATAGTCGATTGCTCTAGGTCATTTGGGTTCGACCAGTGTTCGACTGAACCAAGTCTGGCTGATCAGTCGACTGCCGAGGGAGGGCAGTCGACTGTTGGGAGAATCAGTCGATTGCCGAGGGATGGCAGTCGACTGATGACACTGTGCACGGGCACAGAATGGAGTCGAGCTCACCAGCACTCAACTGATGGATGATCAGTCGACTGATGGGTGCCATCAGTCGACTGATGTGAGATCCGTTGGAACTTAACCAACGTGGATCTGGCCGTTGTGAGACAACGGCTATGGGACCAGTCGACTGATGGTCACGATCAGTCGACTGATGGGCGCGAAAACAGCTTGATGTAGGTTATAAATGGAGCTCGAGTTGGAGGATTTCGCAATGGTTTTTGTGGAGCTATTGGAGGGGAATTGCTGCTGCATTCCAGTCCTTCAAGAGTCAATCAAAGCAAGCAACAAACAAGTGATCAAAAGTAATCGGTGAAAAGTGTTTCTTTTGTATTGTATTTGTATTCTTGTTTGTATTTGTATATTACTGTTGTAATTGCTTGTGGGAGGTTTCTCCACCTCCGACGTGCAGTCGAGAAGGAGTTTAGTTAGTGTCGTGCGCATAACTAGAGCTCGGTGAGCTCGCCAGTGGAGTAGGAACCATTCGGTTCCGAACCACGTATATCTTGTGTTGTGTGATTGTATATTGTTGTTAGTTTCATTATTATTGTTATTCCACTGCGCTAACAACAATCATAGACAAGCAACGCAACGAGAACGAGTGAATTACGACATCCAACGAACGAGGGCTATTCACCCTCCTCTAGCCGGCCGTTTCGATCCCCAACAAGTGGTATCAGAGCCGAGGTCGCTCTTCAAGGACTAACCGCCGCGAGAGCACTACAAGATGGCCGGCTACAACCTCCAACCACCAAAATTCGAAGGAGATTTACTATGGTGGAGAAGAAAAATGGAGGTATACCTAGAAATCAATTTTGATTTTATGCTAATCTTAGAAAACAGTTTCGAATTGCCTAGGGATGAAAGTAATAGGCAAATTGAGAAGTCAAGATGGACCCAAGACCAAATCAAAGACTTTGAGACAAATCACAAGGTAATCGAATTGCTTAGTGATTTGATTCCTAACAACATTTGGTCTAGGTTGGGAAATTTTAGTGATGCAAAAGAATTATGGGATAAAGTAATGAAATTCCAAGAAAATTCCCAACCGGCACAAGTAGAAGAAAATGCCGAAGAAGAAGCACCCACAACATTTAAAGATGTTGATGATTTGGTGGAGACCTCCACCTCTAGCATTGAGGGGGAGGAGAGGCAATCTTCCATCCCGGAGCAAGAACAAGAAGCATCCACATCCGGGAGAAGTGAAGATCAAGAAGAGGCCTCGACCACCTCCCTAGGTAACTCAAGTGTTGTTATTTTAAATAAAAATCACATAATATGCTTTGAGTGTAGGGAGAAAGGGCATTACAAGAGCAAATGCCCTAAATTGGCTAAGGAAAAGGCATCGACACCAAAAGTCAACCCAAAGTCAAAGGATGCCGGTGTTCCCTCAATTAAGAACAAAGAGCACATTGTGTGCTTTAAATGCAATCAAACGGGGCACTACCGAAGCTAATGCCCTAGGGGGAGGAAGAAAGGGCAAGAAGGTGTGACTCATGTAGGGGGAGCTTCTAAAGCTAACCTTAAGGTAAATTCTTTTAATGCACCTTTAATTCCTAAAGTCAAAAAGAATGCTAAGAATTACTTTAGTTCTCTTGCCATTATAAATGAAAAACATGCTAAGAGAAATAATGAGGTTTATTGCTTAGGTTCCAAGAATGTTCATATGACTAAAGACAAACCTAGGACTCAAAACACTAGATCTATTTTACCTAGGGAGTCAATTAGGAGAATTGAAGAAAACATGGGTGTTAATCCCAAGAAATCTAGGCATATGCCTAAAAAGAAAAACATTTCCCAAAAGATAAATGAAAATTCAAAATTGGGAAAATTAGAGTTAGAAAATCAAGCCTTGAGGTCAAGGCTAGAAAAATTGGAGAAGACCCTAGCAATAATATCAAATTCGGTTAAGGGGTCTAATGTACAAAAGTCAAAACCTAGAAAACAAGAAATGTCTAAGGGCAAGAAGGGTTTGGGTCACAAACCTATGTCCTACCATAATGTTCCATTTAATTATGGAATAACATCTAGGTCTAGGAAAACCAAGGCTAATAGGGAAGTCATCCCTAAGTCTAGCCATGGTATGTGTTTAGTGGCTAACTGTTGGAATGTATACTGAAAGCCTAGCTCTTTTTGTATGAACATTTTATTTTGAAATAAGAATCACATGATCATTGTTTGCATTTTATATATTCATTATGTATGTGTGCATATTGTCTAATATTTTACATTGTAGATAACATGGTGCTTGGTGTGGCACAGAAGATCATGTTATCAGTACCTTGTAAAATATAAGTAAAGGCTCACAACCAAGATGGTTTTGGACAAACCATTGGCATGGTTGTAGTGTAGCTTGGTATTGTTTTGTCTTGAACATAGAGTTACACTGGTACACTTAGGTGTATTGAGCAGGACCGACATAGAGGTGATTCAATTTAGTACTGACTACATAATTGAATCGGACCTCGGATATTATGTTGTACATGCTCTTAATCCCGATATAATAACGGGCACATGTACTTAGTATTTATTTCTTTGATTTACCAGTGGGTGAGATTTAGATGGATTAAATCAATATGCCCGGTAAGTTGGGAAATAATATTATTTACATGGTGTGCCGTTGATTATAGGAGGAAACCGTGTCCTATATATTAGGTTGATGATGTCCCCTTGAGGAGCTCATAAGGTTCATCATGTAAACCCAGCTGGTTGACTTAGTCAACATGATGATAAGGTTGAGTGGTACTACTCGAGGAGTTAGATGTTAATTAATTGATGGTCAGTAAATCAATTAATTGACGGACATTCAATATCTTAAACACGGGGAGATAAATGTACAAATAATATATCGAGCCCATATTAATTTATGGGGGTTGGTGAGGTAGTTCAATGATGATCCTCTAGTGGAATGGAACATCATTGATGGATCAAGTTTGTGTGGTTCTGATCCATCGGGTGGCCAAGACCCAACTCCTCCTTATGGTCCCTATCGTAGCCTAATATAATCCTTGTGAAGTTTAGATCCAAGAATGTAAAACAAAACCTAGAACCAACGGTTGGATTAAATCCATAGATCCGATGGTTGGGATGAAACCCTAGAACCAACGGTTGGATTAAATCCATAGATCCGATGGTTAGGATGAAACCCTAGAATCGACGGTTGGGATTAAATCCCTAGATCCGACGGTTGGGATAAAATCCTAGATCCGATGGTTGGGATTAAATCCCTAGATCCGACGGTGGAGGATAGAGGAGGCTTAAGCCTAAATTCTAGAATTAGGGTTTGGCTCATCCATGTGTTGGGCGGCAACAAATCTTAAAGGAGTTAGGGGTTGGGCGGCAAGAAAATAGGAGTTAGTTCCTATAATTTTGGCTAACCAACTTTCTCCTAAATTCTATAAATAAGGGCTTAGGGTTGGGCGGCAACTAATTGATTTTTTGGGTGATAGGGATTAGGGTTTGGAAAGAAGTTGGGCGGCTAGGGTTTGGAGCTTGGTTGGGCGGCAACCATATTCATCCAACATTGTTGCCGACGCCCAATTCATTCAAGCTTTCCTTGGCCATCGCCCTTCATCTTAGCCACTCTCTTCTTCCTTTGCCGGCTATTCTCCTCCCATTGGTGGCCGGCAAGATCATCTTCCTCCAATCCCCAAAGGTGGCCGGCGGCTCCCTTTGTTTTGGTGGCCGGCGCATCTCCATCCATTCCTTGGCCGGCGGTTGCATCAAAGTTCCTAGCTTGGTGGCCGGTTCTAGATAGGAAAGATATTTGTGGTTTTTCTCTTTGTTCGCAGCGGACAAGGTAGAGGAGAACTCGATCTAGAAGACTTCTACTCGTGGAGGATCTTCGTCCACACGTCGTCCACGAGAAGGATAGGACATACGATAGAAGATCGTAAGGTATAAAGTTATTTTAACTTTATGTACAGATCTGAGCATGTTCTTATTTGTTTTGATTATGCATGTGCGTGTATGAATGTATATTGTATAATCATGGACCCCGAAGACAAACACAAAAACCGGCGATCCATCCGTCGTCTCTTCCGCGGCTAATCAACTAGAAGAGTAGAGTTGCTTGAACAACTAGTTTGTTCGAGCGACCACTCGAGTTGTTAGCACGACGACGAAATGGTGTTACTAAGGAAGCTCATCCTATCCGGATTAATCCTTTCATTAGTGAAAATTTTAATCCGGGGACATGGGAGCCAATGAGCCTCCGAAGCGACATCCCATCAATTAGTATCAGAGCCACGGTTTCCGGTTTTGTGTGTTTTGGATTCGGTTAATTTTTTATGCATTTTTCATATATTATATGTGCCGGATAATAGTAGGATATGCGTAGTTTAACTCTTTGGTTGCAGGCATAAGATCTAACTATTATGGCCATGTGTGTGTATGTGAATGGATGTGTGTAAAAATTTATTATTTGAATCCTCGGGGTTGACGAGGCTAGATTAGTATTTAATTTTTATAATTAAATACGGCATTGTTTAGCCGCTCATTTTAGTTTACTTTCGATCTAGATTATTTGTACACTCCTTCGTGGAGTATAGGATCGATGGATGTAAATTGAAATGTTTTATCTCGTCTCGGAACTCTTTGGTGACTTGCGCATGGGAAAAGATGGAGCGGACGAGGTGGCCACACGACGGGATGCATATTGGAGGACAATGCCATAATAGTTGGAAAAATTCTGTTTTTTCCATATTTATTGCTTATTTGTTTTATATGCATGTTGTGTGCGATTTAAAATTCCTCATTTGCAATTTACTAAGTGGGAGAGGGATATTTTAATTAATTCCCGCGGCCTCCATTACAATTTGACGTGTGATGCGAACAAACTTGTGTGTTGGCTCTGAGTGCCTTCCTCCCTGCGGACGGGTTTGTTTGCGGATCACTAGGTCAAATAATGGTTATAGGAAATTATCTAGGAGCATGTGTACTTCCACAGCGGTAAGGCACATAATCCGAAATAATTCCCTTAGTATCGTGTAATGGTGCACACTTAGATGCAAATGAAAGTATCCTCCCCATCGGAGTCACTGCTTTTATTTGTAGGGCCAAAGAGGAACCAACTATTAATTTTATTTGTCAAAAAGTAAGGTTGACAAGATAATAAAATTAATGGGTAAAACCTCCTCTTACAAATGTAGGTTTCGTATACGTCCACACAGCGTGGCATACGAAATTCTCGGTGTTTTGAGGTGTTGGTTGATTTCGGGATTTTATTGTTTTGAGGAATCAATAATATTTGAAATCTAATATTTTGATCATTGTGATTTTTAGGAATTTCAAATGGCTTTCAACCCACTTGCTGTGATTTTAAAAGAAAACAAACTTACTGGTCCAAACTACATTGATTGGAAAAGAAACCTGGATATTGTCTTAACTGCGAAAGAGTACAAATTTGTACTCTTCGAGGTCTGTCCTCCTAAGCCCTCAGATGACTCTGATGAAAAGGAGATGGAACGTTATAAGAAATGGGTTAAGGCAGATGAGATGGCGCGGTGTTACATTTTGGCATCTATGTCAAATGTGCTGCAACATCAGCATCAGGCCATAGCCACAGCTTATGACATGATGTTCAATCTCAAGGAACTTTTCGGACATCAGAGTAGGGCGGCTAGGCAGGAGGCTATGAGAAACTTGATGACGACCTCCATGATCGAGGGAACACCCGTTAGGGATCATGTTCTCAAGATGATGGCTCATCTTAATGAGATGGAAGTCCTAGGAGCTGAGATCGATGGGGAAACCCAGGTCGATATCATTCTCCAGTCTTTGCCTAGGAGTTTTGAGCAGTTCCGCCTCAACTACAACATGAACAAGAGGTTGTATTCGTTGGCAGAGCTTCGGCGTAACTCCGGTAGAGGGGCTTTTTCGTCAGAGTTCTCAAGCCATGGTCGCTCAGAAGGTTTCTTCCTCTAAACCGAAAGGTAAGAAGAAGAAGAAGCAAGGTGGAGCGAAGAAAGTGGCAGGAGGACCTCAGGCAGGAGTGAAGAAGCCGAAAGGCAAGTGCTTCACTTGCAAGCAGACTGGACATTGGAAGGCGGACTGTCCTCGCCAAAAGAACAAAGGTATATCTTCTTGTTTAGTTGTTGAAACATGTTTAGCGGTGTTATCTACCAGTGCCTGGTGTGTAGATACAGGAGCCATTGACCATGTCTGCAATTCCTTGCAGGGGTTCCAGGAAACCCGACGACTAGCTGAGGGAGAGATTACCATCTTCATGGGCAATGCTTCAAAGGTGGCAGCTATTGCAGTGGGAGACGTTTATTTATCTTTTGATAGGAATAAATTTTTGGTTTTAAGAAATTGTCTTTATGTACCTACTTTTAGAAAGAATTTAATTTTAGTTTCTAAATTGTTTTTGGATGGATATTTTGTTTCTTTTAATGACAAGGTGGTTATAAAAAGGAATAGGGAGATTATCTGTTCTGGTACATTGGTTGGCAATTTATATTCTATTGAACCAAAAACTCCCACGATGCAAATAGAAGTAAATAACTCATCTTCTAAGTCTAATAAGAGAAAAGAACCTTCGCAAATGAACCAAACATATCTTTGGCATCTAAGGCTTGGTCATATTAACCTAAGCAGAATTCAAAGGTTGATAGCTGATGGACCTTTGGGTTCATTAATGGTGGAGGATCTCCCAACCTGCGAATCTTGCTTGGAAGGTAAAATGACCAAGAGGCCTTTTAAGGCCAAGGGGTATAGAGCCAAAGATGTGTTAGAATTGGTTCATTCTGATTTGTGCGGTCCTATGTCTATCCAGGCAAGAGGTGGCTTTGAATACTTCGTCTCATTTATAGACGATTATTCAAGGTATGGATACATTTACTTGATGCGCCGCAAGTCTGAATGCTTTGACAAGTTCAAAGAATTCAAGGATGATGTGGAGAACCGTCAAGGTAAAAGTATCAAGACATTACGATCTGATCGTGGTGGCGAGTACCTCTTGGGAGAGTTTAGGAGTTACTTATCAGAGGCTGGGATTCAATCCCAATTGTCTGCACCTGGCACACCCCAGCAGAATGGTGTAGCGGAGCGAAGGAATAGGACTCTTATGGAGATGGTCAGATCGATGATGAGTTGATTACGAGTTACTGTTTAGTTACAGGGGTATGCCTTTGGATCGACAATGTATACTCTGAACTTGGTTCCATCTAAATCGATTACCTTCTACCTGTAGAATTGTGGGTGGGCAAAAGCCTAGTCTAGACATATTCGGATATGGGAGTCCGGCACATGTCTTTGAAGGAGATCTTTGGTAAGTTGGAACCTCGTACAGAAGTATGCATGTTTGTTGGCTACCCTAAGTGAACGAAAGGTGGTTTATTTTATAATCCTAGAGATCAAAGGGTGATCGTTAGCACGAGCCACATTTCTAGAGGAGGATTATGTAATGAACCACAAGCCCAAGTAGGATTGTTCTTGAGGAGTTGGCGAAGTTCGACTTGGATGCCATTACAGAGGATACCCACAAGTCACTGCAGCGTGTCCGCGAGCATACGCAGGAGGTACCTCGTCGTAGTGGGAGGTTGTTAGACAACCCGGGATTCATGTTTTTGGGAGAGTCTTGGACTTAGTCACAGTGAACATGAACTGATCCTGGACATATGATGAGGCAATCCAAGATAGAATCACGGTATCTTGGCAAAGCGATGAATTCAGAGATAGAATCTATGGATTCTAATCAGTCTGGGAGCTAGTAGAGCCACCCGATGGTGTAAAAACTATTGGATGCAAGTGGATCTACAAGAGAGAGAGGAGTAGGCGGAAGGTTGAAACCTTCAAAGCTAGGCTTATTGCGAAGGGTATACTCGGAAAGAGGGTATCGATTATGAGGAGACCTTTTCGCGTAGCTATGCTTAAGTCTATCCGATTCTCTTATCTATAATGCTCATATGGATTATGAGATATGGCGGATGGATGTCAAGACATCTTTCCTTGAAGTCTTGAGGAGAACATCTATATGCGGCAACGGAGGATTCATTGCTAAAGGCAAAAGGCATCTTGTATGTAAGCTTAATCGGTCCATTTATGGATTGAAGCAAGCTTCTAGATCTTGGAACATCCGCTTTGATGAGGTAATCGGTCATATGGATTTATTCAAAGTTGGATGAACCTTGTGTATACAAGAGATGTGGAAGCGTAGTGGTGTTTCTTGTACTATCGTAGATGACATTTTGTTAGTTGGCAACAATATCAAAGTGTTATCGAGGCGTAAAGTATGGTTATCCAAACAGTTTGACATGAAGGACTTGGGAGAAGTGGGACACATCCTTGGGATCAAAGTTATAAGGGATCGCAAGAAAAGGATGTTGTGCTTATCTCAAGCTTCATATATTGACACTATCCTTGCTCGTTTTAGCATGCAAAACTCCAAGAAAGGTTTTCTACCTTTTAGGCATGGAGTTCCTTTATCTAAAGAGATGTGTCCCAAAACATCAAAGGAGATAGAGGACATGAAGGCGGTTCCTTATGCTTCGGCAGTAGGAAGTCTTATGTATGCTATGCTATGTACGAGACCGGATATCTGCTTTACTGTGGGCATGGTTAGCAGATATCAGAGTAATCCTGGACAGGGACATTCGACTGCGGTAAAGCATATATTGAAGTATCTAAGAAGGACTAGGGATTATATACTGGTTTATCGGGCAGATCAATTAGTCCCTGTGGGTTACACGGATTCGGATTTCCAATCAGATAGGGACAAGAGTAAGTCTACCTCGGGGTTTGTGTTTACTTTTGGAGGTGGAGCCATAGCATGGAGGAGTGTCAAGTAGAAATGCGTGGCGGACTCTACCATGGAAGCTGAGTATGTGGCAGCCTCTGAGGCAGCCAAGGAAGCTGTATGGATCAGGAACTTCTTGATGGACTTGGATGTGATTCCTGGTTTGCCCAGAACTATCACAATTTATTGTGATAATAGTGGTGCAGTTGCAAACTCGAAGGAACCACGAGCCCATAAGGCGAGTAAACACATAGAGCGCAAGTACCACCTCATACGAGAGATCGTAAAGTGAGGAGAAGTTGCTGTGGCCAAGATTGTATCAGAGGATAACCTGGCGGATCCATTCACTAAGGCCCTTCCAGTGAAAGCGTTTGATAGGCATGTGGAGGACATGGGGATCAGATGTATGGCAGAGTGATGACGGCATAGTCTTTTAGTATAAGTGGGAGATTGTTGGAATGTATACTGAAAGCCTAGCTCTTTTTGTATGAACATTTTATTTTGAAATAAGAATCACATGATCATTGTTTGCATTTTATATATTCATTATGTATGTGTGCATATTGTGTAATATTTTACATTGTAGATAACATGGTGCTTGGTGTGGCACAGAAGATCATGTTATCAGTACCTTGTAAAATATAAGTAAAGGCTCACAACCAAGATGGTTTTGGACAAACCATTGGCATGGTTGTAGTGTAGCTTGGTATTGTTTTATCTTGAACTTAGAGTTACACTAGTACACTTAGGTGTATTGAGTAGGACCGACATAGAGGTGATTCAATTTAGTACTGACTACATAATTGAATCGGACCTCGGATATTATGTTGTACATGCTCTTAATCCCGATATAATAACGGGCACATGTACTTAGTATTTATTTCTTTGATTTACCAGTGGGTGAGATTTAGATGGATTAAATCAATATGCCGGGTAAGTTGGGAAATAATATTATTTACATGGTGTGCCGTTGATTATAGGAGGAAACCGTGTCCTATATATTAGGTTGATGATGTCCCCTTGAGGAGCTCATAAGGTTCATCATGTAAACCCAATTTGGTTGACTTAGTCAACATGATGATAAGGTTGAGTGGTACTACTCGAGGAGTTAGATGTTAATTAATTGATGGTCGATAAATCAATTAATTGGCGGACATTCGATATCTTAAACACGGGAGATAAATGTACAAATAATATATGGAGCCCATATTAATTTATGGGGTTGGTGAGGTAGTTCAATGATGATCCTCTAGTGGAATGGAACATCATTGATGGATCAAGTTTGTGTGGTTCCGATCCATCGGGTGGCCAAGATCCAACTCCTCCTTATGGTCCCTATCGTAGCCTAATATAATCCTTGTGAAGTTTAGATCCAAGAATGTAAAACAAAACCTAGAACCAACGGTTGGATTAAATCCATAGATCGATGGTTGGGATGAAACCCTAGAACCAGCGGTTGGATTAAATCCATAGATCCGATGGTTAGGATGAAACCCTAGAATCGGCGGTTGGGATTAAATCCTAGATCCGGCGGTTGGGATAAAATCCTAGATCCGGCGGTTGGGATTAAATCCCTAGATCCGACGGTGGAGGATAGAGGAGGCTTAAGCCTAAATTCTAGAATTAGGGTTTGGCTCATCCATGTGTTGGGACAACAAATCTTAAAGGAGTTAGGGGTTGGCAAGAAAATAGGAGTTAGTTCCTATAATTTTGGCTAACCAACTTTCTCCTAAATTCTATAAATAAGGGCTTAGGGTTGGCTAATTGATTTTTGGGTGATAGGGATTAGGGTTTGGAAAGAAGTTGGGCTAGGGTTTGGAGCTTGGTTGGGCGGCAACCATATTCATCAACATTATTCTTGGCGCCCAATTCATTCAAGCTTTCCTTGGCCGCCCTTCATCTTAGCCACTCTCTTCTTCCTTTGCGGTTCTCCTCCCATTGGTGGCAAGATCATCTTCCTCCAATCCCCAAAGTGGTGGCGGCTCCTTTGTTTGGTGGCGGCGCATCTCCATCCATTCCTTGGCCGTGGTTGCATCAAGTTCAAGCTTGGTGGCCAGTTCTAGATAGGAAAGATATTTGTGGTTTTCTCTTTGTTACTTAGCGGACAAAGTAGAGGAGAACTCGATCTAGAAGACTTCTACTCGTGGAGGATCTTCGTCCACACGTCGTCCACGAGAAGGATAGGACATACGATAGAAGATCGTAAGGTATAAAGTTATTTTAACTTTATGTACAGATCTGAGCATGTTCTTATTTGTTTTGATTATGCATGTGCGTGTATGAATGTATATTGTATAATCATGGACCCCGAAGACAAACACAAAAATCGGCGATCCATCCGTCGTCTCTTCCGCGGCTAATCAACTAGAAGAGTAGAGTTGCTTGAACAACTAGTTTGTTCGAGCGACCACTCGAGTTGTTAGCACGACGACGAAATGGTGTTACTAAGGAAGCTCATCCTATCCGGATTAATCCTTTCATTAGTGAAAATTTTAATCCGGGGACATGGGAGCCAATGAGCCTCCGAAGCGACATCCCATCACTAACACCTCAAAGAAATCAAATGTAGCCACTAAGAAGGTCAATGGAGGAGTCACCTCTAGAGTTGACCCAAGTAAGACCCATTTAACTATGGCTTCAAAGCCAAAAAGGGTCATTAGGAAGGTATCTAGGGAAGTTATCCCTAGGGAATACCTTGTTAACCCAAGGAGCTCCAATAGGTATTGGGTTCCTAGGAGCGTGATTGATTCACGCTAAATGGGTTAGGGTGTGTCAACCCTAAGTGGATGGGTGGTTAACCTAGCCATTGTGAGTTGACACATTAGGATGTGCCAATATGGTTTGAGAAGTTTTAAAATGATTTAAATTGGCACAATTAGGTCTTAGAGGTATTGGTGTGTCATTTTGGGTTTTTGGCACACTAAGGAAATAATGACATTAAGGCAAAATGTATTTAATCCCTAAAAATGGCAAATTAATTTTTCAAACTTAGGTATTCTATACCTTAGTATATTTTACTTGCCATGATTTGTTTGCCTTACCATGTCATGACATCATTCTCATTTGTATCTCTAAATATGTCATGATAATGTTTAGATTTATTTTTATATGTCATGTATGCTTAAATGTCATTTACATGCCATGACATCATGATTTTGGCATATGCTTTTATATATATCATATTTATGCCATAATCATATCATGCATTAAATAAAATGAAATTAAGAACTATGGCACAATTTGAAGGGAATCAAATTATGTTGCCTTAGAAATATGCATGAGAACATAAAGAACAAAAAACCCACATCTCACTAAGATTTTTGACTTGTATGTGTTTTACACATCTAGAGATAAGTGAGATGCTTAAGGAAAAGAAATTAAAGGTTTTGAAAACTTTTTGAAATCATTTTGAAAAACATTGGTGAAGCCTATCTTTTGATAGCTATCACCATTGAATGAGATGATACAAAGAGGGCTCTTTATTGATGTTTTTCTTAAATTTTGAACTTTGTATCAATCTCCTAGTTTAATGGGTAAAATAATTTTCTAATATTTTTCACCCATAATGTTCGTGATAAGTAGTATACATACCAAATTTCAAGATTTATCTACTTATGTATATTTACTTAAGAATTTTGAAAAGTCATTTTTGAAATTAAGAAAACTGCAAATCAGATTATCGATCATTGTCGAGGAGGCGGATCGTGATGAGGATGTCGATCGGGTTTACATGTGATCGACAATGCTGATTTTGGGTAAACCTTGTTGGTTAGACCCATGTTCAGCTGTGTTTTGGTCCCCTAACCACTCCTAACCCTAGGATATGCTTGGGAGAGCATTAGAGAGGGTGGAAATCCATTGGATATGGATTAGGAGTTGGGTTGAGGGTGAGTATCAATTTTAAGGTGGATGAGAGTTCATTGTTGAACTTTGCCTTAATTTTGTTTGGTTTAATGTTCCTATTAGCTTAGGGACTCTCCAAGGACATTGTTGGTGCAATGGTCAAGGGGGAGCAAGCCTCTAGGGGGAGGTATCCATCATGGGAAGATGAATGTGTATTTCCTCATGGGAGGAAAATTGGGTTGCCTCTCTTTAAGTGATATGGGATCACTAGAAAGATTATAGGCATGTGTTCCCCCAAGGGAGAGATTGTAAGATCTCATTGGGATATGAGACATTCATACCCTTGGGGAGGACCTTTTTGATGTAATGTCAAAAAGGGGGAGAAGTTACCAAGTTACCAATTAGGGTTCGTTGGAATTCTCATTGGGATATGAGAATTGCCAATATGGGAGAATCGGTAGACTTGAGATGGTAGTTTTGTCAATCATCAAAAAGGGGGAGATTGTTGGTACAATCGGACCAGGTTGACTCGTGTTTGACTCGAGCAGTACCTTGATAGTATTTTGATGATAGACAAAACTCATGACATGGGATTGTCATGGGAAAGTCCAACATGGGGTTGACATGGAAAATCCAAGCATGGAGCTTGGTGTGGAAGTCCAAGGGGGAAGCCTTGGCATGGGAAAGCCCAAAGCATTGCGAAGCCGTGCGCTTGGTGCTTGGCATGAGAAAGCCCAAAGCATTGCGAAGCCATGCGCTTGGTGCTTGGCATGGGAAAGTCCAAAGCATTGTGAAGTCGTGCGCTTGGTGCTTGGCATGGGAAATCCAAAGCATTGCGAAGCCGTGCGCTTGGTGCTTGGTGAGAAATGCATTGCGAAGCCGTGCGCTTGGTGCATTTGGGAAGTCTTGAGAACTTGGCAAGTTCACTAGGCTCGGGTCCTTGAGTCGGTGAAGGATGGAATTGTGAAGCCATGCGCTTGGTGCATCCGAGGGACTGCCGGACGGGGAGCAAATGGAGTGAGCCCAAAGGGAAGCATACTTCTAGGGTATGAGACGCGAAGGATGGCATTGCGAAGTCGTGCGCTTGGCGCATCCGAGGGACGTAGGCCAAGGGAAGAGAGCTTCGGTGGGGAACTCCATGAGGGATAAGGTGGACTTGGCCATGTGGCTAAGACTGAGTGTCGGATGCTCAAACAACTTTGTGTTTGAGGTTTTAGCCGACATCAGTCGTCG
Source organism: Wurfbainia villosa (assembly GCA_025175895.1). NCBI lineage: Eukaryota > Viridiplantae > Streptophyta > Magnoliopsida > Zingiberales > Zingiberaceae > Wurfbainia > Wurfbainia villosa. Next base: position 29,772,511 of record CM046000.1, on the reverse strand, counting down.
CATGGGTGCCCGATCATTGCTCTCGTCGTATGGGTTTGACCGGTGTTCGATTGAACCAAGTCCGCCGATCGATCAGCCAAGGAGGCGTCGATTGCCTAGGATGGCGATCGATCGATGACGCGTGCATAGACGCGAGAATGGAGTCGAGCTTCGCGACTCGGTGATGTGTGATCCGTTTGAACTTAACCAACGTGGATCTGGCCGTTGTGAGACAACGGCTATGGGACCAGTCGACTGATGGTCACGATCAGTCGACTGATGGGTTCGAAAACATCTTGATGCAGGTTACAAATGGAGCTCGAGTTGAAGGATTTTGCAATGGTTTTTGTGGAGCTATTGGAGGGGAATTGCTGTTGCATTCCAGTCCTTCAAGAGCCAATCAAAGCAAGCAACAAACAAGTGATCAAAAGCAATCGGTGAAAAGTGTTTCTTTTGTATTGTATTTTTATTCTTGTTTGTATTTGTATATTACTGTTGTAATTGCCTGTGAGAGGTTTCTCCACCTCTGACGTGCAGTCGAGAAGGAGTTTAGTTAGTGTCGTGCGCATAACTAGAGCTCAGTGAGCTCGCCCGTGGAGTAGGAACCAATCGGTTCTGAACCACGTATATCTTGTGTTGTGTGATTGTATATTGTTGTTAGTTTCATTATTATTGTTATTCCGCTGTGCTAACAATAATCGTAGACAAGCAATGCAACGAGAATAAGTGAATTACGACATCCAACGAACGAGGGCTATTCACCCCCCTCTAGCCGGCCGTTTCAATCCCCAACACTATATGCAAGAATTATGCACCGTGAACTTAACTCATTTCCTAGCATCTCACGTGTCAAGGGTGTATGAAAACATACACATGTCAATTTGTTGTGAGATGTGGGTTTTGGTTATTCCTAGTCTAAGGCCTAATGCATTTTTCTAGGTAACCCTATTTGATTCCCTTATTCATGGGACTTCAAATCATGTCATTTGTCCTTAAATCAATTTTAATTAATCCTAAATGCATGGATGATGATTATGGCTTATAAAGATAGCATAATTAAAAATATGTGCCAATAATCATAATGTCATGGCATTAAATACAAACCTAAATATATATGACATAAAAACTTAAACCTAAGCATTATCATGACTTATAAAATGATAAAATGAAATATGATATCATGACATGGCATATGGCAAACAAATCATGGAACATAAGAAGTAAAGGTATAAAAATACATAAATTTTAATATTAATTACCATTTGTTAGTATTAAGTCCATTTTTCCATAATACTACTCATCTCCCAAGTGTGCCAAAACCCAAAAATGGCACACCAAGACCTCTAAACCTAATTGTGCCAATTTGATTGATTTTTCGACTTCCATGAATTATATTGGTACATCCTAAAATCCTTTAGGATTAAATTCAACCTTATGTCCAAAGTATCACATTACCTTGAAAATGCCCTAAAGTGCCAACATTGCTATGGTTAGGTTAACTACTCATCCATTCAAGGTTGACACAACCTAACCCATTTAGCTTAGGGAATCACGCTCTAGGAATCCAATACCTATTGGAGTGCCTTGGTTTAACAAGGTATTCGCAAGGGATAACTTCCCAAATACCTTCCTAATGCCCCTCCTAGGCTTAGAAGCCTTGGTCATTTTGGTCTTGTCTTGGTCAACTCAAGGGATAACTTCCCTTGTGTCCTTCTTAGTGGTCTTCCTAGGTTTCATGGAAACCTTGGCCACTAGACACTAACCTTGGTTAACCTTAGGGATGACTTCCCTATTAACCTTGGCTTTCCTAGACCTATGAATGGTTCTATAATTGAATGGAACTCTATGATAGATCTCCTTGGGCTTAGGTTTGTGACCCAACCCTTTCTTGCCCTTTGGTGGCTCTTATTTTCTAGACCCTAATTTTTGTCCACTTGACCCTTGAATTTGATTTTGCATCTTCCTAAGGGTCTTCTCTAATTTCTCAAGTCTTGACCTCAAGGCTTGGTTCTCTAACTCTAATTTTTCCAATTTTAAATTTTCATTCTTTCTTTGGGAGGGGTTCTTCATTTTAGGCATATGCCTACCCTTCTTAGAGTTAATGCCTAAATGATCTTCTACCTTTCTAATTGCTTCCTTAGGTAGAATTGTTTTAGAGATATTAGTTCCAAATTTCTCATTAATTCTAAGATTATCACTCTTAGCACCTAGGTAATAAAATTTATTTCTACTAGCATGCTTTTTATGATCATTACAACAATAGCAAAGGCATTAAAATTATTTCTAGCATGCTTTTTGATACTAAAACTTCAAGGTGCATTAATAAGAGATACCTTAGGGTTTGCTTTAGAAGTTCCCCCTACATGTGATGCTCCCCCTACACCTCTCGACCTCCGAATCCTCACTTTCTTGTGAGAATGAGCTTTCTTCCATATCCCCTTAGACCGATTGGGGCTTCGGATGAAATTTTGTCAATTGGCTCCAAAGCTCCTTGGCATCCTTATATTCACCTAAACTACACAAAATATTGTTAGGAATTAAATCAACCAAAAATTTTATTACCTTCTTATTTTTCTCAAATTCTTGGAGTTGTTCCTCAGTCCACTTCTTCATCTTGAGGAATCCTCCCTTTGGCCCTCTTGGATATTTGAATCCTTCCATCAAGGCAGACCAATCTTCGATGTCCATCATCATCATGAAGTCTACAATCCTTGCCTTCCATTGATTGAAGCTTTCTCGTCCATAAAATGCATATGGAACCGGAGTGTTGATGTCCCACCCAAAACCATCGTTGGGAAACTCCATCCTTCTTCTTCCCTCTAGCGTGCTCCCTTAGTTATTAAACCTTGAAGAGAGGTCTCGCTTTGATACCACTTGTAGGGGATCGTATGTCGCTAGAGGGGGTGAATAGCAAAATCGTCACTTTGATCGATTTCATTCGTGTTTGTCTACAAGGCTTGTTAGCGTAGCAGAAATAATAATAACAAGAATAAAAGATGACAAACACTCACAATACACAATGATATACATGGTTCAGAACCTTAGAGTTCCTACTCCACGGGGCGAGCTGAACGAGCTTTAGTGATGCACACACCACTAATAAAACTCCTTCTTGGTGACACACTGGAGGTGGAGAAACCTCGTAAAAAAGATTACAATAGTAATATGAAAGATATAAGTGATTACAAAAATAAAAGGAAATACAAGTAAAGAAAAACACTTTACAAGAATGCATTGAATACTTGATCTTTGGTTGCTTGCGAAGTGCCTTGAAGGTCTAGATTGCAGTAGAAATTCCCCTTCAAATTGCCTCAAAAACCATGGACAAAAATCTCCCTTTCGAGCTCCTTATAAAGTTGCAACTCGGGATGATTTTCACCTAGTAATTGACTACTAATACCCATAAGTCAACTGCTCTTGTAGTCGTTGTCTTACAATGACTTAATCCACGCTAGCATTCAAGCCAACGGATACACTAGCGATCATCGTCATTACTACCAATATCATTGCCAAGCCGAGTTGAGCTCTCCTGAACTTTTGCACTCACGATCAAACCCAACAGTCGACTGCCATCCATGGCAACCAACTGCTTAAGGGCAGTTGAGGTGCCGCCTCAATTGGGACTCCAATCGAGGCACCTTGTGTCTATGGTCGCAACTCGGCTGCAGTCGATCGTCAGTCGACTCACGGTAGTCGACTAGTCATAATCTCAGTCGACTGTTCAGTGTTGACTCGGCTTCTAAGCATCAAAACACTTGACCAGTCGACTGGTCCATAACCACAATTGACTGATACACCTCAACCATAAGGTTTATCCCAAGTATGATGGTCTCATACTTGCTAGACCACCCTTAGCCAAGACCTAAACCTTCTAGCCACCTCCATCAGCCTTACGCCCATTGGATACCTCCAAGTCATCCATGACTTGTTCATCCATACGCTAGCCTTCAGGTGCTTCCATCGGCTATTGTCATGCTAAGCTGATTTACACCGTCAAGGCACATTGGGCTTACACTGCCAAGATCAACGCTTGGACTTTACGTCGCGAACCATTGGACTTATGCTTCCAAAACTACCACTTGGACTTTATGGCTCCAATATCATACCTTCGACTTCCCAATTGCCAAGTACCCATGACTTGGACTTTCACCGTCAAGACTACACACTTGGACTTAGGTGGCCAGACTACACCTTTGGACTTTCCAATTGCCAAGTACCCATGACTTGGACATTCACCGCCAAGAATACACACTTGGACTTATGTGGCCAAGACTACACCCTTGGACTTTCTATGCCAACTCCATGTTGGATTTTCCAAATTCCAAGACCCAAGCTTGGACTTTCCATTGCCAAGTACCCATGACTTGGACTTTACCATTGCCAAGACCCATGATTGGACTTCTCCATCATATGGTCAACCCCATGTCAACCATATAGTCAACCCATTGTCAAACAATGGTCAACTCATTGTCAAACATCAAAACACTACTCGAGTTAAACTCGAGTCTGGTCAATCATGACCTGGGTCGATTGCACAAACAAGGACAATCGACTATCAAGCAGCAAATTAGCCCGATAGAAGCTTTAAAAGGACACGAGGAATTCTTCAACAAATGGGTTTTTGTTGAAGATTTTGAAGAGGAAATGCTATTGTGATTTGATGTGTGCAAATTAGATAGGGTTTAGGAGTAGTTTTATCACATATCTCATTTCATTTCATACTTGTTTAATGCATATTTTCCTTATTTTGCACTTATTTACTATTTTCTAGTTCGAATATATGCTTTTACTATTTTTATGTGCAGAGCGGCATTTTGGAGGCAAAATGGCACGACAAATGGAGCTCAAGAAAGGCAAGTGTGTTCTAGTCGTGTCCCCAAGACACGATGACACTTTGGACGAAAAGATAGCATTCGCTCAGAGTTCTAGAGAAAGACACGGTCGTGCCTTTTCCAAACGCATGATGTTGAGCTCGAGTTCCAGACTCCCACACGATCAGCCATGTGGAATCCACATGGTCGTGTGACAACAACATGACTTATGAAGATCTATTTTCGTGGGCAATCAAGGAAAGCCAATTTCACCCCTATAAAAAGGAAGGCATGCCTAAACCTAAAAAGGAGACTCGACGGTTAGAACGGCAAGGAGGTGCCCTAAAAAGCACCGAAGGCTTGCAACGGGGGGAGAGGAAGCGACTCATGGATCAGAATCGATGCTCCAACACATCGAAGGGTGACCAAGACTGTGCATTGGATCCAACAGGGTGTATAGTTTATCTCTTTTAATTCTGTTCAGATTGTAAAGATTGATAGAATGAAGTCTTGTGTTTGCTTTTCTATTTTCATGGAGTAGATACTTTGATTCTATGATTAGGGAGTAACTTATGCAAGTTGGACATGCTAGTTTGAATATCTATTCATTGCCTTTTAATTATATTTGCAATTTATGTTAGTTAGATCAATGAAAGGTTATGTCTTGGTTCTATTTCTACCATACGTAGTTGATATAAGGGTGGAAGTCTCTTATACTGAAATCTAGGAGAATCAAAGAGGAACCGAATGGTCATCCTCCCTCCCATCATCGTAGAAAATAGTTTGTGAAAGAGTAGGACATGAAATATGGTCCACCTGTTCATAGGGATCCATAGGACATATTAGAACTCCATGAACTTACTCCAGCTGAAGGCCTAAAGTAGGAGAAATCAACTCAGTGGTCGTGGGACCAATGACAGAGGCACCCCAGTGATAATAACCTCCTGAGCTCTATCGATCCGAAAGGGAAACTTGGTTAGGAATAGGTAATTTCTGGTAGAAGCAAAAGTTAGTTGGGATTACACACGATGATCCTCCTACAAGATCATAACTAGAGACCTTAGGAGCATTAAATTGATAGCATGTTCAACAATGCGCAAGTGAGATCGAAATCCAGAAATCTTTTACTCAACTTTGAGTTACCCTTTACTCTCTTCGAGTGACACCATAATTGAGTTGAGACCGTCGTCAACCACACTTCTAACTCATAAGAGATTCACTCCGAACAACATATGTTCACTGGACACCCAGTACTTGAATCACAGTCTCTTTGGGATCGATACATAATTTATTACTTGATGACTACCGTGCACTTGCGGGCATTGAGCGCAAGCGCATGCTTCAAGTCCTTAGCAATCTTGGTCGGACATTTGAGGTCATGCTTGCATGCGATCAAGTTTTTGCCACTATTACTGAGGACTGTAGATTCAATATTGGATCGAAAGTGCATAGATTGGATCGAACCAAGTTTAGATTTATTTCACTAGTCATATTTTGTTTCCAATATAAGTTAGCTTTAATTCAGTTTTAAGTTTCCTTTATTTAGTTCATTACTTTCATTTTAAATTTCTTTTCAATAAATAGCATAGATACTCTTGTTTGGATGCGGTATTTATCTTATGCACAGGCGCATAGGAAATTTGCTTCCGATTGGCCTAGAGATATACCGTACCTTAAATCGAAGAAGAGCTGAACAAAGAGATATGGAGGACCACGCTGCCCTTCCACCACATATTAGTAACCATCCCTTGCTGAATTATACAACTCTGAGTGTCAGAGGACATAGGCCTAGTATCGTTGGACCATCAATTACTACTAATAACTTTGAACTTAAGCCTGCACTCATACACATGTTCCAGCAAAGTTAGTTTGGAGGAACTATGGTAGAAGACCCCCACCATCACCTGGAGACATTTCTAGAAATCTGCTCAACACTAAAATTCAATGGAGTACTGTAGATGCGATCTGTTTGAGCCTATTCCAATTTTCACTAAGGGACAAGACGAAGATTTGGATGCACTCCTTGCCTTCAGGAAGCATCACCACATGGGAGCAGTGGGAGCTACAGTTTTTGAATAAGTTCTTTCCCCCATTTAAGACAACCCACGTGCACCATCTTATCACTAGCTTCTGTCAGAAGGAAGGAGAGTCGCTATTTGAAGCCTGGGATCGCTACAAAGAATTGCTTCATCAATGGCCTCACCACGCTCTTGAAAGGTGGCTTGTGATCCACATATTCTACAACAGGATCACATACACCACGAAGGTCTCTTTAGATTCTGCTTTAGGCAAAGCTTTAATGAATAAGACAAATGAAGAAGCCGAGGAGCTTATAGAGGAGGTGGATCAAAACCACCATCAGTGGGCTTTTGAGCGCAGTCATCCTACACCTGCAGCATGAAGATACTCTATCAATTCCATCGATTATCTAGCAGCAAGGATGGATGCACTAAACAGATGGTTTGATTCTTTAACCACCAATACTATTTGTGTGGCTAATTCTTTTAATGATGGGATGACAAGAAATCAAGAAGGCTACCACTATGGGGAGTAGTACATCTCGAAGGGGCAGATCGAGCAAGTTGATGTAGTGGCTGACTTCAACCACAAACCCAACAACCGGTATTCTAGCACGTACAATTTCAGATGGAGGAACCACCCGAACTTTTCATACATGAATAATTTGAGAAACTTCCAACATTTAGGTGGGTATGGATAGCAGAGCAGTGGGCAACGACAACCACTGAAATCCTAACTCGAGCAGTTGATGGAGGAATTTATTTAAACTCAACAGAAGGCAAACGTTGAATTCCAACATCAACACTCACAAACAAATGAGATACTAAAGGGGTAAAGTCGTCTATGAACAATCTTGCTAGCCGACAAAAGACATTGGAAATTCAGATAGCACAAATCGCTAGCTGTTCTACTAGAACCCTGGGCAAGTTACCAGGGAAATCGAAGGTCAACCCTATAAAGCAATGTAACGTGGAAACATTACGAAGTGGGAAGACTTTAAATGAACCACTAAATGATTCAAACCAAGATGCAGAGTTTGAAGCAGAGGAGGAAGAGTCTCTTGAAAAGACTATGGAAAAAAGGGGTGGTATGCCGGAATTGGAACCCCCCCTATTGGATCGAAATGAATCGCTAGAGGGGGTGAATAGTAAGCGTGAAAACTTTTCTTTTTCGACGATTAAAACCAAGTACACAGCGGAAAAATAAAAGAAAACAAAAGAAAGACACAAAGTTTTTTTACTTAGTTCACAGCCCACCGACTACTAATCCAAGGCCCTACGATCCTTGATTGCTTTCGAAGGGCAATCACTAAAAGTCTCTTCCTCGTTGGAGGTAAGAGACAAGACGATTACAATGATTATAAGGCCAGTAACCACCTTATTGGTCCTTATACAAATTAAGTACAGAAAGATAACAATAATATCGATAATTAATTAGAAGATGGCGCACGGTCAGAGTAGTGTTGTAACACAAAGGAGAGCACGAGCACTTGCGAGATTCTTGAATTTGGGTTTGAGTCCTCCCCTCCTTTTATAGATTTACGCCTTGGAATTTGTCCCAATCGAGATCCAAAACTCGTGGATCTTATCTTTAGGTGGTGGCTTATCTTATCATGAGGTGGCGGCATCAATCTCTATCTCTTTGACCTTGTGCACTGGACTAATTTGTCGACATCAGTCGACTGATCGTCTTAGCAGTCGACTGCCTTCAGTCGACTACTAACACCTCCAGTCGACTGCTGCACTTGAGAATTCCTACAACACAAGGTTAGCACAATAGATGCATAATGCCATGCAGTGTGACAGGCCTTTGACTATCCAATCTCGACTTTGGCATTCCTCTAGAAGCCTTAGTCGGATCGACGCCTAGGATTGTTCTCTAACCGAGGATGCGTCCTTACCACCGCTCCACACCCGGAGCTTACCTTTGGTCCTCTTGACCCATTACCTAGCTTTTGGTCTTCTACCTAGGTTCGTCGGCTCCATGAGGTTCTCCCGGTGTCGCCCGACAACTATGGTTTCTCGTCCCGAGATTCTCTTGGTGTCGCTGACCTTCAGATTAGCTTAAACACTTCCTACACGCTTAGCATAGCACATGAGATAACAAAATATCTTAACTTTGAATCTTTCCAATCATCAAAACCAAGGTTCAATTATCTTGTGCCCCTGCACCAACAATCTCCCCCTTTTTGATCTTTGGCAAGCCTATTCAAAGTTAAGAGAAAATAAGCAGTAAGCATTGAACAATCATATTTCAAAACCTCCCCTTTAAGGGTACCTCCCCCTTAACCCTAGGTGAGTTTTGAAAAACAATTACTTTTTGGGAAAAAAAAAGTAAGTAACCTCTTAACTTTATCCTCTCTCCCCCTTTGACATATATCAAAAATAACTTTATAAGGGGTACATTATTAAGGTTAACATTTGCCAAGAAATAGAATTTTTAAACATTCTAATCAATTTGATTTAATATGTTCAACTCCCTTTAATACTTAAGAGTTTAGGCTTCTATAAACTACACCAACAATGTATATCCTAGGTTAGGATGTGACCCCCTAACCTTTAACATTGTTATAAAATTTTGAGAAAGAATTTTTTTCAAAAAAAATATTTTAAAGGCTCATATCTATTGGGTTTTATGCCAACCTAGAGGTAGATAGTGTTGGATCGAGAAGCGTCACTAGAGGGGGGGGTGAATAGCGATCGTAAATCTTTTCGATGTTTCATTCGAGTAGACAATTAAACGAGTTAGAGCAGTGGAAAATAAAGGAACACGTTTATTTTTACTTGGTTCACAACCCAGCGGTTGCTACTCCAAGGACCTATCGATCCTAGACCGCGTACAGAGGGCAAAGCACTATAACGTCCCCTCCTCGTTGGAGGTAGGAGACAACGATCACAAAAACCGAATGTACGAGGATGAGGCAACAAGCCTACCTCACCTCGTTATGATTAAAATAAAGAATACAATAAAAATAATTACTTGCTACTGCTGCCGACGAAGGAGATTTGAACTTGTCGTCGCGTCGGCGTTATGACGGCGTTGGAGTGTTGGCATTGTAGGAGCACTTGATGAATAAACTTGATGATGCTTGGAGTTGGAATCCTCCCCTCCTTTTATAGATTTTGACCTCTGAATATGTCTCCTTTTTCTTCGGAACAGATCACGAAGTTGTCCAAATTTTATCGCGAAGTGGCCACATCAAACCTTATCCATTTTGACCTAGCGCAAAGGCTGATTCATCGCCATCACGATCGATGTTTCCATCACCGATCGATGAGCATCGGGCCGATCGCTTGATGTCCAGCAATGCCGATCACCGCCACTTCCCTGCAGTAAGAGGTTAGCTCGAAAAATGATAAATGCGACGGTTTCTGACCGTCCGATCTCGACCTAGACCTTCCACGGGAAGTCTTAATCGGATCGCCGCCTACGGTCATCCCCGTAAAGAGGACATGACCTTACAATCTCTCACTCACACGAGCTTACCTCGATAGTATCTCTCACTTCCGGCCTTCCACTCGATTCCTTCGGCTCCCTCCGAAGTCACTCGAGTGTCGCCCGACCACCGCGGCTTCCTCCGGGTGTCGCTAGCCTTCAGCTCCATCTTTAGAACTTTTCTGCACACTTGATTTATCTCATGAGATAACGATGTAAACTTAACTTTGTGTCTTTGCCATAATCAAAATACAGGTTCGATTATCTAGTGCCCCTGCACCAACAATCTCCCCCTTTTTGATCTATGGCAAACCAACACAAAGTTAAGGAAAATTAAAGCATAAAACATGTATAGTAGAAGATGAATGTGAAGATGAATATCATTTCCAAAAACTCCCCCTCAACCAAAACTCCCCCTCAACCCTAGGTGAGTTTTGAAAGAGATAATTTAATTTTCAAAATTAAATTTTATGTTACTCCCCCTTAACTTTTGTTCTTCTCCCCCTTTTGCCATAAATCAAAAAAATTTGGAGTTTTTGTATAAAATAGGGTTTTGAAAACAATATCGTATATGCATGCATCTAGATAAATCAAATATGAGTCCAAGCATGCGTCTAGCAGTAGTTAGATAGATTGGTTCGAGGTGTGTCCCTCTTCACCAATAATCTAAAGGTTTATAATATAACCCTTAGGGTTAGTTTGCTCTCCCCCTTAGTCAAATATATGAAGTATAAGAGATGTAGGGGGCGCTAAACTTTGTCCTAAGAGTTGTTAAGTACAATAGTTGAAAAAATAAGTAGTATTTTGAAGAGATTATTTTAAGTATATTTCAATTATCCTTAACATCTCACCCATTCTATGTGTCTCAGAATTTGTTCACCTTATATGTTTTGTGAGATGATTTTAAATTGATTAAAGATAATCAACCTTGGGTTAGATTTGGATTTAACCTTTAGATCATTAAGTAACTTTTTGAGAAACTGGCTTCCAGGTCGTGGCGAGGCACAGGGGCCTTCTTTGATTGGAACAACGACCACTTCCTTAGACAAAGCCAAATTCAAGAAAATATCACTTAAGTCACATAGGGTTACTTCCTGGTCTAACTAGTTTAGGATACGGCGAGGTAGCTTCAGCTAGTTCCACTCGGTCAAGTGCACCAAGCTAGATACGCCTTATCTAGCTTGAATACACGAGATTTTATTTCCCTAACGTACTATCATCTCGCCGCGTCCTGATACTATGTTGTCAAGAGTTGACTAACCATTTACCCTATCTAGCCATTCTAAAAATTAAAGTAAAATATGCAATGGTTTTGCTAAGTAAGCGGGTATACTATTTTAGTGTTAGCTCCCCCTTGACCATTGAACCAATATGGTCTATTCAAATAATGAACTTGATCCTAGGGAATCCAAACCTTATTAGTCCTTATATGTGAGTTCAATAAAACCTTTGGGACCCATGCTTGGACTCTTTGATGGCTACGATTTACGATAGACATATAAGACCTATTCATAGTCTTTGACTTAAATCCGAGTCCGGCTTTGTTGTACACGGCTCTTTGGGTTCCAAGTAGTCGAATAAGGTTCTTAGATCCCAATGTGAACCTTTCCAACCTAGCCTCAACCTCTTGAACTCGGTCTTTCAAGAGAGAATTCTCCTCCTTGAGTTTTTCAATTTGGGTTGAGTTTCCCTCTTGAACTTGACTAGTTGAAGAGGTTAGAGTAGCCTCTTGCTTGAGGGTTTCAACCTCCTCAAGTAACGACTCAACCCTAGACTCAGACTTAGTTAATTTCCTATTAAGCATTTTAATTGTATTGTAAAGCGTATGAATTAGTGAGCGGCTAACCTTAATTTTCTCTTTTGGTCCGGCTTTGAGTTGCTTCTCGAAGTAGTCCTCGAGTTCGGAGTTGGTGTTATAGTTGGACTCAGCTTCGGATTCTGACTCGGACTCCTCCGGTCTTGCCATGTAAGCTATGTCTTCTTTGTTGTCCCAAGTTGCATGGAAGGCTTTCCTTGCTCCCTTTTTCTTTTGGTTCTCGTACTTCAATTTCCTTCTTTCTTTTCGAACTATTCTCCGCACAACGTTCACTATTGCTTCCACCTCTTCTGATTCGGAATTTGATTCATCTTCGGGTTCGAGTTCATCTACTTGCCTAGTAGGTGGCTTGCTTCTTTGTCCTGCAAGTAGAACAATACCTCTCTCGTCCCGGACCACGTTAGTTTGCTTGTGAAGTTCAAACTCGAAAAATAATTCGTCTAACCTAAGCTTTGAAAGGTCCTTAGAGACCTTGTAGACATCGACAATGGATGCCCACAAGGTAGTCCTAGGGAAAGCATTTAAAGCATACCTTATAAGGTCCCGGTTCTCTACAGCTTGCCCGATCGAGTGAAGACCATTGACGATGTCTTGGATCTGCGCATGTAATTGGGTGGCGGTCTTGTGATCCTGCATCTTTAAATTGTACAGTTTATTTAAAAGTAAATCTCTTTTACATACCTTAGCATCGGGCGTCTCTTCGTGTAGATCAATCAATTTGTTCCAGAGGTCTTTGGCGCTAATGAATGGACCGATGCGGTTGAGCTCCTCCTTGGACAAGCCACATTGTAATATTTGAGTTGCTCTTGCATCGGCTTCGATTTGCCTCTTGGTTGTATTTGTCCACTTATTGAAATCCAAGGGCTCTCCTTGATCATTGGTGGGTAGAGCAAAGCCAGTTTGGATTATTATCCCAGTCTCGACTTGTGTTTTTAAGAAACACTCCATCCGACCTTTCCAATAACGGAAATCATTTCCGTTAAAGAATGGAGGTCAGGTGGTGCTATACCCCTCAATGTGAGCTATTAAGTCTCTTGCAAAAACACGAATAAAAACCAAAGAGAATTCCAAGACTTGGTCTTGGATTAGTAGTGTGGGAAATAATAGGAAATAAACAGAAATAAATAAGAAGAATAAGAAACTAACAAAAACTAGAAACTTACGACCTTCGGTGTCCCCGAAAGGCTACTGAACGTTGGATTTTGGGGCTGGAAACAGCTTGTTACGAGGGTAAACCCTCGTAAGAAATGTAGATCTCTCAGAGGGCTTCGATTTGGTAGGTAGATCGTTACGTGAGTCCACTTGTGCGAAAAGTTATGGCCGTTTTACCGTCGACTACTCCAAGGGATAATACTTGCAAGCACACAACCAAAAGAAACATACCAAGACTTCGTCTTGGATTAGTAGTGCGGGAGGAATAAAAACCTAAGAAAGATACGAATCGAAAAATACAAAAAGAAAACCAAAACGTGATAGATTGGTGGTTTGACCAAATCTTAGCGCCCCCGCTCTGATACCAATTGTTGGATCGAGAAGCGTCGCTAGAGGGGGGGTGAATAGCGATCGTAAATCTTTTCGATGTTTCGTTCGAGTAGACAATTAAACGAGTAAGAGCAGCGAAAAATAAAGGAACACATTTATTTTTACTTGGTTCACAACCCAACGGTTGCTACTCCAAGGCCTTATCGGTCCTAGACCGCGTACGGAGGGCAAAGCACTATAACGTCTCCTCCTCGTTGGAGGTACGAGACAACGATCACAAAAACCGAATGTACGAGGATGAGGCAACAAGCCTACCTCACCTCGTTACGATTAAAATAAAGAATACAATAAAAATAATTACTTGCTACTGCTGCCGACGAAGGAGATTTGAACTTGTCGTCGCGTCAGCGTTATGACGGCGTTGGAGCATTGGCGTTGTAGGAGCACTTGATGAATAAACTTGATGATGCTTTGAGTTGGAATCCTCCCCTCCTTTTATAGATTTTTGCCTCTGAATATGTCTCCTTTTTTTTCGGAACAGATCACGAAGTTGTCCAAATTTTATCGCGAAGTGGCCACGTCAAACCTTATCCATTTTAACCTAGCGCAAAGGTTGATTCGTCGCCATCAGTCGATTGATGCCTCCCATCAGTCGACTGATGAGCATCACGATCGCTCTTGATGTCCGGTGATCCGACCGCTAACCGCCACTTCCTGCAAAGAAGAGGTTAGCTCAGAAAATGATAAATGCGACGGTTTCTGACCGTCCGATCTCGACCTAGACCTTCCACGGGAAGTCTTAATCGCATCGCCGCCTACGGTCGTCCTCGTAAAGAGGACATGACCTTATAATCTCTCACTCACACGAGCTTACCTCGATAGTATCTCTCGCTTCTGGCCTTCCACTCGATTCCTTCGGCTCCCTCCGAAGTCACTCGAGTGTCGCCCGACCACCGCGGCTTCCTCCTGGTGTCGCTAGCCTTCAGCTCCAGCTTTAGCACTTTTCTGCATACTTGATTTAGCTCATGAGATAACGATGTAAACTTAACTTTGTGTCTTTGCCATAATCAAAACACAGGTTCGATTATCTAGTGCCCCCGCACGAACAGATAGATACTTAGTTTGTCCAACTTAAGTCTTCTCTCCCCCTTGGCATATTATCAAAAGAAGGATTTAAATTTATAATGTATTGGTGATTTTTAAAAAAAAATTGTAACAACTTCTATGATGATTATCCAATTAGAACCTCCCCCTTAACCTAACATCCTTGTTAGCCACAAGGAAGGCTTATCTAGAGGGTCTCCCCTTTTGTTTGACAAAATCTTAGGACATCTTTATTGGCCACAAGGAAGGCTCACCTAAGTGTCCAGAGGGTCTAGGTGTCTAAAGTCGACCTAAGGATTTAGACGTTCAGTATTGGTCAACTAACCATCATTTTTAGAAGCATAGTTGTTTTGAAAACTATGTATAACTACACACAACAATCATGGCAACCAATAAAAATAGTTTTAAGAATCTATTTATGTGTATATAAATTTTGAAATCATTTTCAAAGCCATTTTAAATTTGTTGTCCTTACCATCTCAACCATTCTACATAATCAACCAAGTTATCCTTATAGGTATTTTGAGATGAATTTAATTTAATGCCTTATAAATTAATTAACCTTGGATTAAATTTGGATTTAACCTTTAGTTAGTTAAGTGAACATTTCAAAAGAGGGCTTCCAGGTCATGGCGAGGCACAGGGGCCTTCTTTGATCGGAACAACGATCACTTCCTTAGACAAAGCCAACTTAGGAAATTACACACTTAATTCATTTAGGGTTATGTCTTGGTCTAACTAGTTTAGGATGTGGTGAGGTAGTTTCAGTTAGTTCCATTTAGTTAAATGCACCAAGCTAGATACTCCTTATCTAACTCGGATATACTTGACTTTGTTTCTTTAACGTACTATCATCTCACCGTGTCCTGATATTATGTTGTCAAGATTAATTAATTATTTCCTATCTAACCATTCTATGAGAGTTAATTTAAAACTAGTATGTATGACATGACAAAATAAGCATGATAATGATATGTATGCATGAGCAAGCAACATTCAATCAGTTTAAAGAAATGGTTGTTTTCTTGGGTAGACTTTTATTTGTTCTATAGTTATAAGATACTTTATTATAATTAGGTTTACAAATTTTAGTGTCTTGATTTTTGGTTATCTTAGACTTGCAACCCAAGTCTACATATTTATTAGTTGAATTTTTAAAAGTTGAAGGTTTAATTACTAGATTATTAATTTGTGTATAATCAAATGGTACTATATTATAATTAATTTTATTTTTTTGATTATCTAATTTTTAATTTTTAATTAAGTTAGATTGTGAATTATTTAAAATATAATTATTAGAAATTTTTAAAATAATATTATTAGATTTTTTTCAAGATAAGATTATTAGACTTTTTAAAAATAGAATTATTAAAATTATTAGAAATTTTTAAGGTAGAATTATTCAAGATAAGATTATTAGAATTTTTAAAGGTAGAATTATTATTAGAGTTTTTTAAGATAAGATTGTTAGGGTTTTTAAAAGTAGAATTATTCAAGATAAGATTGTTAGAGTTTTTAAAGGTAAAATTATTATTTGAATTATTTAAGATCAGATTGTTAGAGTTTTTAAAGGTAGAATTATTTAGATTATCTTTGGAAATTTTTAAAGTTAATTTTGAATTTTTTTATGGTTGAATTTTTCAAAACAAAATTTTTTAATTCGGAATTATCTTGATTAATCAGATCTAGGATTTGATGATTCTGTCCTATGGTTTGATTATTCTGATCTAGGATTTGATTACTCTGATTAAGTCCTATGTTGATTTTATCTTGACTTGATCTACATCTATGTTGATTAAACTAAAAATTTGATTATTCTCTTGGTTAATTTTATCAAATGTTAGATTAATTTGATCATTTTCTTCTATGATATTGTTATTATTATTATTATTTAAACTAATTAAATCTGAATTAATTAATATTTTATTAGTTGAAGTATTAATTGTATTAATTAATTGACAACAATTACATAATTTATCTATATTATCAACTATTCTAAAATTCAACTTTTCAAAATTATTAACTTTACTAACCTTATTTTTCGAACACCGACTATTGTAGTGACCGAATCTTCCGCACCCGAAGCACTTGATGTGCTCCTTGTTCTTCCAGACTCCTAGCAATGGTGTCTCCTTTACCGCCGGTTGCACCGTTCGAGTCTTACGAGTTGGACACATATTTTTATAGTGTCCTCTCTCTCTCTGTACTTGAAGTAAATAATATGGAATTTAAAATTTAAATTGACATTGTTACCTTTAGGCCTTGAGCGATACTCTTCCATGATTAGCTCAGTCAACGATCTTCCAATACTCGCAAAATAAACACAAACCAAAAAGTCCCAAGACTTGGTCTTGGATTAGTAGTGCGGGAGATAATTAAAAATAAAAATAAAAATAAAGAAAAGAAAATGCTCGACCGGTGGTTGCACCGAATCTGAGCGCCCCCGCTCTGATACCACTTGTTGGATCGAAACGAATCGCTAGAGGGGCTGAATAAAACTTTTCTTTTTCGACAATTAAAACCAAGTACACAGCGGAAAAATAAAATAAAACACAAGAAATACACAAAGATTTTTTACTTGGTTCACATCCCACTGGCTGCTAATCAAAGGCCCTGCGATCCTTGATCACTTCCGAAGGGCAATCACTAAAAGTCTCTTCCTCGTTGGAGGTAAGAGACAAGACGATTACAATGATTATAAGACCAGTAACCACCTTACCAGTCCTTATACAAATTAAGTATAGAAAGATAACGATAATACCGATAATTAATTAGAAGACGACGCACGATCGGAGTAGCATTGTAGAACAAAGGAGAGCATGAGCACTTGGGAGATTCTTGAATTTGGATTTGAGTCCTCCCCTCCTTTTATAGATTTGCACCTTGGAATTTGTCCCCATCCATATCCAAAACTCGTGGATCTTATCTTGTGATGGCAGCTTATCTTATCATGAGGTGGCGGCATCAATCTCTATCTCTTTGACCTTATGCACTGGGCTAATTCGTCGACATCACGATCGATCCTCTTAGATCAACTACACGATCACGACACCTCCAATGATCACTTGAGAATTCCTACAATACAAGGTTAGCACAATATATGCATAATGCCATGCAGTGTGATTATCCGATCTCGACTTTGACATTCCTCCGGAAGCCTTAGTCGGATCGACGCCTAGGATTGTCCTCTAACCGAGGATGCGTCCTTACCACCGCTCCACACCCGGAGCTTACATTTGGTCCTCCTGACTCATTACTTAGCTTTCGGTCTTCTACCTAGGTTCCTCGACTCCACTAGGTTCTCCCGGTGTCACCCGATCACCACGATTTCTCATCCCGAGATTCTCCAGGTGTCGCTAACCTTCAGCTTAGCTTAAACACTTCCTGCACACTTATCATAGCACATGAGATAACAAAATAGCTTAACTTTGAATCTTTGACATCATCAAAACCAAGGTTCAATTTGGTAGGTCCCCTGCACCAACACCCCCGCCCCCCCTACAAAGATTCAAGAATCAACTAGAATTCCATTCCCATAGAGGCTCACCAATGTAAAGAGAGATCCTGAGTTTGGAAAGTTCCTAAACATGATGAAATCAATCTCAGTGGAAGTGCCAATTCTTGATGTGTTGCACCAGATGCCTCAGTTTGCAAGGTTTATGAAGGACATCTTAGCACACTGGTGGATGATTGAGGTTTCTGAAACAGTGGCTCTCACGGAGGAATCTAATGCCTATCTCCAAAATGGAACCACAGAGAAATTGAAAGATCCAGGGATTTTTTTATATCCCGTGTCGCATTGGGTCCACCATGATTGAAAAGGCATTTTTCAATTTGGGCGCAAGTGTTAGCTTGATGTCTTATACCATGTGTAGGAAGTTGGAGCTCAAGAATTTAAAGTTGACCACTATGATGTTGCAACTTGCCGATCATACATAGTGGTACCCGCTTGGGATCCTAGAAGACGTCTGTGTCAGGGTTGGAAACTTTACATTGCCGACTGATTTTGTGGTTTTAGAAATGGAACAGGATCCTAAAATCCCAGTAATCCTAGGATGACCATTTTTTGCCACAGTAGGTATGGTTATCGACATGAAGAACCACAAATTGACCCTGACAATGGGAGAGAACATATTGGAATTAAAGCTCGATAGCATGAAAGTCTTAGTACCCACACATAGAAAGTATGTTATTCCTGCAAGAGTGAAGACCCCAATTGAGAATGCAAATTCTGACATCGATAAGTGGAGGTTCACGGAACCACCGACGCCTAGTTGAGAACTGGAGTATTGTCAAGCTAATGACCCTAAACAAGTGCTTCTTGGGATGCAACCCAAGTTTAAGTTTATTTGATTTTCATTTATGCATTCATGCATGGTAGTTTAGGTTTAATTTTTGACTATTATTATCATTATGTGTGTTTAGTTTCATATTAAATTTGCCAGGAAGAAGAAAAAAAATTTTTTAGAACCCCAGAAGAAAGCATGGGCGACCATGTGAATTTCACACGGTCGTGACTAATGGGCAGAAGAGAACACGGCAGGGCATGTCAAAAATCTCGGATTGTGTGACACTACAAGAAAATTCCAGAGCCACATATGGCCATGCCTTTTTTAAAAAATTTTCCAAGCGGCCACAGCAGGCTCACACACAGCCGACCGTACGAATTTCACACAGGCGTGTCGTGTCCCATTAAAAGGCCGAGAGTCGTGTTCTTTATCCAAAATTGATCGTGCCTTTTGATCTCTTGCTCTAGCGCATGCAAGATCTTCACTCTCCAACCTTCAAGGATTTTCTCCAACCTCCAAGAAGAAAGAATGAGGAGAACCAAGCATACCACAATAAGGGTTGCTCCTTCAAGGTCGGGGTCAAGAGGAAGGGGTGATTGACAAGAACCAGAGGCAGGTAACACTCCTTTGGTATCATATTTCGAGATAATGCTCATAGAGATAGGTTTAATATGCTTTCCTCTCGAAGAATCACTGCCACTTGGTACATAGATGTAGCTCTTTTAGAAACCCTAGGTCTTTTAGGGGATATATAAAATGGTTGTTTGCAAAGGTAGGTTGGGAGGAGATCATGGGAGTTAGATTTCTGACCTATCCTAGGGTAGTCCTGGAATTCTTAAGTTCGATGGATGCGGAGATCTTGATGGGGGTGGATAGATAAGAGGGCAAGATTACTTTCAAGATGTTTAACATAGAGAATGAGTGGACACTACATCAATGGAACCTTTGCTTTGGATTACCAAGTGGGGGAGAGAGAAGAACCCCGAATGAGTTTAATGCAAGGTCATTTTGGTTTGATTTAACAGGGGAAAATTCATATGACCCGTCTAGAACCAAAGCATCATGACTCTAAAACCCGATCTTCCAATATATTCACTGGGTTATGGCGAGCACCATGTTTTGAAGAGGGGAGAGTGATGGAGTAATGAGGGTGAGTGAGCTAATGTGTCTATGGGACATGTTGCAAGGAATAATACTATTGACATAGGATCCCATTTTATCATATACTTAGTAAAGGTGGGTAAGGCACCAAAGGGGGATGTAATTTTTGAGGGTATTTTGACTCACATTTGTGATTCGATGAGGTACAATTATGAGGTTTTAGATAGGATAGAAGGGATCCCTAGTATAGACCTAGGGGTGTGTATGGCAATGAAAATGATAGTTAGAGAGGGACATTCTTTTTTCTTTGTAAGAAAAAACTTGCCACCCTTTAGGTTCTCGACACCGATCGTACCACCATCACCAACCGTGTCAATTGGCAGTTGGATAGAGAAGTGGAGTCCCCACCACACGAAGGACCCTCTACTCATGCACTCCTTTCACCACCTTCCCATCACTCACCAATACATAGGAGCCCTCCGAGTCCACGGGCCGACCCTACACCTGAACCACATTCTTTTCCTTTTTTTGAGCAGAATACAGTGTTAGTATTAGCCCTAAGTGCCAATTATGAGATGATTGGCAAGAGAACTTTTGTATCATATTTCATAATAAAGACAAGGTTTATGGTTATTGTTTTTACTTCATTGATGTGCCATTTGAATAAATATAATAATATTCTAGGGTAGTTGGTTCTAGTCTACGACATATCAAGTTAGTAACTTGATAGTGGGATAATGTAAATATATATAGAACACTACTTGTAACTGTTCCTAGTCAAGTATTAATATACAAGGATAATATTAATACACTGAGACTAAAATGTAGGTCAACTGATGACTTAATCTCACAAGTCATGGATATAGGATATCAAGTTGACACATGGGTATATATTAGAGAATTTGTACTGAACTGACCCACTATGAGAATGTTTCATAGATTTTCATAGAGTGTCATAAACATTCTGATAGTGGCTATTGGTATGAATAGTCCTTAGATCTGAAATCACTATGGTTCCCTACATAAGGAGTTGTATACTTTGGTATCGACAAACGTCACCTGTAACAAGGTGGACTATAAAGTCGATCACTGGGTACGCAATGAATTATGCGGAGGGATGTGAGTGATAGAGATGGGATATATCCCTTCTATATGACAGAAGTGATATCTATGGGCCCCTTGATAAAGTAAGACTACTAAAATGTATGACCATGCTCAAATAAGTCAATATGAGATATTGAGCTCATTTGATTGGGGTAGTCTACTTGGAGATCAAGAAACATAAAGATTGATAAGAGGATGACAGGTTTATACCTCATTAATCAATCTAGATATCAAGGATAGAAGGAATGAGTCATACAAGATAATAGTCACAGACAAGTTATGTCAGATCTCAACATTATCGTCACTTGGGTAGCAATGATGCATTGCTAGATGTCACTCATTGCTTATGTTTCTAAAAACGAGTTTTAGAAACATTGCCAACGTTACGAGAACTTATTGGGTCACACACAAAGAACATGTTTTGGAGATGAATTCATTTTAGTTTGACTAAATGAACCATTAGGCTATTGAATTGGAATCATTGAGTTAGACTCATTGAAAGGGATGGATTTGAGTTAGACTCAAATATGATTGGCCGAATTTGAGTTAGGCTCAAATTGGTTTAATTTGAGTTGGACTCAAATTAATTTGAAGAAGATGAATGATATGTATCCATTATGCATGATTAATGTGAATTAATCATGCATGGAAGAGGGAAAATCAAAGGTTGGAAGAAACCTCTTATCATGCATGATTAATGTGGATTAATCATGCATTGAAGAGGGAATACAAAAGGATGCAAAACCTTTCATATTCATAGGATGAATGTAAAAATGAGGCTTTGAATCATGATGTGAAGTAGAGATTGCCTTTTGTTCTTCTTCTTCATCTTCTTGGTCGAAACTCCTTCTTAGCCTAGACCCCTTGTGTGGTGTTGCTAGCACAACTTTGATTCTCCAAAGTGTGTGTTCGTGTGGATACCATAGAGGCGTGACCATCCTAATCGCGTTGAGATCCTTCGAAGAAAAGTTGTTGCCAGATTGCGAAGGGCTACACATCAAGGGTAATCTCTCAACTAGATGTAGTTGTAAGAATGATTAGTTTTATGTATACACATGGATCTCTAGAGGGATCCTATTTTTCCACTACGTTTGTGATTGTTTTTCGAAAAATATCCCTACATACAAGTATGCCTGCCTATGATTTTTCAGAGTTCAGACCACACCTCGATGAAATTTACAGCGAGCAACAAACATAGAGGCAGCAATGGGAGGAGCACAGGATTTAAACACAAGCATAGTTCCAAGATCTGAGGAACCATTTTCAGTGGGCCGACTAGTTCTATGGCCAGGCTCAACATTATTTCTAGGAGGAGGCCACTTACCGCTAGGAGATGCGGCAGTTTATGTAGGATGCACACAAGCAATGGCCTCAATAGGAGGAGCACAGAGCAGCCACTGAGTCCACCAATTCGGAGGTTGACCACATGTATATGTGGCACCAATAGTTGAGCACACGATTTTTGTACTAGCCTGAGATGCCGAGACTACCAAACTTCCCACCTAGACCATTGCGCTAGAGGTATAGTTTAATTTAAGTCTGGAAGCCCTATATTTTACATCATTTTTCTTCTAGTTGTCCTAATTTCATGTCTTTTAGGTATAGTTTTCATTTCTGCTAAATTTCTCATTTATTTTAGTTTCCTCATGCATGTAATATTGTTTTATGTTTCTTTCAACACTTAGTTGTTTGTTCCTATAAGCTGCTTCAATGATGTTTTTCAAAAATCTTGATGATATGTTCCCATGTCATAGGTAGTTTACTTTCTTTTATCTCTTGTTACTTTATTTTGAGATGATATATTGGATGTTCTAAATTTCTCACTTGTTAGCTTTTATTTTCACTTACATTTATCGAAAATTCTGAAAGGGAGAATCTAGTACATACCTAGTTATGATTCATCCCAATAGTCGAGTACTTTAGAATCCACAAGTGACTCTAGATTAGCATTTTAGTTACTGGAGATGCTCGGATTGTGTAAGCCCATTCGAAAAAATCAAGATACTAGTGAGGATGATGAAAGAAAAAGAAAAAAAAAGAGGGAAAGAAAAAAATAAATAGAGGTTAAAAACAGTTGTCATGGGTGGAAATGGTTAGGTATCACTTTGAGTCAGAGTTAGGTTACTAGGGAAACACCAACTCATTTCTCTCAATACCAAGCATTCCTTTGAGACTTTATGCTAACTCTAGGGAATGATTCTCGCTTAGGGCAGGTAAATGCCTAAAAACCAAAAACCTTAGGGAAGATATAGGATGGCGACTTAACTTAACATGGAATGTGAACCCCTTAGAAAACTTCTTGGCACATGCACGAAAAGCTAACTTAGTGAACTTATATAACACATCCCTTAGCTTTAAATGCAAGTACCACTTGATAAGTTTTAGTGAACATGTTAAGCATGAGAACTACACTTTTAAAACTCCATGGCACTGAAGTTTGCTTGAGGACAAGCGAAGATCTAAGTCTGGGATATTTTGATGTGTGCAAATCATATAGGATTTTAAGAGAAGTTTTAGCACACATCTCATTGCATTAAATACTTGTTTCATGCATATTTCCCTTATTTTGAACTTATTTACTATGTTCTAGTTTTGAGATCTTTTTTTGCTATTTTTATGTGCAAAGTGGCATTTTGGAGGCAAAATGACACGACAAATGGAGCTCAAGAAAGGCAAACGTGCTATGGTCGTGTCCCCAAGACACATGCACGCTTTGGACGAAAAGAGGGCATCTGCTTAGAGTTCCAAAGGAAGACATGGGTGGTCGTGTGAATTACACACGATTGTGCCTTTTCCAGATGCATGATCTAGATCACGAGTTCTAGACTCCCACACGGTCGTCCGTGTGGAATCCACACAGTCGTGTGAAGATAACATGACTTATGAAGATCCATTTTCACGGGCAATTAAGGAAAGTCAGTTTCACCTCTATAAGAAGGAAGGCACACCTAAACCTAAAAATGAGGCTCGACGGCTGGGATGACAAGGAGGTGCCCTAAAATGTATTGAAGGCTCACAACGGGGATAAAGGAAGCGTCTCAAGGACCAGAATCGACACTCCAACACATCGAAGGGCGACCATGACCATGCATTGGATCCAACATGGCATATAATTTATCTCTTTTAATTATGTTCAGATTGTAATTATTGATAGAATGATGTCTTGTGTTTTCTTTTCCATTTTCATGGAGTAGATACTTTGATTCTAGGATTAGAGAGTAACTTATGCAAGTTGGACATGCTAGTTCGAATATCTATTCATTGCCTTTTGAATTATATTTGCAATTTATGTTAGTTAGATCAATGAAAGGTTACATCTTGGTTCTATTTCTACTATACGTAGTCGATATAAGGGCGGAAGTCTCTTATATTGAAATCTAGGAGAATCTAGGAAAAAATTGAACGGTCATCCTCCCTCCCATCACCGTAGAAAATAGATTGTGAAAGAGTAGAACATGAAATATGGTCCACCTGTTCATAAGGATCCATAGGACATATTAGAACTCCATGAACTTACTCCATCAGAAGGCCCAAAGTAGGAGAAATCAACTCAGTGGTTGTGGGACCCGTGACAACAACCTCCTGAGATATGTCGATCCAAAAGAGAAACTTGGTTAGGAATAGGTAATTAATTTTCAGTAGAAGGAAAAGTTCATCGAGATTACACATGATGATCCTCCCACAAGATCATAACTAGAGATCTTAGGAGCATTAAATTGATAGCATGTTCAACAACACGTAAGTGAAATCGAAATCCTAGAATCTTTTAGTCAACTTTGAGTTACCCATTACTCTCTCCGAGTGATACCATAATTGAGTCGAGACCGTCACCAACCACACTTCTAACTCGTAAGAGATTCTCCGAAAAACATACGTTCACTGGACATCCAATACTCGAATCACAGTCTCTGTGGGATCAATATATAATTTATTACTTGATGACAACAGTGCACTTGGGGGTATTGAGCGCAAGCGCGTGCTTTAAGTCCTTGGCAATCTCGGCTAGAGATTTGAGGTTGTGCTTGCGTGTGATCATGATTCCCGACCTTCAAAGGCATTCTAAAGCAACTAAAAGCAAAGCAATCAAGTGCTCTTGTGTAAAATGGTTCTTGTATTTTAAGTTTTATTTCTTTATCTTCTATTTGCTAGTTTTGTAAGCTCTTTAAGAGGTTTCTCCACCTTCAGATTGTTTCCGAGAAGGAGAAGTTCATAGTAGTGGTGTGCATCACTAGAGCTCTGTTGGAGATGAAGGTTGAAGCTTCACTTCTCGCTTCGCTTCGGTCGCTTGTACATGACGATCCTATCTCACATCCTTGGATTAAAAAAAATAACCCGGATGAAAATGGATTACCCAAGCAACTGATTCATCATCATGCTATTCGATTTGAGTGGTCGATTGAACAAACTTGTTGTTCAAGCAACCTAACTCTTTTCCTCGATTAGCCGTAGGATAGATGATGTACGGATCACCGGTTTTTGTGTTTATCATCGGGGTCCATGATCATACAATTATAATCCAATTACATAGAACAAGAAAGAAAACTAAACAAAAATTGTACCTCTTGTTTACCTCTTGATATTTTATCGTATGATCTATCCTCTTCTTGGACGTCATGTGGCCGATGATCCTCCAAGAATTAAAGCCTCCTAGATCTCGTATCTTCCCTTCCTGGCTCACTCCAAAAAAGGGAAGATAACCAAACTCTTCTTCTCCTATCTAGTGCCAACCACCAAGCCACCTAGCTTGGTTGTTGCCTCCGGCCAAGGAGAGGAAGAAGGAGAGGCGCCGGCCAAGAGAGAAAGAAGAAAGGCTAAACGCTCAACCTCTTGCCGCCGGCCATAAGACAAGGAAGAGATGGCGCCGCCCAAAGAGATGGGAAGGAGAAGAAAAGCCCTAGGTTGTCGCCACCCACAAGGAGAAGCCAAACCCTAGCCCTAAGCCTTCCACGCCAACTCCTTGCTTGCCGCCCAAGCCTTGGAAGCAAACCCTAGCTTCCAAAGAAAATTCTTCTTGTTGCCACCCAAGCCTTGCCTCCTATTTATAGATTTTGCCCAAGCCTCCTTTTAATCGTGTCCGTTGGATCTAGGCTTCATGAGGGTTTTAATAGGCTACAATAGAGACCATGAGGAGGAGTTAGATCTTGGCCACCCAATGGATCTAGCCCACATAAAAATCGATCCATTAATGATAATCCATTCCACTAGAGGATTATCATTGATCTACCTCACCAACCCCCATAATTAAATATGGGCTCCATATATTAATTGTACAAATATCTCCCGATGTTTAAGATATCGAATGTCCGTTAATTAATTAATTTACTGACAATTAATTAATTAACATCTAACTCCATGAGTAGTATCACTCAACCTTATCATCATGTTGGACCAAGTCCACCTACAGAATTTACATGATGATCCTTATGAGCTCCTCAAGGGGACATCATCATCTTAATACATAGGACATGGTTTCCTCCTATAATCAACGACACACCATGTAAATAATATTATTTCCCAACTTACCGGGCCTATCGATTCAACATATAAATCTCACCCATTGGCAAATCAAAGAAATAAATATTAAGTACATGTGCCCATTATTATATCGGGATTAAGAGCATGTACACCATGATATCTGAGGTATGATTCAATTATGTAGTCAGCAATAAATTGAATCACCTCTAATTCAGTCCTGCTCAATACACACAAAGTGTACTAGTGTAATTCTATGGTCAAGATAAACCAATACCAAATTACACTACAACCATGCCAATAGTTTGTCCAAAATCATCTTGGTTGTGAGCCTCTACTTATACTCTACAAGGAACTGATAACATGATCTTCTGTGTGACACCACACACCATGTTATCTACAATGTAAAGTATCAGACAAGATGCACACATATAATAAATATAAAATATAAACAATGATCATGTGATTCTTATTTCAAAATGAAGATGTTCATACAAACACTAGGATTTTAGTATACATCCCAACAGGAGATTCCAGGATCATGCACAGTGAAATAAAGTGAATAAAATAATTTTTATTACATCCCAGACATCCCCTGTGGGTCAGGAAAACTTGCATTGGCATAATCACATAAAAACACACACAAGGAAAAGAAGAAGTTATACCTTAGAGATTCTTTTGAATCCATCGAAACCACATGCAAGACCAAGGGAGTGCTTATAAGCTCCACATATCCCCACAATGGCATGATATTGTCCACTTTGGGTCTAAGCCCTCATGGTTTTATTTTTGGGCTTTACCCAAAAGGCCTCATACCAATGGAGATATCTTTTTTTCTTATAAGCACATGATCTTTTCCATGTCTTACCAATGTGGGACTTTGATTGTATTCCCCATACTCCCAACAGCCTTGCCTCTATCAGTATCCATGTCGGGATTACCTAAGATAACTCCTAGAGCAGCAAGCCTTTGTCTCCAATTAGTGCTATCCAACCGACAGAGACAAGAGAACAGGAGAGAGGAAAGATGACTACCAAGGGAGAAATCTAAAACTACTACCCCCAAAGATTATCAAGGGTTCTATTTATAGATCTCTTGATTAGGTCATCTTAGGAGGCTTAACGAAACATATCTTATCACAATTATCTCATAATTAAGGTAAGAACAACCCAGGAAATTTCCATAAGAGAAATCTCCAAAATCGTTGGAACCGCAACACGGTCGTGTGTCTTACACTCGGCTGACCGTGCCAAAAAGGCACGGCCATGCCAAGACACATGGTCGGTCGTGTGTCCTTCTGGGCATAACCCAATTTTTTCCATTTTATCGCCAGAGCCAGGCATGGCCCGTGCCAAGTAAGGCACGGTCATTTGAGGCTTTGTATGGTCCGTTTGACTTTGTTTAGGTGCGATATAGTCATGCTAAGTCCAACAAGGCCATAGGGGGTTCCATAGCCTCCGTTTCACACCCCCTTGATCTAGTTCAACTAGATATATCCTCTCTCAATGATAATATCATTCTCAGACTTGTTTTACATCTTGAGATCACCCGTAGTGCGTGTGACCCAAAAGATTCCCGGTTATGTTGGTCATTCATAATTAATACCTTAATTATGAATAGATCATGAGTGACACCTAACAGTACATGATGACTCCTAATTGAGCAAAAAGTCTAAATCGACTCCATAACATTTTCGAACCCTTCAACAGCTTTAGTTGTTCATGCTTTGTTCCTTTCACTCATCCTATACCCACTTGGTTCAGAACATTGTCTATGTGTTCATCCCGACTAGGTTGACTATGTCACACCTAGCCTAAGTTAGTTTTCTTGTCCTATGATGTGAGCGAAACATATAAGGTTTTAGGAGTAGTTTTCGCTCATATCTCATTACATTTTATGTTTGTTTCATGCATATTTCACTTTGTTTTGCATGCATTTCATATTTTCTGGTCCAGAGATCTACTTTTTATACTTTTGTGTGCAGGATAACATTTCATGGTAAAACGGTGCATTTTTGGAGCAAAAATAGAACAATTTGTGGAGCACGGACTTTAGGAACATGCGTTGGCCATGTCCCAAGACTTGGGCATGTTTCCGAAGTGAAATGAATCAAAACGGAGGCTCTAGGAAAAGACACGACCAGGCCGTTTGAAAACACACAGCTGTGCCTTTTTTCTAGCTCAATTTCCAGCCGAAATTTCATCTATTTTCCAGCCTTGCACACGGCCAGGCCGTGTGAAATTCACACGGTCGTGTGGCGGCGTCGCAAATTCAAGGAAATAGGGTTTTTCAAGCATTTATGGAAAGCCGGAGCCGCCTCTATATATAGGAAACTTATCCAAGAGGCGGGGATCACGAGGGAGCTGCCCTAAGGCTCCCAAACCCTAGGGGGGAGACACGATGGATGGGACGACACACAGAAGCCCTAAAAAGCTTTAGGAACTCGCAACGGGGAGGAAGAATACCGCCGAAGGTCCACGTTCTGCACTTCAACGTCGGAGAGAAGGACACATAGGCATTGTAATTTCTTATTCTTGCATTTTATTTCTGATATATTCGAACATGAACATGCCTTGTGATTCTCCTCTTTTATATATGGAGTAGTTCCTTTGATTCTAAGATTAGGGAGTAGCTTGTGTGCGCATGACATGTTGGTTCAAATTAAATTCTATTTTTGAGTTTGAATTTGCAATTGGAAATTGTTTATACCCATATCTATGCGTATTTGGTTTTCTACCTATTGTGCTTAGGCGATACGAGGGGTGACAGCCCTCATATCTAAGATTTAGAAGATTTTATACAAGGAACTTAGGGATAAACCTGATCTCCTGTAACCGTGGGTAGAAGGATGCGATGGAACCGGAAATGGTTCATCGCAGGGATTGATTTGGCATCCTCGTACCATCTATCCCATCCTTGTAAGGCAGAGATAGCTCCCAGTAGATGCGGTGGCTCATCGGGAGAGTGTATGATGTCCCTTCCACAAAACCATAGCTAGACGTTTAGACAACGCTTAGTTGATAGCATGTTTTGCGACACACAAGCGAAACTGAAGTCCTAGAGTCCCTTTTATAGATCTCGGCACGCTCCTTTTTTCCTCCGTGTGACACCGTATTAGAGTTTAGTCCACCAACAACCCTCGCAATGGAAACCTTTTAGATTTTATTTCTGAACAATTTCAACCATTGAACATATCGGTATTCGAATCCCAGTCCCTATGAGATCGATAATCTTTTATTACTTGATGACATCCATGCACTTGCGGGCATTGAGCGCGAGTGCGCGCTTCGAGTCCTCGACGACATCCATCACGAGATTTGATGTCGTGTTTGCGTGCATCAAGTTTTTGGTGCCGTTGTCGGGGACTGATTGATTCGATATCGAAGCGAGAAGTGGATAATTGGATCGGACTTAGGCTAGATTTATTTTCTTGTTTTATTTTATATTATTTCAGTTTTATTTCATTTTAGATTTTTTCTATTCAATTTGTAGTTTAGATTAATTACATCTTTCTTTCTTTCAGTTTTTAGTAGTGCTCTAGTTTAATTAAAAAAAAAAGGAGACTCTTGCCAACCCACTGCTATTCCTTTCCTTACCTATAATTTCCTGTGTATAACGATGCATTCTATTACTCATGATTATGGTCAATCTAATGCTGTAAGTTTTGGTAACATTTATTGTGAGCATTGTGGTGAAACATGGCATACCATAAACGATTGTCCTGATATATTCGAACCTTCACAATTTAAACAAGAAGATGTCACCTACAATTACAACCAGTGGCCACAAGATGATTCCTATTCATATAGTTATGACCCTGAGTACCTAAACCCTCAATATTGTCCGCCTAATGTTGGAATGTATACTGAAAGCCTAGCTCTTTTTGTATGAACATTTTATTTTGAAATAAGAATCACATGATCATTATTTGCATTTTATATATTCATTATATATGTGTGCATATTGTCTAATATTTTACATTGTAGATAACATGGTGCTTGGTGTGGCACAGAAGATCATGTTATCAGTACCTTGTAAAATATAAGTAGAGGCTCACAACCAAGATGGTTTTGGATAAACCATTGGCATGGTTGTAGTGTAGCTTGGTATTGTTTTATCTTGAACATAGAGTTACACTAGTACACTTAGGTGTATTGAGTAGGACCGACATAGAGGTGATTCAATTTAGTACTGACTACATAATTGAATCGGACCTCGGATATTATGTTGTACATGCTCTTAATCCCGATATAATAACGGGCACATGTACTTAGTGTTTATTTCTTTGATTTACCAGTGGGTGAGATTTAGATGGATTAAATCAATATGCCCGGTAAGTTGGGAAATAATATTATTTACATGGTGTGCCGTTGATTATAGGAGGAAACCGTGTCCTATATATTAGGTTGATGATGTCCCCTTGAGGAGCTCATAAGGCTCATCATGTAAACCCAGCTGGTTGACTTAGTCAACATGATGATAAGGTTGAGTGGTACTACTCGAGGAATTAGATGTTAATTAATTGATGGTCAGTAAATCAATTAATTGACGGACATTCGATATCTTAAACACGGGGAGATTAATGTACAAATAATATATGGAGCCCATATTGATTTATGGGGGTTGGTGAGGTAGTTCAATGATGATCCTCTAGTGGAATGGAACATCATTGATGGATCAAGTTTGTGTGGTTCCGATCCAACGGGTGGCCAAGACCCAACTCCTCCTTATGGTCCCTATCGTAGCCTAATATAATCCTTGTGAAGTCTAGATCCAAGAATGTAAAACAAAACCTAGAACCAACGGTTGGGATTAAATCCCTAGATCCGATGGTTGGATGAAACCCTAGAACCAACGGTTGGGATTAAATCCCTAGATCCGATGGTTAGGATGAAATCCTAGAATCGACGGTTGGAATTAAATCCCTAGATCCGACGGTTGGGATAAAACCCTAGATCCGACGGTTGGGATGAATTTTTTATGCCATCGGTTTCCGGTTTTGTGTGTTTAGGATTCGGTTATTTTTTTATGCATTTTTCATATATTATATGTGTCAGATAATAGTAGGATATGCGTAGTTTAACTCTTTGGTTGCAGGCATAAGATCCGACTATTATGGCCATGTGTGTGTATGTTAATGGATGTGTGTAAAAATTTATTATTTGAATCCTCGGGGTTGACGTGGCTATATTAGTATTTAATTTTTGTAATTAAATATGGCATTGTTTAGCCGATCATTTTAGTTTACTTTCGATCTAGACTATTTGTACTCTCCTTCGTGGAGTATAGGATCGATGGATGTAAATAAAATGATTTATCTCGACTCGGAACTCTTTGGTGACTTGCGCACGGGAAAAGATGGAGCGGACGAGGTGGCGACACGACGGGATGCATATTGGAGGACAATGCCATAATAGTTGGAAAAATTCTGTTTTTTTCCATATTTATTGCTTATTTGTTTTATATGCATGTTGTGTATGTTTAAAATTCCTCGATTGCAATTTACTAAGTGGGAGAGGGATGTTTTAATTAATTCCCGCGACCTCTATTACAATTTGACGTGTGATGCAACAAACTTGCGCGTTGGCTTTGAGTGCCTTCCTCCCCATCGGATGGGTTTGTTTGCGGATCACTAGATCAAATAATGGTTATAGGAAATTATTTAGGTGCGTGTGTACTTCCCCATCGGTAAGGCACATAATCCGAAATAATTCCCTTAGTATCGTGTAATGGTGCACACTTAGATACAAATAAAGGTATCCTCCCCATCGGAGTCACTGCTTTTATTTGTAGGGCTAAAGAGGAACCAACTATTAATTTTATTTGTCAAAAAGTAAGGTTGACAAGATAATAAAATTAATGGGTAAAACCTCCTCTTACAAATGTAGAATTCGTATACGTCCACACTATCGTGGCATGAGATATTCTTGGTGTTTTGAGGTGTTGGTTGATTTCAGGATTTTATTGTTTTGAGGAATCAATAATATTTGAAATCTAATATTTTGATCATTGTGATTTTTAGGATTTTCAAATGGCTTTCAACCCAATTGCTGTGATTTTAAAAGAAAACAAACTTACTGGTCCAAACTACATTGATTGGAAAAGAAACCTGGATATTGTCCTAACTGCGGAGGAGTACAAATTTGTACTCTTCGAGGTCTGTCCTCCTAAGCCCTCCGATGACTCTGATGAAAAGGAGAAAGAACATTATAAGAAATGGGTTAAGGCAGATGAGATGGCGCGGTGTTACATTTTGGCATCTATGTCGAATGTCTTTGCAAAATCGACATCGAGCCATAGCCACACTTATGACATGATGTTCAATCTCAAGGAACTTTTCGGACATCAGAGTAGGGCGGCTAGGCAGGAGGCTATGAGAAACTTGATGACGACTTCCATGGTCGAGGGAACACCCGTTAGGGATCATGTTCTCAAGATGATGGCTCATCTTAATGAGATGGAAGTCCTAGGAGCTGAGATCGATGGGGAAACCCAGCTCGATATCATTCTCCAGTCTCTGCCTAGGAGTTTTGAGCAGTTCTGCCTCAACTACAACATGAACAAAAGGTTATATTCGTTGGCGGAGCTTCTGACAAAACTCCAGGCGGCAGAGGGGCTTTTTCGTCAGAGTGCTCAAGCCATGGTCGCTCAGAAGGTTTCTTCCTCTAAACCGAAAGGTAAGAAGAAGAAGAAGCAAGGTGGATCAAAGAAGGTGGCAACGGGACCTCAGGCAGGAGTGAAGAAGCCGAAAGGCAAGTGCTTCACTTGCAAGCAGACTGGACATTGGAAGGCGGACTGTCCTCGCCGAAAGAACAAAGGTATATCTTCTTGTTTAGTTGTTGAAACATGTTTAGAGGTGTTATCTACCAGTGCCTGGTGTGTAGATACAGGAGCCACTGATCATGTCTGCAATACTTTGCAGGGGTTCCAGGAAACCCGACGACTAGCTGAGGGAGAGATTACCGTCTTCATGGGCAATGCTTCAAAGGTGGCAGCTATTGCAGTGGGAGACATTTATTTATCTTTTGATGGGAATAAATTTTTGGTTTTGAGAAATTGTCTTTATGTACCTACTTTTAGAAAGAATTTAATTTTAGTTTCTAAATTGTTTTTGGATGAATATTCTGTTTCTTTTAATGACAAGGTGGTTATAAAAAGGAATAGGGAGATTATCTGTTCTGGTACATTGGTTGGCAATTTATATACTATTGAACCAAAAACTCCCACGATGTAAATAGAAGTAAATAACTCATCTTCTAAATCTAATAAGAGAAAAGAACCTTCGCAAATGAACCAAACATATCTTTGGCATCTAAGGCTTGGTCATATTAACCTAAGTAGAATTCAAAGGTTGATAGCTGATGGACCTTTGGGTTCATTAGTGGTGGAGGATCTCCCAACCTGCGAATCTTGCTTGGAAGGTAAAATGACCAAGAGGCCTTTTAAGGCCAAGGGGTATAGAGCCAAAGATGTGTTAGAATTGGTTCATTCTGATTTGTGCGGTCCTATGTCTATCCAGGCAAGAGGTGGCTTTGAATACTTTATCTCATTTATAGACGATTATTCAAGGTATGGATACATTTACTTGATGCGCCGCAAGTCTGAATGCTTTGACAAGTTCAAAGAATTCAAGGCTGATGTGGAGAACCGTCAAGGTAAAAGTACCAAGACATTACGATCTGATCATGGTGGCGAGTACCTCTTGGGAGAGTTTAGGAGTTACTTATCAGAGGCTGGGATTCAATCCCAATTGTCTGCACCTGGCACACCCCAGCAGAATGGTGTAGCGGAGCGAAGGAACAGGACTCTTATGGAGATGGTCAGATCTATGATGAGTTATTCTGAGTTACCTGATTCGTTCTGGGGGTTTGCTCTGGAAACAGCAGCACACATTCTGAACTTGGTTCCATCTAAGTCAGTACCCTATACTCCCACAGAGTTGTGGACTGGGCGAAAGCCTAGTCTAAGACATATTCGGATTTGGGGTAGTCCAGCACATGTGCTGAAGGGAGATGCTGGTAAGTTGGAATCTCGTACAGAAGTGCGCTTGTTTGTTGGCTACCCTAAGGGAACGAAGGGTGGTTTATTCTATAGTCCTAGAGATCAGAAGGTGATCGTGAGTATGAATGCCAGATTTCTAGAGGAAGACTATGTGATGAACCACAAGCCCACGAGTAGGATTGTTCTTGAGGAGTTGACAGGGGAAGTCCCGACTTCAGTACCACCGGTACAAGAGGAGACACCACAAGTCACTGCACCGCGTGTCACAGAGCATACACAGGAGGCACCTCGTCGTAGTGGGAGGGTTTTAGACAACCCGACAGATTCATGTTTTTTGGAGAGTCTTCGGACTTAGTCCCTGGTGAACATGAACCTGATCCCTGGACATATGACGAGACAATCCAAGATAGAGATGCAGTATCTTGGCAAAGAGCGATGAATTCAGAGATAGAATCTATGGATTCTAATCAGGTCTGGGAGCTAGTAGAGCCACCCGATGGTGTAAAAACCATTGGATGCAAGTGGATCTACAAGAGAAAGAGAGGAGTAGACGGGAAGGTTGAAACCTTCAAAGCTAGGCTTGTTGCGAAAGGGTATACTCAGAAAGAGGGTATCGATTATGAGGAGTCCTTTTCGCCGGTAGCTATGCTTAAGTCTATCCGGATTCTCTTATCTATAGCTGCTCATATGGATTATGAGATTTGGCAGATGGATGTCAAGACAGCTTTCCTTAACGGAAGTCTTGAGGAGAACATCTATATGCGGCAACCAGAGGGATTCATTACTAAAGGAAAAGAGCATCTTGTATGTAAGCTTAATCGGTCCATTTATGGATTGAAGCAAGCTTCTAGATCTTGGAACATCCACTTTGATGAGGTAATCCAGTCATATGGATTTATTCAAAGTCCGGATGAGCCTTGTGTATACAAGAGATGTGACGGAAACGTAGTGGTGTTTCTTGTACTATACGTAGATGACATTTTGTTAGTTGGCAACAATATCAAAGTGTTATCAGATGTAAGGGTATGGTTGTCCAAACAGTTTGATATGAAGGACTTGGGAGAAGTGGGACACATCCTTGGGATCAAAGTTATAAGGGATCTCAAGAAAAGGATGTTGTGCTTGTCTCAAGCTTCATACATTGACACTATCCTTGCTCGTTTTATCATGCAGAACTCCAAGAAAGGTTTTCTACCTTTTAGACATGGAGTTCCTTTATCTAAAGAGATGTGTCCCAAAACATCAAAGGAGATAGAGGATATGAAGGCGGTTCCTTATGCTTCGGCAGTAGGAAGCCTTATGTATGCTATGCTATGTACGAGACCGGATATCTGCTTTGTCGTGGGCATGGTTAGCAGATATCAGAGTAATCCTGGACAGGGACATTGGACTGCGGTAAAGCATATATTGAAGTACCTGAGAAGGACTAGGGATTATATGCTGGTTTACCGGGCAGATCAATTAGTCCCTGTGAGTTACACGGATTAGGATTTCCAATCAGATAGGGACAAGAGTAAGTCTACCTCGGGGTTTGTGTTTACTTTTGGAGGTGGAGCCATAGCATGGAGGAGTGTCAAGCAGAAATGCGTGGCAGACTCTACCATGGAAGCTGAGTATGTGGCAGCCTCTGAGGCATCCAAGGAAGCTGTATGGCTCAGGAACTCCTTGATGGACTTGGATGTGATTCCTGGTTTGCCCAGAACTATCACAATTTATTTTGATAACAGTGGTGCAGTTGCAAACTCGAAGGAACCACGAGCCCATAAGGCGAGTAAACACATAGAGCGCAAGTACCACCTCATACGAGAGATCGTAAAGCGAGGAGAAGTTGCTGTCGCCAAGATTGCATCAGAGGATAACCTGGCGGATCCATTCACTAAGGCCCTTCCAGCGAAAGCGTTTGATAGGCATGTGGAGGACATGGGGATCAGATGTATGGCAGAGTGATGACGGCATAGTCTTTTATTATAAGTGGGAGATTGTTGGAATGTATACTGAAAGCCTAGCTCTTTTTGTATGAACATTCTATTTTGAAATAAGAATCACATGATCATTGTTTGCATTTTATATATTCATTATATATGTGTGCATATTGTCTAATATTTTACATTGTAGATAACATGGTGCTTGGTGTGGCACAGAAGATCATGTTATCAGTAACTTGTAAAATATAAGTAAAGGCTCACAACTAAGATGGTTTTGGACAAACCATTGGCATGGTTGTAGTGTAGCTTGGTATTGTTTTATCTTGAACATAGAGTTACACTAGTACACTTAGGTGTATTGAGTAGGACCGACATAGAGGTGATTCAATTTAGTACTGACTACATAATTGAATCGGACCTCGGATATTATGTTGTACATGCTCTTAATCCCGATATAATAACAGGCACATGTACTTAGTGTTTATTTCTTTGATTTACCAGTGGGTGAGATTTAGATGGATTAAATCAATATGCCCGGTAAGTTGGGAAATAATATTATTTACATGGTGTACCGTTGATTATAGGAGGAAACCGTGTCCTATATATTAGGTTGATGATGTCCCCTTGAGGAGCTCATAAGGTTCATCATGTAAACCCAGCTGGTTGACTTAGTCAACATGATGATAAGGTTGAGTGGTACTACTCGAGGATTTAGATGTTAATTAATTGATGGTCAGTAAATCAATTAATTGACGGACATTCGATATCTTAAACACGGGGAGATTAATGTACAAATAATATATGGAGCCCATATTGATTTATGGGGGTTGGTGAGGTAGTTCAATGATGATCCTCTAGTGGAATGGAACATCATTGATGGATCAAGTTTGTGTGGTTCCGATCCATCGGGTGGCCAAGACCCAACTCCTCCTTATGGTCCCTATCGTAACCTAATATAATCCTTGTGAAGTCTAGATCCAAGAATGTAAAACAAAACCTAGAACCAACGGTTGGGATTAAATCCCTAGATCCGATGGTTGGATGAAACCCTAGAACCAATGGTTGGGATTAAATCCCTAGATCCGATGGTTAGGATGAAATCCTAGAATCGACGGTTGAAATTAAATCCCTAGATCCGACAGTTGGGATAAAACCCTAGATCCGACGGTTAGGATGAAACCTTAGATCCGACGGTTGGGATGAAATCCTAGCTCCGACGGTTGGGATTAAACCCTAGATCCGACGGTTGGGATAAAACCCTAGATCCGATGGTGGAGATTAAATCCCTAGATCCGACGGTGGAGATTAAAGGAGGCTTAAGCCTAATTATATATAGATGGCTAGGGTTGGGCGGCAAGAATAATCAAGAATTGGTTTTGGAATTAGGGTTTGGCTCTTGGAGAGGTGGGCGGCTAGGGTTTGGAGCTAGGGTTGGGCGACAACTATTTTCTTCCTTCTAGTTGTTGCCGGCGCCCAACTTGCACCATGAATACTTGGCTGGCGCCCAACCTTAAGGTCTTTCCCTTCTTCCTTGGCCGGTGGTTCTCCTCCCATTGGTGGCCGGTTCTCTTCCTCCTCCCTATTCTCCAAAGTGGCCAGCGGCAACTCTTCTTGAAGTTGGCTGGCGCATCATCCATTGCTCCTTGGCCAAATTTCCTAATTCCAGGCTAATTCTGGTCGTTCTAGATAGGAAAGGTATCATGAAGTTCTTCTCTTTGTTCGCAGCGGACAAGGTAGAGAAGAAAGCGATCTAGAAGGCTTCTACTCGTGGAGGAACTTCGTCCACACGTCGTCCACGAGAAGGATAGGACATACGGTAGAAGATCGTGAGGTATAAAGTTATTTTAACTTTATGTACAGATCTGAGCATGTTCTTATTTATTATGATTATGCATGTGTGTGTATGAATATATAATGTATAATCATCCTAAATCCTGACTTGAGCAGATGATGGAAGATTTCATTCGAACAGAACAAGTGGCGAATGCTGAATTCCAACGGCAGCATTCGCAGACAGAGACTCAATATTGTTTCCAAAATGAGAATGAGAGCTATGAGTCACCAAGCAAATTTTATCCAGAACCAAGTCCCCACTTAGAAGCCCCGCTAGATAATTTTACTAGGGAATACGAGGAGCATAGCTAACCATTTGCGGAGATTATGGAACGAGATCTAGCAAGAGAAGAAACCAAATGACTAGAGGGTGGCTTTAATGATTGGATCACACCTAATAGGGTGGAGACTCACTTTGAGTGAATGGATGAGGAAGACGTAGATGACATTGGAAGTAAAGAAGGACAATCCATTCAATCACCACTTGGAGAAGAACTTGGGGATTATATA
The DNA here is from genome assembly GCA_025175895.1 of Wurfbainia villosa. NCBI lineage: Eukaryota > Viridiplantae > Streptophyta > Magnoliopsida > Zingiberales > Zingiberaceae > Wurfbainia > Wurfbainia villosa. The sequence continues at coordinate 29,733,630 of CM046000.1, read as the reverse complement.
ATGGACAATTTAATCGAGGAGTGCATTGCTTCAATCAAAACACCTCCTAACCTCAAGGATCTAGAAGAGCCTACCCTAACCCTCACTGAAACTTTAGTCACTAATAACAAAGCCCTTTTAGCAAATTGTAACGATAAAGTATAATTCAACATAATAGAATATGCTAATCAATCTTTTGGTGAGGATATTTATGCTGAGTTACATCATTTACAGCATATGGATGAAATGAAATATTATGATCGGACTTTTGAAAATTCTTTAAGGCTAAGCATGCTAAATCTCGAGCCAAGGAAAGCAGCTAACAAGTATCTTGCCCCTCCACGAGCAATATTTAAGGGATATAGTGATGGAGGACAAAAAGGCAAGAGGCGAAAAGTGAGCAAATATCTTTCTTCCCCACGAGCAAGATTCAAACACATCAAATGAAATGTAGGAATAAGATTGAGCTAAAAGACATTAAACAAAGTGCTTCTTGGGAGGCAACCCAAGTTTAGTTTTTAGAATTTCTTTTTATTGCATTCAATTTTTTGTAATTCGAACATTGATTTATGGTATTTAGCATTTGTAGGTAAGGAAAGAACTTGCTAGGTAAAAACAAAGTCATTTTAAGTTTATGCGGTGAAGTGAGTGAGAGAAATCAGACCATTGTGCACAACGAGAAAAGAAACAAAGGGTGAACGACCAGGTCGTGTGTTTTCACATGGTCGTGCCCTGACTTCCAGAGTCACACACGATTAGGCAGTGTATTTGTTGGGATGTATACTGAAAGCCTTGCTCTTTTGTATGAACATCTTTATTTTGAAATAAGAATCACATGATCATTGTTTGCATATTTTTATAGTAATGCAAAATTGTCTAATATTTTACATTGTAGATAACATGGTGCTTGGTGTGGCACAGAAGATCATGTTATCAGTCCCTTGTAGGATATAAGTAGAGGCTCACAACTAAGATGGTTTTGGACAAACCATTGGCATGGTTGTAGTGTAGCTTGGTATTGTTTTATCTTGAACATAGAGTTATACTAGTACACCTCGGTGTATTGAGCAGGACCGACATAGAGGTGATTCAATTTATTGCTGACTACATAATTGAATCGGACCTCGGATATTATGTTGTACATGCTCTTAATCCCGATATAATAACGGGCATATATACTTAGTATTTATTTCTTTGATTTACCAAATGGTGAGATTTCTATGGATTAAATCAATATGCCCGGTAGGTTGGGAAATAATATTATTTACATGGTGTGTCGTTGATTATAGGAGGAAACCGTGTCCTATATATTAGGTTGATGATGTCCCCTTGAGGAGCTCATAAGGTTCATCATGTAAACCCTGCAGGTTGACTTAGTCAACATGATGATAAGGTTGAGTGGTACTACTCGAGGAGTTAGATGTTAATTAATTTATGGTTAGTAAATCAATTAATTGACGGACATTCGATATCTTAAACACGGGGAGATGGATGTACAAATAATATATGGAGCTCATATTAATTTATGGGGGTTGGTGAGGTAGTTCAATGATGATCCTCTAGTGGAATGGAACATCATTGATGGATCAAGTTTGTGTGGTTCCGATCCATCGGGTGGCCAAAACCCAACTCCTCCTCATGGTCCCTATCGTAGCCTAATATAAACCTCATGAAGTCTAGATCAAATGATGGAAAACAAATCTCTAGATCCGACGGTTGGGATTAAATCCCTAGAACCGACGGTGGAGATTAAATCTCTAGATCCGACGGTTGGGATTAAAACCCTAGAACCGGTGGTGGAGATTAAATCTCTAGATCCGACGGTTGGGATTAAAACCCTAGAACCGATGGTTGAGATTAAATCTCTAGATATGACGGTTGAGATTAAAACCCTAGAACCGACGGTGGAGATTAAACCAAGGCCTAAACCTAACTCTATATATATAGGCTTAAGGTGGGCGGCAAAGAGAAGATGATGGATGATGGAAATTAGGGTTTAGCCTCTCATTGCTTGGGCGGCAAGAAACCCTAAGGAGGAAACCCTAATTGGATTAGGGTTTGGCTCTTTGGTTGGGCGGCAAGGTTTGGAAGGGAGAGTGGGCGGCAACTTGTGGAGGATCTCTTCTTCTTCCAAGATGGTGGCCGGCTCCTAGATCTCTTCTCTTCACCTTGGTTGGGCGGCAAGAAAGCCTAAGGAGGAAACGCTAATTAGGGTTTGCCTCCTATGGTTGGGCGGCTAGGGTTTGCAAGAAGGTGGGCGGCATCTATAGGAGAGGAGCTCTTCTTCTTCCTAGGGTGTGGCCAGCTCCTTCCTCTATTCCCTCCACCTTGGTCGGCGCCCAATGTATTCCTCTTCTCCTCTTCATTCCATCTTGGCCGGCGGCACTAGAAGCTAGGGTTTGTCCCTAGTTTGGTTCCTTGGTGGTTTCCATTTTGTTCTCTCTATTCTTGGGGCCGGCGGCATCAATCCTTTGCGTATTGGTGATTGACTCAAGCAAGAAGGGAAAGAGAGTTCTTCTTTCTTTGGATTGAAGAAGATCTAGGAAGCTTCAACTTTTGGAGGATCTTCGCCCACACGAAGTCTACAAGGAGGTTAGGACATACGATAGAAGATCAAGAGGTATAAAAGTTTTACAACTTTTATTATTGTTCTTTACATGTTCTTATTGATATGCTAGCTTATGTTCTTTATGTTAGTATGTGTTGATTATACTAGTTTACATTTGTATGTATTTGTATAATCATGGACCCCGATAAGAAACACAAAACCGGCGATCCGTCCGTCGTCTCTTCCGCGGCTAACCGACTAGAAGAGTTGTGTTGCTTGAACAACTAGTTTGTTCAAGCGATCGCTCAAGTCGTTAGCACGACGATGAATTGGTTGTGCTTAGGAAACTCATCCCATCCAGTTTAGTTTTCATTAGTGAAAATTTTAATCCGGGGACATGGGAGCCGATGAGCATTCCGAGGAATAGCACGTTGCCAACAACTGGTATCAGAGCCACGGTTTCCGGTTTTGTGTGTTTTGGATTCGGTTACTTTCATGCACATATCATATATTGAGTATGCCGGATAATAGTAGGATGTGCGTAGGCTAACTTTTTGGTTGCAGGCATAAGATCCGACTATTATGGCTATATGTGTGTATGTTGTTGTTTGTGTGTGATTGTATGTATATTATTTGAATCCTCGGGGTCAACGAGGCTAGATTAGTATTTAATTTTTTGTAATTAAATACGACATTGTTTAGCCGCTCATTTTAGTTTACTTTCGATCTAGATTATTTGTACACTCCTTCGTGGAGTATAGGATTGATGGATGTAAATTAAAATGATATATCTCGGCTCGGATCTCTTTGGTGACTTGTGCACGGGAAAAGATGGAGCGGACGAGGTGGCGACACGACGGGACACATATTGGAGAACAATACCATAATAGTTGGAAAAAATTCTATTTTTTTTTCATATTTATTGCTGATTTCTTTTATATGCATGTTGTGTGTGCTTGAAAATTCCTCATTTTCAATTTACTAAGTGGGAGAGGGATATTTTAATTAATTCCCGCGGCCTCCATTACAATTTGACGTGTGATGCAACAAACTTGCGCGTCGGCTCTGAGTGCCTTCCTCCCCATTGGATGAGTTTGTTTGCGGATTACTAGGTCAAATAATGGTTATAGGAAATTATCTAGGAGCGTGTGTACTTCCACAGCGGTAAGGCACATAATCCGAAATAATTCCCTTAGTACCATGTAATGGTGCACACTTAGATGCAAATAAAAAGTAGTTTTATTTGTTGGGCCGAAGAGAAACCAACTATTAATTTTATTTGTCAAAAAGTAAGGTTGACAAGATAATAAAATTAATGGGTGAAACCTCCTCTTACAAATGTAGAATTCGTATACGTCCACACTATCGTGGCATGTGATATTCTCGGTGTTTGAGGTGTTGGTTGATTTCGAAATTTTATAGTCTGAGGAATCAATAATTTTTATTGAAATCTACAGTAATAATAAGCATGTTGTGTGTCCTTGAAAATTTCTCATTTTCAATTTACTAAGTGGGAGAGGGACATTTTAATTAATTCCCACGGCCTCCATTACAATTTGACATGTGATGCAACAAACTTGCGCGTCGGCTCTGAGTGCCTTCCTCCCCATCGGATGAGTTTGTTTGCGGATTACTAGGTCAAATAATGGTTATAGGAAATTATCTACGAGCGTGTGTACTTCCACAACGGTAAGGCACATAATCCAAAATTATTCCCTTAGTACCGTGTAATGGTGCACACTTAGATGCAAATAAAATGTAGTTTTATTTGTAGGGTCGAAGAGAAACCAACTATTAATTTTATTTGTCAAAAAGTAAGGTTGACAAGATAATAAAAATAATGGGTGAAACCTCCTCTTACAAATGTAGAATTCGTATACATCCACACTATCGTTGCATGCGATATTCTCGGTGTTTGAGGTGTTGGTTGATTTCGAAATTTTATTGTCTGAGGAATCAATAATTTTTATTGAAATCTACAGTAATAATAAGCATGTTGTGTGTGCTTGAAAATTCCTCATTTTCAATTTACTAAGTGGGAGAGGGACATTTTAATTAATTCCCGTGACCTCCATTACAATTTGACATGTGATGCAACAAACTTGCGCGTCGGCTCTGAGTGCCTTCCTCCCCATCGGATGAGTTTGTTTGCGGATCACTAGGTCAAATAATGGTTATAGGAAATTATCTAGGAGCGTGTGTACTTCCACAGCGGTAAGGCACATAATCTGAAATAATTCCCTTAGTACCGTGTAATGGTGCACGCTTAGATGCAAATAAAAAGTATCCTCCCCATCAGAGTAACTGCTTTTATTTGTAGGGCCAAAGAGGAACCAACTATTAATTTTATTTGTCAAAAAGTAAGGTTGACAAGATAATAAAATTAATGGGTAAAACCTCCTCTTACAAATGTAGAATTCGTATACGTCCACACTATCGTGGCATGCGATATTCTCGGTATTTTGAGGTGTTGGTTGATTTCAAAATTTTATTGTTTGAGGAATCAATAATTTTTTGAAATCTAAAGTAATGATCTATGTGATTCTTAGGATTTTCAAAATTGACTTTCAGTCCACTTACTGTGATACAAAAGGAAATAAACTTACTGTACCTAAATAATGTTGATTGGAAAAGATTCTAGATATTGTCTTATCTGCTAAGGAGTACAAGTATGCGCTCTTTAAATAGTGTCCTCAAGCCATCGTTGCTCAAAAAGGGTTTCTACTTCTAAGCCGAAAGGCAAGAAGAAGAAGAAACAAGGTGGAGCAAAGATGGTGGGAGGATCTCAGGGAAGAGTGAAGAAGCCGAAAGGCAAGTACTTCACTTGCAAGCAGGATGGACATTGGAAGAAGGACTGTCCCAATCCAAAATAGAACAAAGGTATATCTTTTGGACTAGTCATTGAAACATGATTAGCGGTGATATCTACCGGCACCTGGTGAGTTGATACGGGAGCCACTAATCATGTCTGCAACAATTTGCAGGGGTTCCAGGAAACCCGATGACTAGCTAAAGGGGAGATTACCATTTACTTGGGCAATGCCATGATGGTTGCGGCTATTACAGTGGGAGAAGTTTTATTTATCTCTTGATAATAATAAAACTTTGGTTCTGGAAAATTCCCTTTATGTACCTTTATTTAGAAAGAATTTAGTTTCAGTTTCTAAATTAATATGGATGGATATTCTATTTCTTTTAATGACAGAGTTGTTATAAAAGGAATAGGGAGAATATCTATTCAGGTACATTGAAAGAAAATTTGAACCAAAACCTCCCACGATGCAAATTGAAGTTAATAACTCATCTTCTAATTCCAATAAGAGAAAAGAACCTTCGAAGATGAACCAAACATATCTTTGGCTTCTTAGGCTTGGTCACATTAACCTAAGCAGAATTCAAAGGTTGAAAGTTGATGGAACTTTGGGTTCATTAGTGGTGGAGGATCTCCCAACCTACGAATCTTGCTTGGAGGGTAAGATGACCAAGAGGCCTTTTTGTAACGCCCGTAAAAAGTCTCCAGCAATTTTACGAGGATTTTTGGCTTTACGATAATGGGCTTTATGGGGGTTTTCCGAAAATAAAAGGAAATAGCCAAAAAGAGATGCAAGGCCTAGGAATTGAACCCCAAACCACTAGAGATAGCCAAGCCCTATAGATGCACCCACTAACCATAAGCCCAATAGGATTATATCATTAAGAGAAGAGGGGAATTATAGATAAGGGTGATGAGGGTAAATGAAGGGGCATGGAAAAGAAAAGAGGAACTTCCCTTCCTCCCTTTATAAAGAAGAAGGAAGTTCCCATTTGGCCACTTCTTCCTCTCCTCCTCATCCTCACCGAAACCACCTTGCTCCCCCTCTCCAATTGCACCTTTGGCCGAAATTCCTCCAAGCAAGAAGAAGGCTAGGGTTGGCTTCCATTAGGTCATCTTCCAACTAAAAAGCAAAGCGAAGGATGTAAGATTTCCTCACCTGCAGTATATTAGTTTTGTAGGATGAATTACATGAAAGAAATATGAGTTTGGAGCTTCATATGTTTCAGCCAACTATGTCTTGGGCAAGGATTCATGAAATATGCTATTAGGGAAACCTTTTATATGTTGTATGCTCCAAGTAGGGATCCTTAGGTAACAAAAGTCCAAGGGTTTTAAACCCTATATGTTTCGGCCACCAAGGGATTAGGGTTAGGGTTTCATGAAGAGCTCCCCCTTATGAAGTTAGGTTATGATATATGCCTACATGAATAGATTTAGGTGATAAAAATCCAAAGATCTTAACCCTACAAGTTTCGGCCAACCCATGAAATTAGAGTTAGGGTTGCATGAAAAATATTTCTAAGGATACTATGATAGGTTATAAGGCTTCATGAATGAATTTTAGGGGACAAACCCAAGCTTGAGCCCCTCACAAGTTTCGGCCAACCCATGAAATTAGGGTTAGGGTAGCATGAAAAATATTTCTAATGATGCTATGATAGGTTATAAGGCTTCATGAATGAGTTTTAGGGGACAAACCCCAAGCTTGAGCCCTTCACAAGTTTCGGCCAACCAAGGAAACTAGGGTTAGGGTTGCAAGAAAAAGGTTTCTAAGGGAACTAGGGGATGTTGTATGCCTCATGTAGGAGTTTTAGGTGATGAACATGCTTGGTGATTAATATGCCATGAATATGCCAAAGAAATCCATGAATATGCTCTAGGAAACATGCTACATGTCTGATGTAATGTGCCATGAATTTTTCTTAGGTGATGAACATGCTTTGTGATTTAATATGCCATGAATATGCCTAGGAAACATGCTACATGTCTATGATGTAATGTGCCATGAAATATGCTTAGGTGATGAACATGCTTTGTGATTTAATATGCCATGAATATGCCAAAGAAATAGGCTTCATGTTATGATGTAATGTGCCATGAAATATGCTTAGGTGATGAACATGTTTTTGTGATTTAATATGCCATAAATATGCCAAGGAAATATGCTTCATGGTATGATGTAATGTGCCACGAAATATGCTTATGTGATGAACATGTTTATACTTTAGGACCCCTTTAGGGTACTCTTATGTTATGAATGCATGTGTCCTTATGATAAGATGGGGATGCTTCCCTTTCAAGTAGGGATCAAGAGCTCTCCTTATGATAAGATTGAAATGCTTCCCTTTCAAGTAGGGATCAAGAGCTCTCCTTAAGATAAGATAAAATGGAGATGCTTCCCTTTCAAGTAGGGATCAAGAGCTCTCCTTATGATAAGATAAGATTAAGATGCTTCCCTATTTATGTTGGGGATCAAGAGCATTCTTTATACTATGACAAGAAAAGAAAGGAATTAAGTATTTTACTTTGTAAGAGGTTAAGTACCCGACCCGTCAGGTGGTCGTTAATCAAATCCATAGGGACATAAGAAGACGTAAGAGGTCTTGCCCTGGTAAGATGTAAGAGGTCTTGCTCTAGTAGGTCTGGTGGCTCGCTACCCCAGCCTATTAGGGAACGCGCATTATGTGGTACTTTACCTGGGGCCCCCCAAACAAGTTATGATGATGTTGAAGTATCTATATGTATATGTTTTAAAAAGAAAAGACTTTTATGAAATTGTGTATGCTTATGTTAAAGATTATGAATGCTTACGAACTCGTCCTTATGCATGTTAGACTCTATGAAGTTAGGATGCTTACAGTAGTTTAAGAATACTTGTGATTATGTACCTTGTGCATGTTTAGGATTTATGTCATTATAAATGTTTATGCTCAAGTTAAAAATGCTTATGATTATGTTCTTTATGCATGTTAGACTTTATGAAGTTAGGATGCTTACAGTAGTTTAAGAATACTTGTGATTATGTACCTTGTGCATGTTTAGGATTTATGTCATTATAAATGTTTATGCTCAAGTTAAAAATGCTTATGATTATGTCCTTTATGCATGTTAGACTCTATGAAGTTAGGATGCTTACAGTAGTTTAAGAATACTTGTGATTATGTACCTTGTGCATGTTTAGGATTTATGTCATTATAAATGTTTATGCTCAAGTTAAAAATGCTTATGATTATGTTCTTTAAGCAGGTTAGATTTTACTAAGTTACGATGCTTATAGTAAGAACATTTGGGTTTATGTACTTCCTGCATGTCTATGATTTATATCATGAATGCTTATGTTTAGAGTATGCCCTGCTTGGTTTTAATTATGCTTAGCATGCTGATGTAAACTCTATGCCATGCTTAGGTTTCATTACATGGTATGTTGTTGATTAGTGTTACTATGGAATACTTAGGCCATTTATGCTAGCATGCTTATGTTTCTAATTGCTTGATGAAGTTCGTGGTTTTTTTGTGAGTAGGCAAGAATCTTACTAAGCTTTATGCTTATAGTTTATGTTGTCCATATACTGCAGATCAAGGAAACCTGAACTAGAGGAAGTAGGAAGGGCCCAGTGTGTGATAGTGGCATGGTGGAGAAAGACCCTATTACTATCTGCTTATATTTATATGCTCAATTAACAACTTAAGACATTGCTTCCGCTTATAAGACTTGTGAATTATTAGTACCATGCTGGATGTTGCTTAGTTATGTTATTGTTCAATTACTTAAGAAAGTTGATATGATAGAACTCACGAATGGATCCTTATGATGGGCATGTTATGAAATGAGATAAGATATGGTAACATGCTAACTATGAATAAGATAGGTGATGCATGTAGAAAAGAAGGTTTATGCCATGATAACATGCTTAAGTAAATGGTGAAATGATCCATATATGTTATGTTAAAAAAAAGTCGCACGAGAGCGAGATAAGATAAGGCGGCGTTCGGTGGTATGTATCAGAGCGGGTTCACCTTTCCGCTATCACACATCAAGCCTCCATCCTGCTATTTCCAAGTAAGTAATTTTATGCATACTTAAGTTTCCTTTATAATGAAGAATGTTTTCTATCTAGAATGAAATAATACCTCATCATGCTTTAGTAGAATGGACTCACACTTGAGATTTAGATAGAAATAATACCTCGTCCTGTTTAGTATAATAGAATCATAGTTGTGACTTAGATAGTATACCTGACCAAGCTTTATACGATGGAAACATGACTTAGAAGTATCACAAGGAAGGATACCTTACCTTGCGAGATTAAGAATTGTTCTTTTTGGTCTTAGCTTAAATATGCATGAATCCATGTAGGGTAATCTTATGCTAGCCTTAGTTTAATTACACTCCAAAAAAAAAAAACTCCTAAAATTACGAAGATTTGATTTTCGTAATTAGTTGTGAAAGGTCTATGTTCATCTGAATTGAATTAAGCCGATTTAAATGCGGGTTAGTCGATTTTGTACTGACTTCATTTATTTCACTTTCAGATGGCACGGACGATGACTACCATGACCCGTCGTGATGTGTCACGAAACCGATTAAGGGAAGCTATTGAAGAGATAGTCTATAAACCAGATGGTGGGGTCATCGGACACATAAGAAGGCTCGATGGTCTTTTTAGGAGACTCGAGCGGAGTTTCAAGCATCGGACAATTATAGGATATGGGCCTTGGTCCGCTCCCTGCCAAATGAGTCCATGGTAGTTGTACATCACGTGTGGGGCCGTTATAAAGGGCGGATAACCTATGAGGAGTTGTGCTGGGAACTGCTCGAGCACAAGGTTCAAGAGAAGCCTGTGGTAGAGAATCCGGTGGTAGCTGGCCGCGAGAGGAAGGAGGAGGGTTCTGTAAACAGTCAATTTATTGGCCAGTCGAAGACCACCCTAGTGAGGCCAAGGAAGATAGGACTAAAAATAATTACAACCGCACTAGGGTTTGTCCTAGTGGGAGTCATAATGAACTATCTTCTCAAATAGTTTCTGTGGTAAATTAGAAATAAGGAATGTTATATTTTAACATTTTTCCTTCTGGTCGGAAAATATGAATAAGAGATGATAAGTCGTTTACTTTTTGAAATGGATAATGAGTTCATTGCCTGGGATGTGTATGGTATAATTGAACAATGTTGGGTAGACTGGAATGTACGAATAAGGAGTGGAAACAAAATGGCCGCTTTGATGCCCTTATCAATGCTATCGCAGCCTATGAAAAGGGATATAATGAATTACGGAATAGGGATTATTTCTGGATAGCTTTTCACCATGGCTATAGCGCCGACGTTGTTCGACGATATATTGGGAAAGCAAGATGGTGATTCAGACATCCAGAAAATCAAACAGGAAGTCCGGGAAGGAAGGGATAATGGATTCCGCATGATGGCGGAGTATTATACTTCACGCTATGCATTCGAACGATCCGAATTCGGAAGAAGATACTCGAGAATCACGGAACACCTTATACCATGTCGTCGGCAAGACTTGTCTTACACCGCGAAGGTGAAGGCGGAACACCAAAAACACGGGGATTCTGCACTGATTCAGAGTGGAAATGGGAAGAAATATCTATGGATTTTATCTCGGGATTTCCCAGGACAACAAATGGTTACGATGCTATATGGGTAATCATAGACCGGTTGACAAAGTCTGCCCATTTCCTGGCAATTAAGATGACCTATTCGGTCGAGCAGCTAGCTCAATTATATGTCAAGGAAATTATCAAATTACATGGAGTGCCTAAGGCTATTATTTCTGACCGTGATGGCCGTTTTACCTCCCATTTCTGGGAATGTGTTCAGAAGGCTCTTGGCACTAAGTTGAGATTCAGCACTGCGTTTCATCCTCAGACCAACGGTCAGACCGAAAGAGTGAACCAGGTGTTGGAAGATATGTTGCGGGCTTGTGCCCTAGACTTTAAGGGGAGCTGGTGCCGATATTTGTGCTTGGCAGAATTTGCTTACAACAACAGTTACCAGGCTACTATTGGAATGGCACCATATGAAGCTCTGTACGGGAGGAGATGCAGGTCTCCTATCTGTTGGTACGAGGGTGGTGAAAGGAGGGAAATGGGTTTTCGGGCCGATATTATTGACAATACCACCCGCGCTATACAGAATATCCATCAGAATCGAAGCCTTTCAGAGCCAAACAAAGAGTTATGCGGATATGCGGCGTGAGACCGTTAGAATTGAAGTCGGGGACACGTATTCCTCAAAGTGACCCCTATGAAGGGAGTGATGAGATTCGGAAGGAAGGGTAAACTGAATCCATGCTACGTAGGACCGTATCCGATATTGCAAAGAGTGGGCAAGGTACCTTACAAGCTGGAGCTGCCACAAGAGATGTCGGCTATACACGATGTGTTCCATGTCTCTGTGCTCAAGAAATGCTTATCCAGTGTGGACCAAGTGATCGAGCCACAAACTGTACCAGTTCAAGAGGACCTGAGTATGAAAAGTCGGCCTATCCAGATACTAGACTGAGAAGTCAAGAGGCTAAGGAACAAAGAGGTGCTCTTAGTAAAGGTCCTGTCGCAGAATCAACGATACGAGGAAGCCACCTAGGAACGAGAGGAGGACATGAAGCAGAAGTACCCAGAATTGTTTTAAGTTTCGAGGACGAAACTTTTACAAGGTATGAGGGATTGTAACGCCCGTAAAAAGTCTCCAGCAATTTTACGAGGATTTTTGGCTTTACGATAATGGGCGTTATGGGGGTTTTCCGAAAATAAAAGGAAATAGCCAAAAAGAGATGCAAGGCCTAGGAATTGAACCCCAAACCTCTAGAGATAGCCAAGCCCTATAGATGCACCCACTAACCATAAGCCCAATAGGATTATATCATTAAGAGAAGAGGGGAATTATAGATAAGGGTGATGAGGGTAAATGTGTTGGATCGAGAAGCGTCGCTAGAGGGGGGGGGTGAATAGCGATCGTAAATCTTTTCTTTTTCGTTCGTTCAATACGCAAAGTAAGCACAGCGGAAAATAAATGAACACGTTTATTTTACTTGGTTCACAACCCAGCGGTTGCTACTCCAAGGCCCTATCGGTCCTAGACCGCGTACGGAGGGCAAAGCACTAAAACGTCTCCTCCTCGTTGGAGGTAGGAGACAACGATTACAAAAAACCGAATACACGAGGATGAGGCAACAAGCCTACCTCACCTCGTTATGAAGATAAAAAACACAGAATATAATATCAAAAATATTACTTGAATCTGCTGCCGACGAAGAAGATCTGAGGTTGTCGTCGCGTCGGCGTTATGACGGTGTTGAAGCGTTGGCGTTGTAGGAGCACTTGATGAATAATTGATGTGATTTGGAGATGAATCCTCCCCTCCTTTTATAGACTTTAGCCTCTGAATTTGTCTCCTATTTCTTTGGAACGGATCATGGATTTTTCCAAATTTTATCGCGAAGTGGCCGCGTCAAACGTTATCCGTTTTGACCTGTCGAATCGCGCCATCGATCGGTCGATGCCTCTCATCGGTCGATCGATGACGATCGATGCGATGCATCTCATCGATTGATCGATAATAGCGATCGCCCAATGTCCAATGATTGCCCGGCTAACCCACTTCCTCGCAAAGAAGAGATTAGTTAAAATGATAAATACGCCGGCTTCTAACCGTCCGATCTCGACCTAGACCTTCCACAGGAAGTCTTAGTCGAATCGTCGCCTACGGTCGTCCCCGTAAAGAGGACACGACCTTACAATCTCTCACTCACACGAGCTTACCTCGATAGTAGCTCTCGCTTCCGGCCTTCCACTCGATTCCTTCGGCTCCCTCCGAATTCACTCAAGTGTCGCCCGACCACCACGGCTTCCTCCGGGTGTCGCTAGCCTTCAGCTCCAGCTTTAGTACTTTTCTGCACACTTGATTTAGCTCGTGAGATAACAATATAAACTTAACTTTGTGTCTTTGCCATAATCAAAACACAGGTTCGATTATCTAGTGCCCCTGCACCAACAAAATGAAGGGGCATGGAAAAGAAAAGAGGAACTTCCCTTCCTCCCTTTATAAAGAAGAAGGAAGTTCCCATTTGGCCACTTCTTCCTCTCCTCCTCATCCTCACCGAAACAACCTTGCTCCCCCTCTCCAATTGCACCTTTGGCCGAAATTCCTCCAAGCAAGAAGAAGGCTAGGGTTGGCTTCCATTAGGTCATCTTCCAACTAAAATGCAAAGCGAAGGATGTAAGATTTCCTCACCTGCAGTATATTAGTTTTGTAGGATGAATTACATGAAAGAAATATGAGTTTGGAGCTTCATATGTTTCGGCCAACTATGTCTTGGGCAAGGATTCATGAAATATGCTATTAGGGAAACCTTTTATATGTTGTATGCTCCAAGTAGGGATCCTTAGGTAACAAAAGTCCAAGGTTTTTAAACCCTATATGTTTCGGCCACCAAGGGATTAGGGTTAGGGTTTCATGAAGAGCTCCCCCTTATGAAGTTAGGTTATGATATATGCCTACATGAATAGATTTAGGTGATAAAAATCCAAAGATCTTAACCCTACAAGTTTCGGCCAACCCATGAAATTAGGGTTAGGGTTGCATGAAAAATATTTCTAAGGATACTATGATAGGTTATAAGGCTTCATGAATGAATTTTAGGGGACAAACCCAAGCTTGAGCCCCTCACAAGTTTCGGCCAACCCATGAAATTAGGGTTAGGGTTGCATGAAAAATATTTCTAATGATGCTATGATAGGTTATAAGGCTTCATGAATGAGTTTTAGGGGACAAACCCCAAGCTTGAGCCCTTCACAAGTTTCATCCAACCAAGGAAACTAGGGTTAGGGTTGCAAGAAAAAGGCTTCTAAGGGAACTAGGGGATGTTGTATGCCTCATGTAGGAGTTTTAGGTGATGAACATGCTTGGTGATTAATATGCCATGAATATGCCAAAGAAATAGGCTTCATGTTATGATGTAATGTTCCATGAAATATGCTTAGGTGATGAACATGTTTTTTTTATGATTTAATATGCCATGAATATGCCTAGGAAACATGCTACATGTCTATGATGTAATGTGTCATGAAATATGCTTAGGTGATGAACATGCTTTGTGATTTAATATGCCATGAATATGCCTAGGAAACATGCTACATGTCTATGATGTAATGTGCCATGAAATATGCTTAGGTGATGAACATGCTTTGTGATTTAATATGCCATGAATATGCCAAAGAAATAGGCTTCATGTTATGATGTAATGTGCCATGAAATATGCTTAGGTGATGAACATGTTTTTGTGATTTAATATGTCATAAATATGCCAAGGAAATATGCTTCATGGTATGATGTAATGTGCCACGAAATATGCTTATGTGATGAACATGTTTATACTTTAGGACCCCTTTAGGGTACTCTTATGTTATGAATGCATGTGTCCTTATGATAAGATGGGGATGCTTCCCTTTCAAGTAGGGATCAAGAGCTCTCCTTATGATAAGATGGAAATGCTTCCCTTTCAAGTAGGGATCAAGAGCTCTCCTTAAGATAAGATAAAATGGAGATGCTTCCCTTTCAAGTAGGGATCAAGAGCTCTCCTTATGATAAGATAAGATTAAGATGCTTCCCTATTTATGTTGGGGATCAAGAGCATTCTTTATACTATGACACGAAAAGAAAGGAATTAAGTATTTTACTTTGTAAGAGGTTAAGTACCCGACCCGTCAGGTGGTCGTTAATCAAATCCATAGGGACATAAGAAGACATAAGAAGTCTTGCCCTGGTAAGACGTAAGAGGTCTTGCTCTGGTAGGTCTGGTGGCTCGCTACCCCAGCCTATTAGGGAACGCGCATTATGTGGTACTTAACCTAGGGCCCCCCAAACAAGTTATGATGATGTTGAAGTATCTATATGTATATGTTTTGAAAAGAAAAGATTTTTATGAAATTGTGTATGCTTATGTTAAAGATTATGAATGCTTACGAACTCGTCCTTATGCATGTTAGACTCTATGAAGTTAGGATGCTTACAGTAGTTTAAGAATACTTGTGATTATGTACCTTGTGCATGTTTAGGATTTATGTCATTATAAATGTTTATTCTCAAGTTAAAAATGCTTATGATTATGTTCTTTATGCATGTTAGACTCTATGAAGTTAGGATGCTTACAGTAGTTTAAGAATACTTGTGATTATGTACCTTGTGCATGTTTAGGATTTATGTCATTATAAATGTTTATGCTCAAGTTAAAAATGCTTATGATTATGTCCTTTATGCATGTTAGACTCTATGAAGTTAGGATGCTTACAGTAGTTTAAGAATACTTATGATTATGTACCTTGTGCATGTTTAGGATTTATGTCATTATAAATGTTTATGCTCAAGTTAAAAATGCTTATGATTATGTTCTTTAAGCAGGTTAGATTTTACTAAGTTACGATGCTTATAGTAAGAACATTTGGGTTTATGTACTTCCTGCATGTCTATGATTTATATCTTGAATGCTTATGTTTAGAGTATGCCCTGCTTAGTTTTAATTATGCTTAGCATGCTGATGTAAACTCTATGCCATGCTTAGGTTTCATTACATGGTATGTTGTTGATTAGTGTTACTATGGAATACTTAGGCCATTTATGCTAGCATGCTTATGTTTCTAATTGCTTGATGAAGTTCGTGGTTTATTTTGTGAGTAGGCAAGAATCTTACTAAGCTTTATGCTTATAGTTTATGTTGTCCGTATACTGCAGATCAAGGAAACCTGAACTAGAGGAAGTAGTCGGAAGGGCCCAATGTGTGTGATAGTGGCATGGTGGAGAAAGACCCTATTACTATCTGCTTATATTTATATGCTCAATTAACAACTTAAGACATTGCTTCCGCTTATAAGACTTGTGAATTATTAGTACCATGCTGGATGTTGCTTAGTTATGTTATTGTTCAATTACTTAAGAAAGTTGATATGATAGAACTCACGAATGGATCCTTATGATGGGCATGTTATGAAAGTTGAGTAAAATTGTTCTGGAAGAGTTAAAAAGGGAAGTCACTTCTTTAATACCACCGGTACAAGAGGATATACCACATGTCACTGCACCGCGTGTCACAAAGGATACACAGATGATACCTCATCGTAGTGGGAGGGTTGTTAGACAGCCTCTTAGATTCATGTTTTTGGGTGAATCTTCTGATTTGGTCCCTAGCAAACATGAACCTGATCCCTAGACATACGACGAGACAATCCAAGATATAAATATGGCATCTTGGCAAAGTGCAATGAATACTGAGATTGAATCTATGGATTCAAGTCAGGTCTGGGAGCTCTTATGCATAGCAGCTCATATGGATTATGAGGTGTGGCAGATGGATGTCAAGACAACTTTCCTTAATGGAAGTCTTGAGGAAAATATCTATATGAAGCAACCAGAGGGATTCATTGCTAAGGGCAAAGAGCGTATTGTATGTAAGCTTAATCGGTCCGTTTATGGACTGAAGCAAGCTTTGAGGTCTTGGAACATCTGCTTTGATGAGGTAAATCCAGACTTATGGATTTATTCAAAGTTTGAATGAGTCTTGTGTATACAAGAGATGTGACGGAAACGTAGTGGTATTTCTTGTACTATACATAGATGACATTTTGGTAGTTGGCAACAATATCAGAGTGTTATCAGACGTAAGGGTATGGTTGTCCAAACAGTTTTGAAGGACTTGGGAGAAGTGGGACACATCCTTGGGATCAAGGTTAGTGTGCTAATCCCAAGCTTCATACATAGACACAATCTTGATCATTTTAGCATGCAGAACTCCGAGAAAGGTTTTCTACCTTTTTGGCAAGGAGTACCTTTATCTAAAGAGATGTGTCCCAACATCAAAGAAGATAGAGGAGATGAAGGCGGTTCCTTATGCTTCGGCAGTAGGAAGCCTCATGTATGCGATGCTCTATACTAGACTAGATATCTGCTTTATCGTGGGCATGGTCAGCAGATATTAGAGTAATCCAGGACAGGGACATTGGACTGCGGTAAAGCATATATTGTAGTGCCTGAGAAGGACTAAGGATTATATGCTAGTTTACCGGGCAGACCAATTACTCCCTGTGGGTTGCATGGATTGCGATTTCCAATCAGATAGGAATAACAGTAAGTCTACCTCAGGTTTTGTGTTTACTTTAGGAGGTGGAGCCATTGTATGGAGGAATGCCCAGCAGAAATGCATGGCGGACTCCACCATGGAAGCTGAGTATGTGGCAGCCTATGAGGCGGCCAAAGAAGCTGAGTGGCTCAGGAACTTCCTGATGGACTTGGATGTGATTCCTGGTTTGCCCAGAACTATCACAATTTATTGTGATAATAATGGTGCAGTTGCAAACTCGAAGGAACCACGAGCCCATAAGGCTAGTAAACACATAGAGCGCGAGTACCACCTGATACGAGAAATCGTAAAGGAGGTAGAAGTTGTTGTCGCCTAGATTGCATAAGAGGATGACCTGGTAGACCCTTTTCACTAAGGACCTTCTAGCGAGAGCTTTGATAGGCATGTGGAGGGAAGGGGAATCAGATGTATGACAGTGTGATGATAGCATAGTCTTTTAGTATAAGTGGGAGATTGTTGGGATGTATACTGAAAGCCTTGCTCTTTTGTATGAACATCTTTATTTTGAAATAAGAATCACATAATCATTGTTTGCATATTTTTATAGTTATGCAAAATTGTCTAATATTTTACATTGTAGATAACATGGTGCTTGGTGTGGCACAGAAGATCAAGTTATCAGTCCCTTGTAGAATATAAGTAGAGGCTCACAACCAAGATGGTTTTGGACAAACCATTGGCATGGTTGTAGTGTAGCTTGGTATTGTTTTATCTTGAACATAGAGTTACACTAGTACACCTCAGTGTATTGAGCAGGACCGACATAGAGGTGATTCAATTTATTGCTGACTACATAATTGAATCGGATCTCGGATATTATGTTGTACATGCTCTTAATCCCGATATAATAACGGGCACATATACTTAGTATTTATTTCTTTGATTTACCAAAGGGTGAGATTTCTATGGATTAAATCAATATGCCCAGTAGGTTGGGAAATAATATTATTTACATGGTGTGTCATTGATTATAGGAGGAAACCGTGTCCTATATATTAGGTTGATGATGTCCCCTTGAGGAGCTCATAAGGTTCATCATGTAAACCCTGCAGGTTGACTTAGTCAACATGATGATAAGGTTGAGTGGTACTACTCGAGGAGTTAGATGTTAATTAATTGATGGTTAGTAAATCAATTAATTGACGGACATTTGATATCTTAAACACGGGGAGATTGATGTACAAATAATATATGGAGTCCATATTAATTTATGGGGGTTGGTGAGGTAGTTCAATGATGATCCTCTAGTGGAATGGAACATCATTGATGGATCAAGTTTGTGTGGTTCCGATCCATCGGGTGGCCAAAACCCAACTCCTCCTCATGGTCCCTATCGTAGCCTAATATAAACCTCATGAAGTCTAGATCAAAAGATGGAAAACAAATCTCTAGATCCGACGGTTGGGATTAAATCCCTAGAACCGATGGTGGAGATTAAATCTCTAGATCCGACGGTTGGGATTAAAACCCTAGAACCGACGATGGAGATTAAATCTCTAGATCCGACGGTTGGGATTAAAACCCTAGAACCGACGGTTGAGATTAAATCTCTAGATCCGACGGTTGAGATTAAAACCCTAGAACCGACGGTGGAGATTAAACCAAGGCCTAAACCTAACTCTATATATATAGGCTTAAGGTGGGCGGCAAAAGAGAAGATGTTGGATGATGGAAATTAGGGTTTAGCCTCTCATTGCTTGGGCGGCAAGAAACCCTAATGAGGAAACCCTAATTGGATTAGGGTTTGGCTCTTTTGTTGGGCGGCAAGGTTTGGAAGAGAGAGTGGGTGGAAACTTGTGGAGGATCTCTTCTTCTTCCAAGATGGTGGCTGGCTCCTAGATCTCTTCCCTTCACCTTGGTTGGGCGGCAAGAAAGCCTAAGGAGGAAACCCTAATTAGGGTTTGCCTCCTATGGTTGGGTGGCTAGGGTTTGCAAGAAGGTGGGCGACATCTATAGGAGAGGAGCTCTTCTTCTTCCTAGGGTGTGGCTGGCTCCTTCCTCTATTCCCTCCACCTTGGCCGGTGCCCAATGTATTCCTCTTCTCCTCTTCATTCCATCTTGGCCGGCGGCACTAGAAGCTAGGGTTTGTCCCTAGTTTGGTTCCTTGGTGGTTTCCATTTTGTTCTCTCTATTCTTGGGGTCGGCGGCATCAATCCTTTGCGGATTGGTGGTTGACTCAAGCAAGAAGGGAAAGAGAGTTCTTCTTTCTTTGGATTGAAGAAGATCTAGGAAGCTTCAACTTGTGGAGGATCTTCGCCCACACGAAGTCTACAAGGAGGTTAGGACATACGATAGAAGATCAAGAGGTATAAAAGTTTTACAACTTTTATTATTGTTCTTTACATGTTCTTATTGATATGCTAGCTTATGTTCTTTATGTTAGTATGTGTTAATTATACTAGTTTACATTTTTATGTATTTGTATAATCATGGACCCCGTTAAGAAACACAAAAACCGGCGATCCGTCCGTCGTCTCTTCCGCAGCTAACCGACTAGAAGAGTTGTGTTGCTTGAACAACTAGTTTGTTCAAGCGATCGCTCAAGTCGTTAGCACGATGAAGAATTGGTTGTGCTAAGGAAACTCATCCCATCCGGATTAGTTTTCATTAGTGAAAATTTTAATTCGGGGACATGGGAGCCAATGAGCATTCCGAGGAATAGCACGTTGCCAACAGTATTTTCACACGGTCATACCCTAACTTCCAGAGTCGCACACGGTCAAGCAGTGTGTTTTCACATGGTTGTGCCCTGACTTCCAGAGGCGCACACGGTCAGGCCGTGTGAAATCACGTGAAAAGCCTACACCTGCACCGTTTTCTTTTCCTACTTTTGAGCAGGATGCAGGTACTTCTACCTATGATTTCTCAGAGTTTCGATCGCACCTCGATGCCATATATGCCAAGCAGCAGATGCAGGGGTAGCGATGGGATGATCATAGCTTCTATACGCAGGCAGAGTTTACATGCTTACAGGAGCACTTCCAGTGGGCCGAGGACTTCTCCGATGAGGCCCATATTTACTTTCAAGAGGAGGATGCCCGACGCTAGTAGGATGCCACCTACCGCCAGGAGATGCGGCAACATATGCGCTCCCAACAGGCATAGTGGGCCCGGGAGGAGGAGCACAGAGCGGTCGCTGCATCCACCAACTCTCAGATCGGCCACATGTACATGTGGCATCAGCGGCTTAGCACCAGGTTTTCCCAGGAGCCTGACATGCCGAGACTACCAGACTTCCCGCCTCGACCATAATATTAGAGATATTGTTTCATATAAGTCTGGGGGAGGGACGCCAAGTTCTGATTTATTTTGTTTCTAGCAGTAGTTTCTTTCAAGATATTTGCATTTTAGTTAGCATTCATTTGTTCATGAATAGGTTATTCAGTTTCTTTTAGCACTTAGTTTTTGCTATCTATAAGCTGCCTCAGTAGTATTTTTAAAGTTACTTACATGAGTTGTTCCCATAGGTAGCTTAACTTCATTTATCTCGTGGTATTTTATTTTATTTGCTCTAATGAATGTTCTAGACTTACACTGGTTAGCTTTTATTTTTACACCTACACATGTTGAATATTCTGAAAGTGAGAATCTAGTATGTACCTAGTTATGATTCATCTTAGTAGTCTAGTACTTTGGAATCTATATGTGACTCTAGGTTTAGCATTTTAGTTACTGGAGATGCTCGGATTGTGTAAGCCCATTCGGAAAAATCAAAATCCCAATGAGCAGAAAAATAAAAGGAAAAAAAAGAGAGAGAAAAAAAAAGAAAAAAAATATAAATATTATGAGGGATAACAAAATAGTTGTCGTGGGTGGAAATGGTGAGGTGCCCCTTTGAGACCGAGTTAGGTTACTGGGGAAACACCTACCAATTGTTGGGATGTATACTGAAAAGTCTATTCTTTGTATGAACATCTTTATTTTTGAAATAAGAATCACATGATCATTGTTTGCATATTTATGGTTATGCATATTGTCTGATACATTACATTGTAGATAACATGGTGTGTGGTGTCACACGGAAGATCATGTTATCAGTTCCTTATAGAGTATAAATAGAGGCACACAACCGAGATGGTTTTGGACAAACCATTAGTATGGTTGCAGTGTAATTTGGTATTGGTTTGTCTTGACCATAGAATTACACTAGTACACTTTGTGTGTATTGAGTAGGACCGACTTAGAGGTAATTCAATTTATTGTTGACTACATAATTGAATCGGACCTCAGATATTATGGTGTACATGCTCTTAATCCCGATATAATAACGGGCACATGTACTTAGTATTTATTTCTTTGATTTATCAATGGGCGAGATTTATAGATTAAATCGATAGGCTCGATAAGTTGAGAAATGATATTATTTACATGGTGTGTCGTTGATTATAGGAGAAAACCATGTCCTACATATTAGGATGTTGATGTCCCCTTGAGGAGCTCATAAGAATTATCATGTAAACCCTGCAGGTGGACTTGGTCCGGCATGATGATAAGGTTGAGTTGGTACTACTCATGGAGTTAGATGTTGATTAATTAATTGTCAGTAAATTAATTAATTGACGAACATTCGATATCTTAAACACACAGAGACATTTATACAATTAATATATGGAGCCCATATTTATTTATGGGGGTTGGTGAGGTAGATCAATGATAATCCTCTAGTGGAATGGATTATTATTAATAGATCGGATTTTATGTGGGCTAGATCCATTGTGTGGCCAAGATCCTGTAGGGATGTATATTGAAAAGCCTATCTTTTGAATGAACATCTTTATTTTTGAAATAAGAATCACATGATCATTGTTTGCATTATTATGCATGTTGTCTAATACTTTACATTGTAGATAACATGGTGTGTGGTGTCACATGGGAGATCATGTTATCGGTTCCTTGAAAAGTATAAGTAAAGGCTCACAACCGAGATGACTTTGGAAAAACCATCGGAATGGTTGTAGTGTGATTTGGTATTGGTTTGTCTTGACCATAGAATCACACTAGTGCACTTTGTGTGTATTAAGCAGGACCGATTTAGAGGTGATTCGATTTATTGCTGACTACATAATCGAATCGAACCTCAGATATTATATTCTACATACTCTTAATCCCGATATAATAATGGGCACATATACTTAGTACTCATCTATTTGATTTACCAATGGGCGAGATTTATAGATTAAATCGATAGGCTCGGTAAGTTGGGAGATGATATTATTTATATGGTGGTGTGCCATTGATTATAGGAGGAAACCGTGTCCTATATATTAGGATGATGATGTCCCCTTGAGGAGCTCATAAGATTCATCATGTAAACCCTGCAGGTGGACTTGGTCCGGCATAATGAAAAGGTTGAGTGGTACTACTCATGGAGTTAGATGTTGATTAATTAATGGTCAGTAAATTAATTAATCGACGGACATTCGAGATCTTAAACACGGGGAGGAAATGTACAAATAATATATGTATCCCATATTATCATATGGGGGTTGGTGAGGTAGATCAATGATAATCCTTTAGTGGATTGGATTATCATTAGTGGATCGGACTTTATGTGGGCATGATCCATGGGTGGCCAAGATCCAACTCCTCCTCATGGTCCCTAATGTAGCCTATTAACACCTCATGAAGCTTAGATCCAATGGATAGAAACAAAACTCTAGATCCAAAGGTAGAGATTAAATCTATAGATCCGACGGTTGAGATTAAATCTCTAGATCCGACGGTTGAGATTAAATCCCTAGAACCAATAAAGGAGATTAAATCATGGCTTGAGCCCAACTCTATAAATAGAGATTGGGAGTGGGCGGCAAGATAATGGATGAGAGGATTAGGGTTTGTCCCTTGGGCGGCAACCAATCCAAATTAGATTAGGATTGGGAGTGGGCAGCTAGGGTTAGGGTTTTGGGACTAGGGTGGGCGGCAACAATAAGATGAAGCTCTTTTCTTCTTCTTCCTAAGGTTGGCTGGCCCCTATTCTTCTTCCTTCTACCTTGGCAGGAGCTCATCATGTTCTTCTTCCCCTCTTCCATGGCCAGCAATAAGGAAAGCTAGGATTAGGGTTTGGAAGCTTAGGGTTTAGGAGGTTTGGGTGGCACCAAATAAGGAAGTAGTTTGCTTTCTTCTTCCTCTCCCTTGGTGGCCGGTGCCTACAACCTTCTTTCCAGCCCTTGGATGGCATCCAAAGACCCTCCTCTCCTTCTCCTTTGGTGGTGGAAATAAGATATAGCGCTTTCCCTTGGTGTCTTGGCCGGTTTCCACCATAATCTCCTTCTCCTTGTTGGCCGGCGGCAAGCACTCTCCTTGTTGCTTGTTGGTTGGCTATAGGAAGGAGAAGAGCCTTGTTTCTATTGTTCCTCTTGCTTTGAAAGAGCAAGGAAGGAAGATTTGCGATCTAAGAGCTTCAACTTTTGGTAGATCGTCGCCCACACGACGTTCGAAAGGAGGAAGGTCATACATTAGAAGATCGAGAGGTATATCAACTCTCTAATTTTTATGTGTTACATGTTTGTATTTGTTTTTCAATTGTGAGCATGATATAAATCTGTATATGGATAAATAATACTTGGATCCCGAGCATAAACACAAAAACCGGCGATCCGAACATCGTCTATTCCGCGGCTACTCGTAGAATAGAGGATGGTCGCTTGAACAACGAGTTTGTTTAAGTGACCTCTCTAAACGAATAGCACGACGATGACTTGGTTGTTTGGGCAATCCCTTTTGTCCAGGATTAAATTTTTTTAAATTTGGGGACATCGAAGGGATCGCCATGATCAAGCAACCGAGGTGAAGTGGGAAGCGAAGTTTCCCCTCATGGATCAATGAAGCAAAACCCTTCAATTGGTATCAGAGCCAAGGTTTACGATTTTTTGTGTTTAGGATTCGGTTAATTTTTATGCACTTTTTTATATATTATATATGCCGGATAATAGTAGGATATGCGTAGTTTAACTCTTTGATTGCAGTCATAAGATCCGACTATTATGGCCATATGTGTGTATGTGATTGTATGTGTGTAAATATTTATTTTGTTGAATCCTCGAGGTTGACGAGGCTAGTATTTGATTTTTTATAAATTAGATACAGCATTGTTTAGCAACTCTTTATTTTATTTTACTTTCGATCTAGATTTCATGTACACTCCCTCGTGGAGTATAGGATCGATGGATGTAAATTAAAATAGGTTTTAGTCTCGGCTCGGATCTCCGGATGGCTCGTACATGGCGTAGGAAGAGCGGACGAGATGGCGATGTGATGGGAGACATATTGAAGACAAAAGCCATAATAGTTGGAAAATAATTTATTTTTCATATTTATTGCTTTTTGTTTGATATGCATGTCGTAGGCTAGAGAATTCCTCATTTTCAAATAACTAAGTGGGAGAGGGATATTTTTTATAAATTCCCACGGCCTCCATTACGATTTGACATGTGATGCAAGCAAACTTGCATGTCGGCTCTGAGTGCCTTCCTCCCCATCGGATGAGTTTGTTTGCAGATCACAGGATCAGATATGGTTATAGGAAATTATTTAGGAGCGTGTGTACTTCCCCATCGGAAGGCACATAACCCGAGATAATTTCCTTGGTATCAGGCTTCGTTCAGTTTACGTATTGCTGATAATCTTAGACTTTAATATTATAATGCAGTGGCAGCGTATCAAAGCAAATGCCAACTATTAATTTTATTTGTCAAAAAGTTAGGTTGACAATATAGTAAAATTAATGGGTAAAACCTCCTCTTACAAATGTAGAATTCGTATACGTCCACACGATTGTGGCATGCGATATTCTCGGTGTTTAGAGGTGTTGGTTGATTTTAGAATTTTATTGTTTGAGGAATCAATAATTTTTTGAAATCTAAAGTAATGATCTATGTGATTCTTAGGATTTTCAAAAATGACTTTCAGTCCACTTGTTGTGATACTAAAGGAAAATAAGCTTACTGTACCCAAATTATGTTGATTGGAAAAGAATCTAGATATTGTCTTAACTGCTGAGGAGTACAAATATGTACTTTTCGAAGAGTATCCTCCTAAGCCTGCGAATTAGCTAGAAGTCCTTGGAGATGAGATCGATGGGGAAACCCAGGTCGATATCATTCTCCAATCGACAGAAAGGCTTGCTCAGGCTCATGCCATGGTTGCCCAAAAGGTTTCTACTTCTAAGACGAAAGGCAAGAAGAAGAAGAAATAAGATGGAGCAAAGGTGGTGGGAGGATCTCAGGGAGGAGTGAAGAAGCTGAAAGGCAAGTGCTTCACTTGTTAGCAGGATGGACATTGAAAGAAGGACTGTCCAAATCCGAAGCAGAACAAAGGTATAACCTTTGGTCTAGTCGTTGAAACATGATTAGTGGTGTTATCTACCGGCACCTAGTAAGTAGATACGGGAGCCTCTAATCATGTCTGCAATACTTTGCAGGGGTTCCAGGAAACCCAACGACAAGCTGAGGGAGAGATTACCATTTACTTGGGCAATACCACAAAGGTGGCGGCTATTGCAGTGGGAGATGTTTTATTTATCTTTTGAGAAAAATAAAGTTTTGGTTCTTAAGAATTACCTCTATGTACCTTTATTTAGAAAAAATTTGATTTTGATTTCTTAATTAATTATGGATGGATAATCTATTTCTTTTAATGATAGAGTTGTTATAAGAAGAGATAGGGACATTATATGTTTGGGTACATTGATAGGAAATTTGTACACACTTGAACCAAAACCTCCCACGATGCATATTGAAATTAATAACTCATCTTCTAATTCCAATAAGAGAAACGAACCTTCGAAGATGAACCAAAAATATCTTTGGCATCTTAGGCTTAGTCACATTAACCTAAGCATAATTCAAAGGTTGATAGCTGATGGACCTTTGGGTTCATTAGTGGTGGAAGATTTCCCAACCTGCGAATCTTGCTTGGAGGGTAAGATGACCAAGAGGCCTTTCAAGGCCATGGGGTATAGATCCAAAAATGTGTTGGAAATTGGTTCATTTTGATTCGTATGGTCCTATGTCTATCTAGGCAAGAGGTAGTTTTGAATATTTCGTTACTTTCATAGATGATTATTCAAGATAAGGATGACACTACGATCTGATAGTGGTGGCGAGTACCTCTTGGGAGAGTTTAGGAATTACCTATCAGATGTTGGGATTCAATCCCAATTGACTGCACCTGGCACACCCTAGCAGAATGGTGTAGCAGAGCGAAGGAATAGGACTCTTATGGAGATGGTTAGATCGATGATGAGTTATTCTGAGTTGCCAGATTCATTCTGGGGATATGCTCTAGATACAACGGTGTACATTCTGAACTTGGTCCATCTAAATCAGTTCCTTCTACTCCCACAAAATTGTGGACTGGGCGAAAGCCTAGTTTAAGACATATTCGGATATGGGGGAGTCCAGCACATGTGCTGAAGGAAGATGCTGGTAAGTTGGAACCTCGTACAGAAGTACACATGTTTGTTGGCTATCCCAGGGGAACGAAGGGTGGATTGTTTTATAGTCCTAGAGATCAGAGGGTGATCGTTAGCACGAACGCCAGATTTCTAGAGGAAGACTATGTGATGAGCCACAAGCCCAAGAGTAAAATTGTTCTGGAGGAGTTAAAAGGAGAAGTCACTTCTTTAGTACCATCGGTACAAGAGGATATACCACATGTCACTGCACCGCGTGTCACAGAGGATACATAGGTGATACCTCGTCGTAGTGGGAGGGTTATGAGAGAGCCTGATAGATTCATGTTCTTGGGAGAATCTTCTGATTTGGCCCCTGGCAAACATGAACCTGATCTCTGGACATATGACGAGGCAATCCAAGATAAAGATGCAGTATCTTGGCAAAGTGCAATGGATGCTGAGATTGAATCTATGTATTCAAATCAGGTCTGGGAGCTTGTAGAACCACCCGATGGTGTAAAAACCATTGGATGCAAGTGGATCTACAAGAGAAAGAGAGGAATAGATGGGAAGGTTAAGACCTTCAAAGTGAGGCTTGTTGCGAAAGGGTATACTCAGAAAGAGGGTATCGATTATGAGGAGACATTTTCGCCGGTAGTCATGCTTAAGTCTATCTAGATTCTCTTATGCATAGCAGCTCATATGGATTATGAGGTGTGGCAGATGGATGTCAAGACAGTTTTCCTTAATGGAAGTCTTGAGGAAAACATCTACATGAAGCAACCAGAGGGATTCATTGCTAAAGGCAAAGAGCATCTTGTGTGTAAGCTTAATCGGTCCATTTATGGATTGAAGCAAGCTTCGAGGTCTTGAAACATCCACTTTGACGAGGTAATCCAGTCTTATAGATTTATTCAAAGTCCGGATGAGTCTTGTGTATACAAGAGATGTGACGGAAACGTAGTGCTATTTCTTGTACTATACATAGATGACATTTTGTTGATTGGAAACAATATCAAGGTGTTATCGGACGTAAGGGTATGGTTGTCCAAATAGTTTGATATGAAAGACTTGGGAGAGGTGGGACACATCCTTGGGATCAAGGTTATAAGGGATCGCAAGAAAAGGATGTTGTGCTTATCCCAAGCTTCATACATAGACACGATTATGGAGTGTTTTAGCATGCAAAACTCCAAGAAGGGTTTTCTACCTTTCAGGCATGGAGTTCCTTTATCTAAGGAGATGTGTCCTAGATCATTTGAGGAGATAGAAGAGATGAAGGCGGTTCCTTATGCTTCGGCAGTAGGAAGCCTCATGTATGCCATGCTCTGTACGAGACCAGATATCTTCTTTGCCTTGGTCATGGTCAGCAGATATCAGAGTAATCCAGGACATGGACATTGGACTGCAGTAAAGAATATATTGAAGTACCTGAGAAGGACTAGGGATTATATGTTGGTTTACCGGGTAGACCAATTACTCTCTGTGGGTTACACGGATTCTGATTTCCAATCTGATAGGGATAACAGTAAGTCTACCTCATGTTTTGTGTTTACTTTGGGAGGTGGAGCCATAGTATGGAGGAGTGTCAAGCATAAATACGTGGTGGACTCCACCATGGAAGCTGAGTATGTGGCAGCCTCTGAGGCGGCCAAAGAAGTTGTGTGGCTCAGGAACTTCCTGATGGACTTGGATGTGATTCCTGGTTTGCCCAGAACTATCACAATTTATTGTGATAATAATGGTGCAGTTTCAAACTCGAAGGAAACACGAGCTCATAAGGCAAGTAAACACATAAAGCGCAAGTACTACCTGATACGAGAAATCATAAAGGAGGTAGAAGTTGTTGTCGCCTAGATTGCATTAGAGGATGACCTGGTAGACCCTTTTCACTAAGGCCCTTCTAGCGAGAGCTTTGATAGGCAAGTGGAGGGAAGGGGAATCAGATATATGGCAGTATGAGGACAACATAATCTTTTAGTATAAGTGGGAGATTGTAGGGATGTATACTGAAAAGTCTATCTTTTGAATGAACATCTTTATTTTTGAAATAAGAATCACATGATCATTGTTTGCATTATTATGCATATTGTCTAATACTTTACATTGTAGATAACATGGTGTGTGGTGTCATACGGGAGATCATGTTATCGGCTCCTTGAAAAGTATAAGTAAAGGCTCACAACTGAGATGGCTTTGGACAAACCATCGGAATGGTTGTAGTTTGATTTGGTATTGGTTTGTCTTGACCATAGAATCACACTAGTGCACTTTGTGTGTATTAAGCAGGACCGATTTAGAGGTGATTCGATTTATTGCTGACTACATAATCGAATCGGACCTCATATATTATATTCTACATACTCTTAATCCCGATATAATAATGGGCACATATACTTAGTACTCATCTCTTTGATTTACCAATGGGCAAGATTTATAGATTAAATCGATAGGCTCGGTAAGTTGGGAGATGATATTATTTATATGGTGTATCATTGATTATAGGAGGAAACCGTGTCCTATATATTAGGATGATGATGTCCCCTTGAGGAGCTCATAAGGTTCATCATGTAAACCCTGCAGGTGGACTTGGTCCGGCATGATGAAAAGGTTGAGTGGTACTACTCATGGAGTTAGATGTTGATTAATTAATGGTCAGTAAATTAATTAATTGACGGACATTCGAGATCTTAAACACGGGGAGGAAATGTACAAATAATATATGGAGCCCATATTATCATATGGGGGTTGGTGAGGTAGATCAATGATAATCCTTTAGTGGATTGGATTATCATTAGTGGATCGGACTTTATGTGGGCTTGATCCATGGGTGGCCAAGATCCAACTCCTCCTCATGGTCCCTAATGTAGCCTATTAACACCTCATGAAGCTTATATCCAATGGATAGAAACAAAACTCTAGATCCGACGGTTGAGATTAAATTTCTAGATCCGACGGTTGAGATTAAATCCCTAGAACAAATGGAGGAGATTAAATCATGGCTTGAGCCCAACTCTATAAATAGAGATTGGGAGTGGGCGGAAAGATAATGGATGAGGGGATTAGGGTTTGTCCCTTGGGCGGAAACCAATCCTAATTAGATTAGGATTGGGAGTGGGCGGCTAGGGTTAGGGTTTTGGGACTAGGGTGGGCAGCAACAAGAAGATGAAGCTCTTTTCTTCATCTTCCTAAGGTTGGCAGGCCCCTATTCTTCTTCCCTCTACCTTGGCAGGAGCTCATCATGTTCTTCTTCTCCTCTTCCATGGTCGACAATAAGGAAAGCTAGGATTAGGGTTTGGAAGCTTAGGGTTTAGGTGGTTTGGGTAGCACCAAATAAGGAAGTAGTTTGCTTTCTTATTCCTCTCCCTTGGTGGCCGGCGCCCACAACCTTCTTTCCATCCCTTGGATGGCATCCAAAGACCCTCCTCTCCTTCTCCTTTGGTGGTGGAAACAAGATATAGGGCTTTCCCTTGGTGTCTTGGCCGGTTTCCGCCATAATCTCCTTCTCCTTGTTGGCCGGCGGCAAGCACTCTCCTTGTCGCTTGTTGGTTGGCTATAGGAAGGAGAAGAGCCTTGTTTCTATTCTTCTTCTTGCTTTGATAGAGCAAGGAAGGAAGATTTGCGATCTAGGAGCTTCAACTTTTGGTAGATCGTCGCCCACACGACGTCCGAAAGGAG
The DNA here is from genome assembly GCA_025175895.1 of Wurfbainia villosa. Taxonomy (NCBI): domain Eukaryota; kingdom Viridiplantae; phylum Streptophyta; class Magnoliopsida; order Zingiberales; family Zingiberaceae; genus Wurfbainia; species Wurfbainia villosa. The sequence continues at coordinate 29,703,067 of CM046000.1, read as the reverse complement.
GAAGTTCATACATTAGAAGATCGAGAGGTATATCGATTCTCTAATTTTTATATGTTACATGTTTATATTTATTTTTCAATTATGAGCATGATATAAATCTGTATATGGCTAAATAATACTTGGATCCCGAGCATAAACACAAAAACTGGCGATCCGGACATCGTCTATTTCGCGGCTACTCGTAGAATAGAGGATGGTCGCTTGAACAACGAGTTTGTTCAAGTGACCACTCTAAATGAATAGCACGACGATGACTTGGTTGTTTGTGTTGGGTTTCCGGCACCGCGGCGTGTGTGTGTTCGATCATGTTTCGTAAACATGAACACAGCGGAAGCAATAAAATAATAAATACTCCTATTTATTACAACACACACAACACACGCATGCATATTACAACAAGTGTAGACATAACCGTAAATTTAAATTTGCAATAAAAGGAAATTTATCTACGTTATACCTTTCATTATGGCGTGTAGCGGGAACGGCATCAACGGAGCGATCCTCGCTAGAATCGTCTCTATCCGTATCCACGCCGAGTTCCTCGGGATGACTTCGCTAAGCCACGAGCTTCGTCTTCGTACGGGTTACTAGCCTCGTGTTGAAGACGACGTGATCGAGAGATGATCACGATCCGAATCCAAATTCGTATCCAAAACGAGTCCTCAAAACTCGCTTCTCCGGAGAGGTATTCGTCAACCGATTGACGAAACCTTCGTCCTCCACCTCAGAGGATTACCGGAGATCGAATCCCCGGTAAGTTATCCGCTGTCGGAGCTCTAACCGTCGTCCAAACGACGCTCCGACGAGAGGAGAAGAAGCTGTCCAGAAAACTGGACAGCTTGGTGGAGTAGGCGCCGGCCAAAACAAGGAAGCCAAGTGCTCACCTTTTCACCGAGGCCTAGGAAGATCACCGGAGGGTCGCCGGAGGATCACCGGCTGAAGTTTGGTCGCCGGCAAGGAGCTGGACGCCGGCACAAGGGGCTGGGCGGCCAAGGAGCTTGTGCGGCACACCTAGGTTGGGCGGCACAACTAGGTTGGGCGGCAACTCCAACTAGGGTTTGGATTGGTTAGGGCTTAACAATCCCTTAAGCCCTCTTTTATAGAGAACTAATTCTCTTAATGGTTAATGGATCATATCCATAAAGCCCGTTAACCCGCTCCATTAAGATAAGTTAAAATAAACCAAACCATGATGGTTTATTTTAAGTTAAAACGAACCGAATCAACTTTTGGTTCATTCGTTTAAAAAAACCAAACCCTTTGGTTTATTCTCCTCCATTGGATTAGAACCAAACCATTTTGGTTCATCCATTATGTCTTCATAAGACACGGCCCATCCACGCTTCCATTGCGACTGAAATGATTTCATGTTCGCTTTATGTTTGGTCCAACCAAACCTAGTTTCTCTCGGTCTGAGAATCCCATTCTCAAGCTCGTTTTAAATCATTTAGATTACGCTCATTGTGCGTGTGACCAAATAGGTTCTCGGTTTATGTTGGCCGTCTATAATTAACGATTAATTATAGAACGATCATGAGTGGCACCTAGTAGTACATCATGATCCCCAATTAATCGAAAAGATCAACGGTTGATCCAGAACTATTTCTGAAACCCTTCAGCAGCTCGAATGAATCGTGCCCCATTCCCTTCACTCATCTTATACCCACTTGGTTCAGGACATGGTCTATTGTGTCAGTCCCCACTAGGCTGACTACGTCACACCTAGCCCAAGTATCATTTCCTCGTCCTACGGATTCTAGTTACTCCACATGTATCGAAGAGTACCTTACTCTAAACATGTATTGCTTTGGCCAAAGACTTTAGTAACAATCCGACGAGAGGCCATGGTTATACATCTCCTCGCAAGGAGTGGTGAATCCTTTATAGGCTATTCAAACACCTTCGATCATTTCAACTTATACCCAATCATCCCGGGTCCACATCTCCTTAGAGATGTTTGCTTAAGATGTCAAAGCATAAGTCTCCATGATCAAGATGACTTGAATACCACAAGTCAAAGGAACATCGTGTTAGTTATAGCCCTAAGAACCAATCATGTGATGGTTGAATAGGGAACATTTTGTATCATATTCTATAAAGGCAAAGGATTGGTTATTATATTTAAGTCTTGCTTGTGCCAGCTAAATTAAATATAGTAATGCCCTAGAAAAGTAGGTTCTTATCTACAGCACATCAATTGGCAGAATTGATTATGAGAGGCTGTAGAGAACACTTTCTAAATGTTCCTAGTCAAGTATTAATATGCAAGGGCAATATTAATACATAAAGACTAGCATGTAGGTCAATTGATGACTTGATCTCACAAGTCATGGATATATGATATCAAGTTGACACATGGGTATATATTAGAGAATATATACTGAACTGACCCGCCATGAGAAAGTTTCATGGATCGTTATATGAGTGTCATAAACTTTCTCATGTGACTATTGGTATGAATAGTCCTCAGACCTGAAGTCACTACGGTTCCCTACATAAGGAGTTGTGTACTTTGGTATCGTCAAACGTCACCCGTAACAGGGTGGACCATAAAGGCGATTACTGGGTATATAACAAATTATGCGGAGGGATGTGAGTGATGTAGATGGGATCTATCCCTCTCATATGGCCGAGTGATATCGGTGGGCCCCTTGATTGAGTAGAACTACTAAAGCATGGCCATGCTCGAATGAGTCAATATGAGATATTGAGCTCATTTGTTTGAGTTAGTTTACTCGGGGATCAAGAAACACATAGATTGATCGAGGATGACACGATCTATGCCTCATTGATCAATCGATATCAAGGATAGAAGGACACGGTCATATATTATAGTAGTCACGGAAGGTTAGTCGGATCTTGACTTATCTCAGAACTTGGGTAGCAATGATGTATTGCTAGATGCGCTCATTGCTTGTGTATCTAAGAGTTTAGGTCCACAAGCGTTATGAGAGCCTATAGGGTAACACACAAAGAGCATGATAATTAGAGGAATTAGAGTATTCTAGTTTGACTAGAATAATTTGGGAATAAGCTTAAGTACAAAATGGTTTTTGGACTTTAAGCTTAATGAGAATTTTAGCTAATTGATTTAATGAGATTAATTCAATATGTTACCTTATTGATTTAATAAGATTAATTCAATATGATAACATAAGCTTAATTGAATTAATAAGATTAATTCAATATGATTTAATTAATAAGATTAATTCAATATGATAACATAAGCTTAATTGAATTAATAAGATTAATTCAACATGCATGAATGCCACATAAGAATACCACATAAGCATGCCACATAAGCATGCCACCTAAGCATCCACCTAAGCTAGTTAAGGTGGAAGGAAACAAAATGGTTTTGTCTCCTTAAGTGGCCGACCAAACAAGGATATGTCTCAATGCAATGGATTGCATTGAATGTGTGGAGGTGAAAGGGTTTTTCCAACCCTATAAAAGACACCTCAAGTGGCCGGCCAAAGTAAGCATTGGCTTTTGTTGTTGGTGGAAGCTTTGGTTGTGTTAGTGGTGAGAAAGCTTGGTGGAAGCTTTAGTTGTGTGGGTTTGTGAGTGTAGGCTAGCAAGAAGAGGAGTCTTCTTCTTCCTTTCTCCTTTTCCCTCTCTTCCTCTCCTTTAGGGACTTCTCTAGCAAGAAGTAAAGGAGAGCTCTTCTAGTTTTCCTTTTGTGAGACAAGAGCGTGCTTGTGTGGATACGTATAGAGGCACGGACACTTGAACGTGCTAAAGATCCAACAAACCGAAAGGAAAAGCGGGATTAACAAGGGCACGCAACAAAGGTAATCCTCTCCTATAAGATAGGTTTGGTTTAGAGAAATTTATTTTATACGAGTTTGCTTTCGCATGGATCACTTGGAAGGGATCCTATTTTCCGTTGCGCATATGCCATTCGGCATACTAGAGATCCCTACAGTGGTATCAGAGCCACTTGCGAAAGATCGTATAAAAATAGGTTTTCTCTATTTTATATGTGATATAGAAGTAGGATAAATTTTATTATGAGTTGATAATTGCATTAGCAAATTTTCAAACATAATAAAATATCCAATGTCTTTTAAAAGTTAAAATGACATGGTGCATGGTTATGGCCTAGTCCCAAAAAGTTTGTGATTGTGTGTTGTAATTCTTAATACGGTCTGCGTGTCGTTCCTTTCTCCTAATATTCTTGTTGTAAAATTAGTTTTAGACTCGAATGTAACTCGAGTATTTCTCCTTTTGTAATGTACAAAACAAGGATGGAGGGTCCATTGGAAGATGAGGTTACAAGGAGGAAGTCAACACACAAGACAACCAAAAGGAAGCACTTAGGAGAAGATGCTATCCCTAGGTTGACCAATCAATCTTTTCATTGGCTTGAGAAGATTGTAGAATAGGGCCATAACCATGACACGTTAGTTTAATATGTATGTGATGCATGTTAGTTTAGCTTGTATGTGATGCATGATTAGTTTAGCTTATATGTGATGTATGCTAATATGTATATGATACATGTTTATTTCTTAATAAGTCTAAACGATATGCCTACCAAAGTTGGTACTCACTACTTCCTCGATCATTTGTTATTGGGTTTGCCAAAGCAAAGCAATGCATTTTATCTTGGAGGGGTGCGAGTGGACAATCGTGATGTCCCGCTTCATCGATCTTAGTCAAGACTTAATTAAGTGTTTTCTTAATTGGTTAAGAAAGTAGAGGCATATATTAGCTTTGAACATAAGTGTTAACATTAGTTTTGTGTGATTTCCGAACATCAGCTTTGTCTTAGAAGTGGTCGTTGCTCCGATATCCAAGAAGGCACCTGTGCCTCGCCACAGCCTGGAAGCTGGTTTAGGAATAAACACTAAACTAATCTAAAACTTAACCAAAGCTATTAAAGAGTTACATCAGATGTAATTGGCAAAAGATTGCCTACATAATTATACTACGTCTTGGGCGATTAGCCAAAGCTAACTCAAGACGAATTATGATGTGGATCTTTATCCCATATAAATTTATAGCTAAATAGTAGCTATGAGAATTTAGTGGGAGCCTCATTTAATTAAAGGCCTAATTAAATGATTTAGGTATGATACTTAACTTTGCATTTTAATGTTGTAGATCACCATGTCATCTAACACGACACACCCCCTCAACTTGCGATCTGTCCTTGAGAAGGACAAGCTCAATGGAGCAAACTTTCTTGACTGGTATAGGAACTTGAGGATTATCCTCAAGCAAGAACGCAAACTATATGTCCTAGAGCAGGCTACCCCTGAAATACACCCCTCGCCACTCGTCTTTGAAAAGGATGCTTATAAGAAGCATCAAGATGACGCATTAGATGTGTCATGCCTTATGCTTGCCACCATGAACTCTGAGCTTCAGAAGCAACATGAAAACATGGATGCCTATGATATGGTTGAGCATTTGAAACAACTATATCAAGGACAAGCTAGGCACGAGCGTTTTGAAGTGTCTAAGGCTCTTTTTGCATGCAAGATGCAAGAAGGAACACCTGTAGGAACTCACGTACTCAAAATGATTGGGTATGCGTTGAGAACCTTGAAAGACTAGGTTTTCCATGAGCCAAGAATTGGCAATCGATGTTATCTGCAATCGTTCTTAAGCATACAATCAATTCATGAATTATAACATGAATGAAATTGATAAACCTTTGCTGAGATTCTCGGCATGTTGAGAAGCTATGAACCAAATCTCAAGAAGAAAGTTAATGTACTAATGGTCAAGAAGGACAAAGGTAAGCGCAAAGGCAAGGGTAAGACCAAGCCAAAGGCAAGGCCAATTCATCCACTTCAAAGGGTAAAGGTAAAGTACCTAAGGAAGGGGGTGCTTCCATTGCGGTGAGGTGGACCTTTGCTTGAGGAAGTAAAGAACAAGAGAAGTGGGACTTCTGCCTCAGGTATACACGTTATAGAAGTTAATCTATCTATTTCTTCTACATGGGTATTAGATACCGGATGTGCATCTCACATTTGTACTAATGTGCAGGGTGAGAAATAGTAGAATAATGGCAAAGGGTGAAGTGGACCTACGAGTAGGCAATGGCATAAAAGTCTTCGTAGGAACATATTCTTTGTCTTTGCCTTTGGGCTTATCTTAGAACTAGAGGAGTGCTTCTATGTACGCATTAACAAAGAACATAATTTCGTATCTTGTTTAGACAAGAAAAACTTTTCTTTTATAATAAAGGACAAATGTTGTTCCATTTATTTAAATGAAATGTTCTATTGTAATGCACCACTTATGAATGGTCTCTATGTTCTAGATTTAGATAACCCAATTTATAACGTAAATACCAAGCAGTTCAAATCGAATGATTTGAACCCGGACATATCTCTCACGCATCGCCTAGGTCACATAAATGAAAAACGCATATCGACTCCATAAAGATGGATTATTGGACTCATTTGATTTTGAATCATATGAGGTATCGAGTCTTGTCTTTTAGGAAAGATGACTAAAACTCCATTTAGTGGACATGGCGAGAGAGCGACGGATTTGTTAGGACTCATACATACTGATGTATGTGGCCCTTTCAATGTCGAAGCCAGAGGAGGCTATAAGTACTTTATTACTTTCACTGATGATATGAGTAGATTTGGCTACTTATATTTAATGAGACATAAGTCAGAATCCTTTGAAAAGTTCAAAGAATTCAAGAATGAAGTACAAAACCAACTTGGTAAGCGTATTAAGCTACTTCGATCAGATCGAGGTGGTGAATACCTTAGTCAAGAGTTTCGTGATCACCTGGCTGAGTGTGGGATAATATCCCAACTCACTCCACCTGGAACACCACAATGGAATGGTGTATCTGAGAGGAGAAATCGTACTCTATTAGATATGGTACGATCAATGATGAGCCAGACTGATCTACCTACTTCCTTTTGGGGTTTAGCTCTAGAGACAGCCGCTTTCACACTTAATCGCGTTCCATCAAAAGCCGTAGAAAAGACACCATATACGATATGGACCGGGAAGAGTCCCAAAATGTCTTTTATAAAGATTTGGGGTTGTGAAGCTTACGTTAGACGTCAAGTCTCAGATAAACTAGGACCCAAATCAGATAAGTGTTATTTTGTAGGATATCCCAAGGAAACTAAGGGATATTACTTTTACAATCCCACACTTGGCAAGGTGTTTGTTGCGAAATCTTGTCTTTCTAGAAAGAGAATTTATTTCTAGAAATACTAGTGGGAGTAAAATTCATCTTGAAGAAGTTCAAGATGATGATAACACTAAGGCTTCGATGGAAAATGAACAGGCACCACAAAGTGTTGTGGATGAGGAATTTGTTGCCCAAAGAGTTGTGGAGCAAACACCTGTTCAAGTAGACCAACCTCTTCGTAGATCTAATAGGATCCGTCGTCAACCCGAGAGATATTCTTTTCTCTTGACTGACAACGGTGAAGTATTGCTTGTCGATCTTGACGAGCCTACATCCTATCAAGAAGCTATGATGAGCCCAGATTCTGAGAAATGGCTAGAGGCCATGAGATCCGAAATGGAATCCATGTTCACTAACCAAGTATGGACTTTGGTTGATCCACCTGAAGGGGTAAAACCCATTGGGTGTAAGTGGGTCTTTAAAGTAAAGACTAACATGGATGGTAATAAGCATACATATAAAGGTAGATTGGTGGCTAAAGGATTCAAACAAATTCATGGTATTGACTATGAAGAAACCTTTTCACCAGTTGCGATGCTTAAATCCATTCGGATCATACTTGCTATTGCAGCCTACCACGATTATGAGATCTGGCAGATGGATGTCAAAACCGCTTTTCTGAATGGAAAGCTACTCGAGGATGTGTACATGACACAACCTGAGGGTTTTGAAGATCCAAAGCATCCTGGAAAGGTATGCAAACTGCAAAGGTCCATTTATGGACTAAAGCAAGCCTCTCGAAGCTGGAATCTTCGATTCGATGATGCAATCAAAGAGTTTGGTTTCATCAAGAATGAAGATGAGCCTTGTGTCTACAAGAGAAATAGTGGGAGCACAGTTGTATTTCTTGTCTTGTATGTAGATGACATACTTCTCATCGGAAATGATATTCCCTCACTCCATCTGTGAAGATATGGTTAGGAATTGTTTCTCGATGAAAGACTTAGGTGAATTGCCTATATTCGAGGCATCAAGATCTATAGAGATAGTTCTAAACGATTACTTGGCCTAAGTCAGAGTACAGACATTGATAAAGTGCTAGATCGTTTTGCTATGCAAAATTCCAAGAAAGGATTTCTGCCTTTATCACATGGTGTGAGTCTTTCGAAGACTCAATGTCCCTCTTCTAAGGAGGAGAGAGATCGCATGGATAAGATCCCCTATGCATCTGTATAGGGTCTATCATGTACGCCATGCTTTGTACTCGTCCTGACGTCTCGTATGCTTTGAGCATGACGAGTAGATACGGTCGGATCGGTGAAAGTCAGCGGATAGCGGTCAAAAATATTCTTAAATACTTACGAAGGACAAGAATATTTCTGATATTTGGAGGCAATGAGGAGCTAATCAGAAGGGTTACGTGATGCAAGCTTCCAAAGCATAAGGATGACTATAGATCGCAATCGGGTCGTGTTTTGCACGAATGGTGGAGCCGTGGTGGAAGAGTTCAAAGCAGACACGCTTCTTGATTCTACAATGTGGCGAGTATATTGCGATCTCGATGCAGAAGGAGGTCATTGGCTCCGCAAGTTCATCGATGAACTTGGGGTAGTTCCTAGCATTGCAGATCCAATAGACCTCTGTGACAACAATGGGGCTATTGCGAGCTAAGGAACCTCGATCACATCGGACCGGACCAAACACATCTTTGCGGCGCTTCCATCTCATTCGAGAGATCATCGATAGAGGAGATGTGAGGATATGCTGATGTAAAGCGAAGCTAACATCGCAGATCCATTGACCAAGGCTTTGTACGGAGGAAGCATGATGGTCACACTAGGTCACTAGGTATTAGATATCATAGTGATTGGTACTAGTGCTAGTGGGAGATTGTTAGTTATAGCCCTAAGAACCAATCATGTGATGGTTGAATAGGGAACATTTTGTATCATATTCTATAAAGGCAAAGGATTGGTTATTATATTTAAGTCTTGCTTGTGCTAAATTAAATATAGTAATGCCCTAGAAAAGTAGGTTCTTATCTACGACATCAATTTGGCGGAATTGATTATGAGATGTAGAGACACTTTCTAAATGTTCTAGTCAAGTATTAATATGCAAGGGCAATATTAATACATAAAGACTAGCATGTAGGTCAATTGATGACTTGATCTCACAAGTCATGGATATATGATATCAAGTTGACACATGGGTATATATTAGAGAATATATACTGAACTGACCCGCCATGAGAAAGTTTCATGGATCGTTATATGAGTGTCATAAACTTTCTCATGTGACTATTGGTATGAATAGTCCTCAGACCTGAAGTCACTACGGTTCCCTACATAAGGAGTTGTGTACTTTGGTATCGTCAAACGTCACCCGTAACAGGGTGGACTATAAAGGCGATTACTGGGTATATAACAAAATATGCGGAGGGATGTGAGTGATGTAGATGGGATCTATCCCTCTCATATGACGAGAGTGATATCGGTGGGCCCCTTGATTGAGTAGAACTACTAAAATGCATGGCCATGCTCGAATGAGTCAATATGAGATATTGAGCTCATTTGTTTGAGTTAGTTTACTCAGGGATCAAGAAACACATAGAGTGATCGAGGATGACACGGTCTATGCCTCATTGATCAATCTGATATCAAGGATAGAAGGACACGGTCATATATTATAGTAGTCACGGAAAGGTTAGTCGGATCTTGACTTATCTCGTAACTTGGGTAGCAATGATGTATTGCTAGATGCCGCTCATTGCTTGTGTATCTAAAAGAGTTTAGGTCCACTGCCAACGTTATGAGAGCCTATAGGGTCACACACAAAGAGCATGATAATTAGAGGAATTAGAGTATTCTAGTTTGACTAGAATAATTTGGGAATAAGCTTAAGTACAAAATGGTTTTTGTACTTTAAGCTTAATGAGAATTTTAGCTAATTGATTTAATGAGATTAATTCAATATGTTACCTTATTGATTTAATAAGATTAATTCAATATGATAACATAAGCTTAATTGAATTAATAAGATTAATTCAATATGATTGAATTAATAAGATTAATTCAATATGATAACATAAGCTTAATTGAATTAATAAGATTAATTCAACATGCATGAATGCCACATAAGAATACCACATAAGCATGCCACATAAGCATGCCACCTAAGCATCCACCTAAGCTAGTTAAGGTGGAAGGAAACAAAATGGTTTTGTCTCCTTAAGTGGCCGGCCAAACAAGGATATGTCTCAATGCAATGGATTGCATTGAATGTGTGGAGGTGAAAGGGTTTTTCCAACCCTATAAAAGACACCTCAAGTGGCCGGCCAAAGTAAGCATTGGCTTTTGTTGTTGGTGGAAGCTTTGGTTGTGTTAGTGGTGAGAAAGCTTGGTGGAAGCTTTAGTTGTGTGGGTTTGTGAGTGTAGGCTAGCAAGAAGAGGAGTCTTCTTCTTCCTTTCTCCTTTTCCCTCTCTTCCTCTCCTTTAGGGACTTCTCTAGCAAGAAGTAAAGGAGAGCTCTTCTAGTTTTCCTTTTGTGAGACAAGAGCGTGCTCGTGTGGATACGTATAGAGGCACGGACACTTGAACGTGCTAAAGATCCAACAAACCGAAAGGAAAAGCGGGATTAACAAGGGCACGCAACAAAGGTAATCCTCTCCTATAAGATAGGTTTGGTTTAGAGAAATTTATTTTATACGAGTTTGCTTTCGCATGGATCACTTGGAAGGGATCCTATTTTCCGTTGCGCATATGCCATTCGGCATACTAGAGATCCCTACACATCGCACTTAAGCTACACTAAGAACTTCATTGACATATCTATATATGCAGAGAACCATATGAAGTCTTACGGCTGGTCATTCCAATGAACTAGTTACCATAACTAGCATCCACGATTAACTCTGGACATCACTATGTCTCCAGCCAGTGAGAATCAACTGCTTGGATACACCAAGGAGTATACCTCGTGCTAGTCTCGACAGAATTGATGGTGTCCAAATCCATCAATTCATCGACTAGGGATAATTTCGATACATCACAATTACACATGTAGAGATACTCACTAGTTGTGATCCAATCACAAATTCTCTCATGCTGTGAATCGTATCGTGGACATTCAGTAAATGAGTTTAAGATCCAATCAAATACACAAAACATGTATACTCAAATAGTGAATCTTCATTTATCATATAAATGGTTCATACATAAGGCGATTGCCTTAGGACATCTCTCATATATTACTAACAGACTCCCACTTGGCCTAATGCCAATCGCTACGGTATCCAATACCATAAGCTCGAACATGACCCTCAAACTTACTTTGAGGTAATGCCTTAGTCAAAGGATCCGCTAAGTTCCTTTCAGTGGGAATTTTCTCGATTTGTATTTCGTTACTACTGATGATCTCTCTGATAAGATGATAGCGGCGAAGCACATGTTTGGATCATTGATGAGACCACATCAAGTTCAGAGATGAACTTCTTGATCCAAACCGCTTCCTTTGCTGCTTCCAAAGCTGCAATGTATTCTGCCTTAGTGGCAGAATCCGCTATAGTGTCAAGCTTGGAACCTTTCCAACTTATTGCGCCTCCATTCCAGGTGAATACATACCCAGACTGAAACATGGAATCATCCTTGTCTGTCTGGAGCTGGCATCCGTATGCCCACGTATCACCATGTACCCTTCTCCATATATTAGGAACACATCCTTAGTTCTTCTCAAGTACTTAAGGATCGTCTTAACAGCCGCCCAATGATCCATTCCTAGATCGGACTGGTATCTGCTCGTGACACTCAGAGCGTACGATACATCGGGCCTTGTACATAACATAGCATACATGATAGATCCTATTGCGGATGCATAGGGAATCTTACTCATGCAAATCCTCTCGTCTTCTGTGCGCGGACACATAGACTTCGAAAGGTGTACCCCATGCCTGATGGGTAAGAAACCTTTCTTGGATTCCGACATGCTAAACCTCTTTAGCACTCAGTCTATATATGTAGACTGCGAAAGACCAAGCAACCGTTTCGATCTATCTCTATAGATCTTAATCCCGAGGATGTAGGTTGCTTCTCCCAGGTCTTTCATGGAGAATGTCTTGGATAACCAAACTTTCACTGACTGTAAGATTGAAACATCGTTTCCTATAAGTAGTATGTCATCGACATACAATACTAGGAACACGACTGCACTCCCACTAACCTTCTTGTACACACAAGGTTCATCTGGATTTTGTGAGAAATCAAACTTTTTGATTGTCTCATCAAAACGGATATTCCAGCTCCTGGATGCTTGCTTCAATCCATAAATGGACCGTTGCAATTTGCATACCTTGGTTTTATCAACCGATGTGAAACCCTCAGGCTATATCATATACACGTCCTCGAGCAGGTTTCCATTAAGGAAAGCTGTTTTCACATCCATCTGCCATATCTCATAATCATAATGAGCCGCTATGGCCAGGAGCATGCGAATGGATTTAAGCATAGCTATAGGCGAATAGGTTTTGTCATAATCAACACCTTGCTTTTGACGATATCCTTTCGCCACCAATCTAGCCTTATAGGTAATCACATTACCATCCATGTCGGTTTTCTTCTTGAAAACCCACTTGCACCCTATAGGCTTTATCCCTTCAGGTGGGTCAACCAAGTTCCAAACTTGGTTTTCTTACATGGAATCCATTTCCGACTTCATGGCACCAAGCCACTTATCCCTTTCTGAACTTGTCAGCACTTCTTCATAACTGGTAGGCTCCTCATCATCAATGAGTAACACGTCGTTCGATTCACTTACGAGAAATCCATATCTCTCAGGAATATTGCGTGTTCTACCAGATCTACGAAGATGTGGTGTTACAATAGGTCCAAATTGATTGCTCATCACTATGAGTTATCCATTATGCTTCACCTGTATCTCATCAATGTCTATTTGAGTCTCTCGAGCCTCCTCAAGCTCGGCGACACTCCCTTTTTTCTTGCAAGAGAAACTCTTTCTCTAGAAACACAGCATGCCTTGAAACAAACACCTTTTGTTCCACAGGATGATAGAATTGGTAACCCCTTGTTTCCTTAGGGTATCCAATAAATAGACATTTATCAGACTTAGCATGCAATTTGTCTGATACTGTCTGTTTCACATAAGCAGGACAACCCCATATCTTCAAGTAAGATACATGAGGTTTCTTACTATTCCATATCTCATATGGAGTAGTTGAGACTACCTTGGTAGACATTCTGTTTAACAAGTAAACAGCTGTCTGAAGTGCATAACCCCAAAAGGACTTGGGAAGAGTCGCATGATTCATCATTGACCTGACCATGTCCAACAAGGTCCGGTTACGCCTCTCGGATACACCATTATCTTTGTGGTGTATAGGGCGGAGTCCATTGAGACAATATGCCATTGTCTCTTAGGTAATCAAGAAACTCCTGACTTAAGTATTCACCACCTCGATCCGATCGAAGTATTTTAATACACTTGTCATGTTGTTTCTCTACTTCATTTCTAAACTCTTTGAACCTTTCAAAGGCTTCAGACTTGTGTTTCATCAAGAACACATACCCAAACCGTGAGTGATCATCGGTGAAGGTAATGAAGTAGCTATAGCCTCCTAATGCTTGAGTTGACATAGGTCCACATACATCAGTATGTACTAGACCTAGTAACTCTCCCACTCGTTCACCTTTTTCAGTAAAAGGTAACTTAGTCATCTTGCCTTTTAAGCATGATTCGCATGTATCGTATGAATCCAATTCAAACGATTCCAGAATTCCACATCGGTGTAATTCGGACATGCGTTTCTTGCTTATATGGCCAAGACGACAATGCCACATATAGGAGTCTATTTGATTATCCTTTCGAGCACGCGTATTGCTCGCTTCGATATTGAAAATGTCACTGGATACGTCCAACGTATAAATGCCATTACTCAAAGTTCTAGTTCCATAAAGTACGCCATTCAAAGTTATATAACAATAATTGTTACTAAACGTCAAATGGAAACCATTTCTATTTAAACAAGAAATAGAAACAATGTTCTTTATTAGAGAAGGAACATAATAGCAATTGTCCAGTTCTAAGACTAGTCCACTAGGGAGCTTCAGCAAATAAGTTCCGATGGCGACCGCAGCAACCTTTGCTCCATTGCCAACTCGCAAATTTGACTCCCCTCTGACAAGTCTTCTTCTATTCCTTAGCCCCTGTATGTCATTACATATATGTGAGCTACACCCAGTATCCAATACCCAAGTGTCCAAGGAAATAGAATGACAATCAATAACGAAGATACCTGAAGAGGATGGGGCATCGGATGCCTTCTTCTTCTTCATGGACTCAAGATAAATCTTGCACTTTCTTCGCAAATGGCTCTCCTTGCCATAATGATGGCAAGTTTCCTTTTGTGCTAGTTCTACCTTCTTAGCCTTTCTCTTCTTTCCCTTCTGCTGTTCCTTTGACTTCCTCTTAGAACCTTTCTTCGAGGAATCAACTAATAGCACTGTCCCCTGCTCATGCTTCTCAGAAGACTCCACAGTCTTCATCATATTGTGCAGTACCATAGATGAACCTTCTAGCATCTCAGAGGTGAAGAGGAGCTTTGAGACTTCGAACCTTTCGAATCTCACTTGCTCATCAACCAACTCTCAAAGATGAAGGACTACGATATGAGCATCCATATGCTCATGCTGCTTTCGTAGCTTGGGTTCCATCGCGGCTAGTATGATGCAACTCATTTGTTCAGAATCACTCACATGTTTCTGATAGGCCAACAATTGGTCCAGAGTTGTATCGTCACTATGATGGGCGGGAAGAGGCACTTCGAGGACATTTGCAAGCTTTTCCGCCTTGAGAACAATTCTCAAGTTTCTAAGCCAGTCCAGGAAGTTAGGCCCAGTCAGTTTGTTCGAATCCAAAATAGTGTGCAAATTCAAAGACGTCATGATCAATTTATTGACCTAGAAATACAAAACGAGCATATATGAGAAAATGATTTTAAAATGCATCAATATACATTTATAAATCCCATTCATTTTTCGAATTTCAAAAATCCCAAAATCACTTTGGGAGATCGTAGGTCCATCTCCGAATAGGCTGATATCCATCATAGTTATGAACAACCTTGGAGAGAGTCCAACAAGCCATTCATAACTACGACGGTAGGTATCGTCTATACCGATTGCATATCACGTATATGCAACTATCACAATGTGCTATCAACTAATTGAATGTTCACACATACATCGGGTTGTTAACACATTAACAAGTATGCATCATATGCATAGTACCCAACTTCACCTCCCTTTACATCGACCTTGGAGAGAGTCCAACAAGTCGATGCTCCAGGTTAAAGCCAACCCATTAATCGAGAAATAGTTTTAATATGGTTAGAGCACATTCAACCAATTAGCCCAGCTTGGAGAGAGTCCAACAACCAAAGCTAACAATTGACCTCTGACTCTTACCATATTAGTATTAAACTATTCCATGGTTTGAACATGTTCGGGTTCGAGCCGGGCTTGGAGAGAGTCCAACAACCCAAACAAGAAACGGAACTCTGGTTCTAACCATATTAATGGAAGGTGTAGGCTTTAATATTGTTTAAGGGTTTTTATGTCTCATCCTCTTTGCATGCAAATAACTATTATCTACATGGCATGACATACATGGCATACATCTACATGTCACGACACGCATGACATAATGTTATGCATCTAATGCAATTACATGGCATACAATTATGTCATGTATATATTTCCTTATATGTCATAACTATTTATGGAAATAAAATATGTTTAAGATTTGATTCTCCAAATCAAATCATAATTAAATTAGGAAACAAATTTCCAAATCTAATCACATATTTTATTCATGGAATTATTTGATTAAGGAAAATCTATTTAGGAAACCAATTTCCTAAATCATTAAAACTACTTATGGAAATAAAATATTTTAAGATTTGATTTCCCAAATCAAATCATGATTAAATTAGGAAACAAATTTCCAGAATATAATCAAATATTTTATTTATGGAAAATATCGATTTCCATAAATACTTCCAACTTTCCAAAAGTGGAAGATTTCCATAAATACTTCTAGACTTTCCAAAATTGAAAAATTTCCATAAATACTTCTAAATTTCCAAAATTAGAAAATTTTCAGAAATACATTATGACTATCGCAAAACCATTTTTACGATTATGTCGAAACACAACCTGGGCTCTGATACCACTGTTGGGTTTCCGGCACCCCGGCGTGTGTGTGTTCGATCATGTTTCGTAAACATGAACACAGCGGAAGCAATAAAATAATAAATACTCCTATTTATTACAACACACACAACACACGAATGCATATTACAACAAGTGTAGACATAACCGTAAATTTAAATTTGCAATAAAAGGAAATTTATCTACGTTATACCTTTCGTATGACGTGTAGCGGGAACGACATCAACCGGAACGATCCTCGCTAGAATCGTCTCTATCCGTATCCACGCCGAGTTCCTCGGGATGACTTCGCTAAGCCACGAGCTTCGTCTTCGTACGGGTTACTAGCCTCGTGTTGAAGACGACATGATCGAGAGATGATCACGATCCGAATCCAAATTCGGATCCAAAATGAGTCCTCAAAACTCGCTTCTCCGGAGAGGTATTCGTCAACCGATTGATGAAACCTTCGTCCTCCACCTTAGAGGATTACCGGAGATCGAATCCCCGGTAAGTTATCCGCTGTCGGAGCTCTAACCATCGTCCAAACGACGCTCAGACGAGAGGAGAAGAAGCTGTCCAGAAAACTGGACAGCTTGGTGGAGGAGTAGGCGCCGGCCAAAACAAGGAAGCCAAGTGCTCACCTTTTCACCGAGGCCTAGGAAGATCACCGGAGGGTCGCCGGAGGATCACCGGCTGAAGCTTGGTCACCGGCAAGGAGCTGGACGCCGGCACAAGGCAGGCGCCAAGGAGCTTGGGCGGCACACCTAGGTTGGGCGGCACAACTAGGTTGGGCGGCAACTCCAACTAGGGTTTGGATTGGTTAGGGCTTAACAATCCCTTAAGCCCTCTTTTATAGAGAACTAATTCTCTTAATGGTTAATGGATCATATCCATAAAGCCCGTTAACCCGCTCCATTAAGATAAGTTAAAATAAACCAAACCATGATGGTTTATTTTAAGTTAAAACGAACCAAACCAACTTTTGGTTCATTCGTTTAAAATAAACCAAACCCTTTGGTTTATTCTCCTCCATTGGATTAGAACCAAACCATTTTGGTTCATCCATTATGTCTTCATAAGACACGGCCCATCCACGCTTCCATTGCGACTGAAACCATTTCATGCTCGCTTTATGTTTGGTCCAACCAAACCTAGTTTCTCTCGGTCTGAGAATCCCATTCTCAAGCTCGTTTTAAATACTTTGGATTACGCTCGTTGTGCGTGTGACCAAATAGGTTCTCGGTTTATGTTGGCCATCTATAATTAACCATTAATTATAGAACGATCATGAGTGGCACCTAGTAGTACATCATGATCCCCAATTAACCGAAAAGATCCAGCGGTTGATCCGAACTATTTCGAAACCCTTGATGAGCTCGAATGAATCGTGCCCCATTCCCTTCACTCATCTTATACCCACTTGGTTCAGGACATGGTCTATTGTGTCAGTCCCCACTAGGCTGACTACGTCACACCTAGCCCAAGTATCATTTCCTCGTCCTACGGATTCTAGTTACTCCACATGTATCGAAGAGTACCTTACTCTAAACATGTATTGCTTTGGCCAAAGACTTTAGTAACAATCCGACGAGAGGCCATGGGTATACATCTCCTCGCAAGGAGTGGTGAATCCTTTATAGGCTATTCAAACACCTTCGATCATTTCAACTTATACCCAATCATCCCGGGTCCACATCTCCTTAGAGATGTTTGCTTAAGATGTCAAAGCATAAGTCTCCATGATCAAGATGACTTGAATACCGTAAGTCAAAGGAACATCACACTTAAGCTACAGTAAGAACTTCATTGACATATCTATATATGCAGAGAACCATATGAAGTCTTACGGCTGGTCATTCCAATGAACTAGTTACCATAACTAGCATCCACGATTAACTCCGAACATCTCTATGTCTCCAGCCAGTGAGAATCAGCTGCTTGGATACACCAAGGAGTATACCTCGTGCTAGTCTCGACAGAATTGATGGTGTCCAAATCCATCAATTCATCGACTAGGGATAATTCAGATACATCACAATTACACATGTAGAGATACTCACTAGTTGTGATCCAATCACAAATTCTCTCATGCTGTGAATCGTATCGTGGACATTCAGTAAATGAGTTTAAGATCCAATCAAATACATAAAACATGTATACTCAAATAGTGAATCTTCATTTATCATATAAATGGTTCATACATAAGGCGATTGCCTTAGGACATCTCTCATATATTACTCACAGTTTGGGCAATCCCTTTTGTCCAGGATTAAATTTTTTTTAATCCGGAGACATCGAAGGAATCGCCATGATCAAGCAATTGAGGTGAAGTGGGAAGCGAAGTTTCCCCTCACGGATCAATGAAGCAAAACCCTTCATATCCAACTCCTCCTCATGGTCCCTATTGTAGCCTATTAAAACCCTCATGAAACTTAGATCAAACGGACACGATTAAAAGGAGGCTTGGGCTAAATCTATATAAAGGAGGCCAAGGCTTGGGCAGCAACAAGGAATTGGAGATTCTAGGGTTTGCTTCTAAAGCTTTGGGCGGAAACTAGGTTTTGGCTAGGGTTTGTTGGTTGGCATTGGAGGTGGCTAGGGTTTGCTTCTCATCTTGGGCAGCGACAACCTAGGGTTGGCTTCTCCTTTTGGTCGGCGGTAACAAGACCCATCATCAAGACTTGGCTGATGCCTCTCCCTCTCCTTTGGCCGGCGGCAAGAAATCAATCTTGGCCGGCACATCCTCTCCCTCTCCTTAGGGTCGGCAGACACCAAGCTTGGTGCTTGGTGCTTGGTGCAAGCAAGGAGAAGAAAGGAGCCGAGTATTCTTTGTTGGTGCAATCGACCCAGGTCATGATTGACCAGGACTCAAGTTTGACTCGAGTGATGTTTTGATGTTTCGACAAAAACATATAACAATGTAATTGTCATAGGAAAGTCCAAGTCTTGGGTACTTTGCATGGAAAGTCCAAGTGGGACACTTGGCATTTGGGAAGTCTAAGCATGGGTCTTGCCATGGAAAGTCCAAGCATGGGTCTTGGCATGGAAAGTCCAAGTGGGACACTTGGCATTTGGGAAGTCCAAGCATGGGTCTTGGCATGGAAAGTCCAACATGGGTTGACAAGGGAAAGTCCGAGCTTGAGTCTTGGCATTTGAGAAGTCCAAGGGGTTTGATATTGGCGGCGTAAAGTCCAAGCGGGAGTCTTGGCAGCATATGTCCAATAGTTGACGGCGTAAAGTCCAAGCGGAGTCTTGGCGGCATAAGTCCAAAGTGCCTTGGTAGTGTAGACACCATTAGCATGACATAGCCGATGGAAGCACCTGAGGGCTAGCGCGATGGATAAACAAGTCATGGATGACTTGGAGGGATCCGAGAGGCGTGAGGCTGATGGAGGTGACTAGAAGGCTTAGGTCTAGGCTAAGGGTGATCTAGCAAGTATGGGGACACCATACTTGGGTTAAAACCTCATCTTTGAGGTTGGCAGTCGACTGACATTATGGCCGGTTCGACTGCCGTGAGTCGACTTGAGTTCGACTGTCGGATTGGGGCTGAAAGTGTCTTTGGCCGCGTGATCATTGGTTGATCACCGCGCCATGGGTGGTAGTCGATGATGATTTCGCCATGAGCACGCTTCGTAGCTAATCAGCCAGACCACGGCCGATCGCAATATTGCGCTGATCGCCAAGAGTCCCGTTGGAACTTGTCCAACGTGGATTGAGCCGTTGTCTCACAGCTACAGTGTTGGCAGTCGACTGCCAGGCGGAAATCCAGCTTGACGCAGGATAAAAAGGGGAGCTCATGGAGGATTTCGGTATCAATTATTTAGGAGCTTTGTTGAGGCAATTTGAAGGTGATTTGCAGGTGCATTTCAGGGTCCTTCAAGCTCATCCAAGCAACCGACAAGCAAGCACTCAAAACCCTAGTTTGTAAAGTGTTCTTTACATTTTCACTTGTATTTGCTTGTTTACTTTGTATTACTTGTTGTAATTCATTGTACGAGGTTTCTCCACCTCCGACTTGTTGTCGAGAAGGAGTTTATTGCTTAGTGGTGTTTGTGGCATCACTAGGGTTCGTACGAACCCAATCCATGGAGTAGGAACCATTCTGTTCCGAACCACGTTATATCTTTGTGTTCGTGGTTGTTTCATTTTGTTATTGCTTTTATTATTACTATTCCGCTGTGCATAACGAGTTTTGTAGAGATGATCATGATCGAATTCCATTATCGAACGATCACGACGCTATTCACCCCCCCTCTAGCGGCCTCAAATCTCCTACAATTGGTATCAGAGCCCGGGGCTCTTCTACGGATTAACAACCCGAAGTCAAGATGCTAGAGGAACAAGATGGAATTCAAGGAGAGATTGGGTGACGACATCAACGTTCCGCCTTCCTTCGACCGTGAAGATTTCGCGTATTGGAAAAGTAGGATGATGCATTTTCTAATGTGTGATTTTGATAATTGGATTAGTGTCTTAGTAGGTTTTGACACTCCAAAAGACGAAGAAGGAAGAAAAATCAAGAAGAAGAATTGGAGTCAAGAACAACTCCGATACTATAACATCAACAATAAGGTAATGGGTATTTTGCTTAATATAATCCCTAATGATATTTTGATCAAGATAGGGGATTGTAAAGACGCCAAGGAGGTATGGAACAAATTGAAAAAATTCCATGAAGAGCCTCACTCAATCCAAGAAGATGAGGAGGATGAGGAAGAGAGCTCATCCTCACAAGAAAGTGAGGATTCGGAGGTCGAGGAGTGTTCGACATTCGAGGAGGAAGAAGTGATGGAAGAGGTAGAATTAGAAGAAACCTCAACCTCTAGGATTGAGGGGGAGGAGATTAGAACATCTACACCTGAGCAACCCCAAGAAGAAGCTTCGACATCCGGTCAAGATGAAGAAGCTCAAAATCCGATTCCGGCACCTACAACCACCCAAGGTAACTCAAGCATATGTGTTAATAATAAAATGCATATAATATGTTTTGAGTGTAGAGAAATCGGGCACTACAAAACCAAGTGCCCAAAGAAGGTTAGGAAAGCTCCACCGGCACAAATAGTCAATGAAGTCGGTGCCCCCACTAGAAGAAGCAAAGAGCATGTCATTTGCTTCAAGTGCCAACAACCGGGACATTACCGGAATCAATGCCCGAAGGGGGAAAGGAAGAGGCAAAATGGAGCATCACAAGTAGGGGGAGCCTCGAAGGCAAACCCTAAGATATATCTAAATAATGCTCCTTCTAATTTAAATGTTAAAAAGCATGCTAGGAATTTTAAGTCTCTTGCAATTCATCATGAAAAGCATGCTAGAGATAAATATTTGTGTTTAGGATCTAAGAGTGTCCACTTAGGAAATAAGGAGAAATTTGGGACTAATGTCCCTAAAAATACCCTACCTAGGGAATCTATCAAGAAAATACAAGAGCACATAGGTTTGAATCCCAAGTGGACTAGACATATGCCTAGGAAGTCCCATGCCCAAAGACCAAATCAAAATTCTAAAATTGGGCAATTAGAATTAGAGAACCAAGCCTTGAGGTCAAGGCTTGAAAAACTAGAAAAGACCCTCAAGATTATGCAAAATCAAATTTAAGGGTCTAATGGTCAAAGTCAAGGGTCAAAACCTCAAAGTCAACATCTAGGACCCAAGAAACAAAAGTCAACCGAGGGCAAGAATGGGTTGGGTCACAAACCTAAGCCTAAGGTGGCTTACCATAGTGTTCCATTTGATTATGGAACACAAACTAGGTCTAGGAAGACCAAGGTCAATTGTGAAGTCATCCCTAAGGTTGACCAAAGGTTGTGCCTAGTGGCTAGGGTTTCTAGGAAATCTAGGGTGGCCACTAAGAAGGTTGCAAGGGGAGTTACCCCTAGAGAAGACCTAGGCGAGACCACAATGACCAAGGCTAACAAGCCTAGGAGGGTCATTAGGAGGGTATCTAGGAAGGTTATCCCTAAGGAATACCTAATTAACCCAAGGAGCTCAAATCGGTTTTGGGTTCCTAAGAGCATGATTGATTCACGCTAAATGGGTTTAGGGTGTGTCAACCTTGATTGGATGGGTAGTTAACTAAACCATGATAAAGGTGGAATTTTAGATCATTTTCAAGGTTATGGTTACCTTGGAAGTATATTTGAGCTTTAATCCTAAAAGATTTTTAGGATGTGCCAATATTATTTGAGAAGTTTGATAAATTGATCAAATTGACACAATTTAGGTTTAGAGGTTAGTGTGTCATTTTGGGTTTTTGACATACTAGGGAGAAAAGTAGAAATATGGCAAAATATAATTAATTATATGAAATGACAACTAATATTAAATTTTAGGTATTATTATACATATATATTTTATATGCCATGCTTTGTTTTCCATATGCCATGTCATGACATCATGCTTATTTTTATCATTTATATGTCATGATTATGTTTAGGAATTAGGATTGAATGTCATGAGTTTAAGTTTTATATCATATGCCATGACATCATGATCATTGGCCATGTTTTATTTTTGCTATTATTATGCCATGATCATTTCATGCATTTAATTGATTAAAATTGATTTAAGGACAATGGTATGACTTGGAGTCCCATTTATAAGGGAATCAAGTAGAGTTACTTTAGAAAAGTGCATGAAACCCTAGTTTAGGGAGAACAAAACCCACATCTCACATAACATTGACTTGTATGTGTATTTATACACCCTTGATACATGTGAGATGCTAGGATATGAGTTGAGTTCAAGGTGCATAGTCTTTGCATCTAGGTGAACTAAAACTCATCTAATTTCAATAGTGGATCATTGGGAAAGCTTGTGTACAAGTTATGTACATTAAGACCAAGGAACATGATCCAATATAGGTTTTCAAAAATATTTTAAACTCATTTTAGAAAACCTTGGTGAAGCCTATCTTTTGATAGCAATCACCATTGATGAGATTGATACAAAGTGAGCTAAAACATTGAAGTTTTTCTTCACTTTTGTATTTTGTATCAATTTCGATATTTTATGGGTAAAATAATTTCCAAATATTTTTCACCCATTGTATTGACTATAAGTAATATACGTATCAAATTTTGTAATTTTTCGATATACGTAGAATTACTTATGACTTTTCAAAATTCAATTCTGATAGTTGAAATTCGAGAATTTCAGTTATCGATCATTATCGCTGATGGCGCGGTGATGTAGTGTGATCGTGATTACTGTAAGTAGTCGACTGCCAAGTCTGATTTCGAGAAAACTAGGTTTGTTTAGCCTGTGTTCAGCTGTGATTAAGGTCCCTAACCATTGTTAACCCCAGGATATGCTTTGGGAAGCATTATAAAGGGTGAAAATCCATTGGATATGGATTAGGAGAGTTTTTAGGATTTGTATCAATCTTAAGGTGAGTAAAAGTTCTATGTTAAACTTTGAACCTTGATTTTGATGGTTTAGAGTTCCTATTGGCTTAGTGACTTCCCAAGGACATTGTTGGTGCAATGGTCAAGGGGGAGCAAGCCTTTAGGGGGAGTTATCCATCTTGGGATGATGGATGTGTTTCTCTTCTTGAAGGGGGATAAGTTATTGGGAGAGTATCATCAATTGGGAAAATTGATGGTATTTTGAGAGACACAATTTGGAAATTGGGAGAGTGGATAGGATTGCCTTTCTTGAGTGATATGGGACTTATCATTAGGAAGATGGTAGGCATCCTAGGTATCTTTGGACCAAGGGGGAGATTATAAGATCTCATTGGGACATGAGACTTTGACCTCCTTGGAGAGACCTTAGCGTCTTGCATTCCAAATCTTTTAATTAACTCCTTAGTGTATTTTTGTTGATATAGGTATATACCATCCTTAGTTTGTTTAATTTGTAGACCTAAAAAGAAACTTAACTCGCCTACCAAGTTCATTTCGAACTCACTTTCCATGAGCGAAATGAACTCGTTTAGTAAGGCTGAGTTAGAGGTTCCAAAAATTATATCGTCTACGTAAATTTGAGCTATGAATATTTCTTTACCTAAGGTTTTTACAAAGAGAGTTGGGTCAACTAAGCCTTGGTTAAACCCTTTTGACTTAAGATGGATTGAAAGTCTCTCATACCAAGCTCGAGGAGCTTGTTTAAGTCCATAGAGAGCTTTCTTAAGTTTTAGAACATGGTCGGGTTTATCTAGATTTTCGAATCCGGGGGGTTGGCTGACATAAACTTCTTCTTTAATGTATCCATTTAGGAATGCCGACTTAACATCCATTTGAAACAGCTTAAATCCTCGATGTGCGGCATAAGCTAGCAACATTCGAATGGATTCGAGTCTAGCTACTGGGGCATAGGTTTCGTCGTAATCTAAGCCTTCGACTTGGCTAAACCCTTTGGCGACTAACCTAGCCTTGTTTCTAACTACTTCACCTTTATCATCAAGCTTATTTCGAAACACCCACCTTGTTCCAATTATCGTTTTGTCTTTAGGTGGTGGTATTAACTCCCACACTTCATTCCTAGTAAATTGGGCTAGCTCTTCTTGCATTGCAATAATCCAATCGGGATCAAGAAGAGCTTGTTCAATTGATTTGGGTTCTATCTTTGAAATTAAGGAAATTTGACTAAGGTTCCTATAGGATGCTCTAGTTCGAACTCCTAGATTAGGATCTCCTATCACTTGATCGATAGGGTGGTTAGTCTGAATCCTAGATTGGGTTGGGTTTGTGTCACCTAATGCTTGATCAATGGGGTGACTTGGTTGAACACTAGTTTGGTTGGAGTCATCTATCACTTGATCAATAGAGTGACTAGGTTGACCTAGGTTAGGATTAACACTAGACCTGATCTCCGGATCAGAGTTAGGTTTAGTATGAATCGGCTCGCTAATTGGGGTTGCCGGGGGTTTTGTAGGTTCATGTCCTTCATCAAATACTACATTGATAGTCTCCTCGACTCTAAGGGTGTCGTGGTTATATACTCTATAAGCTCTACTTGTAGTTGAGTATCCTAGAAAGATTCCGGTCGTGGTTTTGGATGTAAATTTCCCTAGGTAATCCTTAGTATTTAGGATATGTACCTTACACCCAAATACCCTAAAGTACTTGATGTTAGGTATTTTATCGTGATAAATCTCGTACGAGGTCTTAAGGTGCCTCTTTACCATAAGGATCCTATTTTGGACATAGCAAGCCGTGCTAACGGCTTCTGCCCAAAACCTATCGGGTAGGTCGTATTCATTCAACATGGTCCTAGCGGCTTCTTGTAGAGTTCGGTTTTTCCGCTCCACTAGGCCATTTTGTTGAGGGGTCCTAGGGCAAGAGAATTCATGGTGGTATCCGTTTAGGTTACAGAAGTCGATGAACCTTTGATTTTCGAATTCACCACCATGATCGCTTCTAAGTCTTTTAACCTTAAGGTCTTTTTGATTCTCGATTAATTTGAATAGATTGATTAATTGATCTAGGGTATCATTTTTATGTTTGATGAACCTAACCCAAGTAAACCTGGAGTAGTCGTCAATTATGACTAAGCAATATTGACTTCTATTGAGAGACTTGGCTCCATGTGAATCGAATAGATCCATATGCAGGAGCTCAAGTACACTTGAGGTTCGTTCTTGGTTAGTTAACTTGTTTTGTGTCCTAGGTTGTTTTCCTTGTTGACAAGCATTACAGATTTTATTAACCAAATTGTTGAGTTTGGGTAAGCCTCTGACTAAGCCACTCTGACTCATCTTGTGGACGAGTCTTGGGTGCGAGTGACCGAGTCATCGGTGCCACAACCATGATTCCTCTTTCCGTGTCATAAGACACTTAGTTGAGGAGTTGGTTAAGTTGATCGTATAAATGTTGTTATTTCTAGTTCCTTTAAGAATTGTTTTAGAGGTTTCGTTGGTATTAATTACGCATTCATTTTCTAGAAATATAACCTTATAGTTATTATCACACAATTGGCTTACACTAAGTAAGTTATATTCAAAATTCTCTACAAGTAATACATTTTTAATAACAAAATTCGTGTTAAGCTCGATATCACCTGATCCGATGATTTTGAGCTTGCCGTTATTCCCAAAGGCTACCGATCCTTGTCGTTTGAATCGAAGCTTTGTGAATTTGAGTTGATCCCCGGTCATGTGTCGGGAGCAACCGCTGTCCAACATCCATTGATCCTACACACAAGGTGGTTGGATTGGATGTTAGATTTTTTGTTAAGAAAATTGGTTGTAAGTTGTTAACCCTAGGTCATCTCACCGGAGTCTATATGATCAAGCATGTTATACTTATGTGTTTTTTTTAGATGACTTCCAATTAAGTTGATTAAGTGGATTTAGGTTCAAGTAATTTTATGTTAGATTTGGATTTAACCCTAGGCTTGTCAAGTTTACCTTTTCAAGATCATGGCTTCCAGGTCGTGGCGAGGCACAGGGGTCTTCTTTTATCGGATCATCGACCACTTCCTTAGACAAAGCCATTTTCAAGAAAATGATGACTTGACTCACCTAAAATTATTTCCTCGTCTAACTAGTTATTTTTGAAAAGAGGCTCCCCGAGGCTCAATCTTTTTGAAGAATTTTAGTTGGTTATGTTTTTTAAAAGAGGCTCCCCGAGGCTCAATCTTTTCGAAGAATTTTAGTTGGTTATGTTTTTGTTCTAAGTGAGTTCACAAGTTTTAAAGTACAAACTTTCTAAGTTAAAGCATGCAATTTCTAAGTTAAAGCACAAACATTTTAAGTTAAAACATGCAATTTCTAAGTTAAAGCACAAACATGTTTTGTACTGGCTCCCCCTAGACCGTTGAATCGGTTCGGTCTATCCACATAGTGGATTTGGTCCTTGGGAACCCAGTACGGGTTGGATCCTAGAGTTGAAATCAAAAAGTTCTTAGGGACCCATGCTTGGACATGTTTCTTATGTCGACTTACAATCGACATATATGACCTATTAGTCATGTTTGAGTTAAACCCTAGTCCACCCTTGTTGTACATGGCCCTTTGAGATCCAAGTAGGAGGTCAAGTCCTTTGGATCCCGAAGTGAACCTTTCCAACGTGTTCCTAAGATCTTCGACTTGACTTTTCAAGAGAGAGTTCTCAACTTCGAGCTTTTCAACTCGAGTTGAGTCCTTCTCTTGAACTCGACTAGTCAAAGAGGTTAGGGAGACCTCGTGTTTGAGGAGTTTAACCTCCTCAACAAGGGTCTCAACCTTGGACTCGGACTTAGCTAACTTCCTAGACAAAAACCTAACCATATTATGTAAAGTATTAAATAAAGCTCGACTCACCTTAAGGGTATCTTTTGAATCGAATGCGTATCCGTGGCTTGACTTGAAGGTAGCTTCGTAGTCCGAGTCATCCTCAGGTTCTGACTCAAGTTCAGGCTCGGTCTCCGTGTCCGACTCAATTGATTTCGCCATGAAGACGTGGTCTTCGTCTTCTTCGGATGACGCTTCTTCCCATGTCGCGTTGAGGGCCTTCTTCTGCTTAGGTGCTTGGTGGTTGAGCTTGGGGCACTCGGACTTGATATGTCCAAACCTGTTGCACTCATAACACCTAATGTTAGAACTTTTAGGCTTACCTTGGTTGGGTCGAGTCGTGGTTCGCTTTCGTCCCTTGGCTATCCTTCGAGCTAGGTTCATTAGTTCGGCAGTCAACTCTGGGTCAACTTCTTCTTCGGACTTGTCTTCCTCCTCGGTTGGTGGTGGCTTGCTTGTGATTTTCTTCTTCTTTGAACCTGCAAACAAGGCTATGTTGTAATATGCATGCGTGTGTTGTGTGTGTTGTAATAAATAAGAGTATTTATTATTTTTATTGCTTCCGCTGTGTTCATGTTTACGAAACATGATCGAACACACACACGCCGCGGTGTCTGTTAGTAATATATGAGAGATGTCCTAAGGCAATCGCCTTATGTATGAACCATTTATATGATAAATGAAGATTCACTATTTGAGTATACATGTTTTATGTATTTGATTGGATCTTAAACTTATTTACTGAATGTCCACGATACGATTCACAGCATGAGAGAATTTGTGATTGGATCACAACTAGTGAATATCTCTACATGTGTAATTGTGATGTATCGGAATTATCCCTAGTCGATGAATTGATGGATTTGGACACCATCAATTCTGTCGAGACTAGCACAAGGTATACTCCTTGGTGTATCCAAGCAGCTGATTCTCACTGGCTAGAGACATAGTGATGTCCGGAGTTAATCGTGGATGCTAGTTATGGTAACTAGTTCATTGGAGTGACCAGCCGTAAGACTTCATATGGTTCTCTTCATATATAGATATGTCAATGAAGTTCTTACTGTGGCTTAAGTGCGAGGTTCCTTTGACTTGCGGTATTCAAGTCATCTTGATCATGGAGACTTATGCTTTGACATCTTAAGCAAACATCTCTAAGGAGATGTGGACCCGGGATGATTGGGTATAAGTCGAAGTGATCGAAGGTGTTTGAATAGCCTATAAAGGATTCACCACTCCTTGCGAGGAGATGTATACCCATGGCCTCTCGTCGGATTGTTACTAAAGTATTTGGCCAAAGCATTACATGTTTAGAGTAAGGTACTCTTCGATACATGTGGAGTAACTAGAATCCGTAGGACGAGGAAATGATACTTGGGCTAGGTGTGACGTAGTCAGCCTAGTGGGGACTGACACTATAGACCATGTCCTGAACCAAGTGGGTATAAGATGAGTGAAGGGAATGGGGCACGAATCATTCATCTTGAAGGGTTTTGAAATAGTTCTGGATCAACCATTGATCTTTTCGATTAATTGGGGATCATGATGTACTACTAGGTGCCACTCATGATCGTTCTATAATTAATGGTTAATTATAGACGGCCAACATAAACCGAGAACCTATTTGGTCACACGCACAACGAGCGTAATCCAAAGGATTTAAAACGAGCTTGAGAATGGGATTCTCAGACCGAGAGAAACAAGGTTTGGTTGGACCAAACATAAAGCGAGCATGAAATCATTTCAGTCGTAATGAAAGCGTGGATGGGTCGCGTCTTATGAAGACGTAATTGATGAACCAAAATGGTTTGGTTCTAATCCAATGGATGAGAATAAACCAAAGGGGTTTGGTTTATTTTAAACGAATGAACCAAAAGTTGGTTCGGTTCGTTTTAACTTAAAATAAACCATCATGGTTTGGTTTATTTTAACTTATCTTAATGGAGCGGGTTAACGGGCCTAATGGTTATGATCCAATAACCATTAAGAGAATTAGTTCTCTATAAAAGAGGGCTTAATGGATAATTAAGCCCTAATCCAAACCCTAGTTGGAGTTGCCGCCCAACCAAGTTGTGCCGCCCAACTCCATTGTCGCCCAGCCTTTGTGCCGCCGTCCAACTCCTTGCCGGCATCCAAGCTTCAGCCGGTGAACCCTCCGGCGACCCTCCGGTGATCTTCCTAGGCTTCGGTGAAAAGGTGAGCACTTGGCTTCCTTTGTTGGCCGGCGCCTATCTCCTCCACCAAGCTGTCCAGTTTTCTGGACAGCTTCTTCTCCTCTCGTCGGAGCGTCGTTTGGACGACGGTTAGAGCTCCGACAGCGGCTAACTTACTGGGGATTCGATCTCCGGTAATCCTCTGAGGTGGAGGACGAAGGATTCGTCAATCGGTTGACGAATACCTCTCCGGAGAAGCGAGTTTTGAGGACTCGTTTTGGATCCGAATTTGGATTCGGATCGTGATCATCTCTCGATCACGTCGTCTTCAACACGAGGCTAGTAACCCGTACGAAGACGAAGCTCGTGGCTTAGCGAAGTCATCCCGAGGAACTCGGCGTGGATACGGATAGAGACGATTCTAGCGAGAATCGTTCCGGTTGATGCCGTTCCCGCTACACGTCATACGAAAGGTATAACGTAGATAAATTTCCTTTTATTGCAAATTTAAATTTACGGTTATGTCTACACTTGTTGTAATATGCATGCGTGTGTTGTAATAAATAGGAGTATTTATTATTTTTATTGCTTCCGCTGTGTTCATGTTTACGAAACATGATCGAACACACACACGCTGCGGTGCCGGAAACCCAACAGTGGTATCAGAGCCCAGGTTGTATTTCGACATAATCGTAAAATGGTTTTGCGATAGTCATAATGTATTTCTGGAAATTTTCTAATTTTGGAAATTTAGAAGTATTTATGGAAATTTTTCAATTTTGGAAATTCTAGAAGTATTTATGGAAATCTTCCACTTTTGGAAAGTTGGAAGTATTTTTGGAAATTGATATTTTCCATAAATAAAATATTTGATTAGATTCTGGAAATTTGTTTCCTAATTTAATCATGATTTGATTTGGGAAATCAAATCTTAAAATATTTTATTTCCATAAGTAGTTTTAATGATTTAGGAAATTGGTTTCCTAAATAGATTTTCCTTAATCAAATAATTCCATGAATAAAATATGTGATTAGATTTGGAAATTTGTTTCCTAATTTAATTATGATTTGATTTGGAGAATCAAATCTTAAACATATTTTATTTCCATAAATAGTTATGACATATAAGGAAATATATACATGACATAATTGTATGCCATGTAATTGCATTAGATGCATAACATTATGCCATGCGTGTCGTGACATGTAGATGTATGCCATGTATGCCATGCCATGTAGATAATAGTTATTTGCATGCAAAGAGGATGAGACATAAAACCCTTAAACAATATTAAAGCCTACACCTTCCATTAATATGGTTAGAACCAGAGTTCCGTTTCTTGTTTGGGTTGTTGGACTCTCTCCAAGCCCGGCTCGAAACCGAATATGTTCAAACCATGGAATAGTTTAATACTAATATGGTAAGAGTCAGAGGTCAATCGTTAGCTTTGGTTGTTGGACTCTCTCCAAGCTGGGCTAATTGGTTGAATGCGCTCTAACCATATTAAAACTATGTCCCGATTAATGGTTTGGCTTTAACCTGGAGCATCGGCTTGTTGGACTCTCTCCAAGGTCGATGTAAAGGGAGGTGAAGTTGGGTGCTATGCATATGATGCATACTTGTTAATGTGTTAACAACCCGATGTATGTGTGAACATTCAATTAGTTGATAGCACATTGTGATAGTTGCATATACGTGATATGCAATCGGTATAGATGATACCTACCGTCGTAGTTATGAATGGCTTGTTGGACTCTCTCCAAGGTTGTTCATAACTATGATGGATATCAGCCCATTCGGAGATGGACCTACAATCTCCCAAAGTGATTTTGGGGTTTTTGAAATTCAAAAAATGAATGGGATTTATAAATGTATATTGATGCATTTTTAAAAATCATTTTCTCATATATGCTCGTTTTGTATTTCTAAGATTGATCATGATGTCTTTGAATTTATGTTCCATTTTGGATTCAAATAAATTGACTGGGCCGAGCTTCATGGACTGGCTTAGAAGCTTGAGAATTGTTCTCAAGGTTGAAAAGCTTGCAAATGTCCTCGAAGCGCCTCTTCCCGCCCGTCCTAGTGACGATGCAACTCTGGACCAATTGTTGGCCTATCAGAAACATGTGAGTGATTCTAAACAAATGAGTTGCATCATGCTAGCCGCGATGGAACCCAAGCTCGGCATGGATGCTCATATCGTAGTCCTTCATCTTTGTGAGTTGGTTGATGAGCAAGTGAGATTCGAAAGGTTCGAAGTCTCAAAGCTCCTCTTCACCTCTGAGATGCTAGAAGGTTCATTTGTGCTACTGCTCAATATGCTGAAGACTGTGGAGTCTCCTGAGAAGCATGAGCAGGGGACGGTGCTATTAGTTGATTCCTCGAAGAAAGGTTCTAAGAGGAAGTCAAAGGAACAGCAGAAGGGAAAGAAGAGAAAGGCTAAGAAGGTAGAACTAGCACAAAAGGAAACTTGCCATCATTATGGCAAGGAGATCCATTTGCGAAGAAAGTGCAAGATTTATCTTGAGTCCGTGAAGAAGGATAAGGCATCGGATGCCCCATCTTCTTCAGATATCTTCGTTATTGATTGTCATTCTATTTCCTCAAACACTTGGGTATTAGATACTGGGTGTGGCTCACATATATGTAATGACATACATGGGCTAAGGAATAGAAGAAGACTCGTCAAGGGAGAGTCAAATTTGTGTGTTGGGAATGGAGCAAAGGTTGCTACAGTCGCCATTGGAACGCATTTGTTGAAACTCCCTACAGGACTTGTCTTAGAACTGGACAATTGCTTTTATGTTCCTTCGTTGATAAAGAACATCATTTCTATTTCTTGTTTAAATAGAAATGGGTACCATTTGACTTTTAGTAACAATTGTTGTTACATAACTTTGAATGGAGTTCTTTATGGGACTGGAACTTCAAGCAATGGTGTTTATACGTTGAACGTATCCAGTGACATCTTCAATATCGAAGCGAGCAACACGCGTGCTCGAAAAGATAATCAAATAGACTCCTATATGTGGCATTGTCGTCTTGGTCATATAAGCAAGAAATGCATGTCCGAATTACACCGATGTGGAATTCTGGAATCGTTTGAATTGGATTCATACGATACATGCGAATCATGCTTAAAAGGCAAGATGACTAAGTTACCTTTTCTTTGGAAAGGTGAGCAGTGGGAGAGTTACTAGGTCTAATACATCGATGTATGTGGACCTATGTCAACTCAAGCATTAGGAGGCTATAGCTACTTCATTACCTTCACCGATGATCACTCACGGTTTGGGTATGTGTTCTTGATGAAACACAAGTCTGAAGCCTTTGAAAGGTTCAAAGAATTCAGAAATGAAGTAGAGAAACAACATGAAAAGAGTATTAAAATACTTCGATCGGATCGAGGTGGTGAATACTTAAGTCAAGAGTTTCTTGATTATCTAAGAGACAATGGTATATTGTCTCAATGGACTCCGCCATATACACCACAGCATAATGGTGTATTTGAGAGGCATAACCGGACCTTGTTGGACATGGTCAGGTCAATGATAAATCATGCGACTCTTCCCAAGTCCTTTTGGGGCTATGCACTTCAGACAGCTGTTTACTTGTTAAACAGAATGCCTACCAAGGTAGTCTCAACTACTCCATATAAGATATGGAATAGTAAGAAACCTCATGTATCTTACTTGAAGATATGGGGTTGTCCTGCTTATGTGAAGCGGACTGTATCAGACAAACTGGATGCTAAGTCTGATAAATGTCTATTTATTGGATATCCTAAGGAAACAAGGGGTTACCAATTCTATCATCCTGTGGAACAAAAGGTGTTTGTTTCAAGGCATGCTGTGTTTCTAGAGAAAGAGTTTCTCTTGCAAGAAAACAGTGGGAGTGTCGTCGAGCTTGAGGAGGCTCGAGAGACTCAAATAGACATTAATGAGATACAGGTGAAAGCACTGGCAAATGGAGCAACTCATAGTGATGAGCAATCAGCTGGACCTATTGTAACACCACATCTTCGTAGATCTGGTAGAACACGCAATATTCCTGAGAGATATGGATTTCTCGTAAGCGAATCGAACGATGTGTTACTCATTGATGATGAGGAGCCTACCAGTTATGAAGAAGTGCTGACAAGTTCAGAAAGGATAAGTGGCTTGGTGTCATGAAGTCGGAAATGGATTCCATGTATGCAAATCAAGTTTGGAACTTGGTTGACCCACCTGAAGGGATAAAGCCTATAGGGTGCAAGTGGGTTTTCAAGAAGAAAACCGACATGGATGGTAATGTGATTACCTATAAGGCTAGATTGGTGGCGAAAGGATATCGTCAAAAACAAGGTGTTGATTATGACGAAACCTATTCGCCTGTAGCTATGCTTAAATCCATTCGAATGCTCCTGGCCATAGCGGCTCATTATGATTATGAGATATGGCAGATGGATGTGAAAACAACTTTCCTTAATGGAAACCTGCTCGACGACGTGTATATGATACAGCCTGAGGGTTTCACATCGGTTGATAAAACCAAGGTATGCAAATTGCGACGATCCATTTATGGATTGAAGCAAGCATCCAGGAGCTGGAATATCCATTTTGATGAGACAATCAAAAAGTTTGATTTCTCACAAAATCCAGACGAACCTTGTGTGTACAAGAAGGTTAGTGGGAGTGCAGTCGTATTCCTAGTATTGTATGTCGATGACATACTACTTATAGGAAACGATGTTTCAATCTTACAGTCAGTGAAGGTTTGGTTATCCAAGACATTCTCCATGAAAGACCTGGGAGAAGCAACCTACATCCTCGGGATTAAGATCTATAGAGATAGATCGAAACGGTTGCTTGGTCTTTCGCAGTCTACATATATAGACCGAGTGCTAAAGAGGTTTAGCATGTCGGAATCCAAGAAAGGTTTCCTACCCATCAGGCATGGGATACACCTTTCGAAGTCTATGTGTCCGCGCACAGAAGACGAGAGGATTTGCATGAGTAAGATTCCCTATGCATCCGCAATAGGATCTATCATGTATGCTATGTTATGTACGAGGCCCGATGTATCGTATGCTTTGAGTGTCACGAGCAGATACCAGTCTGATCCAGGAATGGATTATTGGGTGGCTGTTAAGACGATCCTTAAGTACTTGAGAAGAACTAAGGATGTGTTCCTAATATATGGAGAAGGGTACATGGTGATACGTGGGTATATGGATGCCAGCTCCAGACAGACAAGGATGATTCCATGTCTCAGTCTGGGTATGTATTCACCTAGAATGGAGGCGCAATAAGTTGGAAAGGTTCCAAGCTTGATGCTATAGCGGATTCTGCCGCTAAGGCAGAATACATTGCAGCTTTGGAAGCAGCAAAGGAAGCGGTTTGGATCAAGAAGTTCATCTATGAACTTGATGTGGTCTCATCAATGATCCAAACATGTGCTTCGCCGCTATCATCTTATCAGAGAGATCATCAGTAGGAACGAAATACAAATCGAGAAAATTCCCACTGAAAGGAACTTAGCGGATCCCTTGACTAAGGCATTACCTCAAAATAAGTTTGAGGGTCATGTTCGAGCTTATGGTATTGGATACCGTAGCGATTGGCATTAGGCCAAGTGGGAGTCTGTTAGTAATATATGAGAGATGTCCTAAGGCAATCGCCTTATGTATGAACCATTTATATGATAAATGAAGATTCACTATTTGAGTATACATGTTTTATGTATTTGATTGGATCTTAAACTCATTTACTGAATGTCCACGATACGATTCACGGCATGAGAGAATTTGTGATTGGATCACAACTAGTGAGTATCTCTACATGTGTAATTGTGATGTATCGGAATTATCCTAGTCGATGAATTGATGGATTTGGACACCATCAATTACATCGAGACACGAGGTATACTCCTTGGTGTATCCAAGCGGTGATTCTCCGTGGAGACATTGTGATGTCCGGAGTTAATCGTGGATGCTAGTTATGGTAACTAGTTCATTGGAGTGACCAGCCGTAAGACTTCATATGGTTCTCTGCATATATAGATATGTCAATGAAGTTCTTACAGTAGCTTAAGTGCGAGGTTCCTTTGACTTCCGGTATTCAAGTCATCTTGATCATAGAGACTTATGCTTTGACATCTTAAGCAAACATCTCTAAGGAGATGTGGACCCGGGATGATTGGGTATAAGTCGAAGTGATCGAAGGTGTTTGAATAGCCTATAAAGGATTCACCACTCCTTGCGAGGAGATGTATACCCATGGCCTCTCGTCGGATTGTTACTAAAGTCTTTGGCCAAAGCATTACATGTTTAGAGTAAGGTACTCTTCGATACATGTGGAGTAACTAGAATCCATAGGACGAGGAAATGATACTTGGGCTAGGTGTGACGTAGTCAGCCTAGTGGGGACTGACACTATAGACCATGTCCTGAACCAAGTGGGTATAAGATGAGTGAAGGGAATGAGGCACGAATCATTCGAGCTGCTGAAGGGTTTCAAAAATAGTTATGGATCAACCGTTGATCTTTTCGGTTAATTGGGGATCATGATGTACTACTAGGTGCCACTCATGATCGTTCTATAATTAATGGTTAATTATAGACGGCCAACATAAACCGAGAACCTATTTGGTCACACGCACAACGAGCGTAATCCAAAGGATTTAAAACGAGCTTGAGAATGGGATTCTCAGACCGAGAGAAACAAGGTTTGGTTGGACCAAACATAAAGTGAGCATGAAATCGTTTCAGTCGCAAAGGAAGCATGGATGGGCCGCGTCTTATGAAGACGTAATGGATGAACCAAAATGGTTTGGTTCTAATCCAATGGATGAGAATAAACCAAAGGGGTTTGGTTTATTTTAAACGAATGAACCAAAAGTTGGTTCGGTTCGTTTTAACTTAAAATAAACCATCATGGTTTGGTTTATTTTAACTTATCTCAATGGAGCGGGTTAACGGGCCTAAAGGTTATGATCCAATAACCATTAAGAGAATTAGTTCTCTATAAAAGAGGGCTTAATGGATAATTAAGCCCTAATCCAAACCCTAGTTGGAGTTGCCGCCCAACCAAGTTGTGCCGCCCAACTCCATTGCCGCCTAGCCTTTGTGCCGCCGTCCAACTCCTTGCCGGCGTCCAAGCTTCAGCCGGTGAACCCTCCGGCGACCCTCCGGTGATCTTCCTAGACTTCGGTGAAAAGGTGAGCACTTGGCTTCCTTTGTTGGCCGGCGCCTATCTCCTCCACCAAGCTGTCCAGTTTTCTGGACAGCTTCTTCTCCTCTCGTCGGAGCATCGTTTGGACGACGGTTAGAGCTCCGACAGCGGCTAACTTACCGGGGATTCGACCTCCGGTAATCCTCTGAGGTGGAGGACGAAGGATTCGTCAATCGGTTGACGAATACCTCTCCGGAGAAGCGAGTTTTGAGGACTCGTTTTGGATCCGAATTTGGATTCGGATCGTGATCATCTCTCGATCACGTCATCTTCAACACGAAGCTAGTAACCTGTACGAAGACGAAGCTCGTGGCTTAGCGAAGTCATCCCGAGGAACTTGGCGTGGATACGGATAGAGACGATTCTAGCGAGAATCGTTCCGGTTGACGCCGTTCCCGCTACACGTCATACGAAAGGTATAACGTAGATAAATTTCCTTTTATTGCAAATTTAAATTTACGGTTATGTCTACAGGCTATACCCCTCTCGGGTTCCGAGTTGGATTGTTCATGTAATTCAAAATCGGAAAAGAGTTCATCTAACCTAATTTTAGAAAGATCCTTGGAGACCTTATAGGCATCAACCATGGATGCCCATAAGGTAGTCCTCGGAAAAGAGTTTAGGACATACCTTATAAGGTCGCGGTTTTTGACCTTTTGCACGATTGCGTGTAGGTTGTTGACTATGTCTTGGACACGGGCGTGGAGTTGCGTCGCGGACTCGTGTTCCTGCATTTTTAGTGTGTACAATTTATTGAATAACAAATCACGTTTGCAAACCTAAGCTTGATCCGATCCTTCGTGTAACTCGATTAGCTTTGTCCAAAGATCCTTTGCGCTTATGAAGGGGCCGACGCGATTTAGCTCTTCCTTGGATAGGCCGCATTGAAGGATTTGTGTTGCCTTGGTGTCGGCTTCGACTTGTCGTTTTGTCGCAATGGTCCATTGATCATAATCCAAGGAGTCACCCACTTCATTAGTCGGAAGTGTGAAACCCGTTTGGATTATGATCCACATCTCGATTTGGGTTTTGAGAAAGCATTCCATCCGACCCTTCCAATAACGGAAGTCATCTCCATTGTAAAACGGAGGTCGGACGGTGCTAAAACCCTCGAGATGGGCCATTAGAACAAAAGACAAAAGAAGACGAAGGAAAAACTAGCAACGACAAAAAACACACAAAAAGTACCAAGACTCGCGTCTTGGATTAGTAGTGCGGGAGTAGATTTAACAAAGCGAAAAAAATCTAAAATAAACAGAAATAAAAGAAAAATAAATCTGTGAAAAATGGCTAGATTGGTGGTTTCACCAAATCTTAGCAACCCCCGGCTCTGATACCAATTGTTGGATCGATGCGGTTCGCTAGAGGGGGGGTGAATAGCGAAAAACCTTTTCTTTTTCTTTCGTTCATTAAAACTCGAGAGATAATTAATTAATTGCAGTGGAAATGTAAAGTAAATAAAGACAATGAAGTTTTACTTGGTTCGTAGCCTTCGGCTACTACTCCAAGGCCCTAGTGGTCCTTGACCACGTACGGAGGGC
The DNA here is from genome assembly GCA_025175895.1 of Wurfbainia villosa. NCBI lineage: Eukaryota > Viridiplantae > Streptophyta > Magnoliopsida > Zingiberales > Zingiberaceae > Wurfbainia > Wurfbainia villosa. The sequence continues at coordinate 29,664,602 of CM046000.1, read as the reverse complement.
AAAAGCACTAAAGGAACTCCTCCTCGTTAGAGGTAGGAGTTAATCGATACAAGAAGGAACCACAAAAACTTGAGATAGAGGGACACTCCCCCTCTCCTCGTATACGATAAAAGCTCCGAAAATGTAAATGACAAACTGATAAAAAAAACTAATACCGACGTACAAAAATAATAAGGAAAGTTAAACCTAGACGTCGGAATGGAAGGACTTCGTTGTCGGAGAGTTGCAGCGTAACGGAGGCTTTTGAGCACTTAGAAAATTATTTGAAACCCTAGGTTTGGCCCTCCTTTTATAGCCTTTGAGCCCCTTTTCGAGAGGAACCCTAGCCAATCAAATTTGAGCACATCTTCCCTTGAAATTTGGTGATAATCCTTGACTCCTCGAATCTGATCATTGACCATCAGTCGACTGATGGCCATCATCAGTCGACTGATGGCAGCATCAGTCGAGTGCTGACCTTCGGCAGTCGACTGTTTGACGGCAGTCGAGTCCTCCAAGCTGGCAGTCGACTGATGCTAGCTGCAGGGCAAAGTTAGCTCAAAGAAAACATTATTTTGACGGCCTCCGACCATCCAATCTCGAACTAGACCATCTATGGGATGTCTTTGGTCGGATCTACGCTTAAGATCATCCCCGTAAAGATGATACGACCTCACTTACGCTCGCACACACGAGCTTACCTCGATACTTACGTGTCGCTTTTGCTTCCGGCCTTCCACTCGATTCCTTCGGCTCCCTCCGAAGTAACTCGAGTATCGCCCGACCACCGTGGCTTCCTCCGGGTGTCGCTAGCCTTCATCTCCAGCATTGAGACTTTTCTGCACACTTGATTTAGCTCGTGAGATAACAATATAAGCTTAACTTTGTATCGTTTGCTATAATCAAAACTTAGGTTTGACTTAGGTGCCCACTGCACCAACAGTAGGGATCTTTTTTATGCAAAATAGCATATGCGCAACGGAAAAATAGGATCCCTTCCAAGTGATCCTTGTGAAAGAAAACCTCGTACAAAAAAAATAAATTTCTCTAAAAGAAAAAAAAACTTATCTTATAGGAGAATATTACCTTTGTTGCATGCCCTTTTTAATCCCGCTTCTCCTTGGGTTTGTTGGATCTTTTAGCACGTTCAAATGTCCATGCCTCTATATGTATCCACACGAGCAAGCTCTTGTCTCACAAAAGAAACTAGAAGAGCTCTCCTTTACTTCTTGCTAGAGAAGTCCCTAAAGGAGAGGAAGGTAGGGAAAAAGAGAAAGGAAGAAGAAGACCACTCTTCTTGCTAGCCTACACTCACAAAAGCCACACAACCAAAGTCTCTCACCACCAAGCTCTTTCCAAGCCTCAAGCTTCCACCCCTTTGGCCGGCCACCCCATGGAGTGTTTTATAGGATTGAAAAAAACCTTTCACCTCCTATCACATTCAATGCAATCAATTGCGTTGAAAAATAATCATATTGAATTAATTTTATTAAATCAATTAAGCTTAGGCTATCATGATAACATATTTATTTAATCTGATTAAATTAATAAGCTTAGCATATTGAATTAATCTCATTAAATCAACAAGCTAAAATTCTCATTAAGCTTAAAGTCCAAAAACCATTTTGTACTTAAGCTTATTCCCAAATTATTCTAGTCAAACTAGAATGCACTAATTCTTCTAATCATCATGCTCTTTGTGTGTGACCCTATAGGCTCTCATAACGTTGGTAGTGGATCTAAACTCTTTTAGATACACAAGCAATGAGCGGCATCTAGCAATACATCATTGCTACCCAAGTTATGAAATAAGTCAAGATCCGACTAACCTTTCCGTGACTACTATAATGTATGACCGTGTCCTTCTATCCTTGATATCAGATTGACCAATGAGGATAGACCATGTCATCCTCGATCAATCTATGTGTTTCTTGATCCCTGAGTAAACTAACTCAAACAAATGAGCTCAATATCTCATATTGACTCATTCGAGCATGGTCATGCATTTTAGTAGTTCTACTCAATCAAGGGGCCCACAGATATCACTCCCGTCATATGGGAGGGATAGATCCCATCTACATCACTCACATCCCTCCGTATAATTTGTTATATACCCAGTAATCGCCTTTATGGTCCACCCTGTTACCGGTGATGTTTGACGATACCAAAGTACATAACTCCTTATGTAGGCAACCGTAGTGACTTCAGGTTTGAGGACTATTCATACCAATAGTCACATGAGAAAGTTTATGACACTCATATGATGATCCATGAAACTTTCTCATGGCAGGTCAGTTCAGTATATATTCTCTAATATATACCCATGTGTCAACTTGATATCATATATCCATGACTTGTGAGATTAAGTCATCAATTGACCTACATGCTAGTCTTTATGTATTAATATTGCCCTTGCATATTAATACTTGACTAGGAACATTTAGGAAAGTGTTCTCTACAGCCTCTCATAATCAATTCTACCAATTGATGTGCTATAGATAAGAACCTACTTTTCTAGGGCATTATTATATTTAATTTAGCTGGCACAAGTAAGACGTAAATATAATAACCAATCCTTTGCCTTTATAGAATATGATACAAAATGTTCCCTATTCAACCATCACATAATTGGTTCTAGGGCTATAACTAATAATCTCCCACTAGCACTAGTACCAATCACTATAATATCTGATACCTAGTGACCTAGTGTGACCATCATGCTTCCTCTGTGCCAAAGCCTTGGTCAATGGATCTGCGATGTTAGCTTCTGTCGGTACTCTGCATATCCTCACATCTCCTCTATCGATGATCTCTCGAATGAGATGGAAGCGCCGCAGTATGTGTTTGGTCCGCTGATGTGATCGAGGTTCCTTAGCCTGTGCAATAGCCCCATTGTTGTCACAATAGAGGTCTATTGGATCTGCAATGCTAGGAACTACCCGAAGTTCACTGATGAACTTGCGGAGCCAAACAACCTCCTTTGCTGCATCAGACGCAGCAATATACTCGTCTTCTGTTGTAGAATCAACAACTGTGTCCTGCTTCGAACTCTTCCAGCTCACAGCTCCACCATTCAGGCAAAACACGTACCCCGATTGCGATCTATAGTCATCCTTGTCTGTTTGGAAGCTTGCATTATTGTAACCCTTTACAGTTAGCTCCTCATTGCCTTCAAATATCAGAAAATATTCTTTCGTTCTTCGTAAGTATTTAAGAATATTTTTGACTGCTATCCAGTGACTTTCACCTGGATCCGACTGGTATCTACTCATCATGCTCAAAGCATATGAGACGTCAGGACGAGTACAAAGCATGGCGTACATGATAGACCCTATAGCAGATGCATAAGGGATCTTATCCATACGATCTCTCTCCTCCTTAGAAGAGGGACATTGAGTCTTCGAAAGACTCACACCATGTGATAAAGGCAGAAATCCTTTCTTGGAATTTTGCATAGCAAAATGATCTAGCACTTTATCAATGTATGTACTCTGACTTAGGCCAAGTAATCTTTTAGATCTATCTCTATAGATCTTGATGCCTAGAATATAGGCAGCTTCACCTAAGTCTTTCATCGAGAAATAATTCCCTAACCACATCTTCACAGACTGGAGTGAGGGAATATCATTTCCGATGAGAAGTATGTCATCTACATACAAGATAAGAAATACAATTGTGCTCCCACTATTTCTCTTGTAGACACAAGGTTCATCTTCATTCTTGATGAAACCAAACTCCTTGATTGCATCATCGAATTGAAGATTTCAGCTTCGAGAGGCTTGCTTTAGTCCATAAATGGACCTTTGCAGTTTGCATACCTTTCCAGGATGCTTTGGATCTTCAAAACCCTCAGACTGTGTCATGTACACATCCTCGAGTAGCTTTCCATTCAGAAAAGCGGTTTTGACATCCATCTGCCAGATCTCATAATCGTGGTAGGCTACAATAACAAGTATGATTCTAATGGATTTAAGCATTGCAACTGGTGAAAAGGTTTCATCATAGTCAATACCATGAATTTGTTTGAATCCTTTAGCCACCAATCTACCTTTATAGGTATGCTTATTACCATCCATGTCAGTCTTTACTTTAAAGACCCACTTACACCCAATGGGTTTTACCCCTTCAGGTGGATCAACCAAAGTCCATACTTGGTTAGTGTACATGGATTCCATTTCGGATCTCATGGCCTCTAGCCATTTCTCAGAATCTGGGCTCATCATAGCTTCTTGATAGGATGTAGGCTCGTCAAGATCGACAAGCAATACATCACCGTTGTCAGTCAAGAGAAAAGAATATCTCTTGGGTTGTCGACGGATCCTATCAGATCTATGAAGAGGTTGGTCTACTTGAACAGGTGTTTGCTCCACAACTCTTTGGGCAACAATTTCCTCATCCACAACACTTTGTGGTGCCTGTTCATTTTCCATCGAAGCCTTAGTGTTATCTTCATCTTGAATTTCTTCAAGATGAATTTTACTGCCACTAGTTTTTCTAGAAATAAATTCTCTTTCTATAAAGACAGCATTTCTGGCAACAAACACCTTGCCAAGTGTGGGATTGTAAAAGTAATATCCCTTAGTTTCCTTGGGATATCCTACAAAATAACACTTATCTGATTTGGGTCCTAGTTTATCTGAGACTTGACGTCTAACATAAGCTTCACAACCCCAAATCTTTATAAAAGATATTTTGGGACTCTTCCCAGTCCATAACATATATGGTGTCTTTTCTACGACTTTTGATGGGACGCGATTAAGTGTGAAAGCGGCTGTCTCTAGAGCTAAACCTCAAAAGGAAGTAGGTAGATCAGTCTGGCTCATCATTGATCGTACCATATCTAATAGAGTATGATTTCTCCTCTCAGATACACCATTCCATTGTGGTGTTCCAGGTGGAGTGAGTTGGGATATTATCCCACACTCAGCCAGGTGATCACGAAACTCTTGACTAAGGTATTCACCACCTCGATCTGATCGAAGTAGTTTAATACGCTTACCAAGTTGATTTTGTACTTCATTCTTGAATTCTTTGAACTTTTCAAAGGATTCTGACTTATGTCTCATCAAATATAAGTAGCCAAATCTACTCATATTATCAGTGAAAGTAATAAAGTACTTATAGCCTTCTCTGGCTTCGACATTGAAAGGGCCACATACATCAGTATGTATGAGTCCTAACAAGTCCGTCGCTCTCTCACCATGTCCACTAAATGGAGTTTTAGTCATCTTTCCTAAAAGACAAGATTAACATACCTCATATGATTCAAAATCAAATGAGTCCAATAATCCATCTTTATGGAGTTGGGATATGCGTTTTTCATTTAAGTGACCTAGGCGACAGTGCCAGAGATATGTTTGGTTCAAATTATTCGATTTGAACCATTTGGTATTTACGTTATAAATTGGGTTTTCTAAATCTAGAACATAGAGACCATTCATAAGTGGTGCATTACAATAGAACATTTCATTCAAATAAATGGAACAACATTTGTCCTTTATTATAAAAGAAAAGTTTTTCTTGTCTAAATAAGATACAGAAATTATGTTCTTCATTAATGCAGGTACATAAAAGCACTCTTCTAGTTCTAAGATAAGCCCAGTGGGCAAAGAAAAAGAATGTGTTCCTACAGCTACAACAGCAACTTTTGCGCCATTGCCTACTCGTAGGTCCACTTCGCCCTTTGCCATTAGTCTACTATTTCTCAGTCCCTGCACATTAGTACAAATGTGAGATGCACATCCGGTATCTAATACCCATGTAGAAGAAATAGATATATTAACTTCTATAATGTGTATACCTGAGGCAGAAGTCCCACTTCTTTTCTTCTTTACTTCCTCAAGGTAGACTTTGCAGTTCCGCTTCCAAAGTGTCCGATCTCACCAGGGACTTTACCTTTACCCTTTGAAGTGGATGAATTGGCCTTGCCTTTGGCTTGGGTCTTACCCTTGCCTTTAAGGCTTACCTTTGCCCTTCTTGACCATTAGTATGTTACTAACTTTCTTCTTGAGATTCGGTTCGTGATTCTTAACATGCTGAGAATCTCAGGCAAAGGCTTATCAATTTCATTCATGTTATAATTCATGACGAATTGATTATATGCTTCCGGCAATGATTGCAGGATAACATCGGTTGCTAATTCTTGGCTCAGTGGAAAACCTAGTCTTTCAAGGTTCTCAACGTACCCTATCATTTTAAGTACGTGAGTTCCTACAGGTGTTCCTTCTTGTATCTTGCATGCAAAAAGAGCCTTAGACACTTCAAAACGCTCGTGCCTAGCTTGTCCTTGATATAGTTGTTTCAAATGCTCAACCATACCATAGGTATCCATGTTTTCATGTTGCTTCTGAAGCTCAGAGTTCATGGTGGCAAGCATAAGACATGACACATCTAATGCGTCATCTTGATTCTTCTTATAAGCATCCTTTTAACGAGTAGCAGGGTGTGTTTCAGGGATAGAATGCTCTAGGACATACAGTTTACGTTCTTGCTTGAGGATAATCCTCAAGTTCCTATACCAGTCTAAAAAGTTAGCTCCATTGAGCTTGTCTTTCTCATGGACAGATCGCAAGTTGAGGGGGTGTGTCGTGTTAGATGACATGGTGATCTACAACATTAAAATGCAAAATTAAGTATCATACCTAAGTCATTTAATTAGGCATTTAATTAAATGAGGCTCCCAATAAATTCTCATAGCTTTGATATGAGCTAATCATTGATGTAGGCAAACACATTTTTCTTACATCATTAGCTTCTATTTAGCTATAAATTTATATGGGATAAAGATCCACATGATACTTCGTCTTGAGTTAGCTTTGGCTAATCGCCCAAGATGTAGTATGATTAGGTAGGCAATCTTTTGCCAATTACATCTGATGTAACTCTTTAATAGATTTGGTTAAGTTTAGATTAGTTTAGTGCTTATTCCTAAACCAGCTTCCAGGCCGTGGCGAGGCACAGAGGCCTTCTTTGATATCGGAGCAACGACCACTTTCTAAGACAAAGCTGATGTTCGGAAATCACACAAAAACTAATTTTTAAAACTTATGTTCAAAGCTAATATATGCCTTTACTTTCTTAATTAATTAAGAAAAACTTAATTAAGTTTTAACCAAGTTTGATAGCGGGACATCACGATTGTCCACTCGCACTCTTCCAAGATAAAATGCATTGCTTTGCTTTGCTTTGGCAAACCCAACAACAAATGATCGAGGAAGTAGTGAGTACCAAACTTTGGTAGGCATATCGTTTTTGACTTATTAAGAAATAAACTTAAACATGCATCACATACATATTATCATACATCACATATAAGCTAAATTAACATGCATCACATACATATTAAACTAAGCGTGTCATGGTTATGGCCCTTATTCTACAATCTTCTCAAGCCAATGAAAAGATTGATTGGTCAACCTAGGGATAGCATCTTCTCCCAAGTGCTTCCTTTTGGTTGTCTTGTGTTGTTGACTTCCTCCTTGTAATGTCATCTTCCAATGGACCCTCCATCTTTATTTTGTATATTACAAAAGGACAAATACTCGAGTTACATTCGAGTCTAAAACTAATTTTTACAACAAGAATTTTAGGAGAAAGGCACGACACGCAGGCCATATTAAGAATTACAACACACACATTCACAAACTTTTTGGGACTAGGCCATAACCATGCACCATGTCAATTTTAACTTTTAAAAGACATCGGATATTTTATTATGTTTGAAAAATTGCTAATGCAATTATCAACTCATAATAAAATTTATCCTACTTCTATATCATATATAAAATAGAGAAAACCTATTTTTTTTATACGATCTTTCGCAAGTGGCTCTGATACCACTGTAGGGACCTTTTTATGCAAAATAGCATATACGCAACGGAAAAATAGGATCCCTTCCAAGTGATCCTTGCAAAAGAAAACCTCGTACAAAAAAATAAATTTCTCTAAAAGAAAAAAAAACTTATCTTATAGGAGAATATTACCTTTGTTGCGTGCCCTTTTTAATCCCGCTTCTCCTTGGGTTTGTTGGATCTTTTAGCACGTTCAAATGTCCGTGCCTCTATATGTATCCACACGAGCAAGCTCTTGTCTCACAAAAGAAACTAGAAGAGCTCTCCTTTACTTCTTTCTAGAGAAGTCCCTAAAGGAGAGGAAGGTAGGGAAAAAGAGAAAGGAAGAAGAAGACCACTCTTCTTGCTAGCCTACACTCACAAAAGCCACACAACCAAAGCCTCTCACCACCAAGCTCTCTCCAAGCCTCAAGCTTCCACCCCTTTGGCCGGCCACCCCATGGAGTGTTTTATAGGATTGAAAAAAACCTTTCACCTCCTATCACATTCAATGCAATCAATTGCATTGAAAAATACATGTGGAGAAATTCCAAAGGTCAAAACCCTTTGTCTCCTTCCACCTCATCAAGCTTAGGTGGCATGCTTATGTGGCATGCTTAGGTGGCATGCTTATGTGGCATTCATGCATGTTGAATTAATCTTATTAATTCAATAAGCTTATGTTATCATATTGAATTAATCTCATTAAATCAATAAGGTAACATATTGAATTAATCTTATTAAATCAATTAAGCTTAGGCTATCATGATAACATATTTATTTAATCTTATTAAATTAATGAGCTTATCATATTGAATTAATCTCATTAAATCAACAAGCTAAAATTCTCATTAAGCTTAAAGTCCAAAAACCATTTTGTACTTAAGCTTATTCCCAAATTATTCTAGTCAAACTAGAATGCACTAATTCTTCTAATCATCATGCTCTTTGTGTGTGACCCTATAGGCTCTCATAACGTTGGCGGGATCTAAACTCTTTAGATACACAAGCAATGACATCTAGCAATACATCATTGCTACCTGTTACGAAATAAGTCAAGATCCGACTAACCTTTCCGTGACTACTATAATGTATGACCGTGTCCTTCTATCCTTGATATCAGATTGACCAATGAGGCATAGACCGTGTCATCCTCGATCAATCTATGTGTTTCTTGATCCCTGAGTAAACTAACTCAAACAAATGAGCTCAATATCTCATATTGACTCATTCGAGCATGGCCATGCGTTTTAGTAGTTCTACTCAATCAAGGGGCCCACAGATATCACTCCCGTCATATGGGAGGGATAGATCCCATCTACATCACTCACATCCCTCCGTATAATTTGTTATATACCCAGTAATCGCCTTTATGGTCCACCCTGTTACGGGTGACGTTTGACGATACCAAAGTACATAACTCCTTATGTAGGGAACCATAGTGACTTCAGGTTTGAGGACTATTCATACCAATAGTCACATGAGAATGTTTATGACACTCATATGACGATCCATGAAACTTTCTCATGGCGGGTCAGTTCAGTATATATTCTCTAATATATACCCATGTGTCAACTTTATCCATGACTTGTGAGATTAAGTCATCAATTGACCTACATGCTAGTCTTTATGTATTAATATTGCCCTTGCATATTAATACTTGACTAGGAACATTTAGGAAAGTGTTCTCTACAACCTCTCATAATCAATTCTGCCAATTGATGTGCTGTAGATAAGAACCTACTTTTCTAGGGCATTATTATATTTAATTTAGCTGGCACAAGCAAGACGTAAATATAATAACCAATCCTTTGCCTTTATAAAATATGATACAAAATGTTCCCTATTCAACCATCACATGATTGGTTCTAGGGCTATAACTAACAGTAATTCATTCGTTCTCGTGTGCTCGTCTACAATTATCGTTAATATACGCAGCGGAATAACAATAGAAATAACAATAATACTAACAACAATACAAGCACACCAAATACGCAAGCATATACGTGGTTTGGAACCTTAGGGTTCCTACTCCATGGGGCGAGCTCAACGAGCTCTAGAGATGCACACGGCAATACTCAAACTCCTTCTCGACTACACGTCGGAGGTGGAGAAACCTCTCACAAGCAATTACAACAGTAATATAGAAATACAAGCAAATACACAAATACAATACACAAGAAAACTTTCACCGATTGCTTTGATCACTTTTCTTGTTGCTTGCTTTAGATGGATCTTGAAGGACTGGAATGTAGCAGCAATTCCCCTCCAATAGCTCCACAAAAGGCTTTGTGAAATCCTCCAACTCGAGCTCCATTTATAACCTGCATCAAGCTATTTTTGCGCCCATCAGTCGACTGATCGTGACCATCGATCATTGGTCTCATCTATTGTCTCACAGCGGCGGATCCATTGGTTAAGTTCCAACGGATCACACATCAGTCGACTGATAGCACCCATCAGTCGACTGATCATCCATCAGTCGAGTGCTGGCGAGCTCGACTCCATTCTATGCCCGTGCGGTGTCATCGATTGGTGTCATCCCTCGGCGGATCGGTGATTCTCTAACGATCATTGCCCTCCCTCGGCGGTCGGTGATCGCTGAACTTAGTTCGATCGAACATTAGTGAACCCATCGACCTAGGCGATCGGCCACCTATGTTAAAACCTCAAACACAAAGTTGTTTGAGCGTCCGACACTCAGACTTAGCCACTTGGCCAAGTCCACCTTATCCCTCATGGAGTTGCCCACCGAAGCTCTCTTCCCTTGGCCTACGTCCCTCGGATGTGCCAAGCGCACGACTTCACAACGCCATCCTTCGCGTCTCATGCCCTAGAAGTATGCTTCTCTTTGGGCTCACTCCATTTGCTCCCTGTCCGGCGGTCCCTCGGATGCACCAAGCGTACGGCTTCGCAATGCCATCCTTCACCGACTCAAGGACCCGAGCCTAGTGAACTTGCCAAGTTCTCAAGACTTCCCAAATGCACCAAGCGCACGGCTTCGCAATGCATTTCTCACCAACCACCAAGCGTACGGCTTCGCAATGCTTTGGATTTCCCATGCCAAGCACCAAGCGCACGGCTTCGCAATGCTTTGGACTTTCCCATGCCAAGCACCAAGCGCACGACTTCACAATGCTTTGGACTTTTCCATGCCAAGGCTTTCCCCTTGGACTTCCACACCAAGCTCCATGCTTGGATTTTCCATGCCAACCCCATGTTGGACTTTCCCATGACAATCCCATGTCATGAGTTTTGTCTATCATCAAAATACTATCAAGGTACTGCTCGAGTCAAACTCGAGTCAACCTGGGCCGATTGCACCAACAGATTAGACTATGATGAAACTTTTGCCCCAGTAGCTAGGCTTGAGTCAATTAGGATGTTACTAGCTTATACGGCACACAAAGGATTCAAACTATACCAAATGGATGTTAAATCCATTTTTTTAAATGGAGTAATAAAAGAAGAGGTATACGTAAGCTAACCCTTAGGTTTTGAGAGCTTAAAATACACTAATTATGTATACAAATTAAAAAAGACTTTGTATGGATTAAAACAAGCTCCTAGAGCCTGGTATGAGAGATTATCCCGTTAGGTTCCCCCGTTAAGTCGGACCAAAAGATCCATGCATTGAACCCATTAGGAGTCCTCCGCTCTACTCCACTAGGAAATCCAAAACAATTATTCCATTAGTGTAAAGTTCACTCGTGCTCGATATTAAATAACCTAAATGTGATCCTTCCCTCGTCGCTCTCTCTTCCCATTAGACTTCTAAAGAACTCAAAAATTCTAAAACTATCCTAGGATATTTTGAGTGTCTTATTCCCATGATCTCTCCCCACCCCATTTTTGCAAAAAAAGGCATGAACATCACCCAACAAGCCTAGGGTTTCTAGGAGTTTTTCATCTAAAAACCTAGTTGTAGTGATTTTACGAGTAGAAAGCACATTATATCTATCTCTATGCTCATTATTACGAAAAAGAAGGGTTGGAAGAGTGTCACCTTCCTCTGAATCTTGTGGGGCATCTCTTCTCCTTCCTCTTCGCTCTAAGGTAGCAGATTGGAGTAGCACTTGCCTTGTCCTTCTCATCGTCGCTTCTATTGGGCTTCCTTTAGGGTTGGAGAGGCTCCTAGGTGGTGGGGAAGACGATTTCACTTGGCTAGGGCAAAGAAAATCAAAGCACACGACGAGTTTTGGGGCAAAATGCACGGCGTGGCCTACTTATACCTTACGCGCCACGACCGTGTGTATTAACACGGTTGGGCCGTGTGCGCCGCTAGAAGGTGGGGCACGGTCGTGTGGATTCACATGGCGGGGCCGTGTGCCCTCCGTTCCTCTCCCATGGTGTACAATGGTCCAAATTCTCCTTACATGCTTTGTCATGTAGGTTCAAAAATGATTTTCGTGTCTACCTAGTGAGTCATTTCTAGTCCTAATTTAAATTGTAACATGCTAAACGAATATAAATCAAACTTCAAATTACCAAAATGAATGCAATAAAGTAAAAGAAAATATAAAAATCAAACTTGGGTTGCCTCCCAAGAAGCGCTTTGTTTAAAGTCTTTTAGCTCAACCACACTCCATTATCTCAACTCGGCTCGGGAGGCTCTGTAAACCTCTATTCATCTGTCTCGAAAACTTTATCTACACTATCCTTTTTAGCTCTAGCTGGAATAACGTACTTCCCTGACACGGGTCCCTGACGTGCCACGCTAGCAGGCTCAAATTCCATCTTATCGTCTCCTACTTTTAGGGTCAGCTTGTAATTCTTAACGTCAATAACCATTCTGACAGTTGCTAAAAATGGTCGTCCCATGATGACAGATATCTTCGAATTTTCTTCCATTTCCATGACCACAAAGTCGATCGGAAGTGTAAAATTTCCCACCTTAACAGGCACATCTTCTAGAATCCCCAGTGGGTATCGGTATGAATGGTCGACCAACTGCTCTCTTCCCTCGGCCTACGTCCCTCGGATGCGCCAAGCACACGACTTCGCAATGCCATCCTTCGCGTCTCTTGCCCTCGAAGTATGCTTTCCCTTGGGCCTCACTCCATTCGCTCCCCGTCCGGCGGTCCCTCGGATGCACCAAGCGCACGACTTCACAATGCCATCCTTCACCGGCTCAAGGACCCCGAGCCTAGTGAACTTGCCAAGTCCTCAAGACTTCCCAAATGCACCAAGCGCATGGCTTCACGATGCATTTCTCACCAAGCACCAAGCGCACGGCTTCGCAATGCTTTGGACTTTTCCACACCAAGCCCCATGCTTGGATTTTCCATGCCAACTCCATGTTGGACTTTCCTATGACAATCTCATGTCATAAGTTTTATTTATCATCAAAATACTGCTCGAGTCAAACTCGAGTCAACCCGGGCCGATTGCACCTACAATCTCTCCCTTTTTGATGATTGACAAAATTATCCCTCAAGTCTACCAATTATCCCTAATTGGCAATTCTCACATCCCAATGAGAATTCCAAACCCAATTGGTAACTTGGTAACTTCTCCCCCTTTTTGACTTACATCAAAAAGGTCCTCCCTAAAGGTATGAATATCTCATATCCCAATGAGATCTTACAATCTCTCCCTTGGAGGAACACATGCCTACAATCTTTCTAGTGATAAGTCCCATATCACTTAAAGAGAGGCAATCCAATTTTCCTCCCATGAGGAAAAGTATACATCCATCTTCCCAAGATGGATACCTCTCCCTAGAGGTTTGCTCCCCCTTGACCATTGCACCAATAATGTCTTGGAGAGTCCCTAAGCCAATAGGAACATTTAAACACTCAAAATTAATGCAAAGTTCAACAATGAACTTCCATCCACCTTAAAATTGATACTCTCCCTAAACACTTCTTCTAATCCATATCCAATGGATTTCCACCCTTTCTAATGCTCTCCATAGCATGTCCCAGGGTTAGGAGTGGTTAGGGGATCAAAACATAACTGAACATGGGCCTAACCATCAAGGTTTACCTAAAATCAGCAGTATCAGTCGACTGAATCAGATATCAGTCGACTCCTTCCTACATCAGTCGACTGATAACTGCATTTTGTAGTTTTCTGATTTTCATAAATGAATTTCTGAAATTCGTAAGTAAATATACATAAATTGAAAAATCTTGAAATTTTGTATGTATATTACTTATTACAATTATAATGGGTGAAAAATATTGAAAAATTATTTTGCCTACAAAATAGTGAGAATGATACAAAATTCAAAAGTTAAGAAAAGCTTCAATATTGAGCCCTCTTTGTATCATCCCATTCAATGGTGATTGCTATCAAAAGATAGATTTCATCAAGGTTTTTCAAAATATTTTTGAAACCTTTAATTCCTTTTTCCTAAACATCTCACTTGTATCTAGATGTGTAGGACACATACAAGTCAAATATTCTACTGAGATGTGGTTTTTTGTTCTTTAATGGTTTCATGCATATTATAAGACAACTCTACTTGATTCCCTTATGCATGAGACTTCAAGTCATGTCAATGGTCCTTAAATCAATTTTATTTTATGCATGATATGATTATGACATATATATGATATAACTAAGCATGTGCAAAAATCATGATGTCATGGCATGTGAATGAAATTTTAGCATACATGACATATAAAACTAAGTCTAAAACATGATCATGACATTTTTAGAGATAAAAATGGAAATGATGTCATGTCATAGCAAGAAAAATAAATCATGACAACTAAAATATACTAAGGTATAAAATACCCAAGTGTTAAATTCAAATTGTCATTTCTAGGAATTAATTCTATTTTGCCTTAATACCATTATCTCCCAAGTGTGCCATAAATCCAAAATGACACACCAATACCTCTAAGACCTAATTGTGCCAATTTAATCATTTTCATCTTCTCAAAACTCATTGGCACATCCTAATGTGTCAACTCACCAAGGCTAGGTTAACTACCCATCCACTTAGGGTCGACACACCCTAATCCATCTAGTGTGAATCGATCACGCTCTTAGGAACCCAATACATATTGGAGCTCCTTGGGTTAACAAGGTATTTCTTTGGGATAACTTCCCTAGATACCTTCCTAATGACCCTTTTAGGCCTTGAAGGCATAGTCTTTTGGGTCTTTCCTAAGTTAACTCTAGGGGTAACTCCCCTAGTAACCTTCTTAGTGGCTTCATTTGATTTCTTTGAAGTCTTAGCCACTAGACATCTACCATGGTTAGACTTAGGGATGACCTCCCTACTAACCTTGATTTTCCTAGACCTAGATGTTGTTCCATAATTAAATGGAACATTATGGTAGGACATAGGTTTGTGACCCAAACCTTCCTTGCCCTTAGATCGTTCTTGAACCCTATGTCTTGACTTTTGAGCATTTGACCCTTGAATAGAATTTTCTATAATCTTAAGAGTCTTTTCCATTCTCTCAAGTCTTGACCTCAAGACTTGGTTTTCTAATTCTATTTTTCTCAATTTTGATTGTTCATTAGGTTTTTGGGAGGGTCTCTTCTTCTTAGGCATGTCCCTAGACTTTTTGGGATTAATACCCAAATTTTCTTCTATTCTCTTAATTGATTCCCTAGGTAAAATAGTTCTAGTGTTATTGGTCCTAGGTTTATCCTTAGATAAATTTACATGCTTAACACCTAAACAATAAACCTTATTATTTCTACTAGCATGCTTTTCATTAATAATTGCAAGAGAACTAAAATAATTCCTAGCATGCTTGTTGACTTTAGAAATTGAAGGTGCATTAATTAAATTTATCTTAGGGTTAGTTTTAGAAGCTCCCCCTACATGAGATGTCCCTTCTTGCATTTTCTTCCCCCTAGGGCATTGACTTCGGTAGTGTCTCCGTTGGTTGCATTTGAAGCACACAATGTGCTCTTTGCTCTTAATTGTGGGGACTCCGGCATTTTTGACTTTTGGTGCCGGTTGAATCTTCTTCACCTTCTTAGGACACTTACTTTTATAGTGTCCTTGTTCCCTACACTCAAAGCATGTTATATGATTTTTATTTATAATAACAACACTTGAGTTACCTAGGGAATTTTCGTTTTTCTCGGATGTTGAAGCTTCTTCTTGAACATGTTCCGGGATAGAAGGCCTCTCCTCCCCCTCAATGCTAGAGGTGGAGGTCTCCACCAAATCATCAACATCTTCGAATGTGGTGGGCAATTCTTCAACATCCTCGGATCCGGATGTTGATGGGCATTCTTCCTCTTCATGGACCAATGTGGGCTCTTCATGAAATTTTATCACCTTGTCCCATAGGTCCTTGGCATCCCTAAAATTACCTAGCCTAGACCAAATGTTGTTAGGAATCAAATCACTAAGTAATTCGATTACCTTGAGATTTGTCTTGAAGTCCTTGATTTGGTCTTGGGTCCACCTTGACTTCTCAATTTGCCTAATGCTTTCATCCCTAGGCAATTCAAAACCATTTTATAAGATTAGCATAAAGTCAAAATCGGTTTCTAGATATACCTCCATCTTCCTTCTCCACCATTGAAAATCTCCTTCGAATTTTGGTGGTTGGAGGTTGTAGTCGGCCATCTTGTAGTGCTTGTGTCGGCGGTTAGTCCTCGACAAGCTCCTAGCTTTGATACCATTTGTTGGAATGTAGGTGGTCGGATAGAGGGGGGTGAATAGCCCTCAATCGTCGTACGGTGGAAATCGTTCGTTCTTCTTGTGTCACTTGTCTACGATTGTCATTAGCGCAGCGGAATAGTAATACAAATGAAAATACTAACAACACATACAAGCATACACAAGATATACGTGGTTCGAAATCGAATGGTTCCTACTCCACGGGGCGAGCTCAACGAGATCTAGTTATGCGCACAACACTAACTAACACTCATTCTCGATAACACGTCATAGGTGGAGAAACCTCATACAAGCAATTACAATAGTAATATAAAAATACAAGCTAAAATACAAAGACAATACAAAAGAGAACTTTTACACAATTGCTTTGATCACTTGCTTGTTGCTTGCTTTGGATGGCTCTTGAAGGACTGGAATGCAGCAACAATTTCCCTCCAAAATCACCCTCAAAGTCTTGGCGAAATCCTCCATCTCGAGCTCCATTTATAACCTATATTGAGCTGATTCCACGCCCATCAGTTGACTGATCGTGACCATCAGTCGACTGATCCTGTAGTCGTTGTCTCACAATGACTCGATCCACGCTGGCCAAAAGCCAACGGATCCATCATCAGTCGACTGATCATGCCCATCAGTCGACTGATGATCCCATCAATCGAGTGCTGGCACGAGCACTCGACTAGAAGACCTTCTGTGGCCTAAAACACGTCGGTCGGTGATCTCCCTCATCGATCGGGATGGTGTTATCGATCGATTGATAACACCTCGTGATCAAGGATCGATCGGACCACAGTCGATCAAACACCGGTCGAACCCGATCGACTTGGAGGCGATCGGGCACCTATGCCGATGATGTCGGGTAAAACCTCAAACACCAAGTTGTTTGAGCATCCGACACTCAGTCTTAGCCACTTGGCCAAGTCCACCTCAACCGTCATTGAGTTTCCCATCGAAGCTTTGTTCCCTCGGCCTACGTCCCTCGAATGCGCCAAGCGTACGACTTCACAACGCCATCCTTCGCGTCTCTTGCCCTCGAAGTATGCTTCCCTTGGGCCTCACTCCATTCGCTCCTCGTCCGACGGTCCCTCGGATGCACCAAGTGCACAGCTTCGCAATGCCATCCTTCACCGACTCAAGGACCCCGTGCCTAGTGAACTTGCCAAGTCCTCAAGACTTTCCAAATGCACCAAGCGCATGACTTCGCAATGCATTTCTCACCAAGCACCAAGCGCACAACTTCGCAATGCTTTGGACTTTTCCACACCAAGCCCCATGCTTGGTTTTTCCATGCCAACTCCATGTTGGACTTTCCTATGACAATCCCATGTCATAATTTTTGTCTATCATCAAAATACTGCTCGAGTAAAACTCGAGTCAACCCAGGCCGATTACACCAACAAGATCTCATTGGGATATGAGACATTGACACCCTTAGGGAGAGCCTTTTTTATGTATGTCAAAAAGGGGGAGAATTTGGGAATTCCCAATTTGGAAAATTGGGAGGATTGGATTGAGTTAGTGTTCTAACTCAAAGGTTTGGTTTTTGTCAAACATCAAAAAGGAGGAGATTGTTAGTGCAATTAGTCCAGGTCACGATTGACCAGACTCGAGTAATGTCTTGATGTTTGTGTTTTGATGTTTGACAATGAATTGACTATTGTTTGACAATGAGTTGACTATATAGTTGACATGGGGTTGCTCATATGATGGAAAAGTCCAAGTCTTGAGTACTTGGTATGGAAAGTCCAAGCATGAGTCTTGGCAAGGGAAAGTCCAAGCTTGAGTCTTGGCAATTGAAAAGTCCAAGTCTTGAGTACTTGACATGGAAAGTCAAAGCATGGGTCTTGGCAAGGGAAAGTCCAAGCTTGAGTCTTGGCAATTGGAAAGTCCAACATGAGTTGGCATGAAAATTTCAAGCATGGGTCTTAGCAAGGAAAGTCCAAGTTTGAGTCTTGCCAAATGGAAAGTCCAACATGGATTGGCAAGGGAAGTCCAAGGGTTGATATTGGCGGCGTAAAGTCCAAGAATAGAGTCTTGGAAGCATAAGTCCAATGGTTGACGTCGTAAAGTCCAAGCGTGTGTTTTGGCAACGTAAGCCCAATGCTCCTTTGTGGTGTAGACTAGCTTAGCATGACAATAGCCGATAGAAGCACCTGAAGGCTAGCGTATGGATGAACAAGTCATGAATGACTTAGAGGAATCCAATAGGTGTGAGACTCATGGAGGTAGCTAGAAGACTTAGGTCTAGGCTAAGAGTGGTCTAGCAAGTATGAGGGCATCATACTTGGGGTAAACCTCATGGTTGAGTTGTAGCAGTCGACTGGGGTTATGGACTAGTCGACTAGTCAAGTATTTTGACACTTGGCGACCGAGTCGACATTGAGTAGTCGACTGAGATTATGACCAGTCGACTGCCATGAGTCGACTGATGTTCGACTATGGCAAAAGGCCTTGGCAGTCGACTGCTAGCATTGGGCAGTCGACTAATGGCTTGAGCAGTCGACTATCGTGGAGGGAAATCGACTGCTAGTACATGTCGCGACCACAGAACACTTGGTAGCCGACTGAGCAGTCGGCTACGAGCTTTGGCAGTCGACTATTGGGAATGACGGTCGACTATCAATGTATCTGTTGCCTTGGATGCCAACGTGGATCGAGTCATTGTGAGACAATGACACTATTGGCAGTCGACTGGGGCCTTCTGGCAATCAATTATCAGGCACGAAATCAGCCCGATGCAGGCATAAAAGGAACAACTCGTGGAGGATTTCTCAATCAGTTCTTTGAGAGGTTGTGGAGGTGATTTGAAGGCGAAGTGCAGATGCATTTCAGGGTCCTTCAAGATCATCCAAGCATCCAACATGCAAAGCATTAAAAGCCTTAATTTGTAAAGTGTTCTTTACATTTTAGTTGTAGTTCTTTGTATTGGTTTGTTTTATTCTTATATTACTTTTGTAATCGTTTGTACAAGGTTTCTTCACCTTCGGATTGTTCTGAGAATAAGTGTTATTATTTAGTGGTGTGTCCATCACTAGAGCTCATTGAGCTCATCCCGTGGAGTATGAATCCTAAGGTTTCGAACCACTTATATTCTCGTGTATTACTCGTTGTGTGTATTTGTTTTTGTTATCATTATTTCTGTTGCATACGCTAACAAGATTTGTAGACAAGCATGATCAAATTCCGTCAAGCGATGAACGAATGCACCATTCACCCCCCCTCTAGCACTCACCGATGTTCCTACAAAATACCCATATCGTGAATAATCATCGATAAAGGCAACGAAGTAGCTATAACCTCCTATGACATGAGTTGACATTGGTCCGCATACATTGGTATGTAAAGGCACAATACCTCAACTGCTCAGTCACCTTTTCCTCTGAAAGGTAGTTTAGTCATCTTTCCTTTTAAGCATGAAACACATGTGTCTAATGAATCTGATTCATAAGACTCTAAAATGGAAAACTTATGCAGTTTGGCCATGCATTCATTGCTTATATGGCCAAGACGACAATGTCATATTTGTGAGGTTAATTGATTATCTAATTTAGCGTGTTTGCTAATTGATTCGATATTGAATATCTCGTTGGATGTATCTAACGTGTTGATTCCATTATTTAACATCCCAGTATCATAAAGAACACTATTTAACATAATGTAACAACAATTATTACCAAACGTCAAATGATAACCTTTCTTATTCAAACGTGAAATAGAAACAATGTTCTTTATTAATGACGGAATATAAAACAATCATCCAAGTCTAAAACTAGTCCCGTAGGAAGTCGCAACATATACGTACCTTTGGTTACAGTAGCAACTTTTGCTCCATTGCCAACCCTTAGATCTGCTTCTCCCTTAACCAGTCTTCTTCTATTCTTAAGCCCTTGTATGTCATTACATATATGTGAGCCACACCAGGTATCCAATATCCAAGTGCTAGAAGAAACAATATGACATTCAATAACAAATATACCTCAAGTACATTGGGCATCAGATGCCTTTTTCCGCTTCAGAGACTCCAGATACTGCTTGCAGTTTCTCTTCCAATGCCTATCCTTGCCACAATGATGGCAGGTGACCTTGGGAGTTATTTCTTCCTTCTTTGCCTTCTTCTTCCTTTTAGCTTTGGTTTTTGACTTCCTCTTAGAACCTTTCTTTGAGGAGTCAACTAGCATCACCGTCTTCTGTTCTTTAACAACAGATGACTCCACTATTTTAAGAATATTGATCAATTCAGGAATCGTGGACTCAATCTTATTCATCTGATAGTTCATCACAAATTGTGAATAGCTACCAGTCAGATTGTGAAGAATTATGTCAATACTTAATTCATGGTCCATGAAAAATCCTAATGATCCCAATCGCTCAATATAGCTATTCATCCTTAGTGCAAACTGCACTACAAATGAAACCTCCTGCATCTTCGAATGAAAGAGGAGTTGGGTGACCTCAAACCTTTCAGATCGTGCCTGCTCATCAAACAACTCTCGAAGATGAAAGACAATTTTATTAGCATCCATATGCTCATGTTGCTTCTGCAACTCAAGAGACATCGATGCTAGCATAATGCAACTTGCCATCTTAGAGTCAGCAATATATTTTTGGTAAGCCAACTTTTGGTCACTAGATGCATTGTCTGAAGGAGGTTGGGGAAGAACCTCTTCAAAGACATAAGCTAGCTTTTCAACCTTGAGAACAATTCTCAGGTTGCGAAGCCAATCCAAGAAGTTTGGCCCAATCAATTTATTTTTGTCCAATATCGAACCTAAATTAATGGAGGTTGACATGATGTTCAAATTAGTACCTAGACATACAAAAAGAGGTGTATAAGAGAGATGAATTTATAGTAATGTAAACAATTTACATTAACAAAAAACTCCCACTATTTTTATCAAATTCAATAGCCCTCACTTTGAATTCGAGAGATGGTAGGTGATCTCCTATTGGGTTGATATCCATTATGACTAAGAACAACCTTGGAGAGAGCCCAACGAGCCTTTCATAGTCATAATATTAGGTATCAACAATACCCATTATATATCAAATATATAACTATTACTTTATGTTATCAACTAATTGAATGTTCACATATACATTAGGTTGTTAACTCATTAACATATATACATCCAATGCATATCACCTAATTGCACCTCTGTCCACATTGACCTTGGAGAGAGTCCAACAAATCAATGCTTTCATTTAGGGCTGACCCATTAATCGTGAGATCAAATTTAAATGATTTGAACACATCCAATTTACAAGCTAGGCTTGGAGAGACTCCAACAACCCAAACTTGAAATTGACCTCTAGTCCATACCATTTAAATTAAACATCGAATCTCATATGAATTGAAAAAGCTCGATGTCATGCCAAGCTTGGAGAGAGAGTCTAACAATCCAAACACAAAAAAGAACTCTGGTTCAACCATATTACTGGAAGGTGTTAGTCCTAATATTTGCACGAGAGATTTTAGGTTATTATGAGTCTTATCTATAAAAGGAAATAAACCTAAATATGGAAGAACCAAAGTCATATTAGAAAATAAATTTCTCGATGTGAACGTGAGTCTATGCTTAGGCTCTAACGATGCAGCCAACACCTTCGTTGTTGTTGGCAACCGTGCTATTTCTCGGAATGCTCATAGGCTCCCATGTCCCCGGATTAAAATTTTCACTAATGAAAACTAATCCGGATGGGATGAGTTTCCTAAGCACAACCAATTCGTCGTCGTGCCAACGACTTGAGCGATCGCTTGAACAAACTAGTTGTTCAAGCAACCAAGCTCTTCTAGTCGATTAGCCGCGGAAGAGACGACAGACGGATCGCCGGTTTTTGTGTTTGTCTTCGGGGTCCATGATTATACAATATATATTCATATACACACATGTATAATCATCATATATAAGAACATGCTCAGATCTGAAATTAAAGTTATAAAACTTTTATACCTCTTGATCTTCTATCGTATGTCCTAACCTCCTTGTAGACTTCGTGTGGGCGAAGATCCTCCACAAGTCGAAGCTTCTTAGATCTTCTTCAATCCAAAGAATGAAGAACTCTCTTTCCCTTCTTGCTTGAGCCAACCACCAATCCACAAAGGATTGATGCCGCCGGCCCCAAGAATAGAGAGAACATAATGGAAACAACTACAAACCGAACTAGGGACAAACCCTAGCTCCTAGTGCCACCGCCAAGAGGAAAACAAAGGGAAAAGAGGAATAGGTTGGGCACCACCAAAGGTATAGGAAAAGGATAGGAACCGGCCAACACCCTAGGAAGAAGAAGAACACTTCCCCTATAGTTGCCACCTACCTTACCTTCCAAACCCTAGCCGCCCAACCAAGCTTCCTTTGGATTTCTTACCGCCCAAGGTAGAGGAAGAGAAGGTAGTGGCCGGCCAACCCTTAGAAGGAAGAAGATGAGCCCTTCCCCTATAGTTGCCGCCCAACCATAACTTCCAAACCTAGCCGCCTAATCCAAAGAGCCAAACCCTAATCTAATTAGGGTTTCCTCCATAGGTTTCTTGCCGCCTAAGCATGGTGGAGAGGAGAGATCTAGGAGCTAGCCACCTTCAAGGAAGAAGACAAGCTCATCCATAGGTTGCCGCCCCCTCTAGCTCCACCACCTTGGCCGCCCAACCTAAGGAACCAAAACCCTAATTAGGGTTTCCTCCTTGAGGTTGCTTGCCGCCCAAGTAATGCTAGGCAAAACCCTAATTTCCTTAGCATCCATCATGAACCATCTATCAAACTTAGTTTCCGCCCAACCCATGCTCCCTTATATAGAACTTAGGAGAAAATTGGTTATTGATGAGGTAGCCAAAAATATAGGAACTAATTCCCAATTTTCTTGCCGCCCACCTTATCCAACCTTTCCTCTCCCTTTTATATAGAGTTAGGTTTAGGCATTGGTTTAATCTCCACCGTCGGTTCTAGGAAATAATCCCAACCGTCGGATCTAGAGATTTAATCTCAACCGTCGTTTCTAGGAATTTAATCCCAACCGTCGGATCTAGAGATTTAATCTCAACCGTCGGTTCTAGGAATTTAATCCCAACCGTCGGATCTAGAGATTTGTTTTCCATCATTTGATCTAGACTTCATGAGGTTTATATAAGGCTATGATAGGGACCATGAGGAGGAGTTGGGTCTTGGCCACCCGATGGATCGGAACCACACAAACTTGATCCATCAATGATGTTCCATTCCACTAGAGGATCATCATCGAACTACCTCACCAACCCCCATAAATTAATATGGGCTCCATATATTATTTGTACATCCATCTCCCCGTGTTTAAGATATCGAATGTCCGTCAATTAATTGATTTACTGACCATCAATTAATTAACATCTAACTCCTCGAGTAGTACCACTCAACCTTATCATCATGTTGACTAAGTCAACCTGCAGGGTTTACATGATGAACCTTATGAGCTCCTCAAGGGGACATCATCAACCTAATATATAGGACACGGATTCCTCCTATAATCAACGGCACACCATGTAAATAATATCACTTCCCAACTTACCGGGCTTATTGATTTAATCCATAGAAATCTCACCCTCTGGTAAATCAAAGAAATAAATACTAAGTACATGTGCCCGTTATTATATCGGGATTAAGAGTATGTACAACATAATATCCGAGGTCCGATTCAATTATGTAGTCAGCAATAAATGGAATCACCTCTATGTCGGTCCTGCTCAATACACCGAGGTGTACTAGTGTAACTCTATGTTCAAGATAAAACAATACCAAGCTACACTACAACCATGCCAATGGTTTGTCCAAAACCATCTTGGTTGTGAGCCTCTACTTATATTCTACAAGGGACTGATAACATGATCTTCTGTGCCGCACCCAGGCACCATGTTATCTACAATGTAAAATATTAGACAATATGCACACATATAATTATAACGTGCAAACAATGATCATGTGATTCTTATTTCAAAATAAAGATGTCCATACAAAAGAGCTAGGCTTTCAGTATACATCCCAACAGTTGTTTCTAGGCTCATCCTCGGTATTCCCTTTTAGGTTACAAACATATCCTATATGTAAAATCCAACATACTCTAATCTATCATATAGATAAACATGACACAGATATATTAAAACACCAAACATGCTTTAAATATTCTCCTACAACATACAATCTATGCCAAACAAATAAGGTGACTCTGATACCACTTGTTGGAGATTCCAAGATCATACACACTAGAATAAAGTGAAAAAAATAATTTTTATTGCATTCCAGACATCCCCTAGGGGTCAGGAAAACTTGCCTTAGCATAATCACATGAAAACACACACAAGGAGAAGGAGAAGTTATACCTTCGAGATTTTTTTGAATCCGTCGAAACCACAAGCAAGACCAACGGGCCTTGCCTCTATCAGTATACACGCCGGGATCACCTGAGACAACTCCTAGAGCAGTAAGCCTTTGTCTTTGATTAGTGAAAGCTAACCGGCAGGGACAAGAAAAGAGGAGAGAGGAAAGACGGCTACCAAGGGAGAAACCTAAAACTGCTACCCCCAAAGATTATCAAGGAATCTTTTTATAGATCTCTTGATTAGGTCATCTTAAGATGCTTAAATGGAACATATCTTACCATAATTATCCCATAATTAAGGTAAGAACAACCCAAGAAATTTTTATAAGAGAAATCTCAAAAATCGATGGAACTGCGACACGACTGTGTGCCTTACACATGACCGGTCGTGCCAGGACACACGACCGTTTGTGTGTCCTTTTCGGCACAACCAAGTTTTTGCCTTTTCGGGCAGAGCCAGGCACGACCCATGCTAAGTTAAGCACGGCTATGTGAGGCTCTGTATGGTTCGTTTGACTTTGTTTAGGTGTGATATGGTCATGCTAAGTCCAACAAGGTCATAAGAGGTTTCATAGCCTCCGTTTCGCACCCCCTTGGTCTAGTTCAACCAGATATATCATCTCTCAATGAGAATATCATTCTCAGACTTGTTTTACATCTCGAGATCACCCGTAATGTGTGTGACCCAATAGATTCCCGGTTATATTGGTCATTCATAATTAACCCCTTAATTATGAATAGATCGTGAGTGACATCTAGCAGTACATCATGACCCTCAATTGACCCGAAAGTCTAAATCGACTCCAAAACATTTTCTGAACCCTTCAGCAGATTCAGTTGTTCGTGCCTTATTCCTTTTACTCATTCTATACCCACTTGGTTCAGGACATGGTCTATGTGTTCATCCCCACTAGGCTAACTACGTCACACTTAGCCCAAGTTAGTTTCCTTGTCCTGTGGATTCAAGTTACTCCTACATGTTCCCAAGAAGACCATCTTCTTAACATGCTTGCTCTAGCCAGAGACTTCTAAGTAACAATCCTGACAAGAGGCCTAGGGTATACATCTCCTTAATTAGGAGTGGTGAATCCTCTATGGGCTATTCAAACACCTTCGATCACTTTGACTTATACCCAATCATCACGGAGTTACACCTACTATGTAGATGGCTACAAAGAAGTCAAAGTATAAGATGCCATGATCAAGGTGACTTGAATAACTCAAGTTTAAGGAAGCTTGCACTCAAGCTGTAATGAGATCTTCAACGACATATAGAACATATGAAGTCTCATAGCAGGTCACTCTAATGAACTAGTTACCTTAACTAGCATTCACATGTTCACTCTCAGCATCCCTATGCTTCCATTGAGTGAATACCGAATGCTTGGATAAACCAAGGAGCATAATATGTGCTAGTCTTACAGAATTGATGATGTCCAATCTCATCAATTCATCGATTAGGGATAGTTTCAATACTTGCATATTTACACATGATGAGATACCCACTAATTGTGATCCAATCACAATTTCTCTCATGCTATGCATCGTATTTTGGACTTCAATACATGAGTTTAAGATCCAATTAAATACATAGATAATGTATATTCAAATAGTTAATTTTATTAATAACTTCTAAGGCGATTGCCTTATGGCACCTCTCAATTACATTAAACTTGGCCGAGGAGTAGGAACTAGGGTTTCGAATCATGTTAAACCTTGTGTTGTGGTGTGTGCTTGCATTTGTTATTTTTGCTTTATTATTCCATTGCATACTAACAAATTGTAGTCAAGAACAACACAATTTAAATCGTAATCAATCAACGCTAATCACTCCCCCTCCCTAGCGCACCAAACGGTCCCCAACAATTGGCATCAGAGCGAGGCCGCTTTTCAAGGACTAATCGCCATGAGAGCAAGCTCTAGAGGAGTAGAAGAATGTAGCTACCCAACGATAGGCCTGGCTATGACATTCGGATTCCTCCACCATTTAATCGAGAAGATTTTTTGGCATGGAGTGCGAGGATGGAAATGTTCCTTATGATAGACATCAAGCAGTGGTTCATCTTAATGGACAGGTTTGAAGCCCCTATAGATAGAAAGGACAAGTTCATCAAGATGAAGAAATGGACCAAAGAACAAATCCAAGTCTTCGAGATAAATGAAAGGGGAAAATCCTAACTAAATTAATCCCCAATGATGGTTTGTGTCAATTAAGTGATTATAAGGATGCCAAGGAGCTATGGAGCAATTTGGAAAAATTTCATGAAAACCCCTCATCAGTCCAATCCCAAAGTAAAGAAGATGACAAGCCCTAAGAAGAATCAAGTTCATCATCTCAAGAGCTTGAGGAGTCAAAGGTTGAAAGATGTTCAACACTGAAGGAAGAAGAAGAGGTTAAAGAACCCTCTACCTCTTGGATTGAGTGGGAGGATAGGAAATTGACACCGGAGCAAGAGTAAGAGGAGTCATCTACCTTCGGGAGCCTTGAAGGACTAGACCAAATTTCCTCTACCAAGCTAGGTAACTCAAATGCATTTATTAAAAATAAAAAACATATTATTTGCTTTGAGAGTAGGGAACGTGGACACTACAAGAGCAAGTGTCCTAAATTGATCAAGAAGAAGGCTCCCATAGTGCCAAAGAGGAAGGAGAAGGTCAAGGAAGCTGGAGTCCCTATATACAAAAGCAAGGAGCACATAGTGTGCTTAGAATGCCAACAAAAGGGGCATTACCAAAGTCAATGTCTGAAGGGAGTCACCCTAGGAAAGACATGATAGGAGCCTCATATGTAGGGGGGCTTCTAAGGTAAAATCCAAGGTAACATTTAATGGTGTACCTTCGATTTATCATGAAAAGCATGCTAGTTATGTATCACATAATTTACTTGCAATTGTCCATGATAGAAAGCATGCTGAAAATTAAAAATTTTTGTTTAGGAGCTAAATCTTATGAAATTAAAACTAAGGACAATTCTAGACCCATTAGCTCAAAAACCATATCACCTAAGGAGAACATTAGAACTCTTAAGGATAAATCAACTTTACCTAAGGATAGAAAGGTTGAGAAAAACCTAGGCAATAATCTCAAGAAAACTAGACATATGCCTGGGAAGAAGAATATCTCAAGAAATAATGAAAAATCAAAACTTGAGGTATTAGAAAAGGAAGCAAATTTTGAGGTCAAAACTTGAAAATTTGAAAAAGACCCTTAATATGATGGAAAAGTCAATCAAAGGGTCAAATGGTTAAAACTTAGGATTTAGGAGGCAAGAAATGTCTAAGGATGAGAAAGGTTTGAGTTAAAAGCCTAAGTCCAAGGAGGTCATGCCATTTTACCATAATATTGTTAGTAATATATGAGAGATGTCCTAAGGCAATCGTCTTATGTATGAACCATTTATATGATAAATGAAGATTCACTATTTGAGTATACATGTTTCATGTATTTGATTAGATCTTAAACTCATTTACTGAATGTCCACGATGCGATTCACAGCATGAGAGAATTTGTGATTGGATCACAACTAGTGAGTATCTCTACATGTGTAATTGTGATGTATCGGAATTATCCCTAGTCGATGAATTGATGGATTTGGACACCATCAATTCTGTCGAGACTAGCACGAGGTATACTCCTTGGTGTATCCAAGCAGCTGATTCTCACTGGCTGGAGACATTGTGATGTCCGGAGTTGATCGTGGATGCTAGTTATGATAACTAGTTCATTGGAGTGACCAGCCGTAAGACTTCATATGGTTCTCTGCATATATAGATATGTCAATGAAGTTCTTACTGTAGCTTAAGTGCGATGTTCCTTTGACTTGCGGTATTCAAGTCATCTTGATCATGGAGACTTATGCTTTGACATTTTAAGCAAACATCTCTAAGGAGATTTGGACCCGGGATGATTGGGTATAAGTCGAAGTGATCGAAGGTGTTTGAATAGCCTATAAAGGATTCACCACTCCTTGCAAGGAGATGTATACCCATGGCCTCTCGTCGGATTGTTACTAAAGTCTTTGGCCAAAGCATTACATGTTTAGAGTAAGGTACTCTTCGATACATGTGCAGTAACTAGAATCCGTAGGACGAGGAAATGATACTTGGGCTAGGTGTGACGTAGTCAGCCTAGTGGGGACTGACACTATAGACCATGTCCTGAACCAAGTGGGTATAAGATGAGTGAAGGGATGGGGCACGAATCATTCGAGTTGCTGAAGGGTTTCAGAAATAGTTCTGGATCAACCATTGATCTTTTCGGTTAATTGGGGATCATGATGTACTACTAGGTGCCACTCATGATCGTTCTATAATTAATGGTTAATTATAGACGGTCAACATAAACTGAGAACCTATTTGGTCACATGCATAACGAGCGTAATCCAAAGGATTTAAAACGAGCTTGAGAATGGGATTCTCAGACCGAGAGAAACTAAGTTTGGTTGGACCAAACATAAAGCGAGCATGAAATCGTTTCAGTCGCAATGGAAGCGTGGATGGGCTGTGTCTTATGAAGACATAATGGATGGACCAAAATGGTTTGGTTCTAATCCAATGGAGGAGAATAAACCAAAGGGTTTGGTTTATTTTAAACGAATGAACCAAAAGTTGGTTCGGTTCGTTTTAACTTAAAATAAACCATCATGGTTTGGTTTATTTTAACTTATCTTAATGGAGAGGGTTAACGGGCCTAATGGTTATGATCCAATAACCATTAAGAAAATTAGTTCTCTATAAAAGAGGGCTTAAGGGATAATTAAGCCCTAATCCAAAACCCTAGCAAAAAGTTGCCGCCCACCCCATTGAAGGAGTTTTCGGCGCCAACCCTAAGCTGCCGCCCCTCTTCTCCAACCGGCCACCAGCTGCTGCCGTCTTCTCCCATTGCCAGCGTCGAGCTGCTGCCGGAAGAGTTCCGGTGATCTCCTTAAGGTTTGGCATCAAGGTGAGCTCTATCTTCCCTTGATTGGCCGGCGCCTATCACCTCCACCAAAGCTGTCCAGTTTTCTGGACAGCTTGTTCTCCTCTCGTCGGAGCATCGTTTGGACGACGGTTAGAGCTCCGACAGCGGCTAACTTACCGGGGATTCGATCTCCGGTAATCCTCTGAGGTGAAGGACGAAGGATTCGTCAATCGGTTGACGAATACCTCTCCGGAGAAGCGAGTTTTGAGGACTCATTTTGGATCCGAATTTTGATTCGGATTGTGATCATCTCTCGATCACGTCGTCTTCAACACGAGGCTAGTAACCCATATGAAGATGAAGCTCGTGGCTTAGCGAAGTCATCATAAGGATACTCGGCGTGGATACGGATAGAGACGATTCTAGCCAGGATCATTCCGGTTGATGCCGTTTCCGCTACACGTAATACGAAAGGTATAACGTAGTTAAATTTCCTTTTATTGCAAATTTAAATTTACAGTTATGTATACACTTGTTGTACTATGCATGCGTGTGTTGTGTGTGTTGTAATAAATGTAGATTTATTATTTTTATTGCTTCCGCTGTGCTCATGTTTACGAAACGTGATCGAACACACACGCCGCGGTGCCGGAAACCCAACAAATATTCTATTTAATTATGGAACTGACCCTAGGTCTAGGAGTGTCAAGGTCACAAGGGAGGCAATCCCTAGAGTTAACCTAAAATAGACCAAAATGACCAAGGCTTCCAAGCCTAGGAGGGTCATTAGGAAGATACTAAAGGAAGTTATCCCTAGTGAGTATTTAGTAAACCCAAGGAGCTCTAATAGATTTTAAGCTCCTAGGAGCGTGATCCCTTCGTGTTAGATGAGTTTAGGGTGTGTTAATCTTGAATGGATCGGTAGTTAACCTAACCATGGTAAAGTTGACACTTTAGGGCATTTTCAAGGTAATGTAATACCTTGAAAATGAGTTTAGAAATTGATCCTAAAAGATTTTAGGATGTGCCAATGGATTTCATAGAAGATGAAAAATTGATTATAATTGACGCAAATAGGTTAAAGTCAAGAATGTGCCAAGTTGGGACTTTGGCACACTCATGAGAGTTAGTTGATCATTATGGAAAATTGGATATAATCCTAGAAAATGACAATTAAGCTTACGACTTAGGTATTTTTATACCTTGATATTATATATTTGTCATGCTTTGTTTGCCATATGTCATGTAATGATAACATATTTTATATGATCTTTTAAAATGTCATGATAGTTCTTAGAATGATTAATGTCATGAGTAATACCTAGGTTATTCTTATAATTGCATTACATCATGAATCATGGGTAAATGTTTTTAATTTAT
The DNA here is from genome assembly GCA_025175895.1 of Wurfbainia villosa. Taxonomy (NCBI): domain Eukaryota; kingdom Viridiplantae; phylum Streptophyta; class Magnoliopsida; order Zingiberales; family Zingiberaceae; genus Wurfbainia; species Wurfbainia villosa. The sequence continues at coordinate 29,633,573 of CM046000.1, read as the reverse complement.
GCAAATTATTTATGTCATAATCATAATTCATGCATTATGATTAATAAAATTGAATTTAATGACAAATGACATTATATGATGTCTTAGATAAAGGAATCAAATGGATATGCCTAGATATAATGCATGAACCCTTAGATTTAGAGAAGAATAAATACACATCCCACAAGGACTATAAGGTGAAATGTGTGTGTTGATACACCCTAGATACATGTGAGATATTAGGAAAATGAGTTAAGTTTAATGTGCTTATATAGTACATCAAAATGAATTTTAACTCTTTCAATCATAGGAAGAAGTCATGAGGAAAGCTAATGTACAAGTCATATACATTTAGCCCACAGATCATGATTGAAATTAAGGTTTTGAAAACAATTTCTAAAACATTTTGAAAAACCTTGACGAAACCTATCTTTTGATAGCAATCACCATTGATAAGATTGACACAAAGGTAGGCAAAACATTGAAGGTTTCAATGCTTTTGAATTTTATATCAATTTTGGAAATTAATGGATATTTTCATATAAAACTGTTTTTCACCCATCATATTTGATTTTCATGATTTTTTCAACACACGTATAATTACTTATGAATTTTTTAAATTTATTTTTAAAGTCTGATTTCTATAAATTGCATAAACCAATCTACTGTCGCATGGAACAGTCGACTGGTGGTGTGGAAATCGATTGATTTTTTATTTCAGTCGACTGTTGGTCTGATTTCTGGCTGAACAAGGTTTGTTTAGCTATTTATTAACACCCCTAGGCACTCTAACTTCTCCTAACCCTATGATATGCTTAGACAAGCATTGAAAGGGTGAAATATTAATTGAAAATGATTAGGAGAGCTAATTAGGGTAAAGTATCAAATTGTAAGGGAAGTTAACGTTCAAGTTTGAACGTTTACCCTTATTTTCGATAGTTTAGATTTTCTATAGGCTTAGAAACACTCCAAGGACATTGTTGGTGCAATGGTCAAGGGGAAGTAAGTCTTTAGGGGGAGTTTTCTCTTCAAGTGATGATGGATGTTAAAAAGGGGGAGAATAAGGATTGCCTCTCATTTAATGATAAGGGTTGTATCACTAAGAAGAGTGACGGTATCCAAGATGATTTTATAGCAAAGGGAAGAATGAATGATCTCATTGGAAGATGAGACATTGAAAACCTTGGTAGGCTTTTTGATGTATACCAAAGGGGGAGAAATGAGGGTATAAGTTATGTAAACCTTCATTAGGCTTTGACATAAGAAGAGTCAAGTTGGGCTTATAAGATAGCCTAACTTAAAGGTGTTTTCAAACATCAAAAAAGGGGAGATTGTTAGTGCAATCGATTCAGATCACAATTGACCAAACTCAAGTGAGACTCGAGTAGGGTTTTGATGTTTTGACAATGGTTTGTCAATGGATTTGACAATATGGTTTGACCATATGTTGACCATATGACTAGTGGATGATTGGGATATCCAAGGTCATATGGGGGTGATTATGAGGAGGAGTTTGTTTAAGCAATCAGCCTCAGGTCAAGGTTGACCAAGCTCGAGTGAGACTCGAGTGGAAGTCCAAGATTGGAGTCTTGACAATGGAGAAGTCCAAGTATGAATACTTGCCAAGAGAAGTCCAAGAATGGATTCTTGGCAATGGAGAAGTCCAAGTATGGATACTTGGCAAGGAAAAATCCAAGGGTGAAGTCTTTGTAGGGAGTCGCTTCGGAGACTCAATGGCTGCCATGTCCCCGGATTAAAATTTTCACTAATGAAAGAATTAATCCAGATGGGATGAGTTTCCTTAGCACAACCAATTCGTCTTCGTGCTAACAACTTGAGTGATCGCTTGAACAAACTAGTTGTTCAAGCAACACAACTCTTCTAGTTGGTTAGCCGCGGAAGAGACGACGGACGGATCACCGGTTTTTGTGTTTGTCTTCGGGGTCCATGATTATACAAAATATATACTAATGCACACTTGTATAATCAACACATAAAAGTGTTGGGGATTTGACGCCCGCTAGAGGGGGGGTGAATAGCGTGTGACCCGTACGTAGATGGAAATCGTTCGCGTGCTTGTCTACAATTCGTGTTAGCACGGCGGAATAATAATAATAAAAGCAATACACGAAATACAATCACACACGAACACGATGATATAACGTGGTTCGGAACCGTAACGGTTCCTACTCCACGGATCAGGCTCAAACGAGCCCTAGCGATGCCAAACACACACCACTATCAAATAACTCCTTCTCGACACAAGTCAGAGGTGGAGAAACCTCTTACAATAAGATTACAACAATAATCTAAATACAACAAGTAAATATAATAGGAAATACAACAAGAGAAGTAAAGAACACTTTACAAAAACTCTTTAGATCGCTTGCTTGTTGATCGCTTGAATCGTGGTTGAAGACCCTGATTTGCAGCAGCAAATCGCCTCAAAAATGTCCAAGAAATCGCTTCTAAAATCCTTCTTCCGAGCTGCCTTTATAACCTACGTCGGGCTGGATTTCCGCCTATCAGTCGACTGCCATAAGTCACCAGTCGACTGATACCACTGTTGTCGTGAGACAACGGATCGATCCACGCTGGAAAAACTCCAACGGATCTCTTGGCGATGATCCAACATTGGCGCGATCGCTAACGCCCGTAGTCGATCGCCTATCGGCTACGGAGCGCTCTGCTCGACACTCGATCGGCAATGATCGCGAGCCATCGATCGCTCCCATGAGCGATGATCGCCAGAGCAATCCCAGCTCTAACCTGGCAGTCGAACTCAAGTCGACTCACGGCAGTCGAACCGGCCATAATGCCAGTTGACTGCCAACCTCAAGAATGAGGTTTTAACCCAAGTATGGTGCCCCCATACTTGCTAGACCACCCTTAGCCTAGACCTAAGCCTTCTAGCCACCTCCATCAGCCTCACGCCTCTCGGATCCCTCCAAGTCATCCATGACTTGTTCATCCATCGCGCTAGCTTCCAGGTGCTTCCATCGGCTATGTCATGCTAACGGTGTCTACACCGCCAAGGCACATTGGACTTACGCCGCCAAGACTCTGCTTGGACTTTACGCCGCCAACCATTGGACTTATGCTGCCAAGACTCCCGCTTGGACTTTACACTGCCAATATCAAACCCTTGGACTTCTCAAATGCCAAGACTCAAGCTTGGACTTTCCCTTGCCAACCCATGTTGGACTTTTCATGCCAAGACCATGCTTGGACTTTCCTTGCCAACCAATGTTGGACTTTACATTGCCAAGACCCATGCTTGGACTTTTACATTGCCAAGACCCATGCTTGGACTTTTCCTTGCCAACCCATGTTGGACTTTTCCTTTGCCAACCCATGTTGGACTTTCCATTTGCCAAGACCCATGCTTGGACTTTCCCATAATCACATGGTCAACCCTAGTCAACCATAAAAGTCATTTATAACCTGTGTCGATTGTATAAACAATCTCCCAAACATATTAACCGACATCAATGTCCAACTTCAATGCCAAACCACTTTGTCAAATCCCTTTGTCAAACATCAAAACATCACTCGAGTCAAACTCGAGTGCAATCAATCGTCGTGGGACACGATTGCACCAACAATCTCCCCCTTTTGATGTTTGACAAAAACCAAACAAATTATTGAGTTAGAACACTAACTCAAATCCCTTACCAATTATCCCAAATTGGTAAATACTCTCCAAATGTTCTCCCCCAAACATTCAAGTGAAAATGTAAACCAAATGTTCTCCCAAACATTCTCCCCTTTTTGACTAACATCAAAAGGTTATCTCTCAAGGAGGTCAATGTCTCATGTCCCAATGAGATCTTACAATCTCCCCTTGATTTAAAAATATCTAGGATGCCTACATCTTCCTAGTGATAAGTCCCATATCACTCAAGAGAGGCAATCCTATTCACTCTCCCAATTTCCAAATTGGGTATCAAAAATCATCAATTTTCCCAATTGATGATACTTTCCCAATAACTTCTCCTTTTCAAGGAGAAAAACACATCCATCATCCCAAGATGGATACCTCTCCCTAAAGGCTTGCTCCCCCTTGACCATTGCACCAACAATGTCCTTGGGGAGTCCCTAAGCCAATAGGAACTCTAAACCATTAAGGTTGGAAATTCAACATTGAACTTTCCACCACCTCAAATTGATACTTTGACCTAACACCTCTCCAAATCCATATCCAATGAATTTTCACCCTTCATAATGCTTCCCAAAGCATATCCTAGGGTTAGGAGTGGTTAGGGACCTTTACCATGGTTGAAAATGGGCTAAACAACCTTGTTAACCCGAAATCAGACCTGGCACTCGACTCTGACGATGTCGATTCGATTGCCACATACATCACGATCGGCCACCAATGGCGATCAGTACTGAAATTCACCATCGTAATCCAATTTCGTAAAATCATAACTAATTATACGTATATCGAAAAATCACGAAATTTGATACGTATAATACTTATGACCAAAACAATGGGTGAAAAATGTTTGAAAAATATTTTACCCATAAAATAGTGAGTTTGATACAAAACTCAAAACCATTGAAATTTTCAATGTTTTGGCCCTATTTTGTATCAACTTCATCAATGGTAATTGCTATCAAAAGATAGACTTCACCAAGGTTTTCTAAATTGATTTTAAAATGATTTCAAAACCTTATTTTGGATCATATTCCTTGGGCTCTAAGTACATGACTTGTACACAAGCTCTCCCAATGATCCACCAATAAAATTAGATGAGTTTTGGTTCAACTAGATGCAAAAACTATGCACCTTGAACTCAACTCATATCCTTGCATCTCACATGTATCTAGGGTATATAAATACACATACATGTCAATTGGATGTGAGATGTGGGTTTTGTTCTCCCTAAACTAGGGTTTCATGCATTTTTCTAAGACAACTCTCCTTGATTCCCTTATAAATAGGACTCCAAGTCATGTCATAGTCCTTAAATCAATTTTAATCAAGTTAATACATGAGTGTATGATCATGGCATAAATAATAGCATTATCAAAACATGGCCAATGATCATGATGTCATGGCATAAAATTAAATCTAAAAACACATGACATTTGAAACCTTAATCCTAAACATGAATCATGACATATAAAATCATAGAACTAGGCATGATGTCATGACATGGCATATGGAAATCAAAGCATGACATATAAAATATATAGGTATAATAATACCTAAATTTTAATATTAATTGCCATTTGTTGGGATTAATCATATTTTGCCATATTAACCTAATCTCCCTAGTGTGCCAAAAACCCAAAATGCACACTAACCTCTAAACCTAAATTGTGCCAATTTTGATCATTTTATCAAACTTCTCAAGTAATATTGGCACATCCTAAAAACTTTTAGGATTATAGCTCAAATGTATTTCCAAGGTGACCATAACCTTGAAAATATCCTAAAATGCCACCTTTACCATGGTTGAGTTAACTACCCATCCAATCAAGGTTGGCACACCCTAAACCCATCTAGCGTGAATCAATCACGCTCTTAGGAACCCAAAACCTATTTGAGCTCCTAGGGTTAATTAGGTATTCCTTAGGGATAACCTCCCTAGATACCTTCCTAATGACCCTCCTAGGCTTGTTAGCCTTGGTCATTTGGGTCTTACCTAGGTTGACTCTAGGGGTGACTCCCCTTGCAACCTTCTTAGTGGCCACCCTAGGTTTCCTAGAAACCCTAGCCACTAGACACACCCTTTGGTCAACTCTAGGGATGACTTCCCTATTGACCTTGGTCTTCCTAGACCTAGTTAGTGTTCCATAATCTAATGGAACACTATGATAAGCTACCTTAGGCTTAGGTTTGTGACCCAAACCTTGCTTTCCCTTGGTTGACTTTTGACTCTTAGGTCCTTGGTGTTGACTTTGACTTTTGGACCTTGACTTTTGATCATTTGACCCTTTAAATTGATTTTGTATAATTTTAAGGGTCTTCTCCAATTTCTCAAGCCTTGACCTGAAGGCTTGGTTCTCTAATTCTAATTGCCCGATTTTAGAATTTTGATTTAGACCATGGGCATGGGACTTTCTAGGCATATGCCTAGTCCATTTAGGGTTAATACCTAGGTGCTCTTGCACCTTTCTAATGGTCTTCCTAGGTAAAATTGGTCTAGTGTTATTTGACCTAGGTTTATCCTTAGATGAATTATTTTTAGGGACATTAGTCCCAAATTTCTTCCTATTATCTAAGTGAATATTTTTAGCTCCTAAGCAATATTCATTCCTATTAGCATGCTTTTCATAAATTGCAAGAGAATTAAAATTATTTCTAGCATGCTTTCGCCTATTAAATCTAGAAGGTGCATTATTGAAATATACCTTAGGGTTTGCCTTGGAGGCTCCCCCTACATATGATGCTCCTTCTTGCCCCTTCTTCTTCCCCCTAGGGCATTGACTCCGATAATGCCCCTTCGAATTGCACTTGAAGCATATGATGTGCTCCTTGCCTTTAGGTGTTGGGGAACCGACATCCTTGACTTTTGGTGCCGGTGGAGCCTTCTTAACCCGTTTAGGACACTTACTCTTGTAGTGTCCTTGCTCCCTACACTCAAAGCATATAATATGAATTTTATTATTATTTGAAATGCTCGAGTTACCTAGGTCCGTGGTAGGTGCCGAAGTTGAATTTTGAGCTTCCTCATCTTGACCGGATGTTGAAGGCACTTCTTGAGGTTGCCCCGGTGTAGATGGTCTCTCCCCCTCAATCACGGAGGTGGATGCTTCTCCCACCTCTTCTATTTTCTCTTCCGATCCGGAAGTTGACTCCTCACTTTCTTCCGATTCCTCACTTTCACTTGAGGATGAGCTCTCTTCTTCATCCTCCTTATCTTCCTGGATTGAATGAGGTTCTTCATGGAATTTCGCCAAAATGTTCCATACCTCTTTGGCGTCTTTACAATCCACATAGTCACCTAGCTACACAAGATGTCATTAGGTACTAAATCAAATCTAAATTTGATTACCTTCTTATTTTTCTCGAATTGCCGGAGTTGCTCCTCACTCCATTTCTTCTTCTTGAGAAACCCTCCCTTTGGTCCCTTAGGATACTCAAATCCTTCCATCAAGGCGGATCATTCCTCAAGGTCTCTCATCATAAAAAACTCTTCAATTCTCGCCTTCCAAGAATTGAAACCTTCTCCTCCATAGAATGAATAAGGGACTGGTGTGTTGATGTCCCATCCTAATTGATCTTGGACTTCCATCTTTTACCCTCTAGCGTCTTGCTCCCGGTTGTTAATCCGTTGAAGAGCAACCTGGCTCTGATATCACTTGTTGGGGATTTGACGCCCGCTAGAGGGGGGTGAATAGCGTGTGACCCGTACGTAGATGGAAATCATTCGCGTGCTTGTCTACAATTCGTGTTAGCGCAGCAGAATAATAATAATAAAAGCAATACATGAAATACAATCACACACGAACACGATGATATAACGTGGTTCGGAACCGTAACGGTTCCTACTCCACGGATCGGGCTCAAACGAGCCCTAGCGATGCCAAACACACACCACTATCAAATAACTCCTTCTCGACACAAGTCGGAGGTGGAGAAACCTCTTACAATAAGATTACAACAATAATCTAAATACAACAAGCAAATATAATAGGAAATACAACAAGAGAAGTAAAGAACACTTTACAAAAACTCTTTAGATCGCTTGCTTGTTGATCGCATGAATCGTGGTTGAAGACCCTGATTTGCAGCAGTAAATCGCCTCAAAAATGTCCAAGAAATCGCTTCTAAAATCCTTCTTCCAAGCTGCCTTTATAACTGACGGGCCGATTTCGCTTCGATCGGCCCGCCATAAGTCACGATCGATGCCATCTGTCGTGAGACAACGGATCGATCCACGGAAAAACTCCAACGGATCTCTTGGCGATCATTGCCACATTGGCCGATCGCTAACGCCTGTGCGTAATCGCCGATCGGCTACGGAGCGTTCTATGCTCGACACTCGACTGGCAATGATCGCCATCCCTTAGCGATCACAGAGCCATCACGATCGGCTTGCTCCATGTGCATTCGACCGCCAGAGCAATCCGGCTCTAACCTCGCAACTCAACTGTCGATTCAGGCAGTCGAACCGGCCATAATGCCAGTCGACTGCCAACCTCAAGAATGAGGTTTTAACCCAAGTATGGTGCCCCCATACTTGCTAGACCATCCTTAGCCTAGACCTAAGCCTTCTTGCCACCTCCATCAGCCTCACGCCTCTTGGATCCCTCCAAGTCATCCATGACTTGTTCATCCATCGCGCTAGCTTCCAGGTGCTTCCATCGGCTATGTCATGCTAACGGTGTCTACACCGCCAAGGCATATTGGACGTACACCGCCAAGACTCCGCTTGGACTTTACGCTGCCAACCATTGGACTTATGCTGCCAAGACTCCCGCTTGGACTTTACGCTACCAATATCAAACCCTTGGACTTCTCAAATGCCAAGACTCAAGCTTGGACTTTCCCTTGCCAACCCATGTTGGACTTTTCATGCCAAGACCATGCTTGGACTTTCCTTGCCAACCAATGTTGGACTTTACATTGCCAAGACCCATGCTTGGACTTTTACATTGCCAAGACCCATGCTTGGACTTTTCCTTGCCAACCCATGTTGGACTTTTCCTTTGCCAACCCATGTTAGACTTTCCATTTTCCAAGACCCATGCTTGGACTTTCCCATAATCACATGGTCAACCCTAGTCAACCATCAAAATCAATTATAACCTGGGTCGATTGTATAAACAATCTCCCCAACATATTAACCGACATCAATGTCCAACATCAATGTCAATCCATTTTGTCAAATCCCTTTGTCAAACATCAAAACATCACTCGAGTCAAACTCGAGTCTGGTCAATCGTGACCTGGGCCGATTGCACCAACAAAAAGAACATGCTTAGATCAGAATATAAAGTTGTAAAACTTTTATACCTCACGATCTTCTACCGTATGTCCTATCCTTCTCGTGGACGATGTGTGGGCGAAGATCCTCCACGAGTAGAAGCCTTCTAGACCGCGTTCTTCCCTTCCTTGTCCGCTGCGAACAAAGAGAAGAACCAACAAAACCATTCCTTTCTAGAATCGGCCACCAAGAAAGGGAGTTTGATGCAACCGCCGGTCAAGGAACGAGTGGATGAGCGCCGGCCAACTTGTTTAAGTGTTGTCGCCGGCCACCTAGAGGTTGGAGAAGTGTCGGCCACCAAGGAGTTGGAGAACCGCCGGCCACCAATGAGCAAAGAAGGAGGAAGAGATGAACACCGGCAATGGATGAGAATAGGATGAGGGGCACCGGCCAAAACCCTAGGGAGAACAAGCTTGCCACCCACTTCTAGCCGCCCAAAACCCTAGCTCCTCTAGGGTTTGTTGCCGCCAACTTTGAGATGAGCCAAACCCTAATTTCCAATATATATCTTTCCGCCCAAGCCTTAGCCATCTATATATAGAGTTGGGCCTAAGCCTCCTTTAATCTCCACCGTCGGATCTAGGGATTTAATCTCCACCGTCGGATCTAGGGTTTTATCCCAACCGTCGGATCTAGGATTTCATCCCAACCGTCGGATCTAGGATTTCATCCCAACCTTCGGATCTAGGGTTTAATCCCAACCGTCGGATCTAGGGTTTTATCCCAACCGTCAGATCTAGGGATTTAATCCCAACCGTCGATTCTAGGGTTTCATCCTAACCATCGGATCTAGGGATTTAATCCCAACCGTTGGTTCTTAGAGTTTTGTTTTACATCCTTGGATCTAGGCTTCTTTAGGATTATATTAGGCTACGATAGGGACCATAAGGAGGAGTTGGATCTTGGCCACCCGATGGATCGGAACCACACAAACTTGATCCATCAATGATGTTCCATTCCACTAGAGGATCATCATTGAACTACCTCACCAACCCCCATAAATTAATATGGGCTCCATATATTATTTGTACATTCATCTCCCCATGTTTAAGATATCGTATGTCCGTCAATTAATTGATTTATTGACCATCAATTAATTAACATATAATTCCTCGAGTAGTACCACTCAACCTTATCATCATGTTGACTAAGTGAACCAGCTGGGTTTACATGATGAACCTTATGAGCTCCTCAAGGGGACATCATCAACCTAGTACATAGGACACGGTTTCCTCCTATAATCAACGACACACCATGTAAATAATATTATTTCCCAACTTACCGGGCATATTGATTTAATCCATCTAAATCTCACCCTCTGGTAAATAAAAGAAATAAATACTAAGTACATGTGCCCATTATTATATCGGGATTAAGAGCATGTACAACATAATATCCGAGGTCCGATTCAATTATGTAGTCAGCAATTAATTGAATCACCTCTATGTCAGTCCTGCTCAATACACCTAAGTGTACTAGTGTAACTTTATGTTCAAGACAAAACAATACCAAGCTACAATACAACCATGCCAATGGTTTGTCCAAAACCATCTTGGTTGTGAGCCTCTACTTATATTTTACAAGGGACTGATAACATGATCTTCTGTGCCACACCAAGCACCATGTTATCTACAATGTAAAATATTAGACAATATGCACACACATATAATAAATATATAAAGTGCAAACAATGATCATGTGATTCTTATTCCAAAATAAAATGTTCATACAAAAAGATCTAGGCTTTCAGTATACATTCCAACAGTCTTTGCATGGGAAAGTCCAAGTATGGATACTTGGCAAAGGAAAAGTCCAAGGGTATAGTCTTGGCCATGTAAGTCCAAGTGTGTACTATTGGCGGCGAAAGTTCAAATATGAATATTTGACAAAGGAAAGTCCAAGGGTGTAAACTTGCCCGTGTAAGTTCAAGGATATAGTCTTGGTGGCGAAAGTCAAAATTTGGAACTTGGCAAAGGTAGACCCGATAGCATGACAAGGTCGACGAAAGCACTTGAAGGCAAGAGCCAAGGTTGAGGAGTCATGGACTCGAACCAAGGGCTTGAGGTTAATGGAAGTGGCTTGAAAGCTTAGGTCCAGGCTATGGGTGAGTGACAAGTATGAAGGGATCATACTTGGGTTAAACCCAAATTTGAGGTTTACCAATCTACTGATGGCATTCGTTAGTTGACTGGTCGAATGTTCGGCACTTGAGAGCCCTAGTTGACTCGTACAGTCAATTGGGGTTTTGACTCAGTCGACTGTGACTCGACTGCTGAATGTGGCTCTAGCAGTTGACTGGTGGGTTAGACCAGTCGATTAGCCACTGGCAGTCAACTACCATGGATGGACAGTCGACTAACATTAGTGGACATGAGCACAAAAGGCCTCATAGTCAACTGTCATTAGTGGACACGAGCAAAAAAGGTCTCATAAATCGACTGATGGCATTCGCTAGTCGACTGGTCGAGTGTTCGACACTCGAGAGCCCTAGTTGACTCGGACAGTCAATTGGGGTTTTGACCCAGTCGACTGTGACTCAACTGTTGAATGTGGCTCTAGCAGTTGACTGGTGGGTTAGACCAGTCGATTAGCCTCTGACAGTCAATTACCATGGATGGACAGTCGACTGACATTAGTGGACATGAGCACAAAAGATCTCATAGTCGATTGACATTAGTGGACATGAGCACAAAAGGTCTGATAGTAGATTGGGCAGTCGACTTATGGTAATGACAGTCGACTGCTCAGGTATCCATTAGATAGCAAGCCTAAGTGGATAAGTCCGTTGTGAGACAAAGGATAAGGAGGCAGCCGACTGGGGTAAGGCCAATCGATTGTCAGTCGGCGAATCAGCCCGACGGGAGCTTTAAAAGGAGGACACAAGGAGTTCTTCAACAAAAAGGTTTTTGTTGAGGGTTTTGAATGGGAAATGCTACTATGATTATTGACCTTCAAATGCATTCCAAAGCAACCAAAAGCAAGGCAATCAAGTGCTCTTGTGTAAATTGATTCTTGTATTTTTCAATTTTATTTCTTTACCTTGTATTTATTTGTATTGTAAGCTCTTGTAAGAGGTTTCTCCACCTCCGAATTTTTTTCGAGAAGGAGAAGTTCATAGTGGTGGTGTGCATCAGTAAAGCTCAATTAGAGCTCGGTCGTGGAGTAAGAACTAGGTTTCCAAACCACATTAAACCTTGTATTGTTGTGTGTGCTTGTATTTGTTGTTTTTGCTTTATTATTCGACTGCTTACTTCATGTGAGCAAAACATATAGGGTTTTAGGAGATGTTTTCGCACACATCTCGTTACATTTTATCCTTGTTTCATGCATATTCTACTTTGTTTTGCATGCATTCCTATTTTTTGGTTCGAAGATCTGCTCTTGTTGCTTTTGCATGTAGGACGACATTTTATAGGTGAAACGACACATTTTTGGAGCAAAAGGAAGGCATTCGCCGGGTGGAACAGAGGCGGACATGGTCGGTCATGTGAATTCGACACGGTCGTGTCCAAACCACAAAGCCAACCATCCTAGTGCCCCACATGATCGGTCGTGTGGAATCCACACGGTCATGTGGAATCCACATGATCGTGTGGCGCTGGATTATTTTGACGCAACTAGGGTTTTTATGGGATTTGTGAAGGGTCAACTGCACGTCTATAAAAGGGAAGGCACACCTAAACCCTAGGGGGGAGGCCTGACGGCTAGAACGGCATGACGGTGCCTTGAAAAGCACCGGATTCTTGCAACGGGGAGGAAGGAAGTGGCTCGAGGACCGAAATCTACGGTCCAACGCCAATAGAATGACCAAGAGTACTGTGATTTCATTTTTAGACATCTTTACATTGTAATGATTCATTCTATGATGCCTTGTGTCTGTTCTCTTTCATCTATGGAGTAGATACTTTGATTCTAGGATTACGGAGTAACTTGTGTTTGTGGACATGTTAGTTCAAATAGTCATTTATCTTGTTTGATTCTATTTGCAATTTTGTGTTGTTGGGATTTATGAAGATTGTGTTTTGATTACAATTCTACTTTGCTTAGACGATACAAAGGGTGATAGCCTTCGTATCAAAAACCTAAGAGAATCAAGAGTGAGCCTTAGGGTCATCCTACCTCCCATAATCGTAGAAGATAGAATATGATAGGGCAGGATCTGAAACAAGATCCACCTTTACATAGGGATTGTTAGGACGTCTTGGTACCCAATAATCTATCTTAACAGAAGGGCCAAAGTAAGAGATATTAACTCTAGAAGGGTTGAGGGACCTTAGTGACAGAGGGGTCCCAACAGTATCAACCCCCTGAGCTCTATTGATCCGAAAGGTAAACTTGGTTAGGAATAGGTAGCTCCCGGTAGAAGCAAAAGTTCATCGGGCAATTACATATTGATCCTCCCTCAAGATAATAATTGGAGATCTCAACTCACCTAATTGATAGCATGTTCCACGATGCACAAGTGAAATCGAAGTCCTAGAATCCTTTTTGAGAACTTCGAACCAACCTTCCCTTCCTCCGAGTGACACCGTATTAGAGTTAGGACTAGCGTCAACCTCGCAACCCATACTCTTAGGATATTAATTCCGAACAACAACATCCACTGGACAAACAATAATCGAATCTCAGTCTTTGTGAGATCGATAATATTTTATTACTTAACGACACCCGTGCACTTACGGCCGTTGAGTGCGAGCACACGCTACGAGTCTTTGACGATTCTCGTCGGAGATTTGAGAGTCGTGCTCGCATGCATTAGTACTAACAAATTGTAGACAAGCATGAAATGAATTGAAGTGTATTCGATCGACTCTATTTCTGCCCCCCCCCCCTCTCTGGCACACCAAACGGTCCCCAACACTTTTGTCTTGAAAGGTGTCCTCCTGGACATAAAAAATGTGATCGTAGAACCTTCATCATGATCTATTTCACTATAAGGAATATGCTTGTGTCTTGGGACATGGCTAGAGCATGTTCCCTACAATCCATGCTCCATACAATGCTTCATTTTGCTTCGACATCTTCACCCTAACAAAATAAATAACAAAAGTAGATATCTAAACAAAGATAAAAGAAAAATGATATAAAACAAAGATAATATGCAATGAATGCAATAAAAACAAGATAAGATGTGTGCTAAAATGATAACTAAAACTCTATATAAAATGCACACATCCACCTATGAGATAGTTTGCGAAGTCCACATACCATGGGGTGGTAATCTTCTGATGGCTAACAAGTATTCATTAGGAAAATAATCATCTATGGCCAACTCATCTTTCCCGATTGTGTGTGCATCTTGATACAATCTTCATAAATGGTCTACTACCACATTCTTGGTCTCCTATTTGTCTTTAATTTCCAAATCAAATTCTTATAAAAGAAGAACCAATCAAATGACTTGAGGATTATCTTCCTTTTTGCTCAACAATTATCTTATGGATGCATGATCCATATATACAATCATCTTGGACCCCACGAGATACAATCTGAACTTTTCAAAAGCAAAAATGATCGCTAAGAGTTATTTTTCTATGGTTGCGTAGTTCATCTAAACTTCATCCAAGGTTTTTCTAGCATAGTAGATAGCATTCAGCTTCCAGTCTTTCCTTTTCCCTAATACAACCCCTACATCATAGTCACTAGCATCGTACATAATTTCAAAAGGTAAGCTCCAATCAGGTGCTTGCATTATCAGGGCAAAAGTCAAGGCCTTTTTCGACCTGCAAAAAACATCCAAACAAATCTCATCAAACAAAAAATCAACATATTTAGAAATAAAAATTGTTAAGGGTTAGAAATTTTTGAAAATTCCTTGATAAATCATTGATAGAATCCTGCATGCCCTCGAAAATTGCACACTCTTTTGACATTTATTAGCATAGGTAGTCTCTCAATGACTTCAATCTTTGCTTTGTCTACCTTGATACCCTATTCAAAAATCATGTGCCCGAGTACTATCTCTTCCTTTACCATAAAATGGTGCTTTTACCAATTAAGCACCAAATTCATCTCTTCGTATCTCTACAAAACCTTAACCATGTTAGATAGGCATATATCAAAGCTAGTACCATATACTGAAAAGTCATCCATGAAAACCTCCATGATGTTTTCAATCATATCAAAGAAAATTGTTGTCATGTAGCATTGAAAAGTGGTCGGTACATTACAAAGGCCAAAGGGCATCCTTCTATAGGAAAAGGTATCATAAGAGCATGTAAAAGTAGTTTTTTCCTAGTCATTAGGATGTATAGGAATTTGATAAAACCCAAAATAACCATCTAAATAATAGGAATACAAATGCTTAGTCAACCTTTCTAGAATTTGGCCAATGAATGGGTGGGGAGAGTGATCTTACCTAGTTTCTGTTTCTTTGTTCAACCTCCTGTAGTCTATGCACATCTGCCAACCGATGACCGTTATAGTGGATATTAGTTCGTCTTTCAATTTTTAACCATCGTCATCTCCCCTTTCTTGAGAACCACTTGAACCGAGTTTACCCAATCACTATCAAAAATAGGGTAGATTATTCCTGCATCTAGTAACTTCAAAACTTCCTTCTTGACTACCTCCTTCATGTTAGGGTTTAGCCTCCTTTAGTGTTCAATTGAAGATTTATAATCATTTTCAAGTAAAATCCTATGCATGCATACTAAGGGGATAATCTCTTTTATGTCATCAATGGTATATCCTATGATCTTCCTATGCAACTTGAGCACCCCAAGAAATTTTTTGGTTTTAGGTTCATTAAAGCTTGCACTTACAATCACAGGATATGTAGCATTTTGTCCGAGAAATTCATACCTGAGGGTCGAAGGAAGGGGTTTTAATTCTACTTGTGGTGGTTCAAAATATTCCCTTTCCATTGATTGTTTCTCTTCCCTTAACTCTTCAATTTTTTATTGCATGGAGAGGGTGTCTTGTTGGTGTAGAAAGCATCCATCCTTAGTTTTGATGTATAAACTATAGTTAAAGTTAGGAATTACTTGAGATATGATATATGTGTTAAGTGTGCAGGTTTAACAGGAAGTCCTAGTAGGTCAGGCAGATTGGATACTAGGCAAACCATGGAAAGTCCTAGTAGGTCATGTTGACCGGATACTAGATAGAAGACTTGACATATCAAGAGGAACGAACACCAGACAAGAAGTCTAGATGGGTCAGGAGACCAAACATCTAGCATGAAGACTGGTTGGGTTAGAGAGACTGGACAACTGGTATGAAGTCCAACTGGGTCTGGGAGATCGAACAGCTGGTGAAAGCCCTGGTGGGTCAGATCAGATGTCAAGTATGGTAAGTCTGACAGAGCAGTCGACAAGTAAGCCTCGAGTGAAGAGATGAGGTCGAGTTCTCTATAGGGGGACAAAGCTAGGGGTCGATCCGATGAAAAGTCCACATGAGACTAAGAAGTCGAGATCGAGCAATATTACTATTGCTATTGTATTTTATATTGTATGTTTTTTCTAATCTTGTTTTGCAGGAACGATCATTGAAAAGGATTCGATCAAGTCTAATCGATCGAGTAGTATGGCGATTATGGATACCCAATTGGCAAGATTAGATGGTGATCAATCAAAGATTTTAGAGCCAAGATGGAAAGGGTTCTAGTCGACTGGGGAGGTCCAGTCGACTGGAAAAGCAAACTTCCCGATGCGAAGCCAGTGACTTGGAGTCGACTGGAAAAGGTCCAGCCAACTAGGAAGGCCGAAGTACCATATCGATGGGCTGATATGGAGTCAACTAGAGGGCATTCCAATCGACTAGAGAGAGCTTATAAAAGAAATACTCGACCAGCTCTGAATGACAGAATTCTACATTCAATTGCTTTTTTGAGTGTTCTTCATTCGCAGAGAATTCATTTCATTACAATGCCACAACTCCGACACGTCGTGCCCTACTTCCAAATCTTCTAAGTCTCGGTATATTTAATTGAATGTATTTTCTCTTTATGTACTTCAATTTAAAGAGAAGGTAACTTGTTACCTTTCTCACAATCTTTGTAAAAAGCGAATCCCTCCAAAGTTGAGAGTTCTCGAATCAGAGGGCTATTTAGTGTATTGCCCACAAGGTAGCTCACGGAGAGCTAAAGGCCTTGGAGTAGCAACCCGACTCAGCTTATGAACCAAGTAAAACACTTGTCTACATATTTCATTTAATTTCTACTGTAAAAAATCTTAATTTTTTAAAAAGATAAAATAACGTTTTTAAAATAAAATTTCATATTCCGAGATTCACTCCCCTCTCTCGGATAACTTCGATCCTACAATTGGTATCAGAGCGGGGGCACTCCGATTTTGGTGTAACTACTAACAAGAGCATTAGAAATTTTCTTTAGTTTTAGCATTTTTTTAGAATAATTTTTTCATTAATTTTAATATTTATTTTTGCACTAGAATAAAATTTTCAATATTTATCTTGTTCATTCTTTTTGCACAATATAATATTGCTTAATTTGAGTAACTCTAGGAATAGTTTTGAATATTAATTAAATAAAAATTTAAATAGTTATGTCACACGTAGAAGGGTACAACACCATTCGCCCTCCTCTCTTTAACGAAGAGGACTTTTCTTATTAGAAGAGGCGAATGAAGTGCTACCTGAAAACTGACCTTGCGATATGGTTTTCAATTAGTAAAGATTTCGTCTCTCCGGTAGACGAATCTGGTGAGTTGTTAGAACCAGAGAAATGGACTACGGACATAAGGAAACGAACTCAAGTCGATTACAAGGCCCTTAACACCTTGCAATGTGAACTTACCAAAGAAGAGCTCAATAGAGTCGGTCCCTTAAAAAACTCTAAGGAACTTTGGGATGAGTTAATTAAATTACATGAACGTATTAATGATAATAGAATAGATAAATGAGATATGTTACTTAATAAACTTTTTAATTGTAAAAAGCAAGAAAATGAAAGTGCTAGTCAATGTTGTTAGTAATATATGAGAGATGTCCTAAGACAATCGCCTTATGTTTGAACCATTTATATGATAAATGAGGATTCACTATTTGAGTATACATGTTCTCATGTATTTGATTAGATTTTAAACTCATTTACTGAATGTCCACGATACGATTCACAGCATGAGAGAATTTGTGATTGGATCACAACTAGTGAGTATCTCTACATGTGTAATTGTGATGTATCAGAATTATCCCTAGTCGATGAATTGATGGATTTGGACACTATCAATTCTGTCGAGACTAGCACGAGGTATACTCCTTGGTGTATCCAAGCAGCTGATTCTCACTGGCTGGAGACATTGTGATGTCCGGAGTAAATCGTGGATGCTAGTTATGGTAACTAGTTCATTGGAGTGACCAGCCATAAGACTTCATATAGTTCTCTGCATATATAGATATGTCAATGAAGTTCTTACTGTAGCTTAAGTGCGATATTCCTTTGACTTGCGGTATTCAAGTCATCTTGATCATGAAGACTTATGCTTTGACATCTTAAGCAAGCATCTCCGAGGAGATATGTACCCGGGATGATTGGGTATAAGTCGGAGTGATCGAAGGTGTTTGAATAGCCTATAAAGGATTCACCACTCCTTGCGAGGAGATGTATACCCATGGTCTCTCGTCGGATTGTTACTAAAGTCTTTGGCCAAAGCATTACATGTTTAGAGTAAGGTACTCTTCGATACATGTGCAATAACTAGAATCCGTATGACGAGGAAATGATACTTGGGCTAGGTGTAACGTAGTCAACCTAGTGGGGACTGACACTATAGACCATGTCCTGAACCAAGTGGGTATAAGATAAGTGAAAGGAATGGGGCACGAATCATTCTAGCTGCTAAAGGGTTTCAGAAATAGTTCTGGATCAACTGTTGATCTTTTCGGTTAATTGGGGATCATGATGTACTACTAGGTACCATTCATGATCATTCTATAATTAATTGTTAATTATAGACGACCAACATAAATCGAGAACCTATTTGGTCACACACACAACGAGCGTAATCCAAAGGATTTAAAACGAGCTTGAGAATGAGATTCTCAGACCGAGAGAAACTAGGTTTTGTTGGACCAAACAAGGAGCGAGCATGAAATCATTTCAGTCGCAATGGAAGCGTGGATGGGCCATGCCTTATGAAGATATGATGGATGAACCAAATTGGTTTGGTTCTAATCCGATGGTGGAGAATAATCCAAAGGGGTTTGGTTTGTTTTAAACGAATGAACCAAAGTTGGTTCGGTTCATTTTAACTTAAAATAGACCAAATTGGTTTGGTTTATTTTAACTTAAATTAATGGAGTGGGTTAACGGGTTTTTGGATATGAACCAATAACCATTAGGAGAATTTGTTCTCTATAAAATAGGGCTTAAGAGTTTTGTGAAAACCTAATCTAAGCAACCCCAAAGTTACCGCCCCCCTCTCCTTCTCCTCTTGTGGTCGGTGCCCAAACCCTAGCCATCGCCCACCCTTGTGCCGCCGTCCAAGTTTTTGCCGGTGTCCAAGCTTCAGCCGGCGATCCGGAGACAACCCTCTGGTGATTCTCCTTGGCTTCGGTGACCAAGGACTAGCTGGCCCTCTTCCCTTTGGCCGGCGCTAACTCCTCCACCAAGCTGTCCAGTTTTCTGGACAGCTTGTTTCTTTCATGTCAAAGCATCATTTGGACGACGTTTGGAGCTCCGACAGCGGCTACATTGCTGGGGATTTGATCTCCAGTAATCCTCATAGGTGGAGGACGAAGGATTCATCAAACGGTTGACGAATACCTCTCCAGAGAAGTGAGTTTTTGAGGACTCATTTTGAATCCGAATTTTGATTCGGATTGTGATCTTCTCTCGATCACATCGTCTTCAACACGAGGCTAGTGACTCATAAGAAGACGAGGCTTGTGACTTTGTGAAGTCATCCCAAAGATACTCGGCGTGGATACGGATAAAGGCGATTCTAGCGAGGGTCACTCCGGTTGATGCCTTTCGCGCTACACATGATACGTCAGGTATACGTAGAATAAATTTCCTTTTATTGTAAAATTTGAAACTATGGTTATGTCTACACATATTGTACTATGCATGCATGTGGTGTGTGTGTTGTAATAAATTAGATTTATTATTTTTATTTCTTCCGCTGTGCACATGTTTACGAAACATGCTCGAACACACACTCGCCGCGGTACCGGAAACCCAACAGTGGTATTAGAGCCCAGGTTGTGTTTCGACATAATCGTAAAATTGCTTTGCGATAGTCGTAATGGTATTTATGGAAATTTTCTACTTTTGGAAAGTTAGAAGTATTTATGGAAATTTTTTAATTTTTGAAAGTCTAGAAGTATTTATGGAAATCTTCTACTTTTGAAAAGTTAGAAGTATTTATGGAAATTGATATTTTCCATAAATAAAATATTTGATTAGATTTGGAAATTTGTTTCTTAATTTAATCATGATTTGATTTGGGAAATCAAATCTTAAAATATTTTATTTCCATAAGTAGTTTTGATGATTTAGGAAATTTATTTCCTAAATTGACTTTCCTAAATCAACACTTTCCACAAATAAATTATGTGATTAGATTTGAAAATTTGTTTCCTAATTTAATCATGATTTTATTTGGAGAATAAAATCTCAAACATATTTTATTTCCATAAATAGTTATGACATATAAGAAAATTTTATACATGTCATAATTGTATGTCATGTAATTGCATTAGATGCATATCATTATGGCATGCGTGTCGTGACATGTAGATGTATGTCATATATGCCATGCCATGTAGATAATAGTTATTTGCATGGAAAGAGGATGAGACATAAAAACCCTTACTCAATATTAAAGCCTACACCTTCCATTAATATGGTTAGAACCAGAGTTCCGTTTCTTGTTTGGGTTGTTGGACTCTCTCCAAGCCCGTCTCGAACCCAAACATGTTCAAGCCATGGAATAGTTTAATACTAATATGGTAAGAGTCAGAGGTTAATCGGTAGCTTTGGTTGTTGGACTCTCTCCAAGCCAGGCTAATTGGTTGAATGTACTCTAACCATATTAAAATTATTTCTCGATTAATGGGTTGGCTTTAATCTGGAGCATCAGCTTGTTGGACTCTCTCCAAGGTCGATATAAAGGGAGGTGAAGTTGGGTGCTATGCATATGATGCACACTTGTTAATGTGTTAACAACCCAATGTATGTGTGAACATTCAATTAGTTGATAGCACATTGTGATAGTTTCATATATGTGATATGCAATTGGTATATTTGATACCTACCATCGTAGTTATGAATGACTTGTTGGACTCTCTCCAAGGTTGTTCATATCTATATTGGATATCAGTCCATTCGGAGATTGACCTACGATCTCCCGAAGTGATTTTGGGGTTTTTGAAATTCAAAAAATGAATGGGATTTATAAATGTATGTTGATGTGTTTTAAAATCATTTCCTCATATATGCTCATTTTGTATTTCTAGGTTAATCAATTGATCATGACGTCTTTGAATTTGCACACTATTTTGGATTCAAACAAATTGACTAGGCCTAACTTCCTGGACTGGCTTAGAAACTTGAGAATTATTCTCAAGGCGGAAAAGCTAGCGTATGTCCTTGAAGAGCCTCTTCCCAACTGTCCTAGGGACGATGCAACTCCAGACCAATTGTTGGCCTATCAGGAACATGTGACAGATTCTGAACTGGCGAGTTGCATCATGCTAGCTGCGATGGTACCTGAGCTGTAAAAGCAGCATGAGCATATGGATGCTAATACCATAGTCTTCCATCTTCATGAGTTGTTTAATGAGCAAGCGAGATCCGAAAGGTTCGAAGCCTCCAGGCTCCTCTTCACCTCTAAGATGCAAGAAGGTTCATCTATAGTGCAGTTTGTGCTAAAGATGAACGGGTACATCAAGCGGTTGGCCACCCTCGGGTTTGTGATGGATCATGAATTAAGTATTGACTTAATTCTTCATTGTTTGCCCAAGAGTTTCTCACAATTTGTGATGAACTATCGGATGAACAAATTAGAATCCACTATTCCTGAGCTCCTCAATATGATGAAGACTGTGGAGCCTTCTATGAAGCATGAGGAGAAGGTGGTTCTGTTAGTTGATTCCTCGAAGAAAGGTTCTAAGAGGAAGGCAAAGGAACAGAAGAAAAGGAAGAACAAGAAGGCTAAGAAGGCAGAACCAGCACAAAAGGGCACTTGCCATCATTGTGGCAAGGAAGGCCACTGGCGAAGAAACTGCAAGATTTATCTTGAGTCCGTGAAGAAGAAGAAGGCATCTGATGCCCCATCCTCTTCAGGTATATTCGTTATTGATTGTCATTCTATTTCCTCAGATACTTGGGTATGGGATACTGGGTGTGACTCACATATATGCAATGACATACATGGGCTAAGGAATAGAAGAAGACTCGTCAGAGGGGAGTCAAATTTGTAAGTTGGCAATGGAGCAAAGGTTGCTGTGGTCACCATCGGAACTTATTTGCTGAAGCTCCCTAGTGGACTAGTCTTAGAACTGGACAATTGCTATTGTGTTCCTTCTCTAATAAAGAACATTGTTTCTATTTCCTGCTTAAATAGAAATGGTTACCATTTGACGTTTAGTAACAATTGTTGTTATATAACTTTGAATGACATACTTTATGGGACTGGAACCTTGAGAAATGATATTTATACGTTGGACGTATCCAATGACATTTTCAATATCGAAGCGAGCAACAAGCGTGCTCGAAAGGATAATCAATTAGACTCCTACATGTGGCATTGTCGTCTTGGCCATGCAAGCAAGAAGCGCATGTCCGAATTACACCGATGTGGAATTCTGGAATCGTTTGAATTGGATTCATACGATACATGCAAATAATGCTTAAAAGGAAAGATGACTAAGTTACCTTTTACAGGAAAAGGTGAATGAGTGGAAGAGTTGCTAGGTCTAATACATACTGATGTATGTGGACTTATGTCAACTCAAGCTTTAGGAGGCTATAGCTACTTCATTACCTTCATCGATGATCACTCACGATTTGGGTATGTGTTCTTGATAAAACACAAGTCTGAAGCCTTTGAAAGGTTCAAAGAATTCAGAAATGAAGTAGAGAAACAACATGACAAGAGTATTAAAATACTTTGATCGGATCGAGGTGGTGAATATTTAAGTCAAGAGTTTCTAGATTATCTAAGAGACAATGGTATATTGTCTCAATGGACTCCGCCATATACACCACAGCATAATGGTGTATCTGAGAGGCGTAATTAGACCTTGTTGGACATGGTCAGGTCAATGATGAATCATGCGAATCTTCCTAAGTCCTTTTGGGGCTATGCGCTTCAGATAGCTATTTACTTGTTAAACAGAATGCCAACTAAGGTAGTCTCTACTACTCCATATGAGATATAGAATAGTAAGAAACCTCATGTATCTTACTTGAAGATATGGGATTGTCCTGCTTATTTGAAGCGGACTATATCAGACAAATTGGATGCTAAGTCTGATAAATGTCTATTTATTGGATACCCTAAGGAAACAAGGGATTACCAATTCTATCATCCTGTGGAACAAAAGGTGTTTGTTTCAAGGTATGTTGTGTTTCTAGAGAAAGAGTTTCTCTTGCAAGAAAATAGTGGGAGTGTTATCGAGCTTGAGAAGGCTCGAGAAACTCAAATATACATTAATGAGATACCTGGTGAAGCACAACAGCTAATAACTAATAGTGATGAGCTATAGGCTGGACCTATTGTTACACAACATCTCCATAGATCTGGTAGAATATGCAATATTCTTGAGAGATATGGATTTCTCGTAAGTTAATCGAACAACATGTTACTCATTGATGATGAGGAGCCTACCAGTTATGAAGAAGTTCTAAAAAATTCAGAAAGGGATAAGTGGCTTGACGCCATGAAGTCGGAAATGGATTCCATGTATGAAAACCAAGTTTGGAACTTGGTTGACCCACCTGAAGGCATAAAGCCTATAGGGTGCAAGTGGGTTTTCAAGAAGAAAACTGACATGGATGGTAATGTGATTACCTATAAGGCTATATTGGTGGCGAAAGGATATCGTCAAAAGCAAGGTGTTGATTATGATGAAACCTATTCGTCGGTAGCTATGCTTAAATCCATTCGGATGCTCTTGGCCATAGCGGCTCATTATGATTAAAAGATATGACAAATGGATGTGAAAATAGCTTTCCTTAATGGAAACTTACTCGAGGATGTGTATATGATATAGCCTGAGGGTTTCACATCGGTTGATAAAACCAAGGTATGCAAATTACGACGGTCCATATATGGATTGAAGCAAGCATCCAGGAGCTGGAATATCCATTTTGATGAGACAATCAAAAAGTTTGATTTCTCATAAAATCCAGACGAACCTTGTGTGTACAAGAATGTTAGTGGGAGTGCAGTTGTGTTCCTAGTATTGTATGTCGATGACATATTACTTATAGGAAATGATGTTTCAGTCTTACAGTCAGTTAAGATTTTGTTGTCCAAGACATTCTCCATGAAAGACCTGGGAGAAGCAACCTACATCCTCGGGATTAAGATCTATAGAGATATATCAAAACGGTTGCTTGGTCTTTCGCAGTCTACATATATAGACCAAGTGCTAAAGAGGTTTAGCATGTCGGAATCCAAGAAAGGTTTCCTACCCATCAGGCATGGGATACACCTTTCGAAGTCTATGTGTCCGCACATAGAAGATGAGAGAATTTGCATGAGTAAGATTCCCTATGCATCCGCAATAGGATCTATCATGTATGTTATGTTATGTATGAGGCCTGATGTATCATATGCTCTGAGTGTCACGAGTAGATACCAGTCTGATCCAGGAATGGATCATTGGGCAACAATCCTTAAGTACTTGAGAAGAACTAAGGATGTGTTTCTAATATATGGAGAAGAGGACATGGTGATACGCGGGTATACGGATGCCAACTTCCAGACAGACAAGGATGATTCCAGGTCTCAGTCTGGATACGTGTCACCTTGAATGGGGGCGCAGTGAGTTGGAAAAGTTCCAAACAAGACACTGTAGCGGATTTTACCAGTAAGGCAGAATACATTGCAGATTCAGAAGCATCAAAGGAAGCGGTTTGGATCAAGAAGTTCATTTATGAACTTGGTGTGGTTCCAGCCATTGTTGAAGCAATACCGGTCTACTGCGACAACAATGGAGCAATTGCACAGGCGAAAGAGCCAAGGTCTCATCAACGATCCAAACATGTGCTTCGCCGCTATCATCTGATCAGAGAGATCATTAGTAGGAAGGAAATACAAATCGAGAAAATTCCCACTGAAAGGAACTTAGCGGATCCTTTGACTAAGACATTACCTCAAAGTAAGTTTGAGGGTCATGTTAGAGCCAATGGTATTGGATACCGTAGCGATTGACATTAGGCTAAGTGGGAGTTTGTTAGTAATATATGAGAGATGCCCTAAGACAATCACCTTATGTTTGAACCATTTATATGATAAATGAGGATTCACTATTTGAGTATACATGTTCTCATGTATTTGATTAGATCTTAAACTCATTTACTGAATGTCCACGATACGATTCACAGCATGAGAGAATTTGTGATTGGATCACAACAAGTGAGTATCTCTACATGTGTAATTATGATGTATCGAAATTATCCCTGGTCGATGAATTGATGGATTTGGACACCATCAATTCTGTCGAGACTAGCACGAGGTATACTCCTTGGTGTATCCAAGCAGTTGATTCTCACTGGCTGGAGATATTGTGATGTCTGGAGTTAATCGTGGATACTAGTTATGGTAACTAGTTCATTGGAGTGACCAGCCGTAAAACTTCATAGGGTTCTTTGCATATATAGATATGTTAATGAAGTTCTTACTGCAGCTTAAGTGCGATATTCCTTTGACTTGCGGTATTCAAGTCTGTTGGTGCAATCGGCCCAGGTCACGATTGACCAGGACTCGAGTTTGACTCGAGTGATGTTTTGATGTTCGACAAAAACATATGACAATGTAATTGTCATGGGAAAGTCCAAGTCTTGAGTACTTGGCATGGGAAGTCCAAGTGGAACACTTGGCATTTGGAAAAGTCCAAGCATGGTTCTTGGCAATGGAAAGTCCAACATGAGTTGGCATGGAAAGTCCAAGCATGGGTCTTGGCAAGGTAAAGTCCAAGTCTTGAGTACTTGGCATGGAAAGTCCAACATGGGTTGGCAAGGGAAAGTCCAAGCTTGTGTCTTGGCATTTGAGAAGTCCAAGGGTTTGATATTGGCGGCGTAAAGTCCAAGCGGAAGTCTTGGCAGCATAAGTCCAATGGTTGGCGGCGTAAAGTCCAAGCGGAGTCTTGGCGGCGTAAGTCCAATGTGCCTTGGCGGTGTAGACACCGTTAGGATGACATAACCAATGGAAGCATCTGAAGGCTAGCGCGATGGATGAACAAGTCATGGATGACTTGGAGGGATCCGAAAGGCGCGAGGTTGATGGAGGTGACTAGAAGGCTTAGGTCTAGGCTAAGGGTGGTCTAGCAAGTATGGGGGCACCATACTTGGGCTAAAACCTCATGTTTGAGGTGTGTCACGATCGGTGCCATGTGAATGACCGACCGAGTCAACTAGGGTTTGATCGGGAAGTGGCCTAACGATCGCGCCAGAGGATGACAATGATCGATGGCAGCCGATCGATCGATCGCATGATCACCGATCGGTGCTCTGAATTCGACCCGAGTGTAGTCTCACTCGACCGGGACCGAGAGAGTGAGGACACCATCAGTCGACTGATGGGTTTGATCAGTCGACTGATGGTAGATCCGTTGGACTTATCCACCGTGGATCTAGCCGTTGTCTCACGACAACAGTGCCATCAGTCGACTGATCGGGACCATCAGTCGACTGATCGACTTTTTCCAGCATAAGTTAAAGCTATAAAAGGAGCTCGTGATGGAGGAAATTGGCATCAATTTCTTGAGGGTTTTGGAGCGATTTGTTGTTGCAAATCAGGGTCTCCAAGGTGATTTCAAGCAACCAAGCAATCAAGCAATCCAATGGCAATCGTAAAGTAGTTTTCTTTACTTGCATTGTATTTCATTATTGTAATTGCTTGTATTTGTATCTTATTGTTGTAAGATTACTTGTAAGGGGTTTCTCCACCTCCGACTTGTGTCGAGAAGGAGTATTTGTGATTAGTGAGTGTGTGTGCATCACTAGAGCTCGTAGAGCTCGATCCGTGGAGTAGGAACTGTACGGTTCCGAACCACGTTAAATATTTGTGTTTGCGTGTTGTATATTTTGTTATCATTATTATCTTTCTATTTCCGCTGTGCTAACGAAATTGTAGAGACAACCGCGAACGATTTCCATCTACGTACGGGTCACACGCTATTCACCCCCCCTCTAGCCATTACAAAGATCCTAACAAAGTCATCTTGATCATGAAGACTTATGCTTTGACATCTTAAGCAAGCATCTCCGAGCAAATGTGGACCCGAGATGATTGTGTATAAGTCGGAGTGATCGAAGGTGTTTGAATAACCCTATAAAGGATTCACTACTCCTTGCGAGGAGATGTATACCCATGGCCTCTCGTCGGATTGTTACTAAAGTCTTTGGCCAAAGCATTACATGTTTAGAGTAAGGTACTCTTGGATACATGTGCAGTAACTAGAATCCGTATGACGAGGAAATGATACTTGGGCTAGGTGTGACGTAGTCAACTTAGTGGGGATTGACACTATAGACCATGTCCTGAACCAAGTGGGTATAAGATGAGTGAAAGGAATGGGGCAAGAATCATTCTAGCTGCTGAAGGGTTTCAGAAATAGTTCTGGATCAACTGTTGATCTTTTCGGTTAATTGGGGATCATGATGTACTACTAGGTGTCACTCATGATCATTCTATAATTAATGGCTAATTATAGACGACCAACATAAATCGAAAATCTATTTGGTCACATGCACAACGAGCATAATTCGCAGGATTTAAAACGAGCTTGAGAATGAGATTCTCAGACCGAGAGAAACTAGGTTTGGTTGGACCAAACAAGGAGTGAGCATGAAATCGTTTCAGTCGCAATGGAAGCATGGATGGGTCATGTCTTATGAAGATATAATGGATGAACCAAATTGGTTTGGTTCTAATCCAATGGGGGAGAATAAACCAAAGGGGTTTGGTTTGTTTTAAACGAATGAACCAAAGTTGGCTCGATTCGTTTTAACTTAAAATAGACCAAATCGGTTTGGTTTATTTTAACTTAAATTAATGGAGCGGGTTAACGGGTTTTTGGTTATGAACCAATAACCATTAGGAGAATTTGTTCTCTATAAAATAGGGCTTAAGGGTTTTGTGAAAACCTAATCTAAGCAACCCCAAAGTTGCCGCCCCCCTCTCCTTCTCCTCTTGTGGTCGGCGCCTAAACCCTAGCAGCCGCCCACCCTTGTGCTACCGTCCAAGTTGTTGCCGACGATCCTCCGGCAACCCTCCGGTGATTCTCCTTGGCTCCAGTGACCAAGGACTAGCTGGCCCTCTTCCCTTTGGCCGACGCTAACTCCTCCACCAAACTGTCCAGTTTCGTGTCGGAGCATCGTTTGCACGACGTTTGGAGCTCCGACAGCGGATACATTGCCAGGGATTCGATCTCCGATAATCCTCATAGGTGGAGGACGAAGGATTCGTTAAACGGTTGACGAATACCTCTCCGGAGAAGCGAGTTTTTGAGGATTCGTTTTGAATCCGAATTTTGATTCGGATTGTGATCTTCTCTCGATCACATCGTCTTCGACACGAGGCTAGTGACTCGTACGAAGATGAGGCTTGTGACTTTGTAAAGTCATCCCGAAGATACTCGGCATTGATACGGATAGAGGCGATTCTAGCGAGGGTCGCTCTGGTTGATGCCTTTCCCGCTACACGTGATACGTCAGGTATACATAGAATAAATTTCCTTTTATTGCAAAATTTGAAACTACGGTTATGTCTACACATGTTGTACTATGCATGTGTGTGTTGTAATAAATTATATTTATTATTTTTATTTCTTCCGCTGTGCACATGTTTACGAAACATGTTCGAACACACACTCGCCGCGGTGCCGGAAACCCAACAAATGTCACACTAGAATAAAAAATATATTAAATGGACTTCATCTAATAGGACATCAAATAGGAAATAGGGATGTAATTAGATATACACTTAAGACATTCCCGAGGAACACCTTATGGACATCCATCATTGATGCCTATAAGGTTTCCAAGGACCTTTCCTTAATTAGATTAGATGAACTATTTTGAAAACTCAAACTACATGAATAAGCTAACTAGGGTCAAACCGAGAATGGTGGCAACCTCGACTAAAAAGGAAAGAAAAACAAAGAGTGAGTCCAAAGACGAGTCAGAGTCAGACCTAAACGGAGAGGAAGAAATCGTAAACATGGTCCGAAAAATGTTCAACTGGAGAAAAAGATTTACGAAGAAAGATGCAAAAAAGGTCATCGACAACAAGCCAAGACCTAGATCGGAAGTAACATATTACAAGTGCAATGGAAAAGGCACTACAAGTCGGAGTGCGCAAACCTAAAAAAGGAAGAAAAACTTAAAAAGGAAAAGAAGAAGAAAGCACTTAAGGCAACTTGGGATGAATCGTCTTCAAAAGAGCCGAACGCAGAAGAGACAAAGAGAAGTTTTGTAGCATTCATGGCCGAATCAAGATCCGAAGCCGAATCAAGCTTCGAGTCCAAGTCTGAGTCCGAGATAAGCCACGGATCTGTTAGGACCTATGCGCCCGCTAGAGAGGGGGGTGAATAACGTTATCGTCGTTTGATGGAATTTGATCGTTCTTGCTTTCTTGTCTACAATAATTGTTAATATGTACAGCGGATAATAATAAAGTAATAACGAAATGTACAAACACACAATACACAAGAACACGAGAATATAATGTGGTTCGGAGCCATATGGTTCCTACTCCACGGATTTGGCTCAAACGAGCCCTAGAGATGCAAACACACACCACTACTCAAATACTCCTTCTCGACAACAAGTTGATGGTGGAGAAACCTCGTACAAATGATTACACTAAGTAATACGAAATACAACAAGCAAATACAAAGTAAATACGAAAGACAAGTAAAGAAAACTTCACAACACTTTGCTTTGGATGCTTGCTTGTTGATCGCCTTGGACTAGCCTTGAAGGTCTGGATTGCAACAGCAAATCCGCTCCAAATCACCCAAGAAAATCGCTTAAGAATGGCTGCAAAAATCTTTCCTGTCGAGCTCCTTTTATCCTTCCGCGTGACCTGGATTTCTGCCTGGCAGTCGACTGCCAAAACCCCCAGTTCGACTGCCAACACTGTTGTTGTGAGACAACGGCTTGATCCATGCTGGAAATGTTCCAACGGATCACTTGGCAGTCGACTGCCAACATCATCAGTCGACTGCCAATGCCCGTAGCCGACTATCCAGTCGGTTATCGAGCGTTCTGTGCTCGCGATGCAGACCAACAGTTGACAACCATCCATGGCAGTCGACTGCTCAAGCCATCAGTCGACAGCACAATTATGGCAGTTGACTACTAAGCCATTTTGTCGCAATCGAACCCTAGTCGACTCACGACAGTCGACTAGTCATAATCCCAGTCGACTGATGAGTGTCGACTCGGCTACCAAGTGTCAAAACACTTGACCAGTCGACTAGTCCATAACCCCAGTCGACTGATGAGTGTCGACTCGGCTACCAAGTGTCAAAACACTTGACCAGTCGACTAGTCCATAACCCCAGTCGATTGACAAAACTAAACCATGAGGTTTAACACCAAGTATGATGCCCTCATACTTGCTAGACCACCCTTAGCCTAGACCTAAGCCTTCTAGCCACCTTCGTCAGCCTCACGCCTATCGGATCCCTCCAAGTCATCCATGACTTGTTCATCCATATGCTAGCCTTCAGGTGCTTCCATCAGCTATTGTCATGCTAATGTGGTTTACACCGCCAAGGCATATTGGGCTTACGCTGCCAAGACTCCGCTTGGACTTTACGCCGCCAACCATTGGACTTATGCTGCCAAGACTCCATCCTTGGACTTTACACCACCAATATTTCCCTTGAACTTCTCAATTGCCAAGTACCCATGACTTGGACTTTCACCGTCAAAACTATACCATTGACCAACGTGGCCAAGACTACACCCTTGGACTTATGTGGCCAAGACTATACCCATGGACTTTCCAAATGCCAAGACTCAAGCTTGGACTTTCCCTTGCCAAGACCCATGCTTGGACTTTCCATGCCAAGTACCCATGACTTGGACTTTCCCATTGCCAAGTGTCCCACTTGGACTTTCCATGTCAAGTACACAAGACTTGGACTTCTCCATCATATGGTCAACCCCAAGTCAACCATATAGTCAAACAATGGTCAAACCATCATCAAACAATCAATCATGACCTGGGTCAATTGCACCAATAATCTCCCCAACACATTATCAAATATCAATGTCAAACATCAAAACACTACTCGAGTTAAACTCGAGTCCAGTCAATCATGACCTGGGCCAATTGCACCAACAATCTCCCCCTTTTTGATGTTTGACAAAAACCAAACACCTTTGAGTTAGGCCACCTAACTCAAATCTCCTTACCAATTGTCCCAAATTGGTAATCTCAAATTCTCCCATAACTTCTTCCATTAATTCTTCCCCTTTTTGACATACATCAAAAAAGTTCTCCCAAGGAGATCAATGTCTCATATCCCAATGAGATCTTACAATCTCTCCCTTGGTCAAAAACACCTAGGATGCCTTCACTCTTCCGAGTGATAAGTCTCATATCACTTAAGAGAGGCTTCTTATAAACTCTCCCAATTTTCAAATTGGGCATCTCACATTCCCATTTCTCCCCCTCATGAGGAAGAATACATCGATCATCCCAAGATGGATAACCTCTCTCTAAAGACTTGCTCCCCCTTGACCATTGCACTAACAATGTCATTGGGAAGTCCCTAAGCCTATAGGCACTCTAAACCATCAAAATTAAGGTTAAAAATTCAAACTTAAACTTTCACTCACCTTAAATTGATACACACCCTAAACAACTCTCCTAATCCATATCCAATGGATTTTCAACCTTTCTAATGTTTTCCAAAGTATATCCTAGGGTTAGGAGTAGTTAGGGAACCTTACCATAGCTGAAATTTGGCTAAATAAACCTTGTTTACCCGAAATCAGACCTGGCAGTCGACTTCTTATAGTCAATAGTTTGACTGCAATTCATTAGTCGACTGTCATTAAGTTGCAGTCAACTGATAACTGAAACTGCCCAATTTTAGTTTTAGAAATTAAGTTTGAAAAAACATAAGTAATTCTACATATTTTGAAAAATCGTGAAAATTCATATGTACATTACTTTTAAGCAATACAATAGGTGAAAAATATTTGAAAAATGATTTACCCAAAAAATAGTGAGTTTGATACAAGGTTCAAAAGTGAGAAAAACTTCATTGTTTTGGGCTCACTTTTATATCAACTCTATCAATTGTGACTTCTATCAAAAGATAGGTTGCACTAGGGTTTTTCAAAGTTATTTTAAAATGATTTTAAAACCTTATATTGAACGATGGTCTTTGGGCTTGATGCACATGACTTGTACATAAGCTTTCCTCATGATTCACCCATGGGTTTAGGTGAGTTTGAGTTCATCTAGATGCAAAAACTATGCACCTTGAACTTAACTCATTTCCTAGCATCTCATATGTGTCTAGGGTGTTTAAAAACACACACATGTCAATTTGATGTGAGATGTGAGTTTTGTTCATCCTAATCTAAGGCCTCATGCATTTTTTAATGCAACTCAACTTGATTCCCTTATACATGAGACTTCGAGTCATGTCATAGTCCTTGAATCAATTTTATTAATGCATGAATGATCATGACATAAAAGATAATATAAATAAGCATGACCAATAATCATGATGTTAGTAATATATGAGAGGTGTTCTAAGGTACTCGCCTTATGGTTGTACCATTTATTTGATAAATGAAGATTCACTATTTGAGTATATGTTAAATACTAAAGATTTAAAATATTAAATTAAATGGTCAGAAATTAAGAAAAATACCTCTAGAAATTTTTCGAGATTTTTAGGAAATTTTAGGAATTTTTCTAGATTTAAACGGAGGTCGTACGAGATAATTACGGGGATAGGGAAAACAAGCTTTTAAAGGGTCTATTTAGATGAGTAAATAAAATAAATATTAAGTTTAGGTTTTTCTATTTTTTTTTCTATTTTCCCCGCCGTGACTTTTTTTCCCCTTCGGTAGTTCCTCTCGCGATTCCCTCCTCGCCGCAGATTCTTCTTCTCGAGGCCCTTCTTCCTCATTCTCTTCCCCGCGCCCGCAGCCAACGGACCACCGAGCTTTTTCCCCTTTGCTGCCAACGCTGAGTTCGCGCCGTGCTTCCCTTCGTTGCCCTTCCTCTGCAAGCCGCGACGAGCGAAGATTCCCTTGTCGGTGCCACGGACAAGCATTTCTTGGCGATTTCCTTCTCCGCCGCACCTCCGCCTCTCAGTCAGCCGCCCTTCCTGGTACCCAGGCCACTGCTTCGCCCTTCCTCACGGTTGAGTCTTCTTCTTCCTCGCAGCCAGTGGCAGCGACCGACCTTGACGCTGCCCATAGAAGAGTCGACGGCGAACGCGCGCGGTAGGGAGGTCGCGACAGTGATGGCTGAACGTTCCGACCGATGTTTCCCTTGGTGTTTTGTTTTTCTGAGACCTCACTGATCGTTTGTGTGATCAGAAAGACGACCTTGTCGCTACAGCAGAGGGCTGCCGGTTCGGGGTTCCATTGTCGATTGTCATCAGGAATAGGTAAGCGTCGATTTTCGCTTTACTTTGGATGATATCTAAGTTCAAGATGGAATTTTGTTCCTTCATTGAGTTTGATTTGTCAGTAGGGGCAGTGATCCAGTGTTGATGAATCGAGGATAGGAGGAAGAGGATTGTCGAGAGATTTCCAAGGCTGGCAAGTTTGATCTAGCCTCTCTTTTAGCTGTAAAATTGTTAGATTTTTTGAGTGGTTGTGTTGTGGTAATGGTGGATAGATCTGGGAGTGTCTTGTTTATAGGCAGCGAATAGATTGGGCTAATTTTAGGGTTTTGGTCGGCTGCAATTGGGTTGCTGTCAGCTGTACGACCATAATTGGTATGTTAAGTGAGCGAGAAATGGTTCAGAATGTGTTATTTGGTTAATTGTAATTACATTCAGTAGAGATAGATTGTTGGTTGATTGTGGATAAATTTAGGGTTGTGGGATGAATCCATTTGGGTGTTGTCGACTGTGCATGAGGTGGATTTGGCTGTGAGGACAATAAATTGAGATGGATTGATTGATTTTTTTGAGGAGCAACTAAAGATTTTATCATTTTAATACTATGATGATTGTTGCCATTATGGATAATATTTTCATATGATGAGTATTGATCATGGTGAGATTAATTTCAAGGATATGTTCTAGGATTGAAGAGTTAATCACAATTTGTGACCTACGGGTTGAGGGTCTACTTGGGGATACAAAGTAGTAATTTAGCACGTTGACGTGTACTTGGATTTGATGGATTTACTCTGGATTAATTGGTTATGGAAGGAATCGATTAAGTATTCGATTTGTCGGTAAATGGTATTTTGTGCTTAACAATAGTTATGCATTATGCATGTTTCGGTCACGAGGCAGGTCCCCGGTCATGACGATCTAGTTCTTTTGCGGATATATTATCAGGCAGGTATTTTGACTTATCTTTTAGATATAGTCAAGTTGATATGCTAGTTAGGATAGCTTACAATAATTTTCAAATTTATATGCCTAGTATGTTTTTGGTGCCTACTTGATACATGCATGTGATAGGTTATGATTATACCTTCCCTATTTTATTTGGATCATAGTTATTTGAATTATGGATATGTACATATTGATTGTGCATATTATTCGGATAGGTGTATTTAGTTGGATTTACATGCTTTAGTATCATGCACCATCTTGCATGATTGCATGCTGGCTGGACGGGGTTCCTTTATTGTTGAGCCCATAACCAGTTACATGGCCTGCACAAACTGCCACTCATGGATTAGTGGTACATCAGGAGGGTGTGTGCAATTGCTCTGTCAGGCTCCGCTGGTCCGCTCATGGGTAGCGATGAGGCAGCGTGGTAGCGGGCAGGGATCCCTCCTCTGGTCTATGACACCGGGAGATGAGAGCTTAGCTCCCCCACTCTGTTTGGGGCAGGAGGATAGGTGTACTCCGACAGCATCCTATCCACTCGGTCACTCAGGAGCAGTGATGGCAGAGTGCACAGTTGTCATAGCCCTACCCACTCGGCTTCACCATCGCATGTGAGGCGGATGACTGGCGTCAGGGGTGACCATGTCATTGGCACGGCATGCATTTTGCATGGATAGCATTTGTATTGTGTTTGCTGCATTTTTATTGCTGCCTTGGATGTGCATATGATTGTCATGCATACAAGATACATATTTATATATATGGTGAGGACTTTATTACTTCTAGTCAGACACATGCTCCTATATCAGGGTAGGAGATTCAGGTTAGTACAGTCCTGTTATATTTATTTCTTGCATACCCTATATGTGAGACTGTACTGGCATGATTTCTATTGTTAGCTATATCTTACTTTGCATATCGACTATACCCGCTGAGTTCTTTGAACTTACCCCGTTGATTTATATCTATTTCAGGATGAAGCTGTTAGGAGAGTCCAGCTGCCAAACCCCACCCGTCATGTTATTTGTTTCTATGGTTTGGATATTTTGATTAGAGGACATGTTTAGGATTGGAGTTGGATATTTGTATTCGTGGATTTTTGGCATCCTTATGGACCTTATTCGGATTTTGTTTGGATTGGTTTTGGTTGAGTATTCCTGCCCAGATGGCAGAAGGGGTAAGTCTAGTTGTGATAGATGTTACCTATCTATTTTGGTTGATGGCCAGAGGCATATTTTATTATCTGCATGTGTGTTTCGATTCCGATCGTGTTGACCGATGTATAGTGGCCGAGTAGGCCTTGTATAAAATTGGTATTGTCACCCGTACAGGGGAGATGTTGTCAGATTTTCGTCTGGCGGGGACTCCATTGGGGCGTGACAATTTATTTGGTATCAGAACCCTAGGTTCACGAGTTCCTAGGGGTTTTTGGATTTTTCGGAGTTCACCACGTTTGGCAGGTTTTACGAGGCAATTTGGAAAATTTTGGATTGGTATGGATTTCCAAAGATTTTTATATTTCAGAAATTCGAGGTATTATTGACGAGGTTAATTTGAGAATTTGGCGGCGATGGGACATCTCCTGTGGCGAAATATGTATGCTAAAATTTTTTATATATTTTTACTTCTAGTAACATCAGTTCTAGTAACATCTGTAATAATTTAACAGATATGAGACGAGGTGAGCGTGCTCTTGCTTCGAGACATGGTGCAGGGTAACCACGCAAGAGGACAGTGAGATCTCTGGCTAAGGAGTTGCCAGAAGGGTCTATAAAGTTTTGACTCATGTGCAGATTCATAGTAGGGGTCGCCCACCAAGGTGACCAGCCGGAGTTGCCGTAGTGTTTATACTCCAGGTTAGATTAGCTATGTGTTTAGTGGATAACAGGAAATAACATTTAGTGTATTGATCACTATTCGTAATCATGGATGGAATTGACCACGTGAACAATCTGTTCAGTTTGTGAGTCTTGAACCTGTGTCAAAAAGATGAATTTCCTTTGAGAGCTGACTGATACCGAGTCAGAAAGTAGGGGTCAAGTCGTCACATTGGTTGTGGAAATCAAGGACTACAGTGTTAGGGATTTTCACTAATTATACTAGGCAGATTATTACCCTGGTGGGTAATGGACAATGAGTGTATACTATTGTTGATCCAGATAATAGAGGTTTATGTTACGAAGTTCCATAGGGATTTTGATCTTTGAGTGGCTTGAGCCTTAGATTGATAACATTGAAGGTACTGTTAAGTACCTAACTGGTATTTATATAGGGGGAGTGGAGTTAGTTTCTTACTATGACAATGATCAAGTTTTTACTTGGTGGAATATGTGGAAGAAATTTATTTGGGGAAATAACCCATTACGGGATCATGGGTTCAGGATGTTTTCGAGAGACAGTATTTTCCCTATGCTATTTTGTATGACTCATTGTTGAGGAATTCTTGAGTCTTAAGTTGAGTGATCAATTGTTAATGGAGTTCCCTATAGAGTTTACCCCCACTTAACGGCTCAAATTAGTGATTGAGTTGTCTTCGATCACCTACGATTTATTGGCCTACATTTGGATTAGGATAGTTGGATCTTCCATCAGTTCCTATCGGGAGGCATTAGGGTGAGTCATATTTATGAAAATGGCACTGCAAGTGTCTCAAGATAATGGTGTAGTCAATCTAGTGATAATAACCTACACTTCGGATAAGGCAACGGTAGAAGTCGTGAACGTGCTTTTCTAGCTGAATTCACGTGACATTATTTCGTTCCCATGTTGATGCTCGATATTGATCATGTCTGTTGCTAGATGGTAATTTGATGTTGTTGACGAAAGTTTACAACCTCTTGAGTGATTGAGGGTTTAGTTGGAATTATAGTTTATTTTGGTGGTGATCAAGGCTCTGTCCCGGGAATGAAAGATTGATGAAACACCTCATTTTCCAGCGAAAAACAGGAATATGGATTAAAGCTTTCTCCTTAGATTTATGTGGCTATCAGAAGTGGTTTGTGCACTTGTGGAGATATGAGGCTGGTTGTATGGTTCTTGAAGAAAATGAGAGGAAGAGGTGTACACCTAGATTCATACAGTTACTGAATTCTTATTCTAGGTCACTGTGAAATAGGGAATCCATTAAGAGCAGAACTTGGATGAGTTTGCATCTTTACTCGAAAGGAATTATAGATGGTTGAAGGATTGATCATTGAGGTATTACTATAGTTTACCTTACTTGATGATATATTGAGAGATACAGGTGTTTATAGATATCTGTGGTTAAAACATGTACAGATAGGATTAAAAGGATTTCTATATTTGTATCATGTGGATTAATAGGGTTTCCACCGATAGGTGAGATGTTGAGATGATTACTGTGATGATTATCAGAGGGGTATGAAAATGATTTTGGATATTTAGAGGTTGATTGATGGAAATGTTATATTATGGTGAGAGAGTTGACTTAATTATTTTATAGTTGACTTGGTTGATATGATGTGGATATCTGGATATTAGCTTGGAGGTTATGATTGTGACATGATGATATAAGAAGGTCTCTCGGATGCCTGTATAATTCGAGAGTAATCAG
Organism: Wurfbainia villosa; assembly: GCA_025175895.1. NCBI lineage: Eukaryota > Viridiplantae > Streptophyta > Magnoliopsida > Zingiberales > Zingiberaceae > Wurfbainia > Wurfbainia villosa. The sequence goes on along the minus strand of CM046000.1, from coordinate 29,595,386 downwards.
ATGTAGTGTCGGATGAACTTCTAGGCTTGCCGCTGTATAGGCAAGTAGAGTAGGCGATCGGAGTGATTTCGGAAATAGTTTTCGATATCGAAGATCCCCTACTGGGTGATAATTTATTTGGTACTGAGGTAATGATATTTTACGAGCCAAATGTTTGTACATATGGTGCTTTGGCTGAGAGCCAGTGTAAAGCACACAAGGTTGTTGAAGCTCGTGATATACTCCAGGCAATGTCATCCAATTGGCTGAGCACCAAATCGAGTTGCTTAGATACCGTTATCGATCGGTCGTTCAAAGTTGACAAGGTTGATGATGCTGAGAGGTATTTGTTGGAATGATGATTTTTTAGGGGATAATTTAGTTGGTATCAGTGTTGCTTAACACTATGGGAATTGGAAGAATCTAAGTTCCAATTATAGGAGGTGTTGGATGGGATATTTATTTGTCCCAGTATTTTATTTCTTGAGAAGCTCTGGAACTCGTTGTTTAAAGAGAGATGGACCTTTAAGGTTATACATCGATTATCGATGATGGAATGCAGTAGTGGTAGAAGGAAATGAATATCCTTCATGGTGGATTGAGGATCTATTTAGATCAACTATAGGACACCTGTGAATACTCTAGGATTGATTTATGATTGATGTGTTGATATTGTAGTGACAGGATGTCATACAATTATCAAAGTCATAGGGATGATTGATATATCATCAACCTAGAGTAAAGAGGATGCAAGTGTGTAGCGATGACAATCTCATACTTGGTATGAATTGCATGAGGTTTGATTATCTTGTTAGACTTATGACGACTTAGTCGTCCAGGGATTTAGGAAATCGTGTATTCTGGACACGATTGGATCATTTGTGATGGTGGTAGTTGGAGTTGAGCACTCGGCGACCATAGATGATGGTTTTCTGGTATTGATTTGATTATTATCATATATATGGGTAGGATGCTCTAGCGGTACTACATCGCTGACTGGATGGATCAGGAAGGTGATGGAATATATTTGATCTGAAGCTTGTGAAACTAGTTTCAGGGCTCAGACGATGGTTGACTTTTACAAAGTGTTGTTTGATCATTCTCGGGTGGAAGGAAGGGTAGTGTATGCGGATGCAATGTTTCAGAGAATGGAGCGTTCTGATGTAGTTGATCAAGACGTATCCCTTGTTTACGTCAAATGAGGAACTACGAGATGAGTTGTCATATATATGACGTGGATGTAGCAGTGGTTATGTTGTTTTGTGTAGGTGAGGAGCCGAAATGCTCATGGGATTTTGGCTAGCTACTGGGTAGCTGCACAAAGTTGTTAGAACACGGATAGTTACAACTGGGGAGATTGGTCAGTAAAGTTTTTCAGTCACCTTCCGTTCTGTGTGATAGAATGGATTTTTGATAGTAGATGACTCTTGTAAGGAAATATTTCTCCGACTCCGAGAAGAATGGTGGGTTACATAGTTACATTCGGATTTAGGAAGAGTTACTTTTGATTCAGGACAACAGATAGATCCCTATTGGGATGATAGAGAGCATCTACCATAGAGTTGTACTCTTGCTCTACCGGTTCGAAGTAAGTGATAGTGGAATTTGTATGTCGTAGGTGGCTAGATAGCTACCTGACATCTTGACTGGCTACGAGTCCCGGTCATGGTAGCATGTCGTTGCCCGTAAGTAGTGCCTTTTGCATTACCCCGAGAGCCACGAGGCTTGGTCACGATATTTTGATAAGTATTGCTGAAGATTGCAATAGGTTTTATATGTTGCAGATGTATAGGATTGTATCCGGAAAATAGTAAATATTGAAACATTCTCCATGGTGGAACGACATGTGGAACATGGTTGATTTGGAAGTCTGGTGTTCAGTGTGTCAACTAGTAAAGGTGGAATGCAAATAATCAGCAAGGTTCTGTACCGAGATGAACGTGAAAGCCTAGTATGATGGACAGTGTTGGGAGATTATTTAGAATTCGGAAAGGACTTAGTATGATTAGCTAAGTCCGCTCATTTTCGTCCGATCCATACGATGAGTTAGTTGGATCGCTGGATAGATTATGCTGTGGAGATTTTCAGTTCATGGAGTATCTTTGAGTATCGTATGCGATAGCGATTCAGGATTTACCTTAGGATTATGGTAAAGTCTTTAACAGGTCACGGATATAGAGTTCCACTCTGGTACAGTTATGTACTTTATGATAGGTGGGTAGATATGAAGATACTATTCATACTTTGGAAGGGCTGCTAGAAGCAGGTGTGATTTGATTTTAAGGGATATCAATAATCCCACTTAGTCACTTGAGGTGTGACTTGTCTTCAGATGCTTGAGATGGTTGTTGTGACATCTCGTACTCGTACATTGGCAGGAAATTTGGGGACCAAATTTTTATTAGTGGGGGAGAATGTTAAATACTAAAGATTTAAAATATTAAATTAAATGGTCAGAAATTAAGAAAAATACCTCTGGAAATTTTTCAGGATTTTTAGGAATTTTTTTGGATTTAAACGGAGGTCGTATGAGATAATTACGGGGATAGGGAAAACAGGCTTTTAAAGGGTCTGTTTAGATGAGTAAATAGGATAAATATTAAGTTTAGGTTTTTCTATTTTCTTTTCTATTTTCCCCTCCGTGACTTTTTTTTCCCTTCGACAATTCCTCTCGCGATTCCCTCCTCGCCGCAGATTCTTCTTCCCGAGGCCCTTCTTCCTCATTCTCTTCCCCGCGCCCGCAGCCAATGGACCACCGAGCTTTTTTCCCTTTGCTGCCGACGCTGAGTTCGCGCCGTGCTTCCCTTCGTTGCCCTTCCTCTGCAAGCGGCAGCGAGCGAAGATTCCCTTGTCGGTGCCACGGACGAGCATTTCTTGGCGATTTCCTTCTCCGCCGCACCTCCGCCTCTCAGTCAGCCGCCCTTCCCGGTGCCCAGGCCGCTGTTTCGCCCTTCCTCGCCGTCGAGTCTTCTTCTTCCTCGCAGCCAGTGGCGGCGACTGGCCTTGACGCTGCCCATAGAAGAGTCGACGGTGAACGCGCGCGGCAGGGAGGTCGCGACAGTGATGGCTGAACGTTCCGGCCGATGTTTCCCTTGGTGTTTTGTTTTTCTGGGACCTCACTGATCGTTTGCGTGATCAGAAAGACAACCTTGTCGCTACAGCAGAGGGCTGTCGGTTCGGGGTTCCATTGCCGATTGTCATCAGGAATAGGTAAGCGTCGATTTTCGCTTTACTTTGGACGATATCTAGGTTCAAGATGGAATTTTGTTCCTTCATTGAGTTTGATTTGTCAGTAGGGGCAGTGATCCGGTGTTGATGAATAGAGGATAGGAGGAAGAGGACTGTCGAGAGATTTCCAAGGTTGGTAAGTTTGATCTAGCCTCTCTTTTAGCTATAAAATTGTTAGATTTTTTGAGTGGTTGTGTTGTGGTAATGGTGGATAGATCTGGGAGTGGCTTGTTTATGGGCAGCGAATAGATTGAGCTGATTTTGGGGTTTTAATTAATTTGTGATTGGGTTGTTGTGTGGTATGTTAAGTGAGCGAGAAATGGTTCAGAATGTGTTATTCGGTTAATTGTAATTACATTCAGTAGAGATAGATTGTTGGTTGATTGTGGATAAATTTAGGGTTGTGGGATGGATCTATTTGGGTGTTGTCGACTATGCATGAGGTGGATTTGGCTGTGAGGACAATAAATTGAGATGGATTGATTGATTGTTTTGAGCAGCAACTAAAGATTTTATCATTTTAATACTATGATGATTGTTGCCATTATGGATAATATTTTCATATGATGAGTATTTATCATGGTGAGATTAATTTCAAGGATATGTTCTTGGATTGAAGAGTTAATCACAATTTGTGACCTACGGGTAGAGGGTCTACTTGGGGATACATAGTAGTAATTTAGCACGTTGACGTGTACTTGGATTTGATGGATTTACTCTGGATTAATTGGTTATGGAAGGAATCGATTAAGTATTCGATTTGTCGGTAAATGGTATTTTGTGCTTAACAATAGTTATGCATTATGCAGGTTTGATCCACGGCGGGTCCCCTCGTGTGACGATCTGGTTCTTTTGCGGATATATTATCAGGCGGGTATTTTGACTTATCTTTTAGATATAGTCAAGTTGATATGCTAGTTAAGATAGCTTGCAATAATTTTCATGTTTATATGCCTAGTATGTTTTTGGTGCCTACTTGATACATGCATGTGATAGGTTATGATTATACCTTCCCTGTTTTATTTGGATCATAGTTATTTGGATTATGGATATGTACATATTGATTATGCATATTATTCGGATAGGTGTATTTAGTTGGATTTACATGCTTTAGTATCATGCACCATCTTGCATGATTGCATGCTGGCTGGATGGGGTTCCTTTATTGTTGAGCCCGCAGCCAGTTACATGGCCTACACACACTGCCACTCATGGGTTAGTGGTACATCAGGAGGGTGTGCAGTTGCTCTGTCAGGCTCCGCTGGTCCGCTCATGGGTAGCGATGAGGCAGCGTGGTAGCGGGCAGGGATCCCTCCTCTAGTCTATGACATCGGGAGATGAGAGCTTAGCTCCCCCACTCTGTTTGGGGCAGGAGGATAGGTGTACTCCGACAGCATCCTGTCCACTTGGTCACTCAGAAGCAGTGATGGCAGAGTGCACAGTTGTCATAGCCCTACCCACTCGGCTTCACCATCGCGTGTGAGGCGGCTGACTGGCGTCAGGGGTGACCATGTCATTGGCACGGCATGCATTTTGCATGGATAGCATTTGTATTGTGTTTGCTGCATTTTTATTGCTGCCTTGGATGTGCATATGATTGTCATGCATACAGGATACATATTTATATATATGGTGAGGACTTTATTACTTCTAGTCAGGCACATGCTCCTATATCAGGGTAGGAGATTCAGGTTAGTACAGTCCTGTTGTATTTATTTCTTGCATACCCTATATGTGAGACTGTACTGGCATGATTTCTATTGTTAGCTATATCTTACTTTGCATATCGACTATACCCGCTGAGTTCTTTGAATTTACCCCGTTGATTTATATCTATTTCAGGATGAAGCTGTTAGGAGAGTCCAGCTGCCAAACCCCACCCGTCATGTTATTTGTTTCTATGGTTTGGATATTTTGATTAGAGGACATGTTTAGGATTGGAGTTGGATATTTGTATTCGTGGATTTTTGGCATCCTTATGGACCTTATTCGGATTTTGTTTGGATTGGTTTTGGTTGAGTATTCCTACCCAGATGGCAGAAGGGGTAAGTCTAGTTGTGATAGATGTTACCTATCTATTTTGGTTGATGGCCAGAGGCATATTTTATTATCTGCATGTGTGTTTCGATTCCGGTCATGTTGACTGATGTATAGTGGCCGAGTAGGCCTTGTATAAAATTGGTATTGTCACCCGTACAGGAGAGATGCTGTCGGATTTTTGTCTGACGGGGACTCCATCGGGGCGTGACAGTATACATGTTTTTCATGTATTTGATTAGATCTTAAACTCATTTACTGAATTTCTGTAATATGATTCATAACATGAGAGAATTTGTAATTAGATCACAACTAGTGAGTATCTCATGTGTAATTGTGATGTATTGAAATTATTCCTAGTTAATGAATTGATGCATTCGGACGCCATAGATTCTGTTGAGACTAGCACGAGGTGTGCCATTTGGTTTATCCAAGAAGATGTTTCTCTCTGGTTGGAGATATTAGTGTTAGTATGAGCCCCTAGTGCCAATTATGAGATGATTGGTGAGGGAGACTTTTGTATTACATTCTTATATTAATAAAGGCAAAGATTGATTATTATATTTCTTTATGCGTGTGCCAGCTAAATAAATATAATAATGCTCTTAAATAGTAGGTTCATATCAATAGTATATCAATTGGTAGAATTGATTATGAGAAGCTGTAGAAAACACTATTCTTAAATATTTCTAGTCGAGTATTGTATTAATAGACAATAGATGACTTGATCTCATAAGTCAATAGATGACTTGATCTCATAAGTCATGGATATGTGATATCACATTGACACATGGGTTTATATATATTAGAGACTATGTATACTGAATTGACCCATCATGAGAAAATATCATGTATCGTTATATGAGTGTCATATATTTTCTCATGTGACTATTGGTATGAATAGTCCTTAGACCTGAAGTCACTACGGTTCCCTACATAAGGAGTTATGTATTTTGGTATCGTCAAACGTCACCCGTAATAGGGTGGGCTATAAAGGCGGTCACTGGATATATAACAAATTATGCGGAGGGATGTGAGTGATGTAGATGGGATCTATCCCTCCCATATGACTGGAGTGATATCTTTGGCCTCTTGATAAAGTAGGACCACGAAATGCATGACCATGCTCAAATGAGTCAATATGAGATATTGAGCTCATTTGTTTGAGTGAGTCTACTTGGGGATCAAGAAACATAAAGATCGCTAAGAGGGTGACACGGTCTATGCCTCATTGATCGATCTGAGATATCAAGGATAGAAGGAGACCGTCATATGAGAATAATCACGGAAGAGGTTGTCGGATCTCAACATTCTCAGCACTTGGGTAGCAATGATATATTTCTAGATGCCGCTCATTGCTTATGTATCTAAAATGGTTTTTGGATACATTGCCAACGTTATGAGAGCCTATAGGGTCACACACAAAGAACATATTATTTTGGAGATAAAATCATTTTAGTTTGACTAAATGAATTATTAGTTAATTGGATTAACTAGAATGAGTAAAACACATTACTTGGCTAAATTTGAGTTGGACTCAAATTGGTTTATGTTGAGTTAGACTCAAGTCAAACCATATGAAGAAGGCTAAAATGATTAATTATGATTAATCATGGTTTACAAGGATTAATGATTAATTGTGATTAATCATGGTTTACACGAATTAATAAAATAGGGTTTTTAAAATGGGATTTAAAAGCTCATTAATATGCATTTAATGAGCATTAATTGGCTTCCTTTCTTTCAACGTGGAGAATAAGGAAGAATGGAAGTGCATTTAATGTCTCATTAATGTGCATTATTTGTGTTTTTCTTTCTTTCAACGTGGAGAATAATTTTGATTAATCTCATATTGCCTTTCTCTTGAAGTCGAGAATAGAGTAAACGAAAAGAGACCTTGGTGTGGTTGCTAGCACAACCAAAAGGTTCACCTCTTCTCTCCAAGATCGTATGTGTGTGGATACCTTAGAGATACGGTTACCCTAACTGTATTATGATCCGACCAAGTCTTGGACGAGCGGGATAAGCGAAGGGTGTCGCATCGAAGCTATACTTCTTCCTCTAGATGAGATCTAGCAAAAGTAGGATACGAAACATTTATGATTTTTCACTTGGATCTCTGGAGGAATCCTAATTAATTTTTCCGCTCCGAATTTTTTTTGTTTATTGCGCGGGATCCCTATAGTGGTATCTGAGCCACTTGTGGAAAATCGTACACATTTTTTTTAGATGTTTTATGTGATATAAACATGAGAATAGTTTTAATATGTGTCTGTCGAGTGGGCTGAATCAAGTTGGATTGTGCTGACTCGGTCTGTGTCCGAGTTGATTTAGCCAAGCAGATAGTCTGCCGACTGGGCTGAATCAAGTAGGATGGTGCCGACTCTGCCTGTGTCCGAGTTGATTCAGCTAAGCAGATGGTCTGCCAAGTGGGCTGATTCAAGTCGGATAGTGTCGAACACACCTGGCCATCTGGAGGTCTCGGGTTCTTAGAGATGGACAAAATGGGCAGCAACTCATAAGATGAGTTAGCAGAAAAATTTTTGCAGGGGGGCGCTGCTCCCCTCACCCCGCAAGGGGCGCTACCCCCTTGACCCCGCCCGCTAATCGGCTAGTGGGACCGCCGTGGTGTTGCAGCTTAAAATTGCTCATAATAAAATTGATAAATAAAAATAATTTATTAAATCATTGTGAATGATTTGTGTATGGTGCATGGTTATGGCCTAGGACCCAATGTGATTGTGGTTATGTGTTGTAATTCATAATACGGCCTATGTGCCGTAATATGTATGTGGGTGTTGTAATTCATTACACGACCTGCATGTCATGCCTTCACTTCTATTTTCTAGTTGTAAAATAGATTTAGACTCGAATGTAATTCGAGTGTTCTCATTTTGTAATGTACAAAATAAAGAAGCAATGGAAAGTCCATTGAAGGTTGATTTTACAAGGACAATGCTGACGACACATGCTGACCAAAGAAAGCGCTTGGAGAAGATGCTATCCCTAGGGTAACCAATCGATCTTCTCATTGGCTTGAGAAATCGTAGAATAAGGGTATATGCCTACCATGTCACGTTTAGCGTATATGTTATATATGTTGTGTGTATGTGATGCATGCAAGATAATTTTTTCTCTTAAAATTAAGTGAAATGAATATGCCTACCAAAGTTTAGTACTCATAAACTACCTAGATCTTTTGTTGTTGGGTTTGACAAAGCAAAGCAATGTATTTTATCTTGGTAGAGTGCGAGAGGACAACCGTGATGTCCCACTATCAAACTTTGGATGAGACTTCACTAAGTGTCTCAATTAGATTGAGAAATACTTAGAGGCATTTCCTAATAGTTAGAAGACACGGATAAGAGAACATTTATACTACGTCTTGGGCAATTAGCCAAAGCTAACTCAAGATGATGTATAATGTGGATCTTGATCCTTTATTCCAAGAGTTGCATACGATGCAATTGGTAAAATTTTACCTACCTAACCATACTAAATCTTGGGCGATTAGCCAAAGCTAACTCAAGCTGAGGTATGATGTGGATCTTGCCCCACATGAACTTGAAGCTCAATAGAACTGGTATGACTAGCCCCTATTGAAGCTAAATGATTCAGTGGGAGTCTCATTTAATTAAATCCCTAATTAAATGATTTCAGATATAATGCTCATTTTTTCATATTATTTCTGTTGTAGATTACTATGTCTTCAAATACATCAAATACCCTTTCTCTGCGATCAGTCCTTGAGAAGGACAAGCTCAATGGAGCAAACTTTATAGACTGGTACAATAATTTGATAATAGTTCTCAAACATGAGCGGAAACTCTATGTCCTAGAGCAACCCATTCCTGAACCACCCACCAATAATGCTACTCATGCAGATAAGGATGCTTACAAGAAGCATCAAGATGATGCATTAGATGCATCATGCCTTATGCTTGCAACCATGAACTCTGAGCTTCAGAAGCAACATGAGAACATGGATGCCTTTGATATGGTTGCACACTTGAAGCAACTATATCAAGGGCAAGCGAGGCATGAGAGATCTGAGGTATCTATGGCATTATTTTCGTGCAAAATGCAAGAAGGAACACTCGTAGGAACTCATGTACTCAACATGATTGGGTATGTTGAGAATCTTGAGAGATTGAGGTTTCCTTTAGGCCAAGAGTTGGCCACTGACCTTATTCTGCATTCATTGCCTAGAGGCTTTAGTCAATTTGTCATGAATTATTACATGAGTGAAATTGACAGACCATTGCCTGAGCTCTTAAGCATGTTAAGAACTGCTGAGAGCAATCTTAAGAAGATGCAACCTGATACTAGTGATGTACTTATGGTTAAAAAGGGCAAGGGGTAAGAAAAAGTCTAAAGGCAAGGGTAAGACCCAAAATAAAGATAAGGACAAAGCATTGAAGCCTAAAGGTGGGGTGGCCAAGGAAGGGACTTGCTTCCACTGCAAGGAAGCTGGACATTGGAAGAAGAACTGCAAAAAGTACCTCGAGGAAGTTCAGAAAAAGAAGGGAAGTGAGACTTCCACTTCAGGTATACATGTTATAGAAGTCAATCTATCTATTTCTTCCTCATGGGTATTGGATACCGGTTGTGCTTCTCACATTTGTACTAATGTTCAGGGCTTGAGAAAAAGTAGATCTTTGACAAAAGGAGAAGTGGACCTACGTGTTGGCAATGGCGCAAGAGTTGCTGCTATAGTTGTAGGAACGTATTCCTTATCATTACCCAGTGGTATAATTCTAGAACTTGAAGAGTATTATTTGGTACCTGCAATACCTAAGAACATTATGTCTGTGTCTTGTTTGGACAAGAAAAGTTTTTCATTTATAATTAAGGACAAGTGTTGTTCTGTATATTTAAATGAAATGTTCTATTGCAGTGCATACTTGATGAATGGACTCTATGTTATAAACCTTGAAAACCCAGTCTATAACATAAATACCAAATGATTCAAATCTAATGATTTGAATCAAACAAATCTTTGTCATTGTCACTTAGGTTACATAAATGAGAGTCGCATAGCCCAGCTCCATAAGGATGGATTACTGGACTCATTTGATTTTGAATCATATGAGGTATGTGAATCTTGTCTTCTAGGCAAGATGACCAAAACTCCATTTAGTGGACAAGGCGAACGTGAGACGGATTTGTTAGGCCTCATACATACTGATGTTTGTGGTCCTTTCAAAGTCGCAGCCAGAGGAGGTTATCAGTACTTCATTACATTTACTGATGATTTCAGTAGATATGAATTAGTGTATCTTATGAGACACAAATCCAAATCCTTTGAAAAATTCAAAGAATTCAAGAATGAAGTACAAAACCAACTTGGAAAGAGTATTAAGATGCTTCGATCAGATCGAGGTGGTGAATACCTTAGCCAAGAGTTTTTTTACTATCTAGTTGAGTGTGGGATAAGATCTCAACTCACTCCACCTAGAACACCACAATGGAATGGTGTATCCGAGAGGAGAAATCGTACTCTATTAGATATGGTACGATCAATGATGAGTCATACAGAACTTCCTCCTTCCTTCTGGGGATATGCTCTAGAGACTGCTGCTCTCACACTTAACCGTGTTCCTTCTAAGGCAGTCGTAAAGACACCATATGAGATATGGACTGGGAAGAGTCCCAAGATGTCTTTTGTGAAGATTTGGGATTGTGAGGCTTACGTACGACGTCAAGTTTTAGATAAAATAGGCCCCAAATCAGATAGATGCTATTTTATTGTATATCCTAAGGAAACTAAGGGATATTACTTTTACAACCCCACACAAGGCAAAGTATTTGTTGCCAGAAATGGTGTTTTTCTAGAAAGGGAATTTATTTCTAGAAAAGCTAGTGGGAGTAAAATTGATCTTGAAGAAGTTCAAGATACACAAAATAGCACTGATACCATAATGGAACAAGAACAGTCATCACAAGGAGTGATGGTACAACCTGTTCAGGTAGAACAAGCTCTGTGCAGGTCTGATAGGATACATCATCAACCTGAGAGATATTCTTTTCTCTTGGATGACAACGATGGTATCATGCTTGATGAGATGACATCCTATCACGAAGCTGTAATGAGCCTAGATTCTGAGTAATGGCTCGAGGCCATGAGATCCGAATTGGAATCCATGTACACTAACAAAGTATGGACTTTGGTTGATCCACCTGAAGGGGTCAAACCCATTGGGTGTAAGTGGGTCTTTAGGAGAAAGACTGACATGGAGGGTATTGTGCATACCTATAAAGGGCGATTGGTAGCAAAAGGATTCAAGCAGATTCATGGTATTGACTATGATGAAACCTTTCCTCCAGTTGCAATGCTTAAATCCATTCGGATCATGCTTGCTATTGCAGCTTACTATGACTACGAGATTTGGTAAATAGATGTCAAAACAGTATTTCTTAATGGAAATATACTCGAGGATGTGTATATGACACAACCTGAGGGTTTTGTTGATCCAAAGGAAGCTGGAAAGGTCTGTAAGTTGTATAGGTCCATTTATGGTTTATAGCAAGCTTCTAGAAGTTGGAATCTTCATTTCGATAATGCGATAAAAACGTTTGGTTTCATTAAGAACGAAAATGAACCTTGTATCTACAAGAAGGTTAGTGGGAGCTCAATTGTTTTCCTCATATTGTATGTAGATGACATACTACTCATTGGAAATGATATCCCTATGTTGTAGTTTGTGAAGACTTGGCTTGGGAATTGTTTTTCAATGAAAGACTTAGGTGAAGCAGCCTATATTCTAGAAATCAAGATCTATAGAGATAGATCTAAAAGATTGCTTGGCCTGAGTCAGAGTACATATGTTGACAAAGTTCTTAAGCGTTTTGCCATGCAGAATTCCAAGAAGGGATTTTTGTCAATGTCACATGGTGTGAGTCTTTCGAAGACTCAATCTCCCTCTTCTAAGGAGGAGAGAGATCGCATGGATCAGATTCCTTATGCATCTACTATAGGATCTATCATGTATGCCATGATTTGTACTCGCCGCGATGTCTCATATGATTTGAGCATGACGAGCAAGTACCAGTCAGATCCAGGTGAAAGTAACTGGATAGTTGTCAAGAATATTCTTAAGTACTTACGAAGGACGAAAGAATATTTCTTGATATTTGGAGGTGATGAGGAGTTAGCTGTAAAGGGTTACAGTGATGCAAGCTTCCAAACTGACAAGGATGACTCCAGATCGCAGTCAGGGTATGTATTTTGCTTGAATGGTGGCGCTGTGAGCTGGAAGAGTTTGAAGCAGGACGCAGTTGCAGATTCTACAACAGAAGCCGAGTATATTGCTACGTCTTCTGCAGCAAAGGAAGCTGTTTGGATCTGAAAGTTCATCACTAAACTTGAGGTAGTTCCTAGCATAGCGTACCCTATAGACCTCTATTGTGACAACAATGGGGCTATTGCTCAAGCTAAGGAACCTCGCTCTCATCAGAGGACCAAACCCATACTGCGGCAGTATCACCTCATTCGAGAGATCATCGATAGAGGAGATGTTCAGATATGCAGAGTAGACACTGATGCTAATATCGCGGATCCCTTGACCAAGGCTTTGGCACAGAGGAAGCATGATGGTCACACTAGGTCACTGGGTCTTAGAGATTACAGTGATTGACACTAGTGCTAGTGGGAGATTGTTAGTATGAGCCCTTAGTGTCAATTATGAGATGATTGGTGGGGGAGACTTTTGTATTACATTCTTATATTAAGAAAGGCAAATATTGATTATTATATTTCTTTATGCGTGTGCCAGCTAAATAAATATAATAATGCCCTTGAATAGTAGGTTCTTATCTACAATATATCAATTGGTAGAATTGATTATGAGAAGCTGTAGAGAACACTATTCTTAAATATTCCTAGTCGAGTATTGTATTAATAGACAAGGGCTATATTGATACATTGAGACTAGCATGTAGGTCAATGGATGACTTGATCTCATAAGTCATGGATATGTGATATCACATTGACACATGGGTATATATATATATTGGAGACTATATATACTGAATTGACCCGCCATGAGAAAGTATCATGGATCGTTATATGAGGGTCATATACTTTCTCATGTGACTATTGGTATGAATAGTCCTTAGACGTGAAGTCACTACGGTTCCCTACATAAGGAGTTATGTATTTTGGTATCATCAAACGTCACCCGTAACAGGGTGGACTATAAAGGCGGTCACTGGATATGTAACAAATTATGCGGAGGGATGTGAGTGATGTAGATGGGATCTATCCCTCCCATATGACGGGAGTGATATCTTTGGCCTCTTGATAAAGTAGGAACACGAAATGCATGGATATGCTTAAATGAGTTAATATGAGATATTGAGCTCATTTGTTTGAGTGAGTCTACTTGGGGATCAAGAAACATAAAGATCGCTAAGAGGAAGACACGGTCTAAGCCTCATTGATCGATCTGAGATATCAAGGATAGAAGGACACCGTCATACGATAATAGTCACGGAAGAGGTTATCGGATCTCGACATTCTCATCACTTGGGTAGCAATGATGTATTGCTAGATGCCACTTATTGCTTATGATCTAAAATGGTTTTTGGATACCTTGCCAACGTTATGAGAACCTATAGGGTCACACACAAAGAACATATTATTTTAGAGATGAAATCATTTTAGTTTGACTAAATGAATTATTAGTTAATTGGATTAACTAGAATGAGTAAGACTCATTACTTGGCTAAATTTGAGTTGGACTTAAATTGGTTTATGTTGAGTTAGACTCAAGTCAAACCAAGTGAAGAAGGGTAAAATGATTAATTATGATTAATCATGGTTTACACGGATTAATGATTAATTGTGATTAATCATGGTTTACACGAATTAATAAAATAGAGTTTTTAAATGGGATTTAAAAGCTCATTAATATGCATTTAATGAGCATTAATTGACTTCTTTTCTTTCAACGTGGAGAATAAGGAAGAGTGGAAGTGCATTATTTGTGTTTTTCTTTCTTTCAACGTGGAGAATAATTTTGATTAATCTCATATTGCCTTTCTCTTGAAGCCGAGAATAGAGTAAACGAAGAGAGACCTTGGTGTGGTTGCTAGCACAACCAAAAGGTTCACCTCTTCTCTCCAAGATCGTGTGTGTGTGAATACCTTAGAGATACGGTTACCCTAATTGTATTGTGATCCGACCAAGTCATGGACGAGCGGGATAAGCGAAGGGTGTCGCATCAAAGCTATACTTCTTCCTCTAGATGAGATCTAGCAAAAGTAGGATACGAAACATTTATGATTTTTCGCTTGGATCCCTGGAGGGATCCTAATTAATTTTTCCTCTGCGAATTTTTTTTGTTTATTGCTCGGGATCCCTATAGTGGTATCAGAGCCACTTGTGAAAAATCGTACACATTTTTTTAGAAGTTTTATGTGATATAAACATGAGAATAGTTTTATTATGTATGTAGTATTTGAATCAAGTCGGATTATCTTGACTCGTGCGTGTCCGAGTTGATTTAGCCAAGCGATAGTGTGGTGGTGAATCAAGTCGGATGGCTTGCCGACTCGCCTATGTTCGAGTTGATTACTGCGGATGGTATGCAGTAGTGGTGATTCAAGTCGGACGGTCTACACACAGCCATCTGGAGGTCTCGGGTTCATAGAGATGGACAAAATGGGTAGCAACTCATAAGATGAGTTAGCAGAAAAATTTTCACAGGGGGGCGCTGCCCTCCTCACACACCCCATGAAGCGCTACCCTTGACCGCCCATCGGTAATGCTTTGCTCATAATAAATCTGATAAATAAAAACAATTTATTAAATCATTGTGAATGATTTGTGTATGGTGCATGGTTATGGCCTAGGACCCAATGTGATTGTGGTAATGTGTTGTAATTCATAATACGGCCTGTGTGTCATCATATGTATGTGGGTGCTATAATTCATTACACGACCTGCATGTCATGCCTTCACTTCTATTTTCTAGTTGTAAAATACATTTAGACCCGAATGTAACTCGAGTGTTCTCACTTTGTAATGTACAAAATAAAGAAGCAATGGAAAGTCCATTGAAGGTTGATTTTACAAGAACAATGCCGACGACACATGCTGACCAAAGAAAGCACTTGGAGAAGATGCTATCCCTAGGGTAACCAATCGATCTTCTCATTGGCTTGAGAAATCGTAGAATAAGGGCCATAACCATGTCACGTTTAGCGTATATGTGATATATGTTGTGTGTATGTGATGCATGCTAGATAATTTGTTATCTTAAAATTAAGTCAAATGAATATGCCTACCAAAGTTTGGTACTCATAAACTACCTCGATCATTTGTTGTTGGGTTTGACAAAGCAAAGCAATGCATTTTATCTTGGTAGAGTGTGAGAGGACAACCGTGATGTCCCACTATCAAACTTTGGATGAGACTTCACTAAGTGTCTCAATTAGATTGAGAAATACTTAGAGGCATTTCATAATAGTTAGGAGACATGGATAAGAGAACATTTATACTAAGTCTTGGGCGATTAGCCAAAGCTAACTCAAGATGATGTATAATGTGGATCTTGATCCTTTATTCCAAGAGTTGCATACGATGCAATTGGTAAAATTTTACCTACCTAATCATACTAAATCTTGGGAGATTAGCCAAAGCTAACTCAAGCTGAGGTATGATGTGGATCTTGTCCCACATGAACTTGAAGCTCAATAGAACTGGTATGACTAGCCCCTATAAAAGCTAAATGATTCAGTGGGAGTCTCATTTAATTAAATGTCTAATTAAATGATTTCAAATATAATACTCATTTTTGCATATTATTTATGTTGTAGATTACTATGTCTTCAAATACATCAAATACCCTTTCTCTGCGATCATTCCTTGAGAAGGACAAGCTCAATGGAGCAAACTTTAAAGACTGGTACAGGAATTTGAGAATAGTTCTCAAACATGAGCGGAAACTCTATGTCCTAGAGCAACCCATTCCTGAACCACCCACCAATAATGCTACTCATGCAGATAAGGATGCTTACAAGAAGCATCAAGATGATGCATTAGATGCATCATGCCTTATGCTTGCAACCATGAACTCTGAGCTTCAGAAGCAACATGAGAACATGGATGCCTTTGATATGGTTGCACACTTGAAGCAACTATATCAAGGGCAAGCGAGGCATGAGAGATCTGAGGTATCTAAGGCATTATTTTTTGTGCAAAATGCAAGAAGGAACACTCGTAGGAACTCATGTACTGAAGATGATTGGGTATGTTGAGAATCTTGAGAGATTGAGGTTTCCTTTAGGCCAAGAGTTGGCCACTAACCTTATTCTGCATTCATTGCCTAGAGACTTTAGTCAATTTGTCATGAATTATTACATGAGTGAAATTGACAAACCATTGCCTGAGCTCTTAAGCATGTTGAGAACTGCTGAGAGCAATCTTAAGAAGATGCAACCTGATACTAGTAATGTACTTATGGTTAAAAAGGAAAAGGGGTAAGAAAAAGTCTAAAGGCAAGGGTAAGACCCAGAATAAAGATAAGGACAAAGCATTGAAGCCTAAAGGTGGGGTGGCCAAGGAAGGGACTTGCTTCCTCTGCAAGGAAGCTGGACATTGGAAGAGGAACTGCAAAAAGTACCTCGAGGAAGTTCAGAAGAAGGGAAGTGAGACTTCCACTTTAGGTATACATGTTATAGAAGTCAATCTATCTATTTCTTCCTCATGGGTATTGGATACCGGTTGTCCTTCTCACATTTGTACTAATGTGCAGGGCTTGAGAAAAAGTAGATCTTTGACAAAAGGAGAAGTGGACCTACGTGTTGGCAATGGCGCAAGAGTTGCTGCTATAGTTGTAGGAACGTATTCCTTATCATTACCCAGTGGTTTAATTCTAGAACTTGAAGAGTGTTATTTGGTACCTGCAATAACTAATAACATTATGTCTGTGTCTTATTTGGACAAGAAAAGTTTTTCATTTATAATTAAGGACAAGTGTTGTTCTATATATTTAAATGAAATGTTCTATTGCAGTGCATACTTGATGAATGGACTCTATGTTCTAGACCTTGAAAACCCAGTCTATAACATAAATACCAAATGATTCAAATCTAATGATTTGAATCAAACATATCTTTGTCATTGTCTCTTGGGTCACATAAATGAGAGTCGCATAGCCCAGCTCCATAAGGATGGATTACTGGACTCATTTGATTTTGAATCATATGAGGTATGTGAATCTTGTCTTCTAGGCAAGATGACTAAAACTCCATTTAGTGGACAAGGCGAACGTGAGACGGATTTGTTAGGCCTCATACATACTGATGTTTGTGATCCTTTCAAAGTCACAGCAAGAGGAGGTTATCAGTACTTCATTATATTTACTAATGATTTCAGTAGATATGGATATGTGTATCTTATGAGACACAAATTGAAATCCTTTGAAAAATTCAAAGAATTCAAGAATGAAGTACAAAACCAACTTGGAAAGAGTATTAAGATGCTTCAATCAGATCGAGGTGGTGAATACCATAGCCAAGAGTTTTGTGACTATCTAGTTGAGTGTGAGATAAGATCTCAACTCACTCCACCTGGAACACCACAATGGAATGGTGTATTCGAGAGGAGAAATCGTACTCTATTAGATATGGTACGATCAATGATGAGTCATACAGAACTTCCTCCTTCCTTCTAGGGATATGCTCTAGAGACTGCTGCTCTCACACTTAACTGTGTTCCTTCTAAGGCAGTCGTAAAGACACCATATGAGATATGGACTGGGAAGAGTCCCAAGATGTCTTTTATGAAGATTTGGGGTTGTGAGGCTTACGTACGATGTCAAGTTTTAGATAAACTAGGCCCCAAATTAGATTGATGCTATTTTATTGGATATTTTAAGGAAACTAAGGGATATTACTTTTACAACCCCACACAAGGCAAAGTATTTGTTGCCAGAAATGGTGTTTTTCTAGAAAGGGAATTTATTTCTAGAAAAGCTAGTGGGAGTAAAATTGATCTTGAAGAAGTTCAAGATACAAAAAATAGCACTCATACCTTAATGGAACAAGAACAGTCATCACAAGGAGTGGTGGTTCAACCTGTTCAGGTAGAACAAGCTCTGTGGAGGTCTGATAGGATACGTCATCAACCTGAGAGATATTCTTTTCTCTTGAATGACAACGATGGTATCATGCTTGATGAGCCGACATCCTATCAGGAAGCTGTAATGAGCCCAGATTCTGAGAAATGGCTCGAGGCCATGAGATCCGAATTGGAATCCATGTACACTAACCAAGTATGGACTTTGGTTGATCCACCTGAAGGGGTCAAACCCATTGGGTGTAAGTGGGTCTTTAGGAGAATGACTGACATGGAGGGTAATGTGCATACCTATAAAGGGCGATTGGTAGCAAAAGGATTCAAGCAGATTCATGGTATTGACTATGATGAAACCTTTTCTCCAGTTGCAATGCTCAAATCCATTCGGATCATGCTTGCTATTGCAGCTTACTATGACTAGGAGATCTGGCAAATGGATGTCAAAACAACATTTCTTAATAGAAATCTACTCGAGGATGTGTATATGACACAACCTAAGGGTTTTGTTGATCCAAAGGAAGCTGGAAAGGTCTGTAAGTTGTATAGGTCCATTTATGGTTTATAGCAAGCTTCTAGAAGTTGGAATCTTCATTTCGATAATGCGATCAAAATGTTTGGTTTCATTAAGAACAAAAATGAACCTTGTATCTACAAGAAGGTTAGTGGGAGCTCAATTGTTTTCCTCATATTGTATGTAGATAACATACTGCTCATTGGAAATGATATCCCTATGTTGCAGTTTGTGAAGACTTGGCTTGGGAATTGTTTTTCAATAAAAGACTTAGGTGAAGCAGCCTATATTCTAGGCATCAAGATCTATAGAGATAGATCTAAGAGATTTCTTGGCCTGAGTCAGAGTACATATGTTGACAAAGTGCTTAACCGTTTTGCCATGCAGAATTCTAAGAAGGGATTTCTGTCAATGTCACATGGTGTGAGTCTTTCGAAGACTCAATCTCCCTCTTCTAAGGAGGAGAGAGATCGCATGGATCAGATTCCTTATGCATATGCTATAGGATCTATCATGTACACCATGATTTGTACTCGCGGCGATGTCTCGTATGCTTTGAGCATGACGAGCAGGTACCAGTCAGATCTAGGTGAAAGTCACTGGACAGTTGTCAAGAATATTCTTAAGTACTTACGAAAGACGAAAGAATATTTCTTGATATTTGGAGGTGATGAGGAGTTAGCTGTAAAGGGTTATAGTGATGCAAGCTTCCAAACTGACAAGGATGACTCCAGATCGCAGTCAGGGTATGTATTTTGCTTGAATGGTGGCGCTGTGAGCTGGAAGAGTTCGAAGTAGGACACAGTTGCAGATTCTACAACAGAAGCCGAGTATATTGCTACGTCTTCTGCAGCAAAGGAAGCTGTTTGGATCCGGAAGTTCATCACTGAACTTGGGGTAGTTCCTAGCATAGCGTACCCTATAGACCTCTATTGTGACAACAATGGGGCTATTGCTCAGGCTAAGGAACCTCGCTCTCATCAGAGGACCAAACACATACTGCGGCGGTATCACCTCATTCGAGAGATCATCGATAGAGGAGATGTTCAGATATGCAGAGTAGACACTGATGCTAATATTGCGGATCCCTTGACCAAGGCTTTGTCACAGAGAAGGCATGATGGTCACACTAGGTCACTGGGTCTTATAGATTACAGTGATTGACACTAGTGCTAGTGGGAGATTGTTAGTATGAGCCCTTATTGTCAATTATGAGATGATTGGTGAGGGAGACTTTTGTATTACATTCTTATATTAATAAAGGCAAATATTGATTATTATATTTCTTTATGCGTGTGTCAGCTAAATAAATATAATAATGCCCTTGAATAGTAGATTCTTATCTACAGTATATCAATTGGTAGAATTGATTATGAGAAGCTGTAGAGAACACTATTCTTAAATATTCCTAGTCGAGTATTGTATTAATAGACAAGGGCTATATTGATACATTGATACTAGCATTTAGGTCAATGGATGACTTGATCTCATAAGTCATGGATATGTGATATCACATTGACACATGGGTATATATATATATTGGAGACTATATATACTGAATTGACCCGCCATGAGAAAGTATCATGGATTGTTATATGAGTGTCATATACTTTCTCATGTGACTATTGGTATGAACAGTCCTTAGACCTGAAGTCACTACGGTTCCCTACATAAGGAGTTATGTATTTTGGTATCGTCAAACGTCACCCGTAACAGGGTGGACTATCAAAGCCAGTCACTGGATATGTAACAAATTATGCGGAGGGATGTGAGTGATGTAGATGAGATCTATCCCTCCCATATGACGGGAGTGATATCTTTGGCCTCTTGATAAAGTAGGACCACGAAATGCATGGCTATGCTTAAATGAGTCAATATGAGATATTGAGCTCATTTGTTTGAGTGAGTCTAATTGGGGATCAAGAAACATAAAGATCGTTAAGAGGGTGACACGGTCTATGCCTCATTGATCGATCTGAGATATCAAGAATAGAAGGACACCGTCATATGATAAAAGTCACGGAAGAGGTTGTCGGATCTCGACATTCTCATCACTTGGGTATCAATGATGTATTTCTAGATGTCACTCATTGCTTATGTATCTAAAATGGTTTTTGAATACATTACCAACGTTATGAGAGCCTATAGGGTCACACACAAAGATCATATTATTTTGGAGATAAAATCATTTTAGTTTGACTAAATGAATTATTAGTTAATTGGATTAACTAAAATGAGTAAGACTCATTACTTGGCTAAATTTGAGTTGGACTCAAATTGGTTTATGTTGAGTTTGACTCAAGTCAAACCAAGTGAAGAAGGCTAAAATGATTAATTATGATTAATCATGGTTTACACGGATTAATGATTAATTGTGATTAATCATGGTTTACACGAATTAATAAAATAGGGTTTTTTAATGGGATTTAAAAGCTCATTAATATGCATTTAATGAGCATTAATTGGCTTCCTTTCTTTCAACATGGAGAATAAGGAAGAGTGGAAGTGCATTTAATGTCTCATTAATGTGCATTATTTGTATTTTTCTTTCTTTCAACGTGGAGAATAATTTTGATTAATCTCATATTGCCTTTCTCTTGAAGCCGAGAATAGAGTAAACGAAGAGAGACCTTGGTGTGGTTGCTAGCACAACCAAAAGGTTCACCTCTTCTCTCCAAGATCGTGTGTGTGTGGATACCTTAGAGATACGGTTACCCTAACCGTATTGTGATCCGACCAAGTCTTGGACGAGCTAGATAAGTGAAGGGCGTCACATCGAAGCTATACTTCTTCCTCTAGATGAGATCTAGCAAAAGTAGGATACGAAACATTTATGATTTTTTGCTTGGATCTTTGGAGGTATCCTAATTAATTTTTCCGCTGCGAATTTGTTTTGTTTATCGCTCGGGATCCATACAATTAGGATGTCCAGAGTTGATCGTGGATGCTAGTTATGGTAACTAGTTCATTGGAGTGATCAACTGTAAGACTTCTTATGGTTATCTGCATATATGGATATGTCAATGAAGTTCTTATAGCAGCTTAAGTGTGATGTTCCTTCGACTTGAGGTATTCAAGTCATCTTGGTTATGAAGACTTATGCTTTGACATCTTAAGCAAGCATCTCCGAGGAGATGTGGACCTGGGATGATTGGGCATAAGTCGAAGTGGCCGAAGGTGTTTGAATAGCCTACAGAGGATTCATCACTCCTTGCGAGGAGATGTATATCCTATGGCCTCTCATCGGATTGTTACTAAAGTCTTTGGCCAAAGCATTACATATTTAGATTATGATACTCTTGGATGCATGTGCAGTAACTAGAATCCGCAGGACGAAAAAGTAATACTTGGGCTAGGTGTGACATAATCAACCTAGTGGGGATTGACACAATAGACCATGTCATGAAGAAAGTGGGTATTGTTGGGATGTATACTGAAAAGTCTATCTTTTGTATGAACTTCTTTATTTTTGAAATAAGAATCATATGATCATTGTTTGCATATTTATGGTTATGCATATTGTCTGATACATTACATTGTAGATAACATAGTGTGTAGTGTCACACGGGAGATCATGTTATCACTTCCTTGTAGAGTATAAGTAGAGACTCACAACCAAGATGGTTTTGGACAAACCATTGGTATGGTTGTAGTGTGATTTGGTATTGGTTTATCTTGACCATAGAATTACACTAGTACGCTTTGTGTGTATTGAGCAGGACCGACTTAGAGGTGATTCAATTTATTGCTGACTACATAATTGAATCAGACCTCGGATATTATGGTGTATATACTCTTAATCCCGATATAATAACGGGCATATATACTTAGTATTTATTTCTTTGATTTACTAATAGGGGAGATTTATAGATTAAATCGATAGGCTCGGTAAGTTGGAAAATGATATTATTTACATGGTGTCGTTGATTATAGGAGGAAACCGTGTCCTATATATTAGGATGATGATGTCCCCTTGAGGAGCTCATAAAGATCATCATATAAACCCTGTAGGTGGACTTGGTCCGGCATGATGATAAGGTTGAGTGGTACTACTCATAAAGTTAGATGTTGATTAATTAATTATCAGTAAATTAATTAATTGACGGACATTCGATATCTTAAACACGGGGAGATATTTGTACAATTAATATATGGAGCCCATATTTATTTATGGGGGTTGGTGAGGTAGATCAATGATAATCCTCTAGTGGAATGAATTATCATTAATGGATCGAACTTTATGTGGGCTAGATCCATTGGGTGGCCAAGATCCAACTCCTTCTGATGGTCTCTATTGTAGCCTATTAAAACCCTCATGAAACTTAGATCCAACGGACATGATTAAATGGAGGCTTGGGTGAAATCTATAAATAGATTCCAAGGCTTGGGCAAAAGCAGATGAATTTTGAATTCTAGGGTTTTTTGTTGTTGGTGTGGAAGAGGTTGGGCGGTAAGCAAGGTTGGGTGGCTAGGGTTTTGTGTCTTTTCTCCTAAGTGCCGGCGGCAACACATTGGGTGGTTAGGGTTTTGGTTCTTCCTTCCCTTCCCATCACTTGGCCGGTGCCCCTTCACCTTCTTCCCTTGGACGGCAGCATCTCTCTTCCTCTCCAAGTGGCCGACAGTTCCTTCTCCATAGGAAAGGGTCGGCACCTCCTCCTTTCCCTCTCCTTAGGGTCGGTGGACACCAAGGAATTGGTCCTTGGTGGTTGGCGCAAGCAAGGAGAAGAAGGGTTCGAGTATTCTTCCCTTTGTTTGGAGCGAGCAAGGAAGGGAAGAACGTGATCTAGGAAGTTTTATCTCTTGGAGGATCGTTTCCCACACAACATCCAAGAGGAGGATAGGACATACAATAGAAGACCAAGAGGTAAACAAGAGGTATATTTCTTATTTTTGTTTCCTTTTGTTTCTTTATATTATGTATGTAATTGCATGTGGCTAATTTACTTGGACCCCGAAGATAAACACAAAAACCAGCGATCCGTGCATCATCTATTCCGTGGCTAATCGAGGAAAAGAGTTAGGTTGCTTGAACAACAAGTTTGTTCAAGAGACCACTCTAATCGAATAGCACGATGATGGATCGGTTGCTTGGGTAATACGTCATCATCTTGGATTAATTTTTTTTAATCTGGGGAAGTAAATGGGATCGCCATGCACAAGCGACCGAGGTGGGAAGCGAAGCTTCGGTTCCAACCTTCAATTGGCATCAGAGCCATGGTTTCCGGTTTTGTGTGTTTAGGATTTGGTTACTTTTATGCACTTATCATATATTGTATGTGTCGGATGATAGTAGGATGTGCGTAGGCTAACTTTTTGGTTGCAGGCATAAGATCCAACTATTATGGTCATATGTGTGTGTATGTGATTGGATGTGTATAATTGTAATATTATTTGAATCCTCGGGGTTGACGAGGCTAGTATTTAATTTTTGTAATTAAGTACGACATTGTTTAGTCACTCTTTTATTTTAGTTTACTTTCGATCTAGATTTCATGTATACTCCTTCGTGGAGTATAGGATCGATGGATGTAAATTAAAATAATTATTCTCGATTCAGATCTCCAGATGGCTTGTACATGGTGTATGGAGGAGTGGACGAGATGGCAACACGACGGGAGGCATATTGGAAAACAAAAGCCATAATAGTTGGAAAATATTTTTTTCCATATTTATTGCTTCTTGTTTGATATGCATGTTGTGTGCTAGGAAAATTCCTCATTTTAAATTACTAAGTGGGAGAGAGATATTTTTTTTTAAATTCCCATGGCCTCCATACGATTTGACATGTGATGCAAAAAAACTTGCGCGTCGGCTCTGAGTGCCTTCCTCCCCATCGGATGAGTTTGTTTTATGGATCACAGAGTCAAATATGGTTATAGGAAATTATTTAGGAGCGTGTGTACTTCCCCATCGAAAGGCACATAATCCGAGATAATTGCCTTGGTATCGAGTAATGGTGAACACTTAGATGCAAATAAGAGTATCCTTCCCATCGGAGTCACTGCTTTTATTTGTAGGGACGAAGAAGAACCAACTATTAATTTTATTTGTCAAAAAGTTAGGTTGACAAGATAATAAAATTAATGGGTAAAACCTCCTCCTACAAATGTAGAATTCGTATACATCCACACTATCGTGGCATACGATATTCTCGGTGTTTTGAGGTGTTGGTTGATTTTAAAAATTTATTGTTTGAGGAATCAATAATTTTTTGAAATCTAATGTTTTGATCTATGTGATTCTTAGGTTTTTCAAAAATGACTTTCAATCCACTTGCTGTGATACTAAAGGAGAATAAACTTACTGGACCCAATTATGTTGATTTGAAAAGGAATCTTGATATTGTCTTGACTGTTGAGGAGTACAAGTATGTACTCCTCGAAGAGTGTCCTCCTATGTCTGCGGATGATTCTGGGGAAAAGGAGAAAGAGAGTTATAAAAAGTGGATTAAGGCTGATGAGATGGTGTGGTGTTACATTTTAGCTTCTATGTCAAATGTATTGCAACATCAGCATTAAGTCATGCCCACTGTTTATGACATGATGCTTAATCTCAAGGAACTTTTTAGAGACCAGAATCGGGCTGCTAGGCAGGAAGCCATGATAAACTTGATGACTACCACCATGATTGAGGGAACACCCGTGAGGGATCATGTTCTCAAGATGACGGCTCATTTGAATGAGCTGGAAGTCCTTGGAGCTGAGATCGATGGGGAAACCCAGGTCGATATCATTCTCTAATCTCTACCTAAAAGTTTTGAACAGTTTCGCCTGAATTACAATATGAATAAGAGGTTGTATTCATTGGCGGAGCTTCTGACAGAACTCCAGGCGACAGAGGGGCTTTTTCGTCAGAGTGCTCAGGCTCAGGCCATGGTTGCTCAGAAGGTTTCAACTTTTAAGCCGAAAGGCAAGAAGAAGAAGAAACAAGGTGGAACAAAGGTGCCGGGAGGAACTCAGGGAGGAGTGAAGAAGCCGAAAGGCAAGTACTTCACTTGCAAGCAGATTGGACATTGGAAGAAGGACTTCCCCAACCGGAAGTAGAACAAAGGTATATCTTTTGGTCTAGTCGTTGAAACATGTTTAGCAGTGTTATCTACCGGCACCTGGTGTGTAGATACGGGAGCCACTGATCATGTCTACAATACTTTGCAGGGGTTCCAGGAAACCAGACGACTAGCTGAGGGGGAGATTACCGTTTACTTAGCCGATGCTACGAAGGTGGCGGCTGTTGCAGTGGGAGATGTTTATTTATCTTTTGATAGGAATAAAACTTTGGTTCTAAAAATTGCCTTTATGTACCTTTATTTAGTAAGAATTTAATTTTGGTTTCTAAATTGTTTTTGGATGGATATTCTATTTCTTTTAATGACAGAGTTGTTATAAAAAGGAATTGAGAGATTATCTGTTCTGGTGCATTGATAGGAAATTTATATACCCTTGAACCAAAAGCTCCCACGATGCAAATAAAAGTGAATAACTAATCTTCTAAATCTAATAAGAGAAAATAACCTTCGAAAATGAACCAAATATATCTTTGGCATATAAGGTTAGGTAATATTAACCTAAGTAGAATTCAAAGGTTGATAGCTGATGGACCTATGGGTTCATTAGTGGTGGAAGATTTCCCAACCTGCGAATCTTGCTTGGAAGGTAAAATGACCAAGAGGCCTTTTAAGGCCAAGGGGAATAGAGCCAAAGATGTGTTGGAATTGATTCATTCTGATTTGTGTGGTCCTATGTCTATCCAGGCTAGAGGTGGTTTTGAATATTTCGTCTCTTTTATAGATGTTTATTCAACATATGGATACATTTACTTGATGTGCCGCAAGTTTGAATGCTTTGACAGGTTCAAAGAATTCAAGACTGATGTGAAGAAACGTCAAGGTAAAAGTATCAAGACACTACGATCTGATAGTGGTGGTGAGTACCTCTTGGGAGAGTTTAGGAATTACTTATCAGAGGTTGGGATTCAATCCCAATTGTCTGCACCTGACACACCCCAGCAGAATGGTGTAGCGGAGCGAAGGAATAGGACTCTTATGGAGATGGTTAGATCGATGATGAGTTATTTTGAGTTGCCAGATTCGTTATGGGGGTACTAGATACGGCAGTGTATATTCTGAACTTGGTACCATCTAAATCAGTGCCTTCTACTCCCACAGAATTGTCGACTGGGCGAAATCCTAGTCTGAGACATATTCGGATTTGGGAGAGTCCAACACATGTGCTGAAGGCAGATGCTGGTAAGTTGGAACCTCGTACAGAAGTGTGCATGTTCGTAGGCTATCCTAGAGGAACGAAAGGTGGTTTGTTCTACAGTCCTAGAGATCAGAGGGTGATCGTTAGCACGAACGCCAGATTTTTAGAGGAAGACTATGTGATGAACCACAAGCCCATGAGTAAGATTGTTCTGGAGGAATTGAGAGGGGAAGTCACTACTTCAGTACCACCGGTACAAGAGGATATACCATAAGTGACTGCACCGCGTGTCACAGAGGATACACAGGTGATACCTCGTCGTAGTAGGAGGGTTGTTAGATAGCCTGAAAGATTTATATTCTTGGGAGAATCTTCTGATTTGGTCCCTGGCGAACATGAACCTGATCCTTGGACATATGACGAGGCAATCCAAGATAAAGATACGGTATCTTGGCAAAGTGCAATGAATTCTGAGATAGAATCTATGGATTCAAATCATGTCTGGGAGCTAGTAGAACCACCCAATGGTGTAAAAACCATTGGATGTAAGTGGATCTACAAAAGAAAGAGAGGAATAGACGGGAAGCTTGAGACCTTCAAATCAAGGCTTGTTGCAAAAGGGTATACTCAGAAAGAGGATATTGATTATGAGGAGACCTTTTCGCCGGTGGTCATGCTTAAGTCTATACGGATTCTCTTATGTATTGCTGCTCATATAGATTATGAGGTGTGATAGATGGATGTCAAGACAACTTTCCTTAATGGAAGTCTTGAGGAAAACATCTATATGAAGCAACCAGAGGGATTCATTACAAAGGGCAAAGAGCATCTTGTGTGTAAGCTTAATCGGTCCATTTATGGATTGAGGCAAGCTTTGAGATCTTGGAACATCCGCTTTGATGAGGTAATCCAGTCTTATGGATTTATTCAAAGTCTGGATGAGTCTTGTGTATACAAGAGATGTGACAAAAATGTAGTGGTATTTCTTGTACTATACGTAGATGACATTTTATTAATTGGCAACAATGTCAAGGTGTTATCAGACATAAGGGTATGGTTGTCCAAATAGTTTGATATGAAAGACTTGGGAGAAGTGGGACACATCCTTGGGATCAAGGTTATAAGGGATCAAAGGAAAAAGATGTTGTGCTTATCTCAAGCTTCATACATAGACACCATTTTGGCTCGTTTTAGCATGCAAAACTCTAAGAAAGGTTTTCTACCTTTTAGGCATGGAGTTCCTTTATCTAAAGATATGTGTCCTAGAACATCAAAGGAGATAGAGGAGATGAAGGTGGTTCCTTATGCTTTGACAGTAGGAAGCCTCATATATGTTATGTTATGTACGAGGCTGGATATCTTCTTTGTCGTGGGCATAGTTAGCAGATATCAGAGTAATCCAGGACAGAGACATTGGACTGCGGTAAAGCATATATTGAAGTACCTGAGAAGGACAAGGGATTATATGTTGGTATATCAGGCAGATCAATTACTCCCTATGAGTTATATAGATTCCGACTTCTAATCAGATAGGGATAACAGTAAGTCTACCTCGAGTTTTGTGTTTACTTTGGGAGGTGGAGCCATTGTATGGAGGAGTGTCAAGCAGAAATGTGTGGCGGACTCCACCATGGAAGCTGAGTATGTGGCAGCCTCTGAGGCGGCCAAAGAGGTTGTATGGCTCAGGAACTTTTTGATGGACTTGGATGTGATTCCTAGTTTGTCCAGAACTATCACAATTATTGTGATAACAGTGGTGCAGTTACAAACTCGAAGGAACCACGAGCCCATAAGACAAGTAAACACATAGAGTGCAAGTACCACCTGATACGAGAGATCATAAAGCGAGGAGAAGTTGTTGTAGCCAAGATTGCATCAGAGGATAACCTGGCAGATCCTTTGACTAAGGCCCTTCCAGCGAGAGCTTTTGATAGGCATGTGGAGGGAATGGAAATCAGATGTATGGCAGTATGAGGACATCATAGTCTTTTAGTATAAGTGGGAGATTGTTGGGATGTTTACTGAAAATTCTATCTTTTGTATGAACATCTTTATTTTTGAAATAAGAATCACATGATCATTGTTTGCATATTTATGGTTATGCATATTGTCTGATACATTACATTGTAGATAATATGGTGTGTAGTGTCACACGGGAGATCATGTTATCACTTCCTTGTAGAGTATAAGTAGAGGCTCACAACCTAGATGGTTTTGGACAAACCATTGGTATGGTTGTAGTGTGATTTGGTATTGGTTTGTCTTGACTATAGAATTACACTAGTACGCTTTATGTGTATTGAACAGTACCGACTTAGAGGTGATTCAATTTATTGTTCACTACATAATTGAAACGGACCTAAGATATTATGGTGTACATGCTCTTAATCCCGATATAATAACGGGCACATATACTTAGTATTTATTTCTTTGATTTACCAATGGGCGAGATTTATAGATTAAATCGATAGGCTCGGTAAGTTGGGAAATGATATTATTTACATGGTGTGTCATTGATTATAGGAGGAAACAATGCCCTATATATTAGGATGATGATGTCCCCTTGAGGAGCTCATAACGATCATCATGTAAACCCTGTAGGTGGACTTGATCCGACATGATGATAAGGTTGAGTAGTACTACTCATGGAGTTAGATGTTGATTAATTAATTGACGAACATTCGATATCTTAAACACGGGGAGATATTTGTACAATTAATATATGGAGCCCATATTTATTTATGGGGGTTGATGAGGTAGATCAATGATAATCTTCTTGTGGAATGGATTAACATTAATGGATCGGACTTTATGCGGGCTAGATCCATTGGGTGGCCAAGATCCAACTCCTCCTCATGGTCCCTATTGTAGCCTATTAAAACCCTCATGAAAAATAGATCCAACGGACACGATTAAATGGAGGCTTGGGTGAAATCTATAAATAGATTCCAAGGCTTGGGCGAAAGTAGATGAATTTTGAATTCTAGGTTTTTTTTTTGTTGGCATGGAAGAAGTTGGGCGGCAAGCAAGGTTGGGTGGCTAGGGTTTGGTGGCTTTTCTCCTAAGTGTCGACGACAACACATTGGGTGGTTATGGTTTTGGTTCTTCCTTCCCTTCCCATCACTTGGCCGGTGCCCCTTCACCTTCTTCCCTTGGCCGGCGGCATCTCTCTTCCTCTCCAAGTGGCCGGCAGTTCCTTCTCCATAGGAAAGGGCTGGCACCTCCTCCTTTCCCTCTCCTTAGGGTCGACGGACACAAAGGAATTGGTCCTTGGTGGTTGGCGCAAGCAAGGAGAAGAAGGGTTCGAGTATTCTTCCCTTTGTTTGGAGCGAGCAAGGAAGGGCAGAACGTGATCTAGGAAGTTTTATCTCTTGGAAGATTGTTGACCACACAACGTCCAAGAGGAGGATAGGACATACAATAGAAGACCAAGAGGTAAACAAGAGATATAATTATTATTTTGGTTTCCTTTTGTTTCTTTATATTATGTATGTAATTGCATGTGGCTAATTTACTTGGACGCCGAAGATAAACACAAAAACCGGCGATCCGTACATCATCTATTCCATGGCTAATCGAGAAAAAGAGTTAAGAGTCTTAAACAACAAGTTTGTTCAAGAGACCACTCTAATCGAATAGCACGATGCTAGATCGGTTGCTTGGGTAATCCGTTATCGTCTTGGATTATTTTTTTTTAATCCGGGGACGTAGATGGGATCACCATGCACAAGCGACCGAGGTGGGAAGCGAAGCTTCGGTTCTAACCTTCAGGTATAAGATGAGTGAAAGGAATGAGACATGATTCATTGTAGCTGTTGAAGAATTTCATAAATGGTTCTGGGAACAACCGTTGATTTTTCGGTTAATTGGGGATCATGATGTACTACTAGGTGTCACTAATGATCATTCTATAATTAATGGTTAATTATAGACGACCAACATAAACCGGGAACCTATTTGGTCACACGCACAACTAGTGTAATCCAAAGGATTTAAAACGAGTTTGAGAATAGGATTTTCAACTTGAGAGAGACTTGGTTTGGTTGGACCAAACAAAGAGCGAGTATGAAATTATTTCAGTCGCATCGGAAGCATGGATGGGTCATGTCTTTTGAAGACATGATGGATGAACCAAATTGGTTTGGTTCTAATCCAATGGTGGAAAATAAACCAAAGTGGTTTGGATTGTTTTAAACGAATGAACCAAAGTTGGTTCGGTTCATTTTAACTTAAAATAGACCAACGCGGTTTGGTTTATTTTAACTTAAGTTATTAGAGCGGGTTAACGGGTTATTGGTTATGAATCAATAAGTGCTAGGAGAAGGTCTCTTGATTGTCAAGAAATTTGCTCTCTATAAAACACGGCTTTAGGTTTTTTCATTGAGAACTTTTAGTTATTGGAAACCCTAGCCACCCAAGCCCTCCTCCTTGCTTCTTGCCGCCCAAGAGCTTTAGCCACCCAAGAGGAGCTGCCGCCCAAGTTTTGCTACTGCCCAAGTCACTGTCGGCCACCCACCAGCCGCCGGCGACCAAGGAGCAACCGACCATTGATTGGTCGGCCATATCTTCCACCAAACAAGTTGTCCAGATTCCAGACAACTTGTTCTCCTCTTTGTGGACAGGTCATTTGGTCGACATTTTGCACTCCGACAGTGACCTATTTGTCGTGGATTGGTTCTCCGACAATCCTCATAGGCGGAGGGTTGAGTTTTCGTCAATTGGTTAACGAAAATCACTTCCAAGAAGCGAGTTTACGAAACTCGATTTTTGGATCTGAATTTTATTTGGATTGTGATCTTCTCTCGGATCACATCGTCTTCGACAGGAGGCTAGTTAATCCTACAAAGATGAGGCTCGTAGCTTGGTGAAGCTATCCCGACGATACTCGGCATGGATACGGATAGAGGCAATTCTAGCGAGAGTTGCTTCGGTTGATGTCATTCCCGCTACACGTGATACGTCAGGTCTAACTAGAGTATTTTCCTTTTATTGCAAAATTTTAAATAGCAATTATGTCTACACATGTTGTATCATACATGCGTGTGATGTGTGTGTTGTAATAAATTATATTTATTACTTTTATTGCTTCCGTTGTGTGCATGTTTACGAAATGTGTTCGAACACACACTCGCCGCGGTGCCGGGGAAACTCAACAGTGGTATCAGAGCCACGCTGTGTTCCGACATGATCGTAAAATTGTTTTGCGATAGTCATAATTGTATTTATGAAAATTTTCTACTTTTGGAAAGTTTATAAGTATTTATGGAAATTTTCTTCATTTTGAAAGTTTAGAAATATTTATGGAAATTTTCTACTTTTGTAAAGTTTGGAAGTATTTATGGAAATTAACACTTTTCATAAATAAAATATGTGATTAGATTTGGAAATTTGATTCCTAATTTAATTATGATTTGATTTGGGAAATCAAATCTCAATCATATTTTATTTCCATAAATAATTATGACAAATAAGAAAATTTAAATTGGAAATTTTCTAATATGATTAGGAAATTACAATTTAGGAAATTGGTTTCCTAAATTAAATTTGACTTTCCTTAATTAACATTTTCCATAAATAAAATATGTGATTAGATTTGGAAATTTGTTTCCTAATTTTAATCATGATTTGATTTGCGAAATCAAATTTAAATATATTTTATTTCCAAAATAGTTATGAAAAATAAGGAAACTATTTTTACATACCATAATTATATGTCATGTAATTGCATTAGATGCATATCATTATGTCATGCATGTCGTGACATGTAGATGTATGTCATGTGTGTCATGTCAGGTAGATAATAGTTATTTGTATGCAAAGAGGATGAGACATTAAAACCCTTACACAATATTAAAGCCTACACCTTCCATTAATATGGTTAGAACTGGAGTTCGTTTTCTTGTTTGGGTTGTGGGACTCACTCCAAGCCTGGCTCAAACCTGAACATATTCAAATCATTGGAATAGTTTAACACTAATATGGTAAGAGTCAGAGGGCAATCGTTAGTTTGGGTTGTTGGACTCACTCCAAGCATGGCTAATTGGTTGAATGCGCTCTAACTATATTAAAACTATTTCATGATTAATGGGTCGGCTCTAACTTGGAGCATCGATTTGTTGGACTCACTCCAAGGTCGATGTGAAGAGAGGTGAAGTTGGGTGTTATGCATATGATGCATACTTGTTAATGTGTTAACAATCCAATGTATGTATGAACATTCAATTAGTTGATAGCACATTGTGATAGTCACATATACGTGATATGTAATCGGTATATTTGATACCTACCATCATAGCTAAGAATGGCTTGTTGGACTCAATCCAAGGTTGTTCTTATCTATATTGGATATCAACCCATTCGGAGATGGACCTACAATCTCCCGAATTAATTTTGAGGGTTTTTCAAAATTCGAAAAATGAATGGGATTTTGTAAATGTATGTTGATGCATTTTAAAATCATTTTCTCATATATACTTGATTTGTATTTCTAGGTTAATCGCTTGATCATGATGTCTTTGAATTTACGCTCTATTTTGAATTCGAATAAATTGACTGGTCTGAACTTCTTAGACTAGCTTAGAAACTCAAGAATTATTCTTAAGGCAGAAAAGCTTGTGTATATCCTCGAAGAGCCTCTTCCCACCCGTCCTAGTGATGACGTGACTCTGGACAAATTGTTGGCCTATTAGAAACATATGAGTGATTCTGAACTAGTGAGTTACATCATGCTAGCCACGATGGTACCTGAGCTGCAGAATCAGCATGAGAATATGGATGCTCATACCATAGTCTTTCATCTTTATGAATTGTTTGATGAGCAAGTGAGATCCGAAAGGTTCGAGGTCTCCAAGCTCCTCTTCACCTCTGAGATACAAGAAGGTTCATCTATGGTACTACTCAACATGCTGAAGACTATGGAGCCTTCTATGAAGCATGAGCAGGGGACGATGCTGTTAGTTGATTCCTCGAAGAAAGGTTCTAAGAGGAAGTCAAAGGAACGATAAAAGGGGAAGAAGAAAAAGGCTAAAAAGGCAGAACCAGCTCAAAAGGGCACTTGCATCATTGTGGCAAGGAGGGCCATTGGTGAAGAAACTGCAAGATTTATCTTGAGTCCGTGAAGAAGAATAAGGCATCAGATGCCCCATCTTCTTCAGATATCTTCATTATTGATTGTCATTCTATTTCCTCAAACACTTGGGTATTGGATACTGGGTGTGGCTCACATATATGTAATGACATACATGGACTAAGGAATAGAAAAAGACTCATCAAGGGAGAGTCAAATTTACGTGTTGGGAATGGAGCAAAGGTTGCTGCATTCGCCATCGGAACGTATTTGTTGAGACTCCCTACATGACTTGTCTTAGAACTAGACAATTGCTTTTATGTTCCTTCATTGATAAAAAACATCATTTCTATTTCTTATTTAAATAGAAATGAGTACCATTTGACTTATAGTAACAATTGTTGTTACATAACTTTGAATGGCGTGTTTTATGAGATTGGAACATTGTGCAATGGTATATATACATTAGACGCATCCAGTGACATTCTCAATATCGAAGCGAGCAACAAGCATGCTCGAAAAGATAACAAATTAGACTCCTACATGTGGCATTGTCATCTTGGCCATGTGATCAAGAAACACATGTCCGAATTACACCGATGTGGAATTCTAGAATCGTTTGAATTAGATTCATATGATACATGTGAATCATGCATAAAAGGCAAGATGACTAAGTTACCTTTTACGGGAAAAGGTGAACCGGTGAGAGTGTTGCTTGGTCTAATACATACTGATGTATGCGGACCTATGTCAACTCAAGCTCTAGGAGGCTATAGCTACTTCATTACCTTCACCGATGATCACTCATGGTTTGGGTATGTGTTCTTGATGAAACACAAGTCTGAAGCCTTTGAAAGGTTCAATGAATTCAGAAATGAAGTAGAGAACAACTTAGCAAGAGTATTAAAATACTTCGATCGGATCGAGGTGGTGAATACTTGAGTCAAGAGTTTCTGGATTATCTAAGGAACAATGGTATATTGTCTCAATGGACTCCGCCGTATACACCACAGTATAATGGTGTATCTGAGAGGCGAAACCGAACCTTGTCGGACATGGTTAGGTCGATGATGAATCACGCGAATCTTCCCAAGTCCTTTTGGGGCTATGCACTTCAGACTGTTGTTTACTTGTTAAACAGAGTCCCGACCAAGGTAATCTCTACTACTCCATATGGGATATGGAATAGTAAGAAACCTCATTTATCTTACTTGAAGATACGGGGTTGTCCTGCTTATGTGAAGCAAACTGTATCAGACAAACTGGATGCTTAGTCTGATAAATGTCTATTTATTGGATACCCTAAGGAAACGAGGGGTTACCAATTCTATCATCCTTTGGAACAAAAGGTGTTTGTTTCAAGGCATGCTATGTTTCTGGAGAAAGAGTTTCTCTTGCAAGAAAACAGTGGGAGTGGTGTTGAACTTTAGGAGGTTCAAGAGACTCCAATAGACATTGAGGAGATACCTGATCAAGCACCTCGATCGATGAATCATAGTGATTAGACATCAATTGAACCTATTGTGACACCACATCTTCATAGATCTGGTAGGACATGCAACATTCCTGAGAGATATGAATTTCTCGTAAGTGAATCAAATGACGTGTTACTCATTGACGATGAGGAGCCTACAAATTATGAAGAAGTTCTGAAAAGTTCAGAAAGGGACAAATGGCTTGAAGCTATGAAGTCGGAAATGAATTCCATGTATAAAAATCAAGTTTGGAACTTGGTGGACCCACCTGAAGGCATTAAGCCTATAGGGTGCAAGTGGATTTTCTAGAAGAAAATCGACATGGATGGTAATGTGATTACCTTTAAGGCTAGATTAGTGGCAAAAGGCTATCGTAAAAAATAAGGTGTTGATTATGACGAAACTTATTCACCAGTTGTTATGCTTAAATCCATTCGAATGCTCTTGGCCATAGCAACTCATTATGATTATGAGATATGACAGATGGATGTGAAAATGACTTTCTTTAATGGAAACTTATTCGAGGACGTGTATATGATACAGTCTGAGGGTTTCACATCGGTTGATAAAACCAAGGTATGTAAACTTCGACGGTCCATATATGCATTGAAGCATGCATCCAAGAGCTGGAATATCCGTTTTGATGAGGCAATCAAAAGGTTTGATTTCTCACAAAATTTGGACAAACCTTGGGTGTACAAAAAGGTTAGTGGGAGTGCAGTCGTGTTCCTAGTGTTGTATGTCGATGACATATTACTTATAGAAATGATATATCTGTCTTACAGTCGGTTAAAATTTAGTTATCCAAAACATTCTCCATGAAAGACCTGGTTGAAGCGACCTACATCCTCGAGATTAAGATCTATAGAGATAGATCGAAACGGTTGCTTGATCTTTCGCAATCTAAATATATAGACCGAGTGCTAAAGAGGTTTAGCATGTCGAAATTCAAGAAAGGTTTCCTTCCCATCATGCATGGGATACACCTTTTGAAGTCT
Organism: Wurfbainia villosa; assembly: GCA_025175895.1. NCBI lineage: Eukaryota > Viridiplantae > Streptophyta > Magnoliopsida > Zingiberales > Zingiberaceae > Wurfbainia > Wurfbainia villosa. The sequence goes on along the minus strand of CM046000.1, from coordinate 29,558,807 downwards.
ATGTGTTCGCGCATAGAAGATGAGAGGATTTGCATGAGTAAGATTCCCTATGCATCCACAATAGGATCTATCATGTATGTTATGTTATGTACGAGGCCTGAGGTATCGTATGCTCTGAGTGTCATGAGTAGATACCAGTCTGATTTAGGAATAGATTAATGGGCGGTTGTTAAGACAATCCTTAAGTACTTGAGAAGAACTAAGGATGTGTTGCTAATATATGAAGAGGGTGGTGATATGGTAATATGAGGGTATATGGATGCCAGCTTCCAGACAGAGAAGGATGATTCCAGGTCTCAGTCTGGGTATGTATTTACCTTAAATGGAGGCGCAATAAGTTGGAAAAGTTCCAAGCAAGACACTATAGCAGATTCTGCCACTGAGGCAGAATATATTGCAGCTTTGGAAGCAGCAAAGGAAGTGGTTTGGAACGAGAAGTTCATCTCTGAACTTGATGTGGTCTCATCAACGATCCAAACATGTGCTTCGCCGCTATCATTTGATCAGAGAGATCATAAGTAGGAAGAAAATACAAATCGAGAAGATTCCCACTGAAAGGAACTTAGCGGACCCTTTAACTAAGGTCTTGCCTTAAAGTAAGTTTGAGGGTCATGTTATAGCTTATGGTATTGGATACTGTGGTGATTGGCATTAGGCCATGTGGGAGTTTGTTAGTAATATATGAGAAGTGTCCTAAGGCAATCGCCTTATAGTTGTATCATTTATTTGATAAATGAAGATTCACTATTTGAGTATACAGGTTTTTCATGTATTTGATTGGATCTTAAACTCATTTATTGAATGTCCGTAATACGATTCACAGCATGAGAGAATTTGTGATTGGATCACAACTAGTGAGTATCTCTACATGTGTAATTGTGATGTATTGGAATTATCCCTAGTCGATAAATTGATGCATTAGGACGCCATCGATTCTGTTGAGACTAACACGATGTGTACTCTTTGGTTTATCCAAGTAGTTGTTTCTCATTGGCTGGAGACATTGGGATATCCAGAGTTGATCATGGATGCTAGTTATGGTAACTAGTTCATTGGAGTGACCAGCTGTAAGACTTCATATGATTATCTGCATATATGGATATGTCAATGAAGTTCTTACAGTAGCTTAAGTGCGATGTCCCTTCGACTTGTGGTATTCAAGTCATTTTGGTCATGAAGACTTATGCTTTGACATCTTAAGAAAGTATCTCCGAGGAGATGTGAACCCGGGAAGTATTGGGTATAAGTCGAAGTGGCCGAAGGTATTTGAACAGCCTACAGAGGATTCACAGCTCCTTGCGAGGAGATGTATATCCTATGGCCTCTTGTCGGATTGTTACTAAAGTCTTTGGCCAAAACATTACATGTTTAGAGTATGGTACTCTTAGATGCATGTGTAATAACTAGAATTCGGAGGACGAGGAAGTAATACTTGGTCTAGGTGTGACGTAGTCAACCTAGTGGGGACTGATACAATAGACCATGTCCTGAACCAAGTGGGTATAAGATGAGTGAAAGGAATGGGGCACGATTCATTGTAGCTACTGAAGGGTTTCAGAAATGGTTTTGGGATAAACCATTGATTTTTCGATTAATTAGGGATCATGTTGTACTACTAGGTGCCACTCATGATCGTTCTATAATTAATGGTTAATTATAGATGGCTAACATAAACCGGGAACCTTTTTGGTCACACTCACAATGAGTGTAATGTGAAGGATTTAAAACGAGTTTGAGAATAGGATTCTTAGATCGAGAGAGACTTGGTTTGGTTGGACCAAACAAAGAACGAATATAAAATGGTTTCAGTCGCATCGGAAGCATGGATGGGCTGTGTCTTTTGAAGACATGATAGATGAACCAAATTCATTTGGTTCTAATCCAATGGTGGAAAATAAACTAAAGTGGTTTGGTTTGTTTTAAACGAATGAACCAAAGTTGATTCCGTTCATTTTAACTGAAAATAGACCAACGCGGTTTGGTTTATTTTAACTTAAGTTATTGGAGCGGGTTAATGGGTTGTTGGTTATGAACCAGTAAGGTGCTTGGAGAAGGTTTCTTGATGGTTAAGAAATATGCTCTCTATAAAATATGGATTTAGGGTTTTTCGTTGAGAACTTTTGGTTATTGGAAACCCTAGCCACCCAAGCCCTCCTCCTTGCTTCTTGCCGCCCAAGAGCTCTTGCCGCCCAAGAGCTTTAGCCACTCAAGAGGAGCTGCCGCCCAAGTTTTTCTGCTGCCCAAGTTGCTGCCAGCCACCCACCAGCCGTCGACGACTCCTCCGGCCATCCTCCCTTGGCTGCCGACGACCAAGGAGCAGCCGACCATTTATTGGCCGGCCATATCTTCCACCAAACAAGCTGTCCAGATTCTGGACAGCTTGTTCTCCTCTTTGTGGAGAGGTCGTTTGGTCAGCGTTTTGAGCTCCGACAGTGACCCATTTGCCGGGGATTGGTTCTCCGGCAATCCTCATAGGTGGAGGGTTGAGTTTTTATCAATTGGTTGACGAAAACTGCTTCCGAGAAGCAAGTTTGCGAAACTCAATTTTTGGATCCGAATTTTATTTGGATTGTGATCTTCTCTCGGATCATATCGTCTTCGACATGAGGCTAGTAACTCCTATGAAGACGAGGTTCGTAGCTTGGTGAAGCTATCCTGACGATACTCGGCATGGATACGGATAGAGGCAATTCTAGCGAGAGTTGCTTCGGTTGATGTCATTCCCGCTACACGTGATACGTCAGGTCTAACTAGAGTATTTTCCTTTTATTGCAAAATTTTAAATAGCAATTATATCTACACATGTTGTATCATACATGCGTGTGATGTGTGTGTTGTAATAAATTAGATTTATTGCTTCCGCAGTGTGCATGTTTACGAAACGTGTTCGAACACACACTCGTCGCGGTCCCGAGGAAACCCAACACATGTTGTCATGGCATATGATTAAATTTAAATACACATGACATAAAAGATAAACTATAAGCATAATCATGACATTTATATGATTTAAATGAATATGATGTCATGACATGGTATATGACAATCAAGACATGACAAATAAAATATAAAGATATATAATACCTAAGTTTTAATATTAATTGCCATTTGTTATGATTAAATTCATTTTGTCATATTACCATTTATCTTCCAAGTGTGACAAAAATTCAAAATGACACACTATGACCCTAAGACCTAAATTATGCCAATTTGATCAAATTATCAAACTTCTTAAGTGATATTGGCACATCCTAAACTCTTTTGGGATTTAAGTTCAAACCACATTTCCAAGGTATCCATAACCTTGAAAATGACCTAAAGTGACACCTTTACCATGGTTAGGTTAACTATCTATTCATTTAAAGTTGGCACACCCTAACCCATTTAGCGTGAATTGATCACGCTCCTAGGAACCCAAAACCTATTGGAGCTCCTTGGGTTTACTAGGTATTCCTTAGGGATAACTTCCCTAGATACCCTCCTAATGACCCTCCTAGGCTTAGAAGCCTTGGTCATTTGGGTCTTACCTAGGTTAACTCTAGGGGTAACTCCCCATGTAATCTTCTTAATGACTTCCCTAGGTTTCCTTGAAACCTTAGCCACTAAGAACCTACTTTGGTCAACCTTAGGGATGACTTCCCTATTGACCTTGGATTTCCTAGATCTAGATTGAGTTCCATAATCGAATGGAACATTGAGATAGGTCTTTTTGGAGTTAAACTTACCTTTGGATGATTCTTGTTTCCTAGGCCTTTGACTTTGACTCCTAGACCCTAGGTTTTGACTCTTTGACCCATGCATTTGATTTTGCATTTTCCTAAGGGTCTTTTCTAATTTCTCAAGTCACTCAAGACTTGATTTTCCAACTCTAATTGTCCAATTTTTAATTTTTCATTTGGTCTTTGGGCATTACCATTTCCTCTAGGCATATGCCTACCCTTTTTAGAGTTAATGCCTAAATGGTCTTCTACCTTCTTAATAGTTTCCCTAGGTAGGATTTTTCTAGGGACATTAGTCTCAAATTTCTACTTATTTCTAAAGTTGACATTTTTAGCTCTTAAGCAATAAAGCTTATTTTTGCTAGCATGCTTTTCATGAGTAATAGCAAGAGTACTAAAAACATGCTTTTGCCTATAAGTTAAAGAAGGCGGATTAATAAATTTTACCTTAGGGTTTGCCTTAGAGGCTCCCCCTACATGTGTGGCTCCTTCTTGCCCCTTCTTCTTCCCTCTATGACATTGGCTTCTATAATTTCCCAGTTGTTGGCATTTGAAGCAAATGACATGCTCCTTGCTCTTCTTAGCGGGGACGCCGGCATCCTTGACCTTAGGCATGACTTGTGTCATCTTCTTGACCCGTTTAAGACACTTACTCTTGTAGTGTCCTTGCTCCCTACACTCAAAACATATTATATGATTTTTAATTTTAACTACAATGTTTGAGTTACCTAGGATGGTGGAAGTTTGTACTTCTTCCTCTTCTTGATCGGAGGTGGATGGTTCCTCTTCTTCTTTCTCTGGCATGGAAGATGACCTAATATCCTCCCCCTCAATTCTAGAGGTGGAGGCTTCCTCTACTTCTTCTTCTTCCACCAATCTGGAAGTTGACTCCCTCTCAACTTCCGACTCCTCACTCTCTTGTGAGGAAGAGCTTTCTTCTTCTTCGGGCTCCTTCTCTTCTTGAGCCGGTGATGGATCTTCATGGAGCTTAGCTACTTCACTCCAAAATTCCTTTGCATCCTTGTACTCACCTAACTTAGACACAATTTCATTAGGAATCAACTCAATCAAGAATTTTATTACCTTATTGCTTCTCTCGAATTCTCGGAGTTGTTCCTCAGTCCACTTCTTCATTTTGAGGAACCCTCCCTTTGGCCCTCTTGGAAATTCAAACCCTTCCATCAAAGTGGACCAATCTTCAATGTCCGTCATCATCATGAAGTCTTCAATCCTCACCTTCCATTGATTGAAGCGTTCTCGTCCGTAGAAGGTGTACGAAATTGGGGTATTGATGTCCCATCCCAATTTATCTTTGAACTCCATCTTCTTCCTCTAGCAGTGCTCTCTTGGTTGTTAATCTTTGAAGAGTGACCTCGCTCTGATACCACTTGTTAGGACCTATGTGTCTGCTAGAGGGGGGGGGTGAATAGTGTTGTCGTCGTTCGATGGAATTTGATCGTTCTTGCATTCTTGTCTACAATAATCGTTAATATGGGTAGCGGAATAATAATAAAGCAATAACGAAATGTACAAACACACAATACACAAGAACACGAGAATATAATGTGGTTCGAAATCGAATGGTTCCTACTTCACAGATTGGGATCAAACGAGCCCTAGTGATGCAAACACACACCACTACTCAAATACTCCTTCTCGACAATAAGTCGGAGGTGGAGAAACCTCGTACAAATGATTACACTAAGTAATACGAAATACAACAAGCAAATGCAAAGTAAATACGAAAGACAAGTAAAGAAAACTTCACAACACTTTACTTTGAATGCTTTCTTGTTGATCGCCTTGGACTAGCCTAGAAAGTCTGGATTGCAGCAGCAAATCCCCTCCCAATCGTCCAAGAAAATCGCTCAAGAATGGCTACAAAAATCTTCCCGTCGAGCTCCTTTTATCCTTCCACGCGACCTGAATTTCCGCTTAGCAGTCGACTGCCAAAACCCCCAGTTCGACAGCCAACACTGTTGTTGTGAGACAACGACTTGATTCACGCTAGAAAAGTTCCAACGGATCACTTGGCATTCGACTACCAAAATCATCAGTCGACTGCCAACGCCCGTAGCTGACTTCCCAGTCGGCTACCGAGCGTTCTGTGCTCGCGACACAAACCAGCAGTCGATTGCTCAGGCCATTAGTCGACTATACAATTTTGGTAGTTGACTGCTAGGCCATTTAACCGTAGTCGAACCCTAGTCGACTCACGACAATCGACTGGTCATAATCCCAGTAGACTGATGTGTGTCGACTCGGTTGCCAAGTGTCAAAACACTCGACCAGTCGACTGGTCCATAACCCTAGTCGACTGATAAACCTCAACCATGAGGTTTAACACCAAGTATGATGCCCTCATACTTGCTAGACCACCCTTAGTGTAGACTTAAGCCTTCTAGCTACCTCCGTCAGCCTCACATCTATCGGATCCCTCTAAGTCATCCATGACTTGTTCATCCATACACTAGCCTTCAGGTACTTCCATCATCTATTGTCATGCTAATGTCGTCTACACCGCCAAGGCACATTGGGCTTACGCTGCCAAGACTCCGCTTGGACTTTACACCGTCAACCATTGGACTTATGCTGGCAAGACTCCACCCTTGGACTTTACGCCGCCAATATTCCCCTTGGACTTCTCAATTGCCAAGTACCCATGACTTGGACTTTCACCGCCAAGACTACACCCTTGGACTTACATGGCCAAGACTACACCTTTGGACTTACGTGGCCAAGACTACACCCTTGGACTTTCCATGCCAACCCAATGTTAGACTTTCCAAATGCCAAGACCAAGCTTGGATTTTCCCTTGCTAAGACCCATGCTTGGACTTTCCATGCCAAGTACCCATGACTTGGACTTTCCCATTGCCAAGTGTCCCACTTGGACTTTCCATGCCAAGTACACAAGACTTGGACTTCTCCATCATATGGTCAACCCCAAGTCAATCATATAGTCAAATAATTGTCAAACCATCATTAAACAGTCAATCATGACCTAGATCGATTGCACCAACAATCTCCCCAACACATTGTCAAACATCAAAATAATACTCGAGTCAAACTCGAATCCGATCAATCATGACCTGGGCCGATTGCACCAACAGGATCCGCATCAATTTCTGAAGAACTAGACATGGTAACTTCTCATTTAGAAGATAAACTATACAACATAATTGCATGTCTATGTAGGAAATTAGTTAAGTTTGAGAACCGAGTAGACTCACTTCTTAAGGAAGTTCAAGTACTTAAGGAGCAAGTAAAGTTGAAGACTTCGACTTGCCAAGTTGAGGATAGAGACTCAACTTAAGTTGCAAAGCTTGAGGAAGAGAACTCGGTCCTAAAAAGACAAGTAGGAGATCTTACCGGAATGTTGGAAAGGTTAACCTCGGGCTCTTAGTATTTAAACATGATGCTTGGGTCTTAGCGAGCTGTGTACAACAAATTCGGACTCACACACAAATCTAAATCCTCATATAAATCATACATATTATTACTTAATCGAAACGCTAAGAATCGAGTCCAAGCATGGGTTCCTAAGGCTAGCTTAGTCAACCAAGTTGGACCAAATCAATTTTGGGTTCCCGAGAGTCAAGTTCACTTAGTGAACAAAACTCAACCAAGTTATCACTTAGGGGGAGCAAATACTTTGCTTGTTTCTTTATTTAGTTAAACTTTTGCATGTCTTTGTTTATTTTACTTGCTTAATTTAGAATGGACTATATAGGAAACAAAGTAGTTTAAACTTGAACAACCTAGTACTAAGACGAAGTGAACTGATAGTAAGTTAGGGAAGCTCTTCAAGGTGCATGTCTAGGAAGTGGTCCATCCGATATCCAAGAAGGTCATATGCCTCGCCACTGTTGAGTATTGGAAATACAATCAAAGTTTCACATTGGTAAGACATGGAAAAAGATCATGTGCTTATAAGATGAAAAAATATCCCTATTGGGATGAGGCTTTTTGGGTAAAGTCCAAAAATAAAACCATGAGGGCTTAGGTCCAAAGTGGACAATATCATACCATTGTGGAGATATTGAATCTTATAGGCACTAACAATTGGTATCAAAGTTACAGTCCATGTCAAGCCATGAACCTCGAACAAAGAAAGTTGAGCTCTCATGTCCGGATCAAGAGAACCAGACACCTAGAAGGAAGTCCAATTGGGTCGGAAGGACCGAACAACTAGCAGGAAGTCCAGTTGGGGCAAAAGGGTTGGACAACTGGCAGGAAATCCAGCTGGGTTAGAAAGATCAGACAGTTGGCAGGAAGTCCTGGTGGGTTGAGGATCGGACATCAAGTAGAGGATGTCCTTCGAGGATGGATAGGCTTGAGAGGGGGGGTCAATGTGGTCCTTCGTTTGAGGGGGGATTGTTGGAGTATTGGGAATATAATCAAAGTCCCACATTGGTAAGACATAGAAAAAGATCATGTGCTTATAAGATGAAAAGATATCTCCATTGGGATAAGGCCTTTTGGGTAAAATCCAAAAATAAAACCATGAGGGCTTAGACCCAAAGTGGACAATATCATACCATTATGGAGATATGTGAATCTTATAGGCACTAACAGCCATAACTTGGTGCACTAAGTTGAGTGGAACTGACCAAAGCTAACTCACAAGTCTTTAACTAGTTAGACCAAAGCTTAGTCCAAAGTGAGTCAAGTACTTAATTCCTTCATTGACTTTGTTTAGAAAGCAGTCCATCCTATAACCAAGCAAGTCATATGCCTCGCCACAACCTGAAAGTCAATGATGGAAAAACCTACTTGATTAGCTCAAGCTAAACTTTAATATAACACAAGTTTAAAAACTTTGAAATTTCTCATTAAAATTAATTAAGATTCAAATGAATCTTCATCTTACAAAATCCATAGGATTAACGTGTATTTAAAACTTAGATCAGGTGAGATGAATTAGAAATTAACTATCTTAATCAATTCAAATTAATTAATTCAAATTAACTATCTTAATCAATTCAAATTAACTACCTTAATCAATTCAAATTAACCAACTTAATCAATTCAAATCAATTAATGTAATCAACTCAATTTAATCAAATCAATCAACTTAATCAAATCAACTTAATCGAGTCAATTTAATTAGCTTAATCAATACAACTAAATTAATCAACTCAATAAACATAATTTGTTGGATCGAAAGCGCCTCTAGAAGAGGGGGGGGGGTGAATAGCAAGCTTAAAATCTTTTCGTTCTTTCATTCGTTCGATTAAAACACAGAGATGCACAGCGGAAAAATAAATAAAACAAGTTTATTTTTACTTGGTTCACAACCCAACGGTTGCTAATCCAAGGCCCCCTGATCCTTGACCACGTACGAAGGGGCAATCCACTATAGAGTCTCCTCCTCATTGGAGGTAAGAGACAACGATCACAAAAACTGAAAACACGAGGATGAGGCAACAAGCCTACCTCACCTCGTTACGATTAAAACCACGAATACAATAAATAAAAACTAATATTTGTTGCTGCCGACAAAGAGATTCTGAACTTGGTCTTGCGTCGGCATTAGAGCTTTGGCATTGCGGGAGCACTTTGAGAGTAAGATGGATGATCTTTGGGTTGGAGTCCTCCCCTCCTTTTATAGATTTATGCCTTGGAATAAGTCTAGATGTAGATCCTCAACTTTTGGAACTTATCACGAGGTGGCACAGCAAAAACAACTGATAACAGTTTAAAGGCAAATGAACACTATTACAAGTTTATTCCCCCACAACGACGCCAAAATTTGATAATAGTTTTTTGTCACGGTACCGTTCCCAAATTAATTACCGAACCCCCTATTGGGAAAAACAATAGATCTGATGTTCACAACATCGCGGGCGAATACTTCACACAACGGCAGCGGAAATAATAATTATATCGGATCCCACCAGAGATCCATGCAAAATTATATAAATCATTTTCTTTAATCTAGTCTAGATCTTATCTAGAGGAGGAATATACCTTCGGTGCATACCCTTCGCAATCCCGCTTTTCCAAACGCTGTCGGATCTTAATATGGTAAGGGTAACCATATATCTATGGTATCCACACTGACACCCACACTAGCTTTGGAGTCACGTTGTGCTAGCAACCCCTAGCAAAACGCCAAGAACTCTTTTGGAAGAAGAAGGAGAGGAAGGAGGAGATGAGAGAACACTTTCTCTCTTGGCCCTTTTGGCTTGCATGCCCAAACACCAAAAGCCACACCAATTGTCATTTACGTTGAACACCAAAATGGCCCTTTTAATACATAGCCATCAATGTCATTATCTCCCCATTAAGAGTTCTCTTAATACCAAGACCCTTGGTATTCCCTTCTTTTAATTCTCATCATGAATACCAAGTCCTTTGGTATTCCTATGCATGATTAATCAAATTAATCATGCATGAAGATGAATCATCTTCTATGGTTCAACTTGAGTCTAACTCAAGTTTAACCAGTTTGTGTCTAACTCAAATCTTGGTCATATGCTCAATTGTCCTTTTAGTCCAACTAAAAGAAACCATCTCCAAAATAGAATGTCATTTGTGTGTGACCCTATAGGCTCTTGTAACGTTGGCAATGTATCTAAAATCCTTTTTAGATACATAAGCAATGAGCGACATCTAGCAATACATAATTGATATCCATGTTACAAGATCGTCGAGATCCGACAACCTTTCCGTGACTATTATCATGTATGACGATGTCCTTCTATCTCTGATATCTTAGATCGATCAATGAGGTATAATCCGTGTCATCTCCTTATCGATCTTTATGTTTCTTGATCCCCAAGTAGACACACTCAAAAAAATGAGCTCAATATCTCATATTGACTCATTTGATCATGACCATGCATTTCGTGGTCCTACTCTATCAAGAGGCCAAAGATATCACTCCTGTCATATAGGAGGGATAGATTCCATCTACATCACTCACATCCCTCCGCATAATTCGTTACATACCCAGTGATCGCTGTTATAGTGCACCCAATTACGGTGTGACGTTAGATGATACCAAAGTACATAACTCCTTATGTAGGGAACTGTAGTGACTTCAGGTCTAAGGACTATTCATACCAATAGTCACATGAGAAAGTATATGACACTCATATAAAGATCCATAATACTTTCTCATGGCGGGTTAATTCAGTATATATATTCTCTAATATATATACCCATGTGTCAATGTGATATCACATATCCATGACTTGTGAGATCAAGTCATCCATTGACCTACATGCTAGTCTCAATGTATTAATATTGCCCTTGTATATTAATACTTGACTAGGAATATTAACAATAGTGTTCTCTACATCTTCTCAGAATCAATTCTACCAATTGATAAACTGTAGATTATAATCTACTATTCAAGGATATTATTATATTTATTTTAGCTGGCACATGCATAAAGTAAATATAATAAACAATCCTTGCCTTTTATTAATGAAATATGATACACATGATCCCTAATCAATCATCTCATGATTGGCACTACATCTCATGATTGGCACTAAGGGCTGACACTAACACCCCCTAACTACACTAATACAATATAGGAATGACTCAGATCGTCTCCCATGTGAACTCAATGGTCGGACATTTGTTTCTAAACAAGAGAAAACATTGGGGGTTCTTACAATCTATCAAGACGGATATTTGAAAGCTAATCTAATGTGCATAAACAATTCAACCATGCACCGTACTATCACTATACGATACAATGATTAAACGTTAATTGAAAACTAACCTAACACACCCAAGAAATTCAACCATGCACCGTACTTTCACTATATGATACAATGATTAAATTTTAATTGAAAACTAATCTAACACACCCAAGCAATTCAACCATGCACCGTACTATCACTATACGATATAATGCTTAAACAAGTCTAATTAATGGAAATAACAATTAACCTTGAAGAAAATAAACCTAACTACCAATTAAACTAAGTAAATGATCAACAACAACTAATTAAACTATGAACTAACATCCAAATGAAACGACTAATTAAACTCCAAAATAAATACCACATGAAACATTCAATTGAACAACCAATTCAAATAACAAGTAATCATCCAAGTAAAAACACAATTCAAATAGCAAACAAACATAAGAATAAAAATTAACCGACGATCGTCCATAACTCCCGGAAAGGAACCACCCTCTCTGGTGAACAACAACGATGCTGGACATCTCCTAACATCATCGATGAAGTGGATCTCTTATCGGAATGTCCCTTCAATAAGAGCCGAAAGGGTCAACCATTGCTCACTGCTCCGCCGATGGATTACGGAGCTACCGAACCACTGCAGCCAAGGGATGGATCTAAAAAGGCGGAGCTACCGAACCACGATTACGAGAAGGAAAGGAACCGGAATAGTGGCCATCTAGGGGTCTTCACTAGCACTGGATTGAAGTTCTTCAGCCGAAAATTGGGAAATAGAGAGGTTGCCGGAGCTGGGAAAGGATGTTGCCGAACCATGATAATAGTAGTTAACCTCAGCCTTTCGAACCACGTCCAGCTGAGTCGTCTCAGCTCTGATCGCCAGGCATTGAAGAGCTAATCGGTGAATATCGACTAAAGGTTCCTCTGCTTGATGAAAACGTCGTCTACCCAACCTCAGAACCTAGCTCCGCTGGACCCAAGGAAGCTTTGGATGGAAGGAGAGGAAGGAGATCTACCGCTGATCAGCTGCCGGAACACATCACCGATCCGCTGTGACGATTGCACGAGAGAGGATGAAGAAGTCACGTGATCAGGTTTCTCAATTGTAATTTTGTTCTCTTCTTCGCGGAGGAAAAGGCTTTAAGTGATGTCGCTTGGCCATCCGATCAAATGGCCATCAAATCCTAGCTATTGATAAAGGCTAGGGTTTGATTAATTTGATTAATGTTGTGACTAAGTAGAGATGATCCACTTAAATCCAACAGTTGTGATCAATTGAGATCTGGATCGATGGCTCCGATTGCTCCAATTAGGCCCTTCTCATGTTTCCTACAAAATCACATTCAACTCATGAAAATAATATTGAAATTATAAGAATTATACAATTAATCGCAAATAGATTCAATATGTAAAAACATACCGAATGATAGTAATTACCCCATCAAAGAACCTAAAATGACTAATCCATAAGTCAAAACAGCGCAATGAAAATGAAGCTATCAAATCCACCAAGGAGCAAACACGCTAGAGGAGAAGGAGAAAATGGAGCTCAATGAGAGATTAGGCGACGACATAACAATTCCACCCGCTTTCGACCGCAAAGATTTCACATATTGGAAAGGTAAGATGAAATATTTCCTAATGTCCAATATAGAAAATTGGTTTGCTATGATTATATGAAAATTGGTTTCCTAAGGAGCATGATTCCATCACGCTAAATGGGTTAGGTTATGTCAACCTCAAATGGATGGGTAGTTAACCTAACCGTAGCAAAGTTGGCACTTTAGGTCATTTCCAAGGTAATGAGATACTTTGAAAATGAGGTTAGAATTTAGTCCTAAAAGATTTTAGGTGTTCCAATTAAATTTGAGAAGTTTGAAATTTTTTATCAAATTGGCACGAGTTAGATTTTAGAGTCAAAGTGTGCAATTTTGTATTTTTGGTACTCTTGGAAAGATTGGGGTTAAGAAAAAAATTACTTTAATTTTAGAAAATGGCAATTGGGTATAACACTTAGGTATTATATACCTTTGTATGTCATACACTTGCCATGCTTCATATGTCATATCGTATGTTTGCATGAAAGGTGTGTTTAAAATGTATTACATCTCACAAGAATATAGGGTTCACCTTGATTGTGTATTTTAACATCTAGAGGTGAGATGTTAAGAATAAAATCCTTGGATATTAATGCTTGTGAAAATAAAATAAAAATATCAAAATACATTAACAAATACACAAATACAAGCATAATACTGATATAATCGATACACATGCAATAAACACACCAAATGAAACAAATTAGGTGAACAAATTAAAGCCTTAGAAATTCCAACCAAATAATCAGACATCAATTGACTGCTCAGTCGACTGCCATTACTGTAGCTTGGCACAGAAAGTTCAGCAATCGATTGTCGAACCCTAGCAGTCGACTGCTAGTGTTGTGACCCAATCATAGAACCTCAAGCAGTCTATTACTTGAGCACAACAGTCGACTGATCGCCGCAATTTTATAAGCTCGAACCATAGTGGTTCGGCTTCTTCACATGTTCCTCTTCTTCCCGACGCTTCTGACGCTCTTGTTTCTTCCCGTCCAACTTTTCGTCGGCAACTTCAGCCCCGTTAAGCCCTAGATCTTCAAGCTAAACTTTGTTTTTACCCTACTCCTTCTTTATATTAGGCTAATAAAGGCTCTTTCCTTCTCTATTCATGTTGATTCCGCCCAAGTTAGGGTTCTAGGTGCAAGAGACCATTTCCGTTCATTCTCCTCCAGCATTCATGCACTCTGACTGACTCCTATACCTTCTAATCCAAATGGCACCTAAGTAACATCTCTAAACCTAAACCCTAACCATTTTTCTTATAAAATGCCTCGATTTAACCACATTTTGTGTTCATTCATTACATTCATGTAAACAAAAACATAGGGCAGAGCTTGGTGAAGGATCCCAGGCTCCATCCTGAACGTATCATCCCATGGCTATACATTATTTAGATGAGTCATTCTTCCAGTCCTATTGTGGGGATGTCATTCAAATCATAATGCATTACCAATTAGTGAAACTAATTTTTTGCATGCATCCGGTTAATATTGACCTTCTCACAGAATTTTACTCCAATCTTAAGAAAGTCGAGGATGGTTCGACATATCAAACTTGCATTGCAAAACGCAATCTGGACTTTACTCTGGAGATCCTACAGGAATTTCTGGAGTGTCGACCATTGGATGACACTTTTGTGTTTTATCCTACCTAGATCATACACCCCTTCACCTTTTGATCATATTACTCTTGATCATATGCATCAACATTTCTTTCATTGTCCTCATCATTTAAGTCAAAACTTATTTTCCATCAATGACCTCTCAGCTCCAGATAATGTCCTATATAAGGTCATTGTTGCATGCATCTTACCTATAGTGACTATGGGTCAAGCCATGGTTCGACCTCCATATTTATTTTTGATGTATGTGATGCGTCACCTATTAGATGTCAATGTGGCATTAAATATTTTTCATTGCATCGTTCATTTTGTGTCCCCTATCCAAGGGAAGGTCCATATGCCTTTTGGTCATATCATCACTGCATGGTTAACGTCTAAAGGCATAAACATCTCCAGGGGGACCTTAAGGGAACTGTCTAACTCCTACAACTACATCACCATGAAGCACTTTGCATTGGCTAGGATGCAAATAGGCTATGGATGGATGGAATGGTTGACGAAGCCAGTTCAGCCAGTTGGGGAGCATGGACAGCTAGCTGCGGAGCATGGAGAGGGAGCTGCAGAGCAGGATGACCCTATGCTACCAGATGCACCGGCAAAGGCTCTCTTGGTGCACTTTGCACGATTGGAGACCATATTCGAGGATTTTCATGAGGAGGTCGACACACGATTGGAGGAGCTCAGCTTAGAGCAATCCTCCATTGCCTACCAAGTGTCCTTGGTGACTCAGCAATTGAGTCGGATAGAGCAGCGTGAGCTTGAGATGTTCGAGATGATGTAGAGCTGGACGCTGAGTCAGCAACCTCCACCTCCTCCACCACCTCCGACCGATGATTCTAGTGGATGGTAGTTAGGATTACATTTATGTATTTTTCTTTTATTTTCGTAGTGAGGTTGAGTGTTTGGACATCTGTCTTTTACTTATAGGAATGACTTTAAGATAAATGAAATATTTTATTTTGCAAAATTGTGTGTCATTTATCTCCTATTATTTTTGATTCTGTGTGATGTGTGCTTATTACATTTGTTGATGTGTATGTTCATGCATTCCTATTATGCCATGTCAAGACATCATATTTCATTTAATCATTTTAAATGTCATGATAATATGTAGGGTTGATTTTAATGACATGCTTGTATTTAGGTTATATCTTTATGTCATGACATCATGATTATTGACACATGTTTATTTATGCTATCTTATGTGTCATAATAATCTTTCATGTATTTTTGATTAATCAAATTGATTTAAGGCAAATGGCATGATTTGAAGTCTCAAGTATAAGGGAATCAAATAGAGTTGCCTAAAAAATACATGAAACCTTAAGAATTAAAATCCACATCTCACATTAAATTGACATGTGTGTGTATTGATACAGCCTAGACACATGTGAGATATTAGAAAATGAGTTAAACTCATGTGCTTATTTAGTACATCATATTGAGTTTAGAACTCATTAAATGATAACAATGGATGATGAGGAAACCTAATATACAAGTCATGTACATCTATCCCATAGTCAATGGTTCAAAATAGGTTTTTAAAATCATTTTAAAATCATTTTAGAAAACCTTGGTGAAGTCTATCTTTTGATAGCAATCACCATTGAAGAAGTTGATACAAAGTAGGTCTAAAACATTGAAAGTTTCAATAGTTTTGAACTTTATGTCAATCTCTCCTTTTAATGGGTATTTTATTTTAAAACTATTTTCACCCATTGCATTTCATGTAAGTAATGTACGTATGAATTTTCAAGATTTTTTAAAATACATATTTTTACTTATGCATTTTCAAAATTCATTTCTGAAAATCTGATTTCTGAAAATCAGAGAGCAGTCAATTGTTTCAGTATGGCAGTCGACTGATGCTACTAGCAGTTGACTACTAAGCTGATTTCGGGTAAACAAGGTTTGTTTAGCCCATTTTTAGCCATCTCTAGGTATCCTAACATCTCATAACCCTAGGATATTCTTTGGAAAGCATTGGAAGGGTGAAAATTCATTGGAAATGAATTAAGAGAGTTGTTTAGTGTAAAAATTGAATTTAAAGGGAGGTGGGAATTCAATGTTGAATCTTTACCCTTAATTTTGATGGTTTAAGTTTCCTATTGGATTAGGAACTCTCCAAAGACATTGTTAGTGCAATGGTCAAGGGGGAGCAAGCCTTTAAGGGGAGGTTATCCTGTAGGGAGTTGCTTCGGAGACTCATTGGCTCCCATGTCCCCGGATTAAAATTTTCACTAATGAAAGAATTAATCCGGATCGGATGAGTTTCCTTAGCACAACCAATTCATCATCGTGCTAACAACTTGAGTGATCGCTTGAACAAACTAGTCGTTCAAGCAACTCAACTCTTCTAGTTGGTTAGCCGCGGAAGAGACGACGGACGGATCGCCGGTTTTTGTGTTTGTCTTCGAGGTCCATGATTATACAAAATATATACTAATGCTCACTTGTATAATCAACACATAAAAGAACATGCTTAGATCAGAATATCAAGTTGTAAAACTTTTATACCTCACGATCTTCTACCGTATGTCCTATCCTCCTCGTGGACGACGTGTGGGCGAATATCCTCCACGAGTAGAAGCCTTCTCGATCGCGTTCTTCCCTTCCTTGTCCACTGCGAACAAAGAGAAGAACCAACAAAACCTTTCCTTTCTAGAACCGGCCACCAAGCAAGGGAGTTTGATGCAACCGCCGGCCAAGGAACGAGTGGATGAGCGCCGGCCAACTTGTTGAAGTGTTGCCGCCAGCCACCTAGAGGTTGGAGAAGTGCCGGCCACCATGGAGTTGGAGAGCCGCCGGCCACCAATGAGCAAAGGAGGAGGAAGAGATGAACACCGGCAATGGATGAGAATAGGATGAGGGGCGCCAGCCAAAACCCTAGGGAGAACAAGCTTGCCGGCCACTTCTAGCCGCCCAAAACCCTAGCTCCTCTAAGGTTTGTTGCCGCCCACTTTGAGATGAGCCAAACCCTAATTTCCAATCTCTTTCTTGCCGCCCAAGCCTTAGCCATTTATATATAGAGTTGGGCCTAAGCCTCCTTTAATCTCCACCGTCGGATCTAGGGATTTAATTTCCACCGTCGGATCTAGGGTTTTATCCCAACCGTCGGATCTAGGGTTTCATCCCAACCGTCGGATCTAGGATTTCATCCCAACCGTCGGATCTAGGTTTTCATCCCAACCGTTGGTTCTAGGGTTTCATCCCAACCATCGGATCTAGGGATTTAATCCCAACCATTGGTTCTAGATTTTTGTTTTACATCCTTGGATCTAGACTTCTTTAGGATTATATTAGGCTACGATAGGGACCATAAGGAGGAGTTGGATCTTGGCCATCCGATGGATCGGAACTACACAAACTTGATCCATCAATGATGTTCCATTCCACTAGAGGATCATCATTGAACTACCTCACCAACCCCCATAAATTAATATGGGCTCCATATATTATTTGTACATTCATCTCCCCGTGTTTAAGATATCGAATGTCTGTCAATTAATTGATTTACTGACCATCAATTAATTAACATCTAATTCCTCGAGTAGTACCACTCAACCTTATCATCATATTGAATAAGTCAACTAGCTGGGTTTACATGATGAACCATATGAGCTCCTCAAGGGGACATCATCAACCTAATATATAGGACACGGTTTCCTCCTATAATCAACGGCACACCATTTAAATAATATCATTTCCCAACTTACCGGGCATATTGATTTAATCCATCTAAATCTCACCCTCTGGTAAATCAAAGAAATGAATACTAAGTACATGTGCCCGTTATTATATCGGGATTAAGAGCATGTACAACATAATATCCGTGGTCCGATTCAATTATGTAGTCAGCAATTAATTGAATCACCTCTATGTCGGTCCTGCTCAATACACCTAAGTGTACTAGGTTAACTTTATGTTCAAGACAAAACAATACCAAGCTACACTACAACCATGCCAATGGTTTGTCCAAAACCATCTTGGTTGTGAGCCTCTACTTATATTTTATAAGGGACTGATAACATGATCTTCTGTGCCACACCAAGCACCATGTTATCTACAATGTAAAATATTAGACAATATGCACACACATATAATAAATATATAAAGTGCAAACAATGATCATGTGATTCTTATTCCAAAATAAAATTTTCATACAAAAAGAGCTAGGCTTTCAGTATACATTCCAACAATCTCCCACTTATACTAAAAGACTATGCCGTCATCACACTGTCATACATCTGATCCCCATGTCCTCCACATGCCTATCAAACGCTTTCGCTGGAAGGGCCTTAGTGAATGGATCCGCCAGGTTATCCTCTGATGCAATCTTGGCGACAGCAACTTCTCCTCGCTTTACGATCTCTCGTATAAGGTGGTACTTGCGCTCTATGTGTTTACTCGCCTTATGGGCTCGTGGTTCCTTCGAGTTTGCAACTGCACCACTGTTATCACAATAAATTGTGATAGTTTTGGGCAAACCAGGAATCACATCCAAGTCCATCAAGAAGTTCCTGAGCCATACAGCTTCCTTGGCTGCCTCAGAGGCTGCCACATACTCAGCTTCCATGGTAGAGTCTGCCACGCATTTCTGCTTGACACTCCTCCATACTATGGCTCCACCTCCCAAAGTAAACATAAACCCCGAGGTAGACTTACTCTTGTCCCTATCTGATTGGAAATCCGAATCCGTGTAACCCACAGGGACTAATTGATCTGCCCGGTAAACCAGCATATAATCCCTAGTCCTTCTCAGGTACTTCAATATATGCTTTACCGCAATCCAATGTCCCTGTCCAGGATTACTCTGATATCTGCTAACCATGCCCACGGCAAAGCAGATATCCGGTCTCGTACATAGCATAGCATACATAAGGCTTCCTACTGCCGAAGCATAAGGAACCGCCTTCATGTCCTCTATCTCCTTTGATGTTTTGGGACACATCTCTTTAGATAAAGGAACTCCATGCCTAAATGGTAGAAAACCTTTCTTGGAGTTCTGCATGCTAAAACGAGCAAGGATAGTGTCAATGTATGAAGCTTGAGACAAGCACAACATCCTTTTCTTGCGATCCCTTATAACTTTGATCCCAAGGATGTGTCCCACTTCTCCCAAGTCCTTCATGTCAAACTGTTTGGACAACCATACCCTTACGTCTGATAACACTTTGATATTTTTTCCAACTAACAAAATGTCATCTACATATAGTACAAGAAATACCTCTATGTTTCCATCACATCTCTTGTATACACAAGGCTCATCCGGACTTTGAATAAATCCATATGACTGGATTACCTCATCAAAGCGGATGTTCCAAGATCTAGAAGCTTGCTTCAATCCATAAATGGACCGATTAAGCTTACATACAAGATGCTCTTTGCCTTTAGCAATGAATCCCTCTGGTTGTCGCATATAGATGTTCTCCTCAAGACTTCCGTTAAGGAAAGTTGTCTTGACATCCATCTGCCAAATCTCATAATCCATATGAGCAGCTATAGATAAGAGAATCCAGATAGACTTAAGCATAGCTACCGGCGAAAAGGTCTCCTCATAATCGATGCCCTCTTTCTGAGTATACCATTTCGCAACAAGCCTAGCTTTGAAGGTCTCAACCTTCCCGTCTACTCCTCTCTTTTTCTTGTAGATCCACTTGCATCTAATGGTTTTTACACCATCGGGTGGTTCTGCTAGCTCCCAGACTTGATTAGAATCCATAGATTCTATCTCTGAATTCATCGCTCTTTGCCAAGATACCGCATCTTTATCTTGGAGTGCCTCATCATATGTCCAGGGATCCGGTTCATGTTCACCAGAGACTAAATCCGAAGACTCTCCCAAAAACATGAATCTGTCGGGTTGTCTAACAACCCTCCCACTACGACGAGGTGCCTCCTGTGTATGCTCTGTGACACGCGGTGCTGTGACTTGTGGTATCTCCTCTTGTACCAGTGGTACTGAAGTCGGGACTTCCCTTGTCAACTCCTCAAGAACAATCCTACTCGGGGGCTTATGGTTCATTACATAGTCCTCCTCTAGAAATCTGGCATTCGTACTCACGATTACCTTCTGATCTCTAGGACTATAGAATAAACCACCCTTCATTCCCTTAGGGTAGCCAACAAACAAGTGTACTTCTGTACGAGATTCCAACTTACCAGCATCTCCCTTCAGCACATGTACTGACTACCCCAAATCCGAATATGTCTTAGACTAGGCTTTCCCCCAGTCCACAACTCTGTGGGAGTAGAGGGTACTGACTTAGATGGAACCAAGTTCAGAATGTGTGCTGCTATTTCCAGAGCAAACCCCCAGAACGAATTAGGTAACTCAGAATAACTCATCATAGATCTGACCATCTCCATAAGAGTCTTGTTCCTTCGCTCCGCCACACCATTCTGCTGGGATGTGCCAGGTGCGGACAATTGGGATTGAATCCCAGCCTTTGATAAGTAACTCCTAAACTCTCCCAAGAGGTACTCGCCAACACGATCAAATCGTAATGTCTTGATACTTTTACCTTGACGGTTCTCCACATCAGCCTTGAATTCTTTGAACCTGTCAAAGCATTCAGACTTGCGACGCATCAAGTAAATGTATCCATATCTTGAATAATCGTCTATAAAAGAGACGAAATATTCAAAACCACCTCTTGCCTGGATAGACATAGGACCGCACAAATCAGAATGAACCAATTCTAACACATCTTTGGTTCTATACCCCTTGGCCTTGAAAGGCCTCTTGGTCATTTTACCTTCCAAGCAAGATTTGCAGGTTGGGAGATCCTCCACCACTAATGAACCTAAAGGTCCATCAGCTATCAACCTTTGAATTTTTCTTAGGTTAATATGACCAAGCCTTAGATGCCAAAGATATGTTTGGTTCATTTGCGAAGGTTCTTTTCTCTTATTAGACTTAGAAGATGAGTTATTGATATCTATATGCATCGTGGGAGTTTTTGGTTCAAGAGTATATAAATTGCCAACCAATGTACCAGAACAGATAATCTCCCTATTCCTTTTTATAACCACTTTGTCATTAAAAGAAACAGAATATCCATCCATAAATAATTTAGAAACTGAAATTAAATTCTTTCTAAAAGTAGGTACATAAAGACAATTTCTCAAAACCAAAACTTTATTCCTATCAAAAGATAAATAAACGTCTCCCACTGCAATAGCCGCCACCTTTGAAGCATTGCCCATGAAGACGGTAATCTCTCCCTCAGCTAGTCGTCGGGTTTCCTGGAACCCCTGCAAAGTATTGTAGACATGATCAGTGCTCCTGTATCTACACACCAGGCACTGGTAGATAACACCGCTAAACATGTTTCAACAACTAAACAAGAAGATATACCTTTGTTCTTTCGGCGAGGACAGTCCACCTTCCAATGTCCAGTCTGCTTGCAAGTGAAGCACTTGCCTTTCGGCTTCTTCACTCCTGCCTGAGGTCCCACTGCCACTTTCTTCGCTCCACCTTGCTTCTTCTTCTTCTTACCTTTCGATTTAGAGGAAGAAACCTTCTGAGCGACCATGGCTTGAGCACTTTAACGAAAAAGCCCCTCTGCCGCTTGGAGTTCTGTCAGAAGCTCCAGCCAACGAATACAACCTCTTGTTCATGTTGTAGTTGAGGCGGAACTGCTCAAAACTCCTAGGCAGAGACTGGAGAATGATATCAACCTGGGTTTCCCCATCGATCTCAGCTCCGAGGACTTCCATCTCATTAAGATGAGCCATCATCTTGAGAACATGATCCCTAACGGTTGTTCCCTCGATCATGGTGGTCGTCATCAAGTTTCTCATCGCCTCCTTTCTAGCCGCCCTACTCTGATGTCCGAAAAGTTCCTTGAGATTGAACATCATGTCATAAGCTGTGGCTATGGCCTGATGCTGATGTTGCAGCACATTTAACATAGATGCCAAAATGTAACACCGCGCCATCTCATCTGCCTTGACCCATTTCTTATAACGTTCTTTCTCCTTTTCATCAGAGTCATCGGAGGGCTTAGGAGGATAACCCTCGAAGAGTACAAATTTGTACTCCTCCACAGTTAAGACAATATCCAGATTTCTTTTCCAATCAATGTAGTTTGGTCCAGTAAGCTTATTTTCTTTTAAAATCACAGCAAGTGGGTTGAAAGCCATTTGAAAATCCTAAAAATCACAATGATCAAAATATTAGATTTCAAATATTATTGATTCCTCAAAACAATAAAATCCCGAAATCAACCAACACCTCAAAACACCGAGAATATTGCATGCCACGATAGTGTTGACGTATACGAATTCTACATTTATAAGAGGAGGTTTTACCCATTAATTTTATTATCTTGTCAACCTTACTTTTTGACAAATAAAATTAATAGTTGGTTCCTCTTTAGCCCTACAAATAAAAGCAGTGACTCCGATGGGGAGGATACTTTTATTTGCATCTAAGTGTGCACCATTACACGATACTAAGGGAATTATTTTGGATTATGTGCCTTACCGATGGGGAAGTACACACGCTCCTAAATAATTTCCTATAACCATTATTTGACCTAGTGATCCGCAAACAAACCCATCTGATGGGGAGGAAGGCGCTCAGATCCAACGCGCAAGTTTGTTGCATCACACGTCAAATTGTAATGGAGGTCGCGGGAATTAATTAAAATATCCCTCTCCCACTTAGTAAATTGAAATCAAGGAATTTTAAAGCATACACAACATGCATATAAAACAAATAAGCAATAAATATGGAAAAAACAGAATTTTTCCAACTATTATGGTATTGTTCTCCAATACGCATCCCATCGTGTTGCCACCTCGTCCGCTCCACCTTTTCCCGTGTGCAAGTCACCAAAGAGATCCGAGCCGAGATATATCATTTTAATTTACATCCATCGATCCTATACTCCACGAAGGAGTGTACAAATATTCTAGATCGAAAGTAAACTAAAATGAGTGGCTAAACAATGTCATATTTAATTACAAAAATTAAATACTAATCTAGCCTCGTCAACCCCGAGGATTCAAATAATATACATACAATCACACACAAACCAATCACATACAACCAAATAGCCATAATAGTCGGATCTTATGCCTGCAACCAAAAAGTTAGCCTACGCACATCCTACTATTATCCGGCATACTCAATATATGATATGTGCATGAAAGTAACCGAATCCAAAACACACAAAACCGGAAATCGTGGCTCTGATACCACTTGTAGGGAGTTGCTTCGGAGACTCATTGGCTCCCATGTCCCCGGATTAAAATTTTCACTAATGAAAGAATTAATCCGGATGGGATGAGTTTCCTTAGCACAACCAATTCATCATCGTGCTAACAACTTGAGTGATCGCTTGAACAAACTAGTTGTTCAAGCAACACAACTCTTCTAGTTGGTTAGCCGCGGAAGAGACGACGGACGGATCGCCGATTTTTGTGTTTGTCTTCGGGGTCCAAGATTATACAAAATATATACTAATGCACACTTGTATAATCAACACATAAAAGAACATGCTTAGATCAGAATATCAAGTTGTAAAATTTTTATACCTCACGATCTTCTACCGTATGTCCTATCCTCCTCATGGACGATGTGTGGGCGAAGATCCTCCACGAGTAGAAGCCTTCTAGATCGCGTTCTTCCCTTCCTTGTCCGCTGCGAACAAAGAGAACAACCAACAAAACCTTTCCTTTCTAGAACCGGCCACCAAGCAAGGGAGTTTGATGCAACCGCTGGCCAAGGAACGAGTGGATGAGCGCCGGCCAACTTGTTGAAGTGTTGCCGCCGGCCACCTAGAGGTTGGAGAAGTGCCGACCACCAAGGAGTTGGAGAGCCGCCAGCCACCAATGAGAAAAGGAGGAGGAAGAGATGAACACCGGCAATGGATGAGAATAGGATGAGGGGCGCCGGCCAAAACCCTAGGGAGAACAAGCTTGCCGCCCACTTCTAGCCGCCCAAAACCCTAGCTCCTCTAGGGTTTGTTGCTGCCCACTTTGAGATGAGCCAAACCCTAATTTCCAATCTCTTTCTTGCCGCCCAAGCCTTAGCCATCTATAAATAGAGTTGGGCCTAAGCCTCCTTTAATCTCCACCGTCGGATCTAGGGATTTAATCTCCACCGTCGGATCTAGGGTTTTATCCCAACCGTCGGATCTAGGGTTTCATCCCAACCGTCGGATCTAGGATTTCATCCCAACCGTCGGATCTAAGTTTTCATCCCAACTGTTGGTTCTAGGGTTTCATCCCAACCATCGGATCTAGGGATTTAATCTCAATCGTTAGTTCTAGAGTTTTGTTTTATATCCTTGGATCTAGACTTCTTTAGGATTATATTAGGCTACGACAGGGACCATAAGGAGGAGTTGGATCTTGGCCACCCGATGGATCAGAACCACACAAACTTGATCCATCAATGATGTTCCATTCCACTAGAGGATCATCATTGAACTACCTCACCAACCCCCATAAATTAATATGGGCTCCATATATTATTTGTACATTCATCTCCCCGTGTTTAAGATATCGAATGTCTGTCAATTAATTGATTTACTGACCATCAATTAATTAACATCTAATTCCTTGAGTAGTACCACTCAACCTTATCATCATGTTGACTAAGTCAACCAGCTGGGTTTACATGATGAACCTTATGAGCTCCTCAAGGGGACATCATCAACATAATATATAGGACACGGTTTCCTCCTATAATCAACGACACACCATGTAAATAATATCATTTCCCAACTTACCGGGCATATTGATTTAATCCATCTAAATCTCACCCTCTGGTAAATCAAAGAAATAAATACTAAGTACATGTGCCCGTTATTATATCGGGATTAAGAACATGTACAACATAATATCCGAGGTCCGATTCAATTATGTAGTCAGCAATTAATTGAATCACCTCTATGTTGGTCCTGTTGGTGCAGTGAGGCACCGAAATCGAACCTGTGTTTTGATTATAGCAAAGACACAAAAGTTAAGTCTATTTTGTTTTCTCACGAGCTGAATCGAGTGTGCAGAAGATTGATATAGCTGGAGCTGAAGGCTAACGACACCCGGAGGAAGCCGCGGTGGTCGGGCGATACTCGAGTTACTTCGGAGGGAGCCGAAGGAATCGAGTGGAAGGCCGGAAGCAAAAGCGACACGTAAGTATCGAGGTAAGCTCGTGTGTGCGAGAGTAAGTAAGGTCGTATCCTCTTTACGGGGATGATCTTAAGCGTAGATCCGACCAAAGACATCTTATAGATGGTCTAGGTCGAGATCAGATGGTCGACGACCATCGAAATTATGTTTTTATTGAGCTAACTTTGACTTGCAGCAAGCATCAGTCGACTGCCAGCTTGGAGGACTCGACTGCCGTGTATCGATCGGCTGAGAAGGTTATCAATCGATGATCTTGCCATCGATCGTGATGATGGCCATCCGATCGATGGTCAATGATCAGATTCGAGGAGTCAAGGCTTATCACTCCACCTCAAAGCGGTTTGGTGTCCATTTGTGATTGGTTGAAGACCCACTCGAAAAGGGGCTCAAAGGCTATAAAAGGAGGGCCAAACCTAGGGTTTCATCAACAATTCTAAGTGCTCAAAAGCCTCCGTTACGCTGCAACTCTACGACAACGAAGTCCTTCCATTCCGACGTCTAGGTTTAACTTTCTTTATTATTGTACGTCGGTCTTAGTTTTTGTTATCAGCTTGTGTCATTTATATTTGAGCTTTTATCATCACGAGGAGAGGGGGAGTGTCCCTCTACCTCAAGTTTTTTTTGTATCGATTAACTCCTACCTCCAACGAGGAGGAGTTTGTTTAGTGATTTGCCCTCCGTGCGTGGTCAAGGACCACTAGGGCCTTGGAGTAGTAGCCTTCGGCTACGAACCAAGTAAATATCTTGTTTCTATTGTCTCCTTTACTTTTTGTTTTGCTTATCTTTCCGCTGCGTATATTTCTTTTGAAAGTTGAAAAAGTTTTTTCTTTCGCTATTCACCCCCCCTCTAGCGAACCGCATTGATCCAACAATTGGTATCAGAGCCGGGGGCGCTTAGATTTGGTGAAACCACCAATCTAACTTTTTTTCACAGATTTGTTTTTCGTTCGTTTAAATTTTTCTCCCGCACTACTAATCCAAGACGAAGTCTTGGTACTCTTCGTTTGATTTTGTTTTGCAAGTATTCGCTTTTGGAGTAGCCGACGGTCAAACGGGCATAACTTTTCGTACAAGTTGACCCACGACACGGTCTACCTACCAAATCGAAGCTCTCGCAGAGATCTACACTTCTTATAGGGGTTTACCCCCGTAACAAGCTGTTTTCATCCTCAAAAACGACGTTTAGTATCCTTTCGGGGACATCGAAGGTTGTGAGTACTTACTTTTTATTTAGTTTCTTATTTCTTTGCTTAACTTTCTATTTTTCATTTATTTCTTTCTATTTCCCTTTTCTACTAATCCAAGACGCAAGTCTTGGTACTTTCGTGTGTTTTTGTTGTTGCTAGATTTTCATTTTAGTCTCCTTGTCTTTTTGTTCTAATGGCCCATCTCGAGGGTTTTAGCACCGTCCGACCTCCGTTTTACAACGGAGATGATTTCCGTTACTGGAAAGGTCGGATGGAATGCTTTCTCAAAACCCAAATTGAGATGTGGATCATAATTCAAACGGGTTTCACACTTCCGACCAATGAAGTGGGTGACTCCTTGGATTATGATCAATGGACCGTTGCAACAAAACGACAAGTCGAAGCCGACGCCAAGGCGACACAAATCCTCCAATGTGGCCTATCCAAGGAGGAGCTAAATCGCGTCGGCCCCTTCATAAGCGCAAAAGATCTTTGGACAAAACTAATCGAGTTACACGAAGGATCGGATCAAGCTAAGGTTTGCAAACGTGATTTGTTATTCAATAAATTGTACACACTAAAAATGCAGGAACACGAGTCCGCGACGCAACTCCACGCCCGTGTCCAAGACATAGTCAACAACCTACACGCAATCGGGCAAAAGGTCGAAAACCGCGACCTTATAAGGTATGTCTTAAACTCTTTTCCGAGGACTACCTTATGGGCATCCATGGTTGATACCTATAAGGTCTCCAAGGACCTTTCTAAAATTAGGTTAGACGAACTCTTTTCGGATTTCGAATTACATGAACAATCCAACTCGGAACCCGAGAGGGGTATAGCCTTGTTTGCAGGTTCAAAGAAGAAGAAAATGCAAGCAAGCCACCACCACCCGAGGAGGAAGGCGAGTCAGAAGAAGAAGTTGACCCGAGTTGGTTCGAACTAATGAACCTAGCTCGAAGGATAGCCAAGGGGCCAGCGAACCACGACTCGACCCAACCAAGGTAAGTCTAAAAGTTCTAACATTAGGTGTTATGAGTGTAACGGGTTTGGACACATCAAGTCCGAGTGCCCCAAGCTCAACCACCAAGCACCTAAGCACAAGAAGGCACTCAGCGCGACATGGGAAGCGTCATCCAAGAAGGCGAAGACCACGTCTTCATGGCAAATCGATTGAGTCGGACACGGAGACCGAACTTGAGTCGAACACGAGGATGACTCGGACTACGAGCTACCTTCAAGTCAAGCCACGGATACGCATCCGGTTCAAAAGATACCCTTAAGGTGAGTCGAGCTTTATTTAATACTTTACATAATACGGTTAGGTTTTTGTCTAGGAAGTTAGCTAAGTCCGAGTCCAAGGTCGAGACCCTTGTTGAGGAGGTTAAACTCCTCAAACACGAGGTCTCCTAACCTCTTCGACTAGTCGAGTTCAAGAGAAGGACTCAACTCGAGTTGAAAAGCTCGAAGTTGAAAACTCTCTCTTGAAAAGTCAAGTCGAAGATCTTAGGAACACGTTGGAAAGGTTCACTTCGGGATCCAAAGGACTTGACCTCCTACTTGGATCTCAAAGGGCTGTGTACAACAAGGCTGGACTCGGGTTTAACTCAAACACGACTAATAGGTCGTATATGTCGATTGTAAGTCGACATAAGAAACATGTCCAAGCATGGGTCCCTAAGAACTTTTTGATTTCAACTCTAGGATCCAACCCGTACTGGGTTCCCAAGGACCAAATCCACTATGTGGATAGACCGAACCGATTCAACGGTCTAGGGGGAGCCAGTACAAAACATGTTTGTGCTTTAACTTAGAAATTGCATGTTTTAACTTAGAATGTTTATGCTTTAACTTAGAAATTGCATGCTTTAACTTAGAAAGTTTGTACTTTAAAACTTGTGAACTCACTTAGAACAAAAACATAACCAACTAAAATTTCTCGAAAAGATTGAGCCTCGGGGAGCCTCTTTTCAAAAACATAACCAACTAAAATTTTTCGAAAAGATTGAGCCTCGGGGAGCCTCTTTTCAAAAATAACTAGTTAGACGAGGAAATAACTTTTGGTAAGTCAAGTCATCATTTTCTTGAAAATGGCTTTGTCTAAGGAAGTGGTCGATGATCCGATAAAAGAAGGCCCCTGTGCCTCGCCACGACCTGGAAGCCATGATCTTGAAAAGGTAAACTTGACAAGCCTAGGGTTAAATCCAAATCTAACATAAAATTACTTGAACCTAAATCCACTTAATCAACTTAATTAGAAGTCATCTCAAATAAACACATAAGTATAACATGCTTGATCATATAGACTCCGATGAGATGACCTAGGGTTAACAACTTACAACCAATTTTCTTAACAAAAATCTAACATCCAATCCAACCACCTTGTGTGTAGGATAAATGGATGTTGGACAGCGGTTGCTCCCGACACATGACCGGGGATCAACTCAAATTCGCAAAGCTTCGATTCAAACGACAAGGATCGGTAGCCTTTGGGAATAACGGCAAGCTCAAAATCATCGGATCAGGTGATATCGAGCTTAACACGAATTTTGTTATTAAAAATGTATTACTTGTAGAGAATTTTGAATATAACTTACTTAGTGTAAGCCAATTGTGTGATAATAACTATAAGGTTATATTTCTAGAAAATGAATGCGTAATTAATACCAACGAAACCTCTGAAATAATTCTTAAAGAAACTAGAAATAACAACATTTATATGATCAATTTAACCAACTCCTCAACTAAGTGTCTTATGACACGGCAAGAGGAATCATGGTTGTGGCACCGACGACTCGGTCACTCACACCCAAGACTCGTCCACAAGATGAGTCAGAGTGGCTTAGTCAGAGGCTTACCCAACCTCAACAACTTGGTTAATAAAATCTGTAATGCTTGTCAACAAGGAAAACAACCTAGGACACAACACAAGTTAACTAACCAAGAACGAACCTCAAGTGTACTTGAGCTCCTGCATATGGATCTATTCGATTCACATGGAGCCAAGTCTCTCAATAGAAGTCAATATTGCTTAGTCATAATTGACGACTACTCCAGGTTTACCTGGGTTAGGTTCATCAAACATAAAAATGATACCCTAGATCAATTAATTAATCTATTCAAATTAATCGAGAATCAAAAAGACCTTAAGGTTAAAAGACTTAGAAGCGATCATGGTGGTGAATTCGAAAATCAAAGGTTCACCGACTTCTGTAACCTAAACGGATACCACCATGAATTCTCCTGCCCTAGGACCCCTCAGCAAAATGGCCTAGTGGAGCGGAAAAACCGAACGCTACAAGAAGCCGCTAGGACCATGTTGAACGAATACGACCTACCCGATAGGTTTTGGGCAGAAGCCGTTAGCACGGCTTGCTATGTCCAAAATAGGATCCTTATGGTAAAGAGGCACCTTAAGACCTCGTACGAGATTTATCACGATAAAATACCTAACATCAAGTACTTTAGGGTATTTGGGTGTAAGGTACATATCTTAAACACTAAGGATTACCTAGGAAAATTTACATCCAAAACCACGACCGGAATCTTTCTAGGATACTCGACTACAAGTAGAGCTTATAGAGTATATAACCACGACACCCTTAGAGTCGAGGAGACTATCAATGTAGTGTTCGATGAAGGACATGAACCTACAAAACCCCCGGCAACCCCAATTAGCGAGCCGATTCATACTAGACCTTACTGCGATCCGAGATCAGTCTAGTGTTAATCCTAACCTAAGTCAACCTAGTCACTCTATTGATCAAGTGATAGATGACTCCAACCAAACTAGTGTTCAACCAAGTCACCACATTGATCAAGCATTAGGTGACACAAACCCAACCCAATCTAGGACTCAGACTAACCACCCTATCGATCAAGTGATAGGAGATCCTAATCTAGGAGTTCGAACTAGAGCATCCTATAGGAACCTTAGTCAAATTTCCTTAATTTCAAAGATAGAACCCAAATCAATTGAACAAGCTCTTCTTGATCCCGATTGGATTATTGCAATGCAAGAAGAGCTAGCTCAATTTACTAGGAATGAGGTGTGGGAATTAGTACCACCACCTAAAGACAAAACGATAATTGGAACAAGGTGGGTGTTTCGAAATAAGCTTGATGATAAAGGTGAAGTAGTTAGAAACAAGGCTAGGTTAGTCGCCAAAGGTTTTAGCCAAGTCGAAGGCTTAGATTACGACGAAACCTATGCCCCAGTAGCTAGACTCGAATCCATTCGAATGTTGCTAGCTTATGCCACACATCGAGGATTTAAGCTATTTCAAATGGATGTTAAGTCGGCATTCCTAAATGGATACATTAAAGAAGAAGTTTATGTTAGCCAACCCCGAGATTGAAAATCTAGATAAACCCGACCATGTTCTAAAACTTAAGAAAGCTCTCTATGGACTTAAACAAGCTCCTCGAGCTTGGTACGAGAGACTTTCAATCCATCTTAAGTCAAAAGGGTTTAACCAAGGCTTAGTTGACCCAACTCTCTTTGTAAAACCTTAGGTAAAGAAATATTCATAGCTCAAATTTCGTAGATGATATAATTTTGGAACCTCTAACTCCCTTACTAAGCGAGTTCGTTTAAACTTATGGAAAGTGAGTTGAAATGAACTTGGTAGGCAAGTTAAGTTTATTTTTAGGTCTACAAATTAAACAAACTAAGGATGGTATATACCTATATCAACAAAAATACACTAAGGAGTTAATTAAAAGATTTGGAATGCAAGACGCTAAGGTAATAAACACCCCAATGGCGATAAATGTTAACATAGGAGAAGACCTAGAAAGTAAGTCCATTGACTTAAAGTACTATAGGAGCGCAATAGGAAGTCTTCTATACTTAGCTATAGTCGACCGACATCCTATTCGCGATGAGTATGTGCGCCAGGTTTCAAACATGTGCTAAGGAGTCTCACCTAACCCTAGTTAAGCGTATCCTTAGATATCTAAAGGGTACACTTAATGTCGGTATTTGGTATCCTAGATCTACCGAGTTTGAACTAATCGGCTACTCCGATTCGGATTATGCCGGTAGTAAACTCGATAGAAAGAGCACGAGTGATTGTTGTCAACTACTCGGCTCGAGTCTAGTGAGTTGGTGCAGTAGGAAGCAACATTGTGTTGCCTTATCTACCACCGAAGCCGAATACGTTGCGATGGGTGAGTGTGTAACTCAGCTTCTTTGGATGAAGCACACTCTCCGAGACTTTAGGTTGGACTTCACCAAAACTAAAATTTTTGTAGACAACATAAGTTCGATAAATCTAACTAAGAACCCTATATGCCATTCAAGGACAAAGCATATAGAGGTAAAACACCATTTCATTCGAGAACATGTAGCCAACGGCTCCATACAACTCGAATATGTTGACTCGAAGTCTAACCTAGCAGACATATTTACTAAACCACTACCCGAAGCCGAATTTAGTCTCTTGAGACGAAAATTAGGCATGTGCGTAATAGAATAGGAACTTGCAAATTATATTTTCTTACTACTATTTCTTACTTTTTCATGGAACTAGCATAGGACATACCTTAGATATCATGATCCTATAGATTTAAGGAGCCAGTACATCTCACAATACATAGGACTAATGTGTTTGTGTACTTAGCCACGTAGATGGGCGTGAGATGTTAGGACCCTACTCCAGGTTCCAAGATGTAGATCAAGTGCGTCAATATGAACCTCGGAGTATAAATATGCAACTAATATTAACCAACTCTAATCAGGACTTGTTGATAATATCATTTCAATCAATTAAAACTAGTGTTTAAAATTTATATTAATTATTTTCACATACTATTTTTAAAATCAACCTGCTTGGACTTAGGTTTTTCTAAAACCCCCCCCCCCCCCCCCACTTTTTCCTTGATTTATGTCAAAAGGGAGAAAAAAAGTTAAGGTTCAAGAAAAGGCCAAAGTTAAATTTCAAATTTTTGAAATTGATAACTTAACAAAACCTTGATTGGCCTAAGTTAAGGGGGAGTAAGGTTTAGGTTTCAACTCTTCGGAATTGAAAACTTTAAAGGCCCAAGTTAAGAAATTAAAAGTTAAACCTTTTGAATAATTAACCTTTTGACTTAACTTTTGATTACTTAACTTGCACTTATTTTTGACTCTAAGAAGCCTAAGTTAAGTAATGCCATTTACTTAACTCATTATCTTTTGTGTTTGGAGAGCTAAAAGTCTTTTTCAAGTACTCACCCTCGGTCAAGGGGGAGGGTTCCTCTAAGGGGAGAACTTGAGAAATATTTTTACTACTCCTACTTTTGCTTCTTGTCTTTCTTTGTTTCATGCACTTAATTTCCTTAACTTTGTGTGTTTTTGCCATATATCAAAAAGGGGGAGATTGTTGGTGCAGTGAGGCACCGAAATCGAACCTGTGTTTTGATTATAGCAAAGACACAAAAGTTAAGTCTATTTTGTTTTCTCACGAGCTGAATCGAGTGTGCAGAAGATTGATATAGCTGGAGCTGAAGGCTAACGACACCCGGAGGAAGCCGCGGTGGTCGGGCGATACTCGAGTTACTTCGGAGGGAGCCGAAGGAATCGAGTGGAAGGCCGGAAGCAAAAGCGACACGTAAGTATCGAGGTAAGCTCGTGTGTGCGAGAGTAAGTAAGGTCGTATCCTCTTTACGGGGATGATCTTAAGCATAGATCCGACCAAAGACATCTTATAGATGGTCTAGGTCGAGATCAGATGGTCGACGACCATAGAAATTATGTTTTTATTGAGCTAACTTTGACTTGCAGCAAGCATCAGTCGACTGCCAGCTTGGAGGACTCATTGCGGTATCGATCAGCCGAAGGTTATCAATCGACCGATCTTGCCATCACGATCGATGATGGCCATCACGATCGATGGTCAATGATCGATTCGAGGAGTCAAGGCTTATCACTCCACCTCAAAGCGGTTTGGTGTCCATTTGTGATTGGTTGAAGACCCACTCGAAAAGGGCTCAAAGGCTATAAAGGAGGGCCAAACCTAGGGTTTCATCAACAATTCTAAGTGCTCAAAAGCCTCGTTCTGCTGCAACTCTCGACAACGAAGTCCTTCCATTCCGACGTCTAGGTTTAACTTTCTTTATTATTGTACGTCGGTCTTAGTTTTTGTTATCAGTTTGTCATTTATATTTCCGGAGCTTTTATCGTATACGAGGAGAGGGGGAGTGTCCCTCTACCTCAAGTTTTTTTTGTATCGATTAACTCCTACCTCCAACGAGGAGGAGTTTGTTTAGTGATTTGCCCTCCGTGCGTGGTCAAGGACCACTAGGGCCTTGGAGTAGTAGCCTTCGGCTACGAACCAAGTAAATATCTTGTTTCTATTGTCTCCTTTACTTTTTGTTTTGCTTATCTTTCCGCTGCGTATATTTCTTTTGAAACGAATTCGAAAAAGTTTTTTCTTTCGCTATTCACCCCCCCCCCTTTAGCGAACAGCATTGATCCAACAGGTCCTGCTCAATACACCTAAGTGTACTAGTGTAACTTTATGTTCAAGACAAAACAATACCAAGCTACACTACAACCATGCCAATGGTTTGTCCAAAACCATCTTGGTTGTGAGCCTCTACTTATATTTTACAAGGGACTGATAACATGATCTTCTGTGTCACACCAAGCACCATGTTATCTACAATGTAAAATATTAGACAATATGCACACACATATACTAAATATATAAAGTGCAAACAATGATCATGTGATTCTTATTCCAAAATAAAATTTTCATACAAAAAGAGCTAGGCTTTCAGTATACATTCCAACATATCCATCAAGGGATGATGGATGAGTCTTTCCTCATAGGGGGGAAGTTAGAAATTTGGAGAAGTAAGGATTGCCTCTCATTTAGTGGTATGAGACTTATCACTAGGAAGAGTGAAGACATCCTAAATGTTATTGAACTAAGGGAGAGATTGTAAGATCTCATTGGGATATGAGACATAGATACCCTTGGGGAGAGCCTTTTTGATATATGTCAAAAAAGGGAAGAATTGATGAGAATTGATGGCTTGAGTTAGGTAGCCTAACTCAAAGTTTTTTTTGTCAAATATTAAAAAGGGGGAGATTGTTAGTGCAATCGACCCAGGTCATGATTGACCAAACTTGAGTTTAACTTGAGCAGTATTTTGATGTTTGACAAAACGTATGACAATGTGATTGTCAAGGAAAGTCCAAGTCTTGTGTACTTGGCATGGAAAGTCTAAGTCTTGGGTACTTGGCATGAGAAGTCCAAGCATGGGTCTTGGCAATGGTAAAGTCTAAGTCATGGGTACTTGGCAATTAGAAAGTCCAAGCATGGATCTTGAGAATTGGAAAGTTCAAGCATGGGTCTTGGGAATTGGAAAGTTCAACATGGAGTTGTCAAGGGAAGTCCAAGGGTGTGATATTGACAGCGTAAAGTCCAAGTTGTAGTCATGGAGACATAAGTCCAATGTTTGGCAGCGTAAAGTCCAAGCATGTGTCTTGGCAATGTAAGTCCAAATGTACCTTGGCAAAGTAGACCCGTTTAGCATGACAATAGCCGATGGAAGCACTTGAAGGCTAGCGTATGGATGACTTGGAGGGATCCGATAGGTGTGAGGTTGATGGAGGTGGCTAGAAGGCTTAGGTCTAGGCTAAGAGTGGTCTATCAAGTATGAAAGGATCACACTTGAGTTAAACCTCATGTTTGAGGTTTATTAGTCGACTGATGTTATGGATCAGTCGACTAGCCGTGTGTTTGACACTTGGCATCCTAGTCAACTTGGATCAGTCAACTAGGATTATGACTAGTCAACTAGTCGAGAGTCGATTGTTATTCTGTGGTCCAGCAGTCGACTGCTAGGGTTTGTCAGTCAATTGTTCCATAGTAGTCGACTTCCATGATGGGAAATCGGCTATTCTAAGTTAACACAAGCACAGAAGCTTTGGTAGTCGATCGATCGATTGGTATTAGGCGCCGATCATTCTTTGGTAAAGCGATCAGCGCTAGTGCATCCGTTGGAGTTTTTCCAACGTGGATTGAGTCGTTGTGAGACAATGACTACAGGGGAAGTCGACTGATGCCTTATGGTAGTCAACTGCTAGGTGAAAATCAGCCCGAGTTGCTACATTATAAGGAGCACAAAGAGGAAGATTTTAGCCAGTGTTTCTTGAGGAATTTGAAGGAGAATTACTGCTAAATTATAGACTTTCAAGGCATTCCTAAAGCAACCAACGATAAATCATTCAAAGCTCACATTTGTAAAGTATTTTTCTTTACTTGTAATCATTTGCTTAGTGTAATTGCTTGTATCTTGTTCTTATTGTTGTATTACTTTTGTAATCACTTGTAAGTGGTTTCTCCACCTTTGGATTGTTCTAAGGAGTTTATTAGTGGTTGTGTGCATCACTAGAGCTCACCCTGTGGAGTAAGAACCTCAGGTTTCGAACCACGTTATATTCTTGTGTCACGCATGAGATTGTCTTGTTCTTTAGTTTATGCTTTATTCTATATTCCACTGTGCATACTAACAAATTGTAGAGACAATCACGATCGAATTCCAAGCGACAACGCAAAATTGCTATTCACTCCCCCCCTTTAACATGTCATCAACGTTCCTGCACTTATTTAGGGTGTAGCCTGAAGATCCCGATCTTCTATGATGGCTAAACTCTCCATCATACGAACACATGACTTTCGCGCCCTATTGGAGTCTCCATCAGTGGATCCTCCAGCAATGACATGAATTACACCCCTAGGAGGAATATCTTCAGGAGCGGTCGGAGTACCACCACTTGTCCCCTCCTCCTGAGAAGTAACTCCCTTGCTAGGTTGTACTTGTATTTATGGAAGAATGACTTGTGGCGCTCTATTGTAAGGCCCTGGTCAAGGAACACAAAATTTGTGCCCCCTCCCTGCACCAAACCGTAATTACCACTGAAGATGTGGGTACTCCTTCCTGATGCGTGCAACTCCCTCTGTAACCCGAAGCATTGATTACTGGCATGTCCATATTCCATATAGTATTAACAAAAGAATGGGTCCAGTGTGTTGCGGGGAACTCCTTAATACCCCCCAGGGCATTGGACAATGCCCTCCCTATCATAAGCCTCTAGTTCTTGCTCCTTCTAAGTTTGGGAAAGAGGTACTGCCTCAGTGGCCATAATGCGAAGGGGATGATGAGGAGGAGCTTCTAGCATCAAGGGTTGAGGATAAGGCACTGCGGGAGGAATAGGTCTAGCATACTCCCTTCTATGAGGCTCCCGCTGAGCTTAAGGTTGGTTCCTTTCTATCAGAGTAGAGACAACCTTCTTCTCAACTCTTCGTATCTTCATCCCCTCCTCCTCATTGATGTATTCCTTAGCTCAACCTAATAGTTCTTCATAACTAATAGTTGGCTTCCTCAGCAAAGAGCTAAGAAAGGGTCCTTCCTTCAAACCGTAAGGGATAACCACCCTTAGAAAATCAGGTATCACCGAAGGTATCTCCCGAGCGATAGTGGTGAAGCGATGGATATAAATTTGCAACGATTTAGATGACTCCTACTTTAAATGAAGTAAAATAGAAGCATCATGATTGTACCTCTTACAACTAGCAAAATCTTTCAGAAAAACTTCCTTTAAATCCCTAAAGCAAGGGATGGAGCTAGGTCATAATGCCCCAAACCATCTTTGGGTGGACAAAGATAGGGTAATGCGGAAGGCCCTACCCTTGAGAGTGTCGGTGTAACAATGGAGCACAGCTGCTCCTTCAAACTAGGATAGATGTTCTTCAGGATTAGAAGTGTCATCATATAATCTAATTTGAAGAGGGCAAAAATGAGTCGGTAAATGCTCCAACATGATATCTTCTGTAAATGGACAAGTCTCGTAGGGTTTCAGAGCCCTTCTCAAATGACTCTCTTCCTGATCTTCCCTTCTAGTAGGTAAAGGAGGAAGAGGATACTGCTCAACTCCTCCTGGCAGTACTTCAGTTTCTTGTACACCCGTCGTAGGGACGTGGAAAAATCCAACATAGGGTTGATCTCTTCTAGATGGCTTTTCAAAATGAGGTTACAAGTACCCTATTCTTCTCTCCTCTTTCATCCGTTTGTCGGCCACAACTTTATTTATCATTGGAACTAATTGAGAAGATAAAATGGTGATGGGAGTTTTTTCAAGAGTGGAAACTACAAGAGGAGGAATCTCGTGAGGTTGCATCTCTATGTCTTGCTCAAATGTTTCCCACAGACAGTGCCTACTGATGTGGCACGAATTTTTTCTCCCCTGAGGTTGGACTGTCGAGGATGGATTCTCTTCGACCATAGTAGTAAGTGTCTCCTTGCTCCCTTCTAGTGAAAGTTAACACACATTAGACCACCGTTGGCCAACCCGATGGGGCTCCTCCGATGCTTAAGTTAGAGCTTGTATGAGGAAGAGAAACAAGTAATAGTAGTAGTTAAAAAGATGAGTCTCTCAGAAAATAGTCAATGTATGTAGAATGAGATTAAATCCCATCTTCTTCCTTCATTTCCGCCTTTTATCTCCTCTTCGATGTTAGGGTAAGCTATCGCGTAACAAACTACGAACCTTCCCCTCCACGTGGAAGGCCATGCGGGATTGAGGTGATCATGTTGTTAGAGAATGCTCATTATAGGAAATATTTTGTGGGGCCTATGAGATATCTTCAATTTGTTATAAAAGATAATGACGTGTATACTAGGACTATAACAAACAGTCTCTTTCATATTTTGCAGGGTCTCACCTTAACATAATTAATATTCCTTTTGGCTTCCCGCTAACTTCCAGAGCTACTACCCATCCGACTCAACTTTTCTCTCTTCCCAAGCCGCTGCCTTCTAGACTCGGCTTATCTTCTCGATCTAACTTGGATCCGCAGCTGCCACGTCATTGCCCCGACTTATTTTCTCGAACTGCTATCTTCTCAACTTGACTCATCTTCCCGAGCTGCTACCTTCTTGACTCAGCTCCCCCTCCTAAGATGATACCTTCTCGACTTGGCTAATTTTCCCAAACTACTATCTTCTCAACTCGATTTACCTTCCCAAGATGCTACCTTCTGACTTGGCTTATTCTTTCAAACTGCTATCTTCTCAACTCAACTCATCTTCTCGAGCTACTACCTTCTGACTTGATCATCTTTCCGAGTTACTACCTTCTGACTTGGTGATAATGGTCTTTGTCGTGGTACCGTTAGAAAATGAAATTTATAATTAAATCGAATCCCCTCTACACTAATGTAGCATAGAGCTGACTCAGGTTGTCTCCCAACGAATGTAATTGGTAGAATGACATCCTTAGGATCATTTCGTTATTGCTTGGGGTTTTCTTAATATAACTGGGGGGGTTTGTGATTTGAATTCTAACCTACGATTGCAAAATAATGAAAACTTTAAACTAACATGCAAGTAATTAAAACATGCAACAAATAAAACAATGTAGGAATTAAAGCAATAAAAACTAAAAGAGAAATTAAGACAAACACTTAATGTGCTCAATTCAAAATTAAGATAAACAATGTAAATCAAATGTAAGGGGTAAGTTAACAAACACTTGACATGTAGAAAATTAATCTAAACTAAACAAAAGAAAAATGATCAAATCAACCCACGATAGGCACGGTGTATGAACAAGTTCCTCCGACTAATCCAATGAAGCTCGATCGAGACTCCGCAAACAGCGTTGGTGGATGTGGGATGGCGCAAACTCCTAAATTCAGTAGCTTGATGGATGCTCCGAGTTCTCGCGGATCTGATTGAGCTTGAAGAAGTGTCGTCAAGGCGGAACTCCTCCTCGAATCCTAAGGAAGCATTGTGGAGATGGAAGATGTCATCGGAATCCCTCGATGAAGCGGTTCCTCCTCGAATCTGAGGAAAATGGATGGAAGGGCGGTTGAGGCGGCTGCTAGGGCTCAAGGGAAGAAGAGATGGCATTTTGTCTGACCTTTCTTTCTTTTAAATGCGCTCCAACCCTAAATCAAGACTCGTGACATGACCGTGCCTTTTTGGCACGACCGACTGTGTATTTTCTGGAGAAAAAAACACGGTGCTACAGTACTTGCTACAGTACTTTGCATTTTTTTCGATGTGAATTCCTCGATTTGCTCTTAAATGTCCTACAAAATAAAGTATACAACAAATTAGTGATTAGGACATCAAATCAACGTGTATTTACATTAAAGCTCTAAAATGATTCATATTCATAAAATATGATAAATATATAGAATTATGCATACGAATAGATCAAAACATCAAGGAATGAATACAAAATATCATGTCAAAACGTGAGTTATCAATTTCCCCACACTTATTCTTGCGCGTCTCGTGCAAGTAAACAAAACTAAGAAAATGACTAAAAATGCATTACCCTAGATATTCCAAATCATACATAGAAAATCGTGAAAGAAAGTTACCTAGGATCGTCAATTCTCAAAGACTCAAGCAATCACGGACTCAAATCTTACATAGGTTAACAAACAAGGTAACTTCAATCCATTATGAATAGATTGAGAATAACTAAGCATCACAAGGTATCATATGCATGTAATAGTGGAGTTCACTCAAGCTACTCATGGTTTATGCACTACCATATGTTTGCCTCTCTTCTACTCTTCACCACTATTATATACATAAGAATGCACAATCTTTGAAGGCTTATTAAAAATGTAAGGGAAACATGAAATAAAAGTAATAATGGTGTGTATGCAAGGAAAAGAAATGAAAGAGACAAAGTAAATAGTGGAAGATATGGAAATAATGGAATGCTACATAGATGAGTACAAGAAAGCATTGCCCTAAATTTTTTTTCTTCCAACCCAATAAAAATGTAAACAACCCTTATCACATTCTTCATTACAAATCCACTCATGATATATAATACATCTCTCAATGGTTGCAACAAGGGATGTCAATAACAAAAATATTATCACACATGAATAATACATGTCAAAATTTTCACAATATGTTTTTTTTATTTCATGGGCACTCAAATGTTTATTTTTTTCAACTTCTTTTTTTTAGCTTTTTTTTTAACTCTTTTTTTTCCCGACATGCAGTGCACTTTCCTATGCTCCAACATCAAGCTCAACTAAAAAGATAAAGAGCATGGCTAGCTCATGGTGATCAAGCACGACTTGCCTATGCTTACACTAAATTTTCCTGAGCTACTCCTCTCCCACACGCTTAAATTTTTGTCCATCCTAGGTGATGGTGCATTCTTCTTTGGATTGCCAAGACCTCCCTCCCCCTCCTTATGAATTGCTAGATCTGTCACCGAGAGAGACTTAGAGAAGAAAAGATTAGCTACTGGAATCACCTCTGGTCTTAGGAATTAAGCTAGATCTTCCACACCAAGGAAGAGCATTAAGGGTTGGTCGGCTTCCCGGCGTGGCCACTCCGACACTCAAGTTAGTACGAATACAAGGAAAGCAATGAACTGG
The DNA here is from genome assembly GCA_025175895.1 of Wurfbainia villosa. Taxonomy (NCBI): domain Eukaryota; kingdom Viridiplantae; phylum Streptophyta; class Magnoliopsida; order Zingiberales; family Zingiberaceae; genus Wurfbainia; species Wurfbainia villosa. The sequence goes on along the minus strand of CM046000.1, from coordinate 29,517,459 downwards.
AGAAGAAGAGAGATCTTGGAAGTACCAAATGGCGAAGAAACAACCATCCCTGATCCCGTCCTCCTCTGCCCCTTTTATAGATGAGTCACCTCGCCTTCTCCTTGCAATGCATTTACTTAAATGCCCTTTGTCAAGTTGTCCCCCCAACTGTTTTTCCCACTCCTAATTCAAAATATCTTCTGCCACATGTTAATTTAAATAAAATACAAAGATAAATGTGATTATATTAAACTAACCACCTTCAACTTCCCCTTGTCACTTCTTATCCTTCGATATACCCCTTTTCTCCTTATTTCACCATACAGAGAAGAGAATCCTGAAATCCGCACATGGCTCGAGAAATAAACACACTGCACAGGAAATGAACCTACTACTCGATAGATATACTAACCGCCCTGGAAGCATATAGACTGCTCTGGAAGCATATAAACTGCTCTGGAAACACGTACTACTCTGCTAACGCCCCCTTTGATCACAGACCCATACCATATCATCCTTCCTTACTGAAAACAAGAACCACATACACTACCTGACAAATATGCCAACTTCCTTGGAAACATATGGACTGCTCTGCTAATGCCCCCTTTGATCACTGACCCATACTATATCATCCTTCCTTACTGAGAACAAGAACCACATATACTGCCTGACAAATATACTAACTGCCCTAGAAATGCATAGACTGCTCTGGAAGCACATAAACTGCTCTGGAAATACATGGACTACTTTGCTAATGCCCTCTTTGATCACTAACCCATACTATATCATCCTTCCTTACTGAGAACAAGAACCACATACACTACCCGACAAATATACCAACTGCCCTGGAAACACATAGACTGCTCTTGAAACACATGGACTGCTCTGCTAACGCCCCCTTTGATCACTGACCCATACTATATCATCCTTCCTTACTGAGAACAAGAACCACATACACTACCCGACAAATATACCAACTGCCCTGGAAACACATAGACTCCTCTGGAAACACATGGACTACTCTGCTAACACCCCCTTTGATCACTAACCCATACTATATCATCCTTTCTTACTGAGAACAAGAACCACATACACTACTCAAAAAACATACTAACTGCCCTGGAAACGCATAGACTTCTCTGGAAGCACATAAACTTCTCTGGAAATACATGGACTACTATGCTAATGACCCCTTTGATCACTGACCCATACTATATCATCCTTCCTTACTAAGAACAAGAACCACATATACTTCCCGGCAAACATACTAACTGCTCTGGAAATATTTAATCTTAGTCAGAGAAAACCCTGACCCCATCATAAGTTTCCCCTCTTTAGTTAAATTTAAGAGCAAAGTCAAATGAAGTTATACAAGTGTTTATAACAAAAAATTTCTTTTCCTTAACAAAAAAAAAGGCACCCACGCCCATCATAAGTTCTCCCTCTTTAGTAAAACTGAAGAGCAAAGTTGAATGAAGTTTTAAAAGTTTTCATGAATGCTTCCACACCACCACAACAACCTCTACTACATGAAATTGTCAAACTAGGCACTATTCCTTGGATACTATATTTTGAACATTGTATAAGTCACTAAACCTTGTCCAACATATGAGATGTTTATGCCTAAGATATTGTACGTGGCCTTTATGCCTTAACATGCTATTATGAGATGTTTATGCCAAAACATGCTATAAGAGGCATTTTCGCCTTAAAATACTGTAAGAGGCATTTATGCCTTAAAATACTGTAGGAGGCGTTTATGCCTTAAAATACTGGAGGCATTGAGCCTTGAATACTATATGAGGCGCTAGGCCATGTTAGCAATTTACCTGCCCATTATAGCTAGCATTATAATTCCCCATGGGGGAAGATAACTATCTAGCCCTTAGGTCGTTATAGTAGGTGTGGAACCTTAAAAATTTTACATATGCCATATAGTGGCGTTATAGTTCCCCGTGAGGAAAAATAGCTTATCAAGCCCTTAATTTGTTATAGTAAGCACAGAGCCTGAGTTAGTTTCTAATACCTAGGAAAAAATAGCACACAACTTGCCATACCTTAGAGAGGATACCCTTTGAAATAGGAAAAGAGCAACTCCAACCAAACATAATAACCCTCAACATGAATACCTTTAATAATTGCCAAAAAGCATACAAATACAATTTGATAACAACAACGGTCTTCTATATAAGAATGTATAACAATCCTCAAAAGAAATCCCACCAACCATATTGATTTGATTTCTGAACCACACATCAGGCAAAAAAATAACCTAGAAGAAATCATTATTTTTCCTGCACCAATTGCAAGAATATTTTAGAGCGCATTCAAAATACTTTTGCAAGGAAAATATCTCAAGTAAGCATTAGAGCTAAATAGAAATACCCTAACTTTCCCCTTTTTTCCACCGCTCACCATACTTAACCTTCCTAACTTTCTTCCAAAACCCCAACCTTTACTAGCACCCTACCGTTTTCCTGCAACTCTCTTTGAAAATCCTAGCTCCCTTCTCCACCATCTTCCTGCAATCCTTTCTCCACCATGGCCTCATCTTCTTCTACCGCCCCTTGGTACGAGACCACTCCCAGCCAACTAACCTTCAATCACTCCCATTTTTGCTGTGAACCTAAGTACCTTTCTGAAGATTTCTCCATCATCATCCCCACTCCCTCTCAATACCCCCATCTTCCTCCGCCCCACACCAGCACACTTTTTGTAGGGCACCTAGAAGGAGGCCTTCGCCTTCCCCTCCCTAAACCTCTTTATGACATCCTTTTCTACTACGACCTCCCAGTTAACCAACTGTCCCCCAACTCGCTCCACATCCTTATTGGCACCATCATCGTCTTCCACCACCTCAACATTCCCCAAATTCCCCACATTTTTCACTGCCTTTGCTAATTGAAGATGGTTGACTCCGGCATCTTCTATTTCATGGCCCGCCAAAGCTACCAATTCTTGATCGACATCCCCTCCTCCAATAAAGGCTGGAAGGACCTCTATTTCTTTGTCACCTTAGATCCCTCTCTTCCATTCTCCTCTCACTGGAAAACCTCCCTTTCCGATCTCCCCGACTCGAAAACAGTGAAAATTACCATCGACTTCCCCTCTGTTGAAGCTAAACTAAAGAACAGGTACTTCAGCATCACCGAGCTTCTAAAAGAACCCATTTTGTCCTACTACGGGCTATCACCAATTCCCTTCCCAGATGCGCACCCCATCGGTAAGCTCTCTCTTATTACTGCATTTGTCTTCATACATATATCCACACTTGTCTTTTATTCCTTAAACTACATACTAGCACCATACCCTTCCGGCAACACATACTTTAACCTTCACACCCATAATACCCAACTCTACATACCTTTCAATGACCTGACCTGCACAAATTTTGAACTGGCACTGTTACCTTGTGCCAAATACTGAACAAATACTATCATAATTTGTTTCTTTACCACATATATCAAATCTTGCATATCTACCGAAGTTACTTTTCAATGCTTAACAAATTCTATTTTGCAGAAGACATGATGAGTATAGCTATTGCCAGGACTTTGGCTAAGCAACAGAGAAAGAGGAAAAGATCATAAACCACTACATTATCTCTTGTCCCCGAACCACTTACCTCAGTAACTAACCCCTACCCAGCTTTTACTACTTATAATAAATTCCTTGATACAATATCATCCAGTATTACTTACACTTCTTTGTCACAGGTCCCTTCTGAACTTCCTCAAGTCCCAATCATAACTATCGCCGAGCCAGACCAGCCTTCCATTACCTTCATTAATATCCCTCTTCTTCCTCCCCACACAAAACCAATTCCCCTCATAACCTCAGCCTTTACTCTAGATCCTACTCCCATCATTCCTTCCTACGAACCTCTCCACCCTTTTGACTCTCCTATCCACAACCCCCCTCTCGACACTGCCAACGATCCTATTGAACTTTCTTCTTCATCATCCCCCTCTTCCTCTACAGATAACCTTCCCCTAGCCTCTTTATTTCCTTCGAGACAATAATAACCCCTACCTCCATCCAATACCCCCACACCAGAACTTACTGTATCCTCACCCCTAGACCTGTTGGTGCAAGCAATGTCTGACACTTATCCTAGTCACCTCCTTTCCTCCCTTCCTATCATACCCTTACCTCCTTCCACTTTAGGTTTCCCTACTCCTCCTCCCATCACCCCTCATTCTGATACTCCTCTTCCCACCATAACTTCCTCCCCACTGCCCCACCACTTCCTTCCCCTCTTCCTCCAATACTCCATCCATTTTTCAAGAATTAACAGAGAGCCTCTAGCCAGTAAGTTTTTTTATTTAATGCTTTAATCTCATACGCCAATACCTTGTCTTACATATTTATTCTTAATTTTCATAGCACTTTGAAACTTCAATCTTTCGAGCAATGGTACACCGAACACTAGAATCAATTTTGCCAGCCCTCCACCTCTTCCATAGAGTCGCTACCATTTTCAATCATACCCACTATACCTCCTACATCCTCCAAAGGCATACAGATTGATTCTGAAGAAATCACAAACAATATGAGTGTACAAACTGACCTCCCCACTTCCCCCGATTGAGAAGCCAAAGAAAATGAACTTTAACAAAAAGTACACTAGCAGCAACTTCAAGTTGAATCTTTCTCTACCGACCGGGCATTCCTACAAGCAGAACAAACAAACCTCTACCTTAAAGATGTACAAATAAGACAGTTACAAGAGTAGGTTAAAGAATCAGAAAAAACCATAGTCATCCAATAATCTGGACTTGTAAAACAAAAACAACAAGCATGTTACTGACACCTTCAAGCAGGTGAATGTTTCCAACCTATGGATGACCTCATAGATGCTCATCTCACCCTCAAAAAACCACCCTCCTCAATCTAGATAAATTCCACTTCAAGTTTAATGTATTAAAGAAACACTTCAATATGCTGGCCAACATTGCCCATGAACAGACTATTAGAGCCAACCAACTGAATCAAGAACTGTCCCAATTAAAAGAGACAGAAAAGTGGGCAGCGGAGCAAACAAAGATCCTGAGAAAAACCTCTAAACAACTCAGCAAACATTTTCAGAGGGGGTTTGAGGGTGCCCTACAGAAGGTTAACGAAAAGAAATACTTCCTACCTGATGCACCCATCCATGAGCTCAACATCAAAGAAACATTCCTCCAAAGGATTTCCAAACTGACTCTGATACCGACTCAGAGTAGTAACCCTTCCAGTCTTAACCCTATAACCTTTTTAACAATTGTATTTTAATCTATGTAATAATTTTTGTACTTGAATTTCTCTTTCAATGAATACCTATTGTCTTAAACTATGTTCCTTCCTATACTATTTTGTATTGCTCTGCACAGGTTCCCTAGTTCCTTCAATAAAGAACACACTCCATACTACCCATATTGTCAATCCGTGTATAAAAAAGAAGCATTTCCTTTTGTTTTTACTTTATCTGTATAGATATATCAAACAGAACATTTCCTTTCAGAATTCTTTTGCTACTAAAATGAAACCCTTTAACAAAAAATATTCCGACTAATAACACCAAAAAACACCTACATGCACTCCTCTTCAAAATCAACACATCATTCGCCGTACAAAAAATTGTTCCCCCAATCATCCCCTAACAGAAACTATTATACCCCATATTACCTTATCAACAACTGAATTCCTTACCTTCCCCCCATTTTCACCCTAACAACCTATGTCGTGCATCTCTATGACACTTCCTTACAAAACTAAGCGAGAAAAGTTGCTATTTCCTGCTAATCCCACCTTCTTCTCCCCTATAAATGTAGAAGCAATCCCCTCTTCCCCAAGCTAATAAAAACTTCATCAAGATTAATCCCTACCTCATACCTCCAAGAAAATGCAGCCCCTTGCCTTAATTCCTCGTCCATGGTTCGCTTCCACATGCTCCAAAATGACAGGAGAACAATGTCGATCCCTTTCCTCTCGTATACAACCTCCCTCATGCTACCATCTTATCATAGTTAATTCCATCGAACGCCCCCATCTTCCTCCTAGATGCACAAAGGCCTTCTTCTTAGAACAAATAGAAGCTGGTTTGTTTTTTTTCCCATTCACCCTTTCCTTCTTGAAATATCATAATACTTTTCCATCCCTCTAAATCAGTTAAGCCCCAACTCTTCCCGTTTTATACTAGGGTTTTACCTTATCACTTCTTTTTTATCAATTATTCCTTCAGCCTTTCTCTTTCACTGCTTTTTCTAAATAAAATCATCATAAATAGTCATATTCTATTTCAAAGCTCGATAGGACTTTCAATTCCTTACTGGTATCCCTTCCTCTCACAAAGGCTGGAAAGAGCATTACTTTTTCGTACACTCTACTTCTCCATTTCCTTTTCCCTCTACATGGTTAACTATCCTTCCTCCCCGGCCCTCCTTAGGCTCCTATCGAGATAATGAAGAATACCAAATGATGACCTTATTACTTTCAGAAGAACAATTTTACTTAAGCCAACTACTAACCAAATCCGCAATGCCGCTAGTCAGAAACAACTATCCCCTATAGTCGACTGATACGCTCAGTAAGGCATCTCTCCTCAACTATATTTTTGCATACCATTATCAAACTTGCAAATTTTAACTTACATCTCTCGTTTAAGAGTCATTTCTACTACAAGCTGTTGAACACCCCCCCCCCATCATCTCGTATCAATCCTATTCCACCTCATCCCCACCAACTAACACTTACTCTTCAACCCTCTCCTATTTGTCAGACTCCACCAACACTTCTCTCCTCTCCCTCAATACTCGATCCACCATATTCCCTGCTATCCAGCATTAACGAAGTTAGCATATTATTTTCCTATTTTCCTCTTTCTTAATACTGATACCTTCTTTTCTAGGGCATCATTGGCATCCATCACCTGAACAACCAATGGATTCAGTGCACCAACATTCTTTAAAAGGAACTACAAGAGTATCGAGCCAGAGAATTATCACTACAACAAGCATGCCAACGACTCGAAAGAGAATTGTAATCTTCTTTCATAAAAGCACAAGCTAACTGAGCAAAATTATTAGCCCTCCAATTCCATACCACTTATTTGCAAAATACCCTTTTAAAGTCCCAACCACTTCCAGAAGGAACCAATACTTCTCATGAAAACTCCTGGACCTCTACTACCATCAATGATATGTTCTTGGACAAAGGCTTTACATTCCTTCACTAAGGCTTCCAAGACTGTATCGCCCAATTCAAGGCAGTTGGTTATCTTCCTCCAGGATACTCTACTAACTTTTTAGACATAGACAATACCATTGACCGCACTCCCCCCGATTTACTATCTTTTCCATTCCCTCCTGATGAAAAAATGTAACTTGTATTTTTCATTATACTTGCAACATAATGCTCAACTTGCCTTTATTACCCCATTTTTCCAGAAAACAAAACATGTATTTCATAATGTTTTATCATTTGAAACAAGGGCACCAATGGTTTACGTTCTGTTCATATGATTATCGCTCAAGGAATAAGCTATCGTTCGAACATTGTTATTTTTTTTCCAAAAACTACCCTTCTCTCCCTGGCCACTATCACCTAGGTCAATAAAATGATTTCTCACCCTCCTTACTTTAAAACACTTCGGTACCAACTCCACTCGGTAATTCATTCTTGTCCCTTCGTTTTCCCCCTCTTTCCTTCTATAAAAACTGAACTCCCTATATTCCTTCATCCCTACACTACAAAAATACACTGAAATAGCGATGAAATTTGGCAACAAAAATAATTTATTGCAAATCTGCAACAAAATTTGCAACGAATTCCAAATTTCATCGCAAATTAGTAACAAAATTTGCAACAAAACTTTTTTTGTTGCAAACTTATTTACATTTCCAACAAATTCATTTTCGTCGCAAATATCGTCGTAGTTTTGCAACGAAATTGATTTTTCATCACGAATCTGTGATGAAAAATCAAATTCTTTGCAAAATTTTGCAACAAAATATAAATTCATCTCAGAATTTGCAATGAGTTCATAATTCGTTGCAAAATTTTTCAACGAATTATGAATTCGTTGCAAAATTTTGCAATGAATTACATTATCATTGCAAAATTTTGCAACGAATTACATTTTTGTTGCAAATTTTTGCAACGAATTCATAATTCGTTGCAAAAATTTGCAACGAATTATATTTTCATTGCAAATTTAGCTATGAATTATATTTTCATTGCAAATTTTGCAACGAATTACAATTTCATTGCAAATTTTTGCAACAAATTAGGAATTCATTGCAAATTTAGTGATGAAAGATTTTCAATGAACATTTTCAATTATTTGGCAAAGAAAATCAACGACGGGAATTATTAAATTTGTGATGAATATAATATTCATTACTAATTTGGCAACGAATTTATTTTTCGTCGCCAATTTTACAATGAAAAATAAATTTCATCGCAGAATTTTGCAATGAAATATAAATTCGTTGTTAAATTTGCAATGATTTAATAATTCATTGCAAAATTTGTGATAAATTTAGTGACAAAATTTTTTTCGTTGGTATTTTTATTTAGCGACAAATACTCTATTCGTTGCCAATTGGCGATGAATATTGAAACGAAATAGAATTCGTCCCTGATTCTCCCTAATTAACACTCCTCCTTTCCTTGATCCCTCCTCACGTGCTCGCCCCCTCGATCTGGTACACTAACTTCTTATCTCTTCCCCTCTTCCACCGCCGCTCTTCCACCGCCGGAGCAACGACGCCACTGCCGCGAGGTCGTAACAGGAGTCGCGAACTCTGTGAGGTCACAACTGGTTGCTGCAGGTGTCGCGGGCTCGCAGCGCTTGCCACGAGGTGCCGCAAGGTCGCGATAGCTGTTGCACCTGCCGCGACAGCTGTGTTGGAATGTATACTGAAAAGTCTATTCTTTGTATGAACATCTTTATTTTTGAAATAAGAATCACATGATCATTTTTTGCATATTTATGGTTATGCATATTGTCGGATACATTACATTGTAGATAACATGGTGTGTGGTGTCACACGGAAGATCATGTTATCAGTTCCTTCTAGAGTATAAGTAGACGCTCACAACCGAGATGGTTTTGGACAAACCATTGGTATGGTTGTAGTGTAATTTGGTATTGGTTTGTCATGACCATAGAATTACACTAGTACACTTTGTGTGTATTGAGTTGGACCGACTTAGAGGTGATTCAATTTATTGCTGACTACATAATTGAATCGGACCTCAGATATTATGGTGTACATGCTCTTAATCCCAATATAATAACGAGCACATGTACTTAGTATTTATTTCTTTGATTTACCAATGGGCGAGATTTATAGATTAAATCGATAGTGTCACGCCCGGAGAGCATGCCGAGCTGAAAATCAAACGGACGACATCTCCCCTGTACGTGGCAACATTTCGGGTTAATACAAGGCCCGTAGGCCCACAATAACAACAATATATATAACAATATCACCAAACCACAACAACATAACAAACTACTACCACAAATACACAGCGGAAATGATACAACAACAATACAATCCTACACATGCATACTAGTATGACTAACACATCACAACAATACAAAACTTCGACAAAAATTCAAATATACAACATGTACATCACGAAAACTCCAAAATACAATACACAACGGACGGAAAGCCCAAATACACACTGGAGCCTCGGAGGTGAGATGAGACGATGTCAGCCGGCGGTGCTCCAAGCCGTCACGAAGTCTTCTACTTGTTACCTAGGCGACAGAAAACCCAGGGTCCGTGGGGGGTGGTGAGTAAAACTCAGCAGGTAATAGAAAAACATGTATATATGCAATATCATGTGTATTTTCAACAACATACTCTAAAGGTACAACAGGTATATCAACATAGTATATAAATACAAGCATATATCGTCTAACCAAATAAACAATATAAAAATGCAGACATACCTGAAGTCTGCTACGCTACTCTGATCCAACCTGAACATATATCAAACATATATATATATAACAGGAAGAGTAGATCAACTCACAATATACTCTAGCTACAGGTCAAGGTATCTAATGGTCTGTCCAACCCATACCAGTATCCGACACAATCGTATAACAAATGCAAGGAACATGCATGAATATGATGTACACCCAAATGCAGCAATCATAGTACAATCAAATGCAACATCACAATAATCATATATATATAGACTGTATCTATATATATATTAATCTCAACCATCCATATATATATACATACATATATGTATCTATATATGGTAATATGCAAAGCGCCATAAGATACGGCAATGCAGCATGCATGGTCATGCCTGCTCACCCCTACTCGCTACCACGACCCCAGTGTGGCCTAGGTGGCATGACATGATAACTGTCCCAACTCACACCAACCACTGCTATAGAGTGGCCGAGTGGGCAGTATGATCAAGTACCATATGAGCGTGAATAGCTCACTACACAACGGGGGTCCCTGCTGCTGGCCACTCCGACTAACACTACCAATGAGTGGTCGAGTACCACTCACCCAGGACAACTGCACGCAACTCCAACTACCACCGTCTATAGTGGTAGAGTGCGGCACAACAGATGCTCTGCCCTCACACCAGTTACTCCTCGGGGAGTGCTCTAGGAGGCAAGATGACTGACGACTCTCTCAACCCCAAGGGAGACTATGTCGTCAGAATGCATGCATATGACATGAGTATGCTATCACTCGTACAATCATCTACCACAGACTCTCTGTTCAGCAAAGAGTCATACCCATCTAATCAATACTCTCTATCCTATAGAGAGTCGTACTCAATTGATCGACGGACTCTCTATCCTGTAGAGAGTCGTACTCGACTAATCCTGACTCTCTCTCCAATAGAGTCGTACTCAGCTGATCGACGCACTCTCTATCCAATAGAGAGTCGTACTCGACTGATCATAACTCTCTCTCTAATAGAGAGTCATACTCAACTGATCGACGCACTCTCTATCCGATAGAGAGTCGTACTCGACTAATCATACCAAGCTGGGACCACCGGTCCGCAGCGACACACTAATCACCCTTCACTTAACCATTACACAACTTATGGTTGGTAATAGTATGCAACATACAGGTATTGGAAGTAAATCCTACGTTTAGGGCATTACCTACCCATGGATGACCTTTTTGCCAATTTATAAATTGGGTCATCCTCCGTAGTGACATTTACACCCTGCTAAACAACTAGGTCAATTTACATCACATCTATAACTCCTAAATCATGATAGGGCATATGTGTGATATCAACAAATGAGCATAAATACATCAAACGATAAGTTCAAGCATACGATAATAAGAGCAGGGTCAAGGTAATATGAACACCTAACATGCTCATATCTATAACTAAATCTGAATGCAATACATCTACCCGGACCAGGTAGGAAATTACCCACCTGTTATGTAGACTACATTGTTCGTCATTACATCCGAGATTCCGTCTCGTATCATCCTGTACACAACATAGAACATACTTAAGTTCTATCATACATCGAATCATCAAATCCTACATCGATCATTGTATCCAACTAATTCAACATTCTCCAACCTTAATCAGATTAAATTCACCGTATCATTCATGAGTCAATTCTAGCATCAACTATAAAGGTATCACATCCTACTTCATAACAATACCAAAATCAAAGCTTACCTTACAATTGTTGCAATCAACCACCATGTCTTGATCCACCTTTGAAGTAGCAATCTATAACAATTAGATAGATAAGTTGAATCCTTACTCATTGTATTTTCATCAACAAGATCCATCACAAACCCACACTGAAATCTCCCCTTGCATCCACAGTTCATGAAACACAACAAGACTTAAGAGATTACCTAAGCTAGGAGACTTATTAAATGCAAACTGCCAAAATTTTGTTGCTCACGGCGATAAAGATATATGATCTTCAATTTCATTGAAGCCAGACAAATCTCCAGCTTCTATAGAGCCTCCTCCCCTATAGCAACAACCTGTCAACTAATTTATCTAAATTACACAACTAATAACAAAAGTCCCAATCAACTTCTCGGATCTAGAAATGGATCAAACACTTACCTATTTCTCAAGCTTCCACAGACTCATTCAAATTATTCCTCCCCTTCACAAACATCCCAATCGGCATTTACCTCTCACAGCCTACCCACATCTGGATTTCTCCACATCTGGACGCTTCAAATCACTGGAACCAAATGGGAATTCCTGCCAATGCAAGTAAGAAGAAGGTAACCACTATTTTTCATGATTGGATAAAGAAAATCCGAACTCCAATCACAGCCGAGACTCCCCAACAGATAAACAACATCAAACAACAACAATTGAAGGGAAAGGTAGATCACGCTCACCATCCCTAGAAAACTCCCCGGCATCAAATCCCCAATTCGGTCCTGTTCGCCAGGAAGGACGCATCGGCACAGCTGTGGGCGCTCACCATCGCATGTGATGGCACCTACGGTGGAAGGAAGAAGAGGGATCGGCCGACCGGCAACGCATACAGAAGGGAAGAAAACCAGCCGACACCGTTCGAGCGGAAGAAGGGGCGACGATCGACAAAACTCCATGAGGGAAATAACTTCGATGTCAGAAACTGAGCGGGGCGCAGTGAGAGGATGCAATCCCTTGCTCCCAGTCGTCGTCCAGCCATAGTCGCCGCTTCTCCGTGCTCCGGCAATGGCACAGCGAGCTCAGATGGCGGCGGCAACAGAGGTTCCAACTCGCGGTGGCAGCAGCATGGCGACGGCGACGGGGCGCAGCGACTGTCTTGCTTGCGCGCGAGGGAGAGGTGGTGATGGAGGCGAGGCGACGGGGCATAGCGACTGCCTGGCCGACACCGGCGCACGAGGGAGAGGCAGTGATGGAGGCGCGGCGACGGTGAGGAATCGTGAGAGAAAAGGATCGGACAGGGAAGAGAAACGGCGCGATGGGGAATTAAGGGGAAACGGAAAGAATATAAAGGGTTTAAATTAAACCCATTAATTCCTTGCAGATAGTCTAAACAGGCTTTACAAAAGTCTATTCGTTTTATCCCCATAAAATGTCCATAAGACCTCCATTTAAATCCAAAAAAAAATTCTAAAAATTCCTGACAAATTCCATAGGGTATTCTCTTAATTACCCAACTTTTATTTTATTTTATTTTTTTTCTCGGTATTTTATAGATAGGCTGTTGGAATGTATACTGAAAGCCTAGCTCTTTTTGTATGAACATTTTATTTTGAAATAAGAATCACATGATCATTGTTTGCATTTTATATATTCATTATGTATGTGTGCATATTGTCTAATATTTTACATTGTAGATAACATGGTGCTTGGTGTGGCACAGAAGATCATGTTATCAGTACCTTGTAAAATATAAGTAAAGGCTCACAACCAAGATGGTTTTGGACAAACCATTGGCATGGTTGTAGTGTAGCTTGGTATTGTTTTATCTTGAACTTAGAGTTACACTAGTACACTTAGGTGTATTGAGTAGGACCGACATAGAGGTGATTCAATTTAGTACTGACTACATAATTGAATCGGACCTCGGATATTATGTTGTACATGCTCTTAATCCCGATATAATAACGGGCACATGTACTTAGTATTTATTTCTTTGATTTACCAGTGGGTGAGATTTAGATGGATTAAATCAATATGCCCGGTAAGTTGGGAAATAATATTATTTACATGGTGTGTCGTTGATTATAGGAGGAAACCGTGTCCTATATATTAGGTTGATGATGTCCCCTTGAGGAGCTCATAAGGTTCATCATGTAAACCCAGCTAGTTGACTTAGTCAACATGATGATAAGGTTGAGTGGTACTACTCGAGGAGTTAGATGTTAATTAATTGATGGTCATTAAATCAATTAATTGACGGACATTCGATATCTTAAACACGGGGAGATAAATGTACAAATAATATATGGAGCCCATATTAATTTATGGGGGTTGGTGAGGTAGTTCAATGATGATCCTCTAGTGGAATGGAACATCATTGATGGATCAAGTTTGTGTGGTTCCGATCCATCGGGTGGCCAAGATCCAACTCCTCCTTATGGTCCCTATCGTAGCCTAATATAATCCTTGTGAAGTTTAGATCCAAGAATGTAAAACAAAACCTAGAACCAACGGTTGGATTAAATCCATAGATCCGATGGTTGGGATGAAACCCTAGAACCAACAGTTGGATTAAATCCATAGATCCGATGGTTAGGATGAAACCCTAGAATCGACGGTTGGGATTAAATCCCTAGATCCGACGGTTGGGATAAAAACCTAGATCCGACGGTTGGGATTAAATCCCTAGATCCGACGGTGGAGGATAGAGGAGGCTTAAGCCTAAATTCTAGAATTAGGGTTTGGCTCATCCATGTGTTGGGCGGCAACAAATCTTAAAGGAGTTAGGGGTTGGGCGGCAAGAAAATAGGAGTTAGTTCCTATAATTTTGGCTAACCAACTTTCTCCTAAATTCTATAAATAAGGGCTTAAGGTTGGGCGGCAACTAATTGATTTTTTTTGGGTGATAGGGATTAGGGTTTGGAAAGAAGTTGGGCGGCTAGGGTTTGGAGCTTGGTTGGGCGGCAACCATATTCATCCAACATTGTTGCCGGCGCCCAATTCATTCAAGCTTTCCTTGGCCGGCGCCCTTCATCTTAGCCACTCTCTTCTTCCTTTGCCGGCGGTTCTCCTCCCATTGGTGGCCGGCAAGATCATCTTCCTCCAATCCCCAAAGGTGGCCGGCGGCTCCCTTTGTTTTGGTGGCCGGCGCATCTCCATCCATTCCTTGGCCGGCGGTTGCATCAAAGTTCCTAGCTTGGTGGCCGGTTCTAGATAGGAAAGGTATTTGTGGTTTTTCTCTTTGTTCGCAGCGGACAAGGTAGAGGAGAACTCGATCTAGAAGACTTCTACTCGTGGAGGATCTTCGTCCACACGTCGTCCACGAGAAGGATAGGACATACGATAGAAGATCGTAAGGTATAAAGTTATTTTAACTTTATGTACAGATCTGAGCATGTTCTTATTTGTTTTGATTATGCATGTGCGTGTATGAATGTATATTGTATAATCATGGACCCCGAAGACAAACACAAAAACCGGCGATCCATCCGTCGTCTCTTCCGCGGCTAATCAACTAGAAGAGTAGAGTTGCTTGAACAACTAGTTTGTTCGAGCGACCACTCGAGTTGTTAGCACGACGACGAAATGGTGTTACTAAGGAAGCTCATCCTATCCGGATTAATCCTTTCATTAGTGAAAATTTTAATCCGGGGACATGGGAGCCAATGAGCCTCCGAAGCGACATCCCATCATAGGCTCGGTAAGTTGGGAAATGATATTATTTACATGTTGTGTCATTGATTATAGGAGGAAATCGTGTCTTATGTATTAGGATGATGATGTCCCCTTGAGGAGCTCATAAGGATCATCATGTAAACCCTATAGCTGGACTTGGTCTGCATGATGATGAGGTTGAGTGGTACTACTCATGGAGTTAGATATTGATTAATTAATTATCAGTAAATTAATTAATTGACGGGCATTCGATATCTTAAACACGGGGAGACATGTGTACAATTAATATATGGAACCCATATTTATTTATGGGGATTGGTGAGGTAGATCAATGATAATCCTCTAGTGGAATGGATTATCATTAATGGATCAGATTTTATGTGGGCTAGATCCATTGGGTGGCCAAGATCCAACTCCTCCTTATGGTCCCTATTGTAGCCTATTAAAACCCTCATGATACCTAGATTCAATGAACACGATTAAAAGGAGGTTTGGGCAAAATCTATAAATAGGAGGAAAATGCTTGGGCGGCATGATAGAATTGGAATTCTGGGGTTTGCTCTTTGGCCGGTGGCAAGAGTTAGGGTTTCTTCCCTTGGAGCTCTTGGCCGGCGCCCACACTTTCTCCCTCTCCTTAGGGCCGGCGGACACCAACCTTTGTGGTTGGTGGTTGGCACAAAAAAGGAGAAGAAGGGTTTGGTTATTCTTCCCTTTATTCAGAGCGAGCAAGGAAGGGAAGAATGAGATCTAGAAGGTTTCAATTCTTGGAGGATCGTTGCCCACACAACTTCCAAGAAGAGGATAGGTCATACAATAGAAGATCAAGAGGTAAACAAGAGGTATAATTCTTATTTTGGTTTCCTTTTGTTCCTTTATATTATGTTGTAATTGTATGTGGCTAATTTACTTGGACCTCGAAGATAAACACAAAAACCAGCGATCCGTACATCATCTATTCCGTGGCTAATCGAGGAAAAGAGTTAGGTTGCTTGAACAACAAGTTTGTTCAAGAGATCACTCGAATCGAATAGCTCAATGATGGATCGGTTGCTTGAGTAATCTGTCTTCGTCAAGGATTAATTTTTTTAATCCGGGGACGTAGATAGGATCGCCATGCATGAGCAGCCGATGCGGGAAGCAATTCTCTTCAAGTGGTATCAGAGCCACGGTTTCTAGTTTTGTGTGTTTAGGATTCAGTTACTTTTATGTACTTATCATATATTATATGTGTCGGATAATAGTAGGATGTGCGTAGGCTAACTTTTTGGTTGTAGGCATAAGATCCAACTATTATGGTCATATGTTTGTGTATGTGATCGGATGTGTGTAATTGTAATATTATTTGAATCCTCAGGGTTGACAAGGCTAGTATTTAATTTTTGTAATTAAGTACGGCATTGTTTAGCCACGCTTTTATTTTAGTTTACTTTCGATCTAGATTTCATGTACACTCCTTTGTGGAGTATAGGATCGATGGATGTAAATTAAAATAATTATTCTCGGCTCGGATCTCCCGATGACTTGTACATCGTGTATGGAGGAGCGGACGAGATGACGACACGATGGGAGACATATTGGAAAACAAAAGTAACAATAGTTGGAAAATAATTTTCATATTTATTGCTTCTTGTTTGATATGGATGTTGTGTGCTTGGAAAATTCCTCATTTTAAATTACTAAGTGGGAGAGGGATATTTTTTAAAAAATTCCCATGGCCACCATTACAATTTGACATATGATGCAAACAAACTTGTGCATCGGCTCTGAGTGCCTTCCTCCCCATCGGATGAGTTTGTTTTGCGGATCACTAGGTCAAATATGGTTATAGAAAATTATTTAGAAGTGTGTGTACTTCCCCATCGGAAGGCACATAATCCGAGATAATTGCCTTAGTATCGGGTAATGGTGAACACTTAGATGCAAATTGGAGTATCCTCCCCATCGGAGTCATTACTTTTATTTGTAGGGCCGAAGAGGAACCAACTATTAATTTTATTTGTCAAAAAGTAAGGTTGACAGGATAATAAAATTAATGGGTAAAACCTCCTCTTACAAATGTAGAATTCGTATACATCCACACTATCGTGGCATACGATATTCTCGGTGTTTTAAGGTGTTGGTTGATTTTAAAATTTTATTGTTTGAGGAATCAATAAATTTTTGAAATCTAATGTTTTGATCTATGTGATTCTTAGGTTTTTCAAAAATGACTTTCAACTCACTTGCTGTGATACTAAAGGAAAATAAACTTACTGGACCTAACTATCTGGATTGGAAAAGGAATCTGGATATAGTCTTGACTGCTAAGGAGTACAAGTATGTACTTCTCGAAGAGTATCCTCCTAAGCCTGAGGATGATTCTGGGGAAAAGGAGAAAGAGAGTTATAAGAGGTGGATAAAGGCTGATGAGATAGCACAGTGTTACATTTTGGCTTCTAAGTCAAATGTATTGCAACATCAGCATCAAGTCATGCCTATTGCTTATTACATGATACTCAATCTCAAGGAACATTTCGGACACCAGAATCGGGCTGCTAGGCAAGAAGCCATGAGGAACTTGATAACGACCACCATGGTCTAGGGAACACCCGTGAGGGATCATGTTCTCAAGATGATGGCTCATTTGAATGAGCTGGAAGTCCTTGGATCTGAGATCAATGGGGAAACCCAGGTCGATATCATTCTCCAATCTCTACCTAGGAGTTTTGAGCAGTTTCGCCTGAACTACCACATGAATAAGAGATTGTATTCGTTGGCGGAGCTTCTGACAGAACTCCAGGCGGCAGAGGGACTTTTTCGTCAGAGTGCTCAGGCTCAGGCCATGGTTGCTCAGAAGGTTTCTACTTCTAAGCCAAAAGGCAAGAAGAAGAAGAAGAAACAAGGTGGAGCAAAGGTGGCGGGAGGATCTCAGGTAGGAGTGAAGAAGCCGAAAGGCAAGTGCTTCACTTGCAAGCATACTGGAAAATGGAAGAAGGACTGCCCCAACCGGAAGAAGAACAAAGGTATATCTTTTGGTCTAGTCGTTGAAACATGTTTAGCGGTGTTATCTACCGTCACCTGGTGTGTAGATACGGGAGCCACTGCTCATGTCTGCAATACTTTGCAAGGGTTCTAGGAAACCAGACGACTAGCTGAGGGGAAGATTATCGTTTACTTGGGCGATGCTACGAAGGTGGCGGCTATTGCAGTGGGAGATGTTTATTTATCTTTTGATAGGAATAAAACTTTGGTTCTGAAAAATTACCTTTATGTACCTTTATTTAGAAAGAATTTGATTTCGATTTCTAAATTGTTTTTGGATGGATATTATATTTCTTTTAATGATAGAGTTGTTATAAAAAGGAATAGGGAGATTATCTGTTCTGGTACATTGATAGGAAATTTATATACCCTTGAACCAAAAGCTCCCACGATGCAAATAGAAGTAAATAACTCATCTTCTAAATCTAATAAGAGAAAAGAACTTTCGAAAATGAACCAAACGTATCTTTGGCATCTAAAGTTAGGTCATATTAACCTAAGTAGAATTCAAAGGTTGATAGCTGATGGACCTCTGGGTTCATTAGTGTTGGAAGATTTCTCGACCTACGAATCTTGCT
The DNA here is from genome assembly GCA_025175895.1 of Wurfbainia villosa. Lineage (NCBI taxonomy): Eukaryota > Viridiplantae > Streptophyta > Magnoliopsida > Zingiberales > Zingiberaceae > Wurfbainia > Wurfbainia villosa. Next base: position 29,498,569 of record CM046000.1, on the reverse strand, counting down.
TGGAAGGTAAAATGACCAAGAGGCCTTTTAAGGCCAAGCGGTATAGAGCCAAAGATGTGTTGGAATTGGTTCATTCTAATTTTTGTGGTCCTATGTCTATCCAGGCTAGAGGTGGTTTTGAATATTTCGTCTCTTTTATAGATGATTATTCAAGATATGGATACATTTACTTGATGCGCCACAAGTCTGAATGCTTTGACAGGTTCAAAGAATTCAAGGATGATGTGGAGAAACGTCAAGGTAAAAGTATCAAGAATCTACGATCCGATCATGGTGGTGAGTACCTCTTGGGAGAGTTTAGGAATTACTTATCAGAGACTGGGATTCAATCCCAATTGTCTGCACCTAGCACACCCCAGCAGAATAGTGTAGTGGAGCGAAGGAATAGGACTCTTATGGAGATGGTTAGATCGATGATGAGTTATTCTGAGTTATCAGATTTGTTTTGGGGGTATGCTCTGGATACGACAGTGTATATTCTGAACTTAGTACCATTTAAATCAGTGCCTTCTACTCCCACAGAATTGTAGACTGGGCAAAAACCTAGTCTAAGACATATTCGGATTTGGGGGAGTCCAACACATGTGATGAAGGCAGATGCTTGTAAGTTAGAACCTCGTACAGAAGTACGCTTGTTTGTAGGCTATTTTAGAGGAATGAAAGGTGGTTTGTTCTATAGTCCCAGAGATCATAGGGTGATCATTAGTACAAATGCCAGATATTTAGAGGAAGACTATGTGATGAACCACAAGCCCATGAGCAAGATTGTTCTGGAGGAATTGAGAGGGGAAGTCACTACTTTAGTACCATCGGTACAAGAGGATATATCACAAGTGATTGCATCGCGTGTCACAGAGGATACACAGGTGATACCTCATTGTAGTGGGAGGGTTGTTAGACAACCTGATAAATTTATGTTCTTGGGAGAATCTTCTGATTTGGTCCCTGGCGAACATGAACCTGATCCATAGACATATGACGAGGCAATCCAAGATAAAGATGCGGTATCTTGGCAAAGTGCAATGATTTCTGAGATAGAATCTATGGATTCAATTCAGGTCTGGGAGCTAGTAGAACCACCCAATGGTGTAAAAACCATTGGATGCAAGTGGATCTACAAAAGAAAGAGAGGAATAGATGGGAAGGTTGAGACCTTCAAATCAAGACTTGTTGCGAAAGGGTATACTCAGAAAGAGGGTAACGATTATGAGGAGACCTTTTCGACGGTAGTCATGCTTAAGTCTATCCAGATTCTCATATCTATTGCTGCTCATATGGATTATGAGGTGTGACAGATGGATGTCAAGACAGCTTTCCTTAATGGAAGTCTTGAGGAAAACATCTATATGGAGCAACCAGAGGGATTCATTGTAAAGGGCAAAGAGCATCTTGTGTGCAGGCTTAATCGGTCCATTTATGGATTGAAGCAAGCTTCGAGATCTTGGAACATCCGCTTTGATGAGATAATCCAGTCTTATGGATTTATTCAAAGTCCGGATGAGTCTTGTGTTTACAAGAGATGTGATGGAAATATAGTGGTATTTCTTGTACTATACGTAGATGACATTTTGCTAATTGGCAACAATGACAAAGTGTTATCAGACGTAAGGGTATGGTTGTCCAAACAATTTGATAGGAAGGACTTGGGAGAAGTGGGACACATCCTTGGGATCAAGGTTATAAGAGATCGCAAGAAAAGGATGTTGCGTTTATCTCAAGCTTCATACATAGACACTATTTTGGCTCATTTTAGCATGCAAAACTCCAAGAAAGGTTTTCTACCTTTTAGGCATGGAGTACCTTTATCTAAAGAGATGTGTCCTAGAACATCAAAGAAGAAAGAGGAGATGAAGGCGGTTTCTTATGCTTCGGCGGTAAGAAGCCTCATGTATGCTATGTTATGTACGAGGTTAGATATATGCTTTGTCGTGGGCATGGTTAGCAGATATCAGAGTAATCCAGGACAGGGACATTGGACTGCAGTAAAGCATATATTGAAGTACCTGAGAAGGACTAGGGATTATATGCTGATATACCAGGCAGATCAATTACTCCCTATTGATTACACAGATTCTGACTTCCAATCAGATAGGGATAACAGTAAGTCTACCTCGGGTTTTGTGTTTACTTTGGAAGGTGGAGCCATTGTATGGAGGAGTGTCAAGCAGAAATGCGTAGCAGACTCTGTTAGTGAAAGCCCTAGAGCCAATCATGTGATGATTGTTGTATGGACTTTATTGTATCATATTCCTATTTATAAAGGCATGGTTATTATATTTACTTGTATTGGTGCGAAATAACTAAATATAATAATGTCTTTAAGTAGTAGGTTCTTATCTATATCAATCGATTGGTTGAATTGATAATGAGATGATATAGAGAACACTACTTTTAATCATTCCTAGTTGAGTATTAACATTCAGGGACAATGTTAATGCGTAGAGACTAGCATGTAGGTCAATACGATGACTTGATCTCACAAGTCATGGATATGAGATATCAAGTTGACACATGGATATACATTAGAGAATGTATACTGAATGACCCGCCATGAGAAAGTATCGTGGATCGTTATATGAGTGTTAAATACTTTCTCATGTGGCTATTAATATGACTATTAGTCCTTAGACCTGAAGTCACCATGGTTCCCTACATAAGGAGTTGCATACTTTGGCTTCGTCAAACGTCACCCGTAAATGGGTGGACTATAAAGGCGATTAATGGGTATGTGACAAATTATGCGGAGGGATGTGAGTCATGTAGATGGGATCTATCCCTCTTATATGACGGGAGAGACATCGTTATTCTTGATAGAGTGAGACCACGAAGTGCATGGCCATGCCCAAATGAGTCAATATGAGATATTGAGCTCATTTGATTATAGTGAGTCTACTTGGAGTTCAAGATATAGATTGTACCGAGGATGCCACGGTCTATGCCTCATGAATGGTCAATCTAGATGTCAAGGATAGAGGGACATTGTCACATATTGTGAGAGTCACAATTAGTAGTAAAAAATGTGATGTTGGAGCTCAACATTCTTGTAACTTGGGTAGCAATGATGTGTTGCTAGATACCGCTCATTGCTTATGTTCCTAAATCGGTTTAGGGACATTGCCAATGTTACAAGAACCTATAGGGTCACACACAAAGGGCAATTAGATGGAGATTAGATTCATATGATGAACCATGAGGATTAGGATCATGGGATGAACCAAATTGGATTAAGAGTAATCCAAATTAGACTAATTGAGTTAGACTCAAGTTGATTCAAGTGTTGAATGAGTATAATTTAGATTTGATTCATCAAATCAATTTAAATTAATGAATAGAGATTCATTAAATTAAAATTGACTTGAATCAAATGGTTGGATTTGATCAACCATGGGAGATAAGAGGTCAAGTTTGACTTGACTTGATAAGGAAGATGAAAGGTCAAGTTTGACTTGACCAAATGCCATGTCATGATGATGACTTGGCATGGCCGACCAATGATGATCTTCCACATCATCATTGACTTATCATGTGGTGCCACCTCATGAGGGAGACCAAGAGCCATTGGCTCTTGGAGTTACATGCATGCATGTAACTCCCACCCATTGAAGTGGCCGGCCACTTCTTGATGAGGAGAGATTTGATTTTGGGTAACTCCATCTTCTTCTTCCTTGGATGATCTTCTTCCTTGGTTCTCTTCCTCTCTTGATCTCCCAAACCTCCATTGCCGAGACCTTCAAGGAGTGCTAGCACACTCAAGATTGTCTTTTCTCCACCTATTGCTTGTGTTGATACCAATAGAGGAGTGTGCAGTTGACACTCTCGAGTTCCGACAATCCATTTGGACGAGCGGGATAAGCGAAGGGCATCGCTTCAAGGGTAACTTCTTATCATGTAGATCTAGAGTAGATCTAAAGGTATTAAACACATACATGTTAGATTTATTTTTATACTTCGCACGGATCCGTGGCCGGGGCTTCCGAGGTTTTCGCAACGCAAAAAGCGGTTTTTGCGGCTCGAAAAACCCAACAGTGGTATCAGAGCCACGTGCAAAGCATGTATATGTTTTCGTTTTTTGTAGTTTTTGTATGAGATATAAAAATTACACAATTTTATGTTTCTGTAAATTTCTCATTTTTATAGAATTTTTTGGTATTTTTCTCGAAGAGTCGAAGCAACGAGTGTTGGGACACTTGTAGGCTTCAACCATCGAGAAAAACTCTCCGAAACGGTGAGTTCTCGCTTTAGGTTTTTAGGACAGTGACTTAAGTCGCTGTAAGATCGTAGTAGGGACACTCGCAAAGTTTATTTTGTGAGTATGGGCGCTGCCCCTAACCCCGAAAGGGGCCTTCTCCCGCGATCGCGCCCGGAAACCGCTTAGCGGGATCGTTACGGAGAGGTGACTCATAAAATTGAAAAAAAAAAGATAAAATTATAGAAATTTTCTGTAAAATATATAATTTAGAATTATGTATAATTCTGTGATGATCATGGCCCAAGAACCCCAATGTGATTGGACTCAATGTGTTGTAATTCATAATACGGTCTGCGTGTCGTTTTTGTGGTTGTGCATATTGTATAGTGTATGCGACTTGCGCATTGTGCCTCTTCTTTTGAAATTCTAGTTGTAAATAGTTTTAGACTCGAATATAACTCGAGTTTCATATTTGTAATGTACAAAATGGAGCGGTGGAAAGTCCACTTGTAGACGGAGTTGCGAGAAGGGTGCCGACGACACATGGCGGTCAAAGGAGGCGCTTGGAGAAGCCGCTAACCCTAGGTTGACCGTCCGATCTTCTCATTGGCTTGAGAAGATCATAGTAGGGCCATGACCTAATCACAATTCAAAATTAATATATATATATGTATATATGTTTATATATATATATATATATATATGTATATTTTTATATATATATATATATATATATATATATATATATATATATATATATATATATATATATATATATATATATATATATATATATATATATTTGTTATGCTTGTATGTATGTGATGCATGCTAGTAGAATAATGCTTGTATGTATATGATGCATGCTAGGATATTTTTCTTGTATGTATATGATGCATGCTAGAATAATGCTTGTATGTATGTGATGCATGCTAATATAGGATAATAAAGGCCTTAATGCGTATATGATACACATTACGATTAGATTAGATCTTAATCGAATCAACTCGTAAATGCCTACCAAGTCCTTGATACCCATCACTACCTCGATCATTTGTAGTTGTTGAATCTGCCAAAGCAGAGCAACGCATATTATCTTGGTAGGGTGCGGAGGGACAATCTTGGTCCCTCTTATCACAGCTTGGGTTAGAGTAAGCTCAATTAGATTGAGTAAAACTAGTTAACTCAATTGGATCGAGTAGAACTATAGGCATATTCCAACCATTGGAAAGATAGGATAAGATCGCATTTACACTAAATCTTGGGCGATTTAGCCAAAGCTAACTCAAGGTCTCTTGTAAATGTGGGTCTTGATCCTATAAACAAGAGTTGCATAGAGATGTAATCGGTAATGTGTTACCCACCGATTGTACTAAGTCTTGGGCGATTTAGCCAAAGCTAACTCAAGGCTTAGTATGATGTGGATCTTGTCCCGCAAGAATTATAGCTAGTTTGTATGAATCTAGTAATGTGGTTTGACCACATCCATAACTCGATTCTATAAAATTCCTATAATTCAATGGGAGCATCATTTGATTAAAGGCCTAATTAAATGATAAAAGGAATATGATATTAATTCTCTTCATTATATGTTGTAGATTACTATGTCGATAAACACGAACACTCTCTCTCTGCCTTCTGTCCTTGAGAAGGACAAGCTCAATGGAGCAAATTTCCTGGACTGGTACAGGAACCCGAGAATTGTTCTCACCCAAGAAAGGAAACTGTACGTCCTGGAGCAGCCCATTCCGGAGGCACCTCCTACCACTACCTTGCGAGCTAACAAAGATGCTTACAAGAAGCATCAAGATGATGCATTAGATGTGTCATGTCTAATGCTCGCGACCATGAACTCTGAGCTTTAGAAGCAACACGAGTTCATGAATGCTTATGATATGGTTGAACATCTTCGTCAACTATATCAAGGACAAGCAAGGCACGAGAGATATGAAGTCTCTAAGGCATTGTTTGGTTCCAAAATGCAAGATGGGACTCCCGTAGGTCCATATGTACGCAATATGATTGGGTACGTAGAAAACCTACAGAGATTGGGATTCCCCCTTGGCCAAGAGCTGGCCACTGACTTGATCTTGCAGTCTTTGTCGCAAAGCTACAATCAATTTGTCATGAATTACAACATGAATAAAATTGATAAGCCACTGCCTGAGATGCTCAGCATGTTGAGAACTGCTGAGCTCAACCTTAAGAAGGGAAAATCTGACTCCATTTTGATGGTGCAAAAGAAGAAAGGCAAAGGCAAGCCTAAAGGTAAGGGAAAGTCCCAAGCCAAGGGCAAAGGCAAGAACTGAAACCCAATGGAGGGGTGGCCAAGGAAGGGGCTTGCTTCCACTGCAAGGAAGCTGGACACTGGAAGCGTAACTGCAAGGCATACCTGGAAGATCTTAAGAAGAAGAGAAGTGAGACTTCTACTTCAGGTATAAATGTTATAGAAGTCAATCTATCTATTTCTTCATCATGGGTATTAGATACCGGATGTGCATCTCACATTTGTACCAATGTACAGGCGCTGAGAAATAATAGGGCATTGACAAAAGGCGAGGTGGACCTACGAGTAGGCAATGGAGCAAGGGTTGCTACTATTGCTGTAGGAACTTATGATCTATCTCTGCCCTCTGGGCTTGTACTAGAATTAGATGAATGTTGTTATGTGCCTGCTTTAACTAAGAACATAATTTCGGTTTCTTGCTTGGACAAGAAAGGATTTACATTTATAATAAAGAACAAATGTTGTTCAGTTTATTTAAATGATATGTTCTATTGTAGTGCACCTCTAATGAACGGACTCTACTTTCTAGACTTAGAGAGCCCTATCTATAACATAAGTACCAAAAGGTTCAAGTCAAATGAGTTAAACCAAACCTATCTCTGGCATTGTCGCTTAGGTCACAAAAATGAGAGTCGCTTATCTCAGCTCCATAAGGATGGGCTGCTAGACTCATTTGATTTTGAATCATATGAGACATGAGAGTCTTGCCTTTTAGGCAAGATGACCAAGACTCCCTTTAGTGGACACAGCGAAAGAGAAATAGACTTGTTAGGACTTATACATAGTGATGTATGTGGCCCTTTCAATGTTGCTGCTAGTAGTGGTTATAGGTACTTCATTACATTTACTGATGACTTCAGTAGATATGGTTATGTGTATCTTATGACACATAAATCAGAATCCTTTGAAAAGTTCAAAGAATTCAAGAATGAAGTACAAAACCAGCTTGGCAAGAGTATTAAGATACTTCGATCAGATCGAGGTGGTGAATACCTTAGCCATGAGTTTGACTATCTAGAGTGTGGGATTCTATCCCAACTCACTCCTCCCGAACACCACAAAGGGAATGGTGTATCCGAAAGGAGGAATCGTACCCTATTAGATATGGTACGATCTATGATGAGTCACACAGATCTTCCTATATCCTTTTGGGGATATGCTCTAGACACAGCAGCCTTTACCCTTAACCCTGTACCATCCAAGGTTGTGATAAAGATGTCATATACGTTATGGACAGGGAGAAATCCCAAGATGTCTTTCATAAGGATTTGGGATTGTGAGGCTTACGTTCGACGTCAAGTCTCAGACAAACTAGGACCCAAATCCGATAGGTGCTATTTTGTTGGATATCCCAAGGACACAAAGGGATATTACTTCTACATTCCCAGTCAGCACAAAGTGTTTGTGGCAAAGACTGGGGTTTTTCTAGAAAGGGATTTTGTTTCTAGAAAAACTAGTGGGAGTACGTCCGATCTTGAAGAAATTCAAGATGAGGACCATAGCACTGAGGCCTTGATGGAGGTTGAACAGGAACCACAAAGTGTTGTGGGTGATGAGGTTGTTGCACAAAGAGTTGTGGAACAACCACCTGTTCAGGTAGACCTACCTCTTCGCAGATCTGATAGGGTATGTCGTCAGCCTAAGAGATACTCATTTTTCTTGTCTGACCATGATGACGTTATGCTCATTAAGAATGAGCCTACCTCCTATCAGGAAGCTGTGATGATCCCAGATTCTGAGAAATGGCTAGAGGTCATGAGATCCGAGATGGAATTCATGTACACCAACCAAGTATGGACTTTGGTTGATCCACCTGAAGGGGTCAAACCCATTAGGTGTAAGTGGGTCTTTAGGAGAAAGACTGACATGGATGGACTTACGCATACCTATAAGGGTCGATTGGTGGCTAAAGGTTTCAAGCAAATTCATGGTATTGACTATGATGAAACCTTTTCTCCAATGGCGATGTTTAAGTCCATTCGGATCTTACTTTCTATTGTAGCATACCACGATTATGAGATCTGGCAGATGGATGTCAAAACTACATTTCTGAATCGAAACTTACTCGAGGATGTGTACATGACACAACCTGAGGGTTTTGAAGATCCACAGTATACTGGGAAAGTATGCAAGCTGCAAAGGTCCATTTATGGGCTAAAGCAAGCTTCTCGAAGCTGGAATCTTCGATTTGATGATGCAATCAAACAGTTTGATTTCATCAAGAATGAAGATGAACCCTGTGTCTACAAGAGGGTTAATGGGAACACAGTTGTCTTCCTTGTATTGTATGTGGATGACATACTACTCATTGGGAATGACATCCCTTCGCTACAGTCTGTGAAGACTTGGCTGAGGACGTGCTTCTCAATGAAGGACTTAGGTGAAGCAGCCTGTATTCTAGGCATCAAGATCTATAGAGATAGATCTAAGAGATTGCTTGGCCTAAGTCAGAGTACATACATTGACACGGTATTACTACGGTTTGCCATGCAGAATTTCAAGAAGGGACTTCTACCGATGTCACATGGTGTGAGTCTTTCGAAGACTCAAAGTCCCTCTTCTAGAGAGGAGAGAGACCGCATGGATAAGATTCCTTACGCATCTGCTATAGGATCTATCATGTACACCATGCTGTGTACTCATCCTAATGTCTCGTATGCTTTGAGCATGACGAGTAGATACCACTCAGATCCAGGTGAGCATCACTGGATAGCAGTCAAGAATATTCTTAAGTACTTAAGAAGGACTAAAGAATATTTCTTGATATTTGGAGGCGATGAGGAGCTAGCTGTAAAGGGTTACAGTGAAGCCAGCTTCCAAACTGACCAGGATGATTATAGATAGCAGTCAGGGTTGGTGTTTTGCTTGAATGGTGGCACTGTGAGCTGGAAGAGTTCGAAGCAAAACACAGTTGCTGATTCTACAACAGAAGCTGAGTATATTGCTGCATCTGAGGCAGCAAAGGAGGCAGTTTGGATCTGCAAGTTCATTACTGAGCTTGGGGTGGTTCCTAGCATAGCATATCCCATAGAGATCTATTGTGACAACAATGGAGCGATTGCACAGGCTAAGGAACCTCGCTCACACCAGCGGACCAAACACATACTACGACGCTTCCATCTCATTCGAGAGATTATCGATAGAGGAGATGTGAAGATTTGTAGAGTACCCACAAAGGTTAACATCGCAGATCCCTTGACCAAGGATTTGGCACAGAAAAAGCATGATGGTCACACTAGGTCATTGGGTATTAGATACTATGGTGATTGACACTAGTGCTAGTGGGAGATTGTTAGTGAAAGCCCTAGAGCTAATCATGTGATGATTGTTTTATGGACTTTATTGTATCATATTCCTATTTATAAAGGCATGGTTATTATATTTACTTGTATTGGTGCCAAATAACTAAATATAATAATGTCCTTGAGTAGTAGGTTCTTATCTATATCAATCGATTGGTTGAATCGATAATGAGATGATATAAAGAACACTACTCTTAATCATTCCTAGTCGAGTATTAACATTCAGGGACAATGTTAATGTGTATAGACTAGCATGTATGTCAATACGATGACTTGATCTCACAAGTCATGGATATGAGATATCAAGTTGGCACATGGATATACATTAGAGAATGTATACTGAATGACCCGCCAAGAGAAAGTATCGTGGATCGTTATATGAGTGTCATATACTTTCTCATGTGGCTATTAGTATGACTATTAGTCCTTAGACCTGAAATCACCATGGTTCCCTACATAAGGAGTTGCATACTTTGGCTTCGTCAAACGTCACCCGTAAATGGGTGGACTATAAAGGCGATTACTGGGTATGTGACAAATTATACGGAGGGATGTGAGTGATGTAGATGGGATCTATCCCTCCTATATGACGGGAGAGACATCGTTATTCTTGATAGAGTGAGACCACGAAGTGCATTGCCATGCCCAAATGAGTCAATATGAGATATTGAGCTCATTTGATTATAGTGAGTCTACTTGGAGTTCAAGATATAGATTGTACCGAGGATAACACGGTCTATGCCTCATGAATGGTCAATCTAGATGTCAAGGATAGAGGGACATTGTCACATATTGTGAGAGTCACAATTAGTAGTCACAAAGGTGATGTTGGAGCTCAACATTCTTGTAACTTGGGTAGCAATGATGTGTTGCTAGATACCGCTCATTGCTTATGTTCCTAAATCGGTTTAGGGACATTGCCAACATTACAAGAACCTATAGGGTCACACACAAAGGGAAATTAGATGGAGATTAGGTTCATATGATGAACCATGAGGATTAGGTTCATGGGATGAACCAAATTGGATTAAGAGTAATCCAAATTAGACTAATTGAGTTAGACTCAAGTTGATTCAAGTGTTGAATGAGTCTAATTTAGATTTGATTCATCAAATCAATTTAAATTAATGAATAGAGATTCATTAAATTAAAATTGACTTGAATCAAATGGTTGGATTTGATCAACCATGGGAGATAAGAGGTCAAGTTTGACTTGACTTGATAGGGAAGATGAAAGGTCAAGTTTGACTTGACCAAATGCCATGTCATGATGATGACTTGGCATGACCGGCCAATGATGATCTTCCACATCATCATTGACTTATCATGTGGTTCCACCTCATGAGGGAGACCAAGAGCCATTGGCTCTTGGAGTTACATGCATGCATGTAACTCCCACCCATTGAAGTGGTCGGCCACTTCTTGATGAGGAGAGATTTGATTTAGGGTAACTCCATCTTCTTCTTCCTTGGATCATCTTCTTCCTTGGTTCTCTTCCTCTCTTGCTCTCCCAAACCTCCATTGCCGAGACCTTCAAGGAGTGCTAGCACACTCAAGATTGTCTTTGCTCCACCTATTGCTTGTGTGGATACCAATAGAGGAGTGTGCACTTGACACTCTTGAGTTCCGGCAATCCATTTGAACGAGCGGGATAAGCGAAGGGCATCGCTTCAAGGGTAACTTCTTATCATGTAGATCTAGAGTAGATCTAAAGGTATTAAACACATACATGTTAGTTTTATTTTTATACTTTGCACGGATCCGTGGTCGGGGCTTCCGAGGTTTTCGCAATGCAAAAAGTGGTTTTTACAGCTCGAAAAACCCAACAGACTCCACCATGGAAGTTGAGTATGTGGTACCCTCTGAGACAGCCAAAGAAGTTGTATGGCTCAGGAACTTCTTGATGGACTTGGATGTGATTCCTGGTTTGCCCAGAACTATCACAATTTATTGCGATAATAGTGGTGTAGTTGCAAACTCGAAGTAACCACGAGCCCATAAGGCAAGTAAACACATAGAGCGCAAGTACCACCTAATACGAGAGATCGTAAAGAGGGTAGAAGTTGCTGTCGCCAAGATTGCATCAGAGGATAACCTGGTAGATCCTTTCACTAAGGCCTTTCTAGTGAGAGATTTTGATAGGCATGTGGAGGGAATGAGAATCAGATGTATAGTAGTATGAGGACAGCATAGTCTTTTAGTATATGTGGGAGATTGTTGGGATATATATTGAAAAGTCTATTCTTTGTATGAACATCTTTATTTTTGAAATAAGAATCACATGATTATTATTTGCATATTGTCTGATATATTACATTATAGATAACATGGTGTGTGGTGTCACATGGAAGATCATATTATCAGTTCCTTGTAGAGTATAAGTAGAGGCTCACAACCGAGATGGTTTTAGACAAACCATTGGTATGGTTGTAGTGTAATTTGGTATTGGTTTGTCTTGACCATAGAATTACACTAGTACACTTTGTGTGTATTGAGTAGGACCGACTTAGAGGTGATTCAATTTACTACTGACTACATAATTGAATCGGACCTCGGATATTATGGTGTACATGCTCTTAATCCCGCCATAATAACAGGCACATGTACTTTGTATTTATTTCTTTGATTTACCAATAGGCGAGATTTATAGATTAAATCAATAGGCTCCGTAAGTTGGGAAATGATATTATTTACATGGTGTGTCGTTGATTATAGGAGGAAACTGTGTCCTATGTTTTAGGATGATGATGTCCTCTTGAGGAGCTCATAAGGATCATCATGTAAACCCTGCAGGTGGACTTGGTCCGCATGATGATGAGGTTGAGTGGTACTACTCATGTAGTTAGATGTTGATTAATTAATTGTCAGTAAATTAATTAATTGACGGACATTCGATATCTTAAACATGGGGAGACATTTGTACAATTAATATATGGAGCCCATATTTATTTATGGGGGTTGGTGAGTAGATCAATGATAATCTTCTAGTGGAATGGATTATCATTAATGGATCGGATTTTATGTGGGCTAGATCCATTGGGTGGCCAAGATCCAACTCCTCCTCATGGTCCCTATTGTAGCCTATTAAAACCCTCATGAAACCTAGATCCAACGGACACGATTAAAAGGAGGTTTGGGCAAAATCTATAAATAAAAGGAAAAGGCTTGGGTGACATGATAGAATTGGAATTCTAGGGTTTGCTCTTTGGCCTGCGACAAGAGTTAGGGTTTCTTCCCTTGGAGCTCTTGGTTGGCACCCACACTTTCTCCCTCTCCTTAGGGCCGGTGGACACCAACCTTGGTGGTTGGTGGTTGGCACAAGAAAGGAGAAGAAGGATTTGGTTATTCTTTCCTTTGTTCAGAGCGAGCAAGGAAGGGAAGAACGAGATCTAGAAGGTTTTAATTCTTGGAGGATTGTTGTCCACACAACGTCCAAGAAGAGGATAGGTCATACAATAGAATATCAAGAGGTAAACAAGAGGTATAATTCTTGTTTTGGTTTCCTTTTGTTCCTGTGTATTATGTTTGTAATTGTATGTGGATAATTTACTTCGACCCCGAAGATAAACACAAAAACCGGTGATTCGTACATCATCTATTTCGCGGCTAATCGAGGAAAAGAGTTAGGTTGCTTGAACAACAAGTTTGTTCAAGAGACCACTCGAATCGAATAGCATGATGATGGATCGGTTGCTTGGGTAATCCGTCTTCGTCAAGGATTAATTTTTTTAATCCGGGGACGTAGATAGGATCGCCATGCACGAGCGGCCGAAGTGGGAAGCAATTCTCTTCAAGCTGGCAGCTGCTAGCAATATCTGGCAACTGTCGCGCGTGGGCAGTTGCCAGCTGTCACGAGCACATGTTGTAGGGGCATGATGACGCGGCAGGGGAGTTCATCGCCACCCCTGAATCGCGCACCTGGGTGGTTCATCACCGTCTCAGCTAAAGCATTTGTTCCAGGTTCCACACGACCCAGTTGGGTCATTCATTGTTGTCCCTGGATTGCGCACAACTATTGTGGCGACCCCGTCCCTCCGCATCTTGTACTCGGTCACAGTAGAGTCAACATGTTATTCAAATTAAATCAGTAATGTGTAATATAAATAAAAAACTAATGTTTTTATTTTTCATAAGTTTATCGTACTTTATCCTTCAGGTGATTCATGTGTTCTTGAAGTCTTCGACTGTGAGCTCATCCATTGCTTCCACCAGGGCAGGTATATATTTTGTATATTCATAAATTTATAGCATTATCATTTTATAATATATCTAGAAGAATTTATTTTGAATATAAATTTATTGTTATATTAATATGGATGAAATATAGAAAAAAAAATTAATCCTTGATATAAATTCAGAAACAGGACAAATGGAGAGAGAAAAAGTTGGATGTATAAAAAGAATTTACCAGAACATCGTGGTTTAACTGATGAATTTATTATTGGGTTGGAGCAATTTTTAAATTTTTCTAGTAGAAATGTTGAGTTTATGGATGGGAATAAATTAAGGTATTCGTGCAAAAATGTCATAATGGTAAATTTTTTCAGTATCATAAAGTTCGAGAACATCTTTGTAGATTTTGTTTTACTCTAAATTATTATAATTGGACATGTCATGGTGAACCATTCATATCCGATGAAGAGGTTGGACGAAACCTACAAAGGAAAGTTAGTGGAGGTCAAAGATATTATGATCAATTCAATCCATATCATAGGATGGTAGTTGATGCAGCTGGTCATAATTTGAATACCAAATCAAACGTTGCAAGTTCCAGTTATCCTCAAACAATTGAACACATGTATACTAGTTATTCATCGTTGTTGGAGGAGGTAGAAGTAATTGGTGTTCATGAAAATGTATACAATGAACCATATCTCAAAATTTCAAGACGTGTTGAGAGCTGCAGATGAACTCATATGGTCTAGTTGTGATAGTCACACTAAATTATCTCTCACCGCAAGATTGTTGAATGTTAAAGCTGAGCATAATGTGTTCGAAGATTGTTTTAATAATTTTGTTCAAGTTATTGGAGAAGTATTTCCACATGATCACATAATGCCGAATGATTTTTACAGTATGAAAAAATTTATGAAAGATTTAGGTCTTTCGGTGCAAAGAATTGATGTTTACAGAGATGATTGTATGCTATATTGGGAAGATAATACAGATTTAGAGACTTGTAAATTCTATAATCAATGTAAGTACAAGAGTACCACAAGATTGAATTGTAATAATCGATGTAAATCATTCAGACAAATGTTCTATTTGCCTTTAACTCCTAGATTGCAAAGGCTTTATACATCAAAGGTAACTGCTGAATACATGACTTGGCATGCAAATCATGAAACAGAGGAGGGGCTAATGTGTCATCCATCAGATGCAGAGGCATGGAAAATTTTTGATAGAACATATCCTGAGTTTGCGAATGAGACTCGAAACATCAGGTTGGGTCTATGTGCTAATGGATTTGCTCCATTTGGCAAATCAGGAAGAACTTATTCTTGCTGACCAATTATCATAACTTTGTATAATCTTCCACTCGGTATGTGTATGAAAACACCATATATGTTTTTAACATTGATTGTGGCCGACCCTCATAATCCTAAGAAGTTAATAGATGTTTACATGCAACCACTGATTGTCGAGCTGAAACAACTATGGGATGAGGGTGTTTCTACATATGATGTCCATACTAATCAGATGTTCACAATGAGAGTTGCGCTTTTTTGAACCGTTAATGATTTTCTTGCTTATGGTATGTTATCAGGATAGAGTACCGTGGGGATTTTAGGATGTCCAATATGTATGGAGAGATCAAAGTCATTCAGATTGATACATGGAAAGAAATCGAGTTATTTTGATTGTCATAGACAATTTTTATCGCCTAATCATAAATTCAGAATAAATAAAGAATAATTCACTAAGAATAAAATTGAAAGAACACCTCCGCCAATGAGATTCTGTTGGGATGTATACTGAAAAGTCTATCTTTTGTATGAACATCTTTATTTTGAAATAAGAATCACATAATCATTGTTTGCATATTTATGGTTATGAATATTGTCTAATACATTACATTGTAGATGACATGGTGTGTAGTGTCACATGGGAGATCATGTTATCAGTTCCTTGTAAAGTATAAGTACAGGCTCACAACCAAGATGGTTAAGGACAAACCATTGGAATGGTTGTAGTGTGATTTGGTATTGGTTTGTCTTGACCATAGAATTACACTAGTACACTTTGTGTGTATTGAGCAAGACCGACTTAGAGGTGATTTGTTTATTGCTAACTATATAATCAAATCGGACCTCAGATATTATGTTGTACATGCTCTTAATCCCGATATAATAACAGGCACATATACTTAGTATTCATTTCTTTGATTTACCAATGGGCGAGATTTATAGAGTAAATCGATAGGCTCGGTAAGTTGGGAAATGGTATTATTTATATGGTGTGCCGTTGATTATAAGAGGAAATCGTGTCCTATATATTAGGATGATGATGTCCCCTTGAGGAGCTCATAAGGTTCATCATGTAAACCCTGCAGGTGGACTTGGTCCGGCATGATGATAAGGTTGAGTGGTACTACTCATGGAGTTAGATGTTGATTAATTAATTGTCAGTAAATTAATTAATCGACGGACATTCGAGATCTTAAACACGAGGAGATAAATGTACAAATAATATATGGAGCCCATATTAACTTATGGGGGTTGGTGAGGTAGATCAATGATAATCCTCTAGTGGTATGGATTATCATTAATGGATCGGACTTTATGTGGGCTTGATCCATTGGGTGGCCAAGATCCAACTCCTCCTCATGGTCCCTATTGTAGCCTATTAAACCCTCATGGAGCCTAGATCCAATGATGGAAAATGAAACTTTAGATCTGACGGTGGAGATTAAATCTCTAGATCCGACGGTTGAGATTAAATCTCTAGATCTAACGGTTGAGATTAAATCCCTAGATATGACGGTGAAGATTAAAAGGAGGCTTAAGCCTAGCTCTATAAAAGGAGGCTTAAGGGGTGGGCGGCAAGAGCATGGATGGGAGATTAGGGTTTTGCTTCCCTTGGCTTGGGCGGCAACTAAGCGAGGCTAGGGTTTGTTAGGCGGCAACTAGGAGGTGGCTAGGGTTTGCTTCTCATCTTGGGCGGCAACCTAGGGTTGTCTTCTCCTCTTGGCCGGCGGCAACAACACCACCATCTTCTCCTTTGGCGGCCAGCGCCACCCTCTTCTCCTCTTCCTTGGTCGGCGGCAAGAGCTAGGGATTCTTCCCTTGGAGCTTTTGGCCGGCGCCTACACTTCTATCTTCATCTCCTTGGCTGGCGGCAACCACCAAGCAAGGTGGCTTGGTGACCGGTTCTAGATAGGAAGAAGAGTTTTGTTTTATAATCTTCCTTTGCTTGGGGTGAACAAAGAAAGGAAGATTGGTGATCTAGGAGGCTTCGACTTTTGAAAGATCGTCGCCCACACGACATCCAAAAGGAGGAAGGACATACAATAGAAGATCGAGAGGTATAATGCTTGTTTATATTCTTTTGTATTATGTCTATAATTGTTTTCAATTATATGCACATTGTATGTTTTTATATGTGTCTTGATTTACTTGGACCCCGAATACAAATGCAAAAACCGGCGGTCCGTACATCGTCTATTTCACGGCTATTTGAAGAATAGAGGTAGGTTGCTTGAACAACAAGTTTGTTTAAGTGACTACTCTAATCGAATAGCACGATGATGGAATGGTTTCTTGGGTAATCCCTTTTTGTCTAGGATTAATTTTTTTAATCCGAGGACGTAGATGGGATCGCCATGAACAAGCGACCGAATTGAAGGGGGAAGCGAAGTTTCCTCCCTTCAAGTGGTATCAGAGCTACGGTTTTCGATTTTGTGTGTTTAGGATTTGGTTACTTTTATGCACTTTTCATATATTGTATGTGCCGGATAATAGTAGGATGTGCTTAGGTTAACATTTTGGTTGCAGACATAGGTTCCAACTATTATGGCCATATGTGTGTATGTGATTGTATGTGTGTAATTGTATATTATTTGAATCCTCGGGGTTGACGAGGCTAGTATTTAATTTTTATAATTAAGTACGTCATTGTTTAGCTACTCATTTATTTAAGTTTACTTTCGATCTAGATTACATGTACACTCCTTCGTGGAGTATAGGATCGATGGATGTAAATTAAAATAGTTATTCTCGGCTCGGATCTCTGGATGGCTTGCACATGGCGTAGGGAGGAGCGGATGAGATGGCGATACGACATGAGGTATATTGGAGAACAAAAGCCATAATAGTTGGAAAATATTTCTTTTTCATATTTATTGCTTATTGTTTGATATGCATGTCGTGTGCTAGGAAAATTCCTCAATTTTAAATTACTAAGTGGGAGAGGGATATTTTTATAAATTCCCACAGCCTTCATTACGATTTGATATGTGATGCAAACAAACTTGTGCATTGGCTCTGAGTACCTTCCTCCCCATCGGATGAGTTTGTTTGCGGATCACAGGGTCGAATATGGTTATAGAAAATTATTAAGGAGCGTGTGTACTTCCCCATCGGAAGGCACATAACCCGAGATAATTACCTTGGTACAAAGTAATGGTGAACACTTAGATGCAAATAGGAGTATCCTCCCCATCGGAGTCACTGCTTTTATTTGTAGGGCCAAAGAGGAACCAACTATTAATTTTATTTGTCAAAAAGTTAGGTTGACAAGATAATAAAATTAATGGGTAAAACCTTTTACAAATGTAGAATTTGTATACGTCCACACGATCGTGGCATACAATATTCTCAGTGTTTTGAGGTGTTGGTTGATTTTGAAATTTTATTGTTTGAGGAATCAATAAATTTTTGAATCTAAAGTTTTGATCTATGTGATTCTTAGGTTTTTCAAAAATGACTTTCAACCCACTTGCTGTGATACTAAAGGAAAATAAACTTACTGTACCTAATTATGTTGATTGGAAAAGGGATCTAGATATTGTCTTAACTGCTGAGGAGTACAAGTATGTACTCTTCGAAGAGTATCCTCCTAAGCCGGCAAATGAGCTGGAAGTCCTTGGAGCTGGATGGGGAAACCCAGGTCGATATCATTCTCCAGTCTCTACCTAGGAGTTTTGAGTAGTATCGCCTGAATTACAACATGAATAAGATGTTGTATTCGTTGGCGGAGCTTCTGACAGAACTCCAAGCTGTAGAAGGGCTTGCTCAGGCTCAGGCCATGGTTGCCCAAAAGGTTTCTACTTCTAAGTCGAAAGGCAAGAAGAAGAAGAAACAAGGTGGAGCAAAGGTGGTGGGAGGATCTCAGTGACGAGTGAAGAAGCCGAAAGGCAAGTGCTTCACTTGCAAGCAGACTGGACATTGGAAGGACTGTCCCAACCAGAAGCAGAACAAAGGTAAATCCTTTGGTCTAGTCGTTGAAACATGTTTAGCGGTGTTATCTACCAACACCTAGTGTGTAGATATGGGAGCCACTGATCATGTCTGCAATACTTTGTAGGGGTTTCAAGAAACTAGATTACTGGCTGAATGGGAGATTACCGTATACTTGGGCGATGCCACAAAGGTGGCGGCTGTTACAGTGGGAGATGTTTATTTGTCTTTTGAGAGGAATAGAGTTTTGGTTCTTAAAAATTGCCTTTATGTACCTTTATTTAGAAAGAATTTGATTTCAGTTTCAAAATTGTTTATGGATGGATATTCTATTTCTTTTAATGACAGAGTTGTTATAAAAAGGAATAGGGAGATTATCTATTCTGGTGCATTAATAGAAAATTTATATACACTTGAACCAAACTCTCCCACGATGAAAATAGAAGTAAATAACTCATCTTCTAATTCCAATAAGAGAAAAGAACCTTCGAAGATGAACCAAACATATCTTTGGCATCTAAGGCTAGGTCATATTAACCTAAGTAGAATTCAAAGGTTGATAGCTAATGGACCTCTGGGTTCATTAGTGGTGGAAGATTTCCCAACCTGCGAATCTTGCTTGGAAGGAAAAATGACCAAGAGGCCTTTTAAGGCCAAGGGGTATAGAGCCAAAGATGTGTTGGAATTGGTTCATTCTAATTTTTGTGGTCCTATGTCTATCCAGGCAAGAGGTGGTTTTGAATATTTCATCTCCTTTATAGACGATTATTCGAGATATGGATACATTTACTTGATGCGCCGCAAGTCTGAATGCTTTGACAAGTTCAAAGAATTCAAGACTGATGTGGAGAAACGTCAGGATAAAAGTATCAAGATACTACGATCTGATCGTGGTGGTGAGTACCGCTTGGGAGATTTTAGGAATTACTTATCAGAGGCTGAGATTCAATCCCAATTGTCTGCACCTGGCACACCCCAGTAGAATGGTGTAGCAGAGCGAAGGTATAGGACTCTTATAGAGATGGTTAGATCAATGATGAGTTATTCTGAGTTGCCAGATTCGTTCTGGGGATATGCTCTAGATACGGCAGTGTATATTCTAAACTTGGTTCCATCTAAATCAGTGCCTTCTACTCCCACAAAATTGTGGACTGGACGAAAGCCTAGTCTGAGACATATTCGGATTTGGGGGAGTCTAGCACACGTGCTGAAGGCAGATGCTGGTAAGTTGGAACCTCGTACAGAAGTGCGCATGTTCATTGGCTATCCTAGAGGAACGAAAGGTGGTTTGTTTTATAGTCCTAGAGATCATAGGGTGATCATCAGCACGAACACCAGATTTCTAGAAGAAGACTATGTGATGAACCACAAGCCCATGAGTAAGATTATTCTAGAGGAATTGTGAGGGGAAGTCACTACTTTAGTACCACCAGTACAAGAGGATATACCACAAGTCACTGCACCGCGTGTCATAGAGGATACACAGGTGATACCTCATCGTAGTGGGAGGGTTGTGAGACAGCCTGATAGATTCATGTTCTTGGGAGAATCTTCTGATTTGGTCCTTGGCGAACATGAACCTGATCCCTGGACATATGACAAGGCAATCCAAGATAAAGATGCGGTATCTTGGCAAAGTGCAATGAATGATGAGATTGAATCTATAGATTCAAATCAGGTCTGGGCGCTAGTAGAATCACCCAATGGTGTAAAAGCCATTAGATGCAAGTGGATCTACAAAAGAAAGAGAGGAATAGACGGGAAGGTTGAGACCTTCAAAGAGAGGCTTGTTGCGAAGGGGTATACTCAGAAAGAGGGTATCGATTATGAGGAGACCTTTTCGCCGATAGCCATGCTTAAGTCTATCCGGATTCTCTTATGTATTGCTACTCATATGGATTATGAAGTATGGTAGATGGATGTCAAGACAACTTTCCTTAATGGAAGTCTTGAGGAAAACATCTATATGAAGCAACCAGAGGGATTCATTGCAAAGGGCAAAGAGCATCTTGTGTGCAAGCTTAATCGATCCATTTATGGATTGAAGCAAGCTTCGAGATCTTGGAACATCCGCTTTGATGAGGTAATCCAGTCTTATGGATTTATTCAAAGTCCGGATGAGTCTTGTGTATACAAGAGATGTGACGGAAACGTAGTGGGATTTCTTGTACTATATGTAGATGATATTTTGTTAATTGGCAACAATGTCAAGGTGTTATCGTACGTAAGGGTATGGTTGTCCAAACAGTTTGATATGAAGGACTTGGGAGAAGTGGGACACATCCTTGGGATCAAAGTTACAAGGGATCGCAAGAAAAGGATGTTGTG
Organism: Wurfbainia villosa; assembly: GCA_025175895.1. NCBI lineage: Eukaryota > Viridiplantae > Streptophyta > Magnoliopsida > Zingiberales > Zingiberaceae > Wurfbainia > Wurfbainia villosa. Next base: position 29,477,065 of record CM046000.1, on the reverse strand, counting down.
CTTATCTCAAGCTTCATACATAGACACCATTATGAATCGTTTTAGCATGCAAAACTCCAAGAAAGGTTTTCTACCTTTTAGGCATGGAGTTCCTTTATCTAAGGAGATGTGTCCTAGAACATCTAAGGAGATAGAGGAGATGAAGGTGGTTCCTTATGCTTCGGTAGTAAGAAGCCTCACGTATGCGATGCTATGTACGAGACCGGATATCTGCTTTGCCGTGGGCATGGTTAGCAGATATTAGAGTAATCCAGGACAAGGACATTAGACTGCGGTAAATCATATATTGAAGTACCTGAGAAAGACTAGGGATTATATGCTAGTTTACCAGACAGACCAATTACTCCCTGTGGGTTACACAGATTCCAACTTCTAATCAGATAGGGATACCAGCAAGTCTACCTCAGGTTTTGTGTTTACTTTGGGAGGTGGAGCCATTGTATGGAGGTGTGTCAAGAAGAAATGTGTGGCGGGCTCTACCATGGAAGCTGAATATGTGGCAGCCTCTTAGGTGGCCAAAGAAGCTGTGTGGCTCAGGAACTTCTTGATGGACTTGGATATAATTCTTGGTTTGCCCAGAACTATCATAATTTATTGTGATAATAGTGGTGTAGTTGCAAACTCGAAGGAACCATGAGCCCATAATGCAAGTAAACACATAGAGCGTAAGTACCACCTGATACGAGAAATCGTAAAAAGAGGAGAAGTTGTTGTAGCCAAGATTACATCGGAGGATAACCTGGCAGATCCTTTCACTAAGGCCCTTCCAGTGAGAGCTTTTGATAGGCATGTGGAGGGAATGGGAATTAGATGTATGGCAGTTTGAGGACAGCATAGTCTTTTAGTATAAGTGGGAGATTATTGGGATGTATACTGAAAAGTCTATCTTTTGTATGAACATCTTTATTTTGAAATAAGAATCACATGATCATTGTTTGCATATTTATGGTTATGCATATTGTCTAATACATTACATTGTAGATAACATGGTGTGTAGTGTCACATGGGAGATCATGTTATCAGTTCCTTGTAAAGTATAAGTAAAGGCTCACAACCGAGATGGTTATGGACAAACCATTGGAATGGTTGTAGTGTGATTTGGTATTGGTTTGTCTTGACCATAGAATTACACTAGTACACTTTGTGTGTATTGAGCAGGACCAACTTAGAGGTGATTCGATTTATTGCTGACTACATAATCGAATCGGACCTCAGATATTATGTTGTACATGCTCTTAATCCCGATATAATAACGAGCACATATATTTAATATTCATTTCTTTAATTTACCAATGGACAAGATTTATAGAGTAAATCGATAGGCTTGGTAAGTTGAGAAATGGTATTATTTATATTGTGTGCCGTTGATTATAGGAGGAAACCGTGTCCTATATATTAGGATGATGATGTCTCCTTGAGGAGCTCATAAGGTTCATCATGTAAACCCTGCAGGTGGACTTGGTCCGGCATGATGATAAGGTTGAGTGGTACTACTCATGGAGTTAGATGTTGATTAATTAATTGTCAGTAAATTAATTAATCGACAGACATTCGAGATATTAAACACGGAGAGATAAATGTACAAATAATATATGGAGCCCATATTAACTTTTGGGGGTTGGTGAGGTAGATCAATGATAATCCTCTAGTGGTATGGATTATTATTAATGTATCGGACTTTATGTGGGCTTGATCCATTGGGTGGCCAAGATCCAACTCCTCCTCATGGTCCCTATTGTAGCCTATTAAACCCTCATGGAGCCTAGATCCAATGATGGAAAATGAAACTTTAGATCTGACGATAGAGATTAAATCTCTAGATCCGAGGGTTGAGATTAAATATCTAGATCTGACGGTTGAGATTAAATCCCTAGATCCGACGATGGAGATTAAAAGGAGGCTTAAGCCTAGCTTTATAAAAGAAGGCTTAAAGGGTGGGCGGCAAGAGCATGGATGGGAGATTAGGGTTTTGCTTCCCTTGGCTTGGGCGGCAACTAAGAGAGGATAGGGTTTGTTAGGCGGCAACTAGGAGGTGGCTAGGGTTTGCTTCTCATCTTGGGCGGCAACCTAGGGTTGGCTTCTTCTCTTGGCCTGCGGCAACAACACCACCATCTTCTCCTTTGGCCGGCGGAGCCACCCTCTTCTCCTCTTCCTTGGCCAGCGGCAAGAGCTAGGGATTCTTCCCTTGGAGCTTTTGGCCGGCGCCTACACTTCTATCTTCATCTCCTTGGCCGGCGGCAACCACCAAGCAAGGTGGCTTGGTGGCCAGTTCTAGATAGGAAGAAGAGTTTTATTTTATAATCTTCCTTTGTTCAGGGTGAACAAAGAATGGAAGAATGGTGATCTAGGAGGCTTCGACTTTTGGAAGATTGTCGCCCACACGGCGTCCAAAAGGAGGAAGGACATACAATAGATGATCGAGAGGTATAATGCTTGTTTATATTCTTTTGTATTATGTCTATAATTGTTTTCAATTATATTCATGTTGTATGTTTTGATATGTGGCTTAATTTACTTGGACCCTGAATACAAACGCAAAAATCGGCATTTCGTACATCGTCTATTCCGCGGCTATTCGAAGAATAGAGGTCGGTTGCTTGAACAAAAAGTTTGTTTAAGTGACCACTCTAATCGAATAGCACGACAATGGAACGGTTGCTTGGGTAATCCCTTTTTGTCTAGGATTAATTTTTTTAATCCGGGGACGTAGACGGGATCGCCATGAACAAGCGACCGAATTAAAGGGGGAAGCAAAGTTTCCTCCCTTCAGATTCACTTGTCATTTCTTATGCCATAGAGTGTTTGACTTTCCATATGTTATTGAAGAACCAAATGTTACAACATATGACTATGAAATTACACATAAATGGACTAAATGGAGTATATTTTGGGATTTATCGTATTGGCAGATTAATTTGATTCATCACAATCTTGATGTAATGCATATTGAGAAGAATGTTTTTGATAATCTGATAAATATGGTGATGGATATTATTGGAAAAACAATTGACAATCTTAATGTAAGAAATGATATGCATCTCATCTGTAAACGACCCGCCCTTAACATTGATGAAAATAGTAGGGGACCAAAACCAAAAGCAGTTTATACATTGAATAAGGATCAGAGACGGATTGTTTGTGAATGGTTGAAATCATTGAGATTTCCTTATGGTTATGTCTCTAATCTTGGTAGATGCATAGATTTGAAGGAATGCAAATTGATTGGTTTGAAAAGTCATGACTATCATAAGGAACTGTTACCAAATTTTATATGGGGTGCAATTACGGAATTAAGTATTTTCCTTCATGATATTTGTTCGACAATATTGAGTCATTCACACATGGAGACATTAGAGAGAGATATTCTAATCATTTTGTGTAACTTAAAAAGAATATTTCCACCGGCGTTTTTTCATTCCATGGAACATCTTTTGGTTCACTTGCCATATAAGGCTAAAGTTAGAGGTCATGTTCATTTTTGATGGATGTATCCTTTGAAAGGTGAACTGTTTCTTTTTTTTTATCATTGTTAGTGCATTTGATCAATTTTAGTATAAAGTAATTTCTAATACATTTTGTTTTATTACTATTAGATTCCTCTATCACTTGAAAAAAAAAGTGAAAAATAAGGCTCATGTTGAGGCTTCTATTGTTATTGCATATATTGTGGAGGAAGTTACAACTTTTGCATCATATTATTTTGAACCTCACATTCAATGCAAAAGTCGTAGAGCAGGAAGAAATGATAAGGATCCTATTGATCCTAATTTGAAGTCATTCTCAATTTTTAATTACCTTACCGAGTGGATCTTGCACAAGTGGATACTTAATTGGTCAAGAGTGCCGAGCATCCCACACATGTATTTTACTGAACTGTCCAAAAGTAATGTTGTATTTTGAGTGAGTATATAAATGTTATATTATATATTTCATATATCATAAATTATTGTTCATGTTATATTTAATTTTATGGTAGGATTTTCCAAACCCTATATTCTGAGCTTCCGGAGCATGAGTTTGATCGTTTCTGCGATAAAGAATTTGCACCATGGTTCAAAAAATATGTAAGTAGTCTATGATAATAAAATTGATAAATCTTGACTTTAACACATACTTATTTGACTTTAGGTTCTTGATAATCACACTCACATTGAGCAAGAACTAGTAAAGCAATTGTCATGGGGTCCAAACTCAGTGGTGAAAACTTGGTCGGTATATTTCATAAACAGATATAATTTTCATATTCAAGAATATAGAACTGGGAAAGCTACAATGAATAGTTGGGTTTGTGTTCATCCATCTAGTGATGGAGCTGTAAGGAATGATTTTTATGGCTTGCTAGATGAAATTTTAGAGGTAGCGTACCCGGGCTTATATTTACGAGTTATTTTATTTATGTGTCATTGGTTTGACCCTATCAAAGGCATGATAGTGCATCCATAGTTTAATTTTGTTGAAATAAATTACATAAAATTATACAAGAGGTATGAACCATTTGTGTTAGCATAACAAGCGATTCAAGTATTTTATGCTTTATATCCTAGTCTGAGACGAGACAAAAGTGTAAAAAAATTGAGGAACATTGGGAAGACATAGCATATCAACAAAATGAAGTTGTCAATACATTTCATATAGAAGAATATAATATTTCAACATTACGAGATCCCAGCAGCATAGTAATAGTCGTTGATGCAAGTGAAATTAATGACGATGAAGACAAGGAATTTAATTTAGAGGATGACAATAATGATGACGATGACGGTGACGATGACGATATCGAATAGATGTATGACCAGGATGAAAATCACAATGCAGACTTCGATTTATAATTATGGGTAACTTTTATGGAGTACCAATTATATTTCAATTTACTGTCTAATTCTAAATTTCATATATTTGATATATTAATGAACTGTCTTTTTTTTGTAGGTTATCCAGTTGTTATGGATATGGTAATTTTTTCCTATTGCTCATATTATAAATTCGATATGAAACTGTAATTCTTTTTTTTTACTGTCATATTCTTCTAATAATTATGATTGTTAGTTTTGATGTGCCAGTCATAGATGGAGTAGTGATGGAAGATGACAGTCTTCCTCTGCTTCATCCCTTGCACAGTTTGATGCTCTTGCAGGAAATGTGCCCGCCACCTCTTCTCCAATTGCAGGATCATCTAGTTTTCAACAGATATCTGCTAATGTATCTTCCCCAGTACAACAATCAATCATTGAGAGGGAAGATACACGAGAATTCATATCTCCGTGCGGAGATTCGTAAGTATTCAAGTTTTAAATTATCTATATTTTTAATACGATATGTATTTTTATAAATATCTAACATGGTTTGTTTTTATTTTATGTCAGATTTACAAATTCTGTATATGTTATTCATGAGGTGAATAAAATAGTGAATAACAGGAGCTTCTATGACTTATACGAGCATGTCGGAAGAAGTAAAAATTTTGTGGTTGAATGAGTTCAAAGTAAGTTATTTAAATCATTTTGTATATAAAATTGCAGTTAATATAATCAATTCAATTTTTCTCTACTGCAGCGGTTATTTACTTGAGAGGAGAGTGAAACACTAGAGGATTAGGAGGATTTTCAAGAAAAAGTGTGGCGAACATATCAGAAACATACTCAGTCATGCGAAAACCAGAAATAAAAAGACACACTGTATAACCGAGGAGAATTGGAATAAAATTGTTGCATATTGGGGATTTGAGGATAGCAAACGGAGGAGTGAGCAGAATAAACAAAATCAACATTGTATTTCTGGTGCTATGTCTGCCACGTATGCTACAGGCTCAATCAATATCGATGAGCATAGACATCAATTGGTGAGTTTTTTCAAATCATAATTTTGTAATCTAATACTCACTAATTTATAAATTATAACGTTGTTTGTTGAGGCTCAGAAGACGGGGACTGAGCCATTATTCATAGACACTTTCACCCGTACATTCCAAAAGAAAGATAAGACGTGGAGTGGGGAGAGAGCTAGAACAATAAAGGGTTGTAATTTAAAATATTTAAATTCTTATGTTAGTATTTAACTTTTTTTCTTTCGAAACAGGAGAAATACGATGAGCTTGCACAGAGAAATTCGAATGCAAGTGATGATGCAGTCGAATCTGAGCCTTCTATTAGCAATATTAATTTATGACTCGAAGCAACAAGAGGGGTGAAAAGTGGAAGAAAAATTAAACTCGGTTCTTTGAGCTGATCCTATAAAGCCCTGGTACTTTTTCTTCATCCTCCTCGGCATCAAGAGCAGAAATAATCAATTAACCGAAGAGGTTACTCATTTGAGAAGTTACTAGCACAGAAGGAAAATGAATCAAGAGAGAGAGCTGAGGAAGTAAAAGACTTAAATGAACAGATGAATGAGTTTTGGAGGCAACAGATGTTCATTATGCAGCATCTTCAATTAACGTCTACTTCAAGTCAACTTCCTCCTTCCCGATCTGATCCTCCTCCTGATCCCTGTAATAATGACAATGATGATGGTGGCGACGATGGTGGTTACGTTTGACTTTATTTGTTGTATTTAAATGTTACTTGACTTGTCACATACGATATCTATGTTTTGCAAGTTATATTTATGTTTGTTATGTATATATTGATTTGGTATTGAAGTTTGATGTGTGAATTAGTTTATATTGTTATATATGTTTATTGCAAAATAGGGAAAATGGTATAATCTATCATACTTTTTTTTTTAAATTTTTCTAGATTAGCAACGAAAAAAAATTTCGTCGCAGATTTGTGACAAAAAATTATTTTTCGTCGTAGAATTGGCAACGAAAAAAAATTTCATTACAAAAGATGAAGCACCAGTCGATTGACGCATGTGTCCAATCGACTGATATACTATCAATCGAGTGGGCAATCGGCTAAAAAAGGTTATATGATCAACTTCTCCACCACCAGTCGACTGATGGCCACCATCAGTCGACTGATACATGAGAATTTGTGTCGAAATTTTTTTTTCATTGCAGAAATTGCATCGAAAAAAGTTTTTATCGCAGATTATCCTAACCAGTCGACTGATCAACATGATCAGTCGACTGCAATTATTGTATCACGTAACAGAACTTTTGGTAGTCGAATGAGCAGTTGACTATTCACCACATCAGTCGACTGATCAAAATGATCAATCGACTGCTATACTATAGCAACTTACAGAATGTTTGGTAGCCGACTAACCAATTGAACTGGTGAAGCTCCAGTCAACTGATGGTATCCTTCAGTCGACTGACCTTGAATATTTTGCAACAAATTTTTTTTCATCGCAGATTTGCAAATTTATTTTTATTCATGAAAATATCTTTATAAGACTTTTGCGACGAACTATATTTTTGTTATAGATTTGGCGATGAATGTAACTATTCGTCGCAAAATTTGGCAACAAAAATTAAATTCGTCGCTAAATTTGGAGATGAAAAATAAATTTGTCGCCAAATTTTTGCGATGAACTATTTCTTCATCGTCGATTTGGCGACGAAATATTTTTCGTCGCCAAATTTGTCGATGAATAATTAATTTCATTGACTAATTTGGCGATAAATTTTGCAACGAAAATTTTATTCGTTGTAATTTTGACAATGAATTTTTTTTCCGTTACCGAATTTAGCGGCGAATTATTTGCGATGAAAAAAATCATTGTAAATTTCAGTACAAAATATTTTTGCAATGAATTTTTATTCAAAATTCGTTGCAAAATTCATCGCCAAACCCTTCTATTTTTGTCGTACTACTTTCCTTCTTCCATGGCTTCTCCGTCCCAACCTATTCTCATAAGCTCCGATACAAACTCCACTGTCGACTCAGAGACTCGATCTACTGTAACCTCTGTGTATCGCCCCCTGCCCCTCACTGAACTCTTCTGCTCTCCCTTTCTTTCCTTCGACAACCGTTTATGGTACCCTCCAACACTCCAACAACAACCCCAACCAGTTCCCCCTCTTTTTCCGGCCAATCTTCAACTAATAGATCCACTACTTGCGGAGGAAGAATCTTTTGTGGATTCCTTCACCCCTTAGTTTTTTTTATAAATAAAGATATCCCCGTCTGTACTTTCAGTTGATTTCTAATAAAAAAAACCTCTATTCTCCTTGTATGCATGTTGAACATTATGAGTGGCCAAGAAATTTTAATGTAAAAAACGTCTGAACCAAAGTAATAACTGTCTAAGTCAATATTGCGCAATGCCATCAATATATCCGCAAACAACCCAAAATACCCACAAGAACTCAATATTCCCTGCAATCATTGATGAAGAAAGTTGATGCATCCAGACGAAGATAAAAAAACCCCTCTCCCTTCCTCAATCGAACGATGAAATAACAGAGCCAACAATACACTCCCTTTTACAATATCACAAACTCTCGACCAGACACTACCATCAACGATCAACTTTACAAAAATAAGGACATAGTTTTTACAATATCTCATCCACTAAAATAAGGTCGTAAATGATATACATTCCAGAGCCTTGGTAAAAGTTGTAGGATCGATGTGTAGTTGTGGTGACCGGCTAGAGGGGGGTGAATAGCCCTCAATCGATGGATAACGGAATTTGCTCGTCTACAAAAGATTAGCGCAACGGAAACAACAAGACAAGCAAATAAACAATAAATAAGGATACAAACAACGCTAACAAGATAGCATAACGTGGTTCACGGCTACGCCGCTAATCCACGGTTCTCGATTCGTCCTCGGTGAATCACTCCGCCAAAACCAATCCACTAATGGTCTCTCCTTTACACCAAGCTAGGTGGAGGTAACCTTTACAATCAAGATCACTCTTCTTACAATAAGAATGAAGTAAAAGCAAGTAAGAAGAGTGGGAAGACGTTTATGACACTTTGGGAGAAGATTAGAGTTGAAGCATTACCCCCCCCCCCCAAAGCCCCATACCCTTCCTTTTTATAGAGGAAGAGGGTTTCTTCCCATTGACACAGGATCAGTCAACTGATGACCCCGATCAGTCGACTGGTCCTGTAGTCGTTGCCTAATAACGGCTGCTTTCCACATTGGATTTCATCCAACAGCACAGGCATCAGTCGACTGATCCTACCATCAGTCGACTGATGAACCATCAGTTGAGTGCTCTCGAGCTCAACTCCATTCTGTGCTGCGTGCAGCTGTGCTGCTCGATCGACTCTGCTCATGAGCGATCGGCCGATCAAGCCATCGATCGGCCCGCCCATGTCTTGATCGGTGATCAACTTGATTCAGCTCCTTAAACCAGTCGATCGAACCATCGACTCGGGCGATCGGCCATGACATGACATAGCGATCGGTGTGTCGAAAAAACTCATCCGACACTTGGCCAAAAGACCAAGTTTCACCTAAGAGCTACTACCCCTTCCCGGGTTACATTCGCTCACTCTCATCCCTCAGAGTCCCTCCCCTTTGAAGTTTTCTTCCTACGGCTTCACTCCAAGCTCCTCGTCCGGCGGTCCCTCGGATGCTCCAAGCGCACGGCTTCCGCAAAGCTATCCTTCACCGACTCAAGGACCGAGTCATGAGATGTGAAACTCACCAAGGCTCCATGTGCAAATTACTAAGTCCTACACAACTTCAACGCACATATCAAATCACAATAACAAACTAACTTAAACCCTTTTCCATACACATCAAAACCTTATCATGGCAAGAGATTGCCATAACAATCTCCCCCTTTTTGATGTGTGACAATCCGTTTAAGTTAGGTAAAAACATTTGATAGAAATTTATAAGGTACGAAAGCATGTAAACATAAACATGATATAGCAACATGCAACTCCCCCTTAATCCATGAAACTCCCCATACATATTTCTCCCCCTATCATAATTTACTTAAACATAATCATTTCTCCCCCTTTGACACCATCAAAAAAGATCAATACTAAGTTATAAACTCATGGCATCAAGTTTAATAGAAGGAAAATACCAAAAATTGGTTTAAAAACTGAATTCAGCCTTTACTGTTCTAATTTTCAGGCCACCAGTCGACTGGTTCAGACTACCAGTCGACTGGCACATGGTTTTCAGGAATTTCTGATTTTCGGACCGAAATTCAGAAATGCATTAAAAATTCTAGAAAATTCAAAAAATCATGAAATTTGGGGAACATATTTCTTGTAAGTATATCTATCAATGAAAAATAGTTTTTCATGAAAAATCATTTTATTTTCAGAGATTTTCCAAAAATCCAAGAGCTTTAAGAACCACTAGGTTTTTGAGCATGTTAGTATCCATTTTAACACCTAGTTTTGCTTTGGATTATTTCAAAACATGAACACATAGATTTTAAAATAAGAAATTGTTTTCAAAACAATGAAATATCCAACCATGATCTTTGGGCAATATGTCTATGAATTAAACATAAGCTTTCCCCATGATTGGTCTATTATTCCTATTTTGATACCTTAAATGACCATCTAGATGCCATAGGCATTAGTGGACATTTGTATTATCCTAACATCTCGCTCATGCTAAGTTTTCAATCAAAGTAGCCTATAGTGAGTGTGAGATGTATCCTAAAGGTATTTGTATATACTTAACCATTTTTCATGCAATTCTATCAAGGTTAAGTATCATCCTATCATTCTACATGATCATAAAGATGTATATTAATTAATTTTACATTATGATCATGAGACAAATGTATTCATCAAGTAATAATCATGCATTAGGTATTATATCATGATACTAAAGCAAATATCACCTAAAGCATGATTTAAACCTTAATGCCTATGACTATGTGCCAAAAATCAAGATGATAGATCATGATTGCAAACTTACATGACAATTTCATTAATTATCATGATTTAAGCATTATTATCTATTTTTGGGCACATTATCATCACCCAACACTATTTCAAAAATATTGTCCCGTCATCCTAAGTCAACCAAATTATGATATAGATCAAGTCCATATGGTTGACTATCCTAGGGTTTTTCTAACCCTTAAGGATGGATTTTGGAACCCAATACAAATTCTTGCCTATGGGGTTCACTAGAAATTCCTTAGGAATCCATTTTCTAGCTATTACCTTCTTCTTATCTTGTCCCCTAGAAATTAGGCATTTATAGGCCTTTTCATTTTTCTTTTCCTTATATCCTAGGCCTTTTTTGTTAAAACTTGCTCTTTGGCTCCCTATGATCATGTTCAAAGTGTTTGAGCCAATAGTGAATTTTTCTAGGGCTTTGGTCAAGTGATCTACCTTTTCCCTTAAAGCCCTATTTTCTTCTATGCATGCATCATTAACATCTAATGGCACATAGTTATCATGTGAGCATGCATCATTATCATTATCATTTAAGCATGCTTTTTCTAATTTTTCTTCTAAGTCCTTAATTTGATCTAGCATGCATTTATTCTTTTTCTTTGCTCTAAATAAATCCTTAGTGAGGCTAGAAATCATAGACATAATTTGCTTAGGGGGTAGATTTGTTACCTCACTTACCAAGTCCTCTTCCGATGATGAGGATGTAGAGGAGGCTCCCCCTTCACTTGAGCTCTCTCCACTTGAGCTTGATCCTTCATTTTCGGAGGAGGAGCAATCCAAGTCGTCGAAGGCCATTAGGGCAAGGTTGGAGTAGACATGTTCTTCTTCTTCGGATGAGGATGAGGAAGAAGAGTCATCCCATGTCTTTGCTTTGAATGCCTTGGCCTTTCCTTTTTCTTTGGCCTTCTTTTCTTCTTCCTTTTTCTTCTTGCTCCCCTTCTTCTTCTTCTTTTCTTCTTTCTTCTTCCTCTCTTCTTTGCTCTTGTTTAGGATGGGACAATTGTCCCTTATGTGTCCCTCTCCTTGGCAATTGTAACAAATTACCTTTCCCCTTGGTCTTCTCCTCCTATCATTAGATTTGTTAAATTGAAACCCTTTTAAAGCATGCCTTACCCTCCTTACCATGTAGGCTTCTTCCGTGCTATCCATGGAGGAAGATGAGGACGCTTCATTGTGTTGGATCGAAGCGGATCGCTAGAGGGGGGGTGAATAGCGATAAAACCTTTTTCTTTTCTTTTCGTTAGTTAAAACTCGAGAGATAATTAATTGCAGCGGAAATGTAAATGTAAAGTAAAAAGAGGCAAAGGAGTTTTACTTGGTTCGTAGCCTTAGGCTACTACTCCAAGGCCCTAGCGGTCCTCAACCACGTATGGAGGGCAAAAACACTAAAGAACTCCTCCCCTTTAGAGGTAGGAGTTTAATCGATACAAGTAAAGCACAAAGCTTGAGGTAGAGGGACACTCCCCCTCTCCTCGTTACGATAAAAGCTCCGAAAATGAAAGTACTAAACTGAAATAAAACTCTAACCGACGTAATAAAATGAAAACAAATAAACCTAGACGTCGGAAAAGAAGCACTTCGTTGTCGGAGAAGTTGTAGCTTTACGGAGGCTTTTGGAGGCTTAGAATTGATGATGAAACCCTAGGTTAGGACCTCCTTTTATAGCCTTTAAGCCCCTCATCGAATGGGTCTTCAACCAATAGGAATTGGGCACAAAACTCCTTGAAAAATGGTGATAAAGCTTGACTCCTCGAGGCTGATTTTTGACCATCGGTTGAACTGATTTCTTGGCCGGTTGAGCTGATGGCTTGGCCGGTTGAACTGATCCTTGGCCGGTTGAACTGATGGCTTAGCAGTTGAACTGATTTTTGGCCGGTTGAACTGATTTTTAGACTTTTCAACTGTAATAAAGAGTTAGCTCGAAATATAAGTGAATTCGACAGCCACTTGCCATCCGATCTCAACATAGACCTTCCATGGGAAGTCTTGGTCGGATTGTCGCCTAAGGATGTCCCCGTATGGAGGACTCGACCTTACTTACGCTCACTCACACGAGCTTACCTCAACATTTACCTTTGAAGCCTTGCTTTCGGTCTCCACCTGATTCCTTGGCTCCTCAGAAGTCCTCCCGGTGTTGCCTGACCACCGCGGCTTCCTCCGGGTGTCGCTAGCCTTTAGCTCCAGCTATAGCAATCTTCTGCACACTCAATTCAGCTCGTGAGATAACGACATGAGCTTAACTTTGTATCGTTTGCTATAATCAAAACTTAGGTTCAACTTAGGTGCCTACTGCACCAACAATCTCCCCCTTTTTGATTTATGGCAAACCCACATACAAAGTTAAGTAAATAGCAAGCATGAAGAATAATGTGCATTAGAAACAAGAAATAAAGAAGATTAAGTTGGAGTAGTAAGGATTTTCTTCAAGTACTCCCCCTTGAGGAAACCTCCCCCTTGACCGAGGGTGAGTTTTGAAGAAAGACCTTAATCCTCCCCTTTGAGGGTTTCTTTAAGTAATTAACATTACTTAAAGTTGGCCTTAGTAAAACGTTTAAGTTAAGAGTTCTTCTTAACTTGGCCCTTTCTCCCCATTAAGTAAAACATTAAGGGCATAATAAAAAATAAGTAAAACGTTGATGCCACAAATAAGTTTAAGTTAAGAATTCTCTTAACTTGGCCTTTAATAAGTTTTCAAAACTTAAAGTTAACTTTTGGTTTAAATATAAAGTAAGAGTTAAGTTATCAAAAAAAAATTTGACCCCTTAACTTTGGCCTTTTTCTCCCCCTTTTGCCATTTATCGAAAAGAGTGAGTGTGTGTGTGGAAAATAAAAATAAGTGTTAAATTTAATGTCCAAGCATGTTCCACATTATTTTGAAAATAATATACTGAAAATAAGTTCATCTATAAGATGTTCGACTCATATTTGGCTTGATTGATATGAAAGATCAACCAGTCCTGGTCAGAGTCGGTTAGTATGTATGATTATACTCCGTGGTTCATAGCGATGCACTAGCTCTACATCTGGAACCAGGAGTAAGGTCCTAACATCTCACTCCCATCTACGTGGCTAAGTACACAAACACATTAGTTCTATGTGTTGTGAGATGTATTGGCTCCTTAAATCTATAGGTGCATGATATCTAAGGTATGTCCTATACCAGTTCCATAAAAAATGAAAGTTAAGAAATAGTAGTAAGAAAATATAATTTGCAAGTTCCTATTCTACTACGCACATGCCCAATTTTCGTCTTAATAGACTAAATTCGGCTTCGGGTAGGGGTTTAGTAAATAGGTCTGCTAAGTTAGACTTTGATTCGACGTATTTGAGTTGTATGGCTCCGTTGGCCACATGTTCTCGAATGAAATGGTGTTTGACCTCTATATGTTTGGTCCTAGAGTGACATATCAGATTCTTTGTAAGATTAATTAAACTAATGTTATCTACGTGAAGATTAGTATTCGTAAAGTCTAACTTAAAGTCGCGGAGAGTGTGCTTCATCCAAAGAAGCTGTGTGACACACTCACCCATCGCGATGTATTCGGCTTCGGTGGTAGATAAAGCAACACAGTGTTGCTTCCTACTGCACCAACTCACTAGACTCGAGCCGAGAAGTTGACAACGACCACTCGTACTCTTTCTATCGAGCTTACTACCGGCATAGTCCGAATCGGAGTAGCTGGTTAGTTCGAACTCGCTAGATCTAGGATACCAAATACCGACATTAAGTGTACCCTTTAGATATCTAAGGATATGCTTGACTAGAGTTAGGCGAGACTCCTTGGCACAGGTTTGAAACCTTGCGCACATACTTACTGCAAATAAGATATCAGGTCGGCTTGCAGTTAGGTAAAGGAGACTCCCTATTATGCTCCTATAGTATTTTAAATCAATTGAATTTCCGATTACATCTTCTTCTATATTCACATTAGTTGCCATTGGGGTATTAATAATTTTAGCGTCTTGCATTCCAAAGCGTTTAATTAATTCCCTAGTATATTTGCGTTGATGTAGGTATATTCCATCTTTAGTTTGTTTAATTTGTAGACCTAAAAAGAAACTTAACTCACCTACTAAATTCATTTCAAATTCACTTTTCATAAGTGAAATGAACTCATTTAGTAGGATTGAGTTGGTGGTTCCGAAAATAATATCATCTACGTAGATTTGGGCTATGAATATGTCTTTACCTAAGGTTTTTACGAAAAGGGTTGGGTCAACTACACCTTGGTTAAAGCCTTTGGACTTAAGATAAATCGAAAGTCTCTCGTACCAAGCTCGAGGAGCTTGTTTAAGTCCATAAAGAGCTTTCTTTAACCTAAGGACATGATCGGGTTTGTCTAAACTTTCGAAACCGGGGGGTTGACTAACATAAACTTCTTCTTTAATGTATCCATTTAAGAATGCAGATTTCACATCCATTTGAAACAACTTAAATCCTCGATGTGTTGCATATGCTAATAGCATTCGAATGGACTCTAATCTAGCTACTGGGGCATAGGTCTCATCGTAATCTAAACCTTCGACTTGACTAAACCCTTTAGCAACTAGTCTAGCTTTATTTCTAACTACTTCACCTCTATCATCAATTTTATTTCTAAACACCCACCTTGTTCCAATGATTGTTTTATCTTTAGGTGGTGGTACTAATTCCCATACTTCGTTCCTAGTGAATTGAGCCAACTCTTCTTGCATTGCAATAATCCAATCGGGATCAAGAAGAGCTTGGTCAATAGTTTTGGGTTCAATTTTAGAAATCAAGGATATTTGACTAAGGTTTCTGTATGAGGCTCTAGTTCGAACTCCTAGACTTGGATCACCTATCACTTGGTCGATAGGATGATTCGTTTGAGTCCTAGTTGGATTTGGGTTTGAGTCTACAACTTGATCCATAGGATGACTCGTTTGAGTTCTAGTTTGGTTGGAGTCATCTATCACTTGGTCGATAGAGTGACTTGGTTGACTTAGGTTAGGATTAACACTAGACCTGATCTCCGGATCAGAGTTAGGTCTAGTATGAGTCGGTTCAGTAATTGGGGTTGCCGGGGGTTTTGTAGGTTCGTGTCCTTCATCAAATACTACATTGATAGTCTCCTCGACTCTAAGGGTGTCGTGGTTATATACTCTATAAGCTCTGCTTGTAGTCGAGTATCCTAGAAAGATTCCGGTCGTGGTTTTGGATGTAAATTTCCCTAGGTAATCCTTAGTGTTTAGGATATGTACCTTACACCCAAATACCCTAAAGTACTTGATGTTAGGTATTTTATCGTGATAAATCTCATATGAGGTCTTAAGGTGCCTCTTTACCATAAGGATTCTATTTTGGACATAGCATGCCGTATTCACGGCTTCGGCCCAAAACCTATCGGGTAGGTTATACTCATTAAGCATTGTCCTAGCGGCTTCTTGTAGGGTTCTATTTTTGCGTTCTACTAGACCATTTTGTTGTGGAGTTCTAGGGCAAGAGAACTCATGGTGGTATCCATTTAGGTTACAGAATTCTGTAAACCTATGGTTTTCGAATTCACCACCATGATCAGTCCTAAGTCTTTTGATTTTAATGCTTTGTTGATTTTCTATTAATTTAAATAGATTGATTAATTGATCTAGGGTATCACTTTTGTGTTTGATGAACCTAACCCAAGTAAATCTAGAATAGTCATCAATTATGACTAAGCAGAATTTACTTCCGTTAAGTGACTTAGCTCCGTGTGAATCAAATAGATCCATGTGTAGGAGCTCAAGCACACTTTTGGTTCGTTCTTGACTAGTTAGTTGATGTTGTGTCCTAGATTGTTTACCTTGTTGACAAGCATTACATATTTTATTATCCAAGTTATTGAGGTTAGGCAAACCTCTAACTAAGTCACTCTGACTCATCTTGTGGATGAGTCTTGGGTGTGAGTGACCGAGTCATCGGTGCCACAACCATGATTCCTCTTGTCGTGTCATAAGACACTTAGTTGAGGAGTTAGTTAAGTTAATAGTGTAAATGTTGTTATTTCTAGTTCCCTTAAGAATTATTTTAGAGGTTTCATTTGTATTAATTACGCATTCGTTTTCTAGAAATATGACCTTATAGTTATTTTCACACAATTGGCTTACACTGAGAAGATTATATTGAAAATTTTCTACTAATAAAATGTTTTGAATGAAAAAATTTGAGTTAAGCTCAATATCACCTGATCCGATGATTTTGAGCTTGCCGTTATTTCCGAAGGCTACCGATCCTTGTCGTTTGAATCGAAGCTTCGAAAACTTGAGTTGATCCCCGGTCATGTGTCAGGAGCAACCACTGTCCAACATCCATTGATCCTACCCGCAAGGTAGTTGGATCGGATATTGGATTTATTAAAAATTGGTTGAAAATTATTAACCTAAATCATCTCACCCATGTCTACATGATCAAACATGTTAATATTATATGTTCTTGTGAGATGACTTCCAATTTTAGTTGAATTAAATTTAATGACTTAAACACTTGTCAACCTTGCGTTAGATTCGGATTTGACCTTAGGCTCATCAAGTCACCTTTTCAAGATCATGGCTTCCAGGTCGTGGCGAGGCACAGAGGCCTTCTTTGATCGGAACAATGACCACTTCCTTAGACAAAGCCATTTTCAAGAAAATAGAGACTTGACTCACCTAAGACCACTTCCTGGTCTAACTAGTCTAGGATACGGCGAGGTAGCTTCAGCTAGTTCCGGTCGGTCAAGTGCACCGAACTAGATACGCCTTATCTAGCCCGAATACATAAGACTCCGCTTTCCTAGCGTACTATCATCTCGCCGCATCCTGGTACTATGTTATCAAGTATTGACGAGTTATAGTCCTATCTAACCATTCTAAAAAGACAAATAAAAACCTAAGCATGCAATTTCTAAGTTAAAACACAAACAAATTTCGTACTAGCTCCCCCTGGACCGTTGAATCGATTCGGTCTCTCCACATAGTGGATTTGGTCCTTGGGAACCCAGTACTGGTTTGATCCTAAGTTTGAAATTAAGGTGGTCTTAGGGACCCATGCTTGGACACGTTTTTTATGTCTACTTACGATTGACATATACGACTTATTGGTCATGTTTGAGCTAAACCCTAGCCCGGCCTTGTTGTATACGGCCCTTTGCGATCCAAGTAGGAGGTCAAGTCCTTTGGATCCCAAAGTAAACCTTTCCAATGTATTCCTAAGATCTTCGACTTGACTTTTCAAGAGTGAGTTCTCAACTTCGAGTTTTTCAACCCGAGTTGAGTCCTTCTCTTGAACTCGACTAGTCGAAGAGTTTAGGGAGACCTCGTGTTTGAGGAGTTTAACTTCCTCAACCAGGGTCTCGACCTTGGACTCGGACTTAGCTAACTTTCTATTTAAAAACTTAATTGCACTATAAAGTGTGGTAATAAGAGAGTGACTTACCTTGAGTTTATCTTTTGAACCGGATGTGTATCTGTGGCTTGTCTTGAATAGTGCTTCGCAGTCCAACTCATCTTCGGTTTTCGATTCAAGTTCCGGTTCCGACTCCATCTCCGATTCCACCGGTTTAGCCATAAGGACTCGATCGTTGTCTTCTTCCTCAGAAGCTTCTTCCCAAGTAGCGTTGAGTGCCTTTTTGTATTTCGGTGCCTTGCTCTTGAGTTTTGGGCATTCGGACTTAATGTGTCCAAACCTGTTGCATTCATAACATCTTATGTTTGAACTTTTAGGCTTACCTTCGTTGGGTCGAGTGACGGCTCATTTTTATCCCTTGACTATCCTCCGAACTAGGTTGACTAGTTCAACTTCCATTTCCGAGTCGACCTCCGAATCCGACTCATCCTCTTCTTCCTTCGGAGGTGGCTTGCTAGCGGTTTTCTTCTTTGAACCTACAAATAAAGCTATACCTTTCTCGGGTTCCGAATTAGACTGCTCATGAAGTTCAAAATCAGAAAAAAGTTCATCTAATCTAAGTTTAGAAAGATCCTTGGAGACCTTGTAGGCATCGACCACGGATGCCCACAAGGTAGTCCTTGGAAAGGAGTTTAGGACATACCTTATAAGATCACGGTTTTCGACCTTTTGCTCAATTGCGTGTAGGTTGTTGACTATGTCCTGGACTCGGGCGTGAAGTTGCGTCGCAGACTCGTGTTCCTACATTTTTAGGTTATATAGTGTATTGAATAGAAGATCACGCTTACATACCTTGGCTTCATCGGTCCCTTCGTGTAGCTCCACTAGTTTTGTCCAAAGGTCCTTTGCGCTTATGAAGGGGCCGACGCGATTTAGCTTTTCCTTGGATAAGCCGCATTGGAGGATTTGTGTTTCCTTGGCGTCGGCTTCGACTTGTCATTTTGTTGCAATGGTCCATTGATCATAATCCAAGGAGTCACCCACTTCATTAGTCGGAAGTGTGAAACCCGTTTGGATTATGATCCACATCTCGATTTGGGTTTTGAGAAAGCATTCCATCCGACCCTTCCAAAAATGAAAGTCATCTCCGTTGTAAAACGGAGGTCGGACGGTGCTAAAACCCTCGAGATGGGCCATTAGAACAAAAGACACAAGGAGACGAAGACGAAGAAACTAGCAACGACAAAAACACAAAAAAAAAAGTACCAAGACTCGCATCTTGGATTAGTAGTGCGGGAGAAAAAATAACAAAGAGAAATAAATCTGAAATAAACAGAATTAAAAAGAAAACAAATCTGTAAAATGGCTAGATTGGTGGTTTCACCAAATCTTAGCAACCCCCGGCTCTGATACCAATTGTTGGATCGAAGCAGATCGCTAGAGGGGGGGTGAATAGCGATAAAACCTTTTTCTTTTCTTTTCGTTTGTTAAAACTCGAGAGATAATTAATTGCAGCGGAAATGTAAATGTAAAGTAAAAAAGAGACAAAGGAGTTTTACTTGGTTCGTAGCCTTCGGCTACTACTCCAAGGCCCTAGCGGTCCTCGACCATGTACGGAGGGCAAAAACACTAAAGAACTCCTCCCCTTTAGAGGTAGGAGTTTAATCGATACAAGTAGAGCACAAAGCTTGAGGTAGAGGGACACTCCCCCTCTCCTCGTTACGATAAAAGCTCCAAAAATGAAAGTACTAAACTGAAATAAAACTCTAACTGACGTAATAAAATGAAAACAAATAAACCTAGACGTCGGAGAAGAAGCACTTCGTTGTCGGAGAAGTTGTAGCTTTGCGGAGGCTTTTGGAGGCTTAGAATTGATGATGAAACCCTAGGTTAGGACCTCCTTTTAAAGCCTTTAAGCCTCTCATCGAATGGGTCTTCAACCAATAGGAATTGGGCACAAAACTCCTTGAAAAATGGTGATAAAGCTTGACTCCTCGAGGCTGATTTTTGACCATCGGTTGAACTGATTTCTTGGCCGGTTGAACTGATGGCTCAACAGTTGAACTGATCCTTGGCTAGTTGAACTGATGGCTTAGCTGTTGAACTGATTTTTGGCCAGTTGAACTGAGTTTTAGACTTTTCAACTGTAATAAAGAGTTAGCTCGAAATATAAGTGAATTCGACGGTCACTTGCCATCCGATCTCAACATAGACCTTCCATGGGAAGTCTTGGTCGGATCGTTGCCTAAGGATGTCCCCGTATGGAGGACTCAACCTTACTTACGCTCACTCACACGAGCTTACCTCAACATTTACCTTTGAAGCCTTGCTTTCGGTCTCCACCTGATTCCTTCGGCTCCCTCCGAAGTCCTCCCGGTGTCGCCCGACCACCGCGGCTTCCTCCGGGTGTCGCTAGCCTTTAGCTCCAGCTATAGCAATCTTCTGCACACTCGATTCAGCTCGTGAGATAACGACATGAGCTTAACTTTGTATCGTTTGCTATAATCAAAACTCAGGTTCGACTTAGGTGCCTACTGCACCAACACATTGGAGGAGGAGGGAAACTCTATCTTCTTCTTCCCCTTATGTGCCATCAAGGCTACTCCTCTTGAAGGTTGAAACTTTGGCTCTTCTTGTATTCCTTCAAGCCTCGTTTCGTGGAGCTCCATTGTTGAGAAGAACTCCTCCAAGGTGCTCACTTCTAAATTCTTCGAAATATAGAAGTCCACCATGGAGCTCCACGTTGAGGATCGCGGAAAGGCATCTATAGCCTTCATAACCATATCCTAGTTTGATAGCTTCTCACCTACACTTGACAAACCGGTTATAATTTCCTTGAAACGAGAATGTAAGGAAAGTACCTTTTCTAGTTTAATGTTGTTGAGTTGGGAGAAGAAGACATCTCTCCTGCGAGCTTGGCCTCGGATGTGCCTTCATGGAGTTCTATAAGCTTCTCCCACATCTCTTTGGCGCTAGTACATTCTCCGATCCGGTTGATCTCTTGTTGAGGGAGCACATTGAGAAGATGATGTTTTGCCTTTGAGTTTGCAAGGTGCTCCTCTCTTTGCTTCTTAGTCCATCGTGATTTTTCAATTGGTTCACCCCTTTCATCCATAGGCAACTTGAAACTATTTTCCATTATAAGCATAATATCAAAATCGGTCTCGAAGAATACCTCCATTCTCTTCTTCCACCAAGCGAATTCCCCTTCGAACTTCGGCGGGTGAATGTTCGAGCCGGCCATCTTTTGATGAAGTGCTTGTTGCGGCGGTTAGTCCTCGACAAGCGACTTGGCTCTGATACCACTTGTAGGATCGATGTGTAGTTGTGGTGGCCGACTAAAGGGGGGTGAATAGCCCTCGATCGATGGATAACGGAATTTGCTCGTCTACAAAAGATTAGCGCAAGGGAAACAACAAGACAAGAAAATAAACAACAAAGAAGGATACAAACAACGCTAACAAGATAGCATAACGTGGTTCACGGCTACGCCGCTAATCCACGGTTCCTGATTCGTCCTCGATGAATCACTCCGCCAAAACCAATCCACTAATGGTCTCTCCTTTGCACCAAGCTAGGTGGAGGTAACCTTTACAATCAATATCACTCTTCTTACAATAAGAATGAAGTAAAAGCAAGTAAGAAGAGTGGGAAGACGTTTATGGCACTTTGAGAGAAGATTAGAGTTGAAGCATTACCCCCCCAAAGCCCCATACCCTTCCTTTTTATAGAGGAAGAGGGTTTCTTCCGTTGAGGATCGATCATGACGATCCCGACCGATGGTCACTGTAGCCGTTGCCCAATAACGGTTGCTTTCCACGTTGGATTTCATCCAATGACACAGGAATTAGTCGACTGATCCTACCATCAGTCGACTGATGAACCATCAGTCAAGTGCTCTCGAGCTCGACTCCATTCTGTGGCCGTGCACAGTGCTATCAGTCGACTATTGCTCATGAGCCGATCGGTGATCAAGCAATCACCGATCGCCCATGTCTTGATCCCATCGATCAACTTGAGCTCCTTAAACGATCGATCGAACCATCGACTGGGAAGCGATCATTGCCATTCCATGGCAATGGCGTGCTCGAAATCCCATCTGACACTTAGCCAAATGGCCAAGTTTCACCTAAGAGCTACTACCCCTTCCCGGGTTACATTCGCTCACTCTCATCCCTCGGAGTCCCTCGCCTTTAAAGTTTTCTTCCTACGACTTCACTCCAAGCTCCTTGTCCGGCAGTCCCTCGGATGCTCCAAGCACACGGCTTCCGCAAAGCTATCCTTCACTGACTCAAGGACCGAGTCATGAGATGTGAAACTCGCCAAGGCTCTGTAGGGAGTTGCTTCGAAGACTCATTGGCTCCCATGTCCCCGGATTAAAATTTTCACTAATGAAAGAACTAATCCGAATGGGATGAGTTTCCTTACCACAACCAAATCGTCGTCGTGCTAACAACTTGAGTGATCACTTGAACAAACTAGTTGTTCAAGCAACACAACTCTTCTAGTTGGTTAGCCGCGGAAGAGACGACGGACGGATCATCGGTTTTTGTGTTTGTCTTCGGGGTCCATGATTATACAAAATATATACAAATGCACACTTGTATAATCAACACATAAAAGAACATGCTAAGATCAGAAAATAAAGTTGTAAAACTTTTATACCTCACGATCTTCTACCGTATGTCCTATCCTCCTCGTGGACGATGTGTGGGCGAAGATCCTCCACGAGTAGAAGCCTTCTAGATCGCGTTCTTCCCTTCCTTGTTCGCTGCGAACAAAGAGAAGAACCAAACAAAACTTCTCCTTTCTAGAACCGGCCACCAAGCAAAGGAGCTCGATGTAACCTCCGGCCAAGGAATGAATGGATGAGCGCCGACCACTTGTGACAATGTTGTTGTCGGCCACCTAGAGGTTGGAGAAGCGCCGGACACCAAGAAGATGGAGAACCGCCGGCCACCAAGGAGCAAAGGAGGAGGAAGAAGGCCGGCCAAACCTAGGAGAAGGAAGGAGTGAGCGCCGGCCACCAAGGAGAAAAGGAAGAAACCCTAATCATCTTCCTTGTTGCCGCCCAAACCACACCAAAACCCTAGCCGCCTAAAACACTTGAGAGGCAAAACCCTAATCCAAATGAACCCTCTCTTGCTGCCCAACCTAAGCCCTCTATTTATAGAATTGGGCTTAAGCCTCCTTTAATGTCCACCTTCGGATCTAGGGATTTAATCTCCATCGTCGGATCTAGGGTTTTATCCCAACCGTCGGATCTAGGGTTTCATCCCAACCGTCGGATCTAGGATTTCATCCCAACCGTCGGATCTAGGGGTTCATCCCAACCGTCGGATCTAGGGTTTCATCCCAACAATCGGATCGAGGGATTTAATCCCAACCGTTGGTTCAAGGGTTTCATCCCAACCATCGGATCTAGTGATTTAATCCCAATCGTTGGTTCTAGGGTTTCATCCCAACCATCGGATCTAGGGATTTAATCCCAATCGTTGGTTCTAGAGTTTTGTTTTACATCCTTGGATCTAGACTTCATGAGGATTATATTAGGCTACGATAGGGACCATAAGGAGGAGTTGGATCTTGGCCACCCGATGGATCGGAACCACACAAACTTGATCCATCAATGATGTTCCATTCCACTAGAGGATCATCATTGAACTACCTCACCAACCCCCATAAATTAATATGGGCTCCATATATAATTTGTACATTCATCTCCTCGTGTTTAAGATATCGAATGTCCGTCAATTAATTGATTTACTGACCATCAATTAATTAACATCTAACTCCTCGAGTAGTACCACTCAAGCTTATCATCATGTTGACTAAGTCAACCAGCTGGGTTTACATGATGAACCTTATGAGCTCCTCAACGGGACATCATCAACCTAATATATAGGACACGGTTTCCTCCTATAATCAACGGCACACCATGTAAATAATATCATTTCTCAACTTACCGGGCATATTGATTTAATCCATCTAAATCTCACCCTCTGGTAAATCAAAGAAATAAATACTAAGTACATGTGCCCGTTATTATATCGGGGTTAAGAGCATGTACAACATAATATCCGAGGTCCGATTCATTTATGTAGTCAGCAATAAATTGAATCACCTCAATGTCGGTCCTGCTCAATACACCTAAGTGTACTAGTGTAACTCTATGTTCAAGACAAAACAATACCAAGCTACACTACAACCATACCAATGGTTTGTCCAAAACCATCTTGGTTGTGAGCCTCTACTTATATTCTACAAGGGACTGATAACATGATCTTTTGTGCCACACCAAGCACCATGTTATCTACAATGTAAAATATTAGACAATATGCACACATATAATAAATATATAAAGTGCAAACAATGATCATGTGATTCTTATTTCAAAATAAAAATGTTCATACAAAAAGAGCTAGGCTTTCAGTATACATTCCAACAATCTCCCACTTATACTAAAAGACTATGCTGTCATCACACTGCCATACATCTGATCCCCATGTCCTCCACATGCCTATCAAACACTTTCGCTGGAAGGGCCTTAGTGAATGGATCCGCTAGGTTATCCTCTGATGCAATCTTGGTGACAGCAACTTCTCCTCGCTTTACGATCTCTCGTATAAGGTGGTACTTGCGCTCTATGTGTTTACTCGCCTTATGGGCTCGTGGTTCCTTCGAGTTTGCAACTGCACCACTGTTATCACAATAAATTGTGATAGTTCTGGGCAAACTAGGAATCACATCCAAGTCCATCAAGAAGTTCCTGAGCCCTACGACCTTTGGACGCCTCGAGGTCGCCACATACTCAGCTTCAATGGTAGAGTCTGCCACGCATTTCTGCTTGACACTCCTCCATACTATGGCTCCACCTCCAAAAGTAAACACAAACCACGAGCTAGACATACTCTTGTCCCTATCTGATTGGAAATCCGAACTGTAACCCAGTGGAACAATTGATCCGCCTGAAACCAAAGATATAATCCCTAGTCCTTCTCAGGTACTTCAATATATGCTTTACCGCAGTCCAATGTCCCTGTCCAGGATTACTCTGATATCTGCTAACCATGCACACGACAAAATAGATATCTGGTCTCGTACATAGCATAGCATACATGAGGCTTCCTACTGCCGAAGCATAAGGAACCGCCTTCATCTCCTCTATCTCCTTTGATGTTTTGGGACACATCTCTTTAGATAAAGGAACTCCATGCCTAAAAGGTAGAAAACCTTTCTTGGAGTTCTGCATGCTAAAACAAGCAAGGATAGTGTCAATGTATGAGGATTGAGATAAGCACAACATCCTTTTCTTGCGATCCCTTATAACTTTGATCCCAAGGATGTGTCCCACTTCTCCCAAGTCCTTCATGTCAAACTGTTTGGACAACCATACCCTTACGTCTGATAACACTTTGATATTGTTGCCAACTAACAAAATGTCATCTACGTATAGTACAAGAAACACCACTACGTTTCCGTCACATCTCTTGTATACACAAGGCTCATCCGGACTTTGAATAAATCCATATGACTAGATTACCTCATCAAAGCGGATGTTCCAAGATCTAGAAGCTTGCTTCAATCCATAAATGGACCGATTAAGCTTATATACAAGATGCTCTTTGCCTTTAGCAATGAATCCCTCTGGTTGCCGCATATAGATGTTCTCCTCAAGACTTCCGTTATGGAAAGTTGTCTTGACATCCATCTGCCAAATCTCATAATCCATATGAGTAGCTATAGATAAGAGAATCTGGATAGACTTAAGCATAGCTACCGGCGAAAAGGTCTCCTCATAATCGATACCCTCTTTCTGAGTATACCCTTTCGCAACAAGCCTAGCTTTGAAGGTCTCAACCTTCCCGTCTACTCCTCTCTTTCTCTTGTAGATCCACTTGCATCCAATGGCTTTTACACCATCAGGTGGTTCTACTAGCTCCCAGACCTAATTAGAATCCATAGATTCTATCTCTGAATCCATCGCTCTTTGCCAAGATATCGCATCTCTATCATGGAGTGCCTCGTCATATGTCCAGGGATCAGGTTCATGTTCACCAGGGACTAAGTCCAAAGACTCTCCCAAAAACATGAATCTCTCGGGTTGTCTAACAACCCTCCCACTACGACGAGGTGCCTCCTGTGTATGCTCTGTGACACGCGGTGCAGTGACTTGTGGTATCTCCTCTTGTACCGGTGGTACTGAAGTCGGGACTTCCCCTGTCAACTCCTCAAGAACAATCCTACTCTTGGGCTTGTGGTTCATTACATAATCCTCCTCTAGAAATCTGGCGTTCGTGCTAACGATCACCCTCTGATCTCTAGGATTATAAAACAAACCACCTTTCGTTCCCTTAGGGTAGCCAACAAACATGCACACTTCTGTACGAGGTTCCAACTTACCAGCATCAGCCTTCAGCACATGTGCTGGACTCCCCCATATCTGAATATGTCTCAGACTAGGCTTTCGCCCGGTCCACAATTCTACAGGGGTAGAAGGTACTGATTTAGATGGAACCAAGTTCAGAGTATACATTGCCATATCCAGCGCATACCCCCAGAACGAAATAGGTAACTCAGAATAACTCATCATCGATCTGACCATCTCCATAAGAGTCCTATTCCTTCGCTCCGCTACACCATTCTGCTGGGGTGTGCCAGGTGTAAACAATTGGGATTGAATCCCAGCCTCTGATAAGTAATTCCTAAACTCTCCCAAGAGGTACTCACCACGACGATCAGATCGTAGGGTCTTGATACTCTTACCTTGACAGTTCTCCACATCAACCTTGAATTCTTTGAACCTGTCAAAGTATTCAGACTTGCGGCGCATCAAGTAAATGTATCCATATCTTGAATAATCGTCTATAAAAGAAACAAAATATTCAAAACCACCTCTTGCCTGGATAGACATAGGACCGTACAAATCAGAATGAACCAATTCTAACACATATTTGGCTCTATACCCCTTGGCCTTGAAAGGCCTCTTGGTCATTTTACCTTCCAAGCAAGATTCGCGGGTTGGGAGATCCTCCACCACTAATGAACCCAAAGGTCCATCAGCTATCAACCTTTGAATTCTGCTTAGGTTAATATGACCAAGCCTTAGATGCCAAAGATATGTTTGGTTCATTTGCGAAGGTTCTTTTCTCTTATTAGACTTAGAAGATGAGTTATTGATTTCTATATGCATCGTGGGAGTTTTCGGTTCAAGAGTATATAAATTGCCAACCAATGTACCAGAACAGATAATCTCCCTATTCCTTTTTATAACCACTTTGTCATTAAAAGAAACAGAATATCCATCCATAAACAATTTAGAAACTGAAATTAAATTCTTTCTAAAAGTAGGTACATAAAGACAATTTCTCAAAACCAAAACTTTATTCCTATCAAAAGGTAAATAAACGTCTCCCACTGCAATAGCCGTCACCTTTGAAGCATTGCCCATGAAGACGGTAATCTCTCCCTCAGCTAGTCGTCGGGTTTCCTGGAACCCCTGCAAAGTATTGCAGACATGATCAGTGGCTCCTGTATCTACACACCAGGCACTGGTAGATAACAGCCGATAAACATGTTTCAACAACTAAACAAGAAGATATACCTTTGTTTTTTCGGCGAGGATAGTCCGCCTTCCAATGTCCAGTCTGCTTGTAAGTGAAGCACTTGCCTTTCGGCTTCTTCACTCCTGCCTGAGGTCCCACTGCCACTTTCTTCGCTCCACCTTGCTTCTTCTTCTTCTTACCTTTCGGTTTAGAGGAAGAAACCTTCTGAGCGACCATGGCTTGAGCACTTTGACAAAAAAGCCCCTCTGTCGCCTAGAGTTCTGTCAGAAGCTCCGCCAACGAATACAACCTCTTGTTCATGTTGTAGCTGAGGCGGAACTGCTCAAAACTCCTAGGCAGAGACTGGAGAATGATATCGACTAGGGTTTCCCCATCGATCTCAGCTCCGAGGACTTCCATCTCATTAAGATGAGCCATCATCTTGAGAAAATGATCCCTAACGGGTGTTCCCTCGATCATGGTGGTCGTCGTTAAGTTTCTCATCGCCTCCTGTCTAGCCGCTCTACTCTGATGTCCGAAAAGTTCCTTGAGATTGAACATCATGTCATAAGTTGTGGCCATGGCCTGATGCTGATGTTGCAGCATATTTGACATAGATGCCAAAATGTAACACCGCTCCATCTCATCTTCCTTGATCCATTTCTTATAACTTTCTTTCTCCTTTTCATCAGAGTCATCGGTGGGCTTAGGAGGATAGACCTCGAAGAGTACAAATTTGTACTCCTCCGCAGTTAAGACAATATCCAGATTTCTTTTCCAATCAATATAGTTTGGTCCAGTAAGTTTATTTTCTTTTAATATCACAGCAAGTGGGTTGAAAGCTATTTGAAAATCCTAAAAAATCACAATGATCAAAATATTAGATTTCAAATATTATTGATTCCTCAAAAAAATAAAATTCTGAAATCAACCAACACCTAAAATCACCGAGAATATCGCATGCCGCGCTGTGTGGACGTATACGAATTCTACATTTGTAAGAGGAGGTTTTACCCATTAATTTTATTATCTTGTCAACCTTACTTTTTGACAAATAAAATTAATAGTTGGTTCCTCTTTGACCCTACAAATAAAAGCAGTGACTCCGATGGGGAGGATACTTTTATTTGCATCTAAGTGTGCACCATTACACGATACTAAGGGAATTATTTCGGATTATGTGCCTTACCGCTGTGGAAGTACACATGCTCCTAGATAATTTTCTATAACCATTATTTGACCTAGTGATCCGCAAACAAACCCGTCCGCAGGGAGGAAGGCACTCAGAGCCGACACACAAGTTTGTTGCATCACATGTCAAATTGTAATGGAGGCCGCGGGAATTAATTAAAATATCCCTCTCCCACTTAGTAAATTGAAACTGAGGAATTTTAAAGCATACACAACATGCATATAAAACAAATAAGCAATAAATATGGAAAAAAAAAACAGAATTTTTCCAACTATTATGACATTGTTCTCCAATACGCATCCCGTCGTGTCGCCACCTCGTCCGCTCCATCTTTTCCCGTGCGCAAGTCACCAAAGAGATCCGAGTCGAGATATATCATTTTAATTTACATCCATCAATCCTATACTCCACGAAGGAGTGTACAAATAATCTAGATCGAAAGTAAACTAAAATGAGCGGCTAAACAATGTCGTATTTAATTACAAAAATTAAATGCTAATCTAGCCTCGTCAACCACGAGGATTCAAATAATATACATACAATCACACACAAAACAATCACATACAACCAAATAGCCATAATAGTTGGATCTTATGCCTGCAACCAAAAAGTTAGCCTACGCAGATCCTACTATTATCCGGCATACTCAATATATGATATGTGCATGAAAGTAACCGAATCCAAAACACACAAAATCGGAAACCGTGGCTCTGATACCACTTGTAGGGAGTTGCTTCGGAGGCTCATTGGCTCTCATGTCCCCGGATTAAAATTTTCACTAATGAAAGAACTAATCCGGATGGGATGAGTTTCCTTAGCACAACCAATTCATCGTCGTGCTAACAACTTGAGTGATCGCTTGAACAAACTAGTTGTTCAAGCAACACAACTCTTCTAGTTGGTTAGCCGCGGAAGAGACGACGGACGGATCGCCGGTTTTTGTATTTGTCTTCGGGGTCCATGATTATACAAAATATATACAAATGCACACTTGTATAATCAACACATAAAAGAACATGCTAAGATCAGAAAATAAAGTTGTAAAACTTTTATACCTCACGATCTTCTACCGTATGTCCTATCCTCCTCGTGGACGACGTGTGGGCGAAGATCCTCCCCGAGTAGAAGCCTTCTAGATCGCGTTCTTCCCTTCCTTGTTCGCTGCGAACAAAGAGAAGAACCAAACAAAACTTCTCCTTTCTAGAACCGGCCACCAAGCAAAGGAGCTCGATGTAACCGCCGACAAAGGAATGAATGGATGAGCGCCGACCACTTGTGACAATGTTGTCGCCGGCCACCTAGAGGTTGGAGAAGCGTCGGCCACCAAGAAGATGGAGAACCGCCGGCCACCAAGGAGCAAAGGAGGAGGAAGAAGGCCGGCCAAAGCTAGGAGAAGGAAGGAGTGAGTGCCAGCCACCAAGAAGAAAAGGAAGAAAACCTAATCACCTTCCTTGTTGCCGCCCAAACCACACCAAAACCCTAGCCGCCTAAAACACTTGAGAGGAAAAAAACCCTAATCCAAATGAACCCTCTCTTGCCGCCCAACCTAAGCCCTCTATTTATAGAATTGGGCTTAAGCCTCCTTTAATCTCCATCGTCGGATCTAGGGATTTAATCTCCACCGTCAGATCTAGGGTTTTATCCCAACCGTCGGATCTAGGGTTTCATCCCAACCGTCAGATCTAGGATTTCATCCCAACCGTCGGATCTAGGGTTTCATCCCAACCGTCGGATCTAGGGTTTCATCCCAACCATCGGATCTAGGGATTTAATCCCAACCGTTGGTTCTAGGGTTTCATCCCAACCATCAGATCTTGGGATTTAATCCCAACCGTTGGTTCTAGAGTTTTGTTTTACATCCTTGGATCTAGACTTCATGAGGATTACATTAGGCTACGATAGGGACCATAAGGAGGAGTTGGATCTTGGCCACCCGATGGATCGGAACCACACAAACTTGATCCATCAATGATGTTCCATTCCACTAGAGGATCATCATTGAACTACCTCACCAACCCCCATAAATTAATATGGGCTCCATATATAATTTGTACATTCATCTCCCCGTGTTTAAGATATCGAATGTCCATCAATTAATTGATTTACTGACCATCAATTAATTAACATCTAACTCCTCGAGTAGTACCACTCAACCTTATCATCATGTTGACTAAGTCAACTAGCTGGGTTTACATGATGAACCTTATGAGCTCCTCAAGGGGACATCATCAACCTAATATATAGGACACGGTTTCCTCCTATAATCAACGGCACACCATGTAAATAATATCATTTCCCAACTTACCGGGCATATTGATTTAATCCATCTAAATCTCATCCTCTGGTAAATCAAAGAAATAAATACTAAGTACATGTTCCCGTTATTATATCGGGATTAAGAGCATGTACAACATAATATCCGAGGTCCGATTCATTTATGTAGTCAGCAATAAATTGAATCACCTCTATGTCGGTCCTGCTCAATACACCTAAGTGTACTAGTGTAACTCTATGTTCAAGACAAAACAATACCAAGCTACACTACAACCATACCAATGGTTTGTCTAAAACCATCTTGGTTGTGAGCCTCTACTTATATTCTACAAAGGACTGATAACATGATCTTCTGTGCCACACCAAGCACCATGTTATCTACAATGTAAAATATTAGACAATATGCACACATATAATAAATATATAATGTGCAAACAATGATCATGTGATTCTTATTTCAAAATAAAAAATGTTCATACAAAAAGAGCTAGGCTTTCAGTATACATTCCAATAGGCTCCATGTGCGAATTACTAAGTCCTGCACGACTTCAACGCACATATCAAATCACAATAACAAACTAACTTAAACCCTTTGTCATACACATCAAAACCTTATCATGGAAAGAGATTGCCCTAACAAAAGTCTTCCTTAAGCATCCTTCAAATAGTAAGCCCCCATTCCCGCTCGGCTCTCCACCTGAAAAGGTCCTTCCCACTTAGGTCCTAGCTTGCCTTTAGATCCTTCAAGTAGCACCTTCCTTAGCACCAAATCTCCCACTTGAAAATGTAGGAACAATGTTGGCCGGCTAGAGGGGTGTGAATAGCCTTTCGTCGTATGAACGTAGATGGAAGTCGTTCTTAATCGTCTACAAGCTTAATTAGCGCAAGCGGAATATACTAATATAAACAATTAAGACATAGCAAAGTAAAGAATAGAAAGCATAAACGCTAACACCACAATGTAACGTGGTTCATGGCCTCGCCGCTAATCCACGGTCCAATTCGTCCAAGGTGAATCACGCCTCTAGCTTTTCACTATTCTCTCTTTTGTACCAAGCTAGATGGAGGTAACCTTTTACAAAAGAATCACTCTTTTTACAATAGAATAAATATTAGCACAAGTAGAAGAGTGGAAAACGTTTAGGGAACTTTGGGAGTTGTTAGGAGTTTAAGCATTAGCCCCTCAAAAGCCCTCACCCCTTCTCTTTATAGAGAAAGGGGATTTCTTTCTGTTGGCCACTATCAGTCGACTGATGTCGACTCCAACGGCTCCTGACCAGGCTAGATTCGTGGGATCCGTGGCTGATTTTCCAACAGTCATATGATTAGTCGACTGATGCTTTCATCAGTCGACTGATGTCGACTTTCAGTCGAGTGACCCACGAGCTCGACTAGCTTCTGTGCGCGTGCACAGTGCGATCAGTCGACGGCTTCCCTTAAGTAGTCGACTGATGTCGACTTGATCCAGCAGCTAACACCAGTCGATTGCCGATCGACTTGGAGCAGTGGACTGCCATGACATGGCAGTCGACTGGTGCCGAGTAAAACTCAAACTTAACATCTTTTTGAGCTTTCGGCGGTCGGGTAAACCTCAACCTTTACGGTCGAGTTTCCGACACTCAGCCATTCGGCCAAGTTCACCTAATGAGCTACTTACAATTCACTGATTCTCTCATCTCACTCAAAGTCCCTCGCCGAAGCTCTCTTCGTTCGCCGCCACGTCCCTCGACAACATCAAGCGAACGACTCTGCAATGCTCCTTCGCGTCTCTTGCCCTCGAAGTCTGCTTCCTTGGCTTCGCTTCAAGTCATCTCGTCCGACGGTCCCTCGGCAGCATCAAGCGCACGGCTCTGCAATGCTCCTTCTCCAACTCAAGCATGAGGTCGTGAGTGGTGACACTTGCCTAAGCTCCATGTGCGAATTACTAAGTCCTGCAAGACTCCAACGCACATATCAAATCCAATCATCCTAACTTAAACCCTTTGTCACACACATCAAAACCATATCACATGGGTTGATTGCCCTAACAATCTCTCCCTTTTTGATGTGTAACAATCCGTTTAAGTTAGGTAAACAAATAACAATAAGCATAAGCAAGGAAAGCATGTAAGTAAAAACATGAGTATAACAACTCCCCCTTAAACATGCAACTCCCCCTTAAGACATGATAAATTTCCCTATTAGCATGATTAACTTAAACTTTTCTATTTCTCCCCCTTTAACACCATCAAAAATATTTTCCTAATGTTATAATCCACATGGCATCATCTCTAAGAAGGAAAAATCCCAAAAACTAAACAAACCCTAATAAGATTACATCGATCAGTTGGACTATCACCGATCGACTAGCACACAAAATACAGGTTTTCTGATTTTTCTGGACAAAATTCAGAAAAGCATTAGAAATTCCAGAAAAAATAAAAAAATCATGAAATTTTGAAAACACATTTCTTTTAAGGTCCTTTATCAGTGAAAAATGAGTTTTCATGAAAATTACTTATATTTTCAATGATTTGCCAAAAATCCAAAAGTTTCAAAAGCAACTAGTTTTTGATCAAATCTGTATCAATGTTAACACCTAG
Organism: Wurfbainia villosa; assembly: GCA_025175895.1. Classification (NCBI taxonomy): domain Eukaryota; kingdom Viridiplantae; phylum Streptophyta; class Magnoliopsida; order Zingiberales; family Zingiberaceae; genus Wurfbainia; species Wurfbainia villosa. The sequence continues at coordinate 29,443,371 of CM046000.1, read as the reverse complement.
TTTTGCTTTAGATTGTTTCAAAACATGAAAGCACAGATTTTAAAGTAATAAATTATTTTAAAAACATATGAAATATCCAACCATAATCTTTGGGCAATATGCCTATGAATTAAACATAAGTCTTCCCCATGATTGATCTATTATTGCTATTTTGATACTTAAAATGACCATCTAAATGCCATAGGCATTAGTGGACCATTAGTATCATCCTATCATCTCACCCATACTATGTTTTCAATCAAAGTTATCCTTATGGTGAATGTGAGATGTTCCTAAAGGTATTTATGTACTTAACCTTCAAATTCATGCAATTTTACACAAGGTTAAGTATCATCCTAACATACTACATGATCATAAAAATATATATGCATTGATTTCACATTATGATCATGAAACACATGTATCTATCAATTTGTAATCATGCATTAGATATTAAAAATATGACAATAAGTCAAGCATGATTTAAACTATTTATGGGTGCATTATCATCACCCAACACTATTTCAAAAATTTAGTCCCGCCATCCTAAGTCAACCAAAACATATGATATAAGTGAAATCCACTATGGTTGACTAACCTAGGATTTTCCTAACCCTTAAGGATAGATTTAGGAACCCAATACAAGTTCTTTCCTATGGGGTTCACTAAATATTCCTTAGGGATCCATTTTCTAGCAATTGTCTTATTTTTGCTTTGACCCCTAGCAATCAAATATTTATAGGCCTTTTCATTAGTTTTTCCCTTATATCCTAGGCCTTTCTTATTTAAGCTTGCCCTTTGGCTCCCTATGATCATGTTTAATGTATTGGAGCCAATTATAAATTTTTCTAGGGCTTTGGTCAAATGGTCTACCTTTTCTCTTAAGATCCTATTTTCCTCAATGCATGCATCATTAACATCAAAAGGCATATAGTTATCATGTGAGCATGCATCATCATTATTAACATTTAAACATGCTTGTTCTAATTTATTTTCTAGATCCTTAATTTTATCAAGCATACATTTGTTCTTTTTCTTAGCCCTAAACAAATCCTTAGTAAGGCTAGAAATCATGAAAACTATTTTATTTGGTGAGAGATTCGTTACCATAGTCTTCATGTCTTCTTCTTCAGATGAGGAGGATGATGATGGTGAGCCTCCCCCTTCACTAGAGCTCTCCTCACTTGTGCTTGATCTTTCTTGTTCGGAGGAGGAGGTGTCTAGATCATCAAACGCCATCAATGCAAGGTTTGTGACAAAAGCGTTTTCTTCCTTCGATGATGATGATGAGGAGGAAAGATCATCCCAAGTCCTTGCTTTGAGTGCTTTTGTCTTCCCTTTCTCCTTGGCTTTCTTCTCTTCTTCCTTCTTCTTGCTCCCCTTTTTCTTCTTTTCTTCTTTCTTCCTCCTCTCTTCTTTGCTCTTGTTCAAGAGGGGACAATTATCCCTTATGTATCCCTCTCCTTGGCAATTATAGCAAATTATCTTCCCCCTTGGTCTTCTTCTCCTATCATTAGATTTATTAAATTTAAAATTCTTCAAAACACGTCTTGCCTTCCTTACCATGTATGCTTCTTCCATGCTATCCATGGAGGAGGAGGAGGCTTCATCAGATGAGGAGGGAGTCTCCATCTTCTTCTTCCCCTTGTTGGCTAATAGTGCCACTCCCCTTGATGGTTGAAATCTTGGCTCTTCTACTACTCCTTCAAGCCTTGTTTTGTGGAGCTCCATGGTTGAGAAGAATTCCTCAAGTGTGCTCACTTCTAAATTCTTCGAAATGTAGAAGGAGTCTACCATTAAGCTCCATCTTGAGGACCGGAGAAAGGCATCTATAGCCTTCATTACCATATCCCGGTTGGAAAGCTTCTCCCCTACACTTGTCAAACCGGTTAAAATTTCTTTAAACCTAGAATGTGGAGATTTTACCTTCTCTCCCTTTTCAAGTTTAATGTTACTTAATTGGGAGCGTAGGACATCTCTCCTTGCTAGTTTGGCCTCGGATGTGCCTTCATGAATCTCTATGAGTTTCTCCCACATCTCCTTGGCACTTGCATATTCTCCTATTCGATTCACTTCTTGTTGGGGGAGTACATTATAGAGATGGTGCTTTGCCTTTGAGTTTGCCAAGTACTCTTCCCTTTGCCTCTTACTCCACCTTGATTTCTCCAATGGCTCCCCTTCTTCATCCCTAGGTATCTCGAAGCCATTTTCCATTATTAATAGAATTTCAAAATCGGTTTCAAAAAATACCTCCATTCGCTTCTTCCACCAAGAAAATTCCCCCTCGAACTTTGGTGGGTGAATGTTGGAGCCAGCCATCCTTGATTGTGCTTGTTGCGGTGGTTAGTCCGTTAACAAGCGCCTTGGCTCTAATACCACTTCTAGGAACGATGTTGGCTGGCTAGAGGGGGGTGAATAGCCTTTCGTCGTATGAACGTAGATGGAAGTCGTTCTTAATCATCTACAAGCTTAATTAGCGCAAGCGGAATATACTAATATAAACAATTAATACTAGGCTATGTAAAGAATAGAAAGCACAAACTCTAACACCACAATGTAACGTGGTTCACGGCCTCGCCGCTAATCCACGTTCCGATTCGTCCAAGGTGAATCACGCCTCAAGCTTTCCACTATTCTCTCCTTTGCACCAAGCTAGGTGGAGGTAACCTTTTACACAAGAATCACTCTTCTTACAATAGAATGAAGATTAGCACATGTAGAAAAATAGAAAAAGTTTAGTGCACTTTGGGAGTTGTTAGGAGTTTAAGCATTAGCCCCCTCCCCCCAAAGCCCTCACCCTTCTCTTTATAGAGAAAGGGGATTTCTTCCCGTTGGCCACTATCAGTCGACTGATGCCCTCATCAGCCGACTGATGTTGACTCTAACGGCTCCTGACTAGGCCAGATTCGCGAGATCTGCGGCTGATTTTCCAACAGTCATAAGATCAATCGACTGATGCTTTCATCAGTTGACTGATGTCGACTTTCAGTTGAGTGACCCGAAAGCTCGACTAGCTTCTGTGCCCGTGCATAGTGCGATTAGTCGATTGCTTCCCTTAAGCAGTCAACTGATGTCGACTTGATCCAGCAGCTAACACTAGTCGATTGTCGATCGACTTGGAGCAGTCGACTGCCATGACATGGCAGTCGACTGGTACCAGGTAAAACTCAAACTTAACATTTCTTTGAGCTTACAGCGGTCGGGTAAACCTCAACCTTTGTGGTCAAGCCTCCGACACTCATTATTTCATTCTCTCATCTCACTCGAAGTCCCTCGTCGAAGCTCTCTTCGTTCGCGGCCATGTCCCTCGGCAGCATCAAGCGAATGGCTCTGCAATGCTCCTTCGTGTCTCTTGCCCTCGAAGTCTGCTTCCTTGGCTTCGCTTCAAGTCATGTCGTCCAGCGGTCCCTCGACAGCATCAAGTGCACGGCTGTACAATGCTCCTTCTCTGACTCAAGCATGAGGTTGTGAGTGGTGACACTTGCCTAAGCTCCATGTGCGAATTACTAAGTCCTGCAAGACTCCAACGCACATATCAAATCCAATCATCCTAACTTAAACCCTTTGTCACACACATCAAAACCATATCACATGGGTGTTGGGGGATCGAAATGGCCGGCTAGAGGGGGGTGAATAGCCCTCGTTCGTTGGATGTCGTATTTTTCTCGTCTACAAAAGATTAACGCAAGCGGAATATACAAATACAAATAAAGACAAAGTAAAAGATAAACAAACAATACAAACACCGAGATGTAATGTGGTTCACGGCTAAGCCGCTAATCCACGGTCCGATTCGTCCACGGTGAATCATTCCGCCAAAGCCAATCACTATTGATCTCTCCTTTGCACCAAGCTAGGTGGAGGTAACCTTTACAATCAAGATCACTCTTCTTACAATAAGATTGAAGTAAAAGCAAGTAATAAGAGTAGGGAATCGTGTATGGTACTTTGGGAGAAGTTTAGAGCTCAAGCATTAACCTCCCAAAGCTCCATCCCCTTCCTTTTTATAAAGGAAGAGGGTTTCTTCTCGTTGACACAGGAGCAATCGACTGATGCCTGCGATCAGTCGACTGGTCCTGTAGTCGTTGCCCAATAACGGTTGCTTTCCACGTTGGATTCCATCCAAAGGTATTGGCATCAGTCGACTGATGGCACCCATCAGTCGACTGATGACAATCAGTCGAGTGCTCCACGAGATCGCCATTATCGCATCGGCTGCTCGACATTATCGATCGATCATTGCCGATCCATGGCAATCGCGCGTGCACTAAACCTGGTCTTATACCAGTCGATCGAACCATCGACTCAGATCAGTCGACTACCATGACATGGCAGTCGACTAGTGTCGGAAAAACTCATCTGACACTTGGACAAATGGCCAAGTTTCACCTAAGATCTACCTTTCCCGGGTTACAATCGCTCACTCTCATCCCTCGGAGTCCCTCGCCTTCGAAGTTCTCTTCGTTCGCGGCCACGTCCCTCGGCAGCATCAGGCGCACGACTCTGCAATGCTCCATCGCGTCTCTTGCCTCAAAGTCTACTTCCTCCGGCTTCACTCCAAGCTTCTCGTTCGGCAGTCCCTCGGATGCTCCAAGCACACGGCTTCCGCAAAGCTATCCTTCACCGACTCAAGGACCGAGTCATGAGATGTGAAACTCGCCACGGCTCCATGTGCGAATTACTAAGTCCTGCACGACTTCAACGCACATATCAAATCAACATAACAAACTAACTTAAACCCTTTGCCACACACATCAAAACCTAATCATGGCAAGAGATTGCCCTAACAATCTCCCCCTTTTTGATGTGTGGCAATCCGTTTAAGTTAGGTAAAAACATTTGATAAAAATTTCTAAGGTAAGAAAGCATGTAAACATAAACATGATATAGCAACATGCAACTCTCCCTTAATCCATGAAACTCCCCATACAAATTTTCTCCCCCTATCATAATTTACTTAAACATAATCAATTCTCCCTTTTTGACACCATCGAAAAGATTAACACTAAGTTATAAACTCATGGCATCAAGTCTAATAGGAGGAAAATTCCAAAAATTGTTTTAAAACCTGAAATCAGCCTTTACTATTCGGAATATCAGGTCACCAATGATCGTTCGATCACTACTGATCCGCACATCGCTGTGAATTACGATTTCTGGGGTGAAATTCAAAAATCATTATATTTTCTGATATTTGCCAAAAATCCAAAAGTTTTAAAAACCACTAGGTTTTTGATCATTCTAGTATCAAGTTTAACACCTAGTTTTGCATCCAATTGTTTCAAAACATGAATACATAGATTTTAAAGTAAGAAATTGTTTTGAAAACATTTGAAATATCCAACCATGATCTTTGGGCAATATGTCTATGAATTAAACATAAGCCTTCCCCATGATTGGTCTATTATTGCTATTTTGATACTTTAAATGACCATCTAAATGCCATAGGCATTAGTGGACATTTGTATCATCCTAACATCTCACTCATGCTAAGTTTTCAATCAAAGTAGCCTATGGTGAGTGTGAGATGCATCCTAGAGGGTATTTGTATATACTTAACCATTACATTCATACAATTCTATCAAGGTTAAGTATCACCCTAATAATCCACATGATCATAATGACATATATGAATGAATTCTACATTATGATCATGAAACACATGTATTCATCAAATTGTAATCATGCATTAGGTATTATATCATGATAATAAGCAAAATATCACCTAAGGCATGATTTAAACCCTATTTCTCATGATTATGTGCCAAATATCAAAATCATAAATCATGATTGCAAGCATACATAGCAATTACATTAATTATCATGATTTAAGCATTATTAATTATTTATAGGCACGTTATCATCACCTAACACTATTTAAGAATGTTGTCCCGCCATCCTAAGTCAACCAAAATATGATATAGGTCAATTGCATATGGTTGACTACCCTAGGGGTTTTCTAACCCTTAAGGATGGATTTTGGAACCCAAAATAAGTTCTTGCCTATGGGGTTCACTAGATACTCCTTAGGAACCCATTTTCTAGCTATTACTTTCTTCTTATCTTGTCCCCTAGCAATTAGGCACTTGTAGGCCTTTTCATTTTTCTTTTCTTTGTATCCTAGGCCTTTCTTGTTAAAGCTTGCTCTTTGGCTCCCTATGATCATGTTCAATGTGTTGGAGCCAATTGTAAACTTTTCTAGGGCTTTGGTTAAATAATCTACCTTTTCCCTTAGAGCCCTATTTTCATCCATACATGCATCACTAACATTAAATGGCACATATTCATGTGAGCATGCATCATCATGGCAAGAAGAAATATTTTCATTTTGATTTAAGCATGCTTTTTCTAGTTTATTTTCTAAGTCCTTAATTTGATCTGGCATGCTCTTATTTTTCTTCTTTGCTCTAAATAAATCCCTAGTTAAGCTAGAAACTATGGAAACTATTTTCTTAGGAGAGGCATTCGTTACCATAGTTTCCATGTCCTCTTCTTCTTCTTCGGATGAGGAGGATGTAGAAGCTCCCCCTTCACTTGAGCTCTCTCCACTTGAGCTTGATTCTTCATTTTCGGTGGAGGAGCAATCCAAGTCGTCGAAGGCCATCAATGCAAGGTTGGAGTAGACATGCTTTTCTTCATCGGATGAGGAAGAGGAAGCAAGGTCATCCCATGTCTTTGCTTTGAGAGCCATGGCCTTTCCTTTTTCCTTGGCCTTCTTTTCTTCTTCCTTCTTTTTACTCCCCTTTTTCTTTTTCTTTTCTTCTTTCTTCTTCCTCTCTTCTTTGCTCTTGTTTAGGAGGGGACAATTGTCCCTTATGTGTCCCTCTCCTTGGCAATTGTAAAAAATGATCTTCCCCCTTGGTCTTCTATTCCTATCATTTGATTTGTTAAATCTAAAACCTTTTAATGCACGCCTTACCCTCCTTACCATATAGGCTTCTTCCGTGCTATCCATGGAGGAGGAGGAGGATGCTTCATCATCATCGGAGGAGGGGATCTCCATCTTCTTCTTCCCCTTATTTTCCATCAATGCTACTCCCCTTGAAGGTTGGATTCTAGGCTCTTCTTGTATTCCTTCAAGCCTAGATTCATGTAATTCCATAGTGGAGAAAAATTCATCTAGAGTACTTACCTCTAGATTCTTTGAAATATAAAATGAGTCCACCATTGAACTCCACTTGGATGATCGGGGAAAAGCATCTATGACTTTCATTATCATATCCCGGTTGGAGAGATTTTCACCTACACTTGTTAGCCCAATTAAAATCTCTTTAAACCTAGAATGCAATGAAGTTACCTTTTCTCCCTTTTCTAATTTTATGTTGGATAATTGGGAGCGGAGGAGATGTCTCCTTGCAAGTTTAGCCTCCGAAGTGCCTTCATGAAGCTCTACTAGCTTCTCCCACATCTCCTTGGCACTTAGGCAATCTCCAATTCTATTTATTTCTTGTTGAGGAAGCACATTGTATAGATGATGCTTGGCTTTTGAGTTTGCAAGGTGCTCCTCTCTTTGCCTCTTGGTCCACCTTGACTTCTCTATTGGCTTCCCCACTTCATCCCTAGGCAAAGCAAAACCTGATTCCATTGTAATCATAATATCAAAATCCGTTTCAAAAAATACCTCCATTCGCTTCTTCCACCAAGCGAATTCCCTTTCGAACTTCGGTGGATGAATGTTTGAGCCGGCCATCTTTTTGTAGTGCTCTCGCGGCAGTTAGTCCGGTGACAAGCAACCTTGCTCTGATACCACTTGTTGGGGGATCGAAACGGCCGGCTAGAGGGGGGTGAATAGCCCTCGTTCGTTGGATGTCGTATTTTGCTCACCTACAAAAGATTAGCGCAAGCGGAATATACAAATACAAATAAAGACAAAGAAAAAGATAAACAAACAATACAAACACCGAGATGTAACGTGGTTCACGGCTACGCCGCTAATCCACGGTCCGATTCGTCCACGGTGAATCACTCCGCCAAAGCCAATCACTATTGGTCTCTCCTTTGCACCAAACTAGGTGGAGGTAACCTTTACAATCAAGATCACTCTTCTTACAATAAGATTGAAGTAAAAGCAAGTAATAAGAGTAGGGAATCATGTATGGTGTTGGGTTTTCGGCACCGCGGCGTGTGTGTGTTCGATCATGTTTCGTAAACATGAACACAGCGGAAGCAATAAAAATAATAAATACTCCTATTTATTACAACACACACAACACACGCATGCATATTACAACAAGTGTAGACATAACCGTAAATTTAAATTTGCAATAAAAGGAAATTTATCTACATTATACCTTTCGTATGACGTGTAGCGGGAACGGCATCAACCGGAACGATCCTCTCTAGAATCGTCTCTATCCGTATCCACGCCGAGCTCCTCGGGATGACTTCGCTAAGCCACGAGCTTCGTCTTCGTACGGGTTACTAGCCTCGTGTTGAAGACGACGTGATCGAGAGATGATCACGATCCGAATCCAAATTCGGATACAAAACGAGTCCTCAAAACTCGCTTCTCCAGAGAGGTATTCATCAACCGATTGACGAATCCTTCGTCCTCCACCTCAGAGGATTACCGGAGATCGAATCCCCGGTAAGTTATCCGCTGTCGGAGCTCTAACCGTCGTCCAAACGACGCTCCGACGAGAGGAGAAGAAGCTGTCCAGAAAACTGGACAGCTTGGTGGAGGAGTAGGCGCCGGCCAAAACAAGGAAGCCAAGTGCTCACCTTTTCACCGAGGCCTAGGAAGATCACCGGAGGGTCGCCGGAGGGTTCACCGGCTGAAGCTTGGACGCCGACAAGGAGATGAAGGCGGCACAACAAGCTGGGCGGCAGCCTAGGGTTGGCGCCGAGCAACTCCAAGGGTGGGCGGCAACTTAAAGGCTAGGGTTTTTGGATTAGGGCTTAATTATCCATTAAGCCCTCTTTTATAGAGAACTAATTCTCTTAATGGTTAATGGATCATATCCATAAAGCCCGTTAACCCGCTCCATTAAGATAAGTTAAAATAAACCAAACCATGATGGTTTATTTTAAGTTAAAATGAACTGAACCAACTTTTGGTTCATTCGTTTAAAATAAACCAAACCCTTTGGTTTATTCTCATCCATTGGATTAGAACCAAACCATTTTGGTTCATCCATTACATCTTCATAAGACTCGGCCCATCCACGCTTCCATTGCAACTGAAATGATTTCATGCTCGCTTTATGTTTGGTCCAACCAAACCTAGTTTCTCTCGGTCTGAGAATCTCATTCTCAAACTCATTTTAAATCCTTTGGATTACGCTCGTTGTGCGTGTGACCAAATAGGTTCTCGGTTTATGTTGGCCGTCTATAATTAACCATTAATTATAGAATGATCATGAGTGGCACCTAGTAGTACATCATGATCCCCAATTAACCGAAAAGATCAACTGTTGATCCAGAACTATTTCTGAAAACCTTCAGCAGCTCGAATGAATCGTGCCCCATTCCCTTCACTCATCTTATACCCACTTGGTTCAGACATGGTCTATTGTGTCAGCCTCTCACTAGGGTCGACACGCCACACCTAGCCCAAGTATCATTTCCTCGCCCTACGATTCTAGTTACTCCACATGTATCAAGAGTACCTTACTCTAAACATGTAATGCTTTGGCCAAAGACTTTAGTAACAATCCGACGAGAGGCCATGGGTATACATCTCCTCGCAAGGAGTGGTGAATCCTTTATAGGCTATTCAAACACCTTCGATCACTTCGACTTATACCCAATCATCCCGGTCCACATCTCCTTAGAGATGCTTGCTTAAGATGTCAAAGCATAAGTCTCTATGTTCAAGATGACTTGAATACCGCAAGTCAAAGGAACATCGCACTTAAGCCACAGTAAGAACTCCATTGACATATCTATATATGCAGAGAACCATATGAAGTCTTACGGCTGGTCACTCCAATGAACTAGTTACCATAACTAGCATCCACGATTAACTCCGGACATCACTATGTCTCCAAACTGAGAATCACCGCTTGGATACACCAAGGAGTATACCTCGTGCTAGTCTCGGCAGTAATTGATGGTGTCCAAATCCATCAATTCATCGACTAGGATAATTCCGATACATCACAATTACACATGTAGAGATACTCACTAGTTGTGATCCAATCACAAATTCTCTCATGCCGAATCGAATCGATCGTGACATTCAAGAAATGAGTTTAAGATCCAATCAAATACATGAAACATGTATACTCAAATAGTGAATCTTCATTTATCATATAAATGGTTCATACATAAGGCGATTGCCTTAGGACATCTCTCATATATTACTAACAGACTCCCACTTGGCCTAATGCCAATCGCCACGGTATCCAATACCATAAGCTCTAACATGACCCTCAAACTTACTTTGAGGTAATGCCTTAGTCAAAGGATCCGCTAAGTTCCTTTCAGTGGGAATTTTCTCGATTTGTATTTCGTTCCTACTGATGATCTCTCTGATAAGATGATAGCGGCGAAGCACATGTTTGGATCATTGATGAGACCACATCAAGTTCAGAGATGAACTTCTTGATCCAAACCGCTTCCTTTGCTACTTCCAAAGCTGCAATGTATTCTGCCTTAGTGGCAGAATCCGCTATAGTGTCAAGCTTGGAACCTTTCCAACTTATTGCGCCTCCATTCCAGGTGAATACATACCCAGACAAAGACATTGAATCATCCTTGTCCGTTCGAGTCGCATCCGTATACCCACGCATCACCATGTACCCTTCTCCATATATTAGAACACATCCTTAGTTCTTCTTAAGTACTTAAGGATCGTCTAATACCCAATGATCCATTCCTCGGATCGATCGTATCTCGCGTGACACTCGTGAGCATACGATACATCCCTCGATATAACATAGAATACATGATAGATCCTATCATGATGCATAGGGAATCTTACTCATGCAAATCCTCTCCTCCTTCTGCGTGGGGACACATAGACTTTTAAAGGTGTACCCCATGCCCGATGGGTAGGAAACCTTTCTTGGATTCCGACATGCTAAACCTCTTAGCACTCGGCCTATATACGTAGATCGCGAAAGACCAAGCAACCGCTTCGATCTATCTCTATAGATCTTAATCCCGAGGATGTAGGTTGCTTCTCCTGTGTCTTTCATGGAGAATGTCTTGATAACCAAACCTTAATCGATCAGAAGATTAACACATCGCTTCCTATAAGTAATATGTCATCGACATACAATACTAGGAACACGATCGCACTCCCACTAACCTTCTTGTACACACAAGGTTCGTCTCGATTTTGTGAGAAATCAAACTTTTGATCGCCTCATCAAAACGGATATTCCAGCCTCGGATGCTTGCTTCAATCCATAAATGGACCGTCGCAATTTGCATACCTTGGTTTTATCAACCGATGTGAAACCTCAGTCAGATCATATACACGCCTCGAGCAAGGTGTTTCCATTAAGGAAAGCCGTTACATCCATCCGCCATATCTCATAATCATAATGAGCCGCTATGGCCGTGGAGCATCCGAATGGATTTAAGATAGCTACAGTAATAGGTTTCGCCATAATCAACACTTTGCTTTGATTTATATCCTTCGCCACCAATCTAGCCTTATAGGTAATCACATTACCATCCATGTCGGTTTTCTTCTTGAAAACCCACTTGCACCCTATAGGCTTTATCCTTCAGTGGGTCAACCAAGTTCCAAACTTGGTTTTCGTGACATGGAATCCATTTCCGACTTCATGGCACCAAGCCACTTATCCCTTTCTCAACTTGTCAAGACTTCTTCATAACGTAGGCTCTCATCATCAATGAGTAACACGTCGCTCGATTCACTTACAGAAATCCATATCTCTCAGAATATTGCGTGTTCTACCGTGATCTACGAAGATGTGGTGTTACAATAGGTCCAAATTGATTGCTCATCACTATGAGTTGTCCTACTGTGCTTTCACCGTATCTCATTAATGTCTATTTGAGTCTCTCGAGCCTCCTCAAGCTCGACGACACTCCCACTATTTTCTTGCAAGAGAAACTCTTTCTCTAGAAACACAGCATGACTTGAAACAAACACCTTTTGTTCCACAGGATGATAGAATTGGTAACCCCTTGTTTCCTTAGGGTATCCAATAAATAGACATTTATCAGACTTAGCATCCAATTTTTCTGATACAGTCCGCTTCATATAAGCAGGACAACCCCATATCTTCAAGTAAGATACATGAGGTTTCTTACTATTTCATATCTCATATGGAGTAGTTGAGACTACCTTAGTAGGCATTCTGTTTAACAAGTAAACAGTTGTCTGAAGTGCATAACCCCAAAAGGACTTGGGAAGAGTTGCATGATTCATCATTGACCTGACCATGTCCAACAAGGTCCTAAGCACGCCTCGATACACCATTATGTCAGGGTGTATAGGGCGGAGTCCATTGAGACAATATGCCATTGTCTCTTAGATAATCAAGAAACTCTTGACTTAAGTATTCACCACCTCGATCCGATCGAAGTATTTTAATACTCTTGTCATGTTGTTTCTCTACTTCATTTCTGAATTCTTTGAACCTTTCAAAGGCTTCAGATTTGTGTTTCATCAAGAACACATACCCAAACCGTGAGTGATCATCGGTGAAGGTAATGAAGTAGCTATAGCCTCCTAATGCTTGAGTTGACATAGGTCCACATACATCAGTATGTATTAGACCTAGTAACTCTCCCACTGCTCACCTTTTCCAAAGAAAAGGTAACTTAGTCATCTTGCCTTTTAAGCATGATTCGCATGTATCGTATGAATCCAATTCAAACGATTCCAGAATTCCACATCGGTGTAATTCGGACATGCGTTTCTTGCTTATATGGCCAAGACGACAATGCCACATATAGGAGTCTATTTGATTATCCTTTCGAGCACGCGTGTTGCTCGCTTCGATATTGAAAATGTCACTGGATACGTCCAACGTATAAACAACATTGCTTAAAGTTCCAGTCCCATAAAGAAGTCCATTCAAAGTTATGTAACAACAATTGTTACTAAAAGTGAAATGGTACTCATTTCTATTTAAACAAGAAATAGAAATGATGTTCTTTATCAACGAAGGAACATAAAAGCAATTGTCCAGTTCTAAGACAAGTCCTACAGGGAGTTCCAACAAATACGTTCCAATGGCGAGTGCAGCAACCATTGCTCCATTCCCAACACGTAAATTTGACTCTCCCCTTGACGAGTCTTCTTCTATTCCTTAGCCCATGTATGTCATTACATATATGTGAGCCACACCCAGTATCAAATACCCAAGTGTCTGAGGAAATAGAATGACAATCAATAAAGAAGATTTCTGAAGAAGATGGGGCATCCGATGCCTTATCCTTCTTCACGGACTCAAGATAAATCTTGCACTTTCTTCAAGAATGGCTCTCCTTGCCATAATGATGGCAAGTTTCCTTTGTGCTAGTTCTACCTTCTTAGCCCTTCTCTTCTTTCCCTTCTCGCTTCCTTTGACTTCCTCTTAGAACCTTTCTTCGAGGAATCAACTAATAAAGACTGCCCTCGCTCATGCTTCTCGAGAAGACTCCACGGTTCTTCAAAGATATTGAGCGACCATAGATGAACCTTCTAGCATCTCAGAGGTGAAGAGGAGCTTTGAGACTTGAACCTTCAATCTCACTTGCTCATCAACCAACTCAAAGATGAAGGACTACGATATGAGCATCCATATGCTCATGCCGCTTCGTAGCTTGGGTTCCATCGCGCTAGCATGATGCAACTCACCATTTCGTAATCATTCACATGTTTCGATAGGCCAACAATTGGTCCAGAGTTGCATTGTCACTAGGACGGGCAAGTGAAGAGACGGCCGAGGACATATGCAAGCTTTTCCACCTTGAGAACAATTCTCGTGTTTCTAAGCCACCCGAAGTTAGGCCCAAATTTTGTTCAATCCAAAAATAGTGCAAATTCAAAGACATCATGATCAATCTTAGAAATACAAAACGAGCATATATGAGAAAGATGATTTTAAAAATGCATCAATATACATTTATAAATCCAATTCATTTTTCGAATTTCAAAAACCCCAAAATCACTTCGGGAGATCATAGGTCCATCTCCGAATGGGCTGATATCCATCATAGTTATGAACAACCTTGGAGAGAGTCCAACAAGCCATTCATAACTACGACGGTAGGTATCTTCTATACCGATTGCATATCACGTATATGCAACTATCACAATGTGCTATCAACTAATTGAATGTTCACACATACATCGGGTTGTTAACACATTAACAAGTATGCATCATATGCATAGCACCCAACTTCACCTCCCTTTACATCGACCTTGGAGAGAGTCCAACAAGCCGATGCTCCAGGTTAAAGCCAACCCATTAATCGGGAAATAGTTTTAATATGGTTAGAGTGCATTCAACCAATTAGCCCAGCTTGGAGAGAGTCCAACAACCAAAGCTAACGATTGACCTCTGACTCTTACCATATTAGTATTAAACTATTCCATGGTTTGAACATATTCAGGTTCAAGCCGGGCTTGGAGAGAGTCCAACAACCCAAACAAGAAACAGAACTCTGGTTCTAACCATATTAATGGAAGGTGTAGGCTTTAATATTGTTTAAGGGTTTTTATGTCTCATCCTCTTTGCATGCAAATAACTATTATCTACATGGCATGGCATACATGGCATACATCTACATGTCACGACACGCATGGCATAATGTTATGCATCTAATGCAATTACATGGCATACAATTATGTCATGTATATATTTCCTTATATGTCATAACTATTCATGGAAATAAAATATGTTTAAGATTTGATTCTCCAAATCAAATCATAATTAAATTAGGAAACAAATTTCCAAATCTAATCACATATTTTATTCATGGAATTATTTGATTAAGGAAAATCTATTTAGGAAACCAATTTCCTAAATCATTAAAACTACTCATGGAAATAAAATATTTTAAGATTTGATTTCCCAAATCAAATCATTATTAAATTAGGAAACAAATTTCCAGAATCTAATCAAATATTTTATTTATGGAAAATATCAATTTCCATAAATACTTCCAACTTTCCAAAAGTGGAAGATTTCCATAAATACTTCTAGACTTTCCAAAATTGAAAAATTTCCATAAATACTTCTAAATTTCCAAAATTAGAAAATTTCCAGAAATACATTATGACTATCGCAAAACCATTATACAATTATGTCGAAACACAACCTGGGCTCTGATACCACTGTTGGGTTTTCGGCACCGCGGCGTGTGTGTGTTCGATCATGTTTCGTAAACATGAACACAGCGGAAGCAATAAAAATAATAAATACTCCTATTTATTACAACACACACAACACACGCATGCATATTACAACAAGTGTAGACATAACCGTAAATTTAAATTTGCAATAAAAGGAAATTTATCTACGTTATACCTTTCGTATGACGTGTAGCGGGAACGGCATCAACCGGAACGATCCTCTCTAGAATCGTCTCTATCCGTATCCACGCCGAGTTCCTCGGGATGACTTCGCTAAGCCACGAGCTTCGTCTTCGTATGGGTTACTAGCCTCGTGTTGAAGACGACGTGATCGAGAGATGATCACGATCCGAATCCAAATTCGGATACAAAATGAGTCCTCAAAACTCGCTTCTCCGGAGAGGTATTCGTCAACCGATTGACGAATCCTTCGTCCTCCACCTCAGAGTATTACCGGAGATCGAATCCCCGGTAAGTTATCCGCTGTCGGAGCTCTAACCGTCGTCCAAACGACGCTCCGATGAGAGGAGAAGAAGCTGTCCAGAAAACTGGACAGCTTGGTGGAGGAGTAGGCGCCGGCCAAAACAAGGAAGCCAAGTGCTCACCTTTTCACCGAGGCCTAGGAAGATCACCGGAGGGTCGCCGGAGGGTTCACCGGCTGAAGCTTGGACGCCGACAAGGAGATGAAGGCTGCACAACAAGCTGGGCGGCAGCCTAGGGTTGGCGCCGAGCAACTCCAAGGGTGGGCGGCAACTCAAAGGCTAGGGTTTTTGGATTAGGGCTTAATTATCCATTAAGCCCTCTTTTATAGAGAACTAATTCTCTTAATGGTTAATGGATCATATCCATAAAGCCCGTTAACCCGCTCCATTAAGATAAGTTAAAATAAACCAAACCATGATGGTTTATTTTAAGTTAAAATGAACCGAACCAACTTTTAGTTCATTCGTTTAAAATAAACCAAACCCTTTGGTTTATTCTCATCCATTGGATTAGAACCAAACCATTTTGGTTCATCCATTACGTCTTCATAAGACTCGGCCCATCCACGCTTCCATTGCGACTGAAATGATTTCATGCTCGCTTTATGTTTGGTCCAACCAAACCTAGTTTCTCTCGGTCTGAGAATCTCATTCTCAAGCTCGTTTTAAATCCTTTGGATTACGCCACAGCGTGTGACCAAATAGGTTCTCGGTTTATGTTGGCCGTCTATAATTAACCATTAATTATAGAACGATCATGAGTGGCACCTAGTAGTACATCATGATCCCCAATTAACCGAAAAGATCAACGATTGATCCAGAACTATTTCTGAAACCCTTCAACAGCTCGAATGATTCGTGCCCCATTCCCTTCACTCATCTTATACCCACTTGGTTCAGGACATGGTCTATTGTGTCAGTCCCCACTAGGCTGACTACGTCACACCTAGCCCAAGTATCATTTCCTCGTCCTACGGATTCTAGTTACTCCACATGTATCGAAGAGTACCTTACTCTAAACATGTAATGCTTTGGCCAAAGACTTTAGTAACAATCCGACGAGAGGCCATGGGTATACATCTCCTCGTAAGGAGTGGTGAATCCTTTATAGGCTATTCAAACACCTTCGATCACTTCGACTTATACCCAATCATCCCGGGTCCACATCTCCTTAGAGATGTTTGCTTAAGATGTCAAAGCATGAGTCTCCATGATCAAGATGACTTGAATACCGCAAGTCAAAGGAACATCGCACTTAAGCCACAGTAAGAACTTCATTGACATATCTATATATGCAGAGAACCATATGAAGTCTTACGGCTAGTCACTCCAATGAACTAGTTACCATAACTAGCATCCACGATTAACTCCGGACATCACTATGTCTCCAGCCAGTGAGAATCAGCTGCTTGGATACACCAAGGAGTATACCTCGTGCTAGTCTGATGTAATTGATGGTGTCCAAATCCATCAATTCATCGACTAGGGATAATTCCGATACATCACAATTACACATGTAGAGATACTCACTAGTTGTGATCCAATCACAAATTCTCTCATGCTGTGAATCGTATTGTGGGCATTCAGTAAATGAGTTTAAGATCCAATCAAATACATAAAACATGTATACTAAAATAGTGAATCTTCATTTATCATATAAATGGTTCATACATAAGGCGATTGCCTTAGGACATCTCTCATATATTACTAACATATGGTACTTTGGGAGAAGTTTAGAGCTCAAGCATTAACCTCCCAAAGCTCCATCCCCTTCCTTTTTATAGAGGAAGAGGGTTTCTTCCCGTTGACACAGGAGCAGTCGACTGATGCCCTCGATCAGTCGACTAGTCCTGTAGCCGTTGCCCAATAACGGCCGCTTTCCACGTTGGATTCCATCCAACGGTATTGGCATCAGTCGACTGATGGCACCCATCAATCGACTGATGTCAATCAGTCGAGTGCTCCGCAATATCGACTCCATTCTGTGCCCGCGTGTGCATGTCATCGGGCCGATCGCCGCCGACATCGGGCCGATCGCCACCATGGCGATCCGCCAGCACTAAACCTGTTCTTATACAAGTCGATCGAACCATCGACTCAGATCAGTCGACTGCCATGACATGGCAGTCGACTGGTGTCGGGAAAACTCATCCGACACTTGGCCAAATGGCCAAGTTTCATCTAAGAGCTACCCTTCCCGGGTTACAATCGCTCACTCTCATCCCTCGGAGTCCCTCGCCTTCGGAGTTCTATTCGTTCGCGGCCACGTCCCTCGGCAGCATCAGGCGCACGGCTCTACAATGCTCCTTCGTGTCTCTTGCCTCGAAGTCTACTTCCTCCGGCTTCACTCCAAGCTTCTCGTCCGGCGGTCCCTCGGATGCTCCAAGTGCACGGCTTCCGCAAAGCTATCCTTCACCGACTCAAGGACCGAGTCATGAGATGTGAAACTCGCCACGGCTCCATGTGCGAATTACTAAGTCCTGCACGACTTCAACGCACATATCAAATCAACATAACAAACTAACTTAAACTCTTTGCTACACACATCAAAACCTAATCATGGCAAGAGATTGCCCTAACAATGGGTTGATTGCCCTAACAAAAAAGAACAAGGCACTACCTTTTTATTATAAGATTTGATTACCTGTGACCTATATCTTTCAGCACTATACACAGCAACATCTCTCTTCTCTTGAATCAAGTCCAATTCCATACTCTGAGCTGCACTATTGTCGCTCGAGAAATAACTCATTACCCGGGCAGACTCCACTCTAACTTCTATAGGTAACACAGCTTCTGAACCAAACACCATACTAAAGGGAGTGGCTCCTATAGCTCTTTTAGAAGTAGTTCGAAAAGACCATAAAATGCTAGGTAACTCCTCCACCCAACTACCTCCTACATGCTCCAACTTAGTTTTCAATCCATGCACCAATTCTCTATTAGTCACCTCAGTTTGCCCATTACTTTGAAGATAAGCCACAGATGTGAATACTTGTTCAATTTTAAAGTCCCGACACCATTTTGCTAACTTCTTACCCTAAAATTGTCGACCATTATCAGATATCATCCTTCTAGGGATACCAAAATAACATAAATGTTCTTCCACAAAAACTTCAACACCATCTGCTCAGTGATACGGGTTAAGGGTTCAGCCTCTACCCACTTAGAAAAATAATCAATAGCTACCAACAAAAACTTCTTTTGACCGATCTTGACCGAAAATGGTCCTACTATATCCATACCCCATTGATTAAAAGGACAAGCTGCCACCACTGCCTTCATATATTTAGTCGGCCGATGGTGCCAATTGTGATGCTTCTGACAACTCTCACATTGTTGTACCAACTGTATAAGTCCTTCATTAAAGTGGGCCAAAAATATTCAACTAACAACACCTTTCGAGCCAATGCCCGCCCCCTATATGACTGCCACAAGCTCCTTCATGCACTTCCTTCAGAACATAACTCGCCTCTACCTTTCCTAAACACCGCAATAGAGGACCAACACAAGTTCTTTTATACAAAACTCATTTTATCATACAAAAATGAGCTACTTGCTATCGAAATTTCCGAGACCTTACAGAGTCATTTGACACCTTCTTGTCCTTAAAGAATGAAACCAACTCTTTTCTCCAATCATCTTCTATTATTTCCCCCGAATTTTCATTCTGTGGTAACAACTCTGATGGCATTGCTCGGAGGCTCGTTGGCTCCCATGTCCCCATATTAAAATTTTCACTAATGAAAACTAATCCGGATGGGATGAGTTTCCTAAGCACAACCAATTCATCATCGTGGTAATGACTTGAGTGATCGCTTGAACAAACTAGTTGTTCAAGCAACCAAGCTCTTCTAGTCGGTTAGCCGCGGAAGAGACGAAGGACGGATCGCCGGTTTTTGTGTTTATCTTCGGGGTCCATGATTATACAAATACATATGGATGTAGACATGTATAATCAACACGTACAATCATATTAATAAGAACATGAAAAGATCAATAATAAAACTTGTAAAACTTTTATACCTCTTGATCTTCTATCGTATGTCCTAACCTCCTTGTAGACTTCGTGTGGGCGAAGATCCTCCACAAGTTGAAGCTTCCTAGATCTTCTTCAATCGAAAGAAAGAAGAACTCTCCTTTCCTTCTTGCTTGAGCCAACCACCAATCCACAAAGGATTGATGCCGCCGGCCCCAAGAATAGAGAGAACAAGATGGCCAACCAAGGAACCGAACAAGGGAACAATCCCTAGCTTTTTTGTGCCGCCGGCCAAGAGGAAAAGAAGAGGAGAAGAGGAATAGGTTGAGCGCCGACCAAGGTAGAGGGAAAGGAGATGAAGGAGCCAGCCACACCCTAGGAAGAAGAAGAGCTCCTCTCCTATAGTTGCCGCCCACTCTCCTTGCAAACCCTAGCCGCCCAACCAAAGAGCCAAACCCTAATATCCCTAGGGTTTCCTCCTTAGGGTTTCTTGCCGCCCAAGCTATTGATAGGCAAAACCCTAATCTCCAAAACCAACCAACTTCTTAGCTTGCCGCCCACCTTAAGCCACCTTATATAGAGTTGGGCTTAAGCCTTGTTTTAATCTCCACCGTCGGTTCTAGGGTTTTAATCTCAACCGTCGGTTCTAGAGATTTAATCTCAACCGTCAGATCTAGAGATTTAATCTCCACCGTCGGATCTAGGGATTTAATCTCAACCATCGAATCTAGAGATTTAATCTCAACCATCGGATCTAGAGATTTAATCTCCACCGTCGGATCTAGGGATTTAATCTCAACCATCGGATCTAGAGATTTAATCTCAACCGTCGGATCTAGAGATTTAATCTCCACCGTCGGATCTAGGGATTTGTTTTCCATCATTGGATCTAGGCTTCATGAGGATTATATTAGGCTACGATAGGGACCATGAGGAGGAGTTGGATCTTGGCCACCCGATGGATCGGAACCACACAAACTTGATCCATCAATGATGTTCCATTCCACTAGAGGATCATCATTGAATTACCTCACCAACCCCCATAAATTAATATGGGCTCCATACATTATTCGTACATCCATCTCCTCGTGTTTAAGATATCGAATGTCCGTCAATTAATTGATTTACTAACCATCAATCAATTAACATCTAACTCCTCGAGTAGTACCACTCAACCTTATCATCATGTTGACTAAGTCAACCTGCAGGGTTTACATGATGAACCTTATGAGCTCCTCAAGGGGACATCATCAACCTAATATATAGGACACAGTTTCTTCCTATAATCAACGGCACACTATGTAAATAATATCATTTCCCAACTTACCGGGCATATTAATTTAATCCATATAAATCTCACCCTTTGGTAAATCAAAGAAATAAATACTAAGTACATGTGCCCGTTATTATATCGGGATTAATAGCATGTACAACATAATATCCGAGGTCCGATTCAATTATGTAGTCAGCAATAAATTGAATCATCTCTATGTCGGTCCTGCTCAATACACCTAAGTGTACTAGTGTAACTCTATGTTCAAGACAAAACAATACCAAGCTACACTACAACCATGCCAATGGTTTTTCCAAAACCATCTTGGTTGTGAGCCTCTACTTATATTCTACAAGGGACTGATAACATGATCTTCTGTGTCACACCAAGCACCATGTTATCTATAATGTAAAGTATTAGACAATATGCACACATATAATAAATATAAAGTGCAAACAATGATCATGTGATTCTTATTTCAAAATAAAAATGTTCATACAAAAAGAGTTAGGCTTTCAGTATACATTCCAACAATCTCCCACTTATACTAAAAGACTATGCTGTCATCACACTGCCATACATTTGATCCCCATGTCCTCCACATGCCTATCAAATGCTTTCGCTGGAAGGGCCTTAGTGAATGGATCCGCCAGGTTATCCTCTGATGCAATCTTGGCGACAGCTACTTCTCCACGCTTTACAATCTCTCGTATCAGGTGGTACTTGCGCTCTGTGTTTACTCGCCCTATGGGCTCGTGGTTCCTTCGAGTTTGCAACTGCACCACTGTTATCAAAATAAATTGTGATAGTTCTGGGCAAACCAGGAATCACATTTAAGTCCATTAAGAAGTTCCTGAGCCATACAGCTTCCTTGGCTGCCTCAGAGGCTGCCACATACTCAGCTTCCATGGTAGAGTCCGCCACGCATTTTTACTTGACACTCCTCCATACTATGGCTCCACCTCCAAAAGTAAACACAAACCCCGAGGTAGACTTATTATTGTCCCTATCTGATTGGAAATCAGAATCCGTGTAACCCACAGGGACTAATTGATCTGCCCGGTAAACCAGCATATAATCCCTAGTCCTTCTCAGGTACTTCAACATATGCTTTACCGCAGTCCAATGTCCCTGTCCAGGATTACTCTGATATCTGCTAACCATGCCCATGGCAAAGCAGATATCTGGTCTCGTACATAGCATAGCATACATGAGGCTTTCTACTGCCGAAGCATAAGGAATCGCCTTCATCTCCTCTATCTCCTTTGATGTTTTGGGACACATCTCTTTAGATAAAGGTACTCCATGCCTAAAAGGTAGAAAACCTTTCTTGGAGTTCTGCATGCTAAAACGAGCAAGCATAGTGTCAATGTATGAAGCTTGAGATAAGCACAACATCCTTTTCTTGCGATCCCTTATCACCTTGATCCCAAGGATGTGTCCCACTTCCCCCAAGTCCTTCATATCAAACTGTTTGGACAACCATACCCTTACGTCTGATAACACTCTGATATTGTTGCCAACTAACAAAATGTCATCTACGTATAGTACAAGAAATACCACTACGTTTCCATCACATCTCTTGTATACACAAGGCTCATCTGGACTTTGAATAAATCCATATGACTGGATTACCTCATCAAAGTGAATGTTCTAAGATCTAGAAGCTTGTTTCAATCCATAAATGGACCGATTAAGCTTACACACAAGATGCTCTTTTCCCTTTGCAATGAATCCCTCTGGTTGCTTCATATAGATGTTTTCCTCAAGACTCAAGATGGAAAGCTGTCTTGACATCCATCTGCCAAATCTCATAATCCTCATGAGCAGCAATAGATAAGAGAATTCGGATAGACTTAAGCATAGCTACCGGCGAAAAGGTCTCCTCATAATCGATACCCTCTTTCTGAGTATACCCTTTTGCAACAAGCCTAGCTTTGAAGGTCTCAACCTTCCCATCTACTCCTCTCTTTCTCTTGTAGATCCACTTGCATCCAATGGCTTTCACACCATCGGGTGGTTCTACTAGCTCCCAGACATGATTAGAATCCATAGATTCTATCTCTGAATTCATCGCTCTTTGCCAAGATACCGCATCTCTATCTTGGAGTGCCTCGTCATATGTCCAGGGATCAGGTTCATGTTCACCAGGGACTAAGTCCGAAGACTCTCCCAAGAACATGAATCTCTCGGGTTGTCTAACAACCCTCCCACTACGACGAGGTGCCTCCTGTGTATGCTCGTGATACGCGTGCAAATGACTTATGGTATTTCTTCTTGTACCGGTGGTACTGAAGTCGGGACTTCCCCTGTCAACTCCTCAAGAACAATCCTACTCGTGGGCTTGTGGTTCATCACATAGTCCTCCTCTAGAAATCTGGCATTCGTACTCACGATCACCTTTTGATCTCTAGGACTATAGAACAAACCACCCTTCGTTCCCTTAGTGTAGCCAACAAACAAGCGTACTTCTGTACAAGATTCCAACTTACCAGCATCTCCCTTCAGCACATGTGCTGGACTACCCCAAATCTGAATATGTCTTAGACTAGGCTTTCGCCACCCACAGTGGGAGTAGAGGGTAAGTCGACTTAGATGGAACCAAGTTGAATGTGTCTTTGCCATTTCCAGAGCAAACCCCCAGAATGAATCAGGTAACTCAGAATAACTCATCATCGATCTGACCATCTCCATAAGAGTCCTATTCCTTCGCTCTGCCACACCATTCTGCTGGGGTGTGCCAGGTGCGGACAATTGGGATTGAATCCCAGCCTCTGATAAGTAACTCCTAAACTCTCTCAAGAGGTACTCGCCACCACGATCAGATCGTAGTGTCTTGATACTTTTTCCTTGACGGTTCTCCACATCAGTCTTGAATTCTTTGAACCTGTCAAAGCATTCAGACTTGCGCCGCATCAAGTAAATGTATCCATACCTTGAATAATCGTCTATAAAAGAGACAAAGTATTCAAAGCCACCTCTAGCCTGGATAGACATAGGACCGCACAAATCAGAATGAACCAATTCCAATACATCTTTGGCTCTATACCCCTTATCCTTAAAAGGCCTCTTGGTCATCTTACCTTCCAAGCAAGACTTGCAGGTTGGGAGATCTTCCGCCACTAATGAACCCATGGGTCCATCAGCTATCAACCTTTGAATTTTACTCAGGTTAATATGACCAAGTCTTAGGTGCCAAAGATATGTCTGGTTCATTTTCGAAGGTTCTTTTCTCTTATTAGACTTAGAAGATGAGTTATTCACTTCTATATGCATCGTGGGTGTTTTCGGTTCAAGAGTATACAAATTGCCAACCAATGTACCAGAACAGATAATCTCCCTATTCCTTTTTATAACAACTTTGTCATTAAAGAAACAGAATATCCATCCAGAAATAATTTAGAAACTGAAATTAGATTCTTTCTAAAACTAGGTACATAAAGACAATTTCTCAAAACCAAAACTTTATTCCTATCAAAAGATAAATAAACGTCTCCCACTGCAATAGCCGCCACCTTTGAAGCATTGCCCATGAAGACGGTAATCTCTCCCTCAGCTAGTCGTCGGGTTTCCTGGAACCCCTACAAAGTATTGCAGACATGATCAGTGGCTTCTATATCTACACACCGGGTACTGGTAGATAACACCGCTAAACATGTTTCAACAACTAAACAAGAAGATATACCTTTGTTCTTTCGGCGAGGACAGTCCGCCTTCCAATGTCCAATCTGCTTGCAAGTGAAGCACTTGCCTTTCGGCTTCTTCACTCCTGCCTGAGGTCCTACTGCCACTTTCTTTGCTCCACCTTGCTTCTTATTCTTCTTCCCTTTTGGTTTAGAAGTAGAAACCTTCTGAACAACCATGGCTTGAGCACTTTGACGAAAAAGCCCCTTTGCCGCCTGGAGTTCTGTCAGAAGCTCCGCCAACGAATACAACCTCTTGTTCATGTTGTAGTTGAGGCAGAACTGCTCAAAACTCCTAGGCAGAGACTGGAGAATGATATCGACCTGGGTTTCCCCATCGATCTCAGCTCCAAGGACTTCCATCTCATTAAGATGAGCCATCATCTTGAGAACATGGTCCCTGACGGGTGTTCCCTCGATCATGGTGGTCGTCATCAAGTTTCTCATAGCCTCCTGTCTAGCCGCCCTACTCTGATGTCCGAAAAGTTCCTTGAGATTGAACATCATGTCATAAGCCGTGGCCATGGCCTGATGCTGATGTTGCAACACATTTGACATAGATGCCAAAATGTAACACCGCGTCATCTCATCTGCCTTGATCCATTTCTTATAACTTTCTTTCTCCTTTTCATCAGAGTCATCGGTGGGCTTAGGAGGACAGACCTCGAAGAGTACAAATTTGTACTCCTCTATAGTTAAGACAATATCCAAATTTCTTTTCCAATCAATATAATTTGTTCCAGTAAGTTTATTTTCTTTTAATATCACAGTAAGTGGGTTGAAAGCCATTTGAAAAACCTAAGAATCACAATGATCAAAATATTAGATTTCAAATATCATTGATTCCTCAAACAATAAAATTTCAAAATCAACCAACACCTCAAAACACCGAGAATATCGCATGCCACGATAGTGTGGACGTATACGAATTCTACATTTGTAAGAGAAGGTTTAACCCTTTAATTTTATTATCTTGTCAACCTTACTTTTTGACAAATAAAATTAATAGTTGGTTCCTCTTTGGCCCTACAAATAAAAGCAGTGACTCTGATGGGGAGGATACTTTTTATTTGCATCTAAGTGTGCACCATTACACGATACTAAGTGAATTATCTCGGAGTATGTGCCTTACTGATGGGGAAGTACACACGCTCCTAAATAATTTCCTATAACCATTATTTGACCTAGTGATCCGCAAACAAACTCATCCGATGGGGAGGAAGGCACTCAGAGTCGACGAGCAAATTTGTTGCATCACGCGTCAAATTTTAATGGAGGCCGCGGGAATTAATTAAAATGTCCCTCTTCCACTTAGTAAATTGACAGTGAGGAATTTTCAAGCACACACAACAAGCATATAAAACAAATCAGAAATAAATATGGAAAAAATCAGAATTTTCCCAACTATTATGGCATTGTTCTCCAATATGCGTCCCGTCATGTCGCCACCTTGTCCGCTCCACCTTTTCCCGTGCGCAAGTCACCAAAGAGATCCGAGCCAAGACAAACTATTTTAATTTACATCCATCGATCTTATACTCCATGAAGGAGTGTACAAATAATCTAGATCGAAAGTAAACTAAAATGAGTGGCTAAACAATGTCGTATTCAATTACAAAAATTAAATACTAATTTAGCCTCGTCAACCCCGAGGATTTAAATAATATACAATCACACACACATGCAATCACATACACACATATATAGCCATAATAGTTGGAACTTATGCCTGCAACCAAAAAGTTATGCTACGCACATCCTACTATCATCCGGGATACACAATATATGATAAGTGCGTGAAAGTAACCGAATCCAAACACACAATTCCGGAAATTGTGGCTCTGATACAAATTTGATGGCATTGCTCGGAGGCTCGTTGGCTCCCATGTCCCCGGATTAAAATTTTCACTAATGAAAACTAATCCGGATGGGATGAGTTTCCTAAGCACAACCAATTCATCGTCGTGCTAACGACTTGAGCGATCGCTTGAACAAACTAGTTGTTCAAGCAACCAAGCTCTTCTAGTCGGTTAGCCGCGGAAGAGACGAAGGATGGATCGCCGATTTTTGTGTTTATCTTCGGGGTCCATGATTATACAAATACATATGGATGTAGACATGTATAATCAACACGTACAATCATATTAATAAGAACATGCAAAGATCAATAATAAAACTTGTAAAACTTTTATACCTCTTGATCTTCTATCGTATGTCCTAACCTCCTTGTAGACTTCGTGTGGGCGAAGATCCTCCATAAGTTGAAGCTTCCTAGATCTTCTTCAATCGAAAGAAAGAAGAACTCTCCTTCCCTTCTTGCTTGAGCCAACCACCAATCCACAAAGGATTGATGTCGCCGGCCCTAAGAATAGAGAGAACAAGATGGCCAACCAAGGAACCGAACAAGGGAACAATCCCTAGCTCCTTTGTGCCGCCGGCCAAGAGGAAAAGAAGAGGAGAAGAGGAATAGGTTGAGCGTCGACCAAGGTAGAGGGAAAGGTGATGAAAGAGCCGACCACACCCTAGGAAGAAGAAGAGCTCCTCTCCTATAGTTTCCGCTCACTCTCCTTGCAAACCCTAGCCGCCCAACCAAAGAGCCAAACCCTAATCTCCCTAGGGTTTCCTCCTTAGGGTTTCTTGCCACCCAAGCTATTGATATGCAAAACCCTAATCTCCAAAACCAACCAACTTCTTAGCTTGCCGCCCACCTTAAGCCACCTTATATAGAGTTGGGCTTAAGCCTTGTTTTAATCTCCACCGTCGGTTCTAGGGTTTTAATCTCAACCATCGGTTCTAGAGATTTAATCTCAACCGTCGGATCTAGAGATTTAATCTCCACCATCGGATCTAAGGATTCAATCTCAACCGTCGAATCTAGAGATTTAATCTCAACCGTCGGATCTAGAGATTTAATCTCCACCATCGGATCTAGGGATTTAATCTCAACCGTCGGATCTAGAGATTTAATCTCAACCGTCAGATCTAGAGATTTAATCTCCACCGTCGGACTTAGGGATTTGTTTTCCATCATTGGATCTAGGCTTCATGAGGATTATATTAGGCTACGATAGGGACCATGAGGAGGAGTTGGATCTTGGCCACTCGATGGATCGGAACCACACAAACTTGATCCATCAATGATGTTCCATTCCACTAGAGGATCATCATTGAATTACCTCACCAACCCCCATAAATTAATATGGGCTCCATACATTATTCGTACATCCATCTCCCCGTGTTTAAGATATCGAATGTTCGTCAATTAATTGATTTACTGACCATCAATCAATTAACATCTAACTCCTCGAGTAGTACCACACAACCTTATCATCATGTTGACTAAGTCAACCTGCAGGGTTTACATGATGAACCTTATGAGCTCCTCAAGGGGACATCATCAACCTAATATATAGAACACGGTTTCCTCCTATAATCAACGACACACCATGTAAATAATATCATTTCCCAACTTACCGAGCATATTGATTTAATCCATATAAATCTCACCCTTTGGTAAATCAAAGAAATAAATACTAAGTACATGTGCCCGTTATTATATTGGGATTAAGAGCATGTACAACATAATATCTGAGGTCCGATTCAATTATGTAGTCAGCAATAAATTGAATCACCTCTATGTCGGTCCTACTCAATACACCTAAGTGTACTAGTGTAACTCTATGTTCAAGACAAAACAATACCAAGCTACACTACAACCATGCCAATGGTTTGTCCAAAACCATCTTGGTTGTGAGCCTCTACTTATATTCTACAAGGGACTGATAACATGATCTTCTGTGCCACACCAAGCACCATGTTATCTACAATGTAAAGTATTAGACAATATGCACACATATAATAAATATAAAGTGCAAACAATGATCATGTGATTCTTATTTCAAAATAAAAATGTTCATACAAAAAGAGCTAGGCTTTCAGTATACATTCCAACAAACTCAACTTGCGCGATTATTTCACGGGTGTTCCAATTCCCCAATGAGCTAGCCAATTGAGCCAATTCATCAGGCTTCTGATTTTCTACCCTAGTTATTTTCTTTATCAACACCTCTGAAAAATCTTCTTTAGCCTTTTCTATCATTTCACAGTAACTTCGACACTTATCATCTTTAACTTCAAACCCACCCCTAGTCTGTTGCACCACTAACTGAGAATCCATATGCACAATCACCCGCTCGACTCCTACATTTTTAGCAACCTGCAAACCTATAAGTAAAGCTTCATAACCTTCTTCTCCCTATGGTAAAATCAGAATTACTCCTACTCCATAACCCTCTTTCTTAGAAGACCCATCTGCATATATAGTCCAAGGCTCAGACTCCTCCTTGTGCACAGTCTTCACTAAGAAATTAGCTAAGGCTTGCGCTTTAATAGATATACGAGGTTGATAAGTGATGTCATATTCACTAAGTTTAGTAGCCCATTTAATAAGCTTTCCTATAGCTTCTGAATGAGTAAGTATTCTACCCAGATGAGTATCAGTGAGTACCACCAAAGGATGCGATAGAAAATAGGGTCATAGTCTCCAAGCAGTTAAAATCAGACCCCAAGTTAACTTCTCTGAATTATTATAACGAATTTCAGGTCCCTTCAACAGATAACTGATATAATAGATTAGATTCTACTAACCCTTGTCTTCTCTAACCAATATCGAGTTCACGACAACTTCAGAAAGAGCTAGATATGCCCATAACATTTCTCCAAATTGAGGTTTAGCTAAGAAAGGTGGCTCTATGATGTGAGCAATGTTAGGGCAATCAACCCATGGGATATGGTTTTGATGTGTGGCAAAGGGTTTAAGTTAGGATGATTGGATTTGATATGTGCATTGGAGTCTTGCAGGACTTAGTAATTCGCACATGGAGCTTAGGCAAGTGTCACCACTCACAACCTCGTGCTTGAGTCGGTGAAGGAGCATTGTAGAGTCATGTGCTTGATGTTAGGGCAATCTCTTGCCGTAATATGGTTTTGATGGTGTGGCAAAGGGTTTAAGTTAGTTTGATATGTTGATGTGATATGTGCGTTGAAGTCGTGCAGGACTTAGTAATTCGCACATGGAGCCGTGGCGAGTTTCACATCTCATGACTCGTGCCTTGAGTCGGTGAAGGATAGCTTTGCGGAAGCCGTGCGCTTGGAGCATCCGAGGGACCGCCGGACGAGAAGCTTGGAGTGAAGCCGGAGGAAGTAGACTTCGAGGCAAGAGACGCGAAGGAGCATTGCAGTCGTGCGCTGATCTCGCCGAGGACGTGGCCGAACGAAGAGAACTTCAAGGCGAGGACTCAGAAATGAGAGTGGCGATTGTAACTCGGGAAGGGTAGCTCTTAGGTGAAACTTGGCCATTTGGCCAAGTGTCGATGGGTTTTTCGACACGGTCATTGCCATGTCATGGCGGATCGCTTCCGAGTCGAGTGAGTTCGACCGTATACGATCGATCGATTGTGGCCAGCCGATCGGCCATACATGGGCGATCATTGCCGAGACCATCACGATCATTCGGCAGCCGATCGGTAGTCAATAGGGTTTTGGCCACAAAACCGCTCGTAGCCGATCGCGGCCGACTACGGGCGATGATCGATGAGGTCCATCAGTCGACTGCCAAGAGTTCCGTTGGACTACAACGGTCGGGATCCGACGTGTTCGGAGGCCGTTGTAGTGACGGCAGTCGACTGATGGCGGCCAACGGGAAGAAAACAGCCCTCTCTATAAAAAGGGAGGATGTAAGCCTTTGAGAGGCTAATGCTTATGCTCTAAGTGATCTTCCTAGTGCCCCACAAGCTCTAAACTCTTCTTACTCGCTTTTACTCCATTCTATTTGTAAGAAGAGTGATCTTGATTGTAAAGGTTACCTCCACCTAGCTTGGTACAAAGGAAAGACCATTTAGTGGATTGGTTTAGCGGAGTGATTCACCGAGGACGAATCGGGGACCGTGGATTAGCGGCATAGCCGTGAACCACGTTACATTCTTTGTTAGCGTTTGTTTTCTTGTATTTCTATTTGCTTGTCTTTATTAGTCTTCCGCTTGCGCTAATTAGTTTTGTAGACGAGCAAATACCGGCATCCAAACGAAAAGGGCTATTCACCCCCCTCTAGTCGGCCGTACCGATCCCCTACAAGTGGTATCAGAGCCGAGGAAAGCTTGTCGAGGACTAACCGCCACAACAAGGAAACATTCAAAATGGCCGGCTCCAACATTCATCCTCCGAAGTTTGAAGGAGAATTCGCTTAGTGGAAGAAGCGAATGGAGGTATTTTTCGAAACGGATTTTGATATAATGATTACAATGGAATCCGGTTTCGTTTTGCCTAGGGATGAAGAAGGGAAGCCAATAGAGAAATCTAGGTGGACCAAAAGGCAAAGGGAAGAGCACCTTGCAAATTCAAAAGCCAAACATCATCTCTTCAATGTGCTCCCCCAACAAGAGATCAACCGAATAGGAGAATGCTTAAGTGCCAAGGAGATGTGGGAGAAGCTAATTGAGCTTCATGAAGGCACATCCGAGGCAAAGCTAGCAAGGAGAGACCTCCTCCGCTCCCAACTATCCAATATAAAACTAGAAAAGGGAGAAAAGGTAACCTCACTACACTCTAGGTTTAAAGAAATTTTAATTGGGCTAACAAGTGTAGGTGAGAAGCTATCAAACCGGGACATGCTCATGAAGGCCATAGATGCTTTTCCCCGGTCCTCAAAGTGGAGCTCCATGGTGGACTCATTCTATATCTCAAAGAATTTAGAAGTGAGCACCTTGGAGGAGTTCTTCTCAACAATGGAACTCCACGAAACTAGGCTTGAAGGAATACTAGAGGAGCCTAGAATTCAACCCTCAAGAGGAGTGGCTTTGATGGCAAACAAGGGGAAGAAGAAGATGGAAGTCCCCTCCTCCTCATCCGATGAAGCCTCCTCCTCCTCCATGGATAGCACCGAAGAAGCCTATATGGTAAGGAGGGTAAGACGTGCATTTAAGAATTTTAGATTTGATAAATCTAATGATAGGAATAGAAAACCAAGGGGGAAGGTCATATGCTATAATTGCCAAGGAGAGGGACACATAAGGGACAATTGTCCCCTCCTAAACAAAAGCAAAGAAGAGAAGAAAAAGAAAGAAGAGAAGAGGAAGAAGAAGAAGGGAAGTAAGAGAAAGGAAGAAGAAAAGAAGGCAAAAGAAAAGGGGAAGGCCAAGGCATTCAAGGCCAAGACATGGGATGATCCTTCCTCATCCTCTTCATCATCATCGGAAGAGGAGAATGCCTTTGTCACCAATTTGGCCTTGATGGCCTTTGATGACTTGGATTGCTCTTCATCCGAAAATGAAAGATCAAGCTCAAGTGGGGAGAGCTCAAGTGAAGGGGGAGCTTCTACATCCTCCTCATCCGAAGAAGAAGAGGACATGGAAACTATGGTAACAAATCTAACTCCTAAGAAAATAGTTTCCATAATCTCTAGTTTAACTAAGGACTTATTTGGCATGAAAAAGAAAAATAAGAGCATGCTAGATAAAATTAAGGATTTAGAAAATAAGCTAGAAAATGCATGCTTAAATGATAATATTTCTTCTAGCTTAGATGATGAATGCTCACATGACCTTTATGTGCCATTAGATGTTAGTGATGCATGTATAAATGAAAATAGGGCCTTAAGGGAAAAGGTAGATTATTTAACCAAAGCCCTAGAGAAATTCACAATTGGCTCCAACACCTTAAATATGATCTTAGGAAGCCAAAGAGCTAGTTTCAACAAAAAGGGTCTAGGCTACAAGGAAAAGAAAAATGAAAAGGCCTACAAATGCCTTATAGCTAGGGGACAAGATAAAAAGAAAGTAATTGCTAGGAAATGGATCCCCAAGGAGTATTTAGTGAACCCAATAGGAAAGAATTTATTTTGGGTTCCAAAATCCATCCTTAAGGGTTAGAAAACCCTTAGGGTAGTCAACCATATGAACTTGACCTATATCATATTTTGGTTGACTTAGGATGACGGGACAACATTTTTTAGATAGTGTTGGGTGATGATAACGTGCCCATAAATAGGTAATAATGCTTAAATCATAATGATTAATGTAATTGTTACACATATGTACAATCATGATTTATGATTTATGATATTGGGCACATCATCATGAGAAATAGGTTTAAATCATGCTTTAGGTGATAATTTGTTTATTATCATCGTATAATACCTAATGCATGACTATTATTTGATGGATACATGAGTTTCATGATCATAATGTAGAATTCATTCATATATGTCATTATGATCATGTAGGTTGTTAGGTTGATACTTAACCATGATAGAATTGCATGAATATATTGGTTAAGTATATACAAATACCCCCTAGGATGCATCTCACACTCACTATAGGCTAACTTGATTGCAAACATAGCATGGGTGAGATGTTAGGATGATACAAATGTCCACTAATGTCTATGGCATTTAGATGGTCATTTAAAGTATCAACATAGCAATAATAGACCAATCATGGGGAAGGCTTATGTCTAATTCATAGACATATTGCCCAAAGATCATGGTTGGATAGTTCATATGTTTTCAAAACAATTCCTTAATTTAAAATCTATGTATTCATGTTTTGGAACAACTCGAAGCAAGACTAGGTGCTAAAATGGATACTAACATGCTCAAAAACTAGTGGTTTTTCAAGTGTTTGGATTTTTGGCAAATCTCAGAAAATATAATGATTTTTCATGAAAAACTATTTTTCCTTGATAGATATACTTAAGAGAAATATGTTCCCCAAATTTCATGATTTTTCGAATTTTCCGGAATTTATAATGCATTTCTGAAATTCGTCCAGAAAATCAAAAATTCGGATTCCTTTGTGCCCGGTCATTGCCATCTTGATAGCGATGGTCATTGGTGGCTATCAGAACATTGAAGGCCGAATTCAGTTTGTAAACCAACAAGTGGTACCCAATTTTAAATCAACTTGTCATATTTTCCCTCTATTATACTTGATGTCATGAGATTATAACTTAGTGTTAATCTTTTTGATGGTGTCAAAGGGGGAGAAATAATTATGTTTAAGTTAATTATTTTAGGGGGAGAAATATATTTTAGGGGGAGAAATATATGATAGGGGGAGAAAATTTGCATAGAGAGTTTCATGGATTAAGGGGGAGTTGCATGTTGCTATATCATGTTTATCTTTACATGCTTTCTTACCTTAGAATTTATATCAAATGTTTTTACCTAACTTAAACGGATTGCCACACATCAAAAAGGGGGAGATTGTTAGGGCAATCTCTTGCCGTAATATGGTTTTGATGGTGTGGCAAAGGGTTTAAGTTAGTTTGATATGTTGATGTGATATGTGCGTTGAAGTCGTGCAGGACTTAGTAATTCGCACATGGAGCCGTGTGGCGAGTTCACATCTCATGACTCGTGCCTTGAGTCGGTGAAGGATAGCTTTGCAGCCGTGCGCTTGGAGCATCCGAGGACCGGATGAGAAGCTTGGAGTAAGCCGAGGAAGTAGACTTGAGGCAAGAGACGCGAAGGAGCATTGCAGAGCCGCTGCGCTGATGCCGAGGGGCGTGGCGAAACGAAGAGAACCGGCGAGGACTCAGAAATGAGTGGCGATTGTAACCCGGGAAGGGTAGCTCTTAGGTGAAACTTGGCCATTTGGCCAAGTGTCGGATGGGTTTTCGACACGATCATTGCCATGTCATGGCGGATCGGCCCCTAATCAGTGAGTGAGTTCGAGGTATACGGCCGGATCGGATTGGCCGGATCGGCCGCCGCCATACATGGGCGGATCGATTGCCAAGACCATCGATCGGCTGCGGAAAAGCGGCGGTCCGATCAATAGGGTTTTGGCCATTAGAACCGCCGTGTGGCTAGGCGGTCGACTACGGGAGCGGCCGATCATCCGGCGTGTTCGGAGGCCATTGTAGTCTCTCTATAAAAAGGGAGGGTGTAAGCCTTTGAGAGGCTAATGCTTATGCTCTAAGTGATCTTCCTAGTGCCCCACAAGCTCTAAACTCTTCTTACTCGCTTTTACTCCATTCTATTTGTAAGAAGAGTGATCTTGATTGTAAAGGTTACCTCCACCTAGCTTGGTGCAAAGGAAAGACCATTTAGTGGATTGGTTTAGCGGAGTGATTCACCGAGGATGAATCGGGGACCGTGGATTAGCAGCGTAGCCGTGAACCACGTTACATTCTTTGTTAGCATTTGTTTTCTTGTATTTCTATTTGCTTGTCTTTATTAGTCTTCCGCTTGCGCTAATTAGTTTTGTAGACGAGCAAATACCGGCATCCAAACGAAAAGGGCTATTCACCCCCCTCTAGCCGGCCGTACCGATCCCCTACACTTGATACATCCGAGGGACCACCGGACGAGATGACTTGAAGCGAAGCCAAGGAAGCAGACTTCGAGGGCAAGAGATGCGAAGGAGCATTGTAGAGTTGTGCGCTTGATGCTGCCGAGGGACGTGGCCACGAACGAAGAGCGCTTCGACGAGGGACTTCAAGTGAGATGAGAGAATGAGTGAATTGTAAGTAGCTCATTAGGTGAACTTGGCCGAATGGCTAAGTGTCGGAGGCTCGACCACAAGGGTTTAGGTTTACCCGACCATCGGATGCTCAAACGGATGTTAAGTTTAAGGTCTACCCGGCACCAATCGACTGCCATGTCATTGCAGTCGACTGCTCCAAGTCGATCGGCAATCGATTGGTGTGGCTGATGAATCGAGTCGACATCAGTCGACTGCTTAAGGGAAGTAGTCGACTAATAGCACTGTGCATGGGCACAGAAACTAGTCGAGCTCGTGGGTCACTCGATTGGAAGATGACATCAGTCGACTGATGAAAGCATCAGTCGACTGATCATCCGACTGTTGGAGAAAGCGGTCGCAGATCTCGCAAATCCAGCCTGGTCAGGAGTCGTTGGAGTCGACATCAGTCGACTGATGAAGGCAACAGTCGACTGATTGTGTCCAACGGGAAGAATTGCTTCCTCTTTATAAAAAGAGAGGGTGGGGGCTTTTAGATGAAAAAATGTTCATGCTCTAAACATCTTACTAAGTGCCCCACAAAGCTCAAACTCCTTCTAGTTTTCTTTCATATCTATTGTAAAAGAAGGAGTGATCTCATTGTTGTAAAGGTTTACCTCCATCTTGCTTGGGCTAAAGGGAGAGACCAATAGTGGATTGGTTGCGGAGTGATTCACCAGAGATGAATTGGACTGTGGATTAGTGGCGAGGTCATGAACCATATTATATCGTGTGTTAGCATTGTTTTATCTTTTTGCTTATCTTAATTGCTTGTTTAGTTTTGTTTCCGTTGCGCTAATTATATTTGTAGACAAGCAATTTGTTCATACGACAGAAGAGGGCTATTCACCCCCCTCTAGCCGACCACCAACGTTCCTATAAGTGGTATCAGAGCCAAGGAAGCTTGTCGAGGACTAACCGCCGCAACAAGCACAATCAAGGATGGCCGGCTCTAACATTCACCCACCAAAGTTTGAAGGAGAATTCTCTTGGTGGAAGAAGAGAATGGAGGTATTTTTCAAAACCGATTTTGAAATTTTATTAATAATAGAAAATGATTTCGAGATACCTAGGGATGAAAATGGGGAGAAAATAGAGAAGATATGATGGACAAAGAGAAAAAGAGAAGAGTACTTGGCGAACTCAAAGGCAAAGCACCACCTCTACAACGTACTCCCCCAACAAGAAGTGAACCGGATTGGAGAATGTGCAAGCACCAAGGAAATGTGGGAGAAACTCATAGAAGTCCATGAAGGCACTTCCGAGGCCAAGCTTGCAAGGAGAGACCTTCTTCGCTCCCAACTAACAAATATTAAACTTGAAAAGGGAGAAAAGGTAACCTCACTACACTCTCATTTTAAAGAAATTTTAATTGGGCTAACAAGTGTAGGAGAAAAACTTTCGAACTCAGATATGCTTATGAAAGCAATCGACGCTTTTCCTCGGTCATCAAAATGGAGCTCAATGGTGGACTCCTTCTACATGTCGAAGAACCTAGAAGTGAGCACCTTAGAGGAGTTCTTCTCAACCATGGATCTCCACGAAACAAGGCTTGAGGGAGTAATGGAAGAATCAAGCATCAAGCCATCAAGAGGAGTAGCCTTAGTAGCCAACAAGAAGAAAAAGAAGATAGAGACACCCTCCTCCTCCGATGAAGCATCCTCATCATCTTCCATGAATAGCAATGAAGATGCTTATATGGTAAGGAAGGTAAGGCGTGCTTTAAGGGATTTAAAATTTAACAAATCTTATTATAGGAGAAGGCACAAGAGAAAAATTGTATGCTATAATTGCCAACAAGAGGGACATATAAGAGATGATTGTCCCCTCTTGAACAAGAGCAAAGAAGAAAGGAGGAGAAAAGAAGAAAAGAAGAAGGGGAGCAAGAAGAAGGAAGAGGAGAAGAAGGGCAAAGAAAAAGGGAAGGTCAAGGCACTAAAATCAAGGACATGGAATGATCCTTCCTCATCATCATCATTGAAGGAAGAAAATGCCTTTGTCACAAACTTGGCTCTAATGGCATTTGATGATCTAGACACCACCTCCTCCTCCGGAAAAGAAGAAGCAAGCACAAGTGAGGAGGGCTCTAGTGAAGGGGGAGGGTCATCATCATCCTCATCCGAATCCGAAGAAGAAGACATGGAAACTATGGTAACAAATCTAACTCCCAAGAAAATAGTTTTCATGATTTCTAGCTTAACTAGGGATTTGTTTAGGGCCAAAAAGAAAAACAAGAGCATGCTAGATCAAATTAAGACCCTAGAAGGAAAATTAGAACAAGCATGCTTAAATAGTAATGATAATATTTCTTCTAGTGATGATGATACATGCTCACATGATAATTATATGCCTTTGGATGTTAATGATGCATGCATTGAGGAAAATAGGGCTTTAAGAGAAAAGGTAGACCATTTGACCAAAGCCCTAGAAAAATTTACAATTGGCTCCAACACCCTTAATATGATTATAGGGAGCTAAAAAGCTAGCTTTAATAAGAAATGTTGGGAGTATGAGGAATACAATCAAAGTCCCACATTGGTAAGACATGGAAAAGATCATGTGCTTATAAGAAAAAAGATATCTCCATTGACATGAGGCCTTTTGGGTAAAGCCCAAAAATAAAACCATGAGGGCTTAGACCCAAAGTGGACAATATCATGCCATTGTGGAGATATGTGGAGCTTATAAGCACTAACAATTGGTATCAGAGCCATGGTCCATGTCAAGCCATGAACCTCGAACGAAGGAAGTTGAGCTCCCACGTCCGGATCAAGAGAACCAGACATCAGGAAGGAAGTCTAGTTGGGTCGGGGGGACCGAACAACTGGCAGGAAGTCCTGGTGGGTTGAAGATCGGACATCAAGCAGAGAAAATCCTTCGAGGAGGGATAGGCTTGAGGGGGGGCCCAATGTGGTCCTTCGTTTGAGGGGGGGATTGTTGGGAGTATGAGGAATACAATCAAAGTCCCACATTGGTAAGACATGGAAAAGATCATGTGCTTATAAGAAAAAAGATATCTCCATTGACATGAGGCCTTTTGGGTAAAGCCCAAAAATAAAACCATGAGGGCTTAGACCCAAAGTGGACAATATCATGCCATTGTGGAGATATGTGGAGCTTATAAGCACTAACAAGAAAGGCCTAGGTTATAAGGGAAAGACAAATGAAAAGACCTATAAATGTTTGATTGCTAGGGGTCAAAGAAAAAATAAGACAATTGCTAGAAAATGGATCCCTAAGGAATACTTAGTGAACCCTATAGGAAAGAACTTATTTTGGGTTCCTAAATCCATCCTTAAGTGTTAGGAAAACCCTAGGTTAGTCAACCATAGTGGACTTCACTTATATCATATGTTTTGGTTGACTTAGGATGGCGGGACTTAATTTTAGAGATAGTGTTGGGTAATGATAATGCACCCATAAATAGATAAATCATGCTTTTGGTGATACTTGACTTATTATCATGATTTTATACCTAATGCATGATTATAAATTGATTGATACATTTGTTTTCATGACCATAATGTAAAATCAATGCATATATGTTTTTATGATCATGTGGTATGTTAGGGTGATACTTAACCATGGGTAGAAATGCATGAATTTGAAGGTTAAGTACATAAATACCTTTGGAACATCTCACATTCACCATAAGGATAACTTTGATTGAAAACATAGTATGGGTGAGATGATAGGATGATACTAATGGTCCACTAATGCCTATAGCATTTAGATGGTCATTTTAAGTATCAAAATAGCAATAATAGACCAATCATGGGGAAGGCTTATGTTTAATTCATAGACATATTGCCCAAAGATCATGGTTGGATATTTCATAAGTTTTCAAAACTATTTCTTACTTTAAAATCTGTGTCTTCATGTTTTGAAACAATCTAATGCAAAACTAGTGTTAAAATTGATACAAACTTGATCAAAACACTAGTTATTTTTGAAACTTTTGGATTTTTGGAAAATCATTGAAAATACAAGTAATTTTCATGAAAACTCATTTTTCACTGATAAAGGACTTTAAAAGAAATATGTTTTCAAAATTTTATGATTTTTCTATAATTTCTAATGCATTTCTGAATTTCATCCAGAAAAATCAGAAAACCTGAAACTTGCATGCGGTCGGTAGTAGTGAACGATCGTGATGTCTAACCTGATTTTATCATGTTTTGTTTGGTTTTTGATATTTTTTCTTTCTTAGAGATGATGTCATGTGTGTATAATATTTAGAAAATGTTTTTGATGGTGTTAAAGGGGGAGAAATAGGAAAGTTTAAGTTAATCATGCTAAAAGGGAAAATTTAGCATGTCTTAAGGGGGAGTTGCATGTTTAAGGGGGGGTTGTTATACTCATGTTTTTACTCGCATGCATTCCTTGCTTATGTTTATTTATTTTTGTTTACCTAACTTAAACGGATTGTGACACATCAAAAAGGGAGAGATTGTTAGGGCAATCAACCCATGGGATATGGTTTTGATGTGTTGCAAAGGGTTTAAGTTAGGATGATTAGATTTGATATGTGCGTTGGAGTCTTGCAGGACTTGGTAATTCGCACATGGAGCTTAGGCAAGTGTCACCACTCACAACCTCGTACTTAAGTCGGTGAAAAAGCATTGCAGAGTCGTGCACTTGATGCATCCGAGGGACCGTCGGACAAGATGACTTGAAACGAAGCCAAGGAAGCAGACTTCGAGGGCAAGAGATGCGAAGGAGCATTGTAGAGTCGTGCGCTTGATGCTGCCGAGGGACGTGGTCGCGAATGAAGAGAGCTTTAGCAAGGGACTTCAAGTGAGATGAGAGAATGAGTGAATCATAAGTAGCTCATTAGGTCTGAGTGTCGGAGGCTCGACCGCAAGGGTTGAGGTTTACCTGACCGCTGGACGCTCAAACGGATGTTAAGTTTGAGGTCTATCCGACACCAATCGACTGCCATGTCATGTTGGGTTTCCGGCACCGCGGCGTGTGTGTGTTCGATCATGTTTCATAAACATGAACACAGCGGAAGCAATAAAAATAATAAATACTCCTATTTATTACAACACATACAACACACGCATGCATATTACAACAAGTGTAGACATAACCGTAAATTTAAATTTGCAATAAAAGGAAATTTATATACGTTATACCTTTCGTATGACGTGTAGCGGGAACGGCATCAACCGGAACGATCCTCGCTAGAATCGTCTCTATCCGTATCCACGCCGAGTTCCTCGGGATGACTTTGCTAAGCCACGAGCTTCGTCTTCGTATGGGTTACTAGCCTCGTGTTGAAGACGACGTGATCGAGAGATGATCACGATCCGAATCCAAATTCGGATCCAAAACGAGTCCTCAAAACTCGCTTCTCCGGAGAGGTATTCGTCAACCGATTGACGAAACCTTCGTTCTTCACCTCAGAGGATTATCGGAGATCGAATCCCCGGTAAGTTATCCGCTGTCGGAGCTCTAACCGTCATCCAAACGACGCTCCGACGAGAGGAGAAGAAGCTGTCCAAAAAACTGGACAGCTTGGTGGAGGAGTAGGCGCCGGCCAAAACAAGGAAGCCAAGTGCTCACCTTTTTCGCCGAGGCCTAGGAAGATCACCGGAGGGTCGCCGGAGGATCACCGACTGAAGCTTGGTCGCCGGCAAGGAGCGGGACGCCGGCACAAGGGGCTGGGCGGCCAAGGAGCTTGGGCGGCACACCTAGGTTGGGCGGCACAACTAGGTTGGGCGGCAACTCCAACTAGGGTTTGGATTGGTTAGGGCTTAACAATCCCTTAAGCCCTCTTTTATAGAGAACTAATTCTCTTAATGGTTAATGGATCATATCCATAAAGCCCGTTAACCCGCTCCATTAAGATAAGTTAAAATAAACCAAACCATGATGGTTTATTTTAAGTTAAAACGAACCGAACCAACTTTTGGTTCATTCGTTTAAAATAAACCAAACCCTTTGGTTTATTCTCCTCCATTGGATTAGAACCAAACCATTTTGGTCCATCCATTATGTCTTCATAAGACACGGCTCATCCACGCTTCCATTGCGACTGAAACGATTTCATGCTCGCTTTATGTTTGGTCCAACCAAACCTAGTTTCTCTCGGTCTGAGAATCCCATTCTCAAGCTCGTTTTAAATCCTTTGGATTACGCTCGTTGTGCGTGTGACCAAATAGGTTCTCGGTTTATGTTGGCTGTCTATAATTAACCATTAATTATAGAACGATCATGAGTGGCACCTAGTAGTACATCATGATCCCCAATTAACCGAAAAGATCAACGGTTGATCCAGAACTATTTCTGAAACCCTTCAGCAGCTTGAATGATTCGTGCCCCATTCCCTTCACTCATCTTATACCCACTTGGTTCAGGACATGGTCTATTGTGTCAATCCCCACTAGGCTGACTACGTCACACCTAGCCCAAGTATCATTTCCTCTTCCTACGGATTCTAGTTACTCCACATGTATCGAAGAGTACCTTACTCTAAACATGTATTGCTTTGGCCAAAGACTTTAGTAACAATCCGACGAGAGGCCATGGGTATACATCTCCTCGCAAGGAGTGGGGAATCCTTTATAGGCTATTCAAACACCTTCGATCATTTCAACTTATACCCAATCATCCCGGGTCCACATCTCCTTAGAGATGTTTGCTTAAGATGTCAAAGCATAAGTCTCCATGATCAAGATGACTTGAATACCGCAAGTCAAAGGAACATTGCACTTAAGCTACAGTAAGAACTTTATTGACATATCTATATATGCAGAGAACCATATGAAGTCTTACGGCTGGTCATTCCAATGAACTAGTTACCATAACTAGCATCCACGATTAACTCCGAACATCACTATGTCTCCAGCCAATGAGAATCAGCTGCTTGGATACACCAAGGAGTATACCTCGTGCTAGTCTCGACAGAATTGATGGTGTCCAAATCCATCAATTCATCGACTAGGGATAATTCCGATACATCACAATTACACATGTAGAGATACTCACTAGTTGTGATCCAATCACAAATTCTCTCATGCTGTGAATCGTATCGTGGGCATTCAGTAAATGAGTTTAAGATCCAATCAAATACATAAAACATGTATACTCAAATAGTGAATCTTCATTTATCATATAAATGGTTCATACATAAGGCGATTGCCTTAGGACATCTCTCATATATTACTAACAGACTCCCATTTGGCCTAATGCCAATCGCTACGGTATCCAATACCATAAGCTCGAACATGACCCTCAAACTTACTTTGAGGTAATGCCTTAGTCCAAGGATCCGCTAAGTTCCTTTCAGTGGGAATTTTCTCGATTTGTATTTCGTTCCTACTGATGATCTCTCTGATAAGATGATAGCGGCGAAGCACATGTTTGGATCGCTGATGAGACCTTGGTTCTTTCGCCTGTGCAATTGCTCCATTGTTGTCGCAGTAGACCGGTATTGCTTCAACAATGGCCGGAATCACACCAAGTTTATGAACGAACTTTTTGATCCAAACCGCTTCCTTTGCTGCTTCCGAAGCTGCAATGTATTCTGCCTCAGTGGTAGAATCCGCTACAGTCTCTTATTTGGAACTTTTCCAACTCACTGCGCCCCCATTCAAGGTGAACACGTATCCAGACTGAGACCTAGAATCATCCTTGTCTGTCTGGAAGCTGGCATCCGTATACCCGCGTATCACCATGTCCCCTTCTCCATATATTAGGAACACATCCTTAGTTCTTCTCAAGTACTTAAGGATCATCTTAATACACGCCCAATGATCCATTCTGGATCGGATCGGTATCGCCGTGACACTCAGAGCATACGATACATCGGGCCTCGTACATAACATAGCATACATGATAGATCCTATTGCGGATGCATAGGGAATCTTACTCATGCAAATCCTCTCGTCTTCTGTGCGCGGACATAGACTTCGAAAGGTGTACCCCATGCCTGATGGGTAGGAAACCTTTCTTGGATTCCGACATGCTAAACCTCTTTAGCACTCGGTCTATATATGCAGACTGCGAAAGACCAAGCAACCGTTTCGATCTATCTCTATAGATCTTAATCCCGAGGATGCAGGTTGCTTCTCCCAGGTCTTTCATGGAGAATGTCTGGGATAACCAAACCTTCACTGACTGTAAGATTGAAACATCGTTTCCTATAAGTAGTATGTCATCGACATACAATACTAGGAATACGACTGCACTCCCACTAACCTTCTTGTACACACAAGGTAAATGCGCGGATTTTGTGAAATCAAACCTTTTGATTGTCTCATCAAAGCGGATATTCGACTCTGGATGCTTGCTTCAATCCATAAATGGATCATGCAATTTTGCATACCTTGGTTTTATCAAGCGATGTGAAACCCTCGGGTTGTATCATATACCGTCCTCGGCGAGGTTTCCATTAAGGAAAGTTGTTTTCACATCCATCTGCCATATCTCATAATCATAATGAGCCGCTATGGCGGGAGCATCGAATGGATTTAAGCATAGCTACTGAGGAATAGGTTTCGTCATAATCAACACCTTGTTTTTGGCGATATCCTTTCGCCACCAATCTAGCCTTATAGGTAATCACATTACCATCCATGTCGGTTTTCTTCTTGAAAACCACTTGCACCCTATAGGCTTTATGCCTTGGTGGGTCAACCAAGTTCCAAACTTGGTTTTCATACATGGAATCCATTTCGACTTCATGGCACCAAGCCACTTATCCCTTCTGAACTTGTGGTACTTCTTCATAAGCTGGTAGGCTCCTCATCATCAATGAGTAACACGTCGTTCGATTCACTTACGAAATCCATATCTCTCGGGAATATTGCGTGTTCTACGGATCTCTGAAGATGTGGTGTTACAATAAGTCGTAGGATTGCTCATCACTATGAGTTGTCATTTGTTGTGCTTCACCGGGTATCTCATCAATGTCTATTTGAGTCTCTCGAGCCTCCTCAAGCTCGACACTCCCACTTGTTTTCTTGCAAGAGAAACTCTTTCTCTAGAAACCACAGTATGCCTTGAAACAAACACCTTTTGTTCCACAGGATGATAGAATTGGTAACCCCTTGTTTCCTTAGGGTATCAATAAATAGACATTTATCGGACTTAGCATCCGGTTTTATGCAATCTGATCCACTTCACATAAGCGAGACAACCCCATATCTTCAAGTAAGATACATGAGGTTTCTTCACCATTCCATATCTCATATGGAGTAGTTGAGACTACCTTAGTAGGCATTACATTTAACAAGTAAGCTATGCGAAGTGCATAACCCCAGACTTGGGAAGAGTTGCATGATTCATCATTGACGACCATGTCCAACAAGGTCGATTCGCCTCTCGGATACACCATTATCTTTGTGGTGTATATGGGGAGTCCATTGAGACAATAT
Organism: Wurfbainia villosa; assembly: GCA_025175895.1. Lineage (NCBI taxonomy): Eukaryota > Viridiplantae > Streptophyta > Magnoliopsida > Zingiberales > Zingiberaceae > Wurfbainia > Wurfbainia villosa. Next base: position 29,398,807 of record CM046000.1, on the reverse strand, counting down.
GCCATTGTCTCTTAGATAATCAAGAAACTCTTGACTTAAGTATTCACCACCTCGATCCGATCAGTATTTTAATACTCTTGTCATGTTGTTTCTCTACTTCATTTCTGAATTCTTTGAACCTTTCAAAGGCTTGGACTTGTGTTTCATCAAGAACACATACCCAAACCGTGAGTGATCATCGGTGAAGGTAATGAAGTAGCTATAGCCTCCTAATGCTTGAGTTGACATAGGTCCACATACATCGGTATGTACTAGACCTAGTAACTCTCCCACTCGTTCACCTTTTCGGTAAAAGGTAACTTAGTCATCTTGCCTTTTAAGCATGATTCGCATGTATCGTATGAATCCAATTCAAGCGATTCGAATTCCACATCGGTGTAATTCGGACATGCGTTTCTTGCTTATATGGCCAAGGCGACAATGCCACATATAGGAGTCTATGTGATTATCCTTTCGAGCATGCGTGTTGCTCGCCCGATATTGAAAATATCCTTTGAATCGTCCAGCGTATAAATGCCATTACTCAAAGTTCGGTTCCATAAAATCGCCATTCAAAGTTATATAACAACAATTGTTACTAAGCGTTAAATGGAAACCATTTCTATTTAAGCAGAAATAGAAACAATGTTCTTTATTAGAGAAGGAACATAATAGCAATTGTCGATTCAAGACTAGTCCACTAGGAGCTTGACAAATAAGTTCGATGGCGGCGGCAACCTTTGCTCCATTGCCAACTCGCAAATTTGACTCCCCTCTGACAAGTCTTCTTCTATTCCTTAGCCCCTGTATGTCATTACATATATGTGAGCTACACCCAGTATCCAATACCCAAGTGTCCAAGGAAATAGAATGACAATCAATAACGAAGATACCTGAAGAGGATGGGGCATCGGATGCCTTCTTCTTCTTCATGGACTCAAGATAAATCTTGCAGTTTCTTCGCCAGTGGCCTTCCTTGCCACAGTGATGGCAAGTGCCCCTTTTCGCTGGTTCCGCCTTCTTTGCCTTTTTGTTCTTTCCTTTCTTCTGTTCTTTTGCCTTCCTCTTAGAACCCTTCTTTGAGGAATCAACTAACAGAACCGCCTTCTCCTCATGCTTCACAGAAGGCTCCACAGTCTTCAGCATATTGAGGAGCTCGGGAATGGTGGATTCTAATTTGTTCATCCGATAGTTCATCACAAATTGCGAGAAACTCTTGGGCAAACAATGCAGAATTAAGTCAATACTTAACTCATGATCCATCATAAAACCGAGGGTAGCTAGCCGCTCGATGTACCCGTTCATCTTTAGCACAAACTGCACTACAGACGAACCTTCTTGCATCTTCGTGGTGAAGAGGAGCCTAGAGACCTCGAACCTTTTGGATCTCGCTTGCTCATCGAACAACTCATGAAGATGGAAGACCATAGTATTAGCATCCATATGCTCATGCTGCTTTTGCAGCTCAGGTACCATCGCCGCTAGCATGATGCAACTCGCCAGCTCAGAATCTGCCACATTCTTCTGATAGACCAACATTTGGTCTGGAGTTGCATCGTTCTTAGGATGGTCAGGAAGAGGCTCTTCAAGGACATATGCAAGCTTTTCCGCCTTGAGAACAATTCTCTGGTTTCTAAGCCAGTCCAGGAAGTTAGGCCCAGTCAGTTTGTTCGAATCCAAAATAGTGCGCAAATTCAAAGATGTCATGATCAATTTATTGACCTAGAAATACAAAACGAGCATATATGAGAAAATGATTTTAAAAATGCATCAATATACATTTATAAATCCCATTCATTTTTTCGAATTTCAAAAACCCCAAAATCACTTCGGGAGATCGTAGGTCCATCTCCGAATGGGCTGATATCCATCATAGTTATGAACAACCTTGGAGAGAGTCCAACAAGCCATTCATAACTACGACGGTAGGTATCAACTATACCGATTGCATATCACGTATATGCAACTATCACAATGTGCTATCAACTAATTGAATGTTCACACATACATCGGGTTGTTAACACATTAACAAGTATGCATCATATGCATAGCACCCAACTTCACCTCCCTTTACATCGACCTTGGAGAGAGTCCAACCAGCTCAAAAGGGCACTTGCCTGTTAGTTATAGCCCTAAGAACCAATCATGTGATGGTTGAATAGGGAACATTTTGTATCATATTCTATAAAGGCAAAGGATTGGTTATTATATTTAAGTCTTGCTTGTGCCAGCTAAATTAAATATAGTAATGCCCTAGAAAAGTAGGTTCTTATCTACAACACATCAATTGGCAGAATTGATTATGAGAGGCTGTAGAGAACACTTTCTAAATGTTCCTAGTCAAGTATTAATATGCAAGGGCAATATTAATACATAAAGACTAGCATGTAGGTCAATTGATGACTTGATCTCACAAGTCATGGATATATGATATCAAGTTGACACATGGGTATATATTAGAGAATATATACTGAACTGACTCGCCATGAGAAAGTTTCATGGATCGTTATATGAGTGTCATAAACTTTCTCATGTGACTATTGGTATGAATAGTCCTCAGACCTGAAGTCACTACGGTTCCCTACATAAGGAGTTATGTACTTTGGTATCGTCAAACGTCACCCGTAACAGGGTGGACCATAAAGGCGATTACTGGGTATATAACAAATTGTGCGGAGGGATGTGAGTGATGTAGATGGGATCTATCCCTCTCATATGACGAGAGAGATATCGGTGGGCCCCTTGATTGAGTAGAACTACTAAAATGCATGGCCATGCTCGAATGAGTCAATATGAGATATTGAGCTCATTTGTTTGAGTTAGTTTACTCAGGGATCAAGAAACACATAGATTGATCGAGGATGACACGGTCTATGCCTCATTGATCAATCTGATATCAAGGATAGAAGGACACGGTCATATATTATAGTAGTCACGGAAAGGTTAGTCGGATCTTGACTTATCTCGTAACTTGGGTAGCAATGATGTATTGCTAGATGCCGCTCATTGCTTGTGTATCTAAAAGAGTTTAGGTCCACTGCCAACGTTATGAGAGCCTATAGGGTCACACACAAAGAGCATGATAATTAGAGGAATTAGAGTATTCTAGTTTGACTAGAATAATTTGGGAATAAGCTTAAGTACAAAATGGTTTTGGACTTTAAGCTTAATGAGAATTTTAGCTAATTGATTTAATGAGATTAATTCAATATGTTACCTTATTGATTTAATAAGATTAATTCAATATGATAACATAAGCTTAATTGAATTAATAAGATTAATTCAATATGATTGAATTAATAAGATTAATTCAATATGATAACATAAGCTTAATTGAATTAATAAGATTAATTCAACATGCATGAATGCCACATAAGAATGCCACATAAGCATGCCACATGAGCATGCCACCTAAGCATCCACCTAAGCTAGATAAGGTGGAAGGAAACAAAATGGTTTTGTCTCCTTAAGTGGCCGGCCAAACAAATGTCCCAATGCAATGGATTGCATTGAATGTGTGGAGGTGAAAGGGTTTTTCCAACCCTATAAAAGACCCCATGGAGTGGCCGGCCATAGCAATTGTTGTTGTGGTTGTGAGAGAGCTTGGTGGAAGCTTTGGTTGTGTGGGTTTGTGAGTGTAGGCTAGCAAGAAGAGGAGTCTTCTTCTTCCTTTCTCCTTTTCCCTCTCTTCCTCTCCTTTAGGGACTTCTCTAGCAAGAAGTAAAGGAGAGCTCCTCTAGTTTTTCTTTTGTGAGACAAGAGCTTGCTCGTGTGGATACATATAGAGGCACGGACGTTTGAACGTGATAAAGATCCAACACATCCAAAGAAAAGCGGGATTGCAAAGGGCACGCAACAAAGGTAGAACTCTCCTATAAGATAGGCTTGGTTTAGAGAAATTTATTTTATACGAGTTTGCTTTCGCATGGATCACTTGGAAGGGATCCTAATTTTTCCGTTGCACATATGCCATTTGGCATAAAGAATTCCCTCTACAAAGGGTATCAGCCACTTGAAAGATCGATATAAAATAGGTTTTCTCTATTTTATATGTGATATAGAAGTAGGATAAATTTTATTATGAGTTGATAATTGCATTAGCAATTGTCAAACATAATAAAATATCCGATGTCTTTTAAAAGTTAAAATGACATGGTGCATGGTTATGGCCTAGTCCCAAAAGGTTTGTGAATGTGTGTGTGTTGTAATTCTTAAATACGGCCTGCGTGTCGTGCCTTCCTCCTAAAATTCTTGTTGTAAAATTAGTTTTAGACTCGAATGTAACTCGAGTATTTCTCCTTTTGTAATGTACAAAACAAAGATGGAGGGTCCATTGGAAGATGAGGTTACAAGGAGGAAGTCAACACACAAGACAACCAAAAGGAAGCACTTAGGAGAAGATGCTATCCCTAGGTTGACCAATCAATCTTTTCATTGGCTTGAGAAGATTGTAGAATAAGGGCCATAACCATGACACGCTTAGTTTAATATGTATGTGATGCATATTAGTTTAGCTTGTATGTGATGCATGATTAGTTTAGCTTATATGTGATGTATTCTAATATGTATATGATACATGTTTATTTCTTAATAAGTCTAAACGATATGCCTACCAAAGTTGGTACTCACTACTTCCTCGATCATTTGTTATTGGGTTTGCCAAAGCAAAGCAATGCATTTTATCTTGGAAGAGTGCGAGTGGACAATCGTGATGTCCCGCTATCAAACTTGGTTAAGACTTAATTAAGTTTTCTTAATTAGTTAAGAAAGTAGAGGCATATATTAGCTTTGAACATAAGTTTTAAAATTAGTTTTATGTGATTTCCGAACATCACTTTGTCTTAGAAGTGGTCGCTGTTGCTCGATATCCAAGAAGGCCCTGTGCCTCGCCACCTGAAGTCGTTTAGGAATAAATACTAAACTAATCTAAAACTTAACCAAAGCTATTAAAGAGTTACATCAGATGTAATTGGCAAAAGATTGCCTACCTAATTATACTACGTCTTGGGCGATTAGCCAAAGCTAACTCAAGACGAATTATAATGTGGATCTTTATCCCATATAAATTTATAGCTAAATAGTAGCTATGAGAATTTAGTGGGAGCCTCATTTAATTAAAGGCCTAATTAAATGATTTAGGTATGATACTTAACTTTGCATTTTAATGTTGTAGATCACCATGACATCTAACACAACACACCCCCTCAACTTGCGATCTGTCCTTGAGAAGGACAAGCTTAATGGAGCGAACTTTCTTGACTGGTATAGGAACTTGAGGATTATCCTCAAGCAAGAACGCAAACTGTATGTCCTAGAGCAGTCTACTGAAACACCCGCCATGCGCACTGTCTTGAAAAGGATGTTTATAAGAAGCATCAAGATGACGCATTAGATGTGTCATGTCTTATGCTTGCCACCATGAACTCTGAGCTTCAGAAGCAACATGAGAACATGGATGCCTATGATATGGTTGAGCATTTGAAACAACTATATCAAGGACAAGCTAGGCACGAGCGTTTTGAAGTGTCTAAGGCTCTTTTTGCATGCAAGATGCAAGAAGGAACACCTGTAGGAACTCACGTACTCAAAATGATTGGGTACGTTGAGAACCTTGAAAGACTAGGTTTTCCACTGAGCCAAGAATTGACAACTGATGTTATCCTGCAATCGTTGTCAAGCATATAATCAATTCATGAATTATAACATGAATGAAATTGATAAACCTTTGCACGAGATTCTCGGCATGTTAAGAAGCTGAACAATCTCAAAAAGAAAGTTAGCAACGTACTAATGGTCAAGAAGGGCAAAGGTAAGCGCAAAGGCAAGGGTAAGACCCAAGCCAAAGGCAAGGCCAATTCATCCACTTCAAAGGGTAAAGGTAAAGTACCTAAGGAAGGGGACTGCTTCCATTGCGGTGAGTGGACCGGAAGCGGGCTACAAAGTCTACCTTGAGAAGTAAAGAATAGAAGAAGTGGGACTTACGCCTCAGGTATACATGTTATAGAAGTTAATCTATCTATTTCTTCTACATGGGTATTAGATACCGGATGTGCATCTCACATTTGTAATAATGTGCAGGGACTGAGAAATAGTAGACAAATGGCAAAAGGCGAAGTAGACCTACGAGTAGGCAATGGCGCAAAAGTTGCTTTCTTTGTATTTGTAGGAACATATTCTTTGTCTTTGCCCGGGCTTATCTTAGAACGAGAGGAGTGCTTCTATGTACCTGCATTGATAAAGAACATAAGTTATGTATCTTGTTTAGACAAGAAAAACTTTTCTTTTATAATAAAGGACAAATGTTGTTCCATTTATTTGAATGAAATGTTCTATTGTAATGCACCACTTATGAATGGTCTCTATGTTCTAGATTTAGAAAACCCAATTTATAACGTAAATACCAAGCGGTTCAAATCGAATGATTCGAACCAAACATATCTCTGGCACTGTCGCCTAGGTCACATAAATGAAAAAACGCATATCCCAACTCCATAAAGATGGATTATTGGACTCATTTGATTTTGAATCATATGAGGTATGTGAATCTTGCCTTTTAGAAAGATGACTAAAACTCCATTTAGTGGACATGGAGAGAGAGCGACGACTTGTTAGGACTCATACATACCGATGTATGTGGCCTTTCAATGTCGGGCCGAGGAGGCTATAAGTACTTTATTACTTTCACCGATGATACGAGTAGATTTGGCTACTTATATTTGATGAGACATAAGTCGAATCCTTTGAAAAAGTTCAAAGCATTCAAGAATGAAGTACAAACCAACTTGGTAAGCGATCAAGCTACTTCGATCGATCGAGGTGGTGAATACCTTAGTCAAGAGTTTCGTGATCACCGGCCGAGTGTGGATAATATCCCAACTCACTCCACCTGGAACACCACAATGGAATGGTGTATCTGAGAGGAGAAATCGTACTCTATTAGATATGGTACGATCAATAATGAGCCAGACTCATCTACCTACTTCCTTTTGGGGTTTAGCTCTAGAGACACCGCTTACACTTAATCGCGTCCATCAAAAGCCGTAGAAAAGACACCATATACGATATGGATCGAAGAGTCCCAAAATGTCTTTTATAAAGATTTGGGGTTGTGAAGCTTATGTAAGACGCCAAGTCTCGTATAAACTAGGACCCAAATCGATAAGTGTTATTTTGTCTGGATATCCCAAGGAAACTAAGGGATATTACTTTACAATCCCACACTTGGCAAGGTGTTGTAAGAATGCCGCCTTTTCTAGAAAGAGAATTTATTTCTAGAAAACTAGTGGGAGTAAAATTCATCTTGAAGAAGTTCAAGATAACGATAACACTAAGGCTTCATGGAAAATGAACAGAACCACAAAGTGTTATGGATGAGGAAATTGTTGCCCAAAGAGTTGTGGAGCAAACACTGCTCAAGTAGACCAACCTCTTCGTAGATCTGAGTAGGATCCGCTGCCAACCCGAGAGATATTCTTTTCTCTTGATCGACAATGGTGAGGTATTGCTTGTCGATCTTGACGAGCCTACATCCTATCAAGAAGCTATGATGAGCCCAGATTCGAGAAATGGCTAGAGGCCATGAGATCCAAATGGAATCCATGTACACTAACCAAGTATGGACCTTGGTTGATCCACCAAGGGGTAAAACCCATTGGGTGTAAGTGGGTCTTTAAAGTAAAGACGACATGGATGGTAATAAGCATACCTATAAAGGTAGATTGGTGGCTAAAGGATTCAAACAAATTCATGGTATTGACTATGATGAAACCTTTTCACCATTGCGATGCTTAAATCCATTCGGATCATACTTGCTATCGACCTACCACGATTATGAGATCTGGCAGATGGATGTCAAAACCGCTCGAATGGAAAGCTACTCGAGGATGTGTACATGACATACCGAGGGTTTTGAAGATCCAAAGCATCCCGAAAGGTATGCAAACCGCAAAGGTCCATTTATGGACTAAAGCAAGCCTCTCGGCCGGAATCTTCGATTCGATGATGCAATCAAGGAGTTTAGTTTCATCAAGAATGAAGATGAACCTTGTGTCTACAAGAGAAATAGTGGGAGCACAGCTTGTATTTCTTGTCTTGTATGTAGATGACATACTTTCATCGGAAATGATATTCCCTCACCCATCGTGAAGATGTGGTTAGGGAATTGTTTCTCGATGAAAGACTTAGGTGAAGTTTATATTCTAGGCATCAAGATCTATAGAGATAGATCTAAAAGATTACTTGGCCTAAGTCGAGTACATACATTGATAAAGTGCTAGATCGCTTTGCTATGCAAAATTCCAAGAAAGGATTTCGCTTTATCACATGGTGTGAGTCTTTCAAGACTCAATGTCCCTCTTCTAAGGAGGAGAGAGATCGCATGGATAAGATCCCTTATGCATCCGCCATAGGGTCTATCATGTACGCCATGCTTTGTACTCGTCCGACGCCTCGTATGCTTTGAGCATGACGAGTAGATACTGGATCCGTGTGAAAGTCATCGATAGCGCCAAAAATATTCTTAAATACTTACGAAGAACGAAAGAATATTTCGATATTTGAGGCAATGAGGATCTAGCCAGAAGGGTTACAAAGTGATGCAAGCTTCCAAATGCATAAGGATGACTATAGATCGTAATCGGGTACGTGTTTTGCCTCGAATGGTGGAGTGTGAGTCGGAAGAGTTCAAGCAGACACGCTTGCCGATTCTACAACAAGGTCGAGTATATTGTCGATCCGATGCAAAGAAAGGAGGTCTTGGCTCGTAAGTTCATCGCTGAACTTGGGGTAGTTCCTAGCATTGCAGATCCAATAGACCTCTATTGTGACAACAATGGGGCTATTGCAGTGCTAAGGAACCTCGATCACATCAGGACCAAACACATATCGCGGCTCCATCTCATTCGAGAGATCATCGATAGAGGAGATGTGAGGATATGAGTACCGATGTAAGCTAACATCGCAGATCCATTGACCAAGGCTTCGCACAGAGGAAGCATGATGGTCACACTAGGTCACTAGGTATTAGATATCATAGTGATTGGTACTAGTGCTAGTGGGAGATTGTTAGTTATAGCCCTAAGAACCAATCATGTGATGGTTGAATAGGGAACATTTTGTATCATATTCTATAAAGGCAAAGGATTGGTTATTATATTTAAGTCTTGCTTGTGCTACCTAAATTAAATATAGTAATGCCCTAGAAAAGTAGGTTCTTATCTACAAGACATCAATTAGCGTAATTGATTATGAGAGGTCAGAGAGAACACTTTCTAAATGTTCTAGTCAAGTATTAATATGCAAGGGCAATATTAATACATAAAGACTAGCATGTAGGTCAATTGATGACTTGATCTCACAAGTCATGGATATATGATATCAAGTTGACACATGGGTATATATTAGAGAATATATATCGAATCAATTCGCCATGAGAAAGTTTCATGGATCGTTATATGAGTGTCATAAACTTTCTCATGTGACTATTGGTATGAATAGTCCTCGGACTCAAGTCACTACGGTTCCCTACATAAGGAGTTATGTACTTTGGTATCACAAAAAACGCTACCCGTAATAGGGTGGACCATAAAGGCGATTACTTGGGTATATAACAAATTATGCGGAGGGATGTGAGTGATGTAGATGGGATCTATCCCTCTCATATGACGAGTGATATCTGGGCCTTTGATTGAGTAGAACTACTAAAACGCATGGTTATGCTCGAATGAGTCAATATGAGATATTGAGCTCATTTGTTTGAGTTAGTTTACTCAGGATCAAGAAACACATAGATTGATCGAGGATGACACGGCCTATGCCTCATTGATCAATGATATCAAGGATAGAAGGACACGGTCATATATTATAGTAGTCACGGAAAGGTTAGTCGGATCTTGACTTATCTCAGAACTTGGGTAGCAATGATGTATTGCTAGATGCCGCCATTGCTTGTGTATCTAAAAGAGTTTAGGTCCACCGCCAACGTTATGAGAGCCTATAGGGTCACACACAAAGAGCATGATAATTAGAGGAATTAGAGTATTCTAGTTTGACTAGAATAATTTGGGAATAAGCTTAAGTACAAAATGGTTTTTGGACTTTAAGCTTAATGAGAATTTTAGCTAATTGATTTAATGAGATTAATTCAATATGTTACCTTATTGATTTAATAAGATTAATTCAATATGATAACATAAGCTTAATTGAATTAATAAGATTAATTCAATATGATTGAATTAATAAGATTAATTCAATATGATAACATAAGCTTAATTGAATTAATAAGATTAATTCAACATGCATGAATGCCACATAAGAATGCCACATAAGCATGCCACATGAGCATGCCACCTAAGCATCCACCTAAGCTAGATAAGGTGGAAGGAAACAAAATGGTTTTGTCTCCTTAAGTGGCCGGCCAAACAAATGTCCCAATGCAATGGATTGCATTGAATGTGTGGAGGTGAAAGGGTTTTTCCAACCCTATAAAAGACCCCATGGAGTGGCCGGCCATAGCAATTGTTGTTGTGGTTGTGAGAGAGCTTGGTGGAAGCTTTGGTTGTGTGGGTTTGTGAGTGTAGGCTAGCAAGAAGAGGAGTCTTCTTCTTCCTTTCTCCTTTTCCCTCTCTTCCTCTCCTTTAGGGACTTCTCTAGCAAGAAGTAAAGGAGAGCTCCTCTAGTTTTTCTTTTGTGAGACAAGAGCTTGCTCGTGTGGATAGATATAGAGGCACGGACGTTTGAACGTGATAAAGATCCAACACATCCAAAGAAAAGCGGGATTGCAAAGGGCACGCAACAAAGGTAGAACTCTCCTATAAGATAGGCTTGGTTTAGAGAAATTTATTTTATACAAGTTTGCTTTCGCATGGATCACTTGGAAGGGATCCTAATTTTTCCGTTGCACATATGCCATTTGGCATAAAGAATTCCTTACAGTGGTATCAGAGCCACTTGCGAAAGATCGTATAAAATAGGTTTTCTCTATTTTATATGTGATATAGAAGTAGGATAAATTTTATTATGAGTTGATAATTGCATTAGCAATTGTCAAACATAATAAAATATCCGATGTCTTTTAAAAGTTAAAATGACATGGTGCATGGTTATGGCCTAGTCCCAAAAGGTTTGTGAATGTGTGTGTTGTAATTCTTAAATACTACTGCGTGGTCGTGCCTTTCTCCTAAAACTCTTGTTGTAAAATTAGTTTTAGACTCGAATGTAACTCGAGTATTTCTCCTTTTGTAATGTACAAAACAAAGATGGAGGGTCCATTGGAAGATGAGGTTACAAGGAGGAAGTCAACACACAAGACAACCAAAAGGAAGCACTTAGGAGAAGATGCTATCCCTAGGTTGACCAATCAATCTTTTCATTGGCTTGAGAAGATTGTAGAATAAGGGCCATAACCATGACACGCTTAGTTTAATATGTATGTGATGCATATTAGTTTAGCTTGTATGTGATGCATGATTAGTTTAGCTTATATGTGATGTATGCTAATATGTATATGATACATGTTTATTTCTTAATAAGTCAAAAACGATATGCCTAAAGCTTGGTACTCACTACTTCCTCGATCATTTGTTATTGGGTTCACAAAGCAAAGCAATGCATTTTATCTTGAAGAGTGCGAGTGGACAATCGTGATGTCCCGCTATCAAACTTGGTTAAGACTTAATTAAGTTTTCTTAATTAGTTAAGAAAGTAGAGGCATATATTAGCTTTGAACATAAGTTTTAAAATTAGTTTTATGTGATTTCCGAACATCGCTTTGTCTTAGAAGTGGTCGCTGTTCGATATCCAAGAAGGCCCTCGGCTCGCCACACCGAAGTCGGTTTAGGAATAAACACTAAACTAATCTAAAACTTAACCAAAGCTATTAAAGAGTTACATCAGATGTAATTGGCAAAAGATTGCCTACCTAATTATACTACGTCTTGGGCGATTAGCCAAAGCTAACTCAAGACGAATTATAATGTGGATCTTTATCCCATATAAATTTATAGCTAAATAGTAGCTATGAGAATTTAGTGGGAGCCTCATTTAATTAAAGGCCTAATTAAATGATTTAGGTATGATACTTAACTTTGCATTTTAATGTTGTAGATCACCATGACATCTAACACAACACACCCCCTCAACTTGCGATCTGTCCTTGAGAAGGACAAGCTTAATGGAGCAAACTTTCTTGACTGGTATAGGAACTTGAGGATTATCCTCAAGCAAGAACGCAAACTGTATGTCCTAGAGCAATCTACCCCTGAAACACCCGCCCATGCGGCCACTCGTGCTGAAAAGGATGCTTATAAGAAGCATCAAGATGACGCATTAGATGTGTCATGTCTTATGCTTGCCACCATGAACTCTGAGCTTCAGAAGCAACATGAGAACATGGATGCCTATGATATGGTTGAGCATTTGAAACAACTATATCAAGGACAAGCTAGGCACGAGCGTTTTGAAGTGTCTAAGGCTCTTTTTGCATGCAAGATGCAAGAAGGAACACCTGTAGGAACTCACGTACTCAAAATGATTGGGTACGTTGAGAACCTTGAAAGACTAGGTTTTCCATTGAGCCAAGAATTGGCAACCGATGTTATCCTGCAATCGTTGTCGGAAGCATATAATCAATTCGTCATGAATTATAACATGAATGAAATTGATAAACCTTTGCCTGAGATTCTCAGCATGTTAAGAACTGTTGAACCGAATCTCAAAAAGAAAGTTAGCAACGTACTAATGGTCAAGAAGGGCAAAGGTAAGCGCAAAGGCAAGGGTAAGACCCAAGCCAAAGGCAAGGCCAATTCATCCACTTCAAAGGGTAAAGGTAAAGTACCTAAGGAAGGGGACTGCTTCCATTGCGGTGAGTGGACCTTTGGGCGGAGCAAAGTCTACCTTGAGGAAGTAAAGAATAAAAGAAGTGGGACTTCTGCCTCAGGTATACACGTTATAGAAGTTAATCTATCTATTTCTTCTACATGGGTATTAGATACCGGATGTGCATCTCACATTTGTAATAATGTGCAGGGACTGAGAAATAGTAGACAAATGGCAAAAGGCGGTAGACTAAGTAGGCAATGGCGCAAAAGTTGTCCAGAGTCAGTAGGAACATATTCTTTGTCTTTGCCCACTGGGCTTATCTTAGAACTAGAGGAGTGCTTATATGTACCGCATTAACAAAGAACATAATTTCTCAGATCTTGTTTAGACAAGAAAACTTTTCTTTTATAATAAAGGACAAATGTTGTTCCATTTATTTGAATGAAATGTTCTATTGTAATGCACCACTTATGAATGGTCTCTATGTTCTAGATTTAGAAAAACCCAATTTATAGCGTAAATACCAAACGGTTCAAATCGAATGATTTGAACCAAACATATCTCTGGCACTGTCGCCTAGGTCACATAAATGAAAACCGCATATCCCAACTCCATAAAGATGGATTATTGGACTCATTTGATTTTGAATCATATGAGGTATGCGAATCTTGTCTTTTAGGAAAGATGACTAAAACTCCATTTAGTGGACATGGAGAGAGCGACGGACTTGTTAGGACTCATACATACCGATGTATGTGGCCTTTCAATGTCGGGCGAGGAGGCTATAAGTACTTTATTACTTTCAGCGATGATATGAGTAGATTTGGCTACTTATATTTGATGAGACATAAGTCAATCCTTTGAAAAGTTTAAAGCATTCAAGAATGAAGTACAAAATCAACTTGGTAAGCGATAGCTACTTCGATCGATCGAGGTGGTGAATACCTTAGTCAAGAGTTTCGTGATCACTGGTGAGTGTGGGATAATATCCCAACTCACTCCCCTGGAACACAACAATGGAATGGTGTATCCGAGAGGAGAAATCGTACTCTATTAGATATGGTACGATCAATGATGAGCCGATCGATCTACCTACTTCCTTTTGGGGACTTTAGCCCTAGAGACCGCTTTCACACTTAATCGCGTCCCATCAAAAGCCAGAGAAAAGACACCATATACGATATGGATCGAAGAGTCCCAAAATGTCTTTATAAAGATTTGGGGTTGTGAAGCTTATGTTAGACGCCAAGTCTCGTATAAACTAGGACCCAAATCGATAAGTGTTATTTTGTAGGATATCCCAAGGAAACTAAGGGATATTACTTTTACAATCCCACACTTGGCAAGGTGTTTGTTGCTGTAAATGCCGTCTTCTAGAAAGAGAATTTATTTCTAGAAAACTAGTGGGAGTAAAATTCATCTTGAAGAAAGTTCAAGATGAAGATAACACTAAGGCTTCGATGGAAAATGAACAGTGCACCACAAAGTGTTGTGGATGAGGAAATTGTTGCCCAAAGAGTTGTGGAGCAAACACTGCTCAAGTAGACCAACCTCTTCAGAGATCCGATAGGATCCGCGCCAACCCGAGAGATATTCTTTCTCTTGACTAACGGTGAGGTATGTATTGCTTGTCGATCTTGACGAGCCTACATCCTATCAAGAAGCTATGATGAGCCCAGATTCGAGAAATGGCTAGAGGCCATGAGATCCAAATGGAATCCATGTACACTAACCAAGTATGGACTTTGGTTGATCCACCAAGGTAAAACCCATTGGGTGTAAGTGGGTCTTTAAAGTAAAGACGACATGGATGGTAATAAGCATACCTATAAAGGTAGATTGGTGGCTAAAGGATTCAAACAAATTCATGGTATTGACTATGATGAAACCTTTTCACCAATGATGCTTAAATCCATTCGATCATACTTGCTATCGCACTACCACGATTATGAGATCCGGCAGATGGATGTCAAAACCGCTCAATGGAAAGCTACTCGAGGATGTGTACATGACACAACCCGAGGGTTTTGAAGATCCAAAGCATCCCGAAAGGTATGCAAACCGCAAAGGTCCATTTATGGACTAAAGCAAGCCTCTCAAGCCGGAATCTTCGATTCGATGATGCAATCAAGGAGTTTGGTTTCATCAAGAATGAAGATGAACCTTGTGTCTACAAGAGAAATAGTGGAGCAGCTTGTATTTCTTGTCTTGTATGTAGATGACATACTTCTCATCGAAATGATATTCCCTCACTCCACCTGAAGATGTGGTTAGGAATTGTTTCGATGAAAGACTTAGGTGAAGTCGCCTATATTCTAGGCATCAAGATCTATAGAGATAGATCTAAAAGATTACTTGGCCTAAGTCAGTACATACATTGATAAAGTGCTAGATCGCTTTGCTATGCAAAATTCCAAGAAAGGATTTCGCTTTATCACATGGTGTGAGTCTTTCAAGACTCAATGTCCTCTTCTAAGGAGGAGAGAGATCGCATGGATAAGATCCCTTATGCCGCCATAGGGTCTATCATGCACGCCATGCTTTGTACTTCCCCGACGCCTCGTATGCTTTGAGCATGACGAGTAGATACGGGATCCAGTGAAAGTCATCGGATAGCACCAAAAATATTCTTAAATACTTACGAAGAACGAAAGAATATTTCCGATATTCGAGGCAATGAGGAGCTAGTCAGAAGGGTTACAGTTGATGCAAGCTTCCCAAATGCATAAGGATGACTATAGATCGCAATCGGGTACGTGTTTTGCTCGAATGGTGGAGCCGTGAGTCGGAAGAGTTCAAAGCAGACACGCTGTCGATTCTACAATGTGGTTTAGTATATTGAGATCTCGATGCAAAGAAAGGAGGTCTTGGCTCTGCAAGTTCATCGCTGAACTTGGGGTAGTTCCTAGCATTGCAGATCCAATAGACCTCTATTGTGACAACAATGGGGCTATTGACAGTGCTAAGGAACCTCGATCACATCAATGACCAAACACATATCGGCGCTCCATCTCATTCGAGAGATCATCGATAGAGGAGATGTGAGGATATGCAGAGTACCGATGTAAGCTAACATCGCAGATCCATTGACCAAGGCTTTGCACGAGGAAGCATGATGGTCACACTAGGTCACTAGGTATTAGATATCATAGTGATTGGTACTAGTGCTAGTGGGAGATTGTTAGTTATAGCCCTAAGAACCAATCATGTGATGGTTGAATAGGAACATTTTGTATCATATTCTATAAAGGCAAAGGATTGGTTATTATATTTAAGTCTTGCTTGTGCCCTAAATTAAATATAGTAATGCCCTAGAAAAGTAGGTTCTTATCTACAACACATCAATTGGTAATTGATTATGAGAGGTCAGAGAGAACACTTTATAAATGTTCTAGTCAAGTATTAATATGCAAGGGCAATATTAATACATAAAGACTAGCATGTAGGTCAATTGATGACTTGATCTCACAAGTCATGGATATATGATATCAAGTTGACACATGGGTATATATTAGAGAATATATATTGAATCAATTCGCCATGAGAAAGTTTCATGGATCGTTATATGAGTGTCATAAACTTTCTCATGTGACTATTGGTATGAATAGTCCTCGACCAAGTCACTACGGTTCCCTACATAAGGAGTTATGTACTTTGGTATCACAAACGCCACCCGTAACAGTGGTGGACCATAAAGGCGACATCGGGTATATAACAAATTATGCGAGGGATGTGAGTGATGTAGATGGGATCTATCCTCTCATATGACGAGAGAGATATCTGGGTCCCTTGATTGAGTAGAACTACTAAAACGCATGGCCATGCTCGAATGAGTCAATATGAGATATTGAGCTCATTTGTTTGAGTTAGTTTACTCAGGATCAAGAAACACATAGATTGATCGAGGATGACACGTCTATGCCTCATTGATCAATCGATATCAAGGATAGAAGGACACGGTCATATATTATAGTAGTCACAAAGGTTAGTCGGATCTTGACTTATCTCAGAATTTGGGTAGCAATGATGTATTGCTAGATGCCGCTCATTGCTTGTGTATCTAAAAGAGTTTAGGTCCACTGCCAACGTTATGAGAGCCTATAGGGTCACACACAAAGAGCATGATAATTAGAGGAATTAGAGTATTCTAGTTTGACTAGAATAATTTGGGAATAAGCTTAAGTACAAAATGGTTTTTGGACTTTAAGCTTAATGAGAATTTTAGCTAATTGATTTAATGAGATTAATTCAATATGTTACCTTATTGATTTAATAAGATTAATTCAATATGATAACATAAGCTTAATTGAATTAATAAGATTAATTCAATATGATTGAATTAATAAGATTAATTCAATATGATAACATAAGCTTAATTGAATTAATAAGATTAATTCAACATGCATGAATGCCACATAAGAATGCCACATAAGCATGCCACATGAGCATGCCACCTAAGCATCCACCTAAGCTAGATAAGGTGGAAGGAAACAAAATGGTTTTGTCTCCTTAAGTGGCCGGCCAAACAAATGTCCCAATGCAATGGATTGCATTGAATGTGTGGAGGTGAAAGGGTTTTTCCAACCCTATAAAAGACCCCATGGAGTGGCCGGCCATAGCAATTGTTGTTGTGGTTGTGAGAGAGCTTGGTGGAAGCTTTGGTTGTATGGGTTTGTGAGTGTAGGCTAGCAAGAAGAGGAGTCTTCTTCTTCCTTTCTCCTTTTCCCTCTCTTCCTCTCCTTTAGGAACTTCTCTAGCAAGAAGTAAAGGAGTGCTCCTCTAGTTTTTCTTTTGTGAGACAAGAGCTTGCTCGTGTGGATACATATAGAGGCACGGACATTTGAACGTGCTAAAAGATCCAACACATCCAAAGAAAAGCGGGATTGCAAAGGGCACGCAACAAAGGTAGAACTCTCCTATAAGATAGGCTTGGTTTAGAGAAATTTATTTTATACGAGTTTGCTTTCGCATGGATCACTTGGAAGGGATCCTAATTTTTCCGTTGCGCATATGCCATTTGGCATAAAGAATTCCCTATAAAATCCCCGGTAAGTTATCCGCTGTCAGAGCTCTAACCGTCGTCCAAACGATGCTCCGACGAGAGGAGAAGAAGCTGTCCAGAAAACTGGACAGCTTGGTGGAGGAGTAGGCGCCGGCCAAAACAAGGAAGCCAAGTGCTCACCTTTTTTGCCGAGGCCTAGGAATATCACCGGAGGGTCGCCGGAGGATCACCGGCTGAAGCTTGGTCGCTGGCAAGGAGCTGGACGCCGGCACAAGGGGCTGGGCGGCCAAGGAGCTTGGGCGGCACACCTAGGTTGGGCGGCACAACTAGGTTGGGCGGCAACTCCAACTAGGGTTTGGATTGGTTAGGGCTTAACAATCCCTTAAGCCCTCTTTTATAGAGAACTAATTCTCTTAATGGTTAATGGATCATATCCATAAAGCCCATTAACCCGCTCCATTAAGATAAGTTAAAATAAACCAAACCATGATGGTTTATTTTAAGTTAAAACGAACCGAACCAACTTTTGGTTCATTCGTTTAAAATAAACCAAACCCTTTGGTTTATTCTCCTCCATTGGATTAGAACCAAACCATTTTGGTCCATCCATTATGTCTTCAAAAGACACGGCTCATCCACGCTTCCATTGCGCCTGAAACGATTTCATGCTCGCTTTATGTTTGGTCCAACCAAACCTAGTTTCTCTCGGTCTGAGAATCCCATTCTCAAGCTCGTTTTAAATCCTTTGGATTACGCTCGTTGTGCGTGTGACCAAATAGGTTCTCGGTTTATGTTGGCCGTCTATAATTAACCATTAATTATAGAACGATCATGAGTGGCACCTAGTAGTACATCATGATCCCCAATTAACCGAAAAGATCAACGGTTGATCCAGAACTATTTCTGAAACCCTTCAGCAGCTCGAATGATTCGTGCCCCATTCCCTTCACTCATCTTATACCCACTTGGTTCAAGACATGGTCTATTGTGTCAGTCCCCACTAGGCTGACTACGTCACACCTAGCCCAAGTATCATTTCCTCGTCCTACGGATTCTAGTTACTCCACATGTATCGAAGAGTACCTTACTCTAAACATGTATTGCTTTGGCCAAAGACTTTAGTAACAATCCGACGAGAGGCCATGGGTATACATCTCCTCGCAAGGAGTGGTGAATCCTTTATAGGTTATTCAAACACCTTCGATCATTTCAACTTATACCCAATCATCCCGGGTCCACATCTCCTTAGAGATGTTTGCTTAAGATGTCAAAGCATAAGTCTCCATGATCAAGATGACTTGAATACCGCAAGTCAAAGGAACATCACACTTAAGCTACAGTAAGAACTTCATTGACATATCTATATATGCAGAGAACCATATGAAGTCTTACGGCTGGTCATTCCAATGAACTAGTTACCATAACTAGCATCCACGATTAACTCCGGACATCACTATGTCTCCAGCCAGTGAGAATCAGCTGCTTGGATACACCAAGGAGTATACCTCGTGCTAGTCTCGACAGAATTGATGGTGTCCAAATCCATCAATTCATCGACTAGGATAATTCCGATACATCACAATTACACATGTAGAGATACTCACTAGTTGTGATCCAATCACAAATTCTCTCATGCCGTGAATCGTATCGTGGACATTGAAATGAGTTTAAGATCCAATCAAATACATAAAACATGTATACTCAAATAGTGAATCTTCATTTATCATATAAATGGTTCATACATAAGGCGATTGCCTTAGGACATCTCTCATATATTACTAACATGTCATTGCAGCCGACTGCTCCAAGTCGATCGGCAATCGATTGGGGTGTCTGATGAATCATGTCGACATCAGTCGATTGCTTAAGGGAAGCAGTCGACTGATAGCACTGTACACGGGCACAGAAGCTAGTCAAGCTTGCGGGTCACTCGACTGGAAGTCGACATCAGTCAACTGATGAAAGCATTAGTCGAATGATCATCCGACTGTTGGAGAAAGCGATCACGGATCCTGCGAATTCGGCCTGGTCAGGAGCCGTTGGAGTCGACATCAGTCGACTGATGAAAGCATCAGTCGACTGATAGTGTCCAATGGGAAGAATTGCTTCCTCTTTATAAAAAGACAGGGTGGGGGCTTTTAGATGAAAAAATGTTCATGCTCTAAATATCCTACTAAGTGCCCCACAAAGCTCAAACTCCTTCTTCTAGTTTTCTTTCATATCTATTGTAAAAGAAGAAGTGATCTCATTGTTGTAAAGGTTTACCTCCACCTTGCTTGGGCTAAAGGGAGAGACCAATAGTGGATTGGTTACGGAGTGATTCACCGGAGACGAATCGGACCGTGGATTAGCGGCGAGGTCGTGAACCACGTTATATCGTGTGTTAGCATTGTTTTATATTTTTGCTTATCTTAATTGCTTGTTTAGTTTTGTTTTCGTTGAGCTAATTATATTTGTAGACAAGCAATTCATTCATACGACGGAAGAGGGATATTCACCCCCCTCTAGCCGGCCACCAATGTTCCTACAAGCAAAACATATAGGGTTTTAGGAGTAGTTTTCGCACACATCTCACTACATTTTATGTTAGTTTCATGCATATGTAACTCTATTTTGCACGCATTTTCTATTTTCTTGTTTAGAGGTCTGCTCTTTGTACTTTTTTGTGCAGGTTAGCATTTCGGGTGAAAAAGGCGCACTTTCGAAGAAAAAGAAGGACATTTTGCAGCTAGACGCAAAGTGGGATATGGCCAGGGCAAGTGGCTGCACACGACCGTGTCCAATGGGCGAGATCAGCCACCCCGCGGCCACACATGGCCTGACCATGTGGAAACACACGGTCGTGTGGCGGGTCACCAGATTTGCACGACCAGGGTTTTTCCGAATTTTGCAACGGTCCGAGGTGGTGTCTATATAAGGATGGCTCCACCCAAATCCTAGGGGGGAGGCACGACGGCTAGGATAGCACACCGAAGCCGTAAAAAGTTTGGAAACTCATAACGGCGAGGAGAAACACCGTCGGAGGTCCACGCTTTGCACTTCAACGTCGGAGAGAAGACCACGAAAGCATTGTAATCCTTTGTTCTTGCGTTTTATATCTGATATATTCGAACATGTACATGCTTTGTGATTCGTCCTTTATATACATGGAGTAGTTCTTTTGATTCTAGGATTAGGGAGTAGCTTGTGTGCACATTACATGTTGGTTCATGTTATATTCTTTCTTTGAATTTAATTTGGCGATTGGAAGTTGTTTATACTATATCTATGCGTGTTTGATTTTCTACCTGCTGCGCTTAGACGATACGAGGGGTGACAACCCTCGTATCTAAGATTTAGGGGATTTTATATAAGGAACTAGGGGTAAACCTGATCTCCTGTAACCGTGGGTAGAAGGATGCGATTGAACCAGAAACGATTCATCGTAGGGATTGATTCGGCATTCTCATACTGTCTATCCCATACTTTTAGGCGGAGATAGCTCCCGGTAGATACGACGGCTCATCGGGAGAGTGTATGATGTCCCTTCCACAAAACCATAGTCATACGTCTAGATAACGTCAATTGACAGCATTGTTTTGTGACACACAAGCGAAACCGAAGTCCTAGAATCACCTTTGAAGACCTCGGCACGCTCCCTTCTTCCTCCGTGTGACACCATACAGAGTATAGTCCACCGACAACCCTCACAAGTCGAAACCTCTTAGAGTTTTACTTCTGAACAATTTCAACCACTGAACATCTCGATATTCGAATCTCAGTCCCTGTGGGATCAATAATCTTTTATTACTTGACGACATCCATGCACTTGCGGGCATTGAGCACGAGTGCGCGCTTCGAGTCCTCGATGGCCTCCATCACGAGATTTGAGGTCAGATCGCGTGCATCAAGTTTTTGGCACCGTTGTCGAGGATTGATCGATTCGATATCGAACCAAACAGTGGAGAATTGGATCAGACTTAGGATTTGATTTATTTACTTTCTTTATTTTTTCTTTTTTTTAGTTTGCCTTATTTACTTTAGTTCTAAACTTTCCATATTTAGATTTAGTTTTTAATTTTATTCTAGCAGTAGTTGTTTTTATTTCCTTTTTGTATTTTGGATTTTATTAGCTAGATTGTTTTATTTTCTGCCTCTTAGGATTAGGTAGCACTCCAAATTTTTTGTGGTTTGGTTCGTTGTATGTTTAGATGCTTAGGATCGGAAGGCTTGATTCCGATCGACTTAGAAATCGAACAAACCTTTCATCGTCGGAAAGTAGAGCAGCGAAGGATGGAGGATCAAGCCCCATCCGAAGTGAACATAGGTAGTTGACCTCTGCAGGACTATGCAGCTCCTAGCATTAGAGGATTTAGGTCGAGTATAGCTGGACCATCTATTTTGGCAAATAACTTTGAGTTGAAACCGGCACTTATACATATGGTCCAGCAGAGTCAATTCGGGGGAGGTACGACTGAAGACCCGAACCGGCACCTTGAGGCATTTTTAGAAATCTGCTCGACAATGAAAATGAATGGAGTCCCTACTGATGCGATCTGCCTGAGCCTATTCCCGTTCTCACTGCGAGATAAGGCTAAGGCATGGCTTCACTCCTTACCTTCGGGGAGCATCACTACATGGGAGCAATGTGAGCAGTAGTTTCTGAACAAATACTTCCCACCAAGCAAGACTGTTCACATGCGCCATCTCATCACGAGCTTCCGCCAGAAGGAGGGGGAGTCCTTATTCGAAGCTTGGGATCGCTACAAGGGGCTACTCTACCAATGCCCCCACCACGGACTGGAGAAGTGGCTGGTGATCCACATCTTCTACAATGGGATCGCGTACACCACAAAGATGTCCCTGGATTCTGTTGCAAGAATAGCACTGATGAACAAGACCATAGAGGCGGCAGAGGAGCTGATAGAAGAGGTGGCCCAGGACCACCATCAATGGGCTTCTAAACGTGGTCAACCTATGCCTGCAGCGAGACGATACACTGTCAACTCCATGGACCATCTGGCAGCAAAGATGGACGCACTCAGTAGACGATTTGAATCTTTGAATCTTTCATCTGCATGCGCGGCCATTGACTTTAGAGAGGGAGCGACAGCATATCGAGAGGACCACTATGAAGGGCAGGGAACCTCGGAAGAGCAGATCAAGCACTGCGATGCGATTGGGGACTACGACCTAAGGCCCAATAACTCATACTCTAGCATTTTCATCCGAGATGGAGAAACCACCAAAATTTTCCCTATAAGAATAACTTGGGGAGGTTCCTGTTGGGTTTCCGGCACCGCGGCGTGTGTGTGTTCGATCATGTTTCGTAAACATGAGCACAGCGGAAGCAATAAAAATAATAAATACTCCTATTTATTACAACACACACAACACACGCATGCATTTACAATAAGTGTAGACATAACCGTAAATTAAAATTGCAATAAAAGGAAATTAAACTACGTTATACCTTCCGTATGACGTGTAGCGGGAACGGCATCAACCAGAACGATCCTCGTAAGAATCGTCTCTATCCGTATCCACGCCGAGCTCCTCGGGATGACTTCGCTAAGCCACGAGCTTCGCCTTCGTAATGGTTAATGGATCCCTTAGGGCTTCGCCTCGTAATGGTTAATGGATCCCTTAGGGCTTCGCTTCGTAATGGTTAATGGATCCCTTAGGGCTTCGCCTCGTAAGCTCGCTAAGCCACGAGCTTCGCCTTCGTAACGGTTGGGCGGCAACTCCAACTAGGGTTTGGATTGGTTAGGGCTTAACAATCCCTTAAGCCCACTTTTATAGAGAACTAATTCTCTTAATGGTTAATGGATCATATCCATAAAGCCCGTTAACCCGCTCCATTAAGATAAGTTAAAATAAACCAAACCATGATGGTTTATTTTAAGTTAAAACGAACCGAACCAACCTTTGGTTCATTCGTTTAATATAAACCAAACCCTTTGGTTTATTCTTATCCATTGGATTACAACCAAACCATTTTGGTCCATCCATTATGTCTTCATAAGACACGGCCCATCCACGCTTCCATTGCGACTGAAATAATTTCATGCTCGCTTTATGTTTGGTCCAACCAAACATAGTTTCTCTCGGTCTGAGAATCCCATTCTCAAGCTCATTTTAAATCCTTTGGATTACACTCATTGTGCGTGTGACCAAATAGGTTCTCGGTTTATGTTGGCCGTCTATAATTAACCATTAATTATAGAACGATCATGAGTGGCACCTAGTAGTACATCATGATACCCAATTAACCGAAAAGATCAACGGTTGATCCAGAACTATTTCTGAAACCCTTCAGTAGCTCGAATGAATCGTGCCCCATTCCCTTCACTCATCTTATACCCACTTGGTTCAGGACATGGTCTATTGTGTCAGTCCCCACTAGGTCGACTCACGTCACACCTAGCCCAAGTATCATTTCCTCGTCCCTACGGATTCTAGTTACTCCACATGTATCAAGAGTACCTTACTCTAAACATGTAATGCTTTGGCCAAAGACTTTAGTAACAATCCGACGAGAGGCCATGGGTATACATCTCCTCGCAAGGAGTGGTGAATCCTTTATAGGCTATTCAAACACCTTCGATCACTTCGACTTATACCCAATCATCTCGGGTCCACATCTCCTTAGAGATGTTTGCTTAAGATGTCAAAGCATAAGTCTCCATGATCAAGATGACTTGAATACCGCAAGTCAAAGGAACATCGCACTTAAGCCACAGTAAGAACTTCATTGACATATCTATATATGCAGAGAACCATATGAAGTCTTACTACCGGTCACTCCAATGAACTAGTTACCATAACTAGCATCCACGATCAACTCGGACATCACTATGTCTCCAAAGGAGAATCACCGCTTGGATACACCAAGGAGTATACCTCGTGCTAGTCTCGACAGAATTGATGGTGTCCAAATCCATCAATTCATCGACTAGGGATAATTCCGATACATCACAATTACACATCTAGAGATACTCACTAGTTGTGATCCAATCACAAATTCTCTCATGCTGTGAATCGTATCGTGGACATTCAGTAAATGAGTTTAAGATCCAATCAAATACATTAAACATGTATACTCAAATAGTGAATCTTCATTTATCATATAAATGGTTCATACATAAGGCGATTGCCTTAGGACATCTCTCATATATTACTAACAGACTCCCACTTGGCCTAATGCCAATCGCTATGGTATCCTATACCATAAGCTCTAACATGACCCTCAAACTTATTTTGAGGTAATTCCTTAGTTAAAGGATCCGCTAAGTTCCTTTCAGTGGGAATTTTCTCGATTTGTATTTCGTTCCTACTTATGATCTCTCTGATAAGATGATAGCGGCGAAGTACATGTTTGGATCATTGATGAGACCACATCAAGTTCATAGATGAACTACTTGATCCAAACCGCTTCCTTTGCTGCTTCCAAAGCTGCAACGTATTCTGCCTTAGTGGCAGAATCCGCTATAGTGTCAAGCTTGGAACCTTTCCAACTTATTGCGCCTCCATTCTAGGTGAATACATACCTGCATCGAGATATGGAATCATCCTTGTTCGTCATCGAGCCGCATCCGTATACCCACGTATCACCATGTACCCTTCTCCATATATTAGGAACACATCCTTAGTTCTTCTCAAGTACTTAAGGATCGCCTTAACATACCCCAATGATCCATTCTGGATCGACCGTATCTGCTCGTGACACTCAGAGCGTACGATACATCGGGCCTCGTACATAACATAGCATACATGATAGATCCTATTGCGGATGCATAGGGAATCTTACTCATGCAAATCCTCTCGTCTTCTGTGCGCAGACACATAGACTTCGAAAGGTGTACCCCATGCCTGATGGGTAAGAAACCTTTCTTGGATTCCGACATGCTAAACCTCTTTAGCACTCGGTCTATATATGTAGACTGCGAAAGACCAAGCAACCGTTTCGATCTATCTCTATAGATCTTAATCCCAAGGATGTAGGTTGCTTCTCCCAGGTCTTTCATGGAGAATGTCTTGGACAACCAAACCTTAATCGATCATTAGATTGACACATCGCTTTCCTATAAGTAATATGTCATCGACATACAATACTAGGAACACGACTGCACTCCCACTAACCTTCTTGTACACACAAGGTTCGTCTGGATTTTGTGAGAAATCAAACTTTTGATTGTCTCATCAAAATGGATATTCCAGCTCCTGGATGCTTGCTTCAATCCATAAATGGATCGTCGCAACTTGCATACCTTGGTTTTATCAACCGATGTGAAACCCTCAGGCTGTATCATATACACATCCTCGAGCAAGTTTCCATTAAGGAAAGCTGTTTTCACATCCATCTGCCATATCTCATAATCATAATGAGCCGCTATGGCCAGGAGCATCCGAATGGATTTAAGCATAGCTACAGGCGAATAGGTTTCGTCATAATCAACACCTTGCTTTTGACGATATCCGTTCGCCACCAATCTAGCCTTATAGGTAATCACATTACCATCCATGTCGGTTTTCTTCTTGAAAACCCACTTGCACCCTATAGGCTTTATGCCTTCAGGTGGGTCAACCAAGTTCCAAACTTGGTTTTCGTACATGGAATCCATTTCCGACTTCATGGCACCAAGCCACTTATCCCTTTCTGAACTTGTCAGCACTTCTTCATAACTGGTAGGCTCCTCATCATCAATGAGTAACACGTCGTTCGATTCACGAAAATCCATATCTCTCGTGAATGTTATGCGTGTTCTACCAGATCTACGAAGATGTGGTGTATTAATAGGTCCAAATTGATTGCTCATCACTATGAGTCATTTACCGTCAGGCTTCACCGTGTATCTCATCAATGTCTATTTGAGTCTCTCGAGCCTCCTCAAGCTCGACGACACTCCCACTGCTTTCTTGCAAGAGAAACTCTTTCTCTAGAAACACAAAGATGCCTTGAAACAAACACCTTTGTTCCACAGATGATAGAATTGGTAACCCCTTGTTTCCTTAGGGTATCCAATAAATAGACATTTATCGACTTAGCATCCAATTTGTCCGACATTCCGCTTCACATAAGCAGACAACCCCATATCTTCAAGTAAGATACATGAGGTTTCTACCATTCCATATCTCATATGGAGTAGTTGAGACTACTGGTAGGCATTCTGCTTAACAAGTAAACAAATGTCTCAAGTGCATAACCCCAAAAGGACTTGGGAAGAGTTGCATGATTCATCATTGACTGACCATGTCCAACAAGGTCCTAAGCATACGCCTCTCGATACACCATTATGTCTGTGGTGTATAGGGCGGAGTCCATTGAGACAATATGCCATTGTCTCTTAGATAATCAAGAAACTCTTGACTTAAGTATTCACCACCTCGATCCGATCAAGTATTTTAATACTTTGTCATGTTGTTTCTCTACTTCATTTCTGAATTCTTTGAACCTTTCAAAGGCTAGACTTGTGTTTCATCAAGAACACATACCCAAACCGTGAGTGATCATCGGTGAAGGTAATGAAGTAGCTATAGCCTCCTAATGCTTGAGTTGACATAGGTCCACATACATCAAGATGTACTAAACCTAGTAACTCTCCCACTGCTCACCTTTTCCAAGAAAAGGTAACTTAGTCATCTTGCCTTTTAAGCATGATTCGCATGTATCGTATGAATCCAATTCAAACGATTCCAGAATTCCACATCGGTGTAATTCGGACATGCGTTTCTTGCTTATATGGCCAAGACGACAATGCCACATATAGGAGTCTATGTGATTATCCTTTCGAAAGCACGTGTTGCTCGCTTCGATATTGAAAATGTCACCGATACGCCCAACGATAAATGCCATTACTCAAAGTTCCAGTTCCATAAAGTACGCCATTCAAAGTTATATAACAACAATTGTTACTAAACGTCAAATGGAAACCATTTCTATTTAAGCAGGAAATAGAAACAATGTTCTTTATTAGAGAAGGAACATAATAGCAATTGTCCAGCCCAAGACTAGTCCACTAGGAGCTTCAAAGAAATAAGTTCCGATGGCACGCAAAGAACCTTTGCTCCATTGCCAACTCGCAAATTTGACTCTCGACAAGTCTTCTATTCCTTAGCCTGTATGTCATTACATATATGTGAGCTACACCCAGATCCAATACCCAAGTGTCTAAGGAAATAGAATGACAATCAATAACGAAGATACAAGAGGATGGGGCATCGATGCCTTCTTCTTCTTCATGGACTCAAGATAAATCTTGCAGCTTTCTTCGCCAAGGTGGCCTTCCTTGCCACATGATGGCAAGTGCCCTTTATACGGGTTCCGCCTTTCTTTGCCTTTTTCTTTCCTTTCTTCGTTTCTTTTGCCTTCCTCTTAGAACCTTTCTTTGAGGAATCAACTAATGTAACCGCCTTTCTCCTCATGCTTCACGTAAGGCTCCACAGTCTTCAACATATTGAGGAGCTCGGGAATGGTGCATTCCAATTTGTTCATCCGATAGTTCATCACAAATTGCGAGAAACTCTTGGGCAAACAATGCAGAATTAAGTCAATACTTAACTCATGATCCATCACAAAACCGAGGGTAGCTAGCCGCTCGATGTACCCGTTCATCTTTAGCACAAACTGCACTACAGACGAACCTTCTTGCATCTTCGTGGTGAAGAGGAGCCTAGAGACCTCGAACCTTTCGGATCTCGCTTGCTCATCGAACAACTCATGAAGATGGAAGACCATAGTGTTAGTATCCATATGCTCATGCTGCTTCGCAGCCTCGTACCATCGCCGCTAGCATGATGCAACTCTCGCCACCGTAACCGCCACATGCTTCTGATAGACCAACATTTGGTCTGGAGTTGCATCGTCCTTAGGACGGTCAGGAAGAGGCTCTTCAAGGACATATGCAAGCTTTTCCGCCTTGAGAACAATTCTCAGGTTTCTAAGCCAGTCCAGGAAGTTAGGCCCAGTCAATTTGTTCGAATCCAAAATAGTGCGCAAATTCAAAGACGTCATGATCAATTTATTGACCTAGAAATACAAAACGAGCATATATGAGAAAATGATTTTAAAATGCATCAATATACATTTATAAATCCCATTCATTTTTTTCGAATTTCAAAAACCCCAAAATCACTTCGGGAGATCGTAGGTCCATCTCCGAATGAGTTGATATCCATCATAGTTATGAACAACCTTGGAGAGAGTCCAACAAGCCATTCATAACTACGACGGTAGGTATCATCTATACCGATTGCATATCCCGTATATGCAACTATCACAATGTGCTATCAACTAATTGAATGTTCACACATACATCGGGTTGTTAACACATTAACAAGTATGCATCATATGCATAGCACCCAACTTCACCTCCCTTTACATCGACCTTGGAGAGAGTCCAACAAATCGATGCTCCAGGTTAAAGCCAACCCATTAATCAGGACATAGTTTTAATATGGTTAGAGCGCATTCAACCAATTAGCCCAGCTTGGAGAGAGTCCAACAACCAAAGCTAACGATTGACCTCTGACTCTTACCATATTAGTATTAAACTATTACATGGTTTGAACATATTCAGGTTCGAGCCGGGCTTGGAGAGAGTCCAACAACCCAAACAAGAAACAGAACTCTGGTTCTAACCATATTAATGGAAGGTGTAGGATTTAATATTGATTAAGGGTTTTTATGTCTCATCCTCTTTGCATGCAAATAACTATTATCTACATGGCATGGCATACATGGCATACATCTACATGTCACGACACACATGGCATAATGTTATGCATCTAATGCAATTACATGGCATACAATTATGTCATGTATATAATTTCCTTATATGTCATAACTATTTATGGAAATAAAATATGTTTAAGATTTGATTCTCCAAATCAAATCATAATTAAATTAGGAAACATATTTCCAAATCTAATCACATATTTTATTCATGGAATTATTTGATTAAGGAAAATCTATTTAGGAAACCAATTTCCTAAATCTTTAAAACTATTATGGAAATTAAATATTTTAAGATTTGATTTCCCAAATCAAATCATGATTAAATTAGGAAACAAATTTCCAGAATCTAATCAAATATTTTATTTATGGAAAATATAAATTTCCATAAATACTTCCAACTTTCCAAAAGTGGAAGATTTCCATAAATACTTCTAGACTTTCCAAAATTGAAAAATTTCCATAAATACTTCTAAATTTCCAAAATTTAGAAAACTTCCAGAAATACATTATGACTATCGCAAAACCAATTTTACGATTATGTCGAAACACAACCTGGGCTCTGATACCACTGTTGGGTTTCCGGCACCGCGGCGTGTGTGTGTTCGATCATGTTTCGTAAACATGAGCACAGCGGAAGCAATAAAAATAATAAATACTCCTATTTATTACAACACACACAACACACGCATGCATTTACAACAAGTGTAGACATAACCGTAAATTAAAATTGCAATAAAAGGAAATTAAACTACGTTATACCTTCCGTATGACGTGTAGCGGGAACGGCATCAACCGGAACGATCCTCGTAAGAATCGTCTCTATCCGTATCCACACCGAGCTCCTCAGGATGACTTCGCTAAGCCACGAGCTTCATCTTCATACGGGTTACTAGCCTCGTGTTGAAGACGACGTGATCGAGAGATGATCACGATCCGAATCCAAATTCGGATCCAAAACGAGTTCTCAAAACTCGCTTCTCCGGAGAGGTATTCGTCAACCGTTTGACGAATCCTTCGTCCTCCACCTCAGAGGATTACCGGAGATCAAATCCCCGGTATGTTAGCCGCTGTCGGAGCACTAACCGTCGTCCAAACGACGCTCCGACGAGAGGAGAAGAAGCTGTCCAGAAAAAACTGGACAGCTTGGTGGAGGAGATAGGCGCCGGCCAACAAAGGAAGCCAAGTGCTTACCTTGATGCCAAACCTAAGGAGGATCGCCGGAACTCTTCCGGCAGCAGCTCGACGCCGGCGAGGAGGAAGGAAGCCGCCTTCTGGACGCCGGATGGAGGTGCTATGGGCTGGGCGGCAACACAAGCTGGGCGGCAACAATGTGTTGGGCGGCTAGGGTTTGGATGATTGGATTAGTTAGGGTTTAACAATCCCTTAAGCCCACTTTTATAGAGAACTAATTCTCTTAATGGTTAATGGATCATATCCATAAAGCCCGTTAACCCGCTCCATTAAGATAAGTTAAAATAAACCAAACCATGATGGTTTATTT
This sequence comes from Wurfbainia villosa, assembly GCA_025175895.1. Taxonomy (NCBI): domain Eukaryota; kingdom Viridiplantae; phylum Streptophyta; class Magnoliopsida; order Zingiberales; family Zingiberaceae; genus Wurfbainia; species Wurfbainia villosa. Next base: position 29,367,793 of record CM046000.1, on the reverse strand, counting down.
TAAGTTAAAACGAACCGAACCAACCTTTGGTTCATTCGCTTAATATAAACCAAACCCTTTGGTTTATTCTCATCCATTGGATTAGAACCAAACCATTTTGGTCCATCCATTATGTCTTCATAAGACACGGCCCATCCACGCTTCCATTGCGACTGAAATAATTTCATGCTCGCTTTATGTTTGGTCCAACCAAACATAGTTTCTCTCGGTCTGAGAATCCAATTCTCAAGCTCGTTTTAAATCCTTTGGATTACACTCGTTGTGCGTGTGACCAAATAGGTTCTCGGTTTATGTTGGCCGTCTATAATTAACCATTAATTATAGAACGATCATGAGTGGCACCTAGTAGTACATCATGATCCCCAATTAACCAAAAGATCAACTGATCTAGAACTATTTCTGAAACCCTTCAGTAGCTCGAATGAATCGTGCCCCATTCCCTTCACTCATCTTATACCCACTTGGTTCAGGACATGGTCTATTGTGTCAGTCCCCACTAGGCTGACTACGTCACACCTAGCCCAAGTATCATTTCCTTGTCCTACGGATTCTAGTTACTCCACATGTATCGAAGAGTACCTTACTCTAAACATGTAATGCTTTGGCCAAAGACTTTAGTAACAATCCGACGAGAGGCCATGGGTATACATCTCCTCGCAAGGAGTGGTGAATCCTTTATAGGCTATTCAAACACCTTCGATCACTTGACTTATACCCAATCATCCGGGTCCACATCTCTTAGAGATGTTTGCTTAAGATGTCAAAGCATAAGTCTCCATGATCAAGATGACTTGAATACCGCAAGTCAAAGGAACATCGCACTTAAGCCACGAAGAACTTCATTGACATATCTATATATGCAGAGAACCATATGAAGTCTTACTACCGTCACTCCAATGAACTAGTTACCATAACTAGCATCCACGATCAACTCGGACATCACTATGTCTCACAAAGGAGAATCACCGCTTGGATACACCAAGGAGTATACCTCGTACTAGTCTCGTGAATTGATGGTGTCCAAATCCATCAATTCATCGACTAGGATAATTCGATACATCACAATTACACATGTAGAGATACTCACTAGTTGTGATCCAATCACAAATTCTCTCATGCCGTGAATCGTATCGTGGACATTCAGTAAATGAGTTTAAGATCCAATCAAATACATTAAACATGTATACTCAAATAGTGAATCTTCATTTATCATATAAATGGTTCATACATAAGGCGATTGCCTTAGGACATCTCTCATATATTACTAACAGTTCCAACAACCGAGAGAAAATGGGCAGCCACCGCACTCCAACACCAGTCTAGAGAATATGCTGGAGAACTTCATTCGAACACAACGGGAGGCAAATACTGAATTTCAGCGACGAAATTCGCAGATAGATACGATGATCGAAGGATTAGGGTCATCTGTAAGGGATCTTGCCACCAGGAAAAAGTTGTTAGAGATTCAAGTGGCTCAGATTGCAAACCAGATCTCCAGGATACCAGGGAAGCTACCAGGAAAAGCAGAGGTCAATCCGGTAGAGCAGTGCAAGGCAGTAACATTGTGAAGCAGGAGGGTTCTGAAAGAGATGCCAGGCCGGTCGACTGCTAAGAGGGACCTGGAACTTGAAACACTAGAACCTCTAGGGGAGACCGAGAAGGAAAAAAGCCAAAGAAACAAACCGGGAGCCTGCCGCAAGGGCTCAACCACCCCTTACTGTACCATTCCCACAGCGGTTGACGAATGCAAAGAAAGATGTTGAGTTTGGTAAATTTTTGGACATGCTAAAGTCGATCTCAGTAGAGGTACCGATACTCGAAGCACTACACCAAATGCCCCAGTTTACTAAATTCATGAAAGATATTCTGGCGCATCGTAGGAAGGTTGCAAAATCGTAAATAGTGGCCCTCACAGAGGAATCAAGCGCTTATCTCTGAAATGAGACTATGCAGAAACTGAAAGATCCGGGGAGCTTCTATATTCCATGTTATATAGGGACGACACTTATTATCAGATCCTTCCATGACTTGGGAGCAAGTGTGAGTCTAATGCCCTACACCTTATGCAAAAAGCTAGGGTTAGGAAATTTAAAATTCACTACTATGACACTACAACTAGCTGACCACACATACCGCTACCCATTGGGGATTTTAGAAGGTGTTCCTGTTAAAGTAGGAAACTTCACATTGCCAACTAACTTTGTGGTCATGGAGATGGAAGAGGATCCAAAGATACCCGTTATCCTGGGGCGACCATTTTTAGCGATTGTAGGAATGGTCATTGATGTAAAGAATCACAAGCTGACCCTAAAAGTGGGAGAGGATAAGATGGAATTTGAGCCTGCTAGAACGGGAAGTCAAGAACCCGCATCGGGGAAGTATGTGATTCCAACGAGAGCTAAGAAGGAAGCCGTGAAGATCCCGAGACGGATGAATGGAGGTTCACTGAACCTCCAGAGCCAAGTTGATAGTGGAGTGTGGTCGAGCTAAACGACCTTAAACAAAGCGCTTCTTGGGAGGCAACCCAAGTTTAGTTTTAGATTTCCCTTAGATTGTATTGCATGCATTCATTTAATTTTAGTTTTGATTTCTATCCCATTTAGAGTTAGGACTAGAAAAGAACTTTGCTAGGCAAAAATAAAATCTGTATTAACCTACACAGCGAAGTGTATGAGAAAATTCGGTCCCTAATGCAAAACGGGGAGAAAAATGGGGACACACAGCCTAGCCGTGTGTTTTCCCACGACCGTGCCTGACTGACCCAAGGCGCACATGGCCTGGCCATGTGTTTTCACACGGTCGTGTCTTGCAAGGTTAAAAGGGGCGAGCCGTGTGTTTTCACTCCATTTGCGCCGTGTGCTTCGAGTGCTCTTGCCCTAGCTGTGTGGTTTCGTCTTCCCCACCATCTAGAAGCACTTTTAACCTCAAAGGAAGCCAAAAGAAGCAAGGATGAGGAGGACCAAGAAGGTAGCACCTCGATCCAGTGCTTTGGAGCGACGAACAAGGAGAGCCAACGCCCCTCAAGCTCTGGAGGAGGGTAACGCTTTACCCACTCTTCTTTTTCGCAATAATGAACATAGAGATAGATATACTATGCTTTCTACTCATAAACTCAATGCTACTAGGTACTTAGATGAAGATTTGCTAGAGTCTTTAGAGTTGTTGGGTGATATTCAAGCCCTATTTGCAAAAATGGGGTGGAAAGAGATGATGGGAATAAGGCACCCAACCTACCCTAGGATAGTTCTAGAATTTTTGAGTTCCTTAGAGGCGGAAATTTTAACGGGTAGAGAGAGCGAGGAGGGTAGGATAACTTTTAGGCTTTTTAACATTGAGCATGAATGGACCCTTCACCAATGGAACTCATGCTTTGGCTTGCCAAGTGGGGGAGAGAGAAGAATCTCTATTGGGTTCAACTCTCAGATATTTTGGACCGAGTTGACGGGAGAGCACGCTTATGACCCTTCTAGGGCCAAAGCGTCGTGCCTCCAAAACCCCATCTTCTGATACCTCCACCGCATCATGGCCAGTACTATATTTGGTCGTGGGGAGAGTGACGGTGTAGTTAGAGCTAGCGAGCTGCTTGCCTCTAGGACATGCTACAAGAAAGGAGTAGCATCGATGTAGGGTCCCACTTCATCAGACACTTAGTGAAGATGGGCAAAGAGCACGAGGAGAGATTAATGTGGGGGGCCTACTTATCCACATTTGTCATAGGATGGGGTACGATTACACTGCATTAGAGAGTATAGAAGGGAGCCCTAGGATCAACCTAGGAGTGTGCATGGCCATGAAGATGATTGTGAGAGAAGGACTCTCCTTATGCTTTGTAAAGAAAAATCTGATGACCCTTAGGCTCTCCGACCCTGATCGTAACACCATCACTATACCTGCTAACTGGTGCTTGGACCTGATAGTGGAGTCCCCTCCACATGAGGGACCACCCACATTGGCGCCCATCTCTCCCCCTTTACATCACTCTCCCTCCAGTCCACACATGCATAGGAGCCCACCTAGTCCACGCCGACATGAGTTTGCACCTGCACCACCATTTTTTTCCACCTTTGAGCAGGATGCAGGTACATCGGCCTATGATTTCTCAAAGTTTTGATCGTGCCTCGATGACATATACACATAGCAGCAGACGCAGAGGAAGCAATGGGATAAGCAGAGTGCCTACACGTAGGCGGAGTTCCAGGGCTTCCGGAAGCACTTCCAGCGGGCTGAGGAGTTCTATGATAAGGCCTGCATATACTTCCAGGAGAAGGCTGCTCGTTGCCAGGATGAGGTCGCCTTCCGCCAGGAGATGCGGCAGCACATGCCTGCCCAGCAGGCACAGTGGGCCAGGGAGGAGGAGCACCGAGCAGCCGCTGCATCCACTAGCTCCCAGATTGACCATATGTACATGTGGCATCAGCGGCTCAGCAGTAGGTTCTCTCAGAATCCCGAGATGCTGAGGCTCCCAGACTTTCCACCTCGTCCACCATACTAGAGGTATATTTTCGTTTAAGTCTGGGTGGGAGGACCCCAAAGTTTATTTTGTTTGCTTCCTAGTAGTAGTTTCTTTTCCAGTATTTTCATTCATTTATTCATGCATGGTTTGTTGAGTTTTCTGCAATACTTAGTTTTGTTATCTGTAAAGCTATCTCAGTAGTATTTTTAAAAAAGTTGCTTACATGCGTTGTTCCCATAGGTAGCTTAACTTCATTTATTTCATTGTATTTTATTTTATTCGCTCTAATAAATGTTCTAGACTTACACTGGTTAGCTTTATTTTTACACTTACACATGTCGAACATTATGAAAGGGATAATCTAGTACATATCTAGTTATGATTCATTTCAGTAGTCTAGTACTTTGGAATCCATAGGTGACTCTAGGTTTAGCATTTTAGTTATTGAAGATGCTCAAATTGTATAAGCCCATTTGAAAAAATCAAAATCCTAGTGAGAAGAGAAAAAAAGGAGAGAAAGAGAAAAAAAAAATGAAAAAGAAAACTGTTGGGTTTTTCCGAGCCGCAAAAACCGCTTTTTGCGTTGCGGAAACCTCGGAAGCCCCCGGCCACGGATCCGTGCGAAGTATAAAAATTATAATTACATGTATGTGCTTACAGAAATCCTAGATCTACCTTAGATCTAAGAGGTTAGAACGTTACCCTCGTAGCGACGCCCTTCGCTTATCCCGCTCATCCAAAAGTTCGCCGGAACTCGAGAGTGTCAAGTGCACACTTCTCTATGGTATCCACACAAGCAATAGGTGGAGAGAAATGCCTTAGAGTGTGCTAGCACTCCCTTAGGAATTTCGGCCAAAGAGAGGGATGGGAGAGGGAGAGCTTGAGAGGAAAGGTTCCAAGGTTGAAGATGAAGTAATGAGAGTAACTCATCAAATGAATTCACCTAATGAAACCCCTAAAGTGGCCGGCCACTTCAAGGAGAGGGAGTTACATGCATGCATGTAACTCCCATGTCCCTTGGTCTCCCTCATGAGGTGGCACCAATTGACAAAGTCAATGATGATGTGGAGCATCATCATTGTCCGGCCATGCCTAGTCATCATCATGACATGGCATTTGGTCAAGTCAAACTTTACCTTTCATCTTCCCTCTCAAGTCAAGTCAAACTTGACCTCTAATCTCCCATGGTTGATCAAATCTAACCACTTGACTCAAGTCAATTTAATATAATGAATCTCTATTCATTAATTTAAATTGATTTAATGAATCAAATCTCAATTAGACTCATTCAACACTTGAATCAACTTGAGTCTAACTCAATTAGTCTAATTTGGATTACTCTTAATCCAATTTGGTTCATCCCATGAACCTAATCCTCATGGTTCATCATATGAACCTAATCTCCATCTAATTGCTCTTATGTGTGTGACCCTATAGGTTCTTGTAACGTTGGCAATGTCCCTAAACCGATTTAGGAACATAAGCAATGAGCGGTATCTAGCAACACATCATTGCTACCCAAGTTACAAGAATGTTGAGCTCCAACATCACCTTTGTGACTACTAATTGTGACTCTCACAATATGTGACAATGTCCCTCTATCCTTGACATCTAGATTGACCAATCGAGGCATAGACCGTGTCATCCTCGGTACAATCTAAATCTTGAACTCCAAGTAGACTCACTCTAATCAAATGAGCTCAATATCTCATATTGACTCATTTGGGCATGGCCATGCACTTCGTGGTCTCACTCTATCAAGAATATCGATGTCACCCCCGTCATATAGGAGGATAGATCCCATCTACATCACTCACATCCCTCCGCATAATTAATTTACATACCCATGTCGCCTTTATAGTCCACCCATTTACGGGTGACGTTTGACGAAGCCAAAGTATGCAACTCCTTATGTAGGGAACCATGGTGACTTCAGGTCTAAGGACTAATAGTCATACTAATAGCCACATGAGAAAGTATATGACACTCATATAACGATCCATGATACTTTCTCATGGCGGGTCATTCAGTATACATTCTCCAATGCATACCTATGTGTCAACTTGATATCTCATATCCATGACTTGTGAGATCAAGTCATCGTGTTGACCTACATGCTAGTCTCTACGCATTAACATTGTCCCTGAAAGTTAATACTCGACTAGGAATGATTAAGAGTAGAGTTATCTATATCATCTCATTATCGATTCAACCAATCGATTGATATAGATAAGAACCTACTACTCAAGGACATTATTATATTTAGTTATTTGGCACCAATACAAGTAAATATAATAACCATGCCTTTATAAATAGGAATATGATACAATAAAGTCCATACAACAATCATCATATGATTGGCTCTAGGGCTTTCACTAACAATCTCCCACTAGCACTAGTGTCAATCACCGTAGTATCTAATACCCAATGACCTAGTGTGACCATCATGCTTTTTCTGTGCCAAAGCCTTGGTCAAGGGATCTGCGATGTTAGCCTCTGTGGGTACTCTGCAAATCTTCACATCTCCTCTATCGATAATCTCTCGAATGAGATGGAAGCGCCGTAGTATGTGTTTGGTCCGCTGGTGTGAGCGAGGTTCCTTAGCCTGTGCAATCACTCCATTGTTGTCACAATAGAGCTCTATAGGATCTGCAATGCTAGGAACCACCCCAAGCTCAGTAATGAACTTGCGGATCCAAACTGCCTCCTTTGCTGCCTCAGATGCAGCGATATACTCGGCCTCTGTTGTAGAATCAGCAACTGTGTCCTGCTTCGAACTCTTCCAGCTCACAGCGCCACCATTCAAGCAAAACACGAACCCTGACTGCGATCTGTAATCATCCTAGTCGTTTAGAAGTCGCATCAGTAACCCTTCTGACTAGCTCCTCATCGCCTCCAAATATCAAGAAATATTCTTTAGTCCTTCTCAAGTACTTAAGAATATTCTTGACTGCTATCCAGTGACGCTCACCTGGATCTGACTGGTATCTACTCGTCATGCTCAAAGCATACGAGACATCAGGACGAGTACACAGCATGGCGTACATGATAGATCCTATAGCAGATGCGTAAGGGATCTTATCCATGTGGTCTCTCTCCTCTCTAGAAGAGGGACTTTGAGTCTTCGAAAGACTCACACCATGTGACATCGGCAGAAGTCCTTTCTTGGAATTATGCATGGCAAACCGAAGTAATACCGTGTCAATGTATGTACTCTGACTTAGGCCAAGCAATCTCTTAGATCTATCTCTATAGATCTTGATGCCTAGAATACAGGCTGCTTCACCTAAGTCCTTCATTGAGAAGCACGTCCCCAGCCAAGTCTTCACAGACTGTAGCGAAGGGATGTCATTCCTAATGAGTAGTATGTCATCCACATACAATACAAGGAACACAACTGTGTTCCCATTAACCCTCTTGTAGACACAGGGTTCATCTTTATTCTTGATGAAACCAAACTGTTTGATCGCATCATCGAATCGAAGATTCCAACTCCGAGAAGCTTGCTTTAGCCCATAAATGGACCTTTGCAGCTTGCATACCTTCCCAGTATGCTGTGGATCTACAAAACCCTCAGGTTGTGTCATGTACACATCCTCGAGTAAGTTTCCATTCAGAAACGCGGTTTTGACATCCATCTGCCAGATCTCATAATCGTGGTATGCTGCAATAGCAAGCAAGATCCGAATGGACTTAATCATCGCCACTGGAGAAAAGGTTTCATCATAGTCAATACCATGAATTTGCTTGAAACCTTTAGCCACCAATCGGCCCTTATAGGTATGCGTAAGTCCATCCATGTCAGTCTTTCTCCTAAAGACCCACTTACACCCAATGGGTTTAACCCCTTCAGGTGGATCAACCAAAGTCCATACTTGGTTAGTGTACATGGATTCCATCTCGGATCTCATGGCGTCTAGCCATTTCTCAGAATCTGGGCTCATCACAGCTTCCTGATAGGAGGTAGGCTCATTCTCAATGAGCATAACATCATCATGGTCAGACAAGAGAAATGAGTATCTCTCAGGCTGACGACGTACCCTATCAGACCTGTGAAGAGGTAGGTCTACTTGAACAGGTGGTTGTTCCACAACTCTTTGTGCAACAACCTCATCACCCACAACACTTTGTGGTTCCTGTTCAACCTCCATCAAGGCCTCATATGGTCCTTATCTTGAATTTCTTCAAGATCGAAGGTACTCCACTAGTTTTTCTAGAAACAAAATCCCTTTCTAGAAAAACCCGTCTTGCCACAAACACTTTGTCTTGGCCGATGGAATGTAGAAGTAATATCCCTTTGTATCCTTGGGATATCCAACAAAATAGCACCTATCGGATTTGGGTCCCATTGCGAAACTTGACGTGAACGTAAGCCTCACAACCCCAAATCCTCATGAAAGACATCATGGGATTTCTCCCTGTCCATATCGTATATGGTGTCTTTATCACAGCCTTGGATGGTACACGGTTAAGGGTAAAGGCTGCTGTGTCTAGAGCATATCCTCAAAAGGATATAGGAAGATCTGTGTGACTCATCATAGATCGTACCATATCTAATAGGGTACGATTCCTCCTTTCGGATACACCATTCCACTGTGGTGTTCGGAATGAGTGAGTTGGGATAGAATTCCACACTCACACTAGATAGTCACGAAACTCATGGCTAAGGTATTCACCACCTCGATCCGATCAAGTATCTTAATACTCTTGCTGTCGGTTTTGTACTTCATTCTTGAATTCTTTGAACTTTTCAAAGGATTCAGATTTATGTGTCATAAGATACACATAACCATATCTATCAAGTCATCAAGAAATGTAATGAAGTACCTGAACCACCTCTAGCAAAGAATTGAAAGGACCACATACATCACTATGTATAAGTCCTAACAAATCTGTTGCTCTTTCGCTGTGTCCACTAAAGGGAGTCTTGGTCATCTTGCCTAAAAGGCAAGACTCGCATGTCTCATATGATTCAAAATCAAATGAGTCTAGCAGCCCATCCTTATGGAGCTGAGATAAGCGACTCTTATTTATGTGACCTAAGCGACAATGCCAGAGATAGGTTTGGTTCAACTCATTTGACTTGAACCTCTTGGTACTTATGTTATAGATAGGGCTCTCTAAGTCTAGAAAGTAGAGTCCGTTCATTAGAGGTGCACTACAATAGAACATATCATTTAAATAAACTGAACAACATTTGTTCTTTATTATAAATGAAAAACCTTTCTTGTCCAAACAAGAAACTGAAATGATGTTCTTAGTTAAGGCAGACACATAACAACATTCATCTAATTCTAGTACAAGCCCAGAGGGCAGAGATAGATCATAAGTTTCTACAGCAACAGCAGCAACCCTTGCTCCATTGCCTACTCGTAGGTCCACCTCGCCCTTTGTCAATGCCCTGCTATTTCTCAGCCCCTGCACATTGGTACAAATGTGAGATGCACATCCGGTATCTAATACCCAAGATGAAGAAATAGATAGATTGACTTCTATAACATTTATACCTGAAATAGAAGTCTCACTTCTCTTCTTCTTAAGATCTTCCAGGTATGCCTTAGCTTCGCCTGTCCTCGCTTCTCTGAAGAAGCAAGCCCCTTCCTTGGCTACCCCTCCTTTGGGTTTAAGTTCTTTGCCTTTTCCCTTGGCTTGGGACTTTCCCTTACCTTTAGGCTTGCCCTTGCCTTTCTTCTTCTGCACCATCAAAATGGTGTCAGATTTACCCTTCTTAAGGTTAAGCTCTGCAGTTCTCAACATGCTGAGCATTTCAGGCAATGGCTTATCAATTTCATTCATGTTATAATTCATGACAAATTGATTGAAGGCTTGTGGCAAAGATTGCAAGATTAGGTCAGTGGCCAGCTCTTGGCCAAGTGGGAATCCCAGCCTTTGTAGGTTTTCTACGTACCCAATCATCTTGAGTACATATGTACCTACTGGAGTCCCTTCTTGCATTTTGGACCCAAATAATGCCTTAGAGACTTCATATCTCTCATGCCTAGCTTGTCCTTGATATAGTTGACGAAGATGTCCAACCATATCATAAGCATTCATGAACTCGTGTTGCTTCTGAAGCTCAGAGTTCATGGTCGCGAGCATTAGACATGACACATCTAATGCATCATCTTGATGCTTCTTGTAAGCATCTTTGTCAGCTCGCGAGGCATTGGCAGGAGGTGCCTCCGGAATGGGCTGCTCGGGACGACTGTGACTTCCTTTCTTGGGTGAGAACAATTCTCAAGTTCCTGTACCAGTCCAGGAAATTTGCTCCATTGAGCTTGTCCTTCTCAAGGACGGATCGCAGAGAGAGAGTGTTCGTGGTTGTCGACATAGTTATCTACAACATACAATGCAAAGAATTAATATCATATTCCTTTTATCATTTAATTAGGCCTTTAATCAAATGATGCTCCCACTAAATTATAGGAATTTTGTAGAATCGAGTTATGGATGTGGTCAAACCACTTTTACTAGATTCATACAAACTAGCTATAATTCTTGCGGGACAAGATTCACATCATACTAAGCCTTGAGTTAGCTTTGGCTAAATCGCCCAAGACTTAGTACGATCGGTGGGTAACACATTACCGATTACATCTCTATGCAACTCTTGTTTATAGGATTAAGACCCACATTTACAAAAGACCTTGAGTTATCTTTGGCTAAATCGCCCAAGATTTAGTGTAAATGCGATCTTAACCTATCTTTCCAACGATTGGAATATGCCTATAGTTCTACTCGATCCAATTGAGTTAACTAGTTTTGCTCAATCTAATTGAGCTTACTCTAACCCGAGTCGTGATAGGCGGGACCAAGATTGTCCCTCCGCACCCTACCAAGATAATATGCGTTGCTCTGCTTTGGCAGATTCAACAACAACAAATGATCGAGGTAGTGATGGGTATCAAGGCTCGGTAGGCATTTTCGAGTTGATTCGATTATGATCTAATCTAATCGTAATGTGTATCTTATACGCATTTAGGCCTTTATTATCCTATATTAGCATGCATCATATACATACATTAATTATTCTAGCATGCATCATATACATACAAGAAAATTAACCTAGCATGCATCATATACATACAAACATTTTTCTACTAGCATGCATCACATACATACAAGCAAAATCAATTAAATATACATATATATATATCATTAAATGTGATATAGTCATGGCCCTACTACGATCTTCTCAAGCCAATGAGAAGATCGGACGGTCAACCTAAGGCTAGCGGCTTCTCCAAGCGCTTCCTTTGACCGCCATGTGTCGTCGTCACCCTTCTCGTAAGCTCGTCTTCAAGTGGACTTTCCACCGCTCCATTTTGTACATTACAAATACGAAACTCGAGTTACATTCGAGTCTAAAACTATTTACAACTAGAATATTAAAAGAATAGGTGCGACGCGCAGGTCGCAAACACTTTACAACACGCACAACCACAAAACGGCACACAGGCCGTATTATGAATTACAACACACATAATCCAATCCAATTGGGTTATTGGGCCATGACAATCACAGAATTATACATAATTCTAAATTATGTATTTTTACAGAAAATTTCTATAATTTTTCCTAATTTATTTTGAATTTATGAGTCACCCCTCCGAAACGGTCCCGCTAAGCGCTTTTAAGCGCGATCATGAGACATGGCCCCTTTCGGGGATAGGGGCAGCGCCCCTACTCACAAAATAAACTTCGCGAGTGTCCCTACAATGATCTTACAGCGACTTAAGTCACTGTCCCAAAAACCTAAAGCGAGAACTCGCCGATTCGGAGAGTTTTTCTCGACGGTTGAAGCCTACGAGTGTCCCAACACTCGTTGCTTCGACTCTACGAGAAAAATACCCAAAAATTCTATAAAATAAGAAAATTTACAGAAACATATAAATCTGTAATTTTTATATCTAATATAAAAACTACAAATGAAACACATACATGCTTCGACGTGGCTCGATACCATCTGTTTTTTCCGAGCCGCAAAAACCGCTTTTGCTATGGAAACCTCGGAAGCCCGACCCACGGATCCGTGCGAAGTATAAAAATTATAATTACATGTATGTGCTTACAGAAATCCTAGATCTACCTTAGATCTAAGAGGTTAGAACGTTACCCTCGTAGCGACGCCCTTCGCTTATCCCGCTCGTCCAAAAGTTCACCGGAACTCGAGAGTGTCAAGTGCACACTCCTCTATGGTATCCACACAAGCAATAGGTGGAGAGAAATGCCTTAGAGTGTGCTAGCACTCCCTTAGGAATTTCGGCCAAAGAGAGGGATGGGAGAGGGAGAGCTTGAGAGGAAAGGTTCCAAGGTTGAAGATGAAGTAATGAGAGTAACTCATCAAATGAATTCACCTAATGAAACCCCTAAAGTGGCCGGCCACTTCAAGGAGAGGGAGTTACATGCATGCATGTAACTCCCATGTCCCTTGGTCTCCCTCATGAGGTGGCACCAATTGACAAAGTCAATGATGATGTGGAGCATCATCATTGGCCGGCCATGCCTAGTCATCATCATGACATGGCATTTGGTCAAGTCAAACTTGACCTTTCATCTTCCCTCTCAAGTCAAGTTAAACTTGACCTCTAATCTCCCATGGTTGATCAAATCTAACCACTTGACTCAAGTCAATTTAATATAATGAATCTCTATTCATTAATTTAAATTGATTTGATGAATCAAATCTCAATTAGACTCATTCAACACTCGAATCAACTTGAGTCTAACTCAATTAGTCTAATTTGGATTACTCTTAATCCAATTTGGTTCATCCCATGAACCTAATCCTCATGGTTCATCATATGAACCTAATCTCCATCTAATTGCTCTTATGTGTGTGATCCTATAGGTTCTTGTAACGTTGGTAATGTCCCTAAACCGATTTAGGAACATAAGCAATGAGCGGTATCTAGCAACACATCATTGCTACCCAAGTTACAAGAATGTTGAGCTCCAACATCACCTTTGTGACTACTAATTGTGACTCTCACAATATGTGACAATGTCCCTCTATCCTTGACATCTAGATTGACCAATCGAGGCATAGACCGTGTCATCCTCGGTACAATCTAAATCTTGAACTCCAAGTAGACTCACTCTAATCAAATGAGCTCAATATCTCATATTGACTCATTTGGGCATGGCCATGCACTTCGTGGTCTCACTCTATCAAGAATATCGATGTCACCCCCGTCATATAGGAGGGATAGATCCCATCTACATCACTCACATCCCTCCGCATAATTCGTTACATACCCAGTAATCGCCTTTATAGTCCACCCATTTACGGGTGACGTTTGACGAAGCCAAAGTATGCAACTCCTTATGTAGGGAACCATGGTGACTTCAGGTCTAAGGACTAATAGTCATACTAATAGCCACATGAGAAAGTATATGACACTCATATAACGATCCATGATACTTTCTCATGGCGGGTCATTCAGTATACATTCTCCAATGCATACCCATGTGTCAACTTGATATCTCATATCCATGACTTGTGAGATCAAGTCATCTTGTTGACCTACATGCTAGTCTCTATGCATTAACATTGTCCCTGAATGTTAATACTCGACTAGGAATGATTAAGAGTAGTGTTCTCTATATCATCTCATTATCGATTCAACCAATCGATTGATATAGATAAGAACCTACTACTCAAGGACATTATTATATTTAGTTATTTGGCACCAATACAAGTAAATATAATAACCATGCCTTTATAAATAGGAATATGATACAATAAAGTCCATACAACAATCATCATATGATTGGCTCTAGGGCTTTCACTAACAAAAATAATGAAAAAGAAAAGAAAAAAAGGAGAGAGAAAGAAAAGATTATGAGGCATAAAAAAAAGTTTTCGTGGGTGGAAATAGCTAGGTACCCCTTTGAGACCGAGTTAGTTTACTAGGGAAACACCTACCAATTTCTCTCAATACCGAGCACGCCTTTGAGACTTTATGCTACATCTATGGAACGACCCTCGCTTTGGGCAGGTAAGTGCCTAAGAGCCGAAAAACTTAGGAAAGCTATGGGGTGACGACTTAACTCACCATGGAACGAGCATCCCCTAAGAATGATTCGCTTGGCACGAGCACGAGGAGCTAACTTAGTGGATTTCTAGAACATATTTATTTTATTTTGATTGTAAATATCAATTGATAAATTTAGTTAACAAGCTAAGTATGGAACAATATCTTTTTAAATTTCATGGCACTGAGGTTTGCTTGAGGACAAGCAAAGATTTAAGTCTGGGGGAAGTGATGTGAGCAAAATATATAGGGTTTTTGGAGTAGTTTTCGCTCACATCTCACTACATTTTATGTTAGTTTCATGCATATGTTACTCTATTTTGTACGCATTTCCTATTTTCTGGTTCGGAGGTCTTCTCTTTGTACTTTTGTGTGCAGGTTAGCATTTCGGGTGAAAAATGTGCACTTTCGGAGCAAAAGAAGGACATTTTGCAGCTAGACGCATAGTGGGACATGGCCAGGGCGTGTGGCTACACACGGCCGTGTCCAATGGGCGAGATCAGCCACCCCAGGGTCGCACATGGCCTGGCCATGTGGAAACACATGGCCATGTGACGGTTCACCAGATTTGCGCGAGTAGGGCTTTTTCCAGATTTTACAGTGGTCCGAGGTGGTGTCTATATAAGGATGGCTCCACCTAAACCCTAGTGGGGAGGCACAATGGCTAGGACGGCACACTGAAGTCCTAAAAAGCTTCGGGAACTCGCAATGGAGAGGAGAAACACCGTCGGAGGTCCACGCTTTGCACTTCAACGCTGGAGAGAAGACCACGAAAGCATTGTAATCCTTTGTTCCTACATTTTATCTCTGATATATTCGAACATGTACATGCTTTGTGATTCCTCTTTTATATACATGGAGTAGTTCTTTCGATTCTAGGATTAGGGAGTAGCTTGTGTGCACATTACATGTTGGTTCATGTTATATTCTTTCTTTGAATTTAATTTGGCGATTGGAAGTTGTTTATACTATATCTATGGGTGTTTGGTTTTCTACTTGCTGCACTTAGGCGATACGAGGGGTGACAACCCTCATATCTAAGATTTAGGGGATTTTATATAAAGAACCTAGGGATAAATCTGATCTCCTGTAACTGTGGGTAGAAGGATGCGATTGAACCAGAAATGGTTCATCGTAGGGATTGATTTGACATCCTCGTATCGTCTATCCCGTCCTTTTAGGTGGAGATAGCTCCCGGTAGATGCAGCGGCTCATCGAGAGAGTGTATGATCTCCCTTCCACAAAACCATAGCCAAACGTCTAGACAACGCCAATTGACAGCATTGTTTTGTGACACACAAGCGAAACCGAAGTCCTAGAATCATTTTTGAAGACCTCGGCATGCTCCCTTCTTCCTCTGTGTGACACCGTATAGAGTATAGTCCACCGACAACCCTCACAAGTCGAAACCTCTTAAAGTTTTACTTCCAAACAATTTCAACCACTGAACATCTCGATATTTGAATCCCAATCTCTATGGGATCGATAATCTTTTATTACTTGACGACATCCATGCACTTGCAGGCGTTGAGCGCGAGCGCGCGCTTCGAGTCCTCGACGGCCTCCGTCGCGAGATTTTAGGTCACGATCGCGTGCATCACTCCACCAAGTATTCTTTCAGAGATTGAAAAACTTTATCACAGTGTTCATCCCATTGGAACTGTATAACTCTCTTTAATATCTTAAAGAAAGGAAGACTTCTATCTGCCGATCGGGATATGAATGTAGATAAAGCAATAATCCTGCCCAATAACCTCTGTACTTCCTTCAAATTTTTTGGAGGTTGCATCTGTTGAATAGCCTCGATCTTAATAGGATTAGCTTTTATACCCTGTTTAGTAATCCCAAGAAACGACTCTGAGTAACCCCGAATACACACTTCTCTTGATTTAACTGCATCTTATATTTATGCAAAGTGCTGAAAGTTTCCTCTAAGTCAGATATTAACTGCTCAAGATGTAAAATTTTAACCAAAATATCATCTACATATACCTCCACATTCCTCCCCAACTGTTTTTCAAAAATTTTATCCATTAACCTCTAATAAGTAGCCTCGACATTTTTCAATCTAAAAGGCATAACCACATAACAGAAAGTTCCTTCTGTAGTAATAAAACTTACTTTATTTTGATCTTCTAAAGCCAACGGTATCTGGTGATACCCCTGATAAGCGTCTATCATTGATATGAACTGATGCCCAGCCGTGGAATCTACCAACTAATTAATGCAAGGCAAAGGATAGCAATCCTTAGGATAAGCTTTGTTAAGATCTCTGAAGTCCACACACATTCTCCATTTTTCCGATGGCTTAGGTACCAGCACCACATTAGATAACCAAGTTGGATACTGTATTTCTCTAATATGTCCAACCTTCAACAATTTACATACTTCCTCTTTAATAATAGCATACTTCCCAGCTCCAAAGTGTCGATGCTTCTGTTTCACAGGAACTACAGTAGGTAAGATATACAATTTATTCTCCATGACAGTAGGATCAATTCCTGATAAATCCTGTGGAGACCATGCAAAAATATCAACATTCTTGATAAGGCATTGTATTAACTCTGCTATAAGCTGTAAAGGAAGGTCCCCGGCTATAAATGTAGTATATTCAGCATTCTTATCATCTAACACTATTGACTCTTAATCAGACTCTCCTATTTCTTCAGCAACCCCTTTTGAATGATACACACGGTACCTCCATACTTAGATTTCTACAAAGACTTACTAAAAAACTTTCCTTTCTGTCCCGTCCGAATAGCATCTACATAACACCTCTTTAAAAGCTGTTGATCACCCTTAACTTCTCCTACCTCACATCCAATAGGGAACTTAATTTTTTGATAATAAGGAGAAGCTACTACCTGTAGACTATTTAGGACTGGTCTGCCTAGGATAACATTATAAGAAGGCATGTCAACTATTGTAAAATTAATAAGCACCATCTTCGTTCTTGGTTCCTCAACTAAAGATAAAGGTAGCTTAATTTGACCCATTGGTTGCACCTCATGACCAGAAAACCCAAACAGAGAAGTTCCGACCAACTATAAATCAGTGATATTAACTCCCATTTGCTCTAAGGCTGACCAGTACAGGATATCCACTGAACTGCCTGGGTCAACAAAAACTCTTCCTATATCAAAATTGGCAATAAGGGCTCGAATGACCAAGGCATCTGTATGAGGGGTCATTACTCCCTTTAAATCATTAGAATCAAACCCTATCATGAGTCCTCTAGCTCTAGGCAGAGCAGCAACAGTTACACATTCTTCTCTACTATGTCTCTTCCGTGCTCTATTAGAATCTCTGCTAGTGGAACCACCAGATATCATGTTAATAGATCCTCTAATAGGAGGCTTATTGACAAGTGCTACCTGATCAGGGGTTAGTTCCCTTATCTGAGCAGTCTGTATAGGACGATTTATAAGAGACCTTCCCGCATTTCCTCTACCATAGTTTCTTCTTCCAAACCCCCTCTGATAAGGAGCTAGATTCATAACCAAATTTCGAACATGAGGATGAGCTCCCATAATTCTTTGCAGCTCAAAATCTAACTGTTGACAATTTTGAGAATTATGCTCATATTCTTGATGAAAAGTGCAAAAAGTAGGAGCTGGTAATCTCCTAGGCCCTCTGTCAGCTCCAAAGGGTCTTCTCAGCAACCGTTGCTCTATTCATAGCTCTTTCCTTAAAAAATCGCAATGGCTGAGCATATAGAAATCTGTCCTCCAAAGGTTGAACAAGCCTCACCCATTCAATCCTCCTCTCGGGTCTCTCTATTACTCTAAAATTCTGAGAATTTTGCCGAGACTTTTGAGCATCCTCCAAGTTAATAAACTTCTCGGTCCGGGATAATAGTTCCTCAAAGTTTGTAGGAGGCCTCTTAGCCAAGGATTTAAAGAAATCCCCTTCTCTGAGCCCGTGAGTGAAAGACCCTACCATCATACCGGGCTCCATAGCAGGAATTTCTCGAGCAGATTGTGTAAATTTATGCACATATTGTCACAAACTTTCTGGCTCTCTTTGCTTAATATTAAAAAGACTTAGGGGTTGAGGCAAATACTTTTTAGATCTAGAGAAATGCCTTAATAACATGGAGAAATCCTTAAAGGATGTAATACTCCATGTCTTCAAATCACTAAACCATTGTTGTGTTGGTCCTACTAAGGTAGTAATGAATACCCAAGATTTAACCTCATTGGTATAATGATATAACAGAGCATCATTTTAAAATCTTTTTAAATGATCTTTAGGATCGGAAGAACCAACATATTCAGATATTTGAGGAAGCCGAAAATGTCGAGGTAACTCATCGTTCAAGATATTCTCAACAAAAGGATTTTCCTATTCTACTTTTACAATAGTACCTACAGTAGGAACTTCCTCTTCAGGTGGTGCATTCTCTAGAGGAACAACACATTTTTCTTTCCCCTTCACTTTCTTGCGAGCACCAGAAGAACCTTTCTTCAGTCAAGAAATCTTACTCCCTTCTTCCTCACAATCACTATCAGAGTTATCATCTTCTTTAGCCTTCTTCGGGGTGGCCCTTTGTGACATCTGATCCATCATCTCAGCCATGACTTGCATAAGGTCTTCCTTATATAAGGGCTCTTGACACCTTTTGCTGGTACCCCCCTTAGAGGTACTGGAGATAGGCTTCTCCCCTTCTGTTGGCTCCTTCAACATCCTCCTAGTATTCACCATCACAACTTTTTTGTTCAGTTTCCCACAGACGGCACCAATTTGATGGTGCTTGCTTCTTTAGATTTCCAAGACCTCCCTCCCCCTCCTTATGAATCACTGGATCTGTCACCAAGAAAGGCTTCGAGAAGAAAAGATTAGCTGCTGGAATCACCTTTGGTCTTAAGAATTAAGCTAGCTCTGCCACACCAAGGAAGAGTGTGAAGGGTTGGTCGGCTTCCCGGCACGACCACTCCGACGCTAAGTTAGTACGAATACAAGAAAATCAATGAATTGGAGAAGAAGAGAGATTTTGGAAGTACCAAATGGTGAAGAAACAACCATCCCTGATCCCGTCCTCCTCTACCCCTTTATAGATGAGTCACCTCACCTTCTCCTTGCAATGCATTTACTTAAATGTCCTTTGCCAAGCTGTCCCCCCAACCATTTTTCCTGCTCCTAATTCAAAATATCTTCTGCCACATGTTAATTTAAATAAAATACAAAGATAAATGTGATTATATTAAACTAATCACCTTCAACTTCCCCTTGTCACTTCTTATCCTTCGATATACCCCTTTTCTCCTTATTTCACCATACAGAGAAAAGAATCCTGAAATCTGCCCATGGCTCGGAAAATAAACACATTGCACAGGAAATGAACCTACTACTCGACAGATATACTAACCGCCCTAGAAGAATATAGACTGCTATGGAAGCTCATAAACTGCTCTAGAAACACATGTACTGCTCTGCTAATGCCCCCTTTGATCACTGACCCATACTATATCATCCTTCCTTATTGAGAACAAGAACCACATACACTACCCGACAAATATACCAACTTCCCTGGAAACACATAGATTGCTCTGGAAACATATGGACTGCTCTGCTAACGCCCCCTTTGATCACTAACCAATACTATATCATCCTTCCTTACTGAGAACAAGAACCACATATACTGCCCGACAAATATACTAACTGTTCTGGAAACGCATAGACTGCTCTGAAAGCACATAAATTGTTCTAGAAATACATGGACTACTCTACTAATGCCCCCTTTGATCACTAACTCATACTATATTATCCTTCCTTACTGAGAATAAGAACCACATACACTACCCGACAAATATACCAACTGCCCTAGAAACATATAGACTGCTCTAAAAACACATGGAATGCTCTGCTAACACCCCCTTTGATCACTAACCCATATTATATTATCCTTCCTTACTGAGAACAAGAATCACATACACTACCCGACAAATATATCAACTGCCGTCGAAACACATAGACTGATCTGAAAACACATGGACTGCTATGCTAACACCCCCTTTGATCAATGACCCATATTATATCATCCTTTCTTACTGAGAACAAGAACCATATACACTGCCCAAAAAATATACTAACTGCCCTGGAAATGCATAGACTACTCTAGAAGCACATAAACTACTCTAGAAATACATGGAATACTCTGCTAATGACCCCTTTGATCACTGACCCATACTATATCATCCTTCCTTACTAAGAATAAGAATCACATATACTGTCCGACAAGCATACTAACTACCCTAGAAATATTTAATCTTAGTCAGAGAAAACCCCGACCCCATCATTGGGCAAAACACTCATCATGGAACATCCAAGTATTCCACATCTAGAAATAGAAATGGAGAAGAAAGTAATGGAAGGAAAAAAATGTAATGATGAACGACTAGAATATTATTCAATAAACATGTAGCGACAAAAGAAGTGAAGGAAAACAAATGAGATTGCCTTCATAATAATCATACAAACCTATTATTGTGTGGTTTCGAAAGAATCAAAGCAAGTTCTAGAGTTACAATAACCACGAGTGCACCACACACAAAGCAATAAAAATAGGCTTAATCCTCACTTGGTAAACAAAAATAATCATCTCAATCTATCAACACATGATCCATCTCCAAGTAGTAACCACATGCAATCAAATAATCCATTCATGACAATAAATCCCAAAATTCTACAGTCAAATTTAACTAGCTTTCATGACTTCTAAGAAGATATAAAAGAATGCATAGGGAATTTATTTGAAAAATCGACAAAACAAAAAATAAACAAACAAAACTTAACAACTAAAATAAAAACAAATAAAGTAAAAGAAATGTATATACAAAGAAAAGAAAAGAAGATGAGATAGAGCAAAACTCCCCTGAGGTCCTGGCGGTTGAAGAAGGTTCAACAATAGGAGCCACGCAGGTCGTGGAGTGCTCCGAAAGAAATCTCATCCCAGTGGTTGAAGAAGATTCAACTTTAACTTCCATACCGAGAGTGGGATGGACAGAATGAGGGTGAGCACATTTATGGTGTGATCATGATAGTTTCATGTTGCTCCCTCCGATATAATCACCTTCTCGTATATTTTCTCTGGTGGTCTGAGGCAGTTCAGAAAAAGTGTCCAACCTAGGGGTTGGATTATTGCATATGTTGTTAGGGCCTTCATCAGCAAAATTCTTGTTGGAGACTCTAGCTGTGATGAAACTGTCCAGTCTGGGGGTCTCCAGCTATCCACCACTTCCATGGAAATCAGCTTATCACAATTGCTTTCCACCACTATCTCACTTAACTTCTGGTCTGGTTGACAAGTCTGGGCACTAATATCTGAAAACTGCTCCATTTCTTCAGTATAATCCGAGGCACAAATAACATCATAGAGTAAATCCAAGCCACTAGTATCATCTTGCAAATCATCATCCATAGTAGTAACTTCATCATTATCTATAGCATCAGATACTACATCATCATCATGCACATCAGCAGAGGAGTCCTGTAGAGCTGTAGAGGTAGAAACGTACATATCACCAGCTCTGCAATCCATCTCCTTAAGCACATCACTACCATAAGAAATGATCTCTGAGAACAACTAGGAGGAATCTTGTGCTTGTGTCTGGCTGATGGATGATGCAATTTGATCCAGCTGGATTTGCATGTTCTGTATCCGCTATTGTTGTTGTTGATGTCTATCACTCATTTGTTGCTGGTGTTGTTGTAATAATGATCCTAGCTGTAAAAGATTTTCTAGTGTATCTGTATATGCTTGACTGGGAGCAAGAGTTTCTTCACAGTAGTCTTGGTATATCTCCCAGGTAGTTGACTCAGCTTTTTGGAATGGTTGTAGTCCATCACACACTGTGTCATCTTGAAATCCTAATGGATTCTGATAAGCTGAAAAATTCTGAGCATCTTCCTGATGTGCTTCTGCATAATTGTAACTTGATTGATCTCCCCAACTGGGTATGTAAGTATCAACAAATGATGGGGGTGGATATCACTGAGGCTGCTTAGGAACATACTGTGGTGTGTGCCCATTCTTGAAATCTGAATCAAAATTATGAAAAGATGTACCAGAAATTGAATTATACTTGTCCTGTTGATAAGACTGATGATACTGAGGAACAGGCAGATGATATTGAGGTTGGTACTGATAATAATCCTCTTCAGGTTGATAATACTCTTGTTGCCTAGTGTCTGAATAATAAACATCACTAAAATCTCCCAATGGCTGATAATATGGATCCATGCTTAAAATTTTTTCCTATTTTTTCATGAAACACTGTCAAACAAATCAAAAGACACAGGAAGTATACATGATAAAATACATGGATATATAACAGAGTAAAATAATGAAGCCCTAAACAAAATTTTTGGATTTTTGAGTTTTTTTTCAGAAAATGGGTAAACAATCCTAAGCCTACCAAGCACCATTACACTCCCCGACAACGGCGCCATTTTTTGATAGCTAACACATAGCGTGTCGTACCGCTATGATGTATCAAAATAAAATTTATAATTAAACCGAACCCCTCTACACTAATGCAGCATAGAGCTGACTCGGGTCATCTCCCAATGAATGTAATTGGTAGAGTGGTGTCCTTAGGATTATTTCGTTATTGCTTGGGGTTTTCTTAATATAATTGGAGGGGTTGTGATTTGAATTCTAACATACGATTGCAAAATAATGAAAACTCTAAACTAACATGTAAGTAATTAAAACATGCAACAAATAGGACAATGCAGGAATTAAAGCAATAAAAACTAGAAGATAAATTAAGACAAAGACTTAATGTGCTCAATTCAAAATTAAGATAAACAAAGTAAATCAAATGTAAGGGTTAAGTTAACAAACACTTGACATGTAGAAAATTAATCTAAACTAAACAAAAGAAAATTGATTAAATCAACCCAAAGATAGGTTCGGCATATAAACAAGTTCCTCCGCCAAAGTCAAACGGAGCTCGATCGAGACTCCACAAACGGCGGTGGATGTGGGATGGTGCAAACTCCTGAATCCAGTAGCTTGATGGATGCTCCGAGCTCTCGCGGATCTGGTTGAGCTCGAAGAAGTGTCATCGGGGTGGAACTCCTCCTCGAATCCGAAGGAAGAGGTGGATGAGGTGTGGAGATGGAAGACATCACCAAAATCCCTCGATGAAGCGGTTCCTCCTCGAATCCAAGGAGGAAAATGAATGGAAGGCAGGTGGAGGCGGGTGCTAGGGCTCAAGGGAAGAAGAGATGGCATTTTGTCCAACCTTTCTTGCTTTTAAACGTGCTCCAACCCTAAATCAGGACCCGCAACACGGGCGTGCCTTTTTGGCACGACCAACCGTGTCTTTTTCTGGAGGAAAAAATACGGTGCTATAGTACTTTGTATTTTTTTCCATTTGAATTCCTCGATTTGCTCTTAAATGTCCTACAAAATAAAATATACAATAAATTAGTACTTAGGACATCAAATTAATATGTATTTACATTAAAATTCTAAAATGATTCATATTTGATGCGGTGAGGAAAATTCTTTCACCTCCTTTCGATGCGGTGAAGCATGAAGGGAGCTTTGGGGGGGTTCTCACAGGACGCAACAGTAAGAATGCAAGAGCAAAAAGCAAAGAAACGCAAACCAACGCAGGCAACAAAACTAAGACACAAGATGTAATGTGGTTCGGAATCGGGATTCCTACTCCACGGAGGTGAGCACTCTCACCGGATGCAGTGTCAAAGCACGTTTCACTATGAACTTCCTCCTTCATGGAAAGGAAACTTCCGGAGGTGGAGGAGAAAACCTCTTATAGTCAGATCACAATACAAGAAAGAGTACACGAAAGGCAAAGATCACTACTCTCCTTCTCCGGTGAAGTGGTAGCTCCTCTTGCGTCTTCGTTTCTTGCTGGTTGGAATAATGCGGATCCCCTTTCTCCTGCCCTCCTCCTCCTTTTTATTCTCCTCCTCTGATTCATCGTTACCTCGCAAGCTTTCCCCATCATACACATGGCCACCACATCCACCTGGAGAATAATTCTGTTACAGATACGAGGAGCGAAGGCTCCTCGAAATATTGTGTGGGGACCCCCCCCCCTTCTGTTACATAACACCTCTCCATCTACATTTCGGGGAACTAGGTTAGCCTGTCCCTTTCAACCATTTGCTTTTAAAGAAACTAACTTAGACCTATAGCTCACGTGTGGCATAGCCCTTAGGCTCTGCGCCAGGCCAAACCAACTCCCCTTCTTTCCACACCGAACTAACTCCAGACTTACTAGGGCGAGTCGATTCTTATCCGTCCCATCTGCTTCTAGGCCTATCTAGCCGAATCGACTCTCGATTATTTCCTAGCGAAGTGTCCTCCGCCTCTGCTTTGCCGTGCCAATTGCCTCTACTGGCTCTCCCGTGCCAATGGTCTCAGATGTTTGCGCCCGAACCGTTCCTCCTTTCTTTCTCCGCCGAACCAATTATTTGGTTCGAATAATGTCTCACATGCGAGCCCTCCTACCCGGTTCATAGAGAAGAGGTAACAGCAGTATCATTAGTCAACCCCAAAAAATAGTCAAGCGAAGTTATAAGCTTGACTTTCCTACTATGTATAAAGTCCCTACTCCCTCCTTTGCTCATTAATTCAAATTCCCTCTTCTCTTACAGCTCCACCGTATATACTTGAGGCATGGGCCAAGCTTCTCCTTTTCTTCTCCCCGCCACCTATGACAAGGAGATCACGGAGCTCCTATATAAATCTCCACCTTTTCCTTTTAGGCATTACTTAGCGTGCCTAACAATCCCATCCCTTCCGCTTCTTCCCTCCAGCGGTTTTCTCCGGCGGCGTTTCAGCGACCCAGCCCTTCCTTTTCCACACGTTTCTCCTCTAACCTTCAAGTAAGTATTCTACCTTGTTTTATGCTTATGGCCCCTAAGACCACCATCCCGCCTCCCTGGTACGAGCACACCATCACCCAACTAGACTGCGACCATTACTTCTTTAACCTTAAAGATAGGTTCATAGACCCCTCCATAAAATGTTGTTTCACGACCAAGACTCACAGACCACATTGTCCTCCCCCCAGTCTAACTTGCTTCTTTTCCAAACAGTTCCTTAACGGGCTGTTTCTACCTACGCCCTCCCCTTATCTAGAAATTTTAGATTTTTATGGACTACCACTAAACCAATTTACCCCCAATTCTTTTCGCATTCTATCGGGGGCCTATATAGTATTTCGACACCTAAATCTCCCTCTATCCCCTCAAATATTTCACTGCTTCTTCTAGTTAAAATCCTCTAAGGCAGGCCTCTTTTACCTATCTAGCCGCACGAACTACCAATTTTTAGTGAATATGCCTACTTCCCATAAAGGATGGGAAGAATTGTACTTCGTTGTTCAGCTTCCTGAACCTCTACCCCACTCGGACACCTGGAAGCTAGAACTCCCTGAACTGCCTCCTTTCCGTGAAATGAGGACCCAGTATCCTTTCTCGGAGATTTGTAAAGCATTGGGAGAATCCCACTATTGTTCAGACCACCTAATGAAAACTCCTCTCCTAAGCCACTTCGGGCTATCCCCTTTCCCTTCAACGGCCTCGGTCGCAATAGGTAGGATGACATTTATCCCTTAATATGATCCCTTATTTGCATCAGCCATCTTTCTTATCAGCACATTTTGTAGACAATCTAATGCAGGACGCTTTAGTAAAGGGAGAAGAGATCGAGGCTACCAAGAAGAAGAAGACCTCAACAAAAAGTGGTAAGTCTATGGCAGCCCCTTCTTCCCCTCGAAAAAGACTGTGGCTCATTAAGGGAGGAGCTCCTAGTTCGTCAGTTCCTCCTCCCTCTTCCTCTGGTCAACACGATTCTCGATCTCTAACCGTCTATGAACCGAGGATGAGGGATGCCACCTTCCCCGTCCCATCCTCGTCCCCACAAGGGGGAGATTCCCTTTCCCGTTCTCCTACTTCATCCTCCCTTCCTCACGATTCTCCCTTACCTTCCCGAACCGAGTCCATTTCTGCCCCTATCCCTTCAGAAGCACTTACTTCTCCTGCCCCTCTTCAACGTATCGACCCCACTCTTCCTTTTGAGAGGGGGGGGGGGAGATCTTCCCCTCCCAAACCTTTCAATGACTACTCTAGGGTCTCAACTACAGATCTGTCACCTTTCATAGGGGAAGTTCTTCAATCAATCGGGCATATAAGGCCCCTGGGACCAAGTGAGCAAATTGCTATCTGAGGTAACTATGTTTCCCTTTTTATCCTTAGTGTATACATGTAGGGAGTTGCTTCGGAGACTCATTGGCTCCCATGTCCCCGGATTAAAATTTTCACCAATGAAAGAACTAATCCGGATGGGATGAGTTTCCTTAGCACAACCTATTCGTCATCATGCTAACAACTTGAGTGATCGCTTGAACAAACTAGTTGTTCAAGCAACACAACTCTTCTAGTTGGTTAGCCGCGGAAGAGACGATGGACGGATCGCCGATTTTTGTGTTTGTCTTCGGGGTCCATGATTATACAAAATATATACTAATGCACACTTGTATAATCAACACATAAAAGAACATGCTTAGATCAGAATATCAAGTTGTAAAACTTTTATACCTCACGATCTTCTACCGTATGTCCTATCCTCCTCGTGGACGACGTGTGGGCGAAGATCCTCCACGAGTAGAAGCCTTCTAGATCGCGTTCTTCCCTTCCTTGTCCGTTGCGAACAAAGAGAAGAACCAACAAAACCTTTCCTTTCTAGAACCGGCCACCAAGCAAGGGAGTTTGATGCAACCGCCGGCCAAGGAACGAGTGGATGAGCGCCGGCCAACTTGTTGAAGTGTTGCCGCCGGCCACCTAGAGGTTGGAGAAGTGTCGGCCACCAAGGAGTTGGAGAACCGTCGGCCACCAATGAGCAAAGGAGGAGGAAGAGATGAACACCGGCAATGGATGAGAATAGGATGAGGGGCGCCATCCAAAACCCTAGGGAGAACAAGCTTGCCGCCCACTTCTAGCCGCCCAAAACCCTAGCTCCTCTAGGGTTTGTTGCCACCCACTTTGAGATGAGCCAAACCCTAATTTCCAATCTCTATATTGCCGCCCAAGCCTTAGCCATCTATATATAGAGTTGGGCCTAAGCCTTTTTTAATCTCCACCGTCGAATCTAGGGATTTAATCTCCACCGTCGGATCTAGGGTTTCATCCCAACCATCGGATCTAGGGTTTCATCCCAACCGTCGGATCTAGGATTTCATCCCAACCGTCGGATCTAGGTTTCCATCCCAACCGTTGGTTCTAGGGTTTCATCCCAACCATCGAATCTAGGGATTTAATCTCAACCGTTGATTCTAGAGTTTTGTTTTACATCCTTGGATCTAGACTTCTTTAGGATTATATTAGGCTACGATAGGGACCATAAGGAGGAGTTGGATCTTGGCCACCCGATGGATCGGAACCACACAAACTTGATCCATCAATGATGTTCCATTCCACTAGAGGATCATCATTGAACTACCTCACCAACCCCCATAAATTAATATGGGCTCCATATATTATTTGTACATTCATCTCTCCGTGTTTAAGATATCGAATGTCCGTCAATTAATTGATTTACTGACCATCAATTAATTAACATCTAATTCCTCGAGTAGTACCACTCAACCTTATCATCATGTTGACTAAGTCAACCAGCTGGGTTTACATGATGAACCTTATGAGCTCCTCAAGGGGACATCATCAACCTAATATATAGGACACGGTTTCCTCCTGTAATCAATGGCACACCATGTAAATAATATCATTTCCCAACTTACCGGGCATATTGATTTAATCCATCTAAATCTCACCCTCTGGTAAATCAAAGAAATAAATACTAAGTACATGAGCCCATTATTATATCGGGATTAAGAGCATGTACAACATAATATCCGAGGTCCGATTCAATTATGTAGTCAGCAATTAATTGAATCACCTCTATGTCGGTCCTGCTCAATACACCTAAGTGTACTAGTGTAACTTTATGTTCAAGACAAAACAATACCAAGCTACACTACAACCATGCCAATGGTTTGTCCAAAACCATCTTGGTTGTGAGCCTCTACTTATATTTTACAAGAGACTGATAACATGATCTTCTGTGTCACACCAAGCACCATGTTATCTACAATGTAAAATATTAGACAATATGCATACACATATAATAAATATATAAAGTGCAAACAATGATCATGTGATTCTTATTCCAAAATAAAATGTTCATACAAAAAGAGCTAGGCTTTCAGTATACATTCCAACAATACATACACGTATATACCACTATATGTCAACACTTGGCAATTGTGTTTTCTTCCCTTTAGGCCTCGGCTAATCATAGCAAGATGATCTCTCGGATAGCCCAATTTTTGTTCAATGTAGAGACGCGCCACTTTGCTTCCTTGGCACACCAAAAGCAACTCGCTCGGCAACTGAGCGATGAGCAAAAGGAATCCGACCTGAAGGGCCAATGTGAAGATGCCATGACACAGTTGGCCTTGGTCCAAAGTGAAAAGGAGGAGCTTCAACGAAAAAATGAAGACCTCGAACAGCAAGTCTTCCTCTAGTCCAGCGAACTTCAGTAGGTGGATCTTCTTACCCATGAATTAACAGGGTATAAGAGACAGCTTGGGGATGCCATTATTCAAGCTGCTGACTCTTCCACTGCAATTCAGCAGCTTCGGAAAGAACGTCAACAGCTTCGACTAGAATGTCAGGCGTGGGAAGCCACTCGACAGTCTTGTATACAGAAATACCAAGAGCTTTCTTCCATGGTAGCTACCCTCCCTCAAGCCCTATCAACAGCGGTTCGACAGGAAACGGAACTTCATCGAGAATACTCTGAGGCTCTCTCGGCTCTGGGTCAGCAAACTATAAAAGCAACAACCGAGAGAGATGCCCTGGCTGCCCAACTAACAGAAAGTCAGGCCCAGCTGGCCGAATGTCAGGCTCAACTAGCCAGTTGCCACTCCCATCTGAAGGAGCAAGAAGCTGACTTGAAGGGACGCTACTTCAAGAAAGGAGTAGACCTATTTATACTGGGCTTCGACGGGTCCTCGGCTTTAAATGCCGAACAAGGATATCCGCCTCCGAGCACAGACACCAGTTATCTAACCCCTGTAGATGCATTGTCTAAGTGTCCCCCAGAGCTCTTTGAACTGTAACTCATAACATCTCTCTCCCTGTAATGACTCTTTTCTTGATGTTTAAGAATGTTTCTATTGGCACAGCTTCTTATTGTTCTTTTTGTATGCCTTATCGTGGGTCGGGAATTCTCCATTAACTCTGTGCTTTTTTCCCTTTACAATTACATTCCTCTTCCCATGTCGCCTGGCGTGATCACCTCCTCTGTTCGGGAACTCGCTCAAAGGGTCCCAGGTGATCTTATTCATGTCTGACCCAATTTTGGCTCGGTTAAAGATTTCATTACTTTAGTCTCTTGATCTTCTTTGTCTACCTTACTGCTTCGGAAATAATATCTGGATAAGTACCTATGCTGCTGTCATTATGATATTAGTCTCTTCATCTTCTTCTCCTTCCCGAGAACTACTGCAGTTCCTTTTCCTTCAACTATAAATTATCACCCTCCATGTCTTCATCCTTCCATCTCACGCTCATGGCTTCGGCGGAACACCCTATTAAGATTTCCTCATATTCTGAATCTTTCAAGCTATAGGACTGGCCTACTGAAGACACTGAAGAATCTGAGACTCGTTCGACAGCTACCTCGGCCCTTTGTCCCCCCTCTTTTCCGTCTTCAACCACTGTCCCATCTCTTTCAGCAGGGAGGTCCTTCCGGGCACCCTTCCCCTCCTTCCGCAACCAGGTGTGGAACCCGCCTCTGACGTGGGAGTACACAGTGGGAGATCCCTGGACCTCTACTGAACTTCCTCCACTTCCACCGGCCCTAGCTTTCGTTCCTGTCTCTCCGGTGAGGATCCGTCCGCCCCCTTTTGATGAAGCTCCATCAGCGGTGCCTCCTGCTCAAGGTGATTTCTACAGAGTCATCTTAGCGCCTTCCCCCTCCGAGGAGCCTCCTACCAATTCTCCTATTAAGAGTAGTCATAAAGAGCCTAAATAGCTTAAATGATGTAATCATTCTCAAGTGCGTTAATAAAAATGAAGAAAAGAATTGATATCAATTCTTGTCATCTTCCTGTAAAGGTAGAGCCTTCGCTATTAGAAAAACTGTAACCTCGTCTGAACATACTTCCTCATACCATTTCCATGGAATTCGGACCATTTCTCTCATAGTTACTGCACCAGCAACTTTTCACCTACTGTCTTTATGCTTCCCCTTCTTTACTAGCATTTATTATCTGTATTTCCTCTGCGAATAAATGCACCTTCCTCCTTTATCGCTATAAAGACCTCTAACCTTCGCTGCGTAACATCCATCTTCTTTTTTTTTCTCTTCTCTTCGCCATGGATAAAACGTCTAACCAGGACAGCAGTTCTCCTCCTTCTAAAGAAAAAAGGCCGCAGCGGCTTATATCGCAGGAACAAGTGAGATACCTACAAGTCGAGGAAGCTTCACAAGAACCACTCTTTGCACCAACAACTAGTCGGGTCCCAGAAGGAACTATCTAAGCAAATCTTTCTGCAGCAATCTTACCTTCGGCAACTATTGTGCCAACCCCAACCAC
This sequence comes from Wurfbainia villosa, assembly GCA_025175895.1. NCBI lineage: Eukaryota > Viridiplantae > Streptophyta > Magnoliopsida > Zingiberales > Zingiberaceae > Wurfbainia > Wurfbainia villosa. The sequence goes on along the minus strand of CM046000.1, from coordinate 29,336,657 downwards.
GCAAGGAAACTCCGTCAGCTCCTCCCAACAAAGAACTGTAATACCCTATAAATAAGGGTCTCTTTTGCTATCCTCTTCTCGTGAAGGAGTTGTAATATGTAATCTTTTTGAAATAATGAACTTTCTGCAAAACAAGCCTTCACTTATACTTTTCCCGCTTATCTTCTTCTTCTAACATATCTTGAGTTGTGTCAAATTCTATCTTCTACGTATGGAAATCAGATAGATACACCGCCTCTTCATCTTTTCACTGCACAGGGATCTCGCGTATACGTTCCCTATACAAAAATAGAATGATATATGGATTAGGGAATACTCAGTTCTTCCGTTCCGCCACCATACGGGGATAAAATAATAAACAGTTGAGAAATAATCTCAACTCTTCCATTTCATGGGGATAAAGATAATGGAAATATCTAACCGAACGAAAGCTCGGTTCTTCCGCTCCGCCACCGCACGGGGATAAAATAACATGTAGTTGAGAAATAGTCTCAACTCTTCCATTTCACAGGGATAAAGGTAATGGAAATATATATATAACCGAACGAAAACTCGGTTCTTCTGTTCCGCCACCGCATGGGGATAAAATAATATGTAGTTGAGAAATAGTCTCAACTCTTCCGTTTCACGGGGATACAGATAATGGAAATATATAACCGAATGAAAATTCGGTTCCTCCACTCCGCCATCGCACGGGGATAAAATAATATTCAGTTGAGAAATAATCTCAACTCTTCCGTTTCGCCACCACACGGGGATAAAATAATAAACAGTTGAGAAATAATCTCAACTCTTCCGTTTCACGGGGATAAAGACAATGGAAATATCTAACCGAACGAAAGCTCGGTTCTTCCGCTCCACCACCGCACGAGGATAAAATAACATGTAGTTGAGAAATAGTCTCAACTCTTCCGTTTCACGGGCATAAAGGTAATGGAAATATATATATAACCGAACGAAAACTCAGTTCTTCTGTTCCGCCACCGCACGGGGATAAAATAATAAATAGTTGAGAAATAATCTCAACTCTTCCGTTTCACGGGGATAAAGATAATGGAAATATCTAACCGAACGAAAGATCGGTTCTTCCGCTCTGCCACCGCACGGGGATAAAATAACATGTAGTTGAGAAATAGTCTCAACTCTTCCGTTTCACGGGGATAAAGGTAATAAAAATATATATATAACCGAACGAAAACTCGGTTCTTCCGTTCCACCACTGCACGGGGATAAAATAATATTCAATTGAGAAATAATCTCAACTCTTCCGTTCCGCCACCACACGGGGATAAAATAACATGTAGTTGAGAAATAAGCTCAACTCTTCCGTTCCGCCACCGCACAGGGATAAAATAATATGTAGTTGAAAAATAAGCTCAACTCTTCCGTTTCACGGGGATAAAGATGATAGAAATATATAACCGAACGAAAGTTCGGTTCTTCCACTCCGCCACCGCACGGGGATAAAAGAATATGTCAAAGCTTTTCATATACGGACTGCGCGACTTCTGCGCCGCTATTCTTCCTCTCTCTTGAAGGTGAACACCTTCATCGACCCACTCATAGGAAAGCGAGGGTTTTAGTAAATAGCGGGCCATCCGAGAAATAAATCATCATTTCCCTTCAGCTTAAGGCCTCGTTTTCTATAAACTAGGAGCCCAACAGCCGTTATAAGCCCATTCCCTCTTCCTTTTATAGGGGATGCTTCGTCTTCCTTTCTTCTGTGACCGTCATTCCTTCCGCCTTTTTGTCTCCTTTCTCTTCGTCTGTCCTTCTTTCCGCCGTCATCCTCCAGTACCCTAGTCACGCCCCTCGACGCTTTTCTTCTTTCTCCGATAGGCAGGATGCATTCCTCTTTCTACCGCGAAATAGCAAGTCACTACTCACACATCAAACGGGGTGAGGGTCAGCCGCCAGCCTCATCTTTCTCCTCACCCTCGTCTACCACCGTCCCCCCTGGCCCATCTCTCCCTTCTTCTCCACCTCCGTCTGAAACCCTTGTTACATCCACCCCATATGAAACTGGAGTAACCAACCCATCCTCCTCCCCCATGCTACTTACAAACCCTAACTCTCCCATTTTCTCCCCCTCCGCCTTGGGTATTCAGGCATCGCCTCCTCTTTCATCACACCCTGAAGATGAATCTAGAGAGGTAGTGTGTCCATGTCAGTCAACAACAAATGCTTCTGTACCCCCGCCTTCTCTTTCTCCGAAATATTCCACCGTCCCTGAACCTATGATAGTTGATATTCCTCCACTGCCTATTTCCCCCTCTGCTCAGTGCTTGGGGAGCCCTTCACCTTCTATGGCCACCAGCCCTAGTCCTTCCACTTCTCGCCTTCCCAGCGAAGAGTTCTCCATTCTGCAGCTCTCTATATCATCCTCTCCAGATTCCTCGTCAAACCAATCCCCTCCCGCAACTTCTCGTGTGCCAACCTCGCAACCAGCCATATTACATCTTCCCCCTCAGGCTCTTGATTCTTTGCCTTCGACCTCTCCCCCTTTGAGGCTCTCTACCAGTGTTCCCTCTTCGCTTCCCTTTGCACCTCCGACACAACCTCTAGCTTCTACCCTTATCCTCCCCATCATAAATGAGCCATCACCACTGGTGTCATCCATCCCCTCTTCTTCTTCTTCTCCCTGGGGCCTTCAGATCTTAAATTTGGAGAAATTGATCCCCCGGATGGAGGGCCTGCGCCATGCTTTGGAATTGGTATATTTCTCTAATAAACTTCTTTAATTTTTCTTACTGAATGATTTCCTTTCAACAAATGGCATACAGGCCTTGACCAATTACCAAGAGTTGGATCGCTCCCTCCAATAATATCGAGCTCAATCTCTGAAGTTGGAATAGCAACAACGGGAGGATCTGATGGCTGCTCAAAATCGAGAGCGCCTCTTGTCGCAACAACTGCAGCAATGTCAAGAGCAACTGACAGAAGCTCGCCACCAACATCGAAAAGATGCTGAGACTATAGCGGCATTGCAAGAGCAACAGCGGGCTTACACAGAATCATTCTCCATCCGACGGAAGGTTTAGCTGGCACAGTTTGACAAGGAGGCCTCCCCTTCTGAAGAATTAATAAGCCTTCGAGCATAGGTAACAGAGCTCCTTCAAGAGAAGCAACGAGACTCTGACCTCACGCCTGCCTGCGGGTTCAGCACCAGAAAGCATAGGACAAAATAGGGGACCTCCGCACTCGCCTGTACAAGGAGGTACAAGAAAACTCCTCTCTCATAACTTCTAGGGCGCATGCTCATGGCCGTATACGCAGGCAAGAAACTTCCCTCCAGAGGTTGGGCAATGAGCTCATCCGCACCAGATCCTACACCAAGGCGGTAGAGGGGATTTCAGCTTCAATGCACCAGAATATGGTGGATATGATGAACCTTGTCCAGCAGGACCAAACTTTTCGAGCCGATGATATCTCGATCATGGCAGATGTCATTATGGAAGTATCCAGGCGTTATAGCGACATGCGCCGAGCCCTCCGGGAGCAACAAGAGAAATGTCACAGGCTTCATCAGAATCGGAGTCCTGACCGCCCGAATCGGTAGGAGCGATTAACCATCCTACTGCGCGCCACCTATCAAGACGGGTTTAGTGAGGCGGTTCGGCAGTATGTTGATCAAGGACTTCCCCCCGTGAACCATCCTACTTTCTCCTTAAATTGGGAAGCCGACTTCCGGCGTTATCCTCCCGATCGATTTAAGTTATAACTTGATGTATCGCTTCGGAACAGGGCTCCCTTTTTATCTTCTTTTCTTTTTCATAGTTTACTATAAGGACTATAATACTACTGTAAATTGTTAGGGCAATCTCTTGCCATGATTAGGTTTTGATGTGTGTGGCAAAGGGTTTAAGTTAGTTTGTTATGATGATTTGATATGTGCGTTGAAGTTGTGCAGGACTTAGTAATTCGCACATGGAGCCGTGGCGAGTTTCACATCTCATGACTCGATCCTTGAGTCGGTGAAGGATTGCTTTGCAGAAGCCGTGCACTTGGATCATCCGAGGGACCATTGGACGAGAAGCTTGGAGTGAAGCCGGAGGAAGTAGACTTCGAGGCAAGAGACGCGAAAGAGCATTGCAGAGTCGTGCGCCTGATGCTGTCGAGGGGCATGGCCGCGAACGAAGAGAACTTCGAAGGCGAGGGACTCCGAGGGATGAGAGTGAGAGAATGTAACCCGGGAAGGGGTAGCTCTTAGGTGAAACTTGGCCATTTGGCTAAGTGTCGGATGAGTTTTCTCGACACCAGTCGACTGGCATGTCATGGCAGTCGACTGCTCTGAGTCGATGGTTCGATCGACTAGTCTAATGTGGCTGGATCAAGTTGATCAGTCGATTGCCAACAACGGTCAGTCGGTGATGGCGATCGGATCGGCTACTCATGGGGAAGCGATCGGTGATGCGTGTGGCACCGCACGCAGAATGGAGTCGACCTCGTTGAGGACTCGACTGATCGAGCACCAGTCGACTGATGGTAATATCAGTCGACTGATGCCAATACCGTTGGATGGAATCCAACATGGAAAGCGGCTGTTATTGGGCAATGGCTACGGGATCAGTCGACTGATCGAGGGCATCAGTCGACTGATCCTGTGTCAATGGGAAGAAACCCTCTTCCTCTATAAAAAGGAAGGGGATGGAGCTTTGGGAGGCTAATGCTTGAGCTCTAAACTTCTCCCAAAGTGCCATACACGATTCCCTACTCTTCTTACTTGCTTTTACTTCAATCTTATTGTAAGAAGAGTGATCTTGATTGTAAAGGTTACCTCCACCTAGCTTGGTGCAAAGGAGAGACCAATAGTGATTAGCTTTGACGGAGTGATTCACCGTGGACGAATCGGACCGTGGATTAGCGGCGTAGCCGTGAACCACGTTACATCTCGGTGTTTGTATTGTTTGTTTATCTTTTGCTTTGTCGTTATTTATATTTGCATATTCCGCTTGCGCTAACGTTTTTTAGACGAGCAAAATCCGACATACATCAATTGAGGTCTATTCACCCCCCCCCTCTAGCCGGCCGTTTCGATCCCCAACAAGTGGTATCAGAGCAAGGAAAGCTTGTCGAGGACTAACCGCCACAATAAGCAACATTCAAAATGGCCTGCTCCAACATCCACCCACCGAAGTTCGACGGCGAATTCTCTTGGTGGAAAAAGAGAATTGAGGTATTTTTCGAAATGGATTTTGATATTATGATTACAATTGAATCCGGTTTCGTTTTGCCTAGGGATGAAGAAGGGAAGCCAATAGAGAAATCTAGGTGGACCAAAAAGCAAAGGGAAGAGCACCTTGCAAACTCAAAAGCCAATCATCATCTTTTCAATGTGCTCCCCCAACAAGAGATCAACCGAATTGGAGAATGCCTAAGTGCCAAGGAGATGTGGGAGAAGCTAATTGAGCTTCATGAAGGCACATCCGAGGCGAAGCTAGCAAGGAGAGATCTCCTCCGCTACCAACTCAACAACATTAAACTAGAAAAGGGAGAAAAGGTAATTTCCTTACATTCTCATTTCAAGGAAATTATAACCGGTTTGTCAAGTGTAGGTGAGAAGCTATCAAACCGGGATATGGTTATGAAGGCTATAGATGCCTTTCCGCGATCCTCAAAGTGGAGCTCCATGGTGGACTCCTTCTATATCTCGAAGAATTTAGAAGTGAGCACCTTGGAGGAGTTATTCTCAACCATGGAGCTTCATGAAACAAGACTTGAAGGAATAGTTGAAGAGCCTAGAATCCAACCTTCAAGAGGAGTAGCATTATTGGCCAACAAGGGGAAGAAGAAGATAGAGATCCCCTCCTCCGATGATGATGAAGCCTCTTCCTCCTCCTCCATGGATAGCATGGAAGAAGCGTATATGGTAAGGAGGGTAAGACGTGCTTTAAAAGGTTTTCAATTTAATAAATCTCATGATAGGAGAGGAAGACCTAGGGGGAAGGTCATTTGCTACAATTGTCAAGGGGAAGGACATATAAGGGACAATTGTCCTCTCCTAAACAAGAGCAAAGAAGAAAGGAAAAAGAAGGAAGAAAAGAAGAAGAAGAAGGGGAGCAAGAAGAAAAAGGAAGAAGAAAAGAAGACCAAGGAAAAGGGGAAGGCCAAAGCATTCAAAGCCAAGACATGGGATGTCCCTTCTTCCTCTTCCTCATCCGAAGAAGAGGAACAAGTCTATTCCAACCTTGCATTGATGGCCTTCGACGACTTGGATTGCTCCTCCACCGAAAATGAAGAATCAAGCTCAAGTGGAGAGAGCTCAAGTGAAGGGGGAGCCTCTACATCCTCCTCATCCGAAGAAGAAGAAGAGGACATGGAAACTATGGTAACGAATCTAACTCCTAAGAAAATAGTTTCCATGGTTTCTAGCTTAACTAGGGATTTATTTAGAGCTAAGAAGAAAAATAAGAGCATGCTTGAGCAAATTAAGGACTTAGAAAATAAACTAGAAAAAGCATGCTTAAATGATGACAATATTTCTTCTAGCTTAAATGATGCATGCTCACATGATAACTATATGCCTTTGGATGTTAGTGATGCATGTATAGAAGAAAATAGGGCTTTAAGAGAGAAAGTAGATTATTTAACCAAAGCCCTAGAAAAATTCACTATTGGCTCAAATACATTGAACATGATAATTGGGAGCCAAAGAGCTAGCTTCAACAAAAAGGGCCTAGGTTATAAAGAAAAGAAAAATGAAAAGGCCTATAAATGCCTAATTGCTAGGGGACAAGATAAGAAGAAAGTAATAGCTAGGAAATGGATTCCTAAGGAGTATCTAGTGAACCCCATAGGCAAGAACTTATTTTGGGTTCCAAAATCCATTCTTAAGGGTTAGGAAAACCCTAAGGTAGTCAACCATATGCAATTGACCTATATCATATTTTGGTTGACTTAGGATGGCGGGACAACATTTTGAAATAGTGTTAGGTGATGATAACGTGCCTATAAATAGTTAATAATGTTTAAATCATGATGATTAATGTAATTGCTATGTATGTTTGCAATCATGATTTATGATTTTGATATTTGGCACATCATCATGAGAAATAGGGTTTAAATCATGCCTTAGGTGATATTTTGCTTATTATCATGATATAATACCTAATGCATGATAACAATTCAATGAATACATTTGTTTCATGATCATAATGTGAAATTAAGTCATATATGTCATTATGATCATGTGGATTGTTAGGGTGATACTTAACCTTGATAGAATTGCATGAATATAATGGTTAAGTATATACAAACACCCTCTAGGATGCATCTCACACTCACCATAGGCTACCATGATTGAAAACTTAGCATGAGTGAGATGTTAGGATGATACAAATGTCCACTAATGCCTATGGCATTTAGATGGTCATTTAAAGTATCAAAATAAGTAATAATAGACCAATCATGGGGAAGGCTTATGTTTAATTCATAGACATATTGCCCAAAGATCATGGTTGGATATTTCATATATTTTCAAAACAATTTCTAAATCTAAAATCTATGTATTCATGTTTTGAAACAATTGGAACCAAAACTAGGTGTTAAACTTGATACTAGAATGATCAAAAACCTAGTGGTTTTTAAAACTTTTGGATTTTTGGCAAATACTTGAAAATATAATGATTTTTCATGAAGACATATTTTTCACTGATAAAGAATCTTACAAGAAATATGTTCCCCAAATTTCATGATTTTTCGAATTTTTTGGAATTTTTAATACATTTCAAATTCGTCCAAAATCGAAAGTTCAAATTGCGTGCGCTACTGATAGTAGTCCGAACCCGATCGTGGCCTAAAAATCAGACTAGTTAAGGCCGAATTCAGGTTTTAGACTAATTTTTGGTATTTTCCTTCTATTATACTTGATGTCATGAGTTTATCACTTAGTGTTAATCTTTTTGATGGTGTCAAAGGGGGAGAAATGATTATGTTTAAGTAAATTATGATAGGGGGAGAGAGAGTTTCATGGATTAAGAGGGAGTTGCATGTTGCTATATCATGTTTATTTTTACATGCTTTCTTTCCTTTGAAATTTTTATCAAATGTTCTTATCTAACTTAAACGAATTGCCACACATCAAAAAGGGGGAGATTGTTAGGGCAATCTCTTGCCATGATTAGGTTTTGATGTGTGTGGCAAAGGATTTAAGTTAGTTTGTTATGATGATTTGATATGTGCGTTGAAGTCGTGCAGGACTTGGTAATTCGCACATGGAGCCGTGGCGAGTTTCACATCTCATGACTCGGTCCTTGAGTCGGTGAAGGATTGCTTTGCGGAAGCCGTACACTTGGAGCATCCGAGGGACCGCCGGACAAGAAGCTTGGAGTGAAGCCGGAGGAAGTAGACTTCGAGGCAAGAGACGCGAAGGAGCATTGCAGAGTCGTGCGCCTGATGCTACTGAGGGGTGTGGCCGCGAACGAAGAGAACTTCGAAGGCGAGGGACTCTGAGGGATGAGAATGAGCGAATGTAACCCGGGAAGGGGTAGCTCTTAGCTGAAACTTGGCCATTTGGCCAAGTGTCGGATGAGTTTTCCCGACACCAGTCGATTGCTCTGAGTCGATGGTTCGATCGACTGGTCTAATGTGGTTGGATCAAGTTGATCAGTCGATCGTCCAGCGATCGTCGATCGATGAAGCGATTAGTCGATTGCTCATGGGGAGCGATCGGTGATGGAACTCGCACGCAGATGGGAGTCGACCTCGTTGAGGACTCGACTGAGCGAGCACCAGTCGACTGATGGTAATATCAGTCGACTGATGCCAATACCGTTGGATGGAATCCAACGTGGAAAGCGGCCATTATTGGGCAACTGCTATGGGATCAGTTGACTGATCGAGGACATCAGTCGACTGATCCTGTGTCAACGGGAAGAAACCCTCTTCCTCTATAAAAAGGAAGGGGATGGAGCTTTGGGAGGCTAATGCTTGAGCTCTAAACTTCTCCCAAAGTGCCATACACGATTCCCTACTCTTCTTACTTGCTTTTACTTCAATCTTATTGTAAGAAGAGTGATCTTGATTGTAAAGGTTACCTCCACCTAGCTTGGTGCAAAGGAGAGACCAATAGTGATTGGCTTTGACGGAGTGATTCACCGTGGACGAATCGGACCATGGATTAGCGGCGTAACCGTGAACCACGTTACATCTCGGTGTTTGTATTGTTTGTTTATCTTTTGCTTTGTCGTTATTTATATTTGCATATTCCGCTTGCGCTAACATTTTATAGACGAGCAAAATTCGACATACATCGATTGAGGGCTATTCACCCCCCCTCTAGCCAGCCGTTTCGATCCCCAACATAAATAACTCATCAATCAAACTCGGATTCGCTACACATCTAATCAATACAACAAATTATGAAGTACACCCCTTCGGGAGCCCCACAACTCCTTTTCTTTTATCCATCACTTCTCATACAGTGTGAAAAGGTTTCAAATGAATGACATTCCAAGTTCGAGGAAATTCCTTGCCCTGGTCATCTTTTAGATAATATGCTGACCCTGCTATACGACGCGTTACTTCATAGGGCCCTTCCCAATTTGGAGCTAACTTTACAGGATCTCCAGCGGGATTAACTTTACGCAGAACCAAATTTTCCTCCTGAAATCTTCAGGGTGTCACCTTCTTATTAAAGGCTTGCTGCACTCTCCGCTTGTAGAACTCCGCTCGCCTCCGTGCCATCTCCCTCTTTTCTTTCACCAAGTCCAACTCAGTGCTTCGAATAATTTGGTTCTGCTCCGGCTCGTACATTTTTATTCGGGCGCTGCTTAAGAGAGCTTCGACCAGAATAACGGCCTCTGTCCCATTTACCATACTGAAATGAGTTTCTCCCGTTGCGGTTTTTGGTGTGGTTCGGTAGGTCCACAGGATCCCAGGTAGTTCTTCGACTCAGTTCCCTCTCTGAGCCCCCAGTTTAGTCTTCAACCCTTGAATGAGAATTCTATTAGTGACTTCAACTTGCCTGTTAGCTTGAGGATGAGCTATTGAAGTAAAAGCTTGCTGGATATTGAGACTTTGGCACCATTCTTTAATTTTCTTGTCGTGGAATTGTCGTCCATTATCACTAACTATCCTCCGAGAAATACCATATCGACAAACAATATTCTTCCACAAGAATTGTATTACAGCATTCTCAGTAATTTTAGCAAGAGGCTCTGCTTCCACCCACTTGAAGAAGTAATCCACAGCCACAAATAGGAATTTTTTCTGCAAAGGTGCCACGGGCATCGGGCCCACTATGTCCATTCCCCACTGATCAAAAGGCCACGAAGCAACCACAACTTTCATTAATTCAGCCGATCATTCGGATCGGTTGCTATGCTTTTGACAGGCTGGACAAGTTTGCACTATACGAGCTGCATCTTGTTAGAGGGTTGGCCAAAAATATCCTGCTAATAGGGCCTTCCTTGCCAAAGCTCTCTCCCCCAGATGATTACTATAGCAACCTTCATGATTCTCCCGAAGTACCCATTCAGCATCTTCACTTCCCAAACACTTCAGCAGGGGTCGTCCAAAAGATGTCTTGTATAAGTCTCCGTTAAAGAGGGTGAATCGTTTGGCCCTTCACATTAAAGCAGATGCCGCCCCTTTTTCCTCAGGAACCTTTCCATGCTGGAGATAAGCTATGACATTAGTCCTCCAATCAAGGATCAGATTTGGTTCGGGCGTAGCCTCCTCCACATTGCATATTGTTAGGGAAGTAGGGATTTCCACGCAGACCGTTTCTAATGATTTTACTCCTTCCATAGCACTAGCCACCCGAGTCAATTCATCCGCCTTCCCGTTGTTCTCTCTAGGAATCTGCTTCAAAAGGACTTGCCGAAAGTGAGCCTTCTCCTTCTCAAAAGCCTTCAAATATTTCTGCAATCTCTCTTCCTGAACCGTGAAAGAGCCTTGGAGTTGTGATACCGCCAGCTGGGAATCCGAGTGGATTATAATCGAAGGAGCCCCTATAGCCTTGGCAGCCTGTAATCCTGCTAAAATGGCTTCATACTCCGCTTCATTATTAGATGCCCGATATCTCAAGCGTACGGCTATGCGAGTCTCCTCTTTATCAAGGGAAATTAACAAAACACCAATGCCGCTACCCGTAGATCCTGAAGAACCGTCCACAAATATGTTTCAGGCATCTGACCCTTCCGCTTTTGTTGACGAGCAATCTTCCGAACCAAAAGGAACTTTCGCCAAAAAGTCAGCAAGCGCCTGGGCCTTGATAACGGTTCGGGGTTGGTAATGAATGTCATATTCACTTAGTTCTACCACCCATTTAGCCAATCTCCCAGAAAAATTGGATTTAGTGACCACCTTACCCAATTCACTATGAGTTAGTGACCACCTTACCCAATTCACTATGAGTCAAAACAGTGATAGGATGAGCCAGAAAGTACGGTCTCAATTTGCAGGCGGTCAAGACTAGGATATATGCCAACTTCTCTAGCTCGGTATAACGGGATTCAACCCCCTTCAGAATATGACTGGTATAATAAATAGGCTGTTGATAAGAACCTTCTTGTTTCAGCAGAACTGAACTGATGGCTCCCTCCGAGACGGCCAAATACATCCACAATGGTTCTCCTGCCATTGGCTTTGCTAGCAACGGAAGTTCAGCTAAATATTTCTTCAACTCTTGGAAAGTTTGCTCGCATTGATCGTCCCATTGAAATTTGGTAGCTTTGCACAGGATCTTGAAGAAAGGTAGCCCTTTGTCCGCTGATCTAGCTATGAATCAGGACAAGGACACGATCCTCCCCACTAACTTTTGAGTCTCTCACAAATTAGTGGGTGACTTCATATTGCACAGTGCTTGCACCTTCTCGGGGTTAGCCTGCAGCCCCTTCTCAGTCACTATATACCCCAAAAATTTACCGCTTTTTACCTCGAATAGGCATTTTTTAGGGTTCAGCTTCATATTATACCGTCTCAATGTAGCGAATGTTTCGTTTAAATCCTTAACCAAATCCCGAGTGGTTTTTGATTTGATTAGGATATCATCCACATACACTTCCATATTTTTTCCTTTTTGCTGCGTGAAGATTTTATCCATAAGCTGTTGGTAGGTGGCCCCCGCGTTTTTTAGGCCAAAGGGCATTACCACATAAGCGTACAACCCTCCTGCCGTCACAAAGCTAACTCTCTTCTAATCTTCCTTAGCCAAGGGTATTTGATGGTATCCCTGGTATGCATCCATTAAGGACACCACTTCATATCCTACAGTAGAATCTACCAACTGATCAATACGAGGCAAGGGGTAGCAGTCTTTAGGGCACGCTTTATTCAAATCGCGAAAGTCGATACACATCCTCCACTGCCCAGAAGGCTTGGGGACCAAGACTACATTGGAGACCCACTCGGGAAATTGGATTTTCTTCACATGACCCGCTTTTAACAATTTATCTACTTCCTCGGCTATGACTTTGTCCTTCTCAGGTCCAAAGTGTCGCCACTTCTATTGGACGGGTCGGGCTCCCCTGGTTATGTTGAGATGGTGTTCAGCAACACGAGGGTCAATCCCCGTGAGATCATGCACATCTCCTGCGAAGATGTCCTCGTTCTTCTTCAGGCAGGCCACCAGCTCCTCCTTGGCCTCCAGCTGCTGTGCCACCCGTGTGGCCTTTCCCGGAGCTATTTCCACCAGCTCCCCTTCCTCTATCTTGTCTGCTTTGGGGGGAGATTCTTCCAGGACGCAGACATCAAAAATGACGATGGTCTTTCCTTTGAGATCATTGGTTCAGGCCTTCTTCTGATCATCCCGAATCATCTGCACATAACAGCTCCTAGAGGCTTTCTGTTCGCCTCGGACTTCTCCCACCAACTGTCCAACTGGAAATTTCACCTTCTAGTGGTACGGGGAAGCCACCGCCTGAAAAATGGCAAGGAAAGGACGACCGAGAATGACATTATAAGTGGACGGAGCGTCCACGATGAGGAAGGGGACCATACTGGTTTTTTGGCTAGGCTTTGCGCCCAGAGTCAAAGGCAATGAAATCTGCCCTATGGGGTGGACCACATGTCCCGTGAACCCGAAGAGGGGTGTGGCCACATCTTCTAGCTGGGCATTTCCCAGTTGCATCTGTCCAAAGGCCTCTTGAAAGAGGATGTTGACAGAACTTCCCGAGTCGACTAATACCCTGGCCACTTCGTAATTGGCCAGGGATATGCGGATAACTAAGGCATCCGTGTGGGGCAGCGGGACACCTCGGAGATCTTCCGGCCCGAACGAAATAGGCGGCGCAGTTTGGACAATCTGGTCGATGATGATGGCCAGACTTTCCATGAGGCGGGCATATGACTTCCGCGCCCGATTAGAGTCCCCGTCAGTGGGTCCTCCTGCAATGACATGAATAACCCCCCGTGTGGGAGCGTTATTCGGATTAGATGAGGGACCCTCACCTGATGGGCCTCCTTGAGAAACAACCTCCTGGGATGGCGTTTGGGGGAAAGTAACTTGTGGTGGTTGGTTATACGGTCATGGGCGAGCCACATTGGGTCATTGCCCTCGCCGTGCTGGCCTCCCGTCTGAAGCCACAATTGCGGGTAGGTGGCTCAGAGGCGCTCCAGCTCCTCCTGTAGTTTGAAACATCGGCCACTGGCGTGGCCGTACTCCATATGGTATTGGCAGAAAAATAGGGCGGGGGGGGGGGGGGGGGTTACGTGGTACCGTCCTATATCCTGAGGGTCGCTGTAGTAGACCCTGTTGATCATAGAATTCCATGTCCCGCTCCTTCCATGTCCTCACGGGAGGAAGTGCATCAGCGGCCATAATCTGTAATGGCTGCGCAGGACGAGTGCCCTGTAGCAATAACCGAGGCCTAGGAGCCTCCAGTAGAAGGGGTCGCACATATCCCCGCCGAGGGGGTGCTTGAGAGGCAGCGGGGCGATTTCTTTCGGCTGGGACTGCTGCGGCAGTGCGTTCAGCTCTCCGCACTCTCAGTCCTTCTTCCTCGTTGATGAATTTTTCCGCACGACCTAGCATCTCCTCTTAGCTGTTGGCGGACTTCCTCAAAAGAGAACTGAGGAAGGGGCCCTCCTTTAGCCCGTGTGGGATAGCGACTCTGAAAGCTTCCGACCTTGCGGAAGGGATACTCCTAGTTGCAGAGGTGAACCGATGAAGGTACCCTCTGAGTGATTCTGAGGGCCCCTGCGTAATGTGTATCAGGATAGAGGCGTCATGCTTATACGCCTTACAGCTGGCAAACTCCTGGCGGAACATCCCTTGAAAATCAGCAAAGCAGGTAATAGACCCCGGGGGTAGGGTGTTGAACCATTTTTGTACCGAACCGGTTAAGGTGGTCCGGAAGACTCGACACTTGAGGGCATCGGTATAGCAGTGGAGCGAGGCCGCTCCATCGAATTGCGATAGATGTTTTTCGGGATCCGTTGAGCCATCGTACTTGTCTACTTGGGGATTCCGGAAGTATGATGGGGGGATTTCAGAGAGGATGTCCATGGTAAAAGGACTGGGCTCATAAACTTCTGGGGCCCTGGTCGGGCGACTTTCACCCTGTTCTTTCCATCGAGTCTGGGTTAATGGTATAGTATTTTGATGTGCTCGCCCTCTAGGCCCCTCTCCAGGCACTACTTCAATGTTAATGGCTGCACGAGGTGGAGGAGGCATTTCTGGGGGTGGGCCTCGAGAAGAAGGTTTACTAGAGTGAGGATGAAGGTACCCTGTCCTTCTTCTTTCAATAGCGAGGGCCTCAGTTACAGCGTCGTCAACTAGAGCCCTCAGTTGTGATGGCAGTATGGTAATGGGGTTTTCCTCCGCTGCGGAGGCAACTGGGTGTTGTATCTCTTCGGGCTGCATCTCTACGTCTAGCTCAAATGTTCCCACAGACGGCGCCTACTGATGCGGCGAGGAAAATTCGTTCACCTCCTTTCGATGCGGTGAAGCACGAAGGGAGCTTTGAGGGGATTCTCACAGGCCGCAACAGTAAGAATGCAAGAGCAAAAAAGCAAAGAAACGCAAACCAATGTAGGTAACAAAACTAAGACACAAGATGTAACGTGGTTCGGAATCGAGATTCCTACTCCACGGAGGTGAGCACTCTCACCGGATGCAGTGTCAAAGCACGTTTCACTATGAACTTCCTCCTTCACGGAAAGGAAACTTCCGGAGGTGGAGGAGAAAACCTCTTACAGTCAGATCACAATACAAGAAAGAGTACACGAAAGGTAAAGATCACTACTCTCCTCCGGTGAAGTGGTAGCTTTTCTTGCGTCTTCGTTTCTTGCTGGTTGGAATAATACGGATCCCCTTTCTCCTGTCCTCCTCCTCCCTTTTATTCTCCTCCTCTGATTCATCGTTACCTCGCAAGCTGTCCCCATCGTACACATGACCACCACGTCCACCTAGAGAATAATTCTATTACAGATACGAGGAGCGGAGGCTCCTCGGAATATTGTGTGAGGACCCCCCCCTTCTGTTACATAACACCTCTCCATCTACATTTCGGGGAACTAGGTTAGCCTGTCCCTCTCAACCATTTGCTTTTGGTGAAACTAACTTAGACCTATAGCTTACGTGTGGCATAGCCCTTAGGCTCTGCGCCAGGCCCAACCAACTCCCCTTCTTTCCACACCGAACTAACTCCAAACTGACTAGGGCGAGTCAATTTTTATCCGTCTCATTTGCTTCTAGGCCTATCTAGCCGAACCGACTCTCGATTATTTCCTAGCGAAGCGTCCTCCGCCTCCGCTTTGCCGTGCCAATTGCCTCTATTGGCTCTCCCGTGCCAATGGTCTCAGATGTTTGTACCCGAACCGTTCCTCATTTCATTCTCCGCTGAACCAATTATTTGGTTCGAATAATGTCTCACATGCGAGCCCTCCTACCCGGTTCATAGAGAAGAGGTAACAGCAATATTCGTAAAATATGATAAATATGTCGAATTACGTATACGAGTGGATCAAAATAGTAAAGAATGAATATAAAATATCATGTCAAATTGTAAGTTATCTCTTGACCTGATGCTTTTTTATATTTAGTCTTATTATAATAGTAGCAGATGACATAGTGTTTGGGTCGGATGTTTTGGAAGTTGGTCTGGAATTATAGCTATTTGAGAGGAGGTGCGTTTTAGCAGTCTAAGTGTTCTTCGTTAAAAATCAAAGTATGATGCACCGGTTAAGTATTTTCAAAAACTAAGGATGCCCATTGGAAAAATATCATAAAAAAATAATTGGTCTCTGGAATCTGTGTTCTTGTACAATTTATTCTTTTGGTGTTCTGTTCTTTAAGGTAAATAAGGCACTAAAGCCTTGTTTATTTGGAAGAGTTGATGAATGAAGAAAAAAATCAAAGGAAATACGCCAACCGACTATGATGATGCCACTGCAAACTGTACTTTGCAAGATGTCTTGAACTCACGGTCTATCAATGGCCACTACGACATTGCAATGTCAAGATGTTATCACGATCTCTCTAAGAGGTCACGATATCGCCATGAGGCCATTGTGGCTTCTTCATGAATATTGGGTGGGCAGGCCATAATTCACAATGAGACTACAGTCACAATTTACAATTTTACGATGCCACCTCAATGAATTTGTGACGGTCATGCAATTTCATCACGTTAGTAGCCTCATTTTTTAAAGAGGATGAAAAGATTATTCCACTCGATTTTGGATAGAAAAAAATTGAGCCAAGATTAACATCTCTATCTATTAAATAATAAAAAATATTTTAATTCATATACAATTTATACTTTCTCTCATCCACCCTTAGTAAACAGGACATAAGAGTCCTATTTTAATCAAGTATATAATATAATATAATATATTTTTTTATTGTTTTGTCTCCGTAAAATATTGAAATTGTAAATTTAGCGATCTATACCGATCTATTCTACGGTCATTGTGAAGAAAATAAATTACGGAGGATCTTATAAATTTTGATGTGATGACCAAGATACGTAAGGATCATCTGAATCTAGAAAAAAGTTTTAGATTTCTTTCGAAATCGATCTATACTATTTCTACAAATACGATTATATCTTAACCATTACGTCGTCTCCGTGAGAACCATTTTTATTATTTTGAATTGTCTGCCCAATTAAGGACGTACTATTATTCTCCGTATTCAATTTATAAAGTTTGAGGGTTTATAAAGGAAACTTCTGACGGTTTAAAAAGACTGTGTTCTAGTATATGCAAATTAGAATATGATTGAGGGCATGACTGCAAGATTACTTTCTTATTCGACTGGCCTATAAAACAGAGAATGCCAGTGCCCTTGGCCTTGCTAGTTTTCTCGTCGACGGCGGAGGCGGATTATAACAGATCGAACGAGAGAGCGGCGTTCCTCCCATTCTATTCTTCCGAGCTGCGAATTAAAGGTGAGATTATTTTCTTAGTTTTTTTTCTTCTTCCGTTCGATTTGGGTCCCCCCCCCCCCCCCCCCCCCTAATTTTGTTGTCAGATCGTGCATATGTTCGATTAGATTCTCTATTATGGTTATGTTCTTGCTTCTTATCTGCTAGTTCATATTTTGTGTGATTGAGAATACGGATTCGCGTGTAAAGATTTGATTGTATGAGTCTTAATTCGTTGGATGGTACGATTGGAAAGTTTACCTATGAATCCTCTTATGAATTTGTATTGACCATCAACTGCTATGAAAATAATAATCCATTTTGCCATTTAGCATATTAGATTCTCCACAGATCTAGTTTGTAATTACATGTCATCATAGGTGCAATCGTGCTCCTGTAGATTTCGTTGATTTGCATTTTTGTGGATTGATTGAGGCTTTTGGATCATCACTGGCATAGAAAAAGTTGATCAGAATCTTTGGTTCAATAGGATCATGTTGAATTGCCGAAGTATCAGAAATATGATGAGTTTCCTGTTCCTGATGCCTAAAATTAACATCATTCAATGATCTAAACAGTCTAGGGTGAAACTTTACAGATTTTCAAAACGTTCAGCTATGTTTCTGATTTGTTTTTCTCTACACTGTTTAAATATTGTGGCGCTTGGTTTTGCAGGCCTTGGTCTTTGGTGTCATTTGCTTCTCTGAATTTGTCTTGAGCAATTCATTTACCAGCTTTGTTCTAATACCATTATCAGTTCAAACCCTCTATTAATTGTATGACACTTCATAATTATTTTAGCTTCATCATCTTACATTTTACTCATTGATGATGTTAATTAACTAAATTGGAAATAGCTGTTAGGGCTGAACCGAGTTTTGCACCAATTATTGATTGTAAAATCTTGGTTGGATAGGTTTAAGTCAGTTGATAGTCAAATTGGTACACCCAAAAATTCTTTTTCTCAGAAACCCAGCATAGAAAAAGAAAATTAAATGAGGTGTTTTAATTATGCCCTTTTCCTATTTGCCAAAGGTTTTTATATTTCAAAAAGCTAATGTTATTATACGTTGAAGAGATTTTGAACCTCACATTATGTAACATCCAGTACCATTTAGCATTTCACCTATACGCCCCAACTTTGTAGAGAATGTACCTTGTCTTTTAGCATTTCACCTTTAAGAGATTTTGAACGTCACATTAGGTAACATCAATTACCATTTAGCAGTTCACCTATACGCCCCAACTTTGTAGAAAATGTACCTTGTCTTTTAGGCAGAAGAGTATAAACTGATTTTTTTTCTTGAACTACTTGAGTTCTATGTACCAGAGTATAATTACCTTAGGATTAATAGGCTTAAAGTGTTAATGAATGAAAAATAATTTGATTTTAATCATTAGTTATGTAAAGAGGATCAGGAGGGGAATCCTGATTTCTATTATTTCTGAAGAAAAATAAAGGAAAACCAAGTTGATCCTTGTTTTGATTGGGGAATACCAGATTAACAAGCTCAAAGGATTTACATATTAGGGTTCATATTTATTAATATAAAGACGATCAGGAGGCAAATCCTGATTGCCAGCATTGAGGAGTAAAAATGAAAGCTTCAGTAGCCCTTTTTCTGTAATTTGTTCAGTTTGGATTGGGCATGCTTAAACTTAATCACCATCATCATGAACCTTTGATTGGAGTTATCATGGCAAAGAACTAGATATGCCTTGATGCAGTGGAAACTATTGATTCCGTTGATTCAGACTCGAATGTCGAAAACCATCTTTTAAAGTCCTATTGATTTGGCAGAATACTAGGATATAGACAACAAAAGCTCGTTGTTTTGGAAAAGAAAGAAACGGTGGAATATTATTGATCATCCAAAAACTAACTCAAAACAACTAAACAAATATTTAAATAGACTCAAAACCCTAACTCTACCAAGGCAAAAATATCCCCCAATTATAAAGTAGTCCGAAATATAAAAAAAAGGACATATTCTTCCAAGCCTCCGAAAGACTTTAAACGCCCTTTTTTTTTTTGGGTTTGAAATTGGGTATCCAATAACAACGGTAGATCTTTGAATGGGCTTTGATTTGATATATTGTATGTCTCGTGGTTTAACCTGAGTCAAAAGGTATGACCTCTCAAAGCTTACTCTGTTGTTCCACATCATTCTCCCTAGGTTAGAGAAAATTCTCCTTCGAATTGTTGGCCACATCATCATCAAAAGAATTACCATGAAAAGGAATCCAATGGTTTACATTAAAAACATCGGTAGTGTGAATATGACTAGGTAACTTCAAATGATAAGCATTGGGATTTATCTTCTCAATAATCTTGACAGGGCCGATCTTTTTGGTTGACAATTTGGTGTATTCCGTAACAGTAAAATGATAGTTACAATTGCCCACACAAAATCTCCAACATCAAACTCATGTGCCGGCGCTTTTGGTCTGCAATGTGCTTGTACTTGGAGTTAGAGATGGACAAATGTTCACGAACTGCTTTATGGACATCCTGTAAGCAATTCACAAAGTTAGCTGCTTTATTATGGTCCGTAGTCGTGCTTGGCAGTGTCAACAAATCCAGTGGAACACGCAATTGAGCCGAGTAAACCACTTGGAATGGGCTGAAACGAGTACTGCAATTCACTGCATAGTTGTGAGCAAATTCTGCCTAACACAACTTCTGATCCCAACTCTTCACATGGTCTCCTACTAAGCAACACAATCAATTGCCAAGCAGTCTGTTCACAATCTTCATCTGTGTTTGAGGATGATAAGCACTACTGAACTTCTACTGTGTTATCATCTTCCATAAACTGCACCAAAAATGACTAAGGAAATGAGTGTCTCGATATGAAACAATGTATGTCGGTAGGTCATGAAGATGGTAGACATTTTGAAAGAACAATTGTGCTACATTAACCGCATATGTAGTCTTCTAGCAAGGAATAAAATGAACTATCTTGGAAAATCTATCAACAACAACAAAGATGGAATCATTACCTCACTGGGTACGAGGCAAATCCAACACAAAAGTCCGACATTAGTGGATACCCCCTTAGAGACTTGATAAATTTTGCACCGCTGCACATACTTCTCGACTTCTCGTCATAATGTAGGTCAAAAGCAGGAAGTATGAACCAAGTGCAACGTTCTATCTCGACCAACATAACTCTCACCGTGCAATTCCTTGATTATCTATAAGCGAAGACTGCAATATGGAATGAATAACTGATTAGTTTTAAACAAAAACCCATCATGTAATAAAAAGTCAGTTTTCTTCTCAGCCTGTACATCTTGCAGTATCATAGAAAAATAAGAATTAGTAACAAGAAAATTACGAAAAGAATCAAACCCTGACACCTTTACTCGCATAGTAACTAGCAAGCTGCTCCTGCAACTCAAAGCATCTGCCACCTGATTAGTTGCCCCTGCTTTATGTCTAATCATATAAGTAAACTACTCCAAATAAGCAAACCACCTCGCATGGCGGGGCGACACCTTATTTTGCTGATATAGGTGTCTTAATGAATTGTGATCTATGTACAAAATAAATTCCCTGTGAAACAACTAGTGATGCCAATATCTCACTGCTTGCACAATGACATAAAACACACATCATAGGTATTGTACTTAAGTTTCACTCCAGATAACTTTTTATTGAAAAATGCTATAGGGTTGTTGTTTTGACTAAGTATTGCGCCAATACCAACTTTAGAAGCATCTGTGTGTAACTCAAAAGGCTATGAAAAATCTAGGAGCACTAAGATTAGTGCAGTTGAGAGTCGTTCTTTAATCAATCAGAAAACTAACTCTATATCATCAGTCCACTCCAACTTGCTACCCTTCATACAGTCTATTATAAGAGTCATAAAATTGCTGAAAGAAGCAATGAACATTTGTAAAACGAGGTCACACCATGAAAACTCCTTGCTTCTGTTAAGGTCGTAGGTGTAGGTCATTCTTTCACTGCTTGTAACTTAGCTATGCTCCCGAAATCACATATCCTAAAGACAACACCTTCGGGGCCATAAACACACACTTCATTACAACATAAAATTTTTCCTAGCGCAACACACTAAAAACCCTCCTCACATGCTAAAGATGTTTTTCAAGAGTCACACTATATATCAGAATATTATCAAAATACACCATAACAAATCTACCAATAAATGACCATAGTAAACTGATTCATCACACGCATAAAAGTACTAGGGGAATTTGACAAACCAAAAGACAATAAGGGTGCATTTGGTTTGAGGTTATTCTCCATAACCTTGGTTATCCATCCAAGGTTATCAATAAAAACCTTGTTTGATTTAGGATTTGAACGATTACCAAATCATGATGGATGCCTCACACATCATGGCACGTCAGTAAAAGGGTTATGCATGGGGGAATTGAAAAACCTCCAAGAAGCTTGGTTTTTCTTGATTCCCTTGGTTATGAATTTTTTTTTTTCAAAAATACCTTCGGATTTTTCCCATTTAGGAAAACACTATCCTTATCAATTTATCAATGTCGTCGATGCGTCATTGCCGGCTGACCGCCTCCGCCGCCATCATTGTCGTCCGGATCGGTCGCCGTCGGTCGATCGCCGTCACCGATTGGCCGCTGCCATTGGTCGCCAGTCGCCGGTCGGCCATCGCCGCCGATCGCTCGTCGCCGCCGATCGCCTGTCGCCGCTGGCCGATCGACGACCGATCAATTGCCGACAAACCATCGAATGGATAATATAGTAAAATGTTAAATTATGTGATACTTTAAAACCTCTAAACAAATAAGTTTTGGTTGCATTATTTCGGATTGAATCAAATAATATTTGGTAATGTTTCATTTCCTATAACCTTGGTAATGTGATTATCTAGTAATCACATTACCAAAGTTATATATTATAACTTGAATCAAATGCACTCTAAAGGTGAAACTTCACCTGTAGGTTTAGATTGTTCCATTGCCTGTCTGTGAGATAGGAGCACAATTTTAACTCCCTCAAACATAAAACTATAAGTGTTGACTCATCCATCATGATGCACACCTTTATCATACTGCCAAGATCTATCTAACAACAAGTGAGAAACATCCATAGCTACCACATCACACCAAATAGCTTCTTTATATTTCAAACCAATAGAAAATGGAACAAGAGTTGTCTTCGTCATCGATACCTCACCACCCTTCTTAAGCCACACCAATTTGTATTGCTTAAAATGATTTTAGCCTGAATATTTAATTCTTGCATAGTTTCAGTCGACACACTATTTTCATAACTTCCAGCATCGATCACAAAATGACATACCTTGCCAAAAAGGCTACATGTCGATTGAAAAATATTACTCAACAGTCAATCATCGTCAACTATCGATTTCAGCATCAAACAAGAATGTTGAACTATCAATGTCGATTCTACATCTTCTTCCAACAACACTTCATTTACGACCTCATCATACACTGGATCTTCTGTAAACTCTGTTGCATCTTCTTCACATTCATCATTCTCAATAAACAGTGCTTTCTTTTATGTAGTCTTTTTACACTCTAACTGCTTATGCCCAATCTCTCCACAGTGCTTTTCACCTCATCATACCTTTATTCCCTCACACTGTTTTACTACCAACACTCACACCACTAGACCCTCCACTCAATGTTTGTGGGAAAAAAATCCACTATTACGACGAGCATGTTTTTCCGCCATCAACACTGTCTGATGTGCAATAGATATAGAAACAAGATCAAACATATTCATAGTATCTTGAATTTGATATTTCAAACACCCAATATATTGTGCCACTAATTGGTCTTCAGTTTCTTATATTTCATTCCTGCAATAAATTGAAAAAAAATCAGTGGGATATTTGTCCACTAATTGAGTACCTTGCTTCATAATTTGTAGCTTTTGATATATTAATTGCTGGAAATTGTACGGCATAAAGGTTGCCTGCATGTGCTTTTTCATTTTCTCGCAAGAGATAATTTTTGCCATATCCAATCTGTTTCGGGTGCCACCAAGCAATCACTCTCCCATGCAATTTGGTCGCAATCAAAGGCACACGCTTGTCGTCTGGTACCTCTTACAGAGACTAACCAGTCTAGAAACTCAGGTTGTAGGCTGCCATGAAACTCAAGAATTTCAGTTTATATATCCATTTCCTAATGCCTTTGATCCTCCTCTACTATTGCTCTATGACACCTATGGGGAACCTATGACACCTATGGGAACCTCTTCGTCATAAACGTCATCCTCCTCAGTAGTACCCGCCTCCACATTTGAGTTTGCCCATGATTGTTATTGCGTTAGACAAGATTTCCTCTATTGATGTTTCCCAACATCGCTATCATCCTCTCTGTTAATTGGTCCACAATCAGTTCCAATTGTTCATCAATCATCTCTCGAACTCACTGCTCCGTATCTCGTTCCAAAGCATTATCAACACATTGTCTTCTCATAGGCATGATTCCTCTAGATCAGTTCGGATCTAATACCAATTGACATAGCGGAAACTATTGATTCCATTGATTCTGGCTCGAATGCTAAAAATAATCTTCTAAAGTCCTATTGATTTGGTAGAATACCAGGAAATAGGTAACCAAAGCTTGTCGTTTTGAAAAAGAAAGAAACAGACAAAATATTATTGATCAACCAAAAACTAACTCAAATCAACTAAATAGATGTTTAAATAGATTCAAAATCCTAACTCTACAAAAGACAAAAATAAACTCCAATTATAAAGTAGCTCGAAATATAAAAAAATGACAAATAATCATTCGAGCCTCCGAAAAAACTTTAAATGATTTTTTTTGGGTCTGAAATTAGACTGTTACGGGCTTATCTAGTAACATCTATAGATTTCTAAACGAACTTTAATTTAATATATTGTACGTCCCGGTTCAATCAAAAGTTATGATTTCTCGAAGTTTGCTCTGCTGTTCTGCATCATGCCTCTGTATCCTTTGCTGAGTTTGGCCCAGTTTCTGTTTCATTGTAGATCGTAAGTTATGCTGAAGAAGTATTATGTATCATCATGACTATAATGCCCTTTATTGCCATCAGTATCTTTTTCTAGCTGATATAGTGATAACACAATGTACTTGTTAGTGTACTTGATTGTTTGTTGATGAAGCAGAAGGATTGACAACTGATTGTGGTTTTCAAAGTGGATTTCCCTTGAATCTTTTAATAAAACTGAGAATTTTGGAAACCCACTACGCAATCAATCTTGAAAGACGTGAGTCTTTGCTGCATTAGCACCTTTATTTTTGTTATTTACTATTTCACCCATTTAATATCAGCCCGAGAAGCCAACAATGGCTGGTGGAAGAGTTGCCCACGTTACTCTCAAGGGGCCGAGCGTCGTCAAGGAAATTTGCATTGGCCTAACACTGGGTTTACTTGCCGGCGGCTCGTGGAAGATGCATCACTGGAATGAGCAGAGAAAAACAAGGGCTTTCTACGACATGCTCGAGAAGGGTCAGATCAGCGTGGTGCACAATGATGAATAATCCGACGCAAATCTCACCATGACAGCAGCAGGAAGTGAACTGCTTTCGTTTCTTTGTCAAAGATGAATAATTCAAGCCTCAAACATTTCTCACTCTGCTTTGTGTTCAACTTGATTATGTTATTCTTTTCCAACGGAACCTGATTATGGAAGTTTTTCTTCCCTCAATTATATTTATAAAAGGATTAAGAAAGTCTCGTCTGTAGAGCTTGCCTGCTGAAGCCATTACCTGGAAGCAGCCTCGTCGCTTCGAATGGATTCGGAGAGAGAAAATTTATAGGTTTGCTGAAGTTCAGCGTTGAACTAGTTCTATCTATTTAAGTTAATATATTGACATACTTGAATGCATAAAGATTCATAATTGATGACATCACACGTACAATTTTTTAAATACGTTTCGGCATTTAGGATCCTATGTTAGTAATGATATGAAGATAAACAATCACAAGGATAAATAACCCATGCACTCAGAAATAATTCAATCATAAATTTAAAATATTTCTTTTGGAAAACTTAGTGGATGCATCACTCCGAAACCCACCGCAATCCTTGCTTCAAAGTAATTCTGACCAGAATAGATCAAGAAAGAGAAGGTGAATCTCAGTTAATTATTTTTTTAAGATCAAAGATTATGTAGCGAAAATAAGGGTTGCCGAACCAAAGAAAATTTAAATTTGGTGTTCCATCGGCCATCAAGGAAACAAGGATTGTTGAATGGTATGTGTATAATCGTGAAAGAGCTCTCAGTCAAAAGCATTTGAAGAAATGGCAAAGTTTCGGCGGCTCTCATGGGAGAGAGAGAGCTGAAGGTTGTTGGTTTTGGAGGGCTTGGCCGGAAAAGAAGGTTGTTTTTGGAGGTTTTCGGTCTAGTTTTGGCGTTTGGTTGCTTGGGAGGTTGTGGCACAGGAGGCGCAAGGGGGGGGGGGGGTGAGGGTTCGTAAGCTTCTGCTGTGTGTGGGGTTGGTCTGCGGTTGGAGAGTTTTGTTTTTCCGACGATCCTCTGGGGAGTCCAGTGATCCTGCTTACCTTCTCCGGTTGTGCTTGACGCAAGGAAGTGTGTGTTAGTAATATATGAGAGATGTCCTAAGGCAATCGTCTTATTATTGTACCATTTATTTGATAAATGAATATTCACTATTTGAATATACATGTTTTCATGTATTTGATTGGATCTTAAACTTATTTACTGAATGTCCGCAATACGATTCACAGCATGAGAGAATTTGTGATTAGATCACAACTAGTGAGTATCTCTACATGTGTAATTGTGATATATTGGAATTATCCCTAGTCGATGAATTGATGGATTCGGACGCCATCGATTCTGTTGAGACTAGCACGATGTATACTCTTTGGTTTATCCAACCAGTTGTTCCTCACTGGGTGGAGACATTGGGATGTTCGGAGTTAATCGTGGATGCTAGTTATGGTAACTAGTTCATCGGAGTGACCAGTTGTAAGACTTCATATGGTTCTCTGCATATATGGATATGTCAATGAAGTTTTTACAGCAGCTTAAGTGCGATGTTCCTTCAACTTGCGGTATTCAAGTCATCTTGGTCATGAAGACTTATGCTTTGACATCTTAAGCAAGCATTTCCGAGGAGATGTGGATCTGGGATGATTGGGTATAAATTGAAGTAGCCGAAGGTGTTTGAATAGCCTACAGAGGATTCACCGCTCCTTGCGAGTAGATGTATACCCTATGATCTCTCGTCGGATTGTTACTAAAGTCTTTGGCCAAAATATTACATGTTTAGAGTATGGTACTCTTGGATATATGTGTAGTAACTAGAATCCGTAGGACGAGAAAGTAATGTTGGATCGAGGAGCGTCGCTAGAGAGGGGGGTGAATAGCGATCGTAAATCTTTTCGACGTTTCGTTCGAGTAGACAATTAAACAAGTAAGAGCAGCGGAAAATAAAGGAACACGTTTATTTTTACTTGGTTCACAACCCAGCGGTTGCTACTCCAAGGCTCTATCGGTCCTAGACCGCGTACGGAGGGCAAAGCACTATAACGTCTCCTCCTCGTTGGAGGTAGGAGACAACGATCACAAAAACTGAATGTACGAGGATGAGACAACAAGCCTACCTCACCTCGTTACGATTAAAATAAAGAATACAATAAAAATAATTACTTGCCACTGCTGCCGACGAAGGAGATTTGAACTTGTCATCGCGTCGGCATTATGACGGCATTGGAGCATTGGCATTGTAGGAGCACTTGATGAATAAACTTGATGATGCTTGGAGTTGGAATCCTCCCCTCCTTTTATAGATTTTGGCCTCTGAATATGTCTCTTCTTTTTTCGGAACAGATCACGAAGTTGTCGAAATTTTATTTCGAAGTGGCCGCGTCAAACGTTATCTGTTTTGACCTAGCGCAAAGGTTGATTCGTCGCCATCAGTCGACTGATGCCTCCTATCAGTCGACTGATGAGCATCACGATCGGCTGCTGATGTCGGCGATCATTGCCGCCAAATTCCAGCCACTTCCCTGCAGTAAGAGGTTAGCTCGGAAAATGATAAATGCGACGGTTTCTGACCGTCCGATCTCGACCTAGACCTTCCATGGGAAGTCTTAATCGGATCGCCGCCTACGGTCGTCCTCGTAA
Organism: Wurfbainia villosa; assembly: GCA_025175895.1. Taxonomy (NCBI): domain Eukaryota; kingdom Viridiplantae; phylum Streptophyta; class Magnoliopsida; order Zingiberales; family Zingiberaceae; genus Wurfbainia; species Wurfbainia villosa. Next base: position 29,309,229 of record CM046000.1, on the reverse strand, counting down.
AGAGGACACGACCTTACAATCTCTCACTCACATGAGCTTACCTCGATAGTAGCTCTCGCTTCCGGCCTTCCACTCGATTCCTTCGGCTCCCTCCGAAGTCACTCGAATGTCGCCCGACCACCGCGGCTTCCTCCGGGTGTCGCTAGCCTTCAGCTCTAGCTTTAGCACTTTTCTGCACACTTGATTTAGCTCGTGAGATAACGATGTAAACTTAACTTTGTGTCTTTGCTATAATCAAAACACAGGTTCGATTATCTAGTGCCCCTGCACCAACAATCTCCCCCTTTTTGATCTATGGCAAACCAACACAAAGTTAAGGAAAATTAAAGCATAAAATAGGTATAGTAGAAGATGAATATCATTTCCAAAAACTCCCCCTTAACCCTAGGTGAGTTTTGAAAGAGATAATTTAATTTTCAAAATTAAATTTTATGTTACTCCCCCTTAACTTTTGCTCTTCTCCCCCTTTTGCCATAAATAAAAAAAAAATTGGGGTTTTTGTATAAAATAGGGTTTTGAAAATAATATCGTGCATGCATCTAGATAAATCAATTATGAGTCCAAGCACGCGTCTAGCAGTAGTTAGATAGATTGGTTCGAGGTGTGTCCCTCTGCACCAATAATCTAAAGGTTTATAATATAACCCTTAGGGTTAGTTTGCTCTCCCCCTTAGTCAAATATATGAAGTATAAGAGATGTAGGGGGCGCTAAACTTTGGCCTAAGAGTTTTTAGTACAATAGTTGAGAAAATAAGTAGTATTTTGAAGAGATTGCTTTAAGTATATTTCAATTATCCTTAACATTGTTGGGACCTGTGCGCCCGCTAGAGGGGGGTGAATAGCGCGTTGACAGTACGTAGATGGAATTTGATCGCGTTCGCTTGCCTATGATTGTTAGTACGCAGCGGAATATAGAAATGAAACAACAATCACAATAACAAGCATACAAACACAAGGATATAACGTGGTTCGGAACCAAAACGGTTCCTACTCCACGGATTGGGTTCGTATGAACCCTAGCGATGCCACAAACACCCATAAGCAATAAACTCCTTCTCGACAACAAGTCGGAGATGGAAAAACCTCGTACAATGGATTACAATAAGTAATACACAAAAATACAAGAAAAATACAAGGAAATGTAAAGAACACTTTACAATCTAAGGTTTGAGCGCTTTGCTTGTTGGTTGCTTGGATGAGGTTGAAGGGCCCTGAAATACACCTGCAAATCGCCTCAAGTAAGCTCCCAAAGAACTGATTATGAAATCCTCCACGAGCTCCTCTTTTTAACCTGCATCGGGCTGGATTTTTGCCTATCAGTTGACTGCCATAAGTCACCAGTCGACTGATGCCACTGCTGTCGTGAGACAACGGCTCAATCCACGTCGGACAAGTTCCAACGGGACTCTTGGCAGTCGATCGTTAGTTCGTGAGCCGACTACCCGATCGGCTACGAGCATTCGAGGCTTGACACTCGGTGGCCGATCATTGCCAGTCATCATCGATCGCTCCAATGAGCAGTCGACTGCCAGAGCAATTCCAGCTCTTAAACGGCAGTCGAACTCAAGTCGACTCACGGCAGTCGAACTGGTCATAATGTCAGTCGACTGCCAACCTCAAAAATGAGGTTTTAACCCAAGTATGGTGCCCCCATACTTGCTAGACCACCCTTAGCCTAGACCTAAGCCTTCTAGCCACCTCCATCAGCCTCACGCCTCTCGGATCCCTCCAAGTCATCCATAACTTGTTCATCCATCGCGCTAGCCTTCAGTTGCTTCCCTCGACTATGTCATGCTAACGGTGTCTACACCGCCAAGACACATTGGACTTACGCCGCCAAGACTCCGCTTGGACTTTACGCCGACAATATCAATCCCCTTGGACTTCTCAAATGCCCATGTTGGACTTTCCATGCCAAGACTCATGCTTGGACTTTTCCTTGTGCCAAGTACTCAAGACTTGGACTTTCTCAAATGCCAAGTGTCCCACTTGGACTTTGTTGGGTTTCCGACACCGCGGCGTGTGTGTGTTCGATCATGTTTCGTAAACATGAGCACAGCGGAAGCAATTAAAAATAATAAATCTATATTTATTACAACACACACAACACACGCATGCTATTACAACAAGTGTAGACATAACCGTAAATTAAAATTTGCAATAAAAGAAAATTATCTACGTTATACCTTTCATATGACGTGTAGCGGGAACGGCATCAACCGGAATGATCCTCGTAAGAATCGTCTCTATCCGTATCCACGCCGAGCTCCTCGGGATGACTTCGCTAAGTCACGAGCTTCGTCTTCGTACGGGTTACTAGCCTCGTGTTGAAGACGACGTGATCGAGAGATGATCACGATCCGAATCCAAATTCGGATCCTAAAACGAGTTCTCAAAACTCGCTTCTCCGGAGAAGTATTCGTCAACCGTTTGACGAATCCTTCGTCCCCCACCTCAGAGGATTACTGGAGATCAAATCCCCGGTAAGTTAGCCGCTGTCGGAGCACTAACCGTCGTCCAAACGACGCTCCGACGAGAGGAGGAGAAGCTGTCCAGAAAACTGGACAGCTTGGTGGAGGATATAGGCGCCGGCCAACCAAGGAAAGAAAAGGCTCACCTTGATGCCAAACCTATAGGAGATCACCGGAGGGTCGCCGGAGTGTTCACCGGCTGAAGCTTCGTCGCCGGCAATGACTTGGACGGCGACACAAAGGCTGGGCGGCGGCACTTAGGGTTGGGCGCCGAATTCACCAACAAGGGGTGGGCGGCAACTCTATGTTGGGTGGCAACAACTTGATTAGAGTTTTTGGATTAGGTTTTAAGCCCTATTTTATAGAGAACTAATTCTCTTAATGGTTAATGGATCATATCCATAAAGCCCGTTAACCCGCTCCATTAAGATAAGTTAAAATAAACCAAACCATGATGGTTTATTTTAAGTTAAAACGAACCGAACCAACCTTTGGTTCATTCGTTTAATATAAACCAAACCCTTTGGTTTATTCTCATCCATTGGATTAGAACCAAACCATTTTGGTTCATCCATTATGTCTTCATAAGACACGGCCCATCCATGCTTCCATTGCGACTGAAATAATTTCATGCTCGATTTATGTTTGGTCCAACCAAACATACTTTCTCTCGGTCTGAGAATCCCATTCTCAAGCTCGTTTTAAATCCTTTGGATTACACTCGTTGTGCGTGTGACCAAATAGGTTCTCGGTTTATGTTGGCCGTCTATAATTAACCATTAATTATAGATCGATCATGAGTGGCACCTAGTAGTACATCATGATCCCCAATTAACCGAAAAGATCAACAGTTGATCCAGAACTATTTCTGAAACCCTTCAGTAGCTCGAATGAATCGTGCCCCATTCCCTTCACTCATCTTATACCCACTTGGTTCAGGACATGGTCTATTGTGTCAGTCCCTACTAGGCTGACTACGTCACACCTAGCCCAAGTATCATTTCCTCGTCCTACGGATTCTAGTTACTCCACATGTATCGAAGAGTACCTTACTCTAAACATGTAATGCTTTGGCCAAAGACTTTAGTAACAATCCGAAGAGAGGCCATGGGTATACATCTCCTCGCAAGGAGTGGTGAATCCTTTATAGGCTATTCAAACACCTTCGATCACTTCGACTTATACCCAATCATCCCGGGTCCACATCTCCTCGGAGATGTTTGCTTAAGATGTCAAAGCATAAGTCTCCATGATCAAGATGACTTGAATACCACAAGTCAAAGGAACATCGCACTTAAGCCACAGCAAGAACTTCATTGACATATCTATATATGCAGAGAACCATATGAAGTCTTACGGCTGGTCACTCCAATGAACTAGTTACCATAACTAGCATCCACGATTAACTCCGGACATCACTATGTCTCCAACAGTGAGAATCAGCTGCTTGGATACACCAAGGAGTATACCTCGTGCTAGTCTCGACAGAATTGATGGTGTCCAAATCCATCAATTCATCGACTAGGGATAATTCCGATACATCACAATTACACATGTAGAGATACTCACTAGTTGTGATACAATCACAAATTCTCTCATGCTGTGAATCGTATCGTGGACATTCAGTAAATGAGTTTAAGATCCAATCAAATACATTAAACATGTATACTCAAATAGTGAATCTTCATTTATCATATAAATGGTTCATACATAAGGCGATTGCCTTAGGACATCTCTCATATATTACTAACAGACTCCCACTTGGCCTAATGCCAATCGCTACTGTATCCAATACCATAAGCTCTAACATGACCCTCAAACTTACTTTGAGGTAATGCTTTAGTCAAAGGATCCGCTAAGTTCCTTTCAGTGGGAATTTTCTCGATTTGTATTTCGTTCCTACTTATGATCTCTCTGATAAGATGATAGCGGCGAAGCACATGTTTGGATCGTTGATGAGACCTTGGCTCTTTCGCCTGTGCAATTGCTCCATTGTTGTCGCAGTAGACCGGTATTGCTTCAACAATGGCCGGAATCACACCAAGTTCATGAACGAACTTCGCTTCCTTTCTTCCGGCGCAATATATTCTGCCTTAGTGGTAGAATTTACTCTGATCTCTTGTTTGGAACTTTTCCAACTCATGCGCCCCATTCAAGGTGAACACGTATCGGTGTGACACAGGAATCATCCTTGTCTGGAAGCCGCATCCGTATACCCGCGCGTATCACCATGTCCCTTCTCCATATATTAGGAACACATCCTTAGTTCTTCTCAAGTACTTAAGGATCGTCTTAATAGCCGCAATGATCCATTCTGGATCGGATTGGTATCCGCCGTGACACTCGTGAGCGCACGATACATCGGGCCTCGTACATAACATAGCATACATGATAGATCCTATTGCGGATGCATAGGGAATCTTACTCATGCAAATCCTCTCGCCTTCGTGCGCGGACACATAGACTTGAAAGGTGTTCCCCATGCCGATGGGGCGGATAACCTTTCTTGGATTCCGACATGCTAAACCTCTTTAGCACTCGGTCTATATATGTAGATGCGAAGACCAAGCAACTGCTTCGATCTATCTCTATAGATCTTAATCCCAAGGATGTAGGTTGCTTCTCCCGTGTCTTTCATGGAGAATGTCTTGGATAACCAAACCTTAATCGTGTAAGATTGACACATCGCTTCCTATAAGTAATATGTCATCGACATACAATACTAGGAACATGATGCACTCCCACTAACCTTCTTGTACACACAAGGTTAAATGCGGATTTTGTGAGAAATCAAACTTTTGATTGTCTCATCAAAGCGGATATTCGACTCTGGATGCTTGCTTCAATCCATAAATGGATCGTCGCAATTTGCATACCTTGGTTTTATCAACCGATGTGAAACCCTCGTCGTATCATATACACGCCCCTGGTGTTTCCATTAAGGAAAGCGTTTTCACATCCATCCGCCATATCTCATAATCATAATGAGCCGCTATGGCCGGGAGCATCCGAATGGATTTAAGCAAAGTAATAGGTTTCGTCATAATCAACACCTTGTTTTTGATATATCCTTTCGCCACCAATCTAGCCTTATAGGTAATCACATTACCATCCATGTCGGTTTTCTTCTTGAAAACCCACTTGCACCCTATAGGCTTTATGCCTTAGTGGGTCAACCAAGTTCCAAACTTGGTTTTCATACATGGAATCCATTTCCGACTTCATGGCACCAAGCCACTTATCCCTTCTGAACTTGTCAAGACTTCTTCATAAGCGGTAGGCTCCTCATCATCAATGAGTAACACGTCGTTCGATTCACTTACGAGAAATCCATATCTCTCTGAATATTGCGTGTTCTACCGGATCTATGAAGATGTGGTGTTACAATAGGTCCAAGATTGCTCATCACTATGAGTTATCTACATTGTCCTTCACCGTATCTCATCAATGTCTATTTGAGTCTCTCGAGCCTCCTCAAGCTCGACGACACTCCCACGCTTTTCTTGCAAGAGAAACTCTTTCTCTAGAAACACAAAGATGCCTTGAAACAAACACCTTTTGTTCCACAGATGATAGAATTGGTAACCCCTTGTTTCCTTAGGGTATCCAATAAATAGACATTTATCGGACTTAGCATCTTTGTCTGACATTCCCGCTTCACATAAGCAGGACAACCCCATATCTTCAAGTAAGATACATGAGGTTTCTTACTAGCCCATATCTCATATGGAGTAGTAGAGACTACCTTGGTAGGCATTCTGTTTAACAAGTAAACAGCTGTCTGAAGTGCATAACCCCAAAAGGACTTGGGAAGAGTCGCATGATTCATCATTGACCTGACCATGTCCAACAAGGTCCGGTTACGCCTCTCAGATACACCATTATGCTGTGGTGGATAGGGCGGAGTCCATTGAGACAATATGCCATTGTCTCTTAGATAATCAAGAAACTCTTGACTTAAGTATTCACCACCTCGATCCGATCGAAGTATTTTAATACTCTTGTCATGTTGTTTCTCTACTTCATTTCTGAATACTTTGAACCTTTCAAAGGCTTCAGACTTGTGTTTCATCAAGAACACATACCCAAACCGTGAGTGATCATCGGTGAAGGTAATGAAGTAGCTATAGCCTCCTAAAGCTTGAGTTGACATAGGTCCACATACATCAGTATGTACTAGACCTAGTAACTCTCCCACTCGTTCACCCTTTCCAGTGAAAGGTAACTTAGTCATCTTGCCTTTTAAGCATGATTCGCATGTATCGTATGAATCCAATTCAAACGATTCCAGAATTCCACATCGGTGTAATTCGGACATGCGTTTCTTGCTTATATGGCCAAGACGACAATGCCACATATAGGAGTCTATGTGATTATCCTTTCGAGCACGCGTGTTGCTCGCTTCGATATTGAAAATGTCACTGGATACGTCCAACGTATAAATGCCATTACTCAAAGTTCCAGTTCCATAAAGTATGCCATTCAAAGTTATATAACAACAATTGTTACTAAACGTTAAATGGAAACCATTTCTATTTAAGCAGGAAATAGAAACAATGTTCTTTATTAGAGAAGGAACATAATAGCAATTGTCCAGTTCCAAGACTAGTCCACTAGGGAGCTTCAGCAAATAAGTTCCGATGGCGACCGCAGAAACCTTTGCTCCATTGCCAACTCGCAAATTTGACTCCCCTCTGACAAGTCTTCTTCTATTCCTTAGCCCCTGTATGTCATTACATATATGTGAGCTACACCCAGTATCCAATACCCAAGTGTCTAAGAAAATATAATGACAATCAATAACGAAGATACCTGAAGAGGATGGGGCATCGGATGCCTTCTTCTTCTTCATGGACTCAAGATAAATCTTGCAGTTTCTTCGCTAGTGGCCTTCCTTGCCACAGTGATGGCAAGTGCCCTTTTGCGCTGGTTCCTCCTTCTTTGCCTTTTTCTTTCCTTTCTTCTGTTCTTTTGCCTTCCTCTTAGAACCTTTCTTTGAGGAATCAACTAACAGAACCGCCTTCTCCTCATGCTTTACAGAAGGCTCCACAGTCTTCAGCATATTAAGGAGCTCGGGAATGGTGGATTCCAATTTGTTCATCCTATAGTTCATCACAAATTGCGAGAAGCTCTTGGGCAAACAATGCAGAATTAAGTCAATACTTAACTCATGATCCATCACAAAACCGAGGGTAGCTAGCCGCTCGATGTACCTGTTCATCTTTAGCACAAACTGCACTACAGACGAACCTTCTTGCATCTTCGTAGTGAAGAGGAGCCTAGAGACCTCGAACCTTTCGGATCTCGCTTGCTCATCGAACAACTCATGAAGATGGAAGAGCATAGTATTAGCATCCTTGCTTTGCGGCTCGGTACCATCGCCGCTAGCATGATGCAACTCGCCACCGAGAATGCCACATGTTTCGATAGACCAACATTTGATGCAGTTGCATCGCCCTTAGATCGGAAGAGGCTCTTCAAGGACATATGCAAGCTTTTCCGCCTTGAGAACAATTCTCAGGTTTCTAAGCCAGTCCAGGAAGTTAGGCCCAGTCAGTTTGTTCGAATCCAAAATAGTGCGCAAATTCAAAGACGTCATGATCAATTTATTGACCTAGAAATACAAAACGAGCATATATGAGAAAATGATTTTAAAATGCATCAATATACATTTATGAATCCCATTCATTTTTCGAATTTCAAAAACCCCAAAATCACTTCGGGAGATCGTAGGTCCATCTCCGAATGGGCTGATATCCATCATAGATAAGAACAACCTTGGAGTGAGTCCAACAAGCCATTCTTAGCTATGATGGTGGGTATCAAGTATACCGATTACATATCATGTATATGTAACTATCACAATGTGCTATCAACTAATTGAATGTTTACACATACATTGGGTTGTTAACACATTAACAAGTATGCATCATATGCATAGCACCCAACTTCACCTCTCTTCACATCGACCTTGGAGTGAGTCCAACAAATCGATGCTCCAAGTTAAAGCCGACCCATTAATCGCGAAATAGTTTTAATATGGTTAGAGCGCATTCAACCAATTAGCGCTTGGAGTGAGTCCAACAACCCAAACTAACGATTGACCTCTGACTCTTACCATATTAGAGTTAAACTATTCCAATGATTTGAACATGTTCAGGTTCGAGCCGGGCTTGGAGTGAGTCCAACAACCCAAACAAGAAACAGAATTCTGGTTCTAACCATATTAATGGAAGGTGTAGGCTTTAATATTGAGTTAGGGTTTTATGTCTCATCCTCTTTGCATGCAAATAACTATTATCTACATGGCATGACATACATGGCATACATCTACATGTCACGACACGCATGACATAATGTTATGCATCTAATGCAATTACATGGCATACAATTATGTCATGTATATAATTTCCTTATATGTCATAACTATTTATGGAAATAAAATATGTTTAAGATTTGATTCTCCAAATCAAATCATAATTAAATTAGGAAACAAATTTCTAAATCTAATCACATATTTTATTCATGGAATTATTTGATTAAGGAAAATCTATTTAGGAAACCAATTTCCTAAATCTTTAAAACTACTTATGGAAATAAAATATTTTAAGATTTGATTTCCCAAATCAAATCATGATTAAATTAGGAAACAAATTTCTAGAATCTAATCAAATATTTTATTTATGGAAAATATCAATTTCCATAAATACTTCCAACTTTCCAAAAGTGGAAGATTTCCATAAATACTTCTAGACTTTCCAAAATTGAAAAATTTCCATAAATACTTCTAAATTTCCAAAATTTAGAAAATTTCCAGAAATACATTATGACTATCGAAAAACCATTTTTACGATTATGTCGAAACACAACCTGGGCTCTGATACCACTGTTGGGTTTCCGGCACCGCGGCGTGTGTGTGTTCGATCATGTTTCGTAAACATGAGCACAGCGGAAGCAATTAAAAATAATAAATCTATATTTATTACAACACAAGCATGCTATTACAACAAGTGTAGACATAACCGTAAATTAAAATTTGCAATAAAAGAAAATTATCTACGTTATACCTTTCGTATGACGTGTAGCGGGAACGGCATCAACCGGAACGATCCTCGTAAGAATCGTCTCTATCCGTATCCACGCCGAGCTCCTCGGGATGACTTCGCTAAGCCACGAGCTTCGTCTTCGTACGGGTTACTAGCCTCGTGTTGAAGACGACGTGATCGAGAGATGATCACGATCCGAATCCAAATTCGGATCCTAAAACGAGTTCTCAAAACTCGCTTCTCCGGAGAAGTATTCGTCAACCGTTTGACGAATCCTTCGTCCCCCACCTCAGAGGATTATCGGAGATCAAATCCCCGGTAAGTTAGCCGCTGTAGGAGCACTAACCGTCGTCCAAACGACGCTCCGACGAGAGGAGGAGAAGCTGTCCAGAAAACTGGACAGCTTGGTGGAGGATATAGGCGCCGGCCAACCAAGGAAAGAAAAGGCTCACCTTGATGCCAAACCTATAGGAGATCACCGGAGGGTCGCCGGAGTGTTCACCGGCTGAAGCTTGGTCACGCAATGACTTGACGGCGCGGCACAAAGGTCAAGGGCGGCACTTAGGGTTGGGCGCCGAATTCACCAACAAGGGGTGGGCGGCAACTCTATGTTGGGCGGCAACAACTTGATTAGAGTTTTTGGATTAGGGTTTAAGCCTTATTTTATAGAGAACTAATTCTCTTAATGGTTAATGGATCATATCCATAAAGCCCGTTAACCCGCTCCATTAAGATAAGTTAAAATAAATCAAACCATGATGGTTTATTTTAAGTTAAAACGAACCGAACCAACCTTTGGTTCATTCGTTTAATATAAACCAAACCCTTTGGTTTATTCTCATCCATTAGATTAGAACCAAACCATTTTGGTTCATCCATTATGTCTTCATAAGACACGGCCCATCCATGCTTCCATTGTGACTGAAACAATTTCATGCTCGCTTTATGTTTGGTCCAACCAAACATACTTTCTCTCGATCTGAGAATCCCATTCTCAAGCTCGTTTTAAATCCTTTGGATTACACTCATTGTGCGTGTGACCAAATAGGTTCTCGGTTTATGTTGGCCGTCTATAATTAACCATTAATTATAGATCGATCATGAGTGGCACCTAGTAGTACATCATGATCCCCAATTAACCGAAAAGATCAACGGTTGATCCAGAACTATTTCTGAAACCCTTCAGTAGCTCGAATGAATCGTGCCCCATTCCCTTCACTCATCTTATACCCACTTGGTTCAGGACATGGTCTATTGTGTCAGTCCCCACTAGGCTGACTACGTCACACCTAGCCCAAGTATCATTTCCTCGTCCTACGAATTCTAGTTACTCCACATGTATTGAAGAGTACTTTACTCTAAACATGTAATACTTTGGCCAAAGACTTTAGTAACAATCCGACGAGAGGCCATGGGTATACATCTCCTCGCAAGGAGTGGTGAATCCTTTATAGGCTATTCAAACACCTTCGATCACTTCGACTTATACCCAATCATCCCGGGTCCACATCTCCTGAGAGATGTTTGCTTAAGATGTCAAAGCATAAGTCTCCATGATCAAGATGACTTGAATACCGCAAGTCAAAGGAACATCGCACTTAAGCCACAGTAAGAACTTCATTGACATATCTATATATGCAGAGAACCATATGAAGTCTTACTACGGTCACTCCAATGAACTAGTTACCATAACTAGCATCCACGATTAACTCGACATCACAATGTCTCACCGGTGAGAATCACCGCTTGATACACCAAGGAGTATACCTCGTGCTAGTCTCGACAGAATTGATGGTGTCCAAATCCATCAATTCATCGACTAGGGATAATTCCAATACATCACAATTACACATGTAGAGATACTCACTAGTTGTGATCCAATCACAAATTCTCTCATGCTGTGAATCGACGTGACATTCAAGAAATGAGTTTAAGATCCAATCAAATACATTAAACATGTATACTCAAATAGTGAATCTTCATTTATCATATAAATGGTTCATACATAAGGCGATTGCCTTAGGACATCTCTCATATATTACTAACAGACTTTCCATGCCAAGTACCCATGACTTGGACTTTCCCTTAATCACATGGTCAACCCTAGTCAACTATCAAAGTCTCCCTCGAGTCAAACTCGATTAGCGATCATTGCCATCCCTTAGCGGTCATTGCTCATCGTCACATCGATCGATTGCTCCAATGAGCAGTCGACTGTCAGAGCAATTCCAGCTCTTAAATGGCAGTCGAACTCAAGTCGACTCACGGTAGTCGAACTGGCCATAATGCCAGTCGACTGCCAACCTCAAAAATGAGGTTAACCAAGTATGGTGCCCCCATACTTGCTAGACCACCCTTAGCCTAGACCTAAGCCTTCTAGTCACCTCCATCAGCCTCACGCCTCTCGGATCCCTCCAAGTCATCCATGACTTGTTAATCCATCGCGCTAGCCTCCAGTTGCTTCCCTCGGCTATGTCATGCTAACGGTGTCTACACCGCTAAGGCACGTTGGACTTTCCCTTGCCAACCCATGTTGGACTTTCCATGCCAAGACCCATGCTTGGACTTTTCCTTATGCCAAGTACTCAATACTTGGACTTTCTCAAATGCCAAGTGTCCCACTTGGACTTTCCATGCCAAGACCCTTGCTTGGACTTTTCCTTGTGCCAAGTACTTAAGACTTGGACTTTCTCAAATGTCAAGTGTCCCACTTGGACTTTCCATGCCAAGTACCCATGACTTGGACTTTCCCTTAATCACATGGTCAACCCTAGTCAACCATCAAAGTCTCCCTCGAATCAAACTCGAGTCTAGTCAATTATAACCTGGGTCGATTGCTCCAACAATCTCCCCAACATATTAACCGACATCAATGTCCAACATCAATGTCAAACCACTTTGTCAAACATCCTATGTCAAACATCAAAATATTACTCGAGTATGGTCAATCGTGACCTGGGTCGATTGCACCAACAATCTCTCCCTTTTTGATGTTTGACAAAACAAACCTTGAGTTATTCCCCTAACTCAATTCCCTTACCAATTTTCCAAATTGGTAGTTTTAATCTTCTCCCCCTTTTTGACATACATCAAAAAGGTTATCTCTCCAAGGAGGTCAATGTCTCATGTCCCAATGAGAACTTACAATCTCCCCCTTGATCCAAAAATACCTAGGATGCCTACCATCTTCCTAGTGATAAGTCTCATATCACTCAAGAGAGGCAATCCTATACTCTCTCCCAATTTCCAAATTGGGTCTCTCAAAATCCCATCAATTTTCCCAATTGATGATACTCTCTCAATAACTTCTCCCCCTTCAAGAAGAGAAACACATCCATCATCCCAAGATGAATAACTCCCCCTAAAGGCTTGCTCCCCCTTGACCATTGCACCAACAATGTCCTTGGGAAGTTCCTAAGCCAATAGGAACGCTAAACCATCAAAATTAAGGTTCTAAGTTCAACATAGAACTTTCACTCACCCTAAATTTGATACTTTGACCTAACATGGCTCCTAATCCATATCCAATGGATTTTCACCCTTTATAATGCTTCCCAAAGCATATCCTAGGGTTAGGAATGGTTAGGAACCTTTACCATAGCTGAACACGGGCTAAACAATATTGTTTTCCCGAAATCAGACCTGGCAATGACTCGACAAGAACTAATCGATCACACTATATCACCGATCGCCACTGCCGCAAGAGCGATCGATAGCTAAAATTTCCAAATTTCAGCTATCAGAATCGAGATTCAGAAAATCATAACTAATTATACGTATATCGAAAAATCACGAAATTTGATACGTATAATACCTATGACCAATACAATGGGTGAAAAATATTTTACCCGTAAAATAGTGAGTTTGATACAAAACTCAAAACCATTGAAATTTTCAATGTTTTGGCCCTATTTTGTATCAACTTCATCAATGGTTATTTCTATCAAAAGATAGACTTCACCAAGGTTTTTCAAAATGATTTAAAAATGTTTTCAAAACCTTTATTGGATCATATTCCTTGGGCTCTATGCATATGACTTGTACACAAGCTTTCCCAATGATTCACTAATCATATAAGATGAGTTTGAGTTCATCTAGATGCAAAACCTATGCACCTTGAACTTAACTCATATCCTAGCATCTCACATGTATCTAGGGTGTATAAAATACACATACATGTCAATTTAATGTGAGATGTGGATTTTGTTCATCCTAATCTAGGGTTTCATACATTCTCTAAGGCAACCCTACTTGATTCCCTTATAAATGGGACTTCAAGTCATGCCATAGTCCTTAAATCAATTTCAATCAAATTGTCTTAAATGCATGAATGATTATGACATTAGAAATGATATAAATAATCATATGCTCATAATCATGATGTCATGGCATAAGATGAAATCTAAAAACACATGACATTTGAAACCTTAATCCTAAACATGAACATGACATATACAATGAATAAAAGTAAGCATGATGTCATGACATGTTATATGACAAACAAAGCATGACATATAAAATATATAGGTACAATAATACCTAAATCTTAATATTAATTGCCATTTGATATAATTCATCATATTTTGCTATATTTCTACTTTTCTCCTAAGTGTGCCAAAAACCCAAAATGGCACACCAACCTCTAAACCTAAATTGTGTCAATTTGATCATTTTATCAAACTTCTCAAATAATATTGGCACATCCTAAAATCTTTTAGGATTAAGACTCAAATGTATTTCCAAGGTGACCCTAACCTTGAAAATAACCTAAAAATGCCACCTTTATCATGGTTGAGTTAACTACCCATTCAATCAAGGTTTGCACACCCTAACCCCATCTAGCGTGAATCTATCACGCTCCTAGGAACCCAAAATCTATTTGAGCTCATTGGGTTTACTAGGTATTCCTTAGAGATAACCTCCCTAGATACCCTCCTAATGACCCTTCTAGGCTTGTTAGCCTTGGTCATTTGGGTTTTGCCATGGTTAACTTTAATGATTGCCTCCCTAATAACCTTCTTAGTGGCCACCCTAGGTTTCTTAGAAACCCTAGCCACTAGGTAGAACCTTTGGTCAACCTTAGGGATGACTTCCCTATTGACCTTGGTCTTCCTGGACCTAATTAGTGTTCCATAATCTAATGGAACACTATGATAAGCCACCTTAGGCTTAGGTTTGTGACCCAAACCATTCTTGCCCTTGAGTGACTTTTGCTTCTTGGGTCCTAAATGTTGACTTTGAGATTTTGACCTAGAAGTTTGACTAATTAACCCTTTCATTTGATTTTGCATAACCTTAAGGGACTTTTCAAGCTTTTCAAGCCTTGACCTCAAGGCTTGGTTCTCTAATTCTAATTGCCCAACTTTAGAATTTTGATTTGGTTTTTGAGCATGGGACTTCCTAGGCATATGCCTAGTCCATTTAGGATTGAAACCTAGGTGCTCTTGCACCTTTCTAATGGTCTCCCTAAGTAAAATTTTTCTAGAGTTATTTAACCTAGGTTTGTCCTTAGATAAGTTGTTTTTAGGGACATTAGTCTCAAATTTCTCCTTACTCCTAAGGTTGACCTTCTTAGCTCCTAAGCAACATTCTCTATTTCTAGCATGCTCTTTTTGATAAATAGCAAGATTGCTAAAATTATTTCTAGCATGCTTTTTGACATTATTTGAATAAAAAGCTTTATTCAAAAATACCTTAGGGTTAGCTTTGAAAGCTCCCCCTACATGTGTAGCTCCTTCTTGGGTCTTTTTGCTCCCCCTTGGACATTGACTCCGGTAATGCCCATTTGAGTTGCACTTGAAGCATATGATATGCTCCTTGCTCTTTTGACTTGGGGCATCGGCATCCTTGACTTTTGGTGCCGGTGGAGCTTTCCTAACCTTCTTTGGGCACTTGCTCTTGTAGTGCCCGGCCTCTCTACACTCAAAACATATGATATGATTTTTATTACAAATTGATATGTTTGAGTTACCTATGGTGGATGTGGTGATTGGAGTGGATTCTTCATTCCTCCCGGAGGTTGTGACTTCTTCTTGAATTTGTTCCGGCTCCGGTGTGGATGGTCTCTCCCCCTCAAACCTAGAGGTGGATGCCTCCTCCACTTCTTCCACTGCTTCTACCTCTTCAGATCCGGATGTTGATTCCCTATCAACCTCCGAATCCTCTAGCTCTTTGGATTTTTCTTCTTGAGCTTGAGAGGGTGATGGTCCTTCTTCTTGGACCGATGATAGACTTTCATGGAGCTTGGCCAAATCGCTCCATAGCTCCTTGGCATCCACATAGTCACCTAGGCTACACAAGAGGTCATTAGGAATTAAATCAAAAATGAATTTGATTACCTTCTTGTTTTTATCGAATTGTTGGAGTTGCTCCTCACTCCACTTCTTCTTCTTGAGAAATCCTCCCTTTGGTCCCTTAGGATATTCAAATCCTTCCATCAACGCGGACCACTCCTCAAAGTCTCTCATCATCAAAAAATCTTCAATTCTCGCCTTCCAAGAATTGAAACCTTCTCGTCCATAGAAGGCATACGGAATTGGGGTGTTGATATCCCATCCCAATTGTCCTTGGACTTCCATCTTTTCCTCTAGCATCTTGACTCCGGGTTGTTAATCCGTAGAAGAGCCCCGGGCTCTGATACCACTTGTTGGGACCTGTGCGCTCGCTAGAGGGGGGGTGAATAGCGCGTTGACCGTACGTAGATGGAATTTGATCGCTTTCGCTTGCCTATGATTGTTAGTACGCAGCGGAATATAGAAATGAAACAACAATCACAATAACAAGCATACAAACACAAGGATATAACGTGGTTCTAAACCGAAATGGTTCCTACTCCACGGATTGGGTTCGTATGAACCCTAGCGATGCCACAAACACCCCTAAGCAATAAACTCCTTCTCGACAACAAGTCAGAGGTGGAGAAACCTCGTACAATGGATTACAACAAGTAATACACAAAAATACAAGCAAAATACAAGGAAATGTAAAGAACACTTTACAATCTAAGGTTTGAGCGCTTTGCTTGTTGGTTGCTTGGATGAGGTTGAAGGGCCCTGAAATGCACCTGCAAATCGCCTTCAAATCGCCTCAAGTAAGCTCCCAAAGAACTGATTATGAAATCCTCCACGAGCTCCTCTTTTTAACCTGCATCGGGATGGATTTTCGCCTATCAGTCGACTTCCATAAGTCACCAGTCGACTGATGCCACTGTTGTCGTGAGACAACGGCTCAATCCACGTCGGATAAGTTCCAACGGGACTCTTGGCGCCGATCGTTAGCTCGTAGCCGACTACCACCGGCTACACGAGCGTTTCGCTCGACACTCACCGGGCGATCGCCGGCCCTTGGCGCTTAATCGCCGTTTACATCGATCGATCGCCCAATGAGCACGGTCTGCCGAGCAATTCCAGCTCTTAAATGCTAGTCGAACTCAAGTCGACTCACGACAGTCGAATTGGCCATAATGCCAGTCGACTGCCAACCTCAAAAATGAGGTTTTAACCCAAGTATGGTGCCCCCATACTTGCTAGACCACCCTTAGCCTAGACCTAAGCCTTCTAGCCACCTCCATCAGCCTCACGCCTCTCGGATCCCTCCAAGTCATCCATGACTTGTTCATCCATCACGCTAGCCTCCAGTTGCTTCCCTCGGCTATGTCATGCTAACGATGTCTACACTACCAAGGCACATTGGACTTACGCCGCCAAGACTCCGCTTGGACTTTACGCCGCCAATATCAATCCCCTTGGACTTCTCAAATGCCAAGACTCAAGCTTGGACTTTCCCTTGCCAACCCATGTTGGACTTTCCATGCCAAGACCTATGCTTGGACTTTTCCTTGTGCCAAGTACTCAAGACTTGGACTTTCTCAAATGCCAAGTGTTCCACTTGGACTTTCCATGCCAAGACCCATGCTTGGACTTTTCCTTGTGTCAAGTACTCAAGACTTGGACTTTCTCAAATGCCAAGTGTCCCACTTGGACTTTCCATGCCAAGTACCCATGACTTGGACTTTCCCTTAATCACATGGTCAACCCTAGTCAACCATCAAAGTCTCCCTCGAGTCAAACTCGAGTCTAGTCAATTATAACCTGGGTCGATTGCTCCAAAAATATCCCCAACATATTAACCGATATCAATGTCCAACATCAATGTCAAACCACTTTGTCAAACATCCTATGTCAAACATCAAAATATTACTCGAGTCAAACTCGAGTATGGTCAATCGTGACCTGGGTCGATTGCACCAACAAACATCTCACCCATTCTATGTGTCTCAGAATTTTTTCACCTTATATGTTTTGTGAGATGATTTTAAATTAATTAAAGATAGTCAACCTTAGGTTAGATTCGGATTTAACCTTTAGATCGTTAAGTAACATTTTGAGAAACTGGCTTCCAGGTTGTGGCGAGGCACAGGGGCCTTCTTTGATCGGAACAACGACCACTTCCTTAGACAAAGCCAAATTCAAGAAAATATCACTTAAGTCACTTAGGGTTACTTCCTGGTCTAACTAGTTTAGGATATGGCGAGGTAGCTTCAGCTAGTTCCACTCGGTCAAGTGCACCAAGCTAGATACGCCTTATTTAGCTTGAATACACGAGACTTTGTTTCCCTAATGTACCATCATCTCGCCGCATCCTGATACTATGTTGTCAAGAGTTGACTAACTATTTTCCCTATCTAGCCGTTCTACAAATTAAAGTAAAATATTCAATAGTTTTGCTAAGTAAGCGGGTATACTATTTTAGTGTTAGCTCCCCCTGGACAATTGAACCAATATGGTCTATTCAAATAATGAATTTGATCCTGGAGAATCTAAAACTTATTAGTCCTTATATGTGAATTCAATAAAACCTTTGGGACCCATGCTTGGACTCTTTGATAACTACGATTTACGATAGACATATAAGACCTATTCGTAGTCTTTGACTTAAATCCGAGTCCGGCTTTGTTGTAGACGGCTCTTTGGGTTCCAAGTAGTCGATTAAGGTTCTTAGATCCTAACGTGAACTTTTCCAACCTAGCCTCAACCTCTTGAACTCGGTCTTTCAAGAGAGAATTCTCCTCCTCAAGTTTTTTAATTTGGGTTGAGTTTCCCTCTTGAACTTGACTAGTTGAAGAGGTTAGAGTAGCCTCTTGCTTGAGGGTTTCAACCTCCTCAAGTAACGACTCAACCCTAGACTCGGACTTAGTTAATTTCCTATTAAGCATTTTAATTGTATTGTAAAGCGTATGAATTAGTGAGCGGCTAACCGTAATTTTCTCTTTTGGTCTGGCTTTGAGTTGCTTCTCGAAGTAGTCCTCGAGTTCGGAGTCGATGTTATAGTTGGACTCGGCTTCGGATTCTGACTCAGACTCCTCCGGTCTTGCCATGTAAGCTATGTCTTCTTTGTTGTCCCAAGTTGCATGGAAGGCTTTCCTTGCTCCCTTTTTCTTTTGGTTCTCGTACTTCAATTTCCTTCTTTCTTTTCGAACTATTCTCCGCACAACGTTCACTATTGCTTCCACCTCTTCTGATTCGGAGTCTGATTCGTCTTCAGGTTCGAGTTCATCTACTTGCCTAGTAGGTGGCTTGCTTCTTTGTCCTGCAAGTAGAGCAATACCTCTCTCGGCTCGGACCACGTTAGTTTGCTCGTGAAGTTCAAACTCGGAAAATAATTCGTATAACCTAAGCTTTGAAAGGTCCTTAGAGACCTTGTAGACATCGACAATGGATGCCCACAAGGTAGTCCTAGGGAAAACATTTAAAGCGTACCTTATAAGGTCCCGGTTCTCTACGGCTTGCCCGATCGAGTGAAGACCATTGATGATGTCTTGGATCCGCGCATGTAATTGGGTGGCGGTCTCGCTATCCTGCATCTTTAGATTGTACAGTTTATTTAAAAGTAAATCTCTTTTACATACCTTAGCATCGGGCGTCCCTTCGTGTAGATCAATCAATTTGTTCCAGAGGTCTTTGGCGCTAATGAATGGACCGATGCGGTTGAGCTCCTCCTTGGACAAGCCACATTGTAATATTTGAGTTGCTCTTGCATCGGCTTTGATTTGCCTCTTGGTTGTATTTGTCCACTTATTGAAATCCAAGGGCTATCCTTGATCATTGGTGGGTAGAGCAAAGCCGGTTTGGATTATTATCCAAGTCTCGACTTGTGTTTTCAAGAAACACTCCATCCGACCTTTCCAATAACGGAAATAATTTCTGTTAAAGAACGGAGGTCGGGTGGTGCTATACCCCTCAATGTGAGCCATTAAGTCTCTTGCAAAAACACGAATAAAAACCAAAGAGAATTCCAAGACTTGGTCTTGGATTAGTAGTGTGGGAAATAAATAGGAAATAAACAGAATTAAATGAGAAAAATAAGAAACTAACAAAAACTAACAACTTACGACCTTTGATGTCCCCGAAAGGGTAGTAGACGTTGGATTTTGGGTCTGGAAATAGCTTGTTACCAGGGTAAACCCTCATAAGAAATGTAGATCTCTCAGAGGGCTTCGATTTGGTAGGTAGATCGTTACGTGAGTCCACTTGTGCGAAAAGTTATGGTCGTTTTACCGTCGGCTACTCCAAGGGAGAATACTTAACAGCACACAACCAAAAGAAACATACCAAGACTTTGTCTTGGATTAGTAGTGCGGGAGGAATAAAAACCTAAGAAAGATACGAATCAAAAAATACGAAAAGAAAACCAAAATGTGCTAGATTGGTGGTTTTACGAAATCTTAGCGCCCCCGCTCTGATACCAATTGTTGGATCGAGAAGCGTCGCTAGAGGGGGGGGGGGTGAATAGCGATCGTAAATCTTTTCGGCGTTTCGTTCGAGTAGACAATTAAATGAGTAAGAGCAGCGGAAAATAAAGGAACACGTTTATTTTTACTTGGTTCACAACCCAGCGGTTGCTACTCCAAGGCCCTATCGGTCCTAGACCGCGTACGGAGGGCAAAGCACTATAACGTCTCCTCCTCGTTGGAGGTAGGAGACAACGATCACAAAAACTGAATGTACGAGGATGAGGCAACAAGCCTACCTCACCTTGTTACGATTAAAATAAAGAATACAATAAAAATAATTACTTGCCACTGCTGCCGACGAAGGAGATTTGAACTTGTCGTCGCGTCGGCGTTATGACGGCGTTGGCGTTGTAGGAGCACTTGATGAATAAACTTGATGATGCTTGGAGTTGGAATCCTCCCCTCCTTTTATAGATTTTGGCCTCTGAATATGTCTCCTCTTTTTTTGGAACAGATCACGAAGTTGTCCAAATTTTATCGCGAAGTGGCCGCGTCAAACCTTATCCGTTTTGACCTAGCGCAAAGGCTGATTCGTCGCCATCAGTCGACTGCTTGATGTCCAGCAGTCGACTGTCAGCCTGACCACTTCCCTGCAGTAAGAGGTTAGCTTGGAAAATGATAAATGCGACGGTTTCTGACCGTCCGATCTCGACCTAGACCTTCCACGGGAAGTCTTAATTGAATCGCCGCCTACGGTCGTCCCCGTAAAGAGGACACGACCTTACAATCTCTCACTCACACGAGCTTACCTCGATAGTAGCTCTCACTTCCGGCCTTCCACTCGATTCCTTCGGCTTCCTTCGAAGTCACTTGAGTGTCGACCGACCACCGTGGCTTCCTCCGGGTGTCGCTAGCCTTCAACTCTAGCTTTAGCACTTTTCTGCACACTTGATTTAGCTCGTGAGATAACGATGTAAACTTAACTTTGTGTCTTTGCTATAATCAAAACACAGGTTCGATTATCTAGTGCCCATGATCCAACAAGTAATACTTGGGTTAGGTGTGACGTAGTCAACCTAGTGGAGACTAACATAATAGACCATGTCCTGAACCAAGTGGGTATAAGATGAGTGAAGGGAATGAGACACGATTCATTTTAGCTGCTGAAGGGTTTCAGAAATGGTTCTGGGATCAACTGTTCATTTCTCGATTAATTGGGGATCATGTTGTACTACTAGGTGCCACTCATGATCGTTTTATAATTAATGGTTAATTATAGACGACCAACATAACTGGGAACCTATTTGGTCACACGCACAACGAGCGTAATTCGAAGGATTTAAAATGAGTTTGAGAATAGGATTCTCAGATCGAGAGAGACTTGGTTTGGTTGGACCAAACAAAGAGCGAGTATGAAATTGTTTCAGTCGCATCGGAAGCATGGATGGACCTTGTCTTATGAAGACAAGATGGATGAAACAAATCGATTTGGTTCTAATCCAATGGTGAAAAATAAACCAAAGTGGTTTGGTTTGTTTTAAACGAATGAACCAAAGTTAGTTTGGTTCGTTTTAACTTAAAATAGACCAATGCGGTTTGGTTTATTTTAACTTAAGTTATTAGAGCGGGTTAAAAGATTTTGGTTATGAACCAATAACCGTTAGGAGAATGTGTTCTCTATAAAAACATGGGTTAAGGGTTTTTCGTAGACGACTTAAGAAGTTTGAACCCTAGCCACCCACCTCCTCTTCTCTTCCTCTCCTTGCCGCCCAAGGAGTTGCCACCCAACCTTGGACGCCGCCCATTAGAGCTGCTTCTCCTCCTCCTTGCCGTCAGCCACCCACCAGCCGTCGGAAACTCCTCCGGCCATCCTCTCTTGGCTGCTGACGACCGAGGAGCAGCCGACCATTGATTGGCTAACCATCTCTTCCACCGCAAACAAGCTTGTTGTTCTCCTCGTGGAGAGGTCGTTTGGTCGACGTTTTACACTCCGACAGCGACTTACTTGCCGAGTATTGGATCTTTGGCAATCCTCATAGGTGGAGGACCAAGGTTTCATCAATTGGTTGACGAAAACCGCTTCTGAGAAGTGAGTTCATGGAGCTCGTTTTTAGATCCGAATTTGATTCAGATTGTGATCGTCTCTCGGATCACATCATCTTCGAATCAAGGCTAGTGACTTTTGCGAAGACGAGGCTTGTGGCTTTATGAAGCTATCTCGATGATACTCGACGTGGATACAGATAGAGGCGATTCTAGTGAGGGTTGCTATGATTGATGTCATTCCCGCTACGTGTGATACGTAAGGTATAACTAGAATAAATTTCCTTTTATTGCAAAATTTTAAATAGCGATTATGTCTACACATGTTGTATCCTACATGCGAATGATGTGTGTGTTGTAATAAAATTAGTTTATTACTTATTTTTTGCTTCCACTGTGTGCATATTTATGAAACGTATTCGAATAGACACTGCTGCGGTGCCG
Organism: Wurfbainia villosa; assembly: GCA_025175895.1. Taxonomy (NCBI): domain Eukaryota; kingdom Viridiplantae; phylum Streptophyta; class Magnoliopsida; order Zingiberales; family Zingiberaceae; genus Wurfbainia; species Wurfbainia villosa. The sequence continues at coordinate 29,286,494 of CM046000.1, read as the reverse complement.
GGGAAATGATGTGGGTAAATCATGCTATGTTTTCACTACTTTATATATGTGCATTTTATCTCATTTCATATCCTAGACATGTATTTTATCATGATTCGGTTAAGTTTAGCATAATTTGGAGGAAGAGACTGCTGTCAGGGTGTTTTTGTGTTAACAGGGCGAAGAAGAAGGGCGTATCAAAACAACACAGGCGTGTTGGGAATCGACACGCCTGTGTCATGAGAGCCAGCGGACAACACGCCCGAGTTCAAAGAGCAACACGCCCGTGCCGGTGATTCCAGCAGCCAACACGCCCTATGCAGCCGCGACACGCCCCAGTTCAAACCGTAACACGCCCTGTGGGAAACCCGCGACACGCCGGTGCCCTCATGTGGCATGGGCGTGTTGGCCTGATTTCAGCCTTCCTTTTCTGCGAGCAATCAGGATCTTCGTCTCAATTAGAAAGGGAATCTATTGCCTTAAATTGAAGAGGAGGCAAGGCTATAAAAGAGAAGATATTCTAACCCTAAAGAGGGGACGGCGGATGGTCAAAAAGGAGGATAGAAGACGGCAAAGGGATCGACAACAGAAGAGGCAAAAGAGAAGGAGTCGGCAGAGGAACGCAGATGGCATCCAGTATTGTATTTTCTTTCTCTAGCAACTCTTGTCAGACTATGGAGTAGTGTCCTGTAATCTTAGGATGGGGGAGTAGCCCTTTGACGATTTACGATGATGATATAATCTATACTACTTAAATTATTGTTTGTGTTGATTTGGTTTTCGTTGGATTCTTATTGACAAACCTAAGGAGCTAAGGGGAAGTACCTAAAAGGAACCCAAGTTCTCAAACCCCAACCAACTAGGGATAAACTCATGTCAAGTAGCGGTAGTGTATCTACGAGGGCTCATGGGGTCTCGTGACAGTCCCCTTAGGCGATTATGGTCCCGCAGTGCAAACCTACCGTGAAAAAGGAAATTTGACTCTAGAGGAACTCTTATGGACTTAATGGATCTATCAAATCCAGCTTTCTACCTAGTAACAGAGGCAAGAATAGGGAGGTTTGCATGGGGTCTCGTGACAGTGTCCCTTAGCCGATTATGATCCCTATGCTCGAACACCGTGATGTAAATTGAATTTGATAGGTAGCTTAGCGAGACCTTTAAAGGGCCGTTGATTTACCTTAGGATAGGTTCCATCAAAACAAACTCTAATAGGGGTAGGAAAGAATTAAATCACCTTATAAATCATCGACGTGGTGAAACCCATATCCTGAGATTCTCCTCAACTATCGACTTTTAGCTCGTTCTTCTCATTCGTTGTTATTCTGCTCGGTTTCTTTGCTTAAACCATACATTGATTTACTAGATAACTTGGTATCACGATCATTGGTAATTGTTCCAATCTCGTGGGATCGATATTTTTATTACTTGACGACAACCGCACTTGCGGAAAATAATACATCAAGTTTTTGGCGCCGCTGTGGGATTGGCACTCAATATTGAATTGAGCGTGATTTAGTTAATCTAGATTGCTCGAATTCTTGTTCAATATTGATTGTTTCTATTTTTCTTTTGTATCTATTCTCAATTCTTGTTTTGGGAGCCTCTCTTGTTGTTGCATGCATGCATTTAATAGGAAATTCTCGATATTGATCCCGAGATAGAGAGAACTTTCCTTGCTAGAAGACGATTTCAAGAACCTCGAAAACAATCGACCTCGACATGGCTGACTGCAACTAAAATAAACCTTTAAGGGATTATGCAAAGACCTAGTACAAGGGGATTGAGATCGAGTATTAGAAGACCCCCTATTGAAGCAAACAATTTCGAATTAAAATCGGCGCTACTATCTATGGTCCAACAGCATCAATTCGGAGGAGCACTCATCAAGATCCAAATGCACTTGGAAGTATTTTTGGAATTTTATGAGACTTTAAATGAATGGAGCCTCAGCCGATGCTATTAGATTGCGCTTGTTTCCTTTCTCATTGCGGGACAAAGCCAGAGCTTGGCTACACTCTCTTCCAGCAGATTGTATAACTACCTGGGATCAACTGGAGCAAAGATTTTTAGACAAGTACTTTCCACCCAGCAAAACTGCAAGTCTTCGCCATCAAATCACTAATTTTGCGCAAAAGGATGGAGAAACATTATTTGAAGCTCGGGATGATTTAAGGGATTACTACAAAGAATGCCCTCATCATGGGTGGAGAAGTGGCTCATTGTTCATACTTTCTACAATGGAATCTCGTATGCTACTAAGGTTTCTCTTGATTCTGCTGCAGGAGGAGCTCTTATGAACAAAACATTGGATGAAGCTTTTGAGATCATCGAGAATGTGGCAATGAATTCTCACCAATGGGCTACAGAACGAGGATATCAAACTAAAATGCCAGGTAAGTTTGAGGTAAGTACCATTGATCTACTCAGTGCAAAAGTCGATGCATTAACTCAAAAGCTCGAACATTTTAATGTATCACCAGAACTCATCTAATGTCACTATGAGATCCGTGGTGTAACAGACACGAGCGATGAACTCACAAATCCTACACGCACCATCATCTAAGTCGATCGAGCAAGTTGATGCGCTGAATAATTTTAATCGAAGCCTAATGGTGGCAACCCTTACTCAAACACGCATAATCCCGGTTGGAGAAATCATCCCAACTTTTCAGATAGAGCCCATCAAAATTCTTCCGACAAAACAACTTTGGAGCACCTTCGGATTTCAAACAGACCCAAGTCGAGCTTAGAAAAGATGATGGAAAATTTTATCACGTGTCAGGGGAAGATAAATGATGAATTTCGGCAGCATATTGTAGAATCAAATAGGCAACATCAAAATAATACCGAGGCAATCAAGCAATTGGGAAGCAAGGTTGATAATTTGACTAATCACACAAGAATGCTGGAAAATCAAATTTCCCAAATTGCCAGCTCAGCATCAAGGACGCCCGACAGATTTCCTGGAAATTCAGAAGTAAACCCAGCCGAGCATTGTAATTCTATAAGTTTGAGAAGTGGAAGGATTTTAGAAGGAGAGAGCTAAACAAGCGACCTACGACACGAGCGTGTCGGAGTTGGAAGATGACAGCAGCACGCCTGGGTTGAACCGACACACCCTGACCCAGGGCGTGTTGAGCAACACGCCTGAGGCCCACGAGCGCGTGTCAGCTGACACACCCGTGTCGGGTCATTCCAGCAGCCGACACGCCCAGGCTGTGCCAAACAACACAGGCGTGTCGAATAGGGAACCAAGAACATATAAGCCCCCTATCCCGTTCCCTCAAAGACTGATTAAGGAAAAATTGGATAAATAATTTGGTAAGTTCCTTGAGGTAATTAGGAAGTTGTATATCAATATACCTTTTACAGAAGCTCTTCAACAAATGCCTACGCACTCTAAGTTCTTGAAGGACATCTTAACCAATAAAAGAAAAGTCGAGGAGCATGTAACAGTGGCTCTTACTGAGGAGTGCAGTGCCTTAATTAAGAACATGGTACCTCCCAAACTAAATGATCCAGGTAGCTTTTCTATACCTTGCATAATCAATGACTCAAATTTTGATAAGGCTTTTTGCGATTTGGGCGGTGTAAATCGATACCTCTTTTCATATGCAAGAAATTGGATTTGGGAGAAATGAAACTAACTACTATGGCTTTGCGTTAGCCGATCGTTCCATTAGATATCCTTTGGGAATCTTAGAAGATGTACCAAAGGCTGTGGGAAATTTTATTGTTCCAGAGATTTTGTAGTACTAGACATGGATGAAGACCCATGTATCCCACTTATTTTGGGAGACCTTTCTTGGCAGCTCTGCAGAGAGCAATGATAGATGTCAAAACCACAAACTTTCACTTGCATTTGGAAACGAAAAATTGAATTTGACCTTTCAAAAGTCAAGTTAAACAACCCTCTGCTTTTGATGTTTGTTGTAGGATTGACAGCCTACCAACAAAGACTAAAAGGAGCACCAGAACAAACTCATCTTAATAAGCTCTGAGGGGATTTTGAAGATAAAGAACCGGAGATTTCGATTCCAATCTCACGCCACGTAGAACTTAAGCCTCTTCCATCGACACTCAGTCACGAGTTTCTTGGCGAAAATTCTCGTACCACTGTGATCATTAATGCTAATCGAGTAATGCGTAGATGAAAAACTGATTGAGGTATTGAAAATATATAAGAATGTCATTGGATACAAGATTGATGACATTAAAGGAATTAGTCCATCGGTTTGCATGCACGATTTTATTAGAAGACAATTTTAAAACCTCTATAGAGCATCAAAGAAGATTGAACCCACCATGAAAGAGATAGTCAAGAAAGAGGTTATGAAATTGCTAGATGCAGAATTATCTATCCAATATCCGATAGCGAATGGGTCAGTCCTGACAATGTTGTGCCAAAGAAAGGGGGGATAACGGTAATAAGGAATGCTACGAATGAGTTAATCCCCACTAGAGCTGTTACGGGATGGAGAATGTGTATTGACTATAGGAAATTGAATAAGGAAACTAGAAAGGACCATTTTCCCATCCCATTTATTGACCAAATGTTAGACCTTGGCAAAACACTCGCATTTACATTACTTAGATGGATACTGTGTTTCTATCAAATCCCTATCTCTCCTAATGACCAAGAGAAAACAACTTTCACCTGCCCCTATGGTACCTTTGCCTTCAGGAGAATGCCTTTTGGATTATGCAATGCACCCGCCACTTTTCAGAGGTGTATGACTTCAATTTTTTCTGATATGATCGAGAATATAATGGAAGTATTCATTGATTTCGATATATGTTTATCTAATTTGGTCAAGGTATTGCAGAGATGCGAGGAAATGAATTTAATGCTTAATTGGGAGAAGTGTCACTTCATGGTGCGAGAAGGCATAGTACTTGGACACCTAATTTCACACCGTGGTATCGAGGTGGATATTGCTAAAACTGAAGTGATCAAGAAGTTGCCACCTCCAACTGATGTCAAGGGAGTGCGTAGTTTCTTAGGACATGCAGGGTTCTACCGACGGTTCATCAAGGACTTCTCAAAAATTTCAAGGCCATTAACTAATTTGCTTGCTAAAGATGTTGTGTTTCACTTTGATAACCCTTGTCTTGATGCATTTTCCAGGTTAAAGGAAGCATTAACAACCGCCTAATAATGCAACCTCCAGATTGAGTCTCCTTTGAAATTATGTGTGATGCAAGTGATTTCATTGTGGGTGCAGTTAGGACAAAGAAAGGATCGCAAGGTATATGCAATCTACTACGCTTAGTAAGACATTGGATGAAGCACAAATGAATTATGCTACCACAGAGAAGGAACTCTTGGCTATAGTATTTGCTTTCGACAAGTTCGAGATCTTATATCATAGGGACCAAGGTGATAGTTTATACTGCATCATGCACCATAAGATACTTGTTTGAGTAAAAAAGAATCTAAGCCAAGACTGATCCGGTGGATACTTCTCTACAAGAGTTTGACTTAGAAATTCGAGACAAGCAAGGAACGGAGAACGAGTTGCAGACCATCTATCGAGGCTTCATCTAGAACCAAATGCGGGAAGAGCCGACGATCTTGCTATAAACGATTTCTTTCCGGATGAGCAGCTACTAGCAGTTCGAACAATCAAGGCACCGTGGTATGCTGATTTTGCCAACTACCTAGCTTATGGGATAATACCTTCTAACATGAGTTATCATCGAGGAAGAAGTTTCTTCGATGTAAAGCATTATGTGTGGGACGAACCATTCCTTTTCGCAAGGCGGATGCTATATATCGAAGATGCGATCCAAGAAGAGATTGAGGATATATTGTACCACCGCTATTCTTTTGCATATGGAGGTCATGCGAGCACTGACAAGATTGCAAAGGTTTTGCAAGCGGATTTTATTGGCCTCACATTTTTAGAGACTCTGTAATTATGTGACGACTTGTGACCAGTCAAAAGGACCGGAACATATCAAGGAGACATGAGATGCCTCAAAATTCGATATTGGAAGTCGAATTGTTCGACGTATGGGAATTGACTATATGGGACCCTTCCCTACTTCCTATAAAAACACCTATATACTGGTAGCAGTGGACTATGTGTCTAAATGGGTTGAGGCTCTACCATCCCCCTCTTGTGATGCAAAAACAGTCATTAAGCTCTTTAAGAGTATAATATTTCCAAGATTTGGAATACCGAGAGCAGTAATAAGTGATGGAGGCTCACACTTTATCGAAAGACAATTTGAAAGTCTTCTCAAGAAGTATGGAGTAACCCATAAACTAGCCTCACCATATCATCCACAAACGAGTGGGCAAGTAGAAGTTTCGAATAGGGAGATCAAGACTATCTTGGAAAAAACAGTATCAAGATCAAGGAAGGATTGGTCTTTAAGACTTGATGATGCTCTATGGGCCTATCGAACGCCTATAAGACACCCATTGGAATGACTCGCTTCGATTAGTTTATGGAAAACCATGTCATCTTCCAAATTGAAATAGAGCATAGGGCATATTGGGCAATTAAATGGCTTAATTTTGACTTGAAGAAAGCCGAGAGAAAAGAAAGCTGCATTAAACGAACTTGAAGAACTACGCCTTGATGCTTATGAACATGCGAGGTCTTATAAGGAGAAAACGAAGAGGTGGCATGACAAGAATATCATGCGCAGAGAATTCCATCAAGGAGACTTGGTATTACTATTCAACTCCAGATTGAAACTCTTTCCCGGGAAGCTGAAATCCAGATGGTCGGGGCCATATCGAATTGAAAAGGTTTATCCTCATGGAGCTATTGATATATCTAGTGAGTCTACCGGAATTTTCAAAGTAAATGGTCAAAGACTTAAGAGATACTTCGCAAATAATTACATTGGTGATTGGAGATGAGGAGAGGCAGAGCATACTCAAGCCATATCCCCAAAACTAAGGAGTAACTGAGGGGTCAAGCTAACGACCTTAAACAAGCGCTTCTTGGGAGGCAACCCATGCTATTTTCATTTTTTTTAGTCATTTTATTTTATTTTATTTTATTCTTTATTCTATTTTTATTTTCGACTACTGCGAATGACACAGCGTGTTGTTGGTACCAAGAAGACAACATAGGCGTGGCGTCTTGACTAGCACGCCTGTCGCACACTTCTCAACCTAGGCACGCTCGGGCCGGATCGCGACACGCCGGGAGCGACGGCACGCCATGTCGCACCTAAACGGTCGCATTTGCGTAAGAACAAGCCCGACACGCCTATGCTGCGGATAACCCTCTAAAACCAGCCCGAGCACGCCCTAATCTTCCACTCGCGATACAAGGTTGAAGCCGCCGCCGGTCTCCCTCTCAAGCAGGCGAGGAGCAAACCTGCAGACTCTCCATTCCCAACGCCATGAGAAAGCGAGTGAAGACAATATGATGAGCTTCTTACTCTACGCCAAAGGACAAGGGGAAAAGAAAAAGCCTGTGATTCGGGTAACTAACCTCCTCCGACTCTAGCCATCCTTATGGAATTGTTTTTAGGGATGATATTATGAAGACTAAATTCAAGAAGCTTGAAAAAAGGAAGTTAGTATCTAGAACTATAGACTTCTACACGTTGACCACCTTAGGGTTAAGAGATGACATAACTTGGTTAACAAATAGGATAGGCTGGACAGAGTTTATCACACACCATCACCTTACTTACCCTAGTATCACTCTTGAATTCCTTAGCTCCCTGTCCGCTGAAATACTGCAAGGAAAAGATTGTGAGGAAGGAAAAATAAAATTTAGATTAATGAACCATGAATTTACCCTTTCTCTGAGTGATTTTAATATGATATTTGATTTTCCTAGCGGAGGGGAGAGGCAAATTCATAGACATTTTATTGATCATCAATTTTGGAGATTAATTTCTGATGACCTCGCCTACGATGCATCTAGATCTAAATCATTTAACATCCCTAATCCTACTTTCCTATCTCCTTAGATTCATGGCTAATACAATCTCAGGGAGATATGATAGTGCAGGGGTGGCTAGGCAGAGTGAGTTACAATTTCTATGGGCCATGCTAAATGAAGTTAAGATTGATTCTGGAGCCCATATGGTTAGGCATTTAGTTAAGGTTAGTAATAGCCCATCCGGAGTCATAGTCATAGGGGGTATTATCACTAGGATTGCTGTAGCCTTAGGATGTGATTTGGATGACCTTGAATATTGTCCGCTAGCCCTAGATTGGATTTGGATGCTTGTATAAATATGAAGATGATTGAGGCATGTGACGAGGATATCGCTTGGTGTTAAGAAATGGAATTAAAATCCTCTTCCGAACTCCCCGAGCGGATGATCAGACGTAATTCATCCGATTGGCTTTTTAGAGATGTTCAGAACCCTTTCCTACCCCCAACGCCCATGCTCCATCACCTCCGCTAGGGAGCCATCTCACATAGCCCCGAGCCATCACATTCGACTCAACCCCACGGTTTCCCTCATCGACAATGTTTCGCAGGTACTCTTCTTTTGATTTTTCAGATTCCGATCATCATTCAAGCATTTAGGGTCGAGCATACCGCACATTGGTGTGTGGGATCGGTATGCCCAAGCTGAGAGGAGCACCATCGCATGGTGACACAAAGATTTGGATAGGGCAATGATTTTTACAGAGAGCCGATGAGTTTTTCATCACGAGTCCGCCGTGAGGGAAGATAATGATAGATTTCGACAAGAGTCCCTGAGTTTTACCAGAGCAATGACGAGGTGGGCAGAGGAGGATGCTAGTAGCTAAGACGATGACCATTGACCACCTTCAACTATTTTGTGAGTTTTGATGCACATCCTTATCGCTATGCCGCTTTCTACTTAGATTTTTTTGGTTATTGCTATTTTATTTGCATCTTTTCATATATCATAACAAAGGCATTTTTTTATATATCATCCATGTAATACAATAACATTGGTCGGATCATGAAATTCCTTTTTGCCTATTTGATAAGAACCCTATTTCACTTCGAACACGGTCTATAGGTCTGAGGTATCCAATGAAAAGATTTAAATCCCCCATATCAGACGAGTACTCGATTTTCCATTGGAGACTTACTTGCGCAACTTGGTTACTGGAGAAACACTTTCACTAGAAGTTAAAAAAAAAAAAAAAGGGTTATGGGAATTGTTTTCAAGCACCCCTTTGAGACCAAGTAGTTACTGGGGAAACACCTAAAAGTTGCCCCTTTGAGACTAACTAGTTACTGGGGAAATGCTCTCTATAATTCCTTTCCTTCTCTCTTCTTGGAAAGTGCTCCTTTGAGACCTTTTGATGATAGGTAAGAATGATCCATGCATTAAGGCAGGTAAGTGCCTCTATGCCGGAAATAAGAATATTCTACGATAGAAGGGATGTCAAGTCCAGATTGATGTCCAATGACTTTAGTCCACCATTTCACGTGCACTATATAGGGATCTTTCGAACTTGACAACTAGGAATGATTTGAAAAGATTAAGATCAGACTGTATACCCCTAGATGATGACTAGTATTTCCACAAATAAGTTGTCTTTTGAGTTTTCTTTGCTTGAGGACAAGCAAAAGTTTAAGACTAGGGGATTTTGATGTGGGTAAATCATGCTATGTTTTCACTACTTTATATATGTGCATTTTATCTCATTTCATATCCTAGACATGTATTTTATCATGATTCGGTTAAGTTTAGCATAATTTGGAGGAAGAGACTGCTGTCAGGGTGTTTTTGTGTTAACAGGGCGAAGAAGAAGGGCGTATCAAAACAACACAGGCGTGTTGGGAATCGACACGCCTGTGTCATGAGAGCCAGCGGACAACACGCCCGAGTTCAAAGAGCAACACGCCCGTGCCGGTGATTCCAGCAGCCAACACGCCCTATGCAGCCGCGACACGCCCCAGTTCAAACCGTAACACATACCTGTGGAAACTCCGCGACACGCCGTGCCCTCATGTGGCATGGGCGTGTTGGCTGATTTCACCTTCCTTTTCTGCGAGCAATCAGGATCTTCGTCTCAATTAGAAAGGGAATCTATTGCCTTAAATTGAAGAGGAGGCAAGGCTATAAAAGAGAAGATATTCTAACCCTAAAGAGGGGACGGCGGATGGTCAAAAAGGAGGATAGAAGACGGCAAAGGGATCGACAACAGAAGAGGCAAAAGAGAAGGAGTCGGCAGAGGAACGCAGATGGCATCCAGTATTGTATTTTCTTTCTCTAGCAACTCTTGTCAGACTATGGAGTAGTGTCCTGTAATCTTAGGATGGGGGAGTAGCCCTTTGACGATTTACGATGATGATATAATCTATACTACTTAAATTATTGTTTGTGTTGATTTGGTTTTCGTTGGATTCTTATTGACAAACCTAAGGAGCTAAGGGGAAGTACCTAACAGTGAACCCAAGTTCCCGAAACCCCGAACCAACTAGGGATAAACTCCTGTCAAGTAGCGGTAGTGTATCTACGAGGGCTCATGGGGTCTCGTGACAGTCCCCTTAATGATTATGGTCCCGTGCAAACCTACCGTGAAAAAGGAAATTTGACTCTAGAGGAACTCTTATGGACTTAATGGATCTATCAAATCCAGTTTCTACCTAGTAACAGAGGCAAGAATAGGGAGGTTTGTGGGGGTCTCGTGACAGGTCCCCTTAGCTGATTATGATCCCCTATGCTCGAACACCGTGACAGGTAAATTGAATTTGATAGGTACAGTTAGCGTAGACCTCGAAAGGGGCCGTTGATTTACCTTAGGATAGGTTCCATCAAAACAAACTCTAATAGGGGTAGGAAAGAATTAAATCACCTTATAAATCATCGACGTGGTGAAACCCATATCCTGAGATTCTCCTCAACTATCGACTTTTAGCTCGTTCTTCTCATTCGTTGTTATTGACTGCTCAGTTTCTTTGCTTAAACCATACATTGATTTACTAGATAACTTGGTATCACGATCATTCGGTAATTGTTCCAATCCCTGTGGGATCGATATTTTTATTACTTGACGACAACCGTGCACTTGTGGAAAATAATACATCAGGAAACCCAACAGTGGTATCAGAGCCCATTGTGTTTCAACATAATCGTAAAATTATTTTGCGATAGTCATAATTGTTTTTATGAAAATATTCTAATTTTGAAAAGTTTAGAAGTATTTATGGAAATTTTAATTTGTAAAGAAATTCAAATTTAAAGTTTCCTAATATGATTAGGAAATTACAATTTACAAAATTTATTTTCTAAATTAGATTTGACTTTCCTTAATTAACACTTTCCATAAATAAAATATGTGATTTGATTTGGAAATTTTTCCTAATTTAATCATGATTTGATTTGAGAAATCAAATCTAAAACATATTTTGTTTCCAAAATAGTTATGACAAATAAGGAAACTATTTGTACATGCCATAATTGTATGCTATGTAATTCCATTAGATGCATATCATTATGAGAGGTGAAGTTAGGTGAAGTTGGGTGCTATGCATATGATGCATACTTATTAATGTGTTAACAACCCAATGTATGTGTGAACATTCAATTAGTTGATAGCACATTGTGATAATTACATATACATGATATGTAATCAGTATACTTGATACCTACCATCATAGCTAAGAATGACTTGTTGGACTCACTCCAAGGTTGTTCTTATCTATGTTGGATATCAACCCATTCGGAGATGGACCTACGATCTCCCGAATTGATTTTGAGGGTTTTGATTTCAAAAAATAAATGGGATTTTGTAAATGTATATGGATGCATTTTAAATTATCTTTCTCATATATGCTCGATTTGTATTTCTAGGTTAATCGATTGATCATGATATCTTTGAATTTGCACTCTATTTTGTATTCGAATAAATTGACTGGGGCGAACTTCTTGGACTGGCTTAGAAATTTGAGAACTGTTCTCAATACTGAAAAGCTTGTGTATATCCTCGAAGCACCTCTTCCCGCCCGTCCTAGTGATGACACAACTCCGGACCAATTATTGGCCCATCAGAAACATGTGAGTGATTCTGAACTAGTGAGTTGCATCATGCTAGCCATGATGGTACTCGAGCTGCGGAAGCAGCATGAGCATATGAATGCTCATACCATAGTCTTTTATCTTTATGAGTTGTTTGATGAGCAAGTGAGATCCGAAAGGTTCAAAGTTTCCAAGCTCCTCTTCACCTCTGAGATACAAGAAGGTTCATCTGTGGTACTGCTCAATATGCTAAAGACTGTGGAGTCTTCTGTGAAGCATGAGCAAGGGACAGTGCTGTTAGTTGATTCCTCGAAGAAAGGTTCTAAGAGGAAGTCAAAGGAACAACAGAAGGGGAAGAATAAAAGGGCTAAAAAGGTAGAACCAACTCAAAAAAGGGCACTTTCCAACACTATGGCAAGGAAGGCCATTGGCGAAAAACTACAAGATTTATCTTGAGTCCATGAAGAAGAAGAAGGCATCTGATGCCCCATCCTTTTCAGATATCTTCGTTATTGATTGTCATTCTATTTCCTTAGACACTTGGGTATTGGATACCGGGTGTGGTTCACATATATGTAATAACATACATGGGCTAAGGAATAGAAGAAGACTCGTCAAGGGAGAGTCAAATTTACGTGTTGGGAATGGAGCAAAAGTTGCTGCACTCGCCATCTGAATGTATTTGTTTAAACTCCCTATAAGACTTATCTTAGAACTGGACAATTGCTTTTAAGTTCCTTCGTTGATAAAGAACATCATTTCTATTTCTTGTTTAAATAGAAATGGGTATCATTTAACTTTTAATAACAATTGTTGTTACATAACTATGAATGACGTTCTTTATGGGACTGGAACTTGTTGGAACATCGGTGGCCGACTAGAGGAGGGTGAATAGCCCTAAGTCGTTGTAGAATGGAATTTGATCGTTCGTTCGTCTACACATTAGGGTTAGCACAGCGGAAATAAAACTAAACAACAATAAAGATAAACAAGATAGAAACAATGCTAACAAAGAGATATAGCGTGGTCTACGACCCTATGAAGCTAATCCATGGTCCGATTCATCTCCGGTGAATCACTCCGAAACCAATCCAATATGGTCTATCCCTTTAGCCAAAGCAAGGTGGAGGTAAACCTTCTTACAACACAAAATACTCTTTCTTATAATGGATTTGAAATAAGAACAAGAGAAAGAGTTTAAATCTTGTGGGGCTTGGATGATCAATTGGAGCATAAGCATTAGTCATCCAAAAGCCCACACCCTCTCTTTTTATAGAGAGGGTTGATTTCTTTCCGTTGGTCGCCCATCAGTCAACAACTGCCTTTGGCAGTCGACTGCCGCCGTTACAACGGCTTCTGAACACGTCAGATCCCGATCGTTGTAGTCCAATGGGAGGCTTGGCAGTCGACTGATGTATCCATCAGTCGACTGATGCCTCCGTAGCCGACTGATCAGTCGGCTACGAGAGGTTCTGTGCTTGTGACTGCCTTCATCGGGCCGATCGTTTTCCTTGGCGATCGATAGATCGCAATTGATCGTCATTCTTTGGCATCATCACGCTGAAACCCACCAAATAACTCAAGTCCACTTAGAGCAATCAACTGCCCATTCACAGTAGTCAACTGATACCGGGTAAACCTCAAACTTCACATCCGTTTGAGTGTCCGACGGTCGGGTAAAATCTCAACCCTTCGGTTGAGCATCCGACTTGTCGAGTAAAACCCCAACCAAGTTGGTCAAGTATCTGACTTAACTAAACATGTCGGGTATAACCTCAACCAACTCGGTCGAGCCTTCGACACTTAGCTATTACGGCCAAGTTCACCTAATGAGCTACTTACATTTCACTCATTCTCTCATCTCACTTGAAGTCCCTCGCCGAAGCTCTCTTCGTTCGTGGCCACGTCCCTCGGCAACACCAAGGGCACAGCTTCACAATGCTCCTTCACGTTTCTTGCCCTCGAAGTCTGCTTCCTTGGCTTCGCTTCAAGTCATCTCGTCCGGTGGTCCCTCGAATGCATCAAGTGCACGACTTCGCAATGCTCCTTCGCCGACTCAAGCATGAGGTTGTGAGTTGGTGATCTTACCAATGCTATTCATCATATGTTCGAATTACTAAGTCCTACATGACTTTAATACACATATTAAATCCACAATAATATCCTAACTTAAACCTTTGCACACACATCAAAACCATAATCCAAACCATAACTTGGGTCGATTGCCCTAACAATCTCCCCCTTTTTGATGTGTGGTAACTACGTTTAAGTTAGGTAAATTGTAAACAAAATAAAATAAGCAAGGAAAGCAAGTAAACAATTCATGAGCATCAAACTCCCCCTGAATACATGCAACTCCCCCTTAACCCCATGCTAATCTCCTCCCTAGCATGATTAAACTTAAACATCCCTATTTCTCCCCCTTTGCCACCATCAAAAACATTAACATAATGTCATAATCCAAGGCATCAAAGTCTAATGGAAGAAAATAATAAAATCAGACTTAAAACCTGACAAAATAGGTTATTGTGCTCGTGCACAGTCCAGCAGTCGACTGCTATCAGCATGGCAGTCGATTGACACAAGTAAAATCAGTTTTTCTGATTTTCTGGACGAAATTCAGAAATGCACTAGAAATTCCAAAAAATTCAAAAAATTATAAAATTTTGAAAAACCATTTCTTTTAAAGTTATTTATTAGAGAAAAATGAGTTTTCATGAAAATTACTTATATTTTTAATTATTTGCTAAAAATCCAAAAGTTCCAAGAACAACTAATATTTGATTAAGTTTGTATCAATTTTAACACTTAGTTTTGCTTTAGATTATTTCAAAATATGAAAACACAGATTATAAAGTAAGGAATGGTTTTGAAAACATATGAAATATCCAACCATGATCTTTGGGAAATATGTCTATGAATTAAACATAAGTCTTCCCTATGATTGGTCTATTATTACTATTTTGATACTTTAAATGACCATCTAAATGTCATAGACATTAGTGGACCATTAGTATCATCCTAACATCTCACCCATGCTAAGTTTTCAATCAAGGTTATCCTTATGGTGAGTGTGAGATGTTCCTAAAGGTATTTATATACTTAACCTTTAAATTCATGCAATTCTACACAAGGTTAAGTATCACTCTAACATACCACATGATCATAAAGACATATATGCATTGATTTCACATTATGATCATGAAACAAGTGTATCAATCAATTTGTAATCATGCATTAGGTATAAAATCATGATAATAAGTCCAGTATCACTCAAAGCATTATTTAAGTTATTTATGGGTGCATTATCATCACCCAACACTATTTCAAAAATTAAGTCCCGATCATTCTAAGTCATAAGCATGTATCATTATTCAAATCAAGTATATGATTCTAACATTATAATCACTTCATCCATCATGCTTATAAATTAAATTTCACTACCCACATCATCATAAGTCAACCATATAATATGATATAAGTAAAATCTACTTATGGTTGACTATCCTAGGGTTTTCCTAACTCTTAAGGATGGATTTAGGAACCCAATACTAGTTCTTTCCTATAGGGTTCACTAAAAATTCCTTAGGGATCCATTTCCTAGCTATTGTTTTGTTTTTGGCTTGTCCCCTAGCAATTAAACAATGATATGCTTTCTCATTCTTGGATCCCTTGTAACCTAACCCCTTCTTGTTAAAGCTAGCCCTTTGTCTCCCTATGATCATGTTCAATGTGTTGGAGTTAATAGTAAATTTTTCTAGGGCCTTAGTTAAATGGTCTACCTTTTCCCTTAAAGTCCTATTTTCTTCAATACATGCATCATTCACATCAAAAGGCATGTAATTATCATATGAGCATGCATTATCGATACTAGGAGAAACATTATCATTAATATTAATGCATGATTTTTCTAGCTTTTCTTCTAGAGCCTTAATTTGATCAAGCCTACTCTTTTTTTTCTTTTTAGCCCTAAACAAATCCTTAGTTAAGCTAGAAATCATGACAACGTCTTCTTGAGTGGAAAGATTTTTTATTATAGTTACCATGTCTTCTTCTTCGGATGATGAGGATGATGATGAGCCTCCCCCTTCACTTTAGCTCTCCTCACTTGAGCTTGCTTCTTCTTTTTCGGAGGAAGTGATGTCCACATCTTCTATTTCCATTAGAGCTAGATTTGTGACAAAGGCATTTTCTTCCTCCGATGATGATGATGAAGGATCATCCCATGTCCTTGCTTTGAGTGCTTTAGCCTTCCCCTTTTCCTTGGCCTTTTTCTCTTCTTCAATTTTCTTACTCCCTTTCTTCTTTCCCTCTTTCTTCCTCCTCTCGTCTTTGCTCTTGTTCAAGAGAGGACAATCATCCCTCATGTGTCCTTCTTGTTGGCAATTATAGCAAATGAACTTCCTCTTGTGCCTTCTTATATCATAAGATTTGTTAAATTTTAAATTTCTTAAAGTACGCCTTACCTTCCTTACCATATAAGCATCTTCATTGCTATTCAAGGAGGATGAGGAGGATGCTTCATTGGAGGAGGAAGGTAGTGTCTCCTTCTTCTTCTTCCCCTTTTCGGCTATCAAGGCTACTCCTCTTGATGGTTGAATTCTTGGCTCTTCTACTACTCCTTCAAGCGTTGTTTCGTGGAGCTCCATGGTTGAGAAGAACTCCTCTAAGGTGCTAACTTCTAGGTTCTTCGAGATGTAGAAGGAGTTTACCATTGAGCTCCATTTCGATGACTGGGGAAAGGCATCGATTGCTTTCATAATCATATCCCGATTCGAAAGTTTTCTCCTACACTCGTTAGTCCATTTAAAATTTCTTTAAAACGAGAGTGTAATGAGGTTACCCTCTCCATTTTTGTCACGCCCGCCCTTTTTCCAAGGGTCCGGAGGGGTGGCGTGTGACGCGACCGTACATACATACACTTCTTACTACTTACAGCGGAAGACTTTGGATACATTTTTTTTTCTTTTCTTTTAAACATAAACATGCATTGACGTATATAGATACTTCTTCTTAACATAGAGCATGCATCATAACATATATAGATACTTCTTCTTAACATAGAGCATGCATCATAACATATATAGATACTTCTTAACATAGAGCATGCATCATTATTTCATAGGTACTTAGTGATTAGTTCTAGTCCATAAACATCATCATCATAAGGGGACATAATAAGGACATCCATAAACATCATCATCATAGGGAAACATATATAAAAGGACATAACGGATCTTCTCCACCATGCCACTATCACACACATTCCCCTCCGCCGCTCCCTTTAGTTTATCCATCCCTTACCCTTATCTCAAGACGAGGGAAAGATAAACTATAAGCACATAGGCTTAGTAAGATCCTCGTCCCTACTCACAAAAACCATACATCGACATTAATCATGGCATGTAACATTCATAACATATAAGCAACATAACATGTAACATACATGGCGTAAGCAACTTAACATGTAGCATAAGTAACATAAGTAACATAACATGTAACATACATATCATAGCAGCATATCATGTAAATCTATGACTTAATCAAACATGACATACAACATATGTAACATAGCAACATATACATGTCATATCAACATAACATACAACCTATATATGACATATCAAACATAACATACATTACATGTAACATAGCAGCATAAACATGACATATCAAACATAACATGCAACATATATATATGACATATCAACATAGCATACATCACATGTAACATAGCAGCATAAACATGACATATCAAACATAACATGCAACATATATATATGACATATCAACATAGCATGTGAACCTAACAATCAAATCATGTATATATATGACATATCAACATAGCATGTGAACCTAACAATCAAATCATGTATATATATGACATATCAACATAGCATGTGAACCTAACAATCAAATCATGTAAACATATGCAGGATGCTTTTTGAAAACATATATTATAGGTACGTAACATAAATCTCAACATATTTGGGCCCGACATTGTACCACTTCTTCTTCATAAAAGTGCGCATCCCTAAATAGACCCGAGGTAGCAAGTCTCGAGCCTACTAGGTTACTAGGCCCGATCTTAGTCCGTCGACCTAGGGCAATCGTCATAGCGTAGAAGCTCATCCTAGGCCCGAGTCTTACTCCATCGACCTAGGGCATCTTGGAGCCCATCCCGTACTAGGCCCGATCTTAGTCCGTTGACCTAGGGGCAATCATACATAGAGGCCCATCCTAGGCCCGAGTCTTACTCCATCGACCTAGGGCATCTTAGGAGCCCATCCCTTTGGACCTTGTTAAGGTCTTGGTACAAGCCATGCAGAAGGTAAAATACTTATATGCTTTTATTATAACATAGCTTATTTCATTTTGCAAACATAGCATACTTCATTTCATAACATATCATATTTCACTTCATGAACATATCATCTTTCATTTCATAAACACATCATACTTCATTTCATAACATGTCATATTTCACTTCATGAACATATCATATTTCATTTCATAAACACATCATACTTCATTTCATAACATGTCATGTTTCACTTCATGAACATATCATATTTCATTTCATAAACACATCATACTTTATTTCATAACATGTCATGTTTCACTTCATGAACATATCATATTTCATTTCATAAACACATCATACTTTATTTCATAATCATATCATATTCATTTCATGAACATATCGTTTTTCATTTTATAATCATATCGTATTTCATTTCATAACATATCTTAAATATCACATACACATAGGG
This sequence comes from Wurfbainia villosa, assembly GCA_025175895.1. Lineage (NCBI taxonomy): Eukaryota > Viridiplantae > Streptophyta > Magnoliopsida > Zingiberales > Zingiberaceae > Wurfbainia > Wurfbainia villosa. The sequence goes on along the minus strand of CM046000.1, from coordinate 29,267,805 downwards.
CATGACATAAGGCATAAACATCAAGAGTAAGTAAACACTAACCTAAAGCATGTTATCTTCATCTAGCATCATTTAATATCACAAGTCAACATGAATTCACCCAACATAAAACACATGTTAACCTAACCTATAGCATGTTAAAGGACAATGGTTGGCCGAATGGTCCATGTAGGTTTTTAGGGCTAGTCTTTTAACCTAATTCAATTAACATACTAACAACATCATATGCATACAAACATGGAATAAAACTTCATTGGATCATCCATACAAGAGGGGTGGCCGAATGGTCCTTGTAGGTTTTTAGGGCTAGTCTTTTAACCTAATCCAATTAACACACTAACAACATCATATGCATATAAAACATGGATTAAAGCTTCATGGAATCATCAAAATAGAGGAGTGGCCGAATGGTTCGAGGGGCTTTTAGGGTTAAACCTATAACTTAATTCATCTAACATACTAACATCATCATATGCATACAAATCATTGTATAAAACTTCATTGAAACATAAAACCAAGGGGGGCCGAATGGTCCATGTAGGCTTTTAGGGTTAGACTTTTAAACTAATCCCTCTAACATACTAACATCACCATATGCATACCATACATAGTATAGAACTTCAATTAATCACCAAAAATACATGATGGCCGAATGGTTCATAGAGGTGTTTAGGGTTAACTTTTAACCTAATTCATTCTGTTAGTAATATATGAGAGATGTCCTAAGGCAATCGCCTTATGTATGAACCATTTATATGATAAATGAAGATTTACTATTTGAGTATACATGTTTTATGTATTTGATTGGATCTTAAACTCATTTACTGAATGTCCACGATACGATTCACAGCATGAGAGAATTTGTGATTGGATCACAACTAGTGAGTATCTCTACATGTGTAATTGTGATGTATCGGAATTATCCCTAGTCGATGAATTGATGGATTTGGACACCATCAATTCTGTCGAGACTAGCACGAGGTATACTCCTTGGTGTATCCAAGAAGCTGATTCTCACTGGCTGGAGACATAGTGATGTCCGGAGTTAATCGTGGATGCTAGTTATGGTAACTAGTTCATTGGAATGACCAGCCGTAAGACTTCATATGGTTCTCTGCATATATAGATATGTCAATGAAGTTCTTACTATAGCTTAAGTGCGATGTTCCTTTGACTTGCGATATTCAAGTCATCTTGATCATGGAGACTTATGCTTTGACATCTTAAGCAAACATCTCTAAGGAGATGTGGACCCGGGATGATTGGGTATAAGTTGAAATGATCGAAGGTGTTTGAATAGCCTATAAAGGATTCACCACTCCTTGCGAGGAGATGTATACCCATGGCCTCTCGTCGGATTGTTACTAAAGTCTTTGGCCAAAGCAATACATGTTTAGAGTAAGGTACTCTTCGATACATGTGGAGTAACTAGAATCCGTAGGACGAGGAAATGATACTTAGGCTAGGTGTGACGTAGTCAGCCTAGTGGGGACTGACACAATAGACCATGTCCTGAACCAAGTGGGTATAAGATGAGTGAAGGGAATGGGGCACGATTCATTCGAGCTGCTGAAGGGTTTCAGAAATAGTTCTGGATCAACCGTTGATCTTTTCGGTTAATTGGGGATCATGATGTACTACTAGGTGCCACTCATGATCGTTCTATAATTAATGGTTAATTATAGACGACCAACATAAACCGAGAACCTATTTGGTTACACGCACAACGAGCGTAATCCAAAGGATTTAAAACAAGCTTGAGAATGAGATTCTCAGACCGAGAGAAACTAGGTTTGGTTGGACCAAACATAAAGCGAGCATGAAATCGTTTCAGTCGCAATGGAAGCATGGATGGGCCGTGTCTTATGAAGACATAATGGATGAACCAAAATGGTTTGGTTCTAATCCAATGGAGGAGAATAAACCAAAGGGTTTGGTTTATTTTAAACGAATGAACTAAAAGTTGGTTCGGTTCGTTTTAACTTAAAATAAACCATCATGGTTTGGTTTATTTTAACTTATCTTAATGGAGCGGGTTAACGGGCTTTATGGATATGATCCATTAACCATTAAGAGAATTAGTTCTCTATAAAAGAGGGCTTAAGGGATTGTTAAGCCCTAACCAATCCAAACCCTAGTTGGAGTTGCCGCCCAACCTAGTAGTGCCGCCCAACCTAGGTGTGCCGCCCAAGCTCCTTGGCCGCCCAACCCCTTGTGCCGGCGTCCAGCTCCTTGCCGGCGACCCTCCGATGATCTTCCTAGGCCTCGGCGAAAAAGGTGAGCACTTGGCTTCCTTGTTTTGGCCGGCGCCTACTCCTCCACCAAGCTGTCCAGTTTTCTGGACAGCTTCTTCTCCTCTCGTCGGAGCGTCGTTTGGACGATGGTTAGAGCTCCGACAGCGGATAACTTACCGGGGATTCGATCTCCGGTAATCCTCTGAGGTGGAGGACGAAGGTTTCGTCAATCGTTTGACGAATACCTCTCTGGAGAAGCGAGTTTTGAGGACTCGTTTTGGATCCGAATTTGGATTCGGATCGTGATCATCTCTCGATCACGTCGTCTTCAACACAAGGCTAGTAACCCGTACGAAGACGAAGCTCGTGGCTTAGCGAAGTCATCCCGAGGAACTCGGCGTGGAGACGGATAGAGACGATTCTAGCGAGGATCGTTCCGGTTGATGCCGTTCCCGCTACACGTCATACGAAAGGTATAACGTAGATAAATTTCCTTTTATTGCAAATTTAAATTTACGGTTATGTCTACACTTGTTGTAATATGCATTCGTGTGTTGTGTGTGTTGTAATAAATGTAGATTTATTATTTTTTAATTGCTTCCGCTGTGTTCATGTTTACGAAACATGATCGAACACACACACCTTGATCTTGGAAACCATGATGGTATCAGAGCCCAGGTTGTGTTTCGACATAATCGTGAAAATGGTTTTGCGATAGTCATAATGTATTTCTGGAAATTTTCTAATTTTGGAAATTTAGAAGTATTTATGGAAATTTTTAATTTTGGAAAGTCTAGAAGTATTTATGGAAATCTTCCACTTTTGGAAAGTTGGAAGTATTTATGGAAATTGATATTTTCCATAAATAAAATATTTGATTAGATTCTGGAAATTTGTTTCCTAATTTAATCATGATTTGATTTGGAAAATAAAATCTTAAAATATTTTATTTCCATAAGTAGTTTTAATGATTTAGGAAATTGGTTTCCTAAATAGATTTTCCTTAATCAAATAATTCCATGAATAAAATATGTGATTAGATTTGGAAATTTGTTTCCTAATTTAATTATGATTTGATTTGGAGAATCAAATCTTAAACATATTTTATTTCCATAAATAGTTATGACATATAAGGAAATTATATACATGACATAATTGTATGCCATGTAATTGCATTAGATGCATAACATTATGCCATGCGTGTCGTGACATGTAGATGTTTGCCATGTATGTCATGCCATGTAGATAATAGTTATTTGCATGCAAAGAGGATGAGACATAAAAACCCTTAAACAATATTAAAGCCTACACCTTCCATTAATATGGTTAGAACCAGAGTTCCGTTTCTTGTTTGGGTTGTTGGACTCTCTCCAAGCCCGGCCAACCCGAACATGTTCAAACCATGGAATAGTTTAATACTAATATGGTAAGAGTCAGAGGTCAATCGTTAGCTTTGGTTGTTGGACTCTCTCCAAGCTGGGCTAATTGGTTGAATGCGCTCTAACCATATTAAAACTATTTCCTGATTAATGGGTTGGCTTTAACCTAGAGCATCGGCTTGTTGGACTCTCTCCAAGGTCGATGTAAAGGGAGGTGAAGTTGGGTGCTATGCATATGATGCATACTTGTTAATGTGTTAACAACCCGATGTATGTGTGAACATTCAATTAGTTGATAGCACATTGTGATAGTTGCATATACGTGATATGCAATCGGTATAGTTGATACCTACCGTCGTAGTTATGAATGGCTTGTTGGACTCTCTCCAAGGTTGTTCATAACTATGATGGATATCAGCCCATTCAGAGATGGACCTACGATCTCCCGAAGTGATTTTGGGGTTTTTGAAATTCGAAAAATGAATGGGATTTATAAATGTATATTGATGCATTTTTAAAATCATTTTCTCATATATGCTCGTTTTGTATTTCTAGGTCAATAAATTAATCATGACATCTTTGAATTTGCGCACTATTTTGGATTCGAACAAACTGACTGGGCCTAACTTCCTGGACTGGCTTAGAAACCTGAGAATTGTTCTCAAGGCGGAAAAGCTTGCATATGTCCTCAAGAGCCTCTTCCGATCTTCTAAGGACGATGCAACCTGCATCAAATGTTGGTCTATCAAGCATGTGGCGATTCTCGAAATGGGCGAGTTGCATCATGCTAGCGGCGATGGTACCTGAGCTGCAAAAGCAGCATGAGCATATGGATGCTAATACTATGGTCTTCCATCTTCATGAGTTGTTCGATGAGCAAGCGAGATCCGAAAGGTTCGAGGTCTCTAGACTCCTCTTCACCACGAAGATGCAAGAAGGTTCGTCTGTAGTGCAGTTTGTGCTAAAGATGAACGGGTACATCGAGTGGCTAGCTACCCTCGGTTTTGTGATGGATCATGAGTTAAGTATTGACTTAATTCTGCATTGTTTGCCCAAGAGTTTCTCACAATTTGTGATGAACTATCGGATGAACAAATTAGAATCCACCATTCCCGAGCTCCTCAATATGCTGAAGACTGTGGAGCCTTCTGTGAAGCATGAGGAGAAGGCGGTTCTGTTAGTTGATTCCTCAAAGAAGGGTTCTAAGAGGAAGGCAAAAGAACAGAAGAAAGGAAAGAACAAAAAGGCAAAGAAGGCGGAACCAGCATAAAAGGGCACTTGCCATCACTGTGGCAAGGAAGGCCACTGGCGAAGAAACTGCAAGATTTATCTTGAGTCCATGAAGAAGAAGAAGGCATCCGATGCCCCATCCTCTTCGTATCTTCGTATTGATTGTCATTCTATTTCCTTGGACACTTGGGTATTGGATATCGGGTGTAGCTCACATATATGTAATGACATACAGGGCTAAGGAATAGAAGAAGACTTGTCGAGGGGAGTCAAATTTGTGAGTTGCAATGGAGCAAAGGTTGCCGCGTCGCCATCTAACTTATTTGTCAAAGCTCCTAGTGGACTAGTCTTAGAATCGACAATTGCTATTATGTTCCTTCTCTAATAAAGAACATTGTTTCTATTTCGCTTAAATAGAAATGGTTTCCATTTGACGCTTAGTAACAATTGTTGTTATATAACTTTGAATGGCGATCTTTATGGAACTGAACTTCGAGTAATGACATTTATACGCTTGGACGATTCCAAAGGATATTTTCAATATCGAAGCGAGCAACACGCGTGCTCGAAAGGATAATCAAATAGACTCCTATATGTGGCATTGTCGTCTTGGCCATATAAGCAAGAAACGCATGTCCGAATTAAACCAATGTGGAATTCTGGAATCATTTGAATTGGATTCATACGATACATGCGAATCATGCTTAAAAGGCAAGATGACTAAGTTACCTTTTACTGGAAAAGGTGAACGAGTGGGAGAGTTACTAGGTCTAATACATACTGATGTATGTGAACCTATGTCAACTCAAGCATTAGGAGGCTATAGCTACTTCATTACCTTCACCGATGATCACTCACGGTTTGGGTATGTGTTCTTGATGAAACACAAGTCTGAAGCCTTTGAAAGGTTCAAAGAGTTTAGAAATGAAGTAGAGAAACAACATGACAAGTGTATTAAAATACTTCGATCAGATCGAGGTGGTGAATACTTAAGTCAAGAGTTTCTTGATTATCTAAGAGACAATGGCATATTGTCTCAATGGACTCCGCCCTATACACCACAGCATAATGGTGTATCTGAGAGGCGTAACCGGACCTTGTTGGACATGGTCAGGTCAATGATGAATCATGCGACTCTTCCCAAGTCCTTTTGGGGTTATGCACTTCGCATGCTTTACTTGTTAAACAGAATGCCTACCAAGGTAGTCTCAACTACTCCATATGAGATATGGAATAGTAAGAAACCTCATGTATCTTACTTGAAGATATGGGATTGTCCTGCTTATGTGAAGCGGACTGTATCAGACAAATTGGATGCTAAGTCTGATAAATGTCTATTGGATACCCTAAGGAAACAAGGGGTTACCAATTCTATCATCCTGTGGAACAAAAGGTGTTTGTTTCAAGGCATGCTGTGTTTCTAGAGAAAGAGTTTCTCTTGCAAGAAAACAGTGGGAGTGTCGTCGAGCTTGAGGAGGCTCGAGAGACTCAAATAGACATTAATGAGATACCTGGTGAAGCACAACAGCCGACAACTCATAGTGATGAGCGATTGGCTGGACCTATTGTAACACCACATCTTCGTAGATCTGGTAGAACACGCAATATTCCTGAGCGATATGGATTTCTCGTAAGCGAATCGAACGACGTGTTACTCATTGATGATGAGGAGCCTACCAGTTATGAAGAAATGCTGACAAGTTCAGAAAGGGATAAGTGGCTTGATGCCATGAAGTCGGAAATGGATTCTATGTATGAAAATCAAGTTTGGAACTTGGTTGACCCACCTGAAGGGATAAAGCCTATAGGGTGCAAGTGGGTTTTCAAGAAGAAAACCTACATGGATGGTAATGTGATTACCTATAAGGCTAGATTGGTGGCGAAAGGATATCGTCAAAAACAAGGTGTTGATTATGACGAAACCTATTCGCCTGTAGCTATGCTTAAATCCATTCGGATGCTCCTGGCCATAGCGGCTCATTATGATTATGAGATATGGCATATGGATGTGAAAACAGCTTTCCTTAATGGAAACCTGCTCGAGGACGTGTATATGATACAGCCTGAGGGTTTCACATCGGTTGATAAAACCAAGGTATGCAAATTGCGACGATCCATTTATGGATTGAAGCAAGCATCCAGGAGCTGGAATATCTGTTTTGATGAGACAATCAAAAGGTTTGATTTCTCACAAAATCCAGACGAACCTTGTGTGTACAAGAAGGTTAGTGGGACTGCAGTCGTATTCCTAGTATTGTATGTCGATGACATACTACTTATAGGAAACGATGTTTCAATCTTACAGTCAGTGAAGGTTTGGTTATCCAAGACATTCTCCATGAAAGACCTGGGAGAAGCAACCTACATCCTCGGGATTAAGATCTATAGAGATAGATCGAAACGGTTGCTTGGTCTTTCGCAGTCTACATATATAGACCGAAAAGCAAAGAGGTTTAGCATGTCGGAATCCAAGAAAGGTTTCCTACCCATCGTGCATGGGGTACACCTTTCAAGTCTATGTGTCCGCGCACGTAAGACGAGAGGATTTGCATGAGTAAGATTCCCTATGCATCCGCAATAGGATCTATCATGTATGCTATGTTATGTACGAGGCCCGATGTATCATATGCTCCGAGTGTCACGAGCAGATACTCATCCGATCCAGAATGGATCATTGGTCATAAGACGATCCTTAAGTACTTGAGAAGAACTAAGGATGTGTTCCTAATATATGGAGAAGGGGACATGGTGATACGCGGGTATACGGATGCCACCTTCGCAGACAAGGATGATTCCGTGTCTCACCGATACGTGTTCACCTTGAATGGGGGGCAAAGGTGAGTTGGAAAAGTTCCAAACAAGAGATCAGAGCGGATTCTACCACCGAGGCGTAATACATTGCACCTTGAGCGAAAGGAAGCGGTTTGGATCAAAAAGTTCGCTCATGAACTTGGTGTGATTCCGCCATTGTTGAAGCAATACCGGCCCATCGCGACAACAATGGAGCAATTGCAGAGCGAAAGAGCCAAGGTCTCATCGTGATCCAAACATGTGCCGCCGCTATCATCTTATCGAGAGATCATCGAGGAACGAAATACAAATCGAGAAAATTCCCACAGATAGGAACTTAGCGGATCCTTTGACTAAGGCATTATCTCAAAGTAAGTTTGAGGGTCATGTTCGAGCTTATGGTATTGGATACCGTAGCGATTGGCATTAGACCAAGTGGGAGTCTGTTAGTAATATATGAGATGTCCTAAGGCAATCGCTTTATGTATGAACCATTTATATGATAAATGAAGATTCACTATTTGAGTATACATGTTTTATGTATTTGATTGGATCTTAAACTCATTTATCAATGTCCACGATACGATTCACAAAGATGAGAGAATTTGTGATTGGATCACAACTAGTGAGTATCTCTACATGTGTAATTGTGATGTATCGAATTATCCTAGTCGATGAATCGATGGATTTGGACACCATCAATTCCGCCGAGACTAGCACGAGGTATACTCCTTGGTGTATCCAAGCAAACCGATTCTCACCGGGCCGGAGACATAGTGATGTCCGAGTTAATCGTGGATGCTAGTTATGGTAACTAGTTCATTGGAATGACCAGTAAGACTTCATGGTTCTCGCATATATAGATATGTCAATGAAGTTCTTACTGTAGCTTAAGTGCGATGTTCCTTTGACTTGCGGTATTCAAGTCATCTTGATCATGGAGACTTATGCTTTGACATCTTAAGCAAACATCTCTAAGGAGATGTGGACCCGGGATGATTGGGTATAAGTTGAAATGATCGAAGGTGTTTGAATAGCCTATAAAGGATTCACCACTCCTTGCGAGGAGATGTATACCCATGGCCTCTCGTCGGATTGTTACTAAAGTCTTTGGCCAAAGCAATACATGTTTAGAGTAAGGTACTCTTCGATACATGTAGAGTAACTAGAATCCGTAGGACGAGGAAATGATACTTGGGCTAGGTGTGATGTAGTCAGCCTAGTGGGGACTGACACAATAGACCATGTTTTGAACCAAGTGGGTATAAGATGAGTGAAGGGAATGGGGCATGATTCATTCGAGCTGCTGAAGGGTTTCAGAAATAGTTCTGGATCAACCGTTGATCTTTTCGGTTAATTGGAGATCATGATGTACTACTAGGTGCCACTCATGATCGTTCTATAATTAATGGTTAATTATAGACGGACAACATAAACCGAGAACCTATTTGGTCACACGCACAACGAGCGTAATCCAAAGGATTTAAAACGAGCTTGAGAATGGGATTCTCAGACCGAGAGAAACTAGGTTTGGTTGGACCAAACATAAAGCGAGCATGAAATCGTTTCAATCGCAATGGAAGCGTGGATGGGCCGTGTCTTATGAAGACATAATGGATGAACCAAAATGGTTTGGTTCTAATCCAATGGAGGAGAATAAACCAAAGGGTTTGGTTTATTTTAAACGAATGAACCAAAAGTTGGTTCAGTTCGTTTTAACTTAAAATAAACCATCATGGTTTGGTTTATTTTAACTTATCTTAATGGAGCGGGTTAACGGACTTTATGGATATGATCCATTAACCATTAAGAGAATTAGTTCTCTATAAAAGAGGGCTTAAGAGATTGTTAAGCCCTAACCAATCCAAACCCTAGTTGGAGTTGCCGCCCAACCTAGTTGTGCCGCCCAACCTAGGTGTGCCGCCCAAGCTCCTTGGCCGCCCAGCCCCTTGTGCAGGCGTCCAGCTCCTTGCCGGCGACCAAGCTTCAGCCGGTGATCCTCCGGCGACCCTCCGGTGATCTTCCTAGGCCTCGGCGAAAAAGGTGAGCACTTGGCTTCCTTGTTTTGGCCGGCGCCTACTCCTCCACCAAGCTGTCCAGTTTTCTGGACAGCTTCTTCTCCTCTCGTCGGAGCATCGTTTGGACGACGGTTAGAGCTCCGACAGCGGATAACTTACTGGGGATTCGATCTCCGGTAATCCTCTGAGGTGGAGGATGAAGGTTTCGTCAATCGGTTGACGAATACCTCTCCGGAGAAGCGAGTTTTGAGGACTCGTTTTGGATACGAATTTGGATTCGGATCGTGATCATCTCTCGATCACGTCGTCTTCAACACGAGGCTAGTAACCCATACGAAGACGAAGCTCATGGCTTAGCGAAGTCATCCCGAGGAACTCGGCGTGGATACGGATAGAAACGATTCTAGCGAGGATCGTTCCGGTTGATGCCGTTCCCGCTACACGTCATACGAAAGGTATAACGTAGATAAATTTCCTTTTATTGCAAATTTAAATTTACGGTTATGTCTACACTTGTTGTAATATGCATGCGTGTGTTGTAATAAATAGGAGTATTTATTATTTTTATTGCTTCCGCTGTGTTCATGTTTACGAAACATGATCGAACAGACAAACGCCGCGGTGCCTGAAACCCAACACATTCTACATCCTAACATCATCATTTGCATGTAAAACAAGATATAGAACTTCAATAAAACACTAGAAATCCATGTTGGCCGAATATATCATAGGGATTCCTAGGGTTAACTTTTAACCTAATTCATTCTACATCCTAACATCATCATTTACATGTAAAACAAGATATAGAACTTCAATAAAATACCAAAAATCCAAGTTGGCCGAATGGTTCATGGGGGTTCCTAGGGTTAACTTTTAACCTAATTCATTATACTTCCTAACATCATTATTTGCATGTAAAACAAGATAAAGAACTTCAACAAAACACTAAAACTCATGTTGGCCGAATATATCATATGGATTTCTTTTACAAAACATCAATCGAAGCTACTCGTATGCAGGTGAGGGATACTTACATCCTTCGCTTTGCTTTTAGTGGAAAGATGACCTAAGGAAAAACAAAACCTAGCCTTCTCCTTGCTTGGATGGGGTTCGGCCAAAGGGTGAAAATGGAGAGGGAGAGGAATAGATTTCGGTGAGGAAGAAGAAGAGAAGAGGAGAAAATGAATTGTGTAACTCATGCCCCCTCATTCCCCCTATTTATTCACTTGAAGAGTCCCTTGATCTCCCTTACACTTAACCATAATTTCCCCTATTCCTCTAATGATAAAATCCTATTGGGCTTCTGGTTAGTGGGTGCATCTATAGGGCTTGGCTATCTCTAGAGGTTTGGGGTTCAATTCCTAGGCCTTGCATCCTTTTTGGCTTATTTTCTTTCATTTTTGAAAAGCCCACATAAAACCCATTATAATCATACAAAAATTCTTATAAAATTTCTAGAGCTTGGGATGAAAAAGGGAGGAAAGGGAAATGGGGAATTCGGCCAAGGATGAGGAAGAAGGAGAATGAAGAAGGAAAATGGGGTTTTACTTCCTCTCTTTTCTTAATTCTCCTCTTTAATACCTAGGGAATGAACACTCTTCATCCTTTCATGGGAGGGGATGAACCCACTCCTCATCTTCCCATCTATATTCTTTGTATATTCTTTATATATCTTATCCATGAATCATCCTATGGTCTTGTACATTCTTTATATATCTTATCCATAAATTATCCTAGGGTCTAGTGGTGTCAAGGCTACCTCCCTATTAGGAGGTTCATGGTTCAAATCCTACCTATAACCATCTTTTATTTTATTTTATTTTAAACCTTTTATGGCCTTAAAACCTATATAATTACTTGGCATAGTTTAGAATTTTATGGGTGTTACAATTTTCAAGTTTGATATTAGTTAGTTGGGAGCGGAGGAGGTCTCTTCTAGCTAATTTAGCCTCCAAGGTGCCTTCATGAAGCTCTATCAATCTCTCTCACATCTCTTTGGTGCTCGCAATCTCCCCTATCCGGTTGATTTCTTGTTGAGGGAGTACGTTGTAGAGATGATGTTTGACTTTTGAGTTTGCCAAGTACTCCTCCCGTTGCTTTTTGGTCCATCTTGTCTTCTCTATTTGCTCCTCATCTTCATCCCTAGGTATCTCGAAACCATTTTCCATTATCAATAAAATTTCGAAGTCGATTTTGAAAAATACCTCCATTCGCTTTTTCCACCAAGCGAATTCCCCCTCGAACTTTGGCTGATGAATATTTGAGCCAGCCATCCTTGATGTAGTGCTTGTTGCGGCGGTGAGTTCGTTGACAAGCGACTTGGCTCTGATACCACTTGTTGGAACGTCGGTGGCCAGCTAGAGGGGGGCGAATAGCCCTAAGTCATCGTAGAATGAAATTTGATCATTCGTTCGTCTACATGTTAGGGTTAGCACAACGGAAATAAAACTAAACAAAAATAAATATAAACAAGATAGAAACAATGCTAACAAAGAGATATAATGTGGTTCACGGACCTATGCCGCTAATCCATGGTCTGATTCATCTCCGGTGAATCACTCCGAAACCAATCCAATATGGTCTCTCCCTTTAGCCAAAGAAAGGTGGAGGTAAACCTTCTTACAACACAAAAACACTCTTTCTTACAATGGATTTGAAATAAGAACAAAAGAAAGAGTTTAAATCTTGTGGGGCACTTGGATGATCGATTGGAGCATAAGCATTAGCCATCCAAAAGCCACACCCTCTCTTTTTATAGAGAGGGCTAATTTCTTCCCGTTGGTCGCCCATCAGTTGATTGCTGCCTTTCGCAGTCGACTGCCGCCGTTACAACGGATTCTGAACACATCAGATCCCGACCGTTTTAGTCCAATGGGAGACTTGGCAGTCAACTGCTGCCTCCGTAGCCGATCGATCACCGCTCACGGAGGTTTTGTGCCCACGACGCTTCATCGGGCCGATCGATTGACCGACAATGACTATCATTCTTGGCAATGATCCGGGCCGTAAACCCACTGAACTTAAGTCAACTTAGAGCAGTCGACTGCCCATTCACAACATTCGATTGATGTCGGGTAAACCTCAAACTTCACATCGTTTGAGCGTCCGTTGGTCGAGTAAAACCTTAACCCTTCGGTTGAGCATCTGACTTGTTGGGTAAAACCCCAACCATGTTGGTTGAGCATCCGACTTAACTAAACATGTCGGGTATAACCTCAACCAACTCGGTCGAGCCTCCGACACTTAGCCATTATGGCCAAGTTCACCTAATGAGCTACTTACATTTCACTCATTCTCTCATCTCACTTGAAGTCCCTCGCCGAAGCTCTCTTCGTTCGCGGCCACGTCCCTCGGCAACACCAAGCGCACGGCTTCACAATGCTCCTTCACGTCTCTTGCCCTCGAAGTCTGCTTCCTTGGCTTCACTTCAAGTCATCTCGTCCGGCGGTCCTTCAGATGCATCAAGTGCACGGCTTCGCAATGCTCCTTCGTCGACCCAAGCACGAGGTTGTGAGTTGGTGATCTCACCAATGTTATTCATCATATGTGCGAATTACTAAGTCTTACATGACTTCAACACACATAATAAATCCACAATAATATCCTAACTTAAACTTTTTCCACACACATCAAAACCATAATCCAAACAATAACTTGGGTCGATTGCCCTAACAATCTCCCCCTTTTTGATGTGTGACAACTACGTTTAAGTTAGGTAAATTGTAAACAAAATAAAATAAGAAAGGAAAGCATGTAAACAATTCATGATCATCAAACTCTCCCTAAATACATGCAACTCCCCCTTAACCCATGCTAATCTCCTCCCTAGAATGATTAAACTTAAACATCCCTATTTCTCCCCCTTTGATACCATAAAAAACATTAACATAATGTCATAATCCAAGGCATCAAAGTCTAATGGAAGAAAATATCAAAATCAAACTTAAAACCTGTCAAAATAGGTTACTGTGCTCATGCACAGTCCAGCAGTCGACTGCTATCATCATGGCAGTCGACTGGCACAAGTAAAATCAGTTTTTTTTTATTTTCTGGACGAAATTCAGAAATGCACTAGAAATTCCAAAAAATTCAAAAAATTATGAAATTTTGAAAACACATTTTTTTAAAGTCCCTTATTAGTGAAAAATGAGTTTTCATGAAAATTACTTATATTTTCAATGATTTGCTAAAAATCGAAAAGTTCCAAGAACAACTAGTATTTGATTAAGTTTGTATCAATTTTAACACCTAGTTTTGCTTTAGATTATTTCAAAACATGAAAACACAGATTTTAGAGTAAGGAATGGTTTTGAAAATATATGAAATATCCAACCATGATCTTTGGGCAATATGTCTATGAATTAAATATAAGTCTTCCCTATGATTGGTATATTATTACTATTTTGATACTTTAAATGACCATCTAAATGTCATAGGTATTAGTGGACTATTAGTATCATCCTAACATCTCACCCATGCTAAGTTTTCAATCAAGGTTATCCTTATGGTGAGTGTGAGATGTTCCTAAAGGTATTTATATACTTAACCTTTAAATTCATGCAATTCTACACAAGGTTAAGTATCACTCTAATATACCACATGATCATAAAGACATATATGCATTGATTTCACATTATGATCATGAAACAAATGTATCAATCAATTTGTAATCATGCATTAGGTATAAAATCATGATAATAAGTCAAGTATCATCCAAAGCATGATTTAAGCTATTTATGGGTGCATTATCATCACCCAACACTATTTCAAAAATTAAGTCCCGACATTCTAAGTCATAAGCATGTATCATTATTCAAATCAAGTATATGATTCTAACATTATAATCACTTCATCCATCATGCTTATAAATTAAATTTCACTACCCACATCATCATAAGTCAACCATATAATATGATATAAGTAAAATCCACTTATGGTTGACTATCCTAGGGTTTTCCTAACCCTTAAGGATGGATTTAGGAACCCAATACAAGTTCTTTCTTATAGGGTTCACTAAAAATTCCTTAGGGATCCATTTCCTAACTATTGTTTTGTTTTTGGCTTGACCCCTAGCAATTAAACAATGACATGCTTTCTCATTCTTGGATCCCTTGTAACCTAACCCCTTCTTGTTAAAGCTAGCCCTTTGGCTCCCTATGATCATGTTCAATGTGTTGGAGCCAATAGTGAATTTTTCTACGACCTTAGTTAAATGGTCTACCTTTTCCCTTAAAGCCCTATTTTTTTCAATACATGCTTCATTCACATCAAAAGACATGTAATTATCATATGAGCATGCATTATCAATATTAGGAGAAACATTATCATTAATATTAACGCATGATTTTTCTAGCTTTTCTTCTAGAGCCTTAATTTGATCAAGCATACTCTTATTTTTCTTTTTAGCCCTAAACAAATCCTTAGTTAAACTAGAAATCATGGCAACTACTTCTTGAGTGGGAAGATGTTTTACCATAGTTACCATGTCCTCTTCTTCGGATGATGAGGATGATGATGAACCTCCCCCTTCACTTGAGCTCTCCTCACTTGAGCTTGCTTCTTCTTTTTCGGAGGAAGTGGTGTCCACATCTTCTATTTCCATTAGAGCTAGATTTATGACAAAGGCATTTTCTTCCTCCGATGATGATGATGAAGGATCATCCCATGTCCTTGCTTTGAGTGCTTTAGCCTTCCCCTTTTCCTTGGCCTTCTTCTCTTCTTCCTTTTTCTTACTCCCTTTCTTCTTTTCCTCTTTCTTCCTTCTCTCTTCTTTGCTCTTGTTCAAGAGAGGACAATCATCCCTCACGTGTGTCCTTCTTGTTGGCAATTATAGCAAATTAACTTCCTCTTGTGCCTTCTCCTATCATAAGATTTGTTAAATTTTAAATTTCTTAAAGCACGCCTTACCTTCCTTACCATATATGTAACGCCCATAAAATTATAAACTATTCAAAGTAATTATATAGGTTTTAACGCCCATAAAAGGTTTAAAATAAAATAAAATAAAATAAAAGATGGGTGTAGGTAGGATTTGAACCATAAACCTCCAAATAGGGAGGTAGCCTTGACACCACTAGACCATAGGATGATTCATGGATAAGATATATAAAGAATATACAAAGAATATAGATGGAAAGATGAGGAGTTGGTTCATTCCCCCCATGAAAGGATGAAGAGTGTTCATTCCCTAGGTATTAAGGAGAAGAATTAAGAGAAGAGAGGAAGAAAAACCCCACTTTCCTTCTTCATTCTCCTTCCTCATCCTTGGCCGAATTCCTTATTCTCCTTCCTCCCTTTTTCATCCCAAGCTCTAGGGCTTCTTGTGTAGGGATTCTCAAGAGGGGTTTTCCAAGGGGAGTTCGTCACAAGTCTTAGTAATGTTAGAAGATCCAACTCCACCGAAACTACTCCTCTCCTTCTCCCATTTCTAAAAGCTCAAGAAGAAAAAAAGAGGAGGCTTTGTCTTGGCTCCAAGGGTATAGTTCTATTAGTAAACCAAGCGAAAGGATGTAAGTAATCCCCTCACCTGCAGTACAAGTTGTTTTGATTATTGATTTCTTAAAAACCCTCTTTGAAAGTTTCGGCCAAGACCCCCTTTATGCTTCTAATGATCTTCCATGCCATGTTTTATATGTATAAGATGCTAACATGTTGATAGATAGGCTTTGAACAAGTTGTTTGAGTGATTGATTTCAAACCCCTCTTTGAAAGTTTCGGCCAAGTCCCTATTTATGCTCCTAATGACCTTCCATGCCATGATCTATATGTATTTGATGTTAACATGTTGATAGTTAGGCCTTGTACAAGTTGTTTTAGGGTTTGAATTCTTAAGAGTCCCCATGAAGTTTCGGCCAACCCATGTCTATGCTTATTAATGATGTTTCATGTCATACTATATATGTATATGATGTTAGTATAATGTTAGAAAGACCTTGTACAAGTTGTATTAGTGTTTGAATTCTTAAGATCCCTCCCATGAAGTTTCGGCCAACCCATGTTTATGCTTGTTAATGATGTTTCATGCCATACTATATATGTATATGATGTTAGTATGATGTTAGAAAGACCTTGTACAAGTTGTATTAGTGTTTGAATTCTTAAGATCCCTCCCTTGGATGTTTCGGCCAAGATATGTTCATGCTCACCAATGATCCCCCCTTGCCATGTTTTGTATATATATTTGATGTTAACATGTTGATGGTTAGGCTTTGTACAAGTTGTTGAGCATTTGAATCCCTAAAAACCTCCATTAGGGTTTCGGCCAAACCATGATTGGGCTACTAATGATTCTCCATGCCATGATCTATATATATTTGATGTTAACATGTTGATAGATAGGCTTTGTACAAGTTGTTTGGGTGTAGACTTCCTAAGACCCTTCCTTAGGGTTTCGGCCAAGACATGCTCATACTCACCAATGATTCCCCTTGCCATGTTTTATATGTATATGATGTTAATATGATGTTAGTTAGGCTTTGTGTAAGTTGTTTGGGCATTTGAACCCTTAAAACCTCCACTAGAGTTTCGGCCAAGATCATGTATGTGCCTACTAATGACCTACCATGCCATGATATGTCTATATATATAATGTTAACATGTTGATAGTTAGACTTTGTGATAGCATGATTTGTTTATGCCACTACCTTATGTCCATGTTAATTGTATGAATGTATGATTATGTTATGCTCATTGCGTCATGATGAACAAGTATGTATGATGAAATGCCTAAGAGATGCTTCCCTATGAATGGGGACTAAGAGCACTCTTTATGTTGTGAAAAGGAACATGATATGTTATGAAAAGGAACATGATATGTTATGATAAGGAACATGATATGCTATTTTACTTTTGTATGGCTTGTACCGGACCCTAGCAAGGTCCAAGGGATGGGCTCCTACATGCCCCTAGGTCGACGATCATAGTACGGACCTAGTACGTGATGGGCTCCTAAGTTGCCCTAGGTCGACGGTTGTAGTACGGGCCTAGGATGAGCTTCTATGTTGCCTCTAGGTCGACGGTCATAGTACGGACCTAGTACCCTAGTAGGTTCGGGATTAGCTACCTCGAGTCTATTTAGGGATGCGCGCAAAGATGATGATGTATGTGGTACAATGTCGGGCCCTCTATGTTGAGATTATGTTTAAGTACCTATAAAATATATGTTTTCAAAGAACATCTTGCATATGCCCTTTTCATGTCTATGTGATTATTATGTTTTACGAATTCTAGTTATATGTTCCTAAATGATCATGTCACTACTCTTATATGAATGCTAAGCTTATATGTTCTTAAATGATCATGTCACTACTCTATGTTTAATTCTTGATGTATGGCTTTTGTGAGTAGGAAAGGATCTTACTAAGCCTATGTGCTTATAGTTTCATGTTTCTCTTGTACTGCAGATAAGGGTAAAGAATGGCTAAACTAAAGGGAGCAGTAGGAGGAGCAAAGTGTGTGTGGTAGTGGCATGGTGGAAGAGATCTGTTTTATGTTCCAAGATTTATGCATGTTTTCCCTTTAAGTTTATGTTCCATGACTTATGCATGTTTTCCCTTTAAGTTTTGCATGTTAGTTGTTAAGAGTCAAACTCTACTTGATGTTGATGGTTGCTACTTGGTGTCCATTATGTTGATTATCATGAACTTGAACTAAGTAGTGTCCTTATGCAATGATTATGCATGCTCCATGTTTCATGCTTTATGTTTAAAAAAAAAAGAAAAAAAAGTATGTAATTCTTCCGCTGTAAATGCATGTATGTATGATCGCGTCGCGCCGCCCTTCCAACCCCTATAGATTACGAGGAAAGGGCGGGCATGACAATATAAGCATCATCATTGCTATTCATGGAGGATGAGAAGGATGCTTCATCGGAGGAGGAAGGTGGTGTCTCCTTCTTCTTCTTCTTCCCCTTTTCGACTGTCAAGGCTACTCCTCTTGATGGTTGAATTCTTAGCTCTTCTACTACTCCTTCAAGCCTTGTTTCGTGGAGCTCTATGGTTGAGAAGAACTCCTCTAAGGTGCTAACTTCTAGGTTCTTTGAGATGTAGAAGGAGTCTACCATTGAGCTCCATTTCGATGACTGGGGAAAGACGTCGATTGCTTTCATAATCATATCTCGGTTCGAAAGTTTTTCTCCTACACTCATTAGTCCATTTAAAATTTCTTTAAAACGAGAGTGTAATGAGGTTACCTTCTCTCCCTTTTCAAGTTTGATATTAGTTAGTTGGGAGCGGAGGTCTCTTCTTGCTAATTTGGCCTCCGAGGTGCCTTCATGAAGCTCTATCAATCTCTCCCACATCTCTTTGGCGCTCGCACACTCCCCTATTCGGTTGATTTCTTGTTGAGGGAGTATGTTGTAGAGATGATGTTTGGCTTTTGAGTTTGCCAAGTACTCCTCCTGTTACTTTTTGGTCCATCTTTGTCTTCTCTATTTGTTCCCCATCTTCATCCCTAGGTATCTCGAAACCATTTTCCATTATCAATAAAATTTCGAAGTCGGTTTCGAAAAATACCTCCATTCACTTTTTCCACCAAGTGAATTCCCCATCGAACTTTGGCGGATGAATATTTGAGCCGACCATCCTTGATGTAGTGCTTGTTGTAGCAGTGAGTCCGTTGACAAGCGACTTGGCTCTGATACCACTTGTTTGAACGTCGGTGGCCAGCTAGAGGGGGGTGAATAGCCCTAAGTCGTTGTAGAATGGAATTTGATCGTTCGTTCATCTACACGTTAGGGTTAGCAAAGCGGAAATAAAACTAAACAACAATAAAGATAAACAAGATAGAAACAATGCTAACAAAGAGATATAACGTGGTTCACGATCCTATGCCGCTGATACACGGTCCGATTCGTCTCCGGTGAATCACTCCGAAACCAATCCAATATGGTCTCTCCCTTTAGCCAAAGCAAGGTGGAGGTAAACCTTCTTATAACACAAAAACACTATTTCTTACAATGGATTTGAAATAAGAACAGGAGAAAGATTTTAAATCTTGTGGGGCACTTGGATGATCAATTAGAGCATAAGAATTAGCCATCCAAAAGCCCACACCCTCTTTTTTTATAGAGAGGGATGATTTCTTTCCGTTGGTCACCCATCAGTCAACTGCTACCTTTGGCAGTCGACTGCCGCCGTTACAACGACTTCTGAACACGTCAGATCCCAACCATTGTAGTCTAACGGAAGACTTGGCAGTCGACTGATGTATCCATCTATCGACTGATGCCTCCATAGTTGACTGATCAGTCGGCTACGGGAGGTTCTGTGCCCGCGACTGTCGTTGACTGATAGACTAGCAGTCGACTGTCATTCCTTGGCAGTCGACTACTAGGCCAGAAACCCACCAGTTGAACACCAGTCGAACTCAAGTCGACTTAGAGCAGTCGACTACTCATTCATAGTAGTCTACTGATGCCGGGTAAACCTCAAACTTTATATCGGTTTGAGCGTCCGACCGTCGGGTAAAACCTCAACCCATCGGTTGAGCATCTGACTTGTCGGGTAAAACCCTAACCATGTTGGTTGAGCATCTGACTTAACTAAACATGTTGGGTATAACCTCAACCAACTCGGTCGAGCCTCTAACACTTAGCCATTACGACCAAGTTCACCTAATGAGCTACTTACATTTCACTCATTCTCTCATCTCACTTGAAGTCCCTCTCCGAAGCTCTCTTCGTTCGCGACCACGTCTCTCGCCAACACCAAGCGCACGGCTTTGCAATGCTCCTTCACGTCTCTTGCCCTCGAAGTCTGCTTCCTTGGCTTCTCTTCAAGTCATCTCGTCCGACGGTCCCTCAGATGCATCAAGAACACGACTTCGTAATGCTCCTTTGCCGACTCAAGCACGAGGTTGTGAGTTGGTGATCTTACCAATGTTATTCATCATATGTGTGAATTACTAAGTCCTACATGACTTCAACACACATATTAAATTCACAATAATATCCTAACTTAAACCTTTGCCACACACATCAAAACCTTAATCCAAACCATAACTTGGGTCGATTGCCCTAACATAACTTTAAGCAATGGTTTTTATACATTGGACGTATCCAGTGACATTTTCAATAACGAAGCGAGCAACAAGCGTGCTCGGAAAGATAATCAATTAGACTCTTATATGTGCCATTGTCGTCTTAGCCATGTAAGCAAGAAAAGCATGTCCGAATTACATCGATGTGGAATTCTAGAATCGTTTAAATTAGATTCATACGATACATGCGAATCATGCTTAAAGGGCAAGATGACCAAGTTACCTTTTACTGGAAAAGGTGAATCGGTGGGAGAGTTTCTTGGTCTAATATATACTGATGTATGCGGACCTATGTCAACTCAAGCTCTAGGAGGCCATAGCTATTTCATTACCTTCACCGATGATCACTCATGGTTTGGGTATGTGTTCTTGAGGAAACACAAGTCTGAAGCCTTTGAAAGGTTCAAAGAATTCAGAAATGAAGTAGAGAAACAACTTGGAAAGAGTATTAAAATACTTCAATCGGATCGAAGTGGTGAATACTTGAGTCAAGAGTTTCTAGATTATCTAAGGGACAATGGTATATTGTCTCAATGGACTCCGCCGTATACACCGCAGCTGAATGGTGTATCTGAGAGCCAAACAGAACCTTGTTGGACATGGTTAGGTCGATGATGAATCATGCGAATCTTCCCAAGTCCTTTTGGGGCTATGCACTTCAGACTACTGTTTACTTGCTAAACAGAGTTCCGACTAAGGTAGGCTCTACTACTCTATATGAGATATGAAATTGTAAGAAACCTCATTTATCTTACTTGAAGATATGGGGTTGTCCTACTTATGTGTAGTAGACTGTATCAGACAAACTGGATGCTAAGTCTGATAAATAACTATTTATTGGGTACCCTAAGAAAGCAAGGGGTTACCAATTCTAACATCTTGTGGAACAAAAGGTGTTTATTTCAAGACATGTTGTGTTTCTAGAGAAAGAGTTTCTCTTGCAAGAAAACAGTGGGAGTGACATTGAACTTGAGGAGGTTTAAGAGACTCCAATAGACATTGAGGAGATACCTGGTCAAGAACCTCAACCGATAACTCATAGTGATGAGACATCGGCTGAACCTATTGTGACACCACATCTTCGTAGATCTGGTAGGACATGCAACATTCTTGAGAGATATGGATTTCTCGTAAGCGAATCGAACGACGTATTTCTCATTGACGATGAGGATTCTACCAGTTATGAAGAAGTTCTAAAAAGTTAAAAAAGGGACAAATGACTTGAAGCCATGAAGTCGGAAATGGATTCCATGTATGAAAATCAAGTTTGGAACTTGGTGGACACACCTGAAGGCATTAAGCCTATAGGGTGCAAGTGGGTTTTCAAGAAGAAAACCGACATGGATGGTAATGTGATTACCTATAAGGCTAGATTAGTGGCGAAAGGTTATCATCAAAAGCAAGGTGTTGATTATGATGAAACCTATTCACCAATTGCTATGCTTAAATCCATTCGAATTCTCCTAGCCATAGCAGCTCATTATGATTATGAGATGTAGCAGATGGATGTGAAAATGACTTTCCTTAATGGAAACCTACTCGAGGATGTGTATATGATACAGCCTGAGGGTTTCACATTGGTTGATAAAACCAAGGTATGCAAACTTCGACGGTCCGTATATGGATTGAAGCAAGCATCCAGGAGCTGAAATATCCATTTTGATGAGGCAATCAAAAGGTTTGATTTCTCACAAAATCTGGACAAACCTTGTGTGTACAAGAAGGTTAGTGGGAGTGCAGTCGCGTTCCTAGTATTGTATGTCGATGACATATTACTTATAGGAAACGATGTTTCTATCTTATAGTCAGTTAAAATGTGGTTATCCAAAACATTCTCCATGAAAGACCTGGGAGAAGCGACCTACATCCTCGAGATTAAGATCTATAGAGATAGATCGAAACGGTTGCTTGGTCTTTTGTAGTCTACATATATAGACCGAGTGCTAAAGAGGTTTAGCATGTCGAAATTCAAGAAAGGTTTTCTTCCCATTAGGCATGGGATGCACCTTTCGAAGTCTATGTGTCCGTGCACAGAAAGATGAAAGGATTTGCAAGAGTAAGATTCCTTATGCATTCGCAATAGGATCTATCATGTATGCTATGTTATGTACAAGACTCGATGTATCGTATGCTCTGAGAGTCACGAGCAAATACCATTTTGATCCAGGAATGGATCATTGGGTGGCTGTTAAGACAATTCTTAAGTACTTAAGAAGAACTAAGGATGTGTTCCTAATATATGGAGAAGGTTATATGGTAATACGTGGGTACACAGATGTCAGCTTCCAGATAGACAAGGATGATTCCAGGTCTCAGTCTGGTTATGTATTTACCTTGAATGGAGGCGTAATAAGTTGGAAAAGTTCCAAGCAAGACACTATAGTGGATTCTGTCACTGAGGCAGAATACATTGTAGCTTCGGAAGCAGCAAAGGAAGCAGTTTGGATCAAGAAGTTCATCTTTGAACTTGATGTGGTCTCATCAATGATCCAAACATGTGCTTCGCCACTATCATTTGATCAGAGAGATCATAAGTAGGAAGAAAATACAAATCGAGAAGATTCCCACTGAAAGGAACTTAGCGGACCCTTTAACTAAGGCCTTACCTCAAAGTAAGTTTGAGGGGTCATGTTAGAGCTTATGGTATTGGATATGGTAGCAATTGTTATTAGGCCAAGTGGGAGTTTGTTAGTAATATATGAGAGGTATCCTAAGGCAATTGCCTTATGGTTGTACCATTTATTTGATAAATGAAGATTTACTATTTGAGTATACATGTTTTCATGTATTTGATTAAATCTTAAACTCATTTATTGAATATCCGTAGTACGATTCACAACATGGGAGAATTTGTGATTGGATCACAACTAGTAAGTATCTCTACATGTGTAATTGTGATGTATTGGAATTATCCCTAGCCGATGAATTGATGGATTCGGACGCCATCGATTCTGTTGAGACTAGCATGAGGTATACTTTTTAGTTTATCCAAGCAGCTGTTCCTCATTAGCTGGAGACATTGGGATATCTGAAGTTAATCATGGATGCTAGTTATGACAACTAGTTCATTGGAGTGACCAGCTATAAGACTTCATATGGTTCTTTGCATATATGGATATGTCAATGAAGTTCTTACAATAGCTTAAGTGCGATTTTCCTTTGACTTGCGGTATTCAAGTCATCTTGGTCTTGAAGACTTATGCTTTGACATCTTAAGCAAGCATCTCCGAGGTGATGTGGACCCAGGATGATTGGGTATAAGTCGAAGTGACCGAAGGTGTTTGAATAGCCTACAGAGGATTCACCGCTCCTTGCGAGGAGATGTATACCCTATGACCTCTCGTCGGATTGTTACTAAAGTCTTTAGCCAAAGCATTACATGTTTAGAGTATGGTACTCTTGGATACATGTGCAGTAACTAGAATCTGTAAGACGAGAAAGTAATACTTGGGTTAGGTGTGACATAGTCAACCTAGTGGGGACTGACACAATAGACTATGTCCTGAACCAAGTGGGTATAAGATGAGTGAAGGTAATGGGGCATGATTCATTGTAGCTGCTGAAGGGTTTCAAAAATGGTTCTGGGATCAACCGTTGATTTTTCGGTTAATTGGGGATCATGATGTACTACTAGGTGCCACTCATGATCGTTATATAATTAATTGTTAATTATAGATGGCCAATATAAACCGGGAACCTGTTTGGTCACACACACAATGAGCATAATCCGAAGGATTTAAAATGAGTTTGAGAATAGGATTCTAAGATCAAGAGAGATTTGGTTTGGTTGGACCAAACAAAGAGCGAGTATGAAATTATTTCAGTCGCATCAGAAGCATGGATGGGATGAGTCTTATGAAGACATGATGGATGAACCAAATCGGTTTGGTTCTAATCCAATGGTGGAAAATAAACCAAAGTGGTTTGGTTTGTTTTAAACGAATGAACCAAAGTTGGTTTGGTTCGTTTTAACTTAAAATAGACCAACGCGGTTTGGTTTATTTTAACTTAAGTTATTGGAGCGGGTTAACAGATTTTGGTTATGAACCAATAACCATTAAGAGAATGTGTTCTCTATAAAAACACGGCTTAAGGGTTTTTCGTAGACGACTTAAAAAGTTTGAACCCTAGCCGCCCACCTCCTCTTCTCTTCTTCTCCTTGCCGCCTAAGGAGTTGCTGCCCAACCTTGGATGCCGCCCATTGGAGCTACTACTCCTCATCCTTGCCGCCGGCCACCCACCAGCCACCGGCAACTCCTCCGGCCATCCTCTCTTGGCCGCCGGCGACCGAGGAGCATCCGACCATCTCTTCCACTACAAACAAGCTGTCCAGTTTCTGGACAGCTTGTTGTTCTCCTCATGGAGAGGTCGTTTGGTCAGCGTTTTGCACTCCGAAAATGACTTACTTGCCGGGGATTGGATCTCCGGCAATCCTCATAGGTGGAGGACCAAGGTTTAGTCAATTGGTTGACGAAAATCGCTTCCGAGAAGCGAGTTTGTGGAGCTCATTTTTAGATCCGAATTTGATTCGGATTGTGATCGTCTCTCGGATCACATCGTCTTCGACTCAAGGCTAGTGACTTTTGCGAAGATGAGGCTCGTGGCTTTGTGAAGCTATCCCGACGATACTCGGCGTGGATATGGATAGAGGCGTTTTAGCAAGGGTCACTACAATTGATGTCATTCCCGCTATGCGTGATACGTCAGGTATAACTAGAATAAATTTCCTTTTATTGCAAAATTTTAAATAGCGATTGTGTCTACACATGTTGTATTCTGCATGCGTGTGATGTGTGTGTTGTAATAAAATTAGTTTATTATTTGTTTTTTCTTCCGCTGTGTGCATGTTTACGAAACATGTTCAAACACACACTCGCCACGGTGACGAGGAAACCCAACAGTATGGGCGGGAGGGAGGATTCGAATTGCTTCGGAAAAGGAAAGTTGGAGGTAGTATTCATTGCATTAATCACTGGTTTATTACCTTCCTTACCTGGTGGTTGTGCTTCCTTGTTTGGAGATAAGTTTCCACACTTAGTGTGCTTTCTAAATTGCCAAACATAAGAAACGTAGAGCTGGGATTGGAGAAGGAGAGCAATCTGTTCAAAGTAGTTAATATGTGGCCAATGCTGATAAAGCGGAGGCAGTGTTGAATGATGAGGTTTCGATTGATGACGTGACAAATGATGACCTTCCTTACCTTCCTTACCTAGTGGTTGTGCTTCCTTGTTTGGAGATAAGTTTCCACACTTAGTGTGCTTTCTAAATTTCCAAACATAAGAAACGTAGAGCTGGGATTGAAGAAGGAGAGCAATCTGTTCAAAGTAGTAAATATGTGGCCAATGCTGATAAAGCGAAGGCAGTGTTGAATGATGAGGTTTCGATTGATGACGTGACAAATGATGACATGATACGTGGGGAGATCCATTCGCCAATCCAGGGTGCTGCATTGGCTGAACCGGTGGATGAGGGGGATGGACAAGTGGTAGGTCTTGCTGAGCAAGAGGAGAAATGCGCAGATGTTGATTGGAGGGCTATGAACCGGAGAAGGAATCGACTTCACCAAAAGTTGAAGGGCCAGAGGTGCAGGTGGAGGAGGAAATGATTGAGGGTGATGGGGGGGGTTGCTACGAAGGAGGAAGGGGCTGATAGGGCCAGGGCAAGACTTTTCACGGACAACAGGAAGATGAAGCAAGCGATGCATCTGGATCATTATGAGGCCAAGGGTGACCGCCTTGCGTTCGAGTATGATGATCTTGACACTGTTGAAGACACCATGGAATTCTTTTTGGTTGGTTGTTTTATGGGGCTATATCTGAGGAGAAAAGGGGTTATTATGGTGGTTGAACAATGAAAGGTTGCATACAAGCTCTTCATGCATAAGAGTGGATGGGTGGTCTACCATTTTGATACGCAAGATGATCGTGATAGTGTTCTGCAAGGGGGGTCGTATTTTGTATTTGGTATTCCAATTTTCTTGAAGATTATACCGCAGTGTTTCTTGTTTGATGAGGATGGACGGCATGTTCCTGCTTGGGTCCAGATTCATGGGCTTCCTCTAGATTGTTTGTCACAAAAGGTGCTGAGTATGGTGGGTTCGGAGATCGAAAAGCCATTGTACATAGATAAGTTGACGCACATGCGGGAGCGGCTTGTGTATGCTCGCATGATGGTGGAGGTTCCGGTGTTTGGGAAGAGGGTGTTGGAGTTCCAATTACATTGCCGACTGGAGCACATGTGGATCTTTGTATAGTCTATGAGGCATTGTCGGAATTCTAGGAGAAGTGTCGGAGGATTGGTCATCGAATTGATTTTTGTCGGAGTGGTGTTGAATCCGCAGGACCGCAAGTTCGGGCTAAGGGAGGAGCTGATGTGCGGGGAGCGAATGGTCTTAAGTCTACCCATCGTCATTCGCAATCTGCTAATGGTCAAGGTGTACCGAGGAGGCGATATCAAACACCTTCAAGACAACAAGAAAGGGTGCCTAATCAGAATGTTCGTGCTGGGTATCCAAAAAGACAGAATCAGTTGGCAATGGTGCCAGTGGCTAGCCCAGTTCTGGTTGCGGTGGAGCATCCCTTGTTGTCATATCCTACTTCGGAGGAGGGTGAGGGAGCTAGGGGCATCATCCAGCAAGATTGTCAGAAGGAGGGTGCAGTTCTAAGGCCAGTTGAGGTGGTGAGCTCGGATGGTGTGCTAGTGGGTAGCCGGTAAGATGTTGTGTAGGTGGAACAGCAAGTAACTCATGGTAAGGAGCTAATACAGGGACATGCTGTGTCTCCAAGAGCTGGTCATGTGCAGGGGGTGCAGACGGTGGTGCGGAGTGTAGTGGGCATCTTGGAACATCGGGCTGCTCAACCTTCTCAAGGGGTGGTGGTTGCTGGGGGGTCTTCTACTTCTTCATCCACGGATGCAACTTCTTCTTTGGTAGTGTCTGCTTCAGATTCTACCTTGGTAGCAGGTTCAAGCAACGGTATAAGAAGTAGAGCTGGGAAAGGAGTAGTGCGGGCAGATCGAAGTGGTCATCAACTACAGATGCGAGCAGTCCATGGAGGTGTCCAATGAAGCTTGCTGCATGGAATATTCGGGACTTTCACAAGTCCCTGAAGCAAGGGGGAGTGAAGCACCTCCTTGGGCATAAGGATATTCAGATTATGGCGTTATTGGAGACAAAGTTTTCGGAGAACTCACTTGATCAGATTATGTAGCGATAGTTTGTAGGTATGGGGCATGTTCATAACTTTAGCATGTCTCGCCGTGGATGTATTTTGCTATTATGGAATCAATAGAGGGCTGATTTTGAGGTCATTCGGATGTCGTATCAGTTCATTCATTGGCATATACGGTGTCGGGTCTCCGAAAGGGCCTTCTTAGTGACTTTTGTCTATGGCTGCATTCCTTTGGTGCACGACGGCCATTATAGGAGGTGCTTATGGAGATTGGAGGGGATATTTCGGATCCTTGGATGGTTATGGGGGATTTTAATTCAATTTTATCATTGGAGGATAAGCTATTGGGAAATTGGACGTCGCTAGAGGGGGGGGTGAATAGCGTGTTCATCGTTGCTTGACGAAGTTTGATCGTGCTTGTCTACAATCGTTATTAGCACAGCGGAATATAGAATAATAAATAAATAACAAAACACAAGCACACAAACACAACGATATAACATGGTTCAGAACCTTAGGGTTCCTACTCCACGGGTTGAGCTCAAACGAGCCCTAGCAATGCAAACACCACTAATAACTCCTTCTCAACAATACGTCGGAGGCAGAGAAACCTCGTACAATGATTACACAAGTAATACTAATAAATACAAGCAATTACAAATGAAATACTCAAAAATACGTAAAGAAAACTTTACAAATACGCTTTTGGATGCTTGCTTGTTGATCATCTTGGACTAGCCTTGAAGAACTAGAAAGCATCAACTATTCCCCTTTAAATTGCCCAAGAAAATTGTTGTTAAATCCTCCCTTTCGAGCTCCCTTTAAAGCTGCAACTTAGGCTGATTTTTTCCTAGCAGTCGACGGCCATAAGGCCCTAGTCGATTGCTCCTGTAGTTGTTGTCTCACAACGACATAATCCAAATCGACAAAACTCCAATGGATACACTGGCAGATGACTGTCATTACCCATCAGTCTACTACTAGCCTCATAGCTGACTAATTAGTCGGCTATTGAGCGTTCTGAGCACCAACAGTCGACTGCTCAAGCCATCAGTCGATTGTCCAATGCTAGCAGTCGATTGCCAAGGCTTTTTGCCGTAGTCGAATACTAGTCGACTCATAGTAGTCGGCTACTAGTCGACTGCCAAGTATCAAAACACTTGACCAATGTTACTAGTCGACTGCCAAGTGTCAAAACACTTGACCAATCGACTGGTCCAAAGCCCCAGTCGACTGATAACCTCAACCATGAGGTTTAACGCCGAGTATGATTCCCTCATACTTGCTAGACCACCCTTAGCCTAGACCTAAGTCTTCTAGCCACCTCCGTCAGCCTCACACCTATCAGAACCCTCCAAGTCATCCATGACTTATTCATCCATACGCTAGCCTTCAGGCGCTTCCATATGCTATTGTCATGCTAAGCTGGTCTATACCGCCAAGGCACATTTAGACTACGACTGCCAAGACTACCACTTGGACTTTACGTTGCCAAACCATTGAACTTATATTGCCAAGACTTCCTCTTGGACTTTACGCCGCCAATATCAACCCTTGGACTTCCCTTGCCAACCCATGTTGGACTTTCCATTTGCCAAGACTCAAGCTTGGACTTTCCCTTGCCAAGACCCATGCTTGGACTCTCCATGCCAATCCATGTTGGACTTTCCAATTGCCAAGACTCAAGCTTGGACTTTTCATGCCAACCCATGTTGGACTTTCCAATTGCCAAGACTCAAGCTTGGACTTTCCAATTGCCAAGACTCAAGCTTGGACTTTCCAATTGCCAAGACTCAAGCTTGGACTTTCTATGCCAACTCATGTTGGACTTTCCAATTGCCAAGACTCAAGCTCGGACTTTCCCTTGCCAAGACCCATGCTTGGACTTTCCATGCCAAGTACCCAAGACTTGGACTTTCCATTTCCAAGTGTCCCACTTAGACTTCTCCATACGCCCACATGTTCAGAAATTCGAAGGATAGGCCGCCCAATTGTCCCTTCAAATTTCTGAACATGTGGGTGTTGCATGATGATTTCAAGAGGGTGGTGGTGGAGTCATGGGCACCTCCGGTCATTAGGAAGATGCAATATGTGCTTAAGGTCAAGTTGGGGTGTTTAAAGTGCAAGTTACGGGAGCTAAACAAGGAGCATTTTGGGCATATCTTAGAGAAAACGAGGAGGGCCAAGGCTGAATTGAAGGAGGTGTGATAATTGCCATTTTATTGTATTATTTTGGTCCTTAATATCACTGTTTTTATCCTCTCGAGTGATTTATTATTGATTATTATCATGTTTTATGAGTTTGATATATTTTTGGACCTTATTGTAAATTCTCCTAATTTTTGGACTTATATGCAAATTTTATCTTTGTTTGTAGGAGATCGAGATGAGCCACTGGACTAGACTCAAGTTGGATCAAATATGGCTTCATCTGGGGTCATAATGGACATTTCAAGATGATTTAATCTGAGCCCTTCATCCAGATCGGAAGGCGAATGAAATCAAGGGTTCAGATCTGAGCATTATGAACCATCCAAGGAAAGTGAGTGATTCTGAGCCATCCATCTAGATCTGGAGCGATCCGGCCCGCACATTAAGATCTACACGTCTTGGTCGTTCATCCGGACCGTTGGATCGTGATTATACCTTCAGACGGATCAGATCCGTCCATTTCAAATTAGACTGATTTCAGCCGTTGGATGGAGCAGCCTAATTAAGCAATTAATATATCCATCAAACCCTAGCTTGTTTGGACGGGTAGGATCAGATGAGGCTCAGATCGGATGGCTAAGGTTTTTCATTTAATAAAACCTACCTTCCCAGCTGAAACAGAGAACACGCAGAATCTGATCGAGCGGCGTCTTCTTCCTCATGGCCTTGAGCGGCCATCGGCTACTTACATCGCAGCGGCGATAATCCGGCACTCCACTCTGGCGACCTTCCCTCCGACAGCCGGCGATGATCCCAGGCGAGCCTCGGCGGACGATTAGATGTTGTGATTCGGACAGCTAATCGGAAGAGGGGCGAGCGCGGGATTCCGACGAGTACAACCTTCACCGGCGTTCACTCCATTCCAGCGGCTAGGATAGGCCTTCCCTTTCTCGCCGGAGCCACCCACATGCTGCGCCAGTTTAGGACAGTGCCATCTCCACCGGTGAAGTTCCACCTCACTGTCCGGTGACTCCACAGCTGCCGGAGCGGTGATCGCATTCCTCCGTCTGTCCGTCCTCCCTATTGCACCGATCGAGGCAGCTTCGCATTCACCGCCGGAGTGGCTGTTCGGTTTGTTGTGACCGCCGTGTGGTTACCGGTCATTGTTTTATTTGGATCAATATGGATGTTCATGTGTATGGTTGTTTATG
Organism: Wurfbainia villosa; assembly: GCA_025175895.1. Classification (NCBI taxonomy): domain Eukaryota; kingdom Viridiplantae; phylum Streptophyta; class Magnoliopsida; order Zingiberales; family Zingiberaceae; genus Wurfbainia; species Wurfbainia villosa. The sequence continues at coordinate 29,236,586 of CM046000.1, read as the reverse complement.
TGTTCGTTTGTTTACGTGTTCATCTTGTTAGATTATGCATTCGTTAGTAGTTGATTAGGTTTGTTCTGCTAATTGTTTGTTTGTTTACTTGCAATGTTATTTCTATAGATTTGATTGTTGCTTAGTTGTGTAATTTTGTTCGTCATGCCTTTGTAGGTTAGTTTAATTTCTTGTTGCTGACGTACTAACTCCATCAATTAAAATTGTCCAATCCATGCATCGTATAGTGACAGTGCGGTGCCTGGTTGGAGTGCTTTCATTATTAGATTAGATTTCATTTACATTCGACCAGTTGCCGTATAGTGACAGTGCGGTGCCTGATCGAATTGCTTTCGTTTATTGCATTTTGTTTATTGCAATTTTTAGTGACTGTTTGACTACTGTGTCGTATAGTGATAGTGTGGTACATGGTTAAATTGTTCACCTTTGTTTCGTGATCATTGTACCGTATAGTGACAGTGCGGTGCGTGATTATTTACTTTTGTGCATTAGTTAGATTTACTTCCTGCAGATTTAATTTCTATGTTTGTTTATCAGAATTGATTCAACATTGCATCGTATCGTGACAGTGCGGTGCAAGGTTGAATCGTTCTTGCATTAGGTTAGCTTTGAATAATTGTTTTGATAATTGTAAAAACCCCCAGTGTTTACTTCTGTTTAAAAACAAACGTCTAGCCATTAGGTTCGTTGGGAGATGACCCGAGTCAGTCCTATACTGCATTAGTGTAGTTAGGGGGTTCGGTAAATAATTTGGGAACGGTATCATGACAATTCACCGCTTATCAAGGTGCAAAGGGGTATACTAGGCGGAGGGCCTACCCCCGAGGGTTATGATCGGATGAGGAAGCAAACCACTCTTCTTACAGAGGCGGAGAAGCAGTTTTTCCAACAACGAGTGAAGAATGTTTACCTACGGAGTGCAGACAAGTGTACTAATTTTTCCATGATATGGTGAAAAGGAACAACAAGCAGAATGCAATTATTATGCTTGTTAAGCGGGATGGGGAGCAAACAGCGAGTTTGGGGGAGATAGCAAGTGAATTTGTGGACGCTTTTCATGACTTACTTGGGCATAAGGAACAATGCAGCCCCTTGGATGGTAGCTGCATTTCTGGCCGGTGTTTGAATGCCACCCAAGCTGCGAGTCTGTTGGAGGAGGTGGGGGTCTTGGAGATAAAGGTGGCTTTGCATGATATTGGTGGTGAGAAGGCACCGAGTTTGGATGGTTATGGTGCGAAGTTTTTCACGGTGGCGTGGGATATTGTTGGAGTAGATTTTGTTGCTTCTATTCAGGAGTTCTTTAGGGAGGGGAAGTTGCTTAAGCAATGGAACCGTTCTTTGATTTCCTTAGTGCCGAAGGTGGACCATGCTCCAAGAGTTTCTGATTATCACTCGATATCTTATTGCACTGTATTCTATAAGGTTATTGCCAAGGTAATGGCGGGACGGTTGGCAAAGGTATTGGGGTATTTGCTTGATCCAGCGCAGGCAACGTTTGTGCAGGGGCGTTCTATTGGAGATAACATTTGTTTGACTCAGGAACTGCTTCAGAAGTATGAGTGGAAAAGGCTTTCTCCTAGGTGTATTCTCAAGGTTGACTTGAGGAAGGCTTTTGATATGATTGATTGGGATTTTCTCATGATGACACTCGTTGGTTTTGGTCTTTCCCAACGTTACTATGGATGGGTTAGAGAGTGTGTTACGACGGGTTCATATTCTATAACTCTGAATGGGGGCATTTATGGTTTCTTTAGTGGTCGCCGGGGGTTGAGGCAAGGGGATCCACTTTCGCCGTTGCTTTTTGGGTTAGTCATTGAGGTTTTGTCATGAAGGTTGAGGGATGCTTCCTTGCTTCCATCTTTTCATTACCATCCTATGTGTAAGGAAGTTGGCATCACCCACCTTGCTTATGCGGATGATCTGATGATGTTTACATGGGCAAATGTTAGCTCGATCACGGTGCTTGGGGGCTACTTGGAGCGGTTTGCAGCTGAGGCGGGTTTGAGGGCTAATCCATTGAAGTCACATATTTATATGGCGAGTGTGGATGATGTGACGAAGGCCCAACTGCTAGGCATTATTGGTTTTCAAGAGGGTACATTCCCATTCAGATATCTAGGGATTCCACTTGCAGCGGAGAAGTTACGCATTGCTAACTATGGACCATTGCTCGAGGCTATCACGCGGAAGGTCAATGCTTGGCCAAAGCACACCTTATCTTATGCAGGCAGATTGGAGTTGGTGGGTTTTGTTCTTCATGGGTTAGTGTGTTATTGGCTTTCTATTCTCCCGTTTTCTTGTGGTGTGATTAGGAAAATTCATGGCATCTGTCGGACATTTGTATGGGCTTCTAAGCATCCCCCGGTGGCATGGAGTACTATATGTCTCTCAAGGAACCATGGTGGATATGGGCTTCGGGATCTACGGGCATGGAATGAGGCTTTGATAAGCAAGATGTTGTGGGACATAAAGTCAAAGAGGGAATCATTGTGGATCAAATGGGTGAACCAACATTATATAAAGGGGGCTGACTTCTGGTGTTGGGAGGCTAAGGCATCGGATTCGCCTCTTATCAAGCGGCTTGTGGAGGTGAAAAGTAAGATCCAAGGAGGGGGCGGTGGGATTGGTGAAGCAAACATGAGGATGCTTGATTGGTTTGCGGTGGCAAGAAAAGGGACGGCGAATGCATATAAGTTCTTCCAACCGAAGGCGTCAGTGGTACCTTGGCATCAGTGGTTTGGAGGCCTGAGATTATGCCAAAGCATCGGTTCATGCTTTGGTTGCTTGCTCATGAGAGGCTGCAGATAGTGGACCGTATGGATCATGTACAGGATAAGGAATGCGTGCTATGTCAGAGTAGCCCTGAGTCGAACCCGCATTTGTTCCTCAAGTGTCCTGTTGTAGGGATGTTGTGGAGTAGGGTGCGGCAATGGTTGGAGATTAAACATGATGGCATCAAGGTGATGGATCTATTGGCATTCATGGGGCAACGCTACAAGGGATCGGGTCGGAAGAAGAGAGCCAGGTACCTAGGGATTTCTTCCATGATATATGTCCTATGGGAGGCTCACAATCGATGCCGATTTGAGGGGCTACTGCTGGATGTGGATAGGATGGTGTGTAAGGTGCAAATACATGTTCATCGCTTCATGGAAGGATAGGGCGAACAGATATGGATGTGGAGGGTCTAGTGTTGTGATTTCTCCTTATGTTCCTCCTTGTATGTTCTGGTTGTTTGTTATCTTGGGTGTGTGATGTTGATGTGTGTTGTATTTGGAACGTTGTGGTCTATGCAGACCACAACTAGGGATGCATGATGAGTTAGTTATTGGTGCAATTGACCTAGGTCACGATTGACTGGACTCAAGTTTGACTTGAGCAGTATTTTGATGTTAGACAAAACATATGGCATGTGATTGTCATGGGAAGACCAAGTGTGTAGCCTTGGTCACATAAGTCCAAGTGTTTAGCCTTGGAGGTGAAAGTCCAAGCATGGGGCTTGGCATTGAAAGTCCAACATGGAGTTGGCAAGGGAAGACCAAGTGTGTAGCCTTGGCCACGTAAGTCCAAGTGTGTTGCCTTGGCAGTGAAAGTCCAACATGGGTTGGCATTGGCAATAGGAAGCCCAAGTGTGTAGCCTTGACGGTGAAAGTCCAACATGGGTTGGCAAGGGAAAGTCCAAGTGTGTATCCTTGGCAATGGGAATGTCTTGAGTACTTGGCAAGGTCACTTGTCTCATGGCTCGGATCCTTGAGTCAGTGAAGTATGACATGGGGATAAGCTGTGAGATTAGTGCATCCGAGGGACCGTCGGACAAGAAGCAATGGAGTTAAGCTAAAGGAAGCAGACTTTAGGGCAATACATGAAGGATGGCATGGGAAGAAGCCGTGAGATTAGTGTATCTGAGGGACGTAGGACGGAGGAAGAGAGCTTTGATGGAGAACTCCATGGGAGGATGAGGTGAACTTGGCCAAGTGACTAAGATTAGTGTTGGATGCTCTAACATTGGTGTTTGAGGTTTTACCTGATGGTCGGATGCTCAAACAACTTGTGTTTGAGGATTTACCTGACAATAGTTGACTGGTGGTATGGACTACGACCGGGTGAAAGTCGATCGCTCGATGTCATATGCCTTGGCAATCGGTCATCAACATTGGGCATCGATGGCTTGAGCAATGATCAGTCGGGTCGACGCAAGAAGAATGCTCGATTCGATCGATCGGCTATGAGGTTGGCAATGATCGTGGTGGTAATTGCGATCGAGCCAAGATATTCGTTGGCTTGAATTATTGAAATGTCGGTGGCCGGCTAGAGGGGGTGAATAGCCCTAATCGTCGTACGGTGAAATTCGATCATTCTTGAGTCTACAATCTTGTTAGTGCAGCGGAATAACATTAATAATACTAACAAGATATACAAATACACACAAGCGCACAAGAGACAACAATATACGTGGTTCGGAACCTTAGGGTTCCTACTCCATGGGGTGAGCTCAATGAGCTCTAGAGATGCACACGACAATACTCAAACTCCTTCTCGACTACAACTCGGAGGTGGAGAAATCTCGTACAAGAAATTACAATAGTGATACAAAAATAAAAGCCAAAATACAAAGATAATACAAAAGAGAACTTTTACACAATTGCTTTGATCACTTTCTTGTTGCTTGCTTTGGTTTGCTCTTGAAGGACTGGAATGTAGCAGCAATTCCCCTCCAAAATCGCCCCAAAAATCCTTGTTGAAATCCACCCCAAGCTCCTCCTTTTATGCTTGTCTCGGGCTAATTTAGCACCGATAAATCGACTACTCGTGACCTCCAGTCGACTGTTGCTGTAGCCGTTGTCTCACAATGGCCGAATCCACGTTGGTAAAAACCCAACAGATAACCATTAGTCAACTGATCCTACCCATCCGATCGTAGTAACCCCATCGATCAGTGCTCGACGATCACTCAACGAAAGTGTTCAGGCTCGATTCATACGATCGATCGATCTCCATCATCGATCGGCGATGGCATCGCGATCTGACCGCCCTCCATCGACAGTCGACTATTCAGCCAGAACCTGGTCAGTCAAACACCGATCAAGTCCAATCGACCTATACCAGTCGACTGATATCAGGTAAAACCTCAAACACCAAGTTGTTTGAGCATCCGACCATCGGGTAAACCCTCAAACACCACATTTGAGCATCCGACACTCAGCCTAAGCCACTTGGCTAAGTCCACCTCATCTCTCATGGAATTCATCACTGAAGCTCTCTCCCCTCGGCCTACGTCCCTCGGATGCACCAAGTGCATAGCTTCGCAATGACATCCTTCGTGTCTCTTGCCCTCGAAGTCTGCTTCCCTTGGGCCTCACTCCATTCGCTCCCCGTCCGACGGTCCCTCGAATGTACTAAGTGCACGGCTTCGCAATGTCATCCTTCACCGACTCAAGGACCCCGAGCCTAGTGAACTTTCCAAGTCCTCAAGACTTCCCACACCAAGCCTCATGCTTGGATTTTCATGCCAAGCCCCATGCTTGGACTCTTCACCACCAAGGCTACACACTTGGATTTACGTGGCCAACCCTATGTCGGACTTCCCATGACAATCCCATGTCATGCGTTTTATCTAACATCAAAATACAGTTCGAGTCAAACTCGAGACCTAGGCCAATTGCACTAACAATCTCCCCCTTTTTGATGTTTGACAAAACCTCAAACCAAGTCTACCAATTATCCTCAATTGACAATTCTCACATCCCAATGAGAATTCCAACTATCCCAATTGGTAACTTCTCCCTCTTTTTGACATACATCAATAAGGTCCTCCCCAAGGGTATGAATGTCTCATATCCCAATGAGATCTTACAATCTCTCTCTTGGAGGAACACATGCCTACAATCTTTCTAGTGATAAGTCTCATATCACTTAAGAGAGGCAACCCAATTTTCTTCCCACGAGGAAAAAGTAAACATCCATCTTCCCATGATGGATACCTCTTCCTAAAGGCTTGCTCCCCCTTGACCACTGCACCAACAATGTCCTTGGAGAGTCCCTAAGCTAATAGGAACATATAAACAATCAAAATTAAGGCAAAGTTCAACAACAAACTCTCACACACCTTAAAATTGATACTCACCCTAAACTCTTCTCCTAATCCATATCCAATGGATTTCCACCTTTTCTAATGCTCTCCAAAGCATGTCCTAGTGTTAGGAGTGGTTAGGGGACCAAAACATAGCTGAACATGGGCCTAACAACCATGGTTTACCCAAAATCAGCATTATCAGTCGACTCTCTCAGAGATCAGTTGACTCCTTCCCATATCAGTTGACTGATAATTGCAAAATGCAGTTTTCAGTTTTTCAGAAATGAATTTCTGAAATTCGTAAGTAAATATACATAAGTTGAAAAATTATGAAAATTCATATGTATATTACTTATTATAATCATTATGGGTGAAAAATATTAGAAAATTATTTTACCCACAAAATAGTGAGATTGATACAAAGTTCAAAAGTTTAAAAAAGCTTCAATATTGTGCCCTCTTTGTATCATCTCATTCAATGGTGATTGCTATCAAAAGATAGACTTCACCAAGGTTTTTCAAAATGATTTTGAAATGTTTTTAAAACCTTTAATTTCATTTTCCTAAACATCTCACTTGTATCTAGATGTGTGAAACACATACAAGTCAATTTATAGTGAGATGTGGGGTTTGTTCGTTTAGGGTTTCATGCATATCTCTAGGCAACAATATTTGATTCCCTTCAAATCATGTCTTAGTCCTTAAATCCATTTTATTTATGCATGAATGATGATTATGACATAAATGATACAAAGATAAAAACATGTGCCAAAATCATGATGTCATGACATGTGAATGAAATCTAAGCATACATGACATATAGAAATAACCCTAAAAATGATCATGACATTTTATATGATAAAACTAAATATGATGTCACATCATGGCAAGACAAACAAAGCATGTCAATTATAAGATACTAAGTATAGAATACCTAAGTGTTAAGCCCAAATTGACATTTCTATAATCAAATCCATTTTTGCCTTAATGCCAATTATCCCCCTAGTGTGCCAAAAACCCAAAATGACACATCGTTACTTCTAAGACCTAATTGTGCCAATTGAATCATTTTTCAACTTCTCAAAGCACATTGGCACATCCTAAGGTGTCAACTCACCATGGTTAGGTTAACTACCCATCCACTTAGGGTTGACACACCCTAACCCATCTAGCGTGAATCGATTATGCTCCTAGGAACCCAATATCTATTGGAGCTCCTTGGGTTAACAAGATATTCACTAGGGATAACTTCCCTAGATACATTCCTAATGACCCTTTTTGGTTTTGACACCTTAGTCAAATGGGTCTTTCCTAGGTCAACTCTAGAGGTGACTCCTCCTTTGACCTTCTTAGTGGCTACCTTAGATTTCTTTGAATTTTTAGCCACTAAGCACACATCATGGCTAATCTTAGGGATAACTTCCCTATTAGCCTTGATCTTTCTAGACCTAGAAATAGTTCCATAATTAAATGGAACATTGTGATAAGACTTAGGTTTGTGACCCAAACCTTTCTTGCCTTTTATCGGTTCTTGTCTCCTAGGTCTTAAATTTTGATCCTTTGACCCCTTAAATGAATTTGTAATTATTGCTAGGGTCTTCTCAAGTTTCTCAAGCCTTGACCTCAAGGCTTGGTTTTCTAGTTCTAATTTTCCCAATTTTGATTTTTTATTAATCTTTTGGGAATTGTTTTTCTTCTTAGGAATATGCCTAGATTTCTTGGGATTAATGCCTAGATGGTTTTCAACTTTCCTAATGGACTCTTTAGGTAAAATGGGTTTAGAATTGTTGTTCCTAGGTTTGTCCTTAGGTAAACTAACATGCTTGGCACCTAAACAAAAATATTTATTCCTACTAGCATGCTTTTCATTAATAATTGCAAGAGAGCTAAAATAATTCCTAGCATGCTTCTTTGTCCTAGAAATTGAAGGTGCATTAACTAAATTTACCTTAGGGTTAGCTTTAGAAGGTCCCCCTACATGAGATGCTCCTTCTTGCCCTTTCTTCTTTCCTCTAGGGCATTGGCTTCGGTAGTGTCCTCTTTGGTTGCATTTAAAGCACACAATATTCTCTTTTCTCTTTCTAGCAAGGACTCCGACATCCTTTGACTTTTGGTGCCGGTGCCTTTTCCTTAGACAATTTTGGGCACTTACTTTTGTAATGCCCTTTCTCCCTACACTCAAAGCATATAATGTGATTTTTATCTTTAATTATAATGCATGAGTTACTTAGGGAGGTGGAATCCTCTTGATCTTCACTTCTCCCAGATGTAGATACTTCTTCTCGTTCTTGTTCCGGGATGGAAGACCTCTCCTCCCCCTCAATACTAGAGGTGGAGGTCTCCACCAAGTCATCCACATTGTCAAATGTAGATGAGGATTCCTCAACATCCTTGGATCCGGATGTTGATGGGCATTCTTCCTCGACTTCCTTTTCTACTTGTGCCGATTCGAGATGTTTATTGAATTTGATCACTTTATTCCATAAATCTTTTGCATCCCTATAATTACCTAATCTAGACCAAATATGGTTAGGAATCAAATCACTTAGCAATTTGATTACCTTGAGATTTGTCTTGAAATCCTTGATTTGGTCTTTGTTCCATTTTGTCTTTTCTATTGGCATGTTGTCTTCACCTTTAGGCACTTCAAAACCATTTTCAATAATTAACATTATATCAAAATTGGTTTCGAGATATACCTCCATTTTTCTTTTCCACAATTGAAAATCCCCTTCGAATTTTGGTGGTTGGAAGTTGTAGCCGACCATATTGTTGTGCTTGTGTTGGCGGTTAGTCCTCGACAAGCTCCTCGCTTTAATACCACTTGTTAGAATGTTGGTGGCCGGCTAGAGGGGGGTGAATAGCCCTAATCGTCTTACGGTGGAATTCGATTGTTCTTGCATCTACAATCTTGTTAGCGCAGCAAAATAACAATAATAATACTAACAAGATATACAAATACACACAAGCACACAAGAGACAACAATATACGTGGTTCGGAACCTTAGGGTTCCTACTCCACGGGGCGAGCTCAACGAGCTCTAGAGATGCACAGGGCAATACTCAAACTCCTCCACGACTACAAGTCAGAGGTGGAGAAACCTCCTACAAGAAATTACAATAGTAATGCAAAAATACAAGCCAAAATACAAAGACAATACAAAAGAGAACTTTTATACAATTACTTTGATCACTTGCTTGTTGCTTGCTTTGATTTGCTCTTGAAGGACTAGAATGCAGCAACAATTCCCCTCCAAAATCGCCCCAAAAGTCCTTGTTGAAATCCTCCCTAAGCTCCTCCTTTTATGCTTGTCTCGGGCTGATTTTGTGCTGATCAGTCGACTGCTCGTGGCCTCCAGTCGACTGATGCTGTAGCCGTTGTCTCACAATGGCCAAATCCACGTTGACAAAAACCCAACGGATTACCATCAGTCGACTGATCCTACTCATCAGTCTACTGGTAACCCTATCAGTCGAGTGTTCGGTGTGATCACTCGACTGGAAAGTGTTCTGTGCCTAAATTCGCCCCGATCAGTCGACTGATCTCCATCATCAGTCGACTGATGGCGTTGGCAGTTGACTGCCCTCCCTCTGTAGTCGACTGTTCGGCCAGAACCTGGTCATTCAAACACCGGTCGAGTCCAATCGACCTAGAGCAGTCGACTGGTACCTATACTAGTCGACTGATGTCAGATAAAATCTCAAACACCAAGTTGTTTGAGCATCTGACCGTCGGGTAAACCCTCAAACACCACGTTTGAGCATCCGACACTCAGTCTTAGCCACTTGGCTAAGTCCACCTCATCTCTCATGGAGTTCCCCATCGAAGCTCTCTCCCCTCGGCCTATGTCTCTCAGATGCACCAAGCGCACGACTTCACAATGCGATCTTTCGCATCTCTTGCCCTCGAAGTCTACTTCCCTTGGGCCTCACTCCATTCGCTCCCCATCCGGCGGTCCCTCGGATGCACCAAGCGCACGACTTCACAATACCATTCTTCACCGACTCAAGGACCCCGAGCCTAGGGAACTTGGCAAGTCCTCAAGACTTCCCACACCAAGCCTCATGCTTGGATTTTCCATACCAAGCCCCATGCTTGGACTTTTCACCACCAAGGCTACACACTTGGATTTACGTGGCCAACTCTATGTTGGACTTCCCAAGACAATCCCATGTCATACGTTTTGTCTAACATCAAAATACAGTTCGAGTCAAACTCGAGTCCTGGGCCGATTGCACCAACATGAATGCCAACGTGGATTGGGTCATTGTCTCACAACGGCTAAAGGAGCAGTCGACTGGGGTCTTATGACAGTCGACTGCTAGGCACTGAATCAACCTGAGACAAGTATAAAAGGAGTTTGGGGAGGATTTCCACAACGATATTTGGGGAGATTTTTGAGGCAAATTGCTGCTGCATTCTAGACCTTCAAGAGCAAACCAAAGCAAGCAACAAGCAAGAGTTCAAAGCCATTTGTTGTAAAGTTTTCTTTACGTATTTTATTTCGTCTTTGTATTTGCTTGTACATTTTTGTATTACTTTGTAATTGCTTGAACGAGGTTTCTCCACCTCCAACTTGTTGTCGAGAAGGAGTTTTAGTAGTGGTGTGATCATCACTAGAGCTCGTTGAGCTCACCCCATGGAGTAGGAACTCTAAGATTCTAAACCACATATATCGCATGTGTTGTGATTGTGCTTGTGTATTCGTTTTCATTACTATTAGTTCCGCGGCATATTAACGAGTATTGTAGACAAGCATGCAACGAAAGAAAGATTTCCAACGGACAATGAGAAAGGCTATTCAACCCCCATTTCTAGCCGGGCCATGATCCTCCAACATTGGTGTGTATGTTGGGTGTATTTCCCATTGGGCATTTGCCCATTATATATATATTTACCATTTTCTATCACGCCCCGAGAGTATGCCGCGTCGAAAAGCAAACGGACGACATCTCCCCTGTACGTGGCAACATTTCGAGTTAATACAAGGCTCGTAGGCCACAACAACAACAATATACATATATATATGAAAACAACAACTACACAAAATACAACGGAAACATAATACAACATCTCAAACTACACACATGCATACCGGTATGACTAACACATCACAAACATAACGAAACCTCAACAAAATCCGAATCCACAACATAGTACATCATGAAAACTCCAAATACAATACACTCATACGGAAAGCCCAACACGACCACCAGAGTCTCGGAGATGAGATGAGATGTCAGCCAGCGGTGCTCCAAGCCGTCACGAAGACTTCTACCTATTACCTGGGCGACAGAAAAACCCAGGGTCCATGGTAGTGGTGAGTAAAACTCAGCAGGTAATAGAAAAACATGTATATATGTAATATCACATGTAATTCAACAACATAATCTAGAGGTGTTGGTGCAACAAGCTCCAAGTATTTATATATGTTTTGATGTTTGGATAATCATCTAAGTTAGGCAATATCTTGTGATCTAATTGCGAAAATGTTTTAAGTGATAGGGAAGTCCAAGTATGATCTTGGCAAAGGAAGTCCAAGTATGATCTTGGCAAAGGAAGTCCAAGTATGATCTTGGCAAAGGAAGTACAAGGGATGGACTTGGCAGCGTAAGACCAAGCTTGTAGTCTTGGCAGCGTAAAGGCCAAGTGAACCTTGACAAAGGAAGTCCAAAGTAAAGTCTTGGCAGCATAAGTCCAAGCTTGTAGTCTTGGCGGCGTAAAGTCCAAGCATTTGGCAACCCAAGACATGACGAAACCGAAGGAAGCTCTTGGAAGCAAAGCGCAAAGGATGAACAAGTCGCGGACTCGGAGGGATCCTGAAGGCGCAAGGCTTATTGAGGAGCTAGAAGGTTGAGTCTAGGTCTAGGGTATCAAATCAAGTATGAATTACTCTTACTTGATGAGTATCGATCCGATCGATACGATGTATCGATCGACCGTCGAGCGTTCGACTAAGTCGGTGAAACTAACCATCGATCCGCTGGCGTGAGCGATCGATCGATATCGTGATCACCGATCGCCAAGGGCATCGATCGACCGATCAAGGGGAATATCGCCGCGCACGAATGCGGTCTCACTCGATCGCGCCTTGATCACTGATCGATCACCCCATCACCGGTGATGGAGGAATCCGATCCGATCACTGGCCGTTAGAAATTGCGGCTACGAATCTCCGCGGAGATCGCATTTGTCGTTAGCCCGCAATGATCGATGGTAAGCATCACGATCCGATCGAAGCCCAACGGGAAAAACATCCCCTCTTCTATAAAAAGGGGTCATGGGGAGCTTGGTGAAGCTAGTGCTCTTGCTCCAAACTACACCTACGTGCTCACCAAGCTTTCCAAGTGTTTTTAGCAATCCAAAACCTCCTCTTCTCTAATCCTAATCTTCCATCATTGTAAAGAAGAGGAGTGCATTGTAAGATAAGGTTTCTTTACCTTGGTTCATCCAAAGGAGGTTCTAGTGAAGATTGATTAGGGCTAATCCACCTTACGGATTGCCGTGGAGTAGGAGCGTCATCTCCGAACCACGTTACATCGGGTGTTAGCTTTGTTTCTTGTTTTTGTTTGTGCTTATATTTGTATTGCTTCCGCTAACATTTTTGTAGAAAGAAAGAAAGGCTAATCACCCCCCCCCCCTTAGCCATTCCAAGGGTCCTAACAAGTGGTATCAGAGCCCGGATAGCTTGGAAAATCTCAACATCAACCAAGACATCAATGGCTCTTCAAGAGGGATATAGCACCGCTAAGCCACCGCTCTTCGATGGGAGCCATTTTGCGTATTGGAAAGGTAGGATGAAGTACTATCTTATGAGTAATATTGAAATTTGGCATAGTATTGTAGATGGCTTCGAAGAACCGGTGGATGAACATGGACATCCTATTCCAAGCAAGGATTGGACAAGAGAAATAAACAAGAAATTTGAATCAAATGCAAAGGCCGTCCTCACCATCCAATGCGGTGTCACAATGGAGCAACTCAACAAGGTGGGGCCTTTTGAATCCGCCAAGGAGCTATGGGAAAAGCTCATTGAGCTAAATGAAGATTCCAAGGAATCAAAGAGGGCCAAGAAGGACCTATTAGTTGGACAACTTCAAGCCTTCCAAATGAAGATGCATGAAACCGTAAGTCAAATGCATGGAAGGTTCAAGGAAATTGTGAACGGACTCCATATCATAGGTGAGCGAGTTGACAACCGGGATTTGGTAAGGTATATTTTACAAGCATTTCCTAGAAATTCTTTATGGACTTCTATAGTTGATGCCATTAAGGTAACTAGGGATCTTTCGCAAATTAAAATTGATGAATTATTTTGTGAGTTCGAATTACATGAGCAAACTAACATGTCCTCTAAGGAAAAGGGTTTAGCTCTATTTGTTGAGAAGAAAGAAAAGAAGAAGAAGGAAAGAAAAGAAGCATCATCATCATCCGAGTCCGAGAATGAGTCAAGTAGTGATGAAGACTCATCTAGTAAAATGGCAAATTTTGTCAAGAAGCTTTATAGAAGGTCAAAAGAGTTCAAGAATAGAGAAGCAAGGAAGGGGTCTCATTCCTCAAAAGGTAAATTTAGTGGTAATTCAAGTTTTAGTAATAATGTGATTCGTCATGCTTGCAACAAGAAGGGACACATAAAGCCGAATTGCCTGGAGCTAAAGAAGAAGGAGGAAAAAGAAAAGAAAAAGAAGGACAAAAAGGAGAAGAAGAAGAAGGAGGCTATGGTGGCTCAAACCACATGGGACACACCAAGCGTTGAAGACTCTTCCTCCGATGATGAGCTTTGCCACATTACACGCCACGTGGCACTCATGGCATTAGAAGATGATTCCGGCACATCAAGCCAAGAAGACTCTTCAAGTGATGAATCGTCATCTAGTGACGATGAGGTAATGAATTCTCCCAAGATTAAGCTTCTTTATAAATCAATTGCCTATCTTAAAGAAGCTCTAGATAAGTCAAAATCTAAGGTTAAGAGCATGAAGGTAGAACTAAAGGCCATTAGGGATGAAAAGCTTTCACATATTGACTCTTGCATGCTTAAGGAAGAAAATGAAAAACTTAAGGATGAGGTTAGTAAATTGAAAGTATGTTTAGAAAAATTTTCAAATGGCTCAAAGTGTCTTGATATGATTCTTAGTAGGCAAAGAGCGGTTTATAACAAGGCCGGTTTAGGATATAAGCCAAAAGAAAAAGAAGTTGCTTATATTTCATTAATAAATAGGAAAGCAACTATTAAGGGTAAGGTTAAGAAAGCTTGGGTACCTAAGAAGTTTTTACTTAATGTTACCGGTCCAAATGTTTGGGTACCAAAAGCTTGTGTTTTTCATGTGATTTAGGTAGGAGAGCGAGGTATGTGGATTGTGGATAGCGGGTGCTCAACACATATGACCGAGGATGTGAGCAAGTTCTCCACAATTAAATATGTGAAGAAGGGAGCGGTGTCCTTTGAGAATAGTGGAAAACTCAAGATATTAGGTAGAGAATAATTGAGGTATCCCCCAAAATTGTTATTCACAAAGTCTTGCTAGTTGAAAATATGAAATTTAATTTATTAAGTGTTAGTCAACTTTGTGATGCAAACTATCATGTCTCCTTTGAATCCTCTAAATGCATGATTAGACACAAGGAATTAAATGATTGCATGTTAGTTGGATATAGGAAATCAAATATCTATTATGTTGATCTTTCATATGCTTCTAACATTTCTACTAAGTGTTTTGTTGCAAAAGAAGAGGAAAGTTGGCTATGGCATAGAAGATTGGGGCATATCAACATGAAAAACATAGCCAAGGTAGCCAAGATGGAGTTGGTCAAAGGGCTACCAAAGATCAAGTATGTCAAGAACAAATTGTGTGATGCATGCCAAGAAGGAAAACAAACAAAGGCATCACACAAAGGTAAAACCCTAACCAATACCTCTTTACCATTAGAATTATTGCATCTTGACTTATTTGATTGCCATAGTACTCCATCTTTAAATGGTAATAAATATTGTTTGGTTATAGTAGATGATTTTTCTAGGTATACTTGGGTCTATTTTATGAAACATAAGGATGATACCTTAGAAATAATCATAGGATTTAGTAAAAGGGTTGAAAATGAAAAGAGTATCAAAATCAACCGGATCCGTAGTGATCATGGTAGTGAATTTGAAAACCTAAAATTTTCACAATTTTGTTTAGAGCAAGGGTACAAGCATGAGTTCTCTTGTCCTAGAACACCCCAACAAAATGGGGTGGTGGAAAGGAGAAATCGTGCCCTACAAGAGGCGGCTAGGACCATGCTTAATGCATATTCTCTTAGGGTATATAGAAACCCTAACCATCAAAATGGGGTGGTGGAAAGGAGAAACCCTAACCATCAGTCGACTGCTTTGGGCAGAGCAGTCGACTGATACTGTGATCAGTCGACTGCCAAGGGCATCAGTCGACTGATCAAGGGGAATATCGCCACAGAATGCAGTCTCACTCGACTGCTGCCTTGATCACTCGACTGATCACCCCATCAGTCGACTGATGGAGGGATCAGTCGACTGATCACCTGGCCGTTAGAAATTGCGGCTACGAATCTCCGTGGAGATCGCGTTTCAGAAGCCGTTGGCTTCGGCGGCAGTCGACTGATGGTAAGCATCAGTCGACTGATCGAAGCCCAACGGGAAAAATAGCCCCTCTTCTATAAAAAGGGGCCATGGGGAGCTTGGTGAAGCTAGTGCTCTTGCTCCAAACTACACCTACGTGCTCACCAAGCTTTCCAAGTGTTTTTAGCAATCCAAAACCTCCTCTTCTCTAATCCTAATCTTCCATCATTGTAAAGAAGAGGAGTGCATTGTAAGATAAGGTTTCTCCACCTTGGTTCATCCAAAGGAGGTTCTAGTGAAGATTGATTAGGGCTAATCCACCTTACGGATTGCCGTGGAGTAGGAGCGTCATCTCCGAACCACGTTACATCGGGTGTTAGCTTTGTTTCTTGTTTTTGTTTGTGCTTATATTTGTATTGCTTCCGCTAACATTTTTGTAGAAAGAAAGAAAGGCTAATCATCCCCACTCTAGCCATTCCAAGGGTCCTAACAAGAGGTACAACAGGTATATCAACATAGCATATAAATACAAGCATATACCGTCTAACCAAATGAACAACGTAAAATGCAGACATACCAGAAGTCTGCTACGCTACTATGATCCAACCTGAACATATATCCAACATATATATAACAGGAAGAGTAAGATCAACTCACAATATACTCAAGTTATAGGTCAAGGTATCTAATGGTCTGTCCAACACATATACCAGTATCTAACACAACCGTATAACATATGCAAGAAACATGCATGAATATAATGTACAATCAAATGCAGCAAGCATAATACAATCAAATGCAACATCACAATAAACATATATATATATACTGCATCTATATATATATATTAATCTCAACCATGCATATATATATATATATATATATATATATATATATATATATATATATATATATATAAATAAATATATATATATATATATATATATATATATATATATATATATATATATACATGCATATATGTATATATATATATATGGTAATATGCAAAGCGCCATCATATACGGCAATGCAGCATGCATGGTCATGCCTGCGCACCCCTACTCGCTACCACGACCCCAGTGTGGCCTAGGTGGCACGACATGACAACTGTCCCAACTCAACACCAACCACCGCTATAGAGTGGCCGAGTGGGCAGTATGATCAAGTAGCATATGAGCGTAAAGAGCTCGCTACACAACGGGGGTCCTTGCTGCTGGCCACTCCAACTAAAACTACCAATGAGTGGTCGAGTACCATGCACCCAGGACAATTGCACACAACTCCAACTACCATCGTCTATAATGGTAGAGTGCGGCACAACAAATGCTCAGCTCTCACACCAGTTACTCCTCTGAGAGTAACTTGGGAGGCAGGATGACTGACGACTCTCTCAACCCCAAGGGGAGACGATGTCGTCAGTATGCATGCAATGTCATGAAGGTACTGTCTCACATATAGACATCTACCACAGACTCTCTGTTCAACAAAGAGTCATAACCATCTGATCCATACACTCGCTATCCTGTAGAGAGTCGTACCCAACTGATCGACGGACTCTCTATCCTGTAGAGAGTTGTACTCGACTGATCATGGCAAGCTAGGACCACCAGTCCATAGCGACACACTATTTACGACTCACCGAACCATTTATACAACACGTGGTTGGTAAATAAGTGTACAACATACGAGTATTGGTATAACTCCTCCATTTAGGGCATTACTTACCCATGGATGACCTTTTTTGTCAATTTATAAATTTGGTTATAACCCGTACTCTAACATCCACACCCTACTAAACATCTAGGCCTATTTACATCACATCTATAACCCTAAATCATAATAAAAGGGAATGTGATATCAACCTTTGAGTAAATATAGCCAACGACAAGTTCAAGCATAAGATAACATGATCATATAAGATGATCATGCATCTAAATCTGTATGCATTAAAACTACCTGACCAGGGTAGGAATTACCCACCTGCTTTGTAGACACCAATCGTCTTCACGTCCGTGAATATCTCGAACCAAAATCCTACAAACAAAACATATATGATCCAATCCTATACCAATTCTAATATTAGGATCAAATCATAATCCTACATCAACTTTATATCTCGATTCGTAGCCCAAACATAACTACTACTTCACAGCCATTACAACGACAACAACCCATTTACAACACAACTCCAGCCTTACAACTTCTCACACAGCCACCCACACTCAAGCACTAATTACCAGTCTTGAAATGGTTCTTAACAACCCACCAATCCGACAAATAATAGAACAAACGAATCCATATCCAATCAGCAAATAGACAAATCACGCACCAACACCTCAATATTCAAATAACCATCCACCATCGATAAATCTCTAACACACGGCCGATTCACCTCTTCGTGTCCAAGAACCGCATCATTAACAACCACACTAATTTAGGGATCTAACTATTTAAAACACTTCGTTAAAAACCATAACTTAACTGATTCATTCATTCACAGCTCTATCACAACCCATGGTTACACTTACAGAACCTCATTGTCCCTTTTACGAACTATTCATAGCCACACCTTCATCGTCGGCATAGATTCACAGCCCCTCCCCATCTCCACAGAACACGCACAACACACACAACTCAAATGAAAACCCAGCCAAGCAACTCCCACAACACATCACAGCATTCAATAGACCAAAACTCCTACCTCAGCCAACTCCACCGATCACACACAGGACTCATGCTCACAGCTGCCCAACCCTCACTCCGGTAGGCACCATCGACAACAATAAATCAAACTGGACAGCAGGGAAAAGGAAAACTCAAGATATACCAGCGCTTGCAGATGCACCGACGACCCAATTTGCTCAGTTCGTCAAAAATTTGTTGCTGCCCTAGCACCAGCAGTTTACGACCTACACGGGAGCAAGGCTTTTAGTTGGAGATGGATTTAATCCGAGATCGGGGAAAGGAGATACTTACCGATCAGAAAAGGAGAGATCGCCTGCTCCGGCAGAAATCGTGAAGGCCTTCAAATCTTCAGTTCACCGGCGCAATCGACGGCCACAAACTTACTGCCCTAGCTCCACCAGCAGCCTATCCCCAACAACCAGCAGCACTCTTTTCCCTATCCCCTGTTCACCGACAGTAACTCCTCGCTCCGGCGTGGATCGGTAACAGAGATCACAAGTCGCACTACTGCCTCCCATCGGGAAATCGCCAAATCGAAACCTCCAGCCCGTCCCAGGGAGGCTGGCGAGATCGCCGGTCACCGCTTACTGAGGGGAGGGACGCGAGGAAGAAGAGGTTGCTTGGCACTGCAGCGATTGTGGCAGGGATCGACTCGGTGGTGCTTTTTCGTCTATGGGTGTTCGGGAAGGTAGGGCTCCACGAGAAGGTGATG
Source organism: Wurfbainia villosa (assembly GCA_025175895.1). NCBI lineage: Eukaryota > Viridiplantae > Streptophyta > Magnoliopsida > Zingiberales > Zingiberaceae > Wurfbainia > Wurfbainia villosa. The sequence goes on along the minus strand of CM046000.1, from coordinate 29,217,535 downwards.
AGGTGCAGTGAAGAGGAGGCATCACTGAACGATAAAGGACAAAGGGAAAATGCAATGGTGAGGAACGGTCGGACGGCGAGAAACGCCCGTGAGGATGGAGTGTTGCGTGCGGTGAGGGAAAAGTCAAGAGATTTGGCATTAAGAAGGGGAAAACAGGTCGGGTTGGGTCTGTTTACTGGGTTGGATCCAATAATCCTATAAGATGTAAACTCAATTCCGATTAAACCCCCTTTAAGACTATTAAATCTCTCTCTGCAAATTGTCTCAGAAATCTCCGTTTAAGTCCAGAAAAATTTCTAAAAATTTCTGAAAAATTCCATAAGATAATTTATCAATTAACGAGGAATATTTTATTTTATTTTATTTTTTCCGGTATTATATTCTCCCCCACTAATAAAAAATTTGGTCCCTAAATTTCGTACAAACATACAAAATTACTTCAAGCAAGTTTCCAAAATGACCACATACCTTCCTTAAGTGAACAAATGAGACTATCGAGCTCGGATAGTGTCTTCCAGCTCCCAAGTAGCCTCCTCATCAATATGATGCTGCCATCCAACCTTTATGAGTCGGATGGTTTTGTTCTGCAACTGACGCTCGTTGCGACCAGGAATACACACTGAAATCTCCTCGTAAGTCGCATTAGACTGAGGTAGAATCGGAACCTCTTTCAGAACATGGTCAGATCGCGCCGTGTATTTCCCCAGCATAAAAACATAAAATACATTGTGAACACCTGCAAGTGTCGGAGGTAAAGCCAACCGATAAGCTACACCTCCATAATCCACGACACAAGATCTGAATAGATCCTCCAACGTCTAAATGATACACTCAGACTGTTCATCTGTCTGCGGATGAAACGTTGCACTAAGCCAAAGCTCTGTGCCCAAAGTCTGGTGCAAACTCTGCCAAAATCACGAGGTAAATCGCGAATCTCTATCCGATATGGTACTTAAAAGTACCCCATGCAATCTGATAATATTTCGGTAATACAACGCTGCCGGATGGTCCAACGAGTACGACCCATGAATAGGAAGGAAATGAGCTGATTTGGTTAGTCGATCCACAATCACCCAAATCGCATCACATCCTTTACAGATTCTAGGCAATCCCGTAACGCAATCAATCGTGATATGCTCCCACTTCCATTCCGAAATCAGAATTTTCTAGAGCAATCCAGCGAGTTTCTGATGTTCAGCCTTCACCTACTGGTATACTAAACATCGAGTAGTAAAATATGCTATAACTCTCTTTATACCATTCCACCAGTATAAACGTTTCAACTCTCGGTACATCTGAGTACCACCAAGGTATATAGCCCATCTCGAATGATGTGCTTTCTGTAGCAACTCTTCCTTAAACACTACAACTCTGGAACCCACTATCCTTATCAAAGACGGGGAATTATTTTCTCAAAAGAGGAGTCCATCAACCATTCAAAATCCACTCTACCACACACTCTGTAAGTGCATGAAAGACTATAGCGATCAATCTCACTTGTTACAACTGTTTGCGTACCAGTAACTCTATAGTAGCTACCCAGTAGCTAGTCGAAACTCCATGAGCACTTCTGCTCCATACAACTACAAATCCAAATAATAACTACTAAAGCCACGTCATATATATGACAGACTATCTTGTAGTTTCTTAACTGACGTAGGCATAAGATATGCCTCATTCAACTACATCGGAATCGTTCCAATCCCTAAAATGATGCATCTGCGTACATCATCCCTTTATCCACTCCGGAAGGATTAACTAATACTCATGTAAAAGTTAACCGCCGTCTAGGTCTTATAACTGGTTTCACCAGCTTCGAACCAAATGATTTCCATCATCACCTTTGTCAAACAAGTTCGTGGTATAGTAATGTCAAGCATTTTATCCACATTTACGGAATTAACCAAAATATACAAGGGAAACCACCATCTACGGTGGTCGAGTGCGCAACTCTAACTACCACAATCAACAGTGGCCAAGTTACGCAACTCCAACAACTACAAACTGATCCAATCGTGTCCAAGATACACGATTCTCAAATCCAGTGGTGACTAAATCGTTAATTAGTCTAACAACTTAATCAAAACTCATATAATTCATACCAAGTATGAAATTGTCGTCTTTACACACCTGCATCCTTTTTTTTACTCTAAGCTGATGATATATATTAATCATCAGAACGACAATGATAATTGTATGACATCATGTCACTACAATATCAATACTCCAGTCATAAACCAACCTTAAAGTATACACAAGTGTCTTTGGCTGATCTAAATATATCATCTATCCACAACGAAAGATATTCATTCACAACAACTACTGTATTTATCATTGATAATCGATGCATAATCTCAAAGGTTCATCCCTCTTTTAATAAAGAGTTCTAAATCTTCTCAAGGAGAAATACTGGAATAGATAAATATCCCCTCCAACTTCTCCTATAATCGCAACTTATGTTCTTCCCATTTCCATAGTGTTTAGCAACACTAATACCAACAAAATTATCATTCGTATGATGTATTCAATATCGACATTATCTTCAAAATCACTCCGTTCACCTACTCCACTTACCTATGCAATGGCAAGCCTAGGAGTTCATCCAAAACTACATCCGACTACTCTCGGATTATTTGCACATCCAAGAAACATATCGTACCATACTTCCAACAATTTGACCATCCGTAAGGATATGTCTACAGTAAAGATATGTCTATCCAAGTCTAAAGGCACCCCTTAACTTCTTAATTGTTGGTCCACATCTCACCTGAAAGTAGAGATACCACCGACCCACAAGTCGATGTATAGGAACCCTTCTAATCTAAACTAATAATGTTCTAGACCAAGATACCTGTAAACTACAAGTATCTCTCAATATATTAACCTTGAGGGTAAACTAAAGTAATACCCTAAACAATCAATTATCTATCGATCCGATCCAAAGGTTCTCCGCAGGTCTCGGCCTTTCTCCGAAGAAAATCAGATCATATCCAATAGTTCATGACAAAGCGATTGTATTTCTACGATGAATGATCCAAGGAATTTTCCTAGATCATCCGATCATGTCACTTAATCCTACGAGCTGCAACTGTAGAATACCGAATAGATACGACCATCGTCATATACTCTCTCCTCTGTACTAAGAAAATCACATCTGGGGGTAACTGTTATTGTCTGCATGAGTCTTCTGTGATGTCTTCTGCTGATGCTGCTTCTGTGCTGATCTCTGCTGAAGGGTAGTATTAAGGAACTCCATCCATGCTTGAGGTAGTAGGTTGCTGCTGATGAGATAACCTAATCTTCTATTCTGATCTCCGTTGTCGAGACGGTGCATCATTCTCCCGGAATACCACCGATAGTCTTCAACTGAGTCTTCAAAATACACCTCAAATGTACTAGTTGCTTACAATAGCAACAAATGTACTGATCCAACTGATAATCTGACTTCGCATGTCTTCGTGATCTGCACTGCATGCACATAATCCCTTCGGATTCTTTGTTCTAATTTCGCTGATGTGCATGAGACATCCTGATGATATGCGGTTGGTCTTCTATAATCGGAATATAGCTCAAGGCATATGACTCCGATCTTGCTCCTTTTATCCAACAGTTGAAGACTTCTGACCCAAATAAGTTGACCTGTATTATCTGCTTATCAGTCTCCAACTCTTTAACCCTTGTATGGAGTCATTTCTAAACTCCTGTCTCAATCCAATGTCTTCGGGCAGGATCTGGTAAAAGATCGCGGCATCCTGATCCAACTATAAGCTAATAACTCTGGGTGGCTTAAATCATCCATTCATCTTCTCGAGCTATTAGGTGGTCGTAGCCTCTGTAAGTCTCACGACTCTACACAGTACACTATTACTAAACGATCACCCTTTCTTGAAGCTCAAGAATTCCTTACAATGTGTCACGGAAAGTGACATGGGGAAATACTCTCCCTCAACATCACTAAACCATGTTCAAGTGATATATTATTTCCCAAATATTATTTTCTGCATTTATCACTAAATACCGGCTTGATCCCGATAATGGTATGCCAACAACTGTTCTTTCTCGGTATAACATGAGTTAAGTACTCAAAAGTACTCTCAAAGTTATACAACTCAGTACGAACAACTCAGGGATAAAATCCCTATGAAACACCGTAACCTAGCCTTCCGCTATCTGCATCAACAATAGTCTACTTGTCTTGTCCATTACCCAACAGGTAATGATCTGACTAGCATAATTAGTGAAAATCTCTAAGACTGTAGTCTCTGATTTCCACAAGAAATGTGACGACTTGACCCCTATTTTTCGACTCGGTATCAGTCGGCTCTCAAAGGTAAATCACCTTTTCGACACAGGTTCAAGACTCACAGACTTAACAGGTCGTTCTCATGGTCAACTAATACCACGATTATGAATAATAACCAGTATACTATAGGTTATTCCCTGTTATTAACATTAAAAGCATAGTCAACTAAAACCGGGAGTATAAACCCTAAAGGCCACTCCGGTTGGTCGCCTCGATGGACGACCCTTACTACAAGTCTGCACAGGTGTCATAACTCTATTGTATACACCTACTGATCAAGTTTAGATAAATATCTACTAAACCATAAGTTATCAGGAATTCGTACCTCGTGCTGCTTGGAGCTCAGGCCGCTGCCCATCTCATCTCAGAAAACCAAAACTGAATAAATCAACTCCCGAGAATCCAAGACTCGACACAAAAATAATATTGTATGGCATTGCAGAACCTAGGGCTCTGATACCACTAAAGTTGTCACACCCCGAGAGTATGCCGTGCCGAAAAGCAAACGGACGACATCTCCCCTATACGTGGCAACATTTCGGGTTAATACAAGGCTCGTAGGCCACAACAACAACAATATACATATATATATGAAAACAACAACTACACAAAACACAGCAGAAACATAATACAACATCTCAAACTACACACATGCATACCGGTATGACTAACACATCACAAACATAACAAAACCTCCACAAAATCCGAATCCACAACATAGTACATCACGAAAACTCCAAATACAATACACTCATACGAAAAGCTCAACACGACCACCAGAGTCTCGGAGATGAGATGAGATGTCAGCCAGCGGTGCTCCAAGCCGTCATGAAGACTTCTACCTATTACCTGGGCGACAGAAAAACCCAGGGTCCATGGTGGTGGTGAGTAAAACTCAGCAGGTAATAGAAAAACATGTATATATGTAATATCACATGTAATTCAACAACATAATCTAGAGGTACAACAGGTATATCAGCATAGTATATAAATACAAGCAAATAACATCTAACCAAATGAACAACGTAAAATGCAGACATACCTGAAGTCTGCTACATTACTCTGATCCGACCTGAACATATATCCAAGATATATATAACAGGAAGAGTAAGATCAACTCACAATATACTCAAGCTATAGGTCAAGGTATCTAATGGTCTGTCCAACACATATACCAGTATCCGACACAATCGTATAACATATGCAAGAAACATGCATGAATATAATGTACAATCAAATGCAGCAAGCATAATACAATCAAATGCAACATCACAATAAGCATATATATATAGACTGCATCTATATATATATTAATCTCAACCATCCATATATATATATATACATGCATATATGTATATATATATGGTAATATGCAAAGTGCCATCATATACGGCAATGCAGCATGCATGGTCATGCCTGCGCACCCCTACTCGCTACCACGACCCCAGTGTGGCCTAGGTGGCACGACATAGCAACTGTCCCAACTCAACACCAACCACCGCTATAGAGTTGCCAAGTGGGTAGTATGATCAAGTAGCATATGAGCGTAAAGAGCTCGCTACACAACGGGGGTCCCTGCTGCTGGCCACTCCGACTAACACTACCAATGAGTGGTCGAGTTCCATGCACCCAGGACAACTGCACGCAACTCCAACTACCATTGTCTATAATGGTAGAGTGCGGCACAACAAATGCTCAGCCCTCACACCAGTTACTCCTCTGAGAGTAACCTAGGAGGCAGGATGACTGACGACTCTCTCAACCCCAAGGGGAGACGATGTCGTCAGTATGCATGCAATGTCATGAAGGTACTGTCTCACATACAGACATCTACCACAAACTCTCTGTTCAACAAAGAGTCATAACCATCTCATCCATACACTCTCTATCTTGTAGAGAGTCGTACCCAACTGATCGACGGACTCTCTATCATGTAGAGAGTCGTACCCAACTGATCGACGGACTCTCTATCATGTAGAGAGTCGTACTCGACTGATCATGGCAAGCTAGGACCACTGGTCCATAGCGACACACTATTTATGACTCACCTGACCTTTTACACAACACGTGGTTGGTAAATAAGTGTACAACATACGAGTATTGGTATAACTCCTACATTTAGGGAATTACTTACCCACGGATGACCTTTTTTGTAAATTTATAAATTTGGTCATCACTCGTACTCTAACATCCACACCCTACTAAACATCTAGGCCTATTTACATCACATCTATAACCCTAAATCATAATAAAAGGGAATGTGATATCAACCTTTGAGTAAATATAGCCAACGACAAGTTCAAGCATAAGATAACATGATCATATAAGATGATCATGCATCTAAATCTGTATGCATTAAAACTACCTGACCAGGGTAAGAATTACCCACCTGCTTTATAGACACCAATTGTCTTCACATTCGCGAATATCTCGAACCAAAATCCTACAAACAAAACATATATGATCCAATCATATACCAATTCTAATATTAGGATCAAATCATAATCCTACATCAACTTTATATCTCGATTCGTAGCCCAAACAAAACTACTACTTCACAGCCATTACAATGACACAACAACCCATTTACAACACAACTCCAGCCTTACAACTTCTCACACAGCCACCCACACTCAAGCACTAATTACCAGTCTTGAAATGGTGCTTAACAACCCACCAATCCGACAAATAATAGAACAAACGAATCCATATCCAATCAGCATATAGACAAATCACGCACCAACACCTCAATATGCAAATAACCATCCACCATCGATAAATCTATAACACACGGCCGATTCACCTCTTCGTGGCCAAGAACTGCATCATTAACAGCCACACTAATTTAGGGATCTAACTATTTAAAACACTTCGTTAAAAATCATAACTTAACTGATTCGTTCGTTCACAACTCTATCACAACCCATGGTTACACTTACAAAACCTCATTGCCCCTTTTACGAACTATTCACATCCACACCTTCATCGTCGGCATAGCTTCACATCCCCTCCCCTTCTCCATAGAACACGCACAACACACACAACTCAAATGAAAACCCAGCCGAGCAACTCCCACAACACATCACATCATTCAACAGACCAAAACTCCAACCTCAGCCAACTCCATCGATCACACACAGGACCCATGCTCACAGCCACCCAACCCCCACTCCGGTAGGCACCATCGACAACAATAAATCAAACTGGATAGCAGGGAAAGGAAAACTCAAGATATACCAGTTCTTGTAGATGCACCGACGACCCAATTTGCTCAGTTCGTCAAAATTTTGTTGTTGCCCTAGCACCAGCAGTTTACGACCTACACTGGAGCAAGACTTTCAGTCGGAGATGGATTTCATCCGAGATTGGGGAAAGGAGACACTTACCAATCAGAAAAGGAGAGATCGCCTTCTCCGACAGAAATCACGAAGGCCTTCAAATCTCCAGTTCACCGGCACAATCGGCGACCACAAACTTACTGCCCTAGCTCCACCAGCAGCCTATCCCCAACAACCGACATCCCTCTTTTCTCTATCCCCTATTCGCCGACAGTAACTCCTCGCTCCGGCATGGATCAGTAACAGAGATCACAAGTCGCACTACTACCTCCCACTGGGAAATCGCCAAATCGAAACCTCCAGCCCATCCCAGGGAGGCTGGCAAAATTGTCGGTCGCCGCTTGTAGAGGGGAGGGACGCGAGGAAGATGAGGTTGCTTGGCACCGCAGTGATTGTGGCAGGGATCGACTTGGTGGTTCTTTTTCGCCTACAGGTGTTCGGGAAGGTAGGGCTCCACGAGAAGGTGATGAGGTGCAGTGAAGAGGAGGCATCGCTGAATGATAAAGGATGAAGGGAAAACGCAATGGTGAGGAACGGTCGGACGGCGAGAAACGCCCGTGAGGATGGAGTGCTGTGTGCGGTGAGGGAAAAGTCGGGAGATTTGGCGTTAAGAAGGAGAAAATAGGTCGGTTTGGGTCTATTTACCGGGTTGGATCCAATAACCCTATAGGATGTAAACCCAATTCCGATTAAACCCCCTTTAAGACTATTAAATCTCTCTCCACAAATTGTCTCAGAAATCTCTGTTTAAGTCCAGGAAAATTTCTAAAAATTCCTGAAAAATTTCACAAGATAATTTATCAATTATCGAGGAATATTTTATTTTATTTCGGTATTTTACATTTTCAAAAAAAAATTACTTGGTTCACAATTCAGATCGGATTGCTACTCCAAGGTATGTAATCCTCCTCTAAGACAACCTTGATGAGCAATCAACTAAAATTTCTCCGATTCAAAAATTTTCAAATTCGGAGAATGTACATTTATAAGAATTAAATGCAGACACCCTACCTTCCCTCTATAATAAAATTACAAGTGTAATACAATAAATAAAATTATATCGACCATTAAATGATGTTAGAAGGTAGTTCGGTTGTCGATGAAGCAATGAAACAGCAGGATGAGATTCTTTGGAATGTGAAATGATGTTGCAGAGCTTAGAGTGAAGATGATTGAGTTACCTTTCATGGCTTCTTTAACCATTATTTTATAGGCCTTTTTAAAGCACTTGGATAGTCCTCCAGGTGACTCTAACTCAAACTGTCGATTAGATAACTCAGCTTTCCCCATGATTCATTCCTATAATTTGATGAGTTTGAGTTCATTTTGATGCAACATATAAACACCTTAAACTTAAATCATTTTTCTAACATCTCACATATGCTTAGAGTATTTCAATATACACATATGTCATCTTATAATCTTTGTGAGATGTGATTGATTCTTTATTAAACTAAGGGATCATGCATTGCTATCTAGGCATCCTAATTCAATCATCCTACCTAGATGTCAAATATTGTCATTTGTCCTTAATTTCAATTTGATAAATAATCCATGAATATGATAATGACATATTAGATGTCCATAAGTTAAAAGTACTGTCAATGATGCATGATATCATGACAAGTTAGAAATCAACCTAAGTATTAGTATGACATTTTAAATAATTATGTGATGCATGATGTCATGATATGGTATGGCAAAGGTATAAAGATGCCTAAGTCTTGAATCTAATTTCTATTATCTAGGATTATGTCAAGTACCAAACTTGACATAATAATGTATTAACTTCCTCGAGTGTGTTAAATCTCAAACTTGGCACACTATTGACTCTAGCATAATTGTGTCAATTATGATCGATTTTCAACCTTTCTTTATTTCTATTGGTACATCCTAAAATCCTTTAGGATCATGTTCTAAATTTATTTTCAAAGTATAACTATACCTTGAAAATTCTCTAGAGTGTCAACTCCACTATGGTTAGGTTAATTACCTTTCCATTTTAAGTTGACATATCCTAAACTCATTTAGCGTGAAAGTATCACATTCCTAGGAACACAATACATATTGGAGCTCCTTGAGTTTTCTAGGTAATTACTAGGGATAACCTCCTTTGCTATCTTCCAAATAACTCTTCTGGACTTCATGGAAGCCTTAGTCATTGTACCCTCATCAAGGATAACTCTAGGGATAACTTCCCTTGTAACCTTGACTTTCCTAGACCTAGGATTAGTTCCATAATTATATGGAACTCTATGGTAGAATGTTATACTTTCCTTGGACTGTTATATTTGAGAGGTGTCCTAAGGCAATCACCTTATGATTTATATTATTTATTAGAAAAATAAAGATTCACTATTTGAGTGTACATGTTTAATGTATGTGATTGGAATTTAAACTCATTTACTGAATGTCCGTAATATGATTCATAGTATGAGAGAACTTGTGATTGGATCACAACTAGTGAGCATCTCTACATGTGTAATTATGAATGTATTGAAATATTCCCTAGTCAATGAGTTGATGCATTCAGACATCATTAATTTTGTGAGACTAGCATGGGTTATACTCCTTGGTCTAACCAAGCAGTTGTTCTTCACTGGCTGGAGACATTGAGATGTCAAGAGTTAACTGTGAATGCTAGTTATGGTAACTAGTTCAATGGAATGACCTGTTGTAAGACTTCATAAGGATTCCTGCATATATGGATATGTCTATGAAGTTCTCACTACAACTTAAGTGCGAGTTTCCTTCGACTTGAGGTATTCAAGTCGCCTTAATCATGGAGACTTATACTTTGACATTCTAAGCAAGCATCTCCTTAGAGATGTGGCACCGGGATGTTGGAGGATCGTGACCCAGCTAGAAGGGGGGGGGGGTTGAATATCCTTTAGCATTGTTTAATGGAAATCGTTCATTCATCGTGTGCTTGTCTACAATACTCGTTAATATCAAGCAGAAATAATAGTAATGAAAATGAATACACAAGCACAATCACAATAGACATGCAATATACATGGTTCGGAACCTTAAGGTTCCTACTCCACATGGCCAGCTCCACGAGCTCTAGTGATGAACACACCACTACTATAACTCCATCTCGACAACAAGTCGGAGGTGGAGATATCTTGTACAAGCAATTACAAGGTAATATAAAAGTACAAGCAAAATACAAAGATAATATGAAATACAAGTAAAGAAAACTTTACAACACTTTACTTTGATCACTTGCTTGTTGCTTGCTTTGGTTTACTCTTGAAGGTCTAGAATGCAGTAGCAATTCTCCTTGAAAATCTCACCAAAAATCACTGTAGAAATCCTTCCTAAGCTCCTCCTTTTATGCTTGTCTTGGGATGATTCCACGCCTAGCAGTCAATTGCCATAAAACCCCAGTCGACTGCTCCTGTAGCCGTTGTGAGACAACGACCAAATCCACGTTGGCATTCCAGCCAACAGATACATTGGCAGTCGACTACCAATTATCATCAGTCGACTGCCAACCTCGTAGCCGACTAATTAATTGACTATCGAGAGTTCTGCTTGCGTTTGTCCAGTCTGGAGGCTTCCAGCTATCCACCACTTCCATGGGAATCAGCTCATCAGCATTGCTTGCCGCCGCTGTCTCACTTGTCTTCTGGTCTGGCTGGCAAGTCTGGGCACTGGTATATAAAAACTGCTCCTTTTCTTCAGAATAATCTAGGGCACAAACAACATCACAGAGTAAATCTAAGCCGCTAGTATCATCCTGCAAGTCATCGACTACAGAAGCAACTTCCACTACAAAAAAATCATTTTTTGGCGACGAATTTTGCAACGAAATTTGCAAAAAAATTCGTTGCAAACTTTTTTTGCAATGAAATTTGCAACGAAAAAATTTTCATTGCAAATAATTCGCCGCTAAATTCTACAACGAAAAAATAAATTTCGTTGCCAAATTACAACGAATAATTATTTCGTTGCAAAATTCGTCGCCAAATTTGGCAATGAATAAATGTTTTCGTCGCCAATTTGGCGATGAAAAGACGATTCGTCACAAATTTTTGCGACAAATAACACTTTTCGTCGCCAAATTAGTGACGAATAAATTTTTTCGTCGCCAAATATGCGACAAAATTTTTATTTGTCGCAAAACTCTCCCATCCATCTCCGACCAATATAATGAAATTTGGCGACGAATATTTTTTTGTCGCAAATTTGGCGATGAAATATTATTTTCGTCGCCAAATTTACGACGAAAAAAATATTCGTCGCAAATTCTGATGAACGGAATTAACAAATAAAATTAAATTTGGCGACGAATATTTTTTTTCGTCGCAAATTTGGCGACGAAAATAATAATTCGTTGCAAAAAATTGAACTATCAGCCGACTGATTAATACATCAGTCGACTAGTAGCATGACGATCGGTGACGATCGGCTACGGGCGTTACGTGAGTTGCTACGATGGCGATCGATCGATGGATATGATCGGATCGTCATCAGAGCAACTCACGTAACGCCCGTAGCCGATCGGTCATCGATCGGTCGCGCTATCGGATCGATGTATTAATCATTCGACTGATAGTTTAATTTTTTGCGACGAATTATTATTTTCGTCGCCAAATTTGCAATGAAAAAAATTCGTTGCCAAATTCTGATGAACGGAATTAACAAATAAAATTAAATTTGGCGACGAATTTTTTTTCGTTGCAAATTTGGCGACGAAAATAATAATTCGTCGTTAAAAATTAAACTATCATTCGACTGGTAGCGCGACGGTCGATGATCAATCACTACCGGACATTCTCAGAGTGTTAGCAGATGGCGATCGATCATATCCATCACCGATCGCACCAAGAGTCGATCGATCATCGGCCACGGCGCTCAGAACTTCTAAGATACATCGATCGTGATATTGTATACCAGTCGACTGATGGGCAAAAAAATTTTATCAGTCGAGTGAATGTCAACATCAGTCGACTAATACATATAAATTTGCAACGAAAATTGTATTTTTGTTGCAAATCTGGAGGAAAAATTTTTTCAAATTAATCTTTTTTCGCTATTTTACAACAAACACACAACAATATTAACACAATTATACAACAAACAATAATATGGAAATCAAACCAATTTATACAGATAACAAATACATCTAAAGGTCTACCGTACCATTATCATCAGGCAACAGTTAAATACAACAAACTTATAAAAACATAAATATGGCATATGTCATAAGTCAAGAAGCTAACAAATAAACTTTCACAAATACAGTCAAAGATAACCAACATCATCACCATCGTCATCAAAAAACACATCATCATTTTCTCCATGACAGGGATCAGGCAGAGGAGGACCAGAGATAGAAGGAGGAAGTTGATTTGAGCTAGACGGTAACTGAAGATGTTGCATAATAAACATTTGTTTCCTTTGAACTTAGTTCATCTTTTCATTTAAGTCTTGAACTTTCTGAGCGTTTTGTCTTGATTCACTTTCTTTCTGCGCTAGTAACTCTCTCAAATGATTAACCTCTTCGGTTAATTGAATAACTTGGGCTTTTGATGCTGGAGAGGATGAAGAAGAAGCACTAGGGACTTTATAGGATCGACTCAAAGAGCCGAGTCCAAGTATTCTTCCACTTTTCGGTCCTCCAGATGCTTCGAGCCATAAATTTATATTGCTAACAGATGGCTCCGATTCGACTCCATCATCACTTGCTCCCGAATTTCTTTGTGAATGTTTGTCGTATTTCTCCTATTGTGAAAGAAAAAATAATTAAATATTAACATAAGAAATTAATTTTTTACAATCACACACCTTTATTGTTCTAGCTTTTTCACCACTCCATGTTTTATTCTTTTTTTGGAATGTACGGGTGAAAGTGTCAATAAATAATGGGTCTGTTCCCGTCTCCTTGGCCTAAACAAATTAAACAATTAATATTTATAAATTAGTGAGTATTAGATGTTGGATCGAGAAGCGTCGCTAGAGGGGGGGTGAATAGCGATCGTAAATCTTTTCTTTTTCGTTCGTTCGATACGCAAAGTAAGCACAGCGGAAAATAAATGAACACGTTTATTTTACTTGGTTCACAACCCAGCGGTTGCTACTCCAAGGCCCTATCGGTCCTAGACCGCGTACGGAGGGCAAAGCACTAAAACGTCTCCTCCTCGTTGGAGGTAGGAGACAACGATTACAAAAACCGAATATACGAGGATGAGGCAACAAGCCTACCTCACCTCGTTATGAAGATAAAAATACAGAATATAATATCAAAAATATTACTTGAATCTGCTGCCGACGAAGAAGATCAAAACTTGGCGTCGCGTCGGCGTTATGACGGTGTTGAAGCGTTGGCGTTGTAGGAGCACTTGATGAATAATTGATGTGATTTGGAGATGAATCCTCCCCTCCTTTTATAGACTTTAGCCTCTGAATTTGTCTCCTATTTCTTTGGAACGGATCGTGAATTTTTCCAAATTTTTATCGCGAAGTGGCCGCGTCAAACGTTATCCGTTTTGACCTAGCGCGTCAATCGCCGCCATCATCGATCGATGCCTCTTATCGATCGATGATACGATCGATGCATCTCATCGATCAGCGATAACGATCGCCCAATGTCCAAGAATGATCGCCAAACCGCCACTTCCTGCGAGTAAGAGATTAGCTCGGAAAATGATAAATACGACGGTTTCTAACCGTCCGATCTCGACCTAGACCTTCCACAGGAAGTCTTAGTCGAATCGTCGCCTACGGTCGTCCCCGTAAAGAGGACACGACCTTACAATCTCTCACTCACACGAGCTTACCTCGATAGTAGCTCTCGCTTCCGGCCTTCCACTCGATTCCTTCGGCTCCCTCCGAATTCACTCAAGTGTCGCCCGACCACCACGGCTTCCTCCGGGTGTCGCTAGCCTTCAGCTCCAGCTTTAGTACTTTTCTGCACACTTGATTTAGCTCGTGAGATAACAATATAAACTTAACTTTGTGTCTTTGCCATAATCAAAACACAGGTTCGATTATCTAGTGCCCCTGCACCAACATTAGATTATAAAATCATAAATTCAAAGTACTCACCAATCGATGTCTATGCTCATCGATATTTATGGATCCTCCCGCATACATGGCAGACATAACGCCGGAGTTACAATTCTAATTTTGCTTATTCTGTTCACTCCTCCGCTTACTTTCATCAGATCCCCAATGTGCAACAATTTTATTCCAATTCTCCTAAGTTATACAGTGCGGTTTCTTATTTCTAGTTTTTGCATGATTTAGTATGTTTCTAATATGATCACCACATTTTTTCTTAAAAATCCTTCTAATCTCTAGTGTTTCAGTCTCCTCCCAAATAAATACCCGTTGCAGTAGAGGAAAATAAAAATTGATTATATTAACTGCAATTTCATATACTAAATGATTGAAATAAATTACCTTGAACTCATTCCACCACAGAACTTTAATTTCTTCCGGTGTGCTTGTATAAGTCATAGAAGCGCCGACCCAATGATTATTCACTATTTTATTCACCTCGTGAATAACACGTACAGAATTTGTAAATCTAACAAAAACCAAAAACAAACTCCGTTATATACTTTAAAAAAAATATATTGTATTAAAATTTTAATATAGATATTATAAAACTTGAATACTTACGAATCTCCTCGCGGAGATATAACCTCTCTCGTATCTTCCCTCTCTACGAGTGTTTGTTGTACCGAGGAAGAAACATTAGCACGTATATGTTGAGAATCAGAGGATCCTGCAACTGGGGAAGAGGTGGAGGGCACATTTCCTGCAAGAGCATCAGAATGTGCGAGTGCTGAAGCAGAGGAAGACTG
This sequence comes from Wurfbainia villosa, assembly GCA_025175895.1. NCBI lineage: Eukaryota > Viridiplantae > Streptophyta > Magnoliopsida > Zingiberales > Zingiberaceae > Wurfbainia > Wurfbainia villosa. The sequence continues at coordinate 29,202,074 of CM046000.1, read as the reverse complement.
TGATCTTCCATCACTACTACGTCTATGACTGCCACATCGAAACTAACAATCAAGATTATTAGAAGAATATTACAGTGAAAACAAATGCAGTTGCATATTTAATTATTAATAGGAAAAATATGAAAATATTACCATATTCATAGCAACTGGATGACCCTAAATAAAAAAAAGTTCATTAGCATATCAAATATATAGATTTTCGAATAACATAGTAAAATAAAACACAATTGGTATTCAATAAATTAAAAGGTAAATTACCAATAATTAGAAATCGAAGTCTGCAATAAAATTTTCAGCCTGATAATGCGCCTAATCGTCATCGTTATTGTCATCGTCATCGTCATCGTCATCGTCATCCTCATCCTCATCATCATCCACATCCTCATCCTCATCATTGAAATCTTCATCTTCATACTCATTCAGTTCACTTGCATCAACGTCTATTACAATGCCATTGGGATCTCGTAACGTTGAAATATTATACTCTTCGATATGAAATGTATTGACAACTTCATCTTGTTGATAGGCTATGTCCTCCAAATGTTCCTCAATTTTATTACATGCTTTGGTTTTACAAACTGCCCACCAATCACTTTTGTCTCGTCTCATACTAGGATATGAAGCATAAAATACTTGAATCGCTTGCTGTGCTAATACAAATGGTTCGTACCTCTTGTATATTTTTTTGTAGTTAATTTCAACAAAATTAAACTGTGGATGCACCCTCATGCCTTTGATAGGGTCAAACCAACGACACATAAATAAAATAACTCGCAAATCTGAGCCTAGATACGCTACCTCTAAAATTTCATCTAGCAAACCGTAAAATTCATTCCTTGCACCTCCATCAATAGATGACTGAACACAAACTCTGCTATTCATTGTAGTTTTCCCATTTCCATAAGCTTGAGTATGAAAAATATATCCGTTTATGAAATATGCGGGCCAAGTTTTAACCATTTAATTTGGACCCCATGACAGATTGTTTATTAGGTCTTGCTCAATGTGGCAGTGATTATCATGAACCTAAAGTAAAATCAATGTGTCATCAGAGAAGATTTATCAAATTTAATATCATATACTACTTACATAATTTTTGAACCATTGTGCAAATTCTTCATCACAGAAATTATTAAACTCATGCTCCAGAAGCTTCGAATATAGAGTTTGAAAAATCCTACAATATAATTAAATAAAACATGAACAATATTTTATGATATAAAAAATGTTTAATATACTTACTCGAAATACGACGTTACTTCTGGACAGTTCAATAAAATATATGTATGAGCTGCTCGCCACTCGGGACCAGTTAAGTATCTACTTGTACAAGATCCACTTGGTCGACCAAGGTAATTAAAAATTGAGAATGCCCTCAAATTTGGATCAATGGGACCCTCATCGTTTCTTCCTGCTTTCTGACTCTTGCATTGAATGTGAGGTTCAAAGTAATATGATGCAAAAGTTGTAACTTCCTCCACAATATAAGCATTAACTATAGAAGCTTCAACATGAGCTTTATTTTTCACATTTTTTTTCAAGTGATAGAGGAATCTAAAAGTAATACAATAAAATTTATTAGCAAATAAATTAGACGAGATTTGACCAAATGAAATAACAACGAGAAAAAAGTTAAAAAAAAAATCACCTTTCAAACGGATACATCCATCGAAATTGGACAGGACCTCCAACTTTAGCCTCATATGGCAAGTGAACCAAAATATGTTCCATTGAATCAAAAAATGTCGATGGGAATATCCTTTCTAAGTTACACAAAATAATCGGAATGTCTCTCTCTAATGTCTCCATGTGTGAATGACTCAGTACTATCGAGCAAATATCATGAAAGAAAATGCTTAATTCCGTAATTGCACCCCATACAAAATTTGGTAACAGTTCCTTCAAAGCAATAGGAATTAATCTTTCCATGAATATATGACAGTCATGACTTTTAAAACCCATAAATTTGCATTTCTTTAAATCAACGCATCTACTAATATTTGAGACATAACCATCAGAAAATTTCAACGATTTCAACCATTCACAAACAATCCATTTCTGATCCTTATTCAATGTATAAACTGCTTTTGGTTTTGGCCCTTTACTATTTGCATCAACATCAAGGGTAGGTCGGTTACATATGAGACGCAAATCTTTTCTTGCATTCAGATTGTATTTTGTTTTTCCAGTTATATCCATCACCATATTTATCAGATTTTCAAAAACATTCTTCTCAATATGCATTAAATCAAGATTGTGACGAATCAAATTATTCTGCCAATACGGTAAATCCCAAAAATACTCCGTTTTGTCCATTTATGCGTAATTCCATAGTCATATGTTGTGACATTGGGGTCTTCAACAACAGATGGAAAGTTAAGCACTCTTTGCCATAGACTTTGACCCGTGAATCTAATTAGTGGAGGTGTTCTTTCAATTCTATTATTAGTAAATTCTTCTTTATTTCTTCTGAATTTATGATTTGATGGTAAAAATTATCTATGACAATCAAAATAACTCAGTTTCTTTCCGTGTTTCAATCTGAATGACTTTGATCTCTCCATACATATTGGACATCCTAAAATCCCCACAGTACTCCAGCCCGATAACATCCCATAAGAAGGAAAATCATTTATGGTCCAAAGAAGTGCAGCTCTCATAGTGAAAAGCTGATCAGTATGGACATCATACGTGGAAACACCTACATCCCATAGTTGGATCAACTCAGCAATCAACGGTTGCATGTACACATCTATTAACTTCTTCGGATTATAAGGGCCAGGCACAATCATTGTTAAAAACATATAAGGTGTTTTCATACACATACCAGGAGGAAGATTGTACGGAGTTACAATAATTGGCCAGCAAGAATACGTTCTTCCTGATTTGCCAAACGGAGCAAATCCATCAGCACATAGACCCAACCTGATATTTCGGATCTCATTTGAAAACTCAGGATATGTTCGATCAAAATTTTTCCACGCCTCTACATCAGATGGATGACACATTAGCCCATTCTCTGTTTCATGATTTGCATGCCAAGTCATGTGTTTGGCAGTCACCTTTGAATCATAAAGCCTTTGCAATCTAGGAGTTAAAGGCAAATAGAACATTTGTCTGAATGATTTTAATTACTTATTACGATTTGATCTCGTGGTACTCTTGTACCTGCTTTGACTATAGAATTTGCAAATCTCTAAATTTGCATTATCTCCCCAATATAGCATGCAACCATTTCTGCAAACATCAATTCTTTGCACCGGAAGACCCAAATCTTTCACAAGTTTTTTCATACTATAAAAATCATTCAGCATTATGTGATCACGCGACAATACTTCTCCAATAACTTGAAAAAAATCATTAAAACATTCTTCTGACACATTATGCTCAGGTTTAACATTCAACAATCTTGCGGTGAGAGATAATTTTGTGTGACTGTCACAACCGGACCACACGGGTTCATCTGTAGGTCTCAATACTTCTTGAAATTTTATATATGGCTCATTGTGCAAATTTGCATTACCACCAGTAATTTCTACCTCCTCCAACGGTGTTGAATAATTATTATACATGTGTTCAAATGCTTAAGGATAACTAGCACTTGTGGCGTTTGGTTCGCTATTCAAATTATGACCAACTGCATCAACTATCATCCTCTGGTACGGATTGCATTGATCGTAATATACTGTTGGTGCAGTAGGCACCTAAGTCGAACCTGAGTTTTGATTATAGCAAACGATATAAAGTTAAGCTCATGTCGTTATCTCACGAGCTGAATCGAGTGTGCAGAAGATTGCTATAGCTGGAGTTGAAGGCTAGCGACACCCGGAGGAAGCCACGGTGGTCGGGCGACACTCGAGTGACTTCGGAGGGAGCCGAAGGAATCGAGTGGAAGGCCGGAAGCAAAAGCAACACGTAAGTATCGAGGTAAGCTCGTGTGTACGAGCGTAAGTGAGGTCGTATCCTCGTTACGGGGATGATCTTAAGCGTAGATCCGACCAAAGACATCCTATAGATGGTCTAGGTCGAGATCGGACGGTCGACGACCGTCGAAATTATGTTTTTGTTGAGCTAACCGCGGAGGTCGACTCGATGATCGCCATCGATCGATCGATGATGGCCATCAGTCGACTGATGATGGCCATCAGTCGACTGATGGTCAATGATCAGATTCGAGGAGTCAAGGCTTATCACCCCATTTCAAGGAGATTGGTGCTCAATTGTGATTGGCTAGGGTTCCTCTCGAAAAGGGGCTCAAAGGCTATAAAAGGAGGTCCTAACCTATGGTTTTCTCATCAATTCTAAGTGCTCAAAAGCCTCCGCAACGCTGCGACTCTCCGACGACTCTACAACAACAAAGTGCTGCCAACAACCCTAGTTTAAGTCCTATCTTCGAGTTGTTGGTATAATATTAGTTTGTCATTTCTCTTAATCTTACAATTCGTTTGTTAATCGAGGCTTTCTACCGTTGCATTTTATTTTAATAGAAGAGAGGGGTTGTCTCTCTATCTTTTGCTTCGAAGGTTTTCGTAATCGTAAAACTCTTACCTCCAACGAGGAGGAGTGTTTTAGTGAATTGCCCTCCGTACACGGTCTAGGATCGTTAGGGCCTTGGAGTAGTGGCCGAAGGCTACGAACCAAGTAAAAAAACTATTTATCTCATTTAGTTTTTATTTACATTTCCGCTGCATTTAATTGTCTACCGAACGATTTAAAAGAAAAAGTGTTTATCGCTATTCACCCCCCCCTCTAGCGAACCCCCTCGATCCAACAATTGGTATCAGAGCCGGGGGCGCTCAGATTCGGTGCAACCACTGGTCGAGCATTGTTTCGTTTTCGTATTTATCATTTTAAGATTTCTCCCACACTACTAATCCAAGACCAAGTCTTGGTACATAGTTTTTGCTTGTGTTTTTGCAAGTATTGATCGCCTTCGGAGTACCTCATGATCAAACGAGCATAACTTTTGCTATAAGTGGACTCACGAAACGATCTACCCACCAAATCGAAGCTCTCGCAGAGATCTACACTTCTTATGGGAGGTTTACCCCCGTAACAAGCTGTTTTCATCCTCAAAAATCGATGTTTAGTAGCCTTTTGGGGACATCGAAGTTTGTGAGTACTTACCTTTTATTTAGTTTCTTATTTCTTTGCTTAACTTTCTAGTTTTCATTTGTTTCTTTTTATTTTCCACACTACTAATCCAAGACGCAAGTCTTGGTACTTTTGTGTGTTTTTGTCGTTGCTAGGTTTTCTTTTTAGTCTCTTTGTTTTTTTGTTCTAATGGCCCATCTCGAGGGTTTTAGCACCGTCCGACCTCCGTTTTACAACGGAGATGATTTTTGTTACTGGAAAGGTCGGATGGAATGCTTTCTCAAAACCCAAATCGAGATGTGGATCATAATCCAAACGAGTTTCACACTTCCGACTAATGAAGTGGGTGACTCCTTGGATTATGATCAATGGACCATTGCAACAAAACGACAAGTCGAAGCCGATGCCAAGGCAACATAAATCCTCCAATGCGGCTTGTCCAAGGAGGAGTTAAATCGCGTCGGCCCCTTCATTAGCGCAAAGGACCTTTGGACAAAGCTAGTGGAGCTACACGAAGGGACCGATGAAGCCAAGGTATGTAAGCGCGACCTTTTATTCAATAAATTATATAATCTAAAAATGCAGGAACACGAGTCCGCGACGCAACTTCACGCCCGAGTCCAGGACATAGTCAACAATCTACACGCAATCGGGCAAAAGGTCGAAAACCGCGACCTTATAAGGTATGTCCTAAACTCCTTTCCGAGGACTACCTTGTGGGCATCCATGGTCGATGCCTACAAGGTCTCCAAGGATCTTTCTAAACTTAGATTAGATGAACTTTTTTCTGATTTCGAACTTCATGAGCAGTCTAACTCGGAACCCGAGAAAGGTATAGCACTATTTGCAGGTTCAAAGAAGAAAATTGCTAGCAAGCTACCTCCGAAGGAAGAAGAGGAGGAGTCCGATTCGGAGGTCGACTCGAAAATGGAGGCCGAACTAGTCAACCTAGTTCGGAGGATAGTCAAGGGCCGAAAATGAGCCGTCACTCGACCCAATGAAGGTAAGCCTAAAAGTTCGAACATAAGATGTTATGAATGCAACAGGTTTGGACATATCAAGTCCGAATGCCCAAAACTCAAGAGCAAGGCACCAAAACACAAAAAGGCACTTAACACCACTTGGGAAGAAGCTTCCGAGGAAGAAGATAACGATCGAGTCCTCATGGCTAAATCGGTGGAATCGGAGACAGAGTCGGAACCGGAACTTGAATCGGAAACCGAAGATGAGTCGGATTGCGAAGCACTATTCAAGACGAGCCACGGATACGCATCCGGTTCAAAAGATACACTCAAGGTGAGTCGGTCTCTTATTACTACACTTTATAGTGCAATTAAGTTTCTAAATAGAAAGTTAGCTAAGTCCGAGTCCAAGGTCGAGACCCTGGTTGAGGAAGTTAAACTCCTCAAACATGTGGTCTCCCTAACCTCTTCGACTAGTCGAGTTCAAGAGGACTCAACTCGGGTTGAAAAACTCGAAGTTGAGAACTCACTCTTAAAGAGTCAAGTCGAAGATCTTAGGAATACGTTGGAAAGGTTTACTTTGGGATCCAAAGGACTTGACCTCCTACTTGGATCGCAAAGGGCCATGTACAACAAGGCCGGGCTAGGGTTTAGCTCAAACACGACCAATAAGTCATATATGTCAATCGTAAGTCGACATAAAAAATGTGTCCAAGCATGGGTCCCTAAGACCGCCTTAATTTCAAACCTAGGATCGAACCATTACTGGGTTCCCAAGGACCAAATCCACTATGTGGAGAGACCGAATCGATTCAACGGTCCAGGGGGAGCTAGTACAAAACTTGTTTGTGTTTTAACCTAGAAATTGCATGCTTAGGTTTTTATTTAGTTTGATTTTCCTTTTTAGAATGGTTATATAGGACTATAACTCATCAATACTTGATAACATAGTACCAGGATGCGGCGAGATGATAGTACGCTAGGAAAGCGGAGTCTTGTGTATTCGGGCTAGATAAGGCGTATCTAGTTCGGTGCACTTGACCGAGCGGAACTAGCTGAAGCTACCTCGCCGTATCCTAGACTAGTTAGACCAGGAAGTGGTCTTAGGTGAGTCAAGTTATTATTTTCTTGAAAATGGCTTTGTCTAAGGAAGTGGTCGTTGTTCCGATCAAAGAAGGCCTCTGTGCCTCGCCACGACCTGGAAGCCATGATCTTGAAAAGGTGACTTGATGAGCCTAAGGTCAAATCCGAATCTAACGCAAGGTTGACAAGTGTTTAAGTCATTAAATTTAATTCAACTAAAATTGGAAGTCATCTCACAAGAACATATAGGATTAACATGTTTGATTATGTAGACATGGGTGAGATGATTTAGGTTAATAATTTTCAACCAATTTTTAGTAAATCCAATATCCGATCCAACTACCTTGCGTGTAGGATCAATGGATGTTGGACAGTGGTTGCTCCCGACACATGACCGGGGATCAACTCAAGTTTTCGAAGCTTCGATTCAAACGACAAGGATCGGTAGCCTTCGAAAATAACGGCAAGCTCAAAATCATCGGATCAGGTGATATTGAGCTTAACTCAAATTTTGTTATTCAAAACATTTTATTAGTAGAAAATTTTCAATATAATCTACTTAGTGTAAGCCAATTGTGTGATAATAACTATAAGGTCATATTTCTAGAAAATGAATGCGTAATTAATACAAACGAAACCTCTAAAACAATTCTTAAGGGAACTAGAAATAACAACATTTACACTATTAACTTAACTAACTCCTCAACTAAGTGTCTTATGACACGGCAAGAGGAATCATGGTTATGGCACCGATGACTCGGTCACTCAAACCCAAGACTCATCTACAAGATGAGTCAGAGTGATTTAGTCAGAGGTTTGCCTAACCTCAACAACTTGGATAATAAAATATGTAATGCTTGTCAACAAGGTAAACAATCTAGGACACAACATCAACTAACTAGTCAAGAATGAACCAAAAGTGTGCTTGAGCTCCTACACATGGATCTATTTGATTCACACGGAGCTAAGTCACTTAACGGAAGTAAATTCTGCTTAGTCATAATTGATGACTATTCTAGATTTACTTGGGTTAGGTTCATCAAACACAAAAATGATACCCTAGATCAATTAATCAATCTATTTAAGTTAATATAAAATCAACAAAGCATTAAAATCAAAAGACTTATGACTGATCATGGTGGTGAATTCGAAAACCATAGGTTTACAGAATTCTGTAACCAAAATGGATACCACCACGAGTTCTCTTGCCCTAGAACTCCACAACAAAATGGCCTAGTAGAACGCAAAAATAGAACCCTATAAGAAGCTGCTAGGACAATGTTAAATGAGTATAACCTACCCGATAGGTTTTGGGCGGAAGCCGTGAGTACGACATGCTATGTCCAAAATAGAATCCTTATGGTAAAGAGGCACCTTAAGACCTCATACGAGATTTATCACGATAAAATACCTAACATCAAGTACTTTAGGGTATTTGGATGTAAGGTACATATCCTAAACACTAAGGATTACCTAGGGAAATTTACATCCAAAACCACGACCGGAATCTTTCTAGGATACTCGACTACAAGCAGAGCTTATAGAGTATATAACCACGACACCCTTAGAGTCGAGGAGACTATCAATGTAGTTTTTGATGAAGGAAACGAACCTACAAAACCCCCAGCAACCCCAATTAGCGAGCCGATTCATACTAGACCTAACTCTGATCCGGAGATCAGGTCTAGTGTTAATCCTAACCTAAGTCAACCAAGTCACTCTATCGACCAAGTGATAGATGACTCCAACCAAACTAGAACTCAAACGAGTCATCCTATAAATCAAGTTGTAGACTCAAACCCAAATCCAACTAGGACTCAAACGAATTATCCTATCGACCAAGTGATAGGTGATCCAAGTCTAGGAGTTCGAACTAGAGCCTCATACAGAAACCTTAGTCAAATATCTTTGATTTCTAAAATTGAACCCAAAACTATTGACCAAGCTCTTCTTGATCCCGATTGGATTATTGCAATGCAAGAAGAGTTGGCTCAATTCACTAGGAACGAAGTATGGGAATTAGTACCACCACCTAAAGATAAAACAATCATTGGAACAAGGTGGGTGTTTAGAAATAAACTTGATGATAAAGGTGAAGTGGTTAGAAATAAAGCTAGACTAGTCGCTAAAGGGTTTAGTCAAGTCGAAGGTTTAGATTACGATGAGACCTATGCCCCAGTAGCTAGATTAGAGTCCATTCGAATGCTATTAGCATATGCAGCACATCGAGGATTTAAGTTGTTTCAAATGGATGTGAAATCTGCATTCTTAAATGGATACATTAAAGAAGAAGTTTATGTTAGTCAACCCCCCGGTTTCGAAAGTTTAGACAAACCCGATCATGTCCTTAGATTAAAGAAAGCTCTTTATGGACTTAAACAAGCTCATGAGCTTGGTACGAGAGACTTTCGATTTATCTTAAGTCCAAAGGCTTTAACCAAGGTGTAGTTGACCCAACCCTTTTCATAAAAACCTTAGGTAAAGACATATTCATAGCTCAAATCTACGTAGATGATATTATTTTCGGAACCACCAACTCAATCCTACTAAATGAGTTCATTTCACTTATGGAAAGTGAATTTGAAATGAATTTAGTAGGCGAGTTAAGTTTCTTCTTAGGTCTACAAATTAAACAAACTAAAGATGGAATATACCTACATCAATGCAAATATACTAGGGAATTAATTAAACGCTTTGGAATGCAAGACGCTAAAATTATTAATACCCCAATGGCAACTAATGTGAATATAGAAGAAGATTTAATCGGAAACTCAATTGATTTAAAATACTATAGGAGCATAATAGGGAGTCTCCTTTACTTAACTGCAAGCCGACCTGATATCCTATTTGCAGTAAGTATGTGCGCAAGGTTCCAAACCGGTGCCAAGGAGTCTCACCTAACTCTAGTCAAGCGTATCCTTAGATATCTAAAGGGTACACTTAATGTCGGTATTTGGTACCCTAGATCTACCGAGTTCAAACTAACCGACTACTCTGATTCGGACTATGCCGGTAGTAAGCTCGATAGAAAGAGCACGAGTGGTTATTGTCAACTTCTCGGCTCGAGTCTAGTGAGTTGGTGCAGTAGGAAGCAACACTGTGTTGCCTTATCTACCACCGAAGCCGAATACATCGCGATGGGTGAGTGTGTCACTCAGCTTCTTTGGATGAAGCACACTCTCCGCGATTTCAAGTTAGACTTTATGAACACAAAACTTCACGTAGATAACATTAGTTCAATTAATCTTACTAAGAATCCAATATGTCACTCTAGGACCAAACATATAGAGGTCAAACACCATTTCATTCGAGAACATGTGGCCAACGGAGCCATACAACTCGAATACGTCAAATCAAGTCTAACTTAGCAGACCTATTTACTAAACCCCTACCCTAAGCCGAATTTAGTCTATTAAGACGAAAATTGGGCATGTGCGTAGTAGAATAGGAATTTGCAAATTATATTTTCTTACTACTATTTCTTAAATTTTCATTTTTATGGAACTAGCATAGGACATACCTTATATATCATGCACCTATAGATTTAAGAAGCCAATACATCTCACAACACATAGGACTAATGTGTTTGTGTACTTAGCCACGTAGATGGGCGTGAGATGTTAGGACCTTACTCCTGGTTCCAGATGTAGAGCTAGTGCATCGTTATGAACCACGGAGTATAATCATACATACTAACCGACTCTGACCCGGACTGGTTGATCTTTCATATCAATCAAGCCAAATATGAGTCGAACATTTTATAGATGAACTTATTTTTAGTATATTATTTTCAAAATAATGTGGAACATGCTTGGACTTTAAATTTAACACTTATTTTTGTTTTCCACACACACCCTCACTCTTTTCGATATATGGCAAAAGGGGGAGAAAAAGGCCAAAGTTAAGGGGTCAAATTTTTTTATAACTTAACTCTTACTTCATATTTAAACCAAAAGTTAACTCTAAGTTTTTGAAAACTTATTTAACTTTTAACAAAAGGAAGTAAAGGCCAAGTTAAGAGAATTCTTAACTTAAACTTATGTGTGCCGTCAACGTAAACATTATGCCGTTAATGCTTTACTTAAAGGGGAGAAAGGGCAAAGTTAAGAATAACTCTTAACTTAAACGTTTTACTGAGGCCAACTTTAAGTAATTACTTAAAGCAACCCTCAAGGGGGAGGATTAAGGTCTTTCTTCAAGACTCACCCTCGGTCAAGGGGGAGGTTTCCTCAAGGGGGAGTACTTGAAGAAAATCCTTACTACTCCAACTTAATCTTCTTTATTTCTTGTTTGTTTCTAATGCACATTATTCTTCATGCTTGCTATTTACTTAACTTTGTATGTGGGTTTGCCATAAATCAAAAAGGGGGAGATTGTTGGTGCAGTAAACACCTAAGTCGAACCTGAGTTTTGATTATAGCAAACGATACAAAGTTAAGCTCATGTCGTTATCTCACGAGCTGAATCGAGTGTGCAGAAGATTGCTATAGCTGGAGATGAAGGCTAGCGACACCCGGAGGAAGCCGCGGTGTTCGGGCGACACTCGAGTGACTTCGGAGGGAGCCGAAGGAATCGAGTGGAAGGCCGGAAGCAAAAGCAACACGTAAGTATCGAGGTAAGCTCGTGTGTGCGAGCGTAAGTGAGGTCGTATCCTTGTTACGGGGATGATCTTAAGCGTAGATCCGACCAAAGACATCCTATAGATGGTCTAGGTCGAGATCGGATGGTCGACGACCATCGAAATTATGTTTTTGTTGAGCTACTTGGAGGACTCATTGCCAATCAGATCGCCGATTGCCGAGGTCGACTCGTCGATGTCGCATCATCGATCGGTGATGATGGCCATCAGTCGACTGATGGTCAATGATCAGATTCGAGGAGTCAAGGCTTATCACCCCATTTCAAGGAGATTGGTGCTCAATTGTGATTGGCTAGGGTTCCTCTCGAAAAGGGGCTCAAAGGCTATAAAAGGAGGTCCTAACCTAGCATTTTCTCATCATTTCTAAGTGCTCAAAAGCCTCCGCAACGCTGCAACTCTCTGACGACTCTACAACAACAAAGTGCTGCCAACAACCCTAGTTTAAGTCCTATCTTCGAGTTGTTGGTATAATCTTAGTTTGTCATTTCTCTTAATCTTGCAATTCGTTTGTTAATCGAGGCTTTCTACCGTTGAATTTTATTTTAATAGAAGAGAGGGGTTGTCTCTCTATCTTTTGCTTCGAAGGTTTTCGTAATCGTAAAACTCTTACCTCCAACGAGGAGGAGTGTTTTAGTGAATTGCCCTCCGTACACAGTCTAGGATCGTTAGGGCCTTGGAGTAGTGGCCAAAGGCTACGAACCAAGTAAAAAAAACTATTTGTCTCATTTAGTTTTTATTTACATTTCCGCTGCATTTAATTGTCTACCGAACGATTTAAAAGAAAAAGTGTTTATCGCTATTCACCCCCCCCTCTAGCGAACCCCCTCGATCCAACATATACTTGCTCTCCACTAACTGTCCTTTGCATGTTTCGTCCAACCTCTTCATCGGATATAAACGGTTCACCATGACAAGTCCAATTATAATAATTTGGCGTAAAACCAAATCTACAAAGATGTTCTCGAACTTTATCACATTGGAAAAATTTACCATTATGACATTTTTTGCATGGACACCTTAACTTATTCTCATCCATAAACTCAACATTATTAGTAGCAAATCTCAAAAATTGTTCCAATCCAATTATAAATTCATCGGTTAAACCATGACGTTCTGATAAATTCTTTTTATACATCCAACTGCGTTCTCTCTCCATCGATCCTGACATCGAAATTATATCAACAACGATTAATTTTCATTTCTTCCAAATTAACTTCATCCGTATATATATATATATATATATATCTCAATCTAATAATAAATTTATACTCAACATTAATTAAATTTTTCTACTACTAAATATTATTTTGTGTGATATTTAATTGCAAATTTTAAGATCATTATTTCAAACAAATTATGATCTACTAACGATAATTAAATTACCTAAAATCAAACATTACGATTAAAAATTATAACAGAATTTATAATACTGTAAATAATGTTATAAACAATATTTTTACACGAACCTGTCCAAAAGGAAACAACGTGGGGATGAGCTCACGCCTAGATGAACACCTTGACAAACACCTTCAAAGTAGGACAACCTATTAAACAAAATATTATATTTAGATTACCACACAGTATTATAATTGGGACAGCTACCGCTGCCGCGAGCTTGCGGGCCCGCCTGCTGCCGCACGCGATATCGCGGCAAGAACCTGCTGTCGCACGCGATCTCGCGCCAGGAACCTAGCCGCGTGTACTCACAGCAGCATCTAGCTGCCGCCACCACGTGCCCGCCGTGAGCTCGCGGTGGCCGATGTCGCCGCCTGCTCGCGGTATGGTCTGACGCGACCTTGCATGCAGCAAGATCACCGCTGCCACGAGCACGCGGCCGACGGCGCATATAGCACATGGCGCGGTACATGAGAAAGGCGGCCACGCCGGCAATGTCGCAGCTCCAACGACGTCGCCAGAAGGGAGAGGGAAGAAGAGATCGGGAGACTTACCGACGATCCGGTGACGGGAGGAGTTGGATCGGCGTGGCGGGCTAATTAAGAAAGAAGAGAGGGAGAGGGAAGAAACAAATGGCGAGAGAGTTGGATCGGCGGGATAATTAGGGAAAAATTAGCGATGAATGTTTTATCGTTGCTAATTTTGTCGCCAATTTGGCGACGAATTCTATATTCATTGTAGATTTTGCAACAAAAAATAAATTCATTGCAAAATCTGCAACGAATTATTTTTCATTGTAGATTCTGCAATGAAAAATATTTCGTTACAAAATTTTGCAACGAAAAAGTAAATTCGTTGCAAATTTCTGCAACGAATTTTAAATTCGTTGCAGAATTTGCAACGAAAAAAAATTCGTTGCAGATTCTGCAAAGAATTCAAAATTAGTTGCAGAATCTGCAATGAAAAAATAAATTCGTTGCAAAATTTTGCAACGAATTTATTTTAGTCGCAAATTCTGCAACGAAAAACAATTCGTTGCAGAATTTTGCGATGAAAAAAAAAATTCGTCGCAAATTTCTGCAACGAATTTATTTTTCATTGCAGAATTTGCAACGAATAAAAATTCATCGCAGATTTTGCAACGAATTTTGAATTCGTTGCAGGATTCTGTAACGAAAAAAAATTCGTTGCAGAAATTTGCTACGAATTTATTTTTTCATCAGAAATTGGCTACGAAAAAAAATTTTCGTTGCCAATTTGCGACGAATTTTGCAACGAAATTTAAATGTTAGAAATTTTATAATTTTTGCAACATTTTTTTTTGTCGAAAATTTCGTTACAAATTTGCGACGAAACATAAAATTCATTGCAAAATTTGTTGCAAATTTGCAACGAATTATTTTCGTTGCTAAAGTTCGTTGCCAAAATTTAATTTTTTTGTAGTGTTCATCATTATCTTGAGCATTAGATAGTACATCATCATCATGCACATCAGCAGAGGAGTCCTGTAGAGCTGCAAAGGTAGAAGCGTACATATCACCAGCTCTGCAATCCATCTCTTTAAGCACATCACTACCATCAGAAATGATCTCTGAGGAAAACTGGAAGGAATCTTGTGCTTGTGTCTGGATGATGGATGATGCAATTAGATCCAGCTGGATTTGCATGTTATGTATCCGCTGTTGCTGTTGTTGCATCAATGATCCTAGATGTAAAAGCTTTTCTAGTGTCTCTGTAGTTGACTCCATCACACACTGTGTCATCTTGAATTCCCAATGAACTCTGATAAGCTGAAAAATTTTGAGCCTCTTCCTGACATGCTTCTCCATAACTGTTACTTGATTGATCACCCCAACTAGGCATGTACATATCGATAGATGGTGGGGGTGGATAGCACTGAGACTGCTTAGGAACATAGAGTGGTGTGTGCCCATACCTGAAATATGAATCAAAATTATGAAAAGATGTACCAGAAATTGAATTATACCTGTCCTGCTGATAAGACTGATGATACTGAGGAATAGGTTGATGATATTGCGTCTAGTACTAATAATACTCATCTTCAAGTTGGTAATACTCTTGTTGCCCAGTGTCTGAATAGTAAGCATCACTGAAGTCTCCACACTGATGATAATATGGATCCATGCTCAAAGAAATTTCCTGTCTTTCCTGAAATTCTAACAAACAATATCAAAAGACACAAGAAGCATACATGATTAAATACATGGATATATAAGAGAATAAAAGAATGAAGCCCTAAACAATATTTTTGAATTTTGATTTTTTTTTAAAGAAAAATGGATAAACAATCCTAAGTATACTAAACATCATTATACTCCTCGGCAACGGTGCCAAAATTTGATAGCGGAATTTCTCGTGATACCATTATAAATTAATTACCGAACCCCCTCTACACTAATATAGCATAGTGAATGGCCCAAATCATTTCCCAACGAGTGTAATCAATATAATAGTAAACTTAGGATTTCTAATTATTACTTTAGGTTTTCTATTGAAGATGGGGGTTTGGAATTTGAGCTCTAACCTACGGTTGCAAGGTAATTAAAACCCTAAACTAACATGCAACAACTAAATCAAACAATGCAGGAAGTAAATCAACAAAAACTGGAAGAGGAAATAAGTGATCTAATCAACCCAAGATAGGCCCGGTGAATGAACAAGTTCCTCTGGCTAAGTCCAACGAAGCTCAATCGAGACTCCGCAAACGACAATGGATGTGGGATGGTGCAAACTCTTGAATCCAGTAGTTTGATGGATGCTCCGAACTCTTGTCACGCCCGCCCTTTCCAAGGGTCCAGAGGGGCGGTGCGTGATGTGATCGTACATACATACATTATAGCGGAAAACTACATATACTTCTTACAGCGGAAGACTTTAGACTTATTTTTTTTCTTTTAAACATAAACATGCATCGTCATTTCATAGATACTTCTTCTTAAACATAGAGCATGCATCATTATTTCATAAGTACTTAGTGCTTAGTTCAAGTCCATAAAGAGAATCGTCTTAAGGCAAAAACATGCATAAGGAAATATAACAGATCTCCTCCACCATGTCACTACCACACACACTTTGCCCCTCCTGCTGCTCCCTTTAGTTTAGCCACCCTTTACCCTTATCTGCAGTACAAGGGAACATAAACTATAAGCACATAGGCTTAGTAAGATTCTATCCTACTCACAAAACCATACGTCAAGCATTAAACATAGAGTAGTGACATGATCATATAACACATATAAGCATAACCTTCACATAAACATACAAAGACATAATCAAACATAACATGCATATAACATACTGGAACATAAGCATAGCATTCGTATAAACATAAAAGATCATAAGCAAGCATAACATGAATATAAACATCATAGAACATAGGCAGGCATATCATGAATATAATAAGAACATAAGCAGGCATAACATGAATATAAACATCATAGAACATAGGCAGACATAACATGATTATAATAAGAACATGAGCAGACATAACATGAATATAAACATCATAGAACATAGGCAGGCATAACATGATTATAATAAGAACATAAGCAGGCATAACATGAATATAAACATCATAGAACATAGGCAGGCATAACATGAATATAATAAGAACATAAGCAGGCATAACATAAAGATATATATGTAGGATGCTCTTTGAAAACATATCTTATAGGTATTTAAACATAAATCTCAACATATTGGGCCCGACATTGTACCACATCATCATCATCATAGCGCGCATCCCTAATAGATCCGAGGTAGCTAATCCCGAACCCACTAGAGTACTAGGCCCGTACTAAGTCCGTCGGCCTAGGGGCAGCATAACAGAAGCCCATCCTAAGCCCATACTTATGACCGTCAGCCTAGGGCATCTAGGAGCCCATCCCGTACTGAGTCTGTACTACGACCGTCGACCTAGGGGCACGTAGGAACCCATCCCTTGGACCTTATTAGGGTCCTGGTACAAGCCATGCAGAAAGTAAAATACATATCATGCTTCTTATCATAACATATCATATTTTATTTTATAAACATATCATGTTCCTTACCATGGCGTATCATGTTTCCTCTTCATATCATAACGTATTTCTTCTTCATAACATATCGTATTTCTTTTCATAACATATTTCTTCTTCATAACATATCATACATCATAACATATTTCTTCTTCATAACATATCATATGGCTTTCATAACATATTTCTTCTTCATAACATATCATATTTCTTTTCATGCATATCATGTTCCTTCTTTATAAAACATCATACATTCATACAATCACAAGGTAATGAGCATAACATGATCATACATGTAACATGGTAATGAGCAGAAATTTATCATGCATCCCTACTATTGACATAGACATATGGTTGTGACCTAACCAATCATGCTAAACCACTTGAGCAAGGACCCCTTAACATCATGTTAACATCACACACATATAGGGCATGACATAAGGAATAAACATCATGAACAAGTATACATGGAGTGACCTAACTTCATGGAGCTCTATCAAAGTTTTAAACACCAAACAACCTATATATGGTCTAACTAACCACATGTTAATTCTTTAGCATATAAAGCATGGCATGGGAGGGCACTTAGGATTTTAAATAAGCCTTGGCCGAGAGTTCCAAGACAACCTAAGATCCATTTCTTAAATCTAGCTTAGCTTTCACATGTTACCTATATCTACATTCAAAACATAACATGGTAATTTATAGATCATAGCATGATAGGCCTAAATGGGTCTTGGCCGAATGGTTAAAATGGATATAAGGCTCAACCACTTAACTCTAGGTTAGCCAACTGTTGGTGCAGGGGCACCAGATAATCGAACCTATGTTTTGATTATGGCAAAGACACAAAGTTAAGTTTACATCGTTATCTCACGAGCTAAATCGAGTGTGCAGAAAAGTACTAAAGCTAGAGCTGAAGGCTAACGATACCCGGAGGAAGCCGCGGTAGTCGGGCGACACTCGAGTGACTTCGAAGGGAGTCGAAGGAATCGAGTGGAAGGCCGGAAGTGAGAGCTACAAATTAAGTATCGAGGTAAGCTCGTGTGAGTGAGAGATGGTAAGGTCGTGTCCTCTTTACGGGGATGACCTTAGGCGACGATCCAACTAAGACTTCCTGTGGAAGGTCTAGGTCGAGATCGGACGGTTAGAAACCGTCGCATTTATCATTTTCCGAGCTAACCCCTTACTGCAGGGAAGTGGCGGGTTGGCGCGATCATTCGGACATTGGGCGATCGGCTATCGATTGGATCGATGAGAGGCATCGATCAAGCTCATCGATCGGCCCGATGAGAGGCATCAATCGACTGATGGCGACGACTCAGCCTTTACGCTAGGTAAAAACGGATAACGTTTGACGCGGCCACTTCGCGATAAAATTTGGACAACTTCGTGATCCGTTCCAAAAAAAAGGGAGACAAATTCAGAGGCTAAAGTCTATAAAAGGAGGAGGATTCCAACTCCAAAATTACATCAAGTTTATTCATCAAGTGCTCCTACAACGCCAACGCTCCAACATTATCATAACGCCGATGCGACGTCAAGTTTCGATCTTCTTCATCGGCAGCAGAATCAAGTAATATTTTTGATATTGTATTCTTTGTTTTTCTTCATAACGAGGTGAGGTAGGCTTGTTGCCTCATCCTCGTATATTCGGTTTTGTGATCGTTGTCTCCTACCTCCAACGAGGAGGAGACGTTATAGTGCTTTGCCCTCCGTACACGGTCTAGGACCGATAGGGCCTTGGAGTAGCAACCGCTGGGTTGTGAACCAAGTAAAATAAACGTGTTCATTTATTTTCCGCTGTGCTTACTTTGCGTATCGAACGAACGAAAAAGAAAAGATTTACGATCGCTATTCACCCCCCCCCCTCTAGCGACGCTTCTCGATCCAACACCAACAACATGTTATCTTCATCTAACATCAAAAGTTATCATGAACTTATCTAAACATGGCATAGAAAACACATTAGGGGTCTTGGCCGAATGGTTCAAAGGGCTTAAAGGCTCAACCACTTAACTCTAGGTTAGCCAACAACATGTTATCTTCATCTACCATCAAAACATAGCATTCAACCCATTAATCGAGAAATAGTTTTAATATGGTTAGAGCACGTTCAACTAATTAGCCCAGCTTGGAGAGAGTCCAACAACCAAAGCTAACAATTGACCTCTGAATCTTACCATATTAGTATTAAACTATTCCATGGTTTGAACATGTTCGAGTTCGAGCTGGGCTTGGAGAGAGTCCAACAACCCAAACAAGAAACGAAACTCTGGTTCTAACCATATTAATGGAAGGTGTAGGTTTTAATATTGAGTAAGGGTTTTTATGTCTCATCCTCTTTGCATGCAAATAACTATTATCTACATGGCATACATCTACATGTCACGACACGCATGGCATAATGATATGCATCTAATGCAATTACATGACATACAATTATGACATGTACAAAATTTTCTTATATGTCAAAAATATTTATGGAAATAAAATATGTTTGAGATTTGATTCTCCAAATCAAATCATGATTAAATTAGGAAACAAATTTCCAAATCTAATCACATATTTTATTTGTGGAAAGTGTTTATTAAGGAAAGTCAATTTAGGAAACAAATTTCCTAAATCATCAAAACTACTTATGGAAATAAAATATTTTAAGATTTGATTTCCCAAATCAAATAATAATTAAATTAGGAAATAAATTTCCAAACCTAATCAAATATTTTATTTATGGAAAATATCAATTTCCATAAATACTTCTAACTTTCCAAAAATAGAAGATTTCCATAAATACTTCTAGACTTTCCAAAATTAAAAATTTCCATAAATACTTATAACTTTCCAAAAGTAGAAAATTTTCATAAATACCATTACGACTATCGTAAAACAATTTTACGATTATGTCGAAACACAACCTGGGCTTTGATACCACTGTTGGGTTTCTGGCACCGCGGCGAGTGTGTGTTCGAATATGTTTCGTAAACATGTGCACAGCGGAAGAAAAAAATAATAAATCTAATTTATTACAACACACACACCACACGCATACATAATACAACATGTGTAGACATTATCATAGTTTCAAATTTTGCAATAAAAGGAAATTTATTCTACGTATATCTTACGTATCACGTGTAGCGGGAAAGACATCAACCAGAGCGATCCTCGCTAGAATCGCCTCTATCCGTATCCACACTGAGTATCTTCGGGATGACTTCACAAAGTCACAAGCCTCATCTTCGTACGAGTCACTAGCCTCGTGTCGAAGATGATGTGATCAAGAGAAGATCACAATCCGAATCAAAATTTGGATTCAAAATGAGTCCTCAAAAACTCGCTTCTCCGGAGAGGTATTCGCCAACCGTTTGACAAATTCTTCGTCCTCCACCTATGAGGATTATTGGAGATCGAATCCCCGGCAAAGTAGCCGCTGTCAGAGCTCCAAACGTTGTCTAAATGATGTTCCAACACGAAATAAACAAGCTGTCCAGAAAACTGGACAGCTTTGGTGGAGGATTAGCGCCGGCCAAATAAGGAAGCTAGATGCTCACTTTGTCGCCGAAGCTAAAGAAGATCACCAGAGGGTCACCGGAGGATCGCCGGCTGAAGCTTGGATGCCGGCAAGGAACTTGGACAGCGGCACAAGGGTGGGCGGCGGCTAGGGTATGGGCGCCGACCACAAGAGGAGAAAAGGGAGGGGGCAGCAACTTGGAATAGGGCTCTCATTAAACCCTTGAGCCCTATTTTATAGAGAACAAATTCTCCTAATGGTTATTGGTTCATAGCCAAAACCTGTTAATCCGCTCCATTAATTTAAGTTAAATTAAACCAAACCGATTTGGTCTATTTTAAGTTAAAACGAACCGAACCAACTTTGGTTCATTCATTTAAAATAAACCAAACCCCTTTGGTTTATTCTCCACCATTGGATTAGAACCAAACCAATTTGGTTCATCCATCATGTCTTTATAAAACATGACCCATCCACGCTTCCATTGCACCTAAAACGATTTAATGCTCGCTCCTTGTTTGGTCCAACCAAACCTAGTTTCTCTCGGTCTGAGAATCTCATTCTCAAGCTCGTTTGAAATCCTTCGGATTACGCTCGTTGTGCGTGTGACCAAATAGGTTCTCGATTTATGTTGGTCATCTATAATTAACCATTAATTATAGAACGATCATGAGTGGCACCTAGTAGTACATCATGATCCCCAATTAACTGAAAAGATCAACGGTTGACCCAGAACTATTTCTGAAACCCTTCAGCAACTACAATGAATCGTGCCCCATTCCCTTCACTCATCTTATACCCACTTGGTTCAGGACATGGTCTATAGTGTCAGTCCCCACTAGGTTGACTACATCACACCTAGCCCAAGTATCATTTTCTCATCCTACAAATTCTAGTTACTGCACATGTATCCAAGAGTGCCTTACTCTAAACAAGTAATGCTTTGGCGAAAGACTTTAGTAACAATCCGACGAGAGGCCATGGGTATACATCTCCTCGCAAGGAGTGGTGAATCCTTTATAGGCTATTCAAAAACTTTCGATTACTCCGACTTATACCCAATCATCCCGGGTCCACATCTCCTCAGAGATGCTTGCTTAAGATGTCAAAGAATAAGTCTTCATGACCAAGATGACTTGAATACCGCAAGTCAAAGGAACATCGCACTTAAGCTGCAGTAAGAACTTCATTGACATATCTATATATGCAGAGAACCATATGAAGTCTTACGGCTAGTCACTCTAATGAACTAGTTACCATAACTAGCATCCACGATTAACTCCAGACATCACAATGTCTCCAGCTAGTGAGAATCAGCTGCTTGGATACACCAAGGAGTATTCCTCATCCTAGTCTTGATAGAATTAATGGTTTTCAAATCCATCAATTCATCGACTAGGGATAATTTCGATACATCACAATTACACATGTAGAGATACTCACTAGTTGTGATCCAATCACAAATTCTCTCATGTTGTGAATTGTATCGAGGACATTCAATAAATGAGTTTAAGATCTAATCAAATACATGAAAACATGTATACTCAAATAGTGAATCTTCATTTATCACATAAATGGTTCAAACATAAGGCGATTGCCTTAGGTCATCTCTCATATATTACTAACAGTACATAACATAGCATACATGAGGCTTCCTACCACCGAAGCATAAGGAACCACCTTCATCTCCTCTATCTCCTTTGATGTTCTAGGACACATCTCTTTAGATAAAGGTACTCCATGCCTAAAAGGTAGAAAACCTTTCTTGGAGTTCTGCATGCTAAAACGAGCCAAAATAGTGTCTACGTATGAAGCTTGAGATAAGCACAACATCTTTTCTTGCGATCCTTATAACCTTGATCCCAAGGATGTGTCCCACTTCTCCCAAGTCCTTCATATCAAATTGTTTGGACAACCATACCCTTACATCTCATAACACTTTAACATGTTGCCAATTAACAAAATGTCATCTACGTATAGTACAAGAAATACCACTACATTTCCGTCAAATCTCTTGTATACACAAGACTCATCCGAACTTTGAATAAATCCATATGACTGGATTACCTCATCAAAGCGGATGTTCCAAGATCTCGAAGCTTGCTTCAATCCATAAATGGACCGATTAAGCTTGCACACAAGATGCTCTTTGCCCTTTGCAATGAATCCCTCTGGTTGCTCCATATAGATATTTTCTTCAAGCTTCCATTAAGGAAAGATGTCTTGACATCCATCTACCAAACCTCATTATCCATATGAGAAGCAATAGATAAGAGAATCCGGATAGACTTAAGCATGGCTACCGGCGAAAAGGTCTCCTCATAATCGATGCCCTCTTTCTGAGTATACCCTTTCACAACAAGTCTTCCTTTGAAGGTCTCAACCTTCCCATCTCTTCCTCTCTTTCTTTTGTAGATCCACTTGAATCCAATGGTTTTTACACCATTGAGTGGTTCTACTAGCTCCCAAATCTGATTTAAATCCATAGATTCTATCTTAGAATTCATCGCCCTTTGCCAAGATATCGCATCTTTATCTTGGATTGCCTCTTTATATGTCCAGGGATCAGATTCATGTTCGCCAGGGACCAAAACAAAAGATTCTCTCAAGAACATAAATCTCTCAGGTTGTCTAATAACCCTCCCACTACGACGAGGTATCACTTGTGTATCCTCTGTGACACGCGGTGCAGTCACTTGTGGTATATCCACTTGTACCGTCGGTACTGAAGTAGTGACTTCCCCTCTCAATTCCTCCAGAACAATCTTACTCATAGGCTTGTGGTTCATCACATAGTCTTCCTCTAAAAATCAGGCATTCATGCTAACGATCACCCTCTGATCTCTAGGACTATAGAACAAACCACATTTCGTCCCTCTAGGATAGCCTATGAACAAGTACACTTCTGTATGTGGTTCCAACTTACTAGCATCTGCCTTCAGCACATGTGATGGACTCCCCCAAATCTGAATATGTCTCAGACTAGGCTTTCGCACAGTCCACAATTTTGTAGGAGTAGAAGGCACTGATTTAGATGGTACCAAGTTCAGAATATACACTGTCATATCCAAAGCATACCTCCAGAACGAATCTGGTAACTCAGAATAACTCATCATCGATCTAACCATCTCCATAAGAGTTCTATTCCTTTGCTCTGCCAACCATTCTGCTGGGGTGTACCAGGTGCAGACAATTGGGATTGAATCCCAACCTCTGACAAGTAACTCCTAAACTCTCCCAAGAGGTACTCACCACCACGATCAGATCGTAGTGTCTTGATACTTTTACCTTGACGTTTCTCCACATCAGCCTTGAATTCTTTGAACTTGTCAAAGCATTCAGACTTGTGGCGCATCAAGTAAATGTATCCATATCTTGAATAATCCATCTATAAAAGAGATGAAATATTCAAAACCACCTCTAGCCTGGATAGACATAGGACCACACAAATCAGAATGAACCAATTCCAGCACATCTTTGGCTCTATACCCCGTGGCCTTAAAAGACCTCTTCGTCATTTTACCTTCCAAGCAAGATTTGTAGGTTGGGAAATCTTCCACCACCAATGAACCCAAAGGTCCATCAGCTATTAACCTTTGAATTCTACTCAGGTAAATATGATCTAACCTTAGATGCCAAAGATATGTTTGGTTCATTTTTGAAGGTTCTTTTCTTTTATTAGATTTAGAATATGAGTTATTTATTTTTATTTGCATCATGGGAGCTTTTGGTTCAAGGGTATATAAATTTCCTATCAATGCACCAGAACAGATAATCTCCCTATTCCTTTTTATAACAACCCTATCATTAAAAGAAATAGAATATCCATCCAAAAATAATTTAGAAATTGAAATCAAATTCTTTCTAAATATAGGTACATAAAGGCAATTTCTCAAAACCAAAGTTTTATTCCTATGAAAAGATAAATAAACATCTCCCACTACAATAGCCGCTACCTTCGTAGCATTGG
Source organism: Wurfbainia villosa (assembly GCA_025175895.1). NCBI lineage: Eukaryota > Viridiplantae > Streptophyta > Magnoliopsida > Zingiberales > Zingiberaceae > Wurfbainia > Wurfbainia villosa. The sequence goes on along the minus strand of CM046000.1, from coordinate 29,177,380 downwards.
CCAAGTAAATGGTAATATCCCCCTCAGCCAGTCGTTTGGTTTCCTGGAACCCCTGCAAAGAATTGCAGACATGATCAGTGGCTCCCATATCTACACACCAGGTACCGGTAGGTAACTCCGCTAAACATGTTTCAACGACTAAGCCAAAAGATATACCTTTGTTCTGCTTCTGGTTGGGGCAATCCTTCTTCCAATGTCCAGTCTGCTTGCAAGTGAAGCACTTACCTTTCGGCTTCTTCACTTGTCCCTGAGATCCTCTCGCCACCTTTGCTCCACCTTGTTTCTTCTTCTTCTTGCCTTTCGTCTTAGAAGTAGAAACCTTCTGAGCAACCATGGCCTGCACCTGAGCACTCTGACGAAAAAGCCCCTCTGTCGCCTGGAGTTCTGTCAGAAGCTCCGCCAACGAATACAACCTCTTATTCATGTTGTAGTTCAAGCGAAACTGCTCAAAACTCCTAGGTAGAGATTGGAGAATGATATCGACCTGGGTTTCCCCATCGATCTTAGCTCCAAGGACTTTCAACTCATTCAAATGAGCCATCATCTTGAGAACATGATCCCTCATGGGTGTTCCCTCAACCATGATGGTCGTCATCAAGTTCCTCATGGCTTCCTGCCTAGCAGCCCGATTCTGGTGTCTAAAAAGTTCCTTGAGATTGAGCATCATGTCATAAGCAGTAGACATGGCTTGATGCTGATGTTGTAATACATTTGACATAGAAGCCAAAATGTAACACCGCACCATCTCATCAGCCTTTATCCACTTCTTATAACTCTCTTTCTCCTTTTCCCCAGAATCATCCGTAGGCTTAGGAGGACACTCTTCGAGAAATACAAACTTGTACTCCTTAGCAGTTAAGACAATGTCCAGATTCCTTTTTCAATCCACATAATTAGGTCCAGTAAGTTTATTCTCTTTCAGAATCACAACAAGTGGGTTGAAAGTCATTTTGAAAAACCTAATAATCACATAGATCAAAAACATTAGATTTCAAAATTTATTGATTCCTCAAAAAATAAAATTTTAAAATCAACCAACACCTCAAAACACTGAGAATATTGTATGCTATGATAGTGTGGACGTATACGAATTCTACATTTGTAAGAGGAGGTTTTACCCATTAATTTTATTATCATGTCAACCTAACTTTTTGACAAATAAAATAAATAGCTAGTTCCTCTTCGACCCTACAAATAAAAGCAGTGACTCCGATGGGGAAAATACTCTTATTTGTATCTAAGTGTTCACCATTACTCGATACTAAGGCAATTATCTCGAATTATGTGCCTTCCGATGGGAAAGTACACACGCTCCTAAATAATTTCCTATAACCATATTTGACCTAGTGATTCGCGAAACAAACTCATCCGATGGGGAGGAAGGCACTCAGAGCCGACGCGCAAGTTTGTTTTCATCACATGTCAAATTGTAATGGAGGCCACAAGAATTTAAAAAATATCCCTCTCCCACTTAGTAATTTAAAATGAGGAATTTTCCAAGCACACAATATGCATATCAAACAAGAAGCAATAAATATGAAAAAAATAATTTCCAACTATTATGACTTTTGTTTTCTAATATGCCTCCCGTCATGTCGCCACCTCGTCCGCTCCTCCAAACACCATGTGCAAGCCATCCGGAGATCCGAGAGGAGAAAAATTATTTTAATTTACATCCATCAATCCTATACTCCACTAAGGAGTGTACATAATGTCTAGATCGAAAGTAAACTAAAATAAAAGAGTGGCTAAACAATGCCATACTTAATTACAAAAAATTAAATACTAGCCTTGTGAACCCTGAGGATTCAAATAATATTACAATTACACACATCCAATCATATATACACACATATGGCCATAATAGTTGGATCTTATGTCTGCAATCAAAAAGTTAGCCTACGCACATCCTACTATTATCCGACACACATAATATATGATAAGTGCATAAAAGTAATCGAATCCTAAACACACAAAATTGGAAACCATGGCTCTGATACCAATTGAAGGTTGTGGAAGTTGAAAAGCTTTGCTTCTCGCTTCGCTTCGCTTCGGTCTCTTATACACGGCAATCCGATCACATGTCCCCGGATAAAAAAATTTATCCCGGACAAAGACAGATCACCCAAGCAACTGATCCATCATCGTGCTATTCGATTAGAGTGGTCGCTTGAACAAACTTGTTGTTCAAGTAATCTACCTCTTTTCCTTGACTAGCCGCGGAATAGATGATGTACGGATCACCGATTTTTGTGTTTATCTTTGGGGTCCATGATCATAGAATTGTAAACAAATAGAAAGAACAAAAAGGAAACTTAAACAAGAATTATACCTCTTGTTTATCTCTTGATCTTCTATCGTATGACCTATCCTCTTCTTGGACGTTGTGTGGGCAATGATCCTCCAAGAATTGAAGCCGCCTAGATCTCATTCTTCTCTACCTTGCTCACTCCAAACAAAGGGAAGATGACCGAACCCTTCTTCTCCTATCTAGCACCGACCACCAAGCTCCCAGCTTGGTTGTTGCTACCGACCAAGGAGAGGAAGAAGGAAGAGTAGGCGCCGACCAAGAGAGGTCTCTTGTTTCCGCCGACCAAAGGAGAGAGAGAGAGAGGGAGAGGAGCCGCCGACCAAGCTAGAGAGAGAGAGGGAGGCGCCACCCAAAACAAGGGCCAAACCCTAGGTTGTGTTGTCGCCGCCCACAAGGAGAAGCCAAAACCTAAGTTGCTGCCCAAGCCTTCAAAGCCAACTCCAAAACCCTAAACCACCACTCTCCTTTTTTTGCCGCCCAAGCCTTGGACCTTATTTATAGATTTTGTCCTAGCCTCCTTTTAATCATGTCTGTTGGATCTAGACTTCTTGAAGGTTTTAATAGGCTATGATAGGGACCATGAGGAGGAGTTGGATCTTTGCCACCTAATGGATCCGACCCACATAAAATCTGATCCATTAATGATAATCCATTCCACTAGAGGATTATCATTGATCTACCTCATCAACCCCTATAATTAAATATAGGATTCATATATTAATTGTACAAATATCTCCCTGTGTTTAAGATATCGAATGTCCGTTAATTAATTAATTTACTGACAATTAATTAATTAACATCTAACTCCATGAGTAGTACCACTCAACTTTATCATTATGCTGGACCAAGTCCACCTGTAGGGTTTACATGATGATCCTTATGAGCTCCTCAAGGGGACATCATCATCCTAATACATAGGACACAGTTTCCTCCTATAATCAATGACACACCATGTAAATAATATTATTTCCCAACTTACCGAGCCTATCGATTTAATTCATAAATCTCGCCCATTGGTAAATCAAAAAAATAAATATTAAGTACATGTGCCCGTTATTATATCGGGATTAAGAGCATGTACACCATAATATCTGAGGTCCAATTCAATTATGTAGTCAGCAATAAATTGAATCACCTCTAAGTCGGTCCTGCTCAATACACACAAAGTGTACTAGTGTAATTCTATGGTCAAGATAAACCAATACTAAATTACACTACAACCATACCAATGGTTTGTCCAAAACCATCTTGGTTGTGAGCCTCTACTTATACTCTATAGGAACTGATAAAATGATCTTCTGTGTGACACCACATACCATGTTATCTACAATGTAAAGTATCAGACAATATGCACACATATATTAAATATAAAATGCAAACAATGATCATGAGATTCTTATTCCAAAATGAAGATGTTCATACAAAGGCTAGGCTTTCAGTATACATCCCAACACCTCGTCCGACGGTTTCTCGGATGCACCAAGCGCATGACTTCCGCAATGCATCTTTCACCGACTCAAGGACTGAGTCATGAGATGGTGAATCTTGCCAATGCTATTGTCATCCATGTGAGAATTACTAAGTCATGCATGACTTCAACGCACATATCAAATCCATAACAACCTAACTTAAACCCTTTGTCACACACATTAAAACCACATCACATGGGTTGATTGCCCTAACAATCTCCCCCTTTTTGATGTGTGACAATCTGTTTAAGTTAGGTAAAACAATTAACACAAAACACAAGGCAAGAAAGCATGTAAGTAAACATGAGTATCAAACTCCCCCTTAAGATATGCTAATTCTCCCCCTAGCATGATTAACTTAAACTCATCATTTCTCCCCCTTTGACACCATCAAAAATATTATACAAATGTTATATACGCATGACATCAAGTCTAATGGAAGAAAATACCAAAATCAAGTTCAAAACCTAATAAAATACCTTACTATGCTCGTGCACAGTACATCAGTTGATTGAATCAGAGCATCAGTCGACTGGCACCCAGTTTTCAGATTTTTTGATTTTCGAAGTCCAGTTTCAGAAATACATTAGAAATTCTATGAAATTCAAAAAATCATGAAAATTGAGGACCGCATTTCTCATAAGTCCCTTTATCAGTGAAAAATTGTTTTTCATGAAAATTCATTTTATTTTTGAAAACTAGGCAAAAACTCAAAAGTTGCAAAATGTCTAAAATTTGTATCATCTTTGAAACCTAGTTTTGCCTTGTAACTTTTCAAAACATGAACTCACTGTTTATGAAACATGAAATGTTTTTAAATAATATAAAATATCCAACTACGATCTATGGGCAATATGTCCATTGATTAAACATTTGCTTTCCCCATAGTTGGTATATGATTGCTCTATTGATACACTTAATGACCCATCTAAATGCCATAAACATTAGTGGACCATTTGTATCATCCTATCATCTCACCCATTGCTATGTTTTCAATCAAAGTAGACTATAGTGAGTGTGAGATGTACCTAAAGGTATTTATACTTAACCAAAATTTCATGCAATTCTACCCATGGTTAAGTGTCATGCATCCTAAAACCACCCAACATGATCATAAAAACATGTATTATCAATCATGATAAAATGTTATCAATAATTGCATATCATGATCAAATATTATTAAGATTCCATATTATGATCACATTATCATCACCCAATACTTAATTCAAAATTTACCACCCTCATCCTTACAAGTCAACCATTTTTCATGATATAAGTTAAGTCTACTATGGTTGACTAACCTAGGGTTTTCCTAACCCTTAAGGATGGATTTGAAAACCCAATATAAGTTCTTTCCTATAGGGTTCACCAAAAACTCCTTAGGGATCCATTTTCTAGCTACCATTTTATTTTTAGCTTGACCCCTAGCAATCAAACAATGGTAGGCCTTTTCATTCTTGGTCCCCTTATATCCTAGGCCTTTCTTATTGAAACTTGCCCTTTGGCTCCCAATTATCATATTTAAAGTGTTGGAGCCTATAGTGAATTTTTCTAAGGCTTTAGTTAGGTGATCTACCTTTTCCCTTAAAGCCTTATTTTCTTCAATACATGCATCATTAACATTAAAAGACATGTAATCATCATGTGAGCATGTATTATCAAAACTAGAAGAAAAAGCATTATCATTAACATTTAAATATGATTTTTCTAGCATTTCTTCTAGGGCCTTAATTTCATTTTGCATGCTTTTGTTTTTCTTTTTAGCCCTAAATAGTTCCTTAGTTAAACTTGAAATCATAGACATAATTTTCTTGGGAGGAAGATTTGTTACCTCACTTACCAAATCCTCTTCCGATGATGAGGATGGAGATGAAGCTCCCCCTTCACTTGTGCTCTCCTCCTCACTTGTGCTTGCTTCTTGTTCAGAGGATGAGGTGGAGTCCAAGTCTTTTATTGCCTTAGGGCAAGGCTTGTGAAAGCTTCTTCTTCTTCCGATGAGGATGATGGATCATCCCATGTTACCTTGTGTGCCTTGGCCCTCCCTTTCTCCTTGGTTTTCTTTTCATCCTCCTTCTTCTTGCTCCCCTTCTTCTTGTCCTCTTTCTTCCTCCTCTCTTCCTTGCTTTTGTTCAAGAGGGGACAATCATCCCTTATGTGTCCCTCTCCTTGGCAATTATAGCATATGATTTTTCTCCTTGGTCTTCTTCTCCTATCATGGAGGAGGAGGAAGAGTCTTCATTGGATGAAGAAGGTGGAGTCTCCTTCTTCTTCTTCCCTTTGCTTGCTACTAGTGCAACTCCCCTTAATGGCTTGACTTGATCTTCTACTACTCCTTCAAGCCTTGTTTCATGGAGTTCCATGGTGGAGAAAAATTCCTCTAGAGTGCTTACCTCTAGATTCTTGAAAATGTAGAAGGAGTCCACCATGGAGCTCCACTTTGATGATCGGGGAAAGGCATCTATAGCCTTCATGATCATATCCCTATTGGAGAGCTTTTCCCCTACACTAGATAGACCGTTAAGAATTTCTTTAAAACGAGAATGTAAAGATGTTACCTTCTCCCCTTTATCGAGTTTGATATTATTGAGTTTGGAGCGGAGGACATCTCTTCTTGCGAGTTTTGCTTCGGAGGTGCCTTCATGAAGCTCCACTAGCTTCTCCCACATCTCTTTGGTGCTAGCACATTCTCCTATTCGATTTACTTCTTGTTGAGGGAGCACATTGTACAAATGGTGCTTGGCCTTTGAATTCGCCAAATACTCTTCTCTTTGCTTCTTTGCCCATATAGATTTCTCCAATGGCTCCCCTTCCTCATCCTTAGGTATCTCGAAACCATTTTTCATTATTAACATAATTTCAAAGTCGGTTTCAAAAAATACCTCCATTCACTTTTTCCACCAAGCGAATTCCCTCTCGAACTTTGGCGGATGGATGTTGGAGCTGGCCATTGTCGTTGATTGTGTTGGCGGTTAGTCCTTGACAATCTCCTCGCTCTGATACCACTTTGTTGGAATGTCGGTGGCCGGCTAGAGGGGGGTGAATAGCCCTCTTTCATGTACGGTGGAATTTGCTCGTTCTTGATCATCTACACTTAAGATTAGCGCAACGGAAATACTAGTAATAAAGACAATTAAGAAACAAGCGCTAATAAATCGATATAACATGGTTCACGACCCTTGCCGCTAGTCCACGACCTGATTCGTTTCAAGGTGAATCACTCCTTAACCAATCCACTAATCTCTCCTTTGCACAGAGCTAGGTGGAGGTAACCTTTCTTACAAGAATCTCTCCTCTTACAATAAGATGAAATTAAACACAAGGAAGAGGAGGAAAATCGTGTTGGGCACTTGGGAGATGTTTAGAGGTTACGCATTAACCCCCCAAGATGACCCAAGGCCTCTTCTTATAGGGAAGAGGCCATTCTTCCTATTGGGTAGGCGGCAGTCGACTGATGTCGACTGCTGCTGTGGTTGTTGCCTCGCAACAGATCCTTCCATGTTGGATTCCAACCAACGACTCCCACATCAGTCGACTGATCTTCCCATCAGTCGACTGATGGAGCCATCAGTCGAGTGGTCGATGCGATCACTCGACTGCTGAAGCTTCTGTGCTCGAAATCCTCGACATTAGTCGACTGGTCCCCTTGGCAGTCGACTGATGGAGCTAGCAGTCGACTTCTATGAGCTGACAGTCGACTGTTCGGCCAGAACTTTGACTCGAACACCAGTCGAGTCTCCAGTCAACTTGGAGCAGTCGACTGCCATATCATGGCAGTCGACTAATTTCAGGAAACCCATCCGACACTTAGCCAATTGGCCAAGATCACCTAAGAGCTACCCTGACCCGGGTTACAATCGCTCACTCTCATCTCCCTTGGAGTCCCTCGCCTTTGAAGTTCTCTTTATCCGGCCATGTCTCTCGGATGCGCCAAGCGCATGACTTCGCAGCGCCATCCTTTGCGTCTCGCCCTAAAGTCTACTTATTTCGGCTTCACTCCAATGCTCCTTGTCCGGCGGTCCCTCGGATGCACCAAGTGCACGGCTTCCGCAATGCATCTTTCACCAACTCAAGGATCGAGTCATGAGATGGTGAATCTTGCCAATGCTATCGTCATCCATGTGTGAATTACTAAGTCCTGCATGACTTCAACGCACATATCAAATCCAAAACAACCTAACTTAGACCCTTTGCCACACACATGAAAACCATATCACATGGGTTGATTGCCCTAACATTTGGTTCTTGCCCCCTAGAACCTAGATTTTGACCATTAGACCCTTGAATTGATTTTGTATCTTCCTAAGGGTCTTTTCTAATTTTTCAAGCCTTGACCTCAAGGCTTGGTTTTCCAATTCTAATTTTCCTAATTTTGATTTTTCATTAATCTTTTGGGAAAGACACTTCCTAGGCATATGTCTATGATTCTTGGGATTAATGCCTAGGTGGTTCTCTACCTTCCTAATGAACTCCCTAGGTAAAATGGGTCTAGAGTTATTACTTCTAGATTTGTCCTTAGGTAAATTAACAAGCTTAGCACCTAAACAATAAAATCTATTATTTCTACTAGCATGCTTTTCATTAACAATTGCAAGAGTACTAAAAACATGCTTTTTAACCCTAGAACTAGAAGGTGCATTAAGATATACCTTAGGGTTTGCTTTGGAAGCTCCCCTTACTTGTGTAGCTCCTTCTTGTTCCTTTTTCCTCCCCCTAAGGCATTGGCTTTGGTAGTGTCCCCGTTGATTGCACTTGAAGCACATAATGTGCTCTTTGCTTTTCTTAGCGAGGACTCCGACATCCTTTGACTTTTGGTGTTGGTGCTTTCTCCTTGGCCAATTTTGGACATTTACTCTTGTAGTGCCCGACTACCCTACACTCAAAGCATATGATGTGATTTTTATTTTTGACTAAAATGCATGAGTTACCTAGGGAATTTTCTTCTTGTTCTTCACTTCTCCCGGATGTAGATGCTTTTTCTTGTTCTTGCTCTGGGATGGAAGATCTCTCCCCCTTAATGCTAGAGGTGGAGGTTTCCTCCAATTCATCCACATCCTTGGATATTAATGGACCTTCTTCCTTGGCTTCTTTTTCTACTTGTGCCAGTTCAGAATTTTCGTGGAATTTGACTACCTTAATCCACAAATCCTTTGCATCCCTATAATTCCCTAATCTAAACCAAATATTGTTAGGAATCAAATCACTTAGTATTTTGATTACGTTGATATTTGTCTTGAACTCCTTGATTTGTTCCTTAGTCTATCTTGATTTTTCTATTGGCTTGTTTTCCTTATCCCTAGGCACTTAAAAACCATTTTCAATAATTAACATAATATCAAAATCAGTTTCGAAATATACCTCCATCCGTTTCTTCTACCTTGAGAATTCTCCTTCGAATTTTGGTGGTTGGATGTTGATGCTGGCCATTTCATTGTTATCGCGGCGGTGAGTCAGATGACAACCTCCTCACTCTAATATCACTTGTTGGAGGATCATGGCTCGGCTAGAAGGGGGGGTTGAATAGTCTTTAGCATTGTTCGATGGAAATTGTTTGTTCGTCGTGTGCTTGTCTACAATACTCATTAATACACAGCGGAAATAATAGTAATGAAAACGAATACACAAGCACAATCACAATAGACACATGATATACGTGGTTCGGAACCTTAAGTTTTCTACTCCACGGGGCGAGCTCAACAAGCTCTAGTGATGAGCACACCACTACTAAAACTCCTTCTCGACAACAAGTCGAAGGTGGAGAAACCTCGTACGAACAATTACAAGGTAATACAAAAGTACAAGAAAAATGCAAAGACAATATGAAATACAAGTAAAGAAAACTTTACAACATTTTGCTTTGATCACTTGCTTGTTGCTTACTTTGGTTTGCTCTTGAAAGTCTGAAATGCAGCAACAATTCTCCTCCAAAATCTCACCAAAAATCACTATAGAAATCCTCCCCAAGCTCCTCCTTTTATGCTTGTCTCTGGATAATTTCCCGCCTAGCAGTCGCCTACCATAAAGCCCTAGTCGACTGTTCCTGTAGCCGTTGTGAGACAACGACCTAATCCACGTTGGCATTCTAGCCAACAGATACACTGACAGTCGACTACCAATTACCATCAGAAGACTGCCAACCTTGTAGCTGACTAATCAGTCGGCTATTGAACATTCTACTCGGACCCGGTGATCATTGCGCCCATCCGCCAATGATCGTGGCTCGAAGCCATCGATCGATTGCCCAATTTTGCTTTTCATTGCGATGTTATCTGACGTAATCGAATAGAAATTGACTTTCACGGTCATTTGGGACCCACCCGGTCATTGCATTGTCGATAAAAGCTCAAACACAAGTTGTTTGAGTATCCGATCATCGGGTAAAACTTCAAACACCAATGTTTGCACATCCGACACTGATCTTAGCCACTTGGCCAAGTTCACCTCATCCTCCCATGGAATTCCCCATCGAAGCTCTCTTCCTCCGGCCTACGTCCCTCGGATGCACTAAGCTCATGACTTCTCCCTGTGTCATCCTTCGTATCTTGCCCTAAAGTCTATTGGAGGATCGGTGGCCGGCTAGAGGGGGGTGAATAGCCCAAATCATGTATGATGATAGAAATCTTCTGTTCGTCCCGTGCTCATCTACAATACTCGTTAATGCGCAGCGAAATGATAATAAAATGAATACAAGAATACAACACATACACAAACACAATGATATTCATGGTTCGGAACCTTAGGGTTCCTACTCCATGGGACGAGCTCTTGTTATGCACACGACACTAACAAAACTCCTTCTCGACAACACGTCAGAGGTGGAGAAATCTCGTACAAGCAATTACACGGTAATACAAAAGTACAAGCAAATACAAAGACAATACAAAAGAAAACTTTACACAAATGGCTTTGATCGCTTTTGCTTGTTTCTTGCTTTGGTTTGGCTCTTGAAGGACTAGAATGACGTAGCAATTCCCCTCCAAAATCTCTCCAAAAGTCTTGGCGAAATCCTCCATCTCGAGATCCATTTATAACCTACATTGAGCTGATTCCGTGCCCATAAATCAACTGCTCATGACATCAGTCGACTGGTCCTGTAGTCATTGTCTCACAATGACTCAATCCACGCTGGACAAGTTCCAATGGATCCATTATCAGTCGACTGATCATGCCCATCAGTCAACTACTGACCTCATAGTTGACTGCCCAGTCCACTACGAAGCATTTTGTGCTCGCGATACTTCCCATCGATCATCGTCGTCCCTTGGCAATCGATCGGCTGCCATTATCGATCATTGCCAATACTGGCGATCATTGCCGAAATAGAATGAAGTCTAACACCGATCGATTGCCCGACTTTGCGATAAAACCTCAAACACCAAGTTGTTTGAGCATCCGACCATCGGGTAAATCCTTAAACATCATGTTTGAGCATCCGACACTCAATCTTAGCCACTTGGCCAAGTCCACCTCATCTCTCATGGAGTTCCCCACTGAAGCTCTCTTCCATCGGCCTACGTCCCTCGGATGCACCAAGCGCACGACTTCGCAATGTCATCCTTCACATCTCTTGCCCTCAAAGTCTGCTTCCCTTGGGCCTCACTCTATTTGCTCCCCGTCCGACGGTCCCTCGGATGCACCAAGCACACGACTTCGCAATGTCATATTTCACCGACTCAAGAACCCCGAGCCTAGTGAACTTGCCAAGCCCTCAAGACTTCCCACACCAAGCCTCATGCTTGGATTTTACCAACACCAAGCCCCATGCTTGGACTTTTCTCAACACCAAGCCTCATGCTTAGATTTTTCCAACACCAAGCCTCATGCTTGGACTTTTCACCACCAAGGCTACACACTTGGATTTACGTGGCCAACCCATGTTGGACTTCCCATGACAATCCTATGTCATAAGTTTTGTCTAACATCAAAATACAGTTCGAGTCAAACTCGAGTTCGGTCAATCCCATGACCTAGGCTGATTGCACCAACAAAGTCTGCTTCCTTTGGCTTAACTCCATTGCTCCTTGTCCGATGGTCCCTCGGATGCACTAAGCTCACGGCTTCTCCCTGTGCCATCCTTCACCGACTGAAGGACCCGAGCCATGAGACAAGTGACCTTGCCAAGTACTCAAGATTTTCCCATTACCAAGGCTACACACTTGGACTTTCCCAATGCCAACTCCATGTTGGACTTTCCCTTGCCAACCAATGTTGGACTTTTACTACCAAGGCTACACACTTGGACTTCACAATGCCAACTCCATGTTGGACTTTCCCTTTCCAACCCATGTTGGACTTTCACCACCAAGGCTACACACTTGGACTTTCATGGCCAAGGCTACACACTTAGACTTCCCATTGCCAATGCCAACCCATGTTGGACTTTCACCGCCAAGACTACACACTTGGACTTACATTGCCAAGGCTACACACTTAAACTTCCCAATGCCAACTCCATGTTGGACTTCTAATGCCAAGCCCCATGCTTGGACTTTCATCGCCAAGGCTACACACTTGGTCTTCCCATGAGAATCACATGTTATATGTTTTGCCTAACATCAAAATACTTCTTGACTCAAACTCGAGTCTGGTCAATCGTGACCTGGATCGATTGCACCAATACGGGATGGTTGGGTATAAATCGAAGTGACCGAAGATGTTTGAATAGACAACAGAGGATTCACCACTCCCTACAAAGAGAAGTATACCCTATGGTCACTTGTCAGAGTTGTTACTCGAAGTCTTTGCCCAAAGCATCACATATCAAGAGTATGATACTCTTGGATGCATGTCAGAGAAATTTGAATCTGTAGAACAAGGAAGTATTATTTAGGCTTGGTGTGATGTAGTCAGCCTAGTGGAGACAAGCACATATACCATGTCCTGAACCAAGCGGATATAAGATGAGTGAAAGGAACGAGACATAACTCACTGTAGCTACTGAAAGGTTCAGAAGTAATTCTGAGATCAAACATTAATTTTACAATCAATTAGGGATCATGATGTACTATTAGGTGCCACTCATGATTGTTCCTTAATTACTGATTAATTATGGACCAACATAAATAGGGAACTTATAAAGTCAAACACACTATGAGTTTTTTCGAAGGACTTAATACGAGTTTGAGAAATAGATTCTATTGGATCGATTTGAGTGCTAGAGGGGGGGTTTGAATAGCGCTAAGCGATTTTTCGATTTTGTTTCGATAAAACACGAGTGCACAACGAAAAGTAAGTAAAGATAATTTTATTTTTACTTGGTTCACAAGTAAAGATAATTTTGTTTTTACTTGGTTCACAACCTTCCGTCTGCTAATCCAAGGCCTTAAGGGTTCTAGACCATGTACGAAGGGAAAATCACTAAAAACACTCCTCCTCGTTAGAGGTAGGAGTAAGCGAGTAAAAGAAAACAAGAACTCGAGATAGAGGGACACTCCCCCTCTTCTCATTGTGATTAAAGCTCCGAAAAAAGAAAGATTACAAACTTTGGAATAAAACTTAAAATGAAACTTTTACCAACAACTTAAGGAATGGTAGATTGAGCTCGATTTGTCATCGTTTTAGCAGCGCTTCATCATCGTAGGATCATCGGAGTGTCACAGCGTTTCAGAAGCACTTGGAGAGCTTTTGAATGATGAAAATAGTGTGGAGAACCCCTTCTTTTATAGCCTTGAGAAACTCTAATCGTTGAGATGAAGCCTTATCTCCAAAAGCCACCTCACCCTAAGATAAGGGGATGAGGTTTTGACTCTCCTCGAAGCTAGAATTTGAACATCAGTTGACTACTCAACCCTAGAAGTCGACTGATAACAACCGACAGTCGACTGTTGCTAGGGTTTCCAGTTGCAATGAAGAGTTAGCTCAAAATGCAGTTAATATAAGTAAATTTGATGGTCATTTACCATTTAATCTTGACTTAGACCTTCCATGGGATGTCTTAGTCGGATCGTTGCCTAAGGATGTCCTCGTATGGAGGACACAACCTTACTTACGCTTACTCACACGAGCTTACCTCAACCTTTTACCTTTGAAGCTTCGCTTCCGGTCTCCACCTGATTTCTTCGGCTCCCTTCGAAGTCCTCCGGGTGTCGCTCGACCTTCAGCTTAGCTTAGCATTCCTGCATATTTGATTCATCTCGTGAGATAACAATACGAGCTTAACTTTGTGTCTTTTGCTATAATCAAAACTCAGGTTCGACTTAGGTGCCTACTGCACTAACAGATTCTTAGATTGAGATAGATTAAGTCTGGTTGAACTAGACGAAAGGCAAATATAGAAAGTGTTTTGTCAGAATGAAAATGTGGATGGGCCACGTCTTATGAAGATGGATTGAACACGTTTTGGATTAATTTTAAACCAAATTGGTTTGGTTTAAATTAAAAGTGATTTGGTTATTGAACGAAGCAGTTTGGTTATAAACCAAACTTAAGGCTATTGGTATGGGCTTTGGATTAATGGATGCAGATTTGGAACTTGCTCCTCTAATCCAATACGAGATACATGTATTGGGTAAGAAACCTAGGGTGAAGAGTTAAGGCCTTCTTTTCTTATCCTCCTCCTCTTGCCGCCCAAGTCAAAAATCTATCCAGATTTTCTATCCAAAAGTTGCTACTGCCGCCTCCTTTAGCTGCCAGCAGCCACTTCCCGCCCTTCTAGACTCTAGCACTTCCTCCTTCGGCGTGTTCCCTACTGGTAGCACCCTTTACCGTCAACAAAGGCCATTGGACAATGGTGTTTTGCCACCATACAATAGCCTTGTGAAGGCAGTTTTTTAATCGATTTGTGTCATGGGGTTGCTTTGGTTGGCAGACACAAATTGAGCCCTTGATCCCTCTCTTGGATCACGTTGTCGCCTACCTTCGGCTAGTACCGAAGCAAAGACATGACTCGTGACTTAGCGAAGTCGTCTCGACAGTAACTCAATGTGGATATGAATAGAGATGATGTTTGACAACGTCGTTTTGGTTGATCTCATTCCCGCTTCATGTCATCCGTTAGGTATAATTTCTTATCGAAGTTAAAATTTTATTTTATGGTTATGACTTATATTGTTGTATCCTGCATGTGTGTGGTACGTATATTGCAATAAATTAAGAATTTATTATGTTTTATTTCCGCTGTGTGCATTTTGTGAAACACATTTGAGCACGTTTCCACGTTGGGCTCCCCAACAGTGGTATCAGAGCCAATGGTGCTTTGACATAATTGTAAAAGAGTTTATGAGTAGTAGTTGGTCATATATGATAATTTCTGAATTTTCTTATTTTGGTAAGAATTTTCATTTTAGAAGGTTGTTTAATTTGTTAGGAAAAATTCCAATTTTAGAAATTTTCTGAAATAATTTAGAAAATTTAATTTTAGAAATATTCTGTAAAATAATTTAGAAAATTTTAATTTGGAAAGATTCTGAATTTATTAAGAATTTTTTTTTGGAAAGTTTCCTAATTTTTTAGGAAATTTTTATTTTGGAAAGTTTCTAAAATTATTTTAAAAAAATTTCAAGTTTGAAAATTTTGAATTAATTAAGAAATTCTAATTATATATTTCCTAGTTAGTTAGGAAATTTAAATTTGGGAAATTATTTCCTAATATTTTGATTTTTCTTAATTGGAATAGTTTCCTAAATAAAATATGTAATTAAATTTGAAAATTATCTCCTAATTTAATTAAATAAATCTTGATTTATGAAATCAGATTATTAAGACATATTTTATTTTCAGAAAATATTATGACAACTATTCATACCATGTCATATATGTATGTCATATAGATACATTAGATGCATATCATCATTTATATCATGCATGTGATGTCATTTACATGATAACAATGATACCTAAATCCCTTACGTTAAATATTAAAGACTACACATTCCGTTAATATGATAAGAATCAGAGTCTGAGTTCTTGTTTGATTGTTGGACTTACTCTAAGCTCAACATGAAATTAGATATGTTCAAACCATTGAGATACGATCTTACAATTAACGGGTTGGGTTTCACTTGAAGCATTAGCTTGTTGGACTCACTTTAAGGTTAATGTGGATAGATGTGAAGTTGGGTGATATATGTTGGTGCAATTAGCCTAGGTCATGATTGACCGAAATCGAGTTTGACTCGAGTAGTATTTTGATGTTTGACAATGGGTTGACCATTGTTTGACAATGGGTTGACTATATGGTTGACCATATGATGGAGAAGTTCAAGTGGGACACTTGGCATTGGAAAGTCCAAGTCTTGTGTACTTGGCAATTGGAAAGTCCAAGCATGGGTCTTAGCATTTGGAAAGTCCAACATGGAGTTGGCAAGGAAAGTCCAAGTCTTGTGTACTTGGCAATTGGGAAGTCCAAGCATGGGTCTTGATATTTGGAAAGTCCAACATGGAGTTGGCAAGAGAAGTCCAAGGGTGTGATGTTGGCGGTGTAAAGTCCAAGCTGTAGTCTTGGCTGCATAAGTCCAATGGTTGGCAGCGTAAAGTCCAAGCGTGTGTCTTGGCAGTATAAGTTCAAATGTACCTTTGCAAAGTAGACCTGCTTAGTATGACAATAGCCGACGGAAGCACTTGAAGGCTAGCGTATGGATGAACAAGTCATGGATGACTTGGAGGGATCCGATAGACGTGAGGCTGATATAGGTGGCTAGAAGGCTTAGGTTAGGCTAAGGGTGGTCTATCAAGTATGAAGGGATCATACTTGAGTTAAACCTCATGTTTGAGGTGTGTCAGTCGACTAGGGTTATGGACCACTCGACTAGCCGAGTGTTTGACACTTTGCAACCTAGTCTACTTGGATAAGTCGACTGGGGTAACGAGCAGTCGACTGGCGAGAGTCAACTGATGCTCGATTGTTGTTCGGTAGTCCAGTAGTCGACTGATCACAACAGTTGACTGTCATGAAGGGCATTCGACTGTTCTAAGTGGACACGAGCACAGAAGCATCGGTAGCCTACCAATTAGTTGACTGTCAGGCCATCAGTTGACTGATGGTAAGGGTAGTCGACTGCTAGTGAATCTGTTGGAATTTTTCCAATGTGGATTGAGCCGTTGTGAGACAACGACTACATGAGCAGTCGACTTCTAGGTATGGGCAATCGAATGCTAGGTGAAAATCTTCTCGAGTTGTAGCTTTATAAAGAGCTCGAAGAGGAGGATTTTGGTCATGGTTCTTAGGGCAGTTTGAGGCGATTTGCTGGTGCAATTCAAGGTCTTCAAGTACAGTCCAAGGAACCTAACAAGAAAGAAAAAGCACTCTTTGTTGTAAAGTTTTCTTTACTTTTTTTTCATTGGTATTTGCTTGTAGTTTTCTTGTTTATTGTTATAAACATTGTACGAGGTTTCTCCACCTCCAGATTGTTCCGAGGAGTGTATTAGTGGTGTGTCCATCATTAGAGCTCATTTGAGTTTGCCCCGTGGAGTAGGAACCCTAAGGTTCTGGACCACATTATATTCTTGTGTTTTGCATGTGTGTGATTATTATGTTTATTAGTTTATGTTTTATTTCATATTCCACTACGCATACTAATGATTGTAGATAAGCACGATCGAATTCTATCAAGTGATGCAATTTTTCTATTCACCCCCCTAGTGACGTACGATTCTTCTACAATTGGTATTAGAGCTAGGAGCTCTTCTACGGACTAATCATTGTGGGAGCTTTGCTAGATGGAAGGATGATGGACTTGCCCGACGATGGTTTTGGATGGGACATCAACACTCCAATTCCATACACCTTCTATGGACGAGAAGGATTCGATCAATAGAAGGCACGGATGGAGAATTTCTTCATGATGGACTTCGAAGATTGGATCATTCTAATGAAGGGATTCGAACTTCCGAGGGGTTTAAAAGGTGGATATCTCAAGAAGAAGAGATGGACTGAAGAGCAAACACAAGCCTTCAAAAGAAATGATAAGGTAATGCAAATGATATTAAATTCATTACCTAATGATGTCTTGTCTAGATTAGGTGAATTTCAAGATACCAAGGAGCTATGGAGCAAATTGGCAAAGCTTCATGAAAATTCATCACCGGCCTCAAGTGAAGAAAAATCTCAAGAGAGTGAGGATTCGAAGGTTGAGAAGTGTTCGACATCCAAAGAGGTAGAAGAAGTGGAAAAATTGGAAGAAGCCTCCACCTTTAGGATTGAGGGGGAGGAGAGGTCATCCTCAATGTCGGAGCAAGAAGAAGAACCATCTACCTCCGGAAGAGATGAAAAATCAATTCCGACTTCTACCACCGACCTAGGTAACTCAAGCACTTTAATTAAAAAAAAAATCATATTATGTATTTTGAGTGTAGGGAATATAGGCACTATAAGAGCAAGTGTCTTAAGAAGGTCAAGGAGGCTCAACCGGCGCCAAAGGTCAAGGATGTCAGTGTTCCCACTAGGAATATCATGGAGCACGTAGTGTGATTCAAATGTTATCAAAAGGGACTTTATAGAAGCCAATGCCCTAGGGGGAGGAAGCCTAGCAAGGGTGAAGAAGGAGCATCAAATGTAGGGGGAGCTTTTAGAGCAAACCCTAAGGTAAATTTAAATAATGCTCATTCTTTATATAAGGCTAAAAATCATGCTAGGAGTAATTTTAATACTCTTGCTATTGTTCATGATCATGAAAAGCATGCTAAAAATATATCTTATTGCTTAGGTGCTAATTCTTGCAATATTAGGGTTAAGGAAAAATTTAGAACAAATAACCCTAAAACAATTTTACCTAGGGAAACTATTAAGAAGGTAGAGGATCATTTAGGCATTAACCCTAAGAAGAGTAGACATATGCCTAAGAGAAAGAATCATTCCCAAAAGATTGATGAAAAATCAAAATTGAGAAAATTAGAGTTAGAAAATCAAGTTTTGAGGTCAAAACTTGAAAAATTATAAAAGACCCTAAGAAAGATGGAAAAATAAATTATGGGGTCTAATGGACAAAATCTAGGGTCTAGGAGGCAAGAGCCACCTAGGGGCAAGAAATGTTTGGGTCACAAACCTAAGTCCAAGGAAGTCGTGCCAACCTACCACAATGTTCCATTTGATTATTGAACAATCCATAGGTCTAGGAAAACCAAGGTTACTAGGGAAGTTATCCCTAATGTTAACCATGCTAGGTGCCTAGTGGCCAAGGTTTCTATAAAACCAAAGAAAGCCACTAAGAAGTGAAGGGTTTTGCTTATCGTTGATCCGTGAAAGAAAACTCTGCTTCCCACTTCACCTTGGTTGCTTGATCATGGCGATCCCTTCTATGTCCCCGAATTAAAAAAAAATTAATCCTAGACAAAAGGGATTGCCCAAACAACCAAGTCATCGTCGTGCTATTCGTTTAGAGAGGTCACTTGAACAAACAAGTTGTTCAAGCGACCAACCTCTATCCTACGAGTAGCCGCGGAATAAACGATGTCTGGATCGCCGGTTTTCGTGTTTATGCTCGGGATCCAAGTATTATTTAGCCATTTACAGATTTATAACATGCTTATAATTGAAAAACAAAAACAAGCAAGGAACACAAGAGAAAAGAGAATAGATATACCTCTTGATCTTCTAATGTATGACCTTCCTCCTTTTGGACGTCGTGTGGGCGACGATCTACCAAAAGTCAAATCTCCTAGATCTCAAATCTTCCTTCCTTGCTCTTCCAAAGCAAGAGGAAGAATAGAAACAAGGTTTTTCTCCTCCCTAAAACCAACCAACAAGGAGCACACAAACTCCTTGCCGCCGGCCAACTAGAAGGAGGAGAAGATGACTGAAAACAACCAAGACACCAAGGGAAGCTATATATCTTGTTTCCACCACCTAAGGAGAAGAGAGGAGGAGCTTTGGCTGCCGGCCAAGGGCTGGAAAAAGGCTTGAAGGGCTGCTGGACGCCGGCCAATGAAGGAGGAAGATGAAAGCAATCACCTTCCTTAATTGGTGCCGCCCTCGCTTCCAAACCCTAACCCTAATCCTATCTTAACTAGGATTCCTCTCCCTTGCTGCCCAAAAACCCTAGCTCTCTTGATGTTTTTTTTCCCACGCCAACCCCATGCCCTCCTTTTATAGAGTTAGGGATAAGTCATGAATTAATCTCCTCCATTGGTTCTAGGAATTTAATCTCAACCGTCGGATCTAGAGATTTAATCTCAACCGTCGGATCTTAGAGATTTAATCTCTACCTATGGATCTTAGAGTTTTGTTTCTATCCATTGGATCTAAGCTTCATGAGGTGTTAATAGGCTACATTAGGGACCATGAGGAGGAGTTGGATCTCGGCCACCCATGGATCAAGCCCACATAAAGTCCGATCCACTAATGATGATCCAATCCACTAAAGGATCATCATTGATCTACCTCACCAACCCCATATGATAATATGGGCTCCATATATTATTTGCACATTTCCTCCTTGTGTTTAAGATCTCGAATGTCCGTCGATTAATTAATTTACTGACCATTAATTAATCGACATCTAACTCCATGAGTAGTACCACTCAACCTTTTCATCATGCCGGACCAAGTCCTCTTGCAGGGTTTACATGATGAACCTTATGAGCTCTTCAAGGGGACATCATCATCATAATATATAGGACATGGTTTCCTCCTATAATCAACGACACACCATATAAATAATATCATCTCCCAACTTACCGAGCCTATCAATTTAATCTATAAATCTCTCCCATTGGTAAATCAAAGAGATGAGTACTAAGTATATGTGTCCGTTATTATATCGGGATTAAGAGTATGTACAATATAATATCTGAGGTCCGATTCGATTATGTAGTCAGCAATAAATCAAATCACCTCTAAGTCGGTCCTGCTCAATACACACAAAGTGCACTAGTGTGATTCTATGGTCAAGAAAAACCAATACCAAATCACACTACAACCATTCTGATGGTTTGTCCAAAGTCATCTCGGTTGTGAGCCTTTACATATACTTTTCAAGGGGCCGATAACATGATCTCCCGTGTGACACAACACACCATATTATCTACAATGTAAAATATGAGACAATATTGCATAACCAAAAAATATGCAAACAATGATCATGTGATTCTTATTTCAAAATAAAGATATTCAAACAAAAGATAGACTTTTCAGTATACATCCCTACAATCTCCCACTTATACTAAAAGACTATGTTGTCCTTAAATTGTCATACATCTGATCCTCATTCCCTCCATATGCCTATCAAAAGCTCTCACCGGAAGGGCCTTAGTGAAAGGATCTGCCAGGTTATCCTCCGATACAATCATGGCCACAACAACTTCTCCTCTCTTAACGATCTCTCGTATCAGGTGGTACTTGCACTCTATGTGTTTACTAGCCTTATGGGCTCGTGGTTCCTTCGAGTTTGCAACTACACCACTATTATCACAATAAATTGTGATAGTTCTGGGCAAATCAGGAATCACATCCAAGTCCATCAGGAAGTTCCTGAGCCATACAACTTCTTTGGTTGCCTCAGAGGCCGCCACATACTCAGCTTCCATGGTGGAGTCTACCACGCATTTCTGCTTGACACTCCTCCATACAATGGCTCCACCTCCCAAAGTAAACACAAAACCTGAGGTAGACTTATTATTATCCCTATCAGATTGGAAGTCGGAATCCGTGTAACCCACAGGGAGTAATTGGTCTGCCCGGTAAACCAATATATAATCCCTAGTCCTTCTCAGGTACTTCAATATATGCTTTACTGCAGTCCAATGTCCCTTTCCTAGATTACTCTGATATCTGTTGACCATGCCCACGGCAAAGCAGATATCTGGTCTCGTACAGAGCATCGCATACATGAGGCTTCCTACTGCCGAAGCATAAGGAACCGCCTTCATCTCCTCTATCTCCTCAGATGATCTCGGACACATCTCCTTAGACAAAGGAACTCCATGCCTGAAAGGTAGAAAACCCTTCTTGGAGTTTTGCATGCTAAAACACTCCATAATCGTGTCTATGTATGAAGCTTGGGATAAGCACAACATCATTTTCTTGCGATCCCTTATAACCTTGATCCCAAGGATGTGTCCCACCTCTCCCAAGTCGTTCATATCAAACTGTTTGGACAACCATACCCTTACGTCCGATAACATCTTGATATTGTTGTCAATCAACAAAATGTCATCTACGTATAGTACAAGAAATACCACTACGTTTTCGTCACATCTCTTGTATACACAAGACTCATCCGGACTTTGAATAAATCCATAAGACTGGATTACCTCATCAAAGCGGATGCTCCAAGATCTCGAAGCTTGCTTCAATCCATAAATGGACCGATTAAGCTTACACATAAGATGTTCTTTGCCTTTAGCAATGAATCCCTTTGGTTGCTTCATGTAGATGTTTTCCTCAAGACTTCCATTAAGGAAAGCTGTCTTGACATCCATCTGCCACACCTCATAATTCATATGAGCTGCTATGCATAAGAGAATTCGGATAGACTTAAGCATGGCTACCGACGAAAAGGTCTCCTCATAATCGATACCCTCCTTCTGAGTATACCCCTTCGCAACAAGCCTCATTTTGAAGGTCTCAACCTTCCCATCTATTCCTCTCTTTCTCTTGTAGATCCACTTGCATCCAATGGTTTTTACACCATCGGGTGGTTCTACTAGCTCCCAGACCTGATTTGAATCCATAGATTCAATCTCAGCATTCATTGCACTTTGCCAAGATAGTGCATCTTTATCTTGGATTGCCTCGTCATATGTCCAGGGATCAGGTTGATGTTCACCAGGGACCAAATCAGAAGATTCTCCCAAGAACATGAATCTATCAGGCTGTCTCACAACCCTCCCACTACGACGAGGTATCACCTGTGTATCCTCTGTGACACGTGGTGCAGTGACATGTTGTATATCCTCTTGTACCGATGGTACTAAAGAAGTGACTTCCCCTTTTAACTCCTCCAGAATAATTTTACTCTTGGCCTTGTTGCTCATCACATAGTCTTCCTCTAGAAATCTGGCGTTCGTGCTAACGATCACCCTCTGATCTCTTGGACTATAAAACAATCCACCCTTCATTCCCCTGGGATAGCCAATGAACATGCGTACTTCTGTACGATGTTCCAACTTACCAGCATCTGCCTTCAGCACATGTGCTGGACTCCCCCATATCCGAATATGTCTTAGACTAGGCTTTCACCCAGTCCACAATTATGTGGGAGTAGAAGGCACTGATTTAGATGGGACCAAGTTTAGAATGTACACCGTCGTATCTAGAGCATATCTCCAGAACGAATCTGGCAACTCAGAATAACTCATCATCGATCTAACCATCTCCATAAGAGTCCTATTCCTTCGCTTTGCTACACCATTCTGCGGGGGTGTGTCAGGTGCAGTCAATTGGGATTGAATCCCAACCTCTGATAATTAGTTCCTAAACTCTCCCAAGAGGTACTCACCACCATGATCAGATCATAGTGTCTTGATACTTTTACCTTGACGTTTCTCCACATCAGCCTTGAATTCTTTGAACTTGTCAAAGCATTCAGACTTGCGGCGCATCAGGTAAATGTATCCATATCTCGAGTAATCGTCTATAAAAGAGACGAAATACTCGAAACCACCTCTAGCCTGGATAGACATAGGACCACACAAATCAGAATGAACCAATTCTAACACATCTTTGGCACTATACCCCTTGGCCTTAAAAGGCCTCTTGGTCATCTTACCCTCCAAGCAAGATTCACAGGTTGGGAGATCCTCCACCACTAATGAACCCAAAGGTCCATCAGCTATCAACCTTTGAATTTTTCTTAGGTTAATGTGACCAAGCCTAAGATCCCAAAGATATGTTTGGTTCATCTTAGAAGGTTCTTTTCTCTTATTGGAATTAGAAGATGAGTTATTGATTTCAATATGCATCGTGGGAGGTTTTGGTTCAAAGGTGTACAAATTTCCTATCAATGCACCCGAACAGATAATGTCCCTATTTCTTCTTATAACAACTCTGTCATTAAAAGAAATAGAATATCCATCCATAAATAATTTAGAAACTGAAATTAAATTCTTTCTAAACAAGGGTACATAAAGGCAATTCTTAAGAACCAAAAGTTTATTTTTCTCAAAAGATAAATGAACGTCTCCCACTACAACTGCCGCAACTTTCGTGGCATCGCCCAAGTACACGGTAATCTCCCCCTCAGCTAGTCGTCTGGTTTCCTGGAACCCCTGCATAGTATTGTAGACATGATCAGTGGCTCCCATATCTACACACCAGGTGATGGTAGATAACACCGCTAAACATGTTTCAACGACTAAACCAAAAGATATACCTTTGTTCTTCTTGCGGTTGGGGCAGTCCTTCTTCAAGTGTCCAGTCTGCTTACAAGTGAAGCACTTGCCTTTCGGCTTCTTCACTCCTCCCTGAGTACCTCCCATCTCCTTCGCCCCAGTTTGTTTCTTCTTATTCTTGCCTTTCGGCTTAGAAGTAGAAACCTTTTGGGTCACCATGGCATGTGCCTGAGCACTCTGACGAAATAGCCCCTCTGCCGCCTGGAGTTCTGTCAGAAGTTCCGCCAACGAATACAACCTCTTGTTCATGTTGTAGTTCAGGCAAAATTGCTCAAAACTCCTAGGTAGAGACTGGAGTATGATATCGACTTGGGTTTCCCCATCGATCTCAGCTCCAAGGACCTCCAGTTCATTCAAATGAGCCATCATCTTGAGAACATGATCCTTCACGGGTGTTCCCTCGATCATGGTGGTCGTCATCAAGTTTCTCATGGCTTCTTGCCTCGCAACCCGATTCTGGTGTCCGAAAAGCTCCTTGAGATTGAGCATCATATCATAAGCAGTGGGCATGGCTTTGTTGGTGCAATCGGCCCAGGTCACGATTGGAGTACATTTGACATAGATGTCAAAATGTAACACTGTGTCATCTCATCGGCCTTGATCCACTTCCTATAGCTCTCTCTCTCCTTTTCCCCAGAATCATCTACAGGCTTGAGAGGACACTCTTCGAGGAGTACATATTTGTATTCCTCAGCAGTCAAGACAATATCTAGATTCCTCTTCCAATCTAGATAGTTGGGTTCAGTAAGTTTGTTCTCTTTCAGTATCACAGCGAGTGGGTTGAAAGTCATTTTGAAAGAAAACCTAAGAATCACATAAATTAAAACATTAGATTTCAAAAAATTATTGATTCCTCAAACAATAAAATTTTAAAATCAACCAACACCTCTAAACACCGAGAATATTGTATGCCACAATAGTGTGGACGTATACGAATTCTACATTTGTAAGAGGAGGTTTTACCTATTAATTTTACTATCTTGTCAACCTAACTTTTTGACAAGCAAAATTAATAGTTGGTTTCTCTTTGTCCCTACAAATAAAAGAAGTGACTCCGATGGGGAGGATACTTATATTTGTATCTAAGTGTTCACCATTACTCGGTACCAAGGTAATTATCTCGGGTTATGTGTCTTCCGATGGGAAAGTACACACACTCCTTGATAATTCCCTATAACCATATTTGACCTTGTGATCCGCAAACAAACCCACCCGATATGGAGGAAGGAACTCAGAGCCGATACACAAGTTTATTTGCATCACTTGTCAAATCATAATGGAGGTTGTGGGAAATAATAAAATTTCCCTCTCCCACTTAGTAATTTGAAAATGAGGAATTTTCCTAGCCAACGACATGCAAATCAAACAAAAAGCAATAAATATGAAAAATAAATTATTTTCCAACTAATATGGCTTTTGTCTTCAATATGTCTCCCGTCGCATCGCCATCTCGTCCGCTCCTCCTACGCCATGTACGAGCCATCCGGAGATCCGAGCTGAGACTAAAACCTATTTTAATTTACATCCATCGATCCTATACTCCACGAGGGAGTGTACATCAAATCTAGATCGAAAGTAAAATAAAACAAAGAGCGGCTAAACAATACCGTATTTAATTTACAAAAACTAAATACTAACCTCGTCAACCCCGAGGATTCAACAAAATAAATATTTACACACATACAATCACATACACACATATGGCCATAATAGTCGGATCTTATGCCTGCAACCAAAGAGTTAAACTACGCATATCCTACTATTATCCGACACATATAATATATGAAAAATGCATAAAAATTAACCGAATCCTAAACACACAAAACCAGAAACTTTGGCTCTAATACCAAATGAAGGGTTTTGCTTATCGTTGATCCGTGAGGGGAAACTTCGCTTCCCACTTCACCTTGGTTGCTTGATCATGGCGATCCCTTCTATGTCCCCGGATTAAAAAAAAAATTAATCCTAGACAAAAGGGATTGCCCAAACAACCAAGTCATCGTCGTGCTATTCGTTTAGAGAGGTCACTTGAACAAACAAGTTGTTCAAGCGACCAACCTCTATCCTATGAGTAGCCGCGGAATAGACAATGTCCGGATCACCGGTTTTCGTATTTATGCTCGGGATCCAAGTATTATTTAGCCATTTACAGATTTATAACATGTTTATAATTGAAAAACAAAAACAAGCAAGAAACAAAAGAGAAAATAGAATAGATATACCTCTTGATCTTCTAATGTATGACCTTCCTCCTTTTGGACGTCGTGTGGGCGACGATCTACCAAAAGTCGAAGCTCCTAGATCGCAAATATTCCTTTCTTGCTCTTCCAAAGCAAGAGGAAGAATAGAAACAAGGTTTTTCTCCTCCCTAAAACCAACCAACAAGGAGCACACAAACTCCTTGCCGCCGGGCAACTAGAAGGAGGAGAAGATGATGGAAAACAACCAAGACACCAAGGGAAGCCCTATATCTTGTTTCCACCACCTAAGGAGAAGAGAGGAGGGGCTTTGGCCGCCGGCCAAGGGCTGGAAAAAGGCTGGAAGGGCTGCTGGACACCAGCCAATAAAGGAGGAAGATGAAAGCAATCACCTTCCTTAATTGGTGTCACCCTTGCTTCCAAACCCTAACCCTAATCCTATCTCAACTAGGATTCCTCTCCCTTGCCGCCCAAAAACCCTAGCTCTCTTGATGTTTTTTTTCCAATGCCAACCCCATGCCCTCCTTTTATAGAATTAGGGATAAGTCATGAATTAATCTCCTCCATTGGTTCTAGGGATTTAATCTCAACCGTCGGATCTAGAGATTTAATCTCAACCATCAGATCTTAGAGATTTAATCTCTACCTATGGATCTTAAAGTTTTGTTTCTATCCATTGGATCTAAGCTTTATGAGGTGTTAATAGGCTACATTAGGGACCATGAGGAGGAGTTGGATCTTGGGCACCCATGGATCAAGCCCACATAAAGTCCGATCCACTAATGATGATCCAATCCACTAAAGAATCATCATTGATCTACCTCACCAACCCCCATATGATAATATGGGCTCCATATATTATTTGCACATTTCCTCCCCATGTTTAAGATCTCGAATGTCAAACGATTAATTAATTTACTAACCATTAATTAATCGACATCTAACTCCATGAGTAGTACCACTCAACTTTTTCATCATGCCGGACCAAGTCCACTTACAGGGTTTACAAAATGAACCTTATGAGCTCCTCAAGGGGACATCATCATCCTAATATATAGGACACGGTTTTCTCCTATAATCAACGACTCACCATATAAATAATATCATCTCCCAGCTTACCGAGCCTATCGATTTAATCTATAAATCTCGCCCATTGGTAAATCAAAGAGATGAGTACTAAGTATATGTGTCCGTTATTATATCGGGATTAAGAGTATGTACAATATAATATCTGAGGTCCAATTCGATTATGTAGTCAGCAATAAATCGAATCACCTCTAAGTCGGTCCTGCTCAGTACACACAAAGTGCACTAGTGTGATTCTATGGTCAAGACAAATCAATACCAAATCACACTACAACCATTCCGATGGTTTGTCCAAAGACATCTCGGTTGTTAGCCTTTACTTATACTTTTCAAGGGGCCGATAACATAATCTCCCGTGTGACACCACACACCATGTTATCTACAATGTAAAGTATTAGACAATATTGCATAACCATAAAAATATACAAACAATGATCATGTGATTCTTATTTCAAAATAAAGATATTCATATAAAAGATAGACTTTTCAGTATACATCCCTACAAGAAGGTCACAATGGAAGTTTTCACTAGAGTTGACCTAGGCAAGACCAAATTGACAAAGGCTTCCAAGCCAAAAAGGGGCATTAGAAAGGTACAAAGGGAGGATATTCCTAGTCAGTACCTAGTAAACCCAACGAGCTATAATAGGTATTGGGTTCCTAGGAGTGTGATTCCATCACGCTAAATGGGTTAGGTTGTGTCAACTTGAATTGGTGGGGTAGTTAACCTAACCATAGCAAAGTTGGCACTTTAGGGAATTTTCAAGGTCATGTGACACCTTGGAAATAAGTTTAGATTTATATCCTAAAAGATTTTAGGATGTGCCAATAGAATTTGAGAAGTATGGAAAATGGATCAAAATTGGCACAATTAGATTTAGAGGTCATGGTACGTCATTTTAAGTTTTTGGCACACTTGAGAGATTGATCTATCAAGGCAAAATTGTCTTAACTTTTAGAAAATGACAATTAGGCCTAACACTTAGGTATTATATACCTTTGTATGTTATACACTTGTCATGCTTCATATGCCTCATCGTATGGCTGCATGAAAGGTGTGTTTATGATGTATTGCATCTCACAAGAATATAGGATTCATCTTGATTGTGTATTTCAAACATCTAGAAAGAGTGAGATGCTAGCAATAAAATCTTTGGATGTTAATGCTTGTGAAAATAGAATAAAAATATTAAAACACATTAACAAATGCACACATACAAGCATAATACTGGTGTAATCATTACACATGCTTAAACACACTAAAATGGAACAAAAATCATATGAACAAATCAAATTCAACAAAGAAATCAGAGATCAGTTGACTGCTTTAGTAAAGAAGTCGAACGAAGTCACGATAGCACGACACAGAAAGTTGAGTAGTCGACTGATGGACCCTATCAGTCGACTGATGGACCATATCAGTCGACTGTCGAACTATAGCTCGGCATAGAAAGTTCAGCAGTCGACTGCCGAACCCTAGCAGTCGACTGCTAGCGTCGTGACCCGGTCACAAAACCTCGATCTGTCGACTGATCGCCATGATTTTATAAGGTCGAACCCTAGCGCTTCGGCTTCTTCACGCAGATTCTCTTCCTCCCAACGCTTTCGGCACTTTCGCTCCATTGTGTCCAAGTGCACGCTGGTGATTCTAGCCCTTGGTAGGCCTAGTTCTTGAACCCTAATCTTGTTTACCCTATTTTTGTCTCTCCATTATGCTAATGGAACCCTATTTTCCTCCTATTTTCATTGTTTCCGCCCAAGCTAGGTTTTTAGGCGCAAGAGATCGTTCCCTGCTACTTTTCTCCAGCATTTGCTTGGTCCGGTCGTCTCCTACAACCTTAGATTAAATAGCACCTAAGTAACTTCTCTAACTCAAGCCCTAATCATTTTACTTATTGATAACGCGCATATGTCGTAGTACCATTTCAAATTAATTACCGAACCCCCTCTACACTAATATAGCATAGTGAATGGCTCGGATCGTTTCCCAACGGGTGTAATCGATAGAATAGCAGTCTTAGAATTTCTAATTATTGCTTTAGGTTTTCTAATGAAGATGGGGTTTGGAATTTAAAAGACTAATCCTACTGAACGAAAAGACAATGCACGTAATCAAGCTCTAATCTAACTAAACTACGAGTGCGATGAAATTAAAAGAAACCTAAACTAAGCATTCAAATAAGAAAGTACAGGAATTTAAACATGCAGAATAACATAAGAGTAAAACATAACATGAAATTGAATCTAAACTAATCAACTACAACCTAATTACTCTAAGAAGCATTTCACCAAACAATATGTAAGCATGCAACAAATTAAACCAAATTACGTGTAAATCTAAATGGGGAAAATCTCTCAATTATAAACATTTGACACAAACTAAACACGAAGAAACAATCAACACATTGCAACCCAAATGAATGAGAATTTATCCTGAAATGCTAGAAATGCTGTCGGAAGCTGCTGCTGGAACATAAGCTGGAAATGGAAATGAAATTGCTGTCCGGAAATGTGCTGGAATTGGTTGCTGATCGGAGCTGGAAATAGGAGTTGCTGGATGATGGCTGGAAGTTGCGGTGGAGCTTGGTTGGCACTTCCGATCGGAGGTGGAAACTCAGAGCTGGTGGTGAAGGAGCTGGCCCTGAAGGAGCTGGCCGTGAAGGAGCTGAAGTCGCGTCTGTGGAAGATCTGTTCGGTGGCGCAGTTCGGTGGAAACAGTGAAGATAGCTGGGCACCGATCACCGGAGAAGGAGGGAATCCCCTTCCTCTCCGACGACCGGCGAGGGAGATGGTTGAGCACGGCGGCGGTGAAGAAGCGGAAGGCGTCGGGCGATCGCGGAAGAAGATGGAAGAAGCCGACTATCTTGTGATGCACGATGAAGAGCCATTAAGTGGATTTTGGTAGCCATCTGATCCACTGGTCATCTAATCTCAGCCACCCATTAGAGCTAGGTTTTGATTGCCTTAATTAATCCATAAGCTAGTTGTGCATCCAACGGCTGAGAATTCTCCGACTTTGAATGGATGGATCTGATCAATCTGAAGAGATAATCACGATCGGTCGAATCTGGATGAACATTCAAGATATCCAGATCTAAATGTATGGACCGGATCGCTCCAGATACAGATGGATGACTTAGATCAATCAGATCTCATCGGACGGTCAGGATTAAATAGATCTGAACCCTTGACTAAATTGCCTCTGATATTGATAAGGGCTCAGATTCTTCCAGCTTAAAATGCCCATTATGACTCTTAGATGAAGTCATATTTGATCTAACTTGAGTCTAGTCCAGTGGCTCATCTCGATCTCCTACAAACAAAGATAAAATTCACATATAAATCCAAAATTTAGGAGAATTTACAATAAGGTCCAAAAATAAATCCAACTCATGATAATCGATAAATAATCATTCGATCGGATAAAAACAGTGATAT
Organism: Wurfbainia villosa; assembly: GCA_025175895.1. Classification (NCBI taxonomy): domain Eukaryota; kingdom Viridiplantae; phylum Streptophyta; class Magnoliopsida; order Zingiberales; family Zingiberaceae; genus Wurfbainia; species Wurfbainia villosa. The sequence goes on along the minus strand of CM046000.1, from coordinate 29,146,616 downwards.
TAAGGACCAAAATAACACAATAAAATGATAGTTATCAATTCCCCCACACTTATTCTTGCACGTCCCAAGCAAGTAAAGAAAATTAAAAATAAATTGAAAGTGTATTTTCTTAGCAATTCCCAATCATACATAGAAAATCGTGAAAGAAAGTTACTTAGGATTGTCAAATCTCAAAGACTCAAGCAATTATGGACTCAAATCTTACACAGGTTAACAAACATGGTGACTTCAATCCATCTTGTATAGACTAAGAATGATTAAGCCTCACAAGGTAAGTGGTGATTTCTCTCATTCTCATAAGTATGTAATAGTGGAGTTCACTCAAACTACTCATGATTTATGAACTACCATATGCTTGCTTTTCTTCTACCTTCACCACTATATACACATAAGAATGCACAATCACTGACGACTTATTAAGAATATAAGGGAAACATGAATACAAGAAAAATGGCAAGATCGGTGAAAGAAAAGAAAGATAAGAAATGAAATAACTAAAGAAATGCAAGAAGAAGATATGGAAATACTAGAATGCTACATAGATGAGTACAAGAAAGCAATGCCCCAAAAGTTTCTATCAAAGCTAGCTTTTCACAATTCACTAAACATGTAAACAACCCCTATCACTTTCACAATATCAATTCACACATGATATATAATAAATCTCTCAATAGTTGCAACAAGGGATGTCCATCACAGAAATACTATCACACAAATAAAAAATGACATAACATATCAAAGAATTTTTTTGTTTTTTATTTCCTTTATTCATTTGGCCAAATGTTTTTTTTTTCAACTTTTTTTTTCTTTTTTTTTCAACAATTTTTTTTGACATGCAGTACACTTCCCTATGCTCTAAAAATACATCAAGCTCAGCTAAAAAGATAAAGAGCATGGCTAGCTCATGGTGATCAAGCATGACTTGTCTATGCTTACACTGAATTTCCCTGCGCTACTCTCTCCCCCACACTTAAATTTTTTTCCATCGTGGGCAAAACACTCATCATGAAACATCCAAGTATTCCACATCCAGAAATAGAAATGGAGAAGAAAGTAAGGAAAGAAAAATGTATGGATGAATGACTAAAATGTTATTCAATAAGCATGTGATGATAAAAAAAGTGAAGAAAAACATACGAGATTGCCTTCATAATAATCATGCAAACCTATTTTTGTGTGGTCTCGAAAGAATCAAAGCAAGTTATAGAGTTACAATAACCACAAGTGCACCACACACAAGCAATAAAAATAGGCTCAATCCTCTCTAGATAAACAAAAATAATCATCTCAATCTATCAGTATAGAATCCATCACCAAGTAGTAACCACATGCAATTAAATAATTCATTCATGACAATAAATCTCAAAATTCGACAATCAAATTTAACTAGCTTTCATGACTTCTAAGAAGATATAAATTAAGGAATGCATAGGGAATTTATTTGAAAAACCAGTAAAACAAAAACTCAACACTAAAAACTTGACAACCAAAATAACCAGCTAAAACAAGAACAACAGAAGCAAGGAAATGTATATATACCAAGAAAAAGAAAAGAGATGGAAAAAGGAATAAACTCCCCTGGGGTCCTGGCGATTGGAGGCGGTTCAGGAGTAGTAGCCAGACTAGGAGTGGAGTGGATCGAATGGAAGTGAGCATCTTCTTCATGTAGTCTATGTCGTAAAGTCTAGCTCCCTCCATCATCATCTTCGTGAAGGTTCTTCTAGGTGGATGAGAATAATTCCAGTGTAAAATCCAACCCAGAAGTAGAACAATAAAAGATAAGATGAATTCCACTCCTTTCACTATCGCCTTCTTAAAGGTTATCTCAGGCGGTCAGAGATGATTTATTTGGAGCAACCAGTCTGGAAGCTGGACTGCTATATTTGGTGTTGGGGCCTTGTTAAGCAGAAATATTGGAGGCTTAGGCTGTAATAGGAGTGTCCAGTCTGGGGCTCTCCAACTATCCATCACTCCTATAGAAATCATCTTGATATCTTCAGAGCAATTCTGGTCAGACTTATCATGTAGTTGCACATCTGAACATAACAATTCTGCAGGCACTGTCTCCTTTACAACATCATCAACCTCAATATAAGTAACAATCTCTGCTACATCTGAAATATCATGTGCAACATTAACAATATCAGGAGTACTAGTATCATCTACAATAATATCTGCACTCTTATCAACAATAACATCCACATCATCCATAGCTTCACTACCGTAGCACATAGAAATATCGGAGTCCTGTAGAGTAGTAGAATCATAAAGTCAACTATCGCGTACTCCACAATCCATCCCCTCTAGCGCATCGATATCTAGAGAAATGGTCTCTGACGAAGGCTGAATAAATCCTTGTGCTTGCATCTACTAGGACTGCTGTGGGCTATTAAACATTGAATTAATCTGGAACTTAGGAGTCAACCTCTGAAATGCTGGTGGAGGCTGATAGGAATGTTGTGAATTCGTAGCCGTGACCTCAATAATTTCTCTAGCCTGAGCAGGAGTCTTGTTGACTAGAGCCCCTCCACTAGCTACATCAAGCATACACCTGTCCATAGGAAATAATCCATCATAGAAGTGATGGATGAGTATGTGATCGCTAATCTGGTGATGGGGGCAACTAGCACACAATCTTTTGAATCTCTCCCAATACTCATATAGAGTCTCTCCTATCATTTGCTCAATACCACAAATGCTCTTTTAAATTTCTACGGTCTTGGATGCAGGGAAAAACTTTTCCAAAAAGGCTTTCTTCATTTCACTCCAACATGTAATAGAGCCAGGAGGAAGATAATAGATCCAATCCTTTGCCCTGTCTAATAAAGAGAATAGAAATACTCTGAGCATAATGTTCTCCTGTGATATACCTCGTGGCTTCATTGCTGAGCATACCACATAAAATTCTTGCAAGTGCCTAATTGTATCTTCGCTAGCATGACCATGGAATTTCGGAAGCAAAGGTATAATTTTAAAGAGTTCAACATCCACATTTAATTCAGGAAACTGAATGCAAAAAGATTGACAATCAACATCTGGTGCGGTGAGTTCCCTGATAGTTCTGTTAATGCTTGAATCATAAGCCTGATGAAAGCCTCCTACTCTCTGATAATAGGGATCCATGATCAAAGAAATTTCCTGTATTTATCCTGAAACACTGGCAAACAAAATCAAAAGATACAAGAAGCAAACAAAATATAACACATGGATATACAAAACATAAAAGAATTAAACCCTCAACAAAAGTTTTGAATTTTGATTTTTTTTAGAAAAATGGATAAATAATTCTAAGTCTACTAAGTATCATTACACTCCCTGGCAACGACGCCAAAATTTGATAACGCGTATATGTCGTAGTACCGTTTCAAATTAATTATCGAACCCCCTCTACACTAATATAGCATAGTGAATGGCCCGGATCATTTCCCAACGAGTGTAATCGATAGAATAGAAGTCTTAGGATTTCTAATTATTGCTTTAGATTTTCTAATGAAGATGGGGTTTAGAATTTAAAAGACTAATCCTACTAAACGAAAAGACAATGCACGTAATCAAGCTCTAATCTAACTAAACTACAAGTGCGATGAAATTAAAAGAAACCTAAACTAAGCATTCAAATAAGAAAGTGCAGGAATTTAAACATGCAGAATAACATAAGAGTAAAACATAGCATGAAATTGAATCTAAACTAATCAACTACAACCTAATTACTCTAAGAAGCATTTCACCAAACAATATGTAAGCATGCAACAAATTAAACCAAATTACGTGCAAATCTAAATAGGGAAAATCGCTCAATTAAAAACATTTGACACAAACTAAACACGAAGAAACAATCAACACATTGCAACCCAAATGAATGAGAATTTATCCTGAAATGCTTGAAATGCTGCCGGAAGCTACTGCTGGAACATAAGCTGGAAATGGAAATGAAATTGTTGTCTGGAAATGTGCTGGAATTGGTTGCTGATCGGAGCTGGAAATAGGAGCTGCTGGATGATTGCTGGAAGTTGCAGTGGAGCTTGGTTGGCACCTCCAATCGGAGGTGGAAACTCAGAGCTAGCGGTGAAGGAGCTGGCCCTGAAGGAGCTGGCGGTGGAGGAGCTGAAGTCACGTCTGTGGAAGATCTGTTCGGCGGCGCAGTTTGGTGGAAACAGTGAAGATAGCTGGGCGCCGATCCCCGGAGAAGGAGGGAATCCCCTTCCTCTCCGGGGACCGGCGAGGGAGATGGTTGAGCGCGACAGCGGTGAAGAAGTGGAAGGCGTCGGGCGATCGCGGAAGAAGATGGAAGAAGCCGACTATCTTGTGCTACGCGATGAAGAGCCATTAAGTGGATTTTGGTAGCCATCCGATCCACTGGTCATCTAATCTCAGCCACCCATTAGAGTTAGGTTTTGATTGCCTTAATTAATCCATAAGCTAGCTGTGCATCTAACGCCTAAGAATTCTCTGACTTTGAATGGATGGATCTGATCAATCTGAAGAGATAATCACGATCGGTCAAATATGGATGAACATTCAAGATGTCTAGATCTAAATGTATGGACCGGATTTCTCTAGATGCAGATGAAAGGCTTAGATCAATCAGATCTCATCGGACGATTAGGATTAAATAGATCTGAACCCTTGACTAAATTGCCTCTGATCTTGATGAAGGGCTTAGATTCTTCCAGCTTAAAATGTCCATTATGACTCTTAGATGAAGCCATATTTGATCCAACTTAAATCTAGTCCAGTGACTCATCTCGATCTCCTACAAACAAAGATAAAATTCGCATATAAGTCCAAAATTTTGGAGAATTTACAATAAGGTCCAAAAATAAATCCAACTCATAAAATATGATAATAATCGATAAATAATCACTTGATCGGATAAAAATAGTGATATTAAGGACCAAAATAACACAACAAAATGATAGTTATCACTTATGCAATGCCTTGATTTAACTATGTTTTTGTGCTATTTCATTGCATTCATCACATTCATATAGATAACCACGTAGGACAGAGCCTGGTGAAGGATCCCAGGCTCCATCACGGTCATACCAGCCCATGCCTATGAGATACTTAGATGAGCCATTTTTCCGATCTTATTGTGGGGATGTTATCCAAATCAGAATGCATTACCAGTTACTGAAATTAGTTTTTTTTGCATACATCCAATTAACATTGACCTACTCAAGGAGTTCTACTCAAATCTTAGGAGAGTTGGTGATGGTCTAATATACTCCACTCACGTTGTAAAATGCGATTTAGAGTTCACTCCTATGATCTATAGGAGTTTTTGAAGTGTCGACCATCTGACAACACCTTTATTTTTTATCCTACTCCTGATGAGTTTTTGAAGTGTCGACCATCTGACAACACCTTTATTTTTTATCCTACTCCTGATGAGACGTTTCCCGCCCCATTCGATCATATCTCTCTGGAGTCCATGCATGAGTTCTTTCATCGACCTCATCCTGTGGGTCAAAATCTCTTTTAAATCAATGCTTTATCTGCTCTTGACAATGTACTTTATAAAGTCATTATTGGATGTCTTTTGCCTATTGTGACCCGGGTCAGCCCAAGATCTATCCTCCCCATCTATTTCTAATATATGCAATGCACAATTTATTAGATATCAATCTTGCATTGAATATTTTCCATTGCATAGTCCATTTTGTGTCCCCTGTCCAAGGAAAGATTCACATGCCTTTTGGTCATATCATCATTGCATGGTTAGCATCTAGGGGGATAAATGTCTCCAGGGGTACCTTGAGGTTGTTATATGACTCCTATGATCGCATCGCCATGAGACATTTTGCAATGGCTGGCATGCGGACAGGGTCTGGGAGGATGGATTGGCCAGCTCAGCCTTAACCACCTGGGGAGTATAGAGAGCCAGCTACGGAGCATGGCGAGGGAGCTGCAAAGGAGGATGACCCTATGCTACCAGATGCACCATCAGAGGGTCTCTCGATGCGCTTTGCACGCTTGGAGACCAGATTCGAGGAGTTTCACAAGGAGGTTGACACACGATTTGAGGAGCTCAACTTAGAGCAGTCCTCCATTTCCTATCAACTGAGTCAGATGAACCAGCGTCAGCTCGAGATGTTTGAGATGATGCGGAGCTGGACCTTGAGTCAGTAGCCTCCACCTCCTCCACCACCTCCGGTAGATGACTCTAGTGAATGGTAGCTAGGACCACGTTTATGTACTTTCTTTTATTTTTCGTAGTGAGGCTGAGCATTGGGACATCTGTTTTTCTTGTAGGAATGACTTTATGTTAAATGAAATATTTTGCTTTTGCAAAATTATGTGTCTTTGCTTGGTTGATGTGTGTGTCGATGTGTATGTTTATGTATTCCTATTATTTGATGTCATGACATTATATCTCATTTAATTATTTTAAGTGTCATGATAATATGTAGGTTTAATTTTAATATCATTGTGATATTTTGATTATATCTTTATGTCATGATATTATGATTATTAACACATATTTATTTATGCTATCATTATATGCCATAATCATCATTCATGCATTTAGGATTAATTAAAATTAATTTAAGGCAAATGACATGATTTGAAGTCCCAAGTATAAGGGAATCAAATAGAGTTGCCTAGAAAATGCATAAAACCTTAAGAACTAAAATCCACATCTCACATTAAATTGACATGTGTATGTATTGATACACCCTAGACACATATGAGATATTAGAAAATGAGTTGAACTCATGTGCTTATTTAGTACATCATATTGAGTTTAGAACTCATTAAACGATAACGATGGATCATGAGGAAAGCTAATATACAAGTTATGTACATCTAGTCCATACTCCATGGTTCAAAATATGTTTTTAAAAAATATTTTAAAATCATTTTAGAAAACCTTGGTGAAGTCTATCTTTTGATAGCAATTACCATTGAAGAAGTTGATACTAAGTAGGTCAAAAACATTGAAAGTTTCAATGGTTTTGAACTTTGTATCAATCTCTCATTTTAACGGGTATTTTATTTTAACACTATTTTTCACCCATTGTACTTCATGTAAGTATTGTACGTATGGACTTTTATGATTTTTTCGGTATACGTATTTTTACTTATGCATTTTCAAAACTCATTTTTGAAAAACTGATTTATGAAAAATAGAGAGCAGTTGACTGTTTCAGTATGACAGTCGACTGATGCTGCTAGTAGTCGACTACTTGCTAATCTAGTTGACTGCTAAGTTAATTTCGGGTAAATAAGGTCCGTTTAGCCCATTTTCAGCTATCCCTATGTACTCTAACTGCTCTTAATCCTAAGATATGCTTTGGAAAGCATTGGAAGGGTGAAAATCCATTTGAAATGGATTAGGAGAATTTCTTTGGGTCACGTATCGAATTTTAAGGTGTGTGAAAGTTCAAGTTTGAATTTTTTCCCCTTAATTTTTAATGGTTTAGTGTTTCTATAGGCTTAGGGACTCTCCAAGGACATTGTTGGTGCAATGATCAAGGGGGAGCAAGCCTTTAGGGGAAGGTTATCCATCATGGGATGATGGATGCGTTTTTCCTCATAAGGGGGAGAATTTGGAGAAGTGAGGATTGCCTCTCATTTAGTGATATGGGATTTATCACTAGGAAGAGTGAAGGCATCCTAGATATTTTTGGACCAAGGGGGAGAATGTAAGATCTCATTGGGATATGAGACATTGATACCCTTGGGGAGTCTTTTTGATGTTTGCCAAAGGGTGAGAAGTGAAGTTTAAGCTAGATAAACCTTCACTATGCTTTGGCATTGGAAGTGTTTAAGTTTAGGTTATTTTTAGCCTAACTTAAAGGTATTGTCAAATATCAAAAAGGGGGAGATTGTTGGTGCAATCGACCTAGATCACGATTGACTGGACTTGAGTTTGACAATGGGTTGACTATATGTTTGACATGGGGTTGACCATATGATGGAGAAGTCCAAGTGGGACACTTGGCATTGGAAAGTCTAAGGGTGGAGTCTTGGCATCATAAGTCATATGGTTAGCATCGTAAAGTCCAAGCGTGTGTCTTGGCAGCGTAAGCCCAAATGTGCCTTGGCGGTGTAGACCAGCTTAGCATGACAATAGTCGATGAAAGCACCTGAAGGCTAGAGTATGGATGAATAAGTCATGGATGACTTAGAGGGATCCGATAGGCGTGAGGTTGATGGAGGTGGCTAGAAGGCTTAGGTCTAGGCTAAGGGTGGTCTATCAAGTATGAAGGGATCATACTTGAGTTAAACCTCATATTTGATGTGTGTCAGTTGATTGGGGTTATGGACCACTCGACTAGCCGAGTGTTTGACACTTGGTAGCCTAATCTACTTTAATAAGTCGACTGAGATAACGAATAGTTATTTGGCGGGAGTCGACTGATCCTCGATTGTTGTTCGGTAGTCCAGTAGTCGACTATTAGGTTTAGCAGTCAACTGATCACAACAGTCGACTGCCATGAAGGGCAGTCGACTGTTCTAAGTGGACACGAGCACAGAAGCTTCCGTAGCCTACCGATCAGTTGACTGTCAGGCCATCAGTCGACTGATGGTAAGGGTATTCGACTGCTAGTGAATCCGTTGGAGTTTTTCTAGTGTGGATTGAGCCGTTGTTAGACAACGATACAGGAGCAGTCGACTGCTAGGTATGGGCAATCGAATGCTAGGTGAAAATATGCCCGAGTTGCAGCTTTATAAGGAGCTCGAAGAGGAAGATTTTGTTCATGGTTCTTAGGGCAGTTTGAGGCGATTTACTGGTGCAATTCAAAGTCTTCAAGTGCAGTCCAAGGAACCTAACAAGCAAGCAAAAGCACTCTTTGTTGTAAAGTTTTCTTTACTTGTTTTTCATTGTATTTTCTTGTAGTTATTTTGGTTTATTATTGTAAGCAATGTATGATGTTTCTCCACCTCAGGATTGTTCCGAGAAGGAGTATATTAGTGGTGTGTGCATTACTAGAGCTCATTTAAGCTTGCCCCATAGAGTAGGAACCCTAAGGTTCCGAACCACGTTATATTCTTGTGTTTTGCATGTGAGTGATTGTTGTGTTCGTTAGTTTATGTTTTATTTCATATTCCGCTGTGCATACTAATGATTGTAGACAAGCACGATTAAATTCTATCAAACGATGCAATTTCGCTATTCACCCCCCCTCTAGCGATGTACAATCTTGTACAATATTCATATGATGTATACTTGTTAATGAGCTAATAACCCAATGATTATGCGAACATCCAATTAGTTGATAGCATAATGTGATAGTTATGTATAAGTGATATATAATCGGTATATGTGATACCTACCACTGTAACTAAGAATGACTTGTTGGATTCACTCCAAGATTGTTCTTATCTATGGCAAATATCAACCCATTCGGAGATAAACCTATGATCTCCCGAATTAAAAATAAGGGCTCTTGAATTACTAGGTGAAGCCCTTAGTCAGATTGTCACTATTTTTTCATCTTGTCTTCAGTTCAAGCTGTTATTCCCATGTGGTGGTGGATCAGAGGAGTTGAGTTCAAAGTAGATGCACTGATGAAGATGACGGAAGCAAAAAAAAGTATTCCGATCTTACTAGGCGAAGCCCTAGGTTATATTATCACTATATTTTCATCTTGTCTTCAGTTCAAGCTATTATCCCTATGTGGTGGCGGATCGGAGGAGTAGGGTTCAAGCTAGATGCACTATTGAACATGACGGAAGCAAAAAATTACTCCGATCTGACAAGGCCAAGCCCTAGGTCAGATTGTCACTATTTTTTCAGTTTGTCTTCAGTTCAAGCTATTATCCATGTGTGGGGGAGGATCGGAGGTGTCAGGTTCAAAGTAGATGCATTATTGAAGATGATGAAAGTATCAAATTACTCTCATCTAACTAGGCGAATCCCAAGGTTAGATTTGTAGGAACTTCGGTGAGCGCTAGAGGGGGGTTTAATGGCGCTTTTTGTTCAATTGATGGAATTTGATCGTTGCTTGATTGCTTGCATGCTTGTCTACACAAACTTGTTAATGAAGATAAACACACAACATACAAGCACAACCGATCTAATGTGGTTTGGAACCTTAGGGTTCCTATTCTATGGATTTATCCCAAGTGAGCTCTAGTGATGCACACACCACCACTAATCAATAACACTCCTTTTCGGTGACACACCGGAGGTAGAGAAATCTTGTACAAGCAATTACAACAGTAATACAAAATAATACAAGAAATTACAAATGAAATACAACAAAAGATGTAAAGAAAATTTTATAAAAACTCTTTTGAATGCTTGCTTGTTTGATTGCTTGAGCCACACATGAAGACCCTAACTTGCACTAGCAAATTGCCTCAAATCATTCAAGAAAAATGCTGTGGAAATCCTCCCCATCGAGCTCCTTTTATGCCTCTACATGACCTAGATTTTCGCCTTGCAGTCGACTGTCAAAAGACCCCAGTCTACTACCAATAGTGTCATTGTCTCACAACAGACTTGATCCACGTTGGCATTCAAGACAACAGATACACTAACAGTCGACTGCCATTTCCAGCAGTTGACTGCCAAAGCTCATAGCCAACTTCTCAGTTGGCTACCAAGCTTTCTGGCCTCATGACCAATACCAGCAGCAATCGACTGCCCTCCATGGTAGTCGACTTCTCAAGGCAAGTTGACTGCCAAATTCTAGTAGTCGACTGCCAAGGCTATTTGTCGCAGTCGAACGCAAGTCGATTCACGACAGTCGACTGCTCAGTGTCGACTCAACTTCCAAGTGTCAAAACACTTGACCAGTCGACTGGTCTATAACCCTAGTCGATAGCTACACCTCAACCATGAGGTTTACCCCAAGTATGATGCCCTCATACTTGCTAGACCACCCTTAGCCTAGACCTAAGCCTTCTAGCCACCTCCATCAATCTCACGCCTATCAAATCCCTCCAAGTCATCTATGACTTGTTCATCCATACGCTAGCCTTCAGGTGCTTCCATCGGCTATTGTCATGCTAAGCTGGTATACACCGCCAAGGCACATTTGGGCTTACGCTGCCAAGACACATGCTTGGACATTACGCTGCCAACCATTGGACTTATGCTACTAAGACTTCATCCTTAGACTTTACGCCACCAATATCATACCCTTGGACTTCCCAATTGCCAAGTACCCATGAATTGGACTTTCACCGCCAAGACGACACACTTGGAAAATCCATTTTAAGGAGCAGTTAGGGTAGCCTAACATAGCTGAAATCAGGCTAAACAAATCTTGTTTACCCGAAAATCAGGCTTGGCAGTCGACTTTGTCACTCAACAATCGATTTCCCTTGATACCAGTTGACTGCCTTCCATGGCAGTCGATTGATTTCTGCAAGTGCAGCAATTAGGTTCAAAAACTAAATTTTGGGAAAACATAAGTAATTATATGTAATTTTAAAAATCACGAAACTTCATATGTATAATACTTATAACAATCATATTGGGTGAAAAATATTTAAAAAATAAAATACACATTAAATATTGAGATTGATACAAAATTCAAAACTATTGATAACTTCCATGCTTTTGACCTATTTTGTATCAACTTCTTCAATAGTGAGTTTTATCAAAAGATAGACTACACCAAGGTTTTTTAAAATGATTTTGAAATGATTTTAAAACCTTTTATTGAACCATGGTCTATGGGCTTAATGTACATGACTTGTACATAAGTTTTCCTCATGATTCAACCAACGTATATGATGAGTATTAGTTCATCTAGATAAAAGAACTATGCACCTTGAACTTAATGTTGGGATGTATACTGAAAAATCTATCTTTTATATGAACATCTTTATTTTGAAATAAGAATCACATGATCATTGTTTGCATAATTATGGTGAAACATATTGTCTAATACATTACATTGTAGATAACATGGTGTGTGGTGTCACACGGGAGAACATGTTATCGGCTCCTTGTAAAGTATAAGTAAAGGCTCACAACCGAGATGGCTTTGGATAAACCATTGGTATGGTTGTAGTGTGATTTAGTATTGGTTTGTCTTGACCATAGAATCACACTAGTACACTTTGTGTGTATTGAGCAGGACTGACTTATAGGTGATTCGATTTATTGCTGACTACATAATCGAATCGGACCTCAGATATTATATTGTACATGCTCTTAATCCCGATATAATAATGGGCACATATACTTAGTATTCATTTCTTTGATTTACCAATGGGCGAGATTTATAGATTAAATCGATAGGCTCGGTAAGTTGGAAAATGATATTATTTATATGGTGTGCCGTTGATTATAGGAGAAAACCGTGTCCTATATATTAGGATAATGATGTCTCTTTGAGGAGCTCATAAGGTTCATCATGTAAACCCTATAGGTGGACTTGGTCCGGCATGATGAAAAGGTTGAGTGGTACTACTCATGGAGTTAGAGGTGGATTAATTAATGATCAGTAAATTAATTAATCGATGAATATTCGAGATCTTAAACACGGGGAGAAAAATGTACATATAATATATGGAGCCCATAATAACTTATGAGGGTTGGTGAGGTAGATCAATGATAATCCTTTAGTGGATTGGATTATCATTAATGGATCAAACTTTATGTGGGCTTGATCCATTGGGTGGCCAAGATCCAACTCCTCCTCATGGTCCCTATTGTAGCCTATTAATACCTCATGAAGCCTAGATCCAATGGATGAAAAATAAAACTCTAGATCCAACGATAGAGATTAAATCTCTAGATTCGACGGTTGAGATTAAATCTCTAGATCCGATGGTTGAGATTAAATCCCTAGAACCAATGGTGGAGATTAAAACAAGGCTTATCCCTAACTCTATAAAAGGAGGCTTTAGGGTGGGCGGCAAGGAGAAATTCCAATTGAGATAGGATTAGGGTTTGGGAGGCTTAGGGTTTGAAGGCTTGGGCGACCCCAAATAAGGAATTTATTCCCTTTCTTCTTCTTCTTCCTTGGTGGACGACCCCCATCTCCTTCTCCCCTTCCTTTGCCGGCGTCCAAACCTAATCCTTCTTCTCTCCTTGGCTGGTGGAAACAAGGCTTAGGGTCTTCCCTTGGAGCTCTTGGCCGACATCTATCTTCTTCATCCAATCCTTCTTGGCCAACGGCAAGCACCAAGCTTGGAGCTTGGTGGTTGGTTGAAAGAAGGAGAAGTGCATTGTTTCTTATTCTTCCTCTTGTTCGGAGCGAGCAAGGAAGGAAGATTGGTGATCTAGGAGCTTTGACTTTTGGTAGATCGTCACCCACACGACGTCCAAAAGTAGGAAGGACATACAATAGAAGATCGAGAGGTATATCGATTGTCTATTTTCTTTTGTAACATGTCTATATTTGTTCTTCAATTATATATGCATGTAGTATTCTATTTTTATGGCTAAAATAACTTGGACCCCGAATATAAACACAAAAGCCGGCGATCTGTACATCGTCTATTCCACGGCTAATCGTAGAATAGAGGTTGGTTGCTTGAACAATAAGTTTGTTCAAGTGACCACTCTAATCGAATAGCACGACAATGAAACGGTTGCTTGGGTGATCCCTTTTGTGTAGGATTTAATTTTTTTTTAATCCGGGGACGTCGATGGGATCGCCATGAACAAGCGACCGAGTTGAAGTGGGAAGCGAAGTTTCCTACCTTCAAGTGGTGTCAGAGCCACGGTTTCCGATTTTGTGTGTTTAGGATTCGATTACTTTTATGCACTTTTCATATATTATATGCGCCGGATAATAGTAGGATATGCGTAGGTTAACTCTTTGGTTGCAGGCATAGGATCCAACTATTATGGCCATATGTGTGTATGTGATTGTACGTGTGTAATTGTATATTTTGTTGAATCCTCGGGGTTGACAAGGCTAGTATTTAATTTTTGTAATTAGATACGACATTTTTTAGCAACTCTTTTTATTTTAGTTTACTTTCAATCTAGATTTCATGTACACTTCCTCATGGAGTATAGGATCGATGGATGTAAATTAAAATAGTTTTTTCTCAGCTCGGATCTTCGGATGGCTTGTACATGGCGTAGGGAGGAGCGGACGAGATGACGATACGATGGGAGACATATTGAAGACAAAAGCCATAATAGTTGGAAAATATTTATTTTTCATATTTATTGCTTATTGTTTGATATGCATGTCGTAGGCTAGAAAATTCCTCAATTTCTAATTACTAAGTGGGAGAGGGATATTTTTATAAATTCCCACGGCCTCCATTACGATTTGACATGTGATGCAAACAAACTTGCGCATCTGCTCTGAGTGCCTTCCTCCCCATCGGATGAGTTTGTTTGCAGATCACAAGGTCGAATATGGTTATAGGAAATTATTAAGGAGCGTGTGTACTTGCCCATCGTAAGGCACATAACCCGAGATAATTAACTTGGTACCGAGTAATGGTGAACACTTAGATACAAATATAAGTATCCTCCCCATCGGAGTCACTGCTTTTATTTGTAGGGCTGAAGAGGAACCAACTATTAATTTTACTTGTCAAAAAGTTAGGTTGACAAGATAGTAAAATTAATGGGTAAAAACTTCTCTTACAAATGTAGAATTCGTATACGTCCACACTATCATGACATACGATATTCTCGGTGTTTTGAGATGTTGGTTGATTTTAAAATTTTATTGTTTGAGGAATCAATAATTTTTTGAAATCTAATGTTTTGATCTATGTGATTCTTAGGTTTTCTTTCAAAATGACTTTCAACCCGCTTGCTGTGATACTGAAAGAAAATAAACTTACTTGACCCAACTATGTTGATTGGAAGAGGAATCTTGACATTGTCTTGACTGCTGAGGAATACAAATATGTACTCCTCGAAGAATGCCCTCCTAAGCCTGCGGATGATTCTGGGGAAAAGGAGAAGGAGAGTTATAGGAAATGGATCAAGACCGATGAGATGACGCGGTGTTACATTTTGGCATCTATGTCAAATGTACTGCAACATCAGCATAAAGCCATGCCCACTGCTTATGACATGATGCTCAATCTCAAAGAGCTTTTCGGACACCAGAATCGGGCTGCAAGGCAGGAAGCCATGAGGAACTTGATGACGATCACCATGATCGAGGGAACACCCGTGAGGGATCATGTTCTCAAGATGATGGCTCATTTGAATGAGCTGGAAGTCCTTGGAGCTGAGATCGATGGGGAAACCCAGGTTGATATCATTCTCCAGTCTCTACCTAGGAGCTTTGAGCAGTTTTGCCTGAACTACAACATGAACAAGAAGTTGTATTCGTTGGCGAAGCTTCTGACAGAACTCTAGGCGGCAGAGGGGCTATTTCATCAAAGTGCTCAGGCACAAGCCATGGTTGCCCAAAAGGTTTCTACTTCTAAGCCGAAAGGCAAGAAGAAGAAGAAACAAGCTAGGGCAAAGGCGGTGGGAGGAACTCAGGGAGGAGTGAAGAAGCCGAAAGGCAAGTGCTTCACTTGTAAGCAGACTGGACACTGGAAGAAGGACTGCCCCAACCGCAAGCAGAACAAAGGTATATCTTTTGGTCTAGTCGTTGAAACATGTTTAGCGGTGTTATCTATCGGCACACGGTGTGTAGATACGGGAGCCACTGATCATGTCTGTAATACTTTGCAGGGGTTCCAGGAAACCAGACGACTGGCTGAGGGGGAGATTACCGTATACTTGGGTGATGCCACGAAGGTGGCGGCAGTTGCAATGGGAGACTTTCATTTATCTTTTGAGAAAAATAAACTTTTGGTTCTTAAGAATTGCCTTTATGTACCCTTATTTAGAAAGAATTTAATTTCAGTTTCTAAATTGTTTATGGATGGATATTCTATTTCTTTTAATGACAGAGTTGTTATAAGAAGAGATAGGGAGATTATATGTTCGGGTACATTGATAGGAAATTTATACACACTTGAACCAAAACCTCCCACGATGCAAATAGAAGTTAATAACTCATCTTCTAATTCCAATAAGAGAAAAGAACCTTCGAGATGAACCAAACATATCTTTGGCATCTTAGGCTTGGTCATATTAACCTAAGCAGAATTCAAAGGTTGATAGCTGATGGACCTCTGGGTTCATTAGTGGTGGAAGATTTCCCAACCTGCGAATCTTGCTTGGAGGGTAAAATGACCAAGAGGCCTTTTAAGGCCAAGGGGTATAGAGCCAAATATGTGTTAGAATTGGTTCATTCTGATTTGTGTGGTCCTATGTCTATCCAGGCTAGAGGTGGTTTTGAGTATTTCGTCTCTTTTATAGATGACTTTTCGAGATATGGGTACATTTGTTTGATGCGCCACAAGTCTGAATGCTTTGACAAGTTCAAAGAATTCAAGGCTGATGTGGAGAAACATCAAGGTAAAAGTATCAAGACACTACGATCTGATCATGGTGGTGAGTACCACTTTGGAGAGTTTAGGAATTACTTATCAGAGGCTGGGATTCAATCCCAATTGTCTGCACCTGTCACACCCTAGCAGAATGGTGTAGCAGAGTGAAGGAATAGGACTCTTATGGAGATGGTTAGATCGATGATGCGTTATTCTGAGTTGCCAGATTCGTTCTGGGGATATACTCTAGATACGACAGTGTATATTCTGAACTTGGTCCCATCTAAATCAGTGCCTTGTACTCCCACAGAATTGTGGACTGGGCGAAAGCCTAGTCTAAGACATATTCGGATTTGGGGGAGTCCAGCACATGTGCTGAAGGCAGATGCTAGTAAGTTTGAACCTCGTACAGAAGTGCGCATGTTCGTTAGCTATCCTAGAGGAACGAAAGGTGGTTTATTTTATAGTCCTAGAGATCATAGGGTGATCGTTAGCACGAACGCAAGATTTCTAGAAGAAGACTATGTGATGAACCACAAGGCCATGAGTAAGATTATTCTGGAGGAATTGAAAGGGGAATTCACTTCTTCAGTACCACCGGTACAAGAGGATAAGCCACAAGTCACTGCACCGCGTGTCACAGAGAATACACAGGTGATACCTCATCGTAGTGGGAGGGTTGTGAGATAGCCTGATAGATTCATGTTCTTGGGAGAATCTTTTGATTTGGTCCCTGGCAAATATGAACCTGATCCCTGGACATATGACGAGGCAATCCAAGATAAAGATGTAGTTTCTTGGCAAAGTGCAATGAATGCTGAGATTGAATCTATGGATTCAAAACAGGTATGGGAGCTAGTAGAACCACCCGATGGTGTAAAAACCATTGGATGCAAGTGGATTTACAAAAGAATGAGAGGAATAGACGGGAAGGTTGAGACCTTCAAAGCGAGGCTTATTGCGAAGGGGTATACTCAGAAAGAGGGTATCGATTATGAGGAGACTTTTTCACCGGTAGCCATGCTTAAGTCTATCCGGATTCTCTTATGCATTGCAGCTCATATGGATTATGAGGTGTGGCAGATGGATGTCAAGACAGCTTTCCTTAATGAAAGTCTTGAGGAAAACATCTATATAAAGCAACCAGAGGGATTCATTACAAAGGGCAAAGAGCATCTTGTGTGTAAGCTTAATCGATCCATTTATGGATTGAAGCAAGCTTCGAGGTCTTGGAACATCCACTTTGATGAGGTAATTCAATCTTATGGATTTATTCAAAGTTTGGATGAGTCTTGTGTATACAAGAGATGTGACAGAAATGTAGTGATATTTTTTGTACTATACGTAGATGATATTTTGTTAATTGGCAACAATGTCAAGGTGTTATCGAACGTAAGGGTATGGTTGTCCAAACAGTTTGATATGAAGGACATGGGAGAAGTGGGACACATCCTTAGGATCAAGGTTATAAGGAATCGCAAGAAAAGGATGTTGTTCTTATCTCAAACTTCATATATAGACACCATTATGGATCGTTTTAGCATGCAGAACTCCAAGAAGGGTTTTCTACCTTTCAGGCATGGAGTTCCTTTATCTAAGGAGATGTGTCCTAGAACATCTGAGGAGATAGAGGAGATGAAGGTGGCTCCTTATGCTTCGGCAGTAGGAAGCCTCATGTATGTGATGCTATGTACGAGACCAGATATCTGCTTTGCCGTAGGCATAGTCAGTAGATATCAGAGTAATCCAGGACAGGGACATTGGACTGCGGTAAAACATACATTGAAGTACCTGAGAAGGACTAGGGATTATATGCTAGTTTACCAGGCATACCAATTACTCCCTGTGGGTTACACATATTCCGACTTCCAATCAGACAGAGATAACAGTAAGTCTACCTCAGGTTTTATGTTTACTTTAGGAGGTGGAGCCATTGTATGGAGGAGTGTTAAGCAGAAATGCGTGGCAGACTCCACCAGGGAAGCTGAGTATGTGGCGCCTGAGGCGCCAAAGAAGTTGGATGTGATTCCTGGTTTGCCCAGAACTATCACAATTTATTGTGATAATAGTGGTGCAGTTGCAAATTCGAAGGAACCATGAGCCCATAAGGCAAGTAAACACATAGAGCGCAAGTACCACCTGATACGAGAAATCGTAAAGAGAGGAGAAGTTGCTGTGGCCAAGATTGCATCGGAGGATAACCTGGCAGATCCTTTCACTAAGGCCCTTCCGGCGAGAGCTTTTGATAGGCATGTGGAGGGAATGGGAATCAGATGTATGGCAGTTTGAGGACAACATAGTCTTTTAGTATAAGTAGGAGATTGTTGGGATGTATACTGAAAAGTCTATCTTTTGTATGAACATCTTTATTTTGAAATATGAATCACATGATCATTGTTTGTATAATTATGGTGATGCATATTGTCTAATACATTACATTGTAGATAACATGGTGTGTGGTGTCACATGGAAGATCATGTTATCGGCTCCTTGTAAAGTATAAGTAAAGGCTCACAACCGAGATGGATTTAGACAAACCATTGGTATGGTTGTAGTGTGATTTGGTATTGGTTTGTCTTGACCATAGAATCACACTAGTACACTTTGTGTATTGAGCAGGACCGACTTATAGGTGATTCGATTTATTGCTGACTACATAATCGAATCGGACCTCAGATATTATATTATACATGCTCTTAATCCCGATATAATAACGGGCACATATACTTAGTATTCATTTCTTTGATTTACCAATGGGCGAGATTTATAGATTAAATCGATAGGCTCGGTAAGTTGGGAAATGATATTATTTATATGGTGTGTCGTTGATTATAGGAGGAAACCGTGTCCTATATATTAGGATGATGATGTCCCCTTGAGGAGCTCACAAGGTTCATCATGTAAACCCGGCAGGTGGACTTGGTCCGGGATGATGAAAAGGTTGAGTGGTACTACTCATGGAGTTAGATGTTGATTAATTAATGGTCAGTAAATTAATTAATCGACGGACATTCAAGATCTTAAACACGGGGAGAAAAATATACATATAATATATGGAGCCCATATTAACTTATGGGGGTTGGTGAGGTAGATCAATGATAATCCTTTAGTGGATTGAATTATCATTAATAGATCGGACTTTATGTGGGCTTGATCCATTGGGTGGCCAAGATCCAACTCCTCCTCATGGTCCCTATTATAGCCTATTAATACCTCATGAAGCCTAGATCCAATGGATGAAAATAAAACTCTAGATCCAACGGTAGAGATTAAATCTCTAGATCCGATGGTTGAGATTAAATCTCTAGATCCGACGGTTGAGATTAAATTCCTAGAACCAATGGTGGAGATTAAAACAAGGCTTATCCCTAACTCTATAAAAGGAGGCTTTAGGGTGGGCGGCAAGGAGAAATTCCAATTGAGATAGGATTAGGGTTTGGGAGGTTTAGGGTTTGAAGGCTTGGGCGGCCCCAAATAAGGAATTTATTTCCTTTCTTCTTCTTCTTCATTGGTGGCCGGCTCCCATCTCCTTCTCCCCTCCCTTGGCCAGCGCCCAAACCTAATCCTTCTCCTCTCTTTGGCCGGTGGAAACAAGGTTTAGGGTCTTCCCTTGGAGCTCTTGGCCGACATCTATCTTCTTCATCCAATCCTTCTTGGCCGGCGGCAAGCACCAAGCTTGGAGCTTGGTGGTTGGTTGAAAGAAGGAGAAGTGCTTTGTTTCTTATTCTTCCTCTTGTTCGGAGCGAGCAAGGAAGGAAGATTGGTGATCTAGGAGCTTCGACTTTTGGTAGATCGTCGCCCACATGACGTCCAAAAGGAGGAAGGACATACAATAGAAGATCGAGAGGTATATCGATTGTCTATTTTCTTTTGTAACATGTCTATATTTGTTCTTCAATTATATATGCATGTAGTATTCTATTTTTATGGCTAAAATAACTTGGACCCCGAATATAAACACAAAAGCCGACGATCCGTACATCGTCTATTCCGTGGCTAATCGTAGAATAGATGTTGGTTGCTTGAACAACAAGTTTGTTCAAGTGATCACTCTAATCGAATAGCACGACGATGAAACAGTTGCTTGGGTGTGCCCTTTTGTCTAGGATTATTTTTTTTTTAATCCGGGGATGTCGATGGGATCGCCATGAACAAGCAACCGAGTTGAAGTGGGAAGCGATGTTTCCTACCTTCACTTAACTCATTTTCTAACACCTCACATGTGTCTAGGGTGTATGTATACACACACAAGTCATGTGTTCTTATGAGATGTGAGTTTTTTTCTTCCTAATCTAAGGTCTCATGCATTTTCTAGGCAACTCTATTTGATTCCCTTATACATGGGACTTCAAATCATGCCATTTGTCCATAAATCAATTTTCATTAGTCCTAAATGCATTAATGATGATTATGGCATATAATATAACATAAATAAGCATGTTCCAAAAATCATGATGTCATGGCATTAAATATAAACCTAAACATAACATGACATTAAAAATTAACCCTAAGCATGATCATGACATTTTATACGATTAAAATAAAATATGATGGTAAGACATGGCAATGATAAACAAATAATGGAACATAAGAAGTAAAGGTATAAAAGTACCTAAATTTTAGCATTAGTTGCCATTTGTTGGGATTAAGTTCATTTTGCCATATTATTACTTATCTCCCAAGTGTGATTAATTGTGTCAATTTGATCAATTTTTCATAGTTCTCAAAATATATTGGCACATCCTAAAATCTTTTAGGATAAAATTCTAACTACATTTCTATGGTGGCACATTACTTTGGAAATTACCTAAAGTGCCAACTTTGCTATGGTCAGGTTAACTACCACACCAATTCATGTTGACACAACCCAACCCATTTAGCGTGAATCGATCACGATCGTAGGAACTCAATACCTATTGGAGCTCCTTGGATTAATTAGGTATTCACTAGGGATGACCACCCTTAATAACTTCCTAATGAACCTCCTAGGCTTAGAAGCCTTAGTCATTGTGGTCTTACCTAGGTTAACTCTAGGGGTAATTCCCCTTGTAACCTTCTTAGTGGCTTCCCTAGGTTTCCTTGAAACCTTAGCCACTAGGCACACACTATGGTTAGCCTTAGGGATGACTTCCCTAGTAACCTTGGCTTTCCTAAACCTAGATTTAGTTCCATAATCAAATGGAACACTATGGTAGGTCTCCTTGGGCTTAGGTTGGTGACCCAAACCCTTCTTTCCCTTTGATGGTTCTTGCCTCCTAGACTTTAATTTTTGATCATTTGACCCTTACACTTGATTTTGCATGTTTCTAATGGTCTTTTCTAATTTCTCAAGCCTTGACCTCAAAGCTTGATTTTCTAATTCCAATTTCCCATCTTTGAATTTTCATTCTTTCTTTGGGAATGGCTCTTCCTAGGCATATGTCTATAGTTCTTGGGATTAATGCCTAGGTGATCCTCTACCTTCCTAATGGACTCCTTAGGTAGAGTGGGCCTAGAGTTGTTGTTTCTAGATTTGTCCTTAGCCCTAAAATTACAAGATTTTGCACCTAAACAATAGAATTTGCTGTTTCTAGCATGCTTTTCATGAACAATAGCAATATTATTAACATTACTCCTAGCATGCTTTTTGACATTAAAATTTGAAGGTGCATTACTAAAATATACCTTAGGGATTGCTTTAGAAGCTCCCCCTACATTTGGTGCTCCTTCTTCACCCTTGCTAGGCTTCCTCCCCCTAGGGTATTGACTTCGGTAGTGTCCCTGTTGATCACACTCGAAGCACATAATGTGCTCTTTGCTCTTCCTAATTGGGGCTCCGTCATCTTTAGCTTTTTCTTGACTTTTTGATGTCGGTTGAGTCTTCTTGACCCTTTTCGGACACTTGCTCTTATAGTGTTTTTGCTCCCTACACTCAAAGCATATAATATGAACTTTATTTTTGATTGAAATGCTTGAGTTACCTTCCATGGTGAGGGAATCTTGAACTTCCTCTTCTTCTCGATCGGAGGTAGCTGGATCCTCTTGAGTTTGCTCCGGTGTGGAGCTTCTTCAACTTCTTCTTCCTCGGATGTTGATGGTTGTTCAACCTTCGATTCCTCAAGCTCTTGTGAGGATGATGATGATTCTTCCTCTTCCCAGTCTTCATGAGCTTGAAATGAGGAGCACTCTTCTTCTTTTTCTTATGCTGGTTCGGGATTTCCATGTAACTTGACCAACTTGTTCCATAACTCCTTAGCATCCCTATAACTTCCTAATCTAGACAAAATATCGTTAGGTATCAAATTTACTAACATTTTTTGTTACTTTAATGGTTGTCTCAAATTTTTATCGTTGCTCCTTGGGTCACCTCTTTATCTTGAGGATTTCTCCATTATTCCCCCTCAGAGCATCGAATCCTATAATCACGGTAAACTAATTTTCAATATTGGATATTAGGAAATATTCCATCCTACCTTTCCAATAAGCGAAATATTCGCGGTCTAAGGTAGGTGGAATTGCCGAAGGGTTTTGCTTATCGAGTCCATGAGGGGAAACTTCGCTTCCCACTTCACCTCGGTAGCTTGTCCATGGCGATCCCTTCGATGTCCCCAGATTAAAAAAAATTAATCCTAGACAAAAGGGATTGCCCAAACCACCAAGTCATCATCGTGTTATTCGTTTAGAGAGGTCACTTGAACAAACTAGTTGTTCAAGCGAACATCCTCTATTCTACGAGTAGCCGCGGAATAGACGATGTCCGGATCGCCGGTTTTCGTGTTTATGCTCAGGATCCAAGTATTATTTAGCCATTTACAGATTTATAACATGCTTATAATTGAAAAACAAATACAAGCAACAAACAAAAGAAGAAAGCAGAATAGGTATACCTCTCGATCTTCTAATGTATGACCTTCCTCCTTTTGGACGTCGTGTGGGCGACGATCTACCAAAAGTCGAAGCTCCTAGATCACAAATCTTCTTTCCTTACTCTTCCAAAGCAAGAAGAAGAATAGAAACAAATATTTTCTCCTCCCTAAAACCAACCAACAAGGAGCATACAATGTCCTTGCCGCCGGCCAACTAGAAGGTGGAGAAGATGATGGAAAACAATCAAGACACCAAGGGAAACCCTATATCTTGTTTCCACCACCTAAGGAGAGGGAGAAGGGAGCTTTTGGGCATCAGCCAAGAGCTGGGAAGGGTCTGGAAACTTGCTGGATGCCGACCACAAGACAAGGAAGAAGAAAGGAAACCTTGCCTTATTTGGTGCCGCCCTAGGCTCAAAACCCTAAACCTAATCCTATCTCAACTAGGATTCCTTCTTGCCGCCCAAACCCTAGCTCTCCTTGATTGTCATCCACGCCAACTCCCATGCCATCCTTTTATAGAGTTAGGGATAAGTCATGAATTAATCTCCTCCATTGGTTCTAGGGATTCAATCTCAACCGTCGGATCTAGAGATTTAATCTCAACCGTCGAATCTTAGAGATTTAATATCTACCAATGGATCTTAGAGTTTTGTTTCTATCCATTGGATCTAAGCATCAAGAGGTGTTAATAGGCTACATTAGGGACCATGAGGAGGAGTTGGGTCTTGGCCACCCATGGATCAAGCCCACATAAAGTCCGATCCACTAATGATGATCCAATCCACTAAAGGTTCATCATTGATCTACCTCACCAACCCCCATATGATAATATGGGATCCATATATTATTTGTAAATTTTCTCCCCGTGTTTAAGATCTCGAATGTCCGTCGATTAATTAATTTACTGACCATTAATTAATCAACATCTAACTCCTTGAGAAGTACCACTCAACCTTTTCATCATGCCAGACCAAGTCCACCTGCAGGGTTTACATGATGAACCTTATGAGCTCCTCAAGGGGACATCATCATCCTAATATATAGGACACGGTTTCCTCCTATAATCAATGGCACACCATATAAATAATATCATCTACCAACTTACCGAGCCTATCGATTTAATCTATAAATCTCGCCTATTGGTAAATCAAAGAGATGAGTACTAATTATATATGCCCGTTATTATATCGGGATTAAGAGCATGTACTAAATAATATCTGAGGTCCGATTCGATTATGTAGTCAGCAATAAATCGAATCACCTTTGAGTCAGTCCTTCTCAATACACACATAGTGTACTAGTGTGATTCTATGGTCAAAACAAACCAATACCAAATCACACTACAACCATTCCGATGGTTTGTCCAAAGCCATCTCGGTTGTGAGCCTTTACTTCTACTTTTCAAGGGGCTGATAACATGATCTCCCGTGTGACACCACACACCATGTTATCTACAATGTAAAGTATTAGACAATATTGCATAACCATAAAAATATGCAAACAATGATCATGTGATTCTTATTTCAAAATAAAGATGTTCATACAAAAGAAAGACTTTTCAGTATACATCCCTACAATCTCCCACTTATACTAAAAGACTATGTTGTTCTCAAACTGCCATACATCTGATCTCCATTCCCTCCACATGCCTATCATAAGCTCTCGTCGGAAGGGCCTTAGTGAAAGGATCTGCCAGGTTATCCTCTGATGCAATCTTGGCCACAACAACTTCTCCTCTCTTTACGATTTCTCGTATCAGGTGGTACTTGCGCTCTATGTGTTTACTAGCCTTACGGGCTCATGGTTCCTTCGAGTTTGCAACTGCACCACTATTATCACAATAAATTGTGATAGTTCTGGGCAAACCAGGAATCACATGTAAGTCCATTAGGAAGTTCTTGAGCCACACAGTTTCTTTGGCCACCTCAGAGGCTGCCACATACTCAGCTTCCATGGTGGAGTCCGCCATGCATTTCTACTTGACACTCCTCCATACAATGGCTCCACCTCCCAAAGTAAACACAAAACCTGAGGTAGACTTACTTTATTATCCTATCAGTTGGAAGTCGAATCATGTAACCCACGAGGAGTAATTAGTGCAGCTGGTAAACTAGCATATAATCCCTAGTCCTTCTCGGTACTTGATATATGCTTTACAGCATCCAATGTCACATCTGGATTACTCGATATCTGTACCATGCCCCGCAAGCGGATGTATCGGTCTCGTACATAGCATCGCATACATGAGGCTTCCCTCGCAAGCATAAGGCCTTCATCTCCTCTATCTCCTTAGATGATCTAGGACACATCTCCTTAGATAAAGGAACTCCATGCCTGAAAGGTAGAAAACCCTTCTTGGAGTTCTGCATGCTAAAACGCTCCATAATCGGGTCTATGTATGAAGCTTGGGATAAGCACAACATCCTTTTCCTGCGATCCCTTATAACCTTGATCCCAAGAATGTGTCCTACCTCTCCCAAGTCCTTCATATCAAACTGTTTGGACAACCATACTCTTACATCCGATAACACCTTGATATTGTTGCCAATCAACAAAATGTCATCTACGTATAGTACAAGAAATACCACTACGTTTCTGTCACATCTCTTGTATACACAAGACTCATCCGGACTTTGAATAAATCCATAAGTTTGGATCACCTCATCAAACCGGATGTTCCAAGACCTCAAAGCTTGTTTCAATCCATAAATGGACCGATTAAGCTTACAAACAAGATGCTCATTGCCCTTAGCAATGAATCCCTCTGGTTGCTTCATGTAGATGTTTTCCTCAAGACTTCCATTAAGGAAAGCTGTCTTGACATCCATCTGCCACACCTCATAATCCATATGAGCTGCTATGCATAAAAGAATCCGGATAGACTTAAGCATGGCTCTGCGTGAAAAGGTCTCCTCATAATCGATACCCTCTTTACAGTATACCCCTTAGCAACAAGCCTGCGCTTTGAAGGTCTCAACCTTCCCATCTATTCCTCTCTTTCTCTTGTAGATCCACTTGCATCCAATGGTTTTTACACCATCGGGTGGTTCTACTAGCTCCCTGATTTGAATCCATAGATTCAATCTCAGCATTCATTGCACTTTGCCAAGATACTGCATCTTTATCTTGGATTGCCTCGTCATATGTCCAGGGATCAGGTTCATGTTCACCAGGGACCAAATCAGAAGATTCTCCCAAGAACATGAATCTATCGGTGTCTCACAACCCTCCTCCCACTGACGAGGTATCACTGTGTATCCTCTGTGACACAGTGCGGTGACATGTGGTATATCCTCTTATCTGGTGGTACTAAAGAAGTGACTTCCCTTTTAACTCCTCGAACAATTTTACTCTTGGGCTTGTGGCTCATCACATAGTCTTCCTCTAGAAATCGACATTCGTGCTAACAATCACCCTAGATCTCTAGGACTATAAAACAATCCACCCTTTCGTTCCTCTGGATAGCCAACGAACATGCATACATGCGAGGTTCCAACTTACCATGCGCCTTGGCACATGTCTTTGGACTCCCCCATATCCGAATATATCTTAGACTAGACTTTCGCCCAGTCCATAACTCTGTGGGAGTAGAAGGCACTGATTTAGATGGTACCAAGTTCAGAATGTACACCGCCGTATCTAGTGCATATCCCCAGAACGAATCTGGCAAGTCAGAATAACTCATCATCGATCTAACCATCTCCATAAGAGTCCTATTCCTTCGCTCTACTACACCGTTTTGCTGGAGTGTTCTAGGTGCAGTCAATTGGGATTGAATCCCAGCCTTTGATAAGTAGTTCCTAAACTCTCCCAAGAGGTACTCACCACCACGATCAGATCGTAGTGTCTTGATACTTTTACCTTGACGTTTCTCCACATCAACCTTGAATTCTTTGAACTTGTCAAAGCATTCAGACTTGCAGCGCATCAGGTAAATGTATCCATATCTTGAGTAATCATTTATAAAAGAGACGAAATACTCAAAACCACCTCTAGCCTGGATAGACATAGGACCACACAAATCAGAATGAACCAATTCTAACACATCTTTGGCTCTATACCCCTTGGCCTTAAAAGGCCTCTTGGTCATCTTGCCCTCCAAGCAAGATTCACAGGTTGGGAGATCCTCCACCACTAATGAACCCAAAGGTCCATCTGCTATCAACCTTTGAATTCTGCTTAGGTTAATGTGACCAAGCCTAAGATGTCAAAGATATGTTTGGTTCATCTTCGAAGGTTCTTTTCTCTTATTGGAATTAGAAGATGAGTTATTAACTTTAATTTGCATCGTGGGATGTTTTGGTTCAAGTGTGTACAAATTTCCTATCAATGCACCCGAACAGATAATGTCCCTATTCTTTCTTATAACAACTATGTCATTAAAAGAAATAGAATATCCATCCATAAATAATTTAGAAACCAAAATTAAATTCTTTCTAAATAACGGTACATAAAGGCAATTTTTAAGAACCAAAAGTTTATTTTTCTCAAAAGATAAATGAACATCTCCTACTACAACAGCCGCCACCTTCGTGGCATCGCCCAAGTACACGGTAATCTCCCCCTCAGCCAGTCGTCTGGTTTCCTGGAACCCCTGTAAAGTATTGCAGACATGATCAGTGGCTCCCGTATCTACACACCATGTGCCGGTAGATAACACCGCTAATCATGTTTTAATGACTAGACCAAAAGATATACCTTTGTTCTTGCGGTTGGGGCAGTCCTTCTTCCAGTGTCTAGTCTGCTTACAAGTGAAGCACTTGCCTTTCGGCTTCTTCACTCCTCCCTGAGTACCTCCCACCGCCTTCTCCTCGGTTTGTTTCTTCTTCTTCTTGCCTTTCGGCTTAGAAGTAGAAACCTTATGGGTCACTACGGCATGCGCCTGAGCACTCTGACGAAATAATCCCTCTGTTGCCTGGAGTTTTGTTAGAAGTTCTGCCAACGAATACAACCTCTTGTTCATGTTGTAGTTTAGGCGAAACTGCTCAAAACTCCTAGGCAGAGACTGGAGTATGATATCGACCTGGGTTTCCCCATCGATCTCAGCTCCTAGAACCTCAAGCTCATTCAAATGAGTCATCATCTTGAGAACATGATCCCTCGCGGGTGTTCCCTCGACCATGATGGTCGTCATCAAGTTTCTCATGGCCTCTTGCCTCGTAGCCCGATTCTGGTGTCCAAAAAGCTCCTTGAGATTGAGCATCATATCATAAGCTGTGGACATGGCTTGATGCTGATGTTGCAGTACATTTGACATAGATGCCAAAATGTAACACCGTGCCATCTCATCGGCCTTGATCCACTTCTTATAGCTCTCTCTCTCCTTTTCTCCAGAATTATCTGCAGGCTTGGGAGGGCACTCTTCGAGGAGTACATATTTGTATTCCTTTGCAGTCAATACAATGTCTAGATTCCTCTTCCAATCAACATAGTTGGGTCCAGTAAGTTTGTTCTCTTTCAGTATCACAGCAAGTGGGTTGAAAGTCATTTTGAAAGAAAACCTAAGAATCACATAAATCAAAACATTAGATTTCAAAAAATTATTGATTCCTCAAACAATAAAATTTTAAAATCAACCAACACCTCAAAACATCGAGAATATCGTATGCCACGATAGTGTGGATGTATACGAATTCTACATTTGTAAGAGGAGGTTTTACCCATTAATTTTACTATCTTGTCAACCTAATTTTTTGACAAGTAAAATTAATAGTTGATTCCTCTTTGGCCCTACAAATAAAAGCAGTGACTCCGATGGGGAGGATACTTATATTTGTATCTAAGTGTTCACCATTACTCGGTACCAAGGTAATTATCTCGGGTTATGTGCCTTACGATGGACAAGTACACACGCTCCTTAATAATTTCCTATAACCATATTCGACCTTGTGATCCGTAAACAAACCCATCTGATATGGAGGAAAGTACTCAGAGCCGACGCGCAAGTTTGTTTGCATCACTTGTCAAATCGTAATGGAGACCGCAGGAATTTATAAAAATATCCCTCTCCCACTTAGTAATTTGAAATTGAGGAATTTTTCTAGCCTACGACATGCATATAAAAAAAAGCAATAAATATGAAAAATAAATTATTTTCCAACTATTATGACTTTTGTCTTCAATATGACTCCCGTCGCATCACCATCTCGTCCGCTCCTCCTACGCCATGTACGAGCCATCCGGAGATCCGAGCCGAGACTAAAACCTATTTTAATTTGCATCCATCGATCCTATACTCCACGAGGGAGTGTACATGAAATCTAGATCAAAAGTAAAATAAAATAAAGAGTGGATAAAAAATATCGTATTTAATTTACAAAAACTAAATACTAGCCTCGTCAACCTCGAGGATTCAACAAAATAAATATTTACACACATACAATCACATACACACATATGGCCATAATAGTCGGATCTTATGCCTACAACCAAAGAGTTAAACTACGCATATCCTACTATTATCCGACACATATAATATATGAAAAAGTGCATAAAAATTAACCGAATCCTAAACACACAAAACCGGAAACCTTGGCTCTAATACCAATTGAAGGGTTTTGCTTATCGAGTCCGTGAGGGGAAACTTCGCTTCCCACTTCACCTCGGTAGCTTGTCCATGGCGATCCCTTCGATGTCCCCAGATTAAAAATATTTAATCCTAGACAAAAGGGATTGCCCAAACCACTAAGTCATCGTCGTGCTATTCGTTTAGAGAGGTCACTTGAACAAACTATTTGTTCAAGCGACCATCCTCTATTCTACGAGTAGCCGTGAAATAGACGATGTTCGGATCACCGATTTTCATGTTTATGCTCATGATCAAAGTATTATTTAGCCATTTACAGATTTATAACATGCTTATAATTGAAAAATAAAAACAAGCAACAAACAAAAGAAGAAAGTAGAATAGGTATACCTCTCGATCTTCTAATGTATGACCTTCCTCCTTTTGGACGTCGTGTGGGCGACGATCTACCAAAAGTCGAAGCTCCTAGATCACAAATCTTCCTTCCTTGCTCTTCCAAAGCAAGAGGAAGAGTAGAAACAAGGATTTTCTTTTCCCTAAAACCAACCAACAAGGAGCATACAATGTCCTTGCCGCCGACCAACTAGAAGGTGGAGAAGATGATGGAAAACAATCAAGACACTAAGGGAAACCCTATATCTTGTTTCCACCACCTAAGGAGAGGGAGAAGGGAGCTTTTGGGCATTGGCCAAGGGATGGGAAGGGCCTGGAAACTTGTTGGACGCCGGCCATAAGACAAGGAAGAAGAAAGGAAACCTTGCCTTATTTGGTGCCGCCCTAGCCTCCAAACCCTAAACCTAATCCTATCTCAACTAGGATTCCTTCTTGCCGCCCAAACCCTAGCTCTCCTTGATTTTCATCCATGCCAACTCCCATTCCATCCTTTTATAGAGTTAGGAATAAGTCATGAATTAATCTTCTCCATTGGTTCTAAGGATTTAATCTCAACCGTCGGATCTAGAGATTTAATCTCAACCGTCGGATCTTAGAGTTTTGTTTCTATCCATTGGATCTAAGCATCATGAGGTGTTAATAGGCTACATTAGGGACCATGAGGAGGAGTTGGGTCTTGGCCACCCATGGATCAAACCCACATAAAGTCCGATCCACTAATGATGATCCAATCCACTAAAGGTTCATCATTGATCAACCTCACCAACCCCTATATGATAATATGGGCTCCATATATTATTTGTACATTTTCTCCCCGTGTTTAAGATCTCAAATGTTCGTTGATTAATTAATTTACTGACCATTAATTAATCAACATCTAACTCCTTGAGTAGTACCACTCAACCTTTTCATCATGCCGGACCAAGTCCACCTGCAGGGTTTACATGATGAACCTTATGAGATCCTCAAGGGGACATCATCATCCTAATATATAGGACACGGTTTCCTCCTATAATCAATGGCACACCATATAAATAATATCATCTCCCAACTTACCGAGCCTATCGATTTAATCTATAAATTTCGCCCATTGGTAAATCAAAGAGATGAGTACTAGGTATATGTGCCCGTTATTATATCGGGATTAAGAGCATGTACTAAATAATATCTGAGGTCCGATTCGATTATGTAGTCAGCAATAAATCGAATCACCTCTGAGTCGGTCCTGCTCAATACACACAAAGTGTACTAGTGTGATTCTATGGTCAAGACAAACCAATACCAAATCACACTACAACCATTCCGATGGTTTTTCCAAAGTCATCTCGGTTATGAGCCTTTACTTATACTTTTCAAGGGGCTGATAACATGATCTCCTGTGTGACACCACACACCATGTTATTTACAATGTAAAGTATTAGACAATATTGCATAACCATAAAAATATGCAAACAATGATCATGTGATTCTTATTTCAAAATAAAGATGTTCATACAAAAGATAGACTTTTCAGTATACATCCCTACAATTGCTATGTCATCACCCAATCTCTCATTGAGCTTCATCTTCTCCTCTAGCACTTTTTCTCCTTCCTTTGTGAATCCGGTGAAGTACGACCCGATCTGATACCAATTGTAGGAACTTTGGTGAGTGCTAGAGGGGGGGATGAATGATGTGTTTTTGTTCACTTGATGGAATTCGATCGTCGCTTGATCGCTTGTGTGCTCGTCTACAGAAACTTGTTAATGCACAATGGAAATAATAATAAAATAAAACAAATAAAGATAAACATGCAACACACAAGCACAAACGATGTAACGTAGTTCGGAACCTTGGGGTTCCTACTCCACGGATCGAGCTCAAGTGATGCATACACCACCACTAATCAGTAACACTCCTTCTCGGTGACACACTGGAAGTGGAGAAACCTCGTACAAGTGATTACAATAGTAATACAAAATAATACAAGAAATTACAAATGAAATACAATAAAAGATGTAAAGAAAACTTTACAAAAACTCTTTTGAATGCTTGCTTGTTTGATTGCATGAGCCGCACTTGAAGACCCTAACATGCACCAGCAAATCGCCCAATAAAATCACTGTGGAAATCCTCCTTGTCGAACACCTTTTATGACTCCACGTGACCTGGATTTCTACCTAGTAGTCGACTGCCAAAAGGCCCAAATCGACTGCCAACATTGTCTTTGTCTCACAATGGACTTGATACACGTTTGGATTCAAGCCAACAGAAACACTGATAGTCGACTACCATTTTCAGCAGTCAACTACCAAAACCCATAGCTGACTGCTCAATCAGCTACCAAGCTTTCTGGCCTCGCATCGAAAACCAACAGTAGTCAACTGCCCTCCATGGCAGTCGACTGCCCAATTATGGCAGTCGACTGCCAAGGCTACTTGCCGTAGTCGAATGCCATGAAGGTAGAAAACTTCGCTTCCCACTTCAACTCGGTCGCTTGTTCATGGCGATCCCGTCTACATCCCCGGATAAAATTTTTTTTATCCTTGACAAAGAGGGATTACCAAAAGCAACCATTTCATCGTCGTGCTATCCGATTATAGTGGTCACTTGAACAAACTTGTTGTTCAAGCAACCTACCTCTATTCTTCGAATATCCGCGGAATAGACGATGTACGGATCGCCGGTTTTTGTGTTTGTATTCGGGGTCCAAGTATATTAGCCACATAACAAATCATACAACATACAAAGAAACAAAAGAAAAGCAAAACAAGATTTATATCTCTTGTTTACCTCAAGGTCTTCTATCGTATGTCCTATCCTCCTCTTGGACGTTGTGTGGGCAACGATCTTTCAAGAGATGAAGCCTCCTAGATCACGATCTTCCTTTCCTTGCTCACTTTGAACAAGAGGAAGTATAGAAACAAAACTCTTCTCCTACTTAGGACCGGCCACCAAGTCAATGGACTTGATGATGCTGCCGGCCAAGGAGGAGATGTGGGGCGCTGGCCAACCTTGAAGAAAGGTTGCCGCCGGCCAACCTAGAGAGAGAAAGAGAATGGGAGGAGCTGCCACCGATCTAGAGAGAGAGAGGGTGGTGATGATGCTGTCGGCCAAGGAAAACACCAAACCCTAGTCTTGTTTGCTGCCGCCCACAAGGAAGGACAAACCCTAGGGTTGCCGCCGCCCACCTCTCCTCTCAAGCCAAGCTCCAAAACCCTAATCTCCAAAATTGTTCTCCACTCCCAAGCCTTGGCCTCCTTTTATAGAGTTAGGCTTAAGCCTCCTTTTAATCTCTACCGTTGGATCTAGGGATTTAATCTCAACCGCCGGATCTAGAGATTTAATCTCAACCGTCGGATCTAGAGATTTAATCTCCACCATCAGATCTAAAGTTTTAATTTCCATCATCGGATCTAGGCTCCATGAGGGTTTTAATAGGATACAATAGGGACCATAAGGAGGAGTTGGATCTTGGCCACCCAATGGATCAAGCCCACATAAAGTCCGATCCATTAATGATAATCCATTCCACGAGAGGATTATCATTGATCTACCTCACCAACTCCCATAAGTTAATATGGGCTCCATATATTATTTGTACATATATCTCCCTGTGTATAAGATCTCAAATGTCCGTCGATTAATTAATTTATTGACAATTAATTAATCCACATCTAACTTCATGAGTAGTACCACTCAACCTTATCATCATGCCGAACCAAGTCCACCTGCAGGGTTTACATGATGAACCTTATGTGCTCCTCAAGGGGACATCATCATCCTAATATATAGGACACGGTTTCCTCCTATAATCAATGGCACACCATATAAATAATATCATTTCCCAACTTACCGAGCCTATCGATTTACTCTATAAATCTTGCCCATTGGTAAATCAAAGAAATGAATACTAAGTACATGTGCCCGTTATTATATTGGGATTAAGAGCATGTACAACATAATATCTGAGGTCCGATTCGATTTTGTAGTTAGCAATAAATCGAATCACCTCTAAGTCGGTCCTGCTCAATACACACAAAGTGTACTAGTGTAATTCTATGGTCAAGACAAACCAATACCAAATTACACTACAACCATACCAATGGTTTGTCCATAACCATCTAGGTTGTTAGCCCTTACTTATACTTTACAAGGAACTGATAACATGATCTCCCGTGTGACACTACACACCATGTTATCTACAATGTAATGTATTAGACAATATGCATATCCATAAATATGCAAACAATGATCATGTGATTCTTATTTCAAAAATAAAGATGTTCATACAAAAGATAGACTTTTCAGTATACATCCCAACAATCTCCCACTTATACTAAAAGACTATACTGTCCTTATACTGTCATACATCTGATTCCCATTCCCTCCACATGCCTATCAAAAGCTCTCGCTGGAAGGGACTTAGTGAAAGGATCTTCCAGGTTATTCTCTGATGCAATCTTGGCTATAAAAACTTCTCCTCTCTTTACGATTTCTCATATCAGGTGGTACTTGCGCTCTATGTGTTTACTTGCCTTATGGGCTCGTGGTTCCTTCGAGTTTGCAACTGCACCACTATTATCACAATAAATTGTGATAGTTCTGGGCAAACCAGGAATCACATCCAAGTCCATCAAGAAGTTCCTGAGCCACACAACTTATTTGGCTGCCTCAGAGGCCGCCACATACTCAGCTTCCATGGTAGAGTCCGCCACGCATTTCCGCTTGACACTCCTCCATACAATGGCTCCACCTCCCAAAGTAAATACAAAACCTAATGTAGACTTACTGTTATCCCTATCTGATTGAAAGTCGGAATCTGTGTAACCCATAGGGATTAATTGGTGTGCCTGGTAAACTAGCATATAATCCCTAGTCCTTCTCAGGTACTTCAATATATGTTTTATCGCAGTCCAATGTCCCTATCCTAGATTACTTTGATATCTGCTAACCATGCCCACAACAAAGCAGATATTCGGTCACATACATAGCATAACATACATGAGGCTTCCTACTGCCGAAGCATAAGGAGCCACCTTCATCTCCTTTATCTCCTTAGATGTTCTAGGACACATTTCCTTAGATAAAGGAACTCCATGCCTGAAAGGTAGAAATCCTTTCCTGGAGTTCTGCATTTTAAAACGATCCATAATGGTGTCTATATATGAAGCTTGAGATAAGCACAACATCCTTTTCCTGCGATCCCTTATAACCTTGATCCCAAGGATGTGTCCCACTTCTCCCAAGTCCTTCGTATCAAACTGTTTGGACAACCATACCCTTACGTCCGATAACACCTTGACATTGTTGCCAATTAACAAAATGTCATCTACATATAGCACAAGAAATACCACTACGTTGTTAGTAATATATGAGAGATGTCCTAAGGCAATCGCCTTATGTATGAACCATTTATATGATAAATGAAGATTCACTATTTGAGTATACATGTTTTATGTATTTGATTGGATCTTAAACTCATTTACTGAATGTCACGATACGATTCACGGCATGAGAGAATTTGTGATTGGATCACAACTAGTGAGTATCTCTACATGTGTAATTGTGATGTATCGGAATTATCCTAGTCGATGAATTGATGGATTTGGACACCATCGATTACAGCCGAGACTAACAGTATACTCCTTGGTGTATCCAAGCGGTGATTCTCCTTTGGTGGAGACATAGTGATGTCGGAGTTAATCGTGGATGCTAGTTATGGTAACTAGTTCATTGGAGTGACCAGCCGTAAGACTTCATATGGTTCTCTGCATATATAGATATGTCAATGAAGTTCTTACTGTGGCTTAAGTGCGATGTTCCTTTGACTTGCGGTATTCAAGTCATCTTGATCATAGAGACTTATGCTTTGACATCTTAAGCAAGCATCTCTAAGGAGATGTGGACCCGGGATGATTGGGTATAAGTCGAAGTGATCGAAGGTGTTTGAATAGCCTATAAAGGATTCACCACTCCTTGCGAGGAGATGTATACCCATGGCCTCTCGTCGGATTGTTACTAAATTCTTTGGCCAAAGCATTACATGTTTAGAGTAAGGTACTCTTCGATACATGTGGAGTAACTAGAATCCGTAGGACGAGGAAATGATACTTGGGCTAGGTGTGACGTAGTCAGCCTAGTGGGGACTGACACAATAGACCATGTCCTGAACCAAGTGGGTATAAGATGAGTGAAGGGAATGGGGCACGAATCATTCGAGCTGCTGAAGGGTTTCAGAAATAGTTCTGGATCAACCGTTGATCTTTTCGGTTAATTGGGGATCATGATGTACTACTAGGTGCTACTCATGATCGTTCTATAATTAATGGTTAATTATAGACAACCAACATAAACCGAGAACCTATTTGGTCACACGCACAACGAGCGTAATCCAAAGGATTTAAAACGAGCTTGAGAATGAGATTCTCAGACCGAGAGAAACTAGGTTTGGTTGGACCAAACATAAAGCGAGCATGAAATCGTTTGATGCAATGGGCGTGGATGGGCCGAGTCTTATGAAGGCGTAATGGATGAACCAAAATGGTTTGGTTCTAATCCAATGGAGGAGAATAAACCAAAGGGTTTGGTTTATTTTAAACGAATGAACCAAAAGTTGGTTCGGTTCGTTTTAACTTAAAATAAACCATCATGGTTTGGTTTATTTTAACTTATCTTAATGGAGCGGGTTAACGGGATTTATGGATATGATCCATTAACCATTAAGAGAATTAGTTCTCTATAAAAGAGGGCTTAAGGGATTGTTAAGCCCGAACTAATCCAAAACCCTAGCCTCAAGAGTTGCCGCCCACCCCTTGAAGGATTCGGCGCCAACCCTAGGCTGCCGCCCCTCTCCTCCTTCAACCGGCGTCCAGAAGAAGCCTTCCTTCCCCCTCGCCGGCGTCGAGCTGCTGCCGGTTGGTGCTCCGGTGATCTTCCTTGGGTGTGGCGATAAGGTGAGCACTTGGCTTCCTTGTTTTGGCCGGCGCCTACTCCTCCACCAAGCTGTCCAGTTTTCTGGACAGCTTCTTCTCCTCTCGTCGGAGCGTCGTTTGGACGACGGTTAGAGCTCCGACAGCGGCTAACTTTCCGGAGATTCAATCTCCGGTAATCCTCTGAGGTGGAGGACGAAGGATTCGTCAATTGGTTGACGAATACCTCTCCGGAGAAGCGAGTTTTGAGAACTCGTATTAGGATCCGAATTTGGATTCGGATCGTGATCATCTCTCGATCACGTCGTCTTCAACACGAGGCTAGTAACCCGTATGAAGACGAAGCTCGTGGCTTAGCGAAGTCATCCCG
This sequence comes from Wurfbainia villosa, assembly GCA_025175895.1. Classification (NCBI taxonomy): domain Eukaryota; kingdom Viridiplantae; phylum Streptophyta; class Magnoliopsida; order Zingiberales; family Zingiberaceae; genus Wurfbainia; species Wurfbainia villosa. The sequence continues at coordinate 29,109,287 of CM046000.1, read as the reverse complement.
AGGAACTCGGCGTGGATACGGATAGAGACGATTCTAGCGAGGATCGTTCCGGTTGATGTCGTTCCCGCTACACGTCATACGAAAGGTATAACGTAGATAAATTTCCTTTTATTGCAAATTTAAATTTACGGTTATGTCTACACTTGTTGTAATATGTATGCGTGTGTTGTGTGTGTTGTAATAAATGTAGATTTATTATTTTTATTGCTTCCGCTGTGTTCATGTTTACGAAACATGATCGAACACACACACGCCGCGGTGCCGGAAACCCAACATACGTTTCCATCACATCTCTTGTATACACAAGACTCATCCGGACTTTAAATAAATCCATAAGACTGGATTACCTCATCAAAGCGGATGTTCCAAGATCTCGAAGCTTGCTTCAATCCATAAATGGCTCGATTAAGCTTGCACACAAGATGCTCTTTGCCCTTTGCAATGAATCCCTCTGGTTGCTTCATATAGATGTTTTCCTCAAGACTTCCATTAAGGAAAGTTGTCTTGACATCCATCTGCCATACCTCATAATCCACATGAGTAGCAATACATAAAAGAATTCGGATAGACTTAAGCATGGCTACCGGCGAAAAGGTCTCCTCATAATCGATACCCTTTTTCGGAGTATACCCCTTCGCAACAAGCCTCGCTTTGAAGGTCTCAACCTTTCCATCTATTCCTCTCTTTCTTTTGTAGATCCACTTGCATCCAATGGCTTTTACTCCATTGGGTGGTTCTACTGCTCCCAGACCTGATTTGAATCCATAGATTCTATCTCAGAATTCATCGCACTTTGCCAAGATACTGCATCTTTATCTTGGATTGCCTCGTCATATGTCTAGGGATTAGGTTCATGTTCACCAGGGACCAAATCAGAAGATTCTCCCAAAAACATGAATCTATCAGGCTTTCTAACAACCCTCCCACTACGACGAGGTATCATCTGTGTATCCTCTATGACACGCGGTGCAGTGACTTGTGGTATATCCTCTTGTACCGGTGGTACTGAAGCAGTGACTTCCCCTCTTAATTCCTCCAGAATAATCTTACTCATGGGTTTGTGGTTCATCACATAGTCTTCCTCTAGAAATCTGGTGTTCGTGCTAACGATCACCCTCTAATCTCTAGGACTATGAAACAAACCACCTTTCGTTCCTCTAGGATAGCCAACGAACATCCGCACTTCTGTATGAGGTTCCAACTTACCAGCGTCTGCCTTCAACACATGTGCTAGACTCCCCCATATCCGAATATGTCTCAGATTAGGCTTTCTCCCAGTCCACAATTCTGTGGGAGTAGAATGCACTGATTTAGATGGTACCAAGTTCAGAATATATACTATTGTATCTAGAGCATATCCCTAGAATGAATCTGGCAACTTAAAATAACTCATCATTGATCTAACCATCTCCATAAGAGTCATATTACTTCGCTCCGCTACACCATTCTGCTGGGGTATGCCAGGTGCAGACAATTGGGATTGAATCCCAGCCTTTGATAAGTAATTCCTAAACTCTTCCAAGAGGTACTCACCACCACGATCAGATCATAGTGTCTTGATACTTTTACCCTGACGTTTCTCCACATCAGCCTTGAATTCTTTGAACTTGTAAAAGCATTCAGACTTGCTGCGCATCAAGTAAATGTATCCATACCTTGAATAATCGTCTATAAAAGAAATGAAATATTCAAATCCACCTCTTTCCTGGATAGACATAAGACCACACAATTCAGAATGAACCAATTCCAACACATCTTTGGCTCTATACCCCTTGGCTTTAAAAGGCCTCTTGGTCATTTTACCCTCCAAGCAAGATTCACAGGTTGAGAAATCTTTCACCACTAATGAACCCAGAGGTCCATCAGCTATCAACCTTTGAATTCTGCTTAGGTTAATATGACCTAGCCTTAGATGCCAAAGATATGTTTGGTTCATCTTCGAAGGTTCTTTTCTCTTATTGGAATTAGAAGATGAGTTATTTACTTCTATTTGCATTGTGGGAGCTTTTGGTTAAAGTGTATATAAATTTCCTATCAATGCACCAGAATAGATAATCTCTCTATTTCTTTTTATAACAACTCTGCCATTAAAAGAAATAGAATATCCATCCATAAACAATTTAGAAACCGAAATCAAATTCATTCTAAATAAAGGCACATAAAGGCAGTTCTTAAGAACCAAAACTTTATTCCTCTCAAAAGATAAATAAACATCTCCCACTACAATAGTCGCTGCCTTCGTAGCATCACCCAAGTAGACGGTAATCTCCCCTTCAGCCAGTTGTGTGGTTTCTTGAAACCCCTGCAAAGTATTGCAGACATGATCAGTGGCTCCCGTATCTAAACACCAGGTGCCGGTAGATAACACTGCTAAACATGTTTCAATGACTAGACCAAAAGATATACCTTTGTTCTGCTTTCGATTGGGGCAGTCCTTCTTCCAGTGTCCAGTCTACTTGCAAGTGAAGCACTTGCCTTTCGGCTTCTTCACTCCTCCTTGAGATCCTCCCGCCACCTTTGCCCTAGTTTGTTTCTTCTTCTTCTTGCCTTTCGGCTTAGAAGTGGAAACCTTTTGGGCAACCATGGCCTGCACCTGAGCACTCTGACGAAATATCCCCTCTACCTCCTAAAGTTCTATCAGAAGCTCTGCCAATGAATACAACCTTTTATTCATGTTGTAGTTCAGGCGAAACTGCTCAAAACACCTAGGTAGAGACTGGAGTATGATGTCGACCTAGGTTTCCCCATCGATCTCAGCTCCAAGGACTTCCAGCTCATTCAAATAAGCCATCATCTTGAGAACATGATCCCTCACGGGTGTTCCCTCGATCATGGTGGTCATCATCAAGTTCCTCATGGCTTCCTTCCTCGCAGCCTGATTTTAGTGTTTGAAAAGCTCTTTGAGATTGAGCATCATGTCATAAGCAATGGGCATGACTTGATGCTGATGTTGCAATACATTTGACATAGATGCCAAAATGTAACATCGCACCATCTCATCATCCTTAATCCACTTCTTATAACTCTCCTTCTCCTTTTCCCCAAAATCATCCGCAAACTTAGGAGGACACTCTTTGAAGAGTACATATTTGTACTCCTCAGCAGTCAAGACAATGTCAAGATTCCTCTTCTAATCAACATAATTAGGTCAAGTAAGTTTATTTTCTTTCAGTATCACAGCAAGCGGGTTGAGAATCACATAGATCAAAATATTAGATTTCAAAAAATTATTGATTCATCAAACAATAAAATTTTAAAATCAACCAACACCTCAAAACACCAAGAATATCGTATGCCACGATAGTGTGGACGTATACGAATTCTTCATTTGTAAGAGGAGATTTTACCCATTAATTTTACTATCTTGTCAACCTAACTTTTTGACAAATAAAATTAATAGTTGGTTCCTCTTTGGCCCTACAAATAAAAGCAGTGACTCCGATGGGGAGGATACTCCCATTTGCATCTAAGTGTTCACCATTACTCGGTACCAAGGCAATTATCTCGGGTTATGTGCCTTCCGATGGGGAAGTACACATGCTCCTTAATAATTTCCTATAACCATATTCGACCATGTGATCCGCAAACAAACTCATCCGATGGGGAGGAAGGCACTCAGAGCCGACATGTAAGTTTGTATGCATCACATGTCAAATCGTAATGGAGGCTATGGGAATTTATAAAAATATCCCTCTCCCACTTAGTAATTTAAAATTGAAGAATTTTCCTAGCCTACGACATGCATATCAAACAAGAAGCAATAAATATGGAAAAAATATTTTCCAAATATTACCTCCCGTCGTATCGCCATCTTGTCCGTTCCTCCCTACGCCATGTACAAGCCATCCGGAGATCCGAGCCGAGAAAAACTATTTTAATTTACATCCATCGATCCTATACTCCACGAAGGAGTGTACATGAAATCTAGATCGAAAGTAAACTAAAATAAAAAGAGTGGCTAAACAATGCCGTACTTAATTACAAAAAATTAAATACTAGCCTCATAAACCTCGAGGATTCAAATAATATACAATTACACAAATACAATCACATACACACATATGGCCATAATAGCTGGATCCTATGCCTGCAACCAAAAAGTTAACCTACGAACATCCTACTATTATCCGGTCTAGGGAATTGCTTCGGAGGCTCATTGGTTCCCATGTCCCCGGATTAAAATTTTCACTAATGAAAAAACTAATCTAGATGGGATGAGTTTCTTAAGCATAACCAATTCATCGTCATGCTAAAAACTTGAGTGATTGCTTGAACAAACTAGTTGTTCAAGCAACCCAACTCTTCTAGTTGGTTAGCCGTGGAAGAGACGACGGACGGATCACCGGTTTTTGTGTTTGTCTTCGGGGTCCATGATTATACAAATACATACAAATGCAAACTAGTATAATCAACACATAAGAACATGATAAGATCAGAAAAAGAAAGTTGTAAAACTTTTATACCTCTCGATCTTCTACCGTATGTCCTACCCTCCTCGTGGACGTCGTGTGGGCAAAGATCCTCCACGAGTAGAAGCCTCCTAGATTACGTTCTTCCTTTCCTTGCTCTATCCGAACAAAGAGAAGAACCAAACAAAGACTCCTTCCCCTTTCTAGAACCGACCACCAAGCCAAGGATCTTGATAGAACCGCCGGCCAAGGAGTGTCTTCTTGAGCACCGGCCAACCTTGTGAAGTGTTGCCGCCGGCCACCAAGGAGAACAAAGAGGGCGCCGGCCAAGAGTTCCAAGGATGAAACCTAGCCCTTGTTTCCACCGGCCAAGGAGAAAAGGATGAAGGGAAGAGCACCGACAATGGATGAGAAGAGGATGAGGGGCGCCAGCTAAAACCCTAGGGAGAACCAAGCTTGCCGCCCACTTCTAGCCGCCCAAAACCCTAACTCCTTTAGGGTTTGTTGCCGCCCACTTCTAGATAGGCAAACCCTAATTTCCAAGCACTCTATTGCCGCCCAAGCCTAAGCCCTCTATTTATAGAATTGGGCTTAAGCCTCCTTTAATCTCCACCATCGGATCTAGGGATTTAATCTCCACCGTCGGATCTAGGGTTTCATCCCAACCGTCGGATCTAGGGTTTCATCCCAACTGTTGGTTCTAGAGTTTCATCCCAACCGTCGGTTCTAGAGTTTCATCCCAACCGTCGGATCTAGGGTTTCATCCCAACCGTCGGATCTAGGGTTTCATCCCAACCATCGGTTCTAGAATTTCATCCCAACCGTCGGATCTAGGGTTTCATCCCAACCGTCGGATCTAGGGTTTCATTCCAACCGTCGGTTCTAGAGTTTTGTCTTGGATCTAGACTTCATGAGGATTATATTAGGCTACGATAGGGACAATGAGGAGGAGTTGGATCTTGGCCACCCGATGGATCGGAACCACACAATCTTGATCCATCAATGATGTTCCATTCCACTAGAGGATCATCATTGAATTACCTCACCAACCCCCATAAATCAATATGAGCTCCATATATTATTTGTACATCCATCTCCCCGTGTTTAAGATATCGAATGTCCGTTAATTAATTGATTTACTGACCATCAATCAATTAACATCTAACTCCTCGAGTAGTACCACTCAACCTTATCATCATGTTGACTAAGTCAACCAGCTGGGTTTACATGATGAACCTTATGAGCTCCTCGAGGGGACATCATCAACCTAATATATAGGACACGGTTTCCTCCTATAATCAACGACACACCATGTAAATAATATCATTTCCCAACTTACCGGGCATATTGATTTAATCCATCTAAATCTCACCCTTTGGTAAATCAAAGAAATAAATACTAAGTACATGTGCCCATTATTATATCGGGATTAAGAGCATGTACAACATAATATCCGAGGTCCGATTCAATTATGTAGTCAGCAATAAATTGAATCACCTCTATGTCGGTCCTGCTCAATACACCTAAGTGTACTTGTGTAACTCTATGTTCAAGATAAAACAATACCAAGCTACACTACAACCATGCCAATGGTTTGTCCAAAACCATCTTGGTCGTGAGCCTCTACTTATATTCTACAAGGGACTGATAACATTATCTTCTATGCCACACCAAGCACCATGTTATCTACAATGTAAAATATTAGACAATATGCACACATATAATAAATATAAAGTGCAAACAATGATCATGTGATTCTTATTTCAAAATAAAAATGTTCATATAAAAAGAGCTAGGCTTTCAGTATACATTCCAACAATCTCCCACTTATACTAAAAGACTATGCTATCATCACACTGCCATACATCTGATCCCCATGTCCTCCACATGCCTATCAAACTCTTTTGCTGGAAGGGCCTTAGTGAATGGATCCGCCAGGTTATCCTCTGATGCAATCTTGGCGACAACTACTTCTCCTCGTTTTACGATCTCTCGTATCAGGTGGTACTTGCGCTCTATCTGTTTACTCGCCTTATGGGCTCGTGGTTCCTTCGAGTTTGCAACTGCACCACTGTTATCACAATAAATTGTGATAGTTTTGGGCAAACCAGGAATCACATCCAAGTCCATCAAGAAGTTCCTGAGCCATACAGCTTCCTTGGCTGCCTCAGAGGCTGCCACATACTCAGCTTCCATGGTAGAGTCCGCCACGCATTTCTGCTTGACACTCCTCCATACTATGGCTCCACCTCTAAAAGTAAACACAAACCCCGAGGTAGACTTACTGTTATCCCTATCTGATTAGAAATCAGAATCCGTGTAACCCACAGGGACTAATTGATCTACCCGGTAAACCAGCATATAATCCCTAGTCCTTCTCAGGTACTTCAATATATGCTTTACCGCAGTCCAATGTCCCTGTCCAGGATTACTCTGATATTTGCTAACCATGCCCACGGCAAAACAGATATCTGGTCTCGTACATAGCATAGCATACATGAGGCTTCCTACTGCCGAAGCATAAGGAACCGCCTTCATTTCCTCTATCTCCTTTGATGTTTTAGGACACATCTCTTTAGATAAAGGAACTCCATGCCTGAAAGGTAGAAAACCCTTCTTGGAGTTTTGCATGCTAAAACGAGCTAGGACCGTGTCTATGTATGAAGCTTGAGATAAGCACAACATCCTTTTCTTGCGATCCCTTATAACTTTGATCCCAAGGATGTGTCCCACTTCTCCCAAGTCCTTCATGTCAAACTGTTTAGACAACCATACCCTTACGTCTAATAACACTTTGATATTGTTTCCAACTAACAAAATATCATCTACGTATAGTACAAGAAATACCACTATGTTTCTGTCACATCTTTTGTATACACATGGCTCATTCGGACTTTGAATAAATCCATATGACTGGATTACCTCATCAAAACGGATGTTCCAAGATCTGGAAGCTTGCTTCAATCCATAGATGGACCGATTAAGCTTACACATTAGATACTCTTTGCCTTTAGCAATGAATCCCTCTGGTTGCCGCATATAGATGTTCTCCTCAAGACTTCCGTTAAGGAAAGATGTCTTGACATCCGTCTGCCAAATCTCATAATCCATATGAGCAGCTATAGATAAGAGAATCTGGATATACTTAAGCATAACTACCGACGAAAAGGTCTCCTCATAATCGATACCCTCTTTCTGAGTATACCCTTTCGCAACAAGCCTAGCTTTGAAGGTCTCAACCTTCCCATCTACTCCTCTCTTTCTTTTGTAGATCCACTTGCATCCAATGGGTTTCACACCATCGGGTGGTTCTACTAGCTCCCAGACATGATTGGAATCCATAGATTCTATCTCTGAATTCATCGCTCTTTGCCAAGATACCGCATCTCTATCTTGGAGTGCCTCGTTATATGTCCAGGGATCAGGTTTATGTTCGCCAGGGACCAAATCAGAAGATTCTCCAAAGAACATGAATCTATCAGGCTATCTAACAACCCTCCCACTACGACGAGGTGCCTCCTGTGTATGCTCTGTGACACGCGGTGCAGTGACTTGTGGTATCTCCTCTTGTACCGGTGGTACTAAAGTCGGGACTTCCCCTGTCAACTTCTCAAGAACAATCCTACTCGTGGGCTTGTGGTTCATCACATAGTCCTCCTCTAGAAATCTGGCATTCGTACTCATGATCACCTTCTGATCTCTAGGACTATAGAACAAACCACCCTTCGTTCCCTTAGGGTAGCCAACAAACAAGCGTACTTCTATACGAGATTCCAACTTACCAGTATCTCCCTTCAATACATGTGCTAGACTACCCCAAATCTGAATATGTCTTAGACTAGGCTTTCGCCCAGTCCATAATTCAACGGGGGTAGAAGGCACTGATTTAGATGGAACCAAGTTCAGAGTATACATTGCCGTATCCAGTTCATACCCCCAGAACGAAACCGACAACTCAGAATAACTCATCATTGATCTAACCATCTCCATAAGAGTCCTATTCCTTCGCTCCGCCACACCATTCTGCTGGGGTGTGCCCGGTGCGGACAATTGGGATTGAATTCCAACCTCTGATAAGTAACTCCTAAACTCTCCCAAGAGGTACTCGCCACCACGATCAGATCGTAGTGTCTTAATACTTTTACCTTGACGGTTCTCCACATCAGCCTTGAATTCTTTGAACCTGTCAAAGCATTCAGACTTGTGGCGCATCAAGTAAATGTATTCATATCTTGAATAATCTTCTATAAAAGAGACAAAATATTCAAAACCACCTCTAGCCTGGATAGACATAGGACCGCACAAATCAGAATGAACCAATTCTAACACATCTTTGGCTCTATACCCCTTGGCCTTGAAAGGCCTCTTGATCATTTTACCTTCCAAGCAAGATTCGTAGGTTGAGAGATCCTCCACCACTAATGTACCCAAAGGTCCATCAGCTATCAACCTTTGAATTCTACTCAGGTTAATATAACCGAGCCTTAGATGCCAAAGATATGTCTGGTTCATTTTCGAAGGTTCTTTTCTCTTATTTGACTTAGAAGATGAGTTATTTACTTCTATATGCATCAAGGGAGTTTTCGGTTCAAGAGTGTACAAATTGTCAACCAATGTACCAGAACAGATAATCTCTCTATTCCTTTTTATAACAACTTTGTCATTAAAAGAAACAAAATATCCATCCATAAACAATTTAGAAACCGAAATCAAATTCTTTCTAAATGTAGGTACATAAAGACAATTTCTCAAAACCAAAACTTTATTTCTATCAAACGATAAATAAACGTCTCCCACTGCAATAGTCTCCACCTTTGTAGCATTGCCCATGTAGACGGTAATCTCTCCCTCAGCTAGTCGTCGGGTTTCCTGGAACCCCTGCAAAGTATTGCAGACATGATCAGTGGCTCCTGTATCTACACACCAGGTACCGGTAGATAACACCACTAAACATGTTTCAACGACTAAGGAAGAAGATTTACCTTTGTTCTGCTTTAGGTTGGGGAAGTCTTTCTTCCCATGTCCAGTCTGTTTACAAGTGAAGCACTTGCCTTTTGGCTTCTTCACTCCTCCCTGAGGTCCACCCGCCATTTTTGCTCCACCTTGTTTCTTCTTCTTTTTGCCTTTCGGCTTAGAAGTAGAAACCTTCTGAGCAACCATGGCTTCCTGCCTAGCAGCCCGATTTTGGTATCCGAAAAGTTCCTTTTCCCCAGAATCATCTGCAGGCTTAGGAGGACACTCATCGACAGTTAAGACACTATCCATATTTCTTTTCCAATCAATATAATTTGTTCCAGTAAGTTTATTTTCTTTTAATATCACACCAAGTGGGTTGAAAGCCATTTGAAAAACTTAAGAATCACAATGATCAAAATATTAGATTTCAAATATTATTGATTCCTCAAAACAATAAAATTCCAAAATCAACCAACACCTCAAAACACCGAGAATATCGCATGCCACGCTGTGTGGACGTATACGAATTCTACATTTGTAAGAGGAGGTTTTACCCATTAATTTTATTTTCTTGTCAACCTTACTTTTTGACGAATAAAATTAATAGTTGGTTCCTCTTTGGCCCTACAAATAAAAGCAGTGACTCCGATGGGGAGGATACTTTTATTTGCATCTAAGTGTGCACCATTACACGATACTAAGGGAATTATTTCGGATTATGTGTCTTACCGCTGTGGAAGTACACACACTCTTAGATAATTTCCTATAACCATTATTTGACCTAGTGATCCGCAAACTAACTCATCCGCAGGGAGGAAGGCACTCAGAGCCGACACGTAAGTTTGTTGCATCACACGTCAAATTGTAATGGAGGCCGCGGGAATTAATTAAAATATCCCTCTCCCACTTAGTAAATTGAAAATGAGGAATTTTCAAGCACACACAACATGCATATAAAACAAATCAGCAATAAATATGGAAAAAATAGAATTTTCCCAACTATTATGGCATTGTTCTCCAATACGCATCCCGTCGTGTCGCCACCTCGTCCGCTCCATCTTTTCCCGTGCGCAAGTCACCAAAGAGATCCGAGCCGAGTTAAACTATTTTAATTTACATCCATCGATCCTATACTCCACGAAGGAGTGTACAAATAATCTAGATCGAAAGTAAACTAAAATGAGTGGCTAAACAATGTCGTATTTAATTACAAAAATTAAATACTAATCTAGCCTCGTCAACCCCGAGGATTCAAATAATATACATACAATCACACACAAAACAATCACATACACACAAATAGCCATAATAGTCGGATCTTATGCCTGCAACCAAAAAGTTAGCCTACGCACATCCTACTATTATCCGGCATACTCAATATATGATATGTGCATGAAAGTAACCGAATCCAAAACACACAAAACTGGAAACCGTGGCTCTGATACCACTTATAGGGAATTGCTTCGGAGGCTCATTGGTTCCCATGTCCCCGGATTAAAATTTTCACTAATGAAAAAACTAATCCGGATGGGATGAGTTTCCTAAGCATAACCAATTCGTCGTCGTGCTAACAACTTGAGTGATTGCTTGAACAAACTAGTTGTTCAAGCAACCCAACTTTTCTAGTTGGTTAGCCGCGGAAGAGACGACGGACGGATCGCCGATTTTTGTGTTTGTCTTCGGGGTCCATGATTATACAAATACATACAAATGCAAACTAGTATAATCAACACATAAGAACATGCTAAGATCAGAAAAAGAAAGTTGTAAAACTTTTATATCTCTTGATCTTCTACCGTATGTCCTATCCTCCTCGTGGACGTCGTGTGGGCAAAGATCCTCCACGAGTAGAAGCCTCCTAGATCACGTTCTTCCATTCCTTGCTCTATCCGAACAAAGAGAAGAACCAAACAAAGACTCCTTCCCCTTTCTAGAACCGACAACCAAGCCAAGGAGCTTGATATAACCGCTGGCCAAGGAGTGTCTTCTTGAGCGCCGGCCAACCTTGTGAAGTGTTGCCGCCGGCCACCAAGGAGAGCAAGAGGGCGCCGGCCAAGAGTTCCAAGGATGAAACCTAGCCCTTGTTTCCACCGGCCAAGGAGAAAAGGTTGAAGGGAAGAGCACCGGCAATGGATGAGAAGAGGATGAGGGGCGCCGGCCAAAACCCTAGGGAGAACCAAGCTTGCCGCCCACTTCTAGCCGCCCAAAACCCTAACTCCTTTAGGGTTTGTTGCCGCCCACTTCTAGATAGGCAAACCCTAATTTCCAAGCACTCTATTGCCGCCTAAGCCTAAGCCCTCTATTTATAGAATTGGGCTTAAACCTCCTTTAATCTCCACCATCGGATCTAGGGATTTAATCTCCACCGTCGGATCTAGGGTTTCATCCCAACTGTCGGATCTAGGGTTTCATCCCAACCGTCGGATCTAGGGTTTCATCCCAACCGTCGGATCTAGGGTTTCATCCCAACCGTCGGATCTAGGGTTTCATCCCAACCGTCGATTCTAGAGTTTCATCCCAACCGTCGGATCTAGGATTTCATCCCAACCGTCGAATCTAGGGTTTCATCCCAACCGTCGGTTCTAGAGTTTCATCCCAACCGTCGGATATAGGGTTTCATCCTAACCGTCAGATCTAGGGTTTCATCCCAACCGTTGGTTCTAGAGTTTCATCCCAACCGTCGGATCTAGGGTTTCATCCCAACCATTGGATCTAGGGATTCATCCCAATCGTCGGTTCTAGAGTTTTGTCTTGGATCCAGACTTCATGAGGATTATATTTGGCTACGATAGGGACCATGAGGAGGAGTTGGATCTTGGCCACCCGATGGATCGGAACCACACAATATTGATCCATCAATGATGTTCCATTCCACTAGAGGATCATCATTGAATTACCTCACCAACCCCCATAAATCAATATGGGCTCCATATATTATTTGTACATCCATCTCCCCGTGTTTAAGATATCGAATGTCCGTTAATTAATTGATTTACTGACCATCAATCAATTAACATCTAACTCCTCGAGTAGTACCACTCAACCTTATCATCATTTTGACTAAGTCAACCAGCTGGGTTTACATGATGAACCTTATGAGCTCCTCAAGGGGACATCATCAACCTAATATATAGGACACGGTTTCCTCCTATAATCAATGGCACACCATGTAAATAATATCATTTCCCAACTTACCGGGCATATTGATTTAATCCATCTAAATCTCACCCTTTGATAAATCAAAGAAATAAATACTAAGTACATGTGCCCGTTATTATATCGGGATTAAGAGCATGTACAACATAATATCCGAGGTCCGATTCAATTATGTAGTCAGTAATAAATTGAATCACCTCTATGTCGGTCCTGCTCAATACACCTAAGTGTACTAGTGTAACTCTATGTTCAAGATAAAGCAATACCAAGCTACACTACAACCATGCCAATGGTTTGTCCAAAACCATCTTGGTCGTGAGCCTCTACTTATATTCTACAAGGGACTGATAACATGATCTTCTGTGCCACACCAAGCACCATGTGATCTACAATGTAAAATATTAGACAATATGCACACATATAATAAATATAAAGTGCAAACAATGATCATGTGATTCTTATTTCAAAAAAAAAATGTTCATACAAAAAAAGCTATGCTTTCAGTATACATTCCAACATCCGGCACATATAATATATAAAAAGTGCATAAAAGTAACCGAATCTTAAACACACAAAACCAAAAATCGTGGCTCTGATACCAATTGAAGGTAGGAAACTTCGCTTCCCACTTCAACTCGGTCGCTTGTTCTTGGCGATCCTGTCTATGTCCCCGGATAAAACAATTTTTATCCTTGACAAAGAAGGATTACCCAAGCAACCATTTCATCATCGTGCTATCCGATTAGAGTGGTCACTTGAACAAACTTGTTGTTCAAGCAACCTACCTCTATTCTTCGAATAGCCGTGGAATAGACGATGTACGGATCGCCGGTTTTTGTGTTTGTATTCGGGGTCCAAGTATATTAGCCACATAACAAAACATACAACATACAAAGAAACAAAAGAAAAGCAAAACAAGATTTATACCTCTTGTTTACCTCAAGGTCTTCTATCGTATGTCCTATCCTCCTCTTGGACGTTGTGTGGGCAACGATCCTTTAAGAGATGAAGCCTCCTAGATCACAATCTTCCTTTCCTTGATCTCTCCGAACAAGAGGAAGTATAGAGACAAAACACTTCTCCTAGTTAGGATTGGCCACCAAGTCAATGGACTTGATGATGCCGCCGGCCAAGGAGGAGATGTGGGGCGTCGGCCAACCTTGAAGAAAGGTTGCCGCCGGCCAACCTAGAGAGAGAAAGAGAATGGGAGGAGCTGCCACCAATCTAGAGAGAGAGAGAGAGGGTGGTGATGATGCCGTCGGCCAAGGAAAACACCAAACCCTAGTCTTGTTTGTCGCCGTGCACAAGGAAGGACAAACCCTAGGGTTGCCACCGCCCACCTCTCCTCTCAAGCCAAGCTCCAAAACCCTAATCTCCCAAATTGTCCTCCACGCCCAAGCCTTGTCCTCCTTTTATAGAGTTAGGCTTAAGCCTCCTTTCAATCTCTACCGTCGGATCTAGAGATTTAATCTCAACCATCGGATCTAGAGATTTAATCTCAACCGTCGGATCTAGAGATTTAATCTCCACCATCGGATCTAGAGTTTTAATTTCCATCATCGGATCTAGGCTCCATGAGGGTTTTAATAGGCTACAATAGGGACCATAAGGAGGAGTTGGATCTTGGCCACCCAATGGATCAAGCCCACATAAAGTCCGATCCATTAATGATAATCCATTCTACTAGAGGATTATCATTGATCTACCTCACCAACCCCCATAAGTTAATATGGGCTCCATATATTATTTGTACATATATCACCCCGTATTTAATATCTCGAATGTCCGTCGATTAATTAATTTATTGATAATTAATTAATCAACATTTAACTCCATGAGTAGTACCACTCAACCTTATCATCATGCCAGACCAAGTCCACCTACAGGCTTTACATGATGAACCTTATGAGCTCCTCAAGGGGACATCATCATCCTAATATATAGGATACGATTTCCTCCTATAATCAATGGCACACCATATAAATAATATTATTTCCCAACTTACCGAGCCTATCGATTTACTCTATAAATCTCGCCCATTAGTAAATCAAAGAAATGAATACTAAGTATATGTGCCCGTTATTATATCGGGATTAAGAGCTTGTACAATATAATATCTGAGGTCCGATTCGATTTTATAGTTAGCAATAAATCGAATCACCTCTAAGTTGGTCCTGCTCAATACACAAAGTGTACTAGTGTAATTCTATGGTCAAGACAAACCAATACCAAATTACACTACAACCATACCAATGGTTTGTCCATAACCATCTAGGTTGTTAGCCCTTACTTATACTTTACAAGGAACTGATTACATGATCTCCCGTGTGACACTACACACCATGTTATCTACAATATAATGTATTAGACAATATGCATAACCATAAATATGGAAACAATGATCATGTGATTCTTATTTCAAAAATAAAGATGTTCATACAAAAGATAGACTTTTCAGCATACATCCCAACATGCCAGTCGACTCATGACAGTCGACTGGTAATAATCTCAATTGAATGCTCAGTGTCAACTCGGCTTCCAAGTGTCAAAACACTTGACTAATTGATTGGACCATAATTCTAGTCGACTGCTACACCTCAACCATGAAGTTTACCCCAAATATGATGCCCTCATACTTGCTAGAACACTCTTAAACTAGACTTAAGCTTTTTAGCCACCTCCATCAGCATCACGTCTATTAAACCACTCCAAGTCATCAATGACTTGTTCATCCATACGCAAGCCTTCCGCCAAGGCACATTTGGGCTTACGCTGCCAAGACACATGCTTGGACTTTACGCTATCAACCATTGGACTTATGCTACCAAGACTCCACCCTTGGACTTTACATTGCTAATATCAACCCTTGGACTTCCCAATTGCCAAGTATCTTTGACTTAGACTTTCACCACCAAGACTACACATTTGGACTTACATGACCAAGACTACACCCTTAGACTTTCCTTGCTAATTCAATGTTAGACTTTCCAAATGCCAAGACCCATGCTTGGTCTTTCCATGCCAAGTACCCATGACTTAGACTTTCCCATCATATGGTCAACCCCATGTCAACCATATAGTCAATCCATTATCAAACAATGGTCAACTCATCATCAAATATCAAAACACAAACATCAAAATACTACTCGATTCTGGTCAATCGTGACCTAGGTCAATTGCACCTACAAGATTGTCACTATTTTTTTTATCTTGTCTTCAGTTCAAGCTATTATCCCCATATGGTGGCGGATCGAAAGAGTTGGGATCAAGGTAGATGCATTTTGGATAGAGCGGATCGCTAGAGGGGGGGGGGTCAATAGCAATAAAACTTTTCGTACGAATTCGTTCGAGTAGACAATTAAACGCAGCGGAAAGATAAATGACAAATAAAAGAGACAGGTTTCATTTTTTACTTGGTTCGTAGCCTTCGGCTACTACTCCAAGGCCCTAGTGGTCCTTGACCACGCACAGAAGGCAAAACACTAAACGAACTCCTCCTCGTTGGAGGTAGGAGTTGATCGAATACAAGAAATCACAAAGCTTGAGGTAGAGGGACACTCCCCCTCTCCTTGTTACGATAAAAACTTCGAGACAATAATATGAAGAAGATAAAATGAATTGAAGCTTATACCGACGAAAAATATAAACACTTAAACCTAGAGCGTCGGAGAAGTAGCACTTCATTGTCGGAGAGTTGCAACATTGCGGAGGCTTTTTGGAAACTTAGAATTGATGAAAAAACCCAAGGAGAGGCCCTCCTTTTATAGCCTTTGAGCTCGTTCTCGAGAGGAACTTCAGCCAATGAGATTTGAGCACCAATCCCCTTGAAATGAGGTGATAAGCCTTTGTTAGGGCAATCTCTTGCCATGATAAGGTTTTGATGTGTGTGGCAAAGGGTTTAAGTTAGTTTGTTATGATGATTTGATATGTGCGTGGAAGTCGTGTAGGACTTAGTAATTCGCACATGGAGTCGTGGCGAGTTTCACATCTCATGACTCGGGTCTTGAGTCGGTGAAGGATTGCTTTGCGGAAGCCGTGCGCTTGGAGCATCCGAGGGACCGCCGGACGAGAAGCTTGGAGTGAAGCCGGAGGAAGTAGACTTCGAGGCAAGAGACACGAAGGAGCATTGCAGAGCCGTGCGCCTGATGCTGCCGAGGGACGTGGCCGCGAACGAAGAGAACTTCGAAGGCGAGGGACTCCAAGGGATGAGAGTGAGCGATTGTAACCCGGGAAGGGGTAGCTCTTAGGTGAAACTTGGCCATTTGGCCAAGTGTCGGATGGGTTTTCCCGACACGCCGATCGCCATGTCATGGCGTCGATCGCTCAGTCGAATGTAGTTCGGACCGTATCCGATCGATCGGATTGTGGATTGGCGATCGCCATACGTGGCGATCGCCAAGACCATCGATCATTGCAAGGCAGCAGTCGACTGGTCAATAGGGTTTTGGCCACAGAACCATTCGTAGCCGACTGGGCAGTCGACTACGGAGGCAGCAGTCGACTGATGAGGTCCATCAGTCGACTGCCAAGTGTTCCGTTGGACTACAATGGTCGGGATCCAACGTGTTCGGAGGTCGTTGGAGTGGCGGCAGTCGACTGCCAAGGGCAGCAGTCGACTGGTGGCGGCCAACAGGAAGAAATTAGCCCTCTCTATAAAAAGAGAGGGTGTGGAGCTTTGGGAGGCTAATGCTTATGCTCTAAGTGATCTTCCAAGTGCTCCACAAGTTCTAAACTCTTCTTACTTGCTTTTACTCCATTCTATTTGTAAGAAGAGTGATCTTGATTGTAAAGGTTACCTCCACCTAGCTTGGTGCAAAGGAGAGATCATTTAGTGGATTGGTTTAGCGGAGTGATTCACCGAGGACGAATCGGGGACCGTGGATTAGCGGCGTAGCTGTGAACCACGTTACATCCTTTGTTAGCATTTGTATTTTCGTTTATCGCTTTATCTTTATTGTTTATGCTTCCGCTTGCGCTAACGATAATGTAGACGAGCAAACGAACGAGAGAATTCCAACATCCATAGTAAGAGGGCTATTCACCCCCCTCTAACCGGCCGTTCGATCCCCAACAAGTGGTATCAGAGCCAAGGAAAGCTTGTCGAGGACTAACCGCCACAACAAGCAACTCTCAAAATGGCCGGCTCCAACATCCATCCTCCAAAGTTTGAAGGAGAATTCGCTTGGTGGAAGAAGCGAATGGAGGTATTTTTCGAAACGGATTTTGATATTATGATTACAATGGAATCCGGTTTCGTTTTGCCTAGGGATGAAGAGGGGAAGCCAATAGAGAAATCTAGGTGGACCAAAAGGCAAAGGGAAGAGCACCTTGCAAATTCAAAAGCCAAGCATCATCTCTTCAATGTGCTCCCCCAACAAGAAATCAACCGAATAGGAGAATGCCTAAGCGCCAAGGAGATGTGGGAGAAGCTAATTGAGCTTCATGAAGGCACATCCGAGGCAAAGCTAGCAAGGAGAGATCTCCTCCGCTCCCAACTATCCAACATTAAATTAGAAAAGGGAGAAAAGGTAACTTCTTTGCATTCTAGATTCAAAGAAATTTTAAATGGACTAACAAGTGTAGGAGAAAGGCTCTCCAATCGCGATATGATAATGAAGGCCATAGATACTTTCCCCCGATCATCCAAGTGGAGTTCAATGGTGGACTCATTTTACATTTCAAAGAATCTAGAGGTAAGTACTCTAGATGAATTTTTCTCCACTATGAAATTACATGAATCTAGGCTTGAAGGAATACAAGAAGAGCCAAAAATACAACCTTCAAGGGGAGTAGCATTGTTGGCAAATAAGGGGAAGAAGAAGATAGAGATCCCCTCCTCCTCCGATGATGAAGACTCTACCTCCTCCATGGATAGCATGGAAGAAGCCTACATGGTAAGGAAGGTAAGACGTGCATTTAAGAATTTTAGATTTGATAAATCTCATGATAGGAATAGAAGACCAAGGGGGAAGGTCATATGCTACAATTGCCAAGGAGAGGGACACATAAGGGACAATTGTCCTCTCCTAAACAAGAGCAAGGAAGAGAGGAAAAAGAAAGAAGAAAAGAAGAAGAAAAAGGGGAGCAAGAAAAAGAAGGAAGAGGAGAAGAAGACAAAAGAAAAGGGGAAGACCAAAGCTCTAAAGGCAAGGACTTGGGATGACCCATCCTCATCCTCTTCATCATCATCGGATGAAGAGAATGCCTTTGTCACCAATTTGGCCTTGATGGCCTTTGATGACTTGGATTGCTCTTCATCCGAAAATGAAGGATCAAGCTCAAGAGGAGAGAGCTCAAGTGAAGGGGGAGCTTCTACATCCTCCTCATCCGAAGAAGAAGAAGAGGATATGGAAACTATGGTAACGAAAGCCTCTCCTAAGAAAATAGTTTCCATAATTTCTAGTTTAACTAAGGACTTATTTAGAATGAAAAAGAAAAATAAAAGCATGCTTAATCAAATTAAGGCATTAGAAAATAAGCTAGAAAATGCATGCTTAAATGATAATATTTCTTCTAGCTTAAAAGATGCATGCTCACATGATCTTTATGTGCCATTAGATGTTAGTGATGCATGTATAAATGAAAATAGGGCCTTAAGGGAAAAGGTAGATTATTTAACAAAAGCCCTAGGAAAATTCACAATTGGCTCCAACACATTGAACATGATCTTAGGGAGCCAAAGAGCTAGCTTCAACAAAAAGGGCCTAGGTTATAAAGAAAAGAAAAATGAAAAGGCCTATAAATGCCTAATTGCTAGGGGACAAGATAAAAAGAAGGTAATAGCTAGGAAATGGATTCCCAAGGAGTATCTAGTGAACCCAATAGGCAAGAACTTATTTTGGGTTCCAAAATCCATCCTTAAGGGTTAGAAAACCCCTAGGGTAGTCAACCATATGCAATTGACCTATATCATATTTTGGTTGACTTAGGATGGCGGGACAACATTTTTTAGAATAGTGTTGGGTGATGATAACGTGCCCATAAATAGATAATAATGCTTAAATCATGATGATTAATGTAATTGCTATGTATATGTGCAATCATGATTTATGATTTTAATATTTGGCACATCATCATAAGAAATAGGGTTTAATCATGCCTTAGGTGATACTTTGTTTATTATCATCATATAATACCTAATGCATGATTATTATTTAATGAATACATGTATTTCATGATCATAATGTGAAATTAATTCATATATGTCATTATGATCATGTAGGTTGTTAGGTTGATACTTAACCATGATAGAGTTGCATGAAATATAATGGTTAAGTATATACAAATACCCCCTAGGATGCATCTCACACTCACCATAGGCTACCTTGATTGAAAACTTAGCATGAGTGAGATGTTAGGATGATACAAATGTCCACTAATGCCTATGGCATTTAGATGGTCATTAAAAGTATCAAAATAGCAATAATAGACCAATCATGGGGAAGGCTTATGTTTAATTCATAGACATATTGCCCAAAGATCATGGTTGGATATGTCATATGTTTTCAAAACAATTTCTTACCCTAAAATCTATGTATTCATGTTTTGAAACAATTGGATGCAAAACTAGGTAGTTAACTTGATACTAGAATGATAAAAAACTAGTGGTTTTTAAAGCCTTTGGATTTTTGGCAAATCTCGGAAAATATAATGATTTTTCTTGAAAAAATATTTTTCATTGATAGATATACCTAAAAGAAATATGTTCCTCAAATTTCATGATTTTTCGAATTTTCTGGAATTTTTAATGCATTTCTGAATTTCACCCAAAAAATCAAAATTTCGAAATCCTTTGTGTCAGTCGACTGCCATACTGATAGCAGTCGACTGCCATACTGATAGCAGTCGACTGCTAGCCTGAAAAACAGCAAAATATTTTATGAATTCATATTTTAAACATGTTTTTGGTATTTTCCTTCTATTAGACTTGATGCCATGGGTTTATAAATTAGGATTAATTTTTTTGATGGTGTCAAAGGGAGAGAAATGTATGTTTAAGTAACGGTGAATATATTTTGGGGGAGAAATGATCATGTTTATGATAGGGGGAGAAAATTTTTATGGGGAGTTTCATGGATTAAGGGGGAGTTGCATGTTGCTATATCATGTTTATGTTTACATGCTTTCTTACCTTAGAATTTTTATCAAATGTTTTTACCTAACTTAAACGGATTGCCACACATCAAAAAGGGGGAGATTGTTAGGGCAATCTCTTGCCATGATAAGGTTTTGATGTGTGTGGCAAAGGGTTTAAGTTAGTTTGTTATGATGATTTGATATGTGCATTGAAGTCGTGCAGGACTTAGTAATTCGCACATGGAGTTGTGGCGAGTTTCAAATCTCATGACTCGGGTCTTGAGTCGGTGAAGGATTGCTTTGCGGAAGCCGTGCGCTTGGAGCATCCGAGGGACAGTCGGACGAGAAGCTTGGAGTGAAGCCGGAGGAAGTAGACTTCGAGGCAAGAGACGCGAAGGAGCATTGCAGAGCCGTGCGCCTGATGCTGCCGAGGGACGTGGCCGCGAACGAAGAGAACTTCGAAGGCGAGGGACTCCAAGGGATGAGAGTGAGCGATTGTAACCCGGGAAGGGGTAGCTCTTAGGTGAAACTTGGCCATTTGGCCAAGTGTCGGATGGGTTTTTCGGACACCGGGCCGACCGCTATGTCATGGCGCGATCGCTCGAGTCGAATGTAGTTCGACCGTATCCGATCGATCGATTGTAGCGCCGCGATCGCGCATACGCAAGGGCGGCCGATCGCAGATTGATCACCGATGGCGCAATGACCTCGCCAAGTGTTCCATTGGACTACAATGGTCGGGATCCGACGTGTTCGGAGGCTGTTGGAGTGGCGGCAGTCGACTTCCAAGGGCAGCAGTCGACTGGTGGCGGCCAACGGGAAGAAATCAGCCCTCTCTATAAAAAGAGAGGGTGTGGAGCTTTGGGAGGCTAATGCTTATGCTCTAAGTGATCTTACAAGTGCTCCACAAGTTCTAAACTCTTCTTACTTGCTTTTACTCCATTCTATTTGTAAGAAGAGTGATCTTGATTGTAAAGGTTACCTCCACCTAGCTTGGTGCAAAGGAGAGATCATTTAGTGGATTGGTTTAGCAGAGTGATTCACCGAGGATGAATCGGGGACCGTGGATTAGCGGCGTAGCCGTGAACCACGTTACATCCTTTGTTAGCATTTGTATTTTCGTTTATCGCTTTATCTTTATTGTTTATGCTTCCGCTTGCGCTAACGATTGTGTAGACGAGCAAACGAACGAGAGAATTCCAACATCCATAGTAAGAGGGCTATTCACCCCCCCTCTAGCCGGTCGTTCGATCCCCAACAGCCTTGACTCCTCGAAGCTGATCCTTGACCATCAGTCAACTGATGGCCATCATCAGTCGACTGATGGCAGCATCAGTCGAATGCTGACCGTGTTAGTAATATATGAGAGATGTCCTAAGGCAATCGCCTTATGTTTGAACCATTTATATGATAAATGAAGATTCACTATTTGAGTATACATGTTCTCATGTATTTGATTAGATCTTAAACTCATTTACTGAATGTCCACCATACGATTCACAACACGAGAGAATTTGTGATTGGATCACAACTAGTGAGTATCTCTACATGTGTAATTGTGATGTATCAGAATTATCCCTAGTCGATGAATTGATGGATTCAGACACCATCAATTCTATCGAGACTAGCATGAGTATACTCTTTGGTGTATCCAAGCAGCTGATTCTCACTGGCTAGAGACATTGTGATGTTCGGAGTTAATCATGGATGCTAGTTATGGTAACTAGTTCATTGGAGTGACCAGCTATAAGACTTCATATGGTTCTCTGCATATATGGATATGTCAATGAAGATCTTACTGCAGCTTAAGTGCGATGTTCCTTGACTTGCGGTATTCAAGTCATCTTGGTCATGAAGACATATGCTTTGACATCTTAAGAAAGCATCTATGAGGAGATGTGGACCCGGGATGATTGAGCATAAGTCAAAGTGATCGAAAGTGTTTGAATAGCCTATAAAGGATTCACCACTCCTTACGAGGAGATGTATACCCATGGCCTCTCGTCGGATTGGTACTAAAGTCCTTGGCCAAAGCATTACATGTTTAGAGTAAGGTACTCTTGGATACATATGCAGTAACTAGAATCCGTAGGATAAGGAAATGATACTTGGGCTAGGTGTGACGTAGTCAACCTAGTGGGGACTGACACTATAGACCTTGTCCTGAATCAAGTGGGTATAAGATGAGTGAAAGGAATGGGGAACGATTCATTGTAGCTGCTGAAGGGTTTCAGAAATAGTTCTGGATCAACCGTTGATCTTTTCGATTAATTGGAGATCATGATGTACTACTACGTGCCACTCATGATCATTCTATAATTAATGGTTAATTATAGATGACCAACATAAACCGAGAACCTATTTGGTCACACGCACAACGAGCATGAGAATGAGATTCTCAGACCGATAGAAACTAGGTTTGGTTGGACCAAACAAGGAGCGATCATGAAATCGTTTCAATCGCAATGGAAGCGTGAATGGGTCGTGTCTTATGAAGACATGATGGATGAACCAAATTGGTTTGGTTCTAATCCAATGGTGGAGAATAAACCAAAGGGGTTTTGTTTGTTTTAATCGAATGAACCAAAGTTGGTTCGGTTCGTTTTAACTTAAAATAGACCAAATCGGTTTGGTTTATTTTAACTTAAATTAATGGAGCGGGTTAGCAGGTTTTGGTTATGAACCAATAACCATTAGGAGAATTTGTTCTCTATAAAATAGGGCTCAAGGGTTTAATGAGAGCCCTAATCCAAAGTTGCCGCCCCTCTCCCTCCTCTCCTCTTGTGGTCGGCGCCCAAACCCTAGCCGCCGCCCACCTCTTGTGCCGCTGTCCAAGCTTCAGCCGGCGATCTTCCGGCGACCCTCCGGTGATCTTCCTTGACTCGGGCGGCAAGGTGAGCATCTAGCTTCCTTATTTGGCCAGCGCTAATCCTCCACCAAAGCTGTCCAGTTTTCTGGACAGCTTGTTTACTTCATATCGGAGCGTCGTTTGGACGACATTTGGAGCTCCGACAGCGGCTTCCTTGCTGGGGATTCAATCTCCGGTAATCCTCATAGGTGGAGGACGAAGGATTCATCAAACGGTGGGCGAATACCTCTCCGGAGAAGTGAGTTTTTGAGGACTCGTTTTGAATCCGAATTTTGATTCGGATTGTGATCTTCTCTCGATCACATCGTCTACGACACTAGGCTAGTGACTCGTACGAAGACGAGGCTCATGACTTTGTGAATTCATCCTGAAGATACTCGGCATGGATACGGATAGAGGCAATTCTAGCGAGGGTTGCTTCGATTGATATCTTTCCCACTACACGTGATATGTCAGGTATACGTAGAATAAATTTCCTTTTATTGCAAAATTTAAAACTACGGTTATGTCTACACATGTTGTACTATGCATGCCTATGATGTGTGTGATGTAATAAATTAGATTTATTGTTTTTTATTTTTTCCGCGGCGCACATGTTTATGAAACATGTTCGAAAACACATTCACCGCGGTACCGAAAACCCAACAGTGGTATCAGAGCCCAGGTTGTGTTTAGACATAATCGTAAAATTGTTTTGCGATAGTCATAATTGTATTTATGGAAATTTTCTACTTTTGGAAAGTTAGAAGTATTTATAGAAATTTTTAGTTTTGGAAAGTTTAGAAGTATTTATGGAAATCTTCTACTTTTGGAAAGATTGAAGTATTTATGGAAATTAACATTTTCCATAAATATAATATTTGATTAGATTTGGAAATTTATTTCATAATTTAATCATGATTTGATTTGGGAAATCAAATTTTAAATATATTTTATTTCCATAAATAGTTTTGATAATTTAGGAAATTTATTTCCTAAATTAAATTTGACTTTCCTTAATCAACACTTTCTAAAAATAAAATATGTGATTAGATTTGGAAATTTGTTTCCTAATTTAATCATGATTTGATTTGAAGAATCAAATCTCAAACATATTTTATTTCCATAAATAGTTATGACATATAAGGAAATTTTGTACATGCCATAATTGTATGCCATGTAATTGCATTAGATGCATATCATTATGTCATGCATGTCGTGACATATAGATGTATGTCATGTATGTCATGCCATGTAGATAATAGTTTTTTGCATGCAAAGAGAATGAGACATAAAAACCCTTACTCAATATTAAAGTTACACCTTCCATTAATATGGTTAAAACTAGAGTTCTGTTTCTTGTTTGGGTTGTTGGACTCTCTCCAAGCCCAGCTCGAACCCGAACATGTTCAAACCATGGAATAGTTTAATACTAATATGTTAAGAGTCAGAGGTCGATCGTTAGCTTTGGTTGTTGGACTCTCTCCAAGCCGGGCTAATTGGTTGAATGTACTCTAACCATATTAAAACTATTTCTCAATTAATGGGTTGGCTTTGTCCTGGAGCATCGACTTGTTGGACTCTCTCCAAGGTCGATGTGAAGGGAGATGAAGTTGGGTGCTATTCATATGATGTATACTTGTTAATGACTTAACAACCCGATGTATGTGTGAACATTCAATTAGTTGATAGCACATTGTGATAGTTGCATATATGTGATATGCAATCGGTATATTTGATACCTACCATCATAGCTATGAATGGCTTGTTGGACTCTCTCCAAGGTTGTTCATATCTATGTTGGATATCAGCCCATTCGGAGCTGGTCCTACGATCTCCCAAAATGATTTTGGGGTTTTAAAATTCCAAAAATGAATGGGATTTATAAATGTATGTTGATGCATTTTAAAATCATTTTCTCATATATGCTCAATTTGTATTTCTAGGTTAATCGATTGATCATGACGTCTTTGAATTTGCGCACTATTTTGGATTCAATCAAAATGACTGGGCCTAACTTTCTGGACTGGCTTAGAAACTTGAGAAATGTTCTCAAGGCGGAAAAGCTAGCGTATGTCCTAGAAGAGCCTCTTCCCAACCGTCCTAGGGACGATGCAACTCTAGACCAATTGTTGGCCTATCAGAAACATGTGGCAGATTCTGAACTAGCGAGTTGCATCATGCTAGCTGCGATGGTACCTGAGCTGCAAAAGCAGCATGAGCATATGGATGCTAATACCATAGTCTTCCATCTTCACGAGTTGTTTGATGAGCAAGCGAGATCCGAAAGGTTCGAAGTCTCCAGGCTCCTCTTCACCTCTAAGATGCAAGAAGGTTCGTCTATAGTGCAGTTTGTGCTAAAGATGAACGGGTACATCGAGTGGCAGGCCACCCTCGGGTTTGTGATGGATCATGAATTAAGTATTGACTTAATTCTGCATTGTTTGCCCAAGAGTTTCTCACAATTTGTGATGAACTATCGGATGAACAAACTAGAATCCACTATTCCTGAGCTCCTCAATATGCTGAAGACTGCGAAACCTTCTGTGAAGCATGAGCAAATGACGGTTCTGTTAGTTGATTCCTCGAAGAAAGGTTCTAAGAGGAAGGCAAAGGAATATAAGAAAGAGAAGAATAAGAAGGTTGAGAAGGCAGAACCAGCACAAAAGGGCACTTGCCATCATTGTGGCAAGGAAGGCCACTGGCGAAGAAACTGCAAGATTTATCTTGAGTCCGTGAAGATGAAGAAGGCATCCGATGCCCCATCCTCTTCAGGTATATTCGTTATTGATTGCCATTCTATTTCCTTAGACACTTGGGTATTGGATACTCGGTGTGGCTCACATATATGTAATGACATAGCTAAGGAATAGAAGAAGACTCGTCAGAGGGGAATCAAATTTGCGAGTTGGCAATGAAGCAAAGGTTGCTGCGGTCACCATCGGAATTTATTTGCTGAAGCTTCCTAGTGGACTAGTCTTAGAACTGGACAATTGCTATTGTGTTCCTTCTCTAATAAAGAACATTGTTTCTATTTCCTACTTAAATAGAAATGGTTACCATTTGACGTTTAGTAACAATTGTTGTTATATAACCTTGAATGGCGTACTTTATGGGACAGGAACCTTGAGCAATGGTATTTATAAGTTGGATGTATCCAGTGACATTTTCAATATCGATGCAAGCAACAAGTGTGCTCAAAAGGATAATCAATTAGACTCCTATATGTGGCATTGTCATCTTGGCCATGCAAGCAAGAAATGCATGTCCGAATTACACCGATGTGGAATTCTGGAATCGTTTGAATTGGATTCATATGATACATGTGAATCATGCTTAAAAGGCAAGATGACTAAGTTACCTTTTACAGGAAAAGGTGAATGAGTGGGAGAGTTGCTAGGTCTAATACATACTGATGTATGTGGACCTATGTCAACTCAATCTATGGGAGGCTATAGCTACTTCATTACCTTCACCGATGATCACTCATGGTTTGGGTATGTGTTCTTGATGAAACATAAGTCTGAAGCCTTTGAAAGGTTCAAAGAATTCAGAAATGAAGTAGATAAACAACATGACAAGAGTATTAAAATACTTCAATCGGATCGTGGTGGTGAATATTTAAGTCAAGAGTTTCTAGATTATCTAAGAGACAATGATATATTGTCTCAATGGACTCCGTCATATACAATGCAGCATAATGGTGTATCTGAGAGGCATAACCGGACCTTGTTGGACATGGTCTGGTCAATGATGAATCATGCGAATCTTCCCAAGTCCTTTTGGGGCTATGAACTTCAGACAGTTGTTTACTTGTTAAACAGAATGTCAACCAAGGTAGTCTCAACTACTCCATATGAGATATGGAATAGTAAGAAACCTCATGTATCTTACTTGAAGATATGGGGGTGTCCTGCTTATGTGAAGCGGACTGTATCAGACAAATTGGATACTAAGTCCGATAAATGTCTATTTATTGGATACCCTAAGGAAACAAGGATTTACCAATTCTATCATCCTGTGGAACAAAAGGTGTTTGTTTCAAGACATGCTGTGTTTCTAGAGAAAGAGTTTCTCTTGCAAGAAAACAGTGGGAGTGTCGTTGAGCTTGAGGAGGCTCGAGAGACTCAAATAGACATTGATGAGACACCTGGTGAAGCACCACAACCAATAACTCATAGTGATGAGCCATCGGCTGGACCTATTGACTTGCGGTATTCAAGTCATCTTGGTCATGAAGACCTATGCTTTGACATCTTAAGCAAGCATCTCTGAGGAGAAGTGGATGCGGGATGATTGAGCATAAGTCGAAGTGATCGAAGGTATTTGAATAGCCTATAAAGAATTCACCACTCCTTGCGAGGAGATGTATATCCATGTCCTCTTGTCAGATTGTTACTAAAGTCTTTGGCCAAAGCATTACATGTTTAGAGTAAGGTACTCTTGGATACATGTGCAGTAACTAAAATCCGTAGGACGAGGAAATGATACTTGGGCTAGGTGTGACGTAGTCAACCTAGTAGGGACTGACACTATAAACCATGTCCTGAACCAAGTGGGTATAAGATGAGTGAAAGGAATGGGGTACGATTCATTGTAGCTACTAAAGGGTTTCTGAAATAGTTCTGGATCAATCGTTGATTTTTTCGGTTAATTGGGGATCATGATGTACTACTAGGTGCCACTCATGATTGTTCTATAATTAATGGTTAATTATAGACGACCAACATAAACCGAGAACCTATTTGGTCACATGCACAATGAGCGTAATCCGAAGGATTTAAAACGAGCTTGAGAATGAGATTCTCAGACCGAGAGAAACTAGGTTTGGTTGGACCAAACAAGGAGCGAGCATGAAATCGTTTCAGTTGCAATGTAAGCATGAATGGGCCGTGTCTTATGAAGACATGATGGATGAACCAAATTGGTTTGGTTCTAATCTAATGGTGGAGAATAAACTAAAGGGGTTTGGTTTGTTTTAAACGAATGAACCAAAGTTGGTTCGGTTCGTTTTAACTTAAAATAGACCAAATCGATTTGGTTTATTTTAACTTAAATTAATGGAGTGGGTTAATGGGTTTTGGTTATGAACCAATAACCATTAGGAGAATTTGTTCTTTATAAAATAGGGCTCAAGGGTTTAATGAGAGCCCTAATCCAAAGTTGCCGCCCCTCTCCCTCCTCTCCTCTTGTGGTCAGCGCCCAAACCCTAGCCGCCGGCCACCTCTTGTGCCGCCATCCAAGTTGTTGTCGGCGTCCAAGCTTCAGCCGGCGACCCTCCGATGATCTTCCTTGGCTCCGGCAGCAAGGTGAGCATCTAGCTTCCTTATTTGGCCGGCGCTAATCCTCCACCAAAGTTGTCCAGTTTTCTGGACAGCTTGTTTACTTCGTATCGGAGCATTGTTTGGACGACGTTTGGAGCTCCGAAAGCGGCTTCCTTTCCGGGGATTCAATCTCCGGTAATCCTCATAGGTGGAGGGCGAAGGATTCGTCAATCGGTGGGCGAATACCTCTCCGGAGAAGTGAGTTTTTGAGGACTCGTTTTGAATCCGAATTTTGATTCGGATTGGGATCTTCTCTCGATCACATCGTCTACGACACGAGGCTAGTGACTCATACGAAGACGAGGCTCGTGACTTTTTGAATTCATCCCGAAGATACTCGGCATGGATACGGATAGAGGCAATTCTAGCGAGGGTTGCTCCGATTGATGTCTTTCCCACTACACGTGATACGTCAGGTATACGTAGAATATATTTCCTTTTATTGAAAAATTTGAAACTACGGTTATGTCTACACATGTTGTACTATGCATGCGTGTGGTGTGTGTGATGTAATAAATTAGATTTATTGTTTTTTATTTATTCCACTGCGCACATGTTTACGAAACATGTTCGAACACACACTCGCCGCGGTGTCGGAAACCCAACAGACCGCAGGTAGTCGACTGATGGACGGCAGTCGAGTCCTCCAAGTTGGCAGTCGACTGATACTAGCTGAAATCAAAAGTTAGCTAAACAAAAACATTATTTCGACGGCCTCCGACCGTCCGATCTCGACCTAGACCATTCATGGGATGTCTTGGGTTGGATCTACGCCTAAGACCATCCCCGTAAGGAGGATACGACATCTCTTATTCTCACACACTCACGAGATTACCTCGATACTTACTGTGTCGCTTTCGCCTCCGGCTTTCCACTCGATCCCTTTGGCTTCCTCCGAAATCACTCGAGTATCGCCCGACCACTGCGGCTTCCTCCGGGTGTCACTAGCCTTCAGCTCCAGCGTTGACACTTTTCTGCACACTCGATTTAGCTCGTGAGATAATAATATGAGCTTAACTTTGTATCATTTGCTATAATCAAAACTCAGGTTCGACTTAGGTGCCTACTGCACCAACAATCTCGCCCTTTTTGATCTATGGCAAACCCACATACAAAGTTAAGAAGATAATATGCATGAAGAATTATAATATGCATGAAAAACAAGAATAATAAAGGTTAAGTCGTGAAAAGTTTTGAAAGAAGACCTTAATCCTCCCCCTTGATGGTTGCTATTTAAGAAAAGTTTAAGTAATTAACATTACTTAAAGTTGGCCTTAGTAAAATGTTTAAGTTAAGAGGACTTTTTAACTTGACCTTTTCTCCCCCTTTCTTAAGTAAAGCATTAACGTTTGGCCATAGTATTAAAAATAAGTTTAAGTTAAGAATTCTCTTAACTTGGCCTTTATTTCCTTTTTTTTTGTTACCTCAAACAAGTTAAGATGCACAAATTAAAGTTAAGTAAATTTTCAAAACTTAAAGTTAAGTAAACATTTACTTAACTTTTGGCCATGTGAATAAGTATGAAGTGAGTTAAGTTATCAAAAATTTTGATCCCTTAACTTTGGCCTTTTTCTCCCCCTTTTTCCATATATCGAAAAGAGTGGGGGTGTTTGAAAAAAAAATATAGGTATTAAATTTAAAGTCCAAGCATGTTCCATATTATTTTAAAAATAATATACTGAAAATAAGCTCATCTATAAAATATTCGACTCTTATTTGACTTGATAGATATGAAAGATCAATAAGTCCTGGTCAGAGTCAGTTAAATATATATGATTATACTCCATGGTTCATGGCGATGCACTAGCTCTGCATCTGGAACCAGGAGTAAGGTCATAACATCTCACACCCATCTTCGTGGCTAAGTACATAAACACATTAGTCCTATGTGTTGTGAGATGTATTGACTCCTTAAATCTATAGGTGCATGATATCTAAGGTATGTCCTATGCTAGTTCCATGAAAATGAAAAGTAAGAAATAGTAATAAGAAAATATAATTTGTAAGTTTTTATTCTACTACGCACATGCCCAATTTTCGTCTTAATAGACTGAATTCGGCTTCGGGTAGGGGTTTAGTAAATAGGTCTGCCAACTTGGACTTCGATTCGACGTATTCGAGTTGTATGGCTCCGTTGACCACATGTTCTCGAATGAAATGGTGTTTGACCTCTATATGTTTGGTCCTAAAATGGCATATCGAATTCTTAGTTAGGTTAATTGAGCTAATGTTATCTACGTGGAGTTTGGTGTTCGTAAAGTCTAACTTAAAGTCTCGGAGAGTGTGCTTCATCCAAAGAAGCTGAGTGGCACACTCACCCATCGCGATGTATTCGGCTTCGGTGGTAGATAAGGCAACACAGTGTTGCTTCATACTGCACCAACTCACTAGACTCGAGCCGAGAAGTTGATAACAACCACTCGTACTCTTTCTATCGAGCTTATTACTGGCATAGTCCGAGTCGGAGTAGCCGGTTAGTTCGAACTCGGTAGATCTAGGGTACCAAATACCGACATTAAGTGTACCCTTTAGATATCTAAGGATACGCTTGACTAGAGTTAGGTGAGACTCCTTGGCACAGGTTTGGAACCTTGCGCACATACTTACTGCAAATAAGATATCAAGTTGGCTCGCAGTTAAGTAAAGAAGACTCCATATTATGCTGCTATAGTATTTTAAATCAATTGAATTTCCGATTACATCTTCTTCTATATTTACATTCGTTGCCATTGGGGTATTAATAATTTTAGCATCTTGCATTCCAAAGCGTTTAATTAATTCCCTAGTATATTTGCGTTGATGTAGGTATATTCCATCTTTAGTTTGTTTAATTTGAAGACCTAAGAAGAAACTCGTGTAGGGATGTATACTGAAAAGTCTATCTTTTGTATGAACATCTTTATTTTGAAATAAGAATCACATGATCATTGTTTGCATATTTTTATGGTTATGCAATATTGTCTAAATACTTTACATTGTAGATAACATGGTGTGTGGTGTCACACGGGAGATCATGTTATCGACCCCTTGAAAAGTATAAGTAAAGGCTCACAACCGAGATGGCTTTGGACAAACCATCGGAATGGTTGTAGTGTGATTTGGTATTGGTTTGTCTTGACCATAGAATCACACTAGTGCACTTTGTGTGTATTGAGTAGGACCGACATAGAGGTGATTCGATTTATTGCTGACTACATAATCGAATCGGACCTCAGATATTATATTGTACATACTCTTAATCCCGATATAATAATGGGCACATATACTTAGTACTCAACTCTTTGATTTACCAATGGGCAAGATTTATAGATTAAATCGATAGGCTTGGTAAGTTGGGAGATGATATTATTTATATGGTGTGCCGTTGATTATAGGAGGAAACCGTGTCCTATATATTAGGATGATGATGTCCCCTTGAGGAGCTCATAAGGTTCATCATGTAAACCCTGCAGGTGGACTTGGTCCGACATGATGAAAAGGTTGAGTGGTACTACTCATGGAGTTAGATGTTGATTAATTAATGGTCAGTAAATTAATTAATCATCGTACATTCGAGATCTTAAACATGAGGAGAAAATGTACAAATAATATATGGAGCCATTATTATCATATGGGGGTTGGTGATGTAGATCAATGATGATCCTTTAGTGGATTGGATCATCATTAGTGGATCGGACTTTATGTGGGCTTGATCCATTGGTGGCCAAGATCCAACTCCTCCTCATGGTCCCTAATGTAGCCTATTAACACCTCATGAAGCTTAGATCCAATGGATAGAAACAAAATTCTAAGATCCATAGGTAGAGATTAAATCTCTAAGATCCGACGGTTAAGATTAAATCTCTAGATCCGACGGTTGAGATTAAATACCTAGAACCAATGGAGGAGATTAAATCATGACTTATCCCTAACTCTATAAAAGGAGGGAAAGGGGGTTGGCGTGAGGAATATCCAAGAGAGCTAGGGTTTTGGGCGGCAAGAGAGGAATCCTAGTTGAGATAGGATTAGGGCTAGGGTTTGGAGGCTTGGGCGGCACCAAATAAGGAAGGTTTTCCTTTCTTCTTCTTCCTTCATTGGCCGGCGTCCAGCAGCTTTTCCAGCCCCTTTTTAACCTTGGCCGGCGGCCAAAGCTTCTCTTCTCCTTCTCCTTAGGTGGTGAAAACAAGATATAGGGCTTTCCCTTGGTGTCTTGGCCGGATTCCACCACATACTCCTCCTCCTAGTTGGCCGGCGGCAAGGATTCTATTTGTTCCTTGTTGGTTGGTTTTAGGGAGGAGAAGAACTTTGTTTCTATTCTTCCTCTTGCTTTGGAAGAGCAAGGAAGGAAGATTAGCGATCTTGGAGCTTTGACTTTTGGTAGATCGTCGCCCACACGACGTCCGAAAGGAGGAAGGTCATACATTAGAAGATCGAGAGGTATGCCTATTCTTCATTCTCTTTTGTTACTTGCTTGTTTTTGTTTTTCAATTATGAGCATGATATAAATCTGTATGTGGCTAAATAATACTTGGATCTCGAGAATAAACACGAAAACCGGCGATCCGGACATCGTCTATTCCGCGGCTACTCGTAGAATAGAGGTTGGTCGCTTGAACAACGTGTTTGTTCAAGTGACCTCTCTAAATGAATAGCACGATGATGACTTGGTTGTTTGGGCAATCCCTTTTTGTCTAGGATTAAATTTTTTAATTTGGGGACATCGATGGGATCGCCATGAACAAACGACCAAGGTGAAGTAGGAAGCGAAGTTTCCTCTCACGGATCAATGAAACAAAACCTTCAATTGGTATCAGAGCTAAGGTTTCTGGTTTTGTGTGTTTAGGATTTGGTTAATTTTTATGCACTTTTCATATATTATATGTGCCGGATAATAGTAGGATATGCGTAGTTTAACTCTATGGTTGCAGGCATAAGATCCGACTATTATGGCCATATGTGTGTATGTGATTGTATGTGTGTAAATATTTATTTTGTTGAATCCTCGGGGTTAACGAGGCTAGTATTTAGTTTTTGTAAATTGAATACGGCATTGTTTAGCCACTCTTTATTTTATTTTACTTTCGATCTAGATTTAATGTACACTCCCTCGTGGAGTATAGGATCGATGGATGTAAATTAAAATAGGTTTTAGTCTCAGCTCGGATCTCCGGATGGCTCGTACATGGCATAGGAGGAGCAGACGAGATGACAATGCGACGGGAGACATATTGAAGACAAAAGCCATAATAGTTGGAAAATAATTTATTTTTCATATTTATTGCTTTTTGTTTGATATGCATGTCGTAGGCTCGGAAAATTCCTCATTTTCAAATTACTAAGTGGGAGAGGGAAATTTTTTTATTTCCCACGGCCTCCATTACGATTTGACAAGTGATGCAAACAAACTTGCGCGTTGGCTCTGAGTGCCTTCCTCCACATCGGATGAGTTTGTTTGCGGATCACAAGGTCAAATATGGTTATAGGGAATTATTAAGGAGCGTGTGCACTTCCCCATCGGAAGGCACATAACCCGAGATAATTACCTTGGTACCGAGTAATGGTGAACACTTAGATACAAATATAAGTATCCTCCCCATCAGAGTCACTGCTTTTATTTGTAGGGCCAAAGAGGAACCAACTATTAATTTTACTTGTCAAAAAGTTAGGTTGACAAGATAGTAAAATTAATGGGTAAAACCTCTTCTTACAAATGTAGAATTCGTATACATCCACACTATCGTGGCATACGATATTCTCGGTGTTTTGACGTGTTGGTTGATTTTAAAATTTTATTGTTTGAGGAATCAATAATTTTTTGAAATCTAATGTTTTGATTTATGTGATTCTTAGGTTTTCTTTCAAAATGACTTTCAACCCACTTGTTGTCATACTGAAAGAGAAAAAACTTATTGGACCCAACTATGTAGATTAGAAGAGGAATCTAGACATTGTCTTGACTGCTAAGGAATACAAATATGTACTCCTCGAAGAGTGCCCTCCCAAGCCTGCAGATGATTCTGGGGAAAAGGAGAGAGAGAGCTATAGGAAGTGGATCAAGGCCGATGAGATGGCACGGTGTTACATTTTGGCATCTATGTCAAATGTACTCCAACATCAGCATCAAGCCATGCCCACTGCTTATGATATAATGCTCAATCTCAAGGAGCTTTTCGGACACCAGAATCGGGCTGCAAGGCAAGAAGCCATGAGAAACTTGATGACGACCACCATGATCGAGAGAACACCCGTGAGGGATCATGTTCTCAAGATGATGGCTCATTTGAATGAGCTGGAGGTCCTTGAAGCTGAGATCGATGGGGAAACCTAAGTCGATATCATACTCCAGTCTCTACCTAGGAGTTTTGAGCAGTTTCGCCTGAACTACAACATGAACAAGAGGTTGTATTCGTTGGCGGAACTTCTGACAGAACTCCAGGCGGCATAGGGGCTATTTTGTCAGAGTGCTTAGGCACATGCCATGGTGACCCAAAATGTTTCTACTTCTAAGCCGAAAGGCAAGAAGAAGAAGAAACAAACTGGGGCGAAGGCGGCGGGAGGTACTCAGAGAGGAGTGAAGAAGCCGAAAGACAAGTGCTTCACTTGTAAGCAGACTGGACACTGGAAGAAGGACTACCCCAACCGTAAGCAGAACAAAGGTATATCTTTTGGTCTAGTCATTGAAACATGTTTAGCGGTGTTATCTACTGACACCTGGTGTGTAGATACGGGAGCCACTAATCATGTCTGCAATACTTTGCAGGGGTTCCAGGAAATCAGACGACTGGCTGAGGGGGAGATTACCGTGTACTTGGATGATGCCACGAAGGTGGCGGCAGTTGCAGTGGGAGACGTTCATTTATATTTTGAGAAAAATAAACTTTTGGTTCTTAAGAATTGCCTTTATATACCCTTGTTTAGAAAGAATTTAATTTCAGTTTCTAAATTGTTTATGGATGGATATTCTATTTATTTTAATGAAAGAGTTGTTATAAGAAGAGATAGGGACATTATCTGTTCGGGTATATTGATAGGAAATTTGTACACACTTGAACCAAAACCTCCCACGATGCATATTAAAATTAATAACTCATCTTCTAATTCCAATAAGAGAAAAGAACCTTCGAAGATGAACCAAACATATCTTTGGCATCTTAGGCTTGGTCACATTAACCTAAGCAGAATTCAAAGGTTGATAGCTGATGGACCTTTGGGTTCATTAGTGGTGGAGGATCTCCCAACCTGTGAATCTTGCTTGGAGGGTAAGATGACCAAGAGGTCTTTTAAGGCCAAGGGGTATAGAGCCAAAGATGTGTTAGAATTGGTTCATTCTGATTTGTGTGGTCATATGTCTATCCAGGCTAGAGGTGGTTTCGAGTATTTTGTCTCTTTTATAGACGATTACTCGAGATATGGATACATTTACCTGATGGGCCGCAAGTCTGAATGCTTTGACAAGTTCAAAGAATTCAAGGCTGATGTGGAGAAATGTCAAGGTAAAAGTATCAAGACACTACAATCTGATCGTGGTGGTGAGTACCTCTTGGGAGAGTTTAGGAACTGTTGGAATGTATACTGAAAGCCTAGCTCTTTTTGTATGAACATTTTATTTTGAAATAAGAATCACATGATCATTGTTTGCACTTTATATATTTATTATATGTGTGCATATTGTCTAATATTTTACATTGTAGATAAAATGGTGCTTGGTGTGGCACAGAAGATCATGTTATCAATTCCTTGTAAAATATAAGTAGAGGCTCACAACCAAGATGGTTTTGGACAAACCATTGGCATGGTTATAGTGTAGCTTGGTATTGTTTTGTCTTGAACATAGAGTTACACTGGTACACTTAGGTGTATTGAGCAGGACCGACATAAAGGTGATTCAATTTAGTACTGACTACATAATTGAATCGGACCTCGGATATTATGTTGTACATGCTCTTAATCCCGATATAATAACGGGCACATGTACTTAGTATTTATTTCTTTGATTTACCAGTGGGTGAGATTTAGATGGATTAAATCAATATGCCCGGTAAGTTGGGAAATAATATTATTTACATGGTGTGCCGTTGATTATAGGAGGAAACCGTGTCCTATATATTAGGTTGATGATGTCCCCTTGAGGAGCTCATAAGGTTCATCATGTAAACTGGTTGACTTAGTCAACATGATGATAAGGTTGAGTGGTACTACTCGAGGAGTTAGATGTTAATTAATTGATGGTCAGTAAATCAATTAATTGGTGGACATTCGATATCTTAAACACGGGGAGATGAATGTACAAATAATATATGGAGCCCATATTAATTTATGGGGGTTGGTGAGGTAGTTCAATGATGATCCTCTAGTGGAATGGAACATCATTGATGGATCAAGTTTGTGTGGTTCCGATCCATCGGGTGGCCAAGATCCAACTCCTCCTTATGGTCCCTATCGTAGCCTAATATAATCCTTGTGAAGTCTAGATCCAAGAATGTAAAACAAAACCTAGAACCAACGGTTAGGATTAAATCCCTAGATCCGATGGTTAGGATGAAACCCTAGAACCAATGGTTGGGATTAAATCCCTAGATCCGATGGTTAGGATGAATCCCTAGAATCGACGGTTGGGATTAAATCCCTAGATCCGATGGTTGGGATAAAACCCTAGATCCGACGGTTGGGATGAAACCCTAGATCCGACGGTTGGGATGAAATCCTAGATCCGACGGTTGGGATGAAACCCTAGATCCGACGGTTGGGATAAAACCCTAGATCTGACGGTGGAGATTAAATCCCTAGATCCGATGGTGGAGATTAAAGGAGGCTTAAGCCCAATTCTATAAATAGGGGGCTTAGGCTTGGGCGGCAAAAAAAAGGATATATAATAGAGAATTAGGGTTTGGCTCTTCCACAAGTGGGCGGCTAGGGTTTGGGAGCTAGGGTTTTTATTTTGGGCGGTAACCTCCTTCCTCCAAGAAGTTGCCGGCGCCCAACCTTCTTCCATCTAGACTTGGCCGGCGCCCATTCTCAAGGCCTCTCTCTTATTCCTTGGCTGGCGGTTCTCCTTCCATTGGTGGCCGGTGCTCTTCATCCTCCCTTTCTCCTTGGTGGCCGGCGGTAACCCCTCTTCAAGTTGGCCGACACTTCATCCACTTGCTCCTTGGCCGGCGGTTGCATCAAATTCTCTAATTTGGTGGCCGGTTCTAGAAAGGATAGGTATTTGTTGGTTCTTCTCTTTGTTCGCAGCGGACAAGGAAGGGAAGAACGTGATCTAGAAGGCTTCTACTCGTGGAGGACCTTCGTCCACGAGAAGGATTGGACATACGGTAGAAGATCATAAGGCAGAAAGTTTTTTTAACTTCATTTACAGATCTGAGCATGTTCTTTTATGTTTTGATTATACATGTATGCTTATGAATATATATTGTATAATCATGGACCCCGAAGACAAACACAAAAATCGGTGATCCGTCCGTCGTCTCTTTCGCGGCTAACCAACAACCTAGTCACAGATTCACACTGTGGATGCTGGGCAATGACAAATTACCGGTCAGAGCAGGAAAAGAATATATGGAGGAAAAACAATGCATTTTCTGTAAACAAGAGGAGGAAACCATGGAACACATTTTCTTCAAATGTGAACAAATACGGCTTCTATGGAGCAGGATTAGAGGATGGCTAAGGATGACAGGAGCGATGGTAACTTACCGATGTATGTTCAGAATTTTCAGATCGCGGTACAAGAAAGATACGCCTATGAATCGAGCCCGACACCTAGCAATGTCAGCACTAATCCACATAGTCTGGAGGCAGAGAAACTCAAGCAGATTTGAAGATGCGAAGTTTGATGGAGATCTAATCTTTCGCAAGGTGCAGATCCATGTGTATAGGACGATGGAGGACAACAACATATCACTGCCAGTAGAGATCACATGAAACCAAGGTAATAATTCATCTGCCTCCACCCCACCCGCCTCATAATCTCTCACCCCCTACTCAAGAAATCTTGAAGTTCCTGTCCAAGGCACATCATCCGCATTGCCTCTCCTTACATCTGGGTTACTTCCTAACTCCAAAACACCCCACTCCACAAAGCTTCTACTTAATCCCAGAGCAGTTCCTTTATTTATTCCAATCCCAGGACGTCTGTTTCCTATCCTATTCTCTACTCCAGTTCCAGGGCAAACTGTCTCCTATACTACAATCCCTTCCATCAACCCCAAGCCAAGGCCAGGGCGATTCCTCTGCTTTCTTTTCTTTCTTTCCTATCTCAATTTCAGGACGGTTAGTTCAACACCAGGGAAATGTGTTTCAAAAAAAAAAAAAAAAGCCAAGAGGGTCTTCGAGCGGGCGCCAGGGCGGTTTCCTCAAGCCAGGGCGGTCTGCCCAACTTCAGAGCAATCAGAGCGGTATTATTCAGGGTGGTTTTGCATAGAGAAGTTACCTCCCAGGGCGGTATTATCCCAGGGCGGTTTTGTCAAAGCCAGGGCGGTTTTTCTCAAAGTCAGGGGGGTCTTCGAGCCGGCGCCAGGGCGGTTTTCTCAAAGCCAGGGCGGTCTGCCCAACTTCAGAGCAATCAGAGCGGTATTCAAGGTGGTTTTGCGCAGAGAAGTTACCTCCCAGGGCGGTATTGTCCCAGGGCGGTTTTGCGCAAAGCGCTAGGGCAGTTTTTCTCAACTCCAGGGTGCTTAGTCAAACTCCAGAGCAATTAGAGCGGTATTACCCCACGACAGTTTTGACCCAGGGTGGTTTTGCGCAAAGACAAACCTCTCAGGGCGGTATTGGCCCAGGGAGGTTTTGCGCATAGAGTAACCTCCCAGGGCGGTTTTCAAAGGTGGCGTCAGGGTAAATTTCGAGCATGCCTTCCCCAAATCCAGAGCAATCAGAGTGGTATGGTGCCAGAGCGGTTTGTTTCAACCCCAGGGCGATCTGCTCAACTCCAGGGCAATTTTTGAAGGGGTTGCCAGGGTGGGTTTACGCAAGGAGCAGGAAGACCAAGGCGGTTTTGGCCAGGGTGGTTTTGAACTGCCCTTTCCCTCAAGCCCAGGGTCAACAGGGCGGACCCGCGCAAAGAGCAGGGGACTTTCAGCTCCAGGGTGGTTGGACCAAATCAACCTTCCCAAATGCAGACCAGACTAGTGTCATCTCCATGGATTCAAGACGCCAGGCCAATTTTATCAAGATGACTAGTGTAACTTCAGGACAGATTTGATCAAAAAAAAAATGGTGAATAGGCCAACCTATAATAGCCTATCTAGTCCGTAGCAAACGACTACGGTAAAGACACTCTAAATCCGTTTATGGCTGAGGCTTGGCCAATAAGCCTAGTAGAGGTGAATAGGCCCACCTGAATGACCTATCTAGTCCATAGCAAACGGCTACGGTAAAGACAAGGCAAATCCGTTGATGGTTGGTCACTTACCAAAAGTGACAAATATTTGACGATTGAGTGCACAAACTTCGCGGAGAAGATGGACATGGATAGACAATTGCGAGAAGGAACACATGAAGCGGCGGACGCAAAGAGATAGTATGGATGAGAGAAGGAAACACAGGAGATACACTTGCACTGTGCAAGAGAAAGGGCGGAATATGGACACATGTATGGGGCTATGTAGGCATGAGAGATGTAGTATACATGAGAGTTGAGATACCCATGATAGCACATGTACACCACCTGCATGCATCTCAGATTTGACACATCGTCAAACATGACATGAGAATGCATCCTAGGATTTTGTATGTACGTGCAATCTTTGATGATATATATTTACCTTTCATCAAAAAAAAAAAAAAACTAGAAGAGTTGTGTTGCTTGAACAACTAGTTTGTTCAAGCGACCACTCAAGTTGTTAGCACGATGACGAAATGGTTGTGCTAAGGAAGCTCATCCCATCCAGATTAATTCTTTCATTAGTGAAAATTTTAATTCGGGGACATGAGAGCCAATGAGCCTCCGAAGCAACTCCCTACAAGTGGTATCAGAGCCACGGTTTCCGGTTTTGTGTGTTTTGGATTCGGTTAATTTTTATGCACTTTTTCATATATTATATGTGTCGGATAATAGTAGGATATGCGTAGTTTAACTCTTTGGTTGCAGGCATAAGATCCGACTATTATGGCCATGTGTGTGTATGTGAATGGATGTGTGTAAATTTTTATTATTTGAATCCTCGGGGTTGACGAGGCTAGATTAGTATTTAATTTTTGTAATTAAATACGGCATTATTTATCCGCTCATTTTAGTTTACTTTCGATCTAGATTATTTGTACACTCCTTCGTGAAGTATAGGATCGATGGATGTAAATAAAATGATTCATCTCGGCTCGGATATCTTTGGTGACTTGCGCACGGGAAAAAGGTGGAGCGGATGAGGTGGCGACACGACGGGATGCATATTGGAAGACAATGCCATAATAGTTGGAAAAATTCTATTTTTTCCATATTTATTGCTTTTTTGTTTTATATGCATGTTGTGTATGTTTTAAAATTCCTCATTTTCAATTAACTAAGTGGGAGAGGGACATTTTAATTAATTCCCGCAGCCTCCATTACAATTTGACGTGTGATGCAACAAACTTGTGTGTTGACTCTGAGTGCCTTCCTCCCTGCGGACGGGTTTGTTTGCAGATCACTAGGTCAAATATTGGTTATAGGAAATTATCTAGGAGCATGTGTACTTCCACAGCGGCAAGGTACATAATCCGAAATAATTCCCTTAGTATCGTGTAATGGTGCACACTTAGATGCAAATAAAAGTATCCTCCCCATCGGAGTCACTGCTTTTATTTGTAGGGCCAAAGAGAAACCAACTATTAATTTTATTTGTCAAAAAGTAAGGTTGACAAGATAATAAAATTAATGGGTAAAACTGTTGGATCGATGCGGTTCGCTAGAGGGGGGGGGTGAATAGCGAAAAACCTTTTTCTTTCGAATTCGTTTCAAGACAAATATATGCAGCGGAAATGTAAATGAAACAAAAAGAGACAAGTTTATTTTTTACTTGGTTCGTAGCCTTCGGCTACTACTCCAAGGCCCTAACGGTTCTAGATTGTGTACGGAGGGCAATTCACTAAAACACTCCTCATTGGAGGTAGGAGTTTTACGATTACAAAAGCCTTCGAAGCAAAAAGATAGAGAGACAAACCCTCTCTTCTATTAAAGTAAAATGCAATGAAAAACCTCGATTGAAAAGAATTGCAATATTGAAAGCAATAACAAATTAAGATTATACCAACAACTAAACAAAAGAAACTTTAAGCTAGGGTTGTTGGCAACACTTCGTTGTTGTAGAGTCGTCGGAGAGTTGCAGCGTAACGGAGGATTTTGAGCACTTAGAATTGAGGATGAAACCCTAGGTTTGACCCTCCTTTTATAGCCTTTGAGCCCCTTTTCGAGAGGAACCCTAGCCAATCAAATTTGAGCACAACTCCCCTTGAAATTTGGTGATAAGCCTTGACTCCTCGAATCTGATCATTGACCATCAGTCGACTGATGGTCATCATCAGTCGACTGATGGCAGCATCAATCGAGTGCTGACCTTCGGCAGTCGACTGATTGACGACAGTCGAGTCCTCCAAGATGGCAGTCGACTGATGCTAGCTGCAAGGCAAAGTTAGCTCAAAGAAAACATTATTTCGACGACCTCCGACCATCCGATCTTGACCTAGACCACCTATGAGATGTCTTGGGTCGGATCTACGCTTAAGTCTCTCCCCGTAAAGAGGATACGACCTCACTTACGCTCGCACACACGAGCTTACCTCAATACTTACGTGTTGCTTTTGCTTCCGACCTTCCACTCGACTCCTTTGGCTCTCTCCGAAGTCACTCGAGTGTCGCC
This sequence comes from Wurfbainia villosa, assembly GCA_025175895.1. Classification (NCBI taxonomy): domain Eukaryota; kingdom Viridiplantae; phylum Streptophyta; class Magnoliopsida; order Zingiberales; family Zingiberaceae; genus Wurfbainia; species Wurfbainia villosa. The sequence goes on along the minus strand of CM046000.1, from coordinate 29,066,707 downwards.
CGACCACCGCGGCTTCCTCCGGGTGTCGCTAGCCTTCAGCTCCAGCTATAGCAATTTTCTGCACACTCGGTTCAGCTCGTGAGATAACAACATGAGCTTAACTTTGTATCGTTTGCTATAATCAAAACTCAGGTTCGACTTAGGTGCCTACGTCACCAACAATCTCCCCCTTTTTGATTTATGGCAAACCCACATACAAAGTTAAGAAAATTAAGCGCATTGAGAAAAATGAACAAGAGATATGCATGAATGAGCAGGAGTATGAAAACTCTTTTTCAAGTGCTCCCCCTTGAAGAATCCTCCCCCTTGACCGAGGGTGAGTACTTGAGAAAGAGTTTTAACTCTCCCCCTTGATGTTTGCTACTAAAAAAAATTAAGTAACCGAAATTACTTAATATTGGCCATAGTATTTAAAATAAGTTTAAGTTAAGAAATCAAAGGATTGATTTCTTAACCTTGGCCTTTACTTCCATTTTGTTAACAAGTTAACTTAAAGTTAAGTAATTTAACTTTTGTATTGTTAACAAAAACAAGTTAACTAAATGTGTTTAAATTGACCCCTTAATTACTTAATATTGGCCATAGTATTTAAAATAAGTTTAAGTTAAGAAATCAAAGGATTGATTTCTTAACCTTGGCCTTTACTTCCGTTTTGTTAACAAGTTAACTTTTGTATTGTTAAAAAAAAACAAGTTAACTAAATGTGTTTAAATTGACCCCTTAACTTTGGCCTTTTTCTCCCCCTTTTGCCGTATATCGAAAAGAGTGAGGGGTGTGTGGAAAACAAAATAAATATTAATTTTAAAGTCCAAGCATGTTCCACATTATTTTGAAAATAATATACTGAAAATAAGTTCATCTATAAAATGTTCGACTCATATTTGGCTTGATTGATATGAAAGATCAACCAGTCCTGGTCAGAGTCGGTTAGTATGTATGATTATACTCCGTGGTTCATAACGATGCACTAGCTCTACATCTGGAACCAGAAGTAGGGTCCTAACATCTCACACCCATCTACGTGGCTAAGTACACAAACACATTAGTCCTATGTGTTGTGAGATGTACTGGCTCCTTAAATCTATAGGTGCATGATATCTAAGGTATGTCCTATGCTAGTTCCATCAAAATGAAAATTAAGAAATAGTAGTAAGAAAATATAGTTTGCAAGTTCCTATTCTATTACGTACATGCCCAATTTTCATCTTAATAGACTAAATTCGGCTTCGGGTAGGGGTTTAGTAAATAGGTCTGCTAGGTTAGACTTCGATTCGACGTACTCGAGTTGTATGACTCCGTTGGCCACATGTTCTCGAATGAAATGGTGTTTGACTTCTATATGTTTGGTCTTAGAGTGACATATTGGATTCTTTGTAAGATTAATTGAACTAATGTTATCTACGTGAAGTTTAGTATTCGTAAAGTCTAACTTAAAGTCGCGGAGGGTGTGCTTCATCCAAAGAAGCTGAGTGACACACTCACCCATCGCGATGTATTCGGCTTCGGTGGTAGATAAGGCAACACAATGTTGTTTCCTACTGCACCAACTTACTAGACTCGAGCCGAGTAGTTGACAACAACCACTCGTGCTCTTTCTGTCGAGTTTACTACCGGCATAATCCGAATCGGAGTAGCCGATTAGTTCGAACTCGGTAGATCTAGGATACCAAATACCGACATTAAGTGTACCCTTTAGATATCTAAGGATACGCTTAACTAGGGTTAGGTTTGAAACCTGGCGCACATACTTACTGCAAATAAGATATCAGGTCGGCTTGCAGTTAAGTAAAGGAGACTCCCTATTACGCTCCTATAGTATTTTAAGTCAATGGACTTACTTTCTAGGTCTTCTCCTATGTTAAAATTAATCGCCATTGGGGTGTTTATTATCTTAGCGTCTTGCATTCCAAATCTTTTAATTAACTCCTTAGTGTATTTTTGTTGATATAGGTATATACCATCCTTAGTTTGTTTAATTTGTAGACCTAAAAAGAAACTTAACTCGCCTACCAAGTTCATTTCAAACTCACTTTCCATGAGTGAAACGAACTCGTTTAGTAAGGCTGAGTTAGAGGTTCCAAAAATTATATCGTCTACGTAAATTTGAGCTATGAATATTTCTTTACCTAAGATTTTTACGAAGAGAGTTGGGTCAACTAAGCCTTGGTTAAACCCTTTTGACTTAAGATGGATTGAAAGTCTCTCGTACCAAGCTCGAGGAGCTTGTTTAAGTCCATAGAGAGCTTTCTTATGTTTTAGAACATGGTCGGGTTTATCTAGATTTTCGAATCCGGGGGGTTGGCTAACATAAACTTCTTCTTTAATGTATCCATTTAGGAATGCCGACTTAACATCCATTTGAAATAGCTTAAATCCTCGATGTGCGGCATAAGCTAGCAACATTCGAATGGATTCGAGTCTAGCTACTGGGGCATAGTTTTCGTCGTAATCTAAGCCTTCGACTTGACTAAACCCTTTGGCGACTAACCTAGCCTTGTTTCTAACTACTTCACCTTTATCATCAAGCTTATTTCGAAACACCCACCTTGTTCCAATTATCGTTTTGTCTTTAGGTGGTGGTACTAATTCCCACACTTCATTCCTAGTAAATTGAGCTAGCTCTTCTTGCATTGCAATAATCCAATCGGGATCAAGAAGAGCTTGTTCAATTGATTTGGGTTCTATCTTTGAAATTAAGGAAATTTGACTAAGGTTCCTATAGGATGCTCTAGTTCGAACTCCTAGGTTAGGATCTCCTTGTTGGATCGAAAGTGTCGCTAGAGGGGGGGGGGGGTGAATAGCGATACGGTGTCGTTAAAAACTTTTGCAATAAGTAAAAAGCAAGTAGAGAATGCACAGCGGAAATATAAAGTAGACAAGATATTTTTACGTGGTTCACAATCTTTCGATTGCTAATCCACGGCCCTAGTGATCCTTGATCACGTACGGAGGGCAATTCACTAAAACCACTCCTCCTCGTTGGAGGTAGGAGCAACGATTACAAAAAGAAATCAAGGCAAAGGGACACTCCCCCTTTCCTTGTTACGATTAAAGCACAAAGACAATTTAAAGAAGTAGAACTTAAATAAATATACCGACAACTCTTATAAGTAGAAGATGTAGCTTTCGTTGTCGGCGCACTTCGTCAGAGCAAATGTGAGTAGTAGTAGCGGTACGTTACGGGCGTGTTGAGAGCTCTTGATTTCTTATCTTTGCTTGGAGTGAACATGTCTATTTATGGATATTGATCTATGAATTTAGACATAGGTAGTGTCCAAGGTGAGGTTCTTATCCCAACTCAAGGATGAGGTGTTTCATCCAACCACCTTGTGCCACCTCCAACCTTCTTGTGCGCCAACTCAAGGATGAGGTGTTTCATCCAACCACCTTGTGCCACCTCCAACCTCCTTGGGCGCCAACTTGAGGATGAGGTGTTTCATCCAACCACCTTGTGCCACCTCCAACCTTCTTGTGCGCCAACTCAAGGATGAGGTGTTTCATCCAACCACCTTGTGCCACCTCCAACCTCCTTGGGCGCCAACTTGTTGGAGCCATTCAACTTGTGCCACATCATGGGAGCCAACCATCTTGTGCCAACTTACCTTATTTTGGGCGTCCACCACAAGGAAGCTTGGTGATGGTTTGGATGTCCACCTTGATGCCACATCACCCTTTGTACCAAAACACGAGTCAAGTCCAAATTCACCCCCTTGAAATTCGAGCTCTTCTCGAGGCTGGAACTTGACTAGCAGTTGACTGTAGTCAAAGGGTTTTGGACTGCAGTACAAGTTAGCTTAAAATATAAAGTACGATGGTTCTAACCATCTGATCTCGACCTAGACCTTCCATTGGAGGTATTGGGTCGGATCTACGCTTAACGACCTTGCTTCGCTTTCACACGAGCTTACCTTGTAGCCTCGCTTCCGGTCTTCACCCGAGTACCTCGGCTTCCTCCGAAGTCCCTCTGGCGTTGCCCGACCACCTCGGTTCCCACCGGGTGTCGCAGACCTTCCGCTCAACTTTAGCATTTCTGCACACTTAATTGAGCTCGTAAGATAACAAATATACCCTTAACTATTGAGCCTTTTGCCATAATCAAAATACCGGTTCGACTTTGGTGCCCACTGCACCAACACTCCTATCACTTGATCGATAGGGTGGTTAGTCTGAATCCTAGATTGGGTTGGGTTTGTGTTACCTAATGCTTGATCAATGGGGTGACTTGGTTGAACACTAGTTTGACTCGGATCACTTGTCACTTGGTCGACAAGAGAAGTTGGTTGATGTGGATTAGACTCGATCTCAGGGTCGGAGACGAGTTTGGTATCAGTGGGCTCAACACTTGGGGTCATTAAGGATTTTGTAGGTTCGGGTACTTCATCAAATACTACATTGATAGTCTCCTCGACTCTAAGGGTGTCGTGGTTATATACTCTATAAGCTCGACTTGTAGTCGAGTATCCTAGAAAGATTTCGGTCGTGGTTTTGGATGTAAATTTCCCTAGGTAATCCTTAGTGTTTAGGATATGTACCTTACACCCAAATACCCTAAAGTACTTGATGTTAGGTATTTTATCGTGATAAATCTCGTATGAGGTCTTAAGGTGCCTTTTTACAATAAGGATCCTATTTTGGACATAGCATGCCGTACTCACGGCTTCTGCCCAAAACCTATCGGGTAGGTCGTATTCGTTCAACATGGTCCTAGTGGCTTCTTGTAGAGTTTGATTTTTTCGCTCCACTAGGCCATTTTGCTGAGGGGTCCTAGGGCAAGAGAATTCATGGTGGTATCCGTTTAGGTTACAGAAGTCGGTGAACCTTTGATTTTCGAATTCACCACCATGATCGCTTCTAAGTCTTTTAACCTTAAGGTCTTTTTGATTCTCGATTAATTTGAATAGATTGATTAATTGATCTAGGGTATCATTTTTATGTTTGATGAACCTAACCCAGGTAAACCTGGAGTAGTCGTCAATTATGACTAAGCAATATTGACTTTTATTGAGTGACTTGGCTCCATGTGAATCGAATAGATCCATATGCAGGAGCTCAAGTACACTTGAGGTTCGTTCTTGGTTAGTTAACTTGTGTTGTGTCCTAGGTTGTTTTCCTTGTTGACAAGCATTACAGATTTTATTAACCAAGTTGTTGAGGTTGGGTAAGCCTCTGACTAAGCCACTCTGACTCATCTTATGGACGAGTCTTGGGTGCGAGTGACCGAGTCGTCGGTGCCACAACCATGATTCCTCTTCCTGTGTCATAAGACATTTGGCTGAGGATTTGATTAAGTTAATTGTGTAAATGTTATTTGTCCTAGTTCCTTTGAGTATTGTTTTAGCTGTTTTATTTGTTTTAATTACACATTCATTTTCTAAAAATATGACCTTATAGTTATTGTCACATAATTGGCTTACGCTAAGCAGGTTATATTCAAAATTCTTTGCAAGTAATACATTTTTAATAACAAAATTCGAGTTAAGCTCGATATCACCTGATCCGATGATTTTGAGCTTGCCGTTATTCCCAAAGGCTACCGATCCTTGTCGTTTGAATCGAAGCTTTGTGAATTTGAGTTGATCCCCGGTCATGTGTCGGGAGCAACCGCTGTCCAACATCCATTGATCCTACACACAAGGTGGTTGGATTGGATGTTAGATATTTTTTTTAAAAAAAAAATTGGTTGTAAGTTGTTAAACCTAGGTCATCTCACCTGTGTCTATATGATCAAGCATGTTATACTTATGTGTTTTTTTTTGTGAGATGACTTCCAATTAAGTTGATTAAGTGGATTTAGGTTCAAGTAATTTTATGTTAGATTTGGATTTGACCCTAGGCTTGTCAAGTTTACATTTTCAAGATCATGGCTTTCAGGTCGTGGCGAGGCACAGGGGCCTTCTTTCATCGGATCATCGACCACTTCCTTAGATAAAGCCATGTTCAAGAAAATGATGACTTGACTCACCTAAGATTATTTCCTAGTCTAACTGGTTATTTTTGAAAAGAGGCTCCCCGAGGCTCAATCTTTTCGAAGAATTTTAGTTGGTTATGTTTTTGAAAAGAGGCTCCCCGAGGCTCAATCTTTTCGAAGAATTTTAGTTGGTTATGTTCATGTTCTAAGTGAGTTCACAAGTTTTAAAGCACAAACTTTCTAAGTTAAAGCATGCAATTTCTAAGTTAAAGCACAAACTTTCTAAGTTAAAACATGCAATTTCTAAGTTAAAGCACAAACTTTCTAAGTTAAAGCATGCAATTTCTAAGTTAAAGCACAAACATGTTTTGTACTGGCTCCCCCTAGACGGTTGAATCGGTTCGGTCTATCCACATAGTGGATTTGGTCCTTGGGAATCCAGTACGGGTTGGATCCTAGAGTTGAAATCAAAAGGTTTTTAGGGACCCATGCTTGGACATGTTTCCTATGTCGACTTACAATCGACATATACGACCTATTAGTCGTGTTTGAGTTAAACCCTAGTCCAGCCTTGTTGTACACGGCCCTTTGAGATCCAAGTAGGAGGTCAAGTCCTTTGGATCCCGAAGTGAACCTTTCCAACGTGTTCCTAAGATCTTCGACTTGACTTTTCAAGAGTGAGTTCTCAACTTCGAGTTTTTCAACCCGAGTTGAGTCCTTCTCTTGAACTCGACTAGTCGAAGAGGTTAGGGAGACCTTGTATTTGAGGAGTTTGACCTCCTCAACACGGGTCTCGACCTTGGACTCGGATTTAACTAATTTCCTAGACAAAAACCTAACCGTATTTTGTAAAGTATTAAATAAAGTTTGACTTACTTTAAGTGTATCTTTTGAACCAGATGCGTATCCGTGGCTTGACTTGAAGGTAGCTTCGTAGTCCGAGTCATCCTCAGCTTCTGACTCAAGTTCAGGTTCGGTCTCCGTGTCTGACTCAATTGATTTCGCCATGAAGACGTGGTCTTCGTCTTCTTCGGATGACGCTTCTTCCCATGTCGCGTTGAGGGCCTTCTTGTGTTTAGGTGCTTTGTGGTTGAGCTTGGGGCACTCGGACTTGATATGTCCAAACCTGTTACACTCATAACACCTAATATTAGAACTTTTAGGCTTACCTTGGTTGGGTCGAGTTGTGGTTCGCTTTCGTCCCTTGGCTATCCTTCGAGCTAGGTTCATTAGCTCGGCAGTCAATTTCGGGTCAACTTCTTCTTTGGACTCGTCTTCCTCCTCCGTTGGTGGTGGCTTGCTTGCGATTTTCTTCTTCTTTGAACCTGCAAACAAGGCTATACCCCTCTCGGGTTCCGAGTTGGACTGCTCATGTAATTCGAAATCGGAAAAGAGTTCATCTAACCTAATTTTAGAAAGATCCTTGGAGACCTTGTAGGCATCGACCATGGATGCCCACAAGGTAGTCCTCGGAAACGAGTTTAGAACATACCTTATAAGGTCGCGGTTTTCAACCTTTTGCCCGATTGCATGTAGGTTGTTGACTATGTCTTGGACACGGGCGTGGAGTTGCGTCGCAGACTCGTGTTCCTGCATTTTTAGTGTGTACAATTTATTGAACAACAAATCGCGTTTGCAAACCTTAGCTTGATCCGATCCTTTGTGTAACTCGATTAGTTTTGTCCAAAGATCCTTTGCGCTTATGAAGGGGCCGACGCGATTTAGTTCCTCCTTGGATAGGCCGCATTGGAGGATTTGTGTTGCCTTGGCGTCGGCTTCGACTTGTCGTTTTGTCGCAATGGTCCATTGATCATAATCCAAGGAGTCACCCACTTCATTAGTCGGAAGTGTGAAACCCATTTGGATTATGATCCACATCTCAATTTGGGTTTTGAGAAAGCATTCCATCCGACCCTTCCAATAACGGAAGTCATCTCTGTTAGGGCAATCTCTTGTCGTAATATGGTTTTGATGGTGTGGCAAAGGGTTTAAGTTAGTTTGATATGTTGATTTGATATGTGCATTGAAGTCGTGCAGGACTTAGTAATTCGCACATGGAGCCGTGGCGAGTTTCACATCTCATGACTCATGCCTTGAGTCGGTGAAGGATAGCTTTGCGGAAGCCGTGCGCTTGGAGCATCCGAGGGACTGCCGGACGAGAAGCTTGGAGTGAAGCCGGAGGAAGTAGACTTCGAGGCAAGAGACGCGAAGGTGCATTGCAGAGCCGTGCGCCTGATGCTGCCGAGGGACGTGGCCGAGAACGAAGAGAACTTCGAAGGCGAGGGACTTCGAGAGATGAGAGTGAGCGATTGTAACCCGGGGAAGGGTAGCTCTTAGGTGAAACTTGGCCATTTGGCCAAGTGTCGGATGGGTTTTCCCGACACCATTGATCGCATGTCATGGCGATCGACGCTCGAGTTGAGTGTAGTTCGATCTGGTATACGATCGATCGATTGTGGCCAGATCATCGTTATCGATCGGCAAGGCGCATGATCGGTCAATAGGTTTCGACCCACAGAATCGCTCGTAGCCGACTGGGCAGTCGACTACGGAGGCAGCAGTCGACTGCCAAGAGTTCCGTTGGACTACAACGGTCGGGATCCGACGTGTTCGGAGGCCGTTGTAGTGACGACAGTCGACTGCCAAGGGCGGCAGTCGACTGATGGCGGCCAACGGGAAGAAATCAGCCCTCTCTATAAAAAGAGAGGGTGTAAGCCTTTGAGAGGCTAATGCTTATGCTCCAAGTGATCTTCCTAGTGCCCCACAAGCTCTAAACTCTTCTTACTTGTTTTTACTCCATTCTATTTGTAAGAAGAGTGATCTTGATTGTAAAGGTTACCTCCACCTAGCTTGGTGCAAAGGAGAGACCAATAGTTATTGGCTTTGGAGGAGTGATTCACCTCGGACGAATCAGGATCGTGGATTAGCGGCGTATCTGTGAACCACGTTATATTCTTTGTTAGCGTTTGTATTTTCTCGTATTTCTATTTGCTTGTCTTTATTAGTCTTCCGCTTGCGCTAATTAGTTTTGTAGACGAGCAAATACCGGCATCCAAACGAAAAGGGCTATTCACCCCCCTCTAGCCGGCCATACCGATCCCCTACAAGTGGTATCAGAGCCAAGGAAAGCTTGTCGAGGACTAACCGCCACAACAAGCAACATTCAAAATGGCCGGCTCAAACAACCACCCACCGAAGTTCGACGGCGAATTCTCTTGGTGGAAAAAGAGAATGGAGGTATTCTTCGAGACCGATTTTGATATTATGCTAATAATGGAAAATGGGTTCGAGTTGCCTAGGGATGAAAAGGGTGAACAAATCGAAAAATCACGATGGACTAAGAAGCAAAGAGAGGAGCACCTTGCGAACTCAAAGGCAAAACATCATCTTTTCAATGTGCTCCCCCAACAAGAGATCAACCGGATCGGAGAATGTGCTACCGCCAAAGAGATGTGGGAGAAGCTTATAGAACTCCATGAAGGCACATCCGAGGCCAAGCTAGCAAGGAGAGACCTCCTCCGCTCCCAACTATCCAATATAAAACTAGAAAAGGGAGAAAAGGTAACCTCACTACACTCTAGGTTTAAAGAAATTTTAATTGGGCTAACAAGTGTAGGTGAGAAGCTATCAAACCGGGACATGCTCATGAAGGCTATAGATGCCTTTCCCCGGTCCTCAAAGTGAAGCTCCATGGTGGATTCGTTCTACATCTCCAAGAACTTGGAAGTAAGTACCTTGGAGGAATTTTTCTCAACAATGGAGCTCCACGAAACTAGGCTTGAAGGAATACAAGAGGAGCCTAGAATTCAACCCTCAAGAGGAGTAGCATTGTTGGCAAATAAGGGGAAGAAGAAGATGGAAATCCCCTCCTCCTCCGATGACGAAGCGTCTTCCTCCTCCTCCATGGATAGCACCGAAGAAGCCTATATGGTAAGGAAGGTAAGACGTGCATTTAAGAATTTTAGATTTGATAAATCTCATGATAGGAATAGAAGACCAAGGGGGAAGGTCATATGCTACAATTGCCAAGGAGAAGGGCACATAAGGGATAATTGTCCCCTCCTAAACAAAAGCAAAGAAGAAAAGAAAAAGAAGGAAGAAAAGAAGAAGAAAAAGGGGAGCAAGAAGAAAAAGGAAGAGGAGAAGAAGACAAAGGAAAAGGGAAAGGTCAAAGCCCTAAAGGCAAGGACTTGGGATGACCCATCCTCATCCTCTTCATCATCATCGGATGAGGAGAATGCCTTTGTCACCAATTTGGCCTTGATGGCCTTTGATGACTTGGATTGCTCTTCATCCGAAAATGAAGGATCAAGCTCAAGTGGGGAGAGCTCAAATGAAGGGGGAGCTTCTACATCCTCATCATCCGAAGAAGAAGAGGACATGGAAACTATTAGTAGCAGCTTCTCCTAAGAAAATAGTTTCCATAATTTCTAGTTTAACTAAGGACTTATTTGGAATGAAAAAGAAAAATAAAAGCATGCTTAATCAAATTAAGGCTTTGGAATATAAGCTAGAAAATGCATGTTTAAATAATAATGATACCTCTTCTTGCCATGATGATGCATGCTCACATGATTATATGCCTTTGGATGTTAATGATGCATGCATAGAGGAAAATAGGACATTAAGGGAAAAGGTAGATTATTTAACCAAAGCCCTAGAGAAATTCACAATTGGCTCCAACACCTTAAATATGATCTTAGGGAGCCAAAGAGCTAGTTTTAACAAAAAGGGCCTAGGCTACAAGGAAAAGAAAAATGAAAAGGCCTACAAATGCCTAATAGCTAGGGGACAAGATAAGAAGAAGATAATAGCTAGAAAATGGATCCCCAAGGAATACTTAGTGAACCCAATAGGAAAGAACTTATTTTGGGTTCCAAAATCCATCCTTAAGGGTTAGAAAACCCCTAGGGTAGTCAACCATATGAACTTGACCTATATCATATTTTGGTTGACTTAGGATGACGGGACAACATTTTTTAGATAGTGTTGGGTGATGATAACGTGCCCATAAATAGATAATATTGCTTAAATCATGTTGATTAATGTAATTGCTATGTATATGTGTAATCATGATTTATGATATTGGGCACATCATCATGAGAAATAGGTTTAAATCATGCTTTAGGTGATAATTTGTTATCATCACATAATACCTAATGCATGACTATTATTTGATGAATACATGAATTTCATGATCATAATGTGAAATTAAATCATATATGTCATTATGATCATGTAGGTTGTTAGGTTGATACTTAACCATGATAGAATTGCATGAATATATTGGTTAAGTATATACAAATACCCCCTAGGATGCATCTCACACTCACTATAGGCTAACTTGATTGCAAACTTAGCATGGGTGAGATGTTAGGATGATACAAATGTCCACTAATGCCTATGACATTTAGATGGTCATTTAAAGTATCAACATAGCAATAATAGACCAATCATGGGGAAGGCTTATGTTTAATTCATAGACATATTGCCCAAAGATCATGGTTTGATATTTCATATGTTTTCAAAACAATTCCTTAATCTAAAATCAATGTATTCATGTTTTGGAACAATTCAAAGCAAGACTAGGTGTTAAAATGGATACTAACATGCTCAAAAACTAGTGGTTTTTCAAGTGTTTGGATTTTTTTGGCAAATCTCAGAAAATATAATGATTTTTCATGAAAAACTATTTTTCCTTGATAGATATACTTAATAGAAATATGCTCCTCAAATTTCATGATTTTTCGAATTTTATGGAATTTTTAATGCATTTTTGAAATTACCGTAAAATCGTAATTTCAAATCAATTGTGCCGATCATTGCCATCGATAGCATGATCGCCACCAAAATCAACTGCAATTTTCGATTTCAGATTTTAATCATGTTTTTGGTATTTTCCCTCCATTATACTTGATGCCATGAGTTTATAACTTAGTGTTAATCTTTTTGATGGTGTCAAAGGGGGAGAAATAATTTATGTTTAAGTTAATTATTTTAGGGGGAGAAATATATGATAGGGGGAGAAAATTTGCAATATAGAGTTTCATGGATTAAGGGGGAGTGGCATGTTGCTATATCATGTTTATCTTTACATGCTTTCTTACCTTAGAATTTATATCAAATGTTTTTACCTAACTTAAACGGATTGCCACACATCAAAAAGGGGGAGATTGTTAGGGCAATCTCTTGCCGTAATATGGTTTTGATGGTGTGGCAAAGGGTTTAAGTTAGTTTGATATGTTGATTTGATATGTGCGTTGAAGTCGTGCAGGACTTAGTAATTCGCACATGGAGCCGTGGCGAGTTTCACATCTCATGACTCGTGCCTTGAGTCGGTGAAGGATAGCTTTGCGGAAGCCGTGCGCTTGGAGCATCCGAGGGACCGCCGGACGAGAAGCTTGGAGTGAAGCCGGAGGAAGTAGAATTCGAGGCAAGAGACGCGAAGGTGCATTGCAGAGCCGTGTGCCTGATGCTGCCGAGGGACGTGGCCGAGAACGAAGAGAACTTCGAAGGCGAGGGACTCCGAGAGATGAGAGTGAGTGATTGTAACCCGGGGAAGGGTAGCTCTTAGGTGAAACTTGGCCATTTGGCCAAGTGTCGGATGGGTTTTCTCGACACGGTCATTGCCATGTCATGGCGGTCGGATCGCTTCGAGTCGAGTGTAGTTCGACCGTAAACGATTGATCGGATTGTGCGCCGATCGCCATTCGCGGGCGCGATCAGCCGATATCGATCGGCAAGGAAGCAATGATCGTCAATAGGGTTTCGGCCACAGAACCGTTCGTAGCCGACTGGACAGTCGACTACGGAGGCAGCAGTCGACTGATGAGGTCCATCAGTCGACTGCCAAGAGTTCCGTTGGACTACAACGGTCGGGATCCGACGTGTTCGGAGGCCGTTGTAGTGACGACAGTCGACTGCCAAGGGCGGCAGTCGACTGATGGCGGCTAACGGGAAGAAATCAGCCCTCTCTATAAAAAGAGAGGGTGTAAGCCTTTGAGAGGCTAATGCTTATGCTCCAAGTGATCTTCCTAGTGCCCCACAAGCTCTAAACTCTTCTTACTTGTTTTTACTCCATTCTATTTGTAATAAGAGTGATCTTGATTGTAAAGGTTACCTCCACCTAGCTTGGTGCAAAGGAGAGACCAATAGTGATTGGCTTTGGAGGAGTGATTCACCTCGGACGAATCGGGATCGTGGATTAGCGGCGTAGCCGTGAACCACGTTATATTCTTGGTTAGCGTTTGTATTTTCTCGTATTTCTATTTGCTTGTCTTTATTAGTCTTCCGCTTGCGCTAATTAGTTTTGTAGACGAGCAAATATCGGCATCCAAACGAAAAGGGCTATTCACCCCCCTCTAGCCGGCCATACCGATTCCCTACAATCTCCATTGTAAAACGGAGGTCGGACGGTGCTAAAACCCTCGAGATGGGCCATTAGAACAAAAGACACAAGGAGACGAAGACGAAGAAACTAGCACCGACAAAAACACAAAGAAAAGTACCAAGACTCGCGTCTTGGATTAGTAGTGCGGGAGAAAACTTAACAAAGCGAAATAAATAGAAATAAACAGAATTAAAAGAACAATAAATCTGTAAAAATGGCTAGATTGGTGGTTTCACCAAATCTTAGCAACCCCCGGCTTTGATACCAATTGTTGGATCGATGCGGTTCGCTAGAGGGGGGGGGGGTGAATAGCGAAAAACCTTTTTCTTTCGAATTCGTTTCAAGACAAATATACGCAGCGGAAATGTAAATGAAACAAAAAGAGACAAGTTTATTTTTTACTTGGTTCGTAGCCTTCGGCTACTACTCCAAGGCCTTAACGGTCCTAGACCGTGTACGGAGGGCAATTCACTAAAACACTCCTCCTCGTTGGAGGTAGGAGTTTTACGATTACAAAAGCCTTCGAAGCAAAAAGATAGAGAGACAAACCCTCTCTTCTATTAAAGTAAAATGCAACAAAAAACCTCGATTGAAAAGAATTGCAATATTGAAAGCAATAACAAATTAAGATTATACCAACAACTAAACAAAAGAAACTTTAAGCTAGGGTTGTTGGCAGCACTTCGTTGTTGTAGAGTCGTCGAAGAGTTACAGCGTAACGGAGGCTTTTGAGCACTTAGAATTGAGGATGAAACCCTAGGTTTGGCCCTCCTTTTATAGCCTTTGAGCCCCTTTTCGAGAGGAACCCTAGCCAATCAAATTTGAGCACAACTCCCCTTGAAATTTGGTGATAAGCCTTGACTCCTCGAATCTGATCATTGACCATCAGTCGACTGATGGCCATCATCACCGATCGATGGCAACATCACGAGTCTTGACCTTGTCGGATCGATTGATCGCAATGAGTCCTCCAAGCCGGCAAATGATCGATGCTAGCTGTAAGGCAAAGTTAGCTCAAAGAAAACATTATTTTGACGGCCTCCGACCGTCCGATCTCGACCTAGACCACCTATGAGATGTCTTGGGTCGGATCTACGCTTAAGTCTCTCCCCGTAAAGAGGATACGACCTCACTTACGCTCGCACACACAAGCTTACCTCGATACTTACGTGTTGCTTTTGCTTCCGGCCTTCCACTCGACTCCTTCGGCTCTCTCCGAAGTCACTCGAGTGTCGCCCGACCATCGCTGCTTCCTCCGGGTGTCGCTAGCCTTCAGCTCCAGCTATAGCAATTTTCTGCACACTCGGTTCAGCTCGTGAGATAACAACATGAGCTTAACTTTGTATCGTTTTCTATAATCAAAACTCAGGTTCGACTTAGGTGCCTACTGCACCAACAAAAACCTCCTCTTACAAATGTAGAATTCGTATATGTCCACACAGCGTGGCATGCGATATTCTCGGTGATTTGAGGTGTTGGTTGATTTCGGGATTTTATTGTTTTGAGGAATCAATAATATTTGAAATCTAATATTTTGATCATTGTGATTTTTAGGATTTTCAAATGGCTTTCAACCCACTTGCTATGATTTTAAAAGAAAACAAACTTACTGGTCCAAACTACATTGATTGGAAAAGAAACCTAGATATTGTCTTAACTGCGGAGGAGTACAAATTTGTACTCTTCGAGGTCTATCCTCCTAAGCCCTCCGATGACTCTGATGAAAATGAGAAAGAACGTTATAAGAAATGGGTCAAGGCAGATGAGATGGCGTGGTGTTACATTTTGGCATCTATGTCAAATGTGCTGCAACATCAGCATCAGGCCATAGCCACAGCTTATGACATGATGTTCAATCTCAAGGAACTTTTCGGACATCAGAGTAGGGCGGCTAGACAGGAGGCGATGAGAAACTTGATGACGACCACCATGATCGAGGGAACACCCGTTAGGGATCATGTTCTCAAGATGATGGCTCATCTTAATGAGATGGAAGTCCTCGGAGCTGAGATCGATGGGGAAACCCAGGTCGATATCATTCTCCAGTCTCTGCCTAGGAGTTTTGAGCAGTTCCGCATCAACTACAACATGAACAAGAGGTTGTATTCGTTGGAGGAGCTTCTGACAGAACTCCAGGCGACAGAGGGGCTTTTTCGTCAAAGTGCTCAAGCCATGGTCGCTCAGAAGGTTTCTTCCTCTAAATCGAAAGGTAAGAAGAAGAAGAAGCAAGGTGGGGCGAAGAAGGTGGCAGTGGGACCTCAGGCAGGAGTGAAGAAGCCGAAAGGCAAGTGCTTCACTTGCAAGCAGACTGGACATTGGAAGGCGGACTGTCCTCGCAGAAAGAACAAAGGTATATCTTCTTGTTTAGTTGTTGAAACATGTTTAGCGGTATTATCTACTAGTGCCTCGTGTGTAGATACAGAAGCCATTGATCATGTCTGCAATACTTTGCAGGGGTTCCAGGAAACCCGACGACTAGCTGAGGGAGAGATTACCGTCTTCATGGGAAATGCTTCAAAGGTGGCGGCTATTGCAGTGGGAGACGTTTATTTATCTTTTGATAGGAATAAAGTTTTGGTTTTGAGAAATTGTCTTTATGTACCTTCTTTTAGAAAGAATTTAATTTCAGTTTCTAAATTGTTTATGGATGGATATTCTGTTTCTTTTAATGACAAAGTGGTTATAAAAAGGAATAGGGAGATTATCTGTTCTGGTACATTGGTTGGCAATTTATATACTCTTGAACCAAAAACTTTCACGATGCATATAGAAATCAATAACTCATCTTCTAAGTCTAATAAGAGAAAAGAACCTTCGCAAATGAACCAAACATATCTTTGGCATCTAAGGCTTGGTCATATTAACCTAAGAAGAATTCAAAGGTTGATAACTGATGGACCTTTGAGTTCATTAGTGGTGGAGGATCTCCCAACCTGCGAATCTTGCTTGGAAGGTAAAATGACCAAGAGGCCTTTCAAGGCCAAGGGGTATAGAGCCAAAGATGTGTTAGAATTGGTTCATTCTGATTTGTGCGGTCCTATGTCTATCCAGGTAAGAGGTAGTTTTGAATATTTCGTCTCTTTTATAGACGATTATTCAAGATATGGATACATTTACTTGATGCGCCGCAAGTCTGAATGTTTTGACAGGTTCAAAGAATTCAAGGCTGATGTGGAGAACCATCAAGGTAAAAGTATCAAGACATTACGATCTGATCGTGGTGGCGAGTACCTCTTGGGAGAGTTTAGGAATTACTTATCAGAGGCTGGGATTCAATCCCAATTGTCGACCGCACACCCTGCAGTAATGGTGTAGCGGAGCAAGGAATAGGACTCTTATGGAGATGGTCGATCGATGATGAGTTATTCGAGTTACCCGCTTCGCTCGGGGTATGCTCGATACGCATAATGTATACTCTGAACTTGGTTCCATCCAAATCAGTACCTTCTACCCCTGTAGAATTGTGGACTGGGCGAAAGCCTAGTCTAAGACATATTCGGATATGGGGAGTCCAAAGACATGTAATCAAGGTCGATGCCGTAAGTTGGAACTCGCATGTAAGTATGCATGTTTGTTGGCTACTCTAAGGGAACAAAAGGTGGTTTGTTTTATAATCCTAGAGATCAGAGGGTGATCGTTAGCACGAACGCCAGATTTCTAGAGGAGGATTATGTAATGAACCACAAGCCCAAGAGTAGGATTGTTTTTGAGGAGTTGGCAGGGGAAGTCCTGACTTCAGTACCACCAGTACAAGAATAGACACCACAAGTCACTGCACCGCGTGTCACAGAGCATACACAACAGGCACCTCGTCATAGTGGGAGGGTTGTTAGACAACCCGATAGATTCATGTTTTTGGGAGAGTCTTCGGACCTAGTCCCTGGTGAACATGAACCTGATCCCTGGACATATGACGAGGCAATCCAAGATAGAGATGCGGTATCTTGGCAAATAGCAATGAATTCAGAGATAGAATCTATGGATTCTAATCAGGTCTGGGAGCTAGTAGAGCCACCCGATGGTGTAAAAACCATTGGATGCAAGTGGATCTACAAGAGAAAGAGAGGAGTAGACGGGAAGGTTGAGACCTTCAAAGCTAGGCTTGTTGCGAAAGGGTATACTCAGAAAGAGGGCATCGATTATGAGGAGACCTTTTCACCGGTAGCTATTCTTAAGTCTATCTGGATTCTCTTATCTATAGCTGCTCATATGGATTATGAGATTTTGCAGATGGATGTCAAGACAACTTTCCTTAACGGAAGTCTTGAGGAGAACATCTATATGCGGCAACCAGAGGGATTCATTGCTAAAGGCAAAAAGCATCTTGTATGTAAGCTTAATCGGTCCATTTATGGATTGAAGCAAGCTTCTAGATCTTGGAACATCCGCTTTGATGAGGTAATCCAGTCATATGGATTTATTCAAAGTATGGATGAGCCATGTGTATACAAGAGATGTGACAGAAACGTAGTGGTGTTTCTTGTACTATACATAGATGACATTTTGTTAGTTGGCAACAATATCAAAGTGTTATCAGACGTAAGGGTATGGTTGTCCAAACAGTTTGAAATGAAGGACTTGGGAGAAGTGGGACACATCCTTGGGATCAAAGTTATAAGGGATCGCAAGAAAAGGATGTTGTGCTTGTTGGGGGATCGATTGGCCGGCTAAAGGGGGGTGAATAGCCCTCGTTCGTTGGATGTCGTAATTCGCTCATTCTTCTTGCGTTGCTTGTCTACGATTGTCGTTAGCGCAGCGGAATAACAATAATAATGAAGCTAACAATACACAATCACACAACACAAGATATACGTGGTTCAGAACCGAATGATTCCTACTCCACGGGCGAGCTCACCGAGCTCTAGTTATGCGCACGACACTAACTATAACACTCCTTCTCGACAACACGTCGGAGGTGGAGAAACCTCTCACAAGCAATTACAATGTAATATAGAAATACAAGCAAATACACAAATAAAATACACAAGAAAACTTTCACCGATTGCTTTGATCACTTTGCTTGTTGCTTGCTTTAGATGGCTCTTGAAGGACTGGAATGAAGCAGCAATTCCACTCCAATAGCTCCACAAAAGGCTTGGCGAAATCCTCCAACTCGTGCTCCTTTTATAACTATTTGTTTATCGCGCCCTCACGTGATCGTGACCATCAGTCGACTGGTCCCGTAGCCGTTGTCTCACAACGGCGAGATCCACGTTGGTTAAGTTCCAACGGATCACACATCAGTGGACTGATGGCACCCATCAGTCGACTGATCATCCATCAGTCGAGTGCTGGCGAGCTTGACTCATCATTCTCGCGGTGTCATCAGATCATCATCGCCGTCCTTGGCGATCGTGATGCTCCAAGCGATCGTATCCTCCCTCGTGATCGTGATCGGCTGAACTTTGATTCAGTCGAACACTGGTCGAACCCATACCACCTAGAGCAGTCGACTGGCACCTATGCCAGTCGACTGATGTCGGCTAAAACCTCAAACATAACGATGTTTGAGCCTCTGACACTCAGTCTTAGTCACTTGGCCAAATCCACCTTATCCCTCATGGAGTTCCCCACCGAAGCTCTCTTCCCTCGGCCTACGTCCCTCGGATGCGCCAAGCGCACGACTTCGCAACGTCATCCTTCGCGTCTCATGCCCTAGAAGTATGCTTCCCTTTGGGCTCACTCCATTCGCTCCCCGTCCGGCGGTCCCTCGGATGCACCAAGCGCACGACTTCGCAATGCCATCCTTCACCGACTCAAGGACCCCGAGCCTAGTGAACTTACCAAGTCCTCAAGACTTCCCAAATGCACCAAGCGCACGGCTTTGCAATGCATTTCTCACCAAGCACCAAGCGCACGGCTTCGCAATGCTTTGGATTTCCCATGCCAAGCACCAAGCACCAAGCGCACGGCTTCGCAATGCTTTGGACTTTCCCATGCCAAGCACCAAGTGCACGGCTTCGCAATGCTTTGGACTTTCCCATGCCAAGGCTTCCCCCTTGGACTTCCACACCAAACTCCATGCTTGGATTTTCCATGCCATCCCCATGTTGGACTTTCCCATGACAATCCCATGTCATGAGTTTTGTCTATCATCAAAATATCATTAAGGTACTGCTCGAGTCAAACTCGAGTCAACCTGGGCCGATTGCACCAACAATCTCCCTCTTTTTGATGATTGACAAAACTACCATCTCAAGTCTACCAATTCTCCCATATTGGCAATTCTCATATCCTAATGAGAATTCCAACGAACCCTAATTGGTAACTTGGTAACTTCTCCCCCTTTCTGACATTACATCAAAAAGGTCCTCCCCAAGGGTATGAATGTCTCATATCCCAATGAGATCTTACAATCTCTCCCTTGGAGGAACACATGCCTACCATCTTTCTAGTGATCCCATATCACTTAAAGAGAGGCAACCCAATTTTCCTCCCATGAGGAAATACACATCCATCTTCCCATGATGGATACCTCCCCCTAGAGGCTTGCTCCCCCTTGACCATTGCACCAACAATGTCCTTGGAGAGTCCCTAAGCCAATAGGAACATTAACCAAATCAAAACTAAGGTAAAGTTCAACAATAAACTCTCATCCACCTTAAAATTGATACTCACCCTCAACCCAACTCCTAATCCATATCCAATGGATTTCCACCCTCTCTAATGCTCTCCCAAGCATATCCTAGGGTTAGGAGCGTTTAGGGGACCAAAACACAGCTGAACATGGGCCTAACCATCAAGTTTTCGACATACCAATCGATTGGACTTACATCGATCACCGATGCCATTACAGTCCGATCGATAATCTGATTCTCAGCTTTAGTTTCAGAAAATGAATTTTCAAAATCCATAAGTAAATATACGTATTTTTAAAAATCTTGAAAATGCATACGTATAATACTTATCCTAAACACTATGGGTGAAAAATATTGAAAAATTATTTTACCCATTAAATTAGAAGATTGATACAAAGTTCAAAATTTAAGAAAAGCTTCAATAAAGAGCCATCTTTGTATCATCCCATTCAATGGTGATAGCTATCAAAAGATAGACTTCACCAAGATTTTTCAAAATGTTTTCAAAATGTTTTTCAAACCTTTATTTTCTTTTTCCTAAACATCTCACCAATATCTAGATGTGTAAAACACATACAAGTCAAATATCTTAGTGAGATGTGGGGTTTTTGTTCTTTATGTTCTCATGCATATTTCTAAGGCAACATAATTTGATTCCCTTCAAATTGTGCCATAGTCCTTAATTTCATTTTTTTTAATGCATGATATGATTATGGCATAGATATGATATAGATAAAAACATATGCCAATATCATGATGTCATGCCATGTGAATGAAACTTAAGCATACATGACATCTAAACATAAATCTAAACATGATCATGACATTTTTATAGATAAAAAATGAAAATGATGTCATGACATGGCAAGGCAAACAAATCATGACAACTAAAATATACTAAGGTATAGAATACCTAAGTGTTAAAATTAATTTTCCATTTCTAGGGATTAAGTTCATTTTGCCTTAATGCCATTCATTTTCCTAGTGTGCCAAAAACTCAAAATGGCACACCAATACCTCTATGACCTAATTGTGCCAATTTAAATTATTTTAAACTTCTCAAGCATATTGGCACATCCTAATGTGTCAACTCTACTATGGTTAGGTTAACTACCCATCCACTTAGGGTTGACACACCCTAACCCATTTAGCGTGAATCGATCACGCTTTTAGGAACCCAATATCTATTGGAGCTCCTTGGGTTAACAAGGTATTCTCTAGGGATAACTTCCCTAGATACCTTCCTAATGACCCTTTTAGGCTTTGAAGCCATAGTCTTTTGGGTCTTTCCTAGGTCAACTCTAGAGGTGACTCCTCCATTGACCTTCTCAGTGGCTACATTTGATTTCTTTGAGGTGTTAGCCACTAAACACATACCATGGCTAGACTTAGGGATGACTTCCCTATTAGCCTTGGTTTTCCTAGACCTAGAAATAGTTCCATAATTAAATGGAACATTATGATAAGTCTTCTTGGGCTTAGGTTTGTGACCCAAACCTTCCTTGCCCTTAGACCGTTTTTGAACCTTAGGTCTTGACTTTTGGGCATTTGACCCTAGAATTGAATTTTCTATGATTCTAAGGGCTTTCTCCATTCTCTCAAGTCTTGACCTCAAGACTTGGTTCTCTAGCTCTAATTTTCCCATTTTTGAATTTTCATTAGGGTTTTGGGAAATGTTTTTCTTCTTAGGCATATGCCTAGATTTATTGGGATTAACACCCAAGTTTTCTTCAATTCTCCTAATTGACTCCCTAGGTAAAATAGATCTAGTGTTTTGAGTCCTAGGTTTGTCCTTAGAGAAACTAACATGTTTAGCACCTTGACAATACACCTTATTATTTCTCTTAGCATGCTTTTCATTGATAATAGCAAGAGAACTAAAATAATTTTTAGCATGCTTTTTGACTTTAGGAATTAAAGGTGCATTAACTAAATGTACCTTAGGGTTAGCTTTAGGAGCTCCCCCTACATGAGTTGCACCTTCTTGCCCTTTCTTCCTCCCCCTTGGGCATTGGCTTCGGTAGTGTCCCTTTTGATTGCATTTGAAGCACACAATGTGCTCTTTGCTCTTGATTTTGGGAACACCGGCATCGTTTGACTTTGGGTTGACTTTTGGTGTCGATGCCTTCTTCTTAGCCAATTTAGGGCATTTGCTCTTGTAATGCCCTTTCTCCCTACACTCAAAGCATATTATGTGATTTTTATTTAAAATTACAACACTTGAGTTACCTAGGGAGGTGGTGGAGGCCTCTTCACTTCTTCCGGAGGTAGAAGCTTCATCTTGATCTTTTTCCGGAGTAGAAACCCTTTCCTCCCCCTCAATGCTAGAGGTGGAGGTCTCCACCAAGTCATCCACATCTTCAAAAGTGGATGGTGATTCTTTTTCGGCATTCTCCTCTACTTGTGCCGATTGGGAATTTTCTTGGAATTTCATTACCTTATTCCATAATTCCCTTGCATCCCTATAATCACCCAATCTAGACCAAATAGTATTAGGTAACAAATCACTAATCAACTTGATTACCTTGAGATTTGTCTTGAAGTCTTTGATTTGGTCTTGGGTCCATTTTGACTTCTCAATGGGCTTGTTGTGTTTGTCCCTAGGCATCTCAAAACCATTTTCTATAATAATCATATAATCAAAATCGGTTTCGAGATATACCTCCATCCGTTTCCTCCACCAAGAAAAATCTCCATCGAATTTCGGTGGATGGATGAAGCCGGCCATCTTGTAGTGCTCTCGCGGCGGTTAGTCCTTGAAGAGCGACCTCGGCTCTGATACCACTTGTTGGGGGATCGATTGGCCGGCTAGAGGGGGGTGAATAGCCCTCGTTCGTTGGATGTCATAATTCGCTCGTTCTTCTTGCGTTGCTTGTCTACGATTGTCGTTAGCGCAGCGGAATAACAATAATAATGAAGCTAACAATACACAATCACACAACACAAGATATACGTGGTTCGGAACCGAATGGTTCCTACTCCACGGGCGAGCTCACCGAGCTCTAGTTATGCGCACGACACTAACTATAACACTCCTTCTTGACAACACGTCGGAGGTGGAGAAACCTCTCACAAGCAATTACAATGTAATATAGAAATACAAGCAAATACACAAATACAATACACAAGAAAACTTTCACCGATTGCTTTGATCACTTTGCTTGTTGCTTGCTTTAGATGGCTCTTGAAGGACTGGAATGCAGCAACAATTCCCCTCCAATAGCTCTACAAAAGGCTTGGCGAAATCCTCCAACTCGTGCTCCTTTATAACGCATCAAGTCGTTTTCGCCCATCACGATCGATCATGACCATCGATCGGGTCCGTAGCCGTTGTCTCACAACGACTAGATCCACGTTGGTTAAGTTCCAACGGATCACACATCAGTCGACTGATGGCACCCATCAGTCGACTGATCATCCATCAGTCGAGTGCTAGCGAGCTCGACTCCATTCTATGCCCGTGCACAGTGTCATCAGTCAATTGTCGTCCCTTGGCAGTCGACTGATGCTCCCAACGATCATGCCCTCCTCGACGGTGATCGATCACCAGACTTTGATTGAAACACCGGGTCGAACCCATACCACCTAGAGCCGATCCGGCACCTATGCGGATTGGATCGATGTCGGCTAAAACCTCAAACATAACGATGTTTGAGCCTCCGACACTCAGTCTTAGCCACTTGGCCAAGTCCACCTTATCCCTCATGGAGTTCCCCACCGAAGCTCTCTTCCCTCAGCCTACGTCCCTCGGATGCGCCAAGCGCACGGCTTCGCAACATCATCCTTCGCGTCTCATGCCCTAGAAGTATGCTTCCCTTTGGGCTCACTCCATTCGCTCCCCGTCCGGCGGTCCCTCGGATGCACCAAGCGCACAACTTTGCAATGCCATCCTTCACCGACTCAAGGACCCCGAGCCTAGTGAACTTACCAAGTCCTCAAGACTTCCCAAATGCACCAAGCGCACGGCTTCGCAATGCATTTCTCACCAAGCACCAAGTGCACGGCTTCGCAATGCTTTGGATTTCCCATGCCAAGCACCAAGCACACGGCTTCGCAATGCTTTGGACTTTCCCATGCCAAGCACCAAGCGCACGGCTTCGCAATGCTTTGGACTTTCCCATGCCAAGGCTTCCCCCTTGGACTTCCACACCAAGCTCCATGCTTGGATTTTCCATGCCAACCCCATGTTGGACTTTCCCATGACAATCCCATGTCATGAGTTTTGTCTATCATCAGTCAAACTCGAGTCAACTCGGGCCGACAGCAATAAGTGCTTGTCTCAAGCTTCATACATTGACACTATCCTTGCTCGTTTTTGCATGCAGAACTCCAAGAAAGGTTTTCTACCTTTTAGGCATGGAGTCCCTTTATCTAAAGAGATGTGTCCCAAAACATCAAAGGAGATAGAGGACATGAAGGCGGTTTCTTATGCTTCGGCAGTAGGAAGCCTTATGTATGCTATACTATGTACGAGAGCGGATATCTGCTTTGCCATAGGCATGGTTAGCAGATATCAGAGTAATCCTGGACAGGGACATTGGACTGCGGTAAAGCATATATTGAAGTACCTGAGAAGGACTAGGGATTATATGCTGGTTTACCGGGCAGATCAATTAGTCCCTGTGGGTTACACAGATTCGGATTTTCAATCAGATAGGGACAAGAGTAAGTCTACCTCAGGGTTTGTGTTTACTTTTGGAGGTGGAGCCATAGTATGGAGGAGTGTCAAGCAAAAATGCGTGGCGGACTCTACCATGGAAGTTGAGTATGTGGCAGCCTCTGAGGCAGCCAAGGAAGTTGTATGGCTCAGGAACTTCTTGATGGACTTGGATGTGATTCCTGGTTTGCCCAGAACTATCACAATTTATTGTGATAACAGTGGTGCAGTTGCAAACTCGAAGGAACCACGAGCCCATAAGGCGAGTAAACACATAGAGCGCAAGTACCACCTTATATGAGAGATCGTAAAGCGAGGAGAAGTTGTTGTCGCCAAGATTGCATCAGAGGATAACCTGGCAGATCCATTCACTAAGGCCCTTCCAGCGAAAGCGTTTGATAGGCATGTGGAGGACATGGGGATCAGATGTATGGCAGTGTGATGACGGCATAGTCTTTTAGTATAAGTGGGAGATTGTTGAATGTATACTGAAAGCCTAGCTCTTTTTATATAACATTTTATTTTGAAATAAGAATCACATGATCATTGTTTGCACTTTATATATTTATTATATGTGTGCATATTGTCTAATATTTTACATTGTAGATTGTTGGGTTTCCGGCACCGCGGCGTGTGTGTGTTCGATCACGTTTCATAAACATGAACACAGCGGAAGCAATAAAAATAATAAATCTACATTTATTACAACACACACAACACACACATGCATATTACAACAAGTGTAGACATAACCGTAAATTTAAATTTGCAATAAAAGGAAATTTATCAACGTTATACCTTTCGTATGACGTGTAGCGGGAACGGCATCAATCGGAACGATCCTTGCTAGAATCGTCTCTATCCGTATCCACGCCGAGTTCCTCGGGATGACTTCGCTAAGCCACGAGCTTCGTCTTCGTACGGGTTACTAGCCTTGTGTTGAAGACGACGTGATCGAGAGATGATCACGATCCAAATCCAAATTCGGATCCTAATACGAGTTCTCAAAACTCGCTTCTCCGGAGTGGTATTCGTCAACCAATTGACGAATCCTTCGTCCTCCACCTCAGAGGATTACCGGAGATCGAATCCCCGGTAAGTTAGCCGCTGTCGGAGCTCTAACCGTCGTCCAAACGACGCTCCGACGAGAGGAGAAGAAGCTGTCCAGAAAACTAGACAGCTTGGTGGAGGAGTAGGCGCCGGCCAAAACAAGGAAGCCAAGTGCTCACCTTTTCACCGAGGCCTAGGAAGATCACTGGAGGGTCGCCGGAGGATCACCGGCTGAAGCTTGGACTCCGGCAAGGACTTGGACGGCGGCACAAGAAGCTGGGCGGCAATGGAGTTGGGCGGCAATGAGGGTTGGCCGACAACTCCTTGCTAGGGCTTGGATTAGTTAGTTAGGGCTTAACAATCCCTTAAGCCCTCTTTTATAGAGAACTAATTCTCTTAATGGTTAATGGATCATATCCATAAAGCCCGTTAACCCGCTCCATTAAGATAAGTTAAAATAAACCAAACCATGATGGTTTATTTTAAGTTAAAACGAACCGAACCAACTTTTGGTTCATTCGTTTAAAATAAACCAAACCCTTTGGTTTATTCTCCTCCATTGGATTAGAACCAAACCATTTTGGTTCGTCCATTATGTCTTCATAAGACACGGCCCATCCACGCTTCCATTGCGACTGAAATGATTTCATGCTCGCTTTATGTTTGGTCCAACCAAACCTAGTTTCTCTCGGTCTGAGAATCCCATTCTCAAGCTCGTTTTAAATCCTTTGGATTACGCTCGTTGTGCGTGTGACCAAATAGGTTCTCGATTTATGTTGGCCGTCTATAATTAACCATTAATTATAGAACGATCATCACAATTCATCGACTAGGGATAATTCCGATACATCACAATTACACATGTAGAGATACTTACTAGTTGTGATCCAATCACAAATTCTCTCATGCTGTGAATCGTATCGTGGACATTCAGTAAATGAGTTTAAGATCCAATTAAATACATAAAACATGTATACTCAAATAGTGAATCTTCATTTATCATATAAATGGTTCATACATAAGGCGATTGCCTTAGGACATCTCTCATATATTACTAACAGACTCCCACTTGGCCTAATGCCAATCGCTACGGTATCCAATACCATAAGCTCTAACATGACCCTCAAACTTATTTTGAGGTAATGCCTTAGTTAAAGGATCCGCTAAGTTCCTTTCAGTGGGAATTTTCTCGATTTATATTTCGTTCCTATTGATGATCTCTCTGATAAGATGATAGCGGCGAAACACATGTTTGGATCATTGATGAGACCACATCAAGTTCAGAGATGAACTTTTTGATCCAAACCGCTTCCTTTGCTGCTTCCAAAGCTACAATGTATTCTGCCTTAGTGGCAGAATCCGCTATAGTGTCAAGCTTGGAACCTTTCCAACTTATTGCGCCTCCATTCCAGGTGAATACATACCCAGACAAAGACATGGAATCATCCTTATGCCTGCGGGTCATCCGTATACCCACGTATCACCATGTACCCTTCTCCATATATTAGGAACGCATCCTTAGTTCTTCTTAAGTACTTAAGGATCATCTTAACAGTCACCCAATGATCCATTCCTGGATCAGACTGGTATCTGCTCGTGACACTCAGAGCATACGATACATCGGGCCTCGTACATAACATAGCATACATGATAGATCCTATTGTGGATGCATAGGGAATCTTACTCATGCAAATCCTTCGTCGTGCGCGGACACATAGACTTGAAAGGTGTACCCCATGCCGATGGGTAGGAAACCTTTCTTGGATTTCGACATGCTAAACCTCTTTAGCACTCTCTATATATGTAGACCGTGAAAGACCAAGCAACCGCTTCGATCTATCTCTATAGATCTTAATCCGAGGATGTAGGTTGCTTCTCCCAGTCTTTCATGGAGAATGTCTTGGATAACCAAACCTTAATCGATCGTAAGATTGAAACATCATTTCCTATAAGTAATATGTCATCGACATACAATACTAGGAACACGATCGACTCCCACTAACCTTCTTGTACACACAAGGTTCGTCTGGATTTTGTGAGAAATCAAACTTTTGATTGTCTCATCAAAACGGATATTCCAGCTCCTGGATGCTTGCTTCAATCCATAAATGGACCGTCGCAATTTGCATACCTTGGTTTTATCAACCGATGTGAAACCTCAGTGTATCATATACACGCCTCGGCGAGTTTCCATTAAGGAAAGTTGTTTTCACATCCATCTGCCATATCTCATAATCATAATGAGCCGCTATGGCCAGGAGCATCCGAATGGATTTAAGCATAGCTACAGGCGAATAGGTTTCGTCATAATCAACACCTTGTTTATGGCGATATCCTTTCGCCACTAATCTAGCCTTATAGGTAATCACATTACCATCCATGTCGGTTTCTTCTTGAAAACCCACTTGCACCCTATAGGCTTTATCCTTCAGTGGGTCAACCAAGTTCCAAACTTGGTTTTCATACATGGAATCCATTTCCGACTTCATGGCACCAAGCCACTTATCCCTTTCTGAACTTGTCAGCACTTCTTCATAACTGGTAGGCTCCTCATCATCAATGAGTAACACGTCGTTCGATTCACTTACGAGAAATCCATATCTCTCAGGAATATTGCATGTTCTACTAGATCTACGAAGATGTGGTGTTACAATAGGTCCAGCCGATTGCTCATCACTATGAGTTGTCGGCTGTTGTGCTTCACCAGGTATCTCATCAATGTCTATTTGAGTCTCTCGAGCCTCCTCAAGCTCGACGATACTCCCACTATTTTCTTGCAAGAGAAACTCTTTCTCTAGAAACACAGCATGCCTTGAAACAAACACCTTTTGTTCCACAGGATGATAGAATTGGTAACCCCTTGTTTCCTTAGGGTATCCAACAAATAGACATTTATCAGACTTAGCATCCAATTTGTCTGATACAAATTGCTTTCACATAAGCAGGACAACCCCATATCTTCAAGTAAGATACATGAGGTTTCTTACCATTCCATATCTCATATGGAGTAGTTGAGACTACCTTGGTAGGCATTCTGTTTAACAAGTAAACAGCTTTCTGAAGTGCATAGCCCCAAAAGGACTTGGGAAGAGTCGCATGATTCATCATTGACCTGACCATGTCCAACAAGGTCCGGTTATGCCTCTCAGATACACCATTATGCTGTGGTGTATATGGCGGAGTCCATTGAGACAATATACCATTGTCTCTTAGGTAATCAAGAAACTCCTGACTTAAGTATTCACCACCTCGATCTGATCGAAGTATTTTAATACACTTGTCATGTTGTTTCTCTACTTCATTTCTGAACTCTTTGAACCTTTCAAAGGCTTCAGACTTGTGTTTCATCAAGAACACATACCCAAACCGTGAGTGATCATCGGTGAAGGTAATGAAGTAGTTATAGCCTCCTAATGCTTGAGTTGACATAGGTCCACATACATCAATATGTATTAGACCTAGTAACTCTCCCACTCGTTCACCTTTTCCAGTAAATGGTAACTTAGTCATCTTGCCTTTTAAGCATGATTCGCATGTATCGTATGAATCCAATTCAAACGATTCCAGAATTCCACATTTGTGTAATTCGGACATGCGTTTCTTGCTTACATGGCCAAGACGACAATGCCACATATAGGAGTCTATTTGATTATCCTTTTGAGCACGCGTGTTGCTCGCTTCGATATTGAAGATGTCACTGGATACGTCCAATGTATAAACACCATTGCTTAAAGTTCCAGTCCCATAAAGAACTCCATTCAAAGTTATGTAACAACAATTGTTACTAAAAGTCAAATAGTACCCATTTCTATTTAAACAAGAAATAGAAATGATGTTCTTTATCAACGAAGGAACATAAAAGCAATTGTCCAGTTCTAAGACAAGTCCTGTAGGGAGTTTCAACAAATGCGTTCCAATGACGACTGCAGCAACCTTTGCTCCATTCCCAACACGCAAATTTGACTCTCCCTTGATGAGTCTTCTTCTATTCCTTAGCCCATGTATGTCATTACATATATGTTAGCCACACCCAGTATCCAATACCCAAGTGTTTGAGGAAATAGAATGACAATCAATAACGAAAATACCTAAAGAGGATGGGGCATCGGATGCCTTCTTCTTCATGGACTCAAGATAAATCTTGCAGTTTCTTCGCCAGTGGCCTTCCTTGCCACAGTGATGGCAAGTGCCCTTTTTGCGCTGGTTCCGCCTTCTTTGCCTTTTTGTTCTTTCCTTTCTTCTATTCTTTTGCCTTCCTCTTAGAACCTTTCTTTGAGGAATCAACTAACAGAACCGCCTTCTCCTCATGCTTCACAGAAGGCTCCACAGTCTTCAGCATATTGAGGAGCTCGGGAATGGTGGATTTCAATTTGTTCATCCGATAGTTCATCACAAATTGTGAGAAACTCTTGGGCAAACAATGCAGAATTAAGTCAATACTTAACTCATGATCCATCACAAAACCGAGGGTAGCTAGCCGCTCGATGTACCCGTTCATCTTTAGCACAAACTGCACTACAGAAGAACCTTCTTGCATCTTCGTGGTGAAGAGGAGCCTAGAGACCTCGAACCTTTCGGATCTCGCTTGCTCATCGAACAACTCATGAAGATGGAAGACCATAGTATTAACATCCATATGCTCATGCTGCTTTTGTAGCTCAGGTACCATCGCCGCTAGCATGATGCAACTCGCCAGCTCAGAATCTGCCACATGCTTCTGATAGACCAACATTTGGTCTGGAGTTGCATCGTCCTTAGGACGGTCAGGAAGAGGCTCTTCAAGGACATATGCAAGCTTTTCCGCCTTGAGACCAATTCTCAGGTTTCTAAGCCAGTCCAGGAAGTTAGGCCTAGTTAGTTTGTTCAAATCCAAAATAGTGCGCAAATTCAAAGATGTCATGATCAATTTATTGACCTAGAAATACAAAACGAGCATATATGAGAAAATGATTTTAAAAATGCATCAATATACATTTATAAATCCCATTCATTTTTTGAATTTCAAAAACTCCAAAATCACTTCGGGAGATCGTAGGTCCATCTCCGAATGGGCTGATATCCATCATAGTTATGAACAACCTTAGAGAGAGTCCAACAAGCCATTCATAACTACGACAGTAGGTATCAACTATACCGATTGCATATCACGTATATGCAACTATCACAATGTGCTATCAACTAATTGAATGTTTACACATACATCGGGTTGTTAACACATTAACAAGTATGCATCATATGCATAGCACCCAACTTCACCTCCCTTTACATCGACCTTGGAGAGAGTCCAACAAGCCGATGCTCCAGGTTAAAGCCAACCCATTAATCGGGAAATAGTTTTAATATGGTTAGAGCGCATTCAACCAATTAGCCCAGCTTGGAGAGAGTCCAACAACCAAAGCTAACGATGGACCTCTGACTCTTACCATATTAGTATTAAACTATTCCATGGTTTGAACATGTTCGGGTTCGAGCCGGGCTTGGAGAGAGTCCAACAACCCAAACAAGAAACGAAACTCTGGTTCTAACCATATTAATGGAAGGTGTAGGCTTTAATATTGTTTAAGGGTTTTTATGTCTCATCCTCTTTGCATGCAAATAACTATTATCTACATGACATGGCATACATGGCATACATC
This sequence comes from Wurfbainia villosa, assembly GCA_025175895.1. NCBI lineage: Eukaryota > Viridiplantae > Streptophyta > Magnoliopsida > Zingiberales > Zingiberaceae > Wurfbainia > Wurfbainia villosa. The sequence continues at coordinate 29,035,488 of CM046000.1, read as the reverse complement.
TACATGTCACGACACGCATGGCATAATGATATGCATCTAATGCAATTACATGGCATACAATTATGTCATGTATATATTTCCTTATATGTCATAACTATTTATGGAAATAAAATATGTTTAAGATTTGATTCTCCAAATCAAATCATAATTAAATTAGGAAACAAATTTCCAAATCTAATCACATATTTTATTCATGGAATTATTTGATTAAGGAAAATCTATTTAGGAAACAAATTTCCTAAATCATTAAACTACTTATGGAAATAAAATATTTTAAGATTTGATTTTCCAAATCAAATCATGATTAAATTAGGAAACAAATTTCCAGAATCTAATCAAATATTTTATTTATGGAAAATATCAATTTCCATAAATACTTCTAACTTTCCAAAAGTGGAAGATTTCCATAAATACTTCTAGACTTTCCAAAATTGAAAAATTTCCATAAATACTTCTAAATTTACAAAATTAGAAAATTTTCAGAAATACATTATGACTATCGCAAAACCATTTTACAATTATGTCGAAACACAACCTGGGCTCTGATACCACTATTGGGTTTCCGGCACCGCGGCGTGTGTGTGTTCGATCACGTTTCATAAACATGAACACAGCGGAAGCAATAAAAATAATAAATCTACATTTATTACAACACACACAACACACGCATGCATATTACAACAAGTGTAGACATAACCGTAAATTTAAATTTGCAATAAAAGGAAATTTATCTACGTTATACCTTTCGTATGATGTGTAGCGGGAACGGCATCAACCGGAACGATCCTTGCTAGAATCGTCTCTATCCGTATCCACGCCGAGTTCCTCAGGATGACTTCGCTGAGCCACGAGCTTCGTCTTCATACGGGTTACTAGCCTCGTGTTGAAGACGACGTGATCGAGAGATGATCACGATCCGAATCCAAATTCGGATCCTAATACGAGTTCTCAAAACTCGCTTCTCCAGAGTGGTATTCGTCAACCAATTGACGAATCCTTCGTCCTCCACCTCAGAGGATTAGCGGAGATCAAATCCCCGATAAGTTAGCCGCTGTCGGAGCTCTAACCGTCGTCCAAACGACGCTCCGACGAGAGGAGAAGAAGCTGTCCAGAAAACTGGACAGCTTTGTGGAGGAGTAGGCGCCAGCCAAAACAAGGAAGCCAAGTGCTCACCTTTTCACCGAGGCCTAGGAAGATCACCGGAGGGTCGCCGGAGGATCACCGGCTGAAGCTTGGACGCCGGCAAGGACTTGGACGGTGGCACAAGAAGCTGGGTGGCAATGGAGTTAGGCGACAATGAGGGTTGGGCGGCAACTCCTTGCTAGGGCTTGGATTAGTTAGTTAGGGCTTAACAATCCCTTAAGCCCTCTTTTATAGAGAACTAATTCTCTTAATGGTTAATGGATCATATCCATAAAGCCCGTTAACCCGCTCCATTAAGATAAGTTAAAATAAACCAAACCATGATGGTTTATTTTAAGTTAAAACGAACCGAACCAACTTTTGGTTCATTCGTTTAAAATAAACCAAACCCTTTGGTTTATTCTCCTCCATTGGATTAGAACCAAACCATTTTGGTTCGTCCATTATGTCTTCATAAGACACGGCCCATCCATGCTTCCATTGCGACTGAAATGATTTCATGCTCGCTTTATGTTTGGTCCAACCAAACCTAGTTTCTCTCGGTCTGAGAATCCCATTCTCAAGCTCGTTTTAAATCCTTTGGATTACGCTCGTTGTGCGTGTGACCAAATAGGTTCTCGGTTTATGTTGGCCGTCTATAATTAACCATTAATTATAGAACGATCATGAGTGACACCTAGTAGTACATCATGATCCCCAATTAACCGAAAAGATCAACGGTTGATCCAGAACTATTTCTGAAACCCTTCAGTAGCTCGAATGAATCGTGCCCCATTCCCTTCACTCATCTTATACCCACTTGGTTCAGACATGGTCTATTGTGTCACCCCCACTAGGTTGACTACGCCACACCTAGCCCAAGTATCATTTCGTCCCCACGGATTCTAGTTACTCCACATGTATCGAAGAGTACCTTACTCTAAACATGTAATGCTTTGGCCAAAGACTTTAGTAACAATCCGACGAGAGGCCATGGGTATACATCTCCTCGCAAGGAGTGGTGAATCCTTTATAGGCTATTCAAACGCCTTCGATCACTTCGACTTATACCCAATCATCCCGGGTCCACATCTCCTTAGAGATGTTTGCTTAAGATGTCAAAGCATAAGTCTCCATGATCAAGATGACTTGAATACCGCAAGTCAAAGGAACATCACACTTAAGCTACAGTAAGAACTTCATTGACATATCTATATATGCAGAGAACCATATGAAGTCTTACGACTGGTCACTCCAATGAACTAGTTACCATAACTAGCATCCACGATTAACTCCGGACATCACTATGTCTCCAGCCAGTGAGAATCAGCTGCTTGGATACATCAAGGAGTATACCTCGTGCTAGTCTCGACAGAATTGATGGTGTCCAAATCCATCAATTCATCGACTAGGGATAATTCCGATACATCACAATTACACATGTAGAGATACTCACTAGTTGTGATCCAATCACAAATTCTCTCATGCGCCGTGAATCGATCGTGACATTCAGTAAATGAGTTTAAGATCCAATCAAATACATAAAACATGTATACTCAAATAGTGAATCTTCATTTATCATATAAATGGTTCATACATAAGGCGATTGCCTTAGGACATCTCTCATATATTACTAACATAGATAACATGGTGCTTGGTGTGGCACAGAAGATCATGTTATCAGTTCCTTGGAAAATATAAGTAGAGGCTCACAACCAAGATGGTTTTGGACAAACCATTGGCATGGTTGTAGTGTAGCTTGGTATTGTTTTGTCTTGAACATAGAGTTACACTGGTACACTTAGGTGTATTGAGCAGGACCGACATAGAGGTGATTCAATTTAGTACTGACTACATAATTGAATCGGACCTCGGATATTATGTTGTACATGCTCTTAATCCCGATATAATAACGGGCACATGTACTTAGTATTTATTTCTTTGATTTACCAAAGGTGAGATTTAGATGGATTAAATCAATATGCCCTTAAGTTGGGAAATAATATTATTTACATGGTGTGCCATTGATTATAGGAGGAAACCGTGTCCTATATATTAGGTTGATGATGTCCCCTTGAGGAGCTCATAAGGTTCATCATGTAAACCCAGCTGGTTGACTTAGTCAACATGATGATAAGGTTGAGTGGTACTACTCGAGGAATTAGATGTTAATTAATTGATGGTCAGTAAATCAATTAATTGACGGACATTCGATATCTTAAACACGGGGAGATGAATGTACAAATAATATATGGAGCCCATATTAATTTATGGGGGTTGGTGAGGTAGTTCAATGATGATCCTCTAGTGGAATGGAACATCATTGATGGATCAAGTTTGTGTGGTTCCGATCCATCGGGTGGCCAAGATCCAACTCCTCCTTATGGTCCCTATCGTAGCCTAATATAATCCTTGTGAAGTCTAGATCCAAGAATGTAAAACAAAACCTAGAACCAATGGTTAGGATTAAATCCCTAGATCCGATGGTTAGTATGAAACCCTAGAACCAACGGTTGGGATTAAATCCCTAGATCCGATGGTTAGGATGAATCCCTAGAATCGACGGTTGGGATTAAATCCCTAGATCCGACGGTTGGGATAAAACCCTAGATCCGACGGTTGGGATGAAACCCTAGATCCAATGGTTGGGATGAAATCCTAGATCCGACGGTTGGGATGAAACCCTAGATCCGACGGTTGGGATAAAACCCTAGATCCGACGGTGGAGATTAAATCCCTAGATCCGACGGTGGAGATTAAAGGAGGCTTAAGCCCAATTCTATAAATAGGGGGCTTAGGCTTGGGCGGCAAAAAAAAGGATATAGAATAGAGAATTAGGGTTTGGCTCTTCCACAAGTGGGCGGCTAGAGTTTGGGAGCTAGGGTTTTTATTTTGGGCGGCAACCTCCTTCCTCCAAGAAGTTTCCGGCGCCCAACCTTCTTCCATCTAGACTTGGCCGGCGCCCATTCTCAAGGCCTCTCTCTTATTCCTTGGCCGGCGGTTCTCCTTCCATTGGTGGCCCGTGCTCTTCATCCTCCCTTTCTCCTTGGTGGCCGGCGGCAACCCCTCTTCAAGTTGGCCAGCACTTCATCCACTTGCTCCTTGGCCGGCGGTTGCATCAAATTCTCTAATTTGGTGGCCGGTTCTAGAAAGGATAGGTATTTGTTTGTTCTTCTCTTTGTTCGCAGCGGACAAGGAAGGGAAGAACGCGATCTAGAAGGCTTCTACTCGTGGAGGATCTTCGTCCACACGTCGTCCACGAGAAGGATAGGACATACGGTAGAAGATCGTAAGGTATAAAGTTTTTTTAACTTCATTTACAGATCTGAGCATGTTCTTTTATGTTTTGATTATACATGTATGCGTATGAATATATATTGTATAATCATGGACCCCGAAGACAAACACAAAAACCGGCAATCCGTCCGTCGTCTCTTCCGCGGCTAACCAACTAGAAGAGTTGTGTTGCTTGAACAACTAGTTTGTTCAAGCGACCACTCAAGTTGTTAGCACGACGACGAAATGGTTATGCTAAGGAAGCTCATCCCATCCGGATTAATTCTTTCATTAGTGAAAATTTTAATCCGGGGACATGGGAGCCAATGAGCCTCCGAAGCAACTCCCTACAGGAACTACTTATCAGAGGTTGAGATTCAATCCCAGTTGACTGCACCTGGCACACCCTAGCAGAATGGTGTAGCAGAGCGAAGGAATAGGACTCTTATGGAGATTGTTAGATCGATGATGAGTTATTCTAAGTTGCCAGATTCGTTCTGGGGATATGCTTAAGATACGGCGGTGTACATTCTGAACTTGGTCTCATCTAAATCAGTGCCTTCTACTCCCATAGAATTGTAGACTGGGCGAAAGCCTAGTCTAAGACATATTCGAATATGGGGGAGTCCAGTACATGTGCTGAAGGCAGATGCTGGTAAGTTAGAACATCGTACAAAAGTACGCATGTTCGTTGGCTATCCCAGGGGAACGAAGGGTGGATTGTTTTATAGTCCTAGAGATCAGAGGGTGATCGTTAGCATGAACGCTAGATTTCTAGAGGAAGATTATGTGATGAGCCACAAGCCCAAGAGTAAAATCGTTCTGGAAGAGTTAAAAGGGGAAGTCACTTCTTTAGTACCACCAGTACAAGAGGATATACCACATGTCACTGCACTGCGTGTCACAGAGGATACATAGGTGATACCTCATCGTAGTGGGAGGGTTGTGAGACAGCCTAATAGATTCATGTTCTTGGGAGATTCTTCTGATTTGGTCCTTGGCAAACATGAACCTGATCCCTGGACATATGACGAGGCAATCCAAGATAAAGATGCACTATCTTGGCAAAGTGGAATGAATGCTGAGATTGAATCTATGGATTCAAATCAGGTCTGGGAGCTAGTAGAACCACCCGATGGTGTAAAAACCATTGGATGCAAGTGGATCTACAAGAGAAAGAGAGGAATAGATGGGAAGGTTGAGACCTTCAAAGCGAGACTTGTTGCGAAGGGGTATACTCAGAAAGATGGTAATGATTATGAGGAGACCTTTTCGCCAGTAGCCATGCTTAAATCTATCTGGATTCTCTAATGCATAGCAGCTCATATGGATTATGAGGTGTGGCAGATGGATGTCAAGACAACTTTCCTTAATGGAAGTCTTGAGGAAAACATCTACATGAAGCAACCAGAGGGATTCATTGCTAAAGGCAAAGAGCATCTTGTGTGTAAGCTTAATCGGTCCATTTATGGATTGAAGCAAGCTTCGAGATCTTGGAACATCTGCTTTGATGAGGTAATCTAGTCTTATGGATTTATTCAAAGTCCAGATTGTTGGTGCAGTAGGCACCTAGGTCGAACATGAGTTTTGATTATAGCAAACGATACAAAGTTAAGCTCATGTCGTTATCTCACGAGCTGAATCGAGTGTGCAGAAGATTGCTAAAGCTGGAGCTGAAGGCTAGCGACACCCGGAAGAAGCCGGGTGGTCGGGCGACACTCGAGTCACTTCGGAGGGAGCCGAAGGAATCGAGTGGAAGGCCGGAAGCAAAAGCGACATGGTAAGTATCGAGGTAAGCTCGTGTGTGTGAGCGTAAGTGAGGTCGTATCCTCCTTACGGGGATGGTCTTAAGCATAGATCCGACCAAAGACATCCCATCGATGGTCTAGGTCGAGATCGGACGGTCGAAGGCCGTCGAAATAATGTTTTCTTTGAGCTAACTTTGCCTTGCAGCTAGTATCGATCATTTGACCGGCTTGGAGGACTCGATCGCTAAACGATCGCTTGCCTAAGGTCGATTCGGTGATGTTGCCATCAGTCGACTGATGATGGACATCAGTCGACTGATGGTCAATGATCAGCTTCGAGGAGTCAAGGCTTATCACCCCATTTCAAGGAGATTGGTGCTCAATTTTGATTGGCTAGGGTTCCTCTCGAAAAGGAGCTCAAAGGCTATAAAAGGAGGGCCAATCCTAGGGTTTATTCATCAATTCTAAGCTTCCAAAAGCCTCCGCAAAGCTACAACTTCTCCGATAACGAAGTGCTTCTTCTCTGACGTCTAGGTTTATTTGTGTTCATTTTATTACGTCGGTTAGAGTTTTATTTCAGTTTAGTACTTTCATTTTCGGAGCTTTTATCGTAACGAGGAGAGGGGGAGTGTCCCTCTACCTTAAGTTTTGTGCTTTACTTGTATCGATTAAACTCCTACCTCTAACGGAGAGGAGTTCTTTAGTGTTTTTGCCCTCCGTACGTGGTCGAGGACCGCTAGGGCCTTGGAGTAGTAGCCGAAGGCTACGAACCAAGTAAAACTCCTTTGTCTCTTTTTACTTTACATTTACATTTCCACTGCAATTAATTATCTACTCGGTTTTTGATACGAACTCAAAAAAAAGGTTTTATCGCTATTCACCCCCCCTCTAGCGATCCGCTTAGATCCAACAATTGGTATCAGAGCCGGGGGTGCTAAGATTTGGTGAAACCACCAATCTAGCATTTTCACAGTTTTTTTCTCTTTTTTTCTGTTTATTTCGAATTTAATTTGTTCGCTTAGTTTTTCTACCGCACTACTAATCCAAGACGCGAGTCTTGGTACTCTCTTGTGTGTTTTTGTCATTGCTAGTTTTTTGTCTACTTGTTTCTTTTGTTCTAATTGCCCATCTCGAGGGTTTTAGCACCGTCCGACCTCCATTTTAAAATGGAGATGACTTCCGTTATTGGAAGGGTCGGATGGAATGCTTTCTCAAAACCCAAATCGAGATGTGGATCATAATCCAAACGGGTTTCACACTTCCGACTAATGAAGTGGGTGACTCCTTGGATTATGATCAATGGACCATTGCGACAAAACGACAAGTCAAAGCCGACGCCAAGGCAACACAAATCCTCCAATGCGGCTTGTCCAAGGAGTTAAATCGCGTCGGCCCCTTCATAAGCGCAAAGGACTTTTGGACAAAACTAGTGGAGCTACACGAAGGGACCGATGAAGCCATGGTATGTAAGCTGTTAGGGGATCAATTGGCCGACAAGAGGGGGGTGAATAGCTCTCTTTCGTTGGATGTCGTATTTCGATCGCTCTTGTTGCGTGTTGGTCTACAATTCTTGTTAGCGCAGCGGAATAATAATAATAATACTAACAAGATACACAAATACACACAAGCACATGCAATACACCAAGATATATGTGGTTCGGAACCGAATGGTTCCTACTCCACGAGTGAGCTCCTCGAGCTCTAGTTATGCACACGGCACTAACTAAAACACTCCTTCTCGACAACACGTCGGAGGTGGAGAAACCTCTCACAAACAATTACAATGTAATATAGAAATACAAGAAAATACACAAATACAATACACAAGAAAACTTTCACCGATTGCTTTGATCGCTTTGCTTGTTGCTTGCTTTGATTGGCTCTTGAAGGACTGGAATGCAGCAGCAATTCCCCTTCAATAGCTCCACAAAAACCATGGCGAAATCCTCCAACTCGTGCTCCTTTTATAACCTGCATCAAGCTATTTTCGCGCCCATCGATCCGCGATCGTGACCATCATCGGTCGTCCAGCCGTTGTCTCACAACGGCCAGATCCACATTGGCTAAGTTCCAACGGATCACACATCAGTCGACTGATGGCACCCATCACCGATCGGATCATCCATCGATCAGTCCGGCGAGCTCGACTCCATTCTCTGCGCATCGCGTGTCATCGATCCGCCCCTTGTCACCGATCGATGCTCTAACGATCATTGCCTCCTCGGCGGTCGGTGATCAACCAGACTTGATTCAATCGAACACTGGTCGAACCCATATGACCTAGAGCAGTCGACTGGCACCTATGTCAGTCGACTGATGTCGTCTAAAACCTCAAACATAACGATGTTTGAGCCTCCGACACTCAGTCTTAGCCACTTGGCCAAGTCCACCTTATCCCTCATGGAGTTCCCCACCGAAGCTCTCTTCCCTCGGCCTACGTCCCTCGGATGCGCCAAGCGCATGACTTCATAACGCCATCCTTCGCATCTCATGCCCTAGAAGTATGCTTCCCTTTGGTCTCACTCCATTCGCTTCCCGTCCGGCGGTCCCTCGGATGCACCAAGCGCACGGCTTCACAATGCCATCCTTCACCGACTCAAGGACCCGAGCCTAGTGAACTTGCCAAGTTCTCAAGACTTTCCAAATGTACCAAGCGCACGGCTTCGCAATGCATTTCTCACCAAGCACCAAGCGCACGACTTCGAAATGCTTTGGATTTCCCATGCCAGGGCTTCCCCCTTGGACTTCCACACCAAGCTCCATGCTTGGATTTTCCATGCCAACCCCATGTTGGACTTTCCCATGACAATTCCATGTCATGAGTTTTGTCTATCATCAAAATACTATCAAGGTACTGCTCGAGTCAAACTCGAGTCAACCTGGGCCGATTGCACCAACAATCTCCCCCTTTTTGATGATTGACAAAATTACCATCTCAAGTCTACCAATTCTCCCATATTGGCAATTCTCATATCCCAATGAGAATTCCAACGAACCCTAATTGGTAACTTGGTAACTTCTCCCCCTTTTTGACATTACATCAAAAAGGTCCTCCCCAAGGGTATGAATGTCTCATATCCCAATGAGATCTTACAATCTCTCCCTTGGAGGAACACATGCCTACAATCTTTCTAGTGATCCCATATCACTTAAAGAGAGGCAACCCAATTTTCCTCCCATGAGGAAATACACATCCATCTTCCCATGATGGATACCTCCCCCTAGAGGCTTGCTCCCCCTTGACCATTGCACCAACAATGTCCTTGGAGAGTCCCTAAGCCAATAGGAACATTAACCAAATCAAAATTAAGGCAAAGTTCAACAATGAACTCTCTTCCACCTTAACATTGATACTCACCCTCAACCCAACTCCTAATCCATATCCAATGGATTTCCACCCTCTCTAATGCTCTCCCAAGCATATCCTAGGGTAAGGAGTGGTTAGGGGACCAAAATATGGCTAAACATGGGCCTAACTATCATTTATCACGATCGACATTACAGACGATCGATAATCAGATTCTCGTAATTTTCGCTTGTAAAATGGATTTTCGAAATCCATAAGTAAATATACGTAATTTTAAAAATCTTGAAAATGCATACGTATAATACTTATCCTAAGCACTATGGGTGAAAAATATTGAAAAATTATTTTACCCATTAAATTAGGAGATTGATACAAAGTTTAAAATTTAAGAAAAGCTTCAATAAAGAGCCATCTTTGTATCATCTCATTCAATGGTGATAGCTATCAAAAGATAGACTTTACCAAGGTTTTTCAAAATGTTTTCAAAATGTTTTTCAAACCTTTATTTTCTTTTTCCTAAACATCTCACCAATATCTAGATGTGTAAAACACATACAAGTCAAATTTTTGTGAGATGTGGGTGTTGTTTTGTTTATGTTTTCATGCATATTTCTAGGCAACATTAATTTGATTCCCTTCAAATTGTGCCATAGTCCTTAACTCCATTTTAAACTATGCATGATATGATTATGGCATAGATATGATATAGATAAAAACATATGCCAATATCATGATGTCATGGCATGTGAATGAAACTTAAGCATACATGACATCTAAACATAAATCTAAACATGATCATGACATTTTTATAGATGAAAATGAAAATGATGTCATGACATGGCAAGGCAAATAAAGCATGGCAAGTAAAATATACTAAGGTATAGAATACCTAAGTGTTAAAATCAATTTGCCATTTTTAGGGATTAATTATATTTTGCCTTATTGCCATTCATTTCCCTAGTGTGCCAAAAACCCAAAATGGCACACAAATACCTCTAAGACCTAATTGTGCCAATTTTAAATCATTTTTAACTTCTCAAACCCTATTGGCACACCCTAATGTGTCAACTCACAATGGCTAGGTTAACTACCCATCCACTTAGGGTTGACACACCCTAACCCATTTAGCGTGAATCAATCATGCTTTTTGGAACCCAATATCTATTGGAGCTCCTTGGATTAACAAGGTATTCCCTAGGGATAACTTCCCTAGATACCTTCCTAATGACCCTTTTAGGCTTTGAAACCATAGTCTTTTGGGTCTTTCCTAGGTCAACTCTAGAGGTGACTCCTCCATTGACCTTCTTAGTGGCTACATTTGATTTCTTTGAGGTGTTAGCCACTAAACACATACCATGGCTAGACTAAGGGATGGCTTCCCTATTTGCCTTGGTTTGTCTAGACGTAGATGATGTTCCATAATTAAATGGAACATTATGGTAGGACATAGGTTTGTGACCCAAACTCTTCTTGCCCTTAGATGTTTCTTGTTTCCTAGGTCTTGACTTTTGTACATTAGACCCCTTAACCGAATTTGATATTATTGCTAGGGTCTTCTCCAATTTTTCTAGCCTTGACCTCAAGGCTTGGTTTTCCAACTCTAATTTTCTCAATTTTGAATTTTCATTTATCTTTTGGGAAATGTTTTTCTTTTTAGGCATATGCCTAGATTTCTTGGGATTAACACCCAAGTTTTCTTCAATTCTCCTAATTGACTCCCTAGGTAAAATAGATCTAGTGTTTTGACTCCTAGGTTTGTCCTTAGTTATATGAACATGCTTGGCACCTAGACAATACACCTTATTATTTCTCTTAGCATGCTTTTCATTGATAATAGCAAGAGAACTAAAATAATTTTTAGCATGCTTTTTGACTTTAGGAATTAAAGGTGCATTAACTAAATGTACCTTAGGGTTAGCTATAGGAGCTCCCCCTACATGAATTGCACCTTCTTGCCCTTTCTTCCTCCCCCTAGGACATTGGCTTCGATAGTGTCCCTTTTGGTTGCATTTAAAGCACACAATGTGCTCTTTGCTCTTGATTTTGGGAACACCGGCATTCTTTGACTTTGGATTGACTTTTGGTGTTGATGCCCTTTCCTTAGCCAATTTAGGGCATTTGCTCTTGTAATGCCCTTTCTCCCTACACTCAAAGCATATTATGTGATTTTTCTTTAAAATTACAACACTTGAGTTACCTAGGGAGGTGGTGGAGGCCTCTTCACTTCTTCTGGAGGTAGAAGCTTCATCTTGATCTTTCTCCGGAGTAGAAACCCTTTCCTCCCCCTCAATGCTAGAGGTGGAGGTCTCCACCAAATCATCAACATCTTCAAATGTGGATGGGCTTTCTTCCACGGCATCTTCCTGTACTTGTGCCGGTTGGGAATTTTCATAGAATTTCGTTATCTTATTCCATAATTCCCTTGCATCCCTATAATCACCCAATCTAGACCAAATAGTGTTAGGTAACAAATCACTAATCAACTTGATTACCTTGAGATTTGTCTTGAAGTCTTTGATTTGGTCTTGGGTCCATTTTGACTTCTCAATTGGCTTGTTGTTTTTATCCCTAGGCATTTCAAAACCGTTTTCTATTGTTAACATAGAATCAAAATCGGTTTCAAGATATACCTCCATCCGTTTCCTCCACCAAGCAAAATCTCCATCGAATTTCGGTGGATGGATGAAACCGGCCATTTTGTAGTGCTCTCACGGCGGTTAGTCCTTGAAGAGCGACCATGGCTCTGATACCACTTGTTGGGGGATCGATTGGCCGACTAGAGGGGGGTGAATAGCTCTCTTTCGTTGGATGTCGTATTTCGATCGCTCTTGTTGCGTGCTCATCTACAATTCTTGTTAGCGCAACGGAATAATAATAATAATACTAACAAGATACACAAATACACACAAGCACATGCAATACACCAAGATATACGTGGTTCGGAACCGAATGGTTCCTACTCCATGGGTGAGCTCCTCGAGCTCTAGTTATGCACACGACACTAACTAAAACACTCCTTCTCGACAACACGTCAGAGGTGGAGAAACCTCTCACAAGCAATTACAATGTAATATAGAAATACAAGCAAATACACAAATACAATACACAAGAAAACTTTCACCGATTGCTTTGATCGCTTTGCTTGTTACTTGCTTTGATTGGCTCTTGAAGGACTGGAATGCAGCAGCAATTCCCCTTCAATAGCTCCACAAAAGGCTTGGCGAAATCTTCCAACTCGTGCTCCTTTTATAACCTGCATCAAGCTGTTTTCGCGCCCATCAGTCGACTGATCGTGACCATCGATCGGTAGTCCTCGTTGTCTCACTGGCGGCGGATCCACATTGGCTAAGTTCCAACGGATCACACATCAGTCGACTGATGGCACCCATCGATCGGCCCGATCATCCATCGATCAGTCTTTGGCGAGCTCGACTCCATTCTACGCGCGTGCCGCAGTGTCATCGATCATTGCCGTCCCTTGTTAGTCGGTGATACTCCCTAACCGATCGATTGCCCTCCTCGGCGGTCGGTGATCAGCGGACTTGATTGATCGAACACTGGTCGAACCCATACGACCTAGAGCAGTCGACTGATGTCGGCTAAAACCTCAAACATAACGATGTTTGAGCCTCCGACACTCAGTCTTATCCACTTGGCCAAGTCCACCTTATCCCTCATGGAGTTCCCCATCGAAGCTCTCTTCCCTCGGCCTACGTCCCTTGGATGCACCAAGCACACGGCTTCGCAACGCCATCCTTCGCGTCTCATGCCCTAGAAGTATGCTTCCCTTTGGTCTCACTCCATTCGCTCCCTGTCCAGCGGTCCCTCGGATGCACCAAGTGCACGGCTTCGCAATGCCATCCTTCACCAACTCAATGACCCGAGCCTAGTGAACTTGCCAAGTTCTCAAGACTTTCCAAATGCACCAAGCGCATGGCTTCGCAATGCATTTCTCACCAAGCACCAAGCGCACGGCTTCGCAATGCTTTGGATTTCCCATGCCAGGGCTTCCCCCTTGGACTTCCACACCAAGCTCCATGCTTGGATTTTCCATGCCAACCCCATGTTGGACTTTCCCATGACAATCCCATGTCATGAGTTTTGTCTATCATCAAAATACTATCAAGGTACTGCTCGAGTCAAACTCGAGTCAACCTGGGCCGATTGCACCAACATAAGCGTGATCTTCTATTCAATAAACTATATAACCTAAAAATGCAGGAACATGAGTCCGCAACGCAACTCCACGCCCGTGTCCAAGACATAGTCAACAACCTACACGCAATCGGGCAAAAGGTCGAAAACCGTGACCTTATAAGGTATGTTCTAAACTCTTTTCCGAGGACTACCTTGTGGGCATCCATGGTCGATGCCTACAAGGTCTCCAAGGATCTTTCTAAACTTAGGTTAGATGAACTCTTTTCTGATTTCGAACTTCATGAGCAGTCTAACTTGGAACCCGAGAAGGGTATAGCACTTTTTGCAGGTTCGAGGAAGAAAACCGCAAGCAAGCCACCCCCGAAGGAAGAAGAGGATGAGTCGGATTCGGAGGTCGACTCGGAAATGGAGGCCGAACTAGTCAACCTAGTTTGGAGGATAGTCAAGGGCCGAAAATGAGCCGTCACTCGACCCAACGAAGGTAAGCCTAAAAGTTCAAACATAAGATGTTATGAATGCAACAGGTTTGGACACATTAAGTCCGAATGCCCAAAACTCAAGAGCAAGGCACCAAAACATAAAAAGGCACTCAACGCTACTTGGGAAGAAGCTTCCGAGGAAGAATACAACGATCGAGTCCTTATGGCTAAACCGGTGGAATCGGAGACGGAGTCAGAACCGAAACCTAAATCAGAAACCGAAGACGAGTCAGACTGTGAAACACTATTCAAGACAAGCCACGGATACGCATCCGGTTCAAAAGATACACTCAAGGTGAGTCGTGTTAGGGCAATCTCTTGCCATGATAAGGTTTTGATGTGTGTGGCAAAGGGTTTAAGTTAGTGTTTTATGTTAATTTGATATGTGCGTTGAAGTCGTGCAGGACTTAGTAATTCGCACATGGAGCCGTGGCGAGTTTCACATCTCATGACTCGTGCCTTGAGTCGGTGAAGGATAGCTTTGCGGAAGCCGTGCGCTTGGAGCATCCGAGGGACCGCCGGACGAGAAGCTTGGAGTGAAGCCGGAGGAAGTAGACTTCGAGGCAAGAGACGCGAAGGAGCATTGTAGAGCCATGCGCCTGATGCTGCTGAGGGACGTGGCCGAGAACGAAGAGAACTTCGAAGGCAAGGGACTCCGAGGGATGAGAGTGAGCGAATGTAACCCAAAAAGGGGTAGTAGCTCGTAGGTGAAACTTGGCCATTTGGCTAAGTGTCGGATGAGATTTCCCGACACCAGTCGACTGCCATGGAATGGCAGTCGACTGCTCTGAGTCGATTGGGTTCGACTGGTGTCTGACTCATGGGCATTTGGCCCAAGCAGTCGACTGCCATGGACTGGCAGTCGACTGCTGTCGACATCAGTCGACTGCCAAGGGACGACAGTCGACTGATAACACTGTGCACGGGCACAGAATGGAGTCGATCTCGCGGAGCACTCGACTGATTGACATCAGTCGACTGATGGGCGCCATCAGTCGACTGATGCCAATACCGTTGGATGGAATCCAACGTGGAAAGCAGCCGTTATTGGGCAACGACTACGGGATCAGTCGACTGATCGAGGGCATCAGTCGACTGATCCTGTGTCAACGGGAAGAAACCCTCTTCCTCTATAAAAAGGAAGGGGGTGGGGCTTTGGGAGGCTAATGCTTATGCTCTAATACTCTCCCAAAGTTCCCTAAAGCTTTCCATCCTCTTACTCAAGCTTATTTCCATTATATTTGTAAGAGGAGTGTTTTTGTGTAAAGAGGTTACCTCCACCTAGCTTTGTGCAAAGGAGAGATCTAGTGGATAGATTGCGGAGTGATTCACCGTGGACGAATCGGACCGTGGATTAGCGGCGTAGCCGTGAACCACGTTATACCATCGTGTTTGTATTGCTTGTCTATCTTTTGTGTTGTCTTTATTTGTATTTGTATATTCCGCTTGCACTAACGCTTTGTAGACGAGCAAATACCGGCATCCAACTGAAAAGGGCTATTCACCCCCCTCTAGCCGGCCAATCGATCTCCAACAAGTCGGTCTCTTATTACTACTCTTTATAGTGCAATTAAGTTTTTAAATAAAAAGTTAGCTAAGTCCGAGTCCAAGGTCGAGACCCTGGTTGAGGAAGTTAAACTCCTCAAACACGAGGTCTCCCTAACCTCTTCGACTAGTCGAGTTCAAGAGAAGGACTCAACTCGGGTTGAAAAACTCGAAGTTGAGAACTCACTCTTGAAGAGTCAAGTCGAAGATCTTAGGAATACGCTGGAAAGGTTTACTTTGGGATCCAAAGGACTTGACCTCCTACTTGGATCGCAAAGGGCCGTGTACAACAAGGCCGGGCTAGGGTTTAGCTCAAACACGACCAAAAAGTCATATATGTCAATCGTAAGTCGACATAAAAAATGTATCCAAGCATGGGTCCCTAAGACCACCTTGATTTCAAACTTAGGATCAAATCAGTACTGAGTTCCCAAGGACCAAATCCACTATGTGGAGAGACCAAATCGATTCAACGGTCTAGGGGGAGCTAGTACGAAATTTGTTTGTGCTTTAACTTAGAAATTGCATGCTTAGGTTTTTATTTAGTTTAATTTTACTTCTTAGAATGGTTAGATAGGACTATAACTCATCAATACTTGATAACATAGTACCACGGCGAGATGATAGTACGCTAGGAAAGCGGAGTCTTGTGTATTCGGGCTAGATAAGGCGTATCTAGTTCGGTGCACTTGACCGAGTGGAACTAGCTGAAGCTACCTCGCCGTATCCTAGACTAGTTAGACCAGGAAGTGGTCTTAGGTGAGTCAAGTCTCTATTTTCTTGAAAATGGCTTTGTCTAAGGAAGTGGTCATTGTTCCGATCAAAGAAGGCCTCTGTGCCTCGCCACGACCTGGAAGCCATGATCTTGAAAAGGTGACTTGATGAGCCTAAGGTCAAATCCGAATCTAACGCAAGGTTGACAAGTGTTTAAGTCATTAAATTTAATTCTACTAAAATTGGAAGTCATCTCATAAGAACATATAGGATTATCATGTTTGATCATGTAGACATGGGTGAGATGATTTAGGTTAATAATTTTCAACCAATTTTTAATAAATCCAATATCCGATCCAACTACCTTGCGTGTAGGATCAATGGATGTTGGACAGTGGTTGCTCCCGACACATGACCGGGGATCAACTCAAGTTTTCGAAGCTTCGATTCAAGCGACAAGGATCGGTAGCATTCAGAAATAATGGCAAGCTCAAAATCATCGAATCAGGTGATATTGAGCTTAACTCAAATTTTGTCATTCAAAACGTTTTATTAGTAGAAAATTTTCAATATAATCTTCTCAGTGTAAGCCAATTGTGTGATAATAACTATAAGGTCATATTTCTAGAAAATGAATGTGTAATTAATAAAAATGAAACCTCTAAAACAATTCTTAAAGGGACTAGAAATAACAACATTTACACTATCAACTTAATTAACTCCTCAACTAAGTGTCTTATGACATGGCAAGAGGAATCGTGGTTGTGTCACCGACAACTCGGTCACTCACACCCAAGGCTCATCCACAAGATGAGTCAGAGTGATTTAGTCAGAGGTTTGCCTAACCTCAACAACTTGGATAATAAAATATGTAATGCTTGTCAACAAGGTAAACAATCTAGGACACAACATCAACTAACTAGTCAAGAACGAACCAAAAGTGTGCTTGAGCTCCTACACATGGATCTATTTGATTCACACGGAGCTAAGTCACTTAACGGAAGTAAATTCTGTTTAGTCATTATTGATGACTACTATAGATTTACTTTGGTTAGGTTTATCAAACACAAAAGTGATACCCTAGGTCAATTAATCAACCTATTTAAGTTAATAGAAAATCAACAAAACATTAAAATCAAAAGACTTAGGACTGATCATGGTGGTGAATTCGAAAACCATAGGTTTACAGAATTCTGTAACCTAAATAGATACCACCATGAGTTCTCTTGCCCTAGAACTCCACAACAAAATGGCCTAGTAGAACGTAAAAATAGAACCCTACAAGAAGCCGCTAGGACAATGCTTAATGAGTATAATCTACCCGATAGGTTTTGGGCAAAAGCCGTGAGTACGACATGCTATGTCCAAAATAGGATCCTTATGGTAAAAAGGCACGTTAAGACCTCATACGAGATTTATCATGATAAAATACCTAACATCAAGTACTTTAGGGTATTTGGGTGTAAGGTACATATCCTAAACACTAAAGATTACCTAGGGAAATTTACATCCAAAACCACGATCGGAATCTTTCTAGGATACTTGACTACAAGTAGAGCTTATAGAGTATATAACCATGACACCCTTAGAGTCGAGGAAACTATCAATGTAGTATTCGATGAAGGACACGAACCTACAAAACCCCCGGCAACCCCAATTAGTGAGCCGATTCATACTAGACCTAACTCTGATCCAGAGATCAGGTCTAGTGTTAATCCTAACCTAAGTCAACCAAGTCACTCTATTGATCAAGTGATAGATGACTCCAACCAAACTAGAACTCAAACAAGCCATCCTATGGATCAAGTTGCAGACTCAAACCCAAATCCAACTAGGACTCAAACAAATCATCCTATCGACCAAGTGATAGGTGATCCAAGTCTAGGAGTTCGAACTAGAGCCTCATACAGAAACCTTAGTCAAATATCTTTGATTTCTAAAATTGAACCCAAAACTATTGACCAAGCTCTTCTTGATCTCGATTGGATTATTCCAATGCAAGAAGAGTTGGCTCAATTCACTAGGAACGAAGTATGGGAATTAGTACCACCACCTAAAGATAAAACAATAATTGGAACAAGGTGGGTGTTTAGAAATAAAATTGATGATAAAGGTGAAGTAGTTAGAAATAAAGCTAGACTAGTTGCTAAAGGGTTTAGTCAAGTCGAAGGTTTAGATTATGACGAGACCTATGTCCCAGTAGCTAGATTAGAGTCCATTCGAATGCTATTAGCATATGCAACACATCGAGGATTTAAATTGTTTCAAATGGATGTGAAATCTGCATTCTTAAATGGATACATTAAAGAAGAAGTTTACGTTAGTCAACCCCCCGGTTTCGAAAGTTTAGACAAACCTGATCATGTCCTTAGATTAAAGAAAGCACTTTATGGACTTAAACAAGCTCCGCGAGCTTGGTACGAGAGACTTTCGATTTATCTTAAGTCCAAAGATTTTAACCAAGGTGTAGTTGACCCAACCCTTTTCGTAAAAACCTTAGGTAAAGACATATTCATAGCCCAAATCTACGTATATGATATTATTTTCGGAACCACCAACTCAATCCTACTAAATGAGTTTATTTCACTTATGGAAAGCGAATTTGAAATGAATTTAGTAGGCGAATTAAGTTTCTTCTTAGGATTACAAATTAAACAAACTAAAGATGGAATATACCTACATCAACGAAAATATACTAGGGAATTAATTAAACGCTTTGGAATGCAAGATGCTAAAATTATTAATACCCCAATGGCAACAAATGTTAATATAGAAGAAGATATAATCGGAAACCAAATTGATTTAAAATACTATAAAAGCGTAATAGGGAGTCTCCTTTACTTAACTGCAACCCGACCTGATATCTTATTTGCAGTAAGTATGTGCGCCAGGTTTCAAACCTGTGCCAAGGAGTCTCACCTAACTCTAGTCAAGTGCATCCTTAGATATCTAAAGGGTACACTTAATGTCGGTATTTGGTATCCTAGATCTACCGAGTTTGAACTAACCGACTACTCCGATTTGGACTATGCTGGTAGTAAGCTCGATAGAAAGAGTACGAGTGGTTGTTGTCAACTTCTCGGCTCAAGTCTAGTGAGTTGGTGCAGTAGGAAGCAACACTGTGTTGCCTTATCTACCACCGAAGCCGAATACATCGCGATGGGTGAGTGTGTCACTCAGCTTCTTTGGATGAAGCACACTCTCCGCGACTTTAAGTTAGACTTTACGAACACAAAACTCCACGTAGATAACATTAGTTCAATTAACCTTACTAAAAATCCTATATGTCACTCTAGGACCAAACATATAGAGGTCAAACACCATTTCATTCGAGAACATGTGGCCAACGGAGCCATACAACTCGAATACGTCGAATCGAAGTCTAACTTAGCAGACCTATTTACTAAACCCCTACCCGAAGCCGAATTTAGTATATTAAGATGAAAATTGGGCATGTGCGTAATAGAATAGGAACTTGCAGATTATATTTTCTTACTACTATTTCTTAAATTTCATTTTCATGGAACTAGCATAGGACATACCTTAGATATCATGCACCTATAGATTTAAGGAGCCAATACATCTCACAACACATAGGACTAATGTGTTTGTGTACTTAGCCACGTAGATGGGCGTGAGATGTTAGGACCTTACTCCTGGTTCCAGATGTAGAGCTAGTGCATCGCCATGAACCACGGAGTATAATCATACATACTAACCGACTCTGACCAGGACTGGTTGATCTTTTATATCAATCAAGCCAGATATGAGTCGAACATTTTATAGATGAACTTATTTTCAATATATTATTTTCAAAATAATGTTGAACATGCTTGGACTTTAAATTTAACACTTATTTTTGTTTTCCACATACACCCTCACTCTTTTCGATATATGGCAAAAGGGGGAGAAAAAGACCAAAGTTAAGGAGTCAAATTTTTAAATTTTTTGGTTTAACTCTTACTTTATATTTAAACAAAAATTTAACTTTAAGTTTTGAAAACTTATTAAAGGCCAAGTTAAGAGAATTCATAACTTAAACTTATTTGTGCCATTAACGTTTTACTTATTTTTAATGTTTTACTTAAGGGGGAGAAAGGGCCAAGTTAAGAAGAACTCTTAACTTAAACGTTTTACTAAGGCCAACTTTAAGTAATTACTTAAAGCAACCCTCAAGGGGAGGATTAAGGTCTTTCTTCAAGACTCACCCTCGGTCAAGGGGGAGGTTTCCTCAAGGGGGAGTACTTGAAGAAAATCCTTACTACTCCAACTTAATCTTCTTTATTTTTTGTTTGTTTCTAATGCACATTATTCTTCATGCTTGCTATTTACTTAACTTTGTATGTGGGTTTGCTATAAATCAAAAAGGGGGAGATTGTTGGTGCAGTAGGCACCTAGGTCGAACATGAGTTTTGATTATAGCAAACGATACAAAGTTAAGCTCATGTCGTTATCTCACGAGCTGAATCGAGTGTGCAGAAGATTGCTAAAGCTGGAGCCGAAGGCTAGCGACACCCGGAAGAAGCCAGGTGGTCGGGCGACACTCGAGTGACTTCGGAGGGAGCCGAAGGAATCAAGTGGAAGGCCGGAAGCAAAAGCGACATGGTAAGTATCGAGGTAAGCTTGTGTGTGCGAGCGTAAGTGAGGTCGTATCCTCCTTACGGGGATGGTCTTAACCGTAGATCCGACCAAAGACATCCCATCGATGGTCTAGGTCGAGATCGGACGGTCGAAGGCCGTCGAAATAATGTTTTCTTTGAGCTAACTTTGCCTAGCGTCGGTACGATCTTGCCATCGATCCCGATGATTCGATAGCCATCGATCGATGATGGCCATCAGTCGACTGATGGTCAATGATCAACTTCGAGGAGTCAAGGCTTATTACCTCATTTCAAGGAGATTGGTGCTCAACTTTGATTGGCTAGGGTTCCTCTCGAAAAGGGGCTCAAAGGCTATAAAAGGAGGGCCAATCCTAGGGTTTATTCATCAATTCTAAGCTTCCAAAAGCCTCTGCAAAGCTACAACTTCTCCGATAATGAAGTGCCTCTTCTCCGACGTCTAGGTTTATTTGTGTTCATTTTATTACGTCGGTTAGAGTTTTATTTCAGTTTAGTACTTTCATTTTCGGAGCTTTTATCGTAACGAGGAGAGGGGGAGTGGCCCTCTACCTCAAGCTTTGTGCTTTACTTGTATCGATTAAACTCCTACCTCTAACGGGGAGGAGTTCTTTAGTGTTTTTGCCCTCTGTACGTGGTCGAGGACCACTAGGGCCTTGGAGTAGTAGCCGAAGGCTACGAACCAAGTAAAACTCCTTTGTCTCTTTTTACTTTACATTTACATTTACGCTGCAATTAATTATCTACTCGGTTTTTGATACGAACTAAAAAAAAAAGGTTTTATCGCTATTCACCCCCCCCTCTAGCGATCCGCATCGATCCAACACGGATGAGTCTTGTGTATACAAGAGATGTGACGGAAACGTAGTGGTATTTCTTGTACTATACGTAGATGAAATTTTTTTGATTGGCAACAATATCAAGATGTTATCGAACGTAAGGGTATGGTTGTCCAAACAGTATGATATGAAGGACTTGGGAGAAGTGGGACACATCCTTGGGATCAAGGTTATAAGGGATCGCAAGAAAAGGATGTTGTGCTTATCCCAAGTTTCATACATAGACACGATTATGGAGCGTTTTAGCATGCAAAACTACAAGAAGGGTTTTCTTGTTGGCAATCGTGCTATTTCTCGGAATGCTCATAGGCTCCCATATCCCCGGATTAAAATTTTCACTAATGAAAACTAATCCGGATGGGATGAGTTTCCTAAGCACAACCAATTCGTCGTCGTGCTAACGACTTGAGCGATCGCTTGAACAAACTAGTTGTTCAAGCAACACAACTCTTCTAGTCGGTTAGCCACGGAAGAGACGACGGACGGATTGTCGGTTTTTGTGTTTCTTATCGGGGTCCATGATTATACAAATACATACTAGTATAATCAACATATACTAACATAAAGAACATAAGCTAGCATATCAATAAGAACATGCAAAGAACAATAATAAAAGTTATAAAACTTTTATACCTCTTGATCTTCTATCGTATGTCCTAACCTTCTTGTAGACTTCGTGTGGGCGAAGATCCTCCACAAGTTGAAGCTTCCTAGATCTTCTTCAATCCAAAGAATGAAGAACTCTCTTTCCCTTCTTTCTTGAGCCAACCACCAATCCATAAAGGATTGATGCCGCCAGCCCTAAGAATAGAGAGAATAATATGGAAACAACCAAGGAACCGAACTAGGGACAAACCCTTGTTTTGGTGCCGCCGGCCAAGATGGAGTGAAGAGGATAAAGGGAATATGTTGGGCGCCGGCCACGGTGGAGGGAATAGAGGAAGGAGCCGGCCACAACCTAGGAAGAGGAAGAGCTCCTCTCCTATAGTTGCCGCCCACCTTCCTTGCATACCCTAGCCGCCCAACCATAAGAGCCAAACCCTAATTAGGGTTTCCTCCTTAGGTCTTCTTGCCGCCCATCCAAGGTGGAAGGAGGAGATCTAAACCGGCCACCTTTCCTAGGAAGAAGAAGAACTCTTCCACAAGATGTCGCTTACCCTCCTTCCAAACCTTGGCCGCCCATGCAAAGGAGCCAAACCCTAATCAAATTAGGGTTTCCTCCTTAGGGTTTCTTGCCGCCCAACCATGGTGGAGAGAAGAGATCTAGGAGCTAGCCACCTTCAAGGAAGAAGAAGAGATCTTCCTCAAGTTGCCGCCCACCCTTCTTTCCTTACCTTGGCCGGCCAACCCAAGGAGCCAAACCCTAATTAGGGTTTGCTCCTTAGGGTTACTTGCCGCCCAAGCAAAGAGAGGCTAAACCCTTATTTCCATCATCCAACATCAATCACTCTCTTCCTTTTCCGCCCAACCCATAGCCACCCTTTTATAGAACTTAGGAGAAAATTGGTTATTGATGAGGTAGCCAAAAATATAGGAACTAATTCCCAATTTTCTTGCTGCCCACCTTATCCAACCTTTCCTCTCCCTTTTATATAGAGTTAGGTTTAGGCCTTGGTTTAATCTCCACCGTCGGTTCTAGGGTTTTAATCTCAACCGTCGGATTTAGAGATTTAATCTCAACCGTCGGTTCTAGGGTTTTAATCCCAACCGTCGGATCTAGAGATTTAATCTCAACCGTCGGTTCTAGGGATTTAAACCCAAACCTCGGATCTAGAGATTTGTTTTCCATCATTTGATCTAGACTTCATGAGGTTTATATTAGGCTACGATAGGGACCATGAGGAGGAGTTGGGTCTTGGCCACCCGATGGATCGGAACCACACAAACTTGATCCATCAATGATGTTCCATTCCACTAGAGGATCATCATCGAACTACCTCACCAACCCCCATAAATTAATATGGGCTCCATATATTATTTGTACATCCATCTCCCCGTGTTTAAGATATCGAATGTCCGTCAATTGATTGATTTACTAACCATCAATCAATTAACACCTAACTCCTCGAGTAGTACCACTCAACCTTATCATCATGTTGACTAAGTCAACCTGTAGGGTTTACATGATGAACCTTATGAGCTCCTCAAGGGGACATCATCAACCTAATACATAGGACATGGATTCCTCCTATAATCAATGGCACACCATGTAAATAATATCATTTCCCAACTTACCGGGCATATTGATTTAATCCATAGAAATCTCACCCTCTGGTAAATCAAAGAAATAAATGCTAAGTACATGTGTCCGTTATTATATCGGGATTAAGAGCATGTACAACATAATATCCAAGGTCCGATTCAATTATGTAGTCAGCAACAAATTGAATCACCTCTATGTCGGTCCTGCTCAATACACCTAAGTGTACTAGTGTAACTCTATGTTCAAGACAAAACAATACCAAGCTACACTACAACCATGCCAATGGTTTGTCCAAAACCATCTTGGTTGTGAGCCTTTACTTATATTCTACAAGGGACTGATAACATGATCTTCTGTGCCACACCCAGGCACCATGTTATCTACAATGTAAAATATTAGACAATATGCACACATATAAATATAACGTGCAAACAATGATCGTGTGATTCTTATTTCAAAATAAAGATGTCTATACAAAAGAGCTAGGCTTTCAGTATACATCCCAACAATCTCCCACTTATACTAAAAGACTATGTTGTCATCATACTGCCATACATTTGATTCCCCTTCCCTCCACATGCCTATCAAAGCTCTCGCTAGAAGGGCCTTAGTGAAAGGGTCTACCAGGTCATCCTCTGATGCATGCTAGGCGACAGCAACTTCTACCTCCTTTACGATTTCTCGTATCAGGTGGTACTTGCACTCTATGTGTTTACTAGCCTTATGAGCTCGTGGTTCCTTCGAGTTTGCAACTGCACCATTATCACAATTAATTGTTATAGTTCTGGGCAAACCAGGAATCACATCCAAGTCCATCAGGAAGTTCCTGAGCCACACAGCTTCTTTGGCCGCCTCATAGGCTGCCTCATACTCAGCTTCCATGGTGGAGTCCGCCACGCATTTCTGCTGGGCACTCCTCCATACAATGGCTCCACCTCCTAAAGTAAACACAAAACCTGAGGTAGACTTACTGTTATTCCTATTTGATTGGAAATCGCAATCCATGCAACCCACAGGGAGTAATTGGTCTGCCCGGTAAACTAGCATATAATCTCTAGTCCTTCTCAGGCACTATAATATATGCTTTACCGCAGTCCAATGTCCCTGTCCTGGATTACTCTGATATCTGCTGACCATGCCTATGGCAAAGTAGATATCTGGTCTCGTACATAGCATACATTAGGCTTCCCTCTTTAGAAGCATAAGGAAGCTGCCTATATCTCCTCTATCTTTTGGATGATCTAGGACACATCTCCTTAGATAAAGGAACTCCATGCACGAAGGTAGAAAACCCTTCTTGGAGTTTTGTATGCTAAAGCGATCCACCATCATGTCTTTGTATGAAGCTTGGGATAAGCATAACAACCTTGATCCCAAGGTTGTGACCCACTTCTCCCAAGTCCTTCATATCATCTTTATTTGGACAACCATACCCTTACGTCGATAACACTTGATGTTGTCGCCAACCACCAAAATGTCATCTCGTATAGTACAAAATACCACTACGTTTACATCTATCTGATATACACAAGACTCATCCGAACTTTGAATAAATCCATAAGCTGGATTTACCTCCTCAGCGGATGTCCCAAGACTTCAAAGCTTGATCCATTAACTGACCGATTAAGCTTATATACAATACGCTCTTTGCCCTTAGCAATGAATCCCTCTGGTCGCTTCATGTAGATGGATTCCTCAAGACTTCCACTAAGGAATGCTGTCTTGACATCCATCTTTCACACCTCATAATCCATATGAGTTGCTATACATAAAAGCTCCCAGACCTGTCTTGAATCCATAGATTCAATCTCAGTATTTATTGCACTTTACAAAGATGCTGTATTTATATCTTGGATTGCCTCGTCGTATGTCAAGGGATCAGGTTCATGTTTGCTAGGGACCAAATCAGAAGATTTGTCCAAAAACATGAATCTGAGAGGTTGTCCAACAACCCTCCTACTACGATGAGGTATCACCTATGTATCCTCTGTGACATGCGGTGCAGTGACATGTGGTATATCCTCTTGTACCGGTGGTACTAAAGAAGTGACTTCCCTTTTAACTCCTCCAGAACAATTTCACTCTTAGGCTTGTGGCTTATCACATAGTCTTCCTCTAGAAATCTGGCATTCGTGTTAACGATCACCCTCTGATCTCTAGGACTACAAAACAAGTCAGAATAACTCATCATCGATCTAATCATCTTCATAAGAGTCCTATTCCTTCGCTCTGCTGCAGATTCTGTTTGGGGTATGCCAGGTGCAGTCAATTGGGATTGAATCCCAGCCTCTGATAAGTAGTTCCTAAACTCTCCCAAGAGGTTGTCACCACCACGATCAGATCGTAGTGTCATCTATATCTTGAATAATCGTCTATGAAAGAGACGAAATATTCAAGATTACCTCTTGCCTAGATAGTCATAGGACCTCACAAATCAGAATGAACCATTTCTAACAAATCTTTGGCTCTATACCCCTTGGCCTTAAAAAGGCCTCTTGGTCATCTTACCCTCCAAGCAAGATTCGTAGGTTGGTAGATCCTCCACCACCAATGAACCCAAAGGTCCATTGGCTATCAACCTTTGAATTCTGCTTAGGTTAATGTGACCAAGCCTAAGAAGCCAAAGATATGCTTGGTTCATTTTCGAAGGTTCTTTTCTCTTATTGGAATTAGAAGATGAGTTACTATTTGCATCGTGGGAGCTTGTGGTTCAAGTTATAAATTTCCTATCTATGTACCTGAATAGATAATGTCCCTATTCCTTTTATAACAAATCTGTCATGAAAAGAAATAGATTATCCATCCAAAAACTATTTAGAAACTGAAATCAATTCTTTCTAAATAAGGGTACATAAAGGAAATTCTTAAGAACCAAAAACCTTTATTTTTCTCAAAAGATAAATAAAACATCTCCCACTGCAATAGCCACCATCTTCATGGCATTGGCCAAGTAAATGGTAATATCCCCTTTAGTTAGTCGTCGGGTTTCCTAGAACCCCTGCAAAGTGTTGCAGACATGATTAGTGGCTCTCGTATCTACACACTAGGTGCCGGTAGATAATGCCTCTAACCATGTTTCAACGACTGGACCAAAGGATATACCTTTGTTCTTCTTTGGATTGGGACAGTCTTTCTTCCAATGTCCATCCTGCTAGTAAGTGAAGTACTTGCCTTTCGGCTTCTTCACTCCTCCATGAGATCCTCCCACCACATTTGCTCCACCTTGTTTCTCCTTCTTCTTGCCTTTCGGCTTAGAAGTAGAAACCTTTTTGAGCAACCATGGCTTGAGGATACTCTTCGAAGAGTGCATACTAGCAGATAAGACAATATTTGGATTCATTTCCAATCAATATAATTTGGGTACAGTAAGTTTATTTCCTTTAGTATCAAAATAAGTGGACTGAAAGTCATTTTGAAAATCCTAAGAATCACAATGATCAAAACTTTAGATTTCAAATTTTATTGATTCCTCAAAACAATAAAATTCCGAAATCAACCAACACCTCAAAACACCGAGAATATCACATGCCACGATAGTGTGGACGTATACGAATTCTACATTTATAAGAGGAGGTTTTACCCATTAATTTTATTATCTTGTCAACCTTACTTTTTGACAAATAAAATTAATAGTTGGTTCCTCTTTGGCCCTACAAATAAAAGCAGTGACTCCGATGGGGAGGATACTTTTTATTTGCATCTAAGTGTGTACCATTACACGATACTAAGGGAATTATCTCGGATTATGTGCCTTACCGATGGGGAAGTACACACGCTCCTAAATAATTCCCTATAACCATTATTTGACCTAGTGATCCGCAAACAAACTCATCCGATGGGGAGGAAGGCACTCAGAGCCGACGCGTAAGTTTGTTGCATCACATGTCAAATTGTAATGGAGGCCGCGGGAATTAATTAAAATATCCCTCTCCCACTTAGTAAATTGAAAATGAGGAATTTTCAAGCACACACCACATGCATATAAAACAAATCAGCAATAAATATGGAAAAATCAGAATTTTTCCAACTATTATGGCATTGTTCTCCAATATGCGTCCTGTCGTGTCGCCACCTCGTCCGCTCCATCTTTTCCCGTGCGCAAGTCACCAAAGAGTTCCGAGCCGAGATAAAACATTTTAATTTACATCCATCGATCCTATACTCCACGAAGGAGTGTACATGAAATCTAGATCGAAAGTAAAATAAAATAAAGAGTGGCTAAACAATGTCGTATTCAATTACAAAAATTAAATACTAATTTAGCCTCGTCAACCCCGAGGATTCAAATAATATACAATCACACACACATGCAATCACATACACACATATATCGCCATAATAGTTGGATCTTATGCCTGCAACTGAAAATTTAGCCTACGCACATCCTACTATTATCCGGCATACACAATATATGATAAATGCGTGAAAGTAACCGAATCCAAAACACACAAAACCGGAAACCGTGTCTCTGATACCAATTGTTGGCAATCGTGCTATTTCTCGGAATGCTCATAGGCTCCCATGGCCCCGGATTATAATTTTCACTAATGAAAACTAATCCGGATGGGATGAGTTTCCTAAGCACAACCAATTCGTCGTCGTGCTAACGACTTGAGCGATCGCTTGAACAAACTAGTTGTTCAAGCAACACAACTCTTCTAGTCGGTTGCGCGGAAGAGGCAGGATTGCGGTTTTGTGTTTCTTATCGGGGTCCATGATTATACAAATACATACTAGTATAATCAACATATACTAACATAAAGAACATAAGCTAGCATATCAATAAGAACATGCAAAGAACAATAATAAAAGTTATAAAACTTTTATACCTCTTGATCTTCTATCGTATGTCCTAACCTCCTTGTAGACTTCGTGTGGGCGAAGATCCTCCACAAGTTGAAGCTTCCTAGATCTTCTTCAATCCAAAGAATGAAGAACTCTCTTTCCCTTCTTGCTTGAGCCAACCACCAATCCATAAAGGATTGATGCCGCCGGCCCTAAGAATAGAGAGAATAATATGGAAACAACCAAGGAACCGAACTAGGGACAAACCCTTATTTTGGTGCCGCCGGCCAAGATGGAGGTAAGAGGATAAAGGGAATATGTTGGGCGCCGGCCACGGTGGAGGGAATAGAGGAAGGATCCGGCCACAACCTAGGAAGAGGAAGAGCTCCTCTCCTATAGTTGCCGCCCACCTTCCTTGCATACCCTAGCCGCCCAACCATAAGAGCCAAACCCTAATTAGGGTTTCCTCCTTAGGTCTTCTTGCCGCCCATCCAAGGTGGAAGGAGGAGATCTAAACCGGCCACCTTTCCTAGGAAGAAGAAGAACTCTTCCACAAGATGCCGCTTACCCTCCTTCCAAACCTTGGCCGCCCATGCAAAGGAGCCAAACCCTAATCAAATTAGGGTTTCCTCCTTAGGGTTTCTTGCCGCCCAACCATGGTGGAGAGAAGAGATCTAGGTGCTAGCCACCTTCAAGGAAGAAGAAGAGATCTTCCTCAAGTTGCCGCCCACCCTTCTTTCCTTACCTTGGCCGGCCAACCCAAGGAGCCAAACCCTAATTAGGGTTTGCTCCTTAGGGTTACTTGCCGCCCAAGCTAAACCCTTATTTCCATCATCCAACATCAATCACTCTCTTCCTTTTCCGCCCAACCTAGCCACCCTTTTATAGAACTTAGAGAAAATTGGTTATTGATGAGGTAGCCAAAAATATAGGAACTAATTCCCAATTTTTTCTTGCCCACCTTATCCAACCTTTCCTCTCCCTTTTATATAGAGTTAGGTTTAGGCCTTGGTTTAATCTCCACCGTCGGTTCTAGGGTTTTAATCTCAACCGTCAAATTTAGAGATTTAATCTCAACCGTCGGTTCTAGGGTTTTAATCCCAACCGTCGGATCTAGAGATTTAATCTCAACCGTCAGTTCTAGGGATTTAATCCTAACCGTCGGATCTAGAGATTTGTTTTCCATCATTTGATCTAGACTTCATGAGGTTTATATTAGGCTACGATAGGGACCATGAGGAGGAGTTGGGTCTTGGCCACCCGATGGATCGGAACCACACAAACTTGATCCATCAATGATGTTCCATTCCACTAGAGGATCATCATCGAACTACCTCACCAACCCCCATAAATTAATATGGGCTCCATATATTATTTGTACATCCATCTCCCCGTGTTTAAGATATCGAATGTCCGTCAATTGATTGATTTACTGACCATCAATCAATTAACATCTAACTCCTCGAGTAGTACCACTCAACCTTATCATCATGTTGACTAAGTCAACCTGCAGGGTTTACATGATGAACCTTATGAGCTCCTCAAGGGGACATCATCAACCTAATACATAGGACACAGATTCCTCCTATAATCAATGGCACACCATGTAAATAATATCATTTCCCAACTTACCGAGCATATTGATTTAATCCATAGAAATATCACCCTCTGGTAAATCAAAGAAATAAATACTAAGTACATGTGTCCGTTATTATATCGGGATTAAGAGCATGTACAACATAATATCCAAGGTCCGATTCAATTATGTAGTCAGCAACAAATTGAATCACCTCTATGTCGGTCCTGCTCAATACACCTAAGTGTACTAGTGTAACTCTATGTTCAAGACAAAACAATACCAAGCTACACTACAACCATGCCAATGGTTTGTCCAAAACCATCTTGGTTGTGAGCCTTTACTTATATTCTACAAGGGACTGATAACATGATCTTCTGTGCCGCACCCAGGCACCATGTTATCTACAATGTAAAATATTAGACAATATGCACACATATAAATATAACGTGCAAACAATGATCGTGTGATTCTTATTTCAAAATAAAGATGTCCATACAAAAGAGCTAGGCTTTCAGTATACATCCCAACAATTCTACCTTTCAGGCTTGGAGTTCCTTTATCTAAGGAGATGTGTCCAAGATCATCTGAGGAGATAGACGAGATGAAGGCGGTTCCTTATGCTTCGGCAGTAGGAAGCCTCATGTATGCGATGCTCTGTACGAGACCAGATATCTGCTTAGCCGTGGGCATGGTCAGCAGATATCAGAGTAATCTAGGACAGGGACATTGGACTGCGGTAAAGCATATATTGAAGTACCTGAGAAGAACTAGGGATTATATGCTAGTTTATCGGGCAGACCAATTACTCCCTGTGGGTTACACGGATTTCGACTTCCAATCTAATAGGGATAATAGTAAGTCTACCTAAGGTTTTGTGTTTACTTTGGGAGGTGGAGCCATTGTATGGAGGAGTATCAAGCAGAAGTGCGTGGCGGACTCCACCATGGAAGTTGAGTATGTGGCGGCCTCTGAGGCGGCCAAAGAAGCTGTATGGCTCAGGAACTTCCTGATGGACTTGGATGTGATTCCTGGTTTGCCCAGAACTATCACAATTTATTGTGATAATAGTGGTGCAGTTGCAAACTCGAAGGAACCACGAGCCCATAAGGCAAGTAAGCACATAGAGCGCAAGTACTACCTGATACGAGAAATCGTAAAGAGAGGAGAAGTTGTTGTGGCCAAGATTGCATCGGAGGATAACCTAGCAGATCCTTTCACTTAGTCCCTTCCGGTGAGAGCTTTTGATAGACATGTGGAGGGAATGGGGATAAGATGTATGGCAGTTTAAGGACAGCATAGTCTTTTAGTATAAGTGGGAGATTGTAGGGATGTATACTGAAAAGTCTATCTTTTGTATGAACATCTTTATTTTGAAATAAGAATCACATGATCATTGTTTGCATATTTTTATGGTTATGCAATATTGTCTAAATACTTTACATTGTAGATAACATGGTGTGTGGTGTCACACGGGAGATCATGTTATCGGCCCCTTGAAAAGTATAAGTAAAGGCTCACAACCGAGATGGTTTTGGACAAACCATCGGAATGGTTGTAGTGTGATTTGGTATTGGTTTGTCTTGACCATAGAATCACACTAGTGCACTTTGTGTGTATTGAGCAGGACTGACTTAGAGGTGATTTGATTTATTGTTGACTACATAATCGAATCGGACCTCAGATATTATATTGTACATACTCTTAATCCCGATATAATAACGGGCACATATACTTAGTACTCATCTCTTTGATTTACCAATGGGCGAGATTTATAGATTAAATCGATAGGCTCGGTAAGTTGGGAGATGATATTATTTATATGGTGTGCCGTTGATTATAGGAGGAAACCGTGTCCTATATATTAGGATGATGATGTCCCCTTGAGGAGCTTATAAGGTTCATCATGTAAACCCTGCAGGTGGACTTGGTCCGGCATGATGAAAAGGTTGAGTGGTACTACTCATGGAGTTAGATGTTGATTAATTAATGGTCAGTAAATTAATTAATCGATGGACATTCGAGATCTTATACATGGAGAGAAAATTTACAAATAATATATGGAGCCCATATTATCATATGGGGGTTGGTGAGGTAGATCGATGATG
Source organism: Wurfbainia villosa (assembly GCA_025175895.1). Classification (NCBI taxonomy): domain Eukaryota; kingdom Viridiplantae; phylum Streptophyta; class Magnoliopsida; order Zingiberales; family Zingiberaceae; genus Wurfbainia; species Wurfbainia villosa. Next base: position 29,003,012 of record CM046000.1, on the reverse strand, counting down.
ATCCTTTAGTGGATTGGATCATCATTAGTGGATCGGACTTTATGTGGGCTTGATCCATGGGTGGCCAAGATCCAACTCCTCCTCATGGTCCCTAATGTAGCCTATTAACACCTCATGAAGCTTAGATCCAATGGATAGAAACAAAATTCTAAGATCCATAGGTAGAGATTAAATCTCTAAGATCTGACGGTTGAAATTAAATCTCTAGATCCGACGGTTGAGATTAAATCCCTAGAACCAATGGAGGAGATTAAATCATGACTTATCCCTAACTCTATAAAAGGAGGGAAAGGGGGTTGGCGTGAGGAATATCCAAGAGAGCTAGGGTTTTGGGCGGTAAGAGAGGAATCCTAGTTGAGATAGGATTAGGGCTAGGGTTTGGAGGCTTGGGCGGCACCAAATAAGCAAGGTTTTCCTTTCTTCTTCTTTCTTCATTGGCCGGCGTTGATCAGCTTTTCTAGCCCCTTTCCAACCTTGGCCGGCGGCCAAATCTTCTCTTCTCCTTATCCTTAGGTGGTGGAAACAAGATATAGGGTTTTCCCTTGGTGTCGTGGCCGGATTCCATCACATACTCCTCCTCCTAGTTGGCCGGTGGCAAGGATTCTATTTGTTCCTTGTTGGTTGATTTTAGGGAGGAGAAGAACTTTGTTTCTATTCTTCCTCTTGGTTTGGAAGAGCAAGGAAGGAAGATTAGCGATCTTAGAGCTTCGACTTTTGGTAGATCATCGCCCACACGACGTCCGAAAGGAGGAAGGTCATACATTAGAAGATCGAGAGGTATACCTATTCTTCATTCTCTTTTGTTACTTGCTTGTTTTTGTTTTTCAATTATGAGCATGATATAAATCTGTATGTGGCTAAATAATACTTGGATCCCGAGCATAAACACGAAAACAGACGATCCGGACATCGTCTATTCTGCGGCTACTCGTAGAATAGAGGTTGGTCTCTTGAACAACGTATTTGTTCAAGTGACCTCTCTAAACGAATAGCACGATGATGACTTGGTTATTTGGGAAATCCCTTTTTGCCTAGGATTAAATTTTTTAATCCGGGGACATCGATGGGATCGCCATGAACAAACGACCAAGGTGAAGTAGGAAGCGAAGTTTCCTCTCACGGATCAATGAAACCAAACCTTCAACTCGACTCACCTACTAAATTCATTTCAAATTCACTTTCCATAAGTGAAATGAATTCATTTAGTAGGATTGAGTTGGTGGTTCCGAAGATGATATCATCTACGTAAATTTGGGCTATGAATATGTCTTTACCTACGGTTTTTATGAAAAGGGTTGGGTCAACTACACCTTGATTAAATCCTTTGGACTTAAGATAAACCGAAAGCCTCTTGTACCAAGCTTGAGGAGATTGTTTAAGTCCATAGAGAGCTTTCTTTAACATAAGGACATGGTCGGATTTATCTTGGCTTTCGAAATGGGGGGGGGGGTTGACTAACATAAACCTCCTCTTTAATATATCAATTCAAGAATGTTGACTTTACATCCATTTGAAACAACTTAAATCCTCGATGTGTAGCATATGCTAATAACATTCGAATGGACTCTAATCTATCTACTGGGGCATAAGTCTCATCGTAATCTAAACCTTCAACTTGACTAAACCCTTTAGCGAATAATCTAGCTTTATTTCTAACTACTTCACCTTTATCGTCAAGTTTATTTCTAAACACCCACCTTGTTCCAACGATTATTTTATCTTTAGGTGGTGGCACTAATTCCCACACTTCATTCCTAGTGAATTGAGCCAGCTCTTCTTGCATTGCAATAATCCAATCGAGATCAAGAAGAGCTTGGTCAATAGTTTTGGGTTCAATTTTGAAAATCAAGGAGATTTGATTAAGGTTTCTGTATGAGGCTCTAGTTCAAACTCCTAGGCTTGGATCACCTATCACTTGGTCAATAGGATGACTCGTTTGAGTCCTAGTTTGATTAGAGTTTGAGTCATCTACCACTTGGTCAATAGGATGACTCGTTTGAGTCCTAGTTTGGTTAGAGTCATCTACCACTTGGTCGATAGAATGACTTGGTGGACTTAGGTTAGGATTAATACTAGACTTGATCTCCGGATCGGAGTTGAGTCTGATATGAATCGGCTCGCTAATTGGGGTTGTCGGGGGTTTTGTAGGTTCGTATCCTTCATCAAACACTACATTGATAGTCTCCTCGACTCTAAGGGTGTCATGGTTATATACTCTATAAGCTCTACTTGTAGTCGAGTGTCCTAGAAAGATTCCGGTCGAGGTTTTGGATGTAAATTTCCCTAGGTAATCCTTAGTGTTTAGGATATGTACCTTACACCCAAATACCCTAAAGTACTTGATGTTATGTATTTTATCGTGATAAATCTCGTATGAGGTCTTAAGGTGCCTCTTTACCATAAGGATCCTATTTTGGACGTAGCATGTTGTACTCACGGCTTCCACCCAAAACCTATCGGGTAGGTTATACTCGTTTAACATTGTCCTAGCGGCTTCTTGTAGGGTTCTATTTTTACGTTCTACTAGGCTATTCTATTGTGGGGTTCTAGGGCAAGAGAACTCATGGTGATATCCATTTAGGTTACAGAATTCTATAAAACTGTGGTTCTCGAATTCACCACCATGATCAGTCCTAAGTCTTTTGATTTTAAGATTTTGTTGATTTTCTATTAGTTTAAATAGGTTGATTAATTGATCTAGGGTATCACTTTTATGTTTGATGAATCTAATCAAAGTAAATCTAGAATAGTCGTCAATTATGACTAAGCATAATTTACTCCCATTAAGTTACTTAGCTCCGTGTGAATCAAATAGATCCATGTGTAGGAGATCAAGAACACTTTTGGTTCATTCTTGATTAGTTAGTTGATGTTGTGTCCTAGATTGTTTACCTTGTTGACAAGCATTACATATTTTATTATCCAAGTTAGTGAGGTTAGGCAAACCTCTGACTAAGTCACTCTGACTCATCTTGTGGATGAGTCTTGAGTGTGAGTGACCGAGTCATCAGTGCCACAACCATGATTCCACTTGCCGTGTCATAAGATACTTGGTTGAGGAGTTAGTTAAATTAATAATATAAATATTGTTATTTCTGGTTCCTTTAAGGATTGTTTTAGAGTTTCATTTGTATTAATTACACATTCATTTTCTAGAAATATGACCTTATAATTATTATCACACAATTAGCTTACACTAAGTAAATTATATTGAAAATTTTCTACCAATAAGGCATTTTGAATAATAAAGTTAGAGTTGAGCTCAATATCACCTGATCCGATGATTTTGAGCTTACCGTTGTTTCTGAAGGCTACCGATCCTTGTCGTTTGAATCGAAGCTTCGAAAACTTGAGTTGATCCCCGATCATGTGTCGGGAGCAACCACTGTCCAACATCCATTGATCCTACACGCAAGGTAGTTGGATCAGATATTGGATTTATTAAAGATTGGTTGAAAATTATTAACATAAATCATCTCAGCCATGTCTACATGGTCAAGCATGTTAACCCTATATGTTCTTGTGAGATGACTTCCAATTTTACTTGATTTAAATTTAATGATTTGAACACTTGTCAACCTTGTGTTAGATTCGGATTTGACCTTAGGCTCATCAAGTCACCTTTTCAAGATCATGACTTCCAGGTCGTGGCGAGGCACAGAGGCTTTCTTTGATCGAAAAAATGATCACTTCTTTAGACAAAGCCATTTTCAAGAAAATAGAGACTTGACTTACCTAAGACCACTTCCTGGTCTAACTAGTCTAGGATACGGCGAGGTAGCTTCAGCTAGTTTCGCTCGGTCTAGTGCACCGAACTAGATATGCCTTATCTAGCCCGAATACACAAGACTCCGCTTTCCTAGCGTACTATCATCTCGCCGCATCCTGGTACTATGTTACCAAGTATTGATGAGTTATAGTCCTATCTAACCATTCTAAAAAGAAAAATCAAAATAAATAACTAGCCTAAGCATGCAATTTCTAAGGTAAAACACAAACAAGTTTTGTACTGGCTCCCCCTGGACCGTTGAATCGATTCGGTCTCTCCACATAGTGGATTTGGTCCTTGGGAACCCGGTACTAGTTCGACCCTAAGTTTGAAATCAAAGTGGTCTTAGGGACCCATGCTTGGACATGTTTTTTATGTCGACTTACAATCGACATATACGACTTGTTGGTCGTATTTGAGCTAAACCCTAGTCCGACTTTGTTGTACACGACCCTTTGCGATCCAAGTAGGAGGTCAAGTCCTTTGAATCCTAAAGTGAACCTTTTCAACGTGTTCCTAAGATCTTCGACTTGACTCTTCAAGAGTGAGTTCTCAACTTCGAGCTTTTCAACCCGAGTTGAGTCCTCCTCTCGAACTCGACTAGTCAAAAAGGTTAGGGAGACCTCGTGTTTGAGGAGTTTAACTTCCTCAACCAGGGTCTCGACCTTGGACTCGAACTTAGCTAATTTCCTAGTTAAAAATTTAATTGCACTATAAAGTTTACTGATAAGGGATCGACTTACCTTGAGTGTATCTTTTGAACCGGATGCGTATCCATGGGTTGTCTTGAATAGCGCTTCGCAATCCGATTCGTCTTTGGTTTCAGATTCGTGTTCTGGTTCCGACTCCATCTCCGATTCAACTAGTTTAACCATGAGGACGCGATCATCATCTTCTTCCTCGGATGCTTCTTCCCACGTAGCGTTGAGTGCCTTTTTGTGTTTCAATGCTTTGCTCTTGAGCTTTGGACATTCAGACTTGATGTGTCCAAACCTGTTGCATTCATAACACCTAATATTAGAACTTTTAGGCTTACCTTCGTTGGGTCGAGTGATGGTTCGCTTTCGGCCCTTGACTATCCTCCGAACTAGGTTGACTAGTTCAGCCTCTATTTCCGGGTCGACCTTCGAATCGAACTATTCTTCTTCTTCCTTCGGGGGTTGCTTGCTCGCGGTTTTCTTCCTCGAACCTGCAAAAAGTGTTATACCCTTCTCGGGTTCCGAGTTAGACTGCTCATGAAGTTCAAAATCGGAAAACAACTCATCTAATCTAAGTTTTGAAAGATCCTTGGAGACCTTGTAGGCATCAACCATAGATGCCCACAAGGTAGTCCTAGGAAATGAGTTAAGAACATACCTAATAAGGTCGCGATTTTCGACCTTTTGTCCGATTGCGTGTAGGTTATTGACTATGTCTTGAATGTGAGCGTGAAGTTGCGTCGCCGTCTCGTGTTCCTGCATTTTTAGATTATATAACTTATTGAACAAAAGATCGCGCTTACATACCTTGGCTTCATCGGTCCCTTCGTGTAGCTCCACTAGTTTTGTCCAAAGGTCCTTTGCGCTGATGAAGGGGCCGACGCGATTAAGCTCCTCCTTGGACAAGCCGCATTGGAGGATTTGATTTGACTTGGCGTCGGTTTCGACTTGTTATTTTGTCACATTGGTCCATTGGTCATAATCCAAGGATTCACCCACTTCGTTAGTCAGAAGTGTGAATCCCGTTTGGATTATGATCCACATCTCGATTTGGGTTTTAAGAAAGCATTCCATCCGACCCTTCCAATAACAGAAGTCATCTCCATTGTAAAACAGAGGTCAGACGGTGCTAAAACCCTCGAGATGGGCCATTGAAACAAAAAAGACAAGAGGATGAAGCGGAAGAAACCTAAAAGCACAAACGATGGAAATGTCCCAAGACTCGCATCTTGGATTAGTAGTGCGGGAGAAGAAAAACTACACGAATGAAAAAGAAAGAATAAAAATTCGAAATAAACAGAAAATAAATTGAAAAAAAAATTCGTAGAAAGCTAGATTGGTGGTTTCACCAAATCTTAGCACCCCCAGCTCTGATACAAATTGTTGGATCGAGCGGATCGCTAGAGGGGGGGGTGAATAGCGATAAAACTTTTCGTACGAATTCGTTCGAGTAGACAATTAAATGCAGCGGAAAGATAAATGACAAATAAAAGAGACAGGTGGATTTTTTACTTGGTTTATAGCCTTCGGCTACTACTCCAAGGCCCTAGTGGTCCTTGACCAAGCACAGAGGGCAAAATACTAAACGAACTCCTCCTCATTGGAGGTAGGTGTTGATCGAATACAAGAAATCACAAAGCTTGAGGTAGAGGGACACTCCCCTCTCCTCGTTATGATAAAAATTCTAAGACAATAATATGAAGAAGATAAAATGAATTGATGCTTGTATCGACGAAAAATATAAACACTTAAACCTAGAGCATCAAAGAAGTAGCACTTCGTTGTCGGAGAGTTGCAATGTTGCGGAGGCTTTTTGGAAACTTAGAATTGATGAAAAACCCTAGGAGAGGCCCTCCTTTTATAGTCTTTGAGCCCCTTCTCGAGAGGAACTTCAGCCAATGATATTTGAGCACCAATCCCCTTGAAATGAGGTGATAAGCCTTGACTCCTCGAAGCTGATCCTTGACCATTAGTCGACTGATGGATGCATTAGTCGAATGCTGACCACAGGTAGTCGACTGATGGACGGCAGTCGAGTCCTCCAAGCTAGCAGTCGACTGATGCTAACTGAAATCAAAAGTTAGCTAAACAAAAACATTATTTCGACGGCCTCTGACTGTCCGATCTCGACCTAGACCATTCATGGGATGTCTTGGGTCAGATCTACGCTTAAGACCATCCCCATAAGGAGGAAACGACCTCTCTTACTCTCACACACTCACGAGCTTACCTCGATACTTACTGTGTCACTTTCGCCTCTGGCTTTCCACTCGATCCCTTCGACTTCCTTCGAAATCACTCGAGTGTCGCCCGACCACCGTGGCTTCCTTCGAGTGTCGCTAGCCTTTAGCTCCAGCGTTGACACTTTTTTGCACACTCGATTTACCTCGTGAGATAACAATATGAGCTTAACTTTGTATCGTTTACTATAATCAAAACTCAAGTTCGACTTCGGTGCCTACTGCACCAACAATGCACTGTTGAAGATTATAGAAGCAAAAAATTATTCCGATCTGACTAGGTGAAGCCCTAGGTCAGATTGTCCATATGGTGCCGGATCAGAGGATTCGGGTTCAAGGTAGATGCACTGTTGAAGATGACGGAAGCAAAAAATTATTACAATCTGACTAGGCAAACCCTTAGGTCATATTGTTTCAATTTTTTTATCTTGTCATCAGTTATAGCTATTATTCCTGTGTGGTGGTTGAACATAGGAGTCAAGTTCAAGGTAGATTCACTGTTGAAGATGACAGAAGCAAAAAATTACTCCGATCTGACTAAGTGAAGCCCTAGGTCAGATTGTCACAATTTTTTCAGCTTTTCTTTAGTTCAAGCTATTATCCCTGTGTGGTGGCGGATCTAAGAAATTGGGATCAAGGTAGATGCAATGTTGAAGATGACGAAAGAAAAAAAATTACTCCGATCTGACTAGGCAAAGCTCTAGGTCAGGTTGTCACTATTTTTTAAGCTTATCTTCAATTCAAGCTATTATCCCCGTGTGGTGGCAGATCAGAGGAGTCGAGTTCAAGGTAGATGGACTGTTGAAATTGACAGAAGTAAAAAATTATTCCAATCTGAGTAGGTGAAGCCCTAGGTCAGGTTGTCACTATTTTTTTAGCTTGTCTTTAGTTCAAGCTATTATCCCCGTGTGATGGCGGATCAGAGGAGTTGGGTTCAAGGTAGATGCAAAGATGAAGATGACGGAAGCAAAAAATTATTTTGATATGACTAGGTGAAGCCCTAGGTCAGATTGTCACTATTTTTTCAGCTTGTCTTTAGTTCAAGCTATTATCCCCTTATGGTGGCAGATCGGAGGAGTCGAATTCAAGGTATATCCACTGTTGATGATGACAGAAGCAAAAAATTATTCCGATTTGACTAGGCGAAGTTCTAGGTTAGATTGTTTAATTTTTTTAGCTTGTCTTTAGTTCAAGCTATTATCCCTGTGTAATGGCGGATCGGAGAAATCAGGTTGAAGGTAGATGCACTATTGAGGATGACAGAAGCAAAAAATTACTCCGATCTAACTAGGCCAAGCCCTAGTTAGATTGTCATAATTTTTCAACTTGTCTTTAGTTCAAGCTATTATCCCCGTGTGGTGGCGGATAGAAGAAGTTGTGATCAAGGTAGTTACACTGTTGAAGATGATAGAAGTAAAAAATTACTCTGATTTGACTAGGTAAATCCTTAGGTCAGATTGTCACTATTTTTTTAGCTTTTCTTCAATTCAAACTATTATCCCCGTGTGGTGGTGGACTGGAGGAGTCGGGTTCAAGGTAGATACACTATTGAAGATGACAAAAGCAAAAAAATTACTCCAATCTAACTAGGCGAAGCCCTAGGTCATATTAACACTATTTTTTCAGCTTGTCTTTAGTTCAATCTATTATCCCATGTGGTGGTGGATCGGAGGAGTTGGGTTCAAAGTAGATCCACTGATGAAGATGACGGAAGCAAAAAAATATTCTGATCTGACTAGACGAATCCCTAGGTCAGATTATCACTATTTTTTTAGCTCGTCTTCAGTTCAAGCTATTATCCCCTTGTGGTGGCAGATAAGAGGAGTCAGGTTCAAGGTAAATGCACTGTTGATGATGACTGAAGAAAAAAATTACTCTGATCTGACTAGACCAAGTACTAGGTTAGATTGTCACTATTTTTTTAGCTTGTCTTCAGTTCAAGCTATTATCCTCGTGTGGTGGCGGATCGGATGAGTCAGATCCAAGGTCGATCCATAGTTGAAGATGATGGAAGCAAAAAAATTACTCCGATCTGACTAGGAGAAGCCCTAGGTCATATTGTTACTATTTTTTTAGCTTGTCTTCAGTTTAAGCTATTATCTTCATGTGGTGGCGATCGGAGGAGTCTGGTTCAAGGTAGATTCTCTGTTGAAGACGATGAAAGTAAAAAATTATTCCAACCTAACTTGGTGAAGCCCTAGGTCAGATTGTCACTATTTTTTGTTTGTCTTCAGTTCAAGCTATTATCCCTGTGTGGTGGTGGATCGGAGGAGTTGGGTTTAAGGTAGATGCACTGTTGAAGATGACGAAAATAAAAATTTATTCCAATCTGACTAGGAAAAGCCCTAAGTCAGATCCTCACTATTTTTATATAGCTTGGCCTCAATCAAAGCTCTTATCCCTATGAGGTTGTGGATCGAAGGAGTTGGGTTCAAGGTGGTGTTGAAGATGATAGAAGTGAGAAATTTTATGCTAATCTGACTAGGCAAAGCCTTAGGTCAGATTGTTACTATTCTTTACTACTTTAATTTATCCCTATGTGGTAGTGGATAAGAGGAGTCGGAAGGCAAAAGAATGTTTCTATGACTGACTTGAGTAAAAAGTCATTTCCTGAAAGTTAGAGACACCCAGGAGGAAAAGGGGAATGTCAACGTGGTATTGGTGATTTTCTTTTGTTACACTTTTTCATTTTCCAAAATCAGAATTATATTGTTGCAGAGTAAGGTTACATTCATTACTTCCTAAGATCAGAAAAGAAAATACATTATAGAAAAATGAAAATTAAGGGGCTTCATGGATGATTCTCACTGGAGGTAGAACTGGGGCCCTACGATGACCTAATATGGCGAGGAGTTGTCTAACATGAGACTGGTTAATAGACTTGAGTCACGATAGAGTTCGTTGAGTCACTGCTAGTTATTGGTGCAGGGAGAAGTTGTGGGTAGAAGATAACTGCAGTTGACTCTGCAAATCTCCTACAAAATCTTCTAGCTCCTGTATGCGATGCTGGTCCGGTGTAAGGGGCTCAGGGGAAAGAGGTTTTCTTTCTTACTCCAAAGAGTCTACCATTCAGAAGGTAGAAGAATGAAGGTGTATATGAGAAAAAGTCATTGCTGGAAGTTTTTTATAGAGGAGAAAGGAGCATTCATTTGTCCTATTGGAGAAGAAGGAAAATAAAGGCTGATGAGATGGGAAGATGAAGAGATAGTGTTGGGGGTAGTTGATACATTAATGATGAGATGGCCGTTCATATCCTACAGAAGAAGTAAATATTTAGCGGGTGTAATCCAATCGTGATGTAGTTGTTTGCTTGTGATACTTTCTAACGTTGATATACACTGTAAGTTTTCTATTGCGAATCAAGCGTTAAAGTGGTCATCATCCAAGAAATGTTTCTGGCGATTATGGCAGTTATGTTGAATTTAATATTTTTTGCTTTTATAAATCAAATGATACTACCAATAAAGATATTCTTGGTTACAGAGATCTAAAAGTGCTAGAAGAGTCAACAGAAGACTCTCCTTCTTGATAGGGTGGTGAAACCATTGGAGGAGGAGGAATCTCAACCGGTGGAGGAGGAAGAATGTGAGCCGATGGAGGAGGAGGAATGTCAGATGGTGGAGGAGGAGGAATGTCAGCCGATGGAGGAGGAGGATCCATGAAAAGTTTCTATTGATATGAGGGAGGATTCCATAAACGATGACCGAATGAAGGGAAAGGAGATCAAAAGGATCTCCTAGAGCTAGGAGCCATTGTGTTAATGGGGCGTTAAAGGGGTGGAGGTTGATATGTCGAAGTTGTTGTAGAATGGGTGTTCTGATCGTTAGTTTGTTCTGTGTCGGAGCTTATGCTAAATGGATGTGAGGAGGAGGCCATGGGAGTAGTGTGAAGACAGAAAAACCTCGTGGAAAGTATTTATAGAAGGAAAAGAGCATTAATTTCCCTTTCTAGAAAAAGAAGAGGAATACGGAAGGATGGAGGGGGTAACTGAAGAGTTGGTGTGGGGAATAGGAAGGGCATTGATAATGAGATGACTGATCATGGTCCCACCTGGCCAAAGGGATAGGGGATAACCAGGTATGATCCGATTGTGGTGTAAAGTAGCCTAGTAGAATTGAATCTCGTTTGTTGGGGGAATTGAAGGGTGGATCCGAAGCTTTGCTTCCCACCTCGGTCGCTTGTGCATGACGATCCCATCTACGTTCCAAGATTAAAAAAAATTAATCCTTGAGGAAGAGGGATTACCCAAGCAACCAATCCATCGTCGTGCTATTCGATTTGAGTGGTCACTTGAACAAACTTGTTGTTCAAGCAACCTACCTCTTCTCTTCGATTAGCCACGGAATAGACGATGTATAGATCGTCGGTTTTTGTATTTATCTTTGGGGACCAAGTAAATTATCCAAATGCAATTACATACATCATATAAAGAAAAAAAAATGAAACTAAAACAAGAATTATACCTCTTGTTTACCTCTTGGTTTTCTATCGTATGTCCTATCCTACTCTTGAACGTTGTGTGTGTTAGTAATATATGAGAGATGTCCTAAGGCAATCGCCTTATGTATGAACCATTTATATGATAAATGAAGATTCACTATTTGAGTATACATGTTTTGTGTATTTGATTGGATCTTAAACTCATTTACTGAATGTCCACGATACGATTCACAGCATGAGAGAATTTGTGATTGGATCACAACTAGTGAGTATCTCTACATGTGTAATTGTTATGTATCAGAATTATCCCTAGTCGATGAATTGATGGATTTGGACACCATCAATTCTGTCGAGACTAGGACGAGGTATACTCCTTGGTGTATCCAAGCAGCTGATTCTCACTAGCTGGAGACATAGTGATGTCCGGAGTTAATCGTGGATGCTAGTTATGGTAACTAGTTCATTGGAGTGACCAGCCGTAAGACTTCATATGGTTCTCTGCATGTATAGATATGTCAATGAAGTTCTTACTGTAGCTTAAGTGCGATGTTCCTTTGACTTGCGGTATTCAAGTCATCTTGATCATGGAGACTTATGCTTTGACATCTTAAGCAAACATCTCTAAGGAGATGTGGACCCGGGATGATTGGGTATAAGTCGAAGTGATCGAAGGTGTTTGAATAGCCTATAAAGGATTCACCACTCCTTGCGAGGAGATGTATACCCATGGCCTCTCGTCGGATTGTTACTAAATTCTTTGGCCAAAATATTACATGTTTAGAGTAAAGTACTCTTCGATACATGTGCAGTAACTAGAATCCGTAGGACGAGGAAATGATACTTGGGCTAGGTGTGACATAGTCAGCCTAGTGGGGACTGACACTATAGACCATGTCCTGAACCAAGTGGGTATAAGATGAGTGAAGGGAATGGGGCACGAATCATTCGAGCTGCTGAAGGGTTTCAGAAATAGTTCTGGATCAACCGTTGATCTTTTCGGTTAATTGGGGATCATGATGCACTACTAGGTGCCACTCATGATCGTTCTATAATTAATGGTTAATTATAGACAACCAACATAAACCGAGAACCTATTTGGTCACACGCACAACGAGCGTAATCCGAAGGATTTAAAACGAGCTTGAGAATGGGATTCTCAGACCGAGAGAAACTAGGTTTGGTTTGACCAAACATGAAGCGAGCATGAAATCGTTTCAGTCGCAATGGAAGGGTGGATGGGCCGTGTCTTATGAAGACATAATGGATGAACTAAAATGGTTTGGTTCTAATCCAATGGAGGAGAATAAACAAAAAGGGTTTGGTTTATTTTAAACGAATGAACCAAAAGTTGGTTCGGTTCATTTTAACTTAAAATAAACCATCATGGTTTGGTTTATTTTAACTTATCTTAATGGAGCGGGTTAACGGGCCTAATGGTTATGATCTAATTACCATTAAGAGAATTAGTTCTCTATAAAAGAGGGCTTAAGGGATAATTAAGCTCTAATCCAAAACCCTAGCCCTAAGTTGCCGCCCACTTCATCCTCTCTAAGAGTTGGCGCCAACCTCCATTGCCGCCCAGCCCCTTGTGCCACTGTCCAGCTCCTTGCCGGCGTCGAAGCTTCAGCCGTTGATCCTCCGGCGACCCTCCGGTGATCTCCTTTAGGTTTGGCATCAAGGTGAGCTTTATCTTCCCTTGGTTGGCCGGCGCCTATCTCCTCCACCAAAGCTGTCCAGTTTTCTGGACAGCTTGTTCTCCTCTCGTCGGAGCGTCGTTTGGACGACGGTTAGAGCTCCGACAGCGGCTAACTTACCGAGGATTCGATCTTCGGTAATCCTCTGAGGTGGAGGACGAAGGATTCATCAATCGGTTGACGAATACCTCTCCGGAGAAGCGAGTTTTGAGAACTCAGTTTTGGATCCGAATTTTGATTCGGATCGTGATCATCTCTCGATCACGTCGTCTTCAACACGAGGCTAGTAACCCGTACGAAGACGAAGCTAGTGGCTTAGCGAAGTCATCCTAAGGATACTCGGCGTGGATACGGATAGAGACGATTCTAGCGAGGATCGTTTCGGTTGATGCCGTTCCCGCTACACGTGATACGAAAGGTATAACGTAGTTAAATTTCCTTTATTGCAAAATTTAAATTTACGGTTATGTCTACACATATTGTACTATGCATGCGTGTGATGTGTGTGTTTTAATAAATGTAGATTTATTATTTTTATTGCTTCTGCTGTGCTCATGTTTACGAAACATGATCGAACACACACACGCCGCGGTGCCGGAAACCCAACAGTGGTATCAGAGCCCAGGTTGTGTTTTGACATAATCGTAAAATGGTTTTGCGATAGTCATAATGTTATTTCTGGAAATTTTCTAATTTTGGAAATTTAGAAGTATTTATGGAAATTTTTCAATTTTGGAAAGTCTAGATGTATTTATGGAAATCTTCCACTTTTGGAAAGTTGGAAGTATTTATCGAAATTGATATTTTCCATAAATAAAATATTTGATTAGATTCTGGAAATTTGTTTCCTAATTTAATCATTATTTGATTTGGAGAATCAAATCTTAAAATATTTTATTTCCATAAGTAGTTTTGATGATTTAGGAAATTGGTTTCCTAAATTGATTTTCCTTAATCAATTATTTTCATAAATAAAATATGTGATTAGATTTGGAAATTTGTTTCCTAATTCAATCATGATTTGATTTGGAGAATCAAATCTTAAACATATTTTATTTCAATAAATAGTTATGAAAAATAAGGAAATTATGTACATGACATAATTGTATGCCATGTAATTGCATTAGATGCATAACATTATGCCATGCGTGTCATGACATGTAGATGTATGCCATGTATGCCATGCCATGTAGATAATAGTTATTTGCATGCAAAGAGGATGAGACATAAAACTTTAACTCAATATTAAAGCCTACACCTTCCATTAATATGGTTAGAACCAGAGTTCTGTTTCTTGTTTGGGTTGTTGGACTCACTCCAAGCCCTTGAAGCCAACTGAACATGTTCAAATCATTGGAATAGTTTAACTCTAATATGGTAAGAGTCAGAGGTCAATCGTTAGTTTGGGTTGTTGGACTCACTCCAAGCCTGGCTAATTGGTTGAATGCGCTCTAACCATATTAAAACTATTTCACGATTAATGGGTCGGCTCTAACTTGGAGCATCGATTTGTTGGACTCACTCCAAGGTCGATGTGAAGAGAGGTGAAGTTGGGTGCTATGCATATGATGCATACTTGTTAATGTGTTAACAACCCAATGTATGTGTAAACATTCAATTAGTTGATAGCACATTGTGATAGTTACATATACATGATATGTAATCGGTATACTTGATACCCACCATCATAGCTAAGAATGGCTTGTTGGACTCACTCCAAGGTTGTTCTTATCTATATTGGATATCAGCCCATTCGGAGATTGACCTACGATCTCCCGAATTGATTTCAAGGGTTTTTGAATTCGAAAAAAATGAATGGGATTTTGTAAATGTATGTGGATGCATTTTAAAATCATCTTTCTCATATATGCTCGTTTTGTATTTCTAGGTTAATCGCTTGATCATGATGTCTTTGAATTTGCGCTATATTTTGAATTCGAATAAATTGACTAGGCCGAACTTCTTGGACTGGCTTAGAAACTTGAGAATTGTTCTCAAGGCAGAAAAGATTGAGTATGTCCTCGAAGCGTCTCTTCCCGCCCGTCCTAGTGATGATGCAACACTGGACCAATTGTTGGCCCATCAGAAACATATGAGTGATTCTGAGCAAGTGAGTTACATCATGCTAGGGGAGATGGTACCCGAGCTGCGAAAGCAGCATGAGCATATGGATGCTCATACCATAGTCCTTCATCTTTATGAGTTGTTTGATGAGCAAGTGAGATTCGAAAGGTTCGAAGTCTCCAAGCTCCTCTTCACCTCTGAGATGCAAGAAGGTTCATCTGTGGTACTGCTCAACATACTGAAGACTGTGGAGCCTTCTGAGAAGCATGAGCAGGGGACGGTGCTGTTAGTTGATTCCTCGAAGAAAGGTTCTAAGAGGAAGTCAAAGGAACAACAGAAGGGAAAGAAGAGAAGGGATAAGAAGGTAGAACTAGCACAAAAGGAAACTTGCCATCAGTATGGCAAGGAGAGCCATTGGCGAAGAAAGTGCAAGATTTATCTTGAGTCCGTGAAGAAGAATAAGGCATCGGATGCCCCATCTTCCTCAGATATCTTCGTTATTGATTGTCATTCTATTTCCTCAGACACTTGGGTATTGGATACTAGGTGTGGCTCATATATATGTAAAGACATACATGGGCTAAGAAATAGAAGAAGACTCGTCAAGGGAGAGTCAAATTTACGTGTTGGGAATGGAGCAAAGGTTGCTGCACTCGCCATCGGAACGTATTTGTTGAGACTCCCTACAGGACTTGTCTTAGAACTGGACAATTGCTTTTATGTTCCTTCATTGATAAAGAACATCATTTCTATTTCTTGTTTAAATAGAAATGGGTACCATTTGACTTTTAGTAACAATTGTTGTTACATAACTTTGAATGGAGTTCTTTATGGGACTGGAACTTTAAGCAATGGTATTTATACGTTGGACGTATCCAGTGACATTTTCAATATTGAAGCGAGCAACAAGCGTGCTCGAAAAGATAATCAATTAGACTCCTATATGTGGCATTCTCGTCTTGGCCATGCAAGTAAGAAACGCATGTCCGAATTACACCGATGTGGAATTGCGAATCGTTGAATTGGATTCATACGATACATGCGAATCATGCTTAAAAGGCAAGATGACTAAGTTACCTTTCTTGGAAAGGTGAGCAGTGGGAGAGTTACTAGGTCTAATACATCGATGTATGTGGACCTATGTCAACTCAAGCTTTAGGAGGCTATAGCTACTTCATTACCTTCACCGATGATCACTCACGGTTTGGGTATGTGTTCTTGATGAAACACAAGTCTGAAGCCTTTGAAAGGTTGAAAGAATTCAGAAATGAAGTAGAGAAACAACATGACAAGAGTATTAAAATACTTCGATCGGATCGAGGTAGTGAATACTTAAGTCAAGAGTTTCTTGATTATCTAAGAGACAATGGCATATTGTCTCAATAGACTCCGCCATATACACCACAGCATAATGGTGTATCCGAGAGGCGTAACCGGACCTTGTTGGACATGGTCAGGTCAATGATGAATCATGCGACTCTTCCCAAGTCCTTTTGGGGCTATGTACTTCAGACAGCTGTTTACTTGTTAAATAGAATGCCTACCAAGGTAGTCTCAACTACTCCATATGAGATATAGAATAGTAAGAAACCTCATGTATCTTACTTGAAGATATGGGGTTGTCCTGCTTATGTGAAGTGGACAGTATCAGACAAATTGGATGCTAAGTCTGATAAATATCTATTTATTGGATACCCTAAGGAAACAAGGGGTTACCAATTCTATCATCCTGCGGAACAAAAGGTGTTTGTTTCAAGGCATGCTGTGTTTCTAGAGAAAGAGTTTCTCTTGCAAGAAAACAGTGAGAGTGTCGTCGAGCTTGAGGAGGCTCGAGAGACTCAAATAGACATTGATGAGATACCTGGTGAAGCTGTGATCGACAACTCATAGTGATGAGCAATCATTTGGACCTATTGTAACACCACATCTTCGTAGATCTGGTAGAACACATAATATTCACGAGAGATATGGATTTCTCGTAAGTGAATCGAGCGACGTGTTACTCATTGATGATGAGAGCCTACGGTTATGAAGAAGTCTTGATAAGTTGAGAAGGGATAAGTGGCTTGGTGCCATGAAGTCGGAAATGGATTCCATGTATGAAAACCAAGTTTGGAACTTGGTTGACCCACCTGAAGGCATAAAGCCTATAGGGTGCAAGTGGGTTTTCAAGAAGAAAACCGACATGGATGGTAATGTGATTACCTATAAGGCTAGATTGGTGGCGAAAGGATATCGTCAAAAGCAAAGTGTTGATTATGACGAAACCTATTTGCCTGTAGCTATGCTTAAATCCATTCGGATGCTCCTGGCCATAATGGCTCATTATGATTATGAGATATGGAAGATGGATGTGAAAACAGCTTTCCTTAATGGAAAACTGCTCGAGGACGTGTATATGATATAGCCTGAGGGTTTCACATCAGTTGATAAAACCAAGGTATGCAAATTGCGACGATCCATTTATGGATTGAAGCAAGCATCCAGGAGCTGGAATATCCGTTTTGATGAGACAATCAAAAAGTTTGATTTCTCACAAAATCCAGACGAACCTTGTGTGTACAAGAAGGTTAGTGGGAGTGCAATCGTGTTCCTAGTATTATATGTCGATGACATATTACTTATAGGAAACGATGTTTCAGTCTTACAGTCAGTTAAGGTTTGGTTATCCAAGACATTCTCCATGAAAGACCTGGGAGAAGCAACCTACATCCTCGGGATTAAGATCTATAGAGATAGATCGAAACGGTTGCTTGGTCTTTCGCAGTCTACATATATAGACCGAGTGCTAAAGAGGTTTAGCATGTCGGAATCCAAGAAAGGTTTCCTACCCATCAGGCATGGGATACACCTTTCGAAGTCTATGTGTCCGCGCATAGAAGACGAGAGGATTTGCATGAGTAAGATTCCCTATGCATTTGCAATAGGATCTATCATGTATGCTATGTTATGTACGAGGCCCGATGTATCGTATGCTCTGAGTGTCACGAGCAGATACCAGTCTGATCCAGGAATGGATTATTGGGTGGCTGTTAAGACAATCCTTAAGTACTTGAGAAGAACTAAGGATGTGTTCCTAATATATGGAGAAGGGTACATGGTGATACGTGGGTATACGGATGTCAGCTCCAGACAGACAAGGATGATTCCATGTCTCAGTCTGGGTATGTATTCACCTAGAATGGAGGCGCAATAAGTTGGAAAGGTTCCGAGCTTGATGCTATAGCGGATTCTGCCACTAAGGCAGAATACATTGCAGCTTTGGAAGCAACAAAAGAAGCGGTTTGGATCAATAAGTTCATCTCTAAACTTGATGTGGTCTCATCAATGATCCAAACATGTGCTTGCCGCTATCATCTTATCAGAGAGATCATCAGTAGGAACGAAATACAAATCGAGAAAATTCCCACTGAAAGGAACTTAGCGGATCCTTTGACTAAGGCATTACCTCAAAGTAAGTTTGAGGGTCATGTTAGAGCTTATGGTATTGGATACCATAGCGATTGACATTAGGCCAAGTGGGAGCCTGTTAGTAATATATGAGAGATGTCCTAAGGCAATCGCCTTATGTATGAACCATTTATATGATAAATGAAGATTCACTATTTGAGTATACATATTTTATGTATTTGATTGGATCTTAAACTCATTTACTGAATGTCCACGATACGATTCACATCATGAGAGAATTTGTGATTGGATCACAACTAGTGAGTATCTCTACATGTGTAATTGTGATGTATCAGAATTATCCCTAGTTGATGAATTGATGGATTTGGACACCATCAATTCTGTCGAGACTAGCACGAGGTATACTCCTTGGTGTATCCAAGCAGCTAATTTTCACTGGCTGGAGACATAGTGATGTCCGGAGTTAATCGTGGATGCTAGTTATGGTAACTAGTTCATTGGAGTGACCAGCCGTAAGACTTCATATGGTTCTCTGCATATATAGATATGTCAATGAAGTTCTTACTGTAGCTTAAGTGCGATGTTCCTTTGACTTGCGGTATTCAAGTCATCTTGATCATGGAGACTTATGCTTTGACATCTTAAGCAAATATCTCTAAGGAGATGTGGACCCGGGATGATTGGGTATAAGTCGAAGTGATCGAAGGTGTTTGAATAGCCTATAAAGGATTCACCACTCCTTGCGAGGAGATGTATACCCATGGCCTCTCGTCGGATTGTTACTAAAGTCTTTGGCCAAAACATTACATGTTTAGAGTAAAGTACTCTTCGATACATGTGCAGTAACTAGAATCCGTAGGACGAGGAAATGATACTTGGGCTAGGTGTGACGTAGTCAGCCTAGTGGGGACTGACACTATAGACCATGTCCTGAACCAAGTGGGTATAAGATGAGTGAAGGGAATGGGGCACGAATCATTCGAGCTGCTGAAGGGTTTCAGAAATAGTTCTGGATCAACCGTTGATCTTTTCGGTTAATTGGGGATCATGATGCACTACTAGGTGACACTCATGATCGTTCTATAATTAATGGTTAATTATAGACGACCAACATAAAACGAGAACCTATTTGGTCACACGCACAACTAGAGTAATCCGAAGGATTTAAAACGAGCTTGAGAATGGGATTCTCAGACCGAGAGAAACTAGGTTTGGTTGGACCAAACATGAAGCGAGCATGAAATCGTTTCAGTCGCAATGGAAGCGTGGATGGGCCGTGTCTTATGAAGACATAATGGATGAACCAAAATGGTTTGGTTCTAATCCAATGGAGAAGAATAAACCAATGGGTTTGGTTTATTTTAAACGAATGAACCAAAAGTTGGTTGGGTTCATTTTAACTTAAAATAAACCATCATGGTTTGGTTTATTTTAACTTATCTTAATGGAGCGGGTTAACAGGTCTAATGGTTATGATCTAATAACCATTAAGAGAATTAGTTCTCTATAAAAGAGGGCTTAAGGGATAATTAAGCTCTAATCCAAAACCCTAGCCCTAAGTTGCCGCCCACTTCATCCTCTCTAAGAGTTGGCGCCAACCTCCATTGCCGCCCAGCCCCTTGAGCTGCCGTCCAGCTCCTTGCCGGTGTCCAAGCTTCAGCCAGTGATCCTCCAGCGACCCTCCGGTGATCTCCTTTAGGTTTGGCATCAAGGTGAGCTTTATCTTCCCTTGGTTGGCCGGCGCCTATCTCCTCCACCAAAGCTGTCCAGTTTTCTGGACAACTTGTTCTCCTCTTGTCGGAGCGTCGTTTGGACGACGGTTAGAGCTCCGACAGCGGCTAACTTACCGGGGATTCGATCTCCAGTAATCCTCTGAGGTGGAGGACGAAGGATTCGTCAATCGGTTGACGAATACCTCTCCGGAGAAGCGAGTTTTGAGAACTCGGTTTTAGATCCGAATTTGGATTCGGATCGTGATCATCTCTCGATCACGTCGTCTTCAACACGAGGCTAGTAAACCGTACGAAGATGAAGCTCATGGATTAGCGAAGTCATCCTAAGGATACTCGGCGTGGATACGGATAGAGACGATTCTAGCGAGGATCGTTCCGGTTGATGCCGTTCCCGCTACACGTGATACAAAAGGTATAACGTAGTTAAATTTCCTTTATTCCAAAATTTAAATTTACGGTTATGTCTACACATGTTGTACTATGCATGCGTGTGATGTGTGTATTGTAATAAATGTAGATTTATTATTTTTATTGCTTCCGCTGTGCTCATGTTTACGAAACATGATCGAACACACACACGCCGCGGTGCCGGAAACCCAACAGTGTGGGCAATGATCCTCCAAGAGATGAAGCCTCCTAGATCGCGTATCTTCCTTTCCTTGTTCGCTCCGAACAAAGGAAGACAATAAAAGACTTCTTCTTCTCCTATCTAGTGTCGACCACCAAGCCAAGGAACTTGATGTTGCCGCCGGCCATGGAGAGAATGAAGGAGATAGTGCCAGCCCTTTCCTATAGAGAGGGAACTGTCGGCCACTTGGGGAAGAAGAAGAACCACCGGCCTATCAAGAAAAGAACGTCGACCACCAAATGAAGAAGAAGTTGCGCCGGCCACACCTTAGGAAGAGAGGTAGAAGAACCCTAATATCTCCTCCACTTCTTGTCGCCGCCCACTCTCCAAACCCTAATCCTTCTTGCCGCCCAAGCCAAGGAGAGGAAACCCTAGAAACCAATTGCTTGTTCTATATCCTTGCCGCCCAAGCCCTAGCCCTCCTTTTATAGAGCTAGGCTTAAGCCTTCTTTCAATCTCCACCGTCAGATCTAGAGATTTAATCTCCACCGTTAAATCAAAAGATTTAATCTCAACCGTCGGATCTAGGCTTTCATGAGGTTTTTAATAGACTACAATAGGGACCATGAGGAGGAGTTGGATCTTGGCCACCCAATGGATCTAGCCCACATAAAGTCCGATCCATTAATGTAATCCATTCCACTAGAGGATTATCATTGATCTACCTCACCAACCCCAATAAATAAAATATGAGCTCCATATATTAATTGTACAAATATCTCTCCGTGTTTAAGATATCGAATGTCCATCAATTAATTAATTTTACTAACAATTAATTAATCAACATCTAACTCCATGAGTAGTACCACTCAACCTCATCATCATGCCAGACCAAGTCCACCTACAGGGTTTACATGATGATCCTTATGAGCTCCTCAAAGGGACATCATCATCCTAATATATAGGACACGGTTTCCTCCTATAATCAACGACACACCATGTAAATAATATCATTTCTCAACTTACCGAGCCTATCGATTTAATCTATAAATCTCGCCCATTGGTAAATCGAAGAAATAAATACTAAGTACATATGCCCGTTATTATATCGGGATTAAGAGCATGTACACCATAATATCCGAGGTCCGATTCAATTATGCATCGGCAATAAATCGAATCACCTCTAAGTCGGTCCTGCTCAATACACACAAAGTGTACTAGTGTAATTCTATAGTCAGGGCAAACCAATACCAAATCACATTACAACCATACCAATGGTTTGTCAAAAACTATCTCGATTGTGAGCCTTTACTTACACTCTACAAATAACTGATAACATGATCTCCTGTGTGACACTACACACCATGTTATCTATAATGTAATGTATTAGACAATATGCATAACCATAAATATGCAAACAATCATCATGTGATTCTTATTTCAAAAATAAAGATGTTCATACAAAAGATAGACTTTTCAGTATACATCCCAATAATCTTCCACTTATACTAAAAGACTATGCTGTCCTCATACTGCCATACATCTGATTCCCATTCCCTCCACATGCCTATCAAAATCTCTCGCTGGAAGGGCCTTAGTGAAAGGATTTGCCAGGTTATCCTCTGATGCAATCTTGGCCACAATAACTTCTCCTCGCTTTACGATTTCTCGTATCAGGTGGTACTTGCGCTCTATGTGTTTATTTTTCTTATGGGCTTGTGGTTTCTTCGAGTTTGCAACTGCACCATTGTTATCATAATAAATTGTGATAGTTCTGGGCAAACTAGGAATCACATCCAAGTCCATCAAGAAGTTTCTGAGCCATACAACTTCTTTGGCTGCCTTAGAGGCTGCCACATACTCAGCTTCCATGGTGGAGTCCGCCACACATTTCTCCCTGACAATTCTCTATACAATGTCTCCACCTCCTAAAGTAAACACAAAACCTGAGGTAGACTTACTATTATCCCTATCTGATTAGAAGTCGAAATCTGTGTAACCCATAGGGAGTAATTGATCTGCCTGGTATACCAGCATATAATCCCTAGTCCTTCTCAAGTACTTCAATATATGCTTTACCGTAGTCCAATGTCCCTATCCTGGATTACTTTGATATCTGCTAACCATGCCAACAGCAAAGTAGATATCCAGTCTCGTACATAGCATAGCATACATGAGGCTTCCTACTGTCGAAGCATAAGGAACCGCCTTCATCTCCTCTATATCCTTTGATGTTCTAGGACACATCTCTTTAGACAAAGGTACTCCATGCCTAAAAGGTAGAAAACCTTTCTTGGAGTTCTGCATGCTAAAACGAGCTAAAATGGTGTCTATGTATGAAGCTTGAGATAAGCACAACATCCTTTTCCTGTGATCCCTTATAACCTTGATCCCAAGGATGTGTCCCACTTCTCCCAAGTCTTTCATATCAAATTGTTTGGACAACCATACCCTTACATCTGATAACACCTTGACATTTTTGCCAATTAACAAAATGTCATCTACGTATAGTACAAGAAATACCACTACGTTTCCGTCACATCTCTTATATACAAAAGATTCATCTGGACTTTGAATAAATCCTTAAGACTGGATTACCTCATCAAAGTGGATGTTCCAAGATCTTGAAGCTTGATTCAATCCATAAATGGACCGATTAAGCTTGCACACAAGATGCTCTTTGCCCTTTTTAATGAATCCCTCTGGTTGCTTCATATAGATGTTTTCCTCAAGACTTTCATTAAGGAAAGCTATCTTGACATCAATCTGCCACACCTCATAATCCATATGAGCAACAATACATAAGAGAATCTGGATAGACTTAAGCATGACTACCGGCAAAAAGGTCTCCTCATAATCGATACCCTCTTTCTGAGTATACCCTTTTGCAACAAGCCTTGCTTTAAAGGTCTCAACCTTCCCATCTATTCCTCTATTTCTTTTGTAGATCCACTTGCATCCAATGGTTTTTACACCATTGGGTGGTTCTACTAGCTCCCAGACCTGATTTGAATCCATAGATTCTATCTCAGAATTCATCGCACTTTGTCAAGATACCACATCCTTATCTTGGATTGCCTCGTCATATGTCCAGGCATCAGGTTCATGTTCGCCAAGGAACAAATTAGAAGATTCTCCCAAGAACATAAATCTATCAGGCTATCTAACAACCCTTCCACTATGACGAGGTATCACCTGTGTATCCTCTGTGACACGCGGTGCAGTCACTTGTGGTATATCTTCTTGTACTGGTGGTACTGAAGTAATGACTTCCCCTCTCAATTCCTCCAGAACAATCTTACTCATGGGCTTGTGGTTCATCAGATAGTCTTCCTCTAGAAATCTGGCGTTCGTGCTAACGATCACCCTCTGATCTCTAGGACTATAAAACAAACCACCTTTTGTTCCTCTAGGATAGCCAACGAACATGCACACTTCTGTACGAGATTCCAACTTATCAGCATCTGCCTTCGGCACATGTGTTGGACACCCACAAATCCAAATATGTCTCAAACTAGGCTTTCACCCAGTCCATAATTCTGTGGAAGTAGAAGGTACTAATTTAGATGGTACCAAGTTTAGAATATACACTGTCGTATCTAGAGCATACCCCCAGAACGAATCTGGCAACTCAAAATAACTTATCATCGATCCGACCATCTCAATAAGAGTCCTATTCCTTCGCTCCGCTACACCATTCTGCTGGGGTGTGCCAGGTGCAGACAATTGGGATTGAATCCCAGCCTTTGATAAGTAATTCCTAAACTCTCCCAAGAGGTACTCACCACCACGATCAGATCGTAGTGTTTTGATATTTTTACCTTGACGTTTCTCCACATCAGCCTTGAATTCTTTGAACCTGTCAAAGCATTCAGACTTGCGGCGCATCAAATAAATGTATCCATATCTTAAATAATCATCTATAAAAGAGACGAAATATTCAAAACCACCTCTAGCCTGGATAGACATAGGACCACACAAATCAGAATGAACTAATTCCAACACATTTTTGGCTCTATACCCCTTGGCCTTAAAAGGCCTCTTGGTCATTATTCCTTCCAAGCAAGATTCGCAGGTTGGGAAATCTTCCACCACTAATGAACCCAGAGGTCCATCAGCTATCAACCTTTGAATTCTACTTAGGTTAATATAACCTAACCTTAGATGCCAAAGATATGTTTGGTTCATTTTCGAAGGTTCTTTTCTCTTATTAGAATTAGAAGATGAGTTGTTTACTTCTATTTGCATCGTGGGAGCTTTTGGTTCAAGTGTATATAAATTGCCTACCAACGCACCAAAACAGATAATCTCCCTATTCCTTTTTATAACAACTATGTCATTGAAAGAAATAGAATATCCATCCATAAATAATTTAGAAACTGAAATTAAATTCTTTCTAAATAAAGGTACATAAAGGCAATTTCTCAGAACCAAAGTTTTATTCCTATCGAAAGATAAATAAACATCTCCCACTGCAACAGCTGCTACCTTCGTGGCATCGCTCAAGTAAACAGTAATCTCCCCCTCAGTCGGTCGTCTGGTTTCTTGGAACCCCTTTGTTTTGCTTCCAGTTGGGGCAGCCCTTCTTCCAATGTCCAGTCTGCTTGCAAGTGAAGCACTTGCCTTTAGAATTCTTCACTCTTTTCTAAGATCCTCCCGCCACCTTTGCCCCACCTTGTTTCTTCTTCTTCTTACCTTTCGGCTTAGAAGTAGAAACCTTTTGGGCAACCATGGCCTGAGCCTGAGCACTCTGACAAAAAAGCCCCTCTACCATCTAGAGTTCTGTCAGAAGCTTCGCCAATGAATACAAACTTTTATTCATGTTGTAGTTCAGGCGAAACTGCTCAAAACTCCTAGGTAGAGAATGGAGAATGATATCGACCTGGGTTTCCCTATCGATCTCAGCTCCAAGGACTTCCAGCTCATTCAAATGAGCCATCATCTTGAAAATATGATCCCTCACGGGTGTTCCCTCAATCATGGTGGTCGTCATCAAGTTCCTCATGGCTTCCTACCTAGCAGCCCAATTCTGGTGTCCGAAAAGCTCCTTGAGATTGAGCATCATGTCATAAGCAGTGGGCATGGCTTGATGCTGATGTTGTAATATATTTGACATAGAAGCCAAAATGTAACACCGCGCCATCTCATCAGCCTTTATCCACTTCTTATAACTCTCCTCCTTTTCCCCAGAATCATCCGCAGGCTTAGGAGGACACTCTTCGAAGAGCACATTTTTGTACTCCTCAGCAGTCAAGACAATATCAAGATTCCTTTTCCAATCAATATAATTGGATCCAGTAAGTTTATTCTTTTTTAGTATCACAGCAAGCGGGTTGAAAGTCATTTTAGAAAAACCTAAGAATCACATAGATCAAAACATTAGATTTCAAAAAATTATTGATTCCTCAAATAATAAAATTTTAAAATCAACCAACACCTCAAAACACCGAGAATATCATATGTCACGATCGTGTGGACGTATACAAATTCTACATTTGTAAGAGGAGATTTTACCCATTAATTTTACTATCTTGTCAACCTAACTTTTTGACAAATAAAATTAATAGTTGGTTCCTCTTCGGCCCTACAAATAAAAGCAATGACTCCGATGGGGAGGATACTCCAATTTGCATCTAAGTGTGCACCATTACTTGGTATCAAGGCAATTATCTCGGGTTATGTGCCTTCCGATGGGGAAGTACATACGCTCCTAAATAATTTCCTATAATCATATTCGGCCCTGTGATCCGCAAAACAAACTCATCTGATGGGGTGGAAGGCACTCAAAGCCGACACGCAAGTTTATTTGCATCACATGTCAAATCGTAATAGAGGTCGTGGGAATTTATAAAAAATATCCCTCTCCCACTTAGTAATTTAAAATTGAGGAATTTTCCTAGCACACGACATGCATATCAAACAAGAAGTAATAAATATGAAAAAAATATTTTCCAACTATTATGGCTTTTGTTCTCCAATATGTCTCTCGTCGTATCGCCATCTCGTCCGCTCCTCCCTACGCCATGTACAAGCCATCCAGAGATCCGAGTCGAGAAAAATTATTTTAAATTACATCCATCGATCCTATACTCCACGAAGGAGTGTACATAAAATCTAGATCGAAAGTAAACTAAAATAAAAGAGTGGCTAAACAATATCGTACTTAATTATAAAAATTAAATACTAGCCTCCTCAACCCTGAGGATTCAAATAATATTACACACATCCAATCACATACACACACATATGACCATAATAGTTGGATCTTATGCCTGCAACCAAAAAGTTAGTCTACACACATCCTACTATCATCCGACACATACAATATATGATAAGTGCATAAAATTAACCGAATCCTAAACACAGAAAACCGAAAACCGTAACTCTGATACCACTTGAAGGGTGGATCTGAAGCTTCGCTTCCCACCTTGGTCGCTTGTGCATGGCGATCCCATCTACGTCCCCGGATTAAAAAAAATAATCCATGACGAAGAGGGATTACCCAAGCAACCAATCCATTGTCGTGCTATTCGATTAGAGTGGTCACTTGAACAAACTTGTTGTTCAAGCAACCTATCTCTTTTCTTCGATTAGCCACGAAATAGCGATGTACAGATCATCGGTTTTTGTGTTTATCTTCGGGGTCCAAGTAAATTAGCCACATGCAATTACATACATCATATAAAGAAACAAAAGGAAACCAAAACAAGAATTATACCTCTTGTTTACCTCTTGGTCTTCTATCATATGTCCTATCCTCTTCTTGGACGTTGTGTGGGCAACGATCCTCCAAGAGATGAAGCCTCCTAGATCGCGTATCTTCCTTTCCTTGTTCGCTCCGAACAAAGGAAGACAATAAAAGACTTCTTCTTCTCCTATCTAGTGCCGAGCACCAAGCCAAGGAACTTGATGTTGCCGCCGGCCAAGGAGAGAATGAAGGAGATAGTACTGGCCCTTTCCTATAGAGAGGGAACTGTCGGCCACTTGGGGAAGAAGAAGAACCATCGGCCTATCCTTCAAGAAAGGAATGCTGGCCACCAAAGGAAGAAGAAGTTGTGCCGGCCACACCTTAAAAAGAGAGGTAGAAGAACCCTAATATCTCCTCCACTTCTTGCCGCCGCCAACTCTCCAAACCCTAATCCTTCTTGCCGCCCAATCCAAGGAGAGGAAACCCTAGAAACCAATTGCTTGTTCTATATCCTTGCTGCCCAAGCCCTAGCCCTCATTTTATAGAGCTAGGCTTAAGCCTCTTTTCAAACTCCACCGTCGGATCTAGAGATTTAATCTCCACCGTCGCATCTAGAGATTTAATCTCAACCGTCGGATCTAGGCTTTCATGAGGTTTTTAATAGGCTACAATAGGGACCATGAGAAGGAGTTGGATCTTGGCCACCCAATGGATCTAGCCTACATAAAGTCCTATCCATTAATGATAATCCATTCCACTAGAGGATTATCATTGATCTACCTCACCAACCCCCATAAATAAATATGAGCTCCATATATTAATTGTACAAATATCTTTCCGTGTTTAAGATATCGAATGTCCGTCAATTAATTAATTTACTGACAATTAATTAATCAACATCTAACTCCATGAGTAGTACCACTCAACCTCATCATCATGCTGGACCAAGTCCACCTGCAGGGTTTACATGATGATCCTTATGAGCTCTTCAAGGGGACATCATCATCTTAATATATAGGACACAGTTTCCTCATATAATCAACGACACACCATATAAATAATATCATTTCCTAACTTACCGAGCCTATCGATTTAATCTATAAATCTCACCCATTGGTAAATCAAAGAAATAAATACTAAGTACATGTGCCCATTATTATATCGGGATTAAGAGCATGTACACCATAATATCCGAGGTCCGATTCAATTATGTAGTCAGCAATAAATCGAATCACCTCTAAGTCGGTCTTGCTCAATACACACAAAGTGTACTAGTGTAATTCTATGGTCAAGACAAACCAATACCAAATCACACTGCAACCATATCAATGGTTTGTCCCAAACCATCTCGGTTGTGAGCCTTTACTTATACTCTACAAGGAACTGATAACATGATCTCTTATGTGACACTACACACCATGTTATCTACAATGTAATGTATCAGACAATATGCATAACCATAAATATGAAAACAATGATAATGTGATTCTTATTTCAAAAATAAAGATCTTCATACACAATATAGACTTTTCAGTATACATCCCAATAGGAATGGCTCAGGATAATATAAAGGTACATTACTTTCAAGCTATACAGAGTAACTCCTATGGAGGCAGAGTATGAGTCAACTGACATCAAGAAAGAGTCTAACCAAAGGAAGTTGAATATGAGAAAGGGGAGTTATCTACTCAGTGAGAAGAATATAATTACTAAAGTAATAATGATTCTGAAACTCAAATGGGAGAAAAGGAATACATGCCACTTTATCAGAATCCAATACTTCATATATATTCATTATAGTGTAGGAAAATAGAGCTTTACAATTCAAAAACATGATCCGGGTACTCACCTATTGCCGCTTCTATGCTTAAGTAGCTGATATCTATACCCAGAGGAGGATATCCGTGAGCCACATGTTGTTTATTGGCTCCCTTAAATCTTAGAATGAACAACTCAACTTCTTTGTCACCAAATTTGGTTACCAGCTCTTCTTCTCTCTCTTTCCATCGAGAGTCTTCAGTAGTAAGAGCACTCTTCAGTTCATCTCTCTCCTTGGCGGCAGCTATAGCGTGTTGGCCATAATGGTCAGGGTTTGAGTATGCTCTAGCTACAATGTTTGCATTTGCTTTGTTATCCCTATCATGACCTTTGATAGTGTAGATACCTTGGAGGAAAGACCTCTTAGTCATGTTCGACTTGATTCCCAAGAGGCCTCTAAAGCATCAATAACTGATTGAGCCCTTAGCAGTTCAGTCGTAGACTCAGATTCCCTATCCTGTATCTCTCGAAGTTGAACCTGACATTCTGATAGTTTTTGGGCCAGAGCATTGGCATGCTGAATCTTATCAGTTTGAAGAAATAGCTGGTCTTAAAGAGAGTCATTACTTTAAGGGCTTCGTCTTTTTCATGCCCTACTATTGTCAATTTAACGGTTAAAGCAGCCTTCCACTGTTTACTCTCAACTAGTTGTTGGGTTATTTTCTTCCATTATGCTTGGGAGGCACTATGGTGAGCTACCATAGTGGACTGATAGTCAGCTAAGTGTTTGGCTACTTCATTATAGCGTGTGGTCGCCTGAGTAAAGGGAAAAAGATGTTTCAGAGGTCAGTCTTTGAATATGATAGGTATCATAGAGTTAAGGGAAAATACCTCAGATAAGACTACCTGTAAATGCTCAAAAGGGCTCTGCACTCTCGATTGGGTGAAAAGTCTCACTTCTTGGGGAGTACGGATCTTCATCAGGGATCCTAGGGTAGTAGTTAAGGGGTTGAGAGGGAGAATAATGTTGGAGGATCGTGGCCCGGCTAGAAGGGGGGATGAATAGCCCGTGTACGTTGATGGAATTAATAGTCTACAAGATTGTTAGCGCAGCAAAATATGCTAATTAATACAATTAAAACAAAACACAAAGTAAAAAGAAAAGAGCAATTCGCAAACTCAAGGATGTAACGTGGTTCATGACCCTTACCGCTAATCCACGGACAATTCGTATGGCGAATCACTCCCTCAACCAAATCCACTAATATCTCCTTTTGCCCAAAGCAAGGTGGAGGTAAACCTTCCTACACAATCTCTCCCTCTTACAATATACTTGAAGTAAGAACAAGAAGGAGGAGGAAAACATGTTCACAACACTTGGGAGTATGAATAGGAGTTAAGCATTAACCTCCCAAAGCCACCCAAACCCTCTCTTTATAGAGAAAAGGGCTTTCTTCCCGTTGGACATGTAATAGTCAACTAATGCATGCCATTAGTCGATTGCTACTCTGACGACTAACTCCTAATGGCTTCTGAATTGCTGTCATCACCGTCCAATGGTAGGCTTGGCAGTCGATGTAGGAGATCGTTGGAACGCTAGAGGGGGGTGAATAGCGTCGTGCTATGCGTTGATGGAATACGTTCACGTGTTTGTCTACAATTTTTGTTAGCGCGCAACGGAATAATAATAATATAGCAATAACGAATATAAAAACACGCAAACACACAAGTATTTAACGTGGTTCGGAACCGAACAGTTCCTACTCCACGGATCGAGCTCTAACGAGCTCTAGCGACGCCAATGCAATCACTAATCACAAATACTCCTTCTCGACACAAGTCAGAGGCGGAGAAACCTCGTACAATAGTTTACAATAATAAATTAAATACAACAAGCAACTAATATGAAATACAATGCAATACAAGTAAAGAAAACACTTTACAAATGCCTTTGGATTGCTTGCTTTTGGTTGCTTGAAGAATGGCCTTGGAGACCCTGATTTGCAGTAACAAATCGCCCCAAGGATGCTCAAGAACCGGATGGATTTTTCTTCTCCACGAGCTCCATTTATATCTTCTGCCTAGGCTGGAAAAAGTCGATCAGTCGACTGATAGGGACAATTAGTCGACTGATCACACTGTTGCTGTGAGACAACGGTGTAATCCATGCTGGAAAAATCCAACGGCTAGGACATCAGTCGACTGATCATGACCATCAGTCGACTGTTCAAGCCATCACTCGACTGCTGACCGCAGCGGTCGAGTGAGACTCCATTCTGTGCCCCAAAACCCGAGCATCAGTCGACTGATCACAAGATCAGTCGACTGCTCATCCAATCAGTCGACTTCTAAGCTCTGGCAGTCGACTGCTGGGATACATCCCACAGTCAAACCCTAGTTGACTCTCACCAGTCGACTGTCATATGACACTAGTCAACTGGCACACCTCAAACATGAGATTTTAGCCCAAGTATGGTTCCCCCATACTTGCTAGACCACCCTTAGCCTAGACCTAAGCCTTCTAGCCACCTCCATCAGCCTCACGCCTCTCGGATCCCTCCAAGTCATCCATGACTTGTTCATCCATCGCACTAGCCTTCAGATGCTTCCATCGGCTATGTCATGATAACGGTGTCTACACCGCCAAGGTACATTGGACTTACGCCGCTAAGACTCCGCTTGGACTTTACGCCGCTAACCATTGGACTTATGCTGCCAAGACTCCCACTTGGACTTTACGCCGCCAATATCAACCCCTTGGACTTCTCAAATGCCAAGACTCAAGCTTGGACTTTCCCTTGCCAACCCATGTTGGACTTTCCATGCCAAAACCCATGCTTGGACTTTTCCTTGCCAACCCATATTGGACTTTCCATTGCCAAGACCCATGCTTGGACTTTTCCTTGCCAACCCATGTTGGACTTTTCATTGCCAAGACCCATGCTTGGACTTTCCCAAATGCCAAGTGTCCCACTTGGACTTTCCATGCCAAGTACTCAAGACTTGGACATTTCCCATGACAATCACATTGTCATATGTTTTTGTCGAACATCAAAATATCTCTTGAGTTAAGCTCGAGTCCTGGTCAATCGTGACCTGGGCCGATTGCACCAATAATCTCCCCCTTTTTGATGTTTGACAAAAACCAAACAAACCATTGAGTTAGAACACTAACTCAAATCCCTTACCATTTATCCCAAATTGGTAATTTTACCTTCTCCCCCTTTTTGACATACATCAAAAAGGTTATCTCTCCAAGGAGGTCAATGTCTCATGTCCCAATGAGATCTTACAATCTCCCCCTTGGTCTAAAAATACCTAGGATGTCTACCATCTTCCTAGTGATAAGTCCCATAACACTCAAGAGAGGCAATCCTATTCACTCTCCCAATTTCCAAATTGGGTATCTCAAAATCCCATTTTCCCCCTCATGAGGAAAAAAACTACCATCCATCATCCCATGATGGATACCTCCCTCTTTTCCACCCGCTTGCGGGTTGCGGAGGCGGGTTCCCGTTTACCAGTGGGTTGGTGTGGGGTGCGGACCCTGATTGGCGTTAAACTCCTCGAGGCGACTTGGCGGCGCGTCTTCCTGATTTACCCTCGTGGGCCGGTGGAGACTCTTCGGAGGCCGTGGGGCAGGGCCGGTTCGCCAAGTGGATTAGTCGGGCGAAGCTTGGATACCACTTGTTAATCAAAAAAAAAAAAAAAAAAAAAAAAATGATGGATACCTCCCTCTAAAGGCTTGCTCCCCCTTGACCATTGCACCAACAATATCCTTGGAAAATCCCTAAGCCAATAGGAACTTTAAACCATCAAAATTAAGGTTCAAAGTTCAAACATGAACTTTCCTATACCTTAACTTCGATAGATTATCCTAACACCTCTCCTAATCCATATCCAATGGATTTTCACCCTTTATAATGCTTCCCAAAGCATATCCTAGGGTTAGAAGTGGTTAGGGACCTTAACCGTAGTTGAACACGGGCTAAACATATCTTGTTTTTCCGAAATCAGCATTGACAGTCGAATCTCTCAACTACGATCATTGCCACCCTATCATCGATCGCCACCTAGAGCGATCGATAATCAAAATATCAAAATTTCAATTATCAGAAATAAAATTCATAAAATCATAAGTAATTCTACGTATATCAAAAAATTGTGAAAATTCATACGTATATTACTTATAGTCAATACAATGGGTGAAAAATGATAGAAAAATATTTTACCCATAAAATATCGAAATTGATACAGAATCCAAAAGTGAATAAAAACTTCAAGGTTTTAGCTCACTTTGTATCAATCTCATCAATGGTGATTGCTATCAAAAGATAGACTTCACCAAGGTTTTTCAAAAAGATTTTAAAATGTTTTCAAAACCTTATTTTGGATCATATTCCTTGGGCTCAATGTACATGACTTGTATACAAGCTTTCCCAATGATCCACCACTCATATAAGATGAGTTTTGGTTCATCTAGATGCAAAAACTATGCACCTTGAACTCAACTCATATCCTAGCATCTCACATGTATTTAGGGTGTATAAATACACATACATGTCAATGTAATGTGAGATGTGGGTTTTGTTCTCCCTAATCTAGGGTTTCATGCATTTTTCTAAGGCAACTCTACTTGATTCCCTTATAAATGAGACTCCAAGTCATGTCATTGTCCTTAAATCAATTTTAATCAATTTAAATGCATGGAATGATCATGGCATAATGATAGAAATAATTATGCATGGCCAATGATCATGATGTCATGACATATGATTAAATCTAAAAACACATGATATTGAATCGTTAATCCTAAACATGATCATGACATATAAATGATAAACATAAATATGATGTCATGGCATGTTATATGGCAAACAAAGCATGACATATAAAACGTATAGGTATAATAATACCTAAATTTTAATATTAGTTGTCATTTGTTATAATTAGATTTAT
The DNA here is from genome assembly GCA_025175895.1 of Wurfbainia villosa. Lineage (NCBI taxonomy): Eukaryota > Viridiplantae > Streptophyta > Magnoliopsida > Zingiberales > Zingiberaceae > Wurfbainia > Wurfbainia villosa. The sequence continues at coordinate 28,968,990 of CM046000.1, read as the reverse complement.
TTTTCCATATTACCACTAATCTCCCAAGTGTGCCAAAAACCCAAAATGGCACACAAATCTCTAAACCTAAATTGTGCCAATTTAATTGATTTTTCATGATTCCAAAGATGTATTAGCAGATCCTAAAATCTTTTAGGATCATAAGATCAAATCTATTTCCAAGGTACCCATAACATTGAAAATTACCTAAAGTGCTACCTTTATCATGGTTGAGTTAACTACCCATCCAATCAAGGTTGGCACACCCTAACCCCATCTAGCATGAATCAGTCACGCTCTTAGGAACCAAAAACCTATTTGAGCTCCTAGGATTAATTAGGTATTCCTTAGGGATAAACTCCCTAGATACCTTCCTAATGACCCTCCTAGGCTTGTTAGCCTTGGTCATTGTGGTCTTACCTAGGTTGACTCTAGGGGTAACTCCCCTTCCAACCTTCTTAGTGTCCACCCTAGGTTTCCTTGAAACTCTAGCCACCAGGCACATACCTTGGTCAACTCTAGGGATGACTTCCCTATTGACCTTGGTCTTCCTAGACCTAGTTTGTGTTCCATAATCAAATGGAACACTATGATAAGCCACCTTAGGCTTAGGTTTGTGACCCAAACCTTGCTTGCCCTTGGTTGACTTTTGTCTCTTAGGTCCTAGGTGTTGACTTTGAGATCTAGACCCTTGACTTTGACCATTTGACCCTTTTATTTGATTTTGCATAATTTTAAGGGTCTTCTTAAGTATCTCAAGCCTTGACCTCAAGGTTTGATTTTCAACCTCTAATTGCCCAATTTTAGAATTTTAATTTAATCCTTGGGCATGGTTCTTCCTAGGCATATGCCTAGTCCATTTAGGATTAAAACCTATGTGCTCTTGTACCTTTCTAATTGTCTCCCTAGGTAAAATTAGTCTTGAGTTATTTGACCTAGGTTTGTCCTTAGATGAATTGTTTTTAGGGACATTAGTCCCAAATTTCTCCTTATTTTCAAAATGAAAATTCTTAGCTCCAAAACAAAAGTACTTGTTCCTATTAGCATGCTTTTCATAAATTGCAAGAGAATTAAAATTCCTAGCATGATTTTGTCTATTAACTAAAGAAGGAGCATTACAATATGTTGGATCGAAGCGGATCGCTAGAGGGGGGGTGAATAGCGATAAAACCTTTTTCTTTTCTTTTCGTTCGTTAAAACTCGAGAGATAATTAATTGCAGCGGAAATGTAAATGTAAAGTAAAAAGAGACAAAGGAGTTTTACTTGGTTCGTAGCCTTCGGCTACTACTCCAAGGCCCTAGCGGTCCTCGACCACGTACGGAGGGCAAAAACACTAAAGAACTCCTCCCCTTTAGAGGTAGGAGTTTAATCGATACAAGTAAAGCACAAAGCTTGAGGTAGAGGGACACTCCCCCTCTCCTCGTTACGATAAAAGCTCCGAAAATGAAAGTACTAAACTGAAATAAAACTCTAACCGACGTAATAAAATTAAAACAAATAAACCTAGACGTCGGAGAAGAAGCACTTCATTGTCGGAGAAGTTGTAGCTTTGCGGAGGCTTTTGGAGGCTTAGAATTGATGATGAAACCCTAGGTTAGGACCTCCTTTTATAGCTTTTAAGCCCCTCATCGAATGGGTCTTCAACCAATAGGAATTGGGCACAAAACTCCTTGAAAAATGGTGATAAAGCTTGACTCCTCAAGGCTGATTTTTGACCATCGGTTGAACTGATTTCTTGGCCGGTTGAACTGATGGCTCAGCAGTTGAACTGATCCTTGGCCGGATGAACTGATGGCTTAGTAGTTGAACTGATTTTTGGCCAGTTGAACTGATTTTTAGACTTTTCGACTGTAATAAAGAGTTAGCTTGAAATATAAGTGAATTCAACGGCCACTTGCCATCCGATCTCAACATAGACCTTCCATGGGAAGTCTTGGTCGGATCGTCGCCTAAGGATGTCCCCGTATGGAGGACTCGACCTTACTTACGCTCACTCACACGAGCTTACCTCAACATTTACCTTTGAAGCCTTACTTTCGGTCTCCACCTGATTCCTTCGGCTCCCTCCGAAGTCCTCCCGGTGTCGCCCGACCACCGTGGCTTCCTCCAGGTGTCGCTAGCCTTTAGCTCCAGCTATAGCAATCTTCTGCACACTCGATTCAACTCGTGAGATAACGACATGAGCTTAACTTTGTATCGTTTGCTATAATCAAAACTCAGGTTCGACTTAGGTGCCTACTGCACCAACAATCTCCCCCTTTTTGATTTATGGAAAACCCACATACAAAGTTAAGTAAATAGCAAGCATGAAGAATAATGTGCATTAGAAACAAGAAATAAAGAAGATTAAGTTGGAGTAGTAAGGATTTTCTTCAAGTACTCCCCCTTGAGGAAACCTCCCCCTTGACCGAGGGTGAGTCTTGAAGAAAGACCTTAATCCTCCCCTTTGAGGGTTTCTTTAAGTAATTAACATTACTTAAAGTTGGCCTTAGTAAAACGTTTAAGTTAAGAGTTCTTCTTAACTTGGCCCTTTCTCCCCCTTAAGTAAAACATTAAGGGCATAATAAAAAATAAGTAAAACGTTGACGCCACAAATAAGTTTAAGTTAAGAATTCTCTTAACTTGGCCTTTAATAAGTTTTCAAAACTTAAAGTTAACTTTTGGTTTAAATATAAAGTAAGAGTTAAGTTATCAAAAAAAAATTTTGACCCCTTAACCTTGGCCTTTTTCTCCCCCTTTTGCCATATATCGAAAAGAGTGTGTGTGTGTGTGGAAAACAAAAATAAGTGTTAAATTTAAAGTCCAAGCATGTTCCACATTATTTTGAAAATAATATACTGAAAATAAGTTCATCTATAAGATGGTCGACTCATATTTGGCTTGATTGATATGAAAGATCAACCAGTCCTGGTTAGAGTCGGTTAGTATGTATGATTATACTCCGTGGTTCATAGCGATGCACTAGCTCTACATCTGGAACCAGGAGTAAGGTCCTAACATCTCACGCCCATCTACGTGACTAAGTACACAAACACATTAGTCCTATGTGTTGTGAGATGTATTGGCTCCTTAAATCTATATGTGCATGATATCTAAGGTATGTCCTATACTAGTTCCATAAAAAATGAAAGTTAAGAAATAGTAGTAAGAAAATATAATTTGCAAGTTCCTATTCTACTACACACATGCCCAATTTTCGTCTTAATAGACTAAATTCGGCTTCGGGTAGGGGTTTAGTAAATTGGTCTACTAAGTTAGACTTTGATTCGATGTATTCGAGTTGTATGGCTCCGTTGGCCACATGTTCTCGAATGAAATGGTGTTTGACCTCTATATGTTTGGTCCTAGAGTGATATATCGGATTCTTTGTAAGATTAATTGAACTAATGTTATCTACGTGAAGTTTAGTATTTGTAAAGTCTAACTTAAAGTCGCGGAGAGTGTGCTTCATCCAAAGAAGCTGCGTGACACACTCAACCATCGCGATGTATTCGGCTTCGGTGGTAGATAAAGCAACACAGTGTTGCTTCCTACTGCACCAACTCACTAGACTCGAGCCAAGAAGTTGACAACAACCACTCATACACTTTCTATCGAGCTTACTACCGGCATAGTTCGAATCGGAGTAGCCGGTTAGTTCGAACTCGGTAGATCTAGGATACCAAATACCGACATTAAGTGTACCCTTTAGATATCTAAGGATATGCTTGACTAGAGTTAGGTGAGACTCCTTGGCACAGGTTTGAAACCTTGCGCACATACTTACTGCAAATAAGATATCAGGTCGGCTTGCAGTTAGGTAAAGGAGACTCCCTATTATGCTCCTATAGTATTTTAAATCAATTGAATTTCCGATTACATCTTCTTCTATATTCACATTAGTTGCCATTGGGGTATTAATAATTTTAGCGTCTTGCATTCCAAAGCGTTTAATTAATTCCCTAGTATATTTGCGTTGATGTAGGTATATTCCATCTTTAGTTTGTTTAATTTGTAGACCTAAAAAGAAACTTAACTCACCTACTAAATTCATTTCAAATTCACTTTCCATAAGTGAAATGAACTCATTTAGTAGGATTGAGTTGGTGGTTCTGAAAATAATATCATCTACGTAGATTTGGGCTATGAATATGTCTTTACCTAAGGTTTTTACGAAAAGGGTTGGGTCAACTACACCTTGGTTAAAGCCTTTGGACTTAAGATAAATCGAAAGTCTCTCGTACCAAGCTCAAGGAGCTTGTTTAAGTCCATAAAGAGCTTTCTTTAACCTAAGGACATGATCGGGTTTGTCTAAACTTTCGAAACCGGGGGGTTGACTAACATAAACTTCTTCTTTAATGTATCCATTTAAGAATGCAGATTTCACATCCATTTGAAACAACTTAAATCCTTGATGTGCTGCATATGCTAATAGCATTCGAATGGACTCTAATCTAGCTACTGGGGCATAGGTCTCGTCGTAATCTAAACCTTCGACTTGACTAAACCCTTTAGCAACTAGTCTAGCTTTATTTCTAACTACTTCACCTCTATCATCAATTTTATTTCTAAACACCCACCTTGTTCCAATGATTGTTTTATATTTAGGTGGTGGTACTAATTCCCATACTTCGTTCCTAGTGAATTGAGCCAACTTTTCTTGCATTGCAATAATCCAATCGGGATCAAGAAGAGCTTGGTCAATAGTTTTGGGTTCAATTTTAGAAATCAAGGATATTTGACTAAGGTTTCTGTATGAGGCTCTAGTTCAAACTCCTAGACTTGGATCACCTATCACTTGGTCGATAGGATGATTCGTTTGAGTCCTAGTTGGATTTGGGTTTGAGTCTACAACTTGATCCATAGGATGACTCGTTTGAGTTCTAGTTTGGTTGGAGTCATCTATCACTTGGTCGATAGAGTGACTTTGTTGACTTAGGTTAGGATTAACACTAGACCTGATCTCCGGATCAGAGTTAGGTCTAGTATGAGTCGGTTCGCTAATTGGGGTTGCCGGGGGTTTTGTAGGTTCGTGTCCTTCATCAAATACTACATTGATAGTCTCCTCAACTCTAAGGGTGTCGTGGTTATATACTCTATAAGCTCTGCTTGTAGTCGAGTATCCTAGAAAGATTCCGGTCGTGGTTTTGGATGTAAATTTCCCTAGGTAATCCTTAGTGTTTAGGATATGTACCATACACCCAAATACCCTAAAGTACTTGATGTTAGGTATTTTATCGTGATAAATCTTGTATGAGGTCTTAAGGTGCCTCTTTACCATAAGGATTCTATTTTGGACATAGCATGTCGTATTCACGACTTCGGCCCAAAACCTATCGGGTAGGTTATACTCATTAAGCATTGTCCTAGCGGCTTCTTGTAGGGTTCTATTTTTGTGTTCTACTAGGCCATTTTATTGTGGAGTTCTAGGGCAAGAGAACTCATGGTGGTATCCATTTAGGTTACAGAATTCTGTAAACCTATGGTTTTCGAATTCACCACCATGATCAGTCCTAAGTCTTTTGATTTTAATGCTTTGTTGATTTTCTATTAATTTAAATAGATTGATTAATTGATCTAGGGTATCACTTTTGTGTTTGATGAACCTAACCCAAGTAAATCTAGAATAGTCATCAAGTTGCACTTACTTCCGTTAAGTGACTTAGCTCTGTGTGAATCAAATAGATCCATGTGTAGGAGCTTAAGCACACTTTTGGTTCGTTCTTGACTAGTTAGTTGATGTTGTGTCCTAGATTGTTTACCTTGTTAACAAGCATTACATATTTTATTATCCAAGTTATTGAGGTTAGGCAAACCTCTAACTAAGTCACTCTGACTCATCTTGTGGATGAGTCTTGGGTGTGAGTGACCGAGTCATCGGTGCCACAACCATGATTCCTCTTGCCGTGTCATAAGACACTTAGTTGAGGAGTTAGTTAAGTTAATAGTGTAAATGTTGTTATTTCTAGTTCCCTTAAGAATTGTTTTAGAGGTTTCGTTTGTATTAATTACGCATTCGTTTTCTAGAAATATGACCTTATAGTTATTATCACACAATTGGCTTACACTGAGAAGATTATATTGAAAATTTTCTACTAATAAAATGTTTTGAATGACAAAATTTGAGTTAAGCTCAATATCACCTGATCCGATGATTTTGAGCTTGCCGTTATTTCTGAAGGCTACCGATCCTTGTCGTTTGAATCGATGCTTCGAAAACTTGAGTTGATCCCCGGTCATGTGTCGGGAGCAACCACTGTCCAACATCCATTGATCCTACACGCAAGGTAGTTGGATCGGATATTGGATTTATTAAAAATTGGTTGAAAATTATTAACCTAAATCATCTCACCCATGTCTACATGATCAAACATGTTAATCCTATATGTTCTTGTGAGATGACATCCAATTTTAGTTGAATTAAATTTAATGACTTAAACACTTGTCAACCTTGCGTTAGATTCGGATTTGACCTTAGGCTCATCAAGTCACCTTTTCAAGATCATGGCTTCCAGGTCGTGGCGAGGCACAGAGGCCTTCTTTGATCGGAACAACGACCACTTCCTTAGACAAAACCATTTTCAAGAAAATAGAGACTTGACTCACCTAAGACAACTTCCTGGTCTAACTAGTCTAGGATACGGTGAGGTAGCTTCAGCTAGTTCCGCTCGGTCAAGTGCACCGAACTAGATATGCCTTATCTAGCCCAAATACACAAGACTCCGCTTTCCTTGCGTACTATAATCTCGCCGCATCTTGGTACTATGTTATCAAGTATTGACGAGTTATAGTCCTATCTAACCATTCTAAAAAGAAAAATAAAAACCTAAGCATGCAATTTCTAAGTTAAAACACAAACAAATTTCGTACTAGCTCCCCCTGGACCGTTGAATCGATTCGGTCTCTCCACATAGTGGATTTGGTCCTTGGGAACCCAGTACTGGTTTGATCCTAAGTTTGAAATTAAGGTGGTCTTAGGGACCCATGCTTGGACACGTTTTTTATGTCTACTTACGATTGACATATACGACTTATTAGTCGTGTTTGAGCTAAACCCTAGCCCGACCTTGTTGTACACGGCCCTTTGTGATCCAAGTAGGAGGTCAAGTCCTTTGGATCCCAAAGTAAACCTTTCCAACGTATTCCTAAGAGCTTCGACTTGACTTTTCAAGAGTGAGTTCTCAACTTCGAGTTTTTCAACCCGAGTTGAGTCCTTCTCTTGAACTCGACTAGTCGAAGAGGTTAGGGAGACCTCGTGTTTGAGGAGTTTAACTTCCTCAACCAGGGTCTCGACCTTGGACTCGGACTTAGCTAACTTTCTATTTAAAAACTTAATTGCACTATAAAGTGTGGTAATAAGAGAGCGACTTACCTTGAGTTTATCTTTTGAACCGGATGCGTATCCGTGGCTTGTCTTGAATAGTGCTAATCGACTCATCTTCGGTTTCGATTCAAGTTCCAGCCGACTCCTCCGATTCCACCGGTTTAGCCATAAGGACTCAATCGCTGTCTTCTTCCTCAAAGCTTCTTCCCAAGTAGCGTTGAGTGCCTTTTATGTTTTGGTGCCTTGCTCTTGAGTTTTGGGCATTCGGACTTAATGTGTCCAAACCTGTTGCATTCATAACATCTTATGTTTGAACTTTTAGGCTTACCTTCGTTGGGTCGAGTGACGGCTCATTTTCAGCCCTTGACTATCCTCCAAACTAGGTTGACTAGTTCGGCTTCCATTTCCGAGTCGACCTCCGAATCTGACTCATCCTCTTCTTCCTTCGGAGGTGGCTTGCTAGTGGTTTTCTTCTTTGAACCTGCAAATAAAGCTATACCTTTCTCGGGTTCCGAATTAGACTGCTCATGAAGTTCAAAATTAGAAAAAAGTTCATCTAATCTAAGTTTAGAAAGATCCTTGGAGACCTTGTAGGCATCGACCATGGATGCCCTCGTTCGATTACGTATTGCTATAGATAGAGTTTGAAGGTTCATTGGATGCGAATTATGGTAACTAGTTAGGACCGGAACTCTTCTCAGCGAAGCTGCGTATCTAAAGCGCGTGTTTGGAACATTTTTAGGTTATATAGTTTATTGAATAGAAGATCATGCTTACATACCTTGGCTTCATCGGTCCCTTCGTGTAGCTCCACTAGTTTTGTCCAAAGGTCCTTTGCGCTTATGAAGGGGCCGACGCGATTTAGCTCTTCCTTGGATAAGCCACATTGGAGGATTTGTGTTGCCTTGGCGTCGGCTTCGACTTGTCGTTTTGTCGCAATGGTCCATTGATTATAATCCAAGGAGTCACCCACTTCATTAGTCGGAAGTGTGAAACCCATTTGGATTATGATCCACATCTCGATTTGGGTTTTGAGAAAGCATTCCATCCGACCCTTCCAATAATGGAAGTCATCTCCGTTGTAAAACGGAGGTCGGACGGTGCTAAAACCCTCGATATGGGTCATTAGAACAAAAGACACAAGGAGACGAAGACGAAGAAACTAGCAACGACAAAAACACAAAAAAAAAGTACCAAGAGTCGCGTCTTGGATTAGTAGTGCGGGAGAAAAAATAACAAAGGGAAATAAATCTGAACTAAACAGAATTAAAAAAAAATCTGTAAAATGGCTAGATTGGTGGTTTCACCAAATTTTAGCAACCCCCGGCTCTGATACCAATTGTTGGATCGAAGCGGATCGCTAGAGGGGGGTGAATAGCGATAAAACCTTTTTCTTTTCTTTTCGTTCGTTAAAACTCGAGAGATAATTAATTTCAGCGGAAATGTAAATGTAAAGTAAAAAGAGACAAAGGAGTTTTACTTGGTTCGTAGCCTTTGGCTACTACTCCAAGGCCCTAGCGGTCCTCGACCACGTACGGAGGGCAAAAACACTAAAGAACTCCTCCCTTTAGAGGTAGGAGTTTAATCGATACAAGTAAAGCACAAAGCTTGAGGTAGAGGGACACTCTCTCCTCGCTACGATAAAAGCTCCAAAATGAAAGTACTAAACTGAAATAAAACTCTAACCGACGAATAAAATTAAAACAAATAAACCTAGACGTCGAGAAGAAGCACTTCATTGTCGGAGAAGTTGTAGCTTATGGAGGCTTAGAATTGATGATGAAACCCTAGGTTAGGACCTCCTTTTATAGCCTTTAAGCCCCTCATCGAATGGGTCTTCAACCAATAGGAATTGGGCACAAAACTCCTTGAAAAATGGTGATAAAGCTTGACTCCTCGAGGCTGATTTTTGACCATCGGTTGAACTGATTTCTTGGCCGGTTGAACTGATGGCTCAGTAGTTGAATTGATCCTTGGCCGGTTGAACTGATGGCTTAGAAGTTGAACTGATTTTTGGCCGGTTGAACTGATTTTTAGACTTTTCGACTGTAATAAAGAATTAGCTTGAAATATAAGTGAATTCGACGGCCACTTGCCATCCAATCCCAACATAGACCTTCCATGGGAAGTCTTGGTCGGATCGTCGCCTAAGGATGTCCCCGTATGGAGGACTCGACCTTACTTACGCTCACTCACATGAGCTTACCTCAACATTTACCTTTGAAGCCTTGCTTTTGGTCTCCACCTGATTCCTTCGGCTCCCTCCGAAGTCCTCCCGGTGTCGCCCGACCACCGTGGCTTCCTCCGGGTGTCGCTAGCCTTTAGCTCCAGCTATAGCAATCTTCTGCACACTCGATTCAACTCGTGAGATAACGACATGAGCTTAACTTTGTATTGTTTGCTATAATTAAAACTCAGGTTCGACTTAGGTGCCTACTGCACCAACACAATATACTTTAGGGTTTTCCTTAGAGGCTCCCCCTACTTGTGAAGCTCCCCTTTGAGTCTTCTTCTCCCCCTTTGGGCATTGATTCCGGTAGTGTCCCGGTTGCCGACATTTGAAGCACATCACTTGCTTCTTGCTTTTAATTTTTGGGGCACTGACATCCTTTGAATTTGTGTTGACTTTTGGTGTCGGAGGAGTCTTCTTGACTTTCTTTGGGCACTTACTCTTATAGTGCCCAAATTCCCTACACTCAAAACACATAATATTATTTTTATTTTGAATTATGGTGTTTGAGTTACCTAAGTCAATGGAGGCCGGAATCGGATTTTGAACTTCTTCATCTTGACCGGATGTCGAAGCTTCTTCTTGGTGTTGCTTCGGTGATCTAATCTCCTCCCCCTCAATCCTAGAGGTGGAGGTCTCCTACGATTCTACTTCCTCTTCCTCCTTGGATGTTGATGGTCTCTCAACCTCCAAGTCCTCACTTCCTTATGAGGATGATGTGTTTGCCTCTTCGGTCCCTTCCTCTTGGATCGGTGATGAACTTTCATGGATCTTTGCCACTTGGCTCCATAGCTCCTTGGCATCTAGATAATTACCTAACATACACAAGATATCGTTAGGTATTAAATCAATCAAAAACTTTATTACCTTGGTGTTTTTCTCAAATCTTTCGAGTTGTTCCTCACTCCATCTCTTTTTCTTTAGGAATCCACCCTTTGGTCCTTTTGGATATTCAAATCCTTCCATCAAAATAGACCATTCCTCAAAGTCTCTCATCATAATGAAATCTTCAATTCTTCTCTTCCAAGAATTGAAGCCTTCTCGTCCATATAGGGTGTAGGGCACCGGTGTGTTAATATCCCAATCAAGTTGTTCTTCCAACTCCATCTTCACCCTTTAGCATGCTCCCTCAGTTGTTAAACTTAAAGAGCAGCCTCGCTCTGATACTACTTGTAAGAGATCGTTGGAACGCTAGAGGGGCGTGAATAGCGTCGTGCTATGCGTCGATGGAATACGTTCGTGTGTTCGTCTACAATTTTCGTTAGCGCACAGTGGAATAATAATAATATAGCAATAACGAATATACAAACACGCAAACACACAAGTATTTAACGTGGTTTGGAACCGAACAGTTCCTACTCCACGGATCGAGCTCTAATGAGCTCTAGCGATGCCAATGCAATAACTAATAACAAATACTCAATCTTGACACAAGTCGGAGGCGGAGAAACCTCGTACAATAGTTTACAACAATAAACTAAATACAACGAGCAACTAATATGAAATACAATGCAATACAAGTAAAGAAAACACTTTACAAATGCCTTTGGATTGCTTGCTTTTGGTTGCTTGAAGAATGGCCTTGGAGACCCTGATTTGCAGCAACAAATCGCCCCAAGGATGCTCAAGAACCAGATGACTTTTTCTCCTCCACGAGCTCCATTTATATCTTCTACCTGGGCTGAAAAAAGCTGATCAGTCGACTGATCACACTATTGCTGTGAGACAATGGAGTAATCCACGCTGGAAAAATCTAACGGCTAGAACATCAGTCGACTGATCATGACCATCAGTCGGTTGTTCAAGCAATCACTCGACTACTGACTGCAGTGGTCAAGTGAGACTTCATTCTGTGGCCCAAAACTCGAGCATCAGTCGACTGATCACAAGATCAGTTGACTGCTCGTCCAATCAATCGACTTCTAAGCTCTGGCAGTCGACTGCTGGGACACATCCCACAGTCAAACCCTAGTTGACTCTCACGAGTCGACTGCTATATGACACCAGTCGACTGGCACACCTCAAACATGAGGTTTTAGCCCAAGTATGGTTCCCCCATACTTGCTAGACCACCCTTAGCCTAGACCTAAGTCTTCTAGCAACCTCCATCAGCCTCACGCCTCTCGGATCCCTCCAAGTCATCCATGACTTGTTCATCCATCGTGCTAGCCTTCAGATGCTTCCATCGGCTATGTCATGCTAACGGTGTCTACACCGCCAAGGCACATTGGACTTACGCCGCCAAGACTCCGCTTGGATTTTACGTCGCCAACCATTGGACTTATGCTGCCAAGACTCCCACTTGGAATTTACGCCGCCAATATCAACCCCTTGGACTTCTCAAATGTCAAGACTCATGCTTGGACTTTCCCTTGCCAACCCATGTTGGACTTTCCATGCCAAGACCCATGCTTGGACTTTTCCTTGCCAACCCATGTTGGACTTTCCATTGCCAAGATCCATGCTTGGACTTTCCCAAATGCCAAGTGTCCCACTTGGACTTTTCATGCCAAGTACCCAAGACTTGGACTTTTCCCATGACAATCACATTGTCATATGTTTTTGTTGAACATCAAAACATTTCTCGAGTCAAGCTCGAGTCCTGGTCAATCGTGACTTGGGCCGATTGCACCAACAGTCGACTGCTGCTATCAGCAGTTGACTGTTGCCTGCATAGTCGACTAATCAGTCGACTACGAGCGGTTATGTACCCGTGTTCACCTTCAGCAGTTGACTGTCGTCCCTTGTCAGTCGACTGCTAGTGTAGCAATCAACTGTCGTTTCTTCGCAGTTGACTGTTGGTCCTGAAACCCTTCAGTCGAACACCAGTTGATTTTCAATCGACTCAGAGCAGTCAATTGTTATTTATAGCAGTCGACTGGTGTCAGGTAAAACCTCAAAAAAATACTTGTTTGAGCATCCGACGGTCGGGTAAACCTCAAACCATGTGTTTGAGCATCCGACACTTCCATTCGTCGGGTAGAAACCTCAAACTCATGTTTGAGCATCCGACTTATCCAATTGTCAGGTAAAACCTCAAACACAAGTTTGAGTGTCTGACTTGTCGGATAAAACTCAAACATAAGTTTGAGCGTCCAACACTTGACTTAGCCATTCAGTCAAGTTCACCTAGTTGACCTACCCCGATCCGGGTTACAATAGCTCACTCTCATCTCCCATGAAGTCTCTCACCTCGAATATCTCTTCGGCCTGCATCCCTCGGATGCACTAAGCCCTCGGCTCTTCCAGTGCCATCCTTCGCATCTTTCCACAAAGTCTGCTTTCTCCAACTTCACTTCATTTGCTCTTTGTCCGGCGGTCCCTCAGATGCACCAAGTGCACGACTTCCACAATGCCATCCTTCACCGACTCAAGGACACGAGCCATGAGATGGTGAACTCGCCAAAGCTTCATCAAGATAAACATGTTTGATTTACTAAGTCCTACATAACTTAAACACACATATCAAATCACATAATCAACCCTAACTTAAACCCTTTGCTACACACATCAAAATCACATCATACATGAGTTGATTGCCCTAATAATCTCCCCCTTTTTTTATGTGTGGCAACATGTTTAAGTTAGGTAAAACATACATAAAAACACATAAGGAAGATAAGCATGTAAAACAAACATGGAAATCAAATCTCCCCCTTAATACATGCAAACTCCCCCTTAACACATGCTAAATCCCCCTAGCATGATTAACTTAAACTCTCAACACTCTCCCCCTTTGACACCATCAAAAACATCATACAAATGTTATACATCATGGCATCAATATCTAAGGGAATAAAGATATCAAAAATCAGATTTTAAAACACAAAAACCTAATTTTTTGCACGTAGCAGTTGACTGGCATTCTTCATCAGTCGATTGGTAACTAAATATTTCGAATTCTGATTTCTGAAGCCAACTTCAAAAATGCATTAAAAAATCAAGAAAATTTAAAAAATCACGAAATTTTCGGAACACATTTATAATGAGTTCCTCTATCAAGGAAAAATGATTTTTCATGAAAATACATTAAATTTTCAAAACTTATGCAAAAACTCAAAAGTTGTAAAAGTGTTCAATTATGTATCAACTTTGAAATCTAATTTTGCCTTGAAACGTTTTAAAACATAAACTCTTAGTTTTCAAAACATGAAATGGTTTTAAAACATTAGAAATATTCAATCATGATCTTTGGGCAATATGTCCATGAATTAAACATAAGCTTTCCCCATGTTTGGTCTATGATTACTATGTTATGACACTTACAATGATTCATCAAAATGTCATAAGCATTAGTGAATTACTTGTATCAACCTAACATCTCACCCAATGCTATGTTTTCAATCAAGTTAGCCTTATGGTAAAGGTGAGATGTGACTAAAGGTAATTATACTTAGCCAAAAATTTCATGCAATTCTATCAAGGTTAAGTATCATCCAAAACAACCAACATGATCATAACACAAACATTATCATAATTACATATCATGATCAAAAATCAAGTATTATCACTACATGCACATTATGATCATTAATCACATATTATCACTACATCATTATCATAAAGATCATAAGTCAAATATCACCCATAGTTACCCATTATGATCATATATCAATCATCATCACCCAACATCATAAGTCAACCATTTAACATGATATAAAATAAATTCACTTATGGTTGACTATCCTAGGGTTTTGCTAACCCTTAAGGATTGAATTGAGAACCCAATATAAATTCTTTTCAATAGGGTTCATCAAGTACTCCTTAGGGATCCATTTCCTAGCTGCCATTATTGTTTTAGATTGTCCCCTAACAATTAAACAATGGTAAGCCTTCTCATTCTTTAATCCCTTATAACCTAGGCCCTTCTTATTGAAACTAGCCCTTTGGCTCCCAATTATCATGTTCAAAGTGTTTGTGCCAATTGTGAATTTCTCAAGAGCCTTAGTAAAATAATCTACCATTTCCCTTAAGGCCTTATTCTCTTCTACACATGCATCATTAGTACTTGAAGAAGAATAATTAACATGTGAGCATGCATTTTTTAATTTTTCTTCTAGAGTTCTAATTTCATTAAGCATGCATTTGTTTTTCTTTTTCATTATAAACAAGTCCTTAGTCAAGCTAGTAATCATTGAAATTACATCATGGGAGGGTAGTTTATTTACCTCACTTACCCAATCCCCTTCTTCCGATTCCGATGTGGATGAAGCTCCCTGTTAGTAATATATGAGAGATGTCCTAAGGCAATCGCCTTATGTATGAACCATTTATATGATAAATGAAGATTCACTATTTGAGTATACATGTTTTATGTATTTGATTGGATCTTAAACTCATTTACTGAATGTCCACGATACGATTCACAGCATGAGAGAATTTGTGATTGGATCACAACTAGTGAGTATCTCTACATGAGTAATTGTGATGTATCGGAATTATCCCTAGTCGATGAATTGATGGATTTGGACACCATCAATTCTGTCAAGACTAGCACGAGGTATACTCCTTGGTGTATCCAAGCAGCTGATTCTCACTGGCTGGAGACATAGTGATGTCCGGAGTTAATCGTGGATGCTAGTTATGATAACTAGTTCATTGGAGTGACCAACCGTAAGACTTCATATGGTTCTCTGCATATATAGATATGTCAATGAAGTTCTTACTGTGGCTTAAGTGCGAGGTTCCTTTGACTTGCGGTATTCAAGTCATCTTGATCATGGAGACTTATGCTTTGACATCTTAAGCAAACATCTCCGAGGAGATGTGGACCCGGGATGATTGGGTATAAGTCGAAGTGATCGAAGGTGTTTGAATAGCCTATAAAGGATTCACCACTCCTTGCGAGGAGATGTATTCCCATGGCCTCTTGTCGGATTGTTACTAAAGTCTTTGGCCAAAGCATTACATGTTTAGAGTATGGTACTCTTCGATACATGTGGAGTAACTAGAATCCGTAGGACGAGGAAATGATACTTGGGCTAGGTGTGACGTAGTCAGCCTAGTGGGGACTGACACTATAGACCATGTCCTGAACCAAGTGGGTATAAGATGAGTGAAGGGAATGGGGCACGAATCATTCGAGCTACTGAAGGGTTTCAGAAATAGTTCTGGATCAACCGTTGATCTTTTCGGTTAATTGGGGATCATGATGTATTACTAGGTGCAACTCATGATCGTTCTATAATTAATGGTTAATTATAGACGGCCAACATAAACCGAGAACCTATTTGGTCACACGCACAACGAGCGTAATCCAAAGGATTTAAAACGAGCTTGAGAATGGGATTCTCATACCGAGAGAAATAAGGTTTGGTTGGACCAAACATAAAGCGAGCATGAAATCGTTTCAGTCGCAATGGAAGCGTGGATGGGCCGTGTCTTATGAAGATGTAATGGATGAACCAAAATGGTTTGGTTCTAATCCAATGGATGAGAATAAACCAAAGGGGTTTGGTTTATTTTAAACGAATGAACCAAAAGTTGGTTCGGTTCGTTTTAACTTAAAATAAACCATCATGGTTTAGTTTATTTTAACTTATCTTAATGGAGCGGGTTAACGGGCTTTATGGATATGATCCATTAACCATTAAGAGAATTAGTTCTCTATAAAAAAGGGATTAAGGGATTGTTAAGCCCTAACCTAATCCAAAACCCTAGCCTCTTGAGTTGCCGCCCACCTCCACCCTTGGAGTTTTTCGGCGCCAACCAAAAGGCGCACGCCAACTTTTGTGTGCTGCCGCCAAGTCATTGCCGCGGCCCAAGCTTCAGCCGGTGATCCTCCGGCGACCCTCCGGTGATCTTCCTAGGCCTCGGTGAAAAGGTGAGCACTTGGCTTCCTTGTTTTGGCCGGCGCCTACTCCTCCACCAAGCTGTCCAGTTTTCTGGACAGCTTCTTCTCCTCTCGTCGGAGCGTCGTTTGGACGACGGTTAGAGCTCCGACAGCGGCTAACTTACCGGGGATTTGATCTCCGGTAATCCTCTGAGGTGGAGGACGAAGGATTCGTCAATCGGTTGACAAATACCTCTCCGGAGAAGCGAGTTTTGAGGACTCGTCTTAGGATCCGAATTTGGATTCGGATCGTGATCATCTCTCGATCACGTCGTCTTCAACACGAGGCTAGTAACCCGTACGAAGACGAAGCTCGTGGCTTAGCGAAGTCATCCCGAGGAACTCGGCGTGGATACGGATAGAGACGATTCTAGCGAGAATCATTCCGGTTGATGTTGTTCCCGCTACACGTCATACGAAAGGTATAACGTAGATAAATTTCCTTTTATTGCAAATTTAAATTTACGGTTATGTCTACACTTGTTGTAATATGCATGTGTGTGTTGTAATAAATAGGAGTATTTATTATTTTATTGCTTCCGCTGTGTTCATGTTTACGAAACATGATCGAACACACACACGCCGCGGTGCCGGAAACCCAACAGTGGTATCAGAGCTCAGGTTGTGTTTCGACATAATCATAAAAATGGTTTTGCGATAGTCATAATGTATTTCTGGAAATTTTCTAATTTTGGAAATTTAGAAGTATTTATGGAAATTTTTCAATTTTGGAAAGTCTAGAAGTATTTATGGAAATCTTCCACTTTTGAAAAGTTGGAAGTATTTATGGAAATTGATATTTTCCATAAATAAAATATTTAATTAGATTCTGGAAATTTGTTTCCTAATTTAATCATGATTTGATTTGGGAAATCAAATCTTAAAATATTTTATTTCCATAAGTAGTTTTAATGATTTAGGAAATTGGTTTCCTAAATAGATTTTCCTTAATCAAATAATTCCATGAATAAAATATGTGATTAGATTTGGAAATTTGTTTCCTAATTTAATTATGATTTGATTTGGAGAATCAAATCTTAAACATATTTTATTTCCATAAATAGTTATGACATATAAGGAAATATATACATGACATAATTGTATGTCATGTAATTGCATTAGATGCATAACATTATGCCATGCGTGTCGTGACATGTAGATGTATGCCATGTATGTCATGCCATGTAGATAATAGTTATTTGTATGCAAAGAGGATGAGACATAAAAACCCTTAAACAATATTAAAGCCTACACCTTCCATTAATATGGTTAGAACCAGGGTTCCGTTTCTTGTTTGGGTTGTTGGACTCTCTCCAAGCCCGGCTCGAACCCGAATATGTTCAAACCATGGAATAGTTTAATACTAATATGGTAAGAGTCAGAGGTCAATCGTTAGCTTTGGTTGTTGGACTCTCTCCAAGCTGGGCTAATTGGTTGAATGCACTCTAACCATATTAAAACTATGTCCCGATTAATAGGTTGGCTTTAACCTGGAGCATCGGCTTGTTGGACTCTCTCCAAGGTCGATGTAAAGGGAGGTGAAGTTGGGTGCTATGCATATGATGCATACTTGTTAATGTGTTAACAACCCGATGTATGTGTGAACATTCAATTAGTTGATAGCACATTGTGATAGTTGCATATACGTGTGATATGCAATCGGTATAGTTGATACTCACCGTCGTAGTTATGAATGGCTTGTTGGACTCTCTCCAAGGTTGTTCATAACTATGATGGATATCAGCCCATTCGGAGATGGACCTACGATCTCCCGAAGTGATTTTGGGGTTTTTGAAATTCGAAAAATGAATGGGATTTATAAATGTATATTGATGCATTTTAAAATCATCTTTCTCATATATGCTCGTTTTGTATTTCTAGGTCAATAAATTGATCATGACGTCTTTGAATTTGCGCACTATTTTGGATTCGAACAAACCGACCGGGCCTAACTTCGGATCGGCTTAGAAACTCGAGAATTGTTCTCAAGGCGGAAAAGCTTGCATATGTCCTTGAAGAGCCTCTTCTCGATCCTAAGGACGATGCAACCTGCATCAAATGTTGGTCTATCGTAAGCATGTGGCGATTCTCGAGCCGGGCGAGTTGTGCATCATGCTAGCGGCGATGGTACCTGAAGCTGCAGAAGCAGCATTAGCATATGTATTCTAACACTATGGTATTCCATCTTGATGAGTTGTTCGATGCGCAATCGAGATCCGGAAGGTTCGAGGTCTCTAGGCCTCTTCACCACGAAGATGCAAGAAGGTTCATCAGAGTGCGCTTTGTGCTAAAGATGAACGGTACATCGAGCGCTAGCTACCCTCGGTTTTGTGATGGATCATGAGTTAAGTATTGACTTAATTCTGCATTGTTTGCCCAAGAGTTTCTCACAATTTGTGATGAACTATCGGATGAACAAATTGGAATCCACCATTCCCGAGCTCCTCAATATGCTGAAGACTGTGGAGCCTTCTGTGAAGCATGAGGAGAAGGCGGTTCTGTTAGTTGATTCCTCAAAGAAAGGTTCTAAGAGGAAAGCAAAAGAACAGAAGAAAGGAAAGAACAAAAAGGCAAAGAAGGCGGAACCAGCGCAAAAGGGCACTTGCCATCACTGCGGGCAAGGAAGGCCACGCAAGAAATCGCAAGATTTATCTTGAGTCCATGAAGAAGAAGAAGGCATCTGATGCCCCATCCTCTTCAGGTATCTTCGTTATTGATTGTCATTCTATTTCCTTGGACACTTGGGTATTGGATACTGGGTGTAGCTCACATATATGTAATGACATACAGGGGCTAAGGAATGGAAGAAGACTTGTCAGAGGGGAGTCAAATTTGCGAGTTGGCAATGGAGCAAAGGTTGCTGCGGTCACCATCGGAACTTATTTGTTGAAGCTCCCTAGTGGACTAGTCTTAGAACTGGACAATTGCTATTATGTTCCTTCTCTAATAAAGAACATTGTTTCTATTTCCTGTTTAAATAGAAATGGTTTCCATTTGACGTTTAGTAACAATTGTTGTTATATAACTTTAAATGGCGTACTTTATGGAACTGGAACCTTAAGTAATGGCATTTATACGTTGGACATATCCAGTGACATTTTCAATATCGAAGCGAGCAACACACGTGCTCGAAAGGATAATCAAATAGACTCCTATATGTGGCATTGTCGTCTTGGCCATATAAGCAAGAAACGCATGTCCGAATTACACCGATGTGGAATTCTGGAATCGCTTGAATTGGATTCATACGATACATGCGAATCATGCTTAAAAGGCAAGATGACTCGAAAAGGTGAACGAGTGAGAGTTACTAGGTCTAATACATACCGATGTATGTGGACCTATGTCAACTCAAGCTTTAGGAGGCTATAGCTACTTCATTACCTTCACCGATGATCACTCACGGTTTGGGTATGTGTTCTTGATGAAACACAAGTCTGAAGCCTTTGAAAGGTTCAAAGAATTCAGAAATGAAGTAGAGAAACAACATGACAAAAGTATTAAAATACTTCGATCGGATCGAGGTGGTGAATACTTAAGTCAAGAGTTTCTTGATTATCTAAGAGACAATGGCATATTGTCTCAATGGACTCCGCCCTATACACCACAGTATAATGGTGTATCTGAGAGGCGTAACCGGACCTTGTTGGACATGGTCAGGTCAATGATGAATCATGCGACTCTTCCCAAGTCCTGTTGGGGTTATGCACTTCAGACAGCTGTTTACTTGTTAAACAGAATGCCTACCAAGGTAGTCTCAACTACTCCATATGAGATATGGAATGGTAAGAAACCTCATGTATCTTACTTGAAGATATGGGGTTGTCCTGCTTATGTGAAGCGGACTGTATCAGACAAATTGGATGCTAAGTCTGATAAATGTCTATTTGTTGGATACCCTAAGGAAACAAGGGGTTACCAATTCTATCATCCTGTGGAACAAAAGGTGTTTGTTTCAAGGCATACTGTGTTTCTAGAGAAAGAGTTTCTCTTGCAAGAAAATAGTGGGAGTGTCGTCGAGCTTGAGGAGGCTCGAGAGACTCAAATAGACATTGATGAGATACCTGGTGAAGCACAACAGCCGACAACTCATAGTGATGAGCAATCGGCTGGACCTATTGTAACACCACATCTTCGTAGATCTGGTAGAACACGCAATATTCCTGAGAGATATGGATTTCTCGTAAGTGAATTGAACGACGTGTTACTCATAGATGATGAGGAGCCTACCAGTTATGAAGAAGTGCTGACAAGTTCAGAAAGGGATAAATGGCTTGGTGCCATGAAGTCGGAAATGGATTCCATGTATGAAAACCAAGTTTGGAACTTGGTTGACCCACCTGAAGGGATAAAACCTATAGGGTGCAAGTGGGTTTTCAAGAAGAAAGCAGACATGAATGGTAATGTGATTACCTATAAGGCTAGATTGGTGGCGAAAGGATATCGTCAAAAACAAGGTGTTGATTATGACGAAACCTATTCGCCTGTAGCTATGCTTAAATCCATTCGGATGCTCCTGGCCATAGCGGCTCATTATGATTATGAGATATGGCGATGGATGTGAAAACAGCTTTTCCTTAATGGAAACTCGCCGAGGACGTGTATATGATAACCGAGGGTTTCACATCGGTTGATAAAACCAAGGTATGCAAATTGCGACGGTCCATTTATGGATCAAGCAAGCATCCAGATGGAATATCCGCTTTGATGAGACAATCAAAAGTTTGATTTCTCACAAAATCCGCATTTAACCTTGTGTGTACAAGAAGGTTAGTGGGAGTGCAACAGTATTCCTAGTATTGTATGTCGATGACATACTACTTATAGGAAACGATGTTTCAATCTTACAGTCAGTGAAGGTTTGGTTATCCAAGACATTCTCCATGAAAGACCTGGGAGAAGCAACCTACATCCTCGGGATTAAGATCTATAGAGATAGATCGAAACGGTTGCTTGGTCTTTCGCAGTCTACATATATAGACCGAGTGCTAAAGAGGTTTAGCATGTCGGAATCCAAGAAAGGTTTCCTACCCATCAGGCATGGGGTACACCTTTCAAGTCTATGTGTCCGCGCACGTAAGACGAGAGGATTTGCATGAGTAAGATTCCCTATGCATCCGCAATAGGATCTATCATGTATGCTATGTTATGTACGAGGCGATGTATCGATGCTCTGAGTGTCACGGCAGATACCCGATCCGATCCAGAATGGATCATTGGCTGTTAAGACGATCCTTAAGTACTTGAGAAGAACTAAGGATGTGTTCCTAATATATGGAGAAGGGGACATGGTGATACGCGGGTATACGGATGCCAGCTTCCAAACAGACAAGGATGATTCCAGGTCTCAGTCTGGATACGTGTTCACCTTGAATGGGGGCGCAGTGAGTTGGAAAAGTTCCAAACAAGAGACTGTAGCGGATTCTACCACTGAGGCAGAATACATTGCAGCTTCGGAAGCAGCAAAGGAAGCGGTTTGGATCAAAAAGTTCGTTCATGAACTTGGTGTGATTCCGGCCATTGTTGAAGCAATACCGGTCTACTGCGATAATAATGGAGCAATTGCACAGGCGAAAGAGCTAAGGTCTCATTAGCAATCCAAACATGTGCTTCGCCACTATCATCTTATCAGAGAGATCATCAGTAGGAACGAAATACAAATCGAGAAAATTCCCACTGAAAGGAACTTAGTGGATCCCTTGACTAAGGCATTACCTCAAAATAAGTTTGAGGGTCATGTTCGAGCTTATGGTATTGGATACCGTAGCGATTGGCATTAGGCCAAGTGGGAGTCTGTTAGTAATATATGAGAGATGTCCTAAGGCAATCACCTTATGTATGAACCATTTATATGATAAATGAAGATTCACTATTTAGGTATACATGTTTTATGTATTTGATTGGATCTTAAACTCATTTACTGAATGTCCGCGATACGATTCACAGCATGAGAGAATTTGTGATTGGATCACAACTAGTGAGTATCTCTACATGTGTAATTGTGATGTATCGGAATTATCCCTAGTCGATGAATTGATGGATTTGGACACCATCAATTTTGTCGAGACTAGCATGAGGTATACTCCTTGGTGTATCCAAGCAGCTGATTCTCACTGGCTGGAGACATAGTGATGTCCGGAGTTAATCGTGGATGCTAGTTATGGTAACTAGTTCATTGGAGTGACCAGCCGTAAGACTTCATATGGTTCTCTGCATATATAGATATGTCAATGAAGTTCTTACTGTGGCTTAAGTGCGAGGTTCCTTTGACTTGCGGTATTCAAGTCATCTTGATCATGGAGACTTATGCTTTGACATCTTAAGCAAAAATCTCCGAGGAGATGTGGACCCGGGATGATTGGGTATAAGTCGAAGTGATCGAAGGTGTTTGAATAGCCTATAAAGGATTCACCACTCCTTGCGAGGAGATGTATACCCATGGCCTCTCGTCGGATTGTTACTAAAGTCTTTGGCCAAAGCATTACATGTTTAGAGTATGGTACTCTTCGATACATGTGGAGTAACTAGAATCCGTAGGACGAG
The DNA here is from genome assembly GCA_025175895.1 of Wurfbainia villosa. Taxonomy (NCBI): domain Eukaryota; kingdom Viridiplantae; phylum Streptophyta; class Magnoliopsida; order Zingiberales; family Zingiberaceae; genus Wurfbainia; species Wurfbainia villosa. The sequence goes on along the minus strand of CM046000.1, from coordinate 28,946,102 downwards.
GAAATGATACTTGGGCTAGGTGTGACGTAGTCAGCCTAGTGGGGACTGACACTATAGACCATGTCCTGAACCAAGTGGGTATAAGATGAGTGAAGGGAATGGGGCACTAATCATTCGAGCTACTGAAGGGTTTCAGAAATAGTTCTGGATCAACCGTTGATCTTTTCGGTTAATTAGGGATCATGATGTACTACTAGGTGCCACTCATGATCGTTCTATAATTAATGGTTAATTATAGACGGCCAACATAAACCGAGAACCTATTTTGTCACACGCACAACGAGCGTAATCCAAAGGATTTAGAACGAGCTTGAGAATGGGATTCTCAGACCGAGAGAAACAAGGTTTGGTTGGACCAAACATAAAGCGAGCATGAAATCGTTTCAGTCGCAATGGAAGCGTGAATGGGCCGCGTCTTATGAAGACGTAATGGATGAACCAAAATGGTTTGGTTCTAATCCAATGGATGAGAATAAACCAAAGGGGTTTGGTTTATTTTAAACGAATGAACCAAAAGTTGGTTCGGTTCATTTTAACTTAAAATAAACCATCATGGTTTGGTTTATTTTAACTTATCTTAATGGAGCGGGTTAACGGGCTTTATGGATATGATCCATTAACCATTAAGAGAATTAGTTCTCTATAAAAGAGGGCTTAAGGGATTGTTAAGCCCTAACCTAATCCAAAACCCTAGCCTCTTGAGTTGCCGCCCACCTCCACCCTTGGAGTTTTTCGGCGCCAACCAAAAGGTTGCCGCCGCCCAGCTTGTGTGCTGCCGTCCAAGTCATTGCCGGCGTCCAAGCTTCAGCCGGTGATCCTCCGGCGACCCTCCGGTGATTTTACTAGGCTTCGGTGAAAAGGTGAGCACTTGGCTTCCTTTGTTGGCCGGCGCCTATCTCCTCCACTTCTTCTCCTCTCGTCGGAGCGTCGTTTGTACGACGGTTAGAGCTCCGACAGCGGCTAACTTACCGGGGATTTGATCTCCGGTAATCCTCTGAGGTGGAGGACGAAGGATTCGTCAATCGGTTGACGAATACCTCTCCGGAGAAGCGAGTTTTGAGGACTCGTCTTAGGATCCGAATTTGGATTCGGATCGTGATCATCTCTCGATCACGTCGTCTTCAACACGAGGCTAGTAACCCGTACGAAGACGAAGCTCGTGGCTTAGCGAAGTCATCCCGAGGAACTCGGCGTGGATACGGATAGAGACGATTCTAGCGAGAATCATTCCGGTTGATGCCGTTCCCGCTACACGTCATACGAAAGGTATAACGTAGATAAATTTCCTTTTATTGCAAATTTAAATTTACGGTTATGTCTACACTTGTTGTAATATGCATGTGTGTGTTGTGTGTGTTGTAATAAATAGGAGTATTTATTATTTTATTGCTTCCGCTGTGTTCATGTCTACGAAACATGATCGAACACACACACGCCGCGGTGCCGGAAACCCAACACTCCCCCTATACTTGAGCTCTCCTCCTCACTTGTACATTCTTCTTCTTGCTTGGAGGAGGTGGAAGCTACGTCATCTATTCCCATTAATGCAAAATGGGAGACAATCTCTTCTTCTTCCAATGATGATGATGGATCGTCCCATGTAGCTTTTAAGTTCCGGAGCTTTTGCTTCTTTTCTTCTTTCTTCTTCCCTTCCTTCTTCTTGTTATTTTTCTTTCTTTCTTTCTTGCTCTTGTTCAATAAGGGACATTCATCCCTCATATGCTCCTATCCTTGGAAATTATAGCAAATCACCTCCGTAGTCCTCCTTCTCTTATCACGATACCTGTTAAATTTAAAATCCTTTAAAGCACGTCTCACCTTCCTTACCATATACGCTTCTTCATTGCTATTCATTGATAAGGAAGATTCGTCATCGGATGAGGAGGGTGGAGTCTCCTTCTTCTTCTTTTCTTTGTCAGCCACTAATGCCACTCCCCTTGATTGCTTGATTGGATCTTCTACTATACCTTCAAGCCTAGTTTCATATATTTCCATGGTAGAAAAGAATTCTTCTAGAGTACTTACCTCTAGATTCTTTGAGATGTAGAAAGAATCTACCATGGAGCTCCATTTTGATGATTGGGGGAATGCATCTATTGCCTTCATGATCATATCCCTATTGGATAGCTTCTCCCCTACACTTGATAACCCATTAATAATTTCTTTGAATCTTGAATGCAAAGAAAGTACTTTTTCTCCTTTATCTAGTTTTATATTATTGAGTTGAGATCGGAGAAGGTCCCATCTTGCTAACTTGGCTTCAGAGGTGCCTTCATGAAGCTCTATCAATTTTTCCCACATTTCCTTGGCACTTAAGCACTCTCTAATCCTATTGATTTTTTGTTGAGGGAGCACGTTGTAGATATGGTGATTGACTTTTGAATTTGCAAGGTACACCTCTCTTTTTTTTTAGTCCACCTTGATTTTTCGATTGTCTTCCCTTCTTCATCCCTAGGTATATTGAAACTAGTTTCCATAATAACTATAATATCAAAATCCATTCCGAAGAATACCTCCATACACTTTTTCCACCAAGTGAAGTCCCCTTCAAATTTTGGTGGATGAATGTTCAAGTCGTCCATTTCGTTGTTGTGCTTGTTTTGGCAATGAGTCTGCCGACAAGCTCCTCGCTTTGATACCACTTGTTAGAGGATCATGGACCGGCTAGAAGGGGGGGTTGAATAGCCTGTGTACGTTGATGGAAATCGTTCGCTTCTTAATCATCTACAAGATTATTAGCACAGTGGAATATGCCAATTAAGACAATTAAAACAAAACACAAAGTAAAGAGAAAAGAGCAATTCGTAAACTCAAGAATGTAACGTGGTTCATGGCCCTTGCCGCTAATCCACGGACGATTCGTATGACAAATCACTCCCTCAATGAAATCCACTAATCTCTCCTTTTTCTCAAAGCAAGGTGGAGGTAAACCTTCTTACACAATCTCTCCATCTTACAATAGATTTTAAGTAAGAACAAGAAAGAGGAGGAAAACACGTTCACAACACTTTGGAGTATGAATAAGAGTTAAGCATTAACCTCCCAAAGCCACCCAAGCCCTCTTTTTATAGAGAAGAGGGCTTTCTTCCCATTGGACATGCAACAGTCGACTGCTGCTCTAACAGCTGACATCCAACGACTTCTGACTTGCCATCATCATCGTCCAATGGTAGGCCATGATCGACCATCGCTATCGCGACGACTCCGTGCATGGTGATCGATCGATCGGCTATGAGCGGTTCGTGCCCGTGTTCACCTTCAGCGATCGTCATCCCTTGTCAATCATCGGTGTATGATCAATGCGCCTTGGCGCGGCACGGGCAAGAAACCCTTCAATGGAACACCAGTCGACGTTCAGTCGACTCAGAGCAATCGATTGCTATCTATAGTAGTCGACTGGTGTCGGGTAAAACCTCAAACAAATACTTTTTTGAGGATCCGACGGTCGGGTAAATCTCAAACCACCTTTTGAGCATCCAAAACTTCCATTCATCAGGTAGAAACCTCAAACTCAAGTTTGAGCATCCGACTTATCCAATTGTCGGGTAAAACCTCAAACACAAGTTTGAGCGTCCAACTTGTCGGGTAAAACCTCAAACATAAGTTTGAGCGTCCGACACTTGACTTAGCCATTCGGCCAAGTTCACCTAGCTGAGCTACCCCGACTCGGGTTACAATCGCTCACTCTCATCTCCCATGAAGTCCCTCGCCTCGAAGCTCTCTTCGGCCTGCGTCCCTCGGATGCATTAAGCCCTCAACTCCTCCAGTGCCATCCTTCGCATCTTTCCATGAAGTCTGCTTCCTCCGACTTCATTTCATTTGCTCCTCTTCCGGCGATCCCTTGGATGCACCAAGTGTACGACTTCCGCAATGCCATCCTTCAGTGACTCAAGGACCCGAGCCATGAGATGGTGAACTCGCCAAAGCTTCATCAAGCTAACCATGTGTGATTTACTAAGTCCTGCATAACTTAAACACACATATCAAATCACATAATCAACCCTAACTTAAACCCTTTGCCACAAACATCAAAACCACATCATACATGAGTTGATTGCCCTAACAAATATCTCCCATAGGAAGAGGGTGTTCTTCTCTAAGCGAGGAAGGGTCAACAAAGGCAGAGTCAAGAAAGGGGGGGGTAGGGAGAGTTATTTATGGGGGTGTCAGTGGGGAAGAAGCGGACACAGGGGAATCAACCTCCATGTCAGAAGAGGAAGGAATTGAAGAAGAAGGTAAGGTGGTAGAGGGTTCTTTAAGAACCGTGGGGAGGCAGCTAGAGGAATGAATACTCTCCTCGGTGGGATCGATAATAACATGGTTGCAGTGTCGGTGGAGGAGGAGAGGAGGTGGACTGAGAGATTAGAAAGATGAGGTGGCAAGAAGAGTTGTAGAGCTAGAAGGACCCTCCTTCTTAAGGCGAAGTTTTTTAGGTGACGAAGGATGGAGGAGAGAGGATTTTCCCCTTGTGCTTTTCTTTGAGGGCTTATTGGCTATAGCCTTCTCTAAGCTCTTCTTAGCCCTCTGCATCAGGTTGTCTGCAATACAAGACATCCAGTAAAATAAATAATAGTAATAAGAACTAGTAGACGTTATCTATAAAGTATTGTTAATACCCTACCTATTTCGACGGGATTATCCAAGTGGAAGGGGGATAGCTCGTAATGACTAAGGATGCGGACATCTAATAGAAGGCCAAAGTTGTAATTGTAGGAACTTCAGTGAGCGCTAGAGGGGTGGGGGTGAATGGCGCGTTCGTTCGTCGATGATGGAAATCGTTCGTGTTTGTCTACAAAGCTTGTTATGCACAACAGAAATAATAATAAAGTATAAATGAAATACACAAGCACAGAATACACAAGCTCCTGTGATGTACACACCACTAATAAATCTTCTTCTCGACAACAAGTCGGAGGTTGAGAAACTTCGTACAAATGTTTACAACAATAAATAAGAAATACAAGCAAATACAAGAATAAAAAACTTTACAAATGTTCTTTTGAATGCTTGCTTGTTGATCACCTTGGACAAGTCTTGAAGGGCTGGAAAGCAACAACTATCTCCTTCAAATCGCCCAAGAAAATCGCTGTCGAAATTCTCTACGCCGAGCTCCTTTTATGCCTCCACACAATCTAGATTTCTGCCTAACAATCGACTTCCAAAATGCCCCAGTAGATTGCCAACAATGACGTTGTCTCACAACGGACTTGATCCACATCGACATTCAAGACAACGGATACACTGGCAGTCGACTGTCATTTACCAGCAGTCGACTGCTCATACCCAAAGCCGACTGCTCAATCAGCTACCAAGCATTTTGCCTCATGACCAAAACTAGCAGCAGTCAATTGCCCTCCATGGCAGTCGACTACTCATAGACAATCGACTGCCCAATGCTGGCAGTTGATTGCTAAGGCTATTTGCCGCAGTCGAACTCCAGTCAACTCATGACAGTCGACTGGTCATAATCCCAGTCAACTTCTCAGTGTCGACTCGGCTGCCAAGTGTCAACCACTTGACCAGTCGATTGGTCCATAACCTCAGTCGACTGATACACCTCAACCATGAAATTTATCCCAAGTATGATACCCTCATACTTACTAGACCACCCTTAGCCTATGTTGGGTTTTCCCGGCACCATGACGAGTGTGTGTTCAAACACATTTCGTAAACATGCACACAGCGGAAGCAATAAAAGCAATAAATCTAATTTATTACAACACACACATCACATGCATGCAGGATATAACATGTGTAGATATAATCACTATTTGAAATTTTGCAATAAAAAGAAACTTATACTAGGTATACCTGACGGATCACGTGTAGTGGGAATGACATCAACCGTAGCAACCCTCGCTAGAATCACCTCTATCCGTATCCACACCGAGTATCGTCGGGATAGCTTCACAAAGTCACAAGGCTTGTCTTCGCAAAAGTCACTAGCCTTGAGTCGAAGACGATGTGATCCGAGAGATTATCACAATCCGAAATAAATTCGGATCCCAAAAATGAGTTTCACAAACTCGCTTGTCGGAAGCAGTTTTCGTCAACCGTTTGACGAAAACTTAACCCTCCACTTATGAGGATTGCCGAAAATCCAATCCCTAGAAAGTAGACCTTTGTCGGAGCACAAAACACCGAGAAAACGACCTCTCCACCCAAAGAAGAAACTGGACAGCTTGTAAAGGTGGAAGAAGTGGTCGGCCAAAGGCTTGGCTGATTACTCCTTGGTCATCAGCGGCCAAGGGAGGTTGGCCGGCAACTAAGGGTGGCCCAAGGGACGCCGGCAGCTGGTGGATGGCCGGCGTCGAGGAGAGGAAACAACTCCAATGGGCAGCGGCAGCACAAAGGTGGGCGACAACCACATTGGCTTGGGCGGCAAGAAGGAGGAGAAGGAGGAAAGGAGGCTAGGGTTTTCTAAACCCTTAAACCAATTAATTCTCCACAAAAAACCCTTAAGCCATGTTTTTATAGAGAACACATTCTCCTAACGGTTATTGGTTCATAACCAAAATCCGTTAACCCACTCCAATAACTTAAGTTAAAATAAACCAAACCACATTGGTCTATTTTAAGTTAAAACGAACCGAACCAACTTTAGCTCATTCGTTTAAAACAAACCAAACCACTTTGGTTTATTTTACACCATTGGATTAGAACCAAACCAATTTGGTTCATCCATCATGTCTTCATAAGACTCGGCCAATCCATGCTTCCGATGCGACTGAAACCATTTCATACTTGCTCTTTGTTGGGTCCAACCAAACCTAGTCTCTCTCGATATGAGAATCCTATTCTCAAACTCATTTTAAATCCTTCGGATTATGCCCGTTGTGCATGTGACCAAATAGATTCTCGAATTATGTTGGCCCTCTATAATTAATAATTAATTATAAAACGATCATGAGTGGCACTACATCATGATCCCCAATTAATCGAAAAATCAACGGTTGATTCTAGAACCTTTTCTGAAACCCTTCAACAGCTATAATGAATCGTGCCCCATTCCCTTCACTCATCTTATACCCACTTGGTTCAGGACATGGTCTATAATGTCAGTCCCCACTAGGTCGACTACGTCACACCTAGCCCAAGTATCATTTCCTCGTCCTATGAATTCTAGTTACTACACATGTATCCAAGAGTACCATACTCTAAACATGTAATGCTTTGACCAAACACTTTAGTAACAATCCGACGAGAGGCCATAGGGTATACATCTCCTCGTAAGGAGCGGTGAATCCTCTGTAGGCTATTCAAACACCTTCGGCCACTTCGACTTATACTCAATCATCCCGAGTCCACATCTCCTCGGAGATGCTTGCTTAAGATGTCAAAGCATAAGTCTTCATGACCAAGATGACTTGAATACCGCAAGTCGAAGGAACATCGTACTTAAGCTACAGTAAGAACTTTATTGACATATCCATATATGCAAAGAATCATATGAAGTCTTACAACTAGTCACTCCAATGAACTATTTATCATAATTAGCATCCATGATCAACTCCGGACATCCTAATGTCACTAGCCAGTGAGAAACAACTGCTTGGATAAACCAAAGATGTGCTAGTCTCTACAGAATCGATGGCGTCCGAATTCATCATTTCATTGACTAGGGATAATTTCAATACATCACAATTACACATGTAGAGATACTCACTAGTTGTGATCCAATCACAAATTCTCTTATGCTATGAATCGTATTGTGGACATTCAGTAAATGAGTTTAAGATCCAATCAAATACACGGAAACATGTATACTCAAATAGTGAATCTTCATTTATCAAATAAATGGTACAACCATAAGGCGATTGCCTTAGGACACCTCTCATATATTACTAACAAACTCCCACTTGGCCTAATGCTAATAGCCACGGTATCCAATAGCATAAGATCTAACATAACCTTCAAACTTACTCTGAGGTACGACCTTAGTTAAAGGGTCCGCTAAGTTCCTTTCAGTGGGAATCTTCTCGATTTGTATTTCCTTCCTACTTATGATCTCTCTGATCAAATGATAGCAGCGAAGCACATGTTTGGATCATTGATGAGACCACATCAAGTTCAGAGACGAACTTCTTAATCCAAACCGCTTTTTTTGCTACTTCCAAAGCTGCAATGTATTCTGCCTCAGTGGAAGAATCTGCTATAGTGTCTTGCTTGGAACTTTTCCAACTTATTTTGCCTTCATTTAAAGTAAATATGTACCCAGATTGAGACCTAGAATCATCCTTGTCTGTCTGGAAGTTGGCATCCGTATACCCGCGTATTACCATATCACCTTCTCCATATATTAGGAACACATCCTTAGTTCTTCGTAAGTACTTAAGGATTGTCTTAACAACTGCCCAATGATCCATTCCTAGATCAGACTGATATCTGATCATGACACTCAGAGCATATGATACATCGGGCCTTGTACATAATATAGCATACATGATAGATCCTATTGCGGATGCATAGGCAATCTTACTCATGCAAATCCTTTCATCTTCTATCCGAGGACACATAGACTTCGAAAGGTGTATCCCATGCCTGATCGGAAGGAAACCTTTCTTGGATCCTGACATGCTAAACCTCTTTAGCACTCAGTCTATATATGTAGACTGCGAAAGACCAAGCAACCGTTTTGATTTATCTCTATAGATCTTGATCCTAAGGATGTAGGTCGCTTCTCCCCGGTCTTTCATGGAGAATATTTTGGATAACCAAATTTTAACTGACTGTAAGATAGAAATATCATTTCCTATAAGTAATATGTCATCGACATACAATACTAGGAACATGACTACACTCCCACTAACCTTCTTGTACACACAAGGTTCGTCCGAATTTTTGTGAGAAATCAAAACTTTTGATTGCCTCATCAAAACGGATATTCTAGCTCCTGGACGCTAGATTTAATCCATATATGGATCGTTGAAGTTTGCATAACTTGGTTTTATCAACCGATGTGAAACCCTCAGGCTGTATCATATACACGCCCTCGAGTAGGTTTCCGTTAAGGAAAGTCATTTTCACATCCATCTGTCATATCTCATAATCATAATAAGCCTCTATGGCCAAGAGCATCCGAATGGATTTAAGCATAGCTATCGATGAATAGGTTTCGTCATAATCAACACCTTGCTTTTAACGATAGCTTTTCGCCACTAATCTAGCTTTATAGGTAATCACATTACCATCCATATCGGTTTTCTTCTTGAAAACCCATTTGCACCCTATAGGCTTAATGCCTTCAGGTAGGTCCACCAAGTTCCAAACTTGATTTTCATACATGGAATCCATTTCTAACTTCATGGCTTCAAGTCATTTGTCCCTTTCTGAACTTTTCAAAACTTCATAATTTGTAGGCTCCTCATTGTCAATGAGTAACACGTCGTTCGATTCACTTACGAGAAATTCATATCTCTCAGGAATGTTGTGTGTCTTACCAGATCTACGAAGATGTGGTGTCACAATAGGTTCAGCCGATGTCTCATCACTATGAGTTATCAGTTGAGGTGCTTGACTAGGTATCTCCTCAATATCAATTGGAGTCTCTTGATCCTCCTCAAGTTCAATGCCACTCCCATTGTTTTCTTGCAAGAGAAACTCTTTCTCTAGAAACACAACATTCCTTGAAACAAACACCTTTTGTTCCAAGGGATGATAGAATTGGTAACCTCTTATTTCCTTAGGGTATCCAATAAATAGACATTTATTAGACTTAGAATCCAATTTTTCTGACATAGTTCGCTTCACATAAGCAGGACAACCCCATATCTTCAAGTAAGATAAATGAGGTTTCTTGCTAGCCCATATCTCATATGGAGTAGTAGAGACTACCTTGGTCAGGACTCTATTTAGCAAGTAAACAACTGTCTGAAGTGCATATCCCCAAAAGAACTTAGGAAGATTCGCGTGATTCATCATTGACCTGACCATGTCCAATAAGGTCCAATTTCTGTTGGATCGAAAGCGTTGCTAGAGGGGGGGGGGGTAAATAGCGAGTGTAAAACTTTTCGTTCGTTCGTTTGATAAGAGCAAGCACAGTGGAAACATAAAAGAACAAAAAATAAATAGACACTTTATTTTTACTTGGTTCACATCCCAGCGGTTGCTACTCCAAGGCCCCGCGATCCTTGACCGTGTACGAAAGGGCAATTCACTATAAAGTCTCCTCCTCGTTGGAGGTAAGAGACAACGATCACAAAAACAAAAGCACGAGGATGAGGCAACAAGCCTACCTCACCTCGTTATGATTAAATCAATGAATACAGTAAATAAATATAATACTTGCTGTCGACGAAGAAATTTTGAACTTGGCGTTGCGTCGACGTTACGACGTTTAGAGCTTTGGCGTTGTGGGAGCACTTTGATAGCAAGATAATTGATTTTTGGGTTGGAGTCCTCCCCTCCTTTTAAAGATTTTTGCATTGGAATAAGTCTTGATAGAAATCCTCAACTTTTGGAACTGATCACGAGGTGGCTCCTTATCTTATCGCAAAGTGGCAACGTCAAACATTATCCATTTTGACCTAGCGCAAAAGGCTGATTCGTCGCCATCAGTCAACTAATGCCTTCCATCAGTCGACTGATGTGCATCAGTCGACTGCCCAATGACCAGCAGTCGATTGCCAGCCTAGCCACTTCCCTACAGTAAGAGGTTAGCACGAAAATTGGTAAATATTGTTGGTGCAATCGGCCCAGGTCATGATTGACCAGACTCGAGTTTGACTCGAGTGATGTTTTGATGTTTGACAAAGGGATTTGACAAAGTGGTTTGGCATTGATGTTTGACATTAATGTCGGTTAATATGTTGGGGAGATTGTTGGAGCAATCGACCAGGGTCATGTTTGACCGGACTCGAGTTTGACTCGAGGAAGACCTTAATGGTTGACTAGGGTTGACCATGTGATTATGCGAAAGTCCAAGCATGGGTCTTGGCAAGGTAAAGTCCAAGTCATGGGTACTTGGCATGGAAAGTCCAAGTGGTACACTTGGCAATTGGGAAGGTCCAAGTCTTGTGTACTTGGCATGAGAAGTCCAAGCATGGGTCTTGGCAAATGAGAAGTCCAAGCATGGGTCTTGGCAGATGGAAAGTCCAAGCATGGGTCTTGGCATGGAAAGTCCAACATGGGTTGGCAAGGGAAAGTCCAAGCTTGAGTCTTGGCATTTGGAAGTCCAAGGGGATTGTAATTGGCGGCGTAAAGTCCAAGCGGGAGTCTTGGCAGCATAAGACCAATAGTTGGCGGCGTAAAGTCCAAGCGGAGTCTTGGCGGCGTAAGTCCAATGTGCCTTGGCGGTGTAGACACCGTTAGCATGACATAGCCGAGGGAAGCACCTGGAGGCTAGCGCGATGGATGAACAAGTCATGGATGACTTGGAGGGATCCGAGAGGCGTGAGGCTGATGGAGGTGGCTAGAAGGCTTAGGTCTAGGCTAAGGGTGGTCTAGCAAGTATGGGGGCACCATACTTGGGTTAAAACCTCATCTTTGAGGTTGGCAGTCGATTGGCATTATGGCCGGTTCGACTGTCGTGAGTCGACTTGAGTTCGACTGCCGTTTAAGAGATGGAACTGCTCTGGCAGTCGACTGCCAATTCTGTGTCGAGCATAGAATGCTTTGTAGCCGACTGGATAGTCGACTACGGGCGTTGGCAGTCGACTACCAATGTTGGCAGTCGACCCGTTGTCTCACGACAACAGTGGCATCAGTCGACTGGTGACTTATGGCAGTCGACTGATGGGCGGAAATCCAGGTCGCGCGCAAGGATAAAAGGAGCTCGACGGGAGGGTTTTTGCAACCGATTTTCTTGGACATTTTGAAGCGATTTGCTGCTGCAAATCAGGGCTTTCAAGTGCTAGTCCAAGGCAATCAACAAGAAAGCTTCTAAAGAGTTTTTGTAAAGTGTTCTTTACTTCTCTTGTTGTATTTCTTCTTATATTTGCTTGTTGTATTTAGATTATTGTTGTAATCTTATTGTAAGAGGTTTCTCCACCTCCGACTTGTGTCGAGAGGGAGTATTTGTGATTAGTGAGTGTGTGTGCATCACTAGGGCTCTTTAGAGCTCGATCCGTGGAGTAGGAACCGTGCGGTTCCGAACCACGTTATATCGTGCGTGTTGTGATTGTATCTTGTGTTTTGTATTTGTTATTGTTTATTCCGCTTTGCATAACGAGTTTTTGTACAGACGATCGCAAACGAATTCCATCTTCCTACGGTCACAACGCTATTCACCCCCCCTCTAGCGGCGTCAAATCTCCAACAAGTGGTATCAGAGCCTGGTGGCTCTTCAACGGATTAACAACCGGGAGCAAGACACTAGAGGGTGAAGATGGAATTCCAAGACAAGCTTGGATGGGATATCAACACACCTATCCCTTATACCTTCTATGGACAAGAAGGATTCAATCAATGGAAGGTGAGGATTGAAGAATTCTTGATGATGAAGGACTTTGAAGAGTGGGGCATTTTGATGGAGGGATTTCAATATCCAAAAGGGCCCAAGGGAGGAATTCTCAAGATGAAGAAGTGGACCGAGGAACAAATCCAAGAGTTCGAAAAGAATACAAAGGTAATTAAATTCTTGGTTGATTTGATTCCTAATAAAATTATGTGTGAGCTAGGTGAGTACAAGGATGCCAAAGAGCTTTGGAGTCAAGTGGCAAAATATCATGAAGGCTCACAACCGGTTCAAGAGGAAGAGACCGAAGAGGCTAATGCATCATCCTCACAAGGAAGTGAGGATTCGGAGGTTGATAGGGAATCAACATCTGGATCAGAAGAGGTGGAGGAAGTGGAAGAAGTGTTAGTAATATATGAGAGATGTCCTAAGGCAATCGCCTTATGTATGAACCATTTATATGATAAATGAAGATTCACTATTTGAGTATACATATTTTATGTATTTGATTGGATCTTAAACTCATTTACTGAATGTCCACGATACGATTCACAGCATGAGAGAATTTGTGATTGGATCACAACTAGTGAGTATCTCTACATGTGTAATTGTGATGTATCGGAATTATCCTAGTCGATGAATTGATGGATTTGGACAGACTAGCACGAGGTATACTCCTTGGTGTATCCAAGCAGCTGATTCTCACTGGCTGGAGACATAGTGATGTCCGGAGTTAATCGTGGATGCTAGTTATGGTAACTAGTTCATTGGAGTGACCAACCGTAAGACTTCATATGGTTTTCTGCATATATAGATATGTCAATGAAGTTCTTACTGTGGCTTAAGTGCGATGTTCCTTTGACTTGCGGTATTCAAGTCATCTTGATCATGGAGACTTATGCTTTGACATCTTAAGCAAACATCTCTAAGGAGATGTGGACCCGAGATGATTGGGTATAAGTCAAGTGATCGAAGGTGTTTGAATAGCCTATAAAGGATTCACCACTCCTTAGGAGATGTATACCCATGGCCTCTCGTCGGATTGTTACTAAAGTCTTTGGCCAAAGCATTACATGTTTAGAGTAAGGTACTCTTCGATACATGTGGAGTAACTAGAATCCGTAGGACGAGGAAATGATACTTGGGCTAGGTGTGAAGTCACTTAGTGAGGCTGACACTATAGACCATGTCTGAACCAAGTGGGTATAAGATGAGTGAAGGGAATGGGGCACGATTCATTCGAGCTGCTGAAGGGTTTCAGAAATAGTTCTGGATCAACCGTTGATCTTTTCGGTTAATTGGGGATCATGATGTACTACTAGGTGCCACTCATGATCGTTCTATAATTAATGGTTAATTATAGACGGCCAACATAAATCGAGAACCTATTTGGTCACACGCACAACGAGTGTAATCCAAAGGATTTAAAACGAGCTTGAGAATGGGATTCTCAGACCGAGAGAAACTATGTTTGGTTGGACCAAACATAAAGCGAGCATGAAATCGTTTCAGTCGCAATGGAAGCGTGGATGGGCTGCGTCTTATGAAGACGTAATGGATGGACCAAAATGGTTTGGTTCTAATCCAATGGATAAGAATAAACTAAAGGGTTTGGTTTATTTTAAACGAATGAACCAAAAGTTGGTTCGGTTCGTTTTAACTTAAAATAAACCATCATGGTTTGGTTTATTTTAACTTATCTTAATGGAGCGGGTTAACGGGCTTTATGGATATGATCCATTAACCATTAAGAGAATTAGTTCTCTATAAAATAGGGCTTAAACCCTAATCCCAAACCCTAATCACAAAGTGGCCGCCCAATCTAGTTGTTGCCGCCCACTCCTTGGAGGAGCAATCGGCGCCAACCCAAAGAGCAGCCACCGCCCAGCTTGTGTGCAGCCGTCCAAGTCGTTGTCGGCGTCCAAGCTCCAGCCGGTGAACCTCCGGCGACCCTCCGGTGATCCCCTATAGGTTTGGCATCAAGGTGAGGCTTTTCTCTCCTTGTTTTGGCCGGCGCCTACTCCTCCACCAAGCTGTCCAGTTTTCTGGACAGCTTCTCCTCCTCTCGTCGGAGCGTCGTTTGGACGACGGTTAGTGCTCCGACAGCGGCTAACATACCGGGGATTTGATCTCCGGTAATCCTCTGAGGTGGAGGACGAAGGATTCGTCAAACGGTTGACGAATACCTCTCCGGAGAAGCGAGTTTTGAGAACTCGGTTTGGATCCGAATTTGGATTCGGATCGTGATCATCTCTCGATCACGTCGTCTTCAACACGAGGCTAGTAACCCGTACGAAGACGAAGCTCGTGACTTAGCAAAGTCATCCCGAGGAGCTCGGCGTGGATACGGATAGAGACGATTCTTACGAGGATCGTTCCGGTTGATGCCGTTCCCGCTACACGTCATACGAAAGGTATAACGTAGATAATTTCTTTTATTGCAAATTTTAATTTACGGTTATGTCTACACTTGTTGTAATAGCATGCGTGTGTTGTGTGTGTTGTAATAAATAGGAGTATTTATTATTTTTATTGCTTCCGCTGTGCTCATGTTTACGAAACATGATCGAACACACACACGCCGCGGTGCCGGAAACCCAACAGTGGTATCAGAGCCCAGGTTGTGTTTCGACATAATCGTAAAATTGGTTTTGCGATAGTCATAATGTATTTCTGGAAATTTTCTAAATTTTGGAAATTTAGAAGTATTTATGGAAATTTTTCAATTTTGGAAAGTCTAGAAGTATTTATGGAAATCTTCCACTTTTGGAAAGTTGGAAGTATTTATGGAAATTGATATTTTCCATAAATAAAATATTTGATTAGATTCTGGAAATTTGTTTCCTAATTTAATCTTGATTTGATTTGGGAAATCAAATCTTTAAAATATTTTATTTCCATAAGTAGTTTTGAAGATTTAGGAAATTGGTTTCCTAAATAGATTTTCCTTAATCAAATAATTCCATGAATAAAATATGTGTTTAGATTTGGAAATTTGTTTCCTAATTTAATTATGATTTGATTTGGAGAATCAAATCTTAAACATATTTTATTTCCATAAATAGTTATGACATATAAGGAAATATTGTACATGACATAAATTGTATGACATGTAATTGCATTAGATGCATAACATAATGCCATGCGTGTCGTGACATGTAGATGTATGCCATGTATGCCATGCCATGTAGATAATAGTTATTTGCATGCAAAGAGGATGAGACATAAAAACCTTTAAACAATATTAAAGCCTACACCTTCCATTAATATGGTTTGAACCAGAGTTCCGTTTCTTGTTTGGGTTGTTGGACTCTCTCCAAGCCCGGCTCGAACCCCAACATGTTCAAACCATGGAATAGTTTAATACTAATATGGTAAGAGTCAGAGGTCAATCGTTAGCTTTGGTTGTTGGACTCTCTCCAAGCTGGGCTAATTGGTTGAATGCGCTCTAACCATATTAAAACTATTCTTGATTAATGGGTTGGCTTTGACCTGGAGCATCGGCTTGTTGGACTCTCTCCAAGGTCGATGTTAAGGGAGGTGAAGTTGGGTGCTATGCATAAGATGCATACTTGTTAATGTGTTAACAACCTAATGTATGTGTGAACATTCAATTAGTTGATAGCACATTGTGATAGTTGCATATACGTGATATGCAATCGGTATTGATGATACCTACCGTCATAGCTATGAATGGCTTGTTGGACTCTCTCCAAGGTTGTTCATAACTATGATGGATATCAGCCCATTCGGAGATGGACCTACAATCTCCCGAAGTGATTTTGGGGTTTTTGAAATTCGAAAAATGAATGGGATTTATAAATGTATATTGATGCATTTTTAAAATCATCTTTCTCATATATGCTCGTTTTGTATTTCTAAGTTAATATATTGATCATGATGTGTTTGAATTTGCGTTCCATTTTGGATTCAAATAAATTGACTGGGCCGAACTTCTTGGACTGGCTTAGAAACTTGAGAATTGTTCTCAAGGTGAAAAGCTTGTGTATGTCCTCGAAGCGCCTCTTCCCACCCGTCCTAGTGACGATACAACTTTGGACCAATTGTTGGCCTATCAGAAACATGTGAGTGATTCTGAACAAATGAGTTGCATCATGCTAGCCGCGATGAAACCCAAGCTACGAGAGCAGCATGAGCATATGGATGCTCATATCGTAGTTCTTCATCTTTATGAGTTGGTTGATGAGCAAGTGAGATTCGAAAGGTTCGAAGTCTCCAAGCTCCTCTTCACCTCTGAGATGCAAGAAGGTTCATCTGTATCGCTCAACATCAAGACTGTGGAGTCTTCGAGAGAAGCATGGCGGGGGGCGATCTTGTTAGTTGATTCCTCGAAGAAAGGTTCTAAGAGGAGGTCAAAAGAACAGCAGAAGGGAAAGAAGAGAAAGGCTAAGAAGGTAGAACTAGCACAAAAGGAAACTTGCCATCATTATGGCAAGGAGAGCCATTTGTGAAGAAAGTGCAAGATTTATCTTGAGTCCGTGAAGAAGGATAAGGCATCGGATGCCCCATCTTCTTCAGAAATCTTCTTTATTGATTGTCATTCTATTTCCTTAGACACTTTGGTATTGGATACTGGGTGTGGCTCACATATATGTAATGACATACATGGGCTAAGGAATAGAAGAAGACTCGTCAAGGGAGAGTCAAATTTACATGTTGGTAATGGAGCAAAGGTTGCTGCACTCACCATCGGAATGTATTTGTTGAAACTCCCTGCAGGACTTGTCTTAGAACTGGACAATTGCTTTTATGTTCCTTCGTTGATAAAGAACATCATTTCTATTTCTTGTTTAAATAGAAATGGTTTCCATTTGACGTTTAGTAACAATTGTTGTTACATAACTTTGAATGGGGTTCTTTATGGGACTGGAACTTTAAGCAATGGTGTTTATACGTTGGACGTATCCAGTGACATTTGCAATATCGAAGCGAGCAACACGCGTGCTCGAAAGGATAATCACATAGACTCCTATATGTGGCATTGTCGTCTTGGCCATATAAGCAAGAAACGCATATCCGAAATTACACCGATGTGGAATTCTGGAATCGTTTGAATTGGATTCATACGATACATGCGAATCATGCTTAAAAGGCAAGATGACTAAGTTACCTTTTACGGGAAAAGGTGAACGAGTGGGAGAGTTGCTAGGCCTAATACATAGTGATGTATATGGACCTATGTCAACTCAAGCTTTAGGAGGCTATAGCTACTTCATAACCTTCACCGATGATCACTCACGGTTTGGGTATGTGTTCTTGATGAAACACAAGTATGAAGCCTTTGAAAGGTTCAAAGAATTCAGAAATGAAGTAGAGAAACAACATGACAAAAGTATTAAAATACTTCGATCGGATCGAGGTGGTGAATACTTAAGTCAAGAGTTTCTTGATTATCTAAGAGACAATGACATATTGTCTCAATGGACTCCGCCCTATACACCACAGCATAATGGTGTATCTGAGAGGCGTAACCGGACCTTGTTGGACATGGTCAGGTCAATGATGAATCATGCGACTCTTCCCAAGTCCTTTTGGGGTTATGCACTTCAGACCGCTGTTTACTTGTTAAACAGAATGCCTACCAAGGTAGTCTCAACTACTCCATATGAGATATGGAATGGTAAGAAACCTCATGTATCTTACTTGAAGATATGGGGTTGTCCTGCTTATGTGAAGCGGACTGTATCAGACAAACTGGATGCTAAGTCTGATAAATGTCTATTTATTGGATACCCTAAGGAAACAAGGGGTTACCAATTCTATCATCCTGTGGAACAAAAGGTGTTTGTTTCAAGGCATGCTGTGTTTCTAGAGAAAGAGTTTCTCTTGCAAGAAAACAGTGGGAGTGTCGTCGAACTTGAGGAAACTCGAGATACTCAAATAGACATTGATGAGATACCTAGTGAAGCACAACAGCCGATAACTCATAGTGATGAGCAATCGGCTGGACCTACTGTAACACCACATCTTCGTAGATCTGGTAGAACACGCAACATTCCTGAGAGATATGGATTTCTCATAAGTGAATCGAACGACGTGTTACTCATTGATGATGAGGAGCCTACCAGTTATGAAGAAGTGCTGACAAGTTCAGAAAGGGATAAATGGCTTGATGCCATGAAGTCGGAAATGGATTCCATGTATGAAAACCAAGTTTGGAACTTGGTTGACCCACCTGAAGGCATAAAGCCTATAGGGTGCAAGTGGGTTTTCAAGAAGAAAACCGACATGGATGGTAATGTGATTACCTATAAGGCTAGATTGGTGGCAAAAGGATATCGTCAAAAGCAAGGTGTTGATTATGACGAAACCTATTCGCCTGTAGCTATGCTTAAATCCATTCGGATGCTCCTGGCCATAGCGGCTCATTATGATTATGAGATATGGCAGATGGATGTGAAAACAGCTTTCCTTAATGGAAACCTGCTCGAGGACGTGTATATGATACAGCCTGAGAGTTTCACATCGGTTGATAAAACCAAGGTATGCAAATTGCGACGATCCATTTATGGATTGAAGCAAGCATCCAGGAGCTGGAATATCCGTTTTGATGAGACGATCAAAAAGTTTGATTTCTCACAAAATCCAGACGAACCTTGTGTGTACAAGAAGGTTAGTGGGAGTGCAGTCGTGTTCCTAGTATTGTATGTCGATGACATATTACCTATAGGAAACGATGTGTCAATCTTACAGTCAGTAAAGGTTTGGTTATCCAAGACATTCTCCATGAAAGACCTGAGAGAAGCAACCTACATCCTTGGGATTAAGATCTATAGAGATAGATCAAAACGGTTGCTTGGTCTTTCGCAGTCTACATATATAGACCGAGTGCTAAAGAGGTTTAGCATGTCGGAATCCAAGAAAGGTTATCTGCCCATCAGGCATGGGGTACACCTTTCAAAGTCTATGTGTCCGCGCACAGAAGACGAGAGGATTTGCATGAGTAAGATTCCCTATGCATCCGCAATAGGATCTATCATGTATGCTATGTTATGTACGAGGCCCGATGTATCGTATGCTCTGAGTGTCACGAGCAGATACCAGTCTGATCCAGGAATGGATCATTGGGCGGCTGTTAAGACGATCCTTAAGTACTTAAGAAGAACTAAGGATGTGTTCCTAATATATGGAGAAGGGTACATGGTGATACGTGGGTATACGGATGCCAGCTCCAGACAGACAAGGATGATTCCATGTCTTAGTCTGGGTATGTATTCACCTAGAATGGAGGCGCAATAAGTTGGAAAGGTTCCAAGCTTGACACTATAGCGGATTCTGCCACTAAGGCAGAATACGTTGCGACTTTAGGCAAAGAAAGGCGGTTTGGATCAAGAAGTTCATCTCTGAACTTGATGTGGTCTCATCAATGATCCAAACATGTGCGTCGCCGCTATCATCTTATCAGAGAGATCATCAGTAGGAACGAAATACAAATCGAGAAAATTCCCACTGAAAGGAACTTAGCGGATCCTTGACTTCGTTCAGTTGCGTATTGCTATACAAGTTTAGCATATTGAGATCATATGCTCTTGGATGATTGACATTGAGCCAAGTAGAATGCATAATATGAGAGATGTCTAAGGCAATCGCCTTATGTATGAACCATTTATATGATAAATGAAGATTCACTATTTGAGTATACATATTTTATGTATTTGATTGGATCTTAAACTCATTTACTGAATGTCCACGATACGATTCACAGCATGAGAGAATTTGTGATTGGATCACAACTAGTGAGTATCTCTACATGTAATTGTGATGTATCGAATTATCCTAGTCGATGAATTGATGGATTTGGACACAATCAATTCTGTCGAGACTAGCACGAGTATACTCCTTGGTGTATCCAAGCAGCTGATTCTCACTGGCTGGAGACATAGTGATGTCCGGAGTTAATCGTGGATGCTAGTTATGGTAACTAGTTCATTGGAGTGACCAGTAGTAAGACTTCATATGGTTCTCTGCATATATAGATATGTCAATGAAGTTCTTCTTTGTGGCTTAAGTCACGATGTTCCTTTGACTTGCGGTATTCAAGTCATCTTGATCATGGAGACTTATGCTTTGACATCTTAAGCAAACATCTCTAAGGAGATGTGGACCGGGATGATTGGGTATAAGTCGAAGTGATCGAAGGTGTTTGAATAGCCTATAAAGATTCACCACTCCTTGCGAGAGATGTATACCCATGGCCTCTCGTCGGATTGTTACTAAAGTCTTTGGCCAAAGCATTACATGTTTAGAGTAAGGTACTCTTGATACATGTGGAGTAACTAGAATCCGTGGGACGAGGAAATGATACTTGGGCTAGGTGTGGCGTGAGTCGACCTAGTGGGAGGCCCGACACAATAGACCATGTCACTGAACCAAGTGGGTATAAGATGAGTGAAGGGAATGGGGCACGATTCATTCGAACTCTTGAAGGGTTTCAGAAATAGTTCTGGATCAACCGTTGATCTTTTCGGTTAATTGGGGATCATGATGTACTACTAGGTGCCACTCATGATCGTTCTATAATTAATGGTTAATTATAGACGGCCAACATAAATCGAGAACCTATTTGGTCACACGCACAACGAGTGTAATCCAAAGGATTTAAAACGAGCTTGAGAATGGGATTCTCAGACCGAGAGAAACTATGTTTGGTTGGACCAAACATAAAGCGAGCATGAAATTGTTTCAGTCGCAATGGAAGCGTGGATGGGCTGCGTCTTATGAAGACGTAATGGATGGACCAAAATGGTTTGGTTCTAATCCAATGGATAAGAATAAACTAAAGGGTTTGGTTTATTTTAAACGAATGAACCAAAAGTTGGTTCGGTTCGTTTTAACTTAAAATAAACCATCATGGTTTGGTTTATTTTAACTTATCTTAATGGAGCGGGTTAACGGGCTTTATGGATATGATCCATTAACCATTAAGAGAATTAGTTCTCTATAAAATAGGGCTTAAACCCTAATCCCAAACCCTAATCACAAAGTGGCCGCCCAATCTAGTTGTTGCCGCCCACTCCTTGGAGGAGCAATCGGCGCCAACCCAAAGAGCAGCCACCGCCCAGCTTGTGTGCAGCCGTCCAAGTCGTTGTCGGCGTCCAAGCTCCAGCGGTGAACCTCCGGCGACCCTCCGGTGATCCCTATAGGTTTGGCATCAAGGTGAGGCTTTTCTCTCCTTGTTTTGGCCGGCGCCTACTCCTCCACCAAGCTGTCCAGTTTTCTGGACAGCTTCTCCTCGTCGGAGCGTCGTTTGGACGACGGTTAGTGCTCCGACAGCGGCTAACATACCGGGGATTTGATCTCCGGTAATCCTCTGAGGTGGAGGACGAAGGATTCGTCAAACGGTTGACGAATACCTCTCCGGAGAAGCGAGTTTTGAGAACTCGTTTTGGATCCGAATTTGGATTCGGATCGTGATCATCTCTCGATCACGTCGTCTTCAACACGAGGCTAGTAACCCGTACGAAGACGAAGCTCGTGACTTAGCGAAGTCATCCCGAGGAGCTCGGCGTGGATACGGATAGAGACGATTCTTACGAGGATCGTTCCGGTTGATGCCGTTCCCGCTACACGTCATACGAAAGGTATAACGTAGTTTAATTTCCTTTTATTGCAATTTTAATTTACGGTTATGTCTACACTTGTTGTAATAGCATGCGTGTGTTGTGTGTGTTGTAATAAATAGGAGTATTTATTATTTTTATTGCTTCCGCTGTGCTCATGTTTACGAAACATGATCGAACACACACACGCCGCGGTGCCAGAAACCCAACAAGAAGCATCCACCTCAAGGATTGAGGGGGAGGAGATAACTTCCACACCGGAACATCAAGAAGAAGCTTCGACATCCGGTCAAGATGAAGAAGCCCAAAGTCCAATTCCGGTCTCCATTAACCTAGGTAACTCAAACATAAGTGTTAATAATAAAATGCATATAATATGTTTTGAGTGTAGGGAAACCGGGCACTATAAGAGCAAGTGCCCAAAGAAGAATAGGAAAGCTCCACCGGCTCCAGAGGTCAAGGATGTCGGTCATTCAACGCAAAAGAGCAAAGAACAAGTAATTTGCTTCGAGTGTCGGCAACCGGGACATTTCCGGAGTCAATGCAAGAAGGGGGACAAGAAGACTCAAAATGGAGCATCATATGTAGGGGGAG
The DNA here is from genome assembly GCA_025175895.1 of Wurfbainia villosa. Classification (NCBI taxonomy): domain Eukaryota; kingdom Viridiplantae; phylum Streptophyta; class Magnoliopsida; order Zingiberales; family Zingiberaceae; genus Wurfbainia; species Wurfbainia villosa. Next base: position 28,923,533 of record CM046000.1, on the reverse strand, counting down.
CTAAGGCAAACCCTAGGGTAACTTCTAATTTTGCTCCTTCTTCAATTTACAAGCAAAAGCATGCTAGGTTCACTTGCAATTTATGAAAAGCATGCTAATAGGAACAAGTATTTTTGCTTAGGAGCTAAGAATGTCTACTTAGATAATAGGGAGAAATTTGGGACTAATGTCCCTAAAAATATATTACCTAAGGAAAGCATTAAGAAAATAGGAGAACATCTAGGCTTTAATGCTAAGAAATCTAGACATATGCCTAGAAATAAAAATATCTCAAGAGAAAATAAAAAATTAAAAATTGAGATATTAGAAAAAGAAAATCAAGTCTCGAAGTCAAGGCTTGAAAAACTTGAAAAGACCCTTAACATTATGCAAAATCAATTTAAAGGGTCTAATGGTCAAACTCCTAGGTCAAGAAGTCAAAGTCAACACCAAGGACCTAAGAGTCAAAAGTCAACCAAAGGCAAGCAAGGTTTGGGTCACAAACCTAAGCCTAAGGTAGCTTACCATAGTGTTCCATTTGACTATGAAACACAAACTAGGTCTAGGAAGACCAAGGTCAATAGGGAAGTCATCCCTAGAATTGACCAAAGGGTGTGCCTTGTGGCTAGGGTTTCAAGGAAACCTAGGGTGGCCACTAAAAAGGTTGCAAGGGGAATTACCCCTAGAGTCAACCCAAGTAAGATTCAAATGACCAAGGCTAACAAGCCTAGGAGGGTCATTAGGAAGGTATCTAGGGAGGTTATCCCTAAGGAATACCTAATTAACCCTAGGAGCTCAAATCGGTTTTGGGTTCCTAAGACCATGATTGATTCACGCTAGATGGAGTTAGGGTGTGTCAACCTTGATTGGATGGGTAGCTAACTCAACCATGATAAAGGTGGCATTTTAGGTCATTTTCAAGGTTATGGTTACCTTGGGAATGTGGTTTGATTTGAATCCTAAAAGATTTTAGGATGTGCCAATGTTAGTTATGAAGTTTGATAAAATGATCAAATTGACACAATTAGGGTTTAGAGTGTTAGTGTGCCATTTTGGGTTTTTGGCACACTAGGGAGTTTAATGATAATATGGCAAAATATATCTAACCATATCAAATGGCAATTAATATTAAAATTTAGGTATTACTATACCTATATATTTTATATGTCATGCTTTGTTTGCCATATAACATGCCATGACATCATGCTTAGTTTTAATCATATAAAATGTCATGATCATGTTTAGGGTTTAGGTTAATGTCATGAGTTTTTAGGTTATATCATATATCATGACATCATAATCATTGGCCATGTTTTAATTTTTGCTATCATTATGCCATGATCATTTCATGCATTAATGTGATTGAAATTGATTTAAGGACTATGGCATGACTTGAAGTCCCATTTATAAAGGAATCAAGTAGGGTTGCCTTAGAGAATGCATGATGTAGGGGATCGAATGGCCGGCTAGAGGGGGGTGAATAGCCCTTTTTGTTTGGATGTCGGTATTTGCTCGTCTACAAAACTAATTAGCGCAAGCGGAAGACTAATAAAGACAAGCAAATAGAAATACAAGAAAACAAACGCTAACAAAGAATGTAACGTGGTTCACGGCTACGCCGCTAATCCACGGTCCCCGATTCGTCCTCGGTGAATCACTCCACTAAACCAATCCACTAAATGGTCTCTCCTTTGCACCAAGCTAGGTGGAGGTAACCTTTACAATCAAGATCACTCTTCTTACAAATAGAATGGAGTAAAAGCGAGTAAGAAGAGTTTAGAGCTTGTGGAGCACTAGGAAGATCACTTGGAGCATAAGCATTAGCCTCTCAAAGGCTTACACCCTCTCTTTTTATAGAGAGGGCTGATTTCTTCCGTTAGCGCCACGATCATTGATCGCCGCCCTTAGCGATCGAGTGCCATTACTAGCGGCCTCCGAACACATGTCGGATCCCGGCCGGTGTAGTCCAATCGGAACTCTTGGCGATCGGTCGACCGATGGACCTCATCACGATCATTCGTCCGAGTCGACCGCCACGGTGCTACGAAATCGGCTGCGGGCCGAACCCATTGATCACCGATCACGCTTTCAGCGATCGATAATCTTGGCGATCGCCCACGATGTCGATCGACACTTGGCCAAATGGCCAAGTTTCACCTAAGAGCTACCCTTCCCCGGGTTACAATCGCTCACTCTCATCTCTCGGAGTCCCTCGCCTTTGAAGTTCTCTTCGTTCTCGGCCACGTCCCTCGGCAGCATCAGGCGCACGGCTCTGCAATGCTCCTTCGCGTCTCTTGCCTCGAAGTCTACTTCCTCCGGCTTCACTCCAAGCTTCTCGTCCGGCGGTCCCTCGGATGCTCCAAGCTCACGGCTTCCGCAAAGCTATCCTTCACCGACTCAAGGCACGAGTCATGAGATGTGAAACTCGCCACAGCTCCATGTGCGAATTACTAAGTCCTGCACGACTTCAACGCACATATCAAATCAACATATCAAACTAACTTAAACCCTTTGCCACACCATCAAAACCATATTACGGCAAGAGATTGCCCTAACAATCTCCCCCTTTTTGATGTGTGGCAATCCGTTTAAGTTAGGTAAAAACATTTGATATAAATTCTAAGGTAAGAAAGCAAGTAAAGATAAACATGATATAGCAACATGCCACTCCCCCTTAATCCATGAAACTCTATATTGCAAATTTTCTGTCCCTATCATATATTTCTCCCCCTAAAGCAATTAACTTAAACATAAATTATTTCTCCCCCTTTGACACCATCAAAAAGATTAACACTAAGTTATAAGCTCATGGCATCAAGTATAATGGAGGGAAAATACCAAAAACATGATTAAAATCTGAAATCAGAAAATTGCAGGCTGATTTTCAGGTGATCAGTCGACTGCTATCAGTATGGCAGTCGATTGGCACAATTGATTCCGAAATTCTGATTTTCTGGGCAAATTTCAGAAATGTATTAAAAATTCCAGAAAATTCAAAAAATCATGAAATTTGAGGATCATATTTATATTGAGTATATCTATCAAGGAAAAATAGTTTTTCATGAAAAATCATTATATTTTCCGAGATTTGTCAAAAATCCAAACACTTGAAAAACCACTAGTTTTTGAGCATGTTAGTATCCATTTTAACACCTAGTCTTGCTTTGAATTGTTCCAAAACATGAATACATAGATTTTAGATTAAGAAATTATTTTGAAAACATATGAAATATCCAACCATGATCTTTGGGCAATATGTCTATGAATTAAACATAAGTCTTCCCCATGATTGGTCTATTATTGCTATTTTGATACTTTAAATGACCATCTAAATGCCATAGGCATTAGTGGACATTTGTATCATCCTAATATCTCACCCATGCTATGTTTGCAATCAAGTTAGCCTATAGTTTGTGTGAGATGCATCCTAGGGGGTATTTGTATATACTTAACCAATATATTCATGCAATTCTATCATGGTTAAGTATCAACCTAACAACCTACATGATCATAATGACATATATGATTTAATTTCACATTATGATCATGAAATACATGTTTTCATCAAATTATAATCATGCATTAGGTATTATATGGTGATACTAAATAAAGTATTACCTAAAGCATGATTCAAACCTATTTCTTATGATAACGTGTCAAATTTCATAAATCATGATTGTAAATATACATAGGAATTACATCAATCATCATGATTTAAGCATTATTATCTATTTATGGGTACGTTATCATCACCCAACACTATCTAAAAAAATGTTGTCCCGTCATCCTAAGTCAACCAAAATATGATATAGGTCAAGTTCATATGGTTGACTACCCTAGGGTTATCCTAACCCTTAAGGATGGATTTTGGAACCCAAAATAAATTCTTTCCTATTGGGTTCACTAGATATTCTTTGGGGATCCATTTCCTAGCAATTACTTTCTTTTTGTCTTGTCCCCTAGCTATTAAGCATTTGTAGGCCTTTTCATTTTTCTTTTCCTTATATCCTAGGCCTTTCTTATTGAAGCTTGCCCTTTGGCTCCCAATTATCATATTTAATGTGTTTGAGCCAATTGTGAATTTCTCTAGGGCTTTGGTTAAATAATCTACCTTTTCCCTTAATGCCCTATTTTCCTCTATGCATGCATCATTAACATTCAAAGGCATATAATCATGTGAGCATGCATCATCTAAGCTAGAAGAAATATTATCATTTAAGCATGCATTTTCTAGCTTATTTTCCAATGCCTTAATTTGATTAAGCATGCTTTTATTTTTCTTTTTCATTCCAAATAAGTCCTTAGTTAAACTAGAAATTATGGAAACTATTTTCTTAGGAGAAGCTTTCGTTACCATAGTTTCCATATCTTCTTCTTCTTCTTCGGATGAGGAGGATGTAGAGGCTCCCCCTTCATTTGAGCTCTCCCCATTTGAGCTTGATCCTTCATTTTCGGATGAAGAGCAATCCAAGTCATCAAAGGCCATCAAGGCCAAATTGGTGACAAAGGCATTCTCCTCATCTGATGATGATGAGGAGAATGAAGATGGGTCATCCCAAGTCCTTGCCTTGAGAGCTTTGGCCTTTCCCTTTTCCTTTGTCTTCTTCTCCTCTTCCTTTTTCTTCTTGCTCCCCTTTTTCTTCTTCTTTTCTTCTTTCTTTTTCTTCTCTTCCTTGCTCTTGTTTAGGAGAGGACAATTGTCCCTTATGTGCCCTTCTCCTTGGCAATTGTAGCATATGACCTTCCCCCTTGGTCTTCTATTCCTATCATTAGATTTATCAAATCTAAAATTCTTATATGCACGTCTTACCCTCCTTACCATATAGGCTTCTTCGGTGCTATCCATGGAGGAGGAGGAAGACGCTTCGTCATCGGAGGAGAAGGGGATTTCCATCTTCTTCTTCCCCTTATTTGCCAACAATGCTACTCCTCTTGAGGGTTGAATTCTAGGCTCCTCTTGTATTCCTTCAAGCCTAGTTTCGTGGAGCTCCATTGTTGAGAAAAATTCCTCCAAGGTACTTACTTCCAAGTTCTTGGAGATGTAGAATGAATCCACCATGGAGCTCCACTTTGAGGACCGGGGAAAGGCATCTATGGCCTTCATTACCATATCCCGGTTTGATAGCTTCTCACCTACACTTGTTAGTCCATTTAAAATTTCTTTGAATCTAGAATGCAAAGAAATTACCTTTTCTCCCTTTTCTAATTTGATGTTGGATAGTTGGGAGCGGAGGAGGTCTCTCCTTGCTAGCTTGGCCTCGGATGTGCCTTCATGGAGTTCTATAAGCTTCTCCCACATCTCTTTGGCGCTAGCACATTCTCCGATCCGGTTGATCTCTTGTTGGGGGAGCACATTGAAAAGATGATGTTTTGCCTTTGAGTTCGCAAGGTGCTCCTCTCTTTGCTTCTTAGTCCATCGTGATTTTTCGATTGGCTTCCCCTCTTCATCCCTAGGCAAAACGAAACCGGATTCCATTGTAATCATAATGTCAAAATCCGTTTCGAAAAATACCTCCATTCGCTTCTTCCACCAAGCGAATTCTCCTTCAAATTTCGGAGGATGGATGTTTGAGCCGGCCATTTTTGAATGTTGCTTGTTGTGGCGGTTAGTCCTCGACAAGCTTTCCTTGGCTCTGATACCACTTGTAGGGGATCGAATGGCCGGCTAGAGGGGGGTGAATAGCCTTTTTTGTTTAGATGCCGGTATTTGCTCGTCTACAAAACTAATTAGCGCAAGCGGAAGACTAATAAAGACAAGCAAATAGAAATACAAGAAAACAAACGCTAACAAAGAATGTAACGTGGTTCACGGCTACGCCGCTAATCCACGGTCCCCGATTCGTCCTCGGTGAATCACTCCGCTAAACCAATCCACTAAATGGTCTCTCCTTTGCACCAAGCTAGGTGGAGGTAACCTTTACAATCAAGATCACTCTTCTTATAAATAGAATGGAGTAAAAGCGAGTAAGAAGAGTTTAGAGCTTGTGGAGCACTAGGAAGATCACTTGGAGCATAAGCATTAGCCTCTCAAAGGCTTACACCCTCTCTTTTTATAGAGAGGGTTGATTTCTTCCGCCTTGGCACGATCACTTACTACAACGGCCTCCGAACACGCCGATCCCGACCGCTGTAGTCCAACGGTCTTGGCGCGATCGATGGACTCATCCCGATCGCCGCTTCCCGTAGTCGATCGCCGACTATGAACGGTTCTGCGGTCGAAACCCCATTGATCACCGACCATCGCGCTTCAAGAATCGATCGATGGTCTTGGCGCGCCAGTATTACTTCGTTCAATTTACGTATTGCTGTGCAGTTTATACGGTCGAACTACACTCGACTCGAGCGATCATTGTCATGACATAGCGGTCGTGTCGAAAAACCCATAAATTGGCCAAATGGCCAAGTTTCACCTAAGAGCTACCCTTCCCCGGGTTACAATCGCTCACTCTCATCTCTCGGAGTCCCTCGCCTTTGAAGTTCTCTTCGTTCTCGGCCACGTCCCTCGGCAGCATCAGGCGAACGGCTCTGCAATGCTCCTTCGCGTCTCTTGCCTCGAAGTCTACTTCCTCCGGCTTCACTCCAAGCTTCTCGTCCGGCGGTCCCTCGGATGCTCCAAGCGCACGGCTTCCGCAAAGCTATCCTTCACCGACTCAAGGCACTAGTCATGAGATGTGAAACTCGCCACGGCTCCATGTGCGAATTACTAAGTCCTGCACGACTTCAACGCACATATCAAATCAACATATCAAACTAACTTAAACCCTTTGCCACACCATCAAAACCATATTACGGCAAGAGATTGCCCTAACACATGAGACCCTATATTAGGATGAATAAAACCCACATCTCACATCCAATTGACATGTATGTGTATTTTATACACCTTAGATACATGTGAGATGCTAGGATATGAGTTGAGTTCAAGGTGCATAGTTTCTGCATCTGGATGAACTAAAACTCATTTTGTTTCAAATGTGGATCATTGGAAAAGCTTGTGTACAAGTCATGTGCATAGAGCCCAAGGAATATGATCCAAAATAAGGTTTTGAAAATATTTTAAAATATTTTTGAAAAACCTTGGTGAAGTCTATCTTTTGATAGCAATCACCATTGATAGAGTTGACACAAAATAGGGCCAAAACATTGAAAATTTCAATGGTTTTGAGTTTTGTATCAAACTCACTATTTTATGGGTAAAATAATTTTTAAATATTTTTCACCCATTGTGTGTGTCATATGTATTATACGTATGAATTTTCACAATTTTTTGGATTACGTATAATTATTTATGAATTTCCAAAATTCATTTCTGATTGCTGAAAATCGAGATTTTTGTTATCGATCGACTACAATGTGGCCGATCGTGATGTGTGTGTGTGATCGGACATTCTTGATCGTCGATTGCGTTTGTTTAGCCCGTGTTCAGCTATGGAAAAGGTTCCTAATCACTCCTAACCCTATGATATGCTTTAGGAAGCATTATAAAGGGTGAAAATCCATTGGATATGGATTAGGAGCTGTGTTAGGTCAAAGTATCAAATTTAGGGTGAGTGAAAGTTCTATGTTGAACTTAGAACCTTAATTTTGATGGTTAGGAGTTCCTATTGGCTTAGGGGCTTCCCAAGGACATTGTTGGTGCAATGGTCAAGGGGGAGCAAGCCTTTAGTGGGAGGTATCCATCTTGGGATGATGGATGTGTTTTTCTCCTTGAAGAGGAGAAGTTATTGGGAAAGTATCATCAATTGGGAAAATTGATGGGTTTTTGATACCCAATTTGGAAATTGGGAGAGAGTATAGGATTGTCTCTCTTGAGTGATATGTGAATTATTACTAGGAAGATGGTAGGCATCCTAGGTATTTATTTTTGGATCAAGGGGGAGATTGTAAGATCTCATTGGGACATGAGACATTGACCTCCTTGGAGAGAAAACCTTTTTGATGTTAGTCAAAAAGGGGGAGAATGTTAGGGGGAAAACATTTGGAGAGTGTCTACCAATTTGGGATAATTGGTAAGGGATTTGAGTTAGTGGTCTAACTCAGATGATTTGTTTGGTTTTTGTTAAACATCAAAAAGGGGGAGATTGTTGGTGCAATCAGCCCAGGTCACGATTGACCAGACTCGAGTTTGACTCGAGTGATGTTTTGATGTTTGACAAAGGGATTTGACAAAGTGGTTTGGCATTGATGTTTGACATTAATGTCGGTTAATATGTTGGGGAGATTGTTGGAGCAATCGACCTGGGTCATGTTTGACCGGACTCGAGTTTGACTCGAGGAAGACCTTAATGGTTGACTAGGGTTGACCATGTGATTATGGGAAAGTCCAAGCATGGGTCTTGGCAAGGTAAAGTCCAAGTCATGGGTACTTGGCATGGAAAGTCCAAGTGGTACACTTGTCAAGTGGGAAGGTCCAAGTCTTGTGTACTTGGCATGAGAAGTCCAAGCATGGGTCTTGGCAAATGAGAAGTCCAAGCATGGGTCTTGGCAGATGGAAAGTCCAAGCATGGGTCTTGGCATGGAAAGTCCAACATGGGTTGGCAAGGGAAAGTCCAAGCTTGAGTCTTGGCATTTGGAAGTCCAAGGGGATTGTAATTGGCGGCGTAAAGTCCAAGCGGGAGTCTTGGCAGCATAAGACCAATAGTTGGCGGCGTAAAGTCCAAGCGGAGTCTTGGCGGCGTAAGTCCAATGTGCCTTGGCGGTGTAGACACCGTTAGCATGACATAGCCGAGGGAAGCACCTAGAGGCTAGCGCGATGGATGAACAAGTCATGGATGACTTGGAGGGATCCGAGAGGCGTGAGGTTGATAGAGGTGGCTAGAAGGCTTAGGTTTAGGCTAAGGGTGGTCTAGCAAGTATGGGGGCACCATACTTGGGTTAAAACCTCATCTTTGAGGTTTGCAGTCGACTGGCATTATGGCCGGTTCGACTGCCGTGAGTCGACTTGAGTTCGGCTGCCGTTTAAGAGCTAGAACTTCTCTGCAATGATCGCCAAGGGTTGGCGGCCGATCGCTAGTTCTCGTCGAGCATTAGACGCCGTAGCCGACCGCCGACTACGGGCGTTGCGGCCGATCGCCAATGTTGGCGCCGATCGCCAAGAGATCCGTTGGAATTTTTCCAGCATGGATCGACCCGTTGTCTCACGACAACAGTGGCATCAGTCGACTGGTGACTTATGGCAGTCGACTGATGGGCGGAAATCCAGGTCGCACGCAAGGGTAAAAGGAGCTCGACGGGAGGGTTTTTGCAACCGATTTTCTTGGACGTTTTGAAGCGATTTGCTGCTGCAAATCAGGGCTTTCAAGTGCTAGTCCAAGGCAATCAACAAGCAAGCTTCTAAAGAGTTTTTGTAAAGTGTTCTTTACTTCTCTTGTTGTATTTCTTCTTATATTTGCTTGTTGTATTTAGATTATTGTTGTAATCTTATTGTAAGAAGTTTCTCCACCTCCGACTTGTGTCGAGAAGGAGTATTTGTGATTAGTGAGTGCGTGTGCATCACTAGGGCTCTTTAGAGCTCGATCCGTGGAGTAGGAACCGTGCGGTTCCGAACCATGTTATATCGTGCATGTTGTGATTGTATCTTGTGTTTTGTATTTGTTATTGTTTATTCCGCTGCGCATAACGAGTTTTTGTAGAGACGATCGCGAACGAATTCCATCTTCCTACGGGCACAATGCTATTCACCCCCCCTCTAGCGGCGTCAAATCTCCAACATGGCATGGAAAGTCCAACAAATATGACAGTTCCTTACTGTCTGATCACGACCTAGACCTTCCATTGGAAGTCTTCGTCGGATCGCCGCCTACGGTCACCCCCATACAGAGGACACGACCTTACCATCTCTCTTCGCACTCATGCTTACCTCTGATCCTTTATGACCTGTTGCTTTGCTTCTGGTCTTCCACCTAGGTTCAACAACTCCCACGAAGTTCCCCCAGTGTTGCCCGACCACCACAGTTTCCCGACTCGGGATTATCTGGGTGTCGCTAACCTTCAGCTTAGCTTAACCATTTCCTGTACACTTAATTCAGCTCATGAGATAACAATATGACCTTAACTTTAGATCTTTGCTATAATCAAAGCCTAGGTTCGATTATCTAGTGCCCCTGCACTAATAATTTCACCTCGCAGATACACCATTAAGCTATGGTGTATACGGCGAAGTTCATTGAGACAATATACCATTGTCCCTTAGATAATTCAGAAACTCCTAACTCAAGTATTCTGCACTTCGATCCGATCGAAGTATTTTAATACTCTTGCCAAGTTGTTTCTCTACTTCATTTCTGAATTCTTTGAACCTTTCAAAGGCTTCAGACTTGTGTTTCATCAAGAACACATACCCAAACCGTGAGTGATCATCGGTGAAGGTAATGAAGTAGTTATAGCCTCCTAGAGCTTGAGTTGACATAGGTTCGCATACATCAGTATGTATTATACCAAGCAACTCTCCCACCATTTCACCTTTTCCCGTAAAAGGTAACTTAGTCATTTTGCCTTTTAAGCATGATTCTCATGTATCGTATGAATCTAATTCAAATGATTCCAGAATTCCACATCGGTGTAATTCGGACATGCGTATCTTGCTCACATGGCCAAGACGACAATGCCACATGTAGGAGTTTAATTGATTATCTTTTCGATCATGCTTGTTGCTCGCTTCGATATTGAGAATGTCACTGGATACGTCTAACATATATATACCATTGCACAATGTTCCAGTCCCATAAAGCACGCCATTCAAAGTTATGTAACAACAATTATTACTAAAAGTCAAATGGTACCCATTTCTATTTAAACAAGAAATAGAAATGATGTTCTTTATCAATGAAGGAACATAAAAGCAATTGTCCAGTTCTAAGACAAGTCCAATAGGGAGTCTCAACAAATACATTCCGATGGCGAGTGCAGCAACCTTTACTCCTTTCCCAACACGTAAATATGACTCTCCCTTGACGAGTCTTCTTCTATTTCTTAGCCCATGTATGTCATTACATATATGTGAGACACACCCAGTATCCAATACCCAAGTGTTTAAGGAAATAGAATGATAATAAATAATGAAGATATCTTAAGAAGATGGAGCATCTGATGCCTTATTCTTCTTCACAGACTCAAGATAAATCTTGTAGTTTCTTCGCCAATGACCCTCTTTGCCATAATGATGGCAAGTTCCCTTTTGAGTCGGTTCTACCTTTTTACCCTTTTTTCCTTCCCCTTCTGCTGTTCCTTTGACTTCCTCTTAGAACCTTTCTTCGAGGAATCAACTAACAACACCGTCCCCTGCTCATGCTTCACAGAAGGCTCCACAGTCTTCAGCATGTTGAGCAATACCACAAATGAATCTTCTTGCATCTCAGAGATGAAGAGGAGCTTGGAGACTTCGAACCTTTCGTATCTCACTTGCTCATCAAACAACTCATAAAGATGAAAGACTATGGTATGAGCATCCATATGCTCATGCTGCTTCCGCAGCTCGGGTACCATCGCGGCTACATGATGCAACTCACTAGTTCAGAATCACTCACATATTTATGATAGGCCACCAATTGGTCCAGAGTTGCATCATCACTAGGACGGGCGGGAAGAGGCTCTTCTAGGACATACGCAAGCTTTTCCGCCTTGAGAACAATTCTCAAGTTTCTAAGCCAGTCCAAGAAGTTCGGCCTAGTCAATTTATTCGAATTTAAAATAGAGCGCAAATTCAAAGACATCATGATCAAGCGATTAACATAGAAATACAAATCAATCATATATAAGAAAATGATTTTAAAATGCATCAACATACATTTACAAAATTCCATTCATTTTTCGAATTTCAAAAACCCTCAAAATTAATTCGGGAAATCGTAGGTCCATCTCTGAATGGGTTGATATCCAACATAGATAAGAACAACCTTGGAGAGAGTCCAACAAGTCATTCTTAGCTACGATAGTAGGTATCAAGTATACCAATTGCATATCACATATATGCAACTATCACAATGTGCTATCAACTAATTGAATGTTCACACATATATCGAGTTGTTAACTCATTAACAAGTATGCATCATATGCATAACACTCAACTTCACCTCCCTTCACATCGACCTTGGAGAGAGTCCAACAAGCCGATGCTCCAGGTTAAAGTCAACCCATTAATCGAGAAATAGTTTTAATATGATTAGAGCGCATTCAACCAATTAGTCAGACTTGGAGAGAGTCCAACAACCCAAACTAACGATTGACCTCTGACTCTTATCATATTAGTAATAAACTATTCCAATGGTTTGAACATGTTCAGGTTTGAGCCGAGCTTGGAGAGAGTCTAACAACCCAAACAAGAAATGGAACTTTGGTTCTAACCATATTAATGGAAGGTGTAAGCTTTAATGTTGTGTAAGGGATTTGATGTTTCATCCTCTTTGAATGCAAATAACTATTATCTACATGATATGACACACATGACATATATTTACATATCACGACACGCATGACATAATGATATGCATCTAATGCAATTACATTACATACAAATATGACATGTACAAATAGTTTCCTTATTTGTCATAATTATTTTGGAAAAAAAATATGTTTTAGATTTGATTTCTTAAATCAAATCATGATTAAATTAAGAAACAAATTTCCAAATCTAATCACATATTTTATTTATGGAAAGTGTTAATTAAGGAAAATCAAATTTAATTTAGAAAACAAATTTCCTAAATTGTAGTTTCCTAATCATATTAGGAAATTTCCAATTTGAATTTCCTTATTTTTCATAACTATTTATGGAAATAAAATATGTTTGAGATTTGATTTCCCAAATCAAATCATGATTAAATTAGGAAATAAATTTTCAAATCTAATCACATATTTTATTTATGGAAAGTGTTAATTTCCATAAATACTTCTAAACTTTCAAAAAGTAGAAAATTTTCCATAAACACTTCTAAACATTCCAAAAGTAGACAATTTCCATAAATACTTCTAAACTTTCCAAAAGTAGAAAAGTTCTATAAATACAATTATGACTATCGCAAAATAATTTTATGATTATGTCGGAACACAACGGGGCTCTGATACCACTGTTGGGTTTTCTCGGCACCGCGGTAAGTATGTGTTCGAACACATTTCGTAAACTTGCATACATCGGAAGCAATAAAAGTAATAAATCTAATTTATTACAAGATACACATCACACACATGCAGGATACAATATGTGTAGACATAATCTCTATTTAAAATTTTGCAATAAAAGGAAACTTATACTAGGTGTACCTGACAGATCACGTGTAGCGGGAATGACATCAACCGTAGTGACCCTCGCTAGAATCACCTCTATCCGTATCCACGCCGAGTATCGTCGGGATAGTTTCACAAAGCCACAAGCCTCGTCTTCGCAAAAGTCACTAGCCTCGAGTTGAAGACGATGTGATCTGAGAGACAATCACAATCCGAAATAAATTCAGATCCCAAAAATGAGTTTCACAAACTCGCTTGTCGGAAGCGGGTTTCGTCAACCGTTTGCCGAAAACTTAACCCTCCACCTATGAGGATTGTCGGAGATCTAATCCCCGGCAAGTAGACCGCTGTCGGAGCACAAAACACCGACCAAATGACCTATCCATGGAAAGGAGAACAAGCTGTCCAAAACTGGACAGCTTGTATAGGTGGAAGAAGTGGCCGGCCAAAGGCTTGGCCAGTTACTCCATGGTCGCTGGCAGCCAAGGGAGGTTGGCCGACGGCTAAGGGTGGCCCAAGGGACGCCGGCGGCGAGGAGAGGCAGTATCTTTAATGGGCGGCGCCGGCACAAAGGTGGGCGACAACCACCTTGGCTTGGGCGGCAAGAAGGAGGAGGAAAGGAGGCTAGGGTTTTCAAAACTCTTGAACCAATTAATTCTCCACGAAAAACTTTGAAGCTGTGTTTTTATAGAGAACACATTCTCCTAATGGTTATTGGTTCATAATCAAAACCCGTTAACCCGCTCCAATAACTTAAGTTAAAATAAACCAAACTGCATTGGTCTATTTTAAGTTAAAACGAACCGAACCAACTTTGGTTCATTCGTTTAAAACAAACCAAATCACTTTGGTTTATTTTCCACCATTGGATTAGAACCAAACCAATTTGGTTCATCCATCATGTCTTCATAAGACTCAGCCCATCCATGCTTCCGATGCGACTGAAACCATTTCATACTCGCTCTTTGTTTGGTCCAACCAAACCTAGTCTCTCTCGATATGAGAATCCTATTCTCAAACTCGTTTTAAATCCTACGGATTACGCTCATTGTGCGTGTGACCAAATAGGTTCCCGGTTTATGTTGGTCATCTATAATTAACCATTAATTATAGAACGATCATGAGTAGCACCTAATAGTACATCATGATCCTCAATTAATCGAAAAATCAATGGTTGATCCTAGAACCTTTTCTAAAACCCTTTAGCAGCTACAATGAATCGTGCCCCATTCCTTTCACTCATCTTATACCCACTTGGTTCAGGACATGGTCTATTGTGTTAGTCCCCACTAGGTTTACTACGTCACACCTTGGCCAAGTATTACTTCGTCGTCCTTCGGATTCTAATTACTGCACATGTATACAAGAGTACCATACTCTAAACATGTAATGCTTTGGCCAAAGACTTTAGTAACAATCCGACGAGAGGTCATAGGGTATACATCTCCTCGCAATGAGCGGTGAATCCTCTGTAGGCTATTCAAACACCTTCGATCACTTCGACTTATGCCCAATCATCCCGGGTCCACATCTCCACGGAGATGCTTGCTTAAGATGTCAAAGCATAAGTCTTCATGACCAAAATGACTTGAATACCTCAAGTCGAAGGAACATCACACTTAAGCTGCAGTAAGAACTTCATTGACATATCCATATATGCAGAGAACCATATGAAGTCTTATAACTAGTCAATCTAATGAACTAGTTACCATAACTAGCATCCACGATCAACTTCGGACATCCCAATGTCACCAACCAGTGAGAAATAGCTGTTTGGATAAACCAAAGAGTATACCTCGTGCTAGTCTCAACAGAATCGATGGCATCCAAATCCATCAATTCATCGACTAGGGATAATTCCAATACATCACAATTATACATGTAGTGATACTTACTAGTTGTGATCTAATCACAAATTCTCTCATGTTGTGAATCGTATTGCGGACATTCGGTAAATTTGTTTAAGATCCAATCAAATACATGAAAACATGTATACTCAAATAGTGAATCCTTATTTATAAAATAAATGGTACAACCATAAGGCGATTGCCTTAGGACACCTCTCATATATTACTAACAGCCTCGACCTAAGCCTTCTAGCCACCTCCATCAGCCTCACATCTATCGGATCCCTCCAAGTCATCCATGACTTGTTCATCTATATGCTAACCTTCAGGTGCTTCCATCGACTATTGTCATACTAAGTTGGTCTACACCGCCAAGACACATTGGGCTTACGTTGCCAAGACATACGCTTGGACTTTACACTACCAACCATTAGACATATGCTGCCAAGACTCCACCCTTGGACTTTACGCTGCCAATATCAAACATTGGACTTCCCAAATGCAGAGTACCCATGACTTGAACTTTCACTTCCAAAACTACACACTTCGACTTACGTGGCTAAAACTACAGCCTTGGACTTTCCATGCCAACTCCATGTTGGAATTTCCAATTTCCAAGGCTTAAGCTTGGACTTTCCCTTGCCAAGACCCATGCTTGGACTTTCCATGCCAACTCCATGTTGGACTTTCCAATTGCCAAGACTCAAGCTTGGACTTTCCCATTTCCAAGACCCATGCTTGGGCTTTCCATGCCAAGTGTCCCACTTGGACTTCTCCATCATATGGGAAACCCCATGTCAACCATATAGTCAACCCATTGTCAAACAATGGTCAAATTATCGTCAAACATCAAAACACAAACACCAAAACACTACTCGAGTCAAACTCGAGTCTGGTCAATCGTGACCTGGGTTGATTGCACCAATAATCTCTCCCTTTTTGATGTTTGACAAAAACCAAACACCTTTGAGTTAGAACACTTACTCAAACCAATCCTCCCAATTGTCCAAATTGGGAATTCCAAATCTGCCCCCCCCCATCAATTTTCTCACAATTCTCTCCCTTTTTTACATACATCAAAAAGGCTCTCCCCCCAAGAGTGTCAATGTCTCATATCCGAATGAGATCTTATAATCTTCCCCTTAGTCCAAAAAACATCTAGGATGCCTTCACTCTTCCTAGTGACAAGTCTCATATCACTAAAGAGAGGAAATCCTTCAACTCTCAATTTTGAAAATTCTCCCCCTTATGAGGAAGAACACATTCATCATCTCATGATGGATAACCTCCCCCTAAAGGCTTGCTCCCCCTTGAGCATTGCACCAACAATGCCCTTGGAGAGTCCCTAAGCCTATAGGAACACTAAACCATCAAAATTATGGTCGAAAGTTCAAACTTGAACTTTCACGTACCTTAAAATTTGATACACTCCGTAAATAATTCTTCTAATCCATATCCAATGGATTTTCACCCTTCCAATGCTTTCCGAAGCATATCCTAGGGTTATGAGCAGTTAGGGTAGTCTAACATAGTTGAAATCAGGCTAAATAAACTTTATTTACTCGAAATTAGGCTTGGCAGTTGACTCTGTTAGTTAACAGTCAACTTCCCTTGACGCCAGTCGACTGCCATCCATGGCAGTAGACTGATTTATGCAAATACAGAATCCAAAAATCAGAATTGAAATTACAAAAATAATAAGTAATTATACATAATTCAAAAAATCACGAAAATTCATATATATAATACTTAAGTCAATAATTATGGGTGAAAAATATTTGAAAAATAAAATACCCATTAAATATTGAGATTGATACAAAATTCAAAACCATTGATAACTTCAATATTTTTGACCAATTTTGTATCAACTTATTCAATTGTGACTTCTATCAAAAGATAGACCAAGGTTTTTCAAAATAATTTTGAAATATTTTTAAAACCTAATATTTAACCATGATCTATGGGTTTAATGCACAAAACTTGTACATAAGCTTTCCTCATGATTCATTCATGGTATAAGATGAGTTTGAGTTCATCTAAATGCAAGAACTATGGACCTTGAACTTCACTCATTTTCTAACATCTCACGTATGTCTAGGGTGTATGAAAATACACACATGTTAATTTGATGTGAGATGTGAGTTTTGTTCATCCTAATCTAAGGTCTCATGCATTTTTCTAAGACAACACTCTTTGATTCCCTTATACATGGGACTTCAAATCATGTCATAGTCTTTTAATCAATTTCAATTAGTGTATGAATGATGATTATGGCATAAATGATAGCATAAAAAAATATGAGCCAAAAATCATGATGTCATGGCATAAAATATAAACCTAAATATACATGACATAAAAATTAACCTAAGCATTATCATGACATATTATATGATAAAAATGAACATGATGTCATGACATGGTAAATGGAAAACAAAGTATGGAAAATAAAAGGTAAAGGTATAAGAATACCTAAATTTTAATATTTACTGTCATTTGTTAGGATTAAGTTCATTTTGCCATATTAGTACTTATCTCTCAAGTGTGCCAAAAATCCAAAAATGACACACCAAGACTTCTAAATCTAATTGTGCCAATTTGATTGTTTTTTTTTAAACTTCTATAAAATATATTGGCACATCCTAACATCCTTTAGGATTAAATTCAACCTTATTTTCAAAGTATCCCATAACCTTGGAAACGACCTAAATTCTCAACTCTACCATGGTTAGGTTAACTACCCATCCACTTAGGGTTGACACATCCTAACCCATTTAGCGTGAGTCGATCACACTCCTAGGAATCGAATACCTATTAGAGCTCCTTGGGTTTACTAGGTATTCCTTAGGGATAACTTCCCTAGATACCCTTCTAATGACCCTTCTAGGCTTAGAAGCATTGGTCATTGTGGTCTTGCCTAGGCTAACTCTAGGGGTGACTCCCCTTGTAACCTTCTTAGTGGCCTCCCTAGGTTTCATGGAAACCTTGGCCACTAGGCACTTACCATGGTTAACCTTAGGGAAGACTTCCCTATTAACCTTGGCTTTCCTAGACCTATGAATGGTTCCATAATCGAATGGAACTCTATGATAGGTCTCCTTAGGCTTAGGTTTGTGACCCAAACCTTTCTTGCCCTTGGGTGGACCTTGTTAGTGCAATTGGCCTAGGTCACGATTGACCAGACTCGAGTT
Organism: Wurfbainia villosa; assembly: GCA_025175895.1. Lineage (NCBI taxonomy): Eukaryota > Viridiplantae > Streptophyta > Magnoliopsida > Zingiberales > Zingiberaceae > Wurfbainia > Wurfbainia villosa. Next base: position 28,905,298 of record CM046000.1, on the reverse strand, counting down.
TGACTTGAGTAGTATTTTGATGTTTGTGTTTTGATGTTTGACGATGAGTTGACCATTGTTTGACAATGGGTTGACTATATGGTTGACATGGGATTGACCATATGATGGAGAAGTCCAAGTGGGACACTTGGCATGGAAAGTCCAAGCATGAGTCTTGGCAACAGTAAAGTCCAAGTCTTGAGTACTTGGCATGGAAAGTCCAAGCATGGGTCTTGGCAATGGTGAAGTCCAAGTCTTGAGTACTTGGTATGGAAAGTCCAAACATGGATCTTGGCAAGGGAAAGTCCAAGCTTGAGTCTTGGTAATTGGAAAGTCCAACATGAGTTGGCATGGAAAGTCCAAGGGTTGATATTAGTGGCGTAAAATCCAAGAGTGGAGTCTTGGCAGCATAAGTCTAATAGTTGACGGCGTAAAGTCCAAGCATGTGTCTTGGCAGCGTAAGTCCAATGTGCCTTGGTGGTGTAGACCAACTTATCATGACAATAGCCGATGGAAGCACTTGAAGGCTAGCGTATGGATGAACAAGTCATATATGACTTCAAGGGATCCAATAGGCGTGAGGCTAATGAAGGTGCCTAGAAGGTTTAGGTATATGCTAAGGGTGGTCTAGGAAGTATGAGGGCATCATACTTGTGGTTAAATCTCATGGTTGGGTTTAGGAGTCGACTGGGGTTATGGACCAATTGACTGGTCAAGTGTTTGACATTGCGTACCGAAATCGACACCGAGCAAATAATCGGGATTATGACGACCGATCATCATGAGTTGATCGTGTTCGATTGTGGGTAATGGTTGGCAATGACCGCCAAAGATTGGGCTAACTAGCTTTGAGCAGTTGACTACCATGGAGGGAAATCAACTGTTGTTAGGTTTGGTCACGAGGAAGAATGCTCGGTAGTCGAGTGAGCAGTCGGCTATGGGCTTGAGCAGTCGATTGCTAGAAATGGCAATCGACTGCCAATGTATCCGTTGGCTGGAATGCCGATGTGGATTAAGTCATTGTGAGACAACGACACTGTTGGCGGTCAACTGGGGCCTTATGACAATTTATTGATGGGCACGAAATCATCTCGATGCAGGTTATAAAAGGAGCTCGAGTTGGAGGATTTTGTAGCAACTTTTGGGGAGATTTTGAAGGGGAATTGCTGCTGCATTCCAAACGTTCAAGAGCAAACAAAAGCAAGCAACAAGCAAGAGACCAAACCATTTGTTGTAAAGTTTTCTTTACATATTTCATTATTATCTTTATATTACATTTGTAATTGCTTTATGAGGTTTCTCCACCTCTGACGTATTGTCGAGAAGGAGATTTAGTAGTGGTGTGTGCATCACTAGAGCTCGTTGAGCTTGCCCCGTGGAGTAGGAACCCTAAGGTTCCGAACCACGTTATATTCTTGTGTTGATTGTGTATTTATATTTATCGCATTTTGTATTGCATTATTATTATTTCCACTGTGCATAACAAGCTTTGTAGACAAACACGAATGAATCCATCAAGCAATGAGAACGCGCCATTCACCCCCTCTAGCGCTCACCGAAGATCTAATAAACCTCGCCTCTTAGACCCTAGGCTTTGACTACTAGACCCTAAATTTTGACTATTTGACCCTTGCATTTGATTTTGCATCTTTCTAAGGGTCTTTTCTAATTTCTCAAGTTTTGACCTCAAAACTTGATTTTCTAATTCTAATTGCCCAATTTTTGAATTTTCATTTAATCTTTGGGCATGGTTCTTTCTTTTAGGCATATGCCTATCCTTCTTAGGATTAATGCCCAAATGACTCTCTATCTTCCTAATTGACTCCCTAGGTAGAATTGGTCTAAAGATATTAGTTCTAAATTTCTCGTTAGTTCTAAAATTATCACTCTTAGCACCTAGGCAACAAAATCTATTATTTCTAGCATGCTCCTTATGATTATGCACAATTGCAAGAGTATTAAAAGCATGCTTTTAATAAAATAAGGAAGATGCATTACTAAATTTTACCTTAGGGTTTGCTTTAGAATCTCCCCCTACATATGATGCTCCTTGATGGACTTTCTTCCTCCCCCTAGGGCATTGACACTTATAATGCCTCCTTTGATTACACTTGAAGCAAATTACATGCTCCTTGCTTTTCCTAGTGGGGACACCGACATCCTTGACCTTTGGTACTGGTTGAGCCTTCTTGACCTTCTTAGGGCACTTGCTCTTATAGTGCCCATATTCTTTACACTCAAAACACATAATATGATTTTTATTATTAATTAAGGTGCTTGAGTTACCTAGGTCAATGGTAGTAAAAGCCTCTTGATCTTTTTCATCACTTCTTCCAGAGGTGGAGGCTACTTCTTGATCTTGCTCTAGAGTGGAAATTCTCTCCTCCCCCTCAATCCTAGAAGTGGAGGCTTCTTCAATTTCTTCCACTTCTTCCTCAGATGTCGAACACCTCTCGACCTTTGAATCCTCACTTTCTTGTGAGGATGGTCTTTCTTCTTCGGGCTCTCTCTCTACTTGAGCCACGGGTGGTTCTTCATAGAGCTTGGCCAATTTATCTCATAGCTCCTTGTCATCTTGATATTCACCTAATATAGACACGACATCGTTAGGTAATGAATTTAATATCAATTGCGTTACCTTATCGTTTCTTTCGAAAGCTTGGACTTGCTCTTTGGTCCATCTCTTCTTCTTGAGATATCCACCTTTTGGAAGTTCAAATCCCTTCACTAGGATCATCCAATCTTTCTCGTCCATAGAAGGTGTATGGAATTGGCATGTTGATGTCCCACCCAAAACCATCATTTGGCAACTCCATCCTCTAGCATGTTTGCTCCCAGTTGTTAATCCGTAGAAGAGCTCCTTGCTCTGATACCACTTGTAGGAACTTTGGTTTGTGCGAGAGGGGGGGGGGGTGAATGACGCGTTAGTTCGTCGATGATGGAAATCATTCGCATTTTTCTACAAAGCTTGTTTGTTGCAATGGAAATAATAATAAAGCATAAATGAAATACACAAGCAAACAATACACGAGATATACGCGACTCAGAACCTTAGGGTTCCTACTCCATGGGGTGAGCTCAACAAGCTCTAGTGAGGTACACACCACTAATAAATCTCCTTCTCGACAACAAGTCGGAGGTGGAGAAACCTCGTACATGCATTTACAAAAATAAATAAGAAATACAAGCAAATACAGGTAAACTACACAAATATAAGTAAAGAAAACTTTACAAATGTGCTTTTGAATGCTTGCTTATTGATCACCTTGGACTAGCCTTGAAGGACTGAAAAGCAACAACTATCCCCTTCAAATCACCCAAGAAAATCGCTGCCAAAATCCTCTCTGTCGAGCTTGTTAGTAATATATGAGAGGTGTCCTAAGGCAATCACCTTATGGTTGTACCATTTATTTGATAAATGAAGATTCACTATTTGAGTATACATCTTTTCATGTATTTGATTGGATCTTAAACCCATTTTCTGAATGTCCACAATACGACTCACAACATGAGAGAATTTGTGATTGGATCACAACTAGTGAGTATCTCTACATGTGTAATTGTGATGTATTGGAATTATCTCTAGTCGATGAATTGATGGATTTGGACACCATAAATTCTGTCGATACTAGCACGAGGTATACTCTTTGGTGTATCCAAGCAACTGATTCTCACTAGTTGGAGACATTGTGATGTCCGGAGTTAATCATGGATGCTAGTTATGGTAACTAGTTCATTGGAGTGACCAACTGTAAGACTTCATATGATTCTCTTCATATATGAATATGTCAATGAAGTTCTTACTGCAGCTTAAGTGCAATGTTCCTTTGACTTGCGGTAATCAAGTCATCTTGGTCATGGAGACTTATTCTTTGACATCTTAAGCAAGCATCTCCAAGGAGATGTGGACTTGGGATGATTGGGTATAAGTTAAAGTGACCGAAGGTGTTTGAATAGCCTATAAAGGATTCACCACTCCTTGTGAGGAGATGTATACCCATGGCCTCTCATCGGATTGATACTAAAGTCTTTGGCCAAAGCATTACATGTTTAGAGTAAGGTACTCTTGGATACATGTGCAGTAAATAGAATTCGTAGGACGAGGAAATGATACTTGGGCTAGGTGTGACGTAGTCGACCTAATGGGGACTGACACTATAGACCATGTCCTAAACAAAGTGGGTATAAGATGCGTGAAGGGAATGGGGCACAATTCATTGTAGTTGCTGAAGGGTTTCAGAAATGGTTCTGGATCAATCGTTGATTTTTCGATTAATTGGGGATCATGATGTACTACTAGGAGACACTCATGATCATTCTATAATTAATAGTTAATTATAGACGACCAACATAAACCGAGAACCTATTTGGTCACACGCACAATGAGCATAATCCGAAGGATTTAAAATGAGCTTGAGAATGAGATTCTCAGATCGAGAGAAACAAAGTTTGGTTGGACCAAACAAGGAGTGAGCATGAAATTTTTTCAGTTGCAATGGAAGCATGGATGGGCTGAGTCTTATGAAGATATGATGGATGAACCAAATTGGTTCTAATCCAATGGTGAAGAATAAACCAAAGGAGTTTGGTTTGTTTTAAATGAATGAACCAAAGTTGGTTCGGTTCGTTTTAACTTAAAATAGAACAACTCGGTTCGGTTTATTTTAACTTAAGTTATTAGAGTGGGTTAACGGGTTTTGATTATGAACCAATAACTCTAAGGAGAAGTTTTCTTAATGGTTAAGAAACACAGGTTCTATAAAAACGCGGTTAGGTTTTTGGAGAGCCCTAAGTTTTATTTTGGGAAATAATCTTCTTCTCCTCTCCCTCTCTTCGCCTTGCCGCCACCCAAGGAGTCCACGCAACTAGCCACCTTGTGCCATCGTCCACCCTGCTGTCAGCATCCAAGATACTACCGGCCATCCTTCAGTGGTCGTCTGGTGACTCACCTTGGTTCTAGCAACCAAGGGTTGGCCGACCATCTTCTTTAGCCAGCGCAAATCCTCCACAAAGTTGTCCAGTTTTTCTGGACAGCTTGTTTCTTTTCGTGTCGGAGCGTCGTTTGGATGACGTTTAGAGCTCCGACAGTGGCTACCTTGCCGGGGATTCGATCTCCGGTAATCCTCATAGGTGGAGGACCAAGGATTCGTCAATCGGTTGACGAATACCTCTCTGGAGAAGCGAGTTTTGGGGACTCATTTTTGAATTCAAATTTTGATTCGGATTGTTATATTCTCTCAATCACATCGTCTTCGACACGAGGCTAGTGACTCCTATGAAGACGAGGCTTGTAGCTTGCAGAAGCTATCCCGATGGTGCTCGGCGTGGATACAAATAGAGGCAATTCTAGCGAGAGTTGCTTCGGTTGATGTCATTCCCGCTGCATGTGATACGTCAGGTATAACTAGTATAATTTCCTTTTATTGCAAAATTTAAAACTACGATTATGTATATGCATATTGTACTATGCATGCATGTGATGTATTTAATGTAATAAATTAGATTTATTGTTTTTAATTCTTTCGTTGTGCACATATTTATGAAACATGTTCGAACACACACTCGCCGTGGTACCGGGAAACCCAATAGTGGTATCAGAGCCCAGGTTGTGTTTCGACATAATCATAAAATTGTTTTGCGATAGTCATAATTGTATTTATGGAAATTTTCTACTTTTGGAAAGTTTAGAAGTATTTATGAAAATTTTCTAATTTTAGAAAATTTAGAAGTATTTATTGAAATCTTCTACTTTTGGAAAGTTTAGAAGTATCTTTGGAAATTAACACTTTCCATAAATAAAATATATGATTAGATTTGGAAATTTATTTCCTAATTTAATCATGATTTGATTTAGGGAATCAAATCTAAAATATATTTTATTTCAATAAATAGTTTTGACAATTTAGGAAATTTGTTTCCTAAATTAAAATTGATTTTTTTTAATTAACACTTTCCATAAATAAAATATGTGAGTAGATTTGAAAATTTGTTTCCTAATTTAATCATGATTTGATTTAGGGAATCAAATATCAAACATATTTTATTTCCATAAATAGTTATGACATATAAGGAAATTTTGTACATGCCATAATTGTATGTCATGTAATTGCATTAGATGCATATCATTATGTCATGCGTATCGTGACATGTAGATGTATGTCATGTATGTTATGTCATATAGATAATAGTTATTTAGCATGCAAAAGAGGATAAGACATTAAAACCCTTACACAATATTAAAGCCTACACCTTCCATTAATATGGTTAGAACCAGAGTTCTGTTTCTTGTTTAGGTTGTTGGACTCTCTCCAAGCCCGGCTCAAACTTGAACATGTTCAAACCATAGAATAGTTTAATACTAGTATGGTAAGAGTCAGAGGTCAATCGTTAGCTTTGGTTGTTGGACTCTCTCCAAGCCGGGCTAATTGGTTGAATGCGCTCTAACCATATTAAAACTATTTCTTGATTAATGGGTTGGCTTTAACCTGGAGCATCAGCTTGTTGGACTCTCTCCAAGGTCGATGTGAAGGGAGTTGAAGTTGGGTGCTATGCATATGATGCATACTTGTTAATGTGTTAACAACCCAATATATGTGTGAACATTCAATTAGTTGATAGCAAATTGTGATAGTTGCATATATGTGATATGCAATCGGTATTCTTGATACCTACCATTGTAGCTATGGATGGCTTGTTGGACTTTCTCTAAGGTTGTTCATATCTATATTGGATATTAGCCCATTCGGAGATGGACCTACGATCTCCCGAAGTGATTTTGGGGTTTTTAAATTCAAAAAATGAATGGGATTTATAAATGTATGTTGATGCATTTTAAAATCATTTTCTCATATATACTTGATTTGTATTTCTAAGTTAATTGATTGATCATGATGTCTTTGAATTTGCACTCTATTTTAGATTCAAATAAATTGACTCGGTCGAACTTCTTGGACTGATTTTTGGATTCAACTTGAGAATTATTCTCAAGGATGAAAAGCTTGCAAATGTCCTCGAAGCGCCTCTTCCCGCCTGTCTTAGTGACAATGCAACTCCGGACCAATTGTTGGTCTATCAGAAACATGTGACTGATTCTGAAATGGCGATTTGCATCATGCTAGCCACGATGGTACCTGAGCTACAAAAGCAGCATGAGCATATAGATGCTCATACCATAGTCTTTCATCTTTATGAGTTGTTTGATGAGCAAGCGAGATTTGAAAGGTTCGAAGTCTCCAAGCTCCTCTTCACCTCTGAGATGCAAGAAAGTTCATCTGTGGTACTACTCAACATGCTAAAAACTGTGGAGCCTTCTGTGAAGCATGAGCAAGGGATGATGCTGTTAGTTGATTCCTCAAAGAATGGTTCTAAGAGGAAGTCAAAGGAACAGCAGAAGGGGAAGAAGAAAAAAGTCAGAACCAGCTCAAAAGGGCACTTGCCATCATTATAGCTAGGAGGGCCATTGGTGAAGAAACTACAAGATATATCTTGAGTCTGTGAAGAAGAATAAGGCATCAGATGCCCCATCTTCTTCAGATATCTTCGTTATTGATTGTCATTTTATTTCCTTAGACACTTGGGTATTGGATACCGAGTGTGGTTCACATGTATGTAATAACATACATGGGCTAAGGAATAGAAGAAGACTCGTCAAGGGAAAGTCAAATTTACATGTTGGGAATGGAGCAAAGATTGTTGCACTCGCCACCGGAATGTATTTATTGAAACTCCCTATAGGACTTGTCTTAGAACTGGAAAATTACTTTTATGTTCCTTCGTTGATAAAGAACATCATTTCTATTTCTTGTTTAAATAGAAATGAGTACCATTTAACTTTTAGTAACAATTGTTGTTACATAACTTTGAATGACGTTCTTTATAGGACTGGAACTTTAAGCAATGGTATTTATACGTTGGAGGTATCCAGTGACATTTTCAATATCGAAGCGAGCAACAAGCGTGCTCGAAGGATAATCAATTAGACTCCTATATGTGGCATTGTTGTTTTGGCCATGCAAGCAAGAAATGCATATCCGAATTACATCGATGTGAAATTTTTGAATTGTTTGAATCTGATTCATTCGATACATACGAATCATGCTTAAAAGGCAAGATGACCAAGTTACCTTTTACTGGAAAAGGTGAACCGGTGGGAGAGTTGCTAGGTCTAATACATACTGATGTATGTGGACCTATGTCAACTCAAGCTCTAGGAGGCTATAGCTACTTCATTACCTTCACCGATGATCACTCACGGTTTGGGTATGTGTTCTTGATGAAACACAAGTCTGAAGCCTTTGAAAGGTTCAAAGAATTCAGAAATGAAGTAGAGAAACAACATGACAAGAGTATTAAAATACTTCGATCGGTTCGAGGTGGTGAATAATTAAGTCAAGAGTTTCTAGATTATCTAAGAAACAATGATATATTGTCTCAATGGACTCCGTCATATACATCGCAGCATAATGGTGTATCTGAGAGGCATAATCGGACCTTGTTGGACATGGTCAGGTCAATGATGAATCATGCGAATCTTCCCAAGTCCTTTTGGGGCAATGCACTTTAGACAGTTGTTTACTTGCTAAACAGAATGCCAACCACGGTAGTCTCCACTACTCCATATGAGATATGGAATAGTAAGAAACCTCATGTATCTTACTTGAAGATATGGGGTTGTCCTACTTATGTGAAGCAGACTGTATCAGACAAATTGGATGAGAAGTCTGATAAATGTCTATTTATTGGATACCCTAAGAAAATAAGGGGTTACCAATTCTATCATTCTGTGGAACAAAAGGTGTTTGTTTCAAGGCATGTTGTGTTTCTAGAGAAAGAATTTCTCTTGCAAGAAAATAGTAGGAGTGTCGTTGAGCTTGAGGAGGCTCGAGAGACTCCAATAGACATTGATGAGATACCTGGTGAAGCACTACAACTGCAACTCATAGTGATGAGCCATCGGTTGGACCTATTGTGACACCACTTCTTCGTAAATCTGGTAGAACACGCAATATTCCTGAGAGATATGGATTTCTCGTAAGTGAATCGAACGAGGTGTTACTCATTGATGATGAGAATCCTACCAGTTATGAAGAAGTTCTGAAAAGTTCAAAAAGGGATAAATGGCTTAACACCATGAAGTCGGAAATGGATTCCAGTATGAAAATCAAGTTTGAAACTTGGTTGACCCACCTGAAGGCATAAATCCTATAGGGTGCAAGTGGGTTTTCAAGAAGAAAATCGACATGGATTGTCATGCCCCGAGAATATGTCGTGCCGAAAATCAAACGGACGACATCTCCCCTGTACGTGGCAACATTTCGGGTTAATACAAGGCCCATAGGCCCATAACAACAACATAATATAAATATATCAACCACAACGGAAATATAAACCGCATACCCACAACATACATACTAAAACATACAGGTGTACACCACCTGACAAATCCACAAAAATAAAACTGTACATAAAACATCGAATACAGAAATAAAGTCCACGACATCACAACAAAGTCTATAATAAAACAAGTCTATAACATAATCAAAGTCCAAGACATAAAATGAATTCCTCGGGAGACTCGAAAAACGGAGATGGGATGGATCGTTCGCGCAACTCCAAGTCGTCATGAAGACTTCTACCTGTTAGCAGGCCGACAGAAAAACCCAGGGTCGGTGGTGGTGAGTAAAACTCAGCAGGTAATAAGATAGAACATGTAAATATATATATGAATATCACATGTCATTCAATAGTTTAATCTACTCGTACAACAGGTATACATCAACATAACAAGTATACATACATGCATACACTAAACAAACTGAACAACAAACGATGCTGAAATACCTGACAGTCAGCTACTCTATCCTCATCCAACCTGGGCATATATCCACAACACAAAGTATAAAGAATAATACTAACTCACACTACATCATGATATGGGTCGAGAGTATCACAGTGACTGACCAACAAGTATACAAGTACCCGGCCTACTACCATACAGAAAATGCAACATCATGTATAAATATGTACAAAAAAATGCAACAAGCATAGTACATATAATGCATCATCAAAGTGAGTATATATATAGACTGTGTCCATATGTATACTAATCACCATCATCCATGTATATATATATACAAGCATGTATGAATATATATATATTGCAATATGCAAAACACCGTATGATACGACAATGCAACATGCATGGTCATGCCTGCCACCCCTACTCGCTACCACGACCCCAGTGTGACCTAGGTGGCACAACATGACAACTGTCCCAACTCACACCAACCACTGCTCTAGAGTGACCGAGTGGGCAATATGATCAAGTAGCATATGAGCATAAAGAGCTCACTACACAGGGGTCCACTCTTTGGCAACTCCGGTGACACTACTAATGAGTGGTGCATCATGTATAATGGTAGAGTGAGGCACAACAAATGCTCTGCCCTCACACCAGTTACTCATCTGGAGTAACCTGGGAGGCAAGATGACTAACGACTCTCTCAACCCCAAGGGAGACGATGTCATTAGTATGCATGCAATGACATGAAAGTACTGTCCCACATACAGATATCTACCACAGACTCTCTGTTCAACAGAGAGTCATATCCTTTTGATCAGTACACTCTCTATCATGCAGAGAGTCATACTCAACAGATCATGGCAAGCTAGGACCACCGGTCCATAGTGACACACTATTCACGACTCACCTGACCATTTACACAACACATGGTTGGTAAATAAGTATGCAACATACGGGTATTGGAATAACTCCTACATTCAAGGCATTACCTACCCATGGATGACCTTTTTGCCCATTTATAAATTAGGTCATCACCCATACTCTAACATCTACACCCTACTAAATATCTAGGCCAATTTACATCACATCTATAACCCTAAATCATAATAAAGGAAATGTGATATCAACCTTTGAGTAAATATAGCCAACGACAAGTATCAAGAATAAGATAAATAAGAGCAGGGTCAAGATAATATGAACACCTAACATGCTCATATCTATGACTAAATCTGAATGCAATTACATCTACCTGACCAGGGTAGGAAATTACCCACCTGCTGTAAATGCTCGTAGTACTAGAGTCCTCACGTCTATGGACCGGTCTCGTATCCACGTTCTGCAAATATCATCAAATATAATTTAGTGCAAGCATACAAAAAAATACGAATCAACTACTACGTATTTCCCCATATCCATATTCCTTATTGAATACGTGTTATAATTTCCATTTGTAGCCGAGATCAGAGCATCACCCAGCTCGATCGACAACTGACATTCCACACTAATTTCATGAAATGACTAATCCCAACCAAGCCCTAATTAACACACTCCGTTTCTTTCGACTCCTTTCACTTAGCCCCAACCGAACTAAGCCCACTACCAACCATTCAAGGTCATTGCAGCCCCTTCGCGACCAGGAGCAGCCTTGTTCACAACCGCACCATCGGCAATTCCTTGCCCACAGCTGCACAGTCATTCACAGTTTACTCACACAATCTTTTACAGTAAATTCTAGTCGTACAGACGATCCTCGCTCACTCAGACAATTACAACTGATCTAACTCAACTCACAACCTCTCTACAGAATATTACTGACCTCATAGCCGGTTCGATTCACCAGCACAACCTCACAAGTCTTCTCCTCTCACTCACAGCTACACCAACAACTATCAATCTGTTCACAGCCGACCCATTACAATCACAACCACCTCCATCAACCCTTTCCACTGTTACTAGATAAATCAAGGGAAATAATAAATGATACCCAAAAATCATAGCTTCCCCATTGAGACAATCAAACATCAACAAGATATGAAATCAGGAAATACCCAAAATTGAGTCTAACGCTGAAACATACCTTCTAATCTCAATCGCAGCCACTAACTCGAGTCCAACCGAAGGTTGCTGCCATGACATAAAAAATATGAATAAGGATTCAACAAGAATTTGACCCAAGATAGAACTCTTGCAAAACCTACGGCAGCACTGCTTAATCGCAGCTGTAATCCCACTGATCTGCTTGGACAGCGAGATCGTCGAAAATCCCTAGAGTAATAGTGCCATACTACCATATGGCAGGGCGTTCAGCTATGGCAGCAACTTCGCCACACCCCTAACACAGGAAAGCCGACGAGATCTAGGGCGGTTGAAATCAGAGAGAAATTTGAGAAGGAACACTCGGCACCAGTAGAGAAGACTGACCTACACGAAGACAATCAACTATGGTTGCGTCGTCGTTCTCGCGCCTGCTCAGGGTAGCCGCATAGAGTTGGGATGGAAGGGATTAGGAAAGACCGGCGGGATTTGAGCGACGAAGCAGAGACACCGCGCGAATGGGAAAGGATCTGCTGCTCGGAACTGCTGGAGCGACAGAGCAAAGAGATTGCTTCGCTTTGGGAGAAGAAGAAAGAACGTGCGGAGAAGTCGTCGATGAGTAACTCACGGTGTGCACGAAACGCTCGCACGAGGAGCTTGATGTTCGTCGGCAAGAAATAGAACGGGAGAAAACGACAGTGTTTAATGGTTAGTGGGTCGGGCGGATTTAACGGGTTGGACTTAGAAAATGTTTATTGGGTTCTTACCCTATAAGACCAAACCTAGGTTTGATTAACCGCCTTTAATTAATACCTAGATTAGGTATTAATTATATTCCAACTCTTTTTTTTCCTGTGGTATTTTATATTCTCCCCCACTTATTAAAATTTGGTACCAAAATTTCGTACTTAAATGCAAAAAAAATTAGATCAAGCATATTCCGAAATAACCACATACCTCAGGTAAACAGATGAGGCTATCGAGCTCGGATAGTATCTTTCAGCTCCCATGTATCCTCCTCATCTGTATGATGCTGCCATCCCATCTTTACGAGTTGGATGGTTTTGTTCCGCAACTGTCGCTCCTTACGATCAAGAATCCGCACCAGAGTCTTCTCATAAGTTGCATTCACTTGGAGTGGTATCGGAACCTCTTTCAGAACATGGTCAAATCGCGACAAGTATTTCCTCATCATAGAAACATGAAATACGTTGTAAACACCCGCAAGTGTCGAAGGTAAAGCCAACCGCTAAGCTACACCTCCAATTCGCTCCAATATCTCAAATGGACCAATGTAGCATGGAGCTAATTTTCCTTTCAACCCAAACCTCTTGACTCCTTTGGTGGGTGACACTCATAGGAAACACATGGTCCCCGATTGAGAATTCTAGAGGCCTTCGCCTCTGGTCTGCATAACTCTTCTACCGGTCCTGTGCTTCAGATAATCATCGTCTGATCACTCGCACTAACTCTGCAACATGCTGGATACTTTGAGGCCCCAATATCTGTCGTTCCCCAACTTCCTCCCATAACACAGGAGATCTGCAGGGTCTGTCGTATAATGCCTCGAAAGGAGCCATCTGAATAGAAGAGTGGTAGCTAGTGTTGTAGGCAAACTCCACTAAAGGAATATGATCCTCTCAACTGCCACCAAAATCCATGACACAAGATCTCAATAGATCCTTCAGAGTCTGAATGGTACATTCGGATAGTCCGTCTATATGCGGATGAAATGTTGTACTGAGTCAAAGCTCTGTGCCCATGGCCTGCTGCAGACTCTGCCAGAATCATGAAGTAAATCGTGGATCTCTATCAGATATGATACAAAGGTACACCATGCAATTTGATGATCTCTCGGCAGTACAATTCCACTAGACGATCCAATGAGTTCGTCTCACGTATCGGCAGGAAGTAAGCTGATTTGGTTAATCGATCCACGATCACCGAAATCACATCATGTCCTTTACAGGTTTTGGGTAATCTCGTAAAGAAATCCATCGTGATATGCTCCCACTTCCATTCCGGGATCGGAATTTCCTGAAGTAAGCCAGCAGGTTTCTGATGTTCAACCTTCACTTGATGGCATACTAGACATCGTGCAACAAAGTCTGCAATATCTCGTTTCATACCGTTCCACCAGTATAAACGCTTCAAATCTCAGTAGATCCAAGTACCACCATGATGTATAGCAAATCTCGACTGATGTGCTTCCTGTAGCAATTCTTCCTTAACTAGGTGTATGTCCAGAACACAATCGTCCAAGGAAACGAAGTACTCCATTCTCGTCACTCGAGAATTTCGTCTGACATTCTGAGTCTATCGTGCTGCACAAGAACTGCAGATGTTGGTCAATGACTTGTGCTTCCTTGATCCTCTCAACGATAGCGGAATGGGCAACCATAGAAACTAATATCCCCCGGGATGTTTGACTGTGTTTAGACAATCCCAACTCAAAGAACTGTCGAACTAGATCAATAACTGCTGTCAGATGACTGGCTAGAACTCCACGAGACTTCCTGCTCAGTGCATCTACTACCACATTAGCTTCTCCTGAATGATAATGGATGGTGCAGTCGTAATCCTTCAGATATTCCATCCACCGTTTCTGTCTCAGATTCAGCTCTTTCTGTGTGAACACATACTTCAGACTTTTATGGTCTGTGTAGATCTCAAAGGTAATCCCAAACAAGTAGTGCCTTCATATCTTCAATGCGAAAATAATGGCGACTAACTCCAAATCGTGCACTGGGTAATTTATCTCATGATCCTTTAGTTGACGAGAGGCATAAGATACCACACGGTTGGATTGCATCAGAACTGCACTCAACCCTTGGATAGAAGCATTCGTATAAAGAACCATCCCATCAACACCAGAAGGAATCACTAAGACTTGTGCAGAAATTAGCCGTCGCTTAAGCTCCTGGAAGCTAGTTTCACAAGCCTCTAACCAGGTGAACTTGACCCCTTTCCGAGTCAGGTGAGTGAGTGGCATAGTGATACTCGAGAATCTATCCACGAATCTCCGATAATACCCGGCGAGACCAAGAAAACTACGAACCTACTGAACTGATTTTGGCTGCTCCCAACTGGTAATCACCTCAATCTTCTGGGGATCTACAGAAATACCTCTGTTGGACACTACATGTCCAAGAAAACCCACTGAAGATAACCAGAACGGACACTTGCTAAACTTGGCATACAATTGTTCCCATCGCAATGTCTCCAATACTATCCGCAGAAGTTGTTCATGCTCCTCCTCGGATCGAGAATAAATCAATATATGATCGATGAACACTATCACGAACTGATCTATATACCTCAGGAATATCCGATTCATTAAGTCCATAAATGCAGCTGGGGCATTCGTGAGACCGAACGACATCACTAGAGATAGGTGCGGAAATCTATTTTCTGAACATCCTCATCTCTTATCTGAAGCTGATGATATCCTGAGCGCATATCAATTTTAGAATACACACATGTATTCTTAAGCTGATCGAACAAATCTTCTATCCTCGGTAGTGGATATTTGTTCTTAACTTTGACTACATTCGATTGTCGATAGTCAATACATAACCACAATGATCCATCCTTCTTTTTGACAAAGAGTACCGGTGCTCCCCATGGTGAAACACTAGGTCGGATGAATCCATTATCTAGCAACTCCTGCAGTTGAACTTTAAGTTCATTCAGTTCTTTTGGCGCCATCCGATAAGAAGGTTTCGATATAGGGCGGTTCCTGGAATCACCTCTATCGCAAATTCCACTTGCCTAGGAGGTGGCAAGCCTGGAAGTTCATCTGGAAATACATCTGGATACTCTCGGACTACTCGCACATCAGAGAGGGGTGGTAGTCCTTCATTCACAACTTTGACTAGAGATAATAAATAACCCTGACAACCCTGGGCTAATAACTTCTGAGCTTGTAAAGCCGATATAATGGATAATCCATCGTCTCTAGTACCAACAAATTCCCAAGCTGGTTGATTCGGTTGTCGAAATGTCACCACCCTTGCTTTACAATCCACTGTAGCATAATAAGCAGCCAACTAGTCCATACCGATAATAATATTGAACACTATCATTTCCAAAACCTGAAGGTCCACTGTAAGGATATGTCTGTCAAATCTAATATGCAACCTTTGATTTCTTGGTGGCTAGTCAGCACCTCTCCTGATGGCAAGGATACTGCTAACCCACAAGAACGAACCATTGGGATGCTTCCAACTCTACCCAGAAATATTCTAGATACTAATGAATGGGAACTACTAGTATCAATCAAAGTATCAACGTATATAGAATAAACTGAAACCATACCGTGTATGAATGATCCCTCAGCCTACTATGCCTTATCTCTGGTGATGGAAAAAACTCGTCCAGTCTCGATATTTGTCGGCTGCATCTCTGACGAAGTAGTAGTGTGCCTCCACTCCGGGTGGATCTAGCTCTGTGGTACTGGAGGTTGAGTCGCTGGTGTAGGCATAAGATATCCCTGAGAGTTGGCTGGTAAGAACTACTGTAGTGTGGATACTCTTGGGTAGTAGATCACCAGAGATGCAGGATCTTGGATCGTATCGACATCATCGTAGGGCACCTCGCATTTGGTACAAGCTACCTGGTGGAGGTTCGGGCCGCCTCGACTATATGTCCGAGTCGCAGTCTTGCCCTCGCTATCATCGGCGATTTCTTCCACTTGTTGGAGCTATCAGCAAACTCCAACTGTGCTTTCAATGTACAGTCACGACTCGTATGACCAGGTTGTTTGCAATAATAGCAAACAGGATGCTCCAAAGGACACTCTGATACTCTGTGGCTTTCAGATCCACATTTATAGCATCTATTCCGGCTTCGGCCCTTACGGCTATTCTGAGACCCTCCAGAATACTCTGATGCTGGATGTTTCCCCTTCTGCGATCTAACTGACCCTTCTGTAGCACCTCATGTAGTTCCTTTTTGCTCCCGTTTCTTCTGAGTCCCCTGAGCTGAACCCTAGTTCTCCTACTTGCCCTGAGTCATTTGCTTCTCTATATCCTTTTCCCTGGAAATTTACTGGGAAGTCATCTCGATGAAGATGGTGCGGTCCAATGCCTTTCTGTATGAGGTAATGATAGATCCTGACATCTTGCTCCGAATATAAGCAGCAAGACCCTGTGTGAATTGGTACATCCGATCTGCATCCTATGCTACCAGATGAGAGCAGAACTCTGATAGTCTGGTAAACTCTGCATTGTACTCCATGACGAAACAATCACCTTTCTTCAGGCTCAGAAATTCCTAACGACGTGTTGTAGAAAACACCGAAGGAAAGTACTGTCTCTAGAAAGCGTCTTGAAAGATTGCCCAAGTAATCCCATAGTCCCCGAGTAGAGTCTTCTGCATTTTCCACCAAGTAACAGCCTGATCTCTGAGATGATACACAGCAAGGCCCACCTTCTCCTCATCTGTACAGTTCATGTACTCGAAAGTGTCTTCCATATTTTCTAGTCAAGACTGGGCAATCCATGGGTCTAACTCCCCTCAGAACAAGGTGAACTTTTCCTTGGCCAAATGTGCTAACACGAGTATCCGTGCCTTATCATTGAGCCAATTGGACTCTACAAGCTCTGGCATAGTCAATGGTACATCCGAATTCTGAGGCTCCAAATCACCAATAGGGGAAGCTGAGGCTGTTCTCGAATAACGGGCTCAATAGTAGCAGCCTCCTATCCCTCAACTCCGACGGATCACCTTGATAGACGACCTCTACTATGAGTGTGCATAGGTGCCATAACTTTGACTGTATACACCTATTGAACAAGTTTAGATAAGTAACTATCTGAAATATGAGTTATCAGAAATACTTACTTCGTGCTGCCTGGAGATTATGCCGCTGTCAATCCCATCTCACAAAAACCAAATCTGAAAAATATACCGACTCCCGAGAATCCAAGACTCAAAAACAAAATCATTGTATGGCATCGCAGAACCTTCGACTCTGATACTAATAAAGTTGTCACGCCCCGAGAGTATGTCATGCCAAAAATCAAAGGGACGACATCTCCCCTGTACGTAGCAACATTTCGGGTTAATACAAGGCCCATAGGCCAACAACAACAACATAATATAAATATATCAACCACAGCGGAAATATAAACCACAAACCCACAACATACATACTAAAAACATATAGGTGTACACCACCTGACAAGTCCAAAGTAATAAAATCGTACATAAAACATCGAATACAGAAATAAAGTCCACGACATCACGACAAAGTCTATAATAAAACAAGTTCATAACATAATTAAAGTCCAAGACATAAAATGAATTCCTCGGGAGACTCGAAAAACGAAGATGGGATGGATCGTCGGCGCAGCTCCAAGTCGTCACGAAGACTTCTACCTGTTACCTGGGCGACAGAAAAACCCAGGGTCTATGGTGGTAAGTAAAACTCAGCAGGTAATAAGATAGAACATGTAAATATATATATCAATATCAAATGTCATTCAACAATTTAATCTACTCATACAACAGGTATACATCAACATAACAAGTATACATACATGCATACACTAAACAAACTGAACAACAAATGATGTTGACATACCTGACAGTCAGCTACTCTATTCTCATCCAACTTTGGCATATATCCACAACACAAGGTATAAAAAATAATACTAACTCACACTACATCATGATATGGGTCAAGGGTATCACAGTGACTGACAAACAAGTATACAAGTACTCGACCTACTACCATACAGAAAATGCAACAACATGTATGAATATATACAAACAAATGCAACAAGCATAGTACATACAAATACATCATCAAAGTGAGTATACATATAGACTGCATCTGTATGTATACTAATCACCATCATCCATGTGTATATATATATACAAGCATGTATGTATATATATATAGCAATATGCAAAACACCGTATGATACGGCAATGCAGCATGCATGGTCATGCCTGTGCACCCCTACTCACTACCACGACCCCAGTGTGGCCTAGGTGGCACGACATGATAACTGTCCCAACTCACACCAACCACTGCTCTAGAGTGGCCGAGTGGGCAGTAAGATCAAGTAGCATATGAACGTAAAGAGCTCACTACACAACGGGGGTCACTGCTGTTGGCCACTCCGACTGACACTACCAATGAGTGGTCGAGTACCACACACCCCGGACAACTGCACGCAACTCCAACTACCATCATCTATAATGGTAGAGTGCGGCACAACAAATGCTCTACCCTCACACCAGTTACTCCTCTGGGAGTAACTTGGGAGGCAGGATGACTAACAACTCTCTCAACCCCAAGGGAGATGATGTCATCAGTATGCATGCAATGACATGAAGGTACTGTCCCACATACAGACATCTACCACAGACTCTCTGTTCAATAGAGAGTCATATCCCTTTGATCAGTACACTCTCTATCATGCAGAGAGCCGTACTCAACTGATCATGGCAAGCTAGGACCACCGGTCCATAGCGACACACTTTTCACGACTCACTTGACCATTTACACAACACATGGTTGGTAAATAAGTATGCAACATACGAGTATTGGAATAACTCCTACATTCAGAGCATTACCTACCCACGGATGACCTTTTTATCAATTTATAAATTGGGTCATCACCCGTACTCTAACATCTACACCCTACTAAAAATCTAGGCCTATTTACTGATGGTTGTTGGATCGAAAGTGTCGCTAGAGGGGGGGGTGAATAGCGATACGGTGTCGTTAAAAAAAACTTTTGCAATAAGTAAAAAGCAAGTAGAGAGTGCACAGCGGAAATATAAAGTAGACAAGATATTTTTACGTGGTTCACAATCTTTCGATTGCTAATCCACGGCCCTAGTGATCCTTGATCACGTACGGAGGGCAATTCACTAAAACCACTCCTCCTCGTTGGAAGTAGGAGCAACGATCACAAAAAGAAATCAAGGCAAAGGGACACTCCCCCTTTCCTTGTTACGATTAAAGCACAAAGACAATTTAAAGAAGTAGAACTTAAATAAATATACCGACAACTCTTATAAGTAGAAGATGTAGCTTTCGTTGTCGGCGGCACTTCGTCGTAGCAAATGTGAGTAGTAGTAGTGGCGTTACGACGGCGTGTTGAGAGCTCTTGATTTCTTATCATTTTTGCTTGGCGTGAACATGTCTATTTATGGATATTGATCTATAAATTTAGACATAGGTAGTGTCCAAGGTGAGGTTCTTATCCCCCAAGTCTTGCTCATCCACATCCTTTGCGCCAACTCAAGGATGGGGTGCTTCATCCAACCACCTTGTGCCACAACTCAAGGATGAGGTGCTCATCCAACCACCTTGTGCCACCTCAAGGAGGCCTTCACGCCAACTTGTTGGAGCCATCCAACTTGTGCCACATCATGGGAGCCAACCATCTTGTGCCAACTCTCCTCATTTTGGGCGTCCAAGCTTGATGGTGGTTTGCCAACCATCTTGTGCCAACTCACCTCATTTTGGGCGTCCAACTTGATGATGGTTTTGGATGTTCACCTTGATGCCACATCACCTAAAAATGGGGGTCCAAGCTTGGTGATGGTTTGGATGTCCACCTTGATGCCACATCACCCTTTGTACCAAAACACGAGTCAAGTCCAAATTCACCCCCTTGAAATTCGAGCTCTTCTCGAGGCTGGAACTAGACCAGCAGTTGACTGTAGTAGACGACTGGTCAAAGGGTTTTGGACTGCAGTACAAGTTAGCTTAAAATATAAAGTACGATGGTTCTAACCAACTGATCTCGACCTAGACCTTCCATTGGAGGTATTGGGTCGGATCTACGCTTAACGTCCTTGCTTCGCTTTCACACGAGCTTACCTTGTAGCCTCGCTTCCGGTCTTCACCCGAGTACCTCGGCTTCCTCCGAAATCCCTCTGGCGTTGCCCGACCACCTCGGTTCCCACCGGGTGTCGCAGACCTTCCGCTCAACTTTAGCATTTCTGCACACTTAATTGAGCTCGTAAGATAACAAATATACCCTTAACTATTGAGCCTTTTGCCATAATCAAAATACCGGTTCGACTTTGGTGCCCACTGCACCAACAATCTCCCCCTTTTTGATTCATGGCAAACCGACACAAAAGTTAAGGAAAAATTAAGCTAGCATAATGATTAAGCATGAATGAGCTAGCATAAAGATTAAATATGAATGAGCTAGCATAATGATTAAATATGAATGAGCTAGCATAATGATTAAATATGAATGAGAAATATTATTGTTTCAAGTTCTCCCCTTTGAGGTAACCTCCCCCTTGACCGAAGGTGAGTTCTTGAAAAATAATTTTTACTCCCCCTTAATAGTTTGAAAAATAATTTTTACTCCCCCTTAATAGTTGCTTAAGTAATCGGAATTACTTAATATAAAAGGTAATAATTTTGTTTACTTTCTTCCCCTTTAATTTTGGTTAATTTTGGTTACTTTTGTGACTTTCTCCCCCTTTTGCCTTAACTCAAAAAGTTTGTAAATATATTTTAGGGTTTGTAAGTCCAAGCAAGTTCCCAATATATATATATATATATATATATATATATATATATATATATATATATATAATTTTTTTTTTTTTAAATAATAATAAGCTTGAAAATATGTTCATCTAAAATGTACAACTCCGGTTGGACTTGATTGATATAGAATGATCAATAAGTCTTGAAGGAATTGATTAATTTTAAATAATTATACTCCATGGTTCATATCGATGCACTGAATCTACATCTGGAACTGGAGTAAGGTCCTAACATCTCACGCCTGCTCTACGTGGCTAAGTACACAAACACATTAGTCCTATGTGTTGTGAGATGTGTTGGCTCCTTAAATCTATAGGTATATGATTTCTAAGGTAAGACTTAGGCTAATTTCATAAAAAGAAGCAAAAATAGAGTACATATATAGAAAAATTTAAATCCTACTCTATTACGCACATACCTAACTTTCGTCTTAATAAACTAAATTCGGCTTCGGGTAGTGGTTTGGTGAAGATGTCCGCTAGGTTTGATTTGGACTCAACATACTCTAGTTGTATAGTTCCATTAGTTACATGTTCCCTAATGAAGTGGTGTTTAACTTCTATATGTTTTGTCCTAGAATGACATATTGGATTTTTAGTTAAGTTAATTGAACTGATGTTATCTATGTAGGTTTTAATGTTGTTAAAGATTAAGCTAAAGTCTTGGAGAGTGTGCTTCATCCACAGGAGCTGAGAGACACACTCACCCATCGCAACGTATTCGGCTTCGGTGGTAGATAAGGCAACGCAATGCTTCCTCGCACTAACTCACTAGACTCGAGCCGAGGATTTGACAACAACCACTCGTGCTCTTTCTATCGAGTTTACTACCGCATAGTCGAGTCGGAGTAGCCGATTAGATTAAACTCGGTAGATCTAGGGTACCAAATACCTCGTTTAGCGTGCCCTTTAGATATCTAAGGATACGCTTGACTAGGGTTAGGTGAGACTCCTTGGCACAGGTTTGTAACCTTGCGATACTTCTGGCGAATAAAATGTCGGGAATTAGGCTCGCGGTTAAGTATAGGAGACTTCCTATTAACGCTCTATAGTATTTTTAGGTCAGCGGGTTTTCCTTCTACATCTTCGTTTATATTAACATTAGTTGCCTATAGGTGTATTAATTATTTTAGCATCTTGCATTCCAAATCGATTTATTAAGTCCTTAGTATATTTTTGTTGATGTAAATATATTCCATCTTTAGTTTGTTTAATTTGTAAACCTAAGAAGAAACTTAACTCTCCTACTAAATTCATTTCAAATTCACTTTCCATAAGTGAGATGAATTAGTTTAGCGAGGATCGAGTTGGTAGTTCAAAAATTATATCATCTACATAGATTTGGGCTATAAAGATTTCTTTTCCTCACGGTTTTCGAATAAGGTTGGGTCGACTAAACCTTGGTTGAATCCTTTGGACTTAAGATAGATCGAAAGCCTTTTGTACCAAGCTCTTGGGGCTTGTTTGAGTCCATATAGGGCTTTCTTAAGTCTAAGGACATGGTCGAGTTTATCTAGATTTTGAATCCAGGAGGTTGGTAGCGTAAACTTCTTCCTTAATGTATCCATTCAAAAATGCTGACTTGACATCCATTTGAAACAATTTAAAACCTCGATGCATATGCTAACAACATTCGGATGGACTCTAGTCTTGCTCACAGGCGTAGGTCTCATCGTAATCTAAACCTTCGACTTGACTAAACCCTTTTGCGACTAACCTAGCTTTATTTCTAACTACTTCACCTTTATCATCAAGTTTATTTGAAATACCCACCTTGTTCCAATAATTGATTTTTCTTTAGGTGGTGGTACTAATTCCCGGACTTCATTTCTAGTGAATTGAGCTAGCTCTTCTTGCATAGCAATAATCGATCGGGATCAAGAAGTGCTTGTTCAATAGTTTTGGGTTCGATTTTGGAAATTAACGAGATTTGACTAATGTTTGTATGAAGCTCTAGTTCGAACCCTAAATTTGGATCACCTATAACTTGATTGATAGGATGACTTGGGTTAGGGTCATCTATCACTTGGTCGATAGGATGACTTGGGTTAGGACGAGATTCAAGTTCAAGATCAGAGTCGGGTTTGCTATAAGTTGATTTGCTAGTTGGTTTTGTTAAGGATTGAACGGGTTCGTGTCCTTCGTCGAAAACTATATTAATGGTTTCTTCGACTCTAAGAGTGTCGTGATTGTATACCCTATAAGCTCTCTGGTGGTTGAGTATCCTAGAAAGGTTCGATGAGGTTTTGGATTTGAATTTCCCTAGGTAATCCTTAGTGTTTAAGATATGTACCTTGCATCCAAATACCCTAAAGTATTTGATGTTCGGTATTTTATCGTGATAAATCTCGTACGAGGACTTTTGGTGCCTCTTTACCATAAGGATCCTATTTTGGACATAGCAAGCCGTACTAACGGCCTCTGCCCAAAATCTATCGGGTAGGTTATACTCGTTTAATATTGTCCTAGCGGCTTCTTGTAGGGTTCTATTTTTCCGTTCGACTAACCCATTTTATTGTGGGGTTCTAGGACATGAAAACTCATGGTGGTATCCGTTTAGGTTACAGAAATCTGTAAACCTGTGGTTTTCGAATTCACCACCATGATCGCTTCTAAGTCTTTTAATCTTAAGGTTCTTTTGATTTTCGATTAACCTACAAAGATTGATTAGTTGGTCTAGGGTATCATTTTTATGTTTGATAAACCTAACCCAAGTAAATCTAGAATAGTCGTCAATTATGACTAAGCAAAATTGACTACCATTGAGTGACTTAGCTCCATGTGAATCAAATAGATCCATGTGTAGGAGCTCAAGAACACTTTTGGTTCGTTCTTGATTAGTTAATTGATGTTGTGTCCTAGATTGTTTACCTTGTTGACAAGCATTACATATTTTATTATCCAAGTTGTTTAGTTTAGGCAAACCTATAACCAAGCCACTCGACTCATCTTGTGGGCCAGTCTTGGGTGCAGTGTCAGAGTCTTGATTGCCATAACCAAGATTCCTCTTGTGTCATAAGACACTTGGTTGAGGAGTTGGGTAAATTTATTGTGTAGATGTTGCTATTCCTAGTTCCTTTAAGTATTATTTTAGATGTTGCATTTATCTTGATTACGCATTCATTTTCTAGAAATATGACCTTATAATTGTTATCACACAATTGGCTTACACTAAGTAAATTATATTGAAAGTTTTCTACTAATAAGACATTTTGAATTGTAAAGTTAGAGTTGAGCTCAATATCACGATCCGATGATTTTGAGCTTGCCGTTATTTCGAAGGCTCTAGATCCTTGTCGTTTGAATCGTAACCGAAAATTTGAGTTGATCCCGGTCATGTGTCGAGCAACCAGCTCAACATCCATTGATCCTACACATAAGGTAGTTGGATCGGATATTGGAATTACTAAAGGGTTGTTTGTAAGTTTTTAAACCTAAATCATCTCACCAATATCTACATGATCAAAACATGTTATTACTATGTGTTATTGTGAGATGACTTTCAATTTTACTTGATTAATTTTAATGAATTTAAATTAACCAACATTAGGTTAGATTCGGATTTAGTCTAAGCTCATCAAGTAATCTTTTCAAGAGATTAGCTTCCAGGTCATGGCGAGGCACAGAGGCCTTCTTTGATCGGAACAACGACCACTTCCTTAGACAAAGCTAATTTCAAGAAATTGATAACTCGACTTACTTGAGACTACATCTTGGTCTAACTAGTTATTTTTGAAAAGAGGCTCCCCGAGGCTCAATCTTTTCGTAGGATTTTAGTTGATTATGAGTCCTATCTAACCATTCTAAAAATAAAGGAAAAACTAAGCATGCAATTTCTAAGACTTAACAAAAATACATTTTGTATTGGCTCCCCCTGGACCATTGAATCGAGTGGGTCTATTCACATAGTGAATTTGGTCCTTGGGAACCCAATACATGTTAGATCCTAAAGTTGAAATCAAAGTGATCTTAGGGACCCATGCTTGGACATTTTTCTTATGTTGGTTTACTATAGACATATATGACTTATTGGTTGTATTTGAGTTAAACCCCAGTCCGCCTTGTTGTACCACGGCCCTTTGTGATCCAAGTAAGAGGTCAAGTCCCTTGGATCCCAAAGTGAACCTTTCCAACGTGTTCCTAAGGTCTTCGACTTGTGTTTTCAAAAGCGAGTTCTCAACTTCAAGCTTTTCAACTTGAGTTGAGTCCTCCTCTTGAATACAAGTAGTCGAAGAGGTTAGGGAGACCTCATGTTTGAGGAGGTTAACCTCCTCAATTAGGGTCTCGACCTTGGACTCGGACTTAGCTAGTTTCTTATTTAAAAATTTAATTGCACCATACAAAGTATTAAGTAACGACCGACTTACCCTTAATGATTCTTTTGAACCGGATACGGATCCGTGGCTTGTCTTGAATGGAAGCTCATCATCGGATTCGGACTCGGACTCTTCTTGATTTGAGTCGTGCTCGGTCGGCTTGGCCATTAGAGCTTGGATATTCTTCTTCCTCCGACAACTCCTCCCAAGTAGCGTTTAGCGCTTTCTTGGTCTTTGATGCGTTATTCTTTAGCTTTGGGCACTCGGACTTGATGTGACCGAACTCATTGCACTCATAGCATCTAAAATTAGAAGTATTTGAATTAGATTTAGGCTTACCTTGAGTTGTTGGTCGTTTTCGTCTCTTGATCATCTTCGAACTAGATTGACTAGTTCGGATTCTATTCGAGTCTACTTAGGATTCGGACTCGTCTTCTTCCTTGGGGTGGCTTGCTTGCGGGCTTCTTCTTCTTGGAACACGCAACTAACGCAATACTCTTCTCGGCACGGACCACGTTAGTTTGCTCATGTAATTCAAGTTCCGAAAACAATTCGTCTAACCTAATTTTAGAAAGGTCCTTGGAGACCTTGTAGGCATCGACCATGGATGCCCACAAGGTGGTCCTAGGAAACGAGTTAAGAGAATACCTGATAAGGTTGCGATTCTCGACCTTTTGTCCGATGGCATGGAGTTGGTTGACGATGTCTTGGATACGAGCATGTAGTTGAGTTGCGGTCTCGTTTTCCTGCATTTTCAAGTTATACAATTTATTCAAAAGTAAATCTCTTTTACATACCTTCGTGTCGTCGGTGCCTTCGTGTAGTTCCACTAGCTTGGTCCATAAGTCCTTTGCACTAATGAAGGGGCCGACGCGGTTGAGCTCTTCCTTGGACAACCCACATTGCAAGATTTGAGTTGCCTTGGCATCGGCTTCTACTTGTTTTTTCATGGAATTTGACCATTGATCGTAACCCAAAGATTCACCATCTTCATTAATAGGAAGTGTGAAACCGGTTTGGATTACGATCCACATCTCGATTTGGGTTTTAAGAAAGCATTCCATCCGACCCTTCCAATAACGAAAGTCATTACCGTTGTAAAACGGGGGTCGGGCGGTGCTAAACCCTTCGAGATGGGCCATTTAAAAACAAGAAGAAGAACGACGAAAAGAATCTTGCAAAACACACACGAAAAGAATATTCCAAGACTTTCGTCTTGGATTAGTAGTGCAGGAAGTAAAAAAATATATATAAAATGTAACTTGCAAAAAGAAATAAACAATCAAATGCGAATGTCGTTGAAGTTCCGGAGGACAACATTACTCGGGATCTAACCCGAAGGACAACCTTATCCGGATCCTAAAGCCTCTAATGCAATTCTATATGTAGGAGAAGATAAGCAAGTGAAATAATTATACGAAAACAGAAATAAATAAATAAAAAATCTGTGAAAAAAAGAAAAACAAAGCTAGATTGGTGGTTTCACCGAATCTTAGCGCCCCCGGCTCTGATACCAATTGTTGGATCGAAAGTGTCGCTAGAGGGGGGGGTGAATAGCGATACGGTGTCGTTAAAAAAAAACTTTTGCAATAAGTAAAAAGCAAGTAGAGAGTGCACAGCGGAAATATAAAGTAGACAAGATATTTTTACGTGGTTCACAATCTTTCGATTGCTAATCCACGGCCCTAGTGATCCTTGATCACGTACGGAGGGCAATTCACTAAAACCACTCCTCCTCGTTGGAAGTAGGAGCAACGATCACAAAAAGAAATCAAGGCAAAGGGACACTCCCCCTTTCCTTGTTACGATTAAAGCACAAAGACAATTTAAAGAAGTAGAACTTAAATAAATATACCGACAACTCTTATAAGTAGAAGATGTAGCTTTCGTTGTCGGCGGCACTTCGTCGTAGCAAATGTGAGTAGTAGTAGTGGCGTTACGACGGCGTGTTGAGAGCTCTTGATTTCTTATATTTTTTGTTTGGCGTGAACATGTCTATTTATGGATATTGATCTATGAATTTAGACATAGGTAGTGTCCAAGGTGAGGTTCTTATCCCCCAAGTCTTGCTCATCCACATCCTTTGCGCCAACTCAAGGATGGGGTGCTTCATCCAACCACCTTGTGCCACAACTCAAGGATGAGGTGCTCATCCAACCACCTTGTGCCACCTCAAGGAGGCCTTCACGCCAACTTGTTGAAGCCATCCAACTTGTGCCACATCATGGGAGCCAACCATCTTGTGCCAACTCTCCTCATTTTGGGCGTCCAAGCTTGATGGTGGTTTGCCAACCATCTTGTGCCAACTCACCTCATTTTGGGCGTCCAACTTGATGATGGTTTTGGATGTTCACCTTGATGCCACATCACCTAATTTTGGGGGTCCAAGCTTGGTGATGGTTTGGATGTCCACCTTGATGCCACATCACCCTTTGTACCAAAACACGAGTCAAGTCCAAATTCACCCCCTTGAAATTCGAGCTCTTCTCGAGGCTGGAACTAGACCAGCAGTTGACTGTAGTAGACGACTGGTCAAAGGGTTTTGGACTGCAGTACAAGTTAGCTTAAAATATAAAGTACGATGGTTCTAACCAACTGATCTCGACCTAGACCTTCCATTGGAGGTATTGGGTCGGATCTACGCTTAACGTCCTTGCTTCGCTTTCACACGAGCTTACCTTGTAGCCTCACTTCCGGTCTTCACCCGAGTACCTCGGCTTCCTCCGAAATCCCTCTGGCGTTGCCCGACCACCTCGGTTCCCACCGGGTGTCGCAGACCTTCCGCTCAACTTTAGCATTTCTGCACACTTAATTGAGCTCGTAAGATAACAAATATACCCTTAACTATTGAGCCTTTTGCCATAATCAAAATACCGGTTCGACTTTGGTGCCCACTGCACCAACAATGGTAACTCATGCTTCTCGGAGACTCATTGGTTCCCATGTCCCCTGATTAAAATTTTCACTAATGAAAACTAATCCGGACGGGATGAGTTTCCTAATCACAACCAATTCGTCATCGTGCTAACAACTTGAGCGATCGCTTGAACAAACTAGTTGTTCAAGCAACACAACTCTTCTAGTTGGTTAGCCGCGGAAGAGACGACGGATGGATCGCCAATTTTTGTGTTTGTCTTCGGGGTCCATGATTATACAAATACATACAAATGCAAACTAGTATAATCAACACATACTAATCAAAATAATAAGAACAAGCAAAGATCAATAATAAAAGTTATAAAACTTTTATACCTCTTAATCTTCTATCGTATGTCCTAACCTCCTTGTAGCCGCCCAACCTATTCTCCCATATATATAGAGTTAGGTTTAGGCCTAGGTTTAATCTTCTCCATTGGTTCTAGAGATTTAATTTCAACCGTCGGATCTTAGAGATTTAATCTCTACCGTCGGATCTTAGAGATTTAATCTCCACCTAGAGATTTAATCTCAACCGTCGGATCAAGAGATTTAATCTCAACCGTCAGATCTAGAGATTTAATCTCAACTGTCGGATCTAGAGATTTAATCTCAACCGTCGGTTCTAGAGATTAATCTCCACCGTCGGTTCTAGAGATTTAATCTCAACCGTCGGTTCTAGAGATTTAATCTCCACCGTCGATTCTAGAGATTTAATCTCAACCGTCGGTTATAGAGATTTAATCTCCACCGTCGGTTCTAGAGATTTAATCTCAATCGTCGGTTCTAGGGATTTAATCTCCACCGTCGGTTCTAGAGATTTAATCTCAACCGTCGGTTCTAGAGTTTTGTTTTCCATCATTGGATCTAGAGTTCATGAGGTTTATATTAGGCTACGATAGGGACCATGAGGAGGAGTTGGATCTTGGCCACCCGATGGATCGGAACCACACAAACTTGATCCATCAATGATGTTCCATTCCACTAGAGGATCATCATTGAACTACCTCACCAACCCCCATAAATTAATATGGGCTCCATATATTATTGGTAGATCCATCTCCCCGTGTTTAAGATATCGAATGTCCGTCAATTAATTGATTTACTGACCATCAATTAATTAACATCTAACTCCTCGAGTAGTACCACTCAACCTTATCATCATGTTGACTAAGTCAACCTGCAGGGTTTACATGATGAACCTTATGAGCTCCTCAAGGGGACATCATCAACCTAATATATAGGACACGATTTCCTTCTATAATCAACGACACACCATGTAAATAATATCATTTCCCAACTTACCAGGCATATTGATTTAATCCATAGAAATCTCACCCTCTGGTAAATCAAAGAAATAAATACTAAGTACATGTGCCCATTATTATATCGAGATTAAGAGCATGTACAACATAATATCCGAGGTCCAATTCAATTATGTAGTTAGCAATAAATTGAATCACCTCTATGTCGGTCCTGCTCAATACACCTAAGTGTACTAGTGTAACTCTATGTTCAAGACAAAACAATACCAAGCTACACTACAACCATGCCAATGGTTTGTCCAAAACCATCTTGGTTATGAGCCTCTACTTATATTCTACAAGGAACTGATAACATGATCTTCTGTGCCATACCAAGCACCATGTTATCTACAATGTAAAATATTAGACAATATGCACACATATAATAAATATAAAGTGCAAACAATGATCATGTGATTCTTATTTCAAAATAAAATGTTCATGCAAAAAGAGCTAGGCTTTCAGTATACATTCCAACAATCTCCCACTTATACTAAAAGACTATGCTGTCATCACACTGCTATACATCTGATCCCCATGTCCTCCACATGCCTATCAAACGCTTTCGCTGGAAGGGCCTTAGTGAATGGATCCGCCAGGTTATCCTCTGATGCAATCTTGGCGACAGCTACTTCTCCTCGCTTTACGATTTCTCGTATCAGGTGGTACTTGCGCTCTATGTGTTTACTTGCCTTATGGGCTCGTGGTTCCTTCGAGTTTGCAACTGCACCACTGTTATCACAATAAATTGTGATAGTTCTGGGCAAACCAGGAATCACATCCAAGTCCATCAAGAAGTTCCTGAGCCATACAGCTTCCTTGGCTGCCTCAGAGGCTGCCACATACTCAGCTTCCATGGTAGAGTCCGCCACGCATTTCTGCTTGACACTCCTCCATACTATGGCTCCACCTCCAAAAGTAAACACAACCCCCGAGGTAGACTTACTCTTGTCCCTATCTGATTGGAAATACGAATCCGTGTAACCCACAGGGACTAATTGATCTGCCCGTTAAACCAGCATATAATCTCTAGTCCTTCTCAGGTACTTCAATATATGCTTTACCGCAGTCCAATGTCCCTGTCCAGGATTACTTTGATATCTTCTAACCATGCCCATGGCAAAGCAGATATTTGGTCTCGTACATAGCATACCATACATGAGGCTTCCTACTGCCAAAGCATAAGGAACCGCCTTCATCTCCTCTATCTCCTTTGATGTTTTAGGACACATCTCTTTAGATAAAGGAACTCCATGCCTAAAAGGTAGAAAACCTTTCTTGGAGTTCTGCATGCTAAAACGAGCTAGGATCGTGTCTATGTATGAAGCTTGAGATAAGCACAACATCCTTTTCTTGCGATCCCTTATAACTTTGATCCCAAGGATGTGTCCCACTTCTCCCAAGTCCTTCATGTCAAACTGTTTGGACAACCATACCCTTACGTCTGATAACACTTTGATATTGTTGCCAACTAACAAAATATCATCTACGTATAGTACAAGAAATACCACTATGTTTCCGTCACATCTTTTGTATACACATGGCTCATCCGGACTTTGAATAAATCCATATGACTGGATTACCTCATCAAAATGGATGTTCCAAGATCTCGAAGCTTGCTTCAATCCATATAAGGACCGATTAAGCTTACACACTAGATGCTCTTTGCCTTTAGCAATGAATCCCTCTGGTTGCCACATATAGATGTTCTCCTCAAGACTTCCATTAAGGAAAGCTGTCTTGACATCCATCTGTCAAATCTCATAATCCATATGAGCATCTATAGATAAGAGAATCCGGATAGACTTAAGCATAGCTACTAGCGAAAAAGTCTCCTTATAATCGATACCCTCTTTCTGAGTATACCCTTTCGTAACAAGCCTAGGTTTGAAGGTCTCAACCTTCCCGTCTACTCCTCTCTTTCTCTTGTAGATCCACTTGCATCCAATGGCTTTCGCACCATCGAGTGGTTCTACTAGCTCCCAGACATGATTAGAATCCATAGATTCTATCTCTGAATTCATCGCTCTTTGCCAAGATACTGCATCTCTATCTTGGAGTGCCTCATCATATGTCCAGGGATCAGGTTCATGTTCGCCAGGGACCAAATCAGAAGATTCTCCCAAGAACATGAATCTCTCAGGTTGCCTAACAACCCTCCCACTAGGACGAGGTGCCTCCTGTGTATGCTCTGTGACACGCGGTGCAGTGACTTGTGGTTTCTCCTCTTGTACCGGTGGTACTGAAGTCGGGACTTCCCCTGTCAACTCCTTAAGAATAATCCTACTTGTGGGCTTGTGGTTCATCACGTAGTCCTCCTCTAGAAATCTGGCATTCGTACTCACGATCACCTTCTGATCTCTAGGATTATAAAACAAACCACCTTTCGTTCCTTTAGGGTACCCCACGAACATGCACACTTCTGTACGAGGTTCCAACTTACCAGCATCAGCCTTCAGCACATGTGCTGGACTACCCCAGATCCGAATATGTCTTAGACTAGGCTTTCGCCCAGTCCATAATTCTGTGGGAGTAGAAGGTACTGACCTAGATGGAACCAAGTTCAGAATGTGTGCTGTCATTTCCAGAGCAAACCCTCAAAACGAATCAGGTAACTCAGAATAACTCATCATCGATCTGACCATCTCCATAAGAGTCTTATTCCTTCGCTCCACCACACCATTCTGCTGAAGTGTGCCAGGTGTGGACAATTGGGATTGAATCCCAGCCTCTGATAAGTAACTCCTAAACTCTCCCAAGAGGTACTCGCCATCGCGATCAGATCGTAGTGTCTTGATACTTTTACCTTGACGGTTCTCCATATCATCCTTGAATTCTTTGAATCTGTCAAAGCACTCAGACTTGCGGCGCATCTAGTAAATGTATCCATACCTTGAATAATCGTCTATAAAAGAGACGAAGTATTCAAAGTCACCTCTATTCTGGATAGACATAGGACCGCACAGATCAGAATGAACCAATTCTAACACATCTTTAGTCCTATACCCCTTGGCCTTGAAAGGCCTCTTGGTCATTTTACCTTCCAAGCAAGATTCGCAGGTTGGGAGATCCTCCACCACTAATGAACCCAAAGGTCCATCAGCTATCAACCTTTGAATTCTACTCAGGTTAATATGACCAAGTCTTAGGTGCCAAAGATATGTCTGGTTCATTTTCGAAGGTTCTTTTCTCTTATTGGACTTAGAAGATGAGTTATTCACTTCTATATGCATCGTGGGAGCTTTTGGTTCAAGAGTATACAAATTGCCAACCAATGTACCTGAACAGATAATCACTCTATTTCTTTTTATAACAACTCTGTCATTAAAAGAAACAGAATATCCATCCATAATCAATTTAGAAACCGAAATCAAATTCTTTCTAAATGTAGGTACATAAAGATAATTTCTCAAAACCAAAACTTTATTTCTATCAAACGATAAATAAATGTCTCCCACTGCAATAGCCACTACCTTTGTAGCATTACCCATGTAGACGGTAATTTCTCCTTCAACTAGTCGTCGGGTTTCCTGGAACCCCTGCAAAGAATTGCAGACATGATCAGTGGCTCCCATATCTACACACCAGGTACCGGTAGATAACACCACTAAACATGTTTCAACGACTAAGGCAGAAGATATACCTATGTTCTGCTTTAGGAAGGGGAAGTCTTTCTTCCCATGTCCAGTCTGTCTACAAGTGAAGCACTTGCCTTTCGGCTTCTTCACTCCTCCCTGAGGTCCACCCGCCATTTTTGCTCTACCTTGTTTCTTCTTCTTTTTGCCTTTCGGCTTAGAAGTAGAAACCTTCTGAGCAATCATAGCTTCCTGCCTAGCAGCACGATTCTGGTATCCGAAAAGTTCTTTTTCCCCAGAATCATCCGCAGGCCTAGGAGGACACTCATCGACAGTTAAGACACTATCCATATTTCTTTTCCAATCAATATTATTTGGGTACAGTAAGTTTGTTTCCTTTAGCATAATAGTAAGTGGGTTGAAAGCCATTTGAAAATCCTATGAATCACAATGATCAAAATATTAGATTTCAAATATTATTGATTCCTCAAAACAATAAAATTCCGAAATCAACCAACACCTCAAAACACCGAGAATATCGCATGCCACGATAGTGTGGACGTATACGAATTATACATTTGTATGAGGAGGTTATACCCATTAATTTTATTATCTTGTCAACCTTACTTTTTGACAAATAAAATTAATAGTTGATTCCTCTTTGGCCCTACAAATAAAAACAGTGACTCCGATGGGGAGGATACTTTTTATTTGCATCTAAGTGTGCACCATTACACGATACTAAGGGAATTATCTCGGATTATGTGCCTTACCGATGGGGAAGTACACACGCTCCTAAATAATTTCCTATAACCATTATTTGACCTAGTGATCCGCAAACAAACTCATCCGATGGGGAGGAAGGCACTCAGAGCCGACACGCAAGTCTGTTGCATCACACGTCAAATTGTAATGGAGGCCGCGGGAATTAATTAAAATATCCCTCTCCCACTTAGTAAATTGAAAATGAGGAATTTTCAAGCACACACAACATGCATATAAAACAAATCAGCAATAAATATGGAAAAACAAAATTTTTCCAACTATTATGGCTTTGTTCTCCAATATGCGTCCCGCCGTGTCGCCACCTCGTCCGCTCCACCTTTTCCGTGCGCAAGCCACATAAAGAGATCCGAGCCGAGATATATCATTTTAATTTACATCCATCGATCCTATACTCCACGAAGGAGTGTACAAATAATCTAGATCGAAAGTAAACTAAAATGAGCGGCTAAACAATGTCGTATTTAATTACAAAATTTAAATACTAATCTAGCCTCGTCAACCCCGAGGATTCAAATAATAAATATTTACACACATACAATCACATACACACATATGGCCATAATAGTCGGATCTTACGCCTGCAACCAAAATGTTAAACTACGCATATCCTACTATTATCCGGCACATATAATATATGAAAAAGTGCATAAAAAATTAACCGAATCCTAAACACACAAAATCGGAAACCGAGGCTCTGATACCACTTGATGGTAACTCATGCTTCTCGAGACTCATTGGTTCCCATGTCCCCGGATTAAAATTTTTACTAATGAAAACTAATCCGGACGGGATGAGTTTCCTAAGCACAACCAATTCGTCGTCGTGCTAACAACTTGAGCGATCGCTTGAACAAACTAGTTGTTCAAGCAACACAACTCTTCTAGTTGGTTAGCCGCGGAAGAGACGACGGACGGATCGCCGGTTTTTGTGTTTGTCTTCGGGTTCCATGATTATACAAATATATACAAATGCAAACTAGTATAATCAACACATACTAATCAAAATAATAAGAACATGCAAAGATCAATAATAAAAGTTATAAAACTTTTATACCTCTTGATCTTCTATCGTATGTCCTAACCTCCTTGTAGCCGCCCAACCAATTCTCCCATATATATAGAGTTAGGTTTAGGCCTAGGTTTAATCTCCTTCATTGGTTCTAGAGATTTAATCTCAACCGTCGGATCTTAGAGATTTAATCTCTACCGTCGGATCTTAGAGATTTAATCTCCACCTAGGGATTTAATCTCAACCGTCGGATCAAGAGATTTAATCTCAACCGTCAGATCTAGAGATTTAATCTCAACCGTCGGATCTAGATATTTAATCTCAACCGTCGGTTCTAGAGATTTAATCTCCACCGTCGGTTCTAGAGATTTAATCTCAACCGTCGGTTCTAGAGATTTAATCTCCACCGTCGATTCTAGAGATTTAATCTCAACCGTCGGTTATAGGGATTTAATCTCCACCATCGGTTCTAGAGATTTAATCTCAACCGTCGGTTCTAGGGATTTAATCTCCACCGTCGGTTCTAGAGATTTAATCTCAACCGTCGGTTCTAGAGTTTTATTTTGCATCATTGGATCTAGAGTTCATGAGGTTTATATTAGGCTATGAAAGGGACCATGAGGAGGAGTTGGATCTTGGCCACCCGATGGATCGGAACCACACAAACTTGATCCATCAATGATGTTCCATTCCACTAGAGGATCATCATTAAACTACCTCACCAACCCCCATAAATTAATATGGGCTTCATATATTATTTGTACATCCATCTCCTCGTGTTTAAGATATCGAATGTCCGTCAATTAATTGATTTACTGACCATCAATTAATTAACATCTAACTCCTCGAGTAGTACCACTCAACCTTATCATCATGTTGACTAAGTCAACCTGCAGGGTTTACATGATGAACCTTATGAGCTCCTCAAGGGGACATCATCAACCTAATATATAGGACACGGTTTCCTCCTATAATCAACGGCACACCATGTAAATAATATCATTTCCCAACTTACCGGGTATATTGATTTAATCCATAGAAATCTCACCCTCTGGTAAATCAAAGAAATAAATACTAAGTACATGTGCCTGTTATTATATCGGGATTAAGAGCATGTACAACATAATATCCGAGGTCCGATTCAATTATGTAGTCAGCAATAATTGTTAGGGCAATCTCTTGCCGTAATATGGTTTTGATGGTGTGGCAAAGGGTTTAAGTTAGTTTGATATGTTGATTTGATATGTGCGTTGAAGTCGTGCAGGACTTAGTAATTCGCACATAGAGCCATGGCGAGTTTCACATCTCATGACTCGTGCCTTGAGTCGGTGAAGGATAGCTTTGCGGAAGCCGTGCGCTTGGAGCATCCGAGGGACCGCCGGACGAGAAGCTTGGAGTGAAGCTGGAGGAAGTAGACTTCGAGGCAAGAGACGCGAAGGAGCATTCTGAGCCGTCGCTTTGATCTTCGGGGCGTGGCCGAGAACGAAGAGAACCGGCGAGGACTCAGAGATGAGAGTGAGCGATTGTAACCCGGGGAAGGGTAGCTCTTAGGTGAAACTTGGCCATTTGGCCAAGTGTCGGATGGGTTTTCCACACCGCCGATCGGTTCTCGAGTTAGTGAGTTCGACCGGTATCGACGACTAATTGGATTGTGGCCAGCGATCGCCATCGATCGCGCCGATCAAGCAGATTGAGCTCCGATCATTCTGAAATCGATCGGTCGGTAATCAATAGAGTTCGGCCGTAGAGCGATTCGTAGCCGTAGGCGGTCGACTACGAGCGGCGTGATCGGCCCGATGAGGTCCATCGGTCGAGCCCTCTCTATAAAAAGAGAGGGTGTAAGCCTTTGAGAGGCTAATGCTCATACTCCAAGTGATCTTCCTAGTGCCCCACAAGCTCTAAACTCTTCTTACTTGTTCTTACTTCATTCTTATTGTAAGA
Source organism: Wurfbainia villosa (assembly GCA_025175895.1). Lineage (NCBI taxonomy): Eukaryota > Viridiplantae > Streptophyta > Magnoliopsida > Zingiberales > Zingiberaceae > Wurfbainia > Wurfbainia villosa. Next base: position 28,868,103 of record CM046000.1, on the reverse strand, counting down.
AGAGTGATCTTGATTGTAAAGGTTACCTCCACCTAGCTTGGTGCAAAGGAGAGACCAATAGTGATTGGCTTTGGAGGAGTGATTCACCTCGGACAAATCGGGATCGTGGATTAGCGGCGTAGCGGTGAACCACGTTACATCTTCTTGTTAGCGTTTGTATTGTCTTTTTCTTGTATTTCTATTTGCTTGTCTTTATTAGTCTTCCGCTTGCGCTAATTAGTTTTGTAGACGAGCAAATACCGGCATCTAAACGAAAAGGGCTATTCACCCCCCCTCTAGCCGGCCAATCGATCTCCTACAAGTGGTATCAGAGCCGAGGAAAGCTTGTCGAGGACTAACCGCCACAATAAGCAACTTTCAAAATGGCCGGCTCCAACATCCATCCTCCGAAATTTGAAGGAGAATTCGCTTGGTGGAAGAAGCGAATGGAGGTATTTTTTGAAACGGATTTTGACATTATGATTACAATGGAATCCGGTTTCGTTTTGCCTAGGGATGAAGAGGGGAAGCCAATAGAGAAATCTAGGTGGACCAAAAGGCAAAGGGAAGAGCACCTTGCGAACTCAAAGGCAAAACATCATCTTTTCAATGTGCTCCCCCAACAAGAGATCAACCGGATCGGAGAATGTGCTAGCGCCAAAGAGATGTGGGAGAAGCTTATAGAACTCAATGAAGGCACATCCGAGGCGAAGCTAGCAAGGAGAGATCTCCTCCGCTCCCAACTATCCAACACTAAATTAGAAAAGGGAGAAAAGGTAATTTCTTTGCATTCTAGATTCAAAGAAATTTTAAATGGACTAACAAGTGTAGGAGAAAGGCTCTCCAATCGCGACATGATAATGAAGGCCATAGATGCTTTCCCCCGATCATCCAAGTGGAGTTCAATGGTGGACTCATTTTACATTTCAAAGAATCTAGAGGTAAGTACTCTAGATGAATTTTTCTCCACTATGGAATTACATGAATCTAGGCTTGAAGGAATACAAGAAGAGCCAAAAATACAACCTTCAAGGGGAGTAGCATTGTTGGCAAACAAGGGGAAGAAGAAGATGGAAATCCCCTCCTCCTCCGATGACGAAGCGTCTTCCTCCTCCTCCATGGATAGCACCGAAGAAGCCTATATGGTAAGGAGGGTAAGACGTGCATTTAAGAATTTTAGATTTGATAAATCTAATGATAGGAATAGAAGACCAAGGGGGAAGGTCATATGCTACAATTGCCAAGGAGAAGGGCACATAAGGGATAATTGTCCCCTCCTAAACAAAAGCAAAGAAGAGAGGAAAAAGAAAGAAGAAAAGAAGAAGAAAAAGGGGAGCAAGAAAAAGAAGGAAGAGGAGAAGAAGACAAGGAAAAGGGAAAGGCTAAAGCTCTCAAGGCAAGGACTTGGGATGATCCATCCTCATCCTCCTCATCATCATCGGATGAGGAGAATGCCTTTGTCACCAATTTGGCCTTGATGGCCTTTGATGACTTGGATTGCTCTTCATCCGAAAATGAAGGATCAAGCTCAAATGGGGAGAGCTCAAATGAAGGGGGAGCTTCTACATCCTCCTCATCCGAAGAAGAAGAAGAGGATATGGAAACTATGGTAACGAAAGCTTCTCCTAAGAAAATAGTTTCCATAATTTCTAGTTTAACTAAGGACTTATTTAGCATGAAAAAGAAAAATAAGAGCATGCTAGATAAAATTAAGGCATTGGAAAATAAGCTAGAAAATGCATGCTTAAATGATAATATTTCTTCTAGCTTAGATGATGCATGCTCACATGATTATATGCCTTTGAATGTTAATGATGCATGCATAGAGGAAAATAGGGCATTAAGGGAAAAGGTAGATTATTTAACCAAAGCCCTAGAGAAATTCACAATTGGCTCCAACACCTTAAATATGATCTTAGGAAGCCAAAGAGCTAGTTTCAACAAAAAGGGCCTAGGCTACAAGGAAAAGAAAAATGAAAAGGCCTACAAATGCCTTATAGCTAGGGGACAAGATAAAAAGAAAGTAATTACTAGGAAATGGATCCCCAAGGAGTATTTAGTGAACCCAATAGGAAAGAATTTATTTTGGGTTCCAAAATCCATCCTTAAGGGTTAGAATAACCCTAGGGTAGTCAACCATATGAACTTGACCTATATCATATTTTGGTTGACTTAGGATGACGGGACAACATTTTTTAGATAGTGTTGGGTGATGATAACGTGCCCATAAATAGGTGATAATGCTTAAATCATGATGATTGATGTAATTCCTATGTATATTTACAATCATGATTTATGTTTTTGAAATTTGGCACGTTATCATAAGAAATAGGTTTGAATCATGCTTTAGGTGACACTTTGGTTATTATCATCACATAATACCTAATGCATGACTATTATTTAATGAATACATGTATTTCATGATCATAATGTAGAACTCATTCATATATGTCATTATGATCATGTAGGTTGTTAGGTTGATACTTAACCATGATAGAATTGCATGAATATATTGGTTAAGTATATACAAATACCCCCTAGGATGCATCTCACACTCACTATAGGCTAACTTGATTGCAAACTTAAAAAGGGTGAGATGTTAGGATGATACAAATGTCCACTAATGCCTATGGCATTTAGATGGTCATTTAAAGTATCAACATAGCAATAATAGACCAATCATGGGGAAGGCTTATGTTTAATTCATAGACATATTGCCCAAAGATCATGGTTGGATATTTCATATGTTTTCAAAACAATTCCTTAATCTAAAATCTATGTATTCATGTTTTGGAACAATTCAAAGCAAGACTAGGTGTTAAAATGGATACTAACATGCTCACAAACTAGTGGTTTTTCAAATGTTTGGATTTTTGGCAAATCTCAGAAAATATAATGATTTTTCATGAAAAACTATTTTTACTTGATAGATATACTTAATAGAAATATGCTCCTCAAATTTCATGATTTTTCGAATTTTCTGGAATTTTTAATGCATTTTAAATTGAAAATCGAATTTGAATCAATTGTGCCGATCATTTGCCATCGATAGCGATCGCTCACCTGAAAATCAGCCTGCAATTTTCTGATTTCAGATTTTAATCATGTTTTTGGTATTTTCCCTCCATTACACTTGATGTCATGAGCTTATAACTTAGTGTTAATCTTTTTGATGGTGTCAAAGGGGGAGAAATAATTTATGTTTAAGTTAATTGCTTTAGGGGGAGAAATATATGATAGGGGGAGAAAATTTGCATAGAGAGTTTCATGGATTAAGGGGGAGTTGCATGTTGCTATATCATGTTTATCTTTACATGCTTTCTTACCTTAGAATCTATATCAAATGTTTTTACCTAACTTAAACGGATTGCTACACATCAAAAAGGGGGAGATTGTTAGGGCAATCTCTTGCCGTAATATGGTTTTGATGGTGTGGCAAAGGTTTTAAGTTAGTTTGATATGTTGATTTGATATGTGCGTTGAAGTCGTGCAAGACTTAGTAATTCGCACATAGAGCCATGGCGAGTTTCACATCTCATGACTCGTGCCTTGAGTCGGTGAAGGATAGCTTTGCGGAAGCCGTGCGCTTGGAGCATCCGAGGGACCGCCGGACGAGAAGCTTGGAGTGAAGCCGGAGGAAGTAGACTTCGAGGCAAGAGACGCGAAGGAGCATTGTAGAGCCGTGCGCCTGATGCTGCCGAGGGACGTGGCCGAGAACGAAGAGAACTTCGAAGGCGAGGGACTCCGAGAGATGAGAGTGAGCGATTGTAACCCGGGGAAGGGTAGCTCTTAGGTGAAACTTGTGTTAGTAATATATGAGAGATGTCCTAAGGCAATCGCCTTATGTATAAACCATTTATATGATAAATGAAGATTCACTATTTGAGTATACATGTTTTATGTATTTGATTGGATCTTAAACTCATTTACTGAATGTCCACGATACGATTCACAGCATGAGAGAATTTGTGATTGTATCACAACTAGTGAGTATCTCTACATGTGTAATTGTGATGTATTGGAATTATCCCTAGTCGATGAATTGATGGATTTGGACACCATCAATTCTGTCGAGACTAGCACGAGGTATACTCCTTGGTGTATCCAAGCAGCTGATTCTCACTGGCTGGAGACATAGTGATGTCCGGAGTTGATCGTGGATGCTAGTTATGGTAACTAGTTCATTGGAGTGACTAGTCGTAAGACTTCATATGGTTCTCTGCATATATAGATATGTTAATGAAGTTTTTACTGTGGCTTAAGTGCGATGTTCCTTTGACTTGCGGTATTCAAGTCATCTTGATCATGGAGACTTATGCTTTGACATCTTAAGCAAACATCTCCGAGGAGATGTGGACCCGGGATGATTGGGTATAAGTCGAAATGATCGAAGGTGTTTGAATAGCCTATAAAGGATTCACCACTCCTTGCGAGGAGATGTATACCCATGGCCTCTCGTCGGATTGTTACTAAAGTCTTTGGCCAAAGAATTACATGTTTAGAGTAAGGTACTCTTCGATACATGTGGAGTAACTAGAATCCGTAGGACGAGGAAATGATACTTGGGCTAGGTGTGACGTAGTCAGCCTAGTGGGGACTGACACTATAGACCATGTCCTGAACCAAGTGGGTATAAGATGAGTGAAGGGAATGGGGCACGATTCATTCGAGCTACTGAAGGGTTTCAGAAATAGTTCTGGATCAACCATTGATCTTTTCGGTTAATTGGGGATCATGATGTACTACTAGGTGCCACTCATGATCGTTCTATAATTAATGGTTAATTATAGACGGCCAACATAAACCGAGAACTTATTTGGTCACACGCACAACGAGTGTAATCCGAAGGATTTAAAATGAGCTTGAGAATGGGATTCTCAGACCGAGAGAAACTATGTTTGGTTGGACCAAACATAAAGCGAGCATGAAATTGTTTCAGTCGCAATGGAAGCATGGATGGGCCGTGTCTTATGAAGACATAATGGATGGACCAAAATGGTTTTGTTCTAATCCAATGGATGAGAATAAACCAAAGGGTTTGGTTTATTTTAAACGAATGAACCAAAAGTTGGTTCGGTTCATTTTAACTTAAAATAAACCATCATGGTTTGGTTTATTTTAACTTATCCTAATGGAGCGGGTTAACGGGCTTTATGGATATGATCCATTAACCATTAAGAGAATTAGTTCCCTATAAAATAGGGCTTAAACCCTAACCCTAAGGCTAATGAAGTTTTGGCCGCCCAACCCTAGCCTCCTTTTGTTGTTGCCGCCCAACATGGTGTTGCCGCCAACTTCATGGAGCTGCTGCCACCTCCTTGCCGCCGGCATCCAAGCTTCAGCCGGCGATGCTCCGGCGACCCTCCGGTGATCTCTTGTGAGTTCGGTGATAAGGTGAGCTCCACATCTCCTTTGGCCGGCCTCTATTCCTCCACCAAAAGCTGTCCAGTTTTTCTGGACAGCTTGTTTCTTTGTTGTCGGAGCGTCGTTTGGACGACGGTTAGTGCTCCGACAGCGGCTAACTTACCGGGGATTTGATCTCCGGTAATCCTCTGAGGTGGAGGACGAAGGATTCGTCAAACGGTTGACGAATACCTCTCCGGAGAAGCGAGTTTTGAGAACTCGTTTTAGGATCCGAATTTGGATTCGGATCGTGATCATCTCTCGATCACGTCGTCTTCAACACGAGGCTAGTAACCCGTACGAAGACGAAGCTCGTGACTTAGCGAAGTCATCCCAAGGAGCTCGGCGTGGATACGGATAGAGACGATTCTTACGAGGATCGTTCCGGTTGATGCCGTTCCCGCTACACGTCATACGAAAGGTATAACGTAGATAAATTCCTTTTATTGCAAATTTTAATTTACGGTTATGTCTACACTTGTTGTAATATGCATGCGTGTGTTGTGTGTGTTGTAATAAATATAGATTTATTATTTTTAATTGCTTCCGCTGTGCTCATGTTTACGAAACATGATCGAACACACACACGCCGCGGTGCCGAAAACCCAACAACTTGGCCATTTGGCCAAGTGTCGGATGGGTTTTCGACACCGATCGCCGCCATGTTATGGCAATGATCGCTTCGAGTCGAGTGAGTTCGACCGTATACGATCGATCGGATTGTGGCCAGCAATGATCGGTATACGTGCGGCGATCGGAGATCATCGGCGCTGGCGGCGATCGATCAATAGGGTTTCGGCCATTGACCGTTCGTAGCCGTCGCCGCCGACGATGAGGCCAATGATCGATGAGGTCCATCAGTTGACTGCCAAGAGTTCTGTTAGACTACAATGGTCGGGATCCGACGTGTTCGAGGCCGCGTTAGTGAATGACAGCCTCTCTATAAAAGAGAGGGTGTAAGCCTTTGAGAGGCTAATGCTCATACTCCAAGTGATCAAAAGAGAGGGTGTAAGCCTTTGAGAGGCTAATGCTCATACTCCAAGTGATCTTCCTAGTGCCCCACAAGCTCTAAACTCTTCTTACTTGTTCTTACTTCATTCTTATTGTAAGAAGAGTAATCTTGATTGTAAAGGTTACCTCCACCTAGCTTGGTGCAAAGGAGAGACCAATAGTGATTGGCTTTGGAGGAGTGATTCACCTCGGACGAATCGGGATCGTGGATTAGCGGCGTAGCCGTGAACCACGTTACATCTTCTTGTTAGCGTTTGTATTGTCTTTTTCTTGTATTTCTATTTGCTTGTCTTTATTAGTCTTCCGCTTGCGCTAATTAGTTTTGTAGACGAGCAAATACCGACATCCAAACGAAAAGGGCTATTCACCCCCCTCTAGCCGGCCAATCGATCTCCTACAATAATTTAATCACCTCTATGTCGGTCCTGCTCAATACACCTAAGTGTACTAGTGTAACTCTATGTTCAAGACAAAACAATACCAAGCTACACTACAACCTTGCCAATGGTTTGTCCAAAACCATCTTGGTTGTGAGCCTCTACTTATATTCTACAAGGAACTGATAACATGATCTTCTGTGCCACACCAAGCACCATGTTATCTAAAATGTAAAATATTAGACAATATGCACACATATAATAAATATAAAGTGCAAACAATGATCATGTGATTCTTATTTCAAAATAAAATGTTCATACAAAAAGAGCTAGGCTTTCAGTATACATTCCAACAATGAAGAGAGAAAGAACCTTCCTTATTTGGTGCCACCCTAGCCTCAAAACCTTAATCCCAATCCTATCTCAAATAGGATTGCTCCTTGCCGCCCAAACCCTAGTTCTCCTCCTATTCAAATAGGGAAAGCAAGGAAGGAAGTTTTGCGATCTAGGAGCTTCGACTTTTGGTGGATCGTCACCCACACGACGTCCAAAAGGAGGAAGGTCATACATTAGAAGACCAAGAGGTATACCTATTCTTCTTTCTCTTTTATTCATTGCTTGTTTTTGTTTTACAAATATAGGCATGTTATATTTCTGTAAATGGCTAAATAATACTTGGATCTCGAGTATAAACACAAAAATCGGCGATCCGGACATCGTCTATTCCGTGGCTACTCGTAGAATAGAGGAAGGTCGCTTGAACAACTAGTTTGTTCAAGTAACCTCTCTAAACGAATAGAACGACGATGACTTGGTTGCTTTGGGAATCCCTTTTGTCTAGGATTAAATTTTTTAATCTGGGGACATCGAAGGGATCACCATGGTCAAGCAACCGAGGCGAAGGGGAAGCAAAGTTTCCCCTCACGGACTCGACAAGGGACATCCCATCATTTGAGTAAATAACCTTTGATATCAACCTTTGAGTAAATATAGCCAACGATAAGTATCAAGCATAAGATAAATAAGAGCAGGGTCAAGATAATATGAACACCTAACATGCTCATATCTATGAATAAATTTGAATGCAATTACATCTACCTGAACAGGGTACGAAATTACCCACCTGTTGTAAATGCTCGTAGTACTAGAGTCCTCACGTCCACGGACCAGTCTCGTATCCACGTCCTGGAAATATCGTCAATTATAATTTAGAGCAAGCATACAACAAAATACGAATCAACTACTACGTATTTCCCCATATCCATATTCCTTATTGAATACGTGTTATAATTTCCATTTGTAGCCGAGATCAGAGCATCACCCAGCTCGAACGACAACCGACATTCCGCACTAATTTCATGACATGACTAATCTCAACCAAGCCCTAATTAACACACTCCATTTCTTCCGACTCCTTTCACTTAGCCCTAACCAAGCTAAGCCCACTACCAACCATTCAAGGTCATTGCAGCCCTTCGCGACCAGGAGCAGCCTTGTTCATAACCGCACCGTCGGCAATTCCTTGCCCACAACCACACAGTCGTTCATAGCTTACTCACACCATCTTTTACAGTAAATTCCAGTCGTACAACCGATCCTCACTCACTCAGACAATTACAACTGACCAAACTCCACTCACAACCTCTTAATAGAATATTACTGACCTCACAGCCGGTTCGATTCACCGGCACAACCTCACAAGTCTTCTCCTCTCACTCACAGCCACACCAACAACTATCAATCTGTTCACAACCGACCCCTTACAATCACAGCCACCTCCATCAACCCTTTCCACTATTACTAGATAAATCAAAGGCAACAATAAACGATACCCAAAAATCACAGCTACCCCATTGAGACAATCAAACATCAACAAGATATGAAATCAGGAAATACCCAAAATTGAGTCCAACGCTGAAACATACCTTCTAATCTCAATCGCAGCCATTGACTCGAGTCCAACTGAAGGTTGTTGCCACGACAGGAAAAATATGCATAAGGATTCAACAAGAATTTGACCCAAGACAGAACTCTTGCAAAACCTATGGCAACACTGCTTAATTATGGCTTCAATCCAACCGATCTGCTTGGACAGCGAGATCATCGGAAATCCCTAGAGGAACAGAGCCATACTGCCCTATGGCAGGGCATTCAGCCGTGGCGGTAACTTCGCCACACCCTTCGCGCAGGAAAGCCGACGAGATCTAGGGCGGCTGAAATTGGAGAGAAATTTGAGAAGGAACACTCGACGCCAATAGAGAAGACTAACCTACACGAAGGCAACCGACTGTGGTTACGTCGACATTCTCGCACCTACTCAGGGTAGCCGCTAGAAGCTGGGATGGAAGGGATTGGGAAAGATCGGTGGGATCTGAGCGACGGAGGAGAGAGATCGCACGAACGGGAAAAGATCTACTGTTTGGAACCGCTGGAGCGACGGAGCAAAGAAATCGCTTCGCTTCGAGGGAAGAAGAAAGAATGCGCGAAGAAGTCGGCGACGAGTAACTCGCGATGTGCGCGAAATGCTCGCATGAGGAGCTTGATGTTCATCGGCGAGAAATGGAAGGGGCGAATACGGCGGTGTTTAATGGTTAGCGAGTCGGGCGGATTTAACGGGTTGGGCTTAGAAAATATTTATTGGGTTCTTACCCTATAAGACCAAACCTAGGTTTGATTAACCCCCTTTAATTAATACCTAGATTAGGTATTAATTATATTCCAACTCCTTTTTTCTGTGGTATTTTTCATTCTCCCCCATTTATTAAAATTTGGTCCCCAAATTTTGTACTTAAATGCAAAAAAAAATTAGATCAAGCATATTCCGAAATAATAATATACCTCAGGTAAACAGATGAGGGTATCGAGCTCGGATAGTATCTTCCATCTCCCATGTAGCCTCCTCATCCGTATGATGCTGCCATCCCACCTTTACTAGTCGGATGGTTTTGTTCTGCAACTGTCGCTCCTTGCGACCAAGAATCCGCACCGGAGTCTCCTCATAAGTTGCATTCGCCTGGAGTGGTATTGAAACCTTTTTCAGAACATGGTCAGATCGCGGCAAGTATTTTCTCAGCATTGAAACATGAAATACATTGTAAACACCTGCATGTGTCGAAGGTAAAGCCAACCGATAAGCTACACCTCCAATTCGCTCCAATATCTCAAATGGACCAATGTAGCGTGGAGCTAATTTTCCTTTCAACCCAAACCTCTTGACTCTTTCGGTGGGTGACACTCGTAGGAAAACATGGTCTCCGATTGAGATTTCCAGAGGCCTTCGCCTTCGGTCTGCATAACTCTTCTGCCGATCCTGTGCTTCAGATAACGATCATCTGATCACTCGCAATAACTCTGCATTATGTTGGATACTCTGAGGCCCCAATATCTGTCGTTCCCCAACTTCCTCCCATAACACAGGAGATCTGTAGGGTCTGTCGTATAATGCCTCAAAAGGAGCCATCTGAATAGAAGAGTGGTAGTTGTTGTTGTAGGCAAACTCCACTAAAGAAATGTGATCCTCCCAACTGCCATCGAAATCCATGACACAAGATCTCAATAGATCCTCTAGAGTCTGAATGGTACATTCGGATAGTCCATCTATCTGCGGAAGAAATGTTGTACTGAGTCGAAGCTCTGTGCCCGTGGCCTACTGCAGACTCTACCAGAATCGCGAAGTAAATCACAGATCTCTATCAGATATGATACTCAAAGGTACACCATGCAATCTGATGATCTCTCGGCAGTACAATTCCGCTAGACGATCCAATGAGTCCGTCTCACGTATCGGCAGGAAGTGAGCTGATTTGGTTAATCGATCCATGATCACTCAAATTGCATCATGTCCTTTATGGGTTCTGGGTAATCCCGTAACGAAATCCATCGTGATATGCTCCCACTTCCTATCCGGGATCGAATTTTCTGAAGTAAGCCAGTAGGTTTCTGATGTTCAGCCTTCACTTGCTGGCATACTAGACATCGTGCAACAAAGTCTGAAATATCTCGTTTCATGCCATTTCACCAGTATAAATGCTTCAAATCTCGGTACATCCGAGTACCACCATGATGTATAGCAAATCTCGATTGATGTGCTTCCTGTAGCAATTCTTCCTTAACTGGGTGCGTGTCCGGAACACATAATCATCCACGGAAACGAAGTACTCCATTCTCGTCACTCGAGAAATTTGTCTGACGTTCTGAGTCTATCGTGCTGCACAAGAACTGCAGATGCTGGTCACTGACTTGTGCTTCCTTGATCCTCTTAGCGATAGCGGAATGGGAAACCATAGAAACTAATATCCCCCGAGATGTTTGACCGTGTTCAAGCAATCCCAACTCAGAGAACTGTCAAACTAGATCAGTAACTTCTGTCAGATGACTGGCCAGAACTCCACGAGACTTCCTGCTTCGCGCATCTGCTACCACATTAGCTTTTCCTGAATGATAATGGATGGTGTAGTCGTAATCCTTCAGATATTCCATCCACCATCTCTGTCTCAGATTCAGCTCTTTCTGTGTGAACAGATACTTCAGACTTTTATGGTCTATGTAGATCTCAAAGGTAATCCCATACAAGTAGTGCCTCTATATCTTCAATGCGAAAATAATGGCGGCTAACTCCAGATCGTGCACTGGGTAATTTCTCTCGTGATCCTTTAGTTGATGGGAGGCATAAGATACCACACGGTTGGACTGCATCAGAACTGCACCCAACCCTTGGATAGAAGCATCCGTATAAAGAGTCATCCCATCAACACCAGAAGGATCACTAAGACTGGTACAGAAACTAGCCGTCGCTTTAGCTCCTGGAAGCTAGTTTCACAAGCCTCTGACCAGGTGAACTTAACCCCTTTCCGAGTAAGGCGAGTGAGTGGCATGGCGATACTCGAGAATCCCTCCACGAATCTCCGATAATACCCGGCTAGACCAAGAAAACTACGAACATCCTGAACTAATTTTGGCTGCTCCGAACTGGTAATCGCCTCAATCAGCTGGGGATCTACAGAAATATCTCTGTTGGACACTACATGTCCAAGGAAATCCACTGAGGATAACCAGAATGAACACTTGCTAAACTTTGCATACAATTATTCCCGTCGCAACATCTTCAATATGATGGCATGCTCGGAGGCTCGTCGGCTCCCATGTCCCCGGATTAAAATTTTAACTAATGAAAACTAATCCGGATAGGATGAGTTTCCTAAGCTCAGCCAATTTGTTATCGTGCTAACGACTTGAGCGATCGCTTGAACAAACTAGTTGTTCAAGCAACAAAACTCTTCTAGTTGGTTAGTCGCGGAAGAGACGACGGACGGATTGCTGGTTTTTGTGTTTATCTTCGGGGTCCATGATTATACAAATACATATGGATGTAGGCATGTATAATCAACACATACAAACATATTAATAAGAATATGCAAAGATCAATAATAAAACTTTTAAAACTTTTATACCTCTCGATCTTTTATCGTATGTCCTAACCTCCTTGTAGACTTCGTGTGGGCGAAGATTCTCCACAAGTCGAAGCTTCCTAGATCTTCTTTAATCAAAAGAAAGAAGAACTCTCCTTCCCTTCTTACTTGAGCCAACCACCAAGCCACAAAAGCTTGTTGCCGCCGGCCCCAAGAAAAGAGAGAACAAGATGGCCAACCAAGGAACCAAACAAGGGAATAATCCCTAGCTCCTAGTGTCGCTGGCCAAGAGGAAAAGGATGAGAGAAAGACCGGCCAAAGGAGAGCAATAGAAGACCCTACAACCCCTTTGTGCCGCTGGCCCTAGAGGGAGTGAAGAGGAGAAGATCCTTAGGAAGAAAGCTTAGGGTTTCTTATTTCTTTGTGCCGCCAACCACAAGGGGATAGAGCTGGCCAAGCAAAGAAACCTAAACCCTAATTCTTGATCCTCATTGTGCCGCCCCCTTAGCCTCCCTTTTTTAGAACTTAGGAGAAAGTTGGTTATTGATGAGGTGGCCAAAAAATTAGGAACTAATTCCTAATTATTCTTGTCGCCCAAGGTAGGAAGGAATTAGTAAAAAAAAATTTCTACCACCTCTAATCTTGCCGCCCAAGGTGGCATAGAAAATAGAAAAAAATTTTTTTACCAATTCTAATCTTGAAAAAAAAATTTAACTAATTCAAATCGTGCCGCCTAAGGTGGCATAGAATTAGGAAATAAAATTTTTTTATCAATCTTTAACCTTGCCGCCCACCTCATCCAACGTCTCCTCTCCCTTTCCTTTCCTTTCCCTCCCCTTTCCTTTCCCTCCCCTTTCTTTTCCTTCTATTCTTATATCTAGGCTTCATGAGGATTATATTAGACTATGATAGGGACCATGAGGAGGAGTTGGATATTGGCCACCCGATGGATCGGAACCACACAAACTTAATCCATCAATGATGTTCCATTCCACTAGAGGATCATCATTGAATTACCTCTCCAACCCCCATAAATTAATATGGGCTCCATACATTATTTCTACATCCATCTCCCTGTGTTTAAGATATCGAATGTCCGTCAATTAATTGATTTACTGACCATCAATCAATTAACATCTAACTCCTCGAGTAGTACCACTCAACCTTATCATCATGTTGACTAAGTCAACCTGCAGGGTTTACATGATGAACCTTATGAGCTCCTCAAGGGGACATCATCAACCTAATATATAGGACACAGTTTCCTCCTATAATTAACGACACACCGTGTAAATAATATCATTTCCCAACTTACCAAGAATATTGATTTAATCCATTTAAATCTCACCCTTTGGTAAATCAAAGAAAAAAATACTAATTACATGTGCCCGTTATTATATTGGGATTAAGAGCATGTACAACATAATATCCGAGGTCCGATTCAATTATGTAGTCAGCAATAAATTGAATCACCTCTATGTCGGTCCTGCTTAATACACCTAAGTGTACTAGTGTAACTCTATGTTCAAGACAAAACAATACCAAGCTACACAACAACCATGCCAATGGTTTGTCCAAAACCATCTTTGTTGTGAGCCTCTACTTATATTCTACAAGGGACTGATAACATGATCTTCTGTGCCACACCAAGCACCATATTATCTACAATGTAAAGTATTAGACAATATGCACATATATAATAAATATAAAGTGCAAACAATGATCATGTGATTCTTATTTCAAAATAAAAATATTCATACAAAAGAGCTAGGCTTTCAGTATACATCCCAACAATCTCCCACTTATACTAAAAGACTATGTTGTCATCACACTATCATACATCTGATCCCCATGTCCTCCACATGCCTATCAAATGCTTTCGTTGGAAGGGCCTTAGTGAATGGATCCGCCAGGTTATCCTCTGATGCAATCTTGGCGATAGCTACTTCTCCTCGCTTTATGATCAATCGTATCAGGTGGTACTTACGCTCTATGTGTTTACTCGCCTTATGGGCTCGTGGTTCCTTCGAGTTTGCAACTTCACCATTGTTATCACAATAAATTGTGATAGTTCTGGGCAAACCAGGAATCACATCCAAGTCCATCAAGAAGTTCCTGAGTCATACAGCTTCCTTAGCTGCCTCAGAGGCTGTCACATACTCAGCTTCCATGGTAGAGTCCGCCACGCATTTCTACTTGACACTCCTCCATACTATGGCTCCACCTCCAAAAGTAAACACAAACCCCGAGGTAGACTTACTGTTGTCCCTATCTTATTGGAAATCAGAATCCATGTAACCCAGAGGGACTAATTGATCTGCTCGGTAAACCAGCATATAATCCCTAGTCCTTCTCAGGTACTTCAATATATGCTTTACCGCAGTCCAATGTCCCTGTCCATGATTACTCTGATATCTGTTAACCATGCCCACGGTAAAGTAGATATCTGGTCTCGTACATAGCATAGCATACATGAGGCTTCCTACTGCCGAAGCATAAGGAACCACCTTCATCTCCTCTATCTCCTTTGGTGTTTTGGGACACATCTCTTTAGATAAAGGTACTCCATGCCTAAAAGGTAGAAAACCTTTCTTGGAGCTCTGCATGCTAAAACGAGCAAGGATAGTGTCAATGTATGAAGCTTGAGATAAGCACAACATCCTTTTCTTGTGATCCCTTATCACCTTGATCCCAAGGATGTGTCCCACTTCTCCCAAGTCCTTCATATCAAACTGTTTGGACAACCATACCCTTACGTCTGATAACACTCTGATATTGTTGCCAACTAACAAAATGTCATCTACGTATAGTACAAGAAATACCACTATGTTTCTATCACATCTCTTGTATACACAAGGCTCATCCGGACTTTGAATAAATCCATATGACTGGATTACCTCATCAAAGCAGATGTTCCAAGATCTAGAAGCTTGCTTCAATCCATAAATGGACCGATTAAGCTTACACACAAGATGCTCTTTGCCCTTTGTAATGAATCCCTCTGGTTGCTTCATATAGATATTTTCCTCAAGACTTCCGTTAAGGAAAGCTGTCTTTACATCCATCTGCCAAATCTCATAATCCTCATGAGCAGCAATAGATAAGAGAATCTGGATAGACTTAAGCATAGCTACCGGTGAAAAGGTCTCCTCATAATCGATACCCTCTTTCTGAGTATACCCTTTCGCAACAAGCCTAGTTTCGAAGGTCTCAACCTTCCCATCTACTCCTCTCTTTCTCTTGTAGATCCACTTGCATCCAATGGCTTTCACACCATCAGGTGGTTCTACTAGCTCCCAGACATGATTAGAATCCATAGATTCTATCTCTGAATTCATTGCTCTTTGCCAAGATACCGCATCTCTATCTTGGAGTGCCTCGTCATATGTCCAGGGATCAGGTTCATGTTTACTAGGGACTAAGTCCGAAGACTCTCCCAAGAACATGAATCTCACGGGTTGTCTAACAACCCTCCCACTATGACGAGGTGCCTCCTGTGTATGTTCTGTGACACGCGGTGCATTGACTTGTGGTATTTCCTCTTGTACCGGTGGTACTGAAGTCGGGACTTCCCCTGTCAACTCCTCAAGAACAATCCTACTCGTGGGTTTGTGGTTCATCACATAGTCCTCCTCTAGAAATCTGGCATTTGTACTCACAATCACCTTCTGATATCTAGGACTATAGAACAAACCACCCTTCGTTCCATTAGGGTAGCCAACAAACAAGTGTACTTCTGTACGAGATTCTAACTTACCAGCATCTCCCTTCAGCACATGTGCTGGACTACCCCAAATCTGAATATGTCTTAGACTAGGTTTTCGCCCAGTCCACAATTCTATGGGAGTAGAGGGTACTGACTTAGATGGAACCAAGTTCAGAATGTGTGCTGTCGTTTCTAGAGCAAACCCCCAGAACGAATCAGGTAACTCAGAATAACTCATCATCAATCTGACCATCTCTATAAGAGTCCTATTCCTTCGCTCCGCCACACCATTCTGCTGGGGTGTGCCAGGTGCGGATAATTGGGATTGAATCCCAGCCTCTGATAAGTAACTCCTAAACTCTCCCAAGAGGTACTCTCCACCACGATCAGATTGTAGTGTCTTGATACTTTTACCTTGACGGTTCTCCAAATCAGCCTTGAATTCTTTGAACCTGTCAAAGCATTTAGACTTGCGACGCATCAAGTAAATGTATCCATACCTTGAAAAATTGTCTATAAAAGAGACAAACTATTCAAAGCCACCTCTAGCCTGGATAGACATAGGACCGCACAAATCAGAATGAACCAATTCCAATACATCTTTGGCTCTATACCCCTTAGCCTTAAAAGGCCTCTTGGTCATCTTACCTTCCAAGCAAGACTCACAGGTTGGGAGATCTTCCACCACTAATAAACCCAAGGGTCCATCAGCTATCAACCTTTGAATTCTACTCAGGTTAATATGACCAAGTCTTAGGTGCCAAAGATATGTCTGGTTCATTTTCGAAGGTTCTTTTCTCTTATTAGACTTAGAAGATGAGTTATTCAATTCTATATGCATCGTGGAAGTTTTCGGTTCAAGAGTGTACAAATTGCCAACCAATGTACCAGAACAGATAATCTCCCTATTCCTTTTTATAACAACTTTGTCATTAAAAGAAACAGAATATCCATCCAGAAACAATTTAGAAACTGAAATTATATTCTTTCTAAAAGTAGGTACATAAAGACAATTTCTCAAAACCAAAACTTTATTCCTATCAAAAGATAAATAAATGTCTCCCACTGTAAAATAGCCGCCACCTTTGAAGCATTGCCCATGAAGACGGTAATCTCTCCCTCAGCTAGTCGTCGGGTTTCCTGGAACCCCTGCAAAGTATTGCAGACATGATCAGTGGCTCCTGTATCTACACACCATGTACTGGTAGATAACACCGCTAAACATGTTTCAACAACTAAACAAGAAGATATATCTTTGTTCTTTTGGAGAGTACAATCCGCCTTCCAATGACCAGTCTGCTTGCAAGTGAAGCACTTACCTTTTGGCTTCTTCACTCCTGCCTGAGGTCCTGCTGCCACTTTCTTTGCTCCACCTTGCTTCTTCTTCTTCTTCCCTTTCGGTTTAGAAGTAGAAACCTTCTGAGCAACCATGGCTTGAGCGCTTTGATGAAAAAGCCCCTCTGCCGCCTGGAGTTCTGTCAGAAGCTCCGCCAATGAATACAACCTCTTGTTCATGTTGTAGTTGAGGCAGAACTGCTCAAAACTCCTAGGTAGAGACTGGAGAATGATATCGACCTAGGTTTCCCCATCGATCTCAGCTCCAAGGACTTCCATCTCATTCAGATGAGCCATCATCTTAAGAACATGGTCCCTGACGGGTGTTCCCTCGATCATGGTGGTCGTCATCAAGTTCCTCATAGCCTTCTGTCTGGCCGCCCTACTCTGATGTTCGAAAAGTTCCTTGAGATTGAGCATCATGTCATAAGCCGTGGTCATGGCCTGACGGGTGTTTTGTCCTAGATCACGTATCTTCCTTTCCTTGTTGCAGCACATTTGACATAGATGTCAAAATGTAACACCGCGCCATCTCATCTGCCTTGATCCATTTCTTATAATTCTCTTTCTCCTTTTCATCAGAGTCATCGGTGGGCTTATGAGGACAGACCTCGAAGAGTACAAATTTGTACTCCTCTGCAGTTAAGACAATATCCAAATTTCTTTTCCAATCAATATAATTTGTTCCAGTGAGTTTATTTTCTTTCAATATCACAGCAAGTGGGTTGAAAGCCATTTGAAAAAAAAAACTAAGAATCACAATGATCAAAATATTAGATTTCAAATATCATTGATTCCTCAAACAATAAAATTTCAAAATCAACCAACACCTCAAAACACCGAGAATATCGCATGCCACGATAGTGTGGACGTATACGAATTCTACATTTGTAAGAGGAGGTTTAACCCATTAATTTTATTATCTTGTCAACCTTACTTTTTGACAAATAAAATTAATAGTTGGTTCCTCTTTGGCCCTACAAATAAAAGCAGTGACTCCGATGGGGAGGATACTTTTTATTTGCATCTAAGTGTGCACCATTACACGATACTAAGGGAATTATCTCGGATTATGTGCCTTACCGATGGGGAAGTACACACGCTCCTAAATAATGTCCTATAACCATTATAAGTGATACTAAGTGATTCGCAAACAAAACTCATCCAATGGGGAGGAAGGCACTCAGAGCGATGCGTAAGTTTGTTGCATCACACATCAAATTGTAATGGAGGCCGCGGGATTTAATTAAAATGTCCCTCTCCCACTTAGTAAATTGAAAGTGAGGAATTTTCAAGCACACACAACATGCATATAAAACAAATCAGCAATAAATATGGAAAAAATCAGAATTTTCCCAACTATTATGGCATTGTTCTCCAACATGCATCCCGTCGTGTCACCACCTCGTGTGCTCCACCTTTTCCCGTGCGCAAGTCACCAAAGGGATCCGAGCCAAGATAAACTATTTTAATTTACATCCATCGATCCTATACTCCACGAAGGAGTGTACAAATAATCTAGATAGAAAGTAAACTAAAATGAGTGGCTAAACAATGACGTATTTAATTACAAAAATTAAATACTAATTTAGCCTCGTCAACCCCGAGTATTCAAATAATATACAATCACACACACATGCAATCACATACACACATATATAGCCATAATAGTTGGAACTTATGCCTGCAACCAAAGAGTTATCCTATGCACATCCTACTTTCATCCGGCATACACAATATATGATAAGTGCATGAAAGTAACCGAATCCAAAACACACAAAACCGGAAACCGTGGCTCTAATACCAATTTGATGGTATGCTCGGAGGCTCATCGGCTCCCATGTCCCCGGATTAAAATTTTCACTAATGAAAACTAATCCGGATGGGATGAGTTTCCTAAGCTCAACCAATTCATCGTCGTGCTAACGACTTGAGCGATCGCTTGAACAAACTAGTTGTTCAAGCAACAAAACTCTTCTAGTCGGTTAGCCGCGGAAGAGACGACGGACGGATTGCCGGTTTTTGTGTTTATCTTCGGGGTCCATGATTATACAAATACATATGGATGTAGACATGTATAACCAACACATACAAACATATTAATAAGAACATGCAAAGATCAATAATAAAACTTGTAAAACTTTTATACCTCTCGATCTTCTATCGTATGTCCTAACCTCCTTATAGACTTCGTGTGGGCGAAGATCCTCCACAAGTTGAAGCTTCCTAGATCTTCTTCAATTAAAAGAAAGAAGAACTCTCCTTCCCTTCTTGCTTGAGCCACAAAAGCTTGTTGCCGCCGGCCCCAAGAAAAGAGAGAATAAGATGGCCAACCAAGGAACCAAACAAGAGAACAATCCCTAGCTCCTAGTGTCGCTGGCCAAGACGAAAAGGATGAGAGAAAGACCGGCCAAAGGGGAGCAATAGAAGACCCTACAACCCCTTTATGCCGCCGGCCCTAGAGGGAGTGAAGAGGAGAAGATCCTTAGGAAGAAAGCTTAGGGTTTCTTATATATTTGTGCTGCCAACCACAAGGGGATAGAGCCGGCCAAGCAAAGAAACCTAAACCCTAATTCTTGATCCTCATCGTGCCGCCCCCTTAGCCTCCCTTTTTTAGAACTTAGGAGAAAGTTGGTTATTGATGAGGTGGCCAAAAAATTAGGAACTAATTCCTAATTATTCTTGCCGCCCAAGGTAGGAAGGAATTAGTAAAAAAAAAATTTCTACCTCCTCTAATCTTGTCGCCCAAGGTGGCATAGAAAATAGAAAAAAAATTTTTTACCAATTCTAATCTTGAAAAAAATTTTTTAACTAATTCAAATCTTTCCTCCTAAGGTGCCATAGAATTAGGAAATAAATTTTTTTTATCAATCTTTAAACTTGCCGCCCATCTCATCCAACTTCTCCTCTCCCTTTCCTTTCCTCTCCCTTTCCTTTCCTTTCCCTCCCCTTTCCTTTCCCTCCCCTTTCTTTTCCTTCTATTCTTATATCTAGGCTTCATGAGGATTATATTAGGCTACGATAGGGACCATGAGGAGGAGTTGGATCTTGGCGACCCGATGGATCGGAACCACACAAACTTGATCCATCAATGATGTTCCATTCCACTAGAGGATCATCATTGAATTACCTCACCAACCCCCATAAATTAATATGGGCTCCATACATTATTTGTACATCCATCTCCCCGTGTTTAAGATATCGAATGTCCGTCAATTAATTGATTTACTGACCATCAATCAATTAACATCTAACTCCTCGAGTAGTACCACTCAACCTTTTCATCATGTTGACTAAGTCAACCTGCAAGGTTTACATGATGAATCTTATGAGCTCCTCAAGGGGACATCATCAACCTAATATATAGGACACAGTTTCCTCCTATAATTAACGGCACACCATGTAAATAATATCATTTCCCAACTTACCAGGCATATTGATTTAATCCATTTAAATCTCACCCTTTGGTAAATCAAAGAAATAAATACTAAGTACATGTGCCCATTATTATATCGGGATTAAGAGCATGTACAACATAATATCTGAGGTCCGATTCAATTATGTAGTCAGCAATAAATTGAATCACCTCTATGTCGGTCCTGCTTAATACACCTAAGTGTACTAGTGTAACTCTATGTTCAAGACAAACCAATACCAAGCTACACTACAACCATGCCAATGGTTTGTTCAAAACCATCTTGGTTGTGAGCCTCTACTTATATTCTACAAGGGACTGATAACATGATCTTCTGTGCCACACCAAGCACCATGTTATCTATAATGTAAAGTATTAGACAATATGCACACATATAATAAATATAAAGTGCAAACAATGATCATGTGATTCTTATTTCAAAATAAAAATGTTCATACAAAAGAGCTAGGCTTTCAGTATACATCCCAACACAATACTATCCGCAGATGTTGTTCATGCTCCTCCTTGGATCGAGAATAAATCAATATATCATCGATGAACACTATCACAAACTAATCTATATACCTCAGGAATACCCGGTTCATTAAGTCCGTAAATGCAGCCGGGGCATTCGTGAGACCGAACGACATCACTAGAAACGGGTGCAGAAAGCTATTTTCTGAACATCCTCATCTCTTATCTGAAGTTGATGATATCCTGAGCACAGATTAATTTTAGAATACACACATGTATTCTTAAGTTGATCGAACAAATCTTCTATCCTCGGCAGTGGATATTTGTTCTTAACTGTGACTGCATTCAATTGCCGATAGTCAATATATAACCGCAATGATCCATCATTCTTTTTGACAAAGAGTACCGGTGCTCCCTATGGTGAAACACTAGGTCGGATGAATCCATTATCCAGCAACTCCTGCAGTTGAACTTTAAGTTCATTCAGTTCTTTTGGCGCCATCCGATAAGGAGGTTTCGATATAGGCACGATTTCTGGAATCACCTCTATTGTAAATTCCACTTACCTAGGAGGTGGCAAGTCTGGAAGTTCATCTAGAAATACATCTGGATACTCTCGGACTACTCGTACATCAAAGATGGGTCGTAGTCCTTCGTTCACAACTTTGACTAGAGATAATAAATAACCCTGACAACCCTGGGCTAATAACTTCTAAGCCTGTAAAGCCGATATAATGGATAATACATCGTCTCTAGTACCAACAAATTCCCAAGCCGGTTGATTCGGTGGTCGAAATGTCACCACCCTTGCTCCATTGGGTTTCCAAGATCCAACTCCTCCTCATGGTCCCTATTTTAGCCTATTAAAACCCTCATGAAACCTAGATCCGACGGTAGAAAATGAAACCCTAGATCTGACGGTAGAAATTGAATCCCTAGATCCGACGGTGGAGATTGAAAGGAGGCTTAAGCCTGGCTCTATAAAAGGAGGGCTAGGGCTTGGGTGGTGAGAGCAATTGAAAGGATTAGGGTTTTTCTCTTTGGCTTGGGCAGCTAGGGTTTGGAGAGGCTTTGGGCGGCAACTAGGGCAAGGCTTTGCTCTTCTTTCTTTGGTTAGTCGGCGCTCAAATCTCATCTTCCTTCTCTTCCTGGCCAGCGCCCATCTCCATTCTTCCTCAAGCTTTGGCTAGTGACAACTAGGGCAAGGCTTTTCTTGTCTTTCTTTGGTTGGCCGGTGCCCATCTTCCATCTCCCTCTCCTTGGTGGCCGCCGACAACAACAAAGAGGAGAAAGAGGTTTGATCTTTCTCCAAAGGGATTGTGTCCGGAACTAGATAGGAGAAGAAGGGAGCTTATTATCTTCCTTTGTTCTGAGCGAACAAGGAAAGGAAGATACATGATCTAGGAGGCTTCATCTCTTGGAGGATCGTTGCCCACACAACATCCAAGAGGAGGATAGGACATACAATAGAAGACCAAGAGGTAAACAAGAGGTATAATTCTTGTTTTGGTTTTCTTTTGTTTCTTTGTATTATGTATGTAATTTCATGTGGCTAATTTACTTGGACCCCGAAGATAAACTCAAAAATCGGCGATCCGTACATCATCTATTCCGCAGCTAGTCGAGGAAAAGAGTTAGGTCGCTTGAACAACAAGTTTGTTCAAGAGACCACTCTAATCGAATAGCACAATGATGGATAGGTTGCTTGGGTAATCCGTCATCATCTTGGATTAATTTTTTTTAATCTGGGGACGAAGATGGGATCGTCATGCACAAGCGACCAAGTTGAAGTGGGAAGAGAAGTTTCTCCCTTCAAGTGTTTTCAGAGCCACGATTTTTGATTTCGTGTGTTTAGGATTCGATTACTTTTATGCACTTATCATATATTGTATGTGTCGGATGATAGTAGGATGTGCGTAGGCTAACTTTTTGGTTGCAGGCATAAGATCCAACTATTATGGCCATATGTGTATGTATGTGATTGGATGTGTGTAATTGTAATATTATTTGAATCCTCAGGGTTGACGAGGCTAGTATTTAAGTTTTATAATTAAGTATGACATTGTTTAGCCACTCTTTTATTTTAGTTTACTTTCGATCTAGATTTCATGTACACTCTTTCGTGGAGCATAGGATCGATGGATGTAAAATAAAATAATTATTCTCGGCTCAGATCTTTGAATGGCTTGTACATGGTGTAGGGAGGAGCGGACGAGATGACAACACGACGGGAGGCATATTGAAAAACAAAAGTCATAATAGTTGGAAAATATTTTTTTCATATTTATTGCTTCTTGTTTGATATGCATGTTGTGTGTTAGTAAAATTCCTCATTTTGAATTACTAAGTGGGAGAGGGATATTTTTTTAAAAAAATTTCCATGGCCTCTATTACGATTTGACATGTGATGCAAACAAACTTGCACTTCGACTCTGAGTGCCTTCCTCCCCATCGGATGAGTTTGTTTTGTGAATCACAGGGTCAAATATGGTTATAGGAAATTATTTAGGAGCATGTCTACTTCCCCATCGGAAGGCACATAATTCAAGATAATTGCCTTGGTATCGAGTAATGGTGCACACTTAGATGCAAATGAGAGTATCCTTCCCATCGGAGTCACTGCTTTTATTTGTAGGGCCGAAGAGGAACCAACTATTAATTTTATTTGTCAAAAAGTTAGGTTGATAAGATAATAAAATTAATGGGTAAAACCTCCTCTTACAAATGTAGAATTCGTATACGTCCACACTATCGTTGTTAGTGAAAGCCCTAGAACCAATCATGTGATGATTGTTGTATGGACTTTATTGTATCATATTCCTATTTATAAAGGCATGGTTATTATATTTACTTGTATTTGTGCCAAATAACTAAATATAATAATGTCCTTGAGTAGTAGGTTCTTATCTATATCAATCGATTGGTTGAATCGATAATGAGATGATATAGAGAACACTACTCTTAATCATTCCTAGTCAAGTATTAACATTCAGGGACAATGTTAATGCGTAGAGACTAGCATGTAGGTCAACACGATGACTTGATCTCACAAGTCATGGATATGAGATATCAAGTTGACACATGGGTATACATTAGAGAATGTATACTGAATGACCAGCCATGAGAAAGTATCGTGGATCGTTATATAAGTGTCATATACTATCTCATGTGGCTATTAGTATGACTATTAGTCCTTAGACCTGAAGTCACCATGGTTCCCTACATAAGGAGTTGCATACTTTTGCTTCGTCAAACATCACCCGTAAATGGGTGGACTATAAAGGCGATTACTGGGTATGTGACAAATTATGCGGAGGGATGTGAGTGATGTAGATGGGATCTATCCCTCCTATATGACGGGAGAGACATCGTTATTCTTGATAGAGTGAGACTACGAAGTGCATGGCCATGCCCAAATGAGTCAATATGAGATATTGAGCTCATTTGATTAGAGTGAGTCTACTTAGAGTTCAAGATATAGATTGTACCAAGGATGACACAGTCAATGCCTCAATTGGTCAATCTAGATGTCAAGAATAGAGGGACATTGTCACATATTGTGAGAGTCACAATTAGTAGTCACAAAGGTGATGTTGGAGCTCAACATTCTTGTAACTTGGGTAGCAATGATGTGTTGCTAGATACCGCTCATTGCTTATGTTCCTAAATCGGTTTAGGGACATTGCCAACATTACAAGAACCTATAGGGTCACACACAAAGGGAAATTAGATGGAGATTAGGTTCATATGATGAACCATGAGGATTAGGTTCATGGGATGAACCAAATTGGATTAAGAGTAATCCAAATTAGACTAATTGAGTTGGACTCAATTTGATTCAAGTGTTGAATGAGTCTAATTTAGATTTGATTCATCAAATCAATTTAAATTAATGAATAGAGATTCATTAAATTAAATTGACTTGAATCAAATGGTTGGATTTGATCAACCATGGGAGATAAGAGGTCAAGTTTGACTTGACTTGAGAGGGAAGATGAAAGGTCAAGTTTGACTTGACCAAATGTCATGTCATGATGATCACTTGGCATGGCCAGCCAATGATGATGCTCCACATCATCATTGACTTATCATGTGGTGCCACCTCATGAGGGAGACCAAGAGCCATTGGCTCTTGGAGTTACATGCATGCATGTAACCCCCCAAGTCATGAAGTGGTCGGCCACTCCATTTGATGGATGAATTCATTTTGTGAGTTACTAGAACTTCATCTTCTTCCTTGGATCATCCTCTCTAGCTCCCCTCTCCTCCTTGGCCGAAACTTCTAAGGGTGCTAGCACACTCTAGGTTTCTTTTCTCCACCTATTGCTTGTGTGGATACCAATAGAAGAGTGTACACTTGACACTCTAGAGTTCCGGCAAGCTATTTGGACGAGCGGGATTTGCGAAGGGCGTCACATCGAGGGTAACACTCTCAACTTCTAGATCTAAGGTAGATCTAGGTTTACTTAGCACATACATATTTTTATTTTAATATATCTTTGCACGGATCCGTGGTCAAACTTCCGGGGTTTTCGCAACGCAAAAAGCGGTTTTTGCGGCTCAGAAAGTCCAACAGTGGTATCATAGCCACGTGCGAAGCATGTATGTGTTTCATTTTTGTAGCTTTTGTATTAGATATAAAAATTACATAATTTTTATGTTTCTATAAATTTCCTATTTTATAGAATTTTTTGGGTATTTTTTTTCGAAGAGTTGAAGCAACGAGTGTTGGGACACTTGTAGGCTTCAACCATCGAGAAAAACTCTCCGAAACGGCGAGTTCTCGCTTTAGGTTTTTGGGATAGTGACTTAAGTCACTGTAAGATCATAGTAGGGACAATCGCAAAGTTTATTTTTTGAGTATGGGCGCTGCCCCTATCCCCGAAAGGGGCCTTGTCCTGCGATCGCGCCCGGAAACCACTTAGCGGGACCGTTACGGAGAGGTGACTCATAAAATTGAAAAAAATAGGAAAAATTATAGAAATTTTCTGTAAAAATACATAATTTATAATTATGTATAATTCTGTGATTGTCATGGCCCAAAAAACCCCAATATGATTGGATGATGATGTGTTGTATAGTGTATGCGACCTACGAGTCGTGCCTCTTCTTTTGAAATTCTAGTTGTAAATAGTTTTAGACTCGAATGTAACTCGAGTTTCATATTTGTAATGTACAAAATGGAGCGGTAGAAAGTTCACTTGTAGACAAAGTTACGAGAAGGGTGCCGATGACACATGGCGGTCAAAGGAAGCGCTTGGAGAAGCCGTTAGCCCTAGGTTGACCGTCTGATCTTCTCATTGGCTTGAGAAGATCGTAGTAGGGCCATGACCACATCACAGTTAATTATATATATATGTGTTGATATATATATATATATATATATATATATATTTGATTTTGCTTGTATGTATGTGATGCATGCTGGTAGAATAATGCTTGTATGTATATGATGCATGCTAGAATAATGTTTGTATGTATGTGATGCATGCTAATATGGAATAATAAAGGCCTCAATGCGTATATTATACACATTACGATTAGATTAGATCTTAATCGAATCAACTCGTAAATGTCTACTAAGTCCTTGATACCCATCACTTCCTCGATCATTTGTAGTTGTTGAATCTGCCAAAGCAGAGCAACGCATATTATCTTGGTAGGGTGCGGAGGGACAATCTTGGTCCCGCCTATCACGGCTTGGGTTAGAGTAAGCTCAATTAGATTGAGTAAAACTAGTTAACTCAATTGGATTGAGTAGAACTATAGGCATATTCCAACCGTTGGAAAGATAGGATAAGATCGCATTTACACTAAATCTTGGGCGATTTAGCCAAAGCTAACTCAAGGTCTTTTGTAAATGTGGGTCTTGATCCTATAAACAAGAGTTGCATAGAGATGTAATCAGTAATGTGTTACCCACCAATTGTACTAAGTCTTGGGCGATTTAGCCAAAGCTAACTCAAGACTTAGTATGATATGGATCTTGACCCGCAAGAATTATAGCTAGTTTGTATGAATCTAGTAATGTAGTTTGACCACATCCATAACTCGATTCTATAAAATTCCTATAATTTAGTGAGAGCATCATTTGATTAAAGGCCTAATTAAATGATAAAAGGAATATGATATTAATTCTCTGCATTGTATGTTGTAGATTACTATGTCGACAAACACGAACACTCTCTCTCTGTGTTCTGTCCTTGAGAAGGACAAGCTCAATGGAGCAAATTTCTTGGACTGGTATAGGAACCTGAGAATCGTTCTCACCCAAGAAAGGAAGTTGTACGTCCTGGAGCAGCCCATTCCGGAGACACCTCCTGCCACTGCCTCGCGAGCTAACGAAGATGCTTACAAGAAGCATCAAGATGATGCATTAGATGTGTCATGTCTAATGCTCGCGACCATGAACTTTGAGCTTTAGAAGCAACACGAGTTCATGAATGATTATGAAATGGTTGAACATCTTCGTCAACTATATTAAGGACAAGCAGGGCATGAGAGATATGAAGTCTCTAAGGCATTGTTTGGGTCCAAAATGCAAGATGGGACTCCCGTAGGTCCATATGTACTCAAGATGATTGGGTACGTAGAAAACCCACAGAGATTGGGATTCCCCCTTGGCCAAGAGCTAGCCACTGACTTGAGCTTACAGTCTTTGCCACAAAGCTACAATCAATTTGTCATGAATTACAACATAAATGAAATTGATAAGCCACTGCCCGAGATGCTCAGCATGTTAAGAACTGTTGAGTTCAACCTTAAGAAAGGAAAATCTGACACCATTTTGATGGTGCAAAAGAAGAAAGGCAAGGGCAAGCCTAAAGGTAAGGGAAAGTCTCAAGCCAAGGGAAAAGGCAAAGAATTTAAACCCAAAGGAGGGGTGGCCAAGGAAGGCGCTTGCTTTCACTGCAAGGAAGCTGGACACTAGAAGCGTAACTGCAAAGCATACCTAGAAGATTTTAAGAAGAAGAGAAGTGAGACTTCTACTTCAGGTATAAATGTTATAGAAGTCAATCTATCTATTTCTTCATCATGGGTATTAGATACTGGATGTGCATCTCACATTTGTACAATGTGCAGGCGCTAAGAAATAGCAGGGCATTGACAAAGGGCGAGGTGGACCTACGAGTAGGCAATGGAGCAAGAGTTGTTGTTGTTGCTGTAGGAACTTATGATCTATCTCTGCTCTCTGGGCTTGTACTAGAATTAGATGAATGTTGTTATGTGTCTGCTTTGACTAAGAACATAATTTTGGTTTCTTGTTTGGACAAGAAAGGATTTACATTTATAATAAAGAACAAATGTTGTTCAGTTTATTTAAATGATATGTTCTATTGTAGTGCACCTCTAATGAACGAACTCTACTTTCTAGACTTAGAGAGCTCTATCTATAACATAAGTACCAAAAGGTTCAAGTCAAATGAGTTGAACCAAACCTATCTCTGACATTGTCGCATAGGTCACATAAATGAGAGTCACTTATCTCAGCTCCATAAGGATAGGCTGCTAGACTCATTTGATTTTGAATCATACGAGACATGTGAGTCTTGCCTTTTAGTCAAGATGACCAAAACTCCCTTTAGTGGACACAGCGAAAGAGCAATAGACTTGTTAAGACTTATACATAGTGATGTATGTGGCCCTTTCAATGTTGTAGCTAGAGGTGATTACAAGTACTTCATACATTTACTGATGACTTCAGTAGATATGGTTATGTGTATCTCATGACACATAAATCATAATCCTTTGAAAAGTTCAAAGAATTCAAGAATGAAGTACAAAACCAGCTTGGCAAGAGTATTAAGATACTTCGATCAGATCGAGGTGGAGAATACCTTAGACATGAGTTTTGTGACTATCTAGCTGAGTGTGGGATTCTATCCCAACTCACTCCTCCTAGAACACCACAGTGGAATGGTGTAACCGAAAGGAGGAATCGTACCCTATTATATATGGTACGATCTATGATGAGTCACACAAATCTTCCTATATCCTTTTGGGGATATGCTCTAGACACAACAGCCTTTACCCTTAACCGTGTACCATCCAAGGCTGTTATAAAGACATCATATACGATATGGACAGGGAGAAATCCCAAGATGTCTTTTATGAGGATTTGGGGTTGTGAGGCTTACGTTCGACGTCAAGTCTCAGACAAACTGGGACCCAAATCCGATAGGTGCTATTTTTTTTGATATCCAAAGGATACAAAGGGATATTACTTCTACATTCCCAGTCAGCACAAAGTGTTTGTGGTAAAGACTGGGGTTTTTCTAGAAAGGGAATTTGTTTCTAGAAAAACTAGTGGGAGTACGTTCGATCTTGAAGAAATTCAAGATAAGAACCATAGCACTGAGGCCTTGATGGAGGTTGAACAGGAACCACAGAGTGTTGTGGGTGATGAGGTTGTTGCACAAAGAGTTGTGTAATAACCACCTGTTCAGGTAGACCTACCTCTTCGCAGATCTGATAGGGTACGTCATCAGCCTGAGAGATACTCATTTCTCTTGTCTGACCATGATGACGTTATGCTCATTGAGAATGAGCCTACCTCCTATCAGGAAGCTGTGATGAGCCCAGATTCTGAGAAATGGCTAGAGACCATAAGATCCGAGATGGAATCCATGTACACCAATCAAGTATGAACTTTGGTTGATCCACCTGAAGGGGTCAAACCCATTGGGTGTAAGTGGGTCTTTAGGAGAAATACTGACATGGATGGACTTACGCATACCTATAAGGGCCGATTGGTGGCTAAAGGTTTCAAGCAAATTCATGGTATTGACTGTGATGAAACCTTTTCTCCAGTGGCGATGTTTAAGTCTATTTGGATCTTGCTTGCTATTGTAGCATACCACGATTATGAGATCTGGCAGATGGATGTCAAAACTGTATTTATGAATGGAAACTTACTCGAGGATGTGTACATGACACAACCTGAGGGTTTTGAAGATCCACAGCATACTAGGAAAGTATGCAAGCTGCAAAGGTCCATTTATGGGCTAAAGCAAGCCTCTCGGAGCTGGAATCTTCGATTCGATGATGCAATCAAACAGTTTGGTTTCATCAAGAATGAAGATGAATCCTATGTCTACAAGAGGGTTAATGGGAACACAGTTGTCTTCCTTGTATTGTATGTGGATGACATACTACTCATTGGGAATGACATCCCTTCGCTATAGTCTATGAAGACTTGGCTGGGGATGTGCTTCTCAATGAAGGACTTAGGTTAAGCAGCCTGTATTCTAGGCATCAAGATCTATAGAGATAGATCTAAGAGATTGATTGGCCTAAGTCAGAGTACATATATTGACACGGTATTAATACGATTTGCCATGCAGAATTCTAAGAAGGGACTTCTGTCGATGTCACATGGTGTGAGTCTTTCGAAGACTCAAAGTCCCTCTTCTAGAGAGGAGAGAGACCGCATAGATAAGATCCCTTATGCATCTGCTATAGGATCTATCATGTACAGCATACTGTGTACTCATCCTGATGTCTCGTATGCTTTGAGCATGACGAGTAGATACCAGTCAGATCCAAGTGAGCATCACTGGATAGCAGTCAAGAATATTCTTAAGTACTTGAGAAGGACTAAAGAATATTTCTTGATATTTAGAGGCGATGAGGAGCTAGCTGTAAAAGGTTACAACGATGCCAGCTTTCAAACTGACCAGGATGATTATAGATCGCAGTCAGAATTCGTGTTTTGCTTGAATGGTGGTGCTGTGAGTTGGAAGAGTTCGAAGGACACAGTTGCTGATTCTACAATAGAAGCCGAGTATATTGCTGCATCTGAGGCAGCAAAGGAGGCAGTTTAGATCCGCAAGTTCATTACTGAGCTTGGGGTGGTTCCTAGCATAGCATATCCCATAGAGCTCTATTGTGACAACAATAGAGCGATTGCACAGGCTAAGGAACCTCACTCACACCAGCGGACCAAACACATAATACGGTGCTTCCATCTTATTCGAGAGATTATCGATAGAGGAGATGTGAAGATTTGCAGAGTACCCACAGAGGCTAACATCACAGATCTCCTGACCAAGGCTTTGGCACAGAAAAGGTATGATGGACACACTAGGTCATTGGGTATTAGATACTACAGTGATTGACACTAGTGCTAATGGGAGATTGTTAGTGAAAGCCCTAGAGCCAATCATGTGATGATTGTTGTATGGACATTATTGTATCATATTCCTATTTATAAAGGCATGGTTATTATATTTACTTGTATTGGTTCCAAATAAGTAAATATAATAATGTCCTTGAG
This sequence comes from Wurfbainia villosa, assembly GCA_025175895.1. Classification (NCBI taxonomy): domain Eukaryota; kingdom Viridiplantae; phylum Streptophyta; class Magnoliopsida; order Zingiberales; family Zingiberaceae; genus Wurfbainia; species Wurfbainia villosa. The sequence continues at coordinate 28,836,719 of CM046000.1, read as the reverse complement.
TAGTAGGTTCTTATCTATATCAATCGATTGGTTGAATCGATAATGAGATGATATAGAGAGCACTACTCTTAATCATTCCTAGTCAAGTATTAACATTCAGGGACAATGTTAATGCGTAGAGACTAGCATGTAGGTCAACACGATGACTTGATCTCACAAGTCATGGATATGAGATATCAAGTTGACACATGGGTATACATTAGAAAATGTATACTGAATGACCCACCATGAGAAAGTATCGTGGATCGTTATATAAGTGTCATATACTTTCTCATGTGGCTATTAGTATGACTATTAGTCCTTAGACTTGAAGTCACCATGGTTCCCTACATAAGAAGTTGCATACTTTGGCTTCGTCAAATGTCACCCGTAAATGGGTGGACTATAAAGGCGATTACTGGGTATGTGACAAATTATGCGGAGGGATGTGAGTGATGTAGATGGGATCTATCCCTCCTATATGACGGTAGAGACATCGTTATTCTTGATAGAGTGAGACCACGAAGTGCATGGCCATGCCCAAATGAGTCAATATGAGATATTGAGCTCATTTGATTAGAGTGAGTCTACTTGGAGTTCAAGATATAGATTGTACCGAGGATGACACAGTCTATGCCTCAATTGGTTAATCTAGATGTCAAGAATAGAGGAACATTGTCACATATTGTGAGAGTCACAATTAGTAGTCACAAAGGTGATGTTGGAGCTCAACATTCTTGTAACTTGGGTAGCAATGATGTGTTGCTAGATACCGCTCATTGCTTATGTTCCTAAATCGGTTTAGGGACATTACCAATGTTACAAGAACTTATAGGGTCACACACAAAGGGCAATTAGATGGAGATTAGGTTCATATGATGAACCATGAGGATTAGGTTCATGGGATGAACTAAATTGGATTAAGAGTAATCCAAATTAGACTAATTGAGTTGGACTCAATTTGATTCAAGTGTTGAATGAGTCTAATTTAGATTTGATTCATCAAATCAATTTAAATTAATGAATAGAGATTCATTAAAGTAAATTGACTTGAATCAAATGGTTGAATTTGATCAACCAGGGAGATAAGAGGTCAAGTTTGACTTGACTTGAGAGGGAAGATGAAAGGTCAAGTTTGACTTGACCAAATGCCATGTCATGATGATGACTTGGCATGGTCGGCCAATGATGATGCTCCACATCATCATTGACTTATCATGTGGTGCCACCTCATGAGGGAGACCAAGAGCCATTGGCTCTTGGAGTTACATGCATGCATGTAACCCCCCAAGTCATGAAGTGGTCGGCCACTCCATTTGATGGATGAATTCATTTTGTGAGTTACTAGAACTTCATCTTCTTTCTTGGATCATCCTCTCTAGCTCCCCTCTCCTCCTTGGCCAAAACTTCTAAGGGTGCTAGCACACTCTAGGTTTCTTTTCTCCACCTATTGCTTGTGTGGATATCAATAGAGGAGTGTACACTTGACACTCTAGAGTTTCGGCAAGCTATTTGTGTTGGAATGTATACTGAATGCCTAGCTCTTTTGTATGAACATTTTTATTTTGAAATAAGAATCACATGATCATTGTTTGCACTTTATATTTATTATATGTGTGCATATTGTCTAATACTTTACATTGTAGATAACATGGTCCTTGGTGTGGCACAGAAGATCATGTTATCAGTCCCTTGTAGAATATAAGTAGAGGCTCACAACCAAGATGGTTTTGGACAAACCATTGGCATGGTTGTAGTGTAGCTTGGTATTGGTTTGTCTTGAACATAGAGTTACACTAGTACACTTAGGTGTATTGAGCAAGACCGACATAGAGATGATTCAATTTATTGCTAACTACATAATTGAATCGGACCTCAGATATTATGTTGTACATGCTCTTAATCCTGATATAATAACGGGCACATGTACTTAGTATTTATTTCTTTGATTTACCAAAGGGTGAGATTTAAATGGATTAAATCAATATGGCCGGTAAGTTGGGAAATGATATTATTTACATGGTGTGTCATTAATTATAGGAGGAAATCATGTCCTACATATTAGGTTGATGATGTCCCCTTGAGGAGCTCATAAGGTTATGTTGGGATGTATACTGAAAGCCTTGCTCTTTTGTATGAACATCTTTATTTTGAAATAAGAATCACATGATCATTGTTTGCATATTTTTATAGTTATGCAAAATTGTCTAATATTTTACATTGTAGATAACATGGTGTTTGGTGTGGCACAGAAGATCATGTTATCAGTCCCTTGTAGAATATAAGTAGGGGCTCACAACCAAGATGGTTTTGGACAAACCATTGGCATGGTTTTATTGTAGCTTGGTATTATTTTATCTTGAACATAGAGTTACACTAGTATACCTCGGTGTATTGAGCAGGACCAACATAGAGGTTATTCAATTTATTGCTGACTACATAATTGAATCGGACCTCGGATATTATGTTGTACATGCTCTTAATCCCGATATAATAACGGGCACATGTACTTAGTATTTATTTCTTTGATTTACCAAAGGGTGAGATTTCTATGGATTAAATCAATATGCCCGGTAGGTTGGGAAATAATATTATTTACATGGTGTGCCATTGATTATAGGAGGAAACCGTGTCCTATATATTAGGTTGATGATGTCCCATTGAGGAGCTCATAAGGTTCATCATGTAAACCCTGCAGGTTGACTTAGTCAACATGATGATAAGGTTGAGTGGTACTACTCGAGGAGTTAGATGTTAATTAATTGATGGTTAGTAAATCAATTAATTGATGGAGATTCGATATCTTAAACACGGGGAGATGGATGTACAAATAATATATGGAGCCCATATTAATTTATGGGGGTTGGTGAGGTAATTCAATGATGATCCTCTAGTGGAATGGAACATCATTGATGGATCAAGTTTATGTGGTTCCGATCCATCGGGTGGCCAAGATCCAACTCCTCCTCATGGTCCCTATCGTAGCCTAATATAAACCTCATGAAGTCTAGATCAAATGATGGAAAACAAATCTCTAAATCCAACGGTTGGGATTAAATCCCTAGAACTGACGGTTGAGATTAAATCCCTAGATCCGACGGTTGGGATGAAACCCTAGATCCGACGGTTGGGATGAAACCCTAGATCCGACGGTTGAGATTAAAACCCTAGAACCGACGGTGGAGATTAAACCAAGGCCTATCCCTAACTTTATAAAAGGGTGGCTTAGGGTGGGCGGCAAGGATGGATGTGAGAGGATGGATGATGGAAATTAGGGTTTAGCATCTCATTGCTTGGGCGGCAAGAAACCCTAAGGAGGAAACCCTAATTGGATTAGGGTTTGGCTCTTTGGTTGGGGCGGCAAGGTTTGGAAGGGAGATTGGGCGGCAACTTGTGGAGGATCTCTCCTTCTTCCAAGATGGTGGCCGACTCCTAGATCTCTTCCCTCCACCTTGGTTGGGCGGCAAGTAAGCCTAAGGAGGAAACCCTAACTAGGGTTTGGCTCCTATGGTTGGGCGGCTAGGGTTTGCAAGAAGGTGGGTGGCATCTATAGGAGAGGAGCTCTTCTTCTTCCTAGGGTGTGGTTCCGATCCATCGGGTTGCCAAGATCCAACTCCTCCTCATGGTCCAAGTAAGCCTAAGGAGGAAACCCTAACTAGGGTTTGGCTCCTATGGTTGGGCGGCTAGGGTTTGCAAGAAGGTGGGTGGCATATATAGGAGAGGAGCTCTTCTTCTTCCTAGGGTGTGGCCGGCTCCTTCCTCTATTCCCTCCACCTTGGTCGGAGCCCAACATATTCCCTTTCACCTCTTTACTCCATCTTGGCCGGCGGCACTAGAAGCTAGGGTTTGTCCCTAGTTTGGTTCCTTGGTGGTTACCATTTTGTTCTCTCTATTCTTGGGGCCGGCGGCATCAATCCTTTGTGGATTGGTTGTTGGTGTTGGTGCAGTAGGCACCTAAGTCGAACCTGAGTTTTGATTATAGCAAACGATACAAAGTTAAGCTCATGTTGTTATCACACGAGCTGAATCGAGTATGCAGAAGATTGATATAGCTAGAGCTGAAGGCTAGCGACACCCGGAGGAAGCCGCGGTGGTCGGGCGACACTCGAGTGACTTCGGAGGGAGCCGAAGGAATCGAGTGGAAGGCCGGAAGCAAAAGCAACATGTTAGTGTCGAGGTAAGCTCGTGTGTGCGAGCGTAAGTGAGGTCGTATCCTCTTTATGGGGATGATCTTAAGCGTACACTACAACAAAAATGACATAAGACAACACCACAAAGACAACGGTTTTAGGGGAAACCGTTGTCTTTTTGTTAAAAGACAACGGTTTTTGACAAAACCGTTGTCTTTGAGCGGCCACATAACACAAATGACAACGGTTTTACAGTATCCATTGTCGTTGAGCATATTTTTTTTTAAATCAACAACACATTTTACAACGGTTTTCCAGAACTGTTGTCTTTAAGATTTTTTTTTTTATATTAACAACAGTTGGGACAACGGTGCAATCAACCGTTGTCAATGAGGATTTTTTTGTTGTCGTTGTGATAATATTACAACGGTTTTAAACCGTTGTCAATAAAATTTTAAAAGTTTATAATACTATTAATACTATTTTATTATTATAAAACAACGGTGAAATTCTTTTTTTAATTATTAATACTATTTTTTTAAAATTATTGGAAATAAGTTTTTTTTAAAAAAAATTATAAATATATACGTTTACAACAATATATTTAAAAGTTTATATATATTTTTTAAACAATATATTACAATAATATATTTTTTAAAAGTTGTTATATATATTTAAAAATTTGTTAGGTTAAATAAATCTTCCCTAAACTTTTTCGTTGTTCTTACTTTCCGAAAACCTCCGCGGTTCCTACTTCCCAAAAAACCTCCCCCGTTCTTGTACTATGTAGATCTCCGTGAAGACGCTGACGGGGTGGACGATCATTCTTGAGGTGGAGTCCCCGGACACCATCGATAATGTGAAATCGAAGATCCAGGACAAGGAGGGCTTCCCCACTAGTAGAAAATCTACTTTTAACGACGAATTTTAACAACGGTATAAACTACCGTCATTATTGGTGGGTCATTAACGACCATATTTAGTGTCCGTCGTTAATGAATACACATTAACGACGATATTTTGTTCCGTCGTTGATACTTTGTTATCAACGACGGTATTTTTTATTTCGGTCGTTAATGTCATGTCTTTAACGATGGTATTTCCTCCCATCGTTATTGCAAGACTTTTAACAACAAAATTTTTCTCCCGTCGTTAAAAGTGTTGTTTTTTTTAAAGTTTATTATAGATAATATTTTTTGTAAAATCGTTGTGTATTAGTATTTTTTTTAATAAAATAATGGTTTTTAAATAGTGTTGTTTTTTTTAAAGAAACTATTTGGATTATCTATTTATTGAAAAGTTAATTAACATTATATATATATATATATATATATATATATCTAAACCCTATATTTCCCTTATACTCCTCGTGCCCTATTCCTATTTCCACCGCCGCTCTTCTCTTCCTCGCCGATCACGCACCGATCGCTCATCTCTATCCAGATCTCCACCACGAGATCGGTGCGCAGACGCTCCTCTACCACCGACTGCCACCACCGCCCGCTCCAGCTTGATTCAAGTGTTTCGCAGCTTGTTGCTTGCTCAAGATAGCGGCCAAGAGCGAAGCGGCCAAGCTCGCACGCCGAGGGTTTTCGCTGAACCATGGACGGCGAGCAGCCACCTCGGCCGGCGTCCACGCTACGACGCCGTCGGTCTTCGGCCGGCGGCACCGAACAAAAGTGGGTAGCGCCTCCAATCCCGACCACTCGCCGCGCAGTGAGCACCGCGCCGCTCCTCTCGTATACTCCTCTACAGATGGACCCCCGTCGCCGCCCTCGCCAAGGACGCCGCCACTCCACCGCCCGAGGAATCGCCAGTTCTGATATGTCCTGGTATGCCTTGCGCCTTTCCCTTTTTCTTTGAGCTCAAATAAGGTTCCTTGAGCATCGTAAATGGCAGTAAGGGTTGTTTCCGCTTAATTTGGTGAACAAGGTATTTTAGTTGTTGGTTCTCTAGGGATTCTGATCGATTAACACTTCACAAATGTTCTGAGTATCAAAACTCTCTGCTTGAATGAAAAACATGAAATTTAGATCTCCTCTTTGTTGTCGCATCTTGAATGAACCATTTCCTCCCTTCTTTAGCAGTTAAGATATCTCTCTTGCATATTGCTCAGAGATAGATAGTGAGGGTGTGTTTAACTTACTCTTGCATATTGCACATCGCTTTTAATATGTTTTTGTCCATTTTGTTAATCCAATAAGGAATTCCAAGTCATCGTAAGTTTGGTGGTGATTTGTGGAGGTGTAATGAAGGTGGTCGGCTTGGGTAAAAAAGTGAAAACAATGCAGGTAATATATTTTTGATTACTTTTTCCTGTATAACTTATCATAACAGTTGGGAGGATAAAACATAATTTGTTTATCAGGACACGACTTGTTGAATAAAATTGCAACAAAAGCCGCATAAACAAGTAAAACATAATCACCAAAACAACCAGCTAAGATTTATTCTTACTGTATTGGTCATGTTCTCTATATTTTGAGCATAAAGAATAATTTATTTATCAGTTAGCCTCAGCAGAAAAGGTTACGAGGCCTGTGGCTTCAACCTTCATCATATCTATAATCTTCAATTTTGGTGAAGTTTACAATTTAGAGGCAACCTATTGTCTTGGTGCAGTTTGCAAGACATTCAGAATGCTCAAGTAATAGCAGATACTAATGATCAGGGTAGATTTTTGCAAAATTTCAATCTAATTGGCATGTTGATTTTGAAATTTCTTTAAACAAAATTTTAGTGTATTTGGGCATTAGGTTGCTTTTGCTTTGCTCTCTTCAAGACAGCGTAACATGTACCATGGCAACTCAATGTCTTCATGGAATAGGCCAATGGAAATTTTGGATCTCTTGGACACTCATAAACTTACAGTTCATTTGTTGTTATCAATTAGGAATTTGGATGTCATGGAGTGGAAATCATTGAATCTTCAAATTGAAAAGCAAGGATTATTGTTGATGCATCAGTCAAGGTATTTTGATGTTTTAATGTGTCAATGTTCCTTCATTATATCTTTTTGTGGGAATAGCTTGACTTACATATTGTATCATTTAGATGTTTGTCCAGTTTCAATCAAACTATTTTTTATGTGTGGCCTAGCGATAAGGTTTCCTTTCAAGTTTCTACTAATATCTACACTACAAATAAATTCTTCATCTTCGATTTGTTTCGCATGCAATGTGTTTACTTATTTTTTTTCTTTAATCCATTACATTGTAAAGATGGCCATTTAGATGACTCTGAAGTTTCCACAATTGAAAGGCTTGCAATCGCCATGGACAGATTAAGAGAGATTAAGATTGAGCGATTAACTAAATTAGGTGCAATTGAAAGGCTTGCAATCGCCATGGACAATTGAAAGGCTTGCAATCGCCACAATATCAATTTGCCATGTCAATTGGTTTCTTTGAATGCGCTTATTGCACTTTTGGTTCTTCAGATCTATCATATGTTGATTTCGCTTATGCTCGCATCCGAAAACCAATTTTTCAAGAGCTAATCTCAATAAGGCTAAGTTTGGGGTAGGATTCTTCACTTGTCAACTTGAGATGTAGGTTTTTTTCATGAATCCTGTTACTTTGTGTTAGTTGTACAGTAGTCTTTGTTCATAAGCTTGTAAATTTTTAAGAGATATTTGATTGTGGATATTAGTTCTTATAAAAGCTTTTGTGATTTTTTCTAATCATAGCCAAATTGCTTCACTTTCTTTGATTGTGGTATATTTTCTTCTTGATAGGATGAAGCGGGGTTCAATCTTCAAGATGCAAACTTGCGTGAGTAAGACTTTGTCAACAAAGCTGCTCTTCTTAAATCCCTTCAAGTGATTTCTACATGCAATTTAATTAACTATTTTCTTGATCATTCATTATAAAGAGACTTGCACCCTAATATCATAGCAATATTAGATATATTTAGTTATATTAGATATATTTTCTACAAGTCTTCCCTACGATCAATAGTAATATTATATATTTTTTCAAATTTTCTTATTGATACCATAGCGTTAATTACATTTTCATTTTTTCACATGCTTCACAAATTCGTGATAGCCGCAAAGGAAATTGATGAAGTACGCTGAGGGGTGATTGCATACAAGATTACATATCCGATGATTAGGAGAGATTTCAAAGGTACATACATCTTTTGGTTACATTCTATAAGTGTTTTGCTATGCAAATACTTTTGGTGCATATGATGTGTAGTTGTTTTGCCACAAGACGCTTTCATATATATCGTAAAAGTGATCATTTAAAATGTAATGTGACCTTGTATTTTACATTGCTACAAGTGGAGTGTATATATGTGTTTTCTATAATTTTATTGATGTTGTATGATTTATATTAAAAATGCAACATCTACAACGCTTTATTATGTGTATATATGTGTTGAGAAATGACAACGCTGAAAAAACCGTTGTCTATGAGCAAAAAAAATCGTGGTAAATTGGGGGTCGACAATGGTGAAAAATCGTTGTAGATTTATGAAAGATAACGTGAAAAACCGCTGTTCATTAGAAAAAACCGTAAATCGAATTCGCAGAATAGTGGTTTGGTCAAAGACAACGTTAAAAACCGTTGTCTTATCTTTGAAAAGACAACGGTTTTTCACCGTTGTCTTTGACCAAACCACTTTTCACAACGGGTCGATTTACCACTGTTTTTTTTCTAATAGACAACGGTTTTTCACCGTTGTCTTTCCTTAAATCTACAACGGTTTTTCACCGTTGTCTTTGACCGACCCCCTTTTCACAACGGGTCGATTAACAACAGATTTTTTGGCTAATAGACAACGGTTTTTCACCGTTGTCTATTCGATTTTTTGGTGTAGTGGTAGATCCGACCAAAGACATCCTATAGATGGTCTAGGTCGAGATCGGACGGTCGACGACCGTCGAAATTATGTTTTTGTTGAGCTAACTTTGACTTGCAGCATCACCGATCGCTACTTGAGGACTCGATCGCCTCAATCGGGCCGATCGGCCGAGGGTCAAGATCGACCGATGTCGCCATCACGATCGATGATGGCCATCACCGATCGATGGTCAATGATCAGATTCGAGGAGTCAAGGCTTATCACCCCATTTCAAGAAGATTGGTGCTCAATTGTGATTGGCTAGGGTTCCTCTCGAAAAGGGGCTCAAAGGATATAAAAGGAGAGCTAAACCTAGGGTTTCATCATCATTCTAAAGCTTCCAAAAAGCCTCCGCCAAGCTACAACTTTTCGACCACGAAGTGCTTTCTCTCCGACGTCTAGGTCTTAAATTCTTTCTTATTGTAACGTCGGTTTTTTAGCTCTTATTTAAGTTCATTTCTTTTCGGATCTTTTATCGTATACGAGGAGAGGGGGAGTGTCCCTCTACCTCAAGCTTTTTCCTTCTTGTATCGATTAACTCCTACCTCCAACGAGGAGGAGTTCCTTTAGTGCTTTTGCCCTCCGTACGTGGTCAAGGACCACTAGGGCCTTGGAGTAGTAGCCGAAGGCTACGAACCAAGTAAAACTTCATTGTCTCTTTTTTTTTACATTTCCGCTGCAATTAATTACCTCTCGAGTTTTAACGAACGTAAAGAAAAGGAAAAGGTTTTTCGCTATTCACCCCCCCCCCTCTAGCGAACCGCATCGATCCAACAATTGGTATCAAAGCGGGGGCGCTTAGATTTGGTGAAACCACCAATCTAACATTTTTTTTTACAGATTTGTTTTTCGTTCGCTTAAATTATTTTCCCACACTACTAATCCAAGACGAAGTCTTGGTACTCTTCGTTTGGTTTTGTTTTGCAAGTATTCGCTTTTGGAGTAGCCGACGGTCAAACGGGCATAACTTTTCGTACAAGTTGACCCACGACACGGTCTACCTACCAAATCGAAGCCCTCGCAGAGATCTACACTTCTTATGGAGGTTTACCCCTGTAACAAGTTGTTTTAATCCTCAAAAATCAACGTTTATTAGCCTTTCGGGGACATCGAAGGTTGTGAGTACTTACTTTTTATTTAGGTTCTTATTTCTTTGCTTAACTTTCTATTTTTCGTTTGTTTCTTTTTATTTCCCACACTACTAATCCAAGACGCAAGTCTTGGTACTTTCGTGTGTTTTTGTCGTTGCTAGGTCCTCTTTTTAGTCTCCTTGTTTTTTGTTCTAATGGCCCATCTTGAGGGTTTTAGCACCGTCCGACCTCCGTTTTACAACGGAGATGACTTCCGTTATTGGAAGGGTCGGATGGAATGCTTTCTCAAAACTCAAATCGATATGTGGATCATAATCCAAACGGGTTTCACACTTCCGACTAATGAAGTGGGTGACTCCTTGGATTATGATCAATGGACCATTGCGACAAAACGACAAGTCGAAGCCGACGCCAAGGCAACACAAATCCTCCAATGCGACCTATCCAAGGAGGAGCTAAATCGCGTCGGCCCCTTCATAAGCGCAAAAGATCTTTGGACAAAACTAGTGGAGCTACACGAAGGGACCGATGAAGCCAAGGTATGTAAGCGTGATTTTCTTTTCAATAAACTATATAACCTAAAAATGCAGGAACACGAGTCCGCGACGCAACTCCATGCCCGAGTCCAAGACATAGTCAACAACCTACACGCAATTGGGCAAAAGGTCGAAAACCGCGACCTTATAAGGTATGTTCTAAACTCTTTTCCGAGGACTACCTTGTGGGCATCCATGGTCGACGCCTACAAGGTCTCCAAGGATCTTTCTAAAATTAGGTTAGATGAACTCTTTTCAGATTTCGAATTACATGAGAAGTCCAACTCGGAACCCGAGAGGGGTATAGCCTTGTTTGCAGGTTCAAAGAAGAAGAAAATCGCAAGCAAGCCACCACCACCGAGGAGGAAGACGAGTCCGAAGAAGAAGTTGACCCGGAGTTGACTGCCGAACTAATGAACCTAGCTCGAAGGATAGCCAAGGGACGAAAGCGAACCATGACTCGACCCAACCAAGGTAAGCCTAAAAGTTCTAATATTAGGTGTTATGAGTGTAACAGGTTTGGACATATCAAGTCCGAGTGCCCCAAGCTCAACCACCAAGCACCTAAGCACAAGAAGGCCCTCAACGCGACATGGGAAGAAGTGTCATCCGAAGAAGACGAAGACCACGTCTTCATGGCGAAATCGATTGAGTCAGACACGGAGACCGAACTCAACTTGAGTCGTAACTCGAGGATGACTCTGACCACGGTTACCTTCAAGTCAAGCCACGGATACGCATCCGGTTCAAAAGATACCCTTAAAGTGAGTCGAACTTTATTTAATACTTTACATAATACGGTTAGGTTTTTGTCTAGGAAATTAGTTAAGTCCGAGTCCAAGGTCGAGACCCTAATTGAGGAGGTCAAACTCCTCAAACACAAGGTCTCCCTAACCTCTTCGACTAGTCAAGTTCGAGAAGAGGACCCAACTCGAGCTAAAAAGCTCGAAGTTGAGAATCTCTCTTGAAAAGTCAAGTTGAAGATCTTAGGAACACGTTGGAAAGGTTCACTTCGGGATCCAAAGGACTTGACCTCCTACTTGGATCTCAAAGGGCCATGTACAACAAGGCTGGACTAGGGTTTAACTCAAACACGACTAATAGGTCGTATATGTCGATTGTAAGTCGACATAGGAAACATGTCCAAGCATGGGTCCCTAAGAACTTTTTGATTTCAACTCTAGTATCCAACCCGTACTGGGTTCCCAAGGACCAAATCCACTATGTGGATAGACCGAACCGATTCAACGGTCTAGGGGGAGCCAGTATAAAACATGTTTGTGCTTTAACTTAGAAATTGCATGCTTTAACTTAGAAAGTTTGTGCTTTAACTTAGAAATTACATGCTTTAACTTAGAAAGTTTGTGCTTTAAAACTTGTGAACTCACTTAGAACACGTACATAACCAACTAAAATCCTTCGAAAAGATTGAGCCTCGGGGAGTCTCTTTTCAAAAATAACCAGTTAGACTAGGAAATAGTCTTAGGTGAGTCAAGTCATCATTTTCTTGAAAATGGCTTTGTCTAAGGAAGTGGTCGATGATCCGATAAAAGAAGGCCCCTGTGCCTCGCTACGACCTGGAAGCCATGATCTTGAAAAGGTAAACTTGACAAGCCTAGGGTCAAATCCAAATCTAACATAAAATTACTTGAACCTAAATGCACTTAATCAACTTAATTGGAAGTCATCTCACAAAAAAAAAAGAAAACACATAAGTATAACATGCTTGATCATATAGACACAGGTGAGATGACCTAGGTTTAACAACTTACAACCAATTTTTTTTTAAAAAAAAAATCTAACATCCAATCCAACCACCTTGTGTGTAGGATCAATGGATGTTGATAGGTTGCTCCACACATGATGGGATCAACTCAAATTCACAAAGCTTCGATTCAAACGACAAGGATCGTAGCCTTTGGGAATAACGACAAGCTCAAAATCATCGGATCGTGATATCGAGCTTAACTCAATTTTGTTATTAAAAATGTATTACTTGTAGAGAATTTTGAATATAACTCGCTTAGCGTAAGCCAATTATGTGACAATAACTATAAGGTCGTATTTTTAGAAAATGAATGTGTAATTAAAACAAATAAAATCTAAAATAATACTCAAAGGAACTAGGAAAAAATAACATTTATACAATTAACTTAATCAAATCCTCACCAAATGTCTTATGACACAGAAGAGGAATCATGGTTGTGGCACCGACGACTGGGTCACTGCACCCAAGACTCGGCCCACAAGATGAGTCAGAGTGGCTTAGTCGAGGCTTACCTAACCTCAACAATTTGGTTAATAAAATCTGAATGTTTGTCAACAAGGAAAACAACCTAGGACACAACACAAGTTAACTAACCAAGAACGAACCTCAAGTGTACTTGAGCTCTCGATATGGATCTATTCGATTCACATGGAGCCAAGTCACTCAATAGAAGTCAATATTGCTTAGTCATAATTGATTTACTACTCCAGTTTACTCGGGTTAGGTTCATCAAACATAAAAATGATACCCTAGATCAATTAATCAATCTATTCAAATTAATCTAGAATCAAAAAAACCTTAAGGTTAAAAGACTTAGAAGCGATCATGGTGGTGAATTCGAAAATCAAAGGTTCACCGACTTCTGTAACCTAAACGGATACCACCATGAATTCTCTTGCCCTAGGACCCTCAACAAAATGGCCTAGTGGAGCGAAAACCGAACTCTACAAGAAGCCGCTTAGGACCATGTTGAACTAATAATACCTACCCGATAGGTTTTAGTGTTGCTAGCACGGCTTGCTATGTCCGTAATAGGATCCTTATGGTAAAGAGGCACCTTAAGACCTCAGACGAGATTTATAACAATAAAGTACCCAACATCAAGTACTTTAGGTATTTGGATGTAAAGTATATATCTTAAACACTAAGAACCACCTAGGGAAATTCAATCCAAAACCTCCACCGAATCTTCTTAGGATACTCAACCACGAGTAGGGCCTATAGGGTATATAACCACGATACCCTTTAAAGTCGAAGAGACTATTAATGTAGTGTCTGATGAAGCACCGAACCTACAAAACCCATAATGACCCCAAGTGTTGAGCCCATCGATACCAAACTCATCTCCAATTCGAGATCGAGTCTAATCCACATCAACCAACTTCTCTTGTCACCAAGTGACAAGTTGATCCGAATCAAACTAGTGTCCAACCAAGTCACCCCATTGATCAAGCATTAGGTGACACAAACCCAACCCAATCTAGGATTCAGACTAACCACCCTATCGATCAAGTGATAGGAGATCCTAATCTAGGAGTTCGAACTAGAGCATCCTATAGAACCTTAGTCAAATTTCCTTAATTTCAAAGATAGAACCCAAATCAATTGAACAAGCTCTTCTTGATCCCGATTGGATTATTGCAATGCAAGAAGAGCTAGCTCAATTTACTAGGAATGAAGTGTGGGAATTAGTACCACCACCTAAAGACAAAATGATAATTGGAACAAGGTGGGTGTTTCGAAATAAGCTTGATGATAAAGGTGAAGTAGTTAGAAACAAGGCTAGGTTAGTCGCCAAAGGGTTTAGTCAAGTCGAAGGCTTAGATTATGACTTAAACCTATGCCCCAAAGAGCTAGACTCGAATCCATTCGAATGTTGCTAGCTTATGCCGCACATCGAGGATTTAAGCTGTTTCAAATGGATGTTAAGTCGGCATTCCTAAATGGATACATTAAAGAAGAAGATTATGTTAGCCAACCCCCCGGATTCGAAAATCTAGATAAACCCGACCATGTTCTAAAACTTAAGAAAGCTCTCTATGGACTTAAACAAGCTCCTCGAGCTTGGTACGAGAGACTTTCAATCCATCTTAAGTCAAAAGGGTTTAACCAAGGCTTAGTTGACCCAACTCTCTTCAGAAAAACCTGTGGTAAAGAAATATTCATAGCTCAAATTTACGAGATTTATATAATTTTGGAACCTCTAACTCACCTTTACTAAACGAGTTCGTTTCACTCATGGAAAGTGAGTTCAAATGAACTTGGTAGGCGAGTTAAGTTTCTTTTTAGGTCTACAAATTAAACAAACTAAGGATGGTATATACCTATATCAACAAAAATACACTAAGGAGTTAATTAAAAGATTTGGAATGCAAGACGCTAAGATAATAAACACCCCAATGGCGATTAATGTTAACATAGGAGAAGACCTAGAAAGTAAGTCCATTGACTTAAAGTACTATAGGAGCGCGATAGGAAGTCTCCTATACTTAACTGCGAGTTGACCCGACATCCTATTCGCAGTAAGTATGTGCGCCAGGTTTCAAACCTGTGCTAAGGAGTCTCACCTAACCCTAGTTAAGCGTATCCTTAGATATCTTAAGGGTACACTTAACGTTGGTATTTGGTACCCTAGATCTACGGAGTTCGAACTAATCGGCTACTCCGATTCGGATTATGCCGGTAGTAAACTCGATAGAAAGAGCACGAGTGGTTGTTGTCAACTACTCGGCTCGAGTCTAGTGAATTGGTGCAGTAGGAAGCAACATTGTGTTGCCTTATCTACCACTGAAGCCGAATACATTGCGATGGGTGAGTGTGTAACTCAGCTTCTTTGGATGAAGCACACTCTCCGAGACTTTGGGTTGGACTTCACCAAAACTAAAATTTTTGTAGACAACATAAGTTCGATAAATCTAACTAAGAACCCTATATGCCATTCAAGGAAAAAGCATATAGAGGTAAAACACCATTTCATTCGAGAACATGTAGCCAACGGCTCCATACAACTTGAATATGTTGACTCGAAGTCTAACCTAGCAGACCTATTTACTAAACCCCTACCCGAAGCCAAATTTAGTCTATTAAGACAAAAATTGGGCATGTGCATAATAGAATAGGTACTTGCAAATTATATGTTCTTACTACTATTTCTTTAATTTCATTATTATGGAACTAGCATAGGACATACCTTAGATATCATGCACCTATAGATTTAAGGAGCCAATACATCTCACAACACATAGGACTAATGTGTTTGTGTACTTAGCCACATAGATGGGCGTGAGATGTTAGGACCATACTCCTGGTTCCAGATATAGAGCTAGTGCATCGCTATGAACCACGGAGTATAATCATACATACTAACCGACTCTGACTAGGACTGGTTGATCCTTCATATCAATCAAGCCAAATATGAGTCGAACATTTTATAGATGAACCTATTTTCAGTATATTATTTTCAAAATAATGTGGAACATGCTTGGACTTTAAAATTAAAACTTATTTTTTATTCCACACACATCCTCACTCTTTTCGATATATGGCAAAAGGGGGAGAAAAAGGCCAAAGTTAAGGGATCAATTTTTTTTATGGCCAAGGCTTACTTAACTTTAAGTTAACAAAACAAGTTAAGGGAACTCTTAACTTAAACACATTTAGTTAACTTGTTTTCGTTAACAATACAATAATTTACTTAACTCTTACTTAACTTGTTAACAAAAAGTAATTTACTTAACTTGTTAACAAAATAGAAGTAAAGGCCAAGGTTAAGAAATCAATTTTTTCTTAACTTAAAACTTATTTTAAACACTATGGCCAATATTAAGTAATTTCGGTCACTTAATTCTTTTTTAGTAGCAAATATCAAGGGGGAGAGTTAAAACCCTTTCTCAAGTACTCACCCTGGCCACAAGGGAGGATTCCTCAAGGGGGAGCACTTGAAAAAGAGTTTTTACTCCTACACATTCATGCATATCTCTTGCTCATTTTACTTAATGCACTTAATTTGTTTTTTCTTAACTTTGTATGTGGGTTTGCCATAAATCAAAAAGGGGGAGATTGTTGGTGCAGTAGGCACCTAAGTCGAACCTGAGTTTTGATTATAGCAAACGATACAAAGTTAAGCTCATGTCGTTATCTCACGAGCTGAATCGAGTATGCAGAAGATTGATATAGCTGAAGTTGAAGGCTAGCGACACTCGGAGGAAGCCGCGGTGGTCGGGCGACACTCGAGTGACTTCGGAGGGAGCCGAAGGAATCGAGTGGAAGGCCGGAAGCAAAAGAAACATGTAAGTGTCGAGGTAAGCTCATGTGTGCGAGCGTAAGTGAGGTCGTATCCTCTTTATGGGGATGATCTTAAGCGTAGATCCGACCAAAGACATCCTATAGATGGTCTAGGTCAAGATCAGACGGTCGACGACCGTCGAAATTATGTTTTTGTTGAGCTAACTTTGACTTGCAGCAAGCATCACCGATCGCCACTGAGGACTCGACGCCGCCAATCACCGATCGCCGGAGGTCAAGACTCGATCGAGCCGCGCATCACCGATCGATGTCGCCATCACGATCGATGATAGCCATCACCGATCGATGGTCAATGATCAGATTCGAGGAGTCAAGGCTTATCACCCCATTTCAAGGAGATTGGTGCTCAATTGTGATTGGCTAGGGTTCCTCTCGAAAAGGGGCTCAAAGGCTATAAAAGGAGGGCCAAACCTAGGGTTTCATCATCATTCTAAAGCTTCCAAAAAGCCTCCGCCAAGCTACAACTTTTCGACCACGAAGTGCTTTCTCTCCGATGTCTAGATCTTAAATTCTTTCTTATTGTAACGTCGGTTTTTTAGCTCTTATTTAAGTTCATTTCTTTTCAGAACTTTTATCGTATACGAGGAGAGGGGGAGTGTCCCTCTACCTCAAGCTTTTTCCTTCTTGTATCGATTAACTCCTACCTCCAACGAGGAGGAGTTCCTTTAGTGCTTTTGCCCTCCGTACGTGGTCAAGGACCACTAGGGCCTTGGAGTAGTAGACGAAGGCTACGAACCAAGTAAAACTTCATTGTCTCTTTTTTTTTACATTTCCGCTGCAATTAATTACCTCTCGAGTTTTAACGAACGTAAAGAAAAGGAAAAGGTTTTTCACTATTCACCCCCCCTCTAGCGAACCGCATCGATCCAATAGTTGGCTCAAGCAAGAAGGGAAAGAGAGTTCTTCTTTCTTTGGATTGAAGAAGATCTAGGAAGCTTCAACTTGTGGAGGATCTTCGCCCACACGAAGTCTACAAGGAGGTTAGGATATACGATAGAAGATCAAGAGGTATAAAAGTTTTACAACTTTTATTATTGTTCTTTGCATGTTCTTATTGATATGCTATCTTATGTTCTTTATGTTAGTATGTATTGATTATACTAGTTTACATTTGTATGTATTTGTATAATCATGGACCCCGAAGTTAAACACAAAAACCGGCGATCCGTCCGTCGTCTCTTCCGCGGCTAACCGACTAGAAGAGTTGTGTTGCTTGAACAACTAGTTTGTTCAAGCGATCACTCAAGTCGTTAGCACGACGACGAATTGGTTGTGCTTAGAAAACTCATCCCATCCGGATTAGTTTTCATTAGTGAAAATTTTAATCTGAAGACATGGGAGCCAATGAGCCTCCGAGGAATAGCACGTTGCCAACAATTGGTATCAGAGCCACGGTTTCCGGTTTTGTGTGTTTTGGATTCGGTTACTTTCACGCATTTATCATATATTGTGTATGTCGGATAATAGTAGGATGTGCGTAGGCTAACTTTTTGGTTGCAGGCATAAGATCCAACTATTATGGCTATATATGTGTGTATGTGATTGCATGTGTGTGTGATTGTATATTATTTGAATCCTCGGGGTTGACGATGCTAAATTAGTATTTAATTTTTGTAATTGAATACGACATTGTTTAGCCACTCTTTATTTTATTTTACTTTCGATCTAGATTTCATGTACACTCCCTCATGGAGTATAGGATCGATGGATGTAAAATAAAATAGGTTTTATTCTCGGCTCGGATCTCCGGATGGCTCGTACATGGCGTAGGAGGAGCGGACGAGGTGGCGACACGACGGGACACATATTGGAGAACAATGCCATAATAGTTGGAAAAAAATTCTGTTTTTTCCATATTTATTGCTGATTTGTTTTATATGCATGTTGTGTGTGCTTGAAAATTCCTCATTTTCAATTTACTAAGTGGGAGAGGGACATTTTAATTAATTCTCGCCTTCCATTACAATTTGACATGTGATGCAACAAACTTGCGCGTCGGCTCTGAGTGCCTTCCTCCCCATCGGATGAGTTTGTTTGCGGATCACTAGGTCAAATAATGGTTATAGGAAATTATCTAGGAGCGTGTGTACTTCCATAGCGGTAAGGCACATAATCCGAAATAATTCCCTTAGTACCGTGTAATGGTGCACACTTAGATGCAAATAAAAAGTAGTTTTATTTGTAGGGCCGAAGAGAAACCAACTATTAATTTTATTTGTCAAAAAGTAAGGTTGACAAGATAATAAAATTAATGGGTTAAACCTCCTCTTACAAATGTAGAATTCGTATACGTCCACACTATCGTGGCATGCGATATTCTCGGTGTTTGAGGTGTTGGTTGATTTCGAAATTTTATTGTTTGAGGAATCAATAATTTTTATTGAAATCTACAGTAATAATAAGCATGTTGTGTGTGCTTGAAAATTCCTCATTTTCAATTTACTAAGTGGGAGAGAGACATTTTAATTAATTCCCGCGGCCTCCATTACAATTTGACATGTGATACAACAAACTTGTGCGTCGGCTCTGAGTGCCTTCCTCCCCATTGGATGAGTTTGTTTGCGGATCACTAGGTCAAATAATGGTTATAGGAAATTATCTAGGAGCGTGTGTACTTCCACAGCGGTAAGGCACATAATCCGAAATAATTCCCTTAGTACCGTGTAATGGTGCACACTTAGATGCAAATAAAAAGTATCCTCCCCATCGGAGTCACTGCTTTTATTTGTAGGGCCAAAGAGGAACCAACTATTAATTTTATTTGTCAAAAAGTAAGGTTGATAAGATAATAAAATTAATGGGTAAAACCTCCTCTTACAAAATTAGAATTCGTATACGTCCACACTATCGTGGCATGCGATATTCTCGGTGTTTTGAGGTGTTGGTTGATTTCGAAATTTTATTGTTTGAGGAATCAATAATTTTTTGAAATCTAAAGTAATGATCTATGTGATTCTTAGGATTTTCAAAATTGACTTTCAGTCCACTTACTGTGATACTAAAGGAAATAAACTTACTGTACCTAAATAATGTTGATTGGAAAAGATTCTAGATATTGTCTTATCTGCTAAGGAGTACAAGTAGGCGCTCTTCAAATAGTGTCCTCAAGCCTTCGTTGCTCAAAAAGGGTTTCTACTTCTAAGCCGAAAGGCAAGAAGAAGAAGAAACAAGGTGGAGCAAAAATGGTGGGAGGATCTCAGGGAAGAGTGAAGAAGCCGAAAGGCAAGTACTTCACTTGCAAGCAGGATAGACATTGGAAGAAGGACTGTCCCAATCCAAAATAGAACAAAGGTATATCTTTTGGACTAGTCATTGAAACATGATTAGCGGTGATATCTACCGGCACCTGGTGAGTTGATACGGGAGCCACTAATCATGTCTGCAACAATTTGCAGGGGTTCTAGGAAACCCGATGACTAGCTAAAGGGGAGATTACCATTTACTTGGGCAATGCCATGATGGTGGTGGCTATTGCAATGGGAGAAGTTTTATTTATCTCTTGAGAATAATAAAACTTTGGTTCTGGAAAATTCCCTTTATGTACCTTTATTTAGAAAGAATTTAGTTTCAGTTTCTAAATTATTATGGATGGATATTCTATTTCTTTTAATGACAGAGTTGTTATAAAAGGAATAGGGAGAATATCTATTCAGGTACATTGAAAGGAAATTTGAACCAAAACCTCCCACGATGCAAATTGAAGTTAATAACTCATCTTCTAATTCCAATAAGAGAAAAGAACCTTCGAAGATGAACCAAACATATCTTTGGCTTCTTAGGCTTGGTCACATTAACCTAAGCAGAATTCAAAGGTTGAAAGCTAATGGACCTTTGGGTTCATTAGTGGTGGAGGATCTCCCAACCTACGAATCTTGCTTGGAGGGTAAGATGACCAAGAGGCCTTTTTAAGGCCAAGGGGTATAGAGCCAAAGATGTGTTAGAGATGGTTCATTCTGATTTGTGTGGTCCTATGGCTATCTAGGCAAGAGGTAATCTTGAATATTTCATCTCTTTTGTAGATGATTATTCAAGATATGGATGACACTACGATCTGATCGTGGTGGTGATAACCTCTTGGGAGAGTTTAGGAACTACTTATCAGAGGTTGGGATTCAATCCCAATTGACTGCACCTGGCACACCCCAACAGAACGATGTAGCAGAGCGAAGAAATAGGACTCTTATGGAGATGGTTAGATCGATGATGAGTTATTCTGACTTGTTTTATAGTCCTAGAGATCAGAGGGTGATCGTTAACACGAACACCAGATTTCTAGAGGAAGGCTATGTGATAAAGCCACAAGCCCAAGAGTAAAATTGTTCTGGAAGAGTTAAAAAGGGAAGTCACTTCTTTAGTACCACCAGTACAAGAGGATATACCACATGTCACTGCACCGCGTGTCACAAAGGATACACAGATGATACCTCATCGTAGTGGGAGGGTTGTTAGACAGCCTCTTAGATTCATGTTTTTGGGTGAATCTTCTGATTTGGTCCCTAGCAAACATGAACCTGATCCCTAGACATACGACGAGACAATCCAAGATATAAATACGGCATCTTAGCAAAGTGCAATGAATACTGAGATTGATTCTATGGATTCAAGTCAGGTATGGGAGCTCTTATGCATAGCAGCTCATATGGATTATGAGGTGTGGCAGATGGATGTCAAGACAACTTTCCTTAATGGAAGTCTTGAGGAAAATATCTATATGAAGCAACCAGAGGGATTCATTGCTAAGGGCAAAGAGCGTATTGTATGTAAGCTTAATCGGTCCGTTTATGGACTGAAGCAAGCTTTGAGGTCTTGGAACATCCGCTTTGATGAGGTAAATCCAGACTTATGGATGTATTCAAAGTCTGGATGAGTCTTGTGTATACAAGAGATGTGACGGAAACGTAGTGGTATTTCTTGTACTATACGTAGATGACATTTTGGTAGTTGGCAACAATATCATAGTGTTATCAGACGTAAGGGTATGGTTGTCCAAACAGTTTTGAAGGACTTGGGAGAAGTGGGACACATCCTTGGGATCAAGGTTAGTGTGCTAATCCCAAGCTTCATACATAGACACAATCTTGATCATTTTAGCATGCAGAACTTCAAGAAAGGTTTTCTACCTTTTTGGCATGGAGTGCCTTTATCTAAAGAGATGTGTCCCAACATCAAAGAAGATAGAGGAGATGAACGCGGTTCCTTATGCTTCGGTAGTAGGAAGCCTCATGTATGCGATGCTCTGTACTAGACTAGATATCTGCTTTGCCGTGGGCATGGTCAGCAGATATCAGAGTAATCCAGGACAGGGACATTGGACTGTGGTAAAGCATATATTGTAGTGCCTGAGAAGGACTAGGGATTATATGCTAGTTTATGGGACAGGCCAATTACTCCCTGTGGGTTGCATGGATTGCGATTTCCAATCAGATAGGAATAACAGTAAGTCTACCTCAGGTTTTGTGTTTACTTTTGAAGGTGGAGCCATAGTATGGAGGAGTGTCAAGCAGAAATGCATGGCGGACTCCACCATGGAAGCTGAGTATGTGGCAGCCCCTGTGGCGGCCAAAGAAGCTGTGTGGTTTAGGAACTTCCTGATGGACTTGGATGTGATTCCTGGTTTGCTCAGAACTATCACAATTTATTGTGATAATAATGGTGCAGTTGCAAACTCGAAGGAACCACGAGCCCATAAGACTAGTAAACACATAGAGTGCGAGTACCACCTGATACGAGAAATCGTAAAGGAGGTAGAAGTTGTTGTCGCCTAGATTGCATCAGAGGATGACCTGGTAGACCCTTTTCACTAAGGTCCTTCTAGCGAGAGCTTTGATAGGCATGTGGAAGGAAGGGGAAACAGATGTATGGCAGTGTGATGACAGCATAGTCTTTTAGTATAAGTGGGAGATTGTTGGGATGTATACTGAAAGCCTTGCTCTTTTGTATGAATATCTTTATTTTGAAATAAGAATCACATGATCATTGTTTGCATATTTTTATAGTTATGCAAAATTGTCTAATATTTTACATTGTAGATAATATGGTGCTTGGTGTGGCACAGAAGATCATGTTATCAGTCCCTTATAGAATATAAGTAGAGGCTCACAACCAAGATGGTTTTGGACAAACCATTGGCATGGTTGTAGTGTAGCTTGGTATTGTTTTATCTTGAACATAGAGTTACACTAGTACACCTCGGTGTATTGAGCAGGACCGACATAGAGGTGATTCAATTTATTGCTGACTACATAATTGAATCGGACCTCGGATATTATGTTGTACATGCTCTTAATCCCGATATAATAACGGGCACATGTACTTAGTATTTATTTCTTTGATTTACCAAAGGGTGAGATTTCTAACCTCTAAAGAAGCCAAAAGGAGCAAGGATGAGGAGTACCAAGACCGTAGCATCCCGATCCGGTGCCTCGGAGCGACGAGCAAGGAGAGCCGACGCCCCTCAAGTTCCGGAAGAGGGTAACGCCCTACCCCCTCTACTTTTTCGCAATAATGAACATAGAGATAGGTACAATATGCTCTCTACTCGTAAACTTACTGCTACTAGTTACTTAGATGAGGATTTACTAGAATCTTTAGGGTTGTTAGGTGATATGAAAACCCTATTTGCAAAAATGGGGTGGGATTAGATTATAGGAATAAGGCACCTAACCTACCTTAGGATAGTTTTGGAATTTTTGAGTTCTTTAGAGGTGGAAGTTTTAACGGGTAGAGAGAACGAGGAGGGTAGGATAACTTTTAGGCTTTTAACATTGAGCATGAGTGGACCCTTCACCAATGGAACTCATGCTTTGGCTTACCAAGTGGTGGAGAGAGAAGAACCCCTATTGGGTTCAACTCTCGGGAATGTTGGACCGAGTTGACGGGGGAGCACGCTTATGACCCTTCTAGGGCCAAAGCGTCGCGCCTCCAAAACCCCATCTTTCGATACCTTCACTGCGTCATAGCCAGTACTATATTTGGTCGTGGGGAGAGTGACAGTGTAGTTAGAGCTAGCGAGCTACTTTGCCTATGGGATATGCTATAAGAAAGGAGTAGCATCGATGTAGGGTCCCACTTCATCAGACACTTAGTGAAGATGGGCAAAGCAGCACGCGGAGAGATCAATGTGGGAGGCCTACTTACCCACATTTGTTATAGGATGGGGTATGACTACACAACATTGGAGAGTATAGAGGGGAGCACTAGGATCGACCTAGGAGTATACAAGGCCATGAAAATGATTATAAGAGAAGGAGACTCCTTATGCTATGTAAGGAAAAATCTTACGACTCTTAGGCTCCCCGACCCGGATTGTACCACCATTGCTATACGCGCCAACTAACTCTTAGACCTGATAATGGAGTCCCCTCCACATGAGGGACCATCCACATCAGTGCCCATCTCTCCATCTTTGTATCACTCTCTCTCCAGTCCACACATGCATAGGAGCCCACTTAGTCCACGCCGACATGAGCCTACACTTGCACCACCATCTTTTTCTACTTTTGAGCAGGATGCAGGTACATCGACCTATGATTTATCGGAGTTCCGATCGTGCCTCGACGACATTTACACTGAGCAACAGATGCAGAGGCAGCGACGGGAGGAGCAGAGTGCCTACCAGCAGGCGGAGTTGTAGGGATTCCGGGAGCATTTCCAGCGGGCTGAGGAGTTTTACGATGAGGCCCGCATATACTTCCAGGAAAAGGTTGTTCGTCGCCAGGATGAGGTCGCTTACCGCAGGGAGATATGGCAACATATGCACGCCCAGCAGGCACAGTGGGCTAGGGAGGAGGAGCACCGAGCAGCCGCTGCATCCACCAGTTCCCAGATCGACCACATGTATATGTGGCATCAGCGGCTCAACAGTAGGTTCTCCCAGGATCCATAGATGCCCAGGCTCCCAGACTTTCCACCTCTTCCACCATATTAGAGGTATATTTTCATTTAAGTTTGAAGGGGACCCCAAGATTTATTTTGTTTTGTTTCCTAGCAGTAGTTTCTTTTCTGATATTTTCATTCATTTGTTCATGCATGCATGAGTTGTTTAGTTCCTTTCAGTACTTAATTTTTGGGTGTTTGTAAAGCTACCTCAGTAGTATTTTTGAAAGTTGCTTGCATGAGTTGTTCCTATAGGTAGCTTAACTCTATTTATCTTGTGGTATTTTATTTTATTTGCTCTATTGAATGTTCTAGACTTGCACTGGTTAACTTTATATTTGCACTTACACATGTTGAATAGTCTGAAAGGGGGAATCTAGTACATACCTAGTTATGATTCACTTCAGTAGTCTAGTACTTTGGAATCCGTAGGTGACTCTAGGTTTAGCATTTTAGTTACTGGAGATGCTCGGATTATGTAAGCCCATTCAGAAAAATCAAAATCCCTGTGAGCTGAAAAATAAAAAAAAAAGAAAGAAAGAAAAAAAAGAGAGAAAGAGAAAAAGGAAAAAAAAGAGAGATTATGAGGGATAAAAAAACAGTTGTCGTGGGTGGAAATGACTAGGTGCCTCTTTGAGACCGAGTTAGGTTACTGGGGAAACACCTACCAATTTCTCTCAATACCGAGCACGCCTTTGAGATTTTATGCTAGATCTAGGGAACGACCCTCTCTTTGGGCAGGTAAGTGCCTAAGAGCCGGAAACCTTAGGAAAACTATGGGGTGACGACTTAACTCACCATGGAACGGGCATCCCCTAAGAATGATTCGCCTAGCACGAGCACGAGCAGCTAACTTAGTGAATTTTTAGAACATATCTGTTTTGCTTTGATTGTAAATACCACCTGATAAATTTAGTTAGCATGCTAATTATGGAACAATATCTTTTTAAAATTTTATGGCACTGAGGTTTGCTTGAGGACAAGCAAAGATTTAAGTCTGGGGGAAGTGATGTGAGAAAAATATATAGGGTTTTAGGAGTAGTTTTCGCTCACATCTTGTTACATTTTGTGTTAGTTTCATGCATATGTTACTATATTCTTGCACGCATTGCCTATTTTCTGGTTCGGAGGTCTGTTCATTGTACTTTTGTGTGCAGGTTAGCTTTACTGGTGAAAAAGACGCATTTTCAGAGCAAAAGAAGGACTTTCACAGCTAGACGCAAAGTGGGACACGGGCAGGGCGTGTGGATTCACACGGTCGTGTCCAATGGGCGAAGAACAACACCCCAGGGCCGCACATGACCTAGCCGCATGGAAACACACGGCCGTGTGGCGGCCTGACAGATTTGCGCGAATAGGGTTTTTTTTCGGATTTTGCAGCGGTCCGAGGCGATGTCTATATAAGGATGGCTCCGCCCAAACCCTAGGGGGGAGGCACTACAGCTAGGACGGCACGCCGAAGCTCTAAAAAGCTTCGGTAACTCATAGCGGGGAGGAGGAACACCGCCGGAGGTCCACAACTTGAAATACAACGCCGGAGAGAAGATAACAAAGCATCGTATATCTCTATTTCTGCGATTTATTTCTATTGTATTCAAACTTAAACATGTTTTGTGATTCTCCCTTCGTATTTATGGAGTAGTACTTTCGATTCTAGGATTAGGGAGTAGCTTGTGTATATAAACAATGTTGGTTCATATTAAATTCTGGCCAAAAGTTTGATTTGACAATTGGTAGTTGCTCTCTATTATATTTACGTGTGTTTGGCTTTCTTTCTGCTCTGCTTAGGTGATACGAGGTGGTGACAACCCTCGCAATCTAAAATTTAGGAGGTTTGATCCAAGGAACCTAGGGGTAAACCTGACCTCCCGTAACTGCGAAAAGAAGGGAGCGGTGGAATCGAAAATGGTCCACCGCAAGGATTGATTTGACATCCTCGTACCCTCTATCCCGTCCTTTTGGGCGGAGGTAGCTCCCAGTGAATGCGGCGGCTCTGCTGGAGAGTGTATGATGTCCCTTCTCCAAAACGGTAGGTAGACGTTTAGACGATGCCAATTGACAATATTGTTCTATGATACACAAGCGAAATCGAAGTCCTAGAATCGCCTTTTACGCCCCCCGACACACTCTTTTCCTCCTCCGTGTGACACCGTACAGAGTAGGGTCCACCGATAGTCCTCACAAATCGACTCTATTAGAGATTACGTCCGAACAATCGCAACCACTTAGTATATTGGTATTTGAATCCCAGTCCCTGTGGGATCGATAAATCTTTATTACTTGACGACATTCGTGCACTTGCGGGTGTTGAGTGTGAGTGCTCACATTGAGTCGTTGACGGTATCCATCACGAGATTTGAGGTCGCATCCTACGCATCATCTTCCAAGATGAAATCTTCCTTAAATCTGACTCATTCGATCACTACTGCACTGGGACAATAATCTTCAGCCAATGCCAAGCTGTAATAAGAATGTGGACCAACCTGAGGACTTATGAACTGCCTTGATCAGCAGTAATAATATACTCCTTCATTCTTCCAAAGTGAATTCTACCTTAAACTAGACTCCTCCGATCCACCACCACACGGGGACAATAAGGTTTGATCAATATCGAGCTGTAATAAGAATTTAGACCAACTTGAGGACTTAGGAACTATCTCGATCGGTCGTAGTAATATACTCCACCATTCTTCCAAAGTGAATTCTACCTTAAATTTGACTCCTCCGATCCACCATCGCACGGGGACAGTAAGCTTCAGCCAATGCAGAGCTATAATAAGAATGTTGATCGACCTAAGGACTTACAAACTACCTCAGCCAACCATAGGAAAATGTTCTATGAAAATATTCTACCACCAAACTCCAAATTTGGTCTTCTTATGTTATGAATTGATGACCTGACCCATTAAGTGACTATCACTTGGGCTTCGCCTATTGTATACATCCCCAACGTAGGCCCTTTTCTTTCCTTTTATAAAGAATTCACCGCCTTTCTTTAAATAGGGTTTCCTGGCTTCTCTCCTCCAACTTTTCAAATTCTCCAATGTTGAAGCATCCCCTTCTCCCACTACTTGGCTTCTGAATTTTCCCTCCCTTCTGCGTATAATGACTTCACTTCCTTTTTCTCAAAGATGAAGGCAACCATGCCAAGCACTGTTTGTCGGAAGTGTTGGAGGATCGTGGCCCAGCTAGAAGGGGGGGGGTTGAATAGCCTCGATGATCGTAGATGGAAATCGATTGCTTAATTGTCTACGAAAGTGATTAGTGCAGTGGAAATGCTAAAATAAAAACAATAAAGACAAACAAAGAGAGAAAAGAGAAGCAAACGCTAACGCCAAGATGTAACGTGGTTCACGACCCTTGCCGCTAGTCCACAAACGATTCGTATGGAGAATCACTCCCTCAACAATCCACTAGTCTCTCCTTTAGCCCAAGCAAGGTGGAGGTAAATCTCTTTTACAACAATCACTCCATCTTACGATAAGATAGAAATAAGAACAAGAAGAGGAGTGTTAAAACATGTTGGGGACTTTGGAGTATGATTATAAGTGAAGCATTAACCTCTCAAAAGCCCCTAACCCTTCTTTTTATAGAGAAGAAGGGTTTCTTCCCATTGGGTAGGCGAAAATCGACTGATGCATGTCATCAATCGACTGCCCCTCTAACGGCCGACTTACAAGGGCTTCTGACTTGCCTTCGTCACCGTCGAACGATACTTCTGGAAGTCGACTGATGCTCTCATCAGTCGACTGCTACATGTGTAGCTGACTGATCAGTCGACTACGAGTGGTTCTGCGTTCGCGGACACCCTTCATCACCGACCGCCTTCCTTAGTAGTCGATTATCGAGGTAACAATGACCGCCATCCCTGGCGGCGATCCTGGACTGTAAACCCACC
Source organism: Wurfbainia villosa (assembly GCA_025175895.1). Lineage (NCBI taxonomy): Eukaryota > Viridiplantae > Streptophyta > Magnoliopsida > Zingiberales > Zingiberaceae > Wurfbainia > Wurfbainia villosa. The sequence goes on along the minus strand of CM046000.1, from coordinate 28,808,286 downwards.
ACCAAACAAACACCCGACTTAGAGCAAATGATTGCTATCTATAGAAGTTGACTGGCATCGGATAAAACCTCAAACAAAACACTTGTTTGAGCATCCGACACTTGACTTAGTCATTCGTCCAAGTTCACCTATGAGCTTCCATTACAATCGTTCAATCTCTCATCTCCCTTGGAGTCCCTCACTGAAGCTCTCTTCGTCCGTCCACGTTTCTCAGATGCACCAAGCGCACGACTTCCGCAATGCCATCCTTCACATCTCGCCCTAAAGTCTGCTTCTTTTGGCTTCACTCCAATGCTCCTCGTCCGGTGGTCCCTCGGATGCACCAAGCGCACGACTTCCACAATGCCATCCTTCACCGACTCAAGGACCCGAGCCATGAGATGGTGAACCCACCAATGCTATCATCAAGCTAACTCATGTGTGATTTACTAAGTCCTGCACAACTTAAACACACATATCAAATCAACATAATCAACCTAACTTAATCCTTTTGCCACACACATCAAAATCACATCATACATGGGTTGATTGCCCTAACAATCTCCCCCTTTTTGATGTGTGACAATCCGTTTAAGTTAGGTAGAATATTAACCAAATAAATAAAAAAGAAAAGCATGTAAGACAAATATGGGTATCAACCACTCCCCCTTAATACATGCAACTCCCCCTTAACAGATGCTAATTCTCCCCCTAGCATGATTAACTTAAACTCTACCATTTCTCCCCCTTTGACACCATCAAAAACATTACACACATGTTATATAACGAGGTATCAAAGTCTAATGGAAGAAAAATACCAAAACATGCTGAAAACACCCAAAATAGGCTGTGCACAGTTCCATCAGTCGATTGGGTCAGATAACCAGTCGACTGGCACCTAAATTTTAGCCTTTTCTTATTTTTGAATCCGATTTTAGAAATGCACTAATAATTTCAAAAAATCATGAAATTTGGGGAACATATTTCTGATGAGTCCCTTTATCAATGAAAAATGATTTTTTTTTAAAGAAAATTCATTCTATTTTCAAAAATTAGGCAAAAACTCAAAAATTATAAAATGTCTCAATTTTGTATCAACTTTAAGACCTAGTTTTGCCTTGAAACATTTTAAAACATCAATTCACTGTTTGCAAAACATAAAATGGTTTTAAATCATTTAAAATATCCAACTATGATCAATGAGCAATATGTCCTTTGGTTAAACATTTTCTTTCCCCATAGTTTATCTATGATTGCTATGTTATGATACTTTGAATGACCCATCTAAATGCCATAAGCATTAGTGAATCAATTGTATCATCCTAACATATCACCCATTGCTATGTTCTCAATCAAGTTAGTCTTATGGTGAATGTGAGATGTAACTAAAGGTATTTACACTTAACCATAAAGGTTAAGTATCATCCAAAACAACCAACATGATCATAACACAAACATTATCATAATTGCATATCATGATCATAAATCAAGTATTATCACAATATTACATATTATAATCATGAATCACATAAGTCATATATTACACCCAACCACAAGTCAACTACCCACAACATCATAAGTCAACCATTTAATAAGATATGAAATAAAATCATGTGTGGTTGACTATCCTAGATTTCTCTAACCCTTGAGGATTGACTTGGGAACCCAATATAAATTATTTCCAAGAGGGTTCACCAAGTACTCCTTAGGGATCCATTTCCTAGCTACCATTGTTATTTTAGATTGTCCCCTAGCAATTAAACAATGGTAGGCCTTCTCATTTTTGGATCCTTTGTAACCTAGGCCTTTCTTGTTGAAACTAGCCCTTTGGCTCACAATGATCATATTTAGGGTATTGGAGCCTATTGTGAATTTCTCTAGGGCCTTAGTAAGGAATTCTACCTTTTCCCTTAGGACCTTGTTCTCTTCTAAGCATGCATCATTAACACTAGAAGAATAATCATTCACATTTAAACATGCATTCTTCAATTTTTCTTCTAGATCCTTAATTTCATTTTGCATGCATTTTTTTTTTCTTTTTCATTCTAAATAAGTCCTTAGTAAAGCTAGTAATCCTGGAAATAATATCTTGAGTGGGTAGGCTTTTTACCTCACTTACCCAATTTCCTTCTTGCGATTCCGATGAGGATGCTCCCCCTACACTTGAGCTCTTCTCCTCACTTGTACTTCCTTCTTGCTCGGATGAGGTGGAGTCCAAGTCATTTATCCCCATGAGTGTGAGGCTTCTGAATCCTTCTTCCTCCGATGATGATGGATCATCCCATGTGGCCTTCAAGTTTTGCATTTTGCCCTTTCCTTTATCTTTCAATTTCTTCTCTTCCTTCTTCTTCCCTTCTTCATGTCATTCTTCTTCCTTTCATCCTTGCTCTTGTTCAAGAGAGGGAATTCATCTCTCATGTGTCCCTCTCCTTGACAATTGTAGCATATAATCTTCCTCCTTCTCCTATCATGAGACTTGTTAAACTTAAAATTTTTTAATGCATGTCTCACCTTTCTTACCATGTAGGCCTCTTCATTACTATTCATTGATGAGGAAGATTCTTCATCCGATGAGGAGGGTGGAGTCTCCTTCTTCTTTTCTTTGTCGCCCATAAGCGCTACTCCCCTTGGTTGACTCCTTGGTTCTTCTACTATACCTTCAAGTCTAGTTTCGTGAAGCTTCATAGTAGAGAAAAATTCTTCTAGAGTACTTACCTCTAGATTCTTTGATATGTAGAAGGAGTCCACCATTGAGCTCCACTTTGATGACCGGAGAAAAACATCTATTGCCTTCATGATCATGTCCCGGTTGGAGAGCTTCTCACCTACACTTGACAAACCGTTAATAATTTCTTTAAATCTTGAATACAAATAAAGTACCTTTTCTCCTTCATCTAGTTTTATATTATTGAGTTGAGATCGGAGAAGGTCCCTTCTTGCTAACTTGGCTTCGGAGGTGCCTTCATGAAGCTCTACCAATTTTTCCCACATCTCCTTGGCGCTTGCACATTATCCTATTCGGTTGATCTCTTGTTGAGGGAGCACGTTGTAGAGATGGTGCTTGGCTTTTGAATTTGCAAGGTGCTCCTCTCTTTTGCTTCTTAGTCCATGTCGATTTTTCTAATACCCTTCCTTCTTCATCCCTAGGAATCTCAAAACTGTTTTCCATAATAAGCATGATATCGAAATCGGTTTCAAAGAATACCTCCATTCTCTTCTTCCACCAAGAGAAGTCACCTTTGAATTTGGGTGGATGAATGTTCGAGCCGGCCATTTTGTTGATTGTTGCGGCAGTGAGTCCGACGACAATCTCCTCGCTCTGATACCAATTGTTGGAGGATCGTGGCCCGACTAGAAGGGGGTTGAATAGCCCCGATGATCATAGATGGAATTCGATTGCTTAATTGTCAATGAAAGTTATTAGTGCAGCGGAAATTCTAAAACAAAAATAATTAAGACAAACACAGAGAGAAAAGAGATGCAAACGCTAATGCCAAGATGTAACGTGGTTCACGACGCTTGACGCTAGTCCACGGATGATTTGTATGGTGAATCACTCCCTCAACAATGCACTAGTCTATCCTTTAGCCCAAGCAAGGTGAAGGTAAACCTCTTTTACAACAATCACTCCCTCTTACAATAAGATAGAAATAAGAACAAGAAGAAGAGTGTTAAAATGTGTTGGGCACCTGGGAGTATGATTATGAGTGAAGCATTAACCTCCCAAAAGCCCCCAACCCTTCTTTTTATAAAAAAGAAGGGTTTCTTCCCGTTGGGCAGGCGACAGTCGATTGATGCATCTCATCAGTCGACTGCCCCTCTAACGGTCGACTTACAACGACTTCTGACTTGCCATCATCACTGTCTAACGGTACTCCTAACAGTCAACTAATGCTCTCATCAGTCGATTTGTTGCATGCGTAGCTAACTAATCAGTCAACTACGAGCCATTTTGTGCCCGCGACACCCTTCATTAGTCGACTACCCTTCCTTGGCAATCAACTGATGGTGCAGTAGTAGGCTGCCATCCCTTGGAAGTCGACTGCTGGGCCAAAAGCCCACAAGTTGAACACTAGTCGAGTTCCATCGACTCAGAGTAGTCGACTGCTATCTATAGCAGTCGATTAGAGTCGGGTAAAATCTCAAACAAAATACTTGTTTGAGTATCCAACACTTGACTTAGTCATTCAGACAAATTCACCTATGAGCTACCGTTACAATCGCTCAATCTCTCATCTCCCTTAGAGTCCCTCACCGAAGCTCTCTTCGTCCGACCACGTCCCTCGGATGTACCAAGCGCACGACTTCTGCAATGTCATCTTTCGTGTCTCGCCCTGAAGTCTGCTTCCTTTGACTTCACTCCAATGCTCCTCGTCCGACGGTCCCTCGGATGCACTAAGCACACAATTTCCGCAATGCCATCCTTCACCGACTCAAGGACACGAGCCATGAGATGGTGAACCCACCAATGCTATCATCAAGCTAACTCATGTATGATTTATTAAGTCTTGCACAACTTAACACACATATCAAATCAACATAATCAACCTAACTTAAATCCTTTTCCACACACATCTAAACCACATCATACATGGGTTGATTGCCCTAACAGGAAGATTCAAAAGAAGCACGCTGATGCCATAGGAATATCTACCAGCCCCTCCTTTACACTAGCTGCACTGACCATCAACGACCCTCCTTTCGCACTCCTTCCCCTAACCCTACGTCTTCTCAGCCAGTAGTAATATCACTTTTACCTTCATCACATCCTTATGACACTATCTCATTCTATGTGCTATTAGAAGCACTCGCTCCAACTCCTACATTGCAAAACCCTAATTCCCCTTCTCCTTCACTTGCCTTCTCTGAAGAAATCTCCTCTACTATTGATGAACTTTTCCTCGTCGCCTCTTGTCTTCCCCCACAACATCCCCCTCCATATCCTCACCACCCTCACCAATGGGTCCTCCTTCCTCCTCTTTATTAGCCCCAAGGGATATAGATTCTTCTTCAACAATGTTGAACCCTAACTCCTCTTCTCCTTCTTTCTCCTTCACAATAGAAGTTATTCTAGATATCAGTACTTTTTCTCCTATCATTGCTTGGCTACCTCCAACGTTAATCAACCCCTCCTCACAAGAGATTTCCATAAATATTGTTTCCAGCATGCCTTCTGTTAGCACTCTCCCATCACCCTCCGAAGTTCGGGCTCCATCCTCCACTCCAGAATGTGACTTGCTTCCACTACTCCCTCTTCCTTCTCCTAATTTAACGCCTTCAAGAGATTTGAGATTTCTTCATCAAGAAGAATTAACACCTCAAATGGAAAGTATGCAACATGCCTTGGAGCTGGTAAATTCCTATGAACCTTCTCTTATTTGTTCTTGAATGATTCCCCTCCTATAACCCCTAATGCATAGGCTATGATGAACTATTAGGAACTAGGGCACTCCTTATCCTAGTATCAAGCTCAAGTCCATCAACAAGCTTCTCTATATACTCAAGCCAATCTGGTGGCTCAAGAGATAGCCCGACAAAGAGAAGAATCCCTCCTTCAAGAATTAGCTCTATGTCATGCTCAACTGACAGAGGTCCAATTGCAACAAAAGAAAAGTGAAGAGATAATATCAAACCTAAGGGTCAGGTAGCTAGGAAAATCTACAAGAATTCAAATTTACAGGCAGAAAGGGACAAAGCCTTTTCTCAAATGCAGAGACATAAGGTGTTGGTGCAGTCGGCTCGGGTTGACTCGAGTTTGACTCGAGTAGTATTTTGATGATAGACAAAACTTATGACATGGGATTATCATAGGAAAGTCCAACATGGAGTTGACATGGAAAATTCAAGCATGGGGCTTGGTGTGAAAAGTCCAAAGCATTGCGAAGTCGTGCGCTTGGTGCATTTAGGAAGTCTTGAGGACTTGTCAAGTTCACTAGGCTCAGGGTCCTTGAGTTGGTGAAGGATGGTATGTTGGTGCAGTGGGCACCAAAGTCGAACCGGTATTTTGATTATGGCAAAAGGCTCAATAGTTAAGGGTATATTTGTTATCTTACGAGCTCAATTAAGTGTGCAGAAATGCTAAAGTTGAGCGGAAGGTCTGCGACACCCGGTGGGAACCGAGGTAGTTGGGCAACGCCGGAGGGACTTCGGAGGAAGCCGAGGTACTCGGGTGAAGACCGGAAGCGAGGCTACAAGGTAAGCTCGTGTGAAAGCGAAGCAAGGTCGTTAAGCGTAGATCCGACCCAATACCTCTAATGGAAGGTCTAGGTCGAGATCAGATGGTTAGAACCATCGTACTTTATATTTTAAGCTAACTTGTACTGCAGTCCAAAACCCTTTGACTACAGTCAACTGCTAGTCAAGTTCCAGCCTCGAGAAGAGCTCGAATTTCAAGGGGGTGAATTTGGACTTGACTCGTGTTTTGGTACAAAGGGTGATGTGGCATCAAGGTGGACATCCAAACCATCACCAAGCTTCCTTGTGGTGGATGCCCAAAATAAGGTGAGTTGGCACAAGATGGTTGGCTCCCATGATGTGGCACAAGTTGAATGGCTCCAACAAGTTGGCGCCCAAGGAGGTTGGAGGTGGCACAAGGTGGTTGGATGAAACACCTCATCCTCAAGTTGGCGCCCAAGGAGGTTGGAGGTGGCACAAGGTGGTTGGATGAAACACCTCATCCTTGAGTTGGCGCCCAAGAAGGTTGGAGGTGGCACAAGGTGGTTGGATGAAACACCTCATCCTTGAGTTGGGATAAGAACCTCACCTTGGACACTACCTATGTCTAAATTCATAGATCAATATCCATAAATAGACATGTTCACTCCAAGCAAACAACAAGTATTCAAGAGCTCTCAACACGCCGTCGTAACGCCGCTACTACTACTCACATTTGCTACGACGAAGTGCCGCCGACAACGAAAGCTACATCTTCTACTTATAAGAGTTGTCGGTATATTTATTTAAGTTCTACTTCTTTAAATTGTCTTTGTGCTTTAATCGTAACAAGGAAAGGGGGAGTGTCCCTTTGCCTTGATTTCTTTTTGTAATCGTTGCTCCTACCTCCAACGAGGAGGAGTGGTTCTAGTGAATTGCCCTCCGTACGTGATCAAGGATCACTAGGGCCGTGGATTAGCAATCGAAAGATTGTGAACCACGTAAAAATATCTTGTCTACTTTATATTTCCGCTGTGCATTCTCTACTTGCTTTTTACTTATTGCAAATTGTTTTAACGACACCGTATCGCTATTCACCCCCCCCCTCTAGCGACACTTTCGATCCAACAATTGGTATCAGAGCCGGGGGCGCTAAGATTCGGTGAAACCACCAATCTAGCTTTGTTTTTCTTTTTTTCACAGATTTTTTATTTATTTATTTCTGTTTTCGTATAATTATTTCACTTGCTTATCTTCTCCTACATATAGAATTGCATTAGAGGCTTTAGGATCCGGATAAGGTTGTCCTTCGGGTTAGATCCCGAGTAAGGTTGTCCTCCGGAACTTCAACGACATTCGCATTTGATTGTTTATTTCTTTTTGCAAGTTACATTTTATATATCTTTTTACTTCAAGATTACTAATCCAAGACGAAAGTCTTGGAATATTCTTTCCGTGTGTGTTTTGCAAGATTCTTTTTCGTCGTTCTTCTTCTTGTTTTTAAATGGCCCATCTCGAAGGGTTTAGCATCACCGACCCCGTTTTACAACGGTAATGACTTTCGTTATTGGAAGGGTCGGATGGAATGCTTTCTTAAAACCCAAATCGAGATGTGGATCGTAATCCAAACCGGTTTCACACTTCCTATTAATGAAGATGGTGAATCTTTGGGTTACGATCAATGGTCAAATTCCATGAAAAACAAGTAGAAGCCGATGCCAAGGCAACTCAAATCTTGCAATGTGGGTTGTCCAAGGAAGAGCTCAACCGTCGGCCTTCATTAGTGCAAAGGACTTATGGACCAAGCTAGTGGAACTACACAAGGCACCGCGACACGAAGGTATGTAAAGAGATTTACTTTTAAATAAATTGTATAACTTGAAAATGCAGGAAAACGAGACCGCAACTCAACTACATGCTCGTATCCAAGACATCGTCAACCAACTCCATGCCATCGGACAAAAGGTCGAGAATCGCGACCTTATCAGGTATTCTCTTAACTCGTTTCCTAGGACCACCTTGTGGGCATCCATGGTCGATGCCTACAAGGTCTCCAAGGACCTTTCTAAAATTAGGTTAGGCGAATTGTTTTGAACTTGAATTACATGAGCAAACTAACGTGGTCCAGTGCCGAGAAGAGTATTGCGTTAGTTGCGTTCCAAGAAGAAGAAGCCCAAGCAAGCCACCAGGAGGAAGAAGACGATATCCAAGCTCTAATGGCCAAGCCGACCGAGCACGACTCGAAACCAAGAAGAGTCCGAGTCCGAATCCGATGATGAGCTTCCATTCAAGACAAGCCACGGATCCGTATCCGGTTCAAAAGAATCATTAAGGGTAAGTCGGTCGTTACTTAATACTTTGTATGGTGCAATTAAATTTTTAAATAAGAAACTAGCTAAGTCCGAGTTCAAGGTCGAGACCCTAATTGAGGAGGTTAACCTCCTCAAACATGAGGTCTCCCTAACCTCTTCGACTACTCGTATTCAAGAGGAGGACTCAACTCAAGTTGAAAAGCTTGAAGTTGAGAACTCGCTTTTGAAAACACAAGTCGAAGACCTTAGGAACACGTTGGAAAGGTTCACTTTGGGATCCAAGGGACTTGACCTCTTACTTGGATCACAAAGGGCCGTGTACAACAAGGCCGGACTCGGGTTTAACTCAAATACAACCAATAAGTCATATATGTCTATAGTAAACCAACATAAGAAAAATGTCCAAGCATGGGTCCCTAAGACCACTTTGATTTCAACTTTAGGATCTAACATGTATTGGGTTCCCAAGGACCAAATTCACTATGTGAATAGACCCACTCGATTCAATGGTCCAGGGGGAGCCAATACAAAATGTATTTTTGTTAAGTCTTAGAAATTGCATGCTTAGTTTTTCCTTTATTTTTAGAATGGTTAGATAGGACTCATAACCAACTAAAATCCTGCGAAAAGATTGAGCCTCGGGGAGCCTCTTTTCAAAAATAAACCAACTAAAATCTTACGAAAAGATTGAGCCTCGGGGAGCCTCTTTTCAAAAATAACTAGTTAGACCAAGATGTAGTCTCAAGTAAGTCGAGTTATCAATTTCTTGAAATTAGCTTTGTCTAAGGAAGTGGTCGTTGTTCCGATCAAAGAAGGCCTCGTGCCTCGCCACGACTGAAGCTAATCTCTTGAAAAGATTACTTGATGAGCTTAGACTAAATCGAATCTAACCTAATGTGGGTTAATTTAAATTCATTAAAATTAATCAAGTAAAATTGAAAGTCATCTCACAAGAACACATAGGAATAACATGTTTTGATCATGTAGATATTGGTGAGATGATTTAGGTTTAAAAACTTACAAACAACCCTTTAGTAATTCCATTGATCCTACACATAAGAGTCGAAGAAACCATTAATATAGTTTTCGACGAAGGACACGAACCCGTTCAATCCTTAACAAAACCAACTAGCAAATCAACTTATAGCGAACCCGACTCTGATCTTGAACTTGAATCTCGTCCTAACCCAAGTCATCCTATCGACCAAGTGATAGATGACCCTAACCCGAGTCACACTAAGACTCAAACAAATCATCCTATCAATCAAGTTATAGGGGTTCGAACTAGAGCTTCATATCGAAACCTTAGTCAAATCTCGTTAATTTCCAAAATCGAACCCAAAACTATTGAACAAGCACTTCTTGATCCCGACTGGATTATTGCTATGCAAGAAGAGCTAGCTCAATTCACTAGAAATGAAGTCCGGGAATTAGTACCACCACCTAAAGAAAAATCAATTATTGGAACAAGGTGGGTATTTCAAATAAACTTGATGATAAAGGTGAAGTAGTTAGAAATAAAGCTAGGTTAGTCGCAAAGGGTTTAGTCAAGTCGAAGGTTTTAGATTACGATGAGACCTACGCCCGTGAGCTGCATCCATCCGAATGTTGTTAGCATATCGCACATCGAGGTTTTAAATTGTTTCAAATGGATGTCAAGTCAGCATTTTTGAATGGATACATTAAGGAAGAAGTTTACGCTACCAACCTCCGGATTCAAAATCTAGATAAACGACCATGTCCTTAGACTTAAGAAAGCCCTATATGGACTCAAACAAGCCCCAAGAGCTTGGTACGAAGGCTTCGATCTATCTTAAGTCCAAAGGATTCAACCAAGGTTTAGTCAACCTTATTCGTTAAAACCGTAGGAAAAGAAATCTTTATAGCCCAAATCTATGTAGATGATATAATTTTTGGAACTACCAACTCGATCCTCGCTAAACGAATTCATCTCACTTATGGAAAGTGAATTTGAAATGAATTTAGTAGGAGAGTTAAGTTTCTTCTTAGGTTTACAAATTAAACAAACTAAAGATGGAATATATTTACATCAACAAAAATATACTAAGGACTTAATAAATCGATTTGGAATGCAAGATGCTAAAATAATTAATACACCTATAGCAACTAATGTTAATATAAACGAAGATGTAGAAGGAAAACCCGTTGACCTAAAATACTATAGGAGCGCAATAGGAAGTCTCCTATACTTAACCGCGAGCCGACCCGACATTTTATTCAAGCGGTAGTATGTGCGCAAGGTTACAAACCTGTGCCAAGGAGTCTCACCTAACCCTAGTCAAGCGTATCCTTAGATATCTAAAGGGCACGCTAAACGTAGGTATTTGGTACCCTAGATCTACCGAGTTTAATCTAATCGGCTACTCCGACTCCGACTATGCGATAGTAAACTCGATAGAAAGAGCACGAGTGGTTGTTGTCAAATCCTCTCGAGTCTAGTGAGTTGGTGCAGAGGAAGCATTGCGTTGCCTTATCTACCACCGGGCCGAATACGCTATGCGATGGGTGAGTGTGTCTCACCTCGTGGATGAAGCACACTCTCCAAGACTTTAGCTTAATCTTTAACAACATTAAAAGTTAGGTATGTGCGTAATAGAGTAGGATTTAAATTTTTCTATATATGTACTCTATTTTTGCTTCTTTTTATGAAATTAGCCTAAGTCTTACCTTAGAAATCATATTGGGAACTTGCTTGGACTTACAAACCCTAAAATATATTTACAAACTTTTTGAGTTAAGGCAAAAGGGGGAGAAAGTCACAAAAGTAACCAAAATTAACCAAAATTAAAGGGGAAGAAAGTAAACAAAATTATTACCTTTTATATTAAGTAATTCCGTTTACTTAAGCAACTATTAAGGGGGAGTAAAAATTATTTTTCAAGAACTCACCTTCGGTCAAGGGGGAGGTTACCTCAAAGGGGAGAACTTGAAACAATAATATTTCTCACTCATGGTTAATCTTTATGCTAGCTCACTCATGCTTAATCTTTATGCTAGCTCATTCATACTTAATCATTATGCTAGCTCATTCATATTTAATCTTTATGCTAGCTCATTCATATTTAATCTTTATGCTAGCTCATTCATGCTTAATCATTATGCTAGCTCATTCATATTTAATCTTTATGCTAGCTCATTCATGCTTAATCATTATGCTAGCTTCGTTATGTTTAATTTTTCCTTAACTTTTGTGTCGGTTTGCCATGAATCAAAAGGGGAGATTGTTGGTGCAAGTGGGCACCAAAGTCGAACCCAGTATTTTGATTATGGCAAAAGGCTCAATAGTTAAGGGTATATTTGTTATCTTACGAGCTCAATTAATGTGCGTAAATGCTAAAGTTGAGCGGAAGGTTCGCGACACCCGGTGGGAACCGAGGTGGTTGGGCAACGCCGAGGGACTTGAGGAAGCCGAGGTACTGGTGAAGACCGGAAGCGAGGCTACAAGGTAAGCTCGTGTGAAAGCGGCAAGGTCGTTAAGCGTAGATCCGACCCAATACCTCCAATGGAAGGTCTAGGTCGAGATCAGATGGTTAGAACCATCGTACTTTATATTTTAAGCTAACTTGTACTGCATTCCAAAACCCTTTGACTACAGACAACTGCTAGTCAAGTTCCAAATGAGAAGAGCTAATTTCAAGGGGGTGAATTTGGACTTGACTCGTGTTTTGGTACAAAGGGTGATGTGGCATCAAGGTGGACATCCAAACCATCACCAAGCTTCCTTGTGGTGGACGCCCAAAATAAGGTGAGTTGGCACAAGATGGTTGGCTCCCATGATGTGGCACAAGTTGAATGGCTCCAACAAGTTGGCGCCCAAGGAGGTTGGAGGTGGCACAAGGTGGTTGGATGAAACACCTCATCCTCAAGTTGGCGCCCAAGGAGGTTGGAGGTGGCACAAGGTGGTTGGATGAAACACCTCATCCTTGAGTTGGCGCACAAGAAGGTTGGAGGTGGCACAAGGTGGTTGGATGAAACACCTCATCCTTGAGTTGGGATAAGAACCTCACCTTGGACACTACCTATGTCTAAATTCATAGATCAATATCCATAAATAGACATGTTCACTCCAAGCAAACAACAAGTATTCAAGAGCTCTCAACACGCCGTCGTAACGCCGCTACTACTACTCACATTTGCTACGACGAAGTGCCGCCGACAACGAAAGCTACATCTTCTACTTATAAGAGTTGTCGGTATATTTATTTAAGTTCTACTTCTTTAAATTGTCTTTGTGCTTTAATCGTAACAAGGAAAGGGGGAGTGTCCCTTTGCCTTGATTTCTTTTTGTAATCGTTGCTCCTACCTCCAACGAGGAGGAGTGGTTCTAGTGAATTGCCCTCCGTACGTGATCAAGGATCACTAGGGCCGTGGATTAGCAATCGAAAGATTGTGAACCACGTAAAAATATCTTGTCTACTTTATATTTCCGCTGTGCATTCTCTACTTGCTTTTTACTTATTGCAAATTGTTTTAACGACACCGTATCGCTATTCACCCCCCCCCCTCTAGCGACACTTTCGATCCAACATGGTATTGTGAAGTCGTGCGCTTGGAGCATCCGAGGGACCGTCGGACGGGGAGCGAATGGAGTGAGGCCCAAGGGAAGCATACTTTGAGGGCAAGAGACGCGAAGGATGGCGTTGCGAAGTCGTACGCTTGGCCATCCGAGGGACGTAGGCCAAGGGAAGAGAGCTTCGGTGGGGAACTCCATGAGGGATGAGGTGGACTTGGCCAAGTGGCTAAGACTGAGTGTCGGATGCTCAAACTTGGTGTTTGAGGGTTTACCCGACAGTTGGATACTCAAACAACTTGGTGTTTGAGGTTTTACCCGACATCAGTCGATTGAAATAAGTGTCAGTCGACCGCTCCAAGTCAACTAGGGTTCGACTGGTGTTCGACTGACCAAGTTCTAGACCAACAGTCGATTGCCGAGGGAAGGCAATGATTATCGATGCCATCACGATCGATGATGGGATCACCGATCGATCGGGCGATTTCGGCACGAATGGTTTCAATGGATCGCACTAAGCACTCGATCGATGGTTACTACCGATCGATGTGTATCATCAGTCGACTGATGGGTGATCCATTGGAACTTGACCAACGTGGATCTGGCCGTTATGAGACAATGGCTACAGGACAAGTCGACTGGTGGTCATGATCAGTCGACTGATGGGTGCAGAGTCAACTCGATGCAGGTTATAAATGGAGCTCAAGATGGAGGATTTTGCCAAGACTTTAAGGGTGAAATTGGAGGGGAATTGCTACTGCATTCCAGACCTTCTCAGAGCCAACCAAAGCAAGCAACAAACAAGTGATCAAAAGCAATCGATGAAAAGTGTTCTTTGTATTGTATTTGTATTCTTGTTTGTATTTCTATATTACTTTGTAATTGCTTGTACGAGGTTTCTCCACCTCCGACGTGTTATCGAGAAGGAGTGTTAGTTAGTGTTGTGTGCATAACTAGAGCTTGGTGTAGGGTCGATATGTGGCCGGCTAGAGGGGGGTGAATAGCCTTTGTCATAGACGATGGAATTTGTTCGTTCGTTGCTCGTCTACAAAACTATTAGCGCAAGCGGAATATGCAAACACAAACAATTAAAGACAAAACAAAAGAAGAATAAACACAAACGCTAACACTGCAATGTAACGTGGTTCACAGCTGCGCCGCTAATCCACGGTCCGATTCGTCCACGGTGAATCACTCCTTAAGCTTTCACTATTCTCTCTTTTACACAAAGCTAGGTGGAGGTAACCTCTTTACAATCCCTCTTCTTACAATAGAATGAGAATTAACACAAGTAGAAGAGTGGAAAAACCCTTAGAGAACTTTGGGAGATGTTATGAGTTGAAGCATTAGCCCCCCAAAGCCCCACACCCTTCCTCTTTATAGAGGAAGAGGGTTTCTTCCCGTTGACACAGGAGCAGTCGACTAATGTCCCTTTCAGTCGACTGGTCCTGTAGCCGTTGCCCAATAATGGTTGCTTTCCATGTTGGATTCCATCCAATGTCACCATCATCAATCGACTGATCTTACCATCAGTCGACTGATTGACCTATCAGTCGAGTGCTCACGAGCTCGACTCGCTTTTGTGCCTGACACTGCCTTCATTAGTCGACTGCCATTCCATGGCAGTCGACTGATGGTCTGCCATTCGACTACCATTCCATGGTAGTCGACTGCCATTCCATGGCAGTCGACTGTGAAGGATTTAGCTTATCGAGTCCGTGAGGGGAAACTTTGCTTCCCACTTCACCTCGGTCGTTTGTTCATGGCGATTCCATCGATGTCCCCGGATTAAAAATATTTAATCCTAGACAAAAGGGATTTCCCAAACAACCAAGTCATTGTCGTGCTATTCGTTTAGAGAGGTCACTTGAACAAACTCGTTGTTCAAGCGACCATCCTCTATTCTACGAGTAGTCGCGGAATAGACGATGTCCGGATCGCCGGTTTTTGTGTTTATGTTCGGGATCCAAGTATTATTTAGCCACATACATAAAGTAAACATCCACACAACACATGAATTTGATTGAAAAGAAATTATAAACATAATATAAAAGAACATTAATCAAAATAAACAAGATTATACCTCTTGTTATACCTCTAGATCTTCTATTGTATGTCCTTCCTCCTTTTGGACGTCGTGTGGGCGACGATCTACCAAAAGTTGAAGCCTCCTAGATCACCAATCTTCCTTTCCTTGTTCACTCCGAACAAAGAAAGATCATAAAACAAAACTCATCTTCCTATCTAGAACCAGCCACCAAGTCAATAAACTCGATGTTGCCGCCGGCCAAGGAAGAGAACATAGAGTATGGGAACCAGCCAAAGGAGAATCAAAGAGGGCATGGGCGCTGGCCAACACTTGTAGAAGAGAAAGGAAAGTAATCCTTCTCCTTGTTGCCGCCCAAACCCTAAACGTAGTTCTCCTAATTTCCAACCAAGGATGAAGGGAAGAAGAATAGGTTGAGCTCCAACCAAGGTAGAGGGAAGAAGGAAGAGGGGTCGGCCAACCTTAGGAAGAAGAAGATGAATCCCTCCTCCACTTGTTGCCGCCCACCATCAACCCCCAAAACCTAACCCTAGCCGCCCACTCCTATTCCTATCCCAACTAGGATTGCTTGGCACCCAAGGGAAGCAACCCTAATGCCATCCATCATAAGCCATAGATGAAAGGGAGAAGCTTGGGCATCGGCCAAACCAAGGAGAGAAGAAGGAGGAAGGGGTTCGGCCACCTAAGGAAGAAGAAGAAGAAGAAAAACTTTCCTTAATTGTGGCCACCCAAAACCCTAATCCTCCCTTGCTCTTGCCGCACAAAACCCTAGCCCCCTTTCCTCTTGTTGTGTCTTGCCGCCCACCCCTAGTCCACCCTTTTATAGAGTTAGGGATAAGCCTTGGTTTAATCTCCACCATTGGTTCTAGGGATTTAATCTCAACCATCGGATCTAGAGATTTAATCTCGACCGTCGGATCTTAGAGATTTAATCTCTACCTTTGGATCTAGAGTTTTGTTTCTATCCATTGGATCTAAGCTTCATGAGGTGTTAATAGGCTACAATAGGGACCATGAGGAGGAGTTGGATCTTGGCCACCCATGGATCAAGCTCATATAAAGTCCGATCCATTAATGATAATCCAATCCACTAAAGGATTATCATTAATCTACCACACCAACCCCCATAAGTTAATATGGGCTCCATATATAATTTGTACATTTTCTCCTCGTGTTTAAGATCTCGAATGTCCGTCGATTAATTAATTTACTGACCATTAATTAATCAACATCTAACTCCATGAGTAGTACCACTCAACCTTTTCATCATGCCGGACCAAGTCCACCTGCAGGGTTTACATGATGAACCTTATCAGCTCCTCAAGGGGACATTGATAGCTGCATTTTTTATTGCGCCATTTTTACTCGTTGATTAGATCTTTTAGGCTCTTTGATGGGATAATTATTGTTATTCTGGATGTTTTTACATATTGAGCCTATTTACGATTAATTGCATTAATTCGTATAATTTCAGTATTTTTCACGAATTTCATGTGATTTTGTAGGAAACATATAATGAGGATCTAATTGGAGCAATCGCAGCCGTCGATCCGGATCAGATCTGAGCTATTTTTAACCGTCCGATGAATATAGCTGATTTTAAGCCATCTATTCAGATCTTGAGAGATCTCATCCATACATTTCGATCTGAACATCTGAGCCCTTCCTCCAGACTCGATCGATCGTAAACCGTGTCCTATATATTAGGTTGATGATGTCCCCTTGAAGAGCTCATAAGGTTCATCATGTAAACCCTGTAGGTTGACTTAGTCAACATGATGATAAGGTTGAGTGGTACTACTCGAGGAGTTAGATGTTAATTAATTGATGGTTAGTAAATCAATTAATTGACGGACATTCGATATCTTAAACACGGGGAGATGGATGTACAAATAATATATGGAGCCCATATTAATTTATGGGGGTTGGTGAGGTAATTCAATGATGATCCTCTAGTGGAATGGAACATCATTGATGGATCAAGTTTGTGTGGTTCCGATCCATCGGGCGGCCAAGATCCAACTCCTCCTCATGGTTCCTATCGTAGCCTAATATAAACCTCATGAAGTCTAGATCAAATGATGGAAAACAAACCTCTAGATCCGACAGTTGGGATTAAATCCCTAGAACCGACGGTTGAGATTAAATCCCTAGATCCGACGGTTGGGATTAAATCCCAAGAACCGACGGTTGAGATTAAATACCTAGAACCGACGGTTGAGATTAAAATCTCTAGATCCGACGGTTGGGATTAAATCCCTAGAACCGACGATTGAGATTAAATCCCTAGATCCGACGGTTGGGATTAAATCCCTAGAACCGACGGTTGAGATTAAATCCCTAGATCCGACGGTTGGGATGAAACCCTAGATCTGACGGTTGGGATGAAACCCTAGTTCCGACGGTTGAGATTAAAACCCTAGAACCGACGGTGGAGATTAAACCAAGGCCTATCCCTAACTCTATAAAAGGGTGGCTTAGGGTGGGCGGCAAGGATGGATGTGAGAGGATGGATGATGGAAATTAGGGTTTAGCCTCTCATTGCTTGGGCAGCAAGAAACCCTAAGGAGGAAACCCTAATTGGATTAAGGTTTGGCTCCTTTGTTGGGGTGGCAAGGTTTGGAAGGGAGATTGGGCGGCAACTTGTGGAGGATCTCTTCTTCTTCCAAGATGGTGACCGGCTCCTAGATCTCTTCCCTCCACCTTGGTTGGGCGGCAAGTAAGCCTAAGGAGGAAACCCTAACTAGGGTTTGGCTCCTATGGTTGGGCGGCATCTATAGGAGAGGAGCTCTTCTTCTTCCTAGGGTGTGGTTCCGATCCATCGGGTGGCCAAGAACCAACTCCTCCTCATGGTCCAAGTAAGCCTAAGGAGGAAACCCTAACTAGGGTTTGGCTCCTATGGTTGGGCGGCTAGGGTTTGCAAGAAGGTGGGTGGCATCTATAGGAGAGGAGCTCTTCTTCTTCCTAGGGTGTGGCCGGCTCCTTCCTCTATTCCCTCCACCTTGGTCGGAGCCCAACATATTCCCTTTCACCTCTTTACTCCATCTTAGCCGACGGCACTAGAAGCTAGGGTTTGTCCCTAGTTTGGTTCCTTGGTGGTTTCCATTTTGTTCTCTCTATTCTTGGGGCCGGCGGCATCAATCCTTTGTGGATTGGTGGTTGTCTCAAGCAAGAAGGGAAAGAAAGTTCTTCTTTCTTTGGATTGAAGAAGATCTAGGAAGCTTCAACTTGTGGAGGATCTTCACCCACACGAAGTCTACAAGGAGGTTAGGACATACGATAGAAGATCAAGAGGTATAAAAGTTTTACAACTTTTATTATTGTTCTTTGCGTGTTCTTATTGATATGCTAGATTATGTTCTTTATGTTAGTATGTATTGATTATACTAGTTTACATTTGTATGTATTTGTATAATCATGGACCCCGAAGTTAAACACAAAAACCGGCGATCCGTCCGTCGTCTCTTCCGCGGCTAACCGACTAGAAGAGTTGTGTTGCTTGAACAACTAGTTTGTTCAAGCGATCGCTCAAGTCGTTAGCACGACGACGAATTAGTTGTGCTTAGGAAACTCATCCCATCCGGATTAGTTTTCATTAGTGAAAATTTTAATCCGGAGACATGGGAGCCAATGAGCCTCCGAGGAATAGCACGTTGCCAACAGGTTCATCATGTAAACCCTGCAGGTTGACTTAGTCAGCATGATGATAAGGTTGAGTGGTACTACTCGAGGAGTTAGATGTTAATTGATTGATGGTTATTAAATCAATTAATTGACGGACATTCGATATCTTAAGCACGGGGAGATGGATGTACAAATAATGTATGGAACCCATATTAATTTATGGGGGTTGGTGACGTAATTCAATGATTATCCTCTAGTGGAATGGAACATCATTGATGGATCAAGTTTGTGTGGTTCCGATCCATCGGGTGGATAAGATCCAACTCCTCCTCATGGTCCCTATCGTAGCCTAATATAAACCTCATGGAGCCTAGATCCAATGATGGAAAACAAAACTCTAGATCCGACGGTGGAGATTAAATCTCTAGATCTGACGGTTGAGATTAAATCTCTAGATCCGACGGTTGAGATTAAATCCCTAGATCCGATGGTGGAGATTAAATCTCTAGATCCGACGACTGAGAATAAATCTCTAGATCCGACGGTTGAGATTAAATCCCTAGATCCGACGGTTGAGATTAAATCTCTAGATCCAACGGTTGAGATTAAATCTCTAGACCCGACGGTTGAGATTAAATCTCTAGAACCAACGGTGGAGATTAAAACAAGGCTTAAGCCTAACTCTATAAAAAGGGGCTTAAGGTGGGCGGCAAGAATGTTGGTTGTTTTTGGGGATTAGGGTTTTGCCTATCATTAGCTTGGGCAGCAAGAAATCCTAGGGAGGTTAGGGTTTGGTTGGGCGGCTAGGGTTTGGAAGGTGGAGTGGGCGGCAACAATAGGAGAGGTTCTCTTCTTCTTCCTAAGGGGTTGCCGACACCTATCTCTCTTCCCTCTACCTTGGTCGGCGCTCAACCTATTCCTCTTCTCCTCTTCACTCCCTCTTGGTCGGCGGCACTAGGAGCTAGGGATTGTTCCCTTGTTTGGTTCCTTGGTTGGCCATCTTGTTCTCTCTTTTCTTAGGGCCGGCAGCATCAAGTCTTTGTGGCTTGGTGGTTGGCTCAAGCAAGAAGGGAAGGAGAGTTCTTCTTTCTTTTGATTGAAGAAGATCTTGGAAGCTTCAACTTGTGGAGGATCTTCGCCCACACGAAGTCTACAAGGAGGTTAGGACATACGATAGAAGATCGAGAGGTATAAAAGTTTTACAAGTTTTATTATTGATCTTTGCATGTTCTTATTAATATGTTTGTATGTATTGATTATACATGTCTACATCCATATGTATTTGTATAATCATGGACCCCGAAGATAAACACAAAAACCAGCGATCCGTCCGTCATCTATTCCGCGGCTAACCGACTAGAAGAGTTTTGTTGCTTGGACATCTAGTTTGTTCAAGCGATCGCTCGAGTCATTAGCACGACGACGAATTTGTTGAGCTTAGGAAACTCATCCCATCCGGATTAGTTTTCATTAGTGAAAATTTTAATCCGGGGACATGGGAGCCGACGAGCCTCCGAGCATGCCATCAAATTGTTATCCGAGCCACGGTTTCCGGTTTTGTGTATTTTAGATTCGGTTACTTTCATGCACTTATCATATATTGTGTATGCCGGATGATAGTAGGATGTGCGTAGGATAACTTTTTTGTTGCAGGCATAAGTTCCAACTATTATGGCTATATATGTGTGTATGTGATTGCATGTGTGTGTGATTGTATATTATTTGAATCCTCGGAGTTGACGAGGCTAAATTAGTATTTAATTTTTGTAATTAAATACGGCATTTTTTAGCCACTCATTTTAGTTTACTTTCGATCTAGATTATTTGTACACTCCTTCATGGAGTATAGAATCGATGGATGTAAATTAAAATAGTTTATCTTGGCTCGGATCTCTTTGGTGACTTGCACACGGGAAAAGGTGGAGCGGACGAGGTGGCGACACGATGGGACGCATATTGGAGAACAATGCCATAATAGTTGGGAAAATTCTATTTTTTTCCATATTTATTGCTGATTTGTTTTATATGCATGTTGTGTGTGCTTGAAAATTCCTCACTGTCAATTTACTAAGTGGGAGAGGGACATTTTAATTAATTCCCGCGGCCTCCATTACAATTTGACGTGTGATGCAACAAACTTGCGCGTCGGCTCTGAGTGCCTTCCTCCCCATCGGATGAGTTTGTTTGCGGATCACTAGGTCAAATAATGGTTATAGGAAATTATTTAAGAGCGTGTGTGCTTCTCCATCGGTAAGGCACATAATCCGAGATAATTCCCTTAGTATCGTGTAATGGTGCACACTTAGATGCAAATAAAAAGTATCCTCCCCATCGGAGTCACTACTTTTATTTGTAGGGCCAAAGAGGAACCAACTATTAATTTTATTTGTCAAAAAGTATGGTTGACAAGATAATAAAATTAATGGGTTAAACCTCCTCTTACAAATGTAGAATTCGTATACATCCACACTATCGTATGTACCTACTTCATGGGCAATGCTTTGCAGGGGTTCCAGGAAACTCGACGACTAACTGAGGGAGAGATTACCGTCTTCATGGGCAATGCTTCAAAGGTGGCGGCTATTGCAGTGGGAGACATTTATTTATCTTTTGATAGGAATAAAGTTTTGGTTTTGAGAAATTGTCTTTATGTACCTACTTTTAGAAAGAATCTAATTTCAGTTTCTAAATTATTTCTGGATGGATATTCTGTTTCTTTTAATAATAAAGTTATTATAAAAAGGAATAGAGAGATTATCTGTTCTGGTACATTGGTTGGCAATTTGTACACTCTTGAACCGAAAACTCCCACGATGCCTATAGAAGTGAATAACTCATCTTCTAGTCTAATAAGAGAAAATAACCTTCGAAAATGAACCAGACATATCTTTGGCACCTAAGACTTGGTCATATTAACCTGAGTAGAATTCAAAGGTTGATAGCTGATGGACCCTTGGGTTTATTAGTGGTGAAAGATCTCTCAACCTGCAAGTCTTGCTTGGAAGGTAAGATGACCAAGAGGCCTTTTAAGGCTAAGGGGTATAGAGCCAAAGATGTATTGGAATTGGTTCATTCTGATTTGTACGGTCCTATGTCTATCAAGGCTAGAGGTGGCTTTGAATACTTTGTCTCTTTTATAGACGATTATTCAAGGTATGGATACATTTACTTGATGCACCGCAAGTCTGAATGCTTTGACAAGTTCAAAGAATTCAAGGCTGATGTGGAGAACCGTCAAGGTAAAAGTATCAAGAAACTACGTTCTGATCGTGGTGGCGAGTACCTCTTGGGAGAGTTTAGGAGTTACTTATCAGAGGCTGGGATTCAATCCCAATTGTCCGCACCTGGCACACCCCAGCAGAATGGTGTGACGGAGCGAAGGAATAGGACTCTTATGGAGATGGTCAGATCGATGATGAGTTATTCTGAGTTACCTGATTCGTTCTGGGGGTTTGCTCTAGAAACGGCAGCACACATTCTGAACTTGGTTCCATCTAAGTCAATACCCTCTACTCCCAAAGAATTGTGGACTGGGCGAAAGCCTAGTCTAAGACATATTCGGATTTGGGGTAGTCCAGCACATGTGCTGAAGGGAGATGCTGGTAAATTGGAATCTCGTACAGAAGTACGCTTGTTTGTTGGCTACCCTAAGGGAACGAAGGGTGGTTTGTTCTATAGTCCTAGAGATCAGAAGGTGATCGTGAGTACAAATGGCACATTTCTAGAGGAGGACTATGTGATGAACCACAAGCCCACGAGTAGGATTGTTCTTGAGGAGTTGACAGGGGAAGTCCCGACTTCAGTACCACCGGTACAAGAGGAAATACCACAAGTCACTGCACTATGTGTCACAGAGCATACATAGGAGGCACCTCGTCGTAGTGGGAGGGTTGTTAGACAACCCGTGAGATTCATGTTCTTGGGAGAGTCTTCGGACTTAGTCCCTGGTGAACATGAACTTGATCCCTGGACATATGACGAGGCACTCCAAGATAGAGATACGATATCTTGGCAAAGAGTGATGAATTAAGAGATAGAATCTATGGATTCTAATCATGTCTGGGAGCTAGTAGAACCACCCGATGGTGTGAAAGCCATTGGATGCAAGTTGATCTACAAGAGAAAGAGAGGAGTAGACGGGAAGGTTGAGACCTTCAAAGCTAGGCTTGTTGCTAAAGGGTATACTCAGAAAGTTGGTATCGATTATGAGGAGACCTTTTCACCGGTAGCTATGCTTAAGTCTATCCGGATTATCTTATCTATTGCTACTCATGAGGATTATGAGATTTGGCAGATGGATGTCAAGACAGCTTTCCTTAACGGAAGTCTTGAGGAAAACATCTATATGAAGCAACCAGAGGGATTCATTGCAAAGGGCAAAGAGCATCTTTTGTGTAAGCTTAATCGGTCCATTTATGGATTGAAGCAAGCTTCTAGATCTTGGAACATCCGCTTTGATGAGGTAATCCAGTCATATGGATTTATTCAAAGTCCGGATGAGCCTTGTGTATACAAGAGATGTGATAAAAACATAGTTGTATTTCTTGTATTATATGTAGATGACATTTTGTTAGTTGGCAACAATATCAGAGTGTTATCAGACGTAAGGGTATGGTTGTCCAATCAGTTTGATATGAAGGACTTGGGAGAAGTGGGACACATCCTTGGGATCAAGGTGATAAGGGATCGCAAGAAAAGGATGTTGTGCTTATCTCAAGCTTCATACATTGACACTATCCTTGCTCGTTTTAGCATGCAGAACTCCAAGAAAGGTTTTCTACCTTTTAGGCATGGAGTACCTTTATCTAAAGAGATGTGTCCCAAAACATCAAAGGAGATAGAAGAGATGAAGGCGGTTCCTTATGCTTCAGCAGTAGGAAGCCTCATGTATGCTATGCTATGTACGAGACCAGATATCTACTTTGTCGTGGGCATGGTTAGCAGATATCAGAGTAATCCTGGACAGGGACATTGGACTGCGATAAAGCATATATTGAAGTACCTGAGAAGGACTAGGGATTATATGCTGGTTTACCGGGCAGATCAATTAGTCCCTGTGGGTTACACGGATTCTGATTTCCAATCAGATAAGGACAACAGTAAGTCTACCTCGGGGTTTGTGTTTACTTTTAGAGGTGGAGCCATAGTATGGAAGAGTGTCAAGCAGAAATGCATAGCGGACTCTACCATGGAAGCTGAGTATGTGGCAGCCTCTGAGGCAGCCAAGGAAGCTGTATGGCTCAGGAACTTCTTGATGGACTTGGATGTGATTCCTGGTTTGCCCAGAACTATCACAATTTATTGTGATAACAGTGGTGCAATTGCAAACTTGAAGGAACCACGAGCCCATAAGGCGAGTAAACACATAGAGCGCAAGTACCACCTGATACGAGAGATCGTAAAGCGAGGAGAAGTAGCTGTCGCCAAGATTGCATCAGAGGATAACCTGGCGGATCCATTCACAAAGGCCCTTCCAGCGAAAGAATTTGATAGGCATGTGGAGGACATGGGGATCAGATGTATGGCAGTGTGATGACAACATAGTCTTTTAGTATAAGTGGGAGATTGTTGGATTGTATACTGAAAGCCTAGCTCTTTTGTATGAACATTTTTATTTTGAAATAAGAATCACATGATCATTGTTTTCACTTTATATTTATTATATGTGTGTATATTGTCTAATACTTTACATTGTAGATAACATGGTGCTTGGTGTGGCACAGAAGATCATGTTATCAGTCCCTTGTAGAATATAAGTAGTAGCTCACAACCAAAATGGTTTTGGACAAACCATTGGCATGGTTGTAGTGTAGCTTGGTATTGGTTTGTCTTGAACATAGAGTTACACTAGTACACTTAGGTGTATTGAGCAGGACTGACATAGAGGTGATTCAATTTATTGCTGACTACATAATTGAATCGGACCTCGGATATTATGTTGTACATGCTCTTAATCCCGATTTAATAACAGGCACATGTACTTAGTATTTATTTCTTTGATTTACCAAAGGGTGAGATTTAAATGGATTAAATCAATATGCCCGGTAAGTTGGGAAATGATATTATTTACATGGTGTGCCGTTAATTATAGGAGGAAATCGTGTCCTACATATTAGGTTGATGATGTCCCCTTGAGGAGCTCATAAGGTTCATCATGTAAACCCTGCAGGTTGACTTAGTCAACATGATGATAAGGTTGAGTGGTACTACTCGAGGAGTTAAGATGTTAATTGATTGATGGTCAGTAAATCAATTAATTGACGGACATTCGATATCTTAAACACGGGGAGATGGATGTACAAATAATGTATGGAGCCCATATTAATTTATGGGGGTTGGTGAGGTAATTCAATGATTATCCTCTAGTGGAATGGAACATCATTGATGGATCAAGTTTGTGTGGTTCCGATCCATCGGGTGGCCAAGATCCAACTCTTCTTCATGGTCCCTATCGTAGCCTAATATAAACCTCATGGAGCCTAGATCCAATGATGGAAAACAAAACTCTAGATCCGACGGTGGAGATTAAATCTCTAGATCTGATGGTTGAGATTAAATCTCTAGATCCGATAGTTGAGATTAAATCCCTAGATCCGACGGTGGAGATTAAATCTCTAGATCCGAGGGTTGAGATTAAATCTCTAGATCCGACGGTTGAGATTAAATCCTTAGATCCGACTGTTGAGATTAAATCTCTAGATCCGACAGTTGAGATTAAATCTCTATATCCGACGGTTGAGATTAAATCCCTAGAACTAACGGTGGAGATTAAAACAAGGCTTAAGTCTAACTCTATAAAAGGGGGCTTAAGGTGGGCAACAAGAATGTTGGTTGTTTTTGGAGATTAGGGTTTTGCCTATCATTAGCTTGGGCGGCAAGAAATCCTAGGGAGGTTAGGGTTTGGTTGGGCGGCTAGGGTTTGGAAGGTGGAGTGGGCGGCAATAATAGGAGAGGTTCTCTTCTTCTTCCTAAGGGGTTGTCGGCACCTATCTCTCTTCCCTCTACCTTGGTCGGCGCTCAACCTATTCCTCTTCTCCTCTTCACTCCCTCTTGGACGGCGTCACTAGGAGCTAGGGATTGTTCCCTTGTTTGGTTCCTTGGTTGGCCATCTTGTTCTCTCTTTTCTTGGGGCCGGCGGCATCAAGTCTTTGTGGCTTGGTGGTTGGCTCAAGCAAGAAGGGAAGGAGAGTTCTTCTTTCTTTTGATTGAAGAAGATCTAGGAAGCTTCAACTTGTGGAGGATCTTCGCCCACACGAAGTCTACAAGGAGGTTAGGACATACGATAGAAGATCGAGAGGTATAAAAGTTTTACAAGTTTTATTATTGATCTTTGCATGTTCTTATTAATATGTTTGTATGTGTTGATTATACATGTCTACATCCATATTTATTTGTATAATCATGGGCCCCGAAGATAAACACAAAAATCGGCGATCCATCCGTCGTCTATTCCGCGGCTAACCGACTAGAAGAGTTTTGTTGCTTGGACAACTAGTTTGTTCAAGCGATCGCTCGAGTCGTTAGCACGACGACGAATTGGTTGAGCTTAGGAAACTCATCCCATCCGGATTAGTTTTCATTAGTGAAAATTTTAATCCGGGGACATTGGAGCCGATGAGCCTCCGAGCATGCCATCAATTTGGACGAGCGGGATTTGCGAAGGGCGTCACATTGAGGGTAACACTCTCAACTTCTAGATCTAAGGTAGATCTAGGTTTACTTAGCACATACATGTTTTTATTTTAATATATCTTCGCACGGATCCACGGCCGGACTTCTGGGTTTTCGCAACGCAAAAAGCGGTTTTTGTGGCTCGGAAAGTCCAACAATCGTGGCATACGATATTCTCGGTGTTTTGAGGTGTTGGTTGATTTTAAAATTTTATTGTTTAAGGAATCAATAATTTTTTAAAATCTAATATTTTGATCTATGTGATTCTTAGGTTTTTCAAAAATGACTTTCAATCCACTTGCTGTGATACTAAAGGAGAATAAACTTACTGGACCCAATTATGTTGATTGGAAAAGGAATCTTGATATTGTCTTGACTACTGAGGAGTACAAGTATGTACTCTTCGAAGTGTATCCTCCTAAGCTTGCAGATGATTCTGGGGAAAAGGAGAAAGAGAGTTATAAAAAGTGGATTAAGGCTGATAAGATAGCACGGTGTTACATTTTGTCTTTTATGTCAAATGTATTGCAACATCAGCATCAAGTCATGCACACTGCTTATGACATGATGCTCAATCTCAAGGAACTTTTCGGACACCAGAATCGGGCTGTGAGGCAGGAAGCCATGAGGAACTTGATGATGACCACCATGATCGAGGGAACACCCATGAGGGATCATGTTCTCAAGATGATGGCTCATCTGAATGAGTTGGAAGTCCTTGGAGCTGAGATCGATGGGGAAACCCAGGTCGATATCATTCTCCAGTCTCTACCTAGGAGTTTTGAGTAGTTTCTCCTGAACTACAACATGAATAAGAGGTTGTATTCATTGGCAGAGCATTTGACAGAACTCTAGGCAGTAGAGGGGCTTTTTCGTCAGAGTGCTCAAGCTCAGGCCATGGTTGCTCAGAAGGTTTCAACTTCTAAGCCGAAAGGCAAGAAGAAGAAGAAACAAGGTGGAGCAAAGGTGGCGGGAGGATCTCAGGGAGGAGTGAAGAAGCCGAAAGACAAGTGCTTCACTTGCAAGTAGACTGGACATTGAAAGAAGGACTGACCCAACCGGAAGTAGAACAAAGGTATATCTTTTGGTCTAGTCGTTGAAACATGTTTAGCGGTGTTATCTACCGGCACTTGGTGTGTAGATACGAAGTCACAGATCATGTCTGCAATACTTTGCAGGGGTTTCAGGAAACTAGATGACTAGCTGAGGGGGAGATTACCATTTACTTGGACGATGCTACGAAGGTGGCGGATATTGCAGTGGGAGATGTTTATTTATCTTTTGATAGGAATAAAACTTTGGTTCTGAAAAATTGCCTTTATGTACCTTTATTTAGAAAGAATTTTATTTCAGTTTCTAAATTATTTTTGGATGGATATTCTATTTCTTTGAATGACAGAGTTGTTATAAAAAGGAATAGGGAGATTATCTGTTCTGGTGCATTGATAGGAAATTTATATATCCTTGAACCAAAAGCTCTCACGATACAAATAGAAATAAATAACTCATCTTCTAAATCTAATAAGAGAAAAGAACCTTCGAAAATGAACCAAACATATCTTTGGCTAAGGCTAGGTCATATTAACCTAAGTAGAATTCAAAGGTTGATAGCTGGTGGACCTCTGGGTTCATTAGTGGTGGAAGATTTCTCAATCTACGAATCTTGCTTGGAAGGTAAAATGACCAAGAGGTCTTTTAAGGCCATGGGGTATAGAGCCAAAGATGTGTTGGAATTGGTTCATTCTGATTTGTGTGGTCCTATGTCTATCCAGGCTAGAGGTGGTTTTGAATATTTCGTCTCTTTTATAGATGATTATTCAAGATATGGATACATTTACTTGATGCGCCACAAGTCTGAATGCTTTGACAGGTTCAAAGAAATCAAGGCTGATGTGGAGAAACGTCAAGGTAAAAGTATCAAGATACTACGATCTGATCGTGGTGGTGAGTACCTCTTTGGAGAGTTTAGGAATTACTTATCAGAGGCTGGGATTCAATACCAATTGTTTGCACCTGGAACACCGCAATAGAATGGTGTAGCGGAGCGAAGGAATATGACTCTTATAGAGATGGTTGGATCGATGATGAGTTATTTTGAGTTGTCATATTCATTCTGGGGGTATGCTCTAGATACGGTAGTGTATATTCTGAACTTGGTACCATCTAAATCAGTGCCTTCTACTCCCACAGAACTGTGGACTGGGTGAAAGCCTAGTCTGAGACATATTCAAATTTGGGGGAATCCAACACATGTGTTGAAGGCAGATGCTGGTAAGTTGGAACCTCGTACAGAAGTGCACATGTTCGTAGGTAATCCTAGAGGAACGAAAGTTGGTTTGTTCTATAGTCCTAGAGATCAGAGGGTGATCGTTAGCACGAATGCCAGATTTTTAGAGGAAGCAGACTATATGATGAACCACAAGCCCATGAGTAAGATTGTTCTGGAGGAATTGAGAGGGGAAGTCACTACTTCAGTACCACTAGTACAAGAGGATATACCACAAGTGACTGCACTGCGTGTCACAGAGGATACACAGGTGATACCTCATCGTAATGGGAGGGTTGTTAGATAGCCTGATAGATTTATGTTCTTGGGAGAATCTTCTGATTTGGTCCTTGGCAAACATGAACCTGATCCCTGGACATATGATGAGGCAATCCAAGATAAAGATGCATTATCTTGGCAAAGTGCAATGAATTCTGAGATAGAATCTATGGATTCAAATCAGGTCTGGGAGCTAGTAGAACCACTCAATGGTGTAAAAACCATTGGATGTAAGTGAATCTACAAAATAAAGAGAGGAATAGACGGGAAGGTTGAGACCTTCAAAGCAAGGCTTGTTGTGAAAGGGTATACTCAGAAAGAGGATATCGATTATGAGGAGACCTTTTCACCGGTGGCCATGCTTAAGTCTATCCGAATTCTCTTATGTATTGCTGCTCATATGGATTATGAGGTGTGGTAGATGGATATCAAGATAGATTTCCTTAATGGAAGTCTTGAGGAAATGATCTATATGAAGCAACCAGAGGGATTCATTGCAAAGGGAAAAGAGCATCTTATATGCAAGCTTAATCGGTCCATTTTATGGATTGAAGCAAGCTTTGAGATCTTGGAAAATCCACTTTGATGAGGTAATCCAGTCTTATGGATTTATTCAAAGTCCGGATGAGTCTTGTGTATACAAGAGATGTGACGGAAACGTAGTGGTATTTTTTGTACTATACATAGATGACATTTTGTTAATTGGCAACAATGTCAAGGTGTTATCGGACGTAAGGGTATGGTTGTCCAAACAGTTTGATATGAAGGACTTGGGAGAAGTGGGACACATCCTTGGGATCAAGGTTATAAGGGATCGCAGGAAAAGGATATTGTGCTTGTCTCAAGCTTCATACATAGAAACTATTTTGGCTCATTTTAGCATGCAGAACTCCAAGAAAGGTTTTCTACCTTTTAGGCATGGAGTATCTTTATCTAAAGAGATGTGTCCTAGAACATCAAAGGAGATAGAGGAGATGAAGATGGTTCCTTATGCTTCGGCAGTAGGAAGCCTCATGTATGTTATGTTATGTACGAGGTCGGATATCTACTTTGCCGTGGACATGGTTAGGAGATATCAGAGAAATCCAGGACAAAAACATTAGACTGCAGTAAAGCATATATTGAAGTACCTGAAAAGGACTAGGGATTATATACTGGTATACCAGGCAAATCAATTACTTCTTGTGGGTTACACAGATTTCAACTTCCAATCACATAGGGATAACAGTAAGTCTACCTCAGGTTTTGTGTTTACTTTGGGAGGTGGAGCCATTGTATGGAGGAGTTTCAAGCAGAAGTGTGTGGCGGACTCCGCCATGGAAGCTGAGTATGTGACAGCCTCTAAGGCAGCCAAAGAAGTTGTATGGCTCAGGAACTTATTGATGGACTTGGATGTGATTCCTAGTTTGCCCAAAACAATCACAATTTATTGTGATAACAATGGTGCAGTTGCAAACTCGAAGGAACCACGAGCCCATAAGGCAAGTAAATACATAGAGCGCAAGTACCACTTGATACGAGAAATCGTAAAGCGAGGAGAAGTTGCTATAGCCAAGATTGCATCAGAGGATAACCTGGCAGATCCTTTCACTAAGGCCCTTCCAGTGAGAGCTTTTGATAGGCATGTGGAGGGAATGAGAATCAGATGTATGACAATATGAGGACATCATAGTCTTTTAGTATAAGTGGGAGATCGTTGGGATGTATACTGAAAAGTCTATCCTTTGTATGAACATCTTTATTTTTGAAATAAGAATCACATGATCATTGTTTGCATATTTATGGTTATGCATATTGTCTGATACATTACATTGTAAATAACATGGTGTGTAGTGTCACACGAGAGATCATGTTATCAGTTCCTTGTAGAGTATAAGTAGAGACTCACAACCGAGATGATTTTGGACAAACCATTGGTATGGTTGTAGTGTAATTTGGTATTGGTTTGTCTTGACCATAGAATTACACTAGTACACTTTGTGTGTATTGAGCAGGACCGACTTAGAGGTGATTCAATTTATTGCTGACTAAATAATAAATCAGACCTCAAATATTATGGTGTACATGCTCTTAATCCCGATATAATAACGGGCACATGTACTTAGTATTTATTTCTTTGATTTATCAATGGGAGAGATTTATAGATTAAATCGATAGGCTCGGTAAGTTGAGAAATGATATTATTTACATGGTGTGTCGTTGATATAGGAGGAAACCGTATCCTATATATTAGGATGATGATGTCCCCTTGGGGAGCTCATAAGGATCATCATGTAAACCCTGCAGGTGGACTTGGTCCGGCATGATGATGAGGTTGAGTACTACTACTCATGAAGTTAGATGTTGATTAATTAATTGTCAATAAATTAATTAATTGATGGACATTCGAGATCTTAAACATGGGGAGATATTTGTACAATTAATATATGGAGCCTATATTTATTTATGGGGGTTGGTGAGGTAGATCAATGATAATCCTCTAGTGGAATGATTTTTCATTAATGGATCGGACTTTATGTGGGCTGGATCCATTGGGTGGCCAAGATCCAACTGTTGGTGCAATCGGCCCAGGTCACGATTTACCAGACTCGAGTTTGACTCGAGTGATGTTTTGATGTTTGACAAAGGGATTTGACAAAGTGGTTTGGCATTGATGTTTGACATTAATGTCGGTTAATATGTTGGGGAGATTGTTGGAGCAATCGACCCGGGTCATGTTTGACCGGACTCGAGTTTGACTTGAGGAAGACCTTGATGGTTGACTGGGGTTGACCATGTGATTATGGGAAAGTCCAAGCATGGGTCTTGGCAAGGTAAAGTCCAAGTCATGGGTACTTGGCATGGAAAGTCCAAGTGGGACACTTGGCATTTGGTAAAGTCCAAGCCATGGGTACTTGGCATGAAAAGTCCAAGTGGGACACTTGGCGCATGGAAAGTCCAAGTCATGGGTACTTGGCTTTTGGGAAAGTCCAAGTCTTGAGTACTTGGCATGAGAAGTCCAAGCATGGGTCTTGGCAAATGGAGAGTCCAAGCATGGGTCTTGGCATGGAAAGTCCAACATGGGTTGGCAAGGGAAAGTCCAAGCTTGAGTCTTGGCATTTGGGAAGTCCAAGGGGATTGATATTGGCGGTGTAAAGTCCAAGCGGAGTCTTGGCGGCGTAAGTCCAATGTGCCTTGGCGGTGTAGACACCGTTAGCATGACATAGCCGAGGGAAGCACTTGGAGGCTAGCGCGATGGATGAACAAGTCATGGATGACTTGGAGGGATCCGAGAGGCGTGAGGCTGATATAGGTGGCTAGAAGGCTTATGTCTAGGCTAAGGGTGGTCTAGCAAGTATGGGGGCACCATACTTGGGTTAAAACCTCATTCTTGAGGTTGGCAGTCGACTAGCATTATGGCCGGTTCGACTGTCGTGAGTCGACAAGTTATTTGCCGTTTAAGAGCCTCTGCAGCGGTCGTGCTCATTGGAGCGATCGGCCCGATGTTTATGCGATCGCCGGTCGGCGATCATTGCTAGTTCACCGCGAGCAGAATGCTCCGTGGCCGTAGGCGGTCGACTCGCGTTAGCGATCGGCGCCAATGTTGGCGATCGGTGCCAGAGTCCCGTTGGAACTTGTCCAGCGTGGATTGAGCCGTTGTCTCACGACAACATGGCATCGATCGACCGGGACTTATGGCGGTCGGTGATAGGCGGAAATCCATCCCACGCGAGGATAAAGGAGCTATTCATGGAGGATTGGATTAGATTTTTGGGAGCTTTGGTGAAGCGATTTGAAGGCGATTTGCGAGTGCATTTCAGGGTCCTTCAAGCTCATCATCCAAGCAACCAACAAGCACTCAAAACCCTAGTTTGTAAAGTGTTCTTTACATTTCCTTTGTATTTGCTTGTATTTCTTTCGTTTATTGTTGTAAACGTTTGTACGAGGTTTCTCCGCCTCCGACTTGTTGTCGAGAAGGAGTTTATTGATTAGTGATTGCATTGGCGTTGCTAGAGCTCATTAGAGCGCTCGATCCATGGGTAAGGCCGTGTGGTTCCGAACCACGTTATATCCTTGTGTTCGTGATTGTATCTTTTCGTTATTGCTTTTATTATTTCTATTCCGCTGTGCATAATGAGTTTTGTAGAGCCGATCGCGAATGAATTCCATCTACGCACGAATTCAACGCTATTCACCCCCCTCTAGCGGCCTCAAATCTCCAACAAGTGGTATCAGAGCAAGGTTGCTCTTCAACGGATTAACAACCGGGAGCAAGACGCTAGAGGGTAAAAGATGGAAGTCCAAGATCAATTAGGTTTGGACATCAACACACCGGTGCCCTACACTCTATACGGACGAGAAGGATTCAATTCTTGGAAGGGAAGAATTGAGGATTTTATTATGATGAGAGACTTTGAGGAATGGTCCATTTTGATGGATGGATTTGAATATCCAAGAGGACCAAGAGGTGGATTCCTCAAAAAGAAGAGATGGACCGAAGAGCAAGTTCAAGCATCTGAGAAAAATGATAAGGTGATAAAATTTTTAATTGATTTAATGCCTACCAATATCTTGTGTATGTTAGGTAATTATGTAGATGCTAAAGAGTTATGGAGCCAAGTGGCAAAGCTCCATGAAAACTCATCATCGGTCCAAGAAGAAGAAGAGGAAGAAGCATCCACTTCCGGATCGGAGAAGGAAGTAGAAGAGGTGGAAGAAGCATCCACTTTTATATTTGACAGGGAGAGACCATCTACACCGGAGCCGGAACAAAATAAAGAAGATGTCTCAACCTCCGGTCAAGATGCAGAAGCTTCGACATCCGGTCAAGATGAAGAAGCCCAAAGTCCAATTCCGGTCTCCATTAACCTAGGTAACTCAAACATATGTGTTAATAATAAAATGCATATTATATGCTTTGAGTGTAGGGAGAAAGGACACTACAAGAGTAAGTGTCCTAAACGGGTTAAGAAGACTCCACCCGTGCCAAAAGTCAAGGAGACCGGTGCCTCAATGCAAAAGAGCAAGGAGCAAGTGATTTGCTTCAAATGCC
The DNA here is from genome assembly GCA_025175895.1 of Wurfbainia villosa. Lineage (NCBI taxonomy): Eukaryota > Viridiplantae > Streptophyta > Magnoliopsida > Zingiberales > Zingiberaceae > Wurfbainia > Wurfbainia villosa. The sequence continues at coordinate 28,774,392 of CM046000.1, read as the reverse complement.
GGCTACCGGGACATTACCGGAGTCAATGCCCAAGAGGGAAGAAGAAGGGGCAAGAAGGAGCTACACAAGTAGGGGGAGCCTCTAGGGCAAACCCTAAGGTATATTTTAGTAATGCATCTTCTAATTTAAATGCTAAAAAGCATGCTAGGAACGTTATTTCTCTTGTAATTTATGAAAAGCATGCTAATAGGAATAAATATTTTTGCTTAGGAGCTAAGAGAGTCCATGTAGGAAATAGGGAGAAATTTGGGACTAATGTCCCTAAAAACAACTTATTTAAGGACAAACCTAGGTCAAATAACTCAAGATCAATTTTACCTAGGGAAACAATTAGAAAGGTGCAAGAGCACCTAGGTCTAAACCCTAAATGGACTAGGCATATGCCTAGGAAGTCAAATGCCCAAGATTTAGATCAAAATTCTAAAATTGGGCAATTAGAAAAGGAAAATCAAGTCTTGAGGTCAAGGCTTGAAAAACTTGAAAAGACCCTTAGAAATATACAAAACCAATTTAAAGGGTCTAATGGTCAAAGTCAAAGGTCCAAAAGTCAAAGTCAACACCAAGGACCTAAGAGTCAAAAGTCAACCAAGGGCAAGCAAGGTTTGAGTCACAAACCTAAGCCTAAGGTAGCTTACCATAGTGTTCCATTAGATTATGGAACACTGACTAGGTCTAGGAAGACCAAGGTCAATAGGGAGGTTATCCCTAGAGTTGACCAAAGGGTGTGCCTAGTGGCTAGGATTTCTAGGAAACCTAGGGTGGCCACTAAGAAGGTTGCAAGGGGAGTTACCCCTAGAGTCAACCTAGGTAAGACCCAAATGACCAAGGCTAACAAGCCTAGGAGGGTCATTAGGAAGGTATCTAGGGAGGTTATCCCTAAGGAATACCTAATTAACCCTAGGAGCTCAAATCGGTTTTGGGTTCCTAAGAGCGTGATTGATTCATGCTAGGAGGTGGGTTTAGGATGTGCAAACCTTGAGTGGATGGGTAGTTAACTCAACCATGATAAAGGTGGCATTTTAGGTTATTTTCAAGGTTATGGATACCTTGGAAATAGGGTTGAATTATAATCCTAAAAGATTTTAGTGCCAATGTTAGTTATGAAGTTTGATAAAATGATCAAATTAGCACAATTAGGGTTTAGAGTGTTAGTGTGCTATTTTGGGCTTTTGGCACACTAGGGAGATTAGGTTAATATGGCAAAATATAATTAATTATATGAAATGGAAATTAATATTAAAATTTAGGTATTACTATACCTATATATTTTATATGCCATGCTTTGTTTGCCATATAACATGTCATGACATCATGCTTAGTTTTAATCATATAAAATGTCATGATCATGTTTAGGGTTTAGGTTAATGTCATGAGTTTTTAGTTTATATCACATATCATGACATCATGATCATTGGCCATGTTTTAATTTTTGCTATCATTATGCCATGATCATTTCATGCATTAATGTGATTGAAATTGATTTAAGGACTATGGCATGACTTGAAGTCCCATTTATATGGAAATCAAGTAGGGTTGCCTTAGAGAATGCATGAAACCCTAGATTACGATGAATAAAACCCACATCTCACATCCAATTGACATGTATGTGTATTTATACACCTTAGATACATGTGAGATGCTAGGATATGAGTTGAGTTCAAGGTGCATAGTTTTTGCATCTAGATGAACTAAAACTCATCTTGTTTCATTTGTGGATCATTGGGAAAGCTTGTGTACAAGTCATGTGCATAGAGCCCAAGGAATATGATCCAAAATAAGGTTTTGAAAACATTTTAAAATCATTTTGAAAAACCTTGGTGAAGTCTATCTTTTGATAGCAATCACCATTGATAGAGTTGATACAAAATAGGGCCAAAACATTGAAAATTTCAATGGTTTTGAGTTTTGTATCAAACTCACTATTTTATGGGTAAAATAATTTTCAAATATTTTTCGCCCATTGTGTGTGTCATAAGTATTATACGTATGAATTTTTACGATTTTTTGAATTACGTATAATTAGTTATGAATTTTTAAAATTCATTTCTGATAGCTGAAAATTGAGATTTTCAATTATCGATCAGGTATACAATGTGGCGATCGTGATGTGATGTGATCGGTGATTCTTGTCGAGTCATTGGTTTGTTTAGCCCGTGTTCAGCTATGGAAAAGGTTCCTAATCACTCCTAACCCTAGGATATGCTTTAGGAAGCATTATAAAGGATGAAAATCCATTGGATATGGATTAGGAGCTGTGTTAGGTCAAAGTATCAAATTTAGGGTGAGTGAAAGTTCTATGTTGAACTTAGAACCTTAATTTTGATGGTTTAGAGTTCCTATTGGCTTAGGGGCTTCCCAAGGACATTGTTGGTGCAATGGTCAAGGGGGAGCAAGCCTTTAGGAGGAGGTATCCATCTTGGGATGATGGATGTGTTTTTCTCCTTGAAGAGGAGAAGTTATTGGGAGAGTGACATCAATTGGAAAATTGATGGGTTTTTGATACCCAATTTGGAAATTGGGAGAGAGTATAGGATTGCCTCTCTTAAGTGATATGTGACTTATCACTAGGAAGATGGTAGGCATCCTAGGTATTTATTTTTGGATCAAGGGGGAGATTGTAAGATCTCATTGAGACATGAGACATTGACCTCCTTGGAGAGAAAACCTTTTTGATGTTAGTCAAAAAGGGGGAGAATGTTTGGGGGAGAATGTTTGGGGGAGAACATTTGGAGAGTGTTTACCAATTTGGGATAATTGGTAAGGGATTTGAGTTAGTGGTCTAACTCAGATGATTTGTTTGGTTTTTGTCAAACATCAAAAAGGGGGAGATTGTTGGTGCAATCGACCCAGGTCACGATTGACTAGACTCGAGTTTGACTCGAGTGATGTTTTGATGTTTGACAAAGGGATTTGACAAAGTGGTTTGGCATTGATGTTTGACATTAATGTCGGTTAATATGTTGGGGAGATTGTTGGAGCAATCGACCCGGGTCATGTTTGACCAGACTCGAGTTTGACTCGAGGAAGACCTTGATGGTTGGACCGGTTGGACTATGTGATTATGGGAAAGTCCAAGCATGGTCTTACAAAGTCCAAGTCATGGGTACTTGGCATGGAAAGTCCAAGTGGGACACTTGGCATTGGGAAAGTCCAAGTCATGGGTACTTGGCATGAAAAGTCCAAGTGGGACACTTGGCGCATGGAAAGTCCAAGTCATGGGTACTTGGCTTTTGGGAAAGTCCAAGTCTTGAGTACTTGGCATGAGAAGTCCAAGCATGGATCTTGGCAAATGAGAAGTCCAAGCATGGGTCTTGGCAAATGGAGAGTCCAAGCATGGGTCTTGGCATGGAAAGTCCAACATGGGTTGGCAAGGGAAAGTCCAAGCTTGAGTCTTGGCATTTGGGAAGTCCAAGGGGATTGATATTGGCGACGTAAAGTCCAAGCGGAGTCTTGGTGGCGTAAGTCCAATGTGCCTTGGCGGTGTAGACACCGTTAGCATGACATAGCCGAGGGAAGCACCTGGAGGCTAGCGCGATGGATGAACAAGTCATGGATGACTTGGAGGGATCCGAGAGGCGTGAGGCTGATATAGGTGGCTAGAAGGCTTAGGTCTAGGCTAAGGGTGGTCTAGCAAGTATGGGGGCACCATACTTGGGTTAAAACCTCATTCTTGAGGTTGGCAGTCGACTGGCATTATGGCCGGTTCGACTGCTGTGAGTCGACTTGAGTTCGACTGCCATTTAAGACCGCTCATTCACCATCGAGCACGACGATGCTCGTAGGCCGATCGGGGCCGGGATCGATCGCTGGCCGGGCAATGATCGCTACCAATGTTCGATCAATCGCTAAGAGGCCCGTTGGAACTTGTCCAACGTGGATTGAGTCGTTGTCTCACGACAACAGTGGCATCAGTCGACTGGGGACTTATGGCAGTCGACTGATAGGCAGAAATCCAGCCCGATGCAGGATAAAAGGGAGCTGTTTATGGAGATTGTGGGATTAGATTTTTGGGAGCTTTGGTGAGGCGATTTGAAGGCGATTTGCAGGTGCATTTCAGGGTCCTTCAAGCTCATCCAAGCAACCAACAAGCAAGCGCTCAAAACCCTAGTTTGTAAAGTGTTCTTTACATTTCCTTTTTATTTGCTTGTATTTCTTTCGTTTATTGTTGTAAACATTTGTACGAGGTTTCTCCGCCTCCGACTTGTTGTCGAGAAGGAGTTTATTGATTAGTGATTGCATTGGCGTCGCTAGAGCTCGTTAGAGCTCGATCCGTGGAGTAGGAACCGTGTTGTTCCGAACCACGTTATATCCTTGTGTTCATGATTGTATCTTTTCATTATTGCTTTTATTATTTCTATTCCGCTGCGCATAATGAGTTTTGTAGAGCCGATCGCGAACGAATTCCATCTATGCACGAATTCAACGCTATTCACCCCCCCTCTAGCGGCCTCAAATCTCCAACACCAACTCCTCCTCATGGTCCCTATTGTAGCCTATTAAAACCCTCATGAAGCCTAGATCCGATGGTAGAAAATGAAACCCTAGATCCGACGGTGGAAATTGAATCTCTAGATCCGACGGTGGAGATTGAAAGGAGGCTTAAGCCTAGATCCGATGGTAGAAAATGAAACCCTAGATCCGACGGTGGAAATTGAATCTCTAGATCCGACGGTGGAGATTGAAAGGAGGCTTAAGCCTAGCTCTATAAAAGGAGGGCTAGGGCTTGGGCGGTGAGAGCAATTGAAAGGATTAGGGTTTTGCTCTTTGGCTTAGGTGGCTAGGGTTTGGAGAGGCTTTGGGCAGAAACTAGGGCAAGGCTTTGCTCTTCTTTCTTTGGTTAGCCGGCGCCCATATCTCATCTTCCTTCTCTTCTTGGCCGGCGCCCATCTCCTTTCTTCCTCAAGCTTTGGCCAGCGACAACTAGGGAAAGGCTTTGCTCATCTTTCTTTTGTTGGCCGGTGCCCATCTTCCATCTCCCTCTCCTTGGTGGCCGTCGGCAACAATAAAGAAGCTTTGCCCATCTTCCTACCCATCAGGCATGGGGTACACCTTTCGAAGTCTATGTGTCCGCGCACAGAAGACGAGAGGATTTGCATGAGTAAGATTCCCTATGCATCCGCAATAGGATCTATCATGTATTCTATGTTATGTATGAGGCTCGATATATCGTATGCTCTGAGTGTCACAAGCAGATACTATTCTGATCCTGGAATGGATCATTGGGTGGTTGTTAAGATGATCCTTAAGTATTTAAGAAGAACTAAGGATGTGTTCCTAATATATGGAGAAGGGGACATGGTGATACGCGGGTATACGGATGTCAGCTTCCAGACAGACAAGGATGATTCCATGTCTCAGTCTGGGTACATGTTCACCTTGAATGGGGACGCAGTGAGTTGGAAAAGTTCCAAACAAGACACTATAGCGGATTCTGCTACTGAGGCAGAATACATTGCAGCTTCTGAAGCAGCAAAGGAAGTGGTTTGGATTAAGAAGTACATTTCTGAACTTTATGTGGTCTCATCAATGATCCAAACATGTGCTTCGCCGCTATCATCTGATCAGAGAGATCATAAGTAGGAAGGAAATACAAATCGAGAAGATTCCCACTAAAAGGAACTTAGCAGATCCTTTAACTAAGGCCTTACCTCAAAGTAAGTTTGAGGATCATGTTAGAGCATATGGTATTGGATACCGTGGCGATTGACATTGAGCCAAGTGAGAGTTTGTTAGTAATATATGAGAGGTGTCCTAAGGCAATCGCCTTATGGTTGTACCATTTATTTGATAAATGAAGATTCAATATTTGAGTATACATGTTTTCATGTATTTGATTGGATCTTAAACTCATTTACTGAATGTCCACAATACGACTCACAGCATGAGAGAATTTGTGATTGGATCACAACTAGTGAGTATCTCTGCATGTGTAATTATGATGTATTAGAATTATCCCTAGTCGATGAATTGATGAATTTAGACACCATCAATTCTGTTGATACTAGCACGAGGTATACTCTTTGGTGTATCCAAGCAACTGATTCTCACTAGTTGGAGACATTGTGATGTCCAGAGTTAATCGTGGATGCTAGTTATGATAACTAGTTCATTAGAGTGACCAGCTGTAAGACTGTTGGTGCAATCGGCCCAGGTCACGATTGACCAGGACTCGAGCTTGGCTCGAGAGATATTTTGATGTTAGACAAAAACATATGACAATGTAATTGTCATGGTAAAGTCCAAGTCATGGGTACTTGGCATGGAAAGTCCAAGTGAGACACTTGGCATTTGGGAAAGTCCAAGCATGGGTCTTGGTTGTTGGATCGAAGCGGATCGCTAGAGGGGGGGTGAATAGCGATAAACCTTTTCTTTCGTTCGAATTTGTTTCAAGACAAATATAAGCAGCAGAAAGATAAATGAAAAACTAAAAGAGACAAATATATTTTTTACTTGGTTCGTAGCCTTCGGCTACTACTCCAAGGCCCTAGTGATCCTTGATCACGCACGGAGGGCAAATCACTAATGAGCTCCTCCTCGTTGGAGGTAGGAGTAAATCGAATACAAAAACTACGAAAGAGATTTGAGATAGAGGGACACTCCCCCTCTTCTCGTTACGATAAAACCACAATAAAGAAAAACTCAATGTAAGAATGGAATTAAACTAAGCTTATACTGACGACTCATAGATGGAAAGATGAAACCCTACTCGTTGTGTCTACAGAGCTTCGTCGCAGGAATGTCGGAGACTCGTAGCATACCGGAAGCACTTGGAACCTTTTGAATTGATGAAAAACCCTAGGACAAGCCCTCCTTTTATAGCCTTTGAGCCCCTCATCGAATGGGTCTTCAACCAATCACAAATGGGCACAAAACCTCCTTGAAAAATGGTGATAGAGCTTGACTCCTCGAGGCTGATCCTTAACCATCAGTCGACTGATGGCCATCATCAATTGACTGATGGTAGCATCAGTCGAATGCTGACCGCAGACAGTCGACTGATGGACGACAATCGAGTCCTCCAATTTGGCAATCGACTGATGCTAGCTGCAAGGCAAAGTTAGCTTAACAAAAACATTATTTTGACGGCCTTCGACCGTCCGATCTCGACCTAGACCATCGATTGGATGTCTTTGGTCGGATCTACGCTTAAGACCATCCCCATAAGGTGGATACGACCTCACTTACGCTCACACACATGAGCTAACCTCGATACTTACTATGTCGCTTTCACTTTCGGCCTTCCACTCGATTCCTTCGGTGCCCTCCGAAGTCACTCGAGTGTCGCCCGACCACCACGGCATCCTCTGGGTGTCGCTAGCCTTCAGCTCCAGCTTTAGCACTTTTCTGCACACTCGATTCAGCTCGTGAGATAATGATATATCCTTGACTTTGCATCTTTTGCCATAATCAAAATACAGGTTCGACTTAGGTGCCCCTGCACCAACATTGGCAAGGTAAAGTCCAAGTCATGGGTACTTGGCATGGAAAGTCCAAGTGGGACACTTGGCATTTGGGAAAGTCCAAGTCTTGAGTACTTGGCACATGGGAAAGTCCAAGTCTTGAGTACTTGGCACAAGGGAAGTCCAAGCATGGGTCTTGGCATGGAAAGTCCAACATGGGTTGGCAAGGGAATGTCCAAGCTTGAGTCTTTGCATTTGAGAAGTCCAAGGGTTTTGATATTGGCGACGTAAAGTCCAAGCGGAGTCTTGGCAGCGTAAGTCCAATGTGCCTTGGCGGTGTAGACACCATTAGCATGACATAGCCGATGGAAGCACCTGAAGACTAGCGCAATGGATGAACAAGTCATGGATGACTTGGAGGGATCCGAGAGGCGTGAGGCTGATGGAGGTGGCTAGAAGGAATAGGTCTAGGCTAAGGGTGGTCTAGCAAGTATGGGGGAATCATACTTTGGCTAAAACCTCATGTTTGAGGTGTGCCAATCGACTGGTGTCATGTGGCAGTCGACTGGATGTAGTCAACTAGGGTTTGACTGCGAGAATTGCTCTAGCATTGGATCGCCATAGGTGGGCGATCGATGGATAGCTCATCCGATCGTGATCTTGTGATCGATCCGAGTGCCCGTGAAATCGGGCACAGAATGGAGTCGAGACTCGACTGGTTGAGTAAGGCTCTATTAGTCGACTGATGGGTATCATCAGTCAACTGATGATGGATCCGTTGGACTTATCCAACGTGGATCTAATCGTTGTCTCACGACAACAGTGGCATCAGTCGACTGATGGTCCCAATCAGTCGACTGATCGACTTTTTCCAGCATAGATTGAAGCTTTATAAGGAGCTCATGATGGAGGAAAATGATCCGGTTTTTGAGAGCTTTAGAGGCGATTTGTTGCTGCAAATCAGGTCTCCAAGTGCTAATCAAACAACCAAGCATTCAAGTAATCAAAAGCAAGTGTTGTAAAGTTTTTCTTTACTTGTCTTTCATATTAATTGTTGTAATTGCTTGTTTTTGTTTCTTACTGTTGTAAGATCGCTTGTAAGGGGTTTCTTCGCCTCCGACTTGTGTCGAGAATGAGTGTTTTTCATAGTGGTGTGTGATTGGCATCGCTAGGGTTCGTACGAACCCAATCCGTGGAGTATGAACCGTTCGGTTCCGAACCACGTTAAATATTTATGTTTGCATGGTGTATATTTCGCTATCATTATTAATTTTCTATTTCCGCTGCGCTAAAGAAATTATAGAGACAAACACAATGAATTCCATTATCGAATGAGCGCGACGCTATTCACCCCCCCCCCTCTAGCGGCTTCAAATATCCTACATTTGGTATCAGAGCCCAGGGCTCTTCTACGGATTAACAACCCGGAGTCAAGACGCTAGAGGAACAGGATGGAATTCAAGGAGAGATTGGGTGACGACATCAACATTCCGCCTTCCTTCGACCGCGAAGATTTCGTGTATTGGAAAGGTAGAATGATGCATTTTCTAATGTGTGATTTTGATAATTGGATTAGTGTCTTAGTAGGTTTTGACACTCCAAAAGACGAAGAAGGAAGAAAAATCAAGAAGAAGAATTGGAGTCAAGAACAACTCCGATACTATAACATCAACAATAAGGTAATGGGTATTTTGCTTAATATAATCCCTAATGATATTTTGATCAAGATAGGGGATTGTAAAGACGCCAAGGAGGTATGGAACAAATTGGAAAAATTCCATGAAGAGCCTCACTCAATCCAAGAAGATGAGGAGGATGAGGAAGAGAGCTCATCCTCACAAGAAAGTGAGGATTCGGAGGTCGAGGAGTGTTCGACATCCAAGGAGGAAGAAGTGGTGGAAGAGGTAGAATTAGAAGAAACCTCAACCTCTAGGATTGAGGGGGAGGGGATTAGAACATCTACACCGGAGCAACCCCAAGAAGAGCCTTCCACATCCGGTCAAGATGAAGAAGCTCCAATTCCGGCACCTTCCACCACCACCCTAGGTAACTCAAACATATTAATTAATAATAAAATGCATATAATATGTTTTGAGTGTAGGGAGCAAGGACACTACAAGAGTAAGTGTCCTAAAAGGATCAAGAAAGCTCCACCGGTTCCAAAAGTCAAAGAAGTCGGTTCCCCAACAACTAAAAGCAAGGAGCAAGTCATTTGCTTCAAATGCCGACAACCGGGACATTACCGGAATCAATGTCCGAAGGGGGAAAAGAAGAGACAAAATGGAGCATCACAAGTAGGGGGAGCCACTAAGGCAAACCCTAAGGTATATTTTAATAATGCTCCTTCTTTAGTTAATAGACAAAGCATACTAGGAATTTTAATTCTCTTGCAATTTATGAAAAGCATGCTAATAGAAATAAATACTTGTGTTTAGGAGCTAAAAGTGTCCACTTAGGAAATAAGGAGAAATTTGGGACTAATGTCCCTAAAAATACCTTACCTAGGGAATCTATCAAGAAAATACAAGAGCACCTAGGTTTGAATCCCAAGTGGACTAGGCATATGCCTAGGAAGTCCCATGCCCAAAGACCAAATCAAAATTCTAAAATTGGACAATTAGAATTAGAGAACCAAGCCTTGAGGTCAAGGCTTGAAAAACTAGAAAAGACCCTCAAGATTATGCAAAATCAAATGAAAGGGTCTAATGGTCAAAGTCAAGGGTCAAAAACTCAAAGTCAACATCTAGGACCCAAGAAACAAAAGTCAACCAAGGGCAAGAATGGTTTGGGTCACAAACCTAAGCCTAAGGTGGCTTACCATAGTGTTCCATTTGATTATGGAACACAAACTAGGTCTAGGAAGACCAAGTTCAATAGGAAAGTCATCCCTAAGGTTGACCAAATGTTGTGCCTAGTGGCTAGGGTTTCTAGGAAACCTAGGGTGGCCACTAAGAAGGTTGCAAGGGGAGTTACCCCTAGAGTCAACCTAGGTAAGACCCAAATGACCAAGGCTAACAAGCCTAGGAGGGTCATTAGGAGGGTATCTAGGGAGGTTATCCCTAAGGAATATCTAATTAACCCTAGGAGCTCAAATAGGTTTTGGGTTCCTAAGAGCGTGATTAACTCACGCTAGATGGATTAGGGTGTGCCAACCTTTATTGGATGGGTAGTTAACTCAACCATGGTAAAGGTGGCACTTTAGGTTATTTTCAAGGTTATGGTTACTTTGGAAATACATTTGAGCTTTAATCCTAAAAGATTTTAGGATGTGCCAATAGTATTTGAGAAGTTTGGTAAAATGATCAAATTGGCACGATTTAGGTTTAGAGGTTAGTGTGCCACTTTGGGTTTTTGGCATACTAGGGAGAAAAGTAGAAATATGGCAAAATATAATTAATTATATGAAATGGCAACTAATATTAAAATTTAGGTATTATTATACCTATATATTTCATATGTCATGCTTTGTTTGTCATATGTCATGTCATGACATCATGTCTATTTTTATCATTTAGATGTCATGATTATGTTTAGGAATTAGGATTGAATGTCATGAGTTTAAGCTTTATATCATATGCCATGACATCATGATCATTGGCCATGTTTTTATTTTGCTATCATTATGCCATGATCACTTCATGCATTAATTTGATTGAAAATTAAATTAAGGACAGTTGGCATGACTTGAAGTCCCATGTACAAGGGAATCAAGTAGGGTTGCCTTAGAAAATGCATGAAACCCTAGATTAAATGGACCAAAACCCACATCTCACATTAAATTTACATGTATGTGTATTTATACACCCTATATACATGTGAGATGCTAGGATATGAGTTAAGTTCAAGGTGCATAGTTTTTGCATCTAGATGAACTCAAACTCATCTTTAACCAACAAGTGGATCATTGGGAAAGCTTGTGTACAAGTTATGTATATTGAGCCTAAGGAATATGATCCAAAATAAGGTTTTGAAAACATTTTAAAATCATTTTGAAAAACCTTGGTGAAGTCTATCTTTTGATAGCAATCACCATTGATGAGATTGATATAAAGTGAGCCAAAACTTAGAAGTTTTCTTCAATTTTGAATTTTGTATCAATTTCGATATTTTATCGGTAAAATAATTTTCAAATATTTTTCACCCATTGTATTGGTCATAGGTATTATACGTATCAAATTTCATGATTTTTCGAATTACGTATAATTATTTATGAATTTAAATTGACTGATAACCGAAATTGAAATTTTATCGATCGACCCTTGGTGGGCCGATCGATGTGAGTGGCAATCGATCGTAGCCGATGGTAGTCGATCGTAATGCTGATTTCGGGAAAACTATGTTAGTTTAGCCCGATTTCAACTACGGTTAAGATCCCTAATCACTCCTAACCCTAGGATATGCTTTGGGAAGCATTATAAAGGGTGAAAATCCATTGGATATGGATTTGGAGAGGTGTTTAGGGTTTGTATCAAATTTAAGGTGTTGGAAAGTTCAATGTTGAATTTCTAACCTTATCTTTGATGGTTTAGAGTTCCTATTGGCTTAGGGACTTCCCAAAGACATTGTTGGTGTAATGGTTAAGGGGGAGCAAGCCTTTAGGGGGAGGTATCCATCATGGTATGATGGATGGTATTTTTTTTCCTCATGGGAAGGAAAAATGAGATTTTCACATACCCAATTTGGAAATTGGGAAAGTATAGGATTGCCTCTCTTGAGTGATATGGGACTTATCACTAGGAATATGGTAGACATCCTAGGTATTTTTGGACCAAGGGGGAGATTGTAAGATCTCATTGGGACATGAGACATTGACCTCCTTGGGGGGATAACCTTTTTGATGTATGTCAAAAAGGGGGAGAACATTAAATTACCAATTTGGGATAATTGGTAAGGAGTCTTTGAGTTAGATGGTCTAACTCAAATGGTTTGTTTTGATTGGTTTTTGTCAAACATCAAAAAGGGGGAGATTGTTGGTGCAATCGGTCCAGGTCACGATTGACCAGGACTCGAGCTTGGCTCGAGAGATGTTTTGATGTTAGACAAAAACATATGACAATGTAATTATCATGGTAAAGTCCAAGTCATGGGTACTTGGCATGGAAAGTCCAAGAGGGACACTTGACATTTGGGAAAGTCCAAGCATGGGTCTTGGCTGATGGCATTGCTCGGAGGCTCATTGGCTCCCATGTCCCCGGATTAAAATTTTTACTAATGAAAACTAATCCGGATGGGATGAGTTTCCTAAGCTCAACCAATTCGTCGTCGTGCTAACGACTCGAGCGATCGCTTGAACAAACTAGTTGTTCAAGCAACCAAACTCTTCTAGTCGGTTAGCCGCGGAAGAGACGACGGACGGATCGTCGATTTTTGTGTTTATCTTCGGGGTCCATGATTATACAAATACATATGGATGTAGACATGTATAATCAACACATACAATCATATTAATAAGAACATTCAAAGATCAATAATAAAACTTGTAAAACTTTTATACCTCTCGATCTTCTATCGTATGTCCTAGCCTCCTTGTAGACTTCGTGTGGGCGAAGATCCTCCACAAGTTGAAGCTTCCTAGATCTTCTTCAATCGAAAGAAAGAAGAACTCTCCTTCCCTTCTTGCTTGAGCTGACCACCAATCCACAAAGGATTGATGCCGCCGGCCCCAAGAATAGAGAGAACAAGATGGCCAACCAAGGAACCGAACAAGGGAACAATCCCTAGCTCCTTTGTGCCGCCGGCCAAGAGGAAAAGAAGAGGAGAAGAGGAATAGGTTGAGCGCCGACCAAGGTAGAGGGAAAGGAGATGAAGGAGCCGGCCACACCCTAGGAAGAAGAAGAGATCCTCTCCTATAGTTGCCGCCCACTCTCCTTGCAAACCCTAGCCGCCCAACCAAAGAGCCAAACCCTAATCTCCCTAGGGTTTCCTCCTTAGGGTTTCTTGCCGCCCAAGCTATTGATAGGCAAAACCCTAATCTCTAAAACCAACCAACTTCTTGTCTTGTCGCCCACCTTAAGCCACCTTATATAGAGTTGGGCATAAGCCTTGTTTTAATCTCCACCGTCGGTTCTAGGGTTTTAATCTCAACCATGGGTTCTAAAGATTTAATCTCAACCGTCGGATCTAGATATTTAATCTCCACCGTCGGATCTAGGGATTTAATCTCAACCGTCGGATCTAGAGATTTAATCTCAACCGTCGGATCTAGAGATTTAATCTCCACCGTCGGATCTAGGGATTTAATCTCAACCGTCGGATCTAGAGATTTAATCTCAACCGTCGGATCTAGAGATTTAATCTCCACCGTCGGATCTAGGGATTTGTTTTCCATCATTGGATCTAGGCTTCATGAGGATTATATTAGGCTACGATAGGGACCATGAGGAGGAGTTGGATCTTGGCCACCCGATGGATCGGAATCACACAAACTTGATCCATCAATGATGTTCCATTCCACTAGAGGATCATCATTGAATTACCTCACCAACCCCCATAAATTAATATGGGCTCCATACATTATTCGTACATCCATCTCCCCATGTTTAAGATATCGAATGTCCGTCAATTAATTGATTTACTGACCATTAATCAATTAACATCTAACTCCTCGAGTAGTACCACTCAATCTTATCATCATGTTGACTAAGTCAACCTACAGGGTTTACATGATGAACCTTATGAGCTCCTCAATGGGACATCATCAACCTAATATATAGGACACGGTTTCCTCCTATAATCAACGGCACACCATGTAAATAATATCATTTCCCAACTTACCGGGCATATTGATTTAATCTATATAAATCTCACCCTTTGGTAAATCAAAGAAATAAATACTAAGTACATGTGCCCGTTATTATATCGGGATTAAGAGCATGTACAACATAATATCCGAGGTCCGATTCAATTATGTAGTCAGCAATAAATTGAATCACCTCTATGTCGGTCCTGCTCAATACACCTAAGTGTACTAGTGTAACTCTATGTTCAAGACAAAACAATACCAAGCTACACTACAACCATGTCAATGGTTTGTCCAAAACCATCTTGGTTGTGAGCCTCTACTTATATTCTACAAGGGACTGATAACATGATCTTCTGTGCCACACCAAGCACCATGTTATCTACAATGTAAAGTATTAGACAATATGCACACATATAATAAATATAAAGTGCAAACAATGATCATGTGATTCTTATTTCAAAATAAAAATGTTTATACAAAAAGAGCTAGGCTTTCAGTATACATTCCAACATTGACAAGGTATAGTCCAAGTCATGGGTACTTGGCATGGAAAGTCCAAGTGGGACACTTGGCATTTGGGAAAGTCCAAGTCTTGAGTACTTGGCACATGGGAAAGTCCAAGTCTTGAGTACTTGGCACAAGGGAAGTCCAAGCATGGGTCTTGGCATGGAAAGTCCAACATGGGTTGGCAAGGGAATGTCCAAGCTTGAGTCTTGGCATTTGAGAAGTCCAAGGGGTTTGATATTAGTGGCGTAAAGTCCAAGCGGAGTCTTGGCGGTGTAAGTCCAATGTGCCTTGCCGATGTAGACACCGTTAGCATGACATAGCCGATGGAAGCACCTGAAGACTAGCGCGATGGATGAACAAGTCATGGATGACTTGGAGGGATCCGAGGGGCGTGAGGCTGATGGAGGTGGCTAGAAGGCATAGGTCTAGGATAAGGGTGGTCTAGCAAGTATGGGGGAACCATACTTGGGCTAAAACCTCATGTTTGAGGTGTGCCAGTCGACTGGTGCCATGTGACAGTCGACTGGACGTAGTCAACTAGGGTTTGACTGCGAGAATTGCTCTAGCAGTCGACTGCCATAGGTGGGCAGTCGACTGATGGGCTCATCAGTCGAATGATCTTGTGATTAGTCGACTGGTTCTCGTGAAATCGGGCACAGAATGGAGTCGAGACTCGACTGGTCGAGTAAGGCTCCATCAGTCGACTGATGGGTATCATCAGTCGACTGATGATGGATCCGTTGGACTTATCCAGCGTGGATCTTATCGTTGTCTCATGACAACAGTGGCATCAGTCGACTGATGGTCTCGATCAGTCGACTGATCAACTTTTTCCAACACAAATTGAAGCTTTATAAGGAGCTCGTGATGGAGGAAAATGATCCGGTTTTTGAGAGCTTTAGGGGGGATTTGTTTCTGCAAATCAGGTCTCCAAGTGCTAATCAAACAACCAAGCATTCAAGCAATCAAAAGAAAGTGTTGTAAAGTTTTTCTTTACTTGTCTTTCATATTAATTATTGTAATTGCTTGTTTTTGTTTCTTACTGTTGTAAGATCGCTTGTAAGGGGTTTCTCCGCTTCCGACTTGTGTCGAGAAGGAGTGTTTATCATAGTGGTGTGTGATTGGCATCGCTAGGGTTCGTACGAACCCAATCTGTGGAGTAGGAACCGTTCGGTTCCGAACTACGTTAAATATTTGTGTTTGCGTGGTGTATATTTCGCTATCATTATTACTTTTCTATTTCCACTGCGCTAACAAAATTGTAGAGACAAACACAACGAATTCCATTATCGAACGAGCGCGACACTATTCACCCCCCCCCCCCTCTAGCGGCTTCAAATATCCTACAAAGACTTCAAATGGTTCTCTGCATATATAGATATGTCAATGAAGTTCTTACTGAAGCTTAAGTGCGATGTTCCTTTGACTTGCGGTATTCAAGTCATCTTGGTGATGGAGACTTATGCTTTGACATCTTAAGCAAGCATCTCCAAGAAGATGTGGACCCGGGATGATTGGGTATAAGTCGAAGTGACCGACGGTGTTTGAATAACCTATAAAGGATTCACCTCTCCTTGCGAGGAGAAGTATACCCATGTCCTCTCGTCGGATTGTTACTAAAGTCTTTAGCCAAAGTATTATATGTTTAGAGTAAGGTACTCTTGGATACATGTGCAGTAACTAGAATTCGTAGGATGAGGAAATGATACTTAGGCTAGGTGTGACGTAGTCGACCTAGTGGGGACTGACACTATAGACCATGTCCTGAACCAAGTGGGTATAAGATGCGTGAAGGGAATAGAGCACGATTCATTGTAGCTGCTGAAGGGTTTTAGAAATGATTCTGGATCAACCGTTGATTTTTTGGTTAATTTGGGATCATGATGTACTACTAGGTGTCACTCATGATCGTTCTATAATTAATGGTTAATTTTAGACAACCAACATAAACCGAGAACCTATTTGGTCACACGCACAATGAGCGTAATTCGAAGGATTTAAAACAAGCTTGAGAATGAGATTCTCAGATCGAGAGAAACTAGGATTGGTTGGACCAAACAAGGAGTGAGCATGAAATTGTTTCAATCGTAATGGAAGCATGAATGGCCCGAGTCTTATAAAGACATGATGGATGAACCAAATTGGTTTGGTTCTAATCCAATGGTGGAGAATAAACCAAAGGGGTTTTGTTTGTTTTAAACGAATAAACCAAAGTTGGTTCGGTTCCTTTTAACTTAAAATAGACCAACTCGGTTCGATTTATTTTAACTTAAGTTATTAGAGCGGGTTAACGGGTTTTGGTTATAAACCAATAACTCTAAGGAGAAGTTTTCTTAATGGTTAAGAAACACGGGCTCTATACATATGCGGTTAGGTTTTTGGAGAGCACTAAGTTTTATTTTGGGAAATAATCTTCTTCTCCTCTCCCTCTCTTCGCCTTGCCGCCGCCCAAGGAGTCCACGCTGCTAGCCACCTTGTACCGTCATCCACCCTGTTGCCAGCGTCAAAGCTGCTGCCGGCCATCCTTCGGCGACTCACCTTGTTTCCGGTGACCAAGGGTGGGCCGGCCAACCTCTTTGGCCGGTGCAAATCCTCCACAAAGTTGTCCAGTTTTTCTAGACAACTTGTTTCCTTTCGTGCCGGAGCATCATTTGGACAACGTTTGGAGCTTCGACAGCGGCTACCTTGCTAGGGATTCAATCTCCGATAATCCTCATAGGTGGAGGACCAAGGATTCGTATATCGGTTGACGAATACCTCTCCGGAGAAGCGAGTTTTGAGGACTCATTTTTGAATCCAAATTTTGATTCGGATTGTGATCTTCTCTCGATCACATCGTCTTCGACACGAGGCTAGTGACTCCTACGAAGACGAGGCTTGTAGCTTGGCGAAGATATCCCGACGGTGCTCGGCGTGGATTCGGATAGAGGCAATTCTAGCGAGAGTTGCTCCGGTTGATGTCATTCCCACTGCACGTGATACGTCAGATATAACTAGTATAATTTTCTTTTATTGCAAAATTTTAAATTGCGATTATGTCTACACATGTTGTATTATGCATGCGTGTGATGTGTGTGTTGTAATAAATTAGATTTATTGTTTTTAATTCTTTTGCTGTGCACATGTTTACGAAACATGTTTGAACACACACTCACCCCGGTGCTGCGAAACCCAACAGAGCTCCTTTTAAGCCTCTACGCGACCTAGATTTCTGCCTGGCAGTCGATGGCTAAAAGGCCCCAGTCGACTGCCAATAGTGTCTTTGTCTCACAACTGATTTGATCCACATTGGCATTCAAACCAACGAATACACTAGCAGTCGACTGCCATTTACCAAAAGTCGACTGCTCATACCCGTAGCTGACTGCTCAGTCGGCTACCGAGTGTTCTGCCTCGCGACCAAAATCAGCAGCAGTCGACTACCCTTCATGGCAATCAACTACTCATAGCAGTCGACTGTCCAATGTTGGAAGTCAACTAACAAGGCTATTTGCCACAGTCGAATGTCAGTTTACTAACGATAGTTGATTGGTCATAATCCCAGTCGACTTCTCAGTGTCGACTCGACTGCCAAGTGTCAACAACTTTACCAGTCGACTGGTCCATAACCCCAGTCGACTACTACACCTCAACCATGAGATTTACCTCAAGTATGATGCCCTCATACTTGCTAGACCACCCTTATCTTAGACCTAAGCCTTCTAGTCACCTCCATCAGCCTCATGCCTATCAGATCCCTCCAAGTGATCCATGACTTGTTCATCCATACGCTAGCCTTCAGGTGCTTTCATTGGCTATTGTCATGATAAGCTGGTCTAGACCGCCAAGGCACATTGGGCTTATGTTTCCAAGACAGACGCTTGGACTTTACGCCGCCAACCATTGGACTTATGCTGCCAAGACTCCACCTTTGGACTTTACACCGCCAATATCAAACCTTGGACTTCACAAATGCCAAGTACCCATGACTTGGACTTTCACCGCCAAGACTACACACTTGGACTTACATGGCCAAGACTTCACCCTTGGACTTTCCATGCCAACTCCATGTTGGACTTTCTAATTTCCAAGACTCAAGCTTCGACTTTCCCTTGCCAAGACCCATGCTTGGACTTTCCATGCCAACTCCATGTTGGACTTTCCAATTGCCAAGACTCAATCTTAGACTTTCCCATTGCCAAGACCCATGCTTGGACTTTCCATGCCAAGTGTCCCACTTAGACTTCTCCATCATATGGTCAACCCCATGTCAACCATATAATCAACTCATTATCAAACAATGGTCAACTCATCGTCAAACATCAAAACACTACTCGGGTCAAACTCGAGTCTATTCAATCATGACCTGGGTTGATTCCACCAACAGTAATGGTGTCCTTTCAACACCTTATGGACCTTAGCAAAGGAACATTGAAGTCTACAGTCCTGGAAGTGAGGTAACTCCAGAAGGGCAGTCTTCCAGGTATTAGAATAGGGGAGTGGAGTAGGAAGCTGGGCAAAGAAATACATATCCCTCCAACCTTTATGGGAGGATGACATGTTGGTTAAGAATTGACAGTCGGGACAGCTAGCAAAATAAAAAATGCCTGGCTTCTAAGACTTCAACTGAAAAAGGCAGTGGAACATTAGGGGAGCCAAAGGATACCCTAAATGCTTAAAAACTACCACGGTGCATGCCAGTATTCTGAAGACATTGGGAGTTAACTGATTTATGGGTAGTTTGTAGAAATCCAATAACTTGAAGTAGATGGGAGGCACCGGCAGTCGAAGGTCATTTATTAACTGCTTGAAAAAGAAACAGTGATGGTTGGGAGGAGGATGATGCGGTTGGTAAGAGGTGAAGAAAAAAAGGTATTTTATAGTAGAGTCTATTAACAAGTCTTTCATAACGAGAAAGTAATGGTTACCTTTTATCGAGGTGATAGTATTTTCATACCAGAGGTTTGAGCTAGGGATTGTCGGAGAAGGAGCCATAGTAGGGAAGACAGGGGCACTTGTGGTTGAGAGGAGGCAGTCATGTGGAGGAAGAGGGCTCCTAGATGCTGAAAGTTTAGGCGTACGACAATCGTTGATGGAAAGCGTCGGGCGGAAGAAGAAGAGTCGAAGCGGAAGAAGTAGAGATTGGTGTGTGAAGGTCAGGTCACCGAAGTGTTTGGCTTTTAAACTTCCCCATAAAAATGAGAAAGCGAGGCCCATTGGCCCAGTAAGAGGTTTAATATGCTTTGTGAAGGGAGAAACTTCGCTTCCCACTTCAACTCGGTCGCTTGTTCATGGCGATCCCATCTACGTCCCTGGATTAAAAAAAATTAATCCTTGACAAAGAGGGATTACCCAAGCAATCGATCAATCGTCGTGCTATACGAATAGAGTGGTCACTTGAACAAACTTGTTGTTCAAGCAACCTAGAAGGGAGAGGAGGTCCGGTGATCAAAATAAAACTAGATAATAACTTGGTAAAATAAGATAAATTGAGGAGAGGGCATCTCATGTAGCCGAGTTGGATTAGTGGCCAAAGCAGTGGCAAACAATGACTCAGGAAAGTGGAGGTGAGTTATAAGTGCATGTGCCCAATAACCAAAGCAAGGTCAAATATTAACTCGGAGAGCCGAGTTGAGTTATAGGTGCCTCGGCTTAAATGATTAGAATGGTGTAGGGGAGCAAGTCTAGAAAATGGGTCAAGCCAGTGGCGAGGTGACTCGAGAAACATAGCCGAGTTGGGCAAGGATAAAGAGAGGTGAATTGGAGAAAGAAGAACCCAGTGGTAAAGTAAGAATAAAGAAAGGGGAAGGTACTTTCTATTATGAGAGTTGGTTACGCAGCATAACAAACCAAGACACCTAAAAGACCCCACAAAAGATTCTTAGTAACCTTCATTCACTAATATCATAACAACATTATTCCTCAGGATGGAAGCACTTTCCACGTGGACGATAATCCAGTGGTTTGTTATTCAACAACTAACTCCAGGGGCAGCAGGGATAAAAGGAGGAAAGGGAGGAAGAAGGAGGGGGATCAACTTCATCTTCAACCTCTGGACACTGGAACTGAGGAGGGGGTTCTTGTTGGTGCAATCGGCCCAGGTCACGATTGACCAGACTCGAGTTTGACTCGAGTGATGTTTTGATGTTTGACAAAGGGATTTGACAAAATGGATTGACATTGATGTTGGACATTGATGTCGGTTAATATGTTGGGGAGATTGTTTATACAATCGACCCAGGTTATAATTGACTTTGATGGTTGACTAGGTTTGACCATGTGATTATTGGAAAGTCCAACATGGGTTGGCAAAGGAAAAGTCCAACATGGGTTGGCAAGGAAAAGTCCAAGCATGGGTCTTGGCAATGTAAAAGTCCAAGCATGGGTCTTGGCAATGTAAAGTCCAACATTGGTTGGCAAGGAAAGTCCAAGCATGGTCTTGGCATGAAAAGTCCAACATGGGTTGGCAAGGGAAAGTCCAAGCTTGAGTCTTGGCATTTGAGAAGTCCAAGGGTTTGATATTGGCAGCGTAAAGTCCAAGCGGGAGTCTTGGCAGCATAAGTCCAATGGTTGGCGGCATAAAGTCCAAGCGGAGTCTTGGTGGCGTAAGTCCAATGTGCCTTGGCGGTGTAGACACCGTTAGCATGACATAGCCGATGGAAGCACCTGGAAGCTAGCGCGATGGATGAACAAGTCATGGATGACTTGGAGGGATCCGAGAGGCGTGAGGCTGATGGAGGTGGCTAGAAGGCTTAGGTCTAGGCTAAGGGTGGTCTAGCAAGTATGGGGGCACCATACTTGGGTTAAAACCTCATTCTCATTATGTGAGTCGACTTGAGTTGTGTTAGAGCCGGGATTGCCGATCGCTCATGGGAGCAATGACCGATCGAGCTTCGGCCGATCGACCGCTACCGAGTGTCGAAGCATTAACGCCCGAGCCGATCAAGGCCGATTACGCGCAAGGGCCGATCGCAATGTTGGCAGTCGACTGCCAAGAGATCCGTTGGAGTTTTTCCAGCGTGGATCGATCCGTTGTCTCACGACAATAGTGGCATCGATCTGACTTATGGCGGTGGCCGATAGCGTAAATCCAGACGCAGTTATAAAGGCAGCTCGAAGAAGAAGGATTTTAGCGATTTCTTGACGTTTTGAGGCGATTTGTCGCCGCAAATCGTGGTCTTCAACCACGATTCAAGCGATCAACAAGCGATCTAAAGAGTTTTTGTAAAGTGTTCTTTACTTCTCTTGTTGTATTTCCTATTATATTTGCTTTTGTATTTAGATTATTGTTGTAATCTTATTGTAAGAGGTTTCTCCACCTTTACGTATTGCTTAAGAGCTCGTCGAAGTGGAAGTAGGAACCGTGCGGTTCCAACCACGGGTTCAAAGAATTCAGAAATGAAGTAGAAACAACATGACAAAGTATTAAAATCATCGTGTTCGTGTGTGATTGTATTTCGTGTATTGCTTTTATTATTATTATTCGCTAACTTGCTGAATTGTAGACAAATGAGCGATTTCCATCTACATCTGGTCTGCGCTATTCACCCCCTCTAGCCTCAAATTCCCCAACAAGTGGTATCGAGCACAGGTGGCTCTTCAGCGGATTAACAATAGGAGCAAGGCGCTAGAGGGTAAAAGATTGAAGTCCAAGTTCAATTAGGATGGGACATCAACACACCGGTCCCTTATTCATTCTATGGACGAAAAGGTTTCAATTCTTGGAAGGCGAGAATTGAAGAGTTTTTGATGATGAGAGACCTTGAGGAATGGTCCGCCTTGATGGAAGGATTTGAGTATCCTAAGGGACCAAAGGGAGGGTTTCTCAAGAAGAAGAAATGGAGTGAGGAGCAACTCCGGCGATTCGAGAAAAATAAGAAGGTAATCAAATTTATATTTGATTTAGTACCTAATGACATCTTGTGTAGCCTAGGTGACTATGTGGATTGTAAAGACGCCAAAGAGGTATGGAACATTTTGGCAAAATTCCATGAAGAACCTCATTCAATCCAAGAAGACAAGGAGGATGAAGAAGAGAGCTCATCCTCAAGTGAAAGTGAGGAATCGGAAGAAAGTGAGGAGTCAACTTCCAGATCGGAAGAGAAAATAGAAGAGGTGGGAGAAGCATCCACCTCCGTGATTGAGGGGGAGGAACTCCAACGGATCTCTTGGCAGTCGACTGCCAACATTGGCAGTCGACTGCCAACGCCGGGGCAACCTCAAGAAGTGCCTTCAACATCCGGTCAAGATGAGGAAGCTCAAAATTCAACTCCGGCACCTACCACGGACCTAGGTAACTCGAGCATTTCAAATAATAATAAAATTCATATTATATGCTTTGAGTGTAGGGAGCAAGGACACTACAAGAGTAAGTGTCCTAAACGGGTTAAGAAGGCTCCACCGGCACCAAAAGTCAAGGATGCCGGTTCCCGAACACCTAAAGGCAAGGAGCACATCATATGCTTCAAGTGCAATTCGAAGGGGCATTATCGGAGTCAATGCCCTAGGGGGAAGAAGAAGGGGCAAGAAGGAGCATCATATGTAGGGGGAGCCTCCAAGGCAAACCCTAATGTATATTTCAATAATGCACCTTCTAGATTTAATAGGCAAAAGCATGCTAGAAATAATTTTAATTCTCTTGCAATTTATGAAAAGCATGCTAATAGGAATGAATATTGCTTAGGAGCTAAAAATATTCACTTAGATAATAGGAAGAAATTTGGGACTAATGTCCCTAAAAATAATTCATCTAAGGATAAACCTAGGTCAAATAACACTAGACCAATTTTACCTAGGGAGATCATTAGAAAGGTGCAAGAGCACCTAGGTATTAACCCTAAATGGACTAGGCATATGCCTAGAAAGTCCCATGCCCATGGTCTAAATCAAAATTCTAAAATCAGGCAATTAGAATTAGAGAACCAAGCCTTGAGGTCAAGGCTTGAAAAACTTGAAAAGACCCTTAGGAATATACAAAACCAATTTAAAGGGTCAAATAGTCAAAGGCAAAGGTCCAAAAGTCAAAGTCAACACCAAGGACCTAAGAGTCAAAAGTCAACCAAAGGCAAGCAAGGTTTGGGTCACAAACCTAAGTCTAAGGTGGCTTATCATAGTGTTCCATTTGATTATGGAACACAAACTAGGTCTAGGAAGACCAAGGTCAATAGGGAAGTCATCCCTAGAGTTGACCAAAGGGTGTGCCTGGTGGCTAGGGTCTGTAGGAAACCTAGGGTTGTTGGCAATCGTGCTATACCTCGGAATGCTCATAGGCTCCCATGTCCCCGGATTAAAATTTTCACTAATGAAAACTAATCCGGATGGGATGAGTTTCCTAAGCACAACCAATTTGTCGTCGTGCTAACGACTCGAGCGATCGCTTGAACAAACTAGTTGTTCAAGCAACACAACTCTTCTAGTCGGTTAGCCGCGGAAGAGACGACGGACGGATCGCCGGTTTTTGTGTTTGTCTTCGGGGTCCATGATTATACAATATATATTCATATACACACATGTATAATCATCATATATAAGAACATGCTCAGATCTGAAATTAAAGTTATAAAACTTTTATACCTCTTGATCTTCTATCGTATGTCCTAACCTCCTTGTAGACTTCGTGTGGGCGAAGATCCTCCACAAGTTGAAGCTTCTTAGATCTTCTTCAATCCAAAGAATGAAGAACTCTCTTTCCCTTCTTGCTTGAGCCAACCACCAATCCACAAAGGATTGATGCCGCCCCAAGAATAGAGAGAACATAATGGAAACAACCAAAGCAACCAACTAGGGACAAACCCTAGCTCCTAGTGCCGCCGGCCAAGAGGAAAACAAAGGGAAAAGAGGAATAGGTTGGGCACCACCAAAGGTATAGGAAAAAGGATAGGAACCGGCCAACACCCTAGGAAGAAGAAGAACACTTCCCCTATAGTTGCCACCTACCTTACCTTCCAAACCCTAGCTGCCCAACCAAGCTTCCTTTGGATTTCTTGCCGCCCAAGGTAGAGGAAGAGAAGGTAGTGGCCGGCCAACCCTTAGAAGGAAGAAGATGAGCCCTTCCCCTATAGTTGTCGCCCAACCATAACTTCCAAACCTAGCCGCCTAATCCAAAGAGCCAAACCCTAATCTAATTAGGGTTTCCTCCATAGGTGTCTTGCCGCCTAAGCATGGTGGAGAGGAGAGATCTAGGAGCTAGCCACCTCCAAGGAAGAAGACAAGCTCATCCATAGGTTGCCG
The DNA here is from genome assembly GCA_025175895.1 of Wurfbainia villosa. Classification (NCBI taxonomy): domain Eukaryota; kingdom Viridiplantae; phylum Streptophyta; class Magnoliopsida; order Zingiberales; family Zingiberaceae; genus Wurfbainia; species Wurfbainia villosa. The sequence goes on along the minus strand of CM046000.1, from coordinate 28,749,534 downwards.
CCCCCTCTCTAGCTCCACCACCTTGGCCGCCCAACCTAAGGAACCAAAACCCTAATTAGGGTTTCCTCCTTGAGGTTGCTTGCCCAAGTAATGCTAGGCAAAACCCTAATTTCCTTAGCATCCATCATGAACCATCCATAAAACTTAGTTGCCCAACCCATGCTCCCTTATATAGAACTTAGGAGAAAATTGGTTATTGATGAGGTAGCCAAAAATATAGGAACTAATTCCCAATTTTCTTGCCGCCCACCTTATCCAACCTTTCCTCTCCCTTTTATATAGAGTTAGGTTTAGGCCTTGGTTTAATCTCCACCGTCGGTTCTAGGGTTTTAATCTCAACCGTCGGTTCTAGGAAATAATCCCAACCGTCGGATCTAGAGATTTAATCTCAACCGTCGGTTCTAGGAATTTAATCCCAACCGTCGGATCTAGAGATTTAATCTCAACCGTCGGTTCTAGGAATTTAATCCCAACCGTCGGATCTAGAGATTTAATCTCAACCGTCGGTTCTAGGAATTTAATCCCAAACGTCGGATCTAGAGATCTAATCTCCACCGTCGGTTCTAGGGATTCAATCCTAACCATCGGATCTAGAGATTTGTTTTCCATCATTTGATCTAGACTTCATGAGGTTTATATAAGGCTACGATAGGGACCATGAGGAGGAGTTGGGTCTTGGCCACCCGATGGATCGGAACCACACAAACTTGATCCATCAATGATGTTCCATTCCACTAGAGGATCATCATCGAACTACCTCACCAAGCCCCATAAATTAATATGGGCTCCATATATTATTTGTACATCCATCTCCCCGTGTTTAAGATATCGAATGTCCGTCAATTAATTGATTTACTGACCATCAATTAATTAACATCTAACTCCTCGAGTAGTACCACTCAACCTTATCATCATGTTGACTAAGTCAACTGCGGTTTACATGATGAACCTTATGAGCTCCTCAAGGGGACATCATCAACCTAATATATAGGACACAGATTCCTCCTATAATCAACGGCACACCATGTAAATAATATCACTTCCCAACTTACCGGGCATATTGATTTAATCCATAGAAATCTCACCCTCTGGTAAATCAAAGAAATAAATACTAAGTACATGTGCCCGTTATTATATCGGGATTAAGCATGTACAACATAATATCCGAGGTCCGATTCAATTATGTAGTCAGCAATAAATGGAATCACCTCTATGTCGGTCCTGCTCAATACACCGAGGTGTACTAGTGTAACTCTATGTTCAAGATAAAACAATACCAAGCTACACTACAACCATGCCAATGGTTTGTCCAAAATCATCTTGGTTGTGAGCCTCTACTTATATTCTACAAGGGACTGATAACATGATCTTACATGTACGCACCTGTGCACCATGTTATCTACAATGTAAAATATTAGACAATATGCACACATATAAATATAACGTGCAAACAATGATCATGTGATTCTTATTTCAAAATAAAGATGTCGATACAAAAGAGCTAGGCTTTCAGTATACATCCCAACAATCTCCCACTTATACTAAAAGACTATCTTTGTCCTCTTCGCCATACATCTGATTCCCCTTCCCTCCACATGCCTATCAAAGCTCTCGCCAGAAGGGCCTTAGTGAAAGGGTCTACCAGGTCATCCTCTGATGCAATCTTGGCGACAGCAACTTCTACCTCCTTTACGATTTCTCGTATCAGGTGGTACTTGCGCTCTATGTGTTTACTAGCCTTATGGGCTCGTGGTTCCTTCGAGTTTGCAACTGCACCATTATTATCACAATAAATTGTGATAGTTCTGGGCAAACCAAGAATCACATCCAAGTCCATCAGGAAGTTCCTGAGCCATCTGACTTCTTTGGCCGCCTAAGAGGTGCCATACACTCGACTTCCATGGTAGAGTCCACCACGCATTTTTCTTCCATACTATGGCTCCACCTCCAAAAGTAAACACAAAACCGAGGTAGACTTATCATATCCCTATCGATTGGAAATCGATCTATGTAACCCACGTGGAGTAATTGGTGTTAAGTAGCATATAATCCTAGTCCTTCTCGGACACTACAATATATGCTTTACCGCATCCCAATGTCACATCTGGATTACTGATATCACGACCATGCCTATGGCAAAGCGGATATCGGGTCTCATACATAGCATCATATACATGAGGCTTCCCTCGCCAAGCATAAAGAACCGCCTTCATCTCCTCTATCTCCTCGGATGATCTAGGACACATCTCCTTAGATAAAGGGACTCCATGCACGAAGGTAGAAAACCTTTCTTGGAGTTTTGCATGCTAAGACGATCCATAATCGTGCCTATGTATGAAGCTTGGGATAAGTACAACATCCTTTTCCAGTGATCCCTCGATCCCAAGGATGTGTCTCACCTCTCCCAAGTCCTTCATATCAAACTCATTGGACAACCATACCCTTACGTCTGATAACACTTCGATGTTGTCGCCAACCACCAAAATGTCATCTACATATAGTACAAAAATACCACTACATTTCCGTCACATCTCTTGTATACACAAGACTCATCCGAACTTTGAATAAATCCATAAGACTGGATTTACCTCCTCAAAGAGGATGTTCCAAGACCTCGAAGCTTGCTTCAATCCATAAATGGACCGATTAAGCTTACATACAAGATGCTCTTTGCCCTTAGCAATGAATCCCTCTGGTTGCTTCATATAGATGGATTCCTCAAGACTTCCACTAAGGAAAGTTGTCTTGACATCCATCTGTCACACCTCATAAATTCATATGAGCTGCTATGCATAGGAGCTCCCAGACCTGATTTGAATCCATAGATTCAATCTCAGTATTCATTGCACTTTGCAAAGATGTTGCATCTATATCTTGGATTGCCTCGTCATATGTCCAGGGATCAGGTTCATGTTCGCCAGGGACCAAATCGGAAGATTCTCCCAAGAACATGAATCTATCAGGCTGTCTCACAACCCTCCCACTACGACGAGGTATCACCTGTATCTCTGTGTGACACGCGGTGCGGTGACATGTGGTATATCCTCTTGTACCGGTGAGTCAAGTCGGGACTTATCAACTCCTCAAGAACAATCCTACTCGTGGGCTTGTGGTTCATCACATATTCCTCCTCTAGAAATCGGCATTCTGCATACTAACGATCACCCTCGATCTCTAGGACTATAAAACAAACCACCCTTCATCTCCTTGGGATAGCCAACGAACATGCATATACATGCGAGGTTCCAACTTACGATGTCGCCTTGGCAAAGACATGTGCTTTGGACTCCCATATCCGAATATGTCTTAGACTAGGCTTTCGCCTCGGTCCACAACTCCTCGTGGGATTAGAAGGCACTGATTTAGATGGAACCAAGTTCGGAATGTACACGTCGTATCTAGAGTATATCCTCGTAACAAATCGGCAAGTCGTTAACTCATCATCAATCTAACCATCTCCATAAGAGACCTCTTCCTTCGACGCTACACCATTCTCTGGGTGTGCAGTGCGAACAATTGGGATTGAATCCCAAGCTCGATAAGTAGTTCCTAAACTCTCCCAAGAGGTATTCACCACTACGATCGGATCGTAGTGTCATCTTGAATAATATGAAAAAGACAAAATATTCAAAACTACCTCTTGCTGGATAGACATAGGACCATCGAATGAACCAATTCCAACACATCTTTAGATCTATACCCCTTGGCCTTGAAGGCCTCTTGGTCATCTTACCCTCCAAGCAAGATTCGCAGTTGGGAGATCCTCCACCACTAATGAACCCAAAGGTCCATCGGCTTTCAACCTTTGAATTACTCGAGTTAATATGACCAAGCCTAAGATCCCAAAGATATGTTTGGTTCATCTTCGAAGGTTCTTTTCTCTTATCAATTAGAAGATGAGTTATTTAACTTCAATTTGCATCGTGGGAGCTTGTGGTTCAAATTATTAATTTCCTTTCTATGTACCTGAATAGATAATATCTCTATTCCTTTCATAACAAATCTGTCATTAAAAGGAATAAATTATCCATCCATAATTTAGAAACCGAAAACAATTCTTTCTAAATAAAGATACATAAAGAAAATTCTTAAGAACCAAAAACTTTATTTTTCTCAAAAGATAAATAAAATATCTCCCACTGCAATAGCCGCCATCTTCATGGCATTGCCCAAGTAAATTGTAATATCCCCTTTAGCTAGTCGGGTTTCTGGAACCCTGCAAAGCATTAGACATGATTAGTGGCTCTCGTATCTACACACCAGGTGCCGGTAGATAACACCGCTAACCATGTTTCAACGACTAGACCAAAAGATATACTTTTGCTCTTGCTTCGGATTGGGACAATCCTCCTTCTTATGTCCAGTCTGCTAGTAAGTGAAGTACTTGCCTTTCGGCTTCTTCACTCCTCCCTGAGATCCTCCCACCACCTTTGCTCCACCTTGTTTCTCCTTCTTCTAGCCTATCTGCTTAGAAGTAGAAACCTTTTTGAGCAACCATGGCTTGAGGACACTCTTTGAAGAGTGTATACTTGTACTTCTTAGCAAATAAGACAACATCTAGATTCTTTTCCAATCAACATTATTTGGGTACAGTAAGTTTATTTCCTTTAGTATCACAATAAGTGGACTGAAAGTCATTTTGAAAATCCTAAGAATCACAATGATCAAAACTTTAGATTTCAAATATTATTGATTCCTCAAAACAATAAAATTCCGAAATCAACCAACACCTCAAAACACCGAGAATATCGCATGCCACGATAGTGTGGACGTATACGAATTCTACATTTGTAAGAGGAGGTTTTATCCATTAATTTTATTACCTTGTCAACCTCATTTTTTGACAAATAAAATTAATAGTTGGTTCCTCTTTGGCCCTACAAATAAGCGGTGACTCTATGGGGAGGATACTTTTATTTGCATCTAAGTGTGCACCATTACACGATACTAAGGGAATTATTTTGGATTATGTGCCTTACCTCTGTGGAAGTACACACGCTCCTAGATAATTTCCTATAACCATTATTTGACCTAGTGATCCGCAAACAAACCCGTCCTCGGGGAGGAAGGCACTCAGAGCCAACACACAAGTTTGTTTGCATCACACGTCAAATTGTAATGGAGGCCGCGAGAATTAATTAAAATGTCCCTCTCCCACTTAGTAGATTGAAAATGAGGAATTTTCAAGCACACACAACATGCATATAAAACAAATCAGCAATAAATATGGAAAAATCAGAATTTTTCCAACTATTATGGCATTGTTCTCCAATATGTGTCCCGTCGTGTCGCCACCTCGTCCGCTCCTCCTATGCCATGTACGAGCCATCCGGAGATCCGAGCCGAGAATAAAACCTATTTTATTTTACATCCATCGATCCTATACTCCACGATGGAGTGTACATGAAATCTAGATCGAAAGTAAAATAAAATAAAGAGTGGCTAAACAATGCCGTATTTAATTACAAAAATTAAATACTAATCTAGCCTCGTCAACCCCGAGGATTCAAATCATATACAATCATACACAAACAATCACATACACACATATAGCCATAATAGTCGGATCTTATGCCTGCAACCAAAAAGTTAGCCTACGCACATCCTACTATTATCCGGCATACAAAATATATGATATGTGCATGAAAGTAAGAATCCAAAACACACAAAACCGAAACCGTGGCTCGATACCAATTGTTGGCATGCGTGCTATACCTCGGAATGCTCATGGCTCCCATGTCCCGGATTAAAATTTTCACTAATGAAAACTAATCCGGATGGGATGAGTTTCTAAGCACAACCAATTTGTCGTCGTGCTAGCGACTCGGCGATCGCTTGAACAAACTAGTTGTTCAAGCAACACAACTCTTCTAGTCGGTTAGGCGGAAGAGGCGGCAGACGGATCGCGGTTTTGTGTTTGTCTTGAAGTCCATGATTATACAATATATATTCATATACACACATGTATAATCATCATATATAAGAACATGCTCAGATCTGAAATTAAAGTTATAAAACTTTTATACCTCTTGATCTTCTATCGTATGTCCTAACCTCCTTGTAGACTTCGTGTGGGCGAAGATCCTCCACAAGTTGAAGCTTCTTAGATCTTCTTCAATCCAAAGAATGAAGAACTCTCTTTCCCTTCTTGCTTGAGCCAACCACCAATCCACAAAGGATTGATGCCGCCGGCCCCAAGAATAGAGAGAACATAATGGAAACAACCAAGAACCAGACTAGGGACAAACCCTAGCTCCTAGTGCCATGACCAAGAAGAGGAAAACAAAGGATAAAGAGGAATAGGTTGGGCACCACCAAGGTGGAGGAAAAGGATAGGAACCGGCCAACACCTAGGAAGAAGAAGAACACTTCCCCTATAGTTGCCACCTACCTTACCTTCCAAACCCTAGCCGCCCAACCAAGCTTCCTTTGGATTTCTTGCCGCCCAAGGTAGAGGAAGAGAAGGTAGTGGCCGGCCAACCCTTAGAAGGAAGAAGATGAGCCCTTCCCCTATAGTTGCCGCCCAACCATAACTTCCAAACCTAGCCGCCTAATCCAAAGAGCCAAACCCTAATCTAATTAGGGTTTCCTCCATAGGTGTCTTGCCGCCTAAGCATGGTGGAGAGGAGAGATCTAGGAGCTAGCCACCTCGAGGAAGATGACAAGCTCATCCATAGGTTGCCGCCCCCTCTAGCTCCACCACCTTGGCCGCCCAACCTAAGGAACCAAAACCCTAATTAGGGTTTCCTCCTTGAGGTTGCTTGCCGCCCAAGTAATGCTAGGCAAAACCCTAATTTCCTTAGCATCCATCATGAACCATCCATAAAACTTAGTTGCCGCCCAACCCATGCTCCCTTATATAGAACTTAGGAGAAAATTGGTTATTGATGAGGTAGCCAAAAATATAGGAACTAATTCCCAATTTTCTTGCCGCCCACCTTATCCAACCTTTCCTCTCCCTTTTATATAGAGTTAGGTTTAGGCCTTGGTTTAATCTCCACCGTCGGTTCTAGGGTTTTAATCTCAACCGTCGGTTCTAGGAAATAATCCCAACCGTCGGATCTAGAGATTTAATCTCAACCGTCGGTTCTAGGAATTTAATCCCAACCGTCGGATCTAGAGATTTAATCTCAACCGTCGGTTCTAGGAATTTAATCCCAACCGTCGGATCTAGAGATTTAATCTCAACCCTATGTTCTAAGAATATAAACCCAAACCTCGCATCTAGAGATCAAATCTCACCGGTTCTAGGGATTCAATCCTAACCATCGGATCTAGAGATTTGTTTTCCATCATTTGATCTAGACTTCATGAGGTTTATATAAGGCTACGATAGGGACCATGAGGAGGAGTTGGGTCTTGGCCACCCGATGGATCGGAACCACACAAACTTGATCCATCAATGATGTTCCATTCCACTAGAGGATCATCATCGAACTACCTCACCAACCCCATAAATTAATATGGGCTCCATATATTATTTGTACATCCATCTCCCCGTGTTTAAGATATCGAATGTCCATCAATTAATTGATTTACTGACCATCAATTAATTAACATCTAACTCCTCGAGTAGTACCACTCAACCTTATCATCATGTTGACTAAGTCAACCTGCAGGGTTTACATGATGAACCTTATGAGCTCCTCGAGGACATCATCAACCTAATATATAGGACAGTTCCTCCTATAATCAACGGCACACCATGTAAATAATATCACTTCCCAACTTACCGGGCATATTGATTTAATCCATAGAAATCTCACCCTCTGGTAAATCAAAGAAATAAATACTAAGTACATGTGCCCGTTATTATATCGGGATTAAGAGCATGTACAACATAATATCCGAGGTCCGATTCAATTATGTAGTCAGCAATAAATGGAATCACCTCTATGTCGGTCCTGCTCAATACACCGAGGTGTACTAGTGTAACTCTATGTTCAAGATAAAACAATACCAAGCTACACTACAACCATGCCAATGGTTTGTCCAAAATCATCTTGGTTGTGAGCCTCTACTTATATTCTACAAGGGACTGATAACATGATCTTCTGTGCCGCACCCAGGCACCATGTTATCTACAATGTAAAATATTAGACAATATGCACACATATAAATATAACGTGCAAACAATGATCATGTGATTCTTATTTCAAAATAAAGATGTCGATACAAAAGAGCTAGGCTTTCAGTATACATCCCAACAAGGGTGGCCACTAAGAAGGTTGCAAGGGGAGCTACCCCTAGAGTCAACCTAGGTAAGACCCAAATGACCAAGGCTAATAAGCCTAGGAAGGTCATTAGAAAGGTATCTAGGGAGGTTATCCCTAGGGAATACCTAATTAACCCTAGGAGCTCAAATCGGTTTTGGGTTCCTAAGAGCGTGATTGATTCACGCTAGATGGGTTTAGGGTGTGCCAACCTTGATTGGATGGGTAGTTAACTCAACCATGGTAAAGGTGGCACTTTAGGATATTTTCAAGGTTATGGTCACCTTGGAAATACATTTGAGCTATAATCCTAAAAGTTTTTAGGATGTGCCAATATTACTTGAGAAGTTTGATAAAATGATCAAAATTGGCACAATTTAGGTTTAGAGGTTAGTGTGCCATTTTGGGTTTTTGGCACACTAGGGAGATTAGGTTAATATGGCAAAATATGATTAATCCCAACAAATGGCAATTAATATTAAAATTTAGGTATTATTATACCTATATATTTTATATGTCATGCTTTGATTGCTATATGCCATGTCATGACATCATGCCTAGTTCTATGATTTTATATGTCATGATTCATGTTTAGGATTAAGGTTTCAAATGTCATGTGTTTTTAGATTTCATTTTATGTCATGACATCATGATCATTGGCCATGTTTTGATAATGCTATTATTTATGCCATGATCATACACTCATGCATTAACTTGATTAAAATTGATTTAAGGACTATGGCATGACTTGGAGTCCTATTTATAAGGGAATCAAGTAGAGTTGCCTTAGAAAAATGCATGAAACCCTAGTTTAGGGAGAACAAAACCCACATCTCACATCCAATTGACATGTATGTGTATTTATACACCCTAGATACATGTGAGATGCTAGGATATGAGTTGAGTTCAAGGTGCATAGTTTTTGCATCTAGTTGAACCAAAACTCATCTAATTTTATTGGTGGATCATTGGGAAAGCTTGTGTACAAGTCATGTACTTAGAGCCCAAGGAATATGATCCAAAATAAGGTTTTGAAATCATTTTAAAATCAATTTAGAAAACCTTGGTGAAGTCTATCTGTTGATAGCAATCACCATTGATGAAGTTGATACAAAATAGGGCCAAAACATTGAAAATTTCAATGGTTTTGAGTTTTGTATCAAACTCACTATTTTATGGGTAAAATATTTTTCAAACATTTTTCACCCATTGTTTTGGTCATAAGTATTATACGTATCAAATTTCGTGATTTTTCGATATACGTATAATTAGTTATGATTTTACGAATTGATTCGATATGAATTTGGAAAATTAGCTACGATCAGCCATTGGTGGCGATCATGTATGCAATCGGTGATTCTTGTCGAGTCATTGCCAGGTCTGATTTTGGGTTAACAAGGTTGTTTAGCCCATTTTCAGCCATGGTAAAGGTCCCTAACCACTCCTAACCCTAGGATATGCTTTGGGAAGCATTATGAAGGGTGAAAATTCATTGGATATGGATTTGGAGAGGTGTTAGGTCAAAGTATCAATTTGAGGTGGTGGAAAATTCAATGTTGAATTTCCAACCTGAATTTTGATGGTTTAGAGTTCCTATTGGCTTAGGGACTTCCCAAGGACATTGTTGGTGCAATGGTCAAGGGGGAGCAAGCCTTTAGGGGGAGGTATCCATCTTGGGATGAGGGAGGTGTGTTTCTCCTTGAAAAGGAGACGTTATGGGGAAAGTATCATCCAGTGGGAACATTGATGATGTTTGATACCCAATTTGGAAATTGGGAGAGTGAATAGGATTGCCTCTCTTGAGTGATATGGGACTTATCACTAGGAAGATGGTAGGCATCCTAGATATTTTTAAATCAAGGGGGAGATTGTAAGATCTCATTGGGACATGAGACATTGACCTCCTTGGAGAGATAACCTTTTTGATGTTAGTCAAAAAGGGGGAGAATGTTTGGGAGAACATTTGCTTTACATTTTCACTTGAATGTTTGGGGGAGAACATTTGGTGAGTATTTACCAATTTGGGATAATTGGTAAGGGATTTGAGTTAGTGTTCTAACTCATGATTTGATTGGTTTTGTCAAACATCAAAGGGGAGATTTTGGTGCAATCGGTCCAGTCACGATTGACCGGACTCGAGTTTGACTCAGTGATGTTTTGATGTTTGACAAAAGGATTTGACAAAATGGATTGACATTGATGTTGGACATTGATGTCGGTTAATATGTTGGGGAGATTGTTTATACAATCGACCCAGGTTATAATTGACTTTGATGGTTGACTAGGGTTGACCATGTGATTATTGGAAAGTCCAACATGGGTTGGCAAAGGAAAAGTCCAACATGGGTTGGCAAGGAAAAGTCCAAGCATGGGTCTTGGCAATGTAAAAGTCCAAGCATGGGTCTTGGCAATGTAAAGTCCAACATTGGTTGGCAAGGAAAGTCCAAGCATGGTCTTGGCATGAAAAGTCCAACATGGGTTGGCAAGGAAAAGTCCAAGCTTGAGTCTTGGCATTTGAGAAGTCCAAGGGTTTGATATTGGCAGCGTAAAGTCCAAGCGGAGTCTTGGCAAGATAAGTCCAATGGTTGGCGGCGTAAAGTCCAAGCGAGTCTTGGCGGCATAAGTCCAATGTGCCTTGGCGGTGTAGACAGCGTTAGAATTACATAGCCGAGAGAAGAAACTGAAGGCTAGAGCATTGGATGATCAAGTCATGGTTTACTTGGAGGGATACTAGAGGCGTGAGGGTGATGGAGGTGGCTAGAAGGCTTAGGTCTAGGCTAAGGGTGGTCTAGCAAGTATGGGGGAACCATACTTGGGTTAAAACCTCATTCTTGAGGTTGGCAGTCGACCGCATTATGGCCAGGTTCAGTGAGTCGACTTGAGATTGCTCTGCGATCGCTCATGGGAAGCGATCGGCGATCGCGAGATCCGTTGGAGTTTTTCGGATCGATCCGTTGTCTCACGACAACGTTATAAGAAGGATTTTAGTAAGCGATTTCTTGGGCGGGTCTTCAATTGTAAAGTGTTCTTTACTTCTCTTGTTGTATTTCCTATTATATTTGCTTGTTGTATTTAGATTATTGTTGTAATCTTATTGTAAGAGGTTTCTCCACCTCCGACTTGTGTCGAGAAAGAGTTATTTGATAGTGGTGTGTGTTTGGCATCGCTAGGGCTCGTTTGAGCCCGATCCGTGGAGTAGGAACCGTTACGGTTCCGAACCACGTTATATCATCGTGTTCGTGTGTAATTGTATTTCGTGTATTGCTTTTATTATTATTATTCCGCTGCGCTAACACGAATTGTAGACAAGCACGCGAACGATTTCCATCTACGTACGGGTCACACGCTATTCACCCCCCCCCTCTAGCGGCCTCATATTCCCAACAGTTCTATCACTTTAGGGAGGAGTTTTCGGAAGGACCCATCACCGGAGAAGAGAAGAAATTGAATCCTCTTGTGTGGTTAATTTTTGTCCTTAATTTTGATGTTATTAATCCTCTCATGTGGTTAATTGTCGATTCTTAATATGTTTTACGAGTTCAAATTTATTTTGAACCTTATTGTAAATTCTCCTAAATTTGTGGACTTATATGCAATTTTATACTTTATTTGTAAGAGATCGAGATGAGCCAATGGACTAGACTCAAGTTAGATGAAATATGGCTTCATCTATTGGTGCAGTGGCATAAGATAATCAAACCTAAGTTTTGATTATGATAAAGGTTCAAAGTTAAGCTCTTATTGTTATCTCATTAGCTGTTTTAAGTGTGCAGGAAGTGTTTAAGCTAAGCTGAAAGTCAGAGACTGATAACTACCATTTTGTCTTGTTATTTTGGTCCTTAATATCACTGTTTTTATCCTCTCTAGTGATTGATTATCGATTATTTACATATTTTATGAGTTGAATCTATTTTTGGACATGACTGTAAATTCTCTTAAATTCTGGACTTATATGCAAAATTTATCTTTCTTTGTAGGAGATCGAGATGAGCCACTGGACTAGACTCAAGTTGGATCAAATATTACTTCATCTAGGGCAAGAAGGATCATTTCAAACTGGACTAATCTGGACCCTTTCATTCAGATCAGAGGCAATTAAATCAAGGGACCAGATCTGAGCAATATGGACCGTCTGAAGAAAGCGGTTAATTCTAAGCTATTTATCCAGATCTGGAGAGATCCAGTCGATACATTTAGATCTAGACATCTAAGCCCATCCTCCAGATTCGATCGATCGTGATTATCCATTCAGATTTATCAGATCCATCCATTCAAAGTTGGAGAATTCCCAACCGTTGGATGCACAACCCTTAAATCGATAAATCAAGGCAATTAACCTAGCTTCAATTGGACGACTGGGATTAGATCTTGCTTTGATCGGATGGCTACCAAAATGAAGCTTAAAAATCCAACAATCTCCCAAATCGCGCAGCCAGCTTCATTTCCTCTCACACGATCGCCCGAGGCCACCGTCGCTTCTTCACCACCGCCGCGCTCACCTCCTCCCTCGCCGGTCGTCGGAGAGGAAAGGGGATTCCCTCCTTTTCCGGTGACCGATTGTCTTCATTCAGCAGCCATCTCCACCGTCGACCATCTACATTCAGCAGTCATCTCCTCCACAGTTCTGTTAGTAATATATGAGAGATGTTCTAAGGCAATCGCCTTATGTATGAACCATTTATATGATAAATGAAGATTCACTATTTGAGTATACATGTTTCATGTATTTGATTGGATCTTAAACTCATTTACTGAATGTCCGCGATACGATTCACAGCATGAGAGAATTTGTGATTGGATCACAACTAGTGAGTATCTCTACATGTGTAATTGTGATGTATCGGAATTATCCCTAGTCGATGAATTGATGGATTTAGACACCATCAATTCTGTCGAGACTAGCACGAGGTATACTCCTTGGTGTATCCAAGCAGCTGATTCTCACTGGCTGGAGACATTGTGATGTTCGGAGTTGATCGTGGATGCTAGTTATGGTAACTAGTTCATTGGAGTGACCAGCCGTAAGACTTCATATGGTTCTCTGCATATATAGATATGTCAATGAAGTTCTTACTGTATCTTAAGTGCGATGTTCCTTTGACTTGCGGTATTCAAGTCATCTTGATCATGGAGACTTATGCTTTGACATCTTAAGCAAACATCTCTAAGGAGATGTGGACCCGGGATGATTGGGTATAAGTCGAAGTGGTCGAAGGTGTTTGAATAGCCTATAAAGGATTCACCACTCCTTGCGAGGAGATGTATACCCATGGCCTCTCGTCGGATTGTTACTAAAGTCTTTGGCCAAAGCATTACATGTTTAGAGTAAGGTACTCTTCGATACATGTGCAGTAACTAGAATTCGTAGGACGAGGAAATGATACTTGGGCTAGGTGTGATGTAGTCATCCTAGTGGGGACTGACACTATAGACCATATCCTGAACCAAGTGGGTATAAGATGAGTGAAGGGAATGGGACACGAATCATTCGAGCTGTTGAAGGGTTTCAGAAATAGTTCTTGATCAACCGTTGATCTTTTCGGTTAATTGGGGATCATGATGTACTACTAGGTGCCACTCATAATCGTTCTATAATTAATGGTTAATTATAGATGGCCAACATAAACCGAGAACCTATTTGGTCACACGCACAACGAGCGTAATAGGAAGGATTTAAAACGAGCTTGAGAATGGGATTCTCAGACCGAGAGAAACTAGGTTTGGTTGGACCAAACAAGAAGCGAGCATGAAATCATTTCAGTCGCAATGGAAACATGGATGGGCCATGTCTTATGAAGACATAATGGATGAACCAAAATGGTTTGGTTCTAATCCAATGGAGGAGAATAAACCAAAGGGTTTGGTTTATTTTAAACGAATGAACCAAAAGTTGGTTCGGTTCGTTTTAACTTAAAATAAACCATCATGGTTTGGTTTATTTTAACTTATATTAATGGAGCGGGTTAATGGGCCTCATGGTTATAATCCAATAACCATTAAGAGAATTAGTTCTCTATAAAAGAGGGCTTAAGGGATTGTTAAGCCCTAATCCAAAAACCCTAGCTAGAGTTGCCGCCCACCCCATTGAAGGAGTCGGCGCCAACCCTAGTGTCGCCGCCCCACCTCTTCCAACCGGCGTCCAGAAGGAGCCTTCCTTCCCCCTTGCCGGCGTCGAGCTGCTGCCGGTTGGTGCTCCGGTGATCTTCCTTGGGTTCGGTAATAAGGTGAGCTTCCACCTTTCTTTTGGCCGGCCCTTACTCCTCCACCAAAGCTGTCCAGTTTTCTGGACAGCTTGTTCTTCTCTCATTTGGACGACATTTGGAGCTCCGACAGCGCCTTACTTACCGGGGATTCGATCTCCGGTAATCCTCTGAGGTGGAGGACGAAGGATTCGTCAAACGGTTGACGAATACCTCTCCGGAGAAGCGAGTTTTGAGGACTCGTTTTTGGATCCGAATTTGGATTCGGATCATGATCCTCTCTCGATCACGTCGTCTTCAACACGAGGCTAGTAACCCGTACGAAGACGAGGCTCGTGACTTAGTGAAGTCATCCCAAAGATACTCGGCGTGGATACGGATAGAGACGATTCTAGCGAGGATCGTTACGGTTGATGCCGTTCCCGCTACACGTGATACGAAAGGTATAACGTAGTTAAATTTCCTTTTATTGCAAATTTAAATTTACGGTTATGTCTACACATGTTGTACTATGCATTTGTGTGATGTGTGTGTTGTAATAAATGTAGATTTATTATTTTTATTTCTTCCGCTGTGCACATGTTTGCGAAACATATTCGAACACACACTCGCTGCGGTGTCGGAAACCCAACAGTGGTATTAGAGCCCAGGTTGTGTTTCGACATAATCGTAAAATGGTTTTGCGATAGTCATAATGTTATTTCTGGAAATTTTCTAATTTTATAAATTTAGAAGTATTTATGGAAATTTTTCAATTTTGGAAAAGTCTAGAAGTATTTATGGAAATCTTTCACTTTTGGAAAGTTGGAAGTATTTATGGAAATTGATATTTTCCATAAATGAAATATTTGATTAGATTCTAGAAATTTGTTTCCTAATTTAATCATGATTTGATTTGGGAAATCAAATCTTAAAATATTTTTATTTCCATAAGTAGATTTGATGATTTAGGAAATTGGTTTCCTAAATTGATTTTCCTTAATCAACTATTTCCATAAATAAAATATGTGATTAGATTTGGAAATTTGTTTCCTAATTTAATCATGATTTGATTTGGAGAATCAAATGTTAAACATATTTTATTTCCATAAATAGTTATGACAAATAAGGAAATTATGTACATGACATAATTGTATGTCATGTAATTGCATTAGATGCATATCATTATGTCATGCGTGTCGTGACATGTAGATGTATGCCATGTATGTCATTCCATGTAGATAATAGTTATTTGCATGCAAAGAGGATGAGACATAAAAATCCTAACTCAATATTAAAGCCTACACCTTCCATTAATATGGTTAGAACCAGAGTTCCATTTCTTGTTTGGGTTGTTGGACTCTCTCCAAGCCCGGCTCGAACCCGAACATGTTCAAACCATGGAATAGTTTGATACTAATATGGTAAGAGTTAGAGGTCAATCGTTAGCTTTGGTTGTTGGACTCTCTCCAAGCCGGGCTAATTGGTTGAATGCACTCTAACCATATTAAAACTATTTCTCGATTAATGGGTTGGCTTTAACCTGGAGCATCGGCTTGTTGGACTCTCTCCAAGGTCGATGTAAAGGGAGGTGAAGTTGGGTGCTATGCATATGATGCATACTTGTTAATGTGTTAACAACCCGATGTATGTGTGAACATTCAATTAGTTGATAGCACATTGTGATAGTTGCATATACGTGATATGCAATCGGTATAGTTGATACCTATCATCGTAGTTATGAATGGCTTGTTGGACTCTCTCCAAGGTTGTTCATATCTATGATGGATATCAGCCCATTCGAAGATGGACCTACGATCTTCCGAAGTGATTTTGGGGTTTTTTGAAATTCGAAAAATGAATGGGATTTATAAATGTATATTGATGCATTTTAAAATCATTTTCTCATATATGCTCGTTTTGTATTTCTAGGTCAATAAATTGATCATGACGTCTTTGAATTTGTGCACTATTTTGGATTCAAACAAACTGACTGGGCCTAACTTCTTGGACTGGCTTAGAAACCTGAGAATTGTTCTCAAGGCAGAAAAGCTTGCATATGTCCTTGAAGAGCCTCTTCCCAACCGTCCTAAGGACGATGCAACTCCATACCAAATGTTGGTCTATCAGAAGCATGTGGCAGATTCTGAGCTGGCGAGTTGCATCATGCTAGCGGCGATGGTACCTGAGCTGCAAAAGAAACATGAGCATATGGATGCTAATACTATGGTCTTCCATCTTCATGAGTTGTTCGATGAGCAAGCGAGATCCGAAAGGTTCGAGGTCTCTAGGCTCCTCTTCACCACGAAGATGCAAGAAGGTTCGTCTGTAGTGCAGTTTGTGCTAAAGATGAACAGGTACATCGAGCGGCTAGCTACCCTCGGGTTTGTGATGGATCACGAATTAAGTATTGACTTAATTCTGCATTGTTTGCCCAAGAGTTTCTCACGATTCATGATGAACTATCGGATGAACAAATTGAAATCCACTATTCCCGAGCTCCTCAATATGCTGAAGACTGTGGAGCCTTCTGTGAAGCATGAGGAGAAGGCGGTTATGTTAGTTGATTCCTCAAAGAAAGGTTCTAAGAGGAAGGCAAAAGAACAGAAGAAAGGGAAGAACAAAAAGGCAAAGAAGGCGGAACCAGCGCAAAAGGGCACTTGCCATCATTGTGGCAAGGAAGGCCACTGGCGAAGAAACTGCAAGATTTATCTTGAGTCCATGAAGAAGAAGAAGGCATCCGATGCCCCATCCTCTTCAGGTATCTTCGTTATTGATTGTCATTCTATTTCCTTAGACACTTGGGTATTGGATACTGGGTGTGGCTCACATATATGTAATGACATACAAGGGCTAAGGAATAGAAGAAGACTCGTCAGAGGGGAGTCAAATTTGCGAGTTGGCAATGGAGCAAAGGTTGCTGCGGTCGCCATCGGAACTTATTTGATGAAGCTCCCCAGTGGACTAGTCTTGGAACTGGACAATTGCTATTATGTTCCTTCTCTAATAAAGAACATTGTTTCTATTTCCTGTTTAAATAGAAATGGTTTCCATTTGACGTTTAGTAACAATTGTTGTTATATAACTTTGAATGACGTACTTTATGGAACTGGAACTTTGAGTAATGGCATTTATACGTTGGACGTATCCAGTGACATCTTCAATATCGAAGCGAGTAACAAGCGTGCTCGAAAGGATAATCAATTAGACTCCTATATGTGGCATTGTCGTCTTGGCCATGTAAGCAAGAAACGCATGTCCGAATTACACCGATGTGGAATTCTGGAATCATTTGAATTGGATTCATACGATACATGTGAATCATGCTTAAAAGGCAAGATGACTAAGTTACCTTTTACTAGAAAAGGTGAACGAGTGGGAGAGTTATTAGGTCTAATACATACTGATGTATGTGGACCTATGTCAACTCAAGCTTTAGGAGGCTATAGCTACTTCATTACCTTCACCGATGATCACTCACGGTTTGGGTATGTGTTCTTGATGAAACACAAGTCTAAAGCCTTTGAAAGGTTCAAAGATTTCAGAAATGAAGTAGAGAAACAACATGACAAGAGTATTAAAATACTTCGATCGGATCGAGGTGGTGAATACTTGAGTCAGGAGTTTCTTGATTATCTAAGAGACAATGGTATATTATCTCAATGGACTCCGCCATATACACAACAACATAATGGTGTATCTGAGAGGCGTAATCGGACCTTGTTGGACATGGTCAGGTCAATGATGAATCATACAAATCTTCCCAAGTCCTTTTGGGGCTATGCACTTCAGACAGCTATTTACTTGTTAAACAGAATGCCAACCAAGGTAGTCTCTACTACTCCATATGAGATATGGAATAGTAAGAAACCTCGTGTATCTTACTTGAAGATATGGGGTTGTCCTGCTTATGTGAAGTGGACTGTATCAGACAAATTGGATGCTAAGTCTGATAAATGTCTATTTATTGGATACCCTAAGGAAACAAGGGGTTACCAATTCTATCATCCTGTGGAACAAAAGGTGTTTGTTTCAAGGCATGCTGTGTTTCTAGAGAAAGAGTTTCTCTTGCAAGAAAGCAGTGGGAGTGTCGTCGAGCTTGAGGAGGCTCGAGAGACTCAAATAGACATTGATGAGATACCTGGTGAAGCACAACAGCCGACAACTCATAGTGATGAGCAATCGGCTGGACCTATTGTAACACCACATCTTCGTAGATCTGGTAGAACACATAATATTCCTGAGAGATATGGATTTCTCGTAAGTGAATCGAACGACGTGTTACTCATTGATGATGAGGAGCCTACCAGTTATGAAGAAGTGCTGACAAGTTCAGAAAGGGATAAGTGGCTTGATGCCATGAAGTCGGAAATGAATTCCATGTATGAAAACCAAGTTTGGAACTTGGTTGACCCACCTGAAGGCATTAAGCCTATAGGGTGCAAGTGAGTTTTTAATAAGAAAACCGACATGGATGGTAATGCGATTACCTATAAGGCTAGATTGGTGGCGAAAGGATATCGTCAAAAGCAAGGTGTTGATTATGACAAAACCTATTCGCCTGTAGCTATGCTTAAATCCATTCGGATTCTCCTGGTCATAGCGGCTCATTATGATTATGAGATATGGCAGATGGATGTGAAAATAGCTTTCCTTAATGGAAACCTGCTCGAGGACGTGTATATGATACAGCCTGAGGGTTTCACATCGGTTGATAAAACCAAGGTATGCAAATTGCGATGGTCCATTTATGGATTGAAGCAAGCATCCAGGAGCTGGAATATCCGTTTTGATGAGACGATCAAAAAGTTTGATTTCTCACAAAATCCAGACGAACCTTGTGTGTACAAGAAGGTTAGTGGGAGTGCAGTCGTGTTCCTAGTATTGTATGTCGATGACATATTACTTATAGGAAACGATGTTTCAATCTTACAGTCAGTTAAGGTTTGGTTATCCAAGACATTCTTCATGAAAGACCTGGGAGAAGCAACCTACATCCTCGGGATTAAGATTTATCGAGATAGATCGAAACGGTTGCTTGGTCTTTCGCAGTCTACATATATAGACCGAGTGCTAAAGAGGTTTAGCATGTCGGAATCCAAGAAAGGTTTCCTACCCATCAGGCATGGGGTACACCTTTCGAAGTCTATGTGTCCGCGCATAGAAGACGAGAGGATTTGCATGAGTAAGATTCCCTATGCATCCGCAATAGGATCTATCATGTATGCTATATTATGTATGAGGCCCGAAGTATCGTATGCTCTGAGTGTCACGAGCAGATACCAGTCTGATCCATGAATGGATCATTGGGTGGCTGTTAAGACGATCCTTAAGTACTTAAGAAGAACTAAGGATATTTTCCTAATATATGGAGAAGGGGACATGGTGATACGCGGGTATACGGATGCCAGCTTCTAGACAGGCAAGGATGATTCCAGGTCTCAGTCTGGATACGTGTTCACCTTGAATGGGGGCGCAGTGAGTTGGAAAAGTTCCAAACAAGACACTGTAGCAGATTCTACCACTGAGGAAGAATACATTGCAGCTTCGGAAGCAGCAAAGGAAGCGGTTTGGATCAAGAAGTTCATCTTTGAACTTGATGTAGTCTCATCAATAATCCAAACATGTGCTTCGCCGCTATCATCTTATCAGAGAGATCATCAGTAGGAACGAAATATAAATCGAGAAAATTCCCACTGAAAGGAACTTAGCGGATCCTTTGACTAAGGCATTACCTCAAAATAAGTTTGAGGGTCATGTTAAAGCTTATGGTATTGGATACCGTAGCGATTGGCATTAGGCCAAGTGGGAGTCTGTTAGTAATATATGAGAGATGTCCTAAGGCAATCGCCTTATGTATGAACCATTTATATGATAAATGAAGATTCACTATTTGAGTATACATGTTTTATGTATTTGATTGGATCTTAAACTCATTTACTGAATGTCCACGATACGATTCACAGCATGAGAGAATTTGTGATTGGATCACAACTAGTGAGTATCTCTACATGTGTAATTGTGATGTATCAGAATTATCCCTAGTCGATGAATTGATGGATTTGGACACCATCAATTCTGTCGAGACTAGCACGAGGCATACTCCTTGGTGTATCCAAGTAGCTGATTCTCACTGGCTGGAGACATTGTGATGTCCGGAGTTGATCGTGGATGCTAGTTATGGTAACTAGTTCATTGGAGTGACCAGCCGTAAGACTTCATATGGTTCTCTGCATATATAGATATGTCAATGAAGTTCTTACTGTGGCTTAAGTGCGATGTTTCTTTGACTTGCGGTATTCAAGTCATCTTGATCATAAAGACTTATGCTTTAACATCTTAAGCAAGCATCTCTGAGGAGATGTGGACCCGGGATGATTGGGTATAAGTCGAAGTGATCGAAGGTGTTTGAATAGCCTATAAAGGATTCACCACTCCTTGCGAGGAGATGTATACCCATGGCCTCTCGTCGGATTGTTACTAAAGTCTTTGGCCAAAGCATTACATGTTTAGAGTAAGGTACTCTTCGATACATGTGCAGTAACTAGAATCCGTAGGACGAGGAAATGATACTTGGGCTAGGTGTGACGTAGTCAGCCTAGTGGGGACTGACACTATAGACCATGTCCTGAACCAAGTGGGTATAAGATGAATGAAGGGAATGGGGCACGAATCATTCGAGCTGCTGAAGGGTTTCAGAAATAGTTCTGGATCAACCGTTGATCTTTTCGGTTAATTGGGGATCATGATGTACTACTAGGTGCCACTCATGATCGTTCTATAATTAATGGTTAATTATAGACGGCCAACATAAACCGAGAACCTATTTGGTGACACGCACAACGAGCGTAATCCGAAGGATTTAAAACGAGCTTGAGAATGGGATTCTCAGACCGAGAGAAACTAGGTTTGGTTGGACCAAACAAGAAGCGAGCATGAAATCGTTTCAGTCGTAATGGAAGCGTGGATGGGCCATGTCTTATGAAGACATAATGGATGAACCAAAATGGTTTGGTTCTAATCTAATGGAGGAGAATAAACCAAAGGGTTTGGTTTATTTTAAACGAATGAACCAAAATTTGGTTCGGTTCGTTTTAACTTAAAATAAACCATCATGGTTTGGTTTATTTTAACTTATATTAATGGAGCGGGTTAATGGGCCTCATGGTTATAATCCAATAACCATTAAGAGAATTAGTTCTCTATAAAAGAGGGCTTAAGGGATTGTTAAGCCCTAATCCAAAAACCCTAGCTAGAGTTGCCGCCCACCCCATTGAAGGAGTCGGCGCCAACCCTAGTGTCGCCGCCCCACCTCTTCCAACCGGTGTCCAGAAGGAGCCTTCCTTCCCCCTCACCAGCGTCGAGCTCCTGCTGGTTGGTGCTCCGGTGATCTTCCTTGGGTTCGGTAATAAGGTGAGCTTCCACCTTTCTTTTGGCCGGCCCTTACTCCTCCACCAAAGCTGTCCAGTTTTCTAGACAGCTTGTTTTCTTCTCGTCGGAGCGTCGTTTGGACGACATTTGGAACTCCGACAGTGCCTTACTTACCGGGGATTCAATCTCCGGTAATCCTCTGAGGTGGAGGACGAAGGATTCATCAAACGGTTGACGAATACCTCTCCGGAGAAGCGAGTTTTGAGGACTCGTTTTTGGATCCGAATTTGGATTCGGATCGTGATCCTCTCTCGATCACGTCGTCTTCAACACGAGGCTAGTAACCCGTATGAAGACGAGGCTCGTGACTTAGTGAAGTCATCTCGAAGATACTCGGCGTGGATACGGATAGAGACGATTCTAGCGAGGATCGTTCCGGTTGATGTCGTTCCCGCTACACGTGATGCGAAAGGTATAACGTAGTTAAATTTCCTTTTATTGCAAATTTAAATTTACGGTTATGTCTACACATGTTGTACTATGCATGCATGTGATGTGTGTGTTGTAATAAATGTAGATTTATTATTTTTATTTCTTCCGTTGTGCACATGTTTGCGAAACATGTTCGAACACACACTCGCCGCGGTGCCGGAAACCCAACAAGTTCCACCCATTTCACCGTCGACGCCGACCAATCGGAGTGGGGATTCCACTCTGATCGATCCGGCCAGCCACCACAGCCATTGGAGTGGGGATTCCCCTCCGTTACCACACCGCTCTACCACCAGCAGCGCCGGCCACAGCTCCGACATCTCTTTCATTTCATCCAACAGCTCATTTTCCAGCTTCCGATGGAAATTCCAACATCCTATGCAAGCTACCTTGATGTGTTAATTGTTTTCTTTCATGTTTACTTATTGTTTGTAATCAAAATTCCTTCCATGTTTTGAATTGCATGTGTTTAGTTTAATTTGTTTCATGCCTCTTTAGTATTCGATGAAATGTCTCTTTCAGTAATTAGGTTGTAGTTCATTAGATTAGATTTAGTTTCATGCTTTACTTTACATCATGTTCATGCATTAGATTTTGTTGATGTATTGATTATTTCATTTTGTTGTTAGTTAAATCTTTTCTTCCATTGAGCCTTAGCAGCCGCCTCCACCTTGCTTCCGTCCATTTTCCTCCATGAATTCGAGAAGGAATCACTTCATTGAGAGATTTCGGCGACGTCCTACATCTCCACAGCTCATCCACCTTCTCCTTCGGATTCGAGGAGGAGTTCTACCCCGACGACACTTCTTCGAGCTCAACTAGATCTGCGACAGTTCGGAGCATCCATAAAACTACTGGATTAAGGAGTTTGCACCATCCCACATCCACTGTCATTTGCGAAGTCTCGATCGAGCTTCGTTGGACTTAGCCGGAGAAACTTGTTCATTCACCGGGCCTATCTTGGGTTGATTAGATCATTTATTTCCTCTCCCAGTTTTTATTGCTTTAATTCTTGCATTGTTTGATTTATTTGTTGCATGTTAGTTTAGAGTTTTAATTATCTTGCAACTGTAGGTTAGAGCTCAAAATCAAACCCCCCATCTTCAGTAGAAAACACAAAGCAATAATTAAAAATCCTAAGTTTACTATTCTATCAATTACACTCGTTGGGAAATGATCCGGGCCATTCACTATGCTATATTAGTGTAGAGAGGGTTTGGTAATTAATTTGTAATGGTACCATGACACAAAATACCGTCTATCAAATTTTGGTGTCATTGCCGGGGAGTGTAATGGTGCTTGGTAGACTTAGGATTGTTTATCCATTTTTCTAAAAAAAACAAAATTCAAAACTTTTGTTGAGGGCTTAATTCTTTTATGTCTTGTATATCCAAGTATTATATTTTGTTTGTTTCTTGTATCTTTTGATTTTGTTTGCCAGTGTTTCAGGATAAAAAACAAGAAATTTCTTTGATCATGGATCCCTATTATCAGAGATTAGGAGGCTTTCATTAGGCTTATGATTCAGGGATTAATAGAACTGTCAAGGAACTCACCATACCAGATGTTGCTTGCCAATCTTTTTGCATTCAGTTTCTTGAATTAAATGTGGATGTTGAACTCTTTTAAATTATACATTTGCTTTCGAAATTCCATGGTTATGCTAGCGAAGATCCAATTCGGCACTTGCAAGAATTTTATATGGTATGCTCAGCAATGAAGCCACGAGGTATATATCATAGGAGGATATTATGCTTAGAGTATTCCTATTCTCTTTATCAAACTTGGCAAAGGATTGGATCTATTATCTTCCTCCTGGTTCTATTACATGTTGGAGTGAAATGAAGAAAGCCTTTTTGGAAAAGCTTTTCCCTGCATCCAAGACCATAGAAATTCGAAAGAGCATTTGTGGAATTGAGCAAATGATTGGAGAGACTCTACATGAGTATTGGGAGAGATTCAAAAAGTTGTGTGCTAGTTGCCCCCATCACCAAATTAGCGATCACCTACTCATTTTGCACTTCTATGATGGATTATTTCCTATGGACAGGTGTATGCTTGATGTAGCTAGTGGAGGGGCCCTAGTCAACAAGACTCCTGAACTTATGGAGGTCATGGCTGCAAATTCACAATATTTTTAACAGCCCCTACCAGCATGTCAGAGGCCATCACCTGAGATTCAAAATATCCCAATGCTTAATAACTCACAACAGTCCCAGCAAATGCAAGCACAAGGATTCATTCCGCCTTCGCCAGAGACCATTTCTATGGATATTGACGCGCTAGAGGAGATGGATTATGGAGTATGTAATAGCCAAGTTTATGATCCTGCTACTCTACAGGACTCCAATATTTCTATATGCTATGATAATGAAGTTGTGGGTGATGTGGATGTTATTGTTAATAAGAGTGCAGATATTATTGTAGATGATACTATTACTCCTACTTGTGATATTGTTAATGTTGCACATGATATTTCAGATGTAGCAGATATTGTTACTTATATTGAGGTTGATGATGTTGTAAAGGAGACAGTGTCTACAGAATTTTTATGTTCATGTAACACCCCCACCCACCCCCCCCCCAATCTGCTTACACTAGTAAGGGAGGTGTTACTGTACCATTCTTTATCTTACTCTTTGCGTGATCAGGTAAAACATGACTCACATACACTATTTATGAATTCACTAATACCTGATTACGAACAAAATAGGGTCAACGACCCGTAACAAGATCTAAACATGGTTTCTAACCAAGTATCATAATTCAAACTCTTAACTTGAAATAGCGGAATCTAAAGAACTAGATCAACTACATTGGCATGTTGACACAGGGAGATTACGCAAGTTCTTAACCTATCTAAGCATGCACATTCACTAGGGTTTTATTATAAAACATTCTTAAGTAACTCAACCTCATGCATGGTGATAGTAATATATGCATCCTTGACATGAACATCAATGTAAACAATAATACCTAACATGAACACCAACACATAACATGAACACCAGCACATAACATGAACATTAGTACACTAGCAAGTTCAAAGTTCTTAGCATAGCATAATACTAGCAAGTTCAACATTATTAGACACAACATGATCAAACACATAAGCATGAATACTAACACACAAACAAGTTCGAAGGTCTTAACACATAACAAAATACTAGCAAGTTCAGGATCATAATCCACTGTTCCGTTGCCACACACACCAAGCACTTCATCCGCTGCCCCCTCTTACTCCAATCTTGCTTTACCCTTATATGCAATATAAGGAATAATGTTTACAGGGTTCGAAGGACTTACTAAGGGCAGTCTAGGGGCCCGTGGCGATCTAAGGGCCCGGTACATGCCACTTTAAAGTAAAATACTTTCTTTATATATGACTTAATGATTTTTGTCATTTATCAAACATTTAACATGATCATACTCCCAAAACTCACATAGGAAGCCTTTCAAGACATTGGATCATGCTCTTTGTCCCCAAAACTTATAGGAGAAGCAACTTTGTGATTTTATGTCTTGCTTCAACATGAAATATACCTATAAATATATATGACCTACTGATTTTGTCATTTAACCAACATGTAACATGCTCATACTCCCAAAACCCATATAGGAGGCATTTCAAGACATTTAATCATGCTCTTTGTCCCCAAAACTCGTAGGGGAAACATCTTTGCAATCTTTACATTTTGCCCCACAAGAAATATACCTAAAATACCTAAAAATCCAAACAAACATAATCTGGATAGAACATATAAATCTAAATAAAAACATGATAATAGAAGCTAGATGTGCAAATCAAAGAGTGACTTATGCTATAGGTGAGAAATAGTATCCTAGTGATCTTATGTCTTGCTTAAAACAAAATATACCCTACCTATAAATCTAAACACACCCATATAATCTGACCAAAACATATAATCTTAAGAAAACATAGGAAAAGAAACTAGATACAATAATCGAATAGCTACTTATACTATAGGTGAGAAATACTTACATCCTTTCGCTAGATTCAATAAATATACCGCTAGGGTTATGAAGATCTTCAACACGTTTCTTAGCCCTAAGAGTGATCCTTGCATATACCAAGCCCTTGTGAGAAAATCCCCTTGAAAACCCCCTCAAGAACACCAACACAAGGGGTCCTAAAGCTTGGGATGGAGAGGGAGGAAAGAGAAGGAAAGTTTCGGCCAAGGATGAGGAAGAAGGAAGAAGGAAAATGAAGTGGTTGGTTTTTCTTTCTCCCTTTTAATTATCATGTTAATAGCTAGGAAGATGAAAAGAAAAGAAAAACTCTCCATCTTCTCATGGGGAGATTAAACAACTCTTCATCCTCTAATCTTCTCATTTATCTTCTTTATTATTCTTTATATAATCTAGCCAAGAATTATCCTATGGCCTAGTGGTATCAAGGCTATCTCACAATTAGGAGGTTCATGGTTCAAATCCTAGCTATAACGAACCATATTTTATTTTTATTTTATTTTATTTTTTTCGGGCGTTACAATCCTTCATACCTTATAAAAGTTTTGTCGTCAAAACTTAAAACAACTCTGGATACTTTTGTTTCATGTCATTCTCGCATTCCCAAGTTGCTTCTTCGAACTTTTGATTTTGCCTTATGACTTTCACTAAGGGTACTTCTTTGTTTCTCAATTTCTTGATTTCTCGATCTATTATCTGAATAGGTTAACTTTCATAACTCAAATCTTCCTGAACTTGTACCTTCTGTGGCTCAATCACATGGTCTACATTATGAACGTACTTTTTCAGCATTGAGACATGTAATACGTTGTGAATTGCCGACATTTCTTGAGGTAGCTCTAACTCATAAGCTATTTTGCCAACTCTTTTTGTGATCCGGTAAGGTCCTACATAATGTGGACTCAGTTTACCATTCTTCCCAAATCTCATCACCCCTTTCATAGGAGCTACTTTAAGAAATACATGTTGGGATGTATACTGAAAAGTCTACCTTTTGTATGAACATCTTTATTTTGAAATAAGAATCACATGATCATTGTTTGCATTTTTTTAAGGTTATGCATATTGTCTAATACATTACATTGTAGATAACATGGTGTGTGGTGTCACACGGGAGACCATGTTATCGGCTCCTTGTAAAGTATAAGTAAAGGCTCACAATCGAGATGGCTTTGGACAAACCATCGGAATGGTTGTAGTGTGATTTGGTATTGGTTTGTCTTGACCATAGAATCACACTAGTGCACTTTGTGTGTATTGAGCAGGACCGACTTAGAGGTGATTCGATTTATTGCTGACTACATAATCGAATCAGACCTCAGATATTATATTGTACATACTCTTAATACCGATATAATAACGGGCATATATACTTAGTATTCATCTCTTTGATTTACCAATGGGCGAGATTTATAGATTAAATCAATAGGCTCGGTAAGTTGGGAGATGATATTATTTATATGGTGTGTCGTTGATTATAGGAGGAAACCGTGTCCTATATATTAGGATGATGATGTCCCCTTTGTTGGGATGTCGCTTCGGAGGCTCATTGGCTCCCATGTCCCCGGATTAAAATTTTCACTAATGAAAGACTTAATCCGGATGGGATGAGCTTCCTTGGCACAACCTATTCGTCATCGTGCTAACAACTTGAGTGGTCACTTGAACAAACTAGTTGTTCAAGCAACACAACTCTTCTAGTTGGTTAGCCGCGGAAAAGACGACGGATGGATCGCCGGTTTTTGTGTTTGTCTTCGGGGTCCATGATTATATAATATATATCCATTCGTACACATGCATAATCAAAATATTAAAGAACATATTCAGATCTGTAAATAAAGTTAAAAACAACTTTATACCTTACGATCTTCTATCGTATGTCCTATCCTTCTCGTGGACGACGTGTGGACGAAGATCCTCCACGAGTTGAAGCCTTCTTGATCACTTTCTTCTCTACCTTGTCCGCTGCGAAAAAAGAGAAGCAATCACAAATACCTTTCCTATCTAGAACCGACCACCAAATTAGGGAATTTGGTGCAACCGCCGGCCAAGGAGCAAGTGGATGATGTGCCGGCCACCAAATGAATGGAAACCGCCGGCCACCTTGGAGAGATTGGAGGAAGATGATTGCCGGCCACCAATGGATGGAGAACCGTCGGCCAAGGAGCAAGGAAAAGGGAAGAGTGCCGCCCAAAAACCAAGGAGGAGAAGAGAGGGATGACCGGCCAAACCCTAGCTTGCCGCCCAAGCTTGTAGCCGCCCAAACCCTAGCCGCCCAATGGAAGATGAGCCAAACCCTAACCCTAATTCGAAAACCAATCTCCTTATCTTATCCTTGCCGCCCAACCCTAAGCACCTATTTATAGAATAGGGCTTAAGCCTCCTTTAATCTCATCCGTCAGATCTAGGGATTTAACCTCCACCGTCGGATCTAGGGTTTTATCCCAACCGTCGGATCTAGGGTTTCATCTCAACCGTCGGATCTAGGATTTCATCCTAATCGTCGGATCTAGGATTTCATCCCAACCGTCGGATCTAGGGTTTTATCCCAACCGTCGGATCTAGGGATTTGATCTCAACCGTCGATTCTAGGGTTTCATCCTAACCATCGGATCTTAGGGATTTAATCCCAACCGTTGGTTCTAGGGTTTCATCCTAACCATCGGATCTTAGGGATTTAATCCTAACCGTTGGTTCTAGGTTTTATTTTACATTCTTGGATCTAGACTTCACAAGGATTATATTAGGCTACGATAGGGACCATAAGGAGGAGTTGGGTCTTGGCCAGCCGATGGATCGGAACCACACTAACTTGATCCATCAATGATGTTCCATTCCACTAGAGGATCATCATTGAACTACCTCACCAACCCCCATAAATCAATATGGGCTCCATATATTATTTGTACATTAATCTCCCCGTGTTTAAGATATCGAATGTCCGTCAATTAATTGATTTACTGACCATCAATTAATTAACATCTAAATCCTCGAGTAGTACCACTCAACCTTATCATCATGTTGACTAAGTCAACCAGCTGGGTTTACATGATGAACCTTATGAGCTCCTCAAGGGGACATTATAAACCTAATATATAGGACACGGTTTCCTCCTATAATCAACGGCACACCATGTAAATAATATTATTTCCCAACTTACAGGGCATATTGATTTAATCCATCTAAATCTCACCCACTGGTAAATCAAAGAAATAAATACTAAGTACATGTGTCCGTTATTATATCGGGATTAAGAGCATGTACAACATAATATCCGAGGTCCGATTCAATTATGTAGTCGATTAACCTCTATATCAGTCCTACTCAATACAACTAAGTGTACTAGAGTAACTCTATGTTAAAGACAAAAAAATACAAAGCTAAACTACAAAAATGCCAATGGTTTGTCAAAAACCATCTTGGTTGTGAGCCTCTACTTATATTATACAAGGGACTGATAACATGATCTTACATTGCCACACCAAGCACCATGTTATCTACAATGTAGAATATTAGACAATATGCACACATATATAATGAATATATAAAATGCAAACAATGATCATGTGATTCTTATTTCAAAATAAAATGTTCATACAGAAAAGAGCTAGGCTTTCAGTATATATTCTAACAATCTCCCACTTATACTAAAAGACTATGTTGTCATCACTCTGCCATACATCTGATCCCCATGTCCTCCACATGCCTATCAAACGCTTTCACTGGAAGGGCCTTAGTGAATGGATCTGTCAGGTTATCTTCTGATGCAATCTTGGCGACAGCAACTTCTCCTCGCTTTACGATCTCTCGTATGAGGTGGTACTTGCGCTCTATGTGTTTACTCGCATTATGGGCTCGTGGTTCCTTCGAGTTTGCAACTGCACCACTATTATCAGAATAAATTGTGATAGTTCTGGGCAAACCAGGAATCACATCCAAGTCCATCAAGAAGTTCCTGAGCCATACAGCTTCCTTGGCTGCCTCAGAGGCTGCCACATACTCAGCTTCCATGGTAGAGTCCGCCACGCATTTCTGCTTGACACTCCTCCATACTATGGCTCTACCTCCAAAAGTAAACACAAACTCCGAGGTAGACTTACTCTTGTCCCTATCTGATTGGAAATCCAAATCCGTGTAACCCACAGGGACTAATTGATCTGCCCGGTAAACCAGCATATAATCCCTAGTCCTTCTCAGGTACTTCAATATATGCTTTACGCGATCCAATGTCACTGTCGGGATTACTCGATGTACGCTAACCATGCCCAGCCAGCGGATATCCGGTCTCGTACATAGCATAGCATACATAAGGCTTCCTACTGCCGAAGCATAAGGAACCGCCTTCATGTCCTCTATCTCCTTTGATGTTTTGGGACACATCTCTTTAGATAAAGGAACTCCATGCCTAAAAGGTAGAAAACCTTTCTTGGAGTTCTGCATGCTAAAACGAGCAAGGATAGTGTCAATATATGAAGCTTGAGATAAGCACAACATCCTTTTCTTGCGATCCCTTATAACTTTGATCCCAAGGATGTGTCCCACTTCTCCCAAGTCCTTCATGTCAAACTTTTTGGACAACCATACCCTTACGTCTAATAACACTTTGATATTGTTGCCAACTAACAAAATGTCATCTACGTATAGTACAAGAAACACCACTACGTTTCCGTCACATCTCTTGTATACACAAGGTTCATCCGGACTTTGAATAAATCCATATGACTGGATTACCTCATCAAAGCGGATGTTCCAAGATCTAGAAGCTTGCTTCAATCCATAAATGGACCGATTAAGCTTACATACAAGATGCTCTTTGCCTTTAGCAATGAATCCCTCTGGTTGCCGCATATAGATGTTCTCCTCAAGACTTCCGTTAAGGAAAGCTGTCTTGACATCCATCTGCCATATCTCATAATCCATATGAGCAGCTATAGATAAGAGAATCCGGATAGACTTAAGCATAGCTACCGGCGAAAAGGTCTCCTCATAGTCGATACCCTCTTTCTGAGTATACCCTTTCGCAAGCCTAGCTTTGAAGGTCTCAACCTTCCCATCTACTCCTCTCTTTCTCTTGTAGATCCACTTGTATCCAATAGTTTTTACACCATCGGGTGGCTCTACTAGCTCTCAGACTGATTAGAATCCATAGATTCTATCTCTCAATTCATCGCTCTTTGCCAAGATACCGTGATCTCTATCTTGGATTGCCTCACATATGTCCAGGATCAGTTCATGTTCACTGTGACTAAGTCCAAGACTCTCCCAAAAACATGAATCTATCGTTGTCTAACAACCCTCCCACTACGACGAGGTACCTCCTGTGTATGCTCATGACACGCTGCGGACTTGTGGGTATCCTCTTGTACCGGTGCATCAAGTCGGAACTTCGCCAACTCCTCAAGAACAATCCTACTCGGGCTTGTGGTTCATTACATAATCCTCCTCTAGAAATCAAGGCTCATGCTAACGATCACCCTCTGATCTCTAGGATTATAAAATAAACCACCTTCGCTCCTTAGGTAGCCAACAAACTATACTGCACTGCAGGTTCCAACTTACCAAAGATCACCTTCAAAGACATGTGTTAGACTCCCCATATCCGAATATGTCTCAGACTAGGCTTTTGCCCAGTCCACAATTCTACCGGGGTAGAAGGTACTGATTTAGATGGAACCAAGTTCAGAGTATACATTGTCGATCCAGGCATACCCCTGCATAATGAAACAGTAACTCGTAATAACTCATCATCGATCCGACCATCTCCATAAGAGTCCTATTCCTTCGCCCGCTACACCATTCTCACTGGGTGTGCCAGTGCATAATTGGGATTGAATCCCACCTCGATAAGTAACTCCTAAACTCTCCCAAGAGGTACTCGCCACCACGATCAGATCGTAATGTCTTGATACTTTTACCTTGACGGTTCTCCACATCAGCCTTGAATTCTTTGAACTTGTTAAAGCATTCAGACTTGCGGCGCATCAAGTAAATGTATCCATACCTTGAATAATCGTCTATAAAAGAGACGAAGTATTCAAAGCCACCTCTTGCCTGGATAGACATAGGACCGCACAAATCAGAATGAACCATTTCCAACACATCTTTGGCTCTATACCCCTTGGCCTTGAAAGGCCTCTTGGTCATTTTACCTTCCAAGCAAGATTCGCAGGTTGGGAGATCCTCCACCACTAATGAACCCAAAGGTCCATTAGCTATCAACCTTTGAATTCTACTTAGGTTAATATGACCAAGCCTTAGATGCCAAAGATATGTTTGGTTCATTTGCGAAGGTTCTTTTCTCTTATTAGATTTAGAAGATGAGTTATTTACTTCTATATGCATCGTGGGAGTTTTTGGTTCAAGAGTATATAAATTGCCAACCAATGTACCAGAACAGATAATCTCCCTATTCGTTTTTATAACCACCTTGTCATTAAAAGAAACAGAATATCCATCCAAAAACAATTTAGAAACTGAAATTAAATTCTTTCTAAAAGTAGGTACATAAAGACAATTTCTCAACACCAAAAATTTATTCCTATCAAAAGATAAATAAACGTCTCCCACTGCAATAGCTGCCACCTTTGAAGCATTGCCCATGAAGACGGTGATTTCTCCTCAAATAGTCGTCGGGTTTCGGAACCCTGCAAAGTATTGCAGACATGATCAGTGGCTCTTGTATCTACACACCAGGTACTGGTAGATAACACCGCTAAACATGTTTCAACAACTAAACAAGAAGATATACCTTTATTCTTTCGGCGAGGACAGTCCGCCTTTCAATGTCCAATCACATTGCAAGTGAAGCACTTGCCTTCGCTTCTTCACTCCTGCCGAGGTCCTCTGCCACTTTCTTCGCTCCACCTTGCTTCTTCTTCTTCTTACCTTTTCGGTTTAGAGGAAGAAACCTTACAGCGACCATGGCTTGAGAACTCGACGAAAAAGCCCTCTGCCGCTTTGAGTTACACGAAGCTCCACCAACGAATACAACCTCTTGTTCATGTTGTAGTTGAGGCGAACTGCCAAAACTTCTAGGCAGAGATCGAGAATGATATCGACTGGTTTCCATCGATCTCACCGAGGACTTCCATCTCATTAAGATGAGCCATCATCTTGAGAACATGGTCCCTAACGGTGTTCCTCGACCATGGTGGTCGCCATCAAGTTTCTCATTGCCTCCTCGCCTAGCCGCCTCTACTGATGTCCGAAAAAGTTCCTTGAGATTGAACATCATGTCATAAGCGTGGCTATGGCTCGATGTCGATGTTCAAAGACATTTGACATAAATGCCAAAATGTAACACCGCGCCATCTCATCCGCCTTTAACCCATTTCTTATAATGTTCTTTCTCCTTTTCATGAGAGTCATCGGTGGGCTTAGGAGGACAGACCTCAAGAGTACAAATTTGTACTCCTCCGATTAAGACAATACGTGTTTCTTTCCAATCAATGTAGTTTGACCAAGAAGTTTGTTTTCTTTAAAATCACAGCAAGTGGGTTGAAAGCCATTTGAAATTCCTAAAATCACAATGATCAAAATATTAGATTTCAAATATTATTGATTCTCAAAACAATAAAATCTCAAATCAACCAACACCTCAAAACACCGAGAATTTCGTGATGCCACTGCGTGGACGATACGAAACCTACATTTGTAAGAGGAGGTTTTACCCATTAATTTTATTATCTTGTCAACCTTACTTTTGACAAATAAAATTAATAGTTGGTTCCTCTTGGCCCTACAAATAAAAGCAAAGGACTGATGGGGAGGATACTTTCATTTGCATCTAAGTGTGCACCATTACACGATACTAAGGGAATTATGATTATGTGCCTTACCACCGTGGAAGTACACATGCTCCTAGATAATTTCCTATAACCATTATTTGACCTAGTGATCCACAAACAAACCCGTCCGCTAGAGGAGGAAGGCACTGTGAGCCAACACACAAGTTTGTTTGATCACACGTCAAATTGTAATGGAGGTCATGGAATTAATTAAAATATCCCTCTCCCACTTAGTAAATTGCAAATGAGGAATTTTAAATCACACACAACATGCATATAAAACAAATAAGCAATAAATATGGAAAAAATAGAATTTTTCCAACTATTATGGCATTGTCCTCCAATATACATCCCGTCGTGTGGCCACCTCGTCCGCTCCATCTTTTCCCGTGCGCAAGTCACCAAAGAGTTCCGAGCCGAGATAAAACATTTTAATTTACATCCATCGATCCTATACTCCACGAAGGAGTGTACAAATAATCTAGATCGAAAGTAAACTAAAATGAGCGGCTAAACAATGCCGTATTTAATTACAAAAATTAAATACTAATCTAGCCTCGTCAACCCCGAGGATTCAAATAATAAATTTTTTACACACATCCATTCACATACACACACATGGCCATAATAGTCGGATCTTATGCCTGCAACCAAAAAGTTAAACTACGCATATCCTACTATTATCTGGCACATATCTTATATGAAAAATGCATAAAAAATTAACCGAATCCAAAACACACAAAACCAGAAACCGTGGCTCTTATATCAATTGTTGGGATGTCGCTTCGGAGGCTCATTGGCTCCCATGTCCCCGGATTAAAATTTTCACTAATGAAAGACTTAATCCGAATGGGATGAGCTTCCTTGGCACAACCTATTCGTCGTCGTGCTAACAACTTGAGTGGTCACTTGAACAAACTAGTTGTTCAAGCAACACAACTCTTCTAGTTGGTTAGCCGCGGAAAAGACGACGGATGGATCGCCGGTTTTTGTGTTTGTCTTCGGGGTCCATGATTATACAATATATATCCATTCATACACATGCATAATTAAAATATTAAAGAACATATTCAGATCTGTAAATAAAGTTAAAAACAACTTTATACCTTACGATCTTCTATCGTATGTCCTATCCTTCGTGGATTTACGTGTGGACGAAGATCCTCCACGAGTTGAAGCCTTCTTGATCACTTTCTTCTCTACCTTGTCCGTAACAAAGAGAAGCAATCGCAAATACCTTTCCTATCTAGAACCGACCAAATTAGGGAATTTGGTGCAACCGCCAGCCAAGGAGCAAGTGGATGATCGCTACCACCAAATGAATGGAAACCGCCGGCCACCTTGGAGAGATTGGAGGAAGATGATTGCCGGCCACCAATGGATGGAGAACCGTCGGCCAAGGAGCAAGGAAAAGGGAAGAGTGCCGCCCAAAAACCAAGGAGGAGAAGAGAGGGATGACCGGCCAAACCCTAGCTTGCCGCCCAAGCTTGTAGCCGCCCAAACCCTAGCCGCCCAATGGAAGATGAGCCAAACCCTAACCCTAATTCGAAAACCAATCTCCTTATCTTATCCTTGCCGCCCAACCCTAAGCACCTATTTATAGAATAGGGCTTAAGCCTCCTTTAATCTCATCCGTCAGATCTAGGGATTTAACCTCCACCGTCGGATCTAGGGTTTTATCCCAACCGTCGGATCTAGGGTTTCATCTCAACCGTCGGATCTAGGATTTCATCCTAATCGTCGGATCTAGGATTTCATCCCAACCGTCGGATCTAGGGTTTTATCCCAACCGTCAGATCTAGGGATTTGATCTCAACCGTCGATTCTAGGGTTTCATCCTAACCATCGGATCTTAGGGATTTAATCCCAACCGTTGGTTCTAGGGTTTCATCCTAACCATCGGATCTTAGGGATTTAATCCTAACCATTGGTTCTAGGTTTTGTTTTACATTCTTGGATCTATACTTCACAAGGATTATATTAGGCTACGATAGGGACCATAAGGAGGAGTTGGGTCTTGGCCACCCGATGGATCGGAACCACACTAACTTGATCCATCAATGATGTTCCATTCCACTAGAGGATCATCATTGAACTACCTCACCAACCCCCATAAATCAATATGGGCTCCATATATTATTTGTACATTAATCTCCCCGTGTTTAAGATATCGAATGTCCGTCAATTAATTGATTTACTGACCATCAATTAATTAACATCTAAATCCTCGAATAGTACCACTCAACCTTATCATCATGTTGACTAAGTCAACCAGCTGGGTTTACATGATGAACCTTATGAGCTCCTCAAGGGGACATTATCAACCTAATATATAGGACACGGTTTCCTCCTATAATCAACAACACACCATGTAAATAATATTATTTCCCAACTTACCGGGCATATTGATTTAATCCATCTAAATCTCACCCACTGGTAAATCAAAGAAATAAATACTAAGTACATGTGCCCGTTATTATATCGGGATTAAGAGCATGTACAACATAATATCCGAGGTCCGATTCAATTATGTAGTCAGTACTAAATTGAATCACCTCTATGTCGGTCCTACTCAATACACCTAAGTGTACTAGTGTAACTCTATGTTCAAGATAAAACAATACCAAGCTACACTACAACCATGCCAATGGTTTATCCAAAATCATCTTGGTTGTGAGCCTTTACTTATATTTTATAAGGTACTGATAACATGATCTTCTGTGTCACACCAAGCACCATGTTATCTACAATGTAGAATATTAGACAATATGCACACATATATAATGAATATATAAAATGCAAACAATGATCATGTGATTCTTATTTCAAAATAAAATGTTCATACAGAAAAGAGTTAGGCTTTCAGTATACATTCTAACACCCTTGAGGAGCTCATAAGGTTCATCATGTAAACCCTGCAGGTGGACTTGGTCCGGCATGATGAAAAGGTTGAGTGGTACTACTCATCGAGTTAGATGTTGATTAATTAATAGTCAGTAAATTAATTAATCGACAGACATTCGAAATCTTAAACACGGGAAGAAAATGTACAAATAATATATGGAGCCCATATTATCTTATGGGGGTTGGTGAGGTAGATCAATGATAATCCTTTAGTGGATTGGATTATCATTAATGGATCGGACTTCATGTGGGCTTGATCCATTGAGTGGCCAACATCCAACTCCTCCTCATGGTCCCTATTGTAGCCTATTAACACCTCATGAATCTTAGATCCAATGGATAGAAACAAAACTCTAGATCCAAAGGTTGAGATTAAATCTCTAGATCCGACGGTTGAGATTAAATCTCTAGATCCGACGGTTGAGATTAAATCCCTAGAACCAATGGTGGATATTAAAACATGGCTTATCCCTAACTCTATAAAAGGAGGGAAAGGGGTGGGCGGCAACTAATGAATCCTAATTGAGATAGGATTAGGGTTTGGAGGCTTAGGGTTTTGGAGGCTTGGGCGCCAAGAAGAATAGGGTTGGCGGCACCAAATAAGGAATCTATTTCCTTATCTCCTTCTTCTTCAATCTTGTCGGCGCCCAAACAGCTCCTCCCTCACCTTGGTTGGCGGCCAAAGCTTCTCTTCTCTTTCTCCTTGGTTGGTGGAAACAAGATTTAGGGCTTTCCCTTGGTGTCTTGGCCGGTTTCCACCTTAATCTCTTCTTCCTTCTTGGTCGGCGGCAAGCTCCAACATTGGATGTTGGTGGTTGGTTGAAAGAAGGAAAGGAGCTTTGTTTCTATTCTTCCTCTTGCTCGGAACGAGCAAGGAAGGAAGATTGGCGATCTAGGAGCTTCAACTTTTGGTAGATCGTCGCCCACACGACGTCCGAAAGGAGGAAGGTCATACATTAGAAGATTGAGAGGTATATCAATTCTCTATTCTCTTTTGTAACTTGTTTGTATTTGTTTTTCAATTATGAGCATGATATATTCTGTTTGTGGCTAAATAATATTTGGATCCCGAACATAAACACAAAAGCCGGCGATCCGGACATCGTCTATTCCGTGGCTACTCGTAGAATAGAGGTTGGTCGCTTGAACAACAAGTTTGATCAAGTGACCTCTCAAAATGAATAGCACGACGATGACTTGGTTGCTTGGGCAATCCCTTTTGTCTAGGATTAATTTTTTTTTTAATCCGGGGACATCGATAGGATCGCCATGAACAAGCGACCGAGGTGAAGTGGGAAGCAAGGTTTCCCCTCATGGACTCAAAAAGCTAAACCCTTCAATACAGAATCCTCAGCTTCAAATTCAAGTGGTCTACGTCGTACATCGACATAACTTTCCTGCCAACTCTGAGCTATCTCTATTCTTTGGCGGATGCTCTTTATAGCTTTGGTGGTGTATTAAGCCACATTTCTTTCTTCTCACCACCTTAATACCAATAAATATGAGACCTACACTTCCTTCCATATAAAGCTTCATAGGGTGCCATTCCAATTGTAGCTTGGTAGCTATTATTGTAAGCAAATTCTGCCAAACATAGGTATTTGCACCAGCTTCCTTTAAAATATAAGGCACAAGCTCAGAGCATATCCTCTAGAATTTGATTGACTCGTTCGGTTTGCCCGTCTATTTGAGGATGAAATATTGTGCTAAATCGTAGCTTAGTGTCAAGGGCCTTCTGAACACACTCCCAAAAGTGTGAAGTAAATCGACTATCCCTATCAGAAATGATGGTCTTAGGAACCCCATGCAATCTGATCACCTCCTTAACATACAACTGAGCTAGTTGTTCCATTGAGTACAATATTTTGATTGCCAAAAAATGAGCAGATTTTGCCAATCTATCAACAATCACCCAAATAGCATCATAACGATTAGTTGTTTTGGGTAGTCCTACTATGAAATCCATAGCTATATCTTCCCACTTTCATTCTAGGATCTGAATAGGTTGCAAAACTCCTCCAGGTCTCTGATGTTCTACTTTGACTCTTTGATACATCAGATAGGTGCTGAAATATTTAGTCACATCCCTTTTTCATACCGAACCACCAGAACTTTTCTTTCAAATCATGATACATCTTGGTAGATCCAGGATGCATTGAATATGGGGTCCCATGAGCTTCTTCTAAAATTCTCTTTCTTAATTCTGGATTGTTGGGAATACATAAGCGTTCACCGAGATATAGTACCCCACTGTTAGAGACATGAAATCCTTCATCCTTTCCTTCTTGGATCTCTTGCTTGATCCTTTGGATGCTTGGATCTTCGTCTTGCTTCGCTAGTAAATCATCAAATTGTGTTGGCACTATTGTCAAGGTAGAAAGCTGTCCCGAAATAATCTCAACCCCAAAGTTCAACATCTCTTTTTCCAGTGGTTGGGATAATGAAGATAAGGACATTAAGGTGGCACAGGATTTCCTACTCAGTGTGTCTGCTACTTTGTTTGCCTTTCCAGGATGGTAGAAGATTTCACAGTCATAATCTTTAACTAGCTCAAGTCATCTACGTTGTCTCATGTTTAAATCCTTCTGAGTGAAGAAATATTTCAGACTCTGGTGATCTGTATAAATCTTGCACTGGACTCCATACAAGTAATGTCTCCAAATTTTGAGAGCGAAGACTACTGCTGCCAACTCAAGGTGAGGAGTGGGATAATTCTTTTCATAATCCTTGAGTTGTTTAGATGCATAGCCAATGACTTTACCATTCTACATAAGCACAGCTCCAAGCCCCATTTTGGATGCATCACTATACATATCAAAGCTTTCATTACTTTCTAGAAGAGTAAGAATTGGAGCACTTGTTAATCTCCTCTTTAGTTAAAGGAAATTTTTCTCACAATCCTCGGTCGATTCAAAATTTCTGTTCTTTCTGGTAAGAACTGTCAGTGGTGAAGCTATCCTTGAGAAGTCTTCTATAAATTTTCTGTAGTACCCTGCTAATCCAAGGAAACTTCTGATTTCACTGGCATTCTTTGGTCGACTCTAGTTACTAACAGCTTCTATCTTTTTCGGATCTACCATAACCCCATCCTTTGAAATAATGTGACCCAGGAAGGATACTCGATCGAGCCAAAATTCACACTTGGAGAACTTGGCATACAATTGTCTCTGCTGAAGGGTTTGTAACACTGTCTTCAAATGTTCAGCATGGTCTTCCTGAGTCCTCGAGTAAATAAGGATATCATCAATCAAGACGATAACAAATTTGTCAAGGAATGCCTTGAATACTCGATTCATTAGGTCCATAAAGGTTGCTGGAGCATTTGTCACTCCGAAGGGCATGACCACGAACTCATAGTGTTCATACCTCGTTCGAAAAGTTATTTTCGGTACATCATCCTCTTTAACTTTTACTTGATGATTACCGGACCACAAGTCAATCTTGGAGAAAACTGTGGCTCCCCTCAATTGATCAAACAGATCATCAATCCTTGGCAAGGGATATCTGTTTTTGATTGTCACTTTCAGTGCTCGATAATCTATACACATTCTCATAGACCCATCTTTCTTCTTCACGAACAATACTAGAGCTCCCCACTGTGAGTGACTAGGGCGAATGAATCCCTTGTCAAGTAACTCCTGTAATTGTTCCTGAAGCTCTTTCAATTCTGCCGTGACCATACAATAGGGTGCTTTTGAGATTGGTTTGGTACCAGGAATAAGTTCAATCTCAAATTCGATTTCTCTTTTAGGAGCCAACCCCGGCAACTCATCAGGGAATACTTCTGGATAGTCATATACAACTCGGGCTTCTT
Organism: Wurfbainia villosa; assembly: GCA_025175895.1. NCBI lineage: Eukaryota > Viridiplantae > Streptophyta > Magnoliopsida > Zingiberales > Zingiberaceae > Wurfbainia > Wurfbainia villosa. The sequence continues at coordinate 28,708,784 of CM046000.1, read as the reverse complement.
TGAGCTTTTGGCCTCTTTCTTGCTTTGTATCATCCACATGAGCTAGATACCCAACGCATCCATTGACTAACATCTTTTGAGCTTTTACAACAGATAATAACTTCTTAGTTCTTTTCTTTGGTTCTCCGATAAATTCAAACTTAGATTTTGCCTCAGGTTAGAATATGACTCTTCGCTTACGACACTCAATGGAAGCACCGTAATTGCTCAGAAAGTCCATTCTCAAGATGACATCATAATCACGCATGTCCAGCATTATCAGATCACTATAAAGTTCTCTTTCTAAAATTTGGACTAGCGTGGCACGCAACTAATGCATAGATATCATCACCTCTCCCAAAGGCAAGGTCATTACAAACTTAAGATCCAGGACATCCGGAGGTATATTTATCTTCTTAGCAAATATCATGGAAATAAACGAATGGGTTGCCCCAGTATCAAATAGCACAGTAGCATACTGATTAAAGATAAGTATCTGACTTGTGAAAATAGTAGAAGCATCTGCTACCTCTTCTTTAGTGAGAGAGAAGTTCCGAGCATTCGGTGTAACTGGTGGAGCCTTCAATCTTCCTTGACTAATGTGAACACCCTCCAGTGCTGCTTGCATTTGGTGTAGCTGAGCAGGTTCACCCCCATACTGATTTGACTGTGGTGGAGGTGGATTGGTCTTGGTAAGGCAATTTCTGGCCAAGTGTCCCTCTAAGCCACATGTATAACACCCGCTCGTGCCCTGGCAGCAAACTCCTGGATGCATCTTCCCACATTTAGAACATGTAGGATACTTAGGTCGCTTGCTTGTTGACCCTCCCTTTGGGTTATTACATTGCTTCCTCTTGCCATTGTTATTTCCCTTCCAGTTAGAATTACTTCTCTGAGATTTCTGACCTCCAAAACTTCCATGACTTCTGTTTTCAGTCGAGGCCTGATTCTGTCGCTTAATGTTGTTCAGGTAATGCTCTGTGATTAAAGCACTATTGACTAACTCCTCCGTAGTCTGCGGTCTATTAATTCTACTAGCCACATTCAGAGCTATCTCAAGTCTATGCATTTTGAGCGTAAGTCTAACCTTGTATCGTTCATTATTGACTAGCTCTGGACATAAGCGAGCTAGTCTATTGAATTTGTTTATGGCTTTGTTAACTGACAAGTCCCCTTGTCGGAATTCCGTGAACTCATCATAGTGCTTATTCGTGACTCGCATATGGAAAAACTCTTCAAAGAATTCCGTTTCAAAGTTAGCCCATGTCATTTGATTAATCACTCGTTTTGCCTTTACTCATTCCCACCACATTCTGGCATCTCCAATCAATCAGAAGGATGCACATTTGACTTTCTCATTTTCAAGCCAATCCAGCAGTTCTACAATACTTTCTAACGTCTTGAACCAGGCCTGAGCATCCCATTGTTCACTTGTACCAGTAAAATTCTCTGGCTTTAGCCTTTGCCATTGAATTAAGTACGCCTCTTGCCTCACCCCCACCGCTGGGGCTATTGGGAGAACTGGTGGGGCAAGGGGTGCAGCCGATATGACATTTTGAGCAGCTGGTGGAGTAACAAGATTATCTTGTCGGTTCATCATTAAGGTATTGATAACTTGTTGCTACTCTGCAACTTGATACTGAAGCTGAGTGACTAGTTGCATCAAGTCAGGTGGTGGTACTACTTCATTTGTCCTCTGATTTCCATTGGTCCGTGTTCTAGCCATTTTTCTTCATAAAGTAAGACCAATATAAGACTACTACTATTACTTACTTTCTATCATCATCACCTACACATGTAAGCATGTTTAACAAAACATTCTTTACTAGTATAGATAAAGGTAAAACATATATATACTTTCTTACTTGGAAGCAGTAGGATTGATGCTTGATGTGTGTGTGGCGGAAGGGCGGAACTAGCTCTAATACCATACTGTAACACCCCCCCCCTTTGCTTACACTAGTAAGGGAGGTGTTACTGTACCATTCTTTATCTTACTTTTTGCGTGATCAACTAAAATATGACTCACATACACTATTTATGAATTCACTAATACTTGATTACGAACAGAATAGGGTTAACGACCCGTAACAAGATCTAAACATGGTTTCTAACCAAGTATCATAATTCAAACTCTTAACTTAAAACAGCGGAAGCTAAAGAAATAGATCAACTACATTGGCATGTTGACATAGGGAGATTACGCAAGTTCTTAACCTATCTAAGCATGCACATTCACTAGGGTTCTAGTAATATATGCATCCTTGACATGAACATCAACGTAAACAACAATACCTAACATCAACACTAGCACCTAACATGAACACCAGCACATAACATGAACACTAGTACACTAGCAAGTTCAAAGTTCTTAGCATAGCATAATACTAGCAAGTTCAACATTCTTAGACACAACATGATCAAACACATAAGCATGAACACTAGCACACGAACAAGTTCGAAGGTCTTAACACAACAAAATACTAGCAAATTCGGGATCATAATCCACTGTTCCATCGCCACACACACCAAGCACTTCATTCGCTGCCCCCTCTTACTCCAATCTTGCTTTACCCTTATCTGCAGTATAAGGAATGCAAACTATAAGCAATGAAGCTTAGTAAGTACTTCCTATTCTCACAAAACTTCGCATTAGGAAAAACATGCTATTATAATACTCGCATGCAACATATGCTCATACTTGCCTTTGAGAAAATTCTGCATTTAACATTTAAAACACTTGCACATGATACAAGGATTCAACTTGACATGCATGAACTTTCTGTATTGGACATATAGAGACACTTGTATATAACACAATGGCTCAACTTGAAATGCATGAACTTGACATACATAACTTGCAATACATACTTTGAGATATGCTTCGCTTGTAGAAACATGTACATGAGATATACTATACTTAAACTTGTAAACATTGTGCTTTGGTTAACTTTAGAAACCATATATACATATATACTTTAAAAATACTAATCATCCTTGATTAGGCAGCCTGACATTGTACCAATTTGCGCGCAACCCTAATAGAATTTGGGGTAGCTAGCCACCAAACTTATTAGGGCAACTTACTAAGGGCGGTCTAGGGGCCCGTGGGCGATTTAATGTCTCGGTACATGCCATTTTAAAGTAAAATACTTTCTTTATATATGACTCACTAATTTTTGTCATTTATCAAACATTTAACATGATCATACTCCCAAAACTCATATAGGAAGCCTTTCAAGACATTGGATTATGCTCTTTGTCCCCAAAACTTATAGGGGAAGCATCTTTGCGATCTTATGTCTTGCTTCAACATGAAATATACCTATAAATATATATGACCTACTGATTTTTTCATTAACCAGCATGTGACATGCTCATTGATGTGTGTAATTCATGTTACATTTTGGGTATTCAATATGCATGCATTTCATCCCATTTTATGTTTTAGTCATGTATTTTGTTATGTTTTAGTCAAGTTTAACATATTTTGGACAAAGAAACTATTTTGGGGTATTTTTTATATTAACAGGGTGAAGAATTGGGAATTATCGAGGCATATCAAAATAACATAGTCGTGCCATCAGAGACATGTCTGTCTCAGAACTTCCAGACCTCAACACCCCCCGGGTGTGTTAGCCGACACGCCCACGTTCCTCAACACACCCCGGGTGTGTTAGTCGACACGCCTATGTTCCTCAACACACCCCGGATGTGTTAGCCGACACGCCCACGTCTCATGCCCGACACGCCCATGCCCTCCATTGGCATGGGCGTGTCACCCTATTTCCTGACACAGCACGCCCTTTCCTTTATTGGCGTACAACACAGTGAAACCCGGGATTTCTGCCTGAATTAAAGAGAAGTTTTTCCTTAATTGAAGACCAAGCCAAGGCTATAAAAGAGGATATATTTTAACCCTAAGGGGGGAGGCGGCGGAATTCGAAGGAGGACAAAGTCGGCGGAAGAGGAAACACAATGATGGCATTAAGGATTGTAATTTCTTTCTCTGGCAATTCTTATTCAGCTATGGAGTAGTGTGCTACAATCTTAGGATGGGGGAGTGATAGAAAGAATTTTTAATTGTTGCAATACCGTTCCCAAATTATTTATCGAACCCCCTAACTACACTAATGCAGTATAGGACTGACTCGGATCGTCTCCCAACGAACCTAATGGCTAGACGTTTATTTTTAAACAGAAGTAAACACCGAGGGTTTTTACAATTTATCAAAACAATTATTCAAAGCTAACCTAATGCAAGAACGATTCAACCTTATACCGCACTGTCACTATACGATGCAATGGTCAAACAATTCTGGTAAACATACATGGAAATTAAATCTGCAAGAAATAAATCTAACTACCAAATAACAATTAACAAATAACTATCCTAATGTGCAAAAGTAAGTAATCACGCACCGCACTATCACTATACGGTACAATGATCATGAAATAAAAGTGAACAATTCACACTACTACTTCTGCATAGTCAAACAGTCACTAAAAATTGCAATAAACGAAATGCAATAAACGAAAGCAATTCAACCAAGCACTGCACTGTCACTATACGATACACTGGCCAAATGTAAATGAAATCTAAACTAATAACGAAAGCAATTCAACCAGGCACCGCACTGTCACTATACGGTGCACTGGCCAAATGTAAATGAAAACTAAACTAAACATGATAAACATAACCTAACAGAAATAATAGCAGGATGTAATTAACACAAAATCCCAACTAATTGGTGTTTAACACACTAACAAACACACATATTGATCCAAATAAAACAACGATCGGTAACCACATGGCGGTCGCAACAAACCAATAAAATTCTCTCCCATGCATGAATGCGACGCAACCGCAGAGGAGTGATGGATGACAGATTTTAGGAACGCGATCACCGCTCCCAAGAAATTGCTGGAGTCACCGACAGGAAATGGTGGAACTTCACCGTGGAGATGGCGCTGTCCCTAATCGGCGCAGTAGGTGTGGGTGGCTCCTCGCGAGGAAGGAAGGCCTATCCCACCACCGAATGGAGTGAACGCCTGTGAAGGTTGTACTTCACCGAATCCTCGCCGCTTCTCTTCCGATTAGGTCGTCCGAATCACGATCTAATCGTCCCGCCGAGGCTCGCCGGATCATCGCCGTTTGAGTGGAAGGCCGCCGAGTGGAGTGTCCGGATCAAGCTGCCGCCGCTGCTGGTAGTCGCCGTCACAAGGCCATGAGAGGAAGAAGACGCCGCCGATCAAGGGGATCGCGGCGATTCTCGCCGATTTGGGAAGGTAGGTTATTAAATGAAAACACTTAGCCATCCGATCTCGAGCCTTCATCTCGATCCCACCGTCCAAACAAGCTAGGGTTTGATGGATATATTAATTGCTTAATTAGGTTGCTCCATCTAACGGCTGAAATCAGTCTGATTTGAAATTGACGGATCTGATCCGTCTGAAGGTATAATCACGATCCAACGGTCCGGATGAACGGCCAAGATGCATAGATCTTAATGTACGGGCCGAATCGCTCCAGATCCAGACGGATGGCTCAGAATCAATCACTTTCCTCGGACGGTCCATAATGCTCAGATCTAAATCCTTGATTTAATTTGCCTTCTGATCTGGATGAAGGGCTCAGATTAAATCATCTTGAAATATCCATTATGATCTCAGATGAAGTCATATTTGATCCAACTTGAGTCTAGTCCAGTGGCTCATCTCGATCTCCTACAAACAAAGATAAAATTTACATATAAGTCCAAAAATTAAGAGAATTTACAATAAGGTCCAAAAATATATCCAACTCATAAAACATGATAATAATCAATAATAAATCACTCGAGAGGATAAAAATAGTGATATTAAGGACCAAAATAATACAACAAAATGGCAGTTATCAATTCCCCCACACTTATTTTTGCGCGTCCCGTGCAATAACAAAAACAAAGACACTAATTCCATCATTCATTCCCCAAACAATACCTAGATCAATAATTCAGAGACAGAAAAAATAAGTTACTTAGGATCACCAAATCGATCCGGATCCTAGGTAGTCAAAAGATCTGACTCCTACAACAGTCAACATGTATGATGATTTACAGTCAAATCAAATAGACTAAGCCTGATACAAAACCTCCCAAAAATGGATAAATGCACTGATGCTCACATAATAATATAGGAGTGGGGCGCCCTCAAAACAACATGCAATTTTGTACGACCATATGCTTGCTTATCATCTACTTCTCTACTGCTATCAATACATCTCATACATGAATCAAAAGGATTTATCATGAATCAGAATAAGATCAAAAGTACATTGCAGATAAAGTATGCAAAGAGAAGTACAAGACAAAGGTACAAATGAATAGGAAACAAGAGAAAAATTGGAGAAATAAACCTAATGAGTTGCTCTGTGAAATACTCAGTAACCAGCAATATGGGAAGAGGCTAGGACAATTGGAAACTTTAGAATTGGATTCAGGATCAAATGACTCTATCCAACACATTACAATCCTATTTGCCTGCATTACAATTGCACATTTTTCTTTTCTTTTTTTTCTTTTTTTTTTTTGGTGTGCATAAAATCAAGTACTAATTACAGACAAATATATCTCAGGACCAATGACCTCTGAAAACTATTCCTTCCATATCATGTTTCCAACAAAATAAATATAGCTCCTCCCCCACACTTAAAAATTTTGTCCGTCTCGGACAATACAACCCATCAAACTATTCCTCCAACATGGAAAACAATAGATATGGAAAAGATAATCCACAAAGATACAAAGACAATGGATAGCAAATGAAGAGATATGACAAGTAAGACATGGAATAAGTAAGTATCACATGGATTAGACAAGCAAACCAAGTCAGAAAAAGAGTCAAGAATGAAATCCTTCATCATATTCATGCAAGTAAATGTTACTGCAGTTTTGAAAAGACTCAAAGCAAGTTCTAGAGTAACAAGAATCACATGTGTTATCACACAAAAGTAGGTAGATGATAAAAATGGCTTGCAACCTCACCAGGTGAATCAAAATCAAGCTTAGTCTATCAATAAAAAGTTCACCATCATAACAAGTGACTGCATACAAGTGAAGTCTCCTATCATACACAAAAATCCATAATTTGATGATCAAACTTAACTAATTTTTACCACCTCTGAAATGATACTAAGGCATGCATGGGGAATATTATTCTACTCAACGAAAACAACTAAACAACCGAGACAAACAGGCAAATAAACAAACAACCAACACAGATTATTCCGAACATGAAAGGAAGAAAACAAATGCAGTAAACAAAAAGAACACACTCCCCTTTCATGCCGGGGAAGAAGCATCCTCAAGGTCCACTTCCTCTACTATAGTTTCTCTCGCCCCTTCGTGAAATATCTTGAGATGGTGTCCATTCACTCTGTAAGTGTTCCCTGAAGAAGGTTCCTGCACCTCTACAACACCATAGGGAAACACATTAGTCACACAAAAAGGACCGTCCCACCTGGATCTCAACTTACCTCCGATTAACCTGAGACGAGACTGGTACAATAAAACTTTGTCGCCAATATGGAACTCCTTCCTCACAAGCCTCTTGTCATAAAAATTTTTGGTCTTCTCCTTGTAAATGCGGGAGTTCTCATATGCTTCTAACCGTATCTCTTCAAGTTCCTGAAGTTGGAGTTTCCTCTCTCTCCCAGCTCTGTAAGCCTCCATGTTGCAAGCTTTCACTGCCCAATAAGCCCTGTGCTCAATCTCCACTGGCAAGTGACATGCTTTGCCATAAACCAATCTGTAAGGGGACATGCCTATGGGAGTCTTATAGGCAGTCCTGTAGGCCCACAAAGCATCCTCTAACCTTTTGCTCCAATCTTTTCTGTCTGGCCCCACTGTCTTCTCCAGTATAGATTTGATCTCTCTGTTTGACACTTCAGCCTGCCCATTCCTCTGAGGGTGATAAGGAGTAGAAATCTTATGAAACACCCCATACCTGCTTAGCATGGCTTTCATGTGTCTGTTGCAAAAGTGAGACCCTTGATCGCTAATGATCGCCCTGGGTACTCCAAATCTACAAAATATGTGAGACCTAACAAAATTCACAACAACTAGAGAATCATCAGTCCTGGTGGGGATGACCTCCACCCATTTGGAAACATAATCATATGCCAACAGAATATATGGAAATCCAAAAGATACAGTGTTGGTGCAGTGGGCACCAAAGTCGAACCGGTATTTTGATTATGGCAAAAGGCTCAATAGTTAAGGGTATATTTGTTATCTTACGAGCTCAATTAAGTGTGCAGAAATGCTAAAGTTGAGCGGAAGGTCTGCGACACCCGGTGGGAACCGAGGTGGTCGGGCAACGCCAGAGGGATTTCGGAGGAAGCCGAGGTACTCGGGTGAAGACCGGAAGCGAGGCTACAAGGTAAGCTCGTGTGAAAGCGAAGCAAGGACGTTAAGCGTAGATCCGACCCAATACCTCCAATGGAAGGTCTAGGTCGAGATCAGTTGGTTAGAACCATCGTACTTTATATTTTAAGCTAACTTGTACTGCAGTCCAAAACCCTTTGACCAGTCGTCTACTACAGTCAACTGCTGGTCTAGTTCCAGCCTCGAGAAGAGCTCGAATTTCAAGGGGGTGAATTTGGACTTGACTCGTGTTTTGGTACAAAGGGTGATGTGGCATCAAGGTGAACATCCAAAACCATCATCAAGTTGGACGCCCAAAATGAGGTGAGTTGGCACAAGATGGTTGGCAAACCACCATCAAGCTTGGACGCCCAAAATGAGGAGAGTTGGCACAAGATGGTTGGCTCCCATGATGTGGCACAAGTTGGATGGCTCCAACAAGTTGGCGTGAAGGCCTCCTTGAGGTGGCACAAGGTGGTTGGATGAGCACCTCATCCTTGAGTTGTGGCACAAGGTGGTTGGATGAAGCACCCCATCCTTGAGTTGGCGCAAAGGATGTGGATGAGCAAGACTTGGGGGATAAGAACCTCACCTTGGACACTACCTATGTCTAAATTCATAGATCAATATCCATAAATAGACATGTTCACGCCAAGCAAAATATAAGAAATCAAGAGCTCAACACGCTGTAACGCCGCCATTACTACTCACATTTGCTCTACGACGAAGTGCCACAACGAAAGCTACATCTTCTACTTATAAGAGTTGTCGGTATATTTATTTAAGTTCTACTTCTTTAAATTGTCTTTGTGCTTTAATCGTAACAAGGAAAGGGGGAGTGTCCCTTTGCCTTGATTTCTTTTTGTAATCGTTGCTCCTACCTCCAACGAGGAGGAGTGGTTTTAGTGAATTGCCCTCCGTACGTGATCAAGGATCACTAGGGCCGTGGATTAGCAATCGAAAGATTGTGAACCACGTAAAAATATCTTGTCTACTTTATATTTCCGCTGTGCACTCTCTACTTGCTTTTTACTTATTGCAAAAGTTTTTTAACGACACCGTATCGCTATTCACCCCCCCCCTCTAGCGACACTTTCGATCCAACAATTGGTATCAGAGCCGGGGGCGCTAAGATTCGGTGAAACCACCAATCTAGCTTTGTTTTTCTTTTTTTCACAGATTTTTTATTTATTTATTTCTGTTTTCGTATAATTATTTCACTTGCTTATCTTCTCCTACATATAGAATTGCATTAGAGGCTTTAGGATCCGGATAAGGTTGTCCTTCGGGTTAGATCCCGAGTAAGGTTGTCCTCCGGAACTTCAACGACATTCGCATTTGATTGTTTATTTCTTTTTGCAAGTTACATTTTATATATTTTTTTTACTTCCCGCACTACTAATCCAAGACGAAAGTCTTGGAATATTCTTTCCGTGTGTGTTTTGCAAGATTCTTTTAGTCGTTCTTCTTCTTGTTTTTAAATGGCCCATCTCGAAGGGTTTAGCACCGCCCGACCCCCGTTTTACAACGGTAATGACTTTCGTTATTGGAAGGGTCGGATGGAATGCTTTCTTAAAACCCAAATCAAGATGTGGATCGTAATCCAAACCGGTTTCACACTTCCTATTAATGAAGATGGTGAATCTTTGGGTTACGATCAATGGTCAAATTCCATGAAAAAACAAGTAGAAGCCGATGCCAAGGCAACTCAAATCTTGCAATGTGGGTTGTCCAAGGAAGAGCTCAACCGCGTCGGCCCCTTCATTAGTGCAAAGGACTTATGGACCAAGCTAGTGGAACTACACGAAGGCACCGACGACACGAAGGTATGTAAAAGAGATTTACTTTTGAATAAATTGTATAACTTGAAAATGCAGGAAAACGAGACCGCAACTCAACTACATGCTCGTATCCAAGACATCGTCAACCAACTCCATGCCATCGGACAAAAGGTCGAGAATCGCGACCTTATCAGGTATTCTCTTAACTCGTTTCCTAGGACCACCTTGAGGGCATCCATGGTCGCTGCCTACAAGGTCTCCAAGGACCTTTCTAAAATTAGGTTAGGCGAATTGTTTTGAACTTGAATTACATGAGCAAACTAACGTGGTCGCCGAGAAGAGTATTGCGTTAGTTCTGCGGTTCCAAGAAGAAGAAGCCATAAGCAAGCCACCCCGAAGGAAGAAGGCGAGTCCAAATCGGAAGTAGACTCGAATAGAATCCGAACTAGTCAATCTAGTTCTAGGAGAAGATGATCAAGAGACGAAAGCGACCAACAACTCAAGGTAAGCCTAAATCTAATTCAAATACTTCTAATTTTAGATGCTATGAGTGCAGAGTTCGGTCACATCAAGTCCGAGTGCCCAAAGCTAAAGAATAACGATCAAAGACCAAGAAAGCGCTAAACGCTACTTGGGAGGAGTTGTCGAGGAAGAAGACGATATCCAAGCTCTAATGGCCAAGCCGATGAGCACGACTCGAAATCAAGAAGAGTCCGAGTCCGAATCCGATGATGAGCTTCCATTCAAGACAAGCCACGGATCCGTATCCGGTTCAAAAGAATCATTAAGGGTAAGTCGGTCGTTACTTAATACTTTGTATGGTGCAATTAAATTTTTAAATAAGAAACTAGCTAAGTCCGAGTCCAAGGTCGAGACCCTAATTGAGGAGGTTAACCTCCTCAAACATGAGGTCTCCCTAACCTCTTCGACTACTTGTATTCAAGAGGAGGACTCAACTCAAGTTGAAAAGCTTGAAGTTGAGAACTCGCTTTTGAAAACACAAGTCGAAGACCTTAGGAACACGTTGGAAAGGTTCACTTTGGGATCCAAGGGACTTGACCTCTTACTTGGATCACAAAGGGCCGTGTACAACAAGGCCGGACTCGGGTTTAACTCAAATACAACCAATAAGTCATATATGTCTATAGTAAACCAACATAAGAAAAATGTCCAAGCATGGGTCCCTAAGATCACTTTGATTTCAACTTTAGGATCTAACATGTATTGGGTTCCCAAGGACCAAATTCACTATGTGAATAGACCCACTCGATTCAATGGTCCAGGGGGAGCCAATACAAAATGTATTTTTGTTAAGTCTTAGAAATTGCATGCTTAGTTTTTCCTTTATTTTTAGAATGGTTAGATAGGACTCATAATCAACTAAAATCCTACGAAAAGATTGAGCCTCGGGGAGCCTCTTTTCAAAAATAACTAGTTAGACCAAGATGTAGTCTCAAGTAAGTCGAGTTATCAATTTCTTGAAATTAGCTTTGTCTAAGGAAGTGGTCGTTGTTCCGATCAAAGAAGGCCTCTGTGCCTCGCCACGACCTTGAAGCTAATCTCTTGAAAAGATTACTTGATGAGCTTAGACTAAATCCGAATCTAACCTAATGTTGGTTAATTTAAATTCATTAAAATTAATCAAGTAAAATTGAAAGTCATCTCACAATAACACATAGGAATAACATGTTTTGATCATGTAGATATTGGTGAGATGATTTAGGTTTAAAAACTTACAAACAACCCTTTAGTAATTCCAATATCCGATCCAACTACCTTATATGTAGGATCAATGGATGTTGGACAGTGGTTGCTCCCGACACATGACCGGGGATCAACTCAAATTTTCGAAGTTACGATTCAAACGACAAGGATCGGTAGCCTTCGGAAATAACGGCAAGCTCAAAATCATCGGATCAGGTGATATTGAGCTCAACTCTAACTTTACAATTCAAAATGTCTTATTAGTAGAAAACTTTCAATATAATTTACTTAGTGTAAGCCAATTGTGTGATAACAATTATAAGGTCATATTTCTAGAAAATGAATGCGTAATCAAGATAAATGCAACATCTAAAATAATACTTAAAGGAACTAGGAATAGCAACATCTACACAATAAATTTACCCAACTCCTCAACCAAGTGTCTTATGACACAGCAAGAGGAATCTTGGTTATGGCACCGAAGACTCGGACACTCGCACCCAAGACTCGTCCACAAGATGAGTCAGAGTGGCTTGGTTATAGGTTTGCCTAAACTAAACAACTTGGATAATAAAATATGTAATGCTTGTCAACAAGGTAAACAATCTAGGACACAACATCAATTAACTAATCAAGAACGAACCAAAAGTGTTCTTGAGCTCCTACACATGGATCTATTTGATTCACATGGAGCTAAGTCACTCAATGGTAGTCAATTTTGCTTAGTCATAATTGACGACTATTCTAGATTTACTTGGGTTAGGTTTATCAAACATAAAAATGATACCTAGACCAACTAATCAATCTTTGTAGGTTAATCGAAAATCAAAAGAACCTTAAGATTAAAAGACTTAGAAGCGATCATGGTGGTGAATTCGAAACCACAGGGTTTACAGATTAACCTAAACTGAGACCACCATTAGTTTTCATGTGCTAGAACGACACAACATATTTGGTTATTCTAACGGAAAAATAGAACCCTACAAGAAGCCGCTAGGACAATGTTAAACGAGTATAACCTACCCGATAGATTTTGGGCAGAGGCCGTTAGTACGGCTTGCTATGTCCAAAATAGGATCCTTATGGTAAAGAGGCACCAAAAGTCCTCGTACGAGATTTATCACGATAAAATACCGAACATCAAATACTTTAGGGTATTTGGATGCAAGGTACATATCTTAAACACTAAGGATTACCTAGGAAATTCAAATCCAAAACCTCTTTGGAACCTTTCTAGGATACTCAACCACCGAGAGCTTATAGGGTATACAATCACGACACTCTTAGAGTCGAAGAAACCATTAATATAGTTTTCGACGAAGGACACGAACCCGTTCAATCCTTAACAAAACCAACTAGCAAATCAACTTATAGCAAACCCGACTCTGATCTTGAACTTGAATCTCGTCCTAACCCAAGTCATCCTATCGACCAAGTGATAGATGACCCTAACTAAGTCATCCTATCAATCAAGTTATAGGTGATCCAAATTTAGGGGTTGAACTAGAGCTTCATATCAAACATTAGTCAAATCTCGTTAATTTCCAAAATCGAACCCAAAACTATTGAACAAGCACTTCTTGATCCCGACTGGATTATTGCTATGCAAGAAGAGCTAGCTCAATTCACTAGAAATGAAGTCTGGGAATTAGTACCACCACCTAAAGAAAAATCAATTATTGGAACAAGGTGGGTATTTCTAAATAAACTTGATGATAAAGGTGAAGTAGTTAGAAATAAAGCTAGGTTAGTCTCAAAAGGGTTTAGTCAAGTCGAAGGTTTAGATTACGATGAGACCTACGCCCCCGTAGCAAGACTAGAGTCCATCCGAATGTTGTTAGCATATGCTGCACATCGAGGTTTTAAATTGTTTCAAATGGATGTCAAGTCAGCATTTTTGAATGGATACATTAAGGAAGAAGTTTACGCTACCAACCTCCTGATTCAAACTCTAGATAAACCTGACCATGTCCTTAGACTTAAGAAAGCCCTATATGGACTCAAACAAGCCCCAAGAGCTTGGTACGAAAGGCTTTCGATCTATCTTAAGTCCAAAGGATTCAACCAAGGTTTAGTCGACCCAACCTTATTCGTAAAAACCGTAGGAAAAGAAATCTTTATAGCCCAAATCTATGTAGATGATATAATTTTTGGAACTACCAACTCTAATTCATCTCACTTATGGAAAGTGAATTTGAAATGAATTTAGTAGGAGAGTTAAGTTTCTTCTTAGGTTTACAAATTAAACAAACTAAAGATGGAATATATTTACATCAACAAAAATATACTAAGGACTTAATAAATCGATTTGGAATGCAAGATGCTAAAATAATTAATACACCTATAGCAACTAATGTTAATATAAACGAAGATGTAGAAGGAAAACCCGTTGACCTAAAATACTATAGGAGCGCAATAGGAAGTCTCCTATACTTAACCGCGAGCCGACCCGACATTTTATTCGCGGTAAGTATGTGCGCAAGGTTACAAACCTGTGCCAAGGAGTCTCACCTAACCCTAGTCAAGCGTATCCTTAGATATCTAAAGGGCACGCTAAACGTAGGTATTTGGTACCCTAGATCTACCGAGTTTAATCTAATCGGCTACTCCGACTCCGACTATGCCGGTAGTAAACTCGATAGAAAGAGCACGAGTGGTTGTTGTCAAATCCTCGGCTCGAGTCTAGTGAGTTGGTGCAGTAGGAAGCAGCATTGCGTTGCCTTATCTACCACCGAAGCCGAATACGTTGCGATGGGTGAGTGTGTCTCTCAGCACACTCTCCAAGACTTTAGCTTAATCTTTAACAACATTAAAACCTACATAGATAACATTAGTTCAATTAACTTAACTAAAAATCCAATATGTCATTCTAGGACAAAACATATAGAAGTTAAACACCACTTCATTAGGGAACATGTAACTAATGGAACTATACAACTAGAGTATGTTGAGTCCAAATCAAACCTAGCGGACATCTTCACCAAACCACTACCCGCCGAATTTAGTTTATTAAGACGAAAGTTAGGTATGTGCGTAATAGAGTAGGATTCGTTCAGTTACGTATTGCTAAACCTCCTTTCGTTCCTGCAGGATCATAGCGACCATCATGCGTACTTACATGCGACTCTAATCACCGGCTTATCGTACCACCGACACATGTATCTGGACTCAAATGTGTTTGTGTACTTATGCGTGAGCCCAGGCGTGAGATGTTGAGGACCTTACTCCACAGTTCAGAGTAGATTGATTGCATCGACATGAACCATGGAGTATAATTATTTAAAATTAATCAACTCCTTCAAGACTTATTGATCATTCTATATCAATCAAGTCCAACCGGAGTTGTACATTTTAGATGAACATATTTTCAAGCTTATTATTATTTACAAAAAAAAAAAGATATATATATATATATATATATATATCTATATATATATATATATATATATATATTGGGACCTCGCTTGGACTTACACACCCAAAAATATATTGACAAACTTTTGAGTTAAGGCAAAGGGAGAAAGTCACAAAAGTAACCAAAATTACCCCAAATTAACGGGGAAGAAAGTAAACAAAATTATTACCTTTTATATTAAGTAATTCCGATTACTTAAGCAACTATTAAGGGGGAGTAAAAATTATTTTTCAAACTATTAAGGGGGAGTAAAAATTATTTTTCAAGAACTCACCTTCGGTCAAGGGGGAGGTTACCTCAAAGGGGAGAACTTGAAACAATAATATTTCTCATTCATATTTAATCATTATGCTAGCTCATTCATATTTAATCATTATGCTAGCTCATTCATATTTAATCTTTATGCTAGCTCATTCATGCTTAATCATTATGCTAGCTTAATTTTTCCTTAACTTTTGTGTCGGTTTGCCATGAATCAAAAAGGGGGAGATTGTTGGTGCAGTGGGCACCAAAGTCGAACCGGTATTTTGATTATGGCAAAAGGCTCAATAGTTAAGGGTATATTTGTTATCTTACGAGCTCAATTAAGTGTGCAGAAATGCTAAAGTTGAGCGGAAGGTCTGCGACACCCGGTGGGGAACCGAGGTGGTCGCAACGCCGAGGATTCGGAGGAAGCCGAGGTACTCGGGTGAAGACCGGAAGCGAGGCTACAAGGTAAGCTCGTGTGAAAGCGAAGCAAGGACGTTAAGCGTAGATCCGACCCAATACCTCCAATGGAAGGTCTAGGTCGAGATCAGTTGGTTAGAACCATCGTACTTTATATTTTAAGCTAACTTGTACTGCAGTCCAAAACCCTTTGACCAGTCGTCTACTACAGTCAACTGCTGGTCTAGTTCCAGCCTCGAGAAGAGCTCGAATTTCAAGGGGGTGAATTTGGACTTGACTCGTGTTTTGGTACAAAGGGTGATGTGGCATCAAGGTGAACATCCAAAACCATCATCAAGTTGGACGCCCAAAATGAGGTGAGTTGGCACAAGATGGTTGGCAAACCACCATCAAGCTTGGACGCCCAAAATGAGGAGAGTTGGCACAAGATGGTTGGCTCCCATGATGTGGCACAAGTTGGATGGCTCCAACAAGTTGGCGTGAAGGCCTCCTTGAGGTGGCACAAGGTGGTTGGATGAGCACCTCATCCTTGAGTTGTGGCACAAGGTGGTTGGATGAAGCACCCCATCCTTGAGTTGGCGCAAAGGATGTGGATGAGCAAGACTTGGGGGATAAGAACCTCACCTTGGACACTACCTATGTCTAAATTCATAGATCAATATCCATAAATAGACATGTTCACGCCAAGCAAAATATAAGAAATCAAGAGCTCTCAACACGCCGTCGTAACGCCGCTACTACTACTCACATTTGCTACGACGAAGTGCTGCCGACAACGAAAGCTACATCTTCTACTTATAAGAGTTGTCGGTATATTTATTTAAGTTCTACTTCTTTAAATTGTCTTTGTGCTTTAATCGTAACAAGGAAAGGGGGAGTGTCCCTTTGCCTTGATTTCTTTTTGTGATCGTTGCTCCTACTTCCAACGAGGAGGAGTGGTTTTAGTGAATTGCCCTCCGTACGTGATCAAGGATCACTAGGGCCGTGGATTAGCAATCGAAAGATTGTGAACCACGTAAAAATATCTTGTCTACTTTATATTTCCGCTGTGCACTCTCTACTTGCTTTTTACTTATTGCAAAAGTTTTTTTTAATGACACCGTATCGCTATTCACCCCCCCCTCTAGCGACACTTTCGATCCAACATACAGGACACGGACCCATAAAATCAATACCCCAAATATCGAAAATCTCACAGAATAACAAAAGTTTTTGAGGCATTTCATTTCTACGTCCTATTTTCCTTGTTCATTGACATCGCTAACAAGACTTGTAAAATTCAGAGGCATCATGAAATAGGGTGGGCCAATACAAATCAGACTCTAAAACTTTCTTAGCAGTTCTTTTGGGGTCCAAAGTACCCCCCACAAGCCAGAGAATAACAAAAAGTAAGTACGTATGAAATGAAACTCATAATCAAGTCCACATCATCTAATAATCTGATCTCTACAAAATTTTCAATGATAAAGATCATCCCATACATAATACTTAGCATCACTTTTCAATTTCTGGACTTGTGCATGAGTAAAATGTGAATGTACAACACGGCAACTAAATAAATGGCAAGATCTGCATACCATAGTGTCTTACCCTACAGGTGAAAAAAAACTGCTCATCTGGAAAAGAATCTGCTATAGGGGTGGGCTTGATCTCCATCACAATCCTAGTCAAGCTGAAATACCACCTCCTTCTACAACAATTTGATCAAGGGTAGGGCAATCTGACTGAAATCTGATAAAATGTCTGTAGAAACCTGCATGACCTAGAAAAGTACAAACTTCCCGCATAGAAGCGGGGTAAGATAAAGAATATATAGCATGAATTTTAGCAGGATCTACTTCAATACCATACACAGAGATGATATAACCTAAGATATCCCATGCTCGACCATGAAATAACATTTCTCACAAACATCTGATGGAAGTGATCCTTGGGGCAATCCCTACACATTCCATATCTCTATCTACATAAAGAGGGCCCACAGATATGTCCTAACAACAAATTATTATTAACATCAGAATCATCAGAATCAATAAAATCACAACAAAATGTAGAAGGTGTAGAGATATCCAAATGAAAAATAGACTAAGAAATAAAGTTCATGCAGTCCAACTCATCAGTTATAACCACGCTAAGAATATAATGATCCTCCATCAGGTACCTCATAGCGTCCAAAATACTGAATGGAACAGTATCTCCTACCTCCATAGAAAGAGTACAACTTCTCGTGAACACACAGATCTTTAAAAAAAAATTTGGCATACTTGGGAATCTGTTAGCTCTTGGAATTCCCTAGCCTTTTCTTCAACAACCTCCTTCCTAGGCTGGGCCTATGAGGGAAGAGAAAAACTGTTGCATAAAACTGAAGAAGATTATCGCCTGAAGACCTAGTCATCCACACAAACAAATAAAATGAGAAACAAATATAAATGATAAGAAAGACAGTAATAACAAAAGAAAAAGAAAACAAACAAACAAACCCATTAAAGTTCCCCGGCAACGGCGCCAAAATTGGATAGAACGAATTTTTAATTGTCACAATACCATTCCCAAATTATTTATCGAACCCCCTAACTACACTAATGCAGTATAGGACTGACTCGGATCGTCTCCCAACGAACCTAATGGCTGGATGTTTGTTTTTAAACAGAAGTAAACACCGAGGGTTTTTACAATTTATCAAAACAATTATTCAAAGCTAACCTAATGCAAGAACGATTCAACCTTGCTCCGCACTGTCACTATATGATGCAATGGTCAAACAATTCTGGTAAACATACATGGAAATTAAATCTGCAAGAAATAAATCTAACTACCAAATAACAATTAACAAATAACTATCCTAATGTGCAAAAGTAAGTAATCACGCACCGCACTATCACTATACGGTACAATGATCACGAAATAAAAGTGAACAATTCAACCAAGCACCGCACTGTCATTATACGGTACAGTAGTCAAACAATCACTAAAAATTGCAATAAACGAAATACAATAAACGAAAACAATTCAACCAAGCATCGCACTGTCACTATACGGTACACTGGCCAAATGTAAATGAAATCTAAACTAATAACGAAAGCAATTCAACCAGACACCGCACTGTCACTATACGGTGCACTGGCCAAATGTAAATGAAAACTAAACTAAACATGATAAACATAACCTAACAGAAATAATAGCAGGATGTAATTAACACAAAATCCCAACTAATTGGTGTTTAACACACTAACAAACACACATATTGATCCAAATAAAACAACGATCGGTAACTACACGGCGGTCGTAACAAACCGAACAGCCCTCTCCGGCGGTGAATGCAAAGCTGCCCAATCAGCGTAGTATGGAGGACGGACAGATGGAGGAATGCGATCACCATTCCAGCAGCTTTGGAGTCATCGGACAGTGAAATGGACCTTCACCAGTGGAGATGGAGCTGTCCTAAACCCGCGCAGCT
The DNA here is from genome assembly GCA_025175895.1 of Wurfbainia villosa. Lineage (NCBI taxonomy): Eukaryota > Viridiplantae > Streptophyta > Magnoliopsida > Zingiberales > Zingiberaceae > Wurfbainia > Wurfbainia villosa. The sequence continues at coordinate 28,689,377 of CM046000.1, read as the reverse complement.
TGTGGGTGGTTCCGGCGAGATGGAAAGGCCTATCCCAGCAGCCGGAATGGAGTGAACGCCGGTGAAGGGTGTACTCGCCGGAATCCCTCGCTCGCCCCGCTTCAGATCAGCTGTCTGAATCATGACATCTGGTCTTCCGCAGAGGCTCGGATGGGATCATCGCCGGCTGTCGTAGGAAAGGTCGTCGGAATGGAGTGTCGGACTGTCGTCGCCGCACGTGTAGTCATCGATCGCCCGCGCTCGCGAGAGGAAGAAGACGACCGCTCGAAAGGATTCTGCGCGATCTATTTTTCGATTTGGGAAGGTAGGTTTTATTAAATGAAAAACCTTAGCCATCCGATCTAAGCCTCATCTGATCCCAGCCGTCCAAACAAGCTAGGGTTTGATGGATATATTAATTGCTTAATTAGGTTGCTCCATCCAACGGCTGAAATCAGTCTGATTTGAAATTGACGGATCTGATCCGTCTGAAGGTATAATCACGATTCAATGGTTCGAATGAACGACCAAGATGCATAGATCTTAATGTACGGGCCGAATCACTCTAGATCCAGACGGATGGCTCAGAATCAATCACTTTCCTCAGACGGTCCATAATGCTCAGATCTAAATCCTTGATTTAATTTGCCTTCTGATCTGGATGAAGGGCTCAGATTAAATCATCTTGAAATATCCATTATGATCTCAGATGAAGTCATATTTGATCCAACTTGAATCTAGTCCAGTGGCTCATCTCGATCTCCTACAAACAAAGATAAAATTTACATATAAGTCCAAAAATTAGGAGAATTTACAATAAGGTCCAAAAATATATCCAACTTATAAAACATGATAATAATCAATAATAAATCACTCGAGAGGATAAAAACAGTGATATTAAAGACTAAAATAATACAACAAAATGACAGTTATCAGGGAGTAGCCCTTGATAATTTATGATGGTTGATTGAATCTCTTCTACTTGAATAGACGTTTGTTTTGATTTGGTTTTAGATTCTTATCGATAAATCTAAGGAACCTTGGGGAAGTACCTAACAGTGAACCCAAGTTCCCGAAACCTAGATCCAAGCTAGGGATTAACTCCTGCCAAGTATCGATAGCGTATCTATGAGGGCTTGTGGGAATCATTGATGATTCCTTAGCTGATTATGGTCCCGTGTGCAAACCTATCGTGAAAAGGAAATTTAGTCTCTAGAGGAACTCTTATGGACTTAATGGATCTATCAAATCCAATTTTTACCAAGTAACGGTAGTAAGACTAGGGAGGTTTGCGGGGGTCTCGTGACAGGTCCCTTTAGATGATTATGATCACCTACGCTCGAATACCATGACAGGGAAATTGAGTTTGATAGGTACAATTGACGTAGACCTCGAAAGGGGTCATTGATTTACCTTAGGAAAGGTTCCATCGAAACAACCCTAAGGAGTAGAAGAGAACACAATCACCTTATAAATCGTCGATGCGGTGAAACCCATATCCTGAGATTCCCCCTAAATTATTGACTTTTAGCTCGTTCTTCTCATTTGTTGTTCTTCACTACTTAGTTTCTTTACTTAATTCTCAATTTTGATTTGACTAGATAACTTGGTATCATGATCATTCAGTAATTGACACAATCTCTGTGGGATCGATATTTTTATTACTTGACGACAACCGTGCACTTGTGGAAATCGACACATCACTCATACTCCCAAAACCCATATAGGAAGCATTTCAAGACATTTAATCATGCTCTTTGTCCCCAAAACTCGTAGGGGAAGCATCTTTGCAATCTCTACATTTTGCCCCACAAGAAATATACCTAAATTACCTAAAAATCCAAACAAACATAATCTGGACAGAACATATAAATCTGAATAAAAATATGATAATAGAAGCTAGATGTGCAAATCAAAGAGTTACTTATGCTATAGGTGAGAAATAGCATCCTAGTGATCTTATGTCTTGCTTAAAACAAAATATACCCACTTATAAATCTAAACACACCCATATAATCTGACCAAAACATATAATCGTAACAAAACATAGGAAAAGAAGCTAGATACAACAATCGAATAGCTACTTATACTGTAGGTAAGAAATACTTACATCCTTTCGCTAGATTCAATAAATATACCGCTAGGGTTATGATGATCTTCTACACGTTTCTTAGCACTAAGAGTGATCCTTGCATATACCAAGCCCTTGTGAGAAAATCCCCTTGAAAACCCCCTCAAGAACACCAACACAAGGGGTCCTAAAGCTTGGGATGGAGAGGGAGGAAGGAGAAGGAAAGTTTCGGCCAAGGATGAGGAAGAAGGAAGAAGAATCAAAATGAAGTGGTTGGTTTTTCTTTCTCCCTTTTAATTGTCACGTTAATAGCTAGGAAGATGAACAGAAAAGAAAAACTCTCCATCTTCTCATGGGGAGATGAAACAACTCTTCATCCTCTAATCTTCTCATTTATCTTCTTTATATATCCTTTATATATTCTAGCCAAGAATTATCCTATGGCCTAGTGGTATCAAGGTTATCTCACAATTAGGAGGTTCATGGTTCAAATCCTAGCTATAACGAACCATATTTTATTTTTATTTTATTTTTTTTTCAGGCATTACAGTTCAACTGTGCAACTACTTGATAAGCCTGACCATAATTGCTCTGAAGATATCAAGTTGATTTCCATAGAAGTGATGGATAGCTGGAGACCACCAGACTGGACACTCCTACTACAGCCTAAGCCTCCAATATTTCTGTTTAACAAGGCCCCAACACCAAATATAGTGATGCACTCAAATGCGACCTCAAATCTCATGACAGAGACCGTCGAGGAATCAGTGCGTGCTCGCACTCAACGCCCACAAGTGCACAGATGTCGTCAAGTAATAAAAATATCAATCCCAGAGGGACTGAGATTTCGAGTATCAGTTTGTCCAGTGGATGTGTTGTTGTTCGGATTGATAATCTGAGGGTTCACGAATGAGAGGTCGTCGGCGCTTCAAACTCAGTACGGTGTCACACGGAAGAAGAGAGAAGGTTGCTACGAGGATTTGAATGGGATTCTAGGACTTCAGTTTCATTTGTGTGTCGTAGAATATGCTATCAATCAAATGTATCAAGATTTTCTAGCTAGGGTTTTGTGGAAAGGACTGTTAGATCGAGAAGCGTCGCTAGAGGGGGGTGAATAGCGAGCGTAAATCTTTTTGTTCATTCATTCGATATACGAGCAAGCACAGTGGAAAAGTAAAAATGACAAGTTTATTTTTACTTGGTTCACAACCCAACGGTTGCTACTCCAAGGCCCTAATGGTCCTAGACCGCGTATGGAGGGCAAAGCACTATGAGATCTCCTCCTCGTTGAAGGTAGGAGACAACGATCACAAAACCGAAAGTACGAGGATGAGGCAACAAGCCTACCTCACCTTGTTACGATTAAAACAAAGAATACAATAATAAAAACAATTACTTGCTACTGCTGCCGACGAAGAAGATTAGAACTTGTCGTCATGTCGACGTTATGACGGTGTTGGAGATTTGGCGTTGTAGGAGAACTTGAGAATAATCTTGAAGAATGAATGGGTTGGAATCCTCCCCTTCTTTTATAGAGTTTGGTCTGAAAATAAGTCTCCTCATCTTTTGGAACAGATCACGAAGTGGTACCAAATTTTATCGCGAAGTGGCTGCATCAAACCTTATCCATTTTGACCTAGCACAAAAGGTTGATTCGTCGCCATCAATCGACTGATGCCTTCAATCAGTCGACTGATGAGCATCAGTCGATTGCCCAATGACCAGCAGTCGACTGCCAGCTTGGCCACTTTCCTGCAATAAGAGGTTAGCACGGAAAATGATAAATACGACAATTTCTGACCGTTCGATCTCACCTAGACCTTCCACAGGATGTCTTAGTCGGATCGTCATCTACGGTCATCCCCGTACAGAGGACACGACCTTACCATCTCTCACTCACACGAGCTTACCTCTGGTCCTTTAAGATCTGTCGCTTTGCTTCCGATCTTCCACTTAGGTTCTTCGACTCCCACGAAGGTCCCTCGATGTTGCTCGACCACCACAGCTCCATCTGGGTGTCGCTGACCTTCGGTTTAGCTTAGCCTTTCTGCACACTTGATTTAGCTCGTGAGATCACGATGTAAACTTAACTTTGTGTCTTTGCCATAATCAAAACATAGGTTCGATTATCTGGTGCCCCTGCACCAACAATCTCACCCTTTTCGATCTATGGCAAACCAACACAAAGTTAAGGGAAATTAAAGCATAAAACAAGTATAGTAAATGATGAATGTCATTTCCAAAAACTCCCCCTCAACCAAAACTCCCCCTTAAACCTAGGTGAGTTTTGAAAGAGATACTTTAATTTTCAAAATTAAATTTTGTGTCTCCCCCTTAACTTTCTCTCTTCTCCCCCTTTTGCCATAAATAAAAAAAAAATTGGGGTTTTTTGTATAAAATAGGGGTTTAAAAAACAATATCGTATATGCATGCATCGAGATATATCAACTATGAGTCCAAGCATGCGTCAAGCAATAGTTAGATTGATTGGTTCGAGGTGTGTCCCTTTGCACCAATAATCTAAAGGTTTGTAATATAACCCTTAGGGTTAGTTTGCTCTCCCCCTTAGTCAAATATATGAAGTATAAGAGATGTAGGGGGCGCTAAACTTTGGCCTAAAGAGTTGTAACTAGTCGTTAAGTACAATAGTTGAGAAAATAAGTAGTATTTTGAAAAGGTTATTTTAAGTTTCAATTATCCTTAACATCTCACCCATTCTATGTGTCTCAGAATTTGTTCACCTTATATGTTTTATGAGATGATTTGAAATTGATTAAAGATAATCAACCTTGGGTTAGATTCGGATTTAACATTTAGATCGTTAAGTAACTTTTCGAGAAATTGGCTTCCAGGTCGTGGTGAGGCACAGGGGCCTTCTTTGATCGGAACAACGACCACTTCCTTAGATAAAACCAAATTCAAGAAAATATCACTTAAGTTACTTAGGGTTACTTCCTGGTCTAACTAATTTAGGATACAGCGAGGTAGCTTCAGCTAGTTCCACTCGGTCAAGTGCACCAAGCTAGATACGCCTTATCTAGTTCGAATACACGAGACTTTGTTTCCCTAATGTACTATCATCTCACCTCATCCTAATACTATGTTGTCAAGAGTTGACTAACTATTTTCCCTATCTAGCCATTCTAAAAAATAAAATATGCAATGGTTTTGTTAAGTAAGCGGGTATACTATTTTAGTGTTAGCTCCCCCTGAACCATTGAACCAATATGGTCTATTCAAATAATGAACTTGATCCTGGGGAATCCAATACTTATTAGTCCTTATATGTGAGTTCAATAAAACCTTTGGGACCCATGCTTGGACTCTTTGATGACTACCATTTACGATAGACATATATGATCTATTCGTAGTCTTTGGACTAAATCCGAGTTCGGCTTTGTTGTACACGACTCTTTGGGTTCCAAGTAGTCGGTTAAGATTCTTAAATCCCAACGTGAACCTTTCCAACCTAGCCTCGACCTCTTGAACTCGATCTTTCAAGAGAGAATTCTCCTCCTCAAGTTTTTTAACTTGAGCTGAGTTTCCCTCTTGAACTTGACTAGTTGAAGAGGTTAGAGTAGCCTCTTGCTTGAGAGTTTCAACCTCCTCAAGTAACGACTCAACCCTAGACTCGGACTTAGTTAATTTCCTAGTAAGCATTTTAATTGTAAGGTAAAGTGTACTAATTAAAGAGCGGCTAACCTTGACTTTCTCTTTTGGTCCGGCTTTGAGTTTCCTCTCGAATTAGTCTTCGGGGTCGGAGTCGGAGTTGTAGTTGGACTCGGCTTCGGATTCTGACTAAAACTCCTCCGGTCTTGCCATGTAATCTATGTCTTCTTTATTGTCCCAAGTTGCATGGAAAGCCTTCTTTTGATTTGATTTGAATTGTGCCCTCTTTTGGTTCTTTAGTAGCCTCCTTTCCCTCCGAACGATCTTCCACACTACGTTCACTATTGCCTCCACCTCTTCGGATTCGGACTTTGATTCATCTTCGGATTCGAGTCCATCTTCTTGCCTGGTAGGTGGCTTGCTTCTTTGTCCTGCAAGTAGAGAAATACCTCTCTCGGCCCGGACCATATTAGTCTGCTCGTGAAGTTCAAACTCGGAAAATAATTCATCTAACCTAAGCTTCGAAAGGTCCTTAGAGACCTTATAGGCATCGACCATGGATGCCCACAAGGTAGTCCTAGGAAATGAATTAAGAATGTACCTTAGGAGGTTGCGGTTTTTGACCATGTGTCCGATGGTGTGCTGGGTGTTGACAATGTCCTGGACGCGGGCATGTAGTTGCGTCACCGTCTCGTGTTCCTGCATCTTAAGGTTATACAACTTATTGAAAAGAAGGTCACATTTACATACCTTAGCATCGGATGTTCCTTCGTGTAGCTCGATTAATTTGTTCCACAGGTCCTTTGCGTTGATGAAGGGTTCGATGTGGTTGAGCTCCTCTTTGGATAGACCGCACTGCAACATTTGGGTCGCCTTTGCATCAGCTTCAATTTGCCTCTTGGTTGCATTGGTCCACTTGTTGAAGTCCAAGGGCTCACCTTGATCATTGGTGGGTAGAGCAAAGCTGGTTTGGATGATTATCCAAGTCTCGACTTGTGTTTTTAGAAAACACTCCATCCAACCTTTCCAATAACGGAAATCATCTCCGTTAAAGAACGGAGGTCGGGTGGTGTTGTACCCCTCAATGTGGGTCATTAAATATCTTGTAAAATACAAATAAAAACCAAAAGGAATTCCAAGACTTGGTCTTGGATTAGTAATGCAGGAAATAATAAGAAATAAATAGAAATAAATAAGAAGAATAAGAAACTAACAAAAACTAGGAACTTACGACCTTCAATGTCCTCAAAAGGGTACTAGACGTTGGTTTTTGAGGATGGAAACATCTTGTTATGAGGGTAAACCCTTGTTAGAATGTAGATCTCTCAGAGAGCTTCGATTTGGTAGGTAGATCATTTTGTGAGTCCACTTGTGCGAAAAGTTATGGTTGTTTTACCGTCGACTACTCCAAAAGAGAATACTTGCAAACACACAACCAAAAGAAAAGTGTCAATACTTCATCTTGGATTAGTAGTGCAGGAGGAAAATAAAACCTAAACAAACACGAATCGAAAAATACGAAAATAAAACCAAAAAGTGCTAGATTGGTGGTTTCACCAAATCTTAGCGCCCCCGCTCTGATACCAATTGTTGAATCGAGAAGCGTCGCTAGAGGGGGGGTGAATAGCGAGCGTAAATCTTTTCGTTCGTTCGTTCGATATACAAGCAAGCACAGTGGAAAAGTAAAAATGACAAGTTTATTTTTACTTGGTTCACAACCCAGCGGTTGCTACTCCAAGGCCCTAATGGTCCTAGACCGCGTACGGAGGGCAAAGCACTATAAGATCTCCTCCTCGTTGGAGGTAGGAGACAACGATCACAAAACTGAAAGTACGAGGATGAGGCAACAAGCCTACCCCACCTCGTTACGATTAAAACAAAGAATACAATAATGAAAACAATTACTTGCTGCTGCTGCTAACGAAGAAGATTAGAACTTGTCATCGCGTCGACATTATGACAGTGTTGGAGCTTTGCCGTTGTAGGAGCACTTGAGAATAATCTTGATGAATGAATGGGTTGGAATCCTCCAATCCTTTTATAAAGTTTGGTCTCAGAATAAGTCTCCTCATCTCTTGGAACAAATCATGAAGTGGTACCAAATTTTATCGCGAAGTGATTGCGTCAAACCTTATCCGTTTTGACATAGCGCAAAAGGCTAATTCATCGCCATCAATCGACTGATGCCTTCAATCAGTTGAGTGATGAGCATCAGTCGACTGCCCAATGACCAGCAGTCGACTGTCAGCCTGGCCACTTCCCTGCAATAAGAGATTAGCACGGAAAATGATAAATATGACAGTTTCTGACCGTTCTATCTCTACCTAGACCTTCCATAGGAAGTCTTAGTCGGATCGTCGCCTATGGTCATCCCCGTACAGAGGACACGACCTTACCATCTCTCACTCACACGAGCTTACCTCTGGTCCTTTAAGATCTGTCGCTTTGCTTCTGATCTTCTACCTAGGTTTTTCGACTCCCACGAAGTTCTCTCGGTGTTGCCCGACCACCACAACTCCCTCTGGGTGTCACTGACCTTCGGCTTAGCTTAGCCTTTCTGCACACTTGATTTAGCTCGTGAGATAATGATGTAAACTTAACTTTGTGTCTTTGTCATAATCAAAATATATATTCAATTATCTGGTGCCCCTGCACCAACAAGGACATCATACACTATGGTATGAGGATGTCAAATCGATCCCTGCGACGAGCCAGAAATGAGACACGTTACCGACTCTATCGCATCCTTCTATCCACAGTTGCAGGCGATGAGGCCAACCTATAGGTTCCTTATAATATCCCCTAAATCTTAGATACGAGGACTATCACTCCTCGTATCGTCTACGTATAGAAGATAGAAAACCAAAACACAAAGCTATAGATCTAAACAAGCATTCAACTGCAAATAAATTTCAAGAACATAAACATATTTGAAATAGCAATGTCCTATTCAACACAAACTACTCCCTAATCCTAGAATCGGAGAATCTACTCCATGGATACGAGAAGAGAGTCACAATACATTCTAGAATTCATGAGAAAAATGATAAACGTGCAAGAAATAGGAGTTACAATGTAATTGCAGCTCTTCTCTCTGGCATTGTGGTGTTGATCTTGATCCTCGAGTGGCTCTCTCCTTTCCCGTTGCGTGTTCTCGAAGCTTTTTAGGGCTCCAGAGTGCCGTCCCGGCCGGTGTGCCTCCCCCTAGGGTTTGAGCGGAGCTTTCCTTATATAGACATCACACCGAATCGCTGCGAAATCTGGAAAAAACCCTAGTCACGTCAAATCGTTGCCCGCCACACGGCCATGTGAAAAAACATGACCTGGCCATGTGTCGGGATGTGGTGTCCGTTTTCACCATCTGAACACGACCATGTGTAAACACATGGCCTGGCCATGTTCCCTTCTGTGTCCAGCTGTTAAATATCTTCTTTTTACTCCGAAAGTGCGCAGTTATCCCCATGAAACGCTAACATGCATATAAAAGTATACAGAGCAGATCTCTGAACCAGAAAACAGGAAATGCATGGACAACAAAGTAAAAAATGCATGAAACCAATATAAAATGAGATGAGATGTGATCGAAAACTTCTCCTAAAACCCTATATGTTTTTCTCACATCATATAGCAGTCGAGCTTCCAGACTGGTTTCTCCAAATAAATCATCTCTGACCGCCTGAGATAACCTTTAAGAAGACGATAGTGAAAGGAGTGGAGTTCATCTTAGCTCTTATTATTCTACTTCTGGGTTGGATTTTACACTGGAATTATTCTCATCCACCTAGAAGAACCTTCATGAAGATGATGATGGAGGGAGCTAGATTTTACAACATAGACCACATGAAGAAGACGCTCACTGTCTGGCTACTACTCCTGAACCGCCTCCAATCGCTAGGACCCTAGGGGAGTTCATTCCTATTTCCATCTCTTTTCTTTTTCTTTGTATATATACATTTCCTTGCTTTTGTTGTTCTTGTTTTAGTTAGTTATTTTGGTTGTCAAGCTTTTAGTGTTGAGTTTTATTTTTTATTTTTTGTATTTTGAAATAAATTTCCTATGAATTCCTTTATATCTTCTTAGAAGTCGTGAAAGCTAGTTAAATTTGATTGTCGAATTTTGGGATTTATTGACTTGAATGGATTATTTCAGTTCATGTGGTTATTTCTTGGTGATGGATTCTATGTTGATAGATTGAGATGATTTTTTTCATTCCTAGTGAGGATTGTGCCTGTTTTATTTGCTTGTGTGTGGTGCACTTGTGGTTATTCTAACTCTAGAACTTGCTTTGATTCTTTCGAGACCACACAACCATAGGTGCATAATTACTATGAAGGCTATCTCACTTGTTTCTCTTCACTTCTTTTGGTAGCCACATGCTTATTGAATAACATTCTAGTCGTTCATCATTTCTATTCTTCTTTCCTTCCATTACTTTCTTGTCCATTTCTATTTCTAGATGCGGAATACTTGGATGTTCCAAGATGAGTGTTTTGCCTAGGATGGACAAAAATTTAGGTGTGGGGGAGAGGAGTAGCTCAGGGAAATTCAGTATAAGCATAGGCAAGTTGTGCTTGATCACCATGAGCTAACCATGCTCTTTATCTTTTTAGCTGAACTTGATGTTGGAGCATAGGGAAGTGCACTACATGTCAGAAAAAAAAAAGAGTTTGAAAGAAAAGGCTGAAAAAAAAGGAATAAACAATTGGGTGCCCATGAAATAAAAAAAAAGTATTGTGAAAATTTTGACATGTGGTGTCATTCATTTTTATTTAGGTGTGATAGTATTTTTGTTAACGACATCCCTTGTTGCAACCATTGAGAGATTTATTGTATATCATGAGTAGATTTGTATTGAAGAATGTGATAAAGGTTGTTTACATGTTTATTGGGTTAAAAAAAAAATTAGGGCAATGTTTTTTTGTACTCAACTATGTTGTATTCTAGTATTTCCATATCTTCTTATATTTCTTTAACTATTTCCTACCTTTCTTTCCTTACACACATACCATTATTTGCTTTTATTCATGTTTCCCTTACATTCCTAATAAGCCTTCAGTGATTGTGCATTCTTATGTGTATATAGTGGTGAAGGTAGAAGAAAAGCAAGCATATGGTAGTTCATAAACCATGAGTAGCTTGAGTGAACTCCACTATTATATGCTTATGAGAGCGAGAGAAACCACCACTTACCTTGTGAGGCTTAGTCATTCTTAGTCTATTCATGATGGATTGAAGTCACCATGTTTGTTAACTTGTGTAAGATTTGAGTCCATGATTGCTTGAGTCTTTGAGATTTGGCAATCCTAGGTAACTTTCTTTCACGATTTTCTATGTATGCTTGAGAATTGCTAGGGAAATATACTTTCAGTTTATTTTTAGTTTTCTTTACTTGCTCGGGACGTGCAAGAATAAATGTGGAGGAATTAATAACTACCATTTTGTCGTATTATTTTGGTCCTTAATATCACTGTTTTTATCCTCTCTAGTGATTAATTATGGATTATTTGCATATTTTATGAATTGGATCTATTTTTGGACCTGATTATAAATTCTCCTAAATTCTGGACTTATATGAAAAATTTGTATTTCTTTGTAGGAGATCGAGATGAGCCACTGGACTAGACTCAAGTTGGATCCAATATGGCTTCATCTAGGGCTAGAAGGATCATTTCAAACTGGACTAATTTGGACCCTTCATTCAGATAAGAGGCAATTAAATTAAGAGACCAGATCTGAGCAATATGGATCGTTCGAAGAAAGCGATTAATTCTGATCCATTTATCCAGATCTGGAGAGATCCAATCCATACATTTAGATCTGGACATCTAAGCTCATCCTACAGATTCGATCGATTGTGAATATCCATTCAGATTGATCAGATTCATCCATTCAAAGTCGGAGAATTCTCAGTCGTTAGATGCACATCCCTTAAATCGATTAACCAAGACAATTAACCTAGCTTCAATTGGATGGCTGGAATTAGATCTTGCTTTGATCGGATGACTACCAAAATGAAGCTTAAAAACCCAATAATCTCCCAAATCACACAGCTGGCTTCATTTCCTCTCACGCGACCGCCCGACGCCACCGTCGCTTCTTCAGCACCGTAGTGCTCACCACCTCCCTTGCCGGTCGCCGGAGAGGAAAGGGGATTGCCTCCTTCTCCGGTGACCTGTGGTCTCCATTCAGCAGCCATCTCCACCTTCGACCATCTTCATTCAGTAGTCATCTCCTCTGCAGTTTCGCCTGTTTCACCGTCGACGTCGACCAATCGGAGTGGGGATTCCCCTCCAATTGATTCGGCCAGCCACCACATCCACCGAAGTGAGGATTTCCCTCAGTTACCACTCCGCTCTACCACCACCAGTGTCGGCCAGCAGCTCCACAACTCCAAAAGCTCTTTCATTTCGTCCAGCAACTCATTTTCCAGCTTCCGACGGCAATTCCAGCATCCTATGCAAGGTACCTTGATGTGTTAATTATTTTCCTTCATGTTTACTTATTTTTTGTAATCAAAATTCCTTCCATGTTTTGAATTGCATGTATTTAGTTTAATTTGTTTCATGCCTCTTTAGTATTCGATGAAATGTCTCTTTCAGTAATTAGGTTGTAGTTCATTAGATTAGATTTAGTTTCATGCTTTACTTTACATCATGTTCATGCATTAGATTTTATTGATGTATTGATTATTTCATTTGGTTGTTAGTTAAATCTTTTCTTCCCTTGAGCTCTAGCAGCCACCTCCACCTTGCTTCCATCCATTTTCCTCCACGGATTCGAGAAGGAACCGCTTCATCGAGAGATTTCGGCGACGTCCTCCATCCCCACAGCTCATCCACCTTCTCCTTCGGATTCGAGGAGGAGTTCCGCCCCGATGACACTTCTTCGAGCTCAACCAAATCTGTGAGAGTTCAAAGCATCCATCAAACTACAGGATTCAGGAGTTTGCACCATCCCACATCCACTGTCATTTGCGGAGTCTCGATCGAGCTTCGTTGGACTTAGCCGGAGGAACTTGTTCATTCACAGGGCTTATCTTGGGTTGATTAGATCATTTATTTCCTCTTCTAGTTTTCATTGCTTTAACTCCTACATTGTTTGATTCAGTTGTTGTATGTTAGTTTAGAGTTTTAATTACCTTGCAACTGTAGATTAGAGCTCAAAATCAAACCCCCCATCTTCAGTAGAAAACCCAAAGCAATAATTAGAAATCCTAAGTTTACTATTCTATCAATTACACTCGTTGGGAAACAATCTGGGTCATTCACTATGCTATATTTGTGTAGAGAGGGTTTGGTAATTAATTTGTAACGGTACCACAACACAAAATACCGTCTATCAGTTGTTGGGTTTTCGGCACCGCGGCGTGTGTGTGTTCGATCATGTTTCGTAAACATGAACACAGCGGAAGCAATAAAAATAATAAATCTATATTTATTACAACACACACAACACGCGCATGCATATTACAACAAGTGTAGACATAACCGTAAATTTAAATTTACAATAAAAGGAAATTTATCTACGTTATACCTTTCGTATGACGTGTAGCGAGAACGGCATCAACCAGAACAATCCTCGCTAGAATCATCTCTATCCGTATCCACGCCGAGTTCCTCGGGATGACTTCGCTAAGCCACGAGCTTCATCTTCGTACGGGTTACTAGCCTCGTGTTGAAGACGACGTGATCGAGAGATGATCACGATCCGAATCCAAATTCGGATCCAAAATGAGTCCTCAAAACTCGCTTCTCCGGAGAGGTATTCGTCAACCGATTGATGAATCCTTCGTCCTCCACCTCAGAGGATTACCGGAGATCGAATCCCCGGTAAGTTAGCCGCTGTCGGAGCTCTAACCGTCGTCCAAACGACGCTCCGACAAGAGGAGAAGAAGCTGTCCAGAAAACTGGACAGCTTGGTGGAGGAGTAGGCGCCGGCCAAAACAAGGAAGCCAAGTGCTCACCTTTTCACCGAGGCCTAGGAAGATCACCGGAGGTTCGCCGGAGGATCACCGGCCGAATCTTGGACGCCGGCAACAACTTGATCGGCGGCACAATGGGCTGGGCGGCAAAGGAGGTTGGCACCAACTCAAAGAGAAGATGAGGTGGGCGGCAACTTAATCTAGGGTTTTGGATTAGTTAGGGCTTAACAATCCCTTAAGCCCTCTTTTATAGAGAACTAATTCTCTTGATGGTTAATGGATCATATCCATAAAGCCCGTTAACCCGCTCCATTAAGATAAGTTAAAATAAATCAAACCATAATAGTTTATTTTAAGTTAAAACGAACCGAACCAACTTTTGGTTCATTCGTTTAAAATAAACCAAACCCTTTGGTTTATTCTCCTCCATTGGATTAGAACCAAACCATTTTGGTTCATCCATTACATCTTCATAAGACTCGGCCCATCCACGCTTCCATTGCGACTGAAACGATTTCATGCTAGCTTTATGTTTGGTCCAACCAAACCTAGTTTCTCTCGGTCTGAGAATCTCATTCTCAAGCTCGTTTTAAATCCTTTGGATTACGCTCATTGTGCGTGTGACCAAATAGGTTCTCGGTTTATGTTGGTCGTCTATAATTAACCATTAATTATAGAACGATCATGAGTGGCACCTAGTAGTACATCATGATCCCCAATTAACCGAAAAGATCAACGGTTGATCCAGAACTATTTCTGAAACCCTTCAAGATGCTTCGAATGAATCGTGCCTCATTCCCTTCACTCATCTTATACCCACTTGGTTCAGGACATGGTCTATTGTGTCAGTCCCCACTAGGCTGACTACGTCACACCTAGCCCAAGTATCATTTCCTCGTCCTACGGATTCTAGTTACTCCACATGTATTGAAGAGTACCTTACTCTAAACATGTAATGCTTTGGCCAAAGATTTTAGTAACAATCCGACGAGAGGCCATGGGTATACATCTCCTCGCAAGGAGTGGTGAATCCTTTATAGGCTATTCAAACACCTTCGATCACTTCGACTTATACCCAATCATCCCGGGTCCACATCTCCTTAGAGATGCTTGCTTAAGATGTCAAAGCATAAGTCTCTATGATCAAGATGACTTGAATACCGCAAGTCAAAGGAACATCGCACTTAAGCCACAAGAAGAACTTCATGACATATCTATATATGCAGAGAACCATATGAAGTCTTACTATTGGTCACTCCAATGAACTACCATAACTAGCATCCACGATTAACTCGGACATCACAATGTCTCCACCGAGAATCACCGCTTGGATACACCAAGGAGTATACCTCGTGCTAGTCTCGGCTGGTCCAAATCCATCAATTCATCGACTAGGGATAATTCCGATACATCACAATTACACATGTAGAGATACTCACTAGTTGTGATCCAATCACAAATTCTCTCATGCTGTGAATCGCATCGTGGACATTCAGTAAATGAGTTTAAGATCCAATCAAATACATGAAACATGTATACTCAAATAGTGAATCTTCATTTATCATATAAATGGTTCATACATAAGGCAATTGCCTTAGGACATCTCTCATATATTACTAATATCAGTGACACCCAGAGAATCTTGGGATGAAAAACTGTGGTGGTCGGGCGACACCGGGAGAACCTTGTGAAGTAGAAGAACCTAGGTGGAAGATTGGAAGCTAAGCGATAGGTCGGGAAGGACCGGAGGTAAGTACGAGTGTGGAGTAATGGCGAGGTCGTGTCCTGTAACGCCCGCCCTTCCCGTCCTCCTAACACACATCTTATAGATGGGCGGTGGCGCTACGCGATCATACATTCATGCATATAATAGTGGAAGTATTTAAAAATTTTACAACTTTTAATTCTAATTATATTAACTCAATCAATCAAACAATTTAATCATGGCTAACGTGGAATTAACATTGATCAAAGAATAAGAATCATGCATTTTTAATCCTAAAAATAATAATAATCTGTCAGCATGAACTTGACTTGAAGCAATATGTGATCAGGTCAATCGCTATCCTTTCATTTAAAGAAATTAAAATAGAAATTAATTTAATTTTCTTTCTCACTTTTTAGTCATATTATTATTTGAATCTTCTACGTGTTATCTATTTTGTTTTAATCTTACACGCACCATGTACATACATTGCTGTGATTAAAATTTAGTCATATATTTTTCATTTTCCACGGGAAAATAGTTCGTGATTATTCTAGATAGGTTTTTCCTTCAGAGTTGCTCCAAACAGTTTACACATAAATTGAGAATCATGCATAAGTTCGTATATAAAAAATGATCTCGTCTACCATGTCACTGCCACACATATTTTTGCCCCTCCAGCTGCTCCCTTTAATTAATCTATTTCTTGTCCTTTTCTTTTCTGCAGTATAAGGAAAGTAAACTGTAAGCACATAGGCTTAGTAAGGTCCTTTCCTACTCACAAAAATATACATCATGAATTAAACATAAAGTAATGACATGTTCGTTTAAACAACATATAAGCACAACATTTATTTAAAGTAGAGACATGATCAATTTAGGAAAAGAATATAAACTTAGCATTTTCATCGCAACAGTACATTGTCTCTAAACATGATAATTCGATGAACATAAAATGGTATATGCAGGATGCTCTTTGAAAATATATAGTTTATATACTTAAACATAATCTCAACATATTGGGTCTGGCATTGTACCACATATATCATTCGCACGAATCTTAAATAGATCCGAGGTAGCTAATCCCGAACTTACTAGGTTACTAGGTCCGTACTATGTCCGTTGACCTAGGGGCAACTTGGAGCTCATCCCGTGGACCTTGTTAGGGTCCGGTACAAGTCATGCATAAAGTAAAATAACATACATATTCTTTGTCTTAAAGAGTGCTTTTGTCCCCACTCTTAGGGAAAATATTTCTTAGACATTTCATATACGTGAGTCATACCTAACATGAGTGAAAACATAAACATGTAGCATAGCATAAATTGGCATGAGTACAATTTAACATGTCATAAGATAGTGACATAAGAAAAATTAAGCTAACATAAATAGAAATCATCGTTTAACATGTATAACGTGGAAGAATTTCAACAAGAATAATTCCTCTAATTCTATTAGCCGAACCTTCTACACATAGTTTTAGATTCTTTCGTTTAAAATCAAGCATACAACATTATACTGTTACTGCCTTTAGTAGAATTTTCTTTGTGCTTAGATTGCTAAAACACATCCACAATTATCGATCAAAAACTATGTCAAAAAATATGTCTTTAAGAAATTCAACGGCAATTGTTGATTTCTCTTGGGTTTTGTTTTTCTTTCCCAGATTAATTTAACTTTTCCACGTATTCGGATGCGTGTCACAAAAATAACGTTCTTTTTTTTTAATTGATACCAAATATTCAACCTCGATTAATTTTGAGAGATCGTTTCGATTCTCTAAAAACTTTACGTCCTAACAATGGATAGAACATATAAATTCGAATAAAATATGGTGATAAAAGTTAAATGAACATATCAAAGAATTACTTATGTTATAAGTGAAAGATAGCATCTTTGTGATCTTAGATCTTGCTAAAAAAAACACATATTTTAACTATAAATCTGAACACATACATATATCATCTGATCCAAATTTATAATCTATCAAAACATAGGAAAATAAGTTATATAAAATAATCGAAGAGCTACTGCATGTGAAAGATACTTACATCCTATATTTTTTCATCAATTTATATCGTTAGATTTCGTAAAGAGAAAACCTCCTACGTATTTTCTTATTTTAGTGTGATCCTCTACCAAGTCTCTCTTGAAATAGTCGACGTGAGGGAGAGAAGGAGTTCGGCGGCTGTAAAAAAAAAATAAGAGAGAGAGAGGGGGGAGTTCGGCGTTTGGGGGTTAGAAATGAAAGATGGCGTTTGGGGGTTAGAAATGAAAGATGGAAATATATATATATATTAAGATTTTTCTAACTTAATTATCCCTTTAAATGATCAACTAGATTAATCAACTTCTTTCTTTTTTTCTACCAATAGATATATTCTGTTATATCTTATTCATTGATAATCTTATAACTTAGTGGTGGAAAGCCTATTCCCCCAAATCAACGGTTCATAGTTCAAGTCTCGACTACGAATTATTTATTCATTTTTTTTATTCTTATTTCTATATATATATATATATATATATATATATATATATATATATATATAAATTTCTATTTCATCCATTTCATATTATGAATTCTAGTATAACGTGTGATCTAACTTTTCTATGATATTATAACTACTCTCTTCTTAAATCATATATATATATATATATATATATATATATATATATATATATATATATTTCCTTAAAATAAAAATATAGTAACTAAAATTTGGGATGTTACAATCCCTTATACCTTATAAAAGTTTCGTCCTCGAAACTTAGAACAACTCGGGGTACTTTTGCTTCTTGTCATCCTCACATTCCCAGGTGGCTTCTTCATATCGTTGACTTTGCCATAGGACCTTCACTAAGGGTATTTCTTTATTCCTTAGTCTTTTGACTTCTCGGTCTAGTATCCGAATAGGTCGAATTTCATAGTTAAGGTTCTCTTGAATTTGCACTGTCTGTGGCTCGACCACTTGGTCGGTATTGGAAATGCACTTCTTAAGCATCAAGACATGGAACATGTTGTGAATAGCAGACATCTCCTGCGGTAGTCCTAGCTCATAAGCTACCTTGCCAACTCTTTTCAGGATCTTGTACGGTCCTACGTATCGTGGACTTAGCTTTTCTTTCTTCCCGAATCTCATTATTCCTTTCATAGGAGCTACCCGGAGAAATACCAAATCTCCGACATTGAATTCCAAAGGTCTATGTCGCTGATCTGCATAGTTCTTCCGTCTGGCGAGCCTCTATTCTTTCGGATATTCAGACGCTCGGGTGGTGTCGTTGATGAAATCCGTCTGAAATCCCATCTTTTTCTTCTCACCACCTTCGTACCAACAGATCGGAGACCTACATCTCCTCCCATATAATGCTTCATAAGGTGTCATTCTGATGGTAGCTTGGTAGCTATTATTGTAAGCAAATTCCGCTAGACATAAGTAGTGGCACCAACTCCCTTTGAAATCCAAGGCACAAGCTCGTAACATGTCTTCCAGTACTTGGATCACCCTTTCTGTTTGCCCATCTGTCTGAGGATGAAAGGCGGTACTGAAACGCAGCTTCGTGCCAAGTGCCTTATGAACGCATCCCCAAAACTGTGAAGTGAAGCGACCATCCCTATCTGAAATGATAGTCTTGGGAATACCATGCAGTCTGATGATTTCCTTAACATATAATTGAGCCAGTTGCTCAATCGAATATGTCATCTTGATCGCTAGGAAATGAGATAACTTTGTCAATCTGTCAACGATAACTCATATAGCGTCATATCCGTTCGTAGTCCTGGGAAGACCTGAAATGAAATCCATAGAGATGTCTTTCCATTTCCACTCCGAAATTTGGATCGGTTGCAGAACTCCTCCAGGCCTCTGGTGTTTTGCTTTAACTCACGGTGTCAGGTGCATCGACGTGCTGAGCTACGTCCCTCTTCATACCGGACCACCAGAACTTCTCTTTCAGGTCTTGATACATTTTGGTGGATCCCGAATGCATAGAATAGGGGGTTCTGTGAGCCTCCTCTAATATCTTTTTGCGTAGTTCTGGATCGTTAGGGATACATAACCGATCCCTAAGGTATAATACTCCGCTATTGGCGATACGGAAACCCTCGCCTTTTCCTTGATCCTCTGGAGACTTGGATCATCACTTTGTTTTGCTAATATGTCATCTGGTATTATTGCCATGGTCGAAAGCTGCCAAGAAATAACCTCGATTCCATAGCGCATAATTTCCTTCTCCAGCGGTCGAGACAATACCGATAAGGACATCAGGGTGGCACTGGACTTCCTGTTGAGTGCATCGGCCACTTTGTTTGCCTTGCCAGGATGGTAAAAGATCTCGCAGTCATAGTCCTTCATGAGCTCCAGCCATCTGCGTTGTCTCATATTGAGGTCATTCTGAGTGAAGAAATACCACAGACTCCGGTGATCCATATAAATCTTGCACTGTGCTCCATACAGATAGTGCCTCCATACCTTGAGAGCGAAGACCACAGCTGCTAGCTCTAAATCGTGAGTGTGATAGTTCTTTTCATGTTCCTTGAGTTGCCTAGAGGCATAGGCAATAACTTTACCCCTCTGCATAAGTACAGCTCCGAGTCCCAATCCGGAGGCATCGCTGTACATGTCGAAGCTCTTGTCGTTCTCTGGGAGAGTAAGGATTGGAGCACTTGTAAGTCTTCTTTTCAACTCCAAGAAACTCTTCTCACATTCCTCCGTCCATACATACTTCTTATTCTTCCGGGTGAGAACTGTCATAGGTGCTGCTATTCTGGCGAAGTCTTCTACAAATTTCCGATAATAGCCCGCTAATCCGAGAAAACTCCTCACTTCGCTAGCATTCTTTGGCCTGCTCCAGTTACTCACAACTTCAATCTTTCTTGGGTCTACCATAACTCCGTCTTTGGATATAATATGACCCAGAAAAGATACTTGATCGAGCCAGAATTCACATTTGGAGAACTTGACATATAGTTGTTTTTCTCGAAGAATCTGTAATACCATCTTCAGGTGTTCAGCATGCTCTTCTTGATTTCTCGAATAGACGAGGATATCTTCAATGAAGACGATCATGAACTTGTCAAGAAACGTCGAGAATACCCGATTCATCAGGTCCATGAACATAGCAGGAGCATTCGTCACTCCGAAAGGCATGAATACAAACTCCTAATGTCCGTATCTTGTTCGGAAAGCTATCTTCGGTATATCATCTGGTTTCACTTTCACTTGATGATATTCAGACCTTAGGTCAATCTTAGAGAAGACAGTGGCACCCTTTAACTGGTCGAACAGGTCGTCAATCCGTGGTAAAGGGTACCTCTTCTTGATCGTCACATTATTTAGCGCTCGGTAGTCTATGCACATTCGCATAGACTCATCTTTCTTCTTTACCAACAGTACTGGAGCTCCCCATGAAGAGCAAAATACTGTCTCATCGACTCTATTACTACGTCTTTCATATATTACTGTCTCATCGATTCTATTACCACGTCTTCCATATATTACTGTCTCATCGACTCTATTACTACGTCTTCCAACCATGCTTATCTTCATATATTATAATAAGGCTAGCATAAGATTATTATGCATATATTCATCTCATCGACTCTATTACTACGTCTTCAATATATTACTTATCTCATCGACTCTATGACTACGTCTTCTAGCCACGCTTATCTTGATATAATTTAATAAGGCTAGCATAAGGTTATCATTCATATTTATTTATGCATATTTAAACTAAAGGCTAGCATAAGTTTATCATACATATATTCATGCATATTTAAGCTAAAAGCATTTCTTATCTTACATGAAAGAAATAGAGTAGACATAAAATTTCTTACTTGGAGCGGCAGGATTTGGAGCTTGATGTGTGTGTAGTGGAAAGACAGATCTGCTCTGATACCACCTGTAATGCCCGCCATTCCCGTCCTCCTAACACACATCCTATAGATGGGCTGCGGCGCTACGCGATCATACATTCATGCATATAACAGCGGAAACATTTAAAAACTTTACAACTTTTAACTCTAATTATATTAACCCAATCAACCTAACAATTTAATCATGGCTAATATGGAATTAACATTGATCAAAGAATAAGAATCATGCATTTTTAATCCTAAAAATAATAATAATCTGTCAGCATGAACTTGACTTGAAGCAATATGTGATCAGGTCAATCGCTATCCTTTCATTTAAAGAAATTAAAATAGAAATTAATTTAATTTCCTTTCTCACTTTTTAGTCATATCATTATTTGAATCTTCTACGTGTTATCTATTTTGTTTTAATCTTACACGCACCATGTACATACATTGCTGTGATTAAAATTTAGTCATATATTTTTCATTTTCCACGGGAAAATAGTTGGCGATTATTCTAGATAGATTTTTCCTTTAGAGTTGCTCCTAACAGTTTACACATAAATTGAAAATCATGCATAAGTCCATATATGAAAAATGATCTCATCCACCATGTCACTGCCATACATATCTTTATCCCTCCTGCTGTTCCCTTTAATTTATCTATTCCTTGCCCTTTTCTACAGTACAAGGAAAATAAACTGTAAGCACATAGACTTAGTAAAGTTCTTTCCTACTCACAAAAATATGCATCATGAATTAAACGTAAAATAATGACATGTTCGTTTAAACAACATATGAACACAACATTTATTTAAAGTAGAGACATGATCAATTTAGGAAAAGAACATAAACTTAGCATTTTCATCGCAACAGTACATTGTCTTTATACATGATAATTCGATGAACATAAAATGGTATATGCAGGATGCTCTTTGAAAACATATAGTTTATATGCTTAAACATAATCTCAACATATTGGGCCCGACATTGTACCATATACATCATTCGCGCGCATCCTAAATAGATTTGAGGTAGTTAATCTCGAACCTACTAGGTTACTAGGTCCGTACTATGTCCGTCGACCTAGGGGCAACTTGGAGCCCATCCCGTGAACCTTGTTAGGGTCCGGTATAAGTCATGCATAAAGTAAAATAACATACATGTTCTTTGTCTTAAAGAATGCTCTTGTCCTCACTCTTAGAGAAAATATTTCTTAGACATTTCATATACGTGAGTCATGCCTAACATGAGTGAAAACATAAACATGTAACATAGCATAAATCGGCATGAGTACAATTTAACATGTCATAAGATAGTGACATAAGGAAAATTAAACTAACATAAATAGAAATTATCATCTAACATGCATAACGTGGAAAAATTTCAACAAAAATAATTTCTCTAATTCTATTAGTCAAATCTTCTACACGTGATTCCAAATTTTTTCATTCAAAATCAAATATATAACATTATACTGCTGCTGCCTTTAGTAGAATTTTCTTTGTGCTTAGATTGCTAAAACACATCCACAATTATCGATAAAAAACTATGTCAAAAAATATGTCTTTAAGAAATTCAACGGCAATTGTTGATTTCTCTTGGGTTTTGTTTTTTTTTCCCAAATTAATTTAACTTTTCCACGTATTCGGATGCGTGTCACAAAAATAACGTTCTTTTTTTTTAATTGATACCAAATATTCAACCTCGATTAATTTGGAGAGATCGTTTCGATTCTCTAAAAACTTTACATCCTAACAAACATAATCTGGATAGAACATATAAATTCGAATAAAACATAATGATAGATATTAAATGGGCATATCAAAAAGTTACTTATGCTATAGGTGAAAAATAGCATCTTTGTGATCTTAGATCTTGCTTAAAAAAACACATATACCTTAACTATAAATCTGAACACATACATATATCATTTGATCCAAATTTATAATCTATGAAAACATAGGAAAATAAGTTATATAAAACAATCGAAGAGCTACTTGTACTGTAGATGAAAGATACTTACATCCTATGCTTTTTCATCAATTTATACCGTTAGATTTTGTAAAGAGAAAATCTACTATGTATTTCTTTGCTTTAGCATGATCCTCTATTAAGTTCCTCTTGAAAATCTCCTCTTAAAATATCTCACGGCGGAGAAATTATAGAATTTTTTTTTTTTTTCTTTTGGTTTCTTGGTGGCTGAAAAATAGAAGTGGAAAGCTTTTGTTTTTTTGATTCTGTGGCCGGAGGAAAACGAGAGAGAGAGGGGAGGTTGTGGTCGGCGTTGTTCCGTGGCTTGGAGGGGAAAAGGGAAAGCGAAAAGGAAAGATGGAAATATATATATAAATTAAGATTTTTTTTAACCTAATTATCCTTTTAAATGATCAGTTAGAATAATCAACTTCTTTCTTTTTTCTACCAATAGATATATTTTTTTATATCTTATTCATTGGTAATCTTATGACTTAGTGGTGGGAAGTCTATTCTCCTAAATCAACAGTTCATAGTTCAAGCCTCGACTACGAACTATTTATTCATTTTTTTTATTCTTTTATATATATATATATATATGAATTTCTATTTCTTCATTTTGTATTATGAATTCTAGTATAACGTGTGATCTAACTTTTCTATGATATTATAAGTACTCTCTTCTTAAATCATATATATATATATATATTTTCTTTAAATAAAAATATAGTAACTAAAATTTGGGATGTTACATGTCTTTTGTACGGGGATGAACTTAGGCGGCAATCCGACAAAGACTTCCCGAGGAAGGTCTAAGTCGAGATCGGACAATAAGGAACCGTCAAAGTATCCATTACTTGTATTTATGTGCTAACTCTTTATTGCAGGGGAGTGACCAAACTTGCAGTCAACTACTGGCTATTAGAAGTCAATTGCTACTTGCATCAGTCGACTGATAAAGGTCATCAGTCGACTGTTATTCAAGCTGTCCGGCTCGAAGAAAGTCAAGATAAGCTTCTCTTATCTTGGGGAGATAAGGAGCTTTGACTCAGATCCAAACCTCAATAAGCTAGGGTTTGAAGGGCTATAAAAGAAGGGTGTTTTCAACCTTTTAAATAATCATTCTTTGCTCCCAAAGTGCTCCGACAATCCTATGCTCCGACGATAACTCTACGACACCATAACGCCTACGACATGCCAAGACTCCATCCTCTATTCGTTAGTAGATCTAATTTGTTTCGTCAAGTTGTTTACTTTCCATTATACTTGAGGTTTTCATCATAACGAGGTGGGGTAGGCTTGTTGCCTCATCCTCAATTTGGTTTTCCTTGTAATCGATGTCTCCAACGTCCAACGAGGAGGAGACCTTTAGTGGATTGCCCCTTCGTACGTGTTGGGTTTCCGGCACCGCGGCGTGTGTGTGTTCGATCATGTTTCGTAAACATGAGCACAGCGGAAGCAATAAAAATAATAAATACTCCTATTTATTACAACACACACAACACACGCATGCATTTACAACAAGTGTAGACATAACCGTAAATTAAAATTGCAATAAAAGGAAATTAAACTACGTTATACCTTCCGTATGACGTGTAGCGGGAACGGCATCAACCGGAACGATCCTCGTAAGAATCATCTCTATCCGTATCCACGCCGAGCTCCTCGGGATGACTTCGCTAAGCCACGAGCTTCGTCTTCGTACGGGTTACTAGCCTCGTGTTGAAGACGACGTGATCGAGAGATGATCACGATCCGAATCCAAATTCGGATCCAAAACGAGTTCTCAAAACTCGCTTCTCCGGAGAGGTATTCGTCAACCGTTTGACGAATCCTTCGTCCTCCACCTCAGAGGATTACCGGAGATCAAATCCCCGGTATGTTAGCCGCTGTCGGAGCACTAACCGTCGTCCAAACGACGCTCCGACGAGAGGAGAAGAAGCTGTCCAGAAAAACTGGACAGCTTGGTGGAGGAGATAGGCGCCGGCCAACAAAGGAAGCCAAGTGCTTACCTTGATGCCAAACCTAAGGAGGATCGCCGGAACTCTTCCGGCAGCATCTCGACGCCGGCGAGGAGGAAAGGAAGCCGCCTTCCGACGCCGGATGGAGGTGCTATGGGTGGGCGGCACCACAAGCGGGGCGGCAACAATGTGTTGGGCGGCTAGGGTTTGGATGATTGGATTAGTTAGGGTTTAACAATCCCTTAAGCCCACTTTTATAGAGAACTAATTCTCTTAATGGTTAATGGATCATATCCATAAAGCCCGTTAACCCGCTCCATTAAGATAAGTTAAAATAAACCAAACCATGATGGTTTATTTTAAGTTAAAACGAACCGAACCAACCTTTGGTTCATTCGTTTAATATAAACCAAACCCTTTGGTTTATTCTTATCCATTGGATTAGAACCAAACCATTTTGGTCCATCCATTATGTCTTCATAAGACACGACCCATCCACGCTTCCATTGCGACTGAAATAATTTCATGCTCGCTTTATGTTTGGTCCAACCAAACATAGTTTCTCTCGGTCTGAGAATCCCATTCTCAAGCTCGTTTTAAATCCTTTGGATTACACTCGTGCGTGACCAAATAGGTTCTCGGTTTATGTTGGCCGCCTATAATTAACCATTAATTATAGAACGATCATGAGTGGCACCTAGTAGTACATCATGATCCCCATTAACCGAAGATCAACGGTTGATCCGTAACTATTTCTCAAACCCTTCAAGAGCTTCGAATGAATCGTGCCCCATTCCCTTCACTCATCTTATACCCACTTGGTTCGACATGGTCTATTGTGTCGGTCCCTCACTAGGTCACTTCACGCCACACCTAGCCCAAGTATCATTTCCTCGTCCCTACTGGATTCTAGTTACTCCACATGTATCAAGAGTACCTTACTCTAAACATGTAATGCTTTGGCCAAAGACTTTAGTAACAATCCGGCGACGAGAGGCCATGGGTATACATCTCCTCGCAAGGAGTGGTGAATCCTTTATAGGCTATTCAAACACCTTCGATCACTCGACTTATACCCAATCATCCCGGGTCCACATCTCCTTAGAGATGTTTGCTTAAGATGTCAAAGCATAAGTCTCCATGATCAAGATGACTTGAATACCGCAAGTCAAAGGAACATCGCACTTAATCCACAGTAAGAACTTCATTGACATATCTATATATGCAGAGAACCATATGAAGTCTTACGGCTGGTCACTCCAATGAACTAGTTACCATAACTAGCATCCACGATCAACTCCGACATCACTATGTCTCCACGGAGAATCACCGCTTGGATACACCAAGGAGTATACCTCGTGCTAGTCTCGACGATAATTGATGGTGTCCAAATCCATCAATTCATCGACTAGGATAATTCCGATACATCACAATTACACATGTAGAGATACTCACTAGTTGTGATCCAATCACAAATTCTCTCATGCCGTGAATCGTATCGTGACATTCAGTAAATGAGTTTAAGATCCAATCAAATACATTAAACATGTATACTCAAATAGTGAATCTTCATTTATCATATAAATGGTTCATACATAAGGCGATTGCCTTAGGACATCTCTCATATATTACTAACAGTACGCGGTCTAGGATTACCACAGACATGCTATGTTTTTTTTAGTTGAGCTTGATGTATTTTTTATAGCATAGGGAAGTGTACTGCATGTCAAAAAAAAAAATAGAAAAAAAAGTGGTTGAAAAAAATTTGAAATTGAAAAAAAAATTTGGCCAAAGAAATAAAGGCAATAAAAAAATTTCTTTGACATGTTGGCAAGTGTTTTTATTTGTGTGACAGTATTTTTTGTGATAGACATCCCTTGTTGCAACCATTGAGAGATTTGTTGTATATCATGTGTGGATTTATATTATAGAAAGTGATAGGGGTTGTTTATATCCTATTTGGTAAATTTAGGAAAGCTAGCTTGGATGAAAACTTTTGGGCCATTTCTTTTCTTGTACTCATCTATGTAGCATCCCAGTATTTCCATGTCTTCTTGCATTCCTTTAGCTATTTCATTTCCTACCTTTCTTTCTTTACACACATACTATTATTTGCTTATATTCATGTTTCCCTTACATTCATAATAAGCCTTCAATAATTGTGCATTCTTATGTGTATATAGTGGTGAAGGTAGAAGAAAAGAAAGCATATGGTAGTGCATAAACCATGAGTAGCTTGAGTGAACTCTACTATTACATGCTTATGAGAGTGAGAGAAACCACCATTTACCTTGTAAGGCTTAGTCATTATCAATTTATTTAGGATGGATTGAAGTTATCATGTTTGTTAACCTGTGTAAGATTTGAGTCCATGATTGCTTGAATCTTTGAAAATTGACAATCCTAGGTAATTTTCTTTCACGATTTTCTATGTATGATTGGAAATTGCTAGAGAAATATATCTTCAGTTTACTTTTAGTTTTCTTTACCTGCTCGGGACGTGCAAGAATAAGTGTAGGGGAATTTGATAACAATATTTTACTATATTATTTTGGTCCTTAATTTCGATATTTTTAATCCTCTTGTGTGGTTAATTGTTGATTCTTACCATGTTTTACGAGTTTGGATTTATTTAGAACATTATTGTAAATTCTCCTAAATTTGTGAACTCATATGTAAATTTTATACCTTATTTGTAGGAGGTCGAGATGAGCCAATGGACTAAACTCGAGTTAGATATAATATGGCTTAATCTAGGGTTACAAGAGGTGTTTCAAGCTGGATCAATTTGGACCCTTCATCAAGATCTGAAGCAATTTAAGCAAGGGTTCATATCTACTCAATCTTGACCATCCGATAGATCTGATCGATCCTGAGCCATCCATCTAGATCTGGAGAGATCCAGTCTATACACTCAGATATATACATCTCAACCTTCCATCCAGATCAAGCTGATCGTGATCATCCATTCAGATTGATCTGATCATTCATTCTAAATAAGAGAAATATTGACCGTTCGATGAGATCTAGATTTGGGTTGTTAATTAAGCTTGAGAGGATTTTTTTAAGATTTCTTCTCCACAGATCGCGTTCTTCTTCATCGCACGTCGCCGAGCTGCTCCACCGTCGTTTCACCTCCAAGCATCGCCGACCATCTTTCTCCTCCGCCAAGGCCGACGGTGATCAATCCCTCCTCCATCTCCACAGCCTCTCACCCTCTTTCATTCATCGCCGGCTGAAGAGAATTCCCCTTCTCTTCAATTGCACCTTCACAGTCATTTCCTCCGCCTCTTTTCAACCGTCGACAGCCACTTTCTTCCACAACATTTCTTCTTCGGGCAACACATTCACAACTCCGACCAGCACTGTCTGGTAGCTTATTTTTTTCTCTGGCAGCCATCGTAGCTTCCTACAACATCATCCATCAACAGGCAGATTCTTCTAGCTTTCGGACAACAATTCCAGCCTCCAATAGATTCCGAACGACACCTACGCAGACTTCTTCATGTGTTTTGTTATTGTTTCTTACTTTAATTTGTTGAATGTTTGTATTCAGATGATCTTCCATGTTTAGATTGCACATACTCCATTTACTTTGTTTCATGTCTACTTAGTGTTCGATGGAATGTTTCTTCGGGGTAATTAGATTGTAGTTGTTGCATTTAGTAGTTTAACATCTTGCAATTTTCTATTTGATTGAATGTTTGAGTTAGATTTATGTTTGTTAATTTGTTACAAGTAGATTAGGATGCTTAATTTACATTTTCTTTAATTTCATCGCAATTGTAGTTTAGTTAGTTGCTCTCTTTTAATCATATTCATGCATTAGATTTAGTTGATGTGTTGGTTATTTTATTTGGTTGTTAGTTGAATAGAGTTTTAATTACTTGCATTGTCTTTCATTTAGTAGAATTAGTCTTTTAAATTTCAAATCCCTTTCAAAATAGAAAACCCAAAGAAATAATTAGCGATCCTAAGGCTATTATTCTCTCATTTACACTCATTGGGAAATGATCCGGGCCGTTCACTATGCTATATTAGCATAGAGAGAGTTTGGTAATTAATTTGTGATGATACCATGACAAAGACCATTATCAAATTTGGCATCGTTGCCGGGGAAAAATATGCTCAAGCTTAATTAACAACCGAAATCTAGATCTCATCAAATGGCCAATATTGCTTTGATTTAGAATGAATGGATCTGATCAATCTGAATGGATGATCACGATCAACTTGATCTGGATGGAAGGTTGAGATGTATAGATTTGAGTGTATAGATCGGATCTATCCAAATCTAGATGGATGACTCAGAATTGATCAGATTTATCAGACGGTCAAGATGGAGCATATATGAACCCTTGCTTAAATTGCTTCAGATCTTAATGAAGGGTCAAGATTGATCTAGCTTGAAACACCTCTTGTAACCCTAGATTAAGCCATATTTGATCTAACTCGAGTTTAGTCCATTGACTCATTGCGAACTCCTACAAATAAGGTATAAAATTTGCATATAAGTCCACAAATTTAGGAGAATTTATAATAAGGTCCAAAATAAATCCAAACTCGTAAAACATGCTAAGAATATATAATTAACCACACGAGAGGATTAAAAACATAGAAATTAAAAACCAAAATAATATACTAAAATGTTATTATCAAATTTCCCCACACTTGTTCTTTCACGTCTCGAGCAAGTAAAGAAAACTAAAAATAAACTGAAGATATATTTCTCTAACAATTCCTAATCATACATAGAAAATCGTGAAAGAAAGTTACCTAGGATTGTCAATTTTTAAAGATTCAAGGAATCATGGACCCAAAGTCTAAGTTGACTGATAAATCTCAACAATGAGGTTTAACCCAAGTATGTTCCCCTTATACTTGATTGACTACCCTTAACCTAGACCTAAACCTTCTAGTCACCTCCATCAATCTCATGCCTCTCAGATCCCTCGAGTCTGTGACTCTTCATCCTTCGCGTTAACCTTCAAGTGCTTCTATCGGCTATGTCATGCTAACCGGGTCTTTTGCCAAGGTTCATTTGAACTCATGCTGCCAAGACTACATGCTTGGACTTTATGCTGCCAAAATCTCACCCTTGAACTTTTCCATTGCCAAGCCTCAATGCTTGGACTTTCTTGTCAAGATCCATTTGGACTTACGTTACCAAGACTTCATGCTTGGACTTTACATTGCCAAAACTACATTTTTGGACTTTTCCATTGCCAAAACCATACTTGGACATTCCATGCCAAAACCATGCTTGGACTTTCCCTTGCCAAGACTATTCTTGGATTTTCCTTGCCAACTCCATGTTGGACTTTCCAATTGCGAAAGTTCACATAGACTTTACGCCGCCAAGACTACACACTTGGACTTATGCTACCAAGACTTTACCTTTGGACATCCCTTGCCAAATATCTATATTTGAACTTTCCTTGCCAAGTATCCAAACTTGGACTTTCGAGGTTGATTGCTCCAACAATCTCCCTCAAATAATCTCCTCCATATGACTTTGGATATCACAATCATCCACTAGTAATATGGTCAACATATAGTCTGTTGGATTGAGAGAATCGCTAGAGGGGGTGAATAGCGATTGTAAAACTTTCTTTTTGTTTCATTAAAACCAAAGTCGAACACAATAGAAGCAAAGATAAAGTAAAAGAAAGAGGCACTTTCTTTTTTACATGGTTCACAACAGAAAGGTTGCTACTCCAAGGCCCCGCGATCCTAGACTGCGTAATATGGGGAAATTCACTATAAGTCTCCTCCTCGTTGGAGGTAGGAGATGACAATTACAAGAAAACTAAAGCTAGAGGAAGATGCAACAAGCCTACCTCTCATCTTTGTAATTGAAAGCTCGAAATACACAAAATTAAGACAACAAAATAAAGACTATCGACTTAGAAGATTGAAGCTGGCGTGAAGTCAGCGTAGTGGTGGCATAACATTGTCATTGAAGCTTGGCATCATAGGAGAACTTTGGGAGCAAGAATGGATGATCCAAAAGGGTGAAAACCCTATTCTTTTATAACCCTTCAAACCCTAGCTTGTTGAGATCCAGATCTAGGTCAAAATGCCTCATCCCCCCAATTTTTGTGGAGCTTATCTTGACTTTCTACAAGCTAACCAGTTTGAATAGCAGTCAATTGATGACCCTCAACAATCGATTGATGGGAGGATTAGTCGACTGCCAATAGCCTTCCGTCGATTGTTAGCTTGGTGACTCAACTGCAATAAAGAGTTAGCATAGAAAACATGAAATGGTGGTAAATATGACGGTTCCTTACCGTTTATTCTTGACCTAGACCTTCCTTCTAAAGTCTTAGTCGGATCGCTGCCTACGGTTGTCTCCATACAGAGGATGCAACCTTACCATCGCTCCACACTCGTGCTTACCTCTGGTCCTTTCCGACCTGTTGCTTAGCTTCCGGTCTCCACGCAGGTTCTTCGACTCCAACGAAGTTCTCCTCGTATCACCCGATCACCACGGTTTGTCGTCCCAATATTCTCCAGGTATCGCTGACCTTCATCTTAGCTTAAACACTTCCTGCACACTTAACACAGCTGATGAGATAACAATAATGGCTTAACTTTGAACCTTTTCCATAATCAAAACCTATGTTCGATTATCTGGTTCCCTTACACCAACAATCTCACCCTTTTTGATCTATGACAAACCGATTCAAAGTCAAGTAAAATTAAAGCATAAACTGAATAGTAGTAATAAACATGAGTAGCAAGTAGTAATGAAATATAAGTAAGCAAGTGTAAGTATGTGATGTGAGCAAAACATATAGGGTTTTAGGAGTAGTTTTCGCTCACATCTCATTATATTTTATGTTTGTTTCATGCATTTCTTATTTTCTGATTCGGAGATCCGCTTTTTGTACTTTTGTATGTAGGATAACATTTCATGGGGAAAACAGTGCACTTTCGGAGCAAAAGAAGAACATTTTGCAACTGAATGCAGAAGGGGACACCGTCAGGGCGTGTGGCTACACACGGCCATGTCCAAGGGTCGTAATTGTCCACCACGATGCCACACATGGCCTGGCCATGTGGAAACACACCGCCGTGTGGTACTATGCGATTCCGACGTGAGTCAGTTATTTTTTAGATTTTAGAGAGATCCATACTGATGTATATATAAAGGAGGCTACGCCCAAACCCTAGGGGGGAGGCACGATGGCCGGGATGACACTTTGATGCCCTAAAAAGCTTCGGGAAATTACAACAGAGAGGAAGAAAGCCGTCGGAGATCCAAATTCTGCACTTCAACGCCAGAGAGAAGAGTCACATCACATTGTAATTTCTATCCTTTACATAATTCCCATTGTTTATATGAACATGATCGTGCTTTGTATTTCTCCTCTCCTATTTATGGAGTAGACTCTTCGATTCTAGGACTAGGGAGTAGTTTGTGTTGAGTTAGAACCTGTTGGTTCAAATATCTTTTCGTTCTTGAATTTATATTTGCAATTGGCATTTGATTTAGAGCTATAACTATTGTTTTGATTTTCTATCTACTGTGCTAGCCGATACGAGGGGTGACAACCCTCGTATCTAAGATTTTGGAGAACTAAGGAGGAACCTAGGGGTTAGCCTCATCTCCAGAATCAGTAGGTAGAGCCCTTTTGAACAGAATCCGAAAGGGGCGTGCACAATGTGACTCTATACTTACATTACTTACAGTGGAAGACTTTATACACATTTTTTTTTCTTTTTTTTTTAAACATAAACATGCATGGACATATATAGATACTTCTTCTTCTTAACATAGGGTATGCATAATAACATATATGCATACTTCTTCTTACTTCTTCCTTACTTCTTCTTATTAACATAGAGCATACATCATAACATATATAGATACTTAGTACTTAGTTTAAGTTCATAAACATCATCATCATAAGGAGACATAAACAAGGACATCCATAACATCATCACCATGGGGAAACATTGTTGGATCGATGCGGTTCGCTAGAGGGGGGGTGAATAGCGATAAAAACTTTTTCGTAATCGTTCGTTAAGGTACGAGTAAAACGCAGCGGAAAGATAACAATAAATAAATAAAAACACGAGGGTTTTTACTTGGTTCGTAGCCTACGGCTACTACTCCAAGGCCCTAGTGGTCCTTGACCACGCACAGAGGGCAAAATACTAACCAAACTCCTCCTCGTTGGAGATAGGAGTTAAACGAATACAAAACTCGATAAAGACTCAAGGTAGAGGGACACTCCCCCTCTCCTTGATATGATTTAAAGCTTTACTAAAAGAAATAAACTGAAATACAATTTAGAACTTTCGTTACCGACGACTTTAAAGGTTGGAGGTTCTAGTCGTCTCTCGTCGTAGGGATGTATGTCGGAGAGTCGGAGCGTGTCGAAGCACTTGGAAGCTTTTAATTCATGAAAACCCTAGGTTTGGCCCTCTTTATAGCCTTTGAGCCTCATCGAATGAGTCTTTAGCCAATCACAAATGGGCACAAACCCTTGAAAAATGGTGATAACTCTTGACTACTCGAGGTGATCCTTTGACGGCCGATCGTGATGGCGCCATCACCCGATCACGCTGGCATCGATCAGTCTTGACCAGAGTCGACGATTGGCGGCAATGAGTCCTCTAAGCCGGGCTCGATTGATGCTTGCTGCAAGTCAAGGTTAGCTCAATAAAAACATAATTTCGACGGTCGTCGACCATCCGATCTCGACCTAGACCACCTATGAGATGTCTTGGGTCAGATCTATGCTTAAGTCTTTCCCCGTAAAGAGGATACGACCTTGCTTACACTCGCACACACGAGCTTACCTTACGTGTTGTTTTTGCTTCCGGCCTTCCACTCAATTCCTTCGGCTCCCTCCGAAGTCTCTTGAGTGTCGCCCGACCACCGCGGCTTCCTCCGGGTGTCGCTAGCCTTCAGCTCCAACGTTAGCAATATTCTGCACACTCGATTCAGCTCGTGAGATAACAAAATGAGCTTAACTTTGTATCATTTGCTATAATCAAAACTCAGGTTCGACTTAGGTGCCTACTGCACCAACAATCTCCCCCTTTTTGATTTATGGCAAACCCACATACAAAGTTAAGAAAATTAAGTGCATTAAGAAAAGATATGCATGAATGAGCAGGAGTGTTAAAAGCATGAATGAACAGGAGTATAAAAACATGAATGAGCAGGAGTATATAAAAACTCTTTTTCAAGTGCTCCTCCTTGAGGAATCCTCCCCCTTGACCGAGGGTGAGTACTTGAGAAAGAGTTTTAACTCTCCCCCTTGATGTTTGCTACTAAAAAATAATTAAGTAACCGAAATTACTCAATATTGGCCCTTACTTCCATTTTGTTAACTTAACGAAAACAAGTTAACTAAATGTGTTTAAGTTAAGAATTCCCTTAACTTGTTTTGTTAACTTAAAGTTTTTGTTAACTTAAAGTTAAGTTTGGCCTTTTTCAAAAAAAATGATCCCTTAACTTTGGCCTTTTTCTCCCCCTTTTGCCATATATCGAAAAGAGTGAGAGTGTGTGTGGAATAAAAAACAAGTTTTAATTTTAAAGTCCAAGCATGTTCCACATTATTTTGAAAGTAATATACTGAAAATAAGTTCATCTATAAAATGTTCGACTCATATTTGGCTTGATTGATATGAAAGATCAACCATTCCTGGTCAGAGTCGGTTAGTATGTATAATTATACTCCGTGGCTCATAGCGATGCACTAGCTCTACATCTGGAACCAGGAGTAAGGTCCTAACATCTCACGCCCATCTACGTGGCTAAGTACACAAACACATTAGTCCTATGTGTTGTGAGATGTACTGGCTCCTTAAATCTATAGGTGCATGATATGTAAGGTATGTCCTATGCTAGTTCCATAAAAATGAAATTAAAGAAATAGTAGTAAGAACATATAATTTGCATGTACCTATTCTATTACACACATGCCCAATTTTTGTCTTAATAGACTAAATTCGGCTTCGGGTAGGGATTTAGTAAATATGTCTGCTAAGTTAGACTTCGATTCGACGTATTCGAGTTGTATGGCTCCGTTGGCCACATGTTCTCGAATGAAATGGTGTTTAACTTCTATATGTTTGGTCCTAGAGTGATATATCGGATTCTTTGTAAGATTAATTGAACTAATGTTGTCTACGTGAAGTTTAGTATTCGTAAAGTCTAACTTAAAGTCGTGGAGAGTGTGCTTCATCCAAAGAAGTTGAGTGACACACTCACCCATCGCAATGTATTCGGCTTCGGTGGTAGATAAAGCGATACAGTGTTGCTTCATATTGCACCAACTTACTAGACTCGAGCCGAGTAGTTGACTACAACCACTCGTGCTCTTTCTATCGAGTTTACTACCGGCATAATCCGAATCGGAGTAGCCGATTAGTTTGAACTCCGTAGATCTAGGGTACTAAATACCAACGTTAAGTGTACCCTTTAGATATCTAAGGATACGCTTAACTAGGGTTAGGTGAGACTCCTTAGCACAGGTTTGAAACCTGGCGCACATACTTACTGCGAATAGGATGTCGGGTCGACTCGCAGTTAAGTATAGGAGACTTCCTATCACGCTCCTATAGTACTTTAAGTCAATGGTCTTACTTTCTAGGTCTTCTCCTATGTTAACGTTAATCGCCATTGGGGTGTTTATTACCTTGGCGTCTTGCATTCCAAATCTTTTAATTAACTCCTTAGTGTATTTTTGTTGATATAGGTATATACCATCCTTAGTTTGTTTAATTTGTAGACCTAAAAAGAAACTTAACTCGCCTACCAAGTTCATTTCGAGCTCACTTTCCATGAGTGAAACGAACTCGTTTAGTAAGGCTGAGTTAGAGGTTCCAAAAATTATATCGTCTACGTAAATTTGAGCTATGAATATTTCTTTACCTAAGGTTTTTACGAAGAGAGTTGGGTCAACTAAGCCTTGGTTAAACCCTTTTGACTTAAGATGGATTGAAAGTCTCTCGTACCAAGCTCGAGGAGCTTGTTTAAGTCCATAGAGAGCTTTCTTAAGTTTTAGAACATGGTCGGGTTTATCTAGATTTTTGAATCCGGGGGGGGGTTGGCTAACATAAACTTCTTCTTTAATGTATCCATTTAGGAATGCCGACTTAACATCCATTTGAAACAGCTTAAATCCTCGATGTGCGGCATAAGCTAGCAACATTCGAATGGATTCGAGTCTAGCTACTGGGGCATAGGTTTCGTCGTAATCTAATCCTTCGACTTGACTAAACCCTTTGGCGACTAACCTAGCCTTGTTTCTAACTACTTCACCTTTATCATCAAGCTTATTTCGAAACACCCACCTTGTTCCAATTATCGTTTTGTCTTTAGGTGGTGGTACTAATTCCCACACTTCATTCCTAGTAAATTGAGCTAGCTCTTCTTGCATTGTAATAATCCAATCGGGATCAAGAAGAGCTTGTTCAATTGATTTGGGTTCTATCTTTGAAATTAAGGGAATTTGACTAAGGTTCCTATAGGATGCTCTAGTTCGAACTCCTAGATTAGGATCTCCTATCACTTGGTCGATAGGATGATTCGTTTGAGTCCTAGTTGGATTTGGGTTTGAGTCTACAACTTGATCCATAGGATGACTCGTTTGAGTTCTAGTTTGGTTGGAGTCATCTATCACTTGATCAATAGAGTGATTTGGTTGAACACTAGTTTGACTTGGATCACTTGTCACTTGGTCGACAAGAGAAGTTGGTTGATGTGGATTAGACTCGATCTCAGGGTCGGAGACGAGTTTGGTATCAGTGGGCTCAACACTTGGGGTCATTAAGGGTTTTGTAGGTTCGGGCACTTCATCGAACACTACATTAATAGTCTCTTCAACTCTAAGGGTGTCGTGGTTATATACTCTATAAGCTCGACTTGTAGTCGAGTATCCTAGAAAGATTCCGGTCGTGGTTTTGGATGTAAATTTCCCTAGGTAATCCTTAGTGTTTAGGATATGTACCTTACACCCAAATACCCTAAAGTACTTAATGTTAGGTATTTTATCGTGATAAATCTCGTATGAGGTCTTAAGGTGCCTTTTTACCATAAGGATCCTATTTTGGACATAGCATGACTACTACGCTCGCCAAAACCTATCAGGTAGGTCGTATTCGTTCAACATGGTCCTAGCGGCTTCTTGTAGAGTTCGGTTTTTCCGCTCCACTAGGCCATTTTGTTGAGGGGTCCTAGGGCAAGAGAATTCATGGTGGTATCCATTTAGGTTACAGAAGTCGGTGAACCTTTGATTTTCGAATTCACCACCATGATCGCTTTTAAGTCTTTTAACCTTAAGGTCCTTTTGATTCTCGATTAATTTGAATAGATTGATTAATTGATCTAGGGTATCATTTTTATGTTTGATGAACCTAACCCAGGTAAACCTGGAGTAGTCGTCAATTATGACTAAGCAATATTGACTTTTATTGAGTGACTTGGCTCCATGTGAATCGAATAGATCCATATGTAGGAGCTCAAGTACACTTGAGGTTCGTTCTTGGTTAGTTAACTTGTGTTGTGTCCTAGGTTGTTTTCCTTGTTGACAAGCATTACAGGCTTTATTAACCAAGTTGTTGAGGTTGGGTAAGCCTCTGACTAAGCCACTCTGACTCATCTTGTGGACGAGTCTTGGGTGCGAGTGACCGAGTCGTCGGTGCCACAACCATGATTCCTCTTCCTGTGTCATAAGACATTTGGCTGAGGATTTGATTAAGTTAATTGTATAAATGTTATTTGTCCTAGTTCCTTTGAGTATTGTTTTAGCTATTTTATTTGTTTTAATTACACATTCATTTTCTAAAAATACGACCTTATAGTTATTGTCACATAATTGGCTTACGCTAAGCAGGTTATATTCGAAATTCTCTACAAGTAATACATTTTTAATAATAAAATTCGAGTTAAGCTCGATATCACCTGATCCGATGATTTGGAGCTTGCCGTTATTCCCAAAAGCTATCGATCCTTGTCGTTTGAATCGAAGCTTTGTGAATTTGATTTGATCCCCGGTCATGTGTCGGGAGCAACCGCTGTCCAACATCCATTGATCATACACACAAGGTAGTTGGATTGGATGTTAGATTTTTTTTTTTTAAAAAAATTGGTTGTAAGTTGTTAAACCTAGGTCATCTCACCTGTGTCTATATGATCAAGCATGTTATACTTATGTGTTTTTGTGAGATGATTTCCAATTAAGTTGATTAAGTGCATTTAGGTTCAAGTAATTTTATGTTAGATTTGGATTTGACCTTAGGCTTGTCAAGTTTACCTTTTCAAGATCATGGCTTCCAGGTCATGGCGAGGCACAGGGGCCTTCTTTTATCGGATCATCGACCACTTCCTTAGACAAAGCCATGTTCAAGAAAATGATGACTTGACTCACCTAAGATTATTTCCTAGTCTAACTGGTTATTTTTGAAAAGAGGCTCCCCGAGGCTCAATCTTTTTGAAGAATTTTAGTTGGTTATGTTTTTGAAAAGAGGCTCCCCGAGGCTCAATCTTTTCGAAGTTGATTATGTTCATGTTCTAAGTGAGTTCACAAGTTTTAAAGTACAAACTTTCTAAGTTAAAGCATGCCATTTCTAAGTTAAAGCACAAACATTCTAAGTTAAAACATGCAATTTCTAAGTTAAAGCACAAACATGTTTTGTACTGGCTCCCCCTAGACCATTGAATCGGTTCGGTCTATCCACATAGTGGATTTGGTCCTTGGGAATCCAGTACGGGTTGGATCCTAGAGTTGAAATCAAAAGGTTCTTAGGGACCCATGCTTGGACATGTTTCCTATGTCGACTTACAATCGACATATACGACCTATTAGTCGTGTTTGAGTTAAATCCTAGTCCAGCCTTGTTGTACACGGCCCTTTGAATTTCAAGTAGGAGGTCAAGTCCTTTGGATCCTGAAGTGAACCTTTCCAACGTGTTCCTAAGATCTTCGACTTGACTTTTCAAGAGAGAGTTCTCAACTTCGAGCTTTTCAACTCGAGTTGAGTCCTTCTTTTGAACTCGACTAGTCGAAGAGGTTAGGGAGACCTCGTGTTTGAGGAGTTTAACCTCCTCAACAAGGGTCTCGACCTTGGACTCAGACTTAGCTAACTTCCTAGACAAAAACCTAACCGTATTATGTAAAGTATTAAATAAAGTTCGACTTACTTTAAGGGTATCTTTTGAACCGGATGCGTATCCGTGGCTTGACTTGAAGGTAGCTTCGTAGTCCGAGTCATCCTCAGGATTTGACTCAAGTTCAAGCTCGGTCTTCGTGTCCAACTCAATTGATTTCGCCATGAAGACGTGGTCTTCGTCTTCTTCGGATGACGCTTCTTCCCATGTCGCGTTGAGGGCCTGCTTGTGCTTAGGTGCTTGGTGGTTCAGCTTGGGGCACTCGGACTTGATATGTCCAAACCTGTTACACTCATAACACCTAATATTAGAACTTTTAGGCTTACCTTGGTTGAGTCGAGTCATGGTTCGCTTTCGTCCCTTGGCTATCCTTCGAGCTAGGTTCATTAGTTCGGCAGTCAACTCCGGGTCAACTTCTTCTTCGGACTCGTCTTCCTCCTCGGTTGGTGGTGGCTTGCTTGCGATTTTCTTCTTCTTTGATCCTGCAAACAAAGCTATACCCCTCTCGGGTTCCGAGTTGGACTGCTCATGTAATTCGAAATCCGAAAAGAGTTCATCTAACCTAATTTTAGAAAGATCCTTGGAGACCTTGTAGGCATCGACCATGGATGCCCACAAGGTAGTCCTCGGAAACGAGTTTAGAACATACCTTATAAGGTCGCGGTTTTCGACCTTTTGCCCGATTGCGTGTAGGTTGTTGACTATGTCCTGGACTCGGGCGTGAAGTTGGGTCGCGGACTCGTGTTCCTGCATTTTTAGGTTATATAGTTTATTGAAAAGAAGATCACGCTTACATACCTTGGCTTCATCGGTCCCTTCGTGTAGCTCCACTAGTTTCGTCCAAAGATCTTTTGCGCTTATGAAGGGGCCGACGCGATTTAGCTCCTCCTTGGATAGGCCACATTGGAGGATTTGTGTTGCCTTGGCGTCGGCTTCGACTTGTCATTTTGTCGCAATGGTCCATTGATCATAATCCAAGGAGTCACCCACTTCATTAGTTGGAAGTGTGAAACCCGTTTGGATTATGATCAACATCTCGATTTGGGTTTTGAGAAAGCATTCCA
Source organism: Wurfbainia villosa (assembly GCA_025175895.1). Classification (NCBI taxonomy): domain Eukaryota; kingdom Viridiplantae; phylum Streptophyta; class Magnoliopsida; order Zingiberales; family Zingiberaceae; genus Wurfbainia; species Wurfbainia villosa. The sequence goes on along the minus strand of CM046000.1, from coordinate 28,649,100 downwards.
TCCGACCCTTCCAATAATGGAAGTCATCTCCGTTGTAAAACGGAGGTCGGACAGTGCTAAAACCCTCGAGATGGGCCATTAGAACAAAAGACACAAATAGACGGAGACGAAGAAACTAACAACGACAAAAACACGAAAACAAGTACCAAGACTCGCGTCTTGGATTAGTAGTACGGGAGAAAAACTTAACAAGATGAAATAAATAAAAAAAGAATTAAAAGAAAAATAAATCTATAAAAAGGCTAGATTGGTGGTTTCACCAAATCTTAGCAACCCCCGGCTCTGATACCAATTGTTGGATCGATGCGGTTCGCTAGAGGGGGGGGTGAATAGCGATAAAAACTTTTTCGTAATCGTTCGTTAAGGTACGAGTAAAATGCAGCGGAAAGATAACAATAAATAAATAAAAACACGAGGGTTTTTACTTGGTTCGTAGCCTACGACTACTACTCCAAGGCCCTAGTGGTCCTTGACCACGCACGGAGGGCAAAATACTAACCAAACTCCTCCTCGTTGGAGATAGGAGTTAAACGAATACAAAACTCGATAAAGACTCAAGGTAGAGGGACACTCTCCTTGATATGATTTAAAGCTTTACTAAAAGAAATAAACTGAAATACAATTTAGAACTTTCGTTACCGACGACTTTAAAGGTTGGAGGTTGAAGCTCTAGTCGTCGTCTCGGCAGCGCTTCGTCGTAGGGATGTTGGAGAGTCGGAGCGTATCGGAAGCACTTGGAAGCTTTTTAATTCATGAAAAGCCCTAGGTTTGGCCCTCCTTTTATAGCCTTTGAGCCCCTCATCGAATGGGTCTTTAGCCAATCACAAATGGGCACAAAACCCCTTGAAAAATGGTGATAACTTCGATCCTGGCCGATCACGATCACCGATCGGCCGGGCAAGATCACGAAAGGCCGACCTTCAATGATCGATTGACGGCAGTCGAGTCCTCTAAGATGGCAGTCGACTGATGCTTGCTGTAAGTCAAGGTTAGCTCAATAAAAACATAATTTCGACGGTCGTCGACCATCCGATCTCGACCTAGACCACCTATGAGATGTCTTGGGTCGGATCTACGCTTAAGTCTTTCCCCGTAAAGAGGATACGACCTTGCTTACACTCGTACACACGAGCTTACCTTACGCGTTGCTTTTGCTTCTGGTCTTCCACTCAATTCCTTCGGCTCCCTCCGAAGTCTCTTGAGTGTCGCCCGACCACCGCGGCTTCCTCCGGGTGTCGCTAGCCTTCAGCTCCAGCGTTAGCAATATTCTGCACACTCGATTCAGCTCGTGAGATAACAAAATGAGCTTAACTTTGTATCGTTTGCTATAATCAAAACTCAGGTTCGACTTAGGTGCCTACTGCACCAACAAACATATATATGAGGACATAACGGATCTTCTCCACCATGCCACTACCACACACATTTGGCCCCTCCCGCTGCTCCCTTTAGTTTATCCATCCCTTACCCTTATCTGCAGTACGAGAGAAAGATAACTATAAGCACATAGGCTTAGTAAGATCCTATCCTACTCACAAAAACCATACCTCAACATTATTCATGGCATGTAATATTCATAACATATAAGCAACATAACATATAACATACATGGCGTAAGCAACTTAACATGTAGCATAAGTAACATAAGTAGACATAACATGTATCATCCATAACTTAGCAGCATAACATGTATATATATGACTTAATCAAACATAACATGCATCATATGTAACATAGCAACATGTACATGACATATTAACATAACATGCAACCTATGTATGATATATCAACCATAACATACATCATATGTAACATAGCAGCATAAACATGACATATCAAATATAACATATATCATATGTAACATGGCAGCAATAACATGACATATCAAACATAACATGCAACATATATATGACATATCAACATAGCATGTGAACATAACTATCAAATCATGTGAACATATGCAGAATGCTTTTGAAAACATATATTATAGGTACGTAAACATAATCTCAACATATTTGGGCCCGACATTGTACCACTTCTTCATATCATAGCGCGCATCCCTAAATAGACCCGAGGTAGCAAGTCTCGAAACTACTAGGTTACTAGGCCCGATCTTAGTCCGTCGACCTAGGGCAATCGTCATAGCGTAGAAGCCCATCCTAGGCCCGAGTCTTACTCCATCGACCTAGGGCATCTTGGAGCCCATCCCGTACTAGGCCCGATCTTAGTCCGTCGACCTAGGGGCAATCATACATAGAGGCCCATCCTAGGCCCGAGTCTTATTCCATCGACCTAGGGCGTCTTAGGAGCCCATCCCTTTGGACCTTGTTAAGGTCTTGGTACAAGCCATGCAGAAGGTAAAATACTTATATGCTTTTGTTATAACATAGCTTATTTCATTTTGCAAACATAGCATACTTCATTTCATAGCATATCGTTCTTCACTTCATGAACATATCATTTTTTTTTCACTTCATACACATATCATACTTCGTTTCATAAACATATCATTTTTCATTTCATGATCATATCGTATTTCATTTCATAACATATCTTAAACATCACATACACATAGGGCATGGCATAAGGCATAAACATCAAGAGTAAATAAACACTAACCTAAAGCATGTCATCTTCATCTAGCCTCATTTAATATCACAAGTCAACATGAATTCCCCCAACATAAAACACATGTTAACCTAACCTAGAGCATGTTAAAGGACAATGGTTGGCCGAATGGTTCATATAGGTTTTTAGGGCCAGTCCTTTAACCTAATTCAATTAACATACTAACAACACCATATGCATACAACATGGAATAAAACTTCATTGGAGCATCCATACAAGAGGGGTGGCCGAATGTCCTTATAGGTTTTTAGGGCTAGTCCTTTACCCTAATTCAATTAACATACTAACAACATCATAAGCATACAAAACATGGAATAAAGCTTCATTGAATCATCAAAATATAGGGGTGGCCGAATGTCCTTATAGGTTTTTAGGGCTAATCCTTTACCCTAATTCGATTAACATACTAACAACATCATAAGCATACAAAACATGGAATAAAGCTTCATTGAATCATCAAAATATAGGGGTGGCCGAATGTCCTTATAGGTTTTTAGGGCTAGTCCTTTACCCTAATTCAATTAACATACTAACAACATCATAAGCATACAAAACATGGAATAAATCTTCATTGAATCATCAAATATAGGGGTGGCCGAATGATCCATGTAGGTTTTTAGGGTTAACTTTTAACTTAATCCAATTAACCTCCTAACAACATCTTCTTCTTACAAACATGATATAGAATTTAATTAAAACACCCAAAACCATGTGTTGGCCGAATAGTCCATAGGGGTTTCTAGGGTTATCTTTTAACCTAATCCAATTAACATACTAACAACGTCATAAGCCTACAAACATGGATTAAAGCTTCATTGAATCATCAAAATATAGGGGTGGCCGAATGATCCATGTAGGTTTTTAGGGTTAACTTTTAACTTAATCCAATTAACCTCCTAACAACATCTTCTTCTTACAAACATGATATAGAATTTCATTGAAACACCTAAAAATTCTTGTTGGCCGAATATATCATATGGATTTCTTTTACAAACATCAATCGAAGCTACTCGTATGCAGGTGAGAAATACTTACATCCTTCGCTTTGCTTTGAGTGGGAAGATGCCTAAGGAAAACCAAAACCTAGCCTTCTCCTTGCTTGGATGGGGTTCGGCCAAAGGATGAAGAGGGAGCTCTAGAATTTGGTGAGGAAGAGGAAGAGGAGGAGAAATGAAGTTTTGATAACTCATGCCCCCTCATTCCCCCTATTTATTCATTTGAAGAGTCCCTTGATCTCCCTTACACTTAACCATAATTTCCCCTATTCCTCTAATGATATAATCCTATTGGGCTTCTGGTTAGTGGGTGCATCTATAGGGCTTGGCTATCTCTAGAGGTTTGGGGTTCAATTCCTAGGCCTTGCATCCCTTTTTGGCTTATTTTCTTTTATTTTTGAAAAAGACCCACATAAAGCCCATTATCGTAAAGCCAAAAATTCTTGTAAAATTGTTAGAAATTTTATGGGCATTACAATCCTTCATACCTTTTAAAAGTTTCGTCCTCGAAACTTAGAACAATTCTGGGTACTTCTGCTTCATGTCCTCCTTGCGTTCCCAGGTAGCTTCCTCGTATCATTGATTCTGCCACAGGACCTTTACTAAGGGCACCTCTTTGTTCCTTAGCCTCTTGACTTCTCGGTCTAGTATCTGGATAGGCCGACTTTCAACACTCAGGTCCTCTTGAACTTGTACTGTTTGTGGCCCGATCACTTGGTCCGCACTGGAAATGCATTTCTTGAGCACAGAGACATGGAACACGTTGTGAATAGCCGACATCTCTTGAGGCAGCTCCAACTTGTAAGCTACCTTGCTAACCCTCTGCAATATCGAATACGGTCCCACATAGCGTGGACTCAGTTTACCCTTCCTTTCGAATCTCATCACTCCCTTCATAGGGGCCACTTTGAGGAATACCAGGTCCCCTACTTCGAATTCTAACGGTCTACACCGCATATCCGCATAGCTCTTTTGTCGGCTCTGAACAGTTTCAATTCTCTGACAGATGTTCTGTATAGCTCGGGTGGTGTCGTCGATGAAGTCCGTCTAGAGTCCCATCCCCTTCTTCTCACCACCCTCGTACCAGCATATGGGGGATCTACATTTCCTCCCGTATAGAGCCTCGTAGGGTGTCATTCCAATAGTAGCTTGGTAGCTATTGTTATAGGCGAATTCTGCCAAACATAAGTATCGGCACCAGCTACCTTTGAAATCTGTATGCAAGCTCGTAACATATCCTCCAAGATTTTGATTTACTCTTTCGGTGCGTCATCGTCTGTCTGGGATGGAAGGCGATCTTGAACAATAGCTTCGTGCCTAGGGCCTTCTGAACACATTCCCAGAAATTGGAGATAAAGCGACCATCTCTGTCAAAAATGATGGTCTTAGGAATTCCATGTAGTCTGATAATTTCCCTAGCATATAACTGAGCCAGTTGCTCCGTCGAATAGGTCATCTTGATTGCTAAGAAGTGGGCAGACTTCGTCAATCTGTCCACAATTACCCATATAGCATCATAACCGTTTGTCGTCTTGGGCAATCCTGAGATGAAATCCATAGAAATGTCTTCCCATTTCCATTTTGGAATCTGGATCGGCTGCAGTGTTCCTCCAGGTCTCTGGTGTTCTGCCTTAACCCTCTGGCAGGTCAGGCAGGTACTGACATACTGAGCCACATCTCTTTTCATTCCGAACCACCAAAACTTTCTCTTCAGGTCTTGGTACATCTTGGTGGTTCCAGGATGCATCGCATAAGGAGTTCCGCGAGCTTCCTCAAATATCTTCTTTCGTAATTCTGGATCGTCGGGAATACACAAGCGATCCCTGAGGTAGAGTACTCCACTACCAGAGATGCGAAACCTGTCGTCCTTTCCTTCTAAGACCTCTTGCTTGATCCTCTGAATGCTTGGGTCACGGGCTTGCTTTTCCAGTATATCATCGAACAGCGTCGGTGCTATCGTCATGGTCGAGAGTTTTTCGGAAATGATTTCAACCCCGTAACGCATAATCTCCTTTTCTAAGGGTCGAGATAATACTGATAGAGACATCAAGGTGGCGCAGGACTTCCTGCTGAGTGCATCAGCTACCTTATTTGCTTTCCCCGGATGGTAGAAGATCTCGCAGTCATAATCCTTGACGAGCTCGAGCTATCTGCGTTGTCTCATGTTCAGGTAATGCTCGTGTCGGGGCCTCTTGACGGCTCCTCCGCTCTGCGGTCTATGAACTCCGGGCCGCATTGAGCTATTTCACGGTCGAGCATCTTGATGAGTCGACCCTTTCTCTTCCGTGCGACCAACTCGGGCATAGGCGCGTAGTCAGTTGAATCTCTTCACGGCTTCGTTGACTGATAGGTCACATGCAGTTTCTGATTGACTCAATGTAAATTTGAATTGGTTTACAAAATCAAGTGGCAACTTTGTTTCCACTCATCATTCGTATGTTCCAATCTAACCGACATTGATCAACTATACCATATACATCCCATGCAATGGACTAATCATTAATTTCAAGAGAAACGAACTTATCATTTCTTATTCATACTTTCAGAAAAGAAAAAAAAGAAATGTTAACATATAACATTCCTTATTTCTAATATAAACAAAACTACTTGAGAAGATAGTTCATTACGACTCTCACTAGGACAAACCCTAGTGCAGTTGTAATTATTTTTAGTCCTATCTTCCTTGGCCTCACTAGTGTTGGGTTAATTTCGGAACGGCTAGAGGGGGGGTGAATAGCATTTTGTCCGTACGATGGAATTTGATCTCGTTCGTGTCTACAATTTCATTAGCGCAGCGGAATATAGATAGTAAAAGCAATAACGAAATACAATCACGAACGCAAGCACAACACGAGGATATAACGTGGTTCGGAACCGTAACGGTTCCTACTCCACGGATTGGGTTCGTACGAACCCTAGCGATGCCACAAACACCACTAAGCAATAAAGCTCCTTCTCGACAACAAGTCGGAGGTGGAGAAACCTCGTACAATGAATTACAACAAGTAATACAAAGTAAACAAGCAAATACAAGTGAAAATGTAAAGAACACTTTACAAACTAGGGTTTTGAGCGCTTGCTTGTCGGTTGCTTGGATGAGCTTGAAGGACCCTGAAATGCACCTTCAAATCGCCTTCAAATCACCTCACCAAAGCCCCCAAAGAACTGATTGATGAGCCTTCCACGAACAGCTACTTTTATCCTCCATCGGGCTGGATTTCCGCCTAGCAGTCGACTGCCATAAGTCCCCAGTCGACTGCCAGTACTGTATCTGTGAGACAACGACTCATTCCACGTTGGACAAGTTCCAACGGGACTCTTGCGATGATCGCCAACATTAGCGATCGGCAACGCGCGTAGTCATCCGGCGGTCGGCTACGGCGTTACATGCTCGACCGCGAGAACTAGCGATCGTACGCGAGCGGTTCGGCTCTTAAACGACAGTCGAACTCAAGTCAACTCATGGCAGTCGAACCGACCATAATGCCAGTCGACTGCCAACCTCAAAGATGAGGTTTTAACCCAAGTATGGTGCCCCCATACTTGCTAGACCACCCTTATCCTAGACCTAAGCCTTCTAGCCACCTCCATTAGCCTCACGCCTCTCGAATCCCTCCAAGTCATCCTTGACTTGTTCATCCATCGCGCTAGCCTCCAGGTGCTTCCCTTGGCTATGTCATGCTAATGGTGTCTACACCGCCAAGGCACATTGGACTTACGCCGCCAAGACTCCGCTTGGACTTTACGCCGCCAACCATTGGTCTTATGCTGCCAAGACTCCCGCTTGGACTTTACGCTGCCAATATCAATCCCCTTGGACTTCCAAATGCCAAGACTCAAGCTTGGACTTTCCCTTGCCAACCCATGTTGAACTTTCCATGCCAAGACCCATGCTTGGACTTTCCATCTGCCAAGACCCATGCTTGGACTTCTCATTTGCCAAGACCCATGCTTGGACTTCTCATGCCAAGTACACAAGACTTGGACCTTCCCAATTGCCAAGTGTCCCACTTGGACTTTCCATGCCAAGTACCCATGACTTGGACTTTACCTTGCCATGACCCATGCTTGGACTTTCCCATAATCACATGGTCAACCCTAGTCAACCATTAAGGTCTTCCTCGAGTCAAACTCGAGTCCGGTCAAACATGACCCAGGTCGATTGCTCCAACAATCTCCCCAACATATTAACCGACATTAATGTCAAACATCAATGCCAAACCACTTTGTCAAATCCCTTTGTCAAACATCAAAACATCACTCGAGTCAAACTCGAGTCTGGTCAATCGTGACCTGGGCCGATTGCACCAACAATCTCTCCCTTTTTGATGTTTGACAAAAACCAAACAAATCATCTGAGTTAGACCACTAACTCAAATCCCTTACCAATTATCCCAAATTGGTAGACACTCTCCAAATGTTCTCCCCCTAACATTCTCCCCCTTTTTGACTAACATCAAAAAGGTTTTCTCTCCAAGGAGGTCAATGTCTCATGTCCCAATGAGATCTTACAATCTCCCCCTTGATCCAAAAATAAATACCTAGGATGCCTACCATCTTCCTAGTGATAACTCACATATCACTCAAGAGAGACAATCCTATACTCTCTCCCAATTTCCAAATCGAGTATCAAAAACCCATCAATTTTCCCAATTGATGATACTCTCCCAATAACTTCTCCTCTTCAAGGAGAAAAACACATCCATCATCCCAAGATGGATACCTCCCCCTAAAGGCTTGCTCCCCCTTGATCATTGCACCAACAATGTCCTTGGGAAGCTCCTAAGCCAATAGGAACTCTAAACCATCAAAATTAAGGTTCTAAGTTCAACATAGAACTTTCACTCACCCTAAATTTGATACTTTGACCTAACACAGCTCCTAATCCATATCCAATGAATTTTCACCCTTTATAATGCTTCCTAAAGCATATCCTAGGGTTAGGAGTGATTAGGAACCTTTTCCATAGCTGAACACGGGCTAAACAAACCTTGTTACGACAATGACTCGACAAGAATCACGATCACATCACATCACCGATCGCCACATAGGGAAGTCGACTGATAACTGAAAATCTCGATTTTCAGCTATCAGAAATGAATTTTGGAAATTCATAAATAATTATACATAATTCGAAAAATCGTGAAAATTCATACGTATAATACTTATGACACATACAATGGGTGAAAAATATTTGAAAATTATTTTACCCATAAAATAGTGAGTTTGATACAAAACTCAAAACCATTGAAATTTTCAATGTTTTGGCCCTATTTTGTATCAACTCTATCAATGGTGATTGCTATCAAAAGATAGACTTCACCAAGGTTTTTCAAAATGATTTTAAAATATTTTCAAAACCTTATTTTGGATCATATTCCTTGGGCTCTATGCACATGACTTGTACACAAGCTTTCCCAATGATCCACATTTGAAACAAAATGAGTTTTAGTTCATCTAGATGCAAAAACTATGCACCTTGAACTCAACTCATATCCTAGCATCTCACATGTATCTAAGGTGTATAAAATACACATACATGTCAATTGGATATGAGATGTGGGTTTTATTCATCCTAATCTAGGGTCTCATGCATTCTCTAAGGCAACCCTACTTGATTCCCTTATAAATGGGACTTCAAGTCATGCCATAGTCCTTAAATCAATTTCAATCACATTAATGCATGAAATGATCATGGCATAATGATGATGATATAAAAACATATGCTAATGATCATGATGTCATGATATATGATATAAACTAAAAACTCATGACATTAACCTAAACCCTAAACATGATCATGACATTTTATATGATTAAAACTAAGCATGATGTCATGACATGGCATATGGCAATCAAGGCATGACATATAAAATATATAGGTATAGTAATACCTAAATTTTAATATTAATTTCCATTTGATACAATTAGATATATTTTGCCATATTAACCTTAATCTCCCTAGTGTGCCAAAAACTCAAAATGACACACTAACCTCTAAACCTAAATTGTGCCAATTTAATTGATTTTTCTTAAATTCAAAAGTGCATTGGCACATCCTAAAATCTTTTTAGGATATTGATTCAAATCTATTTCCAAGGTAACCATAACCTTGAAAACATCCTAAAGTGCCACCTTTACCATGGTTGAGTTAGCTACCCATCCAATCAAGGTTGACATACCCTAACTCCATCTAGTGTGAATCAATCACGCTCTTAGGAACCCAAAACCGATTTGAGCTCCTAGGGTTAATTAGGTATTCCTTAGGGATAACCTCCCTAGATACCTTCCTAATGACCCTCCTTGGCTTGTTAGCCTTGGTCATTTGGGTCTTACCTAGGTTGACTCTAGGGGTAACTTCCCTTGCAACCTTCTTAGTGGCCACCCTAGGTTTCCTTGAAACCCTAGCCACTAGGCACACCCTTTGGTCAATTCTAGGGATGACTTCCCTATTGACCTTGGTCTTCCTAGACCTAGTTTGTGTTCCATAGTCAAATGGAACACTATGGTAAGCTACCTTAGGCTTAGGTTTGTGACCCAAACCTTGCTTGCCTTTGGTTGACTTTTGACTCTTAGGTCCTTGGTGTTGACTTTGACTTTTGGACCTTTGACTTTGACCATTTGACCCTTTAAATTGGTTTTGTATATTCCTAAGGGTCTTTTCAAGTTTTTCAAGCCTTGACCTTAAGACTTGATTTTCCTTTTCTAATTGCCCGATTTTAGAGTTTTGATTTAAATCTTGGGCATTGGACTTCCTAGGCATATGCCTAGTCCATTTAGGATTGAAACCTAGGTGTTCTCCTATTTTTTTGATAGATTCCCTAGGTAAAACATTTTTAGGGACATTAGTCCCAAATTTCTCCCTATTATCTAAGTAGACATTCTTAGCTCCTAAGCAAAAATACTTGTTCATATTAGCATGTTTTTCATAAATTGCAAGTGAATTGAAATCCCTAGCATGCTTTTGCTTGTAAATTGAAGAAGGAGCAAAATTAGAAGTTACCCTAGGGTTTGCCTTAGCTCCCCCTACATATGATGCTCCATTTTGAGTCTTCTTGTCCCTGTTTTGACACTTGAAGCAAATTACTTGTTCTTTGCTCTTTTGCGTTGAAGGACCGACATCCTTGACCTTTGGAGCCGGTGGAGCTTTCCTATTCTTCTTTGGGCACTTGCTCTTATAGTGCCCGGTTTCCCTACACTCAAAACATATTATATGCATTTTATTATTAATACTTATGTTCGAGTTACCTAGGTTAATGGAGACCGGAATTGGACTTTGAGCTTCTTCATCTTGACCGGATGTCGAAGCTTCTTCTTGATGTTCCGGTGTGGAAGTTATCTCCTCCCCCTCAATCCTTGAGGTGGATGCTTCTTCCACTTCCTCCACCTCTTCTGATCCGGATGTTGATTCCCTATCAACCTCCGAATCCTCACTTCCTTGTGAGGATGATGCATTAGCCTCTTCGGTCTCTTTCTCTTGAACCGGTTGTGAGCCTTCATGATATTTTGCCACTTGACTCCAAAGCTCTTTGGCATCCTTGTACTCACCTAGCTCACACATAATTTTATTAGGAATCAAATCAACCAAGAATTTAATTACCTTTGTATTCTTTTCAAACTCTTGGATTTGTTCCTCGATCCACTTCTTCATCTTGAGAATTCCTCCCTTGGGCCCTTTTGGATATTGAAATCCCTCCATCAAAATGCCCCACTCTTCAAAGTCCTTCATCATCAAGAATTCTTCAATCCTCACCTTCCATTGATTGAATCCTTCTTGTCCATAGAAGGTATAAGGGATAGGTGTGTTGATATCCCATCCAAGCTTGTCTTGGAATTCCATCTTCACCCTCTAGCGTCTTGCTCCCGGTTGTTAATCCGTTAAAGAGCCACCAGGCTCTGATACCACTTGTTGGGTTAATTTCGGAACGACTAGAGGGGGGGGGGGGTGAATAACGTTTTGTCCGTACGATGGAATTTGATCTCGTTCGTGTCTACAATTTCGTTAGCGCAGCGGAATATAGATAGTAAAAGCAATAACGAAATACAATCACGAACGCAAGCACAACACGAGGATATAACGTGGTTCGGAACCGTAACGGTTCATACTCCACGGATTGGGTTCGTACGAACCCTAGCGATGCCACAAACACCACTAAGCAATAAAGCTCCTTCTCAACAACAAGTCGGAGGTGGAGAAACCTCGTACAATGAATTACAACAAGTAATATAAAGTAAACAAGCAAATACAAGTGAAAATGTAAAGAACACTTTACAAACTAGGGTTTTGAGCGCTTGCTTGTTGGTTGCTTGGATGAGCTTGAAGGACCCTGAAATGCACCTGCAAATCGCCTTCAAATCGCCTCACCAAAGCCCCCAAAGAACTGATTGATGAGCCTTCCACGAACAGCTGCTTTTATCCTCCATCGGCCGATTTCGCCAGCGATCCGCCATAAGTCCTCATCATGCGATCGCAGATCTGTGAGAAAACGACTCATTCCACGTTGGACAAGTTCCAACGGGACTCTTAGCGATCGATCGCCAACATTGGCGATCAATCGCTAACGCTGTCGAGTCGACGCTCGGGCCGAGCGTTGTGCTCGACACGAACTAGCGATGCCAACCCTTGGCGGTCGGCGCGCGATTCGACTCTTAAACGACAGTCGAACTCAAGTCGACTCACGGCAGTCGAACCGGCCATAATGCCAGTCGACTGCCAACCTCAAAGATGAGGTTTTAACCCAAGTATGGTGCCCCTATACTTGCTAGACCACCCTTAACCTAGACCTAAGCCTTCTAGCCACCTCCATCAGCCTCACGCCTCTCGGATCCCTCCAAGTCATCCATGACTTGTTCATCCATCGCGCTAGCCTCCAGGTGCTTCCCTTGGCTATGTCATGCTAACGGTGTCTACACCGCCAAGGCACATTGGACTTACGCCGCCAAGACTCCGCTTGGACTTTACACCGCCAACCATTGATCTTATGCTGCCAAGACTCCCGCTTGGACTTTACGCCGCCAATATCAATCCCCTTGGACTTCCAAATGCCAAGACTCAAGCTTGGACTTTCCCTTGCCAACCCATGTTGGACTTTCCATGCCAAGACCCATGCTTGGACTTCTCATTTGCCAAGACCCATGCTTGGACTTCTCATGCCAAGTACACAAGACTTGGACCTTCCCAATTGCCAAGTGTCCCACTTGGACTTTCCATGCCAAGTACCCATGACTTGGACTTTACCTTGCCAAGACCCATGCTTGGACTTTCCCATAATCACATGGTCAACCCTAGTCAACCATTAAGGTCTTCCTCGAGTCAAACTCGAGTCCGGTCAAACATGACCCAGGTCGATTGCTCCAACAATCTCCCCAACATATTAACCGACATTAATGTCAAACATCAATGCCAAACCACTTTGTCAAATCCCTTTGTCAAACATCAAAACATCACTCGAGTCAAACTCGAGTCTGGTCAATCGTGACCTGGGCCGATTGCACCAACAACTAGGGTAGTCTCAGGCTTGCCAATAAGTTGACCGTTTATAGAACTCTCTTCATTCTTTTCGAGGCCAGCTACCACAGGATTCTCTTGAACCTTGTGCTCCAGTAGTTCCCAGCACAACTCAGCATATGTTATCTGCCCTTCATAGCGGCCCCATACGTGATGTGCAACTACCATGAAATCATTTGGCAGAGAGCGTACCAAGGCCCATATCCGATAATTGTCCAGTAACGGAAACTCCTGCTGCTCGAGTCTCCTAAAAAGACCATCGAGCCTTCTTATGTGTCCGATGACCCCACCATCAGGTTTATAAACTATCTCTTCAATAGCTTCCCTCAATTGGTTTCGTAACACATCACGACGGGTCATTGTAGTGATCGTCCGTGCCATCTGAAATTGAAATAAATTAAGTCAGTACAAAACCGACTAACCAGTACGAAACCGGCTTAATTCAATTTATATGAGCATAGACCTTACACAATTAATTACGAAAATCAATTCTTCGTAATTTTAGGAGTTTTTTGGTTGATGAGTTCAACTGAACAATCGACTCCCCTAGTTTTTATTCCGAATTCAAGTTGTACTAACAACTATTCGACACTTGGGTTATTATTTAAATTGACCATCGTCAATTTTTTTTTTGCTGATCAATTTTGATTTACCTAACTTGTCTACCTTTAACCAAACCACAAGTATTTCTTGTGAAGCTAGTATAAGTTTTTCGTTCGTTTATCTACGCATAATTAAACTAAAGCTAGCATAAAGTTATCATTTGTATATTCATGCATCACTTAAACTATAGGCTAGGCTAGCATAAGATTATCCTACATGAATTCATGCATATTTAAGCTAAAAAAAAACATTTCTTATCATTCATGAACAAAATAAGCTAAAGGCATTTCATAAACAAAATAAGCTAAAGGCATTTCATATCATACATGAACAAAATAAGCTAAGGCATTTTATATCATACATGAACAAAATAAGCTAAAGGCATTTTATATCATACATGAACAAAATTAACAAAATTAGAGTAGACATAGAATTCTTACTTGGAGCGGCAGGATTTGGAGCTTGATGTGTGTGTAGTGGAAAGGCAGATCCGCTCTGATACCAACTGCCCGCCCTTTTGGAACGAGAATCCGAAAAGGCGTAGCCAAACATGACTATATACACATTACTTACAACGGAAGACTTTATACACATTTTTTTTTCTTTTTTTTTTTAAACATAAACATGCATGGACATATATAGATACTTCTTCTTCTTAACATAGGGTATGCATCATAACATATATGCATACTTCTTCTTACTTCTTCCTTACTTCTTATTAACATAGAGCATGCATCATAACATATATAGATACTTAGTACTTAGTTCAAGTTCATTGTTGTACTTCGTTCAGTTACAAGCAAATAGGTTCAAATCCACCCAAGTTTTTGGGAAAAACACCATATATATGAGGACATAACGGATCTTCTCCACCAAGCCACTACCACACACATTTGGCCCCTCCCGCTGCTCCCTTTAGTTTATCCATCCCTTACCCTTATCTGCAGTATGAGAGAAAGATAACTATAAGCACTTAGGCTTAGTAAGATCCTGTCCTACTCACAAAAACCATACCTCAACATTATTCATGGCATGTAACATTCATAACATATAAGCAACATAACATATAACATACATGGCGTAAGCAACTTAACATGTAGCATAAGTAACATAAGTAGACATAACATGTATCATCCATAACTTAGCAGCATAACATGTATATATATGACTTAATCAAACATAACATGCATCATATGTAACATAGCAACATGTACATGACATATCAACATAACATGCAACCTATGTATGACATATCAACCATAACATACATCATATGTAACATAGTAGCATAAACATGACATATCAAACATAACATATATCATATGTAACATGGCAGCAATAACATGACATATCAAACATAACATGCAACATATATATGACATATCAACATAGCATGTGAACATAACTATCAAATCATGTGAACATATGCAGAATGCTTTTGAAAACATATATTATAGGTAAGTAAACATAATCTCAACATATTTGGGCCCGACATTGTACCACTTCTTCATTATCATAGCGTGCATCCCTAAATAGACCCGAGGTAGCAAGTCTCGAACCTACTAGGTTACTAGGCCCGATCTTAGTCCGTCGACCTAGGGCAATCGTCATAGCGTAGAAGCCCATCCTAGGCCCGAGTCTTACTCCATCGACCTAGGGCATCTTGGAGCCCATCCCATACTAGGCCCGATCTTAGTCCGTCGACCTAGGGGCAATCATACATAGAGGGCCATCCTAGGCCCGAGTCTTATTCCATCGACCTAGGGCGTCTTAGGAGCCCATCCCTTTGGACCTTGTTAAGGTCTTGGTACAAGTCATGCAGAAGGTAAAATACTTATATGCTTTTGTTATAACATAACTTATTTCATTTTGCAAACATAGCATACTTCATTTCATAGCATATCATTCTTCACTTCATGAACATATCATTTTTTTTTCACTTCATACACATATCATACTTTGTTTCATAAACATATCATTTTTCATTTCATGATCATATCGTATTTCGTTTCATAACATATCTTAAACATCACATACACATAGGGCATGACATAAGGCATAAACATCAAGAGTAAATAAACACTAACCTAAAGCATGTCATCTTCATCTAGCCTCATTTAATATCACAAGTCAACATGAATTCCCCCAACATAAAACACATGTTAACCTAACCTAGAGCATGTTAAAGGACAATGGTTGGCCGAATGGTTCATGTAGGTTTTTAGGGCCAGTCCTTTAACCTAATTCAATTAACATACTAACAACACCATATGCATACAAACATGGAATAAAACTTCATTGGAGCATCCATACAAGAGGGGTGGACGAATGTCCTTATAGGTTTTTAGGGCTAGTCCTTTACCCTAATTCAATTAACATACTAACAACATCATAAGCATACAAAACATGGAATAAAGCTTCATTGAATCATCAAAATATAGGGGTGGCCGAATGTCCTTATAGGTTTTTAGGGCTAATCCTTTACCCTAATTCGATTAACATACTAACAACATCATAAGCATACAAAACATGGAATAAAGCTTTATTGAATCATCAAAATATAGGGGTGGCCGAATGTCCTTATAGGTTTTTAGGGCTAGTCCTTTACCCTAATTCAATTAACATACTAACAACATCATAAGCATACAAAACATGGAATAAAGCTTCATTGAATCATCAAATATAGGGGTGGCCGAATGATCCATGTAGGTTTTTAGGGTTAACTTTTAACTTAATCCAATTAATCTCCTAACAACATCTTCTTCTTACAAAGATGATATAGAATTTCAATAAAACACCCAAAAACATGTGTTGGCCGAATAGTCCATAGGGGTTTCTAGGGTTATCTTTTAACCTAATCCAATTAACATACTAACAACGTCATAAGCCTACAAACATGGATTAAAGCTTCATTGAATCATCAAAATATAGGGGTGGCCGAATGATCCATGTAGGTTTTTAGGGTTAACTTTTAACTTAATCCAATTAACCTCCTAACAACATCTTCTTCTTACAAACATGATATAGAATTTCAATGAAACACCCAAAAATTCATGTTGGCCGAATATATCATATGGATTTCTTTTACAAACATCAATCGAAGCTACTCGTATGCAGGTGAGGGATACTTACATCCTTCGCTTTGCTTTGAGTGGGAAGATGCCTAAGGAAAACCAAAACCTAGCCTTCTCCTTGCTTGGATGGGGTTCGGCCAAAGGATGAAGAGGGAGCTCTAGAATTCGGTGAGGAAGAGGAAGAGGAGGAGAAATGAAGTTTTGATAACTCATGCCCCCTCATTCCCCCTATTTATTCATTTGAAGAGTCCCTTGATCTCCCTTACACTTAACCATAATTTCCCCTATTCCTCTAATGATATAATCCTATTGGGCTTCTGGTTAGTGGGTGCATCTATAGGGCTTGGCTATCTCTAGAGGTTTGGGGTTCAATTCCTAGGCCTTGCATCTCTTTTTGGCTTATTTTCTTTTATTTTTGAAAAAGGCCCACATAAAGCCCATTATCGTAAAGCCAAAAATTCTTGTAAAATTGTTAGAAATTTTACGGGTGTTACAAGAAGGATGCGATAGAGTAGGAAACGTGCCCCGTTTTTGACTCGTCATAGGGATCGATTCGGCATCCTCGTACCAACTATTCCATCCTAAGTCCAGGAGTCGACCTGGTAATGACAAAGGTAGCTTCCGATAGATGCGAAGGCTCATTGGGGGAGTGTATGATGTTCTTTCAACAAAATTGTAGCTAGAAACCTAGACAAAACCCAATTAACAACGTGTTCTGCAACACACAAATGAAATCGAAATCCTAGAATCCCTTCCAAAGACTCACAACTAGTTTCTTTCTTCTTCTGTGTGACACCGTATTGAGTTGGAACCGCCGTCAACCCTTGCTATCACAACCCTTAGATCTGAATTCCGAACAATAACCTCCACTTACCAAATCGGTACTTGAATCTCAGTCCCTGTGGGATCGATAATCTTTTTTATTACTTGACGATATCTGTGCACTTGGGGGCGTTGAGCGCAATCGTGCGCTTCGAGTCCTCGATGGTCTCCGTCACGAGATTTGAGGTCGCATTCGCGTGCATCAAGTTTTTGGAGCCGTTGCCGGGGACTGATTTATTCGATATCGAATCAAGAAGCGGATAATTGGATCAGACTTAAGGTAGATTTATTTACTTGCTTTACTTTTATTTCTTCCATTTATTTTTATTTACTTCAGTTTTAGATTTTTAATATCTAGAGTAAGTTTAGATTTATTTCAGTAATTACATTACATTAACATTTAGTTAAATTTTCTGCATTTGATTTAGTATTAGTTTAGGTTATTTTCTATTTTAATTAAGTATTAGGTAATACTCCTAATTTTGTGGCTCGGTTCCTCGTATGCATAGATGCTTAGAATCGGAAGGCCTGATTCTGATTGATCAAGAAATCGAACGAACCTATCATTATCGGAGAGCTGCACAGAAGAGGATGGAGGACCAAGCCGCATCCGAGGTGAATATAGGTAGCTGACCTTTGCAGGATTACGCAACCCCTAGTGCTAGAGGCTTTAGGTCGAGTATAGCTGGACCATCCATTTCAACAAACAACTTTGAGCTGAAACCGACACTCATACACATGGTCTAGCAGAGTCAATTCGGGAGAGCTGCAACTGAAGACCCAAATCGACACCTGGAGATATTTTTGGAAATATGCTTAAAAATGAAGATTAATGGAGTCCCTGCATATGGGATCTGCCTAAGCCTATTCCCGTTCTCATTGCGGGATAAGGCTAAGGCATGGCTTCACTCCCTGCCTTCGGGAAGCATTACTACCTGGGAGCAATGTGAGCAGCAGTTCTTGAATAAATTCTTCCCACCTAGAAAAACTATTCACATGCGCCATCTAATAATAAGCTTCCATCACAAGGAAGGGGAGTCCCTATTTGAAGCCTGGGATCGCTACAAGGGGCTACTCTACCAATGCCCCAACCATGGACTGGAAAGGTGGCTGGTGATCCACATCTTCTATAATGGGATCACGTACGCCACAGAGATGTCCCTCGATTCTGACGCAAGAGGAGCACTTATGAACAAGACTATCAAGGAAACGGAGGAGCTAATAGAAGAGGTGGCCCAGAACCACCATCAATGGTCTTTCGAACGTAGTCACCCAACTCCTGCCGCGGGACGATATGTTGTCAACTCCGTGGACCACATGGCAGCGAGGTTGGACGCGCTTAGAAGACAGCTCGACTCTTTCAATCTTGTTTCTGCATGTGCGGTCAATGACTTTGGAGAAGGAGCAACAGCATATCGGGAGGACTACTATGGAGGGCAGGGTGGCTCAGAAGAGCAGATTGAGCATGTCGATGCGATTGGAGACTATAATCAAAGGCCCAACAACCCATACTCCAGTACTTACAATCCCGGATGAAAGAACCACCCGAACTTTTCCTATCGGAATAACTTGGGGAACTTCCAACCATCTGAAGGATATGGGCAGCAACAGGGCAATGAGCAGCAACAACTACAGAAGTCTAGGCTAGAATTGATGATGGAAGACTTCATTACTACCCAAACAAAGGCCAATGAAGAGTTTCGATGCCAACATCAGAAAATAAAAGAGTCACTTAGGGATTTGAAGGCTACTATTGACGGTCTTGCAAGTCACATGCGGATGTTGGAAACACAAGTGGCCCAGATAGCCCAAACCGTGTCGCAACCTATGGATAGTTCTCCATCATTACCCAAGCCAAGTCAAGTCAAGGAGGAGGGAATATACGGCGAAAGAGTAGGTTAGAAGAACAGATCCACCAAGGGGTGTGCAGCCATGATTTCCACCCTACCCGACCAAGCCGAGATTGAAGATAAAATTCCACCCTAGCTTGATGACCCTAGTGAATTTGTTATCCCCTGCTTGATTTATGGGGAAAGCTTCGATGAAGCACTGTGCGACTTAGGGTCATCAATAAGTGTGATGCCCTATGCATACTATTTGAAGATGGGACTGAATGGGATCCAACTAGTGAACCTTGGTATTCGTATGGGGGACGACTCAGTCAAGGAACCCATCAGCATGCTAGCACATGTGAATGTGGTCATTGAGAATTTCGTGATACACACGAATTTTGTTATACTCGACATAGGACCAAATCCCCAGAATCCCATCATTTTAGGAAGACCCTTTCTGGCGGCTGCAGGAGCATTTATAAACGTAAAGGCGCACAAGATCTCCTTGGAGGTAGACGGGGAAATCATCATCTTCAATCTATCAGAGTGTAGAGCTCCCTTCCTAGATGGCTACACTTTCAGTAGGGTGGAAACGAACCCACCAGATGTCAACTCTGAGACAGATGAATGGAGGTTCACAGAACCTCCGGAGCCAAGTTAAGACCATGAGTAGGGTCAAGCTAAAAGACCTTAAACAAAGCGCTTCTTGGGAGGCAACACAAGTTTAGTTTTTAGGTGTTCTTTTCATTATATTGCATTTATTTTTTTAATTTGAACTTTGGATTCCATTCATTTAGCATTTTTAACATGAATTAGGACTAGAAAGAACCTTCTAGGTAAAAGAAAAATCACTTTGAACCCACACGACTGAGCGAGTAAGGAGAATTCAGACCATTGTGCACCGTGAGAAGGAAACGGGGCACATACGGTGTGGCTGTGTGTTTTCACATGGCTGTGCCCCGACCCTCAGTGGCGCACATGGCTTGGCCGTGTGTTTTTACACGGTCATGGCGCATGAGGTTTAAGAGGCCAAGCCGTGCATTTTCACCTCAAATGCGTCGTGTGCTTTGATTCCTCTTTCCCTAGCCGTGTGAATCCCTCTTCCCCACCACCTACAAGCCTTTCCAACCTTTAAGGAAGCCCAAAAGAAGTGAGGATGAGGAGGACCAAGCAAGTGACATCTCGATCCGATGCTTTGGAGCGAATAACAAGGAGATCGTGTTGGTGCAATCGACCCAAGTTGACTCGAGTTTGACTCGAGCAGTACCTTGATAGTATTTTGATGATAGACAAAACTCATGACATGGGATTGTCATGGGAAATTCCAACATGGGGTTGGCATGGAAAATCCAAGCATGGAGCTTGGTGTGGAAGTCCAAGGGGGAAGCCTTGGCATGGGAAAGTCCAAAGCATTGCGAAGCCGTGCGCTTGGTGCTTGGCATGGGAAATCCAAAGCATTGCGAAGCCGTGTGCTTGGTGCTTGGTGAGAAATGCATTGCGAAGCCGTGCGCTTGGTGCATTTGAGAAGTCTTGAGAACTTGGCAAGTTCACTAGGCTCGGGTCCTTGAGTCGGTGAAGGATGGCATTGTGAAGCCGTGCGCTTGGTGCATCCGAGGGACCACCGGACGGGGAGCGAATGGAGTGAGCCCAAAGGGAAGCATACTTCTAGGGCATGAGACGCGAAGGATGGCGTTGCGAAGCCGTGCGCTTGGCGCATCCGAGGGACATAGGCCGAGGGAAGAGAGCTTCGGTGGGGAACTCCATGAGGGATAAGGTGGACTTGGCCAAATGGCTAAGACTGAGTGTCGGAGGCTCAAACATCATTATGTTTGAGGTTTTAGCCGACATCAGTCGACTGGCATAGGTGCCAGTCGACTGCTCTAGGTCGTATGGGTTCGACCAGTGTTCGACTGAACCAAGTCTGGCTGATCAGTCGACTGCCGAGGGAGGGTAGTCGATCGTTAGATCGACCGCCGAGGGATGGCAATGATCGATGACACGCGCACGGCACGAATGGAGTCGAGCTCGCCAAAGACTCGACCGATGGATGATCACGACCGATGGGTGCCATCACGATCGATGTGTGATCCGCTGAACTTAACTAACGTGGATCCGCCGCCAGAGACAACGATTACGGGACCACCGATCGATGGTCACGATCACGATCGATGGACGCGAAAATAGCTTGATGCAGGTTATAAATGGAGCACGAGTTGGAGGATTTCGCCAAGCCTTTTGTGGAGCTATTGAAGGGGAATTGCTACTGCATTCCAGTCCTTCAAGAGCCATCTAAAGCAAGCAACAAGCAAAGTGATCAAAGCAATCGGTGAAAGTTTTCTTGTGTATTGTATTTGTGTATTTGCTTGTATTTCTATATTACTGTTGTAATTGCTTGTGAGAGGTTTCTCCACCTCCGACGTGTAGTCGAGAAGGAGTTTGAGTATTGCCGTGTGCATCTCTAGAGCTCGAGGAGCTCGCCCATGGAGTAGAAACCATTCGGTTCCGAACCACGTATATCGTGTGTGTTTGTGTGTGCTTATTTATTGTTAGTATTATTATTGTTTTATTGCTTCCGCTGCGCTAACGACAATCGTAGACAAGCAACGCAATGAGAACGAACGAATTACGACATCCAACATAAGAGGGCTATTCACCCCCCTCTAGCCGGCCAATCGATCCCCAACAAGTGGTATCAGAGCCGAGGTCGCTCTTCAAGGACTAACCGCCGCGAGAGCACTACAAGATGGCCGGCTTCATCCATCCACCGAAATTCGATGAAGATTTTTCTTGGTGGAGGAAACGGATGGAGGTATATCTCGAAACCGATTTTGATTATATGATTATTATAGAAAATGGTTTTGAGATGCCTAGGGACAAACACAACAAGCCCATTGAAAAATCAAAGTGGACCCAAGACCAAATCAAGAACTTCAAGACAAATCTTGAGGTAATTAAATTGATTAGTGATTTGTTACCTAACACTATTTGGTCTAGATTGGGTGACTATAGGGATGCAAGGGAATTATGGAATAAGGTAATGAAATTCCAAGAAAATTCCCAATCGGCACAAGTAGAGGAAGATGCCGTGGAAGAACCCACAACATTTGAAGATGTTGATGACTTGGTGGAGACCTCCACCTCTAGCATTGAGGGGGAGGAGAGGCAATGTTCCATCCCAGAGCAAGAACAAGAAGCATCCACATCCGGGAGAAGTGAAGATCGGGAAGAGGCCTCTACCACCTCCCTAGGTAACTCAAGTGTTATTATTTTAAATAAAAATCACATAATATGCTTTGAGTGTAGGGAGAAAGGGCATTATAAGAGCAAATACCCTAAATTGGCTAAGAAGAAGGCATCGACACCAAAAGTCAACCCAAAGTCAAACGATGCCGGTGTTCCCAAAATCAAGAGCAAAGAGCACATTGTGTGCTTCAAATGCAATCAAAAGGGACACTACTGAAGCCAATGCCCTAGGGGGAGGAAGAAAGGGCAAGAAGGTGCAACTCATGTAGGGGAAGCTTCTAAAGCTAACCCTAAGGTACATTTACTTAATGCACCTTTAATTCCTAGAGTTAAAAAGCATGCTAAGAATTATTTTAGCTCTCTTGCTATTATCAATGAAAAGCATGCTAAGAGAAATAATAAGGTGTATTGTCTAGGTGCCAAGCATGTTCATATAACTAAGGACAAACCTAGGACTCAAAACACTAGATCTATTTTACCTAGGGAGTCAATTAGGAGAATTGAAGAAAACTTGGGTGTTAATCCCAAGAAATCTAGGCATATGCCTAAAAAGAAAAACATTTCCCAAAAGATAAATGAAAATTCAAAATTGGGAAAATTAGAGTTAGAAAACCAAGCCTTGAGGTCAAGGCTAGAGAAATTGGAGAAGACCCTAGCAATAATATCAAATTCGGTTAAGGGGTCTAATGCACAAAAGTCAAGACCTAGGAAACAAGAAACATCTAAGGGCAAGAAGGGTTTGGGTCACAAACCTATGTCCTACCATAATGTTTCATTTAATTATGGAACCACATCTAGGTCTAGGAAAACCAAGGCTAATAGGGAAGTCATCCCTAAGTCTAGCCATGGTATGTGTTTAGTGGCTAACACCTCAAAGAAATCAAATGTAGCCACTAAGAAGGTCAATGGAGGAGTCACCTCTAGAGTTGACCTAGGAAAGACCCAAAAGACTATGGCTTCAAAGCCTAAAAGGGTCATTAGGAAGGTATCTAGGGAAGTTATCCCTAGAGAATACCTTGTTAACCCAAGGAGCTCCAATAGATATTGGGTTCCTAAAAGCGTGATCGATTCACGCTAAATGGGTTAGGGTGTGTCAACCCTAAGTGGATGGGTGGTTAACCTAGCCATTGTGAGTTGACACATTAGGGTGTGCCAATATTGTTTGAGAAGTTAAAAATGATTTAAATTGGCACAATTATGTCATAGAGGTCGTGGTGTGCTATTTTGGGTTTTTGGCACACTAAGGAAATAATGGCATTAAGGCAAAATGAATTTAATCCCTAGAAATGGCAAATTGATTTTAACACTTAGGTATTTTATACCTTAGTATATTTTTTCTTGCCATGCTTTATTTGCCTTACCATGTCATGACATCATTTTCATTTTCATCTATAAAAATGTCATGATCATGTTTAGATTTATGTTTAGATGTCATGTATGCTTAAGTTTCATTCACATGCCATGACATCATGATATTGGCATATGTTTTTATCTATATCATATCTATGCCATAATCATATCATGCATGAATTAAAATGGAGTTAAGGACTATGGCATAATTTGAAAGGAATCAAATAATGTTGCCTAGAAATATGCATGAAAACATAAACAAAACAAAACCCACATCTCACAAAAATTTGACTTGTATGTGTTTTACACATCTAGATATTGGTGAGATGTTTAGGAAAAAGAAAATAAAGGTTTGAAAAACATTTTGAAAAACCTTGGTGAAGCCTATCTTTTGATAGCTATCACCATTGAATGGGATGATACAAAGATGACTCTTTATTGAAGCTTTTCTTAAATTTTAAACTTTGTATCAATCTCCTAATTTAATGGGTAAAATAAATTTTCAATATTTTTCACCCATAGTGTTTAGGATAAGTATTATACGTATGCATTTTCAAGATTTTTAAAATTACGTATATTTACTTATGGATTTCGGAAATCCAATTTTCAAACTAAAACTGCAATCAGACATCGATCGCCTATAATGGCAATGATCGATGGTAAGTCCAATGATCGTATCCGACGAGTCGAGCACAGCCGATTTCGGGTAAACTTGATGGTTAGGCCCATGTTCAGCTGTGTTTTGGTCCCCTAACTACTCCTAACCCTAGGATATGCTTGGGAGAGCATTAGAGAGGGTGGAAATCCATTGGATATGGATTAGTAGTTGGGTTGAGGGTGAGTATCAATTTTAAGGTGGATGAGAGTTTATTGTTGAACTTTGCCTTAATTTTGATTTGGTTAATGTTCCTATTGGCTTAGGGACTCTCCAAGGACATTGTTGGTGCAATGGTCAAGGGGGAGCAAGCCTCTAGGAGGAGGTATCCATCATGGGAAGATGGATGTGTATTTCCTCATGGGAGGAAAATTGGGTTGCCTCTCTTTAAGTGATATGGGATCACTAGAAAGATTGTAGGCATGTGTTCCTCCAAGGGAGAGATTGTAAGATCTCATTGGGATATGAGACATTCATACCCTTGGGGAGGACCTTTTTGATGTAATGTCAAAAAGGGGGAGAAGTTACCAAGTTACCAATTAGGGTTCATTGGAATTCTCATTGGGATATGAGAATTGCCAATATGAGAGAATTGGTAGACTTGAGATGGTAGTTTTGTCAATCATCAAAAAGGGGGAGATTGTTGGTGCAATCGGCCCAGGTTGACTCGAGTTTGACTCGAGCAGTACCTTGATAGTATTTTGATGATAGACAAAACTCATGACATGGGATTGTCATGGGAAAGTCCAACATGGGGTTGGCATGGAAAATCCAAGCATAGAGCTTGGTGTGGAAGTCCAAGGGGGAAGCCTTGGCATGGGAAAGTCCAAAGCATTGCGAAGCCGTGCGCTTGGTGCTTAGCATGGGAAATCCAAAGCATTGCGAAGCCGTGCGTTTGGTGCTTGGTGAGAAATGCATTGCGAAGCCGTGCGCTTGGTGCATTTGGGAAGTCTTGAGAACTTGGCAAGTTCACTAGGCTCGGGTCCTTGAGTCGGTGAAGGATGGCATTGTGAAGCCGTGCGCTTGGTGCATCCGAGGGACCACCGGACGGGGAGCAAATGGAGTGAGCCCAAAGGGAAGCATACTTCTAGGGCATGAGACGCTAAGGATGGCGTTGCGAAGTCGTGCGCTTGGCGCATCCGAGGGACATAGGCCGAGGGAAGAGAGCTTCGGTGGGGAACTCCATGAGGGATAAGGTGGACTTGGCCAAGTGGCTAAGACTGAGTGTCGGAGGCTCAAACATCGTTATGTTTGAGGTTTTAGCCGACATCAGTCGACTGGCATAGGTGCCAGTCGACTGCTCTAGGTCGTATGGGTTCGACCAGTGTTCGACTGAACCAAGTCTGGCTGATCAGTCGATTGCCGAGGGAGGCGGTCATTGTTGGGAGGATCGGTCATTTAGGGATGGCGGTCGTGATGACGCTGTCTGCAGACGCAGAATGGAGTCGAGCTTCGCCCGGCCTTTCGGTGATGGATGATCGATCGGTGATGGGTGCCATCGATCTGATGTGTGATCCGTTGGAACTTAACCAAGCGTGGATCGGCCTTGTGAGACAAGGCTCACGGGACGATCGACTAATGGTCACGATCGGTCGTGATAGATGGGCGCAAAAACACGATGCGGGTTATAAATGGAAGCTCGAGTTGGAGGATTTCGCCAAGCCTTTTGTGGAGCTATTGGAGGAAATTGCTGCATTCCGGTCCTTCAAGAGCCATCTAAAGCAAGCAACAAGCAAAGTGATCAAAGCAATCGGTGAAAGTTTTCTTGTGTATTGTATTTGTGTATTTGCTTGTATTTCTATATTACTGTTGTAATTGCTTTTCGTTCAGTTACATATTGCTATCATGGCTGGATGAAAGAGGTAGATTCTTAGTGTTCATCTCTCTAGAGCTCGAGGAGCTCGCCCGTGGAGTAGGAACCATTCGGTTCCGAACCACGTATATCGTGTGTGTTTGCGTGTGCTTATTTGTTGTTAGTATTATTATTGTTTTATTGCTTCCGCTGCGCTAACGACAATCGTAGACAAGCAATGCAACGAGAACGAACGAATTACGACATCCAACGTAAGAGGGCTATTCACCCCCCTCTAGCCGGCCAATCGATCCCCAACAGATCGGATGCCCCTCAAGCTCCGGAGGAAGGTAACGCTCTTCCAACCCTTTTTTTTGAAATAATTAGCATAGGGAGAGATTTGATATACTTTCTACTAGAAGAATCACCGCTACTAGGTATCTTGATGAGGATCTCTTAGAGACCCTAGGTTTGTTTGGTGATATTCAAGCCCTATTTGCAAAAATGGGGTGGGGAGAGATAATAGGGAGAAGACTCCCAACTTACCCTAGGATAGTTTTAGAGTTTTTAAGTTCTTTATGTTGGGATCTTATATGCAAAATAGCATATGCGCAACAGAAAAATAGGATCCCTTCCAAGTGATCCTTGCGAAAGAAAACCTCGTACAAAACAAATTTCTCTAAACCTATCTTATAGGAGAATTTTACCTTTGTTGCGTGCCCTTTGTAATCCCGCTTCTCCTTGGATGTGTTGGATCTTTTAGCACGTTCAAGTGTCCGTGCCTCTATATGTATCCACACGAGCAAGCTCTTGTCTCACAAAAGAAACTAGAAGAGCTCTCCTTTACTTCTTGCTAGAGAAGTCCCTAAAGGAGAGGAAAGTAGGGAAAGAGAGAAAGGAAGAAGAAGACCACTCTTCTTGCTAGCCTACACTCATAAAAACCACACAACCAAAGCCTCTCCCACCAAGCTCTCACCAAGCCTCAAGCTTCCACACTTCCACTACTTTGGCCGGCCACCCCATGGGGTGTTTTATAGGATTGGAAAAACCTTTCATCTCCTATCACATTCAATGCAATCAATGACATTGAAAGATAATCAAACAAGGAGCTATACTCCTTGTTTGGCCGGCCACATGTGGGGGAAATCCAAAGGTCAAAACCCTTTGTCTCCTTCCACCTCATCAAGCTTAGGTGGCATGCTTAGGTGGCATGCTTATGTGGCATTCATGGATGTTGAATTAATCTTATTAATTCAATAAGCTTATGTTATCATATTGAATTAATCTCATTAAATCAATAAGGTAACATATTGAGTTAATCTTATTAAATCAATTAAGCTTAGCATATTGAATTAATCTCATTAAATCAATAAGCTAAAATTCTCATTAAGCTTAAAGTCCAAAAACCATTTTGTACTTAAGCTTATTCCCAAATTATTCTAGTCAAACTAGAATGCACTAATTCTTCTAATCATCATGCTTTTTGTGTGTGACCCTATAGGCTCTCATAACGTTGGCAGTGGATCTAAACTCTTTTAGATACACAAGCAATGAGCGGCATCTAGCAATACATCATTGCTACCCAAGTTACAAGATAAGTCAAGATCCGACTAACCTTTCCGTGACTACTATAATGTATGACCGTGTCCTTCTATCCTTGATATCAGATTGACAAATGAGGCATAGACCGTGTCATCCTCGATCAATCTATGTGTTTCTTGATCCCTGAGTAAACTAACTCAAACAAATGAGCTCAATATCTCATATTGACTCATTCGAGCATGGCCATGCGTTTTAGTAGTTCCACTCAATCAAGGGGCCCACAGATATCACTCCCGTCATATGGGAGGGATAGATCCCATCTACATCACTCACATCCCTCCGCATAATTTGTTATATACCCAGTAATCGCCTTTATGGTCCACCCTGTTACGGGTGACATTTGACGATACCAAAGTACATAACTCCTTATGTAGGGAACCGTAGTGACTTCAGGTTTGAGGACTATTCATACCAATAGTCACATGAGAAAGTTTATGACACTCATATGACGATCCATGAAACTTTCTCATGGCGGGTCAGTTCAGTATATATTCTCTAATATATACCCATGTGTCAACTTGATATCATATATCCATGACTTGTGAGATCAAGTCATCAATTGACCTACATGCTAGTCTTTATGTATTAATATTGCCCTTGCATATTAATACTTGACTAGGAACATTTAGGAAAGTGTTCTCTACAACCTCTCATAATCAATTCTGCCAATTGATGTGCTGTAGATAAGAACCTACTTTTCTAGGGCATTATTATATTTAATTTAGCTGGCACAAGCAAGATGTAAATATAATAACCAATCCTTTGCCTTTATAGAATATGATACAAAATGTTCCCTATTCAACCATCACATGATTGGTTCTAGGGCTATAACTAACACTTTAGAAGTTGAGGTTTTAACGAGTAGATAGAGCGAAGAGGGTGGGATTACCTTTAGTATATTTAACACTAAACATGAATGGACATTACACTAATGGAACACATGTTTTGGCTTGCCTAGTGGGGGAGAGAGAAGAACCCCTATTGGGTTTAACTCTCTGATCTTTTGGATCGAATTGACAGGAGAGCACGCATATGACCCTTATAGGGCCAAACCATCGTGCCTCCAAAACCCCATTTTCCGGTACCTACACCGAATCATGGTAAATACTATTTTTGGTCGTGGGGAGAGTGATAGTGTAGTGCGAGCTAGTGAGCTGCTTTGCTTGTGGGACATACTACAAGAAAGAAGTAGCATTGATGTAAGGTCCCATTTCATTATACACCTAGTGAAAATGGGCAAAGAAGTGAGAGGAGAGATCATTGTGGGGGGGGGGGGTGGGGGGCTACTTACCCACATTTGCCATAGGATGGGGGTACGACTACACCACGTTAGATAGCATTGAGGGGAGCCCTAGGATCGACTTAGGAGTGTGTATGACCATGAAGATGATAGTGAGAGAGGGACACTCCTTGTGTTTTGTAAGGAAAAACCTATCATCCTTTAGGCTCCTCGACCCCGATCGTACCACTATCACCACACGTGCCAATTGTCGCTTAGACCTGATAGTGGAGTCCCCGCCATATGAGGGACCATCCACATCGGCACCCATCTCTCCCCCTTTACATCACTGTCCCTCCAGTTCACGCATGTATAGGAGCCCACCTAGTCCACATCGACATGAGCTTGCACCTGCACCACCACCTTTTTCTACCTTTGAGCAGGATGTAGGTACATCTTCCTATGATTTTTCGGAGTTCCGATCGAGCCTCAACGACATATATGCTGAGCAGCAGATGCAGAAGCAGCGATGGGAGGAGCAGAGTGCTTACACACAGGAAGAGTTTCAGGGCTTCTGGGAGCACTTCCAGTGGGCTGAGGAGTTCTACGACGAGGTACGTGTCTACTTCTAGGAGAAGGCTGCCCGTTGCCAGGATGAGGCCACCTACTGCCAGGAGATGTGACAGCACATGCATGCCCAGCATGCATAGTGGGCCCGGGAGGAGGAGCACAGAGCAACAACTAAATCAACCATCTCTCAGATCGACCACATGTACATGTGACATCAGCGACTTAGCACCAGGTTTACCTAGAAGCCTGACATGCCAAGACTACTGGACTTCCCACCTCAGCCACCATATTAGCGGTACAGTCTCATATAAGTCTGGGGGCCCCAAGTTTTGATTTATTTTGTTTCTAGCAGTGGTTTCTTTCCTGTCATTTGCATTTTTATTAGTTAGCATTCATTTGTTCATACATAGAGTTTTTAGTTTCGTCAGTACTTAATTTTTGCTAACTTTAAGCTATCTCAGTAGTATTTTTAGAGTTTTCTTTCATGAGTTGTTTCCATGGGTAGCTTAACTTCATTTACCTCATGGTATTTTATTTTATTTGCTCTAATGAATGTTCTAGTCTTACACTGGTTAACTTTTATATTTACACCTACACATGACAAACATTCTGAAAGGGAGAGTCTAGTACGTACCTAGTTCTGATTCATCTCAGTAGTCTAGTGATTTGGAATCCATAGGTGACCCTAAGTTTAGCATTTTATTTACTGGAGATGCTCAGATTATGGAAGACGATTCGGAAAAATCAAAATCCCAAGGGTTAAAAAAAAATAGTTGTCTTGGGTGGAAATTGTTAGGTGCCCCTTTGAGACCGAGTTATGTTACACCTACCAATTTCTCTCAATACCGAGCACACTTTTGAGACTTTGTGCTAGATCTAGGGAACAACCCTCACTTTGGGCAGTGCCTAAGAGCTGGAGACCTTAGGAAAGCTACAGGATGATGACTTAACTTACCATGGAATGAGTATCGCCTAAGAAGATTCGCTTAGTCTGAGCACGAGGAGCTAACTTAGTGAATTTCTAGAACATCTCTATTTTTCTTTGATTGCAAATACCACTTGATAAATCTAGTTAACATGCTAAGTATGGAACAATACCTTTTAAAATTTCATGGCATTGAGGTTAGCTTGAGGACACGCAAAGACTTAAATCTGGGGGAATTGATATGAGCAAAATATATAGGGTTTTAGGAGTAGTTTTCTCTCACATCTCATTACATTTTATGTTTGTTTCATGCATATTTTACTTTGTTTTGCATGCATTTTTTATTTTCTAGTTCGGAGATTTGCTCTTTATACTTTTGTGTGTAGGATAGTATTTCATGGG
Source organism: Wurfbainia villosa (assembly GCA_025175895.1). NCBI lineage: Eukaryota > Viridiplantae > Streptophyta > Magnoliopsida > Zingiberales > Zingiberaceae > Wurfbainia > Wurfbainia villosa. The sequence continues at coordinate 28,617,880 of CM046000.1, read as the reverse complement.
GAAAACGATGCACTTTCAGAGCAAAAGAAGAACATTTTGCAGCTGGATGCAGAAGGGGACACGACCAGGGTGTGTGGCTACACACGACCATGTCTAAGGGTCGAAATTGGCCACCACTGCACCACACACAACCTGGCCATGTGGAAACACATGACCATGTGGCGCTACATGATTCCTATGTGAGTCGATTATTTTCCAGGTTTTAGAGAGATCCAAGATGATGTCTATATAAAGGAGGCTACGCCCAAACCCTAGGGGGGAGGCACGACGGTTGGGATGGCACTCCGACGCCCTACAATCTTCAGGAACTCACAATGGGGAGGAAGAAAGACGCCAGAGATCCAAATTCTTCACTTTAACGTCGGAGAAAAGAGTCACATCACATTGTAATTTCTGTCCTTTACATAATTCCCATTGTTTATACGAGCATCATCGTGCTTTGTGTTTCTCCTCTCTTATTTATGGAGTAGACTCTTCGATTCTAGGACTAGGGAGTAGTTTGTGTTGAGTTAGAACATGTTGGTTCAAATATCTTTTCATTCTTGAATTTATATTTGCAATTGGCATTTGGTTTAGATCTATAACTGTTGTTTTGGTTTTCTATCTATTGTGCTAGCCTATACGAGCGGTGACAACCTGATGTGTGTAAATCATGCTATGTTTTCACTACTTTATATATGTGCATTTTATCTCATTTCATATCCTAGGCATGTATTTTATCATGATTCAGTTAAGTTTAGCATATTTTGGGAAGAAGAGACTGCTTTTGGGTGTTTTTGTGTTAACAGGGCAAAGAAGAAGGTGTATCAAAACAACACAGCCGTGTTGGGAATCGACACGCCTGTGTCATGAGAACCAGCGGACGACATGCCCGAGTCAAAGAACAACACGCCCGTGTCAGTGATCCCAGCAGCCGACACGCCCTGTGGGAAACCAGCGACATGCCTGTGCCCTCATGTGGCACGGGCGTGTTGGCCTGACTCCAGGATTCCTTTTCTGCGAGCAATCAGGATCTTCATCTGAATTAAAGGGAAATCTATTGCCTTAATTGAAGAGGTGGCCAAAGCTATAAAAGAGAAGATATTCTAACCCTAAAGAGAGGACGGCGGATGGTCAAAAAGGAGGATAGAAGACGGCAAAGGGATCGACAACAGAAGAGGCAAAAGAGAAGGAGTCGGCAGAGGAACGCAGATGGCATCCAGTATTGTATTTTCTTTCTCTAGCAACTCTTGTCAGACTATGGAGTAGTGTCCTGTAATCTTAGGATGGGGGAGTAGCCCTTTGACGATTTACGATGATGATATAATCTATACTACTTAAATTATTGTTTGTGTTGATTTGGTTTTCGTTGGATTCTTATTGACAAACCTAAGGAGCTAAGGGGAAGTACCTAACAGTGAACCCAAGTTCCCGAAACCCCGAACCAACTAGGGATAAACTCCTGTCAAGTAGCGGTAGTGTATCTACGAGGGCTTATGGGTCTCGTGACAGTCCCCTTAGGATTATGGTCCCGTGTGCAAACCTACCGTGAAAAAGGAAATTTGACTCTAGAGGAACTCTTATGGACTTAATGGATCTATCAAATCCAGTTTCTACCTAGTAACAGAGGTAAGAATAGGGAGGTTTGCGGGGGTCTCGTGACAGGTCCCCTTAGCTGATTATGATCCCCTATGCTCGAACACCGTGACAGGTAAATTGAATTTGATAGGTACAGTTAGCGTAGACCTCGAAAGGGGCCGTTGATTTACCTTAGGATAGGTTCCATCAAAACAAACTCTAATAGGGGTAGGAAAGAATTAAATCACCTTATAAATCATCGACGTGGTGAAACCCATATCCTGAGATTCTCCTCAACTATCGACTTTTAGCTCGTTCTTCTCATTCGTTGTTATTGCTCGGTTCTTTGCTTAAACCATACATTGATTTACTAGATAACTTGGTATCACGATCATTCGGTAATTGTTCCAATCCCTGTGGGATCGATATTTTTATTACTTGACGACAACCGTGCACTTGCGGAAAATAATACATCAAGTTTTTGGCGCCGTTGCCGGGGATTGGCACTCAATATTGAATTGAGCGTGATTTAGTTAATCTAGATTTCTGTTCTGAATTCTTGTTCTGAATATTGATTGTTCCTATTTTTCTTTTGTATCTATTCTGAATTCTTGTTTTGGGAGCCTCTCTTGTTGTTGCATGCACAGACTTAATAGGGAAATTCTCGATATTGATCTGAGATAGAGAGAACTTTCCTTGCTGAAGACGATTTCAAAGAACCTCAGAAAACAATCGACCTCGACATGGTGACCGGAATCGAAAATAAACCTTTAAGGGATTATGCAGCACCTAGTACAAGGATTGAGATCGAGTATTAGAAGACCCCTATTGAAGCAAACAATTTCAATTAAAACCGGGCTACTATCTATGGTCCAAACAGATCAATTCGGAGGAGCACCTCAAGATCCAAATCTGCACTTGGAAGTATTTTTGGAATTTTGTGAGACTTTAAAACTGAATGGAGCCTCACCGATGCTATTAGATTGCGCTTGTTTCCTTTCATTGCGGGACAAAGCCGAGCTTGGCTACACTCTCTTCCAAAGCAGATTGTATAACTACAGGATCAATCGAGCAAAGATTTTTAGACAAGTACTTTCCACCCCCAAAGCGCAAGTCTTCGCCATCAAATCACTAATTTTTGCGCAAAAGGATGGAGAAACATTATTTGAAGCTGGGACAGATTTAAGGATTACTACAATGCCCTCATCATGGGGAAAAGTGGCTCATTGTTCATACTTTCTACAATGGAATCTCGTATGCTACTAAGGTTTCTCTTGATTCTGCTGCAGGAGGAGCTCTTATGAACAAAACATTGGATGAAGCTTTTGAGATCATCGAGAATGTGGCAATGAATTCTCACCAATGGGCTACAAAACGAGGATATCAAACTAAAATGCCAGGTAAGTTTGAGGTAAGTACCATTGATCTACTCAGTGCAAAAGTCGATGCATTAACTCAAAAGCTCGAACATTTTAATGTATCAGCTGTAAACTCATCTAATGTCACTTGCGAGATCTGTGGTGTAACAGGACACGTAGCGATGAACTGTCAAATCCTACACGCACCATCGCCGGGGGGATTGAGCAAGTTGATGCGTTGAATAATTTTAATCAGAAGCCTAATGGTGGCAACCCTTACTCAAACACGTACAATCCCGGTTGGAGGAATCATCCCAACTTTTCGTATAGAGCCAATCAAAATTCTTCTGGACAGAACAATTTTGGAGCACCTTCGGGATTTCAGCTAGAACCCAAGTCGAACTTAGAAAAGATGATGGAAAATTTTATTACCTGTCAGGGGAAGATAAATGATGAATTTCGACAGCATATTGTAGAATCAAATAGGAAACATCAAATTAATACCGAGGCAATCAAGCAATTGGGAAGCAAGGTTGATAATTTGACTAATCACACAAGAATGCTGGAAAATCAAATTTCCCAAATTGCCAGCTCAGCATCAAGGATGCGGCCGATTTCTGAAATTGATAAACCGGTAGAGCATTGTAATTATATAAGTTTGAGAAGTGGAAGGATTTTAGAAGGAGACAGATCTAAACAAGCGACCTCGACCTGGCGTGTCGGAGTTGGAAGAAAAGACGCTGGGTTGAAAAAGGAACCGCACACACGACCAGGCGTGTTGTTCAACAGCCACGAGGCCCACGGCGTGTCGGTCGACACACCCGTGTCGGGTCATTCCAGACAACACGCCCGGTGTGCCAAACAACACAGGCGTGTCGAATAGGAACCAAGAGCATATAAGCACCTATCCCGTTCCTCAAAGTGATTAAGGAAAAATTGGATGAACAATTTGATAAGTTCCTTGAGGTAATTAGGAAGTTGTATATCAATATACCTTTTATGAAGCTCTTAACAAATGCCTACGTACTCTAAGTTCTTGAAGGACATCTTAACCAATAAAAGAAAAGTCGAGAGCATGTAGCAGTGGCTCTTCTTGAGGAGTGCAGTGCCTTAATTAAGAACATGGTACCTCCCAAACTAAATGATCCAGGTAGCTTTTCTATACCTTGCATAATCAATGACTCAAATTTTGATAAGGCTTTTTGCGATTTGGGCGCCAGTGTAAATCTGATACCTCTTTCCATATGCAAGAAATTGGATTTGGGAGAAATGAAACTAACTACTATGGCTTTGCAGTTAGCCGATCGTTCCATTAGATATCCTTTGGGAATCTTAGAAGATGTACCAGTGCAGGTGGGAAATTTTATTGTTCCAGCAGATTTTGTAGTACTAGACATGGATGAAGACCCATGTATCCCACTTATTTTGGGGAGACCTTTCTTGGCTACTGCAGGAGCAATGATAGATGTCAAAAACCACAAACTTTCACTTGCATTTGGAAACGAAAAAATTGAATTTGACCTTTCAAAAGCTGTTAAACAACCCTCTATTTTTGATGTTTGTTGTAGGATTGATAGTCTCCAGTCAATAGCACTAGAAGGAGCATCAGAACAAACTTATCTTAATAAGCTCGAAGGGGATTTTGAGGATAAAGAGCTGGAGATTTCCGACCCCAACCTAACACCACAGAGCTGGTTGAGGAGGAAGAGGGGCAGAGCACACTCCTCGAGCCATATCCCCAAAACTAGGGGATAACTGAGGGGTCAAGCTAACGACCTTAAACAAGCGCTTCTTGGGAGGCAACCCAAGCTATTTTCATTTTTTAGTTATTTTATTTTATTTTATTTGATTTTGAGTTTTACATTTTTTTAGGTTTACAGGACACGACATGTTAAACGTGCCACTGCGTGCCAAATTGACACGACCCTCCTATCTTAACGACCGCAGCGTGTTGAGGTTACCCGAAGACAACACAGGTCGAGCGTGCTGTCGAGCACGCCCGTGTCGCACGTTTCTCACCTGTGACACGCCTGGGCTGGATGGAAGCATGCCTATGTCGCGCTTAAAGACCACCTTGAGCTATTTTGTGAGTTTCGATGCACATCCTTTACTGCTTATGCTGTCTCTACTTAGATTTTTAGTCTGGTTAGTGCTATTTTGTTTGCATCTTTTCATATATCATAACATTGCATTTTTATATCATCTAGCGTAATACAACTGAACATTGGTCGGATCATGATATTCCTTTTTGCCTATTTGATAAGAACCCTATTTCACTTCTAACACGGTCTATAGGTTTGAGGTATCCAAAAAAAGATTTAAATCCCCCATATCGGATGAGTACTCAATTTTCCATTGGAGACTTGCCTGTGCAATTTGGTTACTGGAGAAACACTTTCCCTAGAAGTATTGTGAAAAAAAAAAAAAAGGAATTGTTTTCAAGCACCCCTTTGAGACCAAGTAGTTACTGGGGAAACACCTAAAAGGTGCCCCTTTGAGACTAACTAGTTACTGGGGAAATACTCTCTAGGAATTGTTTTCAAGCACCCCTTTGAGACCAAGTAGTTACTGGGGAAACACCTAAAAGGTGCCCCTTTGAGACCAACTAGTTACTGGGGAAATGCTCTCTATAATTCCTTTCCTTCTCTCTTCTTAGAAAGTGCTCCTTTGAGACCTTTTGATGATAGGTAAGAATGATCCATGCATTAAGGCAGGTAAGTGCCTCTATGCCGGAAATAAGAATGCTCTACGATAGAAGGAATGGCAAATCCGGATGGGTGTCCAATGACTTTAGTCCAACTTTTCACGTGCACTATATAGGGATCTTTCAAACTTGGCAACTAGAAATGATTTGAAAAGATTAAGATCAGATTGTATACTTCTGGATGGTGTCTAGTATTCCCACAAATAAGTTGTCTTTTGAGTTTTCTTTGCTTGAGGACAAGCAAAAGTTTAAGACTAGGGGATTTTGATGTGTGTAAATCATGCTATGTTTTCACTACTTTATATATGTGCATTTTATCTCATTTCATATCCTAGGCATGTATTTTATCATGATTCAGTTAAGTTTAGCATATTTTGGGAAGAAGAGCGCTTTTGGGTGTTTTGTGTTACGGGCAAAGAAGAAGGTGTATCAAACAACACGAGTGTTGGGAATCGACACGCTGTGTCATGAGAACCAGACGACATGCCCGAGTCAAGAACAACACGCCGTGTCGGTGATCCCGGCGGTACCGACAGCGAAACCCGACATGCACCTGCCTCGTAGCGCAGGCGTGTTGGCGACTCGAGATTCCTTTGCGAGCAATCGGGATCTTCATCTGAATTAAAGGAAATCTATTGCCTTAATTGAAGAGGTGGCCAAAGCTATAAAGAGAAGATATTCTAACCTAAAGAGAGGCGGCGGATGGTCAGGAGGATAGAAGGCGTGAAGGGATCGAAACAAGAGGCAAAGAGAAGAGTCGGTAGAGAACGCAGATGGCATCCAAGATGTATTTTCTTTCTCTAGCAACTCTTGTCGGACTATGGAGTAGTGTCCTGTAATCTTAGGATGGGGGTAGCCCTTTGACGATTCTACGATGATGATATAATCTATACTACTTAAATTATTGTTAGTGTAGATATGGTTTTCGTGGGATTCTTATTCAAAAACCTAAGGAGCTAAGGGGAAGAACCTAACAGAGAACCCAAGTTCGAAACGAACCAACTAGGGATAAACTCTGTCAAGTAGCGGTAGTGTATCTCACGAGGGCTTGCGGGGTTCTCGTGTGAGTCCTTAGATTATGGTCCGTGTGCAAACCTACCGTGAAAAGGAAATTTGACTCTAGAGGAACTCTTATGGACTTAATGGATCTATCAAATCAGTTTCTACCTAGTGAGGTAAGAATAGGGAGGTTTGCGGGGTCTCGTGACGTCCCTTAGTGATTATGATCCCCTATGCTCGAACAGTAGCGGTAAATTGAATTTGATAGATGCAGTTAGCGTAGACCTCGAAAGGGGCCGTTGATTTACCTTAGGATAGGTTCCATCAAAACAAACTCTAATAGGGGTAGGAAAGAATTAAATCACCTTATAAATCATCGACGCGGTGAAACCCATATCCGGAGATTCTCCTCAACTATCGACTTTTAGCTCGTTCTTCTCATTCATTGTTATTGACTGCTCAGTTTCTTTGCTTAAACCATAAATTGATTTACTAGATAACTTGGTATCACGATCATTCGGTAATTGTTCCAATCCCTGTGGGATCGATATTTTTATTACTTGACGACAACCGTGCACTTGCGGAAAATAATACATCCAAAAACTTGATGTATTATTTTCCGCAAGTGCACGATTGTCGTCAAGTAATAAAAATATCGATCCCACATGGATTGGAACAATTATCGAATGATCGTGATACCAAGTTATCTAGTAAATCAATTTATGGTTTAAGCAAAGAAACTGGCGATAATAACAACGAATGAGAAGAACGAGCTAAAAGTCGATAGTTGAGGAGAATCTCGGATATGGGTTTCACCACGTCGATGATTTATAAGGTGATTTAATTCTTTCCTACCCCTATTAGAGTTTGTTTTGATGGAACCTATCTAAGGTAAATCAACGCCCTTTCGAGGTCTACGCTAACTGCATCTATCAAATTCAATTTACTGTCGCGATGTTCGGCATGAGATCATAATCGACTAAGGACTCACACGAGACCCCGCAAACCTCCCTATTCTTACCTGCTCACATTAGGTAGAAACTGGATTTGATAGATCCATTAAGTCCATAAGAGTTTCTCTAGAGTCAAATTTCCTTTCACGAGGTTTGCACATGACCATAATCACTAAGGGGACTCACACGAGACCCCGCAGCCTCGTGAGATACACTACCGCTACTTGACAGAGTTTATCCCTAGTTGGTTCGGGGTTTCGAACTGGGTTCATCGGTACTTCCCTTAGCTCCTAGGTTTGTCAATAAGAATCCAACGAAACCAAATCAACACAAACAATAATTTAAGTAGTATAGATTATATCATCATCAGAATCGAAAGGGCTACTCTCCCATCCTAAGATTACAAGACACTACTCCATAGTCCGACAAGAGTTGCTAGAGAAAGAAAATACAATCTGGATGCCATCCGCGCTCTCCGTTCTCTTTGCCTCTTCTCGTCCATCCTTTGCCTGCCTTCTATCCTCCACCATCCGCCTCTCTTTAGGGTTAGAATATCTTCTCTTTTATAGCTTTGGCCACCTCTTCAATTAAGGCAATAGATTTCCCTTTAATTCAGATGAAGATCCTGATTGCTCGCAGAAAAGGAATCTGGAGTCGACACGCCGTGCACATGAGGGCACAGCATGTCGTTTCAGTATGGTCGCGTGATCACTAACACGGGCGTGTTGTTCTTTGACTCGGGCGTGTCGTCCGCTGGTTCTCATGACACAGGCGTGTCGATTCCCAACATGGCTGTGTTGTTTTGATACACCTTCTTCTTTGCCCTGTTAACACAAAAACACCCAAAAGCAGTCTCTTCTTCCCAAAATATGCTAAACTTAACTGAATCATGATAAAATACATGCCTAGGATATGAAATGAGATAAAATGCACATATATAAAGTAGTGAAAACATAGCATGATTTACACACATCACAACCCTTGTATCTAAGATTTAGGAGAACTAAGGAGGAACCTAGGGGTTGTCCTCATCTCCCGTAACCGTGGATAGAAGGATGCGATAGAGTAGGAAATGCATCCCATTTTTGACTCATCACAGAGATCGATTTGGCATCCTCATATCGACTATCCCGTCCTAAGTCCAGGAGTCGACTTGGTAATGGAAGAGGTAGCTTCCGATAGATGCAAAGGCTCATCGGGGGAGTGTATTATGTTCTTTCCACAAAACCGTAGCTAGAAACCTAGACAAAATCCAATTGACAATGTATTCTATGACACACAAACGAAACCGAAATCCTAGAATCCCTTCCAAAGACTCACAACTAGTTTCTTTCTTCTTCCGTGTGACACCATATTGAGTTGGGACTGCCGTCAACCCTCACAATCACAACCCTTAGATTTGAATTCCGAACAATAACCCTCACTTACCAAATCGGTACTCGAATCTCAATCCCTGTGGGATCGATAATCTTTTTATTACTTGATGACATCCATGCACTTGCGGGCGTTGAGCGCGAGTGTGTGCTTCGAGTCCTCGACGGTCTTCGTCGCGAGATTTGTGGTCGAGTTCACATGCATTAGTATATAGTAAACATGTAATAAACATGTATGAAATGTGTAATAAGCATGGCATGAGTAAGTTAGTATGAGTAAGAATTTGAGTAAACTCTTTTTCAAACCCTCCCCGTCAAGGTTATCTCCTCCTTGACCATAGGTGATTTTTTGAAAAATAGCTTATCTCTCCCCCTTAACATTATCTCTCTCCCTTAACATAAAAAACTTTTGATCCCTTAACTTTGGCCTCTCTTCTCCCTCTTTTGCCATAAATCGAAAATATTTAGGGGTTTTGAAAAAAAACTTTAGAAACCCATATGTTTAGAAGTCCAAACATGTCCCCTTTAAATTTTGTAAATAATAGTTTCTATATAAATTCATTTAAAAGCATGTTCAACTCTTTTTGACTTAATTGATATAAAATGATCAATAAGTCTTGATTAGAGTTGGTTATTTTAAATAATTATACTCCATGATTCATATCAATGCACTAGATCTACATCTGGAATCAGGAGTAAGGTCCTAACATCTCACGCCCATGTACGTGGCTCAGTATACAAACACATTGACCTTATGTGTTTGTGAGATGTGTTGGCTCCTTAAATCTATAGGTATATGCTTTCTAAGGTAAAACCTAAGCTAGTTCCATGTAGCATGAAAAAAATAGAGTATAAATAAGAGTTGAGTCCTATTCTATTACGTACATTCCTAATCTTCGTCTAAGAAGACTAAATTCTTCTTCGGGTAAGGGTTTCGTGAAAATGTCCGCTAGGTTCGATTTCGACTCAACATATTCGAGTTTTATAGTTCTATTTTCTACGTGTTCTCGTAAAAAATGGTGTTTAACTTCTTTGTGTTTAGTCCTAGAGTGACAGATCGGGTTCTTAGTTAGGTTAATAGAACTAATGTTATCAATTAAAATTCTAGTGTTACTAAAATTTAATTGAAAGTCTTGGAGAGTCTGCTTCATCCAAAGAAGTTGAGCGACACACTCACCCATTGCAATGTACTTAGCTTCGGTAGTAGACAAGACAACACAATGTTGCTTTCTACTACACCAACTAACAAGACTCAAGCCTATGAGTCGGCAATATCCACTCGTGCTCTTCCTATTGAGTTTACTACTGGCATAATCCGAGTCGGAGAAGCTGATTAGTTCGAACTCGCTCGATCTAGGATACCAAATACCTACGTTTAGTGTTCCTTTTAGGTACCTAAAAATTCATTTGACTAGCGTTAGGTGCAACTCCTTTGCACAAGATTGAAATCTCGCACACATACTTACTGCGAAAAGTATATCAGGTCGACTCACAGTTAAGTAAAGAAAGCTACCTATCACGCTCCTATAGTACTTTAAATCGATTGCTTTTCCTTCTAAGTCATCTCCGATATTTACGTTAGTTGCCATTGGTGTATTAATTTCCATAGAATTTTGCATTCCAAATCTATTAATTAATTCCTTAGCATATTTATGTTGGTGTAACTAATTTCCTTTCCTAGTTTTTTTTATTTGTAAGCCTAAGAAAAAGGTAAGTTCTCCTACTAAGTTCATTTCGAATTCACTTTCCATTAGTAAAATGAACTCATTTAATAAGGTTGTATTAGTTGTACAAAAAATTATGCTGTCTACAAAAATTTGTGCAATAAAGATCTCTTTTCCTATTGATTTTACGAAAAGGGTTTGGTCAACTAAACCTTGATTAAATCCCTTAGACGTAAGGTAAATTGAAAGTTTTTCATACCAAGCTCTAGGAGCTTGCTTTAATCCATATAAGGCTTTTCTAAGTTTGAAGACATGGTCGGGTTTGTCTAGACTTTCAAATCCAGGTGGTTGGCTAACATAAACCTCTTCCTTAATAAACCTATTCAAAAATGCTGACTTAATGTTAGTGAAAGCCCTAGAGACAATCATGTGATGATTGTTGTATGGACTTTATTGTATCATATTCCTATTAATAAAGGCATGGTTATTATATTTACTTGTATTGGTGCCAAATAACTAAGTATAATAACGTTCTTGAGTAGTAGGTTCTTGTTAGTTATAGCCCTAGAGCCAATCATGTGATGGTTGAAAAGGGAACATTTTGTATCATATTCAATAAAGGCAAAGGATTGGTTATTATATTTACATCTTGCTTGTGCCAGCTAAATTAAATATAATAATGCCCTAGAAAAGTAGGTTCTTATCTACAGCACATCAATTGGCAGAATTGATTATGAGAGGCTGTAGAGAACACTTTCCTAAATGTTCCTAGTCAAGTATTAATATGCAAGGGCAATATTAATACATAAAGACTAGCATGTAGGTCGATTGATGACTTGATCTCACAAGTCATGGATATATGATATCAAGTTGACACATGGGTATATATTAGAGAATATATACTGAACTGACCCACCATGAGAAAGTTTCATGGATCGTTATATGAGTGTCATAAACTTTCTCATGTGACTATTGGTATGAATAGTCCTCGAACCTGAAGTCACTACGGTTCCCTACATAAGGAATTATGTACTTTGGTATCGTCAAACGTCACCCGTAACAGGGTGGACCATAAAGGCGATTACTGGGTATATAACAAATTATGCGGAGGGATGTGAGTGATGTAGATGGGATCTATCCCTCTCATATGACGAGAGTGATATCGGTGAGCCCCTTGATTGAGTAGAACTACTAAAACGCATGGCCATGCTCAAATGAGTCAATATGAGATATTGAGCTCATTTGTTTGAGTTAGTTTACTCAGGGATCAAGAAACACATAGATTGATCGAGGATGACACGGTCTATGCCTCATTGGTCAATCTGATATCAAGGATAGAAGGACACGGTCATACATTATAGTAGTCACGGAAAGGTTAGTCGGATCTTGACTTATTTCGTAACTTGGGTAGCAATGATGTATTGCTAGATGCCTCTCATTGCTTGTGTATCTAAAAGAGTTTAGATCCACTGCCAACGTTATGAGAGCCTATAGGGTCACACACAAAGAGCATGATGATTAGAAGAATTAGTGCATTCTAGTTTGACTAGAATAATTTGGGAATAAGCTTAAGTACAAAATTGTTTTTGGACTTTAAGCTTAATGAGAATTTTAGCTTATTGATTTAATGATATTAATTCAATATGTTACCTTATTAATTTAATGAGATTAATTCAATATGATAACATAAGCTTATTGAATTAATAAGATTAATTCAACATGCATGAATGCCACACAAGCATGCCACATAAGCATGCCACCTAAGCTAGATAAGGTGGGCTTATTGAATTAATAAGATTAATTCAACATGCATGAATGCCACACAAGCATGCCACATAATCATGCCACCTAAGCTAGATAAGGTGGAAGGAGACAAAGTGGTTTTTGTCTCCTTAAAGTGGCCGGCCAAACAAGGTGTCTCAATGCAATGGATTGCATTGAATGGTAGGAGGTGAAAGGGTTTTTCCAACCCTATAAAAGACTCCATGGAGTGGCCGGCCAAAGTGTGATTGTGGTTGTGTGAGAGCTTGAGAGCTTGGTGGAAGCTTTGGTTGTGTGGTTTTGTGAGTGTAGGCTAGCAAGAAGAGTAGTCTTCTTCTTCCCTTCTCTTTTTCCCTAGCTTCCTCTCCTTTAGGGACTTCTCTAGCAAGAAGTAAAGGAGAGCCCTTCTAGTTTTTCTTTTGTGAGACAAGAGCTTGCTCGTGTGGATACGTATAGAGGCACAGACATTTGAACGTGCTAAAGATCCAACAAACCAAAAGGAAAAGCGGGATTAACAAGGGCACGCAACAAAGGTAATCCTCTCCTATAAGATAGGTTTGGTTTTAGAGAAATTTATTTTGTACGAGGTTTTCTTTCGCAAGGATCACTAGGAAGGGATGCTAATTTTTCCATTGCGCATATGCTATTTAGCATATAGAAATCCCTACAGTTCTTATCTATATCAATCGATTGGTTGAATCGATAATGAGATGATATAGAGAACACTACTCTTAATCATTCCTAGTCAAGTATTAACATTCAGGGACAATGTTAATGCATAGAGACTAGCATGTAGGTCAACACGATGACTTGATCTCGCAAGTCATGGATATGAGATATCAAGTTGACACATGGGTAGGCATTGGAGAATGTATACTAAATGACCCGCCATGAGAAAGTATCATGGATCATTATATGAGTGTCATATACTTTCTCATGTGACTATTAGTATGACTATTAGTCCTTGGACCTGAAGTCACCATGGTTCCCTATATAAGGAGTTGCATACTTTGGCTTCGTCAAACATCACCCGTAAATGGGTAGACTATAAAGGCGATTACTGGGTATGTAACAAATTATGTGGAGGGATGTGAGTGATGTAGATGGGATCTATCCCTCCTATATGACGGGAGTGACATCGTTATTCTTGATAGAGTGAGACCACGAAGTGCATGGCCATGCCCAAATGAGTCAATATGAGATATTGAGCTCATTTGATTAGAGTGAGTCTACTTGGAGTTCAAGATATAGATTGTACCGAGGATGACACGGTTTATGCCTCAATTGGTCAATCTAGATGTCATATTGTGAGAGTCACAATTAGTAGTCACAAAGGTGATGTTGGAGCTCAACATTCTTGTAACTTGGGTAGCAATGATGTGTTGCTAGATACCGCTCATTATTTATGTTCCTAAATTGGTTTAGGAGCATTGCTAACGTAACAAGAACCTATAGGGTCACATACAAAGGGAAATTAGATGGAGATTAGGTTCATATGATGAACCATGAGGATTAGGTTCATGGGATGAACCAAATTGGATTTAGAGTAATCCAAATTAGACTAATTGAGTTTGACTCAATTTGATTCAAGTGTTGAATGAGTCTAATTTAGATTTGATTCATTGAGTCAATTTAAATTAATGAATATAGATTCATTAAATCAAATTTGTTGGTGCAATCAGACCCAAAGGATGTTTTTGGTGATTGACAAGGGTTTAAGTCAAGGTGATAATTATGTGTTATCTCATACGGTTGTTTGAGATGTATTTTCAGGAAATCTCTTGTAGGTCGAGGACTGGATGCAAGATTGATGAAGACCCGGACGTGGAGTCCTGGCAAGTGAAGACCCGGACGTGGAGTCCTGGCAAGTGAAGACCCGGACGTGGAGTCCTGGCAAGTGAAGATCCGGACGTGGAGTCCTGGCAAGTGAAGACCCGGACGAGGAGTCTTGGCAGTGAAGTCCCGGAGGCGTGGCCTCTTGGCAGTGAAGACCCGGACAGGGAGTCTTGGCACGAAGTCCCGGAGATGATTCCTGGCATGGAAGACCTATGAACAGTAATTCATAGGCATCAGGTAAAGGTGGTAGTCGAGGTGACGCCTCGACTGGAACCTACTGCTCTTGTCGAGCAGCAGGTTGACTCATACCAGTCGAGGCGATGCCTCGACTGATGCTTGGTTCAACTAAGTAGACGCAAGGAGGTGTCGACTGAGAGCTCGACTGCTCTGAACAAATAGCAGGTTCTCGATCAGATTGAGCTGAGGCGCCTCGACTGAGGTTATTTCTTACGAGCAGAGGCAAGCCACAGTCGGTTGATGTCTCGACTGTGGCCTGTATGTTCGTAGGAAAACCGACAGCAGTCAAGGCGGTGACTCGACTAGAGCTTTGATCCAACGGAACAGACGCAAGGGACTGTCGACTGGGAGCTCGACTGTTGCTCCGTTCAGTTGGAACCAAAGCCTACCAGTCGAAGAGGCAACTCGACTAGAGCTTTAATCCAACGAGCGAAGAGGATTGTCGAGCTCGATTGCTCGCTTTGAACCAAAGCCCCCAAGACGTCGGATCATCGCCTCGACTGGACCTATGTTTTCAACGGAAATAAAACTAATTATGGTCCAAATCTTACTGTTGAAGCCATTAATAAATACCAATTAATACTCCAGTCGAGGCACCAGTCGAGGCGACTCGACTGGGCGGGTAAAAAAGCCCTAATCAGGCTCCAGCTATCAAGTATTCTGGGCTTATATATTTCAAAGTTAAGAGTAGAAAAAGAAGAACTTACGACATTTTCTGAAGAAAGACACGAGGGAAAAAGCTTCTTCATTCTTAAAAGCCTTGATCATCCAACAGGAGTGTAAACGATTCAGCAAGCAAGAAGCATTTTCATTCACTCAAATCAGACTGCATCGCTTCTTCATTCTCTGTAAGCTTTCTTGTAACGTTTCTGATAAACTGTGTAAAAGGGTTTCTCCACCTTCGGTGTATCACTGAGAAGGAGAAGTTTATAGTGGTGGTGTACATCACTAGAGCCGACGAGGGCTCAACCGTGGAGCAGGGACTTGTGTTCCGAACCACGTAAAATTGGTGTGTTTGCATTTGTCATTCTTTCTGTATTCGTTTTCTTGTTTCCGCTGCGTACTAATCATTGTTGAAGGGTACAACGAATCGAAAAGATGAGCATAGCTATTCATTCCCCCCCCTTTCTAGCGACGCCAACGATCCTACAATTGGTATCAGAGCAAGGTGCTCTTCTTCGGATTCACAACCACAAGAGCAAGTTCAAATGGCAATGCAAGAAGGTTACAACACAAACAGGCCTCCATTCTTTGACGGAATGAACTTCCAGTATTGGCGAAGCCGGATGGAGTACTATCTCATGACTGAGATAGATATGTGGTTTTCGGTAACCGAAGGCTTCACGACACCGATGGACGTAGAAGGCAAAGTACTTGAGTCTGGAAGGTGGACTGTAGAACAAAAATGCAAGGCGCAAGCAAATGCTAAGGCCACCGTGACTCTGCAATGTGGTCTAGCGAAGGATCAACTCAACAAAGTGGGTCCGTTCAACAAACAAGTAAGATCTCGGAATAAACGATAGAACCGAAGGGACAAGAGACTCGAGGATAGCAAAGCCAGATCTCTACATGAACCAGCTACAAAATCTTGCTATGAAAGATGGCGAGACTGTTGGTGAGTTGAATGGAAGGTTCAAGGAAGTATTGAATGGGCTGCATTCAATCGGAGAAAATTTGGAGAACAGAGACATTATTAGGTACGTCCTAAAGTCTTTTCCCCGAAATGCTTTGTGGTCATCTATGGTAGATGCCTACAAAGTATCAAGGGATTTGTCTACTATAAAGTTGGATGAATTATTTTGTGAAATGGAATTACATGAGCAAGCTAACAAGGGTCCAAAAGAGAAAGGTATTGCTTTTGTTGCAGGTGAGCAATACAAGGAGAACAAGAAAAAGGAGAAGAAGAAGGAGTCATCTTCATCCTCATCTGAGACAAATAGTGACAGTGACGACGAGTCCTCATCCAGCGAGGTAGCCAATTACATGAGGAGGATGATGAAGAGAAGCAGAAAGTACAATAAGAAGGATGTAAAGAAAAAGGAGAAGAAGAGGAAAGGTAAGTCATCACATAAATTTAAAGGTAAATCTGATGTGGTTTGTTTTGAGTGTAACAGGAAAGGGCACATCAAGAGTGAATGTCCTGATCTCAACAAGAAAGAGGACAAGTCCAAGAAGAAGAAGGCGTTGAGGGCAACATGGGATGACTCTTCTTCCAGTTCCTCAGAAGATGAAGACAGGGCAAAAGGAGCCAAGCATACGACACTAATGGCGTTTGATCACACAGATTCAGATGAGTCTTCACGGAAGGACACATCATCATCATCATCTGATGATGAGGTAACATCTCCTGAACTAGATAAATTGTATGAAACAGTAGCATGCTTAACTAATGCCTTGAGTAGATCAAAAAATAAAGTTAAGATGTTAAAATCAGAATTAGAGGATCTTAAAACTCAGGATTCTGTTCCTGCAGAAATTAGGATTGATACTTATGAAATCGAAAAACTTAGGGAAGAAAAAATTTCTTGAGAGCACAAGTTGATGATCTCAAGTGCACACTTGAGAGATTCACAACAAGCTCTCAAACTCTTAACATGATTTTAGATGCCCAAAGGGCAGTTTACAACAGAGCAGGAATAGGCTACAAACCAACAAAAAGGGAATTCAGTTTCATGTCATTAGTCAATAGAACTCATGTTGGTAAAGCAAACACAACTAAGGCGTGGATTCCTAAACAATATGTCGTAAATGCTAATGGACCCAAAATCTGGGTTCCAAAAGATCTTGTTTTTCGTGTTTGATTAGGTACCGTAGGGGAGTATCCAATGATGTGGGTCATAGATAGCGGATGCTCCAAGCACATGACCGGGGACTCCACAAAGTTTGCTACATTTAAAAACAGGAGTAAAGGTATTGTTTCTTTTGGTAATAGTGGCAAACTAAAAGTCATAGGAGTAGGAGACATAGTAATATCTGAACAATTTAGGATTAAGAATGTTCTGCTAGTTAGAGGAATGGTTTTTAATTTGTTAAGTGTCAGTCAATTATGTGATGAAGGATATAGAGTAGAATTTTATTCAACTAAATGCTTAATTAAACATAATGAAACCGATACTATCATGCTAGTAGGGACGAGGAAGGAAAATATATATCAAGTTCAATTTAGTAGTGCTACTAACCTGCGTGTGAAGTGTTTTCTGTCCAAAGAAGATGAATCATGGCTATGGCATCGGAGACTAGCACACGTCAACATGAAAAATATCAAGAGGTTGGCCAAGGAAGAGCTTGTGCGGGGTCTACCATTGCTCAAGTACGAAAAGGACAAGCTATGTGATGCATGTCAAAAAGGTAAACAAATAAGAGCATCACATAAAAGCAAGAACACTGTAAGTACTTTAAATGCTTTAGATTTATTGCATTTAGATTTGTTTGATAGTAGCTCCACAAAAACCTTGAATGGAAGTAGATATTGCTTGGTAGTAGTAGATGATTATACTAGATATACATGGACTTTCTTTCTCAAACATAAGGATCAAACATTAGAAATTTTTATTCCTTTTTGTAGAAGAATTGAAAATGAGAAAAACTCAACAATTAAAATAATTAGGAGTGATCATGGAGGAGAATTTGAAAATATGAGGTTTAAGGAATTCTATTCAGAAAAGGCTATAAACATGAGTTTTCCACTCCTAGGACACCATAACAAAATGGTGTGGTAGAGAGGAAGAATAGAGCTTTGCAAGAAGCTGCGAGGAGTATGCTAAATGAGTATACTCTTCCTAGTTACTTGTGGGCTGAGGCAATTAACACTGCATGCTATGTTCAAAACAGAGTTTTGATACATAGATTCTTAGGAAAAACACCTCATGAACTATGGTTTGGAAAACCACCAACAGTCAAACATCTTAGGGTTTTTGGTTGCATGGTTTTCATTTTAAACACTAAGGATCATCTAGGAAAATTCACTGCAAAAGCAGATGAAGGTGTTCTGTTAGGATATTCCCTCACTAGTAAGGCTTATCGAGTTTACAACAAACGAACAAATTTGGTTGAGGAATCATCAAACATGGTTTTTGAGGAATGTAAAGACCAAATTGATTCTAAGGATAATAGTGATGCAGTAAAGGTCAAACTCAAAAGATTAAGTTTGAAGGAGGACACAAGTGTAGGGGGAGTCAAATCTGACTCCGAAAATGAAAAATCTAGATCAGAAGGGTCATTGCTTGAGATTGTATCTAACAATGAGGTTCAAGAAACATCTCAAATACCAAGATCCACTAGAATGGGCACTAGTCATTCCCTAGACCAAGTTGTTGGAGACATCCATCAAGGGGTGAGGACAAGATCATACTTTAGAAATGAAATGAATCAAGTAGCATTAATCTCTGAAATTGAACCAAAAGTAATTGATGAAGCTTTGCTTGATCTGGACTAGATTATAGCAATGCAGGATGAATTGGGACAATTCGAGAGAAGTCAAGTTTGGGATTTAGTTCCAAGACCTGATCAAGCTACCATAATAGGAACCAAATGGGTATTCAAGAATAAATAAAATGATAAAGGAGAAATAGTGAGAAATAAAGCTAAGTTAGTTGCCAAAGGATACAATCAAATTGAGGGACTTGATTATGGTGAAACTTATGCACCCGTGGCTAGGTTAGAATCCATTCGATTAATGCTAGCATTTGCAGCATATAGAGGATTCAAATTATATCAAATGGATGTGAAGTCAGCATTTTTGAACGGGTTTATAAAGGAAGAGGTTTATGTTGAACAACCACCGGGATTTGAAAATTCTGAATTTCCAAATCACATGTATAAGCTCAAGAAGGCTCTTTATGGGATGAAACAAGCACCTCGTGCTTGGTACGAAAGGTTGTCAATTTTTCTAGTTGAGAAGGGTTTTAGAAGAGGTCAAATTGATCCCACACTTTTTCTGAAAAGAAACGGTGAAGACATATTTGTAGCTCAGATTTATGTCGATGACATAATCTGTGGTTCAAACAATAGGAATTATCTCAATGAATTCATAGAACACATGGAGAGTGAGTTTGAGATGAGTCTAGTAGGGGAGTTGACATTTTTCCTTGGACTTCAAATCAAACAAACCAAAGAAGGAATTCATGTTTGTCAATCAAAATATGCCATGGAGTTGTTAAAAAGATTCAACATGGAAAATGTTAAGGAGGTTGCCACTCCAATGGCACAAAACACTCATCTAGATAATGATGTAGATGGTAAACCTGTTGATCTAAAGCATTATAGGAGTGCCATAGGTAGTCTTTTATATCTTACAGCAAGTAGACCTGATATAGTATTTGCTGTGGGCATGTGTGCACGATATCAATCGTGTGCTAAAGAGTCTCATTGGGTTGCTGTTAAAATAATTATGAGATATCTTAAAGAAATAATATCAGTTGGACTGTGGTATCCCCGAACTGAGTCTTTTGATTTAGTAGGCTATACAGATTCAGATTATGCAGGATGCAAACTAGATAGAAAAAGTACTAGCGGGGGCTGTCAATTCCTAGGTTGACTTTAGTTGGTTGGTCAAGTCGAAAGCAACATTGTGTTGCTCTTCCACCACCGAGGCCGAGTACATAGCCATGGGAGAGAGTGTGTCACAATTGTTATGGATGACTCACACATTGGAGGATTATGGTTTTTCATATAAGAACGCAAGTGCTATGTGATAATATTAGCACGATCAACTTAACAAAAACCCACCATCATTCCAGAACAAAACACATTGAAGTGAGACATCACTTCATTAGGGATCATGTAGCAAGAGGAGATATTATACTCAATTATGTTGAGTCTAAGGCGAATCTTGCTGATATTTTCACAAAACCTCTTCCAGAAAATGAATTTAGTCATTTAAGAAGAGAGTTGGGAATGTGTGCAGCTGAGTGAAAACTCTCCGTGATCATAAGGACTAATTCATAAGTTCAAAAGAAATGGGAAAATAATGTTTGGGATACCTGTGGAAAACATCTCACACAAATCATAGGATTAACTATGCTTGTGTATTGCTAGATAGGGGTGAGATGTTAGGAGCAACCAATTTACTCAAATTGCTTGTTATGATGTATAACTTGAGTAATGCGGTTGAAAACTGCATGAATCATTAAGTTGACCAATTATGGGGAAGACCAATACATAATTCATGTGTATTTGGTTTAAAAACATAATTGGACATTCCAACCAAGTAAAATTGGTTGGACATCTTAAATAATGATAAAACTCAAGTGAAACATCCAATATATGTTTGATATTGTCGATAGAGTATATTGTCACTTTTAAAATGTTTTAAATACCAAAATACAATGAATTTGGAACTTAAAATATCTAAGACAAAAACGAACCTTCAGAATAACAGTCGAGGCATTTCAATAATCGCCTCGACTGACAGAGGGTGTGAGCAAACAGAAGCGAGGTGCATTCGATTAGCGCCTCGACTGATATAACAGTCGAGGCGTTCAACTTATTGCCTCGACTGCGTAACTAAGAAATATATAAGGAAATTCACTTATCGCCTCTCCCAAATTCACTTACTTTTATATAAGAAATAACAGTCGGACTCAGCAGGACCATCATCTTCAGCAGCTTAGTTTTTGTTTTTCTTTTTATCTGTATGAACAGTTTGAATTCAAGAAAATATATATATCAGGATGTTTTGGGTGACGTTTTGGGTGTATGCTTGTATATTTATTTCTAATATCTCTGTGTATGTAGGTTTGTTTTTTTAGCTATCATGAACAGGGATATTACAACAAATATTAAGGAAAATTATGTCAAATTTTTCTTCCGGTGGTTTATATCTTTCTTTAGAAATGCACGACTGACATTTATCTTGCTAAAATATATTGTTAGTGCATTTGATAACCTAAGGGTAATGAATTCAGGGGGAGTGCTTCTATAAGCAACTTTTCTTTTTGGCTGTTTGCCAAAGGGGGAGAAGATGGGCTTTAAGTTTAATTTAACCTGAAAGTAAAACTTTTTGAACTACTCATCTGTATCTCTTCTTTTTGCATATTAAATTTCGAGTACGTTATATTGTGCTATAATTTCATCACCTAAACTTAAACCGTATTGTCAAACATCAAAAAAGGGGGAGATTGTTGGTGCAATCAGACCCAAAGGATGTTTTTGGTGATTGACAAGGGTTTAAGTCAAGGTGATAATTATGTGTTATCTCATATGGTTGTTTGAGATGTATTTTCAGGAAATCTCTTGTAGGTCGAGGACTGGATGCAAGATTGATGAAGACCCGGACGTGGAGTCCTGGCAAGTGAAGACCCGGACGTGGAGTCCTGGCAAGTGAAGACTCGGACGTGGAGTCCTGGCAAGTGAATACCCGGACGTGGAGTCTTGGCAAGTGAAGACCCGGACGAGGAGTCTTGGCAGTGAAGTCCCGGAGGCGTGGCCTCTTGGCAGTGAAGACCCGGACAGGGAGTCTTGGCACGAAGTCCCGGAGATGATTCCTGGCATGGAAGACCTATGAACAGTAATTCATAGGCATCAGGTAAAGGTGGTAGTCGAGGTGATGCCTCGACTGGAACCTACTGCTCTTGTCGAGCAGCAGGTTGACTCATACCAGTTGAGGCGACGCTTCGACTGATGCTTGGTTCAACTAAGAAGACGCAAGGAGGTGTCGACTGAGAGCTCGACTGCTCTGGACAAACAACAGGTTATGACTGTATCAGTCGAGGCAGCACCTCGACTGAGGTTATTTCTTACGAGAAGAGGCAAGCCACAGTCGGTTGATGTCTCAACTGTGGCCTGTATGTTCGTAGGAAAACCGACAGCAGTCGAGGCGGCGACTCGACTAGAGCTTTGATCCAATGAATGCACGACGCAAGGGACCGCTGACCGAGCTTTATCATTTGCTCTGTCTTGGAACCAAAGCCTGCCAGTCGAAGCGACGACTCGACTAGAGCTTTAATCCAACGGAACAGAAGCAAGGGATCCGATCGAGCTCATTGCTCTGTTTAGTTGGAACCAAAGCCTGCCAGTCAAGGCATCGGATCATCGCCTCGACTGGACCTATGTTTTCAACGGAAATAAAACTAATTATGGTCCAAATCTTACCGTTGAAGCCATTAATAAATGCCAATTAATGCTCCAGTCGAGGCACCAGCCGAGGCGACTCGACTGGGCGAGCAGAAAAGCCCTAATCATGCTCGAGCTATCAAGTATTCTGGGCTTATATATTTCAAAGTTAAGAGTAGAAAAAGAAGAACTTACGACATTTTCTAAAGAAAGACATGAGGGAAAAATCTTCTTCATTCTTAAAAGCCTTGATCATCCAACAGGAGTATCAACGATTCAGCAAGCAAGAAGCATTTTAATTCACTCTGAAATCTGTACTCGTTTTACTGCTTCTTCATTGTCTACTATAAGCTTTCTTGTAACGTTTTTGATAAACTGTGCAAAAGGGTTTCTCCACCTTCGGTGTATCACTGAGAATGAGAAGTTTATAGTGGTGGTGTGCATCACTAGAGCCGACGAGGGCTCAACCGTGGAGTAGGGACTTGTGTTCCGAACCACGTAAAATTGGTGTGTTTGCATTTGTCATTCTTTCTGTATTCGTTTTCTTGTTTCCGCTGCGTACTAATCATTGTTGAAGGGTACAAGGAATCGAAAAGACGAGCGTAGCTATTCATTCCCCCCCTTTCTAGCGACGCCAACGATCCTACAAAATTGACTTGAATCAAGTGGTTAGATTTGATCAACCATGAGAGATAAGAGGTCAAGTTTGACTTGACTTGAGAGGGAAGATGAATGGTCAATTTTGACTTGGCCAATTGCTATGTCATGGTGACATGGCATGTGGGCCGGCCAATGATGATGTTCCACATCATCATGGACTTATCATGTGGTGCCACCTCATGAGGGACACCAAGAGCCATGGAGTTACATGCATGCATGTAACCCCCACCCATTGAAGTGGTCGACCACTTCTCATTAGATGAGAATTCATTTTTTGGTGGTAACTCCATCTTCTTCTTCCTTGGATCTTCTTCCTCTCAAGCTCTCCCAACCTCCTTGGCCGAAACTTCCATGAGTGCTAGCACACTCTAGGTTGTGTTTCTCCACCATTTGTCGGTGTGGATACCAATAGAGGAGTGTTCACTTGACACTCTTGAGTTCCGACAAAGCTTTTGGACGAGCGGGATAAGCGAAGGGCATCGCTACGAGGGTAATGCTCTCATCTTGTAGATCTAAGGTAGATCTAGGATCTTTAAACACATACATGTTTTATTTTTATATCTTCGCACGGATCCATGGCCGGGCTTCCGAGGTTTCCGCAATGCAAAAAGCAGTTTTTGCGGCTCGAAAAATCCCAACACTTAATATCCATTTGAAATAATTTGAAACCTCGATGTGCAATGTAGGCTAATAACATTCTAATCGATTCAAGTCTAGCTATGGGTGCATATGTTTCATCATACTCTAACCCCTCTACTTGACTAAATCCTTTAGCAACTAACCTATCCTTATTCCTAACAACATCTCCTTTATTAACAAGTTTGTTTTGAAATACCCACCTTGTTCCAATTATTGTTTTCCCCTTGGGTAGGGGTACTAATTCCCAAACTTGACTCCTAGTAAATTGAGTTAACTTTTCTTGCATGGATATAATCCAATCAGGGTCAAGAAGAGCTTGTTCAATTGTTTTGAGTTCGATTTTTTAGATGAGTGAAATTTGGATTAGGTTTCTATAGGACGCTCTAGTTCGAACCCCTAGATTAGGATCACCTATTACTTGATCAATAGGATGATTTGCTTGTAACCTAGATTGATTTGGGTTAGGATTTATACTAGACTTGTTTTGATGGTTAGGTTCAGGTCTAGCATCATTTTCAATTTGTTCATTAATCAATTCTACTTCGGGTTTTGGGGTTTTGGAGTTTTGTTTTCTTCATCAAATACTACGTTGATTGTTTCTTCTATTTTTAAGGATTTTTTGTTATACACTCTATATGATTTACTAGTGGTTGAGTATCCTAGAAAGGTTTCGGTACTAGTTTTAGAGGTGAATTTCCCTAAGTAATCCTCAATTGTTAATATGTGTACCCTACATCCAAAAACCCTAAAATACTTAATGTTTGGTAATTTTTCGTAATAGATTTCATATGATGTTTTAAGGTGTCTTCTAACTAATTGAATCCTATTTTGAATATAGTAGGTCGTATTGACCGCTTCTGCCCAAAACCTATTAGGTAGGTTGTACTAATTCAACATTGTTCTAGCGACTTCTTTTAAGGTTCTATTTTTACATTCAGCTAGACCATTTTGTCGAGGGGTCCTAAGGCAGGAGAACTCATGGTGGTACCCATTTTGGTTACAAAAGTCGGTGAACCTATGATTTTCGAATTTACCACTATGATCGCTTCTAATTTTCTTTATCTTAAGATTCATCTCATTTTCTATTAATTTGTATAGATTGGTGAGTTGATCTAAGGTTTTACTTTTATGTTTTAAAAATCTAACCCATGTGAACCTAGAGTAGTCATCGACTATAACTAGACAGTATTGGCTTCCATTTAGTGACTTGGCTCCACGAGAATCAAAGAGGTCTAAGTGTAGGAGCTCAAGTACACTTTTAGTTCTTTCTTGATTAGTTAGTTGATGTGAGGTCCTAGTTTGTTTACCTTGTTGACAAGCATCACAAATTTTATTTTCTAGATTATTTCGGTTGGGTAGACCTCTAACTAAGCCACTCTGACTCATTTTGTTTATAAGTCTAGGATGAGAGTGGTCGAGTCGTCGGTGCCACAACCATGATTCCTCTTGTTGTGTCATCAGACACTTGGTTGAGGAGTTAGGTAAATTGATTGTGTAAATGTTGTTGGAGGATCAGTGGCTAGAGGGGGGGGGGGTGAATAGCCTTCTTCGTAGATGGTGGAGTTTGATCGCTTCTTAATCGTCTACACTTAGGATTAGCGCAACTGAAATACAAATAATAAAGACAATTAAGAAACAATGCTAACAAACCGATGTAATGTGATTCACGACAATTGCCGCTAGTCCACGACCCGATTCGTTCCAGGTGAATCACTCCTTCAAATCAATCACTATTCTCTCCTTTGCACCAAGCAAGGTAGAGGTAAACCTTTTCTTACAAGAATCACTCCTCTTACAATATGATTAAAATTAGCTCAAGGAAGAGGATTGAAAACATGTTGGGCCCTTGGGAGATGTTTAGAGGTTAAGCATTAACCATCCTAAGTCACCCAAGGCCCCTTCTTATAGAGAAGAAGTCATTCTTCCTGTTGGGCACCTAGCAGTTGACTGATGCAGCCATCAGTCGACTGCTGTTGTAGTCGTTGCCTCGCAACGGCTTCATCCACGTTGGATTCCAACCAACGACTCCCACATCAGTCGACTGATCTTCCCATCAATCGAATGATGGAGCCAACAATCGAGTGGTTGACGAGTTCACTCGACTGCCAAACATCTCGCGTCTCAAACCTCACCATTAGTCGATCGATCTTCCCATCACCAATCGATGTCGCGATCAATGATCGCCATCCCTTGGTAGTCAACTATTCGGCTAGAACCAGCCCAATCGAACACCAGTCGAGTCCAATCAACCTAGAGCAGTTGACTGCTACATATAGCAGTCGACTAGTGTCGGGTAAAACCTCAAACTAACTTTTGTTGAGCCTCCGACACTTGACTTAGCCATTCGGCCAAGTTCACCTATGAGCTACCCCGTCCTGGGTTACAATCGCTCACTCTCATCTCCCCTTGGAGTCCCTCGCCTTGAAGTTCTCTTCGTCCAGCCACGCCCCTAGGATGCTCCAAGTGCACAGCTTCGCAATGCCATCCTTCGCATCTCACCATGAAGTCTACTTCCTTTGGCTTCACTCCAATGCTCCTCGTCTGGCGGTACCTCGGATGCACCAAGTACACGACTTCCGTAATGCTATCCTTCACCGACTCAAAGACCGAGTCATGAGATGGTGATCTTGCCAATGCTTTCGCCAAGTGTGAATTACTAAGTCCTGTATGCCTTCAACACACATATCAAATCCATAACAACCTAACTTAAACCTTTGCCACACACATCAAAACACATCATTCATGGGTTGATTGCCCTAACAATCTCCCCCTTTTTGATGTGTAGCAACCTTGCTTAAGTTAGGTGAAACATTAATCAAAATACATAAGGAAAGCATGTAAAGCATAGATATCAAACATGAATATCAACTCCCCCTTAATACATGCAACTCCCCCTTAACACTTGCTAATTCCCTCTAGCATGATTAACTTAAACCCTAATATTTCTCCCCCTTTGACACCATCAAAAACATCTAACATAAGTTATATAAGCATGACATCAAATATAGGGAAAGAAAATACCATATTCAAACTCAAAACTTGATAAACCAGCCTACTGTGCTCGTGCACAGTACATCAGTCAACTGAATTAGAGCATCAGTCGACTGACACCTAATTTTCAGAATTTTTTGATTTCGGAACCCGATTTTAGAAATGCATTAAAAATTCTAGGGAAATCGAAAAATCATGAAATTTGGGGAACATATTTCTCATAAGTCCCTTTATCAGCGAAAAATGATTTTTCATGAAAATTCATTTTATTTTCAAAAATTAAGCAAAAACTCAAAAGTTTGAAAATCACTAAAGTTTTTATCAACTTGAAAGCCTAGTTTTGCCTTGAATTATTTTAAAACATGAACATACAAATTATCAAACATAAAATAGTTTTAAAGCATTTGAAATATCCAACCATGATCTTTGGGTAATATTTCTATGAATTAAACATATGCTCTCCCCATGATTGGTCTATTATTGCTATCATGACACCTATAATGACTCATCAAAATGTTATAATCATAAGTGAGTCATTTGTATCATCCTAACATCTCACCCATGCTATGTTTTCAATCAAGTTAGCCTACAGTGAGTGTGAGATGAACCTAAAGGTATTTATACTTAACCATCAATTTTCATGCAATTCTACCAAGGTTAAGTATCTATATCCTAAAACACCCAATATGATCATAAAATCACATATTATCAATCATGATCAAATATTTTCAATTATTGCATATCATGATCATAAATCAAATATTATAATGATTCCATATTATGATCACATTATCATCACCCAACACTATAAATAAAAAATTATTACCCACATCATCCTAAGTCAACCATTCAATATGATATAAATAAAGTCCATTATGGTTGACTATCCTAGGGTTTTTCTAACCCTTAAGGATTGACTTGGGAACCCAATATAGATTCTTTCCAATTGGGTTCACCAAATACTCCTTAGGGATCCATTTTCTAGCTACCATTGTATTTTTAGCTTGAACCCTAGCAATTAGGCAATGCTAGGCCTTTTCATTTTTGTTTCCCTTATATCCTAGGCCTTTCTTATTAAAACTAGCCCTTTGGCTCCCAATAATCATGTTTAGGGTGTTGGAGCCAATTTGAATTTTCTAAGGCTTTAGTTAGGAAGTCTACCTTTTCCCTTAGAGCCTTATTTTCTTCAATACATGCATCATTAGTCATAGAAGAAGAAGCATTGACATTTAAACATGCATTTTCTAGCTTTTCTTCTAATTTCCTAATATCATCAAGCATGCATTTATTTTTCTTTTTAGTCTTAAACAAATCCCTAGTTAAGCTTGAAATCATAGAAACAATCTTTTTAGGGGAAAGATTCGTTACCATACTTTCCATATCTTCTTCCTCCAATTCTGATGAGGATGAAGATGAAGCTCCCCCTTTACTTGAGCTCTCCTCACTTGAACTTGTTTCTTCTTTTTTCGAGGAGGAGTCCAAATCTTCTATTGCCATAAGGGCAAGGCTTGTGAAGGCTTTATCTTCCTCCGATGAGGATGGATCATCCCATGTTGCCTTGTGTGCCTTGGCCTTCCCTTTTTCTTTTGCTTTCTTCCTTCATCCTTCTTCTTGCTCCCATTCTTCATCTCTTATTTCTTTCTTATTTCTTCTTTGTTTTTGTTCAAGAGGGGGACAATCATCCCTTATGTGTCCCTCTCCTTGGCAATTATAACAAATGATCTTCCTTCTAGGCCTTCTTCCCCTATCATGAGATTTATTAAATTTAAAGCTTTTCAATGCATGCCTTACCTTCCTTACCATGTATGCTTCCTCATTGCTATCCATGGAGGAGGAGAATTTTTCATCCGATGAGGAAGGTGACGTCTCCTTTTTCTTCTTCCCTTTGTTGGCTACTAAGGCTAGTCCCCTTGATGGCTGAATTGGCTCTTCTACTACTCCTTCAAGCCTTGTTTCATGGAGCTCCATGGTGGAGGAAAAACTCTTCTAGAGTTCTTACCTCTAGATTTTTTGAAATATAAAAGGAGTCCACCATAGAGCTCCACTTTGAGAACCAGGGAAATGCATTAATAGCTTTTATGATCATATCCCAGTTCGATATCTTCTCACCTACACTTGATAACCCATTAATAATTTCTTTAAATCTAGAGTGTAGTGATAATACCTTTTCTCCCTTGTCAAGTTTGATATTGTTCAATTGGGGGTGGAAAAGATCCCTTCTTGCAAGCTTTGCTTTATAGGTGCCTTCATGAAGCTCAATCAATTTCTCCCACATCTCCTTGGCGCTTGTACATTCTCCTATCTAGTTTATCTCTTGTTGAGGGAGCACATTGTATAAGTGATGTTTGACTTTTGAGTTCGCCAAGTGCTCCTCTCTTTGCTTCTTGGTCCATCTCGATTTCTCTAGTGGCTCCCCTTCTTCATCCCTAGGCATCTCGAAACCGTTTTCCATTATTAACATAATATCGAAGTCGATTTTGAAAAATACCTCCATTTGCTTTTTCCACCAAGCGAATTCCCCCTCGAACTTAGGTGGATGAATGTTTGAGCCAGCCATCTTTGTTGTCGTGCTTGTTACGGCGGTGAGTCCGGTGACAAGCAACCTTGGCTCTGATATCATTTGTTGGAGGATCGGTGGCTGGCTAGAGGGGGGTGAATAACCTTCTTCATAGATGGTGGAGTTTGATCGCTTCTTAATCTTCTACACTTAGGATTAGCGCAACAGAAATACAAATAATAAAGACAATTAAGAAACAATGCTAACAAACCGATGTAACGTGGTTCACGGCTCTTGCCGCTAGTCCACGACCCGATTCGTTCCAGGCGAATCACTCCTTCAAATCAATCACTATTCTCTCCTTTGCACCAAGCAAGGTGGAGGTAAACCTTTTCTTACAAGAATCAATCCTCTTACAATTTGATTGAAATAAGCTCAAGGAAGAGGATTGAAAATGTGTTGGGAACTTGGGAGATGTTTAGAGGTTAAGCATTAACCATCCCAAGTCACCCAAGGCCCCTTCTTATAGAGAAAAAGCCATTCTTCCCGTTGGGAACCTAGCAGTCGACTGATGCAACCATCAGTCGACTGCTGTTGTAGCCGTTGCCTCGCAACGACTTCATCCACGTTGGATTCCAACCAATGGCTCCCACATCAGTCGACTGATCTTCCCATCAGTCAACTGATGGAGCCAACAGTCGAGTGGTCGACGAGATAACTCGACTGCCAAATGTTCTGTGCCCAAAACCCTCACCATCAGTCGACAGATCTTCCCATCAGTCGACTGATGCTATCGGCAGTCGACTGCCATCACTTGGCAGTCAACTGTTCAGCAAGAACCAGCCCAGTCATACACTGGTCAAGTCCAATCGACCTAGAGTAGTCGACTGGTGTCGGGTAAAACCTCAAACCAACCTTTGGTTGAGCCTCTGACACTTGACTTAGCCATTCAGCCAAGTTTACCTATAAGCTACCGCGTCCTGGGTTACAATCACTCACTCTCATCTCCCCTTAGAGTCCCTCGCCTTGAAGTTCTCTTCGTTTAGCCATGTCCCTCGGATGCACCAAGCACACGGCTTCACAATGTCATCCTTCACGTCTCGCCCTGAAGTCTACTTCCTTTGGCTTCACTCCAATGCTCCTCGTCCGGCGGTCCCTCGGATGCACCAAGCGCACGACTTCCGCAATGCTATTCTTCACTGACTCAAAGACTGAGTCATGAGATGGTGATCTTGCCAATGCTTTCGCCATGTGTGAATTACTAAGTCCTGCACGACTTCAACACACACATTAAATTCATAACAACCTAACTCAAACCTTTTCCATACACATTAAAACACATCATTCATGGGTTGATTTCCCTAACAAATGTTACTATTCCTAGTTCCTTTAAGTATATTTTTTAAGGTATCACAATTTTTAATTAGGCATTCTTTTTCTAAGAAGATGACCTTATAGTTATTATCACACAATTGACTAACTCTAAGGAGATTAAATTCAAAATGTTCAACTAAAAGTACTTGGTGAATTATGAAGTTCGAGTTTATCTCAATATCACCTAATCCGATGATTTTGAGCTTCCCGTTGTTTCTGAATGCTACCGATCCTTGGTTTTTGAATCTGACCTTCTAAAACTTTAGTCGGTCCCCAGTCATATGTCGGGAGCACCCACTGTCCAACATCCATTGATCTTACACATATAGTAGTTGGATCGGATATTGGAATTTTAAGATTTTTTTGAAAGCCTTTTAATCCTAGGTATCATTTCACCCTTTCTACATGATCAAACATGTTAACCTTATATGTTTTGTGAGATGCCTTCAATTTTAACT
Source organism: Wurfbainia villosa (assembly GCA_025175895.1). Taxonomy (NCBI): domain Eukaryota; kingdom Viridiplantae; phylum Streptophyta; class Magnoliopsida; order Zingiberales; family Zingiberaceae; genus Wurfbainia; species Wurfbainia villosa. The sequence continues at coordinate 28,586,767 of CM046000.1, read as the reverse complement.
TGATTAAATTTAGTGATTTGAAGATAATAAACCTTAGGTTAGATTAGGATTTAACCCTTAGATTATTAAGTAGACTTCTCGTGAAAATGACTTCCAGGTCATGGTGAGGCACAAAGACCTTCTTTGATCGGAACAATGACCACTTCCTTAGACAAAGCCAATTTCAAGAAAATGTTTACTTAAGTCACTCAGAGTCACTTCTTAGTCTAACTAGTTTAGGATGTGGTGAGGTAGCTTCAGCTAGTTCAACTTAGCCGAGTGTACCAAGCTAGATACGCCTTAACTAACTCGGACACACAAGACCTCGTTTCCCTAATGTACTATCATCTCGCTACGTCTTGATACTATATTATCAAGGTTGACTAACTATTGATCCTATCTTGTCATTCTAAAAATTAAAACAAAAAAAATTAACTAAGCATGCAAAACTAAATCAACAAGTAGAGCAAACAAGTTTAGTACTAGCTCCCCCTGGACTATTGAACCGATACAGTCTTTCCACGTAGTGGATTTGGTCCTTGGGAACCCAATACTTGGTGGATCCTAATTGAGAATTCAAAAAGGTCTTAGGGACTCATGCTTGGACTTTTTGTCTATTTCGATTCACAATCGACATATATGATTTATTCATTATGGTTGATCTAAATCCGAGTTCGGCCTTATTATACACGGCCCTTTGTGATCCAAGTAGTAGGTCAAGACCCTTGGACCCCAAAGTAAACCTTTCCAATGATTTCCTAAGGTCTTGGACTTGTCCTTTCAAGAGAGAGTTCTCTTCTTGAACTTGACTAGTCGAAGATGTTAGGGAGACTCATGTTTAAGGAGTTTAACCTCCTTAACTAAGGTCTCGATCTTGGACTCGGACTTAGCTAACTTCTTAGTTAAATATTTACATATATGATTTATTCATTATGGTTGATCTAAATCCGAGTTTGGCCTTATTATACACAGCCCTTTGTGATCCAAGTAGTAGGTCAAGACCCTTGGACCCCAAGTAAACCTTTCCAATGATTTCCTAAGGTCTTGGACTTGTCCTTTCAAGAGAGAGTTCTCTTCTTGAACTTGGCTAGTCGAAGAGGTTAGGCAGACCTCATGTTTAAGGAGTTTAACCTCCTTAACTAAGGTCTCGACCTTGGACTCGGACTTAGCTACCTTCTTAGCTAAATATTTAATTGTACTATATAGAGTATACAATTAACGACCGGCTTACCTTGATCAAATCTTTTGAACCGAATACGGATCCATAGCTTGTCTTGAATTGGAGTTCATTATCGGATCCGGAGTCGGACTCGGTCTCAGACTCGTAGTTCGTTTCAGGTTCGGATTCATCTTCGAGCTCAGTCGATTTGGCCATGAGTGCTAGATTATTGAGTTCATCTTCTTCCTCCGACGACTCCTCCAAAGTTGTGTTGAGTGCCTTCTTGGATTGTGATGGTTTTTTCTTTAGTCTTGGGCACTCCGATTTAATGTGACACCTCTTATTGCATTTGTAGCATTTGTAATTTGAACTTTGCTCAGATCTCTTTTCCTTGGACTGCTTAATGGGTAATCTTCTACTCTTGATCATCTTTTGAACTAGATTCACTAGCTCGGTCTCCATCTCATCATTCACCTCCGATTCGTACTCCTCTCCTTCTTCGGGAGGTGGTTTGCTCTTCGCCTTCTTCCTTTGACCTACAACTAAGGCAATACTTTTCTCGATCGGGGCTGAGTTAGATTGTTCGTGCAATTCAAATTCGAAAAAATCTCATCTAGTCTAATCTTAGATAAGTCTCTAGATACTTTGTAGGCATCAACCATCGATGCCCACAAAGTGGTCCTAGGAAAAGTGTTTAAAGCATACCTGATTACATCTCGATTCTCTACCTTTTGTTTGATCGAGTGAAGACCATTCATAATGTCCTGGATCCTTGTGTGAAGTTGAGTCGTCGTCTTGTGATCCTGCATTTTTAGATTGAATAGTTTATTCAAAAGAAGGTCTCTTTTACATACCTTTGTGCCTGCGGTTCCTTCATGTAACTCGATGAGCTTGTTCCACAGATCCTTCACATTGATGAATGAGCCGATGCGGTTGAGTTCTTATTTGGAGAGCCCGCATTGTAGGATCTGTGTGGCTTTCACATTGGCCTTCACTTGGTGCTTTATGGTGTTGGTCCACTTGTCGCAGTCCAAGTATTCACCATCTTCATTGGTTGGAAGGGTGAACCCGATCTGGATGACTATCCATATCTCGACTTGGGTTTTTAGATAGCACTCCATCCAACCCTTTCAATAACGGAAGTCATTTCCATTGTAAAATGGAGGTCGTGCGGTGCTAAACCCCTCGAGATGGGCCATTTACTAAAACCTTGCACAACAAAAACCACGACAAAATACTAATTGCCAAGACTTTATTTTGGATTAGTAGTGCGGGAAAAATAATAAGGAAAAGATTAAATTGAACGAAACAAAGAAAAACGAAAAGAAGCAAAACTTGCTAGATCAGTGGTTGCATCGATTCTTAGCGCCCCCGCTCTGATACCAATTGTTGGATCTAGAGAATCACTAGAAAGGGGGGTGAATAGCGATCGTAAAACATTCTTTTTGTTTCATTAAAACCAAAGTCAAACATAGCGGAAGTAAAGATAAAGCAAAAGAAAGAGGCATTTTCTTTTTACTTGGTTCACAACCGAAAGGTTGCTACTCTAAGGCCCCACAATCCTAGACCGCGTACGATGGGGCAATTCACTATAAGTCTCCTCCTCATTGGAGGTAGGAGACGATGATTATAAGAAAACAAAAGCAAGAGGAAGAGGCAACAATCCTACCTCTCCTCTTTGTAATTAAAAGCTCAAAATACACAAAAGTAAGACAACTAAATAAAGAATACCAACTTAGAAGATTGAAGCTCGACGTGAAGTCAGCGTAGCGGTGGCGTAGCATTGTTGTTGAAGCTTGGCGTCATAGGAGCACTTTGAGAGCAAGAATGGATGATCCAAAAGGGTGAAAAAACCCCTTCTTTTATAACCCTTCAAACCCTAGCTTGTTGAGATCCAGATCTGGGTCAAAGAGCCTCATCCCCCTAATTTTGGTAGAGCTTATCTTGACTTTCTACGAGCTATCCAATTTGAATAGAAGTCGACTAATGACCCTCAACAGTCGACTGATGGTAGGATCAGTTAACTGCCAATAGTCTTCAGTCGACTATTAGCTTAGTTACTCAACTGCAATAAAGAGTTAGCATTGAAAACATGAAATTATGGTAAATACGACGGTTCCTTACCATCTGATCTTGACCTAGACCTTCTTTCGGAAGTCTTAGTCGGATCGCCACCTACGGTTGTCCCCATACGGAAAACGTGACCTTACCATCGCTCCACACTCGTTCTTAACTCTGGTCCTTTCTAACTTATCACTTAGCTTTCGGTCTCCACCCAGGTTCTTCGACTCCAACAAAGTTCTCCTAGTGTCACCCGACCACCACGATTTCTAGTCTCGAGATTCTCCGGTTGTCGCTGACCTTCATCTTAACTTAAACACTTCTTGCACACTTAACACAACTCATGAAATAACAATAACGACTTAACTTTGAACCTTTTCCATAATCAAAACCTAGGTTCGATTATCTGGTGCCCCTGCACCAACATAGTCAAACCCATATAGATAAACAATGGTTAAACCCTTTGTCAAACATCACAACCCTACTCAAGTCCCACTCGAGTTTGGTCAATCATGACCTGGGTCGATTGCCCCAACATAGTCGACTGTTGATTGGCAACAGTCGACTGGCAGATGTTGCTCAGGAAACCTGAAGGGTGGTAAGGCGATGTGAGAAACAGTAGATCTGACACCACAATTGACTATTGTGGTAGAGCAGTTGACTTGTGGCACTATATATGGAGGTCAGAAGTAAGGAAAGCTCGACTAGCACCTTAATTGGGGCTTAATCGAGGCGACACCTTGATTGGTATTGTGAGACAACGGTTGAACTAATAGTCGATTGCTAGAAAGTGGGTAGTCGACTGTAGAAGGTGAAACGGTCCATGCGCAGGTTATAAAAGCAGAACTTTTGAGAGATTTTTGTTGGAACGTCGGTGGCCAGCTCGAGGGGTGAATAGCCCTCTTTCGCATACGGTGGAATTAGCTCGCTTAATTGTCTATAAATTATGGTTAGCGCAAGCGGAAGTACTAAAATCAAAGATAGTTAAGTAGGTGCAAGAAATAAAGGAACACAAATGGTAACAAGAGTGTGTAAAGTGGTTCACGGCCTTACCGCTAATCCACGACCCGATTCGTCCAAGGTGAATCACGCCTTAACCAATCCACTATTCTCTCCTTGGAACCAAGCAAGGTGGAGGTAACCTTTTCTTGCAAGATCACTCTTCTTACAATAGGATTGAGATAAAAGCAAGTAAGAAGAGTAAGAAAATGTTTTGGGCACTTGGGTGTTGTTTGGAGTTAAAGCATTAGGCTTTCCAAGTGTCCAAAGGCCCCTTCTTATAGGGAAGAACTCATTCTTCCCGTTAGGCGCTAGCAGTCGACTGATGCCACGATCAGTCGACTGCCCCTGTAGTCGTTGCCCAATAATGACTTCTTCCACATTGGATTTCATCCAACGACTGCCACATCAGTTGACTGATCTTCCCATCAGTCGACTGATGGAGCTAACAGTCGAGTGCCGGAAGCAAATAGTCGACTATTAACCATTCTGTGCCCGAAATGCTCACGACTACCGACTATCGCCATCGCTAGTCCCATCGATGGTTTCGACGATCGGCACGACTTGGCGAATGATCGTTGAGACACAAACCAGACTCAAACACCAGTCGAGTCAACAGTCGACTTGGAGCAGTCGACTGCCTTGATATGGCAGTCGACTGATGTCGGGAAAACCCATCTGACACTTAGCCAATTGGTCAAGTTTCATCTAAGCGCTACCCGTCCCGAGTTACATTCGCTCGGTCTCATCTTTCCTTGGAGTCCCTCGCCTTTGAAGTTCTTTTCGTCTGGCCACGTCCCTCAGATGCGCCAAGCGAATGGCTTCATAGCACCATCTTTCGTGTCTCACCCTGAAGTCTACTTCCTTTGTCTTCACTCCAATGCTCCTCGTCCGGTGGTCCCTCGGATGCACCAAGCGCACGACTTCCGCAATGCATCTTTCATCGACTCAAGGACCGAGTCATGAGAGGTGAATCTTGCCAATGCTCTATGTGCGAATTACTAAGTCCTGCATGACTTCAATGCACATATCAATCATAACTTAAACCCTTTGCCACACACATCAAAACCACATCACATTGGTTGCTTGCCCTAACAATCTCCCCCTTTTTGATATGTGGTAATCCGTTTAAGTTAGGTAAAAATAATAACATAAAAACATAAGGCAAGAAAGCATGTAAATAATATGAGTATAAAAACTCCCCCTTAAACATACAACTCCTCCTTAAGACATGCTAAATTTTCCCCCTTAGCATGATTAACTTAAACTCACAATTTCTCCCCCTTTGAGACTATCAAAAATATTATTCAAATGTTATACACGCATGACATCAAGTCTAAGGAAGAAAAATATCCAAAAAACAACTCAAAACTTGATAAAACAGGTTACTATACTAGTGCATAGTACATCAGTCGACTGAATCAGAGGATCAGTCGACTGGCACTCAGTTTTCAGGATTTCTGATTTTCGAACTCCAATTTCAGAAATGCATTAAAAATTTTAGGAAATTCAAAAAATCATGAAATTTGAAGTACATATTTCTAGTGAGTTGCTTTATCAGTGAAAAATAATTTTTCATGAAAATTTATTTTTTTTAGAAAATTTAGCAAAAACTCAAAATTTACAAAAATGTTTAAAGTTTGTATCCATTTTAAAGCCTAGTTTTGCCTTGAAATTTTTCAAAACATGAACTCACTGTAAATAAAACATAAAATGTTTTTAAATCATTTAGAATATCCAACTATTATCTATGGGCAATATGTTCATTGATTAAACATTTGCTTTTCCCATAGTTGGTCTATGATTAATCTATTGATACACTTAATGGCCCATCTAAATGTCATAAGCATTAGTGGACCATTTGTATCATCCTACCATCTCACCCATTGCTATGTTCTCAATCAAGTTAGCCTTAAAGTGGGATGTGAGATGTTCCTAAAGGTATTTGTACTTAACCAAAATTTCATGCATTTCTACCCATGGTTAAGTATCATCCTTAAAACCCAATCATGAACATGCATCAAGAATTATCAATCATGATCATCAATCATCAATTATTGCATATCATGATTATAAATCACTAATTACATATCATGATCATAAAATATAAAAATTAAGCATGAATCATGATTCAAGCATTCAATTTATGGGTTATACATTATCATCACCCAACATTATGTTAAAAATTTATAACCCACACCATCCTAAGTCAACCATATGATATGATATAAATAAAATCCACTATGATTGACTATCCTAGGGTTTTCCTAACCCTTAAGAATGGATTTGAGAACCCAATACAAATTCTTTCCAATAGAGTTCACCAAAAATTCCTTAGGGATCCATTTTCTAGCTATTGTTTTACTTTTGGCTTGACCCCTAGCAATTAGGCAATTATAGGCTTTTTCATTTTTATTTCTTTTATAACCTAGGCCTTTCCTATTGAAGCTTGCCCTTTGGCTCCCAATTATCATGTTCAAAGTATTGGAGCCTATAGTGAATTTCTCTAGGGCCTTAGTTAAATGGTCTACCTTTTCCCTTAAGACCCTATTATCCTCAATGCATGCATCATTAACATTAAAAGGCATGTAATCATCATGTGAGCATGCATTATTGATACTAGAAAAAACATTATCATTCACATTTAAATATGAATTTTCTTCTAGGGCCTTAATTTCATTTTTCATGCTTTTGTTTTCCTTTTTAGCCCTAAATTTCTTTTGTTTCATTTCAATTTGTTTTGTTTATGCTGTCCTAACTAATTATAGACAAGCACAATCAAAAGTACGAAATCGAGAGACGCTATTCACCCCTCTCTAGTGCACGTCCAATAGTCCAACACTTTATGATATTAGAACTTTATGCAATGGGATCTACATGTTAGATATATCTAGTGACATACTTAATATCGAAATGAGCAATAAACATGCTAAAAAAAGATGATCAGTTGGCCTCCTACATGTTGTTGGAGATTCCAGGATCATGCGCAGTGGAATAAAGCGAACAAAATAATTTTATTTCATCCCAGACATCCCTTGGGGGCCAGGAAAAACTTGCTTTGGCATAATCACATGAAAACACACAAAAGGAGAAGGAGAAATTATACCTTTGAGATTCTTTTGAATCCGTCGAAACCATAAGCAAGACCAACGAGCCTTGCCTCTATCAGTATCCAAGTCGAGATCACCTAAGACAATTCCTAGAGAAGAAAACCTTTATCTCCGATTGGTGCTAGCTAATCGATGGAGACAAGAGAAGAAGAGAGAGGAAGACGACTACCAAGGAAGAAACATAGAAAAAATCTCTTTCCAAAGATTATCAAGGGTTCTATTTATACATATCTTGATTAGGTATTCCTAGGAGGCTTAAACGGAACCTATCTTACCATAATATTCTCATAATTAAGGTAAGAACAACCTAGGAAATTTTCATAAGAGAAATCTCTAAAACGGTGGAACCGCGACACGACTATGTGTCTTACACACGGCTGGCTGTGCCAAAAGGCATGGTCATGGAAAGACACATGGCAAGCCTTGTGTCCTTCTGGGTACAACCCATCTTAGGGTTTGGGCGTGCCTTTCCTTTTATATATGTGAAGCCGGCTCTGCATAAATCCTATGAAAAAACTTAGTCGCATCAAAACATCCCAGCGCCACACGACCGTGTGAATCCACATGGCCGGTCATGTGTGTCGCTAGGCCTGGCTGTCATCATGGTTTGGACATGGTCGTGTGGAATTCACATGGTCGATCATGTCTGCCTCTATTCTACATGCTGAATGTCTTCCTTTTGCTCCAAAAGTGTGCCATTTTTCCTGTAAAATGGCATCCTACACACAAAAGCAACAAGAGCAGATCTATGAATAAGAAAATAGGAAATGCATGCAAAACAAAGTAGAATATGCATGAAACAAGTATAAAATATAATGATATATGAGCGAAAACTACTCCTAAAACCCTATATGTTTTTCTCACATCAATCCCCCAAGACTTAGATCTTTGCTTGTCCTCAAGCAAACCTCAGTGCCATGAAATTTTAAAAAGCAATGTTCTATACTTAGCATGTTAACTATATTTATTGTAGGGGATCGATATGGCCGGCTAGAGGGGGGTGAATAGCCCTCGTACGTTGGACGTTATAAATTGCTCGTCTACAAAAACGTTAGCGCAAGCGGAAGCAATAAACTAAGACAAGCAATAAATGAAAATACAAACGCTAACAAAGAATGTAACGTGGTTCACGGCTACGCCGCTAATCCATGGTCCCTGATTCGTCCTCGGTGAATCACTCCGTTAAACCAATCCACTAAATGGTCTCTCCTTTGCACCAAGCTAGGTGGAGGTAACCTTTACAAATCAAGCACACTCTTCTTACAAATAGAATGGAGTAAGAACAGGTAAGAAGAGTTTAGAGCTTGTGGGGCACTAGGAAGATTGTTTGGAGTATGAGCATTAGCCTCTCAAAGGCTTACACCCTCTCTTTTTATAGAGAGGGCTGTTTTCTTCCCGTTAGCGCCACGATCGCCGCTTGGGCAATGATCGCTACAACGTCCTCCGAACACGTCGGATCCCGACCGTTGTAGTCCAATGGAACTCTTGGCAGTCGACTGATGGACCTCATCAGTCGACTGATGCCTCCGTAGTCGACTGCCCAGTCGGCTACGAACGGTTCTGTGGTCGAAACCCTATTGATCACCGATCGCCGCCAGTGATCGATGGTCTCGGCAATGATCGCTAACGATGGCGGCTGACGCTGGCCACAATCCAGTCAGATACCACGAACACACTCGATTAGAGCGACCGCCATGACATGACAATGATCGGGTGTCGAAAACCCATCCGACACTTGGCCAAATGGCCAAGTTTCACCTAAGAGCTACCCTTCCCTGGGTTACAATCGCTCACTCTCATTTCTCGGAGTCCCTCGCCTTCGAAGTTCTCTTCGTTCTCGGCCATGTCCCTCGGCAGCATCAGGCGCACGGCTCTGCAATGCTCCTTCGCGTCTCTTGCCTCGAAGTCTACTTCCTCCGGCTTCACTCCAAGCTTCTCGTCCGGCGGTCCCTCGGATGCTCCAAGCGCACGGCTTCCGCAAAGCTATCCTTCACCGACTCAAGGCACGAGTCATGAGATGTGAAACTCGCCATGGCTCCATGTGCGAATTACTAAGTCCTGCACGACTTCAACGCACATATCACATCAACATATCAAACTAACTTAAACCCTTTGCCACACCATCAAAACCATATTACGGCAAGAGATTGCCTTAACAATCTCCCCCTTTTTGATGTGTGGCAATCCGTTTAAGTTAGGTAAAAACATTTGATATAAATTCTAAGGTAAGAAAGCATGTAAAGATAAACATGATATTACAACATGCAACTCCCCCTTAATCCATGAAACTCTCTATGCAAATTTTCTCCCCCTATCATATATTTCTCCCCTTAAAATAATTAACTTAAACATAATTATTTCTCCCCCTTTGACACCATCAAAAAGATTAACACTAAGTTATAAGCTCATGGCAACAAGTATAATGGAGGGAAAATATGACAAGTTTGATTTAAAATTGGGTACCACTTGTTGATGGCATCAAGTATATTTCTACCACTTGTTGTAGGTTTACAAACTGAATTCGGCCTTCAATGTTCTGATTTATAGGCCACCGATCAAGCTATCGCATGGCAATGACCGCACAAAGGAATCCGAATTTTTGATTTTCTGGACGAATTTCAGAAATGCATTATAAATTCCAGAAAATTCGAAAAATAATGAAATTTGGGGAACATATTTCTTTTAAGTATATCTATCAATGAAAAATAGTTTTTCATGAAAACTCATTATATTTTCTTGTTTTTGCCAAAAATCCAAAAGCTCTAAAAACCACTAGGTTTTTGATCATTCTAGTATCAAGTTAGCTACCTAGTTTTGCATCCAATTGTTTCAAAACATGAATACATGTATTTTAAGGTAAGAAATTGTTTTGAAAACATATGAAATATCCAACCATGATCTTTGGGCAATATGTCTATGAATTAAACATAAGCCTTCCCCATGATTGGTCTATTATTGCTATTTTGATACTTTAAATGACCATCTAAATGCCATAGGCATTAGTGGACATTTGTATCATCCTAACATCCCATGCTAAGCTTCCAGTAAATCAAGTTAGCCTATAGTGAGTGTGAGATGCATCCTAGGGGGTATTTGTATATACTTAACCAATATATTCATGCAATTCTATCATGGTTAAGTATCAACCTAACAACCTACATTATCATAATGACATATATGATTTAATTTTACATTATGATCATGAAATGCATGTTTTCATCAAATTATAATCATGCATTAGGTATTATGTGGTGATAATAAATAAAGTATCACCTAAAGCATGATTCAAACCTATTTCTCATGATAACGTGCCAAATTTCAAAAACATAAATCATGATTGCAAATATACATAGGGATTACATTAATCATCATGATTTAAGCATTATTACCTATTTATGGGTACGTTATCATCACCCAACACTATCTAAAAAATGTTGTCCCGTCATCCTAAGTCAACCAAAATATGATATAGGTCAATTCCATATGGTTGACTACCCTAGGGGTTTTCTAACCCTTAAGGATGGATTTTGGAACCCAAAATAAGTTCTTTCCTATTGGGTTCACTAAATATTCCTTGGGGATCCATTTCCTAGCAATTTCCTTCTTTTTATCTTGTCCCCTAGCTATAAGGCATTTGTAGGCCTTTTCATTTTTCTTTTCCTTGTAGCCTAGGCCCTTTTTGTTGAAACTAGCTCTTTGGCTCCCTAAGATCATATTTAAGGTGTTGGAGCCAATTGTGAATTTTTCTAGGGCTTTGGTTAAATAATCTACCTTTTCCCTTAATGCCCTATTTTCCTCTATGCATGCATCATTAACATCCAAAGGCATATAATCATGTGAGCATGCATCATCATTTAAGCTAGAAGAAATATTATCATTTAAGCATGCATTTTCTAATTTTTGTTCTAGGTCCTTAATTTGATCTAGCATGCTTTTGTTCTTCTTCTTAGCTCTAAATAAGTCCTTAGTTAAGCTAGAAATCATGGAAACTATCTTATGGGGTGAGAGATTCGTTACTATAGTTTCCATGTCCTCTTCTTCTTCGGATGATGAGGATGTAGAAGCTCCTTCTTCTTCACTTGAGCTCTCTCCTTTTGAGCTTGAACCTTCATTTTCGGATGAAGAGCAATCCAAGTCATCAAAGGCCATCAAGGCCAAATTGGTGACAAAGGCATTCTCCTCATCCGATGATGAGGAGGAGGATGAGGATGGATCATCCCAAGTCCTTGCCTTGAGAGCCTTAGCCTTTCCCTTCTCCTTTGTCTTCTTCTCCTCTTCCTTCTTTTTCTTGCTCCCCTTTTTCTTCTTCTTTTCTTCTTTCTTTTTCCTTTCTTCCTTGCTCTTGTTTAGGAGAGGACAATTGTCCCTTATGTGCCCTTCTCCTTGGCAATTGTAGCATATGACCTTCCTCCTTGGTCTTCTATTCCTATCATTAGATTTATCAAATCTAAAATTCTTAAATACACGCCTCACCTTCCTTACCATGTAGGCTTCTTCGGTGCTATCCATGGAGGAGGAGGAAGATGCTTCGTCATCGGAGGAGGAGGTGATTTCCATCTTATTCTTCCCCTTATTTGCCAATAATGCTACTCCTCTTGAGGGTTGAATTCTAGGCTCCCCTTGTATTCCCTCAAGCCTAGTTTCGTGGAGTTCCATTGTTGAGAAGAACTCCTCCAAGGTGCTCACTTCTAAATTCTTTGAGATATAGAATGAGTCCACCATGGAGCTCCACTTTGAGGACCGGGGAAAGACATCTATAGCCTTCATGAGCATGTCCCGGTTTGATAGCTTCTCACCTACACTTGTTAGCCCAATTAAAATTTCTTTAAACCTAGAGTGTAGTGAGGTTACCTTTTCTCCCTTTTCTAGTTTTATATTGGATAGTTGGGAGCGGAGGAGGTCTCTCCTTGCTAGCTTGGCCTCGGATGTGCCTTCATGGAGTTCTATAAGCTTCTCCCACATCTCTTTGGCGCTAGCACATTCTCCGATCCGGTTGATCTCTTGTTGAGGGAGCACATTGTAGAGATGGTGCTTGGCTTTGGAGTTTGCAAGGTGCTCCTCTCTTTGCCTCTTGGTCCACCTAGATTTCTCTATTGGCTTCCCCTCTTCATCCCTAGGCAAAACGAAACCGGATTCCATTGTAATCATTATATCAAAATCCGTTTCGAAAAATACCTCCATTCGCTTCTTCCACCAAGCGAATTCTCCTTCAAACTTCGGAGGATGGATGTTGGAGCCGGCCATTTTGAAAGTTGCTTGTCGTGGCGGTTAGTCCTCTACAAGCTTTCCTCGGCTCTGATACCACTTGTAGGGGATCGATATGGCCGGCTAGAGGGGGGTGAATAGCCCTCGTACGTTGGACGTTGTAAATTGCTCGTCTACAAAAACGTTAGCGCAAGCGGAAGCAATAAACTAAGACAAGCAATAAATGAAAATACAAACGCTAACAAAGAATGTAACGTGGTTCACGGCTACGCCGCTAATCCACGGTCCCTGATTCGTCATCGGTGAATCACTCCGTTAAACCAATCCACTAAATGGTCTCTCCTTTGCACCAAGCTAGGTGGAGGTAACCTTTACAAATCAAGCACACTCTTCTTACAAATAGAATGGAGTAAGAACAGGCAAGAAGAGTTTAGAGCTTGTGGGGCACTAGGAAGATTGTTTGGAGTATGAGCATTAGCCTCTCAAAGGCTTACACCCTCTCTTTTTATAGAGAGGGCTATTTTCTTCCCGTTGTTACCACCACGATCACGCCGCGGCGGCCGATCGCCGTTACTACAACGGCCTCCGAACACGTCGGATCCCGACCGCTGTAGTCCAACGGAACTCTTGGCGCGATCGATGGACCTCATCACGATCGATGCCTCCGTAGTCGATCGCCTCCGGCTACGAACGGCCTGCGGGTCGAACCCTATTGATCACCGATCGCCGCTTCAGCAATGATCGATGGTCTTGGCCGACGCTAACGATGGCGATCGCTGGCCACAATCCGGCCAATGATACTAGTCGAACTCACTGACTCGGGCCGACCGCCATGACATGGCAATGATCGTGCGTGTCGGGAAAACCCATCCGACACTTGGCCAAATGGCCAAGTTTCACCTAAGAGCTACCCTTCCCTGGGTTACAATCGCTCACTCTCATTTTTCGGAGTCCCTTGCCTTCGAAGTTCTCTTCGTTCTCGGCCACGTCCCTCGGCAGCATCAGGCGCACGGCTCTGCAATGCTCCTTCGCGTCTCTTGCCTCGAAGTCTACTTCCTCCGGCTTCACTCCAAGCTTCTCGTCCGGCGGTCCCTCGGATGCTCCAAGCGCACGGCTTCCGCAAAGCTATCCTTCACCGACTCAAGGCACGAGTCATGAGATGTGAAACTCGCCATGGCTCCATGTGCGAATTACTAAGTCCTGCACGACTTCAACGCACATATCACATCAACATATCAAACTAACTTAAACCCTTTGCCACACCATCAAAACCATATTACGACAAGAGATTGCCTTAACATTTATCAAGCAGTATTTTCAATTAAATCAAAATAGATATTTTCTAAAAGTTCACTAAGTTAGCTTTTCGTGCATGTGCCGAGTGAATTTTCCTAAGGGATCCTCGTTCCATAGAGAGTTAAGTCGTCATCTTATAGCTTTCCTAAGGTTTCCAGCTTTTAGGCACTTACCTGTCCTAGGCGAGGGTCATTCTCTAGAATTAGTATAAAGTCTCAAAGGCATGCTCGAAATTGAGAGAAATTTGTAAGTGTTTCCCAAGTAACCTAACTCGGTCTCAAAGGGGCACCTAACCATTTCCACCCACGACAATATTTTTTACTCTATCTTTTTTCTCTCTCTCTCCTTATTTTTTTTCCTTCTCTTTCTCTCTTTTCATTTTTATTATTTTTTTTCAAGGAACTTAGTTCCTCTCTAGCTCATTGGTATTTTGATTTTTTCAAATGGGCTTACATAATCTGAGTATCTCCAGTAACTAAAATGCTAAATCTAGAGCCACCTAAGGATTCCAAAGTACTAGACTATTGGGATGAATCATAACTATGTATGTAATAGATTTTCCCTTTCAGAATATTCATCATGTGAAAATAAAAGAAAAAAGCTAACAAGTGCAAATCTAGAGCATCCATCAAAGGAACCAAAAATAAAATACTACAAGATAAATGAAGTTAACTATCTATGGCATGGAAACATGTCATGAAAAATTTTGAATACATCACTGAGGTAGCTTAAAGTGACCAAAAACTAAGTGCTGAAAGGAACCTATACATGAACAAATAAATGCAACTAATCTAACAATAAACCTAGATGTCAAAGAAAACTAACACTAGGAGAAGAGAAAATCAAAATTTGGGTCTCCCTCAGACTTACATGAAATCGTGCCTCTAGCATGGCGGTCGAGGTGGGAAATCTGGCAGTCTCGATATATCGGGAGCATGGGCGAATTGGGTGCTCAGTCACTGGTGCCACATGTACATGTGATCAACCTGGGAACTAGTGAATGCAGCGACGACTTTGTGATCCTCCTCCCTAGCCTACTGTGATCGTGTATCGCGCATGAACTATCGTACCTCCTGGCGGTAGATAACCTCCTCCTAAAAATAATCATGGGGCTGGCTGTAGAACTCGGCCCGCTAGAAATGCTCTCGGAGGTCCTGAAACTCTGCCTGTGTATAGGTCTTATGCTCCTCCCGTCGCTGCCCCTATGTCTGTTAATCGGCATGAATGTCGTCGAGGCATGATTGTAACTCAAAGAAATCATAGGTCGATGTACCTTCATCCTTCTCAAAGGTAGAAAAAGAAGGCGGTGCAGGTGTAGGTTCGTGGCGTGGACTAGGTGGACTCCTTGGAAAATATTCTAGATTCGGCATGGCCATGTGAAATTCACATTGCCAGTCGTGTGCGACTCTGGATCTCTCCTAGAGTGTAACACGGTTCGAGACTTCCCACCCACCCCGCAGTATTTGCTATTAATCATTGGGCACGACCGTGTGGAATCCACAAGGCCACCCATGCCTTTTTTTGAGGGTTCAAAAAAGAATGATGTTTCTACATAGCAAGTTCTTTCTAACCCTAAACTATTTGCATAGATGTTGATGTCCATAAAGTAAAGTCTAAATTATATACATGCATGCAACAAAAGTAAAAACATATAAAATTAAACTTGGGTTGCCTCCCAAGAAGCACTTTGTTTAAGGTCTTTATCTTGACCGCACTACTTTGCTTCAGCTAGGCTCTAGTGGCTCCGTGAACTTCCATTCATCTGTCTTGGTTTTTTCTGCCTTCACCTTCTGCTTTAGCTCTAGCTAGAATAACATACTTTCCTAACGTGGGCCCTCGACTTGCCGCACTAGAAAGCTCAAATTCTAGCTTATCATCTCCCACTGTGAAGGTCAACTTGTGATTCTTGATGTCTATGACCATTCCAGTTGTGGCTAAAAATGGTCTCCAATAATGACGTGGATCTTCGGGTCCTCTTCCATTTCCATGACAACAAAATTTGTCCAAAGTGTAAAATTCCCCACTCTAACTGGCACATCTTCTAGAACTCCCAACGGGTATAGGTATGAGTGGTCAGCAAGCTGTAACGTCATGGTGGTGAACTTCAAATCCCCCATCCCTAGCTTTTTGCATAAGGTATAAGCCATAAAGCTCACACTCACTCCCAAGTCACAGAAGGCTTTGTTAATTAGGGTTGTTCCTATATGGCACGAAATATAGAAACTCCCCGGATCTTTTAATTTCTGAGTGGTCTCGTTCCAGAGGTAAGCACTCGATTCTTCCGTGAGAGCCACTATCTCTGACTGCTCGACATTCCTGTGGTGTGCCAGAATATCCTTCATGAATCTTGCAAATTGAGGCATTTGGTGCAAAAGCTTCAAGTATCGACACTTCCACTGAGATCGATTTTAACATGTTCAGGAATTTTCTGAACTCAGAATCTCTCCTTGCATGGGTTAGCCGCTGAGGAAAGGGTATTGTCAAGGGTAGTTGAGTTTTTGTGGCAGACTCCCGATCTATGTTTTCGACTTCTTCTTTCCCGAACTTTCCCAAAGGTTCCCTTACTTTGGGTCCTTGTTCAGGTTCAGCAACCAACCTGCTCAGCTTTTCCTTCAGAATCCTTCTGCTCCGTAACATCACCGTCTTGCACAACTCCACTAGGTTGGCCTCTGATTTTCCTAGTAGTTGACCCGGTGCTCTGGCAATCTGGTAGGAAATATGAGCCACCTGAATTTCTAGCGTCTTTTTCCTGTTAGTGAGATCCTTCATAGACGATTTTAATTCTTCAATCATTGTATCTGTCTATGAATGCCGCCGTTGGAATTCAGCGTTCACCTCCTGTTACGTCTGAATGAAGTTTTCTATCATATTCTCTAGATGGGTGTCAGGTGGTTGTAGCTGCCCATTGCCTTGTTGTTGCACATATCCTCCCGATTGTTGGAAATTCCCTGAATTATTCCTATAGGAAAAGTTTGGGTGATTCCTCCATCCGGGGTTATAGGTGCTGGAATATAGGTTGTTGGGCCTCTAATTGTGGTCGCCAATCGCATTGACATGCTCAATCTGCTCCTCAGAGCTGCCTTGCATTTCATAGTAGTCCTGTTGATATGCTGCTACTCCATCTCTAAAGGTATTGGCCGCACATGCAGAAGCAGGGGTTAGAGAGTCAAACTATTTGCTCAGCATGTCCATTCTTGTCGCAAGGTGATTAATCGAGTTGACAACATATCTACCGGCTGCAGGTGCTGGGTGACTACGCTCGAAAGCCATTGGTGGTGGTTTTGGGCTACCTCCTTGATCAGTTCTTTAGCTTCCTCGATGGTCTTATTCATTAAAGATCCTCTTGCAGTAGAATCGAAGGAGACTTTCATAGCATATGTGATCGCATTATAGAATATATGGATCACCAGCCACCTCTCTAGACAATGATAGGGGCATTGATAGAGTAGCCCTTTGTAGCGATCCCAGTCTTCAAACAAGGACTCCCCTTCCTTCTAATGGAAACTAGTAATCAAATGGCGCATGTGGGTAGTCTTACTTGGTGGAAAGAATTTATTCATAAATTGCTTCTCACACTGCTCCCACGTAGTGATGCTTCCTGAAGGAAGGGAGTGTAGCCATGTCTTTGCCTTGTCCCACAAAGAGAACGGGAATAGGCTCAGACAGATCTCATCAGCAGGCACTCCATTGAACTTCAATGTCGAGCATATATCCAAAAATGTCTCCAGGTGACAGTTCAGGTCTTCAGTTGCAACTCCTTCGAATTGGCTCTGCTGGACCATGTGTATGAGTGCAAGTTTTAATTCAAAGTTATTGGTTGTGACGGATGGTCTAGCTATACTCGACCTATACCCTCTAACACTCGGGGCTACGTAGTCTTGCAGAGGCCAGCAACCTAGGTTCACTAATGAGGCATCTTGGTCTTCCATGTTTTTCTGTTCAACTCTCCTGCGATGGTAGGTTCTTTCGATTTCTAGGTCAATTGGAAGTAGATTTTTCGATCCTGATCGTCTATGCATACAACGAGCTATGTTGTGCAATTGGGAGTATATCTACTACTTATTAAAAGGGAATCAAGTAATCTAAAGTACCAACCAAATGAAGAAAGACTAAACTAAAAGAAGATATAATATAACTACTAAAGTTAATCTGAACTGAATTTAAATAGAAAAAGTCTTAAACTGAAATAAAATAAAATAAGAAAACAACTCTAGCCTAGGTATGATCCAAACTGTCCACTTTTGATTCGATATCGAATCAATAGCCCCCAGCAACGGTGCCAAAAACTTGATGTACGCGAGCACGACCTCAAATCTCTGATGGGTATCGTCGAGGAATTGAAGCGCACACTCGTGCTCAAGCCCGCAAGTGCACGAATGTCGTCAAGTAATAAAAGATTATCAATCCCACAAAGACTAAGATTCGAATACCGTTTGTCCAGTGGATGTTGTTGTTTGGAGTTAAAATCCTAAGAGTTCTGGTTATGAGGTTGACGGTAGTCCTAACTCAAGTACGGTGTCATGATGTGAGCAAAACATATAGGGTTTTAGGAGTAATTTTCGCTCACATCTTATTACATTTTGTGATAGTTTAATGCATATGTTACTCTACTTTTACATGCATTTCCTATTTTCTAGTTTGAAGGTCTTCTCGTTGTTCTTTTGTATGCAGGTTGCCTTTTCGGGTGGAAAAGATGCATTTTCAGAGCGAAAGAAGGACATTTCATGCTAGACGCAGAGTGGGACACGACCAGGGACTATGGATTTACACGGCCATGTCTGATGGGCAAAGATCAGCAGACCAGGGCCACACACAGCCTGGCCATGTGGAAACACACGGCCGTGTGGTGGCTCAATGGAGTTGCACGACTAGGATTTTTTCCTGATTTCGTAGCGGTCCGAGGTGACGTCTATATAAGGATGGCTCCACCCAAACCCTAGGGGGGGAGGTACAACGGCTAGGATGGCACACCGAAGCCCCTAAAAAGCTTTGATAACTCACAGCGGGGAGGAGGAACGCCGCTGGAGGTCCACCACTTTCAATACAACGTCGGAGAGAAGGTCACAACGCATTGTAATCTCTATTTCTGCACTCTCTTTCCATTGTAATTGAACTTAAACATGTGTTGTGATTCTTCCTTCGAGTTTATGGAGTAGAACTTTTGATTCTAGGATTAGGGAGTAGCTTGTGTTCATAGCAATGTTGGTTCATATTAAATTTTGGCCAAAAGTTTGATTTGACAATTGGATGTTGCTCTTTATTATACCTACGTGTATTTGGCTTTCTTTCCGCTGTGCTTAGGTGATGCGAGGTGGTGACAACCCTCGCAATCTAGATTTAGGAGGTTTGATCAAGGAACTTAGGGGTAAACCTGACCTCCCATAACTGTGGGAAGAAGGGAGCGGTGGAATCGGAAACGGTCCACCGCAAGGATTGATTTGGCATCCTCGTACCCTCTATCCCATCCTTTTTGGCGAGGATAGCTCCCAGTGAATGCGGCAGCTCTGCGGGAGAGTGTATGATGTCCCTTCCCCAAAACCATAAGTAGAAGTTTAGACGACGCCAATTGACAATGTTGTTCTATGGTACACAAGTGAAACCGAAGTCGTAGAATCACCTTTTTAAGACCCCAACACACTCTTTTCCTCCTCCATGTGACACCGCACTGAGTAGGGTCCTCCGATAGTCCTCACCAATCGACTCTCACTGATATTTCATCCGAACAATCGCAACCACTTAGCGTATTGGTACTCGAATCCCAGTCCCTGTGGGATCGATAATCTATTTATTACTTGACGTCATCCGTGCACTTGTGGGTTTTGAGCGCGAGCGCGTACTTTGAGTCTTCGACGGTCTTCATCGCGAGATTTAAGGTCGCGACCGTTCTCATCAAGTTTTTAGCGCCATTGTTAGGGATCAAACCCGAGTCACCCGCATGATAGGCGGGAATACTTACCACTATACTACAACGACCCCGACACACTCTTTTCCTCCTCCGTGTGACACCGCACTGAGTAGGGTTCTCCGATAGTCCTCACCAACCGACTCTCACTGAGATTTCGTCCGAACAATCGCAACCACTTAGCGTATTGGTACTCGAATCCCAGTCCCTGTGGGATCGATAATCTATTTATTACTTGACGACATCCATGCACTTGCGGGCGTTGAGCATGAGCGTGTACTTTGAGTCTTCGACGGTCTCTGTCGCAAGATTTAAGGTCACGACCGTGCGCATCAAGTTTTTAGTGTCGTTGTCGGGGATCGAACCCAGGTTACCCGTGTGATTGCAGGAATTGTCATTGATGTGAAGAATCACAAGCTGACCTTGAAAGTAGGAGAGGACAAACTGGAGTATGAGCCTGTTGGGACAGGAAGTTAGGAACCTACATCAGGGAAGTATGTGATTCCAGCAAGAGCTAGGAAGGAAGCTGTATACGGAGAGCCAGAGATGGATGAATGGAGGTTCACTGAACCATCATAGCCGAGTTGATAGAAGAGTGTGGTCGAGCTAAACGACCTTAAACAAAGCGCTTCTTAGGAGGCAACCCAAGTTTAGTTGTAGATTTCCCTTTTTCTATTGCATTGCATGCATGTGTCCGATTTTAGTTTTAATTTCCATCACATTTAGAGTTAGGAGTAGAAAAGAACTTTGCTAGGAAAAAATGAAACCCATATTAGTCTACACGGTGAAGGGTATGAGCAAATTCAGGCTATGGTGTATAAAAGGGGCGAAAAATAGGAGCACACGGCCTGACTGTGTGTTTTCCCACGGTCGTGCCCGCTTGACTAGAGGCGCACACACCCTGGCCATGTGTTTTCACACGGTCGTGGCACGTGAGGTTAAAAGGGGCGAGCCGTGTGTTTTCACCTCATTTGCACCGTGTGCTTCAAAAGTTCTTGCCCTAGCGGTGTGATTTTGCTTTCCCCTTCCTCTAGAAGCATTTTCAACCTCTTCAGAAGCCAAAAGAAGCAAGGATGAAGAGGACCAAGACCGTAGCATCCCGATCCCGTGCCTCGGAGCGATGAACAAGAAGAGCCGACGCTCCTCAAGCTCCGGAAGAGGGTAGTGCCCTACCCCCTCTACTTTTTCGCAATAATAAGCATAGAGATAGGTTCAATATGCTCTCTACTCGTAAACTTACTGCTACTAGGTACTTAGATGAGGATTTGCTAGCATCTTTAGGGTTGTTAGGTGATATGCAAACCCTATTTGCAAAAATAGGGTGGGATGAGATTATGGGAATAAGACACCTAACCTACCCTAGGATAGTTTTGGAATTTTTGAGTTCTTTAGAGGCAGAAGTTTTAACGGGTAGAGAGAGCAAGGAGGGTAGGATAACTTTTAGACTTTTCAATATTGAGCATGAGTGGACCCTTCACCAATGGAACTCATGCTTTGGCTTGCCAAGTGGGGGAGAGAGAAGAATCCCTAATGGGTACAACTCTCGTTTGATTTGGATCGAAAGTTCAGGAGCACTGCATGACCTTCTAGGGCCAAAGCGCCGTGCCTCCAAAACCCCATCTTCGATACCTTCACCGTCATGGCGGTGCACTATATTTGGTCATGGGGAGAGTGACGGTGTAGTGAGAGCCAGTGAGCTGCTTTGCCTATGGGACATGCTACAAGAGAAGAGTAGCATCGATGTAGGGTCCCACTTCATCAGACACTTAGTGAAGATGGGCAAAGCAACACGCGAAGAGATCCATGTGGGAGGCTGACTTACCCACATTTGCTATTGGATGGGGTACGATTACACAACATTGGAAAGTATAGAGGGGAGCCCTAGGATCGACCTAGGAGTATGCATGGCCATGAAAATGATTGTAAGAGAAGGAGACTCTTTATGCTTTGTAAGGAAAAATCTTACGACCCTTAGGCTCTCCGACCCGGATCGTACCACCATCGCTATACGCGCCAATTGACACTTGGACCTGATAGTGGAGTCCCCTCCACATGAGGGACCATCCACATCAGCACCCATCTCTCCACCTTTGTATCACTCTCCCTCCAGTCCACACGTACATAGGAGCCCACCTAGTCCATGCCGACATGAGCCTACACCTGTGCCACCATCTTTTTCTACTTTTGAGCAGGATGCAGGTACATCGACATATGATTTCTCGGAGTTTTGATCGTGCCTCGATGACATTTACACTGAGCAGCAAACGTAGAGGCAGCGATGGGAGGAGCAGAGCGCCTACCAGTAGGCAGAATTCCAGGGATTCTGGGAGCATTTCCAGCTGGCGGAGGAGTTCTACGACGAGGCCCGCATATACTTCCAGGAGGAGGCCGCTCGTCGTCAGGATGAGGCGGCCTATCACAGGGAGATGCGACAACATATGCACGCCCAGCAGGCACAGTGGGCTAGGGAGGAGGAGCACCGAGCAGCCACTGCATCCACCAGTTCCCAGATTGACCACATGTATATGTGGCATCAGCGGCTCAACAGCAGGTTCTCCCAGGATCCAGAGATGTAAAGGCTCCCAGACTTTCCACCTCGTCCACCTTATTAGAGGTATATTTTTGTTTAAGTCTGGGGAGGACCCCAAACTATATTTTGTTTTGTTTCCTAGCGGTAGTTTCTTTTCTAGTATTTTCATTTGTTTATGCATGCATGAGTTGTTTAGTTCCTTTCAGTACTTAATTTTTGATGTTTATAAAGCTACCTCAGTAGTATTTTTGAAAGTTGCTTGCATGAAGTGTTCCCATTAAGCAGCTTAACTCTATTTATCTTGTGGTATTTTATTCTATGTGCTCTATTGAATGTTCTAGATCTGCATTGGTTAGCTCTGTTTTTTCACTCACACATGTTGAACATTCTGAAAGGGAGAATTTAGTACATACCTAGTTATGATTCACTTCAGTAGTCTAGTACTTTGGAATCCATAGGTGACTCTAGGGTTAGCATTTTAGTTACTGGAGATGCTCGGATTGTGTAAGCCCATTCGAAAAAATCAAAATCCCTATGAGCCGAAAAAAAAGAGGAAAAGAAATGACAAAGAAAAAAAGAGAGAGAGATTGAGAGGGATAAAAAAACAGTTGTCGTGGGTGGAAATGGCTAGGTGCCCCTTTGAGACCGAGTTAGGTTACTGGGGAAACACCTCCTAATTTCTCTCAATACCGAGCATGCCTTTGAGAATTTATGCTAGATCTAGGGAACGACCCTTGCTTTGGGTAGGTAAGTGCCTAAGAGTCGGAAACCTTAGGAAAGCTATGGGGTGATGACTTAACTCACCATGGAACAAGCATCCTCTAAGAATGATTCATCTAGCACGAGCACGAGGAGATAACTTAGTGAATTTTTAGAACATATCTGTTTTGCTTTGATTGCAAATACCACCTGATAAATTTAGTTAGCATGATAATTATGGAACAATATCTTTTTAAAATTTCATGGCACTGAGGTTTGCTTGAGGACATGCAAAGATTTAAGTCTGGGGGAAGTGATGTGAGCAAAATATATAGGATTTTAGGAGTAGTTTTTGTTCACATCTTATTACATTTTGTGATAGTTTCATGCATATGTTACTCTGCTTTTACATGAATTTCTTATTTTCTAGTTCGGAGGTCTGCTCGTTGTTCTTTTGTACGCAGGTTGGCTTTTCGGGCGGAAAAGACGCATTTTCGGAGCGAAAGAAGGACTTTTCATGCTAGACGCAGAGTGGGACACGACCAGGGCGCGTGGATTCACATGGCCGTGTCCGATGGGCGAATATCAGCACACCAGGGCGGCACACGGCCTGGTCGTGTGGAAACACATGGTCGTGTGGCAACTTGATGGAGTTGCGCGACTAGGTTTTTTCCCAATTTTTCAATGGTCCGAGGCAACATCTGTTGGGTTTCCGACACCACGGCGAGTGTGTGTTCGAACATGTTTCGCAAACATGTGCACAACGGAAGAAATAAAAATAATAAATCTACATTTATTACAACACACACATCACACGCATGTATAATACAACATGTGTAGACATAACCGTAAATTTAAATTTACAAAAAAAGGAAATTTAACTACGTATACCTTTCGTATCACGTGTAGCGGAAACGGCATCAACCGGAACGATCATCGCTAGAATCGTCTCTATCCGTATCCACGCCGAGTATCTTCGGGATGACTTCACAAAGTCATGAGCTTCGTCTTCGTACGGGTTACTAGCCTCGTGTTGAAGACGACGTGATCGAGAGAGGATCACGATCCGAATCCAAATTCGGATCCAAAGACGAGTCCTCAAAACTCGCTTCTCCGGAGAGGTATTCGTCAACCGTTTGACGAATCCTTCGTCCTCCACCTCTGAGGATTACCGGAGATCGAATCCCCGGTAAGTAAAGCGCTGTCGGAGCTCCAAACGTCGTCCAAACGACGCTCCGACGAGAAGAAAACAAGCTGTCCAGAAAACTCGACAGCTTTGGTGGAGGAGTAGGCGTCGGCCAAAAAGGGTAAGATGAAGCTCACCTTGATGCTGAACCCAAAGGAGATCACCAGAGAGTTGCCGGAGGATCACCAGCTGAAGCTTGGACGCCGGCAACAAGTTGGACGGCGGCACAAGGGGTTGGGCGGCGACACAATGGTGTTGGCGCCGAATCACCAAGGAGAGGAGGGAGAGGTGGGCGGCCAAAACTAGGTTAGGGTTTTGGATTAGGGCTTAACAAACCCTTAAGCCCTCTTTTATAGAGAACTAATTCTCTTAACGGTTATTGGATCATAACCATAAGGCCCGTTAACCCGCTCCATTAATATAAGTTAAAATAAACCAAACCATGATGGTTTATTTTAAGTTAAAACGAACCGAACCAACTTTGGTTCATTCGTTTAAAATAAACCAAACCCTTTGGTTTATTCTCCTCCATTGGATTAGAACCAAACCATTTTGGTTCATCCATTATGTCTTCATAAGACACGACTCATCCATGCTTCCATTGCGACTAAAACGATTTCATGCTCGCTTCTTGTTTGGTCCAACCAAACTTAGTTTCTCTCGGTCTGAGAATCTCATTCTCAAGCTCATTTTAAATCCTTCGGATTACGCTCGTTTTAAATCCTTCGGATTACGCTCGTTGTGCGTGTGACCAAATAGGTTCTCGGTTTATGTTGGCCATCTATAATTAACCATTAATTATAGAACGATCATGAGTGGCACCTAGTGGTACATCATGATCCCCAACTAACCGAAAAGATCAACGGTTGATCCAGAACTATTTCTGAAACCCTTCAGCAGCTCGAATGAATCGTGCCCCATTCCCTTCACTCATCTTATACCCACTTGGTTCAGGACATGGTCTATAGTGTCAGTCCCCACTAGGCTGACTACGTCACACCTAGCCCAAGTATCATTTCCTCGTCCTACGGATTATAGTTATTGCACATGTATCGAAGAGTACCTTACTCTAAACATGTAATGCTTTGGCCAAATACTTTAGTAACAATCCGACGAGAGGCCATGGGTATACATCTCCTCGCAAGGAGTGGTGAATCCTTTATAGGCTATTCAAACACCTTCGATCACTTCGACTTATACCCAATCATCCCGGGTCCACATCTCCACAGAGATGCTTGCTTAAGATGTCCTAAGGCAATCGCCTTATGTATGAACCATTTATATGATAAATGAAGATTCACTATTTGAGTATACATGTTTTATGTATTTGATTGGATCTTAAACTCATTTACTGAATGTCCACGACACGATTCACAGCATGAGAGAATTTGTGATTGGATCACAACTAGTGAGTATCTCTACATGTGTAATTGTGATGTATCGGAATTATCCCTAGTCGATGAATTGATGGATTTGGACACCATCAATTCCGTTGAGACTAGCACGAGGTATACTCCTTGGTGTATCCAAGCAGCTGATTCTCACTGGCTGGAGACATAGTGATGTCCGGAGTTAATCGTGGATGCTAGTTATGGTAACTAGATCATTGGTGTGACCAGCCGTAAGACTTCATATGGTTCTCTGCATATATAGATATGTCAATGAAGTTCTTACTGTAGCTTAAGTGCGATGTTCCTTTGACTTGCGGTATTCAAGTCATCTTGATCATGGAGACTTATGCTTTGACATCTTAAGCAAACATCTCCAAGGAGATGTGGACCCGGGATGATTGGGTATAAGTCAAAGTGATCGAAGTTGTTTGAATAGCCTATAAAGGATTCACCACTCCTTGCGAGGAGATGTATACCCAAGGCCTCTCGTCGGATTGTTACTAAAGTCTTTGGCCAAAGCATTACATGTTAAGAGTAAGGTACTCTTCGATACATGTGCAGTAACTAGAATCCGTAGGACGAGGAAATGATACTTGGGCTAGGTGTGACATAGTCAGCCTAGTGGGGACTGACACTATAGACCATGTCTTGAACCAAGTGGGTATAAGATAAGTGAAGGGAATGGGGCACGAATCATTATAGCTGCTGAAGGGTTTCAGAAATAGTTCTGGATCAACCGTTGATCTTTTTGGTTAATTGGGGATCATGATGTACTACTAGGTGCCACTCATGATCGTTCTATAATTAATGGTTAATTATAGACGGACAACATAAACCGAGAACCTATTTGGTCACACGCACAACGAGCGTAATCCAAAGGATTTAAAACGAGCTTGAGAATGAGATTCTCAGACCGAGAGAAACTAGGTTTGGTTGGACCAAACATAAAGCGAGCATGAAATCGTTTCAGTCGCAATGAAGCGTGGATGGGCCGAGTCTTATGAAGACGTAATGGATGAACCAAAATGGTTTGGTTCTAATCCAATGGAGGAGAATAAACCAAAGGGTTTGGTTTATTTTAAACGAATGAACCAAAAGTTGGTTCGGTTCGTTTTAACTTAAAATAAACCATCATGGTTTGGTTTATTTTAACTTATCTTAATGGAGCGGGTTAATGGGCCTAATGGTTATGATCCAATAACCATTAAGAGAATTAGTTCTCTATAAAAGAGGGCTTAAGGGATAATTAAGCCCTAATCTAATCCAAAACCCTTGCCCTAAGGTTGCCGCCCACCTCATCCTTGGAGATTTCGGCGCCAACCCTAGGTGTGCCGCCCAGCTTGTTGTGCTGCCGTCCATCTCCTTGCCGGCGTCCAAGCTTCAGCCGGTGAACCCTCCGGCGACCCTCCGGTGATCTTCCTAGGCCTCGGTGAAAAGGTGAGCACTTGGCTTCCTTGTTTTGGCCGGCGCCTACTCCTCCACCAAGCTGTCCAGTTTTCTGGACAGCTTCTTCTCCTCTCGTCGGAGCGTTGTTTGGACGACGGTTAGAGCTCCGACAGTGGCTAACTTACCGGAGATTCGATCTCCGGTAATCCTCTGAGGTGGAGGACGAAGGATTCGTCAATTGGTTGACGAATACCTCTCCGGAGAAGCGAGTTTTGAGAACTCGTATTAGGATCCGAATTTGGATTCGGATCGTGATCATCTCTCGATCACGTCGTCTTCAACACGAGGCTAGTAACCCGTACGAAGACGAAACTCATGGCTTAGCGAAGTCATCCCGAGGAACTCGGCATGGATATGGATAGAGACGATTCTAGCGAGGATCGTTCCGGTTGATGCCGTTCCCGCTACACGTCATACGAAAGGTATAACGTAGATAAATTTCCTTTTATTGCAAATTTAAATTTACGGTTATGTCTACACTTGTTGTAATATGCATGCGTGTGTTGTGTGTATTGTAATAAATATAGATTTATTATTTTATTGCTTCCGCTGTGTTCATGTTTGCGAAACGTGATCGAACACACACACGTCGCGGTGCCGAGAAACCCAACAGTGGTATCAGAGCCCAGGTTGTGTTTTGACATAATCGTAAAAATAATTTTGCGATAGTCATAATGTATTTATGGAAATTTTCTAATTTTGGAAATTTAGAAGTATTTATGGAAAATTTTCAATTTTGGAAAGTCTAGAAGTATTTATGGAAATCTTCCACTTTTGAAAAGTTGGAAGTATTTATGTAAATTGATATTTTCCATAAATAAAATATTTGATTAGATTCTGGAAATTTGTTTCCTAATTTAATCATGATTTGATTTGAGAAATCAAATCTTAAAATATTTTATTTCCATAAGTAGTTTTAATCATTTAGGAAATTGGTTTCCTAAATAGATTTTCCTTAATCAAATAATTCCATGAATAAAATATGTGATTAGATTTGGAAATTTGTTTCCTAATTTAATTATGATTTGATTTGGAGAATCAAATCTTAAACATATTTTATTTCCATAAATAGTTATGACATATAAGAAAATATATACATGACATAATTGTATGCCATGTAATTGCATTAGATGCATAACATTATGCCATGCGTGTCGTGACATGTAGATGTATGCCATGTATGCCATGCCATGTAGATAATAGTTATTTGCATGCAAAGAGGATGAGACATAAAACCCTTAAACAATATTAAAGCCTACACCTTCCATTAATATGGTTAGAACCAGAGTTCCGTTTCTTGTTTGGGTTGTTGGACTCTCTCCAAGCCCGGCTCGAACCCGAACATGTTCAAACCATGGAATAGTTTAATACTAATATGGTAAGAGTCAGAGGTCAATCATTAGCTTTGGTTGTTGGACTCTCTCCAAGCTGGGCTAATTGGTTGAATGCGCTCTAACCATATTAAAACTATTTCCTGATTAATGGGTTGGCTTTAACCTGGAGCATCGGCTTGTTGGACTCTCTCCAAGGTCGATGTAAAGGGAGGTGAAGTTGGGTGCTATGCATATGATGCATACTTGTTAATGTGTTAACAACCCGATGTATGTGTGAACATTCAATTAGTTGATAGCACATTGTGATAACCATCGTAGTTATGAATGGCTTGTTGGACTCTCTCCAAGGTTGTTCATAACTATGATGGATATCAGCCCATTCGGAGATGGACCTACGTTCTCCCGAAGTGATTTTGGGGTTTTTGAAATTCAAAAAATGAATGGGATTTATAAATGTATATTGATGCATTTTAAAAATCATTTTCTCATATATGCTCGTTTTGTATTTCTAAGATTGATCATGATGTCTTTGAATTTGCGTTCCATTTTGGATTCGAATAAATTGACTGGGCCGAGCTTCTTGGACTGACTTAAAAGCTTGAGAATTGTTCTCAAGGTTGAAAAGCTTGCAAATGTCCTCGAAGCGCCTCTTCCCGCCCGTCCTAGTGACGATGCAACTCTGGACCAATTGTTGGCCTATCAGAAACATGTGAGTGATTCTGAACAAATGAGTTGCATCATGCTAGCCGCGATGGAACCCAAGCTACGAAAGCAGCATGAGCATATGGATGCTCATATCGTAGTCCTTCATCTTTGTGAGTTGGTTGATGAGCAAGTGAGATTCGAAAGGTTCGAAGTCTCAAAGCTCCTCTTCACCTCTGAGATGCTAGAAGGTTCATCTGTGGTACTGCTCAATATGCTGAAGACTGTGGAGTCTTCTGAGAAGCATGAGCAGGGGACGGTGCTATTAGTTGATTCCTTGAAGAAAGGTTCTAAGAGGAAGTCAAAGGAACAGCAGAAGGAAAAGAAGAGAAGGGCTAAGAAGGTAGAACTAGCACAAAAGGAAACTTGCCATCATTATGGCAAGGAGAGCCATTTGCGAAGAAAGTGCAAGATTTATCTTGAGTCCGTGAAGAAGAATAAGGCATCGGATGCCCCATCTTCTTCAGATATCTTCGTTATTGATTGTCATTCTATTTCCTCAAACACTTGGGTATTGGATACTGGGTGTGGCTCACATATATGTAATGACATACATGGGCTAAGGAATAGAAGAAGACTCGTCAAGGGAGAGTCAAATTTGTGTGTTGTGAATGGAGCAAAGGTTGCTGCAGTCGCCATTGGAACGCATTTGTTGAAACTCCCTACAGGACTTGTCTTAGAACTGGACAATTGCTTTTATATTCCTTCGTTGATAAAGAACATCATTTCTATTTCTTGTTTAAATAGAAATGGGTACCATTTAACTTTTAGTAACAATTGTTGTTACATAACTTTAAATGGAGTTCTTTATGGGATTGGAACTTTAAGCAATGGTGTTTATACGTTGGACGTATCCAGTGACATTTGCAATATCGAAGCGAGCAACAAGTGTGCTCGAAAGGATAATCAAATAGACTCCTATATGTGGCATTGTCGTCTTGGCCATGTAAGCAAGAAACGCATGCCCGAATTACACCGATGTGGAATTCTGGAATCGTTTGAATTGGATTCATGCGATACATGCGAATCATGCTTAAAAGGCAAGATGACTAAGTTACCATTTACTGGAAAGGGTGAACGAGTGGGAGAGTTATTAGGTCTAATACATACTGATGTATGTGGACCTATGTCAACTCAAGCATTAGGAGGCTATAACTACTTCATTACCTTCACCGATGATCACTCACGGTTTGGGTATGTGTTCTTGATGAAACACAAGTCTGAAGCCTTTGAAAGGTTCAAAGAATTCAGAAATGAAGTAGAGAAACAACATGATAAGAGTATTAAAATACTTCGATCGGATCGAGGTGGTGAATACTTAAGTCAAGAGTTTCTTGATTATCTAAGAGACAATGGTATATTGTCTCAATGGACTCCGCCATATACACCACAGCATAATGGTGTATCTGAGAGGCGTAACCGGACCTTGTTGGACATGGTCAGGTCAGGTCAATGATGAATCATGCGACTCTTCCCAAGTCCTTTTGGGGCTATACACTTCAGACAGCTGTTTTGTCACGCCCCGAGGGAGTCCCTGCCAGACGAAAATCCGGCAGCATCTCCCCTGTACGGGTGACAATACCAATTTTTATACAAGGCCTACTCGGCCACTATACATCGGTCAACACGACCGGAATCATACCACATCACACGCAGATAATAATAAGGCCTCAGGCCAACAAATCTAGGTAAACAAAAGTCTACTCTAACTAGACTTACCCCTTCTGCCATCTGGGCAGGAATACTCAACCGAAATCCAATCGAAATAAAAATCCGATCAAAGGTCCCTAAGGACATACCAAAACATCCACAGGTACAAATATCCAACTCCAGTCCTAAACATATATTCTAATCCAAATACCCAAAAACCGTAAACACAAATAACAAAATACACTTCCACGACGAGGGGGTTTGGCAGCTGGACTCTCCTGACAGCTCCATCCTGAAATAGATATAATCAACGGGGTGAGTTCAAAGAACTCATGGATACTAGTCCATATGAATAGCAAGAAATAGCTAACAATACTAATCATGCCAGTACAGTCTCATATATATGGTAAGCAAGAAATAAATGCAAAAGGACTGTACTCACCTGAGTCTCCTACCCTGATATAGGAGCATGTGCCCTACTATAAGAGATAAAGTCATCACCATATAAGAATATGAATCCTGTATGCATGGCAATCATATGCAACATCCAAGGCATCAATACAATAATGCAGCAAACACAATACAAATGCAATCCGTGCAAAAATGCATGCCGTGCAAATGACATGGTCACCCCTGACGCCAGTCAGCCGCCTCACACGCAATGGTGAAGCCGAGTGGGTAGGGCTATGACAACTGTGCACTCTGCCATCACTGCTCCTGAGTGACCGAGTGGACAGGATGCTGTCGGAGTACACCTATCCTCCTGCCCCAAACATAGTGGGGGAGCTAAGCTCTCATCTCCCGGTGTCATAGACCAGAGGAGGGATCCCTGCCCGCTACCACGCGCTGCTACCTACGAGCGGTCCAATGAGCTCGACAGAGCAATCGCACACACCTCCCGATGTACCACTAACCCATGAGTGGCAAGTGTGCAGTTATGTAACTAGTCTGGCTCAACAATAATGGAACCCCGTCCAGCCAGCATGCAATCATGCAAGATGGTGCATGATACTAAAGCATGTAAATCCAACTACAAATATCCATCCGAATAATATGCAAAGTCAATAAGTGCATATAACTGATCCAAGCAACCATGATCCAAATAACACAGGAAAGATATAATCATACTGATCAAATGCATGTAGCAAGTAGGCACTAAGCATACTAGGCATATAAACATGAAAAGTATTGCATGCTATCCTAACTAACATATCAACTTGACTATATCTAAAAGATAAGTCAAAGTACCCGCCTGAATATATATCCGTAAGAATGAAATCGTCACGACCGGGGACCTGCCTCGTGACCGAAACCTGCATAAAACATAATATACTCAGATTATGTTGTCAACCCTAATATCAAGTCCAAAACCTAATGGATTAAACTATCCACTGAAACGCTCACTCACTGTCGTATCAAAATATAATTCCTTCCCAATCAACTCCCAATTACACCAATTTAGGGATCTAATCACCCTAATTGAAATCTCATAACAACCCAAAAGACCTTTCCATTCCAAATCCTCAACCTTCAATTTCACAGCCGCACTAACTGTATTTACAAACACATCGACACCCAATAAAACCTCATAGCCCTCTCCACCTGTCAAAACCCCAAATCACAGCCACCACTACCTCTTTATTCCTCCACAGCCGAACTAGCTTCATCCACTCATCATAGATCACAACCTAAATTAACAATTTACAGCTATAGGAGAGGGAATAGAACAAGCTTACCCGCCTGCACTCCACTCCAGGTAGCGATTTCCCAATGCCGCCTGCTCAATGGACAATCCAATCCCGCTTGTTGCCCTAAACAACAAACCAAATCAAACCGAGGTGAATCACGGCAGAAGAATCACGACAAGTCGATTTCGGCCCAAGATAGAGACCGAGACCGACTCTTACCTAGATACATGACCATTGGCAGATCCTTCCTCCCGCGCCAAGCATCGACCACAAGGAGCTTCAATCCGACACATGAAACCGCCGATCCCAAGATCTCGAGGTCGAGAACGTCCGACGGAGTCCCAATCGCCGATCCTCCTTCCGCTTAGCTCTCCCACTATGGGGTCGCTGCAGCTGGCTCGCTCGGGCGAGGAAGAGGTGCGAGGTCGACGCAGGCACGCGGCCGGCCGGGCGATCGCCAAGGTCAAGGGCAAGGCCGGGCGACTTTGAAGGGCACGAGTTGGTTGCCGTCGCACGCGGCCAAGTGACTCCAGCCGCCGCTGGGGGGCTCGGCGAAGGGGAACATGTAAGGCTCGACGATCGTATGGCGCAAGACCGCAGAGGGGTGGCGATAGCGCAGCGGCGGCGAAGCTCGCCGGCGCTGGCGGGCGGCGATTCGGAGCGCGAGTAAAGGCCGCGCGGCGAGGAGAGCGTTAGGGATCGCGGAAGAAGAGGGTCGTACGAATCGTCAAGGGGAAAACGGGAAAATAGAAAAGAAAATAGAGATTAGGTTTTCCATCGCAGATTTATCCCCTTTAAATAGACCCTCTAAAGCCCGCTGCATTTTATCCTCAAAAATCTCGATTTAAGTCCGTTTAATTCCAGAAAAATTCCAGAAAAATTCCTAAAATCCCCTAAGAATCTCGAAAATTTCCAGAATTATTTCCTTAATTATTGGGCATTTTAATTTAATATTTTAAATTTTCCAGTATTTAACATGTTTACTTGTTAAACAGAATGCCTACCAAGGTAGTCTCAACTACTCCATATGAGATATGGAATGGTAAGAAACCTCATGTATCTTACTTGAAGATATGGGGTTGTCCTGCTTATGTGAAGTGGACTGTATCAGACAAATTGGATGCTAAGTCTGATAAATGTCTATTTGTTGGATACCCTAAGGAAACAAGGGGTTACCAATTCTATCATCCTGTGGAACAAAAGGTGTTTGTTTCAAGGCATGCTGTGTTTCTAGAGAAAGAGTTTCTCTCGCAAGAAAACAGTGGGAGTGTCGTCGAGCTTGAGGAGGCTCGAGAGACTCAAATAGACATTGATGAGATACCTGGTGAAGCACAACAGCCGACAACTCATAGTGATGAGCAATCGGCTGGACCTATTGTAACACCACATCTTCGTAGATCTGGTAGAACACGCAATATTCCTGAGAGATATGGATTTCTCGTAAGTGAATCGAACGATGTGTTACTCATTGATGATGAGGAGCCTACCAATTATGAAGAAGTGCTGACAAGTTCAGAAAGGGATAAGTGGCTTGGTACCATGAAGTCGGAAATGGATTCCATGTATGAAAACCAAGTTTGGAACTTGGTTGACCCACCTGAAGGGATAAAGCCTATAGGGTGCAAGTGGGTTTTCAAGAAGAAAACCGACATGGATGGTAATGTGATTATCTATAAGGCTAGATTGGTGGCGAAAGGATATCGTCAAAAATAAGGTGTTGATTATGACGAAACCTATTCGCCTGTAGCTATGCTTAAATCCATTCGGATGCTCCTGGCCATAGCGGCTCATTATGATTATGAGATATGACAGATGGATGTGAAAACAACTTTCCTTAATGGAAACCTGCTCGAGGACGTGTATATGATACAGCCTGAGGGTTTCACATATGTTGATAAAACCAAGGTATGCAAATTGCGACGGTCCATTTATGGATTGAAGCAAGCATCTAGGAGCTGGAATATCCGTTTTGATGAGACAATCAAAAGGTTTGATTTCTCACAAAATCCAGACGAACCTTGTGTGTACAAGAAGGTTAGTGGGAGTGCAGTCGTGTTCCTAGTATTGTATATCGATGACATACTACTTATAGGAAACAATGTTTCAATCTTACAGTCAGTAAAAGTTTGGTTATCCAAGACATTCTCCATGAAAGACCTGAGAGAAGCAACCTACATCCTCGGGATTAAGATCTATAGAGATAGATCGAAACGGTTGCTTGGTCTTTCGCAGTCTACATATATAGACCGAGTTCTAAAGAGGTTTAGCATGTCGGAATCCAAGAAAGGTTTCTTACCCATCAGGCATGGGGTACACCTTTCGAAGTCTATGTGTCTGCACACGGAAGATGAGAGGATTTGCATGAGTAAGATTCCCTATGCATCCGCAATAGGATCTATCATGTATGCTATGTTATATACAAGGCCCGACGTATCGTACGCTCTGAGTGTCACGGCGATACCAAATCGATTCGAATGGATCATTGGGCTATCATAAGACGATCCTTAAGTACTTGAGAAGAACTAAGGATGTGTTCCTAATATATGGAGAAGGGGACATGGTGATACGCGGTATACGGATGCCGCCTTCCGAGACAAGGATGATTCCGTGTCTCACCGATACGTGTTCACCTTGAATGGGGCGCAGTGAGTTGGAAAAGTTCCAAACAAGAGACTGTAGCGGATTCTACCACTGAGGCAGAATACATTGCAGCTTCGGAAGCACAAGAAGGCGGTTTGGATCAAGAAGTTCGCTCATGAACTTGGTGTGATTCCACCATTGTTGAAGCAATACCGGGTCATCGCGACAACAATGGAGCAATTGCACAGGCGAAAGAGCCAAGGTCTCATCAACGATCCAAACATGCTATCATCTTATCGTAGAGATCATCGAGGAACGAAATACAAATCGAGAAAATTCCCACTAAAAGGAACTTAGCGGATCCCTTGACTAAGGCATTACCTCAAAATAAGTTTGAGGGTCATGTTCGAGCTTATGGTATTGGATACCGTAGCGATTGGCATTAGGCCAAGTGGGAGTCTGTTAGTAATATATGAGAGATGTCCTAAGGCAATCGCCTTATGTATGAACCATTTATATGATAAATGAAGATTCACTATTTGAGTATACATATTTTATGTATTTGATTGGATCTTAAACTCATTTACTGAATGTCCACGATACGATTCACAGCATGAGAGAATTTGTGATTGGATCACAACTAGTGAGTATCTCTACATGTGTACTTGTGATGTATCGGAATTATCCCTAGTCGATGAATTGATGGATTTGGACACCATCAATTCCGTCGAGACTAGCACGAGGTATACTCCTTGGTGTATCCAAGCAGCTGATTCTCACTGGCTGGAGACATAGTGATGTCCGGAGTTAATCGTGGATGCTAGTTATGGTAACTAGTTCATTGGAGTGACCAGCCGTAAGACTTCATATGGTTCTCTGCATATATAGATATGTCAATGAAGTATTTACTGTAGCTTAAGTGCGATGTTCCTTTGACTTGCGGTATTCAAGTCATCTTGATCATGGAGACTTATGCTTTGACATCTTAAGCAAACATCTCCAAGGAGATGTGGACCCGGGATGATTGGGTATAAGTCGAAGTGATCGAAGGTGTTTGAATAGCCTATAAAGGATTCACCACTCCTTGCGAGGAGATGTATACCCAAGGCCTCTCGTCGGATTGTTACTAAAGTCTTTGGCCAAAGCATTACATGTTAAGAGTAAGGTACTCTTCGATACATGTGCAGTAACTATAATCCGTAGGATTAGGAAATGATACTTGGGCTAGGTGTGACGTAGTCAGCCTAGTGGGGACTGACACTATAGACCATGTCCTGAACCAAGTGGGTATAAGATGAGTGAAGGGAATGGGGCACGAATCATTAGAGCTGCTGAAGGGTTTCAGAAATAGTTCTGGATCAACCGTTGATCTTTTCGATTAATTGGGGATCATGATGTACTACTAGGTGCCACTCATGATCGTTCTATAATTAATGGTTAATTATAGACGGCCAACATAAACCGAGAACCTATTTGGTCACACGCACAACGAGCGTAATCCAAAGGATTTAAAAGGAGCTTGAGAATGGGATTCTCAAACCGAGAGAAACTAGGTTTGGTTGGACCAAACATAAAGCGAGCATGAAATCGTTTCAGTCGCAATGAAGCGTGGATGGGCCGAGTCTTATGAAGACGTAATGGATGAATCAAAATGGTTTGGTTCTAATCCAATGGAGGAGAATAAACCAAAGGGTTTGGTTTATTTTAAACAAATAAACCAAAAGTTGGTTCGGTTCGTTTTAACTTAAAATAAACCATCATGGTTTGGTTTATTTTAACTTATCTTAATGGAGCGGGTTAACGGGCCTAATGGTTATGATCCAATAACCATTAAGAGAATTAGTTCTCTATAAAAGAGGGCTTAAGGGATAATTAAGCCCTAATCTAATCCAAAACCCTTGCCCTAAGGTTGCCACCCACCTCATCCTTGGAGATTTTGGCGCCAACCCTAGGTGTGCCGCCCAGCTTGTTGTGCCGCCGTCCATCTCCTTGCTGGCGTCCAAGCTTCAGCCGGTGAACTCTCCGGCGACCCTCCGGTGATCTTCCTAGGCCTCGGTGAAAAGGTGAGCACTTGGCTTCCTTGTTTTGGCCGGCGCCTACTCCTCCACCAAGCTGTCCAGTTTTCTGGACAGCTTCTTCTCCTCTCGCCGAGCGCCGCTTGACGACGACTTAGAGCTCCGGCAAGTGGCTAACTTATCGGAGATTCGATCTCCGTAATCCTCTGAGGTGGAGGACGGCGATTCTGGCCAATTGGTTGACGAATACCTTCCGAGAAGCGAGTTTTGAGAACTCGTGATTAGATCCGAATTTGGATTCGGATCGTGATCTCTCGATCACGTCGTCTTCAACACGAGGCTAGTAACCCGTACGAAGACGAAGCTCGTGGCTTAGCGAAGTCATCCCGAGGAACTCGGCGTGGATACGGATAGAGACGATTCTAGCGAGGATCGTTCCGGTTGATGTCGTTCCCGCTACACGTCATACGAAAGGTATAACGTAGATAAATTTCCTTTTATTGCAAATTTAAATTTACGGTTATGTCTACACTTGTTGTAATATGCATGCGTGTGTTGTGTGTATTGTAATAAATGTAGATTTATTATTTTATTGCTTCCGCTGTGTTCATGTTTACGAAACGTGATCGAACACACACACGCCGCGGTGCCGAGAAACCCAACAGTCCCTTCCCCAAAACCATAAGTAGAAGTTTAGACGACACCAATTGACAACGTTGTTCTGTGCTACACAAGTGAAACTGAAGTCCTAAATGTTAGGATGTATACTGAAAAGTCTATCTTTTGTATTAACATCTTTATTTTAAAATAAGAATCACATTATCATTGTATGCATATTTATAGTGATGTATATTGTCTAATATATTACATTGTAGATAACATGGTGTGTGGTGTCACACGGGAGATCATGTTATCGGCTCCTTGTAAAATATAAGTAAAGGCTCACAGCCGAGATGACTTTGGACAAACCATTGGTATGGTTTTAGTGTGATTTGGTATTGGTTTGTCTTGACCATAGAATCAGACTAGTACACTTTGTGTGTATTGAGCAGGACCGACTTAGAGGTGATTCGATTTATTGCTGACTACATAATCGAATTGGACCTCAGATATTATATAGTAGATGCTCTTAATCCCAATATAATAATGGGCACATATACTTAGTATTAATTTCTTTGATTTACCAATGGACGAGATTTATAGATTAAATCGATAGGCTCGGTAAGTTGGGAAATGATATTATTTATATGGTGTGTCGTTGATTATAGGAGGAAACCGTGTCCTATATATTAGGATATTGATGTCCCCTTGAGGAGCTCATTGTTGGGATTTCCGAGCCACAAAAACTGCTTTTTGCATTGCGAAAACCTCAGAAGCCCGCCCACGGATCCGTGCGAAGATATTTAAAAATAAAAACATGTATGTGCTTAAGTAAACCTAGATCTAGAAGGTGAGAGCTTTACCCTTGTAGCGACGCCCTTAGCTTATCCCGCTCGACCAAACGCTTTGCCGGAACTCAAGAGTGTCAAGTGTACAATCCTCTACAAGTATCCACACGGACAAATGGTGGAGAAAAACACCTTAGAGTGTGCTAGGACCCTTTAGGTATTTCGGCCAAGGAGGTCTTGGGAGAGCAAGAAGGAGAGCTAGGAAGAAGATGATGAAGTTACAAAACCAAAATGATTTACCTCATCAAATGAAAGTGGCCGGCCACTTATTGTTTGGGGGGTTACATGCATGCATATAACTCCAAGAGCCTATGGCTCTTTGTCTCCCTCATGAGGTGGCACCATATGATAAGTCCATGATGATGTGGAACACCATCATTGGCCAGCCCCCATGCCAAGTCACCATGACATGGCAAATGGTCAAGTCAAAATTGACCATTCATCTTCCCTCTCAAGTCATGTCAAACATGACCTCTTATCTCCCATGGTTGATCAAATCTAACCACTTGATTCAAGTCAATTTGATTTAATGAATCTTTATTCATTAATTTAAATTGACTCAATGAATCAAATCTAAATTAGACTCATTCAACACTTGAATCAACTTGAGTCTAACTCAATTAGTCTAATTTGGATTACTCTTAATCCAATTTGGTTCATCCCATGAACCTAATCCTCATGGTTCATCATATGAACCTAATCTCCATCTAATTGCCCTTTGTGTGTGACCCTATAGGTTCTTGTAACATTGGCAATGCTCCTAAACCGATTTTGGAACATAAGCAATGAGCGGTATTTAGCAACACATCATTGCTACCCAAGTTACAAGAATGTTGAGATCCAACATCACCTTTGTGACTACTAATTGTGACTCTCACAATATGTGACAATGTCCCTCTATCTATGACATCTAGATTGACCAATTGAGGCATAGACCGTGTCATCCTCGGTACAATCTATATCTTGAACTCCAAGTAGACTCACTCTAATCAAATGAGCTCAATATCTCATATTGACTCATTTGGGCATGGCCATGCACTTCGTGGTCTCACTCTATCAAGAATAACGATGTCACTCCCATCATATAGGAGGGATAGATCCCATCTACATCACTCACATCCCTCCGCATAATTTGTTATATACCCAGTAATCGCCTTTATAGTCCACCCATTTACGGGTGACGTTTGACGAAGCCAAAGTATGCAACTCCTTATTTAGGAAACCATGGTGACTTCAAGTCCAGCGACTAATAGTCTTACTAATAGCCACATGAGAAAGTATATGACGCTCATATAACGATCCATGATACTTTCTCATGGCGGATCATTTTGTATACATTCTCCAATGCATACCCATGTGTCAACTTGATATCTCATATCCATGACTTGTGAGATCAAGTCATCGTGTTGACCTACATGCTAGTCTCTATGCATTAACATTGTCCCTGAATGTTAATACTTGACTAGGAATGATTAAGAGTAGTGTTATCATCTCATTATCGATTCAACCAATCGATTGATATAGATAAGAACCTACTACTCAAGGACATTATTATACTTAGTTATTTGGCACCAATACAAGTAAATATAATAACCATGCCTTTATAAATAAAAATATGATACAATAAAGTCCATACAACAATCATCACATGATTGACTCTAGGGCTTTCACTAACAATCTCCCACTAGCACTTGTGCCAATCACTGTAGTATCTAATACCCAATGACCTAGTGTGACCATCATACTTTTTCTGTACCAAAGCCTTGGTCAAGGGATCTGCGATGTTAGCCTCTGTGGGTACTCTATAAATCTTCACATCTCCTCTATCGATAATCTCTCGAATGAGATGGAAGCACCGTAGTATGTGTTTGGTCTGCTGGTGTGAGCGAGGTTCCATAGCCTGTGCAATCACTCCATTGTTGTCACAATAGAGCTCTGTGGGATCTGCTATGCTAGGAACCACCCCAAGCTCAGTAATGAACTTGCGAATCTAAATCGCCTTCCTTTGTCGCTAGATGCTGATATACTCGGCTGTAGAATCAAGAATCTGTCTCGTCAACTCTTTCACTCACAAGG
The DNA here is from genome assembly GCA_025175895.1 of Wurfbainia villosa. Classification (NCBI taxonomy): domain Eukaryota; kingdom Viridiplantae; phylum Streptophyta; class Magnoliopsida; order Zingiberales; family Zingiberaceae; genus Wurfbainia; species Wurfbainia villosa. The sequence continues at coordinate 28,546,311 of CM046000.1, read as the reverse complement.
CTACCATTCAAGCAAAACACGAACCCCGACCGTGGATCTATAATCATCCCGGCTTTGGAAGTCATCATCAGAACCCTTTACAGCTAGCTCCTCATCGCCTCCAAATATCAAGAAATATTCTTTAGTCCTTCTCAAGTACTTAAGAATATTCTTGACTACTATCTAGTGATGCTCACCTGGATCTAACTGGTATTTACTCGTCATGCTCAAAGCATATGAGTCATCAGGACGAGTACATAGCATGGCGTACATGATAGATCCTATAGCAGATGCATAAGGGATCTTATCCATGCGGTCTCTCTCCTCTCTAGAAGAAGGACTTTGAGTCTTCGAAAGACTCACACCATGTGACATCGGTAGAAGTCTCTTCTTGGAATTCTGCATGGCAAACCGTAGTAATACCATGTCAATATATGTACTCTGACTTAGGCCAAGCAATCTCTTAGATCTATCTCTATAGATCTTGATGCCTAGAATACAGGCTGCTTCACCTAAGTCCTTCATTGAGAAGCACGTCCCTAGCCAAGTCTTCATAGACTGTAGCGAAGGGATGTCATTCCCAATGAGTAGTATGTCATCCACATACAATACAAGGAAGACAACTGTGTTCTCATTAACCCTCTTGTAGACACAGGGTTCATCTTCATTCTTGATGAAATCAAACTATTTGATCACATCATCGAATCGAAGATTCCAGCTCCGAGAAGCTTGCTTTAGCCCATAAATGGAGGTTTGTAGCTTGCATACTTTCCCAGTATGCTGTGGATCTTCAAAACCCTCAGGTTGTGTCATGTACACATCCTCGAGTAAGTTTCCATTCAGAAATGCAGTTTTCACATCCATATGCCAGAACTCATAATCGTGGTAGGTTGCAATAGCAAGCAAGATCCGAATGGACTTAAACATCGCCACTGGAGAGAAGGTTTCATCATAGTCAATACCATGAATTTGCTTGAAATCTTTAGCTACCAATCGACCCTTATAGGTATGCATAAGTCCATCCATGTCAGTCTTTCTCCTAAAGACCCACTTACACCCAATGGATTTGACCCCTTCATGTGGATCAACCAAAGTCCATACTTGGTTGGTGTACATGGATTCCATCTCTGATCTCATGGCCTCTAGCCATTTCTTAGAATCTGGGCTCATCACAGCTTCCTGATAGGAGGTAGGCTCATTCTCAATGAGCATAACGTCATCATGGTCAGATAAGAGAAATGACAATCTCTTAGGCTGACGACGTACCCTATCAGACCTGCGAAGAGGTAGGTCTACCTGAACAGGTGGTTGTTCCACAACCCTTTGTGCAACAACCTCATCACCCACAACACTTTGTAGTTCATGTTCAACCTCCATCAAGGCCTTAGTGCTATGGTCCTTGTCTTGAATTTCTTCAAGATCGAATGTACTCCCACTAGTTTTTCTAGAAACAAAATCCCTTTCTAGAAAAACCCCAGTCTTTGCCACAAACACTTTGTGCTGACTGGGAATGTAGAAGTAATATCCCTTTGTGTCCTTGGGATATCCAACAAAATAGTACCTATCGGATTTGGGTCCCAGTTTGTCTGAGACTTGACGTCGAACGTAAGCCTCACAACCCCAAATCCTCATGAAAGACAACTTGGGATTTCTCCCTGTCCATATCGTATATGGTGTCTTTATCACAACCTTGGATGGTACACGGTTAAGGGTAAAGGATGCTGTGTCTAGAGCATATCCCCAAAATGATATAGGAAGATCTATGTGACTCATCATAGATCGTACCATATCTAATAGGGTATGATTCCTCCTTTTGGATACACCATTCCACTGGGGTGTTCCAGGAGGAGTGAGTTGGGATAGAATCCCACACTCAGCTAGATAGTCACGAAACTCATGGCTAAGGTATTCTCCACCTTGATCTGATCGAAGTATCTTAATACTCTTGCCAAGCTGGTTTTGTACTTCATTCTTGAATTCTTTGAACTTTTCAAAGGATTCTGATTTATGTGTCATGAGATACACATAACCATATCTACTGAAGTCATTAGTAAATGTAATGAAGTACCTGTAACCACCTTTAGCAGCAACATTGAAAGGGCCACATACATCACTATGTATAAGTCCTAACAAGTCTGTTGCCCTTTCGCTGTGTCCACTAAAGGGAGTCTTGGTCATCTTGCCTAAAAGGCAAGACTTGCATGTCTCATATGATTCAAAATCAAATGAGTCTAGCAACCCATCCTTATGGAGCTGAGATAAGTGACTCTCATTTATGTGACCTAAGCGACAATGCCAGAGATAGGTTTGGTTCAATTCATTTGACTTGAACCTTTTTGTACTTATGTTATAGATAGGGGTCTCTAAGTCTAGAAAGTAGAGTCCGTTCATTAGAGGTGCACTACAATAGAATATATCATTTAAATAAACTGAACAACATTTGTTCTTTATTATAAATGTAAATCCTTTCTTGCCTAAACAAGAAAACGAAATTATGTTCTTAGTTAAAGAAGGCACATAACAACATTCATCTAATTCTAGTACAAGCCCAGTGGGCAGAGATAGATCATAAGTTCCTATAGCAATAGCAGCAACTCTTGCTCCATTGCCTACTCGTAGGTCCACCTCGCCCTTTGTCAATGCCCTACTATTTCTCAGTGCCTGCACATTGGTACAAATGTGAGATGCACATCCGGTATCTAATACCCATGATGAAGAAATAGATAGATTGACTTCTATAACATTTATACCTGAAGTAGAAGTCTCACTTCTCTTCTTCTTAAGATCTTCAAGGTAAGCTTTGCAGTTACGCTTCCAGTGTCCAGCTTCCTTGCAGTGGAAGCAAGCCCCTTCCTTGGCCACCCCTCCTTTGGGTTTAAGTTCTTTGCCTTTGCCCTTGCCCTTGGCTTGGGACTTTCCCTTACCTTTAGGCTTGCCCTTGCCTTTCTTCTTTTGCACCATCAAAATGGAGTCAGATTTTCCCTTCTTAAGGTTGAGCTCAGTAGTTCTCAACATGCTGAACATCTCAGTCAGTGGCTTATCAATTTCATTCATGTTGTAATTCATGACAAATTGATTATAGCTTTGTGGCAAAGACTGCAAGATCAAGTCAGTGGCCAGCTCTTGGCCAAGGGGCAATCCCAATCTCTGTAGGTTTTCTACGTACCCAATCATCTTGAGTACATATGGACCTACTGGAGTCCCATCTTGCATTTTGGACCCAAACAATGCCTTAGAGACTTCATATCTCTTGTGCCTTGCTTGTCCTTGATATAGTTGACGAAGATGTTCAACCATATCATAAGCATTCATGAACTCATGTTGCTTCTGAAGCTCAGAGTTCATGGTCGTGAGCATTAGACATTACACATCTAATGCATCATCTTGATGCTTCTTGTAAGCATCTTTGTCAGCTCGCGAGGTTGTGGCAGGAGGTGCCTCTAGAATGGGCTGCTCCAGGACATACAATTTCCTTTCTTGGGTGAGAATGATTCTCAGGTTCCTGTACCAGTCCAAGAAATTTGCTCCATTGAGCTTGTCCTTCTCATGGACAGAACGCAGAGAGAGAGTGTTCGTGTTTGTTGACATAGTTATCTACAACATACACAATGCAGAGAATTAATATCATATTCCTTTTATCATTTAATTAGGCCTTTAATCAAATGAAACTCCCACTGAATTATAGGAATTTTGTAGAATTGAGTTATGGATGTGGTCAAACCACATTACTAGATTCATACAAACTAGCTATAATTCCTGCGGGACAAGATCAACATCATACTAAGTCTTGAGTTAGCTTTGGCTAAATCACCCAAGACTTAGTACGATCGGTGGGTAACACATTACCGATTACATCTCTATGCAACTCTTGTTTATAGGATCAAGACCAACATTTACAAAACACCTTGAGTTAGCTTTGGCTAAATCACCCAAGATTTAGTGTAAATGTGATCTTATCCTATCTTTCCAACGGTTGGAATATGCCTATAGTTCTACTTGATCCAATTGAGTTAACTAGTTTTACTCAATCTAATTGAGCTTACTCTAACCCAAGCCGTGATAGGCGGGACCAAGATTGTCCCTCCGCACCCTACCAAGATAATATGCATTGCTCTGCTTTGGCAGATTCAACAACTACAAATGATCGAGGTAGTAATGGGTATCAAGGACTTGGTAGACATTTTCGAGTTAATTCGATTAAGATCTAATCTAATCGTAATGTGTATCATATACGCATTGAGGCCTTTATTATCCTATACTAGCATGCATCACTTACATACAAGCATTATCCTAGCATGCATCATATACATACAAGAAAAATATCCTAGCATGCATCATATACATACAAGCATTATTCTACTAGCATGCATCACATACATACAAGCATAACAAATATATATATATATATATATATATATATATATATATATATATATATATATATATATATATATATATATATATATATATATATATCAACATATATACATATATATAAATTAATTGTGATTAGGTCATGGCCCTACTACGATCTTCTCAAGCCAATGAGAAGATCGGACGGTCAACCTAGGGTTAGCGGCTTCTCCAAGTGCCTCCTTTGACCGCCATGTGTCGTCGGCACCCTTCTCGTAACTCCGTCTAGAAGTGGACCTTCCACCGCTCCATTTTGTACATTACAAACATGAAACTCGAGTTACATTTGAGTCTAAAACTATTTACAACTAGAATATTAAAAGAAGAGGCACGACGCGCAGGTCGCATACCCTATACAACAAGCACAATCACAAAAATGGCACGCAGGCCGTATTATGAATTACAACACATTAACATCCAATTATATTGGGGTTCTTGGGCCATGACCATCAAAATATTAAACATAATACTAAATTATATATTTTACAGAAAATTTTTATAATTTTTCCTATTTTTTTTTTCAATTTTATGAGTCACCTCTCCATAATGGTCCCGCTAAGCGGTTTCCGGGCGCGATCGCGGGACAAGGCCCCTTTCGGGGATAGGGGCAGCGCCCCTACTTGTAAAAATAAACTTTGCGAGTGTCCCTACTAGATCTTATAGTGACTTAAGTCGCTTTCCCAAAAACCTAAAGCGAGAACTCACCATTTCGGAGAGTTTTTCTCGGTGGTTGAAGCCTACAATGTCCCAACACTTGTTGCTTCGACTCTTTGAGAAAAACACCCAAAAATTCTATAAAAATAGGAAGTTTACAGAAACTTAAAAAAATGTAATTTTTATATCTAATACAAAAACTACAAATACGAAAAACATACATGCTTCGCACGTGGCTCTGATACCACTGTTGGGATTTCTGAGCCACAAAAATTGCTTTTTGCGTTGAGGAACCCTCGGAAGCCTGCCCACGGATCCGTGTGAAGATATATAAAAATAAAAACATGTATGTGCTTAAGTAAACCTAGATCTAGAAGGTGAGATCTTTACCCTCGTAGCGACGCCCTTCGCTTATCCTGCTCGTCCAAACGCTTTGCCGGAACTCAAGAGTGTCAAGTGTACACTCCTCTACAAGTATCCACACGGACAAATGGTGGAGAAAAACACCTTAGAGTGTGCTAGCACCCTTTAGGTATTTTGGCCAAGGAGGCCTTGGGAGAGCAAGAAGGAGAGCTAGGAAGAAGATGATGAAGTTACAAAACCAAAATGAATTACCTCATCAAATGAAAGTGGCCGACCACTTATTGTTTGGGGGGTTACATGCATGCATGTAACTCCAAGAGCCTATGGCTCTTTGTCTCCCTCATGAGGTGGCACCATATGATAAGTCCATGATGATGTGGAACACCATCATTGGCTGGCCCCCATGCCAAGTCACCATGACATGGCAAATGGTCAAGTCAAAATTGACCGTTCATCTTCCCTCTCAAGTCAAGTCAAACTTGACCTCTTATCTCCCATGGTTGATCAAATCTAACAACTTGATTCAAGTCAATTTGATTTAATGAATTTCTATTCATTAATTTAAATTGACTCAATGAATCAAATCTAAATTAGACTCATTCAACACTTGAATCAACTTGAGTCTAACTCAATTAGTCTAATTTGGATTACTCTTAATCCAATTTGGTTCATCCCATGAACCTAATCATCATGGTTCATCATATGAACCTAATCTCCATCTAATTTCCCTTTATGTGTGACCCTATAGGTTCTTGTAACGTTGGCAATGCTTCTAAACCGATTTAGGAACATAAGCAATAAGCGGTATCTAGCAACACATCATTGCTACCCAAGTTACAAGAATGTTGAGATCCAACATCACCTTTGTGACTACTAATTGTGACTCTCATAATATGTGACAATGTCCCTCTATCTATGACATCTAGATTGACCAATTGAGGCATAGACCGTGTCATCTTCGGTACAATCTATATCTTGAACTCCAAGTAGACTCACTCTAAGCAAATGAGCTCAATATCTCATATTGACTTATTTGGGCATGGCCATGCACTTCATGGTCTCACTCTATCAAGAATAACGATGTCACTCCCATCATATAGGAGGGATATATCCCATCTTCATTACTCACATCCCTCCACATAATTTGTTATATCCCCAGTAATTGCCTTTATAGTCCACCCATTTACGGGTGACATTTGACGAAGCCAAAGTATGCAACTCCTTATGTAGGGAACCATGGTGACTTCAGGTCCATGGACTAATAGTCATACTAATAGCCACATGAGAAAGTATATGACACTCATATAATGATCCATGATACTTTCTCATGGCGGGTCATTCAGTATACATTCTCCAATGCATACCCATGTGTCAACTTTATATCTCATATCCATGACTTGTAAGATCAAGTCATCGTGTTGACCTACATGCTAGTCTCTACGCATTAACATTGTCCCTGAATGTTAATACTTGACTAGGAATGATTAAGAGTAGTGTTCTCTATATCATCTCATTATCGATTCAACCAATCGATTGATATAGATAAGAACCTACTACTCAAGGACGTTATTATACTTAGTTATTTGGCACCAATACAAGTAAATATAATAACCATACCTTTATAAATTGGAATATGATACAATAAAGTCTATACAACAATCATCACATGATTGGCTCTAGGGCTTTCACTAACACTCATAAGGTTCATCATGTAAACCCTGCAGGTGGACTTGGTCCGGCATGATGAAAAAGTTGAGTGGTACTACTCATGGAGTTAGATGTTGATTAATTAATGGTCAGTAAATTAATTAATCGACCGACATTCAAGATCTTAAACATGGGGAGAAAAATGTACATATAATATATGGAGCCCATATTAACTTATGGGGGTTGGTGAGGTAGATCAATGATAATCCTTTAGTGGATTGGATTATCATTAATGGATCGGACTTTATGTGGGCTTGATCCATTGGGTAGCCATGATCCAACTCCTCCTCATGGTCCCTATTATAGCCTATTATTACCTCATGAAGCCTAGATCCAATGGATGAAAACAAAACTATAGATCCAATGGTAGAGATTAAATCTCTAGATCCGACGGTTGCGATTAAATCTCTAGATCCGACGGTTGAGATTAAATCCCTAGAACCAATGGTGGAGATTAAAACATGGCTTATCCCTAACCCTATAAATAAGCCTTAAGGGGCTCAGCGGCAACTTGATGGCTTAGGAGATTAGGGTTTGCTTCCCTTTTAACTTGGGCGGCAAGGAATCCTAGTTAGGTTAGGATTGAGGTTGGACGGCTACGGTTTGAGAGGGGGCTTGGGCGGCAACAATGGAGAGTTTTTTCCTTCTTCCAAAGGTGATTACCGACACCCATAATTCTCCCCTCTACCTTGGCCAGAGCTCAACCTACTCCTCATCTTCTCTTTGGCCGGTGGAAACGAGAGCTAGGGACTCTTTCCTTGGAGCTTTTGGCCGGCGCCTACACTTCTATTTTCATCTCTTTGGGTCGGCGACAAGCATCAAGCTTGGAGCTTGATGGTTGGTCCTAGATAAGAGAAGAGTTTTGTTTCTTATTCTTCCTCTTGTTCAGAGCGAGCAAAGAAGAAAGATTGGTGATCTAGGAGCTTCGACTTTTGGTAGATCGTCGCCCACACGACGTCCAAAAGGAGGAAGGACATACAATAGAAGATCGAGAGGTATATCGATTGTCTATTTTCTTTTGTAACATGTCTATAATTGTTTTTCAATTATATATACATGTAGTATTCTATTTTGTGGCTAATATAACTTTAACCCCGAACATAAACACAAAAGTCGGCGATCCGTACATTGTCTATTCCGCGGCTATTCGTAGAATAGAGGTTGGTTGCTTGAACAACAAGTTTATTCAAGTGACTACTCTAATCAAATAGCATGATGATGAAACGGTTGCTTGGGTAATCCCTCTTGTCAAGGATAATTTTTTTTTTATCCGGGGACGTAGAAGGGATCGCCATGAACAAGTGACCGAGTTGAAGTGGGAAGCGAAGTTTCCTACCTTCAAGTGGTATCAGAGCTTCGGTTCCAAAACCTTCACTAGAATCGCCTTTTTAAGACCCCGACACACTCTTTTCCTCCTCCGTGTGACACCGCTCTGAGTAGGGTCCTCTAATAGTCCTCACCAACTGACTCTCACTGAGATTTCATCCAAACAATCGCAACCACTTAGCGTATTGGTACTCGAATCCCAGTCCCTGTGGGATCGATAATCTATTTATTACTTGACGACATCCGTGCACTTGCGGGCGTTGAGCGCGAGCGCATACTTTGAGTCTTCGACGATCTCCGTCGCGAGATTTAAGGTCGTGACCATGCTCATCATGTCACATGGAGGAAGGGAATGTTGGTTTGGAGTTCTTAAAAAGGATTCTAGGACTTCGATTTCACTTTTCCATCATAGAACATGCTATCAATTAAATGCATCTAGATCTCTAATTATGGTCACGCGAGAGGATCATCTTACATTTGCCCGATGAACTTTTACTTCTACCGAGAACTATCGATTCTTAACCAAGCTGACCTTTCGGATCATCAAAGCTCAGGGGGTTGATACTGTTGGGAGCCCCCTGTCACTAAGGTCCCTCAACCCTTCTAGAGTTAATTTCTCCTACTTTGGCTCTTCTTCTAAGATAGGCTATTAGGTATGAGGATGTCCTAATAATCCCTATAAAGAGGCGAATCATATTTCATTCTATCATATTCTACTTCTATGGTTATCGGAGGGAGGACAATCGAAAGGTTCCCCCTTGGTTCTCCTAGATCTTTGATACAAAGGTTGTCACCCTTTGCATCGGCTAAGTGCAATAGAAATACTTTTTGCATCAATCTCAACAACACACAATTGCAAATAGAATCAAAAAGATGAAATACTTTTTGAATTAGCATGTCCATAAGCACAAGTTACTCCTTAATCCTAGAATCAAAGTATCTACTCCATAAACAAGAAAGAATAAACACAAGACATCTTAGAAATCATATTTACAATGAGAGTATAACGAGAAAATATAGGAGATACTTTCTTTCCTAACCAATATGCGTGTCTTGGTTGTTCTCCATAATGTCAGAGCATCGGGACGGATCTCTTAGCCACTTCCTTCCTCCCTGTTGTGAGTCTCCGATGCTTTTCAAAGCGCTGGTGTGCCGTTCTTGCCATCTGGCCTCCCCCCTAGTGTTTTGGTGTGCCTTTCCTTTTATAGATGTGAAGCCGACTCTGCATAAATTCCACGAAAAACCCTAGTCACATCAAAACATCCCAGTGCCACACGGTCGTGTGGATCCACATGGCTAGCCATGTGTGGCATTGGGTCTTGCTGTCTTCGTGGTTTGGACACGGTCGTGTTGAATTCACACGGTCGGTCGTGTCCGACTCTGTTCTACCCGCTGAATGTCTTCCTTTTGCTCCAAAAGTGTGTTGTTTTCCTGTAAAATGATGTCCTACACACAAAAGCAACAAGGACAAATCTCTGAACTAGAAAATAGGAAATGCATGCAAAACAAAGTAGAATATGCATGAAACAAGTATAAAATATAATGAGATATGAGCGAAAACTACTCCTAAAATCCTATACGTTTTGCTCACATCAATCCCCCTAGACTTAGATCTTTGCTTGTCCTCAAGCAAACCTCAGTGCCATGAAATTTTAAAAAGTATTGTTCCATACTTAGCATGTTAACTAGATTAATCAAGTGGTATTTTCAATCAAAGCAAAATAGATATGTTCTAATAGTTCACTATGTTAGCTTTTCGTGCATGTACTGAGTGAATTTTCCTAAGGGATCCTCGTTCCACAGTGAGTTAAGTCATCATCTTATAGCTTTCCTAAGGTTTCCGACTTTTAGGCACTTACCTACCCTAAACGAGGGTCATTCCCTAGAATTAGCATAAAGTCTTAAAGGCATGCTCAGTATTGAGAGAAATTGGTAGGTGTTTCTCTAGTAACCTAACTCGGTCTCAAAGGGGCACCTAACTATTTCGACCCACAACAATTATTTTTAACTCTCTTTTTTTTCTCTCTCTCCTTTTTTTCTTCTGTTTCTCTATCTTTTTTTCTCTCTTTTTATTTTTATTATTTTTTTTCAAGGAACTTAGTTCCTCTCTAGCTCACTGGTATTTTGATTTTTTCAAATGGGGTTACACAATCTGAGCATCTCCAGTAACTAAAATGCTAAATCTAGAGTCACCTATGGATTCCAAAGTACTGAACTACTAGGATGAATCATAACTATGTGTGTAATAGATTTTCCCTTTCAGAATATTCGTTATGTGTAAGTAAAAAATAAAAGCTAACAAATGCAAATCTAGAGCATCCATCAAAGCAACCAAAAATAAAATACCACAAGATAAATGAAGCTAAGCTATCTATAGCATGGAAACATGTCATGACAAATTTTGAAAACATACTTAAAGTGACCAAAAACTAAGTGCTGAAAGGAACTTATACATGAACAAATAAATGCAAATAATCTAACACTAAACCTAGATGTCAAAGAAAACTAACACTAGTAGAAGAGCATATCAAAATTTGGGTCTCACCCAGACTTACAAAAAATCATACCTCTAGCATGGCGGTCAAGGTGGGAAATCTAGCAGTCTCGGCATATCGGGCGCCTGGGCGAATTCGGTGCTCAGCCGTTGGTGCCACATATAGTATGATCAACCTGGGAACTGGTGGATGCAACAACGACTTTGTTATTCTCCTCTCTATCCCACTGTGATCGTGTATTGTGCATGAACTTTCGTACCTCCTAGCGGTAGACAACCTCCTCCTGAAAATAATCATGGGTCTTGCCGTAGAACTCCTTGGCCCACTGGAAATGCTCTCGGAGGTCCAAAAATTTTGCCTGTGTATAGGTCCTATGCTCCTCCCACCGTTGCCCCTATGTCTGTTGCTCAGTGTGAATGTCGTCAAGGCGTGATCGAAACTTAGAGAAATCATAGGCCGATGTACCTGCATCCTGCTCAAAGGTAGAAAAAGAAGGCGGTGCAGGTGTAGGTTCGTGCCGTGGACTAGGTGGACACCTTGCAAAAAGTTTTGGATTCGGCATGGCCATGTGAAATTCATACGGCCGACCATGTGAGACTCTGGATCTCTCCCAGAGTGTAACACAGTCCGAGACTTTTCACCCACCCCACCGTGTTCGCTTCTAATCATTGGGCAATGCCGTGTGGAATCCACATGGCCACCCATGCCTTGTTCTGAGGGTTCAAAAAGGAATGATGTTTCTACCTAAAAAGTTCTTTCTGACCCTAAACTATTTGCAAAGACGTTGATGTCCATAAAGTAAAGTCTAAATTATACACATGCATGCAACAAAAGTAAAAGCATATAAAATTAAACTTGGGATGCCTCCCAAGAAGCACTTTGTTTAAGGTCTTCAGCTTGACTGCACTACTTTGCTTCAGCTTGGCTCTGATGTCTCCGTGAACCTCCATTCTGTAGGGGATCGAACGACCGGCTAGAGGGGGGGTGAATAGCCCTCTTACGATGGATGTCGGAATTCTCTCGTTCGTTTGCTCGTCTACACAATCGTTAGCGCAAGCGGAAGCATAAACAATAAAGACAATGTAATAAATGAAAATACAAATGCTAACAAAGAATGTAACGTGGTTCATGGCTACGCCGCTAATCCACGATCCCGATTCGTCCGAGGTGAATCACTCCTTCAAAGCCAATCACTATTGGTCTCTCCCTTGCACCAAGCTAGGTGGAGGTAACCTTTACAATCAAGATCACTCTTCTTACAATAAGAATGGAGTAAAAACAAGTAAGAAGAGTTTAGAGCTTGTGGGGCACTAGAAAGATCACTTAGAGCATAAGCATTAGCCACTCAAAGGCTCACACCCTCTCTTTTTATAGAGAGGGATGATTTCTTCCCGTTGGCCGCCACCCGATCATTCTTGCCCTTAGCGATCGCCCGTCCTACTACGGCCTCCGAACACGTCGGATCGACGTAGTCCAACGGAACTCTTGGCGATCGGTGATGGACCTCACGATCCTGCGCCTCCGTAGTCGACTACCCGATCGGCATTCCACGGCGGTTCATGCCGCGATATCCTCTGGCGATCATTGCCATTCCATGAAGTCATCACCGGCATAAACCCATCATTTGGATACCAGTCGAACCCACTCGACTCAGAGCAGTCGACTGGTGCCGTGTGAAACTCAACCTTAACATAAGTTTGAGCTTCCGGCGGTCGGGTAACCCTTAACCCTTGCGGTCAAGTCTCCGACACTCAGCCATTCGGCCAAGTTCACCTAATGAGCTACTTACATTTCACTCATTCTCTCATCTCACTCGAAGTCCCTCGCCGAAGCTCTCTTCGTTCACGGCCACGTCCCTTGGCAGCATCAGGCGCATGGCTCTGCAATGCTCCTTCACCTCTCTTGCCTCCGAAGTCTGGTTCCTTGGCTTCACTTCAAGTCATCTCGTCCGGCGGTCCCTCGGATGCTCCAAGCGTACGGCTTCCGCAAAGTCATCCTTCACCGACTCAAGGACCGAGGTTGTGAGGGTGAACCTGCCAAGGGTCCATGTGCGAATTACTAAGTCCTGCAAGACTCCAACGCACATATCAAATAACAATACCAACCTAACTTAAACCCTTTCCCACACACATCAAAACCTAATCATGGCAAGAGATTGCCCTAACAATCTCCCCCTTTTTGATGTGTGACAATCCGTTTAAGTTAGGTAAACATTTGATCGAAATTTAAAGGTAAGAAAGCATGTAAACATAAACATTTGATCGCAACATGCAACTCCCCCTTAATCCATGAAATTCTCTACACAAATTTTCTCCCCCCATCATATATTTCTCCCCCTAAAATAATTAACTTAAACATAATTATTTCTCCCCCTTTGACACCATCAAAAAGATTAACACTAAGTTATAAACTCATGGCATCAAGTATAATAGAAGGAAAAATACCAAAAATTGAATAAACACTGAAGTCAGAAAATATTGGGCTGTTTTTCAGGTGAGCAGTCGACTGCTATCAGTATGGCAGTCGACTGGTACAATGGATTCCGAAATTCTGATTTTCTGGGTGGATTTCAGAAATGAATTAAAAATTCCAGAAAATTCGAAAAATCATGAAATTTGAGGAATACATTTCTTTTAAGTATCTGTGAAAAATAGGTTTTCATGAAAAATCATTATATTTCCACGTATTTACCAAAAATCCATAAGCTTTAAAAACTACTAGGTTTTTGATCATAAGAGTATCCATTTTAACACCTAGTCTTGCTTTGAATTGTTTCAAAACATGAATACATAGATTTTAGATTAAGAAATTGTTTTGAAAACATATGAAATATCCAGCCATGATCTTTGGGCAATATGTCTATGAATTAAACATAATCCTTCCCCATGATTGGTCTATTATTGCTATGTTGATACTTTAAATGACCATCTAAATGCCATAGGCATTAGTGGACATTTGTATCATCCTAACATCTCACCCATGCTAAGTTTGCAATCAAGTTAGCCTATAGTGAGTGTGAGATGCATCCTAGGGGGTATTTGTATATACTTAACCCTTGTATTCATGCAATTTTATCATGGTTAAGTATCAACCTATCAATCATCATGATCATAATGACATATATGAATTAATTTCACATTATGATCATGAAATACATGTATTCATTAAATAATAATCATGCATTAGGTATTATATGATGATAATAAACAAAGTATCACCTAAAGCATGATTCAACCCTATTTCCCATGATTATGTGCCAAATATCAATAGCATAAATCATGATTGCTAACATACATAGCAATTACATTAATCATCATGATTTAAGCATTATTATCTATTTATGGGCACGTTATCATCACCCAACACTATTCTAAAAATGTTGTCCCGCCATCCTAAGTCAACCAAAATATGATATAGGTCAATTCCATATAGTTGACTACCCTAGGGTTTTCCTAACCCTTAAGGATGGATTTTGGAACCCAAAATAAGTTCTTTCCTATTGGGTTCACTAAGTATTCCTTGGGGATCCATTTCCTAGCTATTACTTTCTTCTTATCTTATCCCCTAGCAATTAGGCATTTGTAGGCCTTTTCATTTTTCTTTTCCTTGTAGCCTAGGCCCTTTTTGTTAAAACTATCTCTTTGGCTCCCTAAGATCATGTTCAATGTGTTGGAGCCAATTGTGAATTTTTCTAGGGCTTTTGTTAAATAATCTACCTTTTCCCTTGCACGTCTTACCTTCCTTACCATATAGGCTTCTTCAGTGCTATCCATGGAGGAGGAGGAAGACGCTTCGTCATCGGAGGAGGAGGGGATTTCCATCTTCTTCTTCCCCTTGTTCGCTATCAAAGCTACTCCTCTTGAGGGTTGAATTCTAGGCTCCTTGTATTCCTTCAAGCCTAGATTCATGTAATTCCATAGTGGAGAAAAATTCATCTAGAGTACTTACTTCTAGATTCTTTGAAATGTAAAATGAGTCCACCATTGAACTCCACTTGGATGATCGGGGAAAGGCATCTTTGGCCTTCATTATCATATCGCGATTGGAGAGCCTTTCTCCTACACTTGTTAGTCCATTTAAAATTTCTTTGAATCTAGAATGCAAAGAAGTTACCTTTTCTCCCTTTTCTAATTTAATGTTGGATAGTTGGGAGCGGAGGAGATCTCTCCTTGCTAGCTTTGCCTCGAATGTGCCTTCATGAAGCTCAATTAGCTTCTCCCACATCTCCTTGGCGCTTAGGCATTCTCCTATTCGGTTGATTTCTTGTTGGGGGAGAACATTGAAGAGATGATGCTTGGCTTTTGAATTTGCAAGGTGCTCTTCCCTTTGCCTTTTGGTCCACCTAGATTTCTCTATTGCTTCCCCTCTTCATCCCTAGGCAAAACGAAACCGGATTCCATTGTAATCATAATATCAAAATCCATTTCGAAAAATACCTCCATTCACTTCTTCCACCAAGCGAATTCTCCTTCAAACTTCGGAGGATGGATGTTGGAGCCGGCCATTTCAAAAATTGCTTGTTGTGGCGGTTAGTCCTCGACAAGCTTTCCTTGGCTCTGATACCACTTGTAGGGGATCGAACGGCCGGCTAGAGGGGGGTGAATAGCCCTCTTACGATGGATGTCGGAATTCTCTCGTTCGTTTGCTCGTTTACACAATCGTTAGCGCAAGCGGAAGCATAAACAATAAAGACAAAGCAATAAATGAAAATACAAATGCTAACAAAGAATGTAACGTGGTTCACGGCTACGCCGCTAATCCACGATCCCGATTCGTCCGAGGTGAATCACTCCTTCAAAGCCAATAACTATTGGTCTCTCCTTTGCACCAAGCTAGGTGGAGGTAACCTTTACAATCAAGATCACTCTTCTTACAATAAGAATGGTGTAAAAACAAGTAAGAAGAGTTTAGAGCTTGTGGGGCACTAGGAAGATCACTTAGAGCATAAGCATTAGCCTCTCAAAGGCTCACACCCTCTCTTTTTATAGAGAGGGCTGATTTCTTCCCGTTGGCCGCCACCAGTCGACTGCTGCCCTTGGCAGTCGACTGCCGTCACTACAACGACCTTCGAACACGTCGGATCCCGACCGTTGTAGTCCAACGGAACTCTTGGCAGTCGACTGATGGACCTCACCAGTCGACTGGTTCCTCCGTAGTCGACTGCCTAGTCGGCTACGAGCGGTTCTGTGCCCGCGATATCCTCTGGCAGTCGACTGCCATTCCATGGCAGTCGACTGCTGGGCATAAACCCATCAGTCGGATACCAGTCGAACCCACTTGACTCAGAGCAGTCGACTGCCGTGACATGGCAGTCGACTGGTGCCGTGTGAAACTCAACCTTAACATAAGTTTGAGCTTTCGGCGGTCGAGTAACCCTTAACCCTTGCGGTCAAGTCTCCGACACTCAGCCATTCGGCCAAGTTCACCTAATGAGCTACTTACATTTCACTCATTCTCTCATCTCACTCGAAGTCCCTCGCCGAAGCTCTCTTCGTTCGCGGCCACGTCCCTTGGCAGCATCAGGCGCACGGCTCTGCAATGCTCCTTCACGTCTCTTGTCTCCGAAGTCTACTTCCTTGGCTTCACTTCAAGTCATCTCGTCCGGCGGTCCCTCGGATGCTCCAAGCGCACGACTTCTGCAAAGTCATCCTTCACCGACTCAAGGACCGAGGTTGTGAGGGTGAACCTGCCAAGGCTCCATGTGCGAATTACTAAGTCCTGCAAGACTCCAACGCACATATCAAATAACAATACCAACCTAACTTAAACCCTTTGCCACACACATCAAAACCTAATCATGGAAAGAGATTGCCCTAACACATTCATTTGTCTTGGTTTTTTCACCTTCGGCTTCTGCTTTAGCTCTAGCTAGAATAACATACTTACCTAAGGCGGGCCCCTAACCTGTTGCACTAGCAAGATCAAATTATAGCTTATCATCTCCCAGTGTCAAGGTTAGCTTGTGATTCTTGACGTCTATGACCATTCCAGCTGTGGCTAAAAATGGTCGTCCAAGAATGACGGGGATCTTTGGGTCCTCTTCCATTTCCATGACAACAAAATCTGTCAGAAGTGTAAAATTCCCCACTCTAACTTGCACATCTTCCAGAATCCTCAGCGGGTATCAGTATGAGTGGTCGGCAAGCTGTAACGTCATGGTGGTGAAATTCAAATCACCCAACCCTAGCTTTTTGCATAAGGTATCGGCATCAAACTCTCACTCAATCCCAAGTTGTAGAAGGATTTGTTAATTAGGGTTTTTTCCTATATGGCACGGAATATAGAAACTCCCCGGATCTTTTAATTTCTGATTGGTCTCGTTCTGGAGTTAAGCACTCGATTCCTCCTTGAGGGCCACTGTCTCTTACTGCTTGACCTTTCTGTGGTGTGCCAGAATTGTTAGTAATATATGAGAGATGTCCTAAGGCAATCGCCTTATGTATGAACCATTTATATGATAAATGAAGATTCACTATTTGAGTATACATGTTTTATGTATTTGATTGGATCTTAAACTCATTTACTGAATGCCCACGATACGATTCACAGCATGAGAGAATTTGTGATTGGATCACAACTAGTGAGTATCTCTACATGTGTAATTGTGATGTATCGGAATTATCCCTAGTCGATGAATTGATGGATTTGGACACCATCAATTACAGCCGAGACAGTTAACACTGGTGTATCCAAGCGGTGATTCTCCGGTGGAGACATAGTGATGTCGGAGTTAATCGTGGATGCTAGTTATGGTAACTAGTTCATTGGAGTGACCAGCCGTAAGACTTCATATGGTTCTCTGCATATATAGATATGTCAATGAAGTTCTTACTGTGGCTTAAGTGCGATGTTCCTTTGACTTGCGGTATTCAAGTCATCTTGATCAAGGAGACTTATGCTTTGACATCTTAAGCAAACATCTCTAAGGAGATGTGGACCCGGGATGATTGGGTATAAGTCGGAGTGATCGAAGGTGTTTGAATAGCCTATAAAGGATTCACCACTCCTTGCGAGGAGATGTATACCCATGGCCTCTCGTCGGATTGTTACTAAAGTCTTTGGCCAAAGCATTACATGTTTAGAGTAAGGTACTCTTGATACATGTGGAGTAACTAGAATCCAGTAGGACGAGGAAATGATACTTGGGCTAGGTGTGACGTAGTCAGCCTAGTGGGGACTGACACAATAGACCATGTCCTGAACCAAGTGGGTATAAGATGAGTGAAGGGAATGGGGCACGAATCATTCGAGCTGCTGAAGGGTTTCAGAAATAGTTCTGGATCAACCGTTGATCTTTTCGTTTAATTGGGGATCATGATGTACTACTAGGTGCCACTCATGATCGTTCTATAATTAATGGTTAATTATAGACGGCCAACATAAACCGAGAACCTATTTGGTCACATGCATAACGAGTGTAATCCAAAGGATTTAAAACGAGCTTGAGAATGGGATTCTCAGACCGAGAGAAACTATGTTTGGTTGGACCAAATATAAAGCGAGCATGAAATTGTTTCAGTCGCAATGGAAGCATGGATGGGCCGTGTCTTATGAAGACATAATGGATGGACCAAAATGGTTTGGTTCTAATTCAATGGATGAGAATAAACCAAAGGGTTTGGTTTATATTAAACGAATGAACCAAAGGTTGGTTCGGTTCGTTTTAACTTAAAATAAACCATCATGGTTTGGTTTATTTTAACTTATCTTAATGGAGCGGGTTAACGGGATTTATGGATATGATCCATTAACCATTAAGAGAATTAGTTCTCTATAAAAGAGGGCTTAATGGATAATTAAGCCCTAATAAAAAACCCTAAGCCCTTGGTGTTGCCGCCCACCCCTTGTTGGAGTATTCGGCGCCCAACCCTAAGTCGCGCCAGCTTTTGTGCAGCCTTCCAACTTGTTGCCGGCGACCAAGCTTCAGCCAGTGAACCTCCGGCGACCCTTCGGTGATCTCCTCTAGGTTCGGTGATAAGGTGAGCTTCCATCTCTCCTTGGCCGGCCTCTATTCCTCCACCAAAAGCTGTCCAGTTTTTCTAGACAGTTTGTTTCTTTGTTGTCGGAGCGTCGTTTGGACGACGGTTAGTGCTCCGATAGTGCCTAACTTACCGGGGATTTGATCTCCGGTAATCCTCTGAGGTGGAGGATGAAGGATTCGTCAATTGGTTGACGAATACCTCTCTGGAGAAGCGAGTTTTGAGAACTCGTTTTAGGATCCGAATTTGGATTCGGATCGTGATCATCTCTCGATCACGTCGTCTTCAACACGAGGCTAGTAACCCGTACGAAGACGAAGCTCGTGACTTAGCGAAGTCATCGAGGAGCTCGGCGTGGATCACGGATAGAGCGATTCTTACGAGGATCGTTCGGTTGATGTCGTTCCCGCTACCGTCATACTGAAAGGTATAACGTAGATAATTTCTTTTATTGCAAATTTTAATTTACGGTTATGTCTACACTTGTTGTAATAGCATGCGTGTGTTGTGTGTGTAATAAATATAGATTTATTATTTTTAATTGCTTCATTGTGCTCATGTTTACGAAACATGATCGAACACACCTGCCTTGTGCGGTCGGAAACCTTGATGGTATCGAGCCCGGGTTGTGTTTAGACATAATCGTAAAAATGGTTTTGCGATAGTCATAATGTATTTCTGGAAATTTTCTAAATTTTGGAAATTTAGAAGTATTTATGGAAATTTTTCAATTTTGGAAAGTCTAGAAGTATTTATGGAAATCTTCCACTTTTGGAAAGTTGGAAGTATTTATGGAAATTGATATTTTCATAAATAAAATATTTGATTAGATTCTGGAAATTTGTTTCCTAATTTAATCATGATTTGATTTGGGAAATCAAATCTTAAAATATTTTATTTCCATAAGTAGTTTTAAAGATTTAGGAAATTGGTTTCCTAAATAGATTTTCCTTAATCAAATAATTCTATGAATAAAATATGTGATTAGATTTGGAAATTTGTTTCCTAATTTAATAATGATTTGATTTGGAGAATCAAATCTTAAACATATTTTATTTCCATAAATAGTTATGACAAATAAGGAAATTATGTACATGACATAATTGTATGTCATGTAATTGCATTAGATGCATAACATTATGCCATGCGTGTCGTGACATGTAGATGTATGCCATGTATGCCATGCCATGTAGATAATAGTTATTTGCATGCAAAGAGGATGAGACATAAAACCCTAACTCAATATTAAAGCCTACACCTTCCATTAATATGGTTAGAACCAGAGTTCTGTTTCTTGTTTGGGTTGTTGGACTCACTCCAAGCCCGGCTCGAACCTGAACATGTTCAAATCATTGGAATAGTTTAACTCTAATATGGTAAGAGTCAGAGGTCAATCGTTAGTTTGGGTTGTTGGACTCACTCTAAGCCTGGCTAATTGGTTGAATGCGCTCTAACCATATTAAAACTATTTCGCGATTAATGGTTCGGCTTTAACTTGGAGCATCGATTTGTTGGACTCACTCCAAGGTCGATGTGAATAGAGGTGAAGTTGGGTGCTATGCATATGATGCATACTTGTTAATGTGTTAACAACCCAATGTATGTGTAAACATTCAATTAGTTGATAGCACATTGTGATAGTTACATATACATGATATGTAATCGGTATACTTGATACCCACCATCATAGCTAAGAATGGCTTGTTGGACTCACTCCAAGGTTGTTCTTATCTATGATGGATATCAGCCCATTCGGAGATGGACCTACGATCTCCCGAAGTGATTTTAAGGGTTTTTGAAATTTGAAAAATGAATGGGATTCATAAATGTATATTGATGCATTTTAAAATCTTTTTCTCATATATGCTCGTTTTGTATTTCTAGGTCAATAAATTGATCATGACGTCTTTGAATTTGCGCACTATTTTGGATTCGAACAAACTGACTGGGCCTAACTTCCTGGACTGGCTTAGAAACCTGAGAATTGTTCTCAAGGCGGAAAAGCTTGCATATGTCATTGAAGAGCCTCTTCCTGACCGTCCTAAGGACGATGCAACTCCAGACCAAATGTTGGTCTATCAGAAACATGTGGCAGATTCTGAGCTGGCGAGTTGCATCATGCTAGCGGCGATGGTACCTGAGCTGCAAAAGCAGCATGAGCATATGGATGCTAATACTATGGTCTTCCATCTTCATGAGTTGTTCGATGAGCAAGCGAGATCCGAAGGTTCGAGGTCTCTAGGCTCCTCTTCACTCTGAAGATGCAAGAAGGTTAAATGCGTAGTACAGTTTGTGCTAAAGATGAACGGGTACATCGAGCGGCTAGCTACCCTCATTTTTATGATGGATCATGAGTTAAGTATTGACTTAATTCTGCATTGTTTGCCCAAGAGTTTCTCGCAATTTGTGATGAACTATCGGATGAACAAATTGGAATCCACCATTCCCGAGCTCCTCAATATCTTTGAAGGCTGTGGAGCCTTACAGTAAAGCATGAGGAGAAAGGCGGTTACATTAGTTGATTCCTCAAAGAAAGGTTCTAAGAGGAAGGCAAAAGAAAGAAGAAAGGAAAGAAAAAGGCAAAGAAAGGCGGAACCCGGTATAAAGGGCACTTACCATCCTTGTGGCAAGGAAGGCCACTGGCGAAGAAAGCTGCAAGATTTATCTTGAGTCCATGAAGAAGAAGAAGGCATCCGATGCCCCATCCTCTTGAGTATCTTCGTTATTGATTGTCATTCTATTTCCTTAGACACTTGGGTATTGGATCTGGGTGTAGCTCACATATATGTAATGACATACAGGCTAAGGAATAGAAGAAGACTTGTCGGAGGGAGTCAAATTTGCGAGTTGGCAATGGAGCAAAGGTTCTTGCTGCGTCGCCATCGGAACTTATTTGTCAAGCTCCCTAGTGGACTAGTCTTGAATCGACAATTGCTATTATGTTCCTTCTCTAATAAAGAACATTGTTTCTATTTCCCGCTTAAATAGAAATGGTTTCCATTTAACGCTTAGTAACAATTGTTGTTATATAACTTTGAATGGCGACTTTATGGAACCGAACTTTGAGTAATGGCATTTATACATTGGACGATCCAAAGGACATTTTCAATATCGGCGAGCAACACGCTGCGCTCAAAGGATAATCACATAGACCTATATGTGGCATTGTCGTTGGCCATATAAGCAAGAAACGCATGTCCTAATTACACCAATGTGGAATTCGAATCGCTTGAATTGGATTCATACGATACATTCAATCATGCTTAAAAGGCAAGATGACTAAGTTACCTTTTACCGAAAAGGTGAACGAGTGGGAGAGTTACTAGGTCTAGTACATACTGATGTATGTGGACCTATGTCAACTCAAGCTTTAGGAGGCTATAGCTACTTCATTACCTTCACCGATGATCACTCACGGTTTGAGTATGTGTTCTTGATGAAACACAAGTCTGAAGCCTTTGAAAGGTTCAAAGAATTCAGAAATGAAGTAGAGAAACAACATGACAAAAGTATTAAAATACTTCGATCGGATCAAGGTGGTGAATACTTAAGTCAAGAGTTTCTTGATTATCTAAGAGACAATGGCATATTGTCTCAATGGACTCCGCCCTATACACCACAGCATAATGGTGTATCTGAGAGGCATAACCGGACCTTGTTGGACATGGTCAGGTCAATGATGAATCATGCGACTCTTCCCAAGTCCTTTGGGTATGACTTCGCATATACTGTTTACTTGTTAAACAGAATGCCTACCAAGGTAGTCTCTACTACTCCATATGAGATATGGGCTAGTAAGAAACCTCATGTATCTTACTTGAAGATATGGGGTTGTCCTACTTATGTGAAGCGGACTGTATCAGACAAACTGGATGCTAAGTCTGATAAATGTCTATTTATTGGATACCCTAAGGAAACAAGGGGTTACTAATTCTATCATCCTGTGGAACAAAAGGTGTTTGTTTCAAGGCATGCTGTGTTTCTAGAGAAAGAGTTTCTCTTGCAAGAAAACAGTGGGAGTGTCGTCGAGCTTGAGGAGGCTCGAGAGACTCAAATAGACATTGATGAGATACCTGGTGAAGCACAACAACCGACAACTCATAATGATGAGCAATCGGCTGGACCTATTGTAACACCACATCTTCGTAGATCTGGTAGAACACGCAATATTCCTGAGAGATATGGATTTCTCGTAAGTGAATCGAATGACGTGTTACTCATTGATGATGAGGAGCCTACCAGTTATGAAGAAGTGCTGACAAGTTCAGAAAGGGAGAAGTGGCTTGGTGCCATGAAGTCGAAAATGGATTTCATGTACGAAAACCAAGTTTGGAACTTGGTTGACCCACCTGAAGGCATAAAGCCTATAGGGTGCAAGTGGGTTTTCAAGAAGAAAAACGACATGGATGGTAATGTGATTACCTATAAGGCTAGATTGGTGGTGAAAGGATATCGTCAAAAACAAGGTGTTGATTATGACGAAACCTATTCGCCTGTAGCTATGCTTAAATCCATTCGGATGCTCCTGGCCATAGCGGCTCATTATGATTATGAGATATAGCAGATGGATGTGAAAATAGCTTTCCTTAATGGAAACCTGCTCGAGGACGTGTACATGATACAGCCTGAGGGTTTCACATCGGTTGATAAAACCAAGGTATGCAAATTGCGACGATCCATTTATGGATTGAAGCAAGCATCCAGGAGCTGGAATATCCGTTTTGATGAGACGATCAAAAAGTTTGATTTCTCACAAAATCCGCATTTAACCTTGTGTGTACAAGAAGGTTAGTGGGAGTGCAGTCGTGTTCCTAGTATTGTATGTCGATGACATATTACTTATAGGAAACGATGTGTCAATCTTACAGTCAGTTAAGGTTTGGTTATCCAAGACATTCTCCATGAAAGACCTAGGAGAAGCAACCTACATCCTTGGGATTAAGATCTATAGAGATAGATCGAAACGGTTGCTTGGTCTTTCGCAGTCTACATATATAGACCGAGTGCTAAAGAGGTTTAGCATGTCGGAATCCAAGAAAGGTTATCTGCCCATCAGGCATGGGGAACACCTTTCGAAGTCTATGTGTCCGCGCACAGAAGACGAGAGGATTTGCATGAGTAAGATTCCCTATGCATCCGCAATATGATCTATCATGTATGCTATGTTATGTACGAGGCCCGATGTATCGTACGCTCTGAGTGTCACGAGCAGATACCAATCCGATCCAGGAATAGATTATTGGGCGGCTGTTAAGACGATCCTTAAGTACTTGAGAAGAACTAAGGATGTGTTCCTAATATATGGAGAAGGGGACATGGTGATACGCGGGTATACGGATGCCAGCTTCCAGACAGACAAGGATGATTCCAGGTCTCACCGATACGTGTTCACCTTGAATGGGGCGCAGTGAGTTGGAAAAGTTCCAAACAAGAGATCAGAGCGATTCTACCACTGAGGAAGAATATATTGCAGCTTCGGAAGCAGCAAAGGAAGCGGTTTGGATCAAGAAGTTCGTTCATGAACTTGGTGTGATTCCGGCCATTGTTGAAGAAATACCGGTCTACTGCGACAACAATGGAGCAATTGCACAGGCGAAAGAGCCAAGGTCTCATCAATGATCCAAACATGTGCTTCGCCGCTATCATCTTATCATAGAGATCATCAGTAGAAACGAAATACAAATCGAGAAAATTCCCACTGAAAGGAACTTAGCGGATCCTTTGACTAAAGCATTACCTCAAAGTAAGTTTGAGGGTCATGTTAGAGCTTATGGTACTGGATACCGTAGCGATTGACATTAGGCCAAGTGGGAGTCTGTTAGTAATATATGAGAGATGTCCTAAGGCAATCGCCTTATGTATGAACCATTTATATGATAAATGAAGATTCACTATTTGAGTATACATGTTTTATGTATTTGATTGAATCTTAAACTCATTTACTGAATGCCCACGATACGATTCACAACATAAGAGAATTTGTGATTGGATCACAACTAGTGAGTATCTCTACATGTGTAATTGTGATGTAGCGGAATTATCCCTTGTCGATGAATTGATGGATTTGGACACCATCAATTCTGTCGAGACTAGCACGAGGTATACTCCTTGGTGTATCCAAGCAGCTGATTCTCACTGGCTGGAGACATAGTGATGTCCGGAGTTAATTGTGGATGCTAGTTATGGTAACTAGTTCATTGGAGTGACCAGCCGTAAGACTTCATATGGTTCTCTGCATATATAGATATGTCAATGAAGTTCTTACTGTGGCTTAAGTGCGATGTTCCTTTGACTTGCGGTATTCAATTCATCTTGATCATGGAGACTTATGCTTTGACATCTTAAGCAAACATCTCTAAGGAGATGTGGACTCGGGATGATTGGGTATAAGTCGAAGTGATCGAAGGTGTTTGAATAGCCTATAAAGGATTCACCACTCCTTGCGAGGAGATGTATACCCATGGCCTCTCGTCGGATTATTACTAAAGTCTTTGGCCAAAGCATTACATGTTTAGAGTAAGGTACTCTTCGATACATGTGGAGTAACTAGAATCCGTAGGACGAGGAAATGATACTTGGGCTAGGTGTGACGTAGTGACCTAGTGGGGATCGACACAATAGACCATGTCCTGAACCAAGTGGGTATAAGATGAGTGAAGGGAATGGGGCACGATTCATTCGAGCTATCAAGGTTTTCGTAAATAGTTCGATCAACCGTTGATCTTTTCGGTTAATTGGGGATCATGATGTACTACTAGGTGCCACTCATGATCGTTCTATAATTAATGGTTAATTATAGACGGCCAACATAAACCGAGAACCTATTTGGTCACACGCATAACGAGTGTAATCCAAAGGATTTAAAACGAGCTTGAGAATGGGATTCTCAGACCGAGAGAAACTATGTTTAGTTGGACCAAACATAAAGCGAGCATGAAATTGTTTCAGTCGCAATGGAAGCGTGGATGGGCCGTGTCTTATGAAGACATAATGGATGGACCAAAATGGTTTGGTTCTAATCCAATGGATGAGAATAAACCAAAGGGTTTGGTTTATATTAAACGAATGAACCAAAGGTTGGTTCGGTTCGTTTTAACTTAAAATAAACCATCATGGTTTGGTTTATTTTAACTTATCTTAATGGAGCGGGTTAACGGGATTTATGGATATGATCCATTAACCATTAAGAGAATTAGTTCTCTATAAAAGAGGGCTTAATGGATAATTAAGCCCTAATAAAAAACCCTAAGCCCTTGGTGTTGCCGCCCACCCCTTGTTGGAGTATTCGGCGCCCAACCCTAAGTTGCCGCCGCCCAGCTTTTGTGCAGCCTTCCAACTTGTTGCCGGCGACCAAGCTTCAGCCAGTGAATCTCCGGCGACCCTCCGGTGATCTCCTCTAGGTTCGGTGATAAGGTGAGCTTCCATCTCTCCTTGGCCGGCCTCTATTCCTCCACCAAAAGCTGTCCAGTTTTTCTAGACAGTTTGTTTCTTTGTTGTCGGAGCATCGTTTGGACGACGGTTAGTGCTCCGATAGCACCTAACTTACCGGGGATTTGATCTCCAGTAATCCTCTGAGGTGGAGGACGAAGGATTCGTCAATTGGTTGACGAATACCTCTCCGGAGAAGCGAGTTTTGAGAACTCGTTTTAGGATCCGAATTTGGATTCGGATCGTGATCATCTCTCGATCACGTCGTCTTCAACACGAGGCTAGTAACCCGTACGAAGACGAAGATCGTGACTTAGCGAAGTCATCCCGAGGAGCTCGGCGTGGATACGGATAGAGACGATTCTTACGAGGATCATTCCGGTTGATGCCGTTCCCGCTACACGTCATACGAAAGGTATAATGTAGATAATTTCTTTTATTGCAAATTTTAATTTACGGTTATGTCTACACTTGTTGTAATAGCATGCGTGTGTTGTGTGTGTTGTAATAAATATAGATTTATTATTTTTAATTGCTTCCGCTGTGCTCATGTTTACGAAACATGATCGAACACACACACGCCGCGGTGCCGGAAACCCAACAAGAATATCCTTCATGAATCTTGCAAATTGAGGCATTTGGTGCAAAGCTTCAAGTATCGGCACTTCCACTGAGATCGATTTTAATATGTTCAGGAATTTTTCGAATGTAGCATCTCTCCTTGCATGGGTCAGCTACTGAGGGAAGAGTACTGTCAAGGGTGGTTGAGTTTTTGTGGCAGGCTCCTGATCTATGTTTTTGACTTCTTCCTTCCTGGTCTTCCCCGAAGGTTCCCTTACTTCGGGTCCTTGTTCAGGTTCGGCAACCAACCTACTGATGTGAGCAAAACATATAGGGTTTTAGGAGTAGTTTTCGCTCACATCTCATTACATTTTATACTTGTTTCATGCATATTCTACTTTGTTTTTCTTGCATTTCCTATTTTTTGGTTCGAAGATCTGCTCTTATTGCTTTTGTGTGCAGGGCGGTATTTTATAGGAAAAATGACACACTTTTGGAGCAAAAGGAAGACATTTAGTGGGTAGAACAGAGGCGGACATGGTCGGCCATGTGAATTCCACACGGTCGTGTCCAAACCACAAAGATGGCCAGGCTCAGCACCACACACGGGCAACCATGTGGAATCCACATGGTCGTATGGCGTTGGGCTATTTTGACGTGACTAGGGTTTTTCATGGGATTTCTGAGGAGCCAGCTTCACATCTATAAATAGGAAGGTACACCCAAACCCTAAAGAGGAGGCCTGACGGCTAGGACGACAAGATGGTGCCCTAAAAGGCATTGGAGACTTGCACTGGGGAGGAAAGAAGCGACTCGAGGATCTAAATTTGTGCTCCAACGCCAAGGAGAATGACCAAGAGTACTGTAATTTCATTCTTAGATATCTTTACATTCTAATTATTCATTCTATGATACCTTGTGTCTGTTCTCTTTTACCTATGGAGTAGATACTTCAATTATAGGATTATGGAGTAGCTTGTGTACATTGGACATGCTAGTTTGAATATAATTTCTGTTCTTGAGTTTACATTTGCAATTGGTGTTTTCTGGATCGATGAAAATTATGTTTTGATTTTATATCTAGTGCGTATAGCCGATACAAAGGGTGACAACCTTTGTATCGAAGATCTAGGAGAAACAAGGAGGAACTTTGCGGGCGTCCTCTCTCCAATAACCGTAGATAGTAGAATATGATAGATTAGGAGATGAAATGCATTCCGACTCTTCATAGGGATTATTAGGACATCCTCATACCCAATAGCCTATCTTAGCAGAAGGTCCAAAGTAGGAGAAATTAACTCTAGAAAGTTTGAGGGACCTTAGTGGCATAGGGCTCCCAACGGTACCAACCCCCTGAGCTCTGATGATCTGAAAGGTCAGCTTGGTTAGGAGTAGGTAGTTCCCAGTAGAAGTAAAAGTTCATCGGGTAAATGTATGATGATCCTCCTGCAAGATCATAATTAGAGATTTAGGAAGCATTTAATTGATAGCATGTTCCAATAACACATGACTGAAATTGAAGTCCTGGAATCCTCTTAGGGAACTTTGAATCTTCCTTCTCTTCCTCCGAGTGACACTGTACTAGTGTTAGGACTACCGTCAACTTTGCATCCCTTGTCTTTAGGACATTCACTCTGAACAACAAGATCCATTAGACAAATGGTACTCGAATCTCAGTCTCTGTGGGATTGATAATCTTTTATTACTTGACAAAATCCGTGCACTTACGAGCGTTGAGAGCGAGCATATGCTTCGAGTCCTCGACGCTTCCCATCGGAGATTAGAGGTCGTGCTCGTGTGCATCAAGTTTTTGGCGCCATTGTCGGGGACTGTTGATTCGATATCGAATCGAAAGTGGGAAGTTTGGATCAGACCTTGGCTAGATTTGTTTTCTTATTTTATTTTATTTCTATTTTAGACTTTTGCCATTTAAATTATGTTTAGCTTAATCTGAGTAGTCACATTGCATCTTGCTTTGATTCAGCCCCTAGGTTGATTTCATTCGTTACGTCTTATTATCTAATCCCCCTTCAAGGAGAAGTGTTGTCATGCTAATACAACATGCTCGACCCTTGAGAGATTACATAGCACCTAGATGGAAAGCATGGAACTCCAGCATAATTATTCTGTGAATCTAGGCTGCAAGCTGGGAAATAAACCCTGCATTAATCACTCTTATTCAAAAGAAGCAGTTCAGAGGGACTCAGATTGAGGAGCCTTATCAACACCTTGTAGAGTTCCTGGCGTATTGTGGCACGGTGCAATATGAACGGGTCCTAGCAGACGCCATTAAGCTTATTACATTCCCATTCTCTCTCAAAGGGGAGGCTAGGCAGTGGATACACACCTTATCGAAAGGGAGTATAATAATGTGGGAACAAATGGAATGTGCTTTTCTGGCTAAATTCTTCCCGCCCAGCAAAATAACCTACCTTAGAAATAGAATCCTTTCGTTTAAGCAAGGTCATGAAGAGACTTTGGTCGAAGCATGGAAAAGACTCCAAGAGTTGATTCTTTGATGCCCACATCATGGATTACAGGATTGGTTACTCATCCATATTTTTTACTCTGGAATCTCTAGCTCATCCAAGGAACTCTTGGATACAACCGCGGGAGGGGTATTAATGAAAAGGTGTTGGGATGTATACTGAAAGCCTAGCTCTTTTTGTATGAACATTTTATTTTGAAATAAGAATCACATGATCATTGTTTGCACTTTATATTTATTATATATGTGCATATTGTCTAATACTCTACATTGTAGATAACATGGTGCTTGGTGTGGCACAGAAGATCATGTTATCAGTCCGTTGTAGAATATAAGTAGAGGCTCACAACCAAGATGGTTTTGGACAAACCATTGGCATGGTTGTAGTGTAGCTTGGAATTGGTTTGTCTTGACCATAGAGTTACACTAGTACACTTAGGTGTATTGAGCAGGACCGATATAGAGGTGATTCAATTTATTGCTGATTACATAATTGAATCGGACCTCGGATATTATGTTGTACATGCTCTTAATCCCGATATAATAACGGGCACATGTACTTAGTATTTATTTCTTTGATTTACCAAAGGGTGAGATATCTATGGATTAAATCAATATGCCCGGTAAGTTGGAAAATGATATTATTTACATGGTGTGTCGTTGATTATAGGAGGAAACCGTGTCCTATATATTAGGTTGATGATGTCCCCTTGAGGAGCTCATAAGGTTCATCATGTAAACCCTGCAGGTTGACTTAGTCAACATGATGATAAGGTTGAGTGGTACTACTCGGGGAGTTAGATGTTAATTGATTGATGGTCAGTAAATCAATTAATTGACGGACATTCGATATCTTAAACACGGGGAGATGGATGTACAAATAATGTATGGAGTGTAGGATCGAAATGAGCGCTAGAGGGGGGGTGAATAGCGCAAAACGGTTTTTCTTTTCTTTTGTTGTAAAAACGATAAGTGAGAGATAAACGCAGCGAAAAAGAGATGGACACAAGGAGTTTTACTTGGTTCACAGCCAACCGGCTGCTAATCCAAGGCCCTAATGGTCCTAGACCACGCACGGAGGGCAATCACTAAAACACTCCTCCTCGTTGGAGGTAGGAGTTACGATTACAAAACTTTCGACAAAAACACAAGGATGAGAGACAAGCCCCTCTCTCCTTTTTGATATAAAAGCTCGAAAAACACAACTTAAATTAATCGACTAAAACGATTACCAACACTTTAACGGTGAAGCTTCGTGTTGGCAGCACTTCGTTGTAGTAGCGTCGTCATAGAAGAGCGGTGTTGTGGAGGCGTTTGAGAGCTTTGTAATTATTGTTATCTAAGATGTGAAGCACCCCCCTCTATTTGAAGCCTTGTCCGCCCACTTGAGATCCGGCCACCTCACCACCAATTAAGGGATAAGTTTCCACCTTGCTTTTGACCGCCCACCTCACCAAGATTTGGGGGATAAGTTGCCACCTTGCTTTTAGTTCCTTTTGCCCATTTTCAGAATACTTTAGTTATTTAATTTTATTTCAATTCGAGTTCTAATTTTAATTCGAATTCGAATAAATTCGAATTCTAATTTTAATTCGAATTAGAGTAACTTCGAATTCAAATAAGGGTTAGCTCAAAGCAATATGTAGAAATATTAAATGTGATGGATTTAGATGGTTTCTAACCATCCGATCTCGACTTAGACTTTCATGGAAAGTTTTGGGTCGGATTGTCGCCTAAGATCAACTCCTAAATGGAGGATCCGACCTCACTTATGCTCGTCGGACACGAGTCTTACCTTGTACTTACTGTGTCGCAGATCTCTAACTCAAGCTTAACCTGTTTCTGCACACTCAAGTAGACTCATGAGATAACAAAATAGACTTAACCTTGTGTCTTTGCTATAATCAAAACACAGGTTCGATTTCGGTGCCTCACTGCACCAACAATCTCCCCCTTTGATCTATGGCAAAACACACAAAGTTAAGGAAATTAAGTGCATGAAACAAGAAAGACATGAAGCAAAAGTAGGAGTAGTAAAATATTTCTCATGTTCTCCCTTAGAGGAACCCTCCCTTGACCGAGGGTGAGTACTTGAAAAAGACTTTAGTTCTCCAAACACAAAGATACCGAGTTAAGTAAATGACATTACTTAACTTAGGCTCCTTAGAGTCAAAAATAAGTGCAAGTTAAGTAATCAAAAGTTAAGTCAAAAGGTTAATTATTCAAAAGGTTTAACTTTTGATTTCTTAACTTGGGCCTTTAAAGTTTTCAATTCAAGAGTTGAAACCTAAACCTTACTCCCCTTAACTTAGGCCAGAATCAAAGTTTTGTTAAGTTATCAAATTCAAAAATTTGAATTTATTGAACCTTAACTTTGGCCTTTTCTCCCCCTTTTGACATAAATCAAGAAAAAAAGTGGGGGGGGGGGGGGTTTAAGAAAACCCTAAGTCCAAGCATGATGATTTTGAAAATAGTATGTGAAAATAATTCATCTAAATGTTCAACTCTAGTTTGACTTGATTGAAATGATATTATCAACAAGTCCTGATTAGAGTTGGTTAATATTAGTTGCATATTTATACTCTGAGGTTCATATTGACGCACTTGATCTACATCTTGGAACCTGGAGTAGGGTCCTAACATCTCACGCCGTTCTAGGTGGCTTAATACACAAACATATTAACACTATGTGTTGTGAGATGTGTTGGCTCCTTAAATCTATAGGATCATGATATCTAGGGGAAGTCCTAAACTAGTTCCATTTGCATAAAGAAAAAAATGAGAAAAATAAAATTCGAAAATAAAATTTTTGAAAATAGCATTTGAAAACTTTTGCTAACCTATTCTATTACGCACAAGCCCAATTTTCGTCTCAAGAGACTAAATTCGGCTTCGGGTAGTGGTTTAGTAAATAGGTCTACTAGGTTAGACTTCGAGTCAACATATTCGAGTTGTATGGAGCCGTTGGCTACATGTTCTCAAATGAAATGGTGTTTTACCTCTATATGCTTTGTCCTTGAATGGCATATAGGGTTCTTAGTTAGATTTATTGAACTTATGTTGTCTACAAAAATTTTAGTTTTGGTGAAGTCCAACCTAAGGTCTCGAAGAGTGTGCTTCATCCAAAGAAGCTGAGTTACACACTCACCCATCGCAACGTATTCGGCTTCGGTGGTAGATAAGGCAACACAATGTTGCTTCCTACTGCACCAACTCACTAGACTCGAGCCGAGTAGTTGACAACAACCACTCGTGCTCTTTCTATCGAGTTTACTACCGACATAATCCGAATCGGAGTAGCCGATTAGTTCGAACTCCGTAGATCTAGGGTACCAAATACCAATGTTAAGTGTACCCTTAAGATATCTAAGGATACGCTTAACTAGGGTTAGGTGAGACTCCTTAGCACAGGTTTGAAACCTGGCGCACATACTTAGTGCGAATAGGATGTCGGGTCGACTCGCAGTTAAGTATAGGAGACTTCCTATTGCGCTCCTATAGTACTTTAAGTCAATGGACTTACTTTCTAGGTCTTCTCCTATGTTAACATTAATCGCCATTGGGGTGTTTATTATCTTAGCGTCTTGCATTCCAAATCTTTTAATTAACTCCTTAGTGTATTTTTGTTGATATAGGTATATACCATCCTTAGTTTGTTTAATTTGTAGACCTAAAAAGAAACTTAACTTGCCTACCAAGTTCATTTCGAACTCACTTTCCATGAGTGAAATGAACTCATTTAGTAAGGCTGAGTTAGAGGTTCCAAAAATTATATCGTCTATGTAAATTTGAGCTATGAATATTTCTTTACCTAAGGTTTTTACGAAGAGAGTTGGGTCAACTAAGCCTTGGTTAAACCCTTTTGACTTAAGATGGATTGAAAGTCTCTCGTACCAAGCTCGAGGAGCTTGTTTAAGTCCATAGAGAGCTTTCTTAAGTTTTAGAACATGGTCGGGTTTATCTAGATTTTTGAATCCGGGGGGTTGGCTAACATAAACTTCTTCTTTAATGTATCCATTTAGGAATGCCGACTTAACATCCATTTGAAACAGCTTAAATCCTCGCTGTGCGGCATAAGCTAGCAACATTCGAATGGATTCGAGTCTAGCTATTGGGGCATAGGTTTCGTCGTAATCTAAGCCTTCGACTTGACTAAACCCTTTGGTGACTAACCAAGCCTTGTTTCTAACTACTTCACCTTTATCATCAAGCTTATTTCGAAACACCCACCTTGTTCCAATTATCGTTTTGTCTTTAGGTGGTGGTACTAATTCCCACACTTCATTCCTAGTAAATTGAGCTAGCTCTTCTTGCATTGCAATAATCCAATCGGGATCAAGAAGAGCTTGTTCAATTGATTTGGGTTCTATCTTTGAAATTAAGGAAATTTGACTAAGGTTCCTATAGGATGCTCTAGTTCGAACTCCTAGATTAGGATCTCCTATCACTTGATCGATAGGGTGGTTAGTCTGAATCCTAGATTGGGTTGGGTTTGTGTCACCTAATGCTTGATCAATGGGGTGACTTGGTTGAACACTAGTTTGACTCGGATCACTTGTCACTTGGTCGACAAGAGAAGTTGGTTGATGTTGATTAGACTCGATCTCAGGGTCGGAGATGAGTTTGGTATCAGTGGGCTCAACACTTGGGGTCATTAAGGGTTTTGTAGTTTCGGGTACTTCATCGAACACTACATTAATAGTCTCTTCGACTTTAAGGGTATCGTGGTTATATACCCTATAGGCCCTACTCGTGGTTGAGTATCCTAAGAAGATTCCGGTGGAGGTTTTGGATTTGAATTTCCCTAGGTGGTTCTTAGTGTTTAAGATATGTACTTTACATCCAAATACCCTAAAGTACTTGATGTTGGGTACTTTATTGTGATAAATCTCGTACGAGGTCTTAAGGTGCCTCATTACCATAAGGATCCTATTCTGGACATAGCAAGCCGTGCTAACCGCTTCTACCCAAAACTTATCGGGTAGGTCGTATTCGTTCAACATGGTCCTAGCAGCTTCTTGTAGAGTTCGGTTTTTCCGCTCCACTAGGCCATTTTGTTGAGGGGTCCTAGGGCAAGAGAATTCATGGTGGTATCCGTTTAGGTTACAGAAGTCGGTGAACCTTTGATTTTCGAATTCACCACCATGATCGCTTCTAAGTCTTTTAACCTTAAGGTTTTTTTAATTCTCGATTAATTTGAATAGATTGATTAATTGATCTAGGGTATCATTTTTATGTTTGATGAACCTAACCCAGGTAAACCTGGAGTAGTCGTCAATTATGACTAAGCAATATTGACTTCTATTGAGTGACTTGGCTCCATGTGAATCGAATAGATCCATATGCAGGAGCTCAAGTACACTTGAGGTTCGTTCTTGGTTAGTTAACTTGTGTTGTGTCCTAGGTTGTTTTCCTTGTTGACAAGCATTACAGATTTTATTAACCAAATTGTTGAGGTTGGGTAAGCCTCTGACTAAGCCACTCTGACTCATCTTGTGGACGAGTCTTGGGTGCGAGTGACCGAGTCATCGGTGCCACAACCATGATTCCTCTTCCTGTGTCATAAGACATTTGGCTGAGGATTTGATTAAGTTAATTGTATAAATGTTATTTGTCCTAGTTCCTTTGAGTATTGTTTTAGCTATTTTATTTGTTTTAATTACACATTCATTTTCTAAAAATACGACCTTATAGTTATTATCACATAATTGGCTTACGCTAAGCAAGTTATATTCAAAATTCTCTACAAGTAATACATTTTTAATAAAAAAATTCGAGTTAAGCTCGATATCACCTGATCCGATGATTTTGAGCTTGTCGTTATTCCCAAAGGCTACCGATCCTTGTCGTTTGAATCAAAGCTTCGTGAATTTGAGTTGATCCCCGGTCATGTGTCGGGAGCAACCGCTGTCCAACATCCATTGATCCTACACACAAGGTGGTTGGATTGGATGTTAGATTTTTATTTTTATTTTTGTTTTTTTAAAAAAAATATTGGTTGTAAGTTGTTAAACCTAGGTCATCTCACCTGTGTCTATATGATCAAGCATGTTATACTTATGTGTTTTTTGTGAGATGACTTCCAATTAAGTTGATTAAGTGCATTTAGGTTCAAGTAATTTTATGTTAGATTTGGATTTGACCCTAGGCTTGTCAAGTTTACCTTTTCAAGATCATGGCTTCCAGGTCGTGGCGAAGCACAGGGGCCTTCTTTTATCGGACCATCGACCACTTCCTTAGACAAAGCCATTTTCAAGAAAATGATGACTTGACTCACCTAAGACTATTTCCTAGTCTAACTGGTTATTTTTGAAAAGAGGCTCCCCGAGGCTCAATCTTTTCGAAGGATTTTAGTTGGTTATGTACGTGTTCTAAGTGAGTTCACATGTTTTAAAAAAAATTCTAAGCATGCAATTTCTAAGTTAAAGCACAAACATGTTTTGTACTGGCTCCCCCTAGACCGTTGAATCGGTTCGGTCTATCCACATAGTGGATTTGGTCCTTGGGAACCTAGTACGGGTTGGATCCTAGAGTTGAAATCAAAAAGTTCTTAGGGACCCATGCTTGGACATGTTTCCTATGTCAACTTACAATCGACATATACGACCTATTAGTCGTGTTTGAGTTAAACCCTAGTCCAAATTTTGTTGTACACTACCCTTTGAGATCCAAGTAGGAGGTCAAGTCCTTTGATCCCGGCGAACCTTTCCAACGTGTTCCTAAGATCTTCAACTTGACTTTTCAAGAGAGATTTCAACTTCGAGCTTTTCAACTCGAGTTGAGTCCTTCTCTTGAACTCGACTAGTCGAAGAGGTTAGGGAGACCTCTTGTTTGAGGAGTTTAAACTCCTCAACAAGGGTCTCGAACTTGGACTCTGATTTAACTAATTTCCTAGACAAAAACCTAACCGTATTTTGTTTAGTATTAAATAAAGTTCGTCTTAATTTAAGGGTATCTTTTGAACCTGATGCGATCCGTGGCTTGACTTGAAAGTAGCTTCAGAGTCCGAGTCATCCTCGTTCGACTCAAGTTCAGTTCGGTCCGTGTCTGACTCAATCGATTTCGCCATGAAGACGTGGTCTTCGTCTTCTTCGGATGACGCTTCTTCCCATGTCGCGTTGAGGGCCTTCTTGTGCTTAGGTGCTTGGTGGTTGAGCTTGGGGCACTCAGACTTGATATGTCCAAACCTGTTACACTCATAACACCTAATATTAGAACTTTTAGGCTTACCTTGGTTGGGTCGAGTCGTGGTTCGCTTTCGTCCCTTGGCTATCCTTCGAGCTAGGTTCATTAGTTCGGCAGTCAACTCCGGGTCAACTTCTTCTTCGGACTCGTCTTCCTCCTCGGTTGGTGGTGGCTTGCTTGCAATTTTCTTCTTCTTTGAACCTGCAAACAAGGCTATACCCCTCTCGGGTTCCGAGTTGGACTGCTCATGTAATTCGAAATCTGAGAATAATTCGTCTATTCTAACTTTAGCTAGGTCCTTAGATACCTTGTAGGCATCGGCCATGGATGCCCACAAGGTGGTCCTAGGGAAAGAATTTAGAACATACCTGATTAGATCTCGGTTTTTGACTTTCTGTCCTATTGAATGCAGCTGGTTGACTATGTCCTGGACGCGGGCGTGCAATTGTGTTGCCGTCTCGTGTTCCTTCATTTTTAGTGTGTACAATTTATTGAACAACAAATCGCATTTGCAAACCTTAGCTTGATCCGATCCTTCGTGTAACTCGATCGGCCTCGTCCAGAGATCTCTTGCGCTGATGAAGGGTCCGACTCGGTTCAGCTCCTCCTTGGATAGCCCGCACTGCAGGATTTGAGTCGCCTTTGCATCTGCCTCGACTTGTCGTTTAGTGGTAATGGACCACTGATTGTAATCCAAGGATTCACCTTCTTCATTAGTAGGAAGGGTGAACCCGGTTTGGATCACAATCCACATCTCTATTTGGGTTTTTAGGAAGCACTCCATCCGACCTTTCCAGTAACGGAAATCGTCACCGTTGTAAAAAGGTGATCGGACGGTGCTAAAACCCTCGAGATGGGCCATTAACATGAAATGGTAAGAAGAGAAAAAAAAAGAAAAAACACACAGACAACAAAGGTCCCAAGACTTGCGTCTTGGATTAGTAGTGCGGGAAGAAGAAA
Source organism: Wurfbainia villosa (assembly GCA_025175895.1). Taxonomy (NCBI): domain Eukaryota; kingdom Viridiplantae; phylum Streptophyta; class Magnoliopsida; order Zingiberales; family Zingiberaceae; genus Wurfbainia; species Wurfbainia villosa. Next base: position 28,508,773 of record CM046000.1, on the reverse strand, counting down.
AGATAAATAAATCAATCAATAGATTAACTAATTAGAAAATTAATTTTAATTCTGTAAAAAAAATTAATTAATTAATTAATTTCGAAAATTAATTAAAAACTATTTTGTAGAAAAAAAATCTAATGTTGAAATTAAGTAAAAAATATTGAAAAACCAAACTTATATTCTAGACAAGATTTAAAAATTAAAATAAGTTTTTAATTGATTTTTAATTGATTAAATTTGAAAATTTATTGAAAATCTATTTTAGTGGAAATAAGATTTAATTCAATGTTAAGATTAACGAGAAAACTTTATAAAATGAAATATAAAGATTTTAGGGTTTGAAATATTCAAGTGTTTTTAAAAAAATATGAAAGAATTTTTAATTCTGGGAAAAACTAATTTTAATCAGTAATAGAATTAAAAAATCGTAATTAAGAGTTTTTTTTAGGATGATCAATAGAAAGATTAAAAGCGATAAAATTAAATTAAAGAAAAGTCTGAAAAAAAATTTAGAAAAATTAAAAAAAACACAAAAATTAATGTAGACAGAAACAAAGGAAACAAAAGAAATAAAAATTACTCAAATTGGTGGTTTCACCAAATTTGAGTGCCCCCTGCTCTGATACCAATTGTAGGATCGAAATGAGCGCTAGAGGGGGGGGGGCGTGAATAGCGCAAAATGGTTTTTCTTTTCTTTTGTTGTAAAAACGATAAGTGAGAGATAAATGCAGCGAAAAAGAGATGGACACAAGGAGTTTTACTTGGTTCACAGCCAACCGGCTTCTAATCCAAGGCCCTAATGGTCCTAGACCACGCACGGAGGGCAATCACTAAAACACTCCTCCTCGTTGGAGGTAGGAGTTACGATTACAAAACTTTCGACAAAAACACAAGGATGAGAGACAAGACCCTCTCTCCTTTTTGATATAAAAGCTCGAAAAACACAACTTAAATTAATCGACTAAAACGATTACCAACACTTTAACGGTGAAGCTTCATGTAGGCAGCACTTCGTTGTAGTAGCGTTGTCGTAGAAGAGCGGCGTTGTGGAGGCGTTTGAGAGCTTTGTAATTATTGTTATCTAAGATGTGAAGCACCCCCCTCTATTTGAAGCCTTGTCCGCCCACTTGAGATCCGGCCACCTCACCACCAATTGAGGGATAAGTTTCCACCTTGCTTTTGACCGGCCACCTCACCAAGATTTGGGGGATAAGTCGCCACCTTGCTTTTAGTTCCTTTTGCCCATTTTCAGGATACTTTAGTTATTTCAATTCGAGTCTTAATTTTAATTCAAATTCGAATAAATTCGAATTCTAATTTTAATTCGAATTAGAGTAACTTCGAATTCAAACAAGGGTTAGCTCAAAGCAATATGTAGAAATATTAAATGTGATGGATTTAGATGGTTTCTAACCATCCGATCTCGACTTAGACTTTCATGGAAAGTTTTGGGTCGGATTGTCGCCTAAGATCAACTCCTAAACGGAGGATCCGACCTCACTTACGCTCGTCGGACACGAGTCTTACCTTGCACTTACTGTGTCGCAGATCTCTAACTCAAGCTTAACCTATTTCTGCACACTCAAGTAGACTCATGAGATAACAAAATAGACTTAACCTTGTGTCTTTGCTATAATCAAAACACAGGTTCGATTTCGGTGCCTCACTGCACCAACATGGAGCCCATATTAATTTATGGGGGTTGGTGAGGTAATTCAATGATGATCCTCTAGTGGAATGGAACATCATTGATGGATCAAGTTTGTGTGGTTCCGATCCATCGGGTGGCCAAGATCCAACTCCTCCTCATGGTCCCTATCGTAGCCTAACATAAACCTCATGGAGCCTAGATCCAATGATGGAACATAAAACTCTAGATCCGACGGTTGAGATTAAATCTCTAGATCCGACGTTTGAGATTAAATCTCTAGATCCGACGGTGGAGATTAAATCCCTAGATCCGACGGTGGAGATTAAAGGAGGCTTAAGCCCAACTCTATAAATAGAGGGCTAAGGCTTGGGCGGCAAACAAATGCTTGGAAGATTAGGGTTTTTCCTCTCAAGAGTTTGGGCTGCAAGAAATCCAAGGAGGGATTAGGGTTTGTCCCTTGGGCGGCTAGGGTTTGGCTTGTGGAGTGGGCGGCAACAAGGTGGGAGATTAGGGTTTGCTTCCTTTCTCTTCCTAAGGTGTAGCCGGCGCCCACTCCATCTTCCTCCTTGCTTTGGCCGACACCCAAAGGATTAAGGTTAGGGTTTTGGCTTGGGCGGCAACAAGGTGGGAGATTAGGGTTTGCTTCCTTTCTCTTCCTAAGGTGTAGCCGGCGCCCACTCCATCTTCCCCTCTACCTTGGCCGGCGCTCAACCTATTCCTCCTCTTCTCCTTGGTCGGCGGCTATATCAAGCTCCTTGGCTTGGTGGTCGGTTCTAGATAGGAGAAGGAGTTTTGTTTGGTTCTTCTCTTTGTTCAGAGCGAGCAAGGAAGGGAAGAACGTGATCTAGGAGGCTTCAACTTGTGGAGGATCTTCACCCACACGAAGTCTACAAGGAGGTTAGGACATACGGTAGAAGACCAAGAGGTATAAAAGTTTTACAAACTTTATTCTTGATCTTCTTATGATAAGATATGCTAGCTTATGTTCTTTATCTTAGTATGTGTTGATTATACTAGTTTACATTTGTATGTATTTGTATAATCATGAACCCCGAAGATAAACACAAAAACCGGCGATCCGTCCATCGTCTCTTCCACGGCTAACCGACTAAAAGAGTTGATTGCTTGAACAACAAGTTTGTTCAAGCGATCGCTCGAGTCATTAGCACGACGACGAATTGGTTGTGCTTAGGAAACTCATCCCATCCGGATTAGTTTTCATTAGTGAAAATTTTAATCCGGGGACATGGGAGTCGACGAGCCTCCGAAGCAATTCCCAACAAAAGGAACATGGACGAAGCCTATCACATTATAGAAACAGTGGTATGGAGCCTTTAAATGTGGCAAGATAGCGAACAAGATTTTCAAGATTGAGGTGGCTTGCCAAGCACAGGCCGATGGCGAGGAGAGAGAGTATTGGGTGGAGGAAACTTCCTTGTCCTTGGGATCCGAAGAAGAAGAATCAGAGAAGGTAGAGATAGAAAAACACCTAAGGCTTGAGATGAAACCACTTCCCCCGAATCTCAGGTACGAATTTTTGGGCCCATCTTCAACTTACCCAGTGATTATAAACACCAGTTTGAGTGAAGCAGAGATAAGGAAGTTGCTAGAGGTGCTCAAAAAATACAAAAAGGTGTTGGGCTATACCATCGATGAGATCAAGGGGATAAGGCCATCTCTCTGCATGCACAAAATAATACTCGAGGATGGGTATAAGTCAACTGTGGAGCATCAGAGGTGACTTAACTCGAACCTGTAGGAGGTTGTGAAGAAAGAAGTGCTTAAACTATTGGATGCCGGAATAATCTATCAAATTTCAGATAGTGAGTGGGTAAGTCCTGTGCACATAGTCCCAAAGAAGGGCGAAACTACGGTAGTCAAAAATGAAGAAAATGAGCTGATCCCTATTTGAACGGTAATAGGATGGAGAATGTGTATAGACTATCGTAAACTAAACAAGACAACAAAAAAAGATCACTTTCCTCTTCCATTCATCGATCTGATGCTGGAGCGTCTTGCTAAACACTCCCATTTTTACTACCTTGATGGGTACTTAGGTTTTTTTCCAAATCCCTATTCACCCCAATGACCAGGAGAAGACTACCTTCACTTGCCCTTACGGAACCTTTACATATAGAAGAATTCCCTTTGGCATATGTAATGCCTCGACCATTTTTTAGCGTTGTATGACAGCTATTTTTTCAGATATCATAGAACAAATCATGGAAGTATTCATGGACAATTTTTCGGTCTACATGACAAATTTCGATGCATGTCTAAACAACCTAGCGAAGGTCCTACAGAGGTCTGAAGAGAATAGCTTGTTTTTGAATTGGGAAAAATGTCAATTCATGGTCACTGAAGGGATAGTTCTGGGACATAAGATATCAGGGAGCGGTATCAAAGTAGACAAGGCGAAGGTTGAAGTAATTGAGAAGTTGCCACCCCCTAGGGACGTAAAGGGGGTCCAGAGTTTCCTTGGGCATGCAGGTTTTTATCGAAGGTTCATAAAGAATTTTTCTCAGATAACTAAACCCCTGACAAATCTACTGGCTAAGGACACGGATTTTATTTTTGACAAGCAATGTTTAGTAGCATTTGAAGAAATAAAAAAAGCCTTAGTAACTACCCCAATAATTCGACCTCCTGATTGGAGCCTAACATTTGAGGTTATGTGCGACGCTAGTAATTATGCAGTAGGAGGAGTGTTAGGGCAACAGAAGGATAAGAAGTTGCACGCTATTCACTATGCCAGTAAGACACTAGACGAAGCACAGATCAACTATGCCACGACTAAGAAAGAATTGCTAGTGGTCGTGTTCGGGTTTTACAAGTTCAGACCATACCTAGTAGGGTCGAAGGTGATAATTTACACTGACTATAAAATAGTTTGCTATCTGCTGAGTAAGAAGGAGGCTAAACCCCGCCTTATTTGTTGGATCATACTATTACAAGAATTCAATATAGAAATCAGGGATAAAAAAGGCTCAGAAAATGTTGTTGCAGATCACTTATCGCATATGTCAATAGAAGGTAGAGTAGAAGGGGATGATAATGCCGAATAGACGACACCCTACGGGATGATACTCTCATGGCGGTTACTAAGGTTGCCACCCCGTGATATGCAGACTTGGTAAATTTTTTGGCAGGGAGGGTGATCCCGCCAAAGTATACGACCTAACAAAGAAAAAGATTCTTTGCAGAGGTTAGGCAATATGTATGAGATGATCCCTTCCTATTTAAAAAATGTGCAGATAGCGTTTATCGAAGATGTGTACCAAAAGAGGAAGTGGGTAGCATTCTTTTTCATTGCCATTCCTCAGTGTATGGGGGACATGCCAGAATCTAAAAAACAGCTGCAAAGTTGCTTCAGGCAAGGTTCTACTGGCCTAGTCCATTTAAGGACACGCGTAACTACGTAGTCTCCTGCGATCCGTGCCAACGAACTGGAAATATAAGCAGGAGGCATGAGATGTCGACAAGCACCATATTAGAAGTAGAACTCTTTGACGTGTGGGGGATAGATTTCATGGGACCCTTTCCTACTTCTTGCACAAAGAGATATATCCTAGTAGATGTGGATTACGTCTCCAAATGGGTGGAGGTTGTAGCATCAATCCACTGCGATGCTTGGACTGTTATAAAAATGTTCAAAAGAAATATATTCCCTAGATTTGGGGTTCCCCGAGCCATAATCAGTGATGGGGGATCTCACTTCATCGAAAAGCAATTTGAAAAATTGCTACACAAATACGGGGTGATCCACAAAGTCTCGACAGTGTACCACCCATAAATGAGCGGACAAGTGGAAGTTTCGAATCAGGAGATTAAAAGCATTCTAGAAAAAGATGGTTATGGCATCAAGGAAAGATTGATCACTAAAACTTGATAATGCTCTTTGGCCTTACCGCACAACCTACAAGATCCCGATAGACATGACACCATTTCGCTTAGTTTACGGGAAGCCTTGTCACCTCCCCACTGAATTAGAACACAAGGCCTATTGGGCCATCAAGAAGTTTAATTTGGACTTATGTGCAGTGGGAGAGAAAAGGAAACTACAGAGAAAAGGAAACTAAGGTGTATAAGGAAAGAACAAAAAAATGGCTTGACCAACATATCTTGAGAAGGGAATTTTGGGAAGGAGACGTAGTTCTTCTATATAATTACAAACTAAAACTTTTCCCAGGGAAGCTAAAGTTTAGATGGTCAGGACCATTCCGAAAAAAAAGGTATACCCATATGGTACAGTGGATATATGGAGTAAAGTATCAGGAGATATCAAAGTAAATGGGCAGCGACTAAAGAAATATCTAGGGGAGGATCCATATTTCGACACAGATGAATGGAGGTTCACGGAGCCACCAGAGCCAAGCTGAAGCAAAGGAGTGTGGTCGAGCTAAAGACCTTAAACAAAGCACTTCTTGGGAGGCAACCTAAATTTAATTTTATATGTTTTTACCTTTATTGCATTCATGTGTATAATTTAGACTTTACATTATGGACATTAACGTCTTATCAAATAGTTTAGGGTCAGAAAGAAATTGCTAGGTAGAAACATCATACCTTTTTAAACCCTTAGAAAAAAGGGACAGGCTAATATAATTGAGAGGTGTCCTAAGGCAATCGCCTTAGAAGTTATTAATAAAATTCACTATATGAGTATACATTATATATGTATTTGATTGGATCTTAAACTCATATACTAAAGTCCACAATACGATGCATAGCATGAGAGAAATTGTGATTGGATCACAATTAGTGGGTATATTCAAGTATTGAAACTATCCCTAGTCGATGAATTGATGAGATTGGACATCATAAATTCTGCGAGACTAGCGCATGTTATACTCCTTGGTTTATCCAAGCATTTAGTACTCACTAAATGGAAGCATAGGGATGCTAGTTATAGTAACTAGTTCATTAGAGTGGTCTGCTATGAGACTTCAAATGATTCTATATGTCGTTGAAGATCTCATTGCGGCTTGAGTACGAGCTTCCTTAGACTTGAGGTATTCAAGTCACCTTAATCATGGGGCCTTATACTTTGACTTCTTCGCATCCATCCACATAGTAGGTGTAACTCTGAGATGATTGGGTATAAGCCAAAGTGATCGAAGGTGTTTGAATAGCCTACAGAGGATTCACCACTCTTGATAAAGGAGATGTATACCCTAGGCCTCTTGTTAGTATTATTACTCAGAAGTCTCTAGCCAGAGCAATCATGTTAAGAAGATGGTCTTCTTGGGAACATGTAGGAGTAACTTGAATCCACAGGATAAGAAAATTAACTTGGGCTAGGTGTGACGTAGTCAACCTAGTGGGGACGAACACAAACCCCATGTCCTGAACCAAGTGGGTATAGGATGAGTGAAAGGAACATGACATGAATAATTGAAGTTGTTGAAGGGTTCTGAAAATATTCTAAAGTCGATTTAGACTTTTTGGTAGATTGGGGGTTATGATGTACTGCTAGGTGCCACTCATGATCTATTCATAATTAAGGCGTTAATTATGAATGACCAACATAACCGGGAACCTATTGGGTCACACACACTACGGGTGATCTCGAGATGTAAAACAAGTCTGAGAATGAGATTCTCGTTGAGAGAAGATATGTCTCGTTGGACCAGACCAAGGGGGTACAAAATGGAGGCTATGGAACCTCCTATGGCCTTGTCGGACTTATCACGGCTATATCTCACTTAAACGAAGTCAAACGGACCATACAGAGTCTCACACGGCCGTGCCTAACTTGGTATGGGTCGTACCTTACTCTGGTTACAAATTGACAAAGTCTAGGTTGCGCCCAGAGAGACACACTGCCAGGCCATGTGAATCCACACGGCCAGGCCATGTAAATCCACACGGTCGTGTCGCATCTCCGTCGATTTTGGAGATTTTCTCTTATGGAAATTTCCTGGGTTATTCTTACCTTAATTATGGGATAATTATGCTAAGATATTTTCCATTTAAGCCTCATAAGATGACCTAATCAAGAGATCTATAAAAGGATCCCTTGATAATCTTTGGCTAAGGTTTTGTTTTTAGGTTTCTCCCTTGGTAGCTGCTTTTGCTCCTTCCTCTCTCCTCTACTGTTGTCTCCGTCGGTTGGCTAGCACCAATCAGAGACAAAGACTTTCCACTCTAGGAGTTGTCTCAGGTGATCTCGGCGTGAATACTGATAGAGGCAAGGCCCGTTGGTCTTACTTGTGGTTTCGACGGATTCAAAAGAATCCCGAAGGTATAACTTCTCCTTCTCCTTGTGTGTTTTTCATGTGTTTATGCCAAAGCAAGTTTTCCTGGCTCCCAAGGGATGTCTGGGATGTAATAAAAATTATTTTTATTCACTTTATTCCACTGCGCATGATCCCGAAATCTCCAACAAGTTGTATCAGAGCCACCTTGTTCGTTTGACATAGATTGCATGTTGTAGGAGAATATTTAAAGCATGTTTGATGTTTTAATATACCTGTGTCAAGTTTATCTATATGATAGATTAGAGTATGCTTAATTTTACATATAGGATATGTTTATAACCTAAAAGGAAATATCGAGGATGCGCCTAAAACACCGAAGGTATTGGCCGCTTCGTTAAATCCTAAGCATAGACTCACGTTCACATCGAGAAATTTATTTCCTAATGTGACCTTTGTTTTTCCATATTTAGATTTATTTCCTTTTTAGATGAGACCCATAATAATCTGAAATCCCTCGTGCAAATATTAGGACAATACCTTCCATTAATATGGTTGAACCAGAGTTCTTTTTCATGTTTGGGTTGTTGAACTCTCTCCAAGCCTGGCATGACATCGAGCATGTTCAATTCATATGAGATTTGATGTTTATTTTAAATGGTAAGGACCAGAGGTTAATTTCATGTTTGGGTTGTTGGACTCTCTCCAAGCCTGGCTTGTAAGTTGGATGTGTTCAAATCATTTAAATTCGATCTCAAGATTAATGGGCCAACCCTAACTAAAAGCATTGATTTGTTGGACTCTCTCCAAGGTCAATGTGGACAGAGGTGCAATTAGGTGATATGCATTGGATGTATATATGTTAATGAGTTAACAACCTAATGTATATGTGAACATTCAATTTGTTGATAGCATAAAGTGTTAGTTATATATTTGATATATAATGGGTATTGTTGATACCTAACATTATGACTATGAATGACTTGTTGGACTCTCTCCAAGATTGTTCTTAGTCATAATGGATATCAACCCTCTAAGAGATCACCTACCATCTCTCGAATTCAAAGTGAGGGCTATTGAATTTGATAAAATAGTGGGAGTTTCTTGTTAATGTAAATTGTTTACATTACTATAAATTCATCTCTCTTATACACCTCTTTTTGTATGTCTAGGTACTAATTAAAACAGCATGTCAACCTCCATTAATTTACGTTCAATTTTGGACAACAATAAATTGACTGGGCCAAACTTCTTGGACTAGCTTCGCAACTTAAGAATTGTTCTCAAGGCTGAAAAGCTAGCTTATGTTCCTGAAGAGGTTCTTCCCAAACCTCCTGTAGGCAATGCATCTGGTGACCAAAATTTGGCTTACCAGAAACAAGTTGCTGACTCTAAGATGGCAAGTTGCATTATGCTAGTGTCGATGTCTCCTGAGTTACAGAAGCAACATGAGCATATGGATGCTAATACGATTGTCTTTCATCTTCGAGAATTGTTCAATGAGTAGGTGCGATCTAAAAGGTTCGAGGTCACCCAGCTTCTCTTTTGCTCGAAGATGCAGGAGGGTTAATCTGCAGTACAATTTATGCTAAAATTGAATAGCTATATTGAGCGATTGGGATCATTAGGGTTTTTCATAGACCATGAATTAAGTATTGACTTAATTCTTCACAATCTTATTGGTAGCTATTCACAATTTGTGATGAACTATCAGATGAATAAGATTGAGTCCACGATTCCTGAATTGATCAATATGCTTAAAATAGTGGAGTCATCTGTTGCGAAAGAATAGAAGGCGGTGATGCTGATTGATTCCTCAAAGAAAGGTTTTAAGAGGAAGTCAAAACCTAAAGCTAAAGGGAAGAAGAAGGCAAAGAAGGAAGAAATAACTCCCAAGGTCACCTGCCGTCATTGTGGCAAGGATGGGCATTGGAAGAGAAACTGCAAGCAGTATCTGGAGTCACTGAAGCAAAAAAAGGTATCTGATGCCCAATCTACTTCAGGTATATTTGTTATTGAATGTCATACAGTTTCTTCTAGCACTTGGGTATTGGATACCGGGTGTGGCTCACATATATGTAATGATTACAAGGGCTTAGGAACAAAAGAAGACTGGTTAAGGGAGAAGCAGATCTAAGGGTTGGAAATGGAGCAAAAGTTGCTACAGTAGCCAAGGGTACTTATATGTTGCAAATTCCTATAGGACTAGTCTTAGAGTTGGATTATTGTTTTTATATTCCTGCATTAATAAAGAACATTGTTTCTATTTCATGTTTGAATAAGAAAGGTTATCATTTGACGTTTAGTAATAATTGTTGTTACATTACGTTAAATGGTGTTCTTTATGCTACTGGGATATTAAATAATGGAATCTACATGTTAGATACATCCAATGAGATATTCAATATCGAATCAAATAGAAAATGCGCTAAGTTAGATAATCAATTAACCTCGCAACTATGGTATTGTCGTCTTGGCCACATAAGCAATGAACGCATGTCCAAACTGCAGAGGCTTGGAATTTTGGAGTCTTATGAATCAGATTCATTAGACACATGTGTTTCATGCTTAAAAGGAAAGATGGCTAAACTACCTTTCAGAGGAAAGGGTGAATGAGCATTTGAGGTATTGGGTCTTATACATACCGATGTATGTGGACCAATGTCAACTCATGCCATAGGAGGTTATAACTACTTCATTACCTTTATCGATGATTATTCATGATATGAGTATTTGTATCTGTTAAGATACAAGTCTGAAGTCTTTGAAAGGTTTAAAGATTTTAGAAAGGAAGTAGAGAACCAACTTGGGAAAAGTATTAAAGTACTTCGATCGATCGAGGTGATGAATACTTAAGCCAAGAGTTTCAAGATTATCTAAGGGACAATGACATATTGTCCCAAAGGACTCCACCTTACACTGTTGGAATGTATACTGAAAGCCTAGCTCTTTTTGTATGAACATTTTATTTTAAAATAAGAATCACATGATCATTGTTTGCACTTTATATATTTATTATATGTGTGCATATTGTCTAATATTTTACATTGTAGATAACATGGTGCTTGGTGTGGCACAGAAGATCATGTTATCAGTTCCTTGTAAAATATAAGTAGAGGCTCACAACCAAGATGGTTTTGGACAAACCATTGGCATGGTTGTAGTGTAGCTTGGTATTGTTTTGTCTTTATCATAGAGTTACACTGGTACACTTAGGTGTATTGAGCAGGACCGACATAGAGGTGATTCAATTTAGTACTGACTACATAATTGAATCGGACCTCGGATATTATGTTGTACATACTCTTAATCCCGATATAATAATGGGCACATGTACTTAGTATTTATTTCTTTGATTTACTAGTGGGTGAGATTTAGATGGATTAAATCAATATGCCCGGTAAGTTGGGAAATAATATTATTTACATGGTGTGCCGTTGATTATAGGAGGAAACCGTGTCCTATATATTAGGTTGATGATGTCCCCTTGAAGAGCTCATAAGGTTCATCATGTAAACCCAGCTGGTTGACTTAGTCAACATGATGATAAGGTTGAGTGGTACTACTCGAGGAATTAGATGTTAATTAATTGATGGTCAGTAAATCAATTAATTGACGGACATTCGATATCTTAAACATGGGGAGATTAATGTACGAATAATATATGGAGCCCATATTAATTTATGGGGGTTGGTGAGGTAGTTCAATGATGATCCTCTAGTGGAATGGAACATCATTGATGGATCAAGTTTGTGTGGTTCCGATCCATCGGGTGGCCAAGATCCAACTCCTCTTTATGGTCCCTATCGTAGCCTAATATAATCCTTGTAAAGTCTAGATCCAAGAATGTAAAACAAAACCTAGAACCAATGGTTGGGATCAAATCCCTAGATCCGACAGTTGGGATAAAACCCTAGATCCGACGGTTTGGATGAAACCCTAGATCCGATGGTTGGGATGAAATCCTACATCCGACGGTTGGGATTAAACCCTAGATCCGACGGTTGGGATAAAACCTTAGATCCGACGGTGGAGATTAAATCCCTAGATCCGACGGTGGAGATTAAAGGAGGCTTAGGCCCAACTCTATATATAGATGGCTAAGGGTTGGGAGGCAATTAATTGAATTGGAATTAGGTTTTGGTTCTTCCAAAAAGTGGGCGGCTAGGGTTTTTGGGCGGCTAGGGTTTTGGAGCAAAAGCTTGGGCGGCAACCTTCTACCTTCTAGTTGTTGCCGGCGCCCATCCTCCTCCATCAAGACTTGGCCGGTGCCCATCCTAGAGGCCTCTCCCTTCTTCCTTGGCTGGCGGTTCTCCTTCCATTGGTGACCGACACTCTTCCTCCTCCCTTTCTCCTTGGTGGCCGGCGGCAACCCCTCTTCAAGTTGGCCGGCGCTTCATCCACTTGCTCCTTGGCCGGTGGTTGCACCAAATTCCCTAATTTGGTGGCCGGTTCTAGAAAGGATAGGTATTTGTTGGTTCTTCTCTTTGTTCGGAGCGGACAAGGAAGGGAAGAACACGATCTAGAAGGCTTCTACTCGTGGAGGATCTTCGTCCACACGTCGTCCACGAGAAGGATAGGACATACGGTAGAAGATCATAAGGTATAAAGTTTTTTAACTTCATTTACAGATCTGAGCATGTTCTTTTGTGTTTTGATTATACATGTGTGTGTATGAAAATATATTGTATAATCATGGACCCCAAAGACAAACACAAAAACCGGCGATCCGTCCGTCGTCTCTTCCGCGGCTAACCAACTAGAAGAGTTGGGTTGCTTGAACAACTAGTTTGTTCAAGCGACCACTCAAGTTGTTAGCACAACGATGAAATGGTTGTGCTAAGGAAGCTCATCCCATCCGGATTAATTCTTTCATTAGTGAAAATTTTAATCCGGGGACATGGGAGCCAATGAGCCTCCGAAGCAACTCCCTTCATACACGCCACAACATAATGGTGTGGCTGAAAGACAAAATCGAACCTTGTTGGACATGGTTAGGTCAATGATGCAGCATGCAAGTCTTCCAAAAACCTTTTTGAGTTACGCACTCAAGACTGCTGTTTACTTGTTAAATAGAGTCCCGACTAAGGCAATCTCTACTACTCCATATGAGATGTGGAAAAGTAGAAAATATCATTTATCTTATTTGAAGATATGGGGTTGTCCTTCTTATGTGAAGAGGACAGTGTCAGACAAGCTAGAGGCTAAGTCTGATAAGTGTCTATTTATTGGTTACACTAAGGAAATGAGGGGTTACCAATTCTATCATCCTTTGGAACAAAAGTTGTTTGTTTCAAGGCATGCTGTATTCCTAGAGAAGGAGTTTCTCTTATATGAAAATAGTGGGAGTGAAGTTGAATGAAGTGTAGTTCAAGAGGCTCTGGTAGACACAAAAGAGATGTCTAGTCAAGAACCACAACTGATTACTTATTTGGATGAGGTATTACTAAACCTAATAATACACCACCTCCTCATAGATCTAGTAGGACACATAGGGTTCCTGAGAGATATGGATTTCTCATAAGTGAATCTAATGATGTGTTGCTCATAGATGATGAGGAACCTACTAGTTACGAAGAGGCACTGAATAGTTCAGACAGGGATAGATGACTAATAGCCATGAAATCAGAAATGGATTCCATGTATGAAAACTAGGTTTGGAACTTGGTAGACCCACTCGAAGGCATAACGCCTATAGGGTGCAAGTGGGTTTTCAAGAAGAAAACTGACATGGATGATAATATTATTACCTATAAATCTAGATTAGTGGCAAAAGGCTATCGTCAAAGGCAGGGTGTTGACTATGACGAAACATTTTCACTAGTAGCTATGGATACTCCTAGCCATGGCAACTCATTTTGATTATGAGATATGGTAGATGGATGTGAAAACAACTTTCCTTAATGGAAACTTGTCTGAGGATGTATATATGATACAACATAAGGGTTTAACATCCATTGACAAGAACAAAGTATGCAAGCTTCAACATTCCATTTATGGATTGAAGCAAACATCCAAGAGTTGGAATATCTATTTTGATGAGGCAATCAAACATTTTGATTTCTCACAAAATCCTGAGGAGCTTTGTGTGTAAAAGAAGGTTAGTGGGAGTGCAGTTATGTTCCTAGTATTGTATGTCGATAACATATTAATTATAGGAAACGATATTCCTTTTTTGCAAACATTCAAGGTTTGGTTGTCCAAAATATTCTCCATGAAAGACATGGAATAAGCAACCTATATTTTGGGGATTAAGATCTATAGAGATAGATCGAATCGGTTGCTTGGTCTTTCACATTCTACATACATAGACAAAGTGCTAAAACTGTTTAGCATGGAAGAATCCAAGAAAGGTTTTATTCCCATAAGGCATGGGATTCACCTTTGGAAGTCTATGTGCCCGCGGACTGAAGACGAGAGGATTCACATGAGTCAGATCCCATATGCATCAACTATAGGATTAATCATGTATGCTATGTTTTATATGAGGTGTTGGGTTTCCGGCACCGCGGCGTGTGTGTGTTCGATCATGTTTTGTAAACATGAGCACAGCGGAAGCAATTAAAATTAATAAATCTATATTTATTACAACACACACAACACACGCATGCTATTACAACAAGTGTAGATATAACCGTAAATTAAAATTTGCAATAAAAGAAATTATCTACATTATACCTTTCGTATGACGTGTAGCGGGAACGGCATCAACCGGAACGATCCTCGTAAGAATCGTCTCTATCCGTATCCACGCCGAGCTCCTCGAGATGACTTCGCTAAGTCACGAGCTTCGTCTTCGTACGGGTTACTAGCCTCGTGTTGAAGACGACGTGATCGAGAGATGATCACGATCCGAATCCAAATTCGGATCCTAAAACGAGTTCTCAAAACTCGCTTCTCCGGAGAGGTATTCGTCAACCAATTGACGAATCCTTCGTCTTCCACCTCATAGGATTACCGGAGATCAAATCCCCGGTAAGTTAGGCGCTATCGGAGCACTAACCGTCGTCCAAACGACGCTCCGACAACAAAGAAACAAACTGTCCAGAAAAACTGGACAGCTTTTGGTGGAGGAATAGAGGCCGGCCAAGGAGAGATGGAAGCTCACCTTATCACCGAACCTAGAGGAGATCACCGGAGGGTCGCCGGAGGTTCACCGGCTGAAGCTTGGTCGCCGGCAACAAGTTGGAAGGCTGCACAAAAGCTGGGCGGCGGCAGCTTAGGGTTGGGCGCCGAATACTCCAACAAGGGGTGGGCGGCAACACCAAGGGCTTAGGGTTTTTGATTAGGGCTTAATTATCCATTAAGCCCTCTTTTATAGAGAACTAATTCTCTTAATGGTTAATGGATCATATCCATAAAGCCCGTTAACCCGCTCCATTAAGATAAGTTAAAATAAACCAAACCATGATGGTTTATTTTAAGTTAAAACGAACCGAACCAACCTTTGGTTCATTCGTTTAATATAAACCAAACCCTTTGGTTTATTCTCATCCATTGGATTAGAACCAAACCATTTTGGTCCATCCATTATGTCTTCATAAGACACGGCCCATCCACGCTTCCATTGCGACTGAAACAATTTCATGCTCGCTTTATGTTTGGTCCAACCAAACATAGTTTCTCTCGGTCTGAGAATCCCATTCTCAAGCTCGTTTTAAATCCTTTGGATTACACTCGTTATGCGTGTGACCAAATAGGTTCTCGGTTTATGTTGGCCATCTATAATTAACCATTAATTATAGAACGATCATGAGTGGCACCTAGTAGTACATCATGATCCCCAATTAACCGAAAAGATCAACGGTTGATCCAGAACTATTTCTGAAACCCTTCAGTAGCTTGAATGAATCGTGCCCCATTCCCTTCACTCATCTTATACCCACTTGGTTCAGGACATGGTCTATTGTGTCAGTCCCCACTAGGCTGACTACGTCACACCTAGCCCAAGTATCATTTCCTCGTCCTACGGATTCTAGTTACTCCACATGTATCGAAGAGTACCTTACTCTAAACATGTAATGCTTTGGCCAAAGACTTTAGTAACAATCTGACGAGAGGCCATGGGTATACATCTCCTCGCAAGGAGTGGTGAATCCTTTATAGGCTATTCAAACACCTTCGATCACTTCGACTTATACCCAATCATCCCGGGTCCACATCTCCTTAGAGATGTTTGCTTAAGATGTCAAAGCATAAGTCTCCATGATCAAGATGACTTGAATACCGCAAGTCAAAGGAACATCGCACTTAAGCCCAGAAGAACTTCATTGACATATCTATATATGCAGAGAACCATATGAAGTCTTACGGCTGGTCACTCCAATGAACTAGTTACCATAACTAGCATCCACGATTAACTCCGGACATCACTATGTCTCCAGCCAGTGAGAATCAGCTGCTTGGATACACCAATGAGTATACCTCGTGCTAGTCTCGACAGAATTGATGGTGTCCAAATCCATCAATTCATCGACTAGGGATAATTTCGATACATCACAATTACACATGTAGAGATACTCACTAGTTGCGATCCAATCACAAATTCTCTCATGCTGTGAATCGTATCGTGGACATTCAGTAAATGAGTTTAAGATCCAATCAAATACATAAAACATGTATACTCAAATAGTGAATCTTCATTTATCATATAAATGGTTCATACATAAGGCGATTGCCTTAGGACATCTCTCATATATTACTAACAGACTCCCACTTGGCCTAATGCCAATCGCTACGGTATCCAATACCATAAGCACTAACATGACCCTCAAACTTACTTTGAGGTAATGCTTTAGTCAAAGGATCCGCTAAGTTCCTTTCAGTGGGAATTTTCTCGATTTGTATTTCGTTCCTACTGATGATCTCTCTGATAAGATGATAGCGGCGAAGCACATGTTTGGATCATTGATGAGACCACATCAAGTTCAGAGATGAATTTCTCGATCCAAACCGCTTCCAAAGCTGCAATGTATTTTACCTTAGTGGCAGAATCCGCTATAGTGTCAAGCTTGGAACCTTTCCAACTTATTGCGCCTCCATTCCAGGTGAATACATACCCAGACAAAGACATGGAATCATCCTTATGCATGCGGAGTCGCATCCGTATACCCACGTATCACCATGTACCCTTCTCCATATATTAGGAACGTATCCTTAGTTCTTCTTAAGTACTTAAGGATCGTCTTAACAGTCACCCAATGATCCAATCCTGGATCAGACTGGTATCTTCTTGTGACACTCAGAGCATACGATACATCGGGCCTCGTACATAATATAGCATACATGATAGATCCTATTGCGGATGCATAGGGAATCTTACTCATGCAAATCCTCTCGTCTTACATGCGGCGCATAGACTTGAAAGGTGTACCCCATGCACGATGGGTAAGAAACCTTTCTTGGATTCCGACATGCTAAACCTCTTTAGCTTTTTCGGTCTATATATGTAGATCTGCGAAGACCAAGCAACCGCTTCGATCTATCTCTATAGATCTTAATCCGAGGATGTAGGTTGCTTCTCCCAGAGTCTTTCATGGAGAATGTCTTGGATAACCAAACCTTCATGTAAGATTGAAACATCGCTTCCTATAAGTAGTATGTCATCGACATACAATACTAGGAATACATTGCACTCCCACTAACCTTCTTGTACACACAAGGTTCGTCGATTTTGTGAGAAATCAAACTTTTGATTGTCTCATCAAGCGGATATTCCAGCTCTGGATGGTTGCTTCAATCCATAAATGGACCTTGATTTGCATACCTTGGTTTTATCAACCGATGTGAAACCCTCAGTGTATCATATACACATCCTCGGCGGGTTTCCATTAAGGAAAGCTATTTTCACATCCATCCGCCATATCTCATAATCATAATGAGCCGCTATGGCGGAGCATCGAATGGATTTAGCATAGCTACGGCGAATAGGTTTAAATCATAATCAACACCTTGCTTTTGGCGATATCCTTTCGCCACCAATCTAGCCTTATAGGTAATCACATTACCATCCATGTCGGTTTTCTTCTTGAAAACCCACTTGCACCCTATAGGCTTTATGCCTTCAGGTGGGTCAACCAAGTTCCAAACTTGGTTTTCGTACATGGAATCCATTTCCGACTTCATGGCACCAAGCCACTTATCCCTTCACGAACTTATCGGCCTTCTTCATAACTGGTAGGCTCCTCATCATCAATGAGTAACACGTCGTTCGATTCACTTACGAAAAATCCATATCTCTCAGGAATATTGCGTGTTCTACCAGATCTACGAAGATGTGGTGTTACAATAGGTCCAGCCGATTGCTCATCACTATGAGTTGTTGGCTGTTGTGCTTCACCAGGTATCTCATCAATGTCTATTTGAGTCTCTCGAGCCTCCTCAAGCTCGACGACACTCCCACTGTTTTCTTGCAAGAGAAACTCTTTCTCTAGAAACACAACATGCCTTGAAACAAACACCTTTTGTTCCACAGGATGATAGAATTGGTAACCCCTTGTTTCCTTAGGGTATCCAATAAATAGACATTTATCAGACTTAGCATCCAGTTTGTCTGATACAGTCCGCTTCACATAAGCAGGACAACCCCATATCTTCAATTAAGATACATGAGGTTTCTTACTATTCCATATCTCATATGGAGTAGTTGAGACTACCTTGGTAGGCATTACATTTAACAAATGCGGTATGCGAAGTGCATAGCCCCAAAGGACTTGGGAAGAGTTGCATGATTCATCATTGACGACCATGTCCAACAAGGTCGATTCGCCTCTCGGATACACCATTATCTTTGTGGTGTATAGGGCGAGTCCATTGAGACAATATGCCATTGTCTCTTAGATAATCAAGAAACTCTTGACTTAAGTATTCACCACCTCGATCCGATCAGTATTTTAATACTTTTGTCATGTTGTTTCTCTACTTCATTTCTGAATTCTTTGAACCTTTCAAAGGCTTCAGACTTGTGTTTCATCAAGAACACATACCCAAACCATGAGTGATCATCGGTGAAGGTAATGAAGTAGCTATAGCCTCCTAAAGATTGAGTTGACATAGGTCACATACATCACTATGTATTAGGCCTAGCAACTCTCCCCACTCGTTCACCTTTTCGTAAAGGTAACTTAGTCATCTTGCCTTTTAAGCATGATTACATGTATCGTATGAATCCAATTCAAGCGATTCGAATTCCACATCGGTGTAATTCGGACATGCGTTTCTTGCTTATGGCCAAGAGACAATGCCACATGTAAAGTCTATTTGATTATCCTTTCGAGCAGCTTGTTGCTTGCCCGATATTGAAAATGTCCTTGGATCGTCAGCGTATAAACACCATTGCTTAAAGTTCGGTCCATAAAGAACCCCATTCAAAGTTATGTAACAACAATTGTTACTAAGCGTCAAATGGAAACCATTTCTATTTAAACAAGAAATAGAAATGATGTTCTTTATCAACGAAGGAATATAAAAGCAATTGTCGATTCTAAGACAAGTCCTGCGGGAGTTTCAACAAATACGTTCGATGGCGAGTGCACGACAACCTTTGCTCCATTCCCAACACGCGTAAATTTGACTCTCCCTTGGCGAGTCTTCTTCTATTCCTTAGCCCATGTATGTCATTACATATATGTGAGCCACACCCGATCGAATACCCAAGTGTGCGAGGAAATAGAATGACAATCAATAAAGAAGATTTACGAAGATGGGGCATCCGATGCCTTATCCTTCTTCACGGACTCAAGATAAATCTTGTACTTTCTTCATAAATGGCTCTCCTTGCCATAATGATGGCAAGTTTCCTTTGTGCTAGTTCTACCTTCTTAGCCCTTCTCTTCTTTCCTTCTTTGTTCCTTTGACTTCCTCTTAGAACCTTTCTTGAGGAATCAACTAACAACTTGTCCCCTGCTCATGCTTCTCGAAGACTCCACAGTCTTGGCATATTGGCAATACCACGAATGAACCTCCTAGCATCTCAGAGGTGAAGAGGAGCTTTGAGACTTCGAACCTTTCGAATCTCACTTGCTCATCAACCAACTCACAAAGATGAAGGACTACGATATGAGCATCCATATGCTCATGCTGCTTTCGTAGCTTGGGTTCCATCGTGGCTAGCATGATGCAACTCATTTGTTCAGAATCACTCACATGTTTCTGATAGGCCAACAATTGGTCCAAAGTTGCATTGTCACTAGGACGGGCGGGAAGAGGCGCTTCGAGGACATACACAAGCTTTTCACCTTGAGAACAATTCTCAAGTTTCTAAGCTAGTCAAAGAAGTTCGGCCCAGTCAATTTATTTGAATCCAAAATGGAACGCAAATTCAAACATATCATGATCAATATATTAACTTAGAAATACAAAACGAGCATATATGAGAAAGATGATTTTAAAATGCATCAATATACATTTATAAATCCCATTCATTTTTCTAATTTCAAAAACCCTTAAAATCACTTCGGGAGATCGTAGGTCCATCTCCGAATGGGCTGATATCCATCATAGATAAGAACAACCTTGGAGTGAGTCCAACAAGCCATTCTTAGCTATGATGGTGGGTATCAAGTATACCGATTACATATCATGTATATGTAACTATCACAATGTGCTATCAACTAATTGAATGTTTACACATACATTGGGTTGTTAACACATTAACAAGTATGCATCATATGCATAGCACCCAACTTCACCTCTCTTCACATCGACCTTGGAGTGAGTCCAACAAATCGATGCTCCAAGTTAAAGCCGACCCATTAATCGCGAAATAGTTTTAATATGGTTAGAGCGCATTCAACCAATTAGCCAGGCTTGGAGTGAGTCCAACAACCCAAACTAACGATTGACCTCTGACTCTTACCATATTAGAGTTAAACTATTCCAATGATTTGAACATGTTCAGGTTTGAGCCGGGCTTGGAGTGAGTCCAACAACCCAAACAAGAAACAGAACTCTGGTTCTAACCATATTAATGGAAGGTGTAGGCTTTAATATTGAGTTAGGGTTTTATGTCTTATCCTCTTTGCATGCAAATAACTATTATCTACATGGCATACATGGCATACATCTACATGTCACGACACGCATGGCATAATGTTATGCATCTAATGCAATTACATGGCATACAATTATGTCATGTACATAATTTCCTTATTTGTCATAACTATTTATGGAAATAAAATATGTTTAAGATTTGATTCTCCAAATCAAATCATAATTAAATTAGGAAACAAATTTCCAAATCTAATCACATATTTTATTCATAGAATTATTTGATTAAGGAAAATCTATTTAGGAAACCAATTTCCTAAATCTTTAAAACTACTTATGGAAATAAAATATTTTAAGATTTGATTTCCCAAATCAAATCATGATTAAATTAGGAAACAAATTTCTAGAATCTAATCAAATATTTTATTTATGGAAAATATCAATTTCCATAAATACTTCCAACTTTCCAAAAGTGGAAGATTTCCATAAATACTTCTAGACTTTCCAAAATTGAAAAATTTCCATAAATACTTCTAAATTTCCAAAATTTAGAAAATTTCCAGAAATACATTATGACTATCGCAAAACCATTTTTACGATTATGTCGAAACACAACTGGGCTCACGATACCGGTGTTGGGTTTTTGCCATGGCGTGTGTGTGTTCGATCATGTTTAGTAAACATGAGCACAGCGGAAGCAATTAAAAATAATAAATCTATATTTATTACAACACACACAACACACGCATGCTATTACAACAAGTGTAGACATAACCGTAAATTAAAATTTGCAATAAAAAAAATTATCTACGTTATACCTTTCGTATGACGTGTAGCGGGAACGGCATCAACCGGAACGATCCTCGTAAGAATCGTCTCTATCCGTATCCACGCCGAGCTCCTCGGGATGACTTCGCTAAGTCACGAGCTTCATCTTCGTACGGGTTACTAGCCTCGTGTTGAAGACGACGTGATCGAGAGATGATCACGATCCGAATCCAAATTCGGATCCTAAAACGAGTTCTCAAAACTCGCTTCTCCGGAGAGGTATTCGTCAACCAATTGACGAATCCTTCGTCCTCCACCTCAGAGGATTACCGGAGATCAAATCCCCGGTAAGTTAGGCGCTATCGGAGCACTAACCGTCGTCCAAACGACGCTCCGACAACAAAGAAACAAACTGTCCAGAAAAACTGGACAGCTTTTGGTGGAGGAATAGAGGCCGGCCAAGGAGAGATGGAAGCTCACCTTATCACCGAACCTAGAGGAGATCACCGGAGGGTCACCGGAGGTTCGCCGGCTGAAGCTTGGTCGCCGGCAACAAGTTGGAAGGCTGCACAAAAGCTGGGCGGCGGCAGCTTAGGGTTGGGCGCCGAATACTCCAACAAGGGGTGGGCAGCAACACCAAGGGCTTAGGGTTTTTGATTAGGGCTTAATTATCCATTAAGCCCTCTTTTATAGAGAACTAATTCTCTTAATGGTTAATGGATCATATCCATAAAGCCCGTTAACCCGCTCCATTAAGATAAGTTAAAATAAACCAAACCATGATGGTTTATTTTGAGTTAAAACGAACCGAACCAACCTTTGGTTCATTCGTTTAATATAAACCAAACCCTTTGGTTTATTCTCATCCATTGGATTAGAACCAAACCATTTTGGTCCATCCATTATGTCTTCATAAGACACGGCCCATCCACGCTTCCATTGCAACTGAAACAATTTCATGCTCGCTTTATGTTTGGTCCAACCAAACATAGTTTCTCTCGGTCTGAGAATCCCAATCTCAAGCTTGTTTTAAATCCTTTGGATTACACTCGTTATGCGTGTGACCAAATAGGTTCTCGGTTTATGTTGGCCGTCTATAATTAACCATTAATTATAGAACGATCATGAGTGGCACCTAGTAGTACATCATGATCCCCAATTAACCGAAAAGATCAACGGTTGATCGAACTATTTACGAAATCCTTGATGGCTCGAATGAATCGTGCCCCATTCCCTTCACTCATCTTATACCCACTTGGTTCGGGACATGGTCTATTGTGTCGATCCCCACTAAGTGACTCGTCACACCTAGCCCAAGTATCATTTCCTCGTCCTACAGTTCTAGTTACTCCACATGTATCGAAGAGTACCTTACTCTAAACATGTAATGCTTTGGCAAAGACTTTAGTAACAATCCGACGAGAGGCCATGGGTATACATCTCCTGAGTGGTGAATCCTTTATAGGCTATTCAAACACCTTCGATCACTTCGACTTATACCCAATCATCCCGGGTCCACATCTCCTCGGAGATGTTTGCTTAAGATGTCAAAGCATAAGTCTCCATGATCAAGATGACTTGAATACCGCAAGTCAAAGGAACATCGCACTTAAGCCACAGTAAGAACTTCATTGACATATTTATATATGCAGAGAACCATATGAAGTCTTACGGCTGGTCACTCCAATGAACTATTTACCATAACTAGCATCCACGATTAACTCCGGACATCACTATGTCTCCAGCCAGTGAGAATCAGCTGCTTGGATACACCAAGGAGTATACCTCGTGCTAGTCTCGACAGAATTGATGGTGTCCAAATCCATCAATTCATCGACTAGGGATAATTCCGATACATCACAATTACACATGTAGAGATACTCACTAGTTGCGATCCAATCACAAATTCTCTCATGCTGTGAATCGTATCGTGGACATTCAGTAAATGAGTTTAAGATCCAATCAAATACATAAAACATGTATACTCAAATAGTGAATCTTCATTTATCATATAAATGGTTCATACATAAGGCGATTGCCTTAGGACATCTCTCATATATTACTAACACGAGGCAAAATGTATCGTACGCTTTGAGCGTTACGAGTAGATACCAGTCGGATCCTGGAATGGACCATTGGGTGGATGTCAATGTTGGGATGTATACTGAAAAGTCTATCTTTTGTATGAACATCTTTATTTTTGAAATAAGAATCACATGATCATTGTTTGCATATTTATGGTTATGCATATTGTTTAATACATTACATGTAGATAACATGGTGTGTAGTGTCACACGGGAGATCATGTTATCAGTTCCTTGTAAAGTATAAGTAAAGGCTCAAAACTGAAACGGTTTTGGACAAACTATTGGTATGGTTGTAGTGTGATTTGGTATTGGTTTGTCTTGACCATAGAATTATACTAGTACACTTTGTGTGTATTGAGCAGGACCGACTTAGAGGTGATTCGATTTATTGCTGACTACATAATTGAAACGGACCTCGGATATTATGGTGTACATGCTCTTAATCCCGATATAATAATGGACACATATGCTTAGTATTTATTTCCTTGATTTATCAATGGGCGAGATTTATAGAGTAAATTGATAGGCTCGATAAGTTGGGAAATGATATTATTTATATGGTGTGTCATTGATTATAGAAGGAAACCGTGGCCTATATATTAGGATGATGATGTCCCCTTGAGGAGATCATAAGGTTCATCATGTAAACCCTGCAGGTGGACTTGGTCCGACATGATGATATGGTTGAGTGGTACTACTCATAGAGTTAGATGTTGATTAATTAATTGTCAGTAAATTAATTAATTGATGGACATTCGAGATCTTAAACACAGGGAGACATTTGTACAAATAATATATGGAGCCCATATTTATTTATAGGGTTGATGAGGTAGATCAATGATAATCCTCCAGTGGAATGGATTATCATTAATGGATCGGACTTTATGTGGGCTTGATCCATTGGGTGGCCAAGATCCAACTCCTCCTCATGGTCCCTATTGTAGCCTATTAAAACCCTCATAAAGCCTAGATCCGATAATGGAAAATGAAACTCTAGATCCAACGGTGGAGGTTAATTCTCTAGATCTTACGGTGGAGATTAAATCTCTAGATCCAACGGTCGAGATTAAATCTCTATATTCGACGGTGGAGATTAAAAGGAGGCTCAAGCCTAACTCTATGAATAAGGGCTTAGGGCTTGGGCATGGAGAACATAAGACAAGGGTTAGGGTTTTGGAGTTGGCTTGAGAAGAGAGGTGGGCGACGACAACCCTAGGGTTTCCTCTTCCTATTGGGCGGCGACAACTCATTCTAGGGTTTGATGCTACTCTTGTCCAACGGTGTCTCAACCACCCTCTCTCTCTCTAGATCAGTGGACACTCCTCCCTCTGTCTCTCTCTCTCTAGGTTGGCCGGCGGCAACCTTTCTTTAAGGTTGGTCGGCGCCCTACATCCACTCCTTGGCCCGCGGCAACATCAAGCTTGGAGCTTGGTGGTCGGTTCTAGATAGGAGAAAGAGTTTCATTTCATTCTTCCCTTTGTTCGAAGTGAGCAAGGAAGGGAAGAACATGATCTAGGAGGTTTTGACTTTTGGAAGATCATCGCCCACACGGCATCCAAAAGGAGGAAGGACATACAATAGAAGATCAAGAGGTATAACAAGAGGTATAAGCTTGTTTACTTTGATTAGTGTTCTTTTGTATTATGTATATAATTATTTACAATTGTATGTGGCTAATTTACTTGGACCCCAAAGACAAACACAAACACCGGCGATCCATACATCGTCTATTCCGCGGCTAATCGAAGAAAAGAGATAGGTTACTTGAACAACAAGTTTGTTCAAGTGACCACTCTAATCGAATAGCACGATGATGGAATGGTTGCTTGGGTAATCCCTCTTCGTCAAGGATTAATTTTTTAATCCGGGGACATAGATGGGATCGCCATGCACAAGCAACCGAGTTGAAGTGGGAAGCGAAGTTTCCACCTACAAGTGGTATCAGAGCCATGGTTTTCAATTTTGTGTGTTTAGGATTCGGTTAATTTTTTGCACTTATCATATATTGCATGTGCCGGATGATAGTAGGATGTGTGTAGGCTATCTTTTTGGTTGCAGACATAAGATCCAACTATTATGGTCATATGTGTGTGTATGTGATTGGATGTGTGTAATATTATTTGAATCCTCGGGGTTGACGAGGCAAGTATTTGCTTTTTGTAATTAAGTACGACATTGTTTAGCCACTCTTTTTATTTTAGTTTACTTTCGATCTAGATTTCATGTACACTCCTTCGTGGAGTATAGGAACGCTGGATGTAAATTAAAATATTTATTCTCGGCTCGGATCTCCGGATGGCTTGTACATGGCGTAGGGAGGAGCGGACGAGATGGCGATACGACGGGAGGCATATTGGAGAACAAAAGCCATAATAGTTGGAAAATATTTTTTTTATATTTATTGCTTTTTGTTTGATATGCATGTCGTGTGCTAGGAAAATTCCTCAATTTAAAATTACTAAGTGGGAGAGGGATATTTTTATAAATTCTCACGGCCTCCATTACGATTTGATATGTGATGTAAACAAACTTGCGCGTCGGCTTTGAGTGCCTTCCTCCCCATTGGATGAGTTTGTTTTGTGGGTCACAGGGTCGAATATGGTTATAGGAAATTATTAAGGAGCGTGCGTACTTCTCCATCGGAAGGCACATAACCCGAGATAATTGTCTTGGTACCAAGTAATGGTGAACACTTAGATGCAAATAAAAGTATCCTCCCCATCGGAGTCACTACTTTTATTTGTAGGGCCGAAGAGGAACCAACTATTAATTTTATTTGTCAAAAAGTTAGGTTGATAAGATAGTAAAATTAATGGGTAAAACCTTCTCTTAGAAATGTAGAATTTGTATACATCCACACGATCATGGAATACAATATTCTCGGTGTTTTGAGGTGTTGGTTGATTTTAAAATTTTATTGTTTGAGAAATCAATAATTTTTTGAAATCTAATGTTTTGATCTATGTGATTCTTAGGTTTTTCAAAATTGACTTTCAACCCGCTTGCTATGATACTGAAAGAAAATAAACTTACTATACCCAATTATGTTGATTGGAAGAGGAATCTTGATATTGTCTTGACTGCTGAGGAGTACAAATATGTACTCTTCAAAGAGTGTCCTCCGAAGCCTGCGGATGATTCTAGGTAAAAGGAGAAGGAGAGTTATAAGAAGTGGATAAAGGCTGATGAGATGGTGCGGTGTTACATTTTGGCTTCTATGTCAAATGTATTGCAACATCAGCATCAAGCCATGCCCACTACTTATGACATGATGCTCAATCTCAAAGAGTTTTTCGGACACCAGAATCGGGCTGTGAGGCAGGAAGCCATGAAGAACTTGATGACGACCACCATGATCGAGGGAACACCCGTGAGGGATCATGTTCTCAAGATGATGGCTCATTTGAATGAGATAGAAGTCCTTGGAGCTGAGATCGATGGGGAAACCCAGGATATCATTCTCCAGTGTCTACCTAGGAGTTTTGAGCAGTTTCGCCAGAACTACAACATGAACAAGAGGTTGTATTCATTGGCGGAGCTTCTGACAAAACTCCAGGCGGCAAAGGGGCTTTTTCGTCAGAGTGCTCAGGCTCAGGCCATGGTTGCCCAAAAGGTTTCTACTTCTAAGCCGAAAGGCAAGAAGAAGAAGAAACAAGGTGCGGTAAAGGTGGCGGGAGGATCTCAGGGATGAGTGAAGAAGCCGAAAGGCAAGTGCTTCACTTGTAAGCAAACTGGACACTGGAAGAAGGACTGCCCCAACCAGAAGCAGAACAAAGGTATATCTTTTGGTCTAGTCGTCAAAACATGTTTAGTGGTGTTATCTACTGGCACCTGGTGTGTAGATACGGGAGCCACTGATCATGTCTGCAATACTTTGTAGGGGTTCCAAGAATCCAGACGACTGGCTGAGGGGGAGATTATCGTTTACTTGGGTGATGCTACGAAGGTGGCGGCTGTTGCAGTAGGAGATGTTTATCTTTTGATAGAAATAAAGTATTGGTTCTGAAAAATTGCCTTTATGTACCTTTATTTTGAAAGAATTTGATTTCGGTTTCTAAATTGCTTATGGATGGATATTCTATTTCTTTTAATGACAGAGTTATTATAAAAAGGAATAGGGAGATTATCTGTTCTTGTGCATTGATAGGAAATTTATATACCCTTGAACTAAAAGCTCCCACGATGCAAATAGAAGTAAATAACTCATCTTCTAATTCTAATAAGAGAAAGGAACCTTCGAAAATGAACCAAACATATCTTTAGCATCTAAGGTTAGGTCATATTAACCTAAACAGAATTCAAAGGTTGATAGTTGATGAACCTCTGGGTTCATTAGTGGTGGAAGATTTCCCAACCTGCGAATCTTGTTTGGAGGGTAAAATGACCAAGAGGCCTTTTAAGACCAAGGGGTATAGAGCCAAAGATGTGTTGGAATTGGTTCATTCTGATTTGTGTGGTCCTATGTCTATCCAGGTGAGAGGTGGTTTTGAATATTTTATCTCTTTCATAGACGATTATTCAAGATATGGATACATTTACTTGATGCGCCACAAGTCTGAATGCTTTGACAGGTTCAAAGAATTCAAGGCTGATGTGGAGAAACGTCAAGGTAAAAGTATCAAGACACTATGATTTGATCATGGTGGTGAGTACCTCTTGGGAGAGTTTAGGAATTACTTATCAGAGGCTGGGATTCAATCTCAATTGTCTGCACCTGGCACACCCCAGTAGAATGGTGTAGCAGAGCGAAGGAATAGGACACTTATAGAGTTTGTTAGATTGATGATGAGTTATTCTGAGTTTCCAGATTCGTTCTGGGGGTATGCTCTAGATACAACAGTATATATTCTGAACTTGGTACCATCTAAATCAATGCCTTCTACTCCCACAGAATTATGGACTGGGCGAAAGCCTAGTCTGAGACATATTGGGATTTGAGAGAGTCCAGCACATGTGCTGAAGGCAGATGTTGGTAAGTTGGAACCTCATACAGAAGTGCGCATGTTCGTTGGCTATCCTAGAGGAATGAAAGATGGTTTGTTTTATAGTCCTAGAGATCAGAGGGTGATCGTTAGCATGAATGCTAGATTTCTAGAGGAAGACTATGTGATGGATCACAAGCCCACGAGTAAGATTGTTCTGGAGGAATTAAGAGGGGAAGTCACTACTTCAGTACCACCAGTACAAGAGGATATACCATAAGTGGCTGCACCACATGTCGCAGAGGATACACAGGTAATACCTCATCGTAGTGAAAGGGTTGTTAGACAGCCTGATAGATTCATGTTCTTGGGAGAATCTTCTGATTTGGTCCCTGGCGAACATGAACCTGATCCCTGGATAAATGACGAGGCAATCCAAGATAAAGATGCGTTATCTTGGCAAAGTGCAATGAATTCTGAGATAGAATCTATGGATTCAAATCAGGTCTGGGAGCTAGTAGAACCACCCAATGGTGTAAAAACCATTGGATGCAAGTGGATCTACAAAAGAAAGAGAGGAATAGATGAGAAGGTTGAGACCTTCAAAGCAAGGCTTGTTGCGAAAAGGTATACTCAGAAAGAGGGTATCGATTATGAGGAAACATTTTTGCCAGTAGCCATGCTTAAGTCTATCCGGATTCTCTTATCTATTGCTGCTCATATGGATTATGAGGTGTGACAGATGGATGTCAAGACAGGTTTCCTTAATGGAAGTCTTGAGGAAAACATCTATATGAAGCAACCAGAGGGATTAATTGCAAAGGGCAAAGAGCATCTTGTATGCAAGCTTAATTGGTCCATTTATGGATTAAAGCAAACTTCGAGATCTTGGAACATCCTCTTTGATGAGGTAATCCAGTCTTATGGATTTATTCAAAGTTTGGATGAGTCTTGTGTATACAAGAGATGTGACGGAAACGTTGTGGTATTTCTTATACTATACGTAGATGATATTATGTTAATTGGCAACAATGTCAAGGTGTTATCGGACGTAAGGGTATGGTTATCCAAATAGTTTGATATGAAGGACTTAGGAGAAGTGGGACACATCCTTGGGATCAAGGTTATAAGGGATCACAGGAAAAGGATGTTGTGCTTATCTCAAGCTTCATACATAGACACTATTTTGGCTTGTTTTAGCATGCAGAACTCCAAGAAAGGTTTTCTACCTTTTAGACATGGAGTACCTTTATCTAAAGAGATGTGTCCTAAAACATCAAGAAGATAGAGGAGATAAAAGCGGTTCCTTATGCTTCGGCAGTAGGAAGTCTCATGTATGTTATGCTATGTACGAGACCGGATATCTACTTTGCCGTTGGCATGGTTAGCAGATATCAGAGTAATCCAGGATAGGGACATTGGACTGCGGTAAAACATATATTAAAGTACCTGAGAAGGACTAGAGATTATATGCTGGTGTACCAGGCAGATCAATTACTCCCTGTGGGTTACACAGATTTTGACTTCCAATCAGATAGGGATAACAGTAAGTCTACCTCAGGTTTTGTGTTTACTTTGGGAGGTGGAGACATTGTATGGAGGAGTATCAAGCAGAAATGCGTGGCAGACTCTACCATGGAAGCTGAGTATGTGGCAGCCTCTGAGGTGGCCAAGGAAGCTGTATAGCTCAGGAACTTCTTGATGGACTTGGATGTGATTCTTGGTTTGCTAAGAACTATCACAATTTATTGTGATAATAGTGGTGCAGTTGCAAACTCGAAGGAACCACGAGCCCATAAGGCAAGTAAACACATAGAGCGCAAGTACCACCTAATACGAGAAATCGTAAAGCAAGGAGAAGTTGTTGTGGCCAAGATTGCATCAAAGGATAACCTGGCAAATCCTTTCACTAAGGCCCTTCTAGCGAGAGCTTTTGATAGGCATGTGGAGGGAATGGGAATCAGATGTATGACAGTATGAGGACAGCATAGTCTTTAAGTATAAGTGGGAGATTGTTGGGATTTATACTGAAAAATCTATCTTTTGTATGAACATCTTTATTTTTTAAATAAGAATCACATGATCATTGTTTGCATATTTATGGTTATGCATATTGTCTAACACATTACATTGTAGATAACATGGTGTGTAGTGTCACACGGGAGATCATGTTATCAGTTCCTTGTAAAGTATAAGTAAAGGCTCACAACCGAGATGGTTTTGGACAAACCATTGGTATGGTTGTAGTGTGATTTGGTATTTGTTTGTCTTGACCATAGAATTACACAAGTACACTTTGTGTGTATTGAGCAGGACCGACTTAGAGGTGATTTGATTTATTGCTGACTACCTAATTGAATCGGACCTTGGATATTATGGTGTACATACTCTTAATCCCGATATAATAATGGGCACATATGCTTAGTATTTATTTCTTTGATTTACCAATGGGCAAGATTTATAGAGTAAATTGATAGGCTCGGTAAGTTGGGAAATGATTTTATTTATATGGTGTGCCATTGATTATAGGAGGAAACCGTGTCCTATATATTAGGATAATGATATCCCCTTGAGGAGCTCATAAGGTTCATCATGTAAACCCTGCAGGTGGTTTTGGTCTGGCATGATGAAAAGGTTGAGTGGTACTACTCATGGAGTTAGATGTTGATTAATTAATTATCAGTAAAATAATTAATTGATAGACATTCGAGATCTTAAACATGGGGAGACATTTGTACAAATAATATATGGAGCCCATTTTTATTTATGGGGTTGGTGAGGTAGATCAATGATAATCCTCTAGTGGAATGAATTATCATTAATGGATCAGACTTTATGTGGGCTTGATCTATTGGGTGGCCAAGATCCAACTCCTCCCCATGGTCCCTATTATAGCCTATTAAAACCCTCATGAAGCCTAGATCCGATGATGGAAAATGAAGCTCTAGATCCAACGGTGGAAGTTAAATCTCTAGATTCGATGGTGGAGATTAAATCTCTAGATCCGACGGTTGAGATTAAATCTCAAGATCCGACGATGGAGATTAAAAGGAGGCTCAAGCCTAACTCTATAAATAAGGGCTTAGTGCTTGGGCGTGGAGAACATAAGACAAGGGTTAGGGTTTTGGAGTTGGCTTGAGAAGAGAGGTGGGCGGCGGTAACTCATTCTAGGGTTTGGTGCTCCTCTTGGCTAGCGGCGTCTCAACCACCCTCTCTCTCTCTAGATCGGCGACAACTCCTCCCTCTCTCTCTCTCTAGGTTGGCGGGCAGCAACCTTTCTTTAAGGTTGGCCGGTGCCCTACATCCACTCCTTGGCCGGCGGCAACATCAAGCTTGGAGCTTGGTGGCCGGTTCTAGATAGGAGAAAGAGTTACGTTTCATTCTTCCCTTTGTTCAGAGCAAGCAAGGAAGGGAAGAACGTGATCTAGGATGCTTTGACTTCTGGAAGATCGTCGCCCACACGATGTCCAAAAGGAGGAAGGATATACAATAGATGATCAAGAGGTATAACAAGAGGTATAAGCTTGTTTACTTTGATTAGTGTTCTTTTGTATTATGTATATAATTTTTTACAATTGTATGTGGCTAATTTACTTGGACCCCGAAGACAAATACAAAAACTAGCGATCCGTACATCGTCTATTCCGCAGCTAATCGAAGAAAAGAGATAGGTTACTTGGACAACAAGTTTGTTCAAGTGACCACTCTAATCGAATAGCACGATGATGGAATGGTTGCTTGGGTAATCTGTCTTTGACAAGGATTAATTTTTTAATCTGGGGATGTAGATGGGATCGCCATGCACAAGGACCAAGTTGAAGTGGGAAGCGAAGTTTCCACCTACAATCAAGACAATCCTTAAGTACTTAAGAAGGACTAAGGATTTGTTCTTGGTATATGAAGGAAGTGATATGGTAGTAATCAGGTATACTGATGCCAGTTTTCAGATAGATAAGGATGATTCCAAATCTCAGTCTAGATACATATTTGTCTTGAATGGAGGTGCGGTGAGTTGGAAGAGTTCCAAACAAGATGCCGTTGCTGATTCTACTACGGAGGCAGAGTACATTACAGCTTCTAAAGCAGCAAAGGAGGCTGTCTGGATCAAGATGTTCATTACTGAACTTGGAGTAGTTTCGAGCATTGTTGAAGCATTACCGGTTTACTATGACAACAATATCACCATTGCACAGACGAAGGAACCACGGTCTCATCAGTGATCCAAACACGTACTATGCCGTTACCATCTCATCAAAGAGATCATTGGTAGAAAAGACATAAAAATAGAGAAAGTTCTCACATATAGGAAATCTAGCAGATCCCTTGACAAAGCCTCTTCCCCAAGAAAAGTTCAAGAGGCATATAGAGGCCTATGGTATTAGATAAAAAGCCAATTAGTTGTAGGCCAAGTGGGAGTTTGATGTAATTGAGAGGTGACCTAAGGCAATCACCTTAGAAGTTATTAATAAAATTCACTATTTGAGTATACATTATCTATGTATTTGATTGGATCTTAAACTCATATACTAAAGTCCACAATACGATGTATAACATGAGAGAAATTGTGATTGGATCACAATTAGTGGGTATCTCATCATGTGTAAATATGCAAGTATTGAAACTATCCCTAGTCGATGAATTGATGAGATTGAACATCATCAATTATGCGAGACTAGCGCATGTTATACTCCTTGGTTTATCCAAGCATTCGGTACTCACTGAATGGAAGCATAGGGATGCAGAGAGTGAACATATGAATGCTAGTTATGGTAACTAGTTCATTGGAGTGACCTACTATGAGACTTCATATGGTTCTATATGTCGTTGAAGATCTCATTGTGGGTTGGGTGTGAGCTTCCTTAGACTTGAGGTATTCAAGTTACCTTAATCATGGTGCCTTATACTTTGACTTCTTCGCAGCCATCTACATAGTAGGTGTAACTCCGGGATGATTGGGTATAAGCCAAAGTGATCGAAGGTGTTTGAATAGCCTACAGAGGATTCACCACTCCTGATAAAGGAGATGTATACCCTAGGCCTCTTGTCAGGATTGTTACTCAGAAGTCTCTAGTCAGAGCAAGCATATTAAGAAGATGGTCTTCTTGGGAACATGTAGGAGTAATTTTAATCCACAGGACAAGGAAATTAACTTGGGCTAGGTGTGATGTAGTCAGCCTAGTGGGGATGACCACAAAGACCATGTCCTGAACCAAGTGGGTATAGGATGAGTGAAAAGAACATGGTACGAACAACTGAAGTTGTTGAAGGGTTCAAAAAATATTCTAAAGTCGATTTAGACTTTCTGGTCAATTGGGGGTCATGATGTACTGCTAGGTGTCACTCAAGATCTATTCATAATTAAGGCATTAATTATGAATGACCAACATAACCGGGAACCTATTGGGTCACATGCTCTACGGGTGATCTTGAGATGTAAAACAAGTCTGAGAATGAGATTCTCGTTGAGAAAGGATATGTCTGGTTGGACCAAACCAAGGGGGTGCGAAACGGAGGCTATGGAACCTCCTATGGCCTTGTCGAACTTAGCACAGCTATATCGCACTTAAATGAAGTCAAATGGACCATACAGAGCCTCATACGATCATACCTAACTTGGCACAGGTCGTGCCTGGCTCTGGCCGCAAATTGGCAAAGTCTAAGCTGCGCCCAGAGAGACACACGACCAGGCCATGTGAGTCCACATGGCCATGTGAATCTACACGGTCATGTCGTGTCTCCGTCGATTTTGGAGATTTTCTCTTATGGAAATTTCCTGAGTTGTTCTTACCTTAATTATGGGATAATTATGATAAGATATGTTCTGTTTAAGCCTCATCAGATGACCTAATTAAGAGATCTATAAAAGGATCCCTTGATAATCTTTGGCTAAGGTTTTGTTTTTAGGTTTCTCCCTTGGTAGCCGCTTTTGCTCCTTCCTCTCTCCTCTTCTATTGTCTCCGCCGGTTGGCTAGCACCAATCGGAGACAAAGACTTACTACTCTAGGAGTTGTCTCAAGTGATCCCGGCATGGATACTGATAGAGGCAAAGCTTGTTGGTCTTGCTTATGGTTTCGATGCATTCAAAAGAATCCTGAAGGTGTAACTTCTCCTTCTCCTTGTGTGTTTTTCATACGATTATGCCAAAACAAGTTTTCTTGGCCCCCAGGGAATGTCTGGGATGTAATAAAAATTATTTTTATTCACTTTATTCCACTACGCATGATCCTGGAATCTCCAACACAGGCGGCTATGTGGATTCCACACGATCATGCCCAATGATTAAAAGAGCACATGGCGGGGCGTGTGGGAGAATTTGGACCGTGTTGCACTATGGGAGAGATCCAGAATTGCACATGGTCGGCCATGTGAATTTCACACGCCCATGCCGAATCCAGAACTTTTTCCAAGGAGTCCCCCTAGTCCATAACGAGAGCCTACACCTGCAGCCCCTTCTTTTTCTACTTTTGAGCAGGATGCATGTATGTCTGCCTATGACTTTTCTGAGTTTCAATCATGCCTTGATAACATATACTCCGAGAAGTAGACATAAAGGCAGTGATGGGAGGAGCATAGCATCCACATGCAGGCAGAGTTTCAGAGCCTACAAGAGCACTTCCAGCGAGTCGAGGAGTTCTACGGCGAGACCTGAGCCTATTTCCAGGAGGAGGTTGCCTATCGCCAAGAGGATCAATAGTACATGCGTGCTACACATACACAGTGGGCCACGGAGGAGGAGCACAGAGTAGTCACCTCATCCACCAGTTCTCAGATCGACCACATGTACATGTAGCATTAGCGGTTGAGCACCAGATTTTCCCAGGAGCCCGACATGCCGAGACTACCAGACTTCCCACCTCGACCACCATATTAGAGGTACTGTTTCGATTAAGTCTAGGGGGAAGCCCCCAAATTTTGATATGTTTTGTTTCTAGCAGTAGTTTCTTTCTCGACATTTAAAGTTTAGTTTTAGTTTGCATTCATTTGTCCATGCATAGAGTGTTTAAGTTTCGTTTTAGCACTTAATTTTTGCCATCTTTAAGATTCCTCAGTAATTTTTTTAAGATTTCTTCATGAATTGTTTCCATAGATAGCTTAACTTCATTTACCTTTTGGTATTTGTTTTAGTTTCTTTAATGAATGTTCTAGACTTGCACTGGTTAGCTTTTATATTTCACTCGCACTTGACGAATACTTTGAAAAAAAAATTATTACATACATAGTTATGATTCATCCTAGTATTCTAGTACTTTGGAATCCATAGGTGACTCTGATTTAGCATTTTAGCTACAAGAGATGCTCAGATTATGTAAGCCCATTCGAAAAAATCAAAATCCCTGTGAGCATGAGAAGAAAAAAAAAGGTTCTTTGAGAGAAAAAAAAGAGAGACAGAGAGAAAATAAAAAAAATTATGAGGGATAAAAAAAAAGTTATCGTGGGTAGAAATGGCTAGGTGCCCCCTTTGAGACTGAGTTAGGTTATTGGGGGAAACACCTACCAATTTCTCTCAATACTGAGCATGCCTTTGAGACCTTGTGCTAGATCTAGGGAACGACCCTCACTTAGGGCAGGTAAGTGCCTAAAAGTCGGAAAGCTTAGGAAAGCTATAAGATGATGACTTAACTCATTGTGGAACGAGGATCCCTTAGGAAAATTCACTCAGCACATGCACGAAAAGCTAACTTAGTGAACTTTTAGAACATATCTATTTTGCTTTGATTGAAAATACCACTTGATAAATCTAGTTAACATGCTAAGTATGTAACAATGCTTTTTGAAATTTCATAGCACTAAGGTTTGCTTGAGGACAAGCAAAGATCTAAGTCTGGGGGGATTAATGCGAGCAAAATATATAGGGTTTTAGGAATAGTTTTCACTCACATCTCATTACATTTTATACTTGTTTCATGCATATTCTACTTTATTTCACATGCATTTCCTATTTTCTAGTTCGAAGATCAACACTTGTTGCTTTTGTGTGTAGGGCGACATTTTACAAGAAAAACGACACACTTTTGGAGCAAAAGGAAGACATTCGACGGGTAAAAATGAGGCGGACACAACCGACGTTGTGAATTCCACATGGTCATTTTCAAACCAGGACCGATTGCCACACGGTCGTAGTGTGGAATCCACTTGGTTTGGGTGTGGAATCCACATGCCGTGGGTGGGTCATTTTGATGCGACTAGGGTTTTTCGTGGGATTTCTGAGGAGTCGGCTTCACATCTATAAATAAGAAGGCATACCCAAACCCTAGAGAGGAGGCCCAATGGCTAGGATGATAAGATGATGCCCTAAAAAGCACCAAAGACTCGCACCGAGGAGGAAAGAAGCAACTCAAGGACCAAAATTTGCACTTCAACGCCAAGGAGAATGACCAAGAGTATTGTAATTTCATTCTTAAATATCTTTACATTGTAATGAATCATTTTATGAGACCTTGTGTTTGTTCTCTTTTACCTATGGAGTAGATACTTCGATTCTAGGATTAGGGAGTATCTTGTGTACATTAGACATGCTAGTTCGAATATAATTTCTGTTCTTGAGTATAGGAACTTTCATGACCGCTAGAGGGGGAGTGAATAGTGTCGTCGCTTGTAGGATGATGGAATTCGATCGTGCTTGCTACAAATATATTAGTACGCAACGGAAATAGAAATAATACAATGCAAACACACAAACACGATCACAACACGAAGATATAATGTGGTTCGAAACCGAATAGTTTCTACTCCATGGATCGAGCTCAAACGAGCTCTAGCGATGCGTACAACACCACTAATCAAATAAACTCCTTCTCGGAACAATCCGAAGGTAGAGAAACCTCATACAAGTGATTACAACAGTAAACGAATAGATACAAGCAAATACAAATATGAAATACACTACAAGTAAAGGAAAAACACTTTACAAATGCTCTTTTGATTGCTTGATCTTTGGTTGCTTGAATCACACTTGGAGACCCTGATTTGCAGCAATAAATCGCCCCAAACACGTCCAAGAACCGGTGCCAAATCCTCCCTCCATGAGCTCCCTTTAACACTGCTCCTTCGGCTGGATTTCACCTAGCAGTTGACTGATCGGAACCATTAGTCGATTGCCCCTGTAGCTGTTGTGAGACAACAACATGTGCCACGTTGGATAAGTTCCAATGGACAGACCATCAGTCGACTGATCATACCCATCAGTCAACTGATGGCTCAATCAATCGAGTGTTCCGGCCGATCACTCGACTGGAGAGCCTTCTATGTCCGAAATTTTGACGATCGATCGGTGATCACGATCGATCCTTTGCCAGCAGCTAGCGATCGCCAACTTTGGCAATCGACTGCCAGGGCACTTCCCGCAGTCAAACCCCAGTTAAATCCCATCAGTCGACTGACTATAGTCCTGGTCAATTGATACACCTCAAACATGAGGTTTTAACTCAAGTATGATGCCCCCATACTTGCTAGACCACCCGTAGTCTAGACTTAAGCCTTCTAGCTACCTCCGTCAGCCTCGCGCCTATCGGATCCCTCCAAGTCATCCATAACTTGTTCATCCATACACTAGCCTTCAGGTACTTCTATCGGCTATTGTCATGCTAACGGTGTCTACACCGCCAAGGCACATTGGACTTACACTGCCAAGACTCCCGCTTGGACTTTACATCGCCAACCATTGGACTTATGCTGCCAAGACTCCCGCTTGAACTTTATGCCGCCAATATTCCCCTTGGACTTTCCAAATGCCAAGACTCAAGCTTGGACTTTCCCTTGCCAACCCATGTTGGACATTCCATGCCAAGACCCAAGCTTGGATTTCCATGCCAACTACACAAGACTTGGACTTTTCCCATGACAATGGTCAAACCATCGTCAAACATCAAGTATGACCTGTGTCGATTACATCAGTAATCTTCCCAACACATGTCAGACATCCATGTAAAACATCAAAATACTACTCGAGTCAAACTCGAGTCTGGTCAATCGTGACCTTGACCGATTGCACCAACAATCTCCGCCTTTTTGATGTTTGACAAAAACACCCTTGAGTTAGGCCCCTAACTCAAATTCCCTTACCAATTATCCCAAATTGGTAATTTTAACATTCTCCCCCTTTTTGACATACATCAAAAAGGTTATCTCCAAGGAGGTCAATGTCTCATATCCCAATGAGATCTTACAATCTCCCCCTTAGTCCAAAAACACCTAGGATGTCTTCATTCTTTCTAGTGATAAGTCTCATACCACTAAAGAGAGGCATTCCTATAAACTCTTCCAATTTTCAAATTGGGCATTTCACATTCCCATTTTTCCCTCTCATGAGGAAAAATACCATCCATCACCCCATGATGGATACCTCCCACTAAAGGCTTGCTCGCCCTTGACCATTGCACCGACAATATCCTTGAGAAGTCCCTAAGCCAAAAGGAACTCTAAACCATCAAAGTTAAGGTTAAAAGTTCAACATTGAACTTTCCCACACCTTAAAATTGATACATCACCCTAACAACTCTCCTAATCCATATCCAATGGATTTTCACCCTTTCCAATGCTTTCCAAAGCATATCCTAGAGTTAGGAGCAGTTAGTGTTGGTGCAGTAGGCACCTAAGTCGAACCTGAGTTTTGATTATAGCAAACGATACAAAGTTAAGCTCATGTTGTTATCTCACGAGCTGAACCGAGTGTGCAGAAAATTGCTATAGCTGGAGCTGAAGGCTAGCGACACTCGGAGGAAGCCGCGGTGGTCGGGCGACACTCGAGTGACTTCGGAGAGAGCCGAAGGAGTCGAGTGGAAGGCCGGAAGCAAAAGCAACACGTAAGTATCGAGGTAAGCTCATGTGTGCGAGCGTAAGTGAGGTAGTATCCTCTTTACGGGGAGAGACTTAAGCGTAGATCCGACCCAAGACATCTCATAGGTGGTCTAGGTCGAGATCGGACGGTCGGAGGCCGTCGAAATAATATTTTCTTTTAGCATCGATCATTGCCCGGCTTGGAGGACTCATTTGCCGATCAATCGGATCGCTAGAAGGTCGACTGATCGTGATCTTGCCATCGATCGTGATGATGGCCATCAGTCGACTGATGGTCAATGATCAGATTCGAGGAGTCAAGGCTTATCACCAAATTTCAAGGGGAGTTGTGCTCAAATTTGATTGGCTAGGGTTCCTCTCGAAAAGGGGCTCAAAGGCTATAAAAGGAGGGCCAAACCTAGGGTTTCATCCTCAATTCTAAGTGCTCAAAAGCCTCCATTACGCTGCAACTCTCCGACAACTCTACAACAACGAAGTGCTGCCAACAACCCTAGCTTAAAGTTTCTTTTGTTTAGTTGTTGGTATAATCTTAATTTGTTATTGCTTTCAATATTGCAATTCTTTTCAATCGAGGTTTTTCGTTGCATTTTACTTTAATAGAAGAGAGGGTTTGTCTCTCTATCTTTTTGCTTCGAAGGCTTTTGTAATCGTAAAACTCCTACCTCCAACGAGGAGGAGTGTTTTAGTGAATTGCCCTCCGTACACGGTCTAGGACCGTTAGGGCCTTGGAGTAGTAGCCGAAGGCTACGAACCAAGTAAAAAAACTATTTGTCTCATTTAGGTTTTATTTACATTTCCGCTGCATTTAATTGTCTATCGAACGTTTTAAAAGAAAAGTTTTTATCGCTATTCACCCCCCCTCTAGCGATCCGCTTCGATCCAACAATTGGTATCAGAGCGGGGGCGCTAAGATTTGGTGAAACCACCAATCTAGCACGTTTTGGTTTTTTTGTTCGTATTTTTCGATTCGTATCTTTCTTTGTTTTTTATTCCTCCCACACTACTAATCCAAGACGAAGTCTTGGTACGTTTCTTTTGGTTGTGTGCTTGCAAGTTTTCTCTCTTGGAGTAGCCGACAGTAAAACGGCCATAACTTTTCGCACAAGTGGACTCACATAACGATCTACCTACCAAATCGAAGCTCTCAGAAAGATCTACATTTCTTACTTGGGTTTACCCTCGTAACAAGCTGTTTCCAGCCCCAAAATCCAACGTTCAGTAGCCTTTCGGGGACACCGAAGGTCGTAAGTTTCTAATTTTTGTTAGTTTCTTATTCTTCTTATTTATTTCTGTTTATTTCCCGCACTACTAATCCAAGACCAAGTCTTGGAATTCTCTTTGGTTTTATTTGTATTTTTGCAAGAGACTTAATGGCTCACATTGAGGGGTATAGCACTACCCGACCTCCGTTCTTTAACGGAAATGATTTCCATTATTGGAAAGGTCGGATGGAGTGTTTCTTGAAAACACAAGTCGAGACTAGGATAATAATCCAAACCGGCTTTGCTCTACCCACCAATGATCAAGGAGAGGCCTTGGATTTCAACAAGTGGACAAATGCAACCAAGAGGCAAATCGAAGCCGATGCAAGAGCAACCCAAATATTGCAATGCGGCTTGTCCAAGGAGGAACTCAACCGTATCGGACCATTCATTAGCACCAAAGACCTCTGGAACAAATTGATTGACTTACACGAAGGGACGGCCGATGCTAAGGTATGTAAAAGAGATTTACTTTTAAATAAACTGTATAATCTAAAGATGCAGGATCATGAGACCGCAACGCAACTACATGCGCAGATCCAAGATATCGTCAACGGTCTTCATTCGATCGGGCAAGCCATAGAGAACCGGGACCTTATAAGGTACGCTTTAAATGCTTTCCCTAGGACTACCTTGTGGGCATCCATGGTCGATGTCTACAAGGTCTCTAAGGACCTTTCGAAGCTTAGGTTAGACGAATTATTTTCTGAGTTTGAACTTCATGAGAAAACTAACGTGGTCCGGGCCGAGAGAGGTATTGCTCTACTTGCAGGACAAAGAAGGAAGCCACCTACTAAGCAAGTAGATGAACTCGAACCCGAAGACGAATCCGAATCCGAAGAGGAGGCCATAATAGTCAACATTGTGGGGAGAATAGTTCGACAAGAAAGGAGGAAATTGAAGAATGAGAACCAAAAGAAAAAGGGAGCAAGGAAAGCCTTCCATGCAACTTGGGACAACAGAGAAGACATAGCTTTCATGGCGAAATCGATTGAGTCAGACATGGAGACCGAACCTGAACTTGAGTCAGAACCTGAGGATGACTCGGACTACGAAGCTACCTTCAAGTCAAGCCACGGATACGCATCCGGTTCAAAAGATACCCTTAAAGTGAGTCGAACTTTATTTAATACTTTACATAATACGGTTAGGTTTTTGTCTAGGAAATTAGTTAAATCCGAGTCCAAGGTCGAGAGCCTGGTTGAGGAGGTCAAACTCCTCAAACACAAGGTCTCCCTAACCTCTTCGACTAGTCGAGTTCAAGAGAAGGACTCAACTCGGGTTGAAAAACTCGAAGTTGAGAACTCACTCTTGAAAAGTCGAGTCGAAGATCTTAGGAACACGTTGGAAAGGTTCACTTCGGGATCCAAAGGACTTGACCTCCTACTTGGATCTCAAAGGGCCGTGTACAACAAGGCTGGACTAGGGTTTAACTCAAACACGACTAATAGGTCGTATATGTCGATTGTAAGTCGACATAGGAAACATGTCCAAGCATGGGTCCCTAAGAACCTTTTGATTTCAACCCTAGGATCCAACCCGTACTGGATTCCCAAGGACCAAATCCACTATGTGGATAGACCGAATCGATTCAACGGTCTAGGGGGAGCCAGTACAAAACATGTTTGTGCTTTAACTTAGAAATTGCATGTTTTAACTTAGAAAGTTTGTGCTTTAACTTAGAAATTGCATGCTTTAACTTAGAAAGTTTGTGCTTTAAAACTTGTGAACTCACTTAGAACATAACCAACTAAAATTCTTCGAAAAGATTGAGCCTCGGGGAGCCTCTTTTCAAAAACATAACCAACTAAAATTCTTCGAAAAGATTGAGCCTTGGGGAGCCTCTTTTCAAAAATAACCAGTTAGACTAGGAAATAGTCTTAGGTGAGTCAAGTCATCTTTTTCTTGAAAATGGCTTTGTCTAAGGAAGTGGTCGATGATCCGATAAAAGAAGGCCCCTGTGCCTCGCCACGACCTGGAAGCCATGATCTTGAAAAGGTAAACTTGACAAGCCTATGGTTAAATCCAAATCTAACATAAAATTACTTGAACCTAAATCCACTTAATCAACTTAATTGGAAGTCATCTCACAAAAAACACATAAGTATAACATGCTTGATCATATAGACACAGGTGAGATGACCTAGGTTTAACAACTTACAACCAATTTTTTTTTTTTAAAATCTAACATCCAATCCAACCACCTTGTGTGTAGGATCAATGGATGTTGGACAGCGGTTGCTCCCGACACATGACCGGGGATCAACTCAAATTCATGAAGCTTCGATTCAAACGACAAGGATCGGTAGCCTTTGGGAATAACGGCAAGCTCAAAATCATCGGATCAGGTGATATCGAGCTTAACTCGAATTTTGTTATTAAAAATGTATTACTTGTAGAGAATTTTGAATATAACCTGCTTAGCGTAAGCCAATTATGTGACAATAACTATAAGGTCGTATTTTTAGAAAATGAATGTGTAATTAAAACAAATAAAACAGCTAAAACAATACTCAAAGGAACTAGGACAAATAACATTTATACAATTAACTTAATCAAATCCTCAGCCAAATGTCTTATGACACAGGAAGAGGAATCATGGTTGTGGCACCGACGACTCGGTCACTCGCACCCAAGACTCGTCCACAAGATGAGTCAGAGTGGCTTAGTCAGAGGCTTACCCAACCTCAACAACTTGGTTAATAAAATCTGTAATGCTTGTCAACAAGGAAAACAACCTAGGACACAACACAAGTTAACTAACCAAGAACGAACCTCAAGTGTACTTGAGCTCTTGCATATGGATCTATTCGATTCACATGGAGCCAAGTCACTCAATAGAATGTTAGGAATATTGGAACGGCTAGAGGGGGGGTGAATAGCGTAGATGCAATTCGATCGCGTTTGTGTCTACAATTTCGTTAGTGCGCAGTGGAAATAGAAATAATAAAAGCAATAACGAAATAGACAACAAGCTAACACAATGATATAACGTGATTCGGAACCGCACGGTTCCTACTCCACGGATCGAGCTCTAAAGAGCCCTAGTGATGCACACACACTCACTAATGATAAACACTCCTTCTCGACACAGGTCGGAGGCGGAGAAACCCCTTACAATAGATCTTACAACAGTAAGAACGAAATACAAGCAATATACAATGTAAATATGAAATACAAGTAAAGAAAAGACTTTACAACACTTGCTTTGATTGCTTGTATGCTTGGTTGCTTGCTTGCACTTGGAGACCTGATTTGCACCAACAAATCGTCCCAATAGCCCTCAAGAACCGATTAATTTTTCCTCCATCACGAGCTCCATATATAGCTTCAACCTGTGCTGGAAAAAGTCTATTAGTCGACTGATCGGGACAATCAGTCGACTGATTCCACTGTTGTCGTGAGACAACGGCTAGTTCCACGTTGGATAAGTCTAACGGAACTACCATCAGTCGACTGATTGTGACCATCAGTCGACTGATGGAGTCTTCACTCGACCAGTCGAGTCTCGACTCCATTCTGTGGCCGAATTCTCGAGCACCAGTCGACTGATCACACGATCGATCGCTGAGCTCATCGATCGCGCCCACCTCGGCGTCATGCTAGGCCATAACCCACAGTCAAACCCTAGTTGACTCGGTCCAGTCGACTGCCACATGGCACCAGTCGACTGGCACACGTCAAACATGAGGTTTTAACCCAAGTATGGTTCCCCCATACTTGCTAGACCACCCTTAGCCTAGACCTAAGCCTTCTAGCCACCTCCATCAGCCTCACGCCTCTCGGATCCCTCCAAGTCATCCATGACTTGTTCATCCAT
The DNA here is from genome assembly GCA_025175895.1 of Wurfbainia villosa. Classification (NCBI taxonomy): domain Eukaryota; kingdom Viridiplantae; phylum Streptophyta; class Magnoliopsida; order Zingiberales; family Zingiberaceae; genus Wurfbainia; species Wurfbainia villosa. The sequence goes on along the minus strand of CM046000.1, from coordinate 28,464,297 downwards.
CGCGCTAGCCTTCAGGTGTTTTCGTCGGCTATGTCATGCTAACGGTGTCTACACCGCCAAGGCACATTGGACTTACGCCGCCAAGACTCCGCTTGGACTTTACGCCGCCAACCATTGGACTTATGCTGCCAAGACTACTGCTTGGACTTTACGCCGCCAATATTAAACCCCTTGGACTTATAATGCCAACCCATGTTGGACTTTCCATGCCAATACCATGCTTGGACTTTCTATGCCAAGACCATGCTGGACTTCTCAAATGCCAAGACCATGCTTGGACTTTCCCTTGCCAACCCATGTTGGACTTTTACATTGCCAAGACCCATGACTTGGACTTTACCTTGACAATTACATTGTCATATGTTTTTGTCGAAATATCAAAACACATCAAAACATTACTCGAGCCAAACTCGAGTCCTGGTCAATCGTGACCTGGGCCGATTGCACCAACAATCTCCCCCTTTTTGATGTTTGACAAAAACCAAACAAATTATTGAGTTAGAACACTAACTCAAATCCCTTACCAATTATCCCAAATTGGTAATCTTAAGTGTTCTTCCCCAAACATTCTCCCCCTTTTTAACTAACATCAAAAAGGTTTTCTCTCCAAGGAGGTCAATGTCTCATGTCCCAATGAGATCTTACAATCTCCCCCTTGGTCCAAAAATACCTAGGATGCCTACCATCTTCCTAGTGATAAGTCTAATATCGCTTAAGAGAGGCAATCCTAAACACTCTCCCAATTTCCAAATTGGGTTTCTAAAAATCCATCAATTTCCCAAATTGATAACATTCTCCCCTTCAAGGAGAAAAACACATCCATCATCCCAAGATGGATATCTCCCCCTAAAGGCTTGCTCCCCCTTGACCATTGCACCAACAATGTCCTTGGGAAGTCCCTAAGCCAATAGGAACTCTAAACCATCAAAATTAAGGTTAGAAATTCAATATTGAACTTTCCAGCACCTTAAAATTGATACAAACCCTAAACACCTCTCCTAATTCATATCCAATGGATTTTCACCCTTTATAATGCTTCCCAAAGCATATCCTAGGGTTAGGAGTGATTAGGGACCATAACCGTAGCTGAAATCGGGTTAAACAACTTTTGGTTACCCCGAAATCAGGCTATCAGTCGACTTTGTCAGATACGATCGGTCGATGTGTCCATCGATCGGCCCAGCACGAACAATGAGTGATACTGTTGATGAGTCAACAGCGCCATCGATCATACCTTGTAGAAGCAGTTGACTGATAACTGAAAACCTGATTTTCATCATCTTAATTATTCCATTTTATCACGTTAGATCTTGTATATCGAATGTATTGATGTTATACTTTTATTCATGTACTTGTTAATGTATTTTAATGTTTTATTTCATTTTTGCAAACATTAACATTCAATGATTTCCAAAACCTAACATCTCACCCTTTCTAAGTGTTAAAATACACAATCAAGGTAAAAGACTTGTTTTGTGAGATGTAATCTATCCTAGACATTCCATCCATGCAAACATATGGTAAAACATATGAAACATGGTGAGTACAAGACATCAAGTTGTGTGGTACTTGAGTATCACTCTAGATATTACCTTTACATCTTAACCACACATTTCTTGATACATGACCTTCCAAAGTGTGCCAATAATCAAAGGTACACACTATTACCTCTAAATCTAGATCGTGTCAATTTTATTGATTTTCATGTTTTCAAGATATATATTGACACAACCTAAAATTCTTTGAAATTAAGGCTCAAGGATATTTCCAAAGTAACCATAACCTTGAAAGTAACCTTAAAGTGCCACCTTTATCATGGTTGAGTTAACTACCCATCCAATCAAGGTTGGCACACCCTAAACCCATCTTAGCGTGAATCAATCACGCTCTTAGGAACCCAAAACCGATTTGAGCTCCTAGGGTTAATTAGGTATTCCTTAGGGATAACCTCCCTAGATACCTTCCTAATGACCCTCCTAGGCTTATTAGCCTTGGTCATTTTGGTCTTGCCTAGGTTAACCTTAGGGATTGCCTCCCTAACAACCTTCTTAGTGGCCATCCTAGGTTTCTTCGAAACCATGGCCAATAGGCACAAACCTTGGTCAACTCTAGGAATGACTTCCTCATTGACCTTGGTCTTCCTAGACCTAGTTAGTGTCCCATAGTCGAATGGAACACTATGGTAAGTCACCTTGGACTTAGGTTTGTGACCCAAACCATTCTTGCCCTTGGTTGACTTTTTACTCTTAGATCCTAGAGTTTGACAATTTGACCCTTGAAATTGATTTTGTATCTTGTTTAGGGTCTTTTCCAATTTCTCAAGCCTTGACCTCAAGACTTGGTTCTCTAATTCTAATTGCCCAATTTTAGAGTTTTTATTTGAATCTTGGGCATTGGACTTTCTTGGCGAATGCCTAGTCCATTTTTGATTAAAACCTAGATGTTCTTGGATTTTCTTAATAGATTTCTTAGGTATTGTTTTTCTAGGGACATTAGTCCCAAATTTCTCCTTATTCTTAAGGTGAACATTCTTAGCTCCTAAACACATATGTTTGTTATTTCTAGCATGCTCTTTATGATACATACCACAATTGCTAAAATTAGTTCTAGCATGCTTTAAATTAGACGGAGCATTATTTAAATATACCTTAGGGTTTGCCTTAGTGGCTCCCCCTACTTGTGATGCTCCCCTTTGCCCCTTCTTCTCCTTCTTTGGGCATTGACTCCGGTAATGACCCGGTAGTCGACATTTGAAGCAAATGACATGCTCCTTGCTCTTTTGTCTTGGAGAACCGGCGTCCGTTGACTTTTGTTGACTTTTAGGCGCCGGAGGAGCTTTCTTGATCCTCTTTGGACATTTGCTATTGTAATGCCCATACTTCCTACACTCAAAGCACATAATATGATTTTTGTTTGAAAATAAAGTGTTTGAGTTACCTAGGGTGGTGGTAGGTGCCGGAGTTGAATTTTGAGCTTCCTCATCTTGATCGGATGTTGAGAGCTCTTCTTGAGGTTGCTCCGGTGTAGAGGATGGTCTCTCCTCCTCAATCCTAGAAGTAGATGCTTCTTCCACCTCTTCTACTTCTTCTTTCTCCGATTCGGAAGTTGACTCCATCTCAACTTCCGATTCCTCACTTTCACTTGAGGATGAACTCTTCTTATGGTATCTTGCCAATTTTCTCCATAGCTCCTTGGCATACATGTAATCCCCTAGCTTGCACAAAACATCATTAGGGATTAAATCTTCCAAAAGTTTCGTTACCTTAACTTCGGTCTTGAGCTTTTGGCGTTGCTCTTGGGTCCACTTTTTCAATTTTAGGACATTCCCCTTCTTATCCCTAGGGGGTTCAAGGCCTTCAACGAGGTTGAACCAATCCTCTATGTTCATCATCAAGAATGTTTCCATTCTTGCTCTCCATGCCGGAAAATCTTCTGGATCATATGGAGGTGGAGTGTTGATTTCCCATCCAAGCTTGTCTTGGAATTCCATCTTCACCCTCTAGCCTTTTGCCTTAGCTCTCGGTTGTTAATCCGTGGAAGAGCCCCGGGCTCTGATACCACTTGTTAGGACCCTTGGACTTCTAATGCCAACCCATGTTGGACTTTCCATGCCAAGACCATGCTTGGACTTTCTATGCCAAGACCATGCTGGACTTCTCAAATGCCAAGACCATGCTTGGACTTACCCTTGCCAACCCATGTTGGACTTTTACATTGCCAAGACCCATGACTTGGACTTTACCTTGACAATTACATTGTCATATGTTTTTGTCGAAACATCAAAACACATCAAAACATTACTCGAGCCAAACTCGAGTCCTGGTCAATCGTGACCTGGGCCGATTGCACCAACATAGAAGTCAATATTGCTTAGTCGTAATTGACGACTACTCCAGGTTTACCTGGGTTAGGTTCATCAAACATAAAAATGATACCCTAGATCAATTAATAAATCTATTCAAATTAATCGAGAATCAAAAAGACCTTAAGGTTAAAAGACTTAGAAGCGATCATGGTGGTGAATTCAAAAATCAAAGGTTCACCGACTTCTGTAACCTAAACGGATACCACCATGAATTCTCTTGCCCTAGGACCCCTCAACAAAATGGTCTAGTGGAGCGGAAAAACCGAACTCTACAAGAAGCCGCTAGGACCATGTTGAACGAATACGACCTACCTGATAGGTTTTGGGCAGAAGCTGTTAGCACGGCTTTCTATGTCCAGAATAGGATCCTTATGGTAAAGAGGCACCTTAAGACCTCGTACGAGATTTATCACAATAAAGTACCCAACATCAAGTACTTTAGGGTATTTAGATGTAAAGTACATATCTTAAACACTAAGAACCACCTAGGGAAATTCAAATCCAAAACCTCCACCGGAATCTTCTTAGGATACTCAACCACGAGTAGGGCCTATAGGGTATATAACCACGATACCCTTAAAGTCGAAGAGACTATTAATGTAGTGTTCGATGAAGTACCTGAACCTACAAAACCCTTAATGACCCCAAGTGTTGAGCCCACTGATACCAAACTCGTCTCCGACCCTGAGATCGAGTCTAATCCACATCAACCAACTTCTCTTGTTGACCAAGTGACAAGTGATCCGAGTTAAACTAGTGTTCAACCAAGTCACCCCATTGATCAAGCATTAGGTAACACAAACCCAACCCAATCTAGGATTCAGACTAACCACCCTATCGATCAAGTGATAGGAGATCCTAACCTAGGAGTTCAAACTAGAGCATCCTATAGGAACCTTAGTCAAATTTCCTTAATTTCAAAGATCGAACCCAAATCAATTGAACAAGCTCTTCTTGATCCCGATTGGATTATTGCAATGCAAGAAGAACTAACTCAATTTACTAGGAATGAAGTGTGGGAATTAGTACCACCACCTAAAGACAAAACGATAATTGGAACAAGGTGGGTGTTTCGAAATAAGCTTGATGATAAAGGTGAAGTAGTTAGAAACAAGGCAAGGTTAGTCGCCAAAGGGTTTAGTTAAGTCGAAGGCTTAGATTACGACGAAACCTATGCCCAGTAGCTAGACTCGAATCCATTCGAATGTTGCTAGCTTATGCCGCACATCGAGGATTTAAGATGTTTCAAATGGATGTTAAGTCGGCATTCCTAAATGGATACATTAAAGAAGAAGTTTATGTTAGCCAACCCCCTGGATTTGAAAATCTAGATAAACCCGACCATGTTCTAAAACTTAAGAAAGCTCTCTATGGACTTAAACAAGCTCCTCGAGCTTGGTACGAGAGACTTTCAATCCATCTTAAGTCAAAAGGGTTTAACCAAGGCTTAGTTGACCCAACTCTCTTCGTAAAAACCTTAGGTAAAGAAATATTCATAGCTCAAATTTACGTAGACGATATAATTTTTGGAACCTCTAACTCAGCCTTACTAAACGAGTTCGTTTCACTCATGGAAAGTGAGTTCGAAATGAACTTGGTAGGCGAGTTAAGTTTCTTTTTAGGTCTACAAATTAAACAAACTAAGGATGGTATATACCTATATCAACAAAAATACACTAAGGAGTTAATTAAAAGATTTGGAATGCAAGACGCTAAGGTAATAAACACCCCAATGGCGATTAATGTTAACATAGGAGAAGACCTAGAAAGTAAGTCCATTGACTTAAAGTACTATAGGAGCGTGATAGGAAGTCTCCTATACTTAACTGCGAGTCGACCCGACATCCTATTCGCAGTAAGTATGTGCGCCAGGTTTCAAACCTGTGCTAAGGAGTCTCACCTAACCCTAGTTAAGCGTATCTTTAGATATCTAAAGGGTACACTTAATGTCGGTATTTGGTATCCTAGATCTACCGAGTTCGAACTAACCGGCTACTCTGATTCGGACTATGCCGGTAGTAAGCTCGATAAAAAGAGCACGAGTGGTTGTTGTCAACTTCTCGGCTCGAGTCTAGTGAGTTGGTGCAGTAGGAAGCAACACTGTGTTGTTTTATCTACCACCGAAGTCGAATACATCACGATGGGTGAGTGTGGCACGCAGCTTCTTTGGATGAAGCACACTCTCCGCGACTTTAAGTTAGACTTTACGAATACTAAACTTCACGTAGATAACATTAGTTCAATTAATCTTACAAAGAATCCGATATGTCACTCTAGGACCAAACATATAGAGGTCAAAAACCATTTTATTCAAGAACATGTGGCCAACGGAGCCATACAACTCGAATACGTCGATTCGAAGTCTAACTTGGCAGACCTATTTACTAAACCCCTACCCGAAGCCGAATTTAGTCTATTAAGACGAAAATTGGGCATGTGCGTAATAGAATAGGTACTTGCAAATTATATGTCCTTACTACTATTTCTTTAATTTCATGGAACTAGCATAGGACATACCTTAGATATCATGCACCTATAGATTTAAGGAGTCAGTACATCTCACAACACATATGACTAATGTGTTTGTGTACTTAGCCACGTAGATGGGCGTGAGATGTTAGGACCTTACTCCTGGTTCCAGATGTAGAGCTAGTTCATCGCTATGAACCACGGAGTATAATCATACATACTAACCGACTCTAACCAAGACTTGTTGATCTTTCATATCAATCAAGCCAAATATGAGTCGAACATTTTATAGATGAACTTATTTTCAGTATATTATTTTCAAAATAATGTGGAACATGCTTGGACTTTAAAATTAATACTTATTTTGTTTTCCACACACCCCTCACTCTTTTCGATATACGACAAAAGGGGGAGAAAAAGGCCAAAGTTAAGGGATCATTTTTTTTATATGGCCAAGGCTTACTTAACTTTAAGTTAACAAAACAAGTTAAGGGAACTCTCAACTTAAACACATTTAGTTAACGTGTTTAAGTTAACAATACAATAATTTACTTGTTAACAAAAAGTAATTTACTTAACTTGTTAACAAAATAGAAGTAAAGGCCAAGGTTAAGAAATCAATCCTTTGATTTCTTAACTTAAACTTATTTTAAATACTATGGCCAATATTAAGTAATTTCAGTTACTTAATTTTTTTTAGTAGCAAACATCAAGGGGGAGAGTTAAAACTCTTTCTCAAGTACTCACCCTCGGTCAAGGGGGAGGATTCTTTAAGGGGGAGCACTTGAAAAAGAGTTTTTATACTCCTGCTCATTCATGCATATCTCTTGTTCATTTTTCTCAATGCGCTTAATTTTCTTAACTTTGTATGTGGGTTTGCCATAAATCAAAAAGGGGGAGATTGTTGGTGCAGTAGGCACCTAAGTCGAACCTAAGTTTTGATTATAGCAAACGATACAAAGTTAAGCTCATGTTGTTATCTCACGAACTGAACCGAGTGTGCAGAAAATTGCTATAGCTGGAGCTGAAGGCTAGCGACACCCGGAGGAAGCCGCGGTGGTCGGGCGACACTCGAGTGACTTCGGAGAGAGCCGAAGGAGTCGAGTGGAAGGCCGGAAGCAAAAGCAACATGTAAGTATCGAGGTAAGCTCGTGTGTTCGAGCGTAAGTGAGGTCATATCCTCTTTACGGGGAGAGACTTAAGCGTAGATCCGACCCAAGACATCTCATAGGTGGTCTAGGTCGAGATCGAACGGTCGAAGGCCGTCGAAATAATATTTTCTTTGAGCTAACCTTGCCTTGCAGCTAGCATCGATCATTGCCCGACTTGGAGGACTCATTGCCGTCAATCGATCGATTGCGAAGGTCGACCTCGATCGATCTGCCATCGATCGATCGATGTCGCCATCGATCGGTGATGATGGCCATCAGTCGACTGATGGTCAATGATCAGATTCGAGGAGTCAAGGCTTATCACCAAATTTCAAGGGGAGTTGTGCTCAAATTTGATTTGCTAGGGTTCCTCTTGAAAAGGGGCTCAAAGGCTATAAAAAGAGGGCCAAACCTAGGGTTTCATCTTCAATTCTAAGTGCTCAAAAGCCTCCGTTACGCTGCAACTCTCCGACGACTCTACAACAACGAAGTGCTGCCAACAACCCTAGCTTAAAGTTTCTTTTGTTTAGTTGTTGGTATAATCTTAATTTGTTATTGCTTTCAATATTGCAATTCATTTCAATCGAGGTTTTTCGTTGCATTTTACTTTAATAGAAGAGAGGGTTTGTCTCTCTATCTTTTTGATTCGAAGGCTTTTGTAATCGTAAAACTCCTACCTCCAACGAGGAGGAGTGTTTTAGTGAATTGCCCTCCGTACATGGTCTAGGACCGTTAGGGCCTTGGAGTAGTAGCCGAAGGCTACGAACCAAGTAAAAAAATTATTTGTCTCATTTAGGTTTTATTTACATTTTCGCTGCGTTTAATTGTCTATCGAACGTTTTAAAAAAAAAGTTTTTATCGCTATTCACCCCCCCCCTTCTAGCGATCCGCTTCGATCCAACAGTTAGGGAACCCTAACCTAGCTGAAATTGAGCTAAACTTACCTTGTTTACCATAAATCAGCTCTGGTAGTCGACTCTATCAGTCAACAGTTGACTACCGTGCTCATCAGTCAACTTCCAACAAGGGCAGTCGACTGATAACTGAAAATTCCGATTTTCATATATCAGAATCGAATTTCAGAAATTGATAATTAATTATACGCATTTTGAAAAATCGTGAAAATTTATACATACATTACTTATAAGAAAAATGTTTGAAAAATATTTTACCCATAAAATAACGAAATTGACACAAAGTTCAAAAATAAAGAAAAACTTCAATGTTTTAGCTCACTTTGTATCAACTTCATCAATGGTGACTTCTATCAAAAGATAGACTACACCAAGATTTTTTTCAAAATGATTTTAAAATGGTTTTAAAACCTTATATTGTCTCATGTTTTTTGAGCTCAATGTACATGGCTTGAACATAAGCTTTCCCAATGATCCACCCATGATTTTAGATGAGTTTGAGTTCATCTAGATGCAAAAACTATGCACCTTGAACTTAACTCATTTCCTAGCATCTCACATGTATCTAGAGTGTATCAATACACATACATGTCAATGTAATATGAGATGTGGGTTTTGTTCATCCTAATCTAGGGTTTCATGCATTTCTCTAAGGCAACACTACTTGATTCCCTTATACATGGGACTTTAAGTCATGCCATGGTCCTTAAATCAATTTTAATTACTTTAAATGCATGAATGATCATGGCATAAATGATAACATAAATAAACATGGCCAATGATCATGATGTCATGACATATGATATAATCTAAATATACATGATATTAAAAACTAATCCTAAACATACTCATGACATTTTATATGATAAAGATAAATATGATGTCATGACATGTTATATGGCAAACAAGGCATGGAAAATAAAATATAAAGGTATATAATACCTAAATTTTAGTATTTATTTTCATTTGTTATCATTAAACCCATTTTGCCATATTATCATTTATTCCCAAGTGTGCCAAAAACCCAAAATGACATATTTCAACCTCTAAACCTAAATTGTGTCAATTTGATTGATTTTTCATAATCCCAAAAATATATTGGCACATCCTAAACTCTTTTAGGATTTAACACTCAAACCTATTTCTAAGGTATCCATAACCTTGAAAATAACCTAAAGTGTCACCTTTACCATGGTTAGGTTAACTACCCATCCATTTAAAGCTGGCACACCTACACCCATCTAGTGTGAATTGATCACGCTCCTAGGAACCCAATATCTATTGGAGCTCCTTGGGTTAAATAGGTATTCCTTAGGGATGACCTCCCTAGATACCCTCTTAATGAACCTCCTAGGCTTAGAAGCCTTGATCATCTTGGTCTTGCCTAGGTTAACTCTAGAGGTGACTCCTCTTGTAACCTTCTTAGTGGCCTCCCTAGGTTTCCTTGAAACCTTAGCCACTAGGCATCTACCTTGGTCAACCTTAGGGATGACTTCCCTATTGACCTTGGTTTTCCTAGACCTAGTTTGAGTTCCATAATCAAATGGAACACTATGATAGGTCTCCTTAGGCTTAGGTTTGTGACCCAAACCTTTCTTGCCCTTGGGTGGACCTTGCTTTATAAACTCTAGGTTTTGACTCCTTGACCTAGATTTTTGTTCATTTGACCCTATAATTGAATTTTGCATCTTTGCAAGGGTCTTTTCAAGTTTTTCAAGCCTTGACCTTAAGGCTTGGTTTTCTAGCTCTAATTGTAAAATTTTTTATTTTTCATCTATTCTTTGGACATTGTTTTTCCTAGTCATATGTCTAACCCATTTAGGGTTAAAACCTAGGTGCTCCTCAATTTTCCTAATACTTGCCTTAGGTAAAATATTTTTAGGGACATTAGTCCTAAATTTCTCCTTATTCCTTACATTGACACTCTTAGCACCTAGACAATAAAATCTATTATTTCTACTAGAATGCGTTTCATAACGAATTACAAGTGAATTAAAAGCATGCTTTTGCCTATAAATTAAAGAAGGTGCATTAATAAATTTTACCTTAGGGTTTTCCTTAGAGGCTCCCCCTACATGTGATGCTCTCTCTTTTCTCCTAGGGCATTGACTCCTATAGTGGCCCTATTGTTGGCACTTGAAGCACATTACGTGCTCCTTGCTCTTCCTAATTGGGGCTTCGGCTTCATTTGACTCCTCTTGACTTTTAGGCGCCTGTGGAGTCTTCTTAACTTTCTTAGGGCACTTACTCTTGTAATGCCCATACTCCCTACACTCAAAACACATAATATGGATTTTATTTTGAATTAAATTGCTTGAGTTATCTAGAGTGGTGGTCGGTGTCGTATTTTGAGCTTCTTCATCTTGATCGGATGTTGAAGGCTCTTCTTCTTGCTCCGGCATGGAAGGTGATCTCTCCTCCCCCTCAATCCTAGAGGTGGAGACTTCTTCCACCTCCTCCTCCTCTTTCGATCCGAATGTTGATTCCCTATCATCCTCTGAATCCTCAAGCTCTTAGGATGAAGATGTGCTTGCTTCTTCTTGAGCTTGAGAGGATGAGCACTCCTCTTCTTCTTCGGGCTCTTGGACCAGTTGAGGGTTCTCATGGAGCTTGGCCAATTCACTCCAAAATTCCTTTGCATCCTTGATTTCTTCTAATTTGGATACAACATCATTAGGAATTAAATCACTCAAAAATTTGATTATCTTATTACTCCTCTCGAATCCTTGGAGTTGTTCTTTGATCCACTTCTTCATTTTGAGGAACCCTCCCTTAGGCCCTCTTGGAAGTTTGAACCCTTCCATCAAAGTGATCCAATCATCTAAGTCCATCATCATCATAAAATCTTCAATCCGTGCCTTCCATTGCCTAAACCCTTCTAGTCCATAGAAGGTATATGGGATCGGAGTGTTGATATCCCATCCTAGTTGTTTTTCAAAATCCATCTCTTCACCCTCTAGCGGTGCTCTTTTGGTTGTTAATCCTTGAAGAGAGGCCTCGCTCTGATACCAATTATAGGAACTTTCATGACCGCTAGAGGGGGGGGGGGTGAATAGCATCATCGCTTGTAGGATGATGGAATTCGATCATGCTTGCTACAAATATATTAGTACGCAGCGGAAAGAGAAATAATACAATGCAAACACACAAACACGATCACAACACGAAGATATAATGTGGTTAGGAACCGAATGGTTCCTACTCCATGGATCGAGCTCAAACGAGCTCTAGCGATGCGTACAACACCACTAATCAAATAAACTCCTTCTCGGAAGAATCCGGAGGTAGAGAAACCTCTTACAAGTGATTACAACAGTAAACGAATAGATACAAGCAAATACAAATATGAAATACACTACAAGTAAAGGAAAAACACTTTACAAATGTTCTCTTGATTGCTTGAATTACACTTGGAGGCCTTGATTTGCAGCAAATAATTGCCCTAAATATGTCCATGAACCGGTGCCAAATCCTCCCTCCACGAGCTCCCTTTAAAGCTGCTCCTTGGGCTAGATTTTGCCTAGCATTTGACTGATCAGGACCATCAGTCAACTGCCCCTGTAGTCGTTGTGAGACAACGACATGTTCCACATTGGATAAGTTCCAACGGAGAAACCACCAGTCGACTAATTGCTCAATCAGTCGAGTGTTCGGGCCGATCACTTTCGGTGGAGAGCCTTCGTACTGAAATTCGGCGATCGATCGGTGATCACGGATCGATCATTGCTCGGGCTAGCGATCAATTGCCCAACTGCGGTCGATGCACTTCCATGACTCCCATCATTCAATTGACCATAGTCCTAGTCGACTGATACACCTCAAACATGAGGTTTTAACCCAAGTATGGTGCCCCCATACTTGCTAGACCACCCGTAGCATAGACCTAAGCCTTTTAGCCACCTCCATCAGTCTCGTGCCTATCGAATCCCTCCAAGTCATCCATGACTTGTTCATCCATACACTAGCCTTCAGGTGCTTCCATCGGCTATTGTCATGCTAACGGTGTCTACACCGCCAAGGCACATTGGACTTACGCTGCCAAGACTCTCGCTTGGACTTTACACTGCCAACCAATGGACTTATGCTGCCAAGACTCCCGCTTGGACTTTACGCTGCCAATATTCATGCTAAGTACACAAGACTTGGACTTTTCCCATGACAATGGTCAAACCATCATCAAACATCAAGTATGACCTGGGTCGATTGCATCAGCAATCTTCCCAACACATGTCAAACATCAATGTCAGTCATCCATGTCAAACATCAAAACACTACTCGAGTCAAACTCGAGTCTGGTCAATCATGACATGGTCCGATTGCACCAACATTGAGTTTATATTTGCAATTGATGTTTTCTGGATAGATGAAAATTATGTTTTGATTCTATATCTAGTGCGTATAGCCGATACAAAGGGTGACAGCCTTTGTAGCAAAGATCTAGGAGAAACAAGGGGGAACTTTGTGGGCGTCCTCCCTCCGATAACCGTAGATAGTAGAATATGATAGATTAGGAGATGAAATACGTTCCGACTCTTCATAGGGATTATTGGGACATCCTCGCACCCAATAGCCTATCTTAGCAGAAGTGCCAAAGTATGAGAAATTATCTCTAGAAGGGTTGAGGGACCTTATTGATAGAGGGCTCCCAATGGTACCAACCCCTTGAGCTCTAATGATCCGAAAGGTCAGCTTGTTTAGGAATAGGTAGTTCCCGGTAGAAGCAAAAGTTCATTGAACAAATGTATGATGATCCTCCTGCAAGATCGTAATTAGCAATTTTGGAAGCATTTAATTGATAGTATGTTCCAATAACACACAAGTGAAACCGAAGTCCTAGAGTCCTCTTAGGGAACTTTGAACCTTCCTTCGCTTTCTCTGAGTGCCACCGTGCTAGAGTTAGGACTGTCGTCAACCTCACAACCCTCATCTTTAGGACATTCACTCCGAACAACAAGAACACCTGGACAAATGGTACTTGAATCTCAGTCTCTGTGGGATCGATAATTTTTTATTATTTGACGACATTCGTGCACTTGCTGGAGTTGAGTGCGAGTGTGCGCTTCAAGTCCTCGACGCTTCCCGTCAGAGATTAGAGGTCGTGCTCGTGTGCATCACCTGCTCGACCTTTCCTTCAGAATTCTTCCACTCCGTAATGTCACTGCCTTTCACTGCTCCACTATGTTGGCCTCTGACTTTCCTGGTAATTGCCCTAGAGCTCTGGCAATCTGAGCCACTTGAATTTCTAGCATCTTTTGCCTAATGGCGACATCCTTCACAGACAATTTTAATTCTTCAATCATTGTATCTATCTGTGAATGTCACCGCTGGAATTCAGCGTTCACCTCCCATTGCGTTTGAATGAAGTTTTCTATCATATTCTCCAGATGGTGTCAGGTGGCTGCAGCTGCCTATTGCCTTGTTGTTGCACATATCCTCCCGATTGTTAGAAATTCCCCAAATTATTCCTATAGGAAAAGTTTGGGTGATTCCTCCACCCGGGATTGTAGGTGTAGGAATATGGGTTGTTGGGCCTCTAATTGTGGTCGCCAACCACATCGACATGCTCAATCTTCTCCTCAGAGTTTCCCTACATTTCATAGTAGTCCTTCTAATATGTCGCTACTCCCTCTCCAAAGGTATTGGCCGCATATGCAGAAGTAGGGGTTAGAGAGTCAAACCGTCTGCTCAGTACGTCCATTCTTGTCGCTAGGTGATTAATGGAGTTGACAGCATATCTATCGGTTGTAGGTGTTGGGTGACTATGCTCGAAAGCCCATTGGTGGTGGTTCTAGGCCACCTCCTCGATCAGCTCTTCCACTTCCTCGATGGTCTTATTCATTAATGCTCCTCCTGCAGCAGAATTAAGGGATACTTTCATAGCATATGTGATCCCATTATAGAATATATGGATCACTAGCAACCTCTCTAGACCATGATGGCGGCATTGATAGAGTAGCCCCTTGCAGCAATCCCAGGCTTCAAACAAGGATCCTCTTCCTTCTGACAGAAACTAGTAATGAAATGGCGCATGTGGGCAGTCTTACTTGGTGGAAAGAATTTATTCATAAATTTCTGCTCACACTGCTCCCACATAGTGATGCTTTCAGAGGGAAGGGAGTGTAGCCATGTATTTATCTTGTCCCATAAAGAGAATGGGAATAGGCTCAAACGGATCGCATCGGCGAGCACTCCATTGAACTTCAATGTCAAGCATATCTTCAAAAATGTCTCCAGGTGCTGGTTCGGATCTTCAGTTATAACTCCTCTGAATTGGCTCTATTGGACCATATGTTTGAGTGCAAGTTTTAATTCAAAGTTATTGGCTATGATGGATGGTCCAACTATACTCGACCTATACCCTCTAGCACTCTGGGTTGCATAGTCTCACAGAGGTCGGCTACCTAGCTTCACTAAAGAGGAGTCTTACTCTTCCATGATTTTCTGTTCAGCTCTCCTATGATGGTAGGTTCTTTCGATTTATGGGTCTATCGGAAGCAGATTTTCCAATCCGGATCGTCTATGCATACAATGAGCTAAGTTGCGCGATTGGGAGTATATCTACTACTTATTAAAAGGAAATCAAGTAATCTAAAGTACCAACCAAATGAAGAAAGACTAAACTAAAGGAAGATGTAATATAACTACTAAAGTTAATCTAAACTGAATTAGAATTGCAAAATTCTAAAACTAGAATAAAATAAAATAAGAAAACAACTCTTTCCTAGGTCCGATCCAAACTGTCCACTTTCGATTCGATATCGAATCAACAGTCCCCGGCAATGGCGCCAAAAACTTGATGCACGCGAGCATGGCCTCAAATCTTCGACGGGTATCGTCGAGGACTCGAAGCGCACGCTCGCGCTCAACGCCCACAAGTGCATGGATGTCGTCAAGTAATAAAATATTATCAATCCCACAGAGACTAAGATTCGAACACCGTTTGTCCAGTGGATGTTGCTGTTCGGAGTTAAAATCCTAAGAGTTATGGTTATGAGGGTGATGGTAGTCCTATCTCAAGTACAGTGTCACACGGAGGAAGGGAAGGTTGGTTCGGAGTTTTTAAAAAGGATTCTAGGACTTTGGTTTCACTTATGCGTTATGGAACATGGTATCAATTAAATGTCGTCTAGATCTCTAATTATGGTCTTACGGGAGGATCATCTTACATTTGCCGGATAACCTTTTGCTTCTACCGAGAACTACCTATTCTTAACCAAGATGACCTTTCGGATCATTAGAGCTCATGGGATTGATACTGTTGGGAGCCCCCTATTACTAAGATCCCTCAACCCTTCTAGAGTTAATTTCTCCTACTTTGGCCCTTCTGCTAAGATAGGCTATTAGGTACGAGGATGTCCTAATAATCCCTATGAAGAGGCGGATCGTATTTCATATCTTATTCTATCATATTCTACTTCTACAATTATCGGATGGAGGATGACAGTTAGGTCCCCCCTTGGTTCTCCTAGATCTTTGAAACAAAGGTTGTCACCCTTTGCATTAGCTACATGCAATATAAATAGAAATCAAAAAATAATCTTCATCAATCTCAACAACACACAATTGCAAATAGAATCAAAAAGATGAAATACTATTTGAACTAGCATGTCCATAAGCACAAGTTACTCCCTAATCCTAGAATTGAAGTATCTACTCCATAAACTTGGAAGAATAAATGCAAGACATCTTAGAAATCATATTTACAATGAGAGTAGAATGAGAAAATATAGAAGATACTTTTTGTCCTAACCAATATGTGTGTCTTGGTTGTTCTCCACAATGCTAGAGCATCGGGACGAATCTCCTAGCCGCTTCCTTCCTCCCTGTTGTGAGTTCTGGTGCTTTTCAGGACACCGGTGTGTCGTTCTAGCCGTCTGGCCTCCCTCCTAGGATTTGGGCATGCCTTTCCTTTTATAGACGTAAATCCAACTCTGCATAAATGCCACAAAAAACCCTAGTCATGTCAAAACAACCCAGCACCACATAGCCGTGTGGATGCCTACGACTGATCATGTGTGGCACTAGTGATGTGAGAAAAATATATAGGATTTTAAGAGTAGTTTTAGTGCACATTTCATTGCATTTTATACTTGTTTCATGCATATTCTTCCTTGTTTTGCATTCATTTCCTATTTTCTAGTTCGATGATCTACTTTTTTTTTAATTTATGTGTAGGATGACCTTTTTGGAGAAAAAATGGAGCAATTTGTGGAGCATGGACCTTAGGGAACACGCACTAGCCATGTCCCAAGACATGGGCATGTTTCAAAAGCAAAACGAGTCAAAACGGAGGCTCCAAATATCCACACAGTCGGTCGTGTGTTAAATTTCCATCCTGATTTTCAGCCCAGATTTCAGTCGTTTCCAGCCTTGAACATAGTCGACCATGTGAAATTCACACGGTCATGTGGCGGCACTGCAGATTCGAGGAAATAGGATTTTCCAAGCACTTATGGAAAGTTGGAGCCGCCACTATATATAGGAAACACGTCTAAGAGGCTAGGGATCACGGGGGGAGGTTGGACGACTATGACGATAAGAAGGTGCCCTAAAAAACACCAAAGACTCACACCGGGGAGGAAAGAAGTGGCTCGAGGACCGAAATCTATGCTTCAACGCCAAGGAGAATGACCAAGAGTACTATAATTTCATTCTTAGATATCTTTACATTGTAATGATTCATTTTATGATGGATTGTGTTTGTTCTCTTACATCTATGGAGTAGATACTTCGATTCTAGGATTAAGGAGTAGCTTGTGTATGTAGGACATGCTAGTTTGAATATATTTTCTGTTCTTGGATTTATATTTACAATTGGTATTGTTTGGATCGGTGAAAATTATTGTTTTGATTCTATATCTATTGCACATAGATGATACAAAAGGTGACAGCCTTCGTATCAAAGATCTAGGAGAACCAAGGAGGAACCTTGTGGTCGTCCTCCCCCGATAACCATAGATTGTAGAATATGATGGAGTGGGAAACAAGACACATTCGACTCTTCATAGGGATTATTAGGACATCCTCTTACCCAATATCATATCTTAACAGAAGGGTCGAAGTATGAGAAATTAACTCTAGAAGGGTTGAGGGACCTTAGTGACAGAGGGCTCCCAACGCTATCAACCCCCCTGAGCTCTGATGATCTGAAAGGTCAATATGGTTAGGAATAGGTAGTTCTCGGTAGAAGAAAAAGTTCATAGGGCAAACGTATGATGATCTTCCCGCAAGATCATAATTAGAGATATAGACCGTATTTAATTGATAGCATGTTCCAATAACACACAAGTGAAACGAAGTCCTAGAATCCTCTTACGGAACTTTGAACCTTCCTTCGTTTCCTCTGAGTGACACCGTACTAGAGTTAGGACTGCCATCAACCTCGCAACCCTCATCTTTAGGACATTCTCTCTGAACAACAAGATCCACTAGACATATGGTACTCGAATCTCTGTCTCTGTGGAATCAATAATCTTTCATTACTTGACGACATCCGTGCACTTGTGGGAGTTGAGCGCGAGCACGCGCTTCGGGTCCTCGACGATTCCCATCGGAGATTTGAGGTCATGCTTGCATGCATCAAGTTTTTGGCATCATTTCCGGGGATTATTGATTCGATATCAAATTGAAAGTGGATAGTTTAGATCGGACCTAGTTTAAGTTTATTTTCTTAGTTTTTATTACTTTCCAATTTAATTTAGTACTAATTTAGATTTTAATTTTTTTCTAGCTTTAGTTAATTTCTAGTATTTTTTTTTAGTCTCTTGCCAAAGCACTGTTGTTCTTTCCTTATCTATAATTTCCTATATATAACGATGCATGATTTCACTCATGATTATGATCAATTTAATGTTTTGAGTTTTGGTAACATTTATTGTGAGCATTGTGGTGAAACATGGCATACCATTAATGATTGTCCGGATATATTTGAACCTTCGCAATTTGAACAAGAAGATGTCACCTATGATTACAACCAGTGGCCACAAGATGATTCTTATTCATATAGATCTGACCCTTGCTACTTAAACCCTCAATATTGTCCGCCTAAATCTTGACTTGAGCAGATGATAGAAAATTTCATTCAAACACAACAAGAGGCGAACACTGAATTCAAGCGGCGACATTTGCAGACGGAGATGATACTAGAAGAATTAAGGTCATCTGTGAATGACCTTGCTAGCTGACAAAAGAAGGTAGAGATTCAGATAGCATAGATCGCCAACCAACCTGCTAGAACACTGACCCGATTACCAGGAAGTGAAGAAGGACAATCCATTCAATCACCACTAGAAGGAGAACTTGAGGATTATATAGTTGATACTTTAAATGAGGTGTGCTTTGCTTCCATTAAAATACCTCATAACCTCAAGGACTCAGAAGAGCCTGCCTTAACCCTCACTGAAACTTTAGTTACCAATAACGAAGCTCTTTTAGTGATTAGTAATGATAAAATTTCATTCGACATAATAGAATTTGCTAATCAATCTTTTGATGAGGATATTTGTGGTGAGTTACATTATTTGCAGCATATGGATGAAATGGAATATCATGATCAAACTCCTGATGATTCTTTAAAGATAAGTATGTTCAATATCGAACCAAGGAAGACAACAAATAAATACCTTGCCCCTCCACGGCAAGATTTAAGAGATATGGTGATGGAGGACCACAAGGTAAGACTCATAAAGTGAACAAGTATCTTGCCCCTTCACAAGCAAGATTTAAGAGATACAGTGATGAAGGACCACAAGGTAAGAGGCACAAAGTGAGCAAATATCTTGCTCCTCCACGAGCAAGATTCAAATGTATCAAGAAAGGGAGGAGAAAAAATCTCCTTAGGCCACTAGAGCCAAGATGAAACGTAGGGGTACGGTCTAGCTAGAGACCTTAAACAAGCGCTTCTTGGGAGGCAACCCAAATTTTAATTTACATGTTTTAGTCTTTTTGCATTCATGCATTATTAGTTTAGACTTTAATTTTGTCCATTGGAATCTTCACAAGTGTTTTAGGGTTAGATAGAACTTGCTAGGTAGAAAGGAGATCCCTTGTTAGAACCTCAGAAGGAAGCACGAGCGGCCATGTGGATTTCACACGATCATTCCCAACCGTCAAAAGAGCACACGACTGGGCATGTGGAAAGTCTCAGACTGTGTTGCACTCGTGGAGAAATCCAGAGTCACAAATGGCCAACCATGTGAATTTCACACGACTGTGCCAAATCCAAAATTTTTTCCAAGCGCCCAATAGGAGCCCACCTAGTCCATGCCACGAACCTACACTTGCACCGCCTTCTTTTTCTACCTTTGAGTAGGATGTAGGTACATCAGCCTATGATTTCTTCAAGTTCTGATCATGCCTCGATGACATTCATGCCGAGCAACAGACATAGGGGCAACGGTGGGAGGAGCGTAGGACCTATACACAGGTGGAGTTTCAGGACATTCGAGAGCATTTCTAGCGTGTCGAGGAGTTCTACAGCCAGACCCATGATTATTTTTAGGAGGAGGATGTCTATCACTAGAAGGTACGATAGTTCATTCGTGATACACGATCATAGTGGGCCAGGGAGGAGGATCACAGAGTCACCGCTGCGTCCTCCAGTTCCTAGGTTGACCACATGTACATGTGTCACTAGCGACTGAGCACCCGATTCTCCCAAGTGCCCAACATGTCGAGACTGCAAGATTTCCCACCTCGATCACCATGCTAGAGGTATGGTTTCATGTAAGTCTGGGGGGCCCAATTTTGATATGTTTTTCTACCAGTGTTAATTTCTCTTTGACATATAGGTTTAGTTTTAGTTTTATTTACATTTATTTATCTATGTATATAGTATTTAGTTTCCTTTCAATGCTTAGTTTTTTGTCACTTTAAGCTGCCTTAGTAATATTTTCAAAAAATTTCACGATTTGCTTCCATGCCATAGATAGTAACTTCATTTATCTTGTGGTATTTTATTTTTGGTTGCTTTGATGGATGTTCTAGATTTGCACTTGTTAGCTTTTATCTTTCACTTATACTTGATGAATATTCTGAAAGGGAAAATCTATTACATACATAGTTATGATTCATCCCAATAGTCTAGTACTTTGGAATCCATATGTGACTCTAGATTTAGCATTTTAGTTACTGGAGATGCACAGATTGTGTAAGTCCATTTGGAAAAATCAAAATACTAGTGAGCTAGAGAGGAATAAAGTTCCTTGAAAAAAAATAAAAAAAAAAGAGAAAGAGAAGGAAAAAAAGAGAGAGAAAAAAGAGTTAAAAATAGTTGTCGCGGGTGGAAATGGTTAGGTGTCCCTTTGAGACCAAGTTAGGTTACTAGGGAAACACCTACCAATTTCTCTCAATACTGAGCACACCTTTGAGACTTTATACTAATTCTAGGGAGTGACCATCGCTTAGGGCAGGTAAGTGCCAAAAAGTTAGAAACCTTAGGAAAGCTATAAGATGACGACTTAACTCACTGTGGAATGAGAATCTCTTAGGAAAATTCACTCGACACATGCACGAAAAGCTAACTTAGTGAACTTTTAGAACATATCTATTTTGCTTTGATTGAAAATACCACTTGATAAATCTAGTTAACATGCTAAGTATGAAACAATGCTTTTTAAAATTTCATGGTACTAAGATTTTCTTGAGGGCAAGCAAAGATCTAAGTCTGGGGGGATTGATGTGAGCAAAACATATAGGATTTTAGGAGTAGTTTTCACTCACATCTCATTATATTTTATACTTGTTTCATGCATATTCTACTTTGTTTTGCATTCATTTCCTATTTTCTAGTTCGGAGATCTATTTTTGTTAATTTATGTGTAGGACGACATCTTTGGAGCAAAAATGGAGCAATTTGTGGATCATGTACCTTAGGGAACACGCACTAACCATGTCCCAAGACATAGGCATGTTTCCGAAGTGAAACGGATCAAAACAGAGGCTCCAGAAATCCACACAGCCGGTTGTGTGAAATCCACATGACTGTGTTAAATTTCCAGCCTAATTTTCAGCCCAGATTTCAGTCTTTTCTAGCCTTGAACACAGCCACCCATGTGAAATTCACATGGTCGTGTGGCGATGTCGTAGATTCGAGAAAATAGGGTTTTTTCAAGCACTTATGGAAAGCCGGAGCCACCTCTATATATAGGAAACTCGTGTAAGAGGCTAGGGATCACGGGCGGATGTTGGACAACTACGACGATAAGAAGGTGCCCTACAAAACACCGGAGACTCACACCCGGGAGGAAAGAAGCTGCTCGAGGACCGAAATCTGTGCTCCAATGCCAAGGAGAATGACCAAGAGTACTGTAATTTCATTCTTAGATATCTTTACATTGTAATGATTCATTATATGATGTCTTTTGTTTGTTCTCTTACATCTATGGAGTAGATACTTAAATTCTAGAATTAGGGAGTAGCTTTTGTATGTAGGACATGCTAGTTTGAATATATTTTATGTTCTTGGATTTATATTTGCAATTGGTATTGTTTGGATCGATGAAAATTATTTTTTTGATTCTATATCTATTGTGCATAGCCAATACAAAGGGTGACAACCTTCATATCAAAGATCTAGGAGAACCAAGGAGGAAGCTTATGGTCGTCCTCCTTCCGATAACCATAGATAGTAGAACATGATGGAGTGGGAAACGAGACATGTTCCGACTCTTCATAGGGATTTTTAGGACATCCTCTTACCCAATAGCCTATCTTAACAGAAGGGGCGATGTAGGAGAAATTAACTCTAGAAGGGTTGAGGGACCTTAGTGAAAGGGGGCTCCCAACAATATTAACCCCCTGAGCTCTGATGATCCGAAAGGTCAGCTTGGTTAGGAATAGGTAGTTCCCGGTAGAAGCAAAAGTTCATCGGGCAAACGTATGATGATCCTCCCGCAATATCATAATTAGATATCTTGACAGTATTTAATTGATAGCATGTTCCAATAACACACAAGTCAAACCGAAGTCGTAGAATCCTCTTAGGGAACTTTGAACCTTCCTTCTCTCCCTCCGAGTGAAACCGTACTAAAGTTAGGACCACCATCAACCTCGCAACCCTCATCTTTAGGACATTCACATCGAACAACAAGATCTACTAGACATACGGTACTCAAATCTCAGTCTCTGTGGGATCGATAATATTTTATTACTTGATGACATCCGTGGACTTGCGAGCGTTGAGTGCGAGCACGCACTTCGGGTCCTCGATGATTCCTGTCGAAGATTTGAGGTCGTGCTCGCATGCATCAGCTGGGCCTGGTCATCTTCGTGGTTTGTACATGGTCGTGTGGAATTCACACGACTGGCCGTGTCCCCCTCTATTCTACCCGCTGAATGTCTTCCTTTTGCTCCAAAAGCGTGCCATTTTTCTTGTAAAATGTTGTCCTGCATACAAAAGCAACAAGAGAAGATCTCCGAACCAGAAAATAGGAAATGCATGCAAAACAAAGTAGAATATGCATGAAACAAGTATAAAATATAATGAGATGTGAGCGAAAACTACTCCTAAAATCCTATATGTTTTGCTCACATCAGAAGGTGTCTAGTGGCCAAGGTTTCAATGAAACCTAGAAAAGCCACTAAGAATGTCACAAGGGAAGCCATCCCTAGAGTTGACCTAGGCAAGACCCAATTGACCAAGGCTTCTAAGCCTAGGAGAGTCATTAGATGAGTATCTAGGGAAGTTATCCCTAAGGAATACCTAGTAAATCCAAGGAGCTCCAATAGGTATTGGGTTCCTAGGAGCGTGATTTCTTCACGCTAGATGGGTTAGGGTGTGTCAACCCTAAGTGGATGGGTAGTTAACCTAACCATAATAGAATTGACACATTAGGACATTTTCAAGGTTATTGGTACCTTGGAAATAAGTTTGATTTTATATCCTAAAGGATTTTAGGATGTGTCAATATAATTTATGGAAGTTGAAAAATTAATCAAATTGGCACAATTTAGGGTTAGAGGACTTGGTGTGCCATTTTGGGTTTGTGGCACACTTGGGAGATAAGTGGTATTATGGCAAATATGGATTAAATTCTAGAAATGACATTTTGGGCTTAACACTTAGGTAGTATATACCTTTGTATGTTATACTTGCCATGTCATGACATCATGTTTAGTTTTATCATATAAAATGTCATGGTACCTTAGGTTTATCTTTTAATGTCATGTATGTTTAGATTAAATCATATGTTATGACATCATGATTATTGACACATATTTTATTTATGCTACCATTATATGTCATAATCATCATTCATGCATTTAGGATTTATTAAAATTGAATTAAAGACTATGGCATGATTTGAAGTCTCATGTATAAGGGAATCAAATAGTGTTGCTTTAGAAAAATGCATGAGACCTTAGTTTAGGGTGAACAAAACCCACATCTCACATCACATTGACATGTGTGTGTATTCATACACCCTAGACACATGTGAGATGCTAGGAAATGAGTTAAGTTCAAGGTGCATAGTTCTTGCATCTAGATGAACTCAAACTCATCTTGTACGATGGATGAATCATGAGGAAAGCTTATGTACAAGTCAATGCATTAAGCTCATAGACCATGGTTCAATATAAGGTTTTAAAAAACATTTCAAAATCATTTTGAAAAATCTTGGTGTAGTCTATCTTTTGATAGAAGTCACCATTGAAGAAGTCGATACAAAATAGGTCAAAAACATTGAAGTTATCAATGGTTTTGAATTTTGCATCAATCTCAATATTTAATAGGTATTTTATTTTTTAAATATTTTTCACCCATTATGATTGACTTAAGTATTATACATATGAAGTTTCACTATTTTTAAAATTACATATAATTACTTATGTATTTCCAAATTACGATTTCTGAAATTAGATTTATGCACTTGCAGAATATAGTTGACTGTCATGGATGGCAGTCGACTGACGTCAAGGGCAGTCGAATGTTGACTGACAAAGTCAACTACCAATGTTGATTTTGGGTAAACAAGGATATTTAACCCATGTTTCAAGTATGTTAGGCTATCCTAACTTCCCCTAACCCTAGGATATGCTTTGGAAAGCATTGGAAGGGTGAAAATCCATTGGATATGGATTAGGATATTGTTTAGGGTGAGAATCAACTTTTAAGGTGTATGAAAGTTCAAGTTTGAACTTTTGCCCTTATTTTTAATGGTTTAGTGTTCCTATAGGCTTAGGGACTCTTCAAGGACATTGTTGGTGCAATGGTCAAGGGGGATCAAGCCTTTAGGAGGAGGTTATCCATCATAGGATGATGAATATATTCTTCCTCATAAGGGGAAGAATTTAGAGAATGAGAGAGTTTGAAGGATTACCTCTCTTTAGTGATATGAGACTTATCACTAGGAAGAGTGAAGGCATCCTAGATTTTTTGGAACATGGGAAGATTGTAAGATCTCATTGGGATATGAGACATTGATACCCTTGGAGAGAGTCTTTTTGATGTATGTCAAAAAGGGGAGAATTGATGGGAGAATTGAGTGAAAATTTGGAATTCTCAATTTGGACAATTGGGAGGATTGGATTGAGTTAGTGTTCTAACTCAAAGGTGTTTGGTTTTTTCCAAACATAAAAAAGGAGGAGATTGTTGGTGCAATCGGCCCAGGTCACGATTGACCAGACTCGAGTTTGACTCGAGTAGTATTTTGATGTTTGAGGATGAGTTGACTATTGTTTGATAATGGGTTGACTATATGGTTGACATGGGGTTGACCATATGATGGAGAAGTCCAACTGGGACACTTAGCGTTGAAAGTCCAAGCATGGGTCTTGGCAATGGTAAACTCCAAGTCTTGGGTACTAGGCAATGGAAAGTCCAAGCATGGGTCTTGGCATTTGGAAAGTCCAACATGGGTTGGCATGGAAAGTCCAAGGGTGTAGTCTGGGCCACGTAAGTCCAAGCGTGTAGTCTTGGTGGTGAAAGTCCAAGTCATGGGTACTTGGCAATTGGAAAGTACAAGGGTTGATATTGGCGATGTAAAGTCCAAGGGTCGAGTCTTGGTAGCATAAGTCCAATGGTTGGAAGCGTACAATCCAAGCGTGGGTCTTGGCAGCGTAAGACCAAATGTGCCTTGGCGGTGTAGACCAGCTTAGCATGACAATCGCCAATGAAAGCACCTAAAGGCTACCGTATGGATGAACAAGTCATGGATGACTTGGAGGGATCCGATAGGCATGAGGCTGATGGAGGTGGCTAGAAGGCTTAGGTCTAGCCTAAGAGTGGTCTGTCGAGTATGAGGGCATCATAGTTAGGGTAAACCTCATGGTTAAGGTGTAGCAGTCGACTGGGGTTATGAACCAGTATACTGGTTAAGTGTTTTGACACTTGGCAGCCAAGTCGACACTGAATAGTCGATTGGGATTATGACCAGTCGACTGCCGTGAGTCAACTGGCGTTCGACTGGGCAAGTGGCCTTGGTAGTCGACTGCCAGCAATGGGTAGTCGACTGGATATGAGCAATCGACTACCATGGAGGGCAGTCGACTGCTGCTGGTTTTGGTCATGAGCACATAACGCTCAGTAGCCGACTGAGCATTCAGCTATGGGATTTGGCAGTCGACTGCTAAAAATGGTTGTCGACTGCCAATGTATTCGTTGGAATGAATGCCAACATGGATCAAGTCCATTGTGAGACAACGACACTTTTGGAAGTTGACTGGGGCCTTTTGGCAGTCGACTGCCAGGCGAAATTCAGGTCACACGTGTTGGTGCAGTAGACACTAGATAATCGAACCTAAGTTTTGATTATGGAAAAGACTCAAAGCTAAGTTCATATTGTTGTCTAACGAGCTAAACTAAGTGTGCAGGAATGGTTAAGCTAAGCTAAAGGTCGGCGACACTCGGAGAATCTCGGATGGAGAAACCGCGGTGGTCGAGCGACACCGAGAAATCTTCGGAGGGAGCCGAAGAATCCAGGTGGTGACCTGAAGCAAAGCTGCAAGTCACAAACGGACCTAAGGTAAGCTCGTGTGTGTGAGTGAAAGTAAGGATGGGTCCTCCGTACCGGGACATCCTTAGGCGGTGATCCGATTAAAACTTCCTGTGGAAGGTCTTGGTCGAGATCGGACGGTACATGGTCGTTGAATTCAATCTTATTACTTTGATTTCTAGCTAACTCTTTGATACAGCTGGATACCCTAGCCAATAGTCGACTACTGGCTGTTAGTAGTCGACTGCTGGTGGCATCATTTGACTGATAGTGTTGATCAGTCGACTGCCATTCAAATTCCAGCTTTTATGAGAGTCAAACTTCATCCCCTCATCTTACGTTGAGGTGGCCTTTTTGGATAGAACATGATCTCAACGTCTAAGGGGTTGGAAGGCTATAAAAGAAGGGGGGTTTCACCCCTTTAGGTCATCATTCAAGTGTTGGTTTTTCGGCACCGCGGCGAGTGTGTGTTCGAACATGTTTTGTAAATATGTGCACAACAAAAGAATTAAAAATCAATAAATCTAATTTATTACAACACACACATCACACGCATGTATAGTACAACATGTGTAGACATAATCGTAGTTTTAAATTTTGCAATAAAAGGAAATTACTCTAGTTATACTTGACGTATCACGTGCAGCGGGAATGACATCAACTGGAGCGACTCTCGCTAGAATCACCTCTATCCGTATCCATGCCGAGTATCATCGGGATGGCTTCACAAAGTCATGAGCCTCGTCTTCGTAGGAGTCACTAGCCTCGTGTCAAAGACGATGTGATCGAGAGAAGATCACAATCCGAATCAAAATTCGGATTCGAAAATGAGTCCCCAAAACTCGCTTCTCCGGAGAGGTATTCATCAACCGATTGATGAATCCTTCGTCCTCCACCTATGAGGATTACCTGAGATCGAATCCCCAGCAAGGTAGCCGCTGTAGGAGCTCCAAACGTCGTCCAAACGACGCTCCGACACGAAAGGAAAGAAGCTGTCCAGAAAACTGGACAGCTTGGTGGAGGAGTTGCGCCGGCCCAAAGGAGGAAGGCCGGCTGCACCTTGGTCACCGGAGCCAAGGGATGCTGCCGGAGGGTCACCAGAGAATGACCGACAGTAGCTTGGATGCCGACAACAAGGTGGACGGTGGCACAAAGGCTGGCGGCGTGGAGAAGAGAGGGAGAGGGTGGCTAGGTTTTCCAATACACAAGTTATGCACAAAAAACCCTTAAGCCATGTTTTTATAGAGAACACATTCTCCTAACGGTTATTGGTTGATAATCAAAACCCGTTAACCCGCTCCAATAACTTAAATTAAAATAAACCAAACCGCGTTGGTCTATTTTAAGTTAAAACGAACCGAACCAACTTTGGTTCATTCGTTTAAAACAAACCAAACCACTTTGGTTTATTTTCCACCATTGGATTGGAACCAAACCAATTTGGTTCATCCATCATGTCTTCATAAGACACGATCCATCCATGCTTCCATTGCGACTGAAACAATTTCATGCTCGCTCCTTATTTGGTCCAACCAAACCTAGTTTCTCTCGATCTGAGAATCTCATTCTCAAGCTCATTTTAAATCCTTCGGATTATGCTCGTTGTGCGTGTGATCAAATAGGTTCTCGATTTATGTTGGTCGTCTATAATTAACCATTAATTATAGAATGATCATGAGTGACACCTAGTAGTACATAATGATCCCCAATTAACTGAAAAAACAATGGTTGATCCAAAACCATTTCTGAAACCCTTCAGCAGCTACAATGATTCATGCCCCGTTCCCTTCACTCATCTTATACCCTCTTGGTTCAAGACATGGTCTATATTGTCAATCCCCACTAGGCTGACAACGTCACACCTAACCCAAGTATCATTTCCTCGTCCTACGAATTCTAGTTACTGCACATGTATCTAAGAGTACCTTACTCTAAACATGTAATGCTTTGGCCAAAGACTTTAGTAACAATCCAACGAGAGGCCATGACTATACATCTCCTCGCAAGGAGTGGTAAATCCTTTATAGGCTATTCAAACACCTTCGGGCATTTCGACTTATACCCAATCATCCCAGGTCCACATCTCCTTGGAGATGCTTGCTTAAGATGTCAAAGCATAAGTCTCCATGACCTAGATGACTTGAATACCGCAAGTCAAAGGAACATCGCACTTAAGCTGCAGTAAGAACTTCATTGACATATCCATATATGCAGAGAACCATATGAAGTCTTATGGCTAGTCACTCCAATGAACTAGTTACCATAACTAGCATTCACGATTAACTCCGGACATCACAATGTCTCCAGCAAATGAGAATCAACTGCTTGGATACACCAAGGAGTATACCTCGTGATAGTCTCGACAGAATTGATGGTGTCCAAATCCATCAATTCATCGACTAGGGATAATTTCATTACATAACAATTACACATGTAGAGATACTCACTAGTTGTGATCCAATAACAAATTCTCTCATGCGGTGAATCGTATTGCGGACATTCAGTAAATGAGTTTAAGATCTAATCAAATACATAAAAACATGTATACTCAAATAGTGAATCTTCATTTATCAAATAAATGGTACAACCATAAGGCAATTGCCTTAGGACACCTCTCATATATTACTAACATCAAGCTCTCCAAATGCCTCTGCAACTCTACTCTTCTACAACAACTCTACGACGACGAAGGGCTGCCGAAACACCGACGACACAAGCTCAACCTTTACCCTCTTAGTCATCGGTATCAATTTCATATTTAGTTACTTCTAATTGCTATATTCCATTTCTTTTATCGAGATTTTATTGTAACGAGGAGAGGGGGTTTGTCTCTCTGCCTCGAGATTTCTCGAAGTTTTGTAATCATCATCTCCTACCTCCAACGAGGAGGAGAAGTTTTAGTGAATTGCCCTTTGTATGTGGTCACAGACTGCTAGGGCCTTGGATTAGCAGTCGGTAGGCTGTGAACCAAGTAAAACCAAGCCTTGTTCATTTACTTTCTGTTGTGCATTTTACTCTTGATTGTGTTTTAATCGTATCGATGAAAAGAATTCACGTGTGTTATTCACCCCCCCCCTCTAGTGCCCTTTTTACGATCCAACAATTGGTATCAGAGCGGGGGCACTACGATTTGGTGTAACCACCAATCTAGCATCTTGTTAAGTTTCTTTTCGTATTAGTTTTTCGATTCATAGCATTTTTCGTTTCATTTAATTTCTATCTCCCGCTCGCACTACTAATCCAAGACGAGAGTCTTGGTACCTTTTGTCATTTTTGTTTTTTGCAAGGTTCCCTTTTCTTTCTAAATGGCCCATCTTGATGGGTTTAGCATTGCCCAACTCCCATTTTACAATGGTGATGACTTCTATTACTGGAAGGGTCGGATGGAGTGCTATTTAAAAAACTAAGTAGAGATGTGGATCGTAATTCAAACCAGGTTCACACTTCCTACTAATGAAGATGGCGAATCATTGGATTGCGATCAATGGACAAATGCCATGAAATGCAAAGTGGAAGCCGATGCCAAGGCTACACAAATCCTACAGTGCGGCTTGTCCAAAGGACAACTCAATTGCGTCGACCCCTTCATCAGTGCAAAGGACTTGTGGAACAAGCTCGTCGAGCTACACGACGACGCTAAGGTATGTAAAAGGGATCTATTGTTTAATAAATTGTACAATCTTAAGATGCAGGAAGATTAGACCACCACCCAATTACATGCATGGATCCAAGATATCATCAATAGTCTACATTCGATCGGACAGAAGGTCAAAAATCGACACTTAATAAGGTACGCGCTTAACGCTTTCCCTTGGACTACCTTGTGGGCATCCATGGTTGATACCTACAATATCTCTAAGGAGCTTTCTAAGATTAGACTTGATGAAATGTTTTCTAAATTTGAACTTCATGAATAGTCTAATTCGGCCCCCGCTAAGAAAAGTATTGCCTTATTTGCAGGTCCGAAGAAGAAGTCCAAAAGCAAACCACCTCCGAAGGAAGAAGATGAGGACAAGTCAGAGATAGACGATGAGATGGAGACCGAACTAGTAAATCTAGTACGGAAGATGATCAAAAGCCGAAAATGACACATCAATCAATCCAAGGAAGGTAGGTCTAAATCAAATTCCAACTATAGATGTTATGAGTGTAACAGGTTGGGCCACATCAAGTCGGAATGTCCAAAGCTCAAGAACAAGGCACAAAATTCCAAGAAAGCACTCAACGCTACATGGGAGGAATCATCGGAGGAGGAAGACGAGCTCTACAACCTCATCTTCATGGCCAAGCCGACTAAACCAGAGGAGGAGTCTGAACTCGAGGAAGAGTCTGACTCCGGATCTGACGACGAGTCTCTATTCGAGACAAGCCACTAATCCGTATCTGGTTCAAAAGGTTCGCTCAAGATAAGTCAGTCATTAATTGATATGTTATATAATGCAATTAAGTTTTTAACTAGAAAGTTAGCTGTTGGGTTTCTCCGGCACCGAGGCGGGTGTATGTTCGAACATGTTTCGTAAATATGTGCACAGCGGAAGAAATAAAAGCAATAAATCTAATTTATTACAATACACACACCACACGCATGCAAGATACATCTTGTGTAGACATAATGATAGTTTCAAATTTTGCAATAAAAAGAAATTACACTAGTTATACTTTATGTATCACGTGCAGTAGGAATGACATCAACCGGAGCAACTCACGTTAGAATTGCCTCTATCCATATCCACGCCGAGTACCGTCGGGATAGCTTCACCAAGCTATGAGCCTCGTCTTCGTAGGAGTCACTAGCCTCGTGTCGAAAACGATGTGATCGAGAGAAGATCACAATCCGAATCAAAATTCGGATGCAAAAATGAGTCCCCAAAACTCGCTTCTCCGAAGAGGTATTCGTCAATCGATTGACGAATCCTTGATCCTCCACCTATGAGGATTGCCAGAGATCCAATCCCCAACAAGAAAGTTGCTGTCGGAGCTCCAAATGCCATCCAAACTATTGGACTATCCGAGCTACAAAAATCGCTTTTTTCGTTGCGGAAACCTCGGAAGCCCGGCCACAGATCCATGTGAAGTATAACAAAAATTACATGTATGTGTTTAAAACCTTAGATCTACCTTAGATTTTCATGAGAAGAGAATTACCCTTGATGTAACGCCCTTCGCTTATCCCGCTTGTCGAAATAGATTGCCGGAACTCGAGAGTGTCAAGTGTACACTCCTCTATTGGTATCCACACAAGCAATAGGTGGAGAAAAGACAATCTTGAGTGTGCTAGCACTCCTTGATAGTCTCGGCAATGGAGGATTGGGAGAGAAAGATAGGAAGAACCAAGGAAGAAGATAATGAAGTTACACACAAATAACTTCACACTAATGCTCACCATCAAAGTGGCCGACCACTTCATGGAAGGGGGGTTACATGCATGCATGTAACTCCAAGAGCCAAATGGCTCTTGGTCTCCCTCATGAGGTGGCACGCCATGATAAGTTCATGATTATGTGGAACATCATCATTGGCCAGCCCCCATGCCAAATCACCATGACATGGCAATTGGTCAAGTCAAAATTGACCATTCATCTTCCCTCTCAAGTCAAGTCAAACTTGACCTCTTATCTCCCATGGTTGATCAAATATAACCACTTGATTCAAGTCAATTTGATTTAATGAATCTCTATTCATTAATTTAAATTGACTTAATGAATCAAATCTAAATTAGACTCATTCAACACTTGAATCAAATTGAGTCTAACTCAATTAGTCTAATTTTGATTACTCTTAATCCAATTTGGTTTATCCCATGAACCTAATCCTCATGGTTCATCATATGAACCTAATATCCATCTAATTGCCCTTTGTGTGTGACCCTATAGGTTCTTGTAACGTTGGCAATGTCCCTAAACTAATTTAGGAACATAAGCAATGAGCGGTATCTAGCAACACATCATTGCTACCCAAGTTACAAGAATGTTGAGATCCAACATCACCTTTGTGACTACTAATTGTGACTCTCATAATATGTGACAATGTCCCTCTATCCTTGACATCTAGATCGACCAATTGAGGCATAGACCGTGTCATCCTCGGTACAATCTATATCTTGAACTCCAAGTAGACTCACTCTAATCAAATGAGCTCAATATCTCATATTGACTCATTTGGGCATGACCATGCACTTTGTGGTCTCACTCTATTAAGAATAACGATGTCACTCCCGTCATATAGGAGGGATAGATCCCATCTACATCACTCACATCCCTCCGCATAATTTTTTACATACCCAATAATCACCTTTATAGTCCACCCATTTACGGGTGACGTTTAACGAAGCCAAAGTATGCAACTCCTTATGTAGGGAACCATGCTGACTTCAGGTCTAAGGACTAATAGTCATACTAATAGCCACATGAGAAAGTATATGACACTCATATAATGATCCACGATACTTTCTCATGGCGGGTCATTCAGTATACATTCTCCAATGCATACCCATGTGTTAACTTGATATCTCATATCCATGACTTGTGAGATCAAGTCATCGAGTTGACCTACATGTTAGTCTCTACACATTGACATTGTCCCTGAATGTTAATACTTGACTAGGAATGATTAAGTGTAGTGTTCTCTATATAATCTCATTATCGATTCTGTTAGTAATATATGAGAGATGTCCTAAGGCAATCGCCTTATGTATAAACCATTTATATGATAAATGAAGATTCACTATTTGAGTATACATGTTTTATGTATTTGATTGGATCTTAAACTCATTTACTGAATGTCCACGATACGATTCACAGCATGAGAGAATTTGTGATTGGATCACAACTAGTGAGTATCTCTACATGTGTAATTGTGATATATCAGAATTATCCCTAGTCGATGAATTGATGGATTTGAACACCATCAATTCTGTCGAGACTAGCACGAGGTATACTCCTTGGTGTATCCAAGCAGCTGATTCTCACTGGCTGGAGACATAGTGATGTCCGGAGTTGATCGTGGATGCTAGTTATGGTAACTAGTTCATTGGAGTGACCAGCCGTAAGACTTCATATGGTTCTCTGCATATATAGATATGTCAATGAAGTTCTTACTGTGGCTTAAGTGTGATGTTCCTTTGACTTGCGGTATTCAAGTCATCTTGATCATGGAGACTTATGCTTTGACATCTTAAGCAAATATCTCTAAGGAGATGTGGACCCGGGATGATTGGGTATAAGTCGAAGTGATCGAAGGTGTTTGAATAGCCTATAAAGGATTCACCACTCCTTGCGAGGAGATGTATACCCATGGCCTCTCGTTGGATTGTTACTAAAGTCTTTGGCCAAAGCATTACATGTTTAGAGTAAGGTACTCTTCGATACATGTGGAGTAACTAGAATTCGTAGGACGAGGAAATGATACTTGGGCTAGGTGTGACGTAGTCAGCCTAGTGGGGACTGACACAATAGACCATGTCCTGAACCAAGTGGGTATAAGATGAGTGAAGGGAATGGGGCACGATTCATTCGAGCTCTTGAAGGGTTTGAAATAGTTACGGATCAGTTGATCTTTTGGTTAATTGGGGATCATGATGTACTACTAGGTGCCACTCATGATCGTTCTATAATTAATGGTTAATTTTAGACGGCCAACATATCCCGAGAACCTATTTGGTCACACGCACAACGAGTGTAATCCAAAGGATTTAAAACGAGCTTGAGAATGGGATTCTCAGACCGAGAGAAACTATGTTTGGTTGGACCAAACATAAAGCGAGCATGAAATTGTTTCAGTCGTAATGGAAGCGTGGATGGGCCGTGTCTTATGAAGACATAATGGATGGACCAAAATGGTTTGGTTCTAATCCAATGGATGAGAATAAACCAAAGGGTTTGGTTTATTTTAAACGAATGAACCAAAAGTTGGTTCGGTTCGTTTTAACTTAAAATAAACCATCATGGTTTGGTTTATTTTAACTTATCTTAATGGAGCGGGTTAACGGGCTTTATGGATATGATCCATTAACCATTAAGAGAATTAGTTCTCTATAAAAGAGGGCTTAATGGATAATTAAGCCCTAATCCAAACCCTAGCCCTTGGAGTTGCCGCCCACCCCTTGAAGAAGGTTTTCGGCGCCAACCCTAGTGAGCCGCCGCCCAACCTCTTGTGCCACCGTCCAACGGCGACCAAGCTTCAGCCGGTGAACCTCCGGCGACCCTCCGGTGATCTCCTCTAGGTTCGGTGATAAGGTGAGCTTCCATCTCTCCTTGGCCGGCCTCTATTCCTCCACCAAAAGCTGTCCAGTTTTTCTGGACAGCTTGTTTCTTTGTTGTCGGAGCGTCATTTGGATGACGGTTAGTGCTCCGATAGCGCCTAACTTACCGGGGATTTGATCTCCGGTAATCCTCTGAGGTGGAGGACGAAGGATTCGTCAAACGGTTGACGAATACCTCTCCGGAGAAGCGAGTTTTGAGAACTCGTTTTAGGATCCGAATTTGGATTCGGATCGTGATCATCTCTCGATCACGTCGTCTTCAACACGAGGCTAGTAACCCGTATGAAGACGAAGCTCGTGACTTAGCGAAGTCATCCCGAGGAGCTCGGCGTGGATACGGATAGAGATGATTCTTACGGGAATCGTTCCGGTTGATGCCGTTCCCGCTACACGTCATACGGAAGGTATAACGTAGATAATTTTCTTTTATTGCAAATTTTAATTTACGGTTATGTCTACACTTGTTGTAATATGCATGCGTGTGTTGTAATAAATATAGATTTATTATTTTTAATTGCTTCCGCTGTGCTCATGATTGCGAAACATGATCGAACACACACACGCCGCGGTGCCGGAAACCCAACAGATTCAACCAATCGATTGATATAGATAAGAACTTTCAACTCAAGGACGTTATTATACTTAGTTATTTGGCACCAATACAAGTAAATATAATAACCATGCCTTTATAAATAGAAATATGATACAATAAAGTCCATACAATAATCATCACATGATTGGCTCTAGGGATTTCACTAACAATCTCCCACTAGCACTAGTGTCAATCACCGTAGTATCTAATACCCAATGACCTAGTGTGACCATCATGCTTTTTCTGTGCCAAAGCCTTGGTCAAGGGATCTGCGATGTTACCCTCTGTGGGTACTCTGCAAATCTTCACATCTCCTCTATTGATAATCTCTCAAATGAGATGGAAGCGTCGTAGTATGTGTTTGGTCCACTGGTGTGAGCAAGGTTCCTTAGCCTGCGCAATCGCTCCATTATTGTCACAATAGAGCTCTATAGGATTTGCTATGCTAGGAACCACCCCAAGCTCAGTAATGAACTTGCGGATCCAAACTGCCTCCTTTGCTGCCTCTGATGCAGCGATATACTCGGCCTCTGTTGTAGAATCAGCAACTGTGTCCTGCTTCGAACTCTTCCAACTCACAGCACCACCATTCATGCAAAACACGAACCCTAACTGTGATCTATAATCATCCTAGTTAGTTTGGAAGCTGGCATCACTGTAACCCTTTATAGTTAGCTCCTCATCGCCTCCAAATATCAAGAAATATTCTTTATTCCTTCTCAAGTACTTAAGAATATTCTTGACTGCTATCCAGTGACGCTCACCTGGATCTGACTGGTATCTACTCGTCATACTCAAAGCATACGAGACATCAGGATGAGTACATAGCATGACGTACATGATAGATCCTATAGCAGATGCATAAGGGATCTTATCCATGCATTCTCTCTCCTCTCTAGAAGAGGGACTTTGAGTCTTCGAAAGACTCACACCAAGTGACATCGACAGAAGTCCCTTCATAGAATTCTACATGGCAAACCTGATGGGATGTATACTGAAAGCCTAGCTCTTTTGTATCGACATCTTTATTTTGAAATAAGAATCACATGATCATTGTTTGCACGTTATATTTATATGTGTGCATATTGTCTAATATTTTACATTGTAGATAACATGGTGCCTGGGTGCGGCACAGAAGATCATGTTATCAGTCCCTTGTAGAATATAAGTAGAGGCTCACAACCAAGATGATTTTGGACAAACCATTGGCATGGTTGTAGTGTAGCTTGGTATTGTTTTATCTTGAACATAGAGTTACACTAGTACACCTCGGTGTATTGAGCAGGACCGACATAGAGGTGATTCAATTTATTGCTGACTACATAATTGAATCGGACCTCGGATATTATGTTGTACATGCTCTTAATCCCGATATAATAACGGGCACATGTACTTAGTATTTATTTCTTTGATTTACCAGAGGGTGAGATTTCTATGGATTAAATCAATATGCCCGGTAAGTTGGGAAGTGATATTATTTACATGGTGTGCCGTTGATTATAGGAGGAATCCGTGTCCTATATATTAGGTTGATGATGTCCCCTTGAGGAGCTCATAAGGTTCATCATGTAAACCCTGCAGGTTGACTTAGTCAACATGATGATAAGGTTGAGTGGTACTACTCGAGGAGTTAGATGTTAATTAATTGATGGTCAGTAAATCAATTAATTGACGAACATTCGATATCTTAAACACGGGGAGATGGATGTACAAATAATATATGGAGCCCATATTAATTTATGGGGGTTGGTGAGGTAGTTCGATGATGATCCTCTAGTGGAATGGAACATCATTGATGGATCAAGTTTGTGTGGTTCCGATCCATCGGGTGGCCAAGACCCAACTCCTCCTCATGGTCCCTATCGTAGCCTTATATAAACCTCATGAAGTCTAGATCAAATGATGGAAAACAAATCTCTAGATCCGACGGTTAGGATTGAATCCCTAGAACCGACGGTGGAGATTAGATCTCTAGATCCGACGGTTGGGATTAAATTCCTAGAACCGACGGTTGAGATTAAATCTCTAGATCCGACGGTTGGGATTAAATTCCTAGAATCGACGGTTGAGATTAAATCTCTAGATCCGACGGTTGGGATTATTTCCTAGAACCGACGGTTGAGATTAAATCTCTAAATCCGACGGTTGAGATTAAAACCCTAGAACCGACGGTGGAGATTAAACCAAGGCCTAAACCTAACTCTATATAAAAGGGAGAGGAAAGGTTGGATAAGGTGGGCGTCAAGAAAATTGGGAATTAGTTCCTATATTTTTGGCTACCTCATCAATAACCAATTTTCTCCTAAGTTCTATATAAGGGAGCATGGGTTGGGCGGCAACTAAGTTTTATGGATGGTTCATGATGGATGCTAAGGAAATTAGGGTTTTGCCTAGCATTACTTGGGCGGCAAGCAACCTCAAGGAGGAAACCCTAATTAGGGTTTTGGTTCCTTAGGTTGGGCGGCCAAGGTGGTGGAGCTAGAGGGGGCGGCAACCTATGGATGAGCTTGTCTTCTTCCTTGGAGGTGGCTAGCTCCTAGATCTCTCCTCTCCACCATGCTTAGGCGGCAAGAAACCTATGGAGGAAACCCTAATTAGATTAGGGTTTGGCTCTTTGGATTAGGCGGCTAGGTTTGGAAGTTATAGTTGGCGGCAACTATAGGGAAGGGCTCATCTTCTTCCTTCTAAGGGTTGGCGCCACTACCTTCTCTTCCTCTACCGGCAAGAAATCCAAAGGAAGCTTGGTTGGGCGGCTAGGGTTTGGAAGGTAAGGTAGGTGGCAACTATAGGGGAAGTGTTCTTCTTCTTCCTAGGGTGTTGGCCGGTTCCTATCCTTTTTCCTATACCTTTGGTGGTGCCCAACCTATTCCTCTTTTCCCTTTGTTTTCCTCTTGGCCGGCGGCACTAGGAGCTAGGGTTTGTCCCTAGTTCGGTTGCTTGGTTGTTTCCATTATGTTCTCTCTATTCTTGGGGCCGGCGGCATCAATCCTTTGTGGATTGGTGGTTGGCTCAAGCAAGAAGGGAAAGAGAGTTCTTCATTCTTTGGATTGAAGAAGATCTAAGAAGCTTCAACTTGTGGAGGATCTTCGCCCACACGAAGTCTACAAGGAGGTTAGGACATACGATAGAAGATCAAGAGGTATAAAAGTTTTATAACTTTAATTTCAGATCTGAGCATGTTCTTATATATGATGATTATACATGTGTGTATATGAATATATATTGTATAATCATGGACCCCGAAGACAAACACAAAAACCGGCGATCCGTCCGTCGTCTCTTCCGCGGCTAACCGACTAGAAGAGTTGTGTTGCTTGAACAACTAGTTTGTTCAAGCGATCGCTCGAGTCGTTAGCACGACGACGAATTGGTTGTGCTTAGGAAACTCATCCCATCCGGATTAGTTTTCATTAGTGAAATTTTTAATCCGGGGACATGGGAGCCTATGAGCATTCCGAGGTATAGCACGATTGCCAACAATTGGTATCAGAGCTTCTGGGCAATACCAACATTTGGTATCAGAGCCACGGTTTCCGGTTTTGTGTGTTTTGGATTCGGTTACTTTCATGCACATATCATATATTGAGTATACCGGATAATAGTAGGATGTGCGTTGGCTAACTCTTTGTTGCAGGCATAAGATCCGACTATTATGGCTATATGTGTGTATGTGATTGTTTGTGTATGATTGTATATTATTAGAATCCTCGGGGTTGACGAGGCTAGACTAGTATTTAATTTTTTGTAATTAAATATGGCATTGTTTAGCCACTCTTTATTTTATTTTACTTTCGATCTAGATTTCATGTACACTCCCTCGTGGAGTATAGGATCGATGGATGTAAAATAAAATAGGTTTCATTCTCGGCTCGGATCTCCGGATGACTCGTACATGGCATAGGAGGAGCGGACGAGGTGGCGACACGACGGGACACATATTGGAGAACAATGCCATAATAGTTGGAAAAATTCTGATTTTTCCATATTTATTGCTGATTTGTTTTATATGCATGTTGTGTGTGCTTGAAAATTCCTCATTTTCAATCTACTAAGTGGGAGAGGGACATTTTAATTAATTCTCGCGGCCTCCATTACAATTTGACGTGTGATGCAAACAAACTTGTGTGTTGGCTCTGAGTGCCTTCCTCCCCGAGGACGGGTTTGTTTGCGGATCACTAGGTCAAATAATGGTTATAGGAAATTATCTAGGAGCGTGTGTACTTCCACAGAGGTAAGGCACATAATCCAAAATAATTCCCTTAGTATCGTGTAATGGTGCACACTTAGATGCAAATAAAAGTATCCTCCCCATAGGAGTCACTGCTTTTATTTGTAGGGCCAAAGAGGAACCAACTATTAATTTTATTTGTCAAAAAGTAAGGTTGACAAGATAATAAAATTAATGGGTAAAACCTCCTCTTACAAATGTAGAATTCGTATACGTCCACACAGAGTGGCATGCAAAATTCTCGGTGTTTTGAGGTGTTGGTTGATTTCGGAATTTTATTGTTTTGAGGAATCAATAATATTTGAAATCTAAAGTTTTGATCATTGTGATTCTTAGAATTTTCAAAATGACTTTGATCCACTTATTGTGATACTAAAGGAAATAAACTTACTGTACCCAAATAATGTTGATTGGAAAAGAATCTAGATGTTGTCTTATTTGCTAAGAAGTACAAGTATACACTCTTCAAAGAGTGTCCTCAAGCCATGGTTGCTCAAAAAGGTTTCTACTTCTAAGCCGAAAGGCTAGAAGAAGGAGAAACAAGGTGGAGCAAAGGTGGTGGGAGGATCTCAGGGAGGAGTGAAGAAGCCGAAAGGCAAGTACTTCACTTACTAGCAGACTGGACATAAGAAGGAGGATTGTCCCAATCCGAAGCAAGAGCAAAAGTATATCTTTTGGTCTAGTCGTTGAAACATGGTTAGCGGTGTTATCTACCGGCACCTGGTGTGTAGATACGAGAGCCACTAATCATGTCTGCAATGCTTTGCAGGGGTTCCAGGAAACCCGACGACTAGATAAAGGGGATATTACAATTTACTTGGGCAATGCCATGAAGATGGCGGCTATTGCAGTGGGAGATATTTTATTTATCTTTTGAGAAAAATAAAGTTTTGGTTCTTAAGAATTTTCTTTATGTATCTTTATTTAGAAAGAATTGTTTTCGGTTTCTAAATTATGGATGGATAATTTATTCCTTTTAATGACAGATTTGTTATGAAAGGAATAGGGATATTATCTATTCAGGTACATAGAAAGGAAATTAATAATTTGAACCACAAGCTCC
Source organism: Wurfbainia villosa (assembly GCA_025175895.1). Taxonomy (NCBI): domain Eukaryota; kingdom Viridiplantae; phylum Streptophyta; class Magnoliopsida; order Zingiberales; family Zingiberaceae; genus Wurfbainia; species Wurfbainia villosa. The sequence continues at coordinate 28,423,822 of CM046000.1, read as the reverse complement.
CACGATGCAAATTGAAGTTAAATAACTCATCTTCTAATTCCGATAAGAGAAAAGAACCTTCGAAGATGAACCAAACATATCTTTGGGATCTTAGGCTTGGTCATATTAACCTGAGCAGAATTCAAAGGTTGAAAGCTGATGGACCTTTGGGTTCATTAGTGGTGGAGGATCTCCCAACCTGCGAATCTTGCTTGGAGGGTAAGATGACCAAGAGGCCTTTCAAGGCCAAGGGGTATAGATCTAAAGATGTGTTGGAATTGGTTCATTCTGATGGTCCTATGTCTATCCAGGCAAGAGGTAGTTTTGAATATTTTGTCTTTTCATCATAGCGGTTATTCAAGATGACACTACGATCTGATCGTAGTGGTGAATACCTCTTGGGAGAGTTTAGGAACTACTTATCAGAGCTTGGGATTCAATCCCAATTGTCTGCACCTGGCACACCCCAGCAGAACGGTGTAGCAAAGCAAAGGAATAGGTCTCTTATGGAGATGGTTAGATTGATGATGAGTTATTCTGACTTGCCAGATCTGCTTCGAGGATATGCTCTAGATCTGACGGTGTACATTACGAACTTGGTTCCATCTAAATCAGTGCCTTCTAATCCCACGAGTTGTGGACCCGGAAAGCCTAGTCTAAGACATATTCGGATATGGGGAGTCCAGCACATGTGCTGAAGGCAGATACTGGTAAGTTGGAACCTCGTACAGAAGTATGCATGTTCGTTGGCTATCCCAAGGAGACGAAGGGTGGTTTGTTTTATAGTCCTAGAGATCAGAGGGTGATCGTTAGTACGAATGCCAGATTTCTAGAGGAGGACTATGTGATGAACCACAAGCCCACGAGTAGGATTGTTCTTGAGGAGTTGACAGGGGAAGTCCTGACTTCAGTACCACCGGTACAAGAGGATATACCACATGTCACTACACCGCGTGTCACATAGGATACACAGGTGATACCTCGTCGTAGTGGGAGGGTTGTGAGACAGCCTGATAGATTCATGTTCTTGGGAGAATCTTCCGATTTGGTCCCTGGCGAACATGAACCTGATCCCTGGACATATGACGAGGCAATCCAAGATATAGATGCAGTATCTTTGCAAAGTGCAATGAATCGAGATTGAATCTATGGATTCAAATCAGTCTGGGAGCTCCTATGCATAGCGGCTCATATGAATTTATGAGGTGTGATGATGGATGTCAAGGCACTTTCCTTAGTGGAAGTCTTGAGGAATCCATCTATATGAAGCAACCAGAGGGATTCATTGCTAAGGGCAAAGAGCATCTTGTATGTAAGCTTAATCGGTCCATTTATGGATTGAAGCAAGCTTCGAGGTCTTGGAACATCCGCTTTGAGGAGGTAAATCCAGTCTTATGGATTTATTCAAAGTGCGGATGAGTCTTGTGTATACAAGAGATGTGACGGAAACGTAGTGGTATTTTTGTACTATATGTAGATGACATTTTGGTGGTTGGCGACAACATCGAAGTGTTATCAGACGTAAGGGTATGGTTGTCCAATGAGTTTGATATGAAGGACTTGGGAGAGGTGAGACACATCCTTGGGATCGAGGGATCACTGGAAAAGGATGTTGTACTTATCCCAAGCTTCATACATAGGCACGATTATGGATCGTCTTAGCATGCAAAACTCCAAGAAAGGTTTTCTACCTTTCAGGCATGGAGTCCCTTTATCTAAGGAGATGTGTCCTAGATCATCTGAGGAGATAGAGGAGATGAAGGCGGTTCTTTATGCTTCGGCAGTAGGAAGCCTCATGTATATGATGCTATGTATGAGACCCGATATCTGCTTTGCCATAGGCATGGTCAGCAGATATCAGAGTAATCGGAGACAGGACATTGATGCGGTAAAGCATATATTGTAGTGCCTGAGAAGGACTAGGGATTATATGCTAGTTTGCAGGCGGACCAATTACTTACTGGGTTACATGGTCGATTTCCAATCGATAGGGATATGATAAGTCTACCTCAGGGTTTGTGTTTACTTTGGGAGGTGGAGCCATAGTATGGAAGAGTGTCTAGCAGAAATGCGTGGTGGACTCTACCATGGAAGTGTGTATGGCGACCTCTAAGGCAAAAGAAGGGTGGCTCAGAACTTCTGATGGACTTGGATGTGATTCTTGGTTTGCCCGAACTATCACAATTTATTGTGATAATAATGGTGCGCTTGCAAACTCAAGGAACCACGAGCCCATAAGGCTAGTAAACACATAGAGCAAGTACCACGATACGAGAAATCGTAAAGGAGGTAGAAGTTCTTCGCCAAGATTGCATCGAGGATGACACTGGTAGACCCTTTCACTAAGGCCCTCGCGAGAGCTTTGATAGGCATGTGGAGGGAAGGGGAATCAGATGTATGGCAGTAAGAGGACAGCATAGTCTTTTAGTATAAGTGGGAGATTGATGGGATGTATACTGAAAGCCTAGCTCTTTTGTATCGACATCTTTATTTTGAAATAAGAATCACATGATCATTTTTTGCACGTTATATTTATATGTGTGCATATTGTCTAATATTTTACATTGTAGATAACATGGTGCCTGGGTGCGGCACAGAAGATCATGTTATCAGTCCCTTGTAGAATATAAGTAGAGGCTCACAACCAAGATGGTTTTGGACAAACCATTGGCATGGTTGTAGTGTAGCTTGGTATTGTTTTATCTTGAACATAGAGTTACACTAGTACACCTCGGTGTATTGAGCAGGACCGACATAGAGGTGATTCAATTTATTGCTGACTACATAATTGAATCGGACCTCGGATATTATGTTGTACATGCTCTTAATCCCGATATAATAACGGGCACATGTACTTAGTATTTATTTCTTTGATTTACCAGAGGGTGAGATTTCTATGGATTAAATCAATATGCCCGGTAAGTTGGGAAGTGATATTATTTACATGGTGTGCCGTTGATTATAGGAGGAATCCGTGTCCTATATATTAGGTTGATGATGTCCCCTTGAGGAGCTCATAAGGTTCATCATGTAAACCCTGCAGGTTGACTTAGTCAACATGATGATAAGGTTGAGTGGTACTACTCGAGGAGTTAGATGTTAATTAATTGATGGTCAAGATCAATTAATTGTGAACATTCGATATCTTAAACACGGGAGATGGATGTACAAATAATATATGGAGCCCATATTAATTTATGGGGTTGGTGAGGTAGTTCGATGATGATCCTCTAGTGGAATGGAACATCATTGATGGATCAAGTTTGTGTGGTTCCGATCCATCGGGTGGCCAAGACCCAACTCCTCCTCATGGTCCCTATCGTAGCCTTATATAAACCTCATGAAGTCTAGATCAAATGATGGAAAACAAATCTCTAGATCCGACGGTTAGGATTGAATCACTAGAACCGACGGTGGAGATTAGATCTCTAGATCCGACGGTTGGGATTAAATTCCTAGAACCGACGGTTGAGATTAAATCTCTAGATCCGACGGTTGGGATTAAATTCCTAGAACCGACGGTTGAGATTAAATCTCTAGATCCGACGGTTGGGATTAAATTCCTAGAACCGACGGTTGAGATTAAATCTCTAAATCCGACGGTTGAGATTAAAACCCTAGAACCGACGGTGGAGATTAAACCAAGGCCTAAACCTAACTCTATATAAAAGGGAGAGGAAAGGTTGGATAAGGTGGGCGGCAAGAAAATTGGGAATTAGTTCCTATATTTTTGGCTACCTCATCAATAACCAATTTTCTCCTAAGTTCTATATAAGGGAGCATGGGTTGGGCGGCAACTAAGTTTTATGGATGGTTCATGATGGATGCTAAGGAAATTAGGGTTTTGCCTAGCATTACTTGGGCGGCAAGCAACCTCAAGGAGGAAACCCTAATTAGGGTTTTGGTTCCTTAGGTTTGGCGGCCAAGGTGGTGGAGCTAGAGGGGGCGGCAACCTATGGATGAGCTTGTCTTCTTCCTTGGAGGTGGCTAGCTCCTAGATCTCTCCTCTCCACCATGCTTAGGCGGCAAGAAACCTATGGAGGAAACCCTAATTAGATTAGGGTTTGGCTCTTTGGATTAGGCGGCTAGGTTTGGAAGTTATAGTTGGCGGCAAACTATAGGGAAGGCTCATCTTCTTCCTTCTAAGGGTTGGCCGGCCACTACCTTCTCTTCCTCTACCTTGGGCGGCAAGAAATCCAAAGGAAGCTTGGTTGGGCGGCTAGGGTTTGGAAGGTAAGGTAGGTGGCAACTATAGGGGAAGTGTTCTTCTTCTTCCTAGGGTGTTGGCCGGTTCCTATCCTTTTTCCTATACCTTGGTGGTGCCCAACCTATTCCTCTTTTCCCTTTGTTTTCCTCTTGGCGGCACTAGGAGCTAGGGTTTGTCCCTAGTTGGTTGCTTGGTTGTTTCCATTATGTTCTCTCTATTCTTGGGGTCAAGGCATCAATCCTTTGTGGATTGGTGGTTGGCTCAAGCAAGAAGGGAAAGAGAGTTCTTCATTCTTTGGATTGAAGAAGATCTAAGAAGCTTCAACTTGTGGAGGATCTTCGCCCACACGAAGTCTACAAGGAGGTTAGGACATACGATAGAAGATCAAGAGGTATAAAAGTTTTATAACTTTAATTTCAGATCTGAGCATGTTCTTATATATGATGATTATACATGTGTGTATATGAATATATATTGTATAATCATGGACCCCGAAGACAAACACAAAAACCGGCGATCCGTCCATCGTCTCTTCCGCGGCTAACCGACTAGAAGAGTTGTGTTGCTTGAACAACTAGTTTGTTCAAGCGATCGCTCGAGTCGTTAGCACGATGACGAATTGGTTGTTCTTAGGAAACTCATCCCATCCGGATTAGTTTTCATTAGTGAAAATTTTAATCCGGGGACATGGGAGCCTATGAGCATTCCGAGGTATAGCACGATTGCCAACAATTGGTATCAGAGCTTCTGGGCAATACCAACAAAACCGTAGTAATACCGTATCAATATATGTACTCTGACTTAGGCCAAGCAATCTCTTAGATCTATCTCTATAGATCTTGATGCCTAGAATACAGGCTACTTCACCTAAGTCCTTCATTGAGAAGCACGTCCCCAGCCAAGTATTCACAGACTGTAGCGAAGGGATGTCATTCCCAATGAGTAGTATGTCATCCACATACAATACAAGGAAGACAACTGTGTTACCATTAACCCTCTTGTAGACATAGGGTTCATCTTCGTTCTTGATGAAACAAAAATATTTGATCGCATCATCGAATCAAAGATTCCAGCTCCAAGAAGCTTGCTTTAGCCCATAAATGGACCTTTGCAGCTTGCATACTTTCCCAGTATGCTGTGGATCTACAAAACCCTCAGGTTATGTCATGTACACATCCTCGAGCAAGTTTCCATTCAGAAATATGGTTTTGACGTCCATATGATAGATCTCATAATCGTGGTATGCTGCAATAGCAAGCATGATCCGAATGGACTTAAACATCGCCACTGGAGAAAAGGTTTCATCATAGTCAATACCATGAATTTGCTTGAAACCTTTAGCCACCAATCAACCCTTATACGTATGCGTAAGTCCATCCATGTCAGTCTTTCTCTTAAAGACCCACTTATACCCAATGGGTTTGACGGCCTCAGGTGGATCAACCAAAGTCCATACTTGGTTGGTGTACATGGATTCCATCTCGGATCTCATGGCCTCTAGCCATTTCTCAAAATCTGGGCTCATCACAGCTTCCTTATAGGAGGTAGGCTCATTCTAAATGAGCATAACGTCATCATGGTCAGACAAAATAAATGAGTATCTCTCAGGCTGACGACGTACCCTATCAGACCTGCGAAGAGGTAGGTCTACCTGAACAGGTGGTTGTTCCACAACTCTTTGTGCAATAATCTCATCACCCACAACACTTTGTGGTTCATGTTCAACCTCCATCAAGGCCTCAGTGCTATGGTCCTTCTCTTGAATTTCTTCAAGATCGAACGTACTCCAACTAGTTTTTCTAGAAACAAAATCTCTTTCTAGAAAACCCCCAATCTTTACCACAAACACTTTGTGCTGACTGGGAATATAGAAGTAATATCTTTTAGTCTCCTTGGGATATATAACAAAATAGAACTTATCGGATTTGGGTCCCAGTTTGTTTGAGACTTGACGTCGAACGTAAGTCTCACAACCCTAAATCCTCATGAAATACATCTTGGGATATCTTCCTGTCCATATCGTATATGGTGTCTTTATCACAACCTTGGATGGAACACGGTTAAGTGTGAAGGCTGTTGTGTCTAGAGCATATCCCCAAAAGGATATAGGAAGATCTGTGTGACTCATCATAGATCGTACCATATCTAATAGGGTACGATTTCTCCTTTCGGATACACCATTCCACTGTGGTGTTCCAGGAGTAGTGAGTTGGGATAGAATCCCACACTCAGCTAGATAGTCACGAAACTCATGGCTAAGGTATTCACCACCTCGATCTGATCGAAGTATCTTAATACTCTTGCCAAGTTGGTTTTGTACTTCATTCTTGAATTCTTTGAACTTTTAAAAGGATTCTGATTTATGTGTCATTAGATACATATAACCATATCTACTGAAGTCATCAGTAAATGTAATGAAGTACCTGTAACCACCTCTAGAAGCAACATTGAAAGGACCGCATACATCACTATGTATAAGTCCTAACAAATATGTTGCTCTCTCGCTGTGTCCACTAAAGGGAGTCTTGGTCATCTTTCCTAAAAGGCAAGACTCGTATGTCTCATATGATTTAAAATCAAATGAGTCCAGTAACTCATCCTTATGGAGCTGAGATAAGCGACTCTCATTTATGTGACCTAAGCGACAATGCCAGAGATAGGTTTCGTTCAACTCATTTGACTTGAACCTTTTGGTACTTATGTTATAGATGGGGCTCTCTAAGTCTAGAAAGTAGAGTCCGTTCATTAGAGGTGCACTACAATAGAACATATCATTTAAATAAACTGAACAACATTTGTTCTTTATTATAAATGTAAATCCTTTCTTGTACAAACAAGAAACCAAAATTATGTTCTTAGTTAAAGCAGGCACATAATAACATTCATCTAGTTCTAGTACAAGACCAGAGGACAGAGATAGATTATAAGTTCCTACAGCAACAACACCAACTCTTGCTCCATTGCCTACTCGTAGGTCCACCTCGCCCTTTGTCAATGTCCTACTATTTCTCAGTGCCTGCACATTGGTACAAATGTGAGATGCACATCCGGTATCTAATACCCATGATGAAGAAATAGATAAATTGACTTCTATAACATTTATACCTGAAGTAGAAGTCTCACTTCTCTTCTTCTTAAGATCTTCCAGGTATGCTTTGCAGTTACGCTTCCAGTGTCTAGCTTCCTTGCAGTGGAAGCAAGTCACTTCTTTGGCCACCCCTCCTTTGGGTTTCAGTTCTTTGCCTTTGCCCTTGGCTTGGGACTTTCCCTTACCTTTAGGCTTGCCCTTGCCTTTCTTCTTTTGCACCATCAAAATGGAGTCAGATTTTCCCTTCTTAAGGTTGAGCTTAGTAGTTCTCAACATGCTGAGAATCTCAGGCAGTGGCTTATCAATTTCATTTATGTTGTAATTCATGACAAATTGATTATAGCTTTGTGGCAAAGATTTCAAGATCAAGTTAGTGGCCAACTCTTGGCCAAGTGGGAATCCCAACCTCTGTAGGTTTTCTATGTACTCAATCATCTTGAGTACATATGGACCTACGGGAGTCCCATCTTGCATCTTGGACTGAAACAATGCCTTAGAGATCTCATATCTCTCGTGCCTTGCTTGTCCTTGATATAGTTGACGAAGATGTTCAACCATATCATAAGCATTCATGAACTCGTGTTGCTTCTGAAGCTCAGAGTTCATGGTCACGAGCATGAGACATGACACATCTAATGCATCATCTTGATGCTTCTTGTAAGCATCTTTGTCAGTTCGCGAGGTAGTGGCAGGAGGTGCCTCCGGAATGGGCTGCTCCAGGATGTACAGTTTCCTTTCTTGGATGAGAACAATTCTCAGGTTCCTATACCAGTCTAGGAAATTTGCTCCATTGAGCTTGTCCTTCTCAAGGACAGAACGTAGGGAGAGAGTGTTTGTGTTTGTCGACATGGTAATCTACAACATACACAATGCAGAAAATTAATATCATATTCCATTTATCATTTAATTAGGCCTTTAAATAAATGATGCTCCCACTGAATTATAGGACTTTTGTAGAATCAAGTTATGGATGTGGTCAAACCATATTACTAGATTCATACAAACATGCTATAATTCTTGCAGGACAAGATCCACATCATATTAGGCCTTGAGTTAGCTTTGGATAAATAGCCCAAGACTTAGTATGATCGGTAGGTAACACATTACCGATTACATCTCTATGCAACTCTTGTTTATAGGATCAAGACTCACATTTATAAAAGACCTTGAGTTAGCTTGGGCTAAATCACCAAAGATTTAGTGTAAATGCGATCTTATCCTATCTTTCCAACGGTTGGAATATGCCTATAGTTTTACTCGATCCAATTGAGTTAACTAGTTTTTACTCAATCTAATTGAGCTTACTCTAACCCAAGCCATGATAGGCGGAACCAAGATTGTCCCTCCACACCCTACCAAGATAATATGCATTGCTCTGCTTTGGCAAATTCAACAACTACAAATGATCGAGGTAGTGATGGGTATTAAGACTTGGTAGGCATTTTCGAGTTGATTCGATTAGGATATAATCTAATCGTGAATGTGTATCATATACGCATCAAGGCCTTTATTACCCTACACTAGCATCATCAAGGCCTTTATTACCCTACACTAGCATGCATCACATACATACAAGCATTATTCTAGCATGCATCATATACATACAAGAAAAATATCCTAGCATGCATCATATACATACAAGCAAAATTTACTAGCATGCATCACATACATACAAGCAAAACAAATATATATATATATATATATAAATTAATTCTGATTTGGTCATGGCCCTACTACGATCTTCTCAAGCCAGTGAGAAGATTGGATGGTCAACCTAGGGTTAGCGGCTTCTCCAAGCACCTCTTTTGACCGCCATGTGTCGTCGTCACCCTTCTCGTAACTCCGTCTACTAGTGGACCTTCCATCGCTCCATTTTGTATATTACAAATATGAAACTTGAGTTACATTCGAGTCTAAAACTATTTACAACTAGAATTTTAAAAGAAGAGGCACGATGCACAGGTCGCATACCCTATACAACATGCACAACCACAAAAATGGCACACAGGCTGTATTATGAATTACAACACATTTATCATCCAATAATATTAGGGTTCTTTGGCCATGAACATCATAGAATTATACATAATTCTAAATTATGTATATTACAGAAATTTCTATAATTTTTTTCTATTTGTTTTTCAATTTTATGAGTCACATCTCCGTACTAGTCCCGCTAAGCGATTTCCGAGTGCAATATCGGGACAATGCCCCTTTCGGGGTTAGGGGCAGCGCCCCTACTCACAAAATGAACTTTACGAGTGTCCCATCTAGATCTTAGAGCGACTTAAGTCGCTGTCCCAAAAACCTAAAACAAGATATCGTCATTCTGGAGAGTTTTTCTCGGTGGTTGAAGCCTACAAGTGTCCCAACACTTGTTGCTTCGACTCTTCGAGAAAAATACCCAAAAAATCTATAAAAATAGGAAATTTATAGAAACTTAAATATCTGTAATTTTTATATCTAATACAAAAACTACAAAAATTAAAACACATACATGCTTCGCACGTGGCTCTGATACCACTGTTGGACTATCCGAGCTGCAAAAATTGCTTTTTACGTTGCGGAAACCTTGGAAGTCTGGCCACGGATCCGTGCAAAGTATAACAAAAATTACATGTATGTGTTTAAAACCTTAGATCTACCTTAGATCCACATGAGAAGAGCATTACCCTTGATGCAACGCCCTTCGCTTATCCCGCTTGTCCAAATGGATTGCCGGAACTCGAGAGTGTCAAGTGTACACTCCTCTATTGGTATCCACAAAAGCAATAGGTGGAGAAAAGACAATCTTGAGTGTGCTAGCACTCCTTAATAGTCTCGGCAATGGAGGATTGGGAGAGCAAGAGAGGAAGAACCAAAGAAGAAGATGATGAAGTTACACACAAATAACTTCACACTAATGCTCACCATCAAAGTGGCCAGCCACTTCATGGAGGGGGGGGGGGGGGTTACATGCATGCATGTAACTCCAAGAGCCAATGGCTCTTGGTTTCCCTCATAAGGTGGCACCCCATGATAAGTTCATGATGATGTGGAACATTATTATTGGTCGGCCCCCATGCAAAATTACCATGACATGGTAATTGGTCAAGTCAAAATTGACCATTCATCTTCCCCCTAAAGTCAAGTCAAACTTGACCTCTTATCACCCATGGTTGATCGAATCTAAGCACTTGATTCAAGTCAATTTGATTTAATGAATCTCTATTCATTAATTTAAATTAACTTAATGAATCAAATCTAAATTAGACTCATTCAACACTTGAATCAAATTGAGTCTAACTCAATTAGTCTAATTTGGATTACTCTTAATCCAATTTGGTTCATCCCATGAACCTAATCCTCATTGTTCATCATATGAACCTAATCTCCATCTAATTGACCTTTGTGTGTGACCCTATAGGTTCTTGTAACGTTGGCAATGTCCCTAAACCAATTTAGGAACATAAGCAATGAGCGGTATCTAGCAACACATTATTGCTACCCAAGTTATAAGAATGTTGAGCTCCAACATCACCTTTGTAACTACTAATTGTGACTCTCACAATATGTGACAATGTCCCTCTATCCTTGACATCTAGATTGACCAATTAAGGCATAGACCGTGTCATCCTTGGTACAATCTATATCTTGAACTCCAAGTAGACTCACTCTAATCAAATGAGCTCAATATCTCATATTGACTCATTTGAGCATGGCCATGCACTTCGTGGTCTCACTCTATCAAGAATAACGATGTCAATCCCGTCATATAGGAGGGATAGATCCCATCTACATCACTCATATCCCTCTGTATAATTTGTTAAATACCCAGTAATCGCCTTTATAGTCCACCCATTTACGGGTGACGTTTGACGAAGCCAAAGTATGCAACTCCTTATGTAGGGAACCATGGTGACTTCAAGTCTAAGGACTAATAGTCATACTAATAGCCACATGAGAAAGTATATGACACTCATATAACGATCCACGATACTTTCCCATGGCGGGTCATTCAATATACATTCTCCAATGCATACCCATGTGTCAACTTGATATCTTATATCCATGATTTGTGAGATCAAGTCATCGAGTTGACCTACATGCTAGTCTCTACGCATTAACATTGTCCCTGAATGTTAATACTTGACTAGAAATGATTAAGAGTAGTGTTCTTTATATCATCTCATTATCGATTCAACTAATCGATTGATATAGATAAGAACCTTCTACTCAAGGACATTATTATACTTAGTTATTTGACACTAATACAAGTAAATATAATAACCATGCCTTTATAAATAGGAATATAATACAATAAAGTCCATACAACAATCATCACATGATTGTCTCTAGGGCTTTCACTAACACAAACGATGCTCCGACAAGAAGGAAGCAAGTTGTCCAAAAATTGGACAGCTTGGTGGAGAACTTGGTGTAGGCCAAAGGAGAAGGGTCGGCTGGTCCTTGGTTACGAGACCCAAGGAGGGTCGCCGGAGAATCGTCGATAGCAGCAGAAGGCCGACGGCAGCAGGTGGCGTCGACGACAACACCTCTTGGGCGGCAAGAGCAAGGAGGAAAAGGAAAGGAGGCTAGGTTTTCCAAAACCCTTGAACCAATTAATTCTCTTTGAAAAACCCTTAAGCCATATTTTTATAGAGAACAAATTCTCCTAATGGTTATTGGTTCATAACCAAAACCCATTAACCCGCTCCAATAACTTAAGTTAAAATAAACCAAACCACGTTGGTCTATTTTAAGTTAAAATGAACCGAACCAACTTTGGTTTATTTTCCACCATTGGATTAGAACAAAACCAATTTGGTTTATCCATCATGTCTTCAAAAGACACAGCCCATCCATGCTTTCGTTGCGAGTGAAATAATTTCATGCTCGCTCCTTGTTTGGTCCAACCAAATCTAGTTTCTCTCGTTCTGAGAATTTCATTCTCAAGCTCGTTTTAAAAATCTTCGGATTACGCTCGTTGTGCATGTGACCAAATAGGTTCTCGATTTATGTTGGTCGTCTATAATTAACCATTAATTATAGAACGATCATGAGTGGTACCTACTAGTACATCATGATCCCCAATTAATCGAAAAATCAACGATTGATCCCAGAACCATTTCTGAAACCCTTCAGCTACTACAATGAATCGTGCCCCATTCCTTTCACTCATCTTATACCCACTTGATTCAAGACATGGTCTATTGTGTCATTCCCTACAAGGTTGACTATGTCACACCTAGCCTAAGTATTACTTCCTCATCCTCCGGATTCTAGTTACTGCACATGTATCCAAGAGTATCATACAAAAAGTGCCCTGGCACGGTGGATGGCAGGGCACCGTGCCATGGCACTTTTTGTGCTAGGGCACTGTACCAGGGTGATGCGCTAGGGCAAGACTCATCGTTCACCAAGAGGTTCAGGGCACTGCTCCATGACACCAGGGCACTGCTTCAAGATACAACCAGAGCATTGAGCCAAGGTGCAGTGAGGGCGGTCTAGCAGCAGAGCGGTCCAACTCCAACTTAATCCAAGTGGCAGGCTACGCTCCTTGCGGCCAGGGCACTGTAGCACCCAGGAAAATTGTTTTTTTTAGGGTGAATAGGCCGCCCATAATGGCTTATCTAGTCCATAGCAAACGGTATGGTAAAGACACTACAAATCCATTTTTATGGCTGAGGCTTGGCCAATAAGCCTACTAGAGGTGAATAGACCCACCTGAAAGGCCTATCTAGTCCATAGCAAACGACTACAGTAAAGACAAGGCAAATCCGTTAATGGCTGGTCACTTGCCAAAAGCGACAAATGGTTGAAGGGACACCATGCGAGGTGGATAGAGCGAGGAGGTACACATGGAGAGGCAGATGCAGGAGGATAATACCCGTGGGCGGGATAGAGTAGCATGGTAGATGCACCTACGCTACGCATAGGAGCAGGACATGGATGGTTTGGTGTATGGTTTGATGTACTCATGAGAGAGCTAGTACATATGAGAGATGAGGTACCCTTGAGAGCACATGTACACCCCCCCTCGAAAACAGCTCAAATCTGACACTTCGTCAGACATGACATGAGCATGTGTCCCGGGCTTTTGTATGATTGTGCTTTTCTTTGATGATATATATTTACCTTTCATCAAAAAAAAAAGTATCATACTCTAAAAATATAATGCTTTGGCCAAAGACTTTAGTAACAATCCGATGAGAGGCCATAGGCTATACATCTACTCACAAGGAGCGGTGAATCCTCTGTAGGCTATTCAAACACCTTCGTCTACTTCGACTTATACCCTATCATCTCGGGTCCACATCTCCTCGGAGATGCTTGCTTAAGATGTCAAAGCATAGGTCTTCATGACCAAGATGACTTGAATACCTCAAGTCGAAGGAACATCACACTTTAGCTGTTGTAAGAACTTCATTGACATATCCATATATGCAGATAACCATATGAAGTCTTACAGCTGGTCACTCCAATGAACTAGTTACCATAACTAGCATCCACGATTAACACTGAAGATCACAATGTCTCCAGCCAGTGAGAATCATCTGCTTGGATACACCAAAGAGTATACCTCATGCTAGTCTCGACAGAATTGATGGTGTCCAAATACATCAATTCATCGACTAGGGATAATTTCAATACATCACAATTACACATGTAGAGATACTCACTAGTTATGATCCAATCACAAATTCTCTCATACTATGAATCGTATTGTGGACATTCAGTAAATGAGTTTAAGATCTAATCAAATACATGAAAACATGTATACTCAAATAGTGAATCTTTATTTATCATATAAATGGTTTAAACATAAAGCGATTACCTTAGGACACCTCTCTTATATAACTAACAAACTCCCACTTGGCCTATTGCCAATCGCCACGGTATCCAATACCATAAGCCCTAACATGACCCTTAAACTTACTTTGAGGTAAGGCTTTAATTAAAGGGTCTGCTAAGTTCCTTTCAGTGGGAATCTTGTCGATTTGTATTTCTTTCCTACTTATGATCTCTCTGATCAAATGATAGCGGGGAAGCACATGTTTGGATCGTTGATGAGACCACATCAAGTTCAGAGATGAACTTATCGATCCAAACCGCTTCCTTTGCTGCTTCCGAAGCTGCAATGTATTCTGCCTCAGTGGCAGAATCCCCTATGGTGTCTTGCTTAGAACTTTTCCAACTCATTGTGCCTCCATTCAAGGTGAACACGTACCCAGACTGAGACCTGGAATCATCCTTATCTGTCTAGAAGCTGGCATCCGTATACTAGCATATTACCATATCACCTTCTCCGTATATTAGGAACACATCCATAGTTCTTCTTAAGTACTTAAGGATTATCTTAACAGCCGCCCAATGATCCATTCCTATATCAGACTGATATCTTCTTGTGACACTTAGAGCATACAATACATCCGGCCTCATACATAACATGACATACATGATAGATCCTATAGCAGATTCATAGGGAATCTTACTCATGCAAATCCTCTTGTCTTCTGTGCACGGACACATAGACTTCGAAAGGTGTATCCCATGCCTGATGGGAAAGAAACCTTTCTTTGATTCCGACATGCTAAACCTTTTTAGTACTCGGTTTATATATGTAGACTGCGAAAGACCAAGCAACCTTTTCGATCTATTTCTATAGATCTTGATCCCGAAGATGTAGGTCGCTTCTCCCAGGTCATTCATGGAGAATGTTTTGGATAACCAAATTTTAACCGACTGTAAGACAGATACATCGTTTCCTATAAGTAATATGTCATCGACATACAATACTAGGAACATGACTGTCACGCCCTGAGAGGGGTACTTGTCCGACAAAAATCGGACAACAACTCCCCTATACTGCGGACAATTGAAACCTATATACAAGGCCCACATGACCCACTATACATCGGCCGACATGGCCGAAACATAAAACCACAATGAATATAATATATAGGCCTCAGATCAACAACCCAAGTACATACTAAGTCTAAAACTTCTAGACTCACCTCTTCTGCCATCTAAGCATGAATACACAACCACACACACACAACAAAAACCAATCGAATAAGAAGACCATAAAAACATAGTCAAGTACCACCAAAACAATCACGAGTATAAAGTATTACAAGTTTAAAACATAGAGTCATAGTGATAAAAAATGCGGAAAACTAAAAAGGAAATAATGGAGTCGTCAGATTAGGGGACTGGCAACTGGACCCTTCGAAAGGCTTCATCCTGAAATAAAAGAGATATCAACAGAGTGAGTAAAACTCAACGGATATCTAATAGTAATGCATATTAAACTATAAGTAGCAATAATAATCCTACTGGTACAGTTTCTCGACAATAAACAAAATAATACTTATACATACCTGATACTGTACATACCAGAATCACCTAAGATGACATAGGATACATCCATACAAGAAAATGTAGAATCACCAAAACAAACTACATAATACCTCCTATATGTGCATGACAATCATATGCAACAAGCAATGCCTATAGTAAAAATGTATACACATGATGCAATGACCTGTGTCACCCATGACGCCAGTTAAGCCACCGACATGTCATGTGTGCCAGCCGAGTGGGTAGGGCTGTGACAACTATGCACTCTGCCATCACTACACCTATGTGACCGAGTGGATAGGATGCTGGCGGAGTATCACCCTCCTACCCCATGTATATATATGAAGGACATCACCTCGTCTCACAACGAAGGAGGGATCCTTATCTACTACCATGTCGCAATACCAATATCCTGAACGACCACCGTGGAGCCCTGACAGAGCAACTACACACACACTCCTGAAATAATGCAAGACGCCGAGGAGCCAATGATCGTCAGTCATGCAATAATGCAAGATGGTGCATGTCACTAATGCACGATACACCTATCAATCCGTGGCTATGTATGATATGTACCAATAGGAGCATATATCAACTAACCTAAGTACATAAGTCTATGTACACATGCAAGGTATATCCATTATTCATTCAATGCCTAGTATGTAAGGTATGTCACTAATCTAGTGCTGAATAAACAAATGACAAGTATCAAAGTGATAGAGCATCAATATAATAAGCATATGAAAAGGCTACAACACGTACTAGGTAGTGACATACTAGGGTAGTTAAAAGCATAGAAAACTATTACTAGTTATAGTATACGATGCACAGTAATATGACAATATCTAAAAGAAGATAAGTCAAAGATACCCGCCTACTATGAAGACTATCAACTGTCTTTATGCCTGTGGACCTGTCTCATGATCGAAACTTGCATATAACATAATTACCATAAAATCCTAGCACAGCTAATATTCGACTAAAATCTACATCGACCCCGTATTCACTTAATCTATCGAATACGAGTACAACCTCTCGACAACCCCACCACACCTCAGCAACCGCCGAGTTTACCTCAACAAAACAACTATTTGGATGTATACTGAAAAGTCTATCTTTTGTATGAACATCTTTATTTTTGAAATAAGAATCACATGATCATTGTTTGCATATTTATGGTTATCCATATTGTCTGATACATTACATTGTAGAAAATATGGTGTGTAGTGTCACACGGGAGATCATGTTATCAGTTTCTTGTACAGTATAAGTAGAGGCTCACAACCGAGATGGTTTTGGACAAACCATTGGTATTATTGTAGTGTGATTTGGTATTGGTTTGTCTTGACCATAGAATTACACTAGTACACTTTGTGTGTATTGAGCAGGACCGACTTAGAGGTGATTCAATTTATTACTGACTACATAATTGAATTGGACCTTGGATATTATGGTGTACATGCTCTTAATCCCGATATAATAACGGGCACATATACTTAGTATTTATTTCTTTGATTTACCAATGGGCGAGATTTATATATTAAATCGATAGGCTCAGTAAGTTGGGAAATGATATTAGTTATATGGTGTGTCGTTGATTATAGGAGGAAACCATGTCCTATATATTAGGATGATGATGTCCCCTTGAGGAGCTCATAAGGTTCAACATGTAAACCCTGCAGGTGGACTTGGTCTGGCATGATGATAAGGTTGAGTGGTACTATTCATGGAGTTAGATGTTGATTAATTAATTGTCAGTAAATTAATTAATTGACGGGCATTCGAGATCTTAAATGTTAGGGCAATCTCTTGCCATGATAAGGTTTTGATGTGTGTGGCAAAGGGTTTAAGTTAGGTTGGTATTGTTATTTGATATGTGCGTTGGAGTCTTGCAGGACTTAGTAATTCGCACATGGAGCCTTGGTGGGTTCACCCTCACAACCTCGGACCTTGAGTTGGTGAAGGATGACTTTGCGGAAGTCGTGCGCTTGGAGCATCCGAGGGACCACCGGACGAGATGACTTGAAGTGAAGCCAAGGAAGCAGACTTCGGAGGCAAGAGACGTGAAGGAGCATTGCAGAGTCGTGCGCCTGTGTAACGCCCGTGAAATTCTAGCAATTTTACGAGAATTTTTGGCTTTATGATGATGGGCTTTATGTAGGCCTTTTTGGAGAAATAAAAGAAAATAAGCCAAAAAGAGATGCAAAGCCTAGGAATTGAACCCCCCACCTCTAGAGATAGCCAAGCCTTATAGATGCACCCACTAACCATAAGCCCAATAGAATCATATCATTAGAGGAAAAGGGGAACCTATAGATAAATAGGAGGAGGGTAAATGAAGAGGCTTGACAAAGAGAAGAGAAACTTCTCTTCCTCCCCTTTATAAAGAAGAGAGAAGTTCCACTTGGCCACTTCTTCCTTCCTTCTTCCTCTTCTCTTCATTCTCACCGAAACCCAAGCTCTCTTCTTCTTCCTTTGGCCGAGAGCCCCTTGCAAGCTAGGAGAGAGCTAGGTGACCTCCATTAGGTCATCTCCCCAAGCAAAGCGAAGGATGTAAGATTTCCCTCACCTGCAGTGTATTCGTTTCGTAGGTTAAATTTCGTAAAGATGAAGTGTAGCCCTTGTAGGTTTCGGCCAATTAAGTTTTTAGGCTAAGATTCATGAAAATGATGCTAGGGAACTCCTATAGGTTGTATGCACACTATAGGAATTTTTAGGGGACAAAATTTTAACTTGGTGCCCTTCTAGGTTTCGGCCCCAAGGCTTTTTAGGGTTAGGGTTTTTTTTATGGAAACTCCCCCTTATGAGGTTAGGCCATGATAAGGCTTTAGGAATGAATTCTAGGGGACTAAACCTAAGTTGAACCCATTACAAGTTTCGGCCAACTCATATAATTAGGGTTTGGGTTGCAAGAAAAATGTTTCTAATGACCCTAGGATAAGTTATAGTGCTCATGAATGAATATTAGGTGACAAGAACCCTAGTTGAACCCATTCCATGGTTCGCCAACTCATCTATCTAGGGTTAGGGTTGCAAGAAAATGGTTCTAATGACACTAGAATAAGTTATAGTGCTCATGAATGAATATTAGGTGACAAGAACCCTAGTTGAGCCCCTTATAGGTTTTGGCCACCCTAGGTAACTAGGGTTAGGGTGGCATGAAAATATCCTCATGATGCTAAGCTAGGTTATAATGCTTTATGAATGAATTTTAGGGGACAAAACCTAAGCTTGAGCCCCCTTACAAGTTTACCACCCCATGGTTTTAGGGTTAGGGTTTCATGAAAACACCCCTATATGTAATTGTGCTATGTGTATAGTTTTAATATGACATGAACTTTGCTTGGGTGATGAATATGTTATGATTCAATGCAACATGAAATTAGGCTATGTGATGAACATGTTTTCGATTTAATATGCCATGAATAGGCTTAGGAAATATGCTTCATGTTATGATGTAATGTGCCATGTAATATGCCGTGTGATGAACATGTTGTGTGAAGTAATATGCCATGTATATGCTTGGAATGTGTTTCAAGTTTATGGAGTATTGTGCCATGAAATATACCTAGGTGAAGAACATGTTTTGTGATTTAATATGTCATGAATATGCTTCATGTTTACGATGCAATGTGTCATGAAACATGCTTATGTGATGAACACGTTTATGCTTTAGGACCCCTTTAGGGTACTCTTATGTTATGAATGCATGTGTCCTTATAAAATGACTAAGATGGAGATGCTTCCCTTTCAAGTAGGGATCAAGAGCTCTCCTTATGATAAGATAAGATGGAGATGCTTCCCTTTCAAGTAGGGATCAAGAGCTCTCCTTATGATAAGATAAGATGGAGATGCTTCCCTTTCAAGTAGGGATCAAGAGCTCTCCGTATGTCAAGATAAGATCAAGATGCTTCCCTTCTTATGATGGGGATCAAGAGCATTCTTTATATTATGTCGAAAAGAAAAGAATTAAGTATTTTACTTTGCAAGAGGTTAAGTACCCGACCGTCGGTGGTCGTTAATCAAATCCATAGGGACACAAGAAGGCGTAAGAGGTCTTGCTCTAATAGGGTGGTGGCTCGCTACTGACCTATTAGGAGCGCGTTATGTGGTACTTAACACAGGCCCCCCAAACAAGTTATGATGATATTGAAATATTTATAAGTATATGTTTTGAAAAGAAAAGACTTTTATGATATTGTGTATGCTTATGTTAAATGCTCTGAATGCTTACGAACTAGGTTCTTTATGCATGCTAGATGTTATGAAGTTATGATGATATTGAAGTATTTATAAGTATATGTTTTGAAAAGAAAGGACTTTTATGATATTGTGTATGCTTATGTTAAATGCTCTGAATGCTTACGAACTAGGTTCTTTATGCATGCTAGATGTTTTGAAGTTATGATGATATTGAAGTATTTATAAGTATATGTTTTGAAAAGAAAAGACTTTTATGATATTGTGTATGCTTATGTTAAATGCTCTGAATGCTTACGAACTAGGTTCTTTATGCATGCTAGATGTTATGAAGTTATGATGATATTGAAGTATTTATAAGTATATGTTTTGAAAAGAAAAGACTTTTATGATATTGTGTATGCTTATGTTAAATGCTCTGAATGCTTACGAACTAGGTTCTTTATGCATGCTAGATGTTATGAAGTTATGATGATATTGAAGTATTTATAAGTATATGTTTTGAAAAGAAAGGACTTTTATGATATTGTGTATGCTTATGTTAAATGCTCTGAATGCTTACGAACTAGGTTCTTTATGCATGCTAGATGTTATGAAGTTATGATGATATTGAAGTATTTATAAGTATATGTTTTGAAAAGAAAAGACTTTTATGATATTGTGTATGCTTATGTTAAATGCTCTGAATGCTTACGAACTAGGTTCTTTATGCATGCTAGATGTTATGAAGTTATGATGATATTGAAGTATTTATAAGTATATGTTTTGAAAAGAAAGGACTTTTATGATATTGTGTATGCTTATGTTAAATGCTCTGAATGCTTACGAACTAGGTTCTTTATGCATGCTAGATGTTATGAAGTTATGATGTTTAGAGTTAAGTCTAAGTATGTGGTGACTATGTACTTTATGCTAGTTTAGAATTTATGATGTGGTGAAGGTTATGGGTAAGGTTAAGAATACTTGCGATTATGTTCCTTCTGCATGATTAGGGTTTATGTTATTACAAATGTTTATGTTCAAGTTAACCAAATGCTTATGATTACGTCCTTTAGGCATGTTTGGATTTTCCTGATGAATGTTTATGGTTACTTTGAAGAATGTTCGTACCTATGTACTTTATGTAGGATTAAGACGTATGTTGTTACGAAGGCTTAGGTTAGGAATGCTTATTGTTAAGTTTTAAAACGCTTATGAATACGTCTTTCATGCATGCTTAGTTTATGCAGTTATAACGCTCATGTTCAAAGTATGCCCTGCTTAGATTAATTATGCTTAACCTGCTTATGAACAATTCTATGCCATGCTTAGTTCTTTTTGTACTATTACCTGGATATGTTGTTGATTAGTGTTACTATGAAATGCTTAGGTCATTTCCATGCCAGCATGCTCATGTTCTAATAGTTTGATGAAATCGTGGCTTTTGTGAGTAGGCAAGGATCTTACTAAGCTATATGCTTATAGTTTATGTTGTCGATATACTGCAGATAAAGGAAGTCTGCACTAGAGGAAGTGGCAGGAGGGGCCATGTGCGTGTGTGATAGTGGCATGGTGGAAGAAGACCCTTCACTATCTGCTTATATTTATATGCTCTAAGAACAATTTAAGACATTGCTTCCGCTTATAAGACTTGTGTTTAATGAGTATCCCTTTATTTAAGAGGTTCGATATGTTAGAACTCATGAACGAATCCTTTCGTTATGCATGTTATGAAATGAGATAAGATATGTGGTCATGCTAATGATGAATAAGATAGGTGATGCATGTGCCAAAGAAGGTTTCAGTTATGATAACCTGTTTAAGCATGTAGACTTTGAACGGATCCATATGTAGTATGCTAATAAAAAAAAAATATATAGACTAAAGTAGCGCCGCCCTGAGAGCAGATAAGGGCGGGCGCTACAGCCTGATGCTGCCGAGGGACGTGGCCACGAACGAAGAGAGCTTCGGCGAGGGACTTCGAGTGAGATGAGAGAATGAGTGAAATGTAAGTAGCTCATTAGGTGAACTTAGCCGAATGGCTGAGTGTCGGAGACTTGACCGCAAGGGTTATGGTTTACCCGACCGCCGGAAGCTCAAACTTATGTTAAGTTTGAGTTTCACACGGCACTAGTCGACTGCCATGGAATAGCAGTCGACTGTTCTGAGTCGAGTGGGTTCGACTGGTATCCGACTGATGGGTTTATGCTCAGCAGTCGACTGCCATGGAATGACAATGATCGCCGGAGGATATCGCGGGCATTAACCTTCGTAGCCATGATCGGGCGATCGACTACGGAGGCGCGATCGGGTGAGGTCCATCAGTCGACTTCCAAGAGTTCCGTTGGAATACAACGGTCGGAATCCAACATGTTCGGAGGCCATTGTAGTGACGACAGTCGACTGCCAAGGGCAGCAGTCGACTAGTGGCGGCCAACGGGAAGAAATCAACCCTCTCTATAAAAAGAGAGGGTGTGAGCCTTTGAGAGGCTAATGCTTATACTCTAAGTGATCTTCCTAATGCCCCAGAAGCTCTAAACTCTTCTTACTTGTTTTTACTCCATTCTTATTGTAAGAAGAGTGATCTTGATTGTAAAGGTTACCTCCACCTAGCTTGGTGCAAAGGAGAGACCAATAGTGATTGACTTTGGAGGAGTGATTCGCCTCGGACGAATCGGGATCGTGGATTAGCGGCGTAGCCGTGAACCACGTTACATCTTCTTTGTTAGCGTTTGTATTTTCATTTATTGCTTTGTCTTTATTGTTTATGCTTCCGCTTGCGCTAACGATTGTGTAGACGAGCAAATGAACGAACGAATTCCGACATCCATCGTAAGAGGGCTATTCACCCCCCTCTAGCTGGCCAATCGATTCCCTACAAGTGGTATCAGAGCCAAGGAAATCTTGTCGAGGACTAACCGCCACAACAAGCAACTTTCAAAATGGCCGACTCCAACATCCATCCTCCGAAGTTTGAAGGAGAATTCGCTTGGTGGAAGAAGCGAATGGAGGTATTTTTTGAAATGGATTTTGATATTATGATTACAATGGAATCCGGTTTTGTTTTGCCTAGGGATGAAGAGGGGAAGCCAATAGAGAAATCTAGGTGGACCAAAAGGCAAAGGGAAGAGCACCTTGCAAATTCAAAAGCCAAGCATCATCTTTTCAATGTGCTCCCCCAACAAGAGATCAACCGAATAGGAGATTGCCTAAGTGCTAAGGAGATGTGGGAGAAGCTAATTGAGCTTCATGAAGGCACATCCGAGGCAAAGCTAGCAAAGAGAGACCTCCTCCACTCCCAACTCAACAACATTAAACTAGAAAAGGGAGAAAAGGTAATTTCCTTACATTCTCGTTTCAAGGAAATTATAACCGGTTTGTCAAGTGTAGGTGAAAAGCTCTCCAACCGGGATATGGTAATGAAGGCCATAGATGCCTTTCCCCGGTCCTCAAAGTGGAGCTCCATGGTGGACTCATTCTATATATCAAAGAATTTAGAAGTGAGCACCTTGGGGGAGTTCTTCTCAACAATGGAACTCCACGAAACGAGGCTTGAAGGAATACAAGAAGAGCCAAAAATCCAACCTTCAAGAGGAGTAGCTTTGATGGCAAACAAGGGGAAGAAGAAGATAGAGATCCCCTCCTCCTCCGATGATGAAGGATCCTCCTCCTCCTCCATGGATAGCACCGAAGAAGCCTATATGGTAAGGAGGGTAAGACGTGCTTTAAAAGGTTTTCATTTTCATAAATCAAATGATAGGAATAGAAGACCAAGGGGGAAGGTCATATGCTACAATTGCCAAGGAGAGGGGCACATAAGGGATAATTGTCCCCTCCTAAACAAGAGAAAGGAAGAGAAGAAAAAGAAAGAAGAAAAGAAGAAGAAAAAGGGGAGCAAGAAAAAGAAGGAAGAGGAGAAGAAGACAAAAGAAAAGGGGAAGACCAAAGCTCTAAAGGCAAGGACTTGGGATGACCCATCCTCATCCTCCTCATCATCATCGGATGAGGAGAATGCCTTTGTCACCAATTTGGCCTTGATGGCCTTTGATGATTTGGATTGCTCCTCCACCGAAAATGAAGAATCAAGCTCAAGTGGGGAGAGCTCAAATGAAGGGGGAGCTTCTACATCCTCATCATCCGAAGAAGAAGAGGATATGGAAACTATGGTAACGAATCTTTCACCCCATAAGATAGTTTCCATGATTTCTAGTTTAACTAAGGATCTATTTAGAGCCAAGAAAAAGAACAAAAGCATGCTTGACCAAATTAAGGAATTAGAGCAAAAATTAGAAAAAGCATGTTTTAATGATAATGATGATGATGCTTGCTCACATGATAATTATATGCCATTAGATGTAAGTGATGCATGCATAGAAGAAAATAGAACCTTAAGGAAAAAAGTAGATTATTTAACAAAAGCCCTAGAAAAATTCACAATTGGCTCCAACACATTGAACATGATCTTAGGGAGCCAAAGAGCTAGCTTCAACAAAAAGGGCCTAGGTTATAAAGAAAAGAAAAATGAAAAGGCCTATAAATGCCTAATTACTAGGGGACAAGATAAAAAGAAGGTAATAGCTAGGAAATGGATCCCCAAGGAGTATCTAGTGAACCCAATAGGCAAGAACTTATTTTGGGTTCCAAAATCCATCCTTAAGGGTTAGAAAACCCCTAGGGTAGTCAACCATATGAAATTGACCTATATCATATTTTGGTTGACTTAGGATGGCAGGACAACATTTTTAGAATAGTGTTGGGTAATGATAACGTGCCCATAAATAGATAATAATTCTTAAATCATAATGATTAATGTATTTGCTATGTATATGTGCAATCATGATTTATGATTTTGATATTTGGCACATCATCATAAGAAATAGGGTTTAAATCATGCCTTAGGTGATAATTTGTTTATTATCATGATATAATACCTAATGCATGAGAACAATTCAATGAATACATGTATTTCATGATCATAATGTAGAATCAATTGATATATGCCTTTATGATCATGAGGATTGTTAGGTTGATACTTAACCTTGATAGAATTTTATGAATATAATGGTTAAGTATATACAAAAACCCCCTAGGATGCATCTCACACTCACCATAGGCTACTTTGATTGAAAACTTAGTATGGGTGAGATGTTAGGATGATACAAATGTCCACTAATGCCTATGGCATTTAGATGGTCATTTAAGGTATCAAAATAGCAATAATAGACCAATCATGGGGAAGGCTTATGTTTAATTCATAGACATATTGCCCAAAGATCATGGTTGGATATTTCATATGTTTTCAAAACAAATTTCTTACCCTAAAATCTATGTATTCATGTTTTGAAACAATTGGATGCAAAAATAGGTAGTTAACTTGATACTAGAATGCTCAAAAACTAGTGGTTTTTAAAGCCTTTGAATTTTTAGCAAATATCGGAAAATATAATGATTTTTCTTGAAAAACTATTTTTCATTGATATATATACTTAAAAGAAATATGTTCCTCAAATTTCATGATTTTTCGAATTTTCTGGAATTTTTAATGCATTTCTGAAATTCGCCCAGAAAATCAGAATTTCGGAATCCATTGTGCCGATCATTGCCATCGATAGTGATCAGCTCACCTGAAAAATAGTCCAATATTTTCTGATTTCAGATTTTAATCATGTTTTTGGTATTTTCCTTCTATTTAACTTGATGCCATGGATTTATAACTTAGTGTTAATCTTTTTGATGGTGTCAAAGGGGGAGAAGTAATTATGTTTAAGTAAATTATGATAGGGGGAGAAAATTTAAAAATTTGTATGGGGAGTTTCATGGATTAAGGGGGAGTTGCATATTGCTATATCATGTTTATGTTTACATGCTTTCTTACCTTAGAAATTTATATCAAATGTTTTTACCTAACTTAAACGGATTGCCACACATCAAAAAGGGGGAGATTGTTAGGGCAATCTCTTGCCATGATAAGGTTTTGATGTGTGTGGCAAAGGGTTTAAGTTAGGTTGGTATTGTTATTTGATATGTGCGTTGGAGTCTTGCTGGACTTAGTAATTCGCACATGGAGCCTTGGCGGGTTCACCCTCACAACCTCGGACCTTGAGTCGGTGAAGGATGACTTTGCGAAAGCCGTGCGCTTGGAGCATCCGAGGGACCGCCGGACGAGATGACTTGAAGTGAAGCCAAGGAAGCAGACTTCGGAGGCAAGAGACGTGAAGGAGCATTGCAGAGCCGTGCGCCTGATGCTGCCGAGGGACGTGGCCGCGAACGAAGAGAGCTTCGGCGAGGGACTTCGAGTGAGATGAGAGAATGAGTGAAATGTAAGTAGCTCATTAGGTGAACTTGGCCGAATGGCTGAGTGTCGGATACTTGATCGCAAGGGTTATGGTTTACCCGACCGTCGGAAGCTCAAACTTATGTTAAGTTTGAGTTTCACACGCACCACCGATCGCTGCCATGGAATAATGATCGCCTCGAGTCGAGTGGGTTCGACCGTATCCGATCGATGGGTTTATGCCCGTGACGACCGCCATGGAATGGCAATCGACTTCGAGAGGATATCACGGCACAGAACCCTCGAGCCGATCGGGCAATCGATTACGGAGGCGAATGACCGGGTGTGAGGTCCATCAGTCGACTGCCAAGAGTTCCGTTGGACTACAATGGTCGGGATCCGACGTGTTCGGAGGCCGTTGTTGTGACGGCAGTCGACTGCCAAGGGTAGCAGTCGACTGGTGGCGGCCAACGGGAAGAAATCAGCCCTCTATATAAAAAGAGAGGGTGTGAGCCTTTGAGAGGCTAATGCTTATACTCTAAGTGATCTTCCTAATGCCCCAGAAGCTCTAAACTCTTCTTACTTGTTTTTACTCCATTCTTATTGTAAGAAGAGTGATCTTGATTGTAAAGGTTACCTCCACCTAGCTTGGTGCAAAGGAGAAACCAATAGTGATTGGCTTTAGAGGAGTGATTCACCTCGGACGAATCGGGATCGTGGATTAGCGGCGTAGCCGTGAACCACGTTACATCTTCTTTGTTAGCATTTGTATTTTCATTTATTGCTTTGTCTTTATTGTTTATGCTTCCGCTTGCGCTAACGATTGTGTAGACGAGCAAACGAATGAACGAATTCCGACATCCATCGTAAGAGGGCTATTCACCCCCCTCTAGCCGGCCAATCGATTCCCTACATTAAACACGGAGAGATATTTGTACAATTAATATATGGAGAGCATATTTATTTATGGGGGTTGGTGAGGTAGATCAATGATAATCCTTTAGTGGAATGGATTATCATTAATGGATCGGACTTTATATGGGCTAGATCCATTGGGTGACCAAGATCCAACTCCTCCTCATGGTCCCTATTGTAGCCTATTAGAACTCTCATGAAGCCTAGATCCGACGGTAGAGATTAAATCTCTAGATCTGATGGTTGAGATTGAAAGGAGGCTTAAGCCTAGCTCTATAAAAAAGAGGGCTAAGGGCTTGGGCGTGAAAAATATTTGGGAGATTAGGGTTTTGGGAGAGGCTTTGGGCAGCAAGATATTAGGGTTTTGATTCCTTATTGTTTGGGCGGCGCCTATTGTCAAAGTGCTAGGGTCGGCGGCAAGGAGGTTAGGGATTAGCCTCTCTTCTTCCTCTCTTGGCCGGAGCACCCTCTCCTCCTCTCCTTTGGCCGACGGCAAGATATCAATCTTGGCCAGCAATTCCATCTCCTTCTTCTTGGTGGCCGGCGGCAACAACAAAGAGGAGAAGGTGGCTTGATCTTTCTCCAAAGGGATTGTGTCCGAAACTAGATAGAAGAAGAAGGGAGCTTATTATCTTCCTTTGTTCGGAGCGAACAAGGAAAGGAAGATACGTGATCTAGGAGGTTTCTTCTTTTGAAGGATTGTTGGCCACACAATGTCCAAGAGGAGGATAGGACATACGATAGAAGACCAAGAGGTAAACAAGAGGTATAATTCTTGTTTTGGTTTCCTTTTGTTTCTTTGTATGAAGTATGTAATTGCATCTGGCTAATTTACTTGGACCTCGAAAATAAACACAAAAATCGGCGATCCATACATCGTCTATTCCGCGGCTAATCGAAGAAAAGAGGTAGGTTGCTTGAACAACAAGTTTGTTCAAGTGACCACTCTAATCGAATAGCACGACGATGGATCGATTTCTTGGGTAATCCCTCTTCGTCAAGGATTAATTTTTTTTTATTCTTGGATGTTGATGGGATTGCCATGCACAAGCGACCAAGATGAAGTTAGAAGCGAAGCTTCGACCTTCAAGTGGTATCAGAGTCAGTTTCTGGTTTTGTGTGTTTACGATTCGGTTACTTTTATGCACTTATCATATATTGTATGTGCTAGATGATAGTAGGATGTGCGTAGGCTAACTTTTTGGTTGCAGGC
This sequence comes from Wurfbainia villosa, assembly GCA_025175895.1. NCBI lineage: Eukaryota > Viridiplantae > Streptophyta > Magnoliopsida > Zingiberales > Zingiberaceae > Wurfbainia > Wurfbainia villosa. The sequence goes on along the minus strand of CM046000.1, from coordinate 28,395,624 downwards.
ATAAGATCCAACTATTATGGCCATATGTGTGTGTATGTGATTGGATGTGTGTAATTGTATTATTATTTGAATCCTCGGGGTTGACGAGGCTAGTATTTAATTTTTGTAATTAAGTATGGCATTATTTAGCCACTCTTTTATTTTAGTTTACTTTCAATCTAGATTTCATGTACACTCCTTCGTGGAGTATATGATCGATGGATGTAAATTAAAATAATTATTCTCGGCTCGGATCTCCGGATGGCTTGTACATGGCGTAGGGAGGAATGGATGAGATGGCGATACGACGGGAGACATATTGGAGAACAAAAGTCATAATAGTTGGAAAATATTTTTTTTCATATTTATTGCTTCTTGTTTGATATGCATGTCGTGTGCTAGGAAAATTCCTCAATTTTAAATTACTAAGTGCGAGAGGGATATTTTTTAAAATTCTCATGGCCTCTATTACGATTTGACATGTGATGCAAATAAACTTGCGCGTCGGCTCTGAGTGCCTTCCTCCCCATCGGATGAGTTTGTTTTGCGGATCATAGGGACGAATATGGTTATAGGAAATTATTTAGGAGCGTGTGTACTTCCCCATCGGAAGACATATAACCCGATATAATTGCCTTGGTACCAAGTAATAGTGCACACTTAGATGCAAATAGGAGTATCTTTCCCATCGGAGTCACTGCTTTTATTTGTAGGGCCGAAGAGGAACCAACTATTAATTTTATTTGTCAAAAAGTTAGGTTGACAAGATAGTAAAATTAATGGGTAAAACCTCCTCTTACAAATGTTAAATTCGTATACGTCCACACGATCGTGGCATACGATATTCTCGGTGTTTTGAGGTGTTGGTTGATTTTAAAATTTTATTGTTTGAGGAATCAATAAATTTTTAAAATCTAATGTTTTGATCTATGTGATTCTTAGGCTTTTAAAAAATGACTTTCAACCCGCTTGCTGTGATACTAAAAGAGAATAAACTTACTGGACCCAATTATTTTGATTGGAAAAAGAATCTTGATATTGTTTTGACTTCTGAGGAGTACAAGTATGTACTCTTCGAAGAGTGTCCTCCTAAGCCTGTGGATGATTCTGGGGAAAAGGAGAAGGAGAGTTATAAGAAGTGGATAAAGGCTGATGAGATGGCGTGGTGTTACATTTTGGCTTCTATGTCAAATGTATTGTAACATCAGCATCAAGCCATGCCCACTGCTTATGACATGATGCTCAATCTCAAGGAGCTTTTCGGACACCAAAATTGGGCTACTAGGCAGGAAGCCATGAGGAACTTGATGAAGACCACCATGATCGAGGGAACACCTGTGAGGGATCATGTTCTCAAAATGATGGCTCATTTGAATGAGCTGGGAGTCCATGGAGTTGAGATCGATGGGGAAATCCAAGTCGATATCATTCTCCAGTCTCTACCTAGGAGTTTTGAGCAGTTTTGCTTGAACTATAACATGAATAAAAGGTTGTATTCATTGCCGGAGCTTCTGATAGAAATTCAGGTGACAGAGGGGTTTTTTCGTCAAAGTGCTCAGGCTCAGGCCACATGGTTGCCCAAAAGGTTTCTACTTCTAAGACGAAAGGCAAGAAGAAGAAGAAACAAGGTGGGGCAAAGGTGGCGGGAGGATCTCAGGGAGGAGTGAAGAAGCCGAAAGGCAAATGCTTCACTTGCAAGCAGACTAGACATTGGAAGAAGGACTACCCCAATCGGAAGCAGAACAAAGGTATATCTTTTGGCCTAGTCGTTGAAACATGTTTAGCGGTGTTATCTACCGGCACCTGGTATGTAGATACGAGAGCCACTGATCATGTCTGCAATACTTTTGCAGGGGTTCCTGGAAACCAGACGACTGGCTGAAGGGGAGAGTACCGTTTACTTGGGCGATGCTACTAAAGTGGCGGCTGTTACAGTGGGAGATGTTTATTTGTCTTTTGATATAAATAAAACTTTGATTCTGAGAAATTTCCTTTAGGTACCTTTATTTTTAAAGAATTTGATTTCGGTTTCTAAATTATTTTTGGATGGATATTGATGCGGCGAGGAAAATTCGTTTACCTCCTTTCGATGCGACGAAGGCACGAAACGAGCTTTGGGGGTTCTCACAGGCCGCAACAGTAAAATTGAGAAGACGAAGCAACGAAACACAAACCAACACAGGCAATGAAAACTAGAACACAGGATGTAACGTGGTTCGGAATAAGTATTCTTACTCCACGGAGGTGAGCTCTCTCCTCGGGGACAGTGCCCAAGCACTTTCAACTATGAACGTCCTTCTTTCCGGAAAGAAAACTTCCCGAGGCGAAGGAGAAAACCTCTTACAGTTTAATCCCAATACAAGAAAGAGTACACGCAATGTAACAGCAGAGATCGCTACTCTCCTTCTCCGACGAGGTATTGATAGCTCTCCTCCTCCTGCGTCTTCATTTCTTGCTTGCTGGAATAATGCGGATCCCCTTCCTTCTGTCCTCCTCCTCCCTTTTATCCTCCTTCTCTGATCCATCGCTACCTCGCGGGCTATCCCCATCGTACACGTGGCCACCACGTCCACCTGGAGAATAATTCTGTTATAGATACGAGGGGGGAAGGCTCCTCGGAATATTATGTGGGGACCTCTCCTTCTATTACATAACACCTCCTCATCTATATTTCAGGAAATTAGGTTAGCCTGTCCCCCTCAACCATCCACTTCTGGTGAAACTAACTTCGGTCTATAGCTCACGGATGGTATAGCCTTTGGGTTCCCCACCAGCCCGAACCCACTCTCCTTCTTTCCCCTTCGAATGACCTCTGGACTAACTAGGCCGAGCCGATTCTTATCCGTCTCGTCTACCTCTAGGCTTATCTGGCCAAATCGATTCTTATCCGTCCCGTCTGCCTCTAGGCTTATCTGGCCGAACCAATTCTGGTTTATTTCCCATGCCAATTATTTCAGGTGCTTGCGCCCAAACCGTTCCTCTCTTTTTTCTCCGTTGAACCCGCTAATTGGTTCGGGTAACGCCTTGCCTGTGAGCCCTCCTATCTAGTTCATAGAGAAGAGGTAACGACGCTATCATTAGTCAACCTCAAAAAATAGTCAAGCGAAGTTATAAGCTTGACTTTTCAACTATATAAGGTTCCTACTCTATCCTTGACTTATTAATTCAAATTTATTCTTCTCTTATACCTCCATGGCATATACTCGAGGCGGCCTAATGGGCCCATGGGCCCCGCTTCTCCTTCTCTCCTCTATAGTCGAACCGTCATAAAAACCCTATATAAGCCTCCGCCTTTTTCTTTTAGGTATTACTTAGTGTACCCAACAATCCCCGTCCCTTCCACTTCTTCTCTCCTGCGATTTTCACTGGCGGCGTTTCAGCGACCCAACCCTTCCCTTCTTATACGCTCTTCCTCTGACCCCTCAAGTAAGTATTCTGTCCTGTTTTATACCTATGGCCCCTAAGACCATTCCCTCACCTGCGTGGTATGAGCACACCATAACCCAATTAGACTGCGACCATTATTTCTTTAACCTTAAGGACAGGTTTATAGACCCTTCCCTGAAATGCTACTTTACGACCAAAATGCATCGACCACACTGTCCTCCTCCTGGTCTAACTTGCTTCTTCTCCGAACAGTTCCTCAATGGCCTGTCTCTACCAGCACCTTCCATCTATTTAGACATTTTAGACTTTTACGGGCTACCCTTGAACCAATTTACCCCTAATTCCTTTCGCATTCTATCAGGGGCTTCTATAGTATTTCAACATCTAAACCTCTCTTTAACCCCTCAAATATTCCACTGCTTCTTTCAATTGAAATCTTCCAAGGAAGGCCTTTTTTATCTGTCCAGTCGTCTAGACTACCAATTCCTAGTGAACATGCCTACTTCCCATAAGGGATGGGAAGAATTGTACTTCTTTGTACAGCTTTCGGTACCTTTACCTTACTCGGATACCTGGAAGTTAGAACTTCCTGAACTGCCTTCCTTCCGAGAAATGAGGACCCAATGCCCTTTCTCGGAAGTTTATAGAATCCTGGAAGAGTCGCATTATTGTTCGAATCACTTAATGAAAACTCCCCTCCTGAGCCACTTCAGACTATCCCCCCTCCCTTCAGCGACTTCAGTTGCTATAGGTAGGATGACACTTATCCTTCAATATAACTTTCTCCCCGCATTATTCATCTTTCTCACCAATACATTTTGCAGATAATCTAATGCAGGATGCTTTGGTGAAAGGAGAAGAGGTTGAGGCTACCAAGGAGAAGAAGACCTCAACAAAGAGGGGTAAATCGATGGCAGCTCCTTCTTCTCCTCAGAAGAAACTGTGGCTCGTTAAGAAAGGAGCCCCAAGTTCATCTGCTCTTCCCCCTTCCTCTTCCGGTCAACATGGTTCATGATCCTTAACCATCTATGAACCGAGGAGAAAGGATATTACCTTATCTGTCCCATCTTCATCTCCTCAAGGAGGGGACTCCCCTTCCCATTCTCCTAATTCATCCCCCCCTTCACATGATTCTCCCTTGCCTTCCTGAACCGAGTCCATCTCTGCTCCTATCCCCTCCGACACACTTACTTCTCCCGCCCCTCTTCAGCGCGTCAGACCCACGCTTCCCTCCGAAGGAGAGGACCTTCCCCTTTCAACCCCCTCAAGGGCTACATTGGGGTCTCTGTTGTAGATCCGTCACCCTTCGGAGGTGAAAATTTTCAATCAATCAGGCATGCAAGGTTCTTGCGAACAAGTAGGCAAATTGCTGGCTGAGGTACCTACTGTCCCCTTCTCATCTTTACTGTACGTAGCTCTATGTGTCAGCATATACTGATGGTGTTTTCTTTCCTTCAGGCCTCAGCCCAGCACAACAAAATGGTAGTTCACCTGGCTCAATTTCAGTCCAGCGTAGAGGCACGCCACTTCGCCTCTCTAGCGCAGCAGAAAAAACTCGTTTGGCAGTTAAGCGAGAGAGAAGAGAGAATCTGACCTGAGGGCCCAATGTGAAGATGCTATGACACAATTAGCCCTGGTCCAAAGTGAAAAGGAGGAGCTTCAGCGAAGGAATGAAGACCTCAAACAGTAAGTCTTCCTCCAGTCCAGCGAACTGCAGCAGGTGAATCTCCTTGCTCGTGAGCTGAAAGAATAAAAGGGGCAGCTCGGGGACACCATTATTAAAGTCGTCGATTCTTCGACTGCTATCCAACAGCTCCAGCAAGAATGCCAACTGCTTCGACTGGAATGCCAAGCCTGGGAAGCCACTAGGAAATCTTGCATAGAGAAGTGTCAAGAACTCTCCTCCATGGTGGCTGCTCTTCCTCAAGCTCTGTCAGCAACGGCTCGGCAACAGTCTGCCCTTCATAAAGAATACTCCGAAGCCCTTTCAACTTTGGGACGGCAAGCCATACAAGCAGCCACTGAGAAGGATGCCTTGGCAGCTTAGCTGACTGAAAGCCAAACCCAACTGGCTAATTGTCAGGCTCAACTAACCAGCTGCCAGTCCCAACTGCAGGAACAGGAAGCTGATCTAAAAGGGCGATATGTCAAGAAGGGGGTGGACCTGTTCATACTAGGCTTTGATGGGTCTTCGGCTCTAAATGCTGAACGGGGATATCCGCCCCCCGGTACGGACACTAGTTATTTAAATCCCATAGATGCCTTATCTAAGTGTCCCCCCGAATTGTTTGAGTTGTAACTCCTAACATCCTACTTCCTATAATGACTCCTTTCGTAATGCTGAAGAGTAATTGTATTAGCGCAACTTTTTGTTGTTCTCCTTGTATGCCTCCTTGCGGGTTGGGAACTCTGAACCAATTTTGTGCTTTTCTCTTTTTACGCTGACGTTTCTTTTCTCATGTCGCATGGCGCAATCACCTCATTTGTTCGGGAACTCACTCAGAAGGTCTCGGATGGTCTTATTCGTATCCGACCCAATTTTGGCTCGGCCAAAAATTAAATGACTTTCGCCTGTTGATCTTCACTGTCTCTCTTACTGCTTCGGAAATGATTGTTGGGTTTCCGGCACCGCGGCGTGTGTGTGTTCGATCATGTTTCGTAAACATGAGCACAGCGGAAGCAATTAAAAATAATAAATCTATATTTATTACAACACACACAACACACGCATGCTATTACAACAAGTGTAGACATAACCGTAAATTAAAATTTGCAATAAAAGAAAATTATCTACGTTATACCTTCCGTATGACGTGTAGCGGGAACGACATCAACCGGAACGATCCTCGTAAGAATCGTCTCTATCCATATCCACGCCGAGCTCCTCAGGATGACTTCGCTAAGTCACGAGCTTCGTCTTCGTACGGGTTACTAGCCTCGTGTTGAAGACGACGTGATCGAGAGATGATCACGATCCGAATCCAAATTCGGATCCTAAAACGAGTTCTCAAAACTCGCTTCTCCGGAGAGGTATTCGTCAACCGTTTGACGAATCCTGCGTCCTCCACCTCAGAGGATTACCGGAGATCAAATCCCCGGTAAGTTAGCCGCTGTCGGAGCACTAACCGTCGTCCAAACGACGCTCCGACGAGAGGAGGAGAAGCTGTCCAGAAAACTGGACAGCTTGGTGGAGGATATAGGCGCCGGCCAACCAAGGAAAGAAAAGCCTCACCTTGATGCCAAACCTATAGGAGATCATCGGAGGGTCGCTGAGGTTCACCGCTGAAGGTTGGTCGCCGCAACAAGTTGAAAGGCGGCACCACAAGCTGGGCGGCAACAAGATGTTGGGCGCCGAATTTTCCAACAAGGGGTGGGCGGCAGCCTTTTGTTGGGCGGCAACTAGGTTTAGGGTTTTGGATGATTAGGGTTTAACAATCCCTTAAGCCCTCTTTTATAGAGAACTAATTCTCTTAATGGTTAATGGATCATATCCATAAAGCCCGTTAACCCGCTCCATTAGGATAAGTTAAAATAAACCAAACCATGATGGTTTATTTTAAGTTAAAACGAACCGAACCAACCTTTGGTTCATTCGTTTAATATAAACCAAACCCTTTGGTTTATTCTCATCCATTGGATTAGAACCAAACCATTTTGGTCCATCCATTATGTCTTCATAAGACACTGCCCATCCACGCTTCCATTGCGACTGAAACAATTTCATGCTCGCTTTATGTTTGGTCCAACCAAACATAGTTTCTCTCGGTCTGAGAATCCCATTCTCAAGCTCGTTTTAAATCCTTTGGATTACACTCATTGTGCGTGTGACCAAATAGGTTCTCGGTTTATGTTGGCCGTCTATAATTAACCATTAATTATAGAACGATCATGAGTGGCACCTAGTAGTACATCATGATCCCCAATTAACCGAAAAGATCAACGGTTGATCCGTAACTATTTCAAACCCTTCAAGAGCTCGAATGAATCGTGCCCCATTCCCTTCACTCATCTTATACCCACTTGGTTCAGGACATGGTCTATTGTGTCAGTCCCCACTAGGCTGACTACGTCACACCTAGCCCAAGTATCATTTCCTCGTCCTACGGATTCTAGTTACTCCACATGTATCGAAGAGTACTTTACTCTAAACATGTAATGCTTTGGCCAAAGACTTTAGTAACAATCCGACGAGAGGCCATGGGTATACATCTCCTCGCAAGGAGTGGTGAATCCTTTATAGGCTATTCAAACACCTTCGATCACTTTGACTTATACCCAATCATCCCGGGTCCACATCTCCTCGGAGATGTTTGCTTAAGATGTCAAAGCATAAGTCTCCATGATCAAGATGACTTGAATACCGCAAGTCAAAGGAACATCGCACTTAAGCCACAGTAAGAACTTCATTGACATATCTATATATGCAGAGAACCATATGAAGTCTTACGGCTAGTCACTCCAATGAACTAGTTACCATAACTAGCATCCACGATTAACTCCGGACATCACTATGTCTCCAGCCAGTGAGAATCAGCTGCTTGGATACACCAAGGAGTATACCTCGTGCTAGTCTCGACAGAATTGATGGTGTCCAAATCCATCAATTCATCGACTAGGGATAATTCTGATATATCACAATTACACATGTAGAGATACTCACTAGTTGTGATCCAATCACAAATTCTCTCATGCTGTGAATCGTATCGTGGACATTCAGTAAATGAGTTTAAGATCCAATCAAATACATAAAACATGTATACTCAAATAGTGAATCTTCATTTATCATATAAATGGTTCATACATAAGGCGATTGCCGTAGGACATCTCTCATATATTACTAACAATGATATCTTGATAAGTACCTATGCTGCTGCCATTACGATATCAGTCTCTTCACCTCCTTCCCCTTCCCAAGAACTACTGCAGTTCCTTTCCCTCAACTATAAATTATCACCCTCCATGTCTTCGTCCTTCCACCTCACTCTCATGGCTTCAGCGGGACACCCCATTGAGATTTCTTCGGACTTTGAATCTTTCGAGCTGTGGGACTGGCTTTCTGGAGACGCTGAAGATTCTTAAACCCGCTCGATAGCTACCTCATCTTTCCGCCCCCTTCCTTTTCTGCCTCACACCACAGCTCCCTCCCCTCCCACGGGGAGGTCTTATCGAGCACCCTTCCCTTCTTTCCGCAATCGGGTGTGGAACCCTCCTTTAACATGGGAGTACACAGTGGGAGATCCCCGGGCTTTTGTTGAACTTCCCCCACTTCCACAGGCCCTGGCCTTCATTCCAGTCTCCCCGGCAAGGATCCGTCCACCTCCTTTTGATGAAGGTCCACCAATCATTCCAGTCTTCCCGGCGAGGATCCGTCCACCTCCCTTTGATGAAGGTCCACCAATCATTCCTTCTGCTCAAGGCGAGCTCTACAGGGTCATCTTGGCACCTTCCCCACCCGAGAAGCCCTCTCCCACTTCTTCTGTTAAGAGCAATCATAGAAAACCTTCATACATTAAACGATGTAATCATTTTAAGTATGTTAATAAAAATGAAGGAGGGAATTGGTATCCATTTTTGTCATTTTCCTGTGGAGGTAAGGTTTCATCATCGGAAAGACGTAATCTACTTTGAACATACTTTCTTTTACCATCTCCAGGGGATTCGAACCCTTTTTCCTTATAATTACTGTACCAGCGACTTTTCACCTACTGTCATTACGCTTCCCCTTCTTTACTAGCATTCATTATCCTTCCTTCCTTTTCTAATAAATGCGCCCTCCTCCTCCATCGTTATAAGGACCTCCACCCCGGCTATATAACATCCATCTTTTTCTTTCTTTTCCCCCAGCCATGGACAAAATGTCTGAGAAAAGCAGCAGTTCCTTTCCTGCTGAAGAAAATGTGAATGAGCAATGCTATATTGCTAACCTGGAAGAACAAGTGAGGTATTTGCAGCAGCGGTTGAGGAAGGTTTCTGCCAGTAACTAGTCTTTGCGCCAACAGCTAGCAGGGTCCCAGAAGGAACTATCTAAGCAGATCTTTCTGCAGCAATCCTACTTTCAACAACTAATGTGCCAACCTCCGCTGCGCAAAGAAACTCCATCAGCTCCTCCTAACAAAGAACTGTAATACGCTATATATATAAGGGTCTCTTATTTTCTTCTTGTAAAAAGAATTGGAATGTGTAATTTTTCTAAAGCAATGAACTTTTCCCGCTTGTCTTATTCTTCCAGCATTTCTTAAGTTATGCCCCATTTTACCTTCCTCATACCACAATAGAATGACACATATCTGGGGTATACTTCGGCTCTTCTGCCCCTTTACCCTACTAAGAATATAATAATATAGAGTCGCTAAATGACCCGACTCTGTTGCTCTACCACCACACGGGGATAAAATAATAAATAGTTGAACAATGAATTCAACTTCTTCCGCTTCGCGAGGATAAATATGATAAGTAACTGAAGAGACCTCAGTTCTTCCGTTCCACCACCACACGGGGATAAAATAATATATAGTTGAATAATGAATTCAACTTCTTTAGCTTCACGGGGATAAAAATGATATATAACTGAGGAGATCTCAGTTCTTCCGTTCCACCACCGCACGGGGATAAAATAATATACAGTTGAATAATGAATTCAACTTCTTCTGCTTCGCGGGGATAAAAATGATATATAACTGAGGAGATCTAAGTTCTTCCGTTCCACCACCACACGGGGATAAAATAATATATAGTTGAACAATGAATTCAACTTCTTCCGATTTGCGGGGATAAAAATGATATATAACTGAGGAGACCTCAGTTCTTCCGTTCCACCACCACACGGAGATAAAATAATATATAGCTGAATAATGAATTCAACTTCTTCCGCTTCGCGGGGATAAAAATGATATATAACTAAGGAGATCTCAATTCTTCCGTTCCACCACCACACGGGGATAAAATAATATATAGTTGAATAATGAATTCAACTTCTTCCGCTTCGCGGGGATAAAAATGATATATAATTGAGGAGACCTCAGTTCTTCCGTTCCACCACCAAACGGGGATAAAATAATATATAGTTGAATAATGAATTCAACTTCTTCCGCTTCGCGGGGATAAAAATGATATATAATTGAGGAGACGTCAGTTCTTCCATTCCACCACTACACGGGGATAAAATAATATATAGTTGAATAATGAATTCAACTTCTTCCGCTTCGCGGGGATAAAAATGATAAGTAACTGAGGAGACCTCAGTTCTTCCGTTCCGCCACCACACGGGGATAAAATAATATATAGTTGAATAATGAATTCAACTTCTTCTGCTTTGCGGGGATAAAAATGATATATAACTGAGGAGACCTCAGTTCTTCCGTTCCGCCACCACACGGAGATAAAATAATATATAGTTGAATAATGAATTCAACTTCTTCCGCTTCGCGGGGATAAAAATGATATATAACTGAGGAGACCTCTGTTCTTCTGTTCCACCACCACACGGGGATAAAATAATATATAGTTGAATAATGAATTCAACTTCTTCTGCTTCGCGGGGATAAAAATGATATATAATTGAGGAGACCTCAGTTCTTCCATTCCACCACCGCTCGGGGATAAAATAATATATAGTTGAATAATGAATTAAACTTCTTCCGCTTTGCGGGGATAAAAATGATATATAATTGAGGAGATCTCAGTTCTTCCGTTCCGCCACCGCACGGGGATAAAATAATATATATTTGCCCAAAGGCCTTCAACATAATAAGGGAGCTGCTTTTCCACCGCTACTCTTCCTTCTTTCGTCCCGAAGGGAATACCCTCATCCATCCTCTCTATTGAAAGCAAGGGTTTTATTATATAACGGGCCATCGAAGAAATAAATCTCCGTTACCCTTCTGCTTAGGGCCTCCCTTTCTACAAACTAGGTGCCCAATAGACATTATCAGCCCATTTTTTCCTCCTTTTATAGGGGATGCTTCTTCTTCCTTTCTTTAGTTATCTTCATCCCTTCCACCTTCTCGTCTCCCTTTTCTGCATCTGTTCTTCTTTCCGCCGCCATCTTCCAGTGCCCCCAATCATCCCCTTCAGCACTTTCCTTCCTTCTCCCATAGACAGGATGCATTCCTCTTTCTTACACGAAATAGCAAGCCGTTACCCATGGGTCAAACGGGGTGATGGTCAGCCGCTAGCTTCATCTTCACCTTCGCCCCCGTCCACCACCATCCCCCCTATCACATCTCTACTTTCTCCTCCACCTCCGTCTGAAACCCCTGCTACATCCACCCCATGCGAAACTGCAATAATCATCCCATCCTCCTCCCCGGTGCAACCGACAAACCCTAACTCTCCCCTTTCCTTCCACTCTGCCTCGGGTATGCAGGCGTCGCCTCCTCCTTCATCACAACCCGAAGATGATTCTAGGGAGATCGTGCATCCATGTCACTCAATCGCAGATACTTGTCCATCCTTGCCTTCATTTTACATGGAACACACTTCCATCTTTGAACCCATGGTAATTGACATCTCCCCACTGCCTATTTCCCCTTCCTCCCTTCGCCTGAAGAGCTCTTCACCTCCTATGTGTTAGAATGTATACTGAAAGCCTAGCTCTTTTTGTATGAACATTTTATTTTGAAATAAGAATCACATGATCATTGTTTGCACTTTATATATTTATTATATGTGTGTGCATATTGTCTAATATTTTACATTGTAGATAACATGGTGCTTGGTGTGGCACAGAAGATCATGTTATCAGTCCCTTATAAAATATAAGTAGAGGCTCACAACCAAAATGGTTTTGGACAAACCATTGGCATGCTTGTAGTGTAGCTTGGTATTGTTTTATCTTGAACATAGAGTTACACTAGTACACTTAGGTGTATTGAGCAGGACCGACATAGAGGTGATTCAATTTAGTGCTGACTACATAATTGAATCGGACCTCGGATATTATGTTGTACATGCTCTTAATCCCGATATAATAACGGGCACATGTACTTAGTATTTATTTCTTTGATTTACCAGTGGGTGAGATTTAGATGGATTAAATCAATATGCCCGGTAAGTTGGGAAATAATATTATTTACATGGTGTGCCGTTGATTATAGGAGGAAACCGTGTCCTATATATTAGGTTGATGATGTCCCCTTGAGGAGCTCATAAGGTTCATCATGTAAACCCAGCTGGTTGACTTAGTCAACATGATGATAAGGTTGAGTGGTACTACTCGAGGAGTTAGATGTTGATTAATTGATGGTCAGTAAATCAATTAATTGACGGACATTCGATATCTTAAACACGGGGAGATTAATGTACAAATAATATATGGAGCCCATATTGATTTATGGGGGTTGGTGAGGTAGTTCAATGATGATCCTCTAGTGGAATGGAACATCATTGATGGATCAAGTTTGTGTGGTTCCGATCCATCGGGTGGCCGAGACCCAACTCCTCCTTATGGTCCCTATCGTAGCCTAATATAATCCTTGTGAAGTCTAGATCCGATGGTTAGGATGAAACCCTAGAACCAACGGTTGGATTAAATCCATAGATCCGATGGTTAGGATGAAACCCTAGAACCAACGGTTGGATTAAGTCCATAGATCCGATGGTTAGGATGAAACCCTAGAACCAACGGTTGGATTAAATCCATAGATCCGATGGTTAGGATGAAACCCTAGAACCAACGGTTGGATTAAAACCATAGATCCGATGGTTAGGATGAAACCCTAGAACCAAGGGTTGGATTAAATCCATAGATCCGATGGTTAGGATGAAACCCTAGAACCAACGGTTGGATTAAGACCATAGATCCGATGGTTAGGATGAAACCCTAGAATCGACGGTTGGGGTTAAATCCCTAGATCCGACGGTTGGGATAAAACCCTTGATCCGACGGTTGGGATGAAATCCTAGATCCTATGGTTGGGATGAAATCCTAGATCCAACGGTTGGGATCAAATCCCTAGAACCGACGGTGGAGATTAAATCCCTAGAACCGACGGTGGAGATTAAATCCCTAGATCCGACGGTGGAGATTAGAGGAGGCTTAAGCCTAAATTCTAGAATTAGGGTTTGGCTCATCCTTGGTTGGGAGGCAACAAATCTTAAAAGGGATAAGGTTGGTTGGGCGGCAAGAATATAGGAGTTAGTTCCTATATTTTAGGCTAACCAACTTTCTCCTAAATTCTATAAATAAAGGCTTAGGCATTGGGCGAAAATAGGTTTTTTGGATTGGAGAATTAGGGTTTGGCTCATCCAAGAGTTGGGCGGCAACAAACCCTAGAGGAGCTAGGGTTTTTGGGCGGCTAAGAAAGTGGGTGGCAAGGTGATTGTTCTCCCTAAGGTTTTTGGCCGGCGCCCCTCTTTCCCTTCTCATCCTTGGCCGGTTTTCTTCTTCCTCCTCTCTTGCTCCTTGGTGGCCGGCGGATCTCCAACAATTGGTGGCCGGTGCTTCTCCAACATCTAGGTGGCCGGCGGCAACAATACAACAAGTTGGCCGGCACTCATCCAATCGTTCCTTGGCCGGCGGTTGCATCAAACTCTCTTGTTTGGTGGTCGGTTCTAGAAAGGAAAGGTTTTGGTGGTTCTTCTCTTTGTTCGCAGTGGACAAGGAAGAGAAGAATGTGATCTAGAAGGGTTCTACTCGTGGAGGATCTTCGTCCACACGTCGTCCACGAGAAGGATAGGACATACAGTAGAAGATCGTAAGGTATAAAGTTTTATAACTTTAATTTCAGATCTTAGCATGTTCTTATATATGATGATTATACATGTGTGTATATGAATATATATTGTATAATCATGGACCCCGAAGACAAACACAAAAACCGGCGATCCGTCCGTCGTCTCTTCCGCGGCTAACCAACTAGAAGAGTTGTGTTGCTTGAACGACTAGTTTGTTCAAGCGACCACTCGAGTTGTTAGCACGACGACGAATAGGTGTTGCTAAGGAAACTCATCCCATCCGGATTAATCCTTTCATTAGTGAAAATTTTAATCCGGGGATTGGGAGCCAATGAGCCTCCGAAGCGACATCCATCAAATGGTATCAGAGCAACGGTTTTCGGTTTTGTGTGTTTAGGATTTGGTTATATTTTTATGCATTTTTCATATATAATATGTGCCGGATAATAGTAGGATATGCGTAGTGGAACTCTTTGGTTGCAGGCATAAGATCCGACTATTATGGCCATGTGTGTGTATGTGAATGGATGTGTGTAAAAAAAAAAATTTATTATTTGAATCCTCGGGGTTGACGAGGCTAGATTAGTATTTAATTTTTGTAATTAAATACGGCATAGTTTAGCCGCTCATTTTAGTTTACTTTCGATCTAGATTATTTGTACACTCCTTCGTGGAGTATAGGATCGATGGATGTAAATTAATATGATTTATCTCGGCTCGGAACTCTTTGGTGACTTGAGCACGGGAAAAGATGGAGCGGACGAGGTGGCGACACGACGGGATGCGTATTGGAGAACAATGCCATAATAGTTGGAAAAATTCTGATTTTTCCATATTTATTGCTTATTTGTTTTATATGCATGTTGTGTTTGTTTTTAAAATTCCTCGATTTCAATTTACTAAGTGGGAGAGGGACATTTTAATTAATTCCCGCGGCCTCCATTACAATTTGACGTGTGATGCAAACAAACTTGTGTGTTGGCTCTGAGTGCCTTCCTCCCCGAGGACGGGTTTGTTTGCGGATCACTAGGTCAAATAATGGTTATAGGAAATTATCTAGGAGCGTGTGTACTTCCACAGAGGTAAGGCACATAATCCAAAATAATTCCCTTAGTATCGTGTAATGGTGCACACTTAGATGCAAATAAAAATATCCTCCCCATAGGAGTCACTGCTTTTATTTGTAGGGCCAAAGAGGAACCAACTATTAATTTTATTTGTCAAAAAGTAAGGTTGACAAGATAATAAAATTAATGGGTAAAACCTCCTCTTACAAATGTAGAATTCGTATACGTCCACACAGAGTGGCATACGAAATTCTCGGTGTTTTGAGGTGTTGGTTGATTTCGGGATTTTATTGTTTTGAGGAATCAATAATATTTGAAATCTAATATTTTGATCATTGTGATTCTTAGGATTTTCAAATGGCTTTCAACCCACTTGCTATGATACTAAAGGAAACAAACTTACTATACCCAAATTATACTGATTGGAAAAGAAATTTGGATAGTGTCTTAACTGTCGATGAGAGTCCTCCTAAGCCTGTGGATGATTCTGGGGAAAAGGAACTTTTCGGATACCAGAATCGAGCTGTAAGGCAAGAAGCCATGGTTGCTCAGAAGGTTTCTACTTCTCAGCCAAAAGGCAAGAAGAAGAAGAAACAAGGTAGAGCAAAGGTGGTGGGTGGACCTCAGAGAGGAGTGAAGAAGCCGAAAGGCAAGTACTTCACTTGTAAACAGACTGGACATGGGAAGAAAGACTTCCCCAACCTAAAGAAGAACAGAGGTATATCTTCTGCCTTAGTCGTTGAAACATGTTTAGTGGTGTTATCTCCGGTGTACTGTGTGTAGATACGGAGCCACCGATCATGTCTGCACTTTTCTGAGGGTTCCAGGAAACCCGACGACTAGCTGAGGGAGAAATTACCGTCTACATGGGCAATGCTTCAAAGGTGGCTGCCATTGCAGTGGGAGATGTTTATTTATCTTTTGATAGGAATAAAGTTTTGGTTTTGAGAAATTGTCTTTATGTACCTACATTTAGAAAGAATTTGATTTCGGTTTCTAAATTATTTGTGGATGGATATTCTGTTTCTTTTAATGACAGAGTTGTTATAAAAAGAAATAGAGAGATTATCTGTTCAGGTACATTGGTTGGCAATTTGTATACTCTTGAACCAAAAACTCCCACGATGCATAGAGAAGTGAATAACTCATCTTCTAAGTCTAAAAAGAGAAAAGAACCTTCGCAGATGAACCAGACATATCTTTGGCATCTAAGGCTTGGTCATATTAACCTTAGCAGAATTCAAAGGTTGATAGCTGATGGACCTTTGGGTTCATTAGTGGTGGAGGATCTCCCAACCTGCGAATCTTGCTTGGAAGGTAAAATGACCAAGAGGCCTTTCAAGGCCAAGGGGTACAGAGCCAAAGATGTGTTAGAATTGGTTCATTCTGATTTGTGCGGTCCTATGTCTATCCAGGCAAGAGGTGGTTTTGAATATTTCGTCTCTTTTATAGATGATTATTCAAGATATGGATACATTTACTTGATGCGCCGCAAGTCTGAATGCTTTGACAGGTTCAAAGAATTCAAGGCTGATGTGGAGAACCGTCAAGGTAAAAGTATCAAGACATTACGATCTGATCGTGGTGGCGAGTACCTCTTGGGAGAGTTTAGGAGTTACTTATCAAAGGCTGGGATTCAATCCCAATTGTCCGCACCTGGCACACCCCAGCAGAATGGTGTGGCGGAGCGAAGGAACAGGACTCTTATGGAGATGGTCAGATCTATGATGAGTTATTCTGAGTTACCTGTTTCGTTCTGGGGGTATGCACTGGATACGGCAATGTACACTCTGAACTTGGTTCCATCTAAATCAGTACCTTCTACCCCTGTAGAATTGTGGACTGGGCGAAAGCCTAGTCTGAGACATATTCGGATATGGGAGTCGGCATGTCTTTGAAAGTTGATCTTTGGTAAGTTGGAACCTCGTACAGAAGTGTGCATGTTTGTTGGCTACCCTAAGGGAGCGAAAGCTGGTTTGTTTTATAATCCTAGAGATCAGAGGGTGATCGTTAGCGCGAATGCCAGATTTCTAGAGGAGGATTATGTAATGAACCACAAGCCCAAGAGTAGGATTGTTCTTGAGGAGTTGGTAGGGGAAGTCCCGACTTCAGTACCACCAGTACAAGAGGAGACACCATAAGTCACTGCACCGCGTATCACAGAGCATACACAGGAGGCACCTCGTCGTAGTGGGAGGGTTGTTAGACAACCCGACAGATTCATGTTTTTGGGAGAGTCTTCGGACTTAGTCCCTGGTGAACATGAACCTGATCCCTGGACATATGACGAGGCACTCCAAGATAGAGATGCTGTATCTTGGCAAAGTGCGATGAATTCAGAGATAGAATCTATGGATTCTAATCAGGTCTGGGAGCTAGTAGAACCACCCGATGGTGTAAAAGCCATTGGATGCAAGTGGATCTACAAGAGAAAGAGAGGAGTAGACGGGAAGGTTGAGACCTTCAAAGCTAGGCTTGTTGCGAAAGGGTATACTCAGAAAGAGGGCATCGATTATGAGGAGACCTTTTCACCGTAATATGCTTAAGTCTATTCGGATTCTCTTATCTATAATTTGCTCATATGGATTATGAGATTTGGCGGATGGATGTCAAGACTTTCCTTAATGGAAGTCTTGAGGAGAACATCTATATCACGGCAACGGAGGATTCGTTGCTAAAGGCAAAGAGCATCTTGTATGTAAGCTTAATCGGTCCATTTATGGATTGAAGCAAGCTTCTAGATCTTGGAACATCCGCTTTGATGAGGTAATCCAGTCATATGGATTTATTCAAAGTACGGATGAGCCTTGTGTATACAAGAGATGTGACGGAAACGTAGTGGTGTTTCTTGTACTATACGTAGATGACATTTTGTTAGTTGGAAACAATATCAAAGTGTTATCAGACGTAAGGGTATGGTTGTCCAAACAGTTTGACATGAAGGACTTGGGAGAAGTGGGACACATCCTTGGGATCAAAGTTATAAGGGATCGCAAGAAAAGGATGTTGTGCTTGTCTCAAGCTTCATACATTAACACTATCCTTGCTCATTTTAGCATGCAGAACTCCAAGAAAGGTTTTCTACCTTTTAGGTATGGAGTTCCTTTATCTAAAGAGATGTGTCCCAAAACATCAAAGGAGATAGAGGACATGAAGGCGGTTCCTTATGCTTCGGCAGTAGGAAGCCTTATGTATGCTATGCTATGTACGAGACCGGATATCCGCTGCCGTGGGCATGGTTAGCGGAATCTCGAGTAATCTGGGCGAGGACATTGGGTGTGCGGTAAAGCATATATTGAAGTACGAGAAGGACTAGGGATTATATCTTTGGTTTAGGCGGATCAATTAGTCCCCGTGGGTTACGGATAGGGACAAGAGTAAGTCTACCTCAGGGTTTGTGTTTACTTTTGGAGGTGGAGCCATAGTATGGAGGAGTGTCAAGCAGAAATGCGTGGCGGACTCTACCATGGAAGCTGAGTATGTGGCAGCCTCTGAGGCAGCCAAGGAAGCTGTATGGCTCAGGAACTTCTTGATGGACTTGGATGTGATTCCTGGTTTGCCCAGAACTATCACAATTTATTGTGATAACAGTGGTACAGTTGCAAACTCGAAGGAACCACGAGCCCACAAGGCAAGTAAACACATAGAGCGCAAGTACCACCTTATACGAGAGATCGTAAAGCGAGGAGAAGTTGCTGTCGCCAAGATTGCATCAGAGGATAACCTGGCGGATCCATTCACTAAGGCCCTTCCAGCGAAAGCGTTTGATAGGCATGTGGAGGACATGGGGATCAGATGTATGGCACTGTGATGACAGCTTAGTCTTTTAGTATAAGTGGGAGATTGTTAGAATGTATACTGAAAGCCTAGCTCTTTTTGTATGAACATTTTATTTTGAAATAAGAATCACATGATCATTGTTTGCACTTTATATATTTATTATATGTGTGTGCATATTGTCTAATATTTTACATTGTAGATAACATGGTGCTTGGTGTGGCACAGAAGATCATGTTATCAGTCCCTTATAAAATATAAGTAGAGGCTCACAACCAAGATGGTTTTGGACAAACCATTGGCATGGTTGTAGTGTAGCTTGGTATTGTTTTACCTTGAACATAGAGTTACACTAGTACACTTAGGTGTATTGAGCAGGACCGACATAGAGGTGATTCAATTTAGTGCTGACTACATAATTGAATCGGACCTCGGATATTATGTTGTACATGATCTTAATCCCGATATAATAACGGGCACATGTACTTAGTATTTATTTCTTTGATTTACCAGTGGGTGAGATTTAGATGGATTAAATCAATATGCCCGGTAAGTTGGGAAATAATCTTATTTACATGGTGTGCCGTTGATTATAGGAGGAAACCGTGTCCTATATATTAGGTTGATGATGTCCCCTTGAGGAGCTCATAAGGTTCATCATGTAAACCCAGCTGGTTGACTTAGTCAACATGATGATAAGGTTGAGTGGTACTACTCGAGGAGTTAGATGTTGATTAATTGATGGTCAGTAAATCAATTAATTGACGGACATTCGATATCTTAAACACGGGGAGATTAATGTACAAATAATATATGGAGCCCATATTGATTTATGGGGGTTGGTGAGGTAGTTCAATGATGATCCTCTAGTGGAATGGAACATCATTGATGGATCAAGTTTGTGTGGTTCCGATCCATCGGGTGGCCGAGACCCAACTCCTCCTTATGGTCCCTATCGTAGCCTAATATAATCCTTGTGAAGTCTAGATCCGATGGTTAGGATGAAACCCTAGAACCAACGGTTGGATTAAATCCATAGATCCGATGGTTAGGATGAAACCCTAGAACCAACGGTTGGATTAAGTCCATAGATCCGATGGTTAGGATGAAACCCTAGAACCAACGGTTGGATTAAATCCATAGATCCGATGGTTAGGATGAAACCCTAGAACCAACGGTTGGATTAAAACCATAGATCCGATGGTTAGGATGAAACCCTAGAACCAACGGTTGGATTAAATCCATAGATCCGATGGTTAGGATGAAACCCTAGAACCAACGGTTGGATTAAGACCATAGATCCGATGGTTAGGATGAAACCCTAGAATCGACGGTTGGGATTAAATCCCTAGATCCGACGGTTGGGATAAAACCCTTGATCCGACGGTTGGGATGAAATCCTAGATCCTATGGTTGGGATGAAATCCTAGATCCAACGGTTGGGATCAAATCCCTAGAACCGACAGTGGAGATTAAATCCCTAGAACCGACGGTGGAGATTAAATCCCTAGATCTGACGGTGGAGATTAGAGGAGGCTTAAGCCTAAATTCTAGAATTAGGGTTTGGCTCATCCTTGGTTGGGCGGCAACAAATCTTAAAAGGGATAAGGTTGGTTGGGCGGCAACAAATCTTAAAAGGGATAAGGTTGGTTGGGCGGCAAGAATATAGGAGTTAGTTCCTATATTTTAGGCTAACCAACTTTCTCCTAAATTCTATAAATAAAGGCTTAGGCATTGGGCAAAAATATGTTTTTTGGATTGGAGAATTAGGTTTGGCTCATCCAAGAGTTAAGGCAACAAACCCTAGAGGAGCTAGGGTTTTTGGGCGGCTAAGAAAGTGGGTGGCAAGGTGATTGTTCTCCCTAAGGTTTTTGGCCGGCGCCCCTCTTTCCCTTCTCATCCTTGGTCGGTTCTCTTCTTCCTCCTCTCTTGCTCCTTGGTGGCCGGTGGATCTCCAACAATTGGTGGCCGGTGCTTCTCCAACATCTAGGTGGCCGGCGGCAACAATACAACAAGTTGGCCGGCACTCATCCAATCGTTCCTTGGCCAGCGGTTGCATCAAACTCTCTTGTTTGGTGGCCGGTTCTAGAAAGGAAAGGTTTTGGTGGTTCTTCTCTTTGTTCGCAGCGGACAAGCAAGAGAAGAACGTGATCTAGAAGGCTTCTACTCGTGGAGGATCTTCGTCCACACGTCGTCCACGAGAAGGATAGGACATACGGTAGAAGATCTTAAGGTATAAAGTTTTATAACTTTAATTTCAGATCTGAGCATGTTCTTATATATGATGATTATACATGTGTGTATATGAATATATATTGTATAATCATGGACCCCGAAGACAAACACAAAAACCGGCGATCCGTCCGTCGTCTCTTCCGCGGCTAACCAACTAGAAGAGTTGTGTTGCTTGAACGACTAGTTTGTTCAAGCGACCACTCGAGTTGTTAGCACGACGATGAATAGGTGTTGCTAAGGAAACTCATCCCATCCGGATTAATCCTTTCATTAGTGAAAATTTTAATCCGGGGACATGGGAGCCAATGAGCCTCCGAAGCGACATCCATCACTATGGGCACTAGCCCACCTCCTTCTACTTCTCGCCTTCCCAACGAAGGCTCCTCCAGCCCTATGCTCATCATATCATCCTCTCCAGATTCCTCGCCAAATCAATTCCCTTTCGCAGCTTCTGATGTACCCACCTCACTGCTAGTTGTAGCACACTTTTTCCCTCCTGCTCCCGATTCTTTTCCCCCGACTTCGTCCCCGGTGAACTTTCTGGCCAGTGTTCCTCCTTCTCTCCCCTTCGAACCCCCGCTTCAACCTATGTGTTCCACCCCTATTCTTCCTCTTATCAGTGAACCCCCACCTTCAGTATCATCCGCCCCTTCTTCTTCCCTTTCCCCTCGGAGTCTTCGCATATTGAATTTAGAAGAACTGGCTCCCCGGATGGAAGACTTGCACCATGATCTAGAATTAGTATGTTTCTTCAATCAACTTCTATAACTTTTCTTACTGTATGATTTCCTTTCAACAACCGGCGTACAGGCCCTGACCAACTATCAAGAGTTAGATCGCTCCCTCCAACAATATCGAGCTCAATCTCTAAAGTTTGAACAACAGCAATGGGAGGATTTGGTGGCTGCCCAACATCGAGAATATCTTCTATCGCAACAACTGCAACAATGTCAGGAGCAACTGACAGAAGCTCGCCACCAACTTCAAAAAGATGTCGATACTATAGCAGCATTACAGGAACAACAGAGAGCTGGCATGGAGCCATCCCTACTCCCGTGGGACATTCAGCCGGCACATCCTGACCAGGAGTCTTCCTCCTCTCAAGAATTGATAAGTCTTCGGGATCAAGTAGCAGAACTCCTTCAGGGGAAGCAACGAGATTCTGATAGCATCGCCCATCTTCGGGTTCAGCACCAGAAAGTGGAGGATAAAATAGGGGACCTCCGCACTCGCCTATGCAAGGAGGTATAAGAAAACTCCTCCCTTATAAATTCTAGGGCGCATGCGCACGCCCGTCTACGCTGGCAAGAAACCTCCCTCTAGAGGCTGAGCACTGAGCTTGTCCACACCAAATCCTACTCCGAAGCGATAGAGGGAATTTCAGCTTCGATGCGTCAGAACATAATGGAGATGACACGCCTTGTCCAGCAGGACCAAACTTCCCGAGCCGAAGATATTTCGGTCTTAGTAGATGCCATTATGGAAGTACCTAGGTGTTATAGTGATATGAGCCGAGCTCTCTGGGAGCAACAAGAAAAATGTCACAAACTCCACCGGGACCAAAGTCCTGACTGCCCGAATCGACAGGAGCGGTTAACCATCTTGCTGCGTGCCACATATCAAGATAAGCGGTTCGGCAATATGCTGATCAAGGACTTCCTCCGGCAAACTACCTTGCTTTTTCTTTAAATTGGGAAGCCGACTTTCGACGCTATCCTCCCGACTGGTTCAAATTATAACTTGGTGTATAGCTCCGGAACATGACTCCCTTTTTCTCTTTCATAGTTTATTATATGTACTATAACACGACTGTAAATGGCTCATCAATCAAACTTGGGTTTGCTACACAGCTAATTAATACAACAAGTTATGAAGTACACTCCTTTGGGAGCCTCACAACTCCTTTTCTTCTATCCACCACTCCTCATACAGTGTGAAAAGGTCTCAAATGAATGGTGTTCTAGGGTCGCGGAAATTCTTTGCCCTAGTCATCTTTCAAATAATATGCTGACCCCGCCACACGACGCGTTACTTCATAGGGTCCTTCCCAGTTTGGAGCCAACTTTCCAGGATCTCGAGCGGGATTAACTTTACGCAGAACCAAATCCCCCTCCTGAAATCTTCGAGGCATCACCTTCTTATTAAAGGCTTACTGCACTCTCCGCTTGTAAAACTCCGCTCGCCTCCATGTCGTCTCCCGCTTTTCTTCCACAAAGTCCAACTTAGTGCTTCGAATAATTTGGTTCTGCTCCGGCTCATACATTCCTATTCAGGCACTGCTTAAAAGAGCTTTGACCGGAATAACAGCTTCCGTCCCATATACCAAACTGAACGGAGTTTCTCCTATCGCAGCTTTGGGTGTGGTTCGGTAGGCCCATAGGATTCCAGGTAGCTCTTCTACCTAGTTCCCCCTCTGAGCCCCCAATTTGGTCTTCAACCCTTGAATAAGAATCCTATTAGTGACTTCCACTTGCCCGTTGTCTTGGGGATGAGCTACTGAAGTAAAAGCTTGCTGGATATTGAGGCTTTGACACCATTCTTTAATCTTTTTTCCCTGGAATTGATGTCCATTATCACTAACTATCCTCCGAGGAATACCATATCGACAAACAATATTCTTCCATAGGAATTGGATTACAGCATTCTCGGTAATTTTGGCAAGAGGCTTTGCTTCCACCCACTTGGAGAAGTAATCTACGACCACCAATAAAAATTTCTTCTGCAAAGGTGCCATAGGCATCGGACCCACTATATCCATTCCCCATTGATCAAAAGGACATGAATTGACCACAACTTTCATTAATTCAGCCGACCGTTCGGACCGATTGCTATGCTTTTGACAAGCTGGGCAAGTTTGCACTATACGAGCGGCATCTTGTTGAAGGGTAGGCTAAAAATATCCTGCTAATAGGGCCTTCCTTGCTAAAGCTCTCCCCCCCCAGATGATTACTGCAACAACCTTCATGAATCTCCCGGAGTACCCATTCAGCATCCTCACTTCCTAAACATTTCAATAAGGGTCATCCGAAAGACGTCTTGTATAACTCTCCGTTTAAGAGAGTGAATCGTCTGGCTCTGCATATTAAAGCATATGCCACTCCTTTTTCTTCAGGGACCTTTCCATGCTGTAAATAAGCTATGATGTCGGTCCTCCAATCAGGGATTGAGTCTGGTTCGGGCGCCGCTTCCTCCACATTGCATATCGCTAGGGAAGTAGGGATTTCCACATGGACTATTTCCAATGATTTCACTTCTTCCATAGCGCTGGCCACCCGAGCCAATTCATCTGCCTTCCCATTACTCTCCCTTGGAATTTGCTTCAAGAGGACTTGCTGAAACTGAGCTTTTTCTTTCTCAAAAGCTTTCAAATACTTGTGCAACCTTTCTTCCTGAACTGCGAAAGAACCTTGAAGTTGTGATATCACCAGCTGGGAATCCGAATGGATTATAATTGAAGAAGCCCCTACCGCCTTGGCAGCCTGCAACCCCACTAGAATGACTTCATACTCCGCCTCATTATTGGATGCTCAATACCCCAAGCGTACAGCTATGCGAGTTTCCTCTTTATAAGGGGAAATTAACAAAACACCAACATTGCTCCCCGTAGATCCTGAAGAACCATCTACAAATATATTCCATGCCTCTGATCCTCCCTCTTTTGTTGACGCATCATCTTCCGAGCCAAAAGGTACTTCCGCCAAAAAGTCAGCGAGCACCTGGGCCTTGATAACGGTTTGGCGTTGGTAGTGAATGTCATATTCACCTAATTCTACCACCCATTTAGCCAGTCTTCCGGAGAAGTTGGGCTTAGTGATGACCTTACCCAGTTCATTGTGAGTTAAAACAGTGATGGGATGAGCCAGGAAGTATGGTCTCAATTTGTGGGCGGTCAGAACTAGAATATACGCTAGCTTCTCTAGCTCGGTATAACGGGATTCATCTCCCTTCAGAATATGGCTAGTATAATAAATAGGCTGTTGATGAGAGCCTTCTTATTTCAGCAACACCAAACTAATAGCTCCCTTTGAGACAGCCAAATACATCCATAATGGTTCTCCAGCTGCTGGTTTGGCTAACAGCGGGAGCCCAGCTAAATATTTCTTCAACTCCTGGAAAGCCTACTCGCATTGATCATCCCACTGAAATTTAGTAGCTTTACGCAGAATCTTGAAGAAAGGTAACCCTTTGTCTGCCGATCTGGCTATGAATTGGGATAAGGAAACAATCCGACCCACCAACTTTTGAGTCTCTCGCAAGTTAGTGGGTGACTTCATATTGCATAGTGCTTGCACCTTCTCGGGGTTAGCCTGCAACCCTTTCTCAATTACTATATACCCCAAGAATTTGCCGCTTTTTACTCCAAATAGGCATTTTTTAGGGTTCAACTTCATATTATACCGTCTCAGTGTAGCGAAGGTTTCATTTAAATCCTTGACCAAATCCCGAGTGGTTTTTTATTTGACTAGGATGTTATCCACGTAAACCTCCACATTTTTTCCTTTCTACTCCGCAAAAATCTTCTCCATGAGTCCCTGATAGGTGACCCCTGCGTTCTTTAAGCCGAAGGACATTACCACATAGGCATATAACCCTCCTGTCGTCACAAAGCTAACCCTCTTCTGATCTTCTTTAGCTAAGGGTATTTGATGGTATCCTTGGTATCCATCCATCAAGGACACCACTTCATACCCTACCGTAGAATCTACTAACTGATCAATACGAGGCAAGGGGTAGCAGTCTTTAGGGAATGCTTTATTCAAATCACGAAAATCAATACACATCCTCCATTGCCCAGAAGGCTTGGGGACCAAGACTACATTGGAAACCCACTCGGGAAATTGGATTTCCTTCACATGACCCGCCTTTAACAATTTGTACACTTCTTCAGCTATGACCTTGTCCTTCTCAGATCCAAAGTGTCGCCGCTTCTGTTGGACAGGTCAGACTCCTCTGGTTATGTTGAGATGGTGTTCAGCCACATGAGGGTTAATCCCCATGAGATCATGCACATCTCTTGTAAAGATGTCTTCGTTCTTCTTCAAGCAGGCCACCAGCTCGTCCTTGGCCTCCAGCTGCTGCGCCACCCGTGTAGTTTTTCCCTGAGCTATTTCCACCAGCTCTCCTTCCTTTATTTTGTCTGCATTGGGGAGGGGGATTCTTCCAGGACACAGACATCGGAAATGATGATAGCTTTCCCTTTGAGATCATCGGTTCGGGCCTTCTTCTGGTCATCCCGAACCATCTGCACATAACATCTCCTGGCGGCCTTCTATTCCCCTCGGACTTCCCCCACCAACTGTCCAACTGGGAATTTCAACTTCTGGTGGTATGGGGAAGCCACCGCTTGAAAAATAGTAAGGAAAGGATGACCAAGAATGGCATTATAAGTGGACGAAGATCATCCATGATGAGGAAAGGGATTATACTGGTTTTTTGGCTGGGTTTTACGCCTAGAGTCAGGGGCAACGAAATCTGCCTTATGGGATGGACCACATGCCCTGCGAATCCAAAGAGAGGTGTGGCAACATCTTCTAGCTGAGCATTTCCCAACTGTATCTGTCCAAAAAGCTTCCTAGAAAAGGATATTGACAGAGCTTCCTGAGTCGACCAGCACCCTGGCCACTTCGTAATTAGCCAGGGATATTCAGATAACTAAGGCGTCTGTGTGGGGCAGTAGGACACCTTGGAGATCTTCTGGCCCGAATGAAATGAGCGGTGCAGTTTGAACAGTCTGGTCAGTGACGATGGCTAGACTCTCCATGAGATGAGCGTATGACTTCCGTGCCCGGTTAGAGTCCCCATCAATGGGTCCTCCGGCTATGACATGAATAACCCCCCGTGTGGGAGCATTATTTAGATTGGATGAGGGGCCCTCACCTGATGGGTCTTCTTGAGAAACAACCTCTTGGGATGGTGTTTGGAGGAAAGTAACTTGCGGTTGTTGGTTATACGACCCTGGGCGGGCCATATTGGGTTGTTGCCCTCGCCGTGCTGGCCCTCCTGTTTGAAACTGCAATTGTGGGTATGCGGTTCGGAGGCGCTCTAGCTCCTCATGTAGCTTGTAACATCAGCCACTAGCATGGCCATACTCTATATGATATTGGCAGAAAAATGGGGCAGGGGGGGGGGGGGTTACGTGGTATCCCCCTATATCCTAAGGGTCACTGCAGTAGACCCTACTGATCATAGAATTCCATCTCCCGCTCCTTCCAAGTCCTCGCGGGAGGAGGTGCATCAGCGGCCATAATTTGTAATGGCGGCGCAGGGCGAGCACCCTGCAACAATAACCGAGGCCTAGGAGCCTCCATTCGAAGGGGTCGCACATATCCTCGATGAGGGGGGTACTTGAGGGGCGACGGGGCGAGTTTTTTTGGCTGGGACGTTCAACTCTCCGCACTTTCAGTCCTTCCTCCTCGTGGATGAATTGTTCCGCACGACTTAGCAGCTCCTCATAGCTGTTAGCAGGTTATCTCAAAAGGGAACTGAGGAAGGGGCCCTCATTCAGCCCATGCGGAATAGCGACTCTGAAAGATTCTGATCTTGCAGAAGGAATACCCCTAGCTGCAGAGGTAAACCGGTGAAGATACCCTCTGAGTGATTTTGAGGGCCCCTGCGTGATGTGCATCAAGATAGAGGCATCATGCTTATACACCTTACAGCTGGCGAACTCCCGGCTGAACATGCCCTTAAAATCAGTGAAACAGGTGATGGATCCCGGGGGCAGAGTATTAAACCATTTTTGTGCCAAACCGGTTAAGGTGGTCTGGAAGACTCGGCACTTGAGGGCATCGGTATAACAGTGGAGTGAGGCCGCTCCATCGAAATGTGATAGATTCTCTTCGGGATCCGTTGAGCCATCATACTTGTCTACTTGGGGATTTCGGAAGTAGGATGGGGGGATTTTAGAGAGGATGTCCATGGTAAAAGGATTGGGCTCATAAACCATGGGAGCCCTGGTCGACCGACTTTCACCATGTTCTTCCCGTCGAGTCTGGGATAAGGGTAAAGTATTCTGAGGCGCTCGCCCTCCAGGTCCATCTCCAGGCACTACTTCAACATTAATGGCTTCACGAGATGGAGGAGGCATTTCTGGGGGTGGGCCTCGAGAAGAAGGTTCACCAAAATGAGGATGAAGATATCTTGTCCTTCTTCTTTCTCTAGCGAGGGCCTCAGTAACAGCATCGTCCACCAGAGCCCTCAACTGTGATGGCAAAATGTAATGGGGTTTTCCTCTGCTACGGAGGCAACTGGCTGTTGTATCTCTTCCGGCTGCATCTCGACGTCCAGCTCAAATGTTCCCACAGACGGCGCCAACTGATGCGGCGAGGAAAATTCGTTTACCTCCTTTCAATGCGACAAAGGCACGAAGGGAGCTTTGGGGGTTCTCACAGGCCGCAACAGTAAAAATGAAAAGATGAAGCAAAGAAACGCAAACCAACACAGGTAATGAAAACTAGAACACAGGATGTAATGTGGTTCGGAATAAGTATTCCTACTCCACGGAGGTGAGCTCTCTCACCGGGGACAGTGCCCAAGCACTTTCAACTATGAACGTCCTTCTTTTCGGAAAGGAAACTTCCCGAGGCGAAGGAGAAAACCTCTTACAGTTTAATCCCAATACAAGAAAGAGTACACGCAATGTAACAACAGAGATCGCTACTCTCCTTCTCCGGCGAGGTATTGATAGCTCTCCTCCTCCTGCGTCTTCGTTTCTTGCTTGCTAGAATAATACGGATCCCCTTCCTTCTGTCCTCCTCCTCCCTTTTATCCTCCTTCTCTGATCCATCGCTACCTCGTGGGCTATCCCCATCGTACACGTGGCCACCACGTCTACCTGAAGAATAATTCTGTTACAGATACGAGGGGCGAAGGCTCCTCGGAATATTATATGGGGACCTCTCCTTATGTTACATAACACCTCCTCATCTATATTTCAGGAAACTAGGTTAGCCTGTCCCCCTCAACCATCCACTTCTGGTGAAACTAACTTAGGTCTATAGCTCACGGATGGTATAGCCTTTGGGTTCCCCACCAGCCCGAACCCACTCTCCTTCTCTCCCCTTCGAATGACCTCTGGACTGACTAGGCCGAGCTGATTCTTATCCATCCCGTCTGCCTCTAGGCTTATCTGGCCGAACCGATTCTTATCCGTCGTGTCTGCCTCTAGGCTTATCTGGCCGAACCAATTCTGGCTTATTTCCCAACGAAATGCCTCCTCCCGCCTTCGCTTCGCCGTGTCGATTACCTTCACTAGTTTTCCCGTGCCAATTATTTTAGGCGCTTGCGCCCGAACTGTTCCTCTCTTTTTTCTCCACTGAACCTGCTAATTGGTTCGGGTAACGTCTTTCCTGTGAGCCCTCCTATCTAGTTCATAGAGAAGAGGTAACGGCGGTATCAGATATTCTATTTCTTTTAATGACAGAGTTGTTATAAAAAGGAATAGAGAGATTATCTGTTCTAGTGCATTGATGGGAAATTTATATATCCTTGAACCAAAAGCTCCCACGATGCAAATAAAAGCAAATAACTCATCTTCTACATCTAATAAGAGAAAAGAACCTTCGAAAATGAACCAAATATATCTTTGGCATCTAAGGTTAGGTCATATTAACCTAAGTAGAATTCAAAGGTTGATAGCTGATGGACCTCTGGGTTCATTAGGGGTGGAAGATTTCCCAACCTGCGAATCTTACTTGAAAGGTAAAATGACCAAGAGGCCTTTTAAGACCAAGGGGTATAGAGCCAAAGATGTGTTGGAATTGGTTCATTCTGATTTGTGTGGTCTTATGTCTATCCAGGCTAGAGGTGGTTTTGAATATATCGTCTCTTTTATAGACGATTATTCAAGATATGGATACATTTACTTGATGCACCGTAAGTCTAAATTCTTTGACAGGTTCAAAGAATTCAAGGCTGATGTGGAGAAACGTCAAGTTAAAAGTATCAAGACACTACGATCTGATCATGGTGGTGAGTACCTCTTGGGAGAGTTTAGGAATTACTTATCAGAGGCTGAGATTCAATCCCAATTTTCTGCACCTGGCACACCCCAGCAAAATGGTGTAGCGGAGCGAAAGAATAGGACTCTTATGGAGATGGTTAGATCGATGATGAGTTATTTTGAGTTGCTAGATTTGTTCTGGGGGTATGCTTTGGATACGACAGTGTATATTCTGAACTTGGTTCCATCTAAATTAGTGCCTTCTACTCCCACATAATTATGGATAGGGAGAAAACCTAGTCTGAGACATATTTGGATTTGGGGAAGTCCAACACATGTGCTGAAGGCAGATGCTGGTAAGTTGGAACCTCGTACAGAAGTACGCATGTTCGTTGGTTACCCTAGAGGAACGAAAGGTGGTTTGTTTTATAGTCCTAGAGATCAAAGGGTGATTGTTAGCACGAACGCTAGATTTCTAGAGGAAGCCCATGAGTAAGATTGTTTTGGAGGAATTGAGAGGGTAAGTCACTACTTCAGTACCATCGGTACAAGAGGATATACCACAAGTGACTGCACCGCGTGTCACAGAGGATACACAGGTGATACCTCATCATAGTGGAAGGGTTGTTAGACAGCCTCATAGATTTATGTTCTTGGGAGAATCTTCTGATTTGGTCCCTAGCGAACATGAACATGATCACTGGACATATGACGAAGCAATCCAAGATAAAGATGCAGTATCTTGGCAAAGTGCAATGAATTTTGAGATAGAATCTATGGATTCAAATCAGGTCTGGGAGCTAGTAGAACCATCCAATGGTGTAAAAACCATTGGATGCAAGTGGATCTATAAAAGAAAGAGAGGAATAGATGGGAAGGTTGAGACCTTCAAAGCAAGGCTTATTGCGAAAGGGTATACTCAGAAAGAGGGTATCGATTATGAGGAGACCTTTTCGTCGGTCGTTATACTTAAGTCTATCCGGATTCTTTTATATATTGCTGCTCATATGGATTATGAGGTGTGACAGATGGATGTCAAGACAACTTTCCTTAATAGAAGTCTTGAGGAAAACATCTATATGGAGCAACCAGAGGGATTCATTGCAAAGGGCAAAGAGCATCTTGTATGCAAGCTTAATCGTTCCATTTATGGATTGAAGCAAGCTTTGAGATCTTGGAACATCCGCTTTGATGAGGTAATCCAATCTTATGGATTTATTCAAAGTCCGGATGAGTCTTGTGTATACAAGAGATGTGACGAAAACATAGTGGTATTTCTTGTACTATACGTAGATGACATTTTGTTAATTGGAAATAATGTCAAAGTATTATCGGACGTAAGGGTATGGTTGTCCAAACAGTTTGATATGAAGGACTTGGGAGAAGTGGGACACATCCTTGGGATCAAGGTCATAAGGGATCGCAGGAAAAGGATGTTGCGTTCAATTTACGTATTGCTATTCTTGTTAGACATTTCTGCCAATCCGCGGCGGAAAATACAACTATTTAGTCTTACTCCACAAAACGTTCCTTTATCTAAAGAGATGTGTTCTAGAACATCAAAGGAGATAGAGGAGATGAAGGCGGTTCCTTATGCTTCGGCAATAGGAAGCCTCATGTATGTTATGTTATGTATGAGACCGGATATCTGCTTTGCCATGGGCATGGTTAGTAGATATCAGAGTAATCCAGGACAGGGACATTGGACTACGGTAAAACATATATTGAAGTACCTGAGAAGGACTAGGGATTATGTGCTAGTATACCAGGAAGATCAATTACTCCCTTTGGGTTTCACAGATTCTGACTTCCAATCAGATAGGGATAACAGTAAGTCTACCTCAAGTTTTGTATTTACTTTGGGAGGTGGAGCCATTGTATGGAGGAGTGTCAAGCAGAAATGCGTGGCGGACTCTACCATGGAAGCTGAGTATGTGCCAACCTATGAGGCGGCCAAAGAAGTTGTATGACTCAGGAACTTCTTGATGGACTTGGATGTGATTCCTGGTTTGCCCAGAACTATCACAATTTATTGAGATAACAGTGGTGCAGTTGCAAACTCGAAGGAACCACGAGCCCATAAGGCAAGTAAACACATAGAGCATAAGTACCACCTGATATGAGAAACCGTAAAGCGAGGAGAAGTTGCTGTAGTAAAGATTGCATCAGAGGATAACCTGGCAGATCCTTTCACTAAGGCCCTTCTAGCGAGATCTTTTGATAGGCATGTGGAGGAAATGAGAATCAGATTCATGGCAGTATGAGGACAACATGGTCTTTTAGTATAAGTGGGAGATTGTTGGGATGTATACTGAAAAGTCTATCTTTTGTATGAACATCTTTATTTTTGAAATAACAATCACATGATCATTATTTGCATATTTATGGTTATGCATATTGTCTGATACATTACATTGTAGATAACATAGTGTGTAGTGTCACATGGGAGATCATGTTATCAGTTCCTTATAGAGTATAAGTAGAGGCTCACAACCGATATGGTTTTGGACAAACCATTGGTATTGTTGTAGTGTGATTTGGTATTGGTTTGTCTTAACCATAGAATTACACTAGTACACTATGTGTGTATTTAGCAAGACCAACTTAGAGATGATTCAATTTATTGCTAACTACATAATTGAATCGGACCTCGGATATTATGGTGTACATGCTCTTAATCCCGATATAATAACTGGCACATGTACTTAATATTTATTTCTTTGATTTACCAATGGGCGAGATTTATAGATTAAATCGATAGGTTTAGTAAGTTGGGAAATGATATTATTTATATGGTGTGTCGTGGATTATAGGAGGAAACCATGTCCTATATATTAGGATGATGATGTCCCCTTGAGGAGCTCATAAGGTTCATCATGTAAACCCTGCAGGTGGACTTGGTCTGGCATGATGATAAGGTTGAGTGGTACTACTCATGAAGTTAGATGTTGATTAATTAAGTGTCAGTAAGTTAATTAATTGACGGACATTTGAGATCTTAAACACGGAGAGATATTTGTAAAATTAATATATGGAGCCCATATTTATTTATGGGGGTTAGTGAGGTAGATCAATGATAATCCTCTAGTGGAATGGATTATCATTAATGGATCGGACTTTATGTGGGCTAGATCCATTGGGTGGCCAAGATCCAACTCCTCCTCATGGTCCCTATTGTAGCCAATTAAAACCCTCATGAAGCATAGATCCAACGGTGGAGATTAAATCTCTAGATTCGATGGTGGAGATTAAATCTCTAGATCCGACGGTTGAGATTGAAAGGAGGCTTAAGCCTAGCTCTATAAAAGGAGGGCTAAGGGCTTGGGTGTGAAAAATATTTGGGAGATTAGCATTTTGGGAGAGGCTTTGGGCGGCAAAACATTAGGGTTTTGATTCCTTATTATTTGGGCAGCGCCTATTGTCCAAGTGCTAGGGCCGGCGGAAAGGAGGTTAGGGATTAGCCTCTCTTCTTCCTCTCTTGGTCGGAGCACCCTCTCCTCCTCTCCTTTGGCCGGTGGCAAGATATCAATCTTGGTCGGCAATTCCATCTCCCTCTCCATGGTGGCCGGCGACAACAACAATGAGGAGAAGGTGGCTTGATCTTTCTCCAAAGGGATTGTGTCCGGACCTAGATAGGAGAAGAAGGGAGCTTATTATCTTCCTTTGTTCGGAGCGAACAAGGAAAGGAAGATACGTGATCTAGGAGGCTTCATCTCTTGGAGGTTCGTTTCCCACACAACGTCCAAGAGGAGGATAGGACATACGATAGAAGACCAAGAGGTAAACAAGAGGTATAATTCTTGTTTTGGTTTCCTTTTGTTTCTTTGTATGATGTATGTAATTGCATGTGGCTAATTTACTTGGAACCCAAAAATAAACACCAAAACCAGCGATCCGTACATCGTCTATTCCGCGGCTAATCGAAGAAAAGAGGTAGGTTGCTTGAACAACAAGTTTGTTCAAGTGACCACTCTTATCGAATAGCACGGCGATGGATCAGTTGCTTGGGTAATTTCTCTTCGTCAAAGATTAATTTTTTTTATCCGGGGACGTAGATGGGTTCGCCATGCACAAGCGACCAAGATAAAGTTAGAAGTAAAGCTTCGACCTTCAACAACCCCTTCACCGCCACCTCTCACTCAGCCACGGCCGTGCAACACCCATTCACAGCCGACCAAACTCCAAATCATAGCCCTTTCTTCATGCCCATTTACAACCCAATTCACAGTAATTAAAGAAAATAAACAAATGAGATATACCTTCCTTAGAAACTCCACCGGTAGCCACCCCTTATCCCAATCCCGTGTTCCTCTGTTCAAGACCACTGCCCAAAACCACAGACTTAAACCAAACGAAGGAAACTACGGCTAGGACTTTGATCTTCATCCAAGGAACAAGGAAGTCGACTCTATCTTGCTCTGGCGACCACTGACAGAGATCGCAACCTCCAATTAAACACGCTGCATACACCACCTAGTCGCTGCCAGCCACCATCTGCTCCGACAGAGACCTTCACCCCAGATCAGAATGCAGCGGTGACTCGCCTGTCAGCAGGCGCGCGCGAGGATTAAGGGAGAGGAGCTGCGACGTGCCTGTCACCCGCAGTGACGGTGACCTGGGCACTGTGAAAGGCGGCGATGGTGAGTTGAGCGTGGGTGGCACGCGGGGAGAAGGCAACGGCAGCGGTCGATCTCGCGAGAAGGAAACAGTGGCGCATGGAAGAGTAACGCACAGGGGGGAGAATAGGTTTCTAATTTAGGCTTTCTTTAAACCCTATGTAGGGTTTTTAATTTACATAATCTTATACTTGTTAGTGAAAGTCCTAGAGTCAATTATGTGATGATTGTTGTATGGACTTTATTGTATCATATTCCTATTTATAAAGGCATGGTTATTATATTTACTTGTATTGGTGCCAAATAACTAAATATAATAAAGTCCTTGAGTAGTAGGTTCTTATCTATATCAATCGATTGGTTGAATCGATAATGTGATGATATAGAGAACACTACTCTTAATCATTCCTAGTTGAGTATTAACATTCAGGGACAATGTTAATGCGTAGAGACTAGCATGTAGGTCAACATGATGACTTGATCTCACAAGTAATGGATATAAGATATCAAGTTGACACATGGGTATGCATTAGAGAATGTATACTGAAAGACCCGCCATGAGAAAGTATCGTGGATTGTTATATGAGTGTCATATACTTTCTCATATGGCTATTAGCATGACTATTAGTCCTTAGACCTGAAGTCACCATGGTTCCCTACATAAGGAGTTGCATACTTTGGCTTCGTCAAACGTCACCCGTAAATGGGTGGACTATAAAGGCGATTACTGGGTATGTAACAAATTATGCAGAGGGATGTGAGTGATGTAGATGGGATCTATCCCTCCTATATGACGGGAGAGACATCGTTATTCTTGATAGAGTGAAATCACGAAGTGCATGGCCATGCCTAAATGAGTCAATATGAGATATTGAGCTCATTTGATTAGAGTGATGAGTCTACTTGGAGTTCAAGATATAGATTGTACCGAGGATGACACGGTCTATGCCTCAATTGGTCAATCTAGATGTTAAGGATAGAAGGACATTGTCACATATTGAAGTCACAATTAGTAGTCACAAAGGCGATGCTGGAGCTCAACATTCTTGTAACTTGGGTAGCAATGATGTGTTGCTAGATACCGCTCAATGCTTATGTTCCTAAATCGGTTTAGGGGCATTGCCAATGTTACAAGAACCTATAGGGTCACACACAAAGGGAAATTAGGTTCATATGATGAACCATGAGGATTAGGTTCATGGGATGAACCAAATTGGATTAAGAGTAATCCTAATTAGACTAATTGAGTTGGACTCAATTTGATTCAAGTGTTGAATGAGTCTAATTTAGATTTGATTCATCAAATAAATTTAAATTAATGAATAGAGATTCATTAAATTAAAATTGACTTGAATCAAATGGTTGGATTTGATCAACCATGGGAGATAAGAGGTCAAGTTTGACTTGACTTGAGAGGGAAGATGAAAGGTCAAGTTTGACTTGACCAAATGCCATGTCATGATGATGACTTGGCATGGCCGGCCAATGATGATGCTCCACATCATCATTGACTTATCATGTGGTGCCACCTCATGAGGGAGACCAAGAGCCATTGGCTCTTGGAGTTACATGCATGCATGTAACCCCCCAAGGTTAAAGTGGCCGGCCACTTCTTGATGAGGAGTGAATTGTTTTTGGGTAACTTCATCTTCTTCCTTGGATCATCCTATCAAGCTCTCTCCCTCTTCTTCCTCATCTTGCCGTGAGCATCTAAGGAGTGCTAGCACACTCAAGATTGCTTTTCTCCACCTATTGCTTGTGTGGATACCAATAGAGGAGTGTGCATTTGACGCTCTTGAGTTCCGGCGAAGCTTTTGGACGAGCGAGATTTGCGAAGGGTGTCGCATCGAGGGTAATCATCTCACCTTCTAGATCTAAGGTAGATCTAGGGTTTTATTAAACATATACATGTTAGTTTTATTTTTTATACTTCGCACGGATCTGTGGCCGGACTTCTGGAGTTTCCCCAATGCAAAAAGCGGTTTTTGTGGCCCGGAAAGTCCAACAGTGATATCAGAGCCACGTGCGAAGCATGTATGTGTTTTGTTTTTTATAGTTTTTGTATAAGATATAAAAATTAAATATTTTTATTTTTCCTGTAAATTTCCTATTTTTATAGAATTTTTGGGTATTTTTCTCGAAGAGTCGAAGCAATGAGTGTTGGAACACTTGTAGGCTTCAACCATTGAGAAAAACTCTCCGAAACGGCGAGTTCTCGCTTTAGGTTTTTGGGACAGCGACTTAAGTAGCTGTAAGATCATAGTAGGGACACTCGCAAACTTTATTTTGCGAATATGGGCACTTCCCTTAACCCCAAAAGGGGCCTTGTCCCGCGATCGCGCCCGGAAACCGCTTAGCGGGATCATTACGGAGAGGTGACTCATAAAATTGAAAAAAAAAATATAGGAAAAATTATAGAAATTTTCTCTAAAATACATAATTTATAATTATGTATAATTCTGTGATGGTCATGGCCCAAGATCCCAATGTGATTGGACTCAATGTGTTGTAATTCATAATACGATTTGTGTGCCGTTTTTGTGGTTGTGTGTGTTGTATAGTGTATGCGACCTGCGCGTCGTGCCTCTTCTTTTGAAATTCTAGTTGTAAATAGTTTTAGACTGAATGTAACTCGAGTTTCATATTTGTAATGTACAAAATGGAGCGGTGGAAAGTCCACTTGTAGACGAAGTTACGAGAAGGGTGCCGACGACACAAGGCGGTCAAAGGAAGCGCTTGGAGAAGCCGCTAGCCCTAGGTTGACCATCCGATCTTCTCATTGGTTTGAGAAGATCGTAGTAGGGCCATGACCTAATCACAATTAATATATATATATATATATATGTATATATGTTGATATATATGTATATATATTTGTTATGCTTGTATGTATGTGATGCATGCTAGTAGAATAATGCTTGTATGTATATGATGCATGCTAGGATATTTTTCTTGTATGTATATGATGCATGCTAGAATAATTCTTGTATGTATGTGATGCATGCTAATATAGGATAATAAAGGCCTGAATGCATTTATGATACACATTACGATTAGATTATATCTTAATCGAATCAACTTGTAAATGCCTACCAAGTCCTTGACACCCATCACTACCTCGATCATTTGTAGTTGTTGAATCTGCCAAAGAAGAGCAACGCATAATATCTTGGTAGGGTGCGGAGGGACAATCTTGGTCCCGCCTATCACAGCTTGGGTTAGAGTAAGCTCAATTAGATTGAGTAAAACTAGTTAACTCAATTGGATCGAGTAGAACTATAGGCATATTCCAACCGCTGGAAAGATAGGATAACATCGCATTTACACTAAATCTTGGGCGATTTAGCCAAAGCTAACTCAAGGTCTTTTGTAAATGTGGGTCTTGATCCTATAAACAAGAGTTGCATAGAGATGTAGTCGGTAATGTGTTACCCACCGATCGTACTAAGTCTTGGGCGATTTAGCCAAAGCTAACTCAAGACTTAGTATGATGTGGATCTTGTCCCGCAGGAATTATAGCTAGTTTATATGAATCTAGTAATGTGGTTTGACCACATCCATAACTCGATTCTATAAAATTCCTATAATTCAGTGGGAGCATCATTTGATTAAAGGCCTAATTAAATGATAAAAGGAATATGATATTCTCTGCATTGTATGTTGTAGATTACTATGTCGACAAACACGAACACTCTCTCTCTGTGTTCTGTCCTTGAGAAGGACAAGCTCAATGGAGCAAATTTCCTGGAATGGTACAGGAACCTGAGAATCGTTCTCACCCAAGAAAGGAAGCTGTACATCCTAGAGCATCCCATTCCGGAGGCACCTCCTGCCACTGCCTCGCGAGCTGACAAAGATACTTACAAGGAGCATCAAGATGATGCATTAGATATGTCAAGTCTAATGCTTGCGACCATGAACTCTGAGCTTCAGAAGCAACACGAGTTCATGAATGCTTATGATATGGTTGAACATCTTCGTCAACTATATCAAGGACAAGCAAGGCACGTTCCAGTTTACGTATTGCTAAATGATTATCGTTCCTTCCGGTTAAAGAAATTTAATCCTGACTCACTATACTCAAGATGATTGGGTACGTAGAAAACCTACAGAGATTGGGATTCCCCCTTGGCCAAGAGTTGGCCACTGACTTGATCTTGCAGTCTTTGCCGCAAAGCTACAATCAATTTGTCATGAATTACAGTATGAATGAAATTGATAAGCCACTGCCTGAGATGCTCAACATGTTTAGGGCTACTGAGCTCAACCTTAAGAAGGGAAAATCTGACTCCATTTTGATGGTGCAAAAGAAGAAAGGCAAGGGCAAGCCTAAAGGTAAGGGAAAGTCCCAAGCCAAGGGCAAAGGCAAAGAACTGAAACCCAAAGGAGGGGTGCCCAAAGAAGTGACTTGCTTCCACTGCAAGGAAGCTAGACACTGGAAGCGTAACTGCAAAGCATACCTGGAAGATCTTAAGAAGAAGAGAAGTGAGACTTCTACTTTAGGTATAAATGTTATAGAAGTCAATCTATCTATTTCTTCATCATGGGTATTAGATACTGGATGTGCATCTCACACTTGTACCAATGTGCCGGCACTGAGAAATAGCAGGGCATTGACAAAGGGCGAGGTGGACCTACGAGTAGGCAATGGAGCAAGGGTTGCTGCTGTTGCTGTAGGAACTTATGATCTATCTCTGCCCTATGGGCTTGTACTAGAATTAGATGAATGTTGTTATGTGCCTGCCTTAACTAAGAACTGTTGGAATGTATACTGAAAGCCTAGCTCTTTTTGTATGAATATTTTATTTTAGAATAAGAATCACATGATCATTGTTTGCACTTTATATTTATTATATGTGTGCATATTGTCTAATATTTTACATTGTAGATAACATGGTACTTGGTGTGGCACAGAAGATCATGTTATCAGTCCCTTGTAGAATATAAGTAGAGGCTCACAACCAAGATGGTTTTGGATAAACCATTGGCATGGTTGTAGTGTAGCTTGGTATTGTTTTGTCTTGAACATAGAGTTACACTAGTACAATTAGGTGTATTGAGCAGGACTGACATAGAGGTGATTCAATTAATTGCTGACTACATAATTGAATTGGACCTCGGATATTATGTTGTACATGCTCTTAATCCCGATATAATAACGGGCACATGTACTTAGTATTTATTTCTTTGATTTACCAGAGGGTGAGATTTAGATGGATTAAATCAATATGCCCGGTAAGTTAGGAAATTATATTATTTACATGGTGTGTCGTTGATTATAGGAGGAAACTGTGTCCTATATATTAGGTTGATGATGTCCCCTTGAGGAGCTTATAAGGTTCATCATGTAAACCCAGCTGGTTGACTTAGTCAACATGATGATAAGTTTGAGTGGTATTACTCGAGGAATTAGATGTTAATTAATTGATGGTCAGTAAATCAATTAATTGATGGACATTCGATATCTTAAACACGGGGAGATTAATGTACAAATAATATATGGAGCCCATATTAATTTATGGGGGTTGGTGAGGTAGTTCAATGATGATCCTCTAGTGGAATGGAACATCATTGATGGATCAAGTTTTTGTGGTTCCGATCCATCGGGTGGCCAAGATCCAACTCCTCCTTATGGTCCCTATCATAGCCTAATATAATCCTCGTGAAGTCTAGATCCAAGGATGTAAAACAAAACCGAGAACCGACGGTTGGGATGAATCCCTAGATCCGATGGTTAGGATGAAATCCTAGAACCAACGGTTGGGATTAAATCCCTAGATCCGATGGTTAGGATGAAATCCTAAATCGACGGTTGGGATGAAACCCTAGATCCGACAGTTGGGATGAAATCCTAGATTCGACGGTTGGGATGAAACTCTAGATCCGACGGTTGGGATAAAACCCTAGATCCGACGGTGGAGATTAAATCCCTAGATCCGACGGTGGAGATTAAAGGAGTCCTAAGCCTAACTCTATAAAAGGAAAGCTTAGGTTGGGCGGCAAGGAGAATTGGTTCAAGGAAAAATTAGGGTTTTGCCTCTCCAATCTTGGGCGGCAAGAAACCCTAGGAGAACAAGGGTTTGGGTGGCTAGGTTTTGGAAGGAGCTTGGGCGACATCAAGAGAAGAAGAACCCTTCTTCTTCCTAAGGTTGGCGGCACCTATCTATCTTCCTCCTCTATTCCTAGGCCGGCGCTCTTCCTCCTCCCTTTCTCCTTGGTGGCCGGCACTTCTCCAATCTCCAAGGTGGCCGGCGGTTCCCTTTGCATTGGTGGCCGGCGCTTCATCCATTGTTCCTTGGCCGACGGTTGCATCAAACTCCCTAGCTTGGTGGCCAGTTCTAGAAAGGAAAGGTATTGTTGGTTCTTCTCTTTGTTCACAGCGGACAAGGAAGGGAAGAACGCGATCTAGAAGGCTTCTACTCGTGGAGGATCTTCGTCCACACGTCGTCCACGAGGAGGAAAGGACATACGGTAGAAGATCGTAAGGCATAAAGTTTTACAACTTTATTTTCAGATCTGAGCATCTTCTTTTATGTGTTGATTATACATGTGTGCATATGTATATATTTTGTATAATCATGGACCCCGAAGACAAACACAAAAACCGACGATCCGTCCGTCGTCTGTTCCGCGGCTAACCAACTAGAAGAGTTTTGTTGCTTGAACAACTAGTTTGTTCAAGCGACCACTCAAGTTGTTAGCTTGACGACGAATTGGTTGTGCTAAGGAAACTCATCCCATCCGGATTAATTCTTTCATTAGTGAAAATTTTAATCCGGGGACATGGGAGCCAATGAGCCTCCGAAGCAACTCCCTACAACTGGTATCAGAGCCACGATTTCCGGTTTTGTGTGTTTTGGATTCGGTTACTTTCATGCACATTTCATATATTGAGTATGTCGGATAATAGTAGGATGTGCGTAGGCTAACTTTTTTGTTGCAGGCATAAGATCTGACTATTATGGCTATTTGGTTGTATGTGATGGTTTTGTGTGTGATTGTATGTATATTATTTGAATCCTCGGGGTTGACGAGGCTAGATTAGTATTTAATTTTTTTTGTAATTAAATATGGCATTGTTTAGCCGCTCATTTTAGT
The DNA here is from genome assembly GCA_025175895.1 of Wurfbainia villosa. Lineage (NCBI taxonomy): Eukaryota > Viridiplantae > Streptophyta > Magnoliopsida > Zingiberales > Zingiberaceae > Wurfbainia > Wurfbainia villosa. The sequence continues at coordinate 28,353,850 of CM046000.1, read as the reverse complement.
TTACTTTCGATCTAGATTATTTGTACACTCCTTCGTGGAGTATAGGATCGATGGATGTAAATTAAAATGATATATCTCGGCTCGGATCTCTTTGGTGACTTGTGCACGGGAAAAGATGGAGCGGACGAGGTGGCGACACGACGGGATGCGTATTGGAGGACAATGCCATAATAGTTGGAAAAATTCTATTTTTTTCCATATTTATTGCTTATTTGTTTTATATGCATGTTGTGTATGTTATAAAATTCCTCATTTTCAATTTACTAAGTGGGAGAGGGACATTTTAATTAATTCCCGCGGCCTCCATTACAATTTGACGTGTGATGCAACAAACCTGTGTGTCGACTCTGAGTGCCTTCCTCCCTGCGGACGGGTTTGTTTGCGGATCACTAGGTCAAATAATGGTTATAGGAAATTATCTAGGAGCATATGTACTTCCACAGCGGTAAGGCACATAATCCGAAATAATTCCCTAAGTATCGTGTAATGGTGCACACTTAGATGCAAATAGAAGTATCATCCCCATCGGAGTCACTGCTTTTATTTGTAGGTCCAAAGAGGAACCAACTATTAATTTTATTTGTCAAAAAGTAAGGTTGACAAGATAATAAAATTAATGGGTAAAACCTCCTCTTGTAGGGATCTCGTATGCAAAATAGCATATGCGCAACGGAAAAATAGGATCCCTTCCAAGTGATCCTTGCGAAAGAAAACCTCGTACAAAAATAAATTTCTCAAAACCTATCTTATAGGAGAATATTACCATTGTTGCGTGCCCTTTGTAATCCCGCTTCTCCTTGGGTTTGTTGGATCTTTTAGCACGTTCAAATGTCCGTGCCTCTATATGTATCCACACGAGCAAGCTCTTGTCTCACAAAAGAAACTAGAAGAGCTCTCCTTTACTTCTTGCTAGAGAAGTCCCTAAAGGAGAGGAAAGTAGGGAAAAAGAGAAAGGAAGAAGAAGACTACTCTTCTTGCTACACTCACAAAAGCCACACAACCAAATGCTCTCACCACCAAGCTCTCTCCAAGCCTCAAGCTTCAACCATTTGGCCGGCCACCCCATGGGGTGTTTTATAGGATTGAAAAACCTTTCACCTCCTAACACATTCAATGCAATCAATCGCATTGAAACATAATCAATACAAGGAGTTACACTCCTTGTTTGGCCGGCCACATGTGGGGGAAATCCAAAGGTCAAAACCCTTTGTCTCCTTCCACCTCATCAAGCTTTTGTGGCATTCATGCATGTTGAATTAATCTTATTAATCCAATAAGCTTATGTTGTCATATTGAATTAATCTCATTAAATAAATAAGGTAACATATTGAATTAATCTTATTAAATCAATTAAGCTTAGCATATTGAATTAATCTCATTGAATCAATAAGCTAAAATTCTCATTAAGCTTAAAGTCCAAAAACCATTTTGTACTTAAGCTCATTCCCAAATTGTTCTAGTCAAACTAGAATGCACTAATTCTTCTAATCATCATGCTCTTTGCGTGTGACCCTATAGGCTCTCATAATGTTGGCAGTGGATCTAAACTCTTTTAGATACACAAGCGATGAGCGGCATCTAGCAATACATCATTGCTACCCAAGTTACGAAATAAGTCAAGATCCGACTAACCTTTCCGTGACTACTATAATGTATGACTGTGTCCTTCTATCCTTGATATCAGATTGACCAATGAGGCATAGACCGTGTCATCCTCAATCAATCTATGTGTTTCTTGATCCCTGAGTAAACTAACTCAAACAAATGAGCTCAATATCTTATATTGACTCATTCGAGCATGGCCATGCATTTTAGTAGTTCTACTCAATCAAGGGGCTCACAGATATCACTCCCGTCATATGGGAGGGATAGATCCCATCTACATCACTCACATCCCTCCGCATAATTTGTTATATACCCAGTAATCGCCTTTATGGTCCACCCTGTTACGGGTGACATTTGACGATACCAAAGTACATAACTCTTTATGTAGGGAACCGTAGTGACTTCAGGTTTGAGGACTATTCATACCAATAGTCACATGAGAAAGTTTATGACACTCATATGACGATCCATGAAACTTTCTCATGGCGGGTCAGTTCAGTATATATTCTCTAATATATAGCCATGTGTCAACTTGATATCATATATCCATGACTTGTGAGATCAAGTCATCAATTTACCTACATGCTAGTCTTTATGTATTAATATTGCCCTTGCATATTAATACTTGACTAGGAACATTTAGGAAAGTGTTCTCTACAGCCTCTCATAATCAATTCTGTCAATTGATGTGCTGTAGATAAGAACCTACTTTTCTAGGGCATTATTATATATTTAATTTAGCTCGCACAAGCAAGACGTAAATATATAATAACCAATCCTTTGCCTTTATAGAATATGATCCAAAATGTTCCCTATTCAACCATCACATGATTGGTTCTAGGGCTATAACTAACAATCTCCCACTAGCACTAGTACCAATCACTATGATATCTAATACCTAGTGACCTAGTTTGACCATCATGCTTCCTCTGTGCCAAAGCCTTGGTCAATGGATCTGCGATGTTAGCTTCTGTCGGTACTCTGCATATCCTCAAATCTCCTCTATCGATGATCTCTCGAATGAGATGGAAGCACCGCAGTATGTGTTTGGTCCGCTGATGTGATCGAGGTTCCTTAGCCTGTGCAATAGCCCCATTATTGTCACAATAGAGGTCTATTGGATCTGCAATGCTAGGAACTACCCCAAGTTCACTGATGAACTTGCGGAGACAAACAGCCTCTTTTGCTGCATCAGATGCAGCAATATACTCGGCTTCTGTTGTAGAATCAGCAACTGTGTCCTGCTTCGAACTCTTCCAGCTCACAGCTCCACCATTCAGGCAAAACACGTACCCCGATTGCGATCTATAGTCATCCTTGTCTGTTTAGAAGCTTGCATCACTGTAACCCTTTACAGTTAGCTACTTATTGCCTCCAAATATCAGGAAATATTATTTCGTTCTTCGTAAGTATTTAAGAATATTTTTGACTGCTATCCAGTGACTTTCACCTGGATCCGACTGGTATCTACTCGTCATGCTCAAAGCATACGAGACGTCAGGACGAGTACAAAGCATGGCGTACATGATAGACCCTATAGCAGATGCATAAGGGATCTTATCCATGCGATCTCTCTCCTCCTTAGAAGAGGGACATTGAGTCTTCGAAAGACTCACACCATGTGATAAAGGTAGAAATCCTTTCTTGGAATTTTGCATAGCAAAACGATCTAGCACTTTATCAATGTATGTACTCTGACTTAGGCCAAGTAATCTCTTAGATCTATCTCTATAGATCTTGATGCCTAAAATATAGGTAGCTTCACCTAAGTCTTTCATCGAGAAATAATTCCCTAACCACATCTTCACAGATTGGAGTGAGGGAATATCATTTCCGATGAGAAGTATGTCATCTACATACAAGATAAGAAATACAACTGTGCTCCCACTATTTCTCTTGTAGACACAAGGTTCATCTTCATTCTTGATGAAACCAAACTCCTTGATTGCATTATCGAATCAAAGATTCCAGCTTCGAGAGGCTTGCTTTAGTCCATAAATGGACCTTTGCAGTTTGCATATCTTTCCAGGATGCTTTGGATCTTCAAAACCCTCAGGTTGTGTCATGTACACATCCTCAAGTAGCTTTCCATTCAAAAAAGTGGTTTTGACATCCATCTGCCAGATCTCATAATCGTGGTAGGCTGCAATAGCAAGTATGATCCAAATGGATTTAAGCATCGCAACTGGTGAAAAGGTTTCATCATAGTCAATACCATGAATTTGTTTGAATCCTTTAGCCACCAATCTACCTTTATAAGTATGCTTATTACCATCCATGTCAGTCTTTACTTTAAAGACCCACTTACACCCAATAGGTTTTACCCCTTCAGGTGGATCAACCAAGGTCCATACTTGGTTAATGTACATGGATTCCATTTCGGATCTCATGGCCTCTAGCCATTTCTCAGAATCTGGGCTCATCATAGCTTCTTGATAGGATGTAGGTTCATCAAGATCGATAAGCAATACTTCACCGTTGTCAGTCAAGAGAAAAGAATATCTCTCGGGTTGACGACGGATCCTATCAGATCTACGAAGAGGTTGGTCTACTTGAACAGGTGTTTGCTCCACAACTCTTTGGGAAACAATTTCCTCATCCACAACACTTTGTGGTGCCTGTTCATTTTCCATCGAAGCCTTAGTGTTATCTTCATCTTGAATTTCTTCAAGATGAATTTTACTCCCACTAGTTTGTCTAGAAATAAATTCTCTTTCTAGAAAGACAACATTTCTGGAAACAAACACCTTGCCAAGTGTGGGATTGTAAAAGTAATATCCCTTAGTTTCCTTGGGATATCCTACAAAATAACACTTATCTGATTTGGGTCCTAATTTATCTGAGACTTGACGTCTCACATAAGCTTCACAACCCCAAATCTTTATAAAAGACATTTTGGGACTCTTCCCAGTCCATAACGTATATGGTGTCTTTTCTATGTCTTTTGATGGGACGCGATTAAGTGTGAAAGCGGCTGTCTCTAGAGCAAAACCCCAAAAGGAAGTAGGTAGATCAGTCTGGCTCATCATTGATCGTACCATATCTAATAGAGTACGATTTCTCCTCTCAGATACACCATTCCATTGTTGTGTTCCAGGTGGAGTGAGTTGGGATATTATCCCACACTCAGCCAGGTGATCACGAAACTCTTGACTAAGGTATTCACCACCTCGATCTGATCAAAGTAGCTTAATACGCTTACCAAGTTGGTTTTGTACTTCATTCTTGAATTCTTTGAACTTTTCAAAGGATTCTGACTTATGTCTCATCAAATATAAGTAGCCAAATCTACTCATATCATCAGTGAAAGTAATAAAGTACTTATAGCCTCCTCTGGCTTCAACATTGAAAGGGCCACATACATCAGTATGTATGAGTCCTAACAAGTCTGTCGCTCTCTCTCCATGTCCACTAAATGGAGTTTTAGTCATCTTTCCTAAAAGACAAGATTCGCATACCTCATATGATTCAAAATCAAATGAGTCCAATAATCCATCTTTATAGAGTTGGGATATGCGTTTTTCATTTATGTGACCTAGGCGACAGTGCCAGAGATATGTTTGGTTCAAATCATTCGATTTGAACCGTTTGGTATTTACGTCATAAATTGGGTTTTCTAAATCTAGAACATAGAGACCATTCATAAGTGGTGCATTACAAAAGAACATTTCATTTAAATAAATGGAACAACATTTGTCCTTTATTATAAAAGAAATTTTTTTCTTGTCTAAACAAGATACAGAAATTATGTTCTTCGTTAATGCAAGTACATAAAAGCACTCCTCTAGTTCTAAGATAAGCCCAGTGGGCAAAGACAAAGAATATGTTCCTACAGCTACAGCAGCAACTTTTGCGCCATTGCCTACTCGTAGGTCCACTTCGCCCTTTGCCATTAGTCTACTATTTCTCAATCCCTGCACATTAGTACAAATGTGAGATGTACATCCGGTATCTAAAACCCATGTAGAAGAAATAGATAGATTAACTTCTATAACGTGTATACCTGAGGCAGAAGTCCCACTTCTTTTATTCTTTACTTCCTCAAGGTAGACTTTGAAGTTCCGCTTCCAGTGTCCAGTCTCACCGCAATAGAAACAGTCCCCTTCCTTAGGTACTTTACCTTTACCCTTTGAAGTGGATGAATTGGCCTTGCCTTTGGCTTGGGTCTTACCTTTTAGAATGTATACTGAAAGCCTAGCTCTTTTCTGTATGAACATTTTATTTTGAAATAAGAATCACATGATCATTGTTTGCATTTTATATATTCATTATATATGTGTGCATATTGTCTAATATTCTACATTGTAGATAACATGGTGCTTGATGTGGCACAGAAGATCATGTTATCAGTCCCTTGTAAAATATAAGTAGAGGCTCACAACCAAGATGGTTTTGGACAAACCATTGGCATGGTTGTAGTGTAGCTTGGTATTGTTTTATCTTGAACATAGAGTTACACTAGTACACTTAGGTGTATTGAGTAGGACCGACATAGAGGTGATTCAATTTAGTACTGACTACATAATTGAATCGGACCTCGGATATTATGTTGTACATGCTCTTAATCCCGATATAATAACGGGCACATGTACTTAGTATTTATTTCTTTAATTTACCAGTGGGTGAGATTTAGATGGATTAAATCAATATGCCCGGTAAGTTGGGAAATAATATTATTTACATGGTGTGCCGTTGATTATAGGAAGAAACCGTGTCCTATATATTAGCTTGATGATGTCCCCTTGAGGAGCTCATAAGGTTCATCATGTAAACCCAGCTGGTTGACTTAGTCAACATGATGATAAGGTTGAGTGGTACTACTCGAGGAGTTAGATGTTAATTAATTGATGGTCAGTAAATCAATTAATTGACGGACATTCGATATCTTAAACATGGGGAGATTAATGTACAAATAATATATGGAGCCCATATTAATTTATGGGGGTTGGTGAGGTAGTTCAATGATGATCCTCTAGTGGAATGGAACATCATTGATGGATCAAGTATGTGTGGTTCCGATCCATCGGGTGGCCAAGACCCAACTCCTCCTTATGGTCCCTATCGTAGCCTAATATAATCCTTGTGAAGTCTAGATCCAAGAATGTAAAACAAAACCTAGAACCAACGGTTGGGATTAAATCCCTAAGATCCGATGGTTAGGATGAAACCTAGAACCAGCGGTTGGGATTAAATCCTAAGATCCGATAGTTAGGATGAAACCCTAGAATCGACGGTTGAGATCAAATCCCTAGATCCGACGGTTGGGATAAAACCCTAGATCCGACGGTTGGGATGAAATCCTAGATCCGACGATTAGGATGAAATCCTAGATCCGACGGTTGAGATGAAACCCTAGATCCGACGGTTGGGATAAAACCCTAGATCCGACGGTGGAGGTTAAATCCCTAGATCCGACGGATGAGATTAAAGGAGGCTTAAACCCTATTCTATAAATAGGTGCATAGGGTTGGGTGGCAAGAAAAAGATAAGGAGATTGGTTCTCGAATTAGGGTTAGGGTTTGGCTCATCTTCCATTGGGCGGCTACAAGCTTGGGCGGCAAGCTAGGGTTTGGCCGGTCATCCCTCTCTTCTCCTCCTTGGTTTTGGGCGGCACTCTTCCCTTTTCCTTGCTCCTTGGCCGGCGGTTCTCCATCCATTGGTGGCCGACAATCATCTTCCTCCAATATCTCCAAGGTGGCCGGCGGTTTCCATTCATTTGGTGGCCGGCGCATCATCCACTTGCTCCTTGGCCGGTGGTTGCACCAAATTCCCTAATTTGGTGGTCGGTTCTAGATAGGAAAGGTATTTGTGATTGCTTCTCTTTGTTCGCAGTGGACAAGGTAGAGAAGAAAGTGATCAAGAAGGCTTCAACTCGTGGAGGATCTTCGTCCACACGTCGTCCACGAGAAGGATAGGACATACGATAGAAGATCGTAAGGTATAAAGTTATTTTTAACTTTATTTACAGATCTGAATATGTTCTTTAATATTTTGATTATGCATGTGTATGAATGGATATATATTGTATAATCATGGACCCCGAAGACAAACACAAAAACCGGCGATCCATCCGTCATCTTTTCCGCGGCTAACCAACTAGAAGAGTTGTGTTGCTTGAACAACTAGTTTGTTCAAGCGACCACTCAAGTTGTTAGCACGACGACGAATAGGTTGTGCCAAGGAAGCTCATCCCATCCGAATTAAGTCTTTCATTAGTGAAAATTTTAATCCGGGGACATGGGAGCCAATAAGCCTCCAGAGCGACATCCCAACAATTGGTATCAGAGCCACGGTTTCCGGTTTTGTGTGTTTTGGATTCGGTTAATTTTTTATGCATTTTTCATATATTATATGTGCCGGATAATAGTAGGATGCGTAGTTTAACTTTTTGCTTGCAGGCATAAGATCCGACAATTATGGCCATGTGTGTGTATGTGAATGGATGTGTGTAAAAAATTTATTATTTGAATCCTCAGGATTGACGAGGGTAGATTAGTATTTAATTTTTATAATTAAATACGGCATTGTTTAGCCGCTCATTTTAGTTTACTTTCGATCTAGATTATTTGTACACTCCTTAGAGGAGTATAGGATCGATGGATGTAAATTAAAATGTTTTATCTCGGCTCGGAACTCTTTGGTGACTTGGGCACGGGAAAAGATGGAGCGGACGAGGTGCCCACACGACGGGATGCATATTGGAGGACAATGCCATAATAGTTGGAAAAATTCTGTTTTTTCCATATTTATTGCTGATTTGTTTTATATGCATGTTGTGTGTGATTTAAAATTCCTCATTTGCAATTTACTAAGTGGGAGAGGGATATTTTAATTAATTCCCGCGACCTCCATTACAATTTGACATGTGATGCGAACAAACTTGTGTGTTGGCTCTGAGTGCCTTCCTCCCTGCGGACGGGTTTGTTTGCGGATCACTAGGTCAAATAATGGTTATAGGAAATTATCTAGAAGCATGTGTACTTCCACAGCGGTAAGGCACATAATCCGAAATAATTCCCTTAGTATCGTGTAATGGTGCACACTTAGATGCAAATGAAAGTATCCTCCCCATCGGAGTCACTGCTTTTATTTGTAGGGCCAAAGAGGAACCAACTATTAATTTTATTTGTCAAAAAGTAAGGTTGACAAGATAATAAAATTAATGGGTAAAACCTCCTCTTACAAATGTAGGTTTCATTATCGTCCACACATGCATGGCATCTGAAATTCTCGGTGTTTTGAGGTGTTGGTTGATTTGGGATTTTATTGTTTTGAGGAATCAATAATATTTGAAATCTAATATTTTTTATCATTGTGATTTTTAGGAATTTCAAATGGCTTTCAACCCACTTGCTGTGATTTTAAAAGAAAACAAACTTACTGGTCCAAACTACATTGATTGGAAAAGAAACCTAGATATTGTCTTAACTGCGGAGGAGTACAAATTTGTACTCTTCGAGGTCTGTCCTCCTAAGCCCGCAGGCACTCGATGAAAAGGAGAAAGAACATTATAAGAAATGGGTTAAAGCGGATGAGATGGCGCGGTGTTACATTTTGGCATCTATGTCAAATGTCTTTGCAACATCGAGATCGAGCCATAGCCACGACTTATGACATGATGTTCAATCTCAAGGAACTTTTCGGACATCGAGTAGAGGCGGCTAAGAGAGGCAATGAGAAACTTGATGGCGACCACCATGGTCGAGGAACACCGTTAGGGATCATGTTCTCAAGATGATGGCTCATCTTAATGAGATGGAAGTCCTCGAGGAGATCGATAGAAACCCAGTCGATATCATTCTCGATCTCTTCCTAGGAGTTTTGGCGATTCGCCTCAACTACAACATGAACAAGAGGTTGTATTCGTTGGCGGGAGCTTACAGAACTCGAGGCGTGAGGGCTTTTTTCACGAGTTCTCAAGCCATGGTCGCTCGGAAGGTTTCTTCCTCTAAACCGAAAGGTAAGAAGAAGAAGCAAGGTGGAGCGAAGAAAGTGGCGGGGAGGACCTCAGGCAGGAGTGAAGAAGCCGAAAGGCAAGTGCTTCACTTGCAAGCAGACTGGACATTGGAAGGCGGACTGTCCTTGCCGAAAGAATAAAGGTATATCTTCTTGTTTAGTTGTTGAAACATGTTTAGCGGTGTTATCTACCAGTACCTGGTGTGTAGATACAGGAGCCACTGATCATGTCTGCAATACTTTGCAAGGGTTCCAGGAAACCCGACGACTAGCTGAGGGAGAAATCACCGTCTTCATGGGCAATGCTTCAAAGGTGGCAGCTATTGTAGTGGGAGACATTTATTTATCTTTTGATAGGAATAAATTTTTGGTGTTGAGAAATTGTCTTTATGTACCTACTTTTAGAAAGAATTTAATTTCAGTTTCTAAATTATTTTTGGATGGATATTCTGTTTCTTTTAATGACAAGGTGGTTATAAAAGGAATAGGAGATTATCTGATTACAGTACATTGGTTGGCAATTTATATACTCTTGAACCAAAAACTCCCACGATGCATATAGAAGTAAATAACTCATCTTCTAAATCTAATAAGAGAAAAGAACCTTCTCAAATGAACCAAACATATCTTTGGCATCTAAGGCTTGGTCATATTAACCTAAGTAGAATTCAAAGGTTGATAGCTGATGGACCTTTGGGTTCATTAGTGGTGGAGGATCTCCCAACCTGCGAATCTTGCTTGGAAGGTAAAATGACCAAGAGGCCTTTCAAGGCCAAGGGGTATAGAGCCAAAGATGTGTTGGAAATGGTTCATTCTGATTTGTGCGGTCCTATGTCTATCCAGGCAAGAGGTGGCTTTGAATACTTCGTCTCTTTTATAGATGATTATTCAAGGTATGGATACATTTACTTGATGCGCCGCAAGTCTGAATGCTTTGACAAGTTCAAAGAATTCAAGGCTGATGTGGAGAACCGTCAAGGTAAAAGTATCAAGACATTACGATCTGATCGTGGTGGCGAGTACCTCTTGGGAGAGTTTAGGAGTTACTTATCAGAGGCTGGGATTCAATCCCAATTGTCTGCACTTGGCACACCCCAGCAGAATGGTGTAGCGGAGCGAAGGAATATGACTCTTATGGAGATGGTCAAATCGATGATGAGTTATTCTGAGTTACCTGTTTCGTTCTGGGGGTATGCACTGGATACGGCAATGTATACTCTGAACTTGGTTCCATCTAAATCAGTACCTTCTACCCCTGTAGAATTGTGGACTGGGCAAAAGCCTAGTCTGAGACATATTCGGATATGGGGGAGTCCAGCACATGTGCTGAAGGCTGATGCTGGTAAGTTGGAACCTCGTACAGAAGTATACATGTTTGTTGGCTACCCTAAGGGAATGAAAGGTGGTTTATTTTATAATCCTAGAGATCAGAGGGTGATCGTTAGCACGAACGCCAGATTTCTAGAGGAGGATTATGTAATGAACCACAAGACCAAGAGTAGGATTGTTCTTGAGGAGTTGGCAGGGGATGTTCCGACTTGATCACCACCGTCTGAAGAGGATACCCCACAAGTCACTGCACAGCGTGTCACAGAGCATACACGGGAGGTACCTCGTCGTAGTGAGAGGGTTGTTAGACAACCCGATAGATTCATGTTTTTGGGAGAGTCTTCGGACTTAGTCCCTGGTGAACATGAACCTGATCCCTGGACATATGACGAGGCAATCCAAGATAGAGATGCGGTATCTTGGCAAAGAGCGATGAATTCAGAGATAGAATCTATGGATTCTAATCAGGTTTGGGAGCTAGTAGAGCCACCCGATGGTGTAAAAACTATTGGATGCAAGTGGATCTACAAGAGAAAGAGAGGGGTGGACGGGAAGGTTGAGACCTTCAAAGCTAGGCTTGTTGCGAAAGGGTATACTCAGAAAGAGGGTATCGACTATGAGGAGTCCTTTTCGCCAGTAGCTATGCATAAGTCTATCCGGATTCTCTTATCTATAGCTGCTCATATGGATTATGAGATATGGCAGATGGATGTCAAGACAGCTTTCCTTAACGGAAGTCTTGAGGAGAACATCTATATGCGGCAGCGGAGGATTCATTGCTAAAGGCAAAGAGCATCTTGTATGTAAGCTTAATCGGTCCATTTATGGATTGAAGCAAGCTTCTAGATCTTGGAACATCCGCTTTGATGAGGTAATCCAGTCATATGGATTTATTCAAAGTCCGGATGAACCTTGTGTATACAAGAGATGTGACCGAAACGTAGTGGTGTTTCTTGTACTATACGTAGATGACATTTTGTTAGTTGGCAACAATATCAAAGTGTTATCAGACGTAAGGGTATGGTTGTCCAAACAGTTTGACATGAAGGACTTGGGAGAAGTGGGACACATCCTTGGGATCAAAGTTATAAGGGATCGCAAGAAAAGGATGTTGTGCTTATCTCAAGCTTCATATATTGACACTATCCTTGCTCGTTTTAGCATGCAGAACTCCAAGAAAGGTTTTCTACCTTTTAGGCATGGAGTTCCTTTATCTAAAGAGATGTGTCCCAAAACATCAAAGGAGATAGAGGACATGAAGGCGGTTCCTTATGCTTCGGCAGTAGGAAGCCTTATGTATGCTATGCTATGTACGAGACCGGATATCTGCTTTGCCGTGGGCATGGTTAGCAGATATCAGAGTAATCCTGGACAGGGACATTGGACTGCGGTAAAGCATATATTGAAGTACCTGAGAAGGACTAGGGATTATATGCTGGTTTACCGGGCAGATCAATTAGTCCCTGTGGGTTACACAGATTCGGATTTCCAATTAGATAGGGACAAGAGTAAGTCTACCTCGGGGTTTGTGTTTACTTTTGGAGGTGGAGCCATAGTATGGAGGAGTGTCAAGCAGAAATGCGTGGCGGACTCTACCATGGAAGCTGAGTATGTGGCAGCCTCTGAGGCAGCCAAGGAAGCTGTATGGCTCAGGAACTTCTTGATGGACTTGGATGTGATTCCTGGTTTGCCCAGAACTATCACAATTTATTGTGATAACAGTGGTGCAGTTGCAAACTCGAAGAAACCACTAGCCCATAAGGCGAGTAAACACATAGAGTGCAAGTACCACCTCATACGAGAGATCGTAAAGCGAGGAGAAGTTGCTGTCGCCAAGATTGCATCAGAGGATAACCTGGCAGATCCATTCACTAAGGCCCTTCCAGCGAAAGCGTTTGATAGGCATGTGGAGGACATGGGGATCAGATGTATGGCAGAGTGATGACAGCATAGTCTTTTAGTATAAGTGGGAGATTGTTAGAATGTATACTGAAAGCCTAGCTCTTTTCTGTATGAACATTTTATTTTGAAATAAGAATCACATGATCATTGTTTGCATTTTATATATTCATTATATATGTGTGCATATTGTCTAATATTCTACATTGTAGATAACATGGTGCTTGGTGTGGCACAGAAGATCATGTTATCAATCCCTTGTAAAATATAAGTAGAGGCTCACAACCAAGATGGTTTTGGACAAACCATTGGCATGGTTGTAGTGTAGCTTGGTATTGTTTTATCTTGAACATAGAGTTACACTAGTACACTTAGGTGTATTGAGTAGAACCGACATAGAGGTGATTCAATTTAGTACTGACTACATAATTGAATCGGACCTCGGATATTATGTTGTACATGCTCTTAATCCCGATATAATAACAGGCACATGTACTTAGTATTTATTTCTTTAATTTACCAGTGGGTGAGATTTAGATGGATTAAATCAATATGCCCGGTAAGTTGGGAAATAATATTATTTACATGGTGTGTCGTTGATTATAGGAGGAAACTGTGTCCTATATATTAGGTTGATGATGTCCCCTTGAGGAGCTCATAAGGTTCATCATGTAAACCCAGCTAGTTGACTTAGTCAACATGATGATATGGTTGAGTGGTACTACTCGAGGAGTTAGATGTTAATTTATTGATGGTCAGTAAATCAATTAATTGACGGACATTCGATATCTTAAACATGGGGAGATTAATGTACAAATAATATATGGAGCCCATATTAATTTATGGGGGTTGGTGAGGTAGTTCAATGATGATCCTCTAGTGGAATGGAATATCATTGATGGATCAAGTATGTGTGGTTCCGATCCATCGGGTGGCCAAGACCCAACTCCTCCTTATGGTCCCTATCGTAGCCTAATATAATCCTTGTGAAGTCTAGATCCAAGAATGTAAAACAAAACCTAGAACCAACGGTTAGGATTAAATCCCTAAGATCCAATGGTTAGGATGAAACCCTAGAACCAACGGTTGGGATTAAATCCCTAAGATCCGATGGTTAGGATGAAACCCTAGAATCGACGGTTGAGATCAAATCCCTAGATCCGACGGTTGGGATAAAACCCTAGATCCGAAGGTTGGGATGAAATCCTAGATCCGACGATTAGGATGAAATCCTAGATCCGACGGTTGAGATGAAACCCTAGATCCGACGGTTGGGATAAAACCCTAGATCCGACGGTGGAGGTTAAATCCCTAGATCCGACGGATGAGATTAAAGGAGGCTTAAGCCCTATTCTATAAATAGGTGCTTAGGGTTGGGCGGCAAGGATAAGATAAGGAGATTGGTTTTCGAATTAGGGTTAGGGTTTGGCTCATCTTCCATTGGGCGGCTAGGGTTTGGGCGGCTACAAGCTTTGGCGGCAAGCTAGGGTTTGGCCGGTCATCCCTCTCTTCTCCTCCTTGGTTTTGGGCGGCACTCTTCCCTTTTCCTTGCTCCTTGGCCGGCGGTTCTCCATCCATTGGTGGCCGGCAATCATCTTCCTCCAATCTCTCCAAGGTGGCCGGCAGTTTCCATTCATTTGGTGGCCGGCGCATCATCCACTTGCTCCTTGGCCGGCGGTTGCACCAAATTCCCTAATTTGGTGGTCGGTTCTAGATAGGAAAGGTATTTGTGATTGCTTCTCTTTGTTCGCAGTGGACAAGGTAGAGAAGAAAGTGATCAAGAAGGCTTCAACTCGTGGAGGATCTTCGTCCACACGTCGTCCACGAGAAGGATAGGACATACGATAGAAGATCGTAAGGTATAAAGTTGTTTTTAACTTTATTTACAGATCTGAATATGTTCTTTAATATTTTGATTATGCATGTGTATGAATGGATATATATTGTATAATCATGGACCCCGAAGACAAACACAAAAACCGGCGATCCATCCGTCGTCTTTTCCGCGGCTAACCAACTAGAAGAGTTGTGTTGCTTGAACAACTAGTTTGTTCAAGCGACCACTCAAGTTGTTAGCACGACGACGAATAGGTTGTGCCAAGGAAGCCCATCCCATTCGGATTAAGTCTTTCATTAGTGAAAATTTTAATCCGGGGACATGGGAGCCAATGAGCCTCCGGAGCGACATCCCAACATTACCCTTGCGTTTGCGCTTACCTTTGCCCTTCTTGACCATTAGTACGTTACTAACTTTCTTTTTGAGATTTGGTTCAGCAGTTCTTAATATGCTGAGAATCTTAGGCAAAGGTTTATCAATTTCATTCATGTTATAATTCATGACGAATTGATTATATGCTTCCGGCAACGATTGCAGGATAACATCGGTTGCCAATTCTTGGCTCAATGAAAAACCTAGTCTTTCAAGGTTCTCAACGTACCCAATCATTTTCAGTACGTTAGTTCCTACAGGTGTTCCTTCTTGCATCTTGCATGCAAAAAGAGCCTTAGACACTTCAAAACGCTCGTGCCTAGCTTGTCCTTGATATAGTTGTTTCAAATGCTCAACCATATCATAGGCATCCATGTTCTCATGTTGCTTCTGAAGCTCAGAGTTCATGGTGGTAAGCATAAGACATGACACATCTAATGCATCATCTTGATGCTTCTTATAAGCATCCTTTTTACAGTGGCCAGCGGTGTTTCAGGGATAGACTGCTCTAGGACATACAGTTTACGTTCTTGCTTGAGGATAATCCTCAAGTTCCTATACCAGTCTAGAAAGTTAGCTCCATTGAGCTTGTCTTTCTCAAGGACAGATCGCAAGTTGAGGGGTTGTGTCATGTTAGATGACATGGTGATCTACAACATTATGCAAAATTAAGTATCATACCTAAGTCATTTAATTAGGCCTTTAATTAAATGAGGCTCCCACTAAATTCTCATAGCTTTGATATGAGCTAATTATTGATGTAGGCAAACACATTTTGCTTACATCATTAGCTTCTATTTAGCTATAAATTTATATGGGATAAAGATCCACATCATACTTCGTCTTGAGTTAGCTTTGGCTAATTGCCTAAGACGTAGTATGATTAGGTAGGCAATCTTTTACCAATTACATCTGATGTAACTCTTTAATAGCTTTGGTTAAGTTTAGATTAGTTTAGTGCTTATTCCTAAACCAGCTTCCAGGTCATGGCGAGGCACAGAGGCCTTCTTTGATATCGGAGCAACGACCACTTCTAAGACAAAGCTGATGTTCGAAAATCACACAAAACTAATTTTTAAAACTTATGTTCAAAGCTAATATATGCCTCTACTTTCTTAATTAAGTCTTAACCAAGTTTGATAGCGGGACATCACGATTGTCCACTCGCACTCTTCCAAGATAAAATGCATTGCTTTGCTTTGGCAAACCCAACAACAAATGATCGAGGAAGTAGTGAGTACCAAACTTTGGTAGGCATATCATTTTTGACTTATTAAGATATAAACTTAAACATGCATCACATACATATTAGCATACATCACATATAAGCTAAATTAACATGCATCACATACAAGCTAAATTAACATGCATCACATACATATTAAACTAAGCGTGTCATGGTTATGGCCCTTATTCTACAATCTTCTCAAGCCAATGAAAAGATTGATTGGTCAACCTAGGGATAGCATCTTCTCCCAAGTGCTTCCTTTTGGTTGTCTTGTGTTGTTGACTTCCTCCTTGTAACATCATCTTCCAATGGACCCTCCATCTTTGTTGTGTATATTACAAAAGGAGAAATACTCGAGTTACATTCGAGTCTAAAACTAATTTTACAACAAGAATTTTAGGAGAAAGGCACGACACGCAGGTCGTATTAAGAATTACAACACACACATTCACAAACTTTTTGGGACTAGGCCATAACCATGCACCATGTCAATTTTAACTTTTAAAAGACATCGGATATTTTATTATGTTTGAAAAATTACTAATGCAATTATCAACTCATAATAAAATTTATCCTACTTCTATATCATATATAAAATAGAGAAAACCTATTTTTATACGATCTTTCGCAAGTGGCTCTGATACCACTGTAGGGATCTCGTATGCAAAATAGCATATGCGCAACGGAAAAATAGGATCCCTTCCAAGTGATCCTTGCGAAAGAAAACCTCGTACAAAAATAAATTTCTCAAAACCTATCTTATAGGAGAATATTACCTTTGTTGCGTGCCCTTTGTAATCCCGCTTCTCCTTGGGTTTGTTGGATCTTTTAGCACGTTCAAATGTCCGTGCCTCTATATGTTTCCACACGAGCAAGCTCTTGTCTCACAAAAGAAACTAGAAGAGCTCTCCTTTACTTCTGGCTAGATAATTCCCTAAAGGAGAGGAAAGTAGGGAAAAAGAGAAAGGAAGAAGAAGACTACTCTTCTTGCTACACTCACAAAAGCCACACAACCAAATGCTCTCACCACCAAGCTCTCTCCAAGCCTCAAGCTTCAACCATTTGGCCGGCCACCCCATGGGGTGTTTTAGAGGATTGAAAAACCTTTCACCTCCTAACACATTCAATGCAATCAATTGCATTGAAACATAATCAATACAAGGAGTTACACTCCTTGTTTGGCCGGCCACATGTGGGGGAAATCCAAAGGTCAAAACCCTTTGTCTCCTTCCACCTCATCAAGCTTAGGTGGCATGCTTATGTGGCATGCTTAGGTGGCATGCTTAGGTGGCATGCTTATGTGGCATTCATGCATGTTGAATTAATCTTATTAATCCAATAAGCTTATGTTGTCATATTGAATTAATCTCATTAAATCAATAAGGTAACATATTGAATTAATCTTATTAAATCAATTAAGCTTAGTATATTGAATTAATCTCATTAAATCAATAAGCTAAAATTCTCATTAAGCTTAAAGTCCAAAAACCATTTTATACTTAAGCTCATTCCCAAATTGTTCTAGTCAAAGTAGAATGCACTAATTCTTCTAATCATCATGCTCTTTGTGTGTGACCCTATAGGCTCTCATAACGTTGGCAGTGGATCTAAACTCTTTTAGATACACAAGCGATGAGCGGCATCTAGCAATACATCATTGCTACCCAAGTTACGAAATAAGTCAAGATCCGACTAACCTTTCCATGACTACTATAATGTATCACCGTGTCCTTCTATCCTTGATATCAGATTGACCAATGAGGCATAGACCGTGTCATCCTCGATCAATCTATGTGTTTCTTGATCCCTGAGTAAACTAACTCAAACAAATGAGCTCAATATCTCATATTGACTCATTCGAGCATGGCCATGCATTTTAGTAGTTCTACTCAATCAAGGGGCCCACAGATATCACTCCCGTCATATGGGAGGGATAGATCTCATCTACATCACTCACATCCCTCCGCATAATTTGTTATATACCCAAGATGTCGCCTTTATGGTCCACCTTACGGGTGACGCGTTTGACGATACCAAAGTACATAACTCCTTATGTAGGGAACCGTAGTGACTTCAGGTTTGAGGACTATTCATACCAATAGTCACATGAGAAAGTTTATGACACTCATATGACGATCCATGAAACTTTCTCATGGCAGGTCAGTTCAGTATATATTCTCTAATATATACCCATGTGTCAACTTGATATCATATATCCATGACTTGTGAGATCAAGTCATTAATTGACCTACATGCTAGTCTTTATGTATTAATATTGCCCTTGCATATTAATACTTGACTAGGAACATTTAGGAAAGTGTTCTCTACAGCCTCTCATAATCAATTCTGCCAATTGATGTGCTGTAGATAAGAACCTACTTTTCTAGGGCATTATTATATATTTAATTTAGCTGGCACAAGCAAGACGTAAATATATAATAACCAATCCTTTGCCTTTATAGAATATGATACAAAATGTTCCCTATTCAACCATCACATGATTGGTTCTAGGGCTATAACTAACACCTCTTACAAATGTAGAATTCGTATACGTCCACACAGCGTGGCATGCGATATTCTCGGTGATTTGAGGTGTTGGTTGATTTTGGAATTTTATTGTTTTGAGGAATCAATAATATTTGAAATCTAATATTTTGATCATTGTGATTCTTAGGTTTTTCAAATGGCTTTCAACCCACTTGCTGTGATTTTAAAAGAAAACAAACTTACTGGACCAAACTACATTGATTGGAAAAGAAATCTGGATATTGTCTTAACTGCGGAAGAGTACAAATTTGTACTCTTCGAGGTCTGTCCTCCTAAGCCCACCGATGACTCTGATGAAAAGGAGAGAGACAGTTATAAGAAATGGATCAAGGCAGATGAGATGGCGCGGTGTTACATTTTGGCATCTATGTCAAATGTCTTTGCAACATCGACATCGAGCCATGGCCACGACTTATGATATGATGGTAAATCTCAAGGAACTTTTGAACATCGAGTAGAGCGATTAGGTAGAGGCGATGAGAAACTTGATGGCGACCTCCATGATCGAGGAACACCGTTAGGGATCATGTTCTCAAGATGATGGCTCATCTTAATGAGATGGAAGTCCTCGGAGCCGAGATCGATGGGGAAATCCAGTCGATATCATTCTCCATCTCGCCTAGGATTTTTGGCGATTCGCCTCAACTACATGAACAAGAGGTTGTATTCGTTGGCGGAGCTTCGAGAACTCGAGCGGCGAGAGGGCTTTTCATCAAAGTGCTCAAGCCATGGTCGCTAGAAGGTTTCTTCCTCTAAGCGAAAGGTAAGAAGAAGAAGAAGCAAGGTGGAGCGAAGAAGGTGGCGATGGGACCTCAGCAGGAGTGAAGAAGCGAAAGGCAAGTGCTTCACTTGCAAGCAGATCGACATTGGAAGGCGGGACTTCCTCGGAAAGAACAAAGGTATATCTTCTTGTTTAGTTGTTGAAACATGTTTAGCGGTGTTATCTACGATTGCACGGTGTGTAGATACATGAGCCAGCGATCATGTCTGCAATACTTTGCGGGGGTTCGAGAAACCCGACTAGGCGAGGAGAGATTACCGTCTTCATGGGCAATGCTTCAAAGGTGGCGGCTATTACAGTGGGAGACGTTTATTTATCTTTTGATAGGAATAAAGTTTTGGTTTTGAGAAATTGTTTTTATGTACCTACTTTTAGAAAGAATTTAATTTCAGTTTCTAAATTGTTTATAGATGGATATTCTATTTCTTTTAATGACAAAGTGGTTATAAAAAGGAATAGGGAGATTATCTATTCTGGTACATTGGTTGGTAATTTATATACTCTTGAACCGAAAACTCCCACGATGCATATAGAAATCAATAACTCATCTTCTAAGTCTAATAAGAGAAAAGAACCTTCGCAAATGAACCAGATATATCTTTGGCATCTAAGGCTTGGTCATATTAACCTAAGCAGAATTCAAAGGTTGATAGCTGATGGACCTTTGGGTTCATTAGTGGTGGAGGATCTCCCAACCTGCGAATCTTGCTTGGAAGGTAAAATGACCAAGACGCCTTTCAAGGCCAAGGGGTATAGAGCCAAAGATGTGTTAGAATTGGTTCATTCTGATTTGTACGGTCCTATGTATATCCAGGTAAGAGGTAGTTTTGAATATTTCATCTCATTTATAAACGATTATTCAAGATATGGATACATTTACTTGATGCGCCGCAAGTCTGAATGCTTTGACAGGTTCAAAGAATTCAAGGCTGATGTGGAGAACCGTCAAGGTAAAAGTATCAAGACATTATGATCTGATCGTGGTGGCGAGTACCTCTTGGAAGAGTTTAGGAATTACTTATCAGAGGCTGGGATTCAATCCCAATTGTCTGCACCTGGCACACCTCAGCAGAATGGTGTAGCGGAGCGAAGGAATAGGACTCTTATGGAGATGGTCAGATCGATGATGAGTTATTCTAAGTTACCTGTTTCGTTCTGGGGGTATGCACTGGATACGACAATGTATACTCTAAACTTGGTTCCATCCAAATCAGTACCTTCTACCCCTGTAGAATTGTGGACTGGGCGAAAGCCTAGTCTAAGACATATTCGGATATGGGGGAGTCCAGCACATGTCTTGAAGGTGATCTTTGGTAAGTTGGAACCTAAATGCGAAGTGTGCATGTTTGTTGGCTACCCTAAGGGAACGAAAGGTGGTTTGTTTTATAATCCTAGAGATCAGAGGGTGATCGTTAGCACGAATGCCAGATTTCTAGAGGAGGATTATGTAATGAACCACAAGCCCAAGAGTAGGATTATTCTTGAGGAGTTGACAGGGGAAGTCCCGACTTCAGTACCACCGGTACAAGAGGAGATACCACAAGTCACTGCACCGCGTGTCACAGAGCATACACAGGAGGCACCTCGTCGTAGTTGGAGGGTTGTTAGACAACCCGAGAGATTCATGTTTTTGGGAGAGTCTTCGGACTTAGTCCTTGGTGAACATGAACCTGATCCCTGGACATATGACGAGGCACTCCAAGATGGAGATGCGGTATCTTAGCAAAGAGCGATGGATTCAGAGATAGAATCTATGGATTCTAATCAGGTCTGGGAGCTAGTAGAACCACCCGATGGTGTAAAAGCCATTGGATGCAAGTGGATCTACAAGAGAAAGAGAGGAGTAGACGGGAAGGTTGAGACCTTCAAAGCTAGGCTTGTTGCGAAAGGGTATACTCAGAAAGAGGGCATCGATTATAAGGAGACCTTTTCGCCGATAGCTATGCTTAAGTCTATCCGAATTCTCTTATCTATAGCTGCTCATATGGATTATGAGATTTGGCAGATGGATGTCAAGACAGCTTTCCTTAACGGAAGTCTTGAGGAGAACATCTATATGCGGCAACCAGAGGGATTCATTGCTAAAGGCAAAGAGCATCTTGTATGTAAGCTTAATCGGTCCATTTATGGATTGAAGCAAGCTTCTAGATCTTGGAACATCCGCTTTGATGAGGTAATCCAGTCATATGGATTTATTCAAAGTCCGGATGAGCCTTGTGTATACAAGAGATGTGACGGAAACGTAGTGGTGTTTCTTGTACTATTCGTAGATGACATTTTGTTAGTTGGCAACAATATCAAAGTGTTATCAGACGTAAGGGTATGGTTGTCCAAACAGTTTGACATGAAGGACTTGGGAGAAGTGGGACACATCCTTGGGATCAAAGTTATAAGGGATCGCAAGAAAAGGATGTTGTGCTTATCTCAAGCTTCATACATTGACACTATCCTTGCTCGTTTTATCATGCAGAACTTCAAGAAAGGTTTTCTACCCTTTAGGCATGGAGTTCCTTTATCTAAAGAGATGTGTCCCAAAACATCAAAGGAGATAGAGGACATGAAGGCGGTTCCTTATGCTTCGGCAGTAGGAAGCCTTACGTATGCTATGCTATATACGAGACCGAATATCTGCTTTGCCATGGGCATGGTTAGCAGATATTAGAGTAATCCTGGGCAGGGACATTGGACTGCGGTAAAGCATATATTGAAGTACCTGAGAAGGACTAGAGATTATATGCTGGTTTACCGGGCAGATCAATTAGTCCCTGTGGGTTACACGGATTCAGATTTCCAATCAGATAGGGACAAGAGTAAGTCTACCTCGGGGTTTATGTTTACTTTTGGTGGAGCCATAGTATAGAGGAGTGTCAAGTAGAAATGCGTGGCGGACTCTACCATGGAAGCTGAGTATGTGGCAGCCTCTGAGGCAGCCAAGGAAGCTGTATGGCTCAGGATCTTCTTGATCGACTTGGATGTGATTCCTGGTTTGCCCAAAACTATCACAATTTATTGTGATAACAGTGGTGCAGTTGCAAACTCGAAGGAACCACGAGCCCATAAGCCGAGTAAACACAGAGCGCAAGTACCACTTTATACGAGAGATCGTAAAGCGAGGAGAAGTAGCTGTCGCCAAGATTGCATCAGAGGATAACCTGGCAGATCCATTCACTAAGGCCCTTCCAGTGAAAGCGTTTGATAGGCATGTGGAGGACATGAGGATCAGATGTATGGCAGTATGATGAGGGCATAGTCTTTTAAGTGTAAGTGGGAGATTGTTGGAATGTATACTGAAAGCCTAGCTCATTTTGTATGAACATTTTATTTTGGAATCAGAATCACATGATCATTGTTTGCACTTTATATTTATTATATGTGTGTATATTGTCTAATATTTTACATTGTAGATAACATGGTGCTTGGTGTGGCACAGAAGATCATGTTATCAGTCCCTTGTAGAATATAAGTAGAGGCTCACAACCAAGATGGTTTTGGACAAACCATTGGCATGGTTGTAGTGTAGCTTGGTATTGTTTTGTCTTGAACATAGAGTTACACTAGTACACTTAGGTGTATTGAGCAGGACCGACATAGAGGTGATTCAATTAATTGCTGACTACATAATTGAATCAGACTTCGGATATTATGTTGTACATGCTCTTAATCCCGATATAATAACGGGAACATGTACTTAGTATTTATTTCTTTGATTTACCAGAGGGTGAGATTTAGATGGATTAAATCAATATGCCCAGTAAGTTGGGAAATGATATTATTTACATGGTGTGTCGTTGATTATAGGAGGAAACCGTGTCCTATATATTAGGTTGATGATGTTCCCTTGAGGAGCTCATAAGGTTCATCATGTAAACCCAGCTTGTTGACTTAGTCAACATGATGATAAGGCTGAGTGGTACTACTCGAGGAATTAGATGTTAATTAATTGATGGTCAGTAAATCAATTAATTGATGGACATTCGATATCTTAAACACGGGGAGATGAATGTACAAATAATATATGGAGCCCATATTAATTTATGGGGTTGGTGAGGTAGTTCAATGATCATCCTCTAGTGGAATGGAACATCATTGATGAATCAAGTTTGTGTGGTTCCGATCCATCGGGTGACCAAGATCCAACTCCTCCTTATGGTCCCTATCGTAGCCTAATATAATCCTCGTGAAGTCTAGATCCAAGGATGTAAAACAAAACCGAGAACCGACGGTTGGGATGAATCCCTAGATCCGATGGTTAGGATGAAATCCTAGAACCAACGGTTGGGATTAAATCCCTAGATCCGATGGTTAGGATGAAATCCTAAATCGACGGTTGGGATGAAACCCTAGATCCGACGGTTGGGATGAAATCCTAGATTCGACGGTTGGGATGAAACCCTAGATCCGATGGTTGGGATAAAACCCTAGATCCGACGGTGGAGATTAAATCCCTAGATCCGACGGTGGAGATTAAAGGAGTCCTAATCCTAACTCTATAAAAGGAAAGCTTAGGTTGGGTGGCAAGGAGAATTGGTTCAAGGAAAAATTAGGGTTTTGCCTCTCCAATCTTGGGCGGCAAGAAACCCTAGGAGAACAAGGGCTTGGGCGGCTTGGTTTTGGAAGGAGCTTGGGCGGCATCAAGAGAAGAAGAACCCTTCTTCTTCCTAAGGTT
Source organism: Wurfbainia villosa (assembly GCA_025175895.1). Lineage (NCBI taxonomy): Eukaryota > Viridiplantae > Streptophyta > Magnoliopsida > Zingiberales > Zingiberaceae > Wurfbainia > Wurfbainia villosa. The sequence goes on along the minus strand of CM046000.1, from coordinate 28,329,630 downwards.
GGCGGCACCTATCTATCTTCCTCCTCTATTCCTAGGCCGGCGCTCTTCCTCCTCCCTTTCTCCTTGGTGGCCGACACTTCTCCAATCTCCAAGGTGGCCTACGGTTCCCTTTGCATTGGTGGCTGGCACTTCATCCATTGTTCCTTGGTCGGCAGTTGCATCAAACTCCCTAGCTTGGTGGCCGGTTCTAGAAAGGAAAGGTATTGTTGGTTCTTCTCTTTGTTCACAGCGGACAAGGAAGGGACGAACGCGATCTAGAAAGCTTCTACTCGTGGAGGATCTTCATCCACACATCGTCCACGAGGAGGAAAGGACATACGGTAGAAGATCGTAAGGTATAATGTTTTACAACTTTATTTTCAGATCTGAGCATGTTCTTTTATGTGTTGATTATACATGTGTGTGTATGTATATATTTTGTATAATCATGGACCCCGAAGACAAACACAAAAACCGGCGATCCGTCCGTCGTCTCTTCCGCGGCTAACCAACTAGAAGAGTTGTGTTGCTTGAACAACTAGTTTGTTCAAGCGACCACTCAAGTTGTTAGCACGATGACGAATTGGTTGTGCTAAGGAAACTCATCCCATCCGGATTAATTCTTTCATTAGTGAAAATTTTAATCCGGGGACATGGGAGCCAATGAGCCTCCGAAGCAACTCCCTACAAGAACATCATTTCGGTTTCTTGTTTGGACAAGAAAGGATTTACATTTATAATAAAGAACAAATATTGTTCAGTTTATTTAAATGATATGTTCTATTGTAGTGCACCTCTAATGAACGGACTCTACTTTCTAGACTTAGAGAGCCCTATCTATAACATAAGTACCAAAAGGTTCAAGTCAAATGAGTTGAACCAAACCTATCTCTGGCATTGTCGCTTATGACACATAAATGAGAGTCGCTTATCTCAGCTCCATAAGGATGGGCTGCTAGACTCATTTGATTTTGAATCATATGAGACATGTGAGTCTTTCCTTTTAGGCAAGATGACCAAGACTCCCTTTAGTGGACACAGCGAAAGAGCAACAGACTTGTTAGGACTTATACATAGTGATGTATGTGACCCTTTCAATGTTGCTGCTAGAGGTGGTTACAAGTACTTCATTATATTTACTGATGACTTCGGTAGATATGGTTATGTGTATCTGATGAGACATAAATCTGAATCCTTTGAAAAGTTAAAAGAATTCAAGAATGAAGTACAAAACCAGCTTGGCAAGGGTATTAAGATACTTCGATCAGATCGAGGTGGTGAATACCTTAGCCATGAGTTTCGTGACTATCTAGCTGAGTGTGGGATTCTATCCCAACTCACTCCTCCTGAAACACCACAGTGGAATGGTGTATCCGAAAGGAGGAATCATACCCTATTAGATATGGTACGATCTATGATGAGTCACACAGATCTTCCTATATCCTTTTGGGGATATTCTCTAGACACAGCAACCTTTACCCTTAACCGTATACCATCCAAGGCTGTGATAAAGACACCATATACGATATGGAAAGGGAGAAATCCCAAGATGTCTTTCATGAGGATTTGGGGTTGTGAGGCTTACGTTCGACATCAAGTCTCAGACAAACTGGGATCCAAATTCGATAGGTGCTATTTTGTTGGATATCCCAAGGATACAAAGGGATATTACTTCTACATTCCCAGTCAGCACAAAGTGTTTGTGGCAAAGACTGGGGTTTTTCTAGAAAGGGGTTTTGTTTCTATAAAAACTAGTGGGAGTACGTTCGATCTTGAAGAAATTCAAGATAAGGACCATAGCACTGAGGCCTTGATGGAGGTTGAACAGGAACCACAAAGTGTTGTGGGTGATGAGGTTGTTGCACAAAGAGTTGTGGAACAACCACTTATTCAGGTAGACCTACCTCTTCACAGATCTGATAGGGTATGTCGTCAGCCTGAGAGATACTCATTTCTCTTGTCTGACCATGATGACGTTATGCTCATTGAGAATGAGCCTACCTCCTATCAGGAAGCCGTGATGAGCCTAAATTCTGAGAAATGGCTAGAGGCCATGAGATCCGAGATGGAATCCATGTACACTAACCAAGTATGGACTTTGGTTGATCCACCTGAAGGGGTCAAACCCATTGGGTGTAAGTGGGTCTTTAGGAGAAAGACTGACATGGATGGACTTACGCATACCTATAAGGGCCGATTGGTGGCTAAAGGTTTCAAGCAAATTCATGGTATTGACTATGATGAAACCTTTTCTCCAGTGGCGATGTTTAAGTCCATTCGGATCTTGCTTGCTATTGTAGCATACCACGATTATGAGATCTGGCAGATGGATGTCAAAATCACGTTTCTGAATGAAAACTTACTCGAGGATGTGTACATGAAACAACCTGAGGGTTTTGAAGATCCACAGCATACTGGAAAAATATGCAAGCTGCAAATGTCCATTTATGGGCTAAATCAAGCTTCTCGGAGCTAGAATCTTCGATTCGATGATGCCATCAAACAGTTTGATTTCATCAAGAATGAAGATGAACCCTGTGTCTACAAGAGGGTTAATGGGAACACAGTTATTTTTCTTGTATTGTATGTGGATGACATACTACTCATTGGGAATGACATCCCTTCGCTACAGTCTGTGAAGACTTGGCTGGGGACGTGCTTCTCAATGAAGGACTTAGTTGAAGCAGCCTGTATTCTAGGCATCAAGATCTATAGAGATAGATCTAAGAGATTGCTTGGCCTAAGTCAGAGTACATACATTGACACGGTATTACTACGGTTTGCCATGCAGAATTTCAAGAAGGGACTTCTACCGATGTCACATAGTGTGAGTCTTTCAAAGACTCAAAGTCCCTCTTCTAGAGAGGAGAGAGACCGCACGGATAAGATCTCTTACGCATCTGCTATAGGATCTATCATGTACTTCATGCTGTGTACTCGTCCTGATGTCTCATATGCTTTGAGCATGACGAGTAGATACCAGTTAGATCCAGGTGAGCGTCACTGGATAGTAGTAAAGAATATTCTTAAGTACTTGAAAAGGACTACAGAATATTTCTTGATATTTGGAGGCGACGAGGAGCTAGCTGTAAAGGGTTACAGCGATGCCAGCTTCCAAACTGACCAGGATGATTATTGATCGCAGTCAGGGTTCGTGTTTTGCTTGAATGGTGGCACTGTGAGCTGGAAGAGTTCGAAGCAGGACACAATTGCTGATTCTACAGTAGAAGCTGAGTATATTGCTGCACCTGAGGCAGCAAAGGAGGCAGTTTGGATCCGCAAGTTCATTACTGAGCTTGGGGTGGTTCCTAGCATTGCAGATCCTATAGAGCTCTATTGTGACAACAATGGAGCGATTGCACAGGCTAAGGAACCTCGCTCACACTAGCAAACCAAACACATACTACGGCGCTTCCATCTCATTCGAGAGATTATCGATAGAGGAGATGTGAAGATTTGCAGAGTACCCACAGAGGCTAACATCGCAGATCCCTTGAACAAGGCTTTGGATAGAAAAAGCATGATGGTCACACTAGGTCATTGGGTATTAGATACTACGGTGATTGACACTAGTGCTAGTGGGAGATTGTTAGTGAAAGCCCTAGAGTCAATCATGTGATGATTGTTGTATGGACTTTATTGCATCATATTCCTATTTATAAAGGCATGTTTATTATATTTACTTGTATTGGTGCCAAATAACTAAATATAATAATGTCCTTGAGCAGTAGGTTCTTATCTATATCAATCGATTGGTTGAATCGATAATGAGATGATATAGAGAACACTACTCTTAATCATTCCTAGTCGAGTATTAACATTCAGGGACAATGTTAATGCATAGAGACTAGCATGTAGATCAACATGATGACTTGATCTCACAAGTCATGGATATGAGATATCAAGTTGACACATGGGTATGCATTGGAGAATGTATACTGAAAGACCCGCCATGAGAAAGTATCATGGATCGTTATATGAGTGTCATATACTTTCTCATGTGTCTATTAGTATGACTATTAGTCCTTAGACCTGAAGTCATCATTCAGCATAGTTCCCTACATAAGGAGTTGCATACTTTGGCTTCGTCAAACGTCACCCGTAAATGGGTGGACTATAAAGGCAATTACTGGGTATGTAACAAATTATGCGGAGGGATGTGAGTGATGTAGATGAGATCTATCCCTCATATATGACGGGAGTGACATCGTTATTCTTGATAGAGTGAGACCACGAAGTGCATGGCCATGCCCAAATGAGTCAATATGAGATATTGAGCTCATTTGATTAGAGTGATGAGTCTGTTGGTGCAGTAGGCACCTAAGTCGAACCTGAGTTTTGATTATAGCAAACGATACAAAGTTAAGCTCATTTTGTTATCTCACAAGCTGAATCGAGTGTGCAGAATATTGCTAACGCTGGAGCTGAAGGCTAGCGACACCCGGAGGAAGCCGCGGTGGTCGGGCGACACTCAAGAGACTTCAGAGGGAGCCGAAGGAATTGAGTGGAAGGCCGGAAGCAAAAGCAACACGTAAGGTAAGCTCGTGTGTGTGAGTGTAAGCAAGGTCGTATCCTCTTTACGGGGAAAGACTTAAGCGTAGATCATAATCCAAATCGAAGATGACTTCCGTTATTGGAAAGGTCGAATGGAATGCTTTCTCAAAACCCAAATCGAGATGTGGATCATAATCCAAACGGGTTTCACACTTCCGACTAATGAAGTGGGTGACTCCTTGGATTATGATCAATGGACCATTGCGACAAAACGACAAGTCGAAGCCGACGCCAAGGCAACACAAATCCTCCAATGCGGCCTATCCAAGGAGGAGCTATATCTTGTCGGCCCCTTCATAAGCGCAAAAGATCTTTGGACAAAAATAGTGGAGCTACACGAAGGGACCGATGAAGCCAAGGTATGTAAGCGTGATCTTCTTTTCAATAAACTATATAACCTAAAAATGCAGGAACACGAGTCCGCGACCCAACTTCACACCCGAGTCCAGGACATAGTCAACAATTTACACGCAATCGGGCAAAAGGTCGAAAACCGCGACCTTATAAGGTATGTTCTAAACTTGTTTCTGAGGACTACCTTGTGGGCATCCATGGTCGATGCCTACAAGGTCTCCAAGGATCTTTCTAAAATTAGGTTAAATGAACTCTTTTCGGATTTCGAATTACATGAGCAGTCCAACTCGGAACCCGAGAGGGGTATAGCCTTGTTTGCAGGATCAAAGAAGAAGAAAATCGCAAGCAAGCCACCACCAACCGAGGAGGAAGACGAGTCCGAAGAAGAAGTTGACCCGGAGTTGACTGTCGAACTAATGAACCTAGCTCGAAGGATAGCCAAGGGACGAAAGCGAACCACGACTCGACTCAACCAAGGTAAGCCTAAAAGTTCTAATATTAGGTGTTATGAGTGTAACAGGTTTGGACATATCAAGTCCGAGTGCTCCAAGCTGAACCACCAAGCACCTAAGCACAAGAAGGCCCTCAACGCGACATGGGAAGAAGCATCATCCGAAGAAGACGAAGACCATGTCTTCATGGAGAAATCAATTGAGTCGGACACGGAGACCGAGCCTGAACTTGAGTCAGAACCTGAGGATGACTCGGACTACGAAGCTACCTTCAAGTCAAGCCACGGATACGCATCCGGTTCAAAAGATACCCTTAAAGTAAGTCGAACTTTATTTAATACTTTACATAATACGGTTAGGTTTTTGTCTAGGAAGTTAGCTAAGTCCGAGTCCAAGGTCGAGACCCTTGTTGAGGAGGTTAAACTCCTCAAACACGAGGTCTCCCAAACCTCTTCGACTAGTCGAGTTCAAGAGAAGGACTCAACTCGAGTTGAAAAGCTCGAAGTTGAGAACTCTCTCTTGAAAAGTCAAGTCGAAGATCTTAGGAACACGTTGGAAAGGTTCACTTCGGGATCCAAAGGACTTGACCTCCTACTTGGATCTCAAAGGGCCGTGTACAACAAGGCTGGACTAGGATTTAACTCAAACACAACTAATAGGTCGTATATGTCGATTGTAAGTCGACATAGGAAACATGTCCAAGCATGGGTCCCTAAGAACCTTTTGATTTCAACTCTAGGATCCAACCCGTACTGGATTCCCAAGGACCAAATCCACTATGTGGATAGACCGAACCGATTCAATGGTCTAGGGGGAGTCAGTACAAAACATGTTTGTGCTTTAACTTAGAAATTGCATGTTTTAACTTAGAATGTTTGTGCTTTAACTTAGAAATGGCATGCTTTAACTTAGAAAGTTTGTACTTTAAAACTTGTGAACTCACTTAGAACATGAACATAATCAACTTCGAAAAGATTGAGCCTCGGGGAGCCTCTTTTCAAAAATAACCAGTTAGACTAGGAAATAATCTTAGGTGAGTCAAGTCATCATTTTCTTGAACATGGCTTTGTCTAAGGAAGTGGTCGATGATCCGATAAAAGAAGGCCCCTGTGCCTCGCCACGACCTGGAAGCCATGATCTTGAAAAGGTAAACTTGACAAGCCTAGGGTCAAATCCAAATCTAACATAAAATTACTTGAACCTAAATGCACTTAATCAACTTAATTGGAAATCATCTCACAAAAACACATAAGTATAACATGCTTGATCATATAGACACGGGTGAGATGACCTAGGTTTAACAACTTACAACCAATTTAAAAAAAAAAAATCTAACATCCAATCCAACCACCTTGTGTGTAGGATCAATGGATGTTGGACAGCGGTTGCTCCCGACACATGACCGGGGATCAACTCAAATTCACAAAGCTTCGATTCAAACGACAAGGATCAGTAGCTTTTGGGAATAACGGCAAGCTCAAAATCATCGGATCAGGTGATATCGAGCTTAACTCGAATTTTATTATTAAAAATGTATTACTTGTAGAGAATTTCGAATATAACCTGCTTAGCGTAAGCCAATTATGTGGAAATAACTATAAGGTCGTATTTTTAGAAAATGAATGTGTAATTACAACAAATAAAACAGCTAAAACAATACTCAAAGGAACTAGGACAAATAACATTTATACAATTAACTTAATCAAATCCTCATCCAAATGTCTTATGACACAGGAAGAGGAATCATGGTTGTGGCACCGACGACTCGGTCACTCGCACCCAAGACTCGTCCACAAGATGAGTCAGAGTGGCTTAGTCAGAGGCTTACCCAACCTCAACAACTTGGTTAATAAAGTCTGTAATGCTTGTCAACAAGGAAAACAACCTAGGACACAACACAAGTTAACTAACCAAGAACGAACCTCAAGTGTACATGAGCTCCTACATATGGATCTATTCGATTCACATGAAGCCAAGTCACTCAATAAAAGTCAATATTGCTTAGTCATAATTGACGACTACTCCAGGTTTACCTGGGTTAGGTTCATCAAACATAAAAATGATACCCTAGATCAATTAATCAATCTATTCAAATTAATCGAGAATCAAAAAGACCTTAAGGTTAAAAGACTTAGAAGCGATCATGGTGGTGAATTAGAAAATCAAAGGTTCACCGACTTCTGTAACCTAAATGGATACCACCATGAATTCTCTTGCCCTAGGACCCCTCAACAAAATGGCCTAGTGGAGCGGAAAAATCGAACTCTACAAGAAGCCGCTAGGACCATGTTGAACGAATACGACCTACCCGATAGGTTTTGGGCAGAAGCCGTGAGTACGGCATGCTATGTCCAAAATAGGATCCTTATGGTAAAAAGGCACCTTAAGACCTCGTACGAGATTTATCACGATAAAATACCTAACATCAAGTACTTTAGGGTATTTGGGTGTAAGGTACATATCCTAAACACTAAGGATTACCTAGGGAAATTTACATCCAAAACCACGATCGGAATCTTTCTAGGATACTCGACTACAAGTCGAGCTTATAGAGTATATAACCATGACACCCTTAGAGTCAAAGAGACTATTAATGTAGTGTTCGATGAAGTGCCCGAACCTACAAAACCCTTAATGACTCCAAGTGTTGAGCCCACTGATACCAAACTCGTCTCCGACCCTGAGATCGAGTCTAATCCACATCAACCAACTTCTCTTGTCGACCAAGTGACAAGTAATCCAAGTCAAACTAGTGTTCAACCAAATCACTCTATTGATCAAGTGATAGATGACTCCAACCAAACTAGAACTCAAACGAGTCATCCTATGGATCAAGTTGTAGACTCAAACCCAAATCCAACTAGGACTCAAACGAATCATCCTATCGACCAAGTGATAGGAGATCCTAATCTAGGAGTTCGAACTAGAGCATCCTATAGGAACCTTAGTCAAATTTCCTTAATTTCAAAGATAGAACCCAAATCAATTGAACAAGCTCTTCTTGATCCCGATTGGATTATTGCAATGCAAGAAGAGCTAGCTCAATTTACTAGGAATGAAGTGTGGGAATTAGTACCACCACCTAAAGACAAAACGATAATTGGAACAAGGTGGGTGTTTCGAAATAAGCTTGATGATAAAGGTGAAGTAGTTAGAAACAAGGCTAGGTTAGTCGCCAAAGGGTTTAGTCAAGTCGAAGGATTAGATTACGACGAAACCTATGCCCCAGTAGCTAGACTCGAATCCATTCGAATGTTGCTAGCTTATGCCGCACATTGAGGATTTAAGCTGTTTCAAATGGATGTTAAGTCGGCATTCCTAAATGGATACATTAAAGAAGAAGTTTATATTAGCCAACCCCCCGGATTCGAAAATCTAGATAAACCCGACCATGTTCTAAAACTTAAGAAAGCTCTCTATGGACTTAAACAAGCTCCTCGAGCTGAACTCAAACGAGTCATCCTATGGATCAAGTTGTAGACTCAAACCCAAATCCAACTAGGACTCAAACGAATCATCCTATCGACCAAGTGATAGGAGATCCTAATCTAGGAGTTCTAACTAGAGCATCCTATAGGAACCTTATTCAAATTTCTTAATTTTCACTCATGGAAAGTGAGTTCGAAATGAACTTGGTAGGCGAGTTAAGTTTCTTTTTAGGTCTACAAATTAAACAAACTAAGGATGGTATATACCTATATCAACAAAAATACACTAAGGAGTTAATTAAAAGATTTGGAATGCAAAACGCCAAAGTAATAAACACCCCAATGGCGATTAACGTTAACATAGGAGAAGACCTAGAAAGTAAGACCATTGACTTAAAGTACTATAGGAGCGATAGAAGTCTCCTATACTTAATCGCATGAGCCACCCGACATCCTATTCTAGAAGTAGGCATGTGCGCCAAAGTTTCAAACCTCGTAAGGAGTCTCACCTAACCCTAGTTAAGCATATCCTTAGATATCTAAAGGGTACACTTAACGCTGGTATTTGGTACACTTAGATCTACGGAGTTCGAACTAATCGCTACTCTGATTCGGATTATGCCGCAGTAAACCTCGATAGAAAGAGCACGAGTGGTTGTTGTCAACTACTCTGGCTCGAAGTCTAGTAAGTTGGTGCAAGAGGGAAGCAACACTGTGGTCACTTTATCTACCACCGTCAATATATCATGCGATGGGTGAGTGTGTCACTCAACTTCTTTGGATGAAGCACACTCTCCGCGACTTTAAGTTAGACTTTACGAATACTAAACTTCACGTAGACAACATTAGTTCAATTAATCTTACAAAGAATCCGATATGTCACTCTAGGACCAAACATATAGAAGTTAAACACCATTTCATTCGAGAACATGTGGCCAACGGAGCCATACAACTCGAATACGTCGAATCGAAGTCTAACTTAGCAGACCTATTTACTAAACCCCTATCCGAAGCTGAATTTAGTCTATTAAGACGAAAATTGGGCATGTGCGTAATAGAATAGGTACAGGCAAATTATATGTTCTTACTACTATTTCTTTAATTTCATTTTTATGGAACTAGCATAGGACATACCTTAGATATCATGCACCTATAGATTTAAGGAGCCAGTACATCTCACAACACATAGGACTAATGTGTTTGTGTACTTAGCCACGTAGATGGGCGTGAGATGTTAGGACCTTACTCCTGGTTCCAGATGTAGAGCTAGTGCATCGCTATGAGCCACGGAGTATAATTATACATACTAACCGACTCTGACCAGGAATGGTTGATCTTTCATATCAATCAAGCCAAAAATGAGTCGAACATTTTATAGATGAACTTATTTTCAGTATATTACTTTCAAAATAATGTGGAACATGCTTGGACTTTAAAATTAAAACTTGTTTTTTATTCCACACACACTCTCACTCTTTTCGATATATGTCAAAAGGGGGAGAAAAAGGCTAAAGTTAAGGGATCATTTTTTTGAAAAAGGCCAAACTTAACTTTAAGTTAACAAAAACTTTAAGTTAACAAAACAAGTTAAGGGAATTCTTAACTTAAACACATTTAGTTAACTTGTTTTCGTTAACTTAACAAAATGGAAGTAAGGGCCAATATTGAGTAATTTCGGTTACTTAATTATTTTTTAGTAGCAAACATCAAGGGGGAGAGTTAAAACTCTTTCTCAAGTACTCACCCTCGGTCAAGGGGGAGGATTCCTCAAGGGGGAGCACTTGAAAAAGAGTTTTTATATACTCCTGCTCATTCATGTTTTTATACTCCTGTTCATTCATGCTTTTAACACTCCTGCTCATTCATGCATATCTTTTCTTAATGCACTTAATTTTCTTAACTTTGTATGTGGGTTTGCCATAAATCAAAAAGGGGGAGATTGTTGGTGCAGTAGGCACCTAAGTCGAACCTGAGTTTTGATTATAGCAAACGATACAAAGTTAAGCTCATTTTGTTATCTCACGAGCTGAATCGAGTGTGCAGAATATTGCTAACACTGGAGCTGAAGGCTAGCGACACCTGGAGGAAGCCGTGGTGGTCGGGCGACACTCAAGAGACTTCGGAGGGAGCCGAAGGAATTGAGTGGAAGGCCAGAAGCAAAAGCAACACGTAAGGTAAGCTCGTGTGTGCGAGTGTAAGCAAGGTCGTATCCTCTTTACGGGGAAAGACTTAAGCGTAGATCCGACCCAAGACATCTCATAGGTGGTCTAGGTCGAGATCGGATGGTCGACGACCGTCGAAATTATGTTTTTATTGAGCTAACCTTGACTTGCAGCAAGCATCAATCGACTGCCAGCATTACAGGACTCGACTGCCGTCAATTAGTCGACTGCCGAAGGTTAGCACTCGACTGATGCTGCCAGCAGTCGACTGGTGATGGCCATCAGTCGACTGCTGGTCAAAGGATCAACCTCGAGTAGTCAAGAGTTATCACCATTTTTCAAGGGGTTTTGTGCCCATTTGTGATTGGCTAAAGACGCATTCGATGAGGGACTCAAAGGCTATAAAAGGAGGGCCAAACCTAGGGTTTTTCTACAATTAAAAAAGCTTCCAAGTGCTTCCGATATGCTCCGACTCTCCGACATCCCTACGACGAAGCGCTGCCAAGACGACGACTAGAGCTTCAACCTCCAACCTTTAAAGTCGTCGGTAACGAAAGTTCTAAATTGTATTTCAGTTTATTTCTTTTAGCAAAGCTTTAAATCATATCAAGGAGAGGGGGAGTGTCCCTCTACCTTGAGTCTTTATCGAGTTTTGTATTCATTTAACTCCTATCTCCAACGAGGAGGAGTTTGGTTAGTATTTTGCCCTCCGTGCGTGGTCAAGGACCACTAGGGCCTTGGAGTAGAAACCGTAGGCTACGAACCAAGTAAAAACCCTCGTGTTTTTATTTATTTATTGTTATCTTTCCGCTGCATTTTACTCGTACCTTAACGAACGATTACGAAAAAGTTTTTATCGCTATTCACCCCCCCCCTCTAGCGAACCCGCATCGATCCAACAGAGTCTACTTTGAGTTCAAGATATAGATTGTACCGAGGATGACACAGTCTATGCCTCAATTGGTCAATCTAGATGTCAAGGATAGAAGGGCATTGTCACATATTGTGAGAGTCACAATTAGTAGTCACAAAGGTGATGTTGGAGCTCAACATTCTTGTAACTTGGGTAGCAATGATGTGTTGCTAGATACCGCTCATTGCTTATGTTGCTAAATCGGTTTAGGGGCATTTCCAACGTTACAAGAACCTATAGGGTCACACACAAAGGGCAATTAGATGGAGATTAGGTTCATATGATGAACCATGAGGATTAGGTTCATGGGATGAACCAAATTGGATTAAGAGTAATCCTAATTAGACTAATTGAGTTGGACTCAATTTGATTCAAGTGTTGAATGAGTATAATTTAGATTTGATTCATCAAATAAATTTAAATTAATGAATAGAGATTCATTAAATTAAAATTGACTTGAATCAAATGGTTGGATTTGATCAACCATGGGAGATAAGAGGTCAAGTTTGACTTGACTTGAGAGGGAAGATGAAAGGTCAAGTTTGACTTGACCAAATGCCATGTCATGATGATGACTTGGCATGGCCGGCCAATGATGATGCTCCACATCATCATTGACTTATCATGTGGTGCCACCTCATGAGGGAGACCAAGAGCCATTGGCTCTTGGAGTTACATGCATGCATGTAACCCCCCAAGGTTAAAGTGGCCGGCCACTTCTTGATGAGGAGTGAATTGTTTTTGGGTAACTTCATCTTCTTCCTTGGATCATCCTCTCAAGATCTCTCCCTCTTCTTCCTCATCTTGCCGTGAGCATCTAAGGAGTGCTAGCACACTCAAAATTGCTTTTCTCCACCTATTGCTTGTGTGGATACCAATAGAGGAGTGTGCATTTGACGCTCTTGAGTTCCGATGAAGCTTTTGGACGAGCGAGATTTGCGAAGGGCATCGCATCGAGGGTAATCATCTCACCTTCTAGATCTAAGGTAGATCTAGGGTTTTATTAAACACATACATATTAGTTTTATTTTTATACTTCGCACGGATCCGTGGCTGGACTTCCAGGGTTTCTGCAATGCAAAGAGTGGTTTTTGTGGCTCGGAAAGTCTAACAATACTTAAATTGAATTAATCAACATAATGATTAATATTAATTAGACCTCGTCCTGGCTAATAAAATTCTATCCCAAATCCTATCCTGAAATCATCAAATAAAATACAAATAAATGATTAAATCTCATTTAAATAAATTAATACATTTATTTTATTTATTTCATTTTAAATTATTTTTTTTCGATATATTACATTCTTCCCCACTAATAAAAATTTGGTCCCCAAATTTTCCACTCAAATTTATTATGAGTAAGCGATAGCACACTCAAGTAGCACAAGTACTGAAAGTATATTTCATGTACCTTAAGTAAACAGGTGGGGGTATTGAGCTCGGATAGTATCTTCCAACTCCCATGTAGCCTCCTCATCAGTATGATGCTGCCATCCAACCTTTACGAGTCAGATGGTTTTGTTCCGGAACTGCCGCTCCTTGCGACCAAGAATACATACCGGAACCTCTTCGTAAGTAGCATCAAGATGAATGGAACCTGACACATCTGACAGAATATGTGTAGGGTCTGGCACATACTTCCTCAGCTTGGACACATGAAACACATAATGAATACCATCCAAGGATGGTGGTAGCGCTAGGCAGTAAGCGACTACTCCGATCCTCTCCAAAATCTCGAAAGGACCAATGTACCTTTGAGCTAGCTTACCACGGAGGCCAAATATCTTCACCCCTTTCGTGGGTGAGACTCGCAAGAATACATGGTTACCAATAGAGAACTCTAGAGGTCTCCGTCTCCTATCGGCATAACTCTTCTGACGATCCTGCGCCTCTGCCATCCTTCGTCTGATAGTACGGACCAACTCTGCCTCATGCTGAGCTCTCTGGGGTCCTAACAATTGGGCCTCTCAAACCTCCTCCCAGAGGGTGGGTGTCCGACACTGTCTACCGTACAATGCTTCAAATGGTGCCATTTGGATAGCCAAATGATAGCTGTTATTGTAGGTGAATTCTACTAATGGCAAGTGGTCCTCCCAGTTGCCCCCGAAATCCATAACATAGGACCTCAGCAAGTCCTCTAGAGTCTGAATGGTCCACTCAGACTGTCCATCTGTCTGCGAATGGAATGTTGTACTAAAACGGAGTTGTATGCCCAAGGTCTGCTGTAGACTCTGCCAGAATCGGAATGTGAACCGGGAATCTCTATCTGGTATAATGCTCAAAAGAACACCATGCAATCTGATGATCTCCCGATAATATAACTCTGCCATACGATCCAGAGAGTTGGTCTTTCGAATCGCTAAGAAGTGTGTAGATTTGGTTAATCGGTCAACGACTACCCAAATCGAATCATGGTATCGTCGTGTCCTAGGCAGACCCACCACAAACTCCATGATAATGTGATCCCACTTCCACTCAGGAATAGGAATTCTCTGAAGTAGTCTGGATGGTCTCTGGTGCTCAGCCTTCATCTATTGACAAACTAGACATCTAGCTACAAAATCTACGATGTCTTTCTTCATGCCATTCCACCAATACAAACGCCTTAAATCTCGATACATGCGAGTTCCGCCTGGGTGGATCACAAATTGAGAGCGATGAGCCTCCTGAAGTAACTCCTCCATGACCGGGTGAGACTGAGGTACGCATAATCTACCCCGGAAATAAATAATACCCTCATCATATCAGGTGAACTCAGTCTACTGTCCAGAGGTTATCTGACTGCCAATGAACTGTAAGTGCTGATCACCGGCCAGAGCCTCTTGGACTCTCATCCTGATAGATGACTGAGCAACCATGGTAACAAGAATGCCCTACTCTGTTGGTCTCTTCTCCTTAAGGCCCAACTTGGAGAAACCCTGAATCAAATCCGTGACTAAACCTCGGTAGCAAGCTAAAGTCCCTCGGGACTTCCGGCTAAGCGCATCGGCAACCACATTGGCTTTCTCTGGGTGGTAGCTAATGGTACAGTCATAGTCCTTCAGGAACTCCATCCATCTCCTCTGTCAGAGATTGAGTTCCTTCTGCATAAATAGATATTTGAGACTCTTATGATCAGTGAGAATCTCAAATGTAATACCATACAGATGATGCCTTGATGTGAGCAAAACATATAGGGTTTTAGGAGTAGTTTTCGCTCACATCTCATTACGTTTTATGTTAGTTTTCATGCATATGTCACTTTATTTTGCATGCATGTCCTATTTTCTAGTTCGGAGGTATGCTCTTTGTACTTTCGTGTGCAGGTTAGCATTTCAGATGAAAAAGGCACACTTTCGGAGAAAGAGAAGGACATTTTACAGCTAGATGTAGAGTGGGACACGACCAGGGCATGTGGCTACACACGGTCGTGTCCAATGGGCGAGATCAGCCACCCCAGGGCTGCACACGGCCTGGCCGTGTGGAAACACACGGTCGTGTGGCGGCTCGCCAGATTTGCGTGACTAGGGATTTTTTTGGATTTTGCAGTGGTCTGAGGTGATGTCTATATAAGGATGGCTCCGTCAAAACCCTAGGGGGGAGGCACGACGGCTAGGATGACACACCAAAGCTCTAAAAAGCTTCGGGAACTCACAACGGGGAGGAGGAAAGCCACCGGGGGTCCACGCTTTGCACTTCAACGCCGGAGAGAAGACCACGAAAGCATTGTAATTCCTTGTTCCTGCATTTTATTTCTGATTTATTCGAACATGTACATGCTTTGTGATTCCTCCTTTATATACATGGAGTAGTTCCTTCGATTCTAGGATTAGGGAGTAGCTTGTGTGCACATTACATGTTGGTTCATGTTAAATTATGTCTTTGAGTTTAATTTGGCAATTGGAAGTTGTTTAAACTATATCTATGCGTGTTTGGTTTTCTACCTGCTGTGCTTAGGCGATACGAGGGGTGACAGCCCTCGTATCTATGATTTAGGGGATTTTATACAAGGAACCTAGGGGTAAACCTGATCTCCTATAACCGTGGGTAAAAGGATGCGATGGAACCGAAAATGGTTCATCGTAGGGATTGATTCAACATCCTCGTACCATCTATCCCATCCTTTTAAGGGGGAGATAGCTCCCAGTAGATGCGTTGGCTCATCGGGAGAGTGTATGATGTCCCTTCCACAAAACCATAGCTAAACATCTAGACAACGCTAGTTGACAGCATTGTTTTGCGACACACAAGCGAAACCGAAGTCCTAAAATCACCTTTGAAGACCCCGACACACTCCCTTCTTCCTCCGCATGACACCGTATAGAGAATAGTCCACCGAGAGCCCTCACAAATTGAAACCTATTAGATTTTACTTCTGAACAATTTCACCCACTAAACAAATCGGTATTCGAATCCCAGTCCCTGTGGGATCGATAATCTTTTATTACTTGACGATATTCGTGCACTTGCGGGTGTTGAGTGCGAGCGCATGCTTCGAGTCCTCGACGGCCTCCATCGCGAGATTTGAGGTCACGTTCGCATGCATCAAGTTTTTGGCACCGTTGCCGAAGACTGATTGATTCGATATCGAATCGAGAAGTGGATAATTGGATCGGACTTAGGCTAGATTTATTTTCTTATTTTAATTTATATTATTTCAATTTTATATCATTTTAGATTTTTTCTATTCAATTTGCAGTTTAGATTAATTACATCTTTCTTTCTTTTAGTTTTTAGTAGTGCTCTAGTTTAATAAAATAAAATAAAATAAAAAAAGGAGACTCTTGCCGACCCACTGTTATTCCTTTCCTTACCTATAATTTCTTATTTATAACGATGCATGCTTTTACTCATGATTATAATCAATTGAATGTTGTATGTTTTGGTAACATTTATTGTGAACATTGTGGTGAAACATGACATACCATTAACGATTGTCCGGATTTATTCGAACCTTCACAATTTGAACAAGAAGATGTCACCTACAATTACAACCAGTGGCCACAAGATAATTCCTATTCATAGAGTTATGACCCTGGATACTTAAACCCTCAATATTGTTCGCCTAAATCTTGACTTGAGCAGATGATGGATGATTTCATTCGAACAGAACAAGTGGCGAACGATGAATTCCGACGATGACATTCGATGACAAAGACTCAATATTGTGTCCCAAACGAGAACGAGTGCTATGAATCGCCATGCGAATTTTATCTAGAACCAAGTCTCCACCCAGATGTCATGCCCACCCTTTTATCTATAGGGGTTGGAAGGGCGGCGTGACGCGATCATACATACATGCATTTACAGCGGAAGACTACATGCATTTACAGCGGAAGACTTTAAACTTTCTTTTTTTTTCTTTTTAAAACATAAAGCATGAAACATGGAGCATGCATAATCATCTCATAAGTACTTAGTTCAAGTTCATGATAATCAACTTAAAGGACACTAAGTAGAAACCATCAACATCAAGTAGAGTTCGACTCTTAACAACTAACATGCAAAACTTAAAGGGAAACATGCATAAGTCTGGGAACATAAATAGATCTCCTCCACCATGCCACTATCACACACACTTTGCCCCTCCTGCTGCTCCCTTTAGTTTAGCCATTCTTTGTTAGTGCTTATAAGCTCCACATATCTCCACAATGGCATGATATTGTCCACTTTGGGTCTAAGCCCTCATGGTTTTATTTTTGGGCTTTACCCAAAAGGCCTCATGCCAATGGAGATATCTTTTTTCTTATAAGCACATGATCTTTTCCATGTCTTACCAATGTGGGACTTTGATTGTATTCCCCATACTCCCAACAATCCCCCCCTCAAACGAAGGACCACATTGGGCCCCCCCTCAAGCCTATCCCTCCTCGAAGGATTTTCTCTGCTTGATGTCCGATCTTCAACCCACCAGGACTTCCTGCCAGTTGTTCGGTCCCCCCGACCCAACTAGACTTCCTTCCTGATGTCTGGTTCTCTTGATCCGGACGTGGGAGCTCAACTTCCTTCGTTCGAGGTTCATGGCTTGACATGGACCATGGCTCTGATACCAATTGTTAGTGCATATAAGATCCACATATCTCCACAATGGTATGATATTGTCCACTTTGTGCCACCTCCAACCTCCTTGGGCGCCAACTTGTTGGAGCCATCCAACTTGTGCCACATCATGGGAGCCAACCATCTTGTGCCAACTCACCTCATTTTGGGCGTCCACCACAAGGAAGCTTGGTGATGGTTTGGATGTCCACCTTGATGCTACATCACCCTTTGTACCAAAAACACAAGTCAAGTCCAAATTCACCCCCTTGAAATTCGAGCTCTTCTCGAGGCTGGAACTTGACTAGCAGTTGACTGTAGTCAAAGGGTTTTGGACTGCAGTACAAGTTAGTTTAAAATATAAAGTACGATGGTTCTAACCATCTGATCTCGACCTAGACCTTCCATTGGAGGTATTGGGTCGGATCTACGCTTAACGACATCTTCGCTTTCACGACGCTTACCTTGTAGCCTCGCTCGGTCTTCACCCGAGTACCTCGGCCTCCGGTCCTCTGGCGTTGCCCGACCACCTCGGTTCCCACCGGGTGTCGCAGACCTTCCGCTCAACTTTAGCATTTCTGCACACTTAATTGAGCTCGTAAGATAACAAATATACCCTTAACTATTGAGCCTTTTGCCATAATCAAAATACCGGTTCGACTTTGGTGCCCACTGCACCAACAATCTCCCCCTTTTTGATTCATGGCAAACCGACACAAAAGTTAAGGAAAAATTAAGCATAACAGTAAGCTAGCATAATGATTAAGCATGAATGAGCTAGCATAAAGATTAAATATGAATGAGCTAGAAAAAAGATTAAATATGAATGAGCTAGCAAAATGATTAAGTATGAGTGAACAGTAAGCTAGCATAATGATTAAGCATGAATGAGCTAGCATAAAGATTAAGTATGAGTGAGCTAGCATAAAGATTAAGTATGAGTGAGCTAGCATAATGATTAAGTATGAGTGAGCTAGCATAAAGATTAAATATGAATGAGCTAGCATAATGATTAAGCATGAGTGAGAAATATTATTGTTTCAAGTTCTCCCCTTTGAGGTAACCTCCCCCTTGACCGAAGGTGAGTTCTTGAAAAATAATTTTTACTCCCCCTTTGCTTAAGTGATCGGAATTACTTAATATAAAAGGTAATAATTTTGTTTACTTTCTTCCCCTTTAATTTTGGTTAATTTTGGTTACTTTTGTGACTTTCTCCCCCTTTTGTGAGCTCCCACGTCCGGATCAAGAGAACCAGACATCAGGAAGGAAGTCTAGTTGGGTCGGGGGGACCAAACAACTGGCAGGAAGTCCTGGTGGGTTGAAGATCGGACATCAAGCAGAGAAAATCCTTCGAGGAGGGATAGGCTTGAGGGGGGGCCCAATGTGGTCCTTCGTTTGAGGGGGGGATTGTTGGGAGTATGGGGAATACAATCAAAGTCCCACATTGGTAAGACATGGAAAAGATCATGTGCTTATAAGAAAAAAGATATCTCCATTGGCATGAGGCCTTTTGGGTAAAGCCCAAAAATAAAACCATGAGGGCTTAGACCCAAAGTGGACAATATCATGCCATTGTGGAGATATGTGGAGCTTATAAGCACTAACAATTGTTAGTGCATATAAGATCCACATATCTCCACAATGGTATGATATTGTCCACTTTGTGCCACCTCCAACCTCCTTGGGCGCCAACTTGTTGGAGCCATCCAACTTGTGCCACATCATGGGAGCCAACCATCTTGTGCCAACTCACCTCATTTTGGGCGTCCACCACAAGGAAGCTTGGTGATGGTTTGGATGTCCACCTTGATGCCACATCACCCTTTGTACCAAAAACACGAGTCAAGTCCAAATTCACCCCCTTGAAATTCGAGCTCTTCTCGAGGCTGGAACTTGACTAGCAGTTGACTGTAGTCAAAGGGTTTTGGACTGCAGTACAAGTTAGTTTAAAATATAAAGTACGATGGTTCTAACCATCTGATCTCGACCTAGACCTTCCATTGGAGGTATTGGGTCGGATCTACGCTTAACGACCTTGCTTCGCTTTCACACGAGCTTACCTTGTAGCCTCGCTTCTGGTCTTCACCCGAGTACCTCGGCTTCCTCCGAAGTCCCTCTGGCGTTGCCCGACCACCTCGGTTCCCACCGGGTGTCGCAGACCTTCCGCTCAACTTTAGCATTTCTGCACACTTAATTGAGCTCGTAAGATAACAAATATACCCTTAACTATTGAGCCTTTTGCCATAATCAAAATACCGGTTCGACTTTGGTGCCCACTGCACCAACATTCTTTACCCTTATCTGTAGTACAAGGGAAACATGAACTATAAGCACATAGGCTTAGTAAGATCCTTTCCTACTCACAAAAGTCATACATCAAGAATTAGACATAGAGTAGTGACATGATCATTCAAGAACATATAAGCATAGCATACATATAAGAGTAATGACATGATCATTCAAGAACATATAAGCATAGCATATATATAAGAGTAATGACATGATCATTCAAGAACATATAAGCATAGCATACCAATAAGAGAAATGACATGATCATTCAAGAACATATAAGCATAACATTCGTATAAAAGTAATGACATGATCATTCAAGAACATATAAGCATAGCATTCATATAAACATCATAATCACATAGACATGAAAAGGGGTATATGCAAGATGCTCTTTGAAAACATATATTTTATAGGTACTTAAACATAATCTCAACATATTGGGCTCGACATTGTACCACATTCATCATCATCATTGCGTGCATCCCTAAATAGACCCGAGGTAGCTAATCCCGAACCTACTAGGTTACTAGGTCCGTACTACGTCCGTCGACCTAGGGGAAACATATCATAGAAGCCCATCCTAGGCCCGTACTATGTCCGTCGGCCTAGGGCAACTTAGGAGCCCATCCCGTACTAGGTCAGTACTATGACCGTCGACCTAGGGTCACGTAGGAGCCCATCCCTTGGACCTTATCATAACATATCATGTTAGGGTCCGGTACAAGCCATGCAAAAAGTAAAATAGCATATCATGTTTCTTATCATAACATATCATGTTCCTTATCATAACATATCATATTCCTTATCATAACATATCATGTTCTTTATCGTAGCATATCATGTTCCTTTTCATAACATATCATGTTCCTTTTCTTAACATAAAGAGTGCTCTTAATCCCCATTCATAGGGAAGCATCTCTTAGGCATTTTCATCATACATACTTGTTCATCATGATGCAATGTGCATAACATAATCATACATTCATACAATTAACATGGACATAAGGTAGTGGCATAAACCAATCATGCTATCATAAAGTCTAACTAACATCATATTAACATCTTATTTACATGTAGCATGGCATGGAGGATTATTAGAGGGCATGAACATGGGTTGGCCGAAACCCTAAGGGAGGGTTCTTAAGAATTCACACACTAAAACAACTTGTACAAGGGCTAACTAACATCATATACATATAGAGTATGGCATAAAACATCATGAACAAGCATAACATGGTGTGGCCGAAACTTCATGGGGGTTCTAACAAAATTTAAACCCTAAACAACTTGTACAAGATCTAATTAACCACATGTTAACATCCATTACATATAGATCATGGTATGGAAGACCATTGGGAGCACAACTAGGACTTGGCCGAAAGTTTCAAGGGGGCTTTGGGATCAAACACTCAAATCAAGCCTAGCTATCAACATGTTATCTTCATCTACATACAAAACATGGAATGGAAACATATAGATCATAGCATGGAAGACCATTAGGAGCATGATTAGGTCTTGGCCTAAAGTTTCAAGGGGGCTTTGGGATCAACACTCAAATCAAGCCTAGCTATCAACATGTTATCTTCATCTACATACAAAACATGGCATGGAAACATATAGATCATAGCATGGAATACCATTAGGAGCATGATTAGGTCTTGGCCGAATGTTTCAAGGGGGCCTTGGGATCAAACACTCAAATCAAGCCTAGCTATCAACATGTTATCTTCATCTACATACAAAACATGGCATGGAAACATATAGATCATAGCATGGAAGACCATTAGAAGCATGATTAGGTCTTGGCCGAAAGTTTCAAGGGGGCCTTGGGATCAAACACTCAAACCAAGCCTATCTATCAACATATTATCATCATATTCATACAAAACATGGCATGGAAAATCATTGGAAGCATGAAGGAGATCTTGGCCGAAGTTTCAAAAGGGGTTTTTAAGCAACTAACAACCGAAGTAACTTGTACTGCAGGTGAGGGGATACTTACATCCTTTCGCTTGTTTAGTAATAGGATATACCCTAGATGGTGTCAAGACAAGAGCCCTTTTCTTCCTTGCTTCTTGAGGTTTTCGAAAATGGGAGAAAGGGGAGATAGGGTTTCGGTGGAAGAAGAAGAGAGGAAGAGGAGAATGACAACTTGGGTTCTCTTGTCTCCTCATACTCCTATTTATTCAATTGAAGGTGTCCCTTAGCCTCCCTTACCCTTATCTATCATTTCCCATACCCTTCTAATAGCACAACCTTGTTGGGCTTCTGGTTATCAGATGCATCCTAAGGTTTAGTTATCTACTTGGAGGTTTAGGGTTCAAACCCTGGGCCATGCATCCTTTTTGTCTCTATTTTCTTTTATTTTTGAAAGAGCCCACATAAAAGCCCATTATGATCATGCAAAGATTCTTATAAAAATTTCTAGAAATTTTACGGACGTTACACCAGAAGCCTTACAAGATAAAGTTACTAGGGAATGCAAGGAGCATAGTCAACAATTCATGGAGTTTATGCGACAAAATCTGGTAGATGAATAAACCAAACGACTAGAAGGTGGCTTTGATGACTGGATTACACCTAATATGGCAGAGACTAACTTTGAGTGAATGGATGAGGAGGATGTAGATGACATTGGAAGTAAAGAAGGGCAATCCATTCAATCACCACTTGAAGAAGAACTTGAGGATTATTTAATTAATACTTTAATCGAGGAGTGCATTGCTTCAATTAAAACACCTCCTAACCTCAAGGATCTAGAAGAGCCTACCTTAACCCTCATTGAAACTTTAGTTACTAGTAACAAAACCCTTTTGGTGATTGATAATGATAAAATTTCATTTGACATAATAGAATCTACTAATCGATCTTTTGGTGAGGATGTCTATGGTGAGTTAAATTATCTACAACATTTAGAATATAATGATCAAACTATTGATGATTTGTTAAGACTAAGCATGTTCAACCTCGAGTCAAGGAAAGCAGCGCACAAGTATCTTGCCCCTCCACGAGGAAGATTTAAAAGATATAGTATTGGAGGACCAAAAGGCAGGAAGCGAAAGGTGAGAAAGTATCTGGCCCCTCCACGAGCATGATTTAAGGGATATAGCGATGGAGGACCACCAGGAAAAAGGAATAAGGTGAGCAAATATCTTGCTCTCCCACGAGCAAGATTCAAATGCCTCAAATGAAACGTAGAAATAAGGTCAAGCTAAAAGACCTTAAACAAAGCACTTCTTGGGAGGCAACCCAAGTTTAGTTTTTAGGATTTCTTTTTACTGCATTCAATTTTTTGTAATTCGAACTTTGATTTATGGTATTTAGCATTTGTAGGTAAGGAAAGAACTTGCTAGGTAAAAACAAAAGTCATTTTAAGTTTATGCGGTGAAGTGAGTGAGAGAAATCAGACCATTATGCACCACGAGAAAAAAAACAAAGGGCGCACGGCCAAGCCATGTGTTTTCACACTGCCATGCTCTGACTTCCAGAGTCGCACATGGTCAGGCAGTGTATTTTCACACGATCGTGCCCTGACTTCCAGAGGTGCACATGGTCAGGCCGTGTGATTTTACACGGCCATGTCGCGCCCCCTAGTCCATGTGAAAATCCTACACTTGCACCGTTTTCTATTCCTACTTTTGAGCAGGATGCAGGTACTTTTGTTTACGATTTCTTAGAGTTCCGATCGCGCCTTGATGACATATACGCCGAGCAGCAGACATAGGGGAAACAATGGGATGATCATAGCTCCTATACACAGGCGGAGTTTACAGGATTACAGGAGCACTTCCAGTGGGTCGAGGACTTCTACGACGAGGCCCATATTTATTTTCAAGAGAAGGATGCCCAATGCCAGGAGGAGGCCACCTACCGCCAGGAGATGCGGTAGCATATGCGTGCCCAACAAGCATAGTGTGCTCGGGAGGAGGAGAACAGAGCAGTCGCTGCATCCACTAGCTCTCAGATCGACCACATGTACATGTGACATCAGCGGCTTAGCACCAGGTTTCCCCAGGAGCCTGACATGCCGAGACTACCAGACTTCCTGCCTCGACCATAATATTAGAGGTATTGTTTCATATAAGTCTGAGGGAGGGACCCCAAGTTCTGATTTATTTTGTTTCTAGCAGTAGTTTCTTTCATGATATTTGCATTTTAGTTAGCATTCATTTGTTCATGCATAGGTTGTTCAGTTTCTTTCAGCACTTAGTTTTTGCTATCTATAAGCTGCCTCAGTAGTATTTTTAAAGTTACTTACATGAGTTGTTCCCATAGGTAGCTTAACTTCATTTATCTCGTGGTATTTTATTTTATTTGCTCTAATGAATCTTCTAGACTTACACTGGTTAGCTTTTATTTTTACACCAACACATGTTGAACATTCTGAAAGGGAGAATCTATTACGTACCTAGTTATGATTCATCTTAGTAGTCTAGTACTTTGGAATCCATAGGTGACTCTAGGTTTAGCATTTTAGTTACTGGAGATGCTCGGATTGTGTAAGCCCATTTGGAAAAATCAAAATCCTAGTGAAAAAAAAGAGAGAAAGAGAAAAAGATGAAAAAGAAAACAAAGAGAGGGAGAGAGTGAGAAGATTATGAGAGATTAAAAATAGTTGTCGTTGGCGGAAATGACTAGGTGCCCCTTTGAGACCGAGTTAGGTTAATGGGGAAACACCTACTAATTTCTCTCAATACTAAGCACGCCTTTGAGACTTTATGCTAGATCAAGGGAACGACCCTCGCTTTGGCCAAGTAAGTGCCTAACAGGCGGAAATCGTAGGAAAGCTATGGGACGACGACTTAACTCACCATGGAACTGACATCCCCTAAGAATGATTCGCTTAGCACGAGCGATGAGCTAACTTTGTGAATTTCTAGAACATATTTATTTTGCTTTGATTATAAATACCACTTGATAAATTTAGTTAGCATGCTAAGTATGGAACAATGTCTTTTTTAAATTTCGTGGCATTGAGGTTTGCTTGAGAACAAGCAAAGATTTAAGTCTGGGGGAAGTGATGTGAGCAAAACATATAGGATTTTAGGAGTAGTTTTTGCTCACATCTCATTACATTTTATGTTAGTTTTCATGCATATGTCACTTTATTTTGCACGCATTTCCTATTTTCTGGTTCGGAGCTCTGCTCTTTGTACTTTTGTGTGCAAGTTAGCATTTTGGGTGAAAAAGGCGCACATTCAGAGCAAAAGAAGAACATTTTGCAGCTAGACGCAGAGTGTGACATGGCCAGGGCTTTTGGCTACACACGGCCATGTCCAATGGGCGAGATCAGCCACCCCAGGGCTGCACACGGCCTTGCCGTGTGGAAACACACGGCCGTGTGGCGGTTCGCCAGATTTGCATGACTAGGGATTTTTCCGGATTTTGCAGCGGTCCGAGGTGATGTCTATATAAGGATGGCTCCGCCCAAACCCTAGGAGGGAGGCACGACGGCTAAGATGGCACACCGAAGCCCTAAAAAGCTTTGGGAACTCGGAATGGGGAGGAGGAACACCGCCGGATGTCCACGCTTTGCATTTCAACGACAGAGAGAAGACCAAGAAAGCATTGTAATCCCTTGTTCCTGCATTTTATTTCTGACGTATTCAAACATGTACATGCTTTGTGATTCCTCCTTTATATACATGGAGTAGTTCCTTCGATTCTAGGATTAGGGAGTAGCTTGTGTGCACATTACATGTTGGTTCATGTTAAATTCTGTCTTTGAGTTTAATTTGACAATTGGAAGTTGTTTAAACTATATCTTGAAGCGTAGATCCGAAGCTTCGCTTCCCACCTCGGTCGCTTGTGCATGGTGATCCCATCTACGTCCCCGGATTAAAAAAAAATTAATCCTTGACGAAGAGGGATTACCCAAGCAACCGATCCATCGTCGTGCTATTCGATTAGAGTGGTCACTTGAAGAAACTTGTTGTTCAAGCAACCTACCTCTTTTCTTCGATTAGCCGCAGAATAGACGATGTACGAATCGTCGGTTTTTGTGTTTATCTTCGGGGTCCAAGTAAATTAGCCACATGCAATTACATACATCAGATAAAGAAACAAAAGAAAATCAAAACAAGAATTATACCTCTTGTTTACCTCTTGGTCTTCTATTGTATGTCCTATCCTCCTCTTGGACATTGTGTGGGCAACGATCCTCCAAGAGATGAAGCCTCCTAGATTGCGTATATTTCTTTCCTTGTTCGCTCCGAACAAAGGAAGACAATAAAAGACTTCTTCTTCTCCTATCTAGTGCCGACCACCAAGCCAAGGAACTTGATGTTACCGCCGGCTAAGGAGAGAATGAAGGAGATAGTGTCGGCCCTTTCCTATAAAGATGGAACCACCGGCCACTTGGGGAAGAAGAAGAACCACTGGCCTATCTGAAGGTATTTCCTTTGGAACCAAAGCTCTGATACCACTTGAAGGTAGGAAACTTCGCTTCCCACTTCAACTCGGTCGCTTGTTCCTGGTAATCCCATCGACGTCCCCGGATTAAAAAAATTTAATCCTAGACAAAAGAGATCACCCAAGCAACCGTTTCATCGTCGTGCTATTCGATTAGAGTGGTCACCTGAATAAACTTGTTGTTCAAGCCACCAACCTCTATTCTACGAATAGCCACGAAATAGACAATGTACGGATCACTAATTTTTGCATTTGTATTCGGGGTCCAAGTTATTTTAGCCACAAAAATAGAATACTACATGCATATATAATTGAAGAACAAATATAGACATGTTACAAAAGAAAATAGACAATCGATATACCTCTCGATGTTCCATTGTATGTCCTTCCTCCTTTTGGACGTTGTATGGGCGACGATCTACCAAAAGTCGAAGCTCCTAGATCACCAATCTTCCTTCCTTGCTCGATCCGAACAAGAGGAAGAATAAGAAACAAGGCACTTCTCCTTCTTTCAACTAACCACCAAGCTCCAAGCTTGGTGCTTGCCGCCGGCCAAGAGGGAGAAGATGAATAAGATGGAAACCGACCAAGAGCTCCAAGGGAAGACCCTAAGTCTTGTTTCCACCGGCCAAGGAGAGGAGAAGGATTAGGTTTGGATGCCGGCCAATGGAGGGGAGAAGGAGATGTTGGAATGTATACTGAAAGCCTAGCTCTTTGTATGAACATTTTTATTTTGAAATAAGAATCACATGATCATTGTTTGCACTTTATATTTATTATATGTGTGCATATTGTCTAATACTTTATATTGTAGATAACATGGTGCTTGGTGTGGCACGGAAGATCATGTTATCAGTCCCTTGTAGAATATAAGTAGAGGCTCACAACCAAGATGGTTTTGGACAAACCATTGGCATGGTTGTAGTGTAGCTTGGTATTGTTTTATCTTGAACATAGAGTTACACTAGTACACTTAGGTGTATTGAGCATGACCGACATAGAGGTGATTCAATTTATTGCTGACTACATAATTGAATCGGACCTCGGATATTATGTTGTAGATGCTCTTAATCCCGATATAATAACGGGCACATGTACTTAGTATTTATTTCTTTGATTTACCAAAGGGTGAGATTTATATGGATTAAATCAATATGCCTGGTAAGTTGGGAAATGATATTATTTACATGGTGTGACGTTAATTATAGGAGGAAACTGTGTCCTACATATTAGGTTGATGATGTCCCCTTGAGGAGCTCATAAGGTTCATCATGTAAACCCTGCAGGTTGATTTAGTCAACATGATGATAAGGTTGAGTGGTACTACTCGAGGAGTTAGATGTTAATTGATTGATGGTCAGTAAATCAATTAATTGACGAACATTCGTTATCTTAAACATGGGGAGATGGATGTACAAATAATGTATGGAGCCCATATTAATTTATGGGGGTTGGTGAGGTAATTCAATGATGATCCTCTAGTGGAATGGAACATCATTGATAGATCAAGTTTGTGTGGTTCCGATCCATGGGGTGGCCAAGATCCAACTCCTCCTCATGGTCCCTATCGTAGCCTAATATAAACCTCATGGAGCCTAGATCCAATGATGGAAAACAAATCCCTAGATCCGACGGTGGAGATTAAATCTCTAGATCCGACGGTTGAGATTAAATCCCTAGATCCGATGGTTGAAATTAAATCCCTAGATCCGACGGTTGAGATTAAATCTCTAGATCCGACGATTGAGATTAAATCCCTAGAACCAACGGTGGAGATTAAAGCAAGGCTTAAGCCTAACTCTATAAAAGGGGGCTTAAGGTGGGCGGCAAGGGGGTTGAAGGTTGTTGGTTGGTTTTTTTTTGGAGATTAGGGTTTTGTCGATCATTAGCTTGGGCGACAAGAAATCCTAGGGAAGTTAGGGTTTGGTTGGGCGGCTAGGGTTTGGAAGGTGGAGTGGACGACAACAATAGGAGAGGTTCTCTTCTTCTTCCTAAGGGGTTGCCGACACCTATCTCTTTTCCCTCTACCTTGGTCGGCGCTCAACCTATTCCTCTTCTCCTCTTCTTTTCCTCTTGGCCGGCGGCACTAGGAGCTAGGGATTGTTCCCTTGTTTGGTTCCTTGGTTGGCCATCTTGTTCTCTCTTTTCTTGGGGCCGGCAGCATCAAGCCTTTGTGGCTTAGTGGTTGGCTCAAGCAAGAAGGGAAGGAGAGTTCTTCTTTCTTTTGATTGAAGAAGATCTAGGAAGCTTCAACTTGTGGAGGATCTTCGCCCACACGAAGTCTACAAGGAGGTTAGGACATACGATAGAAGATCGAGAGGTATAAAAGTTTTACAAGTTTTATTATTGATCTTTGCATGTTCTTATTAAAATGTTCGTATTTGTTGATTACACATGTCTACATCCATATGTATTTGTATAATCATGGACCCCGAAGATAAACACAAAAACCGGCGATTCGTCCGTCGTCTCTTCCGCGGCTAACCGACTAGAAGAGTTTTATTGCTTGAACAACTAGTTTGTTCAAGCGATCGCTCAAGTCGTTAGCACGACGATGAATTGGTTGAGCTTAGGAAACTCATCCCATCTGGATTAGTTTTCATTATTGAAAATTTTAATCCGGGGACATGGGAGCCAACGAGCCTCCGAGCATGCCATAAGGAGATGGGCGCCGGCCACCTAGGAAGAGGAAGAAGAAAAGGAAAAAACTTCCTTATTTGGTGCCGCCCAAGCCTTCAAACCCTAAGCCTCCCAAACCCTAATGCTATCTCAATTGGAATTCACCCTTGCCGCCCACCCTAAGGCCTCCTTTTATATAGTTAGGGATAAGCCTTGTTTTAATCTCCACCATTGGTTCTAGGGATTTAATCTCAACCGTCCGATCTAGAGATTTAATCTCAACCGTCGGATCTAGAGATTTAATCTCTACCGTTGAATCTAGAGTTTTGTTTTCATCCATTGGATCTAGGCTACATGTGGTATTAATAGGCTACAATAGAGACCATGAGGAGGAGTTGGATCTTGGCCACTCAATTGATCAAGTTCACATAAAGTCTGATCGATTAATGATAATCCAATCCACTAAAGGATTATCATTGATCTACCTCACCAACCCCCATAAGTTAATATAGGCTCCATATATTATATGTTCATTTTTCTCTCCGTGTTTAAGATCTCGAATGTCCGTCGATTAATTAATTTACTGACCATTAATTAATCGACATATAACTCCATGAGTAGTACCACTCAACCTTTTCATCATGTCGGACCAAGTCCACCTGCAGGGTTTACATGATGAACCTTATGAGCTCCTCAAGGGGACATCATCATCCTAATATATAGGACACAGTTTCCTCATATAATCAACGACACACAATATAAATAATATCATTTCCCAACTTACCGAGCCTATCGATTTAATCTATAAATCTCGCCCATTGGTAAATCAAAGAAATAAATACTAAGTACATGTGCCCGTTATTATATTGGGATTAAGAGCATGTACAATATAATATCTGAGGTCCGATTCGATTATGTAGTCTACAATAAATCAAATCATCTCTAAGTCGGTCCTGCTCAATACACACAAAGTGTACTAGTGTGATTCTATGGTCAAGACAAACCAATACCAAATCACACTACAATCATACCAATGGTTTGTCCAAAGTCATCTCGGTTGTGAGCCTTTACTTATACTTTACAAGAAGACGATAACATGATCTCCCGTGTGACACTACACACCATGTTATCTACAATGTAATATATTAGACAATATGCATCACCATAAATATGAAAACAATGATCATGGGATTCTTATTTCAAAATAAAGATGTTCATACAAAAGATAGACTTTTCAGTATACATCCCAACAATCTCCCACTTATACTAAAAGACTATGCTGTCCTCAAACTCTCATACATCTGATTCCCATTCCCTCTACATGCCTATCAAAGGCTCTCGCCGGAAGGGCCTTAGTGAAAGGATCTGCCAGGTTATCCTCCGATGCAATCTTGGCCACAGCAACTTCTCCTCTCTTTATGATTTCTCGTATCAGGTGGTACTTACGCTCTATGTGTTTACTTGCCTTATGGGCTCGTGGTTCCTTCGAGTTTGCAACTGCACCACTATTATCACAATAAATTGTGATAGTTCTGGGCAAATCATGAATCACATCCAAGTCCATCAAGAAGTTCCTGAGCCACACAAGTTCTTTGGCCGCCTCAGAGGCTGCCACATACTCAGCTTCCATTGTGGAGTCTGCCAAACATTTTTGCTTGACACTCCTCTATATAATGGCTCCACCTCCCAAAGTAAACACAAAACCTAAGGTAGACTTACTGTTATCCCTGTCTGATTGGAAGTCAGAATCTGTGTAACCCACAGGGAGTAATTGGTCTGCCTGGTAAGCTAGCATATAATCCCTAGTCCTTCTCAGGTACTTCAATATATGCTTTATCGCAGTCCAATGTCCCTGTCCTGGATTACTCTGATATATGCTGACCATGCCCACGGCAAAGCAGATATCTGGTCTCGTACATAGCATCGCATACATGAGGCTTCCTACAGCTGAGGCATAAGGAACCGCCTTCATCTCCTCTATCTCCTCAGATGTTCTAGGACACATCTCCTTAGATAAAGGAACTCCATGCCTGAAAGGTAGAAAACCCTTCTTGGAGTTCTGCATGCTAAAATGATCCATAATGGAGTCTATGTATGAAGCTTGAGATAAGCACAACATCCTTTTCTTACGATCCCTTATAACCTTGATCCCAAGGATGTGTTCCACTTCTCCCAAGTCCTTCAAATCAAACTGTTTGGACAACCATACCCTTACGTTCGATAACAACTTGACATTGTTGCCAATTAACAAAATGTCATCTACGTATAGTACAAGAAATACCACTATGTTTCCGTCACATCACTTGTATACACAAGACACATCCGGACTTTGAATAAATCTATAAGACTGGATTACCTCATCAAAGCGGATGTTCCAAGACCTCGATGTTTGCTTCAATCCATAAATAGACCGATTAAGCTTACACACAAGATGCTCTTTGCCCTTTGTAATGAATCCCTTTTGTTGCTTCATATAGATGTTTTCCTCAAGACTTCCATTAAGGAAAGCTATCTTGACATCCATCTGCCACACCTCATAATCCATATGAGCTGCAATGCATAAGAGAATTTGGATAGACTTAAGCATGACTACCGACGAAAAGGTCTCCTCATAATCGATACCCTCTTTCTAAGTATACCCCTTCACAACAAGCCTCGCTTTGAAGGTCTCAACCTTCTTGTCTATTTCTCTCTTTCTTTTGTAGATCCACTTGCATCCAATGGTTTTTACACCATCGAGTGGTTCTACTAGCTCCCACACCTGATTTGAATCCATAGATTCAATCTCAGCATTCATTGCACTTTGCCAAGAAACTGCATCTTTATCTTGGATTTCCTCGTCATATGTCCAGGGATCAGGTTCATGTTCTCTAGGGACCAAATCAGAAGATTCTCCCAAGAACATGAATCTATCAGGCTATCTCATAACCCTCCCACTATGATGAGGTATCACCTGTGTATCCTCTGTGACATACGGTGCAGTGACTTGTGGTATATCCTCTTGTACTGGTGGTACTGAAGAAGTGACTTCCGCTTTCAATTCCTCCAGAACAATCTTACTCATGGGCTTGTGGTTCATCACATAGTCTTCCTCTAGAAATCTGGCATTCGTGCTAACGATCACCCTCTGATCTCTAGGACTATAAAACAAACCACCTTTCGTTCCTCTAGGATAGCCAACGAACATGCGCACTTCTATATAGGGTTCCAACTTACCAGCATCTACCTTCATCACATGTGCTGGACTGCCCCAAATCCGAATATGTCTTAGACTAGGCTTTCACCCAGTCCACAATTATGTGGGAGTAGAAGGCACTGATTTAGATGGGACCAAGTTTAGAATATACACTGCCGTATCTAGAGCATATCCCCAGAATGAATCTGGCAACTCAGAATAACTCATCATCGATCTAACCATCTCTATAAGAGTCCTATTCCTTCTCTCTGCTACACCATTCTGCTGGGGTGTACCAGGTGCAGACAATTGGGATTGAATCCCAGCCTTTGATAAGTAATTCCTAAACTCTCCCAAGAGGTACTCACCACCACGATCAGATCATAGTGTCTTGATACTTTTACCTTGACGTTTCTCCACATCAACCTTGAATTCTTTGAACTTGTCAAAGCATTCAGACTTGCAGCGCATTAAGTAAATGTATCCATATCTCGAATAATCGTCTATAAAAGAGACGAAATACTCAAAACCACCTCTAGCCTGGATAGACATAGGACCACACAAATCAGAATGAACCAATTCTAACACATCTTTGACTCTATACCCCTTGGCCTTAAAAGGTCTCTTGGTCATTTTACCCTCCAAGCAAGATTCGCAGGTTGGAAAATCTTCCACCACTAATGAACCCAGAGGTCCATCAGCTATGAACTTTTGAATTCTGCTTAGGTTAATATGACCAAGCCTAAGATGCCAAAGATATGTTTGGTTCATCTTCAAGGTTCTTTTCTCTTATTGGAATTAGAAGATGAGTTATTAACTTTTATTTGCATCGTGGCAGCTTTTGGTTCAAGTGTGTATAAATTTCCTATCAATGCACCCAAATAGATAATATCCCTATTCCTTTTTATAACAACTCTGTCATTAAAAAAATTAGAATATCCATCCATAAACAATTTAGAAACCGAAATTAAATTCTTTCTAAATAAAGGTACATAAAGAAAATTCTTAAGAACCAAAACTTTATTTTTCTCAAAAGATAAATAAACATCTCCCACTGCAACAGCCGCCACCTTCATGGCATTGCCCAAGTATACGGTAATCTCCCCCTCAGCCAGTCGTCTGGTTTCTTGGAACCCCTGCAAAGTATTACAGACATGATCAGTGGCTCCCGTATCTACACACCAGGTGCCGGTAGATAACACCGCTAAACATGTTTTAATGACTAGACAAAAAGATATACCTTTGTTCTGCTTGTGGTTGGGGCAGTCCTTCATCCAGTGTCCAGTCTGCCTACAAGTGAAGCACTTGCCTTTTAGCTTCTTCACTCCTCCCTGAGTTCCTCCCACCGCCTTTGCCCCAGCTTGTTTCTTCTTCTTCTTGCCTTTCGGCTTAGAAGTAGAAACCTTTTAGGCAACCATGGCATGTGCCTGAGCACTCTGACGAAATAACCCCTCTGCCACCTAGAGTTCTGTCAGAAGCTCCGCCAATGAATACAACCTCTTGTTCATGTTGTAGTTCAGGCGAAACTGCTCAAAACTCCTAGGTAGAGACTGGAGAATGATATCGACCTGGGTTTCCCCATCGATCTCAGCTCCGAGGACTTCCAACTCATTCAAATGAGCCATCATCTTGAGAACATGATCCCTCATGGGTGTTCCCTTGATCATGGTGGTCATCATCAAATTCCTCATGGCTTCCTGCCTTGCAGCCCGATTCTGGTGTCCAAAAAGTTCTTTGAGATTGAGCATCATGTCATAAGCAGTGGGTATGGCTTGATGCTGATGTTGCAGTACATTTGACATAGATGCCAAAATGTAAAACTGCGCCATCTCATCGACCTTGATCCACTTCGTATAACTCTCCTTCTCCTTTTCCCCAGAATCATCCGCAGGCTTAGGAGGGCACTCTTCGAGAAGTACATATTTGTATTCCTCAGCAGTCAAGACAATGTCAAGATTCCTCTTCAAATCAACATAGTTGGGTCCAGTAAGTTTATTTTCTTTCAGTATCACAGCAAGCGGGTTGAAAGTCATTTTGAAAGAAAACCTACGAATCACATAAATCAAAACATTATATTTCAAAAAATTATTGATTCCTCAAACAATAAAATTTTAAAATCAACCAACACCTCAAAACACCAAGAATATCGTATGCCATGATAGTGTGGACGTATACGAATTCTACATTTGTAAGAGGAGGTTTTACCCATTAATTTTACTATCTTGTCAACCAAACTTTTTGACAAGTAAAATTAATAGTTGGTTCTTCTTTGGCCCTACAAATAAAAGCAGTGACTCCGATGGGGTGGATACTTATATTTGTATCTAAGTGTTCACCATTACTCGGTACCAAGGTAATTATCTCAGGTTATGTGCCTTCCGATGGGGAAGTACACACACTCCTTAATAATTTCCTATAACCATATTCGACCTTGTGATTCGCAAACAAACTCATCCGATGGGGAGGAAGACACTCAAAGCTGACACGCAAGTTTGTTTGCATCACATGTCAAATCGTAATGGAGGCCATGGGAATTTATAAAAATATCCCTCTCCCACTTAGTAATTTGAAATTAAGGAATTTTCTAGCCTACGACATGCATATCAAAAAATAAGCAATAAATATGAAAAATAAATATTTTCCAACTATTATGGCCTTTGTCTTCAATATGTCTCCCGTCGTATCGCCATCTCGTCCGCTCCTCCCTACGCCATGTACAAGCCATCCGGAGATCCAAGCAGAGAAAAATTATTTTAATTTACATCCATCGATCCTATACTCCACGAGGGAGTGTACATGAAATCTAGATCGAGAGTAAACTAAAATAAAAAGAGTGGCTAAACAATGTCGTATCTAATTTACAAAGATTAAATACTAGCCTCGTCAACCCCGAGGATTCAACAAAATATACAATTACACATACAATCACATACACACATATGGCCATAATAGTTGGATCCTATGCCTGCAACCAAAGAGTTAACATACGCATATCCTACTATTATCCTGCACAAATAATATATAAAAAGTGCATAAAAGTATTCGAATACTAAACACACAAAATCAAAAACCATGGCTCGGATACCAATTGAAGGTATTTCCTTTGGAACCGAAGCTCTGATACCACTTGAAGGTAGGAAACTTCGCTTCCCACTTCAACTCGGTCGCTTGTTCCTGGTGATCCCAACGACGTCCCCGGATTAAAAAAATTTAATCCTAGACAAAAGGGATCACCCAAGAAACCGTTTCATCGTCGTACTATTCGATTAGAGTGGTCACTTGAACACACTTGTTGTTCAAGCGACCAACCTCTATTCTACGAATATCCGCAGAATAGACAACGTACGGATCATCGATTTTTGCATTTGTATTCAGGGTCCAAGTTATTTTAGCCACAAAAACAGAATACTACATGCATATATAATTGAAGAACAAATATAAACATATTACAAAAGAAAATAGACAATCGATATACCTCTCGATCTTCTATTGTATGTCCTTCCTCCTTTTGGACGGCGTGTGGGCGACGATCTACCAAAAGTCGAAGCTCCTAGATCACCAATCTTCCTTCCTTGCTCGATCCAAACAAGAGGAAGAATAAGAAACAAGGCACTTCTCCTTTTTTCAACTAACCACCAAGCCCCAAGCTTGGTTCTTGCCGACGGCCAAGAAGGAGAAGATGAATTAGATGGAAACCGGCCAAGAGCTCCAAGGGAAGACCCTAAGTCTTGTTTCCACCGGCCAAGGAGAGGAGAAGGATTAGGTTTGGATGCCGGCCAAGGGAGGGGAGAAGGAGATGGGCGCCGGCCACCGAGGAAGAGGAAGAAGAAAAGGAAAAAACTTCCTTATTTGGTGCTGCCCAAGCCTTCAAACCCTAAGCCTCCCAAACCCTAATCCTATCTCAATTGGAATTCACCCTTGTCGCCCACCCTAAGGCCACCTTTTATAGAGTTAGGGATAAGCCTTGTTTTAATCTCCACCATTGGTTCTAGGGATTTAATCTCAACCGTCGGATCTAGAGATTTAATCTCAACCGTCGGATGTAGAGATTTAATCTCTACCGTTGGATCTAGAGTTTTGTTTTCATCCATTGGATCTAGGCTTCATGAGGTATTAATAGGCTACAATAGGGACCATGAGGACGAGTTGGATCTTGGCCACCCAATGGATCAAGCCCACATAAAGTCCGATCCATTAATGATAATCCAATCCATTAAAGGATTATCATTGATCTACCTCACCAACCCCAATAAGTTAATATGGGCTCGATATATTATATGTTCATTTTTCTCCCTGTGTTTAAGATCTCGAATGTCCGTCGATTAAATAATTTACTGACCATTAATTAATCAACATCTAACTCCATGAGTAGTACCACTCAACCTTTTCATCATGCCGGACCAAGTCCACCTGCAGGGTTTAAATGATGAACCTTATAAGCTCCTCAAGGGGACATCATCATCCTAATATATAGGACACGGTTTCATCCTATAATCAATAGTACACCATATAAATAATATCATTTCCCAACTTACCGAGCCAATCGATTTAATCTATAAATCTCGCCCATTGGTAAATCAAAGAAATGAATACTAAGTATATGTGCCCGTTATTATATCGGGATTAAGAGCATGTACAATATAATATAAAGTGCAGTTGATTATGTGATCGACAATAAATCGAATCACCTCTAGAAATAGATCTGCTTAATACACACAAAGTGTACTAGTGTGATTCTATGGTCAAGACAAACCAATACCAAATCACACTACAACCATACCAATGGTTTGTCCAAAGTCATCTCGGTTGTGAGCCTTTACTTATACTTTACAAGGAGTCGATAACATGATATCCCGTGTGACACCACACACCATGTTTTCTTCAATGTAATGTATTAGACAATATGCATCACCATAAATATGCAAACAATGATCATGTGATTCTTATTTCAAAATAAAAATGTTCATACAAAAGATATACTTTTCAGTATACATCCCAACTCTATCCTTCAAGAAAAGAACGCCGGCCACCAAAGGAAGAAGAAGTTGCGTCGGGCACACCTTAGGAAGAGAGGTAGTAGAACCCTAATATCTCCTCCACTTCTTTCCGCCGCCCACTCTCCAAACCCTAATCCTTCTTGCTTCCCAAGCCCTAGCCCTACTTTTATAGAGCTAGGCGTAAGCCTCCTTTCAATCTCCACCGTCGGATCTAGAGATTTAATCTCAACCGTCGGATCTAGGCTTTCATGAGGTTTTTAATAGGCTATAATAGGGACCATGAGGAGGAGTTGGATCTTGGCCACCCAATAGATCTAGCCCACATAAAGTCTGATCCATTAATGATAATCCATTCCACTAGAGGATTATCATTGATCTACCTCACCAACCCCCATAAATAAATATGGGCTCCATATATTAATTGTATAAATATCTCTCCGTGTTTAAGATCTCAAATGTCCATCAATTAATTAATTTATTGACAATTAATTAATCAACATCTAACTTCATGAGTAGTACCACTCAACCTTATCATCATGCCGGACCAAGTCCACCTGCAAGATTTACATGATGAACCTTATGAGCTCCTTAAGGGGACATCATCATTCTAATATATAGGACACGGTTTCCTTCTATAATCAATGGCATACAATGTAAATAATATCATTTCTCAACTTACCGAGCCTATCGATTTACTCTATAAATCTCGCCCATTGGTAAATCAAAGAAATAAATACTAAGTACATGTGCCCATTATTATATCGGGATTAAGAGCATGTACACCATAACATCCGAGGTCCGATTCAATTATGTAGTCAGCAATAAATTGAATAACCTCTAAGTAGGTCCTACTCAATACACACAAAGTGTACTAGTGTAATTCTATGGTCAAGACAAACCAATACCAAATTACACTACAACCATACCAATGGTTTTTCCAAAACCATCTCGGTTGTGAGCCCTTACTTATACTCTACAAGGAACTGATAACATGATCTCCCGTGTGATACTACACACTATGTTATCTACAATGTAATGTATCAGACAATATGCATAACCATAAATATACAAACAATCATCAAGTGATTCTTATTTCAAAAATAAAGATGTTCATACAAAAGATAGACTTTTCAGTATACATCCCAACAATCTCCCACTTATACTAAAAGACTATGCTGTCCTCAT
Source organism: Wurfbainia villosa (assembly GCA_025175895.1). NCBI lineage: Eukaryota > Viridiplantae > Streptophyta > Magnoliopsida > Zingiberales > Zingiberaceae > Wurfbainia > Wurfbainia villosa. The sequence goes on along the minus strand of CM046000.1, from coordinate 28,291,088 downwards.
ACTGCCATACATCTGATTTCCATTCCCTCCACATGCCTATCAAAAGCTCTCGCTGGAAGGGTCTTAGTGAAAGGATCTGCCAAGTTATCCTCTGATGCAATCTTGGTCATGACAACTTCTCCTCGCTTTATGATTTCTCGTATCAGGTGGTACTTGTGCTCTATGTGTTTACTTGCCTTATGGGCTTGTGGTTCCTTCGAGTTTGCAACTACACCACTGTTATCACAATAAATTGTGATAGTTCTGGGCAAACTAGGAATCACATCCAAGTCCATCAAGAAGTTCCTGAGCCATACAGCTTCTTTGGCTGCCTCAGAGGCTACCACAAACTCAGCTTCCATGGTAGAGTCTGCCACGCATTTCTGCTTGACACTCCTCCATACAGTGGCTCCACCTCCCAAAGTAAACACAAAACCTGAGGTAGACTTACTGTTATCCCTATCTAATTGGAAGTCGAAATCTTTATAACCCACAGGGAGTAATTGATCTTCCTGGTATACCAGCATATAATCCCTAGTTCTTCTCAGGTACTTCAATATATGCTTTACTACAGTCCAATGTCCCTGTCCTGGATTACTTTGATATCTGCTAACCATGCCAACGGTAAAGCAAATATTCAATCTCGTACATAGCATAGCATACATGAAGCTTCCTACTGCTGAAGCATAAGGAACCGCCTTCATCTCCTCTATCTCCTTTGATGTTCTAGGACACATCTCTTTAGATAAAGGGACTCCATCCCTAAAAGGTAGAAAACCTTTCTTGGAGTTCTGCATACTAAAACGAGCCAAAATGATATCTATGTATGAAGCTTGAGATAAGCACAACATCCTTTTCCTGCGATCCCTTATAACCTTGATCCCAAGGATGTGTCCCACTTCTCCCAAGTCCTTCATATCAAACTGTTTGGACAACCATACCCTTACATCCGATAACACCTTGACATTGTTGTCAATTAGCAAAATGTTATCTACGTATAGTACAAAAAATACCACTACATTTTCGTCACATCTCTTGTATACACAAGACTCATCCAGACTTTGAATGTTGGGAAACCGGTCCAGATCTGATGTTCACAACATCACGAGCGAATACTTCACACAACCGCAGCGGAAATAACAATTATACTGGATCCCACCAGATATCCATGTAAAACTATATAAATCATTTTCTATATTCTAGTCTAGATCTTATCTAGAGGAGGAATATACCTTTGGTGCATGCCCTTCCCAATCCCGCTTCTCCAAACGTTGTAGGATCTCAATACGGTAAAGGTAACCATATATCTATGGTATCCACACTGACACCCACACTAGCTTTGGAGTCACGTTGTGCTAGCAACACCTAGCAAAACGCCAAGAATTCCTTTTGGAAGAAGAAGGAGAGGAAGGAGGAGATAAGAGAACTTTTCTCTTGGCCCTTTTGCCTTGCACGCCCAAACAAAAGCCACACCCAAGTGTTCTCAACGTGAAAATCCAAAAAGCCATTTTTAATCCCATGCATCAAATGTCATTATCTCCTCATTAAGACATCTCTTAATACCATGACCCTTGGTATTCTCCTTCATGAATTCTCATCATGAATACCAAGGCTCTTGGTATTCCCATGCATGATGATGAATCATCTTCCATGGTTCAACTTGAGTCTAACTCAAGTTTAACCAGTTTGAGTCTAAATCAAATCTTGGTCATATGCTCAATTGTCCTTTTAGTCCAACTAAAAGAAACCATCTCCAAATTAGAATGTCATTTGTGTGTAACCCTATAGGCTCTTGTAACGTTGGCAATGTATCTAAAACCCCTTTTAGATACATAAGCAATGAGCGGCATCTAGCAATATATCATTGCTACCCAAGTTACAAGATCGTCGAGATCCGACAACCTTTCCGTGACTATTATCATGTATGACTGTGTCCTTCTATCTCTGATATCTTAGATCGATCAATGAGGCATAGACCGTGTCATCCCCTTATCGATCTTTATGCTTCTTGATCCCCAAGTAGACTCACTCAAACAAATGAGCTCAATATCTCATATTGACTCATTTGAGCATGACCATGCATTTCGTGGTCCTACTCTATCAAGAGGCCAAAGATATCACTCCTATCATATAGGAGGGATAGATCTCATCTACATCACTCACATTCCTCTGCATAATTCATTACATACCTAGTGATCGCTGTTATAGTCACCCTGTTACAGTGTGACGTTAGACGATACCAAAGTACATAACTCCTTATGTAGGGAACCGTAGTGACTTCAGGTCTAAGGACTATTCATACCAATAGTCACATGAGAAAGTATATGACACTCATATAACGATCCATGATACTTTCTCATGGCAGGTCAATTCAGTATATATATTCTCCAATATATATACCCATGTGTTAATGTGATATCACATATCCATGACTTGTGAGATCAAGTCATCCATTGACCTACATGCTAGTCTCAATGTATTAATATTGCCCTTGTATATTAATACTTGACTAGGAATATCAAGAATAGTATTCTCTACAGCTTCTCATAATCAATTCTACCAATTAATATATTGTAGATTAGAATCTACTATTCAAGGAAATTATTATATTTATTTTAGCTGGCACATGCATAAAGTAAATATAATAAACAATCTTTGCCTTTTATTAATGAAATATGATACACATGATCCCTAATCAATCATCTCATCATTGACACTACATATCATGATTCTCACTAAGGGCTGATACTAACATTGAATAAATTCATAAGACTGGATTACCTCATCAAAGTTGATGTTCCAAGATCTCGAAGCTTGCTTCAATCCATAAATGGACCGATTAAGCTTGCACACAAGATGCTCTTTGCCCTTTGCAATCATCCCTCTGGTTGCTTCATATAGATGTTTTCCTCAAGACTTCCATTAAGGAAAGCTGCCTTGACATCCATCTTCCACACCTTATAATCCATATGAGCAGCAATACATAAGAGAATCTGGATAGACTTAAGCATGGCTATCGACGAAAAGGTCTCCTCATAATCGATACCCTCTTTCTGAGTATATCCTTTCGTAACAAGCCTTTCTTTGAAGGTCTCAACCTTCCCGTCTATTCTTCTCTTTCTTTTGTAGATCCACTTCCATCTAATGGTTTTTACACCATTGGGTGGTTCTACTAACTCCCAGACCTTATTTGAATCCATAGATTCTATCTCAGAATTCATTTCACTTTGCCAAGATACCACATCCTTATCTTGGATTGCCTCGTCATATGTCCAGGGATCAGGTTCATCTTCGCCAGGGACCAAATCAGAAGATTCTCCCAAGAACTTAAATCTATCAGGCTGTCTAACAACCCTCCCACTACGATGAGGTATCACCTGTGTATCCTCTGTGACACGCGGTGTAGTCACTTGTTGTATATCCTCTTGTACCGGTGGTACTAAAGTAGTGACTTCCCCACTCAATTCCTCCAGAACAATCTTACTCATGGGCTTGTGGTTCATCACATAGTCTTCCTCTAGAAATCTGGCGTTCATGCTAACGATCACCCTCTGATCTCTAGGACTATAAAACAAACCATCTTTCGTTCCTCTAGGATAGCCAACGAACAAGCGTACTTCTGTACGAGGTTCTAATTTACCAGCATCTGCCTTCCGCACATGTGCTGGACTCCCCCAAATCCGAATATATCTTAGACTAGGCTTTCGCCCAGTCCACAATTCGGTGGGAGTAGAAGGCACTGATTTAGATGGTACCAAGTTCAGAATATACACTGTCGTATCCAGAGTATACTCCCAGAATGAATCTGACAACTCAGAATAACTCATCATCGATCTAACCATCTCCATAAGAGTCCTATTCCTTCGCTCTACTACACCATTCTACTGGGGTGTGCCAGGTGCAGACAATTAGGATTTAATCCCAGCCTTTGATAAGTAATTCCTAAACTCTCCCAAGAGGTATAAACCACAACGATCAGTTCATAGTGTCTTGATACTTTTATCTTGACGTTTCTCCACATCAGCCTTGAATTCTTTGAACTTGTCAAAGTATTCAGACTTGCGGCGTATCAAGTAAATGTATCCATATCTTGAATAATCATCTATAAAAGAGACGAAATATTCAAAACCAACTCTAGCCTGGATAGACATAGGACCACACAAATCAGAATGAACCAATTCCAACACATCTTTGGCTTTATACCCCTTGGCCTTAAAAGGCCTCTTGGTCATTTTACCTTCCAAGAAAGATTCACAGGTTAGGAAATCTTCCACCACTAATGAACCCAAAGGTCCATCAGCTATCAACCTTTGAATTCTACTTAGGTTAATATGATCTAACCTTAGATGCCAAAGATATGTCTGGTTCATTTTCGAAGGTTCTTTTCTCTTATTAGAATTAGAAGATGAGTTATTTACTTCTATTTGCATCGTGGGAGCTTTTGGTTCAAGGGTATAGAAATTTCCTATCAATGCACCAAAACATATAATCTCTCTATTCCTTTTTATAATAACTCTATCATTAAAAGAAATAGAATATCCATCCAAAAACAATTTAGAAATCGAAATCAAATTCTTTCTAAATAAAGGTACATAAAGGTAGTTTCTCAGAACCAAAGTTTTATTTCTATCAAAAGACAAATAAACATCTCCCACTGCAACATCTGCCACCTTCATAGCATCGCCCAAGTAAACGGTAATCTCCCCCTCAGCAAGTCATCTGGTTTCTTGGAACCCCTACAAAGTATTGTAGACATGATCAGTGGCTCCCATATCTACACACCAGGTGCCGGTAGATAACACCGCTAAACATGTTTCAACGACTAGACCAAAAGATATACCTTTATTCTGCTTCCGGTTGGGGCAGTCCTTCTTCCAATGTCTAGTCTACTTACAAGTGAAGCACTTACCTTTTGGCTTCTTCACTCCACCCTGAGATCCTCCCGCCACCTTTGCCTCACCTTGTTTCTTCTTCTTCTTGCCTTTCGTCTTAGAAGTAAAAACCTTTTGGGCAACCATAGCCTGAGCCTGAGCTCTCTGACAAAAAATCCCCTCTGTCACCTGGAGTTCTGTCAGAAGCTCCGCCAACGAATACAACCTCTTATTCATGTTGTAGTTCATGTGAAACTACTCAAAACTCCTAGGTAGAGACTGGAGAATGATATCGACCTGAGTTTCCCCATCGATCTCAGCTCCAAGGACTTTCAGCTCATTCAAATGAGCCATCATCTTGAGAACATGATCCCTCACGGGTGTTCCCTCGATCATGATGGTCGTCATCAAGTTTCTCATGGCTTCCTGACTTGCAGCCCGATTCTGGTGTTTGAAAAGATCCTTGAGATTGAGCATCATGTCATAAGCAGTGGGCATGGCTTGATGCTGATGTTGCAATACATTTGACATAGAAGCCAAAATGTAACACCACGCCATATCATCAGCCTTTATCCACTTCTTATAACTCTCCTTCTCTTTTTCCCCAGAATCATCCGCAGGCTTAGGAGGACACTCTTTGAAGAGCACATACTTATACTCCTCAATAGTCAAGACAATATCAAGATTCCTTTTCCAATCAACATAATTGGGTCCAGTAAGTTTATTCTTTTTTAGTGTCACAGCAAGCGGGTTGAAAGTCATTTTTGAAAAACCTAAGAATCACATAGATTAAAACATTAGATTTCAAAAAATTATTGATTCATCAAACAAAAAAATTTTAAAATCAACCAACACCTCAAAACACTGAGAATATCGTATGCCACAATCGTGTGGACGTATACGAATTCTACATTTGTAAGAGAAAGTTTTACCCATTAATTTTACTATTTTGTCAACCTAACTTTTTGACAAAAAAAATTAATAGTTGGTTCCTCTTCGGCCCTATAAATAAAAGCAGTGACTCCAATGGGGAGGATACTCCTATTTGCATCAAAGTGTGCACCATTACTTGGTACCTAGACAATTATCTCGGGTTATGTGTCTTCCGATGAGGGAAGTACACACGCTCCTAAATAATTTTCTATAACCATATTCGACCCTGTGATCCACAAAACAAACTCATCCGATGGGGAGGAAGGCACTCAGAGCCGATGCACAAGTTTGTTTGCATCACATGTCAAATCGTAATGGAGCTCGTGGGAATTTATAAAAAAATATCCCTCTCCCACTTAGCAATTTAAAATTGAGGAATTTTCTAGCACATGACATGCATATCAAACAAGAAGTAATAAATATGAAAAAAAATATTTTTCAACTATTATGACTTCTGTTCTTCAATATGCCTCTCGTCGTATCTGTTGGGTTTCCTGCACCGCGGCGAATGTGTGTTCGAACATGTTTCGTAAACATGTGCACAGCAGAAGAAATAAAAATAATAAATCTACATTTATTACAACACACGCATGCATAGTACAACATGTGTAGACATAACCGTAAATTTAAATTTTGCAATAAAGGAAATTTAACTACGTTATACCTTTCGTATCACGTGTAGCGGGAACGGCATCAACCAGAACGATCCTCGCTAGAATCGTCTCTATCCGTATCCACACCGAGTATCCTTAGGATGACTTCGCTAAGCCACGAGCTTCGTCTTCGTACGGGTTACTAGCCTCATGTTGAAGACGACGTGATCGAGAGATGATCACGATCCGAATCCAAATTCGGATCCAAAGATGAGTCCTCAAAACTCGCTTCTCCAGAGAGGTATTCGTCAACTGTTTGACGAATCCTTCATCCTCCACCTATGAGGATTACCGGAGATCGAATCCCCGGTAAGTTAGGCGCTGTCGGAGCTCTAACCGTCGTCCAAACGATGCTCCGACGAGAGAAGAACAAGCTGTCAAGAAAACTGGACAGCTTTGGTGGAGGAGTAGGCGCCGGCCAACCAAGGGAAGCCAAGTGCTCACCTTATCGCCGAAGCCTAGGAAGATCACCGGAGGGTCGCCGGAGGATGACCGGCAGAAGCTTGGACGTCGGCAAGGAGTTGGACGGCGGCACAAGGGGCTGGCCGGCAACCTAGGGTTGGCGCCGAAAATCCAAGGAGAGGATGGAGAGGTGGGCGGCAACAACAAGCTAGGGTTTTTGGATTAGGGATTAACAATCCCTTAAGCCCACTTTTATAGAGAACTAATTCTCTTAATGGTTAATGGATCATATCCATAAAGCCCGTTAACCCGCTCCATTAGTATAAGTTAAAATAAACCAAACCATGATGGTTTATTTTAAGTTAAAACGAACCGAACCAACTTTTGGTTCATTTTTTTAAAATAAACCAAACCCTTTGGTTTATTCTCCTCCATTGGATTAAAACCAAACTATTTTGGTTCATCCACTATGTCTTCATAAGACACGGCCCATCCACGCTTCCATTGCGACTGAAACGATTTCATGCTTGCTTCTTGTTTGGTCCAACCAAACCTAGTTTCTCTCGGTCTGAGAATCCCATTCTCAAGCTCGTTTTAAATCCTTCAGATTACGCTCATTGTGCGTGTGACCAAATAGGTTCTCGGTTTATGTTGACCGTCTATAATTAACCATTAATTATAGAACGATCATGAGTGGCACCTAGTAGTACATCATGATCCCCAATTAACCGAAAAGATCAACGGTTGATCCAGAACTATTTCTGAAACCCTTCAGCAGCTCGAATGATTCGTTCCCCATTCCCTTCACTCATCTTATACCCACTTGGTTCAGGACATGGTCTATAGTGTCAGTCCCCACTAGGCTGACTACGTCACACCTAGCCCAAGTATCATTTCCTCGTCCTACGGATTCTAGTTACTCCACATGTATCGAAGAGTACCTTACTCTAAACATGTAATGCTTTGGCCAAAGACTTTAGTAACAATCCGATGAGAGGCCATGGGTATACATCTCCTCGCAAGGAGTGGTGAATCCTTTATAGGCTATTCAAACACCTTCGATCATTTCGACTTATACCCAATCATCCCGGGTCCACATCTCCTTAGAGATGTTTGCTTAAGATGTCAAAGCATAAGTCTCCATGATCAAGATGACTTGAATACCGCAAGTCAAAGGAACATCGCACTTAAGCTACAGTAAGAACTTCATTGACATATCTATATATGCAGAGAACCATATGAAGTCTTACGACTGGTCACTCCAATGAACTAGTTACCATAACTAGCATCCACGATTAACTCCGGACATCACAATGTCTCTAGCCAGTGAGAATCAGCTGCTTGGATACACCAAAGAGTATACCTCGTGCTAATCTCGACAGAATCGATGGTGTCCAAATCCATCAATTCATCGACTAGGGATAATTCCGATACATCACAATTACACATGTAGAGATACTCACTAGTTGTGATCCAATCACAAATTCTCTCATGCTGTGAATCGTATCGTGGACATTCAGTAAATGAGTTTAAGATCCAATCAAATACATCAAAACATGTATACTCAAATAGTGAATCTTCATTTATCATATAAATGCTTCATACATAAGGCGATTGCCTTAGGACATCTCTCATATATTACTAACAGTATCACCATCTCGTCCGCTCCTCCCTACGCCATGTACAAGCCATCCGGAGATCCGAGCCAAGAAAAATTATTTTAATTTACATCCATCGATCCTATACTCCACGAAGGAGTGTACATGAAATCTATATCGAAAGTAAACTAAAATAAAAGAGTGGCTAAACAATGCCGTACTTAATTACAAAAATTAAATACTAGCTTCGTCAACCCCGAGGATTCAAATAATATTACACACATCCAATCACATACACACACATATGTTGGATCGAGAAGCGTCGCTAGAGGGGGGGTGAATAGCGAGCGGAGAATTTCTTTTCGTTCATTTACGTTCGTTAAAACACGAGTAGAAACAGTGGAAAAATAAGAAGACATGTTTATTTTTACTTGGTTCACAACCCAACGGTTGCTACTCTAAGGCCCTATCGGTCCTAGACCGCGTACGGAGGGCAAAGCACTATAACGTCTCCTCCTCGTTGGAGGTAGGAGACAACGATCACAAAACCGAATGTACGAGGATGAGGCAACAAGCCTACCTCACCTCGTTATGAAAAAAAAACGAATACAATATAAAAATATATTACTAGATGTTGCTGCCGACGAAGAAGATCTGAACTTTTTGTCGCGTCGGCGTTATGACGGTGTTAGAGCGTTGGCGTTGTAGGAGCACTTGATGATGTTTGGAGTTGGAATACTCCCCTCCTTTTATAGATTTTGGCCTCTAAATTTGTCTCCTCATATTTCGGAACAGATCATGAAGTTGTATAAATTTTATCGCGAAGTGACCACAACAAACCTTATCTGTTTTGACCTAGCGCAAGGGTTGATTCATCGCCATCGGATCGATGCCTCCCATCGGTCGGATGAGCATCGATCGGCTTGCCCCATGTCCGTGATCATTGCCGGCTAACCACTTCCCTGCAGTGAGAGGTTAGCTCAGAAAATGATAAATACGACGATTTCTAACCGTCCGATCTCGACCTAGACCTTCCACAAGAAGTCTTAGTCGGATCACCGCCTACGGTCGTCCCCGTACAGAGGACACGACCTTACCATCTCTCACTCACACGAGTTTACCTCGATTCTTACTGTGTCGCTTTCGCTTCCGGCCTTCCACTCGATTCCTTCGGCTCCCTCCGAAGTCACTCGAGTGTCGCCTGACCACCACAGCTTCCTCCGGGTGTCACTAGCCTTCAGCTCTAGCTTTAGTACTTTTCTGCACACTCGATTTAGCTCGTGAGATAACGATGTAAACTTAACTTTATGTTTTTGCCATAATCAAAACACAGGTTCGATTATCTGGTGCCCCTGCACCAACAACATATGGCCATAATAGTTGGATCTTATACCTGCAATCAAAAAGTTAGCCTACGCACATCCTACTATCATCTGACACATATAATATATGATAAGTGCATAATATTAACCAAATCCTAATCACACAAAACCGGAAACCATGGCTCTGATACCACTTGAAGGGTGGATCCGAAGCTTCGCTTCCCACCTCGGTCGCTTGTGCATGGCGATCCCATCTACGTCCCCAGATTAAAAAATAATAATCCTTGATGAAGAGGGATTACCCAAGCAACGGATCCATCGTCGTGCTTTTCGATTAGAGTGGTCACTTGAACAAACTTGTTGTTCAAGCAACCTACCTCTTTTCTTCGATTAGCCGCGGAATAGACGATGTACGGATCGCCGGTTTTTGTGTTTATCTTTGGGGTCCAAGTAAATTAGCCACATGCAATTACATACATCATATAAAGAAACAAAAGGAAACCAAAACAAGAATTATACCTCTTGTTTACCTCTTGGTCTTCTATCGTATGTCCTATCCTCCTCTTGGACATTGTGTGGGCAACGATCCTCCAAGAGATGAAGCCTCCTAGATTGCGTATCTTCCTTTCCTTGTTCGCTTCGAACAAAGGAAGACAATAAAAGACTTCTTCTTCTCCTATCTAGTGCCGACCACCAAGCCAAGGAACTTGATGTTGCCGCCGGCCATGGAGAGAATGAAGGAGATAGTGCCGACCCTTTCCTATAGAGAGGCAATCTCCGGCCACTTGGGGAAGAAGAAGAACCACCGGCCTATCCTTCAAGAAAGGAATGCCGACCACCAAAGGAAGAAGAAGTTGCGCCAGCCACACCTTAGGAAGAGAGTTAGAAGAACCGTAATATCTCCTCCACTTCTTATCGCTGCCCACTCTCCAAACCCTAATCCTTCTTGCCGCCCAAGCCCTATCCCTCCTTTTATAGAGCTAGGCTTAAGCCTCCTTTCAATCTCCACCGTCGGATCTAGAGATTTAATCTCCACCGTCAGATCTAGGCTTTCATGAGGTTTTTAATAGGCTACAATAGAGACCATGAGGAGGAGTTGGATCTTGGCCACCCAATAGATCTAGCCCACATAAAGTCCGATCCATTAATGATAATCCATTCCACTAGAGGATTATCATTGATCTACCTCACCAACCCCCATAAATAAATATGGGCTCCATATATTAATTGTACAAATATCTTCCCGTGTTTAAGATCTCGAATGTCCGTCAATTAATTAATTTACTGACAATTAATTAATCAACATCTAACTCCATGAGTAGTACCACTCAACCTTATCATCATGCCGGACCAAGTACACTTGCAAGGTTTACATGATGAACCTTATGAGCTCCTCAAGGGGACATCATCATCCTAATATATAGCACACGGTTTCCTCCTATAATCAATGGCACACCATGTAAATAATATCATTTCTCAACTTACCGAGCCTATCGATTTACTCTATAAATCTCGCCCATTGGTAAATCAAAGAAATAAATACTAAGTACATGTGCCCGTTATTATATTGGGATTAAGAGCATGTACACCATAATATCTGAGGTCCGAATCAATTATATAGTCAGAAATAAATTGAATCACCTCTAAGTCGGTCCTGCTTAATACACACAAAGTGTAATAGTGTAATTCTATGGTCAAGACAAACTAATACCAAATTACACTACAACCATACCAATGGTTTGTCTAAAACCATCTCGGTTGTGAGCCCTTACATATACTCTACAAGGAACTGATAACATGATCTCCCGTGTGACACTTGATGTGAGCAAAACATATAGGGTTTTAGGAGTAGTTTTTGCTCACATCTTGTTACATTTTGTGTTAGTTTCATGCACATGTTACTCTATTCTTGCACGCATTGTCTATTTTCTATTTCGGAGGTCTGCTCGTTGTACTTTTGTGTGCAGGTTAGCTTTTCTGGTGATAAAGATGCATTTTCGGAGCAAAAGAAGGACTTTCGCAGCTAGACGCAGAGTGGGACACGGCCTGGGCATGTGGATTCACATGGTCATGACCGATGGGCGAAGAACAGCACCCCAAGGCCACACACGGCCTGGTCATGTGGCAGCCCCATGGATTTGCACGACTAGGGCTTTTTTTGGATTTTGCAGCGGTCCGAGGCAATGTCTATATAAGGATGGCTTCGTCCAAACCCTAGGGGGGAGGCACGAAGGCTAGGACGACACACCGAAGCCCTAAAAATCTTCGGTAACTCGTAGCAGGGAGGAGGAACGCCGCCGGAGGTCCACAACTTGCATTACAATGCCGGAGAGAAGATCACAAAGCATTGTATATCTCTATTTCTACACTTTATCTCTATTGTATTTGAACTTAAACATGTTTTGTGATTCTTTGTTCGTATATATGGAGTAGAACTTTCGATTCTAGGATTAGGGAGTAGCTTGTGTACATAGACAATGTTGGTTCATATTAAATTTTGGTCATAAGTTTAATTTGACAATTGGTAGTTGCTCTTTATTATACCTACGTGTATTTGGCTTTTTTTCCGCTGTGCTTAGGCGATACGAGGTGGTGACAGCCCTCGCAATCTAGATTTAGGAGGTTTTATCAAGGAACCTAGGGGTAAACCTGACCTCCCGTAACTGCGGGGAGAAGGGAGCAGTGGAATCGAAAACGGTCCATTGCAAGGATTGATTTGGCATCCTCGTACCCTCTATCCCGTCCTTTTGGGCGAGGATAGCTCCCGATGAATGCGGTGGCTCTGTGGGAGAGTGTATGATGTCCCTTCCCCAAAACCGTAAGTAGAAGTTTAGACGACGCCAATTGACAACATTGTTCTGTGGTACACAAGTGAAATCGAAGTCCTAGGATCGTCTTTTAAGACCCCAACACCCTCTTTTCCTCCTCCGTGTGACACCGCACAGAGTAGTGTCCACCGATAGTCCTCACCAACCGACTCTCTCTTAGAGATCACGTCCAAACAATCGCAACCACTTAGTGTATTGGTACTCGAATTTCAGTCCCTATGGGATCGATAATCTTTATTACTTGACGACATTCGTGCACTTGCGGGCGTTGAACGCGAGCATGCACTTTGAATCCACGATGGTATCCGTCGTGCGATTTGAGGATGCATCCATGCGCATTAAGTTTTTGGCGTCGTTGTCGAGGATTGTCGATTCGATATCAAATCGAACGGTGGTAGATTGGATCGGACTTAGGATTAGATTAATTTCCTGCTTTATTTTTCTTTTAGTTTATCTTATCTGCTTTGTTCTATTTTCCATATTTAGATTTAGTTTTTATTTTAAGTAGTAGTTTCCTATTTACTTATTGCATCTTAGGTTTTTATTTACTAGATTTATTTATTTTCTGCTTTTAGCATTAGGTTAGCACTCTTACTTTTGTGTGTTGGTTCGTCGTATGCTTAGAAGACTAGGATCGGAAGGTCTAATTCCGATCGATTTAGATATTGAGCGAAACTTTCACCGTCGGAGAGCAATACAACGAAAGATGGAAGATCAAGTTGCATCCAAGGTGAACATAGGCAGCTAACCTCTGCGGGACTACGCAGCTCCTAGCCCTAGAGGATTCAGGCTGAGTATAGCTGGACCATCGATTTCGGCAAATAACTTTGAGCTAAAGCTGACACTTATACATATGGTCCAGCAGAGCCAATTCGGGGGAGCTACAACTGAAGACCCGAACCGGCATCTTGAGGTTTTTCTCGAAATCTGCTCAAGTATGAAACTGAACGGAGTCCCTTCTGACGTGATCCGCCTGAGCCAATTCCCGTTTTCACTGCGGGATAAGGCTAAGGAATGGCTTCACTCCTTACCCTCTGGCAGCATCACCACATGGGAGCAGTGTGAGTAGCAGTTTCTGAATAAATACTTCCCACCAAGTAAGACTGCTCACATGTGCCACCTTATCACTAGCTTTCGCCAGAAGGAGGGGGATTCCTTATTCGAAGCATGGGATTCCTACAAGGGGCTAGTTTATCAATGCCCACACCATGGACTGGAGAGGTGGTTAGTGATCCACATTTTCTATAATGGGATCGCTTACGTCACAAAGATGTCCCTAGATTCTGCTGCAGGAGGAGCTTTAATGAACAAGACCATAGAGGAGGCAGAGGACCTTATCGAAGAGGTGGCCCAAAACCACCATCAATGGGCCTCCGAACGTGGTCAACCCACGCCTGTAGCGGGACGTTACACTGTCAATTCCATGGACTACTATGGAGGGCAAGGGACCCAGGATGAGCAGATTGAGCACTGCGATGCAGTTGGGGACTACAACCCAAGACCCAACAACCAACACTCCAACACTTCTCATCCGGGATGGAGGAATCACCAAAATTTTTCTTATAAGAATACCTTAGGAAGGTTCCAACCACTGGGTGAGAATGGACAACCACGTCCCTCTAACACCCGGCTGGAGAATATGTTAGAGAATTTCATTCGAACGTAACGGGAAGTGAACACTGAATTTCAGCGATGACATTCGCAGACAGATATGATGATCGAGGGGTTGGGGTCATCTGTAAGAGATCTTGCCACCAAGAAGAAGTCATTGGAGATTCAAGTAGCTCAGATCGCGAACCAAATCTCCAGGATACTAGGGAAGCTACCAAGAAGAGCAGAGGCCAATCCGATAGAGCAGTGTCAGGCAGTGACACTGCGAAGTGGGAGGATCCTGAAAGAAATGCCAGGACGGTCGATTATCGAAAAGGACAAGGGATCTAAACCGCTAGAGCCTCTAGGGGAGGCAGAGAATGAAAAAGCAAGAGAGATGAACCGGGAGCTTGCTGTGAGGGCTAAATCACCCCTTACTGTACCATTCCCACAGGGGTTGACGAATGCAAAGAAAGACGCCAAGTTTGGTAAATTCCTGGATATGCTGAAGACGATCTCAGTAGAGGTACCGATACTCAAAGCATTGCACCAAATGCCCCAGTTCGCTAGGTTCATGAAAGATATTCTGGCACATCGTAGGATGGTCGCGGATCAGAAACAGTAGTCCTCACGGAGGAGTCAAGTGCTTATCTCCGAAATGAAGTACTCAGAAATTAAAAGATCCAGGGAGTTTCTATATCCCATGCTATATAGGGACGACACTAATTAGTAAATACTTCTATAACTTGGGAGCGAGTGTGAGTCTTATGCCCTATACCTTATGTAAAAAGCTAGGGTTAGGAAATTTAAAATTCACTACTATGACACTACAACTAGCTGACCACACATACCGCTACCCATTAGGGATTTTAGAAGACATTCCTATTAAGGTGGGGAAGTTTACATTGCCAACTAACTTTGTGGTGATGGAGATGGAAGAAGATCCCAAGATACCCATCATCCTGGGGCGACCATTTTTAGCGACTGCATGAATGGTCATTGATGTTAAGAATCACAAGCTGACCCTAAAAGTGGGAGAGGATAAGATCGAATTTGAGCCCACTGGGACAAGAAGTCAGGAACCTGTGTCAGGGAAATATGTGATTCTAGCGAGAGCCAGGAAGGAAGCGACATACGCAGATCCCGAGATGGATGAATGGAGGTTCACTGAACCACTGGAGCCAAGTTGATAGAAGAGTGCGATCGAGCTAAACGACCTTAAACAAAGCGCTTCTTGGGAGGCAACCCAAGTTTAGTAGTAGATTTCTCTTTTTCTATTGCATAGCATACATGTGTTAGATTTTAGTTTTGATTTCCATCACATTTAGAGTTAGGAGTAGAAAAGAGCTTTGCTAGGCAAAAATGAAACCCATATTAGTCTACACGGCAAAGTGTATGAACAAATTCGGGCCATGGTGCATAAATGGGCAAAAAAAAAGGGACACACGGCTTCACCGTGTGTTTTCCCATGGATGTGCCTGCTTGACCAGAGGCGCACGCGGCCTGGCCGTGTGTTTTCACATGGTCGTGGCGCACGAGGTTAAAAGGGGTGAGCCATGTGTTTTCACCTCATTTGTGTCATGTGCTTCAAAAGTTCTTGCCCTAGTCGTGTGATTTCTCTTTTCCCTTCCTCTAGAAGCATTTTCAACCTTTTAGAAGCCAAAAGGAGCAAGGATGAGGAGGACCAAGACAGTAGCATCCCGATCCGGTGCCTCGGAGCGACAAACAAGAAGAGCCGATGCTCCTCAAGCTCCGAAAGAGGGTAACGCCCTACCCCCTCTACTTTTTCGCAATAATGAACATAGATATAGGTACAATATGCTCTCTACTCGTAAACTTACTACTACTAGGTACTTAGATGAGGATTTGCTAGGATCTTTAGGTTTGTTGGGTGACATGCAAACCCTATTTGCAAAAATGGGGTGGGAAGAGATTATGGGAATAAGGCACCTAACCTACCCTAGCATAGTTTTGGAATTTTTGAGTTCTTTAGAGGCGGAGGTTTTAACGGGTAGAGAGAGCGAGAAGGGTAGGATAACTTTTAGACTTTTTAATATTGAGCATGAGTGGACCCTTCACCAATGGAACTCATGCTTTGGCTTGCCAAGTGGGGGAGAGAGAAGAACCCCTAATGGGTACAACTCTCATTTGATTTGGACTGAGTTGACAGGGGAGCACGTTTATGACCCTTCTAGGGCCAAAGCGTCGCGCCTCCAAAACCCCGTCTTTTGATACCTTCACTGCATCATGGCCAGTACTATATTTAGTCGTGGGGAGAGTGACGGTGTAGTAAGAGCCAACGAGCTACTTTGCTTATGGGATGTGCTACAAGAAAGGAGTAGCATCGGTGTAGGGTCCCACTTCATCAGACACTTAGTGAAGATGGGTAAAGTAGCATGCGAAGAGATCAATGTGGGAGGCCTACTTACCCACATTTGCTATAGGATGAGGTACAATTACACAACATTGGAGAGTATAGAGGGGAGCCCTAGGATCGACCTTGGAGTATGCATGGCCATGAAGATGATTGTAAGAGAAGGAGACTCCTTATGCTTTGTAAGGAAAAATCTTACATCCCTTAGGCTCCCCGACCCAGATCGTACCACCATCGCTATACGTGCCAATTGGCGCTTAGACCTGATAGTGGAGTCCCCTCCACATGAGGGACCATCCACATCACCGCCCATCTCTCCACCTTTGTATCACTCTCCCTCCAATCCACACATGCATAGGAGCCCACCTAGTCCACACCGACATGAGCCTACACCTGCGCCACCCTCTTTTTCTACTTTTGAGCAGGATGCAGGTACGTCGGTATATGATTTCTCAGAGTTCCGATCACGCCTCGACGACATTTACACTGAGCAGCAGACGTAGGGGCAACGATGGGAGGAGAAGAGCGCCTACCAGCAGGAGGAGTTCCAGGGATTTCGGGAGCATTTCCAGTGGACTTAGGAGTTCTACGATGAGGCCCGCATATACTTCTAGGAGGAGGCTGCTCGTCGCCAAGATGAGGCTGACTCATAGGAGATGCAAAGATCATGCATGCAGCCCAAAGAGTACATGGGCTAGGGAGGAGGAGCATCAAACAGCCGCTACATCCACCAGCTCTCAGATCGACCACATGTATATGTGGCATCAGTGGCTTAGCAGCAGGTTCTCCCATGATCCAGAGATGCCTAGGCTCCCAGAATTTCCACCTCGTCCACCATATTAGAGGTATATTTTTGTTTAAGTCGGGGGGGGGGGGGGGGGTGAGACCCCAAAATCTATTTTGTTTTGTTTCCTAGCAGTAGTTTCTTTTGTGGTATTTTCATTCATTTGTTCATGCATGCATGAGTTGTTTAGTTCCTTTCAATACTTGATTTTTGGTGTTTGTAAAGTTACCTCAGTAGTATTTTTGAAAGTTACTTGCATGAGTTGTTCCCATAGGTAGCTTAACTCCATTTATCTTGTGATATTTTATTTGCTTTATTGAATGTTCTATACCTACACTGGTTAGCTTTATTTTTGCACTTACACATATTGAACATTCTGAAAGGGAAAATCTAGTACATACCTAGTTATGATTCACTTCAATAGTCTAGTACTTTGGAATCCATAGGTGACTCTTGGTTTAGCATTTTAGTTACTGGAGATGCTCGGATTGTGTAAGCCCATTCGGAAAAATCAAAATTCCTGTGAGCTGAAAAAAATAAAAAAAGAGAGAGAGAGAGAAAAAGAAAAAAAAAAGAGATTATGAGGGATAAAAAATAGTTATCGTGGGTGGAAATGGCTAGGTGCCCCTTTGAGACCGAGTTAGGTTACTGGGGAAACACCTCCCAATTTCTCTCAATACCGAGCACGCCTTTGAGACTTTATGCTAGATCTAGGAAACGACCCTCGCTTTGGGTAGGTAAGTACCTAAGAGCCGGAGACCTTAGGAAAGCTATGGGGTGATGACTTAACTCACCATGGAATGGGCATCCCCTAAGAATGATTCGCCTAGCACGAGTACAAAGAGCTAACTTAGTGAATTTTTAGAACATATCTTTCTTGCTTTGATTGCAAATACCACCTGATAATTTTAGTTAGCATGGTAATTATGGAACAATATCTTTTTAAATTTTTATGGCACTGAGGTTTGCTTGAGGACAAGCAAAGATTTAAGTCTGGGGGAAGTGATGTGAGCAAAACATATAGGGTTTTAGAAGTAGTTTTCGCTCACATCTTGTTACATTTTGTGTTAGTTTCATGCACATGTTACTCTATTCTTGCACGCATTGCCTATTTTTTGGTTCGAAGGTCTGCTCATTGTACTTTTGTGTGCAGGTTAGCTTTTCTGGTGATAAAGATGCATTTTCGGAGCAAAAGAAAGACTTTCGCAGCTAGACTTAGAGTGGGACACGACCAGGGCGTGTGGATTCACATGGTCGTGTCCGATGGGTGAAGAATAGCACCCCAGGGCCGCACACGGTCTTGCCATGTGGAAACACACGGTCGTGTGGTAGCTCGACGGATTTGCGTGACTAGGGATTTTTTCAAATTTTACAGCGGTCTGAGGCGATGTCTATATAAGGATGGCTCCACCCAAACTCTAGGGGGGAGGCACGATGGCTAGGATGGCACGCCGAAGCCCTAAAAAGCTTCGGTAACTCGCAGCGGGGAGGAGGAATGCCACCGGAGGTCCACAACTTGCAATACAACGTCGGAGAGAAGATCACGAAGCATTGTATATCTTTATTTATGCGCTTTATCTCTATTGTATTCGAACTTAAACATGTTTTGTGATTCTTCCTTCGTATTTATGGAGTAGAACTTTCGATTCTAGGATTAGGCAGTAGCTTGTGTACATAGACAATATTGGTTCATATTAAATTCTGGCCATAAGTTTAATTTGACAATTGGTAGTTGCTCTATATTATACCTATGTGTATTTGGCTTTCTTTCTACTATGCTTAGGCGATACGAGGTGGTGACAACCCTCACAATCTAGATTTAGAAGGTTTTATCAAGGAACCTAGGGGTAAACTTGACCTCCTGTAACTACGGGGAGAAGGGAGCGATGGAATCGGAAACGGTCCACCGCAAGGATTGATTTGGCATCCTCGTACCCTCTATCTTATCCTTTTGAGCGAGGATAGCTCCCGGTGAATGTGGCGGCTCTGCGGGAGAGTGTATGATGTCCCTTCCCCAAAACCGTAAGTAGAAGTTTAGATGTAACCAATTGACAATATTGTTCTATGGTACACAAGTGAAACCGAAGTCCTAGGATCGCCTTTTAAGACCCCGGCACCCTCTTTTCCTCCTCTGTGTGACACCGCACAGAGTAGTGTCCATCGATAGTCCTCACCAACCGACTCTCTCTTAGAGATCACATCCGAACAATCACAACCACTTAGTGTATTGGTACTCGAATCTCAGTCCCTGTGGGATCGATAATCTTTATTACTTGACGACATCCGTGCACTTACGGGTGTTGAGCACAAGCGTGCACTTTGAGTCCACGACGGTATCCATCACGTGATTTGAGGACGCGTCCATGCGTATCAACACTACACACCATGTTATCTACAATGTAATGTATCATACAATATGCATAACCATAAATATGCAAACAATGATCATGTGATTTTTATTTCAAAAATAAAGATGTTCATACAAAAGATAGACTTTTCAGTATACATCTCAACAATCTATGTGTATTTGGTTTTCTACCTGCTGTGCTTAGGCAATACGAGGGGTG
The DNA here is from genome assembly GCA_025175895.1 of Wurfbainia villosa. Lineage (NCBI taxonomy): Eukaryota > Viridiplantae > Streptophyta > Magnoliopsida > Zingiberales > Zingiberaceae > Wurfbainia > Wurfbainia villosa. Next base: position 28,271,187 of record CM046000.1, on the reverse strand, counting down.
ACAGTCCTCGTATCTAAGATTTAGGTGATTTTGTACAAGGAACCTAGGGGTAAACCTGATCTCCTGTAACCATGGGTAGAAGGATGTGATGGAACCGAAAACGGTTCATCGTAGGGATTGATTTGGCATCCTCGTACCATCTATCCCGTCCTTTTAAGGCAGAGATAGTTCCCGGTAGATGCGGTGGCTCATCAAGAGAGTGTATGATGTCTCTTCCACAAAACCATAGCTAAACGTCTAAACAACGCCAGTTGACAGCATTGTTTTGCGACACACAAGCAAAACCGAAGTCCTAGAATCACCTTTGAAGACCCCGGCACGCTCCCTTCTTCCTCCGCGTTACACCGTATAGAGTATAGTCTACCGACAGCCCTCACAAATCGAAACCTCTTAGATTTTACTTCCGAACAATTTCACCCACTAAACAAATCGGTATTCGAATCCCAATCCCTGTGGGATCGATAATCTTTTATTACTTGACGGCATCCATGCACTTGCGGGCGTTGAGCGCGAGTACACGCTTCGAGTCCTCGACGACCTCCGTCGTGAGATTTGAGGTCGCGTTCGCGTGCATCATGCCTCCAAATCTTCAACGGAAAGATAATAGCAGCTAACTCTAGATCAAGTACTGGGTAGTTTTTCTCATGCTCCTTCAATTAGTGAGAAGAATAACAGACCACCCTGCCATGCTGCATCAGTACTGCATTAATACCCTGGAGAGACACATCGGTATAAAAGACTAAATCGTCGCCCCTGATGGCAATACCAAGATCGGTGTTGACACCAATCTCTTCTTCAACTCCTGAAAGCTAGTCTCGTAGGCCTCTGACCACATGAACTTCACGCCCTTCTTGGTAAGGCATGTCAACGACATAGCAATGCTTGAGAAACCCTCAACGAACCATCTATAATATCTGGCTAAGCCCAAGAAACTACAAACCTTCTGAATCGATTTCGGCTGCTCCCAACTGGTGATAGCCTCGATCTTCTGGGGTTCAACTGAAATGCCTTTGATAGAAACCATGTGTCCCAAAAAACCGACTGAGGGTAACCAAAATGTGCATTTACTGGACTTCGCATATAGTTGCTTCTGTCGAAGCCTATCCAGGACAATGCGAAGATGCTGCGCGTGTTTCTCTTCGGAACGGGAATAGACTAGAATGTCATCAATAAAGACAATGACAAACCAATCTAGGAAATCCATAAATTCACGGTTCATCAAGTCCATGAATACTACCGGAGCATTGGTAAGCTCAAATGACATTATCAAAAACTCATATTGCCCATATATGGTACGGAATGTTGTATTCTGAATGTCTGAATCTCTGACCCTTAACTAATGATATCTGAACCACAGATCAATCTTAGAATACACTGATGTACCTCTGAGCTGATCAAACAAGTCCTCAATACGTGGCAGGGGATATTTATTCTTGATTGTGACGACATTCAACTGCCTATAGTTGATGTATAATCTCATCAAACCATCCTTCTTTATGAAGAGAATCGGAGAACCCCAGGGAGATACAGTAGGGCGGATAAAACCTCTGCCCAAAAGCTCCTGAAGCTGAACCTTTAGCTCATCCAAATCTTTCGAAGCCATACGATAAGGAGCTTTCGATGTTGGCGCCGTCCCCGGAATTAACTCAATTATGAACTCTACTTGCCTTCTGGAGGCAGGCCTGGTAACTCCTTTAGAAAGACATCCGGATACTCTCGGACGATAGGATTATCCGAGATCTGAGAGTCACCACTGTCCTCGGCATTGATCAATGATAATAGAAAACCCTGATAGTCGTGTGATAAAAGATTCCGAGCCAGAATCACAGAAATGGTCGATATACCATCGTTTCTGGTGCCAGTGAAATCCCACGAGGGTTGGTTAGGAGGATGGAACGTAACCACCCTCGTCTGGCGATCCACTGTGGCATGATATGTTGTTAGCCAATCCATACCAAGTATGATGTCGAATTCGATCATGTCGAGAACCAACAAATCTACCGGGAGTATAACGCTGTCGAAATCTAATAGACATCCTCTAACCTCCTGGGTGACTTCTAATTTATCCCCAAAGGGCAAAGATACCATCAATATTTGTGACCTAAGGGTGGGTAGTCTACCAATCTCTCTCAGGAATGCCCGAGAAATAAATGAATGTGAACTACCAGTGTCAACTAACATATCAGCAGAAAATGCATAAAGTAAAATCGTACCATGGAAAACAGATTCATCAGCTCGCTGTGCATCCTCTCGGGTAACTGCATGAATATGTCCAGTCTCCAGTGGGGGTGGAGGTGGTAGCACTGCCAGATGTTGTGGTGGTTGTGCCCGAGACTGCCACTGAGGCGGATACTGAGGTGGTGTCGAGTACTATACCGGAGGTTTATATAAATACTGCTATTGATACGGAACCAACGGTTGAGGCTGCGATCGGCATCGCACTAACTTGAGGCCGAGATCGAGCATCGCACTAACCGGCTGATACTAAGGTCCTGAAATAAAACTATTCAACTCCACAGGGGCACTAGAGTTCTCCTGTCCTTGCATGACATAAGTAGCAACTGTCGGGGGAGCCATCCTCTACTAGCATTGCGAAGATTGGGATTTCTGCCCACCTCGCTAAGGTCCCTTCTGTCCGAACCGTCCTCCCTACATAGACACTCCTGAAGCCACATACTAAGCCTTCAATGAACAATCTCGGCTCTGGTGTCCAAGAAGTTTACAATAATAGTAAACTGATTGTGTCAGTGAACAGGCTGATATCATATGATCCATGGACCCGCACCTAACGCAGTGATTGTCATTAGAGGACCGCTTCTGGTTCTGCTGATCAGACTGGGAGCATCCTGACAAAGATCGTCCGATCTTTTGGGATTTACCTGATGCCCCAGAAGCATTCTGACCCATCTCACTGCGACTGCCTCGCTGCTGACCCATAGCCGACAACTGCTGAGCCTGAACTGAACTCTGTGCTGGTTGTTTCCTTTTTTTTCCCCGCATTTTCTCTCTGTTGAGCCGACTTAATCAGAAGAGCTCGATCCAATGCCTCTCTGTACGAAGAATTTCCAAAACTTGCTAGCTTCACTTGAAGATGTCCATCTAGACCCATAACAAACTAAAGCATGCTTGACCGGTCCTCACCAACTAACTCCGGACAGAATTTGACTAATCGATTAAATTCAGAATTATATTCCATCACCGTGCGATTGTTCTATCGAAGGCCCTGAAATTCCTGACGATGCGTCATCTGATAAGATAGTGGAAAGTATTGGCTCACGAAAACTTCTTTGAATTTCACCCATGTTATCTGCTGCTTGCCTATAATCGCGCGTTGTATGTCCCACCAGGTTTCAGCCTCGTCTCATAAATGGTAGGCTGCAAGCTCTGTCTTGTCCCACTCGGAGCAAGCCATATAGAAAAAGGTCCACTCCATAGTCTCTATCCAGGACCGAGCCACCCTCAGATCTGCCTCTCCGTGGAAGAGCGTGAATCGGCCTTTCACCGACACCACTAAGGCTGGGATCCGAGCTCATGCCATAGTCACATCAGCAGGATGAGTAGGGATCACCGTGGGAGCTGGCAGAACCACTGGAGTTGGTGCGGCTGCACAACCAAGGGTAGGTACTGAGGAAGGGGTGACTGGTACTGCTGGTGGGGCTGTCGGGTATGCAGTAGCAAGCACCGCTGGCGGAGGTGTGACATATCTCGTAGGCATTGCTGGAGGAGGCGCCTGGTATGTAGCTGTAGGGGATACCAGTGGTACCTTCGGGGTGTAGGGTTTTGCCCCGGAAGCTCTCATACCAATTTAATGGTTTTTGCTTATCGAGTCCGTGAGGGGAAACTTCGCTTCCCACTTCACCTCGGTAGCTTGTCCATGGCGCTCCCTTCGATGTCCCCGGATTAAAAAAAAATTTAATCCTAGACAAAAGGGATTGCCCAAACCACCAAGTCATCGTCGTGCTATTCATTTAGAGAGGTCACTTGAATAAACTAGTTGTTCAAGCGACCACCCTCTATTCTACGAGTAGCTGCGGAATAGATGATGTCCGGATCACCGGTTTTTGTATTTATGCTCGGGATCCAAGTATTATTTAGCCATATACAGATTTATATCATGCTCATAAATGAAAAAAAAATACAGACATGTAACATATAAAAAATAGAGAATTGATATACCTCTCGATCTTCTAATGTATATCCTTCCTCCTTTCGGACATCGTGTGGGCGACGGTCTACCAAAAGGAGAAGCTTCTAGATCACAAATCTTTCTTCCTTGCTCTTCCAAAGCCTTTACTTATACTTTTCAAGGGGCCGATAACATGATCTCCTGTGTGACACCACACACCATGTTATCTACAATGTAAAGTATTAGACAATATTGCATAACCATGAAAATATACAAACAATGATCATGTGATTCTTATTTCAAAAATAAAGATGCTCATATAAAAGATAGACTTTTCAGTATACATCCCTACAATCTCCCACTTATACTAAAAGACTATGTTGTCCTCAAACTGCCATACATCTGATTCCCCTTCTCTCCACATGCCTATCAAAGCTTTCGCTAGAAGGGCCTTAGTGGAAGGATCTACCAGGTCATCCTCTGATGCAATCTAGGCGACAACAACTTCTACCTCCTTTACAATTTCTCGTATCAAGTGGTACTTGCGCTCTATGCATTCACTTATCTTATGGGCTCGTGGTTCCTTCGAGTTTGCAAATGCACCATTATTTTTACAATAAATTATGATATTTTTGGGCAAACCAGGAATCACATCTAAGTCCATCAGGAAGTTCCTGAGCCACACAGCTTCTTTGGCCGCCTTATAGGCTGCCACATACTCAGCTTCCATGGTGGAGTCCGCCATGCATTTCTGCTGGACACTTTTCCATACAATGGCTCCACCTCCCAAAGTAAACACAAAACCTGAGGTTGACTTACTGTTATCCCTATCTGATTGGAAGTCGCAATCCATGTAACCCAGAGGGTGTAATTGGTCTGCCCGGTAAACTAGCATATAATCCCTAGTCCTTCTCAGGCACTTCAATATATATTTTACCGCAGTCCAATTTCCCTGTCTTGGATTACTCTGATATCTGCTGACCATGCACACGGCATAGCAGATATCTGGTCGCATACATAGCATCGCATACATGAGGCTTCCTACCGCCGAGGCATAAAGAACCACCTTCATCTCCTCTATCTCCTCAGATGATCTAGGACACATCTTCTTAGATAAAGGAACTCCATGCCTGAAAGGTAGAAAACCTTTCTTGGAGTTTTGCATGCTAAAACGATCCATTATCGTGTCTATGTATGAAGCTTAGGATAAGCACGATAACCTTGATCCCAAGGATGTGTCCCACTTGTCCCAAGTCCTTCATATCAAACTGTTTGGACAACCATACCCTTACGTCCGATAACACCTTGATATTGTTGCCAATCACCAAAATGCCATCTACGTATAGTACAAGAAATACCACTACGTTTCCATCACATCTCTTGTATACACAAGACTCATCCGAACTTTGAATAAATCCATAAGACTGATTTACCTCCTCAAAGCGGATGTTCCAAGACCTCGAAGCTTGCTTCAATCCATAAATGGACCGATTAAGCTTACATACAAGATTCTCTTTGCCCTTAGCAATGAATCCCTCTGGTTGCTTCATATAGATGTTTTCCTCAAGACTTCCATTAAGGAAAGTTGTCTTGACATCCATCTGCCACACCTCATAATCCATATGAGCTGCTATGCATAAGAGCTCCCAGACCTGACTTGAATCCATAGATTCAATCTCAGTATTCATTGCACTTTGCCAAGATGCTGCATCTATATCTTGGATTGCCTTGTCGTATGTCTAGGGATCAGGTTCATGTTACCCAAGAACATGAATCTATGAGGCTGTCTAACAACTCTCCCAATACGACGAGGTATCACCTGTGTATCCTCTGTGACACGCGGTGCAGTGACATGTGGTATATCCTCTTGTACCGGTGGTACTAAAGGAGTGACTTCCCCTTTTAACTTCTCCAGAACAATTTTACTCTTGGGCTTGTGGCTCATCACATAGTCTTCCTCTAGAAATCTGGCGTTCTTGGTAACGATCACCCTGTGATCTCTAGGACTATAAAACAATCCACCCTTCGTTCCTCTAGGATAGCCAACGAACAAGCGCACATGCGAGGTTCCAACTTGCGATCGCGCCTTGACATATTTGGACTCCCCCATTTCCGAATATGTCTTAAACTAGGCTTTCGTCCAGTCCACAACTCTGTGGGAGTAGAAGGCACTGATTTAGATGGAACCAAGTTCAGAATGTACACCGCCGTATCTAGAGCATATCCCCAGAATGAATCTGGCAAGTCAGAATAACTCATCATCGATCTAACCATTTCCATAAGAGTCCTATTCCTTCGCTCTGCTACACCATTCTGCTGGGGTGTGCCAGGTGTAGTCAATTGGGATTGAATCCCAGCCTCTGATAAGTAGTTCCTAAACTCTCCTAAGAGGTACTCACCACCACGATCAGATCGTAGTGTCATCCATATCTTGAATAATTGTCTATGAAAGAGACGAAATATTCAAGACCACCTCTTGCCTGGATAATCATTGGACCACACAAATCAGAATGAACCATCTCTAACACATCTTTGGCTCTATACCCCTTGGCCTTAAAAGTCCTCTTGGTCATTTTACCTTCCAAGCAAGATTCGCAGGTTGGGAAATCTTCCACCACTAATGGACCCAGAGGTCCATCAGCTATCAACCTTTGAATTCTGCTTAGATTAATATGACCAAGCCTAAGATGCTAAAGATATGTTTGGTTCATCTTCGAAGGTTCTTTTCTCTTATTGGAATTAGAAGATGAGTTATTAACTTTAATTTGCATCGTGGGAGGTTTTGGTTCAGATGTATACAAATTTCCTATCAATGTACCAGAACAGATATTCTCCCTATTCCTTTTTTATAACAGCTCTATCATTAAAAGAAATAGAATATCCATCCATAAACAATTTAGAAACTGAAACTAAGTTCATTCTAAATAAAGGTACATAAAGGGAATTTTGCAGAACCTAAGTTTTATTTTTCTCAAGAGATAAATAAAACTTCTCCCACTGCAATAGCCGCCACCTTCATGGCATTGCCCAAGTAAATGGTAATCTGCCCTTTAGCTTGTCGTCGGGTTTCCTGGAACCCCTTCAAAGTATTACAGACATGATCACTGGCTCCCGTATCTACACACCAGGTGCCGGTAGATAACACCGCTAACCATGTTTCAACGACTAGACCAAAGGATATTATCTTTGTTCTGCTTTGGATTGGGATAGTCCTTCTTCCAATGTCCATCCTGCTTGCAAGTGAAGTACTTGCCTTTCGGCTTCTTCACTTCTCCCTGAGATCCTCCCTCCACCTTTGCTTCACCTTGTTTCTTCTTCTTCTTGCCTTTCGGCTTAGAAGTAGAAACCTTCTGAGCAACGATGGCCTGAGGACACTCTTTGAATAGTGCATACTTGTACTCCTTAGCAGATAAGACAATATCTGGATTCTTTTCCAATCAACATTATTTGAGTACAGTAAGTTAATTTCCTTTAGTATCATAGTAAGTGGACTGAAAGTCATTTTTGAAAATCCTAAGAATCACATAGATCATTACTGTAGATTTCAAAAAATTATTGATTCCTCAAACAATAAAATTTTAAAATCAACCAACACCGAGAATATCGTATGCCACGATAGTGTGGATGTATATGAATTCTACATTTATAAGAGGAGGTTTTACCCATTAATTTTACTATCTTATCAACCTAACTTTTTTTACAAGTAAAATTAATAGTTGGTTTCTCTTCGGCCCTACAAATAAAAGCAGTGACTTCGATAAAGAGGATACTTATATTTGTATCTAAGTGTTCACCATTACTTGGTACCAAAGTAATTATCTCGGGTTATGTGCCTTACGATGGGCAAGTACACATGCTCCTTAATAATTTCCAATAACCATATTCGACCTTGTGATCCGCAAACAAACTCATCCGATGGGGAGGAAGGCACTCAGAGCCGACGCGCAAGTTTGTTTGCATCACTTGTCAAATCGTAATGGAGGCGGTGGGAATTTATAAAAAAATCCCTCTCCCACTTAGTAATTTGAAAATGAGGAATTTTCTAGACTACGACATGCATATCAAACAATAAGCAATAAATATGAAAAATAAAAATTATTTTCCAACTATTATGGCTTTTGTCTTCAATATATCTCCCGTCGCAACGCCTTCTCATCCGTTCCTCCTATGCCATGTACAAGCCATCCGGAGATTCGAGCCGAGACTAAAACCTATTTTAATTTACATCCATCGATCCTATACTCCACGAGGGAGTGTACATGAAATCTAGATCGAAAGTAAAATAAAATAAAGAGTGGCTAAACAATGTCGTATCTAATTTACAAAAAATCAAATACTAGCCTCGTCAACCCCGAGGATTCAACAAAATAAATATTTACACACATACAATCACATACACACATATGGCCATAATAGTCGGATCTTATGCCTCTAACCAAAGAGTTACACTACGCATATCCTACTATTATCCGGCATATATAATATATGAAAAGTGTATAAAAATTAACCAAATCCTAAACACACATAACCGGAAACCTTGGCTCTGATACCATTTGTAGGGTTTTACCCCGGAAGCTCTCATACCAATTTAATGGTTTTTTCTTATCGAGTCCGTGAGGGGAAACTTCGCTTCCCACTTCACCTCGGTAGCTTGTCCATGGTGATCCCTTCGATGTCCCCGGATTAAAAAAAAATTAATCCTAGACAAAAGGGATTGCCCAAACCACCAAGTCATCGTCGTGCTATTCATTTAGAGAGGTCACTTGAACAAACTAGTTGTTCAAGTGACCATCCTCTATTCTACGAGTAGCCGCGGAATAGACGATGTCCGGATCTTCGGTTTTTGTGTTTATGCTCGGGATCCAAGTATTATTTAGCCATATATAGATTTATATCATGCTCATAAATGAAAAACAAATACAAACATGTAACATATAAAAATTAGAGAATCGATATACCTCTCGATCTTCTAATGTATGTCCTTCCTCCTTTCGGACATCGTGTGGGCGACGCTCTACCAAAAGTCGAAGCTCCTAGATCACAAATCTTCCTTACTTGCTCTTCCAAAGCAAGAGGAAGAATAAAAACAAAGCTCTTCTCCTTCCTATGACCAACCAACAAGCAACAAGGAGAATGCTTGTCGCCAGCCAACAAGGAAAAGGAGATAATGGTGGAAACCGGCCAAGACACCAAGGGAAAGCCCTATATCTTGTTTCCACCACCTAAGGAGAAGGAGAAGGGGTCTTTTGATGCCGCCCAAGGGCTGGGATAGGGTTGTGGGCACCGGCCACCAAAGGATGAAGAAGAAAGAACCTTCTTTATTTGGTGCCACCCAAGCCTCCTAAACCTAAGCCTCCAAACCCTAATCCTAGCTCTCCTTATGGCTATAGTAAAAACGTATGCACATGATGCAATGACCTGTGTCACCCCTGACGCCAGTCAAGCCACCAACATGTCATGTGTGCAATCGAGTGGGTAGGGCTATGACAACTGTGCACTCTGTCATTACTACACCTATGTGACAAAGTGGACAGGATGCTGGCCGAGTATCACCCTCCTATCCCATGTATATATATGGGAGACATCACCTCGTCTCATCTCTTCGTCTCACAACGAAGGAGGGATCCCTGTCTGCTACCACATCGCAATACCAATATTCTGAGCGACCACCGTGGAGCTCTGACAGAGCAACTACACACACACACTCCTAAAATACCACTAACTCACGAGTGGTTGTGTGTGTAGATAATGTAACTGACGATGGGCTCAACTACTATGTAGTATCACCTCCTACCGAGGAGCCGATGATCTCCAGTCGTGCAATAATGCAAGATGGTGCATGTCACTAATGCATGATACACCTGTCAATCCATGGCTACGTATGGTATGTACCAATAGGATCCCATATCAACTAACCTAAGTACATAAGTCTATGTACACATGCAAGGTATATCCATTATTCATTCAATGCCTAGTATGTAAGGTATGTCACTACTCTAGTGCTGAATAAACAAATGACAAGTATCAAAGAGATAGAGCATCAATATAATAAGCATATGAAAAGGCTACAACATGTACTAGGTAGTGACATACCAGGGCAGTTAAAAGCATAGAAAACTATTACTAGTTATAGTATACGATGCACAACAATATGACAATATCTAAAAGAAGATAAGTCAAATATACCCGCCTGCTATGAAGACTATCAATTGTCTTTACACCCGTGAACCTGTCTTGTGACCAAAACCTGCATATAACATAATTACCATCAAATCCCAGCACAGATAATATTTGACTAAATTCTACATCGACCCCGTATTCACTTAATCTATCGAATACGAGTACAACCTCTTGACGCCCCCACCACACCTCAGCAACCGCCAAGTTTACCTCAACAAAACAACCCCTTCACTACCACCTCTAACTCAGCCATGGCCGAGCAACACCCATTCACAGCCGACCAAACTCCAAATCACAACCCATTCTTCATGCCTATTTACAACCGAATTCACAGCAATTGAAAAAAATAAACAAACAAGATATACCTGCATTAGAAACTCCACCGGCAGCCACTCCTTATCCCAATCCCTTGTTCCTCTGTTCACGACCACTGCCCAAAACCAAAGACTTAAACCAAATGAAGAAAACCACAGCTAGGACTTTGATCTTCGTCCAAGGAACAAGGAAGTCGACTCCTACCTTGCTCCAGTGACCATCGGTAGAGATCGCAACCTCCGGTCAAACACGCTACAGATGCCGCCTAGCCGCTACCAGCCACCATTTTCTCCGGCAGAGTCCTCCGCCCAAGATTAGCATGCGGCGGTGACTCGCTTTAATAGTAAACAGCGTGAGGAGTAAGGGAGAGGGCGATGATACTGTCACTCGCATGATGGCAACACAGCCCTTTATGAAAGCGGACGGTAAAATTTGGGCATGGCGACAAGCGAGGAGAAGGCGACGATAGCGGTTGAGCTCGCGAGAAGGGAACAGCGGCGCGTGGAAGAGTAACGCATGGGGGGGGGAGAATAGGTTTCTAATTTAGGCTTTCTTTAAACCCTAAGTAGGGTTTTTAATTTACTTAATCTTATACTTAAATGGAATTAATCAACATAATGATTAATATTAATTAGACCTCATCCCGGGTAATAAAATTCTATCCCAAATCCTTTCCCGAAATCATCAAATAAAATACAAATAAATGATTAAATTCTGTTTTAATGAATTAATACATTTATTTTATTTATTTCATTTTAAATTATTATTTTTTATTTTTTTCAATATATTACAACGACTGCACTCCGACTAACCTTCTTGTACACACAGGGTTCGTCTAGATTTTGTGAGAAATCAAACCTTTGAATTGTCTCATCAAAACGAATATTCCAGCTCCTGGATGCTTACTTCAATCCTTAAATGGACCGTCGAAGTTTGCATACCTTGGTTTTATCAATCGATGTGAAACCCTCAGGCTATATCATATACACTTCCTTAAGTATGATTCCATTAAGGAAAGTTATTTTCACATTCATCTGCCATATCTTATAATCATAATGAGCCGCTATGGCCAGGAGCATCCGAATGGATTTAAGCATAGCAACAGGTGAATAGGTCTCATCATAATCAACACCTTGCTTTTGACGATACCCTTTCGCCACCAATCTAGCCTTATAGGTAATCACATTACCATCCATGTCGGTTTTCTTTTTGAAAACCCACTTGCACCCAATAGGCTTTATGCCTTCAGGTGGGTCACTTGATTTTCATACATGGAATTCATTTCCGACTTCATTGTGTTAAGTCATTTATCCCTTTCTGAACTTTTCAGAACTTCTTCATAACTGGTAGGCTCCTCATCATCAATGAGTAACACATCATTCGATTCACTTACAAGAAACCATATCTCTCAGGAATGTTGCGTGTTCTACCAGATCTATGAAGATGTGGTGTCACAATAGGCTCAGCCGATGGCTCATCACTATGAGTTATCGGTTGTGGTGCTTGACTAGGTATCTCCTCAATGTCTATTGGAGTCTCTTGAACCTCCTCAAGTTCAACGCCACTCCCACTGTTTTCTTGCAAGAGAAACTCTTTCTCTAGAAACACAACATGCCTTGAAACAATCACCTTTTTGTTCCACAGGATGATAGAATTGGTAACCCCTCGTTTCATTAGGGTATACAATAAATAAACATTTTTCAAACTTAGCATCCAGTTTGTCTAATACAGTCGGCTTCACATAAGTAGGACAACCCCATATCTTCAAGTAAAATAAATGAGGTTTCTTACTATTCCATATCTCATATGGAGTAGTAGAGACTACCTTGGTCGGGAATCTGTTTAACAAGTAAACAACAGTTTGAAGTGCATAGCCCCAAAAGGACTAGGGAAGATTTGCGTGATTCATCATCGACCTAACCATGTCCAACAAGGTTCAATTTCGCCTATCAAATACACCATAATATTGTCGTGTATACGGTGGAGTCCATTGAGACAATATACCATTGTCCCTTAGATAATCTAGAAACTCTTGACTCAAGTATTCACCACCTTGACCCGATCGAAGTATTTTAATACTCTTGCCAAGTTGTTTCTCTACTTCATTTTTGAATTCTTTAAACCTTTCAAAGGCTTCAGACTTGTGTTTCATCAAGAACACATACCCAAACTATGAGTGATCATCGATGAAGGTAATGAAGTAGCTATATCCTCCTAGAGCATGAGTTGTCATAGGTCCGCATATATCCATTTGTATTAGACCAAGTAACTCTCCCACTGGTTCACCTTTATCAGTAAAAGGTAACTTGGTCATCTTGCTTTTTAAGCATGATTCGCATGTATCGAATGAATTAGATTCAAACGATTCCAGAATTCCACATCGGTGTAATTCGGACATGTGTTTCTTGCTTGCATGGCCAAGACGACAATGTCACATGTAGGAGTCTAATTGATTATCCTTTCGAGCATGCTTGTTGCTCGCTTCGATATTGAAAATGTCACTGGATACGTCCAACTTATAAATACCATTGCTTAAAGTTCCAGTCCCATAAAATATGTTATTCGAAGTTATATAACAATAATTGTTACTAAACGTCAAATGGTAGCCATTTATATTTAAACAGTAAATAGAATTAATGTTCTTTAATAGAGAAGGAACATAATAGCAATTGTCTAGTTCTAAGACTAGTCCTGTAGGGATCTTTAGCAAATAAGTTCCAATGGCGACCGCAGCAACCTTTGCTCCATTGCCAACTCTCAAATTTGACTCCCCTTTGACGAGTCTTCTTCCTATTCCTTAGCCCCTGTATGTCATTACATATATGTCAATCACACCTAGTATCCAATACCCAAGTGTCTAAGAAAATAGAATGACAATCAATAATGAAGATACTTGAAGAGGATGGGGCATCGGATGCCTTCTTCTTCTTCACGGACTCAAGATAAATCTTGCAGTTTCTTTGCCAATGGCCCTCCTTGTCACAATGATGGCAAGTGCCCTTTTGTGCTGGTTCTGCCTTCTTAGACTTTTTCTTCTTCCCTTTCTTCTGTTCCTTTAACTTCCTCTTAGAAACTTTATTTGAGGAATCAACTAACAGAACCGCCTTCTCCTCATGCTTCACAAAAGGCTCTACAGTCTTCAGCATGTTGAGGAGCTCAGGAATAGTGGATTCAAGTTTGTTCATCCGGTAGTTTATCACAAATTGTGAGAAACTCTTGGACAAAAAATGCAGAATTAAGTCAATCTTAATTCATGATCCATCACAAACCCAAGGGTAGCCAGCCGCTCGATGTACCCATTCATCTTTAGCACAAACTGCACTACAGATGAACCTTCTTACATCTTAGAGGTGAAGAGGAGCCTGGAGACTTCGAACCTTTCGGATATCGCTTGCTCATCAAACAACTCATGAAGACGGAATACTATGATATTAGTATCCATATGCTCATGCTGCTTTTGCAGCTCGGGTACCATCGCGGCTAGCATGATGCAACTCGCCAGTTCAGAATCAGCCACATGTTTCTGATAGGCCAACAATTGATCTAGAGTTGCATCGTCCTTAGGAAGTTGGGAAGTGGCTCTTCGAGGATATACACGAGCTTTTCTGCCTTGAGAATAATTCTCATGTTTCTAAGCCAGTCCAAGAAGTTAGGCCCAGTCAATTTATTCGAATCCAAAATAGAGCACAAATTCAAAGTCCTCATGATCAATCGATTAACCTAGAAATACAAATCGAGCATATATGAGAAAGATGGAAAAATGCATCAACATACATTTACAAATCTCATTCATTTTTTGAATTTAAAAACTCCAAAATCACTTCAGGAGATCGTAGGTCCATCTTTGAATAGGCTAATATCCAACATAGATATGAACAACCTTGGAGAGAGTCCAACAAGCGATTCAAAGCTACGATGGTAGGTATCAAGTATACCAATTGCATATCACATATATGCAACTATCACAATATGCTATTAACTAATTGAATGTTCACACGTACATCGGGTTGTTAACTCATTAACAAGTATGCATCATATGCATAGCACCCAACTTCGTGTTGGGTTTTCAGTACCGCGGCGAGTGTGTGTTCGAAAATGTTTTGTAAACATGTGCACAGCAGAAAAATTAAAAAGAAATAAATCTAATTTATTACAACACACACACCACACGTATACATAGTACAACATGTGTAGACATAATCATAAATTCAAATTTTGCAATAAAAAAAATTATTCTAGGTATACCTGACGTATAACATGTAGCGGGAAAGGCATCAACCTGAGCGACTCTTGCTAGAATCGCCTCTATCCGTATCCACGCCGAGTATCATCAGGATGAGTTCACAAAGTCACGATCCTCGTCTTCGTACGAGTCACTAGCCTCATGTCGAAGACGATGTGATTGAGAGAAGATCACAATCCAAATCAAAATTCGGATTCAAAACTAAGTCCCCAAATCTCGCTTCTACAGAGAGGTATTCGTCAACCATTTGATGAATCCTTCGTCCTCCACCTATGGGGATTATTGGAGATTGAATCCCCGGCAAGGTTACCTCTGTCGGAGCTCCAAACGACACTCCGACAAGAAGAAAACAAGCTGTCCATAAACTGGACAGCCTTGGTGGAGAACTTGCGCCGGCTATATAAGGAAAGCTAGGTGCTCACCTTGTCGCCGGAGACAGGGAAGATCACCGGAGCTCTTCTGGCAGTAGCTAGATGCCATCAGGTGGGGAGGACGGCAGCTGCTGGACGCCAACTAGTGGAGCTTGGGCGGTGGTGGGCGGCGGCAAGAAGTTGGGCGCCGGCAAGAAGAGGAGAAGAGGAGGAGATGAAAAGATTTTCCAAAAATACCAAAAACCCTTAGGGCTCTCCAACCTCTAATCGCGCTTTTATAGAGCGCATGTTTCTTGACCATTAAGAAACTCTCTCCTAGCGGTTATTGGTTGATAACCAAAATCCGTTAACCCACTCCAATAACTTAAGTTAAAATAAACAAAACCGCGTTGGTCTATTTTAAGTTAAAACGAACCGAACCAACATTGGTTCATTCATTTAAAACAAACCAAACCCCTTTGGTTTATTTTTTCCACCATTGGATTAGAATCAAACTAATTTAGTTCATTCATCATGTCTTCAAAAGACATGACCCATCCATGCTTCTAATGCGACTGAAACAATTTCATGTTCACTCCTCGTTTGGTCCAACCAAACTTTGTTTCTCTCGATGTGAAAAACAAGTCCACATTGGTGTAATTCGGACATGCGTTTCTTGCTCACATGGACAAGACGACAATGCCACATGTAGGAGTCTAATTGATTATCTTTTCAAGCATACTTATTGCTCGCTTCGATATTGAGAATGTTACTGGATATGTCTAATGTATATATACCATTGCACAATGTTCTAGTCCCATAAAGCACTCCATTCAAAGTTATGTAACAATAATTTTTAACAAAAGTCAATTGGTACCCATTTCTATTTAAACAATAAATAGAAATGATGTTCTTTATCAAAGAAGGAACATAAAAGCAATTGTCCAGTTCTAAGACAAGTCCTGCAGGGAGTTTCAACAAATACATTCCGAAGGCGAGTGTAGCAACCTTTGCTCCATTCCCAACACGTAAATTTGACTCTCCCTTGGCGAGTCTTCTTCTATTCCTTAGCCCATGTATGTCATTACATATATGTGAGCCACACCCAGTATCCAATACCCAAGTGTTTGAGGAAATAGAATGATAATCAATAACGAAGATATCTGAAGAAGATGGGGCATCCAATGCCTTATTCTTCTTCACGGACTCAAGATAAATCCTGCAATTTCTTCGCCAATGGCCCTCCTTGCCATAATGATGGCAAGTGCCCTTTTGAGATGGTTCTGCCATTTTTAGCCTTTTTCTTTCCCTTCTGCTATTCCTTTGACTTCCTCTTAGAAACTTTCTTTGAGGAATCAACTTATAGCACCATCCCCTGCTCATGCTTCACAGAAGGCTCCATAGTCTTCAACATGTTGAACAGTACCACAGATGAACCTTCTTGCATCTCAGAGGTGAAGAGGAGCTTGGAGACTTCGAACCTTTCGAATCTCACTTGCTCATCAACCAACTCATAAAGATGAAAGACTATGGTATGAGCATCCATATGCTCATACTGCTTTCGTAGCTCAGGTACCATCGCGGCTAGCATGATGCAACTCGCCATTTCAGAATTAGTCACATGTTTCTGATGGGCCAACAATTGGTCCAGAGTTGCATTGTCCCTAGGACGGGCTGGAAGAGGCACTTCGAGGACATTCGCAAGCTTTTCAACCTTGAGAACAATTCTTAGGTTGAATCCAAAAGCCAGTCCAAGAAGTTCGACCCAGCCAATTTATTTGAATCCAAAATAGAGTGCAAATTCAAAGCCATCATGATCAATCAATTAATCTAGAAATACAAACGAGCATATATGAGAAAGATGATTTAAAATGCCTCAATATACATTCATAAATCTCATTCATTTTTCAAATTTCAAAACCCCAAAATCATTTCGAGAGATGGTAGGTCCATCTCCGAATGGGCTTATATCCAACATAGATATGAACAACCTTGGAGAGAGTCCAACAAGTCATTCATAGCTACAATGGTAGGTATCAAATATACTGATTGCGTATCACATATATGCAACTATCACAATGTGCTATCAACTAATTGAATGTTCACACATACATCGGGTTGTTAACTCATTAACAAGTATGCATCATATGCATAGCACCCAACTTCACCTTCCTTCACATTGACCTTGGAGAGATTCTAACAAGCCGATGCTCCAGGTTAAAGCCAACCCATTAATCGAGAAATAGTTTTAATATGGTTAGAGCGCATTCAACCAATTAGCTCGGCTTGGAGAGAGTCCAACAATCAAAGCTAACAATTGACCTCTAACTCTTATCATATTAGTATTAAACTATTCCATGGTTTGAACATGTTCAGGTTCGAGCCGGGCTTGGAGAGAATCCAACAACCCAAACAGGAAATAGAACTCTAGTCCTAACCATATTAATGGAAGATGTAGGCTTTAATATTGAGTAAGGGTTTTATGTCTCATCCTCTTTGCATGCAAATAACTATTATCTACATGACAAGGCATACATGACATACATCTATATGTCACGACATGCATGGCATAATGATATGCATCTAATGCAATTACATGACATACAATTATGGCATGTACAAAAATTTCCTTATATGTCATAACTATTTATGGAAATAAAATATGTTTGAGATTTGATTCTCTAAATCAAATCATGATTAAATTAGGAAACAAATTTCCAAATCTAATCACATATTTTATTTATGGAAAGTGTTGATTAAGGAAAGTCAAATTTAATTTAAGAAACAAATTTTCTAAATTGTCAAAATTATTTATGGAAATAAAATATATTTAAGATTTGATTCCCAAATCAAATCATGATTAAATTAGGAAACAAATTTTTAAATCTAATCAAATATTTTATTTATGAAAAATGTTAATTTCCATAAATACTTCTAACTTTCCAAAAGTAGAAGATTTCCATAAATACTTCTAGACTTTCCAAAATTAGAAAATTTCCATAAATACTTCTAACTTTCTAAAAGTAAAAAATTTTCATAAATACAATTACGACTATCGCAAAATAATTTTTATGATTATGTCGAAACATAACCTGGGTTCTAATACCACTGTTGGGTTTTCCAGCACCGCGGCGAGTGTGTGTTCGAACATGTTTCATAAACATGTGCACAACGGAAGAATTAAAAAGCAATAAATCTAATTTATTACAACACACACACCACACGCATGCATAGTACAACAAGTGTAGATATAATCGTAAATTCAAATTTTGCAATAAAGGAAATTATTCTAGGTATACCTGATGTATCACGTGTAGCAGGAAAGGCATCAACCGGAGCGACTCTCGCTAGAATCGCCTCTATTCATATCCACGCCAAGTATTGTTGGTATGATTTCACAAAGCCACGAGCCTCGTCTTCGTATGATTCACTAGCCTCGTGTCGAAGATGATGTATCGAGAGAATATCACAATCCGAATCAAAATTCAGATTCAAAACCGAGTCCCCAAAACTCGCTTCTCCAGAGAGGTATTCGTCAACCGTTTGAAGAATCCTTCGTCCTCCACCTATGAGGATTACCGGAGATCGAATCCCCGGTAAGGTTACTTCTTTCGAAGCTCCAAATGTCGTCCAAATGATACTCCGACAATAAGGAAATAAGCTGTCCAGAAAACTGGACAGCTTTGGTGGAGAACTTGCGCAGGCCATATAAGGAAAGCTAGGTGCTCACCTTGTCGCCGGAGCCAAGGAAGATCACCGGAGCTCCTCCAGCAGCAACGAGACGCTGGCAGGTGGGGAGGATAGCAGCTGCTGGACGCCAACTAGTGGAGCTTGGGCGGTGGTGGGCGACGGCAAGAAGTTGGGCGCCGGCAAGAAGAGGAGAAGAGGAGGAGAGGAAAAGATTTTCCAAAAATACCAAAAACTCTAAGGGCTCTCCAACCTCTAATCGCGCTTTTATAGAGTGCATGTTTCTTGACCATTAAGAAACCATCTCCTAGCAGTTATTGGTTCATAACCAAAACCCATTAACCCACTCCAATAACTTAAGTTAAAATAAACCAAACCGCGTTGGTCTATTTTAAGTTAAAACGAACCGAACCAACTTTGGTTCATTCGTTTAAAACAAACCAAACCCCTTTGGTTTATTTTTCCACCATTGGATTAGAACCAAACCAATTTGGTTCATTCATCATGTCTTCAAAAGACACAACCCATCCACGCTTCCAATGCGACTGAAACAATTTCATGTTCTCTCCTCGTTTGGTCCAACCAAACTTTGTTTCTCTCGATGTGAGAATCTCATTCTCAAGCTCATTTTAAATCCTTCGGATTATACTCATTGTGCATGTGACAAAATAGGTTCTCAGTTTATGTTTGTCGTATATAATTAACCATTAATTATAGAACGATCATGAGTGGCACCTAGTAGTACATCATGATCCCTAATTAACCAAAAAGTTCAACGGTTGATCCAGAACTATTTCTGAAACTCTTCAGCAGCTACAATGAATCATGCTCCATTCCCTTCACGCATCTTATACCCACTTAGTTCAGAACATGGTCTATAGTGTCAGTCCCCACTAGGTTGAATACATCACACCTATCCCAAGTATCATTTCCTCGTCCTACGGATTCTAGTTACTGCACATGTATCCAAGAGTACCTTACTCTAAACATATAATGCTTTGGCCAAAGACTTTAGTAACAATCCGACGAGAGGCCATGGGTATACATCTCCTCGCAAGGAGTGGTGAATCCTTTATAGGTTATTCAAACACCTTCGATCACTTCGACTTATACCCAATCATCACGAGTTCACATCTCCTCAGAGATACTTGCTTAAGATGTCAAAGCATAAGTCTTCATGACTAAGATGACTTGAATACCGCAAGTCAAAGGAACATCACACTTAAGCTACAGTAAGAACTTCATTGACATATCTATATATGCAGAGAACCATATAAAGTCTTACAGCTGGTCACTCCAATGAACTAGTTACCATAACTAGCATCCACGATTAACTTCGGACATCACAATGTCTCCAGCCAATGAGAATCAACCACTTGGATACACCCAGGAGTATACCTCGTGCTAGTCTCAACAGAATTGATGGTGTCCAAATCCATCAATTCATCGACTAGGGATAATTTCGATACATCACAATGACACATGTAGAGATACTCTCTAGTTGTGATCCAATCACAAATTCTCTCGTACTGTGAATTGCATCATGGACATTCAGTAAATGAGTTTAAGATCTAATCAAATACATGAAAACATGTATACTCAAATAGTGAATCTTCATTTATCATATAAATGGTTCAAACATAAGGTGATTGCCTTAGGACATCTCTCATATATTACTAACACTTCACCTCCCTTCACATCGACCTTGGAGAGAGTCCCACAAACCGATGCTCCAGGTTAAAGCCAACCCATTAATCGAGAAATAGTTTTAATATTATTAGAGAGCATTCAACCAATTAGCCAAGCTTGGAGAGAGTCCAACAACTCAAACTAACGATTAACCTCTAACTCTTACGATATTAGTAATAAACTATTCCAATGGTTCGAATATGTTCAGGTTCGAGCCGGGCTTAGAGAGAGTCCAACAACCCAAACAAGAAATGGAACTCTAGTTTTAACTATATTAATGGAAGGTGTAGGCTTTAATGTTGTGTAAGGGATTTAATGTTTCATCCTCTTTGCATGCAAATAACTATTATCTATATGCCATGGAACACATGTCATACATCTACATATCATGACATGCATGGCATAATGATATGCATCTAATGCAATTACATGACATACAATTCTGACATGTACCAATAGTTTCCTTATTTGTCATAACTATTTATGAAAATAAAATATGTTTGAGATTTGATTCCCAAAATCAAATCATGATTAAATTAGGAAATAAATTTCCAAATCTAATCACATATTTTATTTATGGAAAGTGTTAATTAAGGAAAGTCAAATTTAATTTAGGAAACAAATTTCCTAAATTATCAAAACTATTTATGAAAATAAAATATGTTTTAGATTTGATTCCCCAAATCAAATCATGATTAAATTAGGAAACCAATTTCCAAATCTAATCACATATATTATTTATGGAAAGTGTAAATTTCCATAAATACTTCTAAACTTTCCAAAAGTAGAAGATTTTCATAAATACTTCTAAACTTTCCAAAATTAAAAAATTTCCACAAATACTTCTAAACTTTACAAAAGTAGAAAAATTCCATAAATATATTTATGACTATCGCAAAATAATTTTACGATTATGTTGAAAGACAACTTGACTCTGATACCATTGTTGGGTTTTCCCGGCACCGTGGTGGGTATGTGTTCGAACATGTTTCATAAACATGAGCACAGCGGAAGAAATAAAAGCAATAAATCTAATTTATTACAACACACACACCACACGCATGCAAGATACATCATGTGTAGACATAATTTCAGTTTCAAATTTTGCAATAAAAGGAAATTACGCTAGTTATACCTGACGTATCACGTGTAGCGGGAATGACATCAACCGGAGCAACTCAGGCTAGAATTGCCTCTATCCGTATCCACGCCGAGTACCATCGAGATAGCTTCACTAAGATACGAGCCTCGTCTTCGTAGGGGTCACTAGCCTCGTGTCGAAGACGATGTGATCGAGAGAAAATCACAATCCGAATCAAAATTCGGATGCAAAAATGAGTCCCCAAAACTCGCTTCTCCGAAGAGGTATTCATCAATCGATTGATGAATACTTGGTCCTCCACCTATGAGGATTGCCAGAGATCCAATCCCCGGCAAGAAAGTTGCTGTCGGAGCTCCAAACACCGTCCAAACGATGCTCCAACAAGAAGAAAGCAAGCTGTCCAACAACTGGACAGCTTGGTAGAGGACTTTGTTGGTGCAATCGGCCCAGGTCACGATTGACCAGGACTCGAGTTTGACTCGAGTGATGTTTTGATGTTTCGACAAAAACATATGACAATGTAATTGTCATGGTAAAGTCAAAGTCTTGAGTACTTGGCATGAAAGGTCCAAGTGGAACACTTGGCATTTGGTAAAGTTCAAGTCTTGAGTACTTGGCATGAAAGGTCCAAGTGGGACACTTGGCGCATGGAAAGTCCAAGTCTTGAGTACTTGGCATGAGAAGTTCAAGCATGGGTTGTGGCAAATGAGAAGTCCAAGCATGGGTCTTGGAAAATGGAAAGTCCAAGCATGGGTCTTGGCATGGAAAGTCCAACATGGGTTGGCAAGGGAAAGTCCAAGCTTGAGTCTTGGCATTTGGGAAGTCCAAGGTGTTTGATATTGGCAGCGTAAAGTCCAAGCGGAGTCTTGGCGGTGTAAGTCCAATGTGCCTTGGCGGTGTAGACACCGTTAGCATGACATAGCCGAGGGAAGCACCTGGACGCTAGCGCGATGGATGAACAAGTCATGGATGACTTGGAGGGATTTGAGAGGCGTGAGGCTGATGGAGGTGGCTTGAAGGCTTAGGTCTAGGCTATGAGTGGTCTAGAAAGTATGGGGGCACCATACTTGGGTTAAAACCTCATGTTTGAGGTTGGCAGTCGACTGACAATATGGCCGGTTCGACTGCCGTGAGTCGATTTGAGTTCGACTGCCAACTTAGAGCTAGAATTGCTCACAGCGATCGCTCATTGGAAGCGATCGGTGATGTCTGGCGATCGATCGCCAAGTCGGCCGATCATTGCTAGTTCTGTCGAGAACGACGCGGCCGTAGCCGGCCGGCGGTCGACTACGGGCATTGGCAGTCGACTGCCAATGTTGGCAGTCGACTGCCAAGAGTCCCGTTGAAACTTGTCCAACGTGGATTGAGCCGTTGTCTCACACTCTGATCTTGTGCGGCAATGATCGAGACTTATAGCGGTCGGCTGCGAAATCCCGATGAAGGATAAAAGCAGCTGTTCGTGGAAGGCTCAAGCATCAATTTTTGGGGGCTTTGGTGAGGCGATTTGAAGGTGATTTGCAGGTGCATTTCAGGGTCCTTCAAGCTCATCCAAGCAACCGACAAGCAAGCGCTCAAAACCCTAGTTTGTAAAGTGTTCTTTACATTTTCACTTGTATTTGCTTG
This sequence comes from Wurfbainia villosa, assembly GCA_025175895.1. Lineage (NCBI taxonomy): Eukaryota > Viridiplantae > Streptophyta > Magnoliopsida > Zingiberales > Zingiberaceae > Wurfbainia > Wurfbainia villosa. Next base: position 28,247,872 of record CM046000.1, on the reverse strand, counting down.
TTTACTTTGTATTACTTGTTGTAATTCATTGTACGAGGTTTCTCCACCTCCGACTTGTTGTCGAGAAGGAGCTTTAGTGCTTAGTGGTGTTTGTGGCATCGCTAGGGTTCGTACGAACCCAATCCGTGGAGTAGGAACCGTTACGGTTCCGAACCACGTTATATCGTGCGTGTTGTGATTGTATCTTGTGTTTGTGTTTGTTATTGTTTATTCCGCTACGTACTAACAAGATTGTAGACAAGCAACGCGAACGAATTCCATCTACGAATTCTATGCTATTCACCCCCCTCTAACGGCCTCAAATCTTCTACAATTGGTATCAGAGCTCGGGGCTCTTCTACGGACTAACCGCTGGGAGCAAGGACAAAGAAGCTTGAGGGTGAAGATGGAAGAACAATTGGGATGGAACATTAACACACCAATCCCTTACTCCTTCTATGGACAAGAAGGGTTTAAGCAATGGAAGTCAAGAATTGAAGACTTCCTAATGATGAGGGACTTCGAAGAATGGTCTATCTTGATGGAGGGTTTTAGCTATCCAATAGGACCAAAGGGAGGATTCCTCAAGAAGAAGAAGTGGAGTGAAGATCAACTCCAAGCCTTCGAGAAAAACATGAAGGTAGTAAAATTTATTCTTGATTTGGTCCCTAATGAGATTGTGTGTATGGTAGGGGACTATATGGACGCTAAGGAGTCGTGGAGCCAAGTGGCAAAGCTCCATGAAAACTCATCATTGGTCCAAGAAGAAGAAGAAGAAGAAGAGTGCTCATCCTCTCAAGCTCAAAAAGAAGCAAGTACATCTTCATCCAAAGAGCTTGAGGATTCGGAGGTTGATAGGGAATCAACATCTGGATCGGAAGAGGTGGAGGAAGTGGAAGAAGCATCCACTTCTAGGATTGAGGAGGAGATTAGAGTTTCCTCAACAGCGGAGCATCAAGAAGAAGCTTCCACATCTGGTCAAGATGAAGAAGTTTCAATTCCAACACCTTCCACCACCATAGGTAACTCAAACATGTCAATTTGTAATAAAAATCATATCATATGTTTTGAGTGTAGGGAAGCCGAGCACTACAAGAGCAAGTGCCCAAAGAAGATTAGGAAAGCTCCACCGACACCAAAAGTCAAGGATGCCGGTTCCCCGACACCTAAAGGCAAGGAGCACATCATATGCTTCAAGTGCAATTCAAAGGGGCATTATCGGAGTCAATGCCCTAGGGGGAAGAAGAAGGGGCAAGGAGGAGCATCACAAGTAGGGGGAGCTTCTATAGCTAACCCTAAGGTATATTTTAATAATGCACCTTCCAAATTTAAAAGTCAAAAGCATGCTAGAAATTTTAATTCTCTTGCAATTCACCATGAAAAGCATGCTAGAGATAAATATTTTTGCTTAGGAGCCAAGAGGGTAAATTTTTCAAGAAAGGAGAAATTTGGGACTAATGTCCCTAGAAAAACTCTTCCTAAGGAAAGCATTAGGAAAATAGAAAACCACTTAGGCATTAACCCTAAGAAGGGTAGGCACATGCCTAGAGAAAATGGTAATGCCCAAAAACTTAATCAAAAATCAATTGGGCAATTAGAGGTTGAAAATCAAGCCTTGAGGTCAAGGCTTGAAAAACTAGAAAAGACCCTTAGGAATATACAAAATCAATTTAAAGGGTCTAATGGTCAAAGTCAAAGGTCCAAAAGTCAAAGTCAACACCAAGGACCTAAGAGTCAAAAGTCAACCAAGGGCAAGCAAGGTTTGAGTCACAAACCTAAGCCTAAGGTAGCTTACCATAGTGTTCCATTAGATTATGGAACACTGACTAGGTCTAGGAAGACCAAGGTCAATAGGGAGGTTATCCCTAGAGTTGACCAAAGGGTATGCCTAGTGGCTAGGGTTTCTAGCAAACCTAGGGTGGCCACTAAGAAGGTTGCAAGGGGAGTTACTCCTAGAGTCAACCTAGGTAAGACCCAAATGACCAAGGCTAACAAGCCTAGGAGGGTCATTAGGAAGGTATCTAGAGAGGTTATCCCTGAGGAATACCTAATTAACCCTAGGAGCTCAAATCGGTTTTGGGTTCCTAAGAGCGTGATTGATTCACGCTAAGATAGGTTTAGGGTGTGCCAACCTTGATTGGATGGGTAGTTAACTCAATCATGGCAAAGGTGGCATGTTAGGTCATTTTCAAGGTTTTGGTTACCTTGGGATGTGGTTAGATTTGAATTCTAAAGGATTTTAGGATGTGCCAATATTAATTGAGAAGTTTTGATAAAATGATCAAATTGGCACAGTTACGGTTTAGAGTGTTAGTGTGCCATTTTGGGTCTTTGGCACACTAAGGAGATTAATGACAATATGGCAAAATATATCTAACTATATCAAATGGCAATTAATATTAAAATTTAGGTATTACTATACCTATATATTTTATATGCCATGCTTTGATTGCCATATGTCATGTCATGACATCATGCCTAGTTCTATGATTTTATATGTCATGATTCATGTTTAGGATTAAGGTTTCAAATGTCATATGTTTTTAGATTTCATCTTATGCCATGACATCATGATTATGAGCATATGCTTATTTATAACATTTCTAAGGCCATAATCATTCATGCATTTAAGAGAATTTGGTTGAAATTGAATTAAGGACTATGGCATGACTTGAAGTCCCATTTATAAGGGAATCAAGTAGGGTTGCCTAGGAAATGCATGAAACCCTAGATTAGGATGAACAAAACCCACATCTCACATTAAATTGACATGTATGTGTATTTATACACCTTAGATACATGTGAGATGCTAGAATATGAGTTAAGTTCAAGGTGCATAGTTTTTGCATTTAGATAAACTAAAACTCATCTTGTTTCATTTGTGGATCATTGGGAGAGCATGTGTACAAGTCATGTACATAGAGCCCAAGGAATATGATCCAAAATAAGGTTTTGAAAACATTTTAAAATCATTTTGAAAAACCTTGGCGAAGTCTATCTTTTGATAGCAATCACCATTGATAGAGTTGATATAAAATAGGGCCAAAACATTGAAAATTTCAATGGTTTTGAGTTTTATATCAAACTCACTATTTTATGGGTAAAATAATTTTCAAATATTTTTTACCCATTGTGTGTGTCATAAGTATTATACGTATGAATTTTCACGATTTTTCGAATTACGTATAATTATTTATGAATTTCCAAAATTCATTTCTGATAGTTGAAAATCGAGATTTTGATTATCGATCGCCTGCAATGTGGCGATCGGTGATGTAATGTGATCGATTCTGTCGAGTCGACTGCCAGGTCTGATTTCGGGTTAACAAGGTTTGTTTAGCCCGTGTTCAGCTATGGAAAAGGTTCCTAATCACTCCTAACCCTAGGATATGCTTTAGGAAGCATTATAAAGGGTGAAAATTCATTGGATATGGATTAGGAGCTGTGTTAGGTCAAAGTATCAAATTTAGGGTGAGTGAAAGTTCTATGTTGAACTTAGAACCTTAATTTTGATGGTTTAGAGTTCCTATTGGCTTAGGGGCTTCCCAAGGACATTGTTGGTGCAATGATCAAGGGGGAGCAAGCCTTTAGGGGGAGGTATCCATCTTGGGATGATGGATGTGTTTTTCTCCTTGAAGAGGAGAAGTTATTGGGAGAGTATCATCAATTGAGAAAATTGATGGGTTTTTGATACCCAATTTGGAAATTGGGAGAGAGTATAGGATTGTCTCTCTTGAGTGATATGTGAATTATCACTAGGAAGATGGTAGGCATCCTAGGTATTTATTTTTGGATCAAGGGGGAGATTGTAAGATCTCATTGGGACATGAGACATTGACCTCCTTGGAGAGAAAACCTTTTTGATGTTAGTCAAAAAGGGGGAGAATGTTTGGGGGAGAACATTTGGAGAGTGTTTACCAATTTGGGATAATTGGTAAGGGATTTGAGTTAGTGGTCTAACTCAAATGATTTGTTTGGTTTTTGTCAAACATCAAAAAGGGGGAGATTGTTGGTGCAATCGGCCCAGGTCACGATTGACCAGGACTCGAGTTTGACTTGAGTGATGTTTTGATGTTTCGACAAAAACATATGACAATGTAATTGTCATGGTAAAGTCCAAGTCTTGAGTACTTGGCATGAAAGGTCCAAGTGGAACACTTGGCATTTGGTAAAGTCCAAGTCTTGAGTACTTGGCATGAAAGGTCCAAGTAGGACACTTGGCGCATGAAAAGTCCAAGTCTTGAGTACTTGGCATGAGAAGTCCAAGCATGGGTCCTGGCAAATGAGAAGTCCAAGCATGGGTCTTGGCAAATGGAAAGTCCAAGCATGGGTCTTGGCATGGAAAGTCCAACATGGGTTGGCAAGGGAAAGTCCAAGCTTGAGTCTTGGCATTTGGGAAGTCCAAGGGGTTTGATATTGGCAGCGTAAAGTCTAAGCTGAGTTTTGGTGGCGTAAGTCCAATGTGCCTTGGTGGTGTAGACACCGTTAGCATAACATAGCCGAGGGAAGCACCTGGAGGCTAGCGCGATGGATGAACAAGTCATGGATGACTTGGAGGGATTCGAGAGGCGTGAGGCTGATGGAGGTGGCTAGAAGGCTTAAGTCTAGGCTAAGGGTGGTCTAGCAAGTATAGGGGCACCATACTTGGGTTAAAACCTCATGTTTGAGGTTGGCAGTCGACTGACAATATGGCCGGTTCGACTGCCGTGAGTCGATTTGAGTTCGACTGCCAACTTAGAGCTGGAATTTCTCTGGCAGTCGACTGCTCATTGGAGCAGTCGACTGATGTCTACGATAGTCGACTGCCAAGGGTCGGTAGTCGACTGCTAGTTCTGTGTCGAGCGCGGAGCCGGCTGCACATCGACTACAGGCGTTAGCGATCGGCGCCAATGTTTGCGATCGACAAGAGTCCCGTTGGAACTTGTCCAACGTGGATTGAGCCGTTGTCTCATAGCTGATCTTGGCGCAATGATCGGGACTTATCGATCGATCGCTAGGCGGAAATCCAGCCCGATGAAGGATAAAAGCAGCTGTTCGTGGAAAGCTCAAGCATCAGTTTTTGGGGGCTTTTGTGAGGCGATTTGAAGGTGATTTGCAGGTGCATTTCAGGGTCCTTCAAGCTCATCCAAACAACCGACAAGCAATCGCTCAAAACCTTAGTTTGTAAAGTGTTCTTTACATTTTCACTTGTATTTGCTTGTTTACTTTGTATTACTTGTTGTAATTCATTGTACGAGGTTTCTCCACCTCCGACTTGTTGTCGAGAAGGAGCTTTAGTGCTTAGTGGTGTTTGTGGCATCGCTAGGGTTCGTAGGAACCCAATCCGTGGAGTAGGAACCGTTACGGTTCCGAACCACGTTATATCGTGCGTGTTGTGATTGTATCTTGTGTTTGTGTTTGTTATTGTTTATTCCGCTACGTACTAACAAGATTGTAGACAAGCAACGCGAACGAATTCCATCTACGAATTCTACGCTATTCACCCCCCTCTAGCGGCCTCAAATCTTCTACAGACTTGGCACTGGCCAAAGGAGAAGGGTTGGCTGGTCCTTGGGAATCGGAGCCAAGGAGGGTCGTCGGAGGATCGCCGACAGCAGTAGGAGGTTAGCGGCAGTAGGTGGCGTCAGCAACAAAATATGTCATCGGCGGCAGCACCTCTTGGGCGGCAAGAGCAAGGAGGAGAAGGAAAGGAGGCTAGGGATTCCAAAACCCTTGAACCAATTAATTCTCTTCGAAAAACCCTTAAGCCGTGTTTTTATAGAGAACAAATTCTCCTAAGGGTTATTGGTTCATAAAAAAAACCCGTTAACCCGCTCCAATAACTTAAGTTAAAATAAACCAAACCGCATTGGTCTATTTTAAGCTAAAACGAACCGAACCAACTTTGGTTCATTAGTTTAAAACAAATCAAACCCCTTTGTCTTATTTTCCACCATTGGATTAGAACCAAACCAATTTAGTTTATCCATCATGTCTTCAAAAGACACGACCCATCCATGCTTCCGTTGCGACTGAAATGATTTCATGCTCGCTCCTTGTTTGGTCCAACCAAATCTAGTTTCTCTCGTTCTGAGAATTTCATTCTCAAACTCATTTTAAATCCTTTCGGATTACGCTCATTGTGCGTGTGACCAAATAGGTTCCCGATTTAGGTTGGCCATCTATAATTAACTATTAATTATAGAATGATCATGAGTGACACCTAGTAGTACATCATGATCCCCAATTAATTGAAAAATCAACGGTTGATCCCAGAACCATTTCTGAAACCCTTCAATAGCTACAATGAATCGTGCCTCATTCCTTTCACTCATCTTATACCCACTTGGTTCAGGACATGGTCTATTGTGTCAGTCTCCACTATGTTGACTACGTCACACCTAGCCCAAGTATTACTTCCTCGTCCTCCGGATTCTAGTTACTACACATGCATCCAAGAGTACCATACTCTAAACATGTAATTCTTTGGCCAAAGACTTTAGTAACAATCTGACGAAAGGCCATAGAGTATACATCTCCTCTCAAAGAGCGGTGAATCCTCTGTAGGCTATTCAAACACCTTCGGCCACTTCGACTTATACCCAATCAGCCTAGATCCACATCTCCTCAGAGATGCTTGCTTAAGATGTCAAAGCATAAGTCTTCATGACCAAAATGACTTGAATATCACAAGTCGAAGGAACATCGCACTTAAGCTATTGTAAGAACTTCATTGACATATCCATATATGTAGATAACCATATGAAGTCTTACAGCTGGTCACTCCAATGAACTAGTTACCATAACTAGCATCCACGATTAACTTCGGACATCACAATGTCTCCAGCCAGTGAGAATCAACTACTTAGATACACCAAAGAGTATACCTCATTCTAGTCTCGATAGAATTGATGGTGTCCAAATCCATCAATTCATCGACTAGGGATAATTCCAATACATCACAATACAATTATACATGTAGAGATACTCACTAGTTGTGATCCAATCACATATTCTCTCATGCTGTGAATCGTATTGTGGACATTCAGTTAATGAGTTTAAGATCTAATCAAATACATGAAAATATGTATATTCAAATAGTGAATATTCATTTATCATATAAATGGTTTAAACATAAGGTGATTGCCTTAGGACACCTTTCATATATAACTAACAAAATCCGAGTCCAAGGTTGAGAACTTAGTTGAGGAGGTTAAACTCTTTAAACATGAGGTCTCCTTTGTTGGTGCAATCAGCCCAGGTCGTGATTGACCGGACTCGAGTTTGACTCAAGTAGTATTTTGATGTTTGACAATGTGTTAGGTAGATTGTTGGTACAATCGACCCAGGACATGATTAATTGTTTGACGATGGTTTGACCATTGTTTGACTATATGGTTGACTTGGGGTTGACCATATGATGGAGAAGTCCAAGTGGGACACTTGGAAATGGGAAAGTCCAAGTCTTGAGTACTTGGCATAGGAAGTCCAAGCATGGGTCTTGGCAAGGGAAAGTCCAAGCTTGAGTCTTCACATTTGGAAAGTCCAACATTGGGTTGGCATGAAAAGTCCAAGAGTGTAGTCTTGGCCACGTAAGTCCAAGGGTGTAGTCTTGGCGGTGAAAAGTCACGGGTACTTGGCAATTGAGAAGTTCAAAGGAAATATTGGCAGCATAAAGTCCAAGGGTGGAGTCTTGGCAGCATAAGTCTAATGGTTGGTGGCGTAAAGTCCAAGCGGAGTCTTGGCAGTATTAGCCCAATGTGCCTTGGCAGTGTAGACCACGTTAGCATGACAATAGCTCATGGAAGCACCTGAAGGCTAGTGTATGAATGAACAAGTCATGGATGACTTGGAGAGATCCGATAGGCTCGAGGGTGATGGAGGTGGCTAGAAGGCTTAGGTCTAGGCTAAGGGTGGTCTGACAAGTATGGGGGCACCATACTTGAGGTTAAACCTCATGATTGAGGTTATTGGTTGACCGAGGCTTTACACCGGTCAGATGGTCAAGTTTTTAACACTTGGAAATTGAGTCGACACTCGTGATCGGTAGGATTATGACGATTCAGTTGTGAGTCGACTAGTGCTGATGCGGTTTAGGGCCAAAAAGCCTTGTGATCAATTGTTTATTATATCGATCGGACATGGATGTCGGATCATTGCTTTGGTCGGGAGCACAAAATGCTCGATAGCTGACTAGGCAGTCGGCTACGGGTGTTGGTAGTCGATTGGCAATGTTGGCAGTTGACTGCCAAGTGATTCGTTGGAACTTTTCCAGCATGGATCAAGCCGTTGTCTCACAACAATAGTGTTGGCAGTCGAATTGGGGGTTTTGGCAGTTGATTGCCAGGCGGAAATCCAGGTCGCACGGAAAGATAAAAGGAGCTCGATGGGAAGGATTTTTGCAGCCATTATTAAGCGATTTTCTTGAGCGGTTTGGAGCGATTTGCTGGTGCAAATCAGGGTCTTCAAGGCTAGTCCAAGGCAATCAACAAGCAAACTTCCAAAAGATTTTTGTAAAGTATTCTTTACATTCTTTTGTTGTATTTACTTGTATATGCTTGTTGTTCATTGTATTACTTAGGGTAATCACTTGTACAAAATTTCTCCACCTCTGACGTGTTGTCGAGAAGGGGTATTATTGATTAATGGTGTGTGTTTGCATTGCTAGGGCTCTTTCGAATCCAATCTGTGGAGTAGGAACCTACGGTTCCGAACCACGTTATATCAATTGTCTTGTGTATTGTGTGTTTGTCTATTTTATTTTTGTATATTCCGCTGCATACTAACGTGTTGTAGACAAGCATGCGATCAATTCCATCGAACCGATGACAATGCTATTCACCCCCTCTAGCTGGCGCATAGGTCCTAACAAGTGGTATCAGAGCGAGGGTGCTCTTCAAGGATTAACAACCAAGAGAGCACCGCTAGAGGAACAAGATGGAATTTTAAGAAAAAGTTGGATGGGACATCTACACTCCAGTCCCATATGCATTCTATGGACAAGAAGGCTTCAACCAATGGAAGACAAGGATTGAAGACTTTGTGATGATGATGGATATCGAGGATTGGGCCACCTTGATGGAATGATTCAAATTTCCAAGAGGGCCTAAGGGAGGATTCCTCAAAATGAGAAAGTGGACCAAGGAACAACTCCAAGAATTTGAGAGAAGTAATAAGGTAATTAAATTCTTGGTTGATTTGATTCCTAACGATATCTTGTGTAGCTTAGGTGAATACAAGGATGCCAAGGAGCTTTAGAGCAAATTGGCAAAGTATCATGAAAGTCCATCACCGGTCCAAGAAGAAGAGGAAGAAGAGAAGTGCTCATCCTCTCAAGATCAAGAAGAAGCAAGCACATCTTCATCCCAAGAGCTTGAGGATTTGGAGGTTGATAGGGAATCAACATCCGGATCGGAAGAGGTAGAAGAAGTGGAAGAGGCCTCCACCTCTAGGATTGAGGGGGAGGAGAGACCATCCACTCCGGAGCATCAAGAAGAAGCTTCTACTTCCGGTCAAGAAGAAGAGCAAGCCTAAACTTCCACCATTGACCTAGGTAACTCAAGCAATTTAGTTAAAAATAAAAATCACATAATTTGCTTTGAGTGTAGGGAACCTGGGCACTATAAGAGCAAGTGCCCTAAGAAGGTCAAGAAGGCTCCTCCGACACCAAAAGTCAACTAAAAAGTCAAGGATGTCGGTGCCCCCATGAAAAAAAAAATAAGGAGCACATTGTGTGCTTCGAGTGCCAACAACGGGGACACTACCGAAGCCAATGCCCTAGGGGGAGAAAGAAGGTCAAAGAAGGGGTCACACATGTAGGGGGAGCTTTAAAAGCAAACCCTAAGGTATATTTCAATAACACACCTTCGAATTTTAGTAATAAAAGACATGCTTTTAATACTCTTGCAATTGTGCATAATCATGAAAAGAATGTTAGGAATAGAAATGACAAAATCTTTTGTTTAGGTGCCAAATCATGTAATTTTAGGTCTACGGGCAAATCTAGAAATAATAATTCTAGACCTATTCTACCTAGGGAGATCATTAGGAAAATAGAGGATCACCTAGGTATCAACCCTAAATGGACTAGGCATATGCCTAGAAGGAATGGTAATGCCCAAATATTAAACAAAAATTCAAAAATTGGGCAATTAGAGCTAGAAAATCAAGTCTTGAGGTCAAGACTTGAGAAATTGGAGAAGACCCTTAAGAAAATGCAAAATCAATTTCAAGGGTCAAGTGATCAAAAATCTAGGTCTATGAGTCAAAGTCAAAGGCCTAGGAAACAAGAACCATCCATGGGCAATAAAGGTTTGGGTCACAAACCTAAGCCCAAAAGGACTTATCATAGTGTTCCATTCGATTATGGAACACAACCTAGGTCTAAAAAAACCAAGGTCAATAGGGAAGTCATCCCTAAGGTTGACCAAGGTAGATGCCTAGTAGCTAGGGTTTCAAGGAAACCTAGGGAAGCCACTAAAAAGATTACAAGGGGAGTTACCCCTAGAGCTAACCTAGGCAAGACCCAAATAACCAAGGCTTCTAAGCCTAGGAGGGTCATTAGGAGGGTATCTAGGAAAGTTATCCCTAGCGAATACCTAGTAATCCCAAGGAGCTTCAATAGGTATTGGGTTTCTAGGAGCGTGATCGATTCACACTAAATGGGTTAGGGTGTGCCAACTTTAAATGGATGGGTAGTTAACCTAACCATGGTAAAGGTGGCACCTTGGAAATGTGGTTGGAACTTAATCCTAAAAGATTTTATGATGTGCCAATATTATTTAAGAAGTTTGATAAATTGATCAAATTAGCACAATTTAGGTCTTAAAGTCATAGTGTGTCATTTTGGGTTCTTGGCACACTTGGGGGATTAGTAGTAATATAGCAAAATGGGTTTAATAATAACAAATGACAAATAATATTAAAATTTAGGTATTATATACCTTTATATTTTATTTGTCATGTCTTGATTGCCCTATACCATGTGATTCAAGGACAATGGCATGACTTGAAGTCTCATGTATAAGGAAATCAAGTGGAGTTGTCTTAGAAAATACACGAGGCCTTAGATTAGGATGAACAAAACTCACATCTCATATCAAATTGACATGTGTGTGTTTTCAAACACCCTAGACACATGTGAGAGCTAGGAAATGAGTTAAGTTCAAGGTGCATAGTTTTTGCATCTAGATGAACTCAAACTCATCTAAAACTATGGGTGAATCATGAGGAAAGCATATGTACAAGTCATGTGCATCAAGCTCATAGACCATGGTTCAATATAAGGTTTTAAAATCATTTTAAAATCACTTTTAAAAACCCTAGTGCAACCTATCTTTTGATAGAAGTCACCATTGATAGAGTTGATACAAAGTGAGCCCAAAACAATGAAGTTTTTCTCACTTTTGAACCTTGTGTCAAACTCACTATTTTATGGGTAAATTATTTTTTAAATATTTTTCACCCATTGTATTGCTTATAAGTAATGTACGTATGAATTTTCATAATTTTTCAAAATACATAGAATTACTTATGCTTTTTCAAACTCGATTTACGGCGAAATTAGGCGTTTGATTATCGATCATTGCCACTTAATGGCGGTCATTGATGAATCTTGATCAATTGTTGTGTAAGGAGTTATCAAGTCTGATTTCGGATAAACAAGGTTTGTTTAGGCAAATTTCAACTATGGTAAGGTTCCCTAACCACTCCTAACCCTAGGATATGCTTTGCAAAGTATTAGAAAGGGTGAAAATCCATTGGATATGGATTAGGAGAGTTGTTTAGAGTGTGTATCAATTTAAGGTGAGTGAAAGTTCAAGTTTGAACTTTTAGCCTTAATTTTGATGGTTTAGAGTGCCTATAGGCTTAGGGACTTCCCAAGGGCATTGTTGGTGCAATGGTCAAGGGGGAGCAAGCCTTTAGGGGGAGGTTATCCATCTTGAGATGATGGATGTAATCTTCCTCATGAGGGGGAGAAATAGGAATGTGAGATTCCCAATTTGGAAATTGGGAGAGTTTATAAGAAGTCTCTCTTAAGTGATATGGGACTTATCACTAGGAAGAGTGAAGGCATACTAGGTGTTTTTGACCAAGGGGTAGATTGTAAGATCTCATTGGGATATGAGACATTGACCTCCTTGGGAGAACCTTTTTGATGTATGTCAAAAAGGGGGAGAATTAATGGAAGAAATTATGGGAGAATTTGAGATTACCAATTTAGGACAATTGATAAGGAGAATTGAGTTAGGTGGCCTAACTCAAAGGTGTTTGGTTTTTGTCAAACATCAAAAAGGGAAAGATTGTTGGTTCAATCGACCAAGGTCATGATTGACCAGACTCGGGTTTAACTCGAGTAGTGTTTTAATGTTTGACAATGTGTTGGGGAGATTGTTGGTGCAATCGACCCAGGTCGTGATTGACTGTTTGACGATGGGTTGACCATTATTTGACTATATGGTTGACTTGGGGTTGACCATATATGATGGAGAAGTCCATGTGGGACACTTGGCAATGGGAAAGTCCAAGTCTTGAGTACTTGGCATAGGAAGTCCAAGCATAGGTCTTGGCAAGGGAAAGTCCAAGCTTGAGTCTTGGCATTTGGAAAGTCCAACATTGGGTTGGCATGGAAAGTCCAAGGGTGTAGTCTTGGCCACGTAAGTCCAAGGGTACATGGCAATTGAGAAGTCCAAGGGGAATATTGGCGGCGTAAAGTCCAAGGGTCGAGTCTTGGCAGCATAAGACCAATGGTTGGCGGCGTAAAGTCCAAGCGGAGTCTTGGCAGCGTAAGCCCAATGTGCCTTAGCGGTGTAGACCATGTTAGAATGACAATAGCTAATGGAAGCACCTGAAGGCTAGCATATGGATGAACAAGTCATGGATGACTTGGAGGGATCCGATAGGCGCGAGGCTGATGGAGGTCGCTAGTGTTAGTGAAAGCTCTAGAGTCAATCATGTGATGATTGTTGTATAGACTTTATTGTATCATATTCTTATTTATAAAGGCATGGTTATTATACTTACTTGTATTGGTGCCAAATAACTAAGTATAATAACGTCTTTGAGTAGAAGCTTCTTATCTATATCAATCGATTGGTTGAATCGATAATGAGATGATATAGAGAACACTACTCTTAATCATTCCTAGTTAAGTATTAACATTCAGGGACAATGTTAATGCGAAGAGACTAGCATGTAGGTCAACTCGATGACTTGATCTCACAAGTCATGGATATGTGATATCAAGTTGATACATGGGTATGCATTGGAGAATGTATGCTGAATGACCCGCCATGAGAAAGTATCATGGATCGTTATATGAGTGTCATATACTTTCTCATGTGACTATTAGTATGACTATTAGTCCTTGGACCTGAAGTAACCATGGTTCCCTACATAAGGAGTTGCATACTCTGGCTTCGTCAAACGTCACCCGTAAATGGGTGGACTATAAAGGCGATTACTAGGTATGTAACAAATTATGCGGAGGGATGTGAGTGATGTAGATGGGATCTATCCCTCCTATATGACAGGAGTGACATCGTTATTCTTGATAGAGTGAGACCACGAAGTGCATGGCCCTGCCCAAATGAGTCAATATGAGATATTGAGCTCATTTGATTAGAGTGAGTCTACTTGGAGTTCAAGATATAGATTGTACCGAGGATGACACGGTCTATGCCTCAATTGGTCAATCTAGATGTCAAGGATAGAGGGACATTGTCACATATTGTGAGAGTCACAATTAGTAGTCACAAAGGTGATGTTGGATCTCAACATTCTTGTAACTTGGGTAGCTATGATGTGTTGCTAGATACCGCTCATTGCTTATGTTCTTAAATCAGTTTAGGAGCATTACCAACGTTACAAGAACCTATAGGGTCACACACAAAGGGAAATTAGATGGAGATTAGGTTCATATGAAGAACCATGAGAATTAGGTTCATGGGATGAACCAAATTGGATTGAGAGTAATCCAAATTAGACTAATTGAGTTTGACTCAATTTGATTCAAGTATTGAATGAGTCTAATTTAGATTTGATTCATTGAGTTAATTTAAAATAATGAATAGAGATTCATTAAATCAAATTGGCTTGAATCAAGTAGTTGGATTTGATCAACCATGGGAGATAATAGGTCAAGTTTGACTTGACTTGAGAGGGAAGATGAATGGTCAATTTTGACTTGACCAATTGCCATGTCATGGTGACTTGGCATGGGGGCCGCCCAATGATGACACATCATGGGGTGCCACCTCATGAGGGAGACCAAGAGCCACTGGCTCTTGGAGTTACATGCATGCATGTAACCCCCCCCCCCCCCCCCTCCATGAAGTGGCTGGCTACTCTTGATGTGGGTTATGAGTGGGAAGTTAATTGTGTGGTAACTTCATCTTCTTCTTTTGTTCTTCCCTCAAGCTCTCTCCCTTCTCTTCCTCATCTTGCCATGGACTTCAAGGAGTGGTAGCATACTCAAGATTGTCTTTTCTCCACCTATTGCTTGTGTAGATACCAATAGAGTAGTGTACACTTGACACTCTTGAGTTCCGGCAATCCGTTTGGACGAGCGGGAAAAGCGAAGGGCATCGCTTCAAAGGAAAACTCTTATCATGTATATCTAGAGTAGATCTAAAGGTTTTAAACACGTACATGTATTTTTATATACCTTTGCACGGATCCGTGGCCAACTTTTGGGGTTTCCGCACAATTTTTATTTACCTTTTAAATCTTCCAGAACAATTTTACTCTTGGGCTTGTGGCTCATCACATAGTCTTCCTCTAGAAATCTGGCGTTTATGCTAATGATCACCCTCTGATCTCTAGGACTATAAAATAATCCACCCTTCGTTCCCCTGGGATAGCCAACGAACATACGTACTTCTGTACGAGGTTCCAACTTACCAGCATCTGCCTTCAGCACATGTGCTGGACTCCCCCATATCTGAATATGTCTTAGACTAGGCTTTCGCCCAGTCCACAACTCTGTGGGAGTAGAAGGCACTGATTTAGATGGAACTAAGTTTAGAATGTACACCGCCGTATCTAGAGCATATCCCCAGAACGAATCTGGCAAGTCAGAATAACTCATCTTCGATCTAACCATCTTCATAAGAGTCCTATTCCTTCGCTCTGCTACACCGTTCTGCTGGGGTGTGCCAGGTGCAGTCAATTGGGATTGAATCCCAGCCTCTGATAAGTAGTTTCTAAACTCTCCCAAGAGGTACTCACCACCATGATCAGATCGTAGTGTCTTGATACTTTTATCTTGACGTTTCTCCACATCAACCTTGAATTCTTTGAACTTGTCAAAGCATTCAAACTTGCGGCGCATCAGGTAAATGTAACCATATCTTGAGTAATCGTTTATAAAAGAGATGAAATACTCAAAACCACCTCTACCTGGATAGACATAGGACCACACATATCAGAATGAACCAATTCTAACACATCTTTGGCTCTATACCCCTTGGCCTTAAAAGGCCTCTTGGTCATCTTACCCTCCAAGCAAGATTCACAGGTTGGGAGATCCTCCACCACTAATGAACCCAAAGGTCCATCAGCTATCAACCTTTGAATTATGCTAAGGTTAATGTGACCAAGCCTAAGATGCCAAAGATATGTTTGGTTCATCTTCGAATGTTCTTTTCTCTTATTGGAATTAGAAGATGAGTTATTAACTTCAATTTGCATCGTGGGAGGTTTTGGTTCAAGTGTGTATAAATTTCCTATCAATGCACCCGAATAGATAATGTCCATATTCCTTCTTATAACAACTCTGTCATTAAAAGAAATAGAATATCCATCCATAAATAATTTAGAAACCGAAATTAAATTCTTTCTAAATAAGGGTACATAAAGGTAATTTTTAAGAACCAAAAGTTTATTTTTCTCAAAAGATAAATGAACATCTCCCACTGCAACAGCCGCCACCTTCGTGGCATCGCCCAAGTACATGGTAATCTCCCCCTCAGCCAGTCGTCTGGTTTCCTGGAACTCCTGCAAAATATTGCAGACATGATCAGTGGCTCCCGTATCTACACACCAGGTGTCGGTAGATAACACCGCTAAACATGTTTCAACAACTAGACCAAAAGATATACCTTTGTTCTTGCGGTTGGGGCAGTCCTTCTTCTAATGTTCAGTCTGCTTACAAGTGAAGCACTTGCCTTTCGGCTTCTTCACTCCTCCCTGAGTACCTCCCACCGCCTTCACCCCGGTTTGTTTCTTCTTCTTCTTGGCTTTCGGCTTAGAAGTAGAAACCTTTTGGGTCACCATGGCATGCGCCTGAGCACTCTGACGAAATAGTCCCTCTACCGCTTGGAGTTCTGTCAGAAGTTTTGCCAACGAATACAACCTCTTGTTCATGTTGTAGTTCAGGCAAAACTGCTCAAAACTCCTTGGTAGAAACTGGAGTATGATATCAACCTGGGTTTCACCATCGATCTCAGTTCCTAGGACCTCCATCTCATTCAAATGAGCCATCATCTTGAGAACATGATCCCTCACGGGTGTTCCCTCGATCATGGTGGTCGTCATCAAGTTTCTCATGGCCTCTTGCCTCGCATCCCGATTCTGGTGTCCGAAAAGCTCCTTGAGATTTAGCATCATATGATAAGCAGTGGACATGGCTTGATGCTGATGTTGCAGTACATTTGACATAGATGTCAAAATGTAACACCGCATCATCTCATCGGCCTTGATCCACTTCTTATAGCTCTCTCTCCTTTTCCCCAAAATTATCTGCAGGCTTGGGAGGGCACTCTTCGAGGAGTACATATTTGTATTCCTTTGCAGTCAAGACAATATCTAGATTCCTCTTCCAATCGACATAGTTGGGTCCAGTAAGTTTGTTCTCTTTCAGTATCACAGCAAGTGGGTTGAAAGTCATTTTGAAAGAAATCCTAAGAATCACATAAATCAAAACATTAGATTTCAAAAAATTATTGATTCCTCAAACAATAAAATTTTAAAATCAACCAACACCTCAAAACACCGAGAATATCGTATGCCACGATAGTGTGGACGTATACGAATTCTACATTTGTAAGAGGAGGTTTTACCCATTAATTTTACTATCTTGTCGACCTAACTTTTTGACAAGTAAAATTAATAGTTGGTTCCTCTTTGGCCCTATAAATAAAAGCAGTGACTCCGATGGGGAGGATACTTATATTGATATCTAAGTGTTCACCATTACTCGGGTTATGTGCCTTACGATGGGCAAGTACACATGCTCCTTAATAATTTCATATAACCATATTCGACCTTGTGATCCGCAAACAAACCCATCCGATATGGAGGAAGGCACTCAGAGCCGACGCGCAAGTTTGTTTGCATCACTTGTCAAATCATAATGGAGGCCGCGGAAATTTATAAAAATATCCCTCTCCCACATAGTAATTTGAAAATGAGGAATTTTCCTAGCCTACGACATGCATATCAAACAAAAAGCAATAAATATGAAAAATAAATTATTTTCCAACTATTATGTCTTTTGTCTTCAATATGATTCCCGTCGCATCGTCATCTCGTTCGCTCCTCCAATGCCATTTACGAGCCATCCGGAGATCCGAGCCGAGACTAAAACCTATTTTAATTTACATCCATCGATCCTATACTCCACGAGGGAGTGTACTTGAAATCTAGATCGAAAGTAAAATAAAATAAAGAGTGGCTAAACAATGTCGTATTTAATTTAAAAAAAAACTAAATACAAGCCTCATCAACCCCGAGGATTCAACAAAATAAATATTTACACACATACAATCACATACACACATATGATCATAATAGTCGGATCTTATACCTGCAACCAAAGAGTTAAACTACGCATATCGTACTATTATCCAGCACATATAATATATGAAAAAGTGCATAAAAATTAAGCGAATCCTAAACACACAAAACCGGAAACCTTGGCTCTGATACAAATTGAAGGGTTTTGCTTATCGAGTCCGTCAGGGGAAACTTCGCTTCCCACTTAACCTCGGTAGCTTGTCCATGGCGATCCCTTCAATGTCCCAGGATTAAAAAAAAATAATCCTAGACAAAAGGGATTGCCCAAACCACCAAGTCATCGTCGTGCTATTCGTTTAGAGAGGTAACTTTAACAAACTAGTTGTTCAAGCGAACATCCTCTATTCTACGAGTAGCCGCAGAATAGACGATGTCCGGATCGCCGGTTTTTGTGTTTATGCTCGGGATCCAAGTATTATTTAGCCATTTACAGATTTATAACATGCTTATAATTGAAAAACAAAAACAAGCAAGAAACAAAAGAGAAAAGAGAATAGATATACCTCTTGATCTTCTAATGTATGACCTTCCTCCTTTTGGACGTTGTGTGGGCGATGATCCACCAAAAGTCGAAGCATCTAGATCGTAAATCTTCCTTCCTTGCTCTTCCAAAGAAAGAGGAAGAGTAGAAACAAGGTTTTTCTCCTCCCTAAAACCGACCAACAAGGAGCACAAAATCTCCTTGCCGCCGGCCAACTAGAAGGTGGAGAAGATGATGGAAAACAATCAAGACACCAAGAGAACCCCTATATCTTGTTTCCACCACCTAAGGAGAAGAGAGTAGGGCCTTTTGGGCGCCGGCCAAGGGCTGGAAGGGGCTGGAAAAGATGCTGGATGCCGGCCACAAGAGGAGGAAGAAGAAAGAAACCTTCCTTATTTGGTGCCGCCCAAGCTTCCAAACCCTAACCCTAATCCTATCTCAACTAGGATTCCTCTCCCTTGCCGCCCAAAACCCTAGCTTTCTTTGATGATGTTCACTATACTCCCATGCCCTCCTTTTATAGAGTTAGGTATAAGTCATGAATTAATCTCCTCCATTGGTTCTAGGGATTTAATCTCAACCGTCGGATCTAGAGATTTAATCTCAACCGTCGGATCTTAGAGATTTAATCTCTACCTATGGATCTTAGAGTTTTGTTTCTATCCATTGGATATAAACTTCATGAGGTGTTAATAGGCTACATTAGAGACCATGAGGAGGAGTTGGATCTTGGCCACCCATGGATCAAGCCCACATAAAGTATGATCCACTAATGATGATCCAATCCACAAAAGGATCATCATTGATCTACCTCACCAACCCCCATATGATAATATGGGCTCCATATATTATTTGTACATTTTCTTCTCGTGTTTAAGATCTTAAATGTCCGTCGATTAATTAATTTACTTACCATTAATTAATCAACATCTAACTCCTTGAGTAGTACCACTCAACCTTTTAATCATGCCGGACCAAGTCCACTTGCAGGGTTTACATGATGAACCTTATGAGCGCGTGGAACAAGGCGCTACTGGCAAAAGTATTATGGAGAATACAACGCAAACAAGACACCCTGTGGATTCGCTGGATACACCATACCTACATACAGCAACAAGGAGTGTGGGATTGGCAAGGCAAACACAATGACTCTACACTAGTGAAAAACCTCATATACATCAAAAACAGCATTATGGCAGTGGCAGGCTCACCAGAAAAGGCAGAGGAACTGTTGTCAACATTATTTAGCCAAAGCAAAGGCGGAGTCAAGAAAGCATATGATCATTTCAGAACGGTAAGCTCCAGGAAGGTCTGGGCGGCGATGTATGGCAATGATATACAACCAAGCCAGAATCACCTATGGATGCTAGCACAAGGAAACTACATAGAAGATAGAAGCTGTGTTTTTTGCAAACAAGAAGAGGAGACAATGGAGCACGTCTTCTTCAAACGCGTGCAGGTCCAGCAGCTGTGGAACAAAATAAGGGGATGGCTATCGATGAAACCAAGAATGCTAACATACAGGCAAATGTTACGGGTTTTCAGAAGTCACTACAAAGGCCATAACAGTATTAACAGAGCTCGACATCTAGCCATGGCAGCAATGATCCATCATATTTGGCGAACATGAAACACCATGAGATTTGAAAGGACAAGTTTTGAAGGTGAAGAGATCCTCAGAAAGATCCAAATACATGTGTACAGAGCATTGGAGAATTGCAATCTCCAGCTCTCCACAGACAATGGACGAGGGTGATAAAGTGTTCCAGGGCAGTTTTCCAGGGCGGTCCCCCAGGGTGGTTTCGGGAGGAAGAGCGCTATTCCAAGGAGGATTTACAGAGTGGTTTCGGGAAGATGGGTTGGCTCCAGGGCAGTTTTTTGAGGATGTACCAGGCGGTTTTCGAGGCCTGTGGTGGTTTGGTAGAAGGAGCGCTACTCCAGGGCGGATTTACAGAGTGGTTTGGTAAAAGGAGCGCTTTTCCAGGGGAGTTTTCCAGAGCGGTTTCTTCAAGGGCAGTTTCCTCAGAGGGGTTTTGTGCCAGAAGCAAATTCCAGGGTGGTTTTCCAGAGTAGTTTTATTTCCAGAGTGGTTTTCCTTTCAGAGTGTACTAGGGCGGTTTTCCAGGGCAGTGCACCAAGGCGGTTTTTCAGGGCAGTCCTCCAGGGAGGTTTGGTAGAAGGAGCTCCTTCCAGGGCGGTTTCCCAGAGTGTTTTTCTTTCCAGGGTGGTTTCAAGTCCAGAGAAGCTTCCAGAGTAGTTTTCCAGAGCGATGGTTGTACAAGGAAGCGATGCAGGTGGTTTTCACACACTGCCATGCAGTAGGCGTATATATGCACCAAGAATGCGGCACTCTCAATTTCTATAGGGTGGTTTCGGACTACGCCCAAAGGCTCTCCTGTAAGGGTCGTCAGTCATCTCCTCTACAGGGTGGTTTTACGCTTCTCATGGTGGTTTTGGCAGACCAATTTGGTCCCTGACCAGGGCATTTTCAAAAAACAAAATAAAAAAAAAATAATCAGGTGAATAGGCCCACCCGAATGGCCTATCTAGTCCGCAGCAAACGGCTGCGGTAAAGACATGTTAAATCCGTTTATGGTTGAGGCTTGACCAATAAGCCTAGTAGAGGTGAATAGGCCCACCCGAATGGCCTATCTAGTCCGTAGCAAACGGCTGCGGTAAAGACATGTTAAATCCGTTTATGGTTGAGGCTTGACCAATAAGCCTAATAGAGGTGAATAGACCCACCCGAATGGCCTATCTAGTCCGTAGCAAACGGCTGCGGTAAAGACAAGGAAAATTCGTTTATGGTTGGTCACTTACCAAAAGTGACGAACGATGGAGGATGGCCGCACGGGATTAGCGGAAGAGAGACATGGAAGGACAGTGCGAGGAGGTACGCAGGGAGTAAGGGATGCAGATGGAGCGCATACAGGAGCAAATACCGAGGAGACGTATGAGTGTGTGTACGAGAGTGGATAAATAATGGTTATGTAAACATGAGACGGTTGGTATGCATGAGAGTTAAGGTAACTATGAGAGCACATGTACACCCTTCTGGAGGCATCTCAGATCTGACACATCATCAGACATGACATGAGTGTGCACTCCAGGTTTTTGTATGATCGTGCTTTTCCTGATGATATATATTTACATTTCATCAAAAAATGATGAACCTTATGAGCACCTCAAGAGGACATCATCATCCTAATATATAGGACACGGTTTCCTCCTATAATCAACGACACACCATATAAATAATATCATCACCCAACTTACCGAGCCTATCGATTTAATCTATAAATCTCGTCCATTGGTAAATCAAAGAGATGAGTACTAAATATATGTGTCCGTTATTATATCGGGATTAACAACATGTACTAAATAATATCTGAGATACGATTCGATTATGTAGTCAGCAATAAATCGAATCACCTCTAAGTCGGTCCTGCTAAATACACACAAAGTGCACTAGTGTGATTCTATGGTCAAGACAAACCATTACCAAATCACACTACAACCATTCCGATGATTTGTCCAAAGTCATCTAGGTTGTGAGCCTTTACTTATACTTTTCAAGGGGCCGATAACATGATCTCCTGTGTGACATCACACACCATGTTATCAAAAATGTAAAGTATTAGACAATATTGCATAACCATAAAAATATGCAAACAATGATCATGTGATTCTTATTCCAAAATAAAGATGTTCATACAAAAGATAGACTTTTCAGTATACATCCCTACAATCTCCCACTTATACTAAAAGACTATGTTGTTCTCAAATTGCCATACATCTGATCCCCATTCCCTCCACATGCCTATCAAAAGCTCTCGCCGAAAGGGCCTTAGTGAAAGGATCTGCCAGGTTATTCTCCGATGCAATTTTGGCCACAACAAATTCTCCTCTCTTTACGATTTCTCGTATCATGTGGTACTTGCGCTCTATGTGTTTACTAGCCTTATGGGCTCGTGGT
Organism: Wurfbainia villosa; assembly: GCA_025175895.1. NCBI lineage: Eukaryota > Viridiplantae > Streptophyta > Magnoliopsida > Zingiberales > Zingiberaceae > Wurfbainia > Wurfbainia villosa. The sequence continues at coordinate 28,225,661 of CM046000.1, read as the reverse complement.
TCCTTCGAGTTTGCAACTACACCACTATTATCACAATAAATTGTGATAGTTCTGGGCATACCAGGAATCACATCCAAGTCCATCAAGAAGTTCCTGAGCCATACAACTTCTTTGGTCGCCTCAGAGGCAGCCACATACTCAGCTTCCATGGTGGAGTCCGCCACGCATTTCTGCTTGACACTCCTCCATACAATGGCTCCACCTCCCAAATTAAAACACAAAACCTAAGGTAGACTTACTGTTATCCCTATCAGATTGGAAGTCGGAATCCGTGTAACCCACAGGGAGTAATTGGTCTGCACGGTAAACCAGCATATAATCCCTAGTCCTTCTCAAGTACTTCAATATATGCTTTACCGCAGTCCAATGTCCCTGTGTTAGATTACTCTGATATCTGCTGACCATGCCCATGGCAAAGTAGATATCTGGTATCGTATAGAGCTTCGCATACATGAGGCTTCCTACTGCCGAAGCATAAGGAACCTCCTTCATCTCCTCTATCTCCTCAGATGATCTAGGACACATCTCCTTAGATATAGGAACTTCATGCCTGAAAGGTAGAAAACCCTTCTTGGAGTTCTGCATGCTAAAACGCTCCATAATCGTGTCTATGTATGAAGCTTGGGATAAGCACAACATCCTTTTCCTGCGATCCCTTATAACCTTGATCCCAAGGATGTGTCCCACCTCTCCCAAGTCCTTCATATCAAACTGTTTGGATAACCATACCCTTACGTCCGATAACACCTTGATATTGTTGCCAATCAATAAAATGTCATCTACGAATAGTATAAGAAATACCACTACGTTTCCGTCACATCTCTTGTATACACAAGACTCATCCGGACTTTGAATAAATCCATAAGACTGGATCACCTCATCAAAGCGGATGTTCCAAGACCTTGAAGCTTGTTTCAATCCATAAATGGACCGATTAAGCTTACATACAAGATGCTCTTTGCCCTTAACAATGAATCCCTCTGGTTGCTTCATGTAGATGTTTTCCTCAAGACTTCCATTAAGGAAAGTTGTCTTGACATCCATCTGCCACACCTCATAATCCATATGAGCTACTATGCATAAGAGAATCCGGATAGACTTAAGCATGGCTACCGGCGAAAAGGTCTCCTCATAATTGATACCCTCTTTCTGAGTATACACCTTCGTAACAAGCCTCGCTTTGAAGGTCTCAACCTTCCCATCTATTCCTCTCTTTCTCTTGTAGATCCACTTGCATCCAATGGTTTTTACACCATCGGGTGGTTCTACTAGCTCCCAGACCTGATTTGAATCCATAGATTCAATCTCAGCATTAATTGCACTTTGCCAAGATACTGCATCTTTATCTTGGATTGCCTTGTCATATGTCTAGGGATTAGGTTCATGTTCTCCAGGGACCAAATTAGAAGATTCTCCCAAGAACATGAATCTATCAAAGTCGCTCACAACCTCCCACTACGACGGCAGTATCGTACACCGCGGTATCCTCCTCGTGATACGCATACAATGACATGTGGGCTTGTCTCCTCGTCAGAATCCGGCAGTGGTACTAAAAGAAGTGACCTCCCTTTTAACTTCCTTCCGGTAATTTATTTGGGGCCTGTGGCTTCCTACTTCCAAGCATAGTCTTCCCCTCTCTAGAAATTGACACGCTCGTGCTAAGCACCATCACCTTCACAGAATCTCTAGGACTATGTAAAATAATCCACCCTTCATTCCCCGATGACACGTTCATGCGTACTCAGACGAGGGTCCAACTTATCAAAGATCCGCGGCAAAGATAGAATGTTTGTAGCCGGACTTCCCCCATATCCAATTATGTCTTAGGCTTTAGCTACCACCCATGGCAACTCGCGGGGAGCATATGCACCGATTTAGATGGAAAACCAAGTTCTGTAATGTACACCGTCGTGATCTAGAGTATATCCCCGGTAACGAACTCGCAAGTCGGGACAACTCATCATCGGCGTAACCACATCTCGCATAAGTAGTCTGCCCCCTTCTTTCATTCACATACACCGCTCATTAAAAAGCCAAAATACACTTTGGAATTGGAATCCAGCCTCTTCCGATCAAGTAGCTCCAAATTCTCCCAAGAAGAGGTACTCTACCACCACGCATCGATTATAGTGTCTTGATACTTCCTTACTCGACAAGCTTTCTCCACATCAACCTTGCAAATTCTTTCAACTTGTCAAAGCATCTCAGCACTGCAGCATCGTGTAAATGTAATCCAAGTATCTTGAGTAACGTCTATATAAAAGAGATGAAATACTCAAAACCACCTCTAGCCTGGATAGACATAGGACCACACAAATCAGAATGAACTAATTCTAACACATCTTTGGCTCTATACCCCTTTGTTGGGGATCGAAACGGCAGGCTAGAGGGCGGTGAATAGCCCTTAATCGTTGGATGTCGGTATTTACTCGTCTACAAAACTAATTAGCGCAACGGAAACAATAAAGACAAGCAAATACAAATACAAGAAAACAAATGCTAACACAATAGTATAACGTGGTTCACGGCTACACCGCTAATCCACGGTCCCCGATTCGTCCTCGGTGAATCACTCCTCCAAAGCCAATCACTATTGGTCTCTCCTTTGCACCAAGCTAGGTGGAGGTACCCTTTACAATCAAGATCACTCTTCTTACAATAAGAATGGAGTAAAAGCAAGTAAGAAGAGTTTAGAGCTTGTGGGGGACTTGGATGGTCGTTTTTAGTAAGAGCATTTTGCCCCCTAAAGCTCCATACCCTCTCTTTTTATAGAGAGGAGACTTTTCTTCCGCCACGGTCTCGAACACATCGGATCCTCGACCGCTATAGTCCAATAGGGATGGACCTATCACGCCCGTAGTCGACCGCCTTCGGCCTCCACGAGCGTCGGTCAAACCCTTCGATCACCGATCGACTTCGATCGCGGACCGATGGCTTGGCATCGACTGGCCTCAAAACACTCAGTCGAATACCAGTCGAACCACGTTCGACTCAGAGCAGTCGACTACCATTCCATGGTAGTCGACTGGTGTCGGGAAATCCCATCCGACACTTATTCCGACACTTAGCCAAATGGCCAAGTTTCACCTAAGAGCTACCCCTTCCCGGGTTACATTCGCTCACTCTCATCTCTCGGAGTCCCTCGCCTTCGAAGTTCTCTTCGTTCGTGGCCACGTCCCTCGATCAGCGACGACTCTGCAATGCTCCTTCACATCTCTTGCCTCGAAGTCTACTTCCTCCGGCTTCACTCCAAGCTCCTCGTCTGGCGGTCCCTCGGATGCTCCAAGCGCACGACTTCCGCAAAGCCATCCTTCACCGACTCAAGGACCGAGTCATGAGTTGTGAAACTTGCCACGGCTCCATGTGCGAATTACTAAGTCCTGCACGACTTCAACACACATATCAAATCAACATAACAAACTAACTTAAACCCTTTGCCACACACATCAAAACCTAATCATGGCAAGAGATTGCCCTAACAATCTCCCCCTTTTTGATGTGTGACAATCCGTTTAAGTTAGGTAAAAACATTTGATAAAAATTTCTAAGGTAAGAAAGCATGTAAACATAAACATGATATAACAACATGCAACTCCCCCTTAATCCATGAAACTCCCCATACATATTTCTCCCCCTATCATAATTTACTTAAACATAATCATTTCTCCCCCTTTGACACCATCAAAAAGATTAACATTAAGTTATAAACTCATGGCATCAAGTCTCATAGAAGGAAAATACCAAAAATTGGTCTAAAACCTGAATTCGGCCTTAACTAGTCTGATTAAAGCACCATTCTGATCACTATCAAGATGGCAAATGACCGCACACAATGAATTCCGAAATTCTGATTTTCTGGGCGAAATTCAGAAATGCATTAAAAATTCCAGAAAATTCGAAAAATTATGAAATTTGGGGAACATATTTTTTGTAAGATTCTTTATCAGTGAAAAATAGTTTTTCATGAAAAATCATTATATTTTCATGTATTTGCCAAAAATCCAAAAGCTTTAAAAAACCACTAGGTTTTGATCAATCTAGTATTAAGTTTAACACCTAGTTTTGCATCCAATTGTTTCAAAACATGAATACATGTATTTTAAGGTAAGAAATTGTTTTGAAAACATATGAAATATCCAACCATGATCTTTGGGCAATATGTCTATGAATTAAACATAAGCCTTCCCCATGATTGGTCTATTATTGCTATTTTGACACTTTAAATGACCATCTAAATGCCATAGGCATTAGTGGACATTTGTATCATCCTAACATCTCACCCATGCTAAGTTTTCAATCATGGTAGCCTATAGTGAGTGTGAGATGCATTCTAGAGGGTATTTTTATATACTTAACCATTATATTCATGCAATTCTATCAAGGTTAAGTATCAACCTCACAATTCTCATGATCATAAGGGCATATATGAACTAATTTCACATTATGATCATGAAACAAATGTATTCATTGAATTGTTATCATGCATTAGGTATTATATCATGATAATAAGCAAAATATCACCTAAGGCATGATTTAAACCCTATTTCTCATGATGATGTGCCAAATTTCAAAATCATAAATCATGATTGCAAACATACATAGCAATTACATTAATCATCATGATTTAAGCATTATTAACTATTTATAGGCACGTTATCATCACCTAACACTATTTCAAAATGTTGTCCCGCCATCCTAAGTCAACCAAAATATGATATAGGTCAATTGCATATGGTTGACTACCCTAGGGGTTTTCTAACCCTTAAGGATGGATTTTGGAACCCAAAATAAGTTCTTGCCTATGGGGTTCACTAGATACTCCTTAGGAATCCATTTCCTAGCTATTACTTTCTTCTTATCTTGTCCCCTAGCAATTAGGCATTTGTAGGCCTTTTCATTTTTCTTTTCTTTATAACCTAGGCTTTTCTTATTGAAGCTAGCTCTTTGGCTTCCTATAATCATGTTCAAGGTGTTTGAGCCAATTGTAAACTTTTCTAGGGCTTTGGTTAAATAATCTACTTTCTCTCTTAAAGCCCTATTTTCCTCTATGCATGCATCATTAACATCAAAAGGCATATAGTTATCATGTGAGCATGCATCATTTAAGCTAGAAGAAATATTATCATTTAAGCATGCTTTTTCTAGCTTATTTTCTAAATCCTTAATTTGATCTAACATGCTCTTATTTTTCTTCTTTGCTCTAAATAAATCCTTAGTTAAGCTAGAAATCATAGAAACTATTTTACTAGGTGAAAGATTGGTTACCATAGTTTCCATGTCCTCTTCTTCTTCGGATGATGAGGTAGAGGAGGCTCCCCCTTCACTTGAGCTCTCTCCACTTGTGCTTGATTCTTCATTTTCGGTGGAGGAGCAATCCAAGTCGTCAAATGCCATCAATGCTAGGTTGGTGACAAATGCATTTTCTTCCTCGGATGATGATGAAGATGAGGAGGAAGGGTCATCCCAAGTCTTTGCTTTGAATGCCTTGGCCTTTCCCTTTTCCTTTGCTTTCTTCTCCTCTTCCTTTTTCTTCTTGCTCCCCTTTTTCTTCTTCTTTTCTTCCTTCTTTTTCTTTTCTTCCTTGCTCTTGTTTAGGAGGGGACAATTATCCCTTATGTGTCCCTCTCCTTGGCAATTGTAGCAAATGATTTTCCCTCTTTGTCTTCTATTCCTATCATTAGATTTATTAAATCTAAAACCTTTTAAAGCATGTCTTACCCTCCTTACCATATAAGCTTCTTCCGTGCTATCCATGGAGGAGGAGGAGGATGCTTCATCATCATCGGAGGAGGGGATCTCCATCTTCTTCTTCCCCTTATTTGCCATCAATGCTACTCCCCTTGAAGGTTGGATTCTAGGCTCTTCTTGTATTCCTTCAAGCCTTGTTTCGTAGAGCTCCATTGTTGAGAAGAATTCCTCCAAGGTGCTTACTTCTAAGTTCTTGGAGATATAAAATGAGTCCACCATGGAGCTCCATTTTGAGGATCACGGAAAGGCATCTATAGCCTTCATAACCATATCCCGGTTTGATAGCTTATCACCTACACTTGACAAACCGGTTATAATTTCCTTGAAACGAGAATGTAAGGAAATTACCTTTTCTCCCTTTTGTAGTTTAATGTTGTTAAGTTGGGAGCGGAGGAGGTCTCTCCTTGCTAGCTTCGCCTCGGATGTGCCTTCATGAAGCTCAATTAGCTTCTCCCACATCTCCTTGGCACTTAGGCATTCTCTAATTCGGTTGATCTCTTGTTGGGGGAGCACATTGAAAAGATGATGCTTGGCTTTTGAGTTTGCAAGGTGCTCTTCCCTTTTCTTTTTGGTCCACCTAGATTTCTCTATTGGCTTCCCTTTTTCATCCCTAGGCAAAACGAAACCGGATTCCATTGTAATCATAATATCAAAATCTGTTTCGAAAAATACCACCATTCTCTTTTTCCACCAAGAGAATTCGCCGTCGAACTTTGGTGGGTGGATGTTGGAGCCGGCCATTTTGAATGTTTCTTGTTGTGGCGGTTAGTCCTTGACAAGCTTTCCTTGGCTATGATACCACTTGTTGGGGATCGAAACGGCCGGCTAGAGGGGGGTGAATAGCCCTCAATCGTTGGATGTCGGTATTTGCTCGTCTAGAAAACTAATTAGCGCAACGGAAACAATAAAGACAAGCAAATACAAATACAAGAAAACAAATGCTAACACAATAGTATAACGTGGTTCACGGATACGCCGCTAATCCACGGTCCCCGATTTGTCCTCGGTGAATCACTCCTCCAAAGCCAATCACTATTGGTCTCTCCTTTGCACCAATCTAGGTGGAGGTAACCTTTACAATCAAGATCACTCTTCTTACAATAAGAATGGAGTAAAAGCAAGTAAGAAGAGTTTAGAGCTTGTGGGGGACTTGGATGGTCATTTTTAGTAAGAGCATTTTTCCCCACAAAGCTCCATACCCTCTCTTTTTATAGAGAAGAGACTTTTCTTCATTGCGCCACGATCATTGCGCCCTGGCGATCCAATGTCGCCACTACAATGGTCTCCGAACACATCGGATCCTGACCGTTATAGTCCAACGGAACACTTGGCAGTCGACTGATGGACCTCATCCGTCGATTGCTGCCTCCGTAGTCGACGCCTTACAAGTGGTTCTGTGGCAAACCCTTCGACTACCGATCACGCCTTGAGTCGATTGATGGTCTTAGCGATCGCACATATGGAAGTCGACTGCTGGCCTCAAAACACTCAGTCGAATACCAGTCGAACCACGTTCGACTCAGAGCAGTCGACTGCCATTCCATGGCAGTCGACTGGTGTCGGGAAATCCCATCCGACACTTAGCCAAATGGCCAAGTTTCACCTAAGAGCTACCCCTTCCCGGGTTACATTCGCTCACTCTCATATCTCGGAGTCCCTCGCCTTCGAAGTTCTCTTCGTTCGCGGCCACGTCCCTCGGCAGCATCAGGCGCACGACTCTGCAATGCTCCTTCGCGTCTCTTGCCTCGAAGTCTACTTCTTCTGGCTTCACTCCAAGCTCCTCGTCCAGCGGTCCCTCGGATGCTCCAAGCGCACGGCTTTCGCAAAACCATCCTTCACTGCCTCAAGGACCGAGTCAAGAGTTGTAAAACTCGCCACGGCTCCATGTGCGAATTACTAAGTCCTGCACCACTTCAACGCACATATCAAATCAACATAACAAACTAACTTAAACCCTTTGCCACACACATCAAAACCTAATCATGGCAAGAGATTGCCCTAACACCCTTGGCCTTAAAAGGCCTCTTGGTCATCTTACCCTCCAAGCAAGGTTCACAGGTTGGGAGATCCTCCACCAATAATGAACCCAAAGGTCCATCAACTATAAACCTTTGAATTATGCTTAGCTTAATGTGACCAAGACTAAGATGCCAAAGATATGTTTGGTTCATCTTCAAAGGTTCTTTTCTCTTATTGGAATTAGAAGATGAGTTATTAACTTCAATTTGCATCGTGGGAGGTTTTGCTTCAAGTGTGTACAAATTTCCTATCAATGCACCCGAACAGATAATGTCCCTATTCCTTCTTATAAGAACTCTGTCATTAAAAGAAATAGAATATCCATCCATAAACAATTTAGAAACTGAAATTAAATTCTTTCTAAATAAGGGTACATAAAGGCAATTTTTAAGAACCAAAAGATTATTTTTTTCAAAAGATAAATGAACATCTCCCACTGTAACAGCCGCCACCTTCGTGGCATCGCCCAAGTACACGGTAATCTCCCCCTCAGCCAGTCGTCTGGTTTCCTGGAACCCCTGCAAAGTATTGCAGACATGATCAGTGGCTCCCGTATCTACACACCAGGTGCCGATAGATAACTCCGCTAAATATGTTTCAACGACTAGACCAAAAGATATATCTTTGTTCTTGCAGTTGGGGCAGTTCTTCTTCCAGTGTCTAGTCTGCTTACAAGTGAAGCACTTGCCTTTCGGCTTCTTCACTCCTCCCTAAGTACCTTCCACTGCCTTCGCCGCGGTTTGTTTCTTCTTCTTCTTGCCTTTCGGCTTAGAAGTAGAAACTTTCTGGGTCTCCATGGCATGCTCTTGAGCACTCTGACAAAATAGTCCCTCTGCCCCCTGGAGTTCTGTCAGAAGTTCAGCCAATGAATATAACCTCTTGTTCAGGTGAAACTGCTCAAAACTCATAGGTAGAGACTGGAGTATGATATCGACCTGGGTTTCCCCATCGGTCTCAGCTCCTAGGACCTCCAACTCATTCAAATGAGCCATCATCTTGAGAACATGATCCCTCATGGGTGTTCCCTCGATCATGGTGGTCATCATCAAGTTTCTCATGGCCTCTTGCCTCGCAGCCCGATTCTGGTGTCCAAAAAGTTCCTTGAGATTGAGCATCATATCATAAGCAGTTGACATGGCTTGATGCTGATGTTGCAGTACATTTGACATTGATGCCAAAATGTAACACCGCGCCATCTCATCGGCCTTGATCCACTTCTTATAGCTCTCTCTCTCCTTTTCCCCAAAATTATCTGTAGGCTTGGGAGGGCACTCTTCGAGGAGTACATATTTGTATTCCTCTGCAGTCAAGACAATGTCTAGATTTCTCTTCCAATCAACATAGTTGGGTCCAGTAAGTTTGTTCTCTTTCAGTATCACAGCTAGTGGGTTGAAAGTCATTTTGAAAGAAATCCTAAGAATCACATAAATCAAAACATTAGATTTCAAAAAATTATTGATTCCTCAAACAATAAAATTTTAAAATCAACCAACACCTTAAAACACCGAGAATATCGTATGCCACGATAGTGTGGACGTATACGAATTCTACATTTGTAAGAGGAGGTTTTACCCATTAATTTTACTATCTTGTCAACCTAACTTTTTGACAAGTAAAATTAATAGTTGGTTCCTCTTTGGCCCTACAAATAAAACCAGTGACTCCGATGGGGAGGATACTTATATTTGTATCTAAGTGTTCACCATTACTCGGTACCAAGGTAATTATCTCGGGTTATGTGCCTTACGATGGGCAAGTACTCACGCTCCTTAATAATTTCCTATAACCATATTCGACCTTGTGATCCGCAAACAAACCCATCCGATATGGAGTAAGGCACTCAGAGCCGACGCGCAAGTTTGTTTGCATCACTTGTCAAATCGTAATGGAGGCCATGGGAATTTATAAAAATATCCCTCTCCCACTTAGTAATTTGAAAATGAGGAATTCTCCTAGCCTACGACATGCATATCAAACAAAAAGCAATAAATATGAAAAATAAATTATTTTCCAACTATTATGGCTTTTGTCTTCAATATGACTCCCGTCGCATCGCCATCTCGTCCGCTCCTCCTACGCCATGTATGAGCCATCCAGAGATCCGAGCCGAGACTAAAACCTATTTTAATTTACATCCATCGATCCTATACTCCACGAGGGAGTGTCCATGAAATCTAGATCGAAAGTAAAATAAATTAAAGAGTGGATAAACAATGTCGTATTTAATTTAAAAAAAAACTAAATACTAGCCTTGTCAACCCCGAGGATTCAACAAAATAAATATTTACACACATACAATAACATACACACATATGGCCATAATAGTCGGATCTTATGCCTGCAACCAAAGAGTTAAACTACGCATATCCTACTATTATCTGGCACATATAATATATAAAAAAGTGCATAAAAATTAACTGAATCCTAAACACATAAAACCGGAAACCTTGGCTCTGATACCAATTGAAGGGTTTTGCTTATCGAGTCCGTGAGGGGAAACTTCGCTTCCCACTTAACCTCAGTAGCTTGTCCATGGCGATCCCTTCAATGTCCCTAGATTAAAAAAAATTTAATCCTAGACAAAAGGGATTGCCCAAACCACCAAGTCATCGTCGTGCTATTCGTTTAGAGAGGTTATTTGAACAAACTAGTTGTTCAAGCGACCATCCTCTATTCTATGAGTAGTCGCGGAATAGACGATGTCCGGATCGCCAGTTTTTATGTTTATGCTCAGGATCCAAGTATTATTTAGCCATTTATAGATTTATAACATGCTTATAATTGAAAAACAAAAACAAGCAAGAGACAAAAGAGAAAAGAGAATAGATATACCTCTTGATCTTCTAATGTATGACCTTCCTCCTTTTGGACATCGTGTGGGTGACGATCCACCAAAAGTCGAAGCTCCTAGATCACAAATCATCCTTCCTTGCTCTTCCAAAGAAAGAGGAAGAGTAGAAACAAGGTTTTTCTCCCCCCTAAAACCGACCAACAAGGAGCACACAATCTCCTTGCCACCGGCCAACTCGAAGGTGGAGAAGATGATGGAAAACAATCAAGACACCAAGGGAACCCTTATATCTTGTTTCCACCACCTAAGGAGAAGAGAGTAGGGCCTTTTGGGCACCGGCCAAGGGGTGGAAGGGGCTGGAAAAGATGCTGGACGCCGGCCACAAGAGGAGGAAGAAGAAAGAAACCTTCCTTATTTGGTGCCGCCCAAGCTTCCAAACCTTAACCCTAATCCTATCTCAACTAGGATTCCTCTCCCTTGCCGCCCAAAACCCTAGCTTTCTTTGATGATGTTCACACCAACTCCCATGCCCTCCTTTTATAGAGTTAGGGATAAGTCATGAATTAATCTCCTCCATTGGTTCTAGGGATTTAATCTCAACTGTCGGATCTAGAGATTTAATCTCAACCGTCGGATCTTAGAGATTTAATCTCTACCTATGGATCTTAGAGTTTTGTTTCTATCCATTGGATCTAAACTTCATGAGGTGTTAATAGGCTACATTAGGGACCATGAGGAGGAGTTGGATCTTGGCCACCCATGGATCAAGCCCACATAAAGTCCGATCCACTAATGATGTCCAATCCACTAAAGGATCATCATTGATCTACTTCACCAACCCCCATATGATAATATGGGCTCCATATATTATTTGTACATTTTCTCCCCGTGTTTAAGATATTGAATGTCTGTCGATTAATTAATTTACTGACCATTAATTAATCAACATCTAACTCCTTGAGTAATACCACTCAACCTTTTCATCATGCCGGACCAAGTCCACCTGCAGGGTTTACATCATGAACCTTATGAGCTCCTCAAGGGGACATCATCATCCTAATATATAGGACACAGTTTCCTCCTATAATCAACGACACACCATATAAATAATATCATCTCCCAACTTACCGAGCCTATCGATTTAATCTATAAATCTCGTCCATTGGTAAATCAAAGAGATGAGTACTAAGTATATGTGCTCGTTATTATATCGGGATTAAGAGCATGTACTAAATAATATCTGAGGTCCGATTCGATTATGTAGTCAGCAATAAATTGAATCACCTCTAAGTCGGTCCTGCCCAATACACACAAAGTGCACTAGTGTGATTCTATAGTCAAGACAAACCAATACCAAATCACACTACAACCATTCTGATGGTTTGTTCAAAGCCATATCGGTTGTGAGCCTTTACTTATACTTTTCAAGGGGCCGATAACATGATCTCCTGTGTGACACCACACACCATGTTATCTACAATGTAAAGTATTAGACAATATTGCATAACCATAAAAATATGCAAACAATGATCATGTGATTCTTATTCCAAAATAAAGATGTTCATACAAAAGATAGACTTTTCAATATACATCCCTACAAATCTCTTGCCGTGATATGGTTTTGATGTGTGTGGCAAAGGGTTTAAGTTAGGTTGTTATTATGATTTGATTTGTGCGTTGGAGTCTTGTAGGACTTAGTAATTCGCACATGGAACCTTGGCGGGTTCACCACTCATAACCTCGTGCTTGAGTCGGAGAAGAAGCATTGCAGAGCCATGCGCTTGATGCTGCCGAGGGATCTCCGGACGAGATGACTTTAAGCGAAGCCAAGGAAGCAGACTTCAGAGGCAAGAGACGCGAAGGAGCATTGCTGAGCGATGCGCCTGATGCTGCCGAGGGATGTGGCCGCGAACGAAGAGAGCTTCAGCGAGGGACTTCGAGTGAGATGAGAGAATGAGTGAATTGTAAGTAGCTCATTAGGTGAACTTGGCCGAATGGCTAAGTGTCGGATGAGTTTTCCCGACATTAGTCGACTGCCATGGAATGACAGTCGACTGCTCTAAGTCAAAATGGGTTCGACTTGTATCCGACTGAGTTGTTTTGGGAGCGCAGCCTATCGCCATATGTGGCGATCGACAAGATATCGATCGCTTAAGGCGAATGATCGTGATTAAGAGGGTTTGGCCACAAAACCACTCGTAGTCGACTGGGCAGTCGACTACGGAGGCAGCAGTCGACTGATGGGATACATCAGTCGACTGCCAAGTGTTCCGTTGGACTACAACGGTCGGGATCCGACATGTTCGGAGGCCATTGAAGTGGCGACAGTCGACTGCCAAGGATAGCAGTCGACTGGTGGCGGCCAACGGGAAGAAATCAGCCCTCTCTATAAAAAGAGAGGGTGTGGGCTTTTGGATGGCTAATGCTTATGCTCTAAGTGACCATCCAAGTGCTCTACAAGATTAAAACTCCTTCTCTTAGCTTTCTTTCACATCTATTGTAAAACAAGGAGTGTCTTTGAGTTGTAAGGGTTACCTCCACCGAGCTTAGTGCAAAGGAGAGACCGATAGTGATTTGGTTGTGGAGTGATTCACCGAGGATGAATCGGGGACCGTGGATTAGAGGCGTAGCCATGAACCATGTTATATTTCACGAGCAAATTCCACCATTCAACAACAAAGGGCTATTCACCCCCTCTAGCCGGCCGATCGATCCCCTACAGGTGGTATCAGAGCCAAGGAAAGCTTGTCAAGGACTAACCGCCAAAACAAGCACATTCAAGAATGGCCGGCTCAAATATTCATCCGCCAAAGTTCGAGGGGGAATTCTCTTGGTGGAAAAAGAGAATGGAGGTATTTTTCGAGACTAATTTTGAAATTCTTTTGATTATGGAAAACGGTTTCGAATTGCCTAGGAATGAAGAAGGGGAGCTATTGGAAAAATCAAGATGGAGTAAAAGACAAAGAGAGGAGTACTTGGTGAATTCAAAGGCCAAACACCACCTCTACAATGTACTCCCCCAACAAGAAGTGAATAGGATAGGGGAGTGTGCTAGCGCTAAGGAAATGTGGGAGAAACTAATAGAAATTCTTGAAGGCACATCCGAGGCAAAACTAGCAAGGAGAGATGTCCTTCGCTCCCAATTATCCAACATGAAACTCGAAAAGGGAGAGAAGCTAAAATCCCTACACTCTAGATTTAAGGAAATTCTAACCGGCTTGACAAGTGTAGGTGAAACGCTCTCCAACCGGGATACGGTAATGAAGGCCATAGATGCCTTTCCCCGGTCCTCAAGATGGAGCTCCATGGTGGACTCGTTTTACATCTCCAAGAACATAGAAGTGAGCACCTTGGAGGAGTTCTTCTCAATAATGGAGCTCCACGATGTTGGAATGTATACTGAAAGCCTAGCTCTTTTTGTATGAATATTTTATTTTGAAATAAGAATCACATGATCATTGTTTGCATTTTATATATTCATTATATATGTGTGCATATTGTCTAATATTTTACATTGTAGATAACATGGTGCTTGGTGTGGCACAGAAGATCATGTTATCAATACCTTGTAAAATATAAGTAAAGGCTCACAACCAAGATGGTTTTGGACAAACCATTGGCATGGTTGTAGTGTAGCTCGGTATTGTTTTATCTTGAACATAGAGTTACACTAGTACACTTAGGTGTATTGAGCAGGACCGACATAGAGGTGATTCAATTTAGTGCTGACTACATAATTGAATCGGACCTCGGATATTATGTTGTACATGCTCTTAATCCCGATATAATAACGGGCACATGTACTTAGTATTTATTTCTTTGATTTACCAATGGGTGAGATTTAGATGGATTAAATCAATATGCCCGGTAAGTTGGGAAATAATATTATTTACATGGTGTGCCGTTGATTATAGGAGGAAACCGTGTCCTATATATTAGGTTGATGATGTCCCCTTGAGGAGCTCATAAGGTTCATCATGTAAACCCAGCTGGTTGACTTAGTCAACATGATGATAAGGTTGAGTGGTACTACTCGAGGAGTTAGATGTTAATTAATTGATGGTCAGTAAATCAATTAATTGACGGACATTCGATATCTTAAACACGGGGAGATAAATGTACAAATAATATATGGAGCCCATATTAATTTATGGGGGTTGGTGAGGTAGTTCAATGATGATCCTCTAGTGGAATGGAACATCATTGATGGATCAAGTTTGTGTGGTTCCAATCCATCGGGTGGCCAAGACCCAACTCCTCCTTATGGTCCCTATCGTAGCCTAACATAATCCTTGTGAAGTCTAGATCCAAGAATGTAAAACAAAACCCTAGAACCAATGGTTGGATTAAATCCATAGATCCGATGGTTAGGATGAAACCCTAGAATCGACGGTTGGGATTAAATCCCTAGATTCGACGATTGGAATGAAATCCATAGATCCGATGGTTAGGATGAAACCCTAGAACCAACAGTTGGATTAAATCCATAGATCCGATGGTTAGGATGAAATCCTTGATCCGACGGTTGGGATGAAATCCTTGATCCGACGGTTGGGATGAAATCCTAGATCCTACGGTTGGGATGAAATCCTAGATCCGACGGTGGAGATTAAATCCCTAGATCCGACGGTGGAGATTAAATCCCTAGATCCGACGGTGAAGATTAAAGGTGGCCTAAGCCTAATTCTATAGTTAGGGTTTGGCTCATCCATGTGTTGGGCGGCAACAAATCCTAGAGGAGATAGGGTTATTTGGGCGGCAAGAAAATAGGGATTAGTTCCTATATTTTAGGCTAACCAACTTTCTCCTAAATTCTATAAATAAGGGCTTAGGCATTGGGTGAAAAAATGATTTTTGGATTAGAGAATTAGGGTTTGGCTCATCCAAGTGTTGGGCGGCAACAAACCCTAGAGGAGCTAGGGTTTTGTGCGGCTAAGAAGTGGGCGACAAGGTTATTGTTCTCCCTAAGTTTTGGCCGGCGCCCCTCTTTCTCTCCTCCTCTCTTGGCCGGTTCTCCTCTTCCTTCCCCCTTGCTCCTTGGTGGCCGGCGGCTCTCCAACAATTGGTGGTCGGTGCTTCTCCAACATCTAGGTGGCCGGCGGCAACAATACAACAAGTTGGCCGGCACTCATCCAATCGTTCCTTGGCCGGCGGTTGCATCAAACTCTCTTGTTTGGTGGCCGGTTCTAGAAAGGAAAGGTTTTGTTGGTTCTTCTCTTTGTTCGCAGCGGACAAGAAAGAGAAGAACGCGATCTAGAAGGCTTCTACTCGTGGAGGATCTTCGTCCACATGTTGTCCACGAGAAGGATAGGACATACGGTAGAAGATCGTAAGGTATAAAGTTTTATAACTTTAATTTCAGATCTAAGCATGTTCTTATATATGATGATTATGCATGTGTGTGTATGAATATATATTGTATAATCATGGACCCCGAAGACAAACACAAAAACCGGCGATCCGTCCGTCGTCTATTCCGCGGCTAACTAACTAGAAGAGTTGTGTTGCTTGAACAACTAGTTTGTTCAAGTGACCACTCGAGTTGTTAGCACGACGACTAAATGGTTATGCCAAGGAAGCTCATCCCATCCGGATTAATCCTTTCATTAGTGAAAATTTTAATCCGGGGACATGGGAGCCAATGAGCCTCCAAAGCGGACATCCCAACAATTGGTATCAGAGCCACGGTTTCAGGTTTTGTGTGTTTTGGATTCGGTTATTTTTTTTTTATGCATTTTTCATATATTATATGTGCCGGATAATAGTAGGATATGCGTAGTTTAACTCTTTGGTTGCAGGCATAAGATCCGACTATTATGGCCATGTGTGTGTATGTGAATGGATGTGTGTAAAAATTTATTATTTGAATCCTCGGGGTTGACGAGGCTAGATTAGTATTTAATTTTTGTAATTAAATACGGCATTGTTTAGCCGATCATTTTAGTTTACTTTCGATCTAGATTATTTGTACACTCCTTAGTGGAGTATAGGATCGATGGATGTAAATTAATATGATTTATCTCGGCTCGGATCTCTTTGGTGAAGATGGAGCGGACGAGGTGGCGACACGACAGGATGCATATTGGAGGACAATGCCATAATAGTTGGAAAAATTCTGTTTTTTCCATATTTATTGCTTATTTGTTTTATATGCATGTTGTGTACGTTTAAAATTCCTCGATTGCAATTTACTAAGTGGGAGAGGGACATTTTAATTAATTCCCGCGGCCTCCATTACAATTTGACGTGTGATGCAAACAAACTTGTGTGTTGGCTCTGAGTGCCTTCCTCCCCGAGGACGGGTTTGTTTGCGGATCACTAGGTCAAATAATGGTTATAGGAAATTATCTAGGAGCATGTGTACTTCCACAGAGGTAAGGCACATAATCCAAAATGATTCCCTTAGTATCGTGTAATGGTGCACACTTAGATGCAAATAAAAGTATCCTCCCCATAGGAGTCACTGCTTTTATTTGTAGGGCCAAAGAGGAACCAACTATTAATTTTATTTGTCAAAAAGTAAGGTTGACAAGATAATAAAATTAATGGGTAAAACCTCCTCTTACAAATGTAGAATTCGTATACGTCCACACAGAGTGGCATGCGACATTCTCGGTGATTTGAGGTGTTGGTTGATTTCGGGATTTTATTGTTTTGAGGAATCAATAATTTTTGAAATCTAATAATTTGATCATTGTGATTCTTAGGATTTTCAAATGGCTTTCAACCCACTTGCTGTAATATTAAAAGAAATAAACTTACTGTACCCAAATGATATTGATTGGAAAAGAAATTTGGATAGTGTCTTAACTGTCGATGAGTGTCCTCCTAAGCCTGTGGATGATTCTGGGGAAAAGGAACTTTTCGGATACCAGAATCGAGCTGCAAGGCAAGAAGCCATGGTTGCTCAGAAGGTTTCTACTTCTCAGCCAAAAGGTAAGAAGATGAAGAAACAAGGTAGAGCAAAGGTGGTGGGAGGATCTCAGGGAGTGAAGAAGCTGAAAGGCAAGTACTTCACTTGTAGACAGATTGGACATGGGAAGAAAGACTTCCCCAACCTAAAGAAGAACAGAGGTATATCTTCTGCCTTAGTCGTTGAAACATGTTTAGTTGCACGGTGTGTGTAGATACGGGAGCCACTGATCATGTCTGCAATTCTTTGCAGGGGTTCCAGGAAACCCGACGACTAGCTGAAGGAGAAATTACCGTCTACATGGGCAATGCTTCAAAGGTGGCTGCTATTGCAGTGGGAGATGTTTATTTATCTTTTGATAGGAATAAAGTTTTGGTTTTGAGAAATTGTCTTTATGTACCTACATTTAGAAAGAATTTGATTTCGGTTTCTAAATTGTTTGTGGATGGATATTCTGTTTCTTTTAATGACAGAGTTGTTATAAAAAGAAATAGAGAGATTATCTGTTCAGGTACATTGGTTGGCAATTTGTATACTCTTGAACCGAAAACTCCCACGATGCATATAGAAGTGAATAACTCATCTTCTAAATCTAATAAGAGAAAAGAACCTTCGCAGATGAACCAAACATATCTTTGGCATCTAAGGCTTGGCCATATTAACCTAAGTAGAATTCAAAGGTTGATAGCTGATGGACCTTTGGGTTCATTAGTGGTGGAGGATCTCCCAACCTGCGAATCTTGCTTGGAAGGTAAAATGACCAAGAGGCCTTTCAAGGCCAAGGGGTATAGAGCCAAAGATGTGTTAGAATTGGTTCATTCTGATTTGTGCGGTCCTATGTCTATCCAGGCAAGAGGTGGCTTTGAATACTTCGTCTCTTTTATAGATGATTATTCAAGGTATGGATACATTTACTTGATGTGCCGCAAGTCTGAATGCTTTGACAGCTTCAAAGAATTCAAGGCTGATGTGGAGAACCGTCAAGGTAAAAGTATCAAGACATTACGATCTGATCGTGGTGGCGAGTACCTCTTGGGAGAGTTTAGGAGTTACTTATCAGAGGCTGGGATTCAATCCCAATTGTCTGCACCTGGCACACCCCAGCAGAATGGTGTAGCGGAGCGAAGGAATAGGACTCTTATGGAGATGGTCAGATCGATGATGAGTTATTCTGAGTTACCTGTTTCGTTCTGGGGGTATGCACTGGATACGACAATGTATACTCTGAACTTGGTTCCATCTAAATCAGTACCTTCTACCCCTGTAGAATTGTGGACTGGGCGAAAGCCTAGTCTGAGACATATTCGGATATGGGGGAGTCCAGCACATGTGCTGAAGGCTGATGCTGGTAAGTTGGAACCTCGTACAGAAGTGTGCATGTTTGTTGGCTACCCTAAGGGAACGAAAGCTGGTTTGTTTTATAATCCTAGAGATCAGAGGGTGATCGTTAGCACGAACGCCAGATTTCTAGAGGAGGATTATGTAATGAACCACAAGCCCAAGAGTAGGATTGTTCTTGAGGAGTTGACAGGGGAAGTCTCGTCTTCAGTACCACCGGTACAAGAGGAGACACCACAAGTCACTGCACCGCGTGTCACAGAGCATACACAGGAGGCACCTCGTCGTAGTGGGAGGGTTGTTAGACAACCCGACAGATTCATGTTTTTGGGATAGTCTTCGGACTTAGTCCCTGGTGAACATGAACCTGATCCCTGGACATATAACGAGGCAATCCAAGATAGAGATGCAGTATCTTGGCAAAGAGCGATGAATTCAGAGATAGAATCTATGGATTCTAATCAGGTCTGGGAGCTAGTAGAGCCACCCGATGGTATAAAAACCATTGGATGCAAGTGGATCTACAAGAGAAAGAGAGGAGTAGACGGGAAGGTTGAGACCTTCAAAGCTAGGCTTGTTGCGAAAGGGTATACTCAGAAAGAGGGTATCGATTATGAGGAAACCTTTTCACCGGTAGCTATGCTTAAGTCTATCCGGATTCTCTTATCTATAGCTGCTCATATGGATTATGAGATATGGCAGATGGATGTCAAGACAGCTTTCCTTAACGGAAGTCTTGAGGAGAACATCTATATGCGGCAACCAGAGGGATTCATTGCTAAAGGAAAAGAGCATCTTGTATGTAAGCTTAATCGGTCCATTTATGGATTGAAGCAAGCTTCTAGATCTTGGAACATCCGATTTGATGAGGTAATCCAATCATATGGATTTATTCAAAGTCCGGATGAGCCTTGTGTATACAAGAGATGTGACGGAAACGTAGTGGTGTTTCTTGTACTATACGTAGGTGACATTTTGTTAGTTGGCAACAATATCAAAGTGTTATCAGACGTAAGGGTATGGTTGTCCAAACAGTTTGACATGAATGACTTGGGAGAAGTTGGACAGATCCTTGGGATCAAAGTTATAAGGGATCGCAAGAAAAGGATGTTGTGCTTATCTCAAGCTTCATATATTGACACTATCCTTGCTCGTTTTAGCATGCAGAACTCCAAGAATGGTTTTCTACCTTTTAGGCATGGAGTTCCTTTATCTAAAGAGATGTGTCCCAAAACATCAAAGGAGATAGAGGACATGAAGGCGGTTCCTTATGCTTCGGTAGTAGGAAGCCTTATGTATGCTATGCTATGTACGAGACCGAATATCTGCTTTGTCGTGGGCATGGTTAGCAGATATCAGAGTAATCCTGGACAGGGACATTGGACTGCGGTAAAGCATATATTAAAGTAACTGAGAAGGACTAGGGATTATATGCTGGTTTACCGGGCAGATCAATTAGTCCCTGTGGGTTACACGGATTCGGATTTCCAATCAAATAGGGACAAGAGTAAGTCTACCTCTGGGTTTGTGTTTACTTTTGGAGGTGGAGCCATAGTATGGAGGAGTGTCAAGCAGAAATGCGTGGCGGACTCTACCATGGAAGCTGAGTATGTGGCAGCCTCTGAGGCAGCCAAGGAAGCTGTATGGCTCAGGAACTTCTTGATGGACTTGGATGTGATTCCTGGTTTGCCCAGAACTATCACAATTTATTGTGATAACAGTGGTGCAGTTGCAAACTCGAAGGAACCACGAGCCCATAAGGCGAGTAAACACATAGAGTGCAAGTACCACCTTATACGAGAGATCGTAAAGCGAGGAGAAGTTGTTGTCGCCAAGATTGCATCAGAGGATAACCTGGCGGATCCATTCACTAAGGCCCTTCCAAAAAAGCGCTTGATAGGCATGTGGAGGACATGGGGATCATGTGTATGGAAGAGTGATGACAACATAGTCTTTTAGTATAAGTGGGAGATTGTTGGAATGTATACTGAAAGCCTAGCTCTTTTTGTATGAACATTTTATTTTGAAATAAGAATCACATGATCATTGTTTGCATTTTATATATTCATTATATATGTGTGCATATTGTCTAATATTTTACATTGTAGATAACATGGTGCTTGGTGTGGCACAGAAGATCATGTTATCAGTACCTTGTAAAATATAAGTAAAGGCTCACAACCAAGATGGTTTTGGACAAACCATTGGCATGGTTGTAGTGTAGCTCGGTATTGTTTTATCTTGAACATAGAGTTACACTAGTACACTTAGGTGTATTGAGCAGGACCGACATAGAGGTGATTCAATTTAGTGCTGACTACATAATTGAATCGGACCTCGGATATTATGTTGTACATGCTCTTAATCCCGATATAATAACGGGCACATGTACTTAGTATTTATTTCTTTGATTTACCAATGGGTGAGATTTAGATGGATTAAATCAATATGTCCGGTAAGTTGGGAAATAATATTATTTACATGGTGTGCCATTGATTATAAGAGGAAACCGTGTCCTATATATTAGGTTGATGATGTCCCCTTGAGGAGCTCATAAGGTTCATCATGTAAACCCAGCTGGTTGACTTAGTCAACTTGATGATAAGGTTGAGTGGTACTACTCGAGGAGTTAGATGTTAATTAATTGATGGTCAGTAAATCAATTAATTGACGGACATTCGATATCTTAAACACGGGGAGATAAATGTACAAATAATATATGGAGCCCATATTAATTTATGGGGGTTGGTGAGGTAGTTCAATGATGATCCTCTAGTGGAATGGAACATCATTGATGGATCAAGTTTGTGTGGTTCCGATCCATCGGGTGGCCAAGACCCAACTCCTCCTTATGGTCCCTATCGTAGCCTAACATAATCCTTGTGAAGTCTAGATCCAAGAATGTAAAACAAAACCCTAGAACCAATGGTTGGATTAAATCCATAGATCCGATGGTTAGGATGAAACCCTAGAATCGACGGTTGGGATTAAATCCCTAGATCCGACGATTGGAATGAAATCCATAGATCCGATGGTTAGGATGAAACCCTAGAACCAACGGTTGGATTAAATCCATAGATTCGATGGTTAGGATGAAATCCTTGATTCGACGGTTGGGATGAAATCCTTGATCCGACGGTTGGGATGAAATCTTAGATCCTACGGTTGGGATGAAATCCTAGATCCGACGGTGTAGATTAAATCCCTAGATCCGACGATGGAGATTAAATCCCTAGATCCGACGGTGAAGATTAAAGGAGGCCTAAGCCTAATTCTATAGTTAGGGTTTGGCTCATCCATGTGTTGGGCGGCAAAAAATCCTAGAGGAGATAGGGTTATTTGGGCGGCAAGAAAATAGGGATTAGTTCCTATATTTTAGGCTAACCAACTTTCTCCTAAATTCTATAAATAAGGGCTTAGGCATTGGGCGAAAAAATGATTTTTGGATTAGAGAATTAGGGTTTGGCTCATCCAAGTGTTGGGCGGCAACAAACCCTAGAGGAGCTAGGGTTTTGTGCGGCTAAGAAGTGGGTGGCAAGGTTATTGTTCTCCCTAAGTTTTGGCCGGCGCCCCTCTTCCTCTCCTCCTCTCTTGGCCGGTTCTCCTCTTCCTCCTCCCTTGCTCCTTGGTGGCCGGCGGCTCTCCAACAATTGGTGGTCGGTGCTTCTCCAACATCTAGGTGGCCGGCGGCAACAATACAACAAGTTGGCCGGCACTCATCCAATCGTTCCTTGGCCGGCGGTTGCATCAAACTCTCTTGTTTGGTGGCCGGTTCTAGAAAGGAAAGGTTTTGTTGGTTCTTCTCTTTGTTCGCAGCGGACAAGGAAGAGAAGAACGCGATCTAGAAGGCTTCTACTCGTGGAGGATCTTCGTCCACACGTTGTCCACGAGAAGGATAGGATATACGGTAGAAGATCGTAAGGTATAAAGTTTTATAACTTTAATTTCAGATCTGAGCATGTTCTTATATATGATGATTATGCATGTGTGTGTATGAATATATATTGTATAATCATGGACCCCGAAGACAAACACAAAAACCGGCGATCCGTCCGTCATCTATTCCGCGGCTAACCAACTAGAAGAGTTGTGTTGCTTGAACAACTAGTTTGTTCAAGCGACCACTCGAGTTGTTAGCAAGACGACTAAATGGTTATGCCGAGGAAGCTCATCCCATCCGGATTAATCCTTTCATTAGTGAAAATTTTAATCCGGGGACATGGGAGCCAATGAGCCTCCGAAGCGGACATCCCATCACACGAAACGAGGCTTGAAGGAATACAAGAAGAGCCAAAGTATCAACCTTCAAGAGGAGTAGCCTTGATGGCACACAAGGGGAAGAAGAAGATGGAGATCCCCTCCTCCTCCGATGAAGCATCTTCCTCCTCCTCCATGGATAGCAAGGAAGAAGCCTATATGGTAAGGAGGGTAAGGCGTGCATTAAAAGGTTTTCAATTTAATAAATCAAATGATAGGAGAAGAAGATCAAGGGGGAAGGTCATTTGCTACAATTGCCAAGGGGAAGGACACATAAGGGACAATTGTCCCCTCTTGAACAAAATCAAGGAGGAGAAGAGAATGAAGGAAGAAAAGAAGAAGAAGGGGAGCAAAAAGAAAAAGGAAGAAGAAAAGAAGGCCAAAGAAAAAGGGAAGGCCAAGGCATTCAAAGCAAAGATATGGGATGATCCTTCCTCCTCATCATCTTCATCATCATCGGAAGAGGAGAATGCCTTTGTCACCAACTTAGCATTGATGGCCTTTGACGACTTAGATTGCTCCTCCTCCGAAAATGATGCAAGCTCAAGTGAGGAGAGCTCAAGTGAAGGGGGAGCCTCCTCTACATCCTCATCATCGGAAAAGGATTTGGTAAGTGAGGTAACGAATCTACCCCCTAAGCAAATAATGTCTATGATTTCTAGCCTCACTAAGGATTTATTTAGGGCAAAGAAAAGAAATAAATGCATGGTTGAGCAAATTAAGGGTTTAGAACAAAAATTAGAAAAAGCATGTTTTAATGATGATAATGATGATGCATGCTCAAATGATAACTATATGCCTTTGGATGTTAATGATGCATGCATAGAAGAAAATAGGGTTTTAAGGGAAAAGGTAGATTATTTGACCAAAGCCCTAGAAAAATTTACAATAGGCTCCAATACCCTTAACATGATAATTGGGAGCCAAAGGGCAAGCTTCAACAAGAAAGGCTTAGGTTATAAAGAAAAGAAAAATGAAAAGGCCTATAAATGTCTAATTGCTAGGGGTCAAGATTAAAAGAATGTAATTGCTAGGAAATGGATTCCTAAAGAATTTTTAGTGAACCCCATAGGAAAGAACTTATTTTGGGTTCCAAAATGCATCCTAAAGGGTTAGGAAAAACCTAGGATAGTCAACCATATGGACTTTGCGTATATCATATTTTTGGTTGACTTAGGATGGCGGGACAACATTTTTGAAATAGTGTTAGGTGATGATAATGCACCTATAAATAGATAAAGCATGCTTTAGGTGATATTTGCTTTATTATCATGATATAATACCTAATGCATGATAACAATTTGATGAATACATGTGTTTCATGATCATAATGTGAAATTTATCCATATACATCTTTATGATCATGTTGGATGTTAGGATGATACTTAACCTTGATAGAATTGCATGAAAATAATGGTTAAGTATATACAAATACGTTTAGGATACATCTCATACTCACCATAAGCTACTTTGATTGAAAACTTAGCATGAGTGAGATGTTAGGATGATACAAATGTCCACTAGTGCCTATGGCATTTAGATGGTCATTTAAAGTATCAAAATAGCAATAATAGACCAACCATGGGGAAGGCTTATGTTTAATTCATAGACATATTGCCCAAAGATCATGGTTGGATATTTCATATGTTTTCAAAACAATTTCTTACTTTAAAATCTGTGTATTCATGTTTTGAAACAATTCAAAGCAAGACTAGGTGTTAAAATGGATACTAACATGATCAAAACCTAGTGGTTTTTAAAGCTTTTGGATTTTTGGAAAATATAAGTATTTTTCATGGAAAATTATTTTTCATTGATAAATAACCTTAAAAGAAATGTGTTCCCCAAATTTCACTATTTTTAGAATTTTTTGGAATTTATAGTGTGTTTCTAAAATTTCAAAAATCAATTTCGTAATTTATTGTGCCAATGATCAGATACATCGAAATGATCGACTACTCGCCTGATAACATGCCCAGTAATCTCGTTTATCCACTTTTAAGGCATGCTTTAGTTTTTGTTTCTTTCTAGACTTGATGCCATGATGTATAAACATTGTTAATTATTTTTGATGGTGTCAAAGGGGGAGAAATATATATGTTTAAGTAAGGGGGAATATATTTAGGGGGAGTCTCATGTATTAAGGGGGAGAGTTGCTAATCATGTTATTCACATTCTTTCCTTTCTTAATATTTTATCAAATGTTTTTACCTAACTTAAACGGATTGCCACACATCAAAAAGGGGGAGATTGTTAGGGCAATCTCTTGCCGTGATATGGTTTTGATGTGTGTGGCAAAGGGTTTAAGTTAGGTTGTTATTATGATTTGATATGTGCGTTGGAGTCTTGCAGGACTTAGTAATTCGCACATGGAACCTTGGCGGGTTCACCACTCATAACCTCGTGCTTGAGTCGGAGAAGGAGCATTGCAGAGTCGTGCACCTGATGCTGTCGAGGGACCGCCGGACGAGATAACTTGAAGCGAAGCCAAGGAAGCAGACTTCAGAGGCAAGAGATGCGAAGGAGCATTGCAGAGTCGTGCGCCTAATGCTGTCGAGGGACGTGGCCGTGAACGAAGAGAGCTTCGACGAGGGACTTCGAGTGAGATGAGAGAATGAGTGAATTGTAAGTAGCTCATTAGGTGAACTTGGTCGAATGGCTAAGTGTCGGATGAGTTTTCCCGACATCAGTCGACTGCCATGGAATGGCAGTCGACTGCTCTAAGTTGTATGGGTTCGACTGGTATCCGACTGAGTTGTTTTGGGGCCAGCAGTCGACTATCATATGTGGGCAATGATCGCCAAGACCATCACCGACCATCAAGGCGCAATGATCGGATTAAGAGGGTTTGGCCACAAAACCACTCGTAGCCGACTGGGCAGTCGACTACGGAGGCAACAGTCGACTGATGGGATCCATCAGTCGACTGCCAAGTGTTCCATTGGACTACAATGGTCGGGATCCAACATGTTCGGAGGCTGTTGAAGTGGCGGAAGTTGAGTGCCAAGGACAACAGTCGACTGGTGGCGGCCAATGTGAAGAAATCAGCCCTCTCTATAAAAAGAGAGGGTGTGGGCTTTTGGATGGCTAATGCTTATACTCTAAGTGACCATCCAAGTTCTCTACAAGATTCAAACTCCTTCTCTTAGCTTTCTTTCACATCTATTGTAAAAGAAGGAGTGTCTTTGAGTTGTAAGGGTTACCTCCACCTAGCTTAGTGCAAAGAAGAGACCGATAGTGATTTGGTTGCGGAGTGATTCACCGAGGATGAATCGGGGACCGTGGATTAGCAGCGTAGCCGTGAATCACGTTATATTTCACGAGCAAATTCCACTATCCAACGACAAAGGGCTATTCACCCCCCTCTAGCCGGCCGATCGATCCCCTACAAAATTGAAGTCATCTCACAAAACACATAAGGAAAACATGTTTGATCATGTAGAAAGGGTGAGATGACTCTAGGACTAATAAACTTCAACCAAATCTCAAATTCCAATATCCGATTCAACTACTATATGTGTAGGATCAATGGATGTTGGACAGTGGGTGCTCCCGACATATGATCGAAGACCGATTGAAATTTTTGAAGCTTAGATTCAAAAGTCAAGCATCGATAGCTTTCGGAAACAACGACCAGCTCAAAATCATCGGGTCAGGTGATATTGAGCTAAACTCTAACTTTACAATTCGAAATATTTTATTAGTCGAAAATTTTAAGTATAATTTACTTAGTGTAAGGCAATTGTGTGACAACAACTATAAGGTTAAATTCTTAGAAAATGAATGCTTAATTAAAACTAATGAAACCTCAAAAACAATACTTAAAGGAACTAGGAATAGCAATATATATACAATTAATTTACCCAACTCCTCATCCAAGTGTCTAATGACACAGCAAGAGGAATCCTGGTTGTGGCACTGATGACTCGCCCACTCGCACCCAAGATTCATTCACAAGGTGAGTCAGAGTGGTTTAGTTAGAGGTTTTCCCAATCTAAACAACTTGGATAATAAAATCTGTAATATTTGTCAACAAGGTAAACAAACTAGGGCACAACATCAACTAACTAACCAAGATCGAACCAAAAGTGTGCTTGAGCTCCTACACTTGGATCTATTCGATTCTCATGGAGCCAAGTCACTAAACAGAAGTCAATTTTGCTTAGTCATAGTTGACGACTACTCTAGGTTTACCTAGGTAAGGTTCGTTAAATGCAAAAGTGATACCTTAGACCAACTTATCAACTTATGTAAATTAATAGAAAACGAAAAGAACCTTAAGATTAAAAGACTTAGAAGCGATCATGGTGGTGAATTCGAAAACCATAGGTTCACTGACTTTTGTAACCTAAACGGATACCACCATGAGTTCTCCTGTCATAGAACCCCACAACAAAATGGTCTAGTCGAGCGAAAGAATAGAACCCTACAAGAAGCCGCTAGAACCATGTTGAATGAATACAACCTTCCTACTAGGTTTTGGGCAGAAGCCGTTAGTATGGCGTGCTATGTCCAAAATAGAATTCTACTAGCCAAAAGACACCTTTAGACCTCATACGAAATCTACCATGATAAAGTACCTAACATTAAATACTTTAGGGTATTTGGATGTAGGGTACATATCCTAAATACTAAAGACTACCTAGGCAAATTCATCGCTAAAACAAATACTGGAATATTCCTAGGATACTCAACCACAAGTAGAGCCTATAGAGTATACAATAATGAAATCCTAAAAATCGAAGAAACCGTTAATGTAGTATTCGATGAAGGAGATAAAACCACAAAAACCGAAGTAGAACCAATTGGTGAACCAATTCTTACTAGACTCGAATCTGACCATGAAAATGAGTCTAGTATTAATTCCAACCCGAGCAATCTAAGTTACAATCGAATCATCCTATCAATCAAGTGATAGGTGACCCAACCTAGGGGTTTGAACTAGAGCATCATATAGAAACCTTAGTCAAATCTCTTTAATCTCGAAAATCATGAAGGTAGGAAACTTCGCTTCCCACTTCAACTCGGTCGCTTGTTCATGGCAATCCCATCAACGTCCCCGGATTAAAAAAATTTAATCCTAGACAAAAGGGATAACCCAAGCAACCTTTTCATCGTCGTGCTATTCGATTAGAGTAGTCACTTGAAAAAACTTGTTGTTCAAGCAACCAACCTCTATTCTACGAATAGCCGTGGAATATACGATGTACGGATCGTCGGCTTTTGTGTTTATGTTCGGGGTCCAAGTTAATTTAGCCACAAAAATAGAATATATAACATGCATATAATTGAAAAAAATTAGAGACATAATACAAAAGAACACTAATCAAAATAAACAAGATTATACCTCTTGATCTTCTATTGTATGTCCTTCCTCCTTTTGGACGTCGTGTGGGCGACGATCTTCCAAAAGTCGAAGCTCCTAGATTACCAATCTTCCTTCCTTGCTCGCTCCAAACAAGAAGAAGTATAGAAACAAAACTCTTCTCTTATCTAGGACCAACCATCAAGCTCCAAGCTTGATGCTTGCCGCCGGCCCAAAGAGATGAAGATAGAAGTGAAGTCGCCGGCCAAAAGCTCTAAGGGAAGAGTCCCTAGCTCTTGTTTCCACCGGCCAAGGAGAAGATGAGGAGTAGGTTTGAACGCCGGCCAAGGGAGGGGAGAAGGAGATGGGTGCCAGCCACCAAGGAAGAAGAAGAAGTACTTCTCCAATTGTTGCCACCCACTCCAACACCCAAACCCTAGCCGCCCAAACACAATCCTAACCTAACTAGGATTCCTTGCCGCCCAAGGGAAGCAAACCCTAATACCTAAGCCATCAAGTTGCCGCCCACCCCCTTAAGGCTTATTTATAGGTTTAGGGATAAGCCTTGTTTTAATATCCAACATTGGTTCTAGGGATTTAATCTCAACCGTCGGATCTAAAGATTTAATCTCAACCGTCAGACCTAGAGATTTAATATCTACCGTTGGATCTAGAGTTTTGTTTTCATCCATTGGATCTAGGCTTCATGAGGTTTTACTAGGCTACAATAGGGACCATGAGGAGGAGTTGGATCTTGGCCACCCAATGGATCAAGCCCACATAAAGTCCAATCCATTAATGCTTATCCATTCCACTAGAGGATTATCATTGATCTACCTCACCAACCCCCATAAATTAATATGGGCTCCATATATTATTTGTATATTTTTCTCCCCGTGTTTAAGATCTCGAATGTCCATCAATTAATTAATTTATTGACAATTAATTAATCAATATCTAACTCCATGAGTAGTACCACTCAACCTTATCATCATGCTGGACCAAGTCCACCTGCAGGGTTTACATGATGAACCTTATGAGCTCCTCAAGGGGACATCATCATCCTAATATATAGGACACGGTTTCCTCCTATAATCAACGACACACCATATAAATAAAACCATTTTCCAACTTACCGAGCCTATCGATTTAATCTATAAATCACGACCATTGGTAAATCAAAGAAATGAATACTAAGTATATGTGCCCGTTATTATATCGGGATTAAGTGTATGTACAACATAATATCTGAGGTCCGATTCGATTATGTAGTCAGCAATAAATCGAATCACCTCTAAGTCGGTCCTGCTCAATACACACAAAGTGTACTAGTTGTTGGGAGTATGGGGAATACAATCAAAGTCCCACATTGGTAAGACATGGAAAAGATCATGTGCTTATAAGAAAAAAGATATCTCCATTGGCTTGAGGCCTTTTGGGTAAAGCCCAAAAAATAAAACCATGAGGGCTTGGGCCCAAAGTGGACAATATCATACCATTGTGGAGATATGTGGATCTTATATGCACTAACAATTGGTATCAGAGCCATGGTCCATGTCAAGCCATGAACCTCGAACGAAGGAAGTTGAGCTCCCACGTCCGGATCAAGAGAACCAGACATCAGGAAGGAAGTCTAGTTGGGTCGGGGGGACCGAACAACTGGCAGGAAGTCCTGGTGGGTTGAAGATCGGACATCAAGCAGAGAAAATCCTTCGAGGAGGGATAGGCTTGAGGGGGGGCCCAATGTGGTCCTTCGTTTGAGGGGGGGATTGTTGGGAGTATGGGGAATACAATCAAAGTCCCACATTGGTAAGACATGGAAAAGATCATGTGCTTATAAGAAAAAAGATATCTCCATTGGCTTGAGGCCTTTTGGGTAAAGCCCAAAAAATAAAACCATGAGGGCTTGGGCCCAAAGTGGACAATATCATACCATTGTGGAGATATGTGGATCTTATATGCACTAACACTAGTGTGATTCTATGGTTAAGACAAACCAATACCAAATCACACTACAACCATACCAATGGTTTGTCCAAAGCCATCTCGGTTGTGAGCCTTTACTTATACTTTACAAGGAGCCGATAACATAATCTCCCGTGTGACACCACACACCATGTTATCTATAATGTAATGTATTAGATAATATGCATCATCATAAATATGCAAACAATGATCATGTGATTCTTATTTCAAAAATAAAGATGTTCATACAAAAGATAGACTTTTCAGTATACATCCCAACAATCTCTCACTTATACTAAAAGACTATGCTATCCTCAAACTGCCATACATATGATTCCCATTCCCTCCACATGCCTATCAAAAGCTCTCGCCAGAAAGGCCTTAGTGAAAGGATCTACTAGGGTATCATCTGATGCAATCAAGACGACAGCACCTTCTACCTCATTTACGATTTCTCGTATCAGGTGGTACTTGCGCTCTATGTATTTACTTGCCTTATGGACTCGTGGTTCCTTCGAGTTTGCAACTGCACCACTATTATCACAATAAATTGTGATAGTTCTGGGCAAACCAAGAATCACATCCAAGTCCATCAGGAAGTTCCTGAGCCAAACAACTTCTTTGGCCACCTCAGAGGCTGCCACATACTCAGCTTCGATGGTGGAGTCCGCCACTCTTTTCTGCTTGACACTCCTCCATACAATGGCTCCACCTCCCAAAGTAAACACAAAATCTAAGGTAGACTTACTGTTATCCCTATCTGATTGGAAGTCGGAATCTGTGTAACCCATAGGGAGTAATTTGTCTACTTGGTAAACTAACATATAATCCCTAGTCCTTCTCAGGTACTTCAATATATGCTTTACCACAGTCCAATGTCCCTGTCCTGGATTACTCTGATATCTACTGACCATGCCCACGGTAAAACAGATATCTGGTCTCGTACATAGCATCGCATACATGAGGCTTCCTACTGCTGAGGCATAAGGAACTGCCTTCATCTCCTCTATCTCCTCAGACGTTCTAGGACACATCTCCTTAGATAAAGGAACTCCATGCCTGAAAGGTAGAAAACCCTTCTTGGAGTTCTGCATGCTAAAACGATCCATAATTGTGTCTATGTATGAAGCTTGAGATAAGCACAACATTCTTTTCCTGCGATCCCTTATAACCTTGATCCCAAGGATGTGTCCCACTTCTCCCAAGTCCTTCATATCAAACTGTTTGGACAACCATACCTTTATGTCCGATAACAATTTGACATTGTTGCCAATTAACAAAATGTCATCTATGTATAGTACAAGAAATATCACTACGTTTCCGTCACATCTCTTGTATACACAAGACTCATCCGAACTTTAAATAAATTCATAAGACTGGATTACCTCATCAAAGCGGATGTTCCAAGACCTCGAAGCTTGCTTCAATCCATAAATGGACCGATTAAGCTTACATACAAGATGATCTTTGCCCTTCGCAATGAATCCCTCTGGTTGCTTCATATAGATGTTTTCCTCAAGACTTCCATTAAGGAAAGCTGTCTTGACATCCATCTGCCACACCTCATAATCCATATGAGCTGCAATGCATAAGAGAATCCGGATAGACTTAAGCATGACTACCGGTGAAAAGGTCTCCTCATAATCGATACCCTCTTTCTGAGTATACCCCTTCGCAACAAGCCTCGCTTTGAAGGTCTCAACCTTTCTGTCTATTCCTTTCTTTCTTTTATAGATCCACTTGTAACCAATCATTTTTACACCATCGGGTGATTCTACTAGCTCCCAGACCTAATTTGAATCCATAGATTCAATCTCAGTATTCATTGCACTTTGTCAAGATACCGCATCTTTATCTTGGATTGCCTTGTCATATGTCCAGGGGTCAGGTTCATGTTCGCCAGGGACCAAATCAGAAGATTCTCCCAAGAACATGAATCTATCAGGTTGTCTAACAACCCTCCCACTACAATGAGGTATCACCTGTGTATCCTCTGTGACACGCGATGCAGTGACTTGTGGTATATCCTCTTGTATCGGTGGTACTGAAGAAGTGACTTCCCCTTTCAATTCCTCCAGAACAATCTTACTTATGGGCTTGTGGCTCATCACATAGTCTTTCTCTAGAAATCTGGCGTTCGTGCTAACGATCACCTTCTGATCTCTAGGACTATAAAACAAACCACCTTTCATTCCTCTAGGATAGCCAATGAACATGCGCACTTCTGTACGAGGTTCCAACTTACCAGCATCTGCCTTCAGCACATGTGCTGGACTCCCCCAAATCCGAATATATCTTAGACTAGGCTTTTGCCTAGTCCATAATTCTGTGGAAGTAGAAGGCACTGATTTAGATGGGACCAAGTTCAGAATATACACTACAATATCTAGAGCATATTCCCAGAACGAATCAAGCAACTCAGAATAACTCATCATCGATCTAACCATCTCCATAAGAGTCATATTCCTTCGCTCTGCTACACCATTCTGCTGGGGTGTGCCAGGTGCAGACAATTGGGATTGAATCCCAGCCTCTGATAAGTAATTCCTAAACTCTCCCAAGAGGTACTCACCACCACGATCAGATCGTAGTGTCTTGATACCTTTACCTTGATGTTTCTCCACATCAGCCTTGAATTCTTTGAACTTGTCAAAGCATTCAGACTTGTGACGCATCAAGTAAATGTATCCATATCTCGAATAATCATCTATAAAAGAGACAAAATACTCAAAACCACCTCTAGCTTGGATAGACATAGGACCACACAAATCAGAATGAACCAATTCTAACACATATTTGGCTCTATACCCCTTGGCCTTAAAAGGCCTCTTGGTTATTTTACCCTCCAAGCAAGATTCGCAGGTTGGGAAATCTTCCACCACTAATGAACCCAGAGGTCCATCAGCTATCAACCTTTGAATTCTGCTTAGGTTAATATGACCAAGCCTAAGATGCCAAAGATTTGTTTGGTTCATCTTCGAAGGTTCTTTTCTCTTATTGGAATTAGAAGATGAGTTATTAACTTCTATTTGCATCGTGGGAGCTTTTGGTTCAAGTGTATACAAATTTCCTATCAATGCACCCGAACAGATAATCTCTCTATTTCTTTTTATAACAGCTCTGTCATTAAAAGAAATAGAATATCCATCCTTAAATAATTTAGAACCCGAAATCAAATTCTTTCTAAATAAAGGTACATAAAGGCAATTTTTAAGAACCAAAACTTTATTCCTCTCAAAAGATAAATAAACATCTCCCACTGCAATAGCCGCCACCTTCGTGGCATTGCCCAAGTAAACGGTAATCTCCCCTTCAGCTAGTCGTCGGGTTTCCTGGAACCCCTGTAAAGTATTGCAGACATGATCAGTGACTCCCGTATCTACACACCAGCTGTCAGTAGATAATACCGCTAACCATGTTTCAACGACTAGACCAAAGGATATACCTTTGTTCTGCTTCGGATTGGGATAGTCCTTCTTCCAATGTCCATCCTGTTTGCAAGTGAAGCACTTGTCTTTCGGCTTCTTCACTCCTCCCCGAGATCCTCCCACCAGCTTTGCTCCACCTTGTTTCTTCTTCTTCTTGCCTTTCGGCTTAGAAGTAGAAACCTTCTAAGCAACCATGGCCTGAGTCTGAGCAAGCTTTTCTGTTGATTGGAGAATGATATTGACCTTGGTTTTCCCATCGATCTCAGCTCCAAGGACTTCTAGCTCATTCGTAGGCTTAGGAGGACACTCTTCGAAGAGTACATACTTGTACTCTTCAGTAGTTAAGACAATATCTAGATTCCTTTTCCAATCAACATAATTATGTATAGTAAGTTTATTTTCCTTTAGTATCACAACAAGTGGGTTGAAAGTCATTTTGAAAGAAAACCTAAGAATCACATAGATCAAAACATTAGATTTCAAAAAATTATTGATTCCTCAAACAATAATATTTTAAAATCAACCAACACCGAGAATATCGTATGCCATGATAGTGTGGACATATACGAATTCTACATTTGTAAGAGGAGGTTTTACCCATTAATTTTACTATCTTGTCAACCTAACTTTTTGACAAGTAAAATTAATAGTTGGTTCCTCTTTGGCCCTACAAATAAAAGTATTGACTCCGATGGGGAGGATACTTATATTTGTATCTAAGTGTTCACCATTACTCAGTATCAAGGTAATTATCTCGGGTTATGTGCCTTCCTATTGGGAAGTACACACGCTCCTTAATAATTTCCTATAACCATATTCGACCTTGTGATCTGCAAACAAACTCATCCGATGGGGGGGAAGCCACTCAGAGCCAACGCGCAAGTTTGTTTGCATCACATGTCAAATCGTAATGGAGGTCGTGGGAATTTATAAAAATATCCCTCTCCTACTTAGTAATTTGAAATTTTGGAATTTTCTAGCCTACGACATGCATATCAAACAATAAGCAATAAATATGAAAAATAAATATTTTTCAACTATTATGGCTTTTGTCTTCAATATGTCTCTCGTCGTATCGCCATCTCGTCCGCTCCACCCTATGCCATGTACAAGTCATCTGGAGATCTGAGCTGAGAAAAAATATTTTAATTTACATCCATCAATCCTATACTCCACGAGAGAGTGTACATGAAATCTAGATCGAAAGTAAACTAAAATAAAAATAGTGGCTAAACAATGTCATATCTAATTTACAAAAATTAAATACTAGCTTCGTCAACTCTGAGGATTCAACAAAATATACAATTACACACATACAATCGCATACACACATATGGCCATAATAGTTGGATCCTATGCCTACAACCAAAGAGTTAACCTACGCATATCCTACTATTATCCGACACATATAATATATGAAAAGTGCATAAAAGTAACCGAATCCTAAACACACAAAATTGGAAACCGTGGCTCTGATACCACTTGAAGGTAGGACACTTCGCTTCCCACTTCAACTCGGTCGCTTGTTCATGGCGATCCCATCGACGTCCCCAGATTAAAAAAATTTAATCCTAGACAAAAGGGATAACCCAAGCAACTGTTTCATCATCGTACTATTCGATTAGAGTAGTCACTTGAACAAACTTGTTGTTCAAGCAACCAACCTCTATTCTACGAATAGCCGCGGAATAGACGATGTACGGATCGTCGGCTTTTGTGTTTATGTTCGGGGTCCAAGTTAATTTAGCCACAAAAACAAAATATATAACATGCATATAATTGAAAACAATTAGAGACATAATACAAAAGAACACTAATCAAAATAAACAAGATTATACCTCTTGTTATACCTCTTGATCTTCTATTGTATGTCTTTCCTCCTTTTAGACGTCGTGTGGGCGACGATCTTCCAAAAGTCAAATCTCCTAGATTATCAATCTTCCTTCCTTGCTCGCTCCGAACAAGAGGAAGTATAGAAACAAAACTCTTCTCTTATCTAGGACCAACTATCAAGCTCCAAGCTTGATGCTTGCCGCCGGCCCAAAGAGATGAAGATAGAAGTGAAGGCGCCGGCCAAAAGCTCCAAGGGAAGAGTCCCTAGCTCTTGTTTCCACCGGCCAAGGAGAAGATGAGGAGTAGGTTTGAACGCCGGCCAAGGGAGGAGAGAAGGAGATGGGCGCCGGCCACCAAGGAAGAAGAAGAAGAACTTCTCCAATTGTTGCCGCCCACTCCAACACCCAAACCCTAGCCGCCCAAACACAATCCTAACCTAACTAGGATTCCTTGCCGCCCAAGGGAAGCAAACCCTAATCTCCTAAGCCATCTGTTGGGATGTATACTGAAAGCCTAGCTCTTTGGTATGAACATTTTATTTTGAAATAAGAATCACATGATCATTGTTTGCACTTTATATTTATATATGTGCATATTGTCTAATACTTTACATTGTAGATAACATGGTGCTTGGGTGTGGCACAGAAGATCATGTTATCAGTCCCTTGTAGAGTATAAGTAGAGGCTCACAACCAAGATGGTTTTGGACAAACCATTGGCATGGTTGTAGTGTATCTTGGTATTATTTTATCTTGAACATAGAGTTACACTAGTACACTTAGGTGTATTGAGCAGGACCGACATAGAGGAGATTCAATTTATTGCTAACTGCATAATTGAATCGAACCTCGGATATTATGTTGTACATGCTCTTAATCCCGATATAATAATGGGCACATGTACTTAATATTTATTTATTTGATTTATCAGAGGGTGAGATTTCTATGGATTAAATCAATATGCCCGGTAAGTTGGGAAATGATATTATTTACATGGTGTGTCGTTGATTATAGGAGGAAACCGTGTCCTATATATTTGGTTGATGATGTCCCCTTGAGGAGCTCATGAGGTTCATCATGTAAACCCTGCAGGTTGACTTAGTCAACATGATGATAAGGTTGAGTGGTACTACTCGAGGAGTTAGATGTTAATTAATTGATGGTCAGTAAATCAATTAATTGACAGACATTCGATATCTTAAACACGGGGAGATGGATGTACAAATAATATATGGAGCCCATATTAATTTATGGGAGTTGGTGAGGTAGTTCAATGAAGATCCTCTAGTGGAATGGAACATCATTGATGGATCAAGTTTGTGTGGTTCCGATCCATCGGGTGGCTAAGATCCAACTCCTCCTCATGGTCCCTATAGTAGCCTATTTACACCTCATGAAGTCTAGATCAAATGATGGAAAACAAATCTCTAGATCCGACGGTTGGGATTAAATCCCTAGAACCGACGGTGGAGATTAAATCTTTAGATCCGACGGTTGGGATTAAAACTCTAGAACCGACGGTGGAGATTAAATCTCTAGATCCGATGGTTGGGATTAAAACCCTAGAACCGACGGTTGAGATTAAATCTCTAGATCCGACGATTGAGATTAAATCTCTAGATCCGACGGTTGAGATTAAATCTCTAGAACCATTGGAGGAGATTAAACCAAGGCCTAAACCTAACTCTATATATATGGGCTTAGGCTTGGGCGGCAAAGTTAATGAAAAACCTAATTGAGAGAAGGTGGCTTGGGCAGCAAGAAAGAAAAGGAGATTAGGGTTAGGGTTTGGTTCATTGTGTTGGGCGGCAAGGCTTTTTCTTCTTCCCATTGATGGCCGGCAACCCTTCCTCCCTTTTTCCTCCTTGGTTTGGCCGGCGCCCAAGCTTTTCCCTTCCTTCTATGGCTTAGGTTGGATGGAATTAGGATGGCTTCCCTTGGGCGGCAACCAAATCCTAGATGGGATAGGATTGGGGTTGGGCAGCTAGGGTTAGGGTTTTGGGATTAGGGTGGGCAGCAACAAGAAGATGAAGATTTATTTCTTCTTCCTTCTAAGTGTTGGCCGGCCACTATCCTTGTTCCCTCTACCTTGGCCGGAGCTCAACCTATTCTCCTTCCCTTCATCCTTGGCCGAAAATTAGGAGAGCTTTGTCTAGGGTTTGGGCGGCAACAAGGAGGAGGATTGTTTTCCTTTCCTTTCTCCAAGGGTTGGCCGGCGCCCATACCCTTGATGTTTCTCTTTTGGTTGGTTTTCATACTCCATTATATCTTCCTTGGCTGGCGGCAACATCGAGTTTATTGACTTGGTGGCCGGTTCTAGAAAGGAAGATGAGTTTTGTTTTAGGATCTTCCTTTGTTCCTAGTGAACAAGGAAAGGAAGATTGGTGATCTAGGAGGCTTCAACTTTTGGTAGATCGTCGCCCACACGACATCCAAAAGGAGGGAGGACATACAATAGAAGATCAAGAGGTATAACAAGAGATATAATCTTGTTTATTTTGATTAATGTTCTTTTGTACTATGTTTATAATTGCTTTTCAATTATATGCATGTTTTGTGTGGATGCTTACTTTATGTATGTGTTGATTATACTAGTTTACATTTGTATGTATTTGTATAATCATGGACCCCGAAGATAAATACAAAAACCGGCGATCCATCCGTCGTCTCTTCCGTGGCTAACCGACTAGAAGAGCTTGGTTGCTTGAACAATTAGTTTGTCCAAGCGATCGCTCGAGTCATTAGCACGACGATGAATTGGTTGTGCTTAGGAAACTCATCCCATCCGGATTAGTTTTCATTAGTGAAAATTTTAATCCGAGGACATGGGAGTCGATGAGCCTCCGAGGAATAGCACATTGCCAACATATAGTATCAGAGCCACGGTTTCCGGTTTTGTGTGTTTTGGATTCGGTTACTTTCACGCACTTATCATATGTTGTGTATGCCGGATAATAGTAGGATGTGCGTAGGCTAACTTTTTGGTTGCAGGCATAAGATCCGACTATTATGGCTATATGTGTGTATGTGGTTGTTTGTGTGTGATTGTATGTATATTATTTGAATCCTCGGGGTTGACAAGGCTAGATTAGTATTTAATTTTTGTAATTAAATACGACATTGTTTAGCCACTCTTTATTTTATTTTACTTTCGATCTAGATTTCATGTACACTCCCTCGTGGAGTATAGGATCGATGGATGTAAAATAAAATAGGTTTTATTCTCGGCTCGGATCTCCGGATGGCTCGTACATGACGTAGGAGGAGCGGATGAGGTGGCGACACGACGGAATGCATATTGGAGAACAATGCCATAATAGTTGGA
Organism: Wurfbainia villosa; assembly: GCA_025175895.1. Classification (NCBI taxonomy): domain Eukaryota; kingdom Viridiplantae; phylum Streptophyta; class Magnoliopsida; order Zingiberales; family Zingiberaceae; genus Wurfbainia; species Wurfbainia villosa. Next base: position 28,186,740 of record CM046000.1, on the reverse strand, counting down.
AAAATTCTGTTTTTCCATATTTATTGCTGATTTGTTTTATATGCATGTTGTGTGTGCTTGAAAATTCCTCATTTTCAATTTACTAACTGTTGGGAATTGAATGCCCGCTAGAGGGGGGGGTGATTAGCGTAGATGACCGTACGTAGATGGAATTCTTTCGCGTTCGAACGTCTACAATCTTGTTAGCACAGCGGAATAGTAATAACAAATAAATATAACAAGATACAATCACAACACGCACGATATAACGTGGTTCAGAACCGAACCGGTTCCTACTCCACGGATCGGGCTCAAATGAGCCCTAGCGATGCCAATCACACACCACTATCAAATAACTCCTTCTCGGAACAATCCGGAGGTGGAGAAACCTCGTACAATAGTGATTACAACAATAATCAAAAGCTACAAGCTAAGACAATGAAATACAAAGCAATACAAGTAAAGAAAACACTTTACAAATGCTCTTGGATGCTTGATCGCTTGGTTGCTTGATGTCAACTTGGAGACCCTGATTTGCAGCAGCAAATCACCCCAAAAGCCTCAAGAAAACCGATGCCAAAATCCTTTCCGTCGAGCTCCTTTTATCCTTGCGCGCGACCTGAATTTCTGCCTATCAGTCGACTGCCATAAGTCACCAGTCGACTGATGCCACTGTTGTCGTGAGACAACGGCTCGATCCACGCTGGAAAAACTCCAACGGATCTCTTGTCAGTCGACTGCCAACATTGGCGATCGGCGCTAACGCCCGTAGTCGATTGCCCGCCATTCGGCTACGGGCGTTCCCTGCTCGACACTGACTCGGGCGATCCATGCCATCCCTTAGCGTCGGCGCGGATCCATCGATCATTGCTCCCATGAGCGATCGGCCAGCAATCCGGCTCTAACGCGGTCGAACTCAAGTCGACTCACGGCAGTCGAACCGGCCATAATGCCAGTCGACTGCCAACCTCAAGAATGAGGTTTTAACCCAAGTATGGTGTCCCCATACTTGCTAGACCACCCTTAGCCTAGACCTAAGCCTTCTAGCCACCTCCATCAGCCTCACGCCTCTCGGATCCCTCCAAGTCATCCATGACTTGTTCATCCATCGCGCTAGCTTCCAGGTGCTTCCATCGGCTATGTCATGCTAACGGTGTCTACACCGCCAAGGCACATTGGACTTACACTGCCAAGACTCCGCTTGGACTTTACGCCGCCAAAATCAACCCCCTTGGACTTCCCAAATGCCAAGACTCAAGCTTGGACTTCCCTTGCCAACCCATGTTGGACTTTCCATGCCAAGACCCATGCTTGGACTTTCCATTTGCCAAGACCCATGCTTGGACTTCTCATTTGCCAAGACCCATGCTTGGACTTCTCATGCCAAGTGCTCAAGACTTGGACTTTCCCAATTGCCAAGTGTCCCACTTGGACTTTCCATGCCAAGTACCCATGACTTGGACTTTCCCTTAATCACATGGTCAACCCTAGTCAACCATCAAAGTCAATTATAACCTGGGTCGATTGTATAAACAATCTCCCCAACATATTAACCGACATTAATGTCAAACATCAATGTCAAACACTTTGTCAAACATCAAAACATCACTCGAGTCAAACTCGAGTCCTGGTCAATCGTGACCTGGGCCGATTGCACCAACAATCTCCCCCTTTTTGATGTTTGACAAAAACCAAATAAAACCATGAGTTAGAACACTAACTCAAATCCCTTACCAATTATCCCAAATTGGTAAACACTCACCAAATGTTCTCCCCCAAACATTCAAGTGAAAAAGTAAATCAAATGTTCTCCCCCAAACATTCTCCCCCTTTTTGACTAACATCAAAAAGGTTTTCTCTCCAAGGAGGTCAATGTCTCATGTCCCAATGAGATCTTACAATCTCCCCCTTGATCAAAAATACCTAGGATGCCTACCATCTTCCTAGTGATAAGTCCCATATCACTCAAGAGAGGCACTCCTATCTCACTCTCCCAATTTCCAAATTGGGTATCAAACACCCATCAATTTTCAATTGATAACATTCTCCCCATAAAAAAAAACATCCATCATCCCAAGATGGATACCTCCCCCTAAAGGCTTGCTCCCCCTTGACCATTGCACCAACAATGTCCTTGGAAAGCCCCTAAGCCAATAGGAACTCTTAACCATCAAAATTAAGGTTCTAAGTTTAACATAGAACTTTTACTCACCCTAAATTTGATACTTTGACCTAACACAACTCCTAATCCATATCCAATGGATTTTCACCCTTCATAATGCTTCCCAAAGCATATCCTAGGGTTAGGAGTGGTTAGGAACCTTACCATAGCCGAACACGGGCTAAACAAACCTTGTTAACCCGAAATCAGACTGGCAATGACTTGATAGTAATCACCGATCACACTCTCATCGATCGCCACCAAGTGGCGATCATTAATAAACTAAATTCAATTTCATTTATCGGTCAATTTCAGAAATTCATAAATAATTATACGTATATCGAAAAATCATGCAATTTGATACGTATAATACTTATGACCAAAACAATGGGTGAAAAATGTTTGAAAAATAATTTACCCATAAAATAGTGAGTTTGATACAAAACTCAAAACCATTGAAATTTTCAATGTTTTGGCCCTATTTTGTATCAACTTCATCAATGGTGATTGTTATCAAAAGATAGACTTCACCAAGGTTTTCTAAATTGATTTTAAAATAATTTCAAAACCTTATTTTGGATCATATTCCTTGGGCTCTAAGTACATGACTTGTACACAAGCTTTCCCAATGATCCACACTGAAAATTAGATGAGTTTTAGTTCATCTAGATGCAAAAACTATGCACCTTGAACTCAACTCATATCCTAGCATCTCACATGTATCTAGGGTGTATAAATACACATACATGTCAATTTGATGTGAGATGTGGGTTTTGTTCTCTTAACCTAGTGTTTCATGCATTTTTCTAAGGCAACACTACTTGATTCCCTTATAAATGGGACTCCAAATCATGCCATTGTCCTTAAATCAATTTTAATCAATTTAGATGCATGAAAATGATCATGGCATAATAATAGAAAAATAAATCATGGCCAATGATCATGATGTCATGGCATGTGATGAAATCTAAAAACACATGACATTTAATACCTTAATCCTAAGCATGATCATGACATTTAGATGATAAAAGTAAACATGATGTCATGTCATGGCATATGGCAAACAAATCATGACATATAAAATATATAGGTATAATAACACCTAAATTTTAATATTAATTGTTATTTGTTGGGCTAAACATATTTTGCCATATTAACCTAATCTCCCTAGTGTGCCAAAAACCCAAAATGACACACTAACCTCTAAACCTAAATTGTGCCAATTTTGATCATTTTATCAAACTTCTCAAGTAATATTGGCACATCCTAAAAACTTTTAGGATTAAGACTTAAATGTATTTCCAAGGCAACCATAACCTTGAAAATAACCTAAAATGCCACCTTTATTATGGTTGAGTTAACTACCCATCCAATCAAGGTTGGCACACCCTAAACCCATCTAGCGTGAATCTATCACGCTCCTAGGAACCCAAAACCTATTTGAGCTCCTTTGGTTAACTAGGTATTCCTTAGGGATAACCTCCCTAGATACCCTCCTAATGACCCTCCTAGGCTTGTTAGCCTTGGTCATTTGGATCTTACCTAGGTTGACTCTAGGGGTAACTCCCCTTGCAACCTCCTTAGTGGCCACCCTAGGTTTCCTAGAAACCCTAGCCACTAGGCACACCCTTTGGTCAACTCTAGGGATGACGTCCCTATTGACCTTGGTCTTCCTAGACCTAGTTAGTGTTCCATAATCTAATGGGACACTATGGTAAGCCACCTTGGGCTTAGGTTTGTGATCCAAACCTTGCTTGCCTTTGGTTGACTTTTGACTCTTAGGTCCTTGGTGTTGACTTTGACTTTTGGACCTTTGACTTTGATCATTAGACCCTTTAAATTGATTTTGCATAATGTTGAGGGTCTTTTCTAATTTTTCAAGCCTTGACCTCAAGACTTGATTTTCCTTTTCTAATTGCCCGATTTTAGAGTTTTGATTTAGATTATGGGCATTGGACTTCCTAGGCATATGCCTAGTCCATTTGGGATTAAGACCTAGGTGCTCTTGCACCTTTCTAATGGTCTCCCTAGGTAAAGTTTTTCTAGAGTTATTTGACCTAGGTTTGTCCTTAGATAAGTTATTTTTAGGGACATTAGTCCCAAATTTCTCCCTATTATCTAAGTAAACATTCTTAGCTCCTAAGCAAAAATACTTATTCCTATTAGCATGCTTTTTATAAATTGCAAGTGAATTGAAATCCCTAGCATGCTTTTGCTTGTAAATTGAAGAGGGAGCAAAATTAGAAGTTACCCTAGGGTTTGCCTTAGCTCCCCCTACATATGATGCTCCATTTTGAGTCTTCTTGTCCCCTTTCTTGCATTGACTCCGGTAGTGTCCCGGTTGTCGGCACTTGAAGCATATGATATGCTCCTTGCTCTTGATATTTGGGGAACCGGCATCCTTAACTTTTGGAATCGGTGGAGCTTTCCTAATCTTCTTTGGGCACTTGTTCTTATAGTGCCCGGTTTCCCTACACTCAAAACATATTATATGCATTTTATTATTAACACATATGTTTGAGTTACCTAGGTTAATGGAGACCGGAATTGGACTTTGGGCTTCTTCATCTTGACCGGATGTCGAAGCTTCTTCTTGATGTTCCGGTATGGAAATTCTCTCCTCCCCCTCAATCCTTGAAGTGGATGCTTCTTCCACTTCCTTCACATCTTCCGATCCGGATGTTGATTCCCTATCAACCTCCGAATTCTCACTTCCTTGTGAGGATGATCTCTCTTCTTCACCCTCCTTATCTTCTTGAATTGATGGTGAACTTTCTTGAGCTTGAGAGGGTGAGCACTCCTCTTCTTCTTCTTCTTCTTGGACCATTGATGGGCTTTCATGGAGCTTTGCCAAATCGCTCCATAGCTCCTTAGCATCCATGCATTCACCTAGGCTACACAAGAATTCATTTGGAATTAAATCAAAAATGAATTTGATTACCTTCTTGTTTTTCTCGAATCTTTGGAGTTGATCTTCACTCCATCTCTTCTTCTTGAGGAAGCCACCTTTTGGTCCTCTAGGATACTCAAATCCTTCCATTAATAGAGACCATTCCTCGAAGTCCTTCATCATCAAAAAATATTCAATTCTTCTCTTTCAAGAATCGAAGCCTTCTTGTCCATATAATGAGTACGGGACCGGTGTGTTGATGTCCCATCCAAGCTTGTCTTGGAATTCCATCTTTACCCTCTAGCGTATTGCTCCCGGTTGTTAATCCGTTGAAGAGCCACCAGGCTCTGATACCACTTGTTGGGAATTGAATGCCCGCTAGAGGGGGGGTGAATAGCGTAGATGACCGTACGTAGATGGAATTCTTTCGCGTTCGAACGTCTACAATCTTGTTATAACAAATAAATATAATAAGATACAATCACAACACGCACGATATAACGTGGTTCGGAACCGAACCAGTTCCTACTCCACGGATCGGGCTCAAATGAGCCCTAGCGATGCCAATCACACACCACTATCAAATAACTCCTTCTCGGAACAATCCGGAGGTGGAGAAACCTCATACAATAGTGATTACAACAATAATCAAAAGCTACAAGCTAAGACAATGAAATACAAAGCAATACAAGTAAAGAAAACACTTTACAAATGCTCTTGGATGCTTGATCGCTTGGTTGCTTGATGTCAACTTGAGACCTGATTTGCGGACAAATCGCCCCAAAGCCTCAAGAAAACCGATGCCAAAATCCTTTCCGTCGCGCTCCTGTTATCCGTGCGCGCGACTGGATTTCCGCCATCACGCCGCCATAAGTCACCGATCGGTGATGCCATCGTTGTCGTGAGACAACGGCTCGATCCACGCCGAAAAACTCCAACGGATCTCTTGTCACGATCGCCAACATTGGCGATCGATCGCTAACGCTCGTAGTCGACCGCCCTACGGCTACGGAGCGCTCTAATGCTCGACACTCGACAATGATCTGCCATCCTCGGCTGGTCACCGCCAGATCCATCGATCGATCGCTCCCATGAGTCGCCGACCGCGAGCAATCCCAGCTCTAACCCGCTCGAACTCAAGTCGACTCACGAGAACCGCCATAATGCAATGAGGTTTTAACCCAAGTATGGTGCCCCCATACTTGCTAGACCACCCTTAGCCTAGATCTAAGCCTTCTAGCCACCTCCATCAGCCTCACGCCTCTCGGATCCCTCCAAGTCATCCATGACTTGTTCATCCATCGCGCTAGCTTCCAGGTGCTTCCATCGGCTATGTCATGCTAACGGTGTCTACACCGCCAAGGCACATTGGACTTACACTGCCAAGACTCCGCTTGGACTTTACGCCGCCAAAATCAACCCCCTTGGACTTCCCAAATGCCAAGACTCAAGCTTGGACTTCCCTTGCCAACCCATGTTGGACTTTCCATGCCAAGACCCATGCTTGGACTTTCCATTTGCCAAGACCCATGCTTGGACTTCTCATTTGCCAAGACCCATGCTTGGACTTCTCATGCCAAGTGCTCAAGACTTGGACTTTCCCAATTGCCAAGTGTCCCACTTGGACTTTCCATGCCAAGTACCCATGACTTGGACTTTCCCTTAATCACATGGTCAACCCTAGTCAACCATCAAAGTCAATTATAACCTGGGTCGATTGTATAAACAATCTCCCCAACATATTAACCGACATTAATGTCAAACATCAATGTCAAACACTTTATCAAACATCAAAACATCACTCGAGTCAAACTCGAGTCCTGGTCAATCGTGACCTGGGCCGATTGCACCAACACTAACTGGGAGAGGGATATTTTAATTAATTCCCACGACCTCCATTACAATTTGACGTGTGATGCAACAAACTTGCGTGTCGGTTCTGAGTGCCTTCCTCCCTGCGGATGAGTTTGTTTGCGGATCACTAGGTCAAATAATGGTTATAGGAAATTATCTAGGAGCGTGTGTACTTCCACAGCGGTAAGGCACATAATCCGAAATAATTCCCTTAGTATCGTGTAATGGTGCACACTTAGATGCAAATATAAAGTATCCTCCCCATCGGAGTCACTGCTTTTATTTGTAGGGCCAAAGAGGAACCAACTATTAATTTTATTTGTCAAAAAGTAAGGTTGACAAGATAATAAAATTAATGGGTAAAACCTCCTCTTATAAATGTAGAATTCGTATACGTCCACACTGCGTGGCATGCGATATTCTCGGTGTTTTGAGGTGTTGGTTGATTTTGGAATTTTAATGTTTTGAGGAATCAATAATATTTGTAATCTAAAGTAATGATCTATGTGATTCTTAGGATTTTCAAAATGACTTTCAGTCCACTTACTATGATACTAAAGGAAATAAACTTACTGTACCCAAATAATGTTGATTGGAAAAGAATCTAGATATTGTCATATCTGCTAAGAAGAACTAGTATACACTCTTCAGAGAGTGTCCTCAAGCCATGGTTGCTCAAAAAGGTTTCTACTTCTAAGCCGAAAGGCTAGATGAAGGAGAAACAAGGTGGAGCAAAGGTGGTGGGAGGATCTCAGGGAGGAGTGAAGAAGCCGAAAGGCAAGTACTTCACTTGCAAGCAGACTGGACATAAGAAGAAGGATTATCCCAATCCAAAGAAAGAACAAATGTATATCCTTTGGTCTAGTCGTTGAAACATGGTTAGAGGCATTATCTACCGGCACCTGGTGTGTAGATACGAGAGCCACTAATCATGTCTGCAAAACTTTACAGGGGTTCCAGGAAACCCGACGACTAGCTAAAGGGGATATTACCATTTACTTGGGCAATGCCATGAAGGTGGCGGCTATTACAGTGGGAGAAGTTTTATTTATCTTTTGAGAAAAATAAAAGGTTTTGGTTCTTAAGAATTTTTTTTATGTACCTTTATTTAGAAAGAATTGCTTTCGGTTTCTAAATTATGGATGGATAATCTATTCCTTTTAATGATAGATTTTTTATAAAAGGAATAGGGACATTATCTATTCAGGTACATAGATAAGAAATTTATAACTTGAACCACAAGCTCCCACGATGCAAATAGAAGTTAATAACTCATCTTCTAATTCCGATAAGAGAAAAAAAAACCCTTCGAAAATGAACCAAACATATCTTTTGGCATCTTAGGTTTGGTCACATTAACCTAAGCAGAATTCAATAGGTTGATAGCTGATGGACCTTTGGATTCATTAGTGGTGGAGGATCTCCCAACCTGTGAATCTTGCTTGGAGGGTAAGATGACCAAGAGGCCTCTCAAGGCCAAGGGGTATAGATACAAAGATGTGTTGAAATTGGTTCATTCTGATTTGTATGGTCCTATGTCTATCCAGACAAGAGGTAGTTTTGAACATTTCATCTTTTTCATAGATGATTGTTCAAGATACGGATGACACTACGATCTGATCGTGGTGGTGAGTACCTCTTGGGAGAGTTTACGAACTACTTATCAGAGGCTGGGATTCAATCCCAATTGACTGCACCTGGCACACCCCAGTAGAACGGTGTAGCAGAGCGAAGGAATAGGAATCTTATGGAGATGGTTAGATCGATGATGAGTTATTCTGACTTGCCAGATTTGTTCTGGGGATATGCTATAGATACGACGGTATACATTCTGAACCTGGTTCCATCTAAATCAGTGCCTTCTACTCCCACAGAGTTGTGGACTGGGCGGAAGCCTAGTCTAAGACATCTTCAGATATGGGGGAGTCCAGCACATGTGCTGAAGGCTGATGCTGTTAAGTTGGAACCTCGTACAGAAGTGCGCTTGTTTTTTGGCTATCCTAGGGGAACGAAGGTGGTTTGTTTTACAGTCCTAGAGATCAGAGGGTACGAATGCCAGATTTCTAGAGGAGGACTATGTGATGAACCACAAGCCCACGAGTAGGATTCTTCTTGAGGAGTTGACAGGGGAAGTCTCGACTTCAGTACCATCGGTACAAGAGGACATACCACATGTCACTGCACCGCGTGTCACAGAAGACACACAGGTGATACCTCGTCGTACTGGGAGGGTTGTTAGACAGCCTGAGAGATTCATGTTCTTGGGAGAATCTTCTGATTTGGTCCCTGGCGAACATGAACCTGATCCCTGGACATATGACGAGGCAATCCAAGATAAAGATGCAGTATCTTGGCAAAGTACAATGAATACTGAGATTGAATCTATAGATTCAAGTCAGGTCTGAAAGCTCTCATGCATAGCATCTCATATGGATTATGAGGTGTGATAGATGGATGTCAAGACAGCTTTCCTTAGTGGAAGTCTTGAGGAATCCATCTATATGAAGAAACCAGAGGGATTTATTGCTAAGGACAAAGAGCATCTTGCATGTAAGCTTAATCGGTCCATTTATGGATTGAAGCAAGCTTGGAGGTCGTGGAACATCCACTTTGATGAGGTAAATCCAGACTTATGGATTTATTCAAAGTCCGGATGAGTCTTGTGTATACAAGAGATGTGACGGAAACGTAGTGGTATTTCTTGTACTATACGTAGATAATATTTTGGTAGTTGGCAACAATATCAGAGTGTTATCAAACGTAAGGGTATGGTTGTCCAAACAGTTTTGAAGGACTTGGGAGAAGTGGGACACATCCTTGGGATCAAGGTTAGTGTGCTAATCCCAAGCTTCATACATAGACACGATTATGGATCGTTTTAGCATGCAAAACTCCAAGAAAGGTTTTCTACCTTTCAGGCATGGAGTTCCTTTATCTAAGGAGATGTGTCCTAGATCATCTGAGGTGATAGAGGAGATGAAGGTGGTTCCTTATGCTTCGGCAGTAGGAAGCCTCAAGTATGTGATGCTCTGTACGAGACTAGATATGTGCTTTTCCATGGGCATGGTCAGCAGATATCAGAGTAATCCAAGACAGGGATATTGGACTGCGGTAAAACATATATTGTAGTGTCTGAGAAGGACTAGGGATTATATGCTAGTTTACCGGGCAGACCAATTACTCTGTGGGTTACATGGATTCTGATTTCCAATCATATAGGGATAACAGTAAGTCTACCTCAGGTTTTGTGTTTACTTTTGGAGGTGGAGCCATAGTATGGAAGAGTGTCAAGCAGAAATGTGTGGTGGACTCTACCATGGAAGCTGGGTATGTGGCAGCCCCTGTGGCGGCCAAAGAAGTTGTGTGGCTTAGGAACTTTCTGATGGACTTGGATGTGATTCCTGGTTTGCCTAGAACTATCACAATTTATTGTGATAATAATGGTGCAGTTGCAAACTCGAAGGAACCACGAGCCCATAAGGCTAGTAAACACATAGAGTGCAAGTAAGTTTACGTATTGCTGTTCTTTTCTCTTGGCTGACAGCAGTGAAGTAGTGCTTGCCCTTAGCGAGCCTACATCCTAATCTTAAAGGGGATCGAGTGATCTCATTAATCCCTGCAGGTGGAGGGAAGGAATCGGATGTATGGCGATGATGATGACAGCATAGTCTTTTAGTATAAGTGGGAGATTGTTGGGATGTATACTGAAAGCCTAGCTCTTTTGTATGAACATCTTTATTTTGAAATAAGAATCACATGATCATTGTTTGCACTTTATATTTATATATGTGCATATTGTCTAATACTTTACATTGTAGATAACATGGTGCTTGGGTGTGGCACAGAAGATCATGTTATCAGTCCCTTGTAGAGTATAAGTAGAGGCTCACAACCAAGATGGTTTTGGACAAACCATTAGCATGGTTGTAGTATAGCTTGGTATTATTTTATCTTGAACATAGAGTTACACTAGTACACTTAGGTGTATTGAGCAGGACCGACATAGAGGTGATTCAATTTATTGCTGACTGCATAATTGAATCGGACCTCGGATATTATGTTGTACATGCTCTTAATCCCGATATAATAACGGGCACATGTACTTAATATTTATTTATTTGATTTATCAGAGGGTGAGATTTCTATGGATTAAATCAATATGCCCGGTAAGTTGGGAAATGATATTATTTACATGGTGTGTCGTTGATTATAGGAGGAAACCATGTCCTATATATTAGGTTGATGATGTCCCCTTGAGGAGCTCATGAGGTTCATCATGTAAACCCTGTAGGTTGACTTAGTCAACATGATGATAAGGTTGAGTGGTACTACTCGAGGAGTTAGATGTTAATTAATTGATGGTCAGTAAATCAATTAATTGACGGACATTCGATATCTTAAACACGGGAAGATGGATGTACAAATAATATATGGAGCCCATATTAATTTATGGGGGTTGGTGAGGTAGTTCAATGATGATCCTATAGTGGAATGGAACATCATTGATGGATCAAGTTTGTGTGGTTCTGATCCATCGGGTGGCCAAGATCCAACTCCTCCTCATGGTCCCTATTGTAGCCTATTTACACCTCATGAAGTCTAGATCAAATGATGGAAAACAAATCTCTAGATCCGACGGTTGGGATTAAATCCCCAGAACCGACGGTGGAGATTAAATCTCTAGATCCGACGGTTGGGATTAAAACCCTAGAACCTACGGTGGAGATTAAATCTCTAGATCCGATGGTTGGGATTAAAACCCTAGAACCGACGGTTGAGATTAAATCTCTAGATCCGATGGTTGAGATTAAATCTCTAGATCCGACGGTTGAGATTAAATCTCTAGAACCAATGGAGGAGATTAAACCAAGGCCTAAACCTAACTCTATATATATTGGCTTAGGCTTGGACGGCAAAGTTAATGAAAAACCTAATTGAGAGAAGGTGGCTTGGGCGGCAAGAAAGAAAAGGAGATTAGGGTTAGGGTTTGGTTTATTGTGTTGGGCGGCAAGGCTTCTTCTTCTTCCCATTGATGGCTGGCAACCCTTCCTCCCTTTTTCCTCCTTGGTTTGGCCGGCGCCCAAGCTTTTCCCTTCCTTCTATGGCTTAGGTTGGATGGAATTAGGATGGCTTCCCTTGGGCGGCAACCAAATCCTAGATGGGATTGGATTGGGGTTGGGCGGCTAGGGTTAGGGTTTTGGGATTAGGGTGGGCGGCAACAAGAAGATGAAGATTTATTTCTTCTTCTTTCTAATTGTTGGCCGGCCACTATCCTTGTTCCCTCTACCTTGGCCGGAGCTTAACCTATTCTCCTTCCCTTCATCCTTGGCCCGAAATTAGGAGAGCTTTGTCTAGGATTTGGGTGGCAACAAGGAGGAGGATTGTTTTCCTTTCCTTTCTCAAGTGTTGGCCGATGCCCATACCCTTGATGTTTCTCTTTTGGTTGGTTTTCATACTCCATTATATCTTCCTTGGCCGGCGGCAACATCGAGTTTATTGACTTGGTGGCCGGTTCTAGAAAGGAAGATGAGTTTTGTTTTAGGATCTTCCTTTGTTCCTAGTGAACAAGGAAAGGAAGATTGGTGATCTAGGAGGCTTCAACTTTTGGTAGATCGTCGCCCACACGACGTCCAAAAGGAGGGAGGACATACAATAGAAGATCAAGAGGTATAACAAGAGATATAATCTTGTTTATTTTGATTAATGTTCTTTTGTACTATGTTTATAATTGCTTTTCAATTATATGCATGTTTTGTGTGGATGCTTACTTTATGTATGTGTTGATTATACTAGTTTACATTTGTATGTATTTGTATAATCATGGACCCCGAAGATAAACACAAAAACCGGCGATCCATCCATCGTCTCTTCCGCGGCTAACCGACTAGAAAAGCTTGGTTGCTTGAACAATTAGTTTGTCCAAGCGATCGCTCGAGTCGTTAGTACGACGATGAATTGGTTGTGCTTAGGAAACTCATCCCATCCGGATTAGTTTTCATTAGTGAAAATTTTAATCCAAGGACATGGGAGCTGATGAGCCTCCGAGGAATAGCACATTGCCAACACCATCAAGTTGCCGCCCACCCCCTTAAGGCTTATTTATAGGTTTAGGGATAAGCCTTGTTTTAATCTCCACCATTAGTTCTAGGGATTTAATCTCAACTGTTGGATCTAAAGATTTAATCTCAACCGTCGGATCTAGAGATTTAATCTCTACCGTTGGATCTAGAGTTTTGTTTTCATCCATTGGATCTAGGCTTCATGAGGTTTTAATAGGCTACAATAGGGACCATGAGTAGGAGTTGGAACTTAGCCACCCAATGGATCAAGCCCACATAAAGTCCGATCCATTAATGTTTATCCATTCCTCTAGAGGACTATCATTGATCTACCTCACCAACCCCCATAAATTAATATGGGCTCCATATATTATTTGTATATTTTTCTCCCCGTGTTTAAGATCTCGAATGTCTGTCAATTAATTAATTTACTGACAATTAATTAATCAACATATAACTCTATGAGTAGTACCACTCAACCTTATCATCATGCCGGACCAAGTCCACTTGTAGGGTTTACATTATGAACCTTATGAGCTCCTCAAGGGGATATCATCATTCTAATATATAGGACACGGTTTCCTCCTATAATCAACGACACACCATATAAATAATATCATTTCCCAACTTAGCGAGCCTATCGATTTAATCTATTAATCTCACACATTGGTAAATCAAAGAAATGAATACTAAGTATATGTGTCCGTTATTATATTGGGATTAAGAGCATGTACAACATAATATCTGAGGTCCGATTCGATTATGTAGTCAGCAATAAATCGAATCACCTCTAAGTCGGTCCTGCTCAATACACACAAAGTGTACTAGTGTGATTCTATGGTCAAGATAAACCAATACCAAATCACACTACAACTATACCAATGGTTTGTCCAAAGCCATCTCAGTTGTGAGCCTTTACTTATACTTTACAAGGAGCCGATAACATGATCTCCCGTGTGACACCACAAACCATGTTATCTACAATGTAATGTATTAGACAATATGAATCACCATAAATATGCAAACAATGATCATGTGATTCTTATTTCAAAAATAAAGATGTTCATACAAAAGATAGACTTTTCAGTATACATCCCAACAAATCAAACCCAAATCAATTGAACAAGCTCTTCTTGATCCCTATTGGATTATTGCTATGCAAGAAGAGCTAGCTCAATTCACTAGGAATGAAGTTTGGGAATTAGTACCACCACCTAAAGATAAATCGATTATTGGAACAAGGTGGGTATTCCAGAACAAACTCAATGATAAAGGGAAAGTAGTTAGAAATAAAGTGAGACTAGTCGCTAAAGGTTTTAGTCAAGTAGAGGGGTTAGATTATGACGAAACCTATGCCACCGTAGTTCGACTAGAATCGATCAAAATGTTATTAGCCTACATTGCATATCGAGGATTTAAACTATTTCAAATGGATTTGAAGTCAACATTTTTAAATGGAATTATTAAAGAAGAGGTCTACGTTAGCCAACCCCCAAGTTTTAAAAACTTAGACAAACCTGACTATGTTTTTAAACTTAAGAAAGCCCTATATGGACTAAAACAAGCTCCCAAATCTTGGTATGAAAAACTTTCTATTTATCTCAAATCTAAAGGGTTTAGCCATGGCTTAGTCGACCCAACCCTCTTCGAAGTCTTTATTGCCCAAATTTACGTAGACAATATAATTTTTGAAACAACCAACTTAATCCTACTAAACGAGTTCATTTCACTAATGGAAAGAAGAGAAAGAAAAGAAAGAAAAAAAAGAGTAAGATTCAGGATATTCGGGGATCTGGATAATTTGAGACAATGGAGTTCCCTGGAAAATTAAACACCAAATTTATCTCTCAATCTTGAGAATTTGAGATCTTTGTGCTTCTGTAATAAAATCAGTCCTACAAAGTTGCCTGGAGAAGACATGGAAAAGATAATAGACCTTAAATACTATAGGAGCACAATAGATAGTCTCCTGTATTCAACTGCGAGTCGACCTATTATATTATTCGCAGTAAGTATGTGCACAAGGTTCCAAACTTGTGCTAAGGAGTCGCACCTAACATTAGTTAAATGTATCCTTAGATATCTAAAGGGTACACTAAACGTAGGAATTTGGTACCCTAGATCTACCGAGTTCAAATTAATCGGCTACTTCGACTCGGATTATGTCGGTAGTAAATTTGATAGAAAGGGTACGAGTGGTTGTTGTCAACTTCTCGGCTCGAGTCTAGTTAGTTGGTGCAGTAAAAAAGAAACACTGTGTTGCCTTATCTAACACCGAAGTTGAATATGTCACGATGGGTGAGTGTGTGGCTCAACTTCTTTGGATGAAGCACACTTTCCAAGACTTTAACTTAAACTTTAGCAACACTAAAATTTACATCAGTAACATTAGTTCAATTAATTTAAACAAGAACCCAATTTGTCATTCTAGAACCAAACATATAGAGGTCAAACACCACTTTATTCGAGAACATGTAGCTAACGGGACCATACAACTCGAATACGTAGAGCCAAATCGAACCTAGCAGACTTGTTTACCAAACCTTTACCCGAAGCAGAGTTTAGTCTGCTTAGATGTAAATTAGGTATGTGCATAATAGAGTATAACTTAAAAACTTATACTTTTCTTTATGTTCTATTTTTTATTTTTCATGCATATGGAACTAGCCTAGGGCTTACCCTAGAAAGCATGCACCTATAGATTTAAGGAGGCAAAACATCTCACAACACATAGGACTAATGTGTTTGTGTACTTAGCTACGTAGATGGGCGTGAGATCTTAGAACCTTACTCCTGGTTTCAGATGTAGATCTAGTGCATCGACATGAACCATGGAGTATAATTATCTAAATTAATCAACTCTAATCAGGACTTATTGATTATTCTATATCAATCCAAGTCAAATAGAGTTGAACATACAAATAGATGAGCTTATGTTTAAACTATTATTTTCAAAATTTATTTGGAACATGCTTGGACTTATAGATTTTTTTAGAAAATGTGTTTTCCATACTCCCCCCACCCCCCCCCACCCCCCCCATTTTTTCGATTTATGGCAAAAGGGGGAGAAAAGGCCAAAGTTAAGGGATAAAAAATTAATTTTAATTTTTGATAACTTAACTTGTATCTAACTTAAAAAACATCAGTCGAAGTTAAGTAAGCTTGAATTATTTAACTTAACCTTTTTTTATTGTTAACCTTTTTAATGGCAAAAGGGGGAGGAAAAGGATAAATTTAAGAGATCAAAAGTTAACTTTGGATATCTTAACTTAAAACTTAATTTAAACTTTTAGGCCTATACTTAACTTATTAAGTAGCAACCATTAAGGGGGAGAACTAACAACTTTTTTTCAAGTACTCACCTAAGGTCAAGAGGAAGAACTTGAAAAAGAGTTTTACTTTTACACCTACTGAAGCTAACTCACTAAGTTACTTACACTAACTTATTAAGTTATTCATATTCGATATTCATTTGATTTATGCCACATATTAATTTCATTTACTTAATGCTTTAAGTGTTACCCTTAACTTTGTGTCGGTTTGCCATAGATCAAAAAGGGAGAGATTGTTGGTGCAGTAGGCACTAGATAATCGAACATAAGTTTTGATTATGACAAAGATTCAAAGCTAAGGTCATATTGTTGTCTAACAAGATGAACCAAGTGTGCAGAAATAGTTAAGCTAAGCTGAAGGTCGGTGACATCCAGAGAATCTCGAATGGAGAAATTACAGTGGTCGGGCGACATCGAAAAAACTTCGGAGGGAGCCGAAGAATCCAAGTCGTGACCTGAAGCAAAGTTGCAAGTTACAAAAAGACCTAAGGTAAGCTCGTGTGTGTGAGTGAAAGTAAGGACAGGTCCTCCATACAGGAACATCCTTAGGCGGTGATCCGATCAAGACTTCCCGTGGAAGGTCTAGGTCAAGATTGGACGGTACGTGACTATTGAATTCACTCTTATTACTTTAATTTCTAGCTAACTCTTTGATGCAGCTGGATACCCTAGCCAACAGTCGACTGTTGGCTATTAGTAGTCAACTGCTGGTGGCATCAGTCGACTGATAGGGTTGATCAGTCTACTACCATTCAAATTCCAGCTTCGATGAGAGTCAAACTTCATCCCCTCATCTTAGGGTGAGGTGGCCTTTTTGGATAGAACTTGATCTCAACGTCTAGTGAGTTGGAAGGCTATAAAAGAAGGGTGGTTTCACCCCTTTAGGTCATCATTCAAGCTCTCCAAACGCCTCTGCAATGCTACTCTTCTACGATAACTCTACGATGACGAAGCATTGTTGAAACACCGATGACACGAGCTCAACCTGTAGGATATTTGAAGCCGTTAGAGGGGGGATGAATAGCATAGAGTTCGTTCGTAGATGGAATTCGATCGCGTGTTCGTCTCTACAATTTCGTTAGTACGCAGCGGAATAGTAATGAAAGCAATAACGAAACAACTAACAACATGCAAACACAATTGTTTAACGTGGTTCGGAACCGAACGGTTCCTACTCCACGGATCGGGTTCGTATGAACCCTAGCGATGCCAATCACACACCACTATAATAAACACTCCTTCTCGGAACAATCCGGAGGCGGAGAAACCTCTTACACATAATCTTACAACAGTAAGAAACTAAAACAAGCAATTACAACAATTTATATGAAATGCGAGTAAAGAAAAACACTTTACAAGAGCTTTTGATTGCTTGATCTTTGATTGCCTTGAACTAGCTTTGAAGGACTGGAAAGAACCAACCTTTAATTTCGCCCAAGAAAATCGCTATCTTTTCCTTCATCATGAGCTCCTTATATGGCTTCAACCTGTGCTGGAAAAGGTCGATCAGTCGACTGCTCGGGACCATTAGTCGACTGATCACACTGTTGATGTGAGACAACGATGAAATCCACGCTGGAAAAATCCAACGGCTTGGACATCAGTCGACTGATCATGAGCATCAGTCGACTGATGAGCCATCACTCGACTTCTCGTCCCAGCGGTTAAAGTGAGACTCCATTCTGTGGCCAAAAATCCGAGCATCAATCGACTGATCCCATGATCAGTCGACTGCTCTCAATCGATCGATCAAGTGCAGCTCGGTCATTGTTTGGCCATTCCTCGTAGTCAAACCCTAGTTGACTCGCCCCGATCGGCTTGCCACATGGCACCAGTCGACTGGCACACCTCAAACATGAGGTTTTAACCCAAGTATGGTGCCCCCATACTTGCTAGACCACCCTTAGCCTAGACCTAAGCCTTCTAACCATCTCCATCAGCCTCACGCCTCTCGGATCCCTCCAAGTCATCCATGACTTGTTCATCCATCGCGCTAGCCTTCAGATGCTTCCATCGGCTATGTCATGCTAACGGTGTCTACACCGCCAAGGCACATTGGACTTACGCCGCCAAGACTCCCTCTTGGACTTTACACCGCCAATACCAAACCCCTTGTACTTCAAATGTCAACACTCAAGCTTGGACTTTCCCTTGCCAACCTATGTTGAAATTTCCATGCCAAGATCCATGCTTGGACTTTCCTTGTGTCAAGTACTCAAGACTTGGACTTTCCCTTGACAATTACATTGTCATATGTTTTTGTCAAAACATCACTTGAGCCAAGCTCGAGTCCTGGTCAATCGTGACCTGGGTCGATTGCACCAACAATCTCTCCCTTTTTGATGTTTGACAAAAAAACCAAACAAACCATTTGAGTTAGACCACTAGCTCAAGTCTCTTACCAATTATTCCAATTTGGTAATCCCAAATAATTTCCCAAACATTCTCCCTCTTTTTGACATACATCAAAAAAGTTATCTCTCCAAGGAGGTCAAAGTCTCACGTCCCAATGAGATCTTACAATCTCTTCCTTGGTTTAAAAATACCTAGGATGCCTATCATCTTCCTAGTGATAAGTCCCATATCACTCAAGAGAGGCAATCCTATTCACTCTCCCAATTTCCAAATTGGGTATCAAGAGCCCATCAATTTTCCCAATTGATGATACTTTCCCAATAACCTCTCCTCTTCAAGAAGAAAAACACATCCATCATCCCAAGATGGATACCTACCACTAAAGGCTTGCTCCCCCTTGACCATTGCACTAACAATGTCCTTGGGAAGTCCCTAAGCCAGTAGGAACTCTAAGTCATCAAAATGAAGGTTAGAAATTCAACATTGAACTTCCCAACACCTTAAAATTGATACAAACCCTAAACACCTCTCCTAATCCATATCCAATGAATTTTCACCCTTCATCATGCTTCCCAAAGCATATCCTAGGGTTAGGAGTGGTTAGGGACCTTAACCGCAGCTGAAATCGGGTTAAACAAACTTAGTTTTCCCGAAATCAGTATTGATAGTCGACTACTCCAACTACGGTCGTGATGTGTCCATCGATCGGCGCACGGCATCGAGTGATATCTGACTGATCGAGTCCAAATGTTTCCCATCGATCGGCCAGAGGAAGCGATCGATAAGATTTTGGCTACTTTTGGAAATTCATAAGTAATTCTACGTAAATCAAAAAAATCACGAAACTTGATACGTACATTACTTATCACACATACAATCGGTGAAAAATGTTAGAAAAACATTTTTACCATGAAAATAGGAGATTGGTACAAAGTTCAAAAACTATTAAAACTTTAAAGTTTTTGATCTACTTTGTATAAACTTCTACAATGATGATGACTATCAAAAGATAGACTTCACCAAGGTTTTCTAAATTGATTTTAAAATGTATTTTAAAACCTATTTTGAACCATGGTTTATTGGCTAAATATACATAACTTGTATATTAGCTTTCCTTATGATTCTTGGTGATAATTAAAATAAGTTTGAGTTCATCTAGATGCACTACCTATGCACCTTGAACCTAACTTATTATCCTAGCATCTCACATGTATCTAGGGTGTATAAATACACATACATGTCAATGTGATGTGAGATGTGGAGTTAGAATTATTATGGCCTCATGCAGTTTCTAGGCAACCCTACTTGATTCCCTTAGAAATAGGACTTCAAGTCATGCCATTTTTCCTTAAATCAATTTTAATCACAATAAAATGCATGAATGATCATGGCACAAATCATAACAATAATAACGCATGACCAATAATCATGATGTCATGTCATGTAATATAATCTAAAAACAAACATGACATCTAAAATAATCATAACCAATGGCATGACATACTATATGATAGGATGAAATTTCATGTCATGATATAGCAATTTTCATAAACCAATACATTCATAACAATACACACTCAAACACACATGATTTTCACAAACAGAAATTTCATTCAATTTAAAAGATTTCAGTTTTTTACATTCAAAACTAGAGATTTGATATGCTCAATCTCATTACAAAAATTGAGAAACAAAAGAAAATCCTAACATCTTCTAGATCTAGTCGTCTGCAGGAGGTGGAGGTGGAGGAGGCTGCTGGCTCAAAGTCCAGGCCCGCATCATCTCATACATATCGAGCTGACGCTGCTCGATGTGGCTCTGGGACTCTGCAATCTGCATGTATCTCTCCTCCATCTGACCAAGACGTGCGCCCATGGATGCTTGCCCTACTAAGAGCTCTGACAGCCTAGAGTCGACTGTCTGCTGATAGTCCTGGAATCTGGACTCCAGCTGGCCAAGACGATCTGATGGACCCGCCGCTGATGCATCTACTGGCATCTGATCCTCCTCATCAGCGGCGTCTGCATCCTCATAGTCCTCTGCCGCCTCTCTAGGTGCCAGAGGCGGCTCTCCACGTGCCCTGGGCGGTGGTCGATGTGCCAACTCCATCTGCCCAAGCCCCATCCGCAGCTTCGCTAACGAGAAGTTACGAACTGATATGCAGTCGTACACCTCAGATAGCGACCTCAGTGATCCCCTGTGAATGTTGATGCCTACTGACTCTAACCATGCTGTGATAATGTGCCCATAAGGCATATGCACTTTCCCTTGTACAGGGGAAATGAAATGCACAATACAATGAAACATGTTTAGTGCAATGTTTATGTCTAACCTATTACGCATGGCATACAGTAGAAAGAGATGGGGAGGTCGAATCTTGGCCAGACCCCGAGTGATGATCGGAAGAAAACACCCAACAATGACCTTGTAGAGTACATTGTCAGGTGCAGATAACTCAGCAATAGGAAATAAATTCTGGGCTGGTGGACGAGGATGACCAAAAACATGCTCATGCATGGAGTCCATAGAGATATGGTCAAATGGCTCGGGTAAAGGAGCATCAATGATAGGGTAGAAAATGAAGGTGTCATCCGATGGCTTACACTCAAGAAACTCCTGCAATATCGCAAGAGTGAACTCTAAATCGCGTTTTGCAACGCGAGTAGTGTAGGTAGGGCCATCGTTTACCTTCTTTAGGTTCTGATAAAACTCCTTAAGGAGGTCATCGTTAATGGAATGTGTGCATAAGACAATTTTCATTAGATGATAATACGCAAATATGTCCATGACATCACTACAATATCGTGCAAAAAAGTCCCTATCGATGTACCTAACCAACATAGGTTGGTACATTCATGATTCACCCTCGGGTGGATCATTTCTACGGGATCTCCTATATGAATGTAATGCAACAATATGAAATGCATGGGCACCAATACACGATTAGATTGTTATAGATTGCAATGAAAAGGAAAAATTATGGTTTTTGAGTAAGAAAATTTTACTTCGGTGCCATTTGAAGGGGTGATGAGGGAATATTCGGATATTCTTTGAAGGAGCGGAAAGTTCGGGAGGATGGGCCTTGGAACCCTAGAAGAAAACAACCACTGAAAAGGAGTGAACTAGGGTTATGAGATGAGTGAAAACGTGAGAGGAAGGGTTAGGCTATCAAACCTAGGACCTAGGTGCCCGGAGCGGTCGGAAACTCTTGTCGGAGAAGGGAGTGGCGAACGGAGAGGAGAAGGAAAATGGGAAGTAGTCGCGTGAAGACGCCGAACCCTAGCGGTTCGGCGTTATAAAATCGTGGCCTTGATCGGTGATGTGCGGCATCGGTCGGATCGATCCTGATTTATTAAGCGGGTTTACGGCCGGCGATCGGCGCTCGGCTCGATGTCATTCTGAGTCTTACGTATGCGTGCTCTGATATGATCGGATCGTGATGTTGCTCATCGATCGGTGTGATCACCACTCATTGCTCGTGAGCACTCGGTGATGACCCTCGGCCTTGGTGAGCGGTACCACCCGGTCGTGATGTATCCCATCGATCGGCGATGTCTAACGATCGAGTCCTAGAAGAGCACTCGACTGTTTGACTCACGATATCGTGCTATAGTGTGATCAGTCGACTAATAACTGTATCAGTCGATTGATATCTGATTTCCAGTTCTGAAATTCAGAAAATCTTGATTTCTTTATTAACTTATTCCATTTTCTCATGTTTAATCTTGTATATCGAACATATTGATGTTATGCTTATATTCATGTATTCGTTAATGTATTTTGATATTTTATTTCATTTTAGCAAACATTAACATTCAAAGGTTTCAAAATCCTAACATTTCACCCTTTCTAAGTGTTGAAATACACAATCAAGGTAAAAGACTTGTTTTGTGAGATGCAATCCACTCTAGACATTCCTTCCATGCAAACACATGGTGAAACACATGAAGTATGGTAAGTACAAGACATCAAGGTGTGTGACACTTGAGTATCACTCTTGATGTAACTTCTATACCTTAAACACACTTCTCTTGATACATTGATTCCTAAAGTGTGCCAAAGATCAAAGTGACACACTACAACCCTTAAATCTAGATTGTGCCAATTTTATTGATTTTCATGATTCCAAAAAAAATATATTGGCACATCCTAAGATCTTTTAGAATTAAAACTCAAATGTATTCCCAAGGTAACCATAACCTTGAAAATAGCCTAAAGTGCCACCTTTACCATGGTTGAGTTAACTACCCATCCAATCATGGTTGGCACATTCTAACTCATTTAACGTGAATCAATCACGCTCTTTGGAACCCAAAATCAATTTGAGCTCATTGAATTAATTAGGTATTCCTTAGGGATAACCTCCCTAGATACCTTCCTAATGACCCTCCTAGGCTTATTAGCCTTGGTCATGGCGGTCTTACCAAGGTTGACTCTAGAGGTAACTCCCCTTGCAACCTTGGTCTTCCTAGACCTAGTTTGTGTTCCATAATCAAATGGAACACTATGGTAAGCCACCTTAGGCTTAGGTTTGTGACTCAAACCTTGATTGCCCTTGGTTGACTTTTGTCTTTTGGGTCCTAGATGTTGACTTTGAGATCTTGACCCTTGACTTTGACCATTAGACCCTTGAAATTGATTTTGTATCTTATTTAGGGTCTTTTCTAGTTTTTCAAGCCTTGACCTTAAGTCTTGGTTCTCTAATTCTAATTGCCCAAATGTTTTTTGATTAGATTTTTGGGCATTACCATTCACCTTAAACATATATCTACCCTTATTGGGATTGATACCTAAATGATTTTCGATTTTCTTAATTGTTTTCTTAGGAATGACATTTCTAGGGACATTAGTCCCAAATTTCTCCTTCTTTGAAATAGATCTAGAGTTATTATTCCTAGCATGCTTTGATTCATTAGTAATAGCAAAGTTATTTGAATTAATTCTAGCATGCTTTTACGTAGAATTTAAAGAATGAGCATTATGAAAATATACCTTAGGGTTTGCCTTAGAGGCTCCCCCTACTTGTGAAGCTCCATTTTGAGTCTTTTTGCTCCCCCTAGGACATTGATTTCGGTAATATCCCGGTTGCCGACATCTGAAGTAAATGATGTACTCCTTATCTTTAGGTGATGGGGAACCGACATCCTTTGACTTTTGTTGACTTTTAGGTGCCGGTGGAGTCTTCTTAACCTTCTTTGGGCACATTCTCTTGTAGTGGCCATACTCCCTACACTCAAAACACAATATATGGATTTTATTTGAAATTAGAGTGTTTGAGTTACCTAGGTTAATTGAGACCGGAATTGGAGCTTCTTTATCTTGACTAGATGTCGAAGTTTTCTCTTGTTGCTCCAGAGTGGATATTCTTTCCTCCCCCTCAATCCTAGAGGTGGAGGTGTCTTCTACTTCTTCTTCTTCCACCGATTCGGAAGTTGATTCCCTATCAACTTCCGAATCCCCACTTTCTTGTGAGGATGAGCTTTCTCCTTCTTGGGTCATGGATGGTTCTTCATGGAGCTTGACTAATTTTTCCCATAGCTCCTTGGCGTCTTGAAATTCACCTAAACTAGACAAAATGTCATTAGGTATTAAATCTTCTAAAAGCTTTATTACCTTGATTTTGATCTTGAACTTGAGACGTTGCTCTCGTGTCCACTTCTTCAATTTCAAGACGTTTCCATTTTTGTCCCGAGGAGGTTCAAAGCCTTCTACGAAAATGAACCAATCCTCTATATCCATCATCAAGAACGTCTCCATTCTTGATCTCCATGCCCAAAAGTCTTCTCGATCATATGGCGGTGGAGTGTTGATGTCAGATCCAAGCTTGTCTTGGAATTCCATCTTGTTCCTCTAGCGTCTTGACTCTGGGTTGTTAATCCGTAGAAGAGCCCCGGGCTCTGATACCAATTGTAGGATATTTGAAGCCACTAGAGGGGGGGGGGGTGAATAGCGTAGAGTTCGTTCGTAGATGGAATTCGATCACGTGTTCGTCTCTACAATTTCGTTAGTACGCAGCGTAATAGTAATGAAAGCAATAACGAAACAACTAACAACACGCAAACACAATTGTTTAATGTGGTTTGGAACCGAACGGTTCCTACTCCACGGATCGGGTTCGTACGAACCCTAGCGATGCCAATCACACACCACTATAATAAACACTCCTTCTCGGAACAATCCGGAGGCGGAGAAACCTCTTACACATAATCTTACAACAGTAAGAAACTAAAACAAGCAATTACAACAATTTATATGAAATGCGAGTAAAGAAAAACACTTTACAAGAGCTTTTGATTGCTTGATCTTTGATTGCCTTGAACTAGCTTTGAAGGACTGGAAAGCACCAACTTTCCCCTTCAATTTTACCCAAGAAAATCGCTATCTTTTTCTCCATCATGAGCTCCTTATATAGCTTCAACCTGTGCTGGAAAAGGTCGATCAGTCGACTGCTCGGGACCATTAATCGACTAATCACACTGTTGCTGTGAGACAACGGTGTAATCCATGCTAGAAAAATCCAATGGCTAGGACATCAGTCGACTTATCATGAGCATCAGTCGACTGATGAGCCATCACTCGACTGCTCATCCCAGCGGTCGAGTGAGACTCCATTCTGTGGTCAAAAATCTGAGCATCAGTAGACTGATCCCATGATCAGTCGACTGTTCGGCCGATCAGTCGAGTGCTAAGCTCCGGCAGTCGACTGTTTGGCCATTCCCTGCAGTCAAACCCTAGTTGACTATGCCACTCGACTGCCACATGGCACCAGTCGACTGGCACACCTCAAACATGAGGTTTTAACCCAAGTATGGTGCCCCCATACTTGCTAGACCACCCTTAGCCTAGACCTAAGCCTTCTAACCATCTCCATCAGCCTCACGCCTCTCGAATCCCTCCAAGTCATCCATGACTTGTTCATCCATCGCGCTAGCCTTCAGATGCTTCCATCGACTATGTCATGCTAACGGTGTCTACACCGCCAAGGCACATTGGACTTACGCCACCAAGACTCCTTCTTGGACTTTATGCCGCCAATACCAAACCCCTTGGACTTCAAATGCCAAGACTCAAGCTTGGACTTTCCCTTGCCAACCTATGTTGGACTTTCCATGCCAAGACCCATGCTTGGACTTTCCTTGTGCCAAGTACTCAAGACTTGGACTTTCCCTTGACAATTACATTGTCATATGTTTTTGTCAAAACATCAAAACATCACTTGAGCCAAGCTCGAGTCCTGGTCAATCGTGACCTGGGTCGATTGCACCAACACAACCTTCACCCTCTTAGTCGTCGGTGTCAGTTTCATATTTAGTTACTTTTAATTATTGTATTTCATTTCTTTTATCGAGCTTTTATCGTAACGAGGAGAGGGGGTTTGTCTCTCTACCTCGAGATTTCTCGAAGTTTTGTAATCGCCATCTCCTACCTCCAACGAGGAGGAGAAGTTTTAGTGAATTTCCCTCTGTACGGACTGCTAGGGCCTTG
The DNA here is from genome assembly GCA_025175895.1 of Wurfbainia villosa. Classification (NCBI taxonomy): domain Eukaryota; kingdom Viridiplantae; phylum Streptophyta; class Magnoliopsida; order Zingiberales; family Zingiberaceae; genus Wurfbainia; species Wurfbainia villosa. The sequence goes on along the minus strand of CM046000.1, from coordinate 28,160,625 downwards.
GATTAGTAGCCGGTAGGCTGTGAACCAAGTAAAATCAAACCTAGTTCATTTACTTTCCACTGTGCATTTTACTCCTGTTTGTGTTTTAATCATATCGACGAAAAGAATTCACGTGCGCTATTCCCCCCTAGCACTCTTTTTATAATCCAACTATGCAGAGGCATAAGAGGAGCTTGGCGGGGAGGATTTTGTTGGATCGGATAAAGCGCTAGAGGGGGGTGAATAGAGGAAAATAATTCTTTCTTTTTGATTCGATAACAAACAATAGTAGAGTTGAAATACAGCGAAAAGTAAATAGAGACAAAACTTTTTTTACTTGGTTCACAGCCTTCCAGCTGCTAATCCAAGGCCCTAGTGGTTGAGACCACATACGGAGGGCAATTAACTAAAAACACTCCTCCTCGTTGGAGGTAGAAGTCTACGATTACAAAAGCTCGAGAAAACACAAGGTAGAGAGACAATCCCTCTCTCCTCGTTATGATAAAAACTTAAAAAGGAAGACAAATACAATGTTTTAGAAATGAAGCTTAAACTTAGCTAATACTGACAACTTGAAGTTTGGGGTTTGAGCTCGGGTTGTCGTCGTTTCGGCAGCGCTTTGTCGTCGTAGGATAGTCGGAGAGTCGCATCGTTGTGGAAGAACTGGGGAAGCTTTTTTAGAGGCTTAGAATTGATGAAAATTGTGAAGAACACTCCTTTTATAGCCTTTGAGAACCCTAAACGTTGAGCTCAAGTTTTATAACCAAAGACCACCTCACCCTAAGATTAGGGGATGAAGTTTGACTCTCCTCGAAGCTGGAAATTCAAATGGCAGTCCACTGATGAAAGATCAGTCGACTGCTAACAACCATCAGTCGACTGTTGGCTAGGGTTTTCGACTGCATCAAGAGTTAGCTCGAAAATGATACTCAAATAAGTGTTTTTGACGGCCACTAACCATTCGATCTCGACATAGACCTTCCATGGGAAGTCATGGTCGGATCGTCACCTAAGGACATACCCGTACGGAGGACTCGACCTTACATCATTCACTCACATGAGCTTACTGAAGGTTTGGTTTCATTGATCCGTGAGAGGAAACTTCGCTTCCTACTTCACTTTGGTCGTTTGTTCATGGAGATCCCATCGATGTCCCCGGATTAAAAAAATTTAATCCTAGACAAAAAGGGATTGCCGAAACAACCAAGTCATCGTCATACTATTCATTTAGAGAGGTCACTTGAACAAACATGTTGTTCAAGCGACCAACCTCTATTCTATAATTAGCCGCGGAATAGACGATGTCCGGATCGCCGATTTTCATGTTTATGTTTGGGATTCAAGTATTATTTAGCCACATACATAAAGTAAACATGCTCATAATTGAAAAAACAAATACAAGTAAGTAACCATCCACACAAAACATGCATATTATTGAAAAGCAATTATAAACATAATACAAAAGAACATTATTCAAAATAAACAAGATTATACCTCTTGTTATACCTCTTGATCTTCTATTGTATGTCCTTCCTCCTTTTGGACGTCGTGTGGGCGACGATCTACCAAAAGTTAAAGCCTCCTAGATCACCAATCTTCCTTTCCTTGTTCACTCCGAACAAAGGAAGATCCTAAAACAAAACTCATCTTCCTATCTAGAACCGGCCACCAAGTCAATAAACTCGATGTTGTCGCCGGCCAAGGAAGAGAACATGGAGTATGGAAACCAACCAAAGGAGAAACAACAAGGGCATGGGCGCCGGCCAACACTTGGAGAAGAGAAAAGAAAACACTCCTCCTTGTTGCCGCCCAAACCCTAAACTAAGCTCTCCTAATTTCTGGTCGAGGATGAAGGGAAGGAGAATAGGTTGAGCTCTGTCCAAAGTAGAGGGAACAAGGATAGTGGTCGGCCAGCCTTAGGAAGAAGAAGAAGAAGCTTCCTCCCCTTGTTGCCGCCCACCAACAATCCTCAAAACCTAACCCTAGCCACCCAATCCTATTCCTATCCCAACTAGGATTCCTAGCCTCCAAAGGAAGCAAACCCTAATGCCATCCATCATAAGCCATAGATGAAAGGGAGAAGCTTGGGCGCCGGCCAAACCATGGAGAGAAGAAGAAGAAAGGGTTTCAGCCACCTAAGGAAGAAGAAGAAGAAGAAAAACTTTCCTTAATTGTGGCCACCAAAAACCCTAATCCTCCCTTGCTCTTGCCGCCCAAAACCCTAGCTCCCTCTCTTCTTGTTGTGTTGTTGCCGCCCACCCCTAGTCCACCCTTTTATAGAGTTAGGGATAAGCCTTGGTTTAATCTCTACCATTGGTTCTAGAGATTTAATCTCAACCGTCGGATCTATAGATTTAATCTGAACCGTCGGATCTTAGAGATTTAATCTCTACCTTTGGATCTAGAGTTTTGTTTCTATCCATTGGATCTAAGCTTCATGAGGTGTTAATAGGCAACAATAGGGACCATGAGGAGGAGTTGGATCTTGTCCACCCGTGGATCAAGTCCACATAAAGTCCGATCCATTAATGATTATACATTCCACTAGAGGATTATCATTGATCTACCTCACCAACCCCCATAAGTTAATATGGGCTCCATATATTATTTGTACATTTTCTCCCTGTGTTTAAGATCTCGAATGTCCATCGATTAATTAATTTACTGACCATTAATTAATCAACATCTAACTCCATGAGTAGTACCACTCAACCTTTTCATCATGCCGGACCAAGTCCACCTGCAGGGTTTACATGATGAACCTTATGAGCTCCTCAAGGGGACATCATCATCCTAATATATAGGACACAGTTTCCTCCTATAATCAACGGCACACCATATAAATAATATCATCTCCCAACTTACCGAGTCTATCGATTTAATCTATAAATCTCGCCCATTAGCAAATCAAAGAGATGAATACTAAGTATATGTGTCCGTTATTATATCGGGATTAAGAGCATGTACAAAATAATATCTGAGGTCCGATTCGATTATGTAGTCAGCAATAAATCGAATCACCTCTAAGTCGGTCCTGCTCAATACACACAAAGTGCATTAGTGTGATTCTATGGTCAAGACAAACCAATACCAAATCACACTACAACCATTCCGATGGTTTGTCCAAAGTCATCTCGGTTGTGAGTCTTTACTTATACTTTACAAGGAGCCGATAACATGATCTCCCGTGTGACACCACAAACCATGTTATCTATAATGTAATGTATTAGACAATATTGCATAACCATAAAAATGCAAACAATGATCATGTGATTCTTATTTCAAAAATAAAGATGTTAATACAAAAGATAGACTTTTCAGTATACATCCCTACAATCTCCCACTTATACTAAAAGACTATGTTGTCCTCATACTGCCATACATCTGATTCCTCTTCCCTCCACATGCCTATCAAAGGTCTCGCTAGACGGGCGTTAGTGAAAAGGGTCTACTAGGTCATCCTCTGATGCAATCTAGGCGACAACAACTTCTACCTCCTTTACGATTTCTCGTATCAGGTGGTATTTGTGCTCTATGTGTTTACTTACCTTATGGGCTCATGATTCCTTCGAGTTTGCAACTGCACCACTATTATCACAATAAATTGTGATAGTTCTGAGCAAACCAGGAATCACATCCAAGTCCATCAGGAAGTTCCTGAGCCACACAGCTTCTTTGGTCGCCTCAGCGGCTACCTCATACTCAGCTTCCATGGTGGAGTCTGCCACGCATTTCTGCTTGACACTCCTCCATACAATGGCTCCACCTCCAAGAATAATGAACCGCCTTCTTCTCCTCTATCTCCTCAGATGTTCTAGGACACATCTCCTTAGATAAAGGAAGTCCATGCCTGAAAGATAGAAAACCCTTCTTGGAGTTCTGCATGCTAAAACGATCCATAATTGTGTCTATGTATGAAGCTTTAGGATAAGAACAACATTCTTTTCCTGCGATCCCTTATAACCTTGATCCCAAGGATGTGTCCAACTTCTCCCAAGTCTTTCATATCAAACTGTTTGGACAACCATACCCTTTCGTCCGATAACACCTTGATATTGTTGCCAATCAACAAAATATCATCTACGTATAGTACAAGAAATACCACTACATTTCCGTCACATCTCTTGTATACACAAGACTCATCCGGACTTTGAATAAATCCATAAGACTGGATTACCTCATCAAAGCAGATGTTCCAAGACCTCGAAGCTTGCTTCAATCCATAAATGGACTGATTAAGCTTATATACAAGATGCTCTTTACTAAGATACTGTATCTTTATCTTGGATTGCCTCATCGTATGTCCAGGGATCAGGTTCATGTTCGCTAGGGACCATATCAGAATATTCTCCCAAGAACATGAATCTATCAGGCTGTCTGACAACCCTCCCACTATGACGAGGTATCACCTGTGTATCCTCTGTGACATGCGGTGCAGTGACATGTGGTATATCCTCTTGTACCGGTAGTACTAATGAAGTGACTTACCCTTTTTAATTCCTCCAGAACAATTTTACTCTTGGTCTTGTGGCTCATCACATTGTCTTCCTCAAGAAATCTGGCGTCCGTGCTAACGATCACCCTCTGATCTCTAGGACTATAAAATAAACCGCCTTTTGTTCCTCTAGGATAGCCAACGAACATGCGTACTTCTATATGAGGTTCCAACTTACCAGCATCTGCCTTTAGCACATGTGCTGGACTCCCCCATATCTGAATATGTCTTAGACTTGGCTTTCGCCCAGTTCACAATTCTGTGGGAGTAGAAGGCACTGATTTAGATGGAACCAAGTTCAGAATGTACACCGCCGTATCTAGAGCATATCCCCAGAACAAATCTGGCAATTCAATATAACTCATCATCGATCTAACCATCTTCATAAGAGTTCTATTCCTTCGCTCTGCTACACCATTCTGCGGGGGTGTGTCAGGTGCAGTCAATTGGGATTGAATCCTAACCTCTGATAGGTAATTCCTAAACTCTCCCAAGAGGTACTCGCCACCACGATCAGATCATAGTGTCATCCTTATCTTGAATAATCATCTATGAAAGAGATGAAATATTCAAAACTACCTCTTTACTGGATAGACATATGACCATACGAATCAGAATGATCCAATTCCAACACATCTTTGGATCTATACCCCATGGCCTTGAAAGGCCTCTTGGTCATCTTACCCTCCAAGCAAGATTCGCAGGTTGGGAAATCTTCCACCACTAATGAACCCAAAGGTCCATCAGCTATCAACCTTTGAATTCTGCTTAGGTTAATGTGACCAAGCCTAAGATACCAAAGATATGTTTGGTTCATCTTCGAAGGTTCTTTTCTCTTATTGGAATTAGAAGATGAGTTATTAATTTCAATATGCATCGTGGGAGGTTTTGGTTCAAGTGTGTACAAATTTCCTATCAATGTACCCGAACAGATAATGCCCCTATCTCTTATTATAACAACTCTGTCATTAAAAGAAATAGAATATCCATCCATAAACAATTTAGAAACTGAAAATAAATTCTTTCTAAATAAAGGTACATAAAGGGAATTTCCCAGAACCAAAGTTTTTATTTTTCTCAAAAGATAAATAAAACATCTCCCACTGCAATAGCCGCAACCTTCATGGCATTTCCCAAGTAAATGGTAATCTCTCCCTCATCTCGTCGTCGGGTTTCCTGGAACCCCTGCAAAGTATTGTAGACATGATCAGAGGCTCCCGTATCTACACACCAGGTGTTGGTAGATCACACCGCTAACCATGTTTCAACGACTAGACCAAAGGATTTACCTTTGTTCTGTTTTGGATTGGGATAGTCCTTCTTCCAATATCCATCCTTCTTACAAGTGAAGTACTTGCCTTTCGGCTTCTTCACTCATCCTTGAGTTCCTCCCACCACCTTTGCTCCACCTTATTTCTTCTTCTTCTCGCCTTTCGGCTTTAAGTAGAAACCTTTTGGGCAACCATGGCAGAAGCCTAGCAAGCCTTTCTGTCGACTGGAGAATGATATTGACCTAGGTTTCCCGATCGATCTCAGCTCCAAGGACTTCTAGCTAATTCGCAGGCTTAGGAGGATACTCTTCGAAAAGTACATATTTGTACTCCTCGACAGTTAAGATAATATCTAGATTCTTTTCCAATCAACATAATTTGGGTACAGTAAACTTATTTTCCTTAAGTATCACAACAAGTGGACTGAAAGTCATTTATGAAAATCCTAAGAATCACATAGATCATTACTTTAGATTTCAAAAAATTATTGATTCCTCAAACAATAAAATTTTAAAATCAACCAACACCTCTAAACACCGAGAATATTGCATGCCACGATCGTGTGGACGTATACGAATTCTACATTTTTAAGAGGAGGTTTTACCCATTAATTTTACTATCTTGTCAACCTAACTTTTTGACAAATAAAATTAATAGTTGGTTTCTCTTTGGCCCTACAAATAAAAGCAGTGACTCCGATGGCGAGGATACTTATATTTGTATCTAAGTGTTCACCATTACTCGATACCAAGGTAATTATCTCGGGTTATGTGCCTTCCGATGAGGAAGTACACACGCACCTAAATAATTTTCTATAACCATATCCGACCCTGTGATCCGCAAATGAACTCATCCGATGGGGAGGAAGGCACTCAGAGCCGACGTGCAAGTTTGCTTGCATCACATGTCAAATCGTAATGGAGGCCATGGGAATTTATAAAAATATCCCTCTCCCACTTAGTAATTTAAAATGAGGAATTTTCCTAGCCTACGACATTCATATCAAACAAAAAGCAATAAATATGAAAAATAAATTATTTTCTAACTATTATGGCTTTTGTCTTCAATATGTCTCCCGTCGCATCGCCATCTCGTCCGCTCCTCCTACGCCATGTACGAGCCATCCGGAGATCCAAGCCGAGACTAAAACCTATTTTAATTTACATCCATCGATCCTATACTCCACGAGGGAGTGTACATGAAATCTAGATCGAAAGTAAACTAAAATAAAGAGTGGCTAAACAATGTCGTATCTAATTTACAAAAAATCAAATACTAGCTTCGTCAACCCCGAGGATTCAATAAAATAAATATTTACACACATACAATCACATACACACATATGTCCATAATAGTCGGATCTTATGCCTGCAACCAAAGAGTTAAACTATGCATATCCTACTATTATCCGACACATATAATATATGAAAAAGTGCATAAAAATTAACCGAATCCTAAACACACAAAACCGGAAACCTTGGCTCTGATACCAATTGAAGGTTTGGTTTCATTGATCCGTGAGAGGAAACTTCGCTTCCTACTTCACCTTGGTCATTTGTTCATGGCGATCCCATCGATGTCCCCAGATTTAAAAAATTTAATCCTAGACAAAAAGGGATTACCCAAACAACCAAGTCATCATCGTGCTATTCGTTTAGAGACGTCACTTGAACAAACACGCTGTTCAAGCGACCAACCTCTATTCTACGATTAGCCGCGGAATAGACGATGTCCGGATCGCCGGTTTTCATGTTTATCTTCGGGATCCAAGTATTATTTAGCCACATACATAAAGTAAACATGCTCATAATTGGAAAAACAAATACAAGCAAGTAACCATCCACACAAAACATGCATATAATTGAAAAGCAATTATAAACATAATACAAAAGAACATTAATCAAAATAAACAAGATTATACCTCTTGTTATACCTCTTGATCTTCTATTGTATGTCCTTCCTCCTTTTGGACGTCGTGTGGGTGACGATCTACCAAAAGTTGAAGCCTCCTAGATAACCAATCTTCCTTTCCTTGTTCACTCCGAACAAAGGAAGATCCTAAAACAAAACTCATCTTCCTATCTAGAACCGGCCACCAAGTCAATAAACTCGATGTTGCCGCTGGCCAAGGAAGAGAACATGGAGTATGGAAACCAACCAAAGGAGAAACAACAAGGGCATGGGCGCCGGCCAACACTTGGAGAAGAGAAAGGTAAACACTCCTTCTCCTTGTTGTTGCCCAAACCCTAAACTAAGCTCTCCTAATTTCCGGTCAAGGATGAAGGGAAGGAGAATAGGTTGAGCTCCGGCCAAGGTAGAGGGAACAAGATAGTGGCCGGCCAACATTAGGAAGAAGAAGAAGAAGCTTCCTCCCCTTGTTGCCACCCACCAACAATCCTCAAAACCTAACCCTAGCCGCCCAATCCTATTCCTATCCCAACTAGGATTCCTAGCCTCCAAAGGAAGCAAACCCTAATGCCATCCATCATAAGCCATAGTGTTGGGATGTATACTGAAAGCCTAGCTCTTTTGTATGAACATCTTTATTTTGAAATAAGAATCACATGATCATTGTTTGCACACGGGGAGATGGATGTACAAATAATATATGGAGCCCATATTAATTTATGGGGGTTGGTGAGGTAATTCAATGATGATCCTCTAGTGGAATGGAACATCATTGATGGATCAAGTTTGTGTGGTTCTGATCCATCGGGTGGCCAAGATCCAACTCCTCCTCATGGTCCCTATTGTAGCCTATTAACACCTCATGAAGTCTAGATCAAATGATGGAAAACAAACCTCTAGATCCGACGGTTGGGATTAAATCCCTAGAATCGACGGTGGAGATTAAATCTCTAGATCCGACGGTTGGGATTAAAACCCTAGAATCGACGGTGGAGATTAAATCTCTAGATCCGACGGTTGGGATTAAAACCCTAGAACCGACGATTGAGATTAAATCTCTAGGTCCGAAGGTTGAGATTAAATCTCTAGATCCGACAGTTGAGATTAAATCTCTAGAACCAATGGAGGAGATTGAACCAAGGCCTAAACCTAACTCTATATATATGGGCTTAGGCTTGGGCGGCAAAGTGAATGGAAAAACCTAATTGAGAGAAGGTGGCTTGGGCGGCAAGAAATAGGAGGAGGTTAGGGTTAGGGTTTGGTTCATTGTGTTGGGCGGCAACAAGAAGAACAAGCTTCTTCTTCTTCTTCCCAATGATGGCCGGCAACCCTTTTCTCCTCTTCCCTCCTTGGTTTAGCCGGCGCCCAAGCTTCTCCCTTCCTTCTATGGCTTAGGTTGGATGGCATTAGGATAGCTTCCCTTGGGCGGTAATCAAGTCCTAGTTGGGATAGGATTGGGGTTGTGTGGCTAGGGTTAGGGTTTTGGGATTAGGGTGGGTGGCAACCAGAAGATGAAGATCCTTTTCTTCTTCCTACTAAGTGTTGGTCGGCCACTATCCTTGTTCCCTCTACCTTGGCCGGAGCTCAACCTATTCTCCTTCCCTTCATCCTTGGCTGGAAATTAGGAGAGCTTTGTCTAGGGTTTGGGCGGCAACAAGGAGAAGGATTGTTTTCCTTTCCTTTCTCCAAGTGTTGGCCGGCGCCCATACCCTTGATGTTTCTCTTTTGGTTGGTTTCCATACTCCATTTCATCTTCTTTGGCCGGCGGCAACATCGAGTTTATTTACTTGATGGCCGGTTCTAGAAAGGAAGATGAGTTTTGTTTTAGGATCTTCCTTTGTTTTTAGTGAACAAGGAAAGGAAGATTGGTGATCTAGGAGGCTTCAACTTTTGGTAGATCGTCGCCCACACAACGTCCAAAAAGAGGGAGGACATACAATAGAAGATCAAGAGGTATAACAAGAGGTATAATCTTGTTTATTTTGATTAATGTTCTTTTGTATTATGTTTATAATTTCTTTTCAATTATATGCATGTTTTGTGTGGATGCTTACTTTATGTATGTGTTGATTATACTAGTTTACATTTGTATAATCATGGACCCCGAAGATAAACACAAAAACCGGCGATCCGTCCGTCGTCTCTTCCATGGCTAACCGACTAGAAGAGTTGTGTTGCTTGAACAACTAGTTTGTTCAAGCGATCACTCATGTCGTTAGCACGACGATGAATTGGTTGTGCTTAGGAAACTCATCCCATCCGGATTAGTTTTCATTTGTTGAAAATTTTAATACGGGGACATGGGAGCCGATGAGCCTCCGAGGAATAGCACATTGCCAACACATAGATGAAAGGGAGAAGCTTGGGCACCGGCCAAACCATGGAGAGAAGAAGAAGAAAGGGTTTCGGCCACCTAAGGAAGAAGAAGAAGAAAAACTTTCCTTAATTGTGGCCACCCAAAACCCTAATCCTCCCTCTCTCTTGCAGCCCAAAACCCTAGCCCCCTCTCTTCTTGTTGTGTTGTTGCCGCCCACCCCTAGTCCACCCTTTTATAGAGTTAGGGATAAGCCTTGGTTTAATCTCCACCATTGGTTCTAGGGATTTAATCTCAACCGTCGGATCTAGAGATTTAATCTCAACCGTCGGATCTTAGAGATTTAATCTCTTCCTTTGGATCTAGAGTTTTGTTTCTATCCATTGGATCTAAGCTTCATGAGGTGTTAATAGGCTATAATTGGGACCATGAGAAGGAGTTGGATCTTGGCCACCCTTGGATCAAGCCCACATAAAGTCCGATCCATTAATGATTATCCATTCCACTAGAGGATTATCATTGATCTACCTCACCAACCCCCATAAGTTAATATGGGCTCCATATATTATTTGTACATTTTCTCCCCGTGTTTAAGATCTCGAATGTCCGTCGATTAATTAATTTACTGACCATTAATTAATCAACATCTAACTCCATAAGTAGTACCACTCCACCTTTTCATCATGCCGGACCAAGTCCACCTGCAGGGTTTACATTATGAACCTTATGAGCTCCTCAAGGGGACATCATCATCCTAATATATAGGACACGGTTTCCTCCTATAATCAATGGCACACCATATAAATAATATCATCTCCCAACTTACCGAGCCTATCGATTTAATCTATAAATCTTGCCCATTGGCAAATCAAAGAGATGAATACTAAGTATATGTGCCCGTTATTATATCGGGATTAAGAGCATGTAAAAATAATATCTGAGGTCCGATTCGATTATATAGTCAGCAATAAATTGAATCACCTCTAAGTTGGTCCTGCTCAATACACACAAAGTGCATTAGTGTGATTCTATGGTCAAGACAAACCAATACCAAATCACACTACAACCATTCCGATGGTTTGTCCAAAGCCATATCGGTTGTGAGCAATTACTTATACTTTACAAGGAGCCGATAACATGATCTCCCGTGTGACACCACACACCAAGTTATCTACAATGTAATGTATTAGACAATATTGCATAACCATCAAAATGCAAACAATGATCATGTGATTCTTATTTCAAAAATAAAGATGTTCATACAAAAGATAGACTTTTTAGTATACATCCCTACACTTACCTCGAGCTTACCTTTGTAGCTTCGCTTTTGTTCTCCACCTGATTTCTTCGACTCCCTTCGAAGTCCTCCCGGTGTCACCCGACCACCACGGTTTCTTAGCACGAGAACCTCCGAGTGTCGCCGTCCTTTAGATTAGCTTAGCATTCTTGCACACTTGATTTAGCTAGTGAGATAACAAAATGAACTTAACTTTGTGTCTTTTCTATAATCAAAACTTAGATTCAATTTGGGTGCCTACTGCACCAACAATCTCCCCCTTTTTGATCTACGGAAAACCAACACAAAGTTAAGGAAATAAATTTAATGTATTAAGTGAATTGAATATCATGAAGCATGAATATGAAATATGAAAATGTATACTTAACTTAATAAGTTAAGTAAGAGTATGAGAAAAACTCTTTTTCAAGTCCATCCCCTTGATGTTTGCTACTTAAAAAGTTAAGTAATCAAAAATTACTTAACGTTGGCCTTAGTGTTTAAAATAAGTTCATTTTAAGTAATCAAAAACTTAATTTTTGATTTCTTAACCTTGGCCTTTTCCTCCCCCTTTTGCCATTAAGAAAGCTTAACCATAAAGGTTAAGTTTAAAGAATTTAAGTTAAGTTAAGTAAAGATTAAAAAGTTAAGTTAAGTAAACAACCTTTACTTAACTTAGGCCACTAAAAAAAATTATGTCTTAGGTTAAGTTATCAAAAAATTGATCCCTTAACTTTGTCCTTTTCTCCCCCTTTTGCCATAAATCGAAAAAAGCGGGGGGTTTTGAAAAACACAATTTTTGAATTTTGTCGTAAATTAAGTTTTAAGTCCAAGCATGTTCCAAAATTTTGAAAATAGTAGTTTAAACATAAGCTCATCTATTTGTATGTTCAACTCTATTTGACTTGATTGATATGGAATAATCAACAAGTCCTTATTAGAGTTGATTAATTTATGTAATTATACTCCATGGTTCATGTCGATGCACTAGATCTACATCTGGAACTAGGAGTAAGTTCCTAACATCTCAAGCCCATCTACGTGGCTAAGTACACAAACACATTAGTCCTATATGTTGTGACATGTGTTGGCTCCATAAATCTATAGGTATATGATTTCTAGGGTAAACCTTAAGCTAGTTCCATTGGCATAAAAAATAAAGCAGAGTATATAAAAAAATATAAATTTAAAGTCCTACTCTATTATGCACATGTCTAATTTACGTCTAAGTAGACTAAATTCGGCTACGGGTAGAGGTTTGCTAGGTTCAATTTGGACTCCACATATTCGAGTTGTATGGTCCCGTTAGCTACATGTTCTCGAATAAAGTGGTGTTTGACCTCTATATGTTTTGTCCTAGAGTGGCATATAGGATTCTTGGTCAAGTTGATTGAACTAATGTTATCTATGTGAATTTTAGTATTGTTGAAGTTTAACTTGAAGTCTTGGAGAGTGTGCTTCATCCAAAGAAGCTGAGCCACACACTCACCCATTGCGACGTATTCGGTTTCGGTGGTAGATAAGGCAACACAGTGTTGCTTTCTATTGTACCAACTCACTAGACTCGAGCCGAGAAGTTGACAACAACCACTCGTGCTCTTTCTATCGAGTTTACTACTGGCATAATCTGAGTCGAAGTAGCCGATTAGTTCAAACTCGGTAGATCTAGGGTAGCAAATACCTACACTTAGTGTACCCTTTAGATATCTAAGGATACGCTTAACAAATGTTAGGTGCGACTCCTTGGCACAAATTTGAAATCTTGCACACATACTTACTGCGAATAATATATCGGGTCGACTCGCAGTTAAGTAAAGGAGACTCCCTATCGTGCTTCTATAGTATTTTAGGTCAATAGGTTTTCCTTCTACATCTTCTCCTATATTAACGTTTGTTGCCATAAGTGTATTAATTGTTTTAGCATTTTGCATCCCGAATCGGTTAATTAATTCCTTAGCGTATTTTTGTTGATGTAGATAGATTCCTTCTTTAGTTTGTTTAATTTGTAATCCTAGGAAGAAATTTAATTCTCCTACTAAATTCATTTCAAATTCACTTTCCATTTGTGAAATGAACTCGTTTAGTAGGATTGAGTTAGTTGTTCCAAATATTATGTCATCTACGTAAATTTGGGCTATAAAAATTTCTTTGCCTACGGATTTTACGAAAAGGGTCGGGTCGACTAAGCCTTGGCTAAACCCTTTAGACTTAAGGTATACTGAAAGCCTCTCATACCAAGCTCTAGGAGCTTATTTTAGTACATATAAGGCTTTCTTGAGTTTAAACACATAGTCGGGTTTATCTAAGCTTTCGAATCCTGGGGGTTGACTAACGTACACTTCTTCCTTAATAAGTCCATTCAAGAACGCTAACTTGACATCCATTTGAAATAGTTTAAATCCTCGATGTGCAGTGTATGCCAACAACATTCGGACGGATTCTAATCTAACTATGGGAGCATAGGTCTCATCATAATCTAACCCTTCTACTTGACTAAAACCTTTCGCGACCAATCTCGCTTTGTTTCTAACTATTTCACCTTTGTCATCAAGTTTATTTCTGAATACCCACCTTGTTCCAATAATTGATTTATCTTTAGGTGGTGGTACTAATTCCCAAACTTTGTTCCTAGTAAATTGAGCTAGCTCTTCTTGTATTGCAATAATCCAATCGGGATCAAGAAGAGCTTGTTCAATTGCCTTGGGTTCGATTTTCGAAATCGATGAGATTTGACTAAGGTTTCGATATGACTCTCTAGTTTGAACCCCTATGTTAGGATCACCTATCACTTGGTCAATAGGATCATTTGATTGAATCCTAGACTGACTCGGGTTAGGATTAATACTAGACTCGATTTCGTGGTCAGAGTCGAGTCTGGTATGAATTGGTTCATCAGTTGGTTTTACTACGGGTTTTGTGGGTTCATGTCCTTCATCGAATACTACATTAATGGTTTCCTTGATTTTAAGGCTTTCATTATTGTAGACCCTATAGGCTCTACTTGTGGTTGAGTATCCTAGGATGATTCCGGTGGTTGTTTTGGTGGTGAACTTTCTTAGGTAGTCCTTAGTGTTTAAGATATGTACCTTACATCCAAATACCCTAAAGTATTTAATGTTAGGCACTTTGCCATGGTAGGTTTCGTATGAGGCCTTAAGGTGCCTCTTCACCAATAGGATTCTATTTTGGACATAACAAGTCATACTAATGGCTTCTGCCCAAAATCTATCAGGTAGTTTGTACTCGTTCAACATGGTTCTAGCGACTTCTTGTAGGGATCTATTTTTTCGCTCGACTAGACCATTTTGTTGTGGGGTTCTAGGACAGGAGAATTCATGGTGGTATCCGTTTAGATTACAGAAGTTGGTGAACCTATGATTTTCAAAATCACCACCATGATCGCTTCTAAGTCTTTTAATCTCAAGGTTCTTTTGGTTTTCAATTAGCTTACACAAGTTGGTGAGTTGGTCTAAGATATCACTTTTGTGTTTAAGGAACCTAACCCAGGTAAACCTAGAATAGTCATCAATTATGACTAAGAAAAATTGACTTCCATTTAGTGACTTGGCTCCATGAGAATCGAATAGATACAAATGTAGGAGCTCAAGCACACTTTTGGTTCATTCTTGGTTAGTTAGTTGATGTTGTGCCCTAGGTTGTTTACCTTGTTGACAAGCATTACAGATTTTATTGTCCAAGTTATTAAGGTTAGGCAATCCTCTAACTAAGCCACTCTGACTCATCTTGTGAGCGAGTCTTGGGTGCGAGTGACCGAGTCATCGGTGCCACAACCAACATTCCTCTTGCTGTGTCATAAGACACTTGGTTGAGAAATTAGATAAGTTAATTGTGTAGATGTTGCTATTCCTAGTTCCTTTAAGTATTGTTTTAGAGGTTTCATTAGTTTTAATTAAGCATTCATTTTCTAGGAATATAATCTTATAGTTATTATCACACAATTGGCTTACAATAAGTAAATTATATTCAAAATCTTCGACTAATAACACATTCTGAATTTTAAAATTAGAGTTTAGCTCAATATCACCTGATCCAATGATTTTGAGCTTGTCGTTGTTTCTGAAAGATACTGATCCTTGTCATTTGAATCTATGCTTCGAAAATTTAAGTTGGTCTCTGGTCATATGTCGGGAGCATCCACTGTCCAACATCCATTGATCCTACACATATAGTAGTTGGATCGGATATTGAAATTTAAGAGTTGGTTGAAGATTATTAGTCCTAGAATCATCTCACCCTTTTCTTCATGATCAAACACATAATCCTTATGTGTTCTTGTGAGATGACTTCAATTTTACTTGATTAAATTTAATGAATTGAAACTAGTCAACCTTGGGTTAGATTCGGATTTAACTCTAAGCTCATCAAGTCACCTTTTCAAGAATTTGGCTTCCAGGTTGTGGCGAGACACAGGGGCCTTCTTTGATCGGAAAAATGACAACTTCCTTAGAAAAATCCAAGTTCAAGAAAATGATAATTTTATTCACCTAAGATCACTTCCTGGTCTAACTAGTTTAGGATAGGGTGAAGTAGGTTCAGCTAGTTCCACTTAGTCGAGTGCACCGAGCTAGATACGCCTTATCTAACTCGGACACACAAGACTTCGCTTCCCTAGTGTACTATCATCTCACCGCGTCTTGATACTATGTTGTCAAGTGTTGACAAATTATAGATCCTATATAACCATTCTAAAAATAAAAATAAAAATACCTAAGCATGCAAAGTCTATTTTCAAGTAATAGCATAAACAAATTTAATATCGGCTTCCCCTGGACCTTTGAATTGATTCGGTCTTTCTACGTAGTGGATTTAGTCCTTAGGTACCCAGTATTTATTATATCCTAGTTGAGAAATCAAAGTGGTCTTAGGGACCCATGCTTGGATTTGTTTTTTATTACGATTTACAATCGACATATACGACCTGTTAATCGTATTTGGTCTAAATCCAAGTCCGGCCTTGTTGTACATGGCCCTTTGTGATCCAAGTAAAAGGCCAAGTCCCTTAGATCCCAAAGTAAACCATTCCAACATATGCCTAAGATCTTCAACTTGTCCTTTCAAAAGTGAGTTCTCAACTTCGAGATTTTCAACTCGAGTTGAGTCCTCCTCTTGAACTTGACTAGTCGAAGAGGTTAAGGAGACTTCGTGTTTAAGGAGTTTAACTTACTCAACTAAAGTCTCGACCTTGGACTCGAACTTAGCTAATTTTCTAGTTAAGAATTTGATTGCATTATACAACGTACTAATTAAGGACCGACTTACCTTAAGTGAACCTTTTGAACCGAATGCGTATCCGTGGCTTGTCTTGAATAGTGATTCGTCGTCAGATCCAGAATCGGACTCTTCCTCAGATTCAGACTCTTGCTCAGGTTCGGTCGGTTTGGCCATGAAGACAAGGTTGTCGTCTTCCTTCTCTGATGATTCTTCCCATGTGGCATTGAGTGCTTTCTTGAACTTAGGTGCTTTGTTCGTGAGTTTCGGACATTTCGACTTGATGTGTCCGAACTTGTTACATTCATAGCATCTAAAATTAGAATTCACTTTAGCCTTACCTTCTTTGTATTGGATGATGGGTCGTCTTCGACTTTTGATCATCTTCCGAACTAGATTTACTAGTTCGGTTTCCATCTCATCATCTACCTCTGACTTGTACTCGTCTTCTTCCTTCGGGGGTGGTTTACTTGTGGGCTTCTTCTTTGGCCCTGCAAATAAGGCAATACCTTTCTCGGGAGCTGAGTTAGACTATTCATGTAACTCGAATTCAGAAAATAACTCATCTAATCTAATCTTGGAAAGGTCCTTAGAAACCTTGTAGGCATCGACCATTGATGCTCACAAGGTAGTCCTAGGAAAAGCGTTGAGAGCATACCTTATAAGGTCCCGATTTGTGACCTTCTGTCCGATGGAGTGTATGCTATTGATGATGTCTTGTATGTGGGCGTGTAGTTGGGTTGCCGTCTCGTGTTCCTGCATCTTAAGGTTATATAATTTATTGAACAAGAGGTCTCTTTTACATACCTTTGCATCGTCGGTTCCTTCATGTAGCTCTACGAGCTTATTCCATAGGTCCTTCACACTGATGAAGGGGCCGACACGGTTGAGCTCCTCTTTGGACAACCCACACTGTAGAATTTGTGTAGCCTTTGCATGACTTCCACTTGGCGCTTCATGGAATTTGTCCATTGATCATAATCCAACGATTCACCAACTTCATAGTAGGAAGTGTGAACCCGATTTGGATTACGATCCACATCTCGATTTAAATTTTTAGAAAGCATTCCATCTGACCCTTCCAGTAACAGAAGTCATCTCTATTGTAAAATGGAGGTTGGACGGTGCTAAACCCTTTGAGATGGGCCATTTAGAAAGAAGAAAATACCTCGCAACGACAAAAACAAACGAATGTACCAAGACTTTCGTCTTGGATTAGTAGTGCGGGAGAACGAAATTAAATGAAACAAAAAAGTCTTAAAACCAAAAAGTCTTAAACCTTTTTTGGAGGCTTAGAATTGATGAAAATGGTGAAGAACACTTCTTCTTTTATAGCCTTTGAGAACCCTAAACATTGAGCTCAAGTTTTATCACCAAAGGTCACCTCACCCTAAGATAAGGGGATGAAGTTTGACTCTCCTCGAAGCTGGAAATTCAAATGGCAGTCGATTGATGAAAGATCAGTCGTCTGTTGGCTAGGGTTTTTGACTGCATCAAGAGTTAGCTCGAAAATGATACTCAAATAAGTGTTTTCGACGGCCACTAACCATCCAATCTCGACATAGACCTTCCATGGGAAGTCATGGTCAGATCGTCGCATAAGGACTTCCCCGTACAGAGGACTCGACCTTACATCACTCACTCACATGAGCTTACCTCGAGCTTACCTTTGTAGCTTCGCTTTCGAACTCCACCTGATTTCTTCGACTCCCTCCAAAGTCCTCTCGGTGTCACCCGACAACCATGGTTTCTTAGCATGAGAACCTCCGGGTGTCGCCAACCTTTAGCTTAGCTTAGCATTGATGCACACTTGATTCAACTCGTAAGATAACAAAATGAACTTAACTTTGTGTCTTTGTTATAATCAAAACTTAGGTTTGATTCGGGTGCCTACTGCACCAACATATTTTGCTAATGGTTCTTGGGGCGATTTGAAGGGAATTGCTGTTGCATTCCGATCCATCAAGAGCAAACCAAAGCAATCAACAAGCAAGCAATCCAAAGCTTTTAGTGTAAAGTTTTCTTTACTTGTATTTGTGTATTGCTTAGTTTACTTGATGTATTTCATTATATTACTTTTGTAATTATTTGTACGAGGTTTCTCCACCTCCATATTATTCCAAAAAGGAGTGTATTGATTTGTGGTGGTGTTTGCATCACTAGAGCTCATTTGAGTTCACCCCGTATAGTAGGAACCCTAAGGTTCCGAACCATGTTATATCGCGGTGTTTGTGTTTGTGTGCTTGTATTGTTGTTATCGTGTTATTTGTTATTTGTATTCCGCTGCGCTAATGACAATTGTAGACAAGCAACACGATCGAATTCCATCGACGTAGCTCAACACTATTCACCCCCCTCTAGTGGTCATACGATCCCCTACAAGGGAAAATAGCTATCTAGCCCATAGACTGTTATAGGAGGTGTAAGAGCTTGAGTTAGTTTTCAACACTTAGAAAAAATATTAATTACAACAAATTTGTCATACCTTAGAAAGAATACCACTGCCACAAGAAAGAAGAAATTCTGATTAAGTATAGAAAACCACTATAATAAATACCATTGCCAAGAAGAATTTGAGTAGATGCAAAAACCCTTAGAAATATTAACAGTCTTAGTTAGCCCCGTTCTGAATCAGACATACAATGCCTTTAGAAAAATTTGATAACCTTCCAATTTTGCTCGAGATGTAGAATGCCTTATAAAAAATTATATAGCCCTTCGTCAAAGAACATTAAATAGCCTAAAACCCGTAGGTGTAAAATGCTTTAGAAACATTAATAACCCTTCCTTGCAAAAGAATCATTAGATAACCTTGAAATTATGTATTAGGCGCAAGATGCCTTAGGAAAAAATATTTATAACCCCTGCAAGAGAACAAATTCCTTAAGAAAAATATAAGGGTTTATAAAAATTCTAAACCACATTTACTCCACATCTCGACCATCATACTTACTCCCTACTTCCTTCTTAAAAGCCACTACCCTCACTAACACTCTACCGCTCAACCTCTACTTGTGCTTGAAACCCTAGGTTCCTCTTTCTCCAACACCTTCAAACTCTCTGCAACCAACTCTTCTCCATGGCTTCCTCTTCCTCCACCATTCCCTGGTATGAAACCACGCCCAACCACCTAACCCTCAACAACTCGTTCTTCCTTCATGAACCCAAATACATCCCCAAGGGTTTCACCGCTATAATCCCTAATGGCAACCAACGACATCATCTTCCTCTGCTCGGCACCAGCACCCTTTTCACAGGGCAGATAGAAGGACGTCTCCACCTTCCTATCCCAAAACCTCTCTTTCACTTCTTCCTATACCCTTCCTCTTTAAGATGAAAAGAAACTCTTCAAACTCTCTGCAACCCCTCTCTTCAATTCCCCGTCCTTGGTTTACCTTCACTCGTTCCAAAATGGTAGGAAAACACTGTCGATCTCTTTCTTCTCAACTACAACTTCCTACAAGATTTCATATGATTGTAGCTAACTCCACTGAGCATCCTCATCTACCTCCTGGCCACACCAAAGCTTTTTTCTTAGACCAAACAGAAGTTGGCCTATTTTTTCCTATTCATCCTTTCCTTTTAGAAGTTTCTGAATATTTTTCTATCCCTTTAAATCAACTAAGCCCCAACTCTTTCCATTTTATGCTAGGATTTTATCTTATCACCTCCTTTTTATCAATTACTCCTTTGGCCTTCCTTTTCCACTGCTTTTTCCAAATAAAATCATCAGAAATAGGCATTTTTTTCTTCCAAGCTCGGTCAGACTTTCAATTCCTTACTGGCATCCCTTCCTCACACAAAGGATGGAAGGAACATTACTTCTTTGTACACTCTCCCTCTCCCTTTTCTTTTTCCTCTATATGGTTAACCACTCTTCCTCCTCGCCCTTCCCTAGGCTCATACCGAGATAATGAAGAGTATCATATGATGACTCTATTCTTATTAGAAGAATGATTCAACTTGAACCAGTTATTGACCAGATCAGTACTATCATTAATCAGGACCAGCTATCCAGTGCAGTCGATTGGTATGCTCAGTAACTATCACTTTTGATTATATCTCTGTATACTATTATGACCTATGTAAATTTTTACTTCTTTCTTTTTCAGAATCATTATTACTGCAAGCTACCGAACATACTCCATCACCTTCCTGTATAAATCCTATTCAACTCCATCCCCGACAGCCAACACTTTCTATCTAACCCTTACCTACTCATCAAACTCCACAAACCCCTCTCCCTTCCTTCTCAACACCTGATCTGCCAGATTCCTTACTATCTAGTATTAACGAGGTCAACATACACTTTCTTTTACCTATTTTTCTCGATACTGTCATCTATTTCTGCAAGGTATCACAAGCATAACTCACTTAAACAACCAATTGGTGCAATACACTAATAATCTCAAAAAAGAATTACAAGAATGTCAAACCAGAGAATTGGCATTACAACAAGCCTATCAAAGACTTGAACGAGAACTACAAGCCTCCTATATAAAGGCACAAGCCAACCGAGCAAAACTATCAACCCTTCATTTCCAGACTTCTTACTTATAGAACACTCTAGATATTTTAAAACCCCAACCTCTTCAAGTAGGAACCAGTACTTCTTATGAAAATTCTTGAACTTTAGCTACTATAAATGACATGTTTCTAGACAGAGGCTTTGCCTTCCTTCAATGGGGCTTCCAAGATTGTATCAACTAATTCAAAGCAGTCGGCTATCCACCTCCCGAGCACTCTACCAACTTTTTGGATATGACAATACAATTGATCGTACTCATCTTGATTTACTATCTTTTCCTTTCCCTTCTAATACTGAAAAAATGTAACTTGTATTTATCATAACATTTTCAATACAATACATGACTTTTTCTACATTGTACTATTTAAAAGAACAAAACATAGACGTTACAATGTTTTCCACTAAAATAAGGACGTAAGTGATACACATTCCAAGGTCTTACTAAAAGCCTACCCTAAGCATCCTTCAAGTAATAAGCTCCCATTCCCGCTTGGCTCTCCACATGGAAGGGTCCTTCCCATTTGGGCCCTAGCTTACCCTTAGATCCATCGGGTAGCACTTTCCTTAGCACTAAGTCTCCCACCTGAAAAGAACGAGGCACTACCTTCTTATTATAAGATTTAATTACTTGCGATTTATACCTTTCAGCATTATATAAAGCAGCATCCCTCCTTTCTTGAATCAAGTCAATTCCATATGCCGAGCCACATTATTATCACTCGGGAAATAGGTCATCACTCGGCCAAACTCCACTCCCACCTCCACAGCCAATACTAAAGGGAGTTTCTCCTGTAGCCCTCCTAGGAGTAGTTTGGAAAGACCAGAGTACACTAGGTAACTCCTCTGCCCAGCTACTTCCCACATGCTCCAACTTTGTTTTTAGTTCATGTACTAATTCTCTATTGGTTACCTCAGTCTGTCCATTACTTTGAGGGTAGGCTACTGATGTAAATAATTGTTCAATCTTAAAATTTTGACACCATTCTGCTAACTTCTTACCCTGAAACTGTCGACCATTATCAGATATCAACCTCCTAGGAATACCGAAATGGCACAAAATATTTTTCCATAAAAACTTCAGTACCATCTGCTCAGTAATACGAGCTAAAGGCTCAGCTTCCACCCACATAGAAAAATAATCAATGGCTACTAGAAAGAACTTCTTTTGACCTATCCCGACCAGAAATGGCCCGACTATATCCATACCCCACTGATCAAAAGGACAAGCCGATACTACTGCCTTCTGATGTGAGCAAAACAAATAGGATTTTAGGAGTAGTTTTAGCACACATCTCATTACATTTTACTCTTGTTTCATGCATATTTTACTTTGTTTTGCATGCATTTCCTATTTTCTGATTTGGAGATCTGCTCTGTGTGTTTTTGTGTGAAAGACGACATTTTACAGGTTAAAAGGCACATTTTCGAAGCAAAAGGAAAGCATTCACTGGTATGAGCAAGGCTGCACACGACTTGTCATGTGGATTCCACACAGCCACAAAGCCAGCCCCAGCACCCCATACGACCGACCGTGTGGATTCCACATAGCCGTGTGGCGCTAAGGTAAGTTGACGTGACTAGGGTTTTTTCAGGGGATTTATGAGGAGTCGGCTACACGTCTATATAAAGGAAGCCACGCCCAAACCCTAGGGGGAGGCATGACGGCTAGGACGGCAAGAAGGTGCCCTAAAAAGCACCAAAGACTCGCAACGGGGAGGAAGGAAGAGGCTCGAGGATCGAATTCTATGTTCCAACACCATAGAGAACGACCAAGAGCACTATAATTTCATTCATAGATCCTTTTACATTGTAATGATTTATTCTATGATGCCTTGTGTCTCTTCTTTGTCGTCTATGGAGTAGATCTTTTGATTCTAAGATTAGGGAGTAGCTTGTGTATGTAGAACATGCTAGTCAGAATATATATTCTGTTCTGAATTTATATTTGCAATTGGAGTTGTTTGGATTGATGATAATTGTGTTTTGTTTCTCTATCTATTGTGAATAGCCGATACAGAGGATGATAGCCTTTGTATAAAAAATCTAGGAGAACTAAGGAGGAACCTTGCGATCATCCTCTCTTCGGTAATCGTAGATAGAAGAATGTGATGGAGTAGGAAACGAGACACGTTCTGACTCTTCATAGGGATTATTAGGACATCCTCATACCGTATAACCTATCTTTACAAGAAGGGCAGCCAAAGTAGAAGAAATTAACTCTAGAAGGGTTGAGGGACCTTAGGGATAGGGGGCTTGATGTGTTATTTTCCGCAAGTGTACGGTTGTCGTCAAGTAATAAAAATATCGATCCCACAGGGATTGGGACAATTACCGAATGATCATGATACCAAGTTATCTAGTCAATCAATTTGTGGATTAAGCAAAGAAACTGAGCAGTCAAGAACAACGAATGAGAAGAACGAGCTAAAAGTCAATAGTTCAGAAGAATCTCAGGATATGGGTTTCACCACGTCGATGATTTATAAGGTGATTTAATTCTTTCCTACCCCTGTTAGAGTTGTTTTGATGTAACCTATCCTAAGGTAAATCAACGGCCCCTTTCGAGGTCTACGCCAACTGTATCTATCAAACTTAATTTACCTGTCACGGTATTCGAGCGTAGGGGATCATAATCAGCTAAGGGTACCTGTCACGAGACCCCCGCAAACCTCCCTAGTCTTACCACCACTACTTGGTAAAAACTGGATTTGATAGATCCATTAAGTCCATAAGAGTTCCTTTAGAGTCTAAATTTCTTTACACGATAGGTTTGCACACGGGACCATAATCAGCTAAGGGGACCTATCACGAGACCCCCGCAAGCCCTCATAGATACACTACCGCTACTTGACATGAGTTAATCCCTAGTTGGTTCTAGGTTTTGGGAACTTGGGTTCACTGTTAGGTACTTCCCCTTAGCTCCTTAGGTTTATCAATAAGAATCCAAAAACCAAATAAAAAAAACAATAATTCAAGTAGTATAGATTACATCATCCATCATAAATCGTCAAGGGCTACTCCCCCATCCTAAGATTACAGGACACTATTCCATAGTCAAACAAGAATTGCTAGGGAAAGAAATTACAATACTTAGTGCCATCTATGTTCCTCCGTCATCGACTCCTTCATTCTCCTCGTTCTTGTGTCGTCCTCTTTACCCCCCGATGCCCCCTTAGGGTTAGAATATCTCCTCTTTTATAGCCTTGGCCTCCTCTTCAATTAAGGCAAAAGATTTTCCTTTAATTGAGACGAAGATCGCGACTTCGTCGAGTTGCTCGCAGAAAAGGATGTCTGGAATCAGGCCAACACGCCCATGCAAAATGAGGGCACAAGCGTGTCGTACATTTCTCACCGGCCATGTCAGCGCTTGAACGGGGCATGTCAGTTGCTGAACCAGGGCGTGTTGAGCGCTGGAACTCCTGACACGGACGCGTCACTGATAACATGCCTGTGTTGTTTTGATACGCCTGCTTCTTCGCCCTGTTAACACAAAAAACACCCAAAAGCAATCTCTTCGTCCAAAATATGCTAAACTTAACTGAATCATGACAAAATACATGCCTAGGACATGAAATGAGATAAAATGCATGCATATGGAGTAGTGAAAACATAGTACAATTTACACACATCAAAATCCCCTAGTCCTAAACTTTTGCTTGTCCTCAAGCAAAGAAAACACAAAAGACAACTTAATTGTGGAAATGCTAGACACCATCCAGAGGTATACAATCTGATCTTAATTTTATCAAATCATTCCTAGTTGCCAAGCTTGAAAGATCCCTATATAGTGCACGTGAAAAGTTGAACTAAAGTCATTGGACACCAATCCAGATTTGACATCCCTTCCATTGTAGAACATTCTTATTTCCGGCATAGAGGCACTTACCTGCCTTAATGCATGGATCATCCTTACCTAGCAACAAAAGGTCTCAAAGGAGCACTTTCTAAGAAGAAAGAAGGGAAAGAATTTATAGAGAGCATTTCCCCAGTAACTAGTTAGTCTCAAAGGGGCACCTTTTAGGTGTTTCCCCAGTAACTACTTGGTCTCAAAGGGGTGCTTGAAAACAATTCCAGTCTTTTTTTTTTCAAACCAAAACTTCTAGAGAAAGTGTTTCTCCAGTAACCAAATTGCACAGGAAAGTCACCAATGGAAAATCGAGTACTCGTCCGATATGGGGGATTTAAATCCTTTTTGGATACCTCAGACCTATAGACCGTGTTAGAAGTGAAATAGGGTTCTTATCAAATAGGCAAAAAGGAATATCATGATCCGACCAATGTTCAGTTGTATTACGCTAGATGATATAAAAATGCAATGTTATGATATATGAAAAGATGCAAACAAAAATAGCACTAACCAAACTAAAAATCTAAGTAGAGACAGCATAAGAAGTAAAGGATGCGCATCGAAACTCACAAAATAGCTCAAGTGCTCGGGACGGCTTTAGAGGGCTAGCCGCAACATAGGCGTGTCGGGCATCCTCTTATGCAAATACCCGACCCGTTTAAGCGCGGCATAGGCGTGCTTCCGTCCGACCCAGGCGTGCCGCAGGTGAGAAAAGTGTGACACGGGCGTGCTCGGCAGCACGCTCTACCTGTGTTGTCTTCGGGTAACCTCAACACGCCTGTGTTGTTCGGCATAGGCGGGTCGTGTCAATTTGGCACGCAGTGGCACGTTTAACATGTTGTGTCCTATAAACCTAAAAAAAATGTAAAACTCAAAATAAAATAAAAAAAATGACTAAAAAAAAAATAGCTTGGGTTGCCTCCCAAGAAGCGTTTGTTTAAGGTCGTTAGCTTGACCCCTCAGTTACTCCCTAGTTTTGGGGATATGGCTCGAGGAGTGTGCTCTGCCCCTCTTCCTCCCCAATCAGCTCAGTAGAATTGTTTGCGAAGTATCTCTTAAGTCTTTGACCATTTACTTTAAAAATTCCTATAGACTCACTGGATATATCAATAGCTCCATGAGGATAAACCTTTCAATTTTCGTATTTGAAACTTCTACTTGCCCGCTCGTTTGTGGATGATATGGTGAGGCTAGTTTATGGGTTACTCCATACTTCTTGAGAAGGCTTTCAAATTGTCTTTCGATAAAGTGTGGGCCTCCATCACTTATTACTGCTCTCGGTATTCCAAATCTTGGAAATATTATACTCTTAAAGAGCTTTATGACTGTTTTTGCATCACAAGAGGGGGATGGTAGAGCCTCAACCCATTTAGACACATAGTCCACTGCCACCAGTATATAGGTATTTTTATAGGAAGTAGGGAAGGGTCCCATATAGTCAATCCCCCAGACGTTGAACAATTCGACTTCCAATATCGAATTTTGAGGCATCTCATGTCTCCTTGATACGTTCCCGGTCCTTTGACAGCGGTCACAAGTCGTCACATAATTCCGAGAGTCTCTAAAAATATGAGGCCAATAAAATCATGCTTGCAAAACCTTTGCCGCAGTCTTGTCTGTGCTCGTGTGACCTCCATATGCTGAAGACTAACAGTGATACAATATATCCTCAATCTCTTCTTCGGATACACATCTTCGATATATAGCATCCGCCCCTTGCTTGAACAGGAATGGTTCGTCCCACACATATTGCTTTACATCCGAAAGAAACTTCTTCCTCTGATGATAACTCATGTGAGAAGGTATTATCCTGCAAGCTAGGTAGTTGGCAAAATCAGCATACCACAGAGCCTTGATTGTCCTGACCGCTAGTAGCTGCTCATCCGGGAAGAAATCATTAATAGCAAGATCATCGGCACTTCCTACATTTAATTCTTGATGAAGCCTCGATAGATGGTATGCAACTACGTTCTCCGTTCCTTGCTTGTTGTCTCAGATTTCCAAATCAAACTCTTGTAGAAGAAGTATCCACCGGATAAGTCTTGGCTTAGATTCCTTTTTACTCAGCAAGTATCTTATGGCTACATGATCTGTGTAAACTATCACCTTGGTCCCTATGATATAAGATCTGAACTTGTCGAAAGCAAATACTATAGCCAAGAGTTCCTTCTCTGTGGTAGCATAATTCATTTGTGCTTCATCCAATGTTTTATCAAGTAGTAGATTGCATACACCTTATGATCCTTCCTTTGTCCCAACATCGCCTACAAAGAAAATCACTTGCATCACACATAATTTCAAAAGGGAGACTCCAATCTAGAGGTTGCATTATTGGGGCGGTTGTTAATGCTTCCTTTAACCTGGAAAATGCATCAAGACAAGGATTATCAAAGTGAAACACAGCATCTTTAGCAAGCAAATTAGTTAATGGCTTCGAAATTTTTTAGAAGTCCTTGATGAACTGTCGGTAGAACCCTGCATGTCCTAGGAAACTACGCACTCCCTTTTCATCAGTTGGAGGAGGCAACTTCTTGATCACTTCAGTTTTAGCAATGTCCACCTCAATACCACGGTGTGAAACTAGGTGCCCAAGTACTATGCCTTCTCGCACCATGAAGTGGCACTTCTCCCAATTAAGAATTAAATTCATTTCCTCGCCAAAATCTTGATGTGTTATTTTCCGCAAGTGCATGGTTGTCGTCAAGTAATAAAAATATTGATCCCACAGGGATTGGGACAATTACCGAATGATCGTGATACCAAGTTATCTAGTCAATCAATTTGTGGATTAAGCAAAGAAACTGAGCAGTCAAGAACAACGAATGAGTAGAACGAGCTAAAAGTCAAAAGTTGAGAAGAATCTCAGGATATGGGTTTCACCACGTCGACGATTTATAAGGTGATTTAAATCTTTCCTACCCCTGTTAGAGTTGTTTTGATGGAACCTATCCTAAGGTAAATCAACGACCCCTTTCGAGGTCTACGCCAACTATACCTATCAAACTTAATTTACCTGTCATGATATTCGAGCGTAGGGGATCATAATCAGCAAAGGGGACTTGTCACGAGACCCCCGTAAACCTCCCTAGTCTTACCACCATTACTTGGTAAAAACTGGATTTGATAGATCCATTAAGTCCATAAGAGTTCCTTTAGAGTCTAAATTTCCTTTTCACGATAGGTTTGCACACGGGACCATAATCAGCTAAGGGGACCTATCACGAAACCCCTCGTAAGCCCTCATAGATACACTACCGCTACTTGATAGGAGTTAATCCCTAGTTGGTTCTAGGTTTCGGGAACTTGGGTTCACTGTTAGGTACTTCCCCTTAGCTCCTTAGGTTTATCAATAAGAATCCAAAAACCAAATCAAAACAAACAATAATTCAAGTAGTATAGATTACATCATCCATCATAAATCGTCAAGGGCTACTCCCCCATCCTAAGATTACAGGACACTATTCCATAGTCAAACAAGAATTGCTAGAGAAAGAAATTACAATACTTAGTTCAATCTGTGTTCCTCTATCGTCGACTCCTTCGTTCTCCTCGTTCTTGTGTCGTCCTCTTTACCCCCCGCCGCCCCCCTTAGGGTTAGAATATCTCCTCTTTTATAGCCTTGGCCTCCTCTTCAATTAAGGCAAAAGATTTTCCTTTAATTGAGACGAAGATCGCGGCTTCGTCGAGTTGCTCGCATAAAAGGAAGTCTGGAATCAGGCCAACACGCCCATGCCAAATGAGGGCACAGGCATGTCGTACATTTCTCACCGGCCGTGTCAGCACTTGAACGGGGCGTGTTGAGCGCTGGAACTCCTGACACGGACGTGTCACTAATAACACGCCTGTGTTGTTTTGATACGCCTGCTTCTTCGCCCTGTTAACATGAAAAACACCCAAAAGCAGTCTCTTCGTTCAAAATATGCTAAACTTAACTAAATCATGACAAAATACATGCCTAGGACATGAAATGAGATAAAATGCATGCATATAGAGTAGTGAAAACGTAGTACGATTTACACACATCAGGGCTCCCATGTTGGTGCAATCGGCCCAGGTCACGATTAGCCAGACTCGAGTTTGACTAGAACTATATTTTGATTTTAGACAAAATGTATGACATGGGATTGTCATGGGAAGTCCAACATGGGTTGGCCACGTAAATCCAAGTGTGTAACCTTGGTGGTGAAAAGTCCAAGCATGGGGCTTGGTGTTGGGAAAATCCAAGCATAGGGCTTGGTGTTGGTAAAGTCCAAGTGTGTAGCCTTGGTAATGGGAAGTCTTGAGGACTTGGCAAGGTCACTAGTCTCATAGGCTCAGGGTCCTTGAGTCGGTGAAGGATAACATTACGAATCCATGCGCTTGGTGCATCCGAGGGACCACCGGACAGGGAGCGAATGGAGTGAGGCCCAAGGAAAGCAGACTTCAAGGGAAAAAGACGTGAAGGATAGCATTGCGAAGTCGTGCGCTTGGTGCATCTGAGGAGCATAGGCCGAGGGAAGAGAGCTTCGGTGGGGAACTCCATGAGAGGATGAGGTGGACTTGGCCAAGTGGCTAAGACTGAGTGTCGGATGCTCAAACAACTTGGTGTTTGAGATTTTACCTGACATCAGTCGACTGGCATGGGTGTCAGTCGACTGCTCCAAGTCAAATGAGTTCGACTGGTGTTTGACTAATATGGTTCTACCTGAATAGTCGACTGCCAAGGGTTGGCAGTCGACTGTCGACACCATCAGTCGACTGTCAAGGGATGGCAGTTGACTGATCAGGGTGAATTTGGGCACAGAAGGTTTTCCAGTCGAGTGCTCGCATCGAGCACTCGACTGATGGGCATGATCAGTCGATTGGTGATGGATCCATTGGAACTTATCCAGCGTGGATTGAGTCATTGTGAGACAATGGCTATAGGAGTAGTCGACTGATGGTCTCGATCAATTGACTGATTGGCGCGAAATCAGCTCGATGCAAGTTATAAATGGAGCTCGAGATGGAGGATTTTGCAAGAGTTTTTGGGGCGATTTTGGAGGAAAATTGCTGTTGCATTCCAGTCCTTCAAGAGCCAAACCAAAGCAAGCAACAAGCAAAAGTAATCAAAGTCATTTGTGTAAAGTTTTCTTTCGTATTGTCTTTGTATTTTCTTGTACTTTTGTATTACGTTTGTAATTGCTTGTATGAGGTTTCTCCACCTCCGACTTGTGGTCGAGGGGTTTTTGTTAGTGTCGTGCGCATAACACGAGCTCGTTGACCTCACCCTGTGGAGTAGGAACCCTAAGGTTCTGAACCACGTATATCATGTGTATTTGTGTGTGCTTGTCTTTTGTATTCGTATTACTATTATTTCCGCTGTGCATTAATGAGTATTGTAGACGAGCACATGACAAACGGACAATTTCCACCGTACACACGTATTGGGCTATTCACCCCCCTCTAGTCGACCACCAATCCTCCAACATCCCAACGGTATCAACCCTCTGAGCGCTAATGATCTGAAAGGTCAACTTAGTTAGGAATAGGTAGTTCATGGTAGAAGGAAAAGCTCTTCTGGAAAGTGTATGATGTTTCTCCCGCAAGGTCACAATTAGCAATCTAGACAGCATTTAATTGATAGTATGTTCCATGGCGCACAAGTGAAATCGAAGTCCTAGAATGCTTTTTAAGAACTTTGAATCAACCTTCCATTCCTCCGAGTGACATCGTACTTGAGTTAGGATTGTCGTTAACCTCACAACCCTCATATTTAGGACATTCACTCCGAACAACGAGATCCACTGGACAAACGGTACTTGAATCTCAGTCCCTGTGGGATCGATAATCTTTATTACTTGATGACATCCGTGCACTTGCGGGCGTTGAGGGCGAGCCTGCACTTTGAGTCCTCGATGATTCTCATCGTAGATTTGAGGATCGCATTTGCGTGCATCACCTTCATATATTCGGCTGGCTGATGCTTCCAATTATGATGCGTTTGACAACTTTCACATTGCTAAACCAACTATATAGAATCTTTCATTAAGATAGGCAAAAAATATCCAGCTAACAACACCTTTCGAGCCAATGCCCGACCTCCTATATGACATCCACAGGCTCCTTCATGCACCTCCTTCAGAACGTAGTTTGCTTCCACTTTTCCTAGACAACGTAATAAAGGTCATAAGTTATTTTATATAGAATTCCCTTTATCATACAGAAATGAATTACTTGCTATTTAAATTGTTGAGCCCTTATAGGATCACTCGGCATCTTCTTGTCTTGAAAGAATGAGACTAACTCCTTTCTCCAATCATCCTCTATTAATTCTCCTACTCTTTCCTTTTGAGGCAGTAATTCAATTTGTACAATCACCTCCCAAGTACTCCAATTTTCCAAAGAGCTAGCTAGTTGAGCCAACTCATCATCCTTCTGATTTTCCCTTCTAGTAATCTTTTTCATTAATACCTTTGAGAAATCTCCCTTAGCATTCTCTACTAACTCACAATAACATCTACATTTATTATCCTTAACCTCAAAACCTCCTCCAGTCTGTTGTACTACTAATTGAGAATCCATATGTACTATCACTCGCTCGACTCCTATATTTTTAGCAGCTTGCAAAGCAATAAGTAGAGATTGTTAGTGAAAGCCCTAGAGTCAATCATGTGATGATTGTTGTATGGACTTTATTGTATCATATTCCTATTCATAAAGGCATGGTTATTATATTTACTTGTATTGGTACCAAATAAACTAAGTATAATAACGTCCTTGAGTAGTAGGTTCTTATCAATATCAATCGATTGGTTGAATCGATAATGAGATGATATAGAGAACACTACTATTAATCATTCATAGTCAAGTATTAACATTCAGGGACAATGTTAATGCGTAGAGACTAGCATGTAGATCAACTCGATGACTTGATCTCACAAGTCATGGATATGAGATATCAAGTTGACACATGGGTATACATTAAAGAATGTATACTGAATGACCCGCCATGAGAAAGTATCGTGGATCATTATATGAGTGTCATATACTTTCTCATGTGGCTATTAGCATGACTATTAGTCCTTAGACCTGAAGTCACCATGGTTCCCTACATAATGAGTTGCATAATTTGGCTTCGTCAAACGTCACCCGTAAATGGGTGCACTATAAAGGCGATTATTGGGTATGTGATAAATTATGCGGAGGGATATGAGTGATGTAGATGGAATCTATCCCTCCGATATGATGGGGGTGACATCGATATTCTTGATAGAGTGAGACCACGAAGTGCATGGCCATGCCCAAATGAGTCAATATGAGATATTGAGCTCATTTGATTAGAGTGAGTCCACTTGGAGTTCAAGATATAGATTGTACCGAGGATGACACGGTCTATGCCTCAATTGGTCAATCTAGATGTCAAGGATAGAGGGACATTGTCACATATTTTGAGAGTCACAATTAGTAGTCACAAAGATGATGTTGGAGCTCAACATTCTTGTAACTTGGGTAGCAATGATGTGTTGCTAGATACCGCTCATTGCTTATGTTCCTAAATCGGTTTAGGGACATTGTCAATGTTACAAGAACCTATAGGGTCACACATAAAGGGCAATTAGATGGAGATTAGGTTCATATGATGAACCATGAGGATTATGTTCATGGGATGAACCAAATTAGATTAAGAGGAATCCAAATTAGACTAATTGAGTTAGACTCAAGTTGATTTAAGTGTTGAATGAGTTTAATTTAGATTTGATTCATCAAATCAATTTAAATTAATGAATAGATATTCATTAAATTAAATTGACTTGAATCAAATGGTTGGATTTGATCAACCATGGGAGATAAGAGGTCAAGTATGACTTGACTTGAGAGGGAAGATGAAAGGTCAAGTTTGACTTGACCAAATGCCATGTCATGATGATGACTTGGCATGGCCGGCCAATGATCATCATTGACTTATCATATAGTGCCACCTCATGAAGGAGACCAAGAGCCATTGGCTCTTGGAGTTACATGCATGCATGTAACCCCCCAAGAGATGGTGGCCGGCCACTATTCTCATTAGATGAGAATTGATTTTGTGAGTTACTCCAACTTCATCTTCTTCCTTGGATCATCTTCCTCTCGAGCTTGCTCTCCCTCTTCTTCCTCATCTTGCCGTGAGCATATAAGGAGTGATAGCACACTCAAGATTGCTTTTCTCCACCTATTGCTTGTGTGGATACCAATAGAGGAGTGTGCACTTGACGCTCTTGAGTTTCGGCGAAGCTTTTGGACGAGCGGGATTTGCGAAGGGCATCGCATCGAAGGTAATGATCTCACCTTCTAGATCTAAGGTAGATCTAGGGTTTTATTAAACACATACATGTTATTTTTATTTTTTATACTTTGCACGGATCCGTGGCCGGATTTCCGGGGTTTCCGCAACGCAAAAAGCGGCTTTTGCCGCTCGGACAGTCCAACAGTGGTATCAGAGCCACGTGAGAAGCATGTATGTGTTTCATTTTAGTAGTTTTTTTATTAGATATAAAAATTACAGATTTTTATATTTCTGTAAATTTCCTATTTTTATCGAATTTTTGGGTATTTTTCTCGAAGAGTCGAAGCAACGAGTGTTGGGACACTTGTAGGCTTCAACCATCGAGAAAAACTCTCCGAAACGGCGAGTTCTCGCTTTAGGTTTTTGGGACAGTGACTTAAGTCACTGTAAGATCAGAGTAGGGACACTCACAAAGTTTATTTTGTGAGTAGGGGCGCTGCCCCTATCCCCAAAAGGGGCCTTGTCCCGCGATCGCGCCCGGAAACCGCTTAGCGGGACCATTACGGAGAGGTGACTCATAAAATTGAAAAAAAAAATAGAAAAAATTATAGAAATTTTCTGTAAAAATACATAATTTAGAATTATGTATAATTCTGTGATTGTCATGGCCCAATGACCACAATTTGATTGGATTATGATGTGTTATAATTCATAATACGGCCTGCGTGCAGTTTTTGTGGTTGTGCGTGTTGTATTGTGTATGCAACCTACGTGTCGTACCTCTTCTTTTGAAATTCTAGTTGTAAATAGTTTGAGACTCGAATGTAACTCGAGTTTCATATTTGTAATGTACAAAATGGAGCGGTGGAAAGTCCACTTGTAGACGAAGTTACAAGAAGGGTGCCGACGACACATGGTGGTCAAAGGAAGCGCTTGGAGAAGCCGCTAGGCTTAGGTTGACCATCCGATCTTCTCATTGGCTTGAGAAGATCGTAGTAGGGCCATGACCACATCACAGTTAATGTTATATATATATATATATATATATATATTTGATTTTGCTTGTATGTATGTGATGCATGCTAGTAGAATAATGCTTGTATGTATATGATGCATGCTATGATATTTTTCTTGTATGTATATGATGCATGCTAGAATAATGCTTGTATGTATGTGATGCATGCTAATATAAGATAATAAAGGCCTTAATTCGTATATGATACACATTACGATTAGATTAGATCTTAATCGAATCAACTCGTAAATGCCTACCAAGTCCTTGATACCCATCACTACCTCGATCATTTGTAGTTGTTGAATCTGCCAAAGCAAAGCAACGCATATTATCTTGGTACGGTGTGGAGGGACAATCTTGGTCCCGCCTATCACGGCTTGGGTTAGAGTAAGCTCAATTAGATTGAGTAAAACTAATTAACTCAATTGGATTGAGTAGAAATATAGGCATATTCCAATCGTTGGAAAGATAAGATAAGATCGCATTTACACTAAATCTTGGGCGATTTAGCCAAAGCTAACTCAAGGTCTTTTGTAAATGTGGGTCTTGATCCTATAAACAAGAGTTGCATAGAGATGTAATCGGTAATGTGTTACCCACCGATCGTACTAAGTCTCGGGTGATTTAGCCAAAGCTAACTCAAGGCTTAGTATGATGTGAATCTTGTCCCGCAGGAATTATAGCTAGTTTGTATGAATCTAGTAGTGTGGTTTGACCACATCCATAACTCGATTCTATAAAATTCCTATAAATTCAATGGGAGCATCATTTGATTAAAGGCCTAATTAAATAATAAAAGGAATATGATATTAATTCTCTGCATTGTATGTTGTAGATTACTATGTCAACAAACACGAACACTCTCTCTTTGCATTCTGTCCTTGAGAAGGACAAGCTCAATGGAGCAAATTTCCTGGACTGGTACAGGAACCTGAGAATTGTTCTCACCCAAGAAAGGAAGTTGTATGTCCTGGAGCAGCCCATTCCAGAGGCACCTCCTGCCACTGCCTCGCGAGCTGACAAAGATGCTTACAAGAAGCATCAAGATGATGCATTAGATGTGTCATGTCTAATGCTCGTGGCCATGAACTCTGAGCTTCAGAAGCAACACGAGTTCATGAATGCTTATGATATGGTTGGACAACTTCGTCAACTATATCAAGGACAAGCAAGGCATGAGAGATATGAAGTCTCTAAGGCATTGTTTGGGTCCAAAATGCAAGATGCGACTCCCGTAGGTCCATATGTTCTCAAGATGATTGGGTACTTAGAAAACCTACAAAGGCTGGGATTCCCACTTGGCCAAGAGCTGGCCACTAACCTAATCTTGCAATCTTTGCCACAAGTCTACAATCAATTTGTCATGAATTATAACATGAATGAAATTAATAAGCCACTGCATGAGATGCTCAGCATGTTGAGAACTGTTGAGCTTAACCTTAAGAAGGGAAAATCTAACGCCATTTTGATGGTGCAAAAGAAGAAAGGCAAGGGAAAGCCTAAAGGTAAGGGAAAGTCCCAAGCCAAGGGCAAAGGCAAGGAACTGAAACCCAAAGGAGGGGTAGCCAAGGAAGGGGCTTGCTTCCACTGCAAGGAAGCTAGACACTGGAAGCGAAACTGCAAGGCATACCTGGAAGGTCTTAAGAAGAAGAGAAGTGAGACTTTTACTTCAGGTATAAATGTTATAGAAGTCAATCTATCTATTTCTTCATCATGAGTATTAGATACCGAATGTGCATCTCACATTTGTACCAATGTGCAGGCGCTGAGAAATAGCAGGGCATTGACAAAGGCCGAGGTGGACCTACGAGTAGGCAACGGAGCCAGAGTTGTTGTTGTTGCTGTAGGAACTTATGATCTATCTCTGCCCTCTGGGCTTGTACTAGAATTAGATGAATGTTGTTATGTGCCTGCCTTAACTAAGAACATCATTTCGGTTTCTTGTTTGGACAAGAAAGGATTTACATTTTTAATAAAGAACAAATGTTGTTCAGTTTATTTAAATGATATATTCTATTGTAGTGCACCTCTAATGAACAGACTCTACTTTCTAGACTTAGAGAGCCCTATCTATAACATAAGTACCAAAAGGTTCAAGTCAAATGAGTTGAACCAAACCTATCTCTGGCATTGTCGCTTAGGTCACATAAATGAGAGTCGCTTATCTCAGCTCCATAAGGATGGGCTGCTAGACTCATTTGATTTTATATCATATAAGACATGCGAGTCTTGCCTTTTATGCAAGATGACAAAGACTCCCTTTAGTGGACACAGCGAAAGAGCAACAGATTTGTTAGGACTTATACATAGTGATGTATGTGGCCCTTTCAATGATGCTGCTAGAGGTGGTTACAAGTACTTCATTACATTTATTGATGACTTCAGTAGATATGGTTATGTGTATCTCATTACACATAAATCAGAATCCTTTGAAAAGTTCAAAGAATTCAAGAATGAAGTATAAAACCAGCTTGGCAAGAGTATTAAGATGCTTCGATCATATCGAGATGGTGAATACCTTAGCCATGAGTTTCGTGACTATCTAGATGAGTGTGGGATTCTATCCCAACTCACTCCTCCTGGAACACCACAGTAGAATGGTGTATCTGAAAGGAGGAATCATACCCTATTAGATATGGTACGATCTATGATGAGTCACACAGATCTTCCTATATCCTTTTGGGGATATGCTCTAGACACAGCAGCCTTTACCCTTAACCGTGTACCATCCAAGGTTGTGATAAAGACACCATATATGATATGGACAGGGAGAAATCCCAAGATGTCTTTCATGAGGATTTGGGGTTGTGAGGCTTACGTTCGACGTCAAGTCTCAGACAAACTGGGACCCAAATCCGATAGATGCTATTTTGTTGGATATCCCAAGGATACAAAGGGATATTACTTCTACATTCCCAATCAGCATAAAGTGTTTGTAGCAAAGACTGAGGTTTTTCTAGAAAGGGATTTTGTTTCTAGAAAAACTAGTGGGAGTACGTTCGATCTTAAAGAAATTCAAGATAAGAACCATAGCACTGAGGCCTTGATGGAGGTTGAATAGGAACCACAAAGTGTTGTGGCTGATGAGATTGTTGCACAAAGAGTTGTGGAACAACCACCTGTTCATGTAGACTTACCTCTTCACAGGTCTAATAGGGTACGTCGTCAGCCTGAGAGATACTCATTTCTCTTGTCTGACTATGATGACGTTATGCTCATTGAGAATGAGCCTACCTCCTATCAAGAAGCTGTGATGAGCCCAGATTCTGAGGAATGGCTAGAGGCCATGAGATCCGAGATGGAATCCATGTACACTAACCAAGTATGGACTTTGGTTGATCCACCTGAAGGGGTCAAACCCATTGGGTGTAAGTGGGTCTTTAGGAGAAAGACTGACATGGATGGACTTACGCATACCTATAAGGGCCGATTGGTGGCTAAAGGTTTCAAGCAAATTTATGGTATTGACTATGAGGAAACCTTTTCTCTAGTGGTGATGTTTAAGTCCATTCGGATCTTGCTTGCTATTGCAGCATACCACGATTATGAGATCTGGCAGATGGATGTCAAAACTACATTTCTGAATGGAAACTTGCTCGAGAATGTGTACATGACACAACCTGAGGGTTTTGAGGATCCACAGCATACTGGGAAAGTATGCAAGTTGAAAAGGTCTATTTATGGGCTAAAGCAAGCTTCTCGGAGCTGGAATCTTTGATTCGATGATGCGATCAAACAATTTGGTTTCATCAAGAATGAAGATGAACCCTGTGTCTACAAGAGGGTTAATGGGAACACAGTTATCTTCCTTATATTGTATGTGGATGACATACTACTCATTGGGAAAGACATCCCTTCGCTACAATCTGTGAAGACTTGGCTGGGGACGTGCTTCTCAATGAAGGACTTAGGTGAAGCAGCCTGTATTCTAGGCATCAAGATCTATAGAGATAGATCTAAGAGATTGCTTGGCCTAAGTCAGAGTACATACATTGACACAGTATTACTACCGTTTGCCATGCAAAATTCCATGAAGGGACTTCTGCTGATGTCACACGGTGTGAGTCTTTCGAAGACTCAAAGTCCCTCTTCTAGAGAGGAGAGAGACCACATGGATAAGATACCTTACACATCTGCTATAGGATCTATCATATATGCCATGCTGTGTACTCGTTCGGATGTCTCATATGCTTTGAGCATGATGAGTAGATACCAGTTAGATCCAGGCGAGCATCACTGGATAGCAATCAAGAATATTCTTAAGTACTTGAGAAGGACTAAAAAATATTTCTTGATATTTGGAGGTGATGAGGAGCTAGCTGTAAAGGGTTACAGCGATGCCAGCTTCCAAACTGACCAGGATGATTATAGATCGCAGTCAGGGTTCGTGTTTTGCTTGAATGGTGGCGCTGTGAGCTGGAAGAGTTCCAAGCAGGACACAGTTGTTGATTCTACAACTGAGGCCGAATATATCGGTGCTTCCATCTCATTCGAGAGATTATCGATAGAGGAGATGTAAAGATTTGCAGAGTATCCATAGAGGCTAACATCGTAGATCCCTTGACCAAGGCTTTGGCACAGAAAAAGCATGATGGTCACACTAGGTCATTGAATATTTGATACTACGGTGATTGGCACTAGTGCTAGTGGGAGATTGTTAGTGAAAGCCCTAGAGCCAATCATGTGATGATTGTTGTATGGACTTTATTGTATCATATTCCTATTCATAAAGGCATGGTTATTATATTTACTTGTATTGGTACCAAATAAACTAAGTATAATAACGTCCTTGAGTAGTAGGTTCTTATCTATATCAATCGATTGGTTGAATCGATAATGAGATGATATAGAGAACACTACTCTTAATCATTCCTAGACAAGTATCAACATTCAGGGACAATGTTAATGCGTAGAGACTAGCATGTAGGTCAACTGGATGACTTGATCTCACAAGTCATGGATATGAGATATCAAGTTGACACATGTGTATACATTAGAGAATGTATACTGAATGACCCGCAATGAGAAAGTATCGTGGATCGTTATATGAGTGTCATATACTTTCTCATGTGGCTATTAGTATGACTATTAGTCCTTAGACCTGAAGTCACCATGGTTCCCTACATAAGGAGTTGCATACTTTGGCTTCATCAAACGTCACCCGTAAATGGGTGGACTATAAAGGCGATTACTGGGTCTGTGACAAATTATGCGGAGGGATGTGAGTGATGTAGATGGGATCTATCCCTTCTATATGACGGGGGTGACATCGATATTCTTGATAGAGTGAGACCATGAAGTGCATGGTCATGCCCAAATGAGTCAATATGAGATATTGAACTCATTTGATTAGAGTGAGTCCACTTGGAGTTCAAGATATAGATTGTACTGAGGATGGCACGGTCTATGCCTCAATTGGTCAATCTAGATGTCAAGGATAGAGGGACATTGTCACATATTTTGAGAGTCATAATTAGTAGTCACAAAGGTGATGTTGGAGCTCAACATTCTTGTAACTGGGGTAACAATGATGTGTTGCTAGATACCGCTCATTGCTTATATTCCTAAATCAGTTTAGGGACATTGCCAACGTTACAAGAACCTATAGGGTCACACACAAAGGGCAATTAGATGGAGATTAGGTTCATATGATGAACCATGAGGATTATGTTCATGGGATGAACCAAATTGGATTAAGAGTAATCCAAATTAGACTAATTGAGTTAGACTCAAGTTGATTCAAGTGTTGAATGAGTCTAATTTAGATTTGATTCATCAAATCAATTTAAATTAATGAATAGAGATTCATTAAATTAAATATACTTGAATCAAATGGTTGGATTTGATCAACCATGGGAGATAAGACGTCAAGTTTGACTTGACTTGAGAGAGAAGATGAAAGGCCAAGTTTGACTTGACCAAATGCCATGTCATGATGATGACTTGGCATGGCCGACCAATGATGATGTTGACTTATCATATGGTTCCATCTCATGAGGGAGACCAAGAGCCATTGGCTCTTGGAGTTACATGCATCCATGTAACCCCCCAAGAGATGGTGGCCGGCCACTATTCTCATTAGATGAGAATTGATTTTGTGAGTTACTCCCTCTTCATCTTCTTCCTTGGATCATCTTCTTCTCAAGCTTGCTCTCCCTCTTCTTCCTCATATTGTTGTGAGCATCTAAGGAGTGCTAGCACACTCAAGATTTCTTTTCTCCACCTATTGCTTGTGTGGATACCAATAGAGGAGTGTGCACTTGACGCTCTTGAGTTCCGGCGAAGCTTTTGGACGAGCGGGATTTGCGAAGGGTGTCGCATCGAGGGTAATGATCTCACCTTCTAGATCTAAGGTAGATCTAGGGTTTTATTAAACACATACATGTTAGTTTTATTTTTTATACTTCGCACGGATCCGTTGCCGGACTTCCGGGGTTTTCGCAATGCAAAAAGCGATTTTTGCGGCTCAGAAAGTCCAACAGAGATTCATATTCAACTTCATTATTAGAGGCCTGGAAATGTAATCTAACTACCAACTTAACCTCTTATCCTTGTGGTGAAATCAGGATTACCCCTACTCCACAACCTTTCTTTTTAGAAGACCCATCTATGTATATCATCCATGGCTCAGACTCCTCCTTATGCAGAGTCTCTACTAAAAAATCAGCTAATGCTTGAGCTTTAATAGAGGTACGAGGCTGATATGCAATATCATATTCACTAAGCTCAGTAGCACATTTAATAAGCTTTTCCGTAGCTTTTGGATGAGTAAGTATTCTGCCCAGAGGAGTGTTGGAAGATCGGTGGCCGGCTAGAGGGGGGTGAATAGCTTCTTTATCGTAGATGATGAAATGTGGTCACTTAGTCATCTACGAATTAAGGTTAGCGCAGCGAAAAACAAATGCTAACAAAAGATTAAGACAAAACACAAAGTAAAGAAGAGAACAATGCTAACAAGAATGTGTAACGTGGTTCACGGCCTTTACCGCTAATCCACGACCCGATTCGTTCCAAGTGAATCACGCCTAAAGCTTCACTAGTCTCTCCTTGGCACTAAGCAAGGTGGAGGTAAACCTTTTTTTTACAATTTCTCCCTCTTACAATACAATATAATTGAAATAAAAGCAAGTAAGAGGAGTAGAATTTGTTGAGGCAATTGGGAGTATGTTTAGAGAAGAAGCATTAACCATCCCAAGTCACCCAAGGCCCCTTCTTATAGAGAAGAAGCCATTCTTCCCGTTGTACACCGAGCAGTTGACTGATGCAGCCATCAGTAGACTGTTGTTGTAGTCGTTGCCTCACAACGACTTCATCAACATTGGATTCTAACCAACAGTTCCCACATCAGTCGACTGGTCTTCCCATCAGTCGACTGATGGAGCCAACAGTCGAGTGGTCGACGAGATCACTCGACTTCCAAACCTTCTGTGCCTGAAACCCTCACCATCAGTTGACTGATCTTCCCATCAGTCGACTGATGATGTTGGCAGTCGACTGCCATCCCTTGGCAATCGACTGTTCGGCCAGAAATAGCTCATTCAAACACTGGTCGAGTTCAATCGACCTAGAGCAGTCGACTGCCATGGTGTCGGGTTAAACCACAAATCAACCTTTGGTTGAGCCTCTGACACTTGACTTAGCCATTCAACCAAGTTCACCTATGAGCTACCCCATCCCGGGTTACAATTGTTCAATCTCATCTTCCTCTGGAGTCCCTCACCTTGAAGTTCTCTTCGTCCAGCCACGTCCCTCAGATGCACCAAGCGCACGGCTTCGCAATGTCATCCTTCGCATCTCGCCCTGAAGTCTACTTCCTTTGGCTTCACTCCAATGCTCCTCATACGACGGTCCCTCAGATGCACCAAGCGCACGGCTTCGCAATGTTGTCCTTCCCTGACTCAAGGACTTAGTCATGAGATGGTGATTTTGCCAATGCTTTGTCAAGCTAACCATGTGTGAATTACTAAGTTCTGCACGACTTCAACACACATATCAAATTCACAAACAACCTAACTTAAACCTTTTCCACACACATCAAAACACATCATCCATGGGTTGATTGCCCTAATAATCTCCCCCTTTTTTATGTGTGGCAACCATGTTTAAGTTAGGTGAAACAATAACCAAAATACATAAGGAAGATAAACATGTAATTCAAACATGGAAATCAAACCTCCCCCTTAATACATGCAAACTCCCCCTTAACACATGCTAATCTCTCTCTAGCATGATTAACTTAAACCTAACCATTTCTCCCCCTTTGACACCATCAAAAACATCTACCATATGTTATATAAGCATGGCATCAAGTCTAGGGAACGAAAATAACCAAATTCAAACTCAAAACATGATAAAACAGGTTACTGTGCTCGTGCACAGTACATCAGTCGACTGAATCAAAGCATCAGTCAACTGGCACCCAGATTTCAAAAATTTATGATTTCGGAACTCGATTTCAGAAATATATTAAAAATTCTAGGAAATTTGAAAAATTATGAAATTTGGGGAACATATTTCTCATAAGTCCCTTTATCAGTGAAAAATGATTTTTCATGAAAATTCAATCAATTTTTGAAAGTTTGGCAAAAACTCAAAGATGTTGAAAAACACTAAGATTTTTATCAACTTGAAAACCTAGTTTTGCCTTGAATTGTTTTAAAACATGAACATACAGATTATCAAATATAAAATCATTTTTAAAACATTTGATATATTCAACTATAATCTTTGGGCAATATGTCTATGAATTAAATATATGCTCTCTCCATGATTGGTCTATTATTGCTATTATGATACCTATAATGACTCATCAAAATGTTATAATCATAAGTGAGTTATTTGTATCATCCTAACATCTCACCCATTCTATGTTTTCAATCAAGTTAGCCTATAGTGAGTGTGAGATGAACCTAAAGGTATTTATACTTAACTATTAATTTTCATGCAATTCTATTAAGGTTAAGTATCAATATCCTAAAATACCCAACATGATCATAAAATCACATATTATCAATCATGATCATAAATCAAATATTATAATGATTCCATATTATGATCACATTATCATCACCCAACACTATAAATCAAAAATCATGACCCACATCATCCTAAGTCAACCATATAATATGATATAAATAAAGTCCAATTATGGTTGACTATCCTAGGTTTTCCTAACCCTTAAGGATGGACTTGGGAACCTAATATATATTCTTTCCAATAGGGTTCACTAAGTACTCCTTAGGTATCCATTTTATAGCTACCATTGTATTTTTAGCTTGACCCCTAGCAATTAGGCAATGGTAGGCCTTTTTATTTTTGTTTCCCTTATAGCCTAATCCCTTCTTGTTAAAACTAGTCATTTGGCTCCCAATTATCATGTTCAAAGTATTGGAGCCTATTGTGAATTTTTTCTAGGGCCTTAGTTAGGAAATCTACCTTTTCCCTTAGAGCCTTGTTTTCTTCAATACATGCATCATTAACATTAAAAGACATATAATCGTCATGTGAACATGCATTATTAATACTAGAAGAAGAAACATTATTATTAACATGTAAACAAGCTTTTTCTAGCTTTTCTTCTAGGGCCTTAATTTGATCAAGCATGCATTTGTTTTTCTTCTTAGCCTTAAACAAATCCCTATTTAGGCTTGAAATCATAGAAACAATTTTTTTAGGGGAAAGATTTGTTACCATACTCTCCATATCTTCTTCCTCCGATTCCGATGAGGATGAAGATGAAGCTCCCCCTTCACTTGAGCTCTCCTCACTTGAACTTGTTTCTTCCTTTTTCGAGGAGGAGGAGTCCAAGTCTTCTATTGCCATGAGGGCAAGGCTCGTGAAGGCTTGATCTTCCTCCGATGAGGATGGATCATCCCATGTTGCCTTGTGTGCCTTGGCCTTCCCTTTTTCTTTTGTTTTTATTTCTTCTTCCTTTTTCTTGCTCCCCTTCTTCTTGTCTTCTTTCTTTCTCTTTTCCTCCTTGCTTTTGTTCAAGAGGGGACAATCATCCCTTATGTGTCCCTCTCCTTGGCAATTGTAGCAAATGATCTTCCTCCTTGGCCTTCTTCCCCTATCATGAGATTTATTAAATCTAAAACTTTTAAGTGCACGTCTCACCTTCCTTACCATGTAAGATTCCTCATTGCTATCCATTGATGAGGAAGATAATTCATCGGATGAGGAAGGTGGTGGAGTCTCCTTCTTCTTCTTCTTTCCTTTTTCCGCTATTAGTGCCACTCCCCTTGATGGCTTGATTTGATCTTCAACTATGCCTTCAAGCCTTGTCTCATGCAACTCCATGGTGGAGAAAAACTCCTCTAGAGTGCTTACCTCTAGGTTCTTGGAAATGTAGAAGGAGTCTACCATGGAGCTCCACTTTGATAATCGAGGAAAGGCATCTATAGCCTTCATGATCATATCCCGGTTCGATAGTTTCTCTCCTACACTTGATAAACCGGTTATTATTTCTTTAAAGTGTGAATGTAAAGATAATACCTTCTCTCCCTTTTCTAGATTGATGTTACTCAATTGTGATCGGAGGAGGTCTCTTCTTGCAAGCTTCGCCTCGGAAGTGCCTTCATGAAGTTTTATTAATTTCTCCCACATCTCCTTGGCGCTTGCGCATTCTCCGATC
Organism: Wurfbainia villosa; assembly: GCA_025175895.1. NCBI lineage: Eukaryota > Viridiplantae > Streptophyta > Magnoliopsida > Zingiberales > Zingiberaceae > Wurfbainia > Wurfbainia villosa. The sequence continues at coordinate 28,115,903 of CM046000.1, read as the reverse complement.
CGGTTGATCTCTTGTTAGGGGAGCACGTTGTATATATGATGTTTGGCTTTCGAATTCGCTAAGTGCTCCTCCCTTTGCTTCTTTGTCCATCTCGATTTCTCTAGTGGCTCCCCTTCTTCATCCCTAGGCAACTCGAAATCGTTTTCCATAATTAACATTATATCAAAATCGGTCTCGAAGAATACTTCCATTCTCTTTTTCTACCAAGAGAATTCTCCATTGAACTTGGGTGAATGGATGTTTGAACCAGCCATCTTGTTGTCGTGCTTGTGCAACGGTGAGTCCGGTGACAAGCAACCTTGGCTCTGACACCACTTGTTGGAAGATCGGTGGCCAGCTAGAGGGGGTGAATAGCCTCTTTATCATAGATGATGGAATGCGGTCACTTAGTCATCTACGAATTAAGGTTAGCGCAGCGAAAAACAAATGCTAACAAAAGATTAAGACAAAACACAAAGTAAAGGAGAGAACTATTAGTGAAAGCCCTAGAGCCAATAATGTGATGATTGTTGTATGGACTTTGTTGTATTATATTCCTATTTATAAAGTTATTTCTTTATGGTTATTATACTTACTTGTATTGGTGTCAAATAACTAAGTATAATAACGTCCTTGAGTAGAAGGTTCTTATATATATCAATCAATTGGTTGAATTGATAATGAGATGATATAGAGAACACTACTCTTAATCATTCCAAGTCAAGTATTAACATTCAGGGACAATGTTAATGCGAAGAGACTAGCATGTAGGTCAACTCGATGACTTGACCTCACAAGTCATGGATATGAGATATCAAGTTGACACATGGGTATGCATTGGAGAATGTATACTGAATGACCCGCCATGAGAAAGTATCATGGATCATTATATGAGTGTCATATACTTTCTCATGTGACTATTATTATGACTATTAGTCCTTGGACCTGAAGTCACCATGGTTCCCTAAATAAGGAGTTGCATATTTTAGCTTCGTCAAACGTCACTCGTAAATGGGTGGACTATAAAGGCGATTACTGGATATGAGTAATGTAGAGGATCTATCCCTTTTATATGATAGGAGTGACATCATTATTCTTGATAGTGTGTGACCACTAAGTGCATGGCCATGCCTAAATGAGTCAATATGAGATATTGAGCTCATTTGATTAGAGTGAGTCTACTTGGAGATCAAGATATAGATTGTACCGAGGATGACATGACCTATGCCTCAATTGATCAATCTAGATGTCAAGGATGGAGGGACATTGTCACATATTGTGAGAGTCACAATTAGTAGTCACAAAGGTGATGTTGGATCTCAACATTCTTGTAACTTGGGTAGCAATGATGTGTTGCTAGATACCGCTCATTGCTTATGTTTCTAAATCGGTTTAGAAACATTGCCAACGTTACAAGAACTTATAGGGTCACACACAAAGGACAATTAGATGGAGATTAGGTTCATATGATGAACCATGAGGATTAGGTTCATGGGATGAACCAAATTAGATTAAGAGTAATCCAAATTAGACTAATTGAGTTGGACTCAAGTTGATTCAAGTGTTGAATGAGTCTAATTTAGATTTGATTCATTGAGTCAATTTAAATTAATGAATAGAGATTCATTAAATTAAATTGACTTGAATCAAATGGTTGGATTTGATCAACCATGGGAGATAAGAGGTCAAGTTTGACTTGATTTGAGAGGGAAGATGAATGGTCAAGTTTGACTTGACCAAATGCCATGTCATGATGACTTGGCATGGGCCGGCCAATAATGATATTCCACATCATCATGGACACATCATGGGGTGTCACCTCATGATGGAGACCAAGAGCCATGGCTCTTTGTATTACATGCAAGTATATAACCCTCCATGAAGTGGCCAGCCACTTTAATGTTGATGCTTTAGTGAGAAGTTAAGTGTAGTAACTTCATCTTCTTCCTCCTATCTTCTAAAGCTCTCCCCCCCCCCTCATCCTTGCCATGAGCTTCTAGTTGGCTTTTTCGAGCTGCAAAAACCGCTTTTTGCATTGCGGAAACCTCGGAAGCCCGGCCACGGATCCGTACGAAGATATATAAAAATAAAAACATGCATGTGCTTAAGTAAACCTAGATCTACCTTAGATCTAGAAGGTGAGAGCATTACCTTCGTAGCGACTCCCTTCACTTATCCTGCTCGTCCAAACGCTTTGTCGGAACTCAAGAGTGTCAAGTGTACACTCCTCTACAAGTATCAACACGGACAAATGGTGGAGAAAAACACCTTAGAGTGTGCTAGCACCCTTTAGGTATTTCGGCCAAGGAGGTCTTGGGAGAGCAAGAAGGAGAGCTAGGAAGAAGATGATGAAGTTACAAAACCAAAATGAATTACCTCATCAAATGAAAGTGGTCAGCCACTTATTGTTTGGGGGGTTACATGCATGCATGTAACTTCAAGAGCCTATGGCTCTTTGTCTCCCTCATGAGGTGGCACCATATGATAAGTCCATGATGATGTGGAACACCATCATTGGCCGGCCCCCATGCCAAGTCACCATGACATGGCAAATGGTCAAGTCAAAATTTACCATTCATCTTCCCTCTCAAGTCAAGTCAAACTTGACCTCTTATCTCCCATGGTTGATCAAATCTAACCACTTGATTCAAGTCAATTTGATTTAATGAATCTCTATTCATTAATTTAAATTGACTCAATGAATCAAATTTAAATTAGACTCATTAAACACTTGAATCAAATTGAGTCTAACTTAATTAGTCTAATTTGGATTACTTTTAATCAAATTTGTTTTATCACATGAACCTAATCCTCATGGTTCATCATATGAACCTAATCTCTATCTAATTGCCCTTTGTGTGTGACCCTATAGGTTCTTGTAACGTTGGCAATGCTCCTAAACTGATTTACGAACATAAGCAATGAGTGGTATCTAGCAACACATCATTGCTACCCAAGTTACAAGAATGTTGAGCTCCAACATCACCTTTGTGATTACTAATTGTGACTCTCACAATATGTGACAATGTCCCTCTATCCTTGACATCTAGATTGACCAATTGAGGCATAGACTGTATCATCCTCGGTACAATCTATATCTTGAACTCCAAGTAGACTCAGTCTAATCAAATGAGTTCAATATCTCATATTGACTCATTTGGGCATGGCCATGCACTTCGTGGTCTCACTCTATCAAGAATAACGATGTCACACCCATCATATAGGAGGGACAGATCCCATCTACATCACTCACATCCCTCCGCATAATTTGTTACATACCTAGTAATTGCCTTTATAGTCCACCCATTTACGGGTGACGTTTGATGAAGCCAAAGTATACAACTCCTTATGTAGGGAACCATGGTGACTTCAGGTCCAAGAACTAATAGTCATACTAATAGTCACATGAGAAAGTATATGACACTCATATAATGATCCATGATACTTTCTCATGGTGGGTTATTCAGTATACATTCTCCAATGCATACCCATGTGTCAACTTGATATCTCATATCCTTGACTTGTGAGATCAAGTCATTGAGTTGACCTACATGCTAGTCTCTACGCATTAACATTGTCCCTGAATGTTAATACTTGACTAGGAATGATTAAGAGTAGTGTTCTCTATATCATCTCATTATCGATTCAACCAATCGATTGATATAGATAAGAACCTACTACTCAAGGACGTTATTATACATAATTATTTGGCACCAATACAAGTAAATATAATAACCATGCCTTTATTAATAGGAATATGATACAATAAAGTCCATACAACAATCATCACATGATTGACTCTAGGGCTTTCACTAACAATCTCCCACTAGCACTAGTGTCAATCACCGTAGTATCTAATACCCAATGACCTACTGTGACCATCATGCTTTTTCTGTGCCAAAGCCTTGGTTAAGGGATCTACGATGTTAGACTCTGTGGGTACTCTACAAATCATCACATCTCTTCTATCGATAATCTCTCGAATGAGATAGAAGCGTCGTAGTATGTGTTTGGTTCGTTGGTGTGAGCGAGGTTCCTTAGCCTGTGCAATCGCTCTATTGTTGTCACAATAGAGCTCTATGGGATCTGCTATGCTAGGAACCACCCCAAGCCCAGTAATGAACTTGCAGATCCAAACTGCCTCCTTTGCTGCCTCAGATGCAGCGATATACTTGACTTCTATTGTAGAATCAACAACTGTGTCCTGCTTCAAACTCTTCCAGCTCACAGCGCCACCATTCAAGCAAAACACGAACCCTGACTGCGATCTATAATCATCCTGGTCAGTTTAGAAGCTAGCATCATTGTAACCCTTTACAGCTAGCTCCTCATCGCCTCCAAATATCAAGAAATATTTTTTAGTCCTTCTCAAATACTTAAGAATATTCTTGACTGCTATCCAATGATGCTCACTTGGATCTGACTGGTATCTACTCGTCATACTCAAAGAATACGAGACATCAGGACGAGTACATAGCATGGCGTACATGATAGATCCTATAGAAGATGCATAAGGGATCTTATCCATGCGGTCTCTCTCCTCTCTAGAAGAGGGACTTTGAGTCTTCGAAAGACTCACACCATGTGACGTCGGTAGAAGTCCCTTCTTGGAATTCTGCATGGCAAACCGTAGTAATACCGTGTCAATGTATGTACTCTGACTTAGGCCAAGCAATCTCTTAGATCTATCTCTATAGATCTTGATGCCTAGAATACAGGCTGCTTCACCTAAGTCCTTCATTGAGAAGCACGTGCCCAGCCAAATCTTCACAGACTGTAGTGAAGGGATGTCTTTCCCAATGAGTAGTATGTCATCCACATACAATACTAGGAAGACAATTGTGTTCCCATTAATCCTCTTGTAGACACAGGGTTCATCTTCATTCTTGATGAAACCAAATTGTTTGATCACATCATCGAATCGAAGATTCCAGCTCCGAGAAGCTTACTTTAGCCCATAAATGGACCTTTGCAGCTTGCATACTTTCCTAGTATGTTGTGGATCTACAAAACCCTTAGGTTGTGTCATATACACATCCTTAAGTAAGTTTCCATTCAGAAATGTGATTTTGACATCCATCTGCCAGATCTCATAATCATGGTATGCTGCAATAGCAAGCATGATCCGAATGGACTTAAACATCGCCACTGGAGAAAAGGTTTCATCATAGTCAATACCATGAATTTGCTTGAAACCTTTAGCTACCAATCGACCCTTATAGGTATGCATAAGTCCATCCATGTCAGTCTTTCTCTTAAAGACCCACTTACACCCAATGGTTTTGACCCCTTCAGGTGGATCAACCAAAGTCCATACTTGGTTGGTGTACATGGATTCCATCTCGGATCTCATGGCCTCTAGCCATTTCTCAGAGTCTGGGCTCATCACAGCTTCCTAATAGGAGGTAGGCTCATTCTCAATGAGCATAACGTCATCATGGTCAGACAAGAGAAATGAGTATCTCTCAGGCTGACGACGTACCCTATCAGACCTGTGAAGAGGTAGGTCTACCTGAACAGGTGGTTGTTCCACAACTCTTTGTGCAACAACCTCATCACCCACAACACTTTGTGGTTCCTGTTCAACCTCCATTAAGGGCTCAATGCTATGGTCCTTATCTTGAATTTCTTCAAGATCGAACATACTCCCACTAGTTTTTCTAGAAACAAAATCCCTTTCTAGAAAAACCCTAGTCTTTGCCACAAACACTTTATGCTGACTGGGAATGTAGAAGTAATATCCCTTCGTGTCCTTGGGATATCCAACAAAATAGCACCTATCGAATTTGGGTCCCAGTTTGCCTTAGACTTGACGTCGAACGTAAGCCTCACAACCCCAAATCCTCATGAAAGACATCTTGGAATTTCTCCCTGTCCATATCGTATATGGTGTCTTTATCACAGCCTTGGATGGTACACGGTTAAGGGTAAAGGCTGCTGTGTCTAGAGCATATCCCCAAAAGGATATAGGAAGATCTGTGTGACTCATCATAGATCATATCATATCTAATAAGGTACGATTCCTCCTTTCGGATACACCATTCCACTTTGGTGTTTCAGGGGGAGTGAGTTGGGATAGAATCCCATACTCAGCTAGATAGTCACGAAACTCATGGCTAAGGTATTCACCACCTCAATCTGATCGAAGTATCTTAATACTCTTGCCAAACTGGTTTTGTACTTCATTCTTGAATTCTTTGAACTTTTCAAAGGATTCTGATTTATGTGTCATGAGATACACATCACCATATCTACTGAAGTCATCAATAAATGTAATAAAGTACCTGTAACCACCTCTAGCTGCAACATTGAAAGGGCCAAAAACATCACTATGTATAAGTCCTAACAAGTCTGTTGCTCTTTTGCTATGTCCACTAAAGGGAGTCTTGGTCATCTTGCCTAAAAGGCAAGACTCACATGTCTCATATGATTCAAAATCAAATGAGTCCAGTAGCCCATCCTTATAGAGCTGAGATAACCGACTCTCATTTATGTGACCTATGCGACAATGCCAGAGATAGGTTTGGTTCAACTCATTTGACTTGAATCTTTTGGTACTTATGTTATAGATAGGGCTCTCTAAGTCTAGAAAGTAGAGTCCGTTCATTAGAGGTGCACTACAATAGAACATATCATTTAAATAAACTGAACAACATTTTTTCTTTATTATAAATGTAAATCCTTTCTTGTCCAAACAAGAAACCGAAATTATGTTCTTAGTTAAAGCAGGCATATAAAAACATTCATCTAATTCTAGTACAAACCCAGAGGGCGGAGATAGATCATAAGTTCCTACAGCAACAGCAGCAACCCTTGCTCCATTGCCTACTCGTAGGTCCACCTCGCCCTTTGTCAATGCCCTGCTATTTCTCAGCGCCTGCACATTGGTACAAATGTGAGATGCACATCCGGTATCTAATACCCATGATGAAGAAATAGATAGATTGACTTCTATAACATTTATACCTGAAGTAGAAGTCTCACTTCTCTTCTTCTTAAGATCTTCCAAGTAAGCTTTACAGTTACACTTCCAGTGTCCATCTTCCTTGCAGTAGAACCAAGCCCCTTCCTTGGCCACCCCTCCTTTGGGTTTAAGTTCTTTGCCTTTTCCCTTGGCTTGGGACTTTCCCTTACCTTTAGGCTTTCCCTTGCCTTTCTTCTTTTGCACCATCAAAATGGTGTCAGATTTTCCCTTCTTAAGGTTGAGCTCAGCAGTTCTCAACATGCTGAGCAACTCAGGCAGTGGCTTATCAATTTCATTCATGTTGTAATTCATGCTAAATTTATTGTAGCTTTGTGGCAAAGACTGCAAGATCAAGTCAGTGGTCAGCTCTTGGCCAAGGGGGAATCCCAATCTCTATAGGTTTTCTACGTACCCAATCATCTTGAGTACATATGGACCTACGAGAGTCCCATCTTGCATTTTGGAACCAAACAATGCCTTAGAGACTTCATATCTCTCGTGCCTTGCTTGTCCTTGATATAGTTGACGAAGATGTTCAACCATATCATAAGCATTCATGAACTCGTGTTGCTTCTAAAGCTCAGAGTTCATGGTCATGAGCATTAGACATGACACATCTAATGCATCATCTTGATGCTTCTTGTAAACATCTTTGTCAGCTCGCGAAGCAGTGGCAGGAGGTGCCTCTGGAATGGACTGCTCCAGGACGTACAGTTTCCTTTCTTGGGTGAGAACGATTCTCAGGTTTTTGTACCAGTCTAGGAAATTTGCTCCATTGAGCTTGTCCTTCTCAAGGAAAGAACACAGAGAGAGAGTGTTCGTGTTTGTCGACATAGTTATCTACAACATACAATGTAGAGAATTAATATTATATTCCTTTTATCATTTAATTAGGCCTTTAATCAAATGATGCTCCCACTGAATTAAAGGAATTTTATAGAATCGAGTTATGGATGTGGTCAAACCACATTACTAGATTCATACAAACTAGCTATAATTCTTACGGGACAAGATCCACATCATACTAAGCCTTGAGTTAGCTTTGGCTAAATCGTCGAAGACTTAGTACGATCGGTGGGTAACACATTACCGATTACATCTCTATGCAACTCTTGTTTATAGGATCAAGACCCACATTTACAAAAGACCTTGAGTTTGCTTTGGCTAAATCGCCCAATATTTAGTGTAAATGTGATCTTATCCTATCTTTCCAACGGTTGGAATATGCCTATAGTTCTACTCGATCCAATTGAGTTAACTAGTTTTACTCAATCTAATTGAGCTTACTCTAACCCAAGCCGTGATAGGCGGGACCAAGATATTCCCTTCGCACCCTACCAAGATAATATGCATTGCTCTGCTTTGGCAGATTCAACAACTACAAATGATCGAGGTAGTGATGGATATCAAGGACTTGGTAGGCATTTATGAGTTGATTCGATTAAGATCTAATCCAATCGTAATGTGTATCATATACGCATTAAGGTCTTTATTATCCTATATTAGCATGCATCACATACATACAAGCAATATTCTAGCATGCATCATATACATACAAGAAAAATATCCTAGCATGCATCATATACATACAAGCATTATTCTACTAGCATGCATCACATACATACAAGCATAACAAATATATATATATATATATATATATATATATATATATATATATATATATATATATATATATATATATATATATATATATATATATATATATATATATATATATATATATATATATATCAACATATATACATATAAATATATTAATTGTGATTAGGTCATGGCCCTACTACGATCTTCTCAAGCCAATGAGAAGATCGGATGGTCAACCTAGGGCTAGCGGCTTCTCCAAGCGCTTCCTTTGATCGCCATGTGTCGTCGGCACCCTTCTCGTAACTTCGTCTACAAGTGGACCTTCCACCACACCATTTTGTATATTACAAACGTGAAACTCGAGTTACATTCGAGTCTAAAACTATTTACAACTATAATTTTAAAAGAAGAGGCACGACGCGCAGGTTGCATACACTATACAATACGCACAACCACAAAAACTGCACGCAAGCCGTATTTTGAATTACAACACATCATCATCCAATCAAATTGGGGTTATTGGCCCATGACCATCACAAAATTATAAATAATTCTAAATTATATATTTTTACAGAAAATTTCTATAATTTTTCCTATTTTATTTTATTTTTTAATTTTATGAGTCACCTCTCCGTAACGATCCCGCTAAGCGATTTCCGGGCGCGATCGTGGGACAAGGCCCCTTTCGGGGATAGGGGCAGTGCCCATAATCATAAAATAAACTCTTCGAGTGTCCCTACTACGATCTTACAGTGACTTAAGTCACTGTCCCAAAAACCTAAAGCGAGAACTCGCCGTTTCGGAGAGTTTTTCTCGAATGTTGAAGCCTACAAGTGTCCCAACACTCGTTGCTTCGACTCTTAAAAAAAAAATACCCAAAAAATTCTATAAAATTGGAAATTTACAGAAACATAAAAATATATAATTTTTATATCTAATACAAAAACAAAACATATACATGCTTCGCACGTGGCTCTGATACCACTGTTGGACTTTCCGAGCCGCAAAAACCGCTTTTTGCATTGCGGAATCCTCGGAAGCTCGACCACGGATCCGTGCAAAGATATATAAAAATAAAAACATGTATGTGCTTAAGTAAACCTAGATCTACCTTAGATCTAGAAGGTGAGAGCATTACCCTCGTAGCGACGCCCTTTGCTTATCCTGCTCGTCCAAATGCTTTGCCGGAACTCAAGAGTGTCAAGTGTACACTCCTCTACAAGTATCCACACGGACAAATGGTCGACAAAAACACCTTAGAGTGTGCTAGCACCCTGTAGGTATTTTGGCCAAGGAGGTCTTGGGAGAGCAATAAGGAGAGCTAGGAAGAAGATGATGAAGTTACAAAACCAAAATGAATTACCTCATCAAATGAAAGTGGTCGGCCACTTATTGTTTGGGGAGTTACATGCATGCATGTAACTCCAAGAGCCTATGGCTCTTTGTCTCCCTCATGAGGTGGAACCATATGAAAAGTCCATGATGATGTGGAACACCATCATTGGCCGGCCCCCATGCCAAGTCACCATGACATGGCAAATGGTCAAGTCAAAATTGACCATTCATCTTCCCTCTCAAGTCAAGTCAAACTTGACCTCTTATCTCCCATGGTTGATCAAATCTAACCACTTGATTCAAGTCAATTTGATTTAATGAATCTCTATTCATTAATTTAAATTGACTCAATGAATCAAATCTAAATTAGACTCATTAAACACTTGAATCAAATTGAGTCTAACTTAATTAGTCTAATTTGGATTACTCTTAATCCAATTTGGTTCATCCCATGAACCTAATCCTCATGGTTCATCATATGAACCTAATCTCTATCTAATTGCCCTTTGTGTGTGACCCTATATGTTCTTGTAACGTTGGCAATGCTCCTAAACCGATTTAGGAACATAAGCAATGAGCAGTATCTAGCAACACATCATTGCTACCCAAGTTACAAGAATGTTGAGCTCCAACATCACCTTTGTGACTACTAATTGTGACTCTCACAATATGTGACAATGTCCCTCTATCCTTGACATCTAGATTGACCAATTGAGGCATAGACTGTTAGTTATATATGAGAGATGTCCTAAGGTAATCACCTTATGTATGAACCATTTATATGATAAATGAAGATTCACTATTTGAGTATACATGTTTTATGTATTTGATTGGATCTTAAACTCATTTACTGAATGTCCACGATACGATTCACAGCATGAGAGAATTTGTGATTGGATCACAACTAGTGAGTATCTCTACATGTGTAATTGTGATGTATCGGAATTATCCCTAGTCGATGAATTGATGGATTTGGACACCATCAATTCTGTTGAGACTAGCATGAGGTATACTCCTTGGTGTATCCAAGCAGCTGATTCTCACTGGCTGGAGACATAGTGATGTCCGGAGTTAATCGTGGATGCTAGTTATGGTAACTAGTTCATTGGAGTGACCAGCCGTAAGACTTCATATGGTTCTCTGCATATATAGATATGTCAATGAAGTTCTTCCTGTGGCTTAAGTGCGATGTTCCTTTGACTTGCGGTATTCAAGTCATCTTGATCATGGAGACTTATGCTTTGACATCTTAAGCAAACATCTCTAAGGAGATGTGGACCCGGGATGATTGGGTATAAGTCGAAGTGATCGAAGGTGTTTGAATAGCCTATAAAGGATTCACCACTCCTTGCGAGGAGATGTATAGCCATGGCCTCTCGTCGGATTGTTACTAAAGTCTTTGGCCAAAGAATTACATGTTTAGAATAAGGTACTCTTCGATACATGTGGAGTAACTAGAATCCGTAGGACGAGGAAATGATACTTGGGCTAGGTGTGACGTAGTCAGCCTAGTGGGGGCTGACACAATAGACCATGTCCTGAACCAAGTGGGTATAAGATGAGTGAAGGGAATGGGGCACGAATCATTCGAGCTACTGAAGGGTTTCAGAAATAGTTTTGGATCAACCGTTGATCTTTTCGGTTAATTGGGGATCATGATGTACTACTAGGTGCTACTCATGATCATTCTATAATTAATGGTTAATTATAGACGGCCAACATAAACCGAGAACCTATTTGGTCACACGCACAACGAGCGTAATCCAAAGAATTTAAAACGAGCTTGAGAATGGGATTCTCAGACCGAGAGAAACTAGGTTTGGTTGGACCAAACATAAAGCGAGCATGAAATCGTTTCAGTCGCAATGGAAGCGTGGATGGGCCGCGTCTTATGAAGATGTAATGGATGAACCAAAATGGTTTGGTTCTAATCCAATGGATGAGAATAAACCAAAGGGGTTTGGTTTATTTTAAACGAATGAACCAAAAGTTGGTTCGGTTCATTTTAACTTAAAATAAACCATCATGGTTTGGTTTATTTTAACTTATCTTAATGGAGCGGGTTAACGGGCCTAATGGTTATGATCCAATAACCATTAAGAGAATTAGTTCTCTATAAAAGAGGGCTTAATGGATAATTAAGCTCTAATCCAAAAACCCTAGCCTTTGAGTTGCCGCCCACCCTTGGAGTTGCTCGGCGCCAACCCTAGGCTGCCGCCCAGCTTGTTGTGCCGCCGTCATCTCCTTGTCGGCGTCCAAGCTTCAGCCGGTGAACCCTCCGGCGACCCTCCGGTGATATTCCTAGGCCTCGGTGAAAAGGTGAGCACTTGGCTTCCTTGTTTTGGCCGGTGCCTACTCCTCCACCAAGCTGTCCAGTTTTCTGGACAGCTTCTTCTCCTCTCGTCGGAGCGTCGTTTGGACAACGGTTAGAGCTCCGACAGTGGATAACTTACCGGGGATTCGATCTCCGGTAATCCTCTGAGGTGGAGGACGAAGGATTCGTCAATCGGTTGACGAATACCTCTCCGGAGAAGCGAGTTTTGAGGACTCGTTTTGGATCCGAATTTGGATTCGGATCGTGATCATCTCTCGATCACGTCGTCTTCAACACGAGGCTAGTAACCCGTACGAAGACGGCTCGTGGCTTAGCGAAGTCATCCCGAGGAACTCGGCGTGGATACGGATAGAGCGATTCTAGCGAGGATCGTTCCGGTTGATGCCGTTCCCGCTACACGTCATACGAAAGGTATAACGTAGATAAATTTTCCTTTTATTGCAAATTTAAATTTACGGTTATGTCTACACTTGTTGTAATATGCATGTGTGTGTTGTGTGTGTTGTAATAAATAGGAGTATTTATTATTTTTATTGCTTCCGCTGTGTTCATGTTTACGAAACGTGATCGAACACACACACGCCACGGTGCCGGAAACCCAACAGTGGTATCAGAGCCAGGGTTGTGTTTCGACATAATAGTAAAAATGGTTTTACGATAGTCATAATGTATTTCTGGAAATTTTCTAATTTTGGAAATTTAGAATTATTTATGGAAATTTTTCAATTTTGGAAAGTCTAGAAGTATTTATGGAAATCTTCCACTTTTGGAAAGTTGGAAGTATTTATGGAAATTGATATTTTCCATAAATAAAATATTTGATTAGATTCTTAAAATTTGTTTCCTAATTTAATCATGATTTGATTTGGGAAATCAAATCTTAAAATATTTTATTTCCATAAGTAGTTTTAATGATTTAGGAAATTGGTTTCCTAAATAGATTTTCCTTAATCAAATAATTCCATGAATAAAATATATGATTAGATTTGGAAATTTGTTTCCTAATTTAATTATGATTTGATTTGGAGAATCAAATCTTAAACATATTTTATTTCCATGAATAGTTATGACATATAAGGAAATATATACATGACATAATTGTATGCCATGTAATTGCATTAGATGCATAACATTATGTCATGCGTGTCGTGACATGTAGATGTATGCCATGTATGCCATGCCATGTAGATAATAGTTATTTGCATGCAAAGAGGATGAGACATAAAAACCCTTAAACAATATTAAAGCCTACACCTTCCATTAATATGGTTAGAACCAGAGTTCCGTTTCTTGTTTGGGTTGTTGGACTCTCTCCAAGCCCGGCTCGAACCCGAATATGTTCAAACCATGGAATAGTTTAATACTAATATGGTAAGAGTCAGAGGTCAATCGTTAGCTTTGGTTGTTGGAATCTCTCCAAGCTGGGCTAATTGGTTGAATGCGCTCTAACCATATTAAAACTATTTCCCGATTAATGGGTTGGCTTTAACCTGGAGCATCGGATTGTTGGACTCTCTCCAAGGTCGATGTAAAGGGAGGTGAAGTTGGGTGCTATGCATATGATGCATACTTGTTAATGTGTTAACAACCCGATGTATGTGTGAACATTCAATTAGTTGATAGCACATTGTGATAGTTGCATATACGTGATATACAATCGGTATAGTTGATACCTACCGTCGTAGTTATGAATGGCTTGTTGGACTCTCTCCAAGGTTGTTCATAACTATGATGGATATCAGCCCATTCGGAGATGGACCTACGATCTCCCGAAGTGATTTTGGGGTTTTGAAATTCGAAAAATGAATGGGATTTATAAATGTATATTGATGCATTTTAAAATCATTTTCATATATGCTCGCTTTGTATTTCTAGGTCAATAAATTGATCATGACGCCTTTGAATTTATGCGCACTATTTTGGATTCGAACAAACCGACCGGGCCTAACTTCGGATCGCTTAGAAACTCGAGAATTGTTCTCAAGGCGAAAAGCTTGCATATGTCCTTGAAGAGCCTCTTCCGATCCCTAAGGACGATGCAACCTGCACTAAATGTTGGTCTATCGTAAGCATGTGGCGATTCTCGAGCCGGCGAAGTTGCATCATGCTAGCGGCGATGGTACTCGAGCCGCAAAAGCAAAGATGAGCATATGGATGCTAATACTATGGTCTTCCATCTTCATGAGTTGTTCGATGAGCAAGAGATCCGAAGGTTCGAGGTCTCTAGGCCCTCTTCACCACGAAGATGCAAGAAGGTTCATCTCAGAGTGCCATGTGCTAAAGATGAACGGGTACATCGAGCGCTAGCTACCCTGCTTTTGTGATGGATCATGAGTTAAGTATTGACTTAATTCGCATTGTTTGCCCAAGAGTTTCTCGCAATTTGTGATGAACTATCGGATGAACAAATTGGAATCCACCATTCCCGAGCCTCAATATGTCAAGACTGTGGAGCCTTCTCGAAGCATGAGGAGAAGGCGGTTCTCATAGTTGATTCTCAAAGAAAGGTTCTAAGAGGAAGGCAAAAGAATGTAAGAAAGGAAAGAACAAAAAGGCAAAGAAGGCGAACTAAATAAGAAAGGGCACTTGCCATCATCAGTGGCAAGGAAGGCCACCGCGAAGAAACTGCAAGATTTATCTTGAGTCCATGAAGAAGAAGAAGGCATCCGATGCCCCATCCTCTTCGTATCTTCTATTGATTGTCATTCTATTTCCAGACACTTGGGTATTGGATAATCGGGTGTAGCTCACATATATGTAATGACATACAGGGCTAAGGAATAGAAGAAGACTTGTCGAGGAGTCAAATTTATGAGTTGGCAATGGAGCAAAGGTCCGCTGGCCGCCATCTAACTTATTTGCTGAAGCTCCCTAGTGGACTAGTCTTAGAACTGGACAATTGCTATTATGTTCCTTCTCTAATAAAGAACATTGTTTCTATTTCTTGTTTAAATAGAAATGGTTTCCATTAGACGTTTAGTAACAATTGTTGTTATATAACTTAAAATGGCGACTTTATGGAATCGAACCTTGAGTAATGGCATTTATACGCTGGACGATCCAAAGGACATTTTCAATATCGAAGCGAGCAACACGCGTGCTCGAAAGGATAATCAAATAGACTCCTATATGTGGCATTGTCGTCTTGGCCATATAAGCAAGAAACGCATGTCCTAATTACACCGATGTGGAATTCGAATCGCTTGAATTGGATTCATACGATACATGTGAATCATGCTTAAAAGGCAAGATGACTAAGTTACCTTTACCGAAAAGGTGAACGAGTGGGAGAGTTACTAGGTCTAATACATACCGATGTATGTGGACCTATGTCAACTCAAGCATTAGGAGGCTATAGCTACTTCATTACCTTCACCGATGATCACTACGGTTTGGGTATGTGTTCTTGATGAAACACAAGTCCAAGCCTTTGAAAGGTTCAAAGAATTCAGAAATGAAGTAGAGAAACAACATGACAAGAGTATTAAAATACTGATCGGATCGAGGTGGTGAATACTTAAGTCAAGAGTTTCTGATTATCTAAGAGACAATGGCATATTGTCTCAATGGACTCACCCTATACACCACAAAGATAATGGTGTATCCGAGAGGCGAATCGACCTTGTTGGACATGGTCAGTCAATGATGAATCATGCAACTCTTCCCAAGTCCTTTGGGCCTATGCACTCGCATACCGCTTACTTGTTAAATGTAATGCCTACCAAGGTAGTCTCAACTACTCCATATGAGATATGGAATGGTAAGAAACCTCATGTATCTTACTTGAAGATATGGGGTTGTCCCGCTTATGTGAAGCTTGATCAGACGCATAAATTGATGCTAAGTCCGATAAATGTCTATTTATTGGATACCTAAGGAAACAAGGGGTTACTAATTCTATCATCCCGTGGAACAAAAGGTGTTTGTTTCAAGGCATGTGTTTCTAGAGAAAGAGTTTCTCTTGCAAGAAAACAAAGGGGAGTGTCAGCCGAGCTTGAGGAGGCTCGAGAGACTCAAATAGACATTGATGAGATACCGGTGAAGCACAACACCAACAACTCATAGTGATGAGCAATCTACTGACTTATTGTAACACCACATCTTCAGATCCGTAGAACACGCAATATTCCCGAGAGATATGGATTTCGTAAGTGAATCGAACGACGTGTTACTCATTGATGATGAGGAGCCTACCAGCTTATGAAGAAGTGGCCGATAAGTTCGTGAAGGGATAAGTGGCTTGGTGCCATGAAGTCGAAATGGATTCCATGTATGAAAACCAAGTTTGGAACTTGGTTGACCCACCAAGGGATAAAGCCTATAGGGTGCAAGTGGGTTTTCAAGAAGAAAACACATGGATGGTAATGTGATTACCTATAAGGCTAGATTGGTGGCGAAAGGATATCGCCAAAAACAAGGTGTTGATTATGACGAAACCTATTCGCCGTAGCTATGCTTAAATCCATTCGGATGCTCCCGCCATAGCGCTCATTATGATTATGAGATATGGCAGATGGATGTGAAAAGCCTTTCCTTAATGGAAACTCGCCGAGGACGTGTATATGATACACCGAGGGTTTCACATCGCTGATAAAACCAAGGTATGCAAATTGCGACGGTCCATTTATGGATTAAAGCAAGCATCCAGAGTTTGGAATATCCGCTTTGATGAGACAATCAAAAAGTTTGATTTCACAAAATCCGCATTTAACCTTGTGTGTACAAGAAGGTTAGTGGGAGGCAACAGATTCCTAGTATTGTATGTCGATGACATACTACTTATAGGAAACGATGTTTCAATCTTACATTAAGGTTTGGTTATCCAAGACATTCTCCATGAAAGACGGGAGAAGCAACCTACATCCTGGGATTAAGATCTATAGAGATAGATCGAAACGGTTGCTTGGTCTTCGCAGCCTACATATATAGACCGAAAAAGCAAAGAGGTTTAGCATGTCGGAATCCAAGAAAGGTTTCCTACCCATCGTGCATGGGGTACACCTTTCAAGTCTATGTGTCCGCGCACGTAAGACGAGAGGATTTGCATGAGTAAGATTCCCTATGCATCCGCAATAGGATCTATCATGTATGCTATGTTATGTACGAGGCCGATGTATCGTATGCTGCGAGTGTCACGGCGGATACGATCCGATCGAGGAATGGATCATTGGGTGGTATTAAGACGATCCTTAAGTACTTGAGAAGAACTAAGGATGTGTTCCTAATATATGGAGAAGGGGACATGGTGATACGCGGGTATACGGATGCCAGCTTCCAGACAGACAAGGATGATTTCAGGTCTCAGTCTGGATACGTGTTCACCTTGAATGAGCGCGATGAGTTGGAAAAGTTCCAAACAAGAGGCATGGCGGATTCTACCACCGAGGCGAGAATACATTGCGGCGGAGCGTGAAGGCGGTTTGGATCGAAGTTCGTTCATGAACTTGGTGTGGTTCCAGCCATTGTTGAAGCAATACCGGTCTACTGTGACAACAGTGAAGCAATTGCACAGGCAAAAGAGCCAAGGTCTCATCAATGATCCAAACATGTGCTTCGCCGCTATCATCTCATCAGAGAGATCATCAGTAGGAACGAAATACAAATCGAGAAAATTCCCACTGAAAGGAACTTAGCGGATCCTTTGACTAAGGCATTACCTCAAAGTATGTTTGAGGGTCATGTTCGAGCTTATGGTATTGGATCTGTAGCGATTGGCATTAGGCCAAGTGGGAATCTAGTTAGTTATATGAGAGATGTCCTAAGGCAATCGCCTTATGTATGAACCATTTATATGATAAATGAAGATTCACTATTTGAGTATACATGTTTCATGTATTTGATTGGATCTTAAACTCATTTACTGAATGTCCACGATACGATTCACGGCATGAGAGAATTTGTGATTGGATCACAACTAGTGAGTATCTCTACATGTGTAATTGTGATGTATCGGAATTATCCTAGTCGATGAATTGATGGATTTGGACACCATCAGTTACGAGACTAGCATGAGGTATACTCCTTGGTGTATCAGCGGTGATTCTCAACGGTGGAGACATAGTGATGTCCGGAGTTAATCGTGGATGCTAGTTATGGTAACTAGTTCATTGGAGTGACCGGCCGTAAGACTTCATATGGTTCTCTGCATATATAGATATGTCAATGAAGTTCTTACTGTGTCTTAAGTGCGATGTTCCTTTGACTTGCGGTATTCAAGTCATCTTGATCATGGAGACTTATGCTTTGACATCTTAAGCAAACATCTCTAAGGAGATGTGGACCCGGGATGATTGGGTATAAGTCGAAGTGATCGAAGGTGTTTGAATAGCCTATAAAGGATTCACCACTCCTTGCGAGGAGATGTATACCCATGGCCTCTCGTCGGATTGTTACTAAAGTCTTTGGCCAAAGCATTACATGTTTAGAGTAAGGTACTCTTCGATACATGTGGAGTAACTAGAATCCGTAGGACGAGGAAATGATACTTGGGCTAGGTGTGACGTAGTCAGCCTAGTGGGGAGTGACACAATAGACCATGTCCTGAACCAAGTGGGTATAAGATGAGTGAAGGGAATGGGGCACGAATCATTCGAGCTGCTGAAGGGTTTCAGAAATAGTTCTGGATCAACCATTGATCTTTTCGGTTAATTGGGGATCATGATGTACTACTAGGTGCCACTCATGATCGTTCTATAATTAATGGTTAATTATAGACGGCCAACATAAACCGAGAACCTATTTGGTCACCACGCGAGCGTAATCCAAAGGATTTAAAGCGAGCTTGAGAATGGGATTCTCGGACCGAGAGAAACTAGGTTTGGTTGGACCAAACATAAAGCGAGCATGAAATTGTTTCAGTCGCAATGGAAGCGTGGATGGGCCGAGTCTTATGAAGACGTAATGGATGAACCAAAATGGTTTGGTTCTAATCCAATGGATGAGAATAAACCAAAGGGTTTGATTTATTTTAAACGAATGAACCAAAAGTTGGTTCGGTTCGTTTTAACTTAAAATAAACCATCATGGTTTGGTTTATTTTAACTTATCTTAATGGAGCGGGTTAACGGGCCTAATGGTTATGATCCAATAACCATTAAGAGAATTAGTTCTCTATAAAAGAGGGCTTAATGGATAATTAAGCTCTAATCCAAAAACCCTAGCCTTTGAGTTGCCGCCCACCCTTGGAGTTGCTCGGCGCCAACCCTAGGCTGTCGCCCAGCTTGTTGTGCCGCCGTCATCTCCTTGTCGGCGTCCAAGCTTCAGCCGGTGAACCCTCCGGCGACCCTCCGGTGATCTTCCTAGGCCTCGGTGAAAAGGTGAGCACTTGGCTTCCTTGTTTTGGCCGGTGCCTACTCCTCCACCAAGCTGTCCAGTTTTCTGGACAGCTTCTTCTCCTCTCGTTGGAGCGTCATTTGGACGACGGTTAGAGCTCTGACAGCGGATAACTTACCAGGGATTCGATCTTCGGTAATCCTCTGAGGTGGAGGACGAAGGATTCGTCAATCGGTTGACGAATACCTCTCCGGAGAAGCGAGTTTTGAGGACTCATTTTGGATCCGAATTTGGATTCGGATCGTGATCATCTCTCGATCACGTCGTCTTCAACACGAGGCTAGTAACCCGTACGAAGACGAAGCTCATGGATTAGAGAAGTCATCCCGAGGAACTCGGCGTGGATACAGATAGAGACGATTCTAGCGAGGATCGTTCCGGTTGATGCCGTTCCCGCTACACGTCATACGAAAGGTATAACGTAGATAAATTTTCCTTTTATTGCAAATTTAAATTTACGGTTAAGTCTACACTTGTTGTAATATGCATGCGTGTGTTGTGTGTGTTGTAATCAATAGGAGTATTTATTATTTTTATTGCTTCCGCTGTGTTCATGTTTACGAAACATGATCGAACACACACACGCCGCGGTGCCGAAAACCCAACATAGACTGTATCATCCTCGGTACAATCTATATCTTGAACTCCAAGTAGACTCACTCTAATCAAATGAGCTCAATATCTCATATTGACTCATTTGGGCATGGTCTTGCACTTCGTGGTCTCACTCTATCAAGAATAACGATGTCACTCCCATTATATAGGAGGGACAGATCCCATCTACATCACTCACATCCCTCCGCATAATTTGTTACATACCCAGTAATCACCTTTATAGTCCACCCATTTACGGGTGACGTTTGACGAAGCCAAAGTATACAACTCCTTATGTAGGGAACCATGGTGACTTCAGGTCCAAGAACTAATCGTCATACTAATAGTCACATGAGAAAGTATATGACACTCATATAACGATCCATGATACTTTCTCATGACGGGTCATTCAGTATACATTCTCCAATGCATACCCATGTGTCAACTTGATATCTCATATCCATGACTTGTGAGATCAAGTCATCGAGTTGACCTACATGCTAGTCTCTACGCATTAACATTGTCCCTGAATGTTAATACTTGACTAGGAATGATTAAGAGTAGTGTTCTCTATATCATCTCATTATCGATTCAACCAATCGATTGATATAGATAAGAACCTACTACTCAAGGACGTTATTATAGTTAGTCATTTGGCACCTATACAAGTAAATATAATAACCATGCCTTTATTAATAGGAATATGATACAATAAAGTCCATACAACAATCATCACATGATTGACTCTAGGGCTTTTACTAACACTTCTAAGGCTGCTAGCATACTCTAGGTTGCTTTTCTCCACCTATTGCTCGTGTGGATATCAATAGAGGAGTGTACACTTGACACTCTCGAGTTCCGGCAAGCCGTTGGACGAGTGGGATAAACGAAGGGCGTCGCATCAAGGGTAAAACTCTTAACATGTAGATCTAGAGTATATCTAAGGTTTTTAAACACGTACATGTAATTTTGTTTATCTTCGCACGGATCCGTGGCCGACTTTCGGGATTTCCGCAACGCCAAAAGCGATTTTTATGGCTCGGATAGTCCAACATTGGTATCAGAGCCACGTGCAAAGCATGTATGTGTTTTAATTGTGTAGTTTTTGTATTAGATATAAAAATTGCAGATCTGTATGTTTCTGTAAATTTCCTATTTTTATATATTTTTTGGATATTTTTCTCGAAGAGTTGAAGTAACAAGTGTTGGGACACTTGTAGGCTTCAACCACCAAGAAAAACTCTCCAAAACAGCAAGTTCTCGCTCTAGTCTTATGGGACAACGATTTAAGTGCTGTAAGATCTAGATGGGATACTCACGAGATTCATTTTGTGAGTAGGGGCGCTGCCCCTAACCCCGCAAGGGGCATTGTCCCGCGATCACGCTGGGAAATCGCTTAGCGGGACCGTTACAGAGATGTGACTCATAAAATTAAAAAAAAAAGGAAAAATTATAGAAATTTCTGTAAAATACATAATTTAGAATTATGTATAATACTGTGATGGTCATGGCCCAAGAACCCCAATGTGATTTGATAAATGTGTTGTAATTCATAATACGGCTTGCGCGCCGTTTTTGTGTTATGCATGTTGTATAATGTATGTGACCTGTGCGTCGTGCCTCTCTTTTTAATATTCCAGTTGTAAATAGTTTTAGACTCGAATGTAACTCGAGATTCATGTTTGTAATGTACAAATATAGAGCAGTGGAAGGTCCACTAGTAGACGGAGTTACGAGGAGGGTACCGACGACACATGGCGATCAAAGGAGGCGCTTGGAGAAGCCGCTAACCCTAGGTTGACCGTCCGATCATCTCATCTCATTGGATTGAGAAGATCGTAGTAGGGTCATGACCTCATCACAATTTAATTATATATATATATATTAGTTTTTGCTTGTATGTATGTGACGCATGCTAGTAAATTTTGCTTGTATGTATATGATGCATGCTAGGATATTTTGCTTGTATGTATATGATGCATGCTAGTATATTGCTTGTATGTATGTGATGCATGCTAGTGTAGGGTAATAAAGGCCTTAATGTGTATATGATACACATTCACGATTAGATTAGATCTTAATCGAATCAACTCGAAAATGCCTACCAAGTTTTGATACCCATCACTACCTCGATCATTTGTTGTTGTTGAATCTGCCAAAGCAGAGCAACACATATTATCTTGGTAGGGTGCCGAGGGACAATCTTGGTCCCGCCTATCACAGTTTGAGTGAGAATAAGCTCAATTAGATTGAGTAAAACTAGTTAAATCAATTGGATTGAGTAAAACTATAGGCATATTTCAACCGTTGGAAAGGTAGGATAAGGTTACATTTACACTAAATCTTGGGCGATTTAGCCAAAGCTAAGTCAAGGTCTTTTGTAAATGTGGATCTTGATCCTATAAACAAGAGTTGCATAGAGATGTAATCGGTAATTTGTTACCTACCGATCATACTAAGTCTTGGGCGATTTAGCCAAAGCTAACTCAAGGTGTAGTATGATGTGGATCTTGTCCCGTGAGAATTATAGCTAATTTTTATGAATCTAGTAATGTGGTTTGACCACATCCATGACTCGATTATACAAAAGTCCTATAATTCAGTGGGAGCATCATTTGATTAAAGGCCTAATTAAATGATAAATGGAATATGATATTAATTTTCTGCATTGTGCATGTTGTAGAATACCATGTCGACAAACACAAACACTCTCTCCCTGCGTTCTGTCCTTGAGAAGGACAAGCTCAATGGAGCTAATTTCCTGGACTGGTACAGGAATCTGAGAATCGTTCTCACCCAAGAAAGAAAATTGTACATCCTAGAGCAGCCCATTCCGGAGGCACCTCCTGTCACTGCCTCGCGAGCTAACCGAGATACTTACAAGAAGCATCAAGATGATGCATTAGATGTGTCATGCCTCATGCTCGCGACCATGAACTCTGAGCTTCAGAAGCAACACAAGTTCATGAATGCTTTTGATATGGTTAAACATCTTCGTCAACTGTATCAAGGACAAGTAAGGCACGAGAGATACGAGATCTCTAAGGTGCTATTTCAGTCCAAGATGCAAGATGGGACTCCCATAGGTCCATATGTACTCAAGATGATTGGGTACATAGAGAACCTACAGAGGTTGGGATTCCCACTTGGCCAAGAGTTGGCTACTGACTTAATCTTGCAATTTTTGCCACAAAGCTACAACAATTTGTCATGAATTACAACATGAATGAAATTGATAAGTCACTGCCTGAGATGCTCAGCATGTTGAGAACTGCTGAGCTCAACCTTAAAAAGGGAAAACCTAACTCCATTTTGATGGTGCAAAAGAAGAAAGGAAAGGGCAAGCCTAAAGGTAAGGGAAAGTCCCAAGCCAAGGGCAAAGGCAAGGCACTGAAACCGAAAGGTGGGGTGGCCAAGGAAGGGACTTACTTCCACTGTAAGGAAGCTGGATACTGGAAGCGTAACTGCAAAGCATACCTGGAAGATCTTAATAAAAAGAGAAGTGAGACTTCTACTTCTGGTATATATGTCATAGAAGTCAATCTATCTATTTCTTCATCATGGGTATTAGATACCGGATGTGCATCTCATATTTGTACCAATGTGCAGTCACTGAGAAATAACAGGGCATTGACGAAGGGCGAGGTGGACCTATGAGTAGGCAATGGAGCAAGGCTTGCTGTTGTTGCTATAGGAACTTATCTTCTATCTTTGCCCTCTGGGCTTGTACTAGAACTAGATGAATGTTGTTATGTGTCTGCTTTGACTAAGAACATAATTTCAGTTTCTTGTTTGGACAAGAAAGGCTTTTCATTTATAATAAAGAACAAATATTGTTCAGTTTATTTAAATGATATGTTCTATTGTAGTGCACATCTGATGAACGGACTCTACATTCTAGACTTAGAGAGCCCCATCTATAACATAAGTACTAAAAGGTTCAAGTCAAATGAGTTGAACCAAACCTATCTCTGGCATTGTCGCTTAGGTCACATAAATGAAAGTCGCTTATCCCAGCTCCATAAGGATGGGTTTCTGGACTCATTTGATTTTGAATCATATGAGACATGCGAGTCTTGCCTTCTAGGCAAGATAACCAAGACTCCCTTTAGTGGACACAGCAAGAGAGCAACAAACTTGTTAGGACTTATACATAATGATGTATGTGACCCTTTCAATGTTGCTACTAGAGGTGGTTATTGGTACATCATTATATTTATTGATGACTTCAGTAGATATGGTTATGTGTATCTGATGACACATAAGTTAGAATCCTTTGAAAAGTTCAAAGAATTCAAGTATGAAGTACAAAACCAGCTTAGCAAGAGTATTAAGATACTTCGATTAGATCGAGGTGGTGAATACCTTAGCCATGAGTTTCGTAACTATCTGGTTGAGTGCGGGATTCTATCCCAACTCACTTCTTCTGAAACACCACAGTGGAATGGTGTATCCGAAAGGAGGAATCGTACCCTATTAGATATGGTATGATCTATGATCAGTCACACAGATCTTCCTATATCCTTTTGGGGATATGCTCTAGACACAGCAGCCTTCACACTTAACCATGTACCATCCAAGGCTGTGATAAAGACACCATATACGATATGGACAGGGAAAAATTCCAAGATGTCTTTCATGAGTATTTGGGGTTGTGAGGCTTACGTTCGACGTCAAGTCTCAGACAAACTGGGACCCAAATCCGATAAGTGCTATTTTATTGGATATCCCAAGGAAACAAAGGGATATTACTTCTACATTCCCAGTCAGCACAAAGTGTTTGTGGCAAAGACTGGGGTATTTCTAGAAAGGGATTTTGTTTCTAGAAAAACTAGTGGGAGTACTTTCGATCTTGAAGAAATTCAAGATAAGGACCATAGCACTGAGGCCTTGATAAAGGTTGAACAGGAACCACAAAGTGTTGTGGGTGATGAGATTGTTGCACAAAGAGTTGTGGAACAACAACCTGTTCAGGTAGACCTACCTCGTCGTAGGTCTGATAGGGTACATCATCAGCCTGAGAGATACTCATTTCTCTTGTCTGATCATGATAATGTTATGCTCATTGAGAATGAGCCTACCTCCTATCAGGAAGCTGTGATGAGCCCAGATTCTGAGAAATGGCTAGAGGCCATGAGATCCGAGATGGAATCCATATACACCAACCAAGTATGGACTTTGGTTGATCCACCTGAAGGCGTCAAACCCATTGGGTGTAAGTGGGTCTTTAAGAGAAAGACTGACATGGATGGACTTACGCATACCTATAAGGGTCGATTGGTGGCTAAAGGTTTCATGTAAATTCATGGTATTGACTATGATAAAACCTTTTCTCCAGTGGCGATGTTTAAGTCCATTCGGATCATGCTTGCTATTGTAGCATACCACAATTATGAGATCTGGCAGATGGATGTCAAAACTGCATTTCTGAATGGAAACTTGCTCGAGGATGTGTACATGACACAACCTGAGGGTTTTGTAGATCCATAGTATACTGGCAAAGTATGCAAGCTACAAAGGTCCATTTATGGGCTAAAGCAAGCTTCTCAGAGCTGGAATCTTCGATTCGATGATGCGATCAAACAGTTTGGTTTCATCAAGAATGAAGATGAACCCTGTGTCTATAAGAGAGTTAATGGAAACATAGTTGTCTTCCTAGTATTGTATGTGGATGACATACTACTCATTGGGAATGACATCCCTTCGCTATAGTCTGGGAAGACTTGACTGGGGGCGTACTTCTCAATGAAGGACTTAGGTGAAGCAGTCTGTATTCTAGGCATCAAGATCTATAGAGATAGATCTAAGTGATTGCTTGGCCTAAGTCAGAGTACATATATTGAAACGGTATTACTACGGTTTGCCATGCAGAATTCCAAGAAAGGACTTCTGTCGATGTCACATGGTGTGAGTTTTTCGAAGAATCAAAGTTCCTTTTCTAGAGAGGAGAGAGACCGCATGGATAAGATCCCTTATGCATCGACCATAGGATCTATCATGTACACTATGCTATGTACTCGCCCTGATGTCTCGTATGCTTTGAGCATGACGAGTAGATACCAGTCAAATCTAGGTGAGCATCACTGGAAAGCAGTTAAGAATATTCTTAAGTACTTGAGAAGAACTAAAGAATATTTCTTGATATTTGGAGGCGATGAGGAGCTAGCTGTAAAGGGTTACAGCGATGCCAGCTTCTAAATTGACCAGGATGATTATAGATCGTAGTCAGGGTTCGTGTTTTGCTTGAATGGTAGCGTTGTGAGCTGGAAGAGTTCGAAGCAGGACACAATTGTTGATTCTACAACAAAGGCCGAGTATATCACTGCATCAGAGGCAGCAAAGGAGGCAGTTTGGATCTGCAAGTTCATTACTGAGCTTGGGGTGGTTCCTAGCATAGCAGATCCTATAGAGCTCTATTGTGACAATAATGGAGCGATTGTGCAGGCTAAGGAACCTCACTCACACCAGCGGACCAACCATATACTACGGCGCTTCCATCTCATTCGAGAGATTATCGATAGAGGAGATGTGAAGATTTGCAGAGTACCCAGAGAGGCTAACGTCGCAGATCCCTTGACCAAGGCTTTGGCACAGAAAAAGCATGATGGTCACACTAGGTCATTGGGTATTAGATACTACAATGATTGGCGCTAGTGCTAGTGGGAGATTGTTAGTGAAAGTCCTAGAGTCAATCATGTGATGATTGTTGTATGGACTTTATTGTATCATATTCCTATTTATAAAGGCATTTCTTTATGGTTATTATACTTACCTGTATTGGTGCCAAATAACTAAGTATAATAACATCCTTGAGTAGAAGGTTCTTATCTATATCAATCGATTGGTTGAATCGATAATGAGATGATATAGAGAACACTACTCTTAATCATTCCTAGTCAAGTATTAACATTCAAGGACAATGTTAATGCGAAGAGACTAGCATGTAGGTCAACTCGATGACTTGATCTCACAATTCATGGATATGAGATATCAAGTTGACACATGGGTATGCATTGGAGAATGTATACTAAATGACCTGCCATGAGAAAGTATCATGGATCGTTATATGAGTGTCATATACTTTCTCATGTGACTATTAGTATGACTATTAGTCCTTGGACCTAAAGTCACCATGGTTCCCTACATAAGGAGTTGCATACTTTGGCTTCGTCAAATGTCACCCGTAAATGGGTGGACTATAAAGGCAATTACTGGGTATGTAACAAATTATGCGGAGGGATGTAAGTGATGTAAATAGGATCTATCCCTTCTATATGATGGGAGTGACATCGTTATTCTTGATAGAGTGAAACCACTAAGTGCATGGTCATGCCCAAATGAGTCAATATGAGATATTGAGCTCATTTGATTAGAGTGAGTCTACTTGGAGTTCAAGATATAGATTGTACCGAGGATGACACGACCTATGCCTCAATTGTGTTAGGGAACTCTCTTGTCGTAATATGGTTTTGATTTTTGTAGCAAAGGGTTTAAGTTAGATTGTTATTATGATTTGATATGTGTGTTTGAGTCTTGCAGGACTTAGTAATTCGCACATGGAGCCTTGGCGAGTTTCACCTCTCATGACTTGGTCCTTGAGTCGGTGATGGATGGTTTTACGGAAGCCGTGTGCTTGGAGCATCCGAGGGACTGCTGGACGAGGAGCTTGGAGTGAAGCCAGAGGAAGTAGACTTCAGGGTGAGATGCGAAGGATCGCGCTGTAGAGCCGTGTGCTTGGCGCATCCGAGGGATGTGGCCGGACGAAGATAACTTCAAAGGCGAGGGACTCCGAGGGATGAGAGTGAGCGAATGTAACCTGAGAAGGGGTAGAGCTCCTAGGTGAAACTTGGCCATTTGGCTAAGTGTCGAATGGGATTTCTCGACATCAGTCGACTGCCATGGAATGGTAGTCGACTGCTATGAGTCGAATGGGTTCGACTGGTATCCAACTGATGGGATTGTGGCCCGGTGATCGATCCATATGTTGGCGGTGATCCGAAAGACCATCGATCATTGATAGATCGCGATCGGTCGGAGTTTGGGCCACAGAATTGCTCGTGAGCCATGGGCGATCGACTACGGAGGCGATCGCGATGGATCCATCAGTCGACTACCAAGGGATCCGTTGGACTACATCGGACGGAATCCGACATGTTCGGAGGCTGTTGAAATGATAGCAGTCAACTGCCAAGGGTGGCAGTCGACTGGTGGCGGACAACGGGAAGAAATCAACCCTCTCTATAAAAATAGAGGGTGTGGGATTTTGGATGCCTAATGCTCATATTCCAAACCATCATCCAAGTGCTCCACAAGTGATAAACTCCTTCCTCTAGAACTCTTTCACATCTATTGTAAAAGAAGGAGTGTTCTTGAGTTGTAAGGGTTACCTCCACCTAGCTTAGTGCAAAGGAGAGACCGATAGTGATTTGGTTGTGGAGTGATTCACTGGGGACGAATCGAACCGTGGATTAGCAGCGTAGCCGTGAATCACGTTATATTTCGGTGTTAGCATTGCTTTGTCTTTATTGTTTATTTGCTTGTATTTATTAGTATTCCGCTTGCGCTAATCTCTTTGTAGACGAGCAAATTACTTCATCCAACCAAAGAGGGCTATTCACCCCCCTCTAGCCGGCCGATCGATCCCCTACAAGTGGTATCAGAGCCATGGAAAGCTTGTCGAGGACTAACTGCCACTACAAGCACATTCAAGAATGGCCGGCTCAAACATTCACCCACCGAAATTCGAAGGTGAATTCTCTTGGTGGAAAAAGAGAATGGAGGTATTTTTCGAGGACGATTTTGAAATTCTTTTGATTATGGAAAACAGTTTCGAATTGCCTTGGGATGAAAAAGGGGAGCCCTTGGAGAAATCAAGGTGGAGCAAGAGGCAAAGGGAAGAATACTTGGCAAATTCAAAGGCCAAACACCACCTCTATAATGTCCTCCCTCAACAAGAAGTCAACCGGATAGTAGAGTGTGCTAGCGCCAAGGAAATGTGGGAAAAACTAATAGAGATCCATGAAGGTACATCCGAGGCGAAGCTAGCAAGGAGAGATGTCCTTCGCTCCCAATTGTCAAATATCAAACTCAAAAAGGGAGAGAAGGTAAAATCCCTACACTCTAGATTTAAGGAAATTCTAACCAGGTTGACAAGTGTAGGTGAAAAGCTCTCCAACTGGGACATGCTCATGAAAGCAATTGATGCCTTTCCCCGGTCATCAAAATGGAGCTCAATGGTGGACTCCTTCTACCTGTCCAAGAACCTAGAAGTGAGCACCTTGGAGGAGTTCTTCTCAACAATGGAGCTCCACGAAACAAGGCTTGAAGGAATAGTTGAAGAGCCTAGAATTCAACCTTCAAGAGGGGTAGCCTTGATGGTTCACAAAGGGAAGAAGAAGATGGAGACCTCCTCCTCCTCCGATGAATCAACCTCATCCTCCTCCATGGATAGCACGGAAGAAGCTTACATGGTAAGGAAGGTAAGGCGTGCTTTAAGAAATTTTAAATTCAATAACTCTAATGATAGGAGAAGAAGACCAAGGGGGAAGGCCAAGGAAAGGGACACATAAGGGACAATTGTCCTCTCCTAAACAAGAGTAAGGAGGAGAAAAGAAAGAAGGAAGAAAAGAAGAAGAAGGGGAGCAAGAAGAAAAATGAAGAAGAGAAGAAGACCAAGGAAAAGGGGAAGACCAAAGCTCTCAAGGCAAGGACTTGGGATGATCCCTCTTCATCATCATCATCATCCAAAGAGGAAGAACGTGTCTACTCCAACCTTGCCCTAATGGCCTTTGATGATCTCTCCACCTCCTCCTCCGATGGTGAAGAAGCAAGCTCAAGTGGAGAGAGCTCAAGTGAAGGGGGAGCCTCCTCTACATCCTCATCATCGGAAGAGGACTTGGTAAGTGAGGTAACGAATCTACCCCCTAAGCAAATAATGTCCATGATTTCTAGCCTCACTAAGGATTTATTTAGAGCCAAGAAAAAGAACAAATGCATGCTAGATCAAATTAAGAACTTAGAAGAAAAGCTAGAAAAAGCATGCTTAAATGTAAATGAAAATATTTCTTCTAGTCATAATGATGCATGCTCACATGATCAATATATGCCATTTGATGTTAATGATGCATGCATAGAAGAAAATAGGGCTCTAAGGGAAAAGGTAGACCACTTGACCAAGGCCCTAGAAAAATTTACAATGGGCTCCAATACCCTTAACATGATAATTGGGAGCCAAAGGGCAAGCTTCAATAAGAAAGGCCTAGGTTATAAGGAAAAGAAAAATGAAAAGGCCTATAAATGCTTGATTGCTAGGGGTCAAGAAAAAAAGAAGGTAATTGCTAGAAAATGGATCCCTAAGGAATTTTTAGTGAACCCCATAGGCAAGAATCTATATTGGGTTCCTAAATCCATCATAAAGGGTTAGGAAAACCCTAGGATAGTCAACCATATGAAATTCATCTATATCATATGTTTTTGGTTGACTTAGGATGGCGGGACAACATTTTTGAAATAGTGTTGGGTGATGATAATGTGCCCAAAAATAGATAATAATGCTTAAATCATGATAATTAATGAAATTGTCATGTATGTTTGCAATCATGATTTATCATTTTGACTTTTGGCACATAGTCATAGGCATTAAGTTTTAAAATCATGCTTTAGGTGATATTTGCCTTATTATCATGATGTAATGCCTAATGCATGATCATAATTTGATGAATATATTTGTTTCATGATCATAATATGAAATTAATTCATATATATTTTTATGATCATGTGGGATGTTAGCATGATACTTAACCTTGATAGAATTGCATGAAAATAATGGTTAAGTATATACAAATACCTTTAGAATGCATCTCACACTCACCATAGGCTACCTTGATTGAAAACTTAGCATGAGTGAGATGTTAGGATGATACAAATGTCCACTAGTGCCTATGGCATTTAGATGGTTATTTAAAGTATCAAAATAGCAATAATAGACCAATCATGGGAAAGGCTTATGTTTAATTCATAGACATATTGCCCAAAGATCATGGTTGGATATTTCACATGTTTTCAAAACAATTTCTTACTTTAAAATTTGTGTATTCATGTTTTGAAACAATCCAAAGCAAGACTAGGTGTTAAAATGGATACTTACATGATCAAAAACCTAGTGGTTTTTAAAGCTTTTGGATTTTTGGCAAAAACTTGGAAATATAATGATTTTTCATGGGAAACTATTTTTCCTTGATAAATATACTTACAAGAAATATGTTCTCCAAATTTTATGATTTTTTGAATTTTCTGGAAATTTTTACACATTTCTGAAATTCACCTCGGAAAATTAGAAATTCTGAAATTCATGTGTCAGTCGACTGGTAGTCTAAACCAGTCAACTAGTGATCTGATAACATGCCCAATAATCTCTTTTATCGACTTGATGTCATGCTTAGATAAACTTTGTTAATTATTTTTGATGGTGTCAAAGGGGGAGAAATATATTTGTTTAAGTAAGGGGGAATGTATTTAGGGGGAGTTTCATGTATTAAGGGGGAGAGTTGCTAATCATGTTATTCACATGCTTTCCTTTCCTTAATATTTTATCAAATGTTTTACCTAACTTAAACGGATTGCCACACATCAAAAAGGGGGAGATTGTTAGGACAATCTCTTGCCGTAATATGGTTTTGATGTGTGTGGCAAAGGGTTTAAGTTAGATTGTTCTTATGATTTGATATGTACATTTGAGTCTTGCAGGACTTAGTAATTCGCACATGGAGCCTTGGCGAGTTTCACCTCTCATGACTCGGTCCTTGAGTCGGTGAAGGATGGCTTTGCAGAAGTCGTGCGCTTGGAGCATCCGAGGGACCGCCAGACGAGGAGCTTGGAGTGAAGCCGGAGGAAGTAGACTTCAGGGTGAGACACGAAGGATGGCGCTGCAGAGTCGTGTGCTTGGCGCATCCGAGGGACGTGGCCGGACGAAGATAACTTCAAAGGCGAGGGACTCTGAGGGATGAGAGTGAGCGAATGTAACCCGGGAAGGGGTAGAGCTCCTAGGTGAAACTTCGCCATTTGCCTAAGTGTCGGATGGGATTTCCCGACATCAGTCGACTGCCATGGAATGGCAGTCGACTGCTCTGAGTCGAATGGGTTCGACTAGTATCCAACTGATGGGATTGTGGCCTAGCGATGGCGCCATATGTTGGCCCGATCTGAAAGACTATCGATCGATTCGCGATGACGAATGATCGGTAGTCGAAAGGGTTTGGGCCATAACCGCGCCGTAGCCAATGGCGGTCGACTACGAGGCGTGATGATCGATGGATCCATCAGTCGACTGCCAAGGGATCCGTTTGACTACAACGGTCGGGATCCGATGTGTTCGGAGGCCGTCGAAGTGACGACAGTCGACTGCCAAGGGCGGCAGTCGACTGGTGGTGGCCAACGGATAGAAATCAGCCCTCTCTATAAAAAGAGAGGGTGTGGGCTTTTGGATGGCTAATGCTCATATTCCAAACCATCATCCAAGTGCTCCACAAGTGATAAACTCCTTCCTCTAGATCTCTTTCACATCTATTGTAAAAGAAGGAGTGTTCTTGAGTTGTAAGGGTTACCTCCACCTAGCTTAGTGCAAAGGAGAGACCGATAGTAATTTGGTTGCGGAGTGATTCACCGGGGACGAATCGGACCGTGGATTAGCGGCGTAGACGTGAACCACGTTATATTTCGGTGTTAGCATTGCTTTGTCTTTATTGTTTATTTGCTTGTCTTTATTAGTATTCCTCTTGCGCTAATCTCTTTGTAGACAAGCAAATTACTTCATCCAACGAAAGAGGGCTATTCACCCCCCTCTAGCCGGCCGATCGATCCTTTACAAATTGGTCAATCTAGATGTCAAGGATAGAGGGGCATTATCACATAATGTGAGAGTCATAATTAATAGTCACAAAGGTGATGTTGTATCTCAACATTCTTGTAACTTGGGTAACAATGATTTATTGCTAGATACCGCTCATTGCTTATGTTTCTAAATCGATTTAGGAACATTGCCAACGTTACAAGTGAAGGTAGGAAACTTCGCTTCCCACTTCAACTCGGTCGCTTGTTCATGGCAATCCCGTCTACGTCCCCGAATAAAAAAAATTATCCTTGACAAAGATAGATTACGCAAGCAACCATTCCATCGTCGTGCTATTCGATTAGAGTGGTCACTTGAACAAACTTGTTGTTCAAGCAACCTACTTCTATTCTTCGAATAGCGGCGGAATAGATGATGTACGGATAGCCGGTTTTTGTGTTTGTATTCGGGGTCCAAGTAAATTAGCCACATAACGAAACATACAATATACAAAGAAATAAAAGGAAAGCAAAACAAGAATTATACCTCGTGTTTACCTCAAGGTCTTCTATCGTATGTCCTATCCTTCTTTTGGACGTCGTGTGGGCAACGATCTTCCAAAAGTTGAAGCCTCCTAGAACACGTTCTTCCCTTCCTTGCTCGCTCCGAACAAAGGGAAGAATAAAATGAAACTCCTCTTCCTTTCTAAAACCGTCCACAAAGTCAAAGGACTTGATGTTGCCACCGGCCAACGAATGGGTGATGGAGCGCCGGCCAACCTTGAAGAAGGGTTGCCGCCGGCTTCAAGGAGAGGTGAGGACGTCGTCCAAGGAAGAATCAAGGAAGGAGATGGGCGCCGGCCAAGGATTAATCAAGGGAGGGGATGGGTGCCTGCCAACTCTTAGAGAAGAGAAAGGAAACCAACCTTCCACCTTGTTGCCTCCCAAAGCCAAAACCCTAGCCCTAGCCGCCCAAAGCTTGCCGCCCCAACCCTAATCGTCCTTCAATTTTCTTACCGCCCACCCCTTAAGCCTCCTTTTAATCTCCACCATCGGTTCTAGGGATTTAATCTCAACCATTGGATCTAGAGATTTAATCTCAATCGGCGGATCTAGAGATTTAATCTCCACTGTCGGATCTAAAGATTTAATCTCCACCATCGGATCTAAAGATTTAATCTCCACCGTTAGATCTAGAGTTTCATTTTCCATCATCGGATCTAGGCTCGATGAGGGTTTTAATAGGATACAATAGGGACCATGAGGAGGAGTTAGATCTTGGCCACCCAATGGATCAAGCCCACAAAAAGTCCGATCCATTAATGATAATCCAATCCACTAGAGGATTATCATTGATCAACCTCACCAACCCCCTTAAGTTAATATGAGCTCCATATATTATTTGTACATATATCTCCCCGTGTTTAAGATCTCAAATGTCCATCGATTAATTAATTTACTGATAATTAATTAATCAACATCTAACTCTATGAGTAGTACCACTCAACCTTATCATCATGTCGGACCAAGTCCACCTGCAGGGTTTACATGATGAACCTTATGAGCTTCTCAAGGGGACATCATCATCTTAATATATAGGACACGGTTTCCTCCTATAATCAACGGATCACCATATAAATAATATCATTTCTCAACTTACCGAGCCTATCGATTTACTCTATAAATCTCGCTCATTGGTAAATCAAAGAAATGAATACTAAGTATATGTGTCCGTTATTATATCGGGATTAAGAGCATGTACAACATAATATCTGAGGTCCGATTCAAATATGTAGTCAAAAATAAATCGAATCACCTCTAAGTCTGTCCTGCTCAATACACACAAAGTGTACTAGTGTAATTCTATGGCCAAGACAAACCAATATCAAATTACACTACAACCATACCAAGGGTTTGTCCATTACCATCTAGGTTGTGAGTCATTACTTATACTTTACAAGGAACTGATAACATGATCTCCCGTGTGACACTACGCACCATATTATCTACAATGTAATGTATTAGACAATATGCATAACCATTAATATGCAAACAATGATCATGTGATTCTTATTTTAAAAATAAAGATGTTCATACAAAAGATAGACTTTTCAGTAAATATCCCAACAATCTCCCACTTATACTAAAAGACTATGCTGTCCTCATACTGTCATACATCTGATTCCCATTCCCTCCACATGCCTATTAAAAGCTCTCGCTGGAAGGGCCTTAGTGAAAGGATCTGCCAGGTTATCTTCTAATGCAATCTTGGCCACATCAACTTCTCCTCGCTTTACGATTTCTCGTATCAGGTGGTACTTGCGCTCTATGTGTTTACTTGCCTTATGGGCTTGTGGTTCCTTCGAGTTTGCAACTGCACCACTATTATCACAATAAATTGTGATAGTTCTGGGCAAACCAGGAATCACATCCAAGTCCATCAAGAAGTTCCTGAGCCACACAGCTTCTTTGGCCGCCTCAGAGGCCGTCACATACTCAACTTCCATGGTAGAGTCCGCCACGCATTTTTGCTTGACACTCCTCCATACAATGGCTCCACCTCCTAAAGTAAACACAAAACCTGAGGTAGACTTACTGTCATCCCTATCTGATTGGAAGTCGAAATCTGTGTAACCCACATGGAGTAATTGGTCTGCCTGGTAAACTAGCTTATAATCCCTAGTCCTTCTCAAGTACTTCAATATATGCTTTCTTGGAGTTCTGAATGCTAAAACGATCCATAATGGTGTCTATGTATGAAGTTTGAGATAAGCACAACATCCTTTTCTTGCGATCCCTTATAACCTTGATCCCAAGGATGTGTCTCACTTCTCTCAAGTCCTTCATATCAAACTGTTTGGACAATCATACCCTTACGTCCGATAACACCTTGACATTGTTGCCAATTAACAAAATGTCATCTACGTATAGTACAAGAAATACCACTACATTTCCGTCACATCTCTTGTATACACAAGACTCATCCGAACTTTGAATAAATTCATAAGATTGGATTACCTCATCAAAGCGGATGTTCCAAGACCTCGAAGCTTGCTTCAATCCATAAATGGACCGATTAAGCTTGCACACAAGATGCTCTTTGCCCTTTACAATGAATCCCTCTGGTTGCTTCATATAGATGTTTTCCTCAAGACTTCCATTAAGGAAAGTTGTCTTGACATCAATCTGTCATACCTAATAATCCATATGAGCAGCAATACATAATAGAATCCGGATAGACTTAAGCATGGCTACCGGCGAAAAGGTCTCCTCATAATCGATATGCTCTTTCTAAGTATACCCCTTCGCAACAAGCCTCGCTTTGAAGGTCTCAACCTTCCCGTCTATTCCTCTCTTTCTTTTGTAGATCCACTTGCATCCAATGGCTTTTACACCATTGGGTGGTTCTACTAACTCCCAGACTTGATTTGAATCCATAGATTCTATCTCAGAATTCATTACACTTTGTCAAGATACTACATCTTTATCTTGGATCGCCATGTCATATGTCCAGGGATCAGGTTCATGTTCGCCAGAGACCAAATCAGAAGATTCTCCCAAGAACATGAATCCATCAGGTTTTCTAACAACCCTCCCACTACGACGATGAAGGTGAGGGGAAACTTCGCTTCCCACTTCAACTCGGTCACTTGTTCATGGCGATCCCTTCTACGTCCCCGGATAAAAAAAATTTATCCTTGACAAGAGGGATTGCCCAAGCAACCTTGTCATCATCGTGCTATTCGATTAGAGTAGTCACTTGAACAAACTTGTTGTTCAAGCGACCAACCTCTATTCTACGAATAGCCGCGGAATAGATGATGTATGGATCGTCTACTTTTGTGTTTATGTTCGGGATCCAAGTATTATTTAGCCACAAAACAGAATATATCATGCATATAATTGAAAAACAAATATAAACATGTTACAAAAGAGAATAGAGAATCGATATACCTCTCGATCTTCTATTGTATGACCTTCCTCCTTTCGGAAGTCGTGTGGGCGACGATCTACCAAAAGTTGAAGCTCCTAGTGTAGGGATCTCGTATGCAAAATAGCATATGCGCAACGGAAAAATAGGATCCCTTCCAAGTGATCCTTGCGAAAGAAAACCTCGTACAAAAATAAATTTCTCAAAACCTATCTAATAGGAGAATATTACCTTTGTTTGTGCTTTTTAATCCGCTTCTTCTTAGGTTTGTTGGATCTTTTAGCACGTTAAAGTGTCCGTGCCTATTTATGTATACACATGAGCAAGCTCTTGTCTAAAAAAAGAAACTAGAAGAGCTCTCCTTTACTTCTTGCTATAGAATTCCCTAAAGGAGAGTAAAGTAGGGAAAGAGAGAAAGGAAGAAAGACTCTTACCCTTGCTAAGCCTACCCTTCAAGCTCTCACCTTCCAGCTCTCTCAAACTCAGCTTTCCCTTGCATTGACCCCATGGTCTTTTATAGGATTGAAAAAACCTTTCCTCTATCATTCAATGCAATCAATTATTGTTTAATCATCAAATAATTCAATGTTTACCCTCATAAATTGATAGAAAACATCAACTTTGTCTCCTTTATCTTCATCTTAGCATTCTTATGTAATAGAATTAATCTTATTCTGAATAAACTTATAGTTAATCTTATTAAACTTAATAATATTGAATTAATCTATTAAATTCATATATTTGATTAATGTGTTCGTCTATATAATTCTCATTACTTAAAGTCAAAAAACCATTTTTTACATTATTATTCTAGTCAAACTAGAATGCACTATTATTCATTAATCATAAAGTATTTACTTGACTCTCATATTTGGCGGTGGATCCAATCTTTTAGATACACAATAAACAGATTAGCAATATGTCATATGAGTCTGAAAAAGATCATCATTACCTTTAAAATATGCCATGACCGTGTCCTTCTATCCTTGATATCAATTGAAGTGAGGTTTGAGCGTGTCATCTCGATCAAATCATTTTTCTTGACCACTTGTTGACCAACAGAAGGACAATATCTGGTTCAGCTGGATAACCATTTTGTTAATTCTACTAAATAAAGTTGAATATACTCAATCATATGAGGATAGATCCATCTACATCACTCCATCCCTCCCTCTTGTTTTGCATATATACCCGATGTCCCGCTGATCCACCTATTTATGACACAGCCATTAAGTCTCTTATATGAGAGGCAGTGAACTTGAGTTTGGATTTTACAATAGTCACATGAATTTATAAACTCTATCGATCCATGAAAACTTTTTCTCATGTGGATTGGAGTATATATTCTCTATATATACCCATATGTAAACTTGATATCATATATAAAAGATCGATCATGATTAATCATGCTAGTCTTTATTATTATTGCCCTCATATTAATATACTAATACATTTGAAAGTATTCTCTGACCTCATAAATAATTCATGATTAATTAATGAAGAACCTACTTAAAAATTATTATATTTAATTTGTTTCTTTGCCAGTAATCATAGCCAATCATGTTTACCTTTTAGAATATGATACAAAATGTTCCCTTCAACATGCATTGGTTACAGCTATAATTTAATCACATGACATCTTCATCATTAATAAACAAACAGACTCTTCTCCTTCCTTTGTGAACAAACCACAACTTGCCTTAACAAGGAAAGGAAAGATGATCCAGGCCAAAGAGGAGAATATACCCTTGTTCTGAGAGAAAAGGATGCTTTGGGCGTTCTTTGGCGACATAAAAAGCTTTCATTCTTATCAAAGATCCTTAGAAATGTCTTTTCCAGCCCAATGCAACCACTACGCTTGTCTAATCCTATCTCTATTGATTCACTTGCCTCCTTGAGTTAGGATAAATATTTTAATCTCGTATCTCGTTAGATTTAATCTCTGCTTGTGGATCTAGAGATTTAATCTCTGACCACGGATCTAGAGATTTAATCTCTACCTTTGGATCTAGTTTTGTTTCATTATTGGATCTCCCATATTACCATAGGAGATTGTTGGATGTAGCGGCAACCCAATGGATCAGGCCCACATAAGTGCCAATCCCAGTAAGCTTGTCGATCCACTATCCAATTCAATCTAAATTATTAGTTTATCTCTACCTCACCAACCCCATTTTAGCGCTCATCATATGCCCATTGCGATTTACTTGTCCACGTGTTTCTTAAGATCTAATGTACCGAATTAATTAATTTACTGATCATTAATTAATCAACATCTAACTCCATGAGTAGTACCACTCAACCTTTTCATCATGCCGGACCAAGTCCACCTGCAGGGTTTATATGATGAACCTTATGAGCTCCTCAAGGGGACATCATCATCCTAATATATAGGACACGGATTTCTCATATAATCAATGGCACACCATATAAATAATATCATTTTCCAACTTACCGAGCCTATCGATTTAATATATAAATCTCGCCCATTTGTAAATCAAAAATATGAATACTAAGTATATGTGCCCGTTATTATATCGAGATTAAGAGCATGTACAATATAATATCTGAGGTCCAATTCGATTATGTAGTCAGCAATAAATCGAATCACCTCTAAGTCGGTCCTGCTTAATACACACAAAGTACACTAGTGTGATTCTATGGTCAAGATAAACCAATACTAAATCACATTACAACCATTCCAATGGTTTGTCCAAAGCCATCTCGGTTTTGAGCCTTTACTTATACTTTACAAGGAGCCGATAACATGATCTCCCGTGTGACACCACACACCATGTTATCTACAATGTAATGTATTAGACAATATGCATAACCATAAAAATATGCAAACAATGATCATGTGATTCTTATTTCAAAACAAAGATGTTCATACAAAAGATAGACTTTTCAGTATACATCCCAACAATCTCCCACTTATACTAAAAGACTATGCTGTCCTCAAACTGCCATACATCTGATCCCCATTCCCTCCACATGCCTATCAAAAGCTCTCGCCAGAAGGGCCTTAGTGAAAGGATCTGCCAAGTTATCCTCTGATGCAATCTTGGCCACAACAACTTCTCCTCTCTTTACGATTTCTCGTATCAGGTGGTACTTGTACTCTGTGTTTACTTGCCTTATAGGCTCGTGGTTCTTTCGAGTTTGCAACTGCACCACTATTATCACAATAAATTGTGATAGTTCTGGGCAAACCAGGAATCACATCCAAGTCCATCAGGAAGTTCCTGAGCCACACAACTTTCTTGGCCGCCTCAGAGGCTGCCACATACTCAGCTTCCATGGTGGAGTCCGCCACACATTTCTGCTTGACACACCTCCATACAATGGCTCCACCTCCTAAAGTAAACACAAAACCTAAGGTAGACTTACTGTTATCCCTATCTGATTGGAAGTCGGAATCCGTGTAACCCACAGGGAGTAATTGGTCTGCCTGGTAAACTAGCATATAATCCCTAGTCCTTCTCAAGTACTTCAATATATGTTTTACCGCAGTCCAATGTCCCTGTCCTGGATTACTCTGATATCTGTTGACCATGCCCATGGCAAAGCAGATATCTAGTCTCGTACATAGCATCGCATACATGAGGCTTCCTACTGCCGAAGCATAAGGAACCACCTTCATCTCCTCTATCTCCTCAGATGTTCTAGGACACATCTCCTTAGATAAAGGAACTCCATGCCTGAAAGGTAGAAAACCCTTCTTGGAGTTCTGCATGCTAAAATGATCCATAATCGTGTCTATGTATGAAGCTTGGGATAAGCACAACATCCTTTTCCTGTGATCCCTTATAACCTTGATCCCAAGGATGTGTCCCACTTCTCCCAAGTCCTTCATATCAAACTGTTTGGACAACTATACCCTTACATCCGATAACACCTTGATATTATTGCCAATCAATAAAATATCATCTACGTATAGTACAAGAAATACCACTACGTTTCTGTCACATCTCTTGTATACACAAGACTCATCCGGACTTTGAATAAATCCATAAGACTAGATTACCTCATCAAAGCGGATGTTCCAAGACCTTGAAGCTTGCTTCAATCCATAAATGGACCGATTAAGCTTACATACAAGATGCTCTTTTCCCTTCGCAATGAATCCCTCTGGTTGCTTCATATAGATGTTTTCTTCAAGACTTCCATTCAGGAAATCTATCTTGACATCCATCTGCCACACCTCATAATCCATATGAGCTGCTATGCATAAGAGAATCCGGATAGACTTAAGCATGGCTACCGGCGAAAAGGTCTCCTCATAATCGATACCCTCTTTTTGAGTATACCCCTTCGCAACAAGCCTCGCTTTGAAAGTCTCAACCTTCCCGTCTATTCCTCTCTTTCTTTTGTAGATCCACTTGCATCCAATGGTTTTTACACCATCGGGTGGTTCTACTAGCTCCCAGACCTGATTTGAATCCATAGATTCAATCTCAGTATTCATTGCACTTTGCCAAGATACTACATCTTTATCTTTGATTGCCTCGTCATATATCCAGGGATCAGGTTCATGTTCGCCAAGGACCAAATCAGAAGATTCACCCAAGAACATGAATCTATCAGACTGTCTCACAACCCTCCCACTACGATGAGGTATCACCTGTGTATCCTCTGTGATACGCGGTACAGTGACTTGTGGTATATCCTCTTGTACCGGTGGAACTGAAGAAGTGATTTCCCCTTTCAATTCCTCCAGAACAATCTTACTCATGGGCTTGTGGTTCATCACATAGTCTTCCTCTAGAAATCTGGCGTTCGTGCTAACGATCACCCTCTAATTACTAGGACTATAAAATAAACCACCCTTCATTCCTCTAGGTTAATATAAACCCAGAGGTCCATCAGCTATCAACCTTTGAATTCTATTTAGGTTAATATAACCAAGCCTAAGATGCCAAAGATATGTTTGGTTCATCTTCGAAGGTTCTTTTCTCTTATTGGAATTAGAAGATGAGTTATTTACTTCAATTTGCATCGTCGGAGCTTTTGGTTCAAGTGTGTATAAATTTCCTATCAATGCACCCGAACTGATAATGTCCCTATTCCTTTTTATAACAACTCTGTCATTAAAAGAAATAGAATATCCATCCATAAACAATTTAGAAACCGAAATTAAATTCTTTCTAAACAAAGGTACATAAAGGCAATTCTTAAGAACCAAAACTTTATTTTTCTCAAAAGATAAATGAACGTCTCCCACTGCAATAGCCGTCACCTTCATGGCATCGCCCAAGTACACGATAATCTCCCCCTCAACCAGTCGTTTGGTTTCCTGGAACCCCTGCAAAGTATTGTAGACATGATCAGTGGCTCTCATATCTACACACCAGGTGCCGGTAGATAACACCGATAAACATGTTTCAACGACTAGACCAAAAGATATACCTTTGTTCTGCTTGTGATTGGGGCAGTCCTTCTTCTAGTGTCCAGTCTGCTTACAAGTGAAGCACTTGTCTTTCGGCTTCTTCACTCCTCCTTGAGTTCCTCCCACCGCCTTCGCCCCAGCTTGTTTCTTCTCCTTCTTGCCTTTCAGCTTAGAAGTAGAAACCTTTTGGGTCACCATGGCATGCACCTGAGCACTCTGACGAAATAGCCCCTCTACCGCCTAGAGTTCTGTCAGAAGTTCCGCCAACGAATACAACCTCTTGTTCATGTTGTAGTTCAGGCAAAACTGCTCAAAAGTCCTAGGTAGAGACTGGAGAATGATATCAACCTAGGTTTCCCCATCGATCTCAGCTCCAAGGACCTCCAGCTCATTCAAATGAGCCATCATTTTGAGAACATGATCCCTCACGGGTGTTCCCTCGATCATGGTGGTCGTCATCAAGTTCCTCATGGTTTCCTGCCTTGCAGCCCGATTATGGTGTCCGAAAAGCTCTTTGAGATTGAGCATCATGTCATAAGCAGTGGGCATGGCTTGATGCTGATGTTGCAGTACATTTGACATAGATGCCAAAATGTAACACCACGCTATCTCATCGGCCTTTATCCACTTCTTATAACTCTCTTTCTCCTTTTCCCCAGAATCATCCACAGGCTTAGGAGGGCACTCTTCGAGGAGTACATATTTGTATTCCTCAGCAGTCAAGACAATGTCAAGATTCCTCTTTCAATCAACATAGTTGGGTCCAGTAAGTTTATTCTCTTTTAGTATCACAGCAAGCGGGTTGAAAGTCATTTTGAAAGAAAACCTAAGAATCACATAGATCAAAACATTAGATTTCAAAAAATTATTGATTCCTCAAACAATAAAATTTTAAAATCAACCAAAACTTCAAAACACCGAGAATATTGTATGCCACGATAGTGTGGACATATACGAATTCTACATTTGTAAGAGGAGGTTTTACCCATTAATTTTACTATCTTGTCAACCTAACTTTTTGACAAGTAAAATTAATAGTCGGTTCCTCTTTTGCCCTACAAATAAAAGCAGTGACTCCGATGGGGAGGATACTTATATTTGTATCTAAGTGTTCACCATTACTCAGTACCAAGGTAATTATCTCGGGTTATGTGTCTTCCGATGGGGAAGTGCACATGCTCCTTAATAATTCCTTATAACCATATTCGACCTTGTGATCCACAAACAAACTCATCCGATGGGGAGGAAGGCACTCAGAGCCGACGCGCAAGTTTGTTTGATTCACATGTCAAATTGTGATTGAGGCCATGGGAATTTATAAAAATATCCCTCTCCCACTTAGTAATTTGAAATTGAGAAATTTTCTAGCCTACGACATGCATATCAAACAATAAGCAAAAAATATGAAAAATAAATTATTTTCCAACTATTATGGCTTTTATCTTCAATATGTCTCCCGTCGCATCGTCATCTCGTCCGCTCCTCCTACGCCATGTACGAGTCATCTGGAGATCCGAGCCGAGACTAAAAACTATTTTAATTTACATCCATCGATCCTATACTCCACGAGTGAGTGTACATGAAATCTAGATCGAAAGTAAACTAAAATAAAAAGAGTGGCTAAACAATGTTGTATCTAATTTACAAAAATTAAATACTACCCTCATCAACCCCGAGGATTCAACAAAATATACTATTACACACATACAATCACATACACACATATAGCCATAATAGTCGGATCTTATGCCTATAACCAAAGAGTTAACCTACGCATATCCTACTATTATCCGGGACATATAATATATGAAAAATGCATAAGAGTAACCGAATCCTTAAACACACAAAACCGAAAACCATGGCTCTGATACCAATTGAAGGTGAGGGAAAACTTCGCTTCCCACTTCAACTCGGTCACTTGTTCATGGAGATCCCTTCTACGTCCCCGAATAAAAAAAATTTATCCTTGACAAGAGGGATTGCCCAAGCAACCTTGTCATCATCGTGCTATTCGATTAGAGTAGTCACTTGAACAAACTTGTTGTTCAAGCGACTAACCTCTATTCTACGAATAGCTGCGGAATAGACAATGTACGAATCGCCGGCTTTTGTGTTTATGTTCAGGATCCAAGTATTATTTAGCAACAAAACAGAATATATCATGCATATAATTGAAAAACAAATATAAACATGTTACAAAAGAGAATAGAGAATCGATATACCTCTCGATCTTCTATTGTATGACCTTCATCCTTTCGGACATCGTGTGGGCGACGATCTACCAAAAGTTGAAGCTCCTAGATCACCAATCTTCCTTCCTTGCTCGTTTCGAGTAAGAGGAAGAATAAAAACAAGACTCTTCTCCTTCCTTTAGCCAACCAACAAGCAACAAGCAAATTGCTTGCCGCCGGCCAACAAGGAGAAGAAGAAAGATGGATTCCGGCCAAAATCTCCAAGGGAAGACC
The DNA here is from genome assembly GCA_025175895.1 of Wurfbainia villosa. Classification (NCBI taxonomy): domain Eukaryota; kingdom Viridiplantae; phylum Streptophyta; class Magnoliopsida; order Zingiberales; family Zingiberaceae; genus Wurfbainia; species Wurfbainia villosa. The sequence goes on along the minus strand of CM046000.1, from coordinate 28,071,149 downwards.
TTAAGCTATGTTTCCACCGGCCAAAGAGAGGGAGAAGGGATGGTTTGGATGCCAGCCAAGGGCTGGAAAGGGCTGCTTGGGTGCCGGCCACCTTGAGGAAGAAGAAGATAAGGATTATGTTTCCTTATTTGGTGTCGCCAACTCCAAACCCTAGCTCCAAGCTTCTTTCTGCCCAAAACCCTAATCCTATCTCTAATGGGATTCCACTTGCCGCCCACCCCTTGCTCTCCTTTTATAGAGTTAGGGATAAGCCTTGTTTTAATCTCCACCATTGGTTCTAGGGATTTAATCTCAACCGTCGAATCTAGAGATTTAATCTCAACCGTCGGATCTAGAGATTTAATCTCTACCTTTGGATCTAGAGTTTTATTTTCATCCATTGGATCTAGGCTTCATGAGGTATTAATAGGCTACAATAGGGACCATGAGGAGGAGTTGGATCTTGGCCACGCAATGGATCAAGCCCACATAAAGTCCGATCCATTAATGATAATCCAATCCACTAAAGGATTATCATTGATCTACCTCACCAACCTCCATAAATTAATATGGGCTCCATATATTATTTGTACATTTTATCCCCGTGTTTAAGATCTCGAATGTTCGTCGATTAATTAATTTACTGACCATTAGTTAATCAACATCTAACTCCATGAGTAGTACCACTTAACCTTTTCATCATGCCGGACCAAGTCCACCTGCAGGGTTTATATGATGAACCTTATGAGCTCCTCAAGGGGACATCATCATCCTAATATATAGGACACGGTTTCCTCTTATAATCAATGGCACACCATATAAATAATATCATTTCCCAACTTACCGAGCCTATCGATTTAATCTCTAAATCTCGCCCATTGGTAAATCAAAGAAATGAATACTAAGTATATGTGCCCATTATTATATCGGGATTAAGAGCATGTACAATATAATATCTGAGGTCCGATTCGATTATGTAGTCAGCAATAAATCGAATCACCTCTAAGTCGGTCCTGCTCAATACACACAAAGTGCACTAGTGTGATTCTATGGTCAAGACAAACCAATACTAAATCACACTACAACCATTCCAATGGTTTGTCCAAAGTCATCTTGGTTGTGAGCCTTTACTTATACTTTACAAGGAGCCGATAACATGATCTCCCGTGTGACACCACACACCATATTATCTACAATGTAATGTATTAGACAATTTGCATAACCATAAAAATATGCAAACAATGATCATGTGATTCTTATTTCAAAATAAAGATGTTCATACAAAAGATAGACTTTTCAGTATACATCTCAACAGACAAGATATCACCTGTGTATCCTCTGTGACATGCGGTGCAGTGACTTGTGGTATATCCTCTCGTACCGGTGGTACTGAAGCAGTGACTTCCCCTTTTAATTCCTCTAGAACAATCTTACTCATGGGTTTGTGGTTCATCACATAGTCTTCCTCTAGAAATCTAGCGTTCGTGATAACGATCACCCTCTGATCTCTAGGACTATAAAACAAACCACCTTTCGTTCCTCTAGGATAGCCAACGAACATGCACACTTCTGTATGAGGTTCCAACTTACCAGCATCTGCCTTCAGCACATGTGCTGGACTCCCCCATATCCGAATATGTCTCAGACTAGGCTTTCGCCCAGTCCACAATTCTGTGGGAATAGAAGACACTGATTTAGATGTTACCAAGTTCAGAATATACACTGTCGTATCTAGAGCATATTTTCAGAACGAATCTGGCAACTCAAAATAACTCATCATCGATCTAACCATCTCCATAAGAGTCCTATTCCTTCACTTTGCTACACCATTCTGCTGGGGTGTTCCAGGTGCAGACAATTGGCATTGAATCCCAGCCTCTGATAAGTAATTCCTAAACTCTTTCAAGAGGTACTCACCACCATGATCAGATCGTAGTGTCTTGATACTTTTACCCTGACGTTTCTCCACATCAGCCTTGAATTCTTTGAACTTGTCAAAGCATTTAAACTTGCAGCACGTCAAGTAAATGTATCCATACCTTGAATAATCGTCTATAAAAGAGACGAAATATTCAAAGCCACCTCTAGCCTAGATAGACATAGGACCACACAAATCAGAATGAACCAATTCCAACACATCTTTGGCTCTATACCCCTTGGCCTTAAAAGGCCTCTTGGTCATTTTACCCTCCAAGCAAGATTCGCAGGTTAGGAAATCTTCCACCACTAATGAACCCAGAGGTCCATCAGCTATCAACCTTTGAATTTTTCTTAGGTTAATATGACCTAGCCTTAGATGCCAAAGATATGTTTGGTTCATCTTCGAAGGTTCTTTTCTCTTATTGGAATTAGAAGATGAGTTATTTACTTCTATTTGCATCATGGGAGCTTTTAGTTCAAGTGTATATAAATTTCCTATCAATGCACCAGAACAGATAATCTCCCTATTCCTTTTTATAACAACTCTGTCATTAAAAGAAATAGAATATCCATCCATAAACAATTTAGAAATCGAAATCAAATTCTTTCTAAATAAAGGTATATAAAGGCAATTCTTAAGAACCAAAACTTTATTCCTCTCAAAAGATAAATAAATATCTCCCACTGCAATAGCCGCAACCTTCGTAGCATCACCCAAGTAGACAGTAATCTCCCCTTCAGTCAGTCGTCTGGTTTCTTGGAACCCCTGCAAAGTATTGCAGACATGATTAGTGGCTCCCGTATCTACACACTAGGTGCTGGTAGATAACACCGCTAAACATGTTTCAACGACTAGACCAAAAGATATACCTTTGTTCTGCTTCCGGTTGGGGCAGTCCTTCTTCCAGTGTCCAGTCTGCTTGCAAGTGAAGCACTTGCCTTTCGGCTTCTTCACTCCTCCCTGAGATCCTCCCGCCACCTTTACCCCAGCTTGTTTCTTCTTCTTCTTGCCTTTCAACTTAGAAGTAGAAACCTTTTGGGCAACCATGTCCTGTGCCTGAGCACTCTGACGAAATAGCCCCTCTACCGCCTGGAGTTCCGTCAGAAGCTCCGCCAATGAATACAACCTTTTATTCATGTTGTAGTTTAGGCAAAAATGCTCAAAACTCCTAGGTAGAGACTGGAGTATGATTTCGACCTGGGTTTCCCCATCGATCTAAGCTCCAAGAACTTTCAGCTCATTCAAATGAGCCATCATCTTGAGAACATGATCCCTCACGGGTGTTCTCTCGATCATGGTGGTCGTCATCAAGTTCCTCATGGCTTCCTGCCTCACAGCCCGATTCTGGTGTCCGAAAAGCTCTTTGAGATTGAGCATCATGTCATAAGCAGTGGCATGGCTTGATGCTGATGTTGTAGTACATTTGACATAGATGGCAAAATGTAACATCGCGTCATCTCATCAGCCTTAATCCACTTCTTATAACTCTCCTTCTCCTTTTCCCCAGAATCATCCACAAGCATAGGAGGACACTCTTTCGAAGAATACATATTTGTACTCCTCAACAGTCAAGACAATGTCAAGATTCTTCTTCCAATCAACATAATTGGGTCCAGTAAGTTTATTTTCTTTCAGTATCACAGCAAGCGGGTTAAAAGTCATTTTGACAAACCTAAGAATCACATAGATCAAAACATTAGATTTCAAAAAATTATTGATTCCTCAAACAATAAAATTTTAAAATCAACCAACACCTCAAAACACCAAGAATATCGTATGCCATGATAGTGTGGACGTATACGAATTCTATATTTGTAAGAGGAGGTTTTACCCATTAATTTTACTATCTTGTCAACCTAACTTTTTGATAAATAAAATTAATAGTTGGTTCCTCTTCTGCCCTACAAATAAAAGCAGTGACTCCGATAGGGAGGATACTCCTATTTGCATCTAAGTGTTCACCATTACTCGGTACCAAGGCAATTATCTCGGGTTATGTGCCTTCCGATGGGGAAGTACACACGCTCCTTAATAATTTCTTATAACCATATTCGACCCTGTGATCCGCAAACAAACTCATCCGATGGGGAGGAAGGCACTCAAAGCTGACGCGCAAGTTTGTTTGCATCACATGTTAAATCGTAATGGAGGTCGTGTGAATTTATAAAAATATCCCTCTCCCACTTAGTAATTTAAAATTGAGGAATTTTTCTAGCCTACAACATGCATATCAAACAAGAAGCAATAAATAAGAAAAAAAATATTTTCCAACTATTATGGCTTTTGTCTCCAATATGTCTCCCATCGTATCATCATCTCGTCCGCTCCTTCCTACGCCATGTACAAGTCATCCAGAGATCCGAGCCGAGAAAAACTATTTTAATTTACATCCATCGATCCTATACTCTGTTGGGTTTCCGGCACCGCGGCGTGTGTGTGTTCGATCATGTTTCGTAAACATGAGCACAGTGGAAGCAATTAAAAATAATAAATCTATATTTATTACAACACACACAACACACGCATGCTATTACAACAAGTGTAGACATAACCGTAAATTAAAATTTGCAATAAAAGAAATTATCTACGTTATACCTTTCGTATGACGTGTAGCGGGAACGGCATCAACCGGAACGATCCTCGTAAGAATCGTCTCTATCCGTATCCACGCCGAGCTCCTCGGGATGACTTCGCTAAGTCACGAGCTTCGTCTTCGTACGGGTTACTAGCCTCGTGTTGAAGACGACGTGATCGAGAGATGATCACGATCCGAATCCAAATTCGGATCCTAAAACAAGTTCTCAAAACTCGCTTCTCCGGAGAGGTATTCGTCAACCAATTGACGAATCCTTCATCCTCCACCTCAGAGGATTACCGGAGATCAAATACCCGGTAAGTTAGGCGCTATCGGAGCATTAACCGTCATCCAAACGACGCTCCGACAACAAAGAAACAAGCTGTCCATAAAAACTGGACAGCTTTTGGTGGAGGAATAGAGGCCGGCCAAGGAGAGATGGAAGCTCACCTTATCACCGAACCTAGAGGAGATCACCGGAGGGTCGCCGGAGGTTCACCGGCTGAAGCTTGGTCGCCGGCAATGACTTGGACGGCGGCACAAAGGCTGGGCGGCGGCACACCTAGGGTTGGCGCCGACAAGTGGAGGAGAGGGAGGGGGCGGCACAACTAGGTTGGGCGGCAACTCCAATTAGGGTTTTGGGATTAGGGTTTAAGCCCTATTTTATAGAGAACTAATTCTCTTAATGGTTAATGGATCATATCCATAAAGCCCGTTAACCCGCTCCATTAAGATAAGTTAAAATAAACCAAACCATGATGGTTTATTTTAAGTTAAAACGAACCAAACCAACCTTTGGTTCATTCGTTTAATATAAACCAAACCCTTTGGTTTATTCTCATCCATTGGATTAGAACCAAACCATTTTGGTCCATCCATTATGTCTTCATAAGACACGGCCCATCCACGCTTCCATTGCGACTGAAACAATTTCATGCTCGCTTTATGTTTGGTCAAACCAAACATAGTTTCTCTCGGTCTGAGAATCCCATTCTCAAGCTCGTTTTAAATCCTTTGGATTACACTCGTTGTGCGTGTGACCAAATAGGTTCTCGGTTTATGTTGGTCGTCTATAATTAACCATTAATTATAGAACGATCATGAGTGGCACCTAGTAGTACATCATGATCCCCAATTAACCGAAAAGATCAACGGTTGATCCAGAACTATTTCTGAAACCCTTCAGTAGCTCGAATGAATCGTGCCCCATTCCCTTCACTCATCTTATACCCACTTGGTTCAAGACATGGTCTATTGTGTCAGTCCCCACTAGGCTGACTACGTCACACCTAGCCCAAGTATCATTTCCTCGTCCTACGGATTCTAGTTACTCCACATGTATCGAAGAGTACCTTACTCTAAACATGTAATGCTTTGGCCAAAGACTTTAGTAACAATCCGACGAGAGGCCATGGGTATACATCTCCTCGTAAGGAGTGGTGAATCCTTTATAGGCTATTCAAACACCTTCGATCACTTCGACTTATACCCAATCATCCCGGGTCCACATCTCCTTAGAGATGTTTGCTTAAGATGTCAAAGCATAAGTCTCCATGATCAAGATGACTTGAATACCGCAAGTCAAAGGAACATCGCACTTAAGCCACAGTAAGAACTTCATTGACATATCTATACATGCAGAGAACCATATGAAGTCTTACGGCTGGTCACTCCAATGAACTAGTTACCATAACTAGCATCCACAATTATCTCCGGACATCACTATGTCTCCAGCTAGTGAGAATCAGCTGCTTGGATACACCAAGGAGTATACCTCATGCTAGTCTCGACAGAATTGATGGTGTCCAAATCCATCAATTCATCGACTAGGGATAATTCCGATACATCACAATTACACATGTAGAGATACTCACTAGTTGTGATCCAATCACAAATTCTCTCATGCTGTGAATCGTATCATGGACATTCAGTAAATGAGTTTAAGATCCAATCAAATACATGAAACATGTATACTCAAATAGTGAATCATCATTTATCATATAAATGGTTCATACATAAGGCGATTGCCTTAGGACATCTCTCATATATTACTAACAGACTCCCACTTGGCCTAATGCCAATCGCTACGGTATCCTATACCATAAGCACTAACATGACCCTCAAACTTACTTTGAGGTAATGCTTTAGTCAAAGGATCCGCTAAGTTCCTTTCAGTGGGAATTTTCTCGATTTGTATTTTGTTCCTACTGATGATCTCTCTGATAAGATGATAGCGGCGAAGCACATGTTTGGATCATTGATGAGACCACATCAAGTTTATAGATGAACTTCTTGATCCAAACCGCTTCCTTTGCTGCTTCCAAAGCTGCAACGTATTCTACCTTAGTGGCAGAATCCACTATAGTGTCAAGCTTGGAACCTTTCCAACTTATTGCGCCTCTATTCTAGGTGAATACATACCCAGACTGAGACATGGAATCATCCTTGCATGCGGAGTGGCATCCGTATACCCACGTATCACCATGTACCCTTCTCCATATATTAGGAACACATCCTTAGTTCTTCTCAAGTACTTAAGGATCGTCTTATGACCACCCAATAATCCATTCTGGATCGAGGTGAGTATCTGCTCGTGACACTCGAGCATACGATACATCGGGCCTCGTACATAACATAGCATACATGATAGATCCTATTGCGGATGCATAGGAATCTTACTCATGCAAATCCTCTCTCGCTTACGTGCGACACATAGACTTGAAAGGTGTACCCCATGCACGATGGGTAGGAAACCTTTCTTGGATTCGACATGCTAAACCTCTTTGCTTTCGGTCTATATATGTAGCTGCGAAAGACCAAGCAAAGTTTGATCTATCTCTATAGATCTTAATCCGAGGATGTAGGTTGCTTCTCCCGGTCTTTCATGGAGAATGTCTTGGATAACCAAACCTTAAGCGATCAGAAGATTGACACATCGTTTCCTATAGGTAATATGTCGACATACAATACTAGGAACACATTGCACTCCCACTAACCTTCTTGTACACACAAGGTTCGTCGGATTTTATGAGAAATCATTTTGATTGTCTCATCAAAGCGGATATTCGATCCTGATGTTTGCTTCAATCCATAAATGGATCGCCGCAATTTGCATACCTTGGTTTTATCAACCGATGTGAAACCTCAGTCGTATCATATACACGTCCCCGAGCAAGTTTCCATTAAGGAAAGCTGTTTTCACATCCATCTGCCATATCTCATAATCATAATGAGCCGCTATGGCCAGGAGCATCCGAATGGATTTAAGCATAGCTACAAAGTAATAGGTTTCACATAATCAACACCTTGTTTTTGACGATATCCTTTCGCCACCAATCTAGCCTTATAGGTAATCACATTACCATCCATGTCGGTTTTCTTCTTGAAAACCCACTTGCACCCTATAGGCTTTATGCCTCAGTGGGTCAACCAAGTTCCAAACTTGGTTTTCATACATGGAATCCATTTCACTTCATGGCACCAAGCCACTTATCCCTTTCTCAACTTGTCAAGACTTCTTCATAACTGTAGGCTCTCATCATCAATGAGTAACACGCCGCTCGATTCACTTACGAGAAATCCATATCTCTCGTGAATATTGCGGTTCTACCGTGATCTACGAAGATGTGGTGTTACAATAGGTCCAAATGATTGCTCATCACTATGAGTTGCCGTCAGTGCTTCACCGTGTATCTCATCAATGTCTATTTGAGTCTCTCGAGCCTCCGATACTCCCACTGCTTTCTTGCAAGAGAAACTCTTCTCTAGAAACACAAAGATGCCTTGAAACAAACACCTTTTGTTCCACAGATGATAGAATTGGTAACCCTTGTTTCCTTAGGGTATCCAATAAATAGACATTTATCGACTTAGCATCCAATTTGTCCGATACATTCACATAAGCAGGACAACCCCATATCTTCAAGTAAGATACATGAGGTTTCTTACCATTCCATATCTCATATGGAGTAGTTGAGACTACCTTGGTAGGCATTCTGTTTAACAAGTAAACAGCTGTCTGAAGTGCATAACCCCAAAAGGACTTGGGAAGAGTCGCATGATTCATCATTGACCTGACCATGTCCAACAAGGTCCGGTTATGCCTCTCAGATACACCATTATGCTGTGGTGTATAGGGCGGAGTCCATTGAGACAATATGCCATTGTCTCTCAGATAATCAAGAAACTCTTGACTTAAGTATTCACCACCTCGATCCGATCGAAGTATTTTAATACTTTTGTCATGTTGTTTCTCTACTTCATTTCTGAATTCTTTGAACCTTTCAAAGGCTTCAGACTTGTGTTTCATCAAGAACACATACCCAAACCGTGAGTGATCATCGGTGAAGGTAATGAAGTAGCTATAGCCTCCTAAAGCTTGAGTTGACATAGGTCCACATACATCAGTATGTACTAGACCTAGTAACTCTCCCACTCGTTCACCTTTTCCAGTAAAAGGTAACTTAGTCATCTTGCCTTTTAAGCATGATTCGCATGTATTGTATGAATCCAATTCAAACGATTCCAGAATTCCACATCGGTGTAATTCGAACATGCGTTTCTTGCTTACATGGCCAAGACGACAATGCCACATGTAGGAGTCTATTTGATTATTCTTTCGAGCACGCTTGTTGCTCGCTTCGATATTGCAAATGTCACTGGATACGTCCAACGTATAAACACCATTGCTTAAAGTTCTAGTCCCATAAAGAACTCCATTCAAAGTTATGTAACAACAATTGTTACTAAAAGTCAAATGGTACCCATTTCTATTTAAACAAAAAATAGAAATGATGTTCTTTATCAACGAAGGAACATAAAAGCAATTGTCCAGTTCTAAGACAAGTCCTACAGGGAGTTCCAACAAATACGTTCCGATGGCGAGTGCAGCAACCGTTGCTCCATTCCCAACACGTAAATTTGACTCTCCCCTTGACGAGTCTTCTTCTATTCCTTAGCCCATGTATGTCATTACATATATGTGAGCCACACCCAGTATCAAATACCTAAGTGTCTGAGGAAATAGAATGACAATCAATAAAGAAGATTTCTGAAGAAGATGGGGCATCCGATGCCTTATCCTTCTTCACGGACTCAAGATAAATCTTGCACTTTCTTCGCAAATGGCTCTCCTTGCCATAATGATGGCAAGTTTCCTTTTGTGCTAGTTCTACCTTCTTAGCCCTTCTCTTCTTTCCCTTCTACTGTTCCTTTGACTTCCTCTTAGAACCTTTCTTCGAGGAATCAATTAACAGCATCGTCCCCTGCTCATGCTTCTTAGAAGACTCCACAGTCTTCAGCATATTGAGCAGTACCATAGATGAACCTTCTAGCATCTCAGAGGTGAAGAGGAGCTTTGAGACTTCGAACCTTTCGAATCTCACTTGCTCATCAACTAACTCACAAAGATGAAGGACTACGATATGAGCATCCATATGCTCATGCTGCTTTCGTAGCTTGGGTTCCATCGTGGCTAGCATGATGCAACTCATTTGTTCAAAATCACTCACATGTTTCTGATAGGCCAACAATTGATCCAGAGTTGCATCGTCACTAGGACGGGCGGGAAGAGGCGCTTCGAGGACATTTGCAAGCTTTTCAACCTTGAGAACAATTCTCAAGCTTCTAAGCCAGTCCAAGAAGCTCGGCCCAGTCAATTTATTCGAATCCAAAATGGAACGCGAATTCAAACACATCATGATCAATATATTAACTTAGAAATACAAAACGAGCATATATGAGAAAGATGATTTTAAAATGCATCAATATACATTTATAAATCCCATTCATTTTTCGAATTTCAAAAACCCCAAAATCACTTCGGGAGATCGTAGGTCCATCTCCGAATGGGCTGATATCCATCATAGTTATGAACAACCTTGGAGAGAGTCCAACAAGCCATTCATAACTACGACGGTAGGTATCAACTATACCGATTGCATATCACGTATATGCAACTATCACAATGTGCTATCAACTAATTGAATGTTCACACATACATCGGGTTGTTAACACATTAACAAGTATGCATCATATGCATAGCACCCAACTTCACCTCCCTTTACATCAACCTTGGAGAGAGTCCAACAAGCCGATGCTCCAGGTTAAAGCCAACCCATTAATCGGGACATAGTTTTAATATGGTTAGAGCGCATTCAACCAATTAGCCCAGCTTGGAGAGAGTCCAACAACCAAAGCTAACGATTGACCTCTGACTCTTACCATATTAGTATTAAACTATTCCATGGTTTGAACATATTCAGGTTCGAGCCGGGCTTGGAGAGAGTCCAACAACCCAAACAAGAAACAGAACTCTGGTTCTAACCATATTAATGGAAGGTGTAGGCTTTAATATTGATTAAGGGTTTTTATGTCTCATCCTCTTTGCATGCAAATAACTATTATCTACATGGCATGGCATACATGGCATACATCTACATGTCACGACACGCATGGCAAAATGTTATGCATCTAATGCAATTACGTTGCATACAATTATGTCATGTATATAATTTCCTTATATGTCATAACTATTTATGGAAATAAAATATGTTTAAGATTTGATTCTCCAAATCAAATCATAATTAAATTAGGAAACAAATTTCCAAATCTAATCATATATTTTATTCATGGAATTATTTGATTAAGGAAAATCTATTTAGGAAACCAATTTCCTAAATCTTTAAAACTACTTATGGAAATAAAATATTTTAAGATTTGATTTCCCAAATCAAATCATGATTAAATTAGGAAACAAATTTCCAGAATCTAATCAAATATTTTATTTATGGAAAATATAAATTTCCATAAATACTTCCAACTTTCCAAAAGTGGAAGATTTCCATAAATACTTCTAGACTTTCCAAAATTGAAAAATTTCCATAAATACTTCTAAATTTCCAAAATTTAGAAAATATACAGAAATACATTATGACTATCGCAAAACCATTTTACGATTATGTCGAAACACAACCTGGGCTCTGATACCACTGTTGGGTTTCCGGCACCGCGGCGTGTGTGTGTTCGATCATGTTTCGTAAACATGAGCACAGCGGAAGCAATTAAAAATAATAAATCTATATTTATTACAACACACGCATGCTATTACAACAAGTGTAGACATAACCGTAAATTAAAATTTGCAATAAAAGAAATTATCTACGTTATACCTTTCGTATGACGTGTAGCGGGAACGGCATCAACCGGAACGATCCTCGTAAGAATCGTCTCTATCCGTATCCACGCCGAGCTCCTCGGGATGACTTCGCTAAGTCACGAGCTTCGTCTTCGTACGGGTTACTAGCCTCGTGTTGAAGACGACGTGATCGAGAGATGATCACGATCCGAATCCAAATTCGGATCCTAAAACGAGTTCTCAAAACTCGCTTCTCCGGAGAGGTATTCGTCAACCAATTGATGAATCCTTCGTCCTCCACCTCAGAGGATTACCGGAGATCAAATCCCCGGTAAGTTAGGTGCTATCGGAGCATTAACCGTCGTCCAAACGATGCTCCGACAACAAAGAAACAAGCTGTCTAGAAAAACTGGACAGCTTTTGGTGGAGGAATAGAGGCCGGCCAAGGAGAGATGGAAGCTCACCTTATCACCGAACCTAGAGGAGATCACCGGAGGGTCGCCGGAGGTTCACCGGCTGAAGCTTGGTCGCCGGTAATGACTTGGACGGCGGCACAAAGGCTGGGCGGCAGCACACCTAGGGTTGGCGCCGACTAGTGGAGGAGAGGGAGGGGGCGGCACAACTAGGTTGGGCGGCAACTCCAATTAGGGTTTTGGGATTAGGGTTTAAGCCCTATTTTATAGAGAACTAATTCTCTTAATGGTTAATGGATCATATCCATAAAGCCCGTTAACCCGCTCCATTAAGATAAGTTAAAATAAACCAAACCATGATGGTTTATTTTAAGTTAAAACGAACCGAACCAACCTTTGGTTCATTCGTTTAATATAAACCAAACCCTTTGGTTTATTCTCATCCATTGGATTAGAACCAAACCATTTTGGTCCATCCATTATGTCTTCATAAGACACGGCCCATCCACGCTTCCATTTGCGATCAAACAATTTCATGCTCGCTTTATGTTTGGTCCAACCAAACATAGTTTCTCTCGGTCTGAGAATCCCATTCTCAAGCTCGTTTTAAATCCTTTGGATTACACTCGTTGTGCGTGTGACCAAATAGGTTCTCGGTTTATGTTGGCCATCTATAATTAACCATTAATTATAGAACGATCATGAGTGGCACCTAGTAGTACATCATGATCCCCTATTAACCGAAAAGATCAACGGTTGATCCAGAACTATTTCTGAAACCCTTCAGCAGCTCGAATGAATCGTGCCCCATTCCCTTCACTCATCTTATACCCACTTGTCTGTGACATGGTCTATTGTGTCACCCCACTAGGTCGACTCACGCTACACACTAGCCCAAGTATCATTTCCTCATCCCACGGATTCTAGTTACTCCACATATATCAAGAGTACCTTACTCTAAACATGTAATGCTTTGGCCAAAGACTTTAGTAACAATCCGACGAGAGGCCATGGGTATACATCTCCTCGCAAGGAGTGGTGAATCCTTTATAGGCTATTCAAACACCTTCGATCACTTCGACTTATACCCAATCATCTCGGGTCCACATCTCCTTAGAGATGTTTGCTTAAGATGTCAAAGCATAAGTCTCCATGATCAAGATGACTTGAATACCGCAAGTCAAAGGAACATCGCACTTAAGCCACAGTAAGAACTTCATTGACATATCTATATATGCAGAGAACCATATGAAGTCTTACGGCTGGTCACTCCAATGAACTAGTTACCATAACTAGCATCCACGATTATCTCCGGACATCACTATGTCTCCAGCTAGTGAGAATCAGCTGCTTGGATACACCAAGGAGTATACCTCGTGCTAGTCTCGACAGAATTGATGGTGTCCAAATCCATCAATTCATCGACTAGGGATAATTCCGATACATCACAATTACAAATGTAGAGATACTCACTAGTTGTGATCCAATCACAAATTCTCTCATGCTGTGAATCGTATCATGGACATTCAGTAAATGAGTTTAAGATCCAATCAAATACATGAAACATGTATACTCAAATAGTGAATCATCATTTATCATATAAATGGTTCATACATAAGGCGATTGCCTTAGGACATCTCTCATATATTACTAACATACTCCACGAAGGAGTGTACATGAAATCTAGATCGAAAGTAAACTAAAATAAAAGGAGTGGCTAAACAATGTCATACTTAATTATAAAAATTAAATACTAGCCTCGTCAACCCCGAGGATTCAAATAATATACAATTACACACATACAATCACATACACACATATGGTCATAATAGTTGGATCCTATGCCTGCAACCAAAAAGTTAACCTATGAACATCCTACTATTATCCGGCACATATAATATATGAAAAGTGCATAAAAGTAACTGAATCCTAAACACACAAAACCGAAAACCATGGCTCTGATACCACTTGAAGGTAGGAAACATCGCTTCCCACTTCAACTCGGTCGCTTGTTCATGGCAATCTCATCTACATCCCCAAATAAAAAAAAATTATCCTTGACAAAGATAGATTACCCAAGCAATTGTTCCATCATCGTGCTATTCAATTAGAGTGGCCACTTGAACAAACTTATTGTTCAAGCAACCTACCTCTATTCTTCGAACAGCTGCGGAATAGACGATGTACGGATCGCCGGTTTTTGTGTTTGTATTCGGGGTCCAAGTAAATTAGCCACATAACAAAAACATACAATATACAAAGAAACAAAAGGAAAGCAAAACAAGAATTATACCTCTTGTTTACCTCAAGGTCTTTTATTGTATGACCTATCCTCCTTTTGGATGTCGTGTGGGCGACGATCTTCCAAAAGGCGAAGCCTCCTAGAACACGTTCTTCCCTTCCTTGCTCGCTCCGAACAAAGGGAAGAATAAAATGAAACTTCTCTTCCTTTATAAAATCGGCCACCAAGTCAAAGGACTTGATGTTGCCACCGGCCAAGGAATGGGTGATGGAGCGCCGACCAACCTTGAGGAAGGGTTGCCGCTGGATTCAAGGAGAGGTGAGGACGTCGGCCAAGGAAGAATCAAGGGAGGGGATGGGCGACAACCAAGGATTAATTAAGGGAGGGGATGGGCGCCGACCAACTCTTGGAGAAGAGAAAGGAAACCAACCTTCCACCTTGTTGCCGCCCAAAGACAAAACCCTAACCCTAGCCGCCCAAAGCTTGCCGCCCCAACCCTAATCTCCCTTCAATTTTCTTGCCGCCCACCCCTTAAGCCTCCTTTTATAGAGCTAGGCTTAAGCCTCCTTTTAATCTACACCGTCGGTTCTAGGGATTTAATCTCAACCGTCGGATCTAGAGATTTAATCTCAACCGTCGGATCTAGAGATTTAATCTCCACCGTCGGATCTAAAGATTTAATCTCCACCGTTGGATCTAGAGATTTAATCTCCACCGTCGGATCTAAAGATTTAATCTCCACCGTCGAATCTAGAGATTTAATCTCCACCGTCAGATCTAGAGTTTCATTTTCCATCATCGGATCTAGGCTCCATGAGGGTTTTAATAGGCTATAATAGGGACCATGAGGAGGAGTTGGATCTTGGCCACCCAATGGATCAAGCCCACATAAAGTTCGATCCATTAATGATAATCCATTCAACTAAAGGATTATCATTGATCTACCTCACCAACCCCCATTAGCTAATATGGGCTCCATATATTATTTATACATATATCTCCCCATTTTTAAGATCTCGAATGTCCGTCGATTAATTAATTTATTGACAATTAATTAATCAACATCTAACTCCATGAGTAGTACCACTCAACCTTATCATCAGGCCAGACCAAGTCCACCTGTAGGGTTTACATGATGAACCTTATGAGCTCCTCAAGGGGACATCATCATCCTAATATATAGGACACTGTTTACTCCTATAATCAATGGCACACCATATAAATAATATCATTTCCCAACTTACCAAACCTATCGATTTACTCTATAAATCTCGCCCATTGGTAAATCAAAGAAATGAATACTAAGTATATGTACCCGTTATTATATCAGGATTAAGAGTATGTACAACATAATATTTGAGGTCCGATTCGATTATATAGTCAATAATAAATCGAATCACCTCTAAGTCGGTCCTGCTCAATACACACAAAGTGTACTAGTGTAATTCTATGGTCAAGACAAACCAATACCTAATTACACTACAACCATACCAATGGTTTGTCCATTACCATCTAGGTTGTGAGCCCTTACTTATACTTTACAAGGAAATGATAACATGATCTCCCGTGTGACACTACACACCATATTATCTACAATGTAATGTATTAGACAATATGCATAACCATAAATATGCAAATAATGATCATGTGATTCTTATTTCAAAAATAATGATGTTCATATAAAAGATAGACTTTTTAGTATACATCCCAACAACAATAACCTATAGGGTCACACACAAAGGGCAATTAGATGGAGATTAGGTTCATATGATGAACCATGAGGATTAGGTTCATGGGATGAACCAAATTGGATCAAGAGTAATCCAAATTAGACTAATTGAGTTGGACTCAAGTTGATTCAAGTGTTGAACGAGTCTAATTTAGATTTGATTCATTGAGTTAATTTAAACTAATGAATAGAGATTCATTAAATTAAATTGACTTGAATCAAATGGTTGGATTTGATCAACCATGGGAGATAAGAGGTCAAGTTTGACTTGACTTGAGAGGGAAGATGAATGGTCAAGTTTGACTTGACCAAATATCATGTCATGTTGACTTGGCATGGGCCGGCCAATAATGATGTTCCACATCATCATGGACACATCATGGGGTGCCACCTCATGAGGGAGACCAAGAGCTATGGCTCTTGGTATTACATGCAAGTATATAACCCTCCATGAAGTGGCCGACCACTTTAATGTTGGTGCATTAGTGAGAAGTTAAGTGTAGTAACTTCATCTTCTTCCTCCTCTCTTCTCAAGCTCTCTCCCCATCATCCTTGCCGTGAGCTTCTAAGGGTGCCAGCACACTCTAGGTTGCTTTTCTCCACCTATTGCTTGTGTGGATACTGATAGAAGAGTGTACACTTGACACTCTCGAGTTTCGACAAGCCGTTTGGACGAGTGTGATAAGCGAAGGGCATCGCATCAAGGGTAAAACTCTTAACATGTAGATCTAGAGTAGATCTAAGGTTTTTAAACACGTACATGTAATTTTGTTTATCTTCGCAAGGGATCCGTGGCCGACTTCTAGGGTTTCCGCAATGCAAAAAGCAGTTTTTGCGGCTCGGTTAGTCCAACAAGAACAATGCTAACAAGAATGTGTAACGTGGTTCACGGCCCTTGCCGCTAATCCACGACCCAATTCGTTCCAGGTGAATCATGCCTAAAGCTTCACTAGTCTCTCCTTGGCACTAAGCAAGGTGGAGGTAAACCTTTTCTTTACAATATCTACCTCTTACAATACAATATAATTGAAATAAAAGCAAGTAAGAGGAGCAGAATTCATTGAGGCACTTGGGAGTATGTTTAGAGAAGAAGCATTAACCATCCCAAGTCACCCAAGGCCCCTTCTTATAGAGAAGAAGTCATTCTTTCCGTTGGGAACCGAGCAGTCGACTGATGCAACCATCAGTCGGCTGTTGCTGTATTCGTTGCCTCGCAACGGCTTCATCCACATTGGATTCTAATCAACGGCTCCCACATCAGTCGGTTGATCTTCCCATCAATCGACTGATGGAGCCAACAGTCGAGTGGTCGACGAGATCACTCGACTGTCAAACCTTCTATGCCCGAAACCCTCACCATCAGTCGACTGATCTTCCCATCAATTGACTGATGATGTTGGCAGTCGACTACCATCCTTTGGCAGTCGACTGTTCGGCCAGAAACAACTCATTCGAACACCAGTCGAGTCCAATCGACCTAGAGTAGTCGACTGCCATCTATGGCAGTCGACTTGTGTTAGGTAAAACCTTAAACCAACCTTTGGTTGAGCCTCCGACACTTGACTTAGCCATTCGACCAAGTTCACCTATGAGTTATCCCGTCCCGGGTTACAATCGCTCACTCTCATCATCTCTTGGAGTCCCTCGCCTTGAAGTTCTCTTCGTCCGGTCACGTCCCTCGAATGCACCAAGTGCATGGCTTTGCAATTCAATCCTTCGCGTCTTGCTCTGAAGTCTACTTCCTTTGGCTTCACTCCAATGCTCCTCGTCCGGCAGTCCCTCGGATGCACCAAGTGCATGGCTTCACAATGTCATCCTTCACCGACTCAAGGACCGAGTCATGAGATGGTGATCTTGCCAATTCTTTGTCAAGCTAACGATGTGTGAATTACTAAGTCCTGCACGACTTCAACACACATATCAAATTCACAAACAACCTAAGTTAAACCTTTGCCACACACATCAAAACACATCATCCATGGGTTAGTTGCCCTAACAAGGAGTATTAATGAGTACCACCAAGTGATGCGATTGAAAACAGGGTCGTAGCCTCCAAGCAATTAGAACCAATCCCCAAGTTAACTTCTCTGAATTAGTATACCAAATTTTAGGCCCCTTTAACAAATAACTGATATAGTAAATTGGATGTTGTTGACCCTTATCTTGCCAGACCAACACTGAACTCACAACAACCTCAGAAAGAGCTAAATATATCCATAACATTTCTCCAGGCTTTTGCTTAGCTAATAAAGGTGGCTCAGCTAAGTACTCCTTTAGAAATTGAAAAGCCCTATCACAGTGCTCATCCCACTAAAACCGAGTGACCCTCTTCAGGATCTTAAAGAAGGATAGACTTTTGTCTACTGACCGGGATATGAACCGAGATAAAGAGGTAATCCTGCCCAATAACCTCTATACTTCTTTTAAATTTCTTGGAGGTTGCATTTGCTTAATAGAAACAATCTTAACAAGATTAGATTTTTATACCTTGCTCAGTGACAACATACCCCAAAAAACAACCTTGAGTAACTCCAAATACACTCTTTCCTAGATTCAACTTCATTTTATATTTGTGTAAAGTGCTAAAAGTTTCTTCTAAATCTGAGATTAACTGCTCGGGACATAAAGTTTTAACCAAGATATCATCCACATATACTTCTACATTCCTCCCCAACTACTTCTCAAAAATTTTATCCATTAATCTTTGATGAGTAGCCCCAACATTTTTTTAACCCAAAGGGCATAACCACATAATAGAAAGTCCCTTCTGCTAAATCTGAGATTAACTGCTCGGGACATAAAGTTTTAACCAAGATATGATCCACATATACTTCTACATTCCTCCCCAACTACTTCTCAAAACTTTTATCCAATAATCTTTGATAAGTAGCCCGAGCATTTTAACCCGAAGGACATAACCACATAATAGAAAGTCCCTTCTGCTAAATCTAAGATTAACTACTCGGGACATAAAGTTTTAACCAAGATATCATCCACATATACTTCTACATTCCTCCCTAACTACTTCTCAAAAAATTTATCCAATAATCTTTGATAAATAGCCCCAACATTTTTTAACCCGAAGGGCATAACCACATAATAGAAAGTCCCTTCTACAGTAATAAAACTAACTTTATTCTGATCTTCCAAAGCTAGTGGAATTTGATGGTACCCCTGATAAGCATCCTTCATTGAGATAAATTGATGCCCTGCAATGGAATCTACTAACTAATCGATGTGAAGCAAAGGATAACAATCTTTAGGACAAGCTTTGTTGAGATCTCTGAAGTCCACACACATTCTCCATTTTTTTTGATGGATTAGGTACTAGCACCACATTAGATAACTAGGTCAGATACTGTACTTCCGTGATATGTCTTGCTTCTAACAACTTATATACTTCTTCTTTAATAATAGCATCCTTTCCAGCTCCAAAGTGTCGATGTTTCTGTTTTACAGGAGCTATAGTAGGTAAAATATACAATTTATGCTCCATGACAGTATAATCAATTTTGAATAAATCCTACGGTGGCTATGAAAAAATATCAACATTTTTAATAAGGCATTGTATTAAATCAACTTTAAGTTGTAAAGGAAGGTCCCGAGCTATAAATGTAACATGCTCAGCACACTTATCATCTAATTCGATTGATTCTTTATCAGGCTCTCCTATTTCTTCATTAGCCCCCTTCTGAATGATACACACTGTGTCTCTATACTTGGATTTTTGAAAAGACTTATTAACAAATTTTCCCTTCTGTCCTATTCGAATAGCATCTACATAACATCTCCGAGAGAGATGTTGATCACCCTTAACCTCTCCTACTTTGTTTCCAACAAGAAATTTAATTTTCTAATAATAAGGAGAAGCTATAGCCTGTAAACTACTCAAAACAGGTCTTCCTAGAATACCATTATAAGAAGAAGGCACATCAACTATTGTAAAATTAATAAGTATTGTTCTTCTCCTTGGCTCTTCTCCTAAAGATAAAGGTAATTTGATTTGGTCCATTGGTTGCACCTCATGACAAGAAAACCCAAATAAAGAAGTGTCGACCGGCTGTAAATCAGTGATATTAACTCCCATTTGTTCTAAGGCTGACCAATACAGAATATCCACTGAACTGCCCAGGTCTACAAAAACTCTTCCCACATCAAAATTGGCAATAAGAGATCGAATGACTAAGGCATCAGTATGAGGGATCATTACTCCCACTAAGTCATTAGAATCAAAACCTAACATGGGTCCTCTTGTTCTAGGAAGAGCGATAACAGCTGCACATTCTTCTCTGCTATGTCTCTTTCGCACTCTATTAGAGTCTCCATTAGTTGAACCATCGGAAATCATATTAATAGAACCTCTCATAGGAGGCTGATTAGCAAGTACTACCCGGACAGAGGCTATCTCTCTTATCTGAGTAGACTATATAGGTCGATTTATAAGAGGTCTCCCCGGATTTCCTCTACCATAATTTCTTCCTCCAAACCCCCACTGATAAGGAGTTGGATTCATAGCCAGATTCCAAACGTGGGGATGAGCCCCCATAATTCTTTGTAGCTCAAAGTCTAACTACTGATAATTCTGAGTATTATGCCCATACTTCTGATGATAATCACAGAAAGTAGGAGTCGATAATCTCCTAGGCCCTCTGTCAGCTCCAAAGGGTCTTCTCAATAACTGCTGCTCTATACAAATATTCATAGCTCTCTCCTTAGAAAAATGTAACTGAGGATCATACAGAGATCTGTCCTCTGAAGGCCGAGTAGGTCTTACCCATTCAATCCTCCTTTTTGGCATTTCTACTATTCTGAAATCCCAAGAAGTTTGCCGAGACTTTTGAGCATCTTCAAGATTAATAAACTTCTCAGCCGGGGATAATATATCATCAAAGCTTGTAGGAGGTCATTTAGTCAAAGATTTAAAGAAGTCCCCCTCTCTAAGCCCCTGAGTGAAGGCTCCTACCATCATACCAGATCCCATAGTGGGAATTTCCCATGTTGCTTGTGTAAATCTCTGCACATATTGCCGCAAACTTTCTTGTTCTCTCTGTTTAAGATCAAAAAGACTTAGCATTTAAGGCAAATATTTTTTTAGAACTATAAAAATGTCTTAAAAATAATGTTGAAAAATCCTTGAATGATGCAATACTCTATGGATTCAAATCACTGAACCATTGTTGTGTCGGTCCTACTAATGTAGTAAGGAACACCTGACACTTAACCCCATCAGTATAATGGTACAATAAAGAAGAATTTTCAAATCTACTTAAATGATCCTTAGGATCAGAAGAACCAGCATATTCAGGCATCTGAGGCATCTAGAAATGACGGGGCAATTCTTCATTCAATATATCCTCAATAAAGGGACTTGCCTCTTCTATTTTCATAATGGTGCTTACAACAGGCACATCCCCCTCAGGCTATGCACTCTCCAGAGGAGCCACACACTTCTTTTTCTTCCCCTTTTCTTATTTATAGATGCAAGATGAATCAATCTTTGGATGAGAGACTCTGACCACCTCTTCTTCAGAATCATCATTGGATACATCATCCTCTTTAATCTTCTTTGGGGTGGCCCTCAGAGACATTTGATCCATCATCTTAGCCATTATTTGCATAAGATCCTCCCAATACAAGGGCTAGTGACGTCTTTTGCTGGTGCCTCCTTTGGAAGTATTGGATACAGATTTCTCCTCCTCCACCGACTCCTTCAGCATCCTTCTAGTGTTCACCATCATGACTTTTTGTTCAGATTCCCACAGGCGGCACCAATTTGATTGTGTTCACTTCTTCGGCCTGCCAAGATCTCCCTCCCCCTTCTTGTGAATTGTTGGATTTGTCACCATAGAAGGTTAAAGATAAGATAAAGAGATATCTTTCTTTTGATTCACCTCGGATCCTTGGAATAGAGTTAGATCTGTCACTTTGTGAGAAGGAGTGTTAGAGATGGGTTGGCTTCCCAGCGCGGCCACTCCGATGCTAAAATCAGTAAGAGTATGAAGAATAATAGTAATGTAGAGAAAATGAAGAAGAAGAAGTGAGAAGAAGATCTTTGAGGTACCGAATAGTGAAGAAACAACCACCTCCGATCCTTTCCTCGTCTGGCCCTTTTATAGATGGTTCACCCTGCCCTCTCCTTGAGGTGAATTTACTTTAATGTCCATTGCCAAGCTATCCCTTGTAATCGCTTTTCCCGCTTTAATTCAAAATACCTGCTTCAAATGCCTTATACATCGTATGCTTCCCTGCCATGTATTAATTAAACAAAATACAAAAAATAAATGATTAAATATATCAAACTAATCATTTTCAACCTCCTCCTACCACTTCCCATACTCCAGCATACCCTTTCCTCCTTATTTCACCATACTCAGAAAGAAACCCCAAAACCCATAAGTGGCTTGGGGAATGAACATAATGCTCGGGTAATGAACACACTGTATGGGAAATAAATATACTACTCAGAGAATGAACACACTGCTCGAGAAATAAACATACTACTCAGAAAACACACTAACTGCTCAGGATTTCACATAGAATGCTCAGTTAGCACCATACTTAGTCACTGAACAACACTGCCCTGCTAATCCCTATGTGCTCGAGAATCATACATACTGCTTGGGAAACACATATATTGCTCGAAAAAAGTACTCACTGCTCTGTTAATACCATACTTCACCTCTGAACAATACTGCACTACTCACCCCTACTATGCTCGGGAATCACATATACTGCTTGGGAAACACATATATTGCTCGGGAAAAGTACTCACTACTACTTATTGCTCTATTAATACCATACTTCACCTCTGAACAATACTGCACTACTCACCCCTACTGTGCTCAAGAATCATACATACCGCTCGAGAAACACATTCATTGCTTGGGTAATGAATATATAGCTCAGAAAATACACTAACCGCTCAATATTTCACATAAACAGCTCGGGAAAAGCTTAATATTGTTCAGAAAAAACCCCGACCCCATCATAAGGTTAGTGGAAGTGCAATCATGTTCCTAGTATTGTATGTCGATGACATATTAATCAAAGGAAACAATATTCCTATTTTGCAAATAGTCAAGGTCTGGTTGTCCAAAATATTCTTCATGAAAGACATGAGAGAAGTAACCTATATTTTAGAGATTAAGATATATAGAGATAGATCGAATCAGTTGCTTGGTCTTTCGCAGTCTACATACATAGAAAAAAAATGATAAAATGGTTTAGCATGGAAGAATCAAAGAAAAGTTTCATTCCCATGAGGCATGGGATTCACCTTTCGAAGTCTATGCACCCGTGCACTGAAGACGAGAGGATTCGCATGAGTCATATCCCATATGCGTTAGCTATAGGATCAATCATGTATACTATGTTATATACGAGGCTCGATGTATCATACACTTTGAGCATTATGAGTAGATACCAGTCGGATCCTTGTATGGACCATTAGATGGTTGCTAAGACAATCCTTAAGTACTTGAGAAGGACTAAGGATTTGTTCTTGGTATATGGAGGAGGTGATATGGTAGTAAGCAGATATACTGATGTCAGTTTCTAGACAGATAAGGATGATTTCAAATATCAGTCTGGATACATATTCATCTTGAATGGAGGTGAGGTGAGTTGGAAAAGTTCCAAACAAGACACCGTTATTGATTCTACTACGGAGGCTTAATACATTGCAACTTCTGAAGCAGCAAAGGAGGTGGTATGAATCAAGAAGTTCATTACTTAACTTGGAGTAGTTTTGAGCATTGTTGAAGCATTACTAGTTTACTGCGACAACAATGGCGCCATTGCATAGGCGAAGGAACCACGGTCTCATCAGCGATTCAAGCACGTATTTCAACGTTACCATCTGATCAAAGAGATCATTGGTAGAAGAGATGTGGAAATAGATGATGTTCCCACTAATAGGAATCTAGCAGGTCCCTTGACAAAGCCTCTTCCCTAAGAAAAGTTCGAGAGGAAATTAGAGGCCTATGGTATTAAATGCCAACGCGATTGGTTATAGGCCAAGTGAGAGTTTGATGTAATTGAGAGATGTTCTAAGGCAATCACCTTAGAAGTTATTAATAAAAATTCACTATTTGAGTATGCATTGGTTATGTATTTGATTGGATCTTAAACTCATCTACTGGAGTCCACAATACGATACATAGCATGAAAAAAATTGTGATTGTATCACAATTAGTGGGTATCCTATCATGTATAATCATATAAGTATTGAAACTATCCCTAGTCGATGAATTAATGAGATTGGGCATCACCAATTCTATGAGACTAGCATATGTTATGCTCCTTGGTTCATCCAAGCATTTGGTACTCACTGAATAGAAGCATAGGGATGCTGAGAGTGAACATGTGGATATTAGTTAAGGTAATTAGTTCATTGGAGTGAAACTGCTATGAGACTTCATATGGTTTTTAATGTCGTTGAAGATCTCATTGCCGCTCGACTGTGAGATTCCTTAGACTTGAGGTATTCAGGTTATCTTGGTCATTATGCCTTATACTTTGACTTCTTCACAGCCATCTCCATATGAGGTATAACTCCGGGTTGATTGGGTATAAGTCAAAATGATCGAAGGTGTTTGAATAGCCCATAGAGAATTCACAACTCCTTGTGTAAAGGAGATGTATACCCTAAGCCTCTTATCAGGATTATTACTCAGAAGTCTCTGGCCAGAGCAAGCATGATAAGAAGATACTCTTCTTGTGGACATGTATGAGTAACTTGAATCTACAGGACAAAGAAACTAACTTGGGCTAGGTGTGACATAGTCAGCCTAGTGGTGACGAGCACATAGACCATGTCCTTAACCAAGTGGGTATAGGATGAGTGAAAATAATAAGGCACGGAAATAACTACAACTGCTAAAGGGTTTAGAAATATTCTGGAGTTGATTTAGACTTTTCGATCAATTGGGGGTCATGATGTACTGCTAGGTGGCACTCATGATCTATTCATAATTAAATGGTTAATTATGAATGGCCAACATAGTTGGGAACCTATTGGGTCACACACACTACGGGTGATCTCGAGATGTAAAACAAGCCTGAGAATGAGATTCTCAATGAGAGAGGATGTATCTGGTTGGACCAGGCCAAGAGGGTGTGAAACGGAGGCTATGGAACCTCCTATGGCCTTAGCGAACTTAGCACGACCATATCGCACCTAAACGAAGTCAAACAGATCATATAGAGCCTCACACAGTCGTGCCTAATCAAGCACGAGTCGTGCCTAGCTCTGGCTGAAAATGGACCAAACTAGAGTTGTGCGCAGTAGGACACACGACCAGTTGTGTCTTTTGGCACGGTCGGTTGTGTGTAAAAACACACAAGTGTGTCCCGGCTCCGCCGAATTATGAATTTTGTAGGGATTTTCTTAATGCAAAATAGCATATGCGCAACGGAAAAATAGGATCCCTTCCAAGTGATCCTTGCGAAAGAAAACCTCGTACAAAAAAATAAATTTCTCAAAACCTATCTTATAGGAGAATATTACCTTTGTTGCATGCCCTTTTTAATCCCGCTTCTCCTTGGGTTTGTTGGATCTTTTAGCACGTTCAAATGTCCGTGCCTCTATATGTATCCACACGAGCAAGCTCTTGTCTCACAAAAGAAACTAGAAGAGCTCTCCTTTACTTCTTGCTAGAGAAGTCCCTAAAGGAGAGGAAGGTAGGGAAAAAGAGAAAGGAAGAAGAAGACCACTCTTCTTGCTAGCCTACACTCACAAAAACCACACAACCAAAGCCTCTCACCACCAAGCTCTCTCCAAGCCTCAAGCTTCACCAACCATTTTGGCCGGCCACCCCATGGAGTGTTTTATAGGATTGGAAAAACTTTCACCTTCTATCACATTCAATGCAATCAATTGCATTGAAAGATAATCAAACAAGGAGTTACACTCCTTGTTTGGCCGGCCACATGTGGAGAAATTCCAAAGGTCAAAACCCTTTGTCTCCTTCCACCTCATCAAGCTTAGGTGGCATGCTTATGTGGCATGTTTAGGTGGCATGCTTATGTGGCATTCATGCATGTTGAATTAATCTTATTAATTCAATAAGCTTATGTTATCATATTGAATTAATCTCATTAAATCAATAAGGTAACATATTGAATTAATCTTATTAAATCAATTAAGCTTAGGCTATCATGATAACATATTTATTTAATCTTATTAAATTAATAAGCTTAGCATATTGAATTAATCTCATTAAATCAATAAGCTAAAATTCTCATTAAGCTTAAAGTCCAAAAACCATTTTGTACTTAAGCTTATTCCCAAATTATTCTAGTCAAACTAGAATGCATTAATTCTTCTAATCATCATGTTCTTTGTGTGTGACCCTATAGGCTCTCATAACGTTGGCAGTGGATCTAAACTCTTTTAGATACACAAGCAATGAGCGGCATCTAGCAATGCATCATTTCTACCCAAGTTACGAAATAAGTCAAGATCCGACTAACCTTTCCGTGACTACTATAATGTATGACCGTGTCCTTCTATCCTTGATATCAGATTGACCAATGAGGTATAGACCGTGTCATCCTCGATCAATCTATGTGTTTCTTGATCCCTGAGTAAACTAACTCAAACAAATGAGCTCAATATCTCATATTGACTCATTCGAGCATAGCCATGCATTTTAGTAGTTCTACTCAATCAAGGGGCCCACAGATATCACTCCCGTCATATGGGAGGGATAGATCCCATCTACATCACTCACATCCCTCCGCATAATTTGTTATATACCCAGTAATCGCCTTTATGGTCCACCCTGTTACGGGTGACGTTTGATGATATCAAAGTATATAACTCCTTATGTAGGGAATCGTAGTGACTTCAGGTTTGAGGACTATTCATACCAATAGTCACATGAGAAAGTTTATGACACTCATATGATGATCCATGAAACTTTCTCATGGTGGGTCAGTTCAGTATATATTCTCTAATATATACCCATGTGTCAACTTGATATCATATATCCATGACTTGTGAGATCAAGTCATCAATTGACCTACATGCTAGTCTTTATGTATTAATATTGCCCTTGCATATTAATACTTGACTAGGAACATTTAGGAAAGTGTTCTCTACAGCCTCTCATAATCAATTCTGCCAATTGATGTGGTGTAGATAAGAACCTACTTTTCTAGGGCATTATTATATATTTAATTTAGCTGGCACAAGCAAGACGTAAATATATAATAACCAATCCTTTGCCTTTGTAGAATATGATACAAAATGTTCCCTATTCAACCATCACATGATTGGTTCTAGGGCTATAACTAACAATCTCCCACTAGCACTAGTACCAATCACTATGATATCTAATACCTAGTGACCTAGTGTGACCATCATGCTTCCTCTGTGCCAAAGCCTTGGTCAATGGATCTGCGATGTTAGCTTCTGTCGGTACTCTGCATATCCTCACATCTCCTCTATCGATGATCTCTCGAATGAGATGGAAGCACCGCAGTATGTGTTTGGTCCGCTGATGTGATCGAGGTTCCTTAGCCTGTGCAATAGCCCCATTGTTGTCACAATAGAGGTCTATTGGATCTGCAATGCTAGGAACTACCCCAAGTTTACTGATGAACTTGCGGAGCCAAACAGCCGCCTTTGCTTCATCAGACACAGCAATATACTCGGCTTCTATTGTAGAATCAGCAACTGTGTCCTGCTTCGAACTCTTCCAGCTCACAGCTCCACCATTCAGGCAAAACACGTACCCCGATTGCGATCTATAGTCATCCTTGTATGTTTGGAAGCTTGCATCACTGTAACCCTTTACAGTTAGCTCCTCATTGCCTCCAAATATCAGGAAATATTCTTTCGTTCTTTGTAAGTATTTAAGAATATTTTTGACTGCTATCCAGTGACTTTCACCTGGATCCGACTGGTATCTACTCATCATGCTCAAAGCATACGAGACATCAGGACTAGTACAAAGCATGGCATACATGATAGACCCTATAGCAGATGCATAAGGGATCTTATCCATGCGATCTCTCTCCTCCTTAGAAGAGGGACATTGAGTCTTCGAAAGACTCACACCATGTGATAAAGGCAGAAATCCTTTCTTGGAATTTTGCATAGCAAAACGATCTAGCACTTTATCAATGTATGTACTCTGACTTAGGCCAAGTAATCTTTTAGATCTATCTCTATAGATCTTGATGCCTAGAATATAGGCAGCTTCACCTAAGTCTTTCATCGAGAAACAATTCCCTAACCACATCTTCACAGACTGGAGTGAGGGAATATCATTTCCGATGAGAAGTATGTCATCCACATACAAGGTAAGAAATACAACTGTGCTCCCACTATTTCTCTTGTAGACACAAGGTTCATCTTCATTCTTGATGAAACCAAACTCCTTGATTGTATCATCGAATCGAAGATTCCAGCTTCGAGAGGATTGCTTTAGTCCATAAATGGACCTTTGCAGTTTGCATACCTTTCCTGGATGCTTTGGATCTTCAAAACCCTCAGGCTGTGTCATGTACACATCCTCGAGTAGCTTTCCATTCAGAAAAGCGGTTTTGACATCCATC
Source organism: Wurfbainia villosa (assembly GCA_025175895.1). NCBI lineage: Eukaryota > Viridiplantae > Streptophyta > Magnoliopsida > Zingiberales > Zingiberaceae > Wurfbainia > Wurfbainia villosa. The sequence goes on along the minus strand of CM046000.1, from coordinate 28,042,591 downwards.
TGCCAGATCTCATAATCGTGGTAGGCTGCAATAGCAAGTATGATCCGAATGGATTTAAGCATCGCAACTGGTGAAAAGGTTTCGTCATAGTCAATACCATGAATTTGTTTGAATCCTTTAGCCACCAATCTACCTTTATAGGTACGCTTATTACCATCCATGTCAGCCTTTACTTTAAAGACCCACTTACACCCAATGGGTTTTGCCCCTTCAGGTGGATTAACCAAAGTCCATACTTGGTTAGTGTACATGGATTCCATTTCGGATCTCATGGCCTCTAGCCATTTCTCGGAATCTGGCCTCATCATAGCTTTTTGATAGGATGTAGGCTCGTCAAGATCGACAAGCAATACATCACCATTGTCAGTCAAGAGAAAAGAATATCTCTCGGGTTGACGACGGATCCTATCAGATCTACGAAGAAGTTGGTCTACTTGAACAGGTGTTTGCTCCACAACTCTTTGGGCAACAATTTCCTCATCCACAACACTTTGTGGTGCCTGTTCATTTTCCATCGAAGCCTTAGTGTTATCTTCATCTTGAATTTCTTCAAGATGAATTTTACTCCCACTAGTTTTTCTAGAAATAAATTTTCTTTCTAGAAAGACAGCATTTCTGGCAACAAACACCTTGCCAAGTGTGGGATTGTAAAAGTAATATCCCTTAGTTTCCTTGGGATATCCTACAAAATAACACTTATCTGATTTGGGTCCTAGTTTATCTGAGACTTGACGTCTAACATAAGCTTCACAACCCCAAATCTTTATAAAAGACATTTTGGGACTCTTCCCAGTCCATAACGTATATGGTGTCTATTCTACGGCTTTTGATGGGACACGATTAAGTGTGAAAGCGGCTGTCTCTAGAGCTAAACCCCAAAAGGATGTAGGTAGATTAGTCTGGCTCGTCATTGATCGTACCATATCTAATAGAGTACGATTTCTCCTCTCATATACACCATTCCATTGTGGTGTTCCAGGTGGAGTGAGTTGGGATATTATCCCACACTCAGCCAGGTGATCACGAAACTCTTGACTAAGGTATTCACCACCTCGATTTGATCGAAGTAGCTTAATACGCTTACCAAGTTGGTTTTGTACTTAATTCTTGAATTCTTTGAACTTTTCAAAGGATTCTGATTTATGTCTCATCAAATATAAGTATCCAAATCTACTCATATCATCAGTGAAAGTAATAAAGTACTTATAGCCTCCTCTGGCTTCGACATTGAAAGGGCCACATACATCAGTATGTATGAGTCCTAACAAGTCCGTCGCTCTCTCACCATGTCCACTAAATGGAGTTTTAGTCATCTTTCCTAAAAGACAAGATTCGCATACCTCATATGATTCAAAATCAAATGAGTCCAATAATCCATCTTTATGGAGTTGGGATATGCGTTTTTCATTTATGTGACCTAGGCGACAGTGCCAGAGATATTTTTGGTTCAAATTATTCGATTTGAACCATTTGGTATTTACGTTATAAATTGGGTTTTCTAAATCTAGAACATAGAGACCATTCATAAGTGGTGCATTACAATAGAACATTTCATTCAAATAAATGGAACAACATTTGTCCTTTATTATAAAAGAAAAGTTTTTCTTGTCTAAACAAGATATAGAAATTATGTTCTTCGTTAATGCAGGTACATAAAAGCACTCCTCTAGTTCTAAGATAAGCCCAGTGGGCAAAGACAAAGAATATGTTCCTATACAAAGAAGACAACTTTTGCGCCATTGCCTACTCGTAGGTCCACTTAGCCCTTTGCCATTAGTCTACTATTTCTCCCTCGCACATTAGTACAAAGTGAGACGCACATCCTAAGATCTAATACCCATGTAGAAGAAATAGATAGATTAACTTCTATAACGTATACCGAGGCGTAAGTCCCACTTCTTTCTTCTTTACTTCCTCAAGGTAGACTTCATAGCCCGCCTAAAGGTCCGGCCTCACCGCAATGGAAACAGCCCTTCCTTAGGTACTTTACCTTTACCCTTCAAGTGGATGAATTGGCCTTGCCTTCGCTTGGTCTTACCCTTGCTCAAGCTTACCTTGCCCTTCTTGACCATTAGTACATTACTAACTTTCTTCTGAGATCTCGGTTCGCAGCTTCAACATGCCGAGAATCTCAGCAAAGGCTTTATCAATTTCATTCATGTTATAATTCATGACGAATTGATTATATGCTTCCTAAGAATGATTGTAGGATAACATCGGCTTGCCAATTCTTGGCTCTGGAAAACCTAGTCTTCAAGGTTCTCAACGCATCTATCATTTTAAGTACGTTAGTTCCTACAGGTGTTCCTTCTTGCATCTTGCATGCAAAAAGAGCCTTAGACACTTCAAAACACTCGTGCCTAGCTTGTCCTTGATATAGTTGTTTCAAATGCTCAACCATATCATAGGCATCCATGTTCTCATGTTGCTTCTGAAGCTCAGAGTTCATGGTGGCAAGCATAAGACATGACATATCTAATGCGTCATCTTGATGCTTCTTATAAGCATCCTTTTCAGCACGAGTGGCCACAGGGGCGGGTGTTTCAGGGATAGACTGCTCTAGGACATACAATTTATGCTCTGCTTGAGGATAATCCTCAAGTTCCTATACCAGTCTAGAAAGTTAGCTCCATTGAGCTTGTCTTTCTCAAGGACAGATCGCAAGTTGAGGGGGTGTGTCGTGTTAGATGACATGGTGATCTACAACATTAAAATGCAAAATTAAGTATCATACCTAAGTCATTTAATTAGGCCTTTAATTAAATGAGGCTCCCATTAAATTCTCATAGCTTTGATATGAGCTAATCATTGATGTAGGTAAACACATTTTGCTTACATCATTAGCTTCTATTTAGCTATAAATTTATATGGGATAAAGATCCACATCATACTTCGTTTTGAGTTAGCTTTGGCTAATCGCCCAAGACATAGTATGATTAGGTAGGCAATCTTTTGCCAATTACATCTGATGTAACTCTTTAATAGCTTTGGTTAAGTTTAGATTAGTTTAGTGCTTATTCCTAAACCAGCTTCCAGGCCGTGGCGAGGCACAGAGGCCTTCTTTTATATTGGAGCAACGACCACTTTCTAAGACAAAGCTGATGTTAGAAAATCACACAAAACTAATTTTTAAAACTTATGTTCAAAGCTAATATATGCCTCTACTTTCTTAATTAAATAAGAAAAACTTAATTAAGTCTTAACCAAGTTTGATAGCGGGACATCACGATTGTCCACTCGCACTCTTCCAAGATAGAATGCATTGCTTTGCTTTGGCAAACCCAACAATAAATGATCGAGGAAGTAGTGAGTACCAAACTTTGGTAGGCATATCGTTTTTGACTTATTAAGAAATAAACATGCATCACATACATATTAGCATACATCACATATAAGCTAAATTAACATGCATCACATACATATTAAACTAAGCGTGTCATGGTTATGGCCCTTATTCTACAATCTTCTCAAGCCAATGAAAAGATTGATTGGTCAACCTAGGGATAGCATCTTCTCCCAAGTGCTTCCTTTTGGTTGTCTTGTGTAGTTGACTTCCTCCTTGTAACGCCATCTTCCAATGGACCCTCCATCGTTATTTTGTATATTACAAAAGGAGAAATACTCGAGTTACATTCGAGTCTAAAACTAATTTTACAACAAGATTTTTAGGAGAAAGGCAAGACACGCAGGCCGTATTAAGAATTACAACACACACATTCACAAACTTTTTGGGACTAGGCCATAACCATGCACCATGTCAATTTTAACTTTTAAAAGACATCGGATATTTTATTATGTTTGAAAAATTGCTAATGCAATTATCAATTCATAATAAAATTTATCCTACTTCTATATCACATATAAAATAGAGAAAATCTATTTTTATACGATCTTTCGCAAGTGGCTCTGATACCACTGTAAGGATTTTCTTAATGCAAAATAGCATATGTGCAACGAAAAAATAGGATCCCTTCCAAGTGATCCTTGCGAAAGAAAACCTCGTACAAAAAAATAAATTTCTCAAAACCTATCTTATAGGAGAATATTACCTTTGTTGCATGCCCTTTTTAATCCCGCTTCTCCTTGGGTTTGTTGGATCTTTTAGCACGTTCAAATGTCCGTGCCTCTATATGTATCCACACGAGCAAGCTCTTGTCTCACAAAAGAAACTAGAAGAGCTCTCCTTTACTTCTTGCTAGAGAAGTCCCTAAAGGAGAGGAAGGTAGGGAAAAAGAGAAAGGAAGAAGAAGACCACTCTTCTTGCTAGCCTACACTCACAAAAACCACACAACCAAAGCCTCTCACCACCAAGCTCTCTCCAAGCCTCAAGCTTCACCAACCATTTTGGCCGACCACCCCATGGAGTGGTTTATAGGATTGGAAAAACCTTTCACCTCCTATCACATTCAATGCAATCAATTGCATTGACACTCCTTGTTTGGCCGGCCACATGTGGAGAAATTCCAAAGGTCAAAACCCTTTGTCTCCTTCCACCTCATCAAGCTTAGGTGGCATGCTTAGGTGGCATGCTTATGTGGCATTCATGCATGTTGAATTAATCTTATTAATTCAATAAGCTTATGTTATCATATTGAATTAATCTCATTAAATCAATAAGGTAACATATTGAATTAATCTTATTAAATCAATTAAGCTTAGGCTATCATGATAACATATTTATTTAATCTTATTAAATTAATAAGCTTAGCATATTGAATTAATCTCATTAAATCAATAAGCTAAAATTCTCATTAAGCTTAAAGTCCAAAAACCATTTTGTACTTAAGCTTATTCCCAAATTATTCTAGTCAAACTAGAATGCATTAATTCTTCTAATCATCATGCTCTTTGTGTGTGACCCTATAGGCTCTCATAACGTTGGCAGTGGATCTAAACTCTTTTAGATACACAAGCAATGAGCGGCATCTAGCAATACATCATTGCTACCCAAGTTACAAAATAAGTCAAGATCCGACTAACCTTTCCGTGACTACTATAATGTATGACCGTGTCCTTCTATCCTTGATATCAGATTGACCAATGAGGCATAGACCGTGTCATCCTCGATCAATCTATGTGTTTCTTGATCCCTGAGTAAACTAACTCAAACAAATGAGCTCAATATCTCATATTGACTCATTCGAGCATGGCCATGCATTTTAGTAGTTCTACTCAATCAAGGGGCCCACAGATATCACTCCCGTCATATGGGAGGGATAGATCCCATCTACATCACTCACATCCCTCCGCATAATTTGTTATATACCCAGTAATCGCCTTTATGGTCCACCCTGTTACGGGTGACGTTTGACGATACCAAAGTACATAACTCCTTATGTAGGGAACCGTAGTGACTTCAAGTTTGAGGACTATTCATACCAATAGTCACATGAGAAAGTTTTGACACTCATATGACGATCCATGAAACTTTCTCATGACGGGTCAGTTCAGTATATATTCTCTAATATATACCCATGTGTCAACTTGATATCATATATCCATGACTTGTGAGATCAAGTCATCAATTGACCTACATGCTAGTCTTTATGTATTAATATTGCCCTTATATATTAATACTTGACTAAGAACATTTAGGAAAGTGTTCTCTACAGCCTCTCATAATCAATTCTGCCAATTGATGTGCTGTAGATAAGAACCTACTTTTCTAGAGCATTATTATATATTTAATTTAGATGGAACAAGCAAGACGTAAATATATAATAACCAATCCTTTGCCTTTATAGAATATGATACAAAATGTTCCCTATTCAACCATCACATGATTGGTTCTAGGGCTATAACTAACAAATTTTTCTTATGGAAATTTTCTGGGTTGTTCTTACCCTAATTTTGAGATAATTATGGAAAGAAAGATTTCATTTAAGACTCCTTAGATGCCCTAATCAAGAGATCTATAAATATATCTTTTGATATTCTTTAGAGGCAACTCTTGGTTTTCTTTCTTGGTAGTCATTTTTCTCTCTCTTTCTTCTCTTGTCTCCGCTGGTTGGCTAGAACTAATCAAAGACAAGGCTTTCTGCTCTAGGAGTTGTCTCAGGTGATCCTAGTGTGGATACTAATAGAGGCAAGGTTGTTGGTCTTGCTCATGGTTTCGACAGATTCGATAAGAATCTCAGAGGTATAACTTCTCTTCTTTTGTGTGTTTGCATGAGATTATGTCAATAGCAAAGATTCCTAACCCCCAAGGGATGTCTAGGATGAAATAAAAATTATTTTATTTGCTTTATTCTACTGCGCATGATCCCGGAATATCCAACACAAGTTTCATCCATTGGAAGGCCGCCAAGATGCTTCTCTAACCGAAGCAAGGCGTATTCTCTTTCATTTTAATTTCCCTTTGGTTGTAAACATTAAACGACTAATGTCTTGCATTTGTTCTTCAAATTCTATGGTGTAGAACCCTTGATTATAGGATTAGGGAGTAAGTTATGCGTGTTGGACATGTTTATGTAATTATATTCTGATTTCCTCTATTTATATTTGCAGTTTATATGTTCTAGTTTTGTGATAATAATGACTTGCTTTTGTTTCTATTATGCGTAGTCAATTTTTTTTTATCAAAAAGCATCTTTATCGAAATCTAGGAGAATCAAGGAGGAACCGAAAGGTTGACCTCTCTCCTAAAACCGTAGGTAACAAGATGTGAAAGAGTAGGATCTGAAATAAGTTTCACCTGTTCATGGGGAAAACATAGGACATTTTAGAACTCCATGAACCTAGTTTGTCTAGAGGTAACGAAGTAGGAGAAATCAACTCGGAGAGGTTGTGGGACATGTGACAGGGGAAACTCATTCATAATAATCTCCTGAGCTTTGTGGATCCGAAAGGGATGCTTTAGTTAGATTAGGTAATTCTCGCATAGTACCAAAAGTTCACCGGAATTAAACTTGAAGATCCTCCCACAATATCAAAATTAGAGAACTTAGGAACATAAATAAATGATGTGTTCAACATCACATAAGTGATATCAAAATCTTGGAATCTTTTCCTTATCCTTAAGTAAAATCCTTGCCTTATTCTGCATGACACCAACCTAGAGCTTAGTCCATGACCGAGAACTCTCAACACTAAGATTCTCTCCAAACAATCATCATTCACTGGATAGATTAATAATCGAATACCAGTCCTTGTGGGATCATTAATTTTTATTACTTGGCAACGATCGTGCACTTGTAGGATTGAGCACAAGCCAATCTTTAGTCACACGGTTAGTGATTGGGTTTCTGTGCATCGAGTTTTTGACAACTTCGCTAGGGATTTAAGGACACGTTTGCACGCATCAAGGAGCCCAAAACTCTATAAAAGGGAGGCCTTGGGGTCTTAAGGAGGCTAGTGCTAAAAAATGAATTCTCTCATCCTAAGCTCACAAAGCCTTCTCCTAAGAATTCCAAGTGTTTCATCTCTTCTTCCTAAGCTCATCATTCATCATCTTGTAAGAAGAAGAGTGTGCTTTGTAAAGAAGGTTTCTCCACCTTAGTGTGATCATCAAAAGGAGAGTTTTTAGTGAAGTCTTACAAGGAGTGATCCACCTCAAGGATTGTCGTGGAGTAGGAGTTTCATCTCCGAACCACGTTACATCCATTGTGTTAGCGTTGTCCTTATTGCTTTACATTTTTTATTGTGTTTTGTTTTGCTTCTGCTAACTTCTCTTGTAGAAATCGAAAGAAAGGCTATTCACCCCCCCCTCTAGCCATCCAAGGATCCCTAACAATAAGTATGTCTATACAACAACTTAATTGTCTCACTCTTAACTTACATAAGAGTGACACCTAGTTCAAGTTCTACTCTATTCTCAGAAATAGTGGCACTTGTTGGTGCAATCGGCCCAGGTCACGATTGACCAGACTCGAGTTTAACTCGAGCAGTATTTTGATGTTCGACAAAATATATGACAATATGATTGTCATGGGAAGTCCAAGTCTTGTGTACTTGGCATGGAAAGTCCTGTAGGGATGTATACTTAAAAGTCTATTTTTTGTATGAACATCTTTATTTTGAAATAAGAATCACATGATCATTGTTTGCATATTTTTATGGTTATGCAATATTGTCTAATACGTTACATTATAGATAACATGGTGTGTGGTGTCACACGGGAGATCATGTTATCGGCTCCTTGTAAAGTATAAGTAAAGGCGCACAACCGAGATGGCTTTGGACAAACCATCGGAATGGTTGTAGTGTGATTTGGTATTGGTTTGTCTTGACCATAGAATCACACTAGTGCACTTTGTGTGTATTGAGCAGACTTAGAGGTGATTCGATTTATTGTCGACTACATAATCAATCGACCGATATTATTTAGTACATGCTCTTAATCCCGATATAATAACGCACATATACTTGGTACTCATCTCTTTGATTTACCAATGGGCGAGATTTATAGATTAAATCGATAGACTCGGTAAGTTGGGAGATGATATTATTTATATGGTGTGCCGTTGATTATAGGAGGAAACCGTGTCCTATATATTAGGATGATGATGTCCCATTGAGGAGCTCATAAGGTTCATCATGTAAACCCTGCAGGTGGACTTGGTCCGGCATGATGAAAAGGTTGAGTGGTACTACTCAAGGAGTTAGATGTTGATTAATTAATGGTTAGTAAATTAATTAATCGATGAACATTCGAGATCTTAAACACGGGGAGAAAATGTACAAATAATATATGGAGCCCATATTATCATATGGGGGTTGGTGAGGTAGATCAATGATGGACCTTTAGTGGATTGGATCATCATTAGTGGATCGGACTTTATGTGGGCTTGATCCATGGGTGGCCAAGACCCAACTCCTCCTCATGGTCCCTAATGTAGCCTATTAACACCTCATGATGCTTAGATCCAAAGGATAGAAACAAATCTCGAGATCCAAAGGTAGAGATTAAATCTCTAGAATCCGATGGTTGAGATTAAAACTCTAGATCCGACGGTTGAGATTAAATCCCTAGAACCAATGGATGAGATTAATTCATGGCTTATCCCTAACTCTATAAAAGGATGGCATGGAGTTGGCGTGGAGATTAATTGAAGAGATCTAGGGTTTTTGGAGTTGGCGGCAAGGTTAGGAATTAGGGTTTGGAGCTTGGGCGGCACCTATTAAGGAAAGTCTTTCCTTAGTTGTTCTTCTTCCCCAAGCTGCCGGTGCCCATCTTCTTCCTTCCAGAACTTGGCCAGAGTCCAAAACAAGCCTTCTCCTTTTCCTTGTCCGGTGGAACAAAGGTTTAGGGTCTTCCCTTGGAGCTTTTGGCCGGCCACACCCAAAACTCCTTCTCTTTCCTTCTTTTGTTGGCCGGCGGCAAGGATACTCCTTGCTTCTTGTTGGCTAGTTTTAGGGAGGTAAATATCCTTGTTTCTATTCTTTCTCTTGCTTTGGAAGAGCAAGGAAGGAAGTGTTGCGATCTAGGAGCTTCAACTTTTGGTGGATCGTCGCCCACACGACGTCCAAAAGGAGGAAGGTCATACATTAGAAGACTAGGAGGTATACCTATTCTTCTTTCTCATTTATTCATTGCTTGTATTTACTTTTGATTTATGAGCATGTTATATTTCTGTAAATGGCTAAATAATACTTGGATCCCGAGTATAAACACAAAAACCGGCGATCCGGACATCGTCTATTCCGCGGCTACTCGTAGAATAGAGGATGGTCGCTTGAACAACTAGTTTGTTCAAGTGACCTCTCTAAACGAATAGCACGACGATGACTTGGTTGCTTTGGGAATCCCTTTTGTCTAGGATTAAATTTTTAATCCGGGGACATCGAAGGGATCACCATGGTCAAGCAACCGAGGCGAAGGGGAAGTGAAGTTTCCCCTCACGGATCAACCCCAACAATTGGTATCAGAGCTTCCGGGCAAAACCTTTCAATTGGTATCAGAGCCAAGGTTTCCGGTTTTGTGTGTTTAGGATTCGGTTAATTTTTATGCACTTTTCATATATTATATGTGCCGGATAATAGTAGGATATGTGTAGTTTAACTCTTTGGTTGCAGGCATAAGATCCGACTATTATGGCATGTGTGTGTATGTGATTGTATGTGTGTAAATGTTTATTTGTTGAATCCTCGGGGTTGACGAGGCTAGTATTTAGTTTTTGTAAATTAAATACGGCATTGTTTAGCCGCTCTTTATTTTATTTTACTTTCGATCTAGATTTCATGTACACTCCCTCGTGGAGTATAGGATCGATGGATGTAAATTAAAATAGGATTTGGTCTCGGCTCGGATCTCCGGATGGCTTGTACATGGCGTAGGAGGAGCGGACGAGAAGGCGGCGCGACGGGAGACATATTGAAGACAAAAGCCATAATAGTTGGAAAATAATTTATTTTTCATATTTATTGCTTATTGTTTGATATGCATGTCGTAGCCTAGAAAATTCCTCATTTTCAAATCACTAAGTGGGAGAGGGATATTTTTATAAATTCCCATGGCCTCCATTACGATTTGACATGTGATGCAAGCAAACTTGCGCGTCGGCTCTGAGTGCCTTCCTCCCCATCGGATGAGTTTGTTTGTGGATCACAGGGTCGAATATGGTTATAGGTAATTATTAAGGAGCGTGTGTACTTGCCCATCGTAAGGCACATAACCCGAGATAATTACCTTAGTACTAAGTAATGGTGAACACTTAGATGCAAATATAAGTATCCTCCCCATCGGAGTCACTGCTTTTATTTGTAGGGCCGAAGAGAAACCAACTATTAATTTTACTTGTCAAAAAGTTAGGTTGACAAGATAGTAAAATTAATGGGTAAAACCTTCTCTTACAAATGTAGAATTCGTATACGTCCACACTATCGTGGCATGCGATATTCTCGGTGGTTAGAGGTGTTGGTTGATTTTAAAATTTTATTGTTTGAGGAATCAATAATTTTTTGAAATCTACAGTAATGATCTATGTGATTCTTAGGATTTTCAAAATTGACTTTCAGTCCACTTACTATGATACTAAAGGAAATAAACTTACTGTACCCAAAACAATGTTGATTGGAAAAGAATCTAGATATTGTCTTATCTGCTAAAGAGTACAAGTATGCACTCTTCGAAGAATGTTCTCAAGCCATGGTTGCTCAAAAAGGTTTCTCCTTCTAAGCCGAAAGGCAAGAAGAAGAAGAAACAAGGTGAAGCAAAGATGGTGGGAGGATCTCTAGGAGGAGTGAAGAAGCCGAAAGGCAAGTACTTCACTTGCAAGCAGGATGGACATTGGAAGAAGGACTGTCCCAATCCAAAACAGAACATAGGTATATCTTTTGGACTAGTCATTGAAACATGATTAGCGGTGATATCTACCGGCACCTGGTGAGTAGATACGGGGGCCACTAATCATGTCTGCAACAATTTGCAGGGGTTCTAGGAAACTCGATGACTAGTTGAAGGGGAGATTACCATTTACTTGGGCAATGCCATGATGGTGGCGGCTATTGCAGTGGGAGAAGTTTTATTTATCTCTTGAAAATAATAAAACTTTGGTTCTGGAAAATTCCCTTTATGTACCTTTATTTAGAAAGAATTTAGTTTCAGTTTCTAAATTATTATGGATAGATATTCTATTTCTTTTAATGACAGAGTTGTTATAAAAAGGAATAGGGAGAATATCTATTCAGGTACATTAATAGGAAATTTGTACACACTTGAACCAAAAGCTCCCACGAAGCAAATTGAAGTTAATAACTCATCTTCTAATTCCAATAAGAGAAAAGACCCTTCGAAGATGAACCAAACATATCTTTGGCATCTTAGGCTAGGTCACATTAACCTAAGCAGAATTCAAAGGTTGATAGCTGATGGACCTTTGGGTTCATTAGTGGTGGAGGATCTCCCAACCTACGAATCTTGCTTGGAGGGTAAGATGACCAAGAGGCCTTTTTAAGGCCAAGGGGTATAGAGCCAAAGATGTGTTATAAATGGTTCATTCTGATTTGTGTGGTCCTATGGCTATCTAGGCAAGAGGTAATCTTGAATATTTCGTCTCTTTTGTAGATGATTATTCAAGATGTGGATGACACTACGATCTGATCGTGGTGGTGACAACCTCTTGGGAGAGTTTAGGAACTACTTATCAGAGGTTGGGATTCAATCCCAATTGACTGCACCTGGCACACCCCAGCAGAACGGTGTAGCAGAGCGAAGGAATATGACTCTTATGGAGATGGTTAGATCGATGATGAGTTATTCTGACTTGTTTTATAGTCCTAGAGATCAGAGGGTGATCGTTAACACGAATGCCAGATTTCTAGAGGAAGACTATGTGATAAGCCACAAGCCCAAAGGTAAAATTTTTCTGGAGAAGTTAAAAAGGGAAGTCACTTCTTTAGTACCACCGGTACAAGAGGACATACCACATGTCACAGAGGATACACAGAAGATACCTTGTCGTAGTGGGAGGGTTGTTAGACAACCTCTTAGATTCATGTTTTTGGACAAATCTTCTGATTTGGTCCCTAGCAAACATGAACCTGATCCCTAGACATACGACAAGGCAATCCAAGATATAAATACAACATCTTTGCAAAGTGCAATGAATACTGAGATTGAATCTATGGATTCAAGACAGGTCTGGGAGCTCTTATGCATAGCAACTCATATGGATTATGAGGTGTGACAGATGGATATCAAGATAGCATTCCTTAGTGGAAGTCTTGAGGAATCCATCTACATGAAGCGACCAGAGGGATTCATTGCTAAAGGCAAAGAGCGTATTGTATGTAAGCTTAATCGGTCCGCTGATGGACTAAAGCAACCTTTGAGGTCTTAGAACATTCGCTTTGATGAGGTAAATCCAGACTTATGGATTTATTCAAAGTCCGGATGAGTCTTGTGTATACAATAGATGTGACGGAAACGTAGTGGTATTTCTTGTACTATACGTAGATGACATTTTGGTAGTTGGCAACAATATCAGAGTGTTATCGATAAGGGTATGGTTGTCCAAATAGTTTTGAAGGACTTGAGAGAAGTGGGTCACAACCTTGGGATCAAGGTTGTTGTGCTTATCCCAAGCTTCATACATAGACATGATTTTGGATCGTTTTAGCATGCAAAACTCCAAGAAGGGTTTTCTACTTTTCAGGTATGGAGTTACTTTATTTAAGGAGATGTGTCCTAGATCATCTGAGGTGATAAAGGAGCTGGAGGCGGTTCTTTATGCTTCGGCAGTAGGAAGCCTCATGTATGCTATGTACGAGACAAGATATCTGCTTTGTCGTGGGCATAGTTAGCAGATATCAGAGTAATCCAGGACAGGGACATTGAACTGTGGTAAAGCATTTATTGTAGTGCCTGAGAAGGACTAGGGATTATATGCTAGTTTACCGGGCAGACCAATTACTCCCTGTGGGTTACACGGATTCTGATTTCCAATCTGATAGGGATAATAATAAGTCTACCTCAGGGTTTGTGTTTACTTTGGGAGGTGGAGCCATTGTATGGAGGAGTGCCCAGCAGAAATGCGTGGCGGACTCCACCATGGAAGCTGAGTATGTGGCGCACCATGAGGCGCCCAAAGAAGTCAGGTGGCTCAGGAACTTCCTGATGGACTTGGATGTGATTCCTGGTTTGCCCAGAACTATCACAATTAATTGTGATAATAATGGTGCAGTTGCAAACTCGAAGGAACCACGAGCCCATAAGGCTAGTAAACACATAGAGTGCAAGTACCACCTGATACGAGAAATCGTAAAGCGAGGAGAAGTTGTTGTGGCCAAGATTGCATCGGAGGATAACCTGGCAGATCCTTTCACTAAGGGCCTTCCGGCGAGAACTTTTGATAGGCATGTGGAGGGAATGGGGATCAGATGTATGGCACTTTGAGGACAGCATAGTCTTTTAGTATAAGTGGGAGATTGTAGGGATATATACTTAAAAGTCTATTTTTTGTATGAACATCTTTATTTTGAAATAAGAATCACATGATCATTGTTTGCATATTTTTATGGTTATGCAATATTGTCTAATACGTTACATTGTAGATAACATGGTGTGTGGTGTCACACGGGAGATCATGTTATCGGCTCCTTGTAAAGTATAAGTAAAGGCTCACAACCGAGATGGCTTTGGACAAACCATCGGAATGGTTGTAGTGTGATTTAGTATTGGTTTGTCTTGACCATAGAATCACACTAGTGCACTCAGTGTGACAGACAGAGGTGATTCGATTTATTGCTGACTACATAATCGAATCATACCTCAGATATTATTTAGTACATGCTCTTAATCCCGATATAATAACGGGCACATATACTTGGTACTCATCTCTTTGATTCACCAATGGGCGAGATTTATAGATTAAATCGATAGACTCGGTAAGTTGGGAGATGATATTATTTATATGGTGTGCCGTTGATTATAGGAGGAAACCGTGTCCTATATATTAGGATGATGATGTCCCCTTGAGGAGCTCATAAGGTTCATCATGTAAACCCTGCAGGTGGACTTGTTCCGGCATGATGAAAAGGTTGAGTGGTACTACTCAAGGATTTAGATGTTGATTAATTAATGGTTATTAAATTAATTAATCGACGGACATTCGAGATCTTAAACACGGGGAGAAAATGTACAAATAATATATGGAGCCCATATTATCATATGGGGGTTGGTGAGGTAGATCAATGATGGACCTTTAGTGGATTGGATCATCATTAGTGGATCGGACTTTATGTGGGCTTGATCCATGGGTGGCCAAGACCCAACTCCTCCTCATGGTCCCTAATGTAGCCTATTAACACCTCATGATGCTTAGATCCAAAGGATAGAAACAAATCTCGAGATCCAAAGGTAGAGATTAAATCTCTAGAATCCGACGGTTGAGATTAAAACTCTAGATCCGACGGTTGAGATTAAATCCCTAGAACCAATGGATGAGATTAATTCATGGCTTATCCCTAACTCTATAAAAGGATGGCATGGAGTTGGCGTGGAGATTAATTGAAGAGAGCTAGGGTTTTTGGAGTTGGCGGCAAGGTTAGGAATTAGGGTTTGGAGCTTGGGCGGCACCTATTAAGGAAAGTCTTTCCTTAGTTGTTCTTCTTCCCCAAGCTACCGGTGCCCATCTTCTTCCTTCCAGAACTTGGCCAGCGTCCAAAACAAGCCTTCTCCTTCTCCTTGGCCAGTGGAACAAAGGTTTAGGGTCTTCCCTTGGAGCTTTTGGCCGGCCACACCCAAAACTCCTTCTCTTTCCTTCTTTTGTTGGCCGGCGGCAAGGATACTCCTTGCTTCTTGTTGGCTGGTTTTAGGGAGGTAAATATCCTTGTTTCTATTCTTTCTCTTGCTTTGGAAGAGCAAGGAAGGAAGTGTTGCGATCTAGGAGCTTCAACTTTTGGTGGATCGTCGCCCACACGACGTCCAAAAGGAGGAAGGTCATACATTAGAAGACTAGGAGGTATACCTATTCTTCTTTCTCATTTATTCATTGCTTGTATTTACTTTTGATTTATGAGCATGTTATATTTCTGTAAATGGCTAAATAATACTTGGATCCCGAGTATAAACACAAAAACCGGCGATCCGGACATCGTCTATTCCGCGGCTACTCGTAGAATAGAGGATGGTCGCTTGAACAACTAGTTTGTTCAAGTGACCTCTCTAAACGAATAGCACGACGATGACTTGGTTGCTTTGGGAATCCCTTTTGTCTAGGATTAAATTTTTAATCCAGGGACATCGAAGGGATCACCATGGTCAAGCAACCGAGGCGAAGGGGAAGCGAAGTTTCCCCTCATGGATCAACCCCAACAAGTCCAAGCATGGGTCTTGGCAATGGTAAAGTCCAAGTCATGGGTACTTGGAAATGGAAAGCCCAAGCATGGGTCTTGCCAATGGTAAAGTCCAAGCATAGGTCTTGGCAATGGAAAGTCCAAGCATGGATCTTGGCAATGGCAAAGTCCAAGCATGGGTCTTGCCAATTGGAAAGTCCAAGCATGGGTCTTGGTATTTGGAAAGTCCAACATGGAGTTGGCAAGGAAAGTCCAAAGGTGTGATATTGGCGGCGTAAAGTCGAAGCGTGTGTCTTGGCGGCATAAGTCTAATGTTTGGTAGTGTAAAGTCCAAGCATGTGTCTTAGCAGCATAAGTCTAATGTTTGGTGGCATAAAGTCCAAGCGTGTGTCTTGGCAGCGTAAGCCCAAATGTACCTTGGCGATGTAGACTCGGTTAGCATGACAATAACCAATGGAAGGACCTAAAGGCTAGCGTATGGATGAACAAGTCATGGATGACTTGGAGGGATCCAATAGGCATGAGGTTGATAGAGGTGGCTAGAAGGCCTTGGTCTAGGCTAAGGGTAGTCTATCAAGTATGATGGCATCATACTTGGGTTAAATCTCATGTTTGAGGTTTATCAGTCGATTGGGGCTATAAACCAGTCAACTAGTCAAGTGTTTTGGCACTTGGTAGCCTAATCGACTCTGAGCAATCGACTAGGATTATGACCAGTCGACTGGTCGGGAGTCAACTATTGGTGCAGGGGCACCATATAATCGAACCTGTGTTTTGATTATGGAAAAGACACAAAGTTAAGTTTACATCATTGTCTCACGAGCTAAATCAAGTGTGCAGAAAGGCTAAGCTAAGCCGAAGGTCAGCGACACCTAGAGGGAGCTGTGGTGGTCGGGAAACACCGAGGGAACTTCGTGGGAGTCGAAGAGCCTAGGTGGAAGACCGGAAGCAAAGCGACAGATCTTAAAGGACCAGAGGTAAGCTCATGTGAGTGAGAGATGGTAAGGTCGTGTCCTCTGTACGAGGATGACCGTAGGCGGTGATCCGACTAAGACTTCCTGTGGAAGGTCTAGGTCGAGATCGGATGGTAAGAAACTGTCGCATTTACCATTTCCGGTGCTAACCTC
Organism: Wurfbainia villosa; assembly: GCA_025175895.1. Lineage (NCBI taxonomy): Eukaryota > Viridiplantae > Streptophyta > Magnoliopsida > Zingiberales > Zingiberaceae > Wurfbainia > Wurfbainia villosa. The sequence goes on along the minus strand of CM046000.1, from coordinate 28,025,729 downwards.
TTATTGCAAGGAAGTGGCCAGGGTAGCAGTCGACTGCTGGTCATTGGGTAGTTGACTGATGCTCATCAATCGACTGATGAAAGGCATCAGTCGACTGATGGCGATGAATCAACCTTTTGCGCTAGGTCAAAATGGATAACGTTTGACGCGACCACTTCGCGATAAAATTTGGTACCACCTCGTGATCTGTTCCAAAAGATGAGGAGACTTATTCTGAGGCCAAACTCTATAAAAGGAGGGGAGGATTCCAACCCAAAAAACAATCAAGATTATTCTCAAGTGCTCCTATAATGCCAAAGCTCCAACACCGTCATAACGCCGACGCGACGCCAAGCTTCCATCTTCTTCGTCGGCAGCAGCAACAAGTAATATCTTTTGTATTCTTTGTTTTAATCGTAACGAGGTGAGGTAGGCTTGTTGCCTTATCCTCGTACTTCCGATTTTTTGATCGTTATTTCCTACCTCCAACGAGGAGGAGGTCTTATAGTGTTTTGCCCTCCGTACGCGGTCTAGGACCGTTAGGGCTTTAGAGTAGCAACCGCTGGGTTGTGAACCAAGTAAAAATAAACTTGTCTCTTTATTTTTCTACTATGCTTGCTCGTATATCGAACGAACGAAATGGAAAATTTTACGCTCGCTATTCATCCCCCCCCTCTAGCGATGCTTCTCGATCCAACAATTGGTATCAGAGCTGGGGCGCTAAGATTTGGTGAAACCACCAATCTAGCACTTTTTGGTTTTCTTTTCATATTTTTCAATTTGTTTTTTTTTAAGTTTTTTTCCCCCGCAATACTAATCCAAGACGAAGTCTTGGTACCTTTCTTTTGGTTGTATGTTTGCAAGTATTCTCTTTTGGAGTAGCTGACAGTAAAACTGCCATAACTTTTCACACAAGTGGACTCACGAAACGATCTACCTACCATAATCGAAGCTCTCTGAAAGATCTACAGTTATTAAAAGGGTTTACCCTCGTAACAAGCTTTCTCCATCCCCAAAAACCAATATACAGTACCCTTTCAGGGATATCGAAGGTTGTAAGTTTCTAGTTTTTGTTAGTTTCCTTTTCTTCTTATTTATTTATGTGTATTTCTTCTCGCATTACTAATCCAAGACCAAGTCTTGGAATTCCTTTTGGTTTTTATTTGTGTTTTGCAAGATATTTAATGGCTCACATTGAGGGGTACAACACCACCCGACCTCCGTTCTTTAATGGAGATGATTTCCGTTATTGGAAAATGTCAGATGGAGTGTTTTCTAAAAACACAAGTCGAGACTTGGATAATCATCCAAACTGGCTTTGATCTACCCACCAATGATCGAGGCGAGCCCTTGGACTTCGACAAGTGGACTAATGCAACCAAGAAATAAATCAAAGCCGATGCAAAGGCGACCCAAATGTTGCAGTGCGATCTATCTAAAGAGGAGCTCAACCGCATCGGACCCCTCATTAGCGCAAAGGATATGTGGAACAAACTAATCAAGTTACACGAAGGAACACCCGATGCTAAGGTATGTAAAAGGGATTTGCTTTTAAATAAATTATACAATCTAAAAATGCAGGATCGCGAGACCGCCACCCAACTACATGCATGGATCCAAGACATCATCAACGGTCTTCACTCGATTGGGCAAGCCATAGAGAACCGGGACCTTATAAGGTATGCTTTGAATGCTTTCCCTAGGACTACCTTGTGGGCATCCATGGTTGATGCCTACAAGGTTTCTAAGGACCTTTCTAAACTTAGACTAGACGAATTATTTTCTGAATTTGAACTCCATAAATAGTCTAATTCGCCTCCCCAGGAAGGTATTGCCTTATTTGCAGGTTCGAAAAGGAAGGCCGCAAACCAACCACCCCCCAAGGAAGAGGATGAATCTGAATCCAAATCCGAAGAGAAGGCTGCAATAGTCAACATTGTGCGGAGAATAGTTCGACAAGAAAGAAGGCAATTGAAGAACGAGAACAAAGAGCAATTCAAGTCAAGGAGTTGGCCAAAGCAAAAGGGAGCAAGGAAACCCTTCCATGCAACTTGGGACAATAGAGAAGACATAGCTTACATGGCAAGACCAAAGGAGTCCGAGTCAGAATCCGAAGCCGAGTCCAACTACAACTCCGACTTCGACCCTGAAGACTACTTCGAGAGGAAACTCAAAGCCGGACCAAAAGGGAAAGTCAAGGTTAGCCGCTCTTTAATTAGTACACTTTACCTTACAATTAAAATGCTTACTAGGAAATTAACTAAGTCCGAGTCTAGTTGAGTCGTTACTTGAGGAGGTTTAAACCCTCAAGCAAGAGGCTACTCTAAGCTCTTCAACTAGTCAAGTTCAAGAGGGAAACTCAGCCCAAGTTGAAAAACTTGAGGAGGAGAATTCTCTCTTGAAAGAACGAGTTCAAGACGTCAAGGCTAGGTTGGAAAGGTTCATGTTGGGATCTAAGAATCTTAACCGACTACTTGGAACCCAAAGAGCCGTGTACAACAAAGTCGGACTCGGGTTTAGTCCAAAGACTACGAATAGATCATATATGTCTATCGTAAATCATAGTCATCAAAGAGTCCAAGCATGGGTCCCAAAGGTTTTATTGAACTCACATATAAGGACTAATAAGTATTGGATTCCCCAGGATCAAGTTCATTATTTGAATAGACCATATTGGTTCAATGGTCCAGGGGGAGCTAACACTAAAATAGTATACCCGCTTACTTAGCAAAACCATTGCATATTTTATTTTAATTTTTAGAATGGCTAGATAGGGATAATAGTTAGTCAACTCTTGACAACATAGTATCAGGACGCGGCGAGATGATAGTTCATTAGGGAAACAAAGTCTCGTGTATTAGAGCTAGATAAGGTGTATCTTGCTTAGTGCACTTGACCGAGTGGAACTAGCTGAAGCTACCTCGTCGTATCCTAAACTAGTTAGACCAGGAAGTAACCCTAAGTGACTTAAGTGATATTTTCTTGAATTTGGCTTTGTCTAAGGAAGTGGTCGTTGTTCCGATCAAAGAAGGCCCCTATACCTCGCCACGACCTGGAAGCCAGTTTCTCGAAAAGTTACTTAATGATATAAAGGTTAAATCTGAATCTAACCCAAAGTTGACTATCTCTAATTAAGTTAAAATCATCTCACAAAACATATAAGGTGAACAAATTCTGAGACACATAAAATGGGTGAGATGTTAAGGATAATTGAAATATACTTAAAATATAACCTCTTCAAAATGCTACTTATTTTCTCAACTATTGTACTTAACAATTATTTACAACACTTTAGGCCAAAGTTTAGCGTCCTCTACATCTCTTATACTTCATATATTTGACTAAGGGGGAGAGCAAACTAACCCTAAGGGTTATATTACAAACCTTTAGATTATTGGTGTAGAGGGACACACCTCGAACCAATCTATCTAACTACTGCTAGACGCATGCTTGGACTCATATTTGATTTATCTAAATGCATGCATATACGATGTTGTTTTTAAACCCCTATTTTATATAAAAACCCCCAACATTTTTTTTTATTTATGGAAAAAGGGGGAGAAGAGTGAAAGTTAAGGGGGAGTTTTTGGAAATGGCATTCATCATTTACTATACTTGTTTTATGCTTTAATTTCCCTTAACTTTGTGTTGATTTGCCATAGATAAAAAAGGGGGAGATTGTTGGTGCAGGGGCACCAGATAATCGAACCTGTGTTTTGATTATGGAAAAGACACAAAGTTAAGTTTACATCATTGTCTCACGAGCTAAATCAAGTGTGCAAAAAGGCTAAGCTAAGCCGAAGGTCAGCGACACCCAGAGGGAGCTATGGTGGTCAGGCAACACCGAGGGAACTTCATGGGAGTCGAAGAGCCTAGGTGGAAGACCGGAAGCAAAGCGACAAATCTTAAAGGACCAGAGGTAAGCTCGTGTGAGTGAGAGATGGTAAGGTCTTGTCCTCTATACGGGGACGAAAGTAGGCGGCGATCTGAATAAGACTTCCTGTGGAAGGTCTAGGTCGAGATCGGATGGTAAGAAATAGTCGTATTTACCATTTTCCATGTTAACCTCGCATGCTCTTAATCCCGATTTAATAACAGGCACATGTACTTAGTATTTATTTCTTTGATTTACCAGAGGGTGAGATTTAGATGGATTAAATCAATATGCCCGGTAAGTTGGGAAATAATATTATTTACATGGTGTGCCGTTGATTATAGGAGGAAACCGTGTCCTATATATTAGGTTGATGATGTCCCCTTGAGGAGCTCATAAGGTTCATCATGTAAACCCAGCTGGTTGACTTAGTCAACATGATGATAAGGTTGAGTGGTACTACTCTAGGAATTAGATGTTAATTAATTGATGGTCAGTAAATCAATTAATTGACGGACATTCGATATCTTAAACACGGGGAGATTAATGTACGAATAATATATGGAGCCCATATTAATTTATGGGGGTTGGTGAGGTAGTTCAATGATGATCCTCTAGTGGAATGGAACATCATTGATGGATCAAGTTTGTGTGGTTCCGATCCATCGGGTGGCCAAGATCCAACTCCTCCTTATGGTCCCTATCGTAGCCTAATATAATCCTTGTGAAGTCTAGATCCAAGAATGTAAAACAAAACCTAGAACCAACGGTTGGGATTAAATCCCTAGATCCGATGGTTAGGATGAAACCATAGAACCAACGGTTGGGATTAAATCCCTAGATCTGATGGTTAGGATGAAACCCTAGAATCGACGGTTGGGATTAAATCCCTAGATCTGACAGTTGGGATAAAACCCTAGATCCGACGGATGGGATGAAACCCTAGATCCGACGGTTGGGATGAAATCCTAGATCCGACGGTTGGGATGAAACCCTAGATCCGACGGTTGGGATAAAACCCTAGATCCGACGGTGGAGATTAAATCCCTAGATCCGACGGTGGAGATTAAAGGAGGCTTAAGCCCAATTCTATAAATAGAAGGCTTAAGCTTGGGCGGCAAGCATTAATTAAATTGGAGTTAGGGTTTGGCTCTTCCAAGGGTGGGCGGCTAGGGTTTTGGAGCAAAGGCTTGGGCGACAACCATCTCTTCTCCTTGTTGCCGGCGCCCATCTTCCTCCATCAAGACTTGGCTGGCGCCCATCCTCTAGGCCTCTCTCTTATTCCTTGGCCGGTGGTTCTCCCTCCATTGGTGGTCGGCGTTCACTCCTTCAATCTCTCCAAGGTGGCCGGCGGTTCCCTTTGCATTGGTGGCCGGCGCTTCATCCATTGTTCCTTGGCCGGCGGTTGCATCAAACTCCCTAGCTTGGTGGCCGGTTCTAGAAAGGAAAGGTATTGTTGGTTCTTCTCTTTGTTCGCAGCGGACAAGGAAGGGAAGAACGCGATCTAGAAGGTTTCTACTCGTGGAGGATCTTCGTCCACACGTCGTCCACGAGAAGGATAGGACATACGGTAGAAGATCGTAAGGTATAAAGTTTTATAACTTTATTTTCATATCTGAGCATGTTCATTTTAGTGTTGATTATACATGTGTGCGTATGTATATATATTGTATAATCATGGACCCCGAAGACAAACACAAAAACTGGCGATCCGTCCGTCGTCTCTTCCGCGGCTAATCAATTAGAAGAGTTGAGTTGCTTGAACAACTAGTTTGTTCAAGTGATCACTCAAGTTGTTAGCATGACGACAAATAGGTTGTGCTAAGGAAACTCATCCCATCCGGATTAATTCTTTCATTAGTGAAAATTTTAATCCGGGGACATGGGAGCCAATGAGCCTCCGAAGCAAACCCCCTACAATTGGTATCAGAGCCACGGTTTCCGGTTTTGTGTGTTTGGGATTCGGTTAATTTTTATGCACTTTTTCATATATTATATGTGCCGGATAATAGTAGGATATGCGTAGTTTAACTCTTTGGTTGCAGGCATAAGATCCGACTATTATGGCCATATGTGTGTATGTGATTGGATGTGTGTAAATATTTATTATTTGAATCCTCGGGGTTAACGGGGCTTGATTAGTATCTAATTTTTGTAATTAAATACGGCATTGTTTAGCCGCTCATTTTAGTTTACTTTCGATCTAGATTATTTGTACACTCCTTTGTGGAGTATAGGATCGATGGATGTAAATTAAAATAGCTTAATCTCGGCTCGGATCTCTTTGGTGACTTATGAACGGGAAAAGATGGAGCGGACGAGGTGGCGACGCGACGGGATGCATATTGGAGGACAATGCCATAATAGTTGGAAAAATTCTGTTTTTTCCATATTTATTGCTTATTTGTTTTATATGCATGTTGTGTATGTTTTAAAATTCCTCATATTCAATTTACTAAGTGGGAGAGGGACATTTTAATTAATTCCCACGGCCTCCATTACAATTTGACGTGTGATGCAACAAACTTGCGCGTTGGCTCTGAGTGCCTTCCTCCCCATCGGATGGGTTTGTTTGCGGATCACTAGGTCAAATAATGGTTATAGGAAATTATTAAGGAGTGTGTGTACTTCCCCATCGGTAAGGCACATAATCCGAAATAATTTCCTTAGTATCGTGTAATGGTGCACACTTAGATGCAAATAAAAAGTATCCTCCCCATCGGAGTCACTGCTTTTATTTGTAGGGCCAAAGAGGAACCAACTATTAATTTTATTTGTCAAAAAGTAAGGTTGACAAGATAATAAAATTAATGGGTAAAACCTCCTCTTACAAATGTAGAATTCGTATACGTCCACACTATCGTGGCATGCGATATTCTCGGTGTTTTGAGGTGTTGGTTGATTTCGGAATTTTATTGTTTTTGAGGAATCAATAATATTTGAAATCTAATATTTTGATCATTGTGATTTTTAGGATTTTCAAAAGGCTTTCAACCCACTTGCTGTGATTTTAAAAGAAAACAAACTTACTGGACCAAACTACATTGATTGGAAAAGAAACTTGGATATTGTCTTAACTGCGGAGGAGTACAAATTTGTACTCTTCGATGTCTGTCCTCCTAAGCCCTCCGATGACTGATGAAAAGGAGAAAGAACATTATAAGAAATGGGTCAAGGCAGATGAGATGGTGCGGTGTTACATTTTGGCATCTATGTCAAATGTGCTGCAACATCAGCATCAGGCCATAGCCACAGCTTATGACATGATGTTCAATCTCAAAGAACTTTTCGGACATCAGAGTAGGGCGGCTAAGCAGGAGGCAATGAGAAACTTGATGACGACCATCATGATCGAGGGAACACCCGTTAGGGATCATGTTCTCAAGATGATGGCTCATCTTAATGAGATGGAAGTCCTCGGAGCTGAGATCGATGGGGAAACCCAGATCGATATCATTCTTCAGTCTCTTCCTAGGAGTTTTGAGTAGTTTCGCCTCAATTACAACATGAACAAAAGGTTGTATTCGTTGGCGGAGCTTCTGACAGAACTCCAGGCAGCAGAGGGGCTTTTTCGTCAAAGTGGTCAAGCCATGGTCGCTCAGAAGGTTTCTTCCTCTAAACCGAAAGGTAAGAAGAAGAAGAAGCAAGGTGGAGCGAAGAAAGTGGCAGTGGGACCTCAGGCAGGAGTGAAGAAGCCGAAAGGCAAGTGCTTCACTTGCAAGCAGACTGGACATTGGAAGGCGGACTGTCCTCGCCGAAAGAACAAAGGTATATCTTCTTGTTTAGTTGTTGAAACATGTTTAGCGGTGTTATCTACTAAAGGTTCGTGTGTAGATCAGAGCCACTGATCATGTCTGCAATACTTTGCAGGGGTTCCAGGAAACCCGACGACTAGCTGAGGGAGAGATTACCGTCTTCATGGGCAATGCTTCAAAGGTGGCGGCTATTGCAGTGGGAGACGTTTATTTATCTTTTGATAGGAATAAAGTTTTGGTTTTGAGAAATTGTCTTTATGTACCTACTTTTAGAAAGAATTTAATTTCAGTTTCTAAGTTGTTTATGGATGGATATTCTGTTTCTTTTAATGACAAAGTGGTTATAAAAAGGAATAGGGAGATTATCTGTTCTGGTACATTGGTTGGCAATTTATATACTCTTGAACCGAAAACTCCCACGATGCATATAGAAGTAAATAACTCATCTTCTAAATCTAATAAGAGAAAAGAACCTTCGCAGATGAACCAAACATATCTTTGGCATCTAAGGCTTGGTCATATTAACCTAAGTAGAATTCAAAGGTTGATAGCTGATGGACCTTTGGGTTCATTAGTGGTGGAGGATCTCCCAACCTGCGAATTTTGCTTGGAAGGTAAAATGACCAAGAGGTCTTTCAAGGCCAAGGGGTATAGAGCCAAAGTTGTGTTAGAATTGGTTCATTCTGATTTGTGCGGTCCTATGTCTATCCAGGCAAGAGGTGGTTTTGAATATTTCGACTCTTTTATAGAGGATTATTCAAGATATGGATACATTTACTTGATGCGCCGCAAGTCTGAATGCTTTGACAGGTTCAAAGAATTCAAGGTTGATGTGGAGAACCGTCAAGGTAAAAGTATCAAGACATTACGATCTGATCGTGGTGGCGAGTACCTCTTGGGAGAGTTTAGGAGTTACTTATCAAAGGCTGGGATTCAATCCCAATTGTTCGCACCTGGCACACCCCAGCAGAATGGTGTGGTGGAGCGAAGGAATAGGACTTTTATGGAGATGGTCAGATCGATGATGAGTTATTCTGAGTTACCTGATTCGTTCTGGGGGTTTGCTCTTGAAATAGCCACACATATTCTGAACTTGGTTCCATCTAAGTCAGTACCCTCTACACCCACAGAGTTGTGGACTGGGCGAAAGCCTAGTCTAAGACATATTCGGATTTGGGGTAGTCCAGCACATGTGCTGAAGGGAGATGCTGGTAAGTTGGAATCTCGTACATAAGTACGCTTATTTGTTGGCTACCCTAAGGGAACGAAGGGTGGTTTATTCTATAGTCCTAGAGATCAGAAGGTGATCGTGAGTATGAATGCCAGATTTCTAGAGGAGGACTATGTGATGAACCACAAGCCCACGAGTAGGATTATTTTTGAGGATTTAACAGGGGAAGTCCCGACTTCAGTACCACCGGTACAAGAGGATACACCACAAGTCACTGCACCGCATGTCACAGAGTATACACAAGAGGCACCTCATCATAGTGGGAGGGTTGTTAGACAACCCGAGAGATTCATGTTTTTGGGAGAGTCTTCGGACTTAGTCACACAGTGAACATGAACTGATCCTGGACATATGATGAGGCAATCCAAGATAGAATCAGTATCATGGCAAAGTGCGATGAATTCAGAGATATAATCTATGGATTCTAATCAGGTCTGGGAGCTAGTAGAACCACCCGATGGTGTAAAAGCCATTGGATGCAAGTGGATCTACAAGAGAAAGAGAGGAGTAGACGGGAAGGTTGAGACCTTCAAAGCTAGGCTTGTTGCGAAAGGGTATACTCAGAAAGAGGGTATCGATTATGAGGAGACCTTTTTGCCGGTAGCTATGCTTAAGTCTATCCGGATTCTCTTATCTATAGCTGCTCATATGGATTATGAGATTTGACAGATGGATGTCAAGACAGCTTTCCTTAATGGAAGTCTTGAGGAGAACATCTATATGCGGCAACCAGAGGGATTCATTGCTAAAGGCAAAGAGCATCTTGTATGTAAGCTTAATCGGTCCATTTATGGATTGAAGAAAGCTTCTAGATCTTGGAACATCCGCTTTGATGAGGTAATCCAGTCATATGGATTTATTCAAAGTCCGGATGAGCCTTGTGTATACAAGAGATGTGACGGAAACGTAGTGGTGTTTCTTATACTATACGTAGATGACATTTTGTTAGTTGGCAACAATATCAAAGTGTTATCAGACGTAAGGGTATGGTTGTCCAAACAGTTTGATATGAAGGACTTGGGAGAAGTGGGACACATCCTTGGGATCAAAGTTATAAGGGATCGCAAGAAAAGGATGTTGTGCTTATCTCAAGCTTCATACATTGACACTATCCTTGCTCGTTTTAGCATGCAGAACTCTAAGAAAGGTTTTCTACCTTTTAGGCATGGAGTTCCTTTATCTAAAGAGATGTGTCCCAAAACATCAAAGGAGATAGAGGACATGAAGGCGGTTCCTTATGCTTCGGCAGTAGGAAGCCTTATGTATGCTATGCTATGTACGAGACTGGATATCTACTTTGCCGTGGGCATGGTTAGCAGATATCAGAGTAATCCTGGACAGGGACATTGGACTGCGGTAAAGCATATATTGAAGTACCTGAGAAGGACTAGGGATTATATACTGGTTTACCGGGCAGATCAATTAGTCCATGTGGGTTACACGGATTCGGATTTCCAATCAAATAGGGACAAGAGTAAGTCTACCTCAGGGTTTGTGTTTACTTTTGGAGGTGGAGCCATAGTATGGAGGAGTGTCAAGCAGAAATGCGTGGCGGACTCTACCATTGAAGCTGAGTATGTGGCAGCCTCTGAGGCAGCCAAGGAAGCTGTATGGCTCAGGAACTTCTTGATGGACTTGGATGTGATTCCTGGTTTGCCCAAAACTATCACAATTTATTGTGATAATAGTGGTGCAGTTGCAAACTCGAAGGAACCACGAGCGCATAAGGCAAGTAAACACATAGAGCGCAAGTACCACCTTATACGAGAGATCGTAAAGCGAGGAGAAGTTGTTGTCGCCAAGATTGCATAAGAGGGTAACCTGGCGGATCCATTCACTAAGGTCCTTCCAGTGAAAGCGTTTGATAGGCATGTGGAGGACATGGGGATCAGATGTATGGCAGAGTGATGACGGCATAGTCTTTTAGTATAAGTGGGAGATTGTTGGAATTTATACTGAAAGCCTAGCTCTTTTTGTATGAACATTTTATTTTGGAATAAGAATCACATGATAATTGTTTGCACTTTATATATTTATTATATATGTGTGCATATTGTCTAATATTTTACATTGTAGATAACATGGTGCTTGGTGTGGCACAGAAGATCATGTTATCAGTCCCTTGTAAAATATAAGTAGAGGCTCACGACCAAGATGGTTTTGGACAAACCATTGGCATGGTTGTAGTGTAGCTTGGTATTGTTTTGTCTTGAACATAAAGTTGCACTAGTACACTTAGGTGTATTGAGCAGGACCGACATAGAGGTGATTCAATTTAGTACTGCCTACATAATTGAATCAGACCTCGGATATTATGTTGTACATGCTCTTAATCCCGATATAATAACGGGAACATGTACTTAGTATTTATTTCTTTGATTTACCAGAGGGTGAGATTTAGATGGATTAAATCAATATGCCCGGTAAGTTGGGAAATAATATTATTTACATGATGTGTCGTTGATTATAGGAGGAACCCGTGTCCTATATATTAGGTTGATGATGTCCCCTTGAGGAGCTCATAAGGTTCATCATGTAAACCCAGCTGGTTGACTTAGTCAACATGATGATAAGGTTGAGTGGTACTATTCGAGGAATTAGATGTTAATTAATTGATGGTCAGTAAATCAATTAATTGACGGACATTCGATATCTTAAACACGGGGAGATTAATGTACGAATAATATATGGAGCCCATATTAATTTATGGGGGTTGGTGAGGTAGTTCAATGATGATCCTCTAGTGGAATGGAACATCATTGATGGATCAAGTTTGTGTGGTTCCGATCCATCGGGTGGCCAAGATCCAACTCCTCCTTATGGTCCCTATCGTAGCCTAATATAATCCTTGTGAAGTCTTGATCCAAGAATGTAAAACAAAACCTAGAACCAACGGTTGGGATTAAATCCCTAGATCCGATGGTTAGGATGAAACCCTAGAACCAACGGTTGGGATTAAATCCCTAGATCCGATGGTTAGGATGAAACCCTAGAATCGACGGTTGGGATTAAATCCCTAGATCCGACGGTTGGGATAAAACCCTAGATCCGACGGATGGGATGAAACCCTAGATCCGACGGTTGGGATGAAATCCTAGATCCGACGGTTGGGATGAAACCCTAGATCCGACGGTTGGGATAAAACCCTAGATCCGACGGTGGAGATTAAATCCCTAGATCCGACGGTGGAGATTAAAGGAGGCTTAAGCCTAATTCTATAAATAGAAGGCTTAAGCTTGGGCGGCAAGCATTAATTAAATTGGAGTTAGGGTTTGGCTCTTCCAAGGGTGGGCGGCTAGGGTTTTGGAGCAAAGGCTTGGGCGGCAACCATCTCTTCTCCTTGTTGCCGGCGCCCATCTTCCTCCATCAAGACTTGGTTGGCACCCATCCTCTAGGCCTCTCTCTTATTCCTTGGCCGGTGGTTCTCCCTCCATTGGTGGCCGGCGTTCACTCCTTCAATCTCTCCAAGGTGGCCGGCGGTTCCCTTTGCATTGGTGGCCGGCGCTTCATCCATTGTTCCTTGGCCGGCGGTTGCATCAAACTCCCTAGCTTGATGGCCGGTTCTAGAAAGGAAAGGTATTGTTGGTTCTTCTCTTTGTTCGCAGCGAACAAGGAAGGGAAGAACGCGATCTAGAAGGTTTCTACTCGTGGAGGATCTTCGTCCACACGTCGTCCACGAGAAGGATAGGACATACGGTAGAAGATCGTAAGGTATAAAGTTTTATAACTTTATTTTCAGATCTGAGCATGTTCCTTTTAGTGTTGATTATACATGTGTGTGTATGTATATATATTGTATAATCATGGACCCCGAAGACAAACACAAAAATCGGTGATCCGTCCGTCGTCTCTTCCGCGGCTAATCAATTAGAACAGTTGAGTTGCTTGAACAACTAATTTGTTCAAGCGATCACTCAAGTTGTTAGCACGACGACGAATAGGTTGTGCTAAGGAAACTCATCCCATCCGGATTAATTCTTTCATTAGTGAAAATTTTAATTCGGGGGCATGGGAGCCAATGAGCCTCCAAAGCAAACCCCCTACATCAACTAGGGTTTATTTGTCAGGAATTGGCCCCGATCGGGATTGGTAGCAATGATCGTGATCATGTGATCAGTTGACTGGTGCTTGGTTTTTTGAGCACAGAATGGAGTTTGACTCGACTGCTGGGGTTAGCCGTCGAGTGGAGGCTCTATCAGTCGACTGATGGTCATGATCAGTCGACTGATGATGGATCCGTTGGATTTTTCCAGTGTGGATCTAGCCGTTGTCTCACGACAACAGTGGAATTAGTCGACTGATGGTCCCAAGCAGTCGACTGATCGGCAATTTCTAGCACAGGTTGACGCTTTAAATGGAGCTCATGGAGGAGGAAATCCATAGCGTTTCTTGAGGGCTTTTGGAGCGATTTGCTACTGCAAATCAAGGTCACCAAGTGCAATTCAAGCAACCAAAGATCAAGCATCCAAAAGAGCAATTGTAAAGTAGTTTTCTTTACTTACATTGTATTTCCTTATTGTAATTGCTTGTATCTATTTCTTATTGTTGTAAAAACATTTGTACGAGGTTTCTCCGCCTCCGACTTGTGTCGAGAAGGAGTATTTGTGATTAGTGGTTGCATGTGCATCACTAGAGCTCTTTAGAGCTCGATCCGTGGAGTAGGAACCATTCAGTTCTGAACCATGTTAAATACTTGTGTATTTGTGTATTTGTGGTTGTTTATTTCGTTATTTCATTATTTCTATTATTCCACTGCGTGCTAACGAAATTGTAGACTCAATCACAAATGAAATCCATCACGCTATGAATACAAGCTATTCACCCCCCCCCTTTAGCTTCCAAGGATCCCCTACAAGTGGTTTCAAAGCAAGGTCGCTCTTCAAGTTTAACAACTAAGGGAGCACGCTAGGGGGTGAAGATGGAAGTTCAAGGGCAACTAGGTTGGGACATCAACACACCGGTCCCTTACACCTTATATGGACGAGAAGGCTTCAATTCTTGGAAGAGAAGAATTGAAGATTTTATCATGATGATGGATTTCGAAGAATGGTCCATTTTGATGGAGGGATATAGCTATCCAATAGGACCAAAGGGAGGGTTCCTCAAGAAAAAGAGATGGACCGAAGAGCAAGTCCAAGCCTTCGAGAAAAATGATAAGGTAATGAAGTTTTTAATTGATTTAATACCTAACAATATCTTGTGTATGTTAGGTAATTATGTAGATGCCAAGGAGCTATGGAGTCAAGTGGCCAAGCTCCATGAAAGTCCATCACCGGTCCAAGAGGAAGGGACCGAAGAGGCAAATGCATCATCCTCACAAGGAAGTGAGGCCTTGGAGGTTGAGAGACCATCAACATCCAAGGAGGAAGAGGAAGTAGAATCAGAGGAGACCTCCACCTCTAGGATTGAGGGGGAGGAGATTAGATCACTGGAGCAACATCAAGAAGAAGCTTCAACATCCGGTCAAGATGAAGAAGCTCAAAATCTGATTCCGGCCTCCATTGACTTAGGTAACTCAAACACCTCAATTCAAAATAAAAATAATATTATGTGTTTTGAGTGTAGGGAACTTGGGCACTATAAGAGTAAGTGCCCAAAGAAAGTCAAGAAGACTCGTCCGACACCAAAACCTCAAGAAAAATCAAAGGATGTCGATGCCCCGATAATTAAAAGCAAAGAGCACGTGGTGTGCTTCAAATGTCAACAAAAAGGGCACTATATGAGTTCATGTCCTAAAGGGAAAAAGAAATGTCAAGAAGGAGCATCACATATAGGGGGAGCCTCTAAGGCAAACCCTAAGGTAAAATTTATTAATGCACCTTCAATTTCTAGGGATAAAAAGCATGCTAGGAATAATGTCAACAATCTTGCTATTGTACATGAAAAGCATGCTAGAAATAATAGATATATTTGTTTAGGTGCCAAAAATGTTAATATTTCAAAGAAGGAGAAATTTGGGACTAATGTCCCTAGAAAAGTTTTACCTAGGGAGTCTATTAGAAAAATAGGAGAACACCTAGATCTCAACCCTAAATGGACTAGGCATATGCCTAGGAAAAACAATGCCCAAAGACCAAATAAAAAATCGAAAATTGGACAATTAGAATTAGAAAATCAAACCTTAAGATCAAGGCTTGAGAAATTGGAAAAGACTCTTGCAAAAATGCAGAACTCAATTAAAGGGTCAAATGGTCAAAGCTTAGGGTATAAAAGTCAAAATCAAATACCTAGGGAACAAGAACCATCCAAGGGCAAGCCTAAGCCCAAAAAGACCTACCACAATGTTCCATTTGATTATGGAACTCAAATTAGGTCTAGGAAGACCAAGGTCAATAGGGAAGTCATCCCTAAGGTTGACCAAGGTAGATGTCTAGTGGCTAGGGTTTCTAAGAAACCTAGGGTGGCTACTAAGAAGGCTGCAAGGGGAGTTACCCCTAGAGTCAACCTAGGTAAGACCATAATGACCAAGGCTAACAAGACTAGAAGGGTCATTAGGAAGGTATCTAGGGAGGTTATCCCTAAGGAATACCTAGTAAATCCTAGGAGCTCAAATAGGTTTTGGGTTCCTAAGAGCGTGATTGATTCATGCTAGATGGGTTTAGGGTGTGCCAACTTGATTGGATGGGTAGTTAACTCAACTATGGTAAAGGTGGCACTTTAGGATATTTTCAAGGTTATGGATACCTTGAAAATAGATTTGATTTATGATCCTAAAAGATTTTAGGATGTGCCAATACATTCTTGGAATTATGAAAAATCAATTAAATTGGCACAGTCTAGGTTTAGAAGTCATAGTGTGTCATTTTGGGTTTTTGGCACATTAGGGAGAAAAGTGGTAATATGGAAAAATACAATTAATAATATCAAATATTAAATTTTAGGTATTCTTATACCTATATCTTTTATTTGTCATGCCTTGATTGTCATATAACATGCCATGACATCGTATCTATGTTTAAATTATTTAATATGTCATGATCATGTTTAGAATTAAGGATTAATGTCATATGTTTTTAGATTATACCATATGCCATGACATCATAATCATTGGCCATGTTTTACTTATGTTATCATTTATGCCATGATCATTCATGCATCTAAATTGATTAAAATTGAATTAAGGACTTTGGCATAACTTGGAGTCTCATTTAAAAGGGAATCAACTAGGGTTGCCTTAGAAAAATGCATGAAACCCTAGATTAGGAGAACAAAACCCACGTCTCACATTACATTGACATGTATGTGTATTTATACACCCTAGATACATGTGAGATGCTAGGATATGAGTTAAGTTCAAGGTGCATAGTTTTTGCATCTAGATGGACTCAAACTCATCTTATCTTAATGGTGGATCATTGGGAAAGTTTGTGTACAAGTCATATACATTAAGCCCAAGGAATATGATCCAATATAGGTTTTCAAAAATATTTTAAAATTATTTTAGAAAACCTTGGTGAAGTCTATCTTTTGATAGCAATCACCATTTATGAAATTGATACAAAGTGAGCCAAAACTTAGAAGTTTTTCTTCACTTTTGAATTTTGTATCAATTTCGATATTTTATGGGTAAAATATTTTACAAATATTTTTCACCTATTGTATTAGTCATAAGTATTATACGTATGAATTTTCAAGATTTTTCAATATACGTATAATTATTTATGAATTTTGAAAATCCATTTTTGATAAGTGAAATTTGGAAATTTCAGTTATCAGTCGATTGCCCTTGGTGGCAGTCGACTGATGGAGACGACAGTCGATTGATCTCTGATAAAGTCGACTGTCAAGGCTGATTTTAGAAAAACAAGGTTGTTTAGCCCATTTTTAGCCATGGTAAAGCTCCCTAACCACTCCTAACCCTAGGATATGCTTTGGGAAGCATTAGAAAGGGTGAAAATCCATTGGATATAGATTAGGAGAGTTGTTTAGGGTTTGTATCAAATTTAAGGATGGGAGAGTTCATGTTTGAACTTTAAACCTTATTTTTGATGGTTTAGAGTTCCTATTGGCTTAGGGACTTCCCAAGGACATTGTTGGTGCAATGTGTTGGTGCAATCAGCCCAAGTCACGATTGACCAGGACTCGAGTTTGACTCGAGTGATGTTTTGATGTTTCAAAAAAAACATACGACAATGTGATTGTCATGGGAAAGTCCAAGTCTTGAGTACTTGGCATGGAAAGTCCAAGTGGGACACTTGACATTTGGGAAAGTCCAAGTGGGACACTTGGCATTTGGAAAAGTCTAAGTCTTGAATACTTGGCATGTAAAGTCCAAGCATGGGTCTTGGCAAGGAAAAGTCCAAGCATGGGTCTTGGCATGGAAAGTCCAACATGGGTTGGCAACGGAAAGTCCAAGCTTGAGTCTTGGCATTTGAGAAGTCCAAGGGGTTTGATATTGGCGGCATAAAGTCCAAGCGGAAGTCTTGGCAGCATAAGTCCAATGGTTGGTGGCGTAAAGTCCAAGCGGAGTCTTGGCGGCGTAAGTCTAATGTTTCTTGGCGGTGTAGACACCGTTAGCATGACATAGCCGATGGAAGCACATGAAGGCTAGCGCGATGGATGAACAAGTCATGGATGACTTAGAGGGATCCGAGAGACGTGAGGCTAATGGAGGTGGCTAGAAGGCTTAGGTCTAGGCTAAGGGTGGTCTAGCAAGTATGGGGGAACCATACTTGGGCTAAAATCTCATGTTTGAGGTGTGCCAGTCGACTGGTGCCATGTGTCAGTCGACTGGCTGAGTCAACTAGGATTTGACTGCGGGAATTGGCCTAGCAGTCGACTGCCATAGGTGGGTAGTCGACTGATCGACTGAGCAGTCGACTGATCGTGTGATCAGTCGACTGGTGCTCGGGTTTTTGGAGCATAGAATGGAGTCTCACTCGACCGCTGCGGTTAGCAGTCGAGTGATGGCTTGATCAGTCAATTGATGGTCATAATCAGTCGACTGATGATGGATCCGTTGGATTTTTCCAGCTTGGATCTAGCCGTTGTCTCACGATAACAGTGGCATCAGTCGACTGATCAACTTTTTTCAGCACAAGTAGAAGCTTTAAAAGGAGCTCGTGGAGGAGGAAAAAGGAAGCGATTTTCTTGGGAAAATTGAAGGGGGAGTTGGTGCTTTCTAGTTTTTCAAGGCTAGTCCAAGGCAATCAAAGATCAAGCAACCAAAGTGCTCTTGTAAAATGTTTTTCTTTACTTGCATTGTATTTCTCATTTGTAATAGCTTGTATCTTTTGCATTGCTTAGTGTAATCATTTTACGAGGTTTCTCCACCTCCGACTTGTGTCGAGAAGAGTTATTTGTGATTAGTGGTTGCATGTGCATCACTAGAGCTCATCCGAGCTCGATCCGTGGAGTATGAACCATTCGGTTCTGAACTACGTTATATCCTTGTGTTTTTGTGTTTGTGTTTTCCTTATTGCTTTATTATCTTTGTTTCTGCTATGCTAACGAAAATTATAGACAAGCATGCGAACGATTTCCATCGACGCATAGCACGACGCTATTCACCCCCCCCCCTCTAGCGTTCCAACGATCCCCTACAAGTGGTATCAGAGCGAGGCCGCTCTTGAAGTTTAACAACTAAGGGAGCACGCTAGATGGTGAAGATGGAAGTCCAATGACAACTAGGATGGGACATCAACACACTGGTGCCCTACACCTTATACGGACAAGAAGGCTTCAATTCTTGGAAGAGGAGAATTGAAGATTTTATTATGATGAGAGATTTTGAGGAATGGTCTATTTTGATGGATGGATTTGAATATCCAAAAGGACCAAAGGGTGGTTTCCTCAAGAAGAAGAAATGGAGTGAAGATCAAATTCAAGCCTTCAAGAAAAACATGAAGGTAGTAAAGTTTATTTTTGATTTGATCCCTAATGATATTGTGTGTATGTTAGGGGATTATATGGATGCTAAGGAATTATGGAGCCAAGTGGCAAAGCTCCATGAAAATTCATCATCGGTTCAAGAAGAAGAGGAGTGCTCACCCTCTCAAGCTTAAGCAAGTACATAATCATCTAAAGAGCTTGAGGATTCGAAAGTTGATAGGGAATCAATTTCCGGATCGGTGGAAGAAGTAGAAGGAACCTCCACCTCTAGGATTGAGGGGGAGGAAAGAATTTCCACACCGGAGCCGGAGCAAGATCAAGGAGAAGCCTCAACCTCCGGGAGGGATGAAGAAGCTCCAACTCTGGCACCTACCACCACAAATACCCTAGGTAACTCAAGAAATTTAGGTTTAAATAAAAATCATATAATTTGCTTTGAGTGTAGGGAAAGTGGGCATTACAAGAGCAAATGCCCAAAGAGAGTAAGAAAAGCTCAAACGGCACCAAAAGTTAAGGATGTCGGTCCCCCAACAACCATCAAAAGCAAGGAGCACATTATTTGCTTCAAATGTCGACTACCGGGACACTATCGGAGTCAATGCTCTATGGGGGAGAAGAAGGGGCAAAAAGGAGCACCACAAGTAGGAGGAGCTTCCAAAGCTAACCCTAAGGTATTTTTAAATAAAGCTCCTTATTCAAATAATGTCAAAAAGCATGCTAGAAATAATTTTAGCAATCTTGCTATTTATCAAAAAGAACATGCTATAAATAGAGAATATTGCTTAGGAGCTAAGAAAGTCAACCTTAGGAAGAAGGAGAAATTTGGGACTAATGTCCCTAGAAATGTTTTACCTAGGGAGTCTATTAGGAAAATAGGAGAGCATCTAGGTTTCAACCCTAAATGGACTAGGCATATGCCTAGAAAGAACCATGCCCAAGGTTTAAATAAAAATTCTAAAATTGGGCAATTAGAATTAGAGAACCAAGCCTTGAGGTCGAGGCTTAAAAAACTTGAAAAGACCCTCAATAAGATGCAAAATAAATTTCAAGGGTCTAATTGTCAAAGTCAAGGGTCTATGTCTCAAAGTCAACACCTAGGACCTAAAAGACAAAAGTCAACCAAAGGCAAGAAGGGTTTGGGTCACAAACCTAAGCCTAAGGTGGCTTATCATAGTGTTCCATTTGATTATGGAACACAAGTTAGGTCTAGAAAAGCCAAGGTCACAAGGGAAGCCATCCCTAGAGTTGACCATGGTGTGTGCCTAGTGGCTAGGGTTTCAAGGAAACCAAGGTGGCCACTAAGAAGGTTACAAGGGGGGTTACCCCTAGAGTCAACCTAGGTAAGACCACAATGACCAAGGCTACCAAGCCTAGGAGGGCCATTAGGAAGGTATCTAGGGAGGTTATCCCTAAGGAATACCTAATTAACCCTAGGAGCTCAAATAGGTTTTGGGTTCCTAAAAGCGTGATTGATTCACGCTAGATGGGTTTAGGGTGTGCCAACCTTGATTGGATGGGTAGTTAACTCAACCATGGTAAAGGTGGCACTTTAGGTAATTTTTGAGGTTATGGGTACCTTGGAAATAGGTTTGATTTTTAATCCTAAAAGATTTTAGGATGTGCCAATGTATTTTTGGAATTATGAAAAATCAATTAAATTGGCACAATTTAGGTTTAGAAGTTAGTGTGCCATTTTGGGTTTTTGGCACACTTGAGAGGTTAGTAGTAATATGGCAAAATAAACCTAATTATATCAAATGACAATTAATTCTAAAACTTAGGTATTATTATACCTATATATTTTATATGCCATTCTTTGTTTGACATATAACATGCCATGACATCATATTTATTTTTATCATTTATATGTCATGATCATGTTTAGGGTTAGGTTAAATGTCATGTGTTTTAAAATTATATCATATGTCATGACATCATGATCATTGGTCATGCTTTGTTATGCTATTATTTATGTCATGATCATCTCATGCATTTAATTTGATTAAAATTGATTTAAGGACTTTGGCATTACTTGGAGTCTCATTCATAAGGGAATCAAGTAGGGTTGCCTTAGAAAATGCATGAGACCTTAGATTAGGATAACCAAAACCCACATCTCACATCTAAATTGACATGTATGTGTATTTACACACCCTAGATACATGTGAGATGCTAGGATATGAGTTAAGTTCAAGGTGCATAGATTTTGCATCTAGATGAACTAAAACTCATCTTTAACCAACAAGCGGATCATTGGGAAAGCTTGTGTACAAGTCATATACATTGAGCCCAAGGAATATGATCCAAAATAAGGTTTTGAAAACATTTTAAAATCCTTTTTGAAAAACCTTGGTGAAGTCTATCTTTTGATAGCAATCACCATTGATGAGATTGATACAAAGTGAGCTAAAATTTTAAAGTTTTTATTCAATTTTGGATTTTGTATCAATTTCGATATTTTATGGGTAAAATATTTTTCTATCATTTTTCACCCATTGTATGTGTCATTAATAGTATACGTATGAATTTTTATGATTTTTTGATATACGTATATTTATTTATGCATTTCTGAAAATCGACTATGATAATTGAAAATCAGATTTTGATTATCGATCGATCGCCCTTGATGGCGGTCGATGAGGGTGATCGATCGATAGGCGAGAGACGATCGCCAATCTTTGGTCGTGAAAACAAGGTTGTTTAGCCCATGTTCAGCTACGGTTAAGGTCCCTAACCACTCTTAACCCTAGGATATGCTTTGGGAAGCATTAGAAAGGGTAAAAATCCATTAGATATGGATTAGGAGAGGTGTTAGGTCGATGTATCAAACTTAAGGGTAGGAAAGTTCATGTTTGAACTTTGAACCTTATTTTTGATGGTTTAGAGTTCCTATTAGCTTAGGGACTTCCCAAGGACATTGTTGGTGCAATGGTCAAGGGGGAGCAAGCCTTTAGGGGGAGGTATCCATCATGGGATGATAGATGATATTTTTTTTTTCCTCATGAGGAGGAAAATGGGATTTTGAGATACCCAATTTGAAAATTGGGAGAGTATATAGGATTGCCTCTCTTGAGTGATATGGGACTTATCACTAGGAAGATGGTAGGCATCCAAGGTATGTTTGGACCAAGGGGGAGATTGTAAGATCTCATTGGGATATGAGACATTGGCCTCCTTGGAGAGATAACCTTTTTGATGTTAGTCAAAAAGGGGGAGAATATTTTGGGGGAGAAGTTAGAATTACCAATTTGGGATAATTGGTAAGGGATTTGAGTTAATGGTCTAACTCAATGATTTATTTTGGTTTTTGTCAAACATCAAAAAGGGGGAGATTGTTGGTGCAATCGGCCCAAGTCACGATTAACCAGGACTCGAGTTTGACTCGAGTGATGTTTTGATGTTTCGACAAAAACATATGGCAATGTGATTGTTATGGGAAAGTCCAAGTCTTGAGTACTTGGCATGAAAAGTCCAAGTGGGACACTTGGCATTTGGGAAAGTCCAAGTGGGACACTTGGCATTTGGGAAAGTCCAAGTTTTGAATACTTGGCATGTAATGTCCAAGCATGGGTCTTGGCAAGGAAAAGTCCAAGCATGGGTCTTGGCATGGAAAGTCCAACATGGGTTGGCAAGGGAAAGTCTAAGCTTGAGTCTTGGCATTTGAGAAGTCCAAGGGGTTTGATATTGGCGGCGTAAAGTTCAAGCGGGAGTTTTGGCAGCATAATTCCAATGGTTGGTAGCATAAAGTCCAAGCAGAGTCTTGACGGTGTAAGTACAATGTGCCTTGGCGGTGTAGACACCGTTAGCATGACATAACCGATGGAAGCACCTAAAGGCTAGCGCGATGGATGAACAAGTTATGGATGAGTTGGAGGGATCCGAGAGGCGTGAGGTTGATGGAGGTGGCTAGAAGGCTTAGGTCTAGGCTAAGGGTGGTCTAGCAAGTATGGGGAAACCATACTTGGGCTAAAACCTCATGTTTGAGGTGTGCCAGTCGACTGGTGCCATGTGGCAGTCGACTGGCTGAGTCAACTAGAGTTTGACTGCGGGAATTGGCCTAGCGATCGACTGCCAGAGGTGGGCAGTCGACTGATCGGCTGAGCAGTTGACTGATGGCTTAGCAGTCGACTGATCATGTGATCAGTCGACTGGTGCTCGGGTTTTGGACCATAGAATGGAGTCTCACTCGACCGCTGTGATCAGCAGTCGAGTGATGGCTTGATCAGTCGACTGATGGTCATAATCAGTGACTGATGATGGATCCATTGGATTTTTCTAGCGTGGATCTAACCGTTGTCTCACGACAACAGTGGCAGCAGTCGACTAATGGTCCTAAGCAGTCGACTGATCGACTTTTTCTAGCACAGTTAGAAGCTTTAAAAGGAGCTCGTGGAGGAGGAAAAAGGAAGCGATTTTCTTGGGCAAATTGAAGGGGAGAGTTGGTGCTTTCCAGTCCTTCAAGGCTAGTCCACGGCAATCAAAGATCAAGCAACCAAAGTGCTCTTGTAAAGTGTTTTTCTTTACTTGCATTGTATTTCTCATTTGTATTAGCTTGTATCTTTTGTATTGCTTAGTGTAATCATTGTACAAGGTTTCTCCATCTCTGACTTGTGTCGTGAAGGAGTTATTTGTGATTAGTGGTTGTGTGTGCATCACTAGAGTTCATCCGAGCTTGATCCGTGGAGTAGGAACCATTCGGTTCCGAACCATGTTATATCCTTGTGTTTGTGTGTTTGTGTTTTCGTTATTGTTTTACTATCTTTGTTTCCGCTGCGCTAACAAAAATTATAGACAAGCACGCGAACGATTTCCATCGACGCATAGCACGATGCTATTCACGCCCCCCTCTAGCGTTCCAATGATCCCCTACACAATGGTCAAGGGGGAGCAGGCCTTTAGGGGGAGGTATCCATCATGGGATGATGGATGGTATTTTTTTCCCTCATGAGGAGGAAAATGAGATTTTGAGATACCCAATTTGGAAATTGGGAGAGTGTATAGGATTACCTCTCTTTAGTGATATAAGACTTATCACTAGGAAGATGGTAGGCATCCTAGGTATTTTTTGACC
This sequence comes from Wurfbainia villosa, assembly GCA_025175895.1. Taxonomy (NCBI): domain Eukaryota; kingdom Viridiplantae; phylum Streptophyta; class Magnoliopsida; order Zingiberales; family Zingiberaceae; genus Wurfbainia; species Wurfbainia villosa. Next base: position 28,001,988 of record CM046000.1, on the reverse strand, counting down.
AAGGGGGAGATTGTAAGATCTCATTGGGACATGAGACATTGACCTCCTTGAAGAGAACCTTTTTGATGTTAGTCAAAAAGGGGGAGAATATTTTGGGGAGAACTTATTAAGAGAATGACATCAATTGGGAAAATTGATGGGGATGATTGGTTTGAGTTAGATGGTCTAACTCAAAGGTTTGTTTGGTTTTTGTCAAACATCAAAAAGGGGGAGATTGTTGGTGCAATCGGCCCAGGTCACGATTGACCAGGACTCGAGCTTGACTCGAGAGATGTTTTGATGTTCGACAAAAATATATGACAATGTGATTGTCATGGGAAAGTCCAAGTCTTGGGTACTTGGCATGGAAAGTCCAAGCATGGGTCTTGGCAATGGAAAGTCCAACATGGGTTGGCAAGGAAAAGTCCAAGCATGGGTCTTGGCAAGGAAAAGTCCAAGCATGGTCTTGGCATGGAAAGTCCAACATGGGTTGGCAAGGGAAAGTCCAAGCTTGAGTCTTGGCATTTGATAAGTCCAAGGGGTTTGATATTGGCAGCGTAAAGTCCAAGCGAGAGTCTTGGCAGCATAAGTCCAATGGTTGGCGCCGTAAAGTCCAAGCGGAGTCTTGGCAGCATAAGTCCAATGGTTGGCGGCGTAAAGTCCAAGCGGAGTCTTGGCAGCGTAAGTCCAATATGCCTTGGCGGTGTAGACACCGTTAGCATGACATAGCCAATGGAAGCACCTGAAGGCTAGCGTAATTGATGAACAAGTCATGGATGACTTGGAGGGATCCGAGAGGCGTGAGGCTGATGGAGGTGGCTAGAAGGCTTAGGTCTAGGCTAAGGGTGGTCTAGCAAGTATAGGAGAATCATACTTGGGTTAAAACCTCATGTTTTAGGTGTGCCAGTCGACTGGTGGCATGTGGTAGTCGACTGGCATGAGTCAACTAGCGTTTGACTGTGGGAATTGGCCCAACAGTCGACTTCCAGAGGTGGGTAGCCGACTGATTGGCCGAGCAGTCGACTGATCGTGTGATCAGTCGACTGGTGCTCGGTTTTTTGGGCATAGAATGGAGTCTAACTCGACTGCTGGGGTTAGCAGTCGAGTGGAGGCTCTATCAGTCGACTGATGGTCATGATCAGTCGACTGATGATGGATCCGTTGGATTTTTCCAGCATGGATCTAGCTGTTGTCTCACGACAATAGTGGCATCAGTCGACTGATGGTCCCGTGTAGTCGAACGATCGACGATTTTCAGCACAGGTTGAAGCTTTAAATGGAGCTCGTGGAGGAGGAAATCCATTGCGTTTCTTGAGAGCTTTTGGGGTGATTTGCTGCTGCAAATCAGGGTCTCCAAGTGCAATTCAAGCAACCAAAGATCAAGCATCCAAAAGAGCAATTGTAAAGTATTTTTCTTTACTTGCATTGTATTTCCTTATTGTAATTGCTTGTATCTATTTTTTATTGTTGTAAGAACATTTGTACGAGGTTTCTCCGCCTCCGACTTGTGTCGAGAAGGAGTATTTGTGATTAGTGGTTGCGTGTGCATCACTAGAACTCTTTAGAGCTCGATCCGTGGAGTAGGAATCGTTCGGTTTTGAACCACGTTAAATACTTGTGTATTTGTGGTTGTTTATTTCGATATTGCATTATTTCTATTATTCCGCTGTGCGCTAATAAAAATTATAGACTCAATCACAAACGAAATCCATCACGCTACGAATACAAGCTATTCACCCCCCCCCCTCCCTCTAGCTTCCAAGGATCCCTTACACTTGAGACAACTCCTAGAGTAGCAAGCCTTTGTCTCCGATTGGTGCCAGCCAACCGACGGAGACAAGAGAAATGGAGAGAGAAAAGACGGCTATCAAGGGAGAATATCTAAAACAAAAAACCCTTTTTTTAAAGATTATCAAGGGATCTATTTATAGATCTCTTGATTAGGTCATCTTAGGAGGCTTAAATAGAACATATCTTACATAATTATCCCATAATTAAGGTAAGAACAACCCCAGAAATTTCCATAAGAGAAATCTCCAAAATCGGCGGAACTGCGACACGGCCGTGTGGATTCAAACGGACGGGCATACCAGGACACACGGCTAGCCATATGTCCTTCTGGGCAAAGCCCAGACTTTGCCATTTTTTGTCAAGAGCCAGGCACGATCGTGTGAGGCTCTATATGGTACATTTGACTTCGTTTAGTTATGATATGGTCGTGCTAAGTCCAACAAAGCCATAGGAGGTTCCATTGCCTCTATTTCGCACCCCCCGTGGTCTGGTCCAACCAGACATATCCTCTCTTAATGAGAATCTCATTCTCAGACTTGTTTTACATCTCGAGATCACCTGTAGTGTGTGTGACCCAATAGGTTCCCAGTTATGTTGATCATTCATAATTAACCCCTTAATTATGAATAGATCATGAGTGACACTTAGTCGTACATTATGACCCCCAATTGATCGGAAAGTCTAAATTGACTTAGAACATTTTCTCAACCCTTTAGCAGCTTAAGTTGTTCATGCCTTATTCCTGTCACTTATCCTATACCCACTTGGTTCAGGATATGGTCTCTGTGTTCATCCCCACTAGGCTGACTACGTCACACCTAGCCCAAATTATTTTCCTTATCCTGTGAATTCAAGTTACTCCAACATGTTTCCAAGAAGATCATCTTCTTAAAATGCTTGCTCTGGCAAGAGACTTCTGTGTAACAATCCTGACAAGAGGCCTAGGGTATACATCTTCTTTATCAGGAGTGGTGAATCCTCTATGGACTATTCAAACACCTTCGATCACTTTGGCTTATACCCAATCATCCCGGAGTTACACCTACTATGTAGATGGTTGCGAAGAAGTCAAAGTACAAGGCGTTATGATCAAAGTGACTTGAATACCTCAAGTCTAAGGAAGCTCGCACTTAAGCTGCAATGAGATCTTCAACGAGATATTGAACCATATGAAGTCTCATAGCAGGTCACTCCAATGAACTAGTTACCATAACTAGCATCCACATGTTCACTCTCAGCATTCCTAAGCTTCCATTCAGTGAGTACCGAATGCTTGGATAAACCAAGGAGCATAACATGTGCTAGGCTCACAAAATTGATGATGTTCAATCTCATCAATTCATCGACTAGGGATAGTTTCAATACTTGTATATTTACACATGATGAGATACCCACTAATTGTGATCCAATCATAATTTCTCTCATGCTATACATTGTATTGTGGACTTTAGTACATGAGTTTAAGATCCAATCAAATACATAGATAATGTACATTCAAATAGTGAATTTTATTAATAACTTCTAAGGCGATTGCCTTAGGACACCTCTCAATTACATCAAACTCCCACTTGGCCTACAACCAATCACCTTGATATCTAATACCATAGGCTTCTATATGCCTCTCAAACTTTTCTTGGGGAAGAGGCTTTGTCAAGGGATCTTCCAGATTCCTATCAGTGAGAATTTTCTCTATTTGTACGTCTCTTCTGCCAATGATCTCTCTGATCAGATGGTAATGACGTAGTAAATGTTTGGATCGCTGGGAAGACTTGCATGCTACATCACGTCCAACAAGGTCCGATTTTGCCTTTCAGCCACACCATTATGTTGTGGCGTGTAAGGTGGAGTCCTTTGGGACAAGATGTCATTGTCCCTTAGATAATCTTGAAACTCTTGGCTTAAGTATTCACCACCCCGATCCAATAGAAGTACTTTAATACTTTTCCCAAGTTGTTTCTCTACTTCCTTTCTAAAATCTTTAAACCTTTCAAAGACTTCAGACTTGTATCTTAACATATACAAATACCCATATCATGAATAATCATCGATAATGGTAACGAAGTAGCTATAACCCCCTATGGCATGAGTTGACATTGGTCCGTATACATCGGTATGTATAAGGCCCAATACCTCAACTACTTGTTCACCCTTTCCTCTGAAAGATAGTTTAGTCATCTTTCCTTTTAAGCATGAAACATATGTGTCTAATGAATTTGATTCATAAGACTCTAAAATGCCAAGCCTATGCAATTTGGACATGCATTCATTGCTTATATGGCCAAGACAACAATGTCATAATTGCGAGGTTAATTGATTATCTAACTTAGTGTGTTTTCTATTTGATTTGATATTGAATATCTCGTTTGATGTATCTAACGTGTAGATTTCATTATTTAATATCCCAGCAGCATAAAGAACACCATTTAACATAATGTAATAACAATTATTACTAAACGTCAAATGATAACCTTTCTTATTCAAACATGAAATAGAAACAATGTTCTTTATTAATGCAAGAATATAAAAACAATCATCCAACTCTAAGACTAGTCCTATAGGAAATCGCAACATATAAGTACCCTTGGCTACTGCAGCAACTTTTGCTCCATTGCCAACCCTTAAATCGGCTTCTCCCTTAACCAGTCTTCTTCTATTCCTAAGCCCCTGTATGTCATTACATATATGTGAGCCACACCCGATATCCAATGCCCAAGTGATAGAAGAAACAGTATGACATTCAATAACAAATATACCTGAAGTAGATTGGGCATCAGATGCCTTTTTCTGCTTTAGTGACTCCAGATACTACTTGTAATTTCTCTTTCAATGCCCATCCTTGCCACAATGATGGCAGGTGCCTTGGGAGTTATTTCTTCCTTCTTTGCCTTCTTCTTCCCATTAGCTTTGGTTTTTGACTTCCTCTTAGAACCTTTCTTTGAGGAGTCAACCAACATCACCACCTTCTGTTCTTTAACAATAGATAACTCTACTATTTTGAGCATATTGATCAATTCAGGAATCATGGACTCAATCTTATTCATTTGACAAATTGTGAATAGCTACCAGTTAGATTGTCAAGAATTAAGTCAATACTTAATTCATGGTCCATGAAAAACCCTAATGATCTCAATCGCTCAATATATCTATTCATCCTTAGTACAAACTGCACTACAGATGAACCCTCCTGCATCTTTGAGTGAAAGAGGGGTTGAGTGACCTCGAACCTTTCAGATCTTGCCTGCTCATCGAACAACTCTCGAAGATGAAAGACAATTGTATTAGCATCCATATGCTCTTGTTGCTTCTATAACTCAGGAGACATCGACACAAGCATAATGCAACTCGCCATCTCAGAGTCAGCAACATGTTTCTGATAAGCCAATTTTTGGTCACCAGATGCATTGTCTACCAGAGGTTTTGGAAGAACCTCTTCAAGGACATAAGCTAGCTTTTCATCCTTGAGAACAATCTTAAGTTGCAAAGCCCGTCCAAGAAGTTTGGCCCAGTCAATTTGTTTTTGTCCAAAACCAAACGTAAATTAATGAAGGTTGACATGTTGTTCTAATTAGTACCTAGACATACAAAAAGAGGTGTATAAGAGAGATGAATTTATAGTAATGTAAACAATTTACATTAACAAGAAACTCCCACTATTTTTATCAAATTCAATAGCCCTCACTTTAAATTCGAGATATGGTAGGTGATCTCCTAATGGGTTGATATCCATTATGACTAAAAATAACCTTGGAGAGAGTCCAACAAGTCATTCATAGTCATAATGTTAGGTATCAACAGTACCCATTATATATCAAATATATAACTATCACTTTATGATATCAACTAATTGAATGTTCACATATATATTAGGTTATTAACTCATTAACATATATACATCCAATGCATATCACCTAATTGCACCTCTGTCCACATTGACCCTGGAGAGAGTCCAACAAATCAATGCTTTCAGTTATGGTCGGCCCATTAATAGTGAGATCGAATTTAAATTATTTAAACAAATCCAATTTACAAGTCAGGCTTGGAGAGAGTACAACAACCCAAACTTGAAATTGACCTTAGGTCCTTACCATTTAAAACACACATCGAATCTCATATGAATTGGACATGCTCGTTGTCATGCTAGGCTTCGAGAGAGTCCAACAACCCAAACACAAAAAAGAACTCTGGTTCAACCATATTAATGGAAGGTGTTAGCCCTAATATTTGCATGAGGGATTTCAGGTTATTATAGGCCTTATCTATAATAGGAAATAAACCTAAATATGGAAAAAAACTAAGGTCACATTAGGAAATAAATTTCTTGATGTGAACGTGAGTCTATGCTTAGGCTCTAACGATACGGCCAACACCTTCAGTGTTTCTAGGCGCATCCTCGGTATTTCCTTTTAGGTTACAAACATATCCTATATGTAAAAGCAAGCATACTCGGATCTATCATATAGATAAACATGGCACAGGTATATTAAAACATCAAACATGCTTTAAACATTCTCCTACAACATGCAATCTATGCTAAACGAATAAGGTGGCTCTGATACCACTTGTTGGAGATTTCAAGGTTATGCACAGCAGAATAAAGCGAATAAAACAATTTTTATTACATCCCAGACATCCTCTAGGGGCCAGGAAAACTTGCTTTATCATAATCACATGAAAACACACACAGAGAGAAGGAGAAGTTATACCTTCGAGATTCTTTTGAATCCGTCGAAACCACAAGCAAGACCAATGGGCCTTGCCTCTATCAATATTCATGCCAGGATCACCTGAGACAACTCCTAGAGCAACAAGCCTTTGTCTCTGATTGGTGCTAGCCAACTGGTAGAGACAAGAGGAGAGGAGAGAAAAAAGATGGCTACCAAGGGAGAAAACCTAAAACAAAAAAACCCTTTTTTTAAAGATTATCAAGGGATCCATTTATAGATCTCTTGATTAGGTCATCTTAGAAGGCTTAAACAAAACATATCTTACCATAATTATCCCTTAATTAAGGTAAGAACAACCCAGGAAATGTCCATAAGAGAAATTCTCTAAAAACAGCGGAGACGCGACACGGCTGTGTGGATTCACATGCCCGACCATGCCAAAAGGCACACCCATGCTAGGACACACGGCTAGCCATGTGTCCTTCTCGGCACAACCTAGTTTTTACCATTTTTTGGCCAGAGCCAGGCATGGCCCATGCAAGGTTAGGAACGGTTGTGTGAGGTTTTGTATGGTCCGTTTGACTTCGTTTAGGTGTGATATAGTCGTGCTAAGTCCAACAAGGCCATAAGAGGTTCTATAGCCTCTGTTTCGCACCCCCTTGGTCTGATCCAACCAGATATATCCTCTCTCATCGAGAATCTCATTCTCAGACTTGTTTTACATCTCGAGATCACCCGTAGTGCGTGTGACCCAATAGGTTCCCGGTTATGTTGGTCATTCATAATTAACCCCATAATTAAGAATAGATCATGAATGGCACCTAGCAATACATCATGACCCTCAATTGAGTGGAAAGTCTAAATCTACTCCAAAACATTTTCTGAACCCTTCAGCAGCTTCAGTTATTCGTGCCTTATTCCTTTCACTCATCCTATACCCACTTGGTTCAGGGCAAGGTCTATGTGTTCGTCCCCACTAAGCTAACTACGTCACACCTAGCCCAAATTATTTTCCTTGTCTTGTGGATTCAAGTTACTCGTACATGTTCCCAAGAAGACCATCTTCTTAAAATACTTGCTCTGGCAAGAGACTTCTGAGTAACAATCCTGACAAGAGGCCTAGGGTATACATCTTCTTTATCAGGAGTGGTGAATCCTCTGTGGGCTATTCAAACACCTTCAATCACTTTGGTTTATACCCAATCATCCAGGAGTTACACCTACTATGTAGATGGTTGCGAAGAAGTCAAAGTACAAGGCGCCATGATCAAGGTGACTTGAATACCTCAAGTCTAAGGAAGCTCACACTCAAGCTACAATGAGATCTTCAATGACATATTGAACCATATGAAGTCTCATAGCAGGTCACTCCAATGAATTAGTTACCATAACTAGCATCCACATGTTCACTCTCAGCATCCCTATGCTTTCATTCAGTGAGTACCGAATGCTTGGATAAACCAAGGAGCATAACATGTGTTAGTCTCATAGAATTGATGATGTCCAATCTCATCAATTCATCGACTAGGGATAGTTTCAATACTTGCATATTTATACATGATGAGATGTCTACTAATTGTGATCCAATCACAATTTCTCTCTTGTTATGCATCGTATTGTGGACTTCAATACATGAGTTTAAGATCCAATCAAATACATAGATAATGTACACTCAAATAGTAAATTTTATTAATAACTTTTAAATAGATTGCCTTAGGACACCTCTCAATTACATCAGGATTTGGATGGGACATCAAAACTCCAATTTCTTACACCTTCAATGGACGAGAAGGGTTCGACCAATGGAAGGCATGAATGGAGAATTTCTTCATGATGGACTTCAAAAATTGGGTCATCCCAGTGAAGGGATTCGAATTTCCAAGGGGTCTAAAAGGTGGATACCTCAAAAAGTAGAGATGGACCAAAGAGCAAGCTCATGCCTTCGAAAGAAATGATAAGGTAACGCAAATGATATTAAATCCGTTACCTAACAATGTCTTGTCTAGATTTGTTGAATTTCAAGATGTCAAGGAGCTATGAAGCAAATTAGCAAAGCTTCATGAAAATTCCTCACTGGCCTCAAGTGAACAAAAATCTCAAGAAGTGAGGATTTAGAGGTTGAAAGGCCATCAATATCAGAGGAAGAGGTGAAAGAATTGGAGGAAGCCTCCACCTCTAGGATTGAGGGGGAGGAGAGACCATCCACTCCGGAGCAAAATCAAGAAGAACTATCAACATTCGGAAGAGATGAAGAAGTTCAAAATTCTCCTACTGATGTGAGCAAAACATATAGGGTTTTAAGAGTAGTTTTCGCTCACATCTCATAGCATTTTATGTTCGTTTCATGCATATTTTACATTATGTTGCATGTATTTCCTATTTTTTGGTTTGGAGATCTGCTCTGTTTACTTTTGTGCGCAGGATAGCATTTTATAGGGAAAATGGTGCAATTTCGAAGCAAAATAAGACATTTGGCAGCTGGAAGAAGAAGGGAACACGGCCAAGGCGTGTGCCCACACACGACCATGTTCAGAGGGTGAAAACGGCTACCACAGCCTAACACATGGCCAGGCCGTGTGTTTTCACACGGCCATGTGGGGCCCAGCAAATTGATGTGACTAGGGTTTTTTTCCAGATTTCGCAGCGATCCGGCATGATGTCTATATAAGGAAAGCTCTGCCCGAACCCTAGGGGAGAGGCACGACGACTAGGACGACACTCCAAAGCCCTGAAAAGCTTCGAGAACTCACAATGGGGAGGAAGAATGTCGCCAGAGGTCAAGATTATGCACTTCAACACTGAGGAGAAGACCTACATTGCATTGTAAATCCTATTCTTTGCGTAAATTCTATTGTTTATATGGATATGATCATGCCTTGTGTTTCTTCTCTCGTATCTATGGAGTAGACTCTCTGATTCTAGGATTAGGGAGTAGTTTGAATTGAGTCGGAACATGTTAATTCAAATATCTTTTCATTCTTGAATTTATATTTGCAATTGGTGTTTTGGTTTAGATCTATAGTTATCGTTTTGACTTTCTAGTCATTGTGCTTAGCCAATACGAGGGGTGACAGCCCTCGTATCAAAGATTTAGGGGAATTAAAGAGGGACCTAAGGGTTGGTCTCATCGCCGATAATTGTGGGTAGAAGGATGCGATAGAGTAGGAAACGTGCCTCGTTTTTGACTCATCACAGGGATCAATTCAGCATCCTCCTACCGACTATTCCGTCCTAAAGCCAGGGGTTGACCTGGTATGGCAAAGGTAGCTTCTGATAGACAGAAGGCTCATCGAGGGAGTGTATGATGTCCTTTCCACAAAACCATAACTAGAAACCTAAGCAAACCTAATTGACAACGTGTTCCGCGACACACAAATGTAACCGAAATCCTAGAATCCATCTAAAGACCCATAGTGACCCTTTTTTTACTCCGTGTGACACCATATTAGAGTTAGGACCGCCAACAGCCCCCCTAATTGCAAGCTTTAGAGTCTAGTTCCGAATAATAACTTCCACTGAACAAATCGATATTCGAATCTCAGTCCCTATGGGATCGATTATTTTTTTTATTACTTGACAATATCCGTGCACTTGCGGGCGTTGAGCGCAAGCACGCGCTTCGAGTCCTCGATGGTCTCCGTCATGAGATTTGATGTCACATTTGTGTGCATCAAGTTTTTGACATCGTTGTCGGGGACAGATTGATTCGATATTGAATCAAGAGGTGGATAATTGGATCAGACTTAGAATTAGATTTATTTACTTTCTTTACTTCCTTTTTTATTTTTATTTTTATTTTTCTTTATTTACTTTAGTTCTAGATTTTGCATATATAGATTTAGTTTTATTTTATTTTAGCAGTAGTTCTCTATTTTCTTATTGACTCTTTAATTTTGGCAACTAGATTAGTTTATTTCCTGTTCTCTAGTATTAGGAAATACTCCTAATTTTTGTGGCTCGGTTCTTCGTATGCTTAGATGTTTAGGATCGGAAGGCCTGATTCCGATCGATTTAGAAATCGAACGAACCTATCATCGCCGGAGAGCCAAACAGAAGAGGATGGAGGACCAAGCTGCATCCGAAGTAAATATTGGTAGTTGACCTCTGTGGGATTACATAGCCCCTAGCGCTAGAGGATTTAGGTCGAGTATAGCTGGACCATCCATTTCGGCAAACAACTTTGAACTGAAACCAGCACTGATACGTATGGTCCAATAGAGTCAATTCGGGGGAGCTGCGACTGAAGACCCAAACCGGCACCTAGAGACATTCTTGGAAATCTATTCAATGATAAAGATAAATGGAGTCCCTGCGGACGCGATCCGCCTGAGCCTATTCCCGTTCTCATTTGCGGGATAAGTCTAAGGCATGGCTTCACTCCCTACCTTCGGGAAGTATTACTACATGGGAGCAATGTGAGCAGCAGTTTTTGAACAAATATTTTCCACCAAGAAAGATTGCTCACATGTGCCATCTAATTACAAGCTTCCGTTAAAAAGAAGGGGAGTCCCTATTCGAAGCTTGGGATTTCTACAAGGGGCTACTCTACCAATGCCCCCACTACGGATTGGAAAGGTGGCTGGTGATTCACATCTTCTACAATGGGATCACGTACGCCACGAAGATGTCCCTCGATTCTACTGTAGGAGGAGCACTTATGAACAAAACTATCGAGGAAGCAAAGGAGCTAATAGAAGAGGTGGCCCAGAACTGCCATCAATGGGCTTCCGAACGTGGTCAACCAGCTCCTGCAGTGGGACGATATATTGTAAACTCCGTGGACCACCTAGTAGCAAGGATGGATGTGCTTAGCAGATGTTTTGACTCTTTAAATCCTACATCTACATGTGTGGCCATTGACTTTGAAGGAGCAACAACGTATCGGGAGGACTACTATGGAGGGCAGAGCAGCTTAGAAGAGCAGATTGAGGACTGCGATGTGGTTGGGGACTACAATCAAAGGCCCAACAACTCGTACTCCAGTACTTATAATCCTGGATAGAGGAACCACCTGAATTTTTCCTATCGGAATAACTCGGGGAACTTCCAATCATCAGGAGGGTATGGGCAGCAGCAGGGCAATGGGCAGCAGCAACAACAGAAGTCTAGATTAGAATTGATGATGGAAGACTTCATTGCTACCCAAACAAAGGCCAATGAGGAATTCTGTCGCCAACATCAAAAAATAGACGAGTCACTCAGAGACTTGAAGGCCACTGTTGATGGTCTTGCAAGTCACACAAGGATGTTGGAGACACAAGTGGCCCAGATTGTCCAAACCGTGTCACAACCTATGGAGAGCTCTCCATCATTACTTGAGCTGAATCAAGCTAAGGAGGAAGGAGTGGGCAGTGAGAGAATAGCACAGAGAAATAGATTTTTCAAGGGGTGTGCAGCCATGATTTCCACACTACCTAACTAATCCAAAACTGAGGACAAGATTCCACCCCAGCTTAAGGACCCTGATGAATTTGTTATCCCCTGCTCGATTTATGGGGAAAGCTTCGATGAAGCAATGTGCGAATTGGGGTCATCAGTAAGTGTGATGCCTTACGCATATTATTTGAAGATGGGACTAAATGGGCTCCAACCAACGAACCTTGGTATTCGTATGGAGGATGACTCAGTCAAGGAACTCGTCGGCATGCTAACATAGGTGCCTATGGTGATTGAGAATTTCGTGATACTACGAATTTCATCATACTAGACACAGGACCCAATCCCCAGAATCCCATCATTTTAGGAAGACCTTTTCTGTCAAATACGGGGGCGTGCATAGATGTAAAGGCACACCAGATCTCATTGGAGGTAGATGAGGAGATCATCCTCTTTAGCCTATCAGATTATAAAGCTCCCTTCCTAAGCGACCTCACTTTCAGCAGGTTAAAGCCGAGTCCACTGAATGTCGATTCTGAGATGGATGAATGGAGATTCACGGAGCCTCCAGAGCCAAGTTGATAATAGAGTGTGGTCGAGCTAAACGACCTTAAACAAAGCACTTCTTGGGAGACAACCCAAGTTTAGTTTTTAGGTTTTCCTTTGAATGTATTGCATGCATTTAGTTAATTTGAACTTTGATTTCCATTTCATTTAGCATTAGGACCAAAAAGAACTTGCTAGGTAAAAATAAAATCAATTTTTAGCTTACATGGCGAAGCGTGTGAGAAAATTCAGACCGTTGTGCATAAAAGGAGAGAAATTGGGGACACACGGCCTAGCCGTGTGTTTTCCCATGGTCGTGCCTGACTAACCTGAGGTGCACATAGCCTAGCCGTGTGTTTTCAAACGGCCATGTTGCGCGAGGTTAAAAAGGGCACGCCGTGCATTTTTGCCCCAAACGCGTCGTGTTTTGATTTTTCTTGCCCTAGCCGTGTGGATCCTTCTTCTCTGCCACCTAGAAGCTTTTCTAACCTTAAAGGAAGGCAAAAGAAGCAAGGATGAGGAGGACCAAGCAAGTGGTATCTTGATCTGGTGCTTCGGAGCAACGAGGAAGGAGAACCGATGCCCCTCAAGCTTCGGAGGAAGGTAAGGCCTACCAACCCTTATTTTTCGCAACAATGAGCATAGAGATAGATATAACCTGCTTTCTACTCATAAACTCACTGCAACTAGGTATCTTGATGAAGATTTGCTAGAATCCTTAGGGTTGTTGGGTCACATTCAAGCCCTATTTGCAAAAATAGGGTGGGGAGAGATAATGGGGATAAGACACCTAACCTACCCTAGGATAGTTTTAGAATTTTTGAGTTCCTTAGAAGCGGAAATTTTAACGGGTAGAGGGAGCGAAGAGGGTAGGATTACCTTTAGGATATTTAACATTGAGCATGAATGGGCACTTCACCAATGGAATTCATGCTTTGTCTTGCCAAGTGGGGGAGAGAAAAGAACCTCTATCGGGTTCAACTCTCAAATCTTTTGGACTGAATTGACAGGAGAGCACGCTTACGACCCTTCTAGGGCCAAAGCATCATGCCTCCAAAACCCCATTTTCCGATACCTCCACTAAATCATGGCAAGCACTATTTTTTATCATGGGGAGAGTGACAGTGTAGTGAGAGCTAGCGAGCTGCTTTTCCTATGGGACATGCTACAAGAAAGGAGTAGCATCGATGTAGGGTCCCATTTAATTAGACACTTAGTGAAAATGGGCAAAGCAACGAGAGGAGAGATTAATGTGGGGGGCCTGCTTACCCACATTTGTCATAGGATGGGGTATGACTACACTACACTAGATAGCATAAAGGGGAGCCCTAGGATCGACCTGGGAGTGTGTATGGCCATGAAGATGATTGTAAGAGAAGGACACTTTTTATGCTTTGTAAGGAAAAACTTGACGACCCTTAGGCTCCCAGACCCTGATTGTACCACCATCACCACACGCGCCAACTGGTGCTTAGACCTGATAGTGGAGTCCCCTCCATATGAGGGGCCATCCACATCAGTGCCCATCTCTCCCCCTTTACATCACTCTCCCTCTAGTCCACACAAGCATAGGAGCCCACCTAGTCCACGTCGACATGAGCCTGCACCTACACCACCACCTTTTTCTACTTTTGAGCAGGATGAAGGTACACCGGCTTATGATTTTTTTGAAGTTTCAATTGCACCTCGACGATATATACGCCGAGCAGCAAACGCAGAGGCAGCGATGGGAGGAGTAGAGTGCCTACACGCAGGCAGAGATTCTAGGCTTCTGGGAGCACTTTCAGCGAGCCGAGGAGTTCTACAACGAGGCCCGCATCTACTTCCAGGAGGAGGCTACCCGTCGCCAGGCCGAGACCACCAACCACCAGAAGATGCGGCAGCATATGCGTGACCAGCAGGCACAGTGGGCTCGATAGGAGGAGCACAGAGCAGTCGTTGCATCCACCAGCTCTCAGATCGACCACATGTACATGTGGCATCAGCGGCTCAGCAGTAGGTTCTCCCAGGACCCCAAGATGCCGAGGTTACCAGACTTTCCACCTTGTCCACCATACTAGAGGTATGCTTCACTTAAGTCTAGGGGGGCCCAAGTTTTGTTTTGTTTCTAGTAGTAATATCTTTCCTAATATTTGCATTTTGGTTAGCATTCATTTATTCATACATTAGTTGTTTAGTTTCTTTCAGCACTTAGTTTTTGCTACCTATAAGCTGCCTCAGTAGTATTTTTAAAAGTCTTCTTCATGAGTTGTTTCCATGAGTAGTGTAACTTCATTTATCTCGTGGTATTTTATTTTATTGGCTTTGAATGAATATTCTAGACTTACACTGGTTAGCTTTTATTTTACACATACACATGATGAACTTTCTGAAAGGGAGAGTCTAGTACATACCTAGTAATGATTAATCTCAGTAGTCTAGTACTTTGGAATCCACAGGTGACCCTAAGTTTAGCATTTTAGTTACTGGAGATGTTCGCATTGTGTAAGCCCATTCGGAAAAATCAAAATCCCAGTGAGCCGAAAAATAAAAGAAAAAAGAAAAAAAAGAAGAGAGAGAAAAAAAAATGAAAAAAAAAATTATGAGGGATAAAAAAAATAGTTGTCATGGGTGGAAATGGTTAGGTGCCCCTTTGAGACCGAGTTAGGTTACTGGGGAAACACATACCAATTTCTCTTAATACCAAACATGCCTTTGAGACTTTGTGCTAGATCTAGGGAATGACCCTCGCTTTGGGCAGGTAAGTGCCTAAGAACCGGAGACCTTAGGAAAGATATAGGATGATGACTTAACTTATCATGGAATGAGTATCCCCTAAGAAGATTCGCTTGGCACGAGCACGAGGAGATAACTTAGTGAATTTCTAGAGCATATTTATTTTGCTTTGATTGTAAATACCACTTGATAAATCTAGTTAACATGCTAAGTATGGAATAATATCTTTTTAAAATTTCATGGCACTGAGGTTTTCTTGAGGACAAGTAAAGATTTAAGTCTAGGGGAATTGATGTGAGCAAAATATATAGAGTTTTAGGAGTAGTTTTCACTCACATCTCATAGCATTTTATGTTCGTTTCATGCATATTTTACATTATGTTGCATGTATTTCCTATTTTCTGGTTTGGAGATCTGCTCTGTTTACTTTTGTATGCAGGATAGCATTTTATAGGGAAAATGGTGCAATTTTGGAGCAAAAGAAGATATTTGGCAGTTGGACGCAGAAGGGAACACGGCTAAGGCGTGTGCCCACACACGGCCATGTTCAGAGGGCGAAAACGGCCGCTACAGCCTGACACAAGGTCAGGCCGTGTGTTTTCATACAGCCGTGTGGCGGCCTAGCAAATTGATGCGACTAGGGTTTTTTCCAGATTTTGCAGCGATCCAGCGTGATGTCTATATAAGAAAAGCTCTGCCCAAACCCTAGGGGAGAGGCACGATGGCTGGGATGGCACTCCAAAGCCATGAAAAGCTTCGGGAACTTACAACGAGGAGGAAGAATGCCACCGGAGGTCAAGATTCTGCACTTCAACGCTGAGGAGAAGACCTACATTGCATTGTAAATCCTATTCTTTGCGTAAATTCTATTGTTTATACGGATATGATCATGCCTTGTGTTTCTTCTCTCGTATCTATGGAGTAGACTCTCTGATTCTAGGATTAGGGAGTAGTTTGTGTTGAGTCGGAACATGTTAATTCAAATATCTTTTCGTTCTTGAATTTATATTTGCAATTGGTGTTTCGATTTAGATCTATAGTTATCGTTTTGGTTTTCTAGTCACTGTGCTTAGTCGATACGAGGGGTGACATCCCTCGTATCAAAGATTTAGGGGAATTAAAGAGGGACCTAAGGGTTGGCCTCATCGTCGGTAATTATGGGTAGAAGGATGTGATAGAGTAGGAAACGCGCCACATTTTCGACTCGTCACAGGGATCGATTCGGCATCCTCGTACCAACTATTCTGTCCTAAAGCCAGTGGTTGACCTGGTATGGTAGAGGTAGCTTCCGAAAGACGCGAAGGCTCATCGGAGGAGTGTATGATGTCCTGTCCACAAAACCATAACTAGAAACCTAAGGAAACCCAATTGACAACGTGTTCCGTGACACACAAACAAAATTGGAATCCTAGAATCCATCTAAAGACCCGTAGCGACCCTTCTTTTCCTCCGTGTGGCACCGTATTAGAGTTAGGACTACCCACAACCCTCCTAATTGCAACCTTTATAGTCTAGTCCTGAATAATAACATCCACTGAACAAATCGGTATTCAAATCTCAGTCCCTATGGAATCAATAATCTTTTTATTACTTGACAACATCCATGCACTTGCGGGCATTGAGCATGAGCACACGCTTCGAGTCCTCGACGGTCTCCGTCGCGAGATTTGAGGTCATGTTTGTGTGCATCACCTACCATGGAAGGTAACTCAAGCACAATAATTAGAAATAAAAATCATATTGTGTGTTTTGAGTGTAGGGAAATAGGACATTACAAGAGTAAGTATTCAAAATGGGTCAAGAAGATGGCACAAGTCGTACCAAAGACCAAGGAGAATGGTGCTTCAACCATTAAGAGCAAGGAGCACATCATTTGCTTCAAATGTCATCAAAAGGGGCACTATAGAAGCCAATGCCCTATGGGAAGACAACTTAGCAAGGGGAAGGGACGAGCTACACATGTAGGGGGAGCTTTTAAAGCAAACCCTAAGGTATATTTTAGTAATGCACCTTCAAATCTTAATGAAAAAAAAAGCATGCTTTTAATTCACTTGCAATTGTGCATAATCATAAGGAGCATGTTAGAAATAGAGTTTATTGCTTAGGTGCTAAATCTTGCGATGTTAGGGTTAGGGATAAATTTAGAACCAATAACCCAAGAACAATTCTACCTAAGGAAGTCATTAGGAAGGTAGAGAATCACTTAGGCATTAACCCTAAGGAGGGTAGACATATGCCTAGGAAGAACAAAAATACTCAAAGAAATAATGGGCCCACCAAATTTGAGAAATTAGAGTTAGAAAATCAAGTCTTGAGGTTAAGGATTGAAAAATTGGAGAAGACCCTTGCAAGAATGACAAATTAAAGGGTCTAGGAGTCAAAACTTAGGGGTAAATAGACAAGAATCATATAGGGGCAAGAAAGGTTTGGGTCACAAACCTAAGCTGAAGGACACCTACCACAGTGTTCCATTTGATTATGGAACCATTTCTAGGTCTCGGAAAACCAAGGTTACTAGGGAAGTCATCCCTAAGGTTAACCATGGTAGGTGCCTAGTGGCCAAGGTCTCCATGAAACCTAGAAAAACCACTAAAAAGGTCACAATGGAAGCTATCCCTAGAGTTGACCTAGACAAGACCCAATTGACCAAGGCTTCCAAGCCAAAAAGGATCATTAGGAAGGTACTGAGGGAGGATATCCCTAGTGAATACCAAGTAAATCCAAGGAGCTCCAATAGGTATTGGGTTCCTAGGAGCGTGATTCTCTCATGCTAAATGTGTTAGGTTGTGTCAACCTTGAATGAACTGGTAGTTAACCTAACCATAGCAAAGTTGGCACTTTAGGTTATTTCCAAGGTTATGGGATACTTTTGGAAATGAGGGTTGAATTTATATCCTAAAAGATTTTAGGATGTGCCAATTAAACTTAAGAAGTTTGAAAATTTGACCAAATTGGCCCAATTAAGTTTAGAGGTCATAGTGTGTCATTTTGGATTTTTTGCACGCTTGATAGATTTGTTGGTTATGGTAAATTAGTGTAAATTTTAGAAAATGACAATTTGAGCTCAACACTTAGGTATTATATACCTTTGTATTTTATACTTGCCATACCTTATTTGTCTTGCCATATCATGACATCATATTTCATTTAATCATATAAAATGTCATGATAATATTTAGGTTTGATGTTTATGTCATGTTAGTGTTTAGATTTTATTTATATGTCATGACATCATGATTATTGGCACATGCTTTATTTATGCTATCTTATATGTCATAATCATCATTCATGCATTTAGGTCAATTAAAATTAATTTATGCTATCTTATATGGCATGATTTGAAGTCCCATGTATAAGGGAATCAAATAGAGTTGCCTAAACAAATGCATGAGACCTTAGATTAGGAAGAACAAAATCTCACATTTCACATTAAATTGACATGTGTGTGTATTGATACACCCTAGACACCTGTGAGATGTTAGAAAAATGAGTTAAGTTCAAGGTGCATAGTTCTTGCATCTAGATCTTATATCATTAATGTGAAAGTCATGTTCATTGAGCCCATAGATCATAATCCAATATAAGGTTTTAAAATCATTTCAAAATCATTTTGAAAATACCTTGGTGAAGCTTTTCTTTAGATGGCAATCACCATTGATGAAGTTGATAAAAAGTAGAGTCAAAACATTGAAGTTATCTTTGTTTTTTTTAACTTTGTATCAATCTCACTATTTAATAGCTATTTTATTTTTCAAATATTTTTCACCCATAATGATTGACTTAAGTATTATATGTATGAAGTTTAATTATTTTTCAAATTACATATAATTACTTATGATTTTTCTGAATTTCATTTCTGATTTTTGGATTTCTACATTTGCAGAAACCAATCGACTGGTGTTGAGGGCAGTCGACTGGTTGTTGACCGAGTCGATTGCCAAGGTTGATTTCGGGTAAACAAGATTATTTAGCCCATGTTTCAGCCATTTTAGGCTACCCTAATTGCCCCTAACTCTAGGATATACTTTGGAAAGCATTGGAAGGGTGAAAATCCATTAAATATGGATTAGGATGTTGTTTAGGGTGAGAATCCATTATGCAAGGGCACCAGATAATCGAACCTAGGGTTTTGATAATGGAAAAGATTAAAAGTTAAACTTTTTTGTTATCTCATATGTTATGCTAAGTGTGCAGGCATTGTATTAGACATTGCTAAGGTCAACGACACCAGAAGAGTCTCCAGACGAGAAACCTCGGTGGTCAACGACACCAGGAGAATCTCTGGATGAGAAACCTCGGTAGTCGAGTGATGCCGGGAGAATGTTGGAAAGAGAAACCTCAATGGTCGAGTGACGCCAGGAGAATCTCAGAAGAAGAAACCTCGGTGGTCAAGTGATCGAAAGCTAAGAGACATGTCAGAAGAACTAAAGGTAAGATCTGGGTGTGGATCGATGGTAAGGATGTGTCCTTGGTAAGAGGATAATCTAGGCGTCGATCCGACTAAGGTTTCCAGAGGAATGTCGAAGTCGAGATCGGACAGTCAAAGGACTGTCACACTGCATGTCATTATGCATCTCTTGTGCTAACCTTATGCTGCAGGTGTCAGGTTGGATTCTCAAGTGTAGCAGTTGACTAGAGATTTCAGTAGTCGATTAGAGGCAGTCGACTACCAATAGGATCAGTCGACTGATGTCGACAAATAAACCCAAAGCACAAGGTCAAAGAGTTATCATTCAATGTTTCCACCTCATGATAAGATAAGTTGTCACCTCAAGATAAGATCCATGAGATTTGGATCTAGATCTGTGTTCGATCGATTTGAGCGCTAGAGGGGGGGGGGGGGGGTAAATAGCACAAAACAAATTCTTCTTTTTCGTTCGATAAAGACACGAGTTTAGTGCAGTGGAAAGTAAAGTAAGACATAAGAAATTTACTTGGTTCATAGCCTACAACTGCTAATCCAAGGCTCTAATGGTCCTAGACCGTATACGGAGGGCAATCAATTATAATACTCCTCCTCGTTAGAGGTAGGAGTGAACGAGTACAAGAAGATACAAAAACCTTGAAGTAGAGGGACACTCCCCCTCTCCTCTTTACGATTAAAGCTCTGGAAATATAAACTTTAAAAAATATATACTGAGTAGACGACTTTAAGTATTACCGATGACTTGAGGAGTTGAAGCTTGAGCTTGGGTTGTCGGTGTTTCGACAGCGCTTCGTCGTCGTAGAGTTGTTGGAGAGTCGCGGCATTATGGGAGCAATTTGGAGCACTTAGAATTCATAAAATGGTGAGGAATGGACCTTATTTTATAGCCCTATAAGTCCCCTCCTCGAGCACATCAAGATCCTACATCAATGGCCACCTCACCCTTGAAGAAAGGGATGAGTTTTAACTCTCCTCGAAGCTGATCCTTGACCAGCGGTTGAACTGATTCATTGGCCGGTTGAACTGATGGCCCAGCAATTGAATTGATCCTTGGCCGGTTGAACTGATGGATAGCAGTTGAATTGATCCTTGGCCGGTTGAACTGATGGCCAAAATTTTTGACTGCAATAAAGAGTTAGCTCGAAATATAAGTGAATTCGATGGCCACTTGTCGTCCGATCTTGACATAGACCTTCCATGGGAAGTCTTGGTCGGATCGTCGCCTAAGGATGTCCTCGTGCGAAGGACACAACCTCACTTCACTTTACTCACTCAAGCTTACCTCAACATTTACCTTTGAAGCCTTGCTTCGGGTCTCCACCTGAGGTCTTTGGCTCCTTCCGAAGTCCTCCCGATGTCGCCCGACCACCACGATTCCCTCCGAGTGTCGCTGACCTTCAGCTTAGCTTAGAATTTCTTCCCACTTGATTCAGCTCATGAGATAACAAAATAACCTTAACTTTGTGTCTTTGCCATAATCAAAACACAGCCTCTGCACCAACAATCTCCCCCTTTTTGATCCTATGGCAAACTGACGCAAAGTTAAGGGAAATTGAGCGCATTGAAAAATAAATAAAATAAACGAACTCCCCCTTAACCCTAGGTGAGTTTTGAAGGAAATTTTAATTTAAATTTTAAATTTTGTTCCTCCCCCTTAACTTACGCTCTTCTCCCCCTTTTGCCATGAATCAATCCCCCCCCCCATTCACATACTCCTGAGTAGTTTCAGCCTTTCCAGGGTGGTTCCCCTACTTCCTGACCAGTTTGCACTTAGGGCCAATACTGCTCTGAACCAGGGTGGTTCCTTCCCCGACTGGTTCGCCCACTGTCCAGGGCAATTCTTTTGTTTTCAGACCAGCTCCCCTGATCCCGACTAGTCCACAATGATCCCTGTCGTAGGGCAGTTTTAAAAAAAATATATTATTATTATTATTTTCACTTGACCAGGGCAGTTTTCCCAGTCCAAGAAGGAACACTTGGCCCTTCCAGATTATCACCTCTGGTCAGGGAAGTTTTCTTCAACTCCAGGGTGGTTTATTTTTCCCTGAATAGCGCACCTCGGCCAGAGCAGTTTCCTGGACCAGAGCAGTCTCCCGTGTCCAGGGGCACCCTCGCTCTCTTATTCACCATTCACCAGGGCAGTTCCGCGGCTCCAGGGTGGACCAGGAGGGAACGCTTGCTCCCTTTCCAAACTGGTTAACCCTTGGACAGGGCAGTCTTCCTCGACTCCAAGGTGGATCTCCTTGTTCTGGCTGGTTCACCTTGATCAAGGAGGAATCCCTGCTCCCTTTCCAGACTAGTCAACCTTCGGACAGGGCAATCTCTTCGACTCCATGGGGGACCTCCTTGTACCGGCAGGTTCACCTCGCCCAGGGTACTCTCCGGTTCCTAACACAGAATTCTTTGGCAGGGTGGTCTATGATTCTAGGCTAGTTTTGGGGCTTTCTAGACCGGTTCACCCTTGGCCAGGATAGCTCTCTTGCTCCAGGGGGGCTCTCCTTACCCTCTCTCCAGGGCAATTCACCTCATCCAGGGTAGACTCCAGAACACACTAAGTCCCATCGCAGGGAATATTGTTAGGGAAGGGAACTATTCCAAAAAAAAAAATGGCAGTGTGTATTAATGAGGGATGGTGAATAGGCTCACCTGGAATGGCCTATCTAGTCCGTAGAAAATGTCCACAGTAAAGACATTGCAAATCCATTTATGGCTGAGGCTTTCCCAAAAAACCTATGAGAGGTGAATAAGTCCACCTGAATGGCCTATCTAGTCCATAGCAAACTGCTATGGTAAAGATATGTCAAATCCGTTATCAGCTGATTACTTGCTAAAAGTGATAAATACTGGAGGACAATGAGGATAGCCGGTCCCAAGAGATAGGACGATACACGGAGGTGCACAGGAGGAGTTGATGACAGGCGAACGGTACACAGAAGCATGTAGAGACATGGATGGTACACATGACGCACTGGCATGAGATGGACACGAGAAGGATGATGTAGAGGAATGCCTGTATGTATCAAGTGAGAGGGTTGGTACTCATGAGAGCACATGTACATCACACCTTAGATGCATCTTAGATCTGACATTTTGTCAGACATGACATGAGCATGACTCCTAGGCTATTGTATGATTGTGCTTTTCTTTGATGATACATATTTACCTTTCATCAAAAAAAAATAAGGTTTGGGGGTTTTATAAAAAGTAGGGGTTTGAAAAATGTAATATTATAGCATGCATAAAAATAATCTAGTATGAGTCCAAGGATGCATCTCGAATTGGTTAAGTTCATTGGTTCGAGGTATATCCCTCTGCACCAACAATAAAAGTATTTAAAAGATAGTTTTGAATTTCAAAATACTTATAAGCTAATTTTTCAGGAATAACTTTAAAGATTTATAACCCTTAGGGTTAGTTTGCTCTCCCCCTTAGTCAAGTATATGAGGTATAAGAGAGTTAGGGGGTGCTAAACTTTGACCTAAAGAGTTTTATAGTTAATATTGGTCGATTATAATTATTCGTTTAAGTGCAATAGTTAAAAAAATAGACATCTTTTTGAAAAAGTTATATATTTTATAATTATTCCTTAATCATCTCACCCATTCTATGTGTCTCAGATTTGTTCGCCTTATATGTTATGTGAGATGATTTGAACTTAATTAAAGTTAGTCAACCTTGGGTTAGATTCGGATTTAACCCTAAGCTCATCAAGTAACCTTTTCGAGAAATTGGCTTCTAGGTCATGGCGATGCACAGGGGTCTTCTTTGATTGGAACAACGACCACTTCCTTAGACAAAGCCAAGTTCAAGAAAATGATAACTTAAGTCACTTAAGACTACTTCCTGGTCTAACTAGTTTAGAATACAGCAAGGTAGCTTCAGCTAGTTCCACTCGGTCAAGTGCACCAAGCAAGATATGTCTTATCTAGCTCGAATACACGAGACTTTGTTTCCCTAACATACTATCATCTCGTCGTGTCCTGATACTATATTGTCAAGAGTTGACTAACTGCTTGTCCTATCTAGCTGTTCTAAAAAGTAAAATAAAAGTTTGATCATGCTAAGTTATCGGGTATACTATTTTGGTATTAGCTCCCCCTGGACCATTGAACTAATATGGTCTATTCAAATAATGAACTTGATCCTGGGGAATCCAATACTTATCGGTCCATATATGTGAGTTTAATAGAGTTTTAGGGATCCAAGCTTGGACTCGTTGATGACTATGATTTACGATAGACATATATGATCTATTCGTAGTCTTTGGACTAAACCCGTGTCTGGCTCTGTTGTACATGGCTCTTTGAGTTCCAAGAAGTCGGTTAAGATTATTGGATCCCATCGAGAACTTGTCCAACCGAGCCTCGAGCTCTTGGACTTGTCCTTTCAAGAGGGAGTTCTCTTCTTCGAGTTTCTCAACTTGAGTTGAGTCCTCCTCTCGAACTCGACTAGTCGAAGAGGTTAGAGTGGTCTCTTTCTTGAGGGTTTCAACCTCCTCAAGCAAGGACTCAACCCTAGACTCAGACTTAGTTAATTTCCTAGTTAGCATTTTAATAGTATGATACAAAGTACTAATTAAAGAACGGCTAACCTTTACTTTCTCTTTCGGATCGGCTTTGAGTTTCTTCTCGAAGTAGGCTTCAGGGTCAAAGTCGGAGTTGGACTCGTACTCGACTTCAGACTCTGACTCAGACTCTTCTGGTCTTGCCATGTATGCTATGTCAACGCCTTCTTCGTTCTCCCAAGTTGCATGAAGAGCCTTCTTTGCTCCCTTTTGTTTTGGCCTCCTTTTTTATTCGAATTGCCCCTTCTTTTCGTTCCTCAATTGCTCTCTTTCTTTTCGAGCTATTCTTTACACCATGTTGACTATTGCGACCTCCTCTTCGGATTCGGATTCGGATTCATCCTTGAGTTCGGATATGTCTTCTTGCTCGGGAGGTGGCTTACTCTTCTCCTTTCTTCTTCGTCCTGCAAGTAAAGCAACACCTCTCTCAGCCCAGACCATGTTAGTTTGTTTGTGAAGTTTGAATTCCGAAAACAACTCATCTAATCTAATTTTTGAAAAATCCTTAGAGACCTTGTAGGCATCGACCATGGATGCCCACAAGGAAGTCCTAGGGAAAGCATTTAAAGCATACCTTATAAGGTCTCGGTTTTCGACCATTTGTCCGATGGCGTGCAAGCTATTGATGATGTCTTGAATACAGGCATGTAGTTGTCGCCATCTCATGTTCTTGCATCTTAAGGTTATACAATTTATTGAAAAGCAAGTCACGTTTACATACCTTCGCGTTGTCGGTTCCTTCGTGTAGCTCTATGAGTTTAGTCCATAGATCTTTCCCACTAATGAAGTGTTGGAATGTATACTGAAAGCCTAGCTCTTTTTGTATGAACATTTTTATTTTGAAATAAGAATCACATGATCATTGTTTGCACTTTATATGTGTGCATATTGTCTAATATTTTATATTGTAGATAACATGGTGCTTGGTGTGGCACAGAAGATCATGTTATCAGTCCCTTGTAGAATATAAGTAGAGGCTCACAACCAAGATGGTTTTGGACAAACCATTGGCATGGTTGTAGTGTAGCTTGGTATTGTTTTGTCTTGAACATAGAGTTACACTAGTACACTTAGGTGTATTGAGCAGGACCGACATAGAGGTGATTCAATTTATTGCTGACTACATAATTGAATCGGACCTCGGATATTATGTTGTACATGCTCTTAATCCTGATATAATAACGGGCACATGTACTTAGTATTTATTTTTTTGATTTACCAAAGGGTGAGATTTAGATGGATTAAATCAATATGCCCGGTAAGTTAGGAAATGATATTATTTACATGGTGTGCCGTTGATTATAGGAGGAAACCGTGTCCTATATATTAGGTTGATGATGTCCCCTTGAGGAGCTCATAAGGTTCATCATGTAAACCCAGCTGGTTGACTTAGTCAACATGATGATAAGGTTGAGTGGTACTACTCGAGGAGTTAGATGTTGATTGATTGATGGTCAGTAAATCAATTAATTAACGGACATTCGATATCTTAAACACGGGGAGATGGATGTACAAATAATATGTGGAGCCCATATTAATTTATGGGGGTTGGTGAGGTAATTCAATGATGATCCTCTAGTGGAATGGAACATCATTGATGGATCAAGTTTGTGTGGTTCCGATCCATCGGGTGGCCAAGATCCAACTCCTCCTCATGGTCCCTATCGTAGCCTAATATAATCCTCATGAAGTCTAGATCCAAGGATGGAAAACAAAACTCTAGAACCGACGGTTGAGATTAAATCTCTAGATCCGACGGTGGAGATTAAATCTCTAGAACTGACGATTGAGATTAAATCCCTAGAACCGACGGTTAAGATTAAATCTCTAAAACCAACGGTTGGGATTAAACCCTAGATCCGACGGTTGGGATGAAACCCTAGATTCGATGGTTGGGATTAAACCCTAGATCCGACGGTTGGGATAAAACCCTAGATCCGACGGTTGGGATGAAACCCTAGAACCGTTGAGATTAAATCAAGGCTTAAGCCTAACTCTATAAAAGGGAGACTTAAGTGGGCGGAAAAGATAGTTGGTTTTCTTTTGAGAGATTAGGGTTTTGTCTACCTAAGCTTGGGTGGCAAGAAACCCTAAGGGAATTAGGGTTTTGGGCGGCTAGAGTTTTTGGAGAAGATTGGGCGGCTAGAAGTGGGAGGCAAGGCTTTCTTCTTCCTAGGGTTTTGGCCGGCGCCCTTCTTCCTCCTCTCAACCCTTTGCCGGCGCTCTTCCCTTCTTCCTCATCTCCTTGGCCGGTGGAAACAAGGGCTAGGTTTTATCCTTGGAGCTCTTGGCCGGTGCCCCCTTCTTTTCTCTTTTGGTGGCCGACGGCAACTTTGCTCCAAGGTTGGCCGACGCTCAAGAAACTACTCCTTGGTCAGCGGTTATATCAAGCTCCTTGGCTTTGTGGCCGGTTCTAGAAAGGAGAAGGAGTTTTTGTTTGGTTCTTCTCTTTGTTCGGATAGAGCAAGGAAAGAAAGAACGTGATCTAGGTGTTAGTTATAGCCCTAAGAACCAATCATGTGATGGTTGAATAGGGAACATTTTGTATCATATTCTATAAAGGCAAAGGATTGGTTATTATATTTAAGTCTTGCTTGTGCCAGCTAAATTAAATATAGTAATGCCCTAGAAAAGTAGGTTCTTATCTACAGCACATCAATTGGCAGAATTGATTATGAGAGGCTGTAGAGAACACTTTCTAAATGTTCCTAGTCAAGTATTAATATGCAAGGGCAATATTAATACATAAAGACTAGCATGTAGGTCAATTGATGACTTGATCTCACAAGTCATGGATATATGATATCAAGTTGACACATGGGTATATATTAGAGAATATATACTGAACTGACCCGCCATGAGAAAGTTTCATGGATCATTATATGAGTGTCATAAACTTTCTCATGTGACTATTGGTATGAATAGTCCTCAGACCTGAAGTCACTACGGTTCCCTACATAAGGAGTTGTGTACTTTGGTATCGTCAAACGTCACCCGTAACAGGGTGGACCATAAAGGCGATTACTGGGTATATAACAAATTATGCGGAGGGATGTGAGTGATGTAGATGGGATCTATCCCTCTCATATGACAAGAGTGATATCGGTGGGCCCCTTGATTGAGTAGAACTACTAAAACGCATGGCCATGCTCGAATGAGTCAATATGAGATATTGAGCTCATTTGTTTGAGTTAGTTTACTCAGGGATCAAGAAACACATAGATTGATCGAGGATGACACGGTCTATGCCTCATTGATCAATCTGATATCAAGGATAGAAAGACACGGTCATATATTATAGTAGTCACGGAAAGGTTAGTCGGATCTTGACTTATCTCGTAACTTGGGTAGCAATGATGTATTGCTAGATGCCGCTCATTGCTTGTGTATCTAAAAGAGTTTAGGTCCACTGCCAACGTTATGAGAGCCTATAGGGTCACACACAAAGAGCATGATAATTAGAGGAATTAGAGTATTCTAGTTTGACTAGAATAATTTGGGAATAAGCTTAAGTACAAAATGGTGTTTGGACTTTAAGCTTAATGAGAATTTTAGCTAATTGATTTAATGAGATTAATTCAATATGTTACCTTATTGAATTAATAAGATTAATTCAATATGATAACATAAGCTTAATTGAATTAATAAGATTAATTCAATATGATAACATAAGCTTAATTGAATTAATAAGATTAATTCAACATGCATGAATGCCACATAAGAATGCCACATAAGCATGCCACATAAGCATGCCACCTAAGCATCCACCTAAGCTAGTTAAGGTGGAAGGAAACAAAATGGTTTTGTCTCCTTAAGTGGCCGGCCAAACAAGGATATGTCTCAATGCAATGGATTGCATTGAATGTGTGGAGGTGAAAGGGTTTTTCCAACCCTATAAAAGACACCTCAAGTGGCCGGCCAAATAGAGCATTGGCTTTTGTTGTTGGTGGAAGCTTTGGTTGTGTTAGTGGTGAGAAAGCTTGGTGGAAGCTTTAGTTGTGTGGGTTTGTGAGTGTAGGCTAGCAAGAAGAGGAGTCTTCTTCTTCCTTTCTCCTTTTCCCTCTCTTCCTCTCCTTTAGGGACTTCTCTATCAAGAAGTAAAGGAGAGCTCTTCTAGTTTTCCTTTTGTGAGACAAGAGCGTGCTCGTGTGGATACGTATAGAGGCACGGACACTTGAACGTGCTAAAGATCCAACAAACCGAAAGGAAAAGCGGGATTGCAAAGGGCACGCAACAAAGGTAGAACTCTCCTATAAGATAGGCTTGGTTTAGAGAAATTTATTTTATATGAGTTTGCTTTCGCATGGATCACTTGGAAGGGATCCTAATTTTTCCGTTGCGCATATGCCATTCGGCATACAAGAGATCCCTACAGTGGTATCAGAGCCACTTGCGAAAGATCGTATAAAAATAGGTTTTCTCTATTTTATATGTGATATAGAAGTAGGATAAATTTTATTATGAGTTGATAATTGCATTAGCAAATTTTCAAACATAATAAAATATCCAATGTCTTTTAAAAGTTAAAATGACATGGTGCATGGTTATGGCCTAGTCCCAAAAAGTTTGTGATTGTGTGTTGTAATTCTTAATACGGCCTGCGTGTCGTGCCTTTCTCCTAATATTCTTGTTGTAAAATTAGTTTTAGACTCGAATGTAACTCGAGTATTTCTCCTTTTGTAATGTACAAAACAAGGATGGAGGGTTCATTGGAAGATGAGGTTACAAGGAGGAAGTCAACACACAAGACAACCAAAAGGAAGCACTTAGGAGAAGATGCTATCCCTAGGTTGACCAATCAATCTTTTCATTGGCTTGAGAAGATTGTAGAATAAGGGTCATAACCATGACACGTTAGTTTAATATGTATGTGATGCATGTTAGTTTAGCTTGTATGTGATGCATGATTAGTTTAGCTTATATGTGATGTATGCTAATATGTATATGATACATGTTTATTTCTTAATAAGTCTAAACGATATGCCTACCAAAGTTGGTACTCACTACTTCCTCGATCATTTGTTATTGGGTTTGCCAAAGCAAAGCAATGCATTTTATCTTGGAGGTGCGAGTGGACAATCGTGATGTCCGCTATCAGTCTTAGTTGACTCTACTCAAGTGTTTTCTTTAATTGCTAAGAAAGTAGAGGCATATATTAGCTTTGAACATAGTGTTAACATTAGTTTTGTGTGATTTCCAGAACATCGCCTTTGTCTTAGAAGTGGTCGTTGCGATATCCAAGAAGGCCCTGTGCCTCGCCATACCGAAGCTTTAGGAATAAACACTAAACTAATCTAAAACTTAACCAAAGCTATTAAAGAGTTACATCAGATGTAATTGGCAAAAGATTGCCTACCTAATTATACTACGTCTTGGGCGATTAGCCAAAGCTAACTCAAGACGAATTATGATGTGGATCTTTATCCCATATAAATTTATAGCTAAATAGTAGCTATGAGAATTTAGTGGGAGCCTCATTTAATTAAAGGCCTAATTAAATGATTTAGGTATGATACTTAACTTTGCATTTTAATGTTGTAGATCACCATATCATCTAACACGACACACCCCCTCAACTTGCGATCTGTCCTTGAGAAGGACAAGCTCAATGGAGCAAACTTTCTTGACTGGTATAGGAACTTGAGGATTATCCTCAAGCAAGAACGCAAACTGTATGTCCTAGAGTCTACCCTGAAATACCTACCGCCCACTGTCTGAAAAGGATGCTTATAAGAAGCATCAAGATGACGCATTAGATGTGTCATGTCTTATGCTTGCCACCATGAACTCTGAGCTCCAGAAGCAACATGAGAACATGGATGCCTATGATATGGTTGAGCACTTGAAACAACTATATCAAGGACAAGCTAGGCACGAGCGTTTTGAAATGTCTAAGGCTCTTTTTGCATGCAAGATGCAAGAAGGAACACCTGTAGGAACTCACGTACTCAAAATGATTGGGTACGTTGAGAACCTTGAAAGACTAGGTTTTCCACTGAGCCAAGAATTGGCAACCGATGTTATCCTCGCAATCGCTTAGGAAGCATACAATCAATTCGTCATGAATTATAACATGAATGAAATTGATAAACCTTTGCGAGATTCTCGATGTTAAGAATCACAACCAAATCTCAAGAAGAAAGTTAGTAATGTACTAATGGTCAAGAAGGACAAAGGTAAGCGCAAAGGCAAGGGTAAGACCCAAGCCAAAAGCAAGGCCAATTCATCCACTTCAAAGGGTAAAGGTAAAGTACCTAAGGAAGGGGACTGCTTCCATTGCGGTAAGACTGGACACTGGAAGCGGAACTGCAAAGTCTACCTTGAGGAAGTAAAGAACAAGAGAAGTGGGACTTCTGCCTCAGGTATACATGTTATAGAGGTTAATCTATCTATTTCTTCTACATGGGTATTAGATACCGGATGTGCATCTCACATTTGTACTAATGTGCAGGGACTGAGAAATAGTAGAATAATGGCAAAGGGTGAAGTGGACCTACGAGTAGGCAATGGCGCAAAAGTTGCTGCTGTAGCTGTAGGAACATATTCTTTGTCTTTGCCCACTGGGCTTATCTTAGAACTAGAGGAGTGCTTCTATGTACCCGCATTAACAAAGAACATAATTTCTGTATCTTGTTTAGACAAGAAAAACTTTTCTTTTATAATAAAGGACAAATGTTGTTCCATTTATTTAAATGAAATGTTCTATTGTAATGCACCACTTATGAATGGTCTCTATGTTCTAGATTTAGATAACCCAATTTATAACGTAAATACAAAACGGTTCAAATCGAATGATTTGAACTGACATATCTTCGCACTGCCGCCTAGGTCACATAAATGAAAACGATATCCCAACTCCATAAAGATGGATTATTGGACTCATTTGATTTTGAATCATATGAGGTATGCGAGTCTTGTCTTTTAGGAAAGATGACTAAAACTCCATTTAGTGGACATGGCGAGAGAGCGACAGATTTGTTAGGACTCATACATACTGATGTATGTGGCCCTTTCAATGTCGAAGCCAGAGGAGGCTATAAGTACTTTATTACTTTCACTGATGATATGAGTAGATTTGGCTACTTATATTTGATGAGACATAAGTCGAATCCTTTGAAAAGTTCAAAGAATTCAAGAATGAAGTACAAACCAACTTGGTAAGCGTATTAAGCTACTTCGATCGATCGAGGTGGTGAATACCTTAGTCAAGAGTTTCGTGATCACTGGCCGAGTGTGGGATAATATCCCAACTCACTCCACCCGAACACCACAAGGAATGGTGTATCCGAGAGGAGAAATCGTGATTTATTAGATATGGTACGATCAATGATGAGCCAGATCCGATCTACCTACTTCCTTTGGGGTTTAGCTCTAGAGACACCGCCACACTTAATCGCTCCATCAAAAGCCAGAAAAGACACCATATACGATATGGATCGAAGAGTCCCAAAATGTCTTTATAAAGATTTGGGGTTGTGAAGCTTACGTAGACGCCAAGTCTCGTATAAACTAGGACCCAAATCGATAAGTGTTATTTTGTAGGATATCCCAAGGAAACTAAGGGATATTACTTTACAATCCCACACTTGGCAAGGTGTTTGTTGTAAAATGCCGCTCTTCTAGAAAGAGAATTTATTTCTAGAAATACTAGTGGAGTAAAATTCATCTTGAAGAAGTTCAAGATGATGATAACACTAAGGCTTCATGGAAAATGAACAGAACCACAAAGTGTTGTGGATGAGGAAATTGTTGCCCAAAGAGTTGTGGAGCAAACACTGCTCAAGTAGACCAACCTCTTCAGATCTGAGGATCCGCCAACCCGAGAGATATTCTTTCTCTTGATCGACAATGGTGAGGTATTGCTTGTCGATCTCGACGAGCCTACATCCTATCAAGAAGCTATGATGAGCCCAGATTCGAGAAATGGCTAGAGGCCATGAGATCCAAATGGAATCCATGTACACTAACCAAGTATGGACTTTGGTTGATCCACCAAGGGGTAAAACCCATTGGGTGTAAGTGGGTCTTTAAAGTAAAGACTGACATGGATGGTAATAAGCATACCTATAAAGGTAGATTGGTGGCTAAAGGATTCAAACAAATTCATGGTATTGACTATGATGAAACCTTTTCACCCCATGATGCTTAAATCCATTCGGATCATACTTGCTATCGCACCTACCACGATTATGAGATCTGGCAGATGGATGTCAAAACCGCTCAATGGAAAGCTACTCGAGGATGTGTACATGACACACCGAGGGTTTTGAAGATCCAAAGCATCCCGGAAAGGTATGCAAACCGCAAAGGTCCATTTATGGACTAAAGCAAGCCTCGCCGAATCTTCGATTCGATGATGCAATCAAAGAGTTTGGTTTCATCAAGAATGAAGATGAGCCTTGTGTCTACAAGAGAAATAGTGGAGCGCAGCTTGTATTTCTTGTCTTGTATGTAGATGACATACTTCTCGAAATGATATTCCTCACTCCAAATTGTGAAGATATGGTTAGGGAATTGTTTCGATGAAAGACTTAGGTGAAGCCGCCTATATTCTAGGCATCAAGATCTATAGAGATAGATCTAAAAGATTACTTGGCCTAAGTCGAGTACATACATTGATAAAGTGCTAGATCGCTTTGCTATGCAAAATTCCAAGAAAGGGTTTCGCTTTATCACATGGTGTAAGTCTTTCAAGACTCAATGTCCTCTTCTAAGGAGGAGAGAGACGCATGGATAAGATCCCTTATGCATCCGCTATAGGGTCTATCATGCACGCCATGCTTTGTACTGCTCCGACATCTCGTATGCTTTGAGTATGACGAGTAGATACTCAATGATCTGTGAAAGTCATCGGATAGTAGTCAAAAATATTCTTAAATACTTACGAAGGACGAAAGAATATTTCGATATTCGAGGCAATGAGGAGCTAATCAGAAGGGTTACGTTGATGCAAGCTTCCAAATGCATAAGGATGACTATAGATCGCGGGTACGTGTTTTGCTCGAATGGTGGAGCTGTGAGTGGAAGAGTTCAAAGCGAGACACACGATTCTTGATTCTACAATGGAAGCCGAGTATATTGCGATCCGATGCAAAGAAAGGAGGTGTTTGGCTCGCAAGTTCATCGCTGAACTTGGGGTAGTTCCTAGCATTGCAGATCCAATAGACCTCACCGCTTGTGACAACAATGGGGCTATTGACAGCTAAGGAACCTCGATCACATCGATGGACCAAACACATATCGGGCGCTTCCATCTCATTCGAGAGATCATCGATAGAGGAGATGTGAGGATATGCAGAGTACCGAAGCTAACATCGCAGATCCATTGACCAAGGCTTTGTACGAGGAAGCATGATGGTCACACTAGGTCACTAGGTATTAGATATCATAGTGATTGGTACTAGTGCTAGTGGGAGATTGTTAGTTATAGCCCTAAGAACCAATCATGTGATGGTTGAATAGGGAACATTTTGTATCATATTCTATAAAGGCAAAGGATTGGTTATTATATTTAAGTCTTACTTGTGCCTAAATTAAATATAGTAATGCCCTAGAAAAGTAGGTTCTTATCTACTGACACATCAATTGGCGCAATTGATTATGAGAGGTCAGAGAGAACACTTTCTAAATGTTCTAGTCAAGTATTAATATGCAAGGGCAATATTAATACATAAAGACTAGCATGTAGGTCAATTGATGACTTGATCTCACAAGTCATGGATATATGATATCAAGTTGACACATGGGTATATATTAGAGAATATATACCGAATCAATTCGCCATGAGAAAGTTTCATGGATCGTTATATGAGTGTCATAAACTTTCTCATGTGACTATTGGTATGAATAGTCCTCGGACACAAGTCACTACGGTTCCCTACATAAGGAGTTGTGTACTTTGGTATCGCCAAACGTCACGTGAGGTGGACCATAAAGGCGACATCGGGTATATAACAAATTATACGGAGGATGTGAGTGATGTAGATGGGATCTATCCCTCTCATATGACGAGAGTGATATCGTGGGCCTTGATTGAGTAGAACTACTAAAACGCATGGCCATGCTCTCGAATGAGTCAATATGAGATATTGAGCTCATTTGTTTGAGTTAGTTTACTCAGGATCAAGAAACACATAGATTGATCGAGGATGACACGGTCTATGCCTCATTGATCAATCTGATATCAAGGATAGAAGGACACGGTCATATATTATAGTAGTCACTGAAAGGTTAGTCGGATCTTGACTTATCTCGTAACTTGGGTAGCAATGATGTATTGCTAGATGCCGCTCATTGCTTGTGTATCTAAAAGAGTTTAGGTCCACTGCCAACGTTATGAGAGCCTATAGGGTCACACACAAAGAGCATGATAATTAGAGGAATTAGAGTATTCTAGTTTGACTAGAATAATTTGGGAATAAGCTTAAGTACAAAATGGTGTTTGGACTTTAAGCTTAATGAGAATTTTAGCTAATTGATTTAATGAGATTAATTCAATATGTTACCTTATTGAATTAATAAGATTAATTCAATATGATAACATAAGCTTAATTGAATTAATAAGATTAATTCAATATGATAACATAAGCTTAATTGAATTAATAAGATTAATTCAACATGCATGAATGCCACATAAGCATGCCACATAAGCATGCCACCTAAGCATCCACCTAAGCTAGTTAAGGTGGAAGGAAACAAAATGGTTTTGTCTCCTTAAGTGGCCGGCCAAACAAGGATATGTCTCAATGCAATGGATTGCATTGAATGTGTGGAGGTGAAAGGGTTTTTCCAACCCTATAAAAGACACCTCAAGTGGCCGGCCAAATAGAGCATTGGCTTTTGTTGTTGGTGGAAGCTTTGGTTGTGTTAGTGGTGAGAAAGCTTGGTGGAAGCTTTAGTTGTGTGGGTTTGTGAGTGTAGGCTAGCAAGAAGAGGAGTCTTCTTCTTCCTTTCTCCTTTTCCCTCTCTTCCTCTCCTTTAGGGACTTCTCTAGCAAGAAGTAAAGGAGAGCTCTTCTAGTTTTCCTTTTGTGAGACAAGAGCGTGCTCGTGTGGATACGTATAGAGGCACGGACACTTGAACGTGCTAAAGATCCAACAAACCGAAAGGAAAAGCGGGATTGCAAAGGGCACGCAACAAAGGTAGAACTCTCCTATAAGATAGGCTTGGTTTAGAGAAATTTATTTTATATGAGTTTGCTTTCGCATGGATCACTTGGAAGGGATCCTAATTTTTCCGTTGCGCATATGCCATTCGGCATACAAGAGATCCCTACACTAGGAGGCTTCTACTCGTGGAGGATCTTCGCCCACACGACGACCACGAGGAGGATAGGACATACGATAGAAGATCGAGAGGTATAAAAGTTTTACAACTTTTATTACTTTGCATGTTCTTATCTTTATGTTAGTATGTGTTGATTATACTAGTTTGCATTTGCATGTATTTGTATAATCATGGACCCCGAAGACAAACACAAAAACCGGCGATCCGTCCGTCGTCTCTTCTGCGGCTAACCAACTAGAAGAGTTGGGTTGCTTGAACAACTAGTTTGTTCAAGCGATCACTCAAGTTGTTAGCACGACGACGAAATGGTTGTGCTTAGGAAACTCATCCCATCCGAATTAGTTTTTTCATTAGTGAAAATTTTAATCCCGGGACATGGGAGCCAATGAGCCTCCGAAGCAATTCCTACAAGTGGTATTAGAGTCACGGTTTCCGGTTTTGTGTGTTTTGGATTCGGTTACTTTCATGCACATATCATATATTGAGTATGCCGGATAATAGTAGGATGTGCGTAGGCTAACTTTTTGGTTGCATGCATAAGATCCGACTATTATGGCTATATGTGTGTATGTGATTGTTTGTGTGTGATTGTATGTATATTATTTGAATCCTCGGGGTTGACGAGGCTAGATTAGTATTTAATTTTTGTAATTAAATATGGCATTGTTTAGCCACTCATTTTAGTTTACTTTCGATCTAGATTATTTGTACACTCCTTCGTGGAGTATAGGATCGATGGATGTAAATTAAAATAGTTTATCTCGGCTCGGATCTCTTTGGTGACTTGCACACGGGAAAAGGTGGAGCGGACGAGGTGGCGACACGACGGGATGCATATTGGAGAACAATGCCATAATAGTTGGGAAATTCCATTTTTTTCCATATTTATTGCTGATTTGTTTTATATGCATGTTGTGTGTGCTTGAAAATTTCTCATTGTCAATTTACTAAGTGGGAGAGGGACATTTTAATTAATTCCCGCGGCCTCCATTACAATTTGACGTGTGATGCAACAAACTTACGCGTCGGCTCTGAGTGCCTTCCTCCCCATCGGATGGGTTTGTTTGCGGATCACTAGGTCAAATAATGGTTATAAGAAATTATTTAGGAGCGTGTGTACTTCCACATCGGTAAGGCACATAATCCGAGATAATTCCCTTAGTATCGTGTAATGGTGCACACTTAGATGCAAATAAAAAGTATCCTCCCCATCGGAGTCACTGCTTTTATTTGTAGGGCCAAAGAGGAACCAACTATTAATTTTATTTGTCAAAAAGTAAGGTTGACAAGATAATAAAATTAATGGGTAAAACCTCCTCTTACAAATGTAGAATTCGTATACGTCCACACTATCGTGGCATGCGATATTCTCGGTGTTTTGAGGTGTTGGTTGATTTTGAAATTTTATTGTTTGAGGAATCAATGATATTTGAAATCTAATATTTTGATCATTGTGATTCTTAGGTTTTTCAAATGGCTTTCAACCCACTTGTTGTGATATTAAAAGAAAATAAACTTACTGGAACAAATTATATTGATTGGAAAAGAAATTTGGATATTGTCTTAACTGAAGAGGAGTACAAATTTGTACTCTTCGAGGTCTGTCCTTCTAAGCCCACCGATGACTCTGATGAAAAGGAGAAAGAAAGTTATAAGAAATGGATCAAGGCAAATGAGATGGCGCGGTGTTACATTTTGGCATCTGCAGCATCAGGCCATGGCCACAGCTTATGACATGATGTTCAATCTCAAGGAACTTTTCGGACATCAGAGTAGGGCGGCTAGACAGGAGGTTATGAGAAACTTGATGACGACCACCATGATCGAGGGAACACCCGTCAGGGATTATGTTCTCAAGATGATGGCTCATCATAATGAGATGGAAGTCCTCGGAGCTGAGATCGATGGGGAAACCCAAGTCGATATCATTCTCCAGTCTCTGCCTAGGAGTTTTGAGCAGTTCCGCCTCAACTACAACATGAACAAGAGGTTGTATTCATTGGCGGAGCTTCTGATAGAACTCCAGGCGGTAGAGGGGATTTTTCGTCAAAGCGCTCAAGCCATGGTTGCTCAGAAGGTTTCTTCTTCTAAATCAAAAGGTAAGAAGAAGAAGAAGCAAGGTGGAGCAAAGAAAGTGGCAGTAGGACCTCAGGCAGGAGTGAAGAAGCCGAAAGGCAAGTGCTTCACTTGCAAGCAGACTGGACATTGGAAGGCGAACTGTCCTCACCGAAAGAACAAAGGTATATCTTCTTGTTTAGTTGTTGAAACATGTTTAGCGGTGTTATCTACCAGTGCCTGGTGTGTAGATACAGAAGCCACTGATCATGTCTGCAATACTTTGCAGGGGTTCCAGGAAACCCGACGACTAGCTGAGGGAGAGATTACCGTCTTCATGGGCAATGCTTCAAAGGTGGCGGCTATTGCAGTGGGAGACGTTCATTTATCTTTTGATAGGAATAAAGTTTTGGTTTTGAGAAATTGTCTTTATGTACCTACTTTTAGAAAGAATCTAATTTCAGTTTCTAAATTGTTTATGGATGGATATTCTGTTTCTTTTAATGACAAAGTGGTTATAAAAAGGAATAGGGAGATTATCTGTTCTGGTACATTGGTTGGCAATTTGTACACTCTTGAACCGAAAGCTCCCACGATGCATATATAAGTAAATAACTCATCTTCTAAGTCTAATAAGAGAAAAGAACCTTTGAAAATGAACCAGACATATCTTTGGCATCTAAGGCTTGGTCATATTAACCTGAGTAGAATTCAAAGGTTGATAGCTGATGGACCTTTGGGTTCATTAGTGGTGGAGGATCTCCCAACCTGCGAATCTTGCTTGGAAGGTAAAATGACCAAGAGGCCTTTCAAGGCCAAGGGGTATAGAGCCAAAGATGTGTTAGAATTGGTTCATTCTGATTTGTGCGGTCCTATGTCTATCCATGCTAGAGGTGGTTTTGAATATTTTGTCTCTTTTATAGACGATTATTCAAGATATGGATACATTTACTTGATGCGCCGCAAGTCTGAATGCTTTGACAAGTTCAAAGAATTCAAGGCTGATGTGGAGAACCGTCAAGGTAAAAGTATCAAGACACTACGATCTGATCGTGGTGGCGAGTACCTCTTGGGAGAGTTTAGGAGTTACTTATCAAAGGCTGGGATTCAATCCCAATTGTCCGCACCTGGCACACCCCAGTAGAATGGTGTGGCGGAGTAAAGGAATAGGACTCTTATGGAGATGGTTAGATCGATGATGAGTTATTCTGAGTTACCTGATTCGTTCTGGGGGTTTGCTCTGGAAACGGCAGCACACATTCTGAATTTGGTTCCATCTAAGTCAGTACCCTCTACTCCCACAGAATTATGGATTGGGCGAAAGCCTAGTCTAAGACATATTCGGATTTGGGGTAGTCCAGCACATGTGCTGAAGGGAGATGCTGGTAAGTTGGAATCTCGTATAGAAGTACGCTTGTTTGTTGGCTACCCTAAGGGAACAAAGGGTGGTTTGTTCTATAGTCCTAGAGATCATAAGGTGATCGTGAGTACGAATGCTAGATTTCTAGAGGAGGACTATGTGATGAACCACAAGCCCACGAGTAGGATTGTTGGGAAGTCGGACTTGGAAGTCCACTGCATACAAGAGGAGATACCACAAGTCACTGCACCGCGTGTCACAGAGCTTACACAGGAGGCACCTCGTTGTAGTGGGAGGGTTGTTAGACAACCCGAGAGATTCATGTTCTTGGGAGAATCTTCTGATTTAGTCCCTGGAGAACATGAACTTGATCCCTGGACATATGACGAGGCACTCCGAGATAGAGATGCGGTATCTTGGCAAATAACGATGAATTCAGAGATAGAATCTATGGATTCTAATCAGGTCTGGGAGCTAGTAGAACCACCCGATGGTGTGAAAGCCATTGTATGCAAGTGGATCTACAAGAGAAAGAGAGGAGTAGACGGGAAGGTTGAGACCTTCAAAGCTAGGCTTGTTGCGAAAGGGTATACTCAGAAAAAGGGTATCGATTATGAGAAGACTTTTTCGCCAGTAGCTATGCTTAAGTCTATCCGGATTCTCTTATCTATAGCTGCTCATATGGATTATGAGATTTGGCAGATGGATGTCAAGATAGCTTTCCCTAACGGAAGTCTTGAGGAGAACATCTATATGCGGCAACTAGAGGGATTCATTGCTAAAGGCAAAGAGCATCTAGTGTGTAAGCTTAATCGGTCCATTTATGGATTAAAACAAGCTTCCAGATCTTGGAACATCCATTTTGATGAGGTAATCTAGTCATATGGATTTATTCAAAGTCCGGATGAGCCATGTGTATACAAAAGATGTGACGGAAACGTAGTGGTATTTCTTGTACTATACGTAGATGACATTTTGTTAGTTGGCAACAATATCAAAGTGTTATCAGACGTAAGGGTATGGTTGTCCAAACAGTTTGACATGAAGGACTTGGGAGAAGTGGGACACATCCTTGGGATCAAAGTTATAAGGGATCGCAAGAAAAGGATGTTGTGCTTATCTCAAGCTTCATACATAGACACTA
Organism: Wurfbainia villosa; assembly: GCA_025175895.1. NCBI lineage: Eukaryota > Viridiplantae > Streptophyta > Magnoliopsida > Zingiberales > Zingiberaceae > Wurfbainia > Wurfbainia villosa. The sequence continues at coordinate 27,962,082 of CM046000.1, read as the reverse complement.
TCCTTGCTCGTTTTAGCATGCGAACTCCAAGAAGGTTTTCTACCTTTTAGGCATGGAGTTCCTTTATCTAAAGAGATGTGTCCCAAAACATCAAAGGAGATAGAGGAGATGAAGCGGTTCCTTATGCTTGTGATAGGAAGCCTCATGTATGCTATCTTATGTACGAGACCGAATATCTCTTTATCGTGGGCATGGTTAGCAATATCGAGTAATCTGGGACATGGACATTGGGCTGCGGTAAAGCATATATTGAAGTACACGAGAAGGACTAGGGATTATATCTTTGGTTTCTGGGCGGATCAATTAGTCCTCTGGGTTACATGGATTCTGATTTCCAATCAGATAGGGATAACAGTAAGTCTACCTCGGGGTTTGTGTTTACTTTTGGAGGTGGAGCCATAGTATGGAGGAGTGTCAAGCAGAAATGCGTGGCGGACTCTACCATGGAAGCTGAGTATGTGGCAGCCTCTGAGGCAGCCAAGGAAGCTGTATGGCTCAGGAACTTCTTGATGGACTTGGATGTGATTCCTGGTTTGCCCAGAACTATCACAATTTATTGTAATAACAGTGGTGCAGTTGCAAACTCGAAGGAACCACGAGCCCATAAGGCGAGTAAACACATAGAGTGCAAGTACCACCTGATACGAGAGATCGTAAAGCGAGGAGAAGTAGCTATCGCCAAGATTGCATCAGAGGATAACCTGGCGGATCCATTCACTAAGGCCCTTCCAGCGAAAGCGTTTGATAGGCATGTGGAGGACATGGGGATCAAATGTATGGCAGTGTGATGACAGCATAGTCTTTTAGTATAAGTGGGAGATTGTTAGAATGTATACTGAAAGCCAAGCTCTTTTTGTATGAACATTTTTATTTTGAAATAAGAATCACATGGTCATTGTTTGTACTTTATATGTGTGCATATTGTCTAATATTTTACATTGTAGATAACATGGTGCTTGGTGTGGCATAGAAGATCATGTTATCAGTCCCTTGTAGAATATAAGTAGAGGCTCACAACCAAGATGGTTTTGGACAAACCATTGGCATGGTTGTAGTGTAGCTTGGTATTGTTTTGTCTTGAACATAGAGTTACACTAGTACACTTAGGTGTATTGAGCAGGACCGACATAGAGGTGATTTAATTTATTGCTGACTACATAATTGAATCGGACCTCGGATATTATGTTGTACATGCTCTTAATCCCGATATAATAACGGGCACATGTACTTAGTATTTATTTCTTTGATTTACCAGTGGGTGAGATTTAGATGGATTAAATCAATATGCCCGGTAAGTTGGGAAATGATATTATTTACATGGTGTGCCGTTGATTATAGGAGGAAACCGTGTCCTATATATTAGGTTGATGATGTCCCCTTGAGGAGCTCATAAGGTTCATCATGTAAACCCAGCTGGTTGACTTAGTAAACATGATGATAAGGTTGAGTGGTACTACTCGAGGAGTTAGATGTTAATTGATTGATGGTCAGTAAATCAATTAATTAACGGACATTCAATATCTTAAACACGGGGAGATGGATGTACAAATAATATGTGGAGCCCATATTAATTTATGGGGGTTGGTGAGGTAATTCAATGATGATCCTCTAGTGGAATGGAACATCATTGATGGATCAAGTTTGTGTGGTTCCGATCCATCGGGTGGCTAAGATCCAACTCCTCCTAATGGTCCCTATCGTAGCCTAATATAATCCTCATGAAGTCTAGATCCAAGGATGGAAAACAAAACTCTAGAACCGACGGTTGAGATTAAATCTCTAGATCCGATGGTGGAGATTAAATCTCTAGAACCGACGGTTGAGATTAAATCCCTAGAACCGACGGTTAAGATTAAATCTCTAAAACCAATGGTTGGGATTAAACCCTAGATCTGACGGTTGGGATGAAACCCTAGATCCGACGGTTGGGATTAAACCCTAGATCTGACAGTTGGGATAAAACCCTAGATCCGACGGTTGGGATGAAACCCTAGAACCAACGGTTGAGATTAAATCAAGGCTTAAGCCTAACTCTATAAAAGGGAGACTTAAGTGGGCGGAAAAGATAGTTGGTTTTCTTTTGAGAGATTAGGGTTTTGTCTACCTAAGCTTGGGCGGCAAGAAACCCTAAGGGAATTAGGGTTTTGGGCGGCTAGAGTTTTGGAGAAGATTGGGCGGCTAGAAGTGGGAGGCAAGGCTTTCTTCTTCCTAGGGTTTTGGCCAGCGCCCTTCTTCCTCCTCTCAACCCTTTGCCGGTGCTCTTCCCTTCTTCCTCATCTCCTTGGCCGGTGGAAACAAGGGCTAGGTTTTATCCTTGGATCTCTTGGCCGGCGCCCCCTTCTTTTCCCTTTTGGTGGCCGGCGGCAACTTTGCTCCAAGGTTGGCCGGCGCTCAAGAAACTACTCCTTGGCCGGCGGTTATATCAAGCTCCTTGGCTTTGTGGCCGGTTCTAGAAAGGAGAAGGATTTTTTGTTTGGTTCTTCTCTTTGTTCGGATAGAGCAAGGAAAGGAAGAACGTGATCTAGGAGGCTTCTACTCGTGGAGGATCTTCGCCCACACGACGTCCACGAGGAGGATAGGACATACGATAGAAGATCGAGAGGTATAAAAGTTTTACAACTTTTATTGATCTTTGCATTTTCTTATCTTTATGTTAGTATGTGTTGATTATACTAGTTTGCATTTGCATGTATTTGTATAATCCTGGACCCCGAAGACAAACACAAAAACCGGTGATCCGTCCGTCGTCTCTTCCGCGGCTAACCAACTAGAAGAGTTGGGTTGCTTGAACAACTAGTTTGTTCAAGCGATCACTCAAGTTGTTAGCACGACGACGAAATGGTTGTGCTTAGGAAATTCATCCCATCCGGATTAGTTTTTTCATTAGTGAAAATTTTAATCCGGGGACATGGGAGCCAATGAGCCTCCGAAGCAATTCCTACATGAAGGGGCCAATGCGGTTTAACTCCTCTTTGGACAAGCCACATTGAATGATTTGGGTCGCCTTGGCATCGATTTCCACTTGTCTTTTCATGGCATTAGTCCATTGATCATAATCCAATGATTCACCCACTTCATTAGTAGGAAGCGTGAATCCGGTTTGCATTATGATCCACATCTCGATTTGGGTCTTTAGGAAGCACTCCATCCGACCCTTCCCATAACGGAAGTCATCTCGATTGTAAAATGGAGGTCGGACGGTGCTAAACCCTTCGAGATGGGTCATTTAGACAAAAGAAAAAAAAATGCGTACCTCGCAAAAGAAAAACAACCAAAATGTACCAAGACTTTTCGTCTTGGATTAGTAGTGCGGGAGAGCGGATTTAAGTTAAACGAAAATCTCGAAAAGACAAAAAAATAAGAAAAAAAACTGTAAGAAATTTCTAGATTAGTGGTTTCACCAAATCATAGCGCCCCCAGCTCTGATACCAATTGTCGGATTGTTTTGAGCGCTAGAGGGGGGTTGATTAGCGCAAAACAAATTCTTCTTTTTCGTTCAATAAAGACACGAGTTTAGTGCAGTGGAAAGTAAAGTAAGACACAAGAAATTTACTTGGTTCATAGCCTATAGTTGCTAATCCAAGGCCCTAATGGTCCTAGATCATGTACGAAGGGCAATCAACTATAATACTCCTCCTCGTTAGAGGTAGGAGTGAACGAGTACAAGAAGATACAAAAACCTTGAGGTAGAGGGACACTCCCCCTCTCCTCTTTACGATTAAAGCTCCGGAAATATAAACTTTAAAAATAATATACTGAGTAGACGACTTTAAGTATTACCAACGACTTGAGGAGTTGAAGCTTGAGCTTGGGTCGTCAGTGTTTCGGCAGTGCTTCGTCGTCGTAGAGTTGTTGGAGAGTCACGGCGTTAAGGGAGAAATTTGGAGCACTTAGAATTCTTAAAATGGTGAGGAATGGACCTTATTTTATAGCCCTAGAAGTCCCCTCCTCAAGCACATCAAGATTCTACATCAATGGCCACCTCACCCTTGAAGAAAGGGATGAGTTTTGACTCTCCTCAAAGTTGATCCTTGATCAACGGTTGAACTGATTCATTGGTCGATTGAACTGATGGCCCAGCAGTTGAACTGATCCTTGGCCGATTGAAATAATGGATAGCAGTTGAACTGATCCTTGGCCGGTTGAACTGATGGCCAAAATTTTTGACTGCAATAAAGAGTTAGCACGAAATATAAGTGAATTTGATGGTCACTTGTTGTCCGATCTCGAGATAGACCTTCCATGGGAAGTCTTGGTCGGATCGTCGCCTAAGGATGTCCCCGTACGAAGGACATGACCTCACTTCACTTTACTCACTCGAGCTTACCTCAACATTTACCTTTGAAGCCTTGCTTTCGATCTCCACCTGAGGTCTTCGGCTCCCTCCGAAGTCCTCCCAATGTCACCCGACCACCACGGTTCCCTCCGAGTGTCGCTGACCTTCAGCTTAGCTTAGCATTTCTGCCCACTTGATTCAGCTCATGAGATAACAAAATAACCTTGACTTTGTGTCTTTGCCATAATCAAAACATAGGTTCGATTATCTAGTGCCTCTGCACCAACAATCTGAACTTATTCAAGGCACCAATATATAAAAGGAGGGTAGGACACAAACCCTACATCAATGAATAAACTCCTAAGTGCTCCTGCTCTCCTGTCGTGATTCTTCGTGCTACAACGCTACTCTGACCGTGCATCCTCTACAATTCATTGTCGGTACTTTATTTAATTATTACTTATTATTTGCTCAGAGAGAGGTAGGTTTGTTATCTTTTTCTCTACATATTTTGTAATCGATTATCTCTTACCTCCAACGAGGAAGAACTTTTAGTGATTTGCCCTTCGGAACCGATCGAGGATCGCAGGGCCTTGGATTAGCAGCCGGTGGGTTATGAACCATGTAAAACCCCATTATGTCTTTTGTGTTTTTACTTTTAGTGTCTCCGTTGCGTTTACTTTGTTTTTAGAAAAGAAAAGAAAAGTTTTTCAAATGCTATTCACCCCCCCCCCCCTACCGTTTTCTCAATCCTACATTTGGTATCTGAGTGGGGGCGCTCAGATTCGGTGCAACCACTGATCGAGCATTCTTTTCTTTTGTTTATTTGATTTTAATTATCTCCTGCACTACTAATCCAAACCAAGTCTTGGGACTTTTTGTTTTTGTTTTTAAATGCAAGTATTGGAAGATCATTAACCGAGATAACCATGGAAGAGCATCCCACAAGGCCTAAAGGGAACAATGTGAATTTAAACTTTAAATTCCATATTATTTGTTTTAAGTGCAGGGAGAGAGGACACTATAAAAATAAGTGTCCTACTCGTAAGACTCGGACAACACAACCGACGGCAAAGAAGGCACCAATGCCAAAAGCCCGGAGGAACAAGGAGCACATCATGTGCTTCAGGTGCAAAAGGTTTGACCATTACAAGAATTGGTGTCCAGAGAGGAAGATTAGGTCCACAGAATTAGGGGATGCAACCAAGGTTAGTAAAAATTTTGTTAATTCAAGTTTTAAAATGCATGATGATTTAGATAAATTATGTGTTAAATCTAATAATACTAAACCTAAGAACATAGTTGATTGTTATTCAAATAATATGGGTCAATCAATTAACACAATTCCTAATTTAATTAATAAAAAATTAATTAATTCAGGTTTAATTAGTTTAAATAATAATAATATTATTGAAGAAAATGATCAAATTAATCTGACATTTGATAAAATTAATCAAAATCTTAATCAAATTTTTAGTTTAATCAACATAGATCTAGATCAAATCAAGAATAAAATCAACCTAAGACTTAATCAGAATAATCAAAGCCTATATCAGAATAATCAAAATTTAGGACAGAATTATCAAACCCTAGATTTGATTAATCAAGATAGTTCCCAATTAAAAAAATTATATTTTGAAAAATTCAACCATAAAAAATTCGAAATTAAATTTAAAAAATTCCAAATCTAATCTGAAAAATTCAAATAATTATACTTTGAAAAATTCTAATAATATTATCTTGAAAAATTCTAATAATTCTACTTTAAAAAATTCTAATAATCTTATCTTGAAAAATTCTAATAATTCTTTTTTGAAAAAGTCTAATAATCCTATCTTGAAAAATTCTAACAATTCTATTTGAAAAATTATAATAATTATATTAAATCTATTTTAAATAATTTATAATCTAACTTAATTAAGGATTCAATATTAAATAATCAAACTAGTAAAATTAGTTATAATAAAGTACCATTTGATTATATACAAATTAATAATTTAGTAATTAAACCTTCAACTTTTAGAAATTCAATAAATAAATATATAAACTTGGGTTACAAGTCTAAGTTAACCAAAAAATAATACTCTAAAATTTGTAAACTAATTATCATAAAGTACCTTATAACTATGGAACAAATAAAAGTCTACCCTGTTGGTGCAATCGGCCCAGGTCACGATTGACCAGACTCGATCTTGACTCGAGTAGTGTTTTGGTGTTTGACAAAGATTTGACCATTGTTTGATAATGTGTTGATTATATGGTTGACATAGGATTGACCATATGATGGAGAAGTCCAAGTGGGACACTTGGCAATCAGAAAGTCCAAGTCTTGTATACTTGGCATGGGAAGTCCAAGTCTTGGGTACTTGGCAATTGGAAAGTCCAAGCATGGGATTGGAAAGTCTAACATAAAGTTGGCAAGGAAAGTCCAAGCATGGGTCTTGGCATTTGGAAAGTCCAACATGGAGTTGGCATGGAAAGTCCAAGGGTGTAGACTTGGCCACGTAAGTCCAAGTGTGTAGTCTTGGGGTAAAAGTCCAAGTCATGGGTACTTGGCATTTGAGAAAAGTCCAAGGGTGATATATTGGCGGCGTGAAGTCCAAGCGATAGTCTTGGCGGCATAAGTCCAAAGTTTGGCGGAATAAAGTCCAAGCATGTGTCTGTAGGGGATCGATCGGCCGGCTAGAGGGGGGTGAATAGCCCTCTTTCGTTGGATGAAGTAATTTGCTCGTCTACGAAGAGATTAGCGCAAGCAGAATATGCAAATACAAATAAATAAAGACAAAGCAAAAGATAAACAAACAATGCTAACACAAGGTCGTAACGTGGTTCACGGCTACGCCGCTAATCCACGATCCCGATTCATCCAAGGTGAATCACTCCTTTGCCAAATCCACTATTCTCTCCTTTGCACCAAGCTAGGTGGAAGTAACCTCTTTACAATCTCTCTTCTTACAATAGAATGGGAATAAAGCAAGTAAGAAGAGTAGAAATCTCTTAGGGCACTTTGGGAGAAGGTTAGAGCATAAGCATTAGGTTCCCAAAGCCCCACACCCTTCCTCTTTATAGAGGAAGAGGGTTTCTTCCCGTTGACACAGGAGCAGTCGACTGATGACCCTATCAGTCGACTGATCCTGTAGTCGTTGCCCAATAACGACTATTTTCCACGTTGGATTTCATCCAACGCACTGGCATCAGTCGACTGATATTGCCATCAGTCGACTGATGCTCGATCAGTCGAGTGCTCCGCGAGCTCGACTCCATTTTGTGCCCGTGCATAGTGCTATCAGTCGACTGTCATCCCTTAGCAGTCGACTGATGTCGACTTCAGTCGACTGCCAGTCCATGGCAGTCGATTGCCAAGCATAAAACACTAGTCTTATTCCAGTCGAACTCCGTTCGACTCAGAGCAGTCGACTGTCATTCCATGGCAGTCGACTGATGTCGGGAAATCTCATCCGATACTTAGCCAAATGGCCAAGTTTCACCTAGGAGCTCTACCCCTTTCCCGGGTTACATTCGCTCACTCTCATCCCTCGGAGTCCTTCGCCTTTGAAGTTATCTTCGTCCGGCCACGTCCCTCGGATGAGCCAAGCGCACTGCTCTGCAGCGCCATCCTTCGCGTCTCGCCCTGAAGTCTACTTCCTCCGGCTTCACTCCAAGCTCCTCGTCCGACGGTCCCTCGGATGCTCCAAGCGCACGGCTTCCGCAAAGCCATCCTTCACCGACTCAAGGACCGAGTCATGAGAGGTGAAACTCGCCAAGGCTCCATGTGCGAATTACTAAGTCCTGCAAGACTCACACACATATCAAATCATAATAACAATCTAACTTAAACCCTTTTCCACACACATCAAAACCTTATCATGGCAAGAGATTTCCCTAACAGTATCTTAGCAGCATAAGCCCAAATGTACCTTAGCGGTATAGACCAACTTAGCATGACAATACTCGATGGAAGCACCTGAAAGCTAGCATATGGATGAACAAATCATGGATTTCTTGAAAGGATCTGATAGGCGTGAGGCTGATTAAAGTGACTAGAAGGCTTAGGTCTAGGCTAAGGGTGGTCTAGCAAATATGAGGGCATCATACTTAGGGTAAATCTCATGGTTGAGGTTTAGCAGTCGACTGGGGTTATGGACAAGTCGACTAGTCAAGTGTTTTGACACTTGGCAACCGAGTCAACCCTGGGCAGTCAACTAGAATTATGACTAGTCGATTGCTATGAATCGACTGGCAATCGACTCTGACTGCATGGCCTTGGCAGTCGACTGGCCTTGAGCAGTCAACTGCCATGGAGGGCAGTCGACTGCTGGTTGAGGACACGGGCACAGAAAGCCCAGTAGATGACTGAGCAATCGGCTATGGGCTTGGCAGTCTACTGATGGTAATGGAAATCGACTATCAGTGTATCCATTGGAGTTTTTCCAACGTAGATCAAGTCGTTGTCTCATAATGGCTACAGGAGCAATCGACTGATGGGTATGAGTCAGCCATGCGTGAAATTAGCTCGATGCAGGTTATAAAAGAAACTCGAGAAGGAGGATTTTGTAGCTATTTTTGCGATGATTTTGGAGGGGAATTGTTGCTGCATTCTAGATCTTCAAAAGAAATCCAAAGCAATCAATAAGAAAGCAATCTAAAGTCCTTTGTGTAAAGTTTTCTTTATTTGTATTTGTGTATTTCTTAGTTTACTTGTAGTATTTTGTTGTATTACTATTGTAATCATTTGTACGAGGTTTCTCCACCTCCGGTGTGTCACCGAGAAGGAGTGTTTTGATTAGTGGTGTGTGCATCACTAAAGCTCGCTATCAACCTCGCCCCGTGGAGTAGGAACTAGGGTTCTGAACCACATTATATCGTTGTGTCATTATTCTTGTGTATTCGTGTTTGTCTTCATATTGTATATCTATATTCCACTGCGTACTAACAATTGTGTAGAGACAAGCACGATCAAATTCCATCAAGCAACAAAATCGCTATTCACCCCCCCCCCCCTCTAGCGACGTACGATCACCCTACAATTAGTATCAGAGCTTGGAGCTCTTCTATGGACCAACTGCTATGGGAGCATCACTAGAGGGTGAAGAGGAAGATGGAGGAGTCACGTTTTAAACTAGGTCGTGACATCAACACACCTCCTCCGTACGAACTTTTTGGAGTTAAAGGATTTGATCAATGGAGGAGTTGGATGAAGCATTTCTTAATGATAGACATCGAATAGTGGTTCATCATACTAGACATATTTGAACTTCCAAGGGGTCCAAAAGGAGGATATCTCAAGAAGAAGAGATGGACCCAAGACCAACTCCGAAAATCCAAAATAAATGACAAGGTAATCGATATGTTAGTTGGTTCAATACCTAATGGTTTATTGTCCAAGATAGGTGAATTTCAAGATGCCATGGAGCTTTGGAGGAAATTGGCAAAGCTCCATAAAAAACCCTCAATGGATCAAGAAAGAAAGGAGCCCAAGGTACAAGAATGCTCATCGGCTCAATTGGAGAAGGAGACTGAAGATGCAAGTTCATCTTCACAAGAGTGTGAGAATTCGAAGGTTGAGAGGCCATCAACATCCGAGGAAGAACAGGTAGAAGCCTCCACCTCTTGGATTGAGGGGGAGGAGAGACCTTCCATGCTGGAGCAAGAAGAACATGAACCATCTACCTCCGGTCGAGAAGAAAAGGTAGTTCAAATTTCCCTTACCATGGAAGGTAACTTAAACATTGTAATTAAAAATTAGAATCACATAATGTGTTTTGAGTGTAGGGAAGTCGGGCATAACAAGAGTAAGTGCCCAAAAAGAGTCAAGAAGACTCAACATGCACCAAAAGTTCAAGAAAAGCCTAAGGATGCTGGAGCCCCAACAATCAAGAGCAAGGAGCATGTAATTTTCTTTAGTGCAATCAAAGAGGGCATTATAGAATTCAATTCCCTAGGGGGAGGAAGCAAACCAAGGGCGAATAAGAAGCTTCACATGTAGGGGGAGCTTCTAAAGCAAACCCTAAGGTATATTTTAATAATGCACCTTCAAATCTTAATGTTAAAAAACTTACTTTTAATTCACTTGCAATTGTGCATAATCATAAGGAGCATGCTAGAAATGATAGATTTTATTGCTTAGGTGCAAAATCTTGTAATTTTAGGGCTAAGGACAAATCTAGAACAAATACCCCTAAAACAATTCTACCTAGGGAAACTATTAGGAAGGTAGAGGAGCATTTAGGCATTAACCCTAAGAATGGTAAGCATATGCCTAAAAGGAAGAACAATGCCCAAAGATTAAATGAAAATTCAAAAATTGGGCAATTAGAGTTAGAAAATCAAGTTTTGAGGTCAAAACTTGATAAATTAGATAAGACCCATAGGAAAATGCAAAATTCAATGCAAGGGTCAAATGGACAAAACTTAGGGTCTAGAAAACAAGAACCATCTAGGGGCAAGAAAGGTTTAAGTCACAAAACTAAGCCCAAGAAGACCTACCATAGTATTCCATTCGATTATGGAACCATCTCTAGGTCTATGAAAACCAAGGTTACTAGGGAAGCTATCCCTAAGGTTAACCATGGTAGATGCCTAGTGGCCAAGGTTTCTATGAACCCTAGGAAAGCCACTAAGAAGGTCACAAGGGAAGTTATCCCTAGAGTTGACCTAGGCAAGACCCAAATGACCAAGGCTTCAAAGCCTAGGAGGGTCATTAAGAAGGTATCAAGGGAGGTCATCCCTAGTGAATACCTAATTAACCCAAGGAGCTTCAATAGGTATTGGGTTCCTACGAGCGTGATCGATTCACGCTAGATGGGTTAGGGTGTGTCAACCCTAAGTGGATAGGTAGTTAACCTAACCATGGTAGAGTTGACACTTTAGGTCATTTCCAAGGTAATGTGATACTTTGGAAATGTGATTAGAATTTATTCCTAAAAGATTTTAAGATGCGCCAATGTAATTTGAGGAGTATGAAAAATTGATCAAGTTGGCACAATTAGGTTTAGAAGTCATAGTGTGTCATTTTGGGTTTTTGGCACACTTGGTAGATTTGGTTATTATAGCAAAATGTGCTTAATCCTAACAAATGATAATTAATACTAAAACTTAGGTATTATTATACCTTCATATTTTATTTGCCATGATTTATTTGTCATATGCCATGTCATGACATCATATTTCATTTTAATCATTAAATGTCATGATAATATTTAGTTTTAGTTTTTATGTCATGAATACTTAGGTTTAAGTTCTTATGCCATGACATCATGATTATTGGCACATGTTTCTATTTATGCTATCTTGTATGTCATAATCATCATTCATGTATGTAAGTGAATTAAAATTGATTTAAGGACTATGGCATTATTTGAAGTCCCATATATAAGGGAATCAAATAGTGTTGCCTAGAAAAATATATGAGACCTTAGTCTAGGAATAACCAAAACCCACATCTCACATTACATTGATATGTGTGTGTATTTATACACCCTAGATACATGTGAGATGTTAGGAAAATTAGTTAAGTTCAAAGTGCATAGTTTTTGCATCTAGATGAACTCAAACTCATCTTAATCATAGGTATAAATCATGAGGAAAGCTAGCATACAAGTCATGTATACTTAGCCCATAGACCATAATTGAAATTAAGGTTTTAAAAATATTTCAAAATCATTTAGAAAAACCTTGGTGTAGTCTATCTTTTGATAGAACTCACCATTGACGATGTTGATACAAAGTATGCTCAAAACATTGAAGTTTTTTTTTTTTAAACTTTGTATCAATTTCACTATTTTATGGGTAGTATATTTTGTTGGTGCAATCGGCCCGGGTCATGATTGATCAGACTCGAGTTTGACTCAAGTAGTGGTTTGATCTTAGTGTTTTGATGTTTGACATTTGGTTGACTAGATGGTTGACTTAGGGTTGACTATGATGGAGAAGTCCAAGTGGGACACTTGGCAATGGAAAGTCCAAGTCTTGTGTACTTGGCATGGAAAGTCCAAGTCTTGGGTACTTGACATGGAAAGTCCAAGCATGGGTATTGGCAAGGGAAAGTCCAAGCTTAAGTCTTGACAATTGGAAATTCCAACATGGGTTGGCATGGAAAGTCCAAGCATGGGTCTTAGCAAGGGAAAGTCCAAGCTTGAGTCTTGGCAAATGCTGATGTAATTGAGAGGTGTCCTAAGGCAATCGCCTTAGAAGTTATTAATAAAATTCACTATTGAGTATACATTATCTATGTATTTGATTGGATCTTAAACTCATATACTGAAGTCCACAATACGGTGCATAGCATAAGAGAAATTGTGATTGGATCATAATTAGTGGGTATCTCATCATGTGTAAATATGCAAGTATTGAAACTATCCCTAGTCAATGAATTGATGAGATTGGACATCATCAATTCTATGAGACTAGCACATGTTATGCTCCTTGGTTTATCCAAGCATTCGGTACTCATTGAATGGAAGCACAGGGATGCTGAGAGTGAACATGTGGATGCTAGTCATGGTAACTAGTTCATTGGAGTGATCTGCTATGAGACTTCATATGGTTCTATATGTCATTGAAGATCTCATTGCGGCTTGAGTCCGAGCTTCCTTAGACTTGAGGTATTCAAGTCACCTTGATCATGCCGCCTTGTACTTTGACTTCTTCGCAGCCATCTACATAGCAGGTGTAACTCCGGGATGATTGGGTATAAGCCAAAGTGATCGAAGGTGTTTGAATAGCCAACAGAGGATTCACCACTCCTGATAAAGGAGATGTATACCCTAGGCCTCTTGTCAGGATTGTTACTCAAAAGTCTCTGGCCAGAGCAAGCATGTTAAGAAGATGGTCTTCTTGGGAACATGTAAGAGTAACTTGAATCCACAGGACAAGAAAATTAACTTGGGCTAGGTGTGACGTAGTCATCCTATTGGGGACGAACACAGAGACCATGTCCTGAACCAAGTGGGTATAGGATGAGTGAAAAGAACAAGACACGAACAACTGTAGCTGCTGAAGGGTTCAGAAAATGTTCTGAAGTCGATTTAGACTTTCCGATTAATTGGGGGTCATGATGTACTGCTAGGTACCACTCATGATCTATTCATAATTAAAGGGTTAATTATGAATGGCCAACATAACCGGGAACTTATTGGGTCACACGCACTACAAGTGATCTCGAGATGTAAAAAAAGTCTGAGAATGAGATTCTCGTTGAAAGAGGATATGTCTGGTTGGACCAGGCCAAGGGGGTGCGAAACGGAGGCTATGGAACCTCCTATGACTTTGTTGGAATTAGCATGGCTATATCGCACTTAAACGAAGTCAAACGAACCATACAAAGCCTCACACAGTGGTGCCTAACTTGGCACGGGTCGTGCCTGGCTCTGGCCGCAAATTGACAAAGTTTGGGCTACCCCAGAGAGACACATGGCCAGGCCATGTGTTTTCACACGGCCATGTAAATCCACACGGCCAGGCCATGCGAAAACACACGACCATGTGAATCCACATGGTCAGGCCGTGTGAATCCACATGGTCGTGTCGAGTCTCCGTCGATTTTGAAGATTTCTCTTTATAGAAATTCCTAGGTTGTTCTTACCTTAATTATGGAATAATTATGGTAAGATATGTTCTGTTTAAACCTCCTAAGATGACCTAATCAAGAGATATATAAATATATCCCTTGATAATCTTTGGCTAAGGTTTTGGTTTTTAGGTTTTCCCTTAGTAGCCATCATCGCTCTCATCTCTCTCCTCTTCCCTTGTCTCCACCGGTTGGCTACCACCAATCGGAGACAAAGACTTACTGCTCTAGGAGTTGTCTCAGGTGATCCCGGTGTGGATACTGATAGAGGCAAGGCCCGTTGGTCTTGCTTATGTTTTCGACGGATTCAAAAGAATCCCGAAGGTATAACTTCTCTTTCTCCTTGCATGTTTTCATGTGATTTTGCCAAAACAAGTTTTCCTGACCCCCAGGGGATGTCTGGGATGTAATAAAAATTGTTTTTATTCTCTTATTCTGCTGCGCAAGATCCTAGAATCTCCAACAAATGGAAAGTACAACATGAGTTGGCAAGGGAAGTCTAAGGGTTGATATTGGTGGCGTAAAGTCCAAGCGGGAGTCTTGCCAGCATAAGTCCAATGGTTTGGTGGCGTAAAGTTCAAGCGGTAGTCTTGGCAGCGTAAGCCCAAATGTGCTTTGGCGGTGTAGACCAACTTAGCATGACAATAGTCGATGGAAGCACCTGAAGGCTAGCATATGGACGAACAAGTCATGGATGACTTAGAGGGATCCGATAGGCATGAGGCTGACGGAGGTGGCTAGAAGGCTTAGGTCTAAGCTAAGGGTGGTCAAGCAAGTATGAGGGCATCATACTTGGGGTTAAACCTCATGGTTGAGGTTATCAGTCGACTGGGCTTTAAACCAGTCGATTGGCCAAGTGTTTTGACACTTGGCAGCTGAGTCGATTTGTGGCAGTCGACTAGGATTATGACCAGTCGACTATGTTGGTGCAATCGGCCCAGGTCACGATTGACCAGACTCGAGTTTAACTCGAGTAGTGTTTTGATGTTTGACATTGATGTCTGAAATTGATGTCTGACATGTGTTGGGGAGATTAGTGCAATCGACCTAGGTTAGTATTTGATGTTTGACGATGGTTTGACCATTGTCATGGAAAGTCCAAGTGGGACACCTAGCATTGGGAAAGTCCAAGTCTTGAGTACTTGGCATGTAAAGTCCAAGCATGGGTCTTGGTAAGGGAAAGTTCAACATGGGTTGGCAAAGAAAATTCCAAGCATGGGTCTTGGCATGGAAAGTCCAACATGGGTTGGCAAGGGAAAGTCCAAGCTTAAGTCTTGGTATTTGGAAAGTCCAAGGGGAATATTGGCGGCGTAAAGTCCAAGCGGGAGTCTTAGCAGCATAAGTCCAATGGTTGGCAGCGTAAAGTCCAAGCGGGAGTCTTGGTAGCGTAAGTCCAATGTGTCTTGGCGGTATAGATCAACTTAGCATGACATAGCCGATGGAAGAACCTGAAGGCTAGCATATAGATGAACAAGTCGTGGATGACTTGGAGGGATCCGATAGGCGTGAGGCTGACGGAGGTGGCTAGAAGGCTTAGGTCTAGGCTAAGGGTTGTCTAGCAAGTATGGGGGCACCATACTTGGGTTAAAATATCATGTTTGAGGTTGGAAGTCGACTGACAATTTGACCGGTTCGATTGTCATGAGTCAACTAGAGCTCGACTGTCATTTAAGGGATGAAAAGGCTCTGGCAGTCGACTGCTCATTGGAGCAGTCGACTGATGGGCTGATCAGTCGACTCTGCCAATGTTGGCAGTCGACTGATGAGAGTCATGTTGGAACTTTTCTAGCGTGGATCGAGCCATTGTCTCACAATAACAGTGTTGACAGTCAACTAGGGCCTTATGGCAGTCGACTGATAGGCGTGAAAATAGCCCGAGTGTAGGTTATAAAGGCAACTCGAAAGGGAGGTTTTGGCAGTGATTTCTTGAGCATTCTTGAGGTGATTTACTGGTGCAAATCATGGTCTTCAAGCATGATTCAAGCGATCAACAACCAAGCATCCAAGTTCACATTTGTAAAGGTTTTCCTTACTTGCATTTGTGTAGTTTACTTGTATTTGCTTGTATTTCATTCTTATTGTTGTAAGAACTGTTGTAAGAGGTTTCCTCCACCTCCGGATTGTTCCGATAAGGAGAGTTTATTGTGTAGTGGTGTGTGGTTGCATCGCTAGGGCTCTTACGAGCCCAATCTGTGGAGTAGGAACCGTACGGTTCCGAACCATGTTACATCGATTGTCTTGTGTATTGTGATTGTATATTTGTATTGTATTTTCCATATTATGCTGCGTACTAACAATCATAGGCAAGCATGATCGAATTCCTCCATCGACGAACGACGCTATTCACCCCACCCCCTCTAGCGATCACGAAAGGTCCCTACAATTGGTGTCAGAGTGAGGCCGCTCTTTTACGGACTAACAACCAAGAGTGCACCGCTAGAGAGCAAGAAGATGGAGTTTGAAGAATAACTAGGATGGGACATCAACACACCGGTCCCGTATGCACTTTATGGACGAGAAGGCTTCAATTCATGGAAGAAAAGAATTGAAGACTTCATCATGATGAAGGATTTTGAAGAATAGTCCATTTTGATGGAAGGATTTGAATATCCTAGAGGACCAAAAGGTGGATACCTCAAGAAGAAGAGATGGACTGAAGAACAAGTTCAAGCCTTCGAGAAAAATAAGGAGATAGTCAAATTTATTTTTGATTTGATTCCTAATGACATCTTGTGTAGCCTAGGAGATTACATGGATGTCAAGGAGCTTTGGAGCGAATTGGCAAAATATCACAAAAATTCATCACCGGTCTAAGAAGAAGAAGAAGAGGAGGAATGCTCATCCTCTCAAGCTCAAGAAGAAGCAAGCACATCTTCATCCCAAGAGCTTGAGGATTCGGAGGTTGATAGGGAATCAACATCCGGATCAAAAGAGGAAGAAGAGATGGAAGAAGCCTCCACCTCTATGATTAAGGGGGAGGAGAGATCACCTTCCATGTCGGAGCAAGAAGAAGAGCCTTCAACATTTGGTCAAGATGAAGAAGCTCAAAATCCGGCATCGACCATCACTCTAGGTAACTCAAGAAATTTAATTCAAAATAAAATTCATATAATTTGCTTTGAGTGTAGGGAATCCGGGCACTATAAGAGCAAGTGCCCTAAGAGGGTCAAGAAGCCTCGACCGGCGCCAAAGATCAAGAATGCCGGTCCCCCAACAACTAAAAGCTAGGATCATGTCATTTGCTTCAAATGTCGACAACCGGGACACTACCGGAGTCAATGCCCAAAGGGAGAGAAGAAAACTCAAAAGGGAGCATTACAAGTAGGGGGAGCCTTGAAAGCTAACCCTAAGGTAAAATTTAATAATGCTCATTCTTTAAATTATAAGAAAAAACATGCTAGAAATAGGTAGTATTGCTTAGGAGCTAAGAGTATTAACCTTAGGAATAAGGAGAAATTTGGGACTAATATCCCTAAAAATATTTTACCTAAGGCAAGTATAAGGAAAATTGAGGACCACCTAAGTGTTAACCCTAAATGGACTAGGCATATGCCTAGGAAGGCTCATGTCCAAAGAATAGATGAAAAATCAAAAATTGGACAATTAGAGTTAGAAAATCGAGCCATGAGGTCAAGGCTTCAAAAACTTGAAAAGACCCTTGCAAAGATGCAAAATTCAACTATAGGGTCAAGTGATCAAAAATCTAGGTCTAAGAGTCAAAGTCAAAGGCCTAGGAAACAAGAACCATCAAAGGGCAAGCCTAAGTCCAAAAAGACCTACCATAGTGTTCCATTCGATTATGGAACACAACCTAGGTCTAGGAAGACCAAGGTTACTATGGAAGCCATCCCTAAGTGTAACCAAGGTGTGTGCCTAGTGGCTAGGGTTTCAAGGAAACCTAGGGAAGCTATTAAGAAGGTTACAAAGGGAGTTACCCCTAGAGTTAACCTAGGCAAGACCCAAGTGACTAAGGCTACCAAGCCTAGGAGGGTCATTAGGAGGGTATCTAGGGAGGTCATCCCTAAGGAATACCTAGTTAACCCAAGGAGCTCCAATAGGTATTGGGTTCCTAGGAGCGTGATCGATTCATGCTAAATGGGTTTAGGTGTGCCAACTTTAAATGGATGGGTAGTTAACCTAACAATGGTAAAGGTGACACTTTAGGTTATTTTCAAAGTTATGGATACCTTGGAAATAGGTTTGAGTGTTAAATCCTAAAAGAGCTTAGGATGTGCTAATACATTTTTGGGATTATGAAAAATCAATCAATTTGGCACAAATTAGGTCTAGAGGTCATAGTATGTCATTTTGGGTTTTTGGCACACTTGGGAGATAATTGACAATATGGCAAAATGGATTTAATAATAACAAATGGCAATTAATATTAAAATTTAGGTATTATATACCTTTATATTTTATTTGTCATACTTTGTTTGCCATATAACATCCCATGACATCATATTTATCATTATCATATAAAATGTAATGAGTATGTTTAGGGTTAGTTTTTAATGTCATGTATATTTAGATTATATTTTATGTCATGACATCATGATCATTGTGTTGGGATTTTCCAAGCCACAAAAACCGCTTTTTGCGTTGCGAAAATCTCGAAAGCCCGGCCATGGATCCGTGCGAAGATATAAAAATAAAACATGTATGTGTTTAAAGATCCTAGATCTACCTTAGATCTATAAGATGAGAGCATTACCCTCATAGCGACGCCCTTCGCTTATCCCGCTCGTCCAAAAGCTTTGCCGGAACTCAAGAGTGTCAAGTGAACACTCCTCTAGTGGTATCCACATGGACAAATGGTGGAGAAACACAACCTAGAGTGTGTTAGCACTCAAGGAAGTTTCGGCCAAGGAGGTTGGGAGAGCTTGAGAGGAAGAAGATCCAAGGAAGAAGAAGATGGAGTTACCACCAAAAATTGAATTCTCATCTAATGAGAAGTGGCCGGCCACTTCAATGGGTGGGGGTTACATGCATGCATATAACTCCAAGAGCCAATGGCTCTTGGTCTCCCTCATGAGGTGGCACCACATGATAAGTCTATGATGATGTGGAACATCATCATTGGCCGGCCCACATGTCATGTCACCATGACATGGCAATTAGTCAAGTCAAAATTGACCATTCATCTTCCCTCTCAAGTCAAGTCAAACTTGACCTCTTATCTCCCATGGTTGATCAAATCTAACCACTTGATTCAAGTCAATTTGATTTAATGAATCTCTATTCATTAATTTAAATTGACTCAATGAATCAAATCTAAATTAGACTCATTCAACACTTGAATCAAATTGAGTCTAACTCAATTAGTCTAATTTGGATTACTCTTAATCCAATTTAGTTCATCCCACGAACCTAATCCTCATGGTTCATCATATGAACCTAATCTCCATCTAATTACCCTTTGTGTGTGACCCTATAGGTTCTTGTAACATTGGCAATGCTCCTAAACCGATTTAGGAACATAAGCAATGAGCGGTATCTAGCAACACATCATTGCTACCCAAGTTACAAGAATGTTGAGCTCCAACATCACCTTTGTAACTACTAATTGTAACTCTCACAATATGTGACAATGTCCCTCTATCCTTGACATCTAGATTGACCAATTGAGGCATAGACCATGTCATCCTTGGTATAGTCTATATCTTGAACTCCAAGTAGACTCACTCTAATCAAATGAGCTCAATATCTCATATTGACTCATTTGGGCATGGCCATGCACTTCGTGGTCTCACTCTATCAAGAATAACGATGTCACTCCCGTCATATAGGAGGAATAGATCCCATTTACATCACTCACATCCCTCCGTATAATTTGTTACATACCCAGTAATCGCCTTTATAGTCCACCCATTTACGGGTGATGTTTGACAAAGCCAAAGTATGCAACTCCTTATGTAGGGAACCATGGTGACTTCAGGTCCAAGGACTAATAGTCATACTAATAGTCACATGAGAAAGTATATGACACTCATATAACGATCCATGATACTTTCTCATGGTGGGTCATTCAGTATACATTCTCCAATGCATACTCATGTGTCAACTTGATATCTCATATCCATGACTTGTGAGATCAAGTCATCGTGTTGACCAACATGCTAGTTTCTACGTATTAACATTGTCTCTGAATGTTAATACTTGACTAGGAATGATTAAGAGTAGTGTTCTCTATATCATCTCATTATCAATTCAACCAATCGATTGATATAGATAAGAACCTGCTACTCAAAGATGTTATTATACTTAGTAATTTGGCACCAATACAAGTAAATATAATAACCATGCCTTTATTAATAGGAATATGATACAATAAAGTCCATACAACAATCATCACATGATTATCTCTAGGGCTTTCACTAACAATCTCCCACTAGTACTAGTGTCAATCATCGTAGTATCTAATACCCAATGACCTAATGTGACCATCATGCTTTTTATATGCCAAAGCCTTGGTCAAGGGATGTGCGATGTTAGCCTTTGTGGGTACTCTACAAATCTTCACATCTCCTCTATCGATAATCTCTCGAATGAGATGGAAGCGTCGTAGTATGTGTTTGGTCCGCTGGTGTGAGCGAGGTTCCTTAGCCTGCGCAATCGCTCCATTGTTGTCACAATAGAGCTCTATGGAATATGCTATGCTAGGAACCACCCCAAGCTCAGTAATGAATTTACAGATCCAAACTGCCTCCTTTGCTGCCTCAGATGCAGCGATATACTCGACTTCTGTTATAGAATCAGCAACTGTGTCCTGCTTCAAACTCTTCCAGCTCACAGCACCACCATTCAAGCAAAACACAAACCCTGACTGTGATCTATAATCATCCTGGTCAGTTTGGAAGCTAGCATCACTGTAACCCTTTACAGCTAGCTTCTCATCACCTCCAAATATCAAGAAATATTCTTTAGTCCTTCTCAAGTACTTAAGAATATTCTTGACTGCTATCCAGTGACCCTCACATGGATCTGACTGGTATCTACTCGTCATGCTCAAAGCATACGAGACATCAGGACGAGTACATAGCATGGCGTACATGATAGATCCTATAGCAGATGCATAAGGGATCTTATCCATGCGGTCTCTCTCCTCTCTAGAAGAGGGACTTTGAGTCTTCGAAAGACTCACACCATGTGACATCGACAGAAGTCCTTTTTTGGAATTCTACATGGCAAACCGTAGTAATACCGTGTCAATGTATGTACTCTAACTTAGGCCAAGCAATCTCTTAGATCTATCTCTACAGATCTTGATGCCTAGAATACAGGCTGCTTCACCTAAGTCCTTCATTGAGAAGCACGTCCCCAGCCAAGTCTTCACAGATTGTAGCGAAGGGATGTCATTCCCAATGAGTAGTATGTCATCCACATACAATACAAGGAAGACAACTGTGTTCCCATTAACCCTCTTGTAGACACAGGGTTCATCTTTATTCTTGATGAAACCAAACTGTTTGATCGCATCATCGAATCGAAGATTCCTGCTCCGAGAAGCTTGCTTTAGCCCATAAATGGACCTTTGCAGCTCTCATACTTTCTCAGTATGTTGTGGATCTACAAAACCCTCAGGTTGTGTCATGTATATATCCTCAAGTAAGCTTCCATTCAGAAATGCAGTTTTGACATCCATTTTCCAGATCTCATAATCATGGTATGTTGCAATAGCAAGCATGATCCGAATGGACTTAAACATTGCCACTGGAGAAAAGGTTTCATCATAGTCAATACCATGAATTTGCTTGAAAGCTTTAGCCACCAATCGGCCCTTATAGGTATGTGTAAGTCCATCCATGTCAGTCTTTCTCTTAAAGACCCACTTACACCCAATGGGTTTGACCCCTTCAGGTGGATCAACCAAAGTCCATACTTGATTGGTGTACATGGATTTCATCTCGGATCTCATGGCCTCTAGCTATTTCTCAGAGTCTGGGCTCATCACAGCTTCTTGATAGGAGGTAGGCTCATTCTCAATGATCATAACGTCATCATGGTCAAACAAGAGAAATGAGTATCTCTCAGGCTGACGACGTACCCTATAAGACCTGCGAAGAGGTAGGTCTACCTGAACAGGTGGTTGTTCCACAACTCTTTGTGCAACAACCTCATCACCCACAACACTTTGTGGTTCCTGTTCAACCTCCATCAAGGCCTCAGTGCTATGGTCCTTATCTTGAATTTCTTCAAGATTGAACATACTCTCACTAGTTTTTCTAGAAACAAAATCCCTTTTTAGAAAAACCCCAGTCTTTGCCACAAACACTTTGTGCTGATTGGGAATGTAGAAGTAATATCCCTTGGTGTCCTTGGGATATCCAACAAAATAGCATCTATCGGATTTGGGTCCCAGTTTGTCTGAGACTTGACGTCGAACGTAAGCCTCACAACCCCAAATCCTTATGAAAGACATCTTGAGATTTCTCCTTGTCCATATCGTATATGGTGTCTTTATCACAGCCTTGGATGGTACACGGTTAAGGGTAAAGGCTGTTGTGTCTAGAGCATATCCCCAAAAGGATATAGGAAGATCTGTGTGACTCATCATAGATCGTACCATATCTAATAGGGTATGATTCCTCCTTTCAGATACACCATTCCACTGTGTTGTTCTAGGAGGAGTGAGTTGGGATAGAATCCCACACTCAGCTAGATAGTCACGAAACTCATGGCTAAGGTATTCATCACCTCGATCTGATCGAAGTATCTTAATACTCTTGCCAAGCTGGTTTTGTACTTCATTCTTGAATTCTTTGAACTTTTCAAAGGATTCTGATTTATGTGTCATCAGATACACATAACCATATCTACTGAAGTCATCAGTAAATGTAATGAAGTACCTGTAACCACCTCTAGCAGCAACATTGAAAGGGCCACATACATCACTATGTATAAGTCCTAACAAGTCTGTTTCTCTTTCGCTGTGTCCACTAAAGGGAGTCTTGGTCATCTTGCCTAAAAGGCAAGACTCACATGTCTCATATGATTCAAAATCAAATGAGTCTAGCAGCCCATCCTTATGGAGCTGAGATAAGCGACTCTCATTTATGTGACATAAGCGACAATGCCAGAGATAGGTTTGGTTTATCTCATTTGACTTGAACCTTTTGGTACTTATGTTATAGATAGGGCTCTCTAAGTCTAGAAAGTAGAGTCCGTTCATTAAAGGTGCACTATAATAGAATATATCATTTAAATAAACTGAACAACATTTGTTCTTTATTATAAATGTAAATCCTTTCTTGTCCAAACAAGAAACCGAAATTATGTTCTTAGTTTAGGCAGGCACATAACAACATTCATCTAATTCTAGTACAAGCCCAGAGGGCAGAGATAGATCATAAGTTCCTACAGCAACAGCAGCAACCCTTGCTCCATTGCCTACTCGTAGGTCCACCTCGCCCTTTGTCAATGCCCTACTATTTCTCAGCGCCTGCACATTGGTACAAATGTGAGATGCACATCCGGTATCTAATACCCATGATGAAGAAATAGATAGATTGACTTCTATAACATTTATACCTGAAGTAGAAGTCTCACTTCTCTCCTTCTTAAGATCTTCCAGGTAAGCTTTGCAGTTACGCTTCCAGTGTCCAGCTTCCTTGCAGTGGAAGCAAGCCCCTTCCTTGGCCACCCCTCCTTTGGGTTTAAGTTATTTGCCTTTTCCCTTGGCTTGGGACTTTCCCTTACCTTTAGGCTTGCCCTTGCCTTTCTTCTTTTGCACCATCAAAATGGAGTCAGATTTTCACTTCTTAAGGTTGAGCTCAGCAGTTCTCAACATGATGAGCATCTCAGGCAGTGGCTTATCAATTTCATTCATGTTGTAATTCATGACAAATCGATTATAGCTTTGTGGCAAAGACTGCAAGATCAAGTCAGTGGCCAGCTCTTGGCCAAGTGGGAATCCCAATCTCTGTAAGTTTTCTACGTACCCAATCATCTTGAGTACATATGAACCTACAGGAGTGCCATCTTGCATTTTGGACCCAAACAATGCCTTAGAGACTTCATATCTCTCATGCCTTGCTTATCCTTGATATAGTTGATGAAGATGTTCAACCATATCATAAGCATTCATGAACTCATGTTGCTTCTGAAGCTCAGAGTTCATGGTCGTGAGAATTAGACATGACACATCTAATGCATCATCTTGATGCTTCTTGTAAGCATCTTTGTCAGCTTGCGAGGCAATGGGAGGAGGTGCCTCCAGAATGGGCTGCTCCAGGACGTACAGTTTTCTTTCTTGGGTGAGAATGATTCTCAGGTTCCTATACCAATCCAGGAAATTTGCTCCATTGAGCTTGTCCTTCTCAAGGACAGAATGCAGGGAGAGAGTGTTCGTGTTTGTCGACATAGTTATATACAACATACACAATGCAGAAAATTAATATCATATTCCTTTTATCATTTAATTAGGCCTTTAATCAAATGATACTCTGCCTGAATTATAGGAATTTTGTAGAATCGAGTTATGGATGTGGTCAAACCACATTACTAGATTCATACAAACTAACTATAATTTCTGCGGGACAAGATCCAAATCATACTAAGCCTTGAGTTAGCTTTGGCTAAATTGCCCAAGACTTAGTATGATCGGTGGGTAACACATTACCGATTAAATCTCTATGCAACTCTTGTTTATAGGATCAAGACCCACATTTACAAAAGACCTTGAGTTAGCTTTGGCTAAATCGCCCAAGATTTAGTGTAAATGCGATCTTATCCTATCTTTCCAACGGTTGAAATATGCCTATAATTCTACTCAATCCAATTGAGTTAACTAGTTTTACTCAATCTAATTGAGCTTACTCTAACCCAAGCTGTGATAGGCGGGACCAAGATTGTCCCTCCGCACCCTACCAAGATAATATGCGTTGCTCTGCTTTGGCAGATTCAACAACTACAAATGATCGAGGTAGTGATGGGTATCAAGGACTTGGTAGGCATTTTCGAGTTGATTCGATTAAGATCTAATCTAATCGTAATGTGTATCATATACGCATTAAGGCATTTATTATCCTACACTAGTATGCATCACATACATACAAGCATTATTCTAGCATGCATCATATACATACAAGCATTATTCTACTAGCATGCATCACATACATATATATATATATATATATATATATATATATATATATCTCTATATATATATATATATATATATATATATATATATATATATATATATATATATATATATATATATATATATATATATATATATATATAAATTAATTGTGATTAGGTCATGGCCCTACTACGATATTCTCAAGCCAATGAGAAGATCGGACGGTCTACCTAGGGTTAGCGGCTTCTCCAAGTGCCTCCTTTGACCGTCATGTGTCGTCGGCACCCTTCTCGTAACTCCGTCTAGAAGTGGATCTTCCACTGCTCCATTTTGTACATTACAAACATGAAACTCGAGTTACATTCGAGTCTAAAACTATTTACAACTAGAATTTTAAAAAGAAGAGGCATGACCTGCAGGTCGCATACCCTATACAACAAGCACAAGCACAAAAATGGCACGCAAACCATATTATGAATTACAACACATTAACATCCAATCATATTGGGGTTCTTGGGCCATAACCTGTTGGATCGAGAAGCGTCGCTAGAGGGGGGGTGAATAGCAAGCGTAAATCTTTTCGTTCGTTCATTCAATACACGAGTACACACAGTGGAAAGGTAATAAGACATGTTTATTTTTACTTGGTTCATAACCCAGCGGTTGCTACTCCAAGGCCCTAACGGTCCTAGACCGCGTACGAAGGGAAAAGCACTATAACGTCTCCTCCTCGTTGGAGGTAGGAGACAACGAACACAAAACTGAAAGTACGAGGATGAGGCAACAAGCCTACCTCACCTCGTTACGAATAAAAACAAAGAATACAATAGAATATATTACTTGTTGCTGCTGCCGACGAAGAGGATGAGAACTTGTCGTCGTGTCGGCGTTATGACGATGTTGGAGCTTTAGCGTTGTAGGAGCACTTGAGAATAGACTTGATGATATTTGGAGTTGGAATTCTCCCCTCCTTTTATAGATTTTGGCCTTTGAATATGTCTCCTCATCTTTCGGAACAGATCACGAAGTTGTACAAATTTTATCGCAAAGTGGCCGCGTCAAACGTTATCCATTTTGACCTAGCGCAAAGGCTGATTAAATCGCCATCGATCGATGCATACATCCCGATCGATGAGCATTAGTTGACTCGCCCACGTGATCGATGAGCATCGATCGCCTAATGTCATACGCTTCTTCTGCAAAGAGGGAAAATGGTAAATGCGACATTTCTAACCATCCGATCGGATCGCCGCCTCTGATCATCCCGTCTGAGAGGACACGACCTTACCATCTCTCACTCACACGAGCTTACCTCGATACTTACTGTGTCGCTTTCGCTTTCGGCCTTCCACTCGATTCCTTCAGCTCCCTCTGAAGTCACTCGAGTGTTGCCCGACCACCGCGGCTTCCTCCCTCTGGGTGTCGCTAGCATTCAACTCTAGCTTTAGTACTTTTCTGCACACTCGATTTAGCTCGTGAGATAACGATGTAAACTTAACTTTGTGTCTTTGCCATAATCAAAATACAGGTTCAATTATCTGGTGCCCATGCACCAATATAACCATCATAGAATTATACATAATACTAAATTATGTATTTTACAGAAAATTCCTATTTTTTTTAATTTTATGAGTCACCTCTCCGTAACGATCCCGCTAAGCGATTTCCGGGCGCGATCTCGGGACAAGGCCCCTTTCGGGGATAGGAGCAGTGCCCCTACTCGCAAAAATAAACTTTGTGAGTGTCCCTACTAGATCTTACAGTGACTTAAGTCGCTGTCCCAAAAACCTAAAGCGAGAACTCGCCGTTTTGAAGAGTTTTTCTCGGTGGTTGAAGCCTACAAGTGTCCCAACACTCGTTGCTTCGACTCTTCGAGAAAAATACCCAAAAATTCTATAAAAATAGGAAATTTACAGAAACTTAAAAATCTGTAATTTTTATATATAATACAAAAACTAAAAATATGAAACACATACATGCTTCGAACCTGGCTCTGATACCACTGTTGAGATTTTTCGAGCTGTAAAAACTGCTTTTTGCGTTGCAGAAACCTCGGAAGCCCGGCCACGGATCTGTGCGAAGATATAAAAATAAAATATGTATGTGTTTAAAGATCCTAGATCTATCTTAGATCTACAAGATGAGAGTATTACCCTCGTAGTGACACCCTTCGTATATCCCGCTCGTCCAAAAGCTTTGTCGGAACTCAAGAGTGTCAAGTAAACACTCCTCTATTGGTATCCACACAGACAAATAGTGGAGAAACACAACCTAGAGTGTGCTAGAACTCATGGAAGTTTTGGCCAAGGAGGTTGGGAGAGCTTGAGAGGAAGAAGATCCAAGGAAGAAGAAGATGGAGTTACCAGCAAAAAATGAATTCTCATCAAATGAGAAGTGGTCGGCCACTTCAATGGGTGGGGGTTACATGCATGCATGTAACTCCAAGAGCCAATGGCTCTTGGTCTCCCTCATGAGGTGGCACCACATGATAAGTCCATGATGATGTGGAACATCATCATTGGCCGGCCCACATGTCATGTCACCATGACATGGCAATTGGTCAAGTCAAAATTAACCATTCATCTTCCCTCTCAAGTCAAGTCAAACTTGACCTCTTATCTCCCATGGTTGATCAAATCTAACCACTTGATTCAAGTCAATTTCATTTAATGAATCTCTATTCATTAATTTAAATTGACTCAATGAATCAAATCTAAATTACACTCATTCAACACTTGAATCAAATTGAGTCTAACTCAATTAGTCTAATTTGGATTACTCTTAATCCAATTTGGTTCATCCCATGAACCTAATCCTCATGGTTCATCATATGAACCTAATCTCCATCTAATTGCTCTTATGTGTGTGACCCTATAGGTTCTTGTAACATTGGCAATGTCCCTAAACCAATTTAGGAACATAAGCAATGAGCGGTATCTAGCAACACATCATTGCTACCCAAGTTACAAGAATGTTGAGCTCCAACATCACCTTTGTGACTACTAATTGTGACTCTCACAATATGTGACAATGTCCCTCTATCCTTGACATCTAGATTGACCAATTGAGGCATAGACCGTGTCATCCTCGGTACAATCTATATCTTGAACTCCAAGTAGACTCACTCTAATCAAATGAGCTCAATTTCTCATATTGACTCATTTGGGCATGGCCATGCACTTCGTGGTCTCACTCTATCAAGAATAACGATGTCACTCCCGTCATATAGGAAGGATAGATCTCATCTACATCAGTCACATCCTTCCACATAATTTGTTACATACCCAGTAATCGCCTTTATAGTCCACCCATTTACGGGTGACGTTTGACGAAGCTAAAGTATGCAACTCCTTATATAGGGAACCATGGTGACTTCAGGTCCAAGGACTAATAGTCACATGAGAAAGTATATGACACTCATATAACGATCCATGATATTTTCTCATGGCTGGTCATTCAGTATACATTCTCCAATGCATATCCATGTGTCAACTTGATATCTCATATCTATGACTTGTGAGATCAAGTCATCGTGTTGACCTACATGCTAGTCTCTATGCATTAACATTGTCCCTGAATGTTAATACTTGACTAGGAATGATTAAGAGTAGTGTTCTCTATATCATCTCATTATCGATTTAACCAATCGATTGATATAGATAAGAATCTACTACTCAAGGATGTTATTATACTTAGTTATTTGGCACCAATACAAGTAAATATAATAATCATGCCTTTATTAATAGGAATATGATACAATAAAGTCCATACAACAATCATCACATGATTGTCTCTACGGTTTTCACTAACACATTAACCATGTTTATTTATGTTATCATTTATGTCATGATCATTTCATGCATTAATAAAATTGAATTAAGGATATATGCATGACTTGAAGTCCCATATATAAGGGAATCAAGTAGTGTTGCTTTAGAAAAATACATGAAACCCTAGTTTAGGAGAACAAAACTCACATCTCACATTACATTGACATGTATGTGTATTTATACACCCTAGATGCATGTGAGATGCTAGGATATGAGTTAAGTTCAAGGTGCATAGTTTCTGCATCTAGATGAACTCAAACTCATCTTATATTAGTGTTGGATCATTGGGAATGCTTATGTTCAAGCCATGTACATTAAGCCCATAGAATATTATCCAATAAAGGTTTTAAAAACATTTCAAAATCATTTTAAAAAACCTTGGTGAAGTCTATCTTTTGATAGCAATCACCATTGATGAAGTTGATACAAAGTGAGCTAAAACATTGAAGTTTTTCTTCACTTTTGAACTTTGTGTCAATTTTGCTATTTTATGGGTAAATTATTTTTCCAATATTTTTCACCCATTGTATTTCTTATGTACGTATGAATTTTCATGATTTTTCGATATATGTATAATTACTTATGCTTTTTCGAAATTCGATTCTAATAACTGAAAATCAGAATTTTCAGTTATCAGTTGACTGCTGCCTAATGGCAGTCGACTGATGAGCATGACAGTCGACTGTTGCTTGATAAAGTCGACTGTCAGGCTGATTTCGAGTAAACAAGGTATGTTTAGCTCAATTTCAGCTTAACCACTCCTAACCCTAGGATATGCTTTGGAAAGTATTGGAAAGGGTAAAAATCCATTGGATATGGATTAGGAGAGTTGTTATGGTGATGTATCAATTTTAAGGTGTTGGAAAGTTCAATGTTGAACTTTGGACCTTAATTTTTGATGGTTTAGAGTTCCTATAGGCTTAGGGACTACCCAAGGATATTGTTGGTGCAATGGTCAAGGGGGAGCAAGCCTTTAGGGGGGGAATCCATCATGGGATGATGGATAGTATTTTTCCTCATGAGGGGGAGAAATGGGAATTTGAGATGCCCAATTTGGAAATTGGAGACTTCATAGGAGTGCCTCTCTTAAGTGGTATGAGACTTATCATTAGGAAGATTGTAGGCATCCTAAGTATTTTTGGACCAAGGGGGAGATTGTAAGATCTCATTGGATATGAGACATTGACCTCCTTGGAGTGAACCTTTTTTATGTATGTCAAAAAGGGGGAGAATGTATGGAATTACCAATTTAGGATAATTGGTAAGGGAATTTGAGTTAGGGGCCTAACTCAAGGTTGTTTTTGCCAAACATCAAAAAGGGGGAGATTGTTGGTGCAATCGGCCGAGGTCACGATTTACCAGACTCGAGTTTGGCTCGAGTAGTGTTTTGATGTCTGACATGTGTTAGGGAGATTAGCGTAATTGACCCAGGTTAGTATTTGATGTTTGACGATGGTTTAACCATTGTCATGGAAAGTCCAAGTGGGACACTTGATATTGGGAAAGTCCAAGTCTTGAGTACTTGGCATGTAAAGTCCAAGCATGGGTCTTGGCAAGGGAAAGTCCAACATGGGTTGGCAAAGGAAAGTCCAAGCATGGGTCTTGGCATGGAAAGTACAACATGGGTTGGCAAGGGAAAGTTCAAGCTTGAGTCTTGGCATTTGGAAAGTCCAAGGGGAATATTGGTAGCGTAAAGTCTAAGCGGGAGTCTTGGCAGCATAAGTCCAATGATTGGCGGTGTAAAGTCCAAGCGGGAGTCTTGGCAGCGTAAGTCCAATGTGTCTTGGCGGTATAGATCAACTTAGCATGACATAGCCGATGGAAGCACTTGAAGGCTAGCGTATGGATGAACAAGTCATGGATGACTTGGAGGGATCCGATACGTGTGAGGCTGACGGATGTGGCTAGAAGGCTTAGGTCTAGGCTAAGGGTGGTCTAGCAAGTATGGGGGCACCATACTTGGGTTAGAACCTCATATTTGAGGTTGGCAGCCGACTGGCATTATGGTCGGTTCGACTGTCGTGAGTCAACTAGAGCTTGACTATCGTTTAAGGGCTGAAAAAGCTGATCGATCGCTCATTGGAAGCGATCGTGATAGATGATCCGATCGCCTTGACGGCGATCGTGATGGTTCGACCGCAAGCATAGAACGCTCCATAGTTGACTGGGCAGTCAGCTATGGGCGCTGGCAGTCAACTGATGAGACTCCTGTTGGAACTTTTCCAGCATGGATCGAGCCGTTGTCTCACAACAACAGTGTTGGCAGTCGACTGGGGCCTTATGGAAGTCGACTGATAGGCACAAAAATAGCCCGAGTGCAGGTTATAAAGGCAGCTCGAAGGGGAGGTTTTGGCAGTGATTTCTTGAGCATTCTTAAGGCGATTTGCTGGTGCAAATCAAGGTCTTCAAGCATGATTCAAGCGATCAACAAGCAAGCATCTAAGTTCACATTTGTAAAGGTTTTCTTTACTTGCATTTGTGTAGTTTACTTGTATTTCATTCTTATTATTGTAAAAACCATTGTAAGAGGTTTCCTCCACCTCCGGATTGTTCTGAGAAGGAGAGTTTTTTGTGTAGTGGTGTTTGGTTGCATCGCTAGGGCTCTTACGAGCCCAATCCATGGAGTAGGAACCGTATGGTTCTGAACCACATTACATCGATTGTCTTGCATATAGTGATTGTATATTTGGATTGTATTTTCCATATTCTACTACGTACTAACAATCATAGGCAAGAACGATCGAATTCCTCCATCAATGAACGACGCTATTCACCCCCCCCCTCTAGCGGTCACGAAAGGTCCCTACAGACTTTCATGAGTCGACTAGGGTTCGACTGCGGCAAATAGCCTTAGCAGTCGACTGCCAGCATTGGGCAGTCGATTGATGGCTTGAGTAGTCGACTGTCATCCATGGCAGTCGACTGCTGGTGCATAGAACGGTCGATAGCCGACTGATCAGTCGGCTATGAGTTTAGCAGTCAACTGATGGGTAATGGAAATCGACTGTCAGTGTATCCGTTAGCTTGAATGCCGACGTGGATTAAGTCTGTTGTGAGACAATGACACTGTTGACAGTCGATTGCTAGGTGTGAAATCAACCCATTCCAGGTTATAAAAGCCACTCGAAATGGAGGATTTCACAATGGTTCTTTGAGGCGATTTGGAGGGGATTTACTGCTGCAATCCAGACCTTCAAGGCTACTCTCAAGCAACCAAAAGAAAGCATTCAAGTTCACATTTTGTAAAGTTCTCTTTACTTGTATTTGTGTAGTTTACTTGAATTTTGCTTGTATTTCTTTCTTATTATTATAAGAATCCTTGTACGAGGTTTCTTCGCCTCTGACTTATTGTCGAGAAAGAGTATTATTGATTAGTGGTGGTGTTTACATCGCTAGGGTCCATTCGTGCCCAATCCGTGAAGTAGGAACCCTAAGGTTCCAAACCATGTTATATCTCATGTATTTGTGCTTATGTATTTATATTTGTATTGTATTTTCTATTTCTGCTGTGTACTAATATAATTGTAGCAAGCACGCGATCAATTTCCATCAAAGAGATGAACATGTCATTCACCCCCCTCTAGCGACGTCCAATTCCCAACAAGTGGTATCAGAGATAGGAGCTCTTCATCGGCTTCACATCCGAGAGAGCGCACTAGAGGAAAGAAGATGGTGATTGAAGAAAGATTGGGGGATGACATCAATGTGTCGCCGCCATACGAACTCTATGGAGCTAAGGATTTTAATCTATGGGCGGTAAGAATGAAATATTTTCTAATGTGCGGCTTTGATAATTGGATTAGTGTAATTGTAGGGTTCAACACTCCAAAGGATGAAGAAGGAAGAAAACTCAAGAAGAAGAATTGGAGCAAAGAACAACTCCGATTCTACAACATAAATAACAAGGTAATGGGTATATTGCTTAATACAATTCCTAATGATGTTTTGTGTAGATTAGGAGATTGTAAGGATGCAAAGGAGCTTTGGAGCAAGCTTGCTAAGCTCCATGAAGAACCCTCAATGGCTTAAGAGATAGAGGAGCCTAAGGATCAAGAATGCTCTTCGGCTTAATTGGACAAGGAGACCGAAGAAGCAAGCTCTTCCTCACAAGAAAGTGAGGATTCAGAAGTTGAGAAGAAGTCAACATCTGGATCGGTGAAAGAAGTAGAATTGAAGGAGGCCTTCACCTCTAGGATTGAGGGGGAGGAGAGATCATCCACTCTGGAGCATCAAGAAGAAGCTTCTACCTCCGGTCAAGAATAAGCTTCTACCTCCGGTCAAGAAGAAGAGGAAGCTCAAAATTCCACCACCATTGACCTAGGTAACTCAAGCAATCTAGTTAAAAATAAAAATCATACAATTTACTTTGAGTGTAGGGAAGCCGGGCATTACAAGAGTAAGTGCTCGAAAAGAGTCAAGAAGCCTCAACCGGCGCCAAAGGTCAAAGATGTCGGTGCCCCAACACATAAGAGCAAGGAGCACATGGTGTGCTTCAAGTGCAATCAAAGAGGGCATTATAGGAGTCAATACCCTAGGGGGAGGAAGAAGACTCAAGAAGGAGCATCACATGTAGCGGGAGCCTCGAAGGCAAACCCTAAGGTAAAATTTAGTAATGCACATTTTAGTTTTAATGTTGAAAAGCATGCTTTTAATTCACTTGCTATTGTTCATGAAAAGCATGCTAGAAATAATAGACTTTATTGTTTAGGTGTCAAATCATGTAATTTTAGAACTAAGGAGAAATTTAGGACTAATGTCCCTAAAATAATTTTACCTAGGGAAACTATTAAGAAGGTAGAAGATCATCTAGACTTTAATCCCAAAAATCATAGACATATGCCTAGAAAGAAAAAATCTACTCAAGGAAATAATGGGCCCACCAAATTAGAAAAATTAGAATTTGAAAATCAAATTTTGAGGTCAAAACTTGAGAAGATGGAGAATACCCTTGGGAAAATGCAAAATCAAATTAAGGGGTCAAATGGTCAAAGCCTAGAGTCTAGGAGGCAAGGCTCATCTATGGGCAAGAAAGGTTTGGGTCACAAACCTAAGCCCAAGGAGACTTATCATAGTGTTCCATTTGATTATGTAATCATCCATAGGTCTAGGAAGACCAAGGTTACTAGGAAAGTTATCCCTAAGGGTAACCAAGGTGTGTGCCTAGTGGCTAAGGTTTTAAGGAAACCTAGGGAAGCCACTAAGAAGGTTACAAGGGGAGTCACCCCTAGAGTTAACCTAGGCAAGACCACAATGACCAAAGCTACCAAGCCTAGGAGAGTCATTAGAAGGGTATCTAGGGAGGTCATCCCTAAGGAATACCTAGTGAACCCAAGGAGCTCCAATAGGTATTGGGTTCCTAGGAGCATGATCGATTCACACTAAATGGGTTAGGTTGTGTCAACTTTGAATGGAAGGGTAGTTAACCTAACCATAGCAAAGTTGACACTTTAGGTCATTTCCAAGGTATTGTGACACTTTGGAAATGTGGTTAGAATTTAATCCTAAAGGATTTTAGGATGTGCCAATATATTTTGAGAACTATGAAAAATTGATCAAATTGGCACAATTTTGATCTTAGAGTCATAGTGTGCCATTTTGGATTTTTGGCACACTTGAGAGGTAAGTGTTATTATGGAAAAATGAACTTAATACTAACAAATGACAACTAATATTAAAATTTAGGTATTCTTATGCCTTATATTTTATTTGTCATGCCTTGATTGTTATATAACATGTCATGACATCTATCACGCCCCAAGAGTATACCGTGCCGAAAAGCAAACGGACGGCATCTCCCATGTACATGACAATATATCGGGTTAATACAAGGCCCGTAGGCCCACAACAACAATATGATATAAAGATATCAACATACCAATTATACTAAACATAGCAGAAACAATACAAACCGATAAACAAGATACAAAGACCAATTGTGCACTCCAGAGTGACTTGACACGACAAGAATGCATAACAGAAATCAAATCAAAGACCGAATACATACATCACATCCGTATATCACAAATACGGAAACAATACAGGGTAAAAACCCAAACCAACAATCTATAGTAATACAACAATACGGAAAACATATCCATTCGTCCGGCGTGAGATGGGATCAATCATGGCCGGAGCTCGAACGTCAAGGAATCTTCTACTGCGGGTGACAGAAACCGAGTCGGGGTGGTGAGTATAAACTCAGGGGTAATATATAGAAAGTGCATGAATATATAGGGTAGAGAGATCTACAAGTATACATGTGAAGATCTACAGGTATATAGCATGAGTCCAATAAACATACAGTCCTATCCAAATCTAATAACAAATAACCACAGTATAGTCATACTCAATGTATATACTAAACTGATCAACTGAACATGAAGTAATGTACCAACATACCTGACGGTCTGTAACACCATATGCTAGATCATCCTGAACAGATGTACAATAACATAACTCATATAACGTACCAAGTCAATCCCATACTTGACCAATACTCCAACATATGAATAGTATATGATCACCTGTAATAACAACCCGGTCCGTACCACACAATGACATGATGCTAATCAAATGTATACAATAGTCTGAATCAACGCATGTATCATGCTCAACACATAGCAGTATATAAAATGCAGATGACATGTATCATGATGAACAACCATATGCAGCAATCATAGCTCAATCAAATGCAGTATCTCACAGGCATATGTAAAACATATATCAAATACATGCATACATATATATCAGCAATGCATATGCATGATCACTATCTGCGAACCTGTTCAACCACGACCCCAGAGTGGCCAGGGTGGCACGACAATGACAACTAGCCCGACTCCAGCTACCACTACTCTCGAGTGGCGAGGTTAGGTAGTATGGTGAGTAAGCGCATAAAGAGCTAACTACTCCTAGGGGCCCCTGCTGCAAGCCACGCCGTCCCTACCCATGAGTAGACAAGCGCCGCACACAGGACAACTGCACGTCACACAACCACCGTCTATAGTGGGTGAGTGCTAACACCACTCTACACAGTGGTCAGGTGCACATCTCCAGCTACCACCATCTATAGTGGCCAAGCGCGGCACATCCAATGCTCTGCCCTCAACCCTGCTACCACTACCCCGAGTGGCCGGGAAGGCAGGATGATTGACGACCCGTCTCAACCACAAGGGAGACCTAGTCAACATCATGCATGCAATGTAATGATGCATAGCTCCATACATGTATCCTCGCCACACTCCCTATCCCACGGGGAGTCCTGGTCAACTAAAAGTCAACTATGCAAGGACTACAATCCACAAGACTCTCTCTATCGCACAAAGAGTCATACTCATTTGACAGTCAACCACGCTAAGACCTCTAGTCAGTAGCGATATACTATCGACCGTCCATATAACCATACACAGACATACAATCCATAATGGATATACCATCACGTTAGGACCTCTAGTCCATGGTCACATACTGACAACCACACACTTATATATGCATAGACAACTAGATCCACCATAGATGCACCACTAATACGAGTATGATATTGTTGGGATGTATACTGAAAGCCTAGCTCTTTTGTATGGACATCTTTATTTTGAAATAAGAATCACATGATCATTGTTTGCACGTTGTATTTATATGTGTACATATTGTCTAATATTTTACATTGTAGATAACATGGTGCCTGGGTGCGGCACAGAAGATCATGTTATCAGTCCCTTGTAGAATATAAGTAGAGGCTCACAACCAAGATGGTTTTGGACAAACCATTGGCATGGTTGTAGTGTAGCTTGGTATTGTTTTATCTTGAACATAGAGTTACACTAGTACACCTCGGTGTATTGAGCAGGACCGACATAGAGGTGATTCAATTTATTGCTGACTACATAATTGAATCGGACCTCGGATATTATGTTGTACATGCTCTTAATCCCGATATAATAACGAGCACATGTACTTAGTATTTATTTCTTTGATTTACCAGAGGGTGAGATTTCTATGGATTAAATCAATATGCCCGGTAAGTTGGGAAGTGATATTATTTACATGGTGTGTCGTTGATTATAGGAGGAATCCGTGTCCTATATATTAGGTTGATGATGTCCCCTTGAGGAGCTCATAAGGTTCATCATGTAAACCCTGCAGGTTGACTTAGTCAACATGATGATAAGGTTGAGTGGTACTACTCAAGGAGTTAGATGTTAATTAATTGATGGTCAGTAAATCAATTAATTTACGGACATTCGATATCTTAAACACGGGGAGATGGATGTACAAATAATATATGGAGCCCATATTAATTTATAGGGGTTGGTGAGGTAGTTCGATGATGATCCTCTAGTGGAATGGAACATCATTGATGGATCAAGTTTGTGTGGTTCCGATCCATCGGGTGACCAAGACCCAACTCCTCCTCATGGTCCCTATCGTAGCCTAATATAAACCTCATGAAGTCTAGATCAAATGATGGAGATTAAATCTCTAGATCCGACGGTTGGGATTAAATTTCCTAGAACCAACGGTTGAGATTAAATCTCTAGATCCGACGGTTGGGATTATTTCCTAGAACCGACGGTTGAGATTAAATCTCTAAATCCGACGGTTGAGATTAAAACCCTAGAACCGACGGTGGAGATTAAACCAAGGCCTAAACCTAACTCTATATAAAAGGGAGAGGAAAGGTTGGATAAGGTGGGCGGCAAGAAAATTGGGAATTAGTTCCTATATTTTTGGCTACCTCATCAATAACCAATTTTCTCCTAAGTTCTATATAAGGGAGCATGGGTTGGGCGGCAACTAAGTTTTTTGGATGGTTCATGATGGATGCTAAGGAAATTAGGGTTTTGTCTAGCATTACTTGGGCGGCAAGCAACCTCAAGGAGGAAACCCTAATTAGGGTTTTGGTTCCTTAGGTTGGGCGGCCAAGGTGGTGGAGCTAGAGGGGGCGGCAACCTATGGATGAGCTTGTCTTCTTCCTTGGAGGTGGCTAGCTCCTAGATCTCTCCTCTCCACCATGCTTAGGCGGAAACCTATGGAGGAAACCCTAATTAGATTAGGGTTTGGCTCTTTGGATTAGGCGGCTAGGTTTGGAGCAACCATAGGGAAGGGCTCATCTTCTTCCTTCTAAGGGTTGGCCGGCCACTACCTTCTCTTCCTCTACCTTGGGCGGCAAGAAATCCAAAGGAAGCTTTGTTGGGCGGCTAGGGTTTGGAAGGTAAGGTAGGTGGCAACTATAGGGGAAGTGTTCTTCTTCTTCCTAGGGTGTTGGCCGGTTCCTATCCTTTTTCCTATACCTTTGGTGGTACCCAACCTATTCCTCTTTTCCCTTTGTTTTCCTCTTGGCCGGCACTAGGAGCTAGGGTTTGTCCCTAGTTCGGTTGCTAGTTGTTTCCATTATGTTCTCTCTATTCTTGGGGCCGGCGGCATCAATCCTTTGTGGATTGGTGGTTGGCTCAAGCAAGAAGGGAAAGAGAGTTCTTCATTCTTTGGATTGAAGAAGATCTAAGAAGCTTCAACTTGTGGAGGATCTTCGCCCACACGAAGTCTACAAGGAGGTTAGGACATACGATAGAAGATCAAGAGGTATAAAAGTTTTATAACTTTTATTTATGATCTTTGCATGTTTCTATTCTTAATTGATATGCTAGCTTAAGTTCTTTAGGTTAGTATATGTTGATTATACTAGTTTGCATTTGCATGTATTTGTATAATCATGGACCCCGAATAAGAAACACAAAAACCGGCGATCCGTCCGTCGTCTCTTCCGCGGCTAACCGACTAGAAGAGTTGTGTTGCTTGAACAACTAGTTTGTTCAAGCGATCGCTCGAGTCGTTAGCACGACGACGAATTGGTTGTGCTTAGGAAACTCATCCCATCCGGATTAGTTTTCATTAGTAAAAATTTTAATCCGGGGACATGGGAGCCTATGAGCATTCCGAGAAATAGCACGGTTGCCAACATTTGGTATCAGAGCCACGGTTTCCGGTTTTGTGTGTTTTGGATTTGGTTACTTTCATGCACTTATCATATATTGTGTATGCCGGATAATAGTAGGATGTGCGTAGGCTAACTTTTTGGTTGCAGGCATAAGATCCGACTATTATGGCTATATGTGTGTATGTGATTGTTTGTGTATGATTGTATATTATTTGAATCCTCGGGGTTGACGAGGCTAGATTAGTATTTAATTTTTGTAATTAAATACGGCATTGTTTAGCCGCTCATTTTAGTTTACTTTCGATCTAGATTATTTGTACACTCCTTCGTGGAGTATAGGATCGATGGATGTAAATTAAAATGTTTTATCTCGGCTCGGAACTCTTTGGTGACTTGCGCACGGGAAAAGATGGAGCGGACGAGGTGGCGACACGACGGGATGCGTATTGGAGAACAATGCCATAATAGTTGGAAAAAATTCTGTTTTTCCCATATTTATTGCTGATTTGTTTTATATGCATGTTGTGTGTGCTTGAAAATTCTTCATTTTCAATTTACTAAGTGGGAGAGGGATATTTTAATTAATTCCCGCGGCCTCCATTACAATTTGACGTTTGATGCAAACAAACTTGTGTGTTGGCTCTGAGTGCCTTCCTCCCCGAGGACGAGTTTGTTTGCGGATCACTAGGTCAAATAATGGTTATAGGAAATTATCTAGGAGCGTGTGTACTTCCACAGAGGTAAGACACATAATCCGAAATAATTCCCTTAGTATCGTGTAATGGTGCACACTTAGATGCAAATAAAAGTATCCTCCCCATAGGAGTCACTGCTTTTATTTGTAGGGCCAAAGAGGAACCAACTATTAATTTTATTTGTCAAAAAGTAAGGTTGACAAGATAATAAAATTAATGGGTAAAACCTCCTCTTACAAATGTAGAATTCGTATACGTCCACACTGCGTGGCATGCGATATTCTCGGTGTTTTGAGGTGTTGGTTGATTTCGGAATTTTATTGTTTTGAGGAATCAATAATATTTGAAATCTAAAGTTTTGATCATTGTGATTCTTAGGATTTTCAAAATGACTTTCAGTCCACTTATTTTGATACTAAAGGAAATAAACTTACTGTTCCCAAACAATGTTGATTGGAAAAGAATCTAGATGTTGTCTTATTTGCTAAGAAGTACAAGTATACACTCTTCAAAGAGTGTCCTCAAGCCATGGTTGCTCAAAAAGGTTTCTACTTCTAAGCCGAAAGGCTAGAAGAAGGAGAAACAAGGTGGAGCAAAGGTGGTGGGAGGATCTCAGGGAGGAGTAAAGAAGCCGAAAGGCAAGTACTTCACTTACTAGCAGACTGGACATAAGAAGAAGGATTGTCCCAATCCGAAGCAAGAGCAAAAGTATATCTTTTGGTCTAGTCGTTGAAACATGGTTAGCGGTGTTATCTACCGGAACCTGGTGTGTAGATACGAGAGCCACTAATCATGTCTGCAACACTTTGCAGGGGTTCCAGGAAACCTGACAACTAGCCAAAGGGGATATTACCATTTACTTGGGCAATGCCATGAAGATGGCGGCTATTGCAGTGGGAGATGTTTTATTTATCTTTTGAGAAAAATAAAGGTTTTGGTTCTTAAGAATTTCCTTTATGTACCCTTATTTAGAAAGAATTGATTTCGGTTTCTAAATAGTTTAGGGATGGATAATCTATTTCTTTTCATGACAGATTTGTTATAAAAGGAATAGGGACATTATCTATTCAGGTACATAAATAGGAAATTTATAACTTGAACCACAAGCTCCCACGATGCAAATAGAAGTTATTGACTCATCTTCTAAGTCTAATAAGAGAAAAGAACCTTCGAAGATGAACCAAACATATCTTTGGGATCTTAGGCTTGGTCACATTAACCTAAGCAAAATTCAAAGGTTGAAAGCTGATGGACCTTTGGGTTCATTAGTGGTGGAGGATCTCCCAACCTACGAATCTTGCTTGGAGAGTAAGATGACCAAGAGGCCTTTTCAAGGCCAAGGGGTATAGATCCAAAGATGTGTTGGAATTGGTTCATTCTGATTCGTATGGTCCTATGTCTATCCAGGCAAGAGGTAGTTTTGAATATTTTGTCTTTTTCATAGACAATTATTCAAGATGACACTACGATCTGATCGTAGTGGTGAATACCTCTTGGGAGAGTTTAGGAATTACTTATCAGAGGTTGGGATTCAATCCCAATTGTCTGCACCTGGCACACCCCAGAATAACGGTGTAGCAGAGCGAAGGAATAGGACTCTTTTGGAGATGGTTAGATCGATGATGAGTTATTGTGACTTGTTTTATAGTCCTAGAGATCAGAGGGTGATCGTTAACATGAATGCCAGATTTCTAGAGGAAGACTATGTGATAAGCCATAAGCCCAAGAGT
Organism: Wurfbainia villosa; assembly: GCA_025175895.1. Taxonomy (NCBI): domain Eukaryota; kingdom Viridiplantae; phylum Streptophyta; class Magnoliopsida; order Zingiberales; family Zingiberaceae; genus Wurfbainia; species Wurfbainia villosa. Next base: position 27,920,966 of record CM046000.1, on the reverse strand, counting down.
AAAATTGTTCTGGAGGAGTTAAAAGGGAAGTCACTTCTTTAGTACCACCGGTACAAGAGGACATACCACATGTCACTACACCGCGTGTCACAGAGGATACACAGAAGATACCTCGTCGTAGTGGGAGGGTTGTTAGACAACCTCTTAGATTCATGTTTTTGGTCAAATCTTCTGATTTGGTCCCTAGCAAACATGAACCTGATCCCTAGACATACGACGAGGCAATCCAAGATATAAATACAACATCTTTGCAAAGTGCAATGAATACTGAGATTGAATCTATGGATTCAAGACAGGTCTGGGAGCTCTTGTGCACTGCAACTCATATGGATTATGAGGCGTGACAGATGGATGTCAAGACAGCATTCCTTAGTGGAAGTCTTGAGGAATCCATCTACATGAAGCGACCAGAGGAATTCATTGCTAAGGGCAAAGAGCGTATTGTATATAAGCTTAATCGTCAGTTAATGGGTGATCAGCAAGCTTGAAGTCTTGGGACATCCGCTTTGAGGAGGTAAATCCAGTCTTATGGATTTATTCAAAGTTCGGATGAGTCTTGTGTATATCGAGATGATGTAAACGTAGTGGTATTTTTGTACTATCGTAGATGACATTTTGGTGGTTGGCGACAACATCGAAGTGTTATCGACGGACGTAAGGTATGGTCGTCAAACAGTATGATATGAAGGACTTGGGAGAAGTGGGTCACAACCTTGGGGATCAAGGTTGTTGTGCTTATCCCAAGCTTCATACATAGACATGGTTTTGGATCGTTTTAGCATGCAATACTCCAAGAAGGGTTTTCTACCTTTCAAGTATGGAGTTCCTTTATCAAAGGAGATGTATCCTAGATCATCTGAGGAGATAGAGGAGATGAAGGCGGTCCCTTATGCTTCGGCAGTAGGAAGCCTCATGTATGCGATGCTCTGTACGAGACCAGATATCTGCTTTGCCGTGGCCATGGTCAGCAAATATCAAAGTAATCCAGGACAGGGATATTGGACTGCGGTAAAGCATATATTGTAGTGCCTGAGAAGGACTAGGGATTATATGCTAGTTTACCGGGCAGACCAATTACTCCCTGTGGGTTACATGATTCTCGATTTCCAATCGATAGGGATAACAAGAAGTCTACCTCGTGGTTTGTGTTTACTTTGGGAGGTGGAGCCATAGTATGGAAGAGTGTCTAGCGAAATCGTGGTGGACTCTACCATGGAAGTATTGTATGGCAGCCTCTAAGGCGGCCAAAGAAGCTGGGTGGCTCAGGAATTTCCTAATGGACTTGGATGTGATTCCTGGTTTGCCCAGAACTATCACAATTTATTGTGATAATAATGGTGCAGTTGCAAACTTGAAGGAACCACGAGCCCATAAGGTTAGTAAACACATAGAGTGCAAGTACCACTTGATACGAGAAATCGTTAAGGAGGTAGAAGTTGCTGTCGCCAAGATTGCATCAGAGGATGACCTGGTAGACCCTTTCACTAAGGCCCTTCTGCGAGAGCTTTGATAGGCATGTGGAGGGAAGGGGAATCAGATGTATGGCAGTAAGAGAACAGCATAGTCTTTTAGTATAAGTGGGAGATTGTTGGGATGTATACTGAAAGCCTAGCTCTTTTGTATGGACATCTTTATTTTGAAATAAGAATCACATGATCATTGTTTGCACGTTATATTTATATGTGTACATATTGTCTAATATTTTACATTGTAGATAACATGGTGCCTGGGTGCGGCACAGAAGATCATGTTATCAGTCCCTTGTAGAATATAAGTAGAGGCTCACAACCAAGATGGTTTTGGACAAACCATTGGCATGGTTGTAGTGTAGCTTGGTATTGTTTTATCTTGAACATAGAGTTACACTAGTACACCTCGGTGTATTGAGCAGGACAGACATAGAGGTGATTCAATTTATTGCTGACTACATAATTGAATCGGTCCTCGGATATTATATTGTACATGCTCTCTTAATCCCGATATAATAACGAGCACATGTACTTAGTATTTATTTCTTTGATTTACAGGGTGAGATTTCTATGGATTAAATCAATATGCCCGGTAAGTTGGGAAGTGATATTATTTACATGGTGTGTCGTTGATTATAGGAGGAATCCGTGTCCTATATATTAGGTTGATGATGTCCCCTTGAGGAGCTCATAAGGTTCATCATGTAAACCCTGCAGGTTGACTTAGTCAACATGATGATAAGGTTGAGTGGTACTACTCGAGGAGTTAGATGTTAATTGATTGATGGTCAGTGAACCAATCAATTGGCGGACATTCGATATCTTAAACACGGGGAGATGGATGTACAAATAATATATGGAGCCCATATTAATTTATGGGGGTTGGTGAGGTAGTTCGATGATGATCCTCTAGTGGAATGGAACATCATTGATGGATCAAGTTTGTGTGGTTCCGATCCATCGGGTGGCCAAGACCCAACTCCTCCTCATGGTCCCTATCGTAGCCTAATATAAACCTCATGAAGTCTAGATCAAATGATGGAGATTAAATCTCTAGATCCGACGGTTGGGATTAAATTTCCTAGAACCAACGTTGAGATTAAATCTCTAGATCCGACGGTTGGGATTATTTCCTAGAACTGACGGTTGAGATTAAATCTCTAAATCCGACGGTTGAGATTAAAACCCTAGAACCGACGGTGGAGATTAAACCAAGGCCTAAACCTAACTCTATATAAAAGGGAGAGGAAAGGTTGGATAAGGTGGGCGGCAAGAAAATTGGGAATTAGTTCCTATATTTTTGGCTACCTCATCAATAACCAATTTTCTCCTAAGTTCTATATAAGGGAGCATGGGTTGGGCGGCAACTAAGTTTTTTGGATGGTTCATGATGGATGCTAAGGAAATTAGGGTTTTGCCTAGCATTACTTGGGCGGCAAGCAACCTCAAGGAGGAAACCCTAATTAGGGTTTTGGTTCCTTAGGCGGCCAAGGTGGTGGAGCTAGAGGCGGCAACCTATGGATGAGCTTGTCTTCTTCCTTGGAGGTGGCTAGCTCCTAGATCTCTCCTCTCCACCATGCTTAGGCAGTAAGAAACCTATGGAGGAAACCCTAATTAGATTAGGGTTTGGCTCTTTGGATTAGGCGGCTAGGTTTGGAAGTTATGGTTGGGCGGCAACTATAGGGGAAGGGCTCATCTTCTTCCTTCTAAGGGTTGGCCGGCCACTACCTTCTCTTCCTCTACCTTGGGCGGCAAGAAATCCAAAGGAAGCTTTGTTGGGCTATTAGGGTTTGGAAGGTAAGGTAGGTGGCAACTATAGGGAAGTGTTCTTCTTCTTCCTAGGGTGTTGGCTTCCTATCCTTTTCCTATACCTTTGGTGGTACCCAACCTATTCCTCTTTTCCCTTTGTTTTCCTCTTGGCGGCACTAGGAGCTAGGGTTTGTCCCTAGTCTGCTGGTTGCTAGTTGTTTCCATTATGTTCTCTCTATTCTTGGGGCGTGCATCAATCCTTTGTGGATTGGTGGTTGGCTCAAGCAAGAAGGGAAAGAGAGTTCTTCATTCTTTGGATTGAAGAAGATCTAAGAAGCTTCAACTTGTGGAGGATCTTCGCCCACACGAAGTCTACAAGGAGGTTAGGACATACGATAGAAGATCAAGAGGTATAAAAGTTTTATAACTTTTATTTATGATCTTTGCATGTTTCTATTCTTAATTGATATGCTAGCTTAAGTTCTTTAGGTTAGTATATGTTGATTATACTAGTTTGCATTTGCATGTATTTGTATAATCATGGACCCCGAATAAGAAACACAAAAACCGGCGATCCGTCCGTCGTCTCTTCCGCGGCTAACCGACTAGAAGAGTTGTGTTGCTTGAACAACTAGTTTGTTCAAGCGATCGCTCGAGTCGTTAGCACGACGACGAATTGGTTGTGCTTAGGAAACTCATCCCATCCGGATTAGTTTTCATTAGTAAAAATTTTAATCCGGGGACATGGGAGCCTATGAGCATTCCGAGAAATAGCACGGTTGCCAACAGATATAACAATCGACTCCATAATCTAATCCATCACCTAACCCTAGTGATGTAACACAGTAACCCAATCTGAGGTCACAAAGATAACCCTAACCACTTGTACTTACTGAACATCCATCAGCTAATACATAATAGGGTTTATAGTTCCTATCCGTGCTAGATAATCAATGAGTAACAGAGTATATATCTCAAAGGTCAAGGCAGTACAAGCATATGATTAAATAAGAGTGGATTTAAGGTAAATAGGTATAAAACTATATCCAAATTCATGCACTGGAATTTGATCAAAACTACCGGACCAGGTAGATATTACCCACCAGATATGGGAACACCAGTTGTCTTTACATCCAAGAGTTTATCTCGAATCAACATCCATACGAAATAGAACACTTGGCTATCATCGAGGTCAAAAGCAAGCAATCACAGATACAAGCCCCCACCTAGCGCAATGATAGCTGCACTGAATCGTTTGCAACCCTAATCAGCACAAATTAGGAAACTATGTCATGGATTGAAGATCATCGAAGAGAACTACAGCCTTACTAATTCAATTCAACATGCAAACTCACCATATAATCTGCAACCACACCAATCCAAACAACATCCACCTATTTACAACCTCCACAACCGGCATACCAAGCATCACCACAGATTACAACCTCAATCAACCACCTGCAAGTAAGTTCCATACCAATACCCCATCATAATTTGTTGCACAGTTATAACACAACCAAATCGAAACTTACCTTATACTGCCAATACAAATCCAGCATTCCCAGCTCAACTTCGATCACACACACACAGTCGACACAAATGTATATATCAATCCACATCCACAGCCAAATCATCGCATCGAACAGAAACACCACAAATTCACAACAATTATCATTGAGACAACAAAGGAAACGAAACTTATCGACCAAATCTTCACAGGCTACAGTTTCCCCAACCGCCCTATTCACCGGACCGTCCCCCAACACCCAACTCCACTGCCCCCGATCCCTCTTGAACCCAAGAATCGGAACCGCAGAGATCATTACTTCCCTTCGAATCTGCTGAGGAGTTGCATGCTTGCTAACCTCCCCCCTCGATCCCTAGACCAGCTCACCATACTCCGGAAAACTCCCGATCGCAGCTGGTTATTGCGACGATCATGAACAGAGGGCAAAATCCAATAGACCAAACCAACTACAGAGAACGAAGCTAAGGAGAAGTAGCGATACCGATGATGCTCAGCTGTGGCGTCAATGGCGGCGATCTGAGCTCCCTTCGTTGTCTGCGAAGAGGTCGACAGCCGCTCCCTTCTACAATCACAGCTCCCCCAAATCTGAACTCGTCAACCAGGAAGTTGGACGGCCAGCTCCTCTCGATACTTGGCGGTCTCGAGCTGACGAGGATCTTGATCAAGCACTCCACACCGCAGATGAAAGAAATGGTAGGAAGGAAAGAAATCGCGAAGGAACGAGGAAGAAGAAGAAACAGATCGCGAGTGAAGTCGGCGAGGAATGAGCTCGCGATCGGTTCAGCCCCTTTTAAACTTCGTTCCTTTGGTTCGGTTCAAACCTAACCAAGCCCAATTCAATCCAACTTCAGTTCAAGCCAACCCAAGCTCAATCCAATTGATTCATCCCAACCGATTCAGCCAATTTCAAGCCCAGCAATTTGGCCTAAGCCCAATTTCAGCCCAATCCCAATACCAACCCAAGCCCAATTTGTCTACTGATTAAACCCAATTAATTAAAGGGTTAATCATTTTTTTTTACCGTATTTTACATTCTACCCCACTTATAAAAATTTGGTCCCCAAATTTTCGACTCATGTACGAGTATGAGATGTCACAGCAACCATCCCAAGTATCTGGAGAAAAAGTCACACCTCAGGTGCCTAAGTGGGATACTGAGCTCGAATATTATATTCCAGTTCTTATATACACTCTCCATCAACCTATTAATAGGTTAATAACTGTACCAAAGTGGAGCTCTATACTTGTAACCGATGGGAAACTTTGCCAGAATCGTAAGGTGAATTATGAATCACTATCAAAAATGATACCCAAGGCTACTCCATGGATATAATTCCATCAAGCGATCCAACGAAATCCATCTTACGACTCGGAAGAAAATGAGCGGACCTAGCTAATCGATCATCGACTACCCAAATCCAATCAAGTCCTTTTCGAATTCTAGATAATCTCCCAACACAGTCTAAAGTACTAGGCTCTCACTTCATCACGATACGTAACCCTACCGATCACAATATTCACCTTTGCTTGTTGGCATACCCAACATCAAACTACGGAATCATCCATGTCCCACATACCGTTCCACCAACTGGAACGTCTCAATACTCACTATTTTCGGATACACTCCGAATAAATCATTACTCTCGAATGAAGAGTCTTCTGAACAACTCTTCCTAAATCGAAATACAACTCTGTAACCCATTATTCTCCTCGGAAACGAAGAATTACTTTCTCACAAGAGAAACCAATCTACTGTTCCAAAATCCACTCTATCACGGAGCACTATAAGTGTCTGGGAGATCGTAATGACCAATCTCCCCAGTTGCACCTATTCGTGTTCTAACAACCCTATAGCAGCTACCCAGTAGCTAGCCAAAACTCCCTGAGCACTCCTGCTCTATACATCTACTACTCAAGATAATAACTGCTAAGCTCCACGTCATATATATGATAGCTTATCTCGCAATTCCTCAACTGACATAAGCATAAGACACGTCTCATACCACTGCATCGAAATCGCTCCAATCCCTGAAATGATGCATCTGCGTACAACATCCTTACATCCATATCGGACGGATTAACTAACACTGACACAAAAGTCAGCCACCTTCTAGGCCCTGAAACCTAGCTTCACAACTTTCGACCAGGTGATTTCCATCACCTTCTTGGTCCAACAAGTCGGCGATATAGTAACTCTAACGCATCCTATCCACATCTACGGTAAATACCAAATCAATCTAAGGACCACAACTTCCCTTAAGATTGTGAATATATCCTCAATCATATATCCTCTACAGATATGACGACAATCGATCTCAAATACTTCAAGAGTACTTGATTTCTCAAGTCCATGAATGACTAAATCGTCGATAAGTCTAACAACATTATCAATCAGCTCTATACACCTGCATCCTTTTACTCTATGCTAATGATAGCTCAATCATCACATTGACAATGATAATTGGATGGCACTAAGTCACTACAATATCAAACTTCCAGTCATAAATCAACCCTAGAGTAAATTCATGTGTTCTTTAAGCTGATCTAAATAGATCATCTATCCACAACAACGGATATTCGTTCTCAACAACTACTGCATTCCAATCATCGATCATCGATGCATAAACTCAAGGTCTGACTCTCTTCTAACAAAGAGTTACAAGTGTTCTCAAGAAGAAACACTGAGGCAGATAAATCTCCCATAGTGTTTAGCAACACTGATACCCATAACATCATCTCTTGGTATGAGGTCCCCAATATCAGGACTATTCCCGAAATCACCTCAATCGCATATTCCACTTGCCCAGGTAATGACTAGCCCGAGAGTTCATCCGTAACTACATCCGAATACTCTCATATTATACGTACATCCAAGAGTCCTAGTATACCCACACTCCAACAATCCAACTATCCGTAAGGATATGTCTATAGTGGAGGTATGTCTAGCAACGGCTAAGGGTATCCCTTGACTTCTTGGTTGTTGATCAACATTTCACCAGACGGTAGAGAAAAATCACCAACCCACAAATCGATAGGAACCCTTCGAACCCTATCCAAGAATGTTCTAGACAAAGATACCTATGTTAGTAAAAGCCCTAGAGCCAATCATGTGATGATTGTTGTATGAACTTTATTGTATCATATTCCTATTTATAAAGGCATGGTTATTATATTTACTTGTATTGGTGCCAAATAACTAAATATAATAATATCCTTGAGTAGTAGGTTCTTATCTATATCAATCGATTGGTTGAATCGATAATGAGATGATATAGAGAACACTACTGTTAATCATTCCTAGTCGAGTATTAACATTCAGGGACAATGTTAATGCGTAGAGACTAGCATGTAGGTCAACACGATGACTTGATCTCACAAGTCATGGATATGAGATATCAAGTTGACACATGGGTATGCATTGGAGAATGTATATTGAATGACCCGCCATGAGAAAGTATCATGGATCGTTATATGAGTGTCATATACTTTCTCATGTGGCTATTAGTATGACTATTAGTCCTTAGACCTGAAGTCACCATGGTTCCCTACATAAGGAGTTGCATACTTTGGCTTCGTCAAACGTCACCCATAAATGGGTGGACTATAAAGGCGATTACTGGGTATATAACAAATTATGCGGAGGGATGTGAGTGATGTAGATGGGATCTATCCCTCCTATATGACGGGGGTGACATCGATATTCTTGATAGAGTGAGACAACGAAGTGCATGGCCATGCCCAAATGAGTCAATATGAGATATTGAGCTCATTTGATTAGAGTGAGCCTACTTGGAGATCAAGATTTAGATTGTACCGAGGATGACACGGTCTATGCCTCGATTGGTCAATCTAGATGTCAAGGATAGAGGGACATTGTCACATATTGTGAGAGTCACAATTAGTAGTCACAAAGGTGATGTTGGAGCTCAACATTCTTGTAACTTGGGTAGCAATGATGTGTTGCTAGATACCGCTCATTGCTTATGTTCCTAAATCGGTTTAGGGACATTGCCAACGTTACAAGAACCTATAGGGTCACACACATAAGAGCAATTAGATGGAGATTAGGTTCATATGATGAACCATGAGGATTAGGTTCATGGGATGAACCAAATTGGATTAAGAGTAATCCAAATTAGACTAATTGAGTTAGACTCAAGTTGATTCAAGTGTTGAATGAGTCTAATTTAGATTTGATTCATCAAATCAATTTAAATTAAATGAATAGAGATTCATTAAATTAAATTGACTTGAGTCAAGTGGTTAGATTTGATCAACCATGGGAGATTAGAGGTCAAGTTTGACTTGACTTGAGAGGGAAGATGAAAGGTCAAGTTTGACTTGACCAAATGCCATGTCATGATGATGACTTGGCATGGCCGGCCAATGATGATGCTCCACATCATCATTGACTTTGTCAATTGGTGCCACATCATGAGGGAGACCAAGGGTCATGGGAGTTACATGCATGCATGTAACCTCCTCTCCATGAAGTGGCCGGCCACTCCATTAGATGGGGTAATTGATTTTTGGTGGCTTAATAACTTCATCTTCTTCCTTGGTGTTTTTCCTCTCAAGCTCTACCTCTCCCAACCTCTCCTTGGCCAAAATTCCTAAAGGAGTGCTAGCACACTCTAAGGCATTTTTTCTCCACCTATTGCTTGTGTGGATACCATAGAGGAGTGTGCACTTGACACTCTCGAGTTCCGACGAACTTTTGGACGAGCGGGATAAGCGAAGGGCATCGCTACGAGGGTAATGTTCTAACCTCTTAGATCTAGGGTTTTTGTAAGCACATACATGTTTTTTTATACTTCGCACGGATCCGTGGCCGGGGCTTCTGAGGTTTCCGCAACGCAAAAAGCGGTTTTTACGGCTCGGAAAAACCCAACAGTGGTATCAGAGCCACGTGCGAAGCATGTATGTGTTTCATTTTTGTAGTTTTTATATTAGATATAAAAATTACAGATTTATATGTTTCTGTAAATTTCCTAATTTTATAGAATTTTTGGGTATTTTTCTCGTAGAGTCAAAGCAACGAGTGTTGGGACACTCGTAGACTTCAACCGTCGAGAAAAACTCTCCGAATCGGCGAGTTCTCACTTTAGGTTTTTGGGAAAGCGACTTAAGTCACTGAAAGATCATTGTAGGGACACTCGCGAAGTTTGTTTTGCGAGTAGGGGCGCTGCCCCTATCCCCGAAAGGGGCCTTGTCCCGCGATCGCGCCCGGAAACCGCTTAGCGGGACCGTTACGGAGAGGTGACTCATAAATTTGAAATAAATTAGGAAAAATTATAGAAATTTTTTGTAAAAATACATAATTTAGAATTATGTATAGTTCTGTGATTGTCATGGCCCAATGACCCCAATTTGATTGGATTATGTGTGTTGTAATTCATAATACGGCCTGCGTGCCGTTTTGTGTTTGTGCGTGTTGTAAAGTGTATGCGACCTGCGCGTCGTACCTCTTCTTTTGATATTCTAGTTGTAAATAGTTTTAGACTCGAATGTAACTCGAGTTTCATATTTGTAATGTACAAAAATAGAGCGGTGGAAAGTCCACTTGAAGACGAGCTTACGAGAAGGGTGACGACGACACATGGCGGTCAAAGGAAGCGCTTGGAGAAGCCGCTAGCCTTAGGTAGACCGTCCAATCTTCTCATTGGCTTGAGAAGATCGTAGTAGGGCCATGACTATATCACATTTAATTATATATATATATATATGTTGATATATATATATTTATTTAATTGATTTTTGCTTGTATGTATGTGATGCATGCTAGTAGAATAATGCTTGTATGTATATGATGCATGCTAGGTTAATTTTCTTGTATGTATATGATGCATGCTAGAAAAATGAATGTATGTATGTGATGCATGCTAATATAGGATAATAAAGGCCTAAATGCGTATAAGATACACATTACGATTAGATTAGATCATAATCGAATCAACTCGAAAATGCCTACCGAGCCTTGATACCCATCACTACCTCGATCATTTGTCGTTGTTGAATCTGCCAAAGCAGAGCAACACATATTATCTTGGTAGGGTGTGGAGGGACAATCTTGGTCCCTCCTATCACGCTTGGGTTAGAGTAAGCTCAATTAGATTGGACAAAACTAGTTAACTCAATTGGATCGAGTAGAACTATAAGCATATTCCACTCGTTGGAAAGATAAGTTAAGATCGCATTTACACTAAATCTTGGACGATTTAGCCAAAGCTAACTCAAGGTCTTTTGTAAATGTGGGTCTTAATCCTATAAATAAGAGTTGCATAGAGATGTAATCGGTAATGTGTTACCCACCGATCGTACTAAGTCTTGGGCGATTTAGCCAAAGCTAACTCAAGGCTTAGTATGATGTGGATCTTGTCCCACAAGAATTATAGCTAGTTTGTATGAATCAAGTAATGTGGTTTGACCACATCCATAATACGATTCTACAAAATTCCTATAATTCAGTGGGAGCATCATTTGATTAAAGGCCTAATTAAATGATAAAAGGAATATGATATTAATCCTCTACATTGTATGTTGTAGATTACTATGTCAATAAACACGAACACTCTCTCTCTCTGCGATCTGTCCTTTAGAAGGACAAGCTCAATGGAGCAAATTTCCTGGACTGGTACAGGAACCTCAGAATTGTTCTCACCCAAGAAAGGAAGTTTTACGTCCTGGAGTAGCCCATTCTGGAGGCACCTCCTGCCAGTGCCTCGCGAGCTGACAAAGTTGCTTACAAGAAGCATCAAGATGACGCATTAGATGTGTCATGTCTAATGCTCGCGACCATGAACTCTGAGCTTTAGAAGCAACAGGAGTTCATGAATGCTTATGATATGGTTGGACATCTTCGTCAACTATATCAAGGACAAGCTAGGCATGAGAGATATGAAGTCTCTAAGGTATTATTTGGGTCCAAAATGCAAGAAGGGACTCCCGTAGGTACATATGTACTCAAGATGATTGGGTACGTAGAAAACCTACAAAGGCTGGGATTCCCACTTGGCCAAGAGCTGGCCACTGACCTGATCTTGCAATCTTTGCCACAAGCTTTCAATCAATTTGTCATGAATTATAACATGAATGAAATTGATAAGCCATTGCCTGAAATGCTCATCATGTTGAGAACTGCTGAGCTTAACCTTAAGAAGGGAAAATTTGACACCATTTTGATGGTGCAGAAGAAGAAAGGCAAGGGCAAGCCTAAAGGTAAGGGAAAGTCCCAAGACAAGGGCAAAGGCAAAGAACTTAAACCCAAAGGAGGGGTAGCCAAGGAAGGGGCTTGCTTCCACTGCAAGGAAGCTGGACACTGGAAGCGTAACTGCAAAGCTTACCTGGAAGATCTTAAGAAGAAAAGAAGTGAGACTTCTACTTCAGGTATAAATGTTATAGAAGTCAATCTATCTATTTCTTCATCATGGGTATTAGATACCGGATGTGCATCTCACATTTGTACCAATGTGCAGGCGCTGAGAAATAGCAGGGCATTGACAAAGGGCGAGGTGGACCTACGAGTAGGCAATGGAGCAAGAGTTGCTGCTGTTGCTGTAGGAACTTATGATCTATCTTTGCCCTCTGGGCTTGTATTAGAATTAGATGAATGTTGTTATGTGCCTGCCTTAACCAAGAACATCATTTCAGTTTCTTGTTTGGACAAGAAAGGATTTTCATTTATAATAAAGAACAAATGTTGTTCAGTTTATTTAAATGATATGTTCTATTATAGTGCACCTCTAATGAACAGACTCTACTTTCTAGACTTAGAGAGCCCTATCTATAACATAAGTACCAAGAGGTTCAAGTCAAATGAGTTAAACCAAACTTATCTCTGGCACTGTCGCTTAGGTCACATAAATGAGAGTCGCTTATCTCAGCTTCGTAAGGATGGGCTGCTAGACTCATTTGATTTTGAATCATATGAGACATGCGAATCTTGCCTTTTAGGCAAGATGACCAAGACTCCCTTTAGTTGACACAGCGAAAGAGCAACAGATTTGTTAGGACTTATACATAGTGATGTATGTGGTCCTTTCAATGTTGTTGCTAGAGGTGGTTACAGGTACTTCATTACATTTACTGATGACTTCAGTAGATATGGTTGTGTATCTCATGACACACAAATCAGAATCCTTTGAAAAGTTCAAAGAATTCAAGAATGAAGTACAAAACCAGCTTGGCAAGAGTATTAAGATACTTCGATCAGATCGAGGTGGTGAATACCTTAGCCATGAGTTTCATGACTATCTAGCTGAGTGTGGGATTCTATCCCAACTCACTCCTCCTGGAACACCACAGTGGAATGGTGTATCCGAAAGGAGGAATCGTACCCTATTGGATATGGTACGATCTATGATGAGTCACACAGATCTTCCTATATCCTTTTGGGGATATGCTCTAGACACAGCAGCCTTTACCCTTAATCGTGTACCATCCAAGGCTGTGATAAAGACACCATATACGATATGGACAGGAAGAAATCCCATGATGTCTTTTATGAGGATTTGGGGTTGTGAGGCTTAGGTTCGACGTCAAGTCTCAGACAAACTGGGACCCAAATCTGATAGGTGCTATTTTGTTGGATATCCCAAGGATACAAAGGGATATTACTTCTACATTCCCAGTCAGCACAAAGTGTTTGTGGCAAAGACTGGAGTTTTTCTAGAAAGGGATTTTGTTTCTAGAAAAACTAGTGGGAGTACCTTCGATCTTGAAGAAATTCAAGATAAGGACCATAGAACTGAGGCCTTGATGGAGGTTGAACAGGAACCACAAAGTGTTGTGGGTGATGAGGTTATTGCACAAAGAGTTGTGGAACAACCACCTGTTCATGTAGACTTACCTCTTCGCAGGTCTGATAGGGTACGTCGTCAGCCAGAGAGATACTCATTTCTCTTGTCTGACCATGATGACGTAATTCTCATTGAGAATGAGCCTACCTCCTATCAGGAAGCTGTGATGAGCCCAGATTCTGAGAAATGGCTAGAGGCCATGAGATCCGAGATGGAATCCATGTACACCAACCAAGTATGGACTTTGGTTGATCCACCTGAAGGGGTCAAACCCATTGGGTGTAAGTGGCTCTTTAGGAGAAAGACTGACATGGATAGACTTACGCATACCTATAAGGGTCGATTGGTGGCTAAAGGTTTCAAGCAAATTCATGGTATTGACTATGATGAAAGTTTTTCTCCAGTGGCGATGTTTAAGTCTATTCGGATCTTGTTTGCTATTGCAGCATACCACGATTATGAGATCTGGCAGATGGATGTCAAAACCGCGTTTCTGAATGGAAACTTGCTCGAGGATGTGTACATGACACAACCTGAGGGTTTTGTAGATCCACAACATACTGGGAAGGTATGCAAGCTGCAAAGGTCCATTTATGGGCTAAAGCAAGCTTCTCGGAGCTGGAATCTTCGATTCGATGATGCGATCAAACAGTTTGGTTTCATCAAGAATGAAGATGAACCCTGTGTCTATAAGAGGGTTAATGGGAACACAGTTGTCTTCCTTGTATTGTATGTGGATGACATACTGCTCATTGGGAATGACATCCCTTCGCTACAGTCTGTGAAGACTTCGCTCGGGACGTGCTTCTCAATGAAAGACTTAGGTAAAGCAGCCTGTATTCTAGGCATCAAGATCTATAGAAATAGATCTAAGAGATTGCTTGGCCTAAGTCAGAGTACATACATTGACACGGTATTACTTCGGTTTGCCATGCAGAATTCCAAGAAAGGACTTCTGCCGATGTCACATGGTGTGAGTCTTTCGAAGACTCAAAGTCCCTCTTCTAGAGAGGAGAGAGATCGCATGGATAAGATCCCTTACGCATCTGCTATAGGATCTATCATGTACGCCATGTTATGTACTCGTCCTGATGTCTCGTATGCTTTGAGCATGACGAGTAGATACCAGTCAGATCCAGGTGAACGTCACTGGATAGCAGTCAAGAATATTCTTAAGTACTTGAGAAGGACTAAAGAATATTTCTTGATATTTGGAGGCGATGAGGAGCTAGCTGTAAAGGGTTACAGCGATGCCAGCTTCCAAACTGACCATGATGATTATAGATCGCAGTCAGGGTTCGTGTTTTGCTTGAATAGTGGCACTGTGAGCTGGAAGAGTTCCAAGCAGGACACAGTTATTGATTCTACAACAGAGGCCGAATATATCGGTGCTTCCATCTCATTCGAGAGATTGTCGATAGAGGAGATGTGAAGATTTGCAGAGTACCCATAGAGGCTAACATCGCAGATCCCTTGACCAAGGCTTTGGCACAGAAAAAGCATGATGGTCACACTAGGTCATTGGGTATTAGATACTACGGTGATTGGCACTAGTGCTAGTGGGAGATTGTTAGTGAAAGCCCTAGAGTCAATCATGTGATGATTGTTGTATGGACTTTATTGTATCATATTCCTATTTATAAAGGCATGGTTATTATATTTACTTATATTGGTGTCAAATAACTAAATATAATAATGTCCTTGAGTAGTAGGTTCTTATCTATATCAATCGATTGGTTGAATCGATAATGAGATGATATAGAGAACACTACTGTTAATCATTCCTAGTCGAGTATTAACATTCAGGGACAATGTTAATGCGTAGAGACTAGCATGTAGGTCAACACGATGACTTGATCTCACAAGTCATGGATATGAGATATCAAGTTGACACATGGGTATGCATTGGAGAATGTATATTGAATGACCCGCCATGAGAAAGTATCATGGATCGTTATATGAGTGTCATATACTTTCTCATGTGGCTATTAGTATGACTATTAGTCCTTAGACCTGAAGTCACCATGGTTCCCTACATAAGGAGTTGCATACTTTGCTTTCACAAACGTCACCCGTAAATGGGTGGACTATAAAGGCGACATCGGGTATATAACAAATTATGCGGAGGGATGTGAGTGATGTAGATGGGATCTATCCCTCCTATATGACGGGGGTGACATCGATATTCTTGATAGAGTGAGACCACGAAGTGCATGGCCATGCCCAAATGAGTCAATATGAGATATTGAGCTCATTTGATTAGAGTGAGTCTACTTGGAGATCAAGATTTAGATTGTACCGAGGATGACACGGTCTATGCCTCGATTGGTCAATCTAGATGTCAAGGATAGAGGGACATTGTCACATATTGTGAGAGTCACAATTAGTAGTCACAAAGGTGATGTTGGAGCTCAACATTCTTGTAACTTGGGTAGCAATGATGTGTTGCTAGATACCGCTCATTACTTATGTTCCTAAATCGGTTTAGGGACATTGCCAACGTTACAAGAACCTATAGAGTCACACACATAAGAGCAATTAGATGGAGATTAGGTTCATATGATGAACCATGAGGATTAGGTTCATGGGATGAACCAAATTGGATTAAGAGTAATCCAAATTAGACTAATTGAGTTAGACTCAAGTTGATTCAAGTGTTGAATGAGTCTAATTTAGATTTGATTCATCAAATCAATTTAAATTAAATGAATAGAGATTCATTAAATTAAATTGACTTGAGTCAAGTGGTTAAATTTGATCAACCATAGGAGATTAGAGGTCAAGTTTGACTTGACTTGAGAGGGAAGATGAAAGGTCAAGTTTGACTTGACCAAATGCCATGTCATGATGATGACTTGGCATGGCCGGCCAATGATGATGCTCCACATCATCATTGACTTTGTCAATTGGTGCCACATCATGAGGGAGACCAAGGGTCATGGGAGTTACATGCATGCATGTAACCTCCTCTCCATGAAGTGGTCGGCCACTCCATTAGATGGGGTAATTGATTTTTGGTGGCTTAATAACTTCATCTTCTTCCTTGGTGTTTTTCCTCTCAAGCTCTACCTCTCCCAACCTCTCCTTGGCCGAAATTCCTAAAGGAGTGCTAGCACACTCTAAGGCATTTTTTCTCCACCTATTGCTTGTGTGGATACCATAGAGGAGTGTGCACTTGACACTCTCGAGTTCCGACGAACTTTTGGATGAGCGGGATAAGCGAAGGGCATCGTTACGAGGGTAATGTTCTAACCTCTTAGATCTAAGGTAGATCTAGGGTTTTTGTAAGCACATACATGTTTTTTTATACTTCGCACGGATCCGTGGCCGGGGCTTCCGAGGTTTCCGCAACGCAAAAAGCGGTTTTTGTGGCTCGGAAAAACCCAACAACTTATACCTACCAGTATCTCTCGATATATCTGCAAATAAGATAACCTAAAGTAATACCCCGAAGGACCGATCCTTCGGTCTTCTATACTTCTTCTCGAGTAATCATGTAAACTTGTCCAACATCTATTCTGGACGGCTGAGCTCATGTAGATGCAAAGACTATCATGGAGGAACTGAAATCAACTGTTGAAACTGAGGTACAACTAAAACAACTGCAATGGAGAAGGTAAACACTGTTGTACTGGAAAAAAGTACACATCCGGCGTACAATACTGAAGAACTGTCAACATCGTAGCACGCTCCAACTCTGCGAAAGGTATAGCTGCAACTGAAGAATACTGCATAGATACGACCATCATCATATACTCTCTCTCCTCTGAACAAATCATAACTACGTCTGGGAAGGTAACCGTTGCTGTCGTCTGGGAAGGTAACAATTGTTGTCTGAATGTCTGAATCTTCTGAGATGTCTTCGGCTGATACTGCTGAGTAACTTACTTCTTCCGGATGAAAGTATCAAAGAGCTCCAACTATATCTGAGGTAGTAGATCGCTGCTGACATGATAACTCAATCTTCTATCATGATCTCGGCTTCCGAGGTTGTGGATCGTCCGCTTGAAAGCTTCATCCATAGTCTTCAACTGAGTCTTCAAAATACATACTCTCCTCGTAGATACCGGCTGCTTATAGTAGAAACAGATACAATGGTCCATCGGATAATCTGGCTCTGTGTCTCGTCGTAACCCGCACTGCACACACATAATCTCCTTTCGGAGTCTTTCCTCTGAGTTCGCTGATAAACATGAGAAGCTGCTGACAATCTGCAATCGGTCTTCTATGATCGAAAAACTCTCCAATAGTCGCTCATGACTCATGACTTTAATCTTTCTCCTTTTATCCAACATTTGAAGATTTCGGATTCCAATAATTTGACTTGTAATATATGCTTATCAAATTACCAACCCTTAAAACACATGCTACGGAGTCATTCCTGTACACATGACTCGGTCTAAGGACGTCCGGTAGGATCTAATAGAAGATCCAATCATCTGATCAAAATATCAACCAATAAACCTGTGGGTGGCCAAAACCAACCCAAACACATTCTTAGGCTATTAGGTGGTCGTAACCCTCGCAAGTCTAACGACTTTGCATGTGACCTTCGTTATCAAACGATCACCCTACTCAAAGCTCAAGAATTCCCTGACAATGAGTCAAAGAAGATGACATGGAAAAATACTATCTCACAACATCACTGATCTGTGACCAAGTGATTATTTCCCGTAGGTTACTTTCCATCTCTTCCACCAAGTACTGGCTAAAATCCGGATAATGGTATTCAACTAACACTACTATCTTCGTATAACCCGAGTCAAGTACTCCCAATGTTATACAACCTAGAACGATCAGTCCGGGGATCAAAATCCCCATGAATATCATATACTAATTTTCTACTATCTGAATCAGTAATAGTATACTCGCTTAGTCCATTACCCCATAGGTAATGATCTGACTAACATAATTAGTGAAAATTCTTAGGACCGTAATCCTTGATCTCCACAAGAGATGTGACTACTAACCCCTGCTATCCGACTCGGTATCAGTCGGCTCTCAAAGGTAATTACCTTTTCGATAGAAGGACCATGTCTAATAATCTTAACATGTCATTCCCGTGGTCAACTCAAAGCACGGTTACGAATACTAATCAATATCCTACAAGTCATCCCTGTTATAAGCAACTGAATGCATAACCAACAAAAGGATATGTAATAACAATTAACATACCTTAAACCTTGTAGCTCGGAGATGTCCGCAACAGCCAGATCCCAGAACTCACAAAATCAAAACCGAGTAAAGCAAAACTCGATGTCCGAACGAAATAAAATCTGAAAATGGACTTCACAACCTAGGGCTCTGATACCAATAAAATTGTCATGCCCCAAGAGTATACCGTGCCGAAAAGCAAACAAATGACATCTCCCCTGTACGTGGCAACATATCGGGTTGATACAAGGCCCGTAGGCCCACAACAACAATATGATATAAAGATATCAACATACCAATTATACTATACATAGCGGAAACGATACAACCCAATAAACAAGATACAAAGACCAACTGTGCACTCCGAAGTGACTTGACACGACAAGAATGCATAACATAAATCAAATCAAAGACTGAATACATACATCACATCCGTATATCACAAATACGGAAACAATACAGGGTAAAAATCCAAACCAACAATCTATAGTAATACAACAATACGGAAAACATATCCATTCATCCGGCGTGAGATGGGATCAGCTGGCGGAGCTCCGAACGTCCAAGGAATCTTCTACCTGTTATCTGGGCGACAGGAAACCCAGGGTCCAGGGGTGGTGAGTATAAACTCAGGGGTAATATATTGAAAGTGCATGAACATATAGGGTAGAGAGATCTACAAGTATACATGTGAAGATCTACAGGTATACAGCATGAGTCCAATAGACATACAGTCCTATCCAAATCTAATAACAAATAACCACAGTATAGTCATACTCAATGTATATACTAAACTGATCAACTGAACATGAAGTAATGTACCAACGTATCTCGATACCCAGAACCTAGATCATCCTGAATAGATATACAATAACATAACTCATATAACGTACCAAGTCAATCCCATACCTGACCAATACTCCAACATATGAATAGTATATGATCACCTGTAATAACAACCCGGTCCGTACCACACAATGACATGATGCTAATCAAATGTATACAACAGTCTGAATCAACGCATGTATCATGCTCAACACATAGCAGTATATAAAATACAGATGGCATGTATCATGATGAACAACCATATGCAGTAATCATAGCTCAATCAAATGCAGCATCTCACAGGCATATGTAAAACATATATCAAATACATGCATACATATATATCAGCAATGCATATGCATGATCACTGTCTGCGGACCCGTCCAACCACGACCCCAGAGTGGCCAGGGTGGCACGACAATGACAACTAGCCCGACTCCAGCTACCACTACTCTCGAGTGACCGAGTTGGGTAGTATGACTGAGTAGCGTATAAGCGTAAAGAGATAACTACTCCTAGGGGCCCCTGCTGCAAGCCACGCCGTCCCAACCCATGAGTACACAAGCGCCGCACACAGGACAACTGCACGTCACACAACCACCGTCTATAGTGGGCGAGTGCTAACACCACTCTGCACAATGGCCAGGTGCGCATCTCCAGCTACCACCGTTTATAGTGGTCGAGCGTGGCACATCCAATGCTTTGCCTTCAACCCTGCTACCACTACCCCGAGTGGTCGGGGAGGCAGGATGACTGACGACCCGTCTCAACCACAAGGGAGACCCAGTCAACAGTATGCATGCAATGTAATGATGCATAGCTCCATACATGTATCCTCGCCACACTCCCTATCCCACATGGAGTCCTGGTCAACCAAAAGTCAACTATGTAAGGACTACAATCCACAAGACTCTCTCTATCGCACAAAGAGTCATACTTATCTGACAGTCAACCACGCTAAGACCTCTAATCAGTAGCGATATACTATCGACCATCCATATAACCATACACAGGTATACAATCCATAATGGATATACCATCACGTTAGAACCTCTAGTCCATGGTCACATACTGACAACCACACACTTATCTATGCATAGACAACTAGATCCACCATAGATACACCACTAATACAAGTATGATATAATTATCGACTCCATAATCCAATCCATCACCTAACCCTAGTGATGTAATATAGTAACCCAATCTGAGGTCACAAAGATAACCCTAACCACCTGTACTTACTGAACATCCATCAGCTAATACATAATAGGGTTTATAGTTCCTATCTGTGCTAGATAATTAATGAGTAACAGAGTATATATCTCAAAGGTCAAGGCAGTACAAGCATATGATTAAATAAGAGTGGATTTAAGGTAAACAGGTATAAATATATATCCAAATTTATGCACTGGAATTTGATCAAAACTATCGGACCAGGTAGATATTACCCACCTGATTTGGGAACACCAGTTGTCTTTACATCCAAGAGTTTATCTCGAATCAACATCCATACGAAATAGAACACTTGGCTATCATCGAGGTCAAAAGCAAGCAATCATAGATCTAAGCCCCCACCTAGCGCAATGATAGCTGCACTGAATCGTTTGCAACCCTGATCAGCACAAATTAGGAAACTATGTCATGGATTGAAGATCATCGAAGAGAACTATAACGAAGAGAACCCAGAAAACTCCCGATCGCAGCTGGTTGTTGCGACGATCATGAACAGAGGGCAAAATCCAATAGACCAAACCAACTATAGAGAACGAAGCTAAGGAGAAGTAGCGATACCGATGATGCTCAGCTGTGGCATCAATGGCGGCGATCTGAGCTCCCTTCGTTGTCTGCGAAGAGGTCGGCAGCCGCTCCCTTCTACAATCACAGCTCCCCCAAATCTGAACTCGTCAACCAGGAAGTTGGACGGCCAGCTCCTCTCGATGCTTGGCGGTCTCGAGCTGACGAGGATCTCGATCAAGCACTCCATGCCGTAGATGAAAGAAATGGTAGGAAGGAAAGAAATCGTGAAGGAACGAGGAAGAAGAAGAAACAGATCGCGAGTGAAGTCGGTGAGGAATGAGCTTGCGATCGGTTCAGCCCCTTTTAAACTTCGTTCCTTTGGTTCGGTTCAAACCTAACCAAGCCCAATTCAATCCAACTTCAGTTCAAGCCAACCCAAGCTCAATCCAATTGATTCAGCCCAACCGATTCAGCCAATTTCAAGCCCAGCAATTTGGCCCAAGCCCAATTTCAGCCCAAGCCCAATACCAGCCCAAGCCCAATTTGTCTACTGATTAAACCCAATTAATTAAAGGGTTAATCAAATTTTTTTTTATCGTATTTTACAACATCATTCTTATTCTTTATCATATAAATGTCATGATTATGCTTAGAGTTTATTTTTTATGTCATGTGTATTTGGATTTAATTATATGTCATGACATCATGATTATTGGCACATGCATATTTATGTTATCATTTATGTCATAATCATCATTCGTGCATTAATAAAATTGATTTAAGGACTATGGCATGACTTAAAGTCCCATGTATAAGGGAATCAAGTAGTGTTTCCTTAGAAAATGCATGAGGCCTTAGTTTAGAATGAATAAAACTCACATCTCACATCACATTGACATGTGTGTGTATTGATACACCCTAGATACATGTGAGATGCTAGAAAATGAGTTAAGTTCAAGGTGCATAGTTCTTGCATCTAGATGAACTTAAAGTCATCTTATACCATAGATGAATCATGAGAAAAGCTTATGTACAAGTCATGTGCATTAAGCTCATAGACCATGGTTTAATATAAGATTTTAAAAACATTTCAAAAATATTTTAGAAAACCTTGGTGAAGTCTATCTTTTGATAGCAATCACCATTGATAGAGTTGGCATAAAGTAGGGCCAAAACATTGTATTTTTCAATGGTTTTGAACTTTGTGTGAATCTCATTATTTTATGGGTATTTTATTTTTTTCAATATTTTTCACCCATAATAATTGACTTAAGTATTATACATATGAATTTTTGTGATTTTTTGTACTATGTATAATTACTTATAATTTTCGTAATTTCATTTTCTGAAACTGAATTTCTGCATTTGTAGAAATTAGTCGACTGGCGTCAAGGGCAGTCGACTGCTGGCTGACAGAGTAGACTGTCAATGCTGATTTCGGGTAAACAAGGATATTTATCCCATATTTCAGCTATGTTAGGCTACCCTAACTTCTCCTAACCCTAGGATATGCTTTGGAAAGCATTATAAAGGGTGAAAATCTATTGGATATGAATTAGGAGAGTTATTTGGGTGTGTATCAATTTAAATTGTGTGAAAGTTTAAGTTTGAACTTTTGACCTTAATTTTGATGGTTTAGTGTTTTTATAGGCTTAGCGACTCTCCAAGGACATTGTTGGTGCAATGGTTAAGGGGGAGCAAGCTTTTAGAGGGAGGTTATCCATCGTGGGATGATGGATGTATTTTTCCTCATGAGGGGGAGAATTTGGAGAATGAGGATTGCCTCTCTATAGTGATATGGGACCTATCACTAGGAAGAGTGAAGGCATCCTAGATATTTTTGGCCCAAGGAGGAGATTGTAAGATCTCATTGAGATATGAGACATTGACACCCTTAGGGAGTACCTTTTTGATGTATGTCAAAAAGGTGGAGAATTGAAGGGGGAGAAAATGGAATTCCCAATTTGGATAATTAGGAGAATTGGTTTGAGTTAGTGTTCTAACTCAAAGATGTTGGTTTTTGTCAAACATCAAAAAGGGGGAGGTTATTGGTGTAATCGGCCCAGGTCACGATTGACCACACTCGAGTTTAACTCGAGTAGTGGTTTGATCTTAGTGTTTTGATGTTTGACAATGTTTGACTAGATGGTTGATTTGAGGTTGACCATGATGGAGAAGTCCAAGTGGAACACTTGGCAATGGAAAGTCCAAGTCTTGTGTACTTGGCATGGATAGTCCAAGTCTTTGGTACTTGGCATGGAAAGTCCAAGCATGGGTCTTGGCAAGGGAAAGTACAAGCTTGAGTCTTAGCAATTGGAAAGTCCAACATGGGTTGGCATGGAAAGTCCAAGCATGGGTCTTTGCAAGGGAAAGTCCAAACTTGAGTCTTGGCAAATGGAAAGTCTAACATGAGTTGGCAAGGGAAGTCCAAGGGTTGATATTGGCAACATGAGTTGGCATGGAAAGTCCAAGCGGGAGTCTTGGCAGCATAAGTCCAATGCTTTGGCGGCGTAAAGTCCAAATTGTAGTCTTGGCAGTGTAAGCCCAAATGTGCCTTGGTGGTGTAGACCAGCTTAACATGACAATAGCCAATGGAAGCATCTGAAGGCTAGCGTATGGATGAACAAGTCATGGATGACTTGGAGGGATCCGATAGGTGTGAGGCTGATAGAGGTGACTAAAAGGCTTAGGTCTAGGCTAAGGGTGGTCTAGCAAGTATGAGGGCATCATACTTGGGGTTAAACCTCATGGTCGAGGTTATTAGTCGACTGGGGATTTGGACCAGTCGATTGGTCAAGTGTTTTGACACTTGGCAGCCGAGTCGACTTATAACAGTTGATTAAGATTATGACCAGTCGACTATCGTGAGTCGACTAGAGTTTAACTATAGCAAATAACCTTAGCGATCGGGCGACGTGAGCGATCGGCTGATGGCAGCGATCGCCATGGATGATCAACTACCATCGGTGCTCGTAATGCTCGGTAAACGACTGATCAATCAGCTACGAGGTTAGCAGCCGACTGATGGGTAATGGCAGTCGACTGTCAGTGTATCCATTGGCTTGAATGTCAATGTGGATTAAATCCGTTGTAAGACAATGACACTATTGGCAGTCGACTGGGGCCTTATGGCAGTCGACTGCCAGGCGTGAAATCAGCTCATTGCAGGTTATAAAAGCAGCTCGAAATGGAGAATTTTGCAATGGTTCTTTGAGGCGATTTGGAGGGGATTTGCTGCTGCAATTCCAACCTTCAAGGCTACTCTCAAGAAACCAAAAGAGAGCATTCAAGTTTACATTTTGTAAAGTTCTCTTTACTTGTATTTGTGTATTTTACATGTATTTGCTTGTATTTCTTTCTTATTGTTGTAAGAATCCTTGTATGAGATTTCTCCACCTATGACTTGTTGTCGAGAAGGAGTATTATTGATTAATGGTGGTGTTTGCATCGCTAGGGCTCATTCGAGACCAATTCGTGGAGTAGGAACCCTAAGGTTCCAAACCACGTAATATCTCATGTATTTATGCTTGTGTATTTGTATTTGTATTGTATTTTATATTTCCACTGCGTTCTAAAATATTTGTAGCAAGCACGTGATCAATTTCCATCGAAGCGACAAACACGCCATTCACCCCCCTCCCCTCTAGTGACGTCCAATTCCCAACATATTTTTCAAATATTTTTCAACCATAATAATTATTATAAGTATTATATTGTTGGATCGAGAGACTCGCTAGAGGGGGGTGAATAGCGATCGGAAGACTTTCTTTTCATTTCGATAAAACTCGAGTAGTGCAGTGGAAATTAAAGGAATTAAAACAAGAAGACACTTTGTTTTTACTTGGTTCGAAACCAAAAGGTTGCTACTCCAAGGCTCCGTGATCCTGTGTCGTGTATGAAGGGGCAATTCACTAAACGTCTCCTCCTCATTGGAGGTAGGAGACAACAAATACAAAGGGACAAAAGCTCAAGGTGGAGGCAATAAACCTTCCTCAACTCGTTACGATGAAAACACGATTTATAATGAATAAATGCAAAATTAAAAACAAACTTGCTGTTGCCAATGGAGTATGTTGTGAACTTGGCATCGCGTCGATGTTATGGCGGTGTTATGGCAGCATAGAACTTTGGCGTTGTAGAAGCACTTTGAGAGCAAGATAGATGGTCCCAAAGGGGTCAACCCCCCCTTTTTTTATAGCCCTCCTGTTGGAATGTATACTGAAAGCCTAGCTCTTTTTGTATGAACATTTTTATTTTGAAATAAGAATCACATGATCATTGTTTGCACTTTATATATTTATTATATGTGTGCATATTGTCTAATATTTTACATTGTAGATAACATGGTGCTTGGTGTGGCACAGAAGATCATGTTATCAATATCTTGTAGAATATAAGTAGAGGCTCACAACCAAGATGGTTTTGGACAAACCATTGGCATGGTTGTAGTGTAGCTTGGTATTGTTTTGTCTTGAACATAGAGTTACACTAGTACACTTAGGTGTATTGAGCAGGACCGACATAGAGGTAATTCAATTTATTGCTGACTACATAATTGAATCGGACCTCGGATATTATGTTGTACATGCTCTTAATCCCGATATAATAACGGACACATGTACTTAGTATTTATTTCTTTGATTTACCAAAGGGTGAGATTTAAATGGATTAAATCAAAATGCCCGGTAAGTTGAGAAATGATATTATTTACATGGTGTGCCATTGATTATAGGAGGAAATCGTGTTCTATATATTAGGTTGATGATGTCCCCTTGAGGAGCTCATAAGGTTCATCATGTAAACCCAGTTGGTTGACTTAGTTAACATGATGATAAGGTTGAGTGGTACTACTCGAGGAGTTAGATGTTAATTAATTGATGGTCAGTAAATCAATTAATTGATGGACATTCGATATCTTAAACATGGGGAGATGGATGTACAAATAATATATGGAGCTCATATTGATTTATGGGGGTTGGTGAGGTAGTTCAATGATGATCCTCTAGTGGAATGGAACATCATTGATGGATCAAGTTTGTGTGGTTCCGATCCATCGGGTGGCCAAGATCCAACTCCTCCTTATGGTCCCTATCATAGCCTAATATAATCCTCAAGAAGCCTAGATCCAAGGATGTAAAATAAAACTCTAAAACCAACGGTTGGGATGAAACCCTAGATCCGACGGTTGGGATGAAACCCTAGATCTGATGATTGGGATGAAACCCTAGATCCGACGGTTGGGATGAAACCCTAGATCCGACGGTTGGGATGAACCCCTAGATTCGACGGTTGGGATGAAACCCTAGATCCGACGGTTGGGATGAAACCCTAGATCTGACGGTTGGGATAAAACCCTAGATTCGATGGTGGAGATAAATCCCTAGATCCGACGGTGGAGATTAAAGGAGGCTTAAGCTCAATTCTATAAATAGAGGGCTAAGGCTTGGGAGGCAATGATGGTTCTCTTGGATTAGGGTTTTGCCTCTCAAGTGTTTTAGGCGGCTAGGGTTTTGGAAGTGGTTTGGGCGGCAACAAGAAAGGAGATTAGGGTTTCCTTCTTTTCTCCTTGGTGGCCGGCTCTCACTCCCTCTTCTTCCTTGCTTTGGACAGCCCTCTTCCTCCTCCTTTGCCCCTTGGTGGCCAGTGGTTCTCCAACTTCTTGGCGGCCGGCGCTTCTCCAACTTCTAGGTGGCCGGCGGCAACATTGTCACAAGGTTGGCTGGCGCTCAACCATTCACTCCTTGGCCGGCGGTTACATCGAGCTCCTTGGCTTGGTGGCCGGTTCTAGAAAGGAGAAGGAGTTTTGCTTGGTTCTTCTCTTTGTTCGCAGCGAACAAGGAAGGGAAGAACGCGATCTAGGAGGCTTCGACTCGTGGAGGATCTTCGCCCACACGACGTCCACGAGGAGGATAGGACATACGTGTAGGTGCTCGAACGGCCGGCTAGAGGGGGGTGAATAGCCCTCTTCCAATGGATGTCGTAATTCGTTCGTTCGTTTGCTCGTCTACACAATCGTTAGCGCAAGCGGAAGCATAAACAATAAAGACAAAGCAATAAATGAAAATACAAACACTAACAAAGAATGTAACGTAGTTCACGGCTACGCCGCTAATCCATGGTCCCTGATTCGTCCTCGGTGAATCACTCCGCTAAACTAATCCACTAAATGGTCTCTCCTTTGCACCAAGCTAGGTGGAGGTAACCTTTACAATCAAGATCACTCTTCTTGCAAATAGAATGGAGTAAAAGTGAGTAAGAAGAGTTTAGAGCTTGTGGGGTACTAGGAAGATCACTTGGAGCATAAGCATTAGCCTCTCAAAGGCTCACACCATCTCTTTTTATAGAGGGGCGAACACGCCGGATCCCGACCGCTATAGTCCAACGAACTCTTGGCAATGATCGATGGACCTCATCACGATCGCCGCCTCAGAGTCGACGCCCACCGGCCACGAACGGTTCTGCGGCCAAAACCCTATTGACATCGATCGCGTCAGCGTGATCCGATCTTGCCGATCGGCAACGTATGGCGTCGATCGCTGCCACACTCTAGTCGGCGCAGATACCTCGAACTTCATTCGATTAGAGCAATCGGCCGCCATGACATGGCGATCCGTGTCAAAACCCATCCGACACTTGACCAAATGGCCAAGTTTCACCTAAGAGCTACCCCTTCCCAGGTTACATTCGCCACTCATCTCTGGAGTCCCTCGCCTTGAAGTTCTCTTCGTTCTCGCCACGCCCCCTGGCGATCATCGCACGGCTGCAATGCTCCTTCGCATCTCTTGCCTCAAGTCTACTTCCTCGGCTTCACTCCAAGCTTCTCGTCCGCGGTCCCTCGGATGCTCCAAGCGCACGGCTTCGTAAAGCTATCCTTCACCGACTCAAGGCACGAGTCATGAGATGTGAAACTGCCACGCGGCTCCATGTGCGAATTACTAAGTCTGCACGACTTCAACACATATCAAACTAACTTAAACCCTTTGCCACACCATCAAAACCATATTACGGCAAGAGATTGCCCTAACAATCTCCCCCTTTTTGATGTGTGGCAATCCGTTTAAGTTAGGTAAAAACATTTGATATAAATTCTAAGGTAAGAAAGCATGTAAAGATAAACATGATATAACAACATGTAACTCCCCCTTAATCCATGAAACTCTATACAAATTTTCTCCCCCTATCATATATTTCTCCCCCTAAAATAATTAACTTAAACATAATTATTTCTCCCCCTTTGACACCATCAAAAAGATTAACACTAAGTTAAAGGCACATGGCATCAAGTATAAAGAGAAACATACATTAAAATCAGTCAAAACCTGATAAAATTAGATTACTGTACTTGTTCACAGTCCATCGATCATTCATCGATATAGCGATCGTAGCAAAGAATCAATTTCTGATTTTCTGGATGAATTTCAGAAATGCATTATTAATTCCAGAAAATTCTAAAAATCATGAAATTTGGGGAACATATTTCTTTTAAGTATATCTATCAGTGAAAAATATGTTTTCGTGAAAAAATCATTATATTTCCACATATTTGCCAAAAATCCAAAAGCTTTAAAAACTACTAGGTTTTTGATCATAAGAGTATCCATTTTAACACCTAGTCTTGCATCCAATTGTTTCAAAACATGAATACATGTATTTTAAAGTAAGAAGTTGTTTTGAAAACATATGAAATATCCAACCATGATCTTTGGGCAATATGTCTATGAATTAAACATAAGCCTTCCCCATGATTGGTCTATTATTGCTATGTTGATACTTTAAATGACCATCTAAATGCCATAGGCATTAGTGGACATTTGTATCATCCTAACATCTCACCCATGCTAAGTTTGCAATCAAGTTAGCCTATAGTGAGTGTGAGATGCATCCTAGGGGGTATTTGTGTATACTTAACCAATATATTCATGCAATTCTATCAAGGTTAAGTATCAACCTAATAATCCTCATGATCATAAAGGCATATATGAGTGAATTCTACATTATGATCATGAAACTCATGTATTCATTGAATTGTTCTCATGCATTAGGTATTATATGATGATAATAAGCAAAGTATCACCTAAAGCATGATTCAAACCTATTTCTCATGATAATGTGCCAAATCTCAAAAACATAAATCATGATTGCAAATATACATAGGAATTACATCAATCATCATGATTTAAGCATTATTATCTATTTATGGGTACGTTATCATCACCCAACACTATCTAAAAAATGTTGTCCCGTCATCCTAAGTCAACCAAAATATGATATAGGCTAGGTCCATGTGGTTGACTACCCTAGGGTTATTCTAACCCTTAAGGATGGATTTTGGAACCCAAAATAAGTTCTTTCCTATTGGGTTCACTAGGTATTCCTTGGGGATCCATTTCCTAGCTATTACTTTCTATTTATCTTGTCCCCTAGCTATTAGGCATTTGTAGGCCTTTTCATTTTTCTTTTCCTTATAGCCTAGGCCCCTTTTGTTGAAGCTAGCTCTTTGGCTCCCTAAGATCATGTTCAATGTGTTAGAACCAATTGTGAATTTTTCTAGGGCTTTTGTTAAATAATCTACCTTTTCCCTTAAGGCCTTATTTTCATTTATACATGCATCACTAACATCTAATGGCACATAAAGGTCATGTGAGCATGCATCATTTAAGCTAGAAGAAATATTATCATTTAAGCATGCATTTTCTAGCTTATTTTCCAATGCCTTAATTTGATTAAGCATGCTTTTATTTTTCTTTTTCATTCCAAATAAATCCTTAGTTAAACTAGAAATTATGGAAACTATTTTCTTAGGAGAGGCTTTCGTTACCATAGTTTCCATGTCCTCTTCTTCTTCGGATGATGAGGATGTAGAAGCTCCCCCTTCACTTGAGCTCTCTCCTCTTGAGCTTGATTCTTCATTTTCGGATGAAGAGCAATCCAAGTCATCAAAGGCCATCAAGGCCAAATTGGTGACAAAGGCATTCTCCTCATCCGATGATGATGAGGAGGATGAGGATGGGTCATCCCAAGTCCTTGCCTTTAGAGCTTTGGTCTTCCCCTTTTCTCTTGTCTTCTTCTCCTCTTCCTTCTTTTTCTTGCTCCACTTTTTCTTCTTCTTTTCTTCTTTCTTTTTCCTCTCTTCCTTACTCTTGTTTAGGAGAGGACAATTGTCCCTTATGTGCCCCTCTCCTTGGCAATTGTAGCATATGACCTTCCCCCTTGGTCTCCTATTCCTATCATTTGATTTATGAAAATGAAAACCTTTTAAAGCACGTCTTACCCTCCTTACCATATAGGATTCTTCGGTGCTATCCATGGAGGAGGAGGAAGACGCTTCGTCATCGGAGGAGGAGGAGATCTCTATCTTCTTCTTCCCCTTATTTGCCAACAATGCTACTCCCCTTGAAGGTTGTATTTTTGGCTCTTCTTGTATTCCTTCAAGCCTAGATTCATGTAATTCCATAGTGGAGAAAAATTCATCTAGAGTACTTACCTCTAGATTCTTTGAAATGTAAAATGAGTCCACCATTGAACTCCACTTGGATGATCAGGGGAAAGCATCTATGGCCTTCATTATCATATCGCGATTGGAGAGCCTTTCTCCTACACTTGTTAGTCCATTTAAAATTTCTTTGAATCTAGAATGCAAAGAAGTTACCTTTTCTCCCTTTTCTAATTTAATGTTGGATAGTTGGGAGCGGAGGAGATCTCTCCTTGCTAGCCTCCGGATGTGCCTTCATGAAGCTCAATTAGCTTCTCCCACATCTCCTTGGCGCTTAGGCATTCTCCTATTCGGTTGATTTCTTGTTGGGGGAGCACATTGAAGAGATGATGCTTGGCTTTTGAATTTGCAAGGTGCTCTTCCCTTTGCCTTTTGGTCCACCTAGATTTCTCTATTGGCTTCCCCTCTTCATCCCTAGGCAAAACAAAACCGGATTCCATTGTAATCATAATGTCAAAATCCGTTTCGAAAAATACCTCCATTCGCTTCTTCCACCAAGCGAATTCTCCTTCAAACTTCGGAGGATGGATGTTGGAGCCGGCCATTTTGAAAGTTGCTTGTTGCGGCGGTTAGTCCTCTACAAGCTTTCCTCGGCTCTGATACCACTTGTAGGTGCTCGAACGGCCGGCTAGAGGGGAGTGAATAGCCCTCTTCCAATGGATGTCGTAATTCGTTCGTTCGTTTGCTCGTCTACACAATCGTTAGCACAAGCGGAAGCATAAACAATAAAGACAAAGCAATAAATGAAAATACAAACGCTAACAAAGAATGTAACGTGGTTCACGGCTACGCCGCTAATCCACGGTCCCCAATTCGTCCTCGGTGAATCACTCCGCTAAACTAATCCACTAAATGGTCTCTCCTTTGCACCAAGCTAGGTGGAGGTAACCTTTACAATCAAGATCACTCTTCTTACAAATAGAATGGAGTAAAAGCGAGTAAGAAGAGTTTAGAGCTTGTGGGGCACTAGGAAGATCACTTGGAGCATAAGCATTAGCCTCTCAAAGGCTCACACCCTCTCTTTTTATAGAGAGGGCTGATTTCTTCCCGTTGGCCGCCACTGCGCGCCCTTGGCGATCGTATCGTCTCAGCGGCCTCGAACACGTCGGATCCCGACCGTTGTAGTCAGCGGAACTCTTGGCGGTCGGCCGATGGACCTCATCGATCATTCGCTCCATCAATCGGTCGTGCCCGATCGGCTACGAGCGATCTACATGGCGAAAACCCTATTGACGATCATTGCGCCTTGGCCCGATCGTGTTAATCTGGATCGACTACCACAACATATGGCGATCGGCTAACGCCACCTCGATCGATCGTATACCCGGTCGAACTTACATTCGACTCGAGCGATCATTGCCATGACATGGCAATCGACTGGTGTCGGGAAAACCCATCCGACACTTGGCCAAATGGCCAAGTTTCACCTAAGAGCTACCCCTTCCCGGGTTACATTCGCTCACTCTCATCTCTCGGAGTCCCTCGCCTTCGAAGTTCTCTTCGTTCTCGGCCACGTCCCTCGGCGGCATCAGGCGCACGACTCTGCAATGCTCCTTCGCGTCTCTTGCCTCGAAGTCTACTTCCTCCGGCTTCACTCCAAGCTTCTCGTCTGGCGGTCCCTCGGATGCTCCAAGCGCACGGCTTCTGTAAAGCTATCCTTCACCGACTCAAGGCACGAGTCATGAGATGTGAAACTCGTCACGGCTCCATGTGCGAATTACTAAGTCCTGCACGACTTCAACGCACATATCAAACTAACTTAAACCCTTTGCCACACCATCAAAACCATATT
This sequence comes from Wurfbainia villosa, assembly GCA_025175895.1. Taxonomy (NCBI): domain Eukaryota; kingdom Viridiplantae; phylum Streptophyta; class Magnoliopsida; order Zingiberales; family Zingiberaceae; genus Wurfbainia; species Wurfbainia villosa. The sequence continues at coordinate 27,888,418 of CM046000.1, read as the reverse complement.
ACGGCAAGAGATTGCCCTAACAATACGGTAGAAGATCATGAGGTATAAAAGGTTTACAACTTTATTTTCTGATCTTAGCATGTTCTTTTATGTGTTGATTATACAAGTGTGCATTTGTATATATTTTGTATAATCATGGACCCCGAAGGCAAACACAAAAACCGGCGATCCATACGTCGTCTCTTCCGCGGCTAACCAACTAAAAGAGTTGTGTTGCTTGAACAACTAGTTTGTTCAAGCGATCACTCAAGTTGTTAGCACGACGACGAATTGGTTGTGCTAAGGAAACTCATCCCATCCGGATTAGTTCTTTCATTAGTGAAAATTTTAATCCGGGGACATGGGAGCCAATGAGCCTTTGAAGCAACTCCCTTCATGTGGTATCAGAGCCACGGTTTCCGGTTTTGTGTATTTTGGATTCGGTTACTTTCATGCACATATCATATATTGAGTATGCCGGATAATAGTAGGATGTGCCGAGGCTAACTTTTTGGTTGCAGGCATAAGATCCGACTATTATGGCTATTTGGTTGTATGTGATTGTTTTGTGTGTGATTGTATGTATATTATTTGAATCCTCAGGGTTGACGAGGCAAGATTAGTATTTAATTTTTATAATTAAATACGGCATTGTTTAGCTGCTCATTTTAGTTTACTTTTGATCTAGATTATTTGTACACTCGTTCGTGGAGTATAGGATCGATGGATGTAAATTAAAATGATATATCTCGACTCGGATCTCTTTGGTGACTTGTGCACGGGAAAAGATGGAGAGGACGAGGTGGCGACACGACGTGATGTGTATTGGAGAACAATGCCATAATAGTTGGAAAAATTCTATTTTTTCCATATTTATTGCTTATTTGTTTTATATTCATGTTGTGTATGCTTTAAAATTTCTCATTTTCAATTTACTAAGTGGGAGAGGGATATTTTAATTAATTCCTGCGGCCTCCATTACAATTTGGCGTGTGATGCAACAAACTTGTGTGTCGGCTTTGAGTGCCTTCCTCCCTGCAGACGAGTTTGTTTGCGGATCACTAGGTCAAATAATAGTTATAGGAAATTATCTAGGAGCATGTGTACTTCCACAGCGGTAAGGCACATAATCCGAAATAATTCTCTTAGTATCGTGTAATGGTGCACACTTAGATGCAAATAAAAGTATCCTCCCCATCGGAGTCACTGCTTTTATTTGTAGGGCCAAAGAGGAACCAACTATTAATTTTATTTGTCAAAAAGTAAGGTTGACAAGATAATAAAATTAATGGGTAAAACCTCCTCTTACAAATGTAGAATTCATATACGTCCATACAGCGTGGCATGCGACATTCTCGGTGATTTGAGGTGTTGGTTGATTTCGGAATTTTATTTTTTTGAGGAATCAATAATATTTGAAATCTAATGTTTTGATCATTGTGATTCTTAGGTTTTTCAAATTCAAATGGCTTTCAACCCACTTGTTGTCATATTAAAAGAAAATAAACTTACTGGAACAAACTACATTGATTGGAAAAGAAATCTGGATATTGTCTTAACTACAGAGGAGTACAAATTTGTACTCTTCGAGGTCTGTCCTCCTAAGCCCACCGATGACTCTGATGAAAAGGAGAAAGAAAGTTATAAGAAATGGATCAAGGCAGATGAGATGGCGCGGTGTTACATTTTGGCATCTATGTCAAATGTGTTGTAACATCAGCATCAGGCCATGGCCACAGCTTATGACATGATGTTCAATCTCAAGGAACTTTTCGGACATCAGAGTAGGGTGGCTAGACAAGAGGCGATGAGAAACTTGATGACGACCACCATGATCGAGGGAACACCCGTTAGGGATCATGTTCTCAAGATGATGGCTCATCTTAATGAGATGGAAGTCCTCGGAGCTGAGATCGATGGGGAAACCCAGGTCGATATCATTCTCCAGTCTCTGCCTAGGAGTTTTGAGCAGTTCCGCCTCAACTACAACATGAACAAGAGGTTGTATTCGTTGGTGGAGCTTCTGACAGAACTCCAGGCGGCGGAGGGGCTTTTTTGTCAAAGCGCTCAAGCCATGGTCGCTCAGAAGGTTTCTTCCTCTAAACTGAAAGGTAAGAAGAAGAAGAAGCAAGGTGGAGCAAAGAAAGTGGTAGTGGGACCTCAAGCAGGAGTGAAGAAGCCGAAAGGCAAGTGCTTCACTTGCAAGCAGACTGGACATTGGAAGGCAGATTGTCCTCGTCGAAAGAACAAAGGGGTTCCAGGAAACCCGACGACTAGCTGAGGGAGAGATTACCGTCTTCATGGGCAATGCTTCAAAGGTGGCGGCTATTGCAGTGGGAGAAGTTTATTTATCTTTTGATAGGAATAAAGTTTTGGTTTTGAGAAATTGTCTTTATGTACCTACTTTTAGAAAGAATTTAATTTCAGTTTCTAAATTGTTTATGGATGGATATTCTGTTTCTTTTAATGATAAAGTGGTTATAAAAAGGAATAGGGAGATTATCTGTTCTGGTACATTGGTTGGCAATTTATATACTCTTGAACCGAAAACTCCCACGATGCATATAGAAGTCAATAACTCATCTTTTAAGTCTAATAAGAGAAAAGAACCTTCGCAAATGAACCAGACATATCTTTGTCATCTAAGGCTTGGTCATATTAACCTAAGCAGAATTCAAAGGTTGATAGCTGATGGACCTTTGGGTTTATTAGTGGTGGAGGATCTACCAACCTGCGAATATTGCTTGGAAGGTAAAATGACCAAGAGACCTTTCAAGGCCAAGGGGTATAGAGCCAAAGATGTGTTAGAATTGGTTCATTCTGATTTGTGCGGTCCTATGTCTATCCAGGCAAGAGGTGGTTTTGAATATTTCGTCTCTTTTATAGATGATTATTCAAGATATGGATACATTTACTTGATGCGTCGCAAGTCTGAATGCTTTGACAGGTTCAAAGAATTCAAGGCTGATGTGGAGAACCGTCAAGGTAAGAGTATCAAGACCCTACGATCTGATCGTGGTGGTGAGTACCTCTTGAGAGAGTTTAGGAATTACTTATCAGAGGCTGGGATTCAATCCCAATTGTCTGCACCTGGCACACCCCAGCAGAATGGTGTAGCGGAGCGAAGGAATAGGACTCTTATGAAGATGGTCAGATCGATGATGAGTTATTCTGAGTTACCTATTTCGTTCTGGGGGTATGCGTTGGATACGACAATGTATACTCTGAACTTGGTTCCATCTAAATCAGTACCTTCTACCCCTGTAGAATTGTGGACTGGGCGAAAGCCTAGTCTGAGACATATTCAGATATGGGGGAGTCCAGCACATGTGCTGAAGGCTGATGCTGGTAAGTTGGAACCTCGTACAGAAGTGTGCATGTTTGTTGGCTACCCTAAGGGAACGAAAGGTGGTTTGTTTTATAATCCTAGAGATCAGAGGGTGATCGTTAGCACGAACGCCAGATTTCTAGAGGAGGATTATGTAATGAACCACAAGCCCAAGAGTAGGATTGTTCTTGAGGAGTTGACAGGGGAAGTCCCGACTTCAATACCACCGGTACAAGAGGAGATACCATAAGTAACTGCACCGCGTGTCACAGAGCATACAAAGGAGGCACCTCGTCGTAGTGTGAGGGTTGTTAGACAACCCGAGAGATTCATGTTTTTGGGAGAGTCTTCGGACTTAGTCCCTAGTGAACATGAACCTGATCCCTGGACATATGATGAGGCACTCCAAGATAGAGATGCAGTATCTTGGCAAAGAGCGATGAATTCATAGATAGAATCTATGGATTCTAATCAGGTCTGGGAGCTAGCAGAGCCACCCGATGGTGTAAAAGCCATTGGATGCAAGTGGATCTACAAGAGAAAGAGAGGGGTAGACGGGAAGGTTGAGACCTTCAAAGCTAGGCTTGTTGCGAAAGGGTATACTCAGAAAGAGGGCATCGATTATGAGGAGACCTTTTCGGCGGTAGCTATGCTTAAGTCTATCCGGATTCTCTTATCTATAGCTGCTCATATGGATTATGAGATTTGGCAGATGGATGTCAAGACAGCTTTCCTTAACGAAAGTCTTGAGGAGAACATCTATATGCGGCAACCAGAGGGATTCATTGCTAAAGGCAAAGAGCATCTTGTATGTAAGCTTAATCGGTCCATTTATGGATTGAAACAAGCTTCTAGATCTTGGAACATCCGCTTTGATGAGGTAATCCAGTCATATGGATTTATTCAAAGTCCGGATGTGCCTTGTGTATACAAGAGATGTGACGGAAACGTGTGGTGTTTCTTGTACTATACGTAGATGACATTTTGTTAGTTGGCAACAATATCAAAGTGTTATCAGACGTAAGGGTATGGTTTTCCAAACAGTTTGACATGAAGGACTTGGGAGAAGTGGGACACATCCTTGGGATCAAAGTTATAAGGGATCGCAAGAAAAGGATGTTGTGCTTATCTCAAGCTTCATACATTGACACTATCCTTGATCATTTTAGCATGCAGAACTCCAAGAAAGGTTTTCTACCTTTTAGGCATGGAGTACATTTATCTAAAGAGATGTGTCCCAAAACATCAAAGGAGATAGAGGACATGAAGGCGGTTCCTTATGCTTCGGCAGTAGGAAGCCTCATGTATGTTATGCTATGTATGAGACCAAATATCTGCTTTGCCGTGGGCATGGTTAGCAGATATCAGAGTAATCCTGGATAGGGACATTGGACTGTGGTAAAGCATATATTGAAGTACCTGAGAAGGACTAGGGATTATATGTTGGTTTACCGGGCAGATCAATTAGTCTCTATGGGTTACACAGATTCGGATTTCCAATCAAATAGGGACAAGAGTAAGTCTACCTGGGGTTTGTGTTTACTTTTGGAGGTGGAGCCATATTATGGAGGAGTGTCAAGCAGAAATGCGTGGCGGACTCTACCATGGAAGTTGAGTATGTGGCAGCCTCTGAGGCAGCAAAGGAAGCTGTATGGCTCAGGAACTTCTTGATAGACTTGGATGTGATTCCCGGTTTGCCCAGAACTATCACAATTTATTGTGATAACAGTGGTGCAGTTGCAAACTCGAAGGAACCACGAGCCCATAAGGCGAATAAACACATAGAGCGCAAGTACCACATGATATGAGAGATCGTAAAGCGAGGAGAAGTAGCTGTCGCCAAGATTACATCAGAGGATAACCTGGCGGATCCATTCACTAAGGCCCTTCCAGCGAAAGCGTTTGATAGGCATGTGGAGGACATGGGGATCAGATGTATGGCAGTGTGATGACAGCATAGTCTTTTAGTATAAGTGGGAGATTGTTGGAATGTATACTGAAAGCCTAGCTCTTTTTGTATGAACATTTTTATTTTGAAATAAGAATCACATGATCATTGTTTGCACTTTATATATTTATTATATGTGTGCATATTGTCTAATATTTTACATTGTAGATAACATGGTGCTTGGTGTGGCACAGAAGATCATGTTATCAGTATCTTGTAGAATATAAGTAGAGGCTCACAACCAAGATGGTTTTGGACAAACCATTGGCATGGTTGTAGTGTAGCTTGGTATTGTTTTGTCTTGAACATAGAGTTACACTAGTACACTTAGGTGTATTGAGTAGGACCGACATAGAGGTAATTCAATTTATTACTGACTACATAATTGAATCAGACCTCGGATATTATGTTGTACATGCTCTTAATCTCGATATAATAACGGGCACATGTACTTAGTATTTATTTCTTTGATTTACCAAAGGGTGAGATTTAGATGGATTAAATCAAAATGCCCGGTAAGTTGGGAAATGATATTATTTACATGGTGTGTCGTTGATTATAGGAGAAAACCGTGTCCTATATATTAGGTTGATGATGTCCCCTTGAGGAGCTCATAAGGTTCATCATGTAAACCCAGCTGGTTGACTTAGTCAATATGATGATAAGGTTGAGTGGTACTACTCGAGGAGTTAGATGTTAATTAATTGATGATCAGTAAATCAATTAATTGACGGGCATTCGATATCTTAAACACGGGGAGATGGATGTACAAATAATATATGGAGCCCATATTGATTTATGGGGGTTGGTGAGGTAGTTCAATGATGATCCTCTAGTGGAATGGAACATCATTGATGGATCAAGTTTGTGTGGTTCCGATCCATCGGGTGGCCAAGATCCAACTCCTCCTTATGGTCCCTATCGTAGCCTAATATAATCCTCAAGAAGCCTAGATCCAAGGATGTAAAACAAAACTCTAAAACCAATGGTTGGGATGAAACCCTAGATCCGACGGTTGGGATGAAACCCTAGATCTGACGGTTGGGATGAAACCCTAGATCCGACGGTTGGGATGAAATCCTAGATCAGACGGTTGGGATGAAACCCTAGATCCGACGGTTGGGATGAAACCCTAGATCCGACGGTTGGGATGAAACCCTAGATCCGACGGTTGGGATAAAACCCTAGATCCGACGGTGGAGATAAATCCCTAGATCCGACGGTGGAGATTAAAGGAGTCTTAAGCCCAATTCTATAAATAGAGGGCTAAGGCTTGGGCGGCAATGATGGTTCTCTTGGATTAGGGTTTTGCCTCTCAAGTGTTTTAGGCGGCTAGGGTTTTGGAAGTGGTTTGGGCGGCAACAAGAAAGGAGATTAGGGTTTCCTTCTTTTCTCCTTGGTGGCCGGCGCTCACTCCCTCTTCTTCCTTGCTTTGGACGGCCCTCTTCCTCCTCCTTTGCTCCTTGGTGGCCGGCGGTTCTCCAACTTCTTGGTGGCCGGCGCTTCTCCAACTTCTAGGTGGCCGGCGGCAACATTGTCACAAGGTTGGTCGGCGCTCAACCATTCACTCCTTGCCCGGCGGTTACATCGAGCTCCTTGGCTTGGTGGCCGGTTCTAGAAAGGAGAAGGAGTTTTGCTTGGTTCTTCTCTTTGTTCGCAGCGAACAAGGAAGGGAAGAACGCGATCTAGGAGGCTTCTACTCGTGGAGGACCTTCGCCCACACGACGTCCACGAGGAGGATAGGACATACGGTAGAAGATCGTGAGGTATAAAAGTTTTACAACTTTATTTTCTGATCTTAGCATGTTCTTTTATGTGTTGATTATACAAGTGTGCATTTGTATATATTTTGTATAATCATGGACCCCGAAGACAAACACAAAAACCGGTGATCCGTCCGTCGTGTCTTCCGCGGCTAACCAACTAGAAGAGTTGTGTTGCTTGAACAACTAGTTTGTTCGAGCGATCACTCAAGTTGTTAGCACGACGACGAATTGGTTGTGCTAAGGAAACTCATCCCATCCGGATTAGTTCTTTCATTAGTGAAAATTTTAATCCGGGGACATGGGAACCAATGAGCCTCCGAAGCAACTCCCTTCACCTCCAAACCCTAGCTCATTGAGATTCATATCTGGGTCAAAGGGACACATCACCCCAAGATAAGGGGATCTTATCTTAACCTTCATCGAGCTAACCATTTTGAATAACAGTTGACTGTTCACCCTCAACAGTCGATTGATGCTAGGATCAGTCGACTGCCAATGGCTATCAGTCGACTGTTGGACTGGTTTATCAACTTCAACAATAAGTTAGCACAAACACAAGAGTAAAGATAGAAATGATAGCTACTTACCTTCTGATCTCGACCTAGACCTTCCACTGGAAGACTTAGTTGGATCGTCGCCTAAACTCATCCCCGTACAGAGGACCCGACCTCACCTTTACTCCACACTCGTGCTTACCTCCGGTCCTTTCTAACTTGTCACTTAGCTTCTGATCTTCACCTAGGTTCTTCGACTCCGACGAAGTTCTCCTGGTGTCGCCCGACCACCACGGTTTCTCGACTCGAGATTCTCTGGGTGTCGATGACCTTCAGCTTAGCTTAAACACTTCTTGCACACTTAAAAGTAGCTCATGAGATAACAATAACACCTTAACTTTGAACCTTTGCCATAATCAAACCTAGGTTCAATTATCTGGTGCTCCTGCACCAATAATCTCCCCCTTTTTGATCCATGGCAAACCAATACAAAGTTAAGGAGAAAATTAAGTATAAAACGAAGTAGTAACAACATGAGTAGTAAACATGTAGTGAAGTAGTAAGTGTAAGTAAGAAAGACACAACTTAGTATTAGTATAAAAGAAATGCGTAACTTAGTATGTTAGTATGAGTAACTTATTAAGTTAGCATGAGTAAGAGTATAAGCTAAACTCTTTTTCAAATCCTCCCCCTTCAGGTTACCTCCCCCTTGACCTTAGGTGAGTACTTGAAAAAGAAGCTTAGCTCTCCCCCTTAACGTTTGCCACTTAAAAAAGGTTTAAGTAAGTTAAGTTACCCCTTAACGTTTGCCACTTAAGAAAAGGTTTAAGTAAGTTAAGTTATCAAAAATATTGATCGCTTAACTTTGGCCTCTTTTCTCCATTTAAGGAATTTTAAGTTAAGTTTTCAAAAATAATTTTGATCCCTTAATTTTGGCCTTTCTTCTCCCACTTTTGCCATAAATCAAAAAATATGGGAGTTTGTAAAAAATTTTAGAAAATAAGCGATTATCATTTGTAAGTCCAAGCATGTTCCTAATAGATTTTGAAAATAATAGTTTCAATGTATACTCAACTAATAGTATGTTCAACTCTTTTGACTTAATTGATATGAAATGATCAATAAGTCCTTATTAGAGTTGGTTATTTTGAATAATTATACTCCATGATTCATGTTGATGCACTTGATCTACATATGGAATCAGGAGGAAGGTCCTAACATCTGACACCCATCTACGTGGCTTAGTACACAAACACATTAGACCTATGTGTTGTGAGATGTGTGTTGGCTCCTTAAATCTATAGGGTCATGTTTTCTAAGAGAACCCCTAAGCTAGTTCCTTGTAGCATGAAAAATAAAAATAGAGTATATAAGAAAAATAAGAGTTGAGTCCTACTCTATTACGTAAATCCCTAATTTCCGTCTAAGCAGACTAAACTCTTCTTCGGGCAAGGGTTTGGTGAAAATATCCGCTAGGTTCGATTTGGACTCAACATATTCGAGTTGTATTATTCCATTTGCTACGTGTTCTCGAATGAAATGGTGTTTAACTTCTATGTGTTTAGTCCAAGAGTGACAAATTGGATTCTTAGTTAACTTAATGGAACTAATGTTGTAGATGAAAATTTTAGTGTTACTAAAGTTTAATTGGAAGTCTTGAAGAGTTTGCTTCATCCAAAGGAGTTGAGCTACACACTCACCCATCGCAACGTATTCGGCTTCGATAGTAGATAAGGCAACACAATGTTGTTTTCTACTACACCAGCTAACTGGACTCGAGATTAGGAGTTGGCAACAATCACTCGTGCTCTTCCTATCAAGTTTACTACCAGCATAATCCAAGTCAGAATAGCCGATTAGTTCGAACTTACTCGATCTAGGGTACCAAATTCCTATGTGTAATGTTTCTTTTAGTTATCTAAAAATACGTTTGACTAGTGTTAGGTGCGACTCCTTGGCGCAAGATTGAAATCTCGCACACATACTGAGAAGAGTATATCGGGTCGACTCGCAGTTAAGCAAAGGAGGCTACTTATTGTGCTCCTATAGTATTTTAAATCGATTGTTTTACCTTCTAGGTCTTCTCCTATGTTAACATTAGTAGACATTGGTGTGTTGATTTCCTTAGTGTTTTGCAATTCCAAATCTATTTATTAGTTCTTTAGCATATTTATGTTGGTGTAGGTAAATTCCTTCCCTAGTTTGTTTACCTAATTGACAAGCATTACAAATTTTATTTTCCAAGTTACTAAGGTTGGGTAAACCTCTAATTAGGCCACTCTGACTCATTTTGTGTACGAGTCTTGGATAAGAGTTACCGAGTCATTGATGTCACAACTAGGATTCCTCTTGTTGTGTCATTAGACACTTGGTTGAGGAGTTGGGTAAGTTAATTGTGTAAATGTTGCTATTCCTAATTTCTTTAAGTATAGTTTTTGAGGTATCATTATTTTTAATTAAACATTTATTTTGTAGGAAAATAAGTAAATAACCTTATAGTTATTGTCACACAATTGTCTAACACTAAGTGAATTGAATTAAAAATACTCAACTAAAAGAACATTACGAATGATGAAGTTCGAGTTTAGCTCAATATCACCTGAATCGATGATTTTAAGCTTCCCATTGTTTCCGAATGCTATCGATCCTTGGTTTTTGAATCTGAGCTTCGAAAACTTTAGTCGGTCTCCGATCATGTGTCGGGAGCACCCATTGTCCAACATCCATTGATCCTACACATATAGTAGTTGAATCGAATATTAGAATTTTAAAGTTGGTTGAATATTTTATCCTAGTAATCATCTCACCCTTTCTACAAGATCAAATATGTTAACCTTATATGTTTTGTGAGATGACTTCAATTTTACTTGATTAAGTTTAGTGATTTGAAGATAATCAACCTTGGGTTAGATTCGGATTTAACCCTTAGCTAGTTAAGTAAACTTTTCGAAAAAGTGACTTTCAGGTCGTGGCGGGGCACAGAGGCCTTCTTTGATTGGAACAACGACCACTTCCTTAGACAAAGCCAATTTTAAGAAATTATTCACTTAAGTCATTTAAGATTAGTTTCTGATCTAACTAGTTTAGGATACGGCAAGGTAGCTTTAGCTAGTTCAACTTAGCCGAGTGCACCAAGCTATATACGTCTTATCTAGCTCGAACACACAAGACTTCGTTTCCCTAACGTACTATCATCTCACCGCATCCTGATACTATGTTATCAAGGTTGACTAACTATTTGTCCTATCTAGCCATTCTAAAAATTAAAACAAAAATTAATTAGGCATGCAAAACTAAATAAGACATAGAGCAAATAAGTTTAGTACTAGCTCCCCTTAGACCATTGAACTGATGCGGTCTTTCCACGTACTGGAGTTGGTCCTTGGGAACCCAATACTTAGTAGATCCTAATTGTGAAATCAAAAAGGTCTTAGAAACTCATGATTGGACTTTTTGTCTATTTCAATTTACAATCGACATATAAGACATGTTTGTAGTGGGTGATCTAAATCCGAGTCCGGCCTTATTGTACACGGCCCTTTGTGATCCAAGTAGTAGGTCAAGACCCTTGGACCCCAAAGTGAACCATTCCAATATTTTCCAAAGATCTTGGACTTGTCCTTTCAAGAGAGACTTCTCTTCTTCGAGTTTTTCAACTCGAGTTGAGTTCTCCTCTTGAACTTGACTAGTCGAAGAGGTCAGGGAGACCTCATGCTTAAGAAGTTTAACCTCCTTAACTAAGGTCTCGACCTTGGACTCGGACTTAGCTAACATTTTAGTTACATACTTAATTGCACTATAAAGAGTATCAATTAATGACCGACTCACCTCGATCAAATCTTTTGAACCAGATACGGATCCGTGGCTTGTCTTGAATTGGAGTTCATTGTCGAATTCGGAGTCGGACTCGGTATCAGACTCGTAGCTTGTTTCGGGTTTGGATTCATCTTCGGGCTTGGTTGGCTAGGCCATGAATGCAATGTTGTTGAGCTTGTCTTCTTCCTCCGACGACTCCTCCCAAGTTGCGTTGAGCACCTTCTTGTATTGTGATGGTTTGTTCTTTAGCCTCAGGCACTTCGATTTGATGTGACCCCTCTTGTTGCATTCGTAACACTTGTAGTTCAAATTTTGCTCGGGTCTCTTTTCCTTGGATTGCTTGATGGTCGTCTTCTACTCTTGATCATCTTTCAAACTAGATTCACTAGTTCGGTCTCCATCTCATCGTTCACCTTCAATTCGTACTCCGCTTCTTCTTCTTCGGGAGGTGGTTTGCTCTTCGCCTTCTTCTTTCGAATTGCAACCAATGCAATACTTTCTTGACCAGGGCCAAGTTAGATTGTTCATGTAGTTTAAATTCAGAAAAGAGTTCATCTAGTCTAATTTTTGATAAATCTCTAGATACCTTGTAGACATCAACCATGGATGCCCACAAGGTGGTCCTAGGAAAAAGCATTAAGGGTGTACCTGATTAGATCTCGATTTTTGACTTTCTGTCCGATCGAGTGGAGGTCATTCATAATATCCTAGATTCTCGCGTGCTATTATGTAGCGGTCTCGTGTTCCTGCAATTTTAGATTGAAAAGTTTATTCAAGAGAAGGTCTCTTTTACATACCTTCATGTCGGTAGTTCCTTTGTGAAGCTTGATGAGATTATTCCATAGGTCTTTTGCGCTTATGAACAGGCCGACGTGATTGAGCTCCTCCTTGGACAGATCGTACTGCAGAATTTGTGTAGCCTTTGCAACGACCTCCACTTGATGCTTCATGGCGTTGGTCCACTTGTCGCAATCTAGGAACTCACCGTCTTCATTGGTAGGTAGTGAGAATCTGGTCTGGATGACGATCCACATCTCGACTTGGATTTTTAAATAGCACTCCATCCGACCTTTCCAATAATAGAAGTCATCTTCGTTGTAAAACGGAGGTCAGGCGGTGCTAAACCCTTCGAGATGGGCCATCAACTAAAACCTTGCACAACAATAAAAGACACGGAAAAAGTTGCCAAGACTTTTGTCTTGGATTAGTAGTGCGGGAAAAGAACTAACGAAAAGATTAAATTAAAACAAAATACGAAAAGAAATTAAAATTGCTAGATTGGTGGTTGCACCAAATCTTAGCACCCCCGCTCTGATATCAATTGTTGGATCGAGAGACTCGCTTGAGGGGGGTGAATAGCGATCGGAAGACTTTCTTTTCGTTTCGATAAAACTCGAGTAGTGCAGCGGAAATTAAAGGAATTAAAATAAGAAGACACTTTGTTTTTGCTTGGTTCGCAACCAAAAGGTTGCTACTCCAAGGCCCCGCGATCCAGGGCCGCGTACGAAGGGGTAATTCACTAAATGTCTCCTCCTCATTGGAGGAAGGAGACAACAGATACAAAGGGACAAAAGCTCGAGGCAGAGGCAACAAACCTACCTCACCTCGTTATAATGAAAACATGATTTACAATGTAATAAATGCAAAATTAAAAACAAACTTGCAGCTGCCGACGGAGTATGGTTGTGAACTTGGCATCGTGTCGGCATTACGGCGGCGTTATGGTGGTGAAGAGCTTTGGCATTGTAGAAGCACTTTGAGAGCAAGATAGATGGTTCCAAAGGGGTGAAACCCCCTTCTTTTATAGACCTCCAAACCCTAGCTCGTTGAGATCCAAATCTGGGTCAAAGGGACACATCACCCCAAGATAAGGGGATCTTATCTTGACCTTCATCGAGCAGACCAGTTTGAATAGTAGTCGACTGTTCACCCTCAGCAGTCGACTGATGCTAGGATCAGTCGTCTGCCAATGGCTATTAGTCGACTGTTGGACTGGTTTCTCAACTTCAACAACAAATTAGCACAAACACAAGAGTAAAGATAGAAATGATGACTACTTACCGTCCGATCTTGACCTAAACCTTCCACTGGAAGTTTTAGTCGAATCATTGCCTAAACTCGTCCTCCTACAAAGGACCCGACCTCACCTTTACTCCACACTCGTGCTTACCTCTGGTCCTTTCTGACTTATCGCTTAGCTTCTTGTCTTCACATGGGTTCTTCGACTACGACGAAGTTCTCCTGATGTCGTCCGACCGCCACGGTTTCTCGACTCGAGATTCTCTAGGTGTCGCTGACCTTCATCTTAGCTTAAACACTTCCTGCACACTTAACAGTAGCTCATGAGATAACGATAACACCTTAACTTTGAATATTTTCCATAATCATAACTTAGGATAGATTATCTGGTGCTCTTGCACCAACAATCTCTCTGTTTTTTATCTATAGCAAACCGACACAAAGTTAAGGAGAAAATTAAGTATGAAACGAAGTAGTAACAACATGAGTAGTAAACATGTAGTGAAGTAGTAAGTGTAAGTAAGGACGACACAACTTAGTATGAGTATAAAAGAAATGTGTAACTTAGTATGTTAGTATGAGTAAATTAGTAAGTTAGCATGAGTAAGAGTATAAGCTAAACTCTTTTTCAAATCCTCCCCCTTGACCTTAGGTGAGTACTTGAAAAAGAAGCTTAGCTCTCCCCCATAACGTTTGCCACTTAAAAAAGGTTTAAGTAAGTTAAGTTATCCCTTAACATTTGCCACTTAAGAAAAGGTTTAAGTAAGTTAAGTTATCAAAAATGCTTTTGATCGCTTAACTTTGGCCTCTTTTCTCCATTTAAGGAAGTTTAAGTTAAGTTTTCAAAAATAATTTTGGCCTTTCTTCTCCCCCTTTTGCCATAAATTGAAAAATATGGGAGTTTGTAAAAAATTTTAGAAAATAAGTGATTCTTATTTGTAAGTCCAAGCATGTTCCTAATAGATTTTGAAAATAATAGTTTCAATGTATACTCAACTAATAACATGTTCAACTCTTTTTGACTTAATTGATATGAAATGAGCAATAAGTCCTTACTAGAGTTGGTTATTTTAAATAATTATACTTTTTGATTCATATTGATGCACTTGATCTACATCTAGAATCAGGAGTAAGGTCCTAACATCTCACGCCCATCTACGTGGCTCAGTACACAAACACATTAGACCTATGTGTTGTGAGATGTGTTGGCTCCTTAAATCTATAGGTGCATGTTTTCTAAGGGAAACCCTAAGCTAGTACCATGTAGCATGAAAAATAAAAATATATAAAAAAAAAGAGTTTAGTCCTACTCTATTACGTAAATCCCTAATTTTCTTCTAAGCAGACTAAACTCTGCTTCAATTCGGGCAAGGGTTTGGTGAAAATATCCACTAGGTTCGATTTAGACTCAACATATTCGAGTTGTATTGTTCCATTTGCTACGTGTTCTCAAATGAAATGGTGTTTAACCTCTATGTGTTTAGTCCTAGAGTGACAAATTGGGTTCTTAGTTAGGTTAATGGAACTAATGTTAACAATGAAAATTTTACTAAAGTTTAATTGGAAGTCTTGGAGAGTGTCCTTCATCCAAAGGAGTTGAGCTACACACTCACCCATCACAACGTATTCGACTTCGGTGGTAGATAAGGCAACACAATATTGCTTTCTACTACACCAGCTAACTAGCCTCGAGCCTAGGAGTTGGCAACAACCACTCGTGCTCTTCCTGTCAAGTTTACTACCAGTATAATCTGAATCGGAATAGTTGATTAGTTTGAACTCGTTCGATCTAGGGTACCAAATTCTTACGTTTAATGTTCCTTTTAGGTATCTAAAAATACATTTGACTAGTGTTAGGTGTGACTCCTTGGTGCAAGATTGAAGTCTCGCACACATACTTACCGCGAAGAGTATATCAGGTCGACTCGCAGTTAAATAAAGGAGGCTACCTATTGCGCTCCTATAGTATTTTAAATCGATTGCTTTACCTTCTAGGTCTTTGCCTATGTTAACATTAGTAGCCATTGGTGTGTTGATTTCCTTAGCATTTTGCATTCCAAATCTATCTATTAGTTCTTTAGCATATTTACATTGGTGTAGGTAAATTTCTTCCCTAGTTTGTTTACCTTGTTGACAAACATTACAAATTTTATTTTCCAAGTTATTAAGGTTGGGTAAACCTCTAACTAAGCCACTTTGACTCATTTTGTGTACGAGTCTTGGATGAGAGTAACTGAGTCGTCGGTGCCACAACCAGGATTCCTCTTGCTGTGTCATTAGACACTTGGTTGAGGAGTTGGGTAAGTTAATTATGTAAATGTTGCTATTCCTAGTTCCTTTAAGTATAGTTTTTGAAGTATCATTATTTTTAATTGAACATTCATTTTGTAGGAAAATAACCTTATAGATATTGTCACACAATTGACTAACACTAAGTAAATTGAATTCAAAATGCTCAACTAAAAGAACATTACGAATGATGAAGTTTGAGTTTAGCTCAATATCACCTGAATCGATGATTTTAAGCTTCCCGTTGTTTCTGAATGGTACTGATCCTTGGTTTTTGAATCTGAGCTTCGAAAAATTTAGTCGGTCTATGGTTATGTGTCGGGAGCACCTACTATCCAACATCCATTAATCCTAGTCATATAGTAGTTGGATTGGATATTGGAATTTTAAAGTTGGTTGAATATTTTAGCCTAGTAATCATCTCACCCTTTTTACATGATCAAATATGTTAACCTTATATGTTTAGTGAGATGACTTCACTTTTACTTGATTAAGTTTAGTGATTTGAAGATAATCAACCTTGGGTTAGATTCGGATTTAACCCTTAGCTAGTTAAGTAAACTTTTCGAGAAAGTGGCTTCCAGGTCGTGGCGAGGCACATAGGCCTTCTTTGATCGGAACAATGACCACTTCCTTAGACAAAGCCAATTTCAAGAAATTATTCACTTAAGTCACTTAAGATTACTGCCTGGTCTAACTAGTTTAGGATACGGCGAGGTAGCTTCAGCTAGTTCAACTTAGGCGAGTGCACCAAGCTAGATACGCCTTATCTAGCTCAGACACACAAGACTTCATTTCCCTAACGTACTATCATCTCGTCGCATCCTGATACTATGTTATCAAGGTTGACTAACTATTTATTCTATCTAGCAGTTCTAAAAATTAAAATAAAAATTAATTAAGCATGCAAAACTAAATCAAGATAGAGCAAACAAGTTTAACACTAGCTCCCCGTGGACCATTGAACTGATGCGGTCTTTTCACGTAGTGGATTTGGTCCTTGGGAACCCATACTTAGTAGGTCCTAATTGTGAAATCAAAAAGGTTTTAGGGACCCATGCTTGGACTTTTTATGTATTTCAATTTACAATCGACATATAAGACATGTTTGTAGTGGGTGATCTAAATCCGAGTCCGACTTTATTGTACACGACCCTTTGTGATCCAAGTAGTAGGTCAAGACCCTTGGACCCCAAAGTGAATCTTTCCAATGTTTTCCTAAGATCTTGGACTTGTCCTTTCAAGAGAGAGTTCTCTTCTTCGAGTTTTTCAACTCAGGTTGAGTTCTCCTCTTGAACTTGACTAGTCGAAGAGGTTAGAGATACCTCATGCTTAAGGAGTTTAACCTCTTTAACTAAGGTATCAACCTTGGACTCAGACTTAGCTAACTTTTTAGTTAAATACTTAATTGCACTATAAACAGTATCGATTAACAACCGACTCACCTTGATCAAATCTTTTGAACTGGATACAGATCTATGGCTTGTCTTGAATTGGAGTTCATTGTCAGATCTGGAGTTGGACTCTGTCTCGGACTCGTAGCTTGTTTTGGGTTCGGATTCGTCTTCGGGCTGGATCGGCTTGGCCATGAACGCAATGTTGTTGAGCTTGTCTTCTTCCTCCAACGATTTCTCCCAAGTTGCGTTGAGTGCCTTCTTGGATTGTGATGGTGTGTTCTTTAGTCTCGGGCCCTCCGATTTGATGTGACCCCTCTTGTTGCATTCGTAACACTTATAGTTCAAATTTTGCTTAGGTCTCTTTTACTTGGATTGCTTGATGGGTTATCTTCTACTCTTGATCATCTTCCAAACTAGATTTACTAGTTCAGTCTCCTGTTATGATGTATACTGAAAAGTCTATCTTTTGTATGAACATCTTTATTTTTGAAATAAGAATCACATGATCATTGTTTACATTTTTATGATTATGCAATATTGTCTAATACATTACATTGTAGATAACATGGTGTGTGGTGTCACACGGGAGATCATGTTATCGGCTCCTTGTAAAGTATAAGTAAAGGCTCACAACCGAGATGACTTTGGACAAACCATCGGAATGGTTGTAGTGTGATTTGGTATTGGTTTGTCTTGACCATAGAATCACACTAGTGCACTTTGTGTGTATTAAGCAGGACCAACTTAGAGGTGATTCGATTTATTGCCGACTACATAATCGAATCGGACCTCAGATATTATTTTGTACATACTCTTAATCCCGATATAATAACGGGCACATATACTTAGTACTCATCTCTTTGATTTATCAATGGACGAGATTTATAGATTAAATCGATAGGCTCGGTAAGTTGGGAGATGATATTATTTATATGGTGTGTCGTTGATTATAGGAGGAAACCATGTCCTATATATTAGGATGATGATGTCCCCTTGAGGAGCTCATAAGGTTCATCATGTAAACCCTGTAGGTGGACTTAGTCCGGCATGATGAAAAGGATGAGTGGTACTACTCATGGAGTTAGATGTTGATTAATTAATGGTCAGTAAATTAATTAATCGACGGACATTCGAGATCTTAAACACGGGGAGAAAATGTACAAATAATATATGGAGCCAATATTATCATATGGGGGTTGGTGAGGTAGATCAATGATAATCCTTTAGGCTACGTTTGGTACGGGGTAATCAGGCTTATAATATAATCAGGATTACATTACAAGATGATTTGCTTTGTTTGGTAACATTTCAAAGGTGTAATTTAATGTAATCGCATTACAAAATAAGAACAAAGATCCGTAATCTCGATTACGAAGGAAAAGCAATGTAATCCGATTACATAACGGACTCAATATTTATCATGACAAATATATCCTTTTTTTATTTTTCTCATTGCTTCCCGATGCTCGTCGGCAGCGACCACACCGGCGATTCTGCGTCAAACGACGAGAGGCGATCGCCCGTGGCCGGCGGCCAGCAACCGACCGGCAAGCAAACAACCGCAACGTGGCCCCGGCACCATGGCCGGCCGGCCAAACCGGCAACAAACAGCCGGCAACGACCGATGACCGACGACGACCGGCAGCCGACGGCCGACGGCCGACCAAACGACCGACGGTCGGCCAAACGGCGACAAACGGCAACCGACAATGGCGGCAGCCGTCAGCGATCGTGATGTGATCGGCGGTCTGTCGTGTCGGCAACCGACCGGCTCGGTGGCCGGTCGGCGATCGGCGGCCGGTGGTCGGCGATCGGCGATCGGCCAATCGGCCGGTGGCGACCGATCGGTGATCGGCCGGCGGCCGGCGGCGGCAACCCCGGCCGGCGGCCGGCGGCCGGACCGACGACCGGCGGCCGGCCGGTGGCCGATCGGCAACCGTAGCCGGCCGACGATCAGCGATCGGCCACCGAGATCGGTGGCGTGATCGATCGATATTTTTGTCATTTTATAATAATATAAATTACATTCCTTATAACAAATATGGACACCAAACAAGCGAATGTAATCACTTTTGTAATCAAAGATTACATACCAATCGCTAACCAAATACAGTAATGTAATACACATTATATTACATTACATTACAAACTTGATTACATTACAAGGTTGATTATATTACCCCATACCAAACATAGCCTTAGTGGATTGGATTATCATTAATGGATCAGACTTTATGTGGGCTTGATCCATGGGTGGTCAAGATCCAACTCCTCCTCATGGTCTCTAATATAGCCTATTAACACCTCATGAAATTTAGATCTAATGGATAGAAACAAAACTCTAGATCCAAAGGTAGAGATTAAATCTCTAACATCCGACGGTTGAGATTAAATCTCTAGATCCGACGGTTGAGATTAAATCCCTAGAACCAATGGTGGAGATTAAAAAGAGGCTTATCTTTAACTCTATAAAAGGAGGACAAGGGGTTGGCGTGGAGTTGGAATAGAGAGAAGTTAGGGTTTTGGAGGTTGGCGGCAAGAGAGTTAGGGTTTGGGCTTTGGCGGCACCTAATAAGGAAAGAATTCCTTACCTTCTTCTCCTTCCTCAAGCTGTTGGCGCCCCTCCAGCCCTTTCCAGCCATTGGCCAGTGGGCAAAGACCTTCTTCTCCTTCTCCTTGAGTGGTGGAAATAAGACTTAGGGCTTTCCCTTGGTGTCTTGGTCAGTTTCCATCATCATCTCCTCCTCCTAGTTGGCCAGCGGCAAGGATTCCCCTTGTTGCTTGTTGGTTGGCTATAGGAAGGAGAAGAACTTTGTTTCTATTCTTCCTCTTGCTTTGGAAGAGCAAGGAAGGAAGATTTGCGATCTAGGAGCTTCAGCTTTTGGTAGATCGTCTCCCACACGATGTCCGAAAGGAGGAAGGTCATACATTAGAAGATCGAGAGGTATATCTATTCTCTATTCTCTTTTGTTACTTGCTTGTATTTGTTTTTACAATTATGAGCATGTTATAATTCTGTTGGTGGCTAAATAATACTTGGATCCCGAGCATAAACACGAAAGTCGGTGATCCGGACATCGTCTATTCTGCGGCTACTCGTAGAATAGAGGTTGGTCGCTTGAACAACGAGTTTGTTCGAGTGACCTCTCTAAACGAATAGCACGACGATGACTTGGTTGTTTAGGCAATCCCTTTTGTCTAGGATTAAATTTTTTAATCCAGGGACATCGATGGGATCGCCATGAACAAACAACCAAGGTGTAATAGGAAGCGAAGTTTTCTCTCACGGACTCGATAAGCAAAAACCCATCATCTCCATCTCGTCATTCACCTCTGATTCGTACTCCTCTTCTTCTTCTTCGAGAGGTGGTTTCCTCTTCGCTTTCTTCTTTCGACTTGCAACCAATGCAATACCTTTCTTGACCGGGGCCGAGTTAGATTGTTCGTGTCACTCAAATTCAAAAAAGAGTTCATCTAGTCTAATTTTCGATAAATCTCTAGATACCTTGTAGGCATCAACCATGGATTCTCATAAGGTGGTCCTAGGAAAAGCATTAAGGGCGTACCTGATTACATCTCGATTTTTGACTTTCTATCCGATCTAGTGGAGATCGTTCATAATATCCTAGATTCTCACGTGCAATTGCGTAGCGGTCTCGTGTTCCTGTATTTTTAGATTGAAAAGATTATTCAAGAGAAGGTCTCTTTTACATACCTTCATGTCGGTGGTTCCTTCATGAAGCTCGATGAGCTTATTCCATAGGTCTTTTGTACTTATGAATGGGCTGACGCGGTTGAGCTCGTCCTTAGATAGTCCACACTATAGAATTTGTGTAGCCTTTGCATCAACCTCCACTTGACCCTTCATGGAGTTGGTCCACATGTTGCAGTCTAGGAACTTACCGTCTTCATTGGTAGGTAGTGAGAATCCAGTCTGGATGACGATCCACATCTTGACTTGGGTTTTTAAATAGCACTCCATCTGACCCTTCCAATAACGGAAGTCATCTCCTTTGTAAAACGGAGGTCGAGCGGTGCTAAACCCTTCGAGATAGGTCATCGACTAAAACCTTGCACAAAAATAAAAGACACGGAAAAAATTGCCAAGACTTTTGTCTTGGATTAGTATTGCGGGAAAAGAACTAATGAAAAGATTAAATTAAAACAAAATATGAAAAGAAATTAAAATTGCTAGATTGGTGGTTGCACCAAATTTTATCACCCCTGCTCTGATACAAATTGTTGGATCAAGAGACTCTCTAGAGGGGGGGTGAATCGCGATCGAAAGACTTTCTTTTCGTTTCGATAAAACTCGAGTAGTGCAGTGGAAATTAAAGGAATTAAAACAAGAAGACACTTTATTTTTACTTGGTTCATAATCAAAAGGTTGCTACTCTAAGGCTCCGCAATCCTGGGCCGCGTACGAAGGGGCAATTCACTAAACGTCCCCTCCTCGTTGAAGGTAGGAGATAACAGATACAAAGGGACAAAAGCTCGAGGTGGAGGCAACAAACCTACCTCACCTCGTTACGTTGAAAACATAATTTACAATGTAATAAATGCAAAATTAAAAACAAATTTGCTGCTGCCGACGGACTATGGTTGTGAAGTTGGCGTCGCGTCGGCATTATGGCGGTGTTGCGGCGGCGTAGAGCTTTGACATTGTAGAAGTACTTTGAGAGCCAGTTAGATGGTCCCAAAGGGGTGAAACCCCCTTCTTTTATAACCCTTCAAACCCTAGCTCGTTGAGATCCAGATCTAGGTCAAAGGGACACATCACCCCAAGATAAGGGGATCTTATCTTGACATTCATCGAGCTGACCAGTTTGAATAGTAATCGACTATTCACCCTCAGCAGTCAACTGATGCTAGGATCAGTCAACTATTAATGACTATCAATCGACTGTTGGACTAGTTTCTCAACTTCAACAATAAATTAGCACAAACACAAGAGTAAAGATAGAAATGACGACTACTTACCGTCCAATCTTGACCTAAACCTTCCATTGGAAGTCTTAGTTGGACCGTCGCCTAAACTCGTCCCCGTACAGAGGACCCAGCCTCACCTTTACTCCATACTCGTGCTTACCTCCAGTCCTTTCTGACTTGTCACTTAGCTTCCGGTCTTCACCTGGGTTCTTCGACTCCAACGAAGCTCTCCCAGTGTTGCCCGACCACTACGATTTTTAGACTCGAGATTCTCCGGGTATCGCTGACCTTTAGCTTAGCTTAAACACTTCTTGCACACTTAATAGTAGCTCATGAGATAACGATAACACCTTAACTTTGAACCTTTTCCATAATCAATATCTATGTTCAATTATCTGGTGCCCCTGCAACAACATTATACATATGAATTTTCATGATTTTTTGAAGTATGTATAGTTACTTATGTTTTTTCGAAATTGAATTTTTGAAACTGGATTTCTGCACCTAAAGAAATCAGTTGGGTTGTTTATGATTGATAGCGTCAAAGCGATCAATCGATTCTTGATCAAGTCATTATCAAGCTGATTTGGGTAAAAAGGATTGTTAGCCCAAATTCAGTTACTTTAGGCTACCCTGACACTTCCTAACCCTAAGATATGCTTTGGAAAGTATTAGAAGGGTGAAAATCCATTGGATATTGATTAGGAGAGTTGCTTTGGGTGATGTATCAATTTTAAGGTGTGAGAAAGTTTAAGTTTGAACTTTTACCCTTAATTTTGATAGTTTATTGTTCCTATGGGCTTAGGGACTCTCCAAGGCATTGTTGGTGCAATGGTCAAGGGAAAGATTGTCCATCATGGGATGATGAGTGTGTTCTTCCTCATAAGGGGGAGAATTTGGAGAATTGAAAGATTTGAAGAAGTGAGGATTGTCTCTCATTTAGTGATATGAGACTTATCACTAGGAAGAGTGAAGGCATCCTAAATATTTTTTCTTGGACCAAGGGGGAGATTGTAAGATCTCATTGGGATATATGACATTGACACCCTTAGGGAAAGCCTTTTTTATGTATGTCAAAAAGGAGGAGAAGTATGAGATTTGATGACTTGAGTTAGTGGTCTAACTCAATGGTGTTTGGTTTTGTCAAATATCAAAAAAGGGGAGATTATTAGTGCAATCGACTAAGGTCACGATTGACTGGACTCGAGCTTGGCTCGAGTAGTGTTTTGATGTTTGACAAAGAGTTGACCATTGCTTGACAATGTGTTGACTATATGGTTGACATGGGATTAACCATATAAGGGAGAAGCCCAAGTGGGACACTTGGCAATCGGAGAGTCCAAGTCTTGTATACTTGGCATGGAAAGTCCAAGTCTTGGGTACTTGGCAATTGGAAAGTCCAAGCATGGGTCTTGGCATTTGAAAAGTCCAACATGGAGTTGACATGGAAAGTCCAAGGGTATAGTCTTGGCCACGTAAGTCCAAGTGTGTAGTCTTGGCGGTGAAAGTCCAAGTCATGGGTACTTGATATTTGAGAAAGTCCAAGGGTGTGATATTAGCGGTGTAAAGTCCAAGCAGTAGTCTTGGAGGCATAAGTTCAATATTTGGTGGCGTAAAGTCCAAGCGTGTGTCTTGGCAACGTAAGCCCAAATGTGTCTTGGCAGTGTAGACCAACTTAGCATGACAATAGCCGATGGAAGCACCTAAAGACTAACGTATGGATGAACAAGTCATGGATGACTTGGAGGGATCCGATAGGCATGAGGCTGACGGAGGTGGTTAGAAGCTTAGGTCTAGGCTAAGAGTGGTCTAGCAAGTATGAGGGCATCACACTTATGGTAAACCTCATGGTTGAGATTTAGCAGTCGACTGGGATTATGGACCAGTCGACTGGTCAAGTGTTTTGACACTTGGTAGTCGAGTCGACTCTGGACAATCGATTGAGATTATGACCAGTCAACTGGCGATCGACTGTGGCCGCGTGGCCTTGGTAATTGACTACTAGCTTTGGGTAGTCGACTGCCTTGAGCAATCGACTGCCATGGAGGGCAGTCGACTGCTGGTCGAGGACACGGGCACAGAAAGCTCGATAGACGACTGAGCAGTCGACTGATGTTAATGACAGTCAACTGTCAAGGTATTCGTTGGAGTTTTTCCAATGTGGATCAAGTCATTGTCTCACTATGGCTACAGGAGCTGTCGACTGCCAGATACAAAATCAGCTCGATGCAAGTTATAAAAGCAACTCGAGAATGAGGATTTTGTAGTGATTTTTGGGGTGATTTTGAAGGGGAATTGTTGTTGTATTCCAGACCTTCAAGAGCAATCTAAAGCAATCAACAAGAAAGCAATCCAAAGTTCTTTGTGTAAAGATTTCTTTACTTGTATTTGTGTATTGCTTAGTTTATTTGTTGTATTTTATTGTATTATTATTGTAATCATTTGTACGAGGTTTCTCCACCTCCATTGTGTCATTGAGAAGGAGTGTTTTGATTAGTGGTGTGTGCATCACTAGAGCTCGCTATCGAGTTTGCCCCGTGGAGTAGGAACTAGGGTTCCGAACCATGTTATATCGTCGTGTCCTTATGCTCATGTATTTGTGTTTGTCTTCATATTGTATTTCTATATTCCGCTACATACTAACGATTGTGTAGAGATAGGTGCGATCAAATTCTATCAAGCAACGAAATCGCTATTCAGCCCCCCCTCTAGTGACGTACGATCACCCTACATACCTAAGAAACCAACCACTTCTTTGAATTGATTGAATATGACATGGTCATGCATACATATCATTTTAATTAATTATCATGCTTAATTATGTCATGTTATACATACTAGTCTTAAATTAACTCTCATAGAATGGTTAGATAGGAAATGATTAACTAATCTTGACAATATAGTATCAGGATGCGATGAGATGATAGTAAGTTAGGGAAATGAAGTCTCGTGTATCCGGGTTAGATGAGTATCTATCTTGGTGCACTTGGCTAAGTGGAACTAGCTGAAGCTACATCACCACATCCTAAAATAGTTAGACCAGGACATAAACCTAAAGTGAATAAGTGTACAATTTTTTAAGTTGACTTTGTCTAAGGAAGCGATCGTTGTTCCAATGAAAGAAGGCCTCTGTGCTTTGCCACGACCTAGAAGCCCTCTTTTGAAATGTTCGCTTAACTAACTAAAGGTTAAATCCGAATCTAACCCAAGGTTAATTAATTTTTAAGATATTAAACTTAACCAAGTAAAATTAAATTCATCTTACAACACCTATAAGGATAACTTGGTTGATCATGTAGAATGGGTGAGATGTTAAGGGCGCAACAAATTAAAAATAGTTTTGAAAATGATTTCAAAATTTATATATATAAATAGATTATTAAAACTATTTTTATTGGTTGTCATGATTGTTGTGTGTAGTTATACGTAGTGTTTGAAAAAAAAACTATGTTTCTTAAAATGATGATTAGTTGACCAATATTGAACCTCTAGATCCTTAGGTTAATTTTAGACACCTAGACCCTCTAGACACTTAGGTAAGCCTTCCTTGTGGCCAACAACGATGTCCTGAGAGTTTGTCAAGCTAAGAGAGAGGTTCTAATTGGATAATCATTATTTTTAGAAGTTGCTAAAATATTATTTTAAAAAAAACAAACAAAAAATAAGTTTATGCCAAGGGAGAGAGAAGACTTAAGTTAGACAAACTTAGTGGCTCTAGCTACCTCTAGATTGACATAAAACCTAATAGACATAAGCCTTTAATATCTTGTAAATGTATCTTTCTCAAAATTTTATAATAATATTAAAGGTTGGAAGGTCACATCTTAACCTAGGATATACATTGTTGGTGCAGGATCTAGAAACCTAAGCTCATAAATGTTAAAGGGAGTTGAACATGTTAAGTTAAATTGATTAGAATGTTTTAAAATTCTATTTTTGGTAAAAGTAAAGGACTCATGCTTAAAAATATTGTTCAAATGTTAACCTTAAAAATGCACTCCTCATAAAATTATTTTTGATATATGACAAAGGGAGAGAAAGGTTAAAGTTAAGAGGTTAACTATTTTTTCAAAAAGTATTTGCTTTTTCAAAACTCACCTAGGGTTAAGGGGGAGGTAACCTTAAGGGGGAGATTTTGTAAAATGTTTGATTAATGCTTACTTCTTATTTTCTCTTAACTTTGAATTGGTTTGCCATAGATAAAAAAAGGAGAGATTGTTGGTGCAAGGGCACCAAATAATTGAACCTAGGGTTTTAATAATGACAAAGATTCAAAGTTAATCTATTTTGTTATCTCATATGTTATGCTAAGTGTGCAGGTATTGTATTAAACTTTACTAAGGTTAACGACACCAGGAGAATCTCCGAATGAGAAACCTCGGTGGTCAACGACACTAGGAGAATCTCGGGATAAGAAATCTCAGTGGTCGGGTGATGCTAGGAGAATCTTGGAAGGAGAAACCTCGGTGGCTGGGTGACGCCAGGAGAAACCTCGGTGGTCGGGTGACGCCAGGAGAATCTCAGAAGGAGAAACCTCGGTGGTCAAGTGACCGAAAGCTAAGTAATAAGTCAGAAGGACTAAAGGTAAGCTCTGGGTGTGGAGCGATGGTAAGGATGCGTCCTCGATAAGAGGACAATCCTAGGCGTCGATTCGACCAAGGCTTCCGGAGGAATGCTTAAGTCGAGATCGGACAATCAAAAGACTGTCACACTGCATGTCATTATGCATCTCTTGTGCTAACCTTGTGTTGTAGGTGTCAGGTGTTAGTGCCTATAAGATTCACATATCTCCATAATGACATGATATTGTCCACTTTGGGCCTAAGCCCTCATGGTTTTATTTTTGGACATTATCCAAAAGGTCTCGTACCAATGGAGATATCTTTTCATCTTATAAGCACATAATCTTTTCCATGACTTACCAATGTGGGACTTTGATTGTATTCTCAATACTCAAACAATTCCCCCCTCAAACGAAGGACCACATTGACCCCCCTCAAGCCTATCCATCATCGAAGGACATTCTTTGCTTGATGTCTGATCCTCAACCCACCAGGACTTCCTGCCAACTGTCTGGTCCTCCTGATCCAATTGGACTTCTTGGTAGTTGTTCAGGCCTTCTGGCCCAATTAGACTTCCTGCCAGTTGTTCGGTCCTCCCGACCCAACTGGACTTCCTGCCTGATGTCTAGTTCTCTTAATCCGGACATGGGAGCTCAACTTCCTTCGTTCGAGGTTCATGGCTTGACATGGACCATGACTCAGATACCAATTGTTAGTGCCTATAAGATTTATATATCTACACAATGACATGATATTGTCCACTTTGGGCCTAAGCCATCGTGGTTTTGTTTTTAGACTTTATCCAAAAGGCCTCATACCAATGAAGATATATTTTCATATTATAAGCACATAATCTTTTCCATGACTTACTAATGTGGGACTTTGATTGTATTCTCAATACTCCAACATCAGGTTGAATTCTCATGTGTAGCAGTCGATTGGAGGTTTTAGTAGTTGACTGGAAGCAGTCAACTGCCAATAGGATCAGTCAACTGATGTCGACGAATCAACCCAAAGCACAAGGTCAAAGAGTTATCATTCAATGTTGCCACCTCATGATAAGATAAGTTGTCACCTCAAAATATGATCCACGAGATTTGGATCTAGATATGGACTTATTCCAATGCACCAATCTATAAAAGGAGGGGAGGAAACAAACCCTACATCAATGAATGAACTCCTAAGTGCTCCTGCTCTCCGACCGTGATTCTTCGTGCTACAACGCTACTCCGATTGTGCATCCTCTACAATTCATTGTTGGTGCTTTGTTTAATTCTTACTTATTATTTGCTAAGAGAAGAGGTAGGTTTGTTACCTCTTTCTCTACATATTTTGTAATCGGTTGTCTCTTACCTCCAACGAGGAAGAGACTTTTAGTGTTTTGCCCTTTGGAAGTGATCGAGGATTGCAGGGCCTTGGATTAGTAGCCGGTGGACTGTGAACCAAGTAAAATCTCATTGTGTCTTTTGTGTTTTTACTTTTAGTGATTTCGTTACGTTTACATTGTTTTTAGAAAAGAAAAGTTTTTCCAATGCTATTCACCCCCCTCTAGTATTTTCTTGATCCTACAAAATATTTTTAGACCGAGTGGGAGATTGTAAGATCTCATTGGAATATGAGACATTGATACCTTGGGGAGAGTCTTTTTGATGTATGTCAAAAAGGGGAGAATTGTGAGAATTGGCTTGATTTAGGTGGCCTAACTCAAAGGTTTTGTCAAAACATCGAAAAGGGGGAGATTATTGGTGAAATTAGGTCAGGTCACGATTGACCAGACTCGAGTTTGACTCAAGCAGTATTTTGATGTTCGATAAAACGTATGACAATGTGATTGTCATGGGTAGCCAAAGTCTTGTGTACTTGGCATGGAAAGTCCAAGCATGGGTCTTGGCAATGGTAAAGTTCAAGTCATGGGTACTTGGCAATGGAAAGTCCAAACATGGGTCTTGGCAATGGTAAAGTCCAAGCATGAGCCTTAACAATGGAAAGTCCAAGCATGAGTCTTGAAAATTAGAAAGTTCAAGCATGAGTCTTGACATTTGGAAAGTCCAACATGGAGTTGACAAAGAAAGTCCAAGGGTGTGATATTGACGACATAAAGTAGAAGCATGTGTCTTGGCAGCATAAGTCAATGTTTGGCAGCGTAAAGTTCAAGCATGTATCTTGGTAGCGTAAGCTCAAATGTATCTTGGCGATGTAGACCCGGTTAGGATGACAATAGCCGATGGAAGCACCTGAAGACTGGCGTATGGATGAATAAGTCATGGATGATTTGGAGGGATCTAATAGGCGTGAGGCTGACGGAAGTAGCTAAAAGGCTTAGGTCTAAGTTAAGGGTAATCTATCAAGTATGAGGGCATCATACTTGAGTTAAACCTCATGTTTGAGATTTATCAGTCGACTGGGGTTATAGATCAGTAGACTGATCAAGTGTTTTGACACTTGACAGTCTAGTCAACTCTGAGCAGTCGACTGGGCTTATGACCAATCGACTGGTCGAGAGTCAACTGGAACTTGACTACGACCGCGTGACCTTGGCAATCAACTACTTAGGCGTCGATTGGCCTTGAGCGATCATAGAGCGGCCGAAGCGATCGGCTAGCCAGGGCCACGAGCACATAAAATTTCGTAGTTGACTGGGCAGTCAACTTACGGGGCAGTAGTTGACTATTAGGCTTTGGTAGTCGACTGATGATCTATCTGTTGGAATTTTTCCAGCATGGATTAAGCCATTGTGAGACAATGGTTACATAAGCAGTTGACTGCTAAGTATGGGCAGTTGACTGCTAGGTAAAAATCAACCTGAGTTGTAGCTTTATAAGAAGCACGAATGTGAGGTTTTTCACACTGATTCTTGGGGCAATTTGAAGAGGAATAGTTGGTGCTTTCCAGTCCTTCAAAGTCATTCCAAGACAATCAACAAGTAAGCAATCTAAATTCTTTGTATAATTTTTTTTTACTTGTATTTGTGTATTGCTTAGTATACTTATTGTATTTTCATTTTTATTGTTGTAAGAGGTTTCTTCACCTCCGATGTGTCATCGAGAAGGAGTGGTTTGATTAGTGGTGGTGTGCATCACTAGAGCTCACTATTGAGCTTGCCCCTTGGAGTAGGAACTAGGGTTTTGAACCACATTACATCTTGTGTCTTTGTGCTTGTGTATTTTTGTTTGTATTTGTATTACTATTTCTATTTCCGCAGCGTACTAATGACTATAGACAAGCACGATCAAATTCCATCAAGTGATGCAAAAACGATATTCACCCCCTCTAGCGTGTCATCAACGGTCCTACAACACTCCTTTACTATCTTTTGGAATAGAATATCACTTGATGTCATCTTGTCTAGGGCCTCTAGGACTTACCTTGCTTAGGACTTTCAAGACTTGTCTTACCTAGGACCTTTAGGACTTGCCTTGATCATCTGACCACCTTGTTATAATCCATGCCTTCTAGGCGTTTCTAGAATTTACCCACTTGGTCAATCTAGGTCTTTCTTGATCCTTGATTATCTTGCTAGAAAACGCTTCTAGATTTCATTGGTCAAGCTTCTACATATGCACATTTAACATACAGAATTATATCACAAAATATCTTAACTTTAAACTCTACTTATACATTAAAACATAGGTTTTTGCGGTGCCTCTAGTACCAATAGGTGTTTCGTGACTTATTTGGGCTTCCTGTCTCATGTCTAATATCCTATCCTTCATGGTCTATTAGGATTTTTATCTATCAGTCAAGTGTCTAATCTTCTATGATCCATTTAAGTTTCACTTCTTATGTCAAGTATCTGATCTTTTATGACTCATTTAGATTTTATCCATCTTATGTCAAGTGTCTAATCTTTTATAATCCAATTGAATTTCATCCTAGCTAGTTCTCTGTTGAACTTTCGACTGCTAAGTATTCGATCAATCAAAACTCATTTATACTTCTCGCTTAATCATTGAGGTCAATTGCATCAATTATTTTTCTCTCTAATAATATCCTATTTCACTTGTTGTCTTATTCAAAATCAAATTGAGCTTGGTCATCCTTAATTAACAATCTCTCCATTAAGAATATTAATTGATCATCCGTATATATTGTTCAAATATTAAAATTTAATTCGAGTTTAGTTAAACTTTAGTAAAGGGTGATTGTCCCAATGTAATGTACGTATATATGAATCTAAGATCTTTAAAATTATCAAATAATTCTAGCTAAAAATGTTGGAAAAACTATATTTTGGCTTCTTGCTATGACTCAATTTCATTAGTTCAAATGGACAAAGAGTAGATCTGAGTATTTAGTTAAAATTGAATTGACCAAATTGAATTACTCAAAATCGAACTAATCGTTTTTTTAATCAATCAAACTAACCAAATTTTGTCATTAAAAATTGAACAAACCTAACTAATGTAAAATTGATTAATTTGGATAGTAATTAAATTAATTAATTTTAAAAAATAAAAAATATTCAATTTTTAATAAAAATTTAATCAGTTTAATAAAAATTTAAAAATCTTAATATCTTTTTTATTATTTAATAAAAAATCAGTTTAATAGGTTTAATTGATTTTTTAAAATTTAAAATCCAAACCAAACCAAACCAATTTAATTGAAATAACTTATTTTTTTTAAAACTAAATTTCAGAATAAACTGAATTAAAATTTTAAAATAATTTGGTTTATTCATTTCAATTGAACTGAAGTTTGGCTCGATGCTTAAGTTTAGGATGGAGAGTGAATTCATACTTGGCTTTCTGGAAAAAAAGCGGTTCAATGTTTTCAATTTGGGCAGATAAAAAGTAATTTAATATTTGAATTCAGTACAAATTGAAATATTTTGTAATAAATATTTTAGCTATTTTATATTTTTATTTTTATACGCGTGAGAAGACAAAAGTCTGGTGAAAATCACAATGAAACCTTGTAAGCTACTCCCGAGTCTCGACTTTGTGATAGTAAAGGTAAAATATTATTTATAGAATGGACTGGATTTGATTTCGAATGAGGAATCTAAAATTTCATTTGATTTTAGATAAATCTCTCTTTATTTTATCAAAAGATTTTGTTCTTTTCATAATTTATTTATTTTTTATTAGTGTTACGAGACAGATGATAAAGAATAAATTAGTTGGACAGATTCAACTTTTACAGTGTCTCGACTCCATACACTTACATATGAAGTCAAGACAACGGCAGTGCCGCTGGGTACTACCTTCTCAACCGTCCACTGCTCAACAAACGCTCCCGATTCAATCTCGCAGATGTTTAATCTGGCGCTATCCGCTTTTTTCGTTCTGCATCTTCAATAGTGCGGTCTGTCGTGGCCGAATCAACATTGCTCGGTGACTCATACAAAGGAAAAAGGAGAAGAAGGAGAGAGAGAGAGGGAAGAGAAGAGGGGGCGCTGACAATGACATGGTGCTGTCGAAGTTACAAATTAATGCTATGTCGGATCACGGATGGGATATGATTGGAGCAAGAGCAAAAAAAGCAATCTGCTTCTCACTCCAATTTTCACATGCTACCGGAAGTGAATTTCACTCCCAACGAAGCGGCCGGATTAGAATTCTGAAACTATGCGGCTCGATCTGCGTATGCGTAAGTTTTCGCGTTTCAGTTTGTATTCCGAGAGAAGAAGACAAAACAAAACAGTCCGACAGGAAAAGCAAAATCAAGTATATAAACTGAATTTCTCTTTTTTCCATGTAAAATGTAAAATTGGATTACTCTTTCCTTGGGTTGTATCCCCACTGACGTCAGCGTTTCCTCCATTTTGAGTCACTTGGCGCAGAGGAATCCAAAGACGGAACTGAGCTCCGCGGCAGTGCGGCACAAGGGGTGACGAGCGCGGTGACGGCGATTTCTGATAATAGAATAGGAATACAAATAGGAACAGTAATTTCAATGGAGTTAGGTTTTTCGTCATCTAGTCTTCTCCTCCCCTGACTGCTGGTAACTCCACTCCGTTCCTGCTGCTATTCCTTCTACTGTTCTGTTTCTAGGGTTTGTCGACCCTGCATTGCCCTTTATTGAGGTACTTTGCAGTTTGTAGCCCGACGCCTTGGGTGGATCCCGTTGTGTACTGCTCCTTTGCACCAATGCCGAAGATTTTCGGGTTTTCCCGTCGCCGAACGAAATTGGGAAGGTAATCTTCAGCTATTCGCGTTTACTGAGCTATGCTCCTTGTGTGCCTCATTATGCTCATTTGATGAGAAGTTCTCACCTTTGGAACCTTGGGTTATAGAAGATGGATTTTCAATGAATTTCCTCTAGGATGCAGTAGTCTCCGGACTGATTATGTATTCATACGTTTAGCATGCCATAACTTAGGGTCTTTGATTCCTCTTGCATTCTTTATTGATGCGAGTTATTATCATTATCCGTGTTCCACATGATGGATCTTTCAATCAGTCAATGGATTACGCATCCACATATAATTCGAGAATGAAATACAAATCAAACGATCCGAACAAAACATAATATAAGCGGAAGCGTAAATAAAACATAACCATGCACCTGAATTCGGAGACATCGTCGTCGGAAGAATCTGAAGATCTAACGTCGAAAGAGTCGTAGGGTTAGATCTTCAATAGGTATGAGAGTGATGGTCCCGTATGCTCTGTGCGATGGGAGAAAAGAGAAGGCCGATCGATCCTCTCTCCGGTGGGGATCACACTCTAGAGCTAATTTTAATCCGTTAACAACCCATCAATGCTAACGGTATGGACTAAAAAGTTCTGCACATGTGGATTCAAAATCCAATACTCCACATCCAATAACACAAACTCGTTAACCAAAGTAATAATTAGATCACTTAATCAAGTTCGGATCAATACGACATAATTGGATGTGTTACGATAATCACAAGGAAGCCCACCACTAATAATTTTCCACTTGAGCTAAACATGATTCTGTATGTAACACATGACCGAAATTCCTTAGTTGCACACATCATGTTGTATTAAATCGAAGTAATCTGGTCCATCAACTTCATTGGTATAAGACTAAAATGATTATAACTACTCTATATATGATCAGCAGCAAGACCCATTAGTAGTCACAATATCAATGTCGTTAATGATATAGATCTGATGTGGATGTGTAGTATGAGAAATGTATGAATTGTGATCTGCATATGTCTTTTCTTAACTTTATCCTTCTTATGATCCAAAATCAGATCTTGATCATGTTTGTAAGCACCATATGCTAAACCGCATTAGCAAACCATGATTACTTATGACTTAAGATTGAGTCATATATCACATTTACAATCACCATATGCAAACCACATTAGTAAATCATGATATTTCTTTATTCAGAATGTCAATAAATACATATGTAAAAGGAAAATTCTATTTCGTACGATAATAAATTTTTTTTCATGTGTCTAATATATACATGGAACATCAAAAATAACAAATAAATACAGATTCCCACTAAATAGATACTTCATCTATATGAAGGACTCCATATACAGTACATGCTGATGAACACCTTGGGTAGCAGTCCCTTAGTGAGCGGATCCGCCAGTATTGGTTTGTTTGAATATGCTCTATTGTTATTTGACAACTCTAAACTCTTTCCTTAACCGCCAAGTATTTGATGTCGATGTGCTTTGACTTCGACGAGCTGCGGTTGTTCTTGAATATAGTTTTGCAGCTTAATTATCATAGAAAATTTTCAATGGTCTATCATCATCATCGATGATCTTTATTGCCGTGATAAAATTCTGCAGCTATATCCGGTGATTTGATACTTCATAGCAGACTATTAATTTTGCCTCCATCTTAGAAGTCGCTAAAAGCATCTGCTCGATGTTTTTTCATGATATAGCTCCCCAGCAAGCATAAAGATATAATCTGAGGTGGATCTCCTGTTGTCCAAGCATCCAACAAAATCGGAATCTAAATATCCAATCACCTCCAGCTGACTGGATCTCTGATATGTGAGCATGAGTTCTTTGGTTCATTGTACATACCGCATTACCCGCTTTACGACTTTCCATTGCCTTGGTCTAGGGTTATTTAGATTCCTGCCTAACATTCCATTAATATATGCAATATCTGGACACGTACAAACCTGAGCATACATGAGAATCCCTACTGCCGATGCATAAGGAAATTTCTTCATCACATTTAGTTCAAGTTCGTGTTGTGGACATTCTAAACTAATCACCTCTAGACACAGGTGTGTCCCCAAGTGTACAATTCTGTATGTTATACCGTATGAGCACCTTTTTACTATAGACTTTTTGTGATAATCCATGTATACCCTTAGATCTATCACGACATATCTGTATGCCTAATATGATGGATGCTTTACCAAGATCTTTCATTTCAAATTTAACTGATAGAAATGACTTGGTCTCATACAATAATTGTTTATAATTACTTGCCAATAAGATGCCATCCACATATAGGACAAGTATTACAAACTTGCTCCTATTGAACTTGACGTATATGCATTAATCAACTGGATTCTCCTTGCAATCAAATGAAGTAACCGCTTATTCAAATTTCTTATACCACTGACGGAATGTATGCTTTAAGTCATAAATAAATTTCTTTAATTTACATATTAGGTGTTTTGAATCATCAGATTCAAAGTTCTTTAGTTGCATCATGCATATTGATTCCTTAATGTCTCCATTAAGGAATGCAATTTTGACATCTATTTGTTCTAAATCATAATGAGTTACAAGTACCATAATTACCCATAGGGAGTCTTTCTTAGACATAGGTGTGAAAGTCTCTTTGTAATTAATATCCTCATTTTGAGTAAATTCCTTGGATACAAAGCGTGTCTTATACTTTTCGATATTGCCCAGTGAATCCCGTTTGATTTTAAATATCCATTTACAACCAATAGGTTTTACTCCTTCAAGAAATTCGACTAGCTCCCATATGCCATTGTCTGCCATGGACTTCATCTCATCTTTTATGGATTCAATCCACTTTTCAAGGTTAGAAAAATGTTTGACTTTCTAGACAAATAAAAGATCATCTTCCAACCCAATGTTAAACTCATGCTTTTGGAGATAAACATAATCACGTGAAATCGTGGATCTCCTTTCCCTAGTGGATCATCTAAGAGACATTTGTACTTGAGGAGTTTAAGGAATCTGCTTAATCATAGGAGGGTGTACCTCAACCTGAGCAGATGGTTCCTCTACTTGCATAGGGGAGGACATAGGGGCATCATGAAGTACTACTTCCATTGAATGTGCAATATCAATAACATAGGGTATAATTGATGTAATTAAGAGGTGTCCTAAGAAAATCGCCTTAGAAGTTATTAATAAAATTCACTATTTTAGTGTACATTATCTATGTATTTGATTGGATCTTAAACTCATGTACTGAAATCCACAATACGATGCATAACATGAGAGAAATTGTGATTGGATCACAATTAATGGGTATCTCATCATATGTAAATATGCAAGTATTGAAACTATCCTTAGTCGATGAATTAATGAGATTGGACATCATCAATTTTGTGAGACTAGCACATGTTATGCTCCTTGGTTTATCCAAGCATTCAGTATTCACTGAATGGAAGCATAAGAATGCTGAGAGTGAATATGTGGATGCTATTTATGGTAACTAGTTCATTGGAGTGACCTGCTATGAGACTTCATATAGTTCTATATGTCGTCGAAGATCTCATTGCAGCTTGAGTGCGAGTTCCTTGGACTTGAGGTATTCAAGTCACCTTGATCATGACGCCTTGTACTTTGACTTCTTCGCAGCCATCTATATAGTAGGTGTAACTCTGGAATGATTGGGTATAAGTTAAAATGATCGAAGGTGTTTGAATAGCCTACAGAGGATTCACCACTCCTGATAAAGGAGATGTATACCCTAGGCCTCTTGTCAGGATTGTTACTCAGAAGTCTCTGGCCAGAGCAAGTATGTTAAGAAGATGGTCTTCTTGGGAACATGCAGGAGTAACTTGAATCCACAGGACAAGGAAAATAACTTGGGCTAGGTGTGACGTAGTCAACCTAGTGGGGACGAACACAGAGACCATGTCCTGAACCAAGTGGGTATAGGATGAGTGAAAGGAACAATGCACGAACAACTGAAGTTGCTGAAGGGTTCAGAAAATGTTTTGAAGTCGATTTAGACTTTCCGGTCAATTGGGGGTCATGATGCACTGCTAAGTGCCACTCATGATCTATTCATAATTAAGGGGTTAATTATAAATGACCAACATAATCGGGAACCTATTGGGTCACACGCACTATAGGTGATCTTGAGATGTAAAACAAGTCTGAGAATGAGATTCTCATTGAGAGAGGATATATCTGGTTGGACCAGACCAAGGGGGTGCAAAATGGAGGCTATGTAACCCCTTATGACATTATCGGACTTAACACAGCTATATCACACTTAAACGAAGTCAAACGGACCATACAAACCCTCACACGGTCGTACTTTAACCCGCACGGGTCGGCCCTCTCGCCAAGAACGGCCAAGTCCGGCGCGCCTATGAAGACGCCGAACGAGCCGTATGTGAATCCACACGCCAGAATCCACATTTTCTCTTATGGAAAATTCCTGGGTTGTTTTTACCTTAATTATGGGATAATTATGGTAAGATATGTTCCGTTTAAGCCTCATAAGATGACATAATCAAGAGATCTATAAATAAATCCCTTGATAATCTTTGGCTAAGAGTTGTTTAGATTTTCCCTTGGTAGCCATTTTTCCTCTCTTCTTCTCTTGTCTCCGCCGGTTAGCTAGCACCAATCAGAGACAAAGGTTTGCTGCTCTAGGAGTTGTCTCAGGTGATCCCGGTGTGGATATTGATAGAGGCAAGGCCTGTTGGTCTTGCTCGTAGTTTCGACGGATTCAAAAGAATCTCAAAAGTATAACTTCTCCTTATCTTTGTGTGTTTTTATGTGATTATGCCAAAGCAAGTTTTCCTGGCTCCCAGGGGATGTCTGAGATGGAATAAAAATTATTTTATTCGTTTTATTCCGTTGCACATGATCCCGGAATCTCCAACAAGTGGTATCAGAGCCACCTTGTTCGTTTGACATAGATTGCATGTTGTAGGAGAATGTTTAAAGCATGTTTGATGTTTTAATATACCCGTGTCATGTTTATCTATATGATAGATTAGAGTATGCTTGATTTTATATATAGGATATGTTTGTAACCTAAAAGGAAATACTGAGGATGCGCCTAGAAACACCGAAGGTGTTGGCTGCATCATTAGAGCCTAAGCATAGACTCGCGTTCACATCGGAAAATTTATTTCTTAATGCGATCTTGATTTTTCCATATTTAGGTTTATTTCCTTTTATAGATGAGACCCATAATAACCTGAAATTTCTTGTGCAAATATTAGGGCTAACACCTTCTATTAATATGGTTGAACCAGAGTTCTTTTTCGTGTTTGGGTTGTTGGACTCTCTCCAAGCCTAGCATGACATCGAGCATGTTCACAATTTATACGAGATTCGATGTTTATTTTAAATGGTAAGGACCAGAGGTTAATTTCAAGTTTGGATTGTTAGACTCTCTCCAAGCCTGACTTGTAAATTGGATGTGTTCAAATAATTTAAATTCGATCTCACGATTAATGGATCGGTCTTAACTGAAAATATTGATTTGTTGCACTCTCTCCAAGGTCAATGTGGATAGAGGTGCAATTAGGTGATATACATTGGATGTATATATGTTAATGAGTTAACAACCTAATGTATATGTGAACATTTAATTAGTTGATAGCATAAAGTGATAGTTATATATTTGATATATAATGGGTACTGTTGATACCTAACATTATGACTATGAATGACTTGTTGGACTCTCTCCAAGGTTATTCTTAGTCATAATGGATATCAACCCACTAAGAGATCATCTACCATCTCTCGAATTCAAAGTGAGGGCTATTGAATTTGATAAAAATAGTGAGAGTTTATTGTTAATGTAAATT
Source organism: Wurfbainia villosa (assembly GCA_025175895.1). NCBI lineage: Eukaryota > Viridiplantae > Streptophyta > Magnoliopsida > Zingiberales > Zingiberaceae > Wurfbainia > Wurfbainia villosa. Next base: position 27,849,948 of record CM046000.1, on the reverse strand, counting down.
GTTTACATTACTATAAATTCATCTCTCTTATATATCTTTATTTGTATGTCTAGGTACTAATTAGAACAGCATGCCAACCTCCATTAATTTACATTTGATTTTGGACAACAACAAATTTACTGGGCCAAACTTCTTGGACTGACTTTGCAACTTGAGAATTGTTCTCAATACTGAAAAGCTAGCTTATGTCCTTGAAGAGGTTCTTCCCAAACCTCTTCCAAACAATGCATCTGGTGACCAAAAGTTGGCTTACTAGAAACATGTTGCTGACTCTGAGATGACGAGTTGCATTATGTTAGCGTCGATGTCTCCTGAGTTACAAAAGCAACATGAGCATATAGATGCTAATACAATTGTCTTTCATCTTCGAGTTGTTCGATGAGCAGGCGCGATCTGAAAGGTTCGAGGTCACCCAACTCCTCTTTCGCTCGAAAATGCAGGAGGGTTCATCTGCAGTGCAGTTTATGCTAAAGATGAATAGCTATATTGAGCGATTAGGATCATTAGGGTTTTTCATGGACTATGAATTAAGTATTAACTTAATTCTTCACAATCTGACTGGTAGCTATTCACAATTTGTGATGAACTATCAGATGAATAAGATTGAGTCCACAATTCCTGAATTGATCAATATGCTCAAAACAGTGGAGTCATCTATTACGAAAGAACAGAAGTCGGTGATGCTGGTAGACTCCTCAAAGAAATGTTTTAAGAGGAAGTCAAAAACCAAAGCTAAAGGGAAGAAGAAGGCAAAGAAGGTAAAGAAGGAAGAAATAACTCCCAAGGGCACCTGCCATCATTATGGCACGGATGGACATTAGAAGAGAAACTGCAAGCAGTATCTAGAGTCACTGAAGCAGAAAAAGGCATCTGATGCCCAATCTACTTCAGGTATATTTGTTATTAAATGTCATACTGTTTCTTCTAGCACTTGGGTATTGGATACCGGGTGTGGCTCACATATATGTAATAACATACAGGGGCTTAGGAATAGAAGAAGACTGGTTAAGGGAGAAGCAGAGATCTAAAGGTTGGCAATAGAGCAAAAGTTGCTGCAGTAGCCAAGGGTACTTATATGTTGTGACTTTCTGCGGGACTAGTCTTAGAGTTTGATGATTGTTTTTATATTCCTGCATTAATAAAGAACATTGTTTCTATTTCTTGTTTGAATAAGAAAGGTTATCATTTGACGTTTAGTAATAATTGTTGTTACATTACGTTAAATAGTATTCTTTATGCTACTGGGATATTAAATAATGGAATCTACACGTTAGATACATCCAACGAGATATTCAATATCGAATCAAATAGCAAACACGTTAAGTTAGATAATCAATTAACCTCGCAATTATAGCATTGTCGTCTTGGCCATATAAGTAATGAACGTATATCCAAACTGCATAGGCTTGGCATTTTGGAATCTTATGAATCAAATTCATTAGACACATGTGTTTTATGCTTAAAAGGAAAGATGACTAAACTACCTTTCAGAGGAAAGGGTGAACAAGCAGTTGAGGTATTGGGCTTTATACATACCGATGTATGCGGACCAATGTCAACTCATGTCATAGGAGGTTATAGCTACTTCGTTACCTTTATCGATGATTATTCATGATATGGGTATTTGTATCTGTTAAGATATAAATCTGAAGTCTTCGAAAGGTTTAAAGATTTTAGAAAGGAAGTAGAGAAACAACTTGGGAAAAGTATTAAAGTACTTCGATCGGATCAAGGTGGTGAATATTTAAGCCAAGAGTTTCAAGATTATCTAAGGGACAATGACATCTTGTCCCAAAGGACTCCACCTTACACGCCACAACATAATAGTGTGGCTGAAAGGCGAAACCGAACCTTGTTGGACATGGTTAGGTCAATGATGCAGCATGCAAGTCTTTCAAAAACCTTTTGGAGTTACATACTTGAGACCGCTGTTTACTTGTTAAATAAAAGTCAGACTAAGGCAATCTCTACTGCTCCATATGAGATGTAGAATAGTTGAAAATCTCATTTGAAGATATGGGGTTGTCTTGCTTATGCGAAGAGGACAGTATCAGACAAGCTGGAGGCTAAGTCTGATAAGTGTCTATTTATTGGTTACCCTAAGAAAACGAGGGGTTACCAATTTTATCATGTTGGATCGAAAAAGAGCATTAGAGGGAGGGGGGGGGGGTGAATAGCGCACGAGAATTCTTTTCGTTCGTTCGATATAAAACAATTATAAGAGTAAAAATGCAGCGGAAATATAAAAGACACGGATTGTTTTTACTTGGTTCACAGCCTACCGGCTGCTAATCCAAGACCCTAGCTGTCCGAGACTGCGTATGGATGGGCAATTCACTAAAATGTCTCCTCGTTGGAGGTAGGAGACGACGATTACAAAACCTTGAAAAGCTCGAGGTAGAGAGACAAACTCCCTCTCCTCGTTACGATAAAAGCTCGATAAACAAAATGAAGTACAATGTTAAAGAAGATGACAAACTAAAGTTATACTGACAACTAGATAAATGGAGGTTGAGCTCGTGTCTTCGGTGTTTCGGCAACGCTTCATCGTCGTAGAGTCATCGTAGAAGAGTAGCGTTGCGGAGGCGTTTGGAGAGCTTGAATGATAACCTAAAGGGGTAAAACCCCCTTTCTTTTATAGCCTTCCAACCTAGTGGACGTTGAGCTCTAAGTTTCATTCAAAATGGCCATCTCACCCTAAGATAAAGGGATGAAGTTTGACTCTCCTCAAAGCTAGAATTTGAATGACAATCGACTGTTTACCCTTAATCAGTCGACTGATGCATCATCAGTCGACTGTTAACATCCATCGGTCGACTGTTAGCTAGGGTTCTCAACTGTACTAAAGAGTTAGCTCGAAATAACAACAGTATAAGTGAATTTGACAGTAACTTACTGTTTGATCTCGACCTAGACTTCCATGGGAAGTCTTAGTCGGATTGCCGCCTAAGGACGTCCTCGTACGGAGGACCCGACCTTGCATTCACTCACACACACGAGCTTACCTCGAGCTTACCTTAGGTCCTTGTGACTTGTAGCTTTGCTTCAGGTCTCCACCTGGGTTCTTCGGCTCCCTCCGAAGTCCTGGTGTCGCTCGACCACCACGGTTTCTCAACACGAGATTCTCCGAGTGTCGCTGACCTTCAGCTTAGCTTAACATTCCTGCACACTTAATTCAGATCGTTAGACAACAATATGACCTTAACTTTGAGTATTTGCCATAATCAAAACTTAGGTTCGATTATCTGGTGCCTACTGCACCAACAATCTTCCCCTTTTTAATTTATGACAAACCGACACAAAGTTAAGGGTAACACTTAAAACATTAAGTAAATGAAATGAATATGAAGCAAAAATCAAATGAATATTGAATACGCATAACTTAATAAGTTAGTGTGAGTAACTTAGTAAGTTAGCTTCAGTAGGAGTAAGAGTAAAACTCTTTTTCAAATCCTCACCCTTGACCTTAGGTGAGTACTTGTGAAAGGATCTTAGTTCTCTCCCTTAATGGTTGCTACTTAATAAGTTAAGTATAGACCTACAAGTTTAAATTAAGTTTCAAGTTAAGATGTCAAAAGTTAACTTTTGATCTCTTAACTTTGGCTTTTTCCTCCCCCTCTTGCCATTAAAAGGTTAACTATAAAAAAGGATTAAGTTAAGTAATTCAAGCCTACTTAACTTGGGCCGATGTTCTTAAGTTAGATGCAAGTTAAGTTATCAAACAAAATTTGATCCCTTAACTTTGGCCTTTTCTCCCCCTTTTCTCATAAATCGAAAAGAGTGGGAGGTTTTGGAAAACATATTTTTAGAATTTTGTCGTAAATGAAGTTTAAGTCCAAGCATGTTCCAAATAGATTTTGAAAATAATAGTTTAAACATATGCTTATCTAAAAGTATGTTCAACTCCATTTGACTTGATTGTTATAGAATGATTAATAAGTTCTGATTAGAGTTGATTAATTTAGATAATTATACTCCATGATTCATGTCGATGTACTAGATCTACATCTGGAATCAGGAGTGAGGTCCTAACATCTCACGCCCATCTACATGGTTAAGTACATAAATACATTAGTTCTATGTGTTGTGAGATGGATTGACTCCTTAAATCTATAGGTGCATGCTTTCTAGGGTAAGCCCTAGGCTAGTTCCATTTGCATGAAAAATAAAAAATAGAGTATAAAGAAAAGTATAAGTTTTTAAGTTCTACTCTATTACGCACATACCTAATTTAGGTCTAAGCAAACTAAACTCTGCTTCGGGTAAAAGTTTGGTAAACAAGTCTGCTAGGTTCGATTTGGACTCCACGTATTCGAGTTGTATGGTCCCGTTAGCTACATGTTCTCGAATGAAGTGGTGTTTGACCTCTATATATTTGGTTCTAGAGTGACATATAGGATTTTTGGTTAATTAATTGAACTAATGTTATCGATGTAAATTTTAGTGTTGTTAAAATTTAGGTTAAAGTCTTGGAGAGTGTGCTTCATCCAAAGAAGCTGAGTCACACACTCACCCATCGTGGCGTATTCAGCTTCGGTGGTAGATAAGGCAATATAGTGTTACTTTCTATTGCACCAACTCACTAGACTCGAGTCGAGGAGTTGACAACAATCACTCGTGTTCTTTCTATCGAAGCTTTACTTCCTAAGATAATCCGTAGCCTGAGTAGCCGATTAGTTCAACTCTGTGATCTAGAGTACCAAACTCACGCTTAGTGTACCCTTTAGGTATCTAAGGATACACTTAACTAACGTTAGTGCAACTCCCCAAGACAAGCTCAAACTCACAGCATACTTCATCGCTAATAATATATCGTGTTGACTCGCAGTTAAGTATAAGAGACTACCTATTGCGCTCTTATAGTATTTAAGGTCTATTGGTTTGCTTGCTAAGTCTTCTATCGGTGTATTTATTACCTTAGCATTTTGCATTCCGAATCGATTAATTAATTCCTTAGTGTATTTATGTTGGTGTAAGTAAATTCTCTCTTTAGTTTGTTTAATTTGTAATCCTAGGAAAAAAAGTTAATTCACCTACTAAGTTCATTTCAAATTCACTTTCTATTAGTGAAATGAACTCGTTTAGTAGGATTGAATTGGTTGTTCCAAAAATTACGTCGTCTATGTAAATTTAGGCAATAAAGATTTCTTTGCCTACGGATTTTACGAAGAGGGCTGGATCGACTAAGCCTTGACTAAACCCTTTAGACTTAAGATAAATAGAAAGTCTTTCATACCAAGCTCTAGGAGTTTGTTTTAGTTCATATAAGGTTTTCTTAAGTTTAAAAACATGGTCAGGTTTGTCTAAGCTTTCGAATCCTGGGGGTTGGCTAACATAGACTTCTTCCTTGATAATTCCATTTAAGAACGCTGATTTCACATCCATTTGAAATAGTTTAAATTCTCGATGTGCAGCGTAGGCTAATAACATTCTGATTGGTTCTAGTCTAGTTACGGGGGCGTAGGTTTCGTCATAATCTAACCCCTCTACTTGACTAAATTCTTTTGCGACCAATCTCGTTTTATTTCTAACTACTTCACCTTTGTCATCGAGTTTGTTTCGGAATACCTACCTTGTTCCAATAATCGATTTATCTTTAGGTGGTGGTATTAATTCCCAAACTTCGTTCTTAGTGAATTGAGTTAGCTCTTCTTGCATAGCAATAATCCAATCGGGATCAAGAAGAGCTTGTTCAATTGATTTGAGTTCGATTTTCGAGATTAAAGAGATTTGACTAAGTTTTTGTATGATGCTCTAGTCTGAACCCCTAGGTTAGGATCACTTATCACTTGATCAATAGGATGATTCGATTGTAACCTAGACTAACTTGAACTAGACTCATTTTCATGGTCAAATTCGGGTCTAGTATTAATCGGTTCATCAATTGGTTCCACTACGGATTTTGTGGTTTTATCTCCTTCATTGAATACTACATTAACGATTTCTTCGATTTTTAGGGTTTCATTATTGTAGACTCTATAGGCTCTACTTGTGGTTGAATATCCTAGGAATATTTCGGTATTTGTTTTAGAGGTGAATTTGCCTAAGTAATCTTTAGTATTTAGGATATGTACCCTACATTCAAATACCCTAAAGTATTTAATGTTAGGTATTTTATCATGGTAGATTTCGTATGAGGTCTTATGGTGTCTGTTGGCTAGTAGGATTCTATTTTGGACATAACAAGCCGTACTAACGGCTTCTGCCCAAATCCTATCGGGTAGCCTGTACTCGTTTAACATGGTTCTAGCGGCTTCTTGTAGGGTTCTATTCTTTCGCTCGACTATACCATTTTGTTGTGGGGTTCTAGGACAAGAGAACTCATGGTGGTATCCGTTTAGGTTACAGAAGTCGGTGAACCTATGATTTTCGAATTCACCACCATAATCGCTTCTAAGTCTTTTAATCTTAAGGTTCTTTTCGTTTTCTATTAATTTATATAAGTTGGTAAGTTGGTCTAAGGTATCACTTTTGTGTTTAAGGAACCTAATCCAGGTGAACCTAGAGTAGTCGTCAATTATGACTAAGCAAAATTGACTCCCATTTAGTGACTTGGCTCCATAAGAATCGAATAGGTCCAAGTGTAGGAGCTCAAATACATTTTTGGTTCGATCTTGGTTAGTTAGTTGATGTTGTGCCCTAGTTTGTTTACCTTGTTGATAAGCATTACAGATTTTATCATCCAAATTGTTAAGGTTGGGTAAACCTCTAACTAAACCACTCTGACTCACCTTGTGAATGAGTCTTGGGTGCGAGTGACCGAGTCGTTGGTGCCACAACCAAGATTTCTCTTGCTGTGTCATTAGACACTTGGATGAGGAGTTAGGTAAATTAATTGTGTAGATATTGCTATTCCTAGTTCCTTTAAGTATTGTTTTAGAGGTTTCATTAGTTTTAATTAAGCATCCATTTTCTAAGAATATAACCTTATAGTTGTTGTTACACAATTGACTTACACTAAGTAAATTATACTCAAAATTTTTGACTAATAAAACATTTCGAATTGTAAAGTTTGAGTTTAGCTTAATATCACCTGATCCGATGATTTTGAGCTTGTCGTTGTTTCCGAAAGCTACCTATCCTTGACTTTTGAATCTAAGCTGGGAGCATCAACGTTCATTATCTATCGATCCTATACATATAGTAGTTGGATCGGGTATTGGAATTTGAGATTTGGTTGAAGTTTATTAGTCCTAGAGTCATCTCACCCTTATGATCAAACATGTTATCCTTGTGTGTTTTGTGAGATGACTTCAATTTTACTTGATTAAATTTAATGAATTGAAATTAATCAACCTTGGGTTAGATTTGGATTTAACCCTAAGCTCGTCAAGTAACTTTTTCGAGAAGTTGACTTCAAGTCGTGGCGAGGTACAGAGGCATTCTTTGATTGAAACAACGACCACTTCCTTAGACAAAGCCAAATTCAAGAAATCGATTACTTGATTCACTTAAGATTACTTCCTGGTCTAACTAGTTAAGGATACAGCGAGGTAGCTTCAGTTAGTTCAACTTAGTCGAGTGCACCAAGTTAGATACGCCTTATCTAGTTCGGACGCACAAGACTTCGTTTTCCTGATATACTATCATCTCGCCGCATCCTAGTACTATGTTGTCAAGATTGACGAGTTATTGACCCTATCTAGCCGTTCTAAAAATTAAAACAAAAACTAAGCATGCAAGTCTAATTTCATGTAATAGAGCAAACAAATTTAGTACTAGCTCCCCCTGGACCATTGAATCGATTCGGTCTATCCACACAGTGGATTTGGTCCTTGGGAACCCAGAACTTATTAGATCCTAATTGTGAAATTAAAGTGGTCTTAGGGACCCATGCTTGGACTTGTTTTCTATTACGGTTTACGATTGACATATACGACTTGTCAGTCGTGATTGATCTAAATCCTAGTTCGGCCTTGTTGTACACGACCCTTTGCGATCCAAGTAGTAGGTCAAGTTCTTTGGATCTCAACGTTTGCCTTTCCAACGTTTGCCTAAGATCTTCGACTTGTCCTTTCAAGAGTGAGTTCTCAACTTCGAGTTTTTCAACTCGAGTTGAGTCCTCCTCTTGAACTTGACTAGTCGAAGAGGTTAGGGAGACCTCCTCATGTTTAAGGAGTTTAACCTCCTCAACTAAGGTTTCAACCTTGGACTCGGACTTAGCTAACTTTCTAGTTAAGAATTTAATTGCACCATATAATGTATCGATTAGAGAGTGACTCACCTTGAGTGAACCTTTTGAACCGGATACGGATCCATCGCTTGTCTTGAATAGAGACTCGTTGTCGGGTCCGGAGTCAGACTCTTCCTCGGGTTCGGTTGGCTTGGCTATGAAGGCGAGGTTGTTGAGCTTGTCTTCCTCCTCCGACGATTCCTCCCACGTTGCGTTGAGTACTTTCTTGGACTTTTGTGCCTTGTTCTTGAGCTTTGGACATTCCGACTTGATGTGGCCCATCCTGTTGCACTCGTAGCACCTATAGTTAGAATTTTGTTTCGACTTACCCTTCTTGGATTGATTGATTTGTCGTCTTCGGCACTTGATCATTTTTCGAACTAGATTTACTAGTTCGGTCTCCATCTCGTTGTCCACCTCCGACTCGTACTCGTCTTCTTCCTCCGGAGGTGGTTTGCTCTTGGGCTTCTTCTTCGGACCTGCAAATAAAGCGATACTTTTCTCGGCGGGAGCCGAATTAGACTGCTCATGTAATTCGAATTCGGAAAACAATTCGTCAAAACTAATTTTTGAAAGGTCCTTAGAAATCTTGTAGGCATCAACCATGGATGCCCATAAGGTAGTCCTAGGGAATGCATTAAGCGCGTACCTGATCACGTCCCGGTTTTCAACCTTCTGTCCGATCGAATGCAACCCATTCATAATATCTTGAATTCGGGCATGGAGCTGGGTGCCCGACTCGTGTTCCTGCATTTTTAAGTTAAACAATTTATTTAAAAGTAAGTCACGCTTACATATCTTCGTATCGGCCGTTCCTTCGTGAAGCTCGATGAGCTTATTCCACAAGTCCTTCGCGCTTATGAATGGGCTGACGCGGTTGAGCTCCTCTTTGGATAGCCCGCATTATAGGATTTGTGTGGCCTTGACGTCGACTTCCACTTGGCATTTCATGACATTTGTCCACTGATCGCAATCTAAGAATTCACTATTTCCATTTGTTGGAAGTGTGAATCCGGTTTGAATCACGATCCACATCTCTACTTGAGTTTTCAAGTAGCACTCCATCCGACCCTTCCAGTAACGAAAGTCATCTCCGTTGTAAAACGGAGGTCGGACGGTGTTAAACCCTTCGAGATGGGCCATTTAAAAAAACCTTGCAAAAACACAAACGACAAGAAAGAAGTTCCAAGACTTCGCCTTGGATTAGTAATGCAGGAAATGAACAGAAATAAATGAAAAAATAAAAAACTAAACAAAAACTAAGAACTTACGACCTTTGACGTCCCCGAAAGGGTACTAAACGTCATTTTTTGGAGATGAAAACAACTTGTTACGAGGGTAAACCTTGGTAAGAAGTGTAGATCTCTGAGAGAGTTTCGATTTGGTAGGTATCACATTTTGTGGGTCCACATGTATAAAAAGTTATATCTGTTTTACCGTGAGCTACTCCGGAAGCGATTAGTTCGATCGATACTTGCAAATACACAACCAAAAAAGGGTACCAAGACTTGGTTTTAGATTAGTAGTGTGGGAAAAACTTAAAACAATAAATACGAAAAGAAAAGTGCCCAATTGGTGGTTGCACCGAATTTAAGCGCCCTCGCTCTGATACCAATTGTTGGATCGAAAAAGAGCACTAGAGGGGGGGGGGTGAATAACGCACGAGAATTCTTTTCGTTCGTTCGATATAAAACAATTATAAGAGTAAAAATGCAGCGGAAATATAAAAGACAGATTGGTTTTACTTGGTTCACAAACTACCGGCTGCTAATCCAAGGTCCCAGTGGTCCGAGACCGCGTACAGAGGGCAATTCACTAAAATGTCTCATCCTCGTTGGAGGTAGGAGACGGCGATTACAAAACCTTGAAAATCTCGAGGTAGAGAGACAAACCCCCTCTCCTGGTTACAATAAAAGCTCGATAAACAAAATGAAGTACAATGTTAAAGAAGATGACAAACTAAAGTTATACCGATGACTAGGGAAATGGAGGTTGAGCTCGTGTCGCCGGCGTTTCGGCAGCGCTTCGTCGTCGTAGAGTCGTCGTAGAAGAGTAGCTTTGTGGAGGCGTTTGGAGAGCTTGAATAATAACCTAAAGGGGTGAAACCTCCCTTTTTTATAGCCTTCCAACCTAGTGGACGTTGAGCTCAAGTTTCATCCAAAATGGCCATCTCACTCTAAGATAAGGGGATGAAGTTTGACTCTCCTCGAAGTAATTAATGATACCAATCCTGCTTACCTTAATCACTACACGATCATCAATAACTACTAACATCCCATCACGATCGTTAGCTAGGGTTCTCAACTGCACTAAAGAGTTAACTCGAAATAACTACAGTATAAGTGAATTCGACGGTCACTTACTGTCCGATCTCGACCTAGACCTTCCATGGGAAGTCTTAGTCGGATCGCCGCCTAGGGACGTCTTCGTACGGAGGACCCGACCTTGCATTCACTCACACACACGAGCTTACCTTAGGTCCTTGTGACTTGTAGCTTTGCTTCAGGTCTCCACTTGGGTTCTTCGGCTCCCTCCGAAGTCCTCCTGGTGTCGTCTGACCACCACGATTTCTCAACAAGAGATTCTCCGGGTGTCGCTGACTTTCAGCTTAGCTTAACATTCCTGCACACTTGGTTCAACTCGTTAGACAACAATATGACCTTAGCTTTGGGTCTTTGCCATAATCAAAACTTAGGTTCGATTATTTGGTGTCTACTGCACCAACATGTCATCCCTTGGAACAAAAGGTGTTTGTTTCAAGGCATGTTGTATTCCTAGAGAAGGAGTTTCTCTTACAGGAAAACAGTGGGAGTGAGGTTGAACTAAGTGTAGTTCAAGAGGCTCTGATAGACACAGAAGAGATGCCTAGTCAAGAACCACAGTTGATTACTCATTCGGATGAGGTAATAGCTGAACTGATAATACACCACCTCCTCGTAGATCTAGTAGGACACGTAGGATTTCTGAGAGATATGGATTTCTCATAAGTGAATCTAATGACGTGTTGTTCATAGATGATGAGGAACCTACTAGTTATGAAGAGACACTGAATAGTTCAGACAGGGAAAGATGACTAATAGCTATGAAATCAGAAATAAATTCCATGTATGAAAACTAGGTTTGAAATTTGGTAGACCCACCCGAAGGCAAAACACCTATAGGGTGCAAGTGGGTTTTCAAGAAGAAAACCGATATGGATGGTAATATTATTACCTATAAAGTTAGATTAGTGGCAAAAGGCTATCGTCAAAGATACTGTGTTGACTATGACGAAACCTTTTCACCTGTAGCTATGCTTAAATCCATTCGGATACCTAGCCATGGTGACTCATTTTGATTATGAGATATGACAGATGAACGTGAAAATAACTTTCCTTAACGGAAACTTGTCTGAGGATGTATATATGATACAACCTCAGGGTTTCACACCCATTGACAAGAACAAAGTATGCAAGCTTCAACGTTCCATTTATGGATTGAAGCAAACATCCCGGAGTTGAAATATACATTTTAAAGAGGCAATCAAATAGTTTGATTTCTCACAAAATCCTGAGGAGCCCTGTGTGTATAAGAAGGTTAGTGGGAGTGTGGTCATGTTCTTAGTATTGTAAGTCGATGACATATTAATTATAAGAAATGATATTCCTATTTTGCAAACAGTCAAGGTCTGGTTGTCCAAAATGTTCTCCATGAAAGACATGGGAGAAACAACCTATATTTTGGGGATTAAGATCTATAGAGATAGATCGAATCGGTTGCTTGGTCTTTCGCAGTCTACATACATAGACAAAGTGCTAAAACGGTTTAGCATGGAGGAATTCAAGAAAGATTTTATTCCCGTGAGGCATGAGATTCACCTTTCGAAGTCTATGTGCCCGCGCACTGAAGACGAGAGGATTCACATAAGTCAAATCCCATATGCGTCAGCTATAGGATCGATCATGTATGCTATGTTATGTACGAGACTCGATGTATCATACGCTTTGAGCGTTACGAGTAGATACCAGTCGGAGCCTGGTATGGACCATTGGGTGACTGTCAAGATAATCCTTAAGTACTTGAGAAGGACTAAGTATTTGTTCTTGGTATATGGAGGAAATGATATGGTAGTAAGCGGGTATACTGATGCCAACTTCCAGACAGATAAGGATGATTCCAAATCTCAGTCTGGATACATATTCATCTTGAATGGAGGTGCGGTGAGTTGAAAAAGTTCCAAACAATATACCATTGTTGATTCTATACGGAGGCAGAGTACTTTGCAGCTTCTGAAGCAGCAAAAGAGGCGGTTTGGATCAAGAAGTTCATTACTGAACTTGGAGTAGTTCCGAGCATTGTTGAAGCATTACCAGTTTACTGCGACAACAATGACACTATTACACAGACGAAGGAACCACGGTCTCATCAGCGATCCAAACACGTACTACGTCGTTACCATCTGATCAAAGAGATTATAGGTAGAAGAGACGTACAAATAGAGAAAGTTCCCACTAATAGGAATTTAGCAGATTCCTTGACAAAGCCTCTTCCCCAAGAAAAGTTCGAGAGAGCTATAGAAGCCTATGGAATTAGATATCAAGGCGATTGGGCGTAGGCCAAGTGAGAGTTTGATGTAATTGAGAGGTGTCCTAAGGCAATCGCCTTAGAAGTTATTAATAAAATTCACTATTTTAGTGTACATTATCCATGTATTTGATTGGATCTTAAACTCATGTACTGAAGTTCACAATACGATGCATAGCATGAGAGAAATTGTGATTGTATCACAATTAGTGGGCATCTCATCATGTGTAAATATGTAAGTATTAAAATTATTCTTAGTCGATGAATTGATGAGATTGGACATCATCAATTCTGTGAGACTAGCACATATTATGCTTCTTGGTTTATCCAAGCATTCGGTACTCATTGAATGGAAGCATAGGGATGCTGAGAGTGAACATGTGGATGGTAGTTATGGTAACTAGTTCATTGAAGTGACCTGCTATGAGACTTCATATAGTTTTATATGTTGAAGATCTCATTGCAGCTTGAGTGCGAGTTCCTTAGACTTGAGGATTCACCACATTTAGAAAGGTAATTGACAAAAGGTCTTGGATGCTATTCATCGGATCCATCATAACAACTATAATATTCACCTCTACGGTCGGATCGGACAACTTTGATCTTCTTACTTAGTTGATTTTCAACTTCGGTTTTAAAGATTTTGAATATGTCCAAGGACTGTAACTTCTCATGCAAAAGATACAAGTAGTCATATCGAGAATAATCATCAATAAAATTGATAAAATATGTTTGTCCATTCTAAAATACCTTAGGGAATAATCCACATATATCTGTATGTATCAGTTTTAAAGTGCTACTACATCGACTTGCACCTTTATTCCTTTTGTTAGTTGTTTCCCTTTGATACACTGTATGCAAACATCAAAGTCTGACATGTCAAGGGAATGGAGAATTTCTTGTGACATTAACCTTTCTAGGCGCGGTTTGGATATATGTCTTAAACACATATACCACAACATGGATGAATTCTCCTCAGTCAACTTACTCTTCGTACCTATATGGTGCATTATTATATTGTCCGTGAGAGCTATGGTGTTTAACCTATATAACTTATCAACTAGGGAACTTGTACTAATGAGTATTGAATCTTGAAAATACTAAATATTTCATTTTCAAATGAATAAGTATATCTTGATTTATCTAAAGAAGAAATGGAAATTAAGTTCCTCTTAAAGGATGGAACAATAAATATATTCTCTAAATTCAAAAAATATATCGGTTCCTAAACAAAGCCTAAAAACACCTATAGCAGTCACTCTAGTCTTCTTGTCATTACCAGTATAGATGTATTTTTCACCATCAATAGACAATTGACTTCTATGACAACCATGCCCAGTGTCTATCCACCAAATGTCAATAGGTACAGTGATAAAATTGACCTATGAACTAACTAACCGAAGAAGTTCATTGTCATACACTGCAGTTTTAGTACCCTTACTCCTAATGGTTCTTTTATATTCAGTGGTTTCTAAAACTAAGGTTGAGGGAATGTTATTTTTATTGGCATTTGTGCTATAAAACAAAAGAAAGAACAAAACAAATGTTGATATTAATAATCATAAACATGCATATATAATGGATCCCTTTATGAGATATCAAATACAACATTACAATTTATCTTTGGAGATTAGATTGTAAATTGTTAGCGACACTCTCTAACCCTAACTCAAAACACTATAATCAACCACACAATATGCCTTTATTTGGGTTGATACAATATGTGCATGATTGATAATTCAATATGAGTCAGGTTTGGTCATATCAATTATAACCACAATTCATTATTTCTTTAATCAGTGACATGATATACCTTTCTTTGGGTCGATATATTACGTGTATGATATTAATAGTGAACCACCTTAAGCATATATCTGGCATAAAAATTATTTTCCTTTTGGGTCAATCATCCTTAGTATAGATATACATCCACTCACACAATGATACACTAAGTTTAGTTAATAGTTCGCACTTTGGTGATAGTATTAGTTCAATTTAATAACTCATGTGCTAATAGATATAGATAATTTTCCTTAAACATATATCTGGCCTAAGATGATTTTCTTTTAGGCCAACTATCCTTAGCATAGATATACATTCACTCACACTATGACATATTAAGTTTAGCTAATAGTTCTCACTTTGACGATAGTATTAGTTCAACTTAATAACACGTGTTAATGGATACAGATGAAATCCTAGGTAACTCTACTATTTTGTTGCTATTATATGATGTAGGGGATGAAAAAGAGCCATAAATCGAGACTCAAAAAAACTTCGAAGCTCGAACACAAATTAAACGATCCGAACACAGGATATTATTGTCTAATCTACAACAAATATACAAAATATAATAAAAGTGGAAGCGTAAATAAAACATAACCATGCACCTAAATCTGAAGACATTGTCACCCGAAAAATCTGAAGATCTAACATCAAGAGAGTCGTAGGATTTGATCTTTCACAAGTATGAGAGTGACGGCTCCGTATGCTTTTGCTTGATGGTGAAAAAAGAGACGACCGATCGATCCTCTCTCCTGCGGAAATCACACCCTATATATAAAGCTAATCCTAATCCGTTAATAACCCATCAATGCTAACGGTATGGGCTAAAGGATTCTACACATATGGATTCAAAATTTAATAATCTACATCTAATAATACAAACCCATTAACCAAAGTAATAATTAAATCACTTAATCGGATTCGAACTAATACGACACAATTGGATGTGTTACGGTAACCACATATAAGCTCACCACCGACACCAAAAAGATTTATCAGTAGCAATTTATTGTATTTCTGCATTTATGTACAAGATAGTTATTCATCACCATTTTCTGAATGAACAGTCTATTTGTACAGTAAAAAATCATGCGTGATCTTTTGCTGAAGAGACTGTTTTTCCTGGTAGTTCTCTTTATGCTATTTCTAACTGACAAAATATCAATCTTGAAGAAGTTTCAGCTGTTGTCAAATTTACTGCGTACCATTGTGCAGGTTGAAGGCTCAACTTGGAGACCGTTTGCAGGGCACTAGAAGTCCAATCAGATCATCTAAGCAGCTAAGCCGTTCCGATGTAAGATTTTTGCTAATAATTGTTTGGCTATAGTCTGTTTTCTCCATTGAAGTAATTAGATTGAGGTGTAATTTCCTAGGAAGAGAATGTGGTAGTTGCATCATCAAGTGGCCGCTCTGATGGCCTTAATTGCCATTACGCATCCCGTACATTCAATACGCATAATTCTTGCTTCGGGAGTACAGAAGAATGGCGAGCATTGCCAACCTATGGCGACAAACCAACTCCTCGATCCCATGTAATTGGTACTCCAAACTTGGGAACTTTGTTATTTTCATATAACTTACCCTCTGTCAATATCACATGTTGTAAACCGTTAATCTGTTTTCTTTTCCTTCAATAGCATGCAACAGTTGTTATTGGGAGCAAAATGTTGGTGGTTGGTGGTGACACTGGCCATGGTTTGTTAGATGACACTCAGGTAACTAACTCTTATCTGGTTTGAAACTTATATAAAAAAATCGTTGAGTCTTCTATCATTGAGCATACCCGACAGAATTTCAAGCAGACTTATGATTTGAAAGTTTCTCTTTTAGTAAGGCATTCAGATGAATTTCTGCTAAAATTTAGGTGATTTAGCACACACTTTCTTTATTCATTTCAGGTATTAAACTTGGAGACACTTACGTGGACGACCACTGTTTCAAATGCCTACTCATCATCTGGTGGGGTTGCTTTAAAGTTCCCTGCATGCAAAGGTCACTCTCTGGTATGATTCTAATGTCTTGACCTACAAATACTTATATTGTTTGGTCAAGCAACCTACTATATCCAAATTCACATTTTTTTTAATTTAATTGAAATTCTTAGGCATAGTGTAGGTTTGGTCGAGTAGCCTGACATAAAAGTGACCTAGCTCTGACACTTTTTTGATTTGCATTTCTGTGTATCTGTTGGATTTATTGCCATCAATTTTGAGTTTGCTGCATTCTTAATTGTATTTTTAATATGCTTTTACATGATATTATATGTGCATGGATGGTTCATAATTGCCACAACTTGTATATTATGTTCTAACCTAGATGAGAAACAATTAATTTAATATGTCATGCTGCTTTTGGGAATATATTTGGCTTTTTTTTACTGTGGCTTTCACATCATGCATATTCAATTGGTAACATATTAGGCAACAAGTCTCTAATATTCTGAGTCAACTGGTGAATCAAATTATGCTTACTTGGCGATATGGTTTCTCAGTTGTTGCTTCCCCTTTATGCTTGTTTAATTGGCAACTCATTTAGTGACAAGAAAAGTCTCTAATAGTCTGTGAGTAAATGGCCCTTGAGCAAGTTAATGCTTACTGCTAGAATAACTGATACTAATCACTGGGTAATTTCTATACTTTACAAGCAGGACTTATGCAGGTTCTCTGGAAAGATAAGTTAAAGGCTTATGCACTTTTGTTATGTAGGTTTCATGTGGAAAATCCGCTCTCCTTGTCGGAGGAAGGACTGATCCTCCAAGTGACAAATTGTCAGGTTGTCTTTTAGTTTTCATTCCCTGATCATATTGACTAATTGAAGATTAGTACACTCAAGATAATTATTGTTATTGAGGGTATTTTGCATTATTTTTTTTTTTTCAGTATGGTCCTTCAATGTAGAAGTGGAAAGCTGGTCACTTGTTGAAGCTAAGGGAAATATTCCGGTAATTGATATATGATACTTCCATTTCTATTTTTAGTTAGATTACTTTCATATTTTAGACTATGTTTTACATCTACAGCTGCAATGTACCTTTGTGGAGTAAATGCTGTCCTTTTTTTTGAAAATATTATGTCTCCTAACATGAATACTTTGTAGTGGGATTAAAAGCTCAAAATATTATGCTTTTCTCTAACTCTTTTACTTGTTTGGCTGCTGGTTCTATTAAGCCTTCACAGCCATGATTTAAAATGGAAAAATCCCTTTCATATTGGTAGAAATGCATCCATGTAAATTCTTGTAGAATTTCAGGTTGCTCGCAGTGGCCATACTGTACACAGAGCAGGCAATGTCCTAATCCTTTTTGGAGGTGAGGATATGAAAGGAAGAAAACTGAATGATCTCTACATGTTTGATTTGAAGTCCCTCTCTTGGCTTCCTTTGCATTACAAGTAAGTAAAACTTCTCTCAATTTGTATTTCTGTATGGAAATTAAATCTAGGTTAGCATCATTACAGTAAATCATGAAAAGAAAAAAGCTGGAAAGAAATATATCATTAGAATGATGGTAGTAGAAATTTGGGGCCTCGTTTTAAATGACTTATTTGCTTGAAGTTAATGCTTGCCAACTTGAAACGTATAGTTGTTTCTCTCTTTGAAATTGCATGATTTTGAATTAAATATTTGTTGGACATTAACCTATTGATGCATCTATATGCTAACAATCTTCATTTACAGGGGCGCAGGACCTTCAGCGAGATCAAATCATGTAGCTGCTCTTTATGAAGATAAATTGCTCTTTGTATATGGAGGGCAATCAAAATCTAAGATTCTCAGTGATTTTTACTCTCTAGATTTTGAAACAGTATGTCGACCAGTTCATGTTTAGTTTATTTGGGACAAACAATTTAATTGACAAATTTTTCAGGAGAAAAATATACATCCCATGAGTCTTCTGTAATTGATGTCAATTTGGTTTGACATCCTAACTGATGTGCTATTTTACTATTCAGATGATATGGTCAAGAGTCAAAGTCCATGGTCATCACCCTTCACCTAGAGCTGGTTGCTGTGGTGTTCTTTGTGGAACTAAATGGTACATTATAGGCGGTGGAAGCAAGAGAAGAAGTATGAATCTACTATCAAATAGAATACTATAACATATTTAGAGTTGATCTCTGAGAAATGCAATTACGAATGTTGAAATAAAACTTAATTTACTCTGTTTCAAAGACTTGGCTATGACTAGTGACTTAGAAAAGCACAGAATTTGAGTTTTATATCTGGATAAAATTCAATAGCCAACTCCAAATACAGAGGCTCTTGGCTGGTTGTTATTATATCCATTGTAACAATAATGCTGACTTGGAAATTAAATGAGTAGTCTTAATCTAAGCAGAAGAATCATGTATATTTTAGTCTATTAGTATCTGGATTGTTATGAATAATCTTCTTCCGAAACAAATTTTGTCTATCTAGCAAAATTACTCAATTACAAGGTCCAACATTTATTTACCTATGGTTTAGCTTTTATTGACCTAATGACTACTATCACTCAATGATTTGTTGGCCTTATTTGCTCTAAAATTTCTGCTGGTATGGCAAGCCGGCAATTGAGTTGATTGGAAAAGGTGAACCTACCATTCGTTATAAATCCTTTGAACTTTAGTTTGATTGAAAAACTCAGAACCTATCCTACTTTTCCCATTCAGTGGCTCTGGCTCCTTGGTACAAAATATTTTCTTGTAAGCTAGTCAGTTTAGTCTTTATTAGTTTATGTTCAGTTGGTTGAAATATTATTCAATGTGTGGATTGCACTATATTGACATGGTTTTAGCTGTTGACATATAATGAGTAGTCTACATTTTCATATCTTGAAATTCTAAAGTGATTCTTTACAGGACATGCTGAAATCCTTATCTTCGATATCTTAAAATTTGAGTGGTCCACATCAGTTATGTCACCAAGTGTTTCAGTGATCACTAATAGAGTAAGTTGCTATGGTCTTTCTTTTGTTTCCTTTGGTGTGGATGAGGAGTACCTATCATCACATGCTATTAACTTCTTCCACATAAATGTTGCATCTTTTTCTTTAAAAGGGATGGGGAATGGGGGCTGAGATGATTATTCTAAATCTTCTTAAAATTTTCTTATCCAGGATTTGTATGCATAAAAGACCTTAGGTTTGCAAGTTTCAGTTTCACTCGCAATTCCTAGTGGAGAATTTTTTTATAACTTCACATGGCCCACACCTTGTCATAGTTCAATCATCTTGGCCCTTTAGGAGCATGTCCCAACTCGATCAGTAGTTGCTTAACCTAGATAAGCATACATATAGTAAGGAATATAGCCTTATAATCACCTTTGCACTCTACAACAATGTGTTTCTGCTCTCTCAGAGCAAGAGACATATTAGAAGCTAAATTTGTGTCAGGAGCTAGTGCTTGGTGTTCAGTGAAATCTCGTGACCATCTATATAAGGTCCTTTACGATGGAGGCTTTGGTGGTAACAATCTTGCAAGAGAAGATAATGGAATAAAAAGCCGTAGGAACTAGAAGCACCTTTGTTAAACTTTTGAAGTAGATAAGGAGTCTGAAAGAAGAGTGAACTTAAAGAAGCACATTGTAACTCAAGAGAGTAGTGATCGTCATAGTTGTCAAAAGCGCGAAGCTCAAAAAAGCGCTCAAGGGTCTTGGGCCTTAAAGCATAAAGCGAAGCACAAGCTTTATGGAAAAAAGTGCAATAAACAAAATATTTTATTAAAGTAGGTATTCGGTGAGTCAAAGGGACATGCACCACCAAGTAAAGAATCTTGGTAGTGGAATGAGAAGCGCTAGCCACCTGACACTTGATTTACCCCCCTCCACACGTAGGGGCAGCGTGGGGGGCCGTTAATGTGGCGGTTCCACATTTTTTTTTGGTGGTGGAATGAGAAAGTGCAAGAGAAAGTTAAGAAAAAACGAACAACATATAAGAAATTATATATTTGTAAAAATGAGAAAAATTTGAAAAAATATACAATAGCCAAGAAAGAAGCTAAGAAAGTAGTGAATGAAGCTAAGACTGAAACTTTTGAACGGTCATATCGAAAATTAGATACAAAAGAAGGGGAAAGAGACATTTATAGAATAGCTAAAGTGAGAGAGAGGAAGACAAAAGGTCTTAATCAAATAAGATGTATTAAAGATGAATGCAATAGGGTACTAGTAAATGATGAAAAAATAAAAGAGCGATGGAAGAGATATTTGCATCAACTTTTTAATGAAGGTTTAGGAGACCAACTTAATTTAGGTAATTTAAGTAGGTCAAATGAGTATAGAAATTTAAATTTTTATCGTAGAATTCAAATTTCAGAAGTAGAACAAGCTTTAAATGGAATGCAAAATGGAAAAACCGTTGGACCAAATGATATTCCGATAGAGGTATAGAAGTGTCTAGGGAAACAAGATATTGAATGACGTACAAAATTATTTAACATGATATTGAAAACAAAAAGGATCCTTGATCAATGGAGGGTAAGTATCTTAATTCTCTTAGATAAGAATAAGGGAGACATACAAACTTGTGAAAACTATAGGAGTATTAAACTAATGAGTCATACCATAAAACTTTGGAAAAGAGTAATAGAAAAAAGATTAAGGAAGGAGACCACGCTTCTCAAAAATCAATTTGGATTCATGCAGGGAGGTCGACAATAGAAGTTATACATCTTTTTTGACAACTAATTAAAAATTATAGAAAGCAAAAGCAGGATCTACACATGGTATTCATTGATTTAGAAAAAGCTTATAATAAAGTTCTAGGAGAAATTATATAGAGAATTTAAAAAAAAAGAGGTGTTAGTATAACATATATTGAACTAATTAAGGATATATATGAGGAAGTAACGACCAGAGTGAAGATTTCAGGCGGATTAACTGAAGCATTTCCAATAAAGATAGGGTTACATCAAAGATCAACTTTAAGTCCCTATCTTTTTACACTAATCATGGATGAATTCACTAGACATATTCAAGACACAGTACCGTGGCGTATGTTGTTTGCAGATGATATTGTTTTGGTAGATGAGACACGTGAAGGAATAAATGCTAAACTAGAATCTTGGCGGGAAACACTAGAAGTGAAAGATTTTAGGCTTAGTAGAGTAAAGATAGAATATATGAAATTTAAGTTTAGCAATATTAGATGTAATGAGATAAGTGTAAGATATAAGATGACGAGTTGTCTGGAACTGAGAGCTTTAAATATTTAGGATCATTTTTGCAAAATGATGGTGAGATTAAGAGAGATGTCTTACATAGAATACAAGCAGGATGGTTGAAATGAAGGAAAGCATTGGGTGTTTTATGTGATCGTAAAGTGTCTCTAAAACTAAAAGCGAAGTTTTACAAAACAACGATTAGACCTGTTATGTTATATGACGTTGAATGTTGGGCTACAACTCGAGCACATAAGCAAAAGATGAGATTTGCAGAGATGAGGATGTTAAGGTGGATGTGCGGACATACGAGGATGGACAGAATAAGAAATGAAAGCATTACAGAAAAAGTCGGTGTTGCATCTATTGAAGGAAAGCTCCGAGAAACACGTTTAAGGTGGTACGGACATGTACTTAGACGGCCAATAAATGCTCCAGTTAGGTGATGTGAAACAATGACAAATATACACATCAAACGAGGAAGAGAAAGACCAAAAAAGACTTGGTTAGCAACAATAAAACAAGATAAAATTTATTTAAATATAGATGATGATATAGTAGGGGATAGAGTCCAATGCATAGAAGGATCCATATAGCCGACCTCACCTAGTGGGATAAAGCTTTGTTGTTGTTGTTGTATCAAAGTAGGTATCAGCATCTAATAAAGATACAAAGAAAATGAACAAATCAAGTATCCAAATATCAAAATATAAAGTATCAAAATATATCAAAATAATCATCATCTTCATCTTCATTGTCCAAATCTACATCATTAGCTCCATCGCTTGATTTGTATCCATCGGTATCTTCTTCATCAATTTCATCATCAAGGTTGATCTCTTCTTCATCTACAAGACTAGTTTGAGCTAAAGATTCCTTTCTTTTTGCTGAAGCAAATGATAATGCTCCTTTTGAAGTAGATGTATTTCGAGATCGAAAGTCATATGCACTTTCACCAATCCTAGATGCTTGTGCTATATCACTCTAAAGCAAATCTTCACCTTCATAGACAAAATCATTATCATCGTCTTTATCACTGTCATCTAATTTTCCTATCAACTATTCATTACTATCATCTATTTCTGACAAAGTAATAGGATCGATTTTATCTCGCATGTCATATCTTCGCCTCAAAGCTCTATTGTACTTGATATATACTAAATCATTTAATCGTTGTTGAGACAATCTATTTCTTTTCTTAGAATGTATATGTCAAAAAATTTAAAAGTAAGAAGTTAAGTCTATAATATAAGTTTTAATATGTATGAAAAAACTCCAACTTACATATTTAAAAACACTCCAATTACATTCACAGCTTGAAGAAGAGTATGTGAGGTTCAAAATCTTCATTGCAAATGTTATTAATTCAGGTGTTGATGCGCCATAAGAAGACCACCAATCAGCTTGAAATACAAAAACATATAAGATTAACTTTATCACCATCCAATATTGATATTGCACAATATATTATTTATGGATTTACTTGGTGATTTTGAAGTTCTTCGTCTGATAGCCATTGAAAAACCAAAAAGTCTTGCTTTTTTGTATTTTTTCAATTGATTCTTGATCTTATCTTGTAAATCCTCACCTCTCACCAATCTAGATATGCACTCCATCACTTCTACATCATTTTCTATGTCAGGGTTTGAGTAAAAAAACTCTGGATTCAAGAAATATTTGGCTGTGTGTAAAGGTCGATAGAGTTGAATGTTCCATCTTTTGTTAATGAATTCAAAAACACTACGATATTTCTCTTTATTATTGTTAAATGATGCAACGATAGCTTATTTGACTTTTTTCATTGACTTATAAATATAATCCATAGGAGACATTTTTTCACTGTCAACCAACCGCAATACTTTCACCAATGGGTTGTCAAGTTTTAATGCAAAAATCATATTTTTTTTCAAAAAAGAAGGCATCAATATCACTTCTGCTACATATTTTTCAGCTGCCTCTTTAGAAAATCGACTATTTGCCCACTTTTTGGATGTAAACATCTTTCTCAGATTTGCTTGTTGTAGGTGAAACCTCTTTAAAGTCAAAAAAGTAGTTGCAAAACGTGTCTTTGTTGTTCTTACCATGTCTCTCTGTCCAGTAAACTCCCTCATCATGCTCAATACTTATGGTTTATTGTAAATATAACCATTCACCATCAATGCTCGTTGATACAATTTTCGGAGATGAGGAATTTTGAATATATCCTCGAGCAACAAATCTAAACAATGAGCTGCACAAGGAGTCCAGTACAACTGTGGAAATCGATTTTCCAAAAGACGACTGGAAAAAACAAAGAAAATTTAGTCAAAAAATTAGAAATATGATCCAATTCTTAATTGAAAGTGACATAAATTTAAAATATTATCTGCATTGACATTCCAGCTTGCATTATCTGTTACAACTTGAACCACGTTCTTTTCTCCAATGCAATACACAAATTTAGAAAGTAACTCAAACATCTTGTCAACTGTGTGAGAATAGTTTGAAGCATCAATTGATTCAACAAATACGCTTCCTTTAGGATCATTTATCAAAAAAAATTATAAGAGTCCTATCCTTTTTATCTGCCCGCTTATCTGTCATGATTGTGCACCCAAACTTAGCATGATCTTCTTTGTGGGATTTGAGAAGCAAGTTTGTATTTGCCAACTCCTTCAAATAATTAACCCTCACTTCATGATATGGAGGAGGATTCATCCCCAACCCAAATTTCCCAATAGCTTCAATACAAGGCTCAAATGAATCATATTTAACACATTGAAAGGAATTCCAATATCATACGTCTATGTAGCAAATTTCTCAACCGTAATATCTCTTAATTTCTTTTTATTTTCATCATATTGTTCTTTCTTTTTTGCATGTCTTTGTTTGACAATTTCATCAACATCTTTCATAAAATAAAGATTAATAGGTCCAGTTTGTTTACACTTTTTACCTTGGACCATAGGATGGATGCTTGGATCGGATATTGGCCATTTCCCTTTCACTTTAGTTTGAATATCTTCACATTCTTTCAAATCTTCCAAATCATCAATATCATCAAAATGAGGAATATCATCCATTTGATTTTTCAAATTACGTTTTTTTTTGCGTAAACTCTCTAATTTCTTCTTTAACATGCTCGGGACATTTTGGACAAGTTTTCACATTTCTATTGCCCCCAATTAAATGTAGCTTGTGTCGATAAATCCCACCATTTGTTATTTTACCGCAAAAAATACAACTGACAATATTTAGGCTTTTAGCATCTGAATACGTTGCATAATTCCAAGCAATATCCTTTCGAGTTGATGGAATTGTTGTATTTGACATGGTTAAGATAACTGAAATCAATAATAATGAATCAATAAAAAAATATTAAACAGTAAAAATAAAACTAAACGGTACAAAAATACTAAACGGCAAAAAAATTAATTTAATTAATTTTGATTAAATAGAATTAAAAAAATAAAATAAAATTTAATAATAATAAAATTGGTAGTTAAAGTTTATATATTAATAAAATAAATTTTAAAATAATTTATGAAATATTTTTAAATTTATAAGATAATTTTATTAAATTTTAATTGATTTTATTTATTTTATCCGAACTATAGTTTGGGAAGTTGATTATTAAACCTTAAGTTCACCGCAATCACCGAATCATCGCCAACCGTCGTTGCAGCCCGCACAATGCCCCACGGAGGTTGCACGACGGCCTCGCACTCCCACGGAGATCGGCGACACCTCCGTAGCCTCAGCGGAGGTTGCGCGACAGCGTTGCGACCCTCGCAGGGACTGCTCGACGCTGCAGCGACCCTTGCATAGGCAGCCATGGCGCCGCGGAGGTTGCATGAGGCGCTCGTGGGTCCGCACAAGGCCGTGGAGGCTATGGGAGGCCCCTGCAGAAAAAAATACAAAATTGTAAAAAAAACACAGAAAATAAGATTCTTACCGACGGAGACCTTGGTGCTGATAGGCAAGCAGACGAGATACGGTGAGAGGGAGACGAGAGGCGACGGGCCAGAGGCGAGGCAGTGATGGCGAGAGGCGGAGGTCAGTGAGACTCGAGAGACAGGCGGACTTATGTAGGGCTGCAAAACTTTAAAAAAAAATTGACTTTGCTGAAGCACAAAAGCACACGCCTCGCGTTTTATCGTGAAGCGCAACGAAGCGTGCGCTTCGTAAACTTCGTGCACTTCCAAGGTCTCTGAAGCATAGCGCCTCGCGTCGCTTCGCGATTAAGCGAGCGAAGCTCTCTCTTTTGACAACACTGGTGACAGTAACCATATACAACTGAGATTAGCCAAGGATGACACACTTTGTCACAAATTATCCTAGGAAGAAATACTTTATTGCTCTAGATGAGAGTTTATTTGTGTTGAGAGATAATTGATGGGAAGAATAAGTACACCCAAACACCTCAGGAGGAAGACATTAGATAGGATCACATGGAAACAAAATAGTTAAGAGAACTTCGCCATGGAGACCAGGAGAAGACATGCAGTTTGCTAGTTAATATACAATAAAAACTTGCTTCATCCTAAAGCTTGAGTGAAATCCCATGTGAGTAGAAGTGTATGAGCAATCCTAGTCTCAAAAGTTGCACTAAACAAGTTTTGTATCCACACATAGAAGGAAGAAAAAATACATTTGATATCAGAACAATGTGTTATTTGGATAGATCTAGTCATTCTTGAATAGTTAACAAAAATATTAAAATATTTGAAACCAAGTTTGAAACAAACTAGTACTCAACTAGGACCCCAAAAATCTAAATAAGTTAAATAAATGTTGTAGAAATACATTTATAGATACGATTAAGAAACATATATTTAACATATTTTCCTAATCGATTGAACTCTTAAGATGAGATAAACTAGACGACACCTTTTAGATAGATTGAAATTGTTGGCGCAAGAGCACCCATTGAATCAAGGATTTTGATGTTGACAAAGATTTAAAGTTAAACACTTGAAAACTGATAATGTTGGTTAAGTATGTACACTGATAATGTTGTTAAGTGTGCAGGACTTAACCAGAAGCCCTAGTAGGTCAGGTGGACAAGATACTAGGCAAGGAAGTCCTAGTAGATCAGATGAACCAGATACTAGGCAAGGAGTCTTGGCGGATCAAGAGGATCATACCCCAAGTAGAAAGCCTAGTTGGGTCAGTAGGATCGGACAACTGATAGAAAGTCCAGATGGATCAGGAGGATCACACATCTGGTAGAAAAACTTGTTGGGTTAACAAGGACCAGACATTGGAGAAGTCTTGATGGGTCGAGAGCAAGAGGAAGATAAAGTCATGGTGGGACGTGAAATTATGACAAATATACACATCAAGAGAAAGAGGAAGATAAAGTCTAAAGAAGATATAGTTAGCAACGATAAATAAGATAAAATTTATTTTAATATAGATGATGAAATAATAGGAGAGGAAATCCAATGACGTAAAAGAATTCATATAGTTAATCCCATCTAGTGGGATAATGCTTGGTTGTTGTTGTATCTTAAAATTTTAACTGAGTTTAATATGAAAGAAAGAAATGACGAATTTTACATTATAGGATAGCATAATAATGATCTAACAAATGAATTCTCCAAGTTAAAAGTAATATAGAAGAATATAATTTGTCAAGTGAAGACAGTAGCCAATGTAAACTAGACACCTAACAATCATTGAAAATACTAAACTTGTCATATTGACAAAAAATGATAATAAAGGAGAAATACACAGTGACCTAGAAGTCATGTCTTAGATATAGTGTGGATGTTGATGGGTGTTCAATTTTTCTTAAATGCTTGTTATTAGAGTTGGATATGGTGTTGATGCTGATGGATGTTCAATTTTGTATATGGTGTCTAGTTTTGTAGGCACTATTTGTTCACTTCATTAGTTCTTGTGATCGTACTCAATAGCATTCTATTAGGTTACAAGAACACAATGAGGATGTTGATGGGAGTTTCATTTTTTAAATTTTGTCTGTATTTGTAGGATCTGTTTGTTCACGTCTTCAGTTGTTACTATTTTTAAAACTTGTTAAAATGCACAAAGATGGCTTTCTTGGTATTAGTGTGGACTTAGGTGTTTATTCATTTACATATTTCTTGCATCATTCATTGTTGAGAGGTGATTCCCATGTGTTTTGGAGTTTTCAGCAACTTTTCTGTATGATTAGGCTTATCGTTTCACAATTGTTGAATCAAGTTTGATGATCAATCAATATTGAAATTGGAAGAGCTTATATGTTGATATGATTAGCGCTGTAGCTCATGAAGCATGCAGTGACTTGAAAAGTTCAAGAAAGCATAGACTGAACATGCAGTGATATGGCTGAGGAACTTGACATTTTGGAATTGAACCATTGAGGAAAAATAGGTCGGTTAGAATGCAAATAGCAAGAGGAATGAGGATAGGTTCTCTCTATCTCTCTCTCTCTATATATATACATGTTTATATATATTTTTAATTTCTGTTTAAGTTAGCTTACAAGGAAATATAGGGTTAAAATGCAATCCTCACCAGTGTCTTGTCAAATTTGACATCCACTGGGGAGGATGCCTCATGCAGAGCTCACCAGGTAGGATCTAGCTGAGCTCAAAATCTGATTAAAGCTTGATCATCTGCTGGGAGGGTGTTCGGTGTTGCTAATGCTTGCTGTGGTCTAGGATGGTGTGATTATGCATGCGGATGGTTCGCTAGCAAGCGTGTATGTGGGTGGCTGGTGGTGAGCTCATGTAGACAGCAATATAAGTGGATGCAGGCAAGGGTGACACGACAATGGTAGGGGCCCATAGAATCACTTGACAAGATGAGGAGAGTAATATGGCTCTAGTACCATGTAATAGAGAAATATTAGAGCTTAATATTTTCCCTATATAGCCCTTCTGCCTAAATGTATTATTTATATTTGTAACAATGGCACTGAAATCCATGTAATTCACAATTTGGTTCCTAGTATTTACATTTAGGTTCTTAACAATCACAATCATAGTTGCAGATAATTTTATAGCATCAGTGTTTGGCATGTAAACTTTACACCATACTTGTAGCTTAAAGTAGAAATTGCTTGCTTTTTTTCTTCTTCTGTAGTGTAGTTATCAGGTGATAGAAGAAATGAAAATTTCATATTGCATTAACGCGTTAGCCAGAAAATTGCCTTTCAAGTGATCTGTAAACAGATTTCATTATGTTTTTGTCACTGAATCAGGTTAGGCTCTTCAATGATAAGCATCTCTTCATGTCAATAGAGAATGTTTTGATTTACAAGTGGTATCCAAGCTTCGCCCGACTAGTCCACTTGGCGAACCGGCCCTGCCCCACGGCCTCCGAAGAGTCTCCACCGGCCCACAAGGGTAAATCAGGAAGACGCGCCACCAAGTCGCCGTGAGGGGTTTAACGCCAATCAGGGTCCGCACCCCACACCAACTCCGGTAGCGGGAACCCGCCTCGCAACCCATAGCGAGTGGAAACGGCGAATTCCCTCAAGCCGCAATGGCAGGATCGAACCATGGCTTGCTCCAGGGACCCCCCAAACTCTTACCGACACGCCATTGCCCTGGGGGCAATAGAGAATGTTTTTTGATTCTGAGTAGGTTCGCTTACAATATTCGATGGAGAAAATTGGCCTACATTTGGGGCCTTATAGCAGTCTGGTTTCTTTATTGATGAGATTGGTATAAACTTTGTTCTGTTCTTGATCTAAATACATAAATAGAAGACTATAATGAAGCAAGTGCTTCCTGTGGATCATCATAATACAGATTAGCCTTGCAAATATCATTTTTTATAAGATAGTAGTCATTCATTTTTTCATTGGCAAATTGCAATTATGTGCTGGAAGTAGCTAATAAAGCATGAAGTTTTGATAGCATTTATAGTGGCACTGGCTTGTTTTGTTATCGCTTA
This sequence comes from Wurfbainia villosa, assembly GCA_025175895.1. Taxonomy (NCBI): domain Eukaryota; kingdom Viridiplantae; phylum Streptophyta; class Magnoliopsida; order Zingiberales; family Zingiberaceae; genus Wurfbainia; species Wurfbainia villosa. Next base: position 27,820,401 of record CM046000.1, on the reverse strand, counting down.
TTGTTATGCAGGGTTTTAGTTTGCTTCCAGTTAATCACAAAGACAAAGTTTTCCTTCTTGCCTTTGGAGGACACAAGAAAGAGCCATCCAATCAGGTCTAAAGTTGAAAATCATAGATACTACATATGACTTGATCTGTTCTCTGTTTGCACCAAAAATATCTGTATATTCCTCGAACACAGGTTGAAATACTTTTCTTGGTTACAAATGAACATTCAATGAGTTCGCGGTCTGCCCCAGACACAGAATTATTACCATATGAAGAACATGCGGTGACTATCAAGGATGTTGGTGCTCACCTCAAGACTGTTTCTTCCCCAACTTCTGTTAATCATGTCACAAGACATAGTCTCGTATCTGCACTTGAGCAGCAAATATCTGGCAGGAAATCCATTTCAGATGATCCTTCTCCATCTGCTGGCATGCCAATTAGCAAGCAATGTCATCAAGATCAAGATTACCGTTTGGCTAATAAGATGCAGAAACCGCCCCTTGAGGATGAAAACTATGAAACTGATGACCAGGTGCAGAACAACCGTTTCTCACAGGTGAGGGCAATGGACACTTAATATGTTGTTCTGTCTCTTTTTTTGTGCATGAGTACGGACCAGACTTTCCCCCCTTTTTTTGAAAAAGAAAATGTTCTCTCATATTTGCACCAGCTTGTTTCTACCCTTCAGCTGGGATCTAAATTCTATTCTAGATTTAATTGAGAAGCACAAAAGGGCAATTGTATCTACATACAGGAAAAAGATGTTAAATTTATGTTTTAACATGGACTTACAGTCACAGTCGACTGCCGTTGACGCGGCAGTCGATTGATTTCTGCAAATGTAGAAATCAGAATTCAGAAATGAATTTCGGAAATTCATAAGTAATTATACATAATACGAAAAATCACGAAAATTCATATGTATAATACTTATGACAAATACAATGGATAAAAAATATTTGAAAATTAATTTACCTACAAAATAGTGAAATTGATACGAAGTTCAAAAATAAGAAAAGTTTCAATGTTTTGAGCCCTCTTTGTATCAACATCATCAATGGTGGCTTCTATCAAAAGATAGATTACACCAAGGTTTTCTAGAATGATTTTAAAATGTTTTTGAAAATCTATATTGGATCATGATCAATGGGCTCAATGCACATGACTTGCATATTAGCTTTCCCCATGATCCACTATGGTATAGGATGAGTTTGAGTTCATCTAGATGTAAAAATTATGCACCTTGAACTTAACTCATTTCCTAGTATCTCACATATGTATGAAAATACACATGTCAATTTGATGTGAGATGTGAGTTTTATTCATACCTAACCTAAGACCTCATGCATTTTCTAAAGCAACACTACTTGATTCCCTTATACATGAGACTTCAAGTCATGCTATAGTCCTTAACTCAATTTTATTAATACATGAAATGATCATAGCATAAATATAACATAAATAAGCATGACCAATGATCATGATGTCATGACATATAATTAAATCTAAATATACATGATATAAACTTAAGCATGATCATGACATTTTATATGATTAAAAAATAAGAATGATGTCATGATATGTCATATGACAAATCAATCATGGCAAATAAAATATAAAAGTATATAATACCTAAATTTTAATATTTGTTGCCATTATTATTATTAATTTCATATTGCCATATTATCACTCATCCCCAAAATGTGTCAAAAACCCAAAATGACACCATGACCTCTTAACCTAATTTATGCCAATTTGATTGTTTTTTCATAATTCTTAAATAATATTGGCACATCCTAAAATCTTTTAGGATTTAAAATTCAAACTTATTTCCAAGGTATCCATAACTTTGAAAATGATCTAAAGTGTCACCTTTACCATGGTTAGGTTAACTACCCATCCATTAGGGGTGACTTCCCTTGTAACATTCTTAGTGGTTTTCTTAGGTTTCTTCGAAACCCTAGCCACTAGGCATTTACCATGGTCAACTCTAAGGATGACTTCTCTTGTGACCTTGGTTTTCCTAGACCTAGGTTGTGTTCCATAATCAAATGGAACACTATGGTAGGTCTCCTTAGGCTTAGGTTTGTGACCTAAACCTTTCTTGGCTTTGGATGAACCTTGTCTCCTAGGACCTAGATTTTGACCATATGACCCTTGCATTTGATTTTGCATAATCCTAAGAGTCTTCTCCAACTTCTCAAGCCTTGACCTCAAGGCTCACACTCTAATTTTTCTAATTTAGTGGGCCCATTATTTCTTTGAGTTGTTTTGTTCTTTCTAGGCATATGTCTAGAATTCTTGGAGTTAAAGCCTAGATGGTTCTCTATCTTCCTAATTCTTTCCTTGGGTAAAATTGTTTTAGGGATATTAGTCTCCAATTTCTCATTATTCCTAAAATGGACATGTTTAGCTCCTAAGCAATAAAGTCTATTTCTAGCATGCTCTTTATGATGAATTGTAAGTGAATTAAAAACATGTTTTTGCCTATTACTTAAAGGTACATTATTGAATTTTACCTTAGGGTTTGCCTTAGAGACTCTCCCTACTTGTGTAGCTCCTTCTTGCCCCTTCTTCTTCCCCCTAGGGCATTGACTCCTATAATGCCCTCTTTAGTGGCACTTGAAGCACACCACGTGCTCTTTGCTCTTAATAGTTGGGGCTCCGGTCTTCTTGACCTTTGGCACCGGTGGAGCCTTCTTAACCTTCTTAGGGCACTTACTCTTGTAGTGCTCATATTTCCTACACTCAAAACATATAATATGTTTTTTATTTTGAATTAATGTGCTTGAGTTACCTAGGGTGGTGGTGGAAGCCTCTTGAGCTTGCTCATCTTCTTCATCTCTCCCGGATGTTGAGGCTACTTCTTGATTTTTCTCTTGTTCCAGAATAGATGACCTAATCTCCTCCCCCTCAATCCTAGAGGTGGAGGCTTCTTCTACTTCTTCCATCTCATCCTTCTCGGATGTCGAACACTTCTCGACCTCCGAATCCTCACTTTCTTGTGAGAACGAGCTTTCTTCTTCTTCGGGCTCTCTCTCTACTTGAGCCATGGATGGTTCTTCATGGAGCTTGGCCAAGTTTTCCCATAGCTCCTTGGCATCTAGAAATTCACCTAACCTAGACACAATATCGTTAGGTAATGAATTTAATATCAATTGCATTACTTTATCGTTTCTCTCGAAGGCTTGAACTTACTCTTTGGTCCATCTTTTCTTCTTGAGGTATCCACCTTTTGGACCTCTTGGAATTTCAAACCCCTTCACTATGAACATCCAATCTTCAAAGTCCATCATGAAGAAGTTCTCCATCCGTACCTTCCATTGTTCGAACCCTTGTCCATAGAAGGCATATGGGATTGGGGTGTTGATGTCCCATGCCAACTTTTCTTCAAATTCCATCTTGTTCTTCACCCTCTAGCGGTGCTTTCTTGGCGGTTAGTCCAAATCAAGAGCGACCTCGCTCTGATACCACTTGTTGGGGAATTGATCGTCGCTAGAGCGGGGGGGAGGTGAATAGCATGTTGTACGTCGATGATGGAATTTGATCGTGCGCTTGCTACAATTATATTAGTACGCAGCGGAAATAGAAAATACAATACAAATACAAATATAAGCACACTACGCAAGATATAACGTGGTTTGGAACCTCAAGGTTCCTACTCCACGAGTTGAGCTCAACGAGCTCGAGTGATAACAACACCACTAATAAAACTCCTCGACAACAAGTCGGAGGTGGAAAAACCTCGTACAAGAATTGCAACAGCAATACAATAGAAATACAACAAGAAAAACTAAGCAATACACAAAACAAGTAAAGAACACTTTACACAAGAACTTTGGATTGCTTGCTTATTGTTTGCTTTGGATTGACCTTGAAGGTCTGGAATGCAGCAGCAATTCCCCTCCAAAATCGCCCCAAAAATCGCGGCTCAAATCCTCCACGAGCTCCTTTATGCAGATCAGTCAATTCACCGTAGTCGATCGCTACAGATCATTGTGAGACAACGGCTTAATCCACATCGGCATCCAAGCCAACGGATAGATCGACACGATCCAGAAATGGCACCCGATCGACTCGGCCGAATGCGCTCATTCATAACCCCGACCAGAATGATCATTATCCATGGCGGTCATTGCTCAACCATCGATCGATTGCCCACGGCGGGCAATGATCGTCAAAGATTTCCTGCAGTCGAACACTAGTCGAGTCCGAGCAGTTCGACTGGCCATAATCCCAGTCGACTACTGCAAGTCGACTCGGCTGCCAAGTGTCAAAACACTTGACCAGTCGACTGGTCCAAGGCTCTAGTCGACTGTTAACCTCAAATATGAGGTTTAACTCCAAGTATGATGCCCTCATACTTGCTAGACCACCCTTAGCCTAGACTTAAGCCTTCTAGCCACCTCCGTCAGCCTCACGCCTATCCGATCCCGCTAAGTCATTCATGACTTATTCATCCATACGCTAGCTTTCAGGTGCTTCCATCGGCTATTGTCATGCCAAGTTGGTCTATACCGCCAAGGCACATTGGGCTTACGTTGCCAAAACTACCGCTTGGACTTTACGTCGCCAACCATTGGACTTAAGCTACCAAGACTCCATCCCTTGGACTTTATGTCGCCAATATCATCCCTTGGACTTCCCTTGCCAATCCATGTTGGACTTTCCATTTGTCAAGACTCAAGCTTGGATTTTCTCTTGCCAAGACCCATGCTTGGACTTTCCATGCCAAGTACACAAGACTTGGACTTCTCCATCATATGGTCAATCTCATGTCAACCATATAGTCAAACAATGGTCAAATCATCGTCAAATATTAAAATACCATTCAAGTCAAACTCGAGTCCGGTCAATCATGACCCGGGTTGATTGCACCAATAATCTCTCCAAAATATTGTTAAACATCAAAACACAACTCGAGTCTGGTCAATCGTGACCTGGGCCGATTGCACCAACATTGCTTCTTAATAATGCAACATTCCAATCCATAAAGTATAACAAATTATACCCTATTCAATAAGTTTTTCTTTTAGCCTAAGAGGTGCAATACTACACAACATTCCTTAGGTAGCGATCACGACGAGCCATATTTATTTTTTGATACTCATGATTACCCAACCTAGTTAATCGGGCTCAAATGTCCATTAAATGAGTACCGAATGAGATTGGGTGGAAATGGTAGACGTTTGTCGTGGGTATGAGATGTGTTTGGGTTTGAATGCTTGAATGCCTGAACATGTACATATTTAGTATACACATTGCAAAGTGTATCATGTATGCTTATCCTAAATTTGATGGATATGATGATTTGATTAGGTGTACAATTAGTAGTTCTTGGCTTATGTGTTTAAAGATATTTTATATGAATGACTGGATTAATTATTTTAGAGATCTAATTTGTTATTACTTTTGAATATTGGAGGCGTCATGATGTGTTGAAGATGAGTGAGTTAAGGGTTGGTCATGCACCGGCAAATAATGACTGGATATTGGTAGAATAGTAAGTACTTGTGACTGGTATAAGTTCAGATGTAACACGTTGGTATCCATAAGCTTCTCCATTAAACTGTTCATTCATTCCATTAATTTTTATTGTCTCATTAATATCTAGTTTAATAGTAGATTTGAGATATTAGAAACTCCAAAGGGGTTTCTTTTCTATCTACTAACATAGTAAAGATAGGGACTTAACGTTGACACTTGATGTTTAAGTAAAATGGTGTCGCTCCCAATATGTATTAGTGACTATATTATCATACATATCTTTGATGATATCTCATTGCTAAAAATTCTTTTTTATTTCCTTAAAAACTTATTGTGACACATGTCTAGGGACTATTGTGAGTTTTTTCTAGTCAACAGATATCATATGCAGATCTTTCCATCTCTTATTCTAATCTCAATAACTCCCCACGTTTATTTCTCATTATAGATCATCTTCATTCTTTACCAATAGTTAATAAATAACTATTCCTTTTTCCCTTGGGCATCTTCTTAATTTTAAACCATAGAGGAGGCACTTTAAAATATCAACCAATATTCTTAATGCAACTTCAAGTATTCAACAAATGATTAAAAAATTGGAATCCCAACTACAAAAATAAATACTTCAATTTTTAGAAGTTCTCATATAGCTTATCTTCATGATAATTGGGAGCGATGCTAGTTTTAAATCTCAGGTATTATGGGTTAGATTTCCATGAACAATATAATAGGTATTGTTCAGAGTATTGGTAAAATCAATAACTATTTGAATAACAAATCATCTTTTTTTTGACATCCAACCATTATATGGTGTAGTGGGTATTAGAGCCGGCCCTGAGCAAGGACAATTGGGGCTCCCACCCAAGGTCTAGAAATTATCTTTCAAAATATTACGTGTAAAAGGGTCTAATTTTTATCCAAAAATAAATTTTCCATGTATAAAAGGATCCAATTTTTATTGTTTCGTCCGGGGCCTTTAAACACCTAGGACTGGCTTTCGTGGGTGACAATTCTTGTAGAAAATTGTGACCACTTGTAGATGAAGTATCAATCGCCCGAAAGCAACAATGCCTGGTTTTTATTTTAGAAGCTATTTTATACCTTTTGCATGGTACAGTTTGTATATACAACTGGCTAAATTAAAACCCATTAGGAAGGGCCTAATGAGAGTTCAAGCTACAATATAACCACAGATTTTTTTTTGCCATGTTTTACTCAGCACTCCTTTTCTCAGTTTTTCTGTTTCTTCAAAATATTCTTCTTTATGCTTATTATAGAACATTTAAAGTAAAACTATATTTGGGTTAATCTCACTGTTGACTTGTATCTTTCTATTTATTTAGGGTATCTTACTTTTGTTAAATTAAAACCTGATATGTCCTGGTCAATTTGTTTCTAACAGAATACATCATCCTTTTGCAATTTGTAGAGCAGCAAAAGGCAAGAATCTGAAATAAAGATGGATATTGCTGGAATTTTAGCTAGCACAGAAGAGATGCTTGTTGAATCCGAAGGTTCAAATTTTCACCTTAAGCAAGGAAGTAATGGTCTCAACTTGGCTAATGACCGTGTTTTGTCTCTAGAGACTGACGGAAGATTAGTTTTAACCAATCCATCAAATATATATCAAGTTTATGAAAGTAAAATTGCAAGTTTGACAAGGAAGAATGCTGTGGTTGAAGAACAGCTGAAAGCTGCTTTGACAGGCCAAGAGTCTGCTGAGAAGAGCTTAGCTTCTGCTGCTAGGAGCACACAAGAGATGGAGATCAAACTGGCTGATGCTCACAAGGAATTTGAGTTGTTGAAGGAGAAGCTGGCAGTTGTAGAGCTAGCTCAAGAGGAGGCCAACAGCCTGTCAAATATTGTCCACTCTGACAATGTGAGGCTTGAACATGATGTAGCATTTCTAAAAGCAATCTTGGATGACATACAAAAGGCAAGGCGATTCCATTATTTATCTTTTTCATCTTTGGGCCTTCGTCACTAAGGCTTCTCTTTATTCCTTGTAGGAATTGCACTCTACTCGTGGCGTTTTAGCTGGGGAAAGGGCAAGAGCTTTTCAGCTTCAGGTGAAACTATGGGTTTCACTACAATTTTATGGCTCTGGTACCCCCTTCTATGTGCTTGCTAGAATGAATTGACTGCTAATATGTTTGGCAGGTTGAAGTTTTTCATCTCAAGCAAAGGTTACAATCCTTGGACAGTAGGGCACCCACTCCAAAGAAACCATTTCCGATGTAGATCTTTTTCAAACCCCGAAAATGTTGTAGTATTTTTGAAATGCAGTAGTTGAGGTTTCTGTCAAATTAAGTATCTGAATGTACAGATGATTGGTGAGCATGTACGATGTGATTTCTAGGTCTGCTATGTTAGTATTTTAGACTAAATTTGACCTCGCCGGCGAACTGACAAATTTAAGGGTCTTATCGTGATGGATCTACGTTTGGTTATAATTGCCTGAGAAATTTATTTACATTGATACTGCAATAATATGTTTAAGTGGAAGGAAATAATTCGGAGAGTGAATTGGGTGTTGAGCCAAAAAGGAATAGCTTGGGAAGGAGGTGGAGTGTTAAGCTGAGAAAGAACAATTCGGGAAATAGATGGAGTGTCGAGTTGGGAAGAAACAGTTCGGAAAGCAAGCAAGATGTCGAGCCGAGGAGCAGCTTGGGAAGTAGACAGAGTGTTGAGTCAAGAAAGAGCAGCTCGGGAAGTAGGCGGAGTGCTGAGTCAGGAAAGAACAGCTCTGGAAGTAGACGGAGTGTTTTGGAAAATCAACAAAGAGTCACATTACAAAAAGGAATAATAATTTAGTTAAGGGAGATCTTATGAAATATTCCCTCGGTTTGTTATAATTCATTCATACACATCATTATCTTTAACAATAGATAGAAGATGTCTCATAGGTCTCACAAAAAATTCTTTACATAATAATTCTTTAACCGTCTAACAACACTATCATCTCAATCAGCGTGACTTTCTATGTGGACGGTCACTCTTGTAGTTTGTTACGTAACAACTTGCCTTAAGATGTGAAGAGGAGTCGTAGAAGAGGAGTCATGGGGAAAAGGGGAGGATATATATATATATATATATATAAAAGAAGCGGAGGAGAATAGGGGGTTTCAGATCATTTTTACACTTATTGTTTTTCTACTCTTATATTATCTCTCCTATTATTTGCTTCTCCTCCTCACACAAGCTCTGACTTAAGCATTGAAGGGGCGAAGCTGGGAAATCATAGTCGTTTGACTCGTGTTAACTTTGATAGGAAGGGAGCAAGAAGGTTTACTGATGCAGTTAGAGAGAATCCATCCTTAGTGGCTTAAGATCAAAGAAAAACAATCTGCATCGCATTGGTTGGCGTAGTCTGTGGGAATATCAAAGCAAGATGTAGAGATGCAACTTCAAGAGATCCCTCCTGCGTCTTCTACTCCTGAAGAAACTCCTATTATCATACTACTTTCTCAACTGGCCACGATGATAAATAAAACAGTGGTTGATGCTTGGATGCAGGATAATAGGAGGATGGGGTATCTTCAACGCCACTCCGGAAAGCTAGCTCGAAGAGAGCAACACCTTCCTGCTACTGGTCAACAAGAAACGAGCTATTATCGAGAGAAGGATTGTAGGGGGAGCTGATAGGTATCCCCTTCCTATATTACCTACAAGGAGGGAATATCAAGGAGAAAACCATTCAACTAAGGCTCAAGAACCATACGAACCTTCTCTGTTCACAAAGGATATAGTTCTAGAATGTTCGCCGTCTCAATTTTACCCTCCTCACATTGGATCATATGGTGACACCTCTGATCTTGAAAAACATCTATCTCAGTTTGAGGGGTGCAGTTGCTCTTCATTTCTACACAAATATTCTCAAGTGTCGAGCTTTCCGCACCATCTTGTCATCCATAGTTCAGAGATGGTTTGGATCGCTACGACCTGGTTCTATCACCTGTTTTAAAGATTTGAAAGGAGTTTTTGTTGGTGCAACAATGCCCCAAGCACTCATGTATTTTGATGTTTGGATAATCATTTATAGTTAGACAATATTTGTGATATAACTGTGAATGTATTAAGTGACAGGAAAATTCAAGTATGAAGACTTGGTAAAGAGAAGTCCATGTATAAATCTTGATAAGTAAAGTCCAAGGAAAGGTCTTGGCAGTATAAGTCTAAGCATGAAGTCTTGGCGGCGTTAAGTCCAAGCAGACCTTGGCAAAGGAAGTCCAAAGGCAAAGTTTTGGCAGGATAAGTCCAAGCATATAGTCTTGGCGGTGTAAAGTCCAAGCGGACCTTTAACAAAGAAGAAGTCTAAAGCATGACGAAATCGAAGGAAACTTTTGAATGCAAGCGCTAGGATGGAGTTGTGAATTCGGAGGAATCCTGGAGGCGTAAGGTTGATGGAGAAGCTAGAAGGTTAAGTCTAGACTTAGGGTATGATTTCAAATATGAATTAGTCATACTTGAGGTGTGCCAGTCGACTGACATATTGTGTCAGTCGAACTGGTCTCGAGTGTTCAGCACTCGACGATCAAGAAGACATTATCAGTCGACTGGGGTCATGCCCCAGTCGATTAGTGGTAGTCGACTACGAACCAAACTGTCGAACGTAAGTTGATAGTCGAATTGGTGTGTAACACCAGTTGACTGGTCAACATGGTTCGACAAAGGTGCTTGTGTCTGACAAACTTGAACTCGGGTTTAGAATCTGAGTCAAGGTCTGGCAGTCGACTGCCATTATGGGCAGTCGATTGCCAAGAGCACAGAAAGGCTGGTAGCCAACTGATCAGTCGGTTAAGGAGACACCAGTCGACTGCTGATTGTGGCAGTCGATTGGTAAAGTAGACGTTGAGCCATGACGATTGCAATCAGACTTCGTCAGAAGTCGTTGGATTCGGTCAACAGTAGTAGTAGTTGACTGATAGTGTGCAGCAGTCGACTGCTGTCAGGCTCAACGAACAAAAATAACTTTTCTCTATAAATAGAAGCTAGGGAAGCTTGGAGGAGGTTAATGCTTTCATTCTAAACGATCATACTAAGCTCCTCAAGTCTTTTCCTTAAGCTTTCAAGCATTTTAACCTCTTCTTCCTAAGCTCAAATCCATTACCTTGTAAGAAGAAGAGGAGTGATTGTAAAAGGCTTCTCCACCTTTATGTGTTGCATCAAAAGGAGACTTTTAGTGGAAGATTTATAGGGGTGATCCATCTTACGGATTGCCATGGAGTAGGAGCGTCATCTCCGAACCACATTAAAGATTCTTGTTAGTGTTGTGTTCTTGTTTTCTCTTTTAAATTGTAACTTTTTATTGCTTCCGCTAACGATTTCTTGTAGAAAACGAAGAATTGCTATTCACTCCATCTAGCCAATCCTCAAGGTTCCTACAAGTGGTATCAGAGCCCGGATCGTATTGGAGGATCTAACCATCAACCGAAGCAAATGACTTTTCAAGAGGGTTATAGCACGGCGCGATCACCCTTCTTCGATGGAAATGACTTTGCCTATTGGAAAGGTAGGATGGAGTATTATTTAATGAATGATATTAATAATTGATTTAACATTGTAGATGGTTTCGAAAAGCCTCAAGATGAGTTTGGAGCTCCACTACCAATCAAAGATTGGATAAGGGAAATAACGGAGAAAGCTCAAGCCAATGCCAAAGCAATAACCACACTCCAATGTGGTTTATCTAAAGAGTAATTGAGCAAGGTTGGACCCTTCGACTCCGCCAAAGAGCTTTGGGAGAAGTCATTGAACTTAATGAAGGATCTAAGGAGACAAGGAGAGCTAAGAGAGACCTATTGATTGGTCAACTTCAAACTTTTAGCATGAAGACCAATGAGATCGTGAGTCAAATGCATAGTAGATTCAAGGAGATAGTAAATGAGCTACATGTCATAGGTGAGAAGGTGGAGAATCGAGATTTGGTAAGGTATGTTCTCCAAGACTTTCCTAGGACAACCTTATGGGCATCAATGGTAGATGCTTATAAGGTCTCTAGAGATCTTTCAATAGTTAAATTAAACGAATTGTTTTGTGAGTTTGAATTGCATGAACAAGCTAACACTTCATTAAAAGAGAAATGTTTAGCTCTTGCTGTAGGAAAGAAGGAGAAGAAAAAGAAGGAGAAGAAAGAAGAATCATCCTCATCTGAATCGGAAGATGAAGCATCAAGTAGCGATGAAGAAATGTCGGCGAATGAAATTGCTCACTATGTCAAGAAGTGGGCGGGAAAATCTAGAAGGCTCACCAAGAAGGATGTAAAGAAGATGTTCACATCCTCAAAAGGTAAATCAAGTAGTAATTCAATCTCTAACACTAATGTCACTTACTATGGATGCAATAAGAAGGGGCACATCAAGCTAAATTGTCCGGAGCTAAAGAAAAAGGAAGAAAAAGAAAAGACGAAGAAGGACAAGAAGGAGAAGATGAAGAAGGAGGCTATGGTGGCCCAAACCACATGAGACACTCAAAGTGTTGAAGACTCATCCGATGAGGAGGAGCTATACCACATCACACGCCATGTGACACTCATGGCCTTGGGAGATGATACCGAAGCATCAAGCCAAGAAGAGTCTTCATCAAGCGATGAATCGTCTGTTAGTTATAGTCCTAGAACCAATCATGTGATGGTTGAATAGGGAACATTTTGTATCATATTCTATAAAGGCAAAGGATTGGTTATTATATTTACGTCTTGCTTGTGCCAGCTAAATTAAATATAATAATGCCCTAGAAAAGTAGGTTCTTATCTACAGCACATCAATTGGCAGAATTGATTATGAGAGGCTGTAGAGAACACTTTCTTAAATGTTCCTAGTCAAGTATTAATATGCATGGGCAATATTAATACATAAAGACTAGCATGTAGGTCAATTGATGACTTAATCTCACAAGTCATGGATATATGATATCAAGTTGACACATGGGTATATATTAGAGAATATATACTGAACTGACCCGCCATGAGAAAGTTTCATGGATCGTCATATGAGTGTCATAAACTTTCTCATGTGACTATTGGTATGAATAGTCCTCAAACCTGAAGTCACTACGGTTCCCTACATAAAGAGTTATATACTTTGGTATCGTCAAACGTCACCCATAACAGGGTGGACCATAAAGGCGATTACTGGGTATATAACAAATTATGCGGAGGGATGTGAGTGATGTAGATGGGATCTATCCCTCCCATATGACGAGAGTGATATCTGTGGGCCCCTTGATTGAGTAGAACTACTAAAATGCATGGCCATGCTCGAATGAGTCAATATGAGATATTGAGCTCATTTGTTTGAGTTAGTTTACTCAGGGATCAAGAAACACATAGATTGATCGAGGATGACACGGTCTATGCCTCATTGGTCAATCTGATATCAAGGATAGAAGGACACGGTCATACATTATAGTAGTCACGGAAAGGTTAGTCGGATCTTGACTTATTTCGTAACTTGGGTAGTAATGATGTATTGCTAGATGCCGCTCATTGCTTGTATATCTAAAAGAGTTTAGATCCACTGCCAGCGTTATGAGAGCCTATAGGGTCACACACAAAGAGCATGATGATTAGAAGAATTAGTGCATTCTAGTTTGACTAGAATAATTTGGGAATAAGCTTAAGTACAAAATGGTTTTTTAAGCTTAATAAGAATTTTAGCTTATTGATTTAATGAGATTAATATGCTAAGCTTATTAATTTAATAAGATTAAATAAATATGTTATCATGATAACCTAAGCTTAATTGATTTAATAAGATTAATTCAATATGTTACCTTATTGATTTAATGAGATTAATTCAATATGATAACATAAGCTTATTGAATTAATAAGATTAATTCAACATGCATGAATGCCACATAAGCATGCCACATAAGCATGCCACCTAAGCTGATGAGGTGGAAGGAGACAAAGGGTTTTGACCTTTGGAATTTCTCCACATGTGGCGCAAACAAACAATGCATTGAATGTGATAGGAGGTGAAAGGTTTTTCCAATCCTATAAAACACTCCATGGGGTGGCGGCCATAGGTGGTGGAAGCTTGAGGCTTGGAGAGAGCTTGGTGGTGAGAGGCTTTGGTTGTGTGGCTTTTTGTAGTGTAGGCTAGCAAGAAGAGTGGTCTTCTCCTTCCTTTCTCTTTTCCCTACCTTTCCTCTCCTTTAGGGACTTCTCTAGCAAGAAGTAAAGGAGAGCTCTTCTAGTTTCTTTTGTGAGACAAGAGCTTGCTCGTGTGGATACATATAGAGCACGGACATTTGAGCGTGCTAAAAGATCCAACAAACCCAAGGAGAAGCGGGATTAAAAGGGCAACAAATAAATGTAATATTCTCCTATAAGATAGATTTTGAGAAATTTATTTTTTTGTACGAGGTTTTCTTTCGCAAGGATCACTTGGAAGGGATCCTATTTTTCCGTTGCGCATATGCTATTTTGCATAAAAAATCCCTACAAAGGGTATCGAGCCACTTATGCGAAGATCGTATAAAAAAATAGGTTTTCTCTATTTTATATATGATATAGAAGTAGGATAAATTTTATTATGAGTTGATAATTGCATTAGCAATTTTTCAAACATAATAAAATATCCGATGTCTTTTAAAAGTTAAAATTGACATGGTGCATGGTTATGGCCTAGTCCCAAAAAGTTTGTGAATGTGTGTGTTGTAATTCTTAATACAGCCTGTGTGTCGTGCCTTTCTCCTAAAATTCTTGTTGTAAAAATAGTTTTAGACTCGAATGTAACTCGAGTATTTCTCCTTTTGTAATATACAAAATAAAGATGGAGGGTCCATTGGAAGATGACATTACAAGGAGGAAGTCAACAACAGAAGACAACCAAAAGGAAGCACTTGGGAGAAGATGTTATCCCTAGGTTGACCAATCAATCTTTTCATTGGCTTGAGAATATTGTAGAATAAGGGTCATAACCATGACACGCTTAGTTTAATATGTATGTGATGCATGTTAATTTAGCTTATATGTGATGTATGCTAATATGTATGTGATGCATGTTTAAGTTTATTTCTTAATAAGTCAAAAACGATATGCCTACCAAAGTTTGGTACTCACTACTTCCTCGATCATTTGTTGTTGGGTTTGCCAAAGCAAAGCAATGCATTTTATCTTGGAAGGTCGCGAGTGGACAATGCGTGATGTCCTATCAAACTTGGTTAAGACTTAATTAAGTTTTTCTTAATTAATTAAGAAAGTAGAGGCATATATTAGCTTTGAACATAAGTTTTAAAAATTAGTTTTGTGTGATTTCCGAACATCAGCTTTGTCTTAGAAAGTGGTCGTTGCTCCGATATCAAAGAAGGCCTCTGTGCCTCGCCACGGCCTGGAAGCTGGTTTAGGAATAAGCACTAAACTAATCTAAACTTAACCAAAGCTATTAAAGACTTACATCAGATGTAATTGGCAAAAGATTGCCTACCTAATCATACTACGTCTTGGGCGATTAGCCAAAGCTAACTCAAGATGAAGTATGATGTGGATCTTTATCCCATATAAATTTATAGCTAAATAGAAGCTAATGATGTAAGCAAAATGTGTTTGCCTACATCAATGATTAGCTCATATCAAAGCTATGAGAATTTAGTGGGAACCTCATTTAATTAAAGGCCTAATTAAATGACTTAGGTATGATACTTAATTTTGCATTTTAATGTTGTAGATCACCATGTCATCTAACACGACACACCCCCTCAACTTACGATCTGTCCTTGAGAAAGACAAGCTCAATGGAGCTAACTTTCTAGGTAGTATAGGAACTTGAGGATTATCCTCAACAAGAAGCGTCAGTATGTCTTAGAAGCGGTCTATCCACTGAAACACCGCCCTCGGCCACTCGTCTTTGAAAAGGATGCTTATAAGAAGCATCAAGATGGCGCATTAGATGTGTCATGTCTTATGCTTGCCACCATGAACTCGAGCTTGAAGCAACATGAGAACATGGATGCCTATGGTATGGTTGAGCATTTGAAACAACTATATCAAGGACAAGCTAGGCACGAGCGTTTTGAAGTGTCTAAGGCTCTTTTTGCATGCAAGATGCAAGAAAGAACACCTGTAGGAACTCACGTGCCTTAAAATGATAGGAGTGCGTTGAGAACCTTGAAAGACTAGGTTTTCCACAGTCAAGAATTGGCAACCGATGTTATCTGCCTCGCAATCGAAGCATATAATCAATTCGTCATGAATTATAAAATGAATGAAATTGATAAGCCTTTGTCTGAGATTCTCAGCATGTTAAGAACTGCTGAACCGAATCTCAAGAAGAAAGTTAATGCGTACTAATGGTCAAGAAGGGCAAAGGTAGCGCAAGGCAAGGGTAAGACTCAAGCCAAAGGCAAGGCCAATTCATCCACTTCAAAGGGTAAAGGTAAAGTACCTAAGGAAGGGGGTGTTTCCATTGCGGTGAGGTGGACACAGGCGGGCTATGAAGTCTACCTTGAGGAAGTAAAGAAGAAAAGAAGTGGGACTTCTGCCTCAGGTATACACGTTATAGAAGTTAATCTATCTATTTCTTCTACATGGGTATTAGATACCGGATGTGCATCTCACATTTATACTAATGTGTAGGGATTGAGAAATAGTAGACTAATGGCAAAGGGCGAAGTGGACCTACGAGTAGGCAATGGTGCAAAAGTTGCTGCTGTAGTTGTAGGAACATATTCTTTGTCTTTGCCCACTGGGCTTATCTTAGAACTAGAGGAGTGCTTTTATGTACCTGCATTAACGAAGAACATAATTTCTGTATCTTGTTTAGATAAGAAAAACTTTTCTTTTATAATAAAGGACAAATGTTGTTCCATTTATTTGAATGAAATGTTCTATTGTAATGCACCACTTATGAATGGTCTCTATGTTCTAGATTTAGAAAATCCAATTTATAACGTAAATATCAAACGGTTCAAATCGAATAATTTGAACCAAACATATCTCTGGCACTGTCGCCTAGGTCACATAAATGAAAAACGTATATCCCAACTCCATAAAGATGGATTATTGGACTCATTTGATTTTGAATCATATGAGGTATGCGAATCTTGTCTTTTAGGAAAGATGACTAAAACTCCATTTAGTGGACATGGCGAGAGAGCGACGGACTTGTTAGGACTCATACATACTGATGTATGTGGCCCTTTCAATGTCGAAGCCAGAGGAGGCTATAAGTACTTTATTACTTTCACTGATGATATGAGTAGATTTGGCTACTTATATTTGATGAGACATAAGTCAGAATCCTTTGAAAAGTTCAAAGAATTCAAGAATGAAGTACAAAACCAACTTGGTAAGCGTATTAAGCTACTTCGATCAGATCGAGGTGGTGAATACCTTAGTCAAGAGTTTCGTGATCACCTGGCTGAGTGTGGGATAATATCCCAACTCACTCCACCTGGAACACCATAATGGAATGGTGTATCTGAGAGGAGAAATCGTACTCTATTAGATATGGTACGATCAATGATGAGCCAGACTGATCTACCTACTTCCTTTTTGGGTTTAGCTCTAGAGACAATCGCTACACTTTCACATAATCGCGTCCCATCAAAAGCCGTAGAAAAGACACCATATACGTTATGGACTGGGAAGAGTCCCAAAATGTCTTTTATAAAGATTTGGGGTTGTGAAGCTTATGTTAGACGTCAAATCTCAGATAAACTAGGACCCAAATCAGATAAGTGTTATTTTGTAGGATATCCCAAGGAAACTAAGGGATATTATTTTTACAATCCCACACTTGGCAAGGTGTTTGTTGCCAGAAATGCTGTCTTTCTAGAAAGAGAATTTATTTCTAGAAAAACTAGTGGGAGTAAAATTCATCTTGAAGAAATTCAAGATGAAGATAACACTAAGGCTTCGATGGAAAATGAACAGGCACCACAAAGTGTTGTGGATGAGGAAATTGTTGCCCAAAGAGTTGTGGAGCAAACACCTGTTCAAGTAGACCAACCTCTTCGTAGATCTGATAGGATCCGTTGTCAACCCGAGAGATATTCTTTTCTCTTGACTGACAACGGTGAGGTATTGCTTGTCGATCTTGACGAACCTACATCCTATCAAGAAGCTATGATGAGCCCAGATTCCGAGAAATGGCTAGAGGCCATGAGATCCGAAATGGAATCCATGTACACTAACCAAGTATGGATTTTGGTTGATCCACTTGAAGGGGTAAAACCCATTGGGTGTAAGTGGGTATTTAAAGTAAAGACTGACATGGATGGTAATAAGCATACCTATAAAGGAAGATTGGTGGCTAAAGGATTCAAACAAATTCATGGTATTGACTATGATGAAACCTTTTCACCAGTTGCGATGCTTAAATTCATTCGGATCATACTTGCTATTGCAGCCTACCACGATTATGAGATCTGGCAGATGGATGTCAAAATCACTTTTCTGAATGGAAAGCTACTCGAGGATGTGTACATAACACAGCCTGAGGGTTTTAAAGATCCAAAGCATCCTGGAAAGATATACAAACTGCAAAGGTCCATTTATGGACTAAAGCAAGCCTCTCGAAGCTGGAATCATCGATTCGATGATGCAATCAAAGAGTTTGGTTTCATCAAGAATGAAGATGAACCTTGTGTCTACAAGAGAAATAGTGGGAGCATAGTTGTATTTCTTATCTTGTATGTAGATGACATACTTCTCATCGGAAATGATATTCCCTCACTCCAGTCTGTGAAGATGTGGTTAGGGAATTGTTTCTCGATGAAAGACTTAGGTGAAGCTGCCTATATTCTAGGCATCAAGATCTATAGAGATAGATCTAAAAGATTACTTGGCCTAAGTCAGAGTACATACATTGATAAAGTGCTAGATCGTTTTGCTATGCAAAATTCCAAGAAAGGATTTCTGCCTTTATCACATGATGTGAGTCTTTCGAAGACTCAATGTCCCTCTTCTAAGGAGGAGAGAGATCACATGGATAAGATCCCTTATGCATCTGCTATAGGGTCTATCATGTACGCCATGCTTTGTACTCGTCCTGACGTCTCGTATGCTTTGAGCATGACGAGTAGATACCAGTCGGATCCAGGTGAAAGTCACTGGATAGTAGTCAAAAATATTCTTAAATACTTACGAAGAACGAAAGAATATTTCCTGATATTTGGAGGCAATGAGGAGCTAACTGTAAAGGGTTACAGTGATGCAAGCTTCCAAACAGACAAGGATGACTATAGATCGCAATCGGGGTACGTGTTTTGCACGAATGGTGGGTGTGAGGTGGAAGAGTTCAAGCGAGGACACACGATTGTTGATTCTACAAAAGCCGAGTATATTCTTTGCGTCTGATGCAAAGAAAGGAGGTTGTTTGGCTCATGAGTTCATCGCTGAACTTGGGGTAGTTCCTAGCATTGTAGATCCAATAGACCTCTATTGTGACAACAATGGGGCTATTGCACAGGCTAAGGAACCTCGATCACATCAGCGGACCAAACACATACTGCGGCGCTTCCATCTCATTCGAGAGATCATTGATAGAGGAGATGTGAGGATATGCAAAGTACCGATAGAAGCTAACATCGCAGATCCATTGACCAAGGCTTTGGCACAGAGGAAGCATGATGGTCACACTAGGTCACTACCTAGCAGATATTATAGTGATTGGTACTAGTGCTAGTGGGAGATTGTTAGTTATAGCCCTAGAACCAATCATGTGATGGTTGAATAGGGAACATTTTGTATCATATTCTATAAAGGCAAAGGATTGGTTATTATATTTACGTCTTGCTTGTGCCAGCTAAATTAAATATAATAATGCCCTAGAAAAGTAGGTTCTTATCTACAGCACATCCATTGGCAGAATTGATTATGAGAGGCTGTAGAGAACACTTTCCTAAATGTTCTTAGTCAAGTATTAATATGCAAGGGCAATATTAATACATAAAGACTAGCATGTAGGTCAATTGATGACTTGATCTCACAAGTCATGGATATATGATATCAAGTTGACACATGGGTATATATTAGAGAATATATCTGCCCGACCCGCCATGAGAAAGTTTCATGGATCGTCATATGAGTGTCATAAACTTTCTCATGTGACTATTGGTATGAATAGTCCTCAAACCTGAAGTCACTACGGTTCCCTACATAAGGAGTTATATACTTTGGTATCGTCAAACGTCACCCATAACAGGGTGAACCATAAAGGCGATTACTGGGTATATAACAAATTATGCGGAGGGATGTGAGTGATGTAGATGGGATCTATCCCTCCCATATGACGGGAGTGATATCTGTGGGCCCATTGATTGAGTAGAACTACTAAAACGCATGGCCATGCTCGAATGAGTCAATATGAGATATTGAGCTCATTTGTTTGAGTTAGTTTACTCAGAGATCAAGAAACACATAGATTGATCGAGGATGACACGGTCTATGCCTCATTGGTCAATCTGATATCAAGGATAGAAGGACACGGTCATACATTATAGTAGTCACGGAAAGGTTAGTCGGATCTCGACTTATTTCGTAACTTGGGTAGCAATGATGTATTACTAGATGCCGCTCATTGCTTGTATATCTAAAAGAGTTTAGATCCACTGCCAACGTTATGAGAGCCTATAGGGTCACACACAAAGAGCATGATGATTAGAAGAATTAGTGCATTCTAGTTTGACTAGAATAATTTGGGAATAAGCTTAAGTACAAAATGGTTTTTGGACTTTAAGCTTAATGAGAATTTTAGCTTATTGATTTAATGAGATTAATATGCTAAGCTTATTAATTTAATAAGATTAAATAAATATGTTATCATGATAACCTAAGCTTAATTGATTTAATAAGATTAATTCAATATGTTACCTTATTGATTTAATGAGATTAATTCAATATGATAACATAAGCTTATTGAATTAATAAGATTAATTCAACATGCATGAATGCCACATAAGCATGCCACCTAAGCTTGATGAGGTGGAAGGAGACAAAGGGTTTTGACCTTTGGAATTTCTCCACATGTGGCTGGCCAAACAAGGTGCAATTGATTGCATTGAATGTGATAGGAGGTGAAAGGTTTTTCCAATCCTATAAAACACTCCATGGGGTGGCCGGCCATAGGTGGTGGAAGCTTGAGGCTTGGAGAGAGCTTGGTGGTGAGAGGCTTTGGTTGTGTGGCTTTTGTGAGTGTAGGCTAGCAAGAAGAGTGGTCTTCTTCTTCCTTTCTCTTTTTCCTTACCTTCCTCTCCTTTAGGGACTTCTCTAGCAAGAAGTAAAGGAGAGCTCTTCTAGTTTCTTTTGTGAGACAAGAGCTTGCTTGTGTGGATACATATAGAGGCACGGACATTTGAACGTGCTAAAAGATCTAACAAACCCAAGGAGAAGCGGGATTAAAAAGGGCACACAACAAAGGTAATATTCTCCTATAAGATAGGTTTTGAGAAATTTATTTTTTTGTACGAGGTTTTCTTTCGCAAGGATCACTTGGAAGGGATCCTATTTTTCCGTTGCGCATATGCTATTTTGCATAAAAAATCCCTACATCGTCATCTAGTGACGATGAGGTAAAGAACTCCCCTAGAGTAGAATTGTTATATAGAACTATTTCTTATCTTAAAAAAGCTTTGGATAAATCAAAATCTAGGGTTAAGAACTTGAAGGTAGAAATTAAGGCAATTAAAAATGAAGAACCTTCATGTAATGATGCATGCATGTTTAAGGATGAAAATGAAAAATTTAAAAAGAAGTGTGTGAATTAAGAGCATGTTTAGAAAAGTTCACAAATAGATCTAAATACCTTGACATGATTCTTAGGGATCAAAGGGTCGTTTATAACAAGGTCGGCATAGGATATAAACCTAAGGACAAGGAAGTAGCATATACCTCCCTAATTAGTAGAAAGACAATAATTAGGGATAAGGTTAAGAAGACTTGGGTTCCCAAGAAGTTTTTGATTGATGTTATCGGTCCAACCATTTGGGTACCTAAGGCATTTGTTTTTCATATTGTTTAGGTAGAAGGACCAAGTATGTGGATTGTGGATAGAAGTTGCTCAAGACATATGACCGGAGATGAGAGCAAGTTTTTCATAATTAACTACATTAACAAGGGAACCGTGTCTTTTGGAAATAGTGAAAAACTCAAAATTTTAGGTAAATGCACAATTAAGGTATCCCCTAAAATTGTTATTCATAAAGTCTTATTAGTTAAAAGCATGAAATTCAATTTACTTAGTATTAGCCAACTTTGTGATGTCGGCTATAGTGTTGAATTCAATTGCTCAAAATGCTTAATTGGACACAAAAGCTTGAATGATTGCATGTTAGTTGGATATAGAAAATCAAATATTTATTATGTTGATTTATTCTATACTTCTAACATTTCTACTAAGTGTCTTATGGCAAAAGAAGAGGAAGGGTGGCTATGACAGAAGGCTAGGGCACATTAATATGAAGAACATAGCCAAGGTAGCAAAATTGGAGTTGATGAAGGGGCTACTAAAGATCAAGTACATTAAGGATAAATTGTGTGATTCATGCCAAGAAGGAAAGCAATCAAAATCATCACACAAAAGTAAAATCCTAACTAGTACTTCATTACCTTTAGAGTTCTTACATTTTTACTTGTTTGATTGCCATAGTATTCCTTCTTTAAATGGTAACAAATATTGTTTAGTTATAGTTGATGATTTTTCTAGGTATACATGGGTTTACTTTATGAAACATAAGGATGATACCTTAGAAATAATCATAGGATTTAGCAAAAGGGTTGAAAATGAAAGAAATCTCAAAATCAACCAGATCCGTAGTGATCATGGTGGGGAATTTGAGAATTCTAATTTTTTAAAATTTTGTTTAGAACAAGGGTACAAGCATGAGTTTTTTTATCCTAGAATACTCCAACAAAATGGGATGGTGGAAAAGAGAAATCGTTCCCTACAAGAAACGGCTAGGACAATGCTTAATGCATATTCCTTACCTAGCTAATTGTGGGTGGAAGCAGTTAACACCGCTTGCTATATCCAAAATTGGATCTTAATTCATAGGTTTTTAAGCAAAACACCTTTTGAATTATGGAATAAAAAAATTCCTATAATTCACTATTTTATGGTCTTTGGTTGTAAAGTCTATATTTTAAATACCAAAGACAATTTAGAAAAATTTGAGTCTAAGGCGGATGAGAGAATCCTAGTTGGATACTCATCCACTAGTAGAGGTTATAGGGTTTACAATAAGAGGACTCAAAAGGTTGAGGAATCTTTTAATGTTGAATTTGATGAGTCATCTAGCACTTACCCTAGGAAATCCTCCATTGATAAAGATATAAATGATAAAAATCAAGACATTACCTAAAAACTTCAAAACTTGACTTTGGGGGGGGGGGTAATGATCAAGGGAGAGGTTTAGGAAGTAATGATCAAGGGGGAGTAAGAGGAGATTCCGATGATGAGAGGAGGAAGGAAGACAACTATGATCTAAATCAATTTGAATCACCTCCTAGGGCCGTAAGGATTCATCAAAATCACCCACTTGATCAAGTAGTGGGAGAACTATTCCAAGGAGTTAGAACTAGGTCTTTTCATAGAGCTCTTACTAGTCAAGTAGCTCTTATCTCACAAATTGAGCCTAAATCAATTAATGATGCATTACTTGATCCGGATTGGATCCTAACAATGCAAGAAGAATTGACTCAATTTAAGAGGAGTCACATATGGGAGCTAGTCCCTAGACCCAATGATAGCACTATTATTACCACAAGATGAGTTTTTAGGAATAAGTTGGATGATCAAGGGAACATAACTAGAAACAAGGCTAGATTAGTGGCAAGGGGATTTAATCAAGTTGAAGGACTTGACTATGATGAGACCTATGCACTGGTTGCTAGGTTAGAGTCAATTAGGATCCTATTAGGTTATGCTGTTCACATGGGATTTAAGCTTTATCAAATGGATGTGAAATCGGCATTCCTAAACGGAATTATTAAGGAAGAGGTGTATGTAGAAAAACCTCCTGGGTTTGAGAGTGTTGATTATCCAAACCACGTATATAAGCTAAGAAAAGATTTATATAGGTTAAAACAAGCTCCCCGGGCTTGGTATGAAAGATTGTTATCTTTCTTAATTTCTAAGGATTTTAGAAGGGGCCAAGTAGATCAAACTCTTTTCATTGAGTCAAAGTTAAAGGATATCTTTGTTGCCCAAGTGTATATTGATGACATCATTTTTGGGTCAACAAATGATAAACTCCTTCAAGACTTTATTAAAAATATGGAAAATGAATTTGACATGAATCTAATTGGGGAGTTAAATTTCTTCTTAGGTCTACAAGTTAAACAAACTAAGGAGGGAATCCATATATACCAAACCAAATATACCAAAGAAATGATCAAGAAATTTGATTTGGAAAATGCTAAGATAGTAAACACTCCTATGACAACCAACACAAAAATAAACAATGATCAAGAAGGCAAATTAGTTGACTCAAAACTCTATAGAAGTATGATTGGCAGCCTACTATAACTAATCGCTAGTAGACCCGATATTTTGTTTGTGGTAGGTATGTGTGTTAGATACCAATCATGTTCAAAAGAGTCACACTTAGTGGCCATTAAAAAGAATTTTAAGATATATTAAAGGCACATTAATTGTAGGACTTTGGTACCCTAGGATTAGGTCTTTTGACTTGGTTAGGTACACCGATTCCGATTATGCGGGTTGCAAATTGGATTAGAAGAGTACTAGTGGTGGATGTCAATTTCTTGGATCCTCCCTAGTTATTTGGAGTAATATGAAGCAACTTTGTGTTGCTTTATCCACCACCGAGGCGGAATATGTGGCCATGGGTGATTGTGTAGCTCAATTTCTTTGGATGAGATATACTCTAAAAGATTATGAGCTACAATACTCCAACATCAAAATTTATTGTGATAATGTGAGTACCGTTAATTTGACTAAAAATCTGGTACATCACTCTAGGACCAAACACATTGAAGTGAAGCATCACTTAATTAGAGATCATGTGACAAAGGGAGACATTGAACTTAACTACATAGAATCTAAGTCCAACCTTGCTGACATTTTCACCAAGGCTTTCCCCGAAGCGGATTTTTCATCACTTAGGAGAGAACTTGGAATGTGCTTTGTAGAAAAGAGGTTTAGGTTTGCATGATCCTATAGAAAATCTAGAACCATACCTCTAAGCATCTCACTAAACACTTAAGAATCTATGATTTTTGTATCAAGTCATTTAGACATAATGTGAGATGTTAAGAAGATGCATTTGGTTCATCATACTTGTTATGATGCATTACTATGAACCAATATGACATCTAGAGACATTAATCCTTAATTAGACCAATCATTGGAAAGATTTGTGTACAATTGATGTACATAGCTCTAAGAACATGATCGAAAATGTCAAACAAAATAACCTTTAAACTATGTTTATCATAATTTGAAAAACAGTTTTCACTTAATCAACAAAAGTGGTAAAAAATTGTGAAAAACTTTAAAGCTTTTGCTAAATTTCAAATTTGTGTCAATTTTAAAATCTAAAAAAGATATATTTTTCAACTTATTTATCCTTGATAGGAAATAAATTCACAAATGTGTCCACCAAATTTTGTGAATTTTTGATTTTTTTTAATTAATTACACATTTCAAACCTTTAGTTGAAAACTCTATCAGGCTGATAGCAGTCGACTGGTGCTTTTCACCAGTTGACTGGTAAGCTTGTCTCGGACCAAGCTCATCCCAGTCCACTAGGCAGTCCTCAGAACCTCTCGTAGCCGACTGCCCATTTTGACTGGTCTCCATCAATCGACTGGCGATATTCGACAGTCGACTGTCGTTGTTGGCCACACCCACAAAATTGCTCATAGCCGACTGACCAGTTTGACTGGTCACTAGTAGTCGACTGACATATCACAATAGTCGACTGCTGTCGCAGAAATTAAGACCATCCGACCCGATTCGACTCGCAAAAATCCAATCCCTTTCTCTTTTTCTCTTCCGCTATTTTCCTCCGTCGACACCTTCTCACCTTTTCTTCTCCTTTTCGGCGCTCCCATCACCTGTTCTCACGTCGTTCGAGTCTTCTTCAGCTTGTGATCCCTCTCTTCCCAAGGGTTCCAAGCTCTTGTCTCCATCGCGGCCTGCCCTTTGGCTAGGGTTCCATTGGTCCTTGTCTTTCGGCATTGTTTTGGTCCTTCCTTCTGCCATCTTCAGCCATGCCACCTAGGTAAACCCTAAACCCTAATCATGGACTATGCTTACACTAATCATTGTTTGATTTTGTGCATTCATTCATTGTCATGCATTCTTTTTTCATCATGCATGTTTAGAATTAAGCATTTAGCGTCAAAGAATTGCCTTCCACCTTCCGGTGAGGGCCAGTCTGACCCCATCCTATCCATTGATACTCGTTTCCCTACCCTGGGTCATGAGTTGGCATTTAACTCCAATAAATTCCAACTTATTCCTCCTAGGTCCCTTTATGCTAATTTTTTTTTTTCAAATTCACTACTTTGATATCATTCAAATTATTCAGCTCTATAAGTTAGAGTCTTTAGTATTCTATGAACACCCAATAAATTCTACTTTTCTTTTTGAATTCTTTAATAACTTACGCTCGGTTGGAGATGGGATGAAGTATCGGACTCGCATTTCTCAACGCGATTTTGACTTCACTCCCCAGATTTGGGCAAACTTCCTCGGATGTCGCCCATCCGAGAGTGAGGTTGTGTTTTATCCATCTCTTATTAAGCCTCTTCCATCCCCTTTTGAGGCCATCTCCCTAGATTCATTGCATGATCAGTTCTACTATAGCCCATGTCCATTAGGTGTTAATCTTTTCCCCTTTAATGATCATTCTGCTTCTAACAATGTCCTTTACAAGGTCATTGTATATTGTATTCTTCCGACAGTTACTCGTGGGGTGACCTTAGTTCGACCCCCACATTTCTTCCTTATGCATGCATTTCGTCGAGCTCTAGATGTAAACATTAGTCTGGATACTTTTCATTGCATAATCCACTTCATCAAGCCCAATAATGGGAAGTTCCACATGTCATTCGATCATGTGATCAGTGAGTGTCTTGGTTCCGTCGGTATTGACGTAACCAAAGGGGGTCATCAAACCCATGACTACCAAATATGATCTCATGAATGCCAGGACTTTTTCTTTAGCGGGATTGAAGCCCTCCACCAGCTCCATGATCTAGGAGGATGGGCGGTAGCAATTAGGCGGCGCTCCACCTGTCCTAGCATCTGAGGATGATGTTGCAGAGGATGATGTTGTGCCGGACTCAGACGTCGCAGCATGCCTCGAGGCATTTGAGGAGACGGTGGACACATGATTCGAGGAGCTTCATCTGGAGCACGAGGAGTTCTAAACCTTGGTCCTTTCCTAGTTGAGCACATTGAACCGACAACAGTAGGAGCTACCGGTGCTTCTCCGCCCTCCTGCACCTGGACATCCACTTGCTGCCGATGGTTCACAGTTGAGGCGATGGACACCGATGACGATGACTAGATAGCCATTGATTGTGTCTTTTCTTTTTGTTTTTGTTTGACTTATGTAAGGCATTACCTGTGGAGTTTTTGTTTGTAACCTTTTAATGAAATGAAAATTTCTTGTGTTACCTCTATATATATTTTGTTGTTGTTGTTATGGATTGTTAATTTAAAATTAAAGAATTAAAAACAATTTAATAAATATTTTTGAAAACATTGATGGAGTTAATCATTTGATTGCACTCCTTATTGATAATATTGGTACAATGTTAGCCAAGCAACTTAACAATTTTTGAATGTTTTGAATTTTGTTTCAATTCGTTAATATAATGGGTCAAGTTTTATCCTACCATTTTCACCCATTATACCGGACAAAAATAATGTGTATGCCATGCTTCGTGAATTTTCAAAATTCATAGAAATAGTTGCACATTTCTTAACTTTGTCTGAAATTCACTGATTTCAGAACTATCAGAAATCAGTCGACTGCTCCTTATGGCAATCGACTGCTAAGGTCCTTTGGCTGAATACTTTGTGTTCATGCTTTTAAAACTTTAACCTAGATGTTCTAACTCCATACTCTGATTACTACAACATCTTGTGATACCTTTTATGAAAAATAGGACTAAATTGATGCATGGGTTAAGGGGGATTGTTTTATGCATATTATCTAAAATTGTTGGTGCAAAGTTAGGTTCTATTCTCATTTATGATTTTCTGCTTTGCTCAACATTTCATTCCAACATGATAACATATGCTTTGGATTAAGGGGGAGCTTTATGTCCATGTTATACCTTAGTTCAAGGCATCACCAGATTTTAATCATTCATGAACTCATGTTATACCTCGTCAGAACCTTCGAAAACAGATGCGGTTTTGTGGCTTCTCTCAGACTCAAACTCAGACTCATGTCTTGATTTGGCTTCGGACTCGTTGGCTGCCGTGAGTGCTACGAAGCATGTCGTTGATATTTCCGCACCCGACTCTTCCGATGATGACTTTTCCAAGTTTGCCTTAAAAGCTTTCTTTCCTTTTCTTTTCCTCGATTTGGATTTCTTTCCTTTTTTGTTCGTTCTAGGCATCAAAATTAAACCATTCTCAGGTTGACTCAAGTTAGCCTGTTCATGCAATTTAATTTATTTGTCCCATAATTCTTTAGAATTTTGAACCGACCTGACTTGACTTAGCTCATCATTTGTAAGTCCGCATTGTAAGGTGTTTATAGCCTTGTAATTGACTTGAGCCTTTTTCCTAATGTTTGCGGTTCATTTCTCCGGTTCTAACAACTACCCAAGTCGTCTATCATAGCTACAAATCTTTTCCTAATTGAAAACCACACCTCTAAATCAGTTTTTAAAAAATACTCCATTCGTCTCTTCCACGAGGAAAAATCCTCTCCATCAAAGAGAGGAGGGCGAACGATGCTTAGACCATCTAAATGCGATATTATTAAATTTAATTTAAATTAATTAAAATTCAGAATTATTTCTAGAGTTGTTTAAATAAAAAATTATTCTAAATGCAATAATTTATGAAAATTATTCTAAGTATAGAGAATTAATAAAAATATTATTCTAAGTACAAAAATTAATAAAGATTTTCTTAAATGCAGACAATTAATAAATTTTTTTGAAATACAGAAAATTAATAAATACTTTCCTAATTGTAGAAAATTAATAAATACTTTCGTAAATATAGAAAATTAAAAAATACTTTCCTAGATGCAGAAAATTAATAAATGCAAAAAATTAATAAATACTTTTCTAAATATAGAAAATTAATAAATATTTTCCTAAATGTAGAAAATTAATAAAATTTTAATCTAAAATGCAGAAAATTAAATTAAATATTCTAAAATGCAAAAATAATTATTTTAATTATTCTAAATTGTAGAAAATTAATCTAAATATTATTCTAATGTAGAAAATTATTTTAATTATTCTAAATTTTAGAAAATTAATCTAAATATTATTATAATATTGAAAATTATTTTAATTATTCTAAATTGTAGAAAATTAATCTAAATATTATTCTAATGTAGAAAATTATTTAAAAATTATTTTAATCAAGAAAAATTAATTAAAATTATCTTAAGCAATAAAAATTAATTAAAGTTTTTCTAAAGTGAGAACAAATATTTAAAAATTATTCTAATTCTAGAACAAATAAAAGAAAATTAATCTAATGCTCTCGATTGTGGTTGCACCAAATTTGGAGCGCCCCTGCTTTGATATCAATTGTAGGATCGCAATAATCTGAGAGAGGGGGGTGAATCTTGGAGTTTATAATTTTCTTATTTTTTAAAGTTTATTTTATATTTTTAAATTATGAGTACACAACGAAAATTAAATTCAATTTAGACACAACCAGTTTACTTGGTTCACAACCCTAATTGGGTTACTACTCTAAGGCCTGTAGCTCTTCCGAGAGCTACCTCGATGGGAAATCACTATAGTACCTTTCGATTCGAGAACTCTCGACTTTGGAGGGGTTCACTTTTTACAAAGGTAAGAGATGGGTAACACACTGCCCTCTCTTTGAAGTTAAGTACACAAGCGAAAAGTAATATAGAAAATTACAAGATACTTTATACCGACATAGATGAAGGCTTGGATGTAGGCACGAGGTGTCGGAAAAGCACCTTTGTGAGAAGTCGAAGCTTTTG
Organism: Wurfbainia villosa; assembly: GCA_025175895.1. Taxonomy (NCBI): domain Eukaryota; kingdom Viridiplantae; phylum Streptophyta; class Magnoliopsida; order Zingiberales; family Zingiberaceae; genus Wurfbainia; species Wurfbainia villosa. The sequence goes on along the minus strand of CM046000.1, from coordinate 27,790,793 downwards.
TGAATGAGAGTAAATTTTGACAGCACTTCGGCGTAGTAGTAATGTTCTACTCAGATCTGGTCGAGCACTTATTTTATAAACCTTCAGTGGACTGGAATGCCTTCTAGTCGACTCCACATTTGCCCGTCGATATGAAACTTCTGGTCTTCCAGTCGCCTGAAACCTCTCCAGTCGACTCTAGGTCACCCAGCTCCGCATCGAGAAGTTTCCCACTTCAGTCGATTGAAACTCCTCAGCCGACTGAAACACTTTCCAACTACAGTGCTAGATCTTCGACCGATCACCAGCTAATCCTGTCAAGTGTATATCCAGTCGATTGGACTTCAGTTGACTGAAGTACATTCAGTAGACTGATCCCTGCAAAATAAGATTAGCACAAATAGATAAAGTGAAACATGATAGCAGTAGTAATATTGCTCGATCTCGACTACTAAGTCCCACATGGACTTTCTGTCGGATCGACGCCTAGCTTTGTCCCCCTACAGAGGACTCAGCCTCACCTCTTCACTCGAGGCTTACCTATCGGCTGCCTGCCAGACTTACCACTCTTGACATCCGATTTGACCCGCCAAGTCTTCCACTAGCTGTCCGATCTACCTGACCCAATTGGACTTTTTGCCGATTGTCCGGTCTCCTGACCCAATCGGTCTTCATACCAAATGTCTGGTCCACGCGACCCATCTGAACTTCATGTTTGATGTCCGATCCTTCTGATCTGTCTAGTCAACTACCTAGTATCCAGTCAATACGACCTACTAGGACTTTCTGTTAAGTCTGCACACTTAACACTGATATTAGATCACAGGTAATTCCTAACTTTAACTATGGTTCATACATCAAAACCAAGGAGTGATGCTCACTGCATCAACAAGGTTGACGGTGGTCCTAACTCAAATACGGTGTCACATGGAAGAAGTGAGGGTTGGTTAGAGGTTCAAAAAAGGATTCTAGGATTTCGGTTTCACTTTTGCGACATGGAACATGCTATTAATTAAATGTTGACTGGTTCTCTAATTAATGTCTTGTGGAAGGGGCATCATACCCTTTCCCGATGAGCTTTCGCTTCTATCGGGAACTACCTATACCTAACCAGGCTGACCCTTTCGTTAAGATAGGATAGACGGTATGAGGATGACAAATCAATCCCTATGAAGAGTAGAAATGTGTCCCGTTCCCTACTCTTTCATACTCTTCTACCTACGGTTACAGAAGATGAGTACAACCACTAGGTTCCTACTTAGTTCTCCTAGATCTTTGATACAAGGGATGTCACCCCTTTTATCGGCTATGCACAATAGATAGAAAACCAAAACATAAATCTTCATCAAATCAAACCAACATAAACTATGAATAAAAATCTATTAACAAAATTAACATTCAACTAGCATGTTCTACGTTACACAAGCTACTCCCTAATCCTAGAATCAAAGATTTTACTCCATAGATGGAAAAGAAGGGACACAAGGCATAATAGAATTAATCATTACAATGCAAAAGATGAATGGGAATTGAATTACAGTACTCTTGGTCCTTCTCTTCGATGTCAGAGCGTAGGTTATGATCCTCTCGTCATTTCTTTCCTACTCGTTGTGAGTTTCTGATGCTTTTTAGGTCATCGGTATGCCGTCCCAGCCATTGTTCCTCCCCCCTAGGGTTTGGGCATGGTTTTTTTGTTGGTGCAGGGGCACAAGATAATCTTACCTAGGTTTTGATTATGGCAAAGGCCCAAAGTTAAGGTCATATTGTTATCTCATGAGATGAATTATGTGTACATGAAATGGTTAAGCTAAGATGAAGGTTAGCGACACCCAGGAAATCTCAAGTTGAGAAACCATGGTGGTCGGGCGACACCGGGAGAACTTTGTGGAGTCGAAGAACCCAGGTGAAGACCGGAAGCAAAGCGACAAACCATAAAGGACCAGAGGTAAGCACAAGTGCGAAGAGAGATGGTAAGATCGTGTCCTCTATATGGGGATGACTGTAGGCGGTGATCCGACTAAGACTTCTAGTGGAAGGTCTAGGTCGAGATCGGATGGTAAGGAACCATCATATTTACCATATTCCGTGCTAATCTCTTATTGCAGGGGAATGAACAAGCTGACAGTCGACTGATGGCTATTGGTAGTCGACTGATGCTCCAACTGTCGATTGATGAAGGTCATCAGTTGACTGATGGCGATGAATTTTCCAAATACACAAGGTCAAAAAGGATAACGATTGATGTCGCCACTTCGCGATAAAATAAGGTGTCATCTCGTGATAAGATCCACAAGTTGAGGATGTGGATCTTGTAAAATACCACAGAAAAATAAATAAATAAATAAATAAATGTTGGGTAATTGGGAGAATACCCTATGGAATTTTCCAGGAATTTTTAGAAATTTTCTTGGATTTAAATGGAGATTTGCAAGACCCTCTTTGCTTAGAAGGAGTTAAAAGGCTTAATGGGTCTGAAATCCGACCTGTTTATCTGCCAAATCTGACCCCTCCATTAACAAAGTCGTGCACCGCTAACCTTTATTTCTCGTCATCACCTTAATTTGCCCGATGTATTTATTTTTTTTCTAGCCGCGAGCCCATTTTCCCTGCATGCTTCCTTTCCTTCGCCGATCGCTCTTCTTCTTCGTCACCTTGATCCTGATCGCCCCTCATCCCGATTGAAGGCGACAGTGGTTAACCTAATCTCAGCATCTCCTTCCTTGCAACAAGCGGTGGCGAACTGCCTTGATGGTGCCACGGATGTGCTAGCGGAGAAGGAGTGTGCAGCGGGGAGACTATGTCGGCAGCAAGTCAATTTAGGGGTTTTCTACCGATTGTCGTCGGAGTGAGGTAAGGGCACGGTGTTTTGTTGGCTTTCAGTTGATCTCTTCATCATGGCTTGCTGTTTCTCACACGAACAGCGTGATGACGGTGACACTGCGGTTGGTTGTTCCGGCCGGAGGTGGAGTTGTGGTGGTAGTCAGAGCAAGTAGAGGGGAAGAGTATCACCGGGTAGCTTCAAATTGCTATGAATCGAGTGATGGAGCAAACTAGATGGTCGCTATGTCAGAGTGTTTATGTGGCTATGAACAGGGGAGACGAGATAGTGGCTGTTGGTTCTGTGGATGGCGCTGCAGGTGGTCGCCCGGAGATAGTGGTCTTGTGGGTGAATAGCTATGGGAGGTTTTCTAGTATGCGGCTGCGAGAGGGAAATTTTGTTGGTTGTGCATGAATGGAGGGGCTGTGAAGCTGTGTCGACTGTGATGAGTGGATGAAGCTGTGCTGGGGAGGAGCATGAACACAGCTGCTCAGAGTGGTGTATAAGCTGTGGATGTTGTGGTTTCTGGATAGGAAGGGTGATCGGAACTCTACAACTGAACAGATTTCCTATGGTGGATCGATCGACAAGTTTTGATACAACTTGCATGTCTCTTGTACTAGTGATTGTGAAGCGGTATATATGTAAAATGGTGGAGATCAACAGGGGATAGGTGCTTTTGGATGAGCTATGGCTGATTTCAACAGTTGAAGGTAAGCCTTGAATTGTATGTTATACATTAGATGTTTAATTCTTGAAGGAGAATGCACAACTGTGTTGCTAGAATAATTAGATCGGTGTATAAATCATAATTAGATTTTGGTTGTTGTCATGGGATTTATTTGCAGTTAAAAAGGTGGGCAGATCAGATTCCATAAGTGGATTATGAAGTTGGTTGTGATTGAAGCGAAGATTATGTAAGTTCTGATCTGTTTATGCTATAGTGTGCAGTAGGAAGGTTGTTTCCTGATTATGGTAGTAGTGTTATTGTAGGATTATATCGGTGATTAGTGGAGACTAGAGATATTTTGATTATATTGGTATTCTATGATTTCAGGACTTTGATGCGAGGCGAATTCGTGGACTTGAAGACAGTTACGGTTTACATATCAGGTGGGTAATATCCTACCCTGGTCAGGTAGATGTAATTGTATTCAGATTTAGACATAAATATGGTCATATTATCTTGACCCTGCTCTTATTTATCCGTATGCTTGATACTTGTCGTTGGCTATATATGCTCAAATGTTGATATCACATTTTCCTTTATCATGATGGAGGAGTTACATATGTGATGTAAGTAGATCTATAAATGTTTAGTAGGGTGTAGATGTTAGAGTATGGATGATGACCTAATTTGTAAATTGGGTAAAAGGTCATCCATGGGTAGGTAATGCCCTAAATGTAGGATTTATTCCAATACCCATATGTTGCATACTTATTACCAACCATGTGTTGTGTAATGGTTAAGTGAAGGATGATTAGTGTGTCGCTACAGATCGGTGGTCCCAGCTTGATATGATTACTGGAGTACGACTCTCTACATGATAGAGAGTGCGTCGATCAGTTGAGTACAGCTCTCTACAGGATAGAGAGTCCATCGATTAGTTGAGTACGACTCTCTACAGGATAGAGAGTGTATTGATTAGATGGGTATGACTCTCTGTTGAACAGAGAGTCTGTGGTAGATGTCTGTACGTGTGATAGTACATTCATGTCATTTGCATGCATTCTAACGACAAAGTCTCCCTTGGGGTTGAGAGAGTCGTCAGTCATCCTGCCTCCCAGGTTACTCCCCGAGGAGTAACTGGTGTGAGGGCAGAGCATTTGTTGTGCCACATTCTACCACTATAGACGGTGGTAGTTGGAGTTGCATGCAGTTGTCCTCGGTGCATGCCACTCGACCACTCATAGGTAGTATTAGTCGGAGTGTCCAGCAGAAGGGACCCCCTAGTGTAGCAAGCTCTTTACGCTCATATGCTACTTGATCATACTGCCCACTCGGCCACTCTAGAGCAGTGGTTAGTGTTGAGATGGGATAGTTATCATGTCGTGCCACCTAGGCCACACTGGGGTCGTAGTAGCGAGTAGGGGTGCACAAGCATGACCATGCATGCTGCATTGTCGTATCTTATGGAGTTTTGCATATTACCATATATATACATATATATGGATGGTTGTGATTAATATATATATATATATATATATATATGCTTATTGTGATGTTGCATTTGATTGTACTATGCTTGCTGCATTTGGTTGTACATCATATTCATACATGCTTCTTGCATTTGTTATACGGTTGTGTCAGATACTTGTATATTTGTTGGACAAACCATTAGATACCTTGACCTGTATCATGAGTATATTGTGAGTTAGTATTACTCTTCCTGTTATATATGTTGGATATATGCTCAGGTTGGATCAGAGTAGCATAGCAGATTTTCAGGTATGTCTACATTATACGTTGTTTATTTGGTTAGACGGTATATACATGTATTTATATACTGTGTTGGTATACCTATTGTACCTATAGGTTATGCTATTGAATTACATGTGATATTTGATATATACATGTTTTTTCTATTACCTGCTGAGTTATACTCACCACCACAAATCCTGGATTTTTCTGTCACCCAGGTAACAGGTAGAAGTCTTCTTGATGGCTTGGAGCACCGCTGGCTGACATCTCATCTCACCCCCGAGACTCTGTTGGTCTTTTTGGGCTTTCCGTATGTGTGTTATGTATTTGGAGTTTTTCGCGGTGTGATGTGTTGTGGATTATCATGTAATGTACACACTTGTGGTTTCAGATTTTTGTCGATGTTTTCTTTATGTTGTGGTGTCAGTCATACCGGTATGCACTGTGTAGTTTGTTATGTTGTTGTGGTTAGTTTCCACTGTGGTTTGTTTACATATATATTTGTTGTTGTTGTTGTGGCCTACGAGCCTTTGTATTAACACGAGATGTTGCCACGTACAGGGGAGATGCTGTCCGTTTGCTTTTCGGCACGGCATACTCTCGGGGCATGACAGATTTGGACTTATTCCAGGGCACAAGTCTATAAAAGGAGGGAAGGACTCGAACCCTAGATCATTAAGATTGCTCTCAAAGTGCTCCCACAATGCTAAAGCTCTAACATCGTAACACCAGCGCAACGCCAAGCTCACAACCTCTTCGTCGGTAGCAGCAAGTTTATTTTTATTTATTGAATTTGTGGTTTTAATCGTAACGAGGTGAGGTAGGTTTGCTGTCTCATCCTCGAGCTTTTGATTTTTGTGATCGTTGTCTCCTACCTCCAACGAGGAGGAGACTCTATAGTGGATTATCCCTTTGTACACGGTCAAGGATCGCGGGGCCTTGGATTAGCAACCGTTGGGTTGTGAACCAAGTAAAAATAAATTTTCTTATTTATTTTTCCGCTGCACAACTTTGTCTTAATCGAAGGAATGAAAAGAAACGAAGTTTTACGCACGCTATTCACCCCCCTCTAGTGCTTTTCGATCCTACAATTCCATTTATAGAGTTGAAGCCGACACTGCCTATTGGGTTCCCATGGCACTGACGTGGGTGTTGTGTTTGAACACGTTTCGTAAATATGCATACAGCGGAAGCAAAAACAAGTAATAAACTATTAATAGAATACACACACCACACGCATGCAAGGATACAACATGTGTAGACATAATCGACATTTCAAATTTTGTAATAAAAGGAAACATATACTAGGTATACCTAATGGATCACATGTAGCGGGAATGACATCAACCAAGTTACACTTGCAAGTCCCGCCTCTATCCGTATCCACGTCGAGTATTGTCGGGAAAGCTTCACAAAGCCATGAGTCCCATCTTCTCACGATATACTAGTCTCGAATCAAAGACGTTGTGATCGAGAGATGATCACGATCCGAATCAAATTCGGATCCAAAAACCGAGTTCCACGAACTCGCTTCTCGGAAGCGATTTTCGTCAACCAATTGACGAAACATTGGTCCTCCACCAAAGGGGATTGCCGGAGATCCAATCCCCGGCAAGTAGGTCATTGCCGAAGCGCAAAACAACAACCAAATGACCTTTCCATGCAAGGGACAACAAGCTATCCAAAACTTGGACTGCTTGTTTGGTGGAGGAGATGGTCGGCTGCCCTTGATGGTCAACAACCAAGGGAGGATGGCCGGAGGAGTTGTCGGCAGCTGGTGGGTGGCCAACGGCAAGGAAGAGGAGCAGCAACTCCAATGGGCGGTGGCACAAGGAGCTTGGGCGGCAACCACTTAGGGCTTCATTAGGGTTTCACAAAACCCTTAAGACGTGTTTTTATAGAGAATACATTCTCCTAACGGTTATTGGTTCATAACCAAAACCCGTTAACCCGCTCCAATAACTTAAGTTAAAATAAATCAAACCGTGTTGGTCTATTTTAAGATAAAATGAACTGAACCAACTTTGGTTCATTCGTTTAAAACAAACCAAATCACTTTGGTTTATTTTCCACTATTGGATTAGAACCAAACCGATTTGGTTCATCCATCATGTCTTCATAAGACTCGGCCCATTCATGCTTCCAATACGACTGAACCAAGTCTCTCTTAATCTGAGAATCCTATTCTCAAGCTCGTTTTAAATCCTTCGGATAACACTCATTGTGCGTGTGACCAAATAGGTTTTCGATTTATGTTGGTCGTCTATAATTAACCATTAATTATAGAACGATCATGAGTGGCACCTAGTAGTACATCATGATCCCCAATTAATCAAAAAATCAACGGTTGACCCTAGAACATCTTATGAAACCTTTCAGCAGCCACAGTGAATCGTGCTCCGTTCCCTTCACTCATCTTATACCCACTTGGTTCAGGACATGGTCTATAGTGTCAGTCCCCACTAGGCTGACTACGTCACACCTAGCCCAAATATCATTTCCTTGTCCTGCGGATTCTAGTTACTGCACATGTATGCAAGAGTACCATACTCTAAACATGTAATGCTTTGACCAAAGACTTTAGTAACAATCTGACGAGAGGCCATAGGGTATACATCTCCTCATAAGGAGTGGTGAATCCTCTATAGGCTATTCAAACACCTTCGGCCACTTCGACTTATACCCAATCATCCCGAGTCCACATCTCCTCGGAGATGCTTGCTTAAGATGTCAAAGCATAAGTCTCCATGACCAAGATGACTTGAATACCGCAAGTCGAAGGAACATCGCACTTAAGTTACAATAAGAACTTCATTGACATATCCATATATATAGAGAACTATATGAAGTCTTATAGCTAGTCACTCCAATGAACTAGTTACCATAACTAGCATCCACGATCAACTCCGGACATCCCAATGTCTGAAGCCAGTGAGAAACAACTGCTTGGATAAACTAAAGAGTATACCTCGTGCTAGTCTCAACAGAATTGATGATGTCCGAATGCATAGATTCATCGACTAGGGATAATTCCAATACATCACAATACAATTATACATGTAGAGATACTCACTATTTGTGATCCAATCACAAATTCTCTCATGTTGTGAATCGTGTGGCGGACATTCAGTAAATTAGTTTAAGATCCAATCAAATACATGAAAACATGTATACTCAAATAGTGAATCTTTATTTATCAAATAAATGGTACAACCATAAGGCGATTGCCTTAGGACACCTCTCATATATTACTAACAAACTCTCACTTGGCCTAATGCCAATCACTACGGTATCCAATACTATAAGCTCTAACATGACCCTTAAACTTACTTTGAGGTAAGGCCTTAGTTAAAGGGTGCGCTAAGTTCCTTTCAGTGGGAATCTTCCCGATTTGTATTTCCTTCTTACTGATGATCTCTCTGATCAGATGATAACGGTGAAGCACATGTTTGGATCATTGATGAGACCACATCAAGTTCAAAGATGAACTTCTTGATCCAAACCGCTTCCTTTGCTGCTTCCGAAGCTGCAATGCATTCTCCCTTAGTGGTAGAATCCGCTATAGTGTCTTGCTTGGAACCTTTCCAAATTATTGCGCTTCCATTCAAGGTGAATATGTATCCACACTAAGACCTCGAAACATCCTTGTCTGTCTGGAAGCTGGCATCGGTATACCCGCGTATTACCATATCACACTCTCTATATATTAGGAACACATACTTAGTTCTTCTTAAGTACTTAAGGATTATCTTAATAGCCGCCCAATGATCCATTCCTAGATCAGACTGATATCTGCTCATGACACTCTGAGCATACGATACATTAAATCTCGTACATAACATAGCATACATGATAGATCTTATTGCGGAAGCATAGGGGATCGTACTCATGTAAATCCTCTCATCTTTTGTGTTCGGACACAGACTTTGAAAGGTGTACCCTGATGTGGATGAACGGGATCACAAATCTCGCAACGAAGACCTTCGAAGACTCAAAGTGCGTGCTCGTGCTCAACGTCCCCAAGTGCACGGATGTTGTCAAGTAATAAAGATTATCGATCCCACAGGGACTGAGATTCGAATACCGATCTATTCGGTGGATGTTATTGTTCGGAGATTAGATTTAAAGATTTGTGATTGTGAGAGTCGTCGGTAGACTAAACTCTAGTACGTTGTCACACGGAAAAAGAGAGGGTCTGCTATGAGGATTTTTATGGGATTCTAAGACTTCGGTTTCGTTTGTGTATCGCAGAACATGCTATCAATTGAATGAATTCAGACTTTCTAACTAGGGATTTATGGAAAGGACATCATACACTCCCCCGATGAGCCTTCGCATCTATCGGAAGCTACCTCTGCCATGCCAGGTCATCCCCTGGCCTCAGGACGGGATAGTCGGTACGAGGATGCCGAATCGATCCCTGCAACGAGTCGAAAATGAGATACATTACTGACTCTATCGCATCCTTCTATCCATAGTTGCAGGCGATGAGGCCAACCCTTAGGTTCCTCCTAATATTCCCTAAATTTGCGATACAAGGACTGTCACCCCTTATATCGTCTACACACAGAAGATAGAAAACCAAAACACAAACCTATAGATCTAAACTATCATTCAACTGCAAATACAATTTCAAGAAACATATTTGAAATAGCAATGTTCTACTATACACAAACTACTCCCTAATCCTAGAATCGGAGAATCTACTCCATGAATATGAGAAGGGAATCACAAAGCATTATGGAATTCATGAATACAATAATAGACATGTAAGGAATACGAATTACAATGCTATGCAGCCCTTCTCTCTAGCGTTGAGGTGCAGAACTTGATCCTCGAGTGTCTCCCTTCTTCCCCGTTGCGAGTTCCCAGTGCTTTTTAGGGCACTGATGTGCTGTCCCGACTGTCGTGCCTCCCCACTAGGGTTTGGGCGGAGCTATCCTTATATAGACATCACCTCAGACTGCTGCAAAATCCGAAAAAACCCTAGTCGCGTAAATCTGGCAGGCCGCCACATGGCCGTGTGGAAACACACGACCAGGCCATGTGGAAACACACGGTCAGGCCGTGTGCGACCCTGGGGTGGTTGATCTTGCCCATTGGACATGGCCGTGTGTAGCCACATGCCCTGGTCGTGTCACATTCTGCGTCTAGCTGCAAAATAACCTTCTTTTTCTCTGAAAGTGCGCCTTTTTCCCCCGAAATGCTATCCTGCACACAAAAGTACAAAGAGAAGACCTCCGAACCAGAAAATAGGAAATGCATGCAAAATAGAGTGAAACTAACATAAAAATGTAATGAGATGTGAGTGAAAACTACTCCTAAAACCCTATATGTTTCGCTCACATCACTTCCCCCATACTTAAATCTTTGCTTGTCCTCAAGGAAACCTCAGTACTATGAAATTTAAAAGACATTGTTCCATACTTAGCATGACAACTAAATTTATCAAGTGGTATTTACAATCAAAGCAGAATAAATATGTTCTAGAAATTCACTAAGTTAGCTACTCATGCTCGTGCTAAGCGAACCATTCTTAGGGGATGCCCGTTCCATGGTGAGTTAAGTCGTCACCCCATAGCTTTCCTAAGGTTTCCGGCTCTTAGGCAATTACCTGCCCAAAGCGAGGGTCATTCCCTAGATCTAACATAAAGTCTCAAAGGCATGCTCGATATTGAGAGAAATTGGTAGGTGTTTCCCCAGTAACCTAACTCGGTCTCAAAGGGGCACCTAGCCATTTCCACCAACGACAACTATTTTTTTATCCCTCATAATCTTCTATCTCTCTCTTCTCTCTTCTTTTTTTTCTTGTTTTCTTTTTCATTCTCTTCTCTTTCTCTCTTATCTTTTTTTTTTCTTCTCACTGGGATTTTGATTTTTCCAAATGGGCTTACACAATCCGAGCATCTCTAGTAACTAAAATGCTAAACCTAGAGTCACCTATGGATTCCAAAGTACTAGATTACTGAGATGAATCATAACTAGGTATATACAAGATTATCCCCTTCAGAATGTTCAACATGTGTAAGTGTAAAGAAATAAAACTAACCAGTGTAAGTCTAGAATATTCATTAAAGAAAATAAAATAAAATACCATGAGATAAATGAAGTTAAGCTACCTATGGGAACAACTCATGTAAGCAACTTTTTTATAAATACTATTGAGGCAACTTTATAGATAACAAAAACTAAGTATTGAAAGAAGTTCAACAACCCATGCATGAATATATGAATGAAAATATCAGAAAAGAAACTACTGCTAAGAAACAAAACAAAATAAACTTTGGGGTCTTCCCACCAGACTTAAATGAAAATATGCCTCTAGTATGGTGGACGAGGTGAAAAATCTGGGAGCCTGGGCATCTCTGGATCCTGGGAGAACCTGCTGCTGAGCCGCTGATGCAACATGTACATGTGGTCGATCTGAGAGCTGGTGGATGCAGCGGCTGCTCGGTGCTCCTCCTCTCGGGCCCACTATGCCTGCTGGGCACGAATATGGTGCCGCATCTCCTGGCGGTAGGTGGCCTCCTTCTGAAAGTAAATACGAGCCTCGTCGTAGAAGTCCTCGGCCCACTAGAGTGCTCCCATAAACCTATAAACTCTGCCTACGTATAGGAGCTATGATCATCCCATCGCTGCCCCTGCCTTAGCTGCTCAGCGTATATGTCATCGAGGCATGATCGGAACTCCGAAAAATCATAGGCAGATGTACCTGTATCCAGCTCAAAAGTAGGAAAAGAAAATGGTGCAGGTGTAGGCTATTCACATGGAATAGGGGGTGCAACACGACCGTGTGAAATCATACGGCCTGACCGTGTTCGCCTCTGGAAGTCAGGGCATGGCCGTGTGAAAACACACTGCCTGACTGTGTGCGACTCTAGAAGTCAGAGCACGGCTGTGTGAAAACACACGACCTGACCGTGCGCCCTTTGTTTGTTTTCTCGTGGTGCACAATGGTATGATTTCTCTCACTCACTTCACCGCATAAACTTAAAATGACTTTTGTTTTTACCTAGCAAGTGATTTCCTTACCTACAAATGCTAAAAACCATAAATCAAAGTTAGAATTACAAAAAAAATTTGAATGCAATAAAAAGAAATCCTAAAAACTAAACTTGGGTTGCCTCCCAAGAAGCGCTTTGTTTAAGGTCTTTTAGCTCGACCTTATTCCTACATTTCATTCGACGTGTTTTAATCTTGCTCGTGGGGGACCAAGATATTTACTCACCTTACGCCTCTTGCCTTGTTGGCCCCCATTGTTATATCCCTTAAATCTTGCTCGTGGAGGGGCCAGATACTTTCTCACCTTTTGCTTCTTGCCTTTTGGTCCTCCATTACTATATCTTTTAAATCTTCCTCATTGAGGGGCAAGATACTTGAGTGCTGCTTTCCTTGACTCGAGGTTTAACATGCTTAGTCTCAACAAATCATCAATAGTTTGATCATTATATTTTAAATGTTGTAAATAATTTAACTCACCATAGACATCCTCACCAAAAGATTGATTAGTAGATTCTATTATGTCGAATGAAATTTTATCATTATCAATCACTAAAAGGGTTTTGTTACTAGTAACTAAAATTTCAGTGAGGGTTAAGGTGGGCTCTTCTAGATCCTTGAGGTTAAGAGGTGTTTTGATTGAAGTAATGCACTCCTCGATTAAAGTATCAATTAAATAATCCTCAAGTTCTTCTTCAAGTGGTGATTGAATGAATTTCCCTTCTTTACTTCCTATGTCATCTACGTCTTCCTCATCCATTCGTTCAAAGTGAGTCTCTCCCATATTAGGTGTATTCCAGTCATCGAAGGCACCTTCTAGTCATTTGGTTTCTTCTGCAAATTGTAGACTATGCTCCTTGCATTCCCTAGTAAAATTGTCTAGCAAGGCTTCTAAGTGGGGACTTGATTCAAGATAAAATTCGCGTGGTGATTCATAGCTCTCGTTCTCACTTGGGAAATAATATTGAGTCTTTGTCTGCTAATGCCGTCGTCGGAATTCATCGTTCGCCGCTTGTTCTGTTCGAATGAAATCCTCCATCATCTACTCAAATCGGGATTTAGGCGGGTAATATTGAGGGTTTAAGTACCCAGGGTCATGACTATATGAATAGAAATCATCTTGTGGCCACTGGTTGTAATTGTAGGTGACATCTTCTTGTTCAAATTGTGAAGGTTCGAAAATATCAGGACAATCGTTTATGGTATGCCATGTTTCACCACAATGCTCACAATAAATGTTACCAAAACTCACAGCATTAACTTGATCATAATCATGAGTAAAAGCATGCATCGTTATACACAGGAAATTAGAGGTAAGGAAAGGAATAGCAGTGGCTTGGCAAGAGTCTACTTATATATATATATATATATATATATATATATATATATATATATATAATAAAACGAGAAAATAAATCTAGCCTAAGTCCGATCCTACTGTCCACTTTCGATTCGATATCGAATCAACAGTCCCAAGCAACGACACTAAAAACTTGATGCGCACGAACACGACCTCAAATCTCGCGATGGAGACTGTCGAAGACTCAAAGTGCGCGCTCGCACTCAACGCCCGTAAGTGCATGGATGTCGTCAAGTAATAAAGATTATCGATCCCACAGGGACTGGGATTCGAATACCGATATATTCGGTGGATGATATTGTTCGGATATCAGATTTAAAGATTTGTGATTGTGAGGGTCGTCGGTAGACTAAACTCTAGTAAGGTGTCACACGGAAGAAGAGAGGGTTTGCTACAAGGATTTTTATGGGATTCTAAGACTTCGGTTTCGTTTGTGTATCGCAGAACATGCTATCAATTGAATGAATCCAGACTTTCTAGCTAGGGATTTGTGGAAAGGATATCATACACTCCCCCGATGATCCTTCGCATCTATCGGAAGCTACCTCTGCCATGCCAGGTCATCCCCTGACCTCAAGACGGGATTGTCGGTACGAGGATGCCGAATTGATCCCTGCAATGAGTCAGAAACGAGATACATTACCGACTCTATCGCATCCTTCTATCCACAGTTGCAGGCGATGAGGCCAACCCTTAGGTTCCTTCTAATATCCCCTAAATTTGGGATACAAGGACTGCCACCCCTTGTATCGTCTACCCACAGAAGATAGAAAAATAAAACACAAAGCTATAGATCTAAACTATCATTCAACTGCAAATACGATTTCAAGAAACATATTTGAAATAGCAATGTTCTACTCAACACAAACTACTCTATAATCCTAGAATCGGAGAATCTACTCCATGAATACGAGAAGGGAATCACAAAGCATTATGGAATTCATGAATACAATAATAGACGTGTAAGGAATACGAATTACAATGCTATGCAATCCTTCTCTCTGGCGTTGAGGTGCAGAACTTCATCCTCGAGCGTCTCCCTTTTTCTCCGTTATGAGTTCCCGGTGCTTTTTAGGGCATCGGTGTGTCGTCTCGACCATCGTGCCTCCCCCTAGGGTTTGGGCGGAGCCATCCTTATATAGACATCACATCGGACCGCTACAAAATCTAATAAAACCCTAGTCGCGCAAATCTGGTGGGTCGCCACACGGTCATGTGGAAACACACGGCCAGGCTGTGTGCGGCCCTGGGGTGGCTGATCTCGCCCATTGGACACGGTCGTGTCCCATTCTGCGTCTAACTGCAAAATGTCCTTCTTTTTCTCCGAAAGTGCACCTTTTCCCCCTGAAATGCTATCCTGTACACAAAAGTATAAAGAGCAGACCTCCAAACCAGAAAATAGCAAATGAATGCAAAATAGAGTGACATATGCATGAAACTAACTTAAAAATGTAATGAGATGTGAGCGAAAACTACTCCTAAAACCCTATATGTTTTGCTCAAATCACTTCCCCCAGACTTAAATCTTTGCTTGTCCTCAAGCAAACCTCAGTACTATGAAAATTAAAAGACATTGTTCCATACCTAGCATGACAACTAAATTTATCAAGTGGTATTTACAATCAAAGCAGAATAAATATATTCTAGAAATTCACTAAGTTAGCTCCTTGTGCTCGTGCTAAGTGAACAATTCTTAGGGGATGCCCGTTCCATGGTGAGTTAAGTCGTCACCCCATAGCTTTCCTAAGGTTTCTAGCTCATAGGCACTTACTTGCCCAAAGCGAGGGTCATTCCCTAGATCTAGCATAAAGTCTCAAAGGCGTGCTCGGTATTGAGAGAAATTGGTAGGTGTTTCCCCAGTAACCTAACTCGGTCTCAAAGGGGCACCTAGTCATTTCCACCCACGACAACTATTTTTTTATCCCTCATAATCTTCTCTCTCTCTCTTCTCTCTCCCTTTTTTTTTTCTTGTTTTTTTTTCATCCTTTTCTCTTTCTCTCTTCTCTTTTTTTTTCTTCTCACTGGGATTTTGATTTTTTCAAATGGGCTTACACAATCCGAGCACCTCTAGTAACTAAAATGCTAAACCTAGAGTCACCTATGGATTCCAAAGTACTAGACTACTTAGATGAATCATAAATAGGTATGTACTAGATTATCCCCTTTAGAATGTTCAACATGTGTAAGTGTAAAGAAATAAAGCTAACTAGTATAAGTCTAGAACATTCATTAAAGCAAATAAAATAAAATACCATGAGATAAATGAAGTTAAACTACCTATGGGAACAACTCATGTAAGAAACTTTTTTATAAATACTACTGAGGAAGCTTTATAGATAACAAAAACTAAGTACTGAAAGGAGTTCAACAAGCCATGCATGAATAAATGAATGAAAATACCAGAAAAGAAACTACTGCTAGGAAACAAAACAAAATAAACTTTGGGGTCTTCCCCTCAGACTTAAGTGAAAATATACCTCTAGTATGGTGGACGAAGTGGAAAATCTAGGAGCCTGGGCATCTCTGGATCCTAGGAGAACTTGCTACTGAATCGTTGATGCCACATGTATATGTGGTCGATCTGAGAGCTGGTGGATGCAATGACTGCTCGGTACTCCTCCTCTCGGGCCCACTATGCCTATTGGGCACGAATATGGTGCCGCATCTCCTGGCGGTAGGTGGCCTCCTCCTCCTGAAAGTAAATACGGGCCTCGTCGTAGAAGTCCTTGACCCAGTAGAAGTGCTCCCGTAAACCTGTAAACTCTGCCTGCGTATAGGAGCTATGATCATCCCATCATTGCCCCTGCATCTGCTGCTCAGTGTCTATGTCATCGAGGCACGATCGAAACTCCGAGAAATCGTAGGCAGAAGTACCTGCTTCCAGCTCAAAAGTAGGAAAAGAAAACGGTGCAGGTGTAGGCTCTTCACATGGACTAGGGGGTGCAACACGACCATGTGAAATCACATGGCCTGATCGTGTGTGCCTCTGGAAGTTAGGGCACGACCGTGTGAAAACACACTTCCTGACCGTGTGTGACTCTGGAAGTCAGAGCACGGCCATGTGAAAACACACGATGTGACCGTGCGCCCTTTGTTTCTTTTCTCATGGTGCACAATGGTCTAATTTCTCTCACTCACTTCACCGCATAAACTTAAAATGACTTTTGTTTTTACCTAGCAAGTTCTTTCCTTATCTACTAATGCTAAATACCATAAATCAAAGTTCGAATTACAAAAAAAAATTGAATGCAATAAAAAGAAATCCTAAAAACTAAACTTGGGTTGCCTCCCAAGAAGCGCTTTGTTTAAGGTCTTTTAGCTCGACCTTATTCCTACATTTCATTCGACGTGTTTGAATCTTTCTCGTGGGGGACCAAGATATTTGCTCACCTTACGCCACTTGCCTTGTTGTCCCCCATCGCTATATCACTTAAATCTTGCTCGTAGAGGGGCCAGATACTTTCTCACCTTTCTTTTCTTGCCTTTTGGTCCTCCATTACTATATCTTTTAAATCTTCCTTGTGGAGGGGCAAGATACTTGGGCGCTGCTTTCCTTGACTCGAGGTTTAACATGCTTAGTCTCAACAAATCATCAATAGTTTGATCATTATATTCTAAATGTTGTAAATAATTTAACTCACCATAGACATCCTCACCAAAAGATTGATTAGTAGATTCTATTATGTCAAATGAAATTTTATCATTATCAATCACCAAAAGGGTTTTGTTACTAGTAACTAAAGTTTCAGTGAGGGTTAAGGTAGGCTCTTCTAGATCCTTGAGGTTAAGAGGTGTTTTGATTGAAGTAATACACTCCTCAATTAAAGTATCAATTAAATAATCCTCATGTTCTTCTTCAAGTGGTGATTGAATGGATTGCCCTTCTTTACTTCCTATGTCATCTACGCCTTCCTCATCCATTCGCTCAAAGTGAGTCTCTCCCATATTAGGTGTATTCCAGTCATCGAAGGCACCTTCTAGTTGTTTGGTTTCTTCTGCGAATTGTAGACTATGCTCCTTGCATTCCCTAGTAGAATTGTTTAGCAAGGCTTCTAAGTGGGGACTTGATTCTGGATAAAATTCACGTGGTGATTCATAGCTCTCGTTCTCACTTGGGAAACAATATTGAGTCTTTTTCTACTAATACCGCCGGCCGAATTCATCGTTCGCCGCTTGTATCCCCTAAATTTGCGATACAATGCTATGCAACCCTTCTCTCTGGCATTGAGGTGCAGAACTTGATCCTCGAGCGTCTCCCTTCTTCCCCATTGCGAGTTCCCGGTGCTTTTTAGGGCACCGGTGTGTCATCCTGGCCGTCGTGCCTCCCCCTAGGGTTTGGGTGGAGCCATCCATATATAGACATCACCTCAGACCACTGCAAAATCCAGAAAAACCCTAGTCGCGCAAATCTTGCGGGCCGCCACACGACCATGTGGAAACACACGGCCAGGCCGTGTGCGACCCTGGGGTGGCTGATCTCGCCCATTGGACACGACCGTGTGTAGCCACACGCCCTGGCCCTGCCCCATTCTGCGTCTAGCTGCAAAATGTACTTCTTTTGCTCCGAAAGTGCGCCTTTTTTTCCCGAAATGCTATCCTGCATACAAAAGTACAAAGAGCAGACCTCCGAACTAGAAAATAGGAAATGCATGCAAAATAGAGTGACATATGCATGAAACTAACATAAAAATGTAATGAGGTGTGAGAGAAAACTACTCCTAAAGCCCTATATGTTTCGCTCACATCATACCCCATGCTTGATGGGTAGAAAACATTTCTTAGATTCTGACATGCTAAATCTCTTTAGCACTCGGTCTATATATGTAGACTGCGAAAGACCAAGCAACCGTTTCGATCTATCTCTATAGATCTTAATCTCTAGGATGTTGGTCGTTTCTCCCAAGTCTTTCATGGAGAATATTTTGGATAACCAAATATTGACTGACTGTAATACATATATATCGTTTCCTATAAGTAATATGTCATCAACATACAACACTTGAAACATGACTACACTCCCTTTAACCTTCTTGTACACACAGGGTTCGTCTGGATTTTGTGAGAAATCAAACCTTTTGATTGTCTCATCAAAACAGATATTCCATCTCCTGGATGCTTGCTTCAGTCCATATATGGACCGTCGAAGCTTGCATACCTTGGCGTTATCAACTGATGTGAAACCCTTGGGCTGTATCATATACACATCCTCGAGTAGGTTTCCGTTAAGGAAAGCCATTTTCACATCCATATACCATATCTCATAATCATAATGAACCGCTATGGCCAGGAGCATCCGAATGGATTTAAGCATAGCTATCGGTGAATAGGTCTCGTCATAATCAACACCTTGTTTTTGACGATAGCCTTTCACCACTAATCTAGCCTTAAAGGTAATCACATTACCATCCATGTTAGTTTTCTTCTTGAAAACCCACTTGCACCCTATAGGCTTAATGCCTTCAGGTGGGTCCACCAAGTTCCAAACTTGATTTTCATACATGGAATCCATTTCCGACTTTATGACTTCAAGCCATTTGTCCCTTTCTAAACTTTTTAGAACTTTTTCATAATTGGTAGGCTCCTCATCGTCAATGAGTAACACGTCGTTCGATTCACTTATGAGAAATCCATATCTCTCAGAAATATTGCGTGTCCTACTAGATCTATGAAGATGTGGTGTCACAATAGGTTCAGCTGATGTCTCATCACTATGAGTTATCGATTGAGGTGCTTGACCAGGTATCTCCTCAATGTCTACTGGAGTCTTTTGACCCTCCTCAAGTTCAACGCCACTCCCACTACTTTCTTGCAAGAGAAACTCTTTCTCTAGAAACACAACATCCCTTGAAACAAACACCTTTTATTCCACAGGATGATAGAATTGGTAACCCCTTGTTTCGTTAGGGTATCCAATAAATAGACATTTATCAGACTTAGCATCCAATTTGTCTGACACAATCCGCTTCACATAAGAAGGATAACCCTATATCTTCAAGTAAGATAAATAAGGTTTCTTACTAGCCCATATCTCATATGGAGTAGTAGAGACTACCTTGGTCGGGACTCTATTTAATAAGTAAACAGTTGTCTGAAGTGCATAACCCCAAAAGGACTTGGAAAGATTCGCATGATTCATCATTGACCTGACCATGTCCAACAGCGTCTGGTTTCACCTCTCAGATACACCATTAAGCTGTGGTGTATATGGCGGAGCCCATTGAGACAATATACCATTGTCCCTCAGATAATCTAGAAACTCTTGACTCAAGTATTCACCACCTCGATCCGATTGAAGTATTTTAATACTCTTGCCAAGTTGTTTCACTATTTCATTTCTGAATTCTTTGAATCTTTCAAAGGCTTCAGACTTGTGTTTCATCAAGAACACATACCCAAACCGTGAGTGATCATCGGTGAAGGTAATGAAGTAGCTATAACTTCCTAGAGCTTGAGTTGACATAGGTCCACATACATCAGTATGTATTAGACCAAGCAACTCACCCACCGATTCACCTTTTCTAGTAAAAGGTAACTTGGTCATCTTGCCCTTTAAGCATGATTCATATGTATCATATGAATCTAATTCAAACAATTCTAGAATTCCACATCGGTGTAATTCGGACATGCATTTATTGCTCACATGGCCAAGACAACAATGCCATATATAGGAGTCTAATTGATTATCTTTTCGAGTACGCTTGTTGCTCGCTTCGATATTGAAAATCTTACTGGATACGTCCAATGTATAAATACCATTACTTAAAGTTCCAGTCCCATAAAGAAAGTCATTCAAAGTTATGCAACAACAATTGTTACGAAAAGTTAAATGATACCCATTTCTATTCAAACAAGAAATAGAAATGATGTTATTTATCAATGAAGGAACATAAAAGCAATTGTCCAATTCTAAGACAAGTCCTGTAGGAAGTTTCAACAAATACGTTGTGATGGCGAGTGCAGCAACCTTTGCTCTATTCCCAACACGTAAATTTGACTCTCCCTTGATGAGTCTTCTTCTATTCCTTAGCCCATGTATGTCATTACATATATGTGAGCTACACCCAATATCCAATACCCAAGTGTCTGAGGAAATAGAATGACAGTCAATAATGAAGATATCAGAAGAAGATGAGGCATCAGATGCCTTATTCTTCTTCACGGACTCAAGATAAATCTTGCAGTTTCTTCGTCAATGATCCTCCTTGCCACAATGATAGCAAGTTCCCTTTTGAGTTGGTTCTGCCTTCTTCTTCCCCTTGTGCTATTTCTTTGATTTCCTTCTAGAACCTTTCTTTGAGGGATCAACTAACAATACCGTCCCTTGCTCATGCTTCACAGAAGGCTCCACAGTCTTCAGCATGTTGAGCAGTACCATAGATGAATCTTCTTGCATCTCAGAGGTGAAGAGGAGCTTGGAGACTTCGAACCTTTCGGATCTAACTTGCTCATCAAACAATTCATAAAGATGAAAGACTATGGTATGAGCATCCATATGCTCATGCTGCTTCCACAGCTCGGGTATGATCATGGCTAGCATGATGCAACTCACTAGTTCAGAATCACTCACATGTTTCTAATGGGACAACAATTGGTCCGGAGTTGTGTCATCACTAGGATGGGCGGGAAGAGGCGCTTCGAGGACATACGCAAGCTTTTCAGCCTTGAGAACAAATCTCAAGTTTCCAAGCCAGTCCAAGAAGTTTGGCTCAGTCAATTTATTCGAATCCAAAATAGAGCGCAAATTCAAAGACATCATGATTAAGCGATTAACCTAGAAATACAAAATCGATCATTTATGAGAAAGATGATTTAAAATGCATCCACATACATTTACAAAATCCCATTCATTTTTCGAAATAAAAAACCCTCAAAATTAATTCGGGAGATCATAGGTTCATCTCCGAATGGGTTGATATCCAACATAGATAAGAACAACCTTGGAATGAGTCCAACAAACCATTCTTAGCTATGATGGTAGTTATCAAGTATACGATTACATATCACGTATATGTAACTATCACAATGTGCTATCAACTAATTGAATGTTCACACATATATTGGGTTGTTAATACATTAACAAGTATGCATCATATGCATAACACCCAACTTCACCTCTCTTCACATCGACCTTGGTCCAACAAATCGATGCTCCAAGTTAGAGTCGACCCATTAATCACGAAATAGTTTTAATATGGTTAGAGCGCATTCAACCAATTAGCCAAACTTGGAGTGAGTCCAACAACCCAAACTAACGATTGACCTCTGACTCTTACCATATTAGTGTTAAACTATTCCTATGATTTGAACATGTTCAGATTCAAGCCGGGCATGGAGTGAGTCCAACAACCCAAACAAGAAACGGAACTCTAGTTCTAACCATATTAATGGAAGGTGTAGGCTTTAATATTATGCATGGGTTTTCAAATCTCATCCTCCTTTTTATGAAAATAACTATTATCTACATGGAATGACACATATGACATACATCTATATGTCATGACACGCATGAATAATATTATGCATCTAATGCAATTACATGACATACAATTATGGCATGTACAAATAGTTCCCTTATTTGTCATAACTAATTTTGGAAATAAAATATGTTTGCGATTTGATTTCCCAAATCAAATCCCGATTAAATTAGGAAATAAATTTCCAAATTTAATCACATATTTTATTTATGAAAAATATTAATTAAGGAAATTCAAATTTAATTTAGGAAATATATTTCCTAAATTGTAATTTCCTAATCACATTAGAAAATTTCCAATTTGAATTTCTTTACTAAATAAAATTTCCATAAATACTTATAAACTTTCCAAAGGTAGAATATTTCCATAAATACAATTATGACTATTGCAAAATAATTTTACGATTATGTCAAAATACAACCGGCTCTGATACCACTGTTGGGTTCCCATGGCACTGACGTGGGTGTTGTGTTCGAATACATTTTGTAAACATGCACACAGCGGAAGCAAAAACAAGTAATAAACTATTTATTACAATACACACACCACACGCATGCAAGGATACAACATGTGTAGACATAATCGACATTTCAAATTTTGCAATAAAAGGAAACTTATATTAGGTATACCTGACGGATCACGTGTAGCGGGAATGACATCAACTGAGCGACACTTGCAAGTCTCGCCTCTATCAGTATCCATGCCAAGTATCATCGGGATAGCTTCAAAAAGCCATGAGTCTCGTCTTCTCACGAGATACTAGTCTTGAATCGAAGATGTTGTGATCGAGAGATGATTACGATCCGAATCAAATTCGGATCCAAAAACTGAGTTCCACGAACTCACTTCTCGGAAGCAGTTTTCATCAACCAATTGACGAAACCTTGGTCCTCCACCAAAGGGGATTGCCGGAGATCCAATCCCTGGCAAGTAGGTGACTACTGAAGCGCAAAACAATGGCAAAATGACCTTTCCAAGCACGGGACAACAAGCTATCCAAAACCTGGACAACTTGTTTGGTGGAGGAGATGGTTGGCCAAAGACTTGGTCGGCTGCCCTTGATGGTCGGCTGCCCTTGATGGCCGGCCACCAAGGGAGGATGGCTGGAGGAGTTTCCAGCGGCTAGTTGGTGGCCGACGACAAGGAAGAGGAGCAACAACTCCAATGGGCGACGACACAAGGATCTTGGGCGGCAACCACTTAGGGCTTCATTAGGGTTTCACAAAACCCTTAAGCCGTGTTTTTATAGAGAACACATTATCTTAACGATTATTGGGTCATAACCAAAACCTGTTAACCCGCTCCAATAACTTAAGTTAAAATAAACCAAACCGCATTGGTCTATTTTAAGTTAAAATGAACCGAACCAACTTTGGTTCATTCGTTTAAAACAAACCAAACCACTTTGGTTTATTTTCCACTATTGGATTAGAACCAAACTAATTTGGTTCATCCATCATGTCTTCATAAGACTCGGCACATCCATGCTTCCAATGCGACTGAAACAATTTCATACTCGCTCTTTGTTTAGTCAAACCAAACCAAGTCTTTCTCAATATGAGAATCCTATTCTCAAGCTCGTTTTAAATCCTTTGGATAACACTCGTTGTGTGTATGACCAAATAGGTTCCCAGTTTATGTTGGCCGTCTATAATTAACCATTAATTATAGAGCGTTCATGAGTGGAACCTAGTAGTACATCATGATCCCCAATTAATCGGAAAATCAACAGTTGACCCCAGAACATCTTATGAAACCCTTCAGCAGCTACAGTGAATTGTGTCCCATTCCCTTCACTTATCTTATACCCACTTGGTTCAGTACATGGTCTATAGTGTCAGTCCCCACTAGGCTAACTACGTCACACCTAGCCCAAGTATTATTTCCTTGTCCTGCGGATTCTAGTTACTGCACATGTATGCAAGAGTACCATACTCTAAACATGTAATGCTTTGACCAAAGACTTTAGTAACAATCCGACGAGAGGCCATAGGGTATACATCTCCTCGTAAGGAGTGGTGAATCCTCTGTAGGCTATTCAAACACCTTCGGTCACTTCGACTTATACCCAATCATCCTGGGTCCACATCTCCTCGGAGATGCTTGATTAAGATATCAAAGCATAAGTCTCCATGACCAAGATGACTTGAATACAGCAAGTCAAAGGAACATCACACTTAAGCTGCAGTAAGAACATCATTGACATATCCATATATGCAGAGAACCATATGAAGTCTTACAGCTAGTCACTCCAATGAACTAGTTACCATAACTAGCATCCACGATCAACTCTGGACATCTCAATGTCTCAAGCCAGTGAGGAAAAACTACTTGGATAAACCAAAGAGTATACCTCGTGCTAGTCTCAACAGAATCGATGGTGTTCGAATGCATCAATTCATCGACTAGGGATAATTCCAATACATCATAATTACACATGTAGAGATACTCACTAGTTGTGATCTAATCATAAATTCTCTCATCCTATGAATCGTATTGCGGACATTCAATAAATGAGTTTAAGATCCAATCAAATACATGAAAACATGTATACTCAAATAGTGAATCTTCATTTATCAAATAAATGGTACAACCATAAGGCGATTGCTATAGGACACCTCTCATATATTACTAACACTGGCCATAGCCAATAAAGAACCCTAGTTGTGTAAAAATAATCGAGCTCCACACGACTGTATGGATTCACACGGCCAGGTCGTGTGTGGCACTAGGTAACCAAATCCATGGTTTGGACACAACCGTGTGGATTCACATGGCTAGGCCGTGTCCCCTTTCGTTCCACTTGCCAAATGTCTTCCTTTTTCTCTAAAAATGTGTCATTTTCCCTATAAAATGCTATTCTGCACACAAAAGTACAATGTGTTGGTGCAATCGGCTCAGGTCATGATTGACCAGACTCGAGTTGGACTCAAGTAGTGTTTTGATATTTGACAATATTTTGGAGAGATTGTTGGTGCAATTGACCTGAACTATGATTGACCAGACTCGAGTTTGACTCGAGGGGTATTTTGATGTTTGACGATAGTTTGACCATTGTTTGACTATATGGTTGACATGGGATTGACCATATGATGGAGAAGTCCAAGTCATGGGCATTTGGCATGGAAAGCCCAAGCATGGGTCTTGGCAAGGGAAAATCAAAGCTTGAGTCTTGGCAATTGGAAAGTCCAACATGGGTTGACATGGAAAGTCCAAGCATGGGTCTTGGCAAGGGAAAGTCCAAGCTTGAGTCTTGGCACTTGGAAAGTCTAACATGGGTTGGCAAGGAAAGTCCAAGGGGTGATATTGGCTGCGTAAAGTCCAAGAGGGAGTCTTGGCAGCATAAGTCTAATGGTTGGCAGTGTAAAGTCCAAGCGGGAGTCTTGGCAGCGTAAGCCCAATGTGCCTTGGCGGGTGATGTGAGTGAAACATATAGAGTTTTAGGAGTAGTTTTTGCTCACATATCGTTTCATTTTATGTTTGTTTCATGCATATTCTACTTTATTTTGCATGCATTTTCCTTTTTCGGGTTCGAAGATCTGCTCTTTATACTTTTGTATGCAGGATAGCATTCCATGGGGAAAACGACGCACTTTTGGAGCAAAAAAGAGGCATTTGGAAACTAGACATAGAGTGGGACACGACCTGGGCATGTGGCTACACACAGCTATGTCCAGGGTTCGAAAATGGTCACCACATCCTTGCACACGGCCTGGCCGTGTGTTTTCACATGGCTGTGTGGTGGCCAGGCAACTTGACGTGACCAGGGTTTTTTTTTTCAGATTTTGAGAGGATCCGACATGATGTCTATATAAGGAAAGCTATGCCCAAACCCTAAGGGGAGGCTCGACGATCGGGACAGCACACCGGAGCCCTAAAAAGCATCGGGAATTCGCAATGGGGAGGAAGGAAGCCGCTTGAGATCTAAGTTCTGCACCTTAATGTCAGAGAGAAGGGCCTCAACACATTGTAATCTATATTCTTTCCATGCTTTATCTTGTATATTTGAATTTGACAATGCCTTGTGTTTCCTTTCTCGCATTCATGGAGTAGATTCTCTGATTCTAGGACTAGGGAGTAGTTTGTGTTGCATTAGAACATGTTAGTTCAAATATCTTTTCATTCTTGAATCTATATTTGCAATTGGTATTTGGATTAGATCTATGGCTATTGTTTTGGTTTTCCAGTCACTATGCTTAGCCGATATGAGGGGTGACAACCCTTGTATCAAAGATTTAGTAGAATTAAAGAGGAACCTAGGGGTTGGCCTCATCACCGGTAACTGTGGGTAGAAGGATGAGATAGATTAGGAAACACGCCTTGTTTTCAACTCATCGTAGGGATCGATTCGGCATCCTCGTACTGACTATCCCATCCTAAAGCCAGGGGTTGACCTGGTATGGCAGAGGTATCTTTCGATAGATGCGAAGGCTCATCGATGGAGTGTATGATGTCCTTTCCACAAAATTGTAGCTAGAAACCGAGACAAACCCAATTGACAACGTGTTCTGCAACACACAAACGAAATCGAAATCCTAGAATCCATCTAAAGACTCGTAGCAACCCTTCTCTTCCTCCGTGTGACACCGTACTAGAGTTAGGACCGCAGACAACCCTCCTAATTGCAACCTTTAGAATCAAGTTCCGAATAATAACGTCCACAGAATAGATCGGTATTCGAATCTCAGTCCCTGTGAGATCAATAATCTATATTATTACTTGACGACACTCGTGCACTTGTGGGAATTGAGCCTGAGCACGCGCTTCGAGTCCTCGACGGTCTCCGTCATGAAATTTGAGGGTGCGTTCGCGTGCATCAAGTTTTTGGCACCGTTGCTAGGGACTGATTGATTTGATATCGAATCGAGAAGTGGATAATTGGATCGGACCTAGGCTAGATTTACTTTTCTTGTTTTATTTTATTTTATTTTATTTCAGTTTTGTTTATTCAGTTGCTCTTTCCTTATTTATAATTTTTTGCATATAACGATGCATGCTTTTACTCATGATTTTGGTCAATTTAATGCTGTAAGTTTTGGTAACATTTATTATGAGCATTGTGGTAAAACATGGCATACCATAAATGATTGTCCGAATATATTTGAACCTTCACAATTTGAACAAGATGATGTCACCTACAATTACAACCAGTGGCCATAAGATGATTCCTATTCATATAGTAATGACCCTGACTACTTAAACCCTTAATATTGTCCGCCTAAATCTCGACTAGAGCAGATGACAGAAAGCTTTATTTAGACACAACAAGAGGCGAATGCTGAATTTCGACAGCAGCATTCACAGACAGAAATAATGATTGAAGAATTAAGGTCATCTGTGAATGACATTGCTAGCCGACAAAAGAAGCTGGAGATTCAGATAGCACAGATCGCCAGTCAGTTTGCTAGAACACCGAGTCAATTACCAGGAAGTGAAGAAGGACAATCCATTCAATCACCACTTGAAGAAGAACTTGAGG
Source organism: Wurfbainia villosa (assembly GCA_025175895.1). Taxonomy (NCBI): domain Eukaryota; kingdom Viridiplantae; phylum Streptophyta; class Magnoliopsida; order Zingiberales; family Zingiberaceae; genus Wurfbainia; species Wurfbainia villosa. Next base: position 27,763,262 of record CM046000.1, on the reverse strand, counting down.
ACTATTTAATTGATACTTTAATCGAGGAGTGCATTGCTTCAATCGAAATACCTCCTAACCTCAAGGGTCTAGAAGAGCCTACTTTAACCCTCACCGAAACTTTAGCTACCAATAATGAAACCCATTTAGTGATTTGTAATGATAAAATTTCATTTGACATAATATAATTGGTTGATCAATCTTTTGGTGAGGATATTTGTTGTGAGTTACATTATTCACAGTATATGGATGAAACAGAATATCATGATCAAACTCTTGATGGTTCTTTAAAGATAAGCATATTCACTCTCGAACCAAGGAAGACAACTAATAAATATCTTGCCCCTCCATGAGCAAGATTTAAGAGATATGGTGATAAGGGACCACAAGGGATGAGGCATAAGGTGAGCAAATATCTTTCTCCCCCACAAGCAAGATTCAAACACATCAAATGAAATGTAGGAATAAGGTCGAGCTAAAAGACCTTAAACAAAACGCTTCTTGGGAGGCAACCCAAGTTTAGTTTTTATGTTCTCTTTTTATTTTATTGCATTCGCTTGTGTAATTTAAACTTTAATTTATAACATTTAACATTTTGTAAATAAATTAGGACTAGAAAGGACTTGCTAGGTAGAAACAAAAATCATTTTGAACCTACATGACTGAGCGTGTAAGGAGAATTCAGACCATTGTACACCATGAGAGAGAAATGGGGGGGGGGCACACGGCGTAGCTGTGTGTTTTCACACGGTCGTGCCCCATATTCTAGCAGTGCACATAGCCTGTCCGTGTGTTTTCACATGGTCATGTTGTGCAAGGGATAAAGGGCACTGTACCATGCGTTTCGCCCCTTTACATCACTCTCCCTCTAGTCCACGCATTCATAGGAGCCCACCTAGTCCACGTTGACATGAGCCTGCACTTGCACCACCACCTTTTTCTACTTTTGAGCAGGATGTAGGTACATCTGCCTATGATTTTTCAGAGTTCCAATCATGCCTTGACAACATATACGCTGAGCAGCAGACGCAGAGGCAGCAATGGAAGGAGCAGAGCGCTTTCACACAGGCAGAGTCTCAGGGTTTCTGAGGGAACTTCTAGCGGGTCGAGGAGTTCTACGATGAGGCTCGCGTCTACTTCCAGGAGGAGGCTACCCATCACCAGGTGGAAGACACCTACTATCAGGAGATGCGGCAACATATGCGAGCTCAGCAGGCGTAGTCGGCTAGGGAGGAGGAGCACTGAGCAGCCACTGCATCCACCAGCTCTCAGATCGACAACATGTACATGTGGCATCAGCAGCTCAATAGCAGGTTCTTCCAGGATCCCGAGATACCGAGGCTACTAGACTTTCCACCTCGTCCACCATACTAGAGGTATGCTTCGCTTAAGTCTAGGGGTAGCCCCGAGTTTTGATTTATATTGTTTCTAGCAGTAGTTTCTTTCCTGCCATTTGCATTTGTTTTAGTTAGCATTCATTTGTTTATACATAGAGTTTTTAGTTTCGTGAGTACTTAATTTTTGCTATCTTTAAGCTACCTCAGTAGTATTTTTAGAGTTTTCCTTTATGAGTTATTTCCATGGGTAGCTTAACTTTATTTACCTCGTGATATTTTATTTTATTTTCTCTAATGAATGTTCTAGTCTCACACTGGTTAGCTTTTATTTTACACATACACATGATGAACTTACTGAAAGGGAGAGTCTAGTACATACATAGTTATGATATATCTCAGTAGTCTAGTACTTTGGAATCCACAGGTGACCCTAAGTTTAGCATTTTAATTACTGGAGATGCTCGGATTATGTAAGCCCATTCGAAAAAATCAAAATTCCAATGAGCCAAAAAATAAAATAAAAAAAAAAAGGGAGAGAGAAAAAGAAATGGAAAAAGAAAATAAAGAAGAAAAAGATATTATGAGGGATAAAAAAATAGTTGTCGTGGGTGGAAATGGTTAGGTGCCCCTTTAAGACCGAGTTAGGTTACTGGAGAAACACCTATCAATTTTTCTGAATACCGAGCATGCCTTTGAGACTTTGTGCTAGATCTAGGGAACGACCCTCGCTTTGGGCAAGTAAGTGCCTAAGAGTCGGAGACCTTAGGAAAGCTATAGGATGACGACTTAACTTATCATGGAATGAGTATCCCCCTAAGAAGATTCGCTTGGCACGAGCACGAGGAGATAACTTAGTGAATTTCTAGAACATATTTATTTTGCTTTGATTGCAAATACCACTTGATAAATCTAGTTAACATGCTAAGTATGGAACAATACATTTTTAAAATTTCATGGCACTGAGGTTTGCTTGAGGACAAGCAAAGATCTAAGTCTGGGGGAATTGATGTGAGGGAAACATATAGAGTTTTAGGAGTAGTTTTTTCTCACATCTCGTTTCGTTTTATGTTTGTTTCATGCATATTCTACTTTATTTTACATGCATTTCCTATTTTCTTGTTCGGAGATCTGCTCTTTGTACTTTTGTGTGCAGGATAGCATTCCATGGGGAAAACGATGTGCTTTCGGAGAAAAAAAGGAGGCATTTGGCAGCTGGACACAGAGTGGGACACGACCTGGGCATGTGGCTACACACGGCCATGTCCAGGGTTTGAAAATGGCCACCACAGCCTTACACACGGCCTGGCCGTGTGTTTTCACACAACCGTGTGGAGGCCAGGCAACTTGACACAACCAGGACATTTTCCAGATTTTACGAGGATCCGACATGATGTCTATTTAAGGAAAGCTATGCCCAAACCCTAAGGGGGAGGCTTAACGGTCGGGATGACACAATGATGCCCTAAAAAGCACCGGGAACTCGCAATGGGGAGGAAGGAAGCCGCTCGAGATCTAAGTTCTGCACCTCAATGCCAGAGAGAAGGGCCTCAACTCATTGTAATATATATTCTTTTCATGCTTTATCTTGTATATTTGAATTTGACAATGCCTTGTGTTTCCTTTCTTGCATTCATGGAGCAGATTCTCTGATTCTAGGACTAGGGAGTAGTTTGTGTTGCGTTAGAACATGTTGGTTCAAATATCTTTTCGTTCTTGAATCTATATTTGCAATTGGTGTTTGGTTTAGATCTATGGCTATTATTTTGGGTTTTTAGTCACTGTGCTTAGCCGATATGAGGGGTGACCACCCTTGTATCAAAGATTTAGGGGAATTAAAGAGGAACCTAGGGGTTGGCCTCATCGCCTGTAACTGTGGGTAGAAGGATGTGATAGAGTAGGAAACACGCCTAGTTTTCGACTCGTCGCAGGGATCGATTTGACATCCTTGTACCGACTATCCCGTCCTAAAACCAGGGGTTGACCTGGCCTGGCAGAGGTAGCTTCCGATAGATGCGAAGGCTCATTCGGGGAGTGTATGATGTACTTTCCACAAAACTAATGCTAGAAACCTAGACAAACCCAATTGATAATGTGTTCTGCAACACACAAACAAAATCGAAATCCTAGAATCCATCTAAAGACTCATAGCAACCCTTCTCTTCCTCCGTGTGACACCGTACTAGAGTTAGGACCAGCGATAACCCTCCTAATCACAACCTTTAGAATCAAGTTCCGAACAATAACATCCACCGAATAGATCGATATTCGAATCTCAATCCTTGTGGGATCGATAATCTATATTATTACTTGATGACACCCGTGCACTTGTGGGCGTTGAGCACGAGCGCGCACTTCGCGTCCTCGACGATCTTCGTCGTGAGATTTGAGGTTGCATTTGCGTGCATTAGTGGGATTGACCAGCTTAGCATGACAATAGACGATGGAAGCACCTGAAGGCTAGCATATGGATGAACAAGTCATGGATGACTTGGAGGGATCCGATAGGTGTGAGGCTGACGGAGGTGGCTAGAAGGCTTGGGTCTAGGCTAAGGGTGGTCTAGCAAGTATGAGAGCATCATACTTGGTGTTAAAACCTCATGGATGAGGTTATTTGTCGACTAATATTATTATCGCTGATCGATGAGTCGACTAACATTCTGACATGGGCAAAGGCCTTGATAGTCATCACAAAGATTCAATCGACTACTATAGCTGGTAGTCAACTGATGGTTGATGTCACGGACACAGAAGGTTCTAGAGTCAACTGTTAGGGTTTGACATTCGAGTGATGGCTCGATCAGTCGACTAATGGGCATGATCAGTTGACTGATGGTCTATCCATTGGAACTTATCCAACGTGGCTCGGGCCATTATGAGACAACGGCTATAGGAGCAGTCAACTGATGGTCGTGATCAATTGACTGCTAGGCAAAATCTAGTCCAAATGCAGGTTATAAAAGCAGCTCATGGAGGTGGTTTTTGCCATGGTTTCTTAGGGCGATTTGGGGCGATTTGCTGGTGCAATTCAGGGTCTCCAAGTGCAGCTCAAGCAACCAAATAAACAAGCTTCTAAAAGATCATTTGTAAAGTGTTCTTTGCATTGTTTTGTGTATTATACTTTGTATTTTCTTGTATTTGTTTTGTATTATTGTTGTAATCATTATACGAGTTTTCTCTGCCTCCGACGTATTATCGAGAAGGAGTATTATTGATTAGTGGTGATATTTGCATTGCTAGGGCTTGTTCAAGGCCAACCCGTAGAGTAGGAACCTTGAGGTTTCGAACCACGTATATCCTTGTGCATTTGTGATTGTGCTTGTGTTTTATTTTCATTGTATATTTCGTATTTCCGCTGCTTACTAACATTTTGTAGCAAGCACGATCGAATTCCATCAACTGACGAAAAATGCTATTCAGCCCCCCTCTAGCGATGATCAATTCTCCAACAAGTGGTATCAGAGTGAGGCTGTTCTTCAAGGTTTAACAACTAAGGGAGTACGTTAGAGGGAAGGAGATGGAGCTACCTAAGGACGGATTGGGGTATGCCATCAACATTCCTCCACCATACGATCAAGACTTTCCGACGTGGAGGGAAAGAATGGAGACATTTTTGATGATGGACATAGAAGATTGGTTCATCATCATGGAAGGCTTCGAACCCCTAGGGATAAGAAGGGAGGTGTCCTCAAAATAAAGAAGTGGACCCAAGAGCAACGCCTAAAGTTCAAGACCGAAGTTAAGGTAACAAAACTTTTAGAAGGTTTGATACCTAATGATATTTTGTCTAGACTAGGTGAACATTAAGATGCCAAGGAGCTTTGCAATAAATTGGCAAAGTTCCATGAAGTTCCATCACTGACTTAATTGGAGGAAGAGGTCGAAGAAGCAAGCTCATCCTCACAAGAAAGTGAGGATTCGGAGGTCGAGGAGTGTTCAACATCCGAGGAGGAAGAGGTGGTGGAAGAGGAAGAATTGGAGGAAGCCTCCACTTCAAGGTTTGAGGGGGAGGAGAGGTCATCTACTCCAGAACAAGAGAAACTTCAAGAGGAACTATCAACCTCCGGTCGAGAAGATGAACAAGCTCAAGAGGCTTCCACCACCGACCTAGGTAACTCAAACACATATGTTAATAATAAACTCCATATAATGTGTTTTGAGTGTAGGGAATATAGGCACTACAAGAGAAAGTGCCCTAAGAAGGTCAAGAAGACTTCATCAGCACCAAAACCTCAAGAAAAGACTAAGGAACCTGGTGCCTCAACCATTAAGAGCAAGAAGCACGTGGTGTGCTTCAAATGCCAACAAAAGGGGCACTATGCCAATGCCCTAGGAGAAAATAAGGAGCATCAAATATAGGGGGAGCTAAGGCAAACCCTAAGGTAACTTTTAAGTATGCTTCATCTTCAATTAATAGTCAAAAGCATGCCTTTAATTCTCTTTCTATTTATCATAAAGAGCACGCTAGAAATAGTAAACTTTATTACTTAGGTGCAAAGTCTTGCCATTTTAGGAATAAGGAGAAATTTGGGACTAATATCCCCATAACAATTTTACCTAGGGAGACCATTAGAAAGATAGAGGATCACCTAGGCATCAACCCTAAATGGACTAGACATATGCCTAGAAAGAAGAATATCTCAAGAGTTAATGAAAAATAAAAAATTGAGATATTAGAAAAGGAAAATCAAGTCTTGAGCTCAAGGCTTGAGAAAATGGAAAATACCCTTAGGATCATGCAAAATCAAATGCAAGGGTCAAATGGTCAAAATATGGGGTCTATGAGTCAAAACCTAGGGTGTAAGAGGCAAGAACCATCTAGGAGGCAAGGTTTGGATCACAAGCCTATGTCTAAGAAGGTAATGCCTACTTACCACAATGTTTCATTTGATTATTGAACACAACTTAGGTCTAGGAAGGCCATGGTCACTAGGGAGGCCATCCCTAAGGTTAACCATGGAGTGTGCCTAGTGGCTAGGGTTTCGAAGAAACCTAGGGAAGCCACTAAGAAGGTTACAAGGGGAGTCACCCCTAGAGCTAACCTAGGCAAGACCCAATTGACCAAGGATACCAAGCCTAAGAGGGTCATTAGGAGGGTATCTAGGGAGGTCATCCCTAAGGAATACCTAGTAAACCCAAAGAGCTCAAATAGGTTTTGGGTTCCTAGGAGCATGATCGATTCATGCTAAATGGGTTAGGGTGTGCCAACTTTAAATGGATGGGTAGTTAACCTAACCATGGTAAAGGTGACACTTTAGGTCATTTTCAATGTTATGGGTACCTTGAAAATGTGGTTTGAATTTATATCCTAAAGGATTTTAGGATGTGCAATATATTTTGAGAATTATGAAAAATCAATCAAATTGACACAAACTAGGCTTAGAGGTCATAGTGTGCCATTTTGGATTTTTGGCACACTTGGGGGATTAGTAGTAATATGGAAAAATGGATTTAATAATAACAAATGACAATTAACACTAAAATTTAGGTATTGTTATACCTATACATTTTATTTGCCATGTTTTGTTTGCCATATAACATGTCATGACATCATATTTCTTTTTAATCATACAAAATGTCATGAATATGCTTAAGACTATTTTATGACATGTGTATTTAGATTTAATCATAAGCCATGACATTATGATCTTTGGCCATGTTTATTTATGCTATCATTTATGCCATGATCATATTTCATGCATTAATAAAATTGATTTAAGGACAATTGGCATGACTTGAAGTCCCATGTATAAGGGAATCAAGTAGTGTTGCCTAGAAAATGCATGAGACCTTAGTATAGGTATAACAAAAACCCACATCTCACATCAAATTGACATGTGTGTGTTTTCAAACACCCAAGACACATGTGAGATGCTAGGAAATGAGTTTAGTTCAAGGTTTATAGTTTTTGCATCTAGATGAACTCAAACTCATCTTATATCATGGGTGGATCATGGGGAAAGCTAATGAGCAAGTCATGTGCATTGAGCCCATTGATCATGACCCAATATAGGTTTTTAAAAACAATTCAAAAATATTTTAGAAAACCTTGGTGAAGTCTATCTTTTGATAGTAATCACCATTGAGAGAGTTGAGACAAAGTAGGACCAAAACATTGAACTTTTTAATGGTTTTGAACTTTGTATCAATATCCTATTTTTATGGGTATTTTATTTTTAAAATATTTTTCACCTATAATGTTTGACATAAGTATTATACATATGAATTTTCTTGATTTTTTGATTTATGTATAATTACTTATGATTTTCTAAATTTTGATTCTGATTTTTGATTTATGTATTTTGCATAAGATGCTTGATGGCGATCATTTAAGATATTGGTAATGAGTCAATCGCAGAGCTTATTTCGGTAAACAAGGATATTTAGTCCATATTTTAGCTATGTTAGGCTACCCTAACTGCTCCTAACCCAAGGATATGCTTTGGAAAGCATTGGAAAGGATAAAAATCCATTGGATATGGATAGGAGAGTTGTTTGGGTGTGTATCAAATTTTAAGGTGTGTGAAAGTTCAAGGTTGAACTTTTGACCTTAATTTTGATGGTTTAGTCTTCCTATAGGCTTAGGGACTCTCCAAGGACATTGTTGGTGCAATGGTCAAGGGGGAGCAAGCCTTTAGGGGGAGGTTATCCATCATGGGATGATGGATGTGTTCTTCCTCATGAGGGGGAGAATTTTGGGAGAATGTGAGATGCCCAATTTGGAAATTGGGAGAGTTTGTAGGATTTCCTCTCTTGAGTGATATGGGAGTTATCACTAGGAAGAGTGAAGGCATCCTAGATGTTTTTGGCCCAAGGAGGAGATTGCAAGATCTCATTGGGATATGAGACATTGACACCCTTGGGGAGAGAACCTTTTTGATGTATGTCAAAAAGAGGGAGAATTTATGAAATTACCAATTTAGGAGAATTGGTAAGGAGATTTGAGTTAGGTGGCCTAACTCAAAGGTGTTTGGTTTTTGTCAAACATAAAAAATAGGGAAATTGTTGGTACAATCGGCCTAGCTCATGATTGACCAGACTCGAGTTGGACTCGAGTAGTATTTTAATGTTTGACAAAGTTTTGGGAAGATTATTGGTGCAATCGATCCGGGTCATGATTGACTGGACTCGAGTTTGACTCGAGGGGTATTTTGATGTTTGACGATGGTTTGACCATTGTTTGACTATATGGTTAACATGGGGTTGACCATATGATGGAGAAGTCCAAGTCATGGGTACTTGGCATGGAAAGTCCAAGCATGGGTCTTGGCAAGGGAAAGTCCAAGCTTGAGTCTTGACAATTAGAAAGTCCAACATGGGTTGACATGGAAAGTCCAAGCATGGGTCTTGGCAAGGGAAAGTCCAAGCCTGAGTCTTGGCAATTGGAAAGTCCAACATGGGTTGACAAGGAAAGTCCAAGGGGTGATATTGGCGGCGTAAAGTCCAAGCGGGAGTCTTGGAAGCATAAGTCCAATGGTTGGTGGTGTAAAGTCCAAGTGGGAGTCTTGGCAGTGTAAGCCCAATGTGCCTTGGCGGGATAGACCAGCTTAGCATGACAATAGCCGATGGAGGCACCTGAAGGCTAGCGTATGGATGAACAAGTCATGGATGACTTGGAGGGATCCGATAGGCGTGAGGCTGACGGAGGTGGCTAGAAGGCTTAGGTCTAGGCTAAGGGTGGTCTAGAAAGTATGAGGGCATCATACTTGGTGTTAAAACCTCATGGATGAGGTTATCAGTCGACTGATAGGAGTCGACTGGCATTCGACTGTGACAAAAGGCCTTGGCAGTCGACTGCTAGCATTGGGGGCATTCGACTGATGGCATGAGCAGTCGACTGCTATGGCTGGCAATCGATTGATGGTTGATGTCGCAGACACAAAAGGTTCTAGAGTCAATTGTTAGGGTTTGATAGTCGAGTGATGGCTCGATCAGTCGATTGATGGGCATGATCGGTCGACTGATGGTATATCCGTTGGAACTTATCCAACGTGGCTCGAGCCATTGTGAGACAATGGCTATAGGAGGAGTCGACTGATGGTCGTGATCAGTCGACTGCTAGGCGAAATCTAGCCCTAATGCAAGTTATAAAAGTAGCTCGTGGTGGAGGTTTTTGCCATGGTTTCTTAGGACGATTTGGGGCGATTTGCTAGTGCAATTAAGGGTCTCCATGTGCAGCTCAAGAAACCAAACAAGCAAGCTTCCAAAAGATCGTTTGTAATGTGTTCTTTGCATTCTTTTGTGTATTTCACTTTGTATTTGTTTTGTATTACTGTTGTAATCATTATACGAGGTTTCTCTATCTTCGACGTGTTGTTGAGAAGGAGTATTATTGATTAGTGGTGATATTTGCATCGCTAGGGCGTGTTCGAGGGCAACCCGTGGAGTAGAAACCTTGAGGTTCCAAACCACATATATCCGTGTGCATTTGTGATTGTGCTTGTGTTTTATTTTCATTGTATATTTCGTATTTCCGCTGCATACTAACATTTTGTAGCAAGCATGATCGAATTCCATCATCTGATGAAAAACGCTATTCATCCCCCTCTAGCGATAATCAATTCCCCAACACAACGAGCAAATCTTTGAACAAAAAATAGGCAATGCATGTAAAACAAAGTGAAATATGCATGAAACAAGTATGAAATGTAACGAGATGTGAGCAAAAACTACTCCTAAAACCCTATATATTTTGCTCATATCAATTCCCCCAGACTTAAATCTTTGCTTGTTCTCAAGCAAACCTCAGTACCATAAAATTTTAAAAGAAACATTGTTCCATACTTAGCAAGCTAACTTGATTTATCAAGTGGAATTTTCAATCAAAGCAAAATAGAGACGTTCTAAAAATTTAGTAAGTTAGCTTCTCGTGCATGTGCTAAGCGAATCTTCTTAGGGGATACATCGTTCCACGGTAAGTTAAGTCATTATCTTATAGCTTTCCTAAGGTTTTCAACTTTTAGGCACTAGTCTGTCCTAAGCGAGGGTCGTTCCCCAGATTTAGCACAAAGTTTCAAAGGCATGCTCGGTATTGAGAGAAATTGGTAGGTGTTGTTGGTGCAATCGGCCCAGGTTGACTCGAGTTTGACTCGAGCAGTACCTTGATAGTATTTTGATGATAGACAAAACTCATGACATGGGATTGTCATGGGAAAGTCCAACATGGGGTTGGCATGGAAAATCCAAGCATGGAGCTTGGTGTGGAAGTCCAAGGGGGAAGCCTTGGCATGGGAAAGTCCAAAGCATTGCGAAGCCGTGCGCTTGGTGCTTGGTGAGAAAAGCATTGAGAAGCCGTGCGCTTGGTGCTTGGTGAGAAATGCATTGCGAAGCCGTGCACTTGGTGCATTTGGAAAGTCTTGAGAACTTGGCAAGTTCACTAGGCTCGGGTCCTTGAGTCGGTGAAGGATGGCATTGTGAAGCCGTGCGCTTGATGCATCCGAGGGACCACCGGACGGGGAGCGAATGGAGTGAGCCCAAAGGGAAGCATACTTCTAGGGCATGAGATGTGAAGGATGGCATTGCGAAGCCGTGCGCTTGGCGCATCCGAGGGACGTAGGCCGAGGGAAGAGAGCTTCGGTGGGGAACTCCATGAGGGATAAGGTGGACTTGGTCAAGTGGCTAAGACTGAGTGTCGGATGCTCAAACAACTTTGTGTTTGAGGTTTTAGCTGACATCAGTCGACTGGCATAGGTGCCAGTCGACTGCTCTAGGTCGTATGGGTTCGACCAGTGTTCGATCAACCGAAGTCTTCTGATCACCGATCACGAGGAGGGCAATGATCAGAGAATCCGCCGATCGCCGAGGGATGGCAATGATCGATGACACTGCACGGCAGACGCAGAATGGAGTCGAGCTCGCCAGCACTCGACTGATGGATGATCAGTAGACTGATGGGTGCCATCAGTCGACTGATGTGTGATCCGTTGGAACTTAACCAACGTGGATCTGGCCATTGTGAGACAACGGCTACGGGACCAGTCGACTGATGGTCACGATCAGTCGACTGATGGGTGCGAAATCAGCTTGATACAGGTTATAAAAGGAGCTCAAGAGGGAGGATTTTGCCAAGGCTTTTGAGGTGACTTTTAAGGGAAATTGCTGTTGCATTCTAGACCTTCAAGAGCAAGCAAAAGCAAGCAACAAGAAAGCGATCAAAACAATTGTGTAAAAGTTCTCTTTTGTATTGTCTTTGTATTTCTTGTTGTATTTCATATTACTTGTTGTAATAGCTTGTGAGAGGTTTCTCCACCTCCGACGTGTAGTCGATAAGGAGTGTTGTTAGTGCCGTGCGCATAACACGAGCTCGTTGAGCTCACCCCCTGGAGTAGGAACCATTCGGTTCCGAACCACGTATATGCTTGTGTATTGATTGTGCTTGTAGTGTTGTTATTTCTATTGTTATTCCACTGCGTATATTAACGACAATTGTAGACAAGCACACGAGAACGAATGAACTATGACATCCAATGAACGAGGGCTATTCACCCCCCTCTAGCCGGCCAATCGATCCCCAATAGGTGTTTCCCTAGTAACCTTTCTCGGTCTCAAAGGGGCACATTGTTAGGAATATTGGAATGGCTAGAGGAGGGGGGGGGGTGAATAGCGTCAATGAAATTCTTTCGCGTTTGTTTCTACAATTTCGTTAGCGCAGCGGAAATAGAAAAGTAATAATGATAATGAAATGCACAACATGCTAACATAACGATATAACGTGGTTCAGAACCGCACGGTTCTTACTCCACGGATCGAGCTCTACGAGCTCTAGTGATGCACACGCACTCACTAATGACAAATACTCCTTCTCGACACAAGTAGGAGGTGGAGAAACCCCTTACAAGTAATCTTACAACAATAAGATAAATACAAGCAATATACAATAATACAATGCAAAACTAGTAAAGAAAACAACTTTACAAATGCCTTTGGATTGCTTGCTTGTTGATCGCTTGAATCGTGGTTGAAGACCCTGATTTGCAACAGCAAATCGCCTCAAGACGTCCAAGAAATCGATTTTATTTTTCCTCCATCACGAGCTCCATATATAGCTTCAACTCGTATAGAAAGTCGATCACCGATCGACGGACCATCACGATCCGATGCCATCGTTGTCGCGGAGACAATGGCTAGATCCACGCCGATAAGTCCAACGGCTTCATCACCGACCGATCATGATCATCGGCCGACCGATGGAGCCTTCACTCGACCATGAGTCTCGACTCCATTCTCAGGCCCGAATATCGAGCACCACCGATCGATCACACGACCCGATCGCTGAGCCATCACCGACCGCCCACCTTCAATAGATCGCAGGCCATAACCCACAGTCAAACCCTAGTTGACTCGGTCCAGTCGACTGCCATATGGCACCAGTCGACTGGCACACCTCAAACATGAGATTTTAACCCAAGTATTGTTCCCCCATACTTGCTAGACCACCCGTAGCCTAGACCTAAGCCTTCTAGCCACCTCCATCAGCCTCACGCCTCTCGGATCCTTCCAAGTCATCCATGACTTGTTCATCCATCGCGCTAGCCTTCAGGTGCTTCCGTCGGCTATGTCATGCTAACGGTGTCTACACCGCCAAGGCACATTGGACTTACGCCGCCAAGACTCCGCTTGGACTTTACGCCGCCAACCATTGGTCTTATGCTGCCAAGACTCCCGCTTGGACTTTACGCAGCCAATATCAAACCCCTTGGACTTCTCATGCCAAGACTCAAACTTGGACTTTCCCTTGCCAACCCATGTTGGACTTCTCATTACTTCGTTCGGTTACGTATTGCTTGCAAGACCCATGCAGACTTACCCTTGAATAGGACAAATATCAACCCATGTTGGACTTTCATGCCAAGACCATGCTGGACTTTCGCCCATACATGTTGGACTTTACGTGCCAAGACCCTTGGACTTTCCCCAAATGCAAGTGTCCAACTTGGACTTTCCATAAAGTACCCAAGACTTGGACTTTGCGACAATTACATTGTCATATATTTTGTCGAACATTAAAATATCACTCAATTCTAAAGTCGGTCATCGTGTGACTGGGCCGATTGCACAAACAATCTCCCCCTTTTTGATGTTTGACAAAAACCAAACAAAACATTGAGTTAGAACACTAACTCAAATCCCTTACCAATTATTCCAAATTGGTAAACTTAAACATTCTCCAAATGTTCTCCCCCAAACATTCTCCCCCTTTTTGACTAACATCAAAAAGGTTTTCTTCCCAAGAGGGTCAATGTCTTGTTGGATCGAAAGTGTCGCTAGAGGGGGGGGGGTGAATAGCGATACGGTGTCGTTAAAAAAAACTTTTGCAATAAGTAAAAAGCAAGTAGAGAGTGCACAGCGGAAATATAAAGTAGACAAGATATTTTTACGTGGTTCACAATCTTTCGATTGCTAATCCACGGCCCTAGTGATCCTTGATCACGTACGGAGGGCAATTCACTAAAACCACTCCTCCTCGTTGGAAGTAGGAGCAACGATCACAAAAAGAAATCAAGGCAAAGGGACACTCCCCCTTTCCTTGTTACGATTAAAGTACAAAGACAATTTAAAGAAGTAGAACTTAAATAAATATACCGACAACTCTTATAAGTAGAAGATGTAGCTTTCGTTGTCGGCGGCACTTCGTCGTAGCAAATGTGAGTAGTAGTAGCGGCGTTACGACGGCGTGTTGAGAGCTCTTGATTTCTTATATATTTTGCTTGGCGTGAACATGTCTATTTATGGATATTGATCTATGAATTTAGACATAGGTAGTGTCCAAGGTGAGGTTCTTATCCCCCAAGTCTTGCTCATCCACATCCTTTGCGCCAACTCAAGGATGGGGTGCTTCATCCAACCACCTTGTGCCACAACTCAAGGATGAGGTGCTCATCCAACCACCTTGTGCCACCTCAAGGAGGCCTTCACGCCAACTTGTTGGAGCCATCCAACTTGTGCCACATCATGGGAGCCAACCATCTTGTGCCAACTCTCCTCATTTTGGGCGTCCAAGCTTGATGGTGGTTTGCCAACCATCTTGTGCCAACTCACCTCATTTTGGGCGTCCAACTTGATGATGGTTTTGGATGTTCACCTTGATGCCACATCACCCTTTGTACCAAAACACGAGTCAAGTCCAAATTCACCCCCTTGAAATTCGAGCTCTTCTCGAGGCTGGAACTAGACCAGCAGTACAAGTTAGCTTAAAATATAAAGTACGATGGTTCTAACCAACTGATCTCGACCTAGACCTTCCATTGGAGGTATTGGGTCGGATCTACGCTTAACGTCCTTGCTTCGCTTTCACACGAGCTTACCTTGTAGCCTCGCTTCCGGTCTTCACCCGAGTACCGGCTTCCTCGAATCCTCTGGCGTTGCCCGACCACCTCGGTTCCCACCGGGTGTCGCAGACCTTCCGCTCAACTTTAGCATTTCTGCACACTTAATTGAGCTCGTAAGATAACAAATATACCCTTAACTATTGAGCCTTTTGCCATAATCAAAATACCGGTTCGACTTTGGTGCCCACTGCACCAACAATCTCCCCCTTTTTGATTCATGGCAAACCGACACAAAAGTTAAGGAAAAATTAAGCTAGCATAATGATTAAGCATGAATGAGCTAGCATAAAGATTAAATATGAATGAGCTAGCATAATGATTAAATATGAATGAGCTAGCATAATGATTAAATATGAATGAGAAATATTATTGTTTCAAGTTCTCCCCTTTGAGGTAACCTCCCCCTTGACCGAAGGTGAGTTCTTGAAAAATAATTTTTACTCCCCCTTAATAGTTTGAAAAATAATTTTTACTCCCCCTTAATAGTTGCTTAAGTAATCGGAATTACTTAATATAAAAGGTAATAATTTTGTTTACTTTCTTCCCCTTTAATTTTGGTTAATTTTGGTTACTTTTGTGACTTTCTCCCCCTTTTGCCTTAACTCAAAAAGTTTGTAAATATATTTTAGGGTTTGTAAGTCCAAGCAAGTTCCCAAAATATATATATATATATATATATATATATATATATATATATATATATATATATATATATATATATATATATATATATATATATATATATATATATATATATAATTTTTTTTTTTTTAAAATAATAATAAGCTTGAAAATATGTTCATCTAAAATGTACAACTCCGGTTGGACTTGATTGATATAGAATGATCAATAAGTCTTGAAGGAGTTGATTAATTTTAAATAATTATACTCCATGGTTCATATCGATGCTGAATCTACATCTGGAACTGTGAGTAAGGTCCTAACATCTCACGCCCGTCTGGCTAAGTACACAAACACATTAGTCCTATGTGTTGTGAGATGTGTTGCTCCTTAAATCTATAGGTATATGATTTCTAAGGTAAGACTTAGGCTAATTTCATAAAAAGAAGCAAAAATAGAGTACATATATAGAAAAATTTAAATCCTACTCTATTACGCATATACCTAACTTTCGTCTTAATAAACTAAATTCGGCTTCGGGTAGTGGTTTGGTGAAGATGTCCGCTAGGTTTGATTTGGACTCAACATACTCTAGTTGTATAGTTCCATTAGTTACATGTTCCCTAATGAAGTGGTGTTTAACTTCTATATGTTTTGTCCTAGAATGACATATTGGATTTTTAGTTAAGTTAATTGAACTGATGTTATCTATGTAGGTTTTAATGTTGTTAAAGATTAAGCTAAAGTCTTGGAGAGTGTGCTTCATCCACAGGAGCTGAGAGACACACTCACCCATCGCAACGTATTCGGCTTCGGTGGTAGATAAGGCAACGCAATGCTGCTTCCTACTGCACCAACTCACTAGACTCGAGCCGAGGATTTGACAACAACCACTCGTGCTCTTTCTATCGAGTTTACTACCGGCATAGATTAGATTAAACTCGGTAGATCTAGGGTACCAAATACCTACGTTTAGCGTGCCCTTTAGATATCTAAGGATACGCTTGACTAGGGTTAGGTGAGACTCCTTGGCACAGGTTTGTAACCTTGCGCACATACTTACCGCGAATAAAATGTCGGGTCGGCTCGTGGTTAAGTATAGGAGACTTCCTATTGCGCTCCTATAGTATTTTAGGTCAACGGGTTTTCCTTCTACATCTTCGTTTATATTAACATTAGTTGCTATAGGTGTATTAATTATTTTAGCATCTTGCATTCCAAATCGATTTATTAAGTCCTTAGTATATTTTTGTTGATGTAAATATATTCCATCTTTAGTTTGTTTAATTTGTAAACCTAAGAAGAAACTTAACTCTCCTACTAAATTCATTTCAAATTCACTTTCCATAAGTGAGATGAATTCGTTTAGCAGGATCGAGTTGGTAGTTCCAAAAATTATATCATCTACATAGATTTGGGCTATAAAGATTTCTTTTCCTACGGTTTTTACGAATAAGGTTGGGTCGACTAAACCTTGGTTGAATCCTTTGGACTTAAGATAGATCGAAAGCCTTTCGTACCAAGCTCTTGGGGCTTGTTTGAGTCCATATAGGGCTTTCTTAAGTCTAAGGACATGGTCAGTTTATCTAGATTTTCGAATCCGGAGGTTGGTAGCGTAAACTTCTTCCTTAATGTATCCATTCAAAAATGCTGACTTGACATCCATTTGAAACAATTTAAAACCTCGATGTGCGATATGCTAACAACATTCGGATGGACTCTAGTCTTGCTACGGGGCGTAGGTCTCATCGTAATCTAAACCTTCGACTTGACTAAACCCTTTGCGACTAACCTAGCTTTATTTCTAACTACTTCACCTTTATCATCAAGTTTATTTCAAATACCCACCTTGTTCCAATAATTGATTTTTCTTTAGGTGGTGGTACTAATTCACTTCATTTCTAGTGAATTGAGCTAGCTCTTCTTGCATAGCAATAATCCAAATGGATCAAGAAGTGCTTGTTCAATAGTTTTGGGTCGATTTTGGAAATTAACGAGATTTGACTAATGTTTCGATGATGAAGCTCTAGTTCGAACCCTAAATTTGGATCACCTATAACTTGATTGATAGGATGACTTGGGTTAGGGTCATCTATCACTTGGTCGATAGGATGACTTGGGTTAGGACGAGATTCAAGTTCAAGATCAGTCGGGTTTGCTATAAGTTGATTTGCTAGTTGGTTTTGTTAAGGATTGAGCGGGTTCGTGTCCTTCGTCGAAAACTATATTAATGGTTTCTTCGACTCTAAGAGTGTCGTGATTGTATACCCTATAAGCTCTCTTGGTGGTTGAGTATCCTAGAAAGGTTCCAGAGAGGTTTTGGATTTGAATTTCCCTAGGTAATCCTTAGTGTTTAAGATATGTACCTTGCATCCAAATACCCTAAAGTATTTGATGTTAGGTATTTTATCGTGATAAATCTCGTCGAGGACTTTTGGTGCCTCTTTACCATAAGGATCCTATTTTGGACATAGCAAGCCGTACTAACTACTCGCCCAAAATCTATCTAGGTTATACTCGTTTAACATTGTCCTAGCGGCTTCTTGTAGGGTTCTATTTTTCCGTTCGACTAACCCATTTTGTTGTGGGGTTCTAGGACATGAAAACTCATGGTGGTATCCGCTTAGGTTACGTAAATCAGAAACCGTGGTTTTGAATTCACCACCATGATCGCTTCTAAGTCTTTTAATCTTAAGGTTCTTTTGATTTTGATTAACCTACAAAGATTGATTAGTTGGTCTAGGGTATCATTTTTATGTTTGATAAACCTAACCCAAGTAAATCTAGAATAGTAAATCAATTATGACTAAGCAAAATTGACTACCATTGAGTGACTTAGCTCCATGTGAATCAAATAGATCCATGTGTAGGAGCTCAAGAACACTTTTGGTTCGTTCTTGATTAGTTAATTGATGTTGTGTCCTAGATTGTTTACCTTGTTGACAAGCATTACATATTTTATTATCCAAGTTGTTTAGTTTAGGCAAACCTATAACCAAGCCACTCTGACTCATCTTGTGGGCCGAGTCTTGAGTGCAGTGTCCGAGTCTTCGGTGCCATAACCAAGATTTCTCTTGCTGTGTCATAAGACACTTGGTTGAGGAGTTGGGTAAATTTATTGTGTAGATGTTGCTATTCCTAGTTCCTTTAAGTATTATTTTAGATGTTGCATTTATCTTGATTACGCATTCATTTTCTAGAAATATGACCTTATAATTGTTATCACACAATTGGCTTACACTAAGTAAATTATATTGAAAGTTTTCTACTAATAAGACATTTTGAATTGTAAAGTTAGAGTTGAGCTCAATATCACCTGATCCGATGATTTTGAGCTTGCCGTTATTTCCGAAGGCTACCGATCCTTGTCGTTTGAATCGTAACTTCGAAAATTTGAGTTGATCCCCGGTCATGTGTCGGGAGCAACCACTATCCAACATCCATTGATCCTACATATAAGGTAGTTGGATCGGATATTGGAATTACTAAAGGGTTGTTTGTAAGTTTTTAAACCTAAATCATCTCACCAATATCTACATGATCAAAACATGTTATTCCTATGTGTTATTGTGAGATGACTTTCAATTTACTTGATTAATTTTAATGAATTTAAATTAACCAACATTAGGTTAGATTCGATTTAGTCTAAGCTCATCAAGTAATCTTTTCAAGAGATTAGCTTCCGGTCGTGGCGAGCACGAGGCCTTCTTTGATCGGAACAACGACCACTTCCTTAGACAAAGCTAATTTCAAGAAATTGATAACTCGACTTACTTGAGACTACATCTTGGTCTAACTAGTTATTTTTGAAAAGAGGCTCCCCGAGGCTCAATCTTTTAAATAGGATTTTAGTTGATTATGAGTCCTATCTAACCATTCTAAAAATAAAGGAAAAACTAAGCATGCAATTTCTAAGACTTAACAAAAATACATTTTGTATTGGCTCCCCCTGGACCATTGAATCGAGTGGGTCTATTCACATAGTGAATTTGGTCCTTGGGAACCCAATACATGTTAGATCCTAAAGTTGAAATCAAAGTGATCTTAGGGACCCATGCTTGGACATTTTTCTTATGTTGGTTTACTATAGACATATATGACTTATTGGTTGTATTTGAGTTAAACCCGAGTCCGGCCTTGTTGTACACGGCCCTTTGTGATCAAGTAAGAGGTCAAGTCCCTTGGATCCCAAAGTGAACCTTTCCAACGTGTTCCTAAGGTCTTCGACTTGTGTTTTCAAAAGCGAGTTCTCAACTTCAAGCTTTTCAACTTGAGTTGAGTCCTCCTCTTGAATACAAGTAGTCGAAGAGGTTAGGGAGACCTCATGTTTGAGGAGGTTAACCTCCTCAATTAGGGTCTCGACCTTGGACTCGGACTTAGCTAGTTTCTTATTTAAAAATTGCACCATACAAAGTATTAAGTAACGACCGACTTACCCTTAATGATTCTTTTGAACCGGATACGGATCCGTGGCTTGTCTTGAATGGAAGCTCATCATCGGATTCGGACTCGGACTCTCTTCGCTTCGAGTCGCGGCTCGGTCGGCTTGGCCATTAGAGCTTGGATATCATCTTCTTCCTCCGATAACTCCTCCCAAGTAGCGTTTAGCGCTTTCTGGTCTTTGATGCGTTATTCTTTAGCTTTGGGCACTCGGACTTGATGTGACCGAACTCGCTTGCACTCATAGCATCTAAAATTAGAAGTATTTGAATTAGATTTAGGCTTACCTTGAGTTGTTGGTCGTTGCCTCTTGATCATCTTCCAACTAGATTGACTAGTTCGGATTCTATTTCGAGTCTACTTCCGATTCGACTCGCCTTCTTCCTTCTGGGGTGGCTTGCTTGCGGGGCTTCTTCTTCTTGGAACTCGCAACTAACGCAATACTCTTCTCTACCGACCACGTTAGTTTGCTCATGTAATTCAAGTTCAAAACAATTCGCCTAACCTAATTTTAGAAAGGTCTTGGAGACCTTGTAGGCATCGACCATGGATGCCCACAAGGTGGTCCTAGGAAACGAGTTAAGAGAATACCGATAAGGTCGCGATTCTCGACCTTTGTCCGATGGCATGGAGTTGGTTGACGATGTCTTGGATACGAGCATGTAGTTGAGTTGCGGTCTCGCTTTTCCTGCATTTTCAAGTTATACAATTTATTCAAAAGTAAATCTCTTTACATACCTTCGTGTCGCCGGTGCCTTCGTAGTTCCACTAGCTTGGTCCATAAGTCCTTTGCACTAATGAAGGGGCCGACGGTTGAGCTCTTCCTTGGACAACCCACATTGCAAGATTTGAGTTGCTTGGCATCGCTTCTACTTGTTTTTTCATGGAATTTGACCATTGATCGTGAACCCAAAGATTCACCATCTTCATTAATAGGAAGTGTGAAACCGGTTTGATTACGATCCACATCTCGATTTGGGTTTTAAGAAAGCATTCCATCCGACCCTTCCAATAACGAAAGTCATTACCGCTGTAAACGGGGTCAAGCGTGCTAAACCCTTCGAGATGGGCCATTTAAAACAAGAAGAAGAACGACATTTAAAAGAATCTTGCAAAACACACACGAAAGAATATTCCAAGACTTTCGCCTTGGATTAGTAGTGCAGAAGTAAAAAAATATATATAAAATGTAACTTGCAAAAAGAAATAAACAATCAAATGCGAATGTCGCTAGTTCCGGAGGACAACCTTACTCGGATCTAACCCAAGGACAACCTTATCCGGATCCTAAAGCCTCTAATGCAATTCTATATGTAGGAGAAGATAAGCAAGTGAAATAATTATACGAAAACAGAAATAAATCAATAAAAAATCTGTGAAAAAAAGAAAAAAAAAGCTAGATTGGTGGTTTCACCGAATCTTAGCGCCCCCGGCTCTGATACCAATTGTTGGATCGAAAGTGTCGCTAGAGTGGGGGGTGAATAGCGATACGATGTCGTTAAAAAACTTTTGCAATAAGTAAAAAGCAAGTAGAGAGTGCACAGCGGAAATATAAAGTAGACAAGATATTTTTACGTGGTTCACAATCTTTCGATTGCTAATCCACGGCCCTAGTGATCCTTGATCACGCACGAGGGCAATTCACTAAAACCACTCCTCCTCGTTTGAAGTAGGAGCAAAGATAACAAAAAGAAATCAAGGCAAAGGGACACTCCCCCTTTCCTTGTTACGATTAAAGCACAAAGACAATTTAAAGAAGTAGAACTTAAATAAATATACCGACAACTCTTATAAGTAGAAGATGTAGCTTTCGTTGTCGGCGGCACTTCGTCGTAGCAAATGTGAGTAGTAGTAGCGGCGTTACGACGGCGTGTTGAGAGCTTTTGATTTCTTATATATTTTGCTTGGGGTGAACATGTCTATTTATGGATATTGATCTATGAATTTAGACATAGGTAGTGTCCAAGGTGAGGTTCTTATCCCCCAAGTCTTGCTCATCCACATCCTTTGCGCCAACTCAAGGATGGGGTGCTTCATCCAACCACCTCGTGCCACAACTCAAGGATGAGGTGCTCATCCAACCACCTTGTGCCACCTCAAGGAGGCCTTCACGCCAACTTGTTGGAGCCATCCAACTTGTGCCACATCATGGGAGCCAACCATCTTGTGCCAACTCTCCTCATTTTGGGCGTCCAAGCTTGATGGTGGTTTGCCAACCATCTTGTGCCAACTCACCTCATTTTGGGCGTCCAACTTGATGATGGTTTTGGATGTTCACCTTGATGCCACATCACCCTTTGTACCAAAACACGAGTCAAGTCCAAATTCACCCCCTTGAAATTCGAGCTCTTCTCGAGGCTGGAACTAGACCAGTGATTGTCAGTAGGCGGTAGTCAAAGGGTTTTGGACTGCAGTACAAGTTAGCTTAAAATATAAAGTACGATGGTTCTAACCAACTGATCTCGACCTAGACCTTCCATTGGAGGTATTGGGTCGGATCTACGCTTAACGTCCTTGCTTCGCTTTCACACGAGCTTACCTTGTAGCCTCGCTTCCGGTCTTCACCCGAGTACCTCGGCTTCCTCCGAAATCCCTCTGGCGTTGCCCGACCACCTCGGTTCCCACCGGGTGTCGCAGACCTTCCGCTCAACTTTAGCATTTCTGCACACTTAATTGAGCTCGTAAGATAACAAATATACCCTTAACTATTGAGCCTTTTGCCATAATCAAAATACCGGTTCGACTTTGGTGCCCACTGCACCAACATGTCTCATGTCCCAATGAGATCTTACAATCTCCCCCTTGGTCCAAAGATACTTAGGATGCCTACCATCTTCCTAGTGATAAGTCCAATATCACTTAAGAGAGACAATCCCATTTACTCTCCCAATTTCCAAATTGGGTCTCTCAAAAGTCCCATCAATTTCCCAATTGATGTCATATTCTCCCAATAACTTCTCCTCTTCAAGGAGAAAAAACACATCCATCATCCCAAGATGGATACCTCCCCCTAAAGGCTTGCTCCCCCTTGACCATTGCACCAACAATGTCCTTGGGAAGTCCCTAAGCCAATAGGAACTCTAAACCATCAAAATTAAGGTTAGAAATTCAATATTGAACTTTCTAACACCTTAAAATTGATACAAGCCCTAAACACTTCTCCTAATCCATATCTAATGGATTTTCACCCTTTATAATGCTTCCCAAAGCATATCCTAGGGTTAGGAGTGATTAGGGACCATAAATCAGAAATAGTGAAATCGGGTTAAACAACAATGAAAGTGATTCAAATCACCGATCGACACTTCTCCATCACGATCGACAATTAATGAGCTGATCGATATCAAATTTCCGAATTTCAGTTATCAGAGTTGAATTTCAAAAAATCATAAATAATTATACGTATATCGAAAAATCACGAAATTTGATACGTATAATACCTATGACCAATACAATGGGTGAAAAATGTTTGAAAATTATTTTACCCATAAAATACTGAAATTG
The DNA here is from genome assembly GCA_025175895.1 of Wurfbainia villosa. NCBI lineage: Eukaryota > Viridiplantae > Streptophyta > Magnoliopsida > Zingiberales > Zingiberaceae > Wurfbainia > Wurfbainia villosa. The sequence goes on along the minus strand of CM046000.1, from coordinate 27,740,056 downwards.
GCACAAAGTTCAAAACCATTGAAATTTTTAATGTTTTGGTCCTACTTTGTATCAACTTCATCAATGGTGATTGCTATCAAAAGAAAGACTTCACCAAGGTTTTTCAAAATGATTTTAAAATGTTTTCAAAACCTTGTTTTGGATCATACTCCTTGGGCTCTATGTACATGACTTGTACACAAGCTTTCCCAATGATTCACAAATAGAATTAGATGAGTTTTAGTTCATCTAGATGCAAAAACTATGCACCTTGAACTTAACTCATATCCTAGCATCTCACATATATCTATGGTGTATAAATACACATACATGTCAATTAGATGTGAGATGTGGGTTTTGTTCTCCCTAAACTAGGGTTTCATGCATCTTCTAAAGCAACTCTACTTGATTCCCTTATAAATGGGACTTCAAGTCATGCCATAGTCTTTAAATCAATTTTAATCAAGTTAATGCATGAATGTATGATCATGGCAGAAATAATAGCATTATTAAAACATGGCCAATGATCATGATGTCATGGCATATGATAAAATTTAAAAACACATGACATTTAAAACCTTAAACCTAAGCATAATCATGACATATAAAAATGATTAAAAAGATATGATGTCATGGCATATTGCAATCAAGGCATGGCAAATAAAATATATAGGTATGGTAATACCTAAATTTTAATATTAATTGTCATTTGATATAATTAGATATATTTTGCCATATTATCATTAATCTCCCTAGTGTGCCAAAAACCCAAAATGGCACACTAACACTCTAAACCCTAATTGTGCCAATTTGATCATTTTATCAAACTTCATAACTAATATTGGCACATCCTAAAATCTTTTAGGATTATAATTCAACCCTATTTCCAAGGTATCCATAACCTTGAAAATAACCTAAAATGCCACCTTTATCATGGTTGAGTTAACTACCCATCCACTCAAGGTTGGCACATCCTAAACCCACCTAGCATGAATCAATCACGCTCTTAGGAACCCAAAACCGATTTGAGCTCCTAGGGTTAATTAGGTATTTCTTAGGGATAACCTCCCTAGATACCTTCCTAATGACCCTCCTAGGCTTGTTAGCCTTGGTCATTTGGGTCTTACCTAGGTTGACTCTAGGGGTAACTCCCCTTGCAACCTTCTTAGTGACCACCCTAGGTTTCCTAGAAACCCTAGCCACTAGGCACACCCTTTGGTCAACTCTAGGGATGACTTCCCTATTGACCTTGGTCTTCCTAGACCTAGTTTGTGTCCCATAATCAAATGGAACACTATGGTAAGCCACCTTAGGCTTAGGTTTTTGACCCAAACCCTTTTTGCCTTTGGTTGACTTTTGTCTTTTAGGTCCTACTTGTTGACTTTGATTATTTGACCTAAAAGTTTGACCAATTGACCCTTGCATTTGATTTTGCATAATGTTGAGGGTCTTTTCAAGTTTTTCAAGCCTTGACCTCAAGGCTTGATTTTCCTTTTCTAATATCTCAATTTTTGATTTTTCATTTTCTCTTGAGATATTTCTATTTCTAGGCATATGTCTAGATTTCTTAGCATTAAAGCCTAGATGTTCTCCTATTTTCTTAATGCTTTCCTTAGGTAATATATTTTTAGGGACATTAGTCCCAAATTTCTTCTTATTTCCTAAGTGAACACTCTTAGATCCTAGGCAAATATATCTATTATTTCTAGCATGCTTTTCATGTACAATAGCAAGACTATTAAAATTATTCCTAGCATGTTTCTTATCCCTAGAAATTGAAGGTGCATTAATAAATTTTACCTTAGGGTTTGCCTTGGAGGCTCCCCCTACTTGTGTTGCTCCTTCTTGCCCTTTCTTCTTTCCCCTTGGACATTGACTCCGATAATGTCCCTTTGAGTTGCACTTGAAGCATATAATATGCTCCTTGCTCTTTTGACTTGAGGGACCGGCATCCTTGGCCTTTGGTGCCGGTGGAGCTTTCCTAACCTTCTTTGGGCATTTGCTCTTGTAATGCCCATACTCCCTACACTCAAAGCACATTATATGATTTTTATTTGAAAATAAGGTGTTTGAGTTACCTAGGGTGGTGGTAGGTGCCGGAGTTGAATTTTGAGCTTCCTCATCTTAATCGAATGTTGAAGGCTCTTCTTGAGGTTGCTCCGGTGTAGAGGATGGTCTCTCCTCCTCAATCCTAGAAGTAGATGCTTCTTCCATCTCTTCTACTTCTTCTTTCTCCGATCCGGAAGTTGACTCCATCTCAACTTCTGATTCCTCACTTTCACTTGAGGATGAACTCTCCTCATGGAATCTTACCAATTTTCTCCATAGCTCCTTGGCATACATGTAATCCCCTAGCTTGCACAAAACATCATTAGGGATTAAATCTTCCAAAAGTTTCGTTACCTTAACTTAGGTCTTGAGCTTTTGGCTTTACTCTTGGGTCCACTTTTTCAATTTTAGGACATTTCCCTTCTTATCCCTAGGGGGTTCAAGGCCTTCAATGAGGATGAACCAATCCTCTATGTTCATCATCAAGAATGTTTCCATTTTTGCTCTCCACGCCGGAAAATCTTCTGGATCATATGGAGGTAGAGTATTGATATCCCATCCAAGCTTATCTTAGAATTCCATCTTCACCCTCTAGCCTTTTGTCTTAGCTCCGGGCGGTTAGTCCGTAGAAGAGCCCCGGGCTCTGATACCACTTGTTAGGTATATTGGAATGGCTAGAGAGGGGGGTGAATAGCGTCAATGGAATTCTTTCGCGTTTGTTTCTACAATTTCGTTAGCGCAACGGAAATAGAAAAGTAATAATGATAACGAAATGCACAACACGCTAACACAACGATATAATGTGGTTCGGAACCGCACGGTTCCTACTCCACGGATCGAGCTCTACGAGCTCTAGTGATGCACACGCACTCACTAATGACAAATACTCCTTCTCGACACAAGTCGGAGGTGGAGAAACCCCTTACAAGTAATCTTACAATAATAAGATATAAATACAAGCAATATACAATAATACAATGCAAAACTAGTAAAGAAAACAACTTTACAAATGCCTTTGGATTGCTTGCTTGTTGATCGCTTGAATCGTGGTTGAAGACCCTGATTTGCAACAGCAAATCGCCTCAAGACGTCCAAGAAATCGATTTTATTTTTCCTCCATCATGAGCTCCATATATAGCTTCAACCTGTGCTGGAAAAAGTCGATCAGTCGACTGATCGGGACCATCAGTCGACTGATGCCACTGTTGTCGTGAGACAACGGCTAGATCCACGCTGGATAAGTCCAACGGAACCTTCATCAGTCGACTGATCATGACCATCAGTCGACTGATGGAGCCTTCACTCGACCAGTCGAGTCTCGACTCCATTCTGTGCCCGAAATACCGAGCACCAGTCGACTGATCACACGATCAGTCGACTGCTCGAGCCATCAGTCGACTGCCCACCTCTGGCAGTCGACTGCTAGGCCATAACCCGCAGTCAAACCCTAGTTGACTCGGTCCAGTCGACTGCCACATGGCACCAGTCGACTGGCACACCTCAAACATGAGGTTTTAACCCAAGTATGGTTCCCCTATACTTGCTAGACCACTCTTAGCCTAGACCTAAGCCTTCTAGCCACCTCCATCAGCCTCACGCCTCTCGGATCCCTCCAAGTCATCCATGACTTGTTCATCCATCGCGCTAGCCTTCAGGTGCTTCCGTCGGCTATGTCATGCTAACGGTGTCTACACCGCCAAGGCACATTGGACTTATGCCGCCAAGAGTCCGCTTGGACTTTACGCCGCCAACCATTGGTCTTATGGTGCCAAGACTTCCGCTTGGACTTTACGCAGCCAATATCAAACCCCTTGGACTTCTCATGCCAAGACTCAAACTTGGACTTTCCCTTGCCAACCCATGTTGGACTTCTCATGCCAAGACCATGCTTGAACTTTCCTTGCCAAGACCCATGCTTGGACTTCCCTTGCCAACCCATGTTGGACTTCTCAAACGCCAAGACCCATGCTTGGACTTTCCTTGCCAACCCATGTTGGACTTTTCATGCCAAGACCATGCTTAGACTGTCCTTGCCAACCCATGTTGGACTTTACATTGCCAAGACCCATGCTTGGACTTTCCCAAATGCCAAGTGTCCAACTTGGACTTTCCATGCCAAGTACCCAAGACTTGGACTTTCCCATGACAATTACATTGTCATATATTTTTGTCGAACATCAAAACATCACTCGAGTCAAACTCGAGTCCTGATCAATCGTGACCTGGGCCGATTGCACCAACACACACGACCATTTCCACCCGTGACAACTATTTTTTTGTGCGAATAGACCCTTCATTCTTCTCATACTCTCAGGTGATTTTGATTTTTTCCAAATGGGCTTACGCAATTCGAGCATCTCCAGTAACTAAAATACTAAATCTAGAGTCACGTGTGGATTCCAAAGTTCTAGACTACTAGGATGAATCATAACTATTTATGTAATGGATTCTCCCCTTCAGAATATTCGTCAAGTGTTGGTGTAAAAATAAAGCTAATCAGTGCAAGTCTAGAACATTCATTTAAGTAGATAAAATAAAATACCACGAGATAAATGAAGTTAAGCTACCTACAGAAACAATTCATGAAGAGATCTTAAAAAAATATTACTGAGATAGCTTAACGATAGCAAAAACTAAGTGTTGAAATGAATACTCTATACATGAACAAATGAATGCAAAATAAAACTAAAATGAAAGAATCAAGAAAGAAAGTACTTCTAGCAACAAAACATATCAAAACTTAGAGTCCCCCCCCAGACTTGTATGAAACAATACCTCTAATATGGTGGCCGAGGTGGGAAGTCCAGTAGTCTCGGGATGTCGGGGTCCTGAGAAAATCTGGTGCTCAGGCGCTGATGCCACATGTACATGTTGTCGATCTGAGAGCTGGTGGATGTAGCAGCTGCTATGTGCTCCTCCTCCTGGGCCCACTGGGTCTACTGGGCACGCATGTGCTGCCGAACCTCCTAGCGATATGCGGCCTCTTCCTGGAAATAGATACGGGCCTCGTTGTAGGACTCCTCGGCCCATTGGAAGTGCTCCCGTAAGACCTGAAACTCTGCCTGCATATAAGTGCTTTGCTCCTCCCATCGCTGCCTCTACGTCTGCTACTCGGCGTATATGAAGTCGAGGCATGATCGAAACTTGGAGAAATCATAGGCGGATGTACCTGCATCCTGCTCAAAAGTAGAAAAAAATGTATGTGCAAGTGTAGACTCAAAAGTGAATTCACACGGCCAGGCCTATTGGGAAAATTCTAGATCTGATGTTCACAACATCGCGGGCGAATACTTCGCACAACCGCAGCGGAAACAATAATTATACCGGATCCCACCACAGATCCATGCAAAACTATATAAGTCATTTTCTTTAATCTAGTCTAGATCTTATCTAGATGAGGAATATACCTTTGATGCGTGCCCTTCGCAATCCCGCTTTTCCAAAAGCTGTCAGATCTCAATACGATAAGGGTAATCGTATATCTATGGTATCCACACTGACACCCACACGATTTGGAGTCACGTTGTGCTAGCAACCCCTAGCAAAACGCCAAGAACTCTTTGGAAGAAGAAGGAGAGGAAGGAGGAGATAAGAGAACTCTTTCTCTTGGTCCTTTTGGCTTGCACGCCCAAACACAAAAACCACACAATTGTCATTCACGTTCAACACCAAAAGGCCATTTAAACCATTAGCCATCAATGCCATTTTCTTCCCATTAAGGACTCTCTTAATACCAAGACCCTTGGTATTCCCTTCTTTAATTCTCATCATGAATACCAAGCCCTTTGGTATTCCTATGCATGATTAATCAAATTAATCATGCATGATGATGAATCATCTTCCATGGTTCAACTTGAGTCTAACTCAAGTTTAACTAGTTTGAGTCTAACTCAAATCTTTGCCATATGCTCAATTGTACTTTTAGTCCAACCAAAAGAAACCATCTCCAAAACAGAATGCCATTTGTGTGTGACCCTATAGGCCCTTGTAACGTTGGCAATGTATCTAAAATCATTTTAGATACATAAGCAATAAGCGACATCTAGCAATACATTATTATTACCTAAGTTACAAGATCGTCGAGATCCGACAACCTTTTCATGACTATTATCATGTACAACTGTGTCCTTCTATCTCTGATATCTTAGATCGATCAATGAGGCATAGACCATGTCATCCCCTTATCAATCTTTATGTTTCTTGATTCCCAAGTAGACTCACTCAAACAAATGAGCTCAATATCTCATATTGACTCATTTGAGCATGACCATGCTGTTGGGTTTCCGACACCGCGGCGTGTGTGTGTTCGATCATGTTTCGTAAACATGTGCACAGCGGAAGCAACAAAAATAATAAATATTCCTATTTATTACAACACACACAACACACGCATGCTATTACAACAAGTGTAGACATAACCGTAAATTAAAATTGCAATAAAAGAAATTAAACTACGTTATACCTTCCGTATGACGTGTAGCGGGAACGGCATCAACCGGAACGATTCTCATAAGAATCGTCTCTATCCGTATCCACGCCGAGCTCCTCGGGATGACTTCGCCAAGCCACGAGCTTCGTCTTCGTACGGGTTACTAGCCTCGTGTTGAAGACGACGTGATCGAGAGATGATCACGGTCCGAATCCAAATTCGGACCTAAAACAAGTCCTCAAGACTTGCTTCTCCGGAGAGGTATTCGTCAACCGATTGACGAATCCTTCGTCCTCCACCTCAGAGGATTACCGGAGATCAAATCCCCGGTATGTTATCCGCTGTCGGAGCACTAACCGTCGTCCAAACGACGCTCCGACGAGAGGAGAAGAAGCTGTCCAGAAAACTGGACAGCTTTGGTGGAGGAAATAGGCGCCGGCTAAAGAAGAGATGGAGGCTCACCTTTACATCGAACCCAAGGGAGATCACGAGGGTCGCCGGAGGTTCACCGCCAAACTTGGACGCCGACAAGGAGATGGCAGCAGCTCAATCAAGTTGGGCGGCAGCCCTTGTTGTTGACGCCAACAACAAGGAGGATGGGTTGGGCGGCCACTAATTGGATTCTCATTAGGGTTAGGGTTTAATCCCTATTTTATAGAGAACTAATTCTCTTAATGGTTAATGGATCATATCCATAAAGCCCGTTAACCCGCTCCATTAAGATAAGTTAAAATAAACCAAACCATGATGGTTTATTTTAAGTTAAAACGAACCGAACCAACCTTTGGTTCATTCGTTTAATATAAACCAAACCCTTAGGTTTATTCTCATCCATTGGATTAGGACCAAACCATTTTGGTCCATCCATTATGTCTTCATAAGACACGGCCCATCCACGCTTCCATTGCGACTGAAACAATTTCATGCTCGCTTTATGTTTGGTCCAACCAAACATAGTTTCTCTCGGTCTGAGAATCCCATTCTCAAGCTCGTTTTAAATCCTTTGGATTACACTCGTTGCAGCGTGTGACCAAATAGGTTCTCGGTTTATGTTGGCCGCCTATAATTAACCATTAATTATAGAGCGATCATGAGTGGCACCTAGTAGTACATCATGATCCCCAATTAACCGAAAAGATCAACTTGATCCGTAACTATTTCTCAAACCCTTCAAGAGCTTCGAAATGAATCGTGCCCCATTCCCTTCACTCATCTTATACCCACTTGGTTCTGTGACATGGTCTATTGTGTCACCTCACTAGGGTCCGACTATGTCACACCTAGCCCAAGTATCATTTCCTCGCCCTACGGATTCTAGTTACTCCACATGTATCAAGAGTACCTTACTCTAAACATGTATTGCTTTCCAAAGACTTTAGTAACAATCCGACGAGAGGCCATGGGTATACATCTCCTCGCAAGGAGTGGTGAATCCTTTATAGGCTATTCAAACACCTTCGATCACTTGACTTATACCCAATCATCCGGGTCCACATCTCCTTAGAGATGTTTGCTTAAGATGTCAAAGCATAAGTCTCCATGATCAAGATGACTTGAATACCGCAAGTCAAAGGAACATCGCACTTAAGCCACAGTAAGAACTTCATTGACATATCTATATATGCAGAGAACCATATGAAGTCTTACGGCTGGTCACTCCAATGAACTAGTTACCATAACTAGCATCCACGATCAACTCCGGACATCACTATGTCTCCAGCCAGTGAGAATCAGCTGCTTGGATACACCAAGGAGTATACCTCGTGCTAGTCTTGACAGAATTGATGGTGTCCAAATCCATCAATTCATCGACTAGGGATAATTCCGATACATCACAATTACACATGTAGAGATACTCACTAGTTGTGATCCAATCACAAATTCTCTCATGCTGTGAATCGTATCGTGGACATTCAAGAAATGAGTTTAAGATCCAATCAAATACATAAAACATGTATACTCAAATAGTGAATCTTCATTTATCATATAAATGGTTCATACATAAGGCGATTGCCTTAGGACATCTCTCATATATTACTAACAGACTCCCACTTGGCCTAATGCCAATCGCTATGGTATCCAATACCATAAGCACCAACATGACCCTCAAACTTACTTTGAGGTAATGCTTTAGTCAAAGGATCCGCTAAGTTCCTTTCAGTGGGAATTTTCTCGATTTGTATTTCATTCCTACTGATGATCTCTCTGATAAGATGATAGCGGCGACGCACATGTTTGGATCGTTGATGAGACCTTGGCTCTTTTGTTCGCAATTGCTCCATTGTTGTCGCATGAGACCGGTATTGCTTCAACAATGGCGGAATCACACCAAGTTCATGAACGAACTTCTTGATCCAAACCGCTTCTCTTGTCGCTGCCGCAATATATTCTGCCTCGGGTAGAATCCGCTACTGATCCTCTTGTTTGGAACTTTTCCAACTCATCGCGCCCCATTCAAGGTGAACACGTATCCGCATCGAGACACGGAATCATCCTTGTCTGTCTGAAGCCGCATCTGATACCCGCGTATCACCATGTCCCTTCTCCATATATTAGAGCACATCCTTAGTTCTTCTCAAGTACTTAAGGATCGTCTTAATAGCCAATGATCCATTCTCGATCGATCGTATCTCGCCGTGACACTCGTGAGCATACGATACATCGGGCCTCGTACATAACATAGCATACATGATAGATCCTATTGCGGATGCATAGGGAATCTTACTCATGCAAATCCTCTCGTCTTCTGTGCGCGGACACAAAGACTTCGAAAGGTGTACACCATTCCTGATGGGCAGATAACCTTTCTTGGATTCCGACATGCTAAACCTCTTTAGCACTCGGTCTATATATGTAGACTGCGAAAGACCAAGCAACCGTTTCTATCTATCTCTATAGATCTTAATCCCAAGGATGTAGGTTGCTTCTCCCAGGTCTTTCATGGAGAATGTCTTGGATAACCAAACCTTAATCGAATCGTAAGATGGACACATCATTTCCTATAAGTAATATTTCATCGACATACAATACTAGGAACACGACTGCCCTCCCACTGACCTTCTTGTACACAAAAGGGTAGTCTGGATTTTGTGAGAATTCAAACTTTTTGATCGCCTCATCAAAACGGATATTCCAGCTCGGATGCTTGCTTCAATCCATAAATGGATCGCCGCAATTGCATACCTTGGTTTTATCAACCGATGTGAAACCTCAGTCGTATCATATACACGCCCTCGAGCAAGTTTCCATTAAGGAAAGTCGCTTACATCCATCCGCCATATCTCATAATCATAATGAGCCGCTATGGCCGTGAGCATCCGAATGGATTTAAGCATAGCTACAAAGTAATAGGTTTCGGCCATAATCAACACCTTGTTTTTGACGCATATCCTTTCGCCACCAATCTAGCCTTATAGGTAATCACATTACCATCCATGCCGGTTTTCTTCTTGAAACCCACTTGCACCCTATAGGCTTTATGCCTTCACCAAGTTCCAAACTTGGTTTTCATACATGGAATCCATTTCCGACTTCATGGCACCAAGCCACTTATCCCTTTCTGAACTTGTCAGCACTTCTTCATAACTGGTAGGCTCCTCATCATCAATGAGTAACACATCGTTCGATTCACTTACGAGAAATCCATATCTCTCAGGAATATTGCGTGTTCTACCAGATCTACGAAGATGTGGTGTTACAATAGGTCCTGCTGATTGCTCATCACTATGAGTTTACCGTCAGTGCTTCACCGTGTATCTCATCAATGTCTATTTGAGTCTCTCGAGCCTCCTCAAGCTCGACGACACTCCCACTGTTTTCTTGCAAGAGAAACTCTTTCTCTAGAAACACAGCATGCCTTGAAACAAACACCTTTTGTTCCACAGGATGATAGAATTGGTAACCCTTTGTTTCCTTAGGGTATCCAATAAATAGACATTTATCAGACTTAGCATCCAGTTTGTCTGATACAGTCCGCTTCACATAAGCAGGACAACCCCATATCTTCAAGTAAGATACATGAGGTTTCTTACTAGCCCATATCTCATATGGAGTAGTAGAGACTACCTTGGTAGGCATTCTGTTTAACAAGTAAACAACTGTCTGAAGTGCATAACCCCAAAAGGACTTGGGAAGAGTCGCATGATTCATCATTGACCTGACCATGTCCAACAAGGTCCGGTTACGCCTCTCAGATACACCATTATGCTGTGGTGTATAGGGCGGAGTCCATTGAGACAATATTCCATTGTCTCTTAGATAATCAAGAAACTCTTGACTTAAGTATTCACCACCTCGATCCAATCGAAGTATTTTAATACTTTTGTCATGTTGTTTCTCTACTTCATTTCTGAATTCTTTGAACCTTTCAAAGGCTTCAGACTTGTGTTTCATCAAGAACACATACCCAAACCGTGAGTGATCATCGGTGAAGGTAATGAAGTAGCTATAGGCTCCTAATGCTTGAGTTGACATAGGTCCACATACATCGCATGTACTAGACCTAGTAACTCTCCCACTGCTCACCTTTCCAAAGTAACTTAGTCATCTTGCCTTTCAAGCATGATTCGCATGTATCGTATGAATCCAATTCAACGATTCCGAATTCCACATCGGTAATTCGACATGCTTTCTTGCTTATATGGCCAAGACGACAATGCCACATATAGGAGTCTATGTGATTATCCTTTCGAGCACGCTGTTGCTCGCTTCGATATTGAAAATGTCACCGGATACGCCCAACGATAAATGCCATTACTCAAAGTTCCAGTTCCATAAAGTACGCCATTCAAAGTTATATAACAACAATTGTTACTAAACGTTAAATGGAAACCATTTCTATTTAAGCAGAAATAGAAACAATGTTCTTTATTAGAGAAGGAACATAATAGCAATTGTCCACAAGACTAGTCCACTAGGAGCTTCAAAGAAATAAGTTCCGATGGCGATCGCAAAGAACCTTTGCTCCATTGCCAACTCGCAAATTTGACTCTCCGACAAGTCTTCTTCTATTCCTTAGCCTGTATGTCATTACATATATGTGAGCTACACCCAGATCCAATACCCAAGTGTCTAAGGAAATAGAATGACAATCAATAACGAAGATACCAAGAGGATGGGGCATCGGATGCCTTCTTCTTCTTCATGGACTCAAGATAAATCTTGCGCTTTCTTCGCTGGGCCTTCCTTGCCACAGTGATGGCAAGTGCCCTTTATTGGTTCCGCCTTCTTTGCCTTTTCTTTCCTTTCTTCTCGCTCTTTTCCTTCCTCTTAGAACCTTTCTTTGAGGAATCAACTATGAACCGCCTTCTCCTCATGCTTCACAGAAGGCTCCACAGTCTTCAGCATATTGAGGAGCTCGGGAATGGTGGATTCCAATTTGTTCATCCGATAGTTCATCACAAATTGCGAGAAACTCTTGGGCAAACAATGCAGAATTAAGTCAATACTTAACTCATGATCCATCACAAAACCGAGGGTAGCTAGCTGCTCGATGTACCCGTTCATCGTTAGCACAAAGCGTACTGAGCAGACGAACCTTCTTGCATCTTCGTGGTGAAGAGGAGCCTAGAGACCTCGAACCTTTCGGATCTCGCTTGCTCATCGAACAACTCATGAAGATGGAAGACCATAGTGTTAGCATCCATATGCTCATGCTGCTTCTGCAGCTCAGGTACCATCGCCGCTAGCATGATGCAACTCGCCACTCGAGACCGCCACATGCTTCGATAGACCAACATTTGTCGAGTTGCATCGTCCTTAGGACGGTCAGGAAGAGGCTCTTCAAGGACATATGCAAGCTTTTCCGCCTTGAGAACAATTCTCAGGTTTCTAAGCCAGTCCAGGAAGTTAGGCCCAGTCAGTTTGTTCGAATCCAAAATAGTGTGCAAATTCAAAGACGTCATGATCAATTTATTGACCTAGAAATACAAAACGAGCATATATGAGAAAATGATTTTAAAATGCATCAATATACATTTATAAATCCCATTCATTTTTCGAATTCAAAAACCCCAAAATCACTTCGGGAGATCGTAGGTCCATCTCCGAATGGGCTGATATCCATCATAGATAAGAACAACCTTGGAGTGAGTCCAACAAGCCATTCTTAGCTATGATGGTGGGTATCAAGTATACCGATTACATATCATGTATATGTAACTATCACAATGTGCTATCAACTAATTGAATGTTTACACATACATTGGGTTGTTAACACATTAACAAGTATGCATCATATGCATAGCACCCAACTTCACCTCTCACATCGACCTTGGAGTGAGTCCAACAAATCGATGCTCCAAGTTAAAGCCGACCCATTAATCGCGAAATAGTTTTAATATGGTTAGAGCGCATTCAACCAATTAGCCAGGCTTGGAGTGAGTCCAACAACCCAAACTAACGATTGACCTCTGACTCTTACCATATTAGAGTTAAACTATTCCAATGATTTGAACATGTTCAGGTTCGAGCCGTGCTTGGAGTGAGTCCAACAACCCAAACAAGAAACAGAACTCTGGTTCTAACCATATTAATGGAAGGTGTAGGCTTTAATATTGAGTTAGGGTTTTATGTCTCATCCTCTTTGCATGCAAATAACTATTATCTACATGGCATGACATACATGGCATACATCTACATGTCACGACACGCATGGCATAATGTTATGCATCTAATGCAATTACATGGCATACAATTATGTCATGTACATAATTTCCTTATTTGTCATAACTATTTATGGAAATAAAATATGTTTAAGATTTGATTCTTCAAATCAAATCATAATTAAATTAGGAAACAAATTTCCAAATCTAATCACATATTTTATTCATGGAATTATTTGATTAAGGAAAATCTATTTAGGAAACCAATTTACTAAATCTTTAAAACTACTTATGGAAATAAAATATTTTAAGATTTGATTTCCCAAATCAAATCATGATTAAATTAGGAAACAAATTTCCAGAATCTAATCAAATATTTTATTTATGGAAAATATAAATTTCCATAAATACTTCCAACTTTCCAAAAGTGGAAGATTCCCATAAATACTTCTAGACTTTCCAAAATTGAAAAATTTCCATAAATACTTCTAAATTTCCAAAATTTAGAAAACTTCCAGAAATACATTATGACTATCGCAAAACCATTTTACGATTATGTCGAAACACAACCTGGGCTCTGATACCACTGTTGGGTTTCCGGCACCGCGGCGTGTGTGTGTTCGATCATGTTTCGTAAACATGTGCACAGCGGAAGCAACAAAAATAATAAATATTCCTATTTATTACAACACACACAACACACGCATGCTATTACAACAAGTGTAGACATAACCGTAAATTAAAATTGCAATAAAAGAAATTAAACTACGTTATACCTTCCGTATGACGTGTAGCGGGAACGGCATCAACCGGAACGATTCTCATAAGAATCGTCTCTATCCGTATCCACGCCGAGCTCCTCGGGATGACTTCGCCAAGCCACGAGCTTCGTCTTCGTACGGGTTACTAGCCTCGTGTTGAAGACGACGTGATCGAGAGATGATCACGGTCCGAATCCAAATTCGGACCTAAAACAAGTCCTCAAGACTTGCTTCTCCGGAGAGGTATTCGTCAACCGATTGACGAATCCTTCGTCCTCCACCTCAGAGGATTACCGGAGATCAAATCCCCGGTATGTTATCCGCTGTCGGAGCACTAACCGTCGTCCAAACGACGCTCCGACGAGAGGAGAAGAAGCTGTCCAGAAAACTGGACAGCTTTGGTGGAGGAAATAGGCGCCGGCTAAAGAAGAGATGGAGGCTCACCTTTACATCGAACCCAAGGGAGATCACCGGAGGGTCGCCGGAGGTTCACCGGCCGAAACTTGGACGCCGACAAGGAGATGGCAGCAGCTCAATCAAGTTGGGCGGCAGCCCTTGTTGTTGACGCCAACAACAAGGAGGATGGGTTGGGCGGCCACTAATTGGATTCTCATTAGGGTTAGGGTTTAATCCCTATTTTATAGAGAACTAATTCTCTTAATGGTTAATGGATCATATCCATAAAGCCCGTTAACCCGCTCCATTAAGATAAGTTAAAATAAACCAAACCATGATGGTTTATTTTAAGTTAAAACGAACCGAACCAACCTTTGGTTCATTCGGTTAATATAAACCAAACCCTTTGGTTTATTCTCATCCATTGGATTAGGACCAAACCATTTTGGTCCATCCATTATGTCTTCATAAGACACGGCCCATCCACGCTTCCATTGCGACTGAAACAATTTCATGCTCGCTTTATGTTTGGTCCAACCAAACATAGTTTCTCTCGGTCTGAGAATCCCATTCTCAAGCTCGGTTTAAATCCTTTGGATTACACTCGTTGTGCGTGTGACCAAATAGGTTCTCGGTTTATGTTGGCCGTCTATAATTAACCATTAATTATAGAACGATCATGAGTGGCACCTAGTAGTACATCATGATCCCCAATAAACCGAAAAGATCAACGGTTGATCCAGAACTATTTCTGAAACCCTTCAGTAGCTCGAATGAATCGTGCCCCATTCCCTTCACTCATCTTATACCCACTTGGTTCAGGACATGGTCTAGTGTGTCAGTCCCCACTAGGCTGACTATGTCACACCTAGCCCAAGTATCATTTCCTCGTCCTACGGATTCTAGTTACTCCACATGTATCGAAGAGTACCTTACTCTAAACATGTATTGCTTTGGCCAAAGACTTTAGTAACAATCCGACGAGAGGCCATGGGTATACATCTCCTCGCAAGGAGTGGTGAATCCTTTATAGGCTATTCAAACACCTTCGATCACTTCGACTTATACCCAATCATCCCGGGTCCACATCTCCTTAGAGATGTTTGCTTAAGATGTCAAAGCATAAGTCTCCATGATCAAGATGACTTGAATACCGCAAGTCAAAGGAACATCGCACTTAAGCCACAATAAGAACTTCATTGACATATCTATATATGCAGAGAACCATATGAAGTCTTACTACCGTCACTCCAATGAACTAGTTACCATAACTAGCATCCACGATCAACTCCGACATCACTATGTCTCCAAACAAGGAGAATCACCGCTTGATACACCAAGGAGTATACTGTGTTAAATCTGATGAATCGATGGTGTCCAAATCCATCAATTCATCGACTAGGATAATTCGATACATCACAATTACACATGTAGAGATATCACTAGTTGTGATCCAATCACAAATTCTCTCATGCCGTGTGAATCGATCGTGACATTCAAGAAATGAGTTTAAGATCCAATCAAATACATAAAACATGTATACTCAAATAGTGAATCTTCATTTATCATATAAATGGTTCATACATAAGGCGATTGCCTTAGGACATCTCTCATATATTACTAACACATGCATTTCGTGGTCCTACTCTATCAAGAGGCCAAAGATATCACTCCCGTCATATGGGAGGGATAGATCCCATCTACATCACACACATCCCTCCGCATAATTCGTTACATACCCAATGATCACCGTTATAGTGCACCCTGTTAAGGTGTGATGTTAGACGATACCAAAATATGTAACTCCTTATGTAGGGAATCGTAGTGACTTCAGGTCTAAGGACTATTCATACCAATAGTCACATGAGAAAATATATGACACTTATATAACGATCCATGACACTATCTCATGGTGGGTCAATTCAGTATATATATTCTCTAATATATATACCCATGTGTCAATGCGATATCACATATCCATGACTTGTGAGATCAAGTCATCCATTGACCTACATGCTAGTCTCAATGTATTAATATTGCCCTTGTCTATTAATACTTGACTAGGAATATTAAGAATAGTGTTCTCTACAGCTTCTCATAATCAATTCTACCAATTGATATACTGTAGATTAGAACCTACTATTCAAGGGCATTATTATATTTATTTTAGATGGCACATGCATAAAGTAAATATAATAAACAATCTTTGCCTTTTATTAATGAAACATGATACACATGATCCCTAATCAATTATCTCATGATTGGCACTAAGGGCTGACACTAACAAGGCCATGTACCCCTCTATTTCTCTCCCAGAGCACATCAAGGTCTGAATTCTCCCATATGCCTTGCCGTGTGGGCCTCTCCTCATGGGGTATGGCCGTGTGAAACTACACGACCACCCATACCCCTATTGTAGGCTCAAAACGATTTTTGTTTCTACATAGCAGGTTCTTTCTAATCCAATTTTATTTGCAAAAAATGCTGACTGACATAAATCAAAGTTTAAATTACACAAATGAATGCAAATAAAAAAATGCATAAACTAAGCTTGGGTTATCTCCCAAGAAGCGCTTTGTTTAAGGTCTTTTAGCTCGACCATACTCCATTATTTCAACTCGGCTCCAGAGGCTCCGTAAACCTCCCTTCATTCGTCTCGAAATCTATATTTTCTGGTGAAGTGGTCGTCATCCTGCACGAGGTATACCCATCTATGAAGGGAGACTTACACTTTGATAGGTTGACTATGATGATCTCGTCATCTACTTCCAAGGAGACTTTATGTGCCTTCACATCTATGCATGCTCCCATAGTCGCCAGAAAGGGTTTCCCTAAAATGATGGGATTCTGAGGGTTTGGTCATGTGTCCAGTATGATAAGATCTGTGGGTATGACAAAATTCTCAACCACCATAGGTACATGTTCTAACGTGGCCATGGGCTCCTTGATCGTGTTGTCCCCCATGCGAATACCTATACCCATCGGTTGTATACCACTTAGTCCCATCTCAAGGTAGAATGCGTAGGGAATCACACTAACTGATGACCCTAGATCGCACAGTGCTTCATCGAAACTCTCACTATAAATCATGCAGGGTATAACAAATTCACTAGGGTCCTCTAGCTTGGGTGTGATTTTATCTTCAATTTCAGCCTGATTTGCCAAAGTCAAAATCATGGCTGCACATCCCTTAGTGAATATATTTTTCTATCCTACTCCCTCACTGTATAATCCTTCTTCCTTAACTTGATTTTTCTCAGTTGATGTTGGAGAGCTATCCATGGTTTGTGACATGGTCTGGGCTATTTGAGCCACTTGCATTTCTAGCATTTTAGTGCGACTTGTGAGTCCATCGACAAAGGCCTTCAACTCCCTAAGTGCCTCTTCAGATCTTTGATGTTGGCATTGGAATTCTGCATTGGCCTTTGTTTGGGTAGCAATAAAGTCTTCAATCATTAGTTCTAGCCTAGATTTGGGTGGTTGCTCCTGCCCGCTACCCTGTTGTTGCCCATATTCTCCCGATTGTTGGAAATTTCCCGCATTATTCCTATAGGAAAAATTCGGATGGCTCCTCCATCTGGGGTTGTAGGTGCTTGAATATGGGTTGTTGGCCCTTTGGTTGTGGTTGCCAACCACGTCAACATGCTCAATTTTCTCTTTGTAGTTACCCTGCCCTACATAGTAGTTCTCCTGATACGCTGCTACTGCCTCTCTGAAAATAGTGGCCGCACATGCAGATGCAGGGGTTAAAGATTCAAACTGTCTGCTTGGCGCATCCATTCTTGCTGCCAAGTGGTCGATGGAGTTGACAGCATATCGACCGGCTGTAGGTGCTGGGTGACTACACTCGGAAGCCCATTGATGGTGGTCCTGAGCCACCTCTTTGATAAGCTCCTCTGCTTCCTCGATTCTTATTCATTAAGGCACCTCCTACAGCAGAATCAAGGGACACCTTAGTGGCATACGTGATCTCATTATAGAATATGTGGATCACCAGCCACCTCTCTTGACCATGATGGGGGCATTCATAGATCAACCCTTTGTAGCGATCCCAGGCTTCGAACAAGGACTCCCCTTCTTTCTGGCGGAAGCTAGTGATCAAGTGACGCATGTGAGCAATCTTACTTGGTAGGAAAAATTTATTTAAGAACTGTTGCTCACATTGCTCCCACATGGTGATGCTTCTTGAAGGAAGGGAGTGGAGCCATGTCTTCGCCTTATCCCGCAATGAATGGGAATAGGCTCAGACGGATCGCATCAGCTGGTCCTCCATTGAGTTTCATCGTCGAGCATATCTCCAAAAAGGTCTCTAGGTGCCGGTTTGGGTCTTCAGTTACAACACCCCCAAATTGGCTCTGCTGGACCATGTGTATAAGCGCAAGTTTCAGTTCAAAGTTGTTGGCTGAGATTGATGGTCCAGTTATGCTTGGTCTATATCCTCTAGCATTTGGGGCTGCATAGTCTCACAAAGGTCAACTACCTAAGTTTACCACAGATGCGTCTAGATCCTCCATGCCTTTCTGTTCAGCTCTCCTGTGATGGTAGGTTCTTTCGATTTCTGGGTCTATCGGAAACAAATTTTTCGATCCTAAACATCTACGCATACGAAGAATTGAGCCACTTAATTAGGAGTATACATACTGCTTAAAGACAAATAGGAAATAAAGTGTCTGTCTTACGAAATTAAATGAAGAAGAACTAAAGTAAAAGATAATTACTAAAACTGATTTAAACCTAATCTAAATAGTAAAAACCTAAAACTGAGATAAAATAAATTAGAACAAATCTACCCTAAGTTCGATCCAACTATCCACTTCTTGATTCAATATCGAATCAATCAGTCCCCGACGACGGCGCCAAAAACTTGATGCACGAGAACGCGACCTAAAATCTTATGACGGGATCCACCGAGGACTCAGAGTGCGCGCTCACACTCAACGCCCGCAAGTACATGGATGTCATCAAGTAATAAATAGATTATTGATCCCATAGAGACTGAGATTCGAGTACCGATTGTTCAGTGGGTGTTGTTGTTCGGAGTAAAATTCTAAGGGTTGTGGTTGCAAGGTTGATGGTGGTCCTAACTCAAATACGGTGTCACACGGAGGAAGTAAAGGTTGGTTCTAGGTTCAAAAAGGGATTCTAGGACTTCGGTTTCACTTGTGCGACATGGAACATGCAATCAATTAATTGTTGATTGGTTCTCTAATTAATGTCTTGTGGAAGGGACATCATGCCCTTTCCCGATGAGCTTTCACTTCTATAGGGAACTACCCATACCTAACCAGGCCGACCCTTTCATTAAAATAGGATAGACGGTACGAGGATGCCAGATCAATCCCTATGAAGAGTTGGAACATGTCTCATTCCCTACTCTTTCATACTCTTCTACCTATGGTTACCGGAGATGAGGACAACCACTAGGTTCCTACTTAGTTCTCCTAGATATTTGATACCAGGGCTGTCACCCCTTGTATCGGCTATGCACAATAGATAGAAACCAAAACATAAATCTTCATCAAATCAAACCAACATAAATTGCGAATAAAAATCCATTAACAGAATTAACATTTGACTAGCATGTTCTACGTTACACAAGCTACTCTCTAATCCTAGAATCGAAGATTTTACTCCATAGATGGAAAAGAAGGGACACAAGGCATAATAGAATTAATCATTACAATGCAAAAGATGAATGGGAATTGAATTACAGTGCTCTTGGTCCTTCTCTTCGATGTCGGAGCATAGTTTACGATCCTCTTGCCATCTCCTTCCTCCCCATTGAGAGTTTCTGATGCTTTTTAGGTCACCGATATGTCGTCCCAGCTGTCCTACCTCCCCCCTAGGGTTTGGGTATGACTTTCCTTTTATATACATGAAGCTGGTGCTCCGAAGCCACGAAAGAACCCTAGTCGCGTCAAAATAATCCAGTGCCACACGACCATATTGATTCACACAACCAGGCTATGTGTGGTGCTGGGTGGCCAAATCCGTGGTTTGGACAAGTCCGTGTGGATTAACATGGCTAGGTCGTGTCCCCTTCTATTCCACCTGCCAAATGTCTTCCTTTTGCTCCAAAAACATGTCGTTTTCCCTGTAAAATACTATCATGCACACAAAAGTACAACGATCAGATCTCCGAACCAGAAAATAGGGAATGCATGTAAAACAAAGTGAAATATGCATGAAACAAGTATGAAATGTAATGAGATATGAGCAAAAACAACTCCTAAAACCCTATATGTTTTGCTCACATCAATTTGTGATCTAACTGTGAATGTGTTAAGTGACAAGAAAATCTTGTTGGGAGTATGGGGAATACAATCAAAGTCCCACATTGGTAAGACATGGAAAAGATCATGTGCTTATAAGAAAAAAAGATATCTCCATTGGCATGAGGCCTTTTGGGTAAAGCCCAAAAATAAAACCATGTGGCTTAGGCCCAAAGTGGACAATATCATGTCATTGTGGAGATATGTGGATATTATAAGTACTAACAATTGGTATCAGAGCCATGGTCCATGTCAAGCCATGAACCTCGAACGAAGGAAGTTGAGCTCCCACGTCCGGATCAAGAGAACCAGACATCAGGAAGGAAGTCTAGTTGGGTCGGGGGGACCGAACAACTGGTAGGAAGTCCTGGTGGGTTGAAGATCGGACATCAAGCAGAGAAAATCCTTCGAGGAGGGATAGGCTTGAGGGGGGGCCCAATGTGGTCCTTCGTTTGAGGGGGGGATTGTTGGGAGTATGGGGAATACAATCAAAGTCCCACATTGGTAAGACATGGAAAAGATCATGTGCTTATAAGAAAAAAAGATATCTCCATTGGCATGAGGCCTTTTGGGTAAAGCCCAAAAATAAAACCATGTGGCTTAGGCCCAAAGTGGACAATATCATGTCATTGTGGAGATATGTGGAGCTTATAAGCACTAACAAATCTAAGTATGAAGACTTGGTAAAGAGATGTCCAAGTGTGAATCTTGGCAAGTAAAGTCCAAGGGAAGGTCTTGGCACCATAAGTCCAAGCATATAGTCTTGGAGGTGTTAAGTCCAAGCGGACCTTGGCAAAGGAAGTCCAAAGGTGAGGTCTTGGCAACATAAGTCCAAGTATGTAGTCTTGGTGGCGTAAAGTCCAAGCGGACCTTTGGCAAAGAAGAAGGCCAAAGCATGACAAAACCTAAGGAAGCTTTTGAAGGAAAGCACAAGAATGGAATCGTGGACTCGGAGGAATCTTGGAGGTGCAAGGATGATGGAGAAGCTAGAAGGATAAGTCTAGGCTTAGGGTATGGTTTCAAGTATGAATTAGTCATACTTGAGGTATGCCAGTCGATTGGCATATTGTGTCAGTGAATTGGTCTCGAGTGTTCAACACTCGAGGATCTAGAAGATATTGTCAGTCGACTGGGATTATGTCCCAGTCAACAGTGGTAGTCAACTACGGACCAAACTTGTTAGGGCAATCTCTTGCCATGATAAGGTTTTGATGTGTGTGGCAAAGGTTTTAAGTTAGTGTGTTATGTTGATTTGATATGTGCGTTGAAGTCGTGCAGGACTTAGTAATTCGCACATGGAGCCGTGGCAAGTTTCACATCTCATGACTCATGCCTTGAGTCGATGAAGGATAGCTTTGCGGAAGCCGTGCGCTTGGAGCATCCGAGGGACCGCCGGACGAGGAGCTTGGAGTGAAGCCAGAGGAAGTAGACTTCAAGGCAAGAGACACGAAGGAGCATTGCAGAGCCGTGCGGCTGATGCTGCCGAGGGACGTGGCTACGAACGAAGAGAACTTCGAAGGCGAGAGACTCTGAGGGATGAGAGTGAGTGATTGTAACCCAGGAAGGGTAGCTCTTAGGTGAAACTTGGCCATTTGGCCAAGTATCGGATGGGTTTTCCCGACACCAGTCGACTGCCATGTCATGGCAGTCGACTGCTCTAAGTCGATGGTTCGATCGACTGGTATAAGACCAGTTTAGTTCTTGGCACGATTATGGATCGGATCACGATCGATGTCGATGAGAGTCGATCGCCAGGAATGGCGATCGATGGCACCGCGGCACGCAGAATGGAGTCGACTCCATTGAGCACTCGACTGATCGAGCATCAGTCGACTGATGGTAGGATCAGTCGACTGATGCCAATACCGTTGGATGGAATCCAATGTGGAATGAGGCCGTTATTGGGCAACGGCTACGGGATCAGTCGACTGATCGAGGGCATCAGTCGACTGATCCCATGTCAATGGGAAGAAACCCTCTTCCTCTATAAAAAGGAAGGGGGTGGGGCTTTGGGAGGCTAATGCTTATGCTCTAATACTCTCCCAAAGTTCCCTAAAGCTTTCCATCCTCTTACTCAAGCTTATTTCCATTATATTTGTAAGAGGAGTGTTTTTGTGTAAAGAGGTTACCTCCACCTAGCTTTGTGCAAAGGAGAGATCTAGTGGATAGATTACGGAGTGATTCACCGTGGACGAATCGGACCGTGGATTAGCGGCGTAGCCGTGAACCACGTTACATCTCGTGTTTGTATTGCTTGTCTATCTTTTGTGTTGTCTTTATTTGTATTTGTATATTCCGCTTGCGCCAACGCTTTGTAGACGAGAGAATTCCGACATCCTTCGGAAGAGGGATATTCACCCCCCTCTAGCCGGCCAATCGATCCCCAACAAGTGGTATCAAAGCCAAGGAAAGCTTGTTGAGGACTAACCGCCACAACAAGCAACATTCAAAATGGCCGCTCAAACATTCACCCACCGAAGTTCGACGGCGAATTCTCTTGGTGGAAAAAGAGAATGGAGGTATTCTTCGAAACCGACTTTGAAATTCTATTAATAATGGAAAACGGTTTCGAGTTGCCTAGGAACGAAAATGGGGAGCCATTGGAGAAATCTAGGTGGAGCAAGAGGCAAAGAGAAGAATACTTGGAAAATTCAAAGGCCAAACACCACCTATACAATGTCCTCCCTCAACAAGAAGTCAATAGGATAGGAGAGTGTGCTAGCGCCAAGGAAATGTGGGAGAAACTAATAGAAATCCATGAAGGCACATCCGAGGCAAAGCTAGCAAGGAGAGACGTTCTTCGCTCCCAATTGTCCAATATCAAACTCGAAAAGGGAGAGAAGGTAAAATCCCTACACTCTAGATTTAAGGAAATTCTAACCGGTTTGACAAGTGTAGGTGAAAAGCTCTCCAACCGGGATATGGTAATGAAGGCCATAGATGCCTTTCCCCGGTCCTCAAGATGGAGCTCCATGGTGGATTCATTTTACATCTCCAAGAACTTGGAAGTAAGTACCTTGGAGGAGTTTTTCTCAACAATGGAGCTCCACGAAACGAGGCTTGAAGGAATACAAGAAGAGCCTAGAATCCAACCTTCAAGGGGAGTAGCATTGATAGCAAACAAGGGGAAGAAGAAGATAGAGCTCCCCTCCTTCTCCGATGACGAAGCGTCTTCCTCCTCCTCCATGGATAGCACCGAAGAAGCCTATATGGTAAGGAGGGTAAGACATGCTTTAAAAGGTTTTCATTTTCATAAATCTAATGATAGGAATAGAAGACCAAGGGGGAAGGTCATATGCTACAATTGCCAAGGAGAGAGACATATAAGGGATAATTGTCCCCTCCTAAACAAGAGCAAGGAAGAGAAGAAAAAGAAAGAAGAAAAGAAGAAGAAAAAGGGGAGCAAGAAAAAGAAGGAAGAGGAGAAGAAGACAAAAGAAAAGGGGAAGACCAAAGCTCTAAAGGCAAGGACTTGGGATGACCCATCCTCATCCTCCTCATCATCATCGGATGAAGAGAATGCCTTTGTCACCAATTTAGCCTTGATGGCCTTTGATGACTTGGATTGCTCCTCCACTAAAAACGAAGAATCAAGCTCAAGTGGAGAGAGCTCAAGTGAAGGGGGAGTCTCTACATCCTCCTCATCCGAAGAAGAAGAAGAGGACATGGAAACTATGGTAACGAATCTAACTCCTAAGAAAATAGTTTCCATGGTTTCTAGTTTAACTAAGGATTTGTTTAGAGCTAAGAAGAAGAACAAAAGCATGCTAGATCAAATTAAGGACTTAGAAAATAAACTAGAAAAAGCATGCTTAAATGATGATAATATTTTTTCTAGCTTTAATGATGCATGCATAGAGGAAAATAGGGCTTTAAGGGAAAAGGTAGACTATTTGACAAAAGCCCTAGAAAAGTTCACAATAGGCTCCAATACATTGAACATGATTATAGGGAGCCAAAGAGCTAGTTTCAACAAAAGGGCCTAGGTTATAAAGAAAAGAAAAATGAAAAGGCCTACAAATGCCTAATTGCTAGGGGACAAGATAAGAAGAAGGTAATTGCTAGGAAATGGATCCCTAAGGAGTTTTTAGTGAACCCCATAGGCAAGAACTTATTTTGGGTTCCAAAATCCATCCTTAAGGGTTAGAAAAATCCTAGGGTAGTCAACCATATGCAATTGACTTATATCATATTTTGGTTGACTTAGGATGGCGGGACAACATTTTTGAATAGTGTTAGGTGATGATAACGTGCCTATAAATAGTTAATAATGCTTAAATCATGATGATTAATGTAATTGCTATGTATGTTTGCAATCATGATTTATGATTTTAAAATTTGGCACGTCATCATGAGAAATAGGTTTAAATCATGTTTTAGGTGATACTTTGTTTATTATCATGATATAACACCTAATTCATGAGAACAATTCAATGAATACATGTATTTCATGATTGTAATGTGAAATTAAGTCATAAATATCTTTATGATCATGAGGATTGTTAGGTTGATACTTAACCTTGATAGAATTGTATGAATATGATGGTTAAGTATATACAAATACCCCCTAGGATGCATCTCACACTCACCATAGGCTACTTTGATTGAAAACTTAGCATGAGTGAGATGTTAGGATGATACAAATGTCCACTAATGCCTATGGCATTTATATGGTCATTTAAGGTATCAAAATAACAATAATAGACCAATCATGGGGAAGGCTTATGTTTAATTCATAGACATATTGCCCAAAGATCATGGTTGGATATTTCATATGTTTTCAAAACAATTTTTTAATCTAAAATCTATGTATTCATGTTTTGAAACAATTGGAATCAAAACTAGGTGTTAAACTTGATACTAGAATGGTCAAAAACCTAGTGATTTTTAAACCTTTTGGATTTTTGGCAAATACGTGAAAATATAATGATTTTTCATAAAGACCTATTTTTCACTGATAAAGAACCTTACAATAAATATGTTCCCAAAATTTCATAATTTTTCTAATTTTTTGGAATTTTTAACGTATTTCTGAAATTCGGTTTGAAAATCAGAATTTTACAGTGCACGATCGGTAGTCCGAACTGAACGATCGTGGCCTAAAATCAGAACAGTAATGGCCGAATTCAGTTTTTAAACTAATTTTTGGTAATTTTCTTTTATTAGACTTGATGCCATGAGTTTATAACTTAGTGTTAATCTTTTTGATGGTGTCAAAGGGGGAGAATTGATTATGTTTAAGTAAATTATGATAAGGGGAGAAAATTGAGAATTTGTAGAGAGAGTTTCATGGATTAAGGGGGAGTTGCATGTTGCTATATCATGTTTATGTTTACATGCTTTCTTTCCTTTAAAATTTATATCAAATGA
This sequence comes from Wurfbainia villosa, assembly GCA_025175895.1. NCBI lineage: Eukaryota > Viridiplantae > Streptophyta > Magnoliopsida > Zingiberales > Zingiberaceae > Wurfbainia > Wurfbainia villosa. Next base: position 27,714,198 of record CM046000.1, on the reverse strand, counting down.
TCTTACCTAACTTAAACGAATTGCCACACATCAAAAAGGGGGAGATTGTTAGGGCAATCTCTTGCCATGATAAGGTTTTGATGTGTGTGGCAAAAGGTTTAAGTTAGTGTGTTATGTTGATTTGATATGTGCGTTGAAGTCGTGCAGGACTTAGTAATTCGCACATGGAGCCGTTGCGAGTTTCACATCTCATGACTCGTGCCTTGAGTCGGTGAAGGATAGCTTTGCGGAAGCCGTGCGCTTGGAGCATCCGAGGGACCGCCGGACGAGGAGCTTGGAGTGAAGCCGGAGGAAGTAGACTTCAAGGCAAGAGACACGAAGGAGCATTGCAGAGCCGCGCATACCGATGTCGCCGAGGGACGTGGCCGAGAACGAAGAGAACTTCGAAGGCGAGGGACTCCGAGAAATGAGAGTGAGCGATTGTAACCCGGGGAAGGGTAGCTCTTAGGTGAAACTTGGCCATTTGGCCAAGTATCGGATGGGTTTTCCCGACACCAGTCGACTGCCATGTCATGGCAATGATCACTCAAGTCGATGGTTCGATCAATGGTATAAGATCGCTTTAGCGGCGACCGCCATGGATCGTCAATGATCGATGTCGATAGCAATGACCGCCAGTGGAATGGCAATGATCGATGGCACCGCATGGGCGTAATGGAGTCGACTCCATTGAGCACTCGATCGATCGAGCATCCCGATCGATGGTAGGATCACCGATCCGATACAATACCGTTGGATGGAATCCAACGTGGAAAGCGATCGTTATTGGGCAATGGCTACGAGATCAGTCGACTGATCGAGGGCATCAGTCGACTGATCCTGTGTCAACGGGAAGAAACCCTCTTCCTCTATAAAAATGAAGGGGGTGGGGCTTTGGGAGGCTAATGCTTATGCTCTAATACTCTCCCAAAGTTCCCTAAAGCTTTCCATCCTTTTACTCAAGCTTATTTCCATTATATTTGTAAGAGGAGTGTTTTTGTGTAAAGAGGTTACCTCCACCTAGCTTTGTGCAAAGGAGAGATCTAGTGGATAGATTGCGGAGTGATTAACCGTGGACGAATCGGACCGTGGATTAGCGGCGTAGCCGTGAACCACGTTACATCTCGTATTTGTATTGCTTGTCTATCTTTTGTGTTGTCTTTATTTGTATTTGTATATTCCGCTTACGCTAATGCTTTGTAGACGAGAGAATTCCGACATCCATCGGAAGAGGGCTATTCACCCCCCTCTAGCCGGCCAATTGATCCCCAACAAAACTGTCCAACGTAAGCTGACAGTCAAACTGGTGTGTAACACCAATCGACTGGTCAACATGGTTTGACAAAGGTGCTCATGTCTGATAGACTTGAACTCAAGTCTAGAATCTAAGTCAAGGTCTGGCAGTCGACTGTTATTATGGACAATCGATTGCCAAGAGCACAGAAAGGCTGGTAGCCAACTGATCAATGGAGAGACACCAATGATCATCGACAGCGCTACGATCGTAAAGTAGACATTGAGCCATGACGATTGCAATCAAGCTTCGTCAGAAGCCGTTGGATTCGGTCAACAATAGCAACAATTGACTGATGGTGTGCAAAAGTTGACTGTTGTCGGGTTCAATGGGCAAAAATAGCTTTTCTCTATAAATAGAAGCTAGGGAAACTTGGAGGAGGTTAATTCTTTCATTCTAAATGATCATACTAAGATCCTCAAGTCTTTTCCTTAAGCTTTCAAGTGTTCTAACCTCTTCTTCCTAAGCTCAAATCCATTACCTTGTAAGAAGAAGAGGAGTGATTGTAAAAGGCTTCTCCACCTTGGTGTGTTGTATCAAAAGGAGGCTTTTAGTGGAAGATTGCTAGGGGTGATCCACCTTACGGATTGCCATTGAGTAGGAGCATCATCTCCGATCCACATTAAAGATTCTTGTTAGCATTGTGTTCTTGTATTTTCTTTTAAATTGTAATTTTTTATTGCTTCCGCTAATGATTTCTTGTAGAAAATGGAGAATTTCTATTCACCCCCTCTAGCCAATCCTCAAGGTTCCTACAGTTTTTTCTCAAGCACTTTGCTAGCAGTAAAAGGTACAAACATACAACTTTTAGTTTATTGTATTTGAAGTAGGAATCGGTGGAATCTTTGCAGAGTTATATCCATCAATTTACTAACACCGCTATGGAAGTACCCTCGGCTGCTCAGGATTTCTTAATGGTCACTATCTCCCACAGCTTGAAGGAAGGACCGTTTCTCAATTCTCTGTTGAGAAGGTCGACTGCCAGTTACGAGGAGTTACTTGGCCGAGCTGGAGAATATATATCAATGAAGAAGAAGTATTGAAGGTACGATAAGCTAAGAAGAAACCTATTGCTACTCAGTTAGGTAGAAATCAACCCCCTATTTAGTGGGGTCCCTCTCAAAGGGAACATGTTAGACCTTTTTCCCAAGGAGTTCCTCGTCCCCAACCCCTCATGTTATAAGCTCCTGCCAATCACCCCCTCCAGATCATGGCCACTGAGTTCTCGCCCCTATCTCAAACCTGGAAAGAACAAGAATTAGAAGCTTATGATAAGCAAGGCGTCCTCCAACATCCTGTTGGGTACCGAGGAGCTCCCCGCAACCCCCCCAACTCCATTCTTCTGTCAGTACCATATGGAGTATGGACATTCTAGTGATTGATGTTTTTGGTTACAAAGGGAGTTAGAGCACATCAGGATAGACCATCCACATCTACAACAACAATTAAGGTTGGGTGCAGGAAGGGGATGTAGGCCTCCTACCCCTCACCCAGGGCCTTACAATAGAACACTATAGGCCCTCCCACTGCAAAGACATACACAACCCAGCCAAGGAGCCATCCCTCACGAGGGAGGGGCAGGTGATGGGGCGCTCACCGCTCTTGAAGACGTTCCTCCCATGGGTGTTATTAACGTCATTATTGAAGGACCCACTGATGGAGACTCCAATAGAGCTCAGAAGTCTTACACCCATATGATGAAGAGTCTTGCCATTGGGGAAGACCAGGAAACCCAAGAGACACCTCAGATAAGCTTCAGACCAAAAGATTTGCAAGGTATTCTTTTACCCCATACTGATGCCCTGGTAATTAGAATTTCTCTTGCAAACTATGAAGTCGCTAGAGTTCTAATGAACTCGGAGAGTTCGATCAATATTCTCTTCTAGGAGGCTTTCAATCAGATGCAACTGAAGAATGCACAGTTAGGGGAGGTTGCGACCCCTCTCTTTGGATTTGCAGGGCACATGGTGCAACCCACAAGGAAAATATCCTTGCCCCTCACCCTAGGGATAAAGCCGAGTTAGAAGACTAACATGACTCCTTTCCTAGTAGTGGACTCTCTTTCAGCTTACAATGCCATCCTTGGTTGTCCATTCTTATCAACTTTCTAGGCAGTGGCTTCCCCTTACCATCAGAAAGTGAAATTCCCGGTGGGTCAGCTGGTTGGGGAGGTCAGAGGAGAATAAAAGGAAACTCGGAGTTGTTATGTCCAAACAGTTCTAGATGATAGAAAAAGATCTCGGGTGAATAATCCCAGAGGAAATACAGTGGAGGAAGAGAAGTCAGTGGATATAGCCCCAGGAAAACTGGCTCAGGTGGCAATGCAACTAGAGGTGAAGGAAGAGTTCATTGCCTGCTTGCGAAGAAAATGAAGATATTTTTGCTAAGGATGTACATGATCTGAGCGGGATCAATTCTCTAGTTGCAGAACATCACTTGAACATCGCCCAAGGAGCTCAACTGATCCAACAGAAGATGCGACATTTCGGGGATGAACAAGACGAAGTCATTGCTGAAGAAGTGGAAAAGTTGTTGCAAGCAGGCATGTAAAAGAGATTCAATTTCTTAAATGGGTGTCAAATGTAGTCCTGGTCCCCAAGTGCTCCGGACAGTGGTGTATGTGTATTGATTTTTGTGACTTAAATAAAGCCTGCCTTAAAGACTGCTACCCCTTGCCTCGTATTGATCAATTGATTGATTCCATAATAGGTTATGAAGTTATCTCACTCATGGACACTTACCAAGGGTACCATCAGATTTCTTTAGCTTGAGAAGATCAGAGGAAAGTTAGTTTTGTGACTGCAGGGGGGTTATATTCTTTTGTAGTGATGCCTTTTGGACTTAAGAATACTGGGACCACATATCAAAGGCTTATGAATAAGATATTTGCCGAACAAAAGGGAAAGAATGTGGAAGTATATGTTGATGATATCCTGGTAAAATCTCTGCTCACTCAAAATTTAATACAAGACCTAGAGAAAACATTTGTCACACTCAGACGTTATAATATGAAGTTGAATCCAAAGAAATATCTGTTTGGAGTGAAGAGTGGAGATTTTTTTAGGGTATATTGTTATAGAGAAGGGGTTGCAAGCTAATCTGGAGAAGGTTTAGGCGTTGTGCAATATGAAATCACATACCAATTGGCAAGAGATGCAAAAACTCATGGGGCAAATTGTTTCATTATCCCGATTCATTACCAAATTAGCAGATCGGGGGTTACCCTTCTTTCGGATCCTTAGAAAGGCTACTCAATTTCAGTGGTACGAACAATGTGAACAAGCTTTTCAAGAATTAAAGAAGTATTTGGTTCAACTCTCTTTGTTAGCTAAGCCTGTCTCGGGGGAACCTCTGTGGGTATATTTAGTCATTTCTGAAGGGGCAATCTATTCAGTCTTATTAAGGCAGGAGGGTTCTTAGTAGTAGCCTATTTACTATACAAGTTATATATTAAAAGCAGCCGAGTTGAGGTACACTGAGTTAGAAAAGTTGGCATATATGTTGGTGCTCATTGCTCGTAAACTAAGACCTTACTTCTTGACTCATCCAGTGAATGTGTTGACAAATAGTGAGTTAGGTAGGGTGGTCACTAAACCTAATTTTCCCATATTCATTACCATTCCCATATTGCTATCAAAGCTCAGTCTCTGGTTGATTTTCTGACTGAGGTAACAATTGACCCTAAAAATAAATCGGTAAAGGAAAAAGGAGGGGTGGCCACATGGAGAGTTTTTATAGATGGGTCTTCAGGGGTTGGAGGAAGTGGAGAAGGAGTATTGATGTTGTCTTCTTTAGAAGAGAAAACTTGTATAGCCATATGACTAGGGTACAAAGCATCTAATAATAAAGCTAAAAATGAAGCTATCTTTTTTGGATTATAAGCAACTCGGGCAGTAAGAGCTGACTCAGCCCTGATAGACTCAGATTCTCAACTGCCTATGTCTCAGCTTCAAGGTGCTTTCACTGTTCGAGAAGAGAGATTGCAGAAGTACTTGAAGGACTTTGAGAAGTTGAAGGCTCATTTTTGAGAGGTGCATTTACAATAAATCTCGAGAGAGAAGAATATAAAAGCGGATGAATTGGCACAGTTAGCTAGTGTATTAACTGAATGGAAATCTTGGGATCCTCTATGCCTAGAAGTTCCTAATTCCTTAGTAGTGTATGATGTAATTGAGAGGTGTCCTAAGGCAATCGCCTTAGAAGTTATTAATAAAATTCACTATTTGAGTATACACTATCTTTATATTTAATTAGATCTTAAACTCATGTACTAAAGTCCACAATACGATGCATAGCATGAGAGAAATTGTGATTGGATCACAGTTAGTGGGTATCTCATCATGTATAAATATGCAAGTATTGAAACTATCCCTAGAAGATGAATTGATGAGATTGGACATCATCAATTCTATGAGACTAGCACATGTTGTGCTTCTTGGTTTATCCAAGCATTCGGTACTCACTGAATGGAAGCATAGGGATGCTGAGAGTGAACATGTGAATGCTAGTTATGATAACTAGTTCATTAGAGTGACCTACTATGAGACTTCGTATGGTTCTATATGTCATTGAAGATTTCATTGTAGCTCGAGTGCGAGCTTCCTTAGAATTGAGGTATTCAAGTCACCTTGATCATGATGCTTTATACTTTGACTTCTTCGTAGCCATCTCCATAGGAGGTGTAACTCCGGGATGATTAGGTTTAAGCCAAAGTGATCGAAGGTGTTTGAATAGCCCATAGAGGATTCACCACTCCTGATAAAGGAGATGTATACCCTAGGCCTCTTGTCAGGATTGTTACTCAGAAGTCTCTAGCCAGAGCAAACATGTTAAAAAGATGGTCTTCTTGGGAACATGTAGGAGTAACTTGAATCCACAGGACAATGAAACTAACTTGGGCTAGGTGTGACGTAGTCAGCCTAGTGGGGGCGAACACATAGACCATGTCGTTAACCTAGTGGGTATAGGATGAGTGAAAGGAACAAAGCACGAACAACTATAGTTGTTAAAAGATTCAGAAACATTCTGGAGTCGATTTAGACTTTCTGGTCAATTGGGGGTCATGATACACTGCTAGGTGCCAATCATGATCTATTCATAATTAAGGGGTTAATTATGAATGACCAACATAACCGGGAACCTATTGGGTCACACGCACTATGCATGATCTCAAGAAATAAAATAAGTCTGAGAATGAGATTCTTGATGAGAGAGGATATATTTGGTTGGACCATGCCAAGAGGGTGTGAAACGAAGGCTATGGAACCTCCTATGGCCTTGTCGAACCAAACACGACCATATCACACCTAAATGAACTCAAACAGACCATACAGAGCCTCACATGGCCGTGCCTAACCAGGCCAAAAATGGCCAAAGCCTGGGCTATGCCTAGAAGGACACACAACTGGCTGCATGTCCTGGCATGGTCATTCCTTTTTGGCACGACTGGTCGTGTGTAAGAAACACGATCATGTGTGGCTCTACCGTTTTTGGAGATTTCTCTTATAGAAATTTTCTGGGTTGTTCTTACCTTAATTATGGGATAGTTATGGCAAGATAGGTTCCGTTTAAGCCTCCTAAGATGACCTAATCAAGAGATCTATAAATAGATCCCTTGATAATCTTTGGTGGGGTGTGGTTCTAATCTCTTAGGTTTTTTTCCTCGGTAGTCATCTTCCTCTCTCTTCTTCTCTTGTCTCTGCCAGTTGGCTAGCACCAATCAGAGACAAAGGCTTGCTGCTCTAGTAGTTATCTCAGGTGATCTCGATGTGGATACTGATAGAGGCAAGGCCCGTTGGTCTTGCTTGTTGTTAGATAGGTTCGAAAGAATCTCGAAGGTATAACTTCTTATTCTCCTTTTGTATGTTTATATGTGATATTATCAAAGCAAGTATTCCTGGCCCCCAGGGGATGTCTGGAATGTAATAAAGATTATTTTATTCACTTTATTTCACTGCGCATTATCTCAGAATCTCCAACAAGTGGTATCATAGCAACCTTGTTTGTTTAACATAGATTGTATGTTATAGGAGAGCATGTTTGATGTTTTAATATACCTGTGCGATGTTTTTCTATATGATAGATTAGAGTATGCATGATTTTACATATAGGATATGTTTGTAATCGGAAAAGGAAATACCAAGAATGCACCTAGAAACACCGAATGTGTTGGTCGCGTCGTTAGAGCCTAAGAATATATTAGTCATGCGTTGGGAATAGGTTGCGCGGTGCACATATCTAATTCTTAAAATAGCATGTGTGTCATTTGTTTGGCTCATGTTCACATCGGGAAATTTATTTCCTAATGTAACTTTGGTTTTTCCATATTTAGGTTTATTTCATATTATAGATGAGACCTCGAATAACTTGAAATCCCTCGTGCAAATATTAAGGCTAACACCTTCCATTAATATGGTTGAACCAGAGTTCTTTTTTGTGTTTGGGTTGTTGGACTCTCTCCAAGCCTGGCATGACATCGAGTATGTTCAATTCATATGAGATTCAATGTTTATTTTAAATTGTAAGGACCAGAAGTCAATTTCAAGTTTGGGTTGTTGGACTCTCTCTAAGCCTGACTTGTAAATTGAAAGTGTTCAAACCATTTAAATTCGATCTCATGATTAATGGGTCGACCCTAACTGAAAGCATTGATTTTTTGGACTCTCTCCAAGGTCAATGTAGACAGAGGTGCAATTAGATGATATGCATTGGATGTATATATGTTAATCATGGTGTTAACTTCTTCGGCCTACTGAGACCTCCCTCCCCCTTCTTGGGGATTGCTAGATCTGATATCAAAGAAGGTTAGAAATGAGATAAAGAGAGATGTGCTCCTAGAATCACCTTGGATCTTAGAAATAAAATTAGATTTGCTGCTCGAAGAAGGAGACGTGGATCGACTGCTCGGCACTGCCACTTCGACGCTCAGGTCAGTAAGAGTATAAAGAGGACAACAACACAAATGGAACATAAAAGGAGAAGTGAGAAGGAGATGTTTGAGGTACCTAATAGTGAAGAAACAACCATCCCTTTCTTTGTCTTCCTCTGCCCCTTTTATAGACGGATCAATCGCCCTATCTTGGAGATGAATTTACTTTAATGCCCTTTGTTAAGCTGTCCTCGTAACCAATTTTCCCGCCTCAATTCAAAATATCTCCTTATGTCCCCATTCCACATATTAGTTTAAATAAAACACAAACATAAATGCAGTTATATTAAATAAACCATCCTCAACTTCCCCCTACTACTTCCCATCCTCTGGGATACCCCCTTCTTCCTTATTTTGCCATATTAGAAAGAAACCCTAAAATTCCTAAGTGGCTCGGGAAATGAATATACCCCTCGGGAAATGAATATACCACTCGAGAAATGAATATACCACTCGGGAAATGAACATACTACTCGAGAAATGAATATACCGCTATGGAACTAAACATACTGCTCTGGAAATGACTTAACTACTCAGGACTCTATATAGACTGCTTCGTTAGTACTATACTTAATCACTACCCTACATTGCTCTATTCAGCCCTACCATGCCCAGGAATCAAACATACCACTCTAGAAATGCATATACTACTCGGGAAATACACATGCTGCTCGAGAAATACACATACTGCTCTAAAATTGAACATACTACTCTGAAAATGAACATACCGCTCTGGAAATGACTTAACTGCTCGGGACATTGCATAGACTGCTTCGCTATCACTATACTTAATCATTGCACTACACTGCCCTATCACCCCTACCGTGCTCAAGAATCATACATACCACTTTGGAAATGTTGGGATGTATACTGAAAAGTCTATCTTTTGTATGAACATCTTTATTTTTGAAATAAGAATCACATGATCATTGTTTGCATATTTATGGTTATGCATATTGTCTGATACATTACATTGTAGATAACATGGTGTGTAGTGTCACACAGGAGATCATGTTATCGGTTCATTGTAAAGTATAAGTAAAGGCTCACAACCAAGATGGTTATGGACAAACCATTGGAATGGTTGTAGTGTGATTTGGTATTGGTTTGTCTTTACCATAGAATCACACTAGTACACTTTGTGTGTATTGAGCAGGACCAACATAGAGGTGATTTGATTTATTGTTGACTACATAATCGAATTGGACCTCAGATATTATATTGTACATGCTCTTAATACCGATATAATAACGGGCACATATACTTAGTATTAATTTCTTTGATTTACCAATGGGCGAGATTTATAGAATAAATCGATAGGCTCAGTAAGTTGGGAAATGATATTATTTATATGGTGTGTCGTTGATTATAGGAGGAAATCGTGTCCTATATATTAGGATGATGATGCCCCCTTGAGGAGCTCATAAGGTTCATCATGTAAACCCTACAGGTGGACTTGGTCCGGCAAGATGATAAGGTTGAGTGGTACTACTCATGGAGTTAGATGTTGATTAATTAATTGTCAGTAAATTAATTAATCGACGGACATTCGAGATCTTAAACATGGAGAGAAAAATGTACAAATAATATATAGAGCTCATATTAACTTATGGGGGTTGGTGAGGTAGATCAATGATAATCCTCTAGTGGATTGGATTATCATTAATGGATCGGACTTTATGTGAGCTTGATCCATTGGGTGGCCAAGATCCAACTCCTCCTCATGGTCCCTATTGTAGCCTATTAAAACCTCATGAAGCCTAGATCCAATGGTTGAAAACAAAACTCTAGATTCGACGGTGGAGATTAAATCTGTAGATCCGACGATTAAGATTAAATCTCTAGATCCGATGGTTGAGATTAAATCTCTAGAACCAACGGTGGAGATTAAAGGAGGCTTAGGCTTAACTCTATAAAAGGAGGCAAGGGGGTGGGCGGCTAGAGCAATTGAAGAGGGGCTAGGGTTTGGGCGGCAAGGGCAAAGAGGTTGGGCGGCCACAAATAAGGAAACTTCTTTCCTTCTTCTTCCTTAGGTGGCCGACGCCTATTCTCCTCTTTTCTCTCCTTTGCCGGTGTCCAACCTCCTCATCTCTTCTCCTTGGCTGGTGGAAACAAAGCCTAGGGTCTCTTCCCTTGGAGTTTTGGCCGACGTCCACCATCCTTCTTCTCCTATTAGCCGGCGGCAAGCATCAAGGTTGGTGCTTGGTGGTTGGTTAAAGGAAGGAGAAGAGTTTTGTTTCTATACTTTCTCTTGTTCGGAGTGAGCAAGGAAGGAACGTCCAAAAGGAGGAAGGATATACAATAGAAGATTGAGAGGTATAACGCTTGTTTATTTTCTTTTGTAACATGTCTATAATTGTTTTTCAATCATATACATGTTGTATATTCTATTTTGTGGTTAAATTAACTTGGACCTCGAATACAAACACAAAAGCCGGCGATCTGTACTCGTCTATTCCGCGACTATTCGTAGAATAGAGGTTGGTGGCTTGAACAACAAGTTTGTTCAAGTGACTACTCTAATCGAATAGTACGACGATGAAATGGTAGCTTGGGTAATCCCTCTTGTCAAGGATAATTTTTTTTTTATCCGGGGACGTAGAAGGGATCACCATGAACAAGCGACCGAGTTGAAGTGGAAAATGAAGTTTCCTACCTTCAAGTGGTATCAGAGCCACGGTTTCTGATTTTGTTTGTTTAGGATTCGGTTACTTTTATGCACTTTTCATATATTATATGTGTCGGATAATAGTAGGATGTGCATAGGTTAACTTTTTGGTTGCAGGCATAAGATACAACTATTATGGCCATATGTGTGTATGTGATTGTATGTGTGTAATTATATATTTTGTTGAATCCTCGGGGTTGACGAGGCTAGTATTTAATTTTTATAATTAGATACAACATTGTTTAGCCACTCTTTTTATTTTAGATTACTTTCGATCTAGATTTCATATACACTCCCTCGTGGAGTATAGGATCGATGGATGTAAATTAAAATAGTTTTTCTCGGTTCAAATCTCCGGATGGCTTGTACATGGCGTAGGGAGGAGTCGATGAGATGGCGATACGACGGGAGACATATTGAAGACAAAAGCCATAGTAGTTGGAAAATATTTATTTTTCATATTTATTGCTTATTGTTTGATATGCATGTTGTAGGCTAGAAAATTCCTCAATTTTAAATTACTAAGTGGGAGAGGGATATTTTATAAATTCCCACGGCCTCCATTACGATTTGACATGTGATGCAAACAAACTTGCGCGTAGGCTCTGAGTGCCTTCCTCCACATCGGATGAGTTTGTTTATGAATTGTTAGGGCAATCTCTTGTCGTAATATGGTTTTGATGTGTGTGGCAAAGGGTTTAAGTTAGGTTGTTATTGTGATTTGAGATGTGCGTTGGAGTCTTGCAGGACTTAGTAATTCGCACATGAGGCCTTGACGAGTTTCACCTCTCATGACTCGGTCTTTGAGTCGGTGAAGGATGGCTTTGCGGAAGCCGTGCGCTTGGAGCATCCGAGGGACCGCCGGACAAGGAGCTTGGAGTGAAGCCGGAGGAAGTAGACTTCAGGGCGAGACGCGAAGGATGGCGCTGCAGAGCCGTGCGCTTGGCGCATCCGAGGAACGTGGCCGAACGAAGATAACTTCAAAGGCGAGGGACACCGAGGGATGAGAGTGAGCGAATGTAACCCGGAAAGGGGTAGTGCTCTTAGGTGAAACTTGTCCATTTGGCTAAGTGTCGGATGAGATTTCTCGACACCAGTCGATTGCCACAAAATGGCAGTCCACTGCTCTGAGTCGAATGAGGTTTGACTGGTATCCGACTGATGGGTTTTTGGCCCAGCAGTCGACTGCCATATATTGGCAGTCGACTGCCAAGACCATCAGTCGACTGCTGATGGCAGCAGTCGACTGGTTGAGAGGGTTTTGGGCACAGAACCTCTCGTAGCCGACTGGGCAGTCGACTACGAAGGCATCAGTCGACTGATGGATACATCAGTCGACTGCCAAGGGTTCTGTTGGACTACAACGGTCGGGATCTGACATGTTCCGAGGCCATTGTAGTGGTGGCAGTCGACTGCCAAGGGCAGCAATCGACTGATGGCGACCAACGGGAAGAAATCAACCCTCTCTATAAAAAGAGAGGGTGTGGGCTTTTGGATAGATAATGCTTAAGTTCCAAACTATCATCCAAGTGCTCCACAAGTGTTAACTCCTTCTTCTAACCTCTTTCACATCTATTGTAAAAGAAGGAGCATTCTTGAGTTGTAAGGGTTTACCTCCACCTTGCATTGGCTAAAGGGAGAGACCAATAGTGAATTGGTTGCGGAGTGATTCATCGGGAACGAATCGGATCATGGATTAGCGGTGAGGCCGTGAACCATGTTATATTCCCTTGTTAGCATTGTTTTATCTTTTTATTGTTTCTTAATTGTGTTTATTAGTATATTCCGCTTGCACTAACGTGACTTGTAGATGATCAAGAATGACTACCATCATACGACGATTGAGGGCTATTCACCCCCTCTAGCCGGCCACATATCGACCCTACACGGATCACAAGGTCGAATATGGTTATAGGAAATTATTAAGGAGCGTGTGTACTTCCCCATCAGAAGGCACATAACCTGAGATAATTACCTTGGTATCGAATAATGGTGAACACTTAGATACAAATATAAGTATCCTCCCCATCGGAGTCATTGATTTTATTTGTAGGGCTGAAGAGGAACCAACTATTAATTTTATTTGTCAAAAAGTTAGGTTGACAAGATAATAAAATTAATGGGTGAAACCTCCTCTTACAAATGTAAAATTCGTATACGTCCACACTATCGTGGCATACGATATTCTCGGTGTATTGAGGTGTTGGTTGATTTTAAAATTTTATTGTTTGAGGAATCAATAATTTTTTGAAATCCAATGTTTTGATATATGTGATTCTTAGGTTGTTTTCAAAATGACTTTCAACCCGCTTGCTGTGATACTGAAAGAAAATAAACTTACTAGACCCAACTATGTTGATTGGAAGAGGAATCTTGACATTGTCTTGACTGCTGAGGAATACAAATATGTACTCCTCGAAGAGTGCCCTCCTAAGCCTACGGATGATTCTGGGGAAAAGGAGAAGGAGAGTTATAAGAAGTGGATCAAGGCCGATGAGATGGCGCGGTGTTACATTTTGGTATCTATGTCAAATGTATTGCAACATCAACATCAAGCCATGCCCACTGCTTATGATATGATGCTCAATCTCAAAGAGCTTTTCGGACACCAGAATCGGGCTGCTAGGCAGGAAGCCATGAGGAACTTGATGACGACCACCATGATCGAGGGAACACCCGTAAGGGATCATGTTCTCAAGATGATGGCTCATTTGAATGAGTTGGAAGTCCTCGGAGCTGAGATCGATGGGGAAACCCAGGTTGATATCATTCTTCAGTCTCTACCTAGGAGTTTTGAGCAGTTTCGCCTAAACTACAACATGAACAAGAGGTTGTATTCGTTGGCGGAGCTTCTGATAGAACTCCAGGCGGCAGAAGGGATTTTTTGTCAGAGTGCTCAGGCGCAAGCCATGGTTGCCCAAAAGGTTTCTACTTCTAAGCTGAAAGGCAAGAAGAAGAAGAAACAAGCTAGGGCAAAAGCGATGGGAGGAACTCAGGGAGGAGTGAATAAGCCGAAAGGCAAGTGCTTCACTTGTAAGCAGACTAGACACTGGAAGAAGGACTGCCCCAACCGCAAGTAGAACAAAGATATATCTTTTGGTCTAGTCGTTGAAATATGTTTAGTGGTGTTATCTACCGACACCTGGTGTGTAGATACGGGAGCCACTGATAATGTCTACAATACATTGCAGGGGTTCCAAGAAACCAGATGACTGGTTGAGGGGGAGATTACCGTATACTTGGGCGATGCCACAAAGGTGGCGACTGTTGCAGTGGGAGATGTTTATTTGTCTTTTGAGAGAAATAAAGTTTTGGTTCTTAAAAATTGCCTTTATGTACCTTTATTTAGAAAGAATTTAATTTCAATTTCTAAATTGTTTATCGATGGATATTCTATTTCTTTTAATGATAGAGTTGTTATAAAAAGGAATAGGGAGATTATCTGTTCTGGTGCATTGATAGGAAATTTGTATACACTTGAACCAAAAGCTCCCATGATGCAAATAGAAGTTAATAACTCATCTTCTAATTCCAATAAGAGAAAAGAACCTTCGAAGATGAACCAAACATATCTTTGGCATCTAAGACTTGGTCATATTAACCTAAGCAAAACTAAAAGGTTGATAGCTGATGGACCTTTGGGTTCATTAGTAGTGGAAGATTTCCCAACCTGCAAATCTTGCTTGAAGGGTAAAATGACCAAGAGGCCTTTTAAGGCCAAGGGGTATAGAGCCAAAGATGTGTTGGAATTGGTTCATTTTGATTTTTGTGGTCCTATGTCTATCCAGGATAGAGGTGGTTTTGAGTATTTTTTCTTCTTTATAGACAATTATTCGAGATATGGATACATTTACTTGATGCACCGTAAGTCTGAATGCTTTAACAAGTTCAAAGAATTCAAGGCTGATGTGGAGAAACGTCAAGGTAAAAGTATTAAGACACTACGATCTGATCGTGGTGGTGAGTACCTCTTGAGAGAGTTTAGGAATTACTTATCAGAGGCTGAGATTCAATCTCAAATGTCTAAACCTGGCACACCCCAGTAGAATGGTGTAGCAGAGCGAAGGAATAGGACTCTTATGGAGATGGTTAGATCGATGATGAGTTATTCTAAGTTGCTAGATTTGTTCTGGAGATATACTCTAGATACGATAGTGTACATTCTTAACTTGGTTCCATCTAAATCAGTGCCTTCTACTCCCACAGAATTATGGACTGAGCGAAAGCCTAGTATGAGACATATTCAGATTTGGGGGAGTCCAGCACATGTACTGAAGGCAGATGCTGGTAAGTTGGAACCTCGTACAGAAGTGCGCATGTTTGTTGGCTATCCTAGAGGAACGAAAGGAGGTTTGTTTTATAGTCCTAGAGATCAGAAGGTGATCGTTAGCACGAATGCCAGATTTCTAGAGGAAGACTATGTGATGAACCACAACCCCACGAGTAAGATTGTTCTAGAGGAATTGAAAGGGGAAGTCACTACTTCAGTACCACCGGTACAAGAGGATATACCACAAGTCACTGCACCGCGTGTCATAGAGGATACACAGGTAATACCTTATCGTAGTGGGAGGGTTGTGAGACAGCTTAATAGATTAATGTTCTTGGGGGAATCTTCTGATTTGGTCCCTGGCGAACATGAACCTGATCCCTGGACATATGATGAGGCGATCCAAGATAAAGATGTAGTATCTTTGCAAAGTGCAATGAACGCTGAGATTGAATCTATGGATTCAAATCAGGTCTGGGAGCTAGTAGAACCACCCGATGGTGTAAAAACCATTGGATGCAAGTGGATCTACAAAAGAAAGAGAGGAATAGATGGGAAGGTTGAGACCTTCAAAGCGAGGCTTGTTGCGAAAGGGTATACTCAAAAAGAGGGTATCGATTATGAGGAGACTTTTTCGCCGGTAGCCATGCTTAAGCCTATCCGGATTCTCTTATGTGTTGCTGCTCATATGGATTATGAGGTATGATAGATGGATTTTAAGACAGCTTTCCTTAATGGAAGTCTTGAGGAAAACATCTATATGAAGCAACCAGAAGGATTCATTGCAAAGGGCAAAGAGTATCTTGTGTGTAAGCTTAATCGGTCCATTTATGGATTGAAGCAAGCTTCGAGGTCTTGGAACATCCACTTTGATGAGGTAATCTAGTCTTATAGATTTATTCAAAGTTCGGATGAGTCTTGTGTATACAAGAGATGTGACGGAAACGTAGTGGTATTTCTTGTACTATACGTAGATGACATTTTGTTAATTGGTAGCAATGTCAAGGTGTTATCGGACGTAAGGGTATGGTTGTCCAAACAATTTGATACGAAGGACTTGGGAGAAGTGGGACACATCCTTGGGATCAAGGTTATAAGGGATCGCAGGAAGAGGATGTTTTGCTTATCTCAAGCTTCATACATAGACACAATTATGGATCGTTTTGGCATGCAAAACTCCAAGAAAGGTTTTCTACCTTTCAGGCATGGAGTTCCTTTATCTAAGGAGATGTGTTCTAGAACATCTGAGGAGATAGAAAAGATGAAGGTGGTTCCTTATGTTTCGGCAGTAGGAAGCCTCATGTATGCGATGCTATGTACGAGACCAGATATCTGCTTTGTCGTGGACATGGTCAACAGATATCAGAGTAATCCAGGACAGGGACATTGGACTGCGGTAAAACATATATTGATGTACCTGAGATGGACTAGGGATTATATGCTAGTTTACCAAGAAGACCAATTACTCCCCGTGGGATACACAGATTCCGACTTCCAATCAGATAGGGATAACAGTAAGTCTACCTCAGGTTTTGTGTTTACTTTGGGAGGTGGAGCCATTGTATGGAGGAGTGTCAAGCAGAAATGCGCGGCGGACTCCACCATTGAAGCTGAGTATGTGGCAGCCTCTGAGGCGGCCAAAGAAGCTGTGTGGCTCAAGAACTTCTTGATGGACTCGGATGTGATTCCTGGTTTGCCCAGAACTATCACAATTTATTGTGATAATAGTGGTGCAGTTGCAAACTCGAAGGAACCACGAGCCCATAAGGCAAGTAAACACATAGAGCACAAGTACCACCTGATACGAGAAATCATAAAGAGAGGAGAAGTTGTTGTGACCAAGATTGCATCGGAGGATAACTTGGCAGATCCTTTCACTAAGGCCCTTCTAGCGAGAGCTTTTGATAGGCATGTGGAGGGAATGGGAATCAGATGTATGGCAGTTTAAGGACAACATAGTATTTTAGTATAAGTGGGAGATTTTTGGGATGTATACTAAAAAGTCTATCTTTTGTATTAACATCTTTATTTTTGAAATAAGAATCACATTATCATTGTTTGTATATTTATGGTTATGCATATTGTCTAATACATTATATTGTAGATAACATGGTGTGTAGTGTCACACAGGAGATCATGTTATCGGTTCATTGTAAAGTATAATTAAAGGCTCACAACCGAGATGGTTATGGACAAACCATTGGAATGGTTGTAGTGTGATTTGGTATTGGTTTGTCTTGACCATAGAATCACACTAATACACTTTGTGTGTATTGTGTAGGACTGACATAGAGGTGATTCGATTTATTGCTGACTACATAATCGAATCGGACCTCAGATATTATATTGTACATGCTCTTAATCCCGATATAATAACGGGCACATATACTTAGTATTTATTTCTTTGATTTACCAATAGAAAAGATTTATAGAATAAATCGATAGGCTCAGTAAGTTGGGAAATAGTATTATTTATATGGTGTGTCATTGATTATAGGAGGAAATCGTGTCCTATATATTAGGATGATGATGTCCCCTTGAGGAGCTCATAAGGTTCATCATGTAAACCCTGTAAGTGGACTTGGTCCGGCATGATGATAAGGTTGAGTGGTACTACTCATGGTGTTAGATGTTGATTAATTAATTATCAGTAAATTAATTAATCGACGGACATTCGAGATCTTAAACACGGGGAGAAAAATATACAAATAATATATGAAGCCCATATTAACTTATGGGGGTTGGTGAGGTAGATCAATGATAATCCTCTAGTGGATTGGATTATCATTAATGGATCGGACTTTATGTGGGCTTGATCCATTGGGTGGCCAAGATCCAACTCCTCCTCATGGTCCCTATTGTAGCCTATTAAAACCTCATGAAGCCTAGATCCAATGGTTGAAAACAAAACTCTAGATCCGATGGTGGAGATTAAATCTCTAGATCCGACGGTTGAGATTAAATCCCTAGAATCAACGGTGGAGATTAAAGGAGGCTTAGGCCTAACTCTATAAAAGGAGGCAAGGGGGTGGCCGGCTAGGGAAATTGAAGAGGGGCTAGGGTTTGGGCGGCAAGGGCAAAGAGGTTGGGCGGCCACAAATAAGGAAACTTCTTTCCTTCTTCTTCCTTAGGTGGTCGGCGCATATTCTCCTCTTTTCTCTCCTTTGCTGGCATCCAACCTCCTCATCTCTTCTCCTTGGCCGGTGGAAACAAAGCCTACGGTCTCTTCCCTTGGAGTTTTGGCCGCTGTCCACCATCCTTCTTCTCCTCTTGGCCGGCGGCAAGCATCAAGGTTGGTGCTTGGTGGTTGGTTAAAGGAAGGAGAGGAGTTTTGTTTCTATACTTCCTCTTGTTCGGAGCGAGCAAGGAAGGAAGATTGGTGATCTAGGAGGCTTCGACTTTTGGAAGATCGTCGCCCACACGACGTCCAAAAGGAGGAAGGACATACAATAGAAGATCGAGAGGTATACCACTTGTTTATTTTCTTTTGTAACATGTCTATAATTGTTTTTCAATCATATACATGTTGTATATTCTGTTTTGTGGTTAAATTAACTTGGACCTCGAATACAAACACAAAAGCCGGCGATCCGTACTATCTATTCTGTGGCTATTCGTAGAATAGAGGTTAGTGGCTTGAACAACAAGTTTGTTTAAGTGACTACTCTAATCGAATAGCACGATGATGAAATGGTAGCTTGGGTAATCCCACTTGTCAAGGATAAATTTTTATTTATCTGGGGACGTAGAAGGGATCGCCATGAACAAGCGATCGAGTTGAAGTGGGAAGCAAAGTTTCCTATCTTCAGGAAATACACATACAACTCTGAAACTGAACGCACTGCTCTGCCAATCATGATACTTAGTCACTGAACCCCTCTGCACTATTCTTCCTCTCTAAGATCGGGGATCACATACACTGCTCGGCAACTATCTAAACTGCCCAGGAAACACATAAATAGTTCGGGAAACCTTCTAACTGCTCTGAAAACCCCGACCCCATCATAAGTTCCCCCTCTTTAGTAAAACTGAAGAGCGAAGTCGAGTGAAGTTTTACAAGTGTCTTCAACAAAAAATTTTTCTGCCTTAGCAGAAAAAGACTCCACACCCATCATAAGTTCCCCCTCTTTAGTAAAACTGAAGAGCGAAGTCGAATGAAGTTTTACAAGTATTTTACAACAAAAATTTTCTCTGCCCTATATGAGGCGTTTATGCCTTATATGTTGTTATGAGGCATTTATTCCTTATATGTTGTTATGATGCGTTTATACCTTAAAATGCTGTAGGAGGCGTTTATGCCTCAAGATACTGTAGGAGGCATTTATACCTTAAGATACTGGAGACGTTGAGCCTTGTTAGCATGCTATCTGCCCATCATAGCTAGCGTTATAGTTCCCCGTAGGGGAGAATAACTATCTAGCACTTAGGCTTTTATAGGAGAGTCATGAAAACATTTACATATGCCATATAGAGGTGTTATAGTTTCCCATGAGGGAAAATAGCATATCTAGCGCTTAGGCTGTTATAAGAGTCATGAGAACATTTACAAATGTCATATAGAGGCATTATAGTTCCCCGTGAAGGAAAATAATATATCTAGCCTTTAGGCTATTATAAGAGAGCCATGAGAATATTTACATATGCCATATAGAGGCGTTATAATTCTCCATGAGGGAAAATAGCTATCTAGCACTTAGGCTTTTATAATAGACACGAAGCCTAAGTTAGTTTCTAACACTTAGAAAAAATAACATCAAACTTGTCATACCTTAGAAAGAATATCATTGAAATAGGAAAAGAAGAACTCCAATCAGGCATAATATCCTTCAATATGAATGCCACTAATAATTGCCCAAAAAGAATATAAGTACATACAACAATAACACTAGTCCTTTGCATAAGAATGTATAATAATCCTGCTTTATATCAGACATACAATGCACTAAGAGATTTTAATATAATAGGCACAAAATGCCTTAGAAAGAATTTGAAACACCTCTGCAAGGAAAAAATTTATCAAGAAAATGTTAGAGAAAATAAAAATTCCCTAACTTTCCCTTTTACCTTTACCCCAAACCATACTTATCCATTATAACCCTATTTAAAGACCCCTGCCTCCATTAGCACCTTACCGTTCAACTGTAACTCCCGTTGAAAACCCTAGCTCCCTTCTCCGATGTCTTCCTCCTTCCAGCAATCTTTTCTTCTCAATGGCCTCATCTTCTTCCACCACCCCTTGGTATGAGACCATGCTCAACCAACTCACCTTCAACCATCCCTTTTTCCATCATGACCCTAAATACCTTTTCGAAAATTTCACCATCATCATCCCTAATTGCTCCCAATGCCCCCATCTTCTTCCGCTTAGCACCAGTACCCTGTTCACAGGGCAGCTAGAAGGAGGCCTCCGTCTCCCCCTCCCAAAGCCTCTTTATCACATTTTTTTCTATTATGGCCTCCTGGTCAACCAATTGACTCCCAACTATATTCGCATTCTTATTGGCACCATCATTGTCTTTCACCATCTCAACATCCCACAAATTCCCCATATATTCCACTGCCTTTACCAATTGAAGATGGCTAACCCCGACATCTTCTATTTTATGGCCCGCCAAGGTTATCAGTTCCTGACTGATATGCCTATTTCCCATAAAGGCTGGAAAGAACTTTACTTCTTCATCGCAATGGATCCCCCCTTCCCTTTTCTTCCTGTTGGAAAATTGCCCTTCCAGATCTCCCCGACCCAAAAATCATCAAAATTACCATCGACTTTCCCTCTGTTGCAGCTAAACTGAAGAACAAGTACTTTAGCATCAACGAGATTCTAAAAGAGCCCATTTTGTCTTACTATGGGCTATCACCAATTCCATCGCCAGATGCACACCCCATTGGTAAGTTCTCTTTTTTTACTACAATTGTCTCTATATTTATATCAACACTGTCTCTCATTCCATAACCTGCACACTACCACTTTGACCTACACCAACTTTGAACTGGCACTGTTGCCCCGTGCCCAACGCTGACTTGATACCCTCATAATTTCTTTTTTTTTACCGCATATATCAGATTCTGTATATCTACTGAATTTACTTTACAATGTTTACCATCATTCTATTTTGCAGAAGACATGATGAGTATAGCCATTGTCAGGACTTTGGCTAAACAATAGAAAAAAAAGAAAAAGATCAGAAGCTACTACATCATCATCCATCCCCGAGCCACCTTCCTCAGTAACTACCCCATACTCGGCCTCTACTGCTTATAATAAACTCCTTGATACAATTTCTGACAACATTACTTATACTTCTTTGTCACAGGTCCCTCTTGAACTCCCGCAAGTTCCAATCATAACCATTGCAGAGCCAGACCAATCTCCCATTACCTTTATCAATGTCCCCCTTCTTCCTCCACAAACAAAACCAATCCTGAACCTCTTCCCTTTCATAACACCAACCTTTGCTTCAGAACCCCCTTCCACCATTCCTCCCTCAGAACTCCTTCCTCCTTCTGATTCTCCTTCCCATAACCCCCTTCTGATACCTTCAATGAGCCCATCAATCGTTCTCCTTCACCTTTCTCCTCCTCCTTCGTAGATGATCTTCCCTTAGCCTCTTTTTTTCCTATCAGACAACAATAGCCCATACCTCTATCTAGTCCCCCAACCCCAGAATTTACCACATCCTCACCCTTAGACCTGCTAGTACAAGTAGTGTATGATACTTATCCTAGCTATCTCCTCTCCTCTCTTCCTATTATGCCCATACCTCCTACTTCAACTTCCCCTATACTTCCTTCAGTTGCCCCTCCTTCTATTATCCCCTCTTCGATAACAGATTCCCTATTATTGCTAACCACTTCCTTCCCCTCTTCCTCTAATACTCCAATTTTCCAAGAACTACAAGAAAGCCTCCAGACAGTAAGTCTCTTACCTAATAACTTAATTTCATATACCAGTAACTTGTCTCACATATTTATTTTTTTAACTTGCAGAGCACTTTGAAGCTTCAATCCTTTGAGCAATGGTATACTACATATCAGAATCAGTTCTGCCAGACCTCCACCTCTTCCATGGAGCCACTACCCCTCTTGACAACACCAACCGTACCCTCCACATCTTCCATGGGCATCCAAGCTGATTCCGAAGAAATTACAAATAACATGGGCATACAAACTGACCATCACACTTCACCCGATCGAGCAGCTAGAGAAAATGAGCTTTAGCAAAAAGTACGCTGGTTACAACTTCAAGTTGAATCCTTCTCTACCGATCGGGAATGCATATTAGTAGAACAAAAAGACCTCACTCTCAAGGATGCTCAAACAAAGCGACTACAAAAGCAGATCGAAGCATCAAATAAAACTATAGCCTCCCAACAATCAAAACTTCATCAATGGAAGGAAGAAGAATGCTACTGGCACCTTCACACAGGCAAATTATTCCAACCAATGGAGGATGTTATAGATGCCCACATTGCTCTAAAAGAGACCACCCTAGCCAGTTTAGGTGAATTCAACTTCTGTTTCAATTTACTACAACAACACTTCAAAATGCTGGCCAACACTGCTTACGAATAGATTATCTAAGCCAATAAGCTAAACCAAGAACTGTCCCAACTAAAAGAGATAGAGGTTGAGAGATGGGATGCAGAACAGACAAAGATCCTAAACAGAACAACTAAGCAGCTTAGCAAACATTTTCAGAGGGGGTTCGAGGGTGCCCTGTAAACAGCTGATGCAAAGAAATACTTTATACCTGGTGCGCCCATCCACGAGCTTAATATGAAGAAACCTATAAAAAAATTTCTCCAGAGGCTTTCCAAACTCTCAGAGAAATAAATCTTAGGACTGATACTTGTAATATCTGAAAAACTGTATATGAATGTCTAATATATGCAACACTCATCTGTATTTGAACATTCCTTTCAATGAATGGAAAATCTTTTAAATTGTGTTTATTTCCGTATCACTTTATACTGCCCTGCACAGGTCCACTACCCCCTTTATAAAAAATACTCTCTTTATACCATCTAAACTGTTAGTTAATGTATGAAAAGAAGTATTCTCTGCATATGCACACCAGATATTACATGTGAAAAAAGAAGAAGTAATGAGTAATAACAACATAAAAATATCATCCTGGGATAACAATCATACAAACTTATAGCATATGTTTCCACCTTATCTGCATAGACACACCAAATAGAAAACTCATAAAGACCAAGAATATAGACAACTTATCATTATCAGTTCATCAAACTGACATGCCTGGGCATAACATCCAATCAAAATCCAGAAACCACCCCCTCCTTCTTTAAAATTCTTCTGTACATATATTTCCAAGCATATACCCCCATCATTTCCAAACTCCCCCTTACAATTTGCATATATTCCAAAACCGATACAATATTCGTTGCTCCGAAACTGTCCACATCACTTCTTTTTTAACAGAAATTAACATACCCCAATCTTACCTCCTTAGAAGCTGATTTTTTTTTTACCTACCCACCATTTTCACCCTAACAAACTTATGCCACATAACTCCACAACCCTACTTTTCAAAAATTGAGCAGGAAAAGCTGTTATTTCTCTCCTTTTCAGCCCCTCTTCCCTCTATAAATACAAAAGCCATCACTTCCTCTTCAAGTTTGAATATACACTCCCTCAAGATCAACCTTCATCCTAACCATTTCAAAAAATGCAACCCCTTTCCTTAACTCCTCGTCCATGGTATGCCTCCACATGCTCGAAGATGATTGACGAGCATTGCCGAACCCTTTCTTCTCGCCTACAACTTCCCTCTGGCTACCACCTTGTTATAGCTCCATAGAACACCCCCATCTGCCTCCTGGACGAACCAAGGTCTTCTTCCTAGAGCAAATAGAGGTTGGTCTATTCTTTCCCCTTCATCCCTTCCTTTTGGAAATTTCTGAATATTTTGGTATCCCCTTAAATCAATTGAGTCCTAACTCCTTCTGCTTCATTCTAGGCTTTTATCTTATCACCTCATTTCTATCCATTACCCCCTCGACTTCCCTCTTTCACTGCTTTTTCCAAGCAAAATCATCAAAAATAGACATATTCTACTTCCAAGCCCGACCGAATTTTCTATTTCTTACCGGTATTCCCTCTTCACACAAAGGATGGAAGGAGCACTATTTCTTTGTGCACTCTCCTTCTCTTTTTCCTTTTTTTTTGCATGGTTAACAACTCTCCCTCCCCATCCATTTTTAGGCTCTTATCGGGATAATGAAGAATACCAAGTGATGACATTATCATTATCAGCAGAATGTTTTAACTTAAACCAATTATTAACCATATCAGCAATATCCTTGCTTAGAGCCAACTACCCACTGCAGTCGACTGGCACACTTGGTAATATCTCCCTCTACTTTCATATCTCCATTAAGTGTTATGACATACGTAAACTTTTACTTGTCTTTTTTAAGAATGATTAATACTGTAGGCCACCGAGCATATTTCACCACCTTCCCGTATAAATCCCATTGATCTCCATCCTCGTCAACCAACACCTTCCCTACAACCCCCTCCTTGTCAAACTCCCCAAACCCCTCTTTCTAACTCTTCAATACCTGATCTGCCAAATTCTCTATTGCTTAGTATTAAGGAGGTTAGTAAATAATTTTATTTATCTACTTATCATGATATTGACATCCATTTTTACAGGGGGGTCACCAGCATACATAATCTAAACAATCAATGGACGCAATACACTAATACCCTCAAAAAAGAATTACAAGAATGCCAAACCAGAGAGTTGGCATTACAACAATCTTATCAAAGACTTGAACGAGAATTACAAGCTACTTATATAAAAGCACAAGCCAACTAAGTAGAACTATCATCCCTTCACTTTCAGACTTCCTTCTTACTGAATACTCTGGATCATTTAAAAGCCCAACCGCTTCAAGAGGGAACCAACACATCCCATGAAAATTCCTAGACCTCAGCTGCCATTAATGATATGTTTTTAAACAGAGGCTTTGCTTTCCTTCAATAGGGCTTTCAAGACTATATCAATCAGTTCAAGGCTGCAGGCTATCCTCCTCCAGGGCACTCCACTAACTTTTTAGACATAGGCAATACCATTGACCGCGCTCCTCCTGATATATTATCTTTTCAATTCCCTCCTAATGAAAAAATGTAACTTATATTTAACATAATACTTGTAATACAATGCTTAACTTGTCTTTACTGCCTAGTTCTTCTAAAAACAAATCATAAATTTTACAAAACTTTATATTTAAACCAAGGGCACTAATGATTCACATTCTGCGATCCCATTAACAAACCTCCTCTGATCATCCCTGAGGCACTAAAAATTTAATTAATTGTGCTTTATGCCCTTTCTTATTATTTAAATTGACATCCTTTAGAAATTAAGTCCAACTCATATCATTACTGCTTGAAAAATAAAACACTGCTCGGCCAAGTTTCTACTTCCAAAAACAACACTTCTCTTTCCACCAAAACCATTATAAGGAATTTCCCAAGCCGCCACCATCTGGGCCAATAAAATGATTCTTTAAATTTAATTCTTCAACCCCCTCGGTACCAGCTCTAATCCTTGGAAACCCCTACTTGTTCCTTCGTTTTCCCCCTCAATCCTTCTATAAAAATCAAACCCCCCGCTCCTCCTTTTCCATTCTTACTTTCCTCCTTCCATGGCTTTTCCATCCCAACCGATTCTCATAAGATCCAACACAAATTCTTCCACTGACTCAAAGACTCGCTCTACAACCACTTTTGCATACTACCCTCTACCCCTCATGGGTCCTTTTAATATAGTAATCCCCCGCCGCATAGGACCCTTCCTCTCTCCATTTCCTTCCTTCGACAACCACCTATGTTGTCCTCCAACATCCCAACAATGACCCCAACTGATTCCTTCACTAGCTCTCCAAGGAGGATTTTTTTTTGTGGTGACCACGGGAGACTCTTCTGTGGATTCTTCTCCCCCTTAGCATCTTGTAATAAAAATGTATCCATCTGTATTTTCAGTTTGCTCTTATAATGAATCATGCATTTTTTCCTTTACACATACTAAGTGCTATAATCGAAAAAATCTACAAACATTCTTAGAATCAAGGCAGTGACCATACAAGCCAAATTACAAAATGCCTTCACCCTATTGGTACACAACTCAGAATTTTTTCACACACAAACAACCACCAATCCCTTGAAGTTTATGCATTTAGAAAGAGATAAAACCACATTTCTTTTTCCTGACATAATGGTAGAGTTTACCAACATACCACCTTCTACAACACCGCAAGCTTTTGAAAAGAAACTACCATATGTTGGAGGATCGTGGCTCGGCTAGTAGGGGGTTGAATAGCCTACGATGTGCTCGATGGAATTCTCTCATCTTAATCATCTAAAATATAGTTAGCACGGCGGAATATATGCTAAAACAAAGACAATTAAGCTAATACAAAAGTAAAGAAGAAGAAAATGCTAACAAGCCAATATAACGTGGTTCACGACCCTTGCTGCTAGTCCACGGATGATTCATTCGGCGAATCACTAAACTTCTCCTTGAGCTCAATCAAGGTGGAGAAGAAACCTTCTTACACAAAATCCCCCCTCTTACAATATGATTGAGATGAGAACAAGGAAGAGGAGGTTTGGAATGTTTAGGGCACTTGGGGAGCACTTAGGAGTGGAAGCATTAACCTCCCCAAGACCCCCAACCCTTCTTTTTATAGAGAAGAAGGGTTTCTTCCCATTGGGCATGCAGCAGTCGACTGATGCATGCCATTAGTCGATTACTGCTATAACGACCGTCATCCAACGACTTCTGACTTGCAGTCGTCACCGTTCAACGACACCCTTGGCAGTCGACTGCTGCTATCAGTAGTCGACTGTTGTCTGCATAGCCGACTGATCAATTGGCTACGAGCAGTTCTGTGCCCATGTTCACCCATAGCAGTCGACTGCCATCCTTGGCAGTCGACTGATGGTGGAGAAGTCGACTTCCATCCCTTGGTAGTCGACTGTTGGGCCACAAAACCCTAGTTGACACCGATCAACTAGCAATCGACTCGGACCAGTCGACTGATACCTATATCAGTCGACTGTTGTTGGGTAAAACCTCAAACAACAAGTTGTTTGAGCATCCGACCGTTGGGTAAAACCTCAAACACCATGTTTGAGCAATCGACACTTGATCTTAGCCACTTGACAAAGTTTACCTACTTGAGCTACCCCATCTCAGGTTATAATCACTCAACCTCTTGTCTCCCATGGAGTCCCTCACCGAAGCTCACTTCATCCGACCTGCGTCCCTCGAATGCACTAAGCCCGCGACTTCTCTAGTGCCATCCTTCGCGTCTTGCCTTGAAGTCTACTTCCTTTGGCTTCACTCCATTTGCTCCTTGTCTAGTGGTCCCTCGGATGTACCAAGCTCACGCCTTGTCACCGTGCCATCCTTCACCGACTCAAGGACCCGAGCCATGAGATAATAACTCGCCAATGCTTTATCAAGCTAACCATGTGTGATTTACTAAGTCCTGCACAACTTAAACACACACTTCAAATCCATAACAATCTAACTTAAACCCTTTGCCACACACATCAAAACCAAACACATACTTGGGTTGATTGCCCTAATAATCTCTCCCTTTTTGATGTGTGACAATATGTTTAAGTTAGGTAAAAACATTCAAAAACATTTAAAGGAAAGTAAGCATGTAAATTAAATATGGAAATCAAACTCCCACTTAACACATTCAAACTCCCCCTCAACACATGCTAATTCCCCCTAGCATGATTAACTTAAACTTCAACACTCTCCCCCTTTGATACCATCAAAAACATCATACTTATGTTAAACAACATGACATCAATATCTAAGGGAATAAAATCACCAAAATCATGATGAAAAACACCCAAAATAGGTTATTGTGGTCGTGCACAGTTCAGCAGTCGACTGTGTTAGAATGCCAGTCGACTGGCACCTAAAAATCAGCATTTTCTGATTTCTGAAGCCAACTTCAGAAATACATTAAAAATTCATGAAAAATCAAAAAATCATGAAATTTGGGAAACATATTTCTAATGAGTCACTTTATCAAGGAAAAATGATTTTTTTATGAAAATTCAATCAATTTTCAAAAGTAAGGCAAAATCTCAAAAGTTTGAAAATCACTAAAGTTTGTATCAACTCGAAAGCCTAATTTTGCCTTAGAATGTTTCAAATCATAAACCCTCAGTTTTCAAGACATAAAATGATTTTAAAACATTAAAAATATCCAACTATGATCTTTGAAAAATATGTCCATGAATTAAACATATGTTTTCCCCATAGTTGATCTATGATTGCTTTATTATGATACTCTAATGACTCATCAAAATGCCATAAGCATTAGTGAGTCACTTGTATCAACCTAACATCTCACTCATTGCTATGTTTTTAATCAAGTTAGCCTTATGATGAATGTGAGATGTAACTAAGGTATTTATACTTAACCATAAATTTCATGCAATTTCTATTCAAGGTTAAGTATCATTCAAAAACACCCATCATGATCATAAAACAAGTATTATCACCCAACATACTCATAAGTCAACCAAATGATATGAAATAAGTCCACTTATGGTTGACTATCCTAGGTTTCTCTAACCTTTAAGGAATGACTTGGGAACCCAATATAAGTTCTTTCTAATAGGGTTCACCAAGTACTCCTTGGGGATCCATTTCCTAGCTACTATTGTTGTCTTTGATTGTCCTCTAGTAATTAGGCAATAATAAGCTTTCTCATTTTTAGATCCCTTGTATCCTAGGCCCTTTTTGTTAAAGCTTGCCCTTTGGCTCTCTATAATCATATTCAATGTATTTGAGCCAATACTAAATTTTTCAAGGGCCTTAGTGAGATAGTCTACCTTTTCCCTTAAAACCTTATTCTCTTCTAAGCATGCATCATTTAAACTAGAAGAATTACAATCATCATGTGAACATGCATTTTTGAGTTTTTCTTCTAGAGCCTTAATTTCATTTTGCATGCATTTATTTTTCTTTTTAATCCTAAATAAATCTCTAGTCAAATTTGAAATCATAGAAATAACTTCTTGAGAGGGAAGTTTCTTTACCTCACTTACCCAATCTTCTTCTTCCGATTCCGAGGTTGATGCTCCCCCTACACTTGAGCTCTCCTCCTCACTTATGCTTCCTTCTTCTTGTTCGGATGAGGTGGAGGCTAGTTGTCAATTCCCATGAGTGCGAAGTGGGAGACTATTTCTTCTTTCTTTGATGAAGATGGATCATCCCATGTGGCTTTTAAGTTATGGGCTTTTGACTTCTTCTCCTTCTCCTTTGCTTTCTTCTCTTCCTTCTTCTTGCTTTCTTTCTTCTTGTCATTCTTCTTCGTTTCTTCTTTGCTCTTGTTCAATAAGGGACACTATCCCTCATGTGTCCCTCTCCTTGGCAATTATAGCAAATAATCTTCCTTTTCCTTCTTCTCCTATCATGAGATTTGTTAAATTTAAAAATTTTTAATGCACGTCTCACATTTCTTAGCATGTATGCCTCCTCATTGCTATCCATTGAAGAGGATGAATCATCATCGGATGAGGAGGATGTGGTCTTCTTCTTTTTCCCTTTGTTTGCTACTAGCACCACTCCCCTTGATTGAGTACTTAGCTCTTCTACTATACCTTTAAGTCTAGATTCGTGAAGCTCCATAGTAGAGAAAAATTCTTCTAGAGTACTTACCTCTAGATTTCTTGAGATGTAAAAAGAATCCACCATTGAGCTCCATTTAGATGACCGAGGGAATGCATAGATTGCCTTTATTATCATATCCCAGTTCGATAGCTTCTCACCTACACTTGATAGCCCATTAATAATTTCTTTAAATCTAGAGTGTAGAGATAATACCTTTTCCCCTTTATCTAGCTTGATATTATTAAGTTGTGATCGGAGAAGGTCCCTTCTTGCGAGTTTTGCTTCGGAGGTGCCTTCATGAAGCTCCACTAGCTTCTCCCACATCTCTTTGGCACTCGAGCATTCGCCAATCCGGTTGATCTCTTGTTGAGGTAGCACATTAAAAAGATGATGATTGTCTTTAGAATTTGCTAGGTGCTCCTCTTTTTGATTCTTGGTCCATCTTGATTTCTCTAATGGCTTCCCTTCTTTATCTCTAGGCATTTTGAAACCGTTTTCCATAATTAACGTGATTTCAAAATTGGTTTCGAAGAATACCTCCATTCTCTTCTTCCACCAAGAGAAATCACCTTCGAATTTGGGTGGATGGATGTTAATGCCGACCATTTCGTTGTTGTCACGATGGTGAGTCCAATGACAACCTCTTCGCTTTGATATCACTTGTTGGAGGATCGTGGCCCGACTAAAAAGGGGGGTTAAATAGCCTACGATGTGTTCGATGGAATTCTCTCGTCTTAATCGTCTACAATATAGTTAGCGCAGTGGAATATATGCTAAAACAAAGACAAATAAGCTAATACAAAAGTAAAGAAGAAGAAAACTCTAACAAGCCGATGTAACGTGGTTCACGACCCTTGCCGCTAGTCCATGGACGATTCGTTTAGTGAATCACTCCCACAACCAATCACTAAACTTCTCCTTGAGCTCAATCAAGGTGGAGAAGAAACCTTCCTACACAAAATCCTCCCTCTTACAATATGATTGAGATGAGAACAAGGAAGAGGGGGTTTGGAACGTTTATGGCACTTGGGGAGCACTTAGGAGTGGAAGCATTAACCTCCCCAGGACCCCCAACCCTTCTTTTTATAGAGAAGAAGGGTTTCTTCCCATTGGGCATGCAACAGTTGACTGATGCATGCCATCAGTCGATTGCCGCTATAACGGCCATCTTCCAATGCCTTCTGACTTGCAATCATCACTGTCCAATGACACCCTTGGCAATCAGCTCAGCTGCTATCGATGAGTCATTGCACTGCGTAGCCGATCGATCGCTCTGCGGCGATCTATGAAACATTCACCCATAGCGATCATTGCCATCCTTGGTAGTCGACTGATGATGGAGTAGTCGACTGCCATCCCTTGGCAGTCGATTGTTGGGCCACAAAACCCTAGTTGACATCGATAAACTAGCAATCGACTCAAACCAATCGACTGATACCTATATCAGTCGATTGTTGTTGGGTAAAACCTCAAACACCATATTTGAGCATTCGCTACTTGATCTTAGTCACTTGGCCAAATTCACCTACTAGAACTACCCCGTCCTGGATTACAATTGCTCTATCTCTCATATCCCATGGAGTCCCTCACCAAAGCTCTCTTCGTTCGGCCTACGTCCCTCTGATGCTCTAAGCCCACGGCTTCTCCCGTGTCATCCTTCGCGTCTTGTCTTGAAGTATGCTTCCTTTGGCTTCACTCCATTTGCTCCTCGTCCGACGGTCCCTCAGATGGACTAAGCTCACGGCTTCTCCCCGTGCCATCCTTCACTGACTCAAGGATCCGAGCCATGAGATGATGAACTTGCCATTGCTTTGTCAAGCTAACCATGTACGATTTACTAAGTCCTGCACAACTTAAACACACACATCAAATCCATAACAATCTAACTTAAACCCTTTTCCACACACATTCAAACCAAACACATACTTGGGTTGATTGCCCTAACACCATCCACAATTATCCCTAAAAGAATGAAAACACAAATTTTACAACATTTCATCCACTGAAATAAGGCTGAAAATGATATACATTCTAGGGCCTTGATAAAAGTCTTCCTTGAGCATCCTTCAAATAGTAAGCCCCCATTCCGGCTTGGCTCTCCACATGAAAGGGTCCTTCCCACTTGGGTCCCAACTTTCCCTTAGATTCTTCAGGCAACACCTTTCTTAGCACTAAGTCTCCCACCTGAAAAGAACGAGTCACCACCTTTTTATTATAAGATTTAATTACCTGTGACCTATACCTTTCAGCATTATACGAGGCAGTATCCCTACTTTCTTGAATCAAATCTAACTCCATATGTCGAGCCGCACTGTTATCACTCGGGAAATAATTCCTTACCCGGGCAGACTCCACTTCAACTTCCACAGGCAGTACTGCTTCTGAGCCCTACACCATACTAAAAGGAGTTGCTCCCATAACCCTCCTAGGAGTAGTTCGAAAAGACCATAACACACTAGATAACTCCTCTACCCAGCTCCCCCCACATGTTCCAACTTAGTCTTCAATCCATATACTAATTCTCTATTAGTTACCTCAGTTTGCCTATTACTTTGAGGGTAAGCTACTGATGTAAATACTTGCTCAATATTAAAACCTTTACACCATTCTGCTAACTTCTTACCCTAAAATTGCCGACCATTATCAGATATCAACCTTCTAAGAATACCAAAATGACACATAATATTTTTCCATAAAAACTTCAATACCATCTGCTCAATAATACGAGCTAAAGGCTCAACTTCCACCCACTTAGAAAAATAATCAATGGCTACTAATAAGAACTTAACCTGTTCCAATCGGAAATGACCCAACTATATTCATACCCCATTGATTAAAAGGGCATGCCGATACCACTATCTTCATATACTCAGCTGGCTGATGCTACCAATTATGATGCCTTTAACAACTTTCACATTGTTGAACCAACTGTATAACATCTTTCATTAAGGTAGGTCAAAAATATCCAACTAACAATACTTTCCTAGCCAATGCCCGACCTCCTATATGACTTCCACATGCTCCCTCATGCATTTCCTTCAAAACATAGCTTGCTTCTACTCTTCCTAGGCAACACAATAAAGGTCCGGCATAAGTTCTTTTATATAAAATTCCTTTTATCATACAAAAATGAACTATTTGCTCTTTGAATTGCTGAACCCTAACAAGATCACTTGGCATCCTCTTATCTTGAAATAATGATACTAACTCCTTTCTCCAATCATCTTCTATTACTTCTCCTGATTTTTCATTCTGCAGTAGTAATTCAATCTGGGCAATTACTTTACGAGTACTCCAATTCGCCAAAGAGCTAGCAAGTTGAGCCAATTCATCAGCCTTCTGATTTTCTTTCCTAGTGATTTTCTTTATCAATACTTCTGAAAAATCTCCCTTAGCCTTCTCTACTATTTCACAGTAATTTCGACACTTATCATCCCTAACTTCAAATACTCTCCCGGTTTGTTGCACTACTAATTAAGAATCCATTTGTGCAATCACCTGTTCGGCCCCTATATTTTTAGCAGCTTGCAAAGCTATAAGTAAAGCCTCATATTCAGCTTCATTGTTAGAGGCCCTAAAATGTAATCTACTGCCAACTTAACCTCTTCTCCCTGCAGTGAAATCAGAATTACCCCTACTCCACAACCCTCTTTTTTAAAAGTGAAGGTAGGAAACTTCACTTCCCACTTCAACTCGGTCGCTTGTTCATGGAGATCCCATTGACGTCCCTGGATTAAAAAAAATTAATCCTAGACAAAAGGGATCACCCAAGCAACCGTTTCATCATCGTGCTATTCGATTAGAGTAGTCACTTGAACAAACTTGTTGTTCAAGCCACCAACCTCTATTCTACGAATAGTCGTGGAATAGACGATGTATGGATCGCCGATTTTTGTATTTATATTCGAGGTCCAAGTTATATTAGCGACAAAACAGAATATATAACATGCATATAATTGAAGAACAAATATAGACAACTTACAAAAGAATATAAACAAATGTTATACCTCTTGATCTTCTATTGTATGTCCTTCCATCTTTTGGACGTCGTGTGGGCGACGATCTACCAAAAGTCGAAGCTCCTAGATCACCAATCTTCCTTCCTTGCTCGCTCCGAACAAGAGGAAGACTAAGAAACAAAACACTTCTCCTTCTTTCAACCAACCACCAAGCTCCAAGCTTGGTGCTTGCCACCGACCAAAAAGGATTGGATGAAGAAGATAGATGTCGGACAAGAGCTCCAAGGGAAGACCCTAAGCCTTTTTTCCACCGGCCAAGAAGAGGAGAAGGATTAGGTTTGGATGCCGTCCAAGGGAGGGGAGAAGGAGATGGGCGCCGGCCACCAAGGAAGAAGAAGAAAGGAAATAAATTCCTTATTTGTGGCCCAAACCTTCAAACCTTAAGCCTCCCAAACCCTAATCCTATCTCTATTATAATTCCTCCTTGCCGCCCACCCTAAAGCCTCCTTTTATAGAGTTAGGGATAAGCCTTGTTTTAATCTCCACCATTAGTTCTAGGGATTTAATCTCAACAGTCAGATCTAGAGATTTAATCTCAACTGTCGGATCTAGAGATTTAATCTCTACCGTTGGATCTAGAGTTTTTTTTTCCATCCATTAGATCTAGGCTTCATGAGGTATTAATAGGCTACAATAGGGACCATGAGGAGGAGTTGGATCTTGGCCACCCAATGGATCAAGCCCACATAAAGTCTGATCCATTAATGATAATCCAATCCACTAAAAGATTATGATTGATCTACCTCACCAACCCCATAAGTTAATATGGGCTCCATATATTATTTGTATATTTTCTCCCCGTGTTTAAGATCTCGAATGTCCGTAAATTAATTAATTTACTGACCATTAATTAATCAACATCTAACTCCATAAGTAGTACCACTCAACCTTTTCATCATGTCGGACCAAGTCCACCTGCAGGGTTTACATGATGAACCTTATGAGCTCCTCAAGGGGACATCATCATTCTAATATATAGGACACGGTTTCCTCCTATAATCAATGTCACACCATATAAATAATATCATTTCCCAACTTACCGAGCCTATCGATTTAATCTATAAATCTCACCCATTGGTAAATCAAAGAAACGAATACTAAGTATTGTAGGGAATTCTTTATGCCAAATGGCATATGCGCAACGGAAAAAAATTAGGATCCCTTCCAAGTGATCCATGCGAAAGCAAACTCGTATAAAATAAATTTCTCTAAACCAAGCCTATCTTATAGGAGAGTTCTACCTTTGTTGCGTGCCCTTTGCAATCCCGCTTTTCTTTGGATGTGTTGGATCTTTTAGCACGTTCAAACGTCCGTGCCTCTATATGTATCCACACGAGCAAGCTCTTGTCTCACAAAAGAAAAACTAGAGGAGCTCTCCTTTACTTCTTGCTAGAGAAGTCCCTAAAGGAGAGGAAGAGAGGGAAAAGGAGAAAGGAAGAAGAAGACTCCTCTTCTTGCTAGCCTACACTCACAAACCCACACAACCAAAGCTTCCACCAAGCTCTCTCACAACCACAACAACAATTGCTTTGGCCGGCCACTTCATGGGGTCTTTTATAGGGTTGGAAAAACCCTTTCACCTCCACACATTCAATGCAATCCATTGCATTGGGACACAAGTTTGGCCGGCCACTTAAGGAGACAAAACCATTTTGTTTCCTTCCACCTTATCTAGCTTAGGTGGATGCTTAGGTGGCATGCTTATGTGGCATTCTTATGTGGCATTCATGCATGTTGAATTAATCTTATTAATTCAATTAAGCTTATGTTATCATATTGAATTAATCTTATTAATTCAATTAAGCTTATGTTATCATATTGAATTAATCTTATTAATTCAATAAGGTAAAATATTGAATTAATCTCATTAAATCAATTAGCTAAAATTCTCATTAAGCTTAAAGTCCAAAAACCATTTTGTACTTAAGCTTATTCCCAAATTATTCTAGTCAAACTAGAATACTCTAATTCCTCTAATTATCATGCTCTTTGTGTGTGACCCTATAGGCTCTCATAACGTTGGCAGTGGATCTAAACTCTTTTAGATACACAAGCAATGAGTGACATCTAGCAATACATCATTGCTACCCAAGTTACGAGATAAGTCAAGATCCGACTAACCTTTCCGTGACTACTATAATATATGACCGTGTCCTTCTATCCTTGATATCAGATTGATCAATGAGGCATAGACCGTGTCATCCTCGATCAATCTATGTGTTTCTTGATCCCTGAGTAAACTAACTCAAACAAATGAGCTCAATATCTCATATTGACTCATTCGAGCATGGCCATGCGTTTTAGTAGTTCTACTCAATCAAGGGGCCCACCGATATCACTCTCGTCATATGAGAGGGATAGATCCCATCTACATCACTCACATCCCTCCGTATAATTTGTTATATACCCAGTAATCGCCTTTATGGTCCACCCTGTTACGGGTGACGTTTGACGATACCAAAGTACATAACTCCTTATGTAGGGAACCGTAGTGACTTCAGGTCTGAGGACTATTCATACCAATAGTCACATGAGAAAGTTTATGACACTCATATAACGATCCATGAAACTTTCTCATGGCGGGTCAGTTCAGTATATATTCTCTAATATATACCCATGTGTCAACTTGATATCATATATCCATGACTTGTGAGATCAAGTCATCAATTGACCTACATGCTAGTCTTTATGTATTAATATTGCCCTTGCATATTAATAC
This sequence comes from Wurfbainia villosa, assembly GCA_025175895.1. NCBI lineage: Eukaryota > Viridiplantae > Streptophyta > Magnoliopsida > Zingiberales > Zingiberaceae > Wurfbainia > Wurfbainia villosa. The sequence continues at coordinate 27,677,638 of CM046000.1, read as the reverse complement.
TTGACTAGGACTAGGAACATTTAGAGTGTTCTCATACAATTTCTCATAATCAATTCTCGCCAATTGATGTGTCAGAGATAAGAACCTACTTTTCTAGGCATTACTATATTTAATTTAGTGGCACAAGCAAGACTTAAATATAATAACCAATCCTTTGCCTTTATAGAATATGATACAAAATGTTCCCTATTCAACCATCACATGATTGGTTCTAGGGCTATAACTAACAATCTCCCACTAGCACTAGTACCAATCACTATGATATCTAATACCTAGTGACCTAGTGTGACCATCATGCTTCCTCTGTACAAAGCCTTGGTCAATGGATCTGCGATGTTAGCTTCGCTTGTACATCAGATATCCTCACATCTCCTCTATCGATGATCTCTCGAATGAGATGGAAGCGCCGCAGCATGTGTTTGGTCCGGCCGATGTGATCGAGGTTCCTTAGCTCGTAATAGCCCCATTGTTGTCACAATAGAGGTCTATTGGATCTGCAATGCTAGGAACTACCCCAAGTTCACTGATGAACTTATGAGCCAACAAATTTCCTCCTTGCCGCATCGATGACGCGCAATATACTCGGCTGTAGAATCAAGAATCGTGGTCTCGCTCAACTCTTCCACCACACCCACCATTCGTGCAAAACACGACTCGATTGCGATCTATAGTCATCCTTGTCTGCTTGGAAGCTTGCATCATCAGAATCCTTTACGCTTAGCTCCTCATTGCCTCCAAATATCGTGAAATATTCTTCGCTCTTCGTAAGTATTTAAGAATATTTTTGATCGCTATCCAATGACTTTCACCGATCCGACCGTATCTACTCCATGCTCAAAGCATACGAGACGCCGTGATTTGCGAGTATAAAGCATGGCGCATATGATAGACCCTATAGCAGATGCATAAGGGATCTTATCCATGCGATCTCTCTCCTCCTTAGAAGAGGGACATTGAGTCTTCAAAGACTTACACCATGTGATAAAGGCGTAAACCCTTTCTTGGAATTTTGCATAGCAAAACGATCTAGCACTTTATCAATGTATGTACTCGACTTAGGCCAAGTAATCTTTAGATCTATCTCTATAGATCTTGATGCCTAGAATATAGGCTTCTAAGTCTTTCATCGAGAAACAATTCCCTAACCATATCTTCACAGATCGGAGTGAGGGAATATCATTTCATGAGAAGTATGTCATCTACATACAAGACAAGAAATACAACTGTTCTCCCACTATTTCTCTTGTAGACACAAGGTTCATCTTCATTCTTGATGAAACCAAACTCTTTGATTGCATCATCGAATCAAGATTCCTGAGAGGCTTGCTTTAGTCCATAAATGGACCTTTGCAGTTGCATACCTTTCAGATGCTTTGGATCTTCAAACCTCAGTTGTGTCATGTACACATCCTCAGTAGCTTTCCATTCGTAAAAGCGTTTTGACATCCATCCGCCAGATCTCATAATCATGGTAGGTCGCAATAGCAAGTATGATCCGAATGGATTTAAGCATCGCAATCGGTGAAAAGGTTTCTTCATAGTCAATACCATGAATTTGTTTGAATCCTTTAGCCACCAATCTACCTTTATAGGTATGCTTATTACCATCCATGTCGCCTTTACTTTAAAGACCCACTTACACCCAATGGGTTTTACCCTTCGTGGATCAACCAAAGTCCATACTTGGTTAGTGTACATGGATTCCATTTCGATCTCATGGCCTCTAGCCATTTCTCGAACTGGGCTCATCATAGCTTCTTGATAGGATGTAGGCTCGCCAAGATCGACAAGCAATACTTCACCTTGTCACCAAGAGAAAAGAATATCTCTCGGGTTGACGACGGATCCTACTAGATCTACGAAGAGGTTGGTCTACTTGAACAGGTGTTTGCTCCACAACTCTTTGGGCAACAAATTCCTCATCCACAACACTTTGTGGTGCCTGTTCATTTTCCATCGAAGCCTTAGTGTTATCGTCATCTTGAACTTCTTCAAGATGAATTTTACTCCCACTAGTTTTTCTAGAAATAAATTCTCTTTCTAGAAAGACAAAGATTTCGCAACAAACACCTTGCCAAGTGTGGGATTGTAAAAGTAATATCCCTTAGTTTCCTTGGGATATCCTACAAAATAACACTTATCCGATTTGGGTCCTAGTTTATCCGAGACTTGACGCCTTACATAAGCTTCACAACCCCAAATCTTTATAAAAGACATTTTGGGACTCTTCCCACCCATATCGATATGGTGTCTTTTCTACGGCTTTTGATGGAACGCGATTAAGTGTGAAAGCTACTCTCTAGAGCTAGTCCCCAAAAGGAAGTAGGTAGATCGGCCTGCTCATCATTGATCATACCATATCTAATAGAGTACGATTTCTCCTCGATACACCATTCCATTGTGGTGTTCCAGGAGTGAGTTGGGATATTATCCCACACTCACCAGTGATCACGAAACTCGACTAAGGTATTCACCACCTCGATCCGATCAAGTAGCTTATACGCTTACCAAGTTGGTTTTGTACTTCATTCTTGAATGCTTTGAACTTTTCAAAGGATTCGACTTATGTCTCATCAAATATAAGTAGCCAAATCTACTCATATCATCGCTGAAAGTAATAAAGTACTTATAGCCTCCTCTGCTTCGACATTGAAAGGCCCACATACATCAAGATGTATGAGTCCTAACAAGTTCGCTCTCTCTCCATGTCCACTAAATGGAGTTTTAGTCATCTTTCCTAAAAGGCAAGATTCGCATACCTCATATGATTCAAAATCAAATGAGTCCAATAATCCATCTTTATGGAGTTGGGATATGCATTTTCATTTATGTGACCTAGGCATGCAAGTTGAGATATGTTTGGTTCAAATCATTCGATTTGAACCGCTTGGTATTTACGTTATAAATTGGGTTTTCTAAATCTAGAACATAGAGACCATTCATAAGTGGTGCATTACAATAGAACATTTCATTCAAATAAATGGAACAACATTTGTCCTTTATTATAAAAGAAAAGTTTTTCTTGTCTAAACAAGATACGTAAATTATGTTCTTTGTCAATGCAGTACATATAAGCACTCCTCTAGTTCTAAGATAAGCCCAAAGGGCAAAGACAAAGAATATGTTCACTACAAAGAAGAACTTTTGCGCCATTGCCTACTCGTAGGTCTACTTCGCCTTTTTGCCATTTGTCTACTATTTCTCACCTCCTGCACATTATTACAAATGTGAGAAGCACATCCTGTATCTAATACCCATGTAGAAGAAATAGATAGATTAACTTCTATAACGTGTATACCTGAGGCAGAAGTCCCACTTCTTTTATTCTTTACTTCCTCAAGGTAGACTTTGCAGTTCCGCTTCCAGTGTCCAGTCTCACCGCAATGGAAGCAGTCCCCTTCCTTAGGTACTTTACCTTTACCCTTTGAAGTGGATGAATTGGCCTTGCCTTTGGCTTGGGTCTTACCCTTGCCTTTGCGCTTACCTTTGCCCTTCTTGACCATTAGTACGTTGCTAACTTTCTTTTGAGATTCGGTTCAGCTTCAACATGCCGAGAATCTCAGCAAAGGTTTATCAATTTCATTCATGTTATAATTCATGATTTAATTGATTATATGCTTCCTAATGATTGCAGGATAACATCGGTTGCCAATTCTTGGCTCTGGAAAACCTAGTCTTTCAAGGTTCTCAACGCATCTAATCATTTTGAGTACGTGAGTTCCTACAGTGTTCCTTCTGCATCTTGCATGCAAAAAGAGCCTTAGACACTTCAAAACGCTCGTGCCTAGCTTGTCCTTGATATAGTTGTTTCAAATGCTCAACCATATCATAGGCATCCATGTTCTCATGTTGCTTCTGAAGCTCAGAGTTCATGGTGGCAAGCATAAGACATGACACATCTAATGTGTCATCTTGATGCTTCTTATAAGCATCCTTTTCAGCACGAGTGGCCGCATGGGCGGGTGTTTCAGGGGTAGATTGCTCTATGACATACAGTTTTCATTCTTGCTTGATGATAATCCTCAAGTTCCTATACGAGTCAAGAAATTTCGCTCCATTAAGCTTGTCCTTCTCAAGGACAGATCGCAAGTTGAGGGGGTGTGTTGTGTTAGATGTCATGGTGATCTACAACATTAAAATGCAAAGTTAAGTATCATACCTAAATCATTTAATTAGGCCTTTAATTAAATGAGGCTCCCACTAAATTCTCATAGCTACTATTTAGCTATAAATTTATATGGGATAAAGATCCACATCATAATTCGTCTTGAGTTAGCTTTGGCTAATCGCCCAAGACGTAGTATAATTAGGTAGGCAATCTTTTGCCAATTACATCTGATGTAACTCTTTAATAGCTTTGTTTAAGTTTTAGATTAGTTCAGTGTTTATTCCTAAACCACTTCAGCCGTGGCGAGGCATGAGGCCTTCTTGGATATCAGCAACGCACCACTTCTAAGACAAAGCCGATGTTCTAAATTCACACAAAACTAATTTTAACACTTATGTTCAAAGCTAATATATGCCTCTACTTTCTTAACCAATTAAGAAAAACTTAACTAAGTCTTAACCAAGATCGATAGCGGGACATCACGATTGTCCACTCGCACCCCTCCAAGATAAAATGCATTGCTTTGCTTTGGCAAACCCAATAACAAATTATCGAGGAAGTAGTGAGTACCAACTTTGGTAGGCATATCGTTTAGACTTATTAAGAAATAAACATGTATCATATACATATTAGCATACATCACATATAAGCTAAACTAATCATGCATCACATACAAGCTAAACTAACATGCATCACATACATATTAAACTAACGTGTCATGGTTATGGCCCTTATTCTACAATCTTCTCAAGCCAATGAAAAGATTGATTGGTCAACCTAGGGATAGCATCTTCTCCTAAGTGCTTCCTTTTGGTTGTCTTGTGTGTTGACTTCCTCCTTGTAACCTCATCTTCCAATGGACCCTCCATCTTTGTTTTGTACATTACAAAAGGAGAAATACTCGAGTTACATTCGAGTCTAAAACTAATTTTACAACAAGAATTATTAGGAGAAAGGCACGACACGCAGGCCGTATTAAGAATTACAACACACAATCACAAACTTTTTGGGACTAGGCCATAACCATGCACCATGTCAATTTAATTTTTAAAAGACATTGGATATTTTATTATGTTTGAAAAGTTGCTAATGCAATTATCAACTCATAATAAAAGTTATCCTACTTCTATATCATATATAAAATAGAGAAAACCTATTTTATACGATCTTTCGCAAGTGGCTCTGATACCACTGTAGGGAATTCTTTATGCCAAATGGCATATGCACAACGGAAAAATTAGGATCCCTTCCAAGTGATCCATGCGAAAGCAAACTCGTATAAAATAAATTTCTCTAAACCAAGCCTATCTTATAGGAGAGTTCTACCTTTGTTGCGTGCCCTTTGCAATCCCGCTTTTCTTTGGATGTGTTAGATCTTTTAGCACGTTCAAACGTCCGTGCCTCTATATGTATCCACACGAGCAAGCTCTTGTCTCACAAAAGAAAAACTAGAGGAGCTCTCCTTTACTTCTTGCTAGAGAAGTCCCTAAAGGAGAGGAAGAGAGGGAAAAGGAGAAAGGAAGAAGAAGACTCCTCTTCTTGCTAGCCTACACTCACAAACCCACACAACCAAAGCTTCTACCAAGCTCTCTCACAACCACAACAACAATTGCTTTGGCCGGCCACTTCATGGGGTCTTTTATAGGGTTGGAAAAACCCTTTCACCTCCACACATTCAATGCAATCCATTGCATTGGGACACAAGTTTGGCCGGCCACTTAAGGAGACAAAACCATTTTGTTTCCTTCCACCTTATCTAGCTTAGGTGGATGCTTAGGTGGCATGCTTATGTGGCATTCTTATGTGGCATTCATGCATGTTGAATTAATCTTATTAATTCAATTAAGCTTATGTTATCATATTGAATTAATCTTATTAATTCAATTAAGCTTATGTTATCATATTGAATTAATCTTATTAATTCAATAAGGTAAAATATTGAATTAATCTCATTAAATCAATTAGCTAAAATTCTCATTAAGCTTAAAGTCCAAAACCATTTTGTACTTAAGCTTATTCCCAAATTATTCTAGTCAAACTAGAATACTCTAATTCCTCTAATTATCATGCTCTTTGTGTGTGACCCTATAGGCTCTCATAACGTTGGCAGTGGATCTAAACTCTTTTAGATACACAAGCAATGAGCGGCATCTAGCAATACATCATTGCTACCCAAGTTACGAGATAAGTCAAGATCCGACTAACCTTTCCGTGACTACTATAATATATGACCGTGTCCTTCTATCCTTGATATCAGATTGATCAATGAGGCATAGACCGTGTCATCCTCGATCAATCTATGTGTTTCTTGATCCCTGAGTAAACTAACTCAAACAAATGAGCTCAATATCTCATATTGACTCATTCGAGCATGGCCATGCGTTTTAGTAGTTCTACTCAATCAAGGGGCCCACCGATATCACTCTCGTCATATGAGAGGGATAGATCCCATCTACATCACTCACATCCCTCCGCATAATTTGTTATATACCCAGTAATCGCCTTTATGGTCCACCCTGTTACGGGTGACGTTTGACGATACCAAAGTACATAACTCCTTATGTAGGGAACCGTAGTGACTTCAGGTCTGAGGACTATTCATACCAATAGTCACATGAGAAAGTTTATGACACTCATATAATGATCCATGAAACTTTCTCATGGCGGGTCAGTTCAGTATATATTCTCTAATATATACCCATGTGTCAACTTGATATCATATATCCATGACTTGTGAGATCAAGTCATCAATTGACCTACATGCTAGTCTTTATGTATTAATATTGCCCTTGTATATTAATACTTGACTAGGAACATTTAGAAAGTGTTCTCTACAGCCTCTCATAATCAATTCTGCCAATTGATGTGCTGTAGATAAGAACCTACTTTTCTAGGGCATTACTATATTCAATTTAGCTGGCACAAGCAAGACTTAAATATAATAACCAATCCTTTGCCTTTATAGAATATGATACAAAATGTTCCCTATTCAACCATCACATGATTGGTTCTTAGGGCTATAACTAACAAGTATATGTGCCCATTATTATATCGGGATTAAGAGCATGTACAATATAATATCTGAGGTCCGATTCGATTATGTAGTCAGCAATAAATCGAATTACCTCTAAGTCGGTCCTGCTCAATACACACAAAGTGTACTAGTGTGATTCTATGGTAAAGACAAACCAATACTAAATCACACTACAACCATACAAATGGTTTGTCCAAAGCCATCTCGGTTGTGAGCCTATACTTATATATTACAAGGAGCCGATAACATGATCTCCCGTGTGACACCACACACCATATTATCTATAATGTAATGTATTAGACAATATGCATCACCATAAATATGCAAACAATGATCATGTGATTCTTATTTCAAAATAAAGATGTTCATACAAAAGATAGACTTTTCAGTATACATCCCAATAATCTCCCACTTATACTAAAAGACTATGCTGTCCTCAAATTGCCATACATCTGATTTCCATTCCCTCCACATGCCTATCAAAAGCTCTCGCCGGAAGGGCCTTAGTGAAAGGATATGCCAGGTTATCCTCCGATGCAATCTTGGCCACAGTAACTTCTCCTCTCTTTATGATTTCTCGTATCATGTGGTACTTGCGCTCTATGTGTTTACTTGCTTTATGGGCTCGTGGTTCCTTTGAGTTTGCAACTGCACCACTATTATCACAATAAATTGTGATAGTTCTGGGAAAACCAGGAATCACATCCAAGTCCATCAAGAAGTTCCTGAGCCACATAGCTTCTTTGGCCGCCTCAGAGGCTGCCACATACTCAGCTTCCATGGTGGAGTCCGCCACACATTTCTGCTTGACACTCCTCCTTAAAATTGCTCCACCTCCCAAAGTAAACACAAAACCTGAGGTAGACTTACTGTTATCCCTGTCTGATTGGAAGTCAGAATCTATATAACCCACAGGGAGTAATTGGTCTGCCTGGTAAACTAGCATATAATCCCTAGTCCTTCTCAGGTACTTTAATATATGCTTTACTGTTGGTGCAATCGGCCAAGGTTAGGTTGACTCGAGTTTGACTCGAGCAGTACCTTGATGATATTTTGATGATAGACAAAACTCATGACATGGGATTGTCATGGGAAAGTCCAACATGGGGTTGGCATGGAAAATCCAAGCATGGAGCTTGGTGTGGGAGTCCAAGGGGGAAGCCTTGGCATGGGAAAGTCCAAAGCATTGCGAAGCCGTGTGCTTGGTGCTTGGCATGGGAAAGTCCAAAGCATTGCGAAGCTGTGCGCTAGGTGCTTGGCATGGGAAATCCAAAGCATTGCGAAGCCGTGCGCTTGGTGCTTGGTGAGAAATGCATTGCGAAGCCGTGCGCTTGGTGCATTTGGGAAGTCTTGATGACTTGGTAAGTTCACTAGGCTCGGGGTCCTTGAGTCGGTGAAGGATGGCATTGCGAAGCCGTGCGCTTGGTGCATCCGAGGGACCACTGGACGGGGAGCGAATGGAGTGAGCCCAAAGGGAAGCATACTTCTAGGGCATGAGACGCGAAGGATGGCATTGCGAAGCCGTGCGCTTGGCGCATCCGAGGGACGTAAGCCGAGGGAAGAGAGCTTCGGTGGGGAACTCCATGAGGGATAAGGTGGACTTGGCCAAGTGGCTAAGACTGAGTGTCGGAGGCTCAAACATCGTTATGTTTAAGGTTTTAGCCGACATCAGTCGACTGGCATAGGTGCCAGTCGACTGCTCTAGGTCGTATGGGTTCGACCAGTGTTTGACTGAATCAAGTCTGGCTGATCAGTCGACTGTTGGGAGCATCAGTCGACTGCCGAGGGATGGCAGTCGACTGATAACACTGTGCATGGGCATAGAATGGAGTCGAGCTCGCCAGCACTCGAATGATGGTTGATCAGTCGACTGATGGGTGTCATCAGTCGACTGATGTGTGATCTGTTGGAACTTAACCAACGTGGATCTGGCCGTTGTGAGACAACGGCTACGGGACCAGTCGACTGATGGTCACGATCAGTCGACTGATGGGCGCGAGAACAGCTTGATGCAGGTTATAAAAGGAGCTCGAGTTGGAGGATTTCGCCAAGTCTTTTGTGAAGCTATTGGAGGGGAATTGCTGCTGTATTCCAGACCTTCAAGAGCCATCTAAAGCAAGCAACAAGCAAAGGGTTCAAAGCAAGCATTGTAAAGTGTTCTTTACGTGTATTTCGTATTTGTCTTTGTATTGCTTGTATTTCATTACTTAGTGTAATTGCTTGTGAGGGGTTTCTCCACCTCCGATGTGTAGTCGAAAAGGAGTGTTATAGTTAGTGTCGTGCGCATAACTAGATCTCGAGGAGCTCGCCCGTGGAGTAGGAACCATTCGGTTCCGAACCACGTATATGCTTGCGTATTTGTTGTGCTTGTATTGTTGTTAGTATTATTGTTCTTTCTATTGTTATTCCGCTGCATATATTAACGACAATTGTAGACGAGCACACGAGAACGAACGAAATACGACATCCAATGAACGAGGGCTATTCACCCTCCTCTAGCCGGCCAATCGATCCGACCCAACAAGTGGTATCAGAGCCGAGGTCGCTCTTCAAGGACTAACCGCTGCGAGAGCACTACAAGATGGCTGGCTTCATCCATCCACCGAAATTCGATGGAGATTTTTCTTGGTGGAGGAAACAGATGGAGGTATATCTCGAAACCGATTTTGATTATATGATTATTATAGAAAATGGTTTTGAGATGCCTAAGGACAAACACAACAAGCCCATTGAGAAGTCAAAATGGACCCAAGACCAAATCAAAGACTTCAAGACAAATCTCAAGGTAATCAAGTTGATTAGTGATTTGTTACCTAACACTATTTGGTCTAGATTGGGTGATTATAGGGATGCAAGGGAATTATGGAATAAGGTAATGAAATTCCAAGAAAATTCCCAATCGGCACAAGTAGAGGAGAATGCCGAAGAAGAATCACCATCCACTTTTGAAGATGTGGATGACTTGGTGGAGACCTCCACCTCTAGCATTGAGGGGGAGGAAAGGGTTTCTACTCCGGAAAAAGATCAAGATGAAGCTTCTACCTCCGGAAGAAGTGAAGAGGCCTCCACCACCTCCCTAGGTAACTCAAGTGTTGTAATTTTAAATAAAAATCACATAATATGCTTTGAGTGTAGGGAGAAAGGGCATTACAAGAGCAAATGCCCTAAATTGGCTAAGAAGAAGGCATCGACACCAAGTCAACCCAAAGTCAAATGATGCCGGTGTTCCCAAAATCAAGAGCAAAGAGCACATTGTGTGCTTCAAATGCAATCAAAAGGGACACTACTGAAGCCAATGCCCTAGGGGGAGGAAGAAAGGGCAAGAAGGTGCAACTCATGTAGGGGAAGCTCCTAAAGCTAACCCTAAGGTACATTTAAATAATGCACCTTTAATTCCTAGAGTCAAAAAGCATGCCAAAAATTATTTTAGCTCTCTTGCAATTATAAATGAAAAGCATGCTAGGAGAAATGATAAAGTTTATTGTTTAGGTGCAAGGCATGTTAATTTAACTAAGGATAAACCTAGGACTCATAATTCTAGACCTATCTTACCTAAAGAGTCAATTAGGAGAATTGAAGAAAACTTGGGTGTTAATCCCAAGAAATCTAGGCATATGCCTAAAAAGAAAAATATTTCCCCTAAACCTAATGAAAATTCAAAATTGAGGAAATTAGAGGTGGAGAACCAAGCCTTGAGGTCAAGGCTAGAAAAATTGGAGAAGACCCTAGTAATAATATCAAATTCGGTTAAGGGGTCTAATGTACAAAAGTCAAGACCTAGGAAACAAGAAACATCTAAGGGCAAGAAGGGTTTGGGTCACAAACCTATGTCCTACCATAATGTTCCATTTAATTATGGAACCACATCTAGGTCTAGAAAAACCAAGGCTAATAGGGAAGTTATCCCTAAGTCTAGCCATGGTGTATGTTTAGTGGCCAAGGACTTAAGAAAAACCAAGAAGGCCACTAAGAAGGTCAATGGAGGAGTCACCTCTAGAGTTGACCCAAGTAAGACTCAAAAGACTATGGTTTTAAAACCAAAAAGGGTCATTAGAAAGGTATCTAGGGAAGTTATCCCTAGGGAATACCTTGTTAACCCAAGGAGCTCCAATAGGTATTGGGTTCCTAAAAGCGTGATCGATTCACGCTAAAAGGGTTAGGGTGTGTCAACCCTAAGTGGATGGGTAGTTAACCTAACCATAGTAGAGTTGACACATTAGGGTGTGCCAATATGGTTTGAGAAGTTAAAAATGATTTAAATTGGCACAATTAGGTCATAGAGGTTGTGGTGTGCTATTTTGGTTTTTTTTTTGGCTCACTAAGGAAATAATGACATTAAGGAAAAATGAATTTAATCCCTAGAAATGGAAAATTGATTTTAACACTTAGGTATTTTATACCTTAGTATATTTTTCTTGCCATGCTCTATTTGCCTTGCCATGTCATGACATCATTTTCATTTTCATCTATAAAAATGTCATGATCATGTTTAGATTTATGTTTAGATGTCATGTATGCTTAAGTTTCATTCACATGCCATGACATCATGATATTGGCATATATTTTTATCTAAATCATATTTATGCCATAATCATATCATGCACGAATGGAGTTAAGGACTATGGCATAATTTGAAAGGAATCAAATAATGTTGCCTAGAAATATGCATGAAAACATAAACAAAACAAAACCCACATCTCACAAAAATTTGACTTGTATGTGTTTTACACATCTAGATATTGGTGAGATGTTTAGGAAAAAGAAAATAAAGGTTTGAAAAACATTTTGAAAAACCTTGGTGAAGCCTATCTTTTGATAGCTATCACCATTGAATGGGATGATACAAAGATGACTCTTTATTGAAGCTTTTCTTAAATTTTGAACTTTGTATCAATCTCCTAATTTAATGGGTAAAATAAATTTTCAATATTTTTCACCCATAGTGTTTAGGATAAGTATTATACGTATGCATTTTCAAGATTTTTAAAATTATGTATATTTACTTATGGATTTCGAAAATCCATTTTTAAACTAAAATCAGAATCTGATTATCGATCATTGCATGTAATGTCAGATGGTAAGTCCAATCGATCGTAAACTTGATAGTTAGGCCCATGTTCAGTTGTGTTTTGGTCCCCTAACCACTCCTAACCCTAGGATATGCTTGGGAGAGCATTAGAGAGGGTGGAAATCCATTGGATATGGATTAGGAGTTGGGTTGAGGGTGAGTATCAATTTTAAGGTGGAAGAGAGTTCATTGTTGAACTTTGCCTTAATTTTGATTTGGTTAATGTTCCTATTGGCTTAGGGACTCTCCAAGGACATTGTTGGTGCAATGGTCAAGGGGGAGCAAGCCTCTAGGGGGAGGTATCTATCATGGGAAGATGGATGTGTATTTCCTCATGGGAGGAAAATTGGGTTGCCTCTCTTTAAGTGATATGGGATCACTAGAAAGATGGTAGACATGTGTTCCTCCAAGGGAGAGATTGTAAGATCTCATTGGGATATGAGACATTCATACCCTTGGGGAGGACCTTTTTGATGTAATGTCAAAAGGGGAGAAGATTACCAATTAGGGTTCGTTGGAATTCTCATTGGGATATGAGAATTGCCAATATGGGAGAATTGGTAGACTTGAGATGGTAGTTTTGTCAATCATCAAAGGGGAGATTGTTGGTGCAATCGGCCCGAGTTGGTTGACTCGAGTTTCGTTCAGTTGTGTGCTGCTTCAGGATCCATTGGATCAGGAAATTTCCCAAAGATTATCATTGACCTCAACCATAAGTTAATATGGCTCATATAATATATCATTTGGCCAGTGGATCTAGGTCCATCAGCGTAAGAAAGTCAAGCATTGCTCATGCTTGGTGTAGCATGGGAAAGTCCAAAGCATTGCGAAGCCGTGCGCTTGGTGCATGGCATGGGAAATCCAAAGCATTGCGAATCCGTGCGCGTGGTGCTTGGTGAGAAATGAATTGCGAAGCAGTCCTCTTGGTGCATTTGGGAAGTCTTGAGGACTAGGTAAGTTCACTAGGCTCGGGGTCCTTGAGTCGGTGAAGGATGGCATTGCGAAGCCGTGCGCTTGGTGCATCCGAGGGACCGCCGGACGGGGAGCGAATGGAGTGAGCCCAAAGGGAAGCATACTTCTAGGGCATGAGACGCGAAGGATGGCGTTGCGAAGCCGTGCGCTTAGCACATCAGGGGCGTAGGCGAGGAAGAGAGCGGTGGGAAACTCCATGAGGATAAGGTGGACTTGGCCAAGTGGCTAAGGCCCGAGTGTCGGAGGCTCAAACATCATTAGGTTTAAGGTTTTAGCGACATCGGTCGGTAGCATAGGTGCGATCGGTCCTCTAAATATGGGTTCGACCGGTGTTATTGAATCAAGTCTGGATGATCGATCCAGAGGAGGCGATCATTGTTGGAACATCGGTCATCTTGCGAGGATGGCGATCGGTGATAACCGAGAATGGGTCGAGCTTCGGATGGTTGATCGATCGGTGATGGGTGCCATCGATCGGCCCGATGTGTGATCCGTTGGAACTTAACCAACGTGGATCTGGACGTTGTGAGACAACGGCTACGGGACCAGTCGACTGATGGTCACGATCAGTCGACTGATGGGCGTGAAAATAGCTTAATGCAGGTTATAAAAGGAGCTCGAGTTGGAGGATTTCGCCAAGTCTTTTGTGAAGCTATTGGAGGGGAATTGCTGCTGCATTCCAGACCTTCAAAAGCCATCTAAAGCAAGCAACAAGCAAAGGGTTCAAAGCAAGCGTTGTAAAGTGTTCTTTACGTGTATTTCGTATTTGTCTTTGTATTGCTTGTATTTCATTACTTAGTGTAATTGCTTGTGAGAGGTTTCTCCACCTCCGACGTGTAGTCGAAAAGGAGTTTTATAGTTAGTGCCGTGCGCATAACTAGAGCTCGAGGAGCTCGCCCATGGAGTAGGAACCATTCGGTTCCGAACCACGTATATGCTTGCGTATTTGGTGTGCTTGTATTGTTGTTAGTATTATTGTTATTCCGCTGCGTATATTAACGACAATTGTAGACGAGCACACGAGAATGAACGAAATACGACATCCAACGAATGAGGGCTATTCACCCCCCTCTAGCCGGCCAATCGATCCAACCCAACATTTACCACAGTCCAATGTCCCTGTCCTGGATTACTCTGATATCTATTGACCATGCCCACGACAAAGAAGATATTTGGTCTCATACACAACATCGCATACATGAGGCTTCCTACTGCCGAAGCATAAGGAACCACCTTCATATCCTCTATCTCCTCAGACGTTCTAGGACACATCTCCTTAGATAAAGGAACTCCATGCCTGAAAGGTAGAAAACCTTTCTTGGAGTTTTGCATGCTAAAACGATCCATAATTGTGCCTATGTATGAAGCTTGGGATAAGCACAACATCCGTTTCCTGTGATCCCTTATAACCTTGATCCCAAGGATGTGTCCCACTTCTCCCAAGTCCTTCATGTCAAATTGTTTGGACAACCATACCCTTACGTCTGATAACACCTTAACATTGTTGCAAATTAACAAAATATCATCTACGTATAGTACAAGAAATACCACTACGTTTCTGTCACATCTCTTGTATACACAATACTCATACGGACTTTGAATAAATCCATAAGACTGGATTACCTCATCAAAGCAGATGTTCCGAGACCTCGAAGCTTGCTTCAATCCATAAATGGACCGATTAAGCTTACACACAAGATGCTCTTTGCCCTTTGCAATGAATCCCTCTGGTTGCTTCATATAGATGTTTTCCTCATGACTTCCATTAAGGAAAGTTTTCTTGACATCCATCTGCCACACCTCATAATCCATATGAGCTGCAATGCATAAGAGAATACGGATAGACTTAAGCATGGCTACCGGCGAAAAGGTCTCCTCATAATCGATACCCTCTTTCTGAGTATACCCCTTCACAACAAGCCTCGCTTTGAAGGTCTCAACCTTCCTGTCTATAACTCTCTTTCTTTTGTAGATCCACTTGCATCTAATGGTTTTTACACCATCGGGTGATTCTACTAGCTCCCAGACCTGATTTGAATCTATAGATTCAATCTTAGCATTCATTGTACTTTGCCAAGATACTGCATCTTTATCTTGGATTGCCTCGTTATATGTCCAGGGATCAGGTTCATGTTCGCCAGGGACCAAATCAGAAGATTCTCCCAAGAACATGAATCTATTAGGCTATCTCACAACCCTCCCACTACGATGAGGTATCACCTGTGTATCATCTGTGACACTGGGTGCAGTGACTTATGGTATATCCTCTTGTACCGGTGGTACTGAAGAAGTAACTTCCCCTTTCAATTCCTCCAGAACAATCTTACTCATGGGTTTGTGGTTAATCATATAGTCTTGCTCTAGAAATCTGGCGTTCGTGCTAACGATCACCCTCTGATCTCTAGGACTATAAAACAAACCTCCTTTCGTTCCTCTAGGATAGCCAACGAACATGTGCACTTCTGTACGAGGTTCCAACTTACCAGCATCTGCCTTCATCACATGTGCTGGACTCTCCCAAATTCGAATATGTCTTAGACTAGGCTTTCGCCCAGTCCATAATTCTGTGAGAGTAGAAGGCACTGATTTAGATGGGACCAAATTCAGAATATACACTGCCGTATCTAGAGCATATCCCCAGAACGAATCTGGCAACTCAGAATAACTCATCATCGATCTAACCATCTCCATAAGAGTCTTATTCCTTCGCTCTACTACACCATTCTGATGGGGTGTGCCAGGTGCAGACAATTGGGATTGAATCCCAGCCTCTGATAAGTAATTCCTAAACTCTCCCAAGAGGTACTCACCATCACGATAAGATCGTAGTGTCTTGATACTTTTACCTTGACGTTTCTCCGCATCAGCCTTGAATTCTTTGAACTTGTCAAAGCATTCAGACTTGCGGCGCATCAAGTAAATGTATTCATATCTCAAATAATCGTCTATAAAAGAGACGAAATACTCAAAACCACCTCTAGCCTGGATAGACATAGGACCACACAAATCAGAATGAACCAATTCTAACACATCTTTAGCTCTATACTCCTTGGCCTTAAAAGGCCTCTTGGTTATTTTACCCTCTAAGCAAGATTTACAGGTTGGAAAATCTTCCACCACTAATGAACCTCGAGGTCCATCAGCTATCAACCTTTGAATTCTACTTAGGTTAATATGACCAAGTATTAAATGCCAAAGATATGTTTGGTTCATCTTCGAAGGTTCTTTTCTTTTATTGGAATTAGAAGATGAGTTATTAACTTCTTATTTGCATCGTGAGAGCTTTTGGTTCAAGTGTGTATAAATTTCCTATCAATTCACCCGAACAGATAATCTTCCTATTCCTTTTTATAAAAACTCTGTCATTAAAAGAAATAGAATATCCATCCATAAACAATTTAGAAACAGAAATTAAATTCTTTCTAAATAAAGGTACATAAAGGCAATTCTTAAGAACCAAAACTTTATTTTTCTCAAAAGATAAATAAACATCTCCCACTGCAATAGCCGCCACCTTCGTGGCATTGCCCAAGTATATGGTAATCTCCCCCTCAGCCAGTCATCTAGTTTCCTGGAACCCCTGCAAAGTATTGCAGACATGATCAGTGGCTCCCGTATCTACACACCAAGTGCCAGTAGATAACACCGCTAAACATGTTTCAACGACTAGACCAAAAGATATACCTTTGTTCTGCTTGCGGTTGGGGCAGTCCTTCTTCCAGTGTCCAGTCTGCTTACAAGTGAAGCACTTGCCTTTCGGCTTCTTCACTCCTCCCTGAGTTCCTCCCACCGCCTTTGCCCTTGCTTGTTTCTTCTTCTTCTTGTCTTTCAGCTTAGGAGTAGAAACCTTTTGGGCAACCGTGGCATGTTCCTGAGCACTCTGACGAAATAGCCCCTCTGCCTTCTGGAGTTCTGTTAGAAGCTCCGCCAACGAATACAACCTCTTGTTCATGTTGTAGTTCAGACGAAACGACTCAAAACTCCTAGGTAGAGACTGGAGAATGATATCAACCTGGGTTTCTCCATCGATCTCAGCTCCAAGGACTTCCAACTCATTAAAATGAGCCATCATCTTGAGAACATGATCCCTCACAGGTGTTCCCTCGATCATGGTGGTCGTCATTAAGTTCCTCATGGCTTCCTGCCTTGCAGCCCGATTCTGGTGTCCGAAAAGCTCTTTGAGATTGAGCATCATGTCATAAGTAGTGGGCATGGCTTGATGCTGATGTTGCAGTACATTTTACATAGATGCCAAAATGTAACATCGCGCCATCTCATCGGCCTTAATCCGCTTCTTATAACTCTCCTTCTCCTTTTTCCCAGAATGATCCACAGGCTTAGGAGGGCACTCTTCGAGGAGTACATATTTGTATTCCTCAGCAGCCAAGACAATGTCAAGATTCCTCTTCCAATCAACATAGTTGGGTCCAGTAAGTTTATTTTCTTTCAGTATCACAGCAAGAGGGTTGAAAGTCATTTTGAAAGAAAACCTAAGAATCACATAGATCAAAACATTATATTTTAAAAAATTATTGATTCCTCAAACAATAAAATTTTAAAATCAACCAACACCTCAAAACACCGAGAATATCATATGCCATGATAGTGTGGACGTATACGAATTCTATATTTGTATGAGGAGGTTTTACCCATTAATTTTACTATCTTGTCAACCTAACTTTTTGACAAGTAAAATTAATAGTTGGTTCCTCTTCGGCCCTACAAATAAAAGCAGTGACTCTGATGGGGAGGATACTTATATTTGTATCTAAGTGTTCACCATTACTCGGTACCAAGTTAATTATCCTGGGTTATGTGCCTTCCGATGGGGAAGTACACAAGCTCCTTAATAATTTCCTATAACCATATTCGACCTTGTGATCCGCAAACAAACTCATCCGATGGGGAGGAAGGCACTTAGAGCCGATGCGCAAGTTTGTTTGCATCACATGTCAAATCATAATGGAGGCCGTGGGAATTTATAAAAATATCCCTCTCCCATTTAGTAATTTTAAATTGAGGAATTTTTTAGCTTACGACATGCATATCAAACAATAAGCAATAAGCAATAAATATGAAAAATAAATATTTTCCAACTATTATGGATTTTGTCTTCAATATGTCTCCCGTCGTATCGCCATCTCGTCCGCTCCTCCCTATGCCATGTACAAGCCATCCGGAGATCCGAGCCGAGAAAAAATATTTTAATTTACATCCATCGATCATATACTTCACGAGGGAGTGTACATGAAATCTAGATCGAAAGTAAACTAAAATAGAAAGAGTGTCTAAACAATGCCGTATCTAATTTACAAAAATTAAATACTAGCCTCGTCAACCCCGAGGATTCAACAAAATATACAATTACACACATACAATCACATACACACATATGACCATAATAGTTGGATCCTATGCCTGCAATCAAAGAGTTAACCTACGCATATCCTACTATTATCCGACACATATAATATATGAAAAGTGCATAAAAATAACCTAATCCTAAACACACAAAACCGAAAACCGTGGCTCTGATACCACTTGAAGGTAGGAAACTTCACATCCCACTTCAAATCGGTTGCTTGTTCATGGCGATCCCATCGACGTCCCTAGATTAAAAAAATTTAATCCTAGAAAAAAGAGATCACTCAAGCAATCGTTTCATCATCGTGCTATTCGATTAGAGTAGTCACTTGAACAAACTTGTTGTTCAAGCCACCAACCTCTATTCTACGAATAGCCACGGAATAGACGATGTACGGATAGCCGGCTTTTGTGTTTATATTCAGGGTCAAAGTTATATTAGCCAAAAAATAGAATATATAACATGCGTATAATTGAAGAACAAATATAGACAACTTACAAAAGAATATAAACAAAAGTTATACCTCTTGATCTTCTATTGTATGTCCTTCCTCCTTTTGGACGTCATGTGGGTGACGATCTACCAAAAGTCGAAGCTCCTAGATCACCAATCTTCCTTCCTTGCTCACTCCGAGCAAGAGGAAGACTAAGAAACAAAACACATCTCCTTCTTTCAACCAACCACCAAGCTCCAAGTTTGGTTCTTGCCGTCGGCCAAGAAGGATTGGATGAAGAAGATAGATGCCGGCCAAGAGCTCCAAGCGAAGGCCCTAAGCCTTGTTTCCACCGGCCAAGGAGAGGAGAAGGATTAGGTTTGGACGCCGACCAAGGGAGGGGAGAAGGAGATGGGCGCCAACCACCAAGGAAGAAGAAGAATAAAGGAAATAAATTCCTTATTTGTGGCCGCCCAAGCCTTCAAACCCTAAGCCTCCCAAACCCTAATCCTATCTCTATTATAATTCCTCCTTGCCGCCCACCCTAAAGCTTTCTTTTATTGAGTTAGGGATAAGCCTTGTTTTAATCTCCACCATTGGTTCTAGGGATTTAATCTCAACCGTCGGATCTAGAGATTTAATCTCAACCGTCGGATCTAGAGATTTAATCTCTACCGTTGGATCTAGAGTTTTGTTTTCATCCATTGGATCTAGGCTTCATGAGGTATTAATAGGGTACAATAGGGACCATGAGGAGGAGTTGGATCTTGGCCACCCAATGGATCAAGCTCACATAAAGTCCGATCCATTAATGATAATCCAATCCACTAAAGGATTATCATTGATCTACCTCACTAACCCCATAAGTTAATATGGACTCCATATATTATTTATACATTTTTCTCCCCGTGTTTAAGATCTCGAATGTCCATTGATTAATTAATTTACTGACCATTAATTAATCAACATCTAACTCCATGAGTAGTACCACTCAACCTTTTCATCATGTCGGACCAAGTCCACCTGCAGGGTTTACATGATGAACCTTATGAGCTCCTCAAGGGGACATCATCATCCTAATATATAGGATACAGTTTCCTCCTATAATCACCGTCACACCATATAAATAATATCATTTCCCAACTTACTGAGCCTATCGATTTAATCTATAAATATCTCCCATTGGTAAATCAAAGAAATGAATACTAAGTATATGTGGCCGTTATTATATCGGGATTAAAAGCATGTACAATATAATATCTGAGGTCCGATTCGATTATGTAGTCATCAATAAATCGAATCACCTCTAAGTCGGTCCTGCTTAATACACACAAAGTGTACTAGTGTGATTCTATGGTCAAGACAAACCAATACCAAATCACACTACAACCATACCAATGGTTTGTCCTATACTTATACTTTACAAGAAGCCGATAACATGATCTCCCGTGTGACACCACACACCATGTTATCTACAATGTAATATATTAGACAATATGCATCACCATAAATATGCAAACAATGATCATGTGATTCTTATTTCAAAATAAAGATGTTCATACAAAAGATAGACTTTTCAGTATACATCCCAACAAGAAGATTCATCTATATATATAATCCAAGGTTCAGACTCCTTATGTATAGTCTCTACTAGAAAGTCAGTTAATGCTTGAGCTTTAATAGAGGTACGAGGCTGATAAGTAATGTCATATTCACTAAGTTCAGTAGCCCATTTAATAAGCTTTCCTGTAGCTTCTGGATGAGTAAGTATTCTACCTAGAGGAGTATCAGTAAGTACCACAAAGGGATGTAAAATAGGGTCGTAACTAGACCCCAAGATAACTTCTCTAGATTAGTATACTAGATTTTAGGTCCCTTCAACAGATAACTGATATAATAAATTGGATCATGCCGACCTTTATCTTCTTGGACTGATATTGAACTTACAACAACCTCTGAAAGAGCTAGATATACCCATAACATTTCCCCAGGCTGAGGTTTAGCTAAGAAAGGTGGTTCAACCACGTACTCCTTCAGAGATTGAAAAGCTTTATGATAGTGTTCATCCCATTAAAATCGTGTAGCTCTTTTTAATATCTTAAAGAAAGGAAGACTCCTATCTGCCGACCGGGATATGAATTTAGATAAGGCAGTAATTTTGTCTAATAACCTCTGCACCTATTTTAAATTTTTTGGTGGTTGCATTTTCTGAATAACCTCAATCTTAATAGGATTAGCTTTTATGCCTTGCTCAGTAACCACATATCCCAAAAAATTACCCTGAGTAACCCTAAATACACACTTCTCTAGATTTAACTTCATTTTATACTTACGCAAAGTGCCGAAAGTTTCCTCTAAATTAGATATTAATTGCTCGGGATGTAAAGTTTTAACCAAAATATCACCACATATACCTCTACATTTCTCCCCAACTACTTTTCAAAGATTTTATCCATTAATCTCTGATAAGTAGCCCCGATATTCTTTAACCCAAAAGGTATAACCACATAGCAAAAAGTCCCCTCTACAATAATAAAACTGACTTTATTCTGATCTTCCAAGGCTAATGGTATCTGATGATACCCTTGATAAGCATCCATCATTGAGATAAACTGATGCTCGACAGTGGAATCTACTAACTGATCAATGCGGGGCAAAGGATAGCAATTCTTAGGACAAGCTTTGCTAAGATCTCTAGAGTCTACACACATCCTCCATTTTCCTGATGGCTTAGGTACCAATACTACATTAGATAACCAAGTTGGGTACTATACTTCTTTGATATGTCCAACCTTCAACAATTTATATACTTCCTCTTTAATAATAGCATCCTTCCTAGCTCCAAAGTGTCGGCGCTTTTGTTTGACAAGAACTATAGTAGGTAAGATATACAATTTATGCTCCATAATAGTAGGATCAATTCCTGATAAGTCCTGTGGAGACCATGCAAAGATATCAACATTTTTTATAAAACATTGTATCAAATCTGCTTTAAGCTGCAAAGGCAGATCCCGGGCTATAAAGGTAACATGTTCAGTACACTTATCATTTAACACAATTGACTCTTTATCAGGTTCCCCTATCTCTTCAGCAACCCCATTCTAAACGATACACATTGTATCTCCATACTTAGATTTCTGAAAAGACTTACTAACAAATTTTCCATTTTTTCCTATCCAAATAGCATCTACACAACATCTACGAGAGAGCTGTTGGTCACCCTTAACTTCCCCTACTTCATCTCCGACAGGAAACTTAATCTTTTGATGATAAGGAGAAGCTACAACCTATAAACTACTTAGAATAGGTCTGCCTAAAATAGCATTATAGGAAGAAGGCATATCAACCACTGTAAAATTAACAAGCACAGTTCTCCTCCTCGGCTCTTCTCCTAAAGATAAAGGTAGTTTGATTTGGCCCATGGGTTACACCTCATGACTAGAAAACCCAAATAAAGAAGTTCCAACTGGCAACAAATCAGTGATAGTAACTCCCATTTGCTCTAAGGCTGACCAATATAGAATATCCACTGAACTGCCCGAGTCAATAAAAACTCTTCCTACATCGAAATTGGCAATGAGAGCTCGAATGACTAAGGCATCAGTGTGAGGGGTCATCACTCCCTCTAAATCATTAGAATCAAAACCTATCATGGGTCCTCTAACTCTAAGAAGAGTGGCAACAACTGCACATTCCTCTCTACTATGTATTTTCCATGCTCTATTAGAATCTCCATTAGTGGAACCATCAGATATCATATTAATAGAACCCCTTACAGGAGGTTGATTAGCAGGTGCAACTCGATCGGGGGCTATCTCCCTTAACTGAGCAGGCCGTGTAGGCCAGTTTACAAAAGGTCTTCCTGCATTTTCTCTACCATAATTTCTTCCTCCAAACTTTCGCTGATAAGGAGCTGGATTCATAACTAGGTTCTGAACATGAGGATGAGCTCCCATAATTCTCTGCAACTCAAAGTCTAATTAGTGACAACTCTGAGTATTATGCCCATATTCCTGATGAAAAGCACAAAAAGTGGGAGCTGGTAATCTCCTAGGCCCTCTGTCAGCTCCAAAGGGTCTTCTCAGTAACCACTGTTCTATACAGATAATCATAGCTCTCTCCTTAGAAAATCACAATTGAGGAGCATATACAGATCTATCCTCTGTAGGTCGAGCATGTTTTACCCATTCAATCCTTCTTTCTGGCATTTCTCCTATTCTGGAATCTCGAGAAGTTTGCCGAGACTTCTAAGCATCTTCCAGATTAATAAACTTTTCTGCCTGGGCTAATAAATCATCAAAACTTGCAGGAGGCTTTTTATTTAAAGATTTAAAGAAATCCCCTTCTCTGAGGTCCTGAGTAAAAGCTCCCACCATCATACCGGGCTCCATGGTAGGAATTTCCCGGGTAGATTATGTAAATCTCTGCACATATTACCACAAACTCTTCTGTTTTCTTTGCTTATGATTAAAAAGAATTAGGGGTTGAGGCAAATATTTTTTAGAACTAGAAAAATACCTTAAAAATAATACTGAAAAATCCTTGATTGATGCAATACTATGCGGCTTTAAATCGCTAAACCACTGTTGTGTCGATCCTACTAAGGTAGTAAGGAATACCAGACACTTAATCCCATCAGTATAGCGATACAACAGAGTAGCATTTTCAAATCTTCTTAAATGATCCTTAGGATCGGAATAACCAGTGTATTTAGGCATTTGAAGAAGTCAAAAATGCTGAGGCAAATCTTCGTTTTGGATATACTCAGTAAAAGGATTCAACTCTTCTACTATTACAATAGTGCCTACAATAGGAATGCCCTCCTCAAGTCGTGCATTTTTAAGAGGAACTATACACTTCTTTTCTTCTCGTTCGATTTACGTATTGCTGTTTAGGCACGGCCGAAACACCTTTGGTTCCCGTAAAGGTCATGATAGAGTCATCAGATACATCCTCCTCCTTAATCTTCTTTGGGGTGGCCTTTGTGACATTTGATTCATCATCTTAGCCATTATTTGCATAAGATTCTCTTTATACAAAGGCTCACGACGCCTTTTGCTGGTGCCTCCCTTGGAAGTATTGGAGATAGATTTCTCCTCCTCCACCGGCTCCTTCAGCGCCCTTCTAGTATTTACCATCATGACTTTTTGTTCAAGTTCCCATGGCGCCAATTTGATGGTGTTGACTTCTTCGGCCTACTGAGACCTCCCTCCCCTTCTTGGGGATTGCTAGATCTGATATTAAAGAAGGTTAGAAATGAGATAAACAGAGATATGCTCCTAGAATTACCTTGGATCTTAGAAATAGAATTAGATCTTCTACTCGAAGAAGGAGATGTGGATCGGCTACCCGACACTGCCACTCCGATGCTCAAGTCAGTAAGAGTATAAAGAGGACAACAACACAAATGGAATGTAAAAGGAGAAGTGAGAAGGAGATCTTTGAGGTACCGAATAGCGAAGAAACAATCATCCCCTACTTTGTCTTCCTCTGCCCCTTTTATAGATGGATCAATCGCCCCCTATTGGAGATGAATTTACTTTAATGCCCTTTTCCAAGCTGTCCTTGTAATCACTTTTTTTACCTCAATTCAAAATATCTCCTTATGTCCCCCTACCACATATTAGTTTAAATAAAATAAAAACATAAATGCAGTTATATTAAATTAACCATCCTCAACTTCCCCCTACTCCTTCCCATCCTTTGGCATACCCCCTTTCTCCTTATTTCGGCATATTAGAAAGAAACCCTAAAATTCCTAAGTGGCTTAGGAAATGAATATACCACTCGGGAAATGAATATACCGCTTGAGAAATGAATATACTACTTGGGAAATGAGCATACTACTCAGGAAATGAACATACCGCTATGGAACTAAACATAATGCTCTGGAAATGACTTAACTGCTCAAGACTCTATAGATTGCTTCGTTAGTACTATATTTAATCACTACCCTACCCTGCCCTATTCACCCCTACCGTGCTTAGGAATCATACATACCACTCTAGAAATGCACATACTGCTCGAAAAATACACATACTACTCTAAAACTGAACATGCTACTCTGGAAATGAACATACTGCTCTAGAAATGACTTAACTGCTCGGGACTACATAGATTGCTTCGCTATCACTATACTTAATCACTGCACTACACTACTCTATCACCCCTATTGTGCTCAGGAATCATACATATCACTCTGGAAATACACATACAACTCTGCCAATCATGATACTTAGTCACTGAACCCCTCTACACTGTTCTTCCACTTTAAGATCGGGGATCACATACACTGCTCGGCAACTATCTAAATGACCCAGGAAACACATAAATAGTTCAGGAAACCTTCTAATTGCTTTGAAAGCCCCAACCCCATTAGTTAATGAGATAACAACCTAATGTATATGTTAACATTCAATTAGTTGATAGCATAATGTGATAGTTATATATTTGATATATAATGGGTACTATTAATACCTAACATCATGACTATGAATGGTTTGTTGGACTATCTCCAAGGTTGTTCTTAGTCAAAATGGATATCAACCCACCAGGAGATAACCTACCATCTCTCGAATTCAAAGTGAGGGCTATTGAATTTGATAAAAATAGTGGGAGTTTCTTGTTCATGTAAATTGTTTGCATTATTATAAATTCATCTCTTTTATACATCTCTTTTTTTGTATGTCTAAGTACTAATTAGAATAGCATATTAACCTCCATTAACTCACGTTCTATTTTGGACAACAACAAATTGACTGAGCCAAACTTCTTGGACTGACTTTGCAACCTGAGAATTGTTCTCAAGGATGAAAAGCTAGCTTATGTTCTTGAAGAGGTTCTTCCTCAACCTCTTGTAGACATTGCATCTGGTGACCAAAAGTTAGCTTACCAGAAACATATTGTTGACTCTGAGATAGCGAGTTGCATTATGCTAGCGTCGATGTCTTTTGAGTTGTAGAAGCAACATGTGCATGTGGATGCTAATACAATTGTCTTCCATCTTCGAGAGTTGTTTAATGAGAAGGCGTGATATGAAAGGTTCGAGGTCACCCAGCTCCTCTTTCAATCAAAGATGTAGGAGGGTTCATCTGCAGTGCAGTTTGCACTGAGGATGAATGACTATATTGAGTGATTGGGATCATTAGGGTTTTTCATGGACCATGAATTAAGTATTAACTTAATTCTTCACAATCTGACTGGTAGCTATTCATAATTTGTGATGAACTATCGGGTGAATAAGATTGAGTCCACTATTCCTAAATTAATCAATATGCTCAAAATAGTGGAGCCATTTGTTGCTAAAGAACAGAAGGCAGTGATGGTGGTTGACTCCTCAAAAAAAGGTTCTAAGAGGAAGTCAAAACCAAAGGCTAAGGAAAGAAAAAGGCAAAGAAGGAAGAATTAACTCCCAAGGGCACCTGCTATCATTGTGGCAAGGATGGACATTGGAAGAGAAACTGTAAGCAGTATTTGGAGTCATTGAAGCAGAAAAAGGCATCTGATGCCCAATCTACTTTAGGTATATTTGTTTTTTAATGACATACTATTTTTTCTAGAACTTGGGTATTGGATACCGGGTGTGACTCACATATATGTAATGACATACAGGGGCTTAGGAACAGAAGAAGACTTGTTAAGGGAGAAGAAGATCTAAGGGTTGGTAATGGAGCAAAAGTTGTTGTTGTAGCCAAGGGAACTTATAAGTTGTGACTTCCTACAGGTCTAGTTTTAGAGTTAGATGATTGTTTTCATATTCCTGCATTAATAAAGAACATTGTTTCTATTTCATGATTGAATAAGAAAGGTTATCATTTGACGTTTAATAATAATTGTTGTTACATTATGTTAAATGGTGTTCTTTATGCTACTGGAATGTTAAATAATGGAATCTACACCTTAGATACATCCAACAAGATATTCAATATCGAATCAAATAGCTAATGTGTTAAGTTAGATAATCAGTTAACTCGCAATTATAGCATTGTCGTTTTGGCCATATAAGCAATGAACGCATGTCCAAACTGCATAAGCTTGGCATTTTGGAGTCTTATGAATCAGATTCATTAGACACATGTGTTTAATGCTTAAAAGGAAAGATGACTAAGTTACCTTTTAGTGGAAAAAGTGAACGAGTAGTTGAGGTATTGGGCCTTATACATACTGATGTATGTGGGCTAATGTCAACTCATGTCATAGGAGGCTATAGCTACTTCGTTACCTTTATCGATGAATATTCACGATATGGGTATTTGTATCTGTTAAGATACAAATCTGAAGTCTTTGAAAGGTTTAAAGATTTCAGAAAAGAAGTAGAGAAACAATTGTTAGTTTTAGCCCTAAGTGCCAAATATGAGATGATTGGTAAGGGAACTTTTGTATCATATTTCAAAATAAAGGCAAATTTTACGGTTATTATATTTACTTCATTGATGTGACATTTGAATAAATATAATAATATCCTAGGGTAGTTGGTTCTAGTCTACGACATATCAAGATGGGACTTGATAGTGGGATACTGTAGATAATATTAATACGTTGAGACTATCATGTAGGTCAACTGATGACTTAATCTCACAAGTCATGGATATAGGATATCAAGTTGTCATATGGGTATATATTAGAGAATATTCATAAACATTCTCATAGTGACTATTGGTATGAATAGTCCTTAGATCTAAAATCACTATGATTCCCTACATAAGGAGTTGTATACTTTGGTATCGTCAAATGTCACCTGTAACAAGGTGAACTATAAAGTCGATCACTAGGTATGCAATGAATTATGCGGAGCGATATGAGTGATGTAGATGGGATCTATCCCTTCCATATGACAGAATTGATATATGTGGGCCCCTTGATAAAGTAGGACTACTAAAATGCATGGTCATGCTCAAATAAGTCAATATGAGATATTGAGCTCATTTGATTGGTGTAGTCTACTTGGAGATCAAGAAACACAAAGATTGATAAGAGGATGACACGAGCTATGCCTCATTGATCAATCTAAATATCAAGGATAGAAGGATTGAGTCATACAAGATAATAGTCACAGAAAGGTGATGTCGGATCTCAACATTCTTGTCACTTGGGTAGCAATGATGCATTGCTAGATGCCACTCATTGCTTATGTTTCTAAAAGGGGTTTTAGAGACATTACCAATGTTCCGAGAACCTATTGGGTCACACACTAAGAACATGTTGTTTTAGAGATAAGGTTCATTTTATTTTGACTAAATGAACCATTAGGCTATTGAATTGGATTCATTGAGTTAAACTCATTGATTGGGTTGAAATTTGAGTTAGATTCAAGTTGAATTAATTTGAGTTAGACTCAAATCAAATCAATTGAAGAAGATGAAGGGTTATGGATTCATCATGAATTCATCATGCATGATTAATGTGAATTAATCATGCATGGAAGAGGGAAAACCAAAGGTTGGAAGAAACCTCTTATCATGCATGATTAATGTGGATTAATCATGCATTGAAGAGGGAATACAAAAAGATGCAAAAACTTTTCATATTCATAGGATGAATATAAAAAGGGGGCTTTGAATCATTATGCATAGTCGAGATTGCCTTTGTTCTTCTTCTTCATCTTCTTGGCTGAAAATCCTTCTTGGCCTAGACCCTTGTGTGGTGTTGCTAGCACAACTTTGATTCTACAAAGTGTGTGTTCGTGTGGATACCATAGAGGCGTGACCATCCTCATCACCCTGAGATCCTTCGAAGAAAAGTTACTACCGGTATTGCGAAGGGCTACGCATCAAGGGTAATCTCTCAACTATATGTAGTTGTAAGAACGATTAGTTTTATGTATACACATGGATCTTTAGAAGGATCCAATTTTTTCATTGTGTTTTGCGATTGTTTTTTGCAAAGGATCTCTATAGTGGTACCAGAGCCATGGTCCATGTCAAGCCATGAACCTCGAACCAAGGAAGTGAAGCTCCCATATCCGGATCAAGAGAACCAGACAATAGGCAGGAAGTCCAGTTGGGTCGGGAGGACCAAACTACTGGCAGGAAGTCTAGTTGGGAAAGAAGGGTTGGACAACTGGAAGGAAGTCCAGCTGGGTCAGGAGGACCAGACAATTGACAGGAAGTCCTGAAGTCCTTCGAGGAGGGATAGGTTTGAGGGGGGCCAATGTGATCCTTCATTCGAGGGGGGGAATGTTGAGAGTATTTGTAATACAATCAAAGTCCCACATTGGTAAGACATGGAAAAGATCATGTGCTTATAAGATAAAAAGATATCTCCATTGGTGTGAGGCCTTTTGGGTAAAGCCCAATAACAAAACCATGAGGGATTAGACCCAAAGTGGACAATATCATACCATTGTGGAGATATATGATTCTTATAGACACTAACAATGCTTAGTAGAGATTTCCTTATGTTGTTGTTGTTGTTCTTCTTCATCTTCTTGGCCGAAACTCCTTGGCCTAGACCCATTGTGTGGATCATGATGCTTAGTAGAGATTGCATTTTTTCTTCTTCTTCATCTTCTTTATAAAAAATCCTTCTTGGCCTAGACCCCTTGTGTGGTGTTGCTAGCACAACTTTGATTCTCCAAAGTGTGTGTTCGTGTGGATACCATAGAGGCGTGACCATCCTGATCGTGCTGAGATCCTTCAAAGAAAAGTTGTTGTCGAGATTGCGAAGGGCTACGCGTCAAGGGTAATCTCTCAACTAGATGTAGTTGTAAGAACGATTAGTTTTATGTATACACATGGATCTCTGGAGGGATCTAGTTTTTCCGCTGCATTTTGCGATTGTTTTTCGCAAAGGATCCCAATAGTGGTATCAGAGTCACTTGTGTAAACATAAAACATCATTGTATTGCTCTTTTATATGAGATATAAATTTGCATGAATTGTTTATTATGAATGCACAATTGTGTGGATGGTTTTGTGCGACAAAACTAGCTGGGCAACACTTGTATGTCAATAGTGGCTACAAGGGTCTCAGGTTCATTCGGATTGTCGTAGAGTAGCGGCTTATAATGTTGGATCGAGTGAATATGCTAGAGGGGGGGGGGGTTAATAGTGTACTTAAAAACTTTCTTTTTGTCGTTAAAACACGAGTAACCATAGCAGAAGTAAAGACAATAAAAGAAAATAACACTTTTTGTTTTTACTTGGTTCACAACCAAAAGGTTGTTAATCCAAGGCCCCGCGATCTTAGACCGCGCACGATGGGGAAATCTACTAAGAGTCTCTTCCTCGTTAGAGGTAAGAGACGACGATTACAAATCAAAAGTAGAGGAAGAGGCTGTTGGAATGTATACTGAAAGCCTAGCTCTTTTTGTATGAACATTTTATTTTGAAATAAGAATCACATGATCATTGTTTGCACTTTATATATTTATTATATGTGTGCATATTGTCTAATATTTTACATTGTAGATAACATGGTGCTTGGTGTGGCACAGAAGATCATGTTATCAGTTCCTTGTAAAATATAAGTAGAGGCTCACAACCAAGATGGTTTTGGACAAACCATTGGCATAGTTGTAGTGTAGCTTGGTATTGTTTTGTCTTGAACATAGAGTTACACTGATACACTTAGGTGTATTGAGTAGGACCGACATAGAGGTGATTCAATTTAGTACTGACTACATAATTGAATCGGACCTCGGATATTATGTTGTACATGCTCTTAATCCCGATATAATAACGGGCACATGTACTTAGTATTTATTTCTTTGATTTACTAGTGGGTGAGATTTAGATGGATTAAATCAATATGCCCGGTAAGTTGGGAAATAATATTATTTACATGGTGTGCCGTTGATTATAGGAGGAAACCGTGTCCTATATATTAGGTTGATGATGTCCCCTTGAGGAGCTCATAAGGTTCATCATGTAAACCCAGCTGGTTGACTTAGTCAACATGATGATAAGGTTGAGTGGTACTACTCGAGGAATTAGATGTTAATTAATTGATGGTCACTAAATCAATTAATTGACGGACATTCGATATCTTAAACACGGGGAGATGAATGTACAAATAATATATGGAGCCCATATTAATTTATGGGGGTTGGTGAGGTAGTTCAATGATGATCCTCTAGTGGAATGGAACATCATTGATGGATCAAGTTTGTGTGGTTCCGATCTATCGGGTGGCCAAGATCCAACTCCTCCTTATGGTCCCTATCATAGCCTAATATAATCCTTGTGAAGTCTAGATCCAAGAATGTAAAACAAAACCTAGAACCAACGGTTAGGATTAAATCCCTAGATCCGATGGTTAGGATGAAACCCTAGAACCAACGGTTGGGATTAAATCCCTAGATCCGATGGTTAGGATGAATCCCTAGAATCGACGGTTGGGTTTAAATCCCTAGATCCGACGGTTGGGATAAAACCCTAGATCCGACGGTTGGGATGAAACCCTAGATCCGACGGTTGGGATGAAATCCTAGATCCGACGGTTGAGATGAAACCCTAGATCCGACGGTTGAGATAAAACCCTAGATCCGACGGTGGAGATTAAATCCCTAGATCCGACGGTGGAGATTAAAGGAGGCTTAAGCCCAATTCTATAAATAGGGGGCTTAGGCTTGGGCGGAAAAAAAACATATAGAATAGAGAATTAGGGTTTGGCTCTTCCACAAGTGGGCGGCTAGGGTTTGGGAGCTAGGGTTTTTATTTTGGGCAGCAACCTCCTTCCTCCAAGAAGTTGCCGGCGCCCAACCTTCTTCCATCTAGACTTGGCCGGCGCCCATTCTCAAGGCCTCTCTCTTATTCCTTGGCCGGCGGTTCTCCTTCCATTGGTGGCCGGTGCTCTTCATCCTCCCTTTCTCCTTGGTGGCCGGCGGCAACCCCTCTTCAAGTTGGCCGACACTTCATCCACTTTCTCCTTGGCCGGCGGTTGCATCAAATTCTCTAATTTGGTGGCCGGTTCTAGAAAGGATAGGTATTTGTTGGTTCTTCTCTTTGTTCGCAGCGGACAAGGAAGGGAAGAATGCGATCTAGAAGGCTTCTACTCATGGGGGATCTTCGTCCACACGTCATCCACGAGAAGGATAGGACATACGGTAGAAGATCGTAAGGTATAAAGTTTTTTTTAACTTCATTTACAGATCTGAGCATGTTCTTTTATGTTTTGATTATACATGTATGCGTATGAATATATATTGTATAATCATGGACCCCGAAGACAAACACAAAAATCGGCGATCCGTCCGTCGTCTCTTCCGCGGCTAACCAACTAGAAGAGTTGTGTTGCTTGAACAACTAGTTTGTTCAAGCAACCACTCAAGTTGTTAGCACGACGACGAAATGGTTGTGCTAAGGAAGCTCATCCCATCCGGATTAATTCTTTCATTAGTGAAAATTTTAATCCAGGGACATGGGAGCCAATGAGCCTCCGAAGCAACTACCTACAAGTGGTATCAGAGCCACAGTTTCTGATTTTGTGTGTTTTGGATTCGGTTAATTTTTATGCACTTTTTCATATATTATATGTGCCGGATAATAGTAGGGTGTGCGTAGTTTAACTCTTTGGTTGCAGGCATAAGATCCGACTATTATGGCCATGTGTGTGTATGTGAATGGATGTGTGTAAATTTTTATTATTTGAATCCTCGGGGTTGACGAGGCTAGATTAGTATTTAATTTTTGTAATTAAATACGGCATTGTTTAGCCGCTCATTTTAGTTTACTTTCGATCTAGATTATTTGTACACTCCTTCATGGAGTATAGGATCGATGGATGTAAATAAAATGATTAATCTCGGCTCGGATATCTTTGGTGACTTGTGCACGGGAAAAAGGTGGAGCGGACGAGGTGGCGACACGACGGGATGCATATTGAAGGACAATGCCATAATAGTTGGAAAAATTCTGTTTTTTCCATATTTATTGCCTATTTGTTTTATATGCATGTTGTGTATGTTTTAAAATTCCTCATTTTCAATTAACTAAGTGGGAGAGGGACATTTTAATTAATTCCCGCGGCCTCCATTACAATTTGACGTGTGATGCAACAAACTTGTGTGTTGGCTCTGAGTGCCTTCCTCCCTGTGGACGGGTTTGTTTGCGGATCACTAGGTCAAATAATGGTTATAGGAAATTATCTAGGAGCATGTGTACTTCCACAACGGTAAGGCACATAATCCGAAATAATTCCCTTAGTATCGTGTAATGGTGCACACTTAGATGCAAATAAAAGTATCCTCCCCATCGGAGTCACTGTTTTTATTTGTAGGGTCAAAGAGGAACCAACTATTAATTTTATTTGTCAAAAAGTAAGGTTGATAAGATAATAAAATTAATGGGTAAAACCTCCTCTTACAAATGTAGAATTCGTATACGTCCACACAGCGTGGCATGCGATATTCTCGGTGATTTGAGGTGTTGGTTGATTTCGGGATTTTATTGTTTTGAGGAATCAATAATATTTGAAATCTAATATTTTGATCATTGTGATTTTTAGGATTTTCAAATGGCTTTCAACCCACTTGTTGTGATTTTAAAAGAAAACAAACTTCTTTGGTCCAAACTACATTGATTGGAAAGAAACACGGATATTGTCTTAAGCTGCGGAGGAGTACAAATTTGTACTCTTGAGTCTGTCCTCCTAAGCCCTCGGATGACTACGATGAAAAGGAGAAAGAACGTTATAAGAAATGGGTCAAGCGGATGAGATGGCGGTGTTACATTTTGGCATCTATGTCAAATGTCTTTAACATCGGCATCGAGCCATAGCCACGACTTATGACATGATGTTCAATCTCGAGAACTTTTTGGACATCAGTAGGCGGCTAGGCGAGGCGATGAAACTTGATGACGACCACCATGATCGAGGGAACACCCGTTAGGGATCATGTTCTCAAGATGATGGCTCATCTTAATGAGATGGAAGTCCTCGGAGCTGAGATCGATGGGGAAACCCAGGTCGATATCATTCTCCAGTCTCTGCCTAGGAGTTTTGGCCATTCTGCCTCAACTACAACATGAACAAGAGGTTGTATTCGTTGGCGGAGCTTCGTGAGAACTCGGTGGCGGGAGGGCTTTTTAAAGTCGAGTGCTCAAGCCATGGTCGCTCAGAAGGTTTCTTCCTCTAAACGAAAGGTAAGAAGAAGAAGAAGCAAGGTGGAGGCGAAGAAGGTGGCGATGGGACCTCGGCGAGGAGTGAAGAAGCCCGAAGGCAAGTGCTTCACTTGCAAGCTTGGACATTGGAAGGCGGTGTCCTCGTAGAAAGAACAAAGGTATATCTTCTTGTTTAGTTGTTGAAACATGTTTAGCGGTGTTATCTACGATTGCACGGTGTGTAGATATAGAGCCTTGATCATGTCTGCAATACTTTGCGGGGTTCGAGAAACCCGACGACTAGAGGAGGAGATTACAGTCTTCATGGGCAATGCTTGAGGTGGCGGCTATTGCGGTGGGAGGCGTTTATTTATCTTTTGATAGGAATAAAGTTTTGGTTTTGAGAAATTGTCTTTATGTACCTACTTTTAGAAAGAATTTAATTTCATTTCTAAATTGTTTATGGATGGATATTACATTTCTTTTTAATGACAAAGTGGTTATAAAAGGAATAGGAGATTATACATTGCAGTACATTGGTTGGCAATTTATATACTCTTGAACCAAAAACTCCCACGATGCATATAGAAATCAATAACTCATCTTCTAAGTCTAATAAGAGAAAAGAACAGCCATGAATGAACCAAACATATCTTTGGCATCTAAGGCTTGGTCATATTAACCTAAGCGTAGAATTCAAGGTTGATAGGTGATGGACCTTTGGGTTCATTAGTGGTGGAGGATCTCCCAACTGCGAATCTTGCTTGGAAGGTAAAATGACCAAGAGGCCTTTCAAGGCCAAGGGTATAGAGCCAAGATGTGTTAGAATTGGTTCATTCGATTTGTCTTGATCCTATGTCTATCCGGGCAAGAGGTGGTTTTGAATATTTCGTCTCTTTTATAGAGCGATTATTCAAGATATGGATACATTTACTTGATGCGCCAAGTCTGAATGCTTTGACAAGTTCAAAGAATTCAAGGTGATGTGGAGAAGCGTCAAGGTAAAAGTATCAAGACATTCTGATCGATCGTGGTGGCGAGTACCTCTTGGGAGAGTTTAGGAATTACTTATCGGTGGGATTCAATCCCAATTGTATGTGGCACACCCAGTGAGAATGGTGTGGCGGAGGCGAAGGAATAGGACTCTTATGGAGATGGTCGGATCGATGATGAGTTATTACGAGTTACTGTTTAGTTTTGGGGGTATGCTCTGGATGACAATGTATACACTACGAACTTGGTTCCATCAAATCGAGTACCTTCTACCCTGTAGAATTGTGGGTGGGCGAAAGCCTAGTCTAAGACATATTATATGGGGAGTCGGCACATGTCTTTGAAGGGAGATCTTTGGTAAGTTGGAACCTCCTCTGAAATGCATGTTTGTTGGCTACCTAAGGGAACAAAAGGTGGTTTGTTTTATAATCCTAGAGATCGAGGAGGGTGATCATTAGCACAGAATGATTTCTAGAGGAGGATTATGTAATGAACCACAAGCCCAGAGTAGGATTGTTCTTGAGGAGTTGGCGAAGTCCTAACTTGAGTACCACCCGTACAGAGGAGACACCACAAGTCAGCGCAGCGTGTCAGAGCATACACAGCAGGCACCTCATCGTAGTGGGAGGGTTGTTAGACAACCCGATAGATTCATGTTTTTGGGAGAGTCTTCGGACCTAGTCCCTGGTGAACATGAACCTGATCCCTGGACATATGATGAGGCAATCCAAGATAGAGATGCGGTATCTTGGCAAAGAGCAATGAATTCAGAGATAGAATCTATGGATTCTAATCAGGTCTGGGAGCTAGTAGAGCCACCCGATGGTGTAAAAACCATTGGATGCAAGTGGATCTACAAGAGAAAGAGAGGAGTAGACGGGAAGGTTGAGACCTTCAAAGCTAGGCTTGTTGTGAAAGGGTATACTCAGAAAGAGGGCATCGATTATGAGGAGACCTTTTTGCCGGTAGCTATGCTTAAGTCTATCCGGATTCTCTTATCTATAGCTGCTCATATGGATTATGAGATTTGGCAGATGGATGTCAAGATAGCTTTCCTTAACGAAAGTCTTGAGGAGAACATCTATATGCGGCAACCAGAGGGATTCATTGCTAAAGGCAAAGAGCATCTTGTATGTAAGCTTAATCGGTCCATTTATGGATTGAAGCAAGCTTCTAGATCTTGGAACATTTGCTTTGATGAGGTAATCCAGTCATATGGATTTATTCAAAGTACGGATGAGCATTGTGTATACAAGAGATGTGACGAAAACGTAGTGGTGTTTCTTGTACTATACGTAGAAGACATTTTGTTAGTTGGCAACAATATCAAAGTGTTATCAGACGTAAGGGTATGGTTGTCCAAACAGTTTGACATGAAGGACTTGGGAGAAGTGGGACACATCCTTGGGATCAAAGTTATAAGGGATCGCAAGAAAAGGATGTTGTGCTTGTCTCAAGCTTCATACATTGACACTATCCTTGCTCGTTTTAGCATGCAGAACTCCAAGAAAGGTTTTCTACCTTTTAGGCATGGAGTCCCTTTATCTAAAGAGATGTGTCCCAAAACATCAAAGGAGATAGAGGACATGAAGGTGGTTCCTTATGCTTCGGCAGTAGGAAGCCTTATGTATGCTATGCTATGTACGAGAGCGGATATCTGCTTTGCCGTAGGCATGGTTAGCAGATATCAGAGTAATCCTGGACAGGGACATTGGACTGTGGTAAAGCATATATTGAAGTACCTGAGAAGGACTAGGGATTATATGCTGGTTTACCGGGCAAGTCAATTAGTCCCTGTGGGTTACATGGATTCGGATTTCCAATCAGATAGGGACAAGAGTAAGTCTACCTCAGGGTTTGTGTTTACTTTTGGAGGTGGAGCCATAGTATGAAGGAGTGTCAAGCAGAAATACGTGGCGGACTCTACCATGGAAGCTGAGTATGTGGCAGCCTCTGAGGCAGCCAAGGAAGCTGTATGGCTCAGGAACTTCTTGATGGACTTGGATGTGATTCCTAGTTTGCCCAGAACTATCACAATTTATTGTGATAATAGTGGTGCAGTTGCAAACTCGAAGGAACCACGAGCCCGTAAGGCGAGTAAACACATAGAGCGCAAGTACCACCTTATACGAGAGATCATAAAGCGAGGAGAAGTTTTTGTTGCCAAGATTGCATCAGAGGATAACCTGGCGGATCCATTCACTAAGTCCCTTCCAGCGAAAGCGTTTGATAGGCATGTGGAGGACATGGGGATCAGATGTATGGCAGTGTGATGACGGCATAGTCTTTTAGTATAAGTGGGAGATTGTTGGAATGTATACTGAAAGCCTAGATCTTTTTGTATGAACATTTTATTTTGAAATAAGAATCGCATGATCATTGTTTGCACTTTATATATTTATTATATGTGTGCATATTGTCTAATATTTTACATTGTAGATAACATGAGGCTTGGTGTGGCACAGAAGATTATGTTATCAGTTCCTTGTAAAATATAAGTAGAGGCTCACAACCAAGATGGTTTTGGAAAAACCATTGGCATGGTTGTAGTGTAGCTTGGTATTGTTTTGTCTTGAACATAGAGTTACACTGGTACACTTAGGTGTATTGAGCAGGAGCGACATAGAGGTGATTCAATTTAGTACTGACTACATAATTGAATCGGACCTCGGATATTATGTTGTACATGCTCTTAATTCCGATATAATAATAGGCACATGTACTTAGTATTTATTTCTTTGATTTACCAGTGGGTGAGATTTAGATGGATTAAATCAATATGCCCGGTAAGTTGGAAAATAATATTATTTACATGGTGTGCCGTTGATTATAGGAGGAAACCGTGTCCTATATATTAGGTTGATGATGTCCCCTTGAGGAGCTCATAAGGTTCATCATGTAAACCCAGCTGGTTGACTTAGTCAACATGATGATAAGGTTGAGTGGTACTACTCGAGGAATTAGATGTTAATTAATTGATGGTCAGTAAATCAATTAATTGA
Organism: Wurfbainia villosa; assembly: GCA_025175895.1. NCBI lineage: Eukaryota > Viridiplantae > Streptophyta > Magnoliopsida > Zingiberales > Zingiberaceae > Wurfbainia > Wurfbainia villosa. Next base: position 27,639,622 of record CM046000.1, on the reverse strand, counting down.
CAGACATTCGATATCTTAAACACGGGGAGATGAATGTACAAATAATATATGGAGCCCATATTAATTTATGGGGGTTGGTGAGGTAGTTCAATGATGATCCTCTAGTGGAATGGAACATCATTGATGGATCAAGTTTGTGTGTTTCTGATCCATCGAGTGGCCAAGATCCAACTCCTCCTTATGGTCCCTATCGTAGCCTAATATAATCCTTGTGAAGTCTATATCCAAGAATGTAAAACAAAACCTAGAACTAACGGTTAGGATTAAATCCCTAGATCCGATGGTTAGGATGAAACCCTAGAACCAACGGTTGGGATTAAATCCCTAGATCCGATGGTTAGGATGAATCCCTAGAATCGACGGTTGGGATAAAACCCTAGATCCGACGGTTGGGATGAAACCCTAGATCCGACGGTTGGGATGAAATCCTCGATCCGACGGTTGGGATGAAACCCTAGATCCGACGGTTGGGATAAAACCCTAGATCCGACGGTGGATATTAAATCCCTAGATCCGATGGTGGAGATTAAAGGAGGCTTAAGCCCAATTCTATAAATAGGGGGCTTAGGCTTGGGCGGAAAAAAACATATAGAATAGAGAATTAGGGTTTGGCTCTTCCACAAGTGGGCGGCTAGGGTTTGGGAGCTAGGGTTTTTATTTTGGGCGGCAACCTCCTTCCTCCAAGAAGTTGCCGGCGCCCAACCTTCTTCCATTTAGACTTGGCCGGCGCCCATTCTCAAGGCCTCTCTCTTATTCCTTGGTCGGCAGTTCTTCTTCCATTGGTGGCCGGTGCTCTTCATCCTCCCTTTCTCCTTGGTGGCCGGCGGCAACCCCTCTTCAAGTTGGCCGGCACTTCATCCACTTGCTCCTTGGCCGGCGGTTGCATCAAATTCTCTAATTTGGTGGTCGGTTCTAGAAAGGATAGGTATTTGTTGGTTCTTCTCTTTGTTCGCAGTGGACAAGGAAGGGAAGAACGCGATCTAGAAGGCTTCTACTCATGGAGGATCTTCGTCCACACGTCGTCCACGAGAAGGTTAGGACATACGGTAGAAGATCGTAAGGTATAAAGTTTTTTTTAACTTCATTTACAGATCTGAGCATGTTCTTTTATGTTTTGATTATACATGTATGCGTATGAATATATATTGTATAATCATAGACCCCGAAGACAAACACAAAAACCGGCGATCCGTCCGTCGTCTCTTCCGCGGCTAACCAACTAGAAGAGTTGTGTTGCTTGAACAACTAGTTTGTTCAAGCGACCACTCAAGTTGTTAGCATGACGATGAAATGGTTGTGCTAAGGAAGCTCATCCCATCCGGATTAATTCTTTCATTAGTGAAAATTTTAATCCGGGGACATGGGAGCCAATGAGCCTCCGAAGCAACTCCCTACAGAGGCAACAAACCTACCTCTCATATTTGCAATTAAAAACACAAGTACAAGAATGACAACAACTAAAATAAAAGCTACCGACTTAGGAGTAGATGGAGTTGATGTGCATTGTCGGTGTTACGACGGAGTAGCATTGTTGTCGAAAGCTTGGAATGGTTGGAGCACTTGGGAGCAAACTTAGATGATCCAAAGAGGTGAAAAGCCCCTTCTTTTATATCCCTTTAAATCCTAGCTCGTTGAGATCTGGATCTGGGTCAAAGCTCCTCATCCCCCCATTTTTGGTGGAGCTTGTCTTAACTTTCTTTGAGTTGATCAACTTGACCATCAATCGACTAATGCCCCTTAGCAGTCGACTAATAGTAGGATCAGTCGACTACTACTAGCCTTCAGTTGACTGTTAGCTTGATCACTCACCTGCAAGGTAGAGTTAGAATATAAATGTAGATTAATGGTAAATACGACGGTCCTTACCGTCCAACCTCGACCTCGACCTTCCTTCGGAAGTCTTAGTCAGATCGCCGCCTACAGTAGTCCCCATACGAAGGACACTATTGGGGATCCTTAGATGGCTAGAGGGGGTGAATAGCCTCTCTTGATTTCTATAATTAGATTAGCGGAAGCAAAAACAAATATGAAATGAAATCAAAAGACAAAAGAATACAAGCGCTAACAAGAGTGTTTAATGTGGTTCGGAGATTATGCTCCTACTCCATGTCGATCCGTAAGGTGGATCAACCCTAGCAAGTCTTCACTAAGAACTCCTTTTGATGATCACACCAAGGTGGAGAAGCCTTCTTTACAATGAACTCCTCTTCTTATAAATGATAGAAGTGAGGATTAGAGAAGAGTAGATTAAAACACACTAGAAAGCTTGAGGAGACTTAGAGAGCTTGAGAGTATAGTTATAAATGAGAGCACTAGCCCTCTCAAGCAACCCAAGGCCTCTTTTTATAGAGAAGAGACTAATTTTCCTGTTAGAAATTTGGAGCGATCGGTGATGTACACCATCGAGATCGTTGTGATCTCGGATCCACTCCCAGCGAGCCTGATTCGTAGGTGTCACTACCCAACGGGATGCTAACTAGTCGATTGATCACACTATCAGTCGACTGATCTAGAAATTAGTCGACTGATCCAAGTGATTAGTCGAGTCAAAAACATTCTGTGCCCATGTCCACTTATAACGCGATCATTGCGAGGTATGGCGATCGACTAATCGGAATCGATCATTGCCAAACCTCACATGTCATTGTTGGACCACAATTCGGCCGTCTTCGATTGGTATGATCGATCAGTGGGGAGTCTCGATCAATCTGAAACACTTCAAGTATGATTGATTCATACTTGAAATCAACCCTAGACCTAGACTTAACCGTCTAGCTCTTCCTTCTGCCTTGCACCTCCAGGATCCCTCCGAGTCTGCGGCTTGTTTATCCTTGCACTTTCTTCCAAGAGCTTCCCTCGGTTTCGTCATGTTGGAGGATCGTGGCCCGGCTAGAAGGGGGGTTGAATAGCCTAGATGTACGTTGATGGAATTCGCGCGTCTTAATCATCTACAAGAGTTGTTAGCGTAGGGAAAATGCTAAAACAAAGACAATTAAAACAATACAAAAGACAAAGAGAAAGCAAATGCTAAGACAAAGATGTAACATGGTTCATGACCCTTGCCGCTAATCCACGGATGATTCGTATGAGGAATCACTCCTCAACCAAATCCACTAGTCTCTCCTTTAGCTCAACAAGGTGGAGGTAACCTCTTTACAAGAATTCACTCCCTCTTACAATAAAATAGAAATAAACACAAGGAAGAGAGTGGAAGACGTTTAGGGCACTTGGGAGTATGAATGGAAGTTAAGCATTTGCCTCCCAAAGACACCGAAGCCCTCTTTTTATAGAGAAGAGGGCTTTCTTCCCATTGGGCATGCGGATCATTCGCATGTCACCGATAATCATCGTCATTCCAGCGGCCTCGACCATGTCGGATCATCATGGCCGTTGTAGTCCAATGGTAAAGGCTTGGCGATCATTGCTTCTATTAGCGATCATTGTTGTTGCCTCGTGCCGCGATCAATTGGGTATGAGAGGTTCTATGCCCACGACCACCTTCAGCAGTCGACTGTCATCTCTTGGCAGTCGACTGATGGTGCAGCAGTTGATGCATGCAAATGCGACCTCAAATCTCACGACGGATATCGTCAAGGACTTGAAATACGTGCTCGCGCTCAACGCCCACAAGTGCACGGACGTCGTCAAGTAATAAAGAATATCAATCCCACAGGGACTGAGATTTTAAGTATTGGTTTGTCCAGTGGATGTGTTGTTGTTCAGATTGGTAATCCTAGGGTTCATGAATGAGAGGTTGTCGGTGGTCCGAACTCAGTACGGTGTCACACGGAAGAAGAGAAGGGTTGCTATGAGGATTTGGATGGATTCTAGGACTTCGATTTTGTTTGTGTTGTAGAACATGCTATCAATTGAATGTATCTAGATTTTCTAGCTAGGGTTTTGTGGAAAGGACATCATACAGTATGGTACGAGGATGCCGAATCGATCCCTACGACGAGCCAAAAACGAGACACATTACTGACTCTATCGCATCCTTTTATCCACAGTTGCAGGCGATGAGGCCAACCTCTAGGTTCTTCCTAATATCCCCTAAATCTTAGATACGAGGAGTGTCACCCCACGTATCATCTATACACAGAAGATAGAAATTCAAAACACAAAGCTATAGATCTAAACAATCATTCAACTACAAATATGATTTCAAGAACAGAAACATATTTGAAATAACAATGTTCTACTCAACACAAACTACTCCCTAATCCTAGAATAGGAGAATCTACTCCATGAATATGAGAAGAGAATCACAAAATATTATGGAATTCATGAATATAATGATAAACGTGTAAGAAATATGAATTACAATGTAAATGCAACTCTTCCCTCTAACGTTGTGGTGCAGATCTTGATCCTCGAGCGGCTCTCTTCCTCCCCGATGCGAGTTCCCGAAGCTTTTTAGGGCTTCGGAGTGCCATCCCGATCGTTGTGCCTCCCCCCTAGGGTTTGGGTGTAGCTTTCCATATATAGACATCATGCCGGATCTTCGCGAAATCTGGAAAAAACCCTAATCGCGTCAAGTTGTCTGGACACCACACGGCTGTGTGTAAGGCTATGGCAGTCATTTTTGACCCTTGGACACGACCGTGTGTAGCCACATACCCAGGCCGTGTCCCACTCTGTGTCCAGCTGCCAAATGCCTCCTTTTTGCTCCAAAAGCACCCATTTTCCCCATGGAATGCTATCCTGCACACAAAAGTACGAAGAGTAGATCTCCGAACCAGAAAACTGGAAATGCATGCAAAATAAAGTAGAATATGCATGAAATAAATATAAAACTAAATGAGATGTGAGCGAAAACTACTCCTAAAACCCTATATGTTTTGCTCACATCAATTCCCCCAGACTTAAATCTTTGCTTGTCCTCAAGCAAATCTCAGTGCCATGAAATTTTAAAAAGGTATTGTTCTATACTTAGCATGTTAACTATATTTATCAAGTGGTATTTGCAATCAAAACAAAATAGATATGTTCTAGAAATTCACTAAGTTAGCTCCTCGTGCTCGTGCTAAGCGAATCTTCTTAAGGGACACTCATTCCATGGTGAGTTAAGTCGTCATCCTATAGCTTTCCTAAGGTCTCCGGCTCTTAGGCACTTACCTGCCCAAAGCGAGGGTCGTTCCCTAGATCTTGCACAAAGTCTCAAAGGAGTGCTCGGTATTGAGAGAAATTGGTAGGTGTTTTCCCAGTAACCTAACTCGGTCTCAAAGGGGAACCTAACCATTTCCACCCACGACAACTGTTTTTTATCCCTCATAATCTTTTTTTCTTCTTTCTTCTCTTTTTTCATTTCTTTTTCTTTGTCCTCTTTTTATTTTATTTTATTTTATTTTTTGGCTCATTGGGGTTTTGATTTTTCCGAATGGGTTACACAATCCGAGCATCTCCAGTAACTAAAATGCTAAACCTAGGGTCACCTATGGATTCCAAAGTACTAGACTACTTGTTGGAGTATTGGGAATACAATCAAAGTCCCACATTGGTAAAACATGGAAAAGATCATGTGCTTATAAGATGAAAAGATATCCCCATTGGAATGAAGCCTTTTGGGTAAAGTCAAAAAATAAAACCATGAGGGCTTAGAGCCCAAAGTGGACAATATCATGTTATTGTGGAGATATATGATTCTTATAGGTACTAACAAGTGGTATCATAGCCACGGTTTCCGATTTTGTGTGTTTAGGATTCGATTACTTTTATGCACTTTTCATATATTATATGTGCCGGATAATAGTAGGATGTGCGTAGGTTAACATTTTGGTTGCAGGCATAGGATCCAACTATTATGGCCATATGTGTGTATGTGATTGTATGCGTGCAATTGTATATTATTTGAATCCTTGGGGTTGATGAGGCTAGTATTTAATTTTTGTAATTAAGTACGATATTGTTTAGCCACTCTTTTTATTTTAGTTTACTTTTGATCTAGATTTCATGTACACTCCTTCGTGGAGTATAGGATCAATGGATGTAAATTAAAATAGTTTTTCTCGGCTCGGATCTCCGGATGGCTTGTTCATGGCGTAGGGAGGAGTGGACGAGATGACGTTACGACGAGAGGCATATTGGAGAACAAAAGCCATAATAGTTGGAAAATATTTTTTTTCATATTTATTGCTTCTTGTTTGATATGCATGTCGTAGGCTAGGAAAATTCCTCAATTTTAAATTACTAAGTGGGAGAGGGATATTTTTATAACTTTCCACGGCCTCCATTACGATTTGACATGTGATGCAAACAAACTTGTGCGTCGGCTTTGAGTGCCTTCCTCCCCATCGGATGAGTTTGTTTGTGGATCACAGGGTCAAATATGGTTATAGGAAATTATTAAGGAGCGTGTGTACTTTCCCATCGGAAGGCACATAACCCGAGATAATTACCTTGGTACCAAGTAATGGTGAACACTTAGATGTAAATAGGAGTATCCTCCCCATCGGAGTCACTGCTTTTATTTGTAGGGTCGAAGAGGAACCAACTATTAATTTTATTTATCAAAAAGTTAGGTTGACAAGATAGTAAAATTAATGGGTAAAACCTCCTCTTACAAATGTAGAATTCGTATACATCTACACTATCGTGGCATATGATATTCTTGGTGTTTTGAGGTGTTGGTTGATTTTGAAATTTTATTGTTTGAGGAATCAATAAATTTTTGAAATCTAAAGTTTTGATCTATGTGATTCTTAGGTTTTTCAAAAATGACTTTCAACTCACTTGCTGTGAAACTAAAGGAAAATAAACTTACTGTACCCAATTATGTTGATTGGAAAAGGAATCTAGATATTGTCTTAACTGCTGAGGAGTACAAGTATGTACTCTTGGAAGAGTATCCTCCTAAGCTGACAAATGAGCTGGAAGTCCTTAGAGCTGAGATCGATGGGGAAACCCAGGTCGATATCATTCTCTAGTCTCTACTTAGGAGTTTTGAGCAGTTTTGCCTGAATTACAACATGAATAAGAGGTTGTATTCGTTGGTGGAGCTTCTGACAGAAATCCAGGCGGTAGAAGGGCTTGCTCAGGCTCAGACCATAGTTGCTCAGAAGGTTTCTACTTTTAAGCCGAAAGGCAAGAAGAAGAAGAAACAAGGTGGAGCATAGGTGGTGGGAGGATCTCAGGGAGGAGTGAAGAAGCCGAAAGGCAAGTGCTTCACTTGCAAGCAAACTGGACACTGGAAGAAGGACTGCCCCAACCGAAAGCAGAATAAAGGTATATCTTTTGGTCTAGTCGTTGAAACATGTTTAGCGGTGTTATCTACTGGCACCTAGTGTGTAGATATGGGAGCCACTGATCATGTCTGCAATACTTTGCAGAGGTTCCAGAAAACCAGACGACTGGCTGAAGGGGAGATTACCGTCTACTTCGGTGATGCTATGAAGGTAGCGACTGTTGTAGTGGGAGATGTTTATTTGTCTTTTGAGAGGAATAAAGTTTTCGTTTTTAAAAATTTCCTTTATGTACCTTTATTTAGAAAGAATTTGATTTCGGTTTCTAAATTATTTATGGATGGATATTCTATTTCCCTAAATGACAGAGTTGTTATAAAAAGGAATAGGGAGATTATCTGTTCTGGTGCATTGATAGGAAATTTATATACACTTGAACCAAAAGCTCCCACAATGCAAATAGAAGTGAATAACTCATCTTCTAATTCCCAAAAGAGAAAAGAACCTTCGAAGATGAACCAAACATATCTTTGGCATCTAAGGCTAGGTCATATTAACCTATGCAGAATTCAAATGTTGATAGCTGATGGACCTCTGGGTTCATTAGTGGTGGAAGATTTCCCAACCTGTGAATCTTTCTTGGAAGGTAAAATTACCAAGAGGCCTTTTAAGGCCAAGGGGTATAGAGCCAAAGATGTGTTGGAATTAGTTCATTTTGATTTGTGTGGTCCTATGTCTATCCAGGAATGAGGTGGTTTTGAATATTTTGTCTCCTTTATAGACGATTATTCAAGATATGGATACATTTACTTGATGTGCTGCAAGTCTGAATGCTTTGACAAGTTTAAAGAATTCAAGGCTGATGTGGAGAGACGTCAAGGTAAAAGTATCAAGACACTACGATCTGATCGTGGTGGTGAGTACCTCTTGGGAGAGTTTGGGAATTACTTATCAGAGGCTAGTATTCAATCCCAATTGTCTGCACCTGGCACACCCCAGTAGAATGGTGTAGCAGAGCGAAGGAATAAGACTCTTATGGAGATGGTTAGATCGATGATGAGTTATTCTGAGTTGTCAGATTCATTCTGGGGATATGCTCTAGATACGGTAGTGTATATTTTGAACTTGGTACCATCTAAATCACTGCCTTCTACTCTCACAGAATTGTGGACTGGGCGAAAGCCTAATCTAAGACATATTCGGATTTGGGGGAGTCTAGTACATGTGTTGAAAGCAGATACTAGTAAGTTGGAACCTCGTACAGAAGTGCGCATGTTCGTTGGCTATCCTAGAGGAATGAAAGGTTGTTTGTTTTATAGTCCTAGAGATCAGAGGGTGATTGTCAGTACGAACACCAGATTTCTAGAAGAAGACTATGTGATGAACCACAAACCCATGAGTAATATTGTTCTGGAGGAATTAAGAGGGGAAGTCACTGCTTCAGTACCACCGGTACAAGAGGATATACCACAAGTCACTGCACCGCGTGTCACAGAGGATTCATAGGTGATACCTCATCATAGTGGGAGGGTTGTTAGACAGCCTGATAGATTCATGTTCTTTGGAGAATCTTCTGATTTGGTCCCTAGCGAGCATGAACCTGATCCCTGGACATATGACGAGGCGATCCAAGATAAAGATGCGATATCTTGGCAAAGTGCAATGAATGCTAAGATAGAATCTATGGATTCAAATCAGGTCTGGGAGCTAGTAGAACCACCCAATGGTGTAAAAGCCATTGGATGCAAGTGGATCTACCAAAGAAAGAGAGGAATAGACGGGAAGGTTGAGACCTTCAAAGCGAGGCTTGTTACGAAGGGGTGTACTCAGAAAGAGGGCATCGATTATGAGGAGACATTTTCGCCGGTAGCCATGCTTAAGTCTATTCGGATTCTCTTATATATTGCTGCTTATATGGATTATGAGGTGTGGCAGATAGATGTCAAGACAGCTTTCCTTAATGGAAGTCTTGAGGAAAACATCTATATGAAGCAACTAGAGGGATACGTTGCAAAGGGCAAAGAGCATCTTGTGTGCAAGCTTAATCAGTCCATTTATGGATTGAAGCAAGCTTCGAGATCTTAGAACATCCGCTTTGATGAGGTAATCCAGTCTTATGGATTTATTCAAAGTCCGAATGAGTCTTGTGTATACAAGAGATGTGACGGAAACGTAGTTATATTTCTTGTACTATACGTAGATGACATTTTGTTAATTGGCAACAATGTCAAGGTGTTATCGGACGTAAGGGTATGGTTGTCCAAACAGTTTGATATGAAGGACTTGGAAGAAGTGGGACACATCCTTGGGATCAAGGTTATAAGGGATCGCAGAAAAAGGATACTGTGCTTATCTCAAGCTTCATACATAGACACCATTATGGATCGTTTTAACATGCAAAACTCCAAGAAAGGTTTTTTACCTTTCAGGCATGGAGTTCCTTTATCTAAGGAGATGTGTCCTAGAACATCTAAGGAGATAAAGGAGATGAAGGCGGTTCCTTATGCTTCGACAGTAGGAAGCCTCATGTATGTCATGCTATGTACGAGACCAGATATCTGCTTTGTCGTGGCCATGGTTAGCAGATATCAGAGTAATCCAGGATATGGACATTGGACTGCGATAAAACATATATTGAAGTACTTGAGAAGGACTAGGGATTATATGCTGGTCTACCAGGCACAATTACTCCCTATGGGTTACACAGATTTCGACTTCTAATCAGATAGGGATAACAGTTAGTCTACCTCAGGTTTTATGTTTACTTTGGGAGGTGGAGCCATTGTATGGAGGAGTGTCAAGTAGAAATGCATGGCGGACTCTACCATGGAAGTTGAGTATGTGGCAGCCTCTGAGGCGGCCAAGGAAGCTATATGACTCAGGAACTTCTTGATGGACTTTGATGTGATTCCTGGTTTTCTCAGAACTATCACAATTTATTGTGATAATAGTGGTGCAGTTGCAAACTCGAAGGAACCACGAGCCCATTGTTAGTAATATATGAGAGATGTCCTAAGGCAATCGCCTTATGTATGAACCATTTATATGATAAATGAAGATTCACTATTTGAGTATACATGTTTAATGTATTTGATTGGATCTTAAACTCATTTACTGAATGTCCACGATACGATTCACGGCATGAGAGAATTTGTGATTGGATCACAACTAGTGAGTATCTCTACATGTGTAATTGTGATGTATCGGAATTATCCTAGTCGATGAATTGATGGATTTGGACACCATCAATTCATTGAGACTAGCACGAGGTATACTCCTTGGTGTATCCAAGCAGCTGATTCTCACTGGCTGGAGACATAGTGATGTCCGGAGTTAATCGTGGATGCTAGTTATGGTAACTAGTTCATTGGAGTGACCAGCCATAAGACTTCATATGGTTCTCTGCATATATAGATATGTCAATGAAGTTCTTACTGTGGCTTAAGTGCGATGTTCCTTTGACTTGCGGTATTCAAGTCATCTTGATCATGGAGACTCATGCTTTGACATCTTAAGCAAACATCTCTGAGGAGATGTGGACCCGGGATGATTGGGTATAAGTCGAAGTGATCGAAGGTGTTTGAATAGCCTATAAAGGATTCACCACTCCTTGCGAGGAGATGTATACCCATGGCCTCTCGTCGGATTGTTACTAAAGTCTTTGGCCAAAGCATTACATGTTTAGAGTAAGGTACTCTTCGATACATGTGGAGTAACTAGAATTCGTAGGACGAGGAAATGATACTTGGGCTAGGTGTGACGTAGTCAGCCTAGTGGGGACTGACACAATAGACCATGTCCTGAACCAAGTGGGTATAAGATGAGTGAAGGGAATGGGGCACGATTCATTCGAGCTACTGAAGGGTTTCAGAAATAGTTCTGGATCAACCGTTGATCTTTTCGGTTAATTGGGGAACATGATGTACTACTAGGTGCCACTCATGATCGTTCTATAATTAATGGTTAATTATAGACGGCCAACATAAACCGAGAACCTATTTGGTCACATGCACAATGAGTGTAATCCAAAGGATTTAAAACGAGCTTGAGAATGTGATTCTCAGACCGAGAGAAACTATGTTTGGTTGGACCAAACATAAAGCGAGCATGAAATTGTTTCAGTCGCAATGGAAGCGTGGATGGGCAGTGTCTTATGAAGACATAATGGATGGACCAAAATGGTTTGGTTCTAATCCAATGGATGAGGATAAACCAAAGGGTTTGGTTTATTTTAAACGAATGAACCAAAAGTTGGTTCGGTTCGTTTTAACTTAAAATAAACCATCATGGTTTGGTTTATTTTAACTTATCTTAATGGAGCGGGTTAACGGGCTTTATGGATATGATCCATTAACCATTAAGAGAATTAGTTCTCTATAAAAGTGGGCTTAAGGGATTGTTAAACCCTAACTAATCCAAAATCAAAACCCTAGCCTCCAAGGAGTTGCCGCCCAACCTGGTTGTGCCGCCCAACCTCCTTGCCGCCCATCTTGATTGTGCTGCCGTCTAGCTCCTTGCCGGCGACCAAGATTCATCCGGTGAACCTCCGGCGACCCTCCGGTGATCTCCTATAGGTTTGGCATCAAGGTGAGGCTTTTCTCTCCTTGTTTTGGCCGGCGCCTACTCCTCCACCAAGCTGTCCAGTTTTCTGGACAGCTTCTCCTCCTCTCGTCGGAGCGTCGTTTGGACGATGGTTAGTGCTCCGACAGCGGCTAACATACCGGGGATTTGATCTCCGGTAATCCTCTGAGGTGGAGGACGAAGGATTCGTCAAACGGTTGACGAATACCTCTCCGGAGAAGCGAGTTTTGAGAACTCGTTTTGGATCCGAATTTGGATTCGGATTGTGATCATCTCTCGATCACGTCGTCTTCAACACGAGGCTAGTAACCCGTACGAAGACGAAGCTCGTGACTTAGCGAAATCATCCCGAGGAGCTCGGCGTGGATACGGATAGAGACGATTCTTACGAGGATCGTTCCGGTTGATGCCGTTCCCGCTACACGTCATACGGAAGGTATAACGTAGTTTAATTTCCTTTTATTGCAATTTTAATTTACGGTTATGTCTACACTTGTTGTAATAGCATGCGTGTGTTGTGTGTGTTGTAATAAATAGGAGTATTTATTATTTTTATTGCTTCCGCTGTGCTCATGTTTACGAAACATGATCGAACACACACACGCCGCGGTGCCGGAAACCCAACAGTGGTATCAGAGCCCAGGTTGTGTTTCGACATAATCGTAAAAATGGTTTTGCGATAGTCATAATGTATTTCTGGAAGTTTTCTAAATTTTGTAAATTTAGAAGTATTTATGGAAATTTTTCAATTTTGGAAAGTCTAGAAGTATTTATTGAAATCTTCCACTTTTGGAAAGTTGGAAGTATTTATGGAAATTTATATTTTCCATAAATAAAATATTTGATTAGATTCTGGAAATTTGTTTCCTAATTTAATCATGATTTGATTTGGGAAATCAAATCTTAAAATATTTAATTTCCATAAGTAGTTTTAAAGATTTAGGAAATTGGTTTCCTAAATAGATTTTCCTTAATCAAATAATTCCATGAATAAAATATGTGATTAGATTTGGAAATTTGTTTCCTAATTTAATTATGATTTGATTTGGAGAATCAAATCTTAAACATATTTTATTTCCATAAATAGTTATGACATATAAGGAAATTATATACATGACATAATTGTATGCCATGTAATTGCATTAGATGCATAACATTATGCCATGCGTGTCGTGACATGTAGATGTATGCCATGTATGTCATGCCATGTAGATAATAGTTATTTGCATGCAAAGAGGATGAGACATGAAAACCCTTAATTAATATTAAAGCCTACACCTTCCATTAATATGGTTAGAACCAGAGTTCTGTTTCTTGTTTGGGTTGTTGGACTCTCTCCAAGCCCGGCTCGAACCTGAATATGTTCAAACCATGGAATAGTTTAATACTAATATGGTAAGAGTCAGAGGTCAATCGTTAGCTTTGGTTGTTGGACTCTCTCCAAGCTGGGCTAATTGGTTGAATGCGCTCTAACCATATTAAAACTATGTCCTGATTAATGGGTTGGCTTTAACCTGAAGCATCGGTTTGTTGGACTCTCTCCAAGGTCGATGTAAAGGGAGGTGAAGTTGGGTGCTATGCATATGATGCATACTTGTTAATGTGTTAACAACCCGATGTATGTGTGAACATTCAATTAGTTGATAGCACATTGTGATAGTTGCATATACGGGATATGCAATCGGTATAGAAGATACCTACCGTCGTAGTTATGAATGGCTTGTTGGACTCTCTCCAAGGTTGTTCATTACTATGATGGATATCAGCCCATTCGGAGATGGACCTACGATCTCCCGAAGTGATTTTGGGGTTTTTGAAATTCGAAAAATGAATGGGATTAATAAATGTATATTGATGCATTTTAAAATCATCTTTCTCATATATGCTCGTTTTGTATTTCTAAGTTAATATATTGATCATGATGTGTTTGAATTTGCGTTCCATTTTGGATTCAAATAAATTGACTGGGCCGAACTTCTTGGACTGGCTTAGAAACTTGAGAATTGTTCTCAAGGTGAAAAGCTTGTGTATGTCCTCGAAGCGCCTCTTCCCGCCCGTCCTAGTGACGATGCAACTTTGGACCAATTGTTGGCCTATCAGAAACATGTGAGTGATTCTAAACAAATGAGTTGCATCATGCTAGCCCCGATGGAACCCAAGCTACGAAAGCAAAGATGAGCATATGGATGCTCATATCGTAGTCCTTCATCTTTGTGAGTTGGTTGATGAGCAAGTGAGATTCGAAGGTTCAAGTCTCCAAGCTCTCTTCACCTCCGAGATGCAAGGAGGTTCATCTGTGGTATCGCCAACATGTCAAGACCGTGGAGCCTTCTGAGAAGCATGAGGAGGGGACAGTGTAGTTAGTTGATTCCTCGAAGAAAGGTTCTAAGAGGCAGTCACAGGAACAAATGTAAGGGAAGAAGAGAAAGGCTAAGAAGGTAGAACTAGCATAAAAGGGCACTTGCCATCATTATGGCAAGGAGAGCCATTCAAGAAAGTGCAAGATTTATCTTGAGTCCGTGAAGAAGGATAAGGCATCTGATGCCCCATCTTCTTCAGAAATCTTCTTTATTGATTGTCATTCTATTTCCTCAGACACTTGGGTATTTGATACTGGGTGTGGCTCACATATATGTAATGACATACATGGGCTAAGGAATAGAAGAAGACTCGTCAATGGAGAGTCAAATTTACGTGTTGGGAATGAAGCAAAGGTTGCTGCACTCGCCATCGGAACGTATTTGTTGAAACTCCCTGCAGGACTTGTCTTAGAACTGGACAATTGCTTTTATATTCCTTTGTTGATAAAGAACATCATTTCTATTTCTTGTTTAAATAGAAATGGTTTCCATTTGATGTTTAGTAACAATTGTTGTTACATAACTTTGAATGGGGTTCTTTATGGGACTGGAACTTTAAGCAATGGTGTTTATACGTTGGACGTATCCAGTGACATTTGCAATATCGGCGAGCAGCAACAAGTGCTCGAAAGGATAATCACATAGACTCCTACATGTGGCATTGTCGTCTTGGCCATGTAAGCAAGAAATGCATGTCCGAATTACACCGATGTGGAATTCTGGAATCGTTTGAATTGGATTCATACGATACATGCGAATCATGCTTAAAAGGCAAGATGACTAAGTTACCTTTTACTGGAAAAGGTGAACGAGTGGGAGAGTTACTAGGTCTAGTACATACTGATGTATGTGGACCTATGTCAACTCAAGCATTAGGAGGCTATAGCTACTTCATTACCTTCACCGATGATCACTCACGGTTTGGGTATGTGTTCTTGATGAAACACAAGTCTGAAGCCTTTGAAAGGTTCAAAGAATTCAGAAATGAAGTAGAGAAACAACATGACAAGAGTATTAAAATACTTCGATCGGATCGAGGTGGTGAATACTTAAGTCAAGAGTTTCTAGATTATCTAAGAGACAATAGTATATTGTCTCAATGGACTCCGCCCTATACACCACAGCATAATGGTGTATCTGAGAGGCGTAACCGGACCTTGTTGGACATGGTCAGGTCAATGATGAATCATGCAACTCTTCCCAAGTCCTTTGGGTTATGCATACCGCTTACTTTGTTAAATGTAATGCCTACTAAGGTAGTCTCAACTACTCCATATGAGATATGGAATGGTAAGAAACCTCATGTATCTTACTTGAAGATATGGGGTTGTCCTCGCTTATGTGAAGTGATCAGACGCATAAATTGGATGCTAAGTCCGATAAATGTCTATTTATTGGATACCCTAAGGAAACAAGGGGTTACCAATTCTATCATCCCGTGGAACAAAAGGTGTTTGTTTCAAGGCATGCGTGTTTCTAGAGAAAGAGTTTCTCTTGCAAGAAAACAAGGGGAGTGTCATCGAGCTTGAGGAGGCTCGAGAGACTCAAATAGACATTATGAGATACCCGGTGAAGCACAACAATGACAACTCATAGTGATGAGCAATCTACCGATCTATTGTAACACCACATCTTCATAGATCCGTAGAACACGCAATATTCCCGAGATATGGATTTCGTAAGTTTAATCGAACGACGCGTGTTACTCATTGATGATGAGGAGCCTACCGCTTATGAAGAAGTGCCGACAAGTTCAGAAGGGATAAGTGGCTTGGTGCCATGAAGTCGAAAATGGATTCCATGTACGAAACCAAGTTTGGAACTTGGTTGACTCCACCTGAAGGATAAAGCCTATAGGGTGCAAGTGGGTTTTCAAGAAGAAAACCGACATGGATGGTAATGTGATTACCTATAAGGCTAGATTGGTGGCGAAAGGATATCGCCAAAAACAAGGTGTTGATTATGAAAAACCTATTGTAGCTATGCTTAAATTCATTCGATGCTCCTAGCCATAGCGGCTCATTATGATTATGAGATATGGCGAGATGGATGTGAAAACAATTTTTCCTTAATGGAAACTCGCCGAGGACGGTATATGATACACCGAGGGTTTCACATCGGTTGATAAAACCAAGGTATGCAAATTGCGACGATCCATTTATGGATTGAAGCAAGCATCCAGAGATGGAATATCCGCTTGATGAGACAATCAAAAGTTTGATTTCTCACAAAATCCGCATTTAACCTTGTGTGTACAAGAAGGTTAGTGGGAGTGCAGTCGTGTTCCTAGTATTGTATGTCGATGACATATTACTTATAGGAAACGATGTGTCAATCTTACAGTCAGTTAAGGTTTGGTTATCCAAGACATTCTCCATGAAAGACCTGGGAGAAGCAACCTACATCCTTGGGATTAAGATCTATAGAGATAGATCGAAACGGTTGCTTGGTCTTTCGTAGTCTGCATATATAGACCGAGTGCTAAAGAGGTTTAGCATGTCGGAATCCAAGAAAGGTTATCTGCCCATTAGGCATGGGGTACACCTTTCGAAGTCTATGTGTCCGCGCACAGAAGACGAGAGGATTTGCATGAGTAAGATTCCCTATGCATCCGCAATAGGATCTATCATGTATGCTATGTTATGTACGAGGCCCGATGTATCGTGACGCTCGAAAGTGTCACGAGCAGATACCAATCCGATCCAGGAATGGATCATTGGGCGGCTGTTAAGACGATCCTTAAGTACTTGAGAAGAACTAAGGATGTGTTCCTAATATATGGAGAAGGGTACATGGTGATACGTGGGTATACGGATGCCAGCTCCAGACAGACAAGGATGATTCCATGTCTCAGTCTGGGTATGTATTCACCTAGAATGGAGGCGCAATAAGTTGGAAAGGTTCCAAGCTTGACACTATAGCGGATTCTGCCACTAAGGCAGAATACATTGCAGCTTTGGAAGCAGCAAAGGAAGCGGTTTGGATCAAGAAGTTCATCTTTGAACTTGATGTGGTCTCATCAACGATCCAAACATGTGCTTCGCCGCTATCATCTTATCAGAGAGATCATAAGTAGGAACGAAATACAAATCGAGAAAATTCCCACTGAAAGGAACTTAGCGGATCCTTTGACTAAAGCATTACCTCAAAGTAAGTTTGAGGGTCATGTTAGAGCTTATGGTATTGGATACCGTAGCGATTGGCATTAGGCCAAGTGGGAGTCTGTTAGTAATATATGAGAGATGTCCTAAGGCAATCGCCTTATGTATGAACCATTTATATGATAAATGAAGATTCACTATTTGAGTATACATGTTTGATGTATTTGATTGGATCTTAAACTCATTTACTGAATGTCCACGATACGATTCACAGCATGAGAGAATTTGTGATTGGATCACAACTAGTGAGTATCTCTACATGTGTAATTGTGATGTATCGGAATTATCCTAGTCGATGAATTGATGGATTTGGACACCATCAATTCTGAGACTAGCACGAGGTATACTCCTTGGTGTATCCAAGCGGTGATTCTCACCGGGCCGAGACATAGTGATGTCCGAGTTAATCGTGGATGCTAGTTATGGTAACTAGTTCATTGGAGTGACCACCATAAGACTTCATATGGTTCTCTCATATATAGATATGTCAATGAAGTTCTTACTGGCTTAAGTGCGATGTTCGACTTGACTTGCGGTATTCAAGTCATCTTGATCATGGAGACTCATGCTATGACATCTTAAGCAAACATCTCTAAGGAGATGTGGACCCGGGATGATTGGGTATAAGTCGAAGTGATCGAAGGTGTTTGAATAGCCTATAAAGGATTCACCACTCGAGGAGATGTATACCCATGGCCTCTCGTCGGATTGTTACTAAAGTCTTTGGCCAAAGCATTACATGTTTAGAGTAAAGTACTCTTCGATACATGTGGAGTAACTAGAATCCGTAGGACGAGAAAATGATACTTGGGCTAGGTGTGACGTAGTCAGCCTAGTGGGGACTGACACAATAGACCATGTCCTGAACCAAGTGGGTATAAGATGAGTGAAGGGAATGGGGCACGATTCATTCGAGCATCAAGGGTTTCGTAAATAGTTCGATCAACCGCTGATCTTTTGGTTAATTGGGGATCATGATGTACTACTAGGTGCCACTCATGATCGCTCTATAATTAATGGTTAATTATAGACGGCCAACATAAACCGAGAACCTATTTGGTCACACGACAACGAGTGTAATCCAAAGGATTTAAAACGAGCTTGAGAATGGGATTCTCGCATCGAGAGAAACTATGTTTGGTTGGACCAAACATAAAGCGAGCATGAAATTGTTTCAGTCGCAATGGAAGCGTGGATGGGCAGTGTCTTATGAAGACATAATGGATGGACCAAAATGGTTTGGTTCTAATCCAATGGATGAGGATAAACCAAAGGGTTTGGTTTATTTTAAACGAATGAACCAAAAGTTGGTTCGTTTCGTTTTAACTTAAAATAAACCATCATGGTTTGGTTTATTTTAACTTATCTTAATGGAGCGGGTTAACGGGCTTTATGGATATGATCCATTAACCATTAAGAGAATTAGTTCTCTATAAAAGTGGGCTTAAGGGTTTGTTAAACCCTAACTAATCCAAAATCAAAACCCTAGCCTCCAAGGAGTTGCCGCCCAACCTGGTTGTGCCGCCCAACCTCCTTGCCGCCCAGCTTGATTGTGCTGCCGTCTAGCTCCTTGCCGGCGACCAAGCTTCAGCCGGTGAACCTCCGGCGACCCTCCGGTGATCTCCTATAGGTTTGGCATCAAGGTGAGGCTTTTCTCTCCTTGTTTTGGCCGGCGCCTACTCCTCCACCAAGCTGTCCAGTTTTCTGGACAGCTTCTCCTCCTCTCGTCGGAGCGTTGTTTGGACGACGGTTGGTGCTCCGACAGCGGCTAACATACCGGGGATTTGATCTCCGGTAATCCTCTGAGGTGGAGGACGAAGGATTCGTCAAACGGTTGACGAATACCTCTCCGGAGAAGCGAGTTTTGAGAACTCGTTTTGGATCCGAATTTGGATTCGGATTGTGATCATCTCTCGATCACGTCGTCTTCAACACGAGGCTAGTAACCCGTACGAAGACGAAGCTCGTGACTTAGCGAAATCATCCCGAGGAGCTCGGCGTGGATACGGATAGAGACGATTCTTACGAGGATCGTTCCGGTTGATGCCGTTCCCGCTATACGTCATACGGAAGGTATAACGTAGTTTAATTTCCTTTTATTGCAATTTTAATTTACGGTTATGTCTACACTTGTTGTAATAGCATGCGTGTGTTGTGTGTGTTGTAATAAATAGGAGTATTTATTATTTTTATTGCTTCCGCTGTGCTCATGTTTACGAAACATGATCGAACACACACACGCCGCGGTGCCGGAAACCCAACACCCATAAGGCAAATAAACATGTAGAGCGCAAGTACCACCTGATACGAGAGATCGTAAATTGGGTAGAAGTTGTTGTCGCCTAGATTGCATCAGAGGATGACTTGGTAGATCCTTTCACTAAGGCCCTTCTAGCAAGAGCTTTGATAGGCATGTGGAGGGAATGGGAATCATATGTATGGTAGTATAAGGGCAGCATAGTCTTTTAGTATAAATGGGAGATTGTTGGAATGTATACTGAAAAGTCTATCTTTTGTATGAACATTTTTATTTTTGAAATAAGAATCACATGATCATTGTTTGCATATTTATGGTTAAGCATATTGTCTAATACATTACATTGTAGATAACATGGTGTGTAGTGTCACACGGGAGATCATGTTATCAGTTCCTTGTAAAGTATAAGTAAAGGCTCACAACCTAGATGGTTATGGACAAACCATTGGAATGGTTGTAGTGTCATTTGGTATTGGTTTATCTTGGCCATTGAATTACACTAGTATACTTTGTGTGTATTGAGCAGGACCGACTTAGAAGTGATTCAATTTATTGCTGACTACATAATTGAATCAGACCTCAAATATTATATTGTACATGCTCTTAATCCCGATATAATAACGGGCACATTTACTTAGTATTCATTTCTTTGACTTACCAATGGGCGAGATTTATAGAGTAAATCGATAGGCTCAGTAAGTTGGGAAAAGATATTATTTATATGGTGTGTCATTGATTATAGGTGGAAACCGTGTCCTATATATTAGGATGATGATGTCCCCATGAGGAGCTCATAAGGTTCATCATGTAAACCCTGCAGGTGGACTTAGTCCGGCATGATGATAAGGTTGAGTGGTACTACTCATGGAGTTAGATGTTGATTAATTAATTGTCAGTAAATTAATTAATTGACGGACATTCGAGATCTTAAACATGGGGAGATATATGTACAAATAATATATGGAGCCCATATTAACTTATGGGGGTTGGTGAGGTAGATCAATGATAATCCTCTAGTGGAATGGATTATCATTAATGGATCGGACTTTATGTGAGCTTGATCCATTGGGTGGCCAAGATCCAACTCCTCCTCATGGTCCCTATTGTAGCCTATTAAAACCCTCATGGAGCCTAGATCCGATGATGGAAAATGAAACTCTAGATCCGACGGTGGAGATTAAACCTCTAGATCTGACGGTGGAGATTAAATCTTTAGATCCAACGGTGGAGATTAAATCTCTAGGTCCTACGATTGTGATTAAATCTCTAGATCCGACGGTTGAGATTAAATCCTTAGATCCGACGGTGGATATTGAAAGGAGGCTTAAGCCTAGCTCTATAAAAGCATGTCCAAGGCTTGTGCGTGAAAGATACAAGGGAGATTAGGTTTTGGCTTGGGCGGCAAGGCTTCTAGGGTTAGGGTTTGGGGCGGCAAGCTTGCGAAGGTTTGCTCCTCCTAGGGCCGGCGGCAACAAGAAGGGAGGCTTAGGTTTTCTTCTTCTCCTCCTTTCCTTGGCCGGTGACTCTCTCCCTCAAGCTTTGGTCGGCACTTTCTCCTCTCCTTTGGCCGGCGGCAACCTCTCTTCAAGGTTGGCCAGCGATCCTTTTCTCCTCCTTGGTCGGCGGCAACTTCAAGTCCATTGACTTGGTGGCCGGTTCTAGATAGGAAGAAGAGCTTTGTTCTATTCTTCCCTTTGTTCGGAGTGAGCAAAGAAGGGAAGAACGTGATCTAGGAGGCTTCAACTCTTGGAAGATTGTTGCCCACACAATGTCTAAGAGGAGGATAGGACACACGATAGAAGGCCTTGAGGTAAACAAGAGGTATAATTCTTGATTTGCTTTTTTTTTTGTTTTTTTGTATATTGTATGTATGGTATGTGCCTAATTTACTTGGACCCCGAATACAAACACAAAAACCGACGATCCGTACATCGTCTATTTCGCGGCTAATCGTAGAATAGAGGTTGATTGCTTGAACAACAAGTTTATTCAAGTGACCATTCTAATCGAATAGCACGACGATGGAACGGTTGCTTGGGTAATCCATCTTTGTTAAGGGTAAATTTTTTTTATCCAGGGATGTAGACGGGATCGCCATGAACAAGCGACCGAGTTGAAGTGGGAAGCGAAGTTTCCTACCTTCACTACTGAGATGAATCATAACTAGGTATGTACTAGATTCTCCCTTTCAGAAAGTTCGTCATATATATATGTAAAATAAAAGCCAATCAGTGTAAGACTAGAACATTCATTAGAGCAAATAAAATACCACGAGGCAAATAAAGTTAAGCTACCCATGGAAACAACTCATAAAAGAAGACTCTAACAATACTACTAAGGTAGTTTAAAGATAGCAAAAATTAAGTACTGACGAAACTAAAAACCCTATGTATGAACAAATGAATGTTAACTAAAACAAATACAAATGACAAGAAAGAAACTACTGCTAGAAACAAAATAAATCAAATTTCGGGCCCCCCCAGACTTAAGCGAAGCATACCTCTAGTATGGTGGACGAGGTGGAAAGTTTGGTAGCCTCTACATCTCGGGGTCCTGGGAGAATCTGCTGTTGAGCCGCTGATGCCACATGTATATGTGGTCGATTTGAGAGTTGGTGGATGCAGCGGCTACTCAGTGCTCCTCCTCCCTAGTCCACTGTGCCTGCTGGGCACGCATGTGCTTCCGCATCTCCTGGCGGTAGGTGGCTTCTTCCTGGTGATAGGTAGCCTCCTCCTAGAAGTAGACACGGGCCTCATCGTAGAACTCCTCGGCTCGTTGGAAGTGGTTCTGGAAGTCCTGAAACTTTGCCTGCATGTAGGCGCTCTGCCCCTCCCATCACTGCCTCTGCTTTTGCTTCTCGACATATATGTCGTCGAGGCGCGATTGGGACTCCAAAAAACCATAGGAAAATGTACTTGCATCCTGCTCAAAAGTAGAAAAAGGTGGCGGTGCAGGTGCAGGCTCATGTCGACGTGGACTAGGTGGACTCCTATGCATGCGTGGATTGGAGGGAGAGTGATGTAAAGGGGGAGAGATAGGTGCCGATGTAGATGGTCCCTCATATGGCGAGGACTCCACTATCAGGTCTAAGCTCCAGTTGGCGCGTGTGGTGATGGTGGTACCATCGGGGTCAGGGAGCCTAAGGGCCGTCAGGTTTTTCCTTACAAAGCATAGGGAGTGTCCCTCTCTTACAATCATCTTCATGGTCATACACACTCCCAGGTCGATCCTAGGGCTCCCCTCTATGCTATATAGTGCAGTGTAGTCGTACCCCATCCTATGGAAAATGTGGGTAAGTAGGCCCCCCACAATGATCTCTTCTCGCGCTGTTTTGTCCATTTTCACTAGGTGTCTAATGAAATGGGACCCTACATCAATGCTACTCTTTTCTTGTAGCATGTCCCACAAGCAAAGCAGCTCTCTAGCTCGCACTACACCATCACTCTCCCCACGACCAAAAATAGTACTTGCCATGATTCGGTGTAGGTATCAAAAAATGGGGTTTTGGAGGCACGATGCTTTGGCCCTAGAAGGGTCGTAAGCATGCTCTCCTGTCAATTCGGTCCAAAAGATCCGAGAGTTAAACCTGATAGGGGTTCTTTTCTCTCCCCCACTAGGCAAGCTGAAGCATGTGTTCCATTGGTGTAGTGTCCATTCATGCTCAATGTTAAATATTCTAAAGGTAATCCTACCCTCTTCGCTCTCTCTTCTCGTAAAGATTTCCACTTCTAAGGAACTCAAAAATTCTAAAACTATCCTAGGGTATGTGTTAGACTATCCGAGCCGCAAAAACTGCTTTTTGCATTGCAAAAATCTCGGAAGCCGGCCACAGATCCATGCGAAGATAAATAAAAAATTTCATGTACATGTTTATCTAGACTAGATCTACCTTAGATCTACATGGGAAGAGTGTTACCCTTGTAGCAATGCCCTTCGCTTATCCCGCTCATCCAAAAGTTTGCCAGATCTCGTAGAGTGTCAAGTGTACACTCCTCTACACGTATCCACATAGAGAAAAGGTGGAGAGAACCACTTAGAGTGTGCTAGCACCCTTGGGAGGTCTCAGCAATGGAGGAGAGGGAGAGAAGAGGAGAGGAGAAGGAAGAATAAGACTTGAATTCCTCACTTAATTCACTTTGGCCGGCCACTTAATGGAGTTTAAAAACATCCATGGTATTCCTCATGAGATGGCACACCATGATGTGTCCATGATGATGTGGAACATCATCATTGGCCGATCCTATGCCAAGTCACCATGAAGTGGAATTTAGTCAAGTCAAACATGACCCTTCATCTTCCCTCTCAAGTCAAGTCAAACTTGGCCTCTTATCTCCCATGGTTGATCAAATCTAACCTTTGATTTAAGTCAATTTAATTTAATGAATCTCTATTCATTAGTTTAAATTGATTTGATGAATCAAATCTAAATTAGACTCATTCAACACTTGAATCAAATTGAGTCCAACTCAATTAGTCTAATTTGGATTACTCTTAATCCAATTTGGTTCATCACATGAACCTAATCCTCTTGGTCCATCATATGAACCTAATCTCCATCTAATTACACTTTGTGTGTGACCCTATAGGTTCTTGTAATGTTGGCAATGCTCCTAAACTGATTTAGAAACTTAAGCAATGAGCAGTATCTAGCAACACATCATTGATACCCAAGTTACAAGAATGTTGAGATCCAACATCACCATTGTGACTACTAATTCTGACTCTCACAATATGTGACAATCTCCCTCTATCCTTGACATCTATATTGAACAATTGAGGCATAGACCATGTCATCCTCTGTACAATCTATATCTTGAACTCCAAGTAGACTCACTCTAATCAAATGAGCTCAATATCTCATATTGACTCATTTGGGCATGACCATGCACTTAGTGGTCTCACTCTATCAAGAATCATGATATCACTCCCATTATATAGGAGGGATATATCTCATCTACATCACTCACATCCCTCCGCATAATTTGTTACATACCCAGTAATTGCCTTTATAGTCCACCCATTTACGGGTGACGTTTGACGAAGCCAAAGTATGCAACTCCTTATGTAGGGAACCATGGCGACTTCAGGTCCAAGGACTAATAGTCATACTAATAGTCACATGAGAAAGTATATGACACTCATATAATGATCCATGATACTTTCTCATGGCGGGTCATTCAGTATACATTCTCCAATGCATACCCATGTGCCAACTTGATATCTCATATCCATGACTTGTGAGATCAAGTCATCGAGTTGACCTACATGCTAGTCTCTTCGCATTAATATTGTCCCTGAATATTAATACTTGACTAGGAATGATTAAGAGTAGTTTTCTCTATATCATCTCATTATTGATTCTACTAATCGATTGATATAGATAAGAACCTTCTATTCAAGGACGCTATTATACTTAGTTATTTGGCACCAATACAAGTAAGTATAATACCATAAATAAATGCCTTTATAAATATGTATAGGAATATGATACAACAAGTCCATACAACAATCATCACATGATCGACTCTAGGGCTTTCACTAACAGTATGTTGGGTGTCTTATTCTCATTATCTCTTCCCACCCCATTTTTGCAAATAGGGCTTGAATGTCACCAAACAAACCTAGGGATTCTAAGAGATCTTCATCAAGATACCTAGTAGCGGTGATTTTTCTAGTATAAAGCATATCAAATCTTTCCCTATGCTCATTATTGTGAAAGAGAAGGGTTGGTAAGGCGTTACCTTCCTCCGGAGCTTGAGGGGCGTCTGTTCTCCTTGCTCTTCGCTCCGAGGTAGTAGATCGGGGCGCTACTTGCCTTGTCCTTGCTTCTTTTGGCTTCCTTGAAGGTTGGAAAAGCTTCTAGGTAGTGGGTAAGAAGGATCCACACAACTAGGGCAAGAGAAATCAAAACACACGGTGCATTTGGGGTGGAAATGCACAGTGTGCCCTATTTAACCTCGCATGACACGACCGTGTGAAAACACATGGCTAGGTTGTGTACGCCTTAGTTTAGATGGGAACGACAGTGTGAAAACACACGGTTAGGTCGTGTGCCCCCCATTTTTCTCCTTTCGTGCACAACGGTCCGAATTCTCTCACACACTTTGCTGTGTAAGATAAAATTGATTTTTATTTTTACCTAGCAAGTTCTTTCTGGTCCTAATGCTAAACAAAATGGAAATCAAAGTTCAAACTAACCAAATGAATGCAATACAATAAAAAGGAAACCTAAAAACTAAACTTGGGTTGCCTCCCAACAAGCGCTTTGTTTAAGGTCTTTTAGCTCAACCCCACTCCATTATCAACTTAGCTCCAGAGGTTCTGTAAACCTCCATTCATCTGTCTCAGGATTGACATCTGGTGGGCTTGGCTTTACCCTACTGAAATTGAAGCTATCTAGGAAGGGAGTTCTGCACTTTGACAGATTGAAGAGGATGATCTCCCCGTCTGTTAGGATGTATACTAAAAGCCTAGATTTTGTATGAACATCTTCATTTTGAAATAAGAATCACATGATCATTGTTTGCATTTTATATTTATGCATATTGTTTGATACCTTACATTGTAGATAACATGGTGTGTGGTGTCGCACAGAAGATCATATTATCAGTTCCTTGTAAAGTATAAGTAGAGGCTCACAACCAAGATGGTTTTGGACAAACCATTGGCATGGTTGTAGTGTAATTTGGTATTGGTTTATCTTGACCATAGAATTACACTACTATACTTTGTGTATATTGAGCATAACCGATTTATAGGTGATTCAATTTATACTGACTATATAATTGAATCAAACCTCAGATATTATAGTGTACATGCTCTTAATCTCGATATAATAATGGGTACATGTACTTAGTCTTTATTTCTTTGATTTATCAATGGGCGAGATTTATGTGTTAAATCGATAGGCCTGGTAAGTTGGAAAATAATATTATTTACATGGTGTGCCGTTGATTATAGGAGGAAACCGTGTCCTATACACTAGGATGATGATGTCCCTTTGAGGAGCTCATAAAGTTCATCATGTAAATCCTACAAGTGGACTTGGTTCAGCATGATGATAAGGATGGGTGGTACTACTCATGGAGTTAGATATTGATTAATTAAATTGTCAGTAATTTAATTAATTAATGGACCTTCGATATCTTAAACATGGGGAGATATTTTGTATAAATAATATATAGAGCCCATATTTAATTATGGGGGTTGGTGAGGTAGATCAATGATGATCCTCTAGTGGAATGAATCATCATTAATGGATTGGGTTATATGTGGTTCGGATCCATTGGGTGGCCAAGATCCAACTCCTCCTCATGGTCCCTATTGTAGCCTATTATAAATACCTCATGAAGCATAGACCTAAGAGATAAGTGGTGGATGAGAGGCTTGGGTGGCAAGGGTCTTGGAGGTTAGGGTTTTGCTTAGGGCCAGTGGCAACAAAACAAAGGAGTTAGGGTTTTCCTTCCCCATTTAGCCGGCGCCTCCTCCCCATCTCCTTGGTCGGCGCCTCCTCTCCCTTTCCTAGGGCCGACGACAACAAAGGCTAGAGTCCCTTCTTCCTTTGTCTTGGCCGGCACACATCCTTTTTTCTCCTTAGGGTCGACGGACACCAAACTTGGTGTTTGGTGGTCAGCACAAGTAAGGAGAAGAAGGGAGGATTTTCTTCCCATGTTTGGAGCGAGTAAGGAAGGGAAGATACGTGGTCTAGGATGCTTCAACTCTTGCAAGATCGTCGCCCACATGACGTCCAAGAAGAGGATAGGAATACAATAGAAGATCAAGAGGTAAAACAAGAGGTATAATCTTTTTTAATTTTGATTCTCGTTCTTTTGTATTTGTATGTTATTGATTGATATGGACCCCGATCATAAACACAAAAACCAGCGATCCGTACATCATCTATTCCGCGGCTAATCGGGTAAAAGAATTAGGTTGCTTGAATAACAAGTTTGTTCAAGTGACCACTCAAATCGAATAGCACGATAATGAGTCGGTTGCTTGGGTAATCCATATCCGTCTGGATTAGTTTTAATTAATAAAATTTTAATCCGAGGACGCGAGATAGGATCACCAAGAACAAGAAACCGAAGCGAATCAACTTCCCTAACAAGTGGTATCATAGCCACGGTTTCCAGTTT
This sequence comes from Wurfbainia villosa, assembly GCA_025175895.1. Lineage (NCBI taxonomy): Eukaryota > Viridiplantae > Streptophyta > Magnoliopsida > Zingiberales > Zingiberaceae > Wurfbainia > Wurfbainia villosa. Next base: position 27,611,947 of record CM046000.1, on the reverse strand, counting down.
TGTGTGTTTGGATTCGGTTACTTTCACGAATTTATCATATATTTGTTGGGTTAATTTCGGAACGGCTAGAGGGGGGGTGAATAGCGTTTTGTCCGTACGATGGAATTTGATCTCGTTCGTGTCTACAATTTCGTTAGCGTAGCGGAATATAGATAGTAAAAGCAATAATGAAATACAATCACGAACGCAAGCACAACACGAGGATATAACGTGGTTCGGAACCGTAATGGTTCCTACTCCACGGATTGGGTTCGTACGAACCCTAGTGATGCCACAAACACCACTAAGCAATAAAGTTCCTTCTCGACAACAAGTCAGAGGTGGAGAAACCTCGTACAATGAATTACAACAAGTAATACAAAGTAAACAAGCAAATACAAGTGAAAATGTAAAGAACACTTTACAAACTAGGGTTTTGAGTGCTTGCTTGTCGGTTGCTTGGATGAGCTTGAAGGACCCTGAAATGCACCTGCAAATTGCCTTCAAATCGCCACACCAAAGCCACCAAAGAACTGATTATTGAGCCTTCTACGAACAACTGCTTTTATCCTCCATCGGGCTGGATTTCCGCCTAGCAGTCGACTACCATAAGTCCCCAGTCGACTGCAAGCACTATAGCTGTGAGACAACGGCTCAATCCACATTGGACAAGTTCCAACGGGACTCTTGGCAGTCGACTGCCAACATTGGCAGTCAACTGCCAACATTGGCGATCGGCCTGCGCCCGCGTACGGCGATCGGCTACGAAGCATTACATGCCGCGAACTAGCGATCGACTACCAACCCTTGGCGATCGGCGCGAGCAGCGACTCTTAAATGACAGTCGAACTCAAGTCGACTCACAGCAGTCGAACCGGCCATAATGCCAGTTCACTGCCAACCTCAAAGATGAGGTTTTAACCCAAGTATGGTGCCCCCATACTTGCTAGACCACCCTTAGCCTAGACCTAAGCCTTCTAGCCACCTCCATCAGTCTCACGCCTCTCGGATCCCTCCAAGTCATCCATGACTTGTTCATCCATCGCGCTAGCCTCCAGGTGCTTCCCTCGGCTATGTCATGCTAACGGTGTCTACACCGCCAAGGCACATTGGACTTACGCCGCCAATACTCCGCTTGGACTTTACGCCGCCAACCATTGGTCTTATGCTGCCAAGACTCCCGCTTGGACTTTACGCCGCCAATATCAATCCCCTTGGACTTCCAAATGGCAAGACTCAAGCTTGGACTTTCCTTTGCCAACCCATGTTGGACTTTCCATGCCAAGACTCATGCTTGGACTTTCCATCTGCCAAGACCCATGCTTGGACTTCTCATTTGCCAAGACCCATGCTTGGACTTCTCATGCCAAGTACACAAGACTTGGACCTTCCCAATTTCCATGTGTCCCACTTGGACTTTCCATGCCAAATACCCATGACTTGGACTTTACCTTGCCAAGACCCATGCTTGGACTTTCCCATAATCACATGGTCAACCCTAGTCAACCATTAAGGTCTTCCTCGAGTCAAACTCGAGTCCGATCAAAATGACCCAAGTCGATTGCTCCAACAATCTCCCCAACATATTAACCGACATTAATGTCAAACATCAATGCCAAACCACTTTGTCAAATCCCTTTGTCAAACATCAAAACATCACTCGAGTCAAACTCGAGTCTGGTCAATCGTGACCTGGGTCGATTACACCAACAATCTCCCCCTTTTTGATGTTTGACAAAAACCAAACAAATCATCTGAGTTAGACCACTAACTCAAATCCCTTACCAATTATCCCAAATTGGTAGACACTCTCCAAATGTTCTCCCCCTAACATTCTCCCCCTTTTTGACTAACATCAAAAAGGTTTTCTCTCCAAGGAGGTCAATGTCTCATGTCCCAATGAGATCTTACAATCTCCCCCTTGATCCAAAAATAAATACCTAGGATGCCTACCATCTTCCTAGTGATAATTCACATATCACTCAAGAGAGACAATCCTATACTCCCTCCAAATTTCCAAATTGGGTATAAAAAACCCATCAATTTTCCAAATTGATGATACTCTCCCAATAACTTCTCCTCTTCAAGGAGAAAAACACATCCATCATCCCAAGATGGATACCTCCCCCTAAAGGCTTGCTCCCCCTTGATCATTGCACCAACAATGTCCTTGGGAAGCCCCTAAGCCAATAGGAACTCTAAACCATCAAAATTAACGTTCTAAGTTCAACATAGAACTTTCACTCACCCTAAATTTGATACTTTGACCTAACACAGCTCCTAATCCATATCCAATGAATTTTCACCCTTTATAATGCTTCCTAAAGCATATCCTAGGGTTAGGAGTGATTAGGAACCTTTTCCATAGCTGAACACAGGCTAAACAAACCTTGTTAACCGAAATCGGGCACAGCGATCGACTCTGGCGAATCAGTCGACTTCCACTCACATCGATCGCCACACGAGGCGATCAGCGATAACTAAAAATCTTGATTTTCAACTATCAGAAATGAATTTTGGAAATTCATAAATAATTATACGTAATTCGAAAAATCGTGAAAATTCATACGTATAATACTTATGACACATACAATGGGTGAAAAATATTTGAAAATTATTTTACCCATAAAATAGTGAGTTTGATACAAAACTCAAAACCATTGAAATTTTCAATGTTTTGGCCCTATTTTGTATCAACTCTATCAATGGTGATTGCTATCAAAAGATAGACTTCACCAAGGTTTTTCAAAATGATTTTAAAATATTTTCAAAACCTTATTTTGGATCATATTCCTTGGGCTCTATGTACATGACTTGTACACATGCTCTCCCAATGATCCACATTTGAAACAAAATGAGTTTTAGTTCATCTAGATGCAAAAACTATGCACCTTGAACTCAACTCATATCCTAGCATCTCACATGTATCTAAGGTGTATAAAATACACATACATGTCAATTGGATGTGAGATGTGGGTTTTATTCATCCTAATCTAGGGTCTCATGCATTCTCTAAGGCAACCCTACTTGATTCCTTTATAAATGGGACTTCAAGTCATGTCATAGTCCTTAAATCAATTTCAATCACATTAATGCATGAAATGATCATGGCATAATGATAGCAAAAATTAAAACATGGCCAATGATCATGATGTCATGATATATGATATAAACTAAAAACTCATGACATTAACCTAAACCCTAAACATGATCATGATATTTTATATGATTAAAACTAAGCATGATGTCATGGCATGTTGTATGGCAAACAAAGCATGACATATAAAATATATAGGTATAGTAATACCTAAATTTTAATATTAATTTCCATTTGATATAGTTAGATATATTTTTCCATATTAACCTAAATTTTCCCAAATGTACCAAAAACCCAAATTGACACATTAAAACCTCTAAAACTAAATTGTGCCAATTTGATCAAATTATCAAACTTCTTAATTAATATTGGCACATCCTAAAAACCTTTAGGATTCAAATCAAACCACATTCCCAAGGTAACCATAACCTTGAAAATGACCTAAAATGCCACCTTTATCATGGTTGAGTTAGCTACCCATCCAATCAAGGTTGACACACCCTAACTCCATCTAGCGTGAATCAATCACGCTCTTAGGAACCCAAAACCGATTTGAGCTCCTAGGGTTAATTAGGTATTCCTTAGGGATAACCTCCCTAGATACCTTCCTAATGACCCTCCTAGGCTTGTTAGCCTTGGTCATTTGGGTCTTACTTGGGTTGACTCTAGGGGTAACTCCCCTTGCAACCTTCTTAGTGGCCACCCTAGTTTTCCTAGAAACCCTAGCCACTAGGCACACCCTTTGGTCAACTCTAGGGATAACCTCCCTATTGACCTTGGTCTTCCTAGACCTAGTTAGTGTTCCATAATCTAGTGGAACACTATGGTAAGTCACCTTGGGCTTAGGTTTGTGACCCAAACCTTGCTTGCCCTTAGTTGACTTTTGACTCTTATGTCCTAAGTGTTGACTTTGAGATTTGGACCTAGACTTTTGATCATTTGACCCTTTAAATTGGTTTTGTATATTCCTAAGGGTCTTTTCTAGTTTTTCAAGCCTTGACCTCAAGGATTGATTTTCAACCTCTAATTGCCCAATTGATTTTTGATTAAGTTTTTGGGCATTACCATTTTCTCTTGGCATATGCCTACCCTTCTTAGGGTTAATGCCTAAGTGGTTTTCTATTTTCCTAATGCTTTCTTAGGAAGAGTTTTTCTAGGGACATTAGTCCCAAATTTCTCCTTTCTTGAAAAATTTACCCTCTTGGCTCCTAAGCAAAAATATTTATCTCTAGCATGCTTTTCATGGTGAATTGCAAGAGAATTAATATTTCTAGCATGCTTTTGACTTTTAAATTTGGAAGGTGCATTATTAAAATATACCTTAGGGTTAGCTATAGAAGCTCCCCCTACTTGTGATGCTCCTCCTTGCCCCTTCTTCTTCCCCCTAGGGCATTGACTCCGATAATGCTCCTTTGAATTGCACTTGAAGCATATGATGTGCTCCTTGCCTTTAGGTGTTGGGGAACCGGCATCCTTGACTTTTGGTACCGGTGGAGCTTTCCTAATCTTCTTTGGGCACTTGCTCTTATAGTGCCCAAATTCCCTACACTCAAAACACATAATATTATTTTTATTTGAAATTAGAGTGTTTGAGTTACCTAGGTTAGTGGTGGAGTTCGGAATTGACACTTCTTCATCTTGACCGGATGTAGAAGCTTCTTCTTGATGCTCCGGTGTTGAGGAAACTCTAATCTCCTCCTCAATCCTAGAAGTGGATGCTTCTTCCACTTCCTCCACCAACCCGGAAATTGACTCCCTATCAACTTCCGATTCTACTTCCTCTTCCTCTTTGGATGTTGATGATCTCTCAACCTCCAAGTTCTCACTTCCTTGTGAGGGTGATGCATTAGCCTCTTCGGTCTCTTCCTCTTGGACCATTGATGTGCTTTCATGGAGCTTGGCCACTTGGCTCCATAGCTCGTTTGCATTTACATAATTACCTAACATACACAAGATATTGTTAGGTATTAAATCAATTAACAACTTCATTACCTTCTCATTCTTTTCGAAGGCTTGGACTTGCTCTTCGGTCCATTTCTTTTTCTTGAGGAATCCACCTTTTGGTCCTCTTGGATAACTATATCCTTCCATTAAGATAGACCATTCTTTGAAGTCCCTCATCATTAGGAAGTCTTCAATTCTTGACTTCCATTGCTTAAACCCTTCTTGTCCATAGAAGGAGTAAGGGATCGGTGTGTTAATATTCCATCCCAATTGTTCTTCCATCTTCACCCTCTAGCTTCTTTGTCCTAGCTCCCGGTGATTAGTCCGTAGAAGAGCCCCGGGCTCTGATACTACTTGTTGGGTTAATTTCGGAACGGCTAGAGGGGGGGTGAATAGCGTTTTGTCTGTACGATGGAATTTGATCTCGTTCGTGTCTACAATTTCGTTAGCGCAGCGGAATATAGATAGTAAAAGCAATAATGAAATACAATCACGAACGCAAGCACAACATGAGGATATAACGTGGTTCGGAACCGTAACGGTTCCTACTCCATGGATTGGGTTCGTACGAACCCTAGCGATGCCACAAACACCACTAAGCAATAAAGCTCCTTCTCGACAACAAGTCAGAGGTAGAGAAACCTCGTACAATGAATTTCAACAAGTAATACAAAGTAAACAAGCAAATACAAGTGAAAATGTAAAGAACACTTTACAAACTAGGGTTTTGAGCGCTTGCTTGTTGGTTGCTTGGATGAGCTTGAAGGTCCTTGAAATGCACCTGCAAATTGCCTTCAAATCGCCTCACCAAAGCCCCAAAAGAACTGATTATTGAGCCTTCTACGAACAGCTGCTTTTATCCTCCATCGGGCTGGATTTCCGCCTAGCAGTCGACTGCCATAAGTCCCCAGTCGACTGCAAGCACTGTAGCTGTGAGACAACGACTCAATCCACGTTGGACAAGTTCCAACGGGACTCTTAGCGATGCCAACATTGGCGATCCGCGCGTATCGATCGGCTCTGGCGTCCCAATGCTTGACCAGAACTAGCGATCGCCGCCAACCCTTGGCGATCGGCCGTGACATTCGGCTCTTAAATGGCAGTCGAACTCAAGTCGACTCACGGCAGTCGAACCGGCCATAATGCCAGTCGACTGCCAACCTCAAAGATGAGGTTTTAACCCAAGTATGGTGCCCCCATACTTGCTAGACCACCCTTAGCCTAGACCTAAGCCTTCTAGCCACCTCCATCAGCCTCCCGCCTCTCGGATCCCTCCAAGTCATCCATGACTTGTTTATCCATCGCGCTAGCCTCCAGGTGCTTCCCTCGGCTATGTCATGCTAACGGTGTCTACACCGCCAAGGCACATTGGACTTACGCCGCCAAGACTCCGCTTGGACTTTACGCCGCCAACCATTGGTCTTATGCTGCCAAGACTCCCGCTTGGACTTTACGCCGCCAATATCAATCCCCTTGGACTTCCAAATGCCAAGACTCAAGCTTGGACTTTCCCTTGCCAACCCATGTTGGACTTTCCATGCCAAGACCCATGCTTGGACTTTCCATCTGCCAAGACCCATGCTTGGACTTCTCATTTGCCAAGACCCATGCTTGGACTTCTCATGCCAAGTACACAAGACTTGGACCTTCCCAATTGCCAAGTGTCCCACTTGGACTTTCCATGCCAAGTACCCATGACTTGGACTTTACCTTGCCAAGACCCATGCTTGGACTTTCCCATAATCACATGGTCAACCCTAGTCAACCATTAAGGTCTTCCTCGAGTCAAACTCGAGTCTGGTCAAACATGACCCAGGTCGATTGCTCCAACAATCTCCCCAACATATTAACCGACATTAATGTCAAACATCAATGCCAAACCACTTTGTCAAATCCCTTTGTCAAACATCAAAACATCACTCGAGTCAAACTCGAGTCTGGTCAATCGTGACCTGGGCCGATTGCACCAACAATATTGTTTATGCCGGATAATAGTAGGATGTGCGTCGGCTAACTTTTTGCTTGCAAGCATAAGATCCAACTATTATGGCAATGTGGATGTATGTGATTGTGTGTGTGTGATTGTAACTAATTATTTGAATCCTCGAGGTTGACGAGACTAATTAGTATTTAATTTTTGTAATTAAATACGTCATTGTTTAGTCGCTCATTTTAATTTAATTTCAATCTAGATATGTTGTACACTCCTTTGTAGAGTACAGGATCGATGGATGTAAATTAAAATGTTTTATCTCGGCTCGGATCCCCTTGTGGCTTGTGTATGGTAAAGGGAGGAGCGAACGAGGTGGCGACACGATGAGAAGCATATTGGAAAACAAAAGCCATAATAGTTGAAAATTTTAATTTTTCATATTTATTTCTTATTGTTTGATATGCATGTTGTGTGTGTTTGAAAATTCCTCAATTTTAAATTACTCAGTGGGAAAGGGATATTTTTTAATTGTCGCGACCTCCATTACAATTTGACATGTGATGCGAACAAACTTGTGCATTGGCTTCGAGTGCCTTCCTCCATATCAGATGAGTTTGTTTTGCGGATCACTAGGTCAAATATGGTTATAGGAAATTATTTAAGAGTGTGTGTACTTCCCCATCGGAAGGCACATAATCCGAGGTAATTGCCTTAGTATTGGATAATGGTAAACACTTAGATGCAAATAAAAGTATCCTCCCCATCGGAGTCACTGCTTTTATTTGTAGGGCTGAAGAGGAACCAACTATTAATTTTATTTGTCAAAAAGTAAGGTTGACAGGATAATAAAATTGATGGGTAAAACCTCCTCTTACAAATGTAGAATTCGTATACGTCCACACTATCGTGGCATACTATATTCTCGATGTTTTGAGGTGTTGGTTGATTTTGAAATTTTATTGTTTGACAAATCAATAAATTTTCGAAATCTAATGTTTTGATCACTGTAATTCTTAGGTTTTTCAAAATGGCTTTCAACCAACTTCTTGTGATTCTAAAAGAAAACAAACTTACTGGACCTAATTATGTTGATTGGAAATGGAATCTGAACATTGTCTTGACTGCTAAGGAGTACAAATATATACTCTTCGAAGAATGTCCTCCTAAGCCTACGGATGATTCTAGTGAAAAGGAGAAAGAGAGTTATAAGAAGTGGATCAAGGCAGATGAGATGACGCGGTGTTACATTTTGGCTTCTATGTCAAATGTATTGCAACATCAACATCAGGCCATGACTACTGCCTATGACATGATGCTCAATCTCAAGGAACTTTTTGGACACCAGAATCGGGCTGCTAGGTAGGAAGCTATGAGGAACTTGATGACGACTACCATGATTGAGGGAACACCAATGAGGGATCATGTTCTCAAGATGATGGCTCATTTGAATGAGCTGAAAGTCATTGGAGCAAAGATCGATGGGGAAACCCAAGTCGATATCATTCTCCAATCTCTGCCTAGAAATTTTGAGCAATTTCATCTGAACTACAACATGAATAAGAGGTTGTATTCGTTGGTGGAGCTTTTGATAGAACTCCAGGCGGCAGAGGGGCTTTTTCGTTAGAGTGCTCATGCCATAGTTGCGCAAAAGGTTTCTACTTCTAAGCCGAAGGGCAAGAAGAAGAAGAAACAAGGTGTAGCAAAGATGGTGGTAGGATCTCAGGCAGGAGTGAAGAAATCGAAAGGCAAGTGCTTCACTTGCAAGTAGACTGGACATTGGAAGGTGGACTATCCCAACCTCAAATAGAATAAAGGTATATCTTTTAGTTTAGTCGTTGAAACATGTTTAGCGGTGTTATCTGCTGGTACCTTCATTTAGAAAGAATTTGATTTCAGTTTCTAAATTGTTTGTGGATGGGTATTCTATTTCTTTTAATGACAGAGTTGTTATAAAAAGGAATAGAGAGATTATCTATTCTGGTGTGTTGGTAGGAAATTTAAACACTCTTGAACCAAAAACTCCCACGATGCAAATAGAAATAAATAACTCATCTTCTATGTCTAATAAGAGAAAAGAACTTTCGAAAGTGAACCAAACATATCTTTGGCATCTAAGGTTAGGTCATATTACATGAGTAGAATTCAAAGGTTGATAGCTAATGGACCTTTGGGTTCATTGGTGGTGGAAGATTTCCCAGCCTGTAAATCTTGCTTCGAAGGTAAAATGACCAAGAGGCCTTTTAAGGCCAAGGGGTATAGAGCTAAAGATGTGTTGGAATTGGTTAATTCTGATTTGTGTGGTCCTATGTCTATCCAGGCTAGAGGTGGTTTTGAATATTTCGTCTCTTTTATAGACGATTATTCAAGATATGAAAACATTTACTTGATGCACCGCAAGTCTGAATGCTTTGACAGGTTCAAAGAATTCAAGGCTGATGTGGAGAAACATTAAGGTAAAAGTATCAAGATACTACGATCTGATTATGGTGGTGAGTACCTCTTAGGAGAGTTTAGAGTTACTTATCAGAGGCTGGGATTCAATCCCAACTGTCTGCACCTAGTACATTCCAACAGAATGGTGTGGTAGAGTGAAGGAATATGACTCTTATGGAGATGGTTAGATCGATGATGAGTTACTAGATTCGTTCTGGGGATATTCTCTTGAAACGACAGTGTATATTCTGAACTTGGTACCATCTAAATCAGTACCTTCTACTCGCACAGAAGTGTGGACTGGGCGAAAGCCTTGTTGGGTTTCCGGCACCGCGGCGAGTGTGTGTTCGAACATGTTTCGTAAACATGTGCACAGCGGAAGAAATAAAAATAATAAATCTACATTTATTACAACACACATATCACATGTATGTTGGGTTTCCGGCACCGCGGCGTGTGTGTGTTCGATCATGTTTCGTAAACATGAGCACAGCGGAAGCAATTAAAAATAATAAATCTATATTTATTACAACACACACAACACACGCATGCATATTACAACAAGTGTAGACATAACCGTAAATTAAAATTTGCGATAAAAGAAATTATCTACGTTATACCTTCCGTATGACGTGTAGCGGGAACGGCATCAACCGGAACGATCCTCGTAAGAATCGTCTCTATCCGTATCCACGCCAAGCTCCTCGGGATGACTTCGCTAAGTCACGAGCTTCGTCTTCGTACGGGTTACTAGCCTCGTGTTGAAGACGACGTGATCAAGAGATGATCATGATCCGAATCCAAATTCGGATCCTAAAATGAGTTCTCAAAACTCGCTTCTCCGGAGAGGTATTCGTCAACCAATTGACGAATCCTTCGTCCTCCACCTCAGAGGATTACCGGAGATCAAATCCCCGATAAGTTAGGCGCTATCGGAGCACTAACCGTCGTCCAAACGACACTTCGACAACAAAGAAACAAGCTGTCCAGAAAAACTGGACAGCTTTTGGTGGAGGAATAGAGGCCGGCCAAGGAGAGATGGAAGCTCACCTTATCACCGAACCTAGAGGAGATCACCGGAGGGTCGCCGGAGGTTCACCGGCTGAAGCTTGGTCGCCGGCAACAAGTTGGACGGCGGCACAAGAGGTTGGGCGGCGGCACACTAGGGTTGGCGCCGAAAACCTTCTTCAAGGGGTGGGCGGCAACTCCAAGGGCTAGGGTTTGGATTAGGGCTTAATTATCCATTAAGCCCTCTTTTATAGAGAACTAATTCTCTTAATGGTTAATGGAACATATCCATAAAGCCCGTTAACCCGCTCCAATAAGATAAGTTAAAATAAACCAAACCATGATGGTTTATTTTAAGTTAAAACGAACCGAACCAACTTTTGGTTCATTCGTTTAAAATAAACCAAACCCTTTGGTTTATTCTCATCCATTGGATTAGAACCAAACCATTTTGGTCCATCCATTATGTCTTCATAAGACACGGCCCATCCACGCTTCCATTGGTGAAACAATTTCATGCTCGCTTTATGTTTGGTCCAACCAAACATAGTTTCTCTCGATGCCGAGAATCCCATTCTCAAGCTCGTTTTAAATCCTTTGGATTACACTCATTGTCGTGTGACCAAATAGGTTCTCGGTTTATGTTGGCCGTCTATAATTAACCATTAATTATAGAACGATCATGAGTGGCACCTAGTAGTACATCATGATCCCCAATTAACCGAAAAGATCAACGGTTGATCCAGAACTATTTCTGAAACCCTTCAGTAGCTCGAATGAATCATGCCCCATTCCCTTCACTCATCTTATACCCACTTGGTTCAGGACATGGTCTATTGTGTCAGTCCCCACTAGGCTGACTACGTCACACCTAGCCCAAGTATCATTTCCTCGTCCGATGGATTCTAGTTACTCCACATGTATCGAAGAGTACCTTACTCTAAACATGTAATGCTTTGGCCAAAGACTTTCGTAACAATCCGACGAGAGGCCATGGGTATACATCTCCTCGCAAGGAGTGGTGAATCCTTTATAGGCTATTCAAACACCTTCGATCACTTCGACTTATACCCAATCATCCCGGGTCCACATCTCCTTAGAGATGTTTGCTTAAGATGTCAAAGCATAAGTCTCCATGATCAAGATGACTTGAATACCGCAAGTCAAAGGAACATCGTGACTTAAGCCACAAGAAGAACTTCATTGACATATCTATATATGCAGAGAACCATATGAAGTCTTACTACCGGTCACTCCAATGAACTAGTTACCATAACTAGCATCCACGATTAACTCCGACATCACAATGTCTCCACCAATGAGAATCACCGCTTGATACACCAAGGAGTATACCGTGCTAGTCTCTGTAATCGATGGTGTCCAAATCCATCAATTCATCGACTAGGATAATTATACATCACAATTACACATGTAGAGATACTCACTAGTTGTGATCCAATCACAAATTCTCTCATGCCGTGAATCGTATCGTGGACATTCAAGAAATGAGTTTAAGATCCAATCAAATACATTAAACATGTATACTCAAATAGTGAATCTTCATTTATCATATAAATGGTTCATACATAAGGCGCATTGCCTTAGACATCTCTCATATATTACTAACAGACTCCCACTTGGCCTAATGCCAATCGCTACGGATCCAATACCATAAGCTCTAACATGACCCTCAAACTTACTTTGAGGTAATGCTTTAGTCAAAGGATCCGCTAAGTTCCTTTCAAAGGAATTTTCTCGATTTGTATTTCGCTCCTACCGATGATCTCTCCGATAAGATGATAGCGCGGCACATGTTTGGATCGCTGATGAGACCTTGGCTCTTTCGCTGGTGCAATTGCTCCATTGTTGTCGCAGAGAGACCGTATTGCTTCAACAATGGCCGAATCACACCAAGTTCATGAACGAACTTCTTGATCCAAACCGCCTTCCTTCCTGGCCGCAATATATTCTCGCCTCGGGTAGAATCCGCTACAGCCTCTCTTGTTTGGAACTTTTCCAACTCATGCTCCCATTCTCCATTAGGTGAACATATCCGCATCGAGACATGGAATCATCCTTGTCGTCCGAAGCCGCATCCGTATACCCGTGTATCACCATGTCCCCTTCTCCATATATTAGGAACACATCCTTAGTTCTTCTCAAGTACTTAAGGATTGTCTTAACAGCCGCCCAATGATCCATTCCTGGATCAGACTGGTATCTACTCGCGACACTCAGAGCGTACGATACATCGGGCCTTGTACATAATATAGCATACATGATAGATCCTATTGCGGATGCATAGGGAATCTTACTCATGCAAATCCTCTCTCGCCTTCGTGCGCGGACACATAGACTTAAAGGTGTACCCCATGCCCGATGGGCGATAACCTTTCTTGATTCCGACATGCTAAACCTCTTTAGCACTCGGTCTATATATGTAGACTGCGAAAGACCAAGCAAACGTTGCAATCTATCTCTATAGATCTTAATCCCGAGGATGTAGGTTGCTTCTCCCAGGTCTTTCATGGAGAATGTCTTGGATAACCAAACCTTAATCGATCAGATTGACACATCGCTTTCCTATAAGTAATATGTCATCGACATACAATACTAGGAACACGACTGCACTCCCACTAACCTTCTTGTACACACAAGGTTCGTCTGGATTTTGTGAGAAATCAAACTTTTTGATCGTCTCATCAAAACGGATATTCCAGCTCCTGGATGCTTGCTTCAATCCATAAATAAATCGTCGCAATTTGCATACCTTGGTTTTATCAACCGATGTGAAACCCTCAGGCTGTATCATATACACATCCTCGAGCAGGTTTCCATTAAGGAAAGCTGTTTTCACATCCATCTGCCATATCTCATAATCATAATGAGCCGCTATGGCCAGGAGCATCCGAATGGATTTAAGCATAGCTACAGGCGAATAGGTTTCGTCATAATCAACACCTTGTTTTTGACGATATCCTTTCGCCACCAATCTAGCCTTATAGGTAATCACATTACCATCCATGTCGGTTTTCTTCTTGAAAACCCACTGCACCCTATAGGCTTTATGCCTTCAGGTGGGTCAACTAAGTTCCAAACTTGGTTTTCATATATGGAATCCATTTTCGACTTCATGGCATCAAGCCACTTATCCCTTTCTGAACTTGTCAGCACTTCTTCATAACTGGTAGGCTCCTCATCATCAATGAGTAACACGTCGTTCGATTCACTTACGAGAAATCCATATCTCTCAGGAATATTGCGTGTTCTACCAGATCTACGAAGATGTGGTGTTACAATAGGTCCAGCCGATTGCTCATCACTATGAGTTGTCAGCTGTTGTGCTTCACCAGGTATCTCATCAATGTCTATTTGAGTCTCTCGAGCCTCCTCAAGCTCGACGACACTCCCACTGTTTTCTTGCAAGAGAAACTCTTTCTCTAGAAACACAGCATGCCTTGAAACAAACACATTTTGTTCCACAGGATGATAGAATTGGTAACCCCTTGTTTCCTTAGGGTATCCAATAAATAGACATTTATCAGACTTAGCATCCAGTTTGTCTGATACAGTCCGCTTCACATAAGCAGGACAACCCCATATCTTCAAGTAAGATACATGAGGTTTCTTACCATTCCATATCTCATATGGAGTAGTTGAGACTACCTTGGTAGGCATTCTGTTTAACAAGTAAACAGCTGTCTGAAGTGCATAACCCCAAAAGGACTTGGGAAGAGTTGCATGATTCATCATTGACCTGACCATGTCCAACAAGGTCCGGTTACGCCTCTCAGATACACCATTATGCTGTGGTGTATAGGGCGGAGTCCATTGAGACAATATGTCATTGTCTCTTAGATAATCAAGAAACTCTTGACTTAAGTATTCACCACCTCGATCCGATCGAAGTATTTTAATACTCTTGTCATGTTGTTTCTCTACTTCATTTCTGAATTCTTTGAACCTTTCAAAGGCTTCAGACTTGTGTTTCATCAAGAACACATACCCAAACCGTGAGTGATCATCGGTGAAGGTAATGAAGTAGCTATAGCCTCCTAATGCTTGAGTTGACATAGGTCCACATACATCAGTATGTACTAGACCTAGTAACTCTCCCACTCGTTCACCTTTTCCGGTAAAAGGTAACTTAGTCATCTTGCCTTTTAAGCATGATTCGCATGTATCGTATGAATCCAATTCAAACGATTCCAGAATTCCACATCGGTGTAATTCGGACATGCGTTTCTTGCTTATATGGCCAAGACGACAATGCCACATATAGGAGTCTATGTGATTATCCTTTCGAGCACGCGTGTTGCTCGCTTCGATATTGAAAATGTCACTGGATACGTCCAATGTATAAATGCCATTACTCAAATTTCCAGTTCCATAAAGTACGCCATTCAAAGTTATATAACAACAATTGTTACTAAACGTTAAATGGAAACCATTTCTATTTAAGCAGGAAATAGAAACAATGTTCTTTATTAGAGAAGGAACATAATAGCAATTGTCCAGTTCCAAGACTAGTCCACTAGGGAGCTTCAGCAAATAAGTTCGGATGGCGACCGCAGCAACTTTTGCTCCATTACCAACTCGCAAATTTGACTCCCCTCTGACAAGTCTTCTTCTATTCCTTAGCCCCTGTATGTCATTACATATATGTGAGCTACACCCAGTATCCAATACCCATGTGTCTAAGGAAATAAAATGACAATCAATAACGAAGATACCTGAAGAGGATGGGGCATCAGATGCCTTCTTCTTCTTCATGGACTCAAGATAAATCTTGCAGTTTCTTTGCCAGTGGCCTTCCTTGCCACAGTGATGGCAAGTGCCCTTTTGCGCTGGTTCCACCTTCTTTGCCTTTTTCTTTCCTTTCTTCTGTTCTTTTGCCTTCCTCTTAGAACCTTTCTTTGAGGAATCAACTAACAGAACCGCCTTCTCCTCATGCTTCACAGAAGGCTCCACAGTCTTCAGCATATTGAGGAGCTCGGGAATGGTGGATTCTAATTTGTTCATCCGATAGTTCATCACAAATTGCGAGAAACTCTTGGGCAAACAATGCAGAATTAAGTTAATACTTAACTCATGATCCATCACAAAACCGAGGGTAGCTAGCCGCTCGATGTACCCGTTCATCTTTAGCACAAACTGCACTACAGACGAACCTTCTTGCATCTTCGTAGTGAAGAGGAGCCTAGAGACCTCGAACCTTTCGGATCTCGCTTGCTCATCGAACAACTCATGAAGATGGAAGACCATAGTATTAGCATCCATATGCTCATGCTGCTTTTGCAGCTCAGGTACCATCGCCGCTAGCATGATGCAACTCGCCCGGCCGAGAATCGCCACATGTTTCGATAGACCAACATTTGGTCTGAGTTGCATCGCCCTTAGACGATCGTGAAGAGGCTCTTCAAGGACATATGCAAGCTTTTCCGCCTTGAGAACAATTCTCAGGTTTCTAAGCCAGTCCAGGAAGTTAGGCCTAGTCAGTTTGTTCGAATCCAAAATAGTGCGCAAATTCAAAGACGTCATGATCAATTTATTGACCTAGAAATACAAAACGAGCATATATGAGAAAATGATTTTAAAATGCATCAATATACATTTATAAATCCGATTCATTTTTTGAATTTCAAAAACCCCAAAATCACTTCGAGAGATTGTAGGTCCATCTCCGAATGGGTTGATATCCATCATAGTTATGAACAACCTTGGAGAGAGTCCAACAAGCCATTCATAACTACGACGGTAGGTATCAACTATACCGATTGCATATCACGTATATGCAACTATCACAATGTGCTATCAACTAATTGAATGTTCACACATACATCGGGTTGTTAACACATTAACAAGTATGCACCATATGCATAGCACCCAACTTCACCTCCCTTTACATCGACCTTGGAGAGAGTCCAACAAGCCGATGCTCCAGGTTAAAGCCAACCCATTAATCAGGACATAGTTTTAATATGGTTAGAGCGCATTCAACCAATTAGCCCAGCTTGGAGAGAGTCCAACAACCAAAGCTAACGATTGACCTCTGACTCTTACCATATTAGTATTAAACTATTCCATGGTTTGAACATATTCAGGTTCGAGCCGGGCTTGGAGAGAGTCCAACAACCCAAACAAGAAACAGAACTCTGGTTCTAACCATATTAATGGAAGGTGTAGGCTTTAATATTGATTAAGGATTTTTATGTCTCATCCTCTTTGCATGCAAATAACTATTATCTACATGACATGGCATACATGGCATACATCTACATGTCACGACACGCATGGCATAATGTTATGCATCTAATGCAATTACATGGCATACATTTATGTCATGTATATAATTTCCTTATGTCATAACTATTTATGGAAATAAAATATGTTTAAGATTTGATTCTCCAAATCAAATCATAATTAAATTAGGAAACAAATTTCCAAATCTAATCACATATTTTATTCATGGAATTATTTGATTAAGGAAAATCTATTTAGGAAACCAATTTCCTAAATCATTTAAACTACTTATGGAAATCAAATATTTTAAGATTTGATTTCCCAAATCAAATCATGATTAAATTAGGAAACAAATTTCCAGAATCTAATCAAATATTTTATTTATGGAAAATATCAATTTCCATAAATACTTCCAACTTTCCAAAAGTGGAAGATTTCCATAAATACTTCTAGACTTTCCAAAATTGAAAAATTTCCATAAATACTTCTAAATTTCCAAATTTAGAAAACTTCCAGAAATACATTATGACTATCGCAAAACCATTTTTACGATTATGTCGAAACACAACCTGGGCTCTGATACCACTGTTGGGTTTCCGGCACCGCGGCGTGTGTGTGTTCGATCATGTTTCGAAAACATGAGCACAGCGGAAGCAATTAAAAATAATAAATCTATATTTATTACAACACACACAACACACGCATGCATATTACAACAAGTGTAGACATAACCGTAAATTAAAATTTGCGATAAAAGAAATTATCTACGTTATACCTTCCGTATGACGTGTAGTGGGAACGGCATCAACCGGAACGATCCTCGTAAGAATCGTCTCTATCCGTATCCACGCCGAGCTCCTCGGGATGACTTCGCTAAGTCACGAGCTTCGTCTTCATACGGGTTACTAGCCTCGTGTTGAAGACGACGTGATCGAGAGATGATCACGATCCGAATCCAAATTTGGATCCTAAAATGAGCTCTCAAAACTCGCTTCTCCGGAGAGGTATTCGTCAATCAATTGACGAATCCTTCGTCCTCCACCTCAGAGGATTACCGGAGATCAAATCCCCGGTAAGTTAGGCGCTATCGGAGCACTAACCGTCGTCCAAACGACGCTCCGACAACAAAGAAACAAGCTGTCCAGAAAAACTGGACAGCTTTTGGTGGAGGAATAGAGGCCGGCCAAGGAGAGATGGAAGCTCACCTTATCACCGAACCAAGAGGAGATCACCGGAGGGTCGCCGGAGGTTCACCGGCTGAAGCTTGGTCGCCGGCAACAAGTTGGACGGCGGCACAAGAGGTTGGGCGGCGGCACACTAGGGTTGGCGCCGAAAACCTTCTTCAAGGGGTGGGCGGCAACTCCAAGGGCTAGGGTTTGGATTAGGGCTTAATTATCCATTAAGCCCTCTTTTATAGAGAACTAATTCTCTTAATGGTTAATGGATCATATCCATAAAGCCCGTTAACCCGCTCCATTAAGATAAGTTAAAATAAACCAAACCATGATGGTTTATTTTAAGTTAAAACGAACCGAACCAACTTTTGGTTCATTCGTTTAAAATAAACCAAACCCTTTGGTTTATTCTCATCCATTGGATTAGAACCAAACCATTTTGGTCCATCCATTATGTCTTCATAAGACACGGCCCATCCATGCTTCCATTGCGACTGAAACAATTTCATGCTCGCTTTATGTTTGGTCCAACCAAACATAGTTTCTCTCGGTCTGAGAATCCCATTCTCAAGCTCGTTTTAAATCCTTTGGATTACACTCATTGTGCGTGTGACCAAATAGGTTCTCGGTTTATGTTGGCCGTCTATAATTAACCATTAATTATAGAACGATCATGAGTGGCACCTAGTAGTACATCATGATCCCCAATTAACCGAAAAGATCAACGGTTGATCCAGAACTATTTCTGAAACCCTTCAGTAGCTCGAATGAATCGTGCCCTATTCCCTTCACTCATCTTATACCCACTTGGTTCAGGACATGGTCTATTGTGTCAGTCCCCACTAGGCTGACTACGTCACACCTAGCCCAAGTATCATTTCCTCGTCCTACGGATTCTAGTTACTCCACAAGTATCGAAGAGTACCTTACTCTAAACATGTAATGCTTTGGCCAATGACTTTAGTAACAATCCGACGAGAGGCCATGGGTATACATCTCCTCGCAAGGAGTGGTGAATCCTTTATAGGCTATTCAAACACCTTCGATCACTTCGACTTATACCCAATCATCCCGGGTCCACATCTCCTTAGAGATGTTTGCTTAAGATGTCAAAGCATAAGTCTCCATGATCAAGATGACTTGAATACCGCAAGTCAAAGGAACATCACACTTAAGCCATAGTAAGAACTTCATTAACATATCTATATATGCAGAGAACCATATGAAGTCTTACGGATGGTCACTCCAATGAACTAGTTACCATAACTAGCATCCACGATTAACTCCGGACATCACAATGTCTCCGGCCAGTGAGAATCAGCTGCTTGGATACACCAAGGAGTATACCTCGTGCTAGTCTCGACAGAATTGATGGTGTCCAAATCCATCAATTCATCGACTAGGGATAATTCCAATACATCACAATTTCACATGTAGAGATACTCACTAGTTGTGATCCAATCACAAATTCTCTCATGCTGTGAATCGTATCGTGGACATTCAGTAAATGAGTTTAAGATCCAATCAAATACATTAAACATGTATACTCAAATAGTGAATCTTCATTTATCATATAAATGGTTCATACATAAGGCGATTGCCTTAGGACATCTCTCATATATATTACTAACAACGTATGCATAGTACAACATGTGTGGACATAACCATAAATTTAAATTTTGCAATAAAAGGAAATTTAACTACGTATACCTTACATCTCACGTGTAGCGGGAACGGCATCAACCGGAACGATTCTCACTAGAATCGTCTCTATCCGTGTCCATGCCGAGTATCTTCAGGATGACTTCACTAAGTCACGAGCCTCGTCTTCGTACGGGTTACTAGCCTCGTGTTGAAGACGATGTGATCGAGAGAAGATCACGATCCGAATCCAAATTCGGATCCAAAGACGAGTCCTCAAAACTCGCTTCTCCGGAGAGGTATTCGTCAACCGTTTGACGAATCCTTCGTCCTCCACCTATGAGGATTACCGGAGATCGAATCCCCGGTAAGTAAGGCCCTGTCGGAGGTCCAAACGTTGTCCAAACGATGCTCCGACGAGAAGGAAACAAGCTGTCCAGAAAACTGGACAGCTTTGGTGGAGACCTTGCGCCGGCCAAATAAGGAAAGCGACTTGCTCACCTTGTCGCCGGAGCCAAGGAAGATCACCGGAGCTCCTCCGGAAGCAGCTCGACGCCGGCAATGGGAGAACACGGCAGCAGCTGGTCGCCGGTTGGAGGAGGTGGGCGGCGGCAACAATGTTGGCGCCGACTAGAAGGAGAGGAGGGAGAGGTTGGGCGGCAACTCTAGGTTAGGACTTTTTGATTAGGGCTTAACAAACCCTTAAGCCCTCTTTTATAGAGAACTAATTCTCTTAATGGTTATTGGATCATAACCATAAGGCCCGTTAACCCGCTCCATTAATTTAAGTTAAAATAAACCAAACCATGATGGTTTATTTTAAGTTAAAACGAACCGAACCAACTTTGGTTCATTCGTTTAAAATAAACCAAACCCTTTGGTTTATTCTCCTCCATTGGATTAGAACCAAACCATTTTGGTTCATCCATTATGTCATCACAAGACACGGCCCATCCACGCTTCCATTGCGACTGAAACAATTTCATGCTCGCTTCTTGTTTCGTCCAACCAAACTTAGTTTCTCTCGGACTGAGAATCTCATTCTCAAGCTCGTTTTAAATCCTTCGGATTACGCTCGTTGTGCGTGTGACCAAATAGGTTCTCGGTTTATGTTGGTCGTCTATAATTAACCATTAATTATAGAACGATCATGAGTGGTATCTAGTAGTACATCATGATCCCCAATTAACCGAAAAGATCAACGGTTGATCCAGAACTATTTCTGAAACCCTTCAGCAGCTCGAATGAATCGTGCCCCATTCCCTTCACTCATCTTATACCCACTTGGTTCAGGACATGGTCTATAGTGTCAGTCCTCACTAGGCTGACTACGTCACACCTAGCCCAAATATCATTTCCTCGTCCTACGGATTCTAGTTACTACACATGTATCGAAGAGTACCTTACTCTAAACATGTAATGCTTTGGCCAAAGAATTTAGTAACAATCCGACGAGAGGCCATGGGTATACATCTCCTCGCAAGGAGTGGTGAATCCTTTATAGGCTATTCAAACACCTTCGATCACTTCGACTTATACCCAATCATTCCGGGTCCACATCTCCTCAGAGATGCTTGCTTAAGATGTCAAAGCATAAGTTTTCATGATCAAGATGACTTGAATACCGCAAGTCAAAGGAACATCGCACTTAAGCTACAGTAAGAACTTCATTGACATATCTATATATGCAGAGAACCATATGAAGTCTTACGGCTGGTCACTCCAATGAACTAGTTACCATAACTAGCATCCACGATTAACTCCGAACATCACAATGTCTCCAGCCAATGAGAATCAGCTGCTTGGATACACCAAGGAGTATACCTCGTGCTAGTCTCGACAGAATTGATGGTGTCCAAATCCATCAATTCATTGACTAGGGATAATTCCGATACATCACAATTACATATGTAGAGATACTCACTAGTTGTGATCCAATCACAAATTCTCTTATGCTGTGAGTCATATCACGGGCATTCAGTAAATGAGTTTAAGATCCAATCAAATACATGAAACCATGTATACTCAAATAGTGAATCTTCATTTATCATATAAATGATTCATACATAAGGCGATTGTCTTAGGACATCTCTCATATATTACTAACAGACTGCCACTTGGCCTAATGCCAATCGCTACGGTATCCAATACCAAAAGCTGTAACATTACCCTCAAACTTACTTTGAGGTATTGCCTTAGTCAAAGGATCCGCTAAGTTTATTTCAGTGGGGATTTTCTCGATTTGTATTTCTTTTCTACTGATGATCTCTCTGATAAGATGATAGCGACGAAGCACATGTTTGGATCGTTGATGAGACCTTGCTCTTTCGCCTGTGCAATTGCTCCATTGTTGTCGCAGTAGACCGGTATTGCTTCAACAATGGCTGGAATCACACCAAGTTCATAAATGAACTTCTTGATCCAAACCGCTTCCTTTGCTGCTTCCGAAGCTGCAATGTATTCTTCCTCAGTGGTAGAATCTGCTACAGTATCTTGTTTGGTACTTTTCCAACTCACTGCGCCCCCATTCAAGGTGAACACGTATCCAGACTGAGACCTGGAATCATCCTTGTCTGTCTGGAAGCTGGCATCTGTATACCCGCATATCACCATGTCCCCTTCTCCATATATTAGGAACACATCCTTAGTTCTTCTTAAGTACTTAAGGATCGTCTTAACAGCCACCCAATGATCCATTCCTGGATCAGACTGGTATCTTCTCGTGACACTCAGAGCATACGATACATCGAGCCTCGTACATAACATAGCATACGTGATAGATCATATTACGGATGCATAGGGAATCTTACTCATGCAAATCCTCTCGTCTTCTGTGCGCGGACACATAGACTTCGAAAGGTGTACCCCATGCCTGATGGATAGGAAACCTTTCTTGGATTCCGACATGCTAAACCTCTTTAGCACTCGGTCTATATATGTAGACTGTGAAAGACCAAGCAACCGTTTCGATCTATCTCTATAGATCTTAATCCCGAGGATGTAGGTTGCTTCTCCCAGGTCTTTCATGGAGAATGTCTTGGATAACCAAACCTTAACTGACTGTAAGATTGAAACATCGTTTCCTATAAGTAATATGTCATCGACATACAATACTAGGAACACGACTGCACTCCCACTAACCTTCTTGTACACACAAGGTTCGTCTGGATTTTGTGAGAAATCAAACTTTTTGATCGTCTCATCAAAACGGATATTCCAGCTCCTGGATGCTTGCTTCAATCCATAAATAGATCGTCGCAATTTGCATACCTTGGTTTTATCAACCGATGTGAAACCCTCAGGTTGTGTCATATACACATCCTCGAGCAGGTTTCCATTAAGGAAAGTTGTTTTCACATCCATCTTCCATATCTCATAATCATAATGAGCCGCTATGGCCAGGAGCATCCGAATGGATTTAATCATAGCTACAGGCGAATAGGTTTCGTCATAATTAACACCTTGTTTTTGACGATATCCTTTCGCCACTAATCTAGCTTTATAGGTAATCACATTACCATCCATGTCGGTTTTCTTCATGAAAACCCACTTACACCCTATAGGCTTGATGCCTTCAGGTGGGTCAACCAAGTTCCAAACTTGGTTTTCATATATGGAATCCATTTCCGACTTCATGGCTTCAAGCCACTTATCCCTTTCTGAACTTGTCAGCACTTCTTCATAACTAGTAGGCTCCTCATCATCAATGAGTAACACGTCGTTCGATTCACTTACGAGAAATCCATATCTCTCAGGAATGTTGCGTGTTCTACCAGATCTACGAAGATGTGGTCTTATAGTAGGTCCAGCCGATTGCTCATCACTATGAGTTATCGGCTGTTGTGCTTCACCAGGTATCTCATCAATGTTTATTTGAGTCTCTCGAGCCTCCTCAAGCTCGACGACACTCCCACTGTTTTCTTGCAAGAGAAACTCTTTCTCTAGAAACACAACATGCCTTGAAACAAACACCTTTTGTTCCACAGGATGATAGAATTGGTAACCCCTTGTTTCCTTAGGGTATCCAATAAATAGACATTTATCAAACTTAGCATCTAATTTGTCTGATACAGTCTGCTTCACATAAGCTGGACAACCCCATATCTTCAAGTAAGATACATGAGGTTTCTTACCATTCCATATCTCATAACCTTGGTTAGCATTACATTTAACAAGTAAATGATTTATGCGAGTGCATAGCCCCAAAAGGACTTGGGAAGATTCACATGATTCATCATTGACCTGACCATGTCCAACAAGGTCCGGTTACGCCTCTCAGATACACCATTATGCTGTGGTGTATATGGCAGAGTCCATTGAGATAATATGCCATTATCTCTTAGATAATCAAGAAACTCTTGACTTAAGTATTCACCGCCTCGATCCGATCGAAGTATTTTAATACTCTTGTCATGTTGTTTCTCTACTTCATTTCTGAATTATTTGAATCTTTCAAAGGCTTCAGACTTATTTTTCATCAAGAACACATACCCAAACCGTGAGTGATCATCGGTGAAGGTAATGAAGTAGCTATAGCCTCCTAAAGCTTGAGTTGACATAGGTCCACATACATTAGTATGTATTAGACCTAGTAAATCTCCCACTCGTTCACCTTTTCCAGTAAAAGGTAACTTAGTCATCTTGCCTTTTAAGCATGATTCACATGTATCGTATGAATCCAATTCAAACGATTCCATAATTCGATATCGGTGTAATTCGGACATGCATTTCTTGCTTACATGGCAAAGACGACAATGCCACATGTAGGAGTCTAATTGATCATCCTTTCGAGCACGCTTGTTGCTCGCTTCGATATTGAAAATGTCACTGGATACGTCCAACGTATAAATGTCATTTCTTAAAGTTCCAGTTCCATAAAGTATGCCATTAAAAGTTATATAACAACAATTGTTACTAAACGTTAAATGGAAACCATTTCTATTTAAGCAAGAAATAGAAACAATGTTCTTTATTAGAGAAGGAACACAATAGCAATTGTCCAGTTCCAAGACTAGTCCACTAGGGAGCTCCAGCAAATAAGTTCCGATGGCGACCGCAGCAACCTTTGCTCCATTGCCAACTCACAAATTTGACTCCCCTCTGACGAGTCTTCTTCTATTCCTTAGCCCCTGTATGTCATTACATATATGTGAGCCACACCCAGTATTCAATACCCAAGTGTCTAAGGAAATAGAATGACAATCAATAACGAAGATACCTTAAGAGGATGGGGCATCGGATGCCTTCTTCTTCTTCATGGACTCAAGATAAATCTTGCAGTTTCTTCGCCAATGGACTTCCTTGCCACAGTGATGGCAAGTACCCTTTTGTGCTGGTTCTGCCTTCTTTGCCTTCTTGTTCTTCCCTTTCTTCTATTCTTTTGACTTCCTCTTAGAACCTTTCTTTAAGGAATCAACTAACAGAACCGCCTTCTCCTCATGCTTCACAGAAGGCTCCACAGTCTTCAGCATATTGAGGAGCTCAGGAATAGTGGATTCTAATTTGTTCATCCGATAGTTCATCACAAATTGTGAGAAACTCTTGGGCAAACAATGCAGAATTAAGTCAATACTTAATTCATGATCCATCACAAACCCGAGGGTGGCTAGCCGCTCGATGTACCCATTCATCTTTAGCACAAACTGCACTACAGACGAACCTTCTAGCATCTTCGTGGTGAAGAGGATCCTGGAGACTTCGAACCTTTCGGATCTTGCTTGCTCATCAAACAACTCATGAAGATGGAAGACCATGGTATTAGCATCCATATGCTCATGCTGCTTTTGTAGCTCAGGTACCATCGCCGCTAGTATGATGCAACTCGCCAGCTCAGAATCTGCCACATGCTTCTGATAGACCAACATTTGGTCTGGAGTTGCATCGTCCTTAGGACGGTTGGGAAGAGGCTCTTCAAGCACATATGGTAGCTTTTCCGCCTTGAGAACAATTCTCAGGTTTCTAAGCCAGTCCAGGAAGTTAGGCCCAGTCAATTTGTTTGAATCCAAAATAGTGCGCAAATTCAAAGATGTCATGATCAATCGATTGACCTAGAAATACAAAACGAGCATATATGAGAAAATGATTTTAAAATTGTTAGTGAAAGCCCTAGAGCCAATCATATGATGATTGTTGTATGGACTTTATTGTATCATATTCCTATTTATAAAGGCATGGTTATTATATTTACTTGTATTGGTGCCAAATAACTAAATATAATAATGTCCTTGAGTAGTAGGTTCTTATCTATATCAATCGATTGGTTGAATCGATAATGAGATGATATAGAGAACACTACTCTTAATCATTCCTAGTCGAGTATTAACATTCAGGGACAATGTTAATGCATAGAGACTAGCATGTAGGTCAACAAGATGACTTGATCTCACAAGTCATGGATATGGGATATCAAGTTGACACATGGGTATGCATTGGAGAATGTATACTGAATGACCCGCCATGAGAAAGTATCATGGATCGTTATATGAGTGTCATATACTTTCTCATGTGGCTATTAGTATGACTATTAGTCCTTAGACCTGAAGTCACCATGGTTCCCTACATAAGGAGTTGCATACTTTGGCTTCGTCAAACGTCACCCGTAAATGGGTGGACTATAAATGCGATTACTGGGTATGTAAATTATTATGCGGAGGGATGTGAGTGATGTATATGGGATCTATCCCTCCTATTTGACGGGGTTGACATCTATATTCTTGATAGAGTGAGACCACGAAGTGCATGGCCATGCCCAAATGAGTCAATATGAGATATTGAGCTCATTTGATTAGAGTGAGTCTACTTGGAGTTCAAGATTTAGATTGTACCGAGGATGACACGGTCTATGCCTCGATTGGTCAATCTAGATGTCAAGGATAGAGGGACATTGTCACATATTGTGAGAGTCACAATTAGTAGTCACAAAGGTGATGTTGGAGCTCAACATTCTTGTAACTTGGGTAGCAATGATGTGTTGCTAGATACCGCTCATTGCTTATGTTCCTAAATCGGTTTAGGGACATTGCCAATGTTACAAGAACCTATAGGGTCACACACATAAGAGCAATTAGATGGAGATTAGGTTCATATGATGAACCATGAGGATTAGGTTCATGGGATGAACCAAATTGGATTAAGAGTAATCCAAATTAGACTAATTGAGTTAGACTCAAGTTGATTCAAGTGTTGAATGAGTCTAATTGAGATTTGATTCATCAAATCAATTTAAATTAATGAATAGAGATTCATTATATTAAATTGACTTGAGTCAAGTGGTTAGATTTGATCAACCATGGGAGATTAGAGGTCAAGTTTGACTTGACTTGAGAGGGAAGATGAAAGGTCAAGTTTGACTTGACCAAATGCCATGTCATGATGATGACTAGGCATGGCCGGCCAATGATGGTGCTCCACATCATCATTGACTTGGTCAATTGGTGCCACATCATGAGGGAGACCAAGGGTCATGGGAGTTACATGCATGCATGTAACCCCCCCTCCATGAAGTGGCCGACCACTTAGGGGTTATGGGTGGTGAATTCATTTGATGAGTTACTCTCATTACTTCATCTTCAACCTTGGAACCTTTCCTCTCAAGCTCTCCCTCTCCCATCCTCTCTTTGGCCGAAATTCTAAGGAGTGCTAGCACACTCTAAGGCATTTCTTTCCACCTATTGCTTGTGTGGATACCATAGAGGAGTGTGCACTTGACACTCTCGAGTTCCGCGAACTTTTGACGAGCGGTGGATAAGCGAAGGGCGCCGCTACGAGGGTAACGTTCTAACCTCTTAGATCTAAGGTAGATCTAGGATTTCTGTAAGCACATACATGTAATTATAATTTTTATACTTCGCGACGGATCCGCGTGGCGGGGCTTCCGAGGTTTCCGCAACGCAAAGCGATTTTGCGGCTCGGAAAACCCAACAAAGGGTATCGAGCCACGCATGAAGCATGTATGTGTTTCGTTTTGTAGTTTTATATTAGATATAAAAATTACAGATTTATATGTTTCTGTAAATTTTCTTATTTTATAGAATTTTGGGTATTTTTCTCGTAGAGTCGAAGCAACGAGTGTTGGGACACTCGTAGGCTTCAACCGTCGAGAAAAACTCTCCGAATCGGCGAGTTCTCGCTTTAGGTTTTTGGGACAGCGACTTAAGTCGCTGTAAGATCATTGTATGGACACTCGTGAAGTTTATTTTGCGAGTAGGGGCGCTGCCCCTATCCCCGAAAGGGGCCATGTCCCGCAATCGCGCCCGGAAACCGCTTAGCGGGACCGTTTCGGAGGGGTGACTCATAAATTCAAAATAAATTAGGAAAAATTATAGAAATTTCTGTAAAAATACATAATTTAGAATTATATATAATTCTGTGATTGTCATGGCCCAATAACCCAATTGGATTGGATTATGTGTGTTGTAATTCATAATACGGCCTGCGTGCCGTTTTGTGGTTGTGCGTGTTGTAAAGTGTTTATGACTGCACCGCACCTATTCTTTTAATATTCTAGTTGTAAATAGTTTTAGACTCGAATGTAACTCGAGTTTCATATTTGTAATGTACAAAAATGGAGCTGTGGAAAGTCCACTTGAAGACGAGCTTACGAGAAGGGTGACGACGACACATGGCGGTCAAAGGAAGCGCTTGGAGAAGCCGCTAGCCTTAGGTTGACCGTCCGATCTTCTCATTGGCTTGAGAAGATCGTAGTAGGGCCATGACTATATCACATTTAATGATATATATATATGTATATTTAATTGATTTTGCTTGTATGTATGTGATGCATGCTAGTAGAAAAATGTTTGTATGTATATGATGCATGCTAGGTTAATTTTCTTGTATGTATATGATGCATGCTAGAATAATTAATGTATGTATATGATGCATGCTAATATAGGATAATAAAGGCCTAAATGCGTATGAGATACACATTACGATTAGATTAGATCATAATCGAATCAACTCGAAAATGCCTACCGAGCCTTGATACCCATCACTACCTCGATCATTTGTTGTTGTTGAATCTGCCAAAGCAGAGCAACGCATATTATCTTGGTAGGGTGCGGAGGGACAATCTTGGTCCCGCCTATCACGACTCGGGTTAGAGTAAGCTCAATTAGATTGAGCAAAACTAGTTAACTCAATTGGATCGAGTAGAACTATAGGCATATTCCAATCGTTGGAAAGATAGGTTAAGATCGCATTTACACTAAATCTTGGGCGATTTAGCCAAAGCTAACTCAAGGTCTTTTGTAAATGTGGGTCTTAATCCTATAAACAAGAGTTGCATAGAGATGTAATCGGTAATGTGTTACCCACCGATCGTACTAAGTCTTGGGCGATTTAGCCAAAGCTAACTCAAGGCTTAGTATGATGTGGATCTTGTCCCGCAAGAATTATAGCTAGTTTGTATGAATCTAGTAAAAGTGGTTTGACCACATCCATAACTCGATTCTACAAAATTCCTATAATTTAGTGGGAGCATCATTTGATTAAAGGCCTAATTAAATGATAAAAGGAATATGATATTAATTCTCTGCATTGTATGTTGTAGATAACTATGTCGACAACCACGAACACTCTCTCTCTGCGATCCGTCCTTGAGAAGGACAAGCTCAATGGAGCAAATTTCCTGGACTGGTACAGGAACTTGAGAATTGTTCTCACCCAAGAAAGGAAGCTGTACGTCCTGGAGCAGCCCATTCCGGAGGCACCTCCTGCCAATGCCTCGCGAGCTGACAAAGATGCTTACAAGAAGCATCAAGATGATGCATTAGATGTGTCATGTCTAATGCTCGCGACCATGAACTCTAAGCTTCAGAAGCAACACGAGTTCATGAATGCTTATGATATGGTTGGACATCTTCGTCAACTATATCAAGGACAAGCTAGGCATGAGAGATATGAAGTCTCTAAGGCATTATTTGGGTCCAAAATGCAAGAAGGGACTCCAGTAGGTACATATGTACTCAAGATGATTGGGTACGTAGAAAACCTACAAAGGCTGGGATTCCCACTTGGCCAAGAGCTGGCCACTGACCTAATCTTGCAATCTTTGCCACAAGCCTTCAATCAATTTGTCATGAATTATAACATGAATGAAATTGATAAGCCATTACTGAAATGCTCAAAGATGTTGAGAATCAGAGCTTAACCTTAAGAAGGGTAAATCGACACCATTTTGATGGTGCAAGAAGAAAGGCAAGGGCAAGCCTAAAGGCAAGGGAAAGTCCTAAGCCAAGGGCAAAGGCAAAGAACTTAAACCCAAAGGAGGGGTAGCCAAGGAAGGGGCTTGCTTCTTCTGCAAGGAAGCAGGAAATCGAAGCGAATCGCAAGGCATACCTGGAAGATCTTAAGAAGAAGAGAAGTGAGACTTCTACTTCAGGTATAAATATTATAGAAGTCAATCTATCTATTTCTTCATCATGGGTATTAGATACCGGATGTGCATCTCACATTTGTACCAATGTGCAGGGGCTGAGAAATAGCAAGGCATTGACAAAGGGCGAGGTGGACCTACGAGTAGGCAATGGAGCAAGGGTTGCTGCTGTTGCTGTAGGAACTTATGATCTATCTCTGCCCTCTGGGCTTGTACTAGAATTAGATGAATGTTGTTATGTGCCTGCCTTAACTAAGAACATCATTTCAGTTTCTTGTTTGGACAAGAAAGGTTTTTCATTTATAATAAAGAACAAATGTTGTTCAGTTTATTTAAATGATATGTTCTATTATAGTGCACCTCTAATGAACGGACTCTACTTTCTAGACTTAGAGAGCCCTATCTATAACATAAGTACCAAGAGGTTCAAGTCAAATGAGTTGAACCAAACCTATCTCTAGCATTGTCGCTTAGGTCACATAAATGAGAGTCGCTTATCTCAGCTCCATAAGGATGGGCTGCTAGACTCATTTGATTTTGAATCATATGAGACATGCGAGTCTTGCCTTTTAGGCAAGATGACCAAGACTCCCTTTAGTGGACATAGCGAAAGAGCAACAGATTTGTTAGGACTTATACATAGTGATGTATATGGTCCTTTCAATGTTGCTGCTAGAGGTGGTTACAGGTACTTCTTTACATTTACTGATGACTTCAATAGATATGATTATGTGTATCTTATGACACATAAATCTGAATCCTTTGAAAAGTTCAAAGAATTCAAGAATGAAGTACAAAACTAGCTTGGCAAGAGTATTAAGATACTTCGATCAGATCGAGGTGGTGAATACCTTAGCCATGAGTTTCGTGACTATCTAGCTGAGTGTGGGATTCTATCCCAACTCACTCCTCCTGGAACACCACAGTGGAATGGTGTATCCGAAAGGAGGAATCATACCCTATTGGATATGGTATGATCTATGATGAGTCACACAGATCTTCCTATATCCTTTTGGGGATATGCTCTGGACACAGCAGCCTTTACCTTTAACCGTGTACCATCCAAGGCTGTGGTAAAGACACCATATACGATATGGACAGGGAAAAATCCCAAGATATCTTTTATGAGGATTTGGGGTTGTGAGGCTTACGTTCGACGTCAAGTCTCAGACAAACTGGGACCCAAATCCAATAGGTGCTATTTTGTTGGATATCCCAAGGATACAAAGGGATATTACTTCTACATTCCCAGTCAGCACAAAGTGTTTGTGGCAAAGACTGGGGTTTTTCTAGAAAGGGATTTTGTTTCTAGAAAAACTAGTGGGAGTACCTTCGATCTTGAAGAAATTCAAGATAAGGACCATAGCACTGAGGCCTTGATGGAGGTTGAATAGGAACCACAAAGTGTTGTGGGTGATGAGGTTGTTGCACAAAGAGTTGTGGAACAACCACCTGTTCAAGTAGACCTACCTCTTCGCAGGTCTGATAGGGTACGTCGTCAGCCTGAGAGATACTCATTTCTCTTGTCTGACCATGATGACATTATGCTCATTGAGAATGAGCCTACCTCCTATCAGGAAGCTGTGATGAGCCCAGATTCTGAGAAATGGCTAGACGCCATGAGATCCGAGATGGAATCCATGTACACTAACCAAGTATGGACTTTGGTTGATCCACCTGAAGGGGTCAAACCCATTGGGTGTAAGTGGGTCTTTAGGAGAAAGACTGACATGGATGGACTTACGCATACCTATAAGGGCCGATTGGTGGCTAAAGGTTTCAAGCAAATTCATGGTATTGACTATGATGAAACCTTTTCTCCAGTGGCGATGTTTAAGTCCATTCGGATCTTGCTTGCTATTGCAGCATACCACGATTATGAGATCTGGCAGATGGATGTCAAAACCGCATTTCTGAATGGAAACTTACTCGAGGATGTGTACATGACACAACCTGAGGGTTTTGTAGATCCACAGCATACTGGGAAGGTATGCAAGCTGCAAAGGTCCATTTATGGGCTAAAGCAAGCTTCTCGGAGCTGGAATCTTCGATTCGATGATGCGATCAAACAGGTTGGTTTCATCAAGAATGAAGATGAACCCTGTGTCTACAAGAGGGTTAATGGGAACACAGTTGTGTTCCTTGTATTGTATGTGGATGATATACTACTCATTGGGAATGACATCCCTTCGCTACAGTCTGTGAAGACTTGGCTGGGGACGTGCTTCTCAATGAAGGACTTAGGTGAAGCAGCCTGTATTCTAGGCATAAAGATCTATAGAGATAGATCTAAGAGATTGCTTGGCCTAAGTCAGAGTACATACATTGACACGGTAATACTTCGGTTTGCCATGCAGAATTCCAAGAAAGGACTTCTGCCGATGTCACATGGTGTGAGTCTTTCGAAGACTCAAAGTCCCTCTTCTAGAGAGGAGAGAGACCGCATGGATAAGATCCCTTACGCATCTGCTATAGGATCTATCATGTACGCCATGCTGTGTACTCGTCCTGATGTCTCGTATGCTTTGAGCATGATGAGTAGATACCAGTCAGATCCAGGTGAGCGTCACTGGATAGCAGTCAAGAGTATTCTTAAGTACTTGAGAAGGACTAAAGAATATTTCTTGATATTTGGAGGCGATGAGGAGCTAGCTGTAAGGGGTTACAGTGATGCCAGCTTCCAAACTGACCAGGATGATTATAGATCGCAGTCAGGGTTCGTGTTTTGCTTGAATGGTGGCACTGTGAGCTGGAAGAGTTCCAGGCAGAACACAGTTGCTGATTCTACAACAAGAGGCCGAGTATATCGGCGCTTCCATCTCATTCGAAAGATTATCGATAGAGGAGATGTGAAGATTTGCAGAGTACCCACAGAGGCTAACATCGCAGATCCCTTGACCAAGGCTTTGGCACAGAAAAAGCATGATGGTCACACTAGGTCATTGGGTATTAGATACTACGGTGATTGACACTAGTGCTAGTGGGAGATTGTTAGTGAAAGCCCTAGAGCCAATCATGTGCTGATTGTTGTATGGACTTTATTGTATCATATTCCTATTTATAAAGGCATGGTTATTATATTTACTTGTATTGGTGCCAAATAACTAAATATAATAATGTCCTTGAGTAGTAGGTTCTTATCTATATCAATCGATTGGTTGAATCGATAATGAGATGATATAGAGAACACTACTCTTAATCATTCCTAATCGAGTATTAACATTCAGGGACAATGTTAATGCGTAGAGACTAGCATGTAGGTCAACAAGATGACTTGATCTCACAAGTCATGGATATGAGATATCAAGTTGACACATGGGTATGCATTGGAGAATGTATACTGAATGACCCGCCATGAGAAAGTATCATGGATCGTTATATGAGTGTCATATACTTTCTCATGTGGCTATTAGTATGACTATTAGTCCTTAGACCTGAAGTCACCATGGTTCCCTACATGGAGTTGCATACTTTGGCTTGTCAAGTCACGTAAATGGGTGGACTATAAAGCGATTCTTGGGTATGTAATTATGCGGAGGGATGTGAGTGATGTAGATGGGATCTATCCCTCCTATATGACGGGTGACATCGATATTCTTGATAGAGTGAGACCACGAAGTGCATGGCCATGCCCAAATGAGTCAATATGAGATATTGAGCTCATTTGATTAGAGTGAGTCTACTTGGAGTTCAAGATTTAGATTGTACCGAGGATGACACGGTCTATGCCTCGATTGGTCAATCTAGATGTCAAGGATAGAGGGACATTGTCACATATTGTGAGAGTCACAATTAGTAGTCACAAAGGTGATGTTGGAGCTCAACATTCTTGTAACTTGGGTAGCAATGATGTGTTGCTAGATACCGCTCATTGCTTATGTTCCTAAATCGGTTTAGGGACATTGCCAACGTTACAAGAACCTATAGGGTCACACACATAAGAGCAATTAGATGGAGATTAGGTTCATATGATGAACCATGAGGATTAGGTTCATGGGATGAACCAAATTGGATTAAGAGTAATCCAAATTAGACTAATTGAGTTAGACTCAAGTTGATTCAAGTGTTGAATGAGTCTAATTGAGATTTGATTCATCAAATCAATTTAAATTAATGAATAGAGATTCATTATATTAAATTGACTTGAGTCAAGTGGTTAGATTTGATCAACCATGGGAGATTAGAGGTCAAGTTTGACTTGACTTGAGAGGGAAGATGAAAGGTCAAGTTTGACTTGACCAAATGCCATGTCATGATGATGACTAGGCATGGCCGGCCAATGATGGTGCTCCACATCATCATTGACTTGGTCAATTGGTGCCACATCATGAGGGAGACCAAGGGTCATGGGAGTTACATGCATGCATGTAACCCCCCCTCCATGAAGTGACCGGCCACTTAGGGGTTATGGGTGGTGAATTCATTTGATGAGTTACTCTCATTACTTCATCTTAAACCTTGGAACCTTTCCTCTCAAGCTCTCCCTCTCCCATCCCTCTCTTTGGCCGAAATTCCTAAGGGAGTGCTAGCACACTCTAAGGCATTTCTCTCCACCTATTGCTTGTGTGGATACCATAGAGGAGTGTGCACTTGACACTCTCGAGTTCCGGCGAACTTTTGGACGAGCGGGATAAGCGAAGGGCGTCGCTACGAGGGTAACGTTCTAACCTCTTAGATCTAAGGTAGATCTAGGATTTCTATAAGCACATACATGTAATTATAATTTTTATACTTCGCACGGATCCGTGGCCGGGGGCTTCCGAGGTTTCCGCAACGCAAAAAGCGATTTTTGTGGCTCGGAAAAACACAACAAAAATGCATCAATATACATTTATAAATCCCATTTATTTTTCGAATTTCAAAAATCCCAAAATCACTTCGGGAGATCGTAGGTCCATCTCCGAATGGGCTGATATCCATCATAGATATGAACAACCTTAGAGAGAGTCCAACAAGCCATTCATAACTACGATGGTAGGTATCAAGTATACCGATTGCATATCACGTATATGCAACTATCACAATGTGCTATCAACTAATTGAATGTTCACACATACATCGGGTTGTTAACACATTAACAAGTATGCATCATATGCATAACACCCAACTTCACCTCCCTTTACATCGACCTTGGAGAGAGTCCAACAAGCCGATGCTCCAGGTTAAAGCCGACCCATTAATCAAGAAATAGTTTTAATATGGTTAGAGTGCATTCAACCAATTAGCCCAACTTGGAGAGAGTCCAACAACCAAAGCTAACGATTGACCTCTGACTCTTACCATATTAGTAATAAATTATTCCATGGTTTGAACATGTTCGGCTTCGAGCCTGGCTTGGAGAGAGTCCAACAACCCGAACAAGAAACGGAACTCTGGTTCTAACCATATTAATGGAAGGTGTAGGCATTAATATTGAGTTAGGGTTTTTATGTCTCATCCTCTTTGCATGCAAATAACTATTATCTACATGACATGACATACATGACATACATCTACATGTCATGACACGCATGACATAATGATATGCATCTAATGCAATTACATGACATACAATTATGTGATGTACAATATTTCCTTATATGTCATAACTATTTATGGTAATAAAATATGTTTAAGATTTGATTCTCCAAATCAAATCATGATTAAATTAGGAAACAAATTTCCAAATCTAATCACATATTTTATTTGTGGAAATAGTTGATTAAGGAATGTCAATTTAGGAAACTAATTTCCTAAATCATCAAAACTACTTATGGAAATAAAATATTTTAAGATTTGATTTCCCAAATCAAATCATGATTAAATTAGGAAACAAATTTCCAAATCTAATCAAATATTTTATTTATGGAAAATATCAATTTCCATAAATACTTCCAACTTTCCAAAAGTGGAAGATTTCCATAAATACTTCTAGACTTTCCAAAATTGAAAAATTTCCATAAATACTTCTAACTTTCCAAAAGTAGAAAATTTCCAGAAATATCATTATGACTATCGCAAAACAATTTTACGATTATGTCGAAACACAACCTGGCCTCTGATACCACTGTTGGGTTTCTGACACCGCGGCGAGTGTGTGTTCGAACATGTTTCGTAAACATGTGCACAACGGAAGAAATAAAAATAATAAATCTATATTTATTACAACACACACATCACACGCATGCATAGTACAACATGTGTAGACATAACTGTTGGGGATCGAAACGCCCGGCTAGAGGGGGGTGAATAGCCCTCGAACGTTGGATGTCGGTATTTGCTCGTCTACAAAGAGATTAGTGCAACGGAAACAATAAAGAAAGACAAGCAAATAGAAATACAAGAAATCAAACGCTAACAAGATGGTGTAACGTGGTTCACGGCTATGCCGCTAATCCACGGTCCCCGATTCGTCCTCAGTGAATCACTCCGCCAAAACCAATCCACTAATGGTCTCTCCTTTGCACCAAGCTAGGTGGAGGTAACCTTTACAACCAAGATCACTCTTCTTACAATAAGATTGAAGTAAAGACAAGTAAGAAGAGTTTAAAGCTTGTGGGGCACTAGGAAGATCACTTAGAGCATAAGCATTAGCCTCTCAAAGGCTCACACCCTCTCTTTTTATAGAGAGGGCTGATTTCTTCCCGTTGGCCGCCACCAGTCGACTGCTGCCCTTGGCAGTCGACTGCCGTCACTACAACGGCCTCCGAACACATCGGATCTCGACCGTTGTAGTCCAACGGAACACTTGGCAGTCGACTAATGGACCTCACCAGTCGACTGCTACCTCCGTAGTCGACTGCCCAGTCGGCTACGAGCGATTCTGTGCCCGCGACATCCTCTGGCAGTCGACTGCCATTCCATGGCAGTCGACTGCTGGGCATAAACCCATCAGTCGGATACCAGTCGAACCCACTCGACTCAGAGCAGTCGACTGCCATTCCATGGCAGTCGACTGGTGTCGGGAAATCCCATCCGACACTTAGCCAAATGGCCAAGTTTCACCTAAGAGCTACTACCCCTTCCCGGGTTACATTCGCTCACTCTCATTCCTCGGAGTCCCTCGCCTTCGAAGTTATCTTCGTCCGGCTACGTCCCTCGGATGCGCCAAGCGCACGGCTCTGCAGCGCCATCCTTCGCGTCTCGCCCTGAAGTCTACTTCCTCCGGCTTCACTCCAAGCTCCTCGTCTGGCGGTCCCTCGGATGCTCCAAGCGCATGGTTTCCGCAAAGCCATCCTTCACCGACTCAAGGACGGAGTCATGAGTTGTGAAACTCGCCATTGCTCCATGTGAGAATTACTAAGCCCTGCAAGACTTCAACGCACATATCAAATCAACATAACACACTAACTTAAACCCTTTGCCACACACATCAAAACCTTATCATGGCAAGAGATTGCCCTAACAATCTCCCCCTTTTGGATGTGTGACAATCCGTTTAAGTTAAGTTAAAAAAAAAACATTTGATAGAAATTTCTAAGGTAAGAAAGCATGTAAACATAAACATGATATAACAACATGCAACTCCCCCTTAATCCATGAAACTCTCTCTACAAATTCTCCCCCTATCATAATTTACTTAAACACAATTATTTCTGCCCCTTTGACACCATCAAAAAGATTAATACTAAGTTATTAACCCATGGCATCAAGTCTAATAGAAGGAAAATACCAAAAACATGTTTAAAATCTAAAATCAGAAAATATTAGACTATTTTTCAGGTGAGCAGTCGACTGCTATCAGTATGGCAGTCGACTGGCACAATGGTTTCCGAAATTCTGATTTTCTGGGTGAATTTCAGAAATGCATTAAAAATTCTAGAAAATTCAAAAAATCATGAAATTTGGGGAACATATTTCTTGTAAGATTCTTTATCAGTGAAAAATAGGTATTCATGAAAAATCATTATATTTTCATGTATTTGCCAAAAATCCAAAAGCTTTAAAAACTACTAGGTTTTTGATTATGATAGTATCCATTTTAACACCTAGTTTCAGTTTGAATTGTTTCAAAACATGAATACACATATTTTAAGGTAAGAAATTGTTTTGAAAACATATGAAATATCCAACCATGATCTTTGGGCAATATGTCTATGAATTAAACATAAGCCCTCCCCATGATTGGTCTATTATTGCTTTTTTGATACCTTAAATGACCATCTAAATGTCATAGGCATTAGTGGACATTTGTATCATCCTAACATCTCACTCATGCTAAGTTTTCAATCATGGTAGCCTATAGTGAGTGTGAGATGCATCCTATGGGGTATTTGTATATACTTAACCATCATATTCATACAATTCTATCAAGGTTAAGTATCAACCTAACAATCCTCATGATCATAAAGGCATATATCAATTAATTCTATATTATGATCATGAAATACAAGTATTCATCAATTAATAATCATGCATTAGGTATTATATCATGATAATAAACAAAATATCACCTAAGGCATGATTTAAACCCTATTTCTTATGATGATGTGCCAAATATCAAAATCATAAATCATGATTGCAAACATGTGTAACAATTACATCAATTATCATGATTTAAGCATTATTATCTATTTATAGGCATGTTATCATCACCTAACACTATTTAAAAATGTTGTCCCGCCATCCTAAGTCAACCAAAGATATGATATAGGTCAATTCCATATGGTTGACTACCCTAGGGTTTTCCTAACCCTTAAGGATGGATTTTGGAACCCAAAATAGATTCTTGCCTATGGGGTTCACTAGAAATTCCTTAGGAATCCATTTCCTAGCAATTACTTTCTTCTTATCTTGTCCCCTAGCAATTAGGCATTTGTAGGCCTTTTCATTTTTCTTTTCTTTATAACCTAGGCCTTTCTTATTGAAGCTAGCTCTTTGGCTCCCTATGATCATGTTCAAGGTGTTTGAGCCAATTGTAAACTTTTCTAGGGCTTTTGTCAAATAGTCTACCTTTTCCCTTAAAGCCCTATTTTCTTCTATACATGCATCACTAACATCCAAAGGCATATAGTTATCATGTGAGCATGCATCATTTAAGCTAGAAGAAATATTATCATCATTTAAGCATGTTTTTTCTAACTTACTTTCTAAGTCCTTAATTTGATCTAGCACGATTTTGTTCTTCTTCTTAGCTCTAAATAAATCCTTAGTTAAGCTAGAAATCATAGAAACTATTTTACTAGGTGAAAGATTGGTTACCATAGTTTCCATGTCTTCTTCTTCTTCGGATGAGGAGGATGAGGAAGTAAAGGCTCCCCCTTCACTTGAGCTCTCTCCACTTGAGCTTGA
The DNA here is from genome assembly GCA_025175895.1 of Wurfbainia villosa. Lineage (NCBI taxonomy): Eukaryota > Viridiplantae > Streptophyta > Magnoliopsida > Zingiberales > Zingiberaceae > Wurfbainia > Wurfbainia villosa. Next base: position 27,572,849 of record CM046000.1, on the reverse strand, counting down.
TTCTTCATTTTCGGTGGAGGAGCAATCCAAGTCGTCGAATGCCATCAATGCTAGGTTGGTGACAAATGCATTTTCTTCCTCGGATGAGGAAGAGGAAGAGGGGTCATCCCATGTCTTGGCCTTGAATGCTTTGGCCTTCCCCTTTTCCTTTGCCTTCTTTTCTTCTTTTCTTCTTCCTTTTTCTTGTTCCCCTTTTTCTTCTTCTTTTCTTCCTTCTTTTTCTTTTCTTCCTTGCTCTTGTTTAGGAGGGGACAATTGTCCCTTATGTGACCCTCTCCTTGGCAATTGTAGCATATGATCTTTCCTCTTGGTCTCCTATTCCTATCATTTGATTTGTTAAATCTAAAATCTTTTAATGCACGTCTTACCCTCCTTACCATATATGCTTCTTCCGTGCTATCCATGGAGGAGGAGGAAGAGGCTTCATCATCGGAGGAGGAGGGGATCTCCATCTTCTTCTTCCCCTTGTTTGCCATCAAAGCTACTCCTCTTGAAGGTTGGATTCTTGGCTCTTCTTGTATTCCTTCAAGCCTCATTTCGTGGAGTTCCATTGTTGAGAAGAACTCCTCCAAGGTGCTCACTTCTAAATTCTTTGAGATATAGAATAGTCCACCATGGAGCTCCACTTTGAGGACCGGGGAAAGGCATCTATGGCCTTCATTACCATATCCCGGTTGGAGAGCTTTTCACCTACACTTGACAAACTGGTTATAATTTCCTTGAAACGAGAATGTAAGGAAATTACCTTTTCTCCCTTTTCTAGTTTAATGTTGTTGAGTTGGGAGCGAAGGAGGTCTCTCCTTGCTAGCTTCGCCTCGGATGTGCCTTCATGAAGCTCAATTAGCTTCTCCCACATCTCCTTGAAAAGATGATGCTTGGCTTTTGAGTTTGCAAGGTGCTCTTCCCTTTGCTTTTTAGTCCACCTAGATTTCTCTATTGGCTTTCCTTCTTCATCCCTAGGCAAAATGAAACCGGATTCCATTGTAATCATAATATCAAAATCCGTTTCAAAAAATACCTCCATTCTCTTTTTCCACCAAGAGAATTCACCGTCGAACTTCGGTGGGTGGATGTTGGAGCCGGCCATTTTGAATGTTGCTTGTTGTGGCGGTTAGTCCTCGACAAGCTTTCCTTGGCTCTGATACCACTTGTTGGGGATCGAAACGCCCGGCTAGAGGGGGGTGAATAGCCCTCGAACGTTGGATGTCGGTATTTGCTCGTCTACAAAGAGATTAGTGCAACGGAAACAATAAAGCAAGACAAGCAAATAGAAATACAAGAAATCAAACGCTAACAAGATGGTGTAACGTGGTTCACGGCTACGCCGCTAATCCATGATCCCCGATTCGTCCTCGGTGAATCACTCCGCCAAAACCAATCCACTAATGGTCTCTCCTTTGCACCAAGCTAGGTGGAGGTAACCTTTACAACCAAGATCACTCTTCTTACAATAAGATTGAAGTAAAGACAAGTAATAAGAGTTTAAAGCTTGTGGGGCACTAGGAAGATCACTTAGAGCATAAGCATTAGCCTCTCAAAGGCTCACACCCTCTCTTTTTATAGAGAGGGCTGATTTCTTCCCGTTGGCCGCCACCAGTCGACTGCTACCCTTGGCAGTCGACTGCCGTCACTACAATGGCCTCCGAACACGTCGGATCCCGACCGTTGTAGTCCAACGGAACACTTGGCAGTCAACTGATGGACCTCACCAGTCGACTGCTGCCTCCGTAGTCGACTGCCCAGTCGGCTACGAGCGGTTCTGTGCCCGCGACATCCTCTGGCAGTCGACTGCTGGACATAAACCCATCAGTCGGATACCAGTCGAACCCACTCGACTCAGAGCAGTCGACTGCCATTCCATGGAAGTCGACTGGTGTCGGGAAATCCCATCCGACATTTAGCCAAATGGCCAAGTTTCACCTAAGAGCTACTACCCCTTCCTGGGTTACATTCGCTCACTCTCATTCCTCGGAGTCCCTCGCTTTCGAAGTTATCTTCGTCCGGCTACGTCCCTCGGATGCGCCAAGCGCACGACTCTGCAGCGCCATCCTTCGTGTCTCGCCCTGAAGTCTACTTCCTCCGACTTCACTCCAAGCTCCTCGTTCGGCGGTCCCTCGGATGCTCCAAGCGCACGACTTCCGCAAAGCCATCCTTCACCGACTCAAGGACCGAGTCATGAGTTGTGAAACTCGCCATTGCTCCATGTGCGAATTACTAAGCCCTGCAAGACTTCAACACACATATCAAATCAACATAACACACTAACTTAAACCCTTTGCCACACACATCAAAACCTTATCATGACAAGAGATTGCCCTAACAATAACCATAAATTTAAATTTTGCAATAAAAGGAAATTTAACTACGTATACCTTACGTATCACGTGTAGCGGGAACGACATCAACCGGAACAATCCTCGGTAGAAACGTCTCTATCCGTGTCCGCGCCGAGTATCTTCGGGATGACTTCACTAAGTCACGAGCCTCGTCTTCGTACGGGTTACTACCCTCGTGTTGAAGACGATGTGATCGAGAGAAGATCACGATCCGAATCCAAATTCGGATCCAAAGACGAGTCCTCAAAACTCGCTTCTCCAGAGAGGTATTCGTCAACCTTTTGACGAATCCTTCATCCTCCACCTATGAGGATTACAGAAGATCGAATCCCCGGTAAGTAAGGCCCTGTCGGAGGTCCAAACGTCATCCAAACGATGCTCCAACGAGAAGGAAACAAGCTGTCCAGAAAACTGGACAGCTTTGGTGGAGACCTTGCGCCGGCCAAATAAGGAAAGCGACTTGCTCACCTTGTCGCCGGAGCCAAGGAAGATCACCGGAGCTCCTCCAGCAGCAGCTCGACGCCGACAATGGGAGAAGACAGCATCAGCTGGTCGCCGGTTGGAGGAGGTGGGCGGCGGCAACAATGTTGGCGCTGACTAGAAGGAGAGGAGGGAGAGGTTGGGCGGCAACTCTAGGTTAGGACTTTTTGATTAGGACTTAACAAACCCTTAAGCCCTCTTTTATAGAGAACTAATTCTCTTAATGGTTATTGGATCATAACCATAAGGCCCGTTAACCCGCTCCATTAATTTAAGTTAAAATAAACCAAACCATGATGGTTTATTTTATGTTAAAACGAACCGAACCAACTTTGGTTCATTCGTTTAAAATAAACCAAACCCTTTGGGTTATTCTCCTCCATTGGATTAGAACCAAACCATTTTGGTTCATCCATTATGTCTTCACAAGACACGGCCAATCCACGCTTCCATTGCGACTGAAACGATTTCATGCTCGCTTCTTGTTTGGTCCAACCAAACTTAGTTTCTCTCGGTCTGAGAATCTCAATCTCAAGCTCGTTTTAAATCCTTCGGATTACGCTCGTTGTGCATGTGACCAAATAGGTTCTCGGTTTATGTTGGCCGTCTATAATTAACCATTAATTATAGAACGATCATGAGTGGCACCTAGTAGTACATCATGATCCCCAATTAACCGAAAAGATCAACGGTTGATCTAGAACTATTTCTGAAACCCTTCAGCAGCTCGAATGAATCGTGCCCCATTCCCTTCACTCATCTTATACCCACTTGGTTCAGGACATGGTCTATAGTGTCAGTCCCCACTAGGCTGACTACGTCACACCTAGCCCAAGTATCATTTCCTCGTCCTACAGATTCTAGTTACTGCACATGTATCGAAGAGTACCTTACTCTAAACATGTAATGCTTTGGCCAAAGACTTTAGTAACAATCCGACAAGAGGCTATGGGTATACATCTCCTCGCAAGGAGTGGTGAATCCTTTATAGGCTATTCAAACACCTTCGATCACTTCGACTTATACCCAATCATCCCGGGTCCACATCTCCTCAGAGATGCTTGCTTAAGATGTCAAAGCATAAGTCTTCATAATCAAGATGACTTGAATACCGCAAGTCAAAGGAACATCGCACTTAAGCTACAGTAAGAACTTCATTGACATATCTATATATGCAGAGAACCATATGAAGTCTTATGGCTGGTCACTCCAATGAACTAGTTACCATAACTAGCATCCACGATTAACTCCGGACATCACAATGTCTCCAGCCAGTGAGAATCAGCTGCTTGGATACACCAAGGAGTATACCTCGTGCTAGTCTCAACAGAATTGATGGTGTCCAAATCCATCAATTCATTGACTAGGGATAATTCCGATACATCACAATTACACATGTAGAGATACTCACTAGTTGTGATCCAATCACAAATTCTCTTATGCTGTGAGTCGTATCGCGGACATTCAGTAAATGAGTTTAAGATCCAATCAAATACATGAAACCATGTATACTCAAATAGTGAATCTTCATTTATCATATAAATGATTCATACATAAGGCAATTGCCTTAGGATATCTCTCATATATTACTAACAAGCCTAGTCTGAGACATATTCGGATTTGGGATAGTCCAGCACATGTGCTGAAGGTAGATGCTGATAAATTAAAATCTCGTACAGAAGTGCGCCTGTTCGTAGGCTACCCTATGTTGGGTTTTCGGCACCGCGGCGAGTGTGTGTTTGAATATATTTCATAAACATGTGCACAGCGGAAGAATTAAAAAGCAATAAATCTAATTTATTAAAACACACATTACACGCATGCATAGTACAACATGTGTAGACATAATCATAAATTCAAATTTTATAATAAAAGGAAATTACTCTAGTTATACCTAACGTATCACGTGTAGCTGGAATGACATCAACCAGAGCGACTCTCGTTAGAATTGCCTCTATTCGAATCCTTGCCGAGTATCGTCGGGATGGCTTCACAAAGCCACGAGCCTCGTCTTCGTAGGATTCACTAGCCTCGTGTCGAAGACGATGTGATCGAGAGAAGATCACAATTCGAATCAAAATTCGGATTAGAAATTGAGTCCCCAAAACTCGCTTCTCCAGAGAGGTATTCGTCAACCGATTGATGAATCCTTCATCCTCTACCTATGAGGATTACCGAAGATCGAATACCCAGTAAAGTAGCCACTATCAGAGCTCAAAATTTCGTCCAAATGACGCTCTGACACGAAAGAAAGAAGCTGTCCAGAAAACTGGACAGCTTGGTGGAGGTGTTGCGCCGACCCAAAGAAGGATGGCCGGCTGCACCTTGGTCACCGGAGCCAAGGGAAGTTGCCGGAGGGTTGCCGGAGGATTGTCGGGAGAAGTTTGGATCCTGACAGCAAGGTGGACGGCGGCACAAAGGTTGGCGGCGTGGGTTGCTTGGGCGGCGGCATGGAGAAGAGAGGGAGAGGGGTTGGGCGGCTAGGTTTTCCAACACATAAGTTATCCACGATAATCCATTAAGCTATGTTTTTATAGAGAACACATTCTCCTAACGGTTATTGGTTCCTAACCAAAAACCCATTAACCTGCTCCAATAACTTAAGTTAAAATAAACCAAACCGCGTTGGTCTATTTTAAGTCAAAATGAACCGAACCAATTTTGGTTCATTTGTTTAAAACAAACCAAACCCCTTTGGTTTATTATTCACCATTGGATTAGAACCAAACCAATTTGGTTCATCCATCATGTCTTCATAAGACACGACCCATCCATGCTTCCATTGCGACTGAAACAATTTCATGTTCGCTCCTTGTTTGGTCCAACCAAATCTAGTTTCTCTCAGTCTGAGAATCTCATTCTCAAGCTCGTTTTAAATCCTTCAGATTACGCTCGTTGTGCGTGTGACCAAATAGGTTCCCAATTTATGTTGGTCATCTATAATTAACCATTAATTATAGAACGATCATGAGTGACACCTAGTAGTACATCATGATCTCCAATTAATCGAAAAATCAACGGTTGATTCCAGAACCATTTATGAAACCCTTCAGTAGCTATAATGATTCGTGCCCCGTTCACTTCACTCATCTTATACCCACTTGATTTAGGACATGGTCTATATTGTCAGTCCCCACTAGGCTGACTATGTCACACCTAGCCCAAGTATCATTTCCTTGTCCTATGGATTCAAGTTACTTCACATGTATCAAATAGTACCTTACTCTAAATATATAATGCTTTGGCCAAAGACTTTAGTAACAATCCGATGAGAGGCCATGGGTATACATCTCTTCTCAAGGAGTGGTGAATCCTTTATAGGCTATTCAAACACCTTCGGTCACTTTGACTTATACCCAATCATCCCGGGTCCACATCTCCTTGGAGATGCTTGCTTAAAATGTCAAAGAATAAGTCTTCATGACCAAGATGACTTGAATACTGCAAGTAAAGGAACATCGCACTTAAGCCGCAGTAAAAACTTCATTGACATATCCATATATGTAGAGAACCATATGAAGTCTTACAGCTGGTCACTCCAATGAACTAGTTACCATAACTAGCATCCACGATTAACTCCGGACATCACAATATCTCCAACCAGTAAGAATCGACCACTTGGATACACCAAGGAGTATACCTCGTGCTAGTCTCGATAGAATTGATGGTGTCCATATCCATCAATTCATCGACTAGGGATAATTCCAATACATCACAATTATACATGTAGAGATACTCACTAGTTGTGATCCAATCACAAATTCTCTCATGTTGTGAATCGTATTGTGAAAATTCAGTAAATGAGTTTAAGATCTAATCAAATACATGAAAACATGTATACTTAAATAGTGAATCTTCATTTATCATATAAATGGTTCAAACATAAGGCGATTGCCTTAAGACACCTCTCATATATTACTAACAAACTCCAACATGGCCTAATGCCAATCGCTATGGTATCCAATACCATAAGCTCTAACATGACCCTCAAACTTACTTTGAGGTAAGACCTTAGTTAAAGGATCCACTAAGTTCCTTTCAGTGGGAATCTTCTCGATTTGTATTTCCTTCTTACTAATGATCTCTCTGATTAAATGATAGCGGTGAAGCATATGTTTGGATCGTTGATGAGACCTTGGCTCTTTCGCATGTGCAATTGCTCCATTATTATCGTAGTAAATCGGTATTGCTTCAACAATGGTTGGAACCACACCAAGTTCATAAATGAACTTTTTGATCCAAACCGCTTCCTTTACTGCTTTCGAAGCTGCAATGTATTCTGCCTCTGTGGTAGAATCTGCTACAGTGTCTTGTTTGGAACTTTTCCAACTCACTGCACCCCCATTCAAGGTTAACATGTACCCAGATTGAGACCTGAAATCATCCTTGTCTGTCTAGAAGCTGGCATCCGTATACCCACGTATCACCATGTACCCTTCTCCATATATTAGGAACACATCCTTAGTTCTTCTTAAATACTTAAAGATCGTCTTAACAACCGCCCAATGATCAATTCCTGGATCAGACTGGTATCTGCTCGTGACACTCAGAGCAAACGATACATCGGTCCTGGTACATAACATAGCATACATGATAGATCCTATTATGGATGCATAGGGAATCTTACTTATGCAAATCCTCTCGTCTTCTGTGTGTGGACACATAGACTTTGAAAGGTGTATCCCATGTCTGATGGGAAGTAACCTTTCTTGGATTCTGACATGCTAAACCTCTTTAGCACTCGGTCTATATATGTAGACTGTGAAAGACCAAGCAACCGTTTCAATCTATCCCTATAGATCTTAATCCCGAGGATGTAGGTTGCTTCTCCCAGATCTTTCATGGAGAATGTCTTGGATAACCAAATTTTAACTGACTGTAAGCTAGAAATATCGTTTCCTATTAGTAATATGTCATCGATATATAATACTAGGAATACGACTGCACTCCCACTAACCTTCTTGTACACACAAGGTTCGTCCGAATTTTGTGAGAAATCAAACATTTTAATTGTCTCATCAAAATGAATATTCCAACTCCTGGATGCTTGCTTGAGTCCATATATGGACCGTCGCAGTTTGCATACCTTTGTTTTATCAACCGATGTGAAACCCTCAGGCTGTATCATATACACGTTCTCGAGTAGGTTTCCATTAAGGAAAGCTATTTTCACATTTATCTGCCATATCTTATAATCATAATGAGCCACTATAGCCAGGAGCATCCGAATGGATTTAAGAATAACAACAGGTGAATAGGTCTCGTCATAATCAACACCTTGCTTTTGACGATACCCTTTCGCCACTAATCTAGCCTTATAGGTAATTACATTACCATCCATGTCGGTTTTCTTCTTGAAAACCCACTTGCACCCTATAGGCTTAATGCCTTCAGGTGGGTCCACCAAGTTCCAAACTTGATTTTCATACATGGAATCCATTTCTGACTTCATGGCTTTAAACCATTTGTCCAATTCTGAACTTTTTAGAACTTATTCATAATTGGTAGGCTCCTCATTATCAATGAGTAACACGTTGTTCTATTCACTTATGAGAAATTCATATCTCTAAGGAATGTTGCGTGTTCTACCAGATCTACGAAGATGTGGTGTCTCAATAGGTCCAGCCGATGGCTCATCACTATGAGTTATCAGTTGTGGTGCCTCACCAGGTATCTCATCAATGTCTATTTGAGTCTCTCGAGCCTCCTCAAGCTCAACGACACTCCCACTATTTTCTTGCAAGAGAAATTCTTTCTCTATAAACACAACATGCCTTGAAACAAAAACTTTTTGTTCCACAGGATGATAGAATTGGTAACCCCTCATTTCCTTAGGGTATCCAATAAATAGACATCTATCAGACTTAGCATCCAGTTTATCTGATACAGTCCACTTCACATAAGTAGGGCAACCCCATATCTTCAAGTAACATACATAAGGTTTCTTACTATTCCATATCTCATATGGAGTAGTGGAGACTACCTTGGTTGCCATTATGTTTAGGAAGTAAACAGTTGTCTGAAGTGTATAGCCCCAAAAGGACTTGGGAAGATTCGCATGATTCATCATTGACCTGACCATGTCCAATAAGGTCCGATTACGCCTCTCAGATACACCATTATGCTGCGGTGTATATGGCGGAGTCCATTGAGACAATATACCATTGTCTTTTAGATAATCCAGAAACTCTTGACTCAAGTATTCACCACATCGATCCGATCGAAGTATTTTAATACTCTTGTCATGTTGTTTCTCTACTTCATTTCCGAATTCTTTGAACCTTTCAAAGGCTTCAGACTTGTGTTTCATCAAGAACACATACCCAAACCGTGAGTGATCATCGGTGAAGGTAATGAAGTAGTTATAGCCTCCTAGAGCTTGAGTTGACATAGGTCCACATACATCAGTATGTATTAGACCTAGAAACTCTTCCACCCGTTCACCTTTTCCTGTAAAAGGTAACTTAGTTATCTTGCCTTTTAAGCTTGATTCGCATGTATCGTATGAATCCAATTCAAACGATTCCAGAATTCCACATCGGTGTAATTCGGACATGCGTTTCTTGCTTGCATGGCCAAGATGACAATGCCACATGTAGGAGTCTAATTGATTATCCTTTCGAGCATGCTTGTTGCTCGCTTCGATATTGAAAACGTCACTGGATATGTCCAAAGTATAAATACCATTGCTCAAAGTTCCAGTCCCATAAAGTATGCCATTCAAAATTATATAACAACAATTGTTACTAAACATCAAATGGTAACCATTTCTATTTAAGCAAGAAATAGAAACAATGTTCTTTATTAGAGATGGAACATAATAGCAATTGTCTAGTTCTAAGACTAGTCCACTAGGGAGCTTTAGCAAATAAGTTCCGATGGCGACCGCAACAATCTTTGCTCCATTGCCAACTCACAAATTTGACTCCCCTCTAACGAGTCTTCTTCTATTCCTTAGCCCCTGTATATCATTACTTATATGTGAGCCACACCCAATATCCAATACACAAGTGTCTGAGGAAATAGAATGACAATCAATAATGAAGATACCTAAAGAGGATGGGGCATCGGATGCCTTATTCTTCTTCATGGACTCATGATAAATCTTGCAGTTTCTTCGCTAGTGGCCTTCCTTGTCACAATGATGACAAGTGCCCTTTTGTGCTGGTTCTGCCTTCTTATCCTTCTTGTTCTTCCCTTTCTTCTGTTCCTTTGGCTTCCTCTTAGAACCTTTCTTTGAGGAATCAACTAATAGAACCGCCTTCTCCTCATGCTTCATAGAAGGCTCCACAGTCTTCAGCATATTGAGGAGCTTAGGAATAGTGGATTCAAGTTTGTTCATCTGGTAGTTCATCACAAATTGTGAGAAACTCTTAGGCAAACAATGCAGAATTAAGTCAATATTTAATTCATGATCCATCACAAACCCGAGGGTGGCCAACCACTCGATGTACCCATTAATCTTTAGCACAAACTGTACTACATATGAACCTTCTTGCATCTTAGAGGTGAAGAGAAGCCTGGAGACTTCGAACCTTTCGGATCTCTCTTGCTTATCAAACAACTCATGAAGATGGAAGACTATGGTATTAGCATCCATATGTTGGTGCAGGGGCACCAGATTATCGAACCTGTGTTTTGATTATGACAAAGATGCAAAGTTAAGATTACATCGTTATCTCAAGAGCTTAATCGAGTGTGCATAAAAGTGCCAAAGCAGGAGCTGAAGACTAGCGACACTTTGAGGAAGCCATGGTGGTCGGGCGATACTCGAGTGATTTTGGAGGAAGCCTAAGGAAATGAGTGGAAGGCCGGAAGCGAAAGTGACACAGTAAGTATCGAGGTAAAGCTCGTGTGTCTGAGAGTAAGAGAGGTCATATCCTCCTTACGGGGATGATCTTAAGCATAGATCCGACCAAAGACATCCTATAGATGGTCTAGGTCGAGATCGGACGGTCGACGGCCATCGAAATAATATTTTTGTTAAGCTAACTTTGCCTTGCAGCTAGCATCAGTCGACTGCCAACTTGGAGGACTCGACTACCATCCTCGACTGCCAGCTTGGAGGACTCGACTACCGTCCATCAGTCGACTATTTGTGGTCAACATTCGACTGATGCTGCCATCAGTCGACTGATGATGGCCATCAGTCGACTGATGGTCAAGGATCAGCTTCGAGGAGTCAAGCCTTATCATCTCATTCCAAGGAGTTTTGTGCCCATTTGTGATTGGTTGAAGACCCATTCGATGAGGGGCTCAAAGGCTATAAAAGGAGGGCTTGTCCTAGGGTTTTTCATCAATTCAAAAGCTTCCAAGTGCTTCCCGTATGCTACGAGTCTCCAACATTCCTACGATGAAGCGTTGCAGACAAGACGACTAGGGTTCCATCTTTTCATCTATGACTCGTTGGTATAAGTTTAGTTTAATTCCATTCTGTACTTTGAGTTCTTTTTATTGTGATTTTATTGTAACGAGAAGAGGGGGAGTGTCCCTCTATCTCGAGCCTTTTTTGTGGTTTTTGTATCTGATTAACTCCTACCTCCAACTAGGAGGAGTTCATTAGTAATTTGCCCTCCGTGCGTGGTCAAGGATCACTAGGGCCTTGGAGTAGTAGCCGAAGGCTACGAACCAAGTAAAAAATACTATTGTCTTTTTGTTTAATTCTATCTTCCGCTGTGTTTACTCGAACGAAACAAATGAAAGGTTTCTATCGCTATTCACCCCCCTCTAGCGATCCGCTCGATCCAACACCATATGCTCATGCTGCTTTTGCAACTCGGGTACCATCGCGGCTAACATGATGCAACTCGCCAGTTCAGAATCTGCCACATGTTTCTGATAGGCTAACAATTGGTCTAGAGTTGCATCGTCCCTAGGACGGTTGGGAAGAGGATCTTCGAGGACATACGCGAGCTTTTCATCCTTGAGAACAATTCTCAAGTTTCTAAGCCAGTCCAAGAAGTTAGGCCTAGTCAATTTGTTTGAATCTAAAATAGTGCACAAATTCAAAGACATCATGATCAATCGATTAACCTAGAAATACAGAACGAGCATATATGAGAAAGAAGATTTAAAATGCATCAACATAAATTTATAAATCCCATTCATTTTTCGATTTTCAAAAACCCCAAAATCACTTCGGGAGATCGTAGGTCCATCTTCGAATGGGCTGATATCCAACATAGATATGAACAACCTTGGAGAGAGTCCAACAAGTCATTCATAGCTACAATGGTAGGTATCATATATATCGATTGCATATCATATATATGCAACAATCACAATGTGCTATCAACTAATTGAATGTTAACACATACATCGGGTTGTTAACTCATTAACAAGTATGCATCATATGCATAGCACCCAACTTCACCTCCCTTCACATCGACCTTCGAGAGAGTCCAACAAGCCAATGCTCCAGGTTAAAGCCAACCCATTAATCAAGGCATAGTTTTAATATGGCTAGAGCGCATTCAACCAATTAGCCTGGCTTGGAGAGAGTTCAACAACCAAAGCTAATGATTGACCTCAGACTCTTACCATATTAGTATTAAACTATTCCATGGTTTGAACATGTTCGAGTTCGAGCCGGGCTTGGAGAGAGTCCAACAACCCAAACAAGAAACAGAACTCTGGTTCTAACCATATTAATTGAAGGTGTAGGCTTTAATATTGTGTAAGGGTTTTTATGTCTCATCCTCTTTGTAGGGATGTATACTGAAAAGTCTATCTTTTCTATGAACATCTTTATTTTTGAAATAAGAATAACATGATCATTGTTTGCATATTTTTATGCATATTGTCTAATACGTTACATTGTAGATAACATGGTGTGTGGTGTCACACGGGAGATCATGTTATCGACTCCTTATAAAGTATAAGTAAAGGCTCACAACCGAGATGGCTTTGGACAAACCATTGGAATGGTTGTAGTGTGATTTGGTGTTGGTTTGTCTTGACCATAGAATTACACTAGTGCACTTTGTGTGTATTGAGCAGGACCGACATAGAGGTGATTCGATTTATTGCTGACTACATAATCGAATCGGACCTCAGATATTATTTAGTACATGCTCTTAATCCCGATATAATAACGGGCACATATACATAGTAGTCATCTCTTTGATTTACCAATGGGCGAGATTTATAGATTAAATCGATAGGTTCGATAAGTTGGGAGATGATATTATTTATATGGTGTGCCATTGATTATAGGAGGAAATCATGTCCTATATATTAGGATGATGATGTCCCCTTGAGGAGCTCATAAGGTTCATCATGTAAACCCTGCAGGTGGACTTGGTCCAGCATGATGAAAAGGTTAAGTGGTACTACTCAAGGAGTTAGATGTTGATTAATTAATGGTCAGTAAATTAATTAATTAACGGACATTCAAAATCTTAAACACGGGAAGAAAATGTACAAATAATATTTGGAGCCCATATTATCATATGGGGGTTGGTGAGGTAGATCAATGATGAACCTTTAGTGGATTGGATCATCATTAGTGGATCGGACTTTATGTGGGCTTGATCCATGGGTGGCCAAGACCCAACTCCTCCTCATGGTCCCTAATGTAGCCTATTAACACCTCATGATGCTTATATGCAATGGATAGAAACAAAACTCTAAGATCCATTGGTAGAGATTAAATCTCTAAGATCCGACGGTTGAGATTAAATCTCTAGATCCGACGGTTGAGATTAAATCCCTAGAACCAATGGATGAGATTAATTCATGACTTATCCCTAACTCTATAAAAGGATGTCAAGGGAGTTGGTGTGACATTATTGATGAGAGATAGGGTTTTTGGGCGGCAAGGAAGAGGAATTCTAGTTGAGATAGGATTAGGATTAGGGTTTGGAGGCAAGGGTTGCACCAAATAAGGAAGGTATTCTTCTCTTCTTCTTCCTCTTTTGGCCAACGTCCAGCACCTCTCCAGCCTCTTTTCCAGCCTTGGACGGTGCCAAAAAGCTCCCTTCTCCTTCTCCTTAGGTGGTGGAAACAAGATATAGGTCTTCCCTTGGTGTCTTTGTTGTTTTCCTCCATCTTCTCCTTCACCTAGTTGGCCGGGGGCAAGGATAGTTTTAGTTCCTTGTTGGTTGTTTCTAGAGAGGAGAAAAACCTTTTTTCTATTCTTCCTCTTGCTTTGGAAGAGCAAGGAAGGAAGATTTGCGATCTTGGAGCTTCGACTTTTGGTAGATCGTCGCCCACACGACGTCCAAAAGGAGGAAGGTCATACATTAGAAGATCAAGAGGTATATCTATTCTCTCTTCTCTTTTGTTTATTGCTTGTATTTGTTTTTCAATTATAAGCATGTTATAAATCTGTAAATGGCTAAATAATACTTGGATCCTGAGCATAAAACACAAAAATGCGATCCTGACATCGCCTATTCCGCTCTATCACTGTAGAATAGAGGATGGTCGCTTGAACAACTAGTTTGTTCAAGTGACCTCTCTAAACGAATAGCACGACGATGACTTGGTGGTTTGGGCAATCCCTTTTGTCTAGGATTAAATTTTTTTAATCCGGGGACATCGAAGGGATCTCCATGGTCAAGCTACCGAGGTGAAGTGGGAAGCGAAGTTTCCCCTCACGGACTCGATAAGCAAAACCCTTCAAATGGTATCAGAGCTTCCGGGCAAAACCTTCAATTGGTATCAAAGCCAGGTTTCTGGTTTTGTGTGTTTAGGATTTGGTTAATTTTTATGCACTTTTTCATATATTATATGTGTCGGATAATAGTAGGATATGCGTAGTTTATCTCTTTGGTTGCAGGCATAAGATCCGACTATTATGGCCATATGTGTGTATGTGATTGTATGTGTGTAAATATTTTTTTTGTTGAATCCTCGGGGTTGACGAGGCTAGTATTTAGTTTTTGTAAATTAAATACAGCATTGTTTAGCCACTCTTTATTTTAGTTTACTTTCGATCTAGATTTCATGTACACTCCCTCGTGGAGTATAGAATCGATGGATGTAAATTAAAATTGGTTTTAGTCTCGGCTCGGATCTCCGGATGGCTCGTACATGGCGTAGGAGGAGCGGACGAGATGGCGATGCGACGGGAGGCATATTGATGACAAAAGCCATAATAGTTGGAAAATAATTTATTTTTCATATTTATTTCTTTTTGTTTTATATGCATGTCGTAGGCTAGGAAAATTCCTCAATTTCAAATTACTAAGTGGGAGAGGGAATTTTTAAAATTCCCACGGCCTCCATTACGATTTGACAAGTGATGCAAACAAACTTGCGCGTCGGCTCTGAGTGCCTTCCTCCCCATCAGATGGGTTTGTTTGCGGATCCCAAGGTCGAATATGGTTATAGGAAATTATTAAGGAGCATGTGTACTTGCCCATCGTAAGGCACATAACCCGAGATAATTACCTTGGTACCAAGTAATGGTGAACACTTAGATACAAATATAAGTATCCTCCCCATCGGAGTCACTGCTTTTATTTGTAGGGCCAAAGAGGAACCAACTATTAATTTTACTTGTCAAAAAGTTAGGTTGACAAGATAGTAAAATTAATGGGTAAAACTTCCTCTTACAAATGTAGAATTCGTATACATCTACACTATCGTGGCATATGATATTCTCGGTGTTTTGAGGTGTTGGTTGATTTTAAAATTTTATTGTTTGAGGAATCAATAATTTTTTGAAATCTAAAGTAATGATCTATGTGATTTTTAGGATTTTCAAAAATGACTTTCAGTCCACTTGCTATGATACTAAAGGAAAATAAACTTATTGTACCCAAATAATGTTGATTGGAAAAGAATCTAGATATTGTCTTTTCTGCTAAGGAGTACAAGTATGTACTCTTCAAAGAGTGTCCTCCTAAGCCTACGAATGAGTTGGAAGTCCTTGGAGTTGAGATCGATAGGGAAACCCAGGTCGATATCATTCTCCAGTCGACAGAAAGGCTTGCTCAGGCTCAGGCCATGGTTGCTCAGAAGGTTTCTACTTCTAAGCCGAAAGGAAAGAAGAAGAAGAAACAAGGTGGAGCAAAGGTGGTGGGAGGATCTCAGGGAGGAGTGAAGAAGTCGAAAGGCAAGAACTTCACTTGTAAGTAGAATGGACATTGGAAGAATGACTGTCCCAATCCACAGCAGAACAAAGGTATATCCTTTGGTTTAGTCGTTGAAACATGGTTAGCGGTGTTATCTACCGGCACCTGGTGTGTAGATACGGGAGTCTCTGATCATGTCTGTAATAATTTGCAGGGGTTTCAGGAAACCCAACGATGAGCTGAGGGAGAGATTACCGTTTACTTGGGCAATGCCATGAAGGTGGCGGCTATTACAGTGGGAGACGTTTTATTTATCTTTTGAGAAAAATAAAACTTTGGTTCTGAAAAATTCCCTTTATGTACCTTTATTTAGAAAGAATTTAATTTCAGTTTCTAAATTGTTTATGGATAGATATTCTATTTCTTTTAATGATAGAGTTGTTATAAAAAGGAATAGGGACATTATCTGTTCAGGTGCATTGATAGGAAATCTATACATACTTGAACCAAAACCTCCCACGATGTAAATTGAAGTTAATAATTCATCTTATAATTCCAATAAGAGAAAAGAACCTTCGAAGATGAACCAAACATATCTTTGGCATCTTAGGCTTGGTCATATTAACCTAAGCAGAATTCAAAGGATGATATCTGATGGACCTCTGGGTTCATTAGTGGTGGAAGATTTCCCAACCTGCGAATCTTGCTTGAAGGGTAAAATGAACAAGAGGCCTTTTAAGGCCAAGGGGTATAGAACCAAAGATGTGTTAGAATTGATTCATTCTGATTTGTGTGGTCCTATGACTATCCAGGCTAGAGGTGGTTTTGAATATTTTGTCTTTTTCATAGACGATTATTCAAGATATAGATGACACTACGATCTGCTCGTGGTGGTGAATACCTCTTGGGAGAGTTTAGGAATTACTTATCAGAGGCTGGGATTCAATCCCAAATTGTCTACACCTGGCACACCCCAGCAGAATGGTGTAGCAGAGCGAAGGAATAGGACACTTATAGAGATGGTTAGATCGATGATGAGTTATTCTGAGTTGCCAGATTCATTCTGGGGATATGCTCTAGATATGACAGTGTACATTCTGAACTTGGTTCCATCTAAATCAGTGTCTTCTACTCCCACAAAGTTGTGGACTGGGCGAAAGTCTAGTCTAAGACATATTCGGATTTGGGGGAGTCCAACACATGTGCTGAAGGCATATGCTGGTAAGTTGGAACCTCGTATAGAAGTACGCATGATCGTTGGCTATCCTAGAGGAATGAAGGGTGGTTTGTTTTATAGTCCTAGAGATCAGAAGGTGATCGTTAGCACGAACGCCAGATTTCTAGAGGAAGACTATGTGATGAGCCACAAGCCCAAGAGTAAAATTATTCTGGAGGAATTAAAAGGGGAAGTCACTTCTTTAGTACCACCGGTACAAGAGGATATACCACAAGTCACTGCATCGCATGTCACAGAGGATACACAAGAGATACCTCATCGTAGTGGGAGGGTTGTTAGATTCATGTTCTTGGGAGAATCTTCTGATTTGGTCCCTGGCAAACATGAACCTGATCTTTGGACATATAACGAGGCAATCCAAGATATAGATGCAACATCTTGGCAAAGTGCAATGAATACTGAGATTGAATCTATGGATTCAAATCAGGTCTGGGAGCTAGTAGAACCACCTGATGGTGTAAAAACCATTGGATGCAAGTGGATCTACAAGAGAAAAAGAGGAATAGATGGGAAGGTTAAGACCTTAAAAGCGAGGCTTGTTGCGAAGGGGTATACTCAGAAAGAGGG
This sequence comes from Wurfbainia villosa, assembly GCA_025175895.1. Lineage (NCBI taxonomy): Eukaryota > Viridiplantae > Streptophyta > Magnoliopsida > Zingiberales > Zingiberaceae > Wurfbainia > Wurfbainia villosa. The sequence continues at coordinate 27,555,207 of CM046000.1, read as the reverse complement.
TATCAATTATAAGGAGACCTTTTCGCCAGTAGCTATGCTTAAGTCTATCCGGATTCTCTTATGCATAGTAACTCATATGGATTATAAGGTGTGGTAGATGGATGTCAAGACAGCTTTCCTTAATGGAAGTCTTGAGGAAAACATCTACATGAAACAACCAGAGGGATTCATTGCTAAAGGCAAAGAGCATCTTGTGTGTAAGCTTAATCGGTCCATTTATAGATTGAAGCAAGCTTCGAGGTCTTGGAACATCTGCTTTGATGAGGAAATCCAGTCTTATGGATTTATTCAAAGTCCGGATGAGTCTTGTGTATACAAGAGATATAACGGAAATGTAGTGGTATTTCTTGTACTATACGTAGATGACATTTTGTTGATTGGCAACAATATCAAGGTGTTATCGGACATAAGGGTATGGTTGTCCAAACAGTTTGATATGAAGGACTTGGGGGAGGTGGGACACATCCTTGGGATCAAGGTTATAAGGGATCGCAGGAAAAGGATGTTGTGCTTATCCCAAGCTTCATACATAGACACGATTATTGAGCATTTTAGCATGCAGAACTCCAAGAAGGGTTTTCTACCTTTTAGGCATGGAGTTCCTTTATCTAAGGATATGTGTCCTAGATCATCTGAGGAGATAGAGGAGATGAAGGCGGTTCCTTATGCTTCGACAGTAGGAAGCCTCATGTATGCAATGCTCTGTACGAGACCAGATATCTGCTTTGTCGTGGGCATGGTCAGCAGATATCAGAGTAATCCAGGACATGGACATTGGACTGCGGTAAAGCATATATTGAAGTACCTGAGAAGGACTAGGGATTGTATGCTGGTTTACCGGGCAGACCAATTACTCCCAGTGGGTTACATGGATTCTGACTTCCAAACTGATAGGGATAACAGTAAGTCTACCTCAGGTTTTGTGTTTACTTTGGGAGGTGGAGCCATTATATGGAGGAGTGTCCAGCAGAAATGCGTGGCGGACTCCACCATGGAAGCTAAGTATGTGGCAGCCTCTGAGGCGGCCGAAGAAGCTGTGTGGCTCAAGAACTTCCTGATGGACTTGGATGTGATTCTTGGTTTGCCCAGAACTATCACAATTTATTGTGATAATAATGGTGCAGTTGCAAACTCGAAGGAACCACGAGCCCATAAGGCTAGTAAACACATAGAGCACAAGTACCACCTGATACGAGAAATCACAAAAGAGGTAGAAGTTGCTGTCGCCTAGATTGCATCAGAGGATGAACTGGTAGACCCTTTCACTAAGGCCCTTCTAGCAAGAGCTTTGATAGGCATGTGGAGGAAAGGGGAATCAGATGTATGGCAGTATGAGGACAGTATAGTCTTTTAGTATAAGTGGGAGATTGTAGGGATGTATACTGAAAAGTCTATCTTTTCTATGAACATTTTTATTTTTGAAATAAGAATCACATGATCATTGTTTGCATATTTTTATGCATATTGTCTAATACGTTACATTGTAGATAACATGGTGTGTGGTGTCACATGGGAGATCATGTTATCAGCTCCTTGTAAAGTATAAGTAAATGCTCACAACCGAGATGGCTTTGGACAAACCATCGGAATGGTTGTAGTGTGATTTGGTGTTGGTTTGTCTTGACCATAGAATCACACTAGTGCACTTTGTGTGTATTGAGCAGGACCGACATAGAGATGATTCGATTTATTACTGACTACATAATCGAATCGGACCTCAGATATCATTTAGTACATGCTATTAATCTCAATATAATAACGGACACATATACTTAGTAGTCTTCTCTTTGATTTACCAATGAGCGAGATTTATAGATTAAATCGATAGACTCGGTAAGTTAGGAGATGATATTATTTATATGGTGTGCCGTTGATTATAGGAGGAAACCGTGTCCTATATATTAGGATGATGATGTCCCCTTGAGTAGCTCATAAGGTTAATCATGTAAACCCTGCAGGTGGACTTGGTCTGACATGATGAAAAGGTTGAGTGGTACTACTCAAAGAGTTAGATGTTGATTAATTAATGGTCAGTAAATTAATTAATCGACGGACATTCGAGATCTTAAACACGGGGAGAAAATGTACAAATAATATATGGAGCCCATATTATCATATGAGGGTTGGTGAGGTAGATCAATGATGAACCTTTAGTGGATTGGATCATCATTAGTGGATCGGACTTTATGTGGGCTTGATCCATGGGTGGCCAAGACCCAACTCCTCCTCATGGTCCCTAATGTAGCCTATTAACACCTCATGATGCTTAGATCCAATGGATAGAAACAAAACTCTAAGATCCATTGGTAGAGATTAAATCTCTAAGGTCCGACGGTTGAGATTAAATCTCTATTTTCGACGGTTGAGATTAAATCCCTAAAACCAATGGATGAGATTAATTCATGACTTATCCCTAACTCTATAAAAGGATGTCAAGGGAGTTGGCGTGACATTATTGATGAGAGCTAGGGTTTTTGGGCAGCAAGGAAGAGGAATCCTAGTTGAGATAGGATTAGGATTAGGGTTTGGAGGCAAGGGTGGCACAAAATAAGGAAGGTATTCTTCTCTTCTTCTTCCTCTTTTGGCCAACGTCCAGCACCTCTCCAGCCTCTTTTCCAGCCTTGGCCGGTGCCCAAAAACTCCCTTCTCCTTCTCCTTAGGTGGTGGAAACAAGATATAGGGCTTCCCTTGGTGTCTTGGTTGTTTTCCTCCATCTTCTCCTTCACCTAGTTGGCCGGCGGCAAGGATAGTTTTAGTTCCTTGTTAGTTGTTTCTAGAGAGGAGAAAAACCATGTTTCTATTCTTCCTCTTACTTTGGAAGAGCAAGGAAGGAAGATTTGCGATCTTGGAGCTTCGACTTTTGGTAGATCGTCGCCCACACGACGTCCAAAAGGAGGAAGGTCATACATTAGAAGATCAAGAGGTATATCTATTCTATCTTCTCTTTTGTTTATTGCTTGTATTTGTTTTTCAATTATAAGCATGTTATAAATCTGTAAATGGCTAAATAATACTTGGATCCCGAGCATAAACACGAAAACCGGCGATCCGGACATCGTGTATTCCGCGGCTACTCGTAGAATAGAGGATGGTCGCTTGAACAACTAGTTTGTTCAAGTGACCTCTCTAAACGAATGGCACGATGATGACTTGGTGGTTTGGGAAATCCCTTTTGTCTAGGATTAAATTTTTTTAATCCGGAGACATCGAAGGGATCGTCATGGTTAAGCTACCGAGGTGAAGTGGGAAGCGAAGTTTCCCCTCACGGACTCGATAAGCAAAACCCTTCAATTGGTATCAGAGCTTTCGGGCAAAACCTTAACTCTTTGCATGCAAATAACTATTATCTACATGGCATGACATACATGACATACATCTACATTTCACGACACGCATGACATAATGATATGCATCTAATGCAATTACATGACATACAATTATGGCATGTACAAAATTTCCTTATATGTCATAACTATTTATGGAAATAAAATATATTTAAGATTTGATTCCCAAAATCAAATCATGATTAAATTAGGAAATAAATTTCCAAATCTAATTACATATTTTATTTATGGAAGGTTTCAAATAAGGAAAGTCAAATTTAATTTAGGAAACAAATTTCCTAAATTGTCAAAACTATTTATGGAAATAAAATATATTTTAGATTTGATTTCCCAAATCAAATCATGATTAAATTAGGAAACAAATTTCCAAATCTAATCAAATATTTTATTTATGGAAAGTGATAATTTCCATAAATACTTCTAGTTTCCAAAAGTAGAAGATTTCCATAAATACTTCTAAACTTTCTAAATTTACAAAATTTCCATAAATACTTCTAAACTTTCCAAAAGTAGAAAATTTTCATAAATACAATTATGACTATTGCAAAATAATTTTACGATTATGTCAAAACACAACCTGGGCTCTGATACCATTGTTGGGTTTCCGACACCGCGACGAGTGTGTGTTCGAACATGTTTCATAAACATGTGCACAATGGAAGAATTAAAAAGCAATAAATCTAATTTATTACAACACACACATCACACGCATGCATAGTACAACATGTGTAGACATAATCGTAAATTCAAATTTTGCAATAAAAGGAAATTACTTTAGTTATTATACTTGACGTATCATGTGCAGCGGGAATGATATCAACCACTCTCGCTAGAATCGCCTCTATCTGTATCCACGTCGAGTATCGTTGGGATGACTTCACAAAACCACGAGCCTCATCTTCATAGGAGTCACTAGCCTCGTGTTGAAGACGATGTGATCGAGAGAAGATAACAATCCGAATCAAAATTCGGATTAGAAATTGAGTCCCCAAAACTCGCTTCTCTGGAGAGGTATTCGTCAACTGAATGATGAATCCTTCATCCTCCACCTATGAGGATTGTCAGAGATTGAATCCTTGGTAAAGTAGCCACTATTAGAGCTCAAAACGTCGTCCAAATGATGCTCCAACATGAAAGAAAGAAGTTGTCTAGAAAATTGGACAGCTTGGTGGAGGTGTTGCGCCGACCAAAAGAAGGATGGCTGGCTGCACCTTGGTCACCGGAGCCAAGGGAAGACACCGGAGGGTCGCTGGAGGATCACTGGAATAAGCTTGGACATTGACAGCAAGGTGGACGGTGGCACAAAGGCTGGCGGCGTGGGCTGCTTCGGCAGCGGCAAGGAGAAGAGAGGGAGAGGGGTTGGGCGGATAGGTTTTCCAACACATAAGTTATCCACGAAAAACCTTAAGCCATGTTTTTATAGAGAACACATTCTCCTAACGGTTATTGGTTCATAACCAAAAACCTGTTAACCCGCTCTAATAACTTAAGTTAAAATAAACCAAACCGCATTGGTCTATTTTAAGTTAAAACGAACCGAACCTATTTTGGTTCATTTGTTTAAAACAAACCAAACCCCTTTGGTTTATTCTTCACCATTGGATTAGAACCAAACCAATTTAGTTCATCCATCATGTCTTCATAAGACACGACCCATCCATGCTTCCATTGCGACTGAAACAATTTCATGCTCGCTCCTTATTTGGTCCAACCAAATCTAGTTTCTCTCGGTCTAAGAATCTCATTCTCAAGCTCGTTTTAAATCCTTCGGATTACGCTCATTGTACGTGTGACCAAATAGGTTTCCGATTTATGTTGGCTGTCTATAATTAACCATTAATTATAGAATGAGCATGAGTGGCACCTAGTAGTACATCATGATCCCCAATTAACCAAAAAATCAACGGTTGATTCCAGAACCATTTTTTAAACCCTTCAGCAGCTATAATGATTCGTGTCTCATTCCCTTCACTCATCTTATACCCACTTGGTTTAGGACATGGTCTATAGTGTCAGTCCCCACTAGGCTGACTATGTGACACCTAGCCCAAGTATCATTTCCTCGTCCTACGGATTCTAGTTACTATAGAGGATTCGGAGGACGCTAGAGGGAGAGGGGGGTGAATAGCGTTTCGATGCTCGATGGAATTCATTCGTGATGCTTGCTACAAATGATTAGTGCACAGTGGAAATAAAGCAATAACAATATACAAACACACAAACACAACTATATAACGTGGTTCGGAACCGAATGGTTCCTACTCCATGGATTGGGCTCGTAAGAGCCCTAGCGATTCCAATCACACACCACTACTAAATAAACTCCTTCTCGACACAAGTCGATGAAGGGAGAAACTTCGCTTCCCACTTCAACTCAGTCGCTTGTTCATGGCGATCCCATCTATGTCCCAAGATTAAAAAATTAATCCTTGACAAAGAGGGATTACCCAAGCAACCGATCCATCGTCGTGCTATACGAATAGAGTGGTCACTTGAACAAACTTGTTGTTCAAGCGACCTACCTCTTTCTTCTTTTTTTTTTGATGAAAGGTAAATATATATCATCAAAGAAAAGCACAATCATACAAAAGCTCGGGACACATGCTCATGTCATGTCTGACGAAGTGTCAGATCTGAGCTGTTTCCGAGGGGGGGTGTACATATGCTCTCATGGGTACCTCATCTCTCATATGTACTAGCTCTCTCATGAGTACATTAAACCATACACCAAACCATCCATGTCCTACTCCTGTGCGTAGCGTAGGTGCGTCTACCGTGCTACTCTATCCCGCCCACGGGTATTATCCTCTTGCATCCGCCTCTCCATGTGTACCTCCTCGCTCTATCCACCTCGCATGGTGTCCCTTCAACCATTTGTCGCTTTTAGCAAGTGATCGGCCATTAATGGATTTGCCTTGTCTTTACCGTAGTCGTTTGCTACAGACTAGATAGGCCTTTTAGGTGGGCCTATTCACCTCTAGTAGGCTTATTTGCCAAGCCTCAGCCATAAAAATGGATTTGTAGTATCTTTACTGTAGTCGTTTGCTACGGACTAGATAAGCCATTATGGGCGGCCTATTCACCCTAAAAAAAAATTTTTTTTCTAGGCGCTACAGTGCCCTGGCCGCAAGGAGCGCATCCTGCTACTTGGATTAAGTTGGAGTTGGACCGCTCTGCTGCTAGACCGCCCTGACCGTGCCTTGGCTCAATGCTCTGGTAGTGTCTTGAAGTAGTGCCCTGGTGTCTTGGAGCAGCACCTTGAACCTCTCGGTGAACGATGAGTCTTGCCCTAGTGCAGCACCCTGGTACAGTGCCCTGGCATGAAAAGTGCCCTGGTATGGTGCCCTGCGATCCACCTTGTGGTTGGGGAAACTGCCCTGAAGTGTCAATGAAGCGCCCCTAGCTATGGTGAATGCACCCTGGAAGGTTAAATTGAGGCTAAGGAAAACACTGCCCTGACTGGCACAGTGCCCTGGCACAGTGCCCTATGATCCACCCTGTTGCTCCGCCCTGGACTTGGGGAAACTGCTTCGGCTATAGTGAAAGAACCCTGGAAGGTTGAATTGAGGCTAAGGAAAACATTACCCTGATTGGCACAGTGCCCTGTGATCCACCCTATTGCTCCGCCCTGGACTTGGGGAAACTGCTCCAGCTCAGGTGAAAGTGCCCTGGAAACGCTAAAGAACAAAATGCCCTGATTTTTTACGAGGGAAAGTGCCCGCCTCAGGGGGAAAGTGCCCTGGCCAGAAGTGCCCTGGAAACGCTAAAGAACAAACTTTTTTTTTTTAACAGTGCCCTGGCCAGAGACAAAGTGCCCTGGCCAAGGGAAAGTGCCCTGGCCGAGGGGGAAAGTGCCCTGGCCAGAAGTGCCCTGACCAAGGGTGGAAAAGAAAGTGCTCTATCCAAGGGGGGGAAAGTGCCCTGGCCAAGGGGGTAAGGAAGTACCCTGGCCAGAGACAAAGTGCCCTTCCCAAGGGAAAGTGCCCTAGCCAAGGGGGAAAGTGCCCTGGCCAGGAGTGCCCTTGCCAAGGGAGAAAGTGCCCTGTCCAAGGGGGGAAAAGGAAAGTGCCCTGTCCAAGTGGGAAAGTGCCCTGGCCAAGGGGGGAAAAGGAAAGTCCCTATCAAAGTGGGAAAGTGCCCTAGCCAGGGGGGGGGGGGGAAGTGCCCTGGTCAAGGGGAAAGGAAAGTGCCCTGCCCAAGGGAGAAAAGAAGGTGTCCTGGCCAAAGGAGAAGTGCTCTGGCAAAGGGCCAAAGTGCCCTGGTCAAAACGGGTGGGGGGGGGGGGGGGGTTCCCTATTCAAGGGAGAGAGGAAAGTGCCCTAGCCAAAGGGAAAAGGCCAAGAGGGAAAAGGAAGTGCCCTGACAATAAGTGAAGTGTCCTGGCTAGAGACGGGTGCCCTGTCCAGGGGGGAGAAAGGAAAGTGCGATGGTGCTCTAATATGGGGAGAAAGTATTCTAGATTAAGGAAAAAGGAGAGGGGAACTGCCCTGGAAAAGGTTAGGGGATGAGGAAAAACTGGCCTGAGGCGCTAGGGAACAAAGGAAAGAGGGAGTCTAGCAAGAGGGGTAGGGAGAAAACAAGGGGGAAACTGTCCTAGGGAAAATTTAGGTACTGGGGTGAGGGGAGGAAGGAGCTATTAGCAGGTAGAAAATTGTCCTAGCAATGATTGAAAACACAATTGGAAGTGGAAAAAGAAACAAAAACCGAAAGGAAAAGAAAGAAAGAAAAGGGGGGGGGGGGATTGCCTTCACGTGATTCCCGGTGGAAATTGGATCTTGTTATGTTCCACTGCTCTGAAAACATGTATCTGCACCTTCCTGAAAATCATATCAACATGAAATTTCAGCCCTTCAAAATGGCAGGAGTTCCAGCTTCTCCATATCAAATGGATCATCACTACCATACAATACATACAATATACAAAGAAACAAAAGGAAAGCAAAACAAGAATTATACCTCTTGTTTACCTCAAGGTCTTCTATCGTATGTCCTATCCTCCTCTTGGACGTTGTGTGGGCAACGATCTTCCAAGAGTTGAAGCCTCCTAGATCATGATCTTCCTTTCCTTTCTCACTCTGAACAAAAGGAAGAAAATAAGCTCTCTTCTTCTCCTATCTAGTTCCGGACACAATCCCTTTGGAGAAAGTTCAAGCCACCTTCTCCTCTTTGTTGTTGCCGCCGGCCACCAAGGAAAGGGAGATGGAATTGCCGGCCAAGATGGATATCTTGCCGGCGGCCAAAGGAGAAAAGGAAAGGCTGGCACCGCCGACCCTGGGAGAAGATGGTGGTGTGCCGACAAAGAGAGAGAAACCAAGGAAAACAAACCTTAAACCCTCTTGGGACGTCGGCCAACGATACAAAACCCTAACACCACTTCTCCTTCTTGCCGCCCAAGCCAAACCCTAACCCTAGCATCCAAAACCATTAGTTGTCGCCCAAGCCCTAGCCATCCTTTTATAGAGTTAGGCTTAAGCCTCCTTTTAATCTCCACCGTCAAATCTAGAGATTTAATCTCAACCGTCGAATCTAGAGATTTAATCTCCACTGTCGAATCTAGAGATTTAACCTCCACCGTCGGATCTAGAGTTCCATTTTCCACCATCGGATCTAGGCTTCATGAGGGTTTTAATAGGTTACAATAGGGACCATGAGGAGGAGTTGGATCTTGGCCACCCAATGGATCAATCCTACATAAAGTCCGATCCATTAATGATTATCCATTCCACTAGAGGATTATCATTGATCTACCTCACCAATCCCCATAAATAAATATGGGCTCCATATATTAATTGTACAAATATCTCCCCGTGTTTAAGATCTCGAATGTCAGTCAATTAATTAATTTACTGATAATTAATTAATCAACATCTAACTCCATGAGTTGTACCACTCAACCTTATCACCATGCCGGACCAAGTCCACCTGCAGGGTTTACATGATGAACCATATGAACTCCTCAAGGGGACATCATCATCCTAATATATAGGACACGATTTCCTCCTATAATCAATGACACACCATATAAATAATATCATTTCCCAACTTACCGAGCCTATCGATTTAATCTATAAATCTCGCCCATTGGTAATTCAAAGAAATAAATACTAAGTACATGTGCCCCTTATTATATTGGGATTAAGAGCATGTACACCATAATATCCGAGGTCTGATTCAATTTTGTAGTCAAGACAAACCAATACCAAGTCGGTCCTACTCAATACACACAAAGTGTACTAGTGTAATTCTATGGTCAAGACAAACCAATACCAAATCACACTATAACCATACCAATGGTTTTTCCAAAACCATCTCGGTTGTGAGCCCTTACTTATACTCTACAAAGAACTAATAACATGATCTCCCGTGTGACACTACACACCATGTTATCTACAATGTAATGTATTAGAAAATATGCATAACCATAAATATGCAAACAATGATCATGTGATTCTTATTTAAAAAAAAAAGATGTTCATACAAAAGATAGACTTTTCAGTATACATCCCAACAATCTCCCACTTATACTAAAAGACTATACAGTCCTCATACTACCATACATCTAATTCCCATTCCCTCCACATGCCTATCAAAGCTCTCGCTAGAAGGGCCTTAGTGAAAGGATCTACTAGGTCATCCTTTGATGCAATCTAGGCGACAAAAACTTCTACCTCCTTTACAATCTCTCGTATCAGGTGGTACTTGCGCTCTATGTGTTCACTTGCCTTATGGGCTTGTGGTTCCTTCGAGTTTGTAACTGCACCAATGTTATCACAATAAATTGTAATAGTTTTGTGAAAACCAGGAATCACATCCAAGTCCATCAAGAAGTTCTTGAGCCATACAGCTTCTTTGGCAGCCTCAGAGGCCGCCACATACTCAGCTTCTATGGTGGAGTCCACCACGCATTTCTACTTGACACTCCTCCATACAATGTCTCCACCACCCAAAGTAAACACAAAACCTGAGGTTGACTTACTGTTATCCCTATCTAATTGGATGTCGGAATCTATGTAACCCACAAGGAGTAATTGATCTGCCTGGTATATTAGCATATAATCCCTAGTCCTTCTCAGGTACTTTAATATATGCTTTACTGCAGTCCAATGTCCCTATCCTGGATTACTCTGATATCTGCTAATCATGCCCACGACAAAGAAGATATCCAGTCTCGTACATAACATAGCATACATGAGGCTTCCTACTGTCGAAGCATAAGGAATCGCCTTTATCTCCTCTATCCCCTTTGATGCTCTAGGACACATCTCTTTAGATAAAGGTACTCCATGCCTAAAAGGTAGAAAACCTTTCTTGGAGTTCTGCATGCTAAAACGAGCCAAAATGGTGTCTATGTATGAAGCTTGAGATAAGCACAACATCTTTTTCCTGCGATCCCTTATAACCTTGATCCCAAGGATGTGTCCCACTTCTCCCAAGTCTTTCATATCAAACTGTTTGGACAACCATACTCTTACGTCCGATAACACCTTGACATTGTTGCCAATTAACAAAATGTCATCTACGTATAGTGCAAGAAATACCACTACATTTCCGTCACATCTCTTGTATACACAAGACTCATCCGGACTTTGAATAAATCCATAAGATTGGATTACTTCATCAAAGTGGATGTTCCAAGATCTCGAAACTTGCTTCAATTTATAAATGGACCAATTAAGCTTGCACACAAGATGCTCTTTGCCCTTTGAAATGAATCCTTCTGGTTGCTTCATATAGATGTTTTCCTCAAGACTTCCATTAAGGGAAGTTGTCTTGACATCCATCTGCCATACCTCATAATCCATATGAGTAGCAATACATAAGAGAATTCAGATAGACTTAAGCATGGCTACCAGTGAAAAGGTCTCCTCATAATCGATACCCTCTTTCTGAGTATACCCTTTCGCAATAAGCCTTGATTTGAAGGTCTCAGCCTTCCCATCTATTCCTCTCTTTCTTTTGTAGATCCACTTGCATCCAATGGGTTTTACATCATTGGGTGATTCTACTAGCTCTCAGACCAGATTTAAATCCATAGATTCTATCTCAGAATTCATCGCACTTTGCCAAGATACCGCATATTTATCTTGGATTGCCTCATCATATGTCTAGGGATCAGGTTCATGTTCTCCAGGGACCAAATCAGAAGATTCTTCCAAGAACATAAATCTATCAGGTTGTCTAACAACCCTCCCACTACGACGAGGTATCACTTGTGTATCCTCTGTGACACGTGGTGCAGTCACTTGTGGTATATCCTCTTGTACCGGTGGTACTGAAGTAGTGACTTCCCCTCTTAATTCCTTCAGAACAATCTTACTCATGGGCTTGTGGTTCATCACATAGTCTTCCTCTAGAAATCTGACATTCGTGCTAACGATCACCCTCTGATATCTAGGATTATAAAACAAACCACCTTTCATTCCTCTAGGATAGCCAACGAATATGCACACTTCTGTATGAGGTTCCAACTTACCAGCATCTGCCTTCAGCACATGTGCTAGACTCCCTAAATCCGAATATGTCTCAGACTAGGCTTTCACCCAGTCCACAATTTTGTGGGAGTAGAAGACACTGATTTAGATGGTACCAAGTTTTGAATATACACTACCGTATCTAGAGCATACCCCCAGAACGAATCTGGGAACTCAGAATAACTCATCAATGATCTAACCATCTCCATAAGAGTCATATTCCTTCGCTCCGCTACACCATTCTTCTGGGGTGTGCCAGGTGCAAACAATTGGATTGAATCCCAGCCTCTGATAAGTAATTCCTAAACTCTCCCAAGAGGTACTCACCACGACAATCAGATCGTAGTGTCTTGATACTTTTACCTTAACATTTCTCCACATCAGCCTTGAATTCTTTGAACCTGTCAAAGCATTCAGACTTGCGGCGCATCAAGTAAATGTATCCATATCTTGATTAATCATCCATAAAAGAGACAAAATATTCAAAACCACCTCTTGCCTGGATAGACATAGGACCACACAAATCAAAATGAACCAATTCCAACACATCTTGTCCTTAAAAGGCCTCTTGGTCATTTTACCTTCCAAGCAAGATTCGTAGGTTGGGAAATCCTCCACCATTAATGAACCCAGAGGTCCATCAGTTATCAACCTTTGAATTCTACTTAGAATAATATGCCCTAACCTTAGATGCCAAAGATATGTTTGGTTCATTTTCGAAGGTTCTTTTGTTTTATTAGAATTAGAAGATGAGTTATTTACTTCTATTTGAATCGTGGGAGCTTTTAGTTCAAGGATATATAAATTTCCTATCAATGCACCACAATAGATAATCTCCCTATTCCTTTTTATAACAACTTTGTCATTAAAAGAAATAGAATATCCATCCAAAATAATTTAGAAATCAAAATCAAATTATTTCTAAATAAAGGTAGATAAAGGAAATTTCTCATAACCAAAATTTTATTTCTATCAAAAGACAAATAAACATATCCCACTGCAATAGCCGCCACTTTAGTAGCATCGCCCAAGTAAATGGTAATCTCCCCCTCAATTAGTCGTCTGGTTTCCTGGAACCCATGCAAAGTATTACAGACATGATCAATGGCTCCCGTATCTACACACCAGGTTCCGATAGATAACACCACTAAACATGTTTCAATGACTAGACCAATAGGTAGAGACTGGAGAATGATATTGACTTGGGTTTCCCCTTCGATCTCAACTCCAAGGACTTCCAACTCATTCAAATGAGCCATCATCTTGAGAACATGATCTCTTTGTTGGAATGTATATTGAAAAGTCTATCTTTTGTATGAACATCTTTATTTTGAAATAAGAATCACATGATCATTGTTTGCATATTTTTATGGTTATGCATATTGTCTAATACATTGCATTGTAGATAACATGGTGTGTGGTGTCACACGGAAGATCATGTTATTGGCTCCTTGTAAAATATAAGTATAGGCTCACAACCGAGATAACTTTTGACAAACCATTGGTATGGTTGTAGTGTGATTTGGTATTGGTTTGTCTTGACCATAGAATCACACTAGTACACTTTGTGTGTATTGAGCAGGACCGACTTAGAGGTGATTCGATTTATTGCTGACTACATAATTGAATCGGACCTCAAATATTATATTGTACATACTCTTAATCCTGATATAATAGCGGGAACATATACTTAGTATTCATTTCTTTGATTTACCAATGGGCGAGATTTATAGATTAAATCGATAGGCTCGGTAAGTTGGGAAATTATAATATTTATATGGTGTGTCGTTGATTATAGGAGGAAACAATATCCTATATATTAGGATGATGATGTCCCCTTGAGAAGCTCATAAGGTTCATCATGTAAACCCTGCAAGTGGACTTGGTCCGGCATGATGAAAAGGTTGAGTGGTACTACTCATGGAGTTAGATGTTGATTAATTAATGGTCAATAAATTAATTAATCGATGGACATTCGAGATCTTAAACACGGGGAGGAAATGTACAAATAATATATGGAGCCCATATTATCATATGGGGGTTGGTGAGGTAGATCAATGATAATCTTTTAGTGGATTGGATTATCATTAATGGATCGGACTTTATGTGGGCTTGATCCATTGGGTGGCCAAGATCCAACTCCTCCTCATGGTCCCTATTGTAGCCTATTAATACCTCATGATGCTTAGATCCAATTGATGAAAACAAAACTCTAGATCGAAAGGTAGAGATTAAATCTCTAGATCCGACGGTTGAGATTAAATCTCTAGATCCGACAGTTGAGATTAAATCCCTAGAACCAATGGTGGAGATTAAAACAAGGCTTATCCCTAACTCTATAAAAGGATAAGAGGGGGTGGGCGGCAAGGAGGAATCCCATTAGAGATAGGATTAGGGTTAAGGTGGGTGGCAAGCTTGGAGATTAGGGTTTGGGGTTGGCGGCACCAAATAAGGAAAGCTTTTCCTTATCTTCTTCTTCTTCCTTGTTGGTCGACACCCATACAACCCTTCTCCCTTGGCCGACGTCCAAAGCTAGCTCTTCTCCTCTCCTTGGCCAGTGGAAACAAGGCTTAGGGTCCTCCCTTGGAGCTCTTGGCCATCATCCATCCTTCTCATCCCTTTTCCTTGTTGGCCGGCGGTAAGCATCTTGCTTGGTGCTTGTTGGTTGGCTAAAGGAAGGAGAAGGGTCTTTTTTCTATACTTCCTCTTGTTCGAAGTGAGCATGGAAGGAAGATTGGTGATCTAGGAGTTTCGACTTTTGGTAGATCGTCGCCCACACGACGTTCAAAAGGAGTTTCCAGTTTTGTGTGTTTAGGATTCAGTTACTTTTATGCACTTTTCATATATTATATATTCTAGATAATAGAAGGATATGCGTAGGTTAACTCTTTGGTTGCAGGCATAGGATCCAACTATTATGGCCATATGTGTGTATGTGATTGTATGTGTGTAATTGTATATTTTGTTGAATCCTCGGGGTTGACGAGGCTAGTATTTAATTTTTGTAAATTAGATACGACATTGTTTAGCCACTCTTTCTATTTTAGTTTACTTTCCATCTAGATTTCATGTACACTCCCTCGTAGAGTATAGGATTGATGGATTTAAATTAAAATATTTTTCCTCGGCTCGGATCTCCGGATGGCTTGTACATGGCGTAGGGAGGAGCGGACGAGATGGCGATACGATGGGAGACATATTGAAGACAAAAGCCATAATAGTTGAAAAATATTTATGTTTCATATTTATTGCTTATTGTTTGATATGCATGTCGTAGGCTAGAAAATTCCTCAATTTCAAATTACTAAGTGGGAGAGGGAAATTTTTATAAATTCCCACATCCTCCATTACAATTTGACATGTGATGCAAACAAACTTGTGCGTCAGCTCTGAGTGCCTTCCTCCCCATCGGATGAGTTTGTTTGCGGATCACAAGGTCGAATATGGTTATAGGGAATTATTAAGGAGCGTGTGTACTTCCCCATCGGAAGGCACATAACCCGAGATAATTACCTTGGTACCGAGTAATGGTGAACACTTAGATACAAATATAAGTATCCTCCCCATCGGAGTCACTACTTTTATTTGTAGGGCTAAAGAGGAACCAACTATTAATTTTACTTGTCAAAAAGTTAGGTTGACAAGATAGTAAAATTAATGGGTAAAACCTCCTCTTACAAATGTAGAATTCGTATACGTCCACACTATCGTGGCATACGATATTCTCAGTGTTTTGAGGTGTTGGTTGGTTTTAAAATATTATTGTTTGAGGAATCAATAATTTTTTGAAATCTAATGTTTTGATCTATGTGATTCTTAGGTTTTCTTTCAAAATGTCTTTCAACCCGCTTGCTGTGATACTGAAAGAGAATAAACATACTGGACCCAACTATGTTGATTGGAAGAGAAATCTTGACATTGTCTTGACTGTTGAGGAATACAAATATGTACTCTTTGAAGAGTGCCCTCCTAAGACTACAGATGATTCTGGGGAAAAGGAGAAGGAGAGTTATAAGAAGTGGATCAAGGCCGATGAGATGGCACGGTGTTACATTTTGACATCTATGTCAAATGTACTACAACATCAGCATCAAGCCATGCCCACTGCTTATGACATGATGCTCAATCTCAAAGATCTTTTTGGACACCAGAATCGAGCTGCAAGGTAGGAAGCCATGAGGAACTTGATGACGACCACCATGATCGAGGGAACACCCGTGAGGGATCATGTTCTCAAGATGATGGCTCATTTGAATGAGTTGGAAGTCCTCGGAGCTGAGATCGATGGGGAAACTCAAGTCGATATCATTCTCTAGTCTCTACCTAGGAGTTTTGAGCAGTTTCGCCTGAACTACAATGTGAACAAGAGGTTGTATTCATTGGCGGAGCTTCTGACAGAACTCCAGACGGCAGAGGGGCTATTTCGTCAGAGTGCTCAGGCGCATGCCATGGTGACCCAAAAGGTTTCTACTTCTAAGCCGAAAGGCAAGAAGAAGAAGAAACAAGCTGGGGCAAAGGCGGTGGGAGGAACTCAGGGAGGAGTGAAGAAGCTGAAAGGCAAGTGCTTCACTTGTAAGCAGACTGGACACTGGAAGAAGGACTGCACCAACCACAAGCAGAACAAAGGTATATCTTTTGGTCTAGTCATTGAAACATGTTTAGCGGTGTTATATACTGGCACCTGGTGTGTAGATATGAGAGCCACTGATCATGTCTACAATACTTTGCAGGGGTTCTAGGAAACCAGACAACTGGCTGAGGGGGAGATTACCGTATACTTGGGCGATGCCACAAAGGTGGTGGTTGTTGGAGTGGGAGACGTTTATTTATCTTTTGAGAAAAATAAAGTTTTGGTTCTTAAGAATTGCCTTTATGTACCATTATTTAGAAAGAATTTAATTTCGATTTCTAAATTGTTTATGGATGGATATTCTATTTCTTTTAATGACAGAGTTGTTATAAAAAGGAATAGGGACATTATCTGTTCGGGTGCATTGATAGGAAATCTATACACACTTGAACCAAAAGCTCCCATGATGCAAATAGAAGTTAATAACTCATCTTTTAATTCTAATAAGAGAAAAGAACCTTCGAAGATGAACCAAACATATCTTTGGCATCTTAGGCTTGGTCATATTTGTAACGCCCGTAAAATTTCTAACAATTTTACAAAATTTTTTGGCTTTACGATAATGAGCTTTATGTGGGCCTTTTTCAAAAATAAAAGAAAATAAGCCAAAAAGAGATGCAAGGCCGAGGAATTGAACCCCAAACCTCTAGAGATAGCCAAGCCCTATAGATGCACCAACTAACCAGAAGCCCAATAGGATTATATCATTAGAGGAATAGGGGAAATTATGGTTAAGTGTAAGGGAGATCAAGGGACTCTTCAAATGAATAAATAGGGGGAATGAGGGGGCATGAGTTATCAAAACTTCATTTCTCCTCCTCTTCCTCTTCCTCACCGAATTCTAGAGCTCTCTCTTCATCCTTTGGCCGAACCCCATCCAAGCAAGGAGAAGGCTAGGATTTGGTTTTCCTTAGGCATCTTCCCTGTAACGCCCGCCCTTATCTGCTCTCAGGGCGGCGCTACTTTTACCCCTTTCTTTTTTTTTCTTTTAAAATATAATACACATGGATCATTTCACCATTTACTTAAGCATGTTATCATGGCATAAACCTTCTTTTCTACATGCATCACCTATCTTATTCATAGTTAGCATGTTACCATATCTTATCTCATTTCATAACATGCCCATCATAAGGATCCATTCGTGAGTTCTATCATATCAACTTTCTTAAGTAATTGAACAATAACATAACTAAGCAATATCCAACATGGTACTAATAATTCACAAGTCTTATAAGCGGAAGCAAGGTCTTAAGTTGTTAATTGAGCATATAAATATAAGCAGATAGTAGTAGGGTCTTTCTCCACCATGCCACTATCACACACACTGGGCCCTTCCTGCTACCTCCTCTAGTTCAGGTTTCCTTGATCTGCAGTATATGGACAACATAAACTATAAGCATAAAGCTTAGTAAGATTCTTGCCTACTCACAAAAAAACACGAACTTCATCAAGCAATTAGAAACATAAGCATGCTAGCATAAATGGCCTAAGTATTCCATAGTAACACTAATCAACAACATACCATGTAATGAAACCTAAGCATGACATAGAGTTTACATCAGCATGCTAAGCATAATTAACACCAAGCAGGGCATAATCTAAACATAAGCATTCATGATATAAATCTTAGACATGCAGGAAGTACATAAACCCCAAATGTTCTTACTATAAGCATTATAACTTAGTAAAATCTAACATGCTTCAAGAACATAATCATAAGCATTTTTAACTTGAGCATAAACATTTATAATGACATAAATCCTAGACATGCATAAGGCACAAAATCACAAGTATTCTTAAACTACTGCAAGCATCATAACTTCATAGAGTCTAACATGCATAAAGGACATAATCATAAGTATTTTTAACTTGAGCATAAACATTTATAATGATATAAATCCTAAACATGCATAAGGTACATAATCACAAGCATTCTTAAACTACTGTAAGCATCATAACTTCATAGCATCTAAAATGCATAAAGGACATACTCATAAGCATTTTTTTTTTACTTGAGCATAAACATTTATAATGATATAAATCCTAAACATGCATAAGGTACATAATCACAAGAATTCTTAAACTACTATAAGCATCATAACTTCATAGCATCTAAAATGCATAAAGGACATACTCATAAGCATTTTTTTTTTACTTGAGCATAAACATATATAATGGCATAAATCCTAAACATGCATAAAGCACAAAATCACAAGTATTCTTAAACTACTGTAAGCATCATAACTTCATAGCATCTAAAATTCATAACAGACGAGTTCGTAAGCATTCATAATCTTTAACATAAGCATACACAATTTCATAAAAGTCTTTTCTTTTCAAAACATATACATATAGATACTTCAATATCATCATAACTTGTTTGGAGGCCCCAGGTAAAGTACCACATAATGCGCGTTCCCTAATAGGCTGGGGTAGCGAGCCACCAGACCTACCAGAGCAAGACCTCTTACGTCTTACCAGGGCAAGACCTCTTACGTCTTCTTATGTCCCTATGGATTTGATTAACGACCACCTGACGGGTCGGGTACTTAACCTCTTACAAAGTAAAATACTTAATTCCTTTATTTTCTTGTCATAGTATAAAGAATTCTCTTGATCCCCCAACATAAAAAGGGAAGCATCTTAATCTTATCTTGTCATAAGGAGAGCTCTTGATCCCTACTTGAAAGGGAAGCATCTCCACTTTATCTTATCTTAAGGAGAGCTCTTGATCCCTACTTGAAAGGGAAGCATCTCCATCTTATCATAAGGAGAGCTCTTGATCCCTACTTGAAAGGGAAGCATCTCCATCTTATCATAAGGACACATGCATTCATAACATAAGAGTACCCTAAAGGGGTCCTAAAGTATAAACATGTTCATCACACAAGCATATTGCGTGGCACATTACACCATAAACATGTAGCATGTTTCTTAGGCATATTCAAGGCATATTAAATCATAAAAACATGTTCATCACCTAAGCATATTTCATGGCACATTACATCATAACATGTAGCATGTTTCCTAGGCATATTCAAGGCATATTAAATCATAAAAAAACATGTTCATCACCTAAGCATATTTCATGGCACATTACATCATAACATGAAGCCTATTTCTTTGGCATATTCATGGCATATTAATCACAAAGCATGTTCATCACCTAAAACTCCTACATGAGGCATACAACATCCCCTAGTTCCCTTAGAAGCCTTTTTCTTGCAACCCTAACCCTAGTTTCCTTGGTTGGCCGAAACTTGTGAAGGGCTCAAGCTTGGGTTTGTCCCCTAAAATTCATTCACGAAGCCTTATAACCTATCATAGTATCCTTAGAAATATTTTCATGCAACCCTAACCCTGATTTCATGGTTTGGCCGAAACTTGTAGGGTTAAGATCTTTGGATTTTTATCACCTAAATCTATTCGTAGGCATATATCATAACCTAACTTCATAAGGGAGCTCTTCATGAAACCCTAACCCTAAACCCTTGGTGGCCCAAACATATAGGGTTAAAACCCTTGGACTTTTGTTACCTAAGGATCCCTACTTGGAGCATACAACATATAAAAGGTTTCCCTAATAGCATATTCCATGAATCCTAGCCCAAGACATTAGTTGGCCGAACATATGAAGCTCCAAACTCTTATTCTTTCATGTAATTCATCCTACAAAACTAATATACTGCAGGTGAGGAAATCTTACATCCTTCGCTTTGCTTTTTAGTTGGAAGATGACCTAATGGAAGCCAACCCTAGCCTTCTTCTTGCTTGGAGGGATTTCGGCCAAAGGTGCAAATGGAGAGGGGGAGCAAGGTGGTTTCGGTGAGGATGAAGAGGAGAGGAAGAAGTGGCCAAATGGGAACTTCCTTCTTCTTTATAAAGGGAGGAAGGGAAGTTCCTCTTTTCTTTTCCATGCCCCTTCATTTACCCTCATCACCCTTATCTATAATTCCCCTCTTCTCTTAATGATGTAATCCTATTGGGCTTATGGTTAGGGGGTGCATCTATAGGGCTTGGCTATCTCTAGAGGTTTGGGGTTCAATTCCTAGGCCTTGCATCTCTTTTTGGCTATTTCCTTTTATTTTCGGAAAACCCCCATAAAGCCCATTATCGTAAAGCCAAAAATCCTCGTAAAATTGCTGGAGACTTTTTACGGGCGTTACAATCCCTCATACCTTGTAAAAGTTTTGTCCTCGAAACTTAAAACAATTCTGGGTACTTCTGCTTCATGTCCTCCTCTCGTTCCCAGGTAGCTTCCTCGTATCGTTGATTCTGCCACATGACCTTTACTAAGGGCACCTCTTTGTTCCTTAGCCTCTTGACTTCTCGGTCTAGTATCTGGATAGGCCGACTTTTCATACTCAGGTCCTCTTGAACTGGTACAGTTTGTGGCTCGATCACTTGGTCCACACTGGATAAGCATTTCTTGAGCACAGAGACATGGAACACGTCGTGTATAGCCGACATCTCTTGTGGCAGCTCCAGCTTGTAAGCTACCTTGCCCACTCTTTGCAATATCGGATACGGTCCTACGTAGCGTGGATTCAGTTTACCCTTCCTTCCGAATCTCATCACTCCCTTCATAGGGGTCACTTTGAGGAATACCAGGTCCCCGACTTCAAATTCTAACGGTCTACGCTGCATATCCGCATAACTCTTTGTCGGCTCGATGCGATTTCGATTCTCGACGGATATTCATATAGCTGTGGGTGGTATTGTCAATAATATCGGACCGAAAACCCATTTCCCTCCTTTCACCACCCTCGTACCAATAGATAGGAGACCTGCATCTCCTCCCGTACAGAGCTTCATATGGTGCCATTCCAATAGTAGCCTGGTAACTATTGTTGTAAGCAAATTCTGCCAAGCACAAATATCGGCACCAGCTCCCCTTAAAGTCTAGGGCACAAGCCCGCAACATATCTTCCAACACCTGGTTCACTCTCTCGGTCTGACCGTCGGTCTGAGGATGAAACGCAGTGCTGAATCTCAACTTAGTGCCAAGAGCCTTCTGAACACATTCCCAGAAATGGGAGGTAAAACGGCCATCACGGTCAGAAATAATAGCCTTAGGCACTCCATGTAATTTGATAATTTCCTTGACATATAATTGCTCGCCGAATAGGTCATCTTAATTGCCAGGAAATGGGCAGACTTTGTCAACCGGTCTATGATTACCCATATAGCATCGTAACCATTTGTTGTCTTGGGCAATCCCGAGATAAAATCCATAGATATTTCTTCCCATTTCCACTCTGGAATCAGTCCATTGCGGTAATCCCCGGGTTTACGGTGTGCCTTCACCTTCGGCAGGTCGGACAAGTCGACGCATCGAGCCACATCCCTTTTCATGTCGGACCACCAAAATTTATCCCTTAAGTCCTGATACATTTTGTTAGATCCAGGATGCATGGTATAAGGTGTTCTGTGGGATTCCTCGAGTATCTTCTTCCGTAATTCCGGATCGTTCGGAATGCATAGGCGGTCCTGGAAGTATAATACTCCCGTACATGCGCAGAATCCATTATCCCTTCCTTCGGACTTCTGCTTTGATTTTCTGGATGTCAGAATCACCATCTTGCTTTCCCAATATATCGTCGAACAACGTCGGCGCTATAGCCATCGTGAAAAGCTGTCCAGAAATAATCTCTATTCCGTAATTCATTATATCCCTTTTCAAGGGCTGCGATAGCATTAATAAGGACATCAAAGTGGCACCGGACTTTTTGCTCAGTGCATCTGCCACTTTGTTGGCCTTTCCGGGATGATAGAATATCTCACAATCATAATCTTTGACCAGCTCGAGCCATCGGCGTTGCCTCATATTTAGGTCTTTCTGAGTGAAGAAATATCTCGGACTACGGTGGTCTCAGATAAATCCTGCACCGAGTTCCGTATAAGTAGTGCCTCCATATTTTCAGAGCGAACACCACGGCTGCTAGTTCTAAGTCATGGGTAGGATAATTTCTTTCGTTCTCCTTGAGCTGCCTAGAGGCGTAAGCGATAACCTTGCCATTTTGCATGAGTACAGCTCCGAGCCCCAGTTTAGAAGCGTTACTATACATATCGAAGCTTTCATTATCTTCAGGGAGAGTCAGAATGGGAGCGCTGGGTAGTCTCCTCTTGACCAAGAAAACTCCTCTCACGATCCTCACCCATTTGTATTTTGGTCCTTTCGGGTGAGGGTCTAGGGTGCAATTCTAGAGAAGTCCTCTACACATTTTTTGTAATAGCCTGCTAGCCCGAGAAAACTTCTGACTTCACTCGCATTCCTTCGCCTATTCCAGTTCCTCACAGCTTCAATCCTTATTGGGTCTACCATGAGTCCTTCTTTAGAGACGACATGACCCAAGAACGACACTTGATTGAGCCAGAACTCACATTTGGAGAATTTTGCATATAGTTGCTCTTTCTGAAGAACCTGTAGTACAGTCTTCAGATGTTCAGCATGCTCTTCTTGGTTTCTCGAGTAGATAAGAATATTGTCGATGAAAACGATTACATATTTGTCGAGAAAGGCCGAGAATACTCGATTCATCAGGTCCATGAACATCGCAGGAGCATTGGTTACTCCGAAGGGCATAACTACGAACTCATAATGTCTCAGATCTCGCTCGGAAAGTCGCCTTGAATATCACCGGGCTTTACTTTTACTTGATGATAGCCAGACCTGAGATCGATCTTGGAAAAGACAGTAGCTCCCTTCAGTTGGTCGAACAGGTCGTCGATCCTGGGAAGGGGGTACCTATTCTTGATGGTCACGTTGTTCAAGGTCTTAATCTATACACATTCGCATAGATCCATCCTTTTCTTTATGAACAACACCGAGCTCCCATGGTGAGTGACTGACGGATAAATCCTCGGTCAAGTAACTCTCGTAGTCAAGCTTCAAGTTCTTTCAACTCACCGGTGCCATACGGTAAGGTGCCTTGGAGATCGGATTAGTTCCGGGAATCAATTCTATCTCGAACTCAATTTCTCTATCAGGTGGTAATCCAGGTAGGTCATCCGGGAATACCTCCGGATGGTCACATACCACTCTGACCTCTTCTATTTTCTGGTTCTTTGTGGATATGGTATCCACCACATGGGCTAGAAATCCGGTGCATCCACTTTCTAGCATTTTTCGGGCTTTTAGCGCCGATAAAAATTTCCTCGTTCCTTTCTTTGATTCCCCGATAAACTCAAATGAAACCTCTGCTTCGGGTCGGAAGGTCACCCTCCGTTTACGGCACTCAATTGAAGCACCGTACTTGTGCAGAAAATCCATGCCCAATATAACATCATAGTCCCACATATCTAGGACTATCAGGTCGCAATAGAGCTCCCTGTCTGCGAGTCTAATTGGTGCAGTGCAGAATATGGGTGGATGGCATCACTTCTCCGAAGGTAACGCTTAAGAATTTATGGTCCAAGACTTGGGGATGCCTATCTATCTTTCTTGTGAAAGGCGTAGAGATGAACGAATGGGTTGCCCCAGTGTCAAATAACATAGTAGCATACTGACTGAAAATAAATATCTGACCTGTGACAACCGTCGAGGCATTCGCCACATCTTCCCTGGTGAGGGAGAACACCCTGGCATTTATCCCAATGGGCGGGGCTTCCAGTCTCCCTTGGCTTATCTGGGGACCCTCTATCATAGCCTGCATCTGGTGAAGCTATGGAGGAGCTCCCGGGTATTGGACATACCGCTGAGAAGGTGCCTGAACTCGGGTAGGCGATTCAAGCTATGTGCCCCTCCATCCACAGTTGTAACACTTCCTCGTGCCACGACAACATTCCCGGATGCTTCTTCCCACATGTAGATACCCGATCCAGCTATTCCACAGGCCCCCTTTTGGGCCATTCCAATGTTTCTTCTTGCCACTGCGATCCCTCTTCCAGCTAGTATTCTGTGACTTCGGATCTTCGGTCCGCACCTTACTCTGCTGACTGATGTTGTTCAGGTAGTGCTCGGTGACCAGTGCACTACTGAATAGCTCTTCGACGGTCTGGGGTCGATTGACTCCGCTGGCCACATTCAGGGCTATCTCTGGTCGCAACATTTTCAGCAGGAGTCTAATCCTCTCCCTTTCAGTACCGACTAACTCGGGGCAGAGACGTGCCAGTCAGTTGAACCTTTTCATAGCTTCACTAACTGATAGATCGCCTTGTCGGAATTCGAGGAACTCATCGTAGTGCTTATTTGTGATCCGTCTCTGAAAGAACTCCTCGAAGAACTCTGCTTCAAAATCTGTCCACCTCATTTGATTTACTTGTCTCTTTGCTTTGACTCTCTCCCACCACATCCTTGCATCTTCGGAAAGACAGAACGAGGAACATTTTATCTTTTCGTGCTCGGGCCAATCCAGCAGCTCCACGATGCTCTCAACTATTTTGAACCAGGCTTGGGCATCCCTGGTGAAATTTTCGGCTTCACCTCCGCCTGAATCAGATAGGCTTCGGGCCGAGCCCCGGTGGCGGTATTGATTAGCGGTGCTTGCACCATAGTGGTCATATTAGGAGTTACGTTCTGTGCCCCTGGCATGGTGCTAGGGTTCCCTTGTTGATTCGTGAGAGCATTGATAACCAACTGTTGTTCTGCGACCTGACGCTGTAGCTGCAGAACTACATGCATCAACCGTGGGGGTCTTTGAGTCATTCCTCTAGCACTACGTCTCCCGTTCATGTTATCTAAGTGATAAATAAATAATTTAATTAAGGTGTTATTATAATTTCTACTCCTATACAGGCATCTAACATCCCATATCATAAACAAGGTAAGGTATCCTTTCTAGTGTTCTAGGTTAGAGTCATGTTTCCATCGTACAAAGCTTGGTCAGGTATATTATCTAAGTCACAACTATGATTCTATTATACTAAACAGGACGAGGTATTATTTCTATCTAAATCTCAAGTGTGAGTCCATTCTACTAAAGCATGATGAGGTATTATTTCATTCTAGATAGAAAACATTCTTATAAAGGAAACTTAAGTATGCATAAAATTACTTACTTGGAAATAGCAGGATGGAGGCTTGATGTGTGATAGTGGAAAGGTGAACCCGCTCACGATACCTGCGCTTGCCCTTATTATCGCTCTCGTGCGGCGCTACTTTTACCCCTTTCTTTTTTTTTTCTTTTAAAACATAATACACATGGATCATTTCACCATTTACTTAAGCATGTTATCATGGCATAAACCTTCTTTTCTACATGCATCACCTATCTTATTCATAGTTAGCATGTTACCATATCTTATCTCATTTCATAACATGCCCATCATAAGGATCCATTCATGAGTTCTATCATATCAACTTTCTTAAGTAATTGAACAATAACATAACTAAGCAATATCCAACATGGTACTAATAATTCACAAGTCTTATAAGCGAAAGCAAGGTCTTAAGTTGTTAATTGAGCATATAAATATAAGCAGATAGTAGTAGGGTCTTTCTCCACCATGCCACTATCACACACACTGGGCCCTTCCTGCTACCTCCTCTAGTTCAGGTTTCCTTGATCTGCAGTATATGGACAACATAAACTATAAGCATAAAGCTTAGTAAGATTCTTGCCTACTCACAAAAACACGAACTTCATCAAGCAATTAGAAACATAAGCATGCTAGCATAAATGGCCTAAGTATTCCATAGTAACACTAATCAACAACATACCATGTAATGAAACCTAAGCATGGCATAGAGTTTACATCAGCATGCTAAGCATAATTAACACCAAGCAGGGCATAATCTAAACATAAGCATTCATGATATAAATCTTAGACATGCAGGAAGTACATAAACCCCAAATGTTCTTACTATAAGCATTATAACTTAGTAAAATCTAACATGCTTCAAGAACATAATCATAAGCATTTTTAACTTGAGCATAAACATTTATAATGACATAAATCCTAGACATGCATAAGGCACAAAATCACAAGTATTCTTAAACTACTGCAAGCATCATAACTTCATAGAGTCTAACATGCATAAAGGACATAATCATAAGCATTTTTAACTTGAGCATAAACATTTATAATGATATAAATCCTAAACATGCATAAGGTACATAATCACAAGCATTCTTAAACTACTGTAAGCATCATAACTTCATAGCATCTAAAATGCATAAAGGACATACTCATAAGCATTTTTTTTTACTTGAGCATAAACATTTATAATGGCATAAATCCTAAACATGCATAAGGCACAAAATCACAAGTATTCTTAAACTACTGTAAGCATCATAACTTCATAGCATCTAAAATGCATAACGGACGAGTTCGTAAGCATTCATAATCTTTAACATAAGCATACACAATTTCATAAAAGTCTTTTCTTTTCAAAACATATACATATAGATACTTCAATATCATCATAACTTGTTTGGGGGCCCTGTGTTAAGTACCACATAATGCGCTGCGTTCCTAATAGGTCAGTAGCGAGCCACCAGACCTACCAGAGCAAGACCTCTTATGTCTTACCAGGGCAAGACCTCTTACGTCTTCTTATGTCCCTATGGATTTGATTAACGACCACCTGACAGGTCGGGTACTTAACCTCTTACAAAGTAAAATACTTAATTCCTTTATTTTCTTGTCATAGTATAAAGAATGCTCTTGATCCCCCAACATTAAAAGGGAAGCATCTTAATCTTATCTTGTCATAAGGAGAGCTCTTGATCCCTACTTGAAAGGGCAGCATCTCCACTTTATCTTATCTTAAGGAGAGCTCTTGATCCCTACTTGAAAGGGAAGCATCTCCATCTTATCATAAGGAGAGATCTTGATCCCTACTTGAAAGGGAAGCATCTCCATCTTATCATAAGGACACATGCATTCATAACATAAGAGTACCCTAAAGGGGTCCTAAAGTATAAACATGTTCATCACACAAGCATATTGCGTGGCACATTACACCATAAACATGTAGCATGTTTCTTAGGCATATTCAAGGCATATTAAATCATAAAAACATGTTCATCACCTAAGCATATTTCATGGCACATTACATCATAACATGTAGCATGTTTCCTAGGCATATTCAAGGCATATTAAATCATAAAAAAACATGTTCATCACCTAAGCATATTTCATGGCACATTACATCATAACATGAAGCCTATTTCTTTGGCATATTCATGGCATATTAATCACAAAGCATGTTCATCACCTAAAACTCCTACATGAGGCATACAACATCCCCTAGTTCCCTTAGAAGCCTTTTTCTTGCAACCCTAACCCTAGTTTCCTTGGTTGGCCGAAACTTGTGAAGGGCTCAAGCTTGGGTTTGTCCCCTAAAATTCATTCATGAAGCCTTATAACCTATCATAGTATCCTTAGAAATATTTTCATGCAACCCTAACCCTGATTTCATGGTTTGGCCGAAACTTGTAGGGTTAAGATCTTTGGATTTTTATCACCTAAATCTATTCGTGTAGGCATATATCATAACCTAACTTCATAAGGGGGAGCTCTTCATGAAACCCTAACCCTAAACCCTTGGTGGCCGAAACATATAGGGTTAAAACCCTTGGACTTTTGTTACCTAAGGATCCCTACTTGGAGCATACAACATATAAAAGGTTTCCCTAATAGCATATTCCATGAATCCTAGCCCAAGACATTAGTTGGCCGAACATATGAAGCTCCAAACTCTTATTCTTTCATGTAATTCATCCTACAAAACTAATATACTGCAGGTGAGGAAATCTTACATCCTTCGCTTTGCTTTTTAGTTGGAAGATGACCTAATGGAAGCCAACCCTAGCCTTCTTCTTGCTTGGAGGGATTTCGGCCAAAGGTGCAAATGGAGAGGGGGAGCAAGGTGGTTTCGGTGAGGATGAAGAGGAGAGGAAGAAGTGGCCAAATGGGAACTTCCTTCTTCTTTATAAAGGGAGGAAGGGAAGTTCCTCTTTTCTTTTCCATGCCCCTTCATTTACCCTCATCACCCTTATCCATAATTCCCCTCTTCTCTTAATGATGTAATCCTATTGGGCTTATGGTTAGGGGGTGCATCTATAGGGCTTGGCTATCTCTAGAGGTTTGGGGTTCAATTCCTAGGCCTTGCATCTCTTTTTGGCTATTTCCTTTTATTTTCGGAAAACCCCCATAAAGCCCATTATCGTAAAGCCAAAAATCCTTGTAAAATTGCTGGAGACTTTTTACGGGCGTTACATTCCCACTCAAAGCAAAGCGAAGGATGTAAGTATCCCTCACCTGCATACGAGTAGCTTCGATTGATGTTTGTAAAAGAAATCCATTTGATATATTCGGCCAACATGAATTTTTGGGTGTTTCATTGAAATTCTATATCATGTTTGTAAGAAGAAGATGTTGTTAGGAGGTTAATTGGATTAAGTTAAAAGTTAACCCTAAAAACCTACATGGATCATTCGGCCACCCCTATATTTTGATGATTCAATGAAGCTTTAATCCATGTTTTGTAGGCTTATGACGTTGTTAGTATGTTAATTGGATTAGGTTAAAAGATAACCCTAGAAACCCCTATGGACTATTCGGCCAACACATGTTTTTGGGTGTTTTATTGAAATTCTATATCATGTTTGTAAGAAGAAGATGTTGTTAGGAGGTTAATTGGATTAAGTTAAAAGTTAACCCTAAAAACTTACATGGATCATTCGGCCACCCCTATATTTGATGATTCAATGAAGCTTTATTCCATGTTTTGTATGCTTATGATGTTGTTAGTATGTTAATTGAATTAGGGTAAAGGACTAGACCTAAAAACCTATAAGGACATTCGGCCATCCCTATATTTTGATGATTCAATGAAGCTTTATTCCATGTTTTGTATGCTTATGATGTTGTTAGTATGTTAATCGAATTAGGGTAAAGGATTAGCCCTAAAAACCTATAAGGACATTCGGCCACCCCTATATTTTGATGATTCAATGAAGCTTTATTCCATGTTTTGTATGCTTATGATGTTGTTAGTATGTTAATTGAATTAGGGTAAAGGACTAGCCCTAAAAACCTATGAGGACATTCGGCCACCCCTCTTGTATGGATGCTCCAATGAAGTTTTATTCCATGTTTGTATGCATATGGTGTTGTTAGTATGTTAATTGAATTAGGTTAAAAGACTAGCCCTAAAAACCTACAAGGACCATTCGGCCACCCCTCTTGTATGGATGCTCCAATGAAGTTTTATTCCATGTTTGTATGCATATGATGTTGTTAGTATGTTAATTGAATTAGGTTAAAGGACTGGCCCTAAAAACCTACATGAACCATTCGGCCAACCATTGTCCTTTAACATGCTCTAGGTTAGGTTAACATGTGTTTTATGTTGGGGGAATTCATGTTGACTTGTGATATTAAATGAGGCTAGATGAAGATGACATGCTTTAGGTTAGTGTTTATTTACTCTTGATGTTTATGCCTTATGCCATGCCCTATGTGTATGTGATATTTAAGATATGTTATGGAATGAAATACGATATGATTATGAAATGAAAAATGATATGTTCATGAAATGAATATGATATGATTATGAAATGAAGTATGATGTGTTTATGAAATGAAATATGATATGTTCATGAAGTGAAATATGACATGTTATGAAATGAAGTATGATGTGTTTATGAAATGAAAGATGATATGTTCATGAAGTGAAATATGATATGTTATGAAATGAAGTATGCTATGTTTGCAAAATGAAATAAGCTATGTTATAATAAAAGCATATAAGTATTTTACCTTCTGCATGGCTTGTACCAAGACCTTAACAAGGTCCAAAGGGATGGGCTCCTAAGATGCCCTAGGTCGATGGAGTAAGACTCGGGCCTAGGATGGGCCTCTATGTATGATTGCCCCTAGGTCGACGGACTAAGATCGGGCCTAGTACGGGATGGGCTCCAAGATTCCCTAGGTCGATGGAATAAGACTCGGGCCTAGGATGGGCTTCTACGCTATGACGATTGCCCTAGGTCGACGGACTAAGATCGGGCCTAGTAACCTAGTAGGTTCGAGACTTGCTACCTCGGGTCTATATAGGGATGCGCGCTATGATAATGAAGAAGTGGTACAATGTCAGGCCCAAATATGTTGAGATTATGTTTACGTACCTATAATATATGTTTTCAAAAGCATCCTGCATATATTCACATGATTTGATAGTTATGTTCACATGCTATGTTGATATGTCATATATATGTTGCATGTTATGTTTGATATGTCATGTTTATGCTGCTATGTTACATATGATGTATGTTATGGTTGATATGTCATACATAGGTTGCATGTTATGTTGATATGTCATGTACATGTTGCTATGTTACATATGATGCATGTTATTTTTGATTAAGTCATATATATACATGTTATGCTGCTAAGTTATGGATGATACATGTTATGTCTACTTATGTTATTTATGCTACATGTTAAGTTGCTTGCGCCATGTATGTTATATGTTATGTTGCTTATATGTTATGAATGTTACATGCCATGAATAATGTTGAGGTATGGTTTTTGTGAGTAGGACAGGATCTTACTAAGCCTATGTGCTTATAGTTATCTTTCCCTTGTACTGCAGATAAGGGTAAGGGATGGATAAACTAAAGGGAGCAGCAGGAGGGGCCAAGTGTGTGTGGTAGTGGCATGGTGGAGAAGATCCGTTATGTCCTTATTTATGTCTCCTTATGATGATGATGTTATGAACTTGAACTAAGCACTAAGTATCTATATATGTTATGATGTATGCTCTATGTTAATAAGAAGAAGTAAGAAGAAGTATCTATATATATTATGATGCATGATCCATGTTAAGAAGAAGAAGTATCTATATATGTCAATGCATGTTTATGTTTAAAAAAAAAAAGAAAAAAAAATGTGTCTAAAGTCTTCCGCTATAAGAAGTACGAAGAATGTATAAAGTCTTCCGCTGTAAGTAATGTATGTATGTACGGTCGCGTCACGCGCCGCCCCTCCGGATTCTGGTTAGGAAAAGGGCGGGTGTGACAATATTAACCTAAGCAGAATTCAAAGGTTGATAGCTGATGGACCTCTGGGTTCATTAGTGGTGGAAGATTTCCCAACCTGCGAATCTTGCTTGGATGGTAAAATGACCAAGAGACCTTTTAAGGCCAAGGGGTATAGAGCCAAAGATGTGTTAGAATTGGTTTATTCTGATTTGTGTGGTCCTATGTCTATCCAGGCTAGAGGTGATTTTGAGTATTTCGTCTCTTTTATAGACGATTATTCAAGATATGGATACATTTACTTGATGCGCCGCAAGTCTGAATGCTTTGACAAGTTCAAAGAATACAAGGCTGATGTAGATAAACGTCAAGGTAAAAGTATCAAGTCACTACGATCTGATCGTGGTGGTGAGTACCTCTTGGGAGAGTTTAGGAATAACTTATCAGAGGCTGGGATTCAATCCCAATTGTCTTCACCTGGCACACCCCAGCAGAATGGTGTAGCAGAGCGAAGGAATAGGACTCTTACGAAGATGGTTAGATCGATGATGAGTTATTCTGAATTGCCAGATTTATTTTCGGGATATGCTCTAGATACGACAGTATACATTTTGAACTTGGTTCCATCTAAATCAGTGCCTTCTACTCCCACAGAATTGTGGACTGGGCGAAAGCCTAGTCTAAGACATATTCGGATATGGGGGAGTCTAGCACATGTGCTGAAGGCAGATGCTGGTAAGTTGGAACCTCGTACAGAAGTACGCATGTTCGTGGGCTATCCTAGTGGAACGAAAGGTGGTTTGTTTTATAGTCCTAGAGATCAGAGGGTGATCGTTAGCACGAACACTAAATTTCTAGAGGAAGACTATGTGATGAACCACAAACCCATGAGTAAGATTGTTCTAGAGGAAATAAAAGGGGAAGTCACTTCTTCAGTACCACCGGTACAAGAGGATATATCACAAGTCACTGCACCGCGTGTCACAGAGGATACACAGGTGATACCTCGTCGTAGTGGGTGGGTTGTGAGACAGCCTGATAGATTCATGTTCTTGGGAGAATCTTCTGATTTGGTCCCTGGCGAACATGAACCTGATCCCTGGACATATGACGAGGCAATCCAAGATAAAGATGCAGTATCTTGGCAAAGTGCAATGAATGTTGTGTAGGGATGTATACTTAAAAGTCTATCTTTTGTATGAACATCTTTATTTTGAAATAAGAATCACATGATCATTGTTTGCATATTTTTATGGTTATGCAATATTGTCTAATACTTCACATTGTAGATAACATGGTGTGTGGTGTCACACGGGAGATCGTGTTATCGGCCCCTTGAAAAGTATAAGTAGAGGCTCACAACCGAGATGGCTTTGGATAAACCATTTGAATGGTTGTAGTGTGATTTGGTATTGGTTTGTCTTGACCATAGAATCACACTAGTGCACTTTGTGTGTATTGAGCAGGACCGACTTAGAGGTGATTCAATTTATTGCTAACTACATAATCGAATCGGACCTCAGATATTATATTGTACATACTCTTAATCCCGATATAATAACGGGCACATATACTTAGTACTCATCTCTTTGATTTACCAATGGGCGAGATTTATAGATTAAATCGATAGGCTCGGTAAGTTGAGAGATGATATTATTTATATGGTGTGTCGTTAATTATAGGAGGAAACCGTGTCCTATATATTAGGATGATGATCTCTCCTTGAGGAGCTCATAAGGTTCATCATGTAAACCCTGCATGTGGACTTGGTCCGACATGATGAAAAGGTTGAGTGGTACTACTCATGGAGTTAGATGTCGATTAATTAATGGTCAGTAAATTAATTAATCGATGGACATTCGAGATCTTAAACACGGAGAGGAAATGTACAAATAATATATGGAGCCCATATTATCATATGGGGGTTGGTGAGGTAGATCAATGATGATCCTTTAGTCGATTGGATCATCATTAGTTGATCGGACTTTATGTGGGCTTGATCCATGGGTGGCCAAGATCCAACTCCTCCTCATGGTCCCTAATGTAGCCTATTAACACCTCATGAAGCTTAGATTCAAAGGATAGAAACAAAACTCTAAGATCCATAGGTAGAGATTAAATCTCTAAGATCCGACGGTTGAGATTAAATCTCTAGATCCGACGGTTGAGATTAAATCCCTAGAACCAATGGAGGAGATTAATTCATGACTTATCCCTAACTCTATAAAACGAGGGCATGGGGTTGGTGTGGAGTAAATAATCTAAGAGAGCTAGGCTTTGGGCGGCAAGAGAGGGAATCCTAGTTGAGATAGGATTAGGGTTAGAGTTTGGAGGCTAGGGCGGCACCAAATAAGGAAGGTGTTCTTTTCTTCTTCCTTCTCCATTGGCCGGCGTCCAGCTCTTTTCCAGCCCCTTCCCAGCCCTTGGCCGGCGCCCAAAAGCTCTCTTCTCCTTAGGTGGTGGAAACAAGATATAGGGCTTCCCTTGGTGTCTTGGCCGGATTCCACCACAAACTCCTCCTCTTAGTTGGCCGGCGGCAAGGATCTCTTTTGTTCCTTGTTGGTTGGTTTTAGGGAGGAGAAGAACATTGTTTCTATTCTTCCTTTTGCTTTGGAAGAGCAAGGAAGGAAGATTTGCGATCTAAGAGCTTCGACTTTTGGTAGATTGTCGCCCACACGACATCCAAAAGGAGGAAGGTCATACATTAGAAGATCAAGAGGTATATCTATTCTCTTTTCTCTTTTGTTTCTTGCTTGTTTTTGTTTTTCAATTATAAGCATGTTAAAAATCTGTAAATGGATAAATAATACTTGGATCCCGAGCATAAACACGAAAACTGGCGATCCGGACATCGTCTATTCCGCGGCTACTTGTAGAATAGAGGATGGTCGCTTGAACAACTAGTTTGTTCAAGTGACCTCTCTAAACGAATAGCACGATGATGACTTGGTTGTTTGGGCAATCCCTTTTGTCTAGGATTAAATTTTTTTAATCCGGGGACATCCAAGGGATCGCCATCATCAAGCAATCGAGGTGAAGTGGGAAGCGAAGTTTCCCCTCACGAACTGGATAAGAAAAACCCTTCATGCTGAGATTGAATCTATGGATTCAAATCTGGTCTAGGAGCTAGTAGAAACACCTGATGGTGTAAAAACCATTGGATGCAAGTGGATCTACAAAAGAAAGAGAGGAATAGATGGGAAGGTTGAGACCTTCAAAGCGAGGCTTGTTGCGAAGGGGTATACTCAGAAAGAGGGTATCGATTATGAGGAGACTTTTTCGCCGGTAGCCATGCTTAAGTCTATCCAGATTCTCTTATGCATAATAGCTCATATGGATTATGAGGTGTGGCAGATGGATGTCAAGATAGCTTTCCTTAATGGAAGTCTTGAGGAAAACATCTATATGAAGCAACCTGAACCATTCCTTGCGAAGGGCAAAGAGCATCTTGTATGTAAGCTTAATCGGTCCATTTATGGATTGAAGCAAGCTTCGAGGTCTTGGA
Source organism: Wurfbainia villosa (assembly GCA_025175895.1). NCBI lineage: Eukaryota > Viridiplantae > Streptophyta > Magnoliopsida > Zingiberales > Zingiberaceae > Wurfbainia > Wurfbainia villosa. The sequence goes on along the minus strand of CM046000.1, from coordinate 27,520,324 downwards.
ACATCCGCTTTGATGAGGTAATCCAGTCTTATGGATTTATTCAAAGTCTGGATGAGTCTTGTGTATACAAGAGATGTGAAGGAAATGTAGTGGTATTTCTTGTACTATACGTAGATGATATTTTGTTAATTGGAAATAATGTAAAGGTGTTATAGGACGTAAGGGTATGGTTGTCTAAACAATTTGATATGAAGGACTTGGGAGAAGTGGGACACATCCTTGGGATCAAGGTTATAAGGGATCGCAGGAAAAGGATGTTGTGCTTATCCCAAGCTTCATACATAGACACCATTATGGATCGTTTTAGCATGCATAACTCTAAGAAGGATTTTCTACCTTTCAGGCATGGAGTTCCTTTAACTAAGGAGATGTGTCCTAGAACATCTGAAAAGATAGAGGAGATGAAGGCGGTTCCTTATACTTCGACAGTAGGAAGCCTCATGTATGCGATGCTATGTATGAGACCAGATATCTGCTTTGCCGTGGGCATGGTCAGCAGATATCAGAGTAATCTAGGACAGGGACATTGGACTGCGGTAAAGCATATATTGAACTACCTGAGAAGGACTAGGGATTATATGCTAGTTTACCAGGCAGACCAATTACTCCCTGTGGGTTACACAGATTCCGACTTCCTATCAGATAGGGATAATAGTAAGTCTACCTCAGGTTTTGTGTTTACTTTGGGAGGTGGAGCCATTGTATGGAGGAGTGCCAAGCAGAAATGCGTGGCGGACTCTGCCATGGAAGCTGAGTATGTGGCAGCCTCTGAGGCGGCCAAAGAAGCTGTGTGACTCATGAACTAACTGATAGACTTGGATGTGATTCCTGGTTTGCCCAGAACTATCACAATTTATTGTGATAATAGTGGTGCAGTTGCAAACTCGAAGGAACCACGAGCCCATAAGGCAAGTAAACACATAGAGCACAAGTACCACTTGATACGAGAAATTGTAAAGAGAGGAGAAGTTGTTGTGGCCAAGATTGCATCGGAGGATAACCTTGCAGATCCTTTCACTAAGGCCCTTCCGGCGAGAGCTTTTGATAGGCATGTGGAGGGAATGTGGATCAGATGTATGGCAGTTTGAGAACAACATAGTCTTTTAGTATAAGTGGGAGATTGTTAGGATGTATACTGAAAAGTCTATCTTTTGTATGAATATCTTTATTTTGAAATAAGAATCACAAGATCATTGTTTGCATATTTTTATGGTTATTCATATTGTCTAATACATTACATTATAGATAACATGGTGTGTGGTGTTACACGGGAGATCATGTTATCGGCTCCTTGTAAAATATAAGTATAGGCTCACAACCGAGATGACTTTGGACAAACCATTGGTATGGTTGTATTGTGATTTGGTATTGGTTTGTCTTGACCATAGAATCACACTAGTACACTTTGTGTGTATTGAGCAGGACCAACTTAGAGGTGATTCGATTTATTGCTGACTACATAATCGAATCGGACCTCAGATATTATATTGTACATACTCTTAATCCCGATATAACAACGGGCATATATACTTAGTATTCATTTCTTTGATTTACCAATGGGCGAGATTTATAGATTAAATCGATAGACTCGGTAAGTTGGGAAATGATATTATTTATATGGTGTGTCGTTGATTATAGGAGGAAACCGTGTCCTATATATTAGGATGATGATGTCCCCTTGAGGAGCTCATAAGGTTCATCATGTAAACCCTACAGGTGGACTTGGTCCGGCATGATGAAAAGGTTGAGTGGTACTACTCATGGAGTTAGATGTTGATTAATTAATGGTCAATAAATTAATTAATCGATGGACATTCAAGATCTTAAACACGGTGAGAAAATATACATATAATATATGGAGCCCATATTAACTTATGGGGGTTGGTGAGGTAGATCAATGATAATCCTTTAGTGGATTGAATTATCATTAATGGATCGGACTTTATGTTGGCTTGATCCATTGGGTAGCCAAGATCCAACTCCTCCTCATGGTTCCTATTGTAGCCTATTAATATCTCATGAAGCTTAGATCCAATGGATGAAAACAAAACTCTAGATCCAAAGGTAGAGAGTAAATCTCTAGATCCGACGGTTGAGATTAAATCTCTAGATCCGACGGTTGAGATTAAATCCCTAGAACCAATGGTAGAAATTAAAACAAGGCTTATCCCTAACTCTATAAAAGGAGAGGAGGGGGTGGGCGGCAAGGTGTAATCCCATTAGAGATAGGATTAGTGTTAAGGTGGGCGGCAAGCTTGGAGATTAGGGTTTGGGGTTGGCGACGCCAAATAAGGAAAGCTTTTCCTTATCTTCTTCTTCTTCCTTAGTGGCCGGTGCCCATACAACCCTTCCCTCCCTTGGTCGGCATCCAAAGCTAGCTCTTCTCCTCTCTTTGGCCAGTGGAAACAAGGCTTAGGGTCCTCCCTTGGAGCTCTTGGCCGGCATCCATCCTTCTCATCCCTTTTCCTTGTTGGCCGGCGGCAAGCATCTTGCTTGGTGCTTGTTGGTTGGCTAAAAGAAGGAGAAGGGTCTTGTTTCTATACTTCCTCTTGTTCGGAGTGAGCAAGGAAGGAAGATTGGTGATCTAGGAGCTTCAAATTTTGGTAGATCGTCGCCCACACGACGTCCAAAAGGAGGAAGGACATACGATAGAAGATCGAGAGGTATAATACTTGTCTATTCTCTTATGTAACATGTTTATAATTGTTTTCAATTATATATGCATGATATATTCTGTTTTGTGGCTAATATAATTTGTACCCTGAACATAAACACAAAAGTCGGTGATCCGTACATCGTCTATTCCGCGGCTATTCATAGAATAGAGGTTGGTTGCTTGAACAACAAGTTTGTTCAAGTGACTACTCTAATCGAATAGCACAATAATGAAATGGTTGCTTGGGTAATCCCTCTTGTCAAGGATAAATTTTTTTTATCCGGGGACGTAGAAGGGATCGCCATGAACAAGCGACCGAGTTGAAGTGGGAAGCGAAGTTTCTTACCTTCACCCTCACGGGTGTTCCCTCGATCATGGTGGTCGTCATTAAATTCCTCATGGCTTCTTGCCTAGCAACCTGATTCTGGTGTCCGAAAAGTTCCTTGAGATTGAGCATCATGTCATAAGCAGTGTGCATGGCTTTATGCTGATGTTGTAATATATTTGACATAGAAGCCAAAATGTAACACTGCGTCATCTCATCAGCCTTAATCCACTTTTTATAACTCTCTTTCTCCTTTTCCCTAGAATCATCTGCAGGCTTAGGAGGACACTCTTCGAAGAGTACATACTTGTACTCCTCAGTAGTCAAGACAATATCAAGATTCCTTTTCCAATCAACATAATTGGGTCAAGTAAGTTTATTCTCTTTTAGTATCACAGCAAGCGGGTTGAAAGTCATTTTTGAAAAACCTAATAATCACATAGATCAAAACTTTAGATTTCAAAAAATTATTGATGCCTCAAACAATAAAATTTTAAAATCAACCAACACATCAAAACACCGAGAATATCATATGCCACGATCGTGTGGACGTATACGAATTCTACATTTGTAAGAGGAGGTTTTACCCATTAATTTTACTATCTTATCAACCTAACTTTTTGACAAATAAAATTAATAGTTGGTTCCTCTTTGGCCCTACAAATAAAAGTAGTGACTCCGATGGGGAGGATACTCCTATTTACATCTAAGTGTTCACCATTACTCGGTACCATGGCAATTATCTCGGGTTATGTGCCTTCCGATGGGGAAGTACACATGCTCCTTAATAATTTCCTATAACCATATTCAACCCTATGATGCGCAAAACAAACTCATCCGATGGGGAGGAAGGCACTCAGAGCCGACGTGCAAGTTTGTTTGCATCACTTGTCAAATCGTAATGGAGGCCGTGGGAATTTAAAAAAAATATCCCTCTCCCACTTAGTAATTTAAAATTGAGGAATTTTTCTAGCACACGACATACATATCAAACAAGAAGCAATAAATATGAAAAACTATTTTCCAACTATTATAAGTTTTGTTCTCCAATATGCCTCCCATCGTATCGCCATCTCGTTCACTCCTCCCTACGTCATGTACAAGCCATCCGGAGATCCGAGCCGAGAATAATTATTTTAATTTACATCCATCGATCCTATACTCCATGAAGGAGTGTACATGAAATCTAGATTGAAAGTAAACTAAAATAAAAAGAGTGGCTAAACAATGTCATACTTAATTACAAAAATTAAATACTAGCTTCATCAACCACGAGGATTCAAATAATATTACACACATGCAATCACATACACACACATATGGCCATAATAGTTGTATCTTATGCCTGCAACCAAAAAATTAGCCTACGCACATCCTACTATCATCCGGCACATGCAATATAAAATAAGTGCATAAAATTAACCGAATCCTAAACACACAAAACCGAAAACCGTGGCTCTGATACCACTTGAAGGGAGAAACTTCGCTTCCCACTTCAACTTGGTTGCTTGTTCATGGCAATCCCATCTATGCCCCCAGATTAAAAAATTAATCTTTGACAAAGAGGGATTACCCAAGCAACCGATCCATCATTGTGCTATACGAATAGAGTGGTCACTTGAACAAACTTGTTGTTCAAGCAACCTACCTCTTTTCTTCGATTAGCCGCGGAATAGATAATGTACGGATCACCGGTTTTTGTGTTTGTCTTCGGAGTCCAAGTAAATTAGCCACATACAATATATACAATATACAAAGAAACAAAAGGAAAGAAAAACAAGAATTATACCTCTTGTTTACCTCAAGGTCTTCTATCGTATGTCCTATCCTCCTCTTGGACGTTGTGTGGGCAATGATCTTCCAAGAGTTGAAGCCTCCTAGATCACGATCTTCCTTTCCTTGCTCACTCCGAACAAAAGGAAGAAAATAAGCTCCCTTCTTCTCCTATCTAGTTCCGGACACAATCCCTTTGGAGAAAGTTCAAGACACCTTCTCCTCTTTGTTGTTGCCTTCGGCCACCAAGGAGAGGGAGATGGAATTGCCGGCCAAGATGGATATCTTGCCGCCGGCCAAAAAAGAGGAGGAAAGGGTGGTGCCGCTGGCCCTAGGAGAAGATGGTGGTGTGCCGACCAAGAGGGAGAAACCAAGGAAAACAAACCTTAAACCCTGTTGTGCCGCCGGCCAAGGATACAAAACCCTAACACCACTTCTCCTCCTTGCCGTCCAAGCCAAACCCTAACCCTAGAATCCAAAACCATTAGTTGCCGCCCAAGCCCTAGCCTCCTTTTATAGAGTTAGGCTTAAGCCTCCTTTTAATCTCCACCGTCGGATCTAGAGATTTAATCTCAACTGTCGGATCTAGAGATTTAATCTCCACCGTCGAATCTAGAGATTTAACCTCCACTGTCGGATCTAGAGTTCCATTTTCCACCATCGAATCTAGGCTTCTTGAGGGTTTTAATAGGGTACAATAGGGACCATGAGGAGGAGTTGGATCTTGTCCACCCAATGGATCAAGCCCACATAAGTCCGATCCATTAATGATTATCCATTCCACTAGAGGATTATCATTGATCTACCTCACCAACCCCCATAAATAAATATGGGCTCCATATATTAATTGTATAAATATCTCCCCGTGTTTAAGATCTTGAATGTCCATCAATTAATTAATTTACTGACAATTAATTAATCAACATCTAACTCCATGAGTAGTACCACTCAACCTTATCATCATGCCGGACCAAGTCCACCTGTAGGGTTTACATGATGAACCTTATGAGCTCCTCAAGGGGACATCACCATCCTAATATATAGGACACGGTTTCCTCCTATAATCAATGACACATCATGTAAATAATAACATTTCCCAACTTCTCGAGTCTATCGATTTAATATATAAATCTCGCCCATTGGTAAATCAAAGAAATAAATACTAAGTACATATACCCGTTATTATATTGGGATTAAGAGCATGTACACCATAATATCCAAGGTCCAATTCAATTATGTAGTGTAATTCTATTGTCAAGACAAACCAATAACAAATCATACTACAACCATACCAATGGTTTTTCCAAAACCATCTCGGTTGTGGGCCCTTACTTATACTCTATAAGGAACTGATAATATGATCTCCCGTGTGACACTACACACCATGTTATCTACAATGTAATGTATTAGATAATATGCATAACCATAAATATGCAAACAATGATCATGTGATTCTTATTTCAAAAATAAAGATGTTCATACAAAAGATAGACTTTTCAGTATACATCCCAACAGTCAGAGGCGGAGAAACCTCGTACAAATATTCTTACAATAATAAGAATAAAATACAAGCAAATACAAGTAAGCTACACAAATATAAGTAAGGAAAACCTTTATAAATGTGGAACTTGATTGCTTGATCTTTGATTGCTTGAATTGTGGTTGAAGACCCTGATTTGCACCAACAAATCACCTCAACAATGCTCAAGAAATTGCTTCTCCAAACCTCCTCCACGAGCTCCATTTAAAGTTGCTGCCTGGGCTAGAAATCACCCATCAGTCGATTGATCAGGACCATCAGTCGACTGGTGACACTGTTGCTGTGAGACAATGGTGCAATCCACACTGAAAAAATCCAACAGATAGGACATTATTTGACTGATCATGTCCATCAATCGACTGATCGAGCCTTCACTCGACTGCTAATCCCAACAGTCGAGTCCGACTCCATTCTGTGCCCAAAATATCGAGCACCAGTCGACTGATCACAAGATCAGTCGACTGATCGGTCCAGCAGTCGACTACCCAGCTCTGGTAGTCGACTGCTAGGGCACTCCCCGCAGTCAAACCCTAGTTGACTCACCCCAGTCGACTGCCACATTGTACCAGTCGACTGATACACCTCAAACATGAGGTTTTAACCTCAAACATGGTGCCCCCATACTTGCTAGACCACCCGTAGCCTAGACCTAAACCTTCTAGCCACCTCCATCAGGCTCATGCCTATCGGATCCCTCCAAGTCATCCATGACTTGTTCATCCATATGCTAAGTCTTCACCCTTGGACTTTACGCCGCCAATATCAAACCCCTTGGACTTTCTAAATGCCAAGTACTCATGACTTGGACTTTCACCACCAAGACTACACCCTTGGACTTTACTTGCCAACCCATGTTGAACTTTCCATGCCAAGACCCATGCTTGGACTTTACATGCCAAGACCCATGCTTGGACTTTCCATGACATGGTCAACTCCAGTCAACCATTAAAATCCCCCTCGAGTCAAACTCGAGTCTGGTCAATCATGACCCGGGTCGATTGCACCAACAATCTCCCCAAAACATTATCAGACATCAATGTCAAACCTTCATGTCAGACATCAAAACATCGCTCAAGTCAAACTCGAGTCCGGTCAATCGTGACCTGGGCCGATTGCACCAACAATCTCCCCCTTTTTGATGTTTGACAAAAACACATACCTTTGAGTTAGAACACTAACTCAAATCTTCTTACCAATTATCCCAAATTGGTAATCCCATAAGTTCTCCCAAACATTCTCCCCAAACATTCTAACATCAAAAAGGTTTTCTTCAAGGAGGTCAATGTCTCATGTCCCAATGAGATATTATAATCTCCCTCTTGGTCCAAAAATAACTAGGATGCCTAAAATCTTCCTAGTGATAAGTCCCATATCACTCAAGAGAGGAAATCCTACAAACTCTCCCAATTTCCAAATTGGGTATCTCAAAATTTCATTTTCCCCTTTCATGAGGAAAAAAAATACCATCCATCATCCCATGATGGATACCTTCCCCTAAAGGCTTGCTCCCCCTTGACCATTGCACCAACAATGTCCTTGGGAAGTCCCTAAGCCAATAGGAACTCTAAACCATCAAAAATAAGGTTCAAAGTTCAACATTGAACTTTCCAACCCCTTAAATTTGATACATCACCCTAACAACTCTTCCAATCCATATCCAATGGATTTTTACCCTTTATAATGCTTCCCAAAGCATATCCTAGGGTTAGGAGTGATTAGGGAACTTTACCGTAGCTGAAAATAAGCTAAACAACCTTGTTTTCCCAATATCAGTTTGGCAGTCGACTCTATCAGAGATCAGTCGACTGCCATGCCAATCAATCGACTGCCAACATGGGCAGTCAACTGATAACTAAAAAAATCAGAATTTCAGTTATCAGAAATAAATTTTGAAAAAGTATGAGTAATTCTACGTATATTGAAAAATCATGAAAATTCATACATATATTACTTATGACAAATACAATGGGTGAAAAATGTTGGAAAAATATTTTACCCATAAAATATCAAAATTGATACAAAGTTCAAAAGTGAAGAAAAACTTCAATGTTTTAGCTCACTTTGTATCAACTTCATCAATGGTGATTGCTATCAAAAGATAGACTTCACCAAGGTTTTCTAAAAGGATTTTAAAATGATTTTGAAAACCTATGTTGGATCATATTCCTTGGACTTAATGTACATGGCTTGTACACTAGCTTTCCCAATAATCCACAATTAAGATAAGATGAGTTTTAGTTCATCTAGATGCAAAAGCTATGCACCTTGAACTTAACTCATATCCCAGTATCTCACATGTATCAAGGTTGTACAAATACACATACATGTCAATTTAGATGTGAGATGTGAGTTTTGTTTTCTTAATTTAAGGCCTCATGCATTTCTTAAGGCAACACTACTTGATTTCCTTATAAATGGGACTTCAAGTCATGCCATTGTCCTTAACTCAATTTCAATCAAATTAAATGCATGAATGATCATGGCATAAATGATAGTATAATTAAGCATGACCAATGATCATGATGTCATGACATATGATATAATCAAAAAACACATGACATTAAACCTTAATCCTAACATGATCATGACATATTAAATGATTAAAAATAAACATGATGTCATGACATATTATATGACAAACAAGGCATGACAGATAAAAGGTATAGGTATAATAATACCTAACTTTTAATATTTGTTGTCATTTGATATAGGTAAATATATTTTGCCATATTGCTACTAATCCCCAAAGTGTGCCAAAAACCCAAAATGACACACTAAGACCTCTAAACCTAAATTGTGCCATTTTGATTGATTTTTCATAATCCCAACAATGTATTGGCACATCCTAAAATCTTTTAGGATCATAATTCAAATTTATTTCCAAGATATCCATAACCTTGAAAATCAACTAAAGTACCACCTTTACCATGGTTAGGTTAACTACCCATCCATTTAAAGTTGGCACACCTAAACCCATTTAGCGTGAATCGATCACGCTCTTAGGAACCCAAAACCTATTTGAGCTCCTAGGGTTTACTAGGTATACCTTAGGGATGACTTCCCTAGATACCTTCCTAATGACCCTTCTAGGCTTATTAGCCTTGGTCATTTGGGTCTTGCCATGGTTAATTCTAGGGGTGACTCCCCTTGCAACCTTCTTAGTGGCTTCCCTAGGTTTCCTTGAAACCCTAGCCACTAGGCACATAACTTGGTCAACCTTAGGGATGACTTCCCTATTGACCTTGGTCTTCCTAGACCTAGTTTGAGTTCTATAATCAAATTGAACATTATGGTAGGTCTTCTTGGCCTTAAGCTTGCCCTTGGATGGTTCTTGATTTTTAGGTCTTTGACTTTGACCATTGGACTTAGATTTTTGATCATTTGACCTTTTAAATTGATTTTGTATATTCCTAAGGGTCTTCTCTAATTTCTCAAACCTTGATCTCAAGGCTTGATTTTCCTTTTCTAATTGCCCAATTTTTGAATCTTGATTTAATCTTTGGGCATTATCATTTCCTCTAGGAATATGCCTACCCTTCTTAGGGTTAATGCCTAAATGGTTTTCTATTTTCCTAATGCTTTCCTTAGGAAGAGTTTTTCTAGGGACATTAGTCCCAAATTTCACCTTATTTGAAAAATTAACACTCTTATCACCTAGACAAAAATATTTATTATTTCTAGCATGCTTTTTGGCATTTAAATTAGAAGGAGCATTACTAAAAAGTACCTTAGGGTTAGCCTTAGCTCCCCCTACATGTGATGCTCCCTTTTTAGCCTTTTTCTCCACCTTTGGGCATTGACTCCGATAATGACCCGGTAGTCGGCATTTGAAGCAAATCATTTGCTCCTTGCTTTTGATTGTTGGGTGACCGGTATCCTTGACCTTTGGTGCCGGTTGAGGCTTCTTGACCTTCTTTGGGCACTTGCTCTTATAGTGCCCAAACTTCCTACACTCAAAACACATTATATGATTTTTTTTTTTAAATTGAGGTGTTTGAGTCACCTAGGGTGGTGGTGAGGGTCTCTTGAGTTTGCTCTTCCTCTCGACCGGATGTAGATGATTCTTCTTGTTGCTCCGGTGTTGAAGATGGCCTAATCTCCTCCCCCTCAGTCCAAGAGGTGGAAGCTTCTTCCACCTTTTCTACTTCTTCTTCCTCCGATCCAGAAATTGACTCTTTCTCAACTTTCGAATCCTCACTTGAAGCTGGTGATGGTCCTTCTTTTTGAACTGGTAATGAATCTTCATGGAGCTTTTCCACTTGGCTCCATAGCTCCTTGGCATCTATATAATTACCTAACATACACAAGATATTGTTAGGTATTAAATCAATCAAAAATTTCATTACCTTATCATTTTTCTCGAAGGCTTGGACTTGCTCTTCGGTCCATCTCTTCTTCTTGAGGAAGCCTCCCTTCAGTTTTCTTGGATAGCTAAATCCCTCCATAAAAATGGACCATTCTTCGAAATCTCTCCATAAAAATGGACCATTCTTCGAAGTCCCTCATCATTAGGAAGTCTTCAATTCTTGCCTTCCATTGCCTAAACCATCCTTCTCCATAGAATGTGTAAGGCACTGGTGTGTTGATGTCCCAACCTAGTTGTTCTTCAAACTCCATCTTCACCCTCTAGCGTCTTTGCTCCTGGCGGTTAGTCCGTAGAAGAGCCCCGGGCTCTGAAACCAATTGTAGAGGATTCGGTGGCCGCTAGAGGGGGGGTGAATAGTGTTTTGATGCTCGATGGAATTCATTCGCGATGCTTGCTAAAAATGATTAGTGCGCAGCGGAAATAAAGCAATAACAATATACAAACACGCAAACACAACTATGTAACGTGGTTCATAACCGAATGGTTCCTACTCCATGGATTGGGCTCGTAAGAGCCCTAGCGATGTCAATCACACACCACTACTAAATAAACTCCTTCTCGACACAAGTCGGAGGCGGAGAAACCTCGTACAAATATTCTTACAACAATAAGAATAAAATACAAGCAAATAAAAGTAAGCTACACAAATACAAGTAAGGAAAACCTTTACAAATGTGAACTTGATTGCTTGATCTTTGATTGCTTGAATCGTGGTTGAAGACCCTGATTTGCACTAGCAAATTGCCTCAACAATGCTCAAGAAATCACTTCTCCAAACCTTTTCCTTGAGCTCCATTTAAGGCTATTGCCTAGGCTAGAAATTGCCTATCAGTCGACTGATCGGGACCATCAGTCGACTGATGACACTATTGCTGTGAGACAACGGTGCAATCCACTCTAGAAAAATCCAATGGATAGGACATCAGTCGACTGATCATGTCCATCAGTCGACTGATCGAACCTTCACTCGACTGCTAACCCTAGCAGTCGAGTTTGACTCCATTCGGTTCCCAAAATACCGAGCACCAATCGACTGATCACAAGATCAGTCGACTGATCAGTCGACTGATCAGTCCAGCAGTCGACTGCCCACCTCTGGCATTCGACTGCTAGGGCACTCCCCGCAGTCAAACCCTAGTTGACTCACACCAGTCGACTGCCACATGGTACCAGTCGACTGATACACCTCAAACATGAGGTTTTAACCTCAAACATGAGGTTTAACCCAAGTATGGTGCCCCCATACTTGCTAGACCACCCGTAGCCTATGTTGGGTTTCCGGCACCGCGGCGTGTGTGTGTTCGATCATGTTTCGTAAACATGAGCACAGCGGAAGCAATTAAAAATAATAAATCTATATTTATTACAACACACACAACACACGCATGCATATTACAACAAGTGTAGACATAACCGTAAATTAAAATTTGCAATAAAAGAAATTATCTATGTTATACCTTTCGTATGACGTGTAGCGGGAACAGCATCAACCGGAACGATCCTCGTAAGAATCGTCTCTATCCGTATCCACGCCGAGCTCCTCGGGATGACTTCGCTAAGTCACGAGCTTCGTCTTCGTACGGGTTACTAGCCTCGTGTTGAAGACGATGTGATCGAGAGATGATCACGATCCGAATCCAAATTCGGATCCTAAAACGAGTTCTCAAAACTCGCTTCTCCGGAGAGGTATTCGTCAACCAATTGATGAATCCTTCGTCCTCCACCTCAGAGGATTACCGGAGATCAAATCCCCGGTAAGTTAGCCGCTGTCGGAGCACTAACCGTCGTCCAAACGACGCTCCGACAACAAAGAAACAAGCTGTCCAGAAAAACTGGACAGCTTTTGGTGGAGGATTAGAGGCCGGCCAAGGAGAGATGGAAGCTCACCTTATCACCGAACCTAGAGGAGATCACCGGAGGGTCGCCGGAGGTTCACCAGCTGAAGCTTGGTCGCCGGCAACAAGTTGGACGGCTGCACAAAAGCTGGGCGGCGACACCTTAGGGTTGGGCGCCGAAAACTCCAAGGAGGTGGGCGGCAACTAGGTTGGGCGGCCAAAACTTGATTAGGGCTTTGGATTAGGGTTTAAGCCCTATTTTATAGAGAACTAATTCTCTTAATGGTTAATGGATCATATCCATAAAGCCCGTTAACCCGCTCCATTAAGATAAGTTAAAATAAACCAAACCATGATGGTTTATTTTAAGTTAAAACGAACCGAACCAACTTTTGGTTCATTCGCTTAAAATAAACCAAACCCTTTGGTTTATTCTTATCCATTGGATTAGAACCAAACCATTTTGGTCCATCCATTATGTCTTCATAAGACACTGCCCATCCACGCTTCCATTGCGACTGAAACAATTTCATGCTCGCTTTATGTTTGGTCCAACCAAACATAGTTTCTCTCGGTCTGAGAATCCCATTCTCAAGCTCGTTTTAAATCCTTTGGATTACACTCGTTGTGCATGTGACCAAATAGGTTCTCGGTTTATGTTGGCCGTCTATAATTAACCATTAATTATAGAACGATCATGAGTGGCACCTAGTAGTACATCATGATCCCCAATTAACCGAAAAGATCAACGGTTGATCCAGAACTATTTCGAAACCCTTCAAGAGCTCGAATGAATCGTGCCCCATTCCCTTCACTCATCTTATACCCACTTGGTTCAGACATGGTCTATTGTGTCACCCCACTAGGTCGACACGTCACACCTAGCCCAAGTATTATTTCCTCGTCCTACGGATTCTAGTTACTCCACATGTATCGAAGTACCTTACTCTAAACATGTAATGCTTTGGCCAAAGACTTTAGTAACAATCCGACGAGAGGCCATGGGTATACATCTCCTCGCAAGGAGTGGTGAATCCTTTATAGGCTATTCAAACACCTTCGATCACTTCGACTTATACCCAATCATCCCGGGTCCACATCTCCTCAGAGATGTTTGCTTAAGATGTCAAAGCATAAGTCTCCATGATCAAGATGACTTGAATACCGCAAGTCAAAGGAACATCGCACTTAAGCCACATTAAGAACTTCATTGACATATCTATATATGCAGAGAACCATATGAAGTTTTACGGCTAGTCACTCCAATGAACTAGTTACCATAACTAGCATCCACGATCAACTCCGGACATCACTATGTCTCCAGCTAGTGAGAATCAGCTGCTTGGATACACCAAGGAGTATACCTCGTGCTAGTCTCGACAGAACTGATGGTGTCCAAATTCATCAATTCATCGACTAGGGATAATTCCGATACATCACAATTACACATGTAGAGATACTCACTAGTTGTGATCCAATCACAAATTCTCTCATGCTGTGAATCGTATCGTGGACATTCAGTAAATGAGTTTAAGATCCAATCAAATACATAAAACATGTATACTCAAATAGTGAATCTTCATTTATCATATAAATGGTTCATACATAAGGCGATTGCCTTAGGACATCTCTCATATATTACTAACAGCCTAGACCTAAACCTTCTAGCCACCTCCGTCAGCCTCGCGCCTATAGATCCCTCCAACTCATCCATGACTTGTTCATCCATACGTAAGCCTTCAGGTGCTTCGATCGGCTATGTCATGCTAACCGTGTCTACACCGCCAAGGCACATTGGACTTGTGCTGCCAAGACTCCACCCTTGGACTTTACGCTGCCAAGACTTCACCCTTAAACTTTACGCCGCCAATATCAAACCCCTTGGACTTTCCAAATGCCAAGTACTCATGACTTGGACTTTCACAGCCAAGACTACACCCTTGGGCTTACGTGGCTAAGACTACACCCTTGGACTTTACTTCCCAACCCATGTTGGACTTTCCATACCAAGACCCATGCTTGGACTTTACATTCCAAGACCCATGCTTGGACTTAACATGCCAAGTACTCAAGACTTGGACTTTCCATGACATGGTCAACTCCAGTCAACCATCAAAATCCCCCTCGAGTCAAACTCGAGTCCGATCAATCATAACCCGGGTCAATTACACCAACAATATCCCCAAAACATTATCAGACATCAATGTCAAACCTTCATGTCAAATATCAAAACATCGCTCGAGTCAAACTCGAGTCCAGTCAATCATGACCTGGGCCGATTGCACCAACAGTTACTTCACATGTATCCAAGAGTACCTTACTCTAAACATGTAATATTTTGGCCAAAGATTTTATTAACAATCCGACAAGAGGTCATGGGTATACATCTCCTCGCAAGGAGTGGTGAATCCTTTATAGGCTATTCAAACACCTTCGATCACTTTGACTTATACCCAATCATCCCGGGTCCACATCTCATTGGAGACGCTTTCTTAAGATATCAAAGCATAAGTCTTCATGACCAAAATGACTTGAATACCGCAAGTCAAAAGAACATCACACTTAAGCCGCAGTAAGAACTTCATTAACATATCCATATATGCAGAGAACCATATGAAGTCTTACAACTGGTCACTCTAATGAACTAGTTACCATAACTAGCATCCACGATTAACTCCGGACATCACAATGTCTCCAGCTAGTCAGAATCGGCTGCTTGGATACACCAAGGAGTATACCTCGTGCTAGTCTCGACAGAATTGATGGTGTCCATATCCATTATTTCATCGACTAGGGATAATTCCAATACATCACAATTATACATGTAGAGATACTCACTAGTTGTGATCCAATCACAAATTCTCTCATGCTATGAATCATATGGTGTATATTCAGTAAATCAGTTTAAGATCTAATCAAATACATGAAAACATGTATACTCAAATAGTGAATCTTCATTTATCATATAAATGGTTCAAACATAAGGCGAATTCCTTAGGAAATCTCTTATATATTACTAACACCCTAAAGGAACGAAAGGTGGTTTGTTCTATAGTCCTAGAGATAAGAGGGTGATCGTTAGCACGAATGCCCGATTTTTAGAGGAAGACTATGTGATGAACCACAAGCCCATAAGCAAGATTGTTCTAGAGGAATTAAGAGGGGAAGTCCCTACTTCAGTTCCAACGGTACAAGAGGACATACCACAAGTGACTGCACTGAGTGTCACAAAGGATGCACAGGTGATACCTCGTCATAGTGGGAGGGTTGTTAGACAACCTGATAGATTTATGTTCTTGGGAGAATCTTCTGATTTGGTCCCTGATGAATGAACTTGATCCCTGGACATATGATGAGGTACTCCAAGATAAAGATGCGGTATCTTGGCAAAGGGTGATGAATTCTGAGATAGAATCTATTGATTTAAATCAGGTCTGGGAGCTAGTAGAGCCACCCAATAGTGTAAAAACCATTGGATGCAAGTGGATCTACAAATGAAAGAGAGGATCAGATGGGAAGGTAGAGACCTTCAAAGCAAGGCTTGTTGTGAAAGAGTATACTCAGAAAGAGGGTATCGATTATGAGGAGACTTTTTCGCCGGTAGCCATGCTTAAGTCTATCTAGATTCTCTTGTCTATTGCTTCTGATATGGATTATAAGGTTTGGTAGATGGATGTCAAGACATTTTTCCTTAATGGAAGTCTTGAAGAAAATATCTATATGGAGCAACCAGAGGGATTCATTGCAAAGGGCAAAGAGCATCTTGTGTGCAAGCTTAATCGGTCCATTTATGGATTAAAGCAAGCTTTGAGATCTTGGAACATCCGCTTTGTTGAGGTAATCCAGTCATGTGGATTTATTCAAAGTCTGGATGAGTCTTGTGTATACAAGAGATGTGATGGAAACATAGTGGTATTTCTTGTACTATACGTAGATGACATTTTGCTCATTGGCAACAATATCTAAGTGTTATCAGACATAAGGGTATAGTTGTCCAAACAATTTGATATGAAGGACTTGGGAGAAGTGGGACACATCCTTGGGATCAAGGTTATAAGGGATCGCAAGAAAAGGATGTTGTGCTTATCTCAAGCTTCATACATAGACACTATTTTAGCTCGTTTTAGCATGCAAAACTCTAAGAAAGGTTTTCTACCTTTTCAGAATGGAGTACCTTTATCTAAAAAGATGTGTCCTAGAACATCAAAGGAGATAGAGGAGATGAAAGCGGTTCCTTATGCTTCGGTGGTAGGAAGCCTCATGTATGCTATGTTATGTACGAGGTCGGATATCTCCTTTGTTGTGGGCATGATTAGTAGATATCAGAGTAATCCAGGATAGGGACATTGGACTGCGGTAAAGAATATATTGAAGTACCTGAGAAGGACTAGGGATTATATGCTGGTATACCAGGCAGATCAATTACTCCCTGTGGGTTACACAGATTATGACTTCCAATCAGATAGGGATAACAATAAGTCTACCTCAGGTTATGTGTTTACTTTGGGAGGTGGAGCCATTGTATGGAGGAGTGTCAAGCAGAAATTCATAGCGGACTCCACCATGGAAGCTGAGTATGTGGCAGCCTCTGAGGAAGCTAAATAAGCTGTATGGCTCAGGAACATCTTGATAGACTTGGAGGTGATTCCTGGTTTGCCCAGAACTATCACAATTTATTGTGATAACAGTGGTGCAGTAACAAACTCGAAGGAACCACGAGCCCATAAGGCAAGTAAACACATAGAGCGCAAGTACCACATGATATGAGAGATCGTAAAGTGAGGAGAAGTTGTTTCCGCCAAGATTGCATCAGAGGATAACTTGGCAGATCCTTTCACTAAGGCCCTTCCAGCTAGAGCTTTTGATAGGCATGTTGTAACGCCCGCCCTTATCTGCTCTCAGGGCGGCGCTACTGTTACTCCTTTTTTTTTTTTAAACATACTATATATGGATCCTCTCACAACCTACGTACTTTAACAGGTCATCATAACTTAAACCTTCTTTTGCACATGCATCACATATCATATTCATCATTAGCATGTTAACATATCTTTCATGACATGCATACATAAAGATTCGTTCATGAGTTCTAACATTTCCAACCTTCTTAAGTAGATGATACTCATTAAACACAAGTCTTATAAGCGGAAGCAATGTCTTAAGTTGTTCTTAGAGCATATAAATACAAGCAGATAGTATAGGGTCTTCTTCCACCATGCCACTATCACACACACTTGGCCCCTCCTGCTACTTCCTCTAGCTTGCACTTCCTTTATCTGCATATGGACAACATGAACTATAAGCATATAGCTTAGTAAGATCCTTGCCTACTCACAAAAGCCACAAACTTCATCAAGCAATTAGAACTGTATTTCATAGCAACACTAATCAACAACATATCCATGTAATAAAAAACTAAGCATGGCATAGAATTGTTCATAAGCCAGTTAAGCATAATTAATAATTAATCTAAGCAGGGCATAATTTGAACATAAGCATTATAACTACATAAAACTAAGCATGCATGAAAGACATATTCATAAGTGTTGTAAAACTTAACAATAAGCATTCCTAACCTAAGCATCCGTAACATCCTACATCTTAAACCTACGTAAAGTACATAGGCACAAACATTCTTTGACTTAACCATAACCATTCATCAGGGAATCCAAACATGCATAAAGGACATAATCATAAGCATTTGTTTAACTTGAACATAACATTTGTAATAACATAAATCCTAAACCTGCAGAAGGAACATAATCGCAAGTATTCATAAACTTAACCATAACATTCACCACGTCATAAATTCTAAACTAGCATAAAGTACATAGTCGCAACATTCTTAAACTTAACTCTAAACATCATAACTTCATAACATCTAGCATGCATAAAGAACATAGTTCGCAAGCATTCAGGGTATTTAACATAAGCATACACAATATCATAAAAGTCTTTTCTTTTCAAAACATATACTTATAGATACTTTAATATCATCATAACTTCATAACATCTAGCATGCATAAAGAATATAGTTCGCAAGCATTCAGAGTATTTAACATGAGCATACACAATAATCATAAAAGTCTTTTCTTTTCAAAACATATACTTATAGATACTTCAATATCATCATAACTTCATAACATCTAGCATGCATAAAGAACATAGTTAAAGCATTCAGAGTATTTAACATGAGCATACACAATAATCATAAAAGTCTTTTCTTTTCAAAACATATACTTATAGATACTTCAATATCATCATAACTTCATAACATCTAGCATGCATAAAGAACATAGTTCGCAAGCATTCAGAGTATTTAACATGAGCATACACAATAATCATAAAAGTCTTTTCTTTTCAAAACATATACTTATAGATACTTCAATATCATCATAACTTCATAACATCTAGCATGCATAAAGAACATAGTTCATAAGCATTCAGAGTATTTAACATGAGCATACACAATAATCATAAAAGTCTTTTCTTTTCAAAACATATACTTATAGATACTTCAATATCATCATAACTTCATAACATCTAGCATGCATAAAAAACATAGTTCGCAAGCATTCAGAGTATTTAACATGAGCATACACAATAATCATAAAAGTCTTTTCTTTTCAAAACATATACTTATAGATACTTCAATATCATCATAACTTGTTTGGGGGGCCCCAGGTTAAGTACCACATAATGCGCGTTCCCTAATAGGCTGGGGTAGCGAGCCACCAGTCCTACTAGAGCAAGACCTCTTACGTCTTACCAGGGCAAGACCTCTTACGTCTTCTTATGTCTCTATGGATTTGATTAACGATCACCTGACGGGTCGGGTACTTAACCTCTTGCAAAGTAAAATACTTAATTCTTTTCTTTTCTTGTCATAATATAAAGAATGCTCTTGATCCCCAACATAAAAAGGGAAGCATCTTAATCTCATCTTGTCATGAAGAGAGCTCTTGATCCCTACTTGAAAGGGAAGCATCTCCATCTTATCTTATCATAGGGAGAGCTCTTGATCCCTACTTGAAAGGGAAGCATCTCCATCTTATCTTGTCATAAGGAGAGCTCTTGATCCCTACTTGAAAGGGAAGCATCTCCATCTCAGTCATTTCATAAGGACACATGCATTCATAACATAAGAGTACCCTAAAGGGGTCCTAAGCATAAACATGTTCATCACCCAAGCATATTTCATGGCACATTATATCATAAACATGAAGCATATTTCCTATGCATATTCATGGCATATTAAATCACAAAACATGTTCCACCTCTAGGTATATTTCATGGTACCTTACATCATAGACATGAAGCATATTTCCTAGGCATATTCATGGCATATTAAATCACAAAACATGTTCCACATCTAGGTATGTTTCATGGCATACTATATCATAAACATGTTCATCACATAAGCTTATTTCATATTGCATTGAATCATAAACATATTCATCACACAAGCATAGTTCATGACATATAAACAAAAAAACCATACCCTTAGCACAACTACATGTGGGGGGTGTTTTCATGAAACCCTAACCCTAAAACCATGGGTTGGCCGAATCTTGTAAGGGGCTCAAGCTTGGGTTTTGTCCCCTAAAGTTCATTCATGAAGCCTTATAACTGATCATAGTATCATTAGAGATATTTTCATGCAACCCTAACCCTACTTTCATTGGTTGGCCGAATCTTGTAAGGTTAGATCTTTGGACTTTTGTCCCCTAAATCTATTCATGTAGGCCTATATCATAACCTAACTTTATAAGAGGGTATTTTCATGAAACCCTCACTCTAAGGGTCTTGATTGGCTAAAACATGTGGGGGTTCAAGCTTAGGTTTTGTCCCCTAAAGTTCATTCATAAAGCATTATTACTTAACCTAGTGTCATTAGGAACATTTTCATGCAACCCTAACCCTAATTATATGGGTTGGCCGAAACATGGAATGGGTTCAAACTTAGGTTTTGTCCCCTAGAATTCATTCATAAAGAATTATCATGGCCTAACCTCATAAGAGGGAGTTGTCATAAAAACCCTAACCCTAAAAAGCCTTGGTGGCCGAAACCTATAAGGGCACCAAGTTAGAATCTTTGTCCCCTAAGAGTTCCTATAGTGAGCATACAACCTATAGAAGTTCCCTAGAATCATTTTCATGAATCTTAGCCCAAGAAAACTTGATTGGCCGAAGCCTACAAGGGCTACAACTCCATCTTTCTTTCATGAAATTTAACCTACGAAACTAATACACTGCAGGTGAGGGAAATCTTACTTCCTTCGCTTTGCTTGAGAGATGACCTAATGGAAGTCACCTAGCTTTCTCCTAGCTTGAAAGGGGGTCTCGGCCAAAGGATGAAGAGGGAGATTGGTTTCGGTGAGGATGAAGAGGAGAGGAAGAAAATGGCCAAATGGAAACTTCCTTCTTCTTTATAAAGGGAGGAAGAGAAGTTTCTCTTTTCTTTGTCATGCCTCTTCACTTACCCTCCTTCCACTTATCTATAAATTCCCCTTTTCCTCTAAGGATATAATTCTATTGGGCTTATGGTTAGTGGGTGCATCTATAGGGCTTGGCTATCTCTATAGGTTTGGGGTTCAATTCCTAGGCTTTGCATCTCCTTTGTTTTTTTTTTTGGCTTATTTTCTTTTATTTTTCCAAAAAGGCCCACATAAAGACTATCATCATAAAGCCAAAATTCTCATAAAATTGCTAGAAATTTTACAGGCGTTACACATGTGAAGGGAATGGGAATCAAATGTATGGCAGTTTGATGGCAGTATAGTCTTTTAGTATAAGTGGGAGATTGTTAGGATGTATACTAAAAGCCTAGCTTTTGTATGAACATCTTCATTTTGAAATAAGAATCACATGATCATTGTTTGCATTTTATATTTATGCATATTGCCTGATACCTTATATTGTAGATAACATGGTATGTGGTGTGGCACAGAAGATCATGTTATCAGTTTCTTGTAGAGTATAAGTAGAGGCTCACAACCAAGATGGTTTTGGACAAACCATTGGCATGGTTGTAGTGTAATTTTGTATTGGTTTATCTTGACCATAGAATTACACTAATACACTTTATTTGTATTGAGCAGAACCGATTTAGAGGTGATTCAATTTATACTAACTATATAATTGAATCATACATCAGATATTATAGTGTACATGCTCTTAATCCCGATATAATAACGGACACATGTACTTAGTATTTATTTTTTTTTATTTACCAATGGGCGAGATTTATGTGTTAAATCGATAGGCCTGGTAACTTGGGAAATAATATTATTTACATGGTGTGCCGTTAATTATAGGAGGAAACTGTGTCCTATACACTAGGATGATGATGTCCTCTTTGTAGGGAATTGCTTCCCACTTTGGTTGCTTGTGCATGGCGATCCTATCTACATCCTCGGATTAAAAAAATTAATCCTTGACGAAGACGGATTACCCAAGCAACCGATCCATCATTGTGTTATTCGATTCGAGTGGTCTCTTGAACAAACTTGTTGTTCAAGCAAACTAACTCTTTTCCTCGATTAGCCACAGAATAGATAATGTACAGATCGCTGATTTTTGTGTTTATCTTCGGGGTACAAGTAAATTAGCCACATGCATTATACAAACGAACTAAATCAAAATAAACAAGATTATACCTCTTGTATACCTCTTGATCTTCTAATGTATGTCCTATCCTCCTCTTGAACGGTGTGTGGGCAACAATCCTCCAAGAGTTGAAACCTCCTAGATCGCGTATCTTCCTTTTCTTGTTCGCTCCGAACAAAGGAAGATAATCAAAGACTTCTTCTCATATCTAGAGCCGACCACCAAGCTCCTAGCTTGATCCTTGCCGCCAGCCAAAGAGAGGAAGAGGAAATATGGGCACCGGCCAAGAGCTCCAAAGGAAAAACCTTAACTCTTGCCACTGGCCAAAGAGAATTAAAGGAAGAAGAACCATCGACCAAGCTTCAAAAAAGAGCGGCGGCCCTAAAGGGATTAAGAAGAGGCGTCGGCAACCCTTAGGAAGAGAAGAAAAATGAAACCCTAATCTCCTCCACCTCTTGCCGCCGCCCAAGCCAACTCCAAACCCTAATCTCTCTTCTTTCCAAGCTGCCCAAGCCTTTGGAAGCAAACCCTAGCATCCAAACTTATCTTTCCGCCCAAGCCTTGGACTCCTATTTATAGATTTTGCCCAAACCTCCTTTTAATCTTGTCCGTTGGATCTAGGTTTCATGAGGGTTTTAATAAGCTACAATAGGGACCATGAGGAGGAGTTGGATCTTGGCCACCCAAGGGATCCAGCCCACATAAAATCCGATCCATTAATGATAATCCATTCCACTAGAGGATTATCATTGATCTACCTCACCAACCCCAATAAATATATATGGGCTCCATATATTAATTGTATAAATATCTCCCCGTGTTTAAGATATTGAATGTTCGTCAATTAATTAATTTACTGACAATTATTTAATCAACATCTAACTCCATGAGTAGTACCACTCAACCTCATCATCATGCTGGATCAAGTCCACCTGCAGGGTTTACATGATGATCCTTATGAGCTCCTCTAGGGGGCATCATTATCCTAATACATAGGACACGGTTTCCTCCTATAATCAACGACACACCATGTAAATAATATCATTTCCCAACTTACCGAGCCTATCGATTTAATCTATAAATCTCGCCCATTCGTAAATCAAAGAAATAAATACTACGTACATGTGCCCGTTATTATATCGGGATTAAGAGCATGTACACCATAATATTCGAGGTCCGATTCAATTATGTAGTCAGCAATAAATTGAATCACCTCTAAGTGGGTCCTGCTCAATACACACAAAGTGTACTAGTGTAATTCTATGGTCAAGACAAACCAATACCAAATTACACTACAACCATAGCAATGGTTTGTTCTAAACCATCTCTGTTGTGAGTCTCTACTTATACTCTACAAGAAACTGATAACATGATCTTCCGTGTGATACCATACACCATGTTATCTACAATGTAATGTATTAGACAATATGCATAACCATAAATATGCAAACAATGATCATGTGATTCTTATTTCAAAAGTAAAGATGTTCATACAAAAGATAGAATTTTCAGTATACATCCCAACACCCTTGAGGAGCTCATAAAGTTCATCATGTAAATCCTACAGGTGGATTTGGTCCAGCATGATGATAAGGATGAGTGATACTACTCATGGAGTTAGATATTGATTAATTATATTGTCAGTAATTTAATTAATTAATGGAAATTTGATATCTTAAACACGAGGAGATATTTTGTACAAATAATATGTGGAGCCCATATTTAATTATGGGGGTTGGTGAGGTAGATCAATGATGATCCTCTAGTGGAATGGATCATCATTAATGGATCGGGTTATATGTGGTTCGGATTCATTGGGTGGCTAAGATCTAACTCCTCCTCATGGTTCTTATTGTAGCATATTATAAATACCTCATGAAGCCTAGACATAAGAGATAAGTGGTGGAAGAGAGGCTTGGGCGGCAAGGGTCTTGGAGGTTAGGGTTTTGCTTAGGGCCGGCGGCAACAAAACAAAGGAGTTAGGGTTTTCCTTCCCTCTTTGGCTGGGGCCTCCTCCCAATCTCCTTGGCTGGTGCCTCCTCTCCCTTTCCTAGGGCTGACAGCAACAAAGGCTAGAGTCTCTTCTTCCTTTATCTTGGCCGGTGCACATCCTTTCCTCTCCTTAGGGCCGGCGGACACCAAACTTGGTGTTTGGTGGTCGGCACAAGCAAGGAGAAGAAGGGAGGATTTTTCTTCCTTTGTTCAGAGCGAGCAAGGAAGGGAAGATACGTGGTCTAGGAGGCTTCAACTCTTGGAAGATCATCGCCCACACGACGTCCAAGAAGAGGATAGGAATACAATAGAAGATCAAGAGGTAAAACAAGAGGTATAATATTGTTTAATTTTGATTCTTGTTCTTTTGTATTTTTATGTTATTGTTTGACATGGACCCCGATCATGAACACAAAAACCGGTGATCCAAACATCATCTATTTCGTGGCTAATCGAGGAAAAGAGTTAGGTTGCTTGAACAACAAGTTTATTCAAGCGACCACTCAAATCGAATAGCATGATGATGAGTCGGTTGCTTGGGTGATCCATATCTGTCCGAATTAGTTTTAATTAATAAAATTTTAATCCGAGGATGCGAGATAGAATCGCCATGAACAAGCGACCGAAGCAAAGTGAAGCGAATCAACTTCCCTAACACCATCTACTTCCAATGAGATCTTGTGCGCTTTTATGTCTATGCACGCCCCCGCAGTCGCCAGAAAGGGCCTTCCCAAGATGAAAGGATTCTGGGGATCTGGTCCTGTGTCGAGTATAATAAAATTCATATATATCACAAAGTTCTCGATGACCCCAAGCACATGTGCTAGCATGCCGACGGGTTCCTTGACTGAGTCATCCCCTATATGAATACCAAGGTTCGCTGGTTGGAGCCCATTCAGTCCCATCTTCAAGTAGTATGCGTAGGACATCACACTTATTGATGACCCCAAGTCACACAGTGCTTCATCGAAGCTTTCCCCATAAATCGAGAAGGGGATAACAAATTCACCAGGGTCCTCAAGCTGGGATGGAATCTTGTCCTCAATTTTGGCTTGGTCAGGTAGGGTGGAAATCATGGCTGCACACCCCTTGGCAAATCTATCTCTTTGTGCAACTTTCTCACTGCACACTCCTTCTTCATTAACTTTACTTGGCTCGGGTAATGTTGGAGAGCTCTCCATAGGTTGTGACTCAGTTTGGGCTATCTAGGCCACCTGCGTCTCCAACATCCTTTTGTGACTTGCAAGACAGTCAACAGTGGCCTTCAAGTCTCTGAGTGACTCCTCTATTTTCTGATGTTGGCGATGGAACTCTTCATTTCCCTTCGTTTGGGTAGAAATGAAGTCTTCCATCATCAATTCTAACCTAGACTTCTGTGGTTACTGCTGCCCATATGCTCCTGATGGTTGGAAATTCCCCAAGTTATTCCGATAGGAAAAGTTCGGGTGATTCTTCCATCCGGGATTTAAGTATTGGAGTATGGGTTGTTGGGCCTTTGATTGTAATCCCCAACCGCATCGCAATGCTCAATCTGCTCTTCTGAGCCACTCTGCCCTCCATAGTAGTCCTCCCGATACGCTGTTGCTCCTTCTCCAAAGTCAATGGCCGCACATGCAGATACAGGATTTAAAGAGTTGAACCGTCTGCTAAGCATGTCCATCCTCGCTGCTAGATGGTCCATTGAGTTGACCGCATATCGTCCCACGGCAGGAGCTGGGTGACTACGTTCGGAAGCCCATTGATGGTGGTTCTGGGTCACCTCTTCTATCAACTCCTCTGCTTCCTCGATAATCTTGTTCATAAGTGCTCCTCCTGCAGTAGAATCGAGGGACATCTTTGTGGCGTACGTGATCCCATTATAAAAGATGTGGATCACCAGCCACCTTTCTAGTCCATGGTGGGGCATTGGTAAAGTAGCCCCTTATAGCGATCCTAGGCTTCAAATAGGGATTCCCCTTCCTTCTAATGGAATCTCATTATCAAATGGCGCATGTGAGTAGTCTTGCTAGGTGGGAAGTATTTATTCAAGAACTGCTGCTCACATTGCTCCCATGTAGCAATGCTTCCTGAAGGCAGGGAGTGAAGCCATGTCTTAGCCTTATCCCGCAATAAGAATGGGAATAGGCTCAGGCGGATCACGTCTGCAAGGACTCCATTTATCTTCATCGTCGAGCAGATTTCCAAGAATGACTCCATGTGCCAGTTCGGGTCTTCAGTCGCAGCTCCCCTGAATTGACTCTGCTGGACCATGTGTATAAGCGTCGGTTTCAGCTCAAAGTTGTTTGCCGAAATGGATGGTCGAGCTATACTCAACCTAAATCCTCTAGCGCTAGGAGTTGTGTAATCCCTCAAAGGTCGGCTACCTATATTCACTTCGGATGCAGCTTGGTCCTCCATCCTCTTCTGTTTAGATCTCCGGCGATGATAGGTTCGTTCGATTTCTAGATCGATCAAAATCAAGCCTTCCGATCCTAGGCGTCTAAGCATACGAAGAACTGAGCCACAAAATTAGGAGTATTTACCTAAGGTTTAGAAACAAGAAATAAACTAATCTAGCTAACTAAATCAAGGAGCAAATAAGAAAATGTAGAACTACTGCTAAAAATTAAATCTAGATATGTAAAATCTAAAACCGAAGTAAATAAAATAAAAGAAAGTAAAGCAAGTAAATAAATATAATCCTAAGTCCGATCCAACTATCCACTTCTTGATTCGATATCGAATCAATCAGTCCCCGACAACGGTACCAAAAACTTAATGCACGCAAACGCGACCTCAAATCTCGCAACGGAGACTATCGAGGACTCGAAGTGCGTGCTCGCGCTCAACGCCCACAAGTGCATTGATGCCGTCAAGTAATAAAGAATATCGATCTCACAGGGACTGAGATTTCGACTATCAGTTTGTCCAGTGGATGTGTTGTTGTTCAGATTGGTAATCCTAGGGTTCACGAATGAGAGGTCGTCGGTGGTCCGAACTCAGTATGGTGTCACACGGAAGAAGAGCAGGGTTGCTATGAGGATTTGGATGGATTCTAAGACTTTGGTTTCGTTTGTGTGTTGCAGAACATGCTATCAATTGAATGTATCTAGATTTTCTAGCTAGGGTTTTATGGAAAGGACATCCTACACTATGGTACAAGGATGTCGAATTGATCCCTACGACAAGACGAAAACGAGACACATTATCGACTCTATCGCATCCTTCTATCCACAGTTGCAGGCGATGAGGCCAACCTCTAGGTTCCTCCTAATATCCCCTAAATCTTAGATATGAGGACTATCACCCCTCGTATCGTCCATGCACAGAAGATAGAAAACCAAAACGCAAAGCTATAGATCTAAATAATCATTCAACTGCAAATACAATTTCAAGAATGGAAACATATTTGAAATAGCAATGTTCTACTCAACACAAACTACTCCCTAATCCTAGAATCAAAGAATCTACTCCATGAATATGAGAAGAGAATCACAAAACATTATGGAATTCATGAATATAATGATAAACGTGTAAGAAATATGAATTAGAATGTAAATGCAGCTCTTCCCTCTGGCATTGTGGTGCATATCTTGATCCTCGAGTGGCTCTCTTCCTCCACGATGCGAGTTCCCGAAGCTTTTTAGGGCTTCGGAGTGTCATCCCAGCCGTCGTGTCTCCGCCCTAGGGTTTGGACGTAGCTTTCCTTATATAGATATCATGCCAGATTTTTTCAAAATCTGGAAAAAAACCTAATCGCATCAAGTTGTCTGGCCGTTACACGATCGTGTGAAAACACATGGCCAGGCCGTGTGTAAGGCTGTGGTGGCCATTTTTGACCCCCGGACACGGCCGTGTGTAGCCACATGCCCAGGCCGTGTCCCACTCTGTGTCCAGCTGCCAATTGCCTCCTTTTTGCTCCGAAAGTGCCCATTTTCCCCATGGAATGCTATCCTGCACACAAAAGTACAAAGAGCATATCTCTGAACTAGAAAATAGGAAATGCATGCAAAATAAAGTAGAATATGCATGAAACAAATATAAAACTAAACGAGATGTGAGCGAAAACTACTCCTAAAATCCTATACATTTTTCTCACATCAATAGTCGACTGTCGTCCCTTGGCAGTTGACTATTGGGTCAGAAACCCACCAGTCGAATACTAGTTGAGTGCCATCAACTCAGAGTAGTTGACTGTTATCTATAGTAGTCGACTGATGTCAGATTGAAGGTTGAAGCCTTGCTTCTCACTTCGCTTCGGTCGCTTGTGCATGGCGATCCAATCATACATCCCCGGATTAAAAAAAAATAATCCGGGCGAAAAAAGATTACCCAAGCAATCGATCCATCATCGTGCTTCTCGATTTGAGTCATCGCTTGAACAAACTTGTTGTTCAAGCAACCTAACTCTTTCCTCGATTAGCCGTGGAATAGATGATGTATGGATCGCCGGTTTTTGTGTTTATCTTCAGGGTCCATAATCATACAATTATAAACAAATTACATAGAACAATAAAGAAACTTAAACAAGAATTATACCTCTTGTTTACCTCTTAATCTTCTATCGTATGACCTATCCTCTTCATAGATGTTGTGTGGGCAATGATCCTCCAAGAGTTGAAGCCTCCTAGATCGCATCTTCCATTCCTTGCTCGCTCCAAACAAGGGAAGATAACCGAGATCTTCTTCTCCTCTCAAGTGTCGACAACCAATCCACCTAGCTTGGTTGTTCCCGCCGCCCAAGGAGAGGAAGAGGAAGAAGTGAGCGCTGGCCAAGAGAAGTCTTGTTGCCGCCAACCAAAGGAGAAGTAAAGAGTTTGCAGCTGGCCAAGGAGAGAGGGTGAAGGTGTTAGTGAAAGCCCTAGAGCCAATCATGTGATTATCGTTGTATGGACTTTATTGTATCATATTCCTATTTATAAAGGCATGGTTATTATATTTACTTGTATTGGTGCCAAATAACTAAATATAATAATGTCCTTGAGTAGTAGGTTCTTATCTATATCAATCGATTGGTTGAATCGATAATGAGATGATATAGAGAACACTACTCTTAATCATTCCTAGTCGAGTATTAACATTCAGGGACAATGTTAATGCATAGAGACTAGCATGTAGGTCAACAAGATGACTTGATCTCACAAGTCATGGATATGAGATATCAAGTTGACACATGGGTATGCATTGGAGAATGTATACTGAATGACCCGCCATGAGAAAGTATCATGGATCGTTATATGAGTGTCATATACTTTCTCATGTGGCTATTAGTATGACTATTAGTCCTTAGACCTGAAGTCACCATGGTTCCCTACATAAGGAGTTGCATACTTTGGCCGTCAAGCGTCACCCGTAAATGGGTGGACTATAAAGCGATTCTTGGGTATGTAACAAATTATGCGGAGGATGTGAGTGATGTAGATGGGATCTATCCCTCCTATATGGGGTGACATCGATATTCTTGATAGAGTGAGACCACGAAGTGCATGGCCATGCCCAAATGAGTCAATATGAGATATTGAGCTCATTTGATTAAAGTGAGTCTACTTGGAGTTCAAGATTTAGATTGTCAAGGGATGACACGGTCTATGCCTCGATTGGTCAATCTAGATGTCAAGGATAGAGGGACATTGTCACATATTGTGAGAGTCACAATTAGTAGTCACAAAGGTGATGTTGGAGCTCAACATTCTTGTAACTTAGGTAGCAATGATGTGTTGCTAGATACCGCTCATTGCTTATGTTCCTAAATCAGTTTAGGGACATTGCCAACGTTACAAGAACCTATAGGGTCACACACATAAGAGCAATTAGATGGATATTAGGTTCATATGATGAACCATGAGGATTAGGTTCATGGGATGAACCAAATTGGATTAAGAGTAATCCAAATTAGACTAATTGAGTTAGACTCAAGTTGATTCAAGTGTTGAATGAGTCTAATTGAGATTTGATTCATCAAATCAATTTAAATTAATGAATAGAGATTCATTATATTAAATTGACTTGAGTGAAGTGGTTAGATTTGATCAACCATGGGAGATTAGAGGTCAAGTTTGACTTGACTTGAGAGGGAAGATGAAAGGTCAAGATTGACTTGAACAAATGCAATGTCATGATGATGAATAGGCATGGCGGCCAATGATGATGCTCCACATCATCATTGACTTGATCATTAGTGCCACATCATGAGGAGACCAAGGGTCATGGGAGTTACATGCATGCATGTAACTCCCCCTCCATAGTGGCCAGCCACCATTTGGGGTTATGTGGTGAAAATTCATTTTGTGAGTAATCACTCATTACTTCATCTTCTTCCTTGGGAATTTTCCTCTCAAGCTCTCCTCTCCTTCCTCTCTTTGGCGAACCAAGAGTGCTAGCACACTCAAGGTTGAGTTTTCTTCCACCTATTGCTTGTGTGGATACCATAGAGTGTGCACTTGACACTCTCGAGTTCGTGACTTTGGGCCGAGCGGGATTTGCGAAGGGGCATCGCATCAAGGGTAACATCCTTATCTCTTAGTTCTAAGGTAGATCTAGAGGATTTTGTAAGCACATACATGTAATTAGTTTTAATACTTCTTGCGCGGATCCGTGGCGGGACTTCGGGTTTCATAGCAAAGCGGTTTTTGCGGCCCGGAAAAGCCCAACAGTGGTATCAGAGCCACGTGCGAAGCATGTATGTGTTTCATTTTTGTATTTTTTATATTAGATATAAAAATTACAGATTTTTTATGTTTCTGTAAATTTCCTAATTTTATAGAAATTTTGGGTATTTTTCTCGTAGAGTCGAAGCAACGAGTGTTGGGACACTCGTAGGCTTCAACCGTCGAGAAAAACTCTCCGAATCGGCGAGTTCTCGCTTTAGGTTTTGGGACAGCGACTTAAGTCGCTGTAAGGATCATTGTAGGGACACTCACGAAGTTTATTTTGCGGTAGGGCTGCCCTATCCCGAAAGGGGCCATGTCCCAGCGATCGCCCAAAAACCGCTTAAGCGGACCGTTTCGGAGAGATGACTCATAAATTCGAAATAAATTAGGAAAAATTATAGAAATTTTCTGTAAAAATACATAATTTTGAATTATGTATGATTCTGTGATTGTCATGGCCCAATAACCCAATTGGATTGGATTATGTGTGTTGTAATTCATAATACGGCCTGCGTGCCGTTTTGTGGTTGTGCGTGTTGTAAAATGTTTGCGACCTGCGCGTCGCACCTCTTCTTTTAATATTCTAGTTGTAAATAGTTTTAGACTCGAATGTAACTCGAGTTTTGTATTTGTAATGTACAAAAATGGAGCGGTGGAAAGTCCACTTGAAGACGAGCTTACGAGAAGGGTGACGACGACACATGGCGGTCAAAGGAAGCGCTTGGAGAAGCCGCTAGCCTTAGGTTGACCGTCCGATCTTCTCATTGGCTTGAGAAGATCGTAGTAGGGCCATGACTATATCACATTTAATTATATATATATATATGTTGATATATATATATTTAATTGATTTATGCTTGTATGTATGTGATGCATGCTAGTGAAAAAAAAATGCTTGTATGTATATGATGCATGCTAGGTTAATTTTCTTGTATGTATATGATGCATGCTAGAATAATGAATGTATGTATATGATGCATGCTAATATAGGATAATAAAGGCCTAAATGCATATAAGATACATATTACGATTAGATTAGATCATAATCGAATCAACTCGAAAATGCCTACCGAGCCTTGATACCCATCACTACTTCGATCATTTGTTGTTGTTGAATCTGCCAAAGCAGAGCAACGCATATTATCTTGGTAGGGTGCGGAGGGACAATCTTGGTCCCGCCTATCACGACTCGGGTTAGAGTAAGCTCAATTAGATTGAGTAAAACTAGTTAACTCAATTGGATCGAGTAGAACTATAGGCATATTCAATCGTTGGAAAGATAGGTTAAGATCGCATTTACACTAAATCTTGGCGATTTAGCCAAAGCTAACTCAAGGTCTTTTGTAAATGTGGGTCTTAATCCTATAAACAAGAGTTGCATAGAGATGTAATCGGTAATGTGTTACCCACCGATCATACTAAGTCTTGGGCGATTTAGGCCAAAGCTAACTCAAGGCTTAGTATGATGTGGATCTTGTCCACAAGAATTATAGCTAGTTTGTATGAATCAAGTAAATGTGGTTTGACCACATCCATAACTCGATTCTATAAAATTCCTATAATTCAGTGGGAGCATCATTTGATTAAAGGCCTAATTAAATGATAAAAGGAATATGATATTAATTCTCTGCATTGTATGTTGTAGATTACTATGTCAAACAACACGAACACTCTCTCTGCGTCATCCTTGAGAAGGACAAGCTCAATGGAGCAAATTTCACATTTATACAGAACACGAGAATATTCTCACCCGAAAGGAAGGTATGCGTCTGGGCGGCCCATTCGGAGGCACCTCCGCCACGCCTCGCGGTGACAAAGATGCTTACAAGAAGCATCAAGATGATGCATTAGATGTGTCATGTCTAATGCTCGCGACCATGAACTCGAGCTTGAAGCAACATGAGTTCATGAATGCTTATGATATGGTTGGACATCTTCGTCAACTATATCAAGGACAAACTAGGCATGAGAGATATGAAGTCTCTAAGGCACTATTTGGGTCTAAAATGCAAGAAGGGACTCCGTAGGTTCATATGTACTCAAGATGATTGATGCGTAGAAAACCTACAAAAAAGGGATTCCCACTTGGCCAAGGCGTTGACCTAATCTTGCAATCTTTGCCACAAGCCTTCAATCAATTTGTCATGAATTATAACATGAATGAAATTGATAAGCCATTACTGAAATGCTCGGCATGTTGAGAAGCTGAGCTTAACCTTAGAAGAAGTAAATCGACACCATTTTGATGGTGCGAGAAGAAGAAAGGCAAGGGCAAGCCTAAAGGTAAGGGAAAGTCCCAAGCCAAGGGCAAAGGCAAAGAACTTAAACCCAAAGGAGGGGTAGCCAAGGAAGGGCTTGCTTCTTACGCAGGAAGCGAGACCTTTGGGCGTAGCTATGAGAGCATACGGAAGATCTTAAGAAGAAAGAAGTGAGACTTCTACTTAGGTATAAATGTTATAGAAGTCAATCTATCTATTTCTTCATCATGGGTATTAGATCTGGATGTGCATCTCACATTTGTACCAATGTGCGAGTGAGAAATAGCAAGGCATTGACAAAGGCGAGGTGGACCTCTGAGTAGGCAATGGAGCAAGGGTTCTTCTTTATTCTTTGTAGGAACTTATGATCTATCTCTGCCCTCTGGGCTTGTACTAGAATTAGATGAATGTTGTTATGTGCCTGCTTTAACTAAGAACATAATTTGATTTCTTGTTTGGACAAGAAAGGTTTTCATTTATAATAAAGAACAAATGTTGTTGGTTTATTTAAATGATATGTTCTATTGTAGTGCACCTCTAATGAGCGGACTCTACTTTCTAGACTTAGAGAGCCCTATCTATAACATAAGTACCAAGAGGTTCAAGTCAAATGAGTTGAACCAAACCTATCTCTGGCATTGTCGCTTAGGTCACATAAATGAGTCGCTTATCTCGGCTCCATAAGGATGGGTGTTAGACTCATTTGATTTTGAATCATATGAGACATGCGAGTCTTGCCTTTTAGGCAAGATGACCAAGACTCCCTTTAGTGGACATAGCGAAGAGCAGCATTTGTTAGGACTTATACATAGTGATGTATGTGGTCCTTTCAATTCTTTGCTAGAGGTGGTTCTGGTACTTCATTACATTCTTGATATGGTTATGTGTATCTTATGACACATAAATCGAATCCTTTGAAAAGTTCAAAGAATTCAAGAATGAAGTACAAAACCCGACAGCAAGAGTATTAAGATACTTGATCGGATCGAGGTGGTGAATACCTTAGCCATGAGTTTCGTGACTATCTAGGAGTGTGGGATTCTATCCCAACTCACTCCTCTGGAACACCACGTGGAATGGTGTATCCGAAAGGAGGAATCGTACCCTATTGGATATGAGTACGATCTATGATGAGTCACCACAGATCTTCCTATATCCTTTTGGGGATATGCTCTAGACACAGACCTTTACCCTTAACCGTGTACCATCCAAGGTGTAGTAAAGACACCATATCTGATATGGGACAGGAAAAATCCCAAGATGACTTTTATGAGGATTTGGGGTTGTGAGGCTTACGTTCGACGTCAAGTCTCAGACAAACAGGGACCCAAATCCGATAGGTGCTATTTTGTTGGATATCCCAAGGAGACAAAGGGATATTACTTCTACATTCCCAGTCAGCACAAAGTGTTTGTGGCAAAGACTGGGGTTTTTCTAGAAAGGGATTTTGTTTCTAGAAAAACTAGTGGGAGTACCTTCGATCTTGAAGAAATTCAAGATAAGGACCATAGCACTGAGGCCTTGATGGAGGTTGAACAGGAACCACAAAGTGTTGTGGGTGATGAGGTTGTTGCACAAAGAGTTGTGGAACAACCACCTGTTCAAGTAGACCTACCTCTTCGCAGTGCGATAGGGTGCGTCGTCGGCTGAGAGATACTCATTTCTCTTGTCGACCATGATGACGTTATGCTCATTGAGAATGAGCCTACCTCCTATCGAAGCTGTGATGAGCCAGATTCGAGAAATGGCTAGAGGCCATGAGATCAGAAATGGAATCCATGTACACTAACCAAGTATGGACTTTGGTTGATCCACGAAGTCAAACCCATTGGGTGTAAGTGGGTCTTTAGGAGAAAATGACATGGATGGACTTACGCATACCTATAAGGGCGATTGGTGGCTAAAGGTTTCAAGCAAATTCATGGTATTGACTATGATGAAACCTTTTCTCCGATGGCGATGTTTAAGTCCATTCGGATCTTGCTTGCTATTGCGGCATACCACGATTATGAGATCTGGCGGATGGATGTCAAAACCGCGTTTACGAATGAAACTTACTCGAGGATGTGTACATGACACAACACGAGGGTTTTGTAGATCCACAACATCTTTGGGAAAGGTATGCAAGTGCAAAGGTCCATTTATGGGCTAAAGCAAGCTTCTGAGTGGAATCTTCGATTCGATGATGCGATCAAGCAGTTTGGTTTCATCAAGAATGAAGATGAACCACAGTGTCTACAAGAGGGTTAATGGGAACACGATTGTGTTCCTTATATTGTATGTGGATGACATACTACTCATTGGGAATGACATCCCTTAGCTCTGATGCATGAAGACTTGGTGAGGCGTGCTTCTCAATGAAGGACTTAGGTGAAGCGACTGTATTCTAGGCATCAAGATCTATAGAGATAGATCTAAGAGATTGCTTGGCCTAAGTCGAGTACATACATTGACAGATTACTTGGTTTGCCATGCGAGAATTCCAGAAAGGACTTACAGATGTCACATGGTGTGAGTCTTTGAAGACTCAAAGTCCCTCTTCTAGAGAGAGAGACGCATGGATAAGATCCCTTACGCATACGCTATAGGATCTATCATGTATGCCATGTTGTGTACTCGTCTGATGTCTCGTATGCTTTGAGCATGGCAGTAGATACCCGGATCGGATCGGTGGCGTCCGGATAGCGATCAAGAATATTCTTAAGTACTTGAGAAGGACTAAAGAATATTTCTTGATATTTGGAAGCGATGAGGAGCTAGTGTAAAGGGTTACTGATGCGACTTCCAAACCCGAGGATGATTACGATCGCGATCGTGGTTCGTGTTTTGCTTGAATGGTGGCGCTGGTGGAAGAGTTCGGCAGACACGCGATTCTTGATTCTACAACAGAGGCCGAGTATATCGCTGCATCGAGGCAAAGGAAGGAGCGATTTGGATCCGCAAGTTCATTCTGAGCTTGGGGTGGTTCTAGCATTGCAGATCCTATAGAGCTCTATTGTGACAACAATGGAGGCGATTACCTGCTAAGGAATCTCGCTCACACGGACCAAACACATACTACGGCGCTTCCATCTCATTCGAGAGATCATCGATAGAGGAGATGTGAAGATTTGCAGTACCCCACAGAGGCTAACATCGCGAGATCCCTTGACCAAGGCTTTGTGAAAAAGCATGATGGTCACACTAGGTCATTGGGTATTAGATACTACGGTGATTGGCACTAGTGCTAGTGGGAGATTGTTAGTGAAAGCCCTAGAGCCAATCATGTGATGATTGTTGTATGGACTTTATTGTATCATATTCCTATTTATAAAGGCATGGTTATTATATTTACTTGTATTGGTGCCAAATAACTAAATATAATAATGTCCTTGAGTAGTAGGTTCTTATCTATATCAATCGATTGGTTGAATCGATAATGAGATGATATAGAGAACACTACTCTTAATCATTCCTAGTCGAGTATTAACATTCAGGGACAATGTTAATGCGTAGAGACTAGCATGTAGGTCAACAAGATGACTTGATCTCACAAGTCATGGATATGAGATATCAAGTTGACACATAGGTATGCATTGGAGAATGTATACTGAATGACCCGCCATGAGAAAGTATCATGGATCGTTATATGAGTGTCATATACTTTCTCATGTGGCTATTAGTATGACTATTAGTCCTTAGACCTGAAGTCACCATGGTTCCCTACATAAGGAGTTGCATACTTTGGCTTCGTCAAACGTCACCCGTAAATGGGTGGACTATAAAGGCGATTACTGGGTATGTAACGAATTATGCGGAGGGATGTGAGTGATGTAGATGGGATCTATCCCTCCTATATGTGGGGTGACATCGATATTCTTGATAGAGTGAGACCACGAAGTGCATGGCCATGCCCAAATGAGTCAATATGAGATATTGAGCTCATTTGATTAGAGTGAGTCTACTTGGAGTTCAAGATTTAGATTGTACCGAGGATGACACGGTCTATGCCTCGATTGGTCAATCTAGATGTTAAGGATAGAGGGACATTGTCACATATTGTGAGAGTCACAATTAGTAGTCACAAAGGTGATGTTGGAGCTCAACATTCTTGTAACTTGGGTAGCAATGATGTGTTGCTAGATACCGCTCATTGTTTATGTTCCTAAATCGGTTTAGGGACATTGCCAACGTTACAAGAACCTATTGGGTCACACACATAAGAGCAATTAGATGGAGATTAGGTTCATATGATGAACCATGAGGATTAGGTTCATGGGATGAACCAAATTGGATTAAGAGTAATCCAAATTAGACTAATTGAGTTAGACTCAAGTTGATTCAAGTGTTGAATGAGTCTAATTGAGATTTGATTCATCAAATCAATTTAAATTAATGAATAGAGATTCATTATATTAAATTGACTTGAGTCAAGTGGTTAGATTTGATCAACCATGGGAGATTAGAGGTCAAGTTTGACTTGACTTGAGAGGAAGTTGAAGGTCAAGTTTGACTTGACCAAATGCCATGTCATGATGATGACTAGGCATGGCGGCCAATGATGATGCTCCACATCATCATTGACTTGATCAATTAGTGCCACATCATGAGGGAGACCAAGGGTCATGGGAGTTACATGCATGCATGTAACTCCCCCTCCATGAAGTGGCCGGCCACCATTTGGGGGTTATGTGAGTGAAAATTCATTTTGTGAGTAATCACTCATTACTTCATCTTCTTCCTTGGGAATTTTCCTCTCAAGCTCTCCCTCTCCTTCCTCTCTTTGGCCGAACCAACCAAGGAGTGCTAGCACACTCAAGGTTGAGTTTTCTTCCACCTATTGCTTGTGTGGATACCATAGAGGAGTGTGCACTTGACACTCTCGAGTTCCGACGGACTTTGGACGAGCGGGATTTGCGAAGGGCATCGCATCAAGGGTAACATCCTTATCTCTTAGTTCTAAGGTAGATCTAGAGGATTTTGTAAGCACATACATGTAATTAGTTTTAATACTTCTTCGCACGGATCCGTGGCCGGGACTTCCGGGGTTTCCGCAACGCAAAAAGCGGTTTTTGCGGCCCGGAAAAGCCCAACAGAAGGGCGCTGGCCAAGTGAAGGGAAGGGAAGGAAAAACCAAAACCCTTGCCCCTTTGTGTTTCCGCTGGCTCTAGGAGAAGAGCCACCAAAACCCTAGCCTCCCACAACTTGCTTCCCACCCAAACCCTTTGTCGCCAACTCCAAAAACCCTAGCTTCCAAAACTTTTATTGCCACCCAAGCCTTGGAACCTTATTTATAGATTTCGCCCATGCCTCCATTTAATTATGTCCATTGGATCTAGGATTCATGAGGGTTTTAATAGGCTACAATGTGGACCATGAGGAGAAGTTGGATCTTGGCCAACTAATGGATCCGACCCACATAAAATCCAATCAATTAATGATAATCCATTCCACTAGAGGATTATCATTGATCTACCTCACCAACCCTCATAATCAAATATGGGATCCATATATTAATTGTACAAATATCTCCCTGTGTTTAAGATATTGAATGTCCATTAATTAATTAATTTACTGATAATTAATTAATTAACATCTAACTCCATTAGTAGTACCACTCAACCTTATCATCATGCTAGACCAAGTCCACCTACAAGGTTTACATGATTATCCTTATGAGCTCCTCAAAGGGACATCATCATCCTAATACATAGGACTTGGTTTCCTCCTATAATCAACGACACACCATGTAAATAATATCATTTCTCAACTTACCGGGCCTATCGATTTAACCCATAAATCTCGCCCATTGGTAAATCAAAGAAATAAATATTAAGTACATGTGCCAATTATTATATCAGGATTAAGAGCATGTACACCATAATATCCGAGGTCCGATTCAATTATATAGTCAATATAAATCGAATAACTTCTAAGTCGGTCTTGCTCAATACACACAAAGTGTACTAGTGTAATTCAATGGTCAAGATAAACCAATACCAAATTACACTACAAACATGCCAATGGTTTGTCCAAAACCATCTTGGTTGTGAACCTCTACTTATACTCTCCAAGGAACTGATAACATGATCGTCTGTGTGACACCACACACCATGTTATCTACAATGTAAAGTATTAGACAAGATGCACACATATAATAAATATAAAATGCAAACAATGATCATGTGATTCTTATTTCAAAATGAAAATATCCATACAAAGACTAGGCTTTCAGTATACATCCCAATAATCTTCCACTTATACTAAAAGACTATGCTGCCATCAAAGTGTCATACATCTGATTCCCATTCCCTCCACATACCTATCAAAAGCTCTCGTTGGAAGGGCCTTAGTGAAAGGATCTGCCAGGTTATCCTCTGATGCAATCTTGACGATAGAAACTTCTCCTCACTTTACGATCTCTCGTATCAGGTGGTACTTGTGCCCTATGTGTTTACTTGCCTTATGGGTTCGTGGTTCCAACTAGTTTGCAACTGCACCACTGTTATCATAATAAATTGTGATAGTTCTGGGAAAACTAGGAATCATATCCAAGTCCATCAAGAAGTTCCTGAGCCATACAGCTTCTTTGGCTGCCTCAGAGGCTGCCATATACTCATCTTCCATGGTGGAGTCCACCACGGATTTCTTCTTAACACTCCTCCATACAATGGCTCCACCTCCCAAAGTAAACACAAAACCTAAGGTAGACTTACTGTTATCCCTATCTGATTAGAAGTCAGAATCTGTGTAACCCACAGGGAGTAATTGATCTGCATGGTATACCAGCATATAATCCCTAGTCCTTCTCAAATACTTCACAATATGCTTTACCACAGTCCAATGTCCCTGTCCTGGATTACTCTGATATCTGCTAAACAAGCCCACGACAAAGCAGATATCCGACCTCATACATAACATAGCATACATGTGGCTTCCTACCGCCGAAGCATAAGGAACTGCCTTCATCTCCTCTATCTCCTTTGATGTTCTAGGACACATCTCTTTAGATAAAGGTACTCCATGCCTAAAAGGTAGAAAACCTTTCTTGGAGTTTTGCATGCTAAAATGAGCCAAAATAGTGTCTGTGTATAAAGCTTGAGATAAGCATAATATCCTTTTCTTGCGATCCCTTTTAACTTTGATCCCAAGGATGTGTCCCACTTCTCCCAAGTCCTTCATTTCAAACTATTTTGACAACAATACCCTTACTTCTGACAACATTTTGACATTATTACCAATGAGCTAAATGTCATCTACATATAGTACAACAAATATCACTACATTTTCGTCACATCTCTTGTATGCACAAGATTCATCCAGATTTTGAATACATCCATATGACTGGATTACCTCATCAAAGCGGATGCTACAATATCTCGAAGCTTGCTTCAATCCATAAATGGACCGATTAAGCTTGCACACAAGATGCTCTTTGCCCTTTGCAATGAATCCCTCTGGTTGCTCCATATAGATGTTTTCTTCAAGACTTTCATTAAGGAAATCTGTCTTGACATCCATCTACCAAACCTCATAATCCATATGAGCAGCAATAGATAAGAGAATCCGAATAGACTTAAGCATGACTACCGATGAAAAGGTCTCCTCATAGTCGAAGCCCTCTTTCTGAGTATACACTTTCGCAACAAGCCTTGCTTTGAAGGTCTCAACCTTCCCGTCTGTTCCTCTCTTTCTTTTGTAGATCCATTTGCATCTAATGGTTTTTACACCATTGGGTGGTTCTACTAGCTCCAAGACCTGATTTGAATCCATAGATTCTATCTCAGAATTCATCGCCCTTTGCCAAGATATCGCATCTTTGTCTTGGATTGCCTCGTCATATGTCCAGGGATCATATTCATGTTCGCCATGGAACTAATCAGAAGATTCTCCCAAGAACATAAATCTCTCAGGTTGTCTAACAACCCTCCCACTACGACGAGGTATCACCTATGTATCATCTGTGACACGCGATGCAATCACTTGTGGTATATCCTCTTGTACAGTTGGTACTGAAGTAGTGACTTCCCCTCTCAACTCCTCCAAAACAATCTTGCTCATGGGCTTGTGGTTCATCACATAGTCTCCTCTAAAAATCGGGCATTCATGCTAACGATCACCCTCTAATCTCTAAAACTATAGAACAAACCACCTTTCATTCCTCTAGGATAACCTACGAACAAGCGCACTTCTATACGAGGTTCCAACTTACCAACATCTACCTTCAGCACATGTGCTAGACTCCCCCAAATTCGAATATGTCTCAGACTAGGCTTTCGCCCAGTCCACAATTCTGTGGGAGTAGAAGATACTAATTTAGATGGTACCAAATTCAGAATATACACTACCGTATCCAGAGCATACCCCCAGAACAAATCTGGTAACTCAAAATAACTCATCATCGATCTAACCATCTCTATAAGAGTCCTATTCCTTCGCTCCGCCACACCATTCTGCCGGGGTGTACTAGGTGCATACAGTTGGGATTGAATCCCAGCCTCTGATAAGTAACTCCTAAACTCTCCCAATATGTACTCACCACCATGATCAGATCGTAGTGTTTTGATACTTTTACCTTGACGTTTCTCCACATCAGCCTTGAATTCTTTGAACCTATCA
This sequence comes from Wurfbainia villosa, assembly GCA_025175895.1. Classification (NCBI taxonomy): domain Eukaryota; kingdom Viridiplantae; phylum Streptophyta; class Magnoliopsida; order Zingiberales; family Zingiberaceae; genus Wurfbainia; species Wurfbainia villosa. Next base: position 27,478,743 of record CM046000.1, on the reverse strand, counting down.
AAGCATACAAACTTATGGTGCATCAAGTAAATGTATCCATGTCTTGAATAATTGTCTATAAAAGAGATGAAGTATTCAAAACAACCTCTAGCCTGGATAGACATAGGACCACACAAATTAGAATGAACTAATTCCAACACATCTTTGGCTCTATACCCCTTGGCCTTAAAAGACCTCTTGGTTATTTTACCTTCGATACAAGATTCGCAGGTTGGGAAATATTCCACCACTAATGAACCCAAAGGTCCATCAGCTATCAACATTTGAATTCTACTCAGGTTAATATAACCTAACCTTAGATTCCAAAGATATGTTTGGTTCATTTTCGAAGGTTCTTTTCTCTTATTAGATTTAGAAGATGAGTTATTTACTTCTATTTGTATCGTGGGAGCCTTTGGTTCAAGAGTATATAAATTTCCTACCAAGGCACCAAAACAGATAATCTCCTTATTCCTCTTTATAACAACTCTGTCATTAAAAGAAATAGAATATCCATCCAAAAGTAATTTAGAAATTGAAATCAAATTCTTTCTAAATGAAGGTACATAAATACAATTTCTCAGAACCAAAGTTTTATTCCTATCAAAAAATAAATAAACATCTCCCACTACAATAGCCGCCACCTTAGTAGCATTGCCCATGTAGACGGTAATCTCCCCCTCAGCTAGTCGTCTGGTTTCCTAGAACCCCTACAAAATATTACAGACATGATCAGTGGCTCTCATATTTACACACCAAGTGCCGGTAGATAACACCGCTAAACATGTTTCAACGACTAGACCAAAAGATATACCTTTGTTCTGCTTTCGGTTGGAGCAGTCAGCCTTCCAATGTCCAGTCTGCTTGCAAGTGAAGCACTTGCCTTTCAGCTTCTTCATTCCTCCCTAAGATCCTCCCACCATCTTCATTGCACCTTGTTTCTTCTTCTTCTTGCCTTTCGGCTTAGAAGTAGAAACCTTCTTGGCAACCAAAACCTGAGAACTATGAAGAAAAAGCCCCTCTGCCGCTTGGAGTTCTGTCAGAAGCTCCGCCAACGAATACAACCTCTTATTCATGTTGTAGTTCAGGCGAAACTGCTCAAAACTCCTAGGTAGAGATTGGAGAATGATATTGACCTGGGTTTCCCCATCGATCTCAGCTCCAAGGACTTCCAGCTCATTCAAATGAGCCATCATCTTGAGAACATGATCCCTCATGGGTGTTCCCTCAACCATGGTGGTCATCATCAAGTTTCTCATGGCTTCTTGCCTAGCAGCCCGATTCTGGTGTCCGAAAAGTTCCTTGAGATTGAGCATCATGTCATAAGCAGTAGTCATAGTCTGATGTTGATGCTGCAATACATTTGACATAGAAGACAAAATATAACACTGCACCATCTCATCAACCTTGATCCACTTTTTATAACTCTCTTTCTCCTTTTCTCCAGAATCTTCCGTAGGCTTAGAAGGACACTCCTCGAGAAGTACATACGTGTACTCCTCAGCAGTTAAGACTATGTCCAGATTCCTTTTCCAATCCACATAATTAGGTCTAGTAAGTTTATTTTCTTTTAGAATCACAGCAAGTGGATTGAAAGTCATTTTGAAGAAACCTAAGAATCACATAGATCAAAAACATTTAGATTTCAAAAAATTATTGATTCCTCAAACAATAAAATTTCAAAATCAACCAACACCTCAAAACACCGAGAATATTGTATGCCACGATAGTGTGGATGTATACAAATTATACATTTGTAAGAGGAGGTTTTACCCATTAATTTTATTATCCTGTCAACCTTACTTTTTGACAAATAAAATTAATAGTTGGTTCCTCTTAGGCCCTACAAATAAAGGCAGTGACTCCGATGGGGAGGATACTTTTATTTGCATCTAAGTGTTCACCATTATTCAATACTAAGGCAATTACCTCGGATTATGTGCCTTCCGATGGGGAAGTACACACGCTCCTAAATAATTTTCTATAACCATATTTGACCTAGTGATCCACTAAACAAACTCATCCGATATAGAGGAAGGCACTCAGAGCCAACGCACAAGTTTGTTCGCATCACATGTCAAATTGTAATGAAGGTCACGAGAATTTAAAAAAATTATCCCTCTTCCACTTAGTAATTTAAACTTGAGGAATTTTAACCATGCAACCACAACAAGCATATAAATCAAAAGCAATAAATATGAAAAATAAATTTTCCAACTATTATGGCTTTTGTTCTCCAATATGCCTCCAGTCGTATTGCCACTGTTGGTGTAAGGGCACCTAAGTCGAACCTGTATTTTGATTATGGCAAAAGATGCAAAGTCAAGGATATATCATTATCTCACGAGCTGAATCGAGTGTGCAGAAAAGTGCTAAAGTTGGAGCTGAAGGCTAGCGACACCTGGAGGGAGCCGCAGTGGTCGGGCGACACTCGAGTGATTTCGGAGGAAGCCGAAGGAATCGAGTGGAAGGCCGGAAGCGAAAGCAACATAGTAAGTATCGAGGTAAAGCTCGTGTGTGTGAGAGTAAGAGAGGTTGTATCCTCCTTATGGGGAAGATCTTAAGCATAGATCCAACCAAAGACATCCTATAGATGGTCTAGGTCGAGATTGGATGGTCGACGGCTGTCAAAATAATATTTTTGTTAAGCTAACTTTGCCTTGCAGCTAGCATTAGTTGACTGCCAGCTTGGAGGACTCGACTACCATCCATCGATCATTGCTGCGGTCGACATTCGGCGATCTTGCCATCGATCGGTGATGATGGCCATCGATCGTGATGGTCAGGATCGACCGAGGAGTCAAGCCTTATCACCTCATTCCAAGGAGCTTTGTGCCCATTTGTGATTAGTTGAAGACCCATTCGATGAGGGGCTCAAAGGCTATAAAAGGAGGGCTTGTCTTAGGGTTTTTCATCAATTCAAAAGCTTCCAAGTGCTTCTGGTACGCTACGAGTCTCCGACATTCCTACGACGAAGCTCTGCAGACATGATGACTAGGGTTTCATCTTTTCATCTACGAGTCGTCGGTATAAGCTGTTAGAATGTATACTGAAAGCTTAGCTCTTTTTGTATGAACATTTTTATTTTGAAATAAGAATCACATGATCATTTTTTGCACTTTATATTTATTATATGTGTGCATATTGTCTAATACTTTACATTGTAGATAACATGGTGCTTAGTGTGGCACAGAAGATCATGTCCCTTGTAGAATATAAGCAGAGGCTCACAACCAAGATGGTTTTGGACAAACCATTGGCATGGTTGTAGTGTAGCTTGGTATTGTTTTGTCTTGAACATAGAGTTAAACTAGTACACTTAGGTGTATTGAGCAGGACCGACATAGAGGTGATTCAATTTATTGCTGACTACATAATTGAATCGGACCTCGGATATTATGTTGTACATTCTCTTAATCCCGATATAATAACGGGCACATGTACTTAGTATTTATTTCTTTGATTTACCAAAGGATGAGATTTATATGGATTAAATCAATATGCTCGGTAAGTTGGGAAATGATATTATTTACATGGTGTGCCGTTGATTATAAGAGGAAACCGTGTCCTATATATTAGGTTGATGATGTCCCCTTGAGGAGCTCATAAGGTTCATCATGTAAACCCTGCAGGTTGACTTAGTCAACATGATGATAAGGTTGAGTGGTACTACTCAAGGAGTTAGATGTTAATTGATTGATGGTCAGTAAATCAATTAATTGATGGACATTCGATATCTTAAACACGGGGAGATGGATGTACGGATAATGTATGGAGCCCATATTAATTTATGGGGGTTGGTGAGGTAATTCAATGATGATCCTCTAGTGGAATGGAACATCATTGATGGATCAAGTTTGTGTGGTTCCGATCCATCGGGTGGCCAAGATCCAACTCCTCCTCATGGTCCCTATCGTAGCCTAATATAATCCACATGAAGCCTAGATCCAATGATGGAAAACAAATCCCTAGATCCGACGGTGGAGATTAAATCTCTAGATCTGACGATTGAGATTAAATCTCTAGATCCGACGGTTGAGATTAAATCCCTAGATCCGATGGTGGAGATTAAATCTCTAAATTCGACGGTTGAGATTAAATCTCTAGATCTGACGGTTGAGATTAAATCCCTAGATCCGATGGTGGAGATTAAATCCCTAGATACGACGGTTGAGATTAAATCTCTAGAACCGACGGTTGAGATTGAAACCGTAGAACCGACGGTGGAGATTAAAACAAGGCTTAAGCCCAACTCTATATAAGGTGGCTTAAGGTGGGCAGCAAGCCAAGAAGTTAGTTGGTTTTGGAGATTAGGGTTTTGCCTATCAATTGCTTGGGCGGCAAGAAACCCTAAGGAGGAAACCCTAATTAGATTAGGGTTTGGCTCTTTGGTTGGGCGGCTAGGGTTTGCAAGAAGGTGGGCGGAAACTATAGGAGAGGAGCTCTTCTTCTTCCTAGGGTGTGGCCGGCTCCTTCCTCTTCTTCCCTTTACCTTGGTTGGCGCTCAACCTATTCCTCTTCTCCTCTTCTTTTCCTCTTGGCCTATGGCACAAAGGAGCTAGGGATTGTTCCCTTGTTCGGTTCCTTGGTTGGCCATCTTGTTCTCTCTATTCTTGGGGTCGGCAGCATCAATCCTTTGTGGCTTGGTGGTTGGCTCAAGCAAGAAGGGAAGGAGAGTTCTTCTTTCTTTCGATTGAAGAAGATCTAGGAAACTTCAACTTGTGGAGGATCTTCGCCCACACGAAGTCTACAAGGAGGCTAGGACATACGATAGAAGATCGAGAGGTATAAAAGTTTTACAAGTTTTATTATTGATCTTTGCATGTTCTTATTAATATGATTGTATGTGTTGATTATACATGTCTACATCCATATGTATTTGTATAATCATGGACCCCGAAGATAAACACAAAAATCGGCGATCCGTCCGTCGTCTCTTCCGCGGCTAACCGATTAGAAGAGTTTGGTTGCTTGAACAACTAGTTTGTTCAAGCGATCGCTCAAGTCGTTAGCATGACGATGAATTGGTTGAGCTTAGGAAACTCATTCCATCCGGATTAGTTCTCATTAGTGAAAATTTTAATCCGGGGACATGGGAGCCAATGAGCCTTCGAGCACAATGCCATCAAATTGGTATCAGAGCCACGGTTTCCGATTTTGTGTGTTTTGGATTCGGTTACTTTCATGCACTTATCATATATTGTATATGCCGGATGATAGTAGGATGTGCGTAGGATAACTTTTTGGTTGCAGGCATAAGATCCAACTATTATGGATATATATGTGTGTATGTGATTGCATGTGTGTGTGATTGTATATTATTTGAATCCTCGGGGTTGACGAGGCTAAATTAGTATTTAATTTTTGTAATTGAATACGACATTGTTTAGCCACTCATTTTAGTTTACTTTCGATCTAGATTATTTGTACACTTCTTCGTGGAGTATAGGATCGATGGATGTAAATTAAAATAGTTTACCTTGGCTCGGATATCTTTGGTGACTTGCGCACGGGAAAAGGTGGAGCGGACAAGGTGGCGACACGACGGGACGCATATTGGAGAACAATGCCATAATAGTTGGGAAAATTCTGATTTTTTCCATATTTATTGCTGATTTGTTTTATATGCATGTTGTGTGTGCTTGAAAATTCCTCACTGACAATTTACTAAGTGGGAGAGGGACATTTTAATTAATTCCCGCGGCCTCCATTACAATTTGACGTGTGATGCAGCAAACTTACACGTCGGCTCTGAGTGCCTTCCTCCCCATCGGATGAGTTTGTTTGTAGATCACTAGGTCAAATAATGGTTATAGGAAATTATTTAGGAGTGTGTGTACTTCCCCATTGGTAAGACACATAATCCGAGATAATTCCCTTAGTATCGTGTAATGGTGCACACTTAGATGCAAATAAAAAGTATCCTCCCCATCGGAGTCACTGCTTTTATTTGTAGGGCCAAAGAGGAACCAACTATTAATTTTATTTGTCAAAAAGTAAGGTTGACAAGATAATAAAATTAAAGGGTTAAACCTCCTCTTACAAATGTAGAATTCGTATACGTCCACACTATCGTGGCATGCGATATTCTCGCTGTTTTGAGGTGTTGGTTGATTTCAAAATTTTATTGTTCAATCTCAAGGAACTTTTCAGACATCAGAGTAGGGCGGCCAGACAGGAGGCTATGAGGAACTTGATGATGACCACCATGATCGAGGGAACACCCGTCAGGGACCATGTTCTCAAGATGATGACTCATCTGAATGAGATGGAAGTCCTCGGAGCTGAGATCGATGGGGAAACCCAGGTCGATATCATTCTCTAGTCTCTGCCTAGGAGTTTTGAGCAGTTCCGCCTCAACTACAACATGAACAAGAGGTTGTATTCATTGGCGGAGCTTCTGACAGAACTCTAGGCGGCAGAAGGGCTTTTTCGTCAAAGCGCTCAAGCCATGGTTGCTCAGAAGGTTTCTTCTTCTAAACCGAAAGGGAAGAAGAAGAAGAAGCAAGGTGGAGCAAAGAAAGTGGCAGTAGGACCTCAGGCAGGAGTGAAGAAGCCGAAAGGCAAGTGCTTCACTTGCAATCAGACTGGACATTGGAAGGCGAACTGTTCTCGCCGAAAGAACAAAGGTATATCTTCTTGTTTAGTTGTTGAAACATGTTTAGCGGTGTTATCTACCAGTACCTGGTGTGTAGATACAGGAGCCACTGATCATGTCTGCAATACTTTGCAGGGGTTCCAGGAAACCCGACGACTAGCTGAGGGAGAGATTATCATCTTCATGGGCAATGCTTCAAAGGTGGCGGCTGTTAGTTATAGCCCTAAGAACCAATCATGTGATGGTTGAATAGGGAACATTTTGTATCATATTCTATAAAGGCAAAGGATTGGTTATTATATTTAAGTCTTGCTTGTGCCAGCTAAATTAAATATAGTAATGCCCTAGAAAAGTAGGTTCTTATCTACAGCACATCAATTGGCAGAATTGATTATGAGAGGCTGTAGAGAACACTTTCTAAATGTTCCTAGTCAAGTATTAATATGCAAGGGCAATATTAATACATAAAGACTAGCATGTAGGTCAATTGATGACTTGATCTCACAAGTCATGGATATATGATATCAAGTTGACACATGGGTATATATTAGAGAATATATACTGAACTGACCCGCCATGAGAAAGTTTCATGGATCGTTATATGAGTGTCATAAACTTTCTCATGTGACTATTGGTATGAATGGTCCTCAGACCTGAAGTCACTACGGTTCCCTACATAAGGAGTTGTGTACTTTGGTATCGTCAAACGTCACCCGTAACAGGGTGGACCATAAAGGCGATTACTGGGTATATAACAAATTATGCGGAGGGATGTGAGTGATGTAGATGGGATCTATCCCTCTCATATGACGAGAGTGATATCGGTGGGCCCCTTGATTGAGTAGAACTACTAAAACGCATGGCCATGCTCGAATGAGTCAATATGAGATATTGAGCTCATTTGTTTGAGTTAGTTTACTCAGGGATCAAGAAACACATAGATTGATCGAGGATGACACGGTCTATGCCTCATTGATCAATCTGATATCAAGGATAGAAGGACACGGTCATACATTATAGTAGTCACGGAAAGGTTAGTCGGATCTTGACTTATCTCGTAACTTGGGTAGCAATGATGTATTGCTAGATGCCGCTCATTGCTTGTGTATCTAAAAGAGTTTAGGTCCACTGCCAACGTTATGAGAGCCTATAGGGTCACACACAAAGAGCATGATAATTAGAGGAATTAGAGTATTCTAGTTTGACTAGAATAATTTGGGAATAAGCTTAAGTACAAAATGGTTTTTGGACTTTAAGCTTAATGAGAATTTTAGCTAATTGATTTAATGAGATTAATTCAATATGTTACCTTATTGATTTAATAAGATTAATTCAATATGATAACATAAGCTTAATTGAATTAATAAGATTAATTCAATATGATTGAATTAATAAGATTAATTCAATATGATAACATAAGCTTAATTGAATTAATAAGATTAATTCAACATGCATGCATGCCACATAAGAATGCCTCATAAGCATGCCACATAAGCATGCCACCTAAGCATCCACCTAAGCTAGTTAAGGTGGAAGGAAACAAAATGGTTTTGTCTCCTTAAGTGGCCGGCCAAACAAGGATATGTCTCAATGCAATGGATTGCATTGAATGTGTGGAGGTGAAAGGGTTTTTCCAACCCTATAAAAGACACCTCAAGTGGCCGGCAAAAGTAAGGATTGGCTTTTGTTGTTGGTGGAAGCTTTGGTTGTGTTAGTGGTGAGAAAGCTTGGTGGAAGCTTTAGTTGTGTGGGTTTGTGAGTGTAGGCTAGCAAGAAGAGGAGTCTTCTTCTTCCTTTCTCCTTTTCCCTCTCTTCCTCTCCTTTAGGGACTTCTCTAGCAAGAAGTAAAGGAGAGCTCTTCTAGTTTTCCTTTTGTGAGACAAGAGCGTGCTCGTGTGGATACGTATAGAGGCACGGACACTTGAACGTGCTAAAGATCCAATAAACCGAAAGGAAAAGCGGGATTAACAAGGGCACGCAACAAAGGTAATCCTCTCCTATAAGATAGGTTTGGTTTAGAGAAATTTATTTTATACGAGTTTGCTTTCGCATGGATCACTTGGAAGGGATCCTATTTTCCGTTGCGCATATGCCATTCGGCATACTAGAGATCCCTACAGCGGCTATTGCAGTGGGAGACATTTATTTATCTTTTGATAGGAATAAAGTTTTGGTTTTGATAAATTGTCTTTATGTACCTACTTTTAGAAAGAATCTAATTTCAGTTTCTAAATTGTTTCTGGATGGATATTCTGTTTCTTTTAATGACAAAGTTGTTATAAAAAGGAATAGGAAGATTATCTGTTCTGGTACATTGGTTGGCAATTTGTACACTCTTGAACCGAAAACTCCCATGATGCATATAGAAGTGAATAACTCATCTTCTAAATCTAATAAGAGAAAAGAACCTTCGAAAATGAACCAGACATATCTTTGGCACCTAAGACTTGGTCATATTAACCTGAGTAGAATTCAAAGGTTGATAGTTGATGGACCCTTAGGTTCATTAGTGGTGAAAGATCTCCCAACCTGCGAGTCTTGCTTGGAAGGTAAGATGACCAAGAGGCCTTTTAAGGCTAAGGGGTATAGAGCCAAAGATGTATTGAAATTGGTTCATTCTGATTTGTGCGGTCCTATGTCTATCCAGGCTAGAGGTGGCTTTGAATACTTTGTCTCTTTTATAGATGATTATTCAAGGTATGGATACATTTACTTGATGCGCCGCAAGTCTGAATGCTTTGACAGGTTCAAAGAATTCAAGGCTGATGTGGAGAACTGTCAAGGTAAAAGTATCAAGACACTACGATCTGATCGTGGTGGCGAGTACCTCTTGGGAGAGTTTAGGAGTTACTTATCAGAGGTTGAGATTCAATCCCAATTGTCCGCACCTGGCATACCCCAGCAGAATGGTGTGGTGGAGCGAAGGAATAGGACTCTTATGGAGATGGTCAGATCGATGATGAGTTATTCTGAGTTACCTGATTTGTTCTGGGGGTTTGCCTTGGAAATGGCAGCACACATTCTGAACTTGGTTCCATCTAAGTCAGTACCCTCTACTCCCACAGAATTGTTGACTGGGCGAAAACCTAGTCTAAGACAAATTCTGATTTGGGGTAGTCCAGCACATGTGCTGAAGGGAGATGCTGGTAAGTTGGAATCTCGTACAGAAGTACGCTTGTTTGTTGGCTACCCTAAGGGAATGAAGGGTGGTTTGTTCTATAGTCCTAGAGATCAGAAGGTGATCGTGAGTACGAATGCCAAATTTCTTGAGGAGGACTATGTGATGAACCACAAGCCCACGAGTAGGATTGTTCTTGAGGAGTTGACAGGGGAAGTCCCGACTTCAGTACCACCGGTACAAGAGGAAATACCACAAGTCACTGCACCGCGTGTCACAGAGCATACACAAGAGGCTCCTCGTCGTAGTGGGAGGGTTGTTAGACAACCCGTGAGATTCATGTTCTTGGGAGAGTCTTCGGACTTAGTCCCTGGTAAACATGAACCTGATCCCTGGACATATGACGAGGCACTCCAAGATAGAGATGCGGTATCTTGGCAAAGAGCGATGAATTCAGAGATAGAATCTATGGATTCTAATCATGTCTGGGAGATAGTAGAACCACTCGATGGTGTGAAAGCCATTGGATGCAAGTGGATCTACAAGAGAAAGAGAGGAGTAGACGGGAAGGTTGAGACCTTCAAAGCTAGGCTTGTTGCGAAAGGGTATACTCAGAAAGAGGGTATCGATTATGAGGAGACCTTTTCGCCGGTAGCTATGCTTAAGTCTATCCGGATTCTCTTATCTATTGCTGCTCATGAGGATTATGAGATTTGGCAGATGGATGTCAAGATAGCTTTCTTTAATGGAAGTCTTGAGGAAAACATCTATATGAAGCAACCGGAGGGATTAATTGCAAAGGGCAAAGAGCATCTTGTGTGTAAGCTTAATCGGTCCATTTATGGATTGAAGCAAGCTTCTAGATCTTGGAACATCCGCTTTGATGAGGTAATTCAGTCATATGGATTTATTTAAAGTCCGGATGAGCCTTGTGTATACAAGAGATGTGATGGAAACGTTGTGGTATTTCTTATACTATACGTAGATGACATTTTGTTAGTTGGCAACAATATCAGAGTGTTATCAGACGTAAGGGTATGGTTTTCCAAACAGTTTGATATGAAGGACTTGGGAGAAGTGGGACACATCCTTGGGATCAAGGTGATAAGGGATCGCAAGAAAAGGACGTTGTGCTTATCTCAAGATTCATACATTGACACTATCCTTACTCATTTTAGCATGAAGAACTCCAAGAAAGGTTTTCTACCTTTTAGGCATGGAGTACCTTTATCTAAAGAGATGTGTCCCAAAACATTAAAGGAGATAGAGGAGATGAAAGCAGTTCCTTATGCTTCGGCAGTAGGAAGCCTCATGTATGCTATGCTATGTACGAGACCAGATATCTTCTTTGACGTGGGCATGGTTAGCAGATATCAGAGTAATCCTGGACAGGGACATTGGACTGCGGTAAAGCATATATTGAAGTACCTGAGAAGGACTAGGGATTATATGTTGGTTTACCGGGCAGATCAATTAGTCCCTGTGGATTACACGGATTCTGATTTCCAATCAGATAGGGACAACAGTAAGTCTACCTCGGGGTTTGTGTTTACTTTTGGAGGTGGAGCCATAGTTTGGAGGAGTGTCAAGCAGAAATGCGTGGCGGACTCTACCATGAAAGCTGAGTATGTGGCAGCCTCTGAGACAGCCAAGGAAGCTGTATGGCTCAGGAACTTCTTAATGGACTTGGATGTGATTCCTGGTTTGCCCAGAACTATCACAATTTATTGTGATAACAGTGGTGCAGTTGCAAACTCGAAGGAACCACGAGCCCATAAGGTGAGTAAACACATAGAGCGCAAGTACCACCTGATACGAGAGATCGTAAAGCGAGGAGAAGTAGCTGTCGCCAAGATTGCATCAGAGGATAACCTGGAGGATCCATTCACTAAGGCCCTTCCAGCAAAAGCGTTTGATAGGCATGTGGAGGACATGGGGATCAGATGTATGGCAGTGTGATGACAGCATAATCTTTTAGTATAAGTGGGAGATTGTTGGAATGTATACTGAAAGACTAGCTCTTTTTGTATGAATATTTTTATTTTGAAATAAGAATCACATGATCATTGTTTGCACTTTATATTTATTATATGTGTGCATATTGTCTAATACTCTACATTGTAGATAACATGGTGCTTGGTGTAGCACAGAAGATCTTGTTATCAGTCCCTTGTAGAATATAAGTAGAGGCTCACAACCAAGATGGTTTTGGACAAACCATTGGCATGGTTGTAGTGTAGCTTGGTATTGTTTTGTCTTGAACATAGAGTTACACTAGTACACTTAGGTGTATTGAGCAGGACCGACATAGAGGTGATTCAATTTATTGCTGACTACATAATTGAATCAGACCTCGGATATTATGTTGTACATGCTCTTAATCCCGATATAATAATGGGCACATGTACTTAGTATTTATTTCTTTGATTTACCAAAGGGTGAGATTTATATGGATTAAATCAATATGCCCGGTAAGTTGGGAAATGATATTATTTACATGGTGTGCCGTTGATTATAGGAGGAAACCATATCCTATATATTAGGTTGATGATGTCCCCTTGAGGAGCTCATAAGGTTCATTATGTAAACCCTGCAGGTTGACTTAGTCAACATGATGATAAGGTTTAGTGGTACTACTCGAGGAGTTAGATGTTAATTGATTGATGGTCAGTAAATCAATTAATTGACGGACATTCGATATCTTAAACACGGGGAGATGGATGTATGAATAATGTATGGAGCCCATATTAATTTATGGGGGTTGGTGAGGTAATTCAATGATGATCCTCTAGTGGAATGGAACATCATTGATGGATCAAGTTTGTGTGGTTCCGATCCATCGGGTGGCCAAGATCCAACTCCTCCTCATGGTCCCTATCGTAGCCTAATATAATCCTCATGAAGCCTAGATCCAATGATGGAAAACAAATCCCTAGATCCGATGGTGGAGATTAAATCTCTAGATCCGACGATTGAGATTAAATCTCTAGATCCAACGGTTGAGATTAAATCCCTAGATCCGACGGTGGAGATTAAATCTCTAGATCCGACGGTTGAGATTAAATCTCTAGATCTGACGGTTGAGATTAAATCCCTAGATCCGACGGTGGAGATTAAATCTCTAGATCCGACGGTTGAGATTAAATCTCTAGAACCGACGGTTGAGATTAAAACCCTAGAACCGACGGTGGAGATTAAAACAAGGCTTAAGCCCAACTCTATATAAGGTGGCTTAAGGTGGGCGGCAAGCCAAGAAGTTGGTTGGTTTTGGAGATTAGGGTTTTGCCTATCAATTGCTTGGGCGGCAAGAAACCCTAAGGAGGAAACCCTAATTAGATTAGGGTTTGGCTCTTTGGTTGGGCGGCTAGGGTTTGCAAGAAGGTGGGCGGCAACTATAGGAGAGGAGCTCTTCTTCTTCCTAGGGTGTGGCCGGCTCCTTCCTCTTCTTCCCTCTACCTTGGTCGGCGCTCAACCTATTCCTCTTCTTTTCCTCTTGGCCTATGGCACAAAGGAGCTAGGGATTGTTCCCTTGTTCGGTTCCTTGGTTGGCCATCTTGTTCTCTCTATTCTTGGGGCCGGCGACATCAATCCTTTGTGGCTTGGTGGTTGGCTCAAGCAAGAAGGGAAGGAGAGTTCTTCTTTCTTTCGATTGAAGAAGATCTAGGAAGCTTCAACTTGTGGAGGATCTTCGCCCACACGAAGTCTATAAGGAGGCTAGGACATACGATAGAAGATCGAGAGGTATAAAAGTTTTACAAGTTTTATTATTGATCTTTGCATGTTCTTATTAATATGATTGTATGTGTTGATTATACATGTCTACATCCATATGTATTTGTATAATCATGGACCCCGAAGATAAACACAAAAACCGGCGATCCGTCCGTCGTCTCTTCCGCGGCTAACAAACTAGAAGAGTTTGGTTGCTTGAACAACTAGTTTGTTCAAGCGATCGCTCAAGTCGTTAGCACGACGACGAATTGGTTGAGATTAGGAAACTCATCCCATCCGGATTAGTTCTCATTAGTGAAAATTTTAATCCGGGGACATGGGAGCCAATGAGCCTCCGAGCACAATGCCATCATAAGCTTAGTTTAATTCCATTCTGTACTTTGAGTTCTTTTTATTATGGTTTTATCGTAATGAGAAGAGGGGGAGTGCCCCTCTATCTCGAGCCTCTTTCTTGGTTTTTGTATCCGATTAACTCCTACCTCCAATGAGGAGGAGTTCATTAGTGATTTGCCCTCCGTGCGTGATCAAGGATCACTAGGGCCTTGGAGTAGTAGCCGAAGGCTACGAACCAAGTAAAAAATCTACTTGTCTCTTTTATTTTTTCATTTATCTTTCTACTGCGCTTAATTGTTTTGAAATGAATTCGAACGAAAGAAAAGTTTCTATCGGTATTCACCCCCCCTTTAGCGATCCGCTCGATCCAACAGCCACCTTGTCCGCTCCTCCATATGCCATGTACAAGCCATCCGGAGATCCGAGCCAAGAAAAATTATTTTAATTTACATCCATCGATCCTATACTCCACAAAGGAGTGTACATGAAATATAGATCGAAAGTAAACTAAAATAAAAGAGTGGCTAAACAATGTCGTACTTAATTATAAAAATTAAATACTAGCCTCGTCAACCCCAAGGATTCAAATAATATTACGATTACACACATACAATCACATACACACACATATGGTCATAATAGTTGTATCTTATGTCTGCAACCAAAAAGTTAGCCTACGCACATCCTATTATTATTCGGCACACATAATATATGATAAGTGCATAAAAGTAACCGAACCATAAACACACAAAATTGGAAACCGTGGCTCTGATACCACTTGAAGGTTGAAGCTTCGCTTCGGTCGCTTATGCATGGTGATCCAATCATACGTCCCCGGATTAAAAAAATTAATCCAAACAAAAAAGGATTACTCAAGCAACCGATCCATCATCGTGCTTCTCGATTTTAGTCGTCACTTGAACAAACTTATTGTTCAAGAAACCTAACACTTTACCTCAATTAGCCATGGAATAGATGATGTACGGATCGCCGGTTTTTGTGTTTATCTTCAGGGTCCATGATCATACAATTACAAACAAATTGCATAGAACAAGAAAGAAACTTTATCAAGAATTATACCTCTTGTTTACCTCTTGATCTTCTATTGTATGACCTATCATCTTCTTGGATGTTGTGTGGGCAATGATCCTCCAAGAGTTGAAGCCTCCTAGATCGCGTCTTCCCTTCCTTGCTCGCTCCAAACAAGGGAAGATAACCGAGATCTTCTTCTCCTATCTAGTGCTAACCACCAAGCCACCTAGCTTGGTTGTTCCCGCTGGCCAAGGAGAGGAAGAGGAAGAAGTGAGTGCCGGCCAAGAGAAGTCTTATTGTTGCCAGCGAAAGGAGAAGTAAAGAGTTTGTCGCCGGCCAAGGAGAGAGGGTGAAGGGCGGCGGCCAAGTGAAGGGAAGGGAAGGAAAAAACCAAAACCCTAGCCTCCCACAACTTGATTGCCGCCCAAACCCTTTGTCGCCAACTCCAAAAACCCTAGCTTCCAAAACTTTTGTTACCGCCCAAGCCTTGGAACCTTATTTATAGATTTCGCCCAAGCCTCCATTTAATCGTGTCCATTGGATCTAGGCTTCATGAGAGTTTTAATAGGCTACAATAGGGACCATGAGGAGGAGTTGGATCTTGGCTACCTAATGGATCCGACCCACATAAAATCTGATCCATTAATGATAATCCATTCCACTAGAGGATTATCATTGATCTACCTCACCAACCCCCATAATTAAATATGTGCTCCATATATTAATTGTACAAATATCTCCCCGTGTTTAAGATATCGAATGTCCATTAATTAATTAATTTACTGACAATTAATTAATTAACATCTACCTCTATGAGTAGTACCACTCAACCTTATCATCATGCTGGACCTGTTGGGTTTCCGGCACCGCGGCGTGTGTGTGTTCGATCATGTTTCGTAAATATGAACACAGCGGAAGCAATAAAAATAATAAATCTACATTTATTACAACACACACAACACACGCATGCATATTACAACAAGTGTAGACATAACCGTAAATTTAAATTTACAATAAAAGGAAATTTATCTACGTTATACCTTTCGTATGATGTGTAGCGGGAACGGCATCAACCGGAACGATACTCGCTAGAATCGTCTCTATCCGTATCCACGCCGAGTTCCTCGGGATGACTTCACTAAGCCACGAGCTTCGTCTTCGTACGGGTTACTAGCCTCGTGTTGAAGACGACGTGATCGAGAGATGATCACGATCCGAATCCAAATTCGGATCCAAAACGAGTCCTCAAAACTCGCTTCTCCGGAGAGGTATTCGTCAACCGATTGACGAATCCTTCATCCTCCACCTCAGAGGATTACTGGAGATCGAATCCCCGGTAAGTTATCCGCTGTCGGAGCTCTAACCGTCGTCCAAACGACGCTCCGACGAGAGGAGAAGAAGCTGTCCAGAAAACTGGACAGCTTGGTGGAGGAGTAGGCGCCGGCCAAAACAAGGAAGCCAAGTGCTCACCTTTTCACCGAGGCCTAGGAAGATCACCGGAGGGTCGCCGGAGGATCACCGGCTGAAGCTTGGTCGCCGGCAAGGAGCTGGACGCCGGCACAAGGGGATGGGCGGCCAAGGAGCTTGGGCGGCAACTCCTTCAATGGGGTTGGGCGGCAACTAGGTTTTTGGGCTCTTCTATTAGGGCTTAATTATCCATTAAGCCCTCTTTTATAGAGAACTAATTCTCTTAATGGTTATTGGATCATAACCATTAGGCCCGTTAACCCGCTCCATTAAGATAAGTTAAAATAAACCAAACCATGATGGTTTATTTTAAGTTAAAATGAACCGAACCAACTTTTGGTTCATTCGTTTAAAATAAACCAAACCCTTTGGTTTATTCTCCTCCATTGGATTAGAACCAAACCATTTTGGTTCGTCCATTATGTCTTCATAAGACACGGCCCATCCACAC
The DNA here is from genome assembly GCA_025175895.1 of Wurfbainia villosa. Taxonomy (NCBI): domain Eukaryota; kingdom Viridiplantae; phylum Streptophyta; class Magnoliopsida; order Zingiberales; family Zingiberaceae; genus Wurfbainia; species Wurfbainia villosa. The sequence goes on along the minus strand of CM046000.1, from coordinate 27,462,033 downwards.
TTCCATTGCGACTGAAACGATTTCATCCTCGCTTTATGTTTGGTCCAACCAAACCTAGTTTCTCTCGGTCTGAGAATCCCATTCTCAAGCTCGTTTTAAATCCTTTGGATTACGCTCGTTGTGCGTATGACCAAATAGGTTCTCGGTTTATGTTGGCCGTCTATAATTAACCATTAATTATAGAACGATCATGAGTGGCACCTAGTAGTACATCATGATCCCCAATTAACCGAAAAGATCAACGGTTGATCCAGAACTATTTCTGAAACCCTTCAGTAGCTCGAATGAATCGTGCCCCATCCCTTCACTCATCTTATACCTACTTGGTTCAGGACATGGTCTATAGTGTCAGTCCCCACTAGGCTGACTACGTCACACCTAGCCCAAGTATCATTTCCTCGTCCTACGGATTCTAGTTACTCCACATGTATCGAAGAGTACCTTACTCTAAACATGTAATGCTTTGGCCAAAGACTTTAGTAACAATCCGACGAGAGGCCATGGGTATACATCTCCTTGCAAGGAGTGGTGAATCCTTTATAGGCTATTCAAACACCTTCGATCACTTCGACTTATACCCAATCATCCCGGGTCCACATCTCCTTAGAGATGCTTGCTTAAGATGTCAAAGCATAAGTCTCTATGATCAAGATGACTTGAATACCGCAAGTCAAAGGAACATCGCACTTAAGCCACAGTAAGAACTTCATTGACATATCTATATATGCAGAGAACCATATGAAATCTTACGGCTGGTCACTCCAATGAACTAGTTACCATAACTAGCATCCACGATTAACTCCGGACATCACTATGTCTCCAGCTAGTGAGAATCAGTTGCTTGGATACACCAAGGAGTATACCTCGTGCTAGTCTCGACAGAATTGATGGTGTCCAAATCCATCAATTCATCGACTAGGGATAATTTCGATACATCACAATTACACATGTAGAGATACTCACTAGTTGTGATCCAATCACAAATTCTCTCATGCTGTGAATCGTATCGTGGACATTCAGTAAATGAGTTTAAGATCCAATCAAATACATAAAACATGTATACTCAAATAGTGAATCTTCATTTATCATATAAATGGTTCATACATAAGGCGATTGCCTTAGGACATCTCTCATATATTACTAACAGGACCAAGTCCACCTGCAGGGTTTACATGATGATCCTTATGAGCTCCTCAAGGGGACATCATCATCCTAATACATAAGACACAATTTCCTCCTATAATCAATGACACACCATGTAAATAATATCATTTCCCAACTTACCGGGCCTATCGATTTAACCCATAAATCTCACCTATTGGTAAATCAAAGAAATAAATATTAAGTACATGTGCCCATTATTATATCGGGATTAAGAGCATGTACACCATAATATCCGAGGTCCGATTCAATTATATAGTCAGTATAAATTGAATCACCTCTAAGTTGATCATGCTCAATATACACAAAGTGTACTAGTGTAATTCAATGGTCAAGATAAACCAATACCAAATTACACTACATCCATGCAAATGGTTTGTCCAAAACCATCTTGGTTTTGAGCCTCTACTTATACTCTACAAGGAACTGATAACATTATCCTCTGTGTGATACCACACACCATGTTATCTATAATGCAAAGTATTAGACAAGATGTACACATATAATAAAAATAAAATGCAAACAATGATCATGTGATTCTTATTTCAAAATGAAGATGTCCATTCAAAGACCTAGGCTTTCAGTATACATCCCAACACGGATAAAACCTCAAACAAATACTTGTTTGAGCATCCGACGATCGGGTAAATCACAAACCTAAGTTTGAGCATCCGACACTTAACTTAGCCATTTGGCTAAGTTCACCTATGAGCTACCATTACAATCGCTCAATCTCTCATCTCCCTTGGAGTCCCTCACTAAAGCTCTCTTCGTCCGGCCATGTCCTTCGGATGTACCAAGCGCACGGCTTCTGCAATGCCATCCTTGATGTCTTGCCCTGAAGTCTGCTTCCTTTGGCTTCACTCCAATGTCCTCGTTTGGCGGTCCCTCAGATCCACCAAGCTCATGGCTTCCGCAATGTCATCCTTCACCGACTCAAGGACCCAAGCCATGAGATGGTGAACCCACCAATGCTATCATTAAGCTAACTCATGTGTGATTTACTAAGTTCTGCACAACTTAAACACACATATCAAATCAACATAAACATCCTAACTTAAACCTTTGCCACACACATCAAAACCAAACCATACTTGGGTTGATTGCCCTAAAAATCTCCCTCTTTTTGATGTGTGGCAACCATGTTTAAGTTAGGTAAAACATTAACCAAATACATAAAGAAGGAAAACATGTAAAATAAATATGAGTATCAAACACTCCCCCTTAATACATGCAACTCCCCCTTAACACATGCTATTTTCTCCCCTAGCATGATTAACTTAAACACTCACATTTCTCCCCCTTTGACACCATCAAAAACATTAAACATATGTCATATAACATGACATCAAAGTCTTAATGGAAGAAAATCACCAAAACATGCTGAAAACCACACAAAGCAGGTTATTGTTCATGTTTACAATCCATCAGTCGACTGGTTCAGACTACTAGTCGACTTCCACTTGATTTCAATTTTTTCTTATTTTCGAACCCAAGTTCAGAAATGCACTAAAAATTTCAAAAAATCATGAAATTCGGGGAACACATTTCTTATGAGTCTCTTTATCAAGGAAAAATGATTTTTCATGAAAAAGCATTATATTTTTGAAAATTAGGCAAAAACTCAAAAGTTATAAAATGTCTCAATTTTATATCAACTTTAAAACCTAGTTTTTCCTTGAGTTGTTTTAAAACATAAACTCACAATTTATAAAACAAGAAATGGTTTTAAAACATTTAAAATATCCAACTATGATCTATGAGCAATATGTCCAAGAAATGGTTTTCCCCATAGTTGGTCTATGATTGCTATGTTATGATACTTTGAATGACCCATCTAAATGCCATAAGCATTAGTGAATCAATTGTATCATCCTAACATCTCACTCATTGTTATGTTTTCAATCAAGTTAGCCTTATGGTGAATGTGAGATGTACTTAAGGTATTATACTTAACCATCAATTTCATGCAATTTCTACCAAGGTTAAGTATTATCAAAAAGCAAGTATATCATCCATCATGATCATAACACAAGTATTATCATTCAAACCATAAGTCACATATTATCATTATAATAAAAACAAGTGTCACAAATCATGATTCATATCATTATCACCCAACATGCTCATGATAAATTAAATACTACCCAACTTCAACATAAGTCAACCATTTAGCATGATATAAAATAAGTCCAACTATGTTTGACTATCCTAGGTTTCTCACCCTTGAGGATTGACTTGGGAACCCAATATAGATTCTTTCCAATAGGGTTCACCAAGTACTCCTTTGGGATCCATTTCCTAGCTACCATTGTTGTTTTAGAGTGTCCTCTAGCAATTAAACAATGATAGGTCTTTTCATTTTTGGTTCCCTTATAACCAAGGCCCTTCTTATTGAAACTTGCCCTTTGACTCCTAATAATCATGTTTAGGGTGTTGGAGCAAATTGTAAATTTCTCTAGGGCCTTAGTAAAGATATCTACCTTTTCCCTTAAAGTCTTATTCTCTTCAATACATGCATCATTACTACTAGAAGAAATAGCATTATCATGTGAGCATGAATTTTTCAATTTTTCTTCTAAATCCTTAATTTGATCAAGCATGCATTTGTTTTTGTTCTTGGTCCTAAATAAATCCATAGTTAAACTAGAAATCATGGAAATAATCTTTTTGGGAGGGAGATTTATTACCTAACTTATCCAATCTTCTTGTTCCGAATCCGATGAGGATGCTCCCCTTACACTTGAGCTCTCCTCCTCACTTGTGCTTGCTTCTTCTCTTTTGGAGGAGGTAGAGGCTATATCATCTATCCCCATGAGCACTAGGTGTGTGAAAATTTCTTCCTCCGATGAGGATGGATCATCCCATGTTGCCTTTAGATTTTGCTTTTTTGCCTTTCCCTTTTCTTTTGATTTCTTTTCTTCTTTCTTCTTTCTTCTTCCCTTCTCTTTTCTTGTCCTTCTTCTTTTCTTCCTTTGCTTTGTTCAAGAGAGGACAATCATCCCTTATCTGTCCCTCTCCTTGGAAATTATAGCATATCACCTTTCTTCTTCTCCTCCTATCATTAGATTTGTTAAACTTAAAATTTTTCAATGCACGCCTTACCTTCCTTACCATATAAGCCTCTTTATTGCTATTCATTGATGAGGAAGATTCTTCATCCGATGAGCAGGGTGGAGTCTCCTTCTTCTTCTTTCCTTTGTCGACCATTAGTGCTACTCCCCTTGATTGCTTGATTGGATCTTCAACTATTCCTTCAAGCCTAGTTTCATGCAATTCCATGGTGGAGAAAAATTCTTCTAGAGTACTTACCTCTAGATTCTTTGAAATATAGAAGGAGTCCACCATGGAGCTCCATTTGGATGACCGGGAGAATGCATCTATGACCTTCATTATCATGTCCCGGTTGGAGAGCTTCTCACCTACACTTGATAGACCATTAATAATCTCCTTAAACCTAGAATACAAATAAAGTATTTTTTCTCCTTTGTCTAGTTTTATATTGTTGAGTTGAGATCGGAGAAGGTCCCATCTTGCAAGCTTGGCTTCAGAGGTGCTTTCATGAAGCTCAATCAACCTCTCCCACATCTCCTTGGCACTTGAGCATTCTCAAATTCGGTTGATTTCTTGTTGAGGGAGCACATTGAAAAGATGGTGCTTGGCCATTGAATTTGCAAGGTGCTCCTCCCTTTGCTTCTTAGTCCATCTCGATTTCTCCAATAGTCTCCCTTCTTCATCCCTAGGCAACTCGAACCTATTTTCCATAATAAGCATGATGTCGAAATCGGTTTTAAAGAATACCTCCATTCACTTTTTCCACCAAGTGAAGTCCCCTTCAAATTTAGGCGGATGAATGTTCGAGCCGGCCATTTCGTTGCCGTGCTTATTTTGGCGATGAGTCTATCGACAAGCTCCTCACTCTGATACCCCTTGTTGTAGGATCATGGTTCGGCTAGAAGGGTGGTTGAATAGCCTAGATGTACGTTGATGGAATTCGCGTGTCTTAATTGTCTACAAGAGTTCTTAGCACAATGGAAATGCAAAAACAAAGACAATTAAAACAATACAAAAGACAAAGAGAAAGAAAATGCTAAGATGAAGATGTAATGTGGTTCACGGCCCTTGTCTCTAATACACAGGCAATTCGTATGACGAATCACTCCTTAACCAAATCCACTAGTCTCTCCTTTAGCTCAACAAGGTGGAGGTAACCTCTTTACAAGAATTCACTCCCTCTTACAATAGAATAGAAATAAACACAAGGAAGAGCAGTGGAAGACGTTTAGGGCACTTGGGAGTATGAATGGAAGTTAAGCATTAACCTCCCAAAGCCACCCAAGCCCTCTTTTTATAGAGAAGAGGGCTTTCTTCCCGTTGGGCATGCAGCAGTTGACTGCTACATGTCACCAGTCGACTGCCGCCATTCCAACGACCTCTTACCATGTCAGATCATGACCATTGTAGTTCAACAGTAGGCTTGGCAGTCGACTGCTGTTATCAGTAGTCGACTGATCAGTCAGCTACGAAAGGTTCTATGCCCGTGATCACCTTCAACAGTCGACTGTCATCCCTTGGCAGTCGACTGATGGTGCAGCAGTCAACTGTCGTCCCTTGGCAGTCGATTGCTGGGCCAGAAATCCACCAGTCGAACACCAATCGAGTGTCATTGACTCAAAGTAATCGACTGCTATCTATAGCAGTCAACTGATGTCGGGTAAAACCTCAAACAAATACTTATTTGAGCATCCGATGGTCAGGTAAACCTCAAACCTAAGTTTGAGCATCCAACACTTGACTTAGCCATTCGGCCAAGTTCACCTATGAGCTACCGTTACGATCGCTCAATCTCTCATCTCCCTTGGAGTCCCTGATCGAAGCTCTCTTTGTCTGGCCACATCCCTCGGATGCATCAAGCGCACGGCTTCCACAATGCCATCCATCACGTCTCGTCCTGAAGTTTGCTTCTTTTGGCTTCACTCCAATCCCTCGGATGCACCAAGCGCACACCTTCCATAATGTCATCCTTCACCGACTCAAGGACCCATGTCATGAGATGGTGAACCCACCAATGCTATCATCAAGCTAACTCATGTGTGATTTACTAAGTTCTGCACAACTTAAACACACATATCAAATCAACATAAACATCCTAACTTAAATCTTTGCCACACACATCAAAACCAAACCATACTTGGGTTGATTGCCCTAACACGTCATGTATCAGGTTTCTCTTTTGCCAAAGTCCACTTGGACTTTACGCTACCAAGACTATATGTTAGTAATATATGAGAGATGTCCTAAGGCAATCGCCTTATGTTTGAACCATTTATATGATAAATGAAGATTCACTATTTGAGTATATATGTTTTCATGTATTTGATTAGATCTTAAACTCATTTACTGAATGTCCATGATATGATTCACAGCATGAGAGAATTTGTGATTGGATCACAACTAGTGAGTATCTCTACATGTGTAATTATGATGTATCGGAATTATCCCTAGTCAATGAATTGATGGATTTGGACACCATTGATTCTGTCGAGACTAGCACGAGGTATACTCCTTGGTGTATCCAAGCAGCTGATTCTCACTAGCTGGAGACATTGTGATGTCCGGAGTTAATCGTCGATGCTAGTTATGGTAACTAGTTCATTGGAGTGACCAGTCGTAAGACTTCATATGGTTCTCTACATATAAAGATGTGTTAATGAAGTTCTTACTACAGCTTAAGTGTGATGTTCCTTTGACTTGCAGTATTCAAGTCATCTTGATCATAAAGACTTATGCTTTGACATCTTAAGCAAGCATCTCTGAGGAGATGTGGACCCGAGATGATTGGGTATAAGTCGAAGTGATCGAAGGTGTTTGAATAGCCTATAAAGGATTCACCACTCCTTGCGAGGAGATGTATACCCATGGCCTCTCATCGGATTGTTACTAAAGTCTTTGGCCAAAGCATTACATGTTTAGAGTAAGGTACTCTTCGATACATGTGGAGTAACTAGAATCCGTAGGACGAGGAAATGATACTTAGGCTAGGTGTGACGTAGTCAGCCTAGTGGGGACTGACACTATAGACCATGTCCTGAACCAAGTGGGTATAAGATGAGTGAAGGGAATGGGGCACGATTCATTCGAGCTGCTGAAGGGTTTCAGAAGTAGTTCTGGATCAACCGTTGATCTTTTCGATTAATTGGGGAAAATGATGTACTACTAGGTGCCACTCATGATCGTTCTATAATTAATGGTTAATTATAGATGGCCAACATAAACTGAGAACCTATTTGGTCACACGCACAATGAGCGTAATCCGAAGGATTTAAAACGAGCTTGAGAATGAGATTCTCAGACCGAGAGAAACTAGGTTTGGTTGGACCAAACATGGAGCGAGCATGAAATTGTTTTAGTCGCAATGGAAGCGTGGATGGGCCGTGTCTTATGAAGACATGATGGATGAACCAAATTGGTTTGGTTCTAATCCAATGGAGGAGAATAAACCAAAGGGTTTGGTTTGTTTTAAACGAATGAACCAAAGTTGGTTCGGTTCGTTTTAACTTAAAATAAACCATCATGGTTTGGTTTATTTTAACTTAAATTAATGGAGCGGGTTAACGGGCTTTTGGTTATGATCCGATAACCATTAAGAGAATTTGTTCTCTATAAAATAGGGCTTAAGGGTTTTGTTAATCCCTAATCTAGTGGTTGCCGCCCAACCCCCTCTCCTCTCCAAGTCTTGTCGGCGCCAACCCTCTTGTCGCCGCCCAGCTCCCTTGCTGGCATCCAGAAGGTGCTGTCCTTCCCTCTTGCCGGCATCGAGATGCTGCCGGAGGAGCTCCGGTGATCTCCTTTGGGTCCGGCGACAAGGTGAGGCTCAACCTTCCTTATTTGGCCGGCCCCTATTCCTCCACCATAGCTGTCCAGTTTTCTGGACAGCTTGTTTCCTTCTCATCGGAGCATCGTTTGGATGACGTTTGGAGCTCCGACAGCGGTAGCCTTGCCGGGGATTCGATCTCCGGTAATCCTCATAGGTGGAGGACGAAGGATTCGTCAAACGGTTGACGAATACCTCTCCGGAGAAGCGAGTTTTTGAGGACACATTTTGGATCCGAATTTTGATTCGGATCGTGATCTTCTCTCAATCACATCGTCTTCAACACGAGGCTAGTAACCCGTACGAAGACGAGGCTCGTGACTTTGTGAAGTCATCCCGAAGATACTCGGCGTGGATACGGATAGAGACGATTCTAGTGAGAATCGTTCCGGTTGATGCCTTTCCCGCTACACGTGATACGTCAGGTATACATAGTATAAATTTCCTTTAATTGCAAAATTTGAATTTACAGTTATGTCTACACATGTTGTACTATGCATGCGTGTGATGTGTGTGTTGTAATAAGTTAGATTTATTATTTTATTCCTTCCGCTGTGCACATGTTTACGAAACATGTTCGAACACACACTCGCCGCGGTGCCGGAAACACAACAGTGGTATCAGAGCCCAGGTTGTGTTTCGACATAATCGTAAAATTGTTTTGCGATAGTCATAATGATATTCTTGGAAATTTTCTACTTTTGGAAAGTTAGAAGTATTTATGGAAATTTTTAATTTTGCAAAGTCTAGAAGTATTTATGGAAATCTTCTACTTTTGGAAAGTTCGAAGTATTTATGGAAATTGATATTTTCCATAAATAAAAATATTTGATTAGATTTTGGAAATTTATTTCCTAATTTAATCATGATTTGATTTGGGAAATCAAATATTAAAATATTTTATTTTCATAAGTAGTTTTGATGATTTAGGAAATTGGTTTCCTAAATTGACTTTCCTTAATCAACTATTTCACAAATAAAATATGTGATTAGATTTGGAAATTTGTTTCCAAATTTAATCATGATTTGATTTGGAGAATCAAATCTTAAAACATATTTTATTTCCATAAGTAGTTGTGACATATAAGGAAATTTTGTACATGACATAATTGTATGTCATGTAATTGCATTAGATGCATATCATTATGCCATGCGTGTCATAACATGTAGATGTATGTCATGTAGATAATAGTTATTTTCATGCAAAGAGGATGAGACATAAAAACCCTAACTCAATATTAAAGCCTACACCTTCCATTAATATGGTTAGAACCAGAGTTCCGTTTCTTGTTCGGGTTGTTGGACTCTCTCCAGGCCTGGCTCGAACCTTAACATGTTCAAACCATGGAATAGTTTAATACTAATATGGTAAGAGTCAGAGGTCAATCGTTAGCTTTGGTTGTTGGACTCTCTCCAAGCCGGGCTAATTGGTTGAATGCGCTCTAACCATATTAAAACTATTTCTCGATTAATGGGTTGGCTTTAACCTGGAGCATCGACTTGTTGGACTCTCTCCAAGGTCGATGTGAAGGGAGGTGAAGTTGGGTGCTATGCATATGATGCATACTTGTTAATGTGTTAACAACCCGATGTATGTGTGAACATTCAATTAGTTGATAGCACATTGTGATAGTTGCATATACGTGATATGCAATCAGTATATTTGATACCTACCATCGTAGTTATGAATGGCTTGTTGGTCTCTCTCCAAGGTTGTTCATATCTATGTTGGATATCAACCCATTCGGAGATGGACCTACGATCTCCCGAAGTAATTTTGGGGTTTTTAAAATTTGAAAAAATGAATGGGATTTATAAATGTATATTGATGCATTTTTAAATCATCTTTCTCATATATGCTCGAGTTGTATTTCTAGGATAATTGATTGATCATGATGTCTTTGAATTTGCGCTCTATCTTGGATTCAAATAAATTGACTGTGTCGAACTTCTTGGACTAGCTTAGAAACTTGAGAATTGTTCTCAAAGTAAAAAAGCTTGCGTATGTCCTCGAAGTGCCTCTTCCCGCCCATCCTAGTGACGATGCAACTCCGGACCAATTGTTGGTCTATCAAAAACATGTGACTGATTCTGAACTAGCAAGTTGCATCATGCTAGCCGTGATGGTACCTGAGCTGCGGAAGCAGCATGAGCATATGGATTCTCATACCATAGTCTTTCATCTTTATGAGTTGTTTGATGAGCAAGTGAGATTCGAAAGGTTTGAAGTCTCCAAGCTCCTCTTCACCTCTGAGATGCAAGAAGGTTTATCTGTGGTACTGCCCAACATGTTGAAGACTGTGGAGCCTTCTGAGAAGCATTAGCAGGGGACGGTGCTTTGAGTTGATTCCTCAAAGAAAGGTTCTAAGAGGAAGTCAAAGGAATAGCAGAAGCGGAAGAAAAGGGATAAAAAGGCAGAACCAGCTCAAAAGGGCACTTGCCATCATTATGGCAAGGAGGGCCATTGGCTAAGAATTTGCAAGATTTATCTTGAGTTCATGAAGAAGAATAAGGCATCGGATGCCCCATCTTCTTCAGATATCTTCGTTATTGATTGTCATTCTATTTCCTCAAACACTTGGGTATTGGATACTGGGTGTGGCTCACATATATGTAATGACATACATGGGCTAATGAATAGAAAAAGACTCGTCAAGGGAGAGTCAAATTTACGTGTTGGGAATGGAGCAAAGGTTGCTGCACTGGCCATCGGAACGTATTTGTTGAGACTCCCTACAGGACTTGTCTTAGAACTGAACAATTGCTTTTATGTTCCTTTGATGATAAAGAACATCATTTCTATTTCTTGTTTAAATAGAAATGGGCACCATTTAACTTTTAGTAACAATTGTTGTTACATAACTTTGAATGGCGTTCTTTATGGGATTGGAACTTTGAGCAATAATATTTATACGTTAGACGTATCCAGTGACATTTTCAATATCGAAGCGAGCAACAAGCGTGCTCGAAAGGATAATCAATTAGACTCCTACATGTGGCATTGTCGTCTTGGCCATGAAAGCAAGAAACACATGTCCAAATTACACCGATGTGGAATTCTGGAATCGTTTGAATTAGATTCATACGAAACATGCTAATCATGCTTGAAAGGCAAGATGACTAAGTTACCTTTTACAGGAAAAGGTGAACGAGTGGGAGAGTTACTAGGTCTAATACATACTGATGTATGTGGACCTATGTCAACTCAAGCTTTAGGAGGTTATAGCTACTTCATTACCTTCACCGATGATCACTCACGGTTTGGGTATGTGTTCTTGATGAAACACAAGTCTGAAGCCTTTGAAAGGTTCAAAGAATTTAGAAATGAAGTAGAGAAACAACATGACAAGAGTATTAAAATACTTCGATCGGATCGAGGTGGTGAATACTTAAGTCAAGAGTTTCTTGATTATCTAAGAGACAATGATATATTGTCTCAATGGACTCCGCCATACACAACAGAGCATAATGGTGTATCTGAGAGGCGTAACCGGACCTTGTTGGACATGGTCATGTCAATGATGAATCATGTGAATCTTCCCAAGTCCTTTTGAAGCTATGCACTTCAGATAGCTGTTTACTTGTTAAACAGAATGCCAACCAAGATAGTCTCTACTACTCCATATGAGATATGGAATAGTAAGAAACCTCATGTATCTTACTTGAAGATATGGGGTTGTCCTGTTTATGTGAAGTGGATTGTATCAGACAAATTGGATGCTAAGTCTGATAAATGTCTATTTATTGGATACCCTAAGGAAACAAGGGGTTACCAATTCTATCATCCTATGGAACAAAAGGTATTTGTTTCAAGGCAAGCTGTGTTTCTAGAGAAAGAGTTTCTCTTGCAAGAAAACAGTGGGAGTGTCGTCGAGCTTGAGGAGGCTCGAGAGACTCAAATAGACATTGATGAGATACCTGGTGAAGCACAATAGTCGATAACTCATAGTGATGAGCAATCGGCTGGACCTATTAAAACACCACATCTTCGTAGGTCTGGTAGAACACGCAACATTTTTGAGAGATATGGATTTCTCGTAAGTGAATCGAATGACGTGTTACTCATTGATGATGAGGAGCCTACCAGTTATGAAGAAGTGCTGACAAGTTCAGAAAGAGATAAGTGGCTTGAAGCCATGAAGTCGGAAATGGATTCCATGTATGAAAACCAAGTTTGGAACTTGGTTGACCCACCTGAAGGCATAAAGCCTATAGGGTGCAAGTGGGTTTTCAAGAAGAAAACCGACATGGATGGTAATGTGATTACTTATAAGTCTAGATTGGTGGCGAAAGGATATCGTCAAAAGCAAAGTGTTGATTATGACGAAACCTATTCGCCTGTAGCTATGCTTAAATCCATTCGTATGCTCCTGGCCATAGCAGCTCATTATGATTATGAGATATGGTAGATGGATGTGAAAACAACTTTCCTTAATGGAAACCTGCTCGAGGACGTGTATATGATACAGCCTGAGGGTTTCACATCGGTTGATAAAACGAAGGTATGCAAATTGCGACAATCCATATATGGATTGAAGCAAGCATCAGGAGCTGGAATATCCGTTTTGATGAGACAATCAAAAAGTTTGATTTCTCACAAAATCCAAACGAACCTTATGTGTACAATAAGGTTAGTGGGAGTGCAGTCGTGTTCCTAGTATTGTATGTCGATGACATATTACTTATAGGAGACGATATTTCAGTCTTACAGTCAGTTAAGATTTGGTTATCCAAGACATTCTCCATGAAAGACCTGGGAGAAGCAACCTACATCCTCGGGATTAAGATCTATAGAGATAGATCGAAATGGTTTTTTGGTCTTTCGCAGTCTACATATATAGACCGAGTTCTAAAGAGGTTTAGCATGTCGGAATCCAAGAAAGGTTTCCTACCCATCCGGCATGGGATACACCTTTCGAAGTCTATGTGTCCACGCACAGAAGATGAGAGGATTTGCATGAGTAAAATTCCCTATGCATCCGCAATAGGATCTATCATGTATGCTATGTTATGTACGAGGCCCGATGTATCGTATGCTCTGAGTGTCATGAGTAGATACCTGTCTGATCCAGGAATGGATCATTGGGTAGTTGTTAAGACGATCCTTAAGTACTTAAGAAGAACTAAGGATGTGTTCCTAATATATGGAGAAGGGGATATGGTGATACGTGGGTATACGGATTCCAGCTTCCAGACAGACAAGGATGATTCCAGGTCTCAGTCTGGATACATGTTCACCTTGAATGGGGGCGCAGTGAGTTGGAAAAGTTCCAAACAAGACACTGTAGTGGATTCTACCACTGAGGCAGAATACATTGTAGTTTCGGAAGCAGCAAAGGAAGCGGTTTGGATCAAGAAATTCATTTATGAACTTGGTGTGATTCCAGCCATTGTTGAAGCAATACCGGTCTACTACGACAACAATGGAGCAATTGCACAGGCGAAAGAGCCTAGGTCTCATCAACGATCCAAATATGTGCTTCGTCACTATCATCTTATCAGAAAGATCATCAGTAGGAAGGAAATACAAATTGAGAAAATCCCCACTGAAAGGAACTTAGCGGATCCTTTGACTAAGGCATTACCTCAAAGTAAGTTTGAGGGTCATGTTAGAGCTTATGGTATTGGATACCGTAGCGATTGACATTAGGCTAAGTGAGAGATTGTTAGTAATATATGAGAGATGTCCTAAGGCAATCGCCTTATGTTTGAACCATTTATATGATAAATGAAGATTCACTATTTGAGTATACATGTTTTCATGTATTTGATTAGATCTTAAACTCATTTACTGAATGTCCATGATATGATTCACATCATGAGAGAATTTGTGATTAGATCACAACTAGTGAGTATCTCTACATGTGTAATTGTGATGTATCGGAATTATCCCTAGTCGATGAATTGATGAATTTGGACACCATTGATTCTGTTGAGACTAGCACGAGGTATACTCCTTGGTGTATCCAAGCAGCTGATTCTCACTAGCTGGAGACATTGTGATGTCTGGAGTTAATCGTGGATGCTAGTTATGGTAACTAGTTCATTGGAGTGACCAACCGTAAGACTTCATATGGTTCTCTACATATAAAGATATGTTAATGAAGTTCTTACTGTAGCTTAAGTGTGATGTTCCTTTGACTTGCGGTATTCAAGTCATCTTGATCATAAAGACTTATGCTTTGACATATTAAGCAAGCATCTCTGAGGAGATGTGGACCCGGGATGATTGGGTATAAGTCGAAGTGATCGAAGGTGTTTGAATAGCCTATAAAGGATTCACCACTCCTTGCGAGGAGATGTATACCCATGGCCTCTCGTCGGATTGTTACTAAAGTCTTTGGCCAAAGCATTACATGTTTAGAGTAAGGTACTCTTCGATACATGTGCAGTAACTAGAATCCGTAGGATGAGGAAATGATACTTGGGCTAGGTGTGACGTAGTCAGCCTAGTGGGGACTGACACTATAGACCATGTCCTAAACCAAGTGGGTGTTGGTGCAATCGGCCCAGGTCACGATTGACCATACTCGAGTTTGACTCGAGTGATGTTTTGATGTTTGACATAGGATGTTTGACAAAGTGGTTTGACATTGATGTTGGACATTGATGTCGGTTAATATGTTAGGGAGATTGTTGGAGCAATCGACCCAGGTTATAATTGACCAGACTCGAGTTTGACTCGAGGGAGATCTTGATGGTTGACTAGGGTTGACCATGTGATTAAGGGAAAGTCCAAGCATGGGTCTCGGCAAGGTAAAGTCCGAGTCATGGGTACTTGGCATGGAAAGTCCAAGTGGGACACTTGGCATTTGGGAAAGTCCAAGTCTTGAGTACTTGGCACAAGGAAAGTCCAAGCATGGGTCATGGCATGGAAAGTCCAACATGGGTAGGCAAGGGAAGTCCAAGCTTGAGTCTTGGCATTTGAGAAGTCCAAGGGGTTTGATATTGGCGGCGTAAAGTCCAAGCGGAGTCTTGGCGGCGTAAGTCCAATGTGCCTTGGCGGTGTAGACACCGTTAGCATGACATAGCCGATGGAAGCACCTGAAGGCTAGCGCGATGGATGAACAAGTCATGGATGACTTGGAGGGATCCAAGAGGCGTGAGGCTGATGGAGGTGGCTAGAAGGTTTAGGTCTAGGCTAAGGGTGGTCTAGCAAGTATGGGGGGCACCATACTTGGGTTAAAACCTCATTCTTGAGGTTGGCAGTCGACTGGCATTATGGCCGGTTCGACTGCCAAGAGTCGACTAGAGTTCGACTGCTGTTTAGAGCTGGAAATGCTCTGACAGTCGACTGCTCATTGGAGCAGTCGACTGGTGTCGACGGCAGTCGACTGCCAGTTCAATGTCGAGCACAGAACGCTCCGTAGCCGACTGGCCAGTCGGCTACGGGCGCTGGCAGTCGACTGCCAATGTTGGCAGTCGACTGCCAAGAGATCCGTTGGAGTTTTTCCAGCGTGGATCGAGCCGTTGTCTCACGACAACAGTGGCATCAGTCGACTGGTGACTTATGGCAGTCGACTGATAGGCGGAAATCCAGCCCGATGCAGGTTAAAAGCAGCTATTCGTGGAGGATTGAAGCAAGGTTTTTCTTGGGCGATTTGAAGGGGAATTGTTGGTGCTCTTCCAGTCCTTCAAGGCTAGTCCAAGGCAACCAAAGATCAAGCAACCAAAGTGCTCTTGTAAAGTAGTTTTCTTTACTTGCATTGTATTTCACTATTGTATTTGCTTGTATCCATTTAGATTATTGTTGTAATCGTTTGTACGAGGTTTCTCCGCCTCCGACTTGTTGTCGAGAAGGAGTTTATTGATTAGTGAGTGCGTGTGCATCACTGGAGCTCTTTAGAGCTCGATCCGTGGAGTAGGAACCGTTCGGTTCCGAACCACATTATATGCTTGTGTTGTGTTTGTGTTTGTCCTGTTTCGTTATTGTATTATTTCTATTTCCGCTGTGCTAACAAAATTGTAGAGACAAACGCAACGAATTCCATCGACGCACATAGCACGACGCTATTCACCCCCCCCTCTAGCAGCGCACAGGTCTCAACAAGTGGTATCAGAGCCAGGGGCTCTTCTACGGACTAACCGCCGAGAGCTAAGACAAAGAAGCTAGAGGGTGAAGATGGAAGGACAATTGGGTTGGGACATCAAGACACCGGTCCCATACTCATTATATGGACAAGAAGGTTTTAGACAATGGAAGGCAAGAATCGAAGATTTCTTGATGAGGGACTTCGAAGAATGGTCCATTTTAATGGATGGTTTTGAATTTCCAAGAGGGCCTAAAAGAGGATTCCTCAAAATGAAGAAGTGGACCGAAGAACAACTCCGAGAATTCGAGAGGAGTAATAAGGTAATCAAATTTTTGAGTGATTTGATCCCTAATGATATCTTGTGTAGCCTAGGTGAATACAAGGATGCCAAGGAATTTTGGAATGAATTGGCAAAATATCATGAAAACCCTCAACTGGTCCAAGAAGAAGAAGAAGATGTAGAATGCTCATCGGTTCAATCGGAAGAGGCCGAAGAAGCAAGCTCCTTCTCACAAGCAAGTGAGGATTCGGAAGTTGAAGAAGAGTCAACATCCGGGTCAAGAGGAGAGTGTGAAGAATTAGAGGTTGAGAGGCCATCAATCTCCAAGGAGGAGGTAGAAGTGGAAGAAGCATCCACCTCAAGGATTGAGGGGGAGGAGAGAATTTCCACTCCGGAGCAACAAGAAGAAGCTTCCACATCCGGTCAAGATGAAACTCCAGCACCTTCCACCTCGGACCTAGGTAACTCAAACATATGTGTTAATAATAAAATGCATATAATATGTTTTGAGTGTAGGGAATATGGGCATTACAAGAGCAAATGCCCGAAGAAAGTCAAGAAAGCTCCACCGGCGCCTAAAAGTCAACAAAAGTCAAAGGATGTCGGTCCCCCAACATCTAAAAGCAAGGAGCAAGTCGTTTGCTTCAAATGTCGACAACCGGGACACTACCGGAATCAATGCTCAATGGGGAAAGAGAAGAAGACTCAAAGGGGAGCATCACTTGTAGGGGGAGCTAAGGCTAACCCTAAGGTATATTTCGGTAATGCTCTTTCAAATTCTTATAGTAAATAAAGATGCTAGAAATAATTTTAGCAATCTTGCTATTTATCACAAAGAGCATGTTAGACATAAGGAATTTTGTCTAGGAGCCAAAAATATCTATCTTTCTAAAAGGGAGAAATTTGGGACTAATGTCCCTAAAAACAACTTATCTAAGGACAAACCTAGGTCAAATAACTCTAGAAAAACTTTACCTAGGGAGACCATTAGAAAGGTGCAAGAGCACCTAGGTCTTAATCCCAAATGGACTAGGCATATGCCTAGGAAGAACCATGGCCAAGGATTAAATAAAAATTCTAAAATTGGGCAATTAGAATTAGAGAACCAAGCCTTGAGGTCAAGGCTTGAAAAACTTGAAAAGACCCTTAAGTTTATGCAAAATCAAATGCAAGGGTCAATTAGTCAAACTTCTAGGTCAATATCTCAAAGTCAACATCTAGGACCTAAGAGTCAAAAGTCAACCAAGGGCAAGCAAGGTTTGGGTCACAAACCTAAGCCTAAGGTGGCTTATCATAGTGTTCCATTTGACTATGAAACACAAACTAGGTCTAGGAAGACCAAGGTCAATAGGGAAGTCTCTCTAAGGTTGACCAAAGGTTGTGCCTAGTGGCTAGGGTTTCTAGGAAACCTAGGGTGGCCACTAAGAAGGTTGCAAGGGGAGTTACCCCTAGAGTCAACCTAGGTATGACCCAAATGACCAAGGCTAACAAGCCTAGGAGGGTCATTTGGAAGGTATTTAGGGAGGTTATCCCTAAGGAATACCTAATTAACCCTAGGAGCTCAAATCGGTTTTGGGTTCCTAAGAGCGTGATTGATTCACGCTAGATGGGTTTAGGGTGTGTCAACCTTGATTTGATGGGTAGTTAACTCAAACATGGCAAAGGTGGCATTTTAGATCATTTTCAAGGTTATGGTTACCTTGGGATGTGGTTAGATTTGAATTCTAAAGGATTTTAGGATGTGCCAATATTAATTGAGAAGTTTTGATAAAATGATCAAATTGGCACAAGTTGGGTTTAGAGGTTAGTGTGCCATTTTGGGTTTTTGGCACACTAGAGAGTTTAGGTTAATATGGCAAAATATGATTAATCCCAACAAATGACAATTAATATTAAAATTTAGGTATTATTATACCTATATATTTTATATGCCATGCTTTGTTTGCCATATAACATCCCATGACATCATGTTTACTTTTAATCATTTTATATGTCATGTTCATGTTTTAGGATTAAGGTTTTAAATGTCATGTGTTTTTAGATTTCATCTTATGCCATGACATCATGATTATGAGCATATGCTTATTCATATCATCATTAATGCCATAATCATTCATGCATTTAAGAAAATTTCGATTGAAATTGATTTAAGGACTATGGCATGACTTGGAGTCCCATTCATAAGAGAATCAAGTAGGGTTGCCTTAGAAGATGCATGAAACCCTAGTTTAAATGAACCAAAACCCACATCTCACATCCAATTGACATGTATGTGTATTTATACACCCTAGATACATGTGAGATGTTAGGATATGAGTTAAGTTCAAGGTGCATAATTTTTGCATCTAGATGAACTAAAACTCATCTAATTTCAATTGTGGATCATTGGGAGAGCATGTGTACAAGTCATGTACATAGAGCCCAAAAAATATGATCTAAAATAAGGTTTTGAAAACATTTTAAAATCATTTTGAAAAACCTTGGTGAAGTCTATCTTTTGATAGCAATCACCATTGATAGAGTTGATACAAAATAGGGCCAAAATATTGAAAATTTCAATGGTTTTGAGTTTTGTATCAAACTCACTATTTTATGGGTAAAATAATTTTCAAATATTTTTCACCCATTGTATTGACTATAAGTAATATACGTATCAAGTTTCATGATTTTTCAAAATACGTAGAATTACTTATGACTTTTCAAAACTCGATTCTGATAGTTGAAATTGAATTTATCACCGAACGCCTTTGTGGCAATGATCGATGAGAGTGGCAATGATCGTGTTACCGATAGAGTCGACTGTTAGGTCTGATTTTGGGTTAACAAGGCTTGTTTAGCCTATTTTCAGCCATGGTAAAGGTCTCTAACCACTTCTAACCCTTGGATATGCTTTGGGAAGCATTATAAAGGGCGAAAATCCATTGGATATGGATTAGGAGAAGTGTTAGGTCAAAGTATAAAATTTAGGGTATGGAAAGTTCAAGTTTGAACTTAGAACCTTAATTTTGATGGTTTAGAGTTTCTATTGGCTTAGGGACTTCCCAAGGACATTATTGGTGCAATGGTCAAGGGGGAGCAAGCCTTTAGGGGGAGTTATCCATCTTGGGATGATGGATGTGTTTCTCCTCTTGAAGGGGGAGAAGTTATTGGGAGAATATCATCAATTGGGAAAATTGATGGGATGTTTGAGAAACCCAATTTGGAAATTGGGAGAGAGTATAGGATTGCCTCTTTTGAGTGATATGGGACTTATCACTAGGAAGATGGTAGGCATCCTAGGTGTTTATTTTTGGATCAAGGGAAAGATTGTAAGATCTCATTAGGACATGAGACATTGACCTCCCTGGAGAGATAATCTTTTTGATGTATGTCAAAAAGGGGGAGAAGGTAAAACTACTAATTTGGGATAATTGGTAAGGGAATTTGAGTTAGAAGAATAACTCAAGGTTTGTTTTGTCAAACATCAAAAAGGGGGAGATTGTTGGTGCAATCGGCCCAGGTCACGATTGACCATACTCGAGTTTGACTCGAGTGATGTTTTGATGTTTGACATAGGATGTTTGACAAAGTGGTTTGACATTGATGTTGAACATTGATGTCGGTTAATATGTTGGGGAGATTGTTGGAGCAATCGACCCAGGTTATAATTGACCAGACTCGAGTTTGACTCGAGGGAGATCTTGATGGTTGACTAGGGTTGACCATGTGATTAAGGGAAAGTCCAAGCATGGGTTTTGGCAAGGTAAAGTCCGAGTCATGGGTACTTGACATGGAAAGTCCAAGTGGGACACTTGGCATTTGGGAAAGTCCAAGTCTTGAGTACTTGGCACAAGGAAAGTCCAAGCATGGGTCTTGGAATGGAAAGTCCAACATGGGTTGGCAAGGGAAGTCCAAGCTTGAGTCTTGGCATTTGAGAAGTCCAAGGGGTTTGATATTGGCGGCGTAAAGTCCAAGCGAGGTCTTGGCGGAGTAAGTCTAATGTGCCTTGGCGGTTAGACACCGTTAGCATGACATAGCCGATGGAAGTACCTGAAGGCTAGCGCGATGGATGAACAAGTCATGGATGACTTGGAGGGATCCAAGAGGCGTGACGCTGATGGAGGTGGCTAGAAGGTTTAGGTCTAGGCTAAGGGTGGTCTAGCAAGTATGGGGGGCACCATACTTGGGTTAAAACCTCATTCGATGTCGTCGACTACCGATTCGATATCGAAACCGTGAGAATGCTCGTGGCGGCGATTGCTCTGGTATTTGCGATCGGCCAATGTTGGCGGCGATCGGCCAAGAGATCCGTTGGAGTTTTTCCAGCGTGGATCGAGCCGTTGTCTCACGACAATAGTGGCATCAGTCGACTGGTGACTTATGGCAGTCGACTGATAGGCGAAAATCTAGCCCGATGCAGGTTAAAAGATTCATGGGGGATTGAAGCAAGGTTTTTCTTGGGCGATTTGAAGGGGAATTGTTGGTGCTCTTCCAGTCCTTCAAGGCTAGTCCAAGGCAACCAAAGATCAAGCAACCAAAGTGCTCTTGTAAAGTAGTTTTCTTTACTTGCATTGTATTTCACTATTGTATTTGCTTGTATCCATTTAGATTATTGTTGTAATCATTTGTACGAGGTTTATCCGCCTCTGACTTGTTGTCGAGAAGGAGTTTATTGATTAGTGAGTGCGTGTGCATCACTAGAGCTCTTTAGAGCTCGATCCGTGGAGTAGGAACCGTTCGGTTTCGAACCACGTTATATGCTTGTGTTGTGTTTGTGTTTGTCCTGTTTCATTATTGTATTATTTCTATTTCCGCTGTGCTAATGAAATTGTAGAGACAAACGGAACGAATTCCATCGACGCACATAGCACGACGCTATTCACCCCCCCTCTAGCTGGCGCACAGGTCCCAACAGTGGGTATAAGATGAGTGAAGGGAATGGGGCACGATTCATTCGAGTTGCTGAAGGGTTTCAGAAGTAGTTCTGGATCAACCATTGACCTTTTTGGTTAATTGGGGATCATGATGTACTACTAGGTGCCACTCATGATCGTTCTATAATTAATGGTTAATTATAGACGGCCAACATAAACCGAGAACCTATTTGGTCACACGCACAATGAGCGTAATCCGATGGATTTAAAACGAGCTTGAGAATGAGATTCTCAGACTGAGAGAAACTAGGTTTGGTTGGACCAAACATGGAGCGAGCATGAAATCGTTTCAGTCGCAATGGAAGCATGGATGGGCCGTGTCTTATGAAGACATGATGGATGAACCAAATTGGTTTGGTTCTAATCCTATGGAGGAGAATAAACCAAAGAGTTTGGTTTGTTGTAAATGAATGAACCAAAGTTGGTTCGGTTCGTTTTAACTTAAAATAAACCATCATGGTTTGGTTTATTTTAACTTAAATTAATGGAGTGGGTTAACGGGATTTTGGTTATGATCCGATAACCATTAAGAGAATTTGTTCTCTATAAAATAGGGCTTAAGGGTTTTGTTAAGCCCTAATCTAGTGGTTGCCACCCAACCCCATCTCCTCTCCAAGTCTTTGTTGGATCGAGAAGCATCGCTAGAGGGGGGGGTGAATAGCGATCGTAAATCTTTTCGATGTTTCGTTCGAGTAGACAATTAAACGAGTAAGAGTAGCGGAAAATAAAGGAACACGTTTATTTTTACTTGGTTCACAACCCAGCGGTTGCTACTCCAAGGCCCTATTGGTCCTAGACCGCGTACGGAGGGCAAAACACTATAACATCTCCTCCTCGTTGGAGGTAGGAGACAACGATCATAAAAACCGAATGTACGAGGATGAGGCAACAAGCCTACCTCACCTCGTTATGATTAAAATAAAGAATACAATAAAAATAATTACTTGCTACTGCTGTCGACGAAGGAGATTTGAACTTGTCGTCGCGTCGGCGTTATGATAGCGTTGGCGTTGTAGGAGCACTTGATGAATAAAATTGATGATGCTTGGAGTTGGAATCCTCCCCTCCTTTTATAGATTTTGGCCTCTGAATATGTCTCCTCTTTTTTCGGAACAGATCACGAAGTTGTCCAAATTTTATCGTGAAGTGGCCGCGTCAAACCTTATCCGTTTTGACCTAGCGCAAAGGCTGATTCGTCACCATCAGTCGACTGATGCCTCCCATCAGTCGACTGATGAGTATCAGTCGATTTCTTGATGCCCAGCAGTCAACTGCCAGCCTGGCCACTTCCCTACAATAAGAGGTTAGCTCAGAAAATGATAAATGCGACGGTTTATGACCGTCCAATCTCGACCTAGACCTTCCACGGGAAGTCTTAATCGGATCGCTGCCTATGGTCGTCCCCATAAAGAGGACACAACCTTACAATCTCTCACTCACACGAGCTTACCTCGATAGTAGCTCTCGCTTCCGGCCTTCCACTCGATTCCTTCGGCTCCCTCCGAAGTCACTCGAGTGTCGCCCGACCACCGCGGCTCCCTCCGGGTGTCACTAGCCTTCAGCTCCAGCTTTAGCACTTTTCTGTACACTTGATTTAGCTCGTGAGATAACGATGTAAACTTAACTTTGTATCTTTGGCATAATCAAAACACAGGTTCGATTATCTAGTGCCCCTGCACCAATAATCTCCCCCTTTTTGATCTATGGCAAACCAACACAAAGTTAAGGAAAATTAAAGCATAAAACAGGTATAGTAGAAGATGAATGTGAAGATGAATATCGTTTCTAAAAACTCCCCCTCAACCAAAACTCCCCGTTAACCCTAGGTGAGTTTTGAAAGAGATAATTTAATTTTCAAAATTAAATTTATGTTACTCCCCCTTAACTTTTGCTCTTCTCCCCCTTTTGCCATAAATAAAAAAATTTGGGGTTTTTGTATAAAATAGGGTTTTGAAAACAATATCGTATATGCATGCATCTAGATAAATCAAATATGAGTCCAAGCATGCGTCTAGCAGTAGTTAGTTAGATTGGTTCGAGATGTGTCCCTCTGCACCAATAATCTAAAGGTTTATAATATAACCCTTAGGGTTAGTTTCCTCTCCCCCTTAGTCAAATATATGAAGTATAAGAGATGTAGGGGGCGCTAAACTTTGGCCTAAGAGTTGTTAAGTACAATAGTTGAGAAAAAAAATAGTATTTT
Organism: Wurfbainia villosa; assembly: GCA_025175895.1. Taxonomy (NCBI): domain Eukaryota; kingdom Viridiplantae; phylum Streptophyta; class Magnoliopsida; order Zingiberales; family Zingiberaceae; genus Wurfbainia; species Wurfbainia villosa. The sequence continues at coordinate 27,438,569 of CM046000.1, read as the reverse complement.
GAAGAGATTGTTTTAAGTATATTTCAATTATCCTTAACATCTCACCCATTCTATGTGTCTCAGAATTTGTTCACCTTATATATTTTGTGAGATGATTTTAAATTGATTAAAGATAGTCAACCTTGGGTTAGATTCGGATTTAACCTTTAGATCGTTAAGTAACTTTTCGAGAAACTGGCTTCCAAGTCGTGGCGAGGCACAGGGGCCTTCTTTGATCGGAACAACGACCACTTCCTTAGACAAAGCCAAATTCAAGAAAATATCACTTAAGTCACTTAGGGTTACTTCCTGGTCTAACTAGTTTAGGATACGGCGAGGTAGCTTCAGCTAGTTCCACTCGGTCAAGTGCACCAAGCTAGATACGCCTTATCTAGCTCGAATACACGAGACTTTGTTTCCCTAACGTACTATCATCTCGCCGCGTCCTGATACAATGTTGTCAAGAGTTGACTAACCATTTAACCTATCTAGCCATTCTAAAAATTAAAGTAAAATATGCAATGGTTTTACTAAGTAAGCGGGTATACTATTTTAGTGTTAGCTCCCCCTGGACCATTGAACCAATATGGTCTATTCAAATAATGAACTTGATCCTGGGGAATCCAAACCTTATTAGTCCTTATATGTGAGTTCAATAAAACCTTTGGAACCCATGCTTGGACTCTTTGATAACTACGATTTACGATAGACATATAAGACCTATTCGTAGTCTTTGACTTAAATCCGAGTCCGACTTTGTTGTGCATGACTCTTTAGGTTCCAAGTAGTCGATTAAGGTTCTTAGATCCCAATGTGAACCTTTCCAACCTAGCCTCAACCTCTTGAACTCGGTCTTTCAAGAGAGAATTCTCCTCCTCAAGTTTTTCAATTTGGGTTGAGTTTCTCTCTTGAACTTGACTAGTTGAAGAGGTTAGAGTAGCCTCTTGCTTGAGGGTTTCAACTGTAACGCCCGTAAAATTTCTAACCATTTTACGAGAATTTTTGGCTTGACGATAATGGGCTTTATGTGGGTTTTTTTCAAAAATAAAAGAAAATAAGCCAAAAAGGGGTGCAAGGCCTAGGAATTGAACCCCAAACCTCTAGAGATAGCCAAGCCCTATAGATGCACCCACTAACCAGAAGCCCAATAGGATTATATCATTAGAGGAGTAGGGGAAATTATGGTTAAGTGTAAGGGAGATCAAGGGGTTCTTCAAATGAATAAATAGGGGGGAATGAGGGGGCATGAGTATCCAAACTTCATTTCTCCTCTTCTCTTCTTCTTCCTCACCGAAAACCATCCCTCCCCCTCTCCATTTTCACCTTTGGCCGAACCCCATCCAAGCAAGGAGAAGGCTAGTTCTTGGCTTCCATAAGGCCATCTACCAACTAAAAGCAAGCGAAGGATGTAAGATTCCCTCACCTGCAGTATATTAGTTTTGTAGGACATGTTACATGAAAGAAATATGAAGCTTTGAGCCCTACATGTTTCGGCCAACCAAGTTTTTGGGCTAGGGTTTCATGAAAATGATACTAAGGAAATTTTTGTAGGGTGTAAGCTTCATGTAGGAATTTTTAGGTGACAAAAATCCAAGCTTTGAGCCCTACATGTTTCGGCCAACCAAGTTTTTGGGCTAGGGTTTCATGAAAATGCTACTAAGAAAATTTTGTAGGTTGAAAGCTTCATGTAGGAATTTTTAGGTGACAAAAATCCAAGCTTTGAGCCCTACATGTTTCGGCCAACCAAGTTTTTGGGCTAGGGTTTCATGAAAATCCTACTAAGGAAATTTTTGTAGGTTGTAAGCTTCATGTAGGAGATTTTAGGTGTCAAAAATCCAAGTTTATAGCCATACATGTTTCGGCCAACCTTGGGGTTAGGGTTAGGGTTCCATGAAAATACCCCTTTATGAAGTTATGTTATGTAGTATGCCTTCATGAATGAATTTATGTGACAAGAATCAAATTTTAGTACCCCCTACATGTTTCGGCCAACCTTGGGGTTAGGGTTAGGGTTCCATGAAAATACCCCCTTATGAAGTTATGTTATGTAGTATGCCTTAATGAATGAATTTATGTGACAAGAATCAAATTTTAGTACCCCCTACATGTTTTGGCCAACCTTGGGGTTAGGGCTAGGGTTTCATGAAAACACCCCCTTATGAAGTTATGTTATGTGGATGATTATAATATGCCATGAATTATGCTTATGTGATGAACATGTTTATGATGTAATATGCCATGAAATATGCCTATGAGATGAACATGTTTTATGATTTAATATGCCAAGAAATATGTTTATGAAATATGCCTATGTGATGAACATGTTGTATGATTTAATATGCCAAGAAATATGTTTATGAAACATGTCTATGTGATGAACATATTTATGATGTAATATGCCATGAAATATGCCTATGAGATGAACATGTTTATGATGTAATATGCCATGAAATATGCCTATGAGATGAACATGTTTATGATTTAATATGCCATGAATATGCCTATGAATATGCCTATGAAATATGCCTATGAAATATGCCTATGAGATGAACATGTTTATGCTTTAGGACCCCTTTAGGGTACTCTTATGTTATGAATGCATGTATGCTATGAAATGCCTAAGATGGAGATGCTTCCCTTTCAAGTAGGGATTAAGAGCTCTCCTTATAATGAGATAAGATGGAGATGCTTCCCTTTCAAGTAGGGATTAAGAGCTCTCCTTATGATAAGATAAGATTGAGATGCTTCCCTTTTTATGTTGGGGATTAAGAGCATTCTTTATGATATGACAAGAAAGAAAGGAATTAAGTATTTTACTTTGTAAAAGGTTAAGTACCCGACCCGTCAGGTGGTCGTTAATCAAATCCATAGGGACATAAGAAGACCTAAGAGGTCTTGCCCTGGTAAGACGTAAGAGGTCTTGCTCTAGTAGGTCTGGTGGCTCGCTACCCCAACGTATTAGGGAACGTGCATTATGTGGTACTTAACCTGGGGCCCCCCATTCAAGTTATGATTTTGTTGAAGTACCTATATGTATATGTTTTGAAAAGAAAGGACTTGTATGAAATTATGAATGCTTATGTCAAGTTTAAGAATGCTTATGATTACGTCCTTGATGCTTGTCTATGATTGATGAAATTATGAATGCTTATGTCAAGTTTAAGAATGCTTATGATTATGTCCTTAATGCTTGTCTATGATTTAGGAAATTATGAATGCTTATGTCAAGTTTAAGAATGCTTATGATTATGTCCTTGATGCTTGTCTTTGATTTATAAAATTATGAATGCTCATGTCCAGTTTAAGAATGCTTATGATTACGTCCTTGATGCTTGTCTTTGATTTATGAAATTATGAATGCTCATGTCAAGTTTAAGAATGCTTATGATTACGTCCTTGATGCTTCTCTTTGATTTATGAAATTATGAATGCTCATGTCAAGTTTAAGAATGCTTATGATTATGTCCTTGATGCTTGTCTATGATTGATGAAATTATGAATGCTTATGTCATGTTTAAGAATGCTTATGATTATGTCCTTGATGCTTGTCTATGATTTAGGAAATTATGAATGCTTATGTCAAGTTTAAGAATGCTTATGATTATGTCCTTGATGCTTGTCTATGATTTATGAAATTATGAATGCTTACATTAAGTTTAAGAATGCTTAGGACTATGTCCTCTATGCATGTTAGGGTTGATGATATCATGAATGCTTATGTTTAATTTATGCCCTGCTTAGATTTAATTATGTTTAGCATGCTTATGTAAATTGTATGCCATGCTTATGTTTTCATTGCGTTGGTAAGTTGATACATAGTGTTGTTATGAAATACTTATGCTATTTATGCTAGTATGCTCCTATTTTTCTAATTGTTCGATGAGGTTTGTGGCTTTTGTGAGTAGGCAAGAATCTTACTAAGCTATATGCTTATAGTTTATGTTGTCCATATACTGCAGATAAAAGAAACATGAACTAAGAGGAAGTAGCAGGAGGGGCTAAGTGGGCGTGATAGTGGCATGGTGGAAAAAGACCCTATTACTATCTGCTTATATTTATATGCTCAATGAACACCTTAAGACATTTGCTTCCGCTTATAAGACTTGAGATTTATTAGTACCATGTTGAATGTTGCTTAGTTATGTTACTGTTCAGTTACTTATAAAAGTTTGATATGCTAGAACTCATGAATGGATATTTTATGTTATGCATGTTATAAAAAGAGATAAGAGATGTTAACATGCTTATTACGAATATGATAGGTAATGCATGTATAAGAGAAGGTTTATGCCATGAAAGCACGTTAAGTACATAGATTATGAAATGATCCCTATATGTCATGTTATAAAAAAAAAAAAAGTAGCGCTACGAGAGCAGATATAAGGGCTACGCAGTTGGTATCAGAGCGGGTTCACCTTTCCACTATCACACATCAAGCCTCCTTCCTGCTATTTCCAAGTAAGTAACTTTATGCATACCTAAGTTTCTTTTATAATGAAGAGTGTCGTCTATCTAGTTAAAAATAATACCTCATCATGTTTTAGTAAAATGGAATCACACTCGTGATTTAGATAGAAATAATACCTCATCATGTTTTAGTAGAATGGAATCACACTCGTGATTTAGATAGAAATAATACCTCGCCATGTTTTAGTAGAATGGAACCATACTTGTGACTTAGATAGTAATGATACCTTACCAAGCTTTATATGATGGAAACATTTCTCTAACCTAGAAATACCACTAGAAAAAAAAATAACTCCTAAAATTACGAAGATTTGATTTTCGTAATTATTTGTGTAAGGTCTATGCTCATATGAATTGAATTAAGTCGGTTTCGTACGGGTTAGTCGGTTTTGCACTGACTTCATTTTCAATTCGAGGATGATGACGATGACCACCATGACCCGTCGTGATGTGTTACGAAACCGACTGAGGGAAGCTATTGAAGAGATAGTTTATAAACCTGATGGTGGGGTCATCGGACACATGAGAAGGCTCGATGGTCTTTTTAGGAGACTCGAGCAGCAGGAGTTTCCGTTACTGAACAATTATAGGATATGGGCCTTGGTACGCTCTCTGCCCAATGATTTCATGGTAGTTGCACATCACGTATGAGGCCGCTATGAAGGGCGGATAACATATGCTGAGTTATGTTGGGAACTACTGGAGCACAAGGTTTAAGAGAAGCCCGTGGTAGAGAATCCGGTGGTAGCTGACCTTGAGAAGAATGAAGAGAGTTCTATAAACAGTCAACTTATTGGCCAGCCTGAGACTACCCTAGTGAGGCCAAGGAAGATAGGACTAAAAATAATTACAACTGCACTAGGGTTTGTCCTAGGGGGAGTCGTAATGAACTATCTTCTCAAGTAATTTTTGTTTAGATTAGAAATAAGAAATGTTATATGTTAACATTTTTCCTTCTGGTATGAAAGTATGAATAAGAGATGATAAGTTCGTTCCTTTTGAAATTAATTATGAGTTCGTAGTTATGCCCTTCGGAGTAACCAATGCTCCTGCGATGTTCATGGACCTGATGAATCGAGTATTCTCAGCCTTCCTCGACAAATTTGTAATCGTGTTCATCGACGATATTCTTATCTACTCGAGAGACCGAGAAGAGCATGCCGAACATCTGAAGACAGCACTCACCCGAAAGGACCAACAATACAAATGGACTGAGGACTGTGAGAGGAGTTTTACGGAACTGAAGAGGAGACTAACCAGCGCTCCCATTCTGACTCTCCCTGAAGATAATGAAAGCTTCGATATGTATAGTGACGCTTCTAAACTAGGGCTCGGAGCTGTACTTATGCAAAATGGCAAGGTTATCGCTTACGCCTCTAGACAGCTCAAGGAGCACGAAAGAAATTATCCTACCCATGACTTAGAACTAGCAGCCGTGGTATTCGCTCTGAAAATATGGAGGCACTACTTATACGGAGCTCGGTGCAGGATTTATACAGACCACCAGAGTCTGAGATATTTCTTCACTCAGAAAGACCTAAATATGAGGCAATGCAGATGGCTTGAGCTAGTCAAGGATTATGATTGTGAGATATTCTATCATCCCGGAAAGGCCAACAAAGTGGCAGATGCACTTAGCAGAAAGTCCTGTGCCGCTTTGATGTCCTTATTAATGCTATCTCAGCCCCTGAAAAGTGAAATAATGAATTACGGAATAGAGATTATTTCTGGATAACTTTCCACCATGACGATAGCGCCGACATTGTTCGACGATATATTGGGAAAATAAGATGGTGATTCAAACATCCAGAAGATCAAACAGGAAGTCCTGGAAGGAAGGGATAATGGATTCCCCATTTTCGACAGCGGACTATTATACCTCCGGGACCGACTATGTATTCCGGACGATCCGGAACTTCGGAAGAAGATACTCGAGGAATCCCATGGAACACCTTATACCATGCATCCTGGATCTACAAAAATGTATCAGGACTTAAGAGATAAATTTTGGTGGTCCGGCATGAAAAGGGATGTGGCTCAGTACGCCATCACCTTTCTGACCTGCCAGAGGGTTAAGGTAGAACACCAGAAACCTGGGGGATTACTGCAGCCGATACAGATTCCAGAGTGGAAATGGGAAGAAATTTCTATGGATTTCATTTTTGGATTACCCAGAACAACAAATGGTTATGATGCTATATGGGTAATCATAGACCGGTTGACAAAGTCTGCCCATTTCCTGGCGATTAAGATGACCTATACGGTTGAGCAGCTAGCTCAATTATATGTCAAGGAAATTATCAGATTACATGGAGTGCCTAAGGCTATTATTTCTGATCGTGATGGCCGTTTTACCTCCCATTTTTGGGAATGTGTTCAGAAGGCTCTTGGCACTAAGTTGAGATTCAGCACTGCGTTTCATCCTCGTAATCGACTACGATGTGAAAGAGTGAACCAGGTGCTGGAAGATATGTTGCGGGCTTGTGCTCTAGACTTTAAGGGGAGTTGGTGTCGATATTTGTGCTTGGCAGAATTTGCTTACAACAATAGTTACCAGGCTACTATTGGAATGGCACCATATGAAGCTCTATACGGGAGAAGATGCAGGTCTCTTATCTGTTGGTACGAGGGTGGTGAAAGGAGGGAAATGGGTCTTCAGGCCGATATTATTGACGATACCACTCGAGCTATATAGAATATCCGTCAGAGAATCGAAACTGCTCAGAGCCGACAAAAGAGCTATGCGGATATGCGGCGTAGACCGTTAGAATTCTAAGTCGGGGACCTGGTATTCCTCATAGTGGCCCCTATGAAGAGAGTGATGAGATTCGGAAGGAAGGGTAAACTGAGTCCACGCTACGTGGGACCGTATCCGATATTGCAGAGGGTTGGCAAGGTAGCTTACAAGCTGGAGCTGCCTCAAGAGATGTCAGCTATACACAACATGTTCCATGTCTCTGTGCTCAAGAAATGCTTATCCAGTGCGGACCAAGTGATCGAGACACAAACCATACAAGTTCAAGAGGACCTGAGTATGGAAAGTCGGCCTATCCAGATACTAGACCGAGAAGTCAAGAGGCTAAGAAACAAAGAGGTACCCTTAGTAAAGGTCCTGTGGCAGAATCAACGATACGAGGAAGCTACCTGGGAACGCAAGGAGGACATGAAGCAGAAGTACCCAGAATTGTTTTAAGTTTCAAGGATGAAACTTTTACAAGGTATGAGGGATTGTAACGCCCGTAAAATTTCTAACCATTTTACGAGAATTTTTGGCTTGACGATAATGGGCTTTATGTGGGTTTTTTCAAAAATAAAAGAAAATAAGCCAAAAAGGGGTGCAAGGCCTAGGAATTGAACCCCAAACCTCTAGAGATATCCAAGCCCTATAGATGCACCCACTAACCAGAAGCCCAATAGGATTATATCATTAGAGGAGTAGGGGAAATTATGGTTAAGTGTAAGGGAGATCAAGGGGCTCTTCAAATGAATAAATAGGGGGGAATGAGGGGGCATGAGTATCCAAACTTCATTTCTCGTCTTCTCTTCTTCTTCCTCACCGAAAACCATCCCTCCCCCTCTCCATTTTCACCTTTGACCGAACCCCATCCAAGCAAGGAGAAGGCTAGTTCTTGGCTTCCATAAGGCCATCTACCAACTAAAAGCAAGCGAAGGATGTAAGATTCCCTCACCTGCAGTATATTAGTTTTGTAGGTCATGTTACATGAAAGAAATATGAAGCTTTGAGCCCTACATGTTTCGGCCAACCAAGTTTTTGGGCTAGGGTTTCATGAAAATGCTACTAAGGAAATTTTTGTAGGGTGTAAGCTTCATGTAGGAATTTTTAGGTGACAAAAATCCAAGCTTTGAGCCCTACATGTTTCGGCCAACCAAGTTTTTGGGCTAGGGTTTCATGAAAATGCTACTAAGGAAATTTTTGTAGGTTGTAAGCTTCATGTAGGAATTTTTAGGTGATAAAAATCCAAGCTTTGAGCCCTACATGTTTCGGCCAACCAAGTTTTTGGGCTAGGGTTTCATGAAAATGCTACTAAGGAAATTTTTGTAGGTTGTAAGCTTCATGTAGGAATTTTTAGGTGACAAAAATCCAAGTTTATAGCCATAAATGTTTCGGCCAACCTTGGGGTTAGGGTTAGGGTTCCATGAAAATACCCCCTTATGAAGTTATGTTATGTAGTATGCCTTCATGAATGAATTTATGTGACAAGAATCAAATTTTAGTACCCCCTACATGTTTCGGCCAACCTTGGGGGTTAGGGTTAGGGTTCCATGAAAATACCCCCTTATGAAGTTATGTTATGTAGTATGCCTTCATGAATTTATGTGACAAGAATCAAATTTTAGTACCCCCTACATGTTTCGGCCATCCTTGGGGTTAGGGCTAGGGTTTCATGAAAACACCCCCTTATGAAGTTATGTTATGTGGATGATTATAATATGCCATGAATTATGCTTATGTGATGAACATGTTTATGATGTAATATGCCAAGAAATATGCCTATGAGATGAACATGTTTTATGATTTAATATGCCAAGAAATATGTTTATGAAATATGCCTATGTGATGAACATGTTGTATGATTTAATATGCCAAGAAATATGTTTATGAAACATGCCTATGTGATGAACATGTTTATGATGTAATATGCCATGAAATATGCCTATGAGATGAACATGTTTTATGATTTAATATGCCATGAATATGCCTATGAAATATGCTTATGTGATAAACATGTTTATGCTTTAGGACCCCTTTAGGGTACTCTTATGTTATGAATGCATGTATGCTATGAAATGCCTAAGATGGAGATGCTTCCCTTTCAAGTAGGGATTAAGAGCTCTCCTTATGATAAGATAAGATGGAGATGCTTCCCTTTCAAGTAGGGATTAAGAGCTCTCCTTATAATGAGATAAGATGGAGATGCTTCCCTTTCAAGTAGGGATTAAGAGCTCTCCTTATGATAAGATAAGATTGAGATGCTTCCCTTTTTATGTTGGGGATTAAGAGAATTCTTTATGATATGACAAGAAAGAAAGGAATTAAGTATTTTACTTTGTAAAAGGTTAAGTACCCGACCCGTCAGGTGGTCGTTAATCAAATCCATAGGGACATAAGAAGACGTAAGAGGTCTTGCCCTGGTAAGACGTAAGAGGTCTTGCTCTAGTAGGTCTGGTGGCTCGCTACCCCAGCCTATTAGGGAACGTGCATTATGTGGTACTTAACCTGGGACCCCCCATTCAAGTTATGATTATGTTGAAGTACCTATATGTATATGTTTTGAAAAGAAAGGACTTGTATGAAATTATGAATGCTTATGTCAAGTTTAAGAATGCTTATGATTACGTCCTTGATGCTTGTCTATGATTGATGAAATTATGAATGCTTATGTCAAGTTTAAGAATGCTTATGATTATGTCCTTGATGCTTGTCTATGATTTAGGAAATTATGAATGCTTTTGTCAAGTTTAAGAATGCTTATTATTATGTCCTTGATGCTTGTCTTTGATTTATGAAATTATGAATGCTCATGTCAAGTTTAAGAATGCTTATCATTACGTCCTTGATGCTTGTCTTTGATTTATGAAATTATGAATGCTCATGTCAAGTTTAAGAATGCTTATGATTACGTCCTTGATGCTTGTCTTTGATTTATGAAATTATGAATGCTCATGTCAAGTTTAAGAATGCTTATGATTATGTCCTTGATGCTTGTCTATGATTGATGAAATTATGAATGCTCATGTCAAGTTTAAGAATGCTTATGATTATGTCCTTGATGCTTGTCTATGATTGATGAAATTATGAATGCTTTTGTCAAGTTTAAGAATTCTTATGATTATGTCCTTGATTCTTGTCTATCATTTAGGAAATTATGAATGCTTATGTCAAGTTTAAGAATGCTTATGATTATATCCTTGATGTTTGTCTATGATTTATGAAATTATGAATGCTTACGTTAAGTTTAAGAATGCTTAGGACTATGTCCTCTATGCATGTTAGGGTTGATGATATCATGAATGCTTATGTTTAATTTATGCCCTGCTTAGATTTAATTATGTTTAGCATGCTTATGTAAATTGTATGTCATGCTTATGTTTTCATTGCGTTGGTAAGTTGATACATAGTGTTGTTATGAAATACTTATGCTATTTATGCTAGTATGCTCCTGTTTTTCTAATTGTTCGATGAGGTTTGTGGCTTTTGTGAGTAGGCAAGAATCTTACTAAGCTATATGCTTATAGTTTATGTTGTCCATATACTGCAGATAAAGGAAACATGAACTAAGAGGAAGTAACAGGAGGGGCCAAGTGGGTGTGATAGTGGCATGGTGGAAAAAGACCCTATTACTATCTGCTTATATTTATATGCTCAGTGAACACCTTAAGACATTTGCTTCCGCTTATAAGACTTGAGATTTATTAGTACCATGTTGAATGTTGCTTAGTTATGTTACTGTTCAGTTACTTATAAAAGTTTGATATGCTAGAACTCATGAATGGATATTTTATGTTATGCATGTTATAAAAAGAGATAAGAGATGTTAACATGCTTATTACGAATTTGATAGGTAATGCATGTATAAGAGAAGGTTTATGCCATGAAAGCACGTTAAGTACGTAGATTGTGAAATGATCCCTATATGTCATGTTATAAAAAAAAAGAAAAGAAAAAGTAGCGCCGCCCTGAGAGCAGATAAGGGCGGGCGTTACATCAACCTCCTCAAGTAACGACTCAACCCTAGACTCGGACTTAGTTAATTTCCTATTAAGCATTTTAATTGTATTGTAAAGCGTATGAATTAGTGAGCGGCTAACCTTAATTTTCTCTTTTGGTCCGGCTTTGAGTTGCTTCTCGAAGTAGTCCTCGAGTTCGGAGTCGGTGTTATAGTTAGACTCGGCTTCGGATTCTGACTCGGACTCCTCCGGCCTTGCCATGTAAGCTATGTCTTCTTTGTTGGCCCAAGTTGCATGGAAGGCTTTCCTTGCTCCCTTTTTCTTTTGGTTCTCGTACTTCAATTTCCTTCTTTCTTTTCGAACTATTCTCCGCACAACGTTCACTATTGCTTCCACCTCTTCTGATTCGGACTCTGATTCGTCTTCGGGTTTGAGTTCATCTACTTGCCTAGTAGGTGGCTTGCTTCTTTGTCCTGCAAGTAGAGCAATACCTCTCTCGGCCCGGACCACGTTAGTTTGCTCATGAAGTTCAAACTCGGAAAATAATTCGTCTAACCTAAGCTTTGAAAGGTCCTTAGAGACCTTGTAGACATCGACAATGGATGCCCACAAGGTAGTCCTAGGGAAAGCATTTAAAGCGTGCCTTATAAGGTCCTAGTTCTCTACGGCTTGCCCGATCGAGTGAAGACCATTGACGATGTCTTGGATCCGCGCATGTAATTGGGTGGCGGTCTCGCGATCCTGCATCTTTAGATTGTACAGTTTATTTAAAAGTAAATCTCTTTTACATACCTTAGCATCGGGCGTCCCTTCGTGTAGATTAATCAATTTGTTCTAGAGGTCTTTGGTGCTAATGAATGGACCGATGCGGTTGAGCTCCTCCTTGGACAAGCCACATTGTAATATTTGAGTTGCTCTTACATCGGCTTCGATTTGCCTCTTGGTTGTATTTGTCCACTTATTGAAATCCAAGGGCTCTCCTTGATCATTGGTGGGTAGAGCAAAGCCGGTTTGGATTATTATCCAAGTCTCGACTTGTGTTTTCAAGAAACACTCCATCCGACCTTTCCAATAACGGAAATCATTTCCGTTAAAGAACGGAGGTCGGGTGGTGTTATACCCCTCAATGTGAGCCATTAAGTCTCTTGCAAAAACACGAATGAAAACCAAAGAGAATTCCAAGACTTGGTCTTGGATTAGTAGTGTGGGAAATAATAGGAAATAAACATAAATAAATAAGAAGAATAAAAAACTAACAAAAATTAGAAACTTACGACCTTCGGTGTCCCCAAAAGGCTACTGAACGTTAGATTTTGGGGCTAGAAATAGCTTGTTACGAGGGTAAACCCTCATAAGAAATGTAGATCTCTCAGAGCACTTCGATTTGGTAGGTAGATCGTTACGTGAGTCCACTTGTGCGAAAAGTTATGGCCGTTTTACCGTCGGCTACTCCAAGGGAGAATACTTGCAAGCATACAACCAAAAGAAATGTACCAAAACTTCGTCTTGGATTAGTAGTGCGGGAGGAATAAAAACCTAAGAAAGATACGAATCGAAAAATACGAAAAGAAAACCAAAACTTGCTAGATTGGTGGTTTCACCAAATCTTAGCGCCCCCGCTCTGATACCAATTGTTGGATCGAGAAGCGTCGCTAGAGGGGGGGGGTGAATAGCGATCGTAAATCTTTTTGACGTTTCGTTCGAGTAGACAATTAAATGAGTAAGAGAAGCAGAAAATAAAGGAACACGTTTATTTTTACTTGGTTCACAACCCAGCGGTTGCTACTCCAAGGCCCTATCGGTCCTAGACCGCGTACGGAGGGCAAAACACTATAACGTCTACTCCTCGTTGGAGGTAGGAGACAACGATCACAAAAACCGAATGTACGAGGATAAGGCAACAAGTCTACCTCACCTCGTTACGATTAAAATAAAGAATACAATAAAAGCTACCGTGAAGGAGATTTGAACTTGTCGTCGCGTCGGCGTTATGATGGCGTTGGAGCGTTGGCGTTGTAGGAGCACTTGATGAATAAACTTGATGATGCTTGGAGTTGGAATCCTCCCCTCCTTTTATAGATTTTGGCCTCTGAATATGTCTCTTGTTTTTTCGGAACAGATCACGAAGTTGTCCAAATTTTATCGCGAAGTGGCCGTGTCAAACCTTATCCGTTTTGACATAGCGCAAAGGCTGATTCGTCGCCATCAGTCGACTGATGCCTCCCATCAGTCGACTGATGAGCATCAGTCAACTGCTTGATGCCCAGAAGTCGACTGCCAGCTTGGCCACTTCCCTGCAGTAAGAGGTTAGCTCAGAAAATGATAAATGCGATGGTTTATGACCGTCCGATCTCGACCTAGACCTTCCACGGGAAGTCTTAATCGGATCGCCGCCTACGGTTGTCCCCGTAAAGAGGACACGACCTTACAATCTCTCACTCACACGAGCTTACCTCGATAGTAGCTCTTGCTTCCGGCCTTCCACTCGATTCCTTCGGCTCCCTCCGAAGTCACTCGAGTGTCACCCGACCACCGCGGCTCCCTCCGGGTGTTGCTAGCCTTCAGCTCCAGCTTTAGCACTTTTCTGCACACTTGATTTAGCTCGTGAGATAATGATGTAAACTAAACTTTGTGTCTTTGCCATAATCAAAACACAGGTTCGATTATCTAGTGCCCCTACACCAACAGTCTTGTCGGCGCCAACCCTCTTGCCGCCGGCCAGCTCCCTTGCCAACGTCCAGAAGGTGCTGTCCTTCCCTCTTGCCGGCGTCGAGCTGCTGCCGGAGGAGCTCCGGTGATCTCCTTTGGGTCCGACGACAAGGTAAGCCTCAACCTTCCTTATTTGGCCAGCCCCTATTCCTCCACCAAAGATGTCCAGTTTTCTGGACAGCTTGTTTCCTTCTCATTGGAGTGTCGTTTGGACGACGTTTGGAGCTCCAACAGCGGTAGCCTTGCTGGGGATTCGATCTCCGGTAATCCTCATAGGTGGAGGATGAAGGATTCGTCAAACGGTTGACGAATACCTCTCCGGAGAAGGGAGTTTTTGAGGACTCGTTTTGGATCCGAATTTTGATTCGGATCGTGATCTTCTCTCGATCACATCGTCTTCAACACGAGGCTAGTAACCCGTACGAAGACGAGGCTCGTGACTTTGTGAAGTCATCCCGAAGATACTCGGCGTGGATACGGATAGAGACGATTCTAGCGAGAATCGTTCCGGTTAATGTCTTTCCCGCTACACGTGATACGTCAGGTATACGTAGTATAAATTTCCTTTAATTGCAAATTTTGAATTTACGGTTATGTCTACACATGTTGTACTATGCATGCGTGTGATGTGTGTGTTGTAATAAATTAGATTTATTATTTTATTCCTTCCGCTGTGCACATGTTCGAACACACACTCGCCGCGGTGTCGGAAATCCAACACTATATGTTTGGACTTACGCTGTCAAGACTTGCCTTTGGACTTTCTTTGCCAAGGTCCACTTGGACATTACGTGGCCAAGACTACATGTTTGGACTTATGCTGACAAGACCTTCCCTTGGACTTCTCTAGCCAAGATCACACTTGGACTTCCCTTTACCAAGTCTTCATACTTGGATTTTCTCGTCACTTAACACATTCACGGTTAGATCACAAATATTTCCTAACTATAAATGATTATCCAAACATCAAAATACATAAATGTTTGGGGCATTGTTGTAACAACAATCTCTCTCTTTTTGATGTTTGGCAATCATTTAAGTTAGGTCTTGAAATATGCTCAATAAAACAACATATACAATATGAGTTCTAACTTAAATTCTCCTTCTCCCCCTTTGACACACATCAAAAAAGGAATTATGAAAAATAAGTTCATGAATGAAGTAAAGTTGATCATGCCTTGAACTAAGGTAAAATATAGATATAGGGCTCCCCCTTAATCCAAGACAGTTCATAATGTGTAAAGAACATGTTGAGCAAAGCATAATATGAAATATGTCATAGTTCTACACCACCAATATAGATTTTGGGGATGAAAAGATTGCACCATGAAGCTCCCCCTAAAACAATGCATCAATTAGTCCTGCTCTCCCTTATTTGTTGGGCTTATCATACCATAGCATTAGGCCACTTAGGATTGAACTTAGGACAAAGAAATAAGGTTGATTTGCAGAAAAATCAGCATGTCAATCGACTGCCAAGCCTGAAACGCCAATATCATGATTTTAACCAAATTTCAGAAATGCACCAAAAATTCAAGAAACATTGAAAAATCACGAAATTTTGTGGACACGTTTATGAAATCATTCTTTGTCAAGAAAAAATAATTTAAAAAAATATATCTTTTCCAGTTTTGAAAATGGTACAAATTTGAAAACTAACAAAAGCTTTAAGGTTTTTGAAGACTTTGTATCACTCTTGCTTATTAAGTGAAAACTATTTTTCAAAATATGATAAACATAGTTTAAAATATATTATGTTTGACATTTCAAATTATGTTCTTAGAGTTATATGCACATCAATTATACATAAGCCTTCCCAATGATTGATCCAATTAAGGATTAATATCTCTAGATGACACTTTGGTTCATAGTAAAGGATCATAACAAGCATGATGAACCAAATGCATCTTCGCCCTAACATCTCACATGATGTCTAAGTGGCTCAATACAAAAATCATGATTTCTTAGGTGTTTTGTGAGATGCTATAGAGGTATAATCCTAAGGTTTCTATAGGATCATGCAAACCTAAACCTCTATTCTACTAAGCACATTCCAAGTTCTCTCCTAAGTGATGAAAAATTTGCTTCGGGGAGAGCCTTGGTGAAAATGCCGGCAAAGTTTGACTTAGATTCTATGTAGTTGAGTACAATGTCCCCCTTTGCCACATGATCTCTAATGAAGTGATGCTTCACTTCAATGTGCTTTGTCCTAGAGTGATGTACTAAATTTTTGGTCAAATTAATGGAACTCACATTTGTTGGGGAATTGATCGTCGCTAGAGGGGGGGGGGTGAATAGCATTTTCGTACGTTAATGGAATTCAATAGTGCTTGCTACAAAATGTTAGTATATGCAATGGAAATAATAAAGATACAAACAAATACACAACACAAGCACAAGTACATGAGATATAACGTGGTTCGGAATCTCAAGGTTCCTACTCCACGGATTGAGCTCAAAATGAGCTCTAGCGATGCAACCAACACCTCTAAACAATAATACTCCTTCTCGACAACACGTCAGAGGTGGAGAAACCTCGTACAAGTGATTACACAAAGTAATACAACAAATGCAAGCAAATACAAGTATGAAATACAATACAAGTAAAGAAAAACACTTTACAAGAGATCTTTGGTTGCTTGAGAATAGCCTGGAAGGTCTAGATTGCAGCAGCAATCCCCTCCAAATTGCCTCAAAGAACCATAGTCAAATCCCTCTCCATGAGCTTCCTTTATAACCTACATTCGGGTTGGATTTTGCCTAGCAGTTGACTGATCGAGACCATCAGTCGACTACTCTTGTAGCCGTTCTCTCACAATGGCCCGAGCCACGTTGGATAAGTTCCAACGGATAGATCGTGCCGATCCGATCATACCCATCACCAACCGATCGAGTCATCACCGATCACAATCGTAATATACTACTGGAAACTTTTTGTTCCCAAAACTCTACCATCGACCATCGACACCATATCAACCGCCGTGCCATCACCGATCGGGCAGTTATTTACTGTAGTCGAACTCTAGTCGATTTCTACTACGACCGTCGAGAATACTATCAGTCGACTAATAACCTAATCCATGAGGTTTTAACATCAAGTATGATACCCTCATACTTGCTAGATCATCCTTAGCCTATACCTAAGCCTTCTAGCCACCTCCGTCAGCCTCACGCCTATCGGATCCCTCCAAGTCATCCATGACTTGTTCATCCATATGCTAGCCTTCAGGTGCTTTCATCGGCTATTGTCATGCTACGCTGGTCTATACTGGCAAGGCACATTGGGCTTACACTGCCAAGACTACCGCTTGGTCTTTACCCTGCCAACCATTGGACTTATGCTGTCAAGATTCCACCCTTGGAATTTACGCCACCAATATCACCCCTTGGACTTCCCTTTGAGGATATTTGATGCCGCTAGAGGGGGGTGAATAGCGGTTGACCGTTCGTAGATGGAATTCGATCGCGTGTTCGTCTCTACAATTTCGTTAGTGCGCAGCGGAAATAGATATGATACAATAACGAAATACGCAAACACGAGTATGTAACGTGGTTCGGAATCGCACGGTTCCTACTCCACGGATCGAGCTCTACGAGCTCTAGTGATGCACACGCAACAACTAATAAACACTCCTTCTCGGAACAATCCGGCGGTGGAGAAACCTTGTACAATAATGATTACAACAATAATCAAAGAGATACAAGCAAATATGATAATGAAATACAAATGCAAGTAAAGGAAAAACACTTTACAAAAGCTTTTGATTGCTTGATCTTTGATTGCCTTGAACTAGCTTTGAAGGACTGGAAAGCACCAACTTCCCCCTTCAATTTCGCACAAGAAAATCACTATCTTTTCCTCCATCACGAGCTCCTTTATGAAAAGGTCGATCGATCTGCCGGGACCATCACCGACCGATCACATCGCTGCTGTGAGACAACGGTGTAATCCACGCTGGAAAAATCCAATGGCTAGGACATCAGTCGACTGATCATGAGCATCAGTCGACTGATGAGCAATCACTCAATTGCTCGTTGCAGCGGTCGAGTGAGACTCCATTCTGTGGGTCGGTACGAGCACCACCGATCGATCACACGATCACGATCGCTGAGCCATCACCGATCGCCCACCTCCGGGCAATGATCGCTAGACCACTTCCCGCAGTCAAACCCTAGTTGACTTGGTCCAGTCGACTGACACATGGCACCAGTCGACTAGCACACCTCAAACATGAGGTTTTAGCCCAAGTATGATGCCCCCATACTTGCTAGACCACCCTTAGCCTAGACCTAAGCCTTCTAGCCACCTCCATCAGCCTCACGCCTCTCGGATCCCTCTAAGTCCTCCATGACTTGTTCATCCATTGCGTTAGCCTTCAGGTGCTTCCATCGGCTATGTCATGCTAATGGTGTCTACACCGCCAAGGCACATTGGACTTACGCCGCCAAGACTCCGCTTGGACTTTACGCCGCCAACCATTGGACTTATGCTGCCAAGACTCCCGCTTGGACTTTACGCAGCCAATATCAAATTCCTTGGACTTCTCATGCCAAGACTCAAGCTTGGACTTTCCCTTGCCAACCCATGTTGGACTTTTACATTGCCAAGACCCATGCTTGGACTTTTCATGTGCCAAGTGTCCCACTTGGACTTTTCATGGCAAGTACTCAAGACTTGGACTTTACCAAATGCCAAGTGTTCAACTTGGACTTTCCATGCCAAGTACCCATGACTTGGACTTTACCTTGACAATTATATTGTCATATATTTTTGTCGAACATCAAAACATCATTCGAGTCAAACTCGAGTCCTGGTCAATCGTGACCTGGGCCGATTGCACCAACAATCTCCCCCTTTTTGATGTTTGACAAAAACCAAAACATTTGAGTTAGACCGCTAACTCAAGTCTCTTACCAATTATTCCAAATTGGTGATCCCAAATATTTTCCCAAACATATTCTCCCCCTTTTTGACATACATCAAAAGGTTATCTCACTAAGGAGGTCAATGTCTCATGGCCCAATGAGATCTTACAATCTCCCCCTTGGTCCAAAAAATACCTAGGATGCCTACCATCTTCTTAGTGATAAGTCCCATATCACTCAAGAGAGGCAATCCTATACACTCTCTCAATTTCCAAACTGGGTTTCTAAAAATCCATCAATTTTCCAAATTGATAACATTTTCTCCTTCAAGAAGAAAGAAAAAACACATCCATCACTCCAAGATGGATACCTCCCCCTAAAGGCTTGCTCCCCCTTGACCATTGCACCAACAATGTCCTTGGGAAGTCCCTAAGCCAATAGGAACTCTAAATCATCAAAGTTAAGGTTAGAAATTCAACATTGAACTTCCCAACACCTTAAAATTGATACAAACCCTAAACACCTCTCCTAATCCATATCCAATGGATTTTCACCCTTCATCATGCTTCCCAGAGCATATCCTAGGGTCAGGAGTGGTTAGGGACCTTAACCGCAGCTGAAATCGGGTTAAACAACTTTGGTTACCCCGAAATCAGACTATCATCGACTCATCACTACCGATCGATCGATGTGTCCATCATCGATCGGCACGGCAACAATGAGTGATCGCGCTACTGATCGAGTCCAAACGCTGCCCATCATCGACTACATCAGAGAGGCAATGATCGATAATCAAAACTCGATTTTCAAAAATCAGACTCGACTTTTGGAAATTCATAAGTAATTCTACGTAAATCAAAAAAATCACGAAACTTGATACATATATTACTTATCACATATACAATCAGTGAAAAATTTTGGAAAAATATTTTTACCATTGAAATAGGAGATTGGTACAAAGTTCAAAACTATTAAAACTTTAAAGTTTTTGATCCACTTTGTATCAACTTCTACAATGATGATGGCTATCAAAAGATAGATTTCACCAAGGTTTTCTAAATTGATTTTAAAATGTTTTTGAAAACTATTTTGAACCATAATTTATTGGCTAAATATACATAACTTGTATATTAGCTTTCCTTATGATTCTTGGTGATAATTAAAATAAGTTTGAGTTCATCTAGATGCACTACCTATGCACCTTGAACCTAACTTATTATCCTAGCATCTCACATGTATCTAGGGTGTATAAATACGCATACATGTCAATGTGATGTGAGATGTGGGTTTTGATTCATTTTATCTAGGGTTTCATGCATTTCCTAGGCAACCCTACTTGATTCCCTTATAAATGAGACTTCAAGTCATGCCATTTTCCTTAAATCAATGTTCAATCAAATTAATGCATGAAATGATCATGGCTTAGTGATAGCAAAATAAAAACATGACCAATGATCATGATGTCATGGCATATAATGAAATTTAAGAACACATGACATTTAAAGTAATCACAACCAATGACATGACATGTTATATAATAAGATGAAATTCTATGTCATGTCATGATATAGCAATTTTCATAAACCAATACATTAATACACACTCAAACACACATGATTTTCACAAATAGAAATTTTATTCAATTTAAAAGGATTTCAGTTTTTACATTCAAAATGGAGATTTGATATACTCAATCTCACTACAAAACTGAGAAACAGAAGAAAAATCTAACATCCTCTAAATCTAGTCGTCTGCAGGAGGTGGCGGTGGAGGAGGCTGCTGGCTCAAAGTCCAAGCCCGCATCATCTCATACATATCGAGCTGACGCTGCTCGATACGACTCTAGGCCTCTGCAATCTGCATGTATCTCTCCTCCATCCGACCAAGAGATGCGCCCATGGATGTTTGGCCTACTAAGAGCTCTGTCAGTCTAGAATCGATCGTCTGCTGATAGTCCTGGAATCTGGACTCCAGCTGGCCAAGATGATCTGATGGACCCGCCGCTGATGCATCTGCTGGCAGCTGATCCTCCTCATCAGCGGCGTCTACACCCTCATAGTCCTCTGCTGCATCTCTGGGTACCAGAGGAGGCTCTCTGCGTGCCCTGGGTGGTGGTCGAGGTGCCAACTCCATCTGTCCAGCCCCCATCCGCAACTTTGCTAATGAGAAGTTGCGAGTCGATATGCAGTCGTACACCTCAGAGAGCGCTCTCAGAGAACCCCTATGAATGTTGATGCCTACTGACTCTAGCCATGCTGTGATAATGTGACCATATGGCATATGCACTTTCCTTTTGTGGAAATGAAATGCACTATGCAATGAAACATGTTTAGGGCAAAGTTTATGTCTAACCTATTACGCATGGCGTATAGTAGAAAGAGATGGGGAGGCCGAATCTTGGCCAGACCCCAAGTGATGATAGGAAGAAAACACCCAACAATGACCTTGTAGAGTACATTGTCAGGTGCAGATAACTCACTAATAGGGAATAAATTCTGGGCCGGTGGACGAGGATGACCAAAAATATGCTCATGCATGGAGTCTAAAGAGATGTGGTCAAATGGCTCGGGTAAAGGAGCATCAAAGGTGGGGTAAAAGATGAAGGTGTCATCCGAGGGCTTACACTCGAGAAACTCCTGCAGTATCACAAGAGTGAACTCTAAATCGCGTTTTACAATGCGAGTAGTGTAGGTAGGCCATCGTCTACCTTCTTTAGGTTCTGATAAAATTCCTTAAGGAGGTCATCGTTAATGGGATGTGTGCATAAAACAATTTTCATGAGATGATAGTATGCAAATAAGTCCATGACATCACTACAGTAGCGATTGAAAAAGTCCCTATCGATGTACCTAACCAACATAGGTTGGTACAATCGAGATTCACCCTCGGGTGGATCATTCCTACGGGCTCTCCTATTATGAATGCAATGTAATGATATGACATGCAAGGACAACAATACATGATTAGATAAAGATAAAATACAATGGAAAAGAAAATTAGGGTTTTTGGGTAAGAAAAATTTACTTAGGTGCCATTTGGAGGTGTGACGAGGGGATGCTCGGATATTGCTGAGGGGGTCACCGGAATGTTCGCCGGAGGACTCAGATGCCGGAACCCTAATCGAAAATAGGGAAACAAACCCTAGAACGAGTGAACTAAGGCTTGAGATAAGTGAAAAAAGCAAGAAGAGGGGCTTAGCTATCAAACCTAAAAGCTTGGGTGGCTGTTACGGCCGGAAGGACTGGTCGGAGAAGAGGATGGCAATCGGAGAGGAGAGAAAGAACGAGAGCTTCGTGTGAAGACACCGAACCCTAGCGGTTCGGCGTTATAAAATCGCAACGCCACGATCGATGTGCGACATCGATCACGATCGACGCGGCTTAATAGCGGTTTACCGAATCGGCAATGATCGATCCGGCAATCGATCGAACCTTCTCGCGGACGTGACGAATATCACCAATCGATGCAGCTCATCGACCGGTGTTGTCACCACTCGACCGCGTGAGCACTCGATCGATGCCCTCACCTCGGTGAACAGTGATTACCCGATCGATGTATCCCATCAATCGGATGTTCAAGCCGAGTCGGCGCCAAAGACTCGATCGCCGGATGCATCGTATCGCGGTGATGATCAGATCGATAATCAGATAACTGTATTAGTCGACTGATATCTGCTTTCCTGTTTTAAAATTCAGAAAATCTCGATTTCTTCATCTAAATTATTCCATTTTATCATGTTTAATCTTGTATATCGAACATATTGATGTTACACTTATATTCATGTATTCGTTAATGTATTTTTAATGTTTTATTCCATTTTGGCAAACATTAACATCCAATGATTTCCAAATCCTAACATCTCACCCTTTCTAAGTGTTGAGATACACAATCAAGGTAAAAGACTTGTTTTGTGAGATGCAATCCATCCTAGACATTCCTTCCATGCAAACACATGGTGAAACATATGAAGCATGGTAAGTACAAGACATCAAGTTGTGTGGCACTTGAGTATCACTCTAGATGTTACTTTTACATCTTAAACACACTTCTCTTGATACATGAACTTCTAAAGTGTGCCAACAATCAAAGTTACACACTATGACCTCTAAATCTAGATTGTGCCAATTTTATTGATTTTCATGTTTTCAAGAAATATATTGACACATCCTAAAATCCTTTAGGATTAAGGCTCAAATGTACTTCGGTGGTGAGGATCTCTTGAGCTTGTTCTTCCTCTTGACCGGATGTAGATGTTACTTCTTGTTGCTCCGGTGTTAAGGATGCTCTAATCTCCTCAATCCTAGAAGTGGATACTTCTTCCACTTCTTCCACCTCTTCTTTCTCCGATCCGAAGGTTGACTCCTCACTTTCTTGTGAGGATGATGAATTAGCCTCTTCGGTCTCTTCCTCTTGGACCGGTTGCGAGCCTTCATGATATTTTGCCACTTGACTCCAAAGCTCTTTGGCATCCTTGTGTTAGGAATATTGGAATGGCTAGAGGGGGGGGGGGGTGATTAGCCTTTCTTCGTTTCTACAAGAACGTTAGCGGAAGCAATACAAAATATAAACACAAATCAAAGCAAGAAACAAAGCTAACACCCGAAGTACGTGGTTCGGAGATGACGCTCCTACTCCACGGCAATCCATAAGGTGGATTAGCCCTAATCAATCTTCACTAGAACCTCCTTTGGATGGACCAAGGTGGAGAAACCTTTCTTACAATGCTCTCCTCTTCTTTACAATGATGGATGATCAAGAACAAGAGAAGAGGAGGTTTTGAATCACTAAAAACACTTGGAAAGCTTGGTGAGCACGAGGATGTAGTTAGGAGCAAGAGCACTAGCTTTACCAAGCTCCCCATGGCTCCTTTTTATAGAAGAGGGGTTGTTTTTCCCGTTGGCTCGATCACCGATCGTGATGCTTACCATTAGTCGATCGTCGCCGGCCAACGGCTTTGAACGCGATCTCCGCGAGATTCAGAGTCGCAATCTCCAACGGCCAGTGATCACGATCCGATACCTCCATCACCGATCGATGGAGTGATCACCGAGTGATCAAGGCATCAAGTGAGTCAGATTCGCGTGGCGATATTTTGATCACCGATCGATCGCAACATCGATCGGCCGATATGACCAAGGCTAATCGATGGCCGTGGTTTCACCGACTTAGTCGAATGCCGAACAATGATCGATACATCGTATCACTCGACTGATACTCATCAAGTATGAGTAATTCACACTTGATTTTATACCCTAGACCTAGACTCAACCTTCTAGCTCCTCATTAAGCCTTGCGCCTTCAGGATCCCTCCGAGTTCGCGACTTGTTCATCCTTTGCGCTTTGCTTCCAGGAGCTTCCTTCGGTTTCGTCATGTCTTGGGTTTGGAAAATGCTTGGACTTTATGCCACCAAGACTACAAACTTGGACTTATGCTGCCAAGACCTTACTTTGGACTTCCTTTGCCAAGGTTCACTTGGACTTTACACTGCCAAGACTACAAGCTTGGTCTTATGCTGCCAAGTCCATCCCTTGGACTTTCCTTGCCAAGATCATACTTGGACTTCTCTTTTACCAAGTCTTCATCCTTGGATTTCCCTGTTACTTAAAAACATATTCGCAATTAGATCACAAGATATTGCCTAACTTAGATGATTATCCAAACATCAAAACATATATAAATGCTTGGAGCATTGTTGCACCAACAATCTCCCCCTTTTTGATGTTTGACAATCATTTAAGTTAGGTCTTTTAAAGATACACACATAATCATCTAACTTAAACTTCCCTTCTCCCCCTTTGACACACATCAAAAAGAGAAGGATTTCAAAAATGAAGGAATCAAAGGTGTTGGATCTTGGACTAAGGTATAAAATTGAAATTAAAGCTCCCCCTTAATCCAAGATAAGCTTTATAATGTGTAAATAATATTTGAAGCAAAGCATAACAGAAATTTAAAAACATTAGGTCCTAACTTTGCACCAACAATGGATTTGGGGATGAAAAAGATACAATTTATGAAACTCCCCCTAAACCACTGCACTAAACAGTCCTAAACCTTTGTTTATATGCAATATTATCAAGCTATAGTTGTAGGACATCAAGGATACACTAAATACCATAAAATGGAGCTGTTTATCATAAAATACAGTGTATCAGTCGACTGGTTTCTGAACCAGTCGACTGCTACGCCTGAAATCGAAATCTCGAAAAATCACAAAATTTTGCGTACACATTTCTAAAATCATACTTTATTAAGGAAAAATAATTTGAAAAATATATGTTTTTCAGATTTCAAGATTGATACAAACTTGGAACCTAACAAAAGTTTTAAAGATTTTGCAAACTTTGTATCACTTTTGTGTTTCATTTGAAAACTGTTTTTCAAAATATGATGAACATAGTGTAATATATATATTATTTGGAATTTCCAACCATGTTCTTTGAGCTATGTATTCATTACTTGAATACAAGTCTTCCCAATGATTGGTCCATAAGGTTTTTATGTCTCTAGGTGTGTTATTGGCTCATAGTAATGCATCATAACAAGCATGATGAGCCAAGTACACCTTCCCTATCATCTCACATGGTTCTAATTGTCTCAATACAAAAATCAAGGTGTCTTAAGGCTTTTTGTGAGATGCATCAAGGTATAAAGCTACTATAAAAGTATAGGATCATGCAAACCTAGAGTTTTGCTCTACAAAGCACATACCAAGCTCTCTCCTTAATGATGAGAATTCGGCTTCGGGAAGAGCTTTGGTAAAGATATCGGTAAGGTTGGACTTAGATTCTACATACTTAAGTTCAATGTCCCCTCTTGCCACATGATCTCTTATGAAGTGATGTTTCACTTCAATGTGCTTGGTCCTAGAGTGATGTACCGAATTTTTGGTCAAGTTGATGGTACTCACATTATCACAATAAACTTTAATGTTAGAGTAGTGTAGCTCATAGTCCACAAGAGTATGTCTCATCCAAAGTAATTGAGCTACACAACCACCCATAGCCACATACTCGACTTCGGTGGTTGATAAAGCAACACACTGTTGCTTCCTACTACTCCAACTAACTAGGGAGGACCCAAGAAATTGGCATCCACCACTAGTACTCTTCCTATCCAATTTGCACCCGGCATAATCGGAATCGGTATAACCAAGCAATTCAAATGACCTAGTCCTAGGATACCAAAGTCCTACATTTAGGGTGCCTTTAATATATCTTAATATTCTCTTAACGGCTATTAAATGTGATTCTTTGGCACAAGATTGGTATCTTGCACACATACCTACCGCAAATAAAATATCGGGTCTACTAGCGGTTAGGTATAGTAGACTACCAATCATACTCCTATAAAGTTTAAGATCAATTGATTTACCTTCATGATCACTATCTATTCTAGTGCTAGTGGCCATAGGAGTGGTTACAATTTTGGCATTTTCCAAACCAAATTTCTTGATCATTTCATTTGCATATTTGGTTTGATAAATATGAATACCCTCATTGGTTTGTTTGACTTGTAAACCTAGGAAAAAGGTAAGCTCTCCAACCAAACTCATTTCAAATTCATTTTCCATATTTTTTATTAAGTCTTGAAGAAGATCATCATTCGTTGACCCAAAAATGATATCATCAACATATACTTGGGCTATGAATATATCTTTTAATGTTGACTTTATAAACAATGTTTGATCTACTTGGCCTCTTCTAAAATCCTTAGAAATTAAGAAAGATGACAATCTTTCATACCATGCCCGAGGAGCTTGTTTTAACCCATATAATGCTTTCCTAAGCTTACATACATGATTTGGATAATCTATGTTCTCAACCGGTGGTTGCTCTACATATACTTCCTCCTTAATATAACCATTTAAGAATGCCGATTTAACATCCATTTGGTAAAGTTTAAATCCCATGTAGGAAGCATACCCTAAGAGAATCCTAATAGATTCTAACCTCGCAACCGGGGCATAAGTCTCATCATAGTCAAGCCCCTCAACTTGATTAAATCCCCTAGCAACCAACCTAGCCTTATTTCTAGTGATATTTCCTTGATCATCTAGCTTATTCCTAAAGACCCATCTTGTAGTAATTATGGTGCTATCATTGGGCCTAGGTACTAATTCCCACACTTGACTTCTCTCAAATTGAGCCAATTCATCTTGCATTGCCAAAATCCAATCCGGATCATGTAATGCATCATTAATCGATTTGGGCTCAATTTGTGAGATAAAAGCTACTTGACTATTAGGAGGTCTATGAAATGACCTAGTTCTTACTCCTTGAGATAGATCTCCTACTACTTGGTCAAGTGGATGATCTTGATGAATTCTTAGGTTTCTAGAAGGGGTTTCAATTTGATCATTGTTATCTTCCACCCTTCTTTCATCATCGGAGTCTCCTCTTCCTCCCCCTTGATCATTACCCCTAATGGTCAAGTTTTGAAGTTTTTGGGTAATGTCTTGATTATTGTCATTAATATCCTTATCAATAGAGGACTTTCTAGGGTAGGTACTAGTAGCTTCATCAAATTGAACATTGGAGGACTCCTCAATCCCTTGGGTTCTCTTATTGTAGACTCTATATCCTCTACTTGTGGATGAGTATCCAACTAGGATTCCCTCCTCCGCTTTGGATTCAAATTTTCCTAAGTTATCCTTGGTGTTTAGAATATAAACTTTACATCCAAAGACTTTAAAATAATGAATTGTGGGAATAGTCCCATTCCATAATTCAAAAGGTGTCTTTCCTAAAAACCTATGGATTTGAACCCTATTTTGGATATAGCAAGCGGTATTAACCGCTTCCGCCCACAAGTAGCTAGGTAGAGAATATGCATTAAGCATAGTCCTAGCCGCCTCTTGTAGGGCACGATTTCTCCTTTCCACCACCCCATTTTGTTGGGGTGTTCTAGGACAAGAGAACTCATGATTGTACCCTTGCTCTAAACAAAATTGTGAAAATTTTAAGTTTTCAAATTCACTACCATGATCACTACGGATCTGGTTGATTTTGAGACTCTTTTCATTTTCAACCCTTTTACTAAATCCTATGATTATTTGTAAGGTATCATCCTTATGTTTCATAAAGTAGACCCAAGTATACCTAGAGAAATCATCTATAATAACCAAACAATATTTGTTGCCATTTAAAGATGGAGTACTATGACAATCAAATAGGTCAAGATGCAATAATTCTAATGGTAAGGAAGTATTAGTTAGGGTTTTACCTTTGTGTGATGCCTTTGTTTGTTTTCCCTCTTGACATGCATCACACATTTTATTCTTGACATACTTGATCTTTGGTAGTCCTTTGACCAACTCCATCTTGGCTACCTTGGCTATGTTTTTCATGTTGATGTGCCCCAATCTCCTATGCCATAGCCAACTTTCCTCTTCTTTTGCAACAAAGCACTTAGTAGAAATGTTAGAAGCATATGAAAGATCAACATAATAGATATTTGATTTCCTATATCCAACTAACATGCAATCATTTAATTCCTTGTGCCTAATCATGCATTTAGAGGATTCAAAAGAGACATGATAGTTTGCATCACAAAGTTGACTAACACTTAATAGATTAAATTTCATATTTTCAACTAGTAAAACTTTGTGAATGACAATTTTGGGGGATACCTCAATTGTACCTCTACCTAATATCTTGAGTTTTCCACTATTCCCAAACGACACCGCTCCCTTCTTCACATATTTAATTGTGGAGAACTTTCTCACATCCCCGGTCATATGTGTTGAGCAACCGCTATCCACAATCCACATACCTCGCTCTCCTACCTAAATCACATGAAAAACACAAGCTTTTGGTACCCAAACATTTGGACCGGTAACATTAAGTAAAAGCTTTTTAGTACCCATGCTTTAACTTTTCCCTTAATGGTTGCTTTCCTATTAATCAATGAAATATAAGCAACTTCTTTTTCTTTTGGCTTATATCCTAAACCGGCCTTGTTGTAAACGGCTCTTTGTCGACTAAGGATCATATCAAGACATTTTGAGCCATTTGAAAATTTCTCTAAACATGCTTTCAATTCACTAACCTCATCCTTAAGTTTGTCATTTTCTTCCTTAAGCATGCAAGAATCAACATGTGAGGGTTTTTCATTCCTAATAGCCTTTAGTTCTACCTTCATGCTCTTAACCTTAGATTTAGACTTATCTAGAGCTTCTTTAAGATAGGCAATTGATTTATAAAGAAGCGTAACTTTGGGAGAGTTCATTACCTCATCGTCACTAGATGACGATTCATCACTTGAGGAGTCTTCTTGGCTTGATGTGCCGGAATCATCTTCTAATGCCATGAGTGCCACATGGCGTGTGATGTGGCAAAGCTCATCATCGGAGGAGGAGTCTTCAACACTTGGCATGTCCCATGTGGTTTGAGCCACCATGGCCTCCTTTTTCTTCTTCTCCTTCTTGTCCTTCTTTTTCTTTTCCTTTTCCTCCTTCTTCTTTAGCTCCGGGCAATTTGGCTTTATGTGCTCCTTCTTATTGCAAGCATGCCAAATTATATTATTGTTAAAATTTGAATTACCACTAATTTTACCTCTTGAAGAATGGGACCCCTTCCTTGCTTCTCTATTCTTGAATTCCTTTGATTTTCTAAGGAACTTCTTGACAAAATGGGCCATCTCACTAGCCGAGTCTCCATCACTACTTGACTCACGCTCTGACTCGGATGATGATGACACCTCTTTCCTTTCTTTCTTCTTCTTTTCTTTCTTCTCCACAAATAGAGCTAAACCCTTTTCCTTAGAAGACATGTTAGTTTGCTCATGCAATTCAAACTCACAAAATAATTCATCAATTTTAATTTGAGAAAGATCCCTAGTTACCTTAATGGCATCAACTATAGAAGTCCATAAAGAATTTCTAGGAAACTCTTGAAGAATATACCTTACCAAGTCCCGATTGTCAACTCGCTCACCTATGATGTGAAGTCCATTCACAATCTCCTTGAACCTTCCATGCATTTGACTTACGGTTTCATGCATCTTCATTTGGAAGGCTTGAAGTTGTCCAATTAGTAGGTCCTTCTGTTGGATCAATGCGGTTCGCTAGAGAGGGGGGGTGAATAGCGAAAGAAAAAACTTTTTCGAATTCGTTTCAAGACAAATATACGCAGCGGAAAGATAAGAAAAACAAAAAGTAAAGGAGACAATAGAAACAAGATATTTACTTGGTTCGTAGCCGAAGGCTACTACTCCAAGGCCCTAGTGGTCCTTGACCATGCACGGAGGGCAAATCACTAAACAAACTCCTCCTCGTTGGAGGTAGGAGTTAATCGATACAAAAAAACTTGAGGTAGAGGGACACTCCCCCTCTCCTCGTTACGATAGAAAAATAGCTTCGAAGAATGTAAATGAGCAATGACACTAAAATTAAAACCGACGTACAAAAATAAAGGAAATGAAACCTAGACGTCGGAGAAGAAGAAGCACGTTGTTGTCGGTAGCTTTGCAGAGACTTTTTGGAAGCTTAGAATTGTTGTCAAAACCCTAGGTTTGGCCCTCCTTTTATAGCTTTTGAGCCCCTTTTCGAGTGGGTCTTCAACCAATCACAAATGGACACCAAACCGCTTTGAGGTGGAGTGATAAGCCTTGACTCTTCGAATCTGATCATTGACCATCAGTCGACTGATGGCCATCATCACGATCGATGGCGATCACCGATTGATGACTTCTGCTGATCGATACACGGCGATCGAGTCCTCCGTCGGCAAATGACCGATGCTTGCTGCAAGTCAAAGTTAGCTCAACAAAAACATAATTCCGACGGTCTTCGACCGTCCGATCTCTACCTAGACCACCTATGAGATGTCTTGGGTCGGATCTACGCTTAAGATCATCCCCGTAAAGAGGATACGACCTCACTTACGCTCACACACACGAGCTTACCTCGATGCTTAAGTGTTGCTTTTGCTTCCGGCCTTCCACTCGAGTGTCGCCCGACCACCGCGGCTTCCTCCGGGTGTCGCTAGCCTTCAGCTCCAGCTTTAGCAATCATCTGCACACTTGATTCAGCTCGTGAGATAACGACATGAGCTTAACTTTGTATCGTTTGCTATAATCAAAACTCAGGTTCGACTTAGGTGCCTGCTGCACCAACACCATCTTGGCTCTCTTTGACTCCTTGGAACCTTCATTTAGCTCAATGAGCTTTTCCCATAGCTCCTTGGTGGATTCGAAAGGCCCCACCTTGTTGAGTTGCTCCATTGTAATGCCGCATTGGATGGTGAGTACGGCTTTTGCATTTGACTCGAACTTCCGGTTCATCTCCCTTGTCCAATCCTTGCTTGGAATAGGGTTTCCATGTTCATCCACCGGTTCCTCGAAGCCATCTACAATACTATGCCAAATTTCAATATTACTCATAAGATAGTACTTCATCCTACCTTTCCAATACGCAAAATGACTCCCATCGAATAGCGGTGGCTTGGCGGTGCTATATCCCTCTTGAAGAGCCATTGATGTCTTGGTTGATGGTGAGATCTTCCAAGCTAACCTGGCTATGATACCACTTGTTAAGAGTATTGGAATGGCTAGAGGGGGGGGGGGGTGATTAGCCTTTCTTCGTTTCTACAAGAACGTTAGCGGAAGCAAGACAAAATATAAACACAAATCAAAGCAAGAAACAAAGCTAACACCCGATGTACGTAGTTCGGAGATGATGCTCCTACTCCACGGCAATCCGTAAGGTGGATTAGCCCTAATAAATCTTCACTAGAACCTCCTTTGGATGAACCAAGGTGGAGAAACCTTTCTTACAATGCTCTCCTCTTCTTTACAATGATGGATGACCAAGAATAAGAGAAGAGGAAGTTTTGAATCACTAAAAACACTTGAAAAGTTTGGTGAGCACGAGGATGTAGTTAGGAGCAAGAGCACTAGCTTCACCAAGCTCCCCATGGCCCCTTTTTATAGAAGAGGGGTTGTTTTTCCTGTTGGGTTTCGATCAGTCGACTGATGCTTACCATCAGTCGACTGCCACCGAAGCCAACGACTTTTGAAATGTGATCTCCGCGGAGATTCGTAGCCGCAATCTCCAATGGCCAGGTGATCAGTCGACTGATGGAGTGATCAGTCGAGTGATCAAGGCGGCGAATGAGTGAGATCAGATTCGCGTGGCGATATTTTCTTGATCGATCGATCGATGCTTGGCGCTTGATCGATCGCAACATCGCCGATCGCCATGACTAAGGCGCGATCGATGGCCGTGGTTTCACCTCGACTTAGTCGAATGCCCGAATAGATCGATACATCGTATCAGTCGGCTGATACTCATCAAGTATGAGTAATTCACACTTGATTTTATACCCTAGACCTAGACTCAACCTTCTAGCTCCTCATTAAGCCTTGCGCCTTCAGGATCCCTCCGAGTCCACGACTTGTTCATCCTTTGCTCTTTGCTTCCAGGAGCTTCCTTCGGTTTCGTCATGTCTTGGGTTTGGCAAATGCTTAGACTTTATGCCGCCAAGACTACAAACTTGGACTTATGCTGCCAAGACCTTACTTTGGACTTCTTTTGCCAAGGTTCACTTGGACTTTACACTGCCAAGACTACAAGCTTGGTCTTACGCTGCCAAGTCCATCCCTTGGACTTTCTTTGCCAAGATCATACTTGGACTTCTCTTTTACCAAGTCTTCATCCTTGTATTTCCCTGTTACTTAAAAACATATTCGCAATTAGATCACAAGATATTGCCTAACTTAGATGATTATCCAAACATCAAAACATATATAAATGCTTGGAGCATTGTTGCACCAACACCTTGTACTCACCTAGCTCACACATAATTTTATTGGGAATCAAATCAACCAAGAATTTAATTACCTTTGTATTCTTTTCAAACTCTTGGATTTGTTCCTCGATCCACTTCTTCATCTTGAGAATTCCTTTCTTGGGCCCTTTTGGATATTGAAATCCCTCCATCAAAATGCCCCACTCTTCAAAGTCCTTCATCATCAAGAATTCTTCAATCCTCACCTTCCATTGATTGAATCCTTCTTGTCCATAGAAGGTATAAGGGATAGGTGTGTTGATATCCCATCCAAGCTTGTCTTGGAATTCCATCTTCACCCTCTAGCGTCTTGCTCTCGGTTGTTAATCCGTTGAAGAGCCACCAGGCTCTGATACCAATTGTAGGATATTTGATGTCGTTAGAGGGGGGTGAATAGCGGTTGACCGTTCGTAGATGGAATTCGATCGCGTGTTCGTCTCTACAATTTCGTTAGTGCACAGCGAAAATAGATATGATACAATAACGAAATACGCAAACACGAGTATGTAACGTGGTTCGGAACTGCACGGTTCCTACTCTACGGATCGAGCTCTACGAGCTCTAGTGATGCACACGCAACCACTAATAAACACTTCTTCTTGGAACAATCCGGAGGTGGAGAAACCTCGTACAATAATGATTACAACAATAATCAAAGAGATACAAGCAAATACGATAATGAAATACAAATGCAAGTAAAGGAAAAACACTTTACAAAAGCTTTTGATTGCTTGATCTTTGATTGCCTTGAACTAGCTTTGAAGGACTGGAAAGCACCAACTCCCCCCTTCAATTTCGCCCAAGAAAATCACTATCTTTTCCTCCACCACAAGCTCCTTTTATAGCTTCAACCTGTGCTGGAAAAGGTCAATCAGTCGATTGCTCGGAAACATCAGTCGACTGATCACACTGTTGCTGTGAGACAACGGTGTAATCCACGCTGGAAAAATCCAACGGCTAGGACATCAGTCGACTGATCATGAGCATCAGTCGACTGATGAGCCATCACTTGACTGCTCGTCGCAGTGGTCGAGTGAGACTCCATTTTGTGGCAGAAAATCCGAGCACCAGTCGACTAATCACACGATCGATCACGATCGCCGAGCCATCACGACTACCCACCTGGGCGATCGCTAGACCACTTCCGATAAACCCTAGTTGACTTGGTCCAGTCGACTAACACATGGCACCAGTCGACTGGCACACCTCAAACATGAGGTTTTAGCCCAAGTATGGTGCCCCCATACTTGCTAGACCACCCTTAGCCTAGACCTAAGCCTTCTAGCCACCTCCATCAGCCTCACGCCTCTCGGATCCCTCCAAGTCATCCATGACTTGTTCATCCATCGCGTTAGCCTTCAGGTGCTTCCATTGGCTATGTCATGCTAACGGTGTCTACACCGCCAAGGCACATTGGACTTACGCCGCCAAGACTCCGCTTGAACTTTACGCCGCCAACCATTGGACTTATGCTGCCAAGACTCCCGCTTGGACTTTACGCAGCCAATATCAAACCCCTTGGACTTCTCATGCCAAGACTCAAGCTTGGACTTTCCCTTGCCAACCCATGTTGGACTTTTACATTGCCAAGACCCATGCTTGGACTTTTCATGTGCCAAGTGTCCCACTTGGACTTTTCATGGCAAGTACTCAAGACTTGGACTTTACCAAATGCCAAGTGTTCAACTTGGACTTTCCATGCCAAGTACCCATGACTTGGACTTTACCTTGACAATTACATTGTCATATATTTTTGTCGAACATCAAAATATCATTCGAGTCAAACTCGAGTCCTGGTCAATCATGACCTGGGCTGATTGCACCAACACCCTTTCCCACCCATGTTGGACTTTCCATTTGCCAAGACT
Organism: Wurfbainia villosa; assembly: GCA_025175895.1. NCBI lineage: Eukaryota > Viridiplantae > Streptophyta > Magnoliopsida > Zingiberales > Zingiberaceae > Wurfbainia > Wurfbainia villosa. The sequence goes on along the minus strand of CM046000.1, from coordinate 27,404,199 downwards.
CAAGCTTGGACTTTTCCTTGCCAAGATCCATGCTTGTACTTTCCTTGCCAACCCATGTTAGACATTCCAATTGCCAAGACTCAAGCTTGGACTTTCCCATCATATGGTCAACCCCATGTCATCCATATAGTCAAACAATAGTCAAACCATCGTCAAACATCAAAATACCCCTCAAGTCAAACTCGAGTTCGGTCAATCATAATCCGGATCGATTATACCAATAATCTCCCCAGGACATTGTCAAACATCAAAATACTACTCGAGTCCAACTCGAGTCTGGTCAATCGTGACCTGGGTCGATTGCACCAACAATCTCCCCCTTTTTGATGTTTGAAAAAAAAACCAAACACCTTTGAGTTAGGCCACCTAACTCAAATATCCTTACCAATTGTCCCAAATTGGTAATCCCATAAATTCTCTCCCTTTTTGACATACATCAAAAAGGTTCTCCCCATGGAGGTCAATATCTAATATCCAATGAGATCTTACAATCTCCCCCTTGGTCCAAACACATCTAGGATGCCTTCACTCTTCCTAGTGATAAGTCCCATATCACTCATGAGAGACTTCCTATAAACTCTCCCAAATTCCAAATTGGGCATCTCACATTCTCCCAAAATTCTCCACCTTGTGAGGAAGAACACATCCATCATCCCATGATGGATACTGATGACAGGTATTTGTCATGGTACCATTACAAATTAATTATTAAACCCTCTCTACGCTAATATAGCATAGGGATGACCCGAATCATTTCCCAACGAGTGTAATCGATAGAATAGTAAACTTAGGATTTCTAATTATTGCTTTGGGTTTTCTATTGAATATAGGGGTTTGGAATTTGAGCTCTAACCTACGGTTTCAAGGTAATTAAAACTCTAAACTGATATGCAACAACTGAATCAAGCAATGTAGAAACTGGAAGAGCAAATAAATGATCTAATCAACCCAAGATAGGTCCGGTGAATGAACAAGTTCCTCCGGCTAAGTCCAACGAATCTCAATCGAGACTCCGCAAATGGCAGTGGATGTGGGATGGTTCAAATTCCTGAATCTAGTAGTTTGATGGATGCTCTGAACTCTCTCATATCCGGTTGAGCTCGAAGAAGTGTCGTTGGGTCGAAACTCCTCCTCGAATTCAAAGGAGAAGGTGGATGAGCTGTGGAGATGGAGGATGACGCCGAAATATCTCGATGAAGTGGTTCCTCCTTGAATTTGTTGAAGAAAATGGATGGAAGCAAGGTGGAGGTGGCTGTTAGGGCTCAAGGGAAGAAGAGATTTAACATACAACCAAATGAAATAATCAATACATCAATGAAATCTAATGTATGAACATGATTAAAAGAAAGCAACTACTTAACTACAATTGCGATGAAATTAATGGAACCATAAATTAAGCATCCTAATCTACATGCATCTAATCAAAGCACATAAACTATAACATTCAACCTAATTAAAACTCACAAGACATTAAACTAACTCATTCAAGCATTTTATCAAACACTAGGTAAGCATGAAGAAAATGGAATCAAATTCATGCAATCTAAATATAGAAGATCATTCTATCACAAACATTCAACCCAATCTACACTACGAAACAATCAAAACACATAACAAGAGATTGCTGCAATAGGAGCTGCTGGATGAAGGTGGAAGTCGGCGTTGTCGTGAAGGTGTTGGTCGCAAACGTGGAGCGCTGCCGGAGATGTGGAGCTGCTGGTGGTAGAGCGGAGTGGTAACGAAGAGGACTCCCCACTCCAATCGTTGTATGGTGGCTGGACTGGTCAGAAAAGAATCCCTTCTCCGATTGGTTGGCGGCGGATGAAGCTTGGAGCGGAGGAGATGGCTATCGAATCTATGGAGGAGGTGATGGAGTGGCACCGGTCACCGGAGAATGAGGGAATCCCCTTTCCTCTTCGGCAATCAGTGAGGAAGTGGAGAGCGCGGTGGTGGTGGGTCGGGCGAAATCGCAGGTAAGGAGGGTGAAGCCGGCTGCTAATGCACATGAACATGATCTTAAATCTTGCGATGGAGACTATCGAGGACTCGAAGCGCACACTCGCGCTCAATGCCCGCAAGTGCACGGGTGTCATCATGTAATAATATAGATTATCGATCCCACAGGGACTGAGATTGGAGTACCGATCTATTTGGTGGACTTTATTGTTCAGAACTTGATTTAGATGGTTTGCAATTAGGAGGGTTGTCGGCGGTCCTAACTCTAGTACGGTGTCAAACGGAGGAAGAGAAGGGTTGCTATGAGTCTTTAGATGGATTCTAGGATTTCGGTTTCATTTGTGTGTTGCAGAAAATGTCAATTGCGTTTGTCTAGGTTTCTAGCTACGGTTTTATGGAAAGGGCATCATACACTCCCCTGATGAGCCTTCGCATCTATCGGAAGCTACCTCTGTCATACCAGGTCAACCCCTGGCTTTAGGATGGGATAGTTGGTATGCGGATGCCGAATTGATCCCTGTGATGAGTCGAAAATGAGGCATGTTTCCTACTCTATCAAATCCTTCTACCCATAGTTATCGGCGATGAGGCCAACCCCTAGGTTCTTTTTTAATTCCCCTAAATCTTTGATACGAGGGTTGTCACCTCTCGTATCGGCTAAGCACAGTGACTAGAAAACCAAAATAATAGCCATAGATCTAAACCAAACACCAATTGGAAATATAGATTCAAGAACGAAAAGATATTTGAACCAACATGTTCTAACTCAACACAAACTACTCCCTAGTCCTAAAATCAGAGAATCTACTCTATGAATGCGAGAAAGGAAACACAAGGCATTGTCAAATTCAAATATACAAGATAAAGCATGGAAAGAATATAGATTACAATGCATTGAGGCCCTTCTCTCTGGTGTTGAGGTGCAGAACTTGGAACTCGAGCATCTTCCTTCCTCCCCTTTGCGAGTCTCCGAAGCTTTTTAGGGCTTCGGAGCATTTTTCTGACCATCGTGCATCCTCCCTAGGGTTTGGGAGCCCTATGGCAGCTCTCTCATCATCCTTCGCCTCTTAGATGTGTTTCCTATATATAAAGGTGGCTCCGACTTTCCATAAATGCTTGAAAAACCCTATTTCCTTGAATTTGCGGCACTGCCACACGACCGTGTGAATTTCACACGGTCGGGCCGTGTGCAAGGCTGGAAAATGGCTAAAAAATGAGCTAGAAAAAACACACATCCGTGCTAATTCACACGGCCTGCCCATGTCTTTTCTCGGAGCTTCTGTTTTGATCCGTTTCACTTCGGAAACATGCCCAAGTCTTGGAACATGGCCAGTGCGTGTTCCCTAAGGTCCGTGCTCCATAAATTGCTCCATTTTTACTCCAAAAATGATGCCCAACACATAAATTAACAAAAGTAGATCTCCAAACTCGAAAATAGGAAATGCATGCAAAACAAAGTAAAATATGCATGAAAATAACATAAAACTACTCCTAAAATCCTATATGTTTTGCTCACATCAATTCCCCCAGACTTAGATCTTTGCTTGTCCTCAAGCAAATCTTAGTGTCATGAAATTTTAAAAAGGTATTGTTTCATACTTAGCATGTTAACTAGATTTATCAAGTGGTATTTGAAATCAAAACAAAATAGATATGTTCTAGAAATTCACTAAGTTAGCTCCTCGTGCTCGTGCTAAGCGAATCTTCTTAGGAGATACTCGTTCCATGGTAAGTTAAGTCGTCATCCTATATCTTTCCTAAGGTCTCCGGCTCTTAGGCACTAACCTGCCCAAAGCGAGGGTCATTCCCTAGATCTAGCATAAAGTCTCAAAGGCGTGCTCAGTATTGAGAGAAATTGGTAGGTGTTTCCCCAGTAACCTAACTCGGTCTCAAAGGGGAACCTAACCATTTCCACCCATGACAACTATTTTTTTATCCCTCAATTTTTTTTTCAATTTTTTTTCTTACTCTCTTTTTTTCTTTCTCTTTCTTTTTTTTTTCTTTTCTTATTCCATTTTTTTCTCTCTCTATTTTGGGATTTTAATTTTTCCGAATGGGTTTCCACAATTTGAGCATCTCCAGTAACTAAAATGCTAAATCTAGAGTCACCTATGGATTCTAAGGTACTATACTACTGAGATGATGAAGGTTTTGCCCGGAAGCTCTGATACCACTTGAAGGTAGGAAACTTCGCTTCCCACTTCAACTCGGTCGCTTGTTCATGGAGATCCCATCGACGTCCCCGAATTAAAAAAAAAATTAATCCTAGACAAAAGGAATCACCCAAGCAACCGTTTCATCGTTGTGATATTCGATTAGAGTGGTCCCTTGAACAAACTTGTTGTTCAAGCCACCAACATCTATTCTACGAATAGCCGCGGAATAGACGATGTACGGATCGCCAACTTTTGTGATTATGTTTGGGGTCCAAGTATATTTAGGCACAAAATAAAACATATAACATGCATATAATTGAAAAACAATTATAGACATAATACAAAAGAACACTAATCAAAATAAACAAGATTATACCTCTTGTTATACCTCTTAATCTTCTATTGTATGTCCTTCCTCCTTTTGGACGTCGTGTGGGCGACGATCTTCCAAAAATCGAAGCCTCCTAGATCACCAATCTTCCTTTCCTTGTTCACTCCGAACAAAGGAAGATCATATAACAAAACTCTTCTTCCTATCTAGAACCGACCACCAAGTCAATAGACTCGATGTTGCCGCTGGCCAAGGAAGAGAATATGGAGTATGGGAACCGGCCAAAGGAGAATCACGGAGGGTGATGGGCGCCGGCCAACTCTTGGAGAAGAGAAAGGAAACCAACCCTTCACCTTGTAGCTGCCCAAAACCCTAACCCTAGCTCTCCTAGTTGTCGCCGACCAAAGAAGAGGGGAAGAGGAATAGGTTGAGCACCGACCAAAGTAGAGGGAAGAAGGATAGGTGCCGGCAACACCTTAGGAAGTAGAAGAAGGGAACCTCTCCTCTTGTTGCCGCCCACTCCACCTCCCAAACCCTAGCCGCCCAACTCAATCCTAACCCTACTAGGATTCCTTGCCGCCCAAGCTAAATGGAAGCAAACCCAAATCTCCTAAAACCATCCCTTGACACCCACCTTAATCCTCTATTTATAGAGTTGGGATCAAGCCTCCTTTTAATCTCCATCGTCAGTTCTAGGGATTTAATCTCAACCGTCAGATCTAGAGAATTAATCTCAACCGTCAGATCTAGAGATTTAATCTCCACCGTCGGATCTAGAGTTTTGTTTTCAACCATTGGATCTTGGCTTCATGAGGTTTTAATAGGATAAAATAGGGACCATGAGGAGGAGTTGGATCGTGGCCACCCAATGGATCAAGCCCACATAAAGTCTGATCCATTAATGATAATCCAATCCACTAAAGGATTATAATTGATCTACCTCACCAACCCCCATAAGTTAATATGAGCTCCATATATTATTTGTATATTTTTCTCCCCGAGTTTAAGATCTCGAATGTCCATTGATTAATTAATTTACTGACCATTAATTAATCAACATCTAACTCCATGAGTATTACCACTCAACCTTTTCATCATGCCGGACCAAGTCCACCTGCAAGGTTTACATGATGAACCTTATGAGCTCCTCAAGGGGACAACATCATCCTAATATATAGGACATTGTTTCCTCCTATAATCAACGACACACCATATAAATAATATCATTTCCCAACTTACCAAGCCTATCGATTTAATCTATAAATGTCTCCCATTGGTAAATCAAAGAAATGAATACTAAGTATTTATGCCCGTTGATTATATCGGGATTAAGAGCTTGTACAATATAATATTTGAGGTCCGATTCGATTATGTTGTCAGCAATAAATTGAATCACCTCTAAGTCGGTCCTGCTCAATGCACACAAAGTGTACTAGTGTGATTCTATGGTCAAGACAAACCAATACCAAATCACACTACAACCATACCAATGGTTTGTCCAAAGTCATATAGGTTGTGAGCCTTTACTTATACTTTACAAGGAGCTGATAACATGATCTCCCGTGTGACACCACACACCATGTTATCTACAATGTAATGTATTAGACAATATGCATAACCATAAATATGCAAACAATGATCATGTGATTCTTATTTCAAAATAAAGATGTTCATACAGAAGATAGACTTTTCAGTATACATCCCAACAATCTCCCACTTATACTAAAAGACTATGTTGTCCTCTAACTGCCATACATCTGATTCCCATTCCCTCCACATGCCTATCAGAAGCTCTCTCTTGAAGGGCCTTAGTGAAAGGGTCTACCAGGTCATCCTCTGATGCAATCTAGGCGACAACAACTTCTACCTCCTTTATGATTTCTCGTATCAGGTGGTACTTACGCTCTATGTGTTTACTTGCCTTATGGGCTCGTGGTTCCTTCGAGTTTGCAACTACACTACTATTATCACAATAAATTGTGATAGTTCTGGACAAACCAGGAATTACATCCAAGTCCATCAAGAAGTTCCTGAGCCACACAGTTCTTTGGCCGCCTCAGAGGCTGCCACATACTCAGCTTCCATGGTGGAGTCTGCCATGCATTTCTGCTTGACACTCCTCCATACTATGGCTCCACCTCCCAAAGTAAACATAAAACCTGAGATAGACTTACTGTTATCCCTGTCTGATTGGAAGTCAGAATTTGTATAACCCACAGGGAGAATTTGATCTGCCTAGTAAACTAGCATATAATCCCAAGTCCTTCTCAGGTACTTTAATATATGATTTACCATAGTCCAATGTCCCTGTCCTGGATTACTCTGATATCTGCTGACCATGCCCACGGCAAAGTAGATATCTGGTCTCGTACACATCATCACATACATGAGGCTTCATAATGCCGAAGCATAAGGAACCGCCTTCATCTCCTCTATCTCCTCAGACATTCTAGGACACATCTCCTTAGATAAAGGAACTCCATGCCTGAAAGGTAGAAAACCTTTCTTGGAGTTTTGCATGCTAAAACGATCCATAATTGTGTCTATGTATGAATCTTGGGATAGCACAACATTCGTTTCTTGCGATCCCTTATAACCTTAATCCCAAGGATGTGTCCTACTTCTCCCAAGTCCTTCATGTCAAATTGTTTGGACAACCATACCCTTACGTCCAATAACACCTTGACATTGTTGCCGATTAACAAAATGTCATCTACGTATAGTACAAGAAATACCACTACGTTTCCGTCACATCTCTTGTATACACAAGACTCATCCGGACTTTGAATAAATCCATAAGACTGGATTACCTCATCAAAGCGGATGTTCCAAGACCTCGAAGCTTGCTTCAATCCATAAATAGACCGATTAAGCTTACACACAAGATGCTCTTTGCCCTTTGTAATGAATCACTCTAGTTGCTTCATATAGATGTTTTCCTCAAGACTTCCATTAAGGAAAGTTGTCTTGACATCCATCTGCCACACCTCATAATCCATATGAGCTGCAATGCATAAGAGAATCCGGATAGACTTAAGCATGGCTACCGGCGAAAAGGTCTCCTCATAATCGATACCCTCTTTCTGAGTATACCCCTTCGCAACAAGCCTCGCTTTGAAGGTCTCAACCTTACCATCTATTCCTCTCTTTCTTTTGTTGATCCACTTGCATCCAATGGTTTTTACACCATCGGGTGGTTCTACTCGCTCCCAGACCTGATTTGAATCCATAGATTCAATCTCAGCATTCATTGCACTTTGCCAAGATACTGCATCTTTATCTTGGATTGCCTCGTCATATGTCCAGGGATCAGGTTCATGTTCTCTAGGGACCAAATCAGAAGATTCTCCCAAGAACATGAATCTATCAGGCTGTCTCATAATGCTCCCACTACGACGAGGTATCACCTGTGTATCCTCTGTGACTCGCGGTGCAGTGACTTGTGGTATATCCTCTTGTACCGGTGGTATTGAAGAAGTGACTTCCCCTTTCAATTCCTCTAGAACAATCTTACTCATGGGCTTGTGGTTCATCACATAGTATTCCTCTAGAAATCTGGCGTTCGTGCTAACGATCACCCTCTGATCTCTAGGACTAAAAAATAAACCACCTTTCATTCCTCTAGGATAGCCAACGAACATGCACACTTCTGTACGAGGTTCCAACTTACCAGCATCTACCTTCAGCACATGTGCTGGACTCCTCCAAATCTGAATATGTCTTAGACTAGGCTTTCACCCAGTCCACAATTCTGTGGGAGTAGAAGGCACTGATTTAGATGGGGCCAAGTTCAGAATATATACTGCCGTATTTAGAGCATATCCCCAGAACGAATCTGGCAACTCAGAATAAGTCATCATCGATCTACCCATCTCCATAAGAGTCCTATTCCTTCGCTCTGCTACACCATTCTGCTGGGGTGTGCCAGGTGCAGACAATTGGGATTGAATCCCAGCCTCTGATAAGTAATTCCTAAACTCTCCCAAGAGGTACTCACCACCACGATCAGATCGTAGTCTCTTGATACTTTTACCTTGACGTTTATCCGCATCAGCCTTGAATTCTTTGAACTTGTCAAAGCATTCAGACTTGCGGTGCATCAAGTAAATATATCCATATCTCGAATAATCGTATATAAAAGAGACGAAATACTCAAAACCACCTCTAGCCTGGATAGACATAGGACCACACAAATCAGAATGAACCAATTCTAACACATCTTTGGCTCTATACCCCTTGGCCTTAAAAGGCCTCTTGGTCATTTTACCCTCCAAGCAAGATTCGCAGGTTGGGAAATCTTCCACCACTAATGAACCCAGAGGTTCATCAGCTATCAACCTTTGAATTCTGCTTAGGTTAATATGACCAAGTCTTAGATGCCAAAGATATGTTTGGTTCATCTTCGAAGGTTCTTTTCTCTTATTGGAATTAGAAGATGAGCTATTAACTTTTATTTGCATCGTGGGAGCTTTTGGTTCGAGTGTAAACAAATTTCCTATCAATGTACCAGAACAGATAATCTCCCTATTCCTTTTTATAACAACTCTGTCATTAAAAGAAATAGAATATCCATTCAAAAACAATTTAGAAACCAAAATTAATTCTTTCTAAATAAAGGTACATAAAGGCAATTCTTAAGAACCAAAACTTATTTTTCTCAAAAGATAAATAAACATCTCCCACTGCAACAGCCGCCACCTTCGTGGCATCGCCCAAGTTTACGGTAATCTCCCCATCAGCCAGTCGTCTGGTTTTCTGGAACCCCTGCAAAGTATTGCAGACATGATCAGTGGCTCCCATATCTACACACCAAGTGCCGGTAGATAACACCACTAAACATGTTTCAATGACTAGACCAAAAGATATACCTTTGTTCTGCTTCCGATTGGGACAGTCCTTCTTCCAATGTCCATCCTGCTTGCAAGTGAAGCACTTGCCTTTCGGCTTCTTTACTTGTCCCTAAGGTCCTCCCATCACCTATGCCCCATCTTGTTTCTTCTTCTTCTTGCCTTTTGGCTCAGAAGTAGAAACCTTTTGAGCAACCATGGCTTGAGCTTGAGCAAGCCCTTCTGTCGCCTGGAGAATGATATCGACCTGGGTTTCCCCATTGATCTCAGCTCCAAGGATTTCCAGCTCATTCGCAGGCTTAGGAGGACACTCTTCGAAGAGTACATACTTGTACTTCTCAGCAGTTAAGACAATATCTAGATTCCTTTTTCCAATCAACATAATTATGTACAGTAAGTTTATTTTCCTTTAGTATCACAGCATGTGGACTGAAAGTCATTTTTGAAAGAAAACCTAAGAATCACATAGATCAAAAACATTAGATTTCAAAAAATTATTGATTCCTCAAACAATAAAATTTTAAAATCAACCAACACCTCAAAACACCGAGAATATCGTATGCCATGATAGTGTGGACGTATATGAATTCTACATTTGTAAGAGGAGGTTTTACCCATTAATTTTACTATCTTGTCAACCTAACTTTTTGACAAGTAAAATTAATAGTTGGTTCCTCTTTGGCCGTACAAATAAAAGCAGTGACTCCGATGGGGAGGATACTTATATTTGTATCTAAGTGTTCACCATTACTCGGTACCAAGGTAATTATCTCGGGTTATGTACCTTCCGATGGGGAAGTACACACGCTCCTTAATAATTTCCTATAACCATATTTGACCTTGTGATCCGCAAACAAACTCATCCGATGGGGAGGAAGGCACTCAGAGCCGACGCACAAGTTTGTTTGCATCACATGTCAAATCGTAATGGAGGCCATGGGAATTTATAAAAATATCCCTCTCCCACTTAGTAATTTGAAATTGAGGAATTTTCTAGCCTACGACATGCATATCAAACAATAAGAAATAAATATCAAAAATAAATATTTTCCAACTATTATGGCTTTTATCTTCAATATGTCTCCCGTCGTATCGCCATCTCGTCCGCTCCTCCCTACGCCATGTACAAGCCATTCAGAGATCTGTGCCGAGAAAAAATATTTTAATTTACATCCATCGATCCTATACTCCACGAGGGAGTGTACAAGAAATTTAGATCGAAAGAAAACTAAAAAAAGAGTGGCTAAACAATGTCGTATCTAATTTACAAAAATTAAATACTAGCCTCGTCAACCCCGAGATTCAACAAAATATACAATTACACACATACAATCACATACACACATATGGACATAATAGTTGGATCCTATGCCTGTAACCAAAGAGTTAACCTAAGCATATCCTACTATTATCCGGGACATATAATATATGAAAAGTACATAAAAGTAATTGAATCCTAAACACACATAATCGAAAACTATGGGTCTGATACTACTTGAAGGTTTTGCCCGGAAGCTCTGATACCACTTGAAGGTAGGAAACTTTGCTTCCCACTTCAACTCGGTCGCTTGTTCATGGCGATCCCAACGACGTCCCCGGATTAAAAAAAAATTAATCCTAGACAAAAGGGATCACCCAAGTAACCGTTTCATCGTCGTGCTATTCGATTAGAGTGGTCACTTGAACAAACTTATTGTTCAAGCCACCAACCTCTATTCTATGAATAGCCGCGGAATAGATGATGTACGGATCGCCGGCTTTTGTGATTATGTTCGGGGTCCAAGTATATTTAGCCACAAAATAAAACATATAACATGCATATAATTGAAAAACAATTATAGACATAATACAAAAGAACACTAATCAAAATAAAAAAGATTATACCTCTTGTTATACCTATTGATCTTCTATTGTATGTCCTTCCTCCTTTTGGACGTCGTGTGGGCGACGATCTTCCAAAAGTCGAAGCCTCCTATATCACCAATCTTCCTTTCCTTGTTCACTCCGAACAAAGGAAGATCATATAACAAAACTCTTCTTCCTATCTAGAACCGGCCACCAAGTCAATAGACTCGATGTTGCCGTAGGCCAAGGAAGATAATATGGAGTATGGGAACCGGCCAAAGGAGAATCAAGGAGGGTGATGAGCGCCGGCCAATTCTTGGAGAAGAGAAAGGAAACCAACCCTTCACCTTGTAGCCGCCTAAAACCCTAACCCTAGCTCTCCTAGTTGCCGTCGGCAAAAGAAGAGGGGAAGAGGAATAGGTTGAGCACCGGCCAAAGTAGAGGGAAGAAGGATAGGTGCCGACAACACCTTAGGAAGAAGAAGAAGGGAACCTCTCCTCTTGTTGCTGCCCACTCCACCTCCCAAACCCTAGCCGCCCAACTCAATCCTAACCCTACTAGGATTCCTTACCGCCCAAGCTAAAGGGAAGCAAACCCTAATCTCCTAAAACCATCCCTTGTCGCCCACCTTAATCCTCTATTTATAGAGTTGGGCTCAAGCCTCCTTTTAATCTCCATCGTCGGTTCTAGGGATTTAATCTCAACCATCGGATCTAGAGAATTAATCTCAACCGTTGGATCTAGAGATTTAATCTCCACCGTCGGATCTAGAGTTTTGTTTTCAACCATTTGATCTTGGCTTCATGAGGTTTTAATAGGCTACAATAGGGACCATGAGGAGGAGTTGGATCTGTGCCACCCAATGGATCAAGCCCACAAAAAGTCCGATCCATTAATGATAATCCAATCCACTAAAGAATTATCATTGATCTACCTCACCAACCCCCATAAGTTAATATGGGCTCCATATATTATTTGTACATTTTCTCCCCGTGTTTAAGATCTCGAATGTTTGTTGATTAATTAATTTACTAACCATTAATTAATCAACATCTAACTCCATGAGTAGTACCACTCAAACTTTTCATCATGCCGGACCAAGTCTACCTGCAGGGTTTACATGATGAACCTTATGAGCTCCTCAAGGGGACATCATCATCCTAATATATAGGATATGGTTTCCTCCTATAATCAATAGCACACCATATAAATAATATCATTTCCCAACTTACCGAGCCTATCGATTTAATCTATAAATCTCTCCCATTGGTAAATCAAAGAAATGAATACTAAGTATATGTGCCCGTTGATTATATCGGGATTAAGAGCATGTATAATATAATATCTGAGGTCCGATTCGATTATGTAGTCAGCAATAAATTGAATCACCTCTAAGTCGGTCCTGCTCAATACACACAAAGTGTACTAGTGTGATTCTATGGTCAAGATAAACCAATACCAAATCACACTACAACTATACCAATGGTTTGTCCAAAGTCATATAAGTTGTGAGCCTTTACTTATACTTTACAAGGAGCCAATAACATGATCTCCCGTGTGGCACCACACACCATGTTATCTACAATGTAATGTATTAGACAATATGCATAACCATAAATATGCAAACAATGATCATGTGATTCTTATTTCAAAATAAAAATGTTCATACAAAAGATAAACCTTTTAGTATACATCCCAACAGATGAATCATAACTAGGTACATACTAGATTTTCTCTTTCAGAATGTTCATCATGTGTAGGTGTAAAATAAAAGCTAACCAGTGTAAGTCTAGAACATTCATTAGAGCAAATAAAATAAAATACCACGAGGTAAATAAAGTTAAGCTACCCATGGAAACAACTCATGAAGAAAACTTTAAAAATACTACTGAGGCAGCTTATGGATAGCAAAAACTAAGTGATGAAAGAAATTGAACAACCTATGCATGAACAAATGAATGCTAACTAAGATGCAAATATCAGGAAAGAAACTACTGTTAGAAATAAAATAAATCAAAACTTGGGCTCCCCCTAGACTTATATGAGACTGTACCGCTAATATGGTGGCCGAGGTGGCAAGTCCGGCAGTCTCGGCATGTCAGGCTCCTGGGAAAACCTGGTGCTCAGCCGCTGATGCCACATGTACATGTGGTCGATCTAAGAGCTGGTGGATGTAGCAACCGCTCTGTGCTCCTCCTCTCGGGCCCACTGTGCTTGTTGAGCGCGCATGTGCTTCCGCATCTCCTGGAGGTAGGTGGACTCATCCTCGCGATGGGCAACCTCCTCCTGGAAGTAGATGCGAGCCTTGTCATAGAACTCCTTGGCCCGCTGGAAGTACTCCCGGAAGCTATGAAACTCTACCTGCGTGTAGGCGCTCTGCTCCTCCCATCGCTGCCTCTATGTCTTCTACTCAGTATATATTTCGTCGAGGCACAATCGAAACTCTAAAAAATCATAGGCAGATGTACCTGCATCCTTCTCAAAAGTAGAAAAATGTGGTGGTGTAGATGCAGAATCATGTCGAAGTGGACAAGGTGGACTCCTATACATGTGTGGACTAGAGGGAGAGTGATATACAGGGGCAAAATGCATAGTGCAGCACCCCTTTATCCCTTGCACAACACGGTTGTGTGAAAACACATGACAAGGTCGTGTGCACTGCTGGAATGTGGGGCACGATCAGAAACACACCTACCGCCGCAGGAAAACACACGGCTCGGCCGGTGAAAACACACACTCTACCGCGGTGAAAAACACTACTGTGCACTCTTTTCACGCCGTAGGTTCAAAATGATTTTTGTTTCTACCTAGCAAGTCCTTTCTAGTCCTAATTTATTTGCAAAATGCTAAATGTTATAAATTAAAGTTCAAATTACACAAACGAATGCAATACAATAAAAAGAGAACATAAAAACTAAACTTGGGTTGCCTCCCAAGAAGTGGTTTGTTTAAGGTCTTTTAGCTCGACCTTATTCCTACGTTTCATTTGATGTGTTTGAATCTTGCTCGTGGGGGAGCAAGATATTTGCTCACCTTCCGCCTCATCCCTTGTGGTCCCTTATCACCATATCTCTTAAATCTTTCTTGTGGAAGGGCAAGATATTTATTGGTTGCCTTCCTTGGTTAAAGAGTGAACATGCTTATCTTTAAAGAATCATCAGGAGTTTAATCATAATATTCTGTTTCATCCATATGCTGTGAATAATGTAACTCACCACAAATATCCTCACCAAAAGATTGATCAGCCGATTCTATTATGTCAAATAAAATTTTATCATTACAAATCACTAAATGGGCTTCATTATTGGTAGCTAATGTTTTGGTGAGGGTTAAGGTAGGCTCTTCTAGACCCTTGAGATTAGGAGGTGTTTCGATTGAAGCAATGCACTCCTCGATTAAAGTATCAATTAAATAGTCCTCAAGTTCTTCTTCAAGTGGTGATTGAATGGATTGTTCTTCTTCACTTCCTGGTAATCGACTCGATGTTCTAGCAAACTGACTAGCGATCTGTGCTATCTGAATCTCCAGCTTCTTTTGTCGGCTAGCAATGTCATTCACAGATGACCTTAATTCTTCAATCATTATTTTTGTCTATGAATGCTGCTGCTTAAATTCAGCGTTCGCCTCTTGTTGCATCTGAATAAAGCTTTCTATCATCTGCTCTAGTCGAGATTTAGACAGACAATATTGAGGGTTTAAGTAGCCAGGGTCATAACTATATGAATAGGAATAATCTTCTGGCCACCGGTTGTAATTGTAGGTGACATCAACTTGTTTAAATTGTGAAGGTTCAAATATATTCTGACAATCATTTATGGTATGCCATGTTTCACCACAATGCTCACAATAAATGTTACCGAAACTCAAAGCATTAAATTGACCAAAATCATGAGTAAAAGCATGCATCATTATATGCAGGAAATTATAAATAAGGAAAGAGCAACTGAATAAACAAAACTGAAATAAAATAAAATAAAATAAAATAAGAAAGTAAATCTAGCCTAGGTCCGATCCAATTATCCACTTCTTGATTTGATATCGAATCAATCAGTCCCCGACAACGACACTAAAAACATGATGCACGCGAACGCGATCTTAAATCTCATGACAGAGACCGTCGAGGACTCGAAGTGCGCGCTCGCACTCAATGCCCGTAAGTGCACGAGTGTCGTCAAATAATAATATAGATTATCGATCCCATAGGGAATGAGATTCGAGTACCGATCTATTCGGTGGACGTTATTATTCGGAACTTGATTCTAAAGGTTGCGATTAGGAGGGTTGTCAACGGTCCTAACTCTATTATGGTGTCACACAGAGGAAGAGAAGAGTTTCTACTAGTCTTTAGATGGATTCTAGGATTTCGGTTTCGGTTGTGTGTTGCAGAACACGTTGTCAATTGGGGTTGTCTAGGTTTCTAGCTATGATTTTATGGAAAAGACATCATACACTTCCCCGATGAGCTTTTGCATCTATCGGAAGCTACCTCTGCCATAGAAGGTCAACCCAAGCTTTAGGACGGGATAGTCGGTACGAGGATGCCAAATCGATCCCTGCGACAAGTTGAAAATGAGGCGCATTTCCTACTCTATCGCATCCTTCTACCCACAATTACCGGCGATGAGGCCAACCCCTAGGTTCCTCTTTAATTCCCCTAAATCTTTGATACAAGGGTTGTCACCGCTTGTATCGGCTAAGCACAGTGACTAGAAAACCAAAACAATAGCCATATATCTAAACCAAACACCAATTGCAAATATAGATTCAAGAATGAAAATATATTTGAACCAACATGTTCTAACTCAACACAAACTACTCTCTAGTCCTAGAATCAGAGAATCTACTCCATGAATGTGAGAAAGGAAACACAAGGCATTGTCAAATTCAAATATACAAGATAAAGCATGGAAAGAATATAGATTACAATGCGTTGAGACCCTTCTCTCTGGCATTGAGATGCAGAACTTGGAACTCGAGTGGCTTCCTTCCTCCCCGTTGCGAGTCTCCAAAGCTTTTTAGGGCTTTGGAGTGTTGTTCAGGTTGTCGTGGCTCCTCCCTAGGGTTTGGGAGCCCTAGGGCAACTCCCTAATCATCCCTCGCCTCTTAGATGAGTTTCCTATATATAGAGGCAGCTCCTGCTTTCCATAAATGCTTGAAAAACCCTATTTCCTTGAATTCGCAGAACCGCCACATGACCGTGTGAATTTCACACGGCCTGGAAGTGTGCAAGGCTAGAAAACGACTGAAATCTAGGCTGAAAAATGAGCTGGAAAAAACACACAGCCGTGCTAATTCACATGACCTGACCATGTTTTTTCCTGGAGCCTCTATTTTGACATGGCCAGTGCATGTTCCCTAAGGTCCGTGCTCCACAAATTGCTCCATTTTTGCTCCAAAAATAATGCCCTACACATAAATTAACAAAAGTATATCTCCGAACTAGAAAATAGAAAATGCATGCAAAACAAAGTAAAATATGCATAAAACAAACATAAAATGAGATGAGATGTGAGCGAAAACTACTCCTAAAACCCTATATGTTTTGCTCACATCAGTTGATCGAGGAAGCTTCTATCGCAATCTTTTAAAAGAATGAAAATGTTGGTTTATAATCTGCAATTTCCATGATCGTCCGATCAAATCCCCTTCGATCTCAACCATCCATTAGAGCTAGGGTTTGATTAAGTTGATTAATCCATTAAGAAGGTTGTGTATCCAACGACTTAGATTCCTCCAATTTTGAATGAATGGATCTGATCCATCTGAAGGGATAATCATGATCGACTGAATTTGGATGAAGGGCTTAGATGTCCAGATCTAAATGTACTGACTGGATCTATTCAAATCTAGATAGATGGTTCAGAATCAACTACATTCATTGGACGGTCCATATTACTCAGATCTGTCCCTTGATTGAATTGCCTTTGATCTTGATAAAAGGTCCACATTAATCCAGTTTGAAATGATCCTTCTAGCCCTAGATGAAGCCATATTTGATCCAACTTGAGTCTAATCCATTAGCTCATCTCGATCTCCCACAATTAAGATGTAAAATTTATATATAAGTCCAAAATTTAGGAGAATTTACAATAAGGTCCAAAAGATGATCCAACTCATAAAAATGCAAATAATCAATAATTAAACACACGAGAGGATTAAAACAGTGATATTAAGGACCAAAATAATACGACAAAATGACAGTTATCAATTCCCTCACACTTATTCTTGCACGTCTCACGCAAGTAAAGAAAACTAAAAGTAAACTGAAAGTAAATTTCCCTAGCAATTCCCAAGCATACATAGAAGATCGTGAAAGAAAGTTACCTAGTATTGTCAAATCTCAAAGACTCAAGCAATCATGGACTTAAATCTTACACAGGTTAACAAACATGGTGACTTCAATCCATTATGAATAGACTAAAAATGATTAAGCCTCACAAGATAAGTGATGGTTTCTCTCGCTCTCATAAGCATGTAGTAGTGGAGTTCAATCAAGCTACTCATGGTTTATGCACTACCATATGCTTGCTTTTCTTCTACCTTCACCACTATATACACATAAGAATTCACAATCACTGAAGGCTTATTAAGAATGTAAGGGAAACATGAATACAAGAAAAATGACAATATGTGCGAAAGGAAAGAAAGGTAGGAAATAGCTAAAGAAATGCAAGAAGATTTAGAAATATTGGAATGCTATATAGATGAGTACAAGAAAGCATTGCCCTCAAATTTTTCTCCTCCAACCAAATAAACATGTAAACAACCCTTATCACATTCTTCAATATAAATCTACTCGTGATATACAATAAATCTCTCAAAGATTTCAACAAGGGATGTCGTTAACAAAAATACTATCACACATAAATAAAAAATGGCACAACATGTCAAAATTTTCACAGTATATTTTTTTATTTCATGGGCACCCAAATGTTTATTCTTTTTTTTTCAACTTTTTTTTGTTTCATTTTTTTTTCAAAGTTTTTTTTTCCGACATGTAGTGCACTTCCCTATACTCCAACATCAAGCACAGCTAAAAAGATAAAGAGCATGACTAGCTCATGGTGATCAAGCACGACTTGCCTATGCTTACACTGAATTCTCCTGAGCTACTCCTCTCCCCCACACTTAAATTTTTGTCCATCTTGGGCAAAACACTCATCTTGGAACATCCAAGTATTCCACATCCAAAAAAATGGAAATAGAAAGAAATGACATGATGAAAGCATAGAAAGATAGTAGAATGACTAATGAAAATGGCATGGCGTATGATAATAAAATTATTTGAGTAGCATGTGACAACAAAGGAAGTGAAGGAAAACAAGTGAGATAGCCTTCATAGTAATTATGCAAACCTATGGTTGTGTGGTCTCGAAAGAATCAAAGCAAGTCCTAGAGTTATAATAACCACAAGTGCACCAAACACAAGCAAATAAAACAGGCTCAATCCTCAATAGGAATGAAAAAAAATCATCTCAATCTATCAACATAGAATCCATCATCAAGAAGTAACCACATGCAATCCAATAATCCATTCAAGTCAATAAATCCCAAAATTCGACAATCAAATTTAACTAGCTTTCACGACTTCTAAGAAGATATAAAGGAATGCATAGGAAATTTATTTCAAAACACAACTAAATAAAAACTCGACAATCAAAATTACTAGCTAAAGCAAAAACAAACAGTGCAAAGAAATCTATGTACAAAGAAAAGAAAAGAGATAGTAAAAGAAATGAACTCCCATGAGGTCCTGGCGGTTGAAGGCGGTTCAGGAGTAGTAGCCAGGCTGGGAGTGGAGTGGATCGAGTGGAAGTGAGCATCTTCTTCATGTGGTCTATGTCGTAAAGTCTAGCTCCCTCCATCATCATCTTCGTGAAGGTTCTTCTAGGTGGATGAGAATAATTCTAGTGTAAAATCCAACCCAGAAGTAGAATAATAAGAGCTAAGATGAACTCCACTCCTTTCACTATCATCTTTTCAAAGGTTATCTCAGGCAGTCAGAGACGATTTATTTGGAGCAACCAATCTAGAAGTTGGACTGCTATATTTGGTGTTGGGTCCTTGTTAAGCAGAAATATTAGAGGCTTAGACTGTAATAGGAGTGTCCAGTCTGGGGCTCTCCAGCTATCCATTACTCTTATGAAAATTATCTTGATATCTTCAGAGCAATTCTGGTCAGGCTTATCAGGTTGTTGCACATCTGAACATAACAATTCTGAAGACATTGTCTCCTTTACAACATCATCAACCTCAATATAAGTAACAATATCTGCTACATCTGAAATATCATGTGCAACATTAACAATATCAGAAGTAACAGTATCATCTACAATAATATCTGCACTCTTATCAACAATAACATCCACATCATCCACAACTTCATTATCATAGCACATAGAAATATTGGAGTCCTGTAGAGTCGCAGGATCATAAACTTGGCTATCCCGTACTCCACAGTCCGTCTCCTCTAGCGCATCGATATCCAGAGAAATGGTCTCGGAAGAAGGCTGAATGAATCCTTGTGCTTGCATTTGTTGGGACTGCTGTGGGCTATTAAACATTGGATTAATCTGGAACTCAGGCGACAACCTCTGAAATGCTGGTGGAGGCTGATAAGAATGTTGTGAATTCGCAGCCATGACCTCAATAATTTCTCTAGCCTGAGAAGGAGTCTTATTGACTAGGGCCCCTCCACTAGCTACATCAAGCATACACCTATCCATAGGAAATAATCCATCATAGAAGTGCAGGATGAGTAGGTGATTGCTAATGTGGTGATGGGGGGCAACTAGCACACAATCTTTTGAATCTCTCCCAATACTCATATAGAGTTTCTCCTATCATTTGCTCAATACCACAAATGCTCTTCCAAATTTCTATGGTCTTGGATGCAAGGGAAAACTTTTCCAAAATGGTCTTCTTCATTTCACTCCAACATGTAATAGAGCCAGGAGGAAGATAATAGATCCAATCCTTTGCCCTGTCTGATAAAGAGAATAGGAATACTCTGAGCATAATATCCTCCTGTGATATACCTCGTGGCTTCTTTGCTGAGCATACCATATGAAATTCTTGCAAGTGCCTAATTAGATCCTCACGAGCATGACCATGGAATTTCGAAAGAAAATCTATAATTTCAAAGAGTTCAACATCCACATTTAATTCAGGAAATTGAATGCAAAGAAGATTGACAAGCAACATCTGGTGCGGTGAGTTCCCTGACAGTTTTGCTAATCCCTGAATTATAAGCCTGATGAAAGCCTCCTGATCTCTGAAAATAGGGATCCATGATCAAAGAAATTTCCTATTTTTATCCTGAAACACTGGCAACCAAAATCAAAAAATACAAGAAACAAACAAAATATAACACATGGATATATAAGACATAAAAGAATTAAGCCCTCAATAAAAGTTTTGAATTTTGATATATTTTTTTAGAAAAATGGACAAACAATCCTAAGTCTACAAAACATCATTACACTCCCCGGCAATGATGCTAAAATTTGATAACCGGTATTTATCATGGTACCGTTACAAATTAATTACCAAACCCTCTCTACGCTAATATAGCATAGGGACGACCCAGATCATTTCCCAATGAGTGTAATCGATAGAATAGTAAACTTAGGATTTGTAATTATTGCTTTGAGTTTTCTATTGAAGATGGGGGTTTGGAATTTGAGCTCTAACCTACGGTTGCAAGGTAATTAAAACTCTAAACTGATATACAACAACTGAATCAAGCAATGCAGAAATAAAATCAACAAAAACTGGAAGAGGAAATAAATGATCTAATCAACCCAAGATAGGCCCGGTGAATGAACAAGTTCCTCCGGCTAAGTCCAACGAAGCTCGATCGAGACTCCGCAAACGGCAGTGGATGTGGGATGGTTCAAATTCTTGAATTCAGTAGTTTGATGGATGCTCTGAACTCTCACGGATCCGATTGAGCTCGAAGAAGTGTCATCGGGGCGGAACTCCTCCTCAAATCCGAAGGAGAAGGTGGATGAGCTGTGGAGATGGAGGACGACGTCGAAATCTCTCGATGAAGTGGTTCCTCCTCGAATCCGTGGAAGAAAATGGATGGAAGCAAGGTGGAGGCGACTGCTAGGGCTCAAGCAAAGAAGAGATTTAACTAACAACCAAATGAAAAAATCAATGCATCAATGAAATCTAATGCATGAACATGATTAAAAGAAATCAACTACTTAACTACAATTGCAATGAAATTAAAGGAACCATAAATTAAGCATCCAAATCTACATGTATCTAATCAAAGCACATAAACTCTAACATTCAACCTAATTAAAACTCACAAGACATTAAACGAACTCATTCAAGCATTTTATCAAACACTATGTAAGCATGAAGAAAACGGAATCAAATGCGTGCAATCTAAATATGGAAGATCATTCTATCACAAACATTCAACCCAATCTAAACTACAAAACAATCAAAACACATAACAAGAGATTGTTGCAATAGGAGCTGCTGGATGAAAGTGGAAGTCAGCACTGTCGTGAAGGTGATGGCCACAAACGTGGGGCACTGCCGGAGCTGCCGGTGGTAGAGCGGAGTGGTAACGGAGGTGAATCCCCACTCTGGTGGTTGTACGGTGGATGGACTGATTGGAGCAGAATCCCTTCTCCGATTGGTTGGCGACGGATGAAGCTTGGAGCGGAGGAGATGGCTGGCGGATCTGTGGAGGAGGTGATGGAGTGGCACCGGTCACCGGAGAATGAGGGAATCTCCTTTCCTCTTCGGTGACCGGCGAGGAAGTGGAGAGCGCGACGGTGGTGGCGTTAGGCAAAATCGCGAGTGAAGAGGGCGAAGTCGACTGCTCGGGGAAGCTTCTGTCGTGATCTTTTAAAAGGGTGAAAATGTTGGTTTATAAGCTGCATTTTCCATGGTCATCCGATTAAATCCCCTTCGATCTCAGCCATCCATTAGAGCTAGGGTTTGATTAAGTTGATTAATCCATTAAGAAGGTTGTGCATCCAACAGCTCAGATTCCTCCGATTTTGAATGAACTGATATGATCCATCTGAAAGGATAATCATGATCGACCGAATCTGAATGAAGGGCTCAGATGTCCAGATCTAAATGTACGGACTAGATCTCTCCAGATTTGGATAGATGGCTCAAAATCAGCTCGTTCATCGGACGGTCTATATTACTCAGATCTGGTCCCTTGATTGAATTACCTCTAATCTTGATAAAAGGTCCAGATTAATCTAGTTTGAAATGATTCTTCTAGCCCTAGATGAAGCCATATTTGATTCAACTTGAGTCTAATCCATTAGCTCATCTCGATCTCCTACAATTAAGATGTAAAATTTGCATATAAGTTCAAAATTTAGGAGAATTTACAATAAGGTCCAAAAGATGATCCAACTCATAAAACATGCAAATAATCAACAATTAAACACACAAGAGGATTAAAACAGTGATATTAAGGACCAAAATAATACGATAAAATGACAGTTATCAGATACCTCCCCCTAAAGGCTTACTCCCCCTTGACCATTGCACCAACAATGTCCTTGGAGAGTCCCTAAGCCAATAGGAACACTAAAACATCAAAATTAAGGTCAAAAGTTCAAACATGAACTTTCACACATCTTAAAATTGATACATATCCTAACAACTCCCCTAATCCATATCCAATGGATTTTCACCCTTTTCAATGCTTTCCAAGGCATATCCTAGGGTTAGGAGCAGTTAGGGTAGCCTAACATAGCTGAAATCAGGCTAAACAAACCTTGTTTACCCAAAATCACCGCAATCAACTCTTCAAGAGATGCATCACCGACTCGACATCAAGTATCGGGCCGACGACATTCCGCAAAATGCAGAAATCAAAAATCAGAAATGAAATTTTAAAATTCATAAGTATTTATACATAATATAAAAAATCACGAAAATTCATATGTATAATACTTATGACAAATACAATGGGTGAAAAATATTTGAAAATTAATTTACCCCTAAAATAATGAGATTGACACAAAGTTCAAAACCATTGAAAAGTTCAATGTTTTGGCCCTACTTTATATCAACTCTCTCAATGGTGGTTATTATCAAAAGATAGACTTCACTAAGGTTTTCTAAAATAATTTTAAATTTTTTTTGAAAACCTATATTGGATCATGATCAATGGGCTCAATGCACATGACTTGCACATTAGCTTTCCCCATGATCTACCCATGATATAAGATGAGTTTGAGTTCATCTAGATGCAAAAGCTATGCACCTTGAACTTAACTCATTTCCTAGTATCTCACATATGTCTAAGGTGTATGAAAATATATACAAGTCAATTTGATGTGAGATGTGGATTTTGGTTCATCCTAATCTAAGGTCTCATGCATTTTCTAGGCAACACTACTTGATTCCCTTATACATGGGACTTCAAGTCATGTCATAGTCCTTAAATCAATTTTATTAATGCATGAAATGATCATGACATAAATATAACATAAATAAACATGGTCAATGATCATAATGTCATGGCATATGATTAAATCTAAATATATATGACATAAACCTAAGCATGATCATGACATATAAATGATAAAAATAAACATGATGTCATGACATGGTATATGGCAAATAAAGCATGACAAATAAAATATAAAGGTATATAATACTTAAAATTTAGTGTTAATTGTCATTTGTTAAAATTAATTTCATTTTGCCATATTACTACTAATCCCCCAAGTGTGCCAAAAACCAAAAATGACACACCAAGACTCTAAGACCTAAATTGTGCCAATTTGATCAATCTATCAAACTTCTTAAATAATATTGGCACCTCCTAAAATCTTTTAGGATTTAAATTCAAACCTATTTCCAAGGTATCCATAACGTTGAAAATGACCTAAGGTGCCACCTTTACCATGGTTAGGTTAACTATTTTTCCATTCAAAGTTGGCACACCCTAACCCATCTAGCATGATCACGCTCCTAGGAACCCAAAACCTATTTGAGCTCCTTGGGTTAACTAGGTATTCCTTAGGGATAACCTCCCTAGATACTCTCCTAATGACCCTTCTAGGCTTCGTAGCCTTGGTCATTTGGATCTTGCCTAAGTTAACTCTAGGGGTGACTCCCCTTGTAACCTTCTTAGTGGCTTCCCTAGGTTTCTTCGAAACCCTAGCCACTAGGCATTTGCCTTGATTAACCTTAGAGATGACTTCCCTAGTAACCATAGCCTTTCTAGACCTAAGTTGTGTTCCGTAATCAAATGGAACACTATGGTAGGTCTCCTTAGGCTTAGGTTTATGACCCAAACCTTGCTTGCCCTTAGATGAACCTTGTCTCCTAGGACCTAGATTTTAACCATTTGACCCGTGCATTTGGTTTTGCATAATCCTAAGGGTCTTTTCCAACTTCTCAACCCTTGACCTCAAGGCTTGATTTTCAACTTCTAAATTTTCCATTTTTGTGGGCCCATTGTTTCTTTGGTCATTTTTACCCTTCCTAGGCATATGTCTAGATTTCTTTTGATTATAACCTAGATGATCTTCTATTTTCCTAATACTTGCCTTAAGTAAAATTGTTCTAGGGACATTAGTCCCAAATTTCTCCTTATTCCTAACATGGCAAGACTTTGCACCTAAATAATAAAGTTTACTATTTCCAGCATGCTCTTTATGATAAATAGCAAGATTACTTCTAGCATGCTTTTGACTATTAATTGAAGTAGAAACATACTTAAATGTTACCTTGGGGTTTGCCTTAGCTCCCCTTACATGTGATGCTCCCTCTTGAGTCTTCTTCTTCCCCCTAGGGCATTGACTCCTATAATGCCCTCTTTGGTGGCCCTTGAAGCACACCACATGATCCTTGCTCTTAATGGTTGGGGGACCGACATACTTGACCTTTTCTTGAGATTTTGGTGTTGGTTGACTTTTCTTGACTTTTTTAGGACATTTACTCTTGTAATGTCCCACTTCCCTACACTCAAAGCATATGATATGAATTTTATTTTTAATTTGAATGCTTGAGTTACCTTCCATGGTAGGGGAATTTTGGCCTTTTTCATATCTTACGGATGTTGATGGTTCTTCTTGGTTTTTCTCTTGTTCCTGAGTGGATGGTCTCTCCTCCCCCTCAATCCTAGAGGTGGATGCTTCTTCTACTTCCTCTATCTCTTCTTCCTCCTTGGATGTCGAACACTCCTCGACCTCCGAATCCTCACTCTCTTGTGAGGATGAGCTTGCTTCTTCGGCCTCCTCTGATTGAGCCGATGAGTATTCCTCTTCTTCTTGGACCGGTTGTGGGTTTTCATGGAAACTTGCCACTTGGCTCCATAGCTCCTTGTCATCCATGTGATCCCCTACCTTGGACACAACATCGTTAGGAATTAAATCAATCAAGAATTTTATTACCTTATTACTTCTCTCGAATTCTTGATGTTGTTCCTCGGTCTTCTATTTCATTTTGAGAAATCCTCCCTTAGGCCCTCTTGGAAGCTTGAATCCTTCCATCAAGATGGCCCATTCTTCAAAGTCCCTCATCATGATGAAGTCTTCAATCCTTGCCTTCCATTAATTAAAACCTTCTCATCCATAAAGCGCATACGGGACCGACGTGTTGATATCCCATCCCAATGTTTCTTGGAAATTCATCTTCTTCTTCACTCTGTAGTGATGCTCCCTTAGTTGTTAAACCTTGAAGAGCAGCCTCGCTCTGATACCACTTATTGGGGAATTGATCGTCGCTAGAGGGGGTGAATAGCCTTTTCGTACGTTGATGGAATTCAATCGTGTTTGCTACAAAATGTTAGTATACACAACAGAAATAATAAAGATACAAACAAATACACAACACAAGCACAAGTACACGAGATATAACATGGTTCGGAACCTCAAGGTTCCTACTCCACAGATTGAGCTCAAATGAGATCTAGCGATGCAACCAACACCACTAAACAATAATACTCCTCGACAACAAGTCGGAGGTGGAGAAACCTCGTATAAGCGATTACACAAAGTAATACAACAAATGCAAGCAAATACAAGTATGAAATACAATACAAGTAAAGAAAAACACTTTACAAGAGATCTTTGGTTGCTTGAGAATAGCTTTAAAAGTTTGGATTGCAACAACAAATCCCCTCAAAATCGCCTTAAAGAACTATAGCCAAATCCCTCTCCACGAGCTGCCTTTATAACCTGCATCTGGGCTGGATTTTGCCTAGTAGTTGATTGATCAAGACCATCAGTCGACTGCTCCTGTAGTCGTTGTCTCACAATGGCCCGAGCCACGTTGGATAAGTTCCAATGGATAAACTATCAGTCGACTGATCGAGTCATCACTCGATTGTCAAACCCTAACAGTGGACTCAGAAACTTTTTGTTCCCAAAAACTCGATTATCAGTTGACTGAAAACCATATCAGTCGACTGCTCAGGCCATCAGTTGACTACCTAATTATGAAAGTCGATTGTCAGGCCATTTCCCTGTAGTCGAACTCCAATCGACTCCCATCAATCGACTGAGAATACTATCAGTCGACTGATAACCTTATCCATGAGGTTTTAACACCAAGTATGATGTCCTCATACTTGCTAGACCACCCTTAGCCTAGACCTAAGCCTTCTAGCCACCTCCGTCAGCCTCATGCCTATTGGATCCCTACAAGTCATCCATGACTTATTCATCTATACGCTAGCCTTCAGGTGCTTCCATCGGCTATTGTCATGCTAAGCTGGTCTATACCACCAAGGCACATTTGGCTTACGCTGCCAAGACTACCGCTTGGACTTTACACCGCCAACCATTGGACTTATTCTGCCAAGACTCAACCCTTGGACTTTACGCTACCAATATCACCCCTTGGACTTCCCTTTCTAACCCATGTTGGACTTTCCATTTGCCAAGACTCAAGCTTGGACTTTCCCTTGCCAAGACCCATGCTTGGACTTTCCTTGCCAACCCATGTTGAACTTTCCAATTTCCAAGACTCAAGCTTGGACTTTCCCATCATATGGTCAACCCCATGTCAACCATATAGTCAAACAATGGTCAAACCATCGTCAAAAATCAAAATACCTCTCGAGTCAAACTCGAGTCCTGTCAATAAATGACCCAGGTTGTTTGTATCAATAATCTCCCCAAAACATTGTCAAACATCAAAATACTACTCGAGTCCAACTCAAGTCTGGTGAATCGTGACCTGAGCCAATTGCACCAACAACATTGTCACAATAAACTTTAATGTTGGAGTATTGTAGCTCATAATCCTCTAGAATGTGTCTCAACCAAAGTAATTAAGCTACACAACCAGCCATGGCTATATACTCAGCCTCGGTGGTGGATAGAGCAACACAAGGTTGTTTCCTACTACTCCAACTAACTAGGGAGGACCCAAGAAATTGGCATCCACCACTATTACTCTTCCGATCCAATTTGCAACCCGCATAATTGGAATCGGTGTACCCAATTAAGTTAAAAAACCTAGTCCTAGGGTACCAAAGTCCTACATTTAGTGTGCATTTAATATATCTTAAAATTCTTTTAATGACCACTAAATGAGACTCTTTGCGCATGATTGGTATTTAGCACACATACCTACCATAAATAAGATATCGGGTCTACTAGCGGTAAGGTAGAGTAGGCTACCAATCTTACTCCTATAAAGTTTTAAATCAATTAATTTACCTTCATTATCATTGTCTATTTTGGTGTTAGTTGCCATTGGAGTTGATACTACCTCAGCATTTTTCAAACCAAATTTCTTAATCATTTCTTTGACATATTTTGTTGGTATATGTAGATTCCCTCATTGGTTTATTTAACTTGTAAACCAAAGAAGAAATTTAATTCTCCAACTAGACTCATTTCAAACTCATTTTCCATATTTTTGATAAAGTCTTGAAGGAGTTCATCATTTGTTGACCCAAAAATGATGTCATCAACATATATTTGGGCCACAAAGATATCCTTTGACTTTGACTTAATGAAAAGAGTTTGATCTACTTGGCCCCTTCTAAAGTCCGTAGAAATTAAGAAAGAAGATAATCTTTCATACCAAGCTCGGGGAGCTTGTTTCAACCCATATAAAGCTTTTCTAAGCTTATATACATGGTTTAGATAGTCTACACTCTCAAACCTGAGAGATTGTTCTACAAACACTTCTTCCTTAATAAATCCATTTAAGAATGTCGATTTTACATCCATTTGATAGAATTTAAATCCCATTAAGAGGCATATCCTAATAGGATTCTAATTGACTCTAACCTAGCAACCGGGGCATAAGTTTCATCATAGTCAAGTCCCTCAACTTGATTGAAACCCCTTGAAACTAACCTAGCTTTGTTTTTAGTTATGTTTCCTTGATCATCTAATTTGTTCCTAAAGACCCATCTTGTAGTAATAATGGTGTTATCATTGGGTGTAGGGACTAGCCCCCATACTTCACTTCTCTCAAATTGAGCCAATTCTTCTTGCATTGTTAGAATCCAATCCGGATCAAGTAATGCATCATTGATTGATTTGGGCTCAAATTGTGAGATGAGAGCTATTTGACTAGTAGGAGATCTATGAAAAGACCTAGTTCTAACACCTTGGGATAGTTGTCCTACAACTTGGTCTAGAGGATGATTTTGATGAATTCTTAATGTTCTAGAAGGTGTATCAAATTGATTTAGGTCATAGTTATCCTCCTCCCTCATCTCATCATCAGAATCTCCTCTTCCTCTCTCTTGATCATTACCCCCTAAGATCAAGTTTTGAAGTTTTTGGGTAATATCTTGGTTTTTATCATTGATATCATTATCAATGGGGGATTTCCTAGGGTAAGTGTTAGAGGTCTCATCAAATTGAACATTTGAGGATTCCTCAACCTTTTGGGTCCTCTTGTTATAGACTCTATATCCTCTACTAGTGGATGAGTATCCAACTAGGATTCTCTCATCCGCTTTTGACTCAAATTTTCCTAAATTGTCTTTCGTGTTTAAGATGTAGACTTTGCATCCAAAGACTTTGAAATAATGAATTGTAGGAATTGTGCCATTCCATAATTCAAATGGGGTTTTTCCTAAAAACCTATGAATTAAGACTCTATTTTGGATATAGCAAGCAGTATTAACCGCTTTTGCCCACAAGTAGCTAGGTAGAGAATATGCATTAAGCATAGTCCTAGCCGCCTCTTGTAGGACACGATTTCTCCTTTCCACCACCCCATTTTGTTGGGGTGTTCTAGGACAAGAGAACTCATGCTTATACCCTTGTTCTAAACAAAATTTTGAGAAATTAGAATTCTCAAATTCTCTACCATGATCACTACGGATCCGATTGATATTGAGATATCTTTCATTCTCTACTCTTTTGCTAAAACCTATGATTATTCCTAGGGCATCAACCTTATGTTTCATAAAATAAACCCATGTATATCTAGAGAAATCATCAACTATAACTAAATAATATTTACTACCATTCAAAGAAGGAATGCTATGGCAATCAAATAAATCTAAATGTAAAAGATCTAAAGGTAAAGAAGTACTAGTTAAAGTTTTACCCTTGTGTGATGACTTTGATTGTTTTCCTTCTTGGCATACATCACACATCTTGTCTTTGATGTACTTCACCTTTGGCAATCCTTTGACTAGATCCAACTTGGCTATCTTGGCAATATTCTTCATGTTGATATGTCCAAGCCTTTTATGTCATAGTCAACTTTCTTCTTCTTTTGCCATAAGACACTTAGTGGAAATGTTAGAAGCATAGGATAAATCAACATAGTAAATATTGGATTTCCTATATGTTAGTGCTTATAAGCTCCACATATCTCCACAATGGCATGATATTGTCCACTTTGGGTCTAAGCCCTCATGGTTTTATTTTTGGGCTTTACCCAAAAGGCCTCATTCCAATGGAGATATCTTTTTTCTTATAAGCACATGATCTTTTCCATGTCTTACCAATGTGGGACTTTGATTGTATTCCCCATACTCCCAACAATCCCCCCCTCAAACGAAGGACCACATTGGGCCCCCCCTCAAGCCTATCCCTCCTCGAAGGATTTTCTCTGCTTGATGTCCGATCTTCAACCCACCAGGACTTCCTGCCAGTTGTTCGGTCCCCCCGACCCAACTAGACTTCCTTCCTGATGTCTGGTTCTCTTGATCCGGACGTGGGAGCTCAACTTCCTTCGTTCGAGGTTCATGGCTTGACATGGACCATGGCTCTGATACCAATTGTTAGTGCTTATAAGCTCCACATATCTCCACAATGGCATGATATTGTCCACTTTGGGTCTAAGCCCTCATGGTTTTATTTTTGGGCTTTACCCAAAAGGCCTCATTCCAATGGAGATATCTTTTTTCTTATAAGCACATGATCTTTTCCATGTCTTACCAATGTGGGACTTTGATTGTATTCCCCATACTCCCAACACTATATCCTACTAACATGCAATCATTCAATTTCTTGTGTCTTATAAAGAATTTGTAGAGTTGAATTCAACATAAAAGTCGGCATCACATAATTGGCTAACACTAAGCAAGTTGAATTTCATATTTTTAACTAGAAAGACCTTATGAATAGCAAGTTTTGGGGATACCTCAATTGTGCCTAGAATTTTGAGTTTACCACTATTCTCAAAGGACACGGTTCCCTTACTAAGGTAGTTGAATGTGGAAAATTTACTCACATCTCTGGTCATATGTCTTGAGAAACCGCTATCTACAATCCACATACTTGGTCCTTCTACCTAAACAACATGAAAAATAAAAGCCTTAGGTACCCAAATTTTTGGACCGGTAGCATCAATCACAAATCTCTTGGGAACCCATGCCTTTTTAACTTTGCTCTTAATTGCTGATTTTCTACTAATTAGGGTAGGCTACTTCCTTCTCCTTAGGTCTATATCCTATCCCGACCTTGTTGTAAATAGCCCTTTGGTCCCTAAGTACCATATCGAGATATTTAGATCCATTTGTGAATTTTTCTAAACATGCTCTTAATTCACATACTTCCTTTTTAAGTTCCTCATTTTCATCCTAAAATAAGCATGTATCATTACATGAAAGTTCTACATTCTTAATTGTCTTAATTTCTACCTTCAAATCCTTAATTTTAGATTTAGATTTATCTAAGGCATTTTTAAGATATTCAATGGTCTTATATAATAATTCTACCCTAGGGGAGTCTCTTATCTCATAGTCACTAGATGATGATTCGTCACTTGATGATGATGATTCCTCTTGACTTGAACTTTCGGCTTCATCTTCCAAAGCCATGAGTGTCACATGTCGTGTGATGTGGCATAGCTCCTCGTCATCGGATGAATCTTCTATGCTTTGTGTGTCCCATGTTTGTGCTACCATGGCTTCCTTCTTCTTCTTTTCCTTCTTTTCCTTCTTCTTCTTTTCCTTTTCCTCCTTTTTCTTTAGGTCCAGGCAATTTGGCTTGATATGCCCTTTCTTATTACATCCATAACAAATGATGTTAGTGTTAGAAACCAAACTACTAGTAGATTTACCTTTTGAGGATTGAAACATCCTCCTCACATCCTTTTCGGTGAGCTTCCTTGATCTTCCACCAAATTTCTTCACATAGTGGGCCACCTCGCTAGCGGACAATTCTTCACCGCTATTAGAAGATTCATCCTCTGACTCGAATGATGAAGAGACCTCCTTCTTTTCTTTCTTCTTTTTCTTCTTCTTACCTACAACAAGAGCTAAACCTTTCTCCTTCGATGAAGGGTTAGCTTGTTCATGTAATTCAAACTCACAAAATAATTCATCTAATTTAACTAAAGAGAAGTCCCTAGAAACCTTATAAGCATCTACCATTGATGCCCATAGAGTTATTCTAGGGAAGGCTTGAAGAACATACCTTACTAGGTCTCGATTTTCAAACTTCATACCTATAACATGTAATCCGTTGACCACCTCCTTGAATTGACCATGCATTTGGCTCACGGTCTCATTGGTCTTCATGCTAAAGGTTTGGAGTTGACCCATCAATAGGTCCCTCTTGGCTCTCCTCGTCTCCTTCGATCCTTCATTGAGTTTGATAATCTTCTCCCAAATCTCTTTTGCGGAGGTGAAGGGCCTGACCTTGCTCAATTGTTCTTTGGATAGACCACATTGAAGTGTGGTTGTTGCTTTAGCATTGGCTTGAGCCTTCTTCGCCATCTCCCTAGCCCAATCCTTTGTTGGTATTGGCGCTCCAAATTCGTCGATCGGCTTTTCGAACCCATCTACAATGCTAAACTAATTTTCAATTTCATTCATTAGATAATATTCCATCCTACCTTTCCAATATGCGAAATCGTTGTCGTCGAAGAAAGGAGGTCGACTGTGCTATATCCCTCTTGAAACGCCATTGCTTCGGTTGATGGTTAGATCCTCCGATGTGACTCGGGCTCTGATACCACTTGTTGGGGATCCTTGGATGGCTAGAGGGGGGGTGAATAGTCTCTCTTGATTTCTACAATTAGATTAGCGGAAGCAAAAACAAATATGAAATGAAATCAAAAGACAAAAGAATACAAGCGCTAACAAGAGTGTTTAACGTGGTTCGGAGATTATGCTCCTACTCCACGGCGATCCGTAAGGTGGATCAACCATAGCAAGTCTTCACTAAGAACTCCTTTTGATGATCACACCAAAGTGGAGATGCCTTCTTTACAATGAACTCCTCTTCTTATAAATGATAGAAGTGAGGATTAGAGAAGAAGATATTAAAACACACTAGAAAGCTTGAGGAGACTTGGAACGCTTGAGAGTATAGTTAGGAATGAGAGCACTAGCCCTCTCAAGCACCCCAAGGCCTCTTTTTATAGAGAAGAGGATGATTTTCCTATTGGGGCTAGAGCAGTCGACTGATGTACACTATCAGTCAACTGCTGCTATAGCTGACTAGATCCAACAGCTTCTGACCAGCCTAATCCGCGGGCGTCACTACCCAACGGGATGCTGACCATTCAACTGATCACACTATCAATCGACTGATCTAGTAATCAATCGACTAATCCAAGCGATCAGTCGAATCAAAAATATTTTGTTCCCGTGTCGACTTATAGCAATCATTGCGGGTAAGACGGTCGGTGATGATGGGCGTCATTGCCAAACCTCAATCGATCGTTGGACCACAAATTTATTTGTCTTGATCGGTGATTGATCGATCGTGGGAGCCTTAGTCGACTGACACACTTCAAGTATGATTGATTCATACTTGAAATCAACTCCCTAAACCTAGACTTAACCTTCTAGCTCTTCCTTCAGCCTTGTGCCTCCAGGATCCCTCCGAGTCCGCAATTTGTTCATCGTTGCACTTGCTTCGAAGAGTTTCCCTCGATTTCGTCATGTCTCGGGTTTCTCCTTTGCCAGAGTCCGCTTGGACTTTACGCCGCCAATATTACATGCTTGGACATACGCTGCCAAGGCTTGCCTTTGGACTTTCTTTGCCAAGGTCTACTTGGACTTTACACGACCAAGACTACATACTTGGATTTATGCTGCCAAGACCTTCCCTTGGACTTCTCTTGCCAAGATCACACTTGGACTTCCCTTTACCAAGTCTTCAAACTTGAATTTTCCTGTCACTTAACACATTCATGGTTATATCACAAATATTGTCTAACTATAAATGATTATCTAAACATCAAAATACATAAATGCTTGGGGCATTGTTGCACCAAAAGACACGACCTTCCCATCACTCCGCACTCAGTGCTTACCTCTGGTCCTTCCTGATCTATTGCTTAGCTTCTGGTCACCACTAAGGTTCCTTGACTCTAATAAGGTTCTCCTGGTGTCACCCAACCACCATGGTTTCTCATCCTAAGATTCTCCGAGTGCCACTGACCTTGGACTTAGCTTAATACAATTCTTGCACACTCAATCACAATACATGAGATAACAATAATAGCTTAACTTTGAACCTTTGTCATAATCAAAACCTAGGTTCGATTATCTGGTGCCCTTGCACCAACAATCTCCCCCTTTTTTATCTCTGGCAAAACGATTCAAAGATAAGACAAATTAAGCATAAATAAGAATGAGTAAATAAGCACGTAGTAAACATGTAGTAAGTATGAGTAAGTTCTTTTTCAAACCCTCCCCCTCAAGGTTACCTCCCCTTTGACCTTAGGTGAGTTTTTGAAAAAGAAACTTATGAGTTTTAACTTAAAAAAACTTTGAAAAAGAACCTTTGAGTTTTAACTATGTTCCTTAACTTTTAGTCTCTTCTCCCCCTTTTTGCCATATATCGAAAAACAAGGGGTATATTTATAAGATTCAAGAGAAAAGAAATTTCATTTTTAACAAAAAATAGAAGAAATAAGTATAAGGATCCAAGCATGTGTCCGTTTAAGGTTAACTCTTGACTTATTAATTTGAGTCCTAAGGATCGTATAGCACCCTAGGTGTAGGATTAATGTAAGATTTTCCTATACCTCTGCACAAACAATATTGAACTAGCTTTTTGTGACAGAGTGTGTAAAGTAAATTTTTGAAAACAATGACAAACATAATCTAAGATTTCAAAAATACTTAAAAGTTATAATCATAAGTATGTTTTCAAAATACCTTGAAGACTTTATTAATTTTGAAAGAGTTGTATACAAATTTTAATCTTTAAGATTAGTATTTCCCCCTTAACTTATCATTAAGATTAATCACACGAAACCTAGAGGGTTTATGGGTCTAAATTTGGCATAAAGGTTATATGTCTAGTATTGGCCAAGTAACTATTGATATTTAAAGAATAAACCCATCAATCATGAAGATAAATATTCTTATAGGTTTTGAGCATATTTCAAATATTATGTTTTTTTAATGGTCCTTAGCATCTCACCCTTTGTATGTGTCTTAAAGCATGTTCACCTTATATGTTTTTGTGAGATGATTTCAATTTTTACTTAATTAAATTTTAGCGATTTGAAGATTAATCAATCTTGAGTTAGATTCGGATTTAACCTTTAGTTAGTTAGGTGAACTTTTCAAAAAATGGCTTCCAGGTCATGGCGAGGCACAGGAGCCTTCTTTGATAAGAACAATGACCACTTCCTTAGACAAAGCCAATTTTAAGAAAATGTTCACTTAATTCACTTAGGGTTATGCCCTGGTCTAACTAGTTTAGGATGTGGTGAGGTAGCTTCAGCTAGTTCCACTTAGCCAAGTGTACCAAGCTAGATACTCCTTATCTAACCCGGATACACAAGACTTCATTTTCCTAACGTACTATCATCTCACTGGGTCATGATATTATGTGGTCAAGGTTGATTAAACATTGGTCCTATCTAGCCATTCTAGAAATTAAAAGAAGGACTAAGCATGTAAAGTTGCACTAAGAGATTGGGTACACAATTTTAGTATTAGCTCCCCCTAGACCATTGAACCAATACGGTTTATCTGCATAGTGGATTTGATCCTTGGGAATCCAATACTTAGTAGTACTTATATGTGAATTTAACAAGACCTTAGGGACCCATTCTTGGACTCTTCGATTACTACGATTAACAATTGACATATAAGATTTGTTCGTAGTTATTGTCCTAAACCAGAGTCCGACCTTGTTGTACATGACTCTTTGTGATCCAAGAAGTAGGTCAAGACCCTTGGATCCCAATGTGAACCTTTCCAACTTAGCCTTAAGCTCTTGAACTTGTCCTTTCAAGAGAGAATTCTCTTCCTCAAGTTTTTCAACTTGAGTTGAGTTTCCCTCTTGAACTTGACTTGTTGAAGAGGTTA
This sequence comes from Wurfbainia villosa, assembly GCA_025175895.1. NCBI lineage: Eukaryota > Viridiplantae > Streptophyta > Magnoliopsida > Zingiberales > Zingiberaceae > Wurfbainia > Wurfbainia villosa. The sequence continues at coordinate 27,368,352 of CM046000.1, read as the reverse complement.
GGGTAGCCTCATGCTCGAGGAGTTCAACCTCCTTAAGCAACGACTCCACCCTAGACTCGAACTTAGCTAACTTCTTATCTAACAATTTAATTGCATGATATAAATTACCAATTAGTGAACAACTTACCTTGATCTTTTCCTTTGAGTTGGCTTTGAGTCTTGACTCGAATTTATCCTCGGAGTCGGATTCAGATTCGTAGTTGGCTTCGGACTCAGACTTGGACTCAGACTCTTTCGGTCTTGCCATGAAAGCCAAGTTGTCACCTCGGTATTCTTCTTCTTCCCAAGTTGCTCGGAATGCTTTCGTTGGTTGTTTTTATCTTGGTTTCATTTTTGGGTAGTCTGACTTAAAATGCCCCTTCTTGTTGCACTCATAACACTTGTAGCTTTGTGGGGGGTTTCCTGTCCTTCGATTGCTTTGGATACTTTCTCCCTTTTTTGATCATTCTTCAAACTATGTTGACTAGTTCAGTCTCCATTTCTTCTTCCGATTCCGACTCGGATTCGGACTCTTCTTCTTCGAGAGGTAGCTTGCTCTTTCCCTTTCTTCTTTGACCTATAACCAAGGCAACACTTTTCTCGACCGGAGCCGAGTTAGACTGCTCATGCAACTCAAATTCCAAAAATAACTCGTCTAATCTAATTTTTGAAAGGCCTCTAGATACTTTGTAGGCATCAAACATGGATGCCCACAAAGTGGTCCTAGGAAATGCATTTAGTGAGTACCTTATTACGTCTCGATTCTCCACCTTTTGTCTAATTGAATGGAGACCATTCATTATGTCTTGGATCCTCGCGTGGAGTTGCATCGCCGTCTCGTTATCCTGCATCTTAAGATTAAATAATTTATTTAAAAGAAGGTCCCGTTTGCATACCTTTGTGTCGGTCATCCCTTCATGTAGCTTGATGAGATTGTTCCATAAGTCTTTTGTGCTGATGAAGTGGCCGACGCGGTTGAGTTCTTCCTTGGAGAGGTCACACTGCAGGATTTGCGTGGCTTTCGCATCGCCCTCTACTTGCCTCTTCATGGTGTTCGTCCATTTGTCGCAATCCAAGAACTCACTGTCTTCATTAGTTGGTAAAGTGAAGCCCATCTGGATGATGATCCACATCTCAACTTGAGTTTTTAGGTAGCATTCCATCCGACCCTTCCAATAATAGAAGTCATCTCCCTTATAGAACGGAGGTCGGGCTGTGCTAAACCCCTCAAGATGGGTCATCAAAAAGAATCTTGCAAAAACAAAAATACAAACCAAAAGAAAATTCCAAGACTTGGTCTTGGATTATTAATGTAGGAAATAACGAAAATTAAGAAAGAGAAATAAAAAGCTTAAATAAAAAACTAAGCATTACGACCTTCGATGCCCCTGAAGAGGTAATAACATCATTCTTTGGGATCGAAAACAACTTGTTACGAGGGTATACCCCCATAAGAAATATAGATCTTCAAAAGAGCTTTGATTTGGTGGGTAGCACATTTTGTGAGTCCACTTGTATCAAAATTTATGCCTGTTTTACCGTGAGCTACTCCAGAAGCGATTAGATCGGTTGTAGAACTTTAGATACTTGTAAATACACAACCAAAAAATAATGTACCAAGACTTGGTCTTGGATTAGTAGTGCGGGAATAAAAAATTTAAATGATAATACAAAAATATGAAAAGAAAATTGCTCGATTGTTGGTTGCATTGGATTTGAGCGCCCTCGCTCTGATACCAATTGTTGGATCGAGTGAATATGCTAGAGGAGGGGGTGAATAGTGTACTTAAAAACTTTCTTTTCGTCGTTTAAACACGAGTAAGCACAGCGGAAGTAAAGACAATAAAATAAAATAACACTTTTTGTTTTTACTTGGTTCACAACCTAAAGGTTGCTAATCCAAGGCTCCGCGATCCTAGACCGCGTACAATGGGGAAATCCACTAAGAGTCTCTTCCTCCTTAAAGTTAAGAGACGACGATTACAAATCAAAAATAGAGGAAGAGGCAACAAGCCTACCTCTCCTCTTTGCAATTAAAAACACAAGTACAAGAATGACAACAACTAAAATAAAAGCTACTGACTTAGAAGTAGATGGAGTTGACATGCGTTGTCGGCATTTGATAACTACCATTTTATCAAATTATTTTGGTCTTTAATATCAATGTTTTTATCCTCTTGAGTGATATATTGTTGATTATTAACATGTTTTATGAGTTTGGATTCATTTTGGACTTTATTATAAATCCTCCTAAATTTTAGACTTATATGCAAATTTTTATCTTTGTTTGTAGGAGATCGAGATGAGCCAATGGACTAGACTCAAGTTGGATCAAATATGGCTTCATCTAGGGTCATAATGGCCATCTCAAGCAGATTTAATCTGAGCCCTTCATCAAGATCGAAGGTAATTCAATCAAGAGATCAGATTTGAGCAATATGAACCGTCCGATGAAAGTGGATGATTCTGAGCCATTTATCTAGATCTGGAGAGATCCAGTATGTACATTTAGATCTGGATATCTGAGCCCTTCATCCAGATTCGATCGATCATGATTGTCCATTCAGAGTAATCATATTCTTTCATTCAAAATCGGAGAAATCCTAACCGTTGGATGCATAGAGTCCTTAATTGATTAATCAAGGCATTTAACCCTATCTTTAATGGATGGCTGGGATTTGATGGCCATTTGATCGGACGACCATGAAAATTCACCTTAAAATCTCACATTTCTTCACCGCAGCAGGATCGCACAGCGCAGAACGCAGACCGCGGCGACCTTCCTCATCGCGCGAGCGGCGACCTTCCTCCACTCGGCGACGACAACAACTTTGGCATCCCTCTTTTGATGACCTACTTTCCATCTAGCCAGCAGCAATCTCATTCCTGTAGAGGATCGTTTGAATGCTAGAGGGGGGGGGTGAATAGCGTCGTGCTATACGTCGATGGAAATTGTTCGCGTTCGTCTCTACAAAACTCGTTATGCGCAGCGGAATAATAATAATAAAAGCAATAACGAAATAAGACAAACACGAACACAAGAATATAATGTGGTTTGAAACCAAATGGTTCCTACTCCACAGAACGAGCTCTAAAGAGCTCTAGTGATGTACACGCAATCACTAATCACAAATAACTCCTTCTCGACACAAGTTGGAGGTGGAGAAACCTCGTACAATGATTACACTAAGTAATACAAAAAATACAAGCTAATACAAATAAGAAATACAATGAAAGTAAAGAAAAACACTTTACAAGAGAACTTTGGTTGCTTGATCTTCGATTGCCTTGGACTAGCCTTGAAGGAATGGAAAGCTACAACTATCCCCTACAATTCGCCCAAGAAAATCGCTGCCTTTTTCCTCCTCCACGAGCCCCCTTTAAAGGTTCTACCTGTGCTGGAAAACATCGATCAGTCGACTGATCGGGACCATCAGTAAATTGATGCCACTGTTGTTGTGAGATAATGGCTAGATCCACGCTGGAAAAATCCAACGAATCCATCATCAGTCAACTGATCATGACCATCAGTCGATTGATCAAGCCATCACTCGATCACGCCATAGCGATCAGTGAGACTCCATTCTCGTGGTCGAACATCGAGCATCACGATCTGATCACATGATCGATCGGCCGTCCATCACCGACCGCCATCTCCGGCGTCACTTTGCTAGGCCACTTTCTGCAGTCAAACCCTAGTTGACTCTTACCAGTCGACTGCCACATGACACCAGTCGACTGACACACCTCAAACATAAGGTTTTAGCCCAAGTATAGTCCCCCATACTTGCTAGATCACCCTTAGCCTAGACCTAAGCCTTCTAGCCACCTCCATCAGTCTCACGCCTCTCGGATCCCTCCAAGTCATCCATGACTTGTTCATCCATCGTGCTAGCCTTCAGGTGCTTCCATTGGCTATATCATGCTAACGGTGTCTACACTGCCAAGGCACATTGGACTTACGCTGCCAAGACTTCACTTGGACTTTACGCCGCCAACCATTGGACTTATACTGCCAAGACTCCTTCTTGGACTTTACGCCGCCAATATCAAACCCCTTGGACTTCTCAAGTGTCAAGACTCAAGCTTGGACTTTCCCTTGCCAACTCATGTTGGACTTTCCATGCCAAGACCCATGCTTGGACTTTTCCTTGCCAAGACCCATGCTTGGACTTTACATGCCAAGTACTCAAGACTTGGACTTTCCATGACATGGTCAACTCTAGTCAACCATCAAAGTCTCCCTCGAGTCAAACTCGAGTCCGGTTAAACATAACTCGGGTTGATTGTATAAACAATCTCCCCAAAACATCAACAGACATTAATGTCAAACATCAATGTCAACTTACTTTGTCAAACATTAAAACATTACTCGAGTCAAACTCGAGTCCGGTCAATCGTGACCTGGAGCGATTGCACCAACAATCTCCTCCTTTTTGATGTTTGACAAAAACATATACCTTTGAGTTAGAACACTAACTCAAATTCCCTTACCAATTATCCCAAATTGGTAAGTTCACATTCTCCCCCTTTTTGACATACATCAAAAAGATTTACTCTCCAAGGAGGTCAATGTCCCATATCCAATAAGATCTTACAATCTCCCCCTTGGTCCAAAGATACCTAGGATGCCTACCATCTTCCTAGTAATAAGTCTCATATCACTCAAGAAAGGTAATCCTATGCACTCTTCCAATTTCCAAATTGGGTATCTCAAAATCCCATTTTCCTCCTTATGAGAAAAAATACTATCCATCATCCTATGATGGATACCTCCTCCTAAAGGCTTCCTCCCCCTAAAGGCTTCCTCCCCCTTGACCATTGCACCAACAATGTCTTTGGGTAGTCCCCAAGCCAATAGAAACTCTAAACCATCAAAAATAAGGTTAAAAGTCCAAACAAGAACTTTCCTACCCTTAAATTTGATTCATCGACCTAACACCTCTCCTAATCCATATCCAATGAATTTTCACCCTTTTAAATGCTTCCCAAAGCATATCCTAGGGTTAGAAGTGGTTAGGGACGTTAACCGTAGCTGAACACGGGCTAACATACCTTGTTTTTCCGAAATCAGCAGTGACAGTCGACTCTCTCAGCTACCAGTCGACTGCCACCCTCATCAGTCGACTTCCACCAAGGGCAATCGACTGATAACTGAAATTTCCGAATTTCAATTATCAGAAACAGATTTTGAAAATTCATAAGTAATTCTACATATATCGAAAAATCGTGAAATTTCATACGTATATTACTTATAGGAAATACAATGGGTGAAAAATAATAGAAAAATATTTTACCCATAAAATATCAAAATTGATACAAAATCCAAAAGTAAAGAAAAACTTCAAAGTTTTAGCTCACTTTGTATCAACTTCATCAATGGTGATTGCTATCAAAAGATAGACTTCACCAAGGTTTTTCAAAATAATTTTAAAATGTTTTCAAAATCTTATTTTGGATCTTATTCCTTGGGCTCAATGTACATGACTTGTACACAAGCTTTCTCAATGATCCACCAATGAAATAAGATGAGTTTTAATTCATCTAGATGCAAAAACTATGCACCTTGAACTTAACTCATATTCTAGTATCTCACATGTATCTAAGGTATATAAATACACATACATGTCAATTTAGATGTGAGATGTGGGTTTTGGTTACCTTAATCTAGGATTTCATGTATTTTTCTAAGGCAACTCTACTTGATTCCCTTATAAATGGGACTCCAAGTCATGCCATTATCCTTAAATCAATTTTAGTCAAATGCATGAATGATCATGGCATTAATGATGATATACATAAGCATATGATCATAATCATGATGTCATGGCATAAAATGAAATCTAAAAACACATGACACTTAATCCTTAATCCTAAACATGATCATGACATATAAATGATAAAGATTAAACATGATGTCATGACATGTTATATGGCAAACAAAGCATGGCATATAAAAAGTATAGGTATAGTAATACCTAAATTTTAATATTAGTTGCCATTTGATATAATTAAGTATATTTTGCCATATTGCCTAATCTCCCAAGTGTGCAAAAAACCCAAAATGGCACACTAAGCTCCAAACCTAAATTGTGCCAATTTAATTGATTTTTCATAATTCCAAAAATGTATTGACACATCCTAAAATCTTTTAGGATTAAAAATCAAACCTATTTCCAAGGTACCCATAACCTTGAAAATTGCCTAAAGTGTCACCTTTGCCATGGTTGAGTTAACTACCCATCCAATCAAGGTTGGCACACCCTAAACCCATCTAGCATGAATCAATCACGCTCTTAGGAACCCAAAACCTATTTGAGCTCCTAGGGTTACTTAGGTATTCCTTAGGGATGACTTCCCTAGATACCTTCCTAATGACCCTTTTAGGCCTGTTAGCCTTGGTCATTGTGGTCTTACCTAGGTTGACTCTAGGGGCAACTACCCTTGCAACCTTCTTAGTGGCCACCCTAGGTTTCCTAGAAACCCTCGCCACTAGGCACAACTCTTGGTCAACCTTAGGGATGACTTCCCTATTGACTTTGGTCTTCCTAGACCTAGTTTGTGTTCCATAATCTAATGGAACACAATGATAAGCCACCTTAGGCTTAGGTTTGTGACTCAAACCTTTCTTGCCCTTGGTTGACTTTTGTCTTTTAGGTCCTAGGTGTTGGCTTTGAGACCTAAACCCTTGACTTTGACCATTAGACCCTTGAAATTGATTTTGCATCTTGTTGAGGGTCTTTTCAAATTTTTCAAGCCTTGACCTCAAGGCTTGGTTCTCTAATTCTAATTGCCCAATTTTAGAAATTTGATTTGGTCTTTAGGCATTATCCTTTATAGGCATATGCCTAGTCCATTTGGGATTAAGACCTAGGTGTTCTCCTATTTTCCTAATAGATCCCCTAGGTAAAACTTTTCTAGGGACATTAGTTCCAAATTTCTCCTTCTTTGAAAAATTGACATTTTTGGCACCTAAACAAATATATTTGTTATTCCTAGCATGCTCTTTATGATAAATAGCAAGATTGCTAAAATTAGTTCTAGCATGCTATTGCCTATAATTGAAAGAAAGAGCATTATTTAGATATACCTTAAGGTTTGTCTTAGAGGTTCCCCCTACTTGTGATGCTCTCATTTTCTCTCCCTTTGGACAATGACTCCGGAATGCCCTTTTGAATTACACTTGAAGCATATGATATGCTCCTTGCTCTTTTGACTTTGGGCACCGGCATCTTTGATCTTGGAGCCGGAGGAGTCTTCTGGACTTTCTTTGGGCACTTACTCTTATAGTGCCCAAGTTCCCTACACTCAAAACACATAATATTATTTTTATTTTGAATTACGGTGTTTGAGTTACCTAAGTCAATGGAGGCCGGAATTGGATTTTGAGCTTCTTCATCTTGACCAGATGTCGAAGCTTCTTCTTGGTGTTGCTCCGGTGATCTAATCTCCTCCCCCCTCAATCCTAGAGGTGGAGGTCTCCTCCAATTCTACTTCCTCTTCCTCCTTGGATGTTGATGGTCTCTCAACCTCCAAGTCCTCACTTCCTTGTGAGGATGATGCATTTGCCTCTTCGGTCCCTTCCTCTTGGACGAGTGATGGACTTTCATGGAGCTTGGCCACTTGGCTCCATAGCTTCATGACATCTACATAATTACCTAACATACACAAGATATTGTTAGGTATTAAATCAATTAAAAATTCATTACCTTATCATTTTTCTTGAAGGCCTAGACTTGCTCTTCGGTCCATCTCTTTTTCTTGAGGAATCCACCTTTTGGTCCTCTTGGATAGCTATATCCCTCCATTAACATGGACCATTCTTCGAAGTCCCTCATCATTAGGAAGTCTTCGATCCTTGCCTTCCATTGTCTAAACCCTTCTTGTCCATAGAAGGTATAAGGGATAGGTGTGTTGATATCCCATCCTAGTTGCTCTTGAACTTCCATCTTCACCCTCTAGCATGCTCCCTTAGTTGTTAAACTTGAAGAGCGACCTCCCTCTGATACCACTTGTAGGGGATCGTTCGAACGCTAGAGGGGGGGTGAATAGCGTCGTGCTATACGTCGATGGAAATCGTTCGCGTTCGTCTCTACAAAACTCGTTATGCGTAGCAAAATAATAATAATAAATGCAATAAAGAAATAAGACAAACATGAACACAAGAATATAACGTGGTTCAGAACCGAACAGTTCCTACTCCACGGATCGAGCTCTAAAAAGCTCTAGTGATGTACACGCAATCACTAATCACAAATAACTCCTTCTCGACATAAGTCGGAGGTGGAGAAACCTCGTACAATGATTACACTAAGTAATACAAAAGATACAAGCTAATACAAATAAGAAATACAATGCAAGTAAAGAAAAATACTTTACAAGAGCACTTTGGTTGCTTGATCTTTGATTGCCTTGGACTAGTCTTGAAGGACTGAAAAGCACCAACTATCCCCTTCAATTTGTCGAAGAAAATTGCTGCTTTTTCCTCCTCCATGAGATCCCTTTAAAGGTTCTTCCTGTGCTAGAAAACGTCAATCAGTCGACTGATCGGGACCATCAGTCGACTGATGCCACTGTTGTCATGAGACAACGACTAGATCCATGCTGGAATAATCCAATGGATCCATCATCAGTCAACTGATCATGACCATCAGTCGACTGATCAAGCCATCACTCGACTGCTGGCCACAACATTCGAGTGAGACTCCATTCTGTGGTCGAAACATCGAGAATCAGTCGACTGATCACATGACCAGTCGACTGCCCATCTCTGGCAGTCGACTACTAGGCCACTTTTCGTAGACAAACCCTAGTTGACTCTTACCAGTCAACTGTCACATGGCACCAGTCGACTAGCACACCTCAAACATGAGGTTTTAGCCCAAGTATGGTTCCCCCATACTTGCTAGACCACCCTTAGCCTAGACCTAAGCCTTCATGCCACCTCCATCAGCCTCACGCCTCTTGGATCCCTCCAAGTCATCCATGACTTGTTCATTCATCATGCTAGCCTTCAGGTGCTTCCATTGGCAATATCATGCTAATGGTGTCTACACCGCCAAGGCACATTGGACTTACGCCGCCAAGACTTCGCTTGGACTTTACGCCGCCAACCATTGGACTTATGCTGCCAAGACTCCCGCTTGGACTTTACACCGCCAATATCAAACCCCTTGGACTTCTCAAGTGCCAAGACTCAAGCTTGGACTTTCCCTTGCCAACTCATGTTGAACTTTCCATGCCAAGACCCATGCTTGGACTTTTCCTTGCCAAGACCCATGCTTGGACTTTACATGTCAAGTACTCAAGACATGGACTTTCCATGACAAGGTCAACTCCAGTCAACCATCAAAGTCTCCCTCGAGTCCAGTTAAACATAACCCGGGTTGATTGTATAAACAATCTCCCCAAAACATCAACAGACATTAATGTTAAACATCAATGTCAACTTACTTTGTCAAACATTAAAATATTACTCAAGTCAAACTCGAGTCCGATCAATCGTGACCTGGGCTGATTGCACCAACAATTCCATCCCACATGGTTGATCGAGATGCTGAGATTCGGGCAATTCGGTCAGCAGCGAGCAGAGAGGTAGAGATTCTGGCCTTCCACCCTCTTCACCGGTTCCCACTCCTTCCCGCAGTGTCGATTGGGCTGCTCCGCCTTTAACATCCATCCAGTGGTTGCGTCGATTGGGTAGCTCCGCCATCCATCATTGGTGAAGAGCTCTTTAGCTAGTACTCCGGTTCCACTCCTTCCTGCAACACTGATTGGGATGCTCCACCTTCAGATCCATCCAGTGGTTGTGCCTATTGGGCAGCTTCGCCGTCCATCCGCCATAGCAAAAGGCTTGTTCATCCACCTTGCCAGAGTCATCCAGTTGCTACGCCAATTGGGCAGCTCTGCCATCCATCGTCAGAGGAAACTGTTCGGGTCATTGTTGTCGTCGGAGAGGGAGGTCCCTTCTCCCAGTGTTCTGGATCGTCGATTTACTATCTTTGGAATTCAATTGGATCGTTGGTTTAATTTATATTTGGAAGTAGTGAATTGAATTTGTTATCACCCCCTGATTGTTAGTGTTGTGGTCTCATTCATAGCTTAAGTTATTGAAATCATAGTTTAATTTGTAGTTAGTTTGTAGTTTAATTTGTAGTTAGTTTGTAGCTTGTCTTGTAGTTTACATTGCAGTTAGTTCGTAGTGTGTCTTGGAGTTAATTAGTAGTTTCATTTGGTAGTTTAAGTGTAGTTTAATTAGGATGCTTAGTTTAGAGTTTAATTTGTAGTTAATGAATTTGACTTGTTAATTGCAAAGCTTAGCTTAATTGTTGTTAGTTTGATTTCTTGCATGTTTAAGTGTCATTTCCATTAGTTAGAAGTGTTTAATAATAGGTTAGATTTATTTCATGTTTTTCTTTACACTCATATTATTTTGCATCTGAATTTTTATTTAAATTCTTGCACTGTCTTTATGCTTTTGAATGCTTAGTTTATATCTTCTTTAATTTCATGATCATCATAGTTTAGTTAGATTAAGGTTTTAATTACTTGCATTGTCTTCCATTCAGCAGGATTAGTCTTTTAAATTCCAACCCCCATTTATGATAGAAAACACAAAGCAATAATTAATAATCCTAAGACTACTGTTCTATCAATTACACTTGTTGGGTAATGATCCGAGCCATTCACTATGTTATATTAGTGTAGAGAGAATTTGATAATTAATTTGGAACGATTCCACGACAAAAACTGTTCATCATATTTTGGCGTCATTGTCGGGGAGTGTAATGGTGCTTAGTATACTTAGGATTGTTTACCCATTTTTCTAAAAAAAAAATCAAATTTTTTATTTAGGGCTTCATTCTTTCATTTTCTGTATATCCATGTATTTTTTCATGTCTACTTCCTGTGTCTTTTGATTTGTTTGTTGATGTTTCAGGAAAGACCAAGAATTTTCTTTTCTGAGACACATGGATCTGTATTATCAGCAGCATGGAGACTACAATGGATAGTTAGCATCATTGATCAAATTGCAACATCCATCAGCTAGATGCAAGCATAAGAGTTCATTCAGCCTCCGTCAGAGACCATTTCTAGGGATATTGACGTGCTTAGGGAGATGGATTGTGGAGTGGGTGATTGGCATATATATAATTCAGCTACTCCACAGGACTCCTATGAACCATTGTGTTGTGATATGATTTCGGACACTGATGGATGTGAATTCATTGATGAAGTTGTTGTTATGTCAGATGTTGAGGATGATGATGTCACGCCCCGAGAGTATGTCGTGTCGAAAAATAAACGGACGACATCTCCCCTGTACGTGGCAACATATCGGATGAATACAAGGCCCGTAGGCCCACAACAACAACATAATATAAAGATATCAACATACCAAACACAGCGGAAACATACTGACAGATAAACAAGATACAAAGACCCAACTGTACACTCCGGAGTGACTTGACATGACAAGAATCATAATAGAAACCACATCAAGGCCAAATACATACAACACATCCGTATATCACAAATATGGAAACGATATAAGATAAAACCCAAAACATCAATCCACAAGAATACAACAAATCGTAGTAAACATCCATCCGTTCAGTGTGAGATGGGATCAGCTGGCGGAGCTCCGAACATCCAAGGCAATCTTCTACCTGTTACCTGGGCAACAGGAAACCCAGGGTTCGGGGCGGTGAGTATAAACTCAGGGGTAATATGTAGAAAGTGCATGAACAACATATAGGATAACGAGATCTACAAGTATACATGTGAAGATCTACAGGTATACAACATGAGTCCAATAGACATACAGTCCTATCCAAATATAATAACAAGTAACCACAGTATAGTCATACTCAATGTATATACTAAACTGATCAACTGAACATGAAGTAATGTACCAACGTACCTGACGGTCTGCAACACCATAAGCTATATCATCCTGAACAGATATACAATAACATAACCCATATAATGTACAAGGTCAATCCCATACCTGACCATCACTCAGACATATGAACAATATATAATCACATGTAATAACATCTTGGTCCATACTAGACTATGACATGACGCTAATTAAATGCATACAACAGTCTGGACCAACATATATATCATGCTCAACACACAGCAGTATATAATATGCAAATGACATGTATCATGAAGTACAAGCATATGCAACAATCATAGCTCAATCAAATACAGTATCTCACAGGCATATGTAAAACATATATTAAATACATACATACATATATATCAATAATGCATATGCATTGCCATGTCTACGAACCCGTCCAACCATGACCCCAGTATGGCCCGGGTGGCACGGCATGATGACTAGCCCGACTCCAGCTGCCACTACTCTCAAGTGACCGTGTTGGGTAGTATGAATGAGTAGCATATAAGCATAAAAAGCTAACTACTCCCCGAGGGTCTCTGCTGCTGGCCGCTTCGTCACTACCCATGAGTAGACGAGCTCCACACACAGGACAACTGCACGTTACACAACCACCGTCTATAGTGGACGAGTGCTAACACCACTCTGCACAGTGGCCAGGTGTGCATCTCCAGCTACCACCGTCTATAGTGGTCGAGCGCGGCACATCCAATGCTCTGCCCTCAACCCTGCTACCACTACCCCGAGTGGCCGGGGAGGCAGGATGACTGATGACCCGTCTCAACCACAAGGGAGACCCAATCAACAACATGCATGCAAATGTAATGATGCATAGCTCCATATAGGTATCCTCGCAACACTCCCTATCCCACGGGGAGTCCTGGTCAACCAAAAGTCAACTATGCAAGGACTACAATCCACAAGACTCTCTCTATCGCACAAAGAGTCATACACATCTGACAGTCAACCACGCTAAGACCTCTAGTCAGCAACGAGATACTATTGACCGTCCATATAACCATACACAGGCACACAATCCATAATGAATATACCATCACGCTAGGACCTCTAGTCCATGGCCACATACTGACAACCACACATTTATCTAAGCACAGACAACTAAATCCACCATAGATGCACACTAATAAGTATACGTTACAACAATCGACTCCATAATCTAATCCATCACCTAACCCTAGTGATGTAACACAGTAACCTAATCTGAGGTCACAAAGATAACCCTAACCACCTATACTTACTGAACATCCATCAGCTAATACATAATAGGGTTTATAGTTCCTATCGGTGCTAGATAATGAATGAAGTAATAGCAATATATCCCAAAGGTCAAGGAAGTACAAGCATATGATTAAATAAGAGTGGATCTAAGATCAAAGTAATAACATAAGTCCGAATTCATGCACCAAATTCAGATCAAAACTACCTGACCAGGGTAGATATTACCCACCTTACACGAAGCTCGTAATAATGATCCTCAAGCCCGTGGAGCTGCTTCGTATCCCAAACTTGCACATAATAGAAACTATGATTAAGTACAATCACCAGACAAATATACGAACCAACACTACTCGTTTCTATGTTCGTATTCTTTCCTTGTCTACGAGTTAGATACTTGAGCACACACCTCTCGTATCCCCAAATCTACATCACTTTACTAACCACAATTCCCACATCTATTACATTAACAACTCCATCCATCAGCATATATAGGGTATTAATCATTCACACATCTCCACTGCATTAACGAAGTCACCACAAACACATCTATTATATTCACCTACCTCCCTATCACAGCAGCACAACACAATCAGATCATCTACAAAATCAATTAAAGAAAAAACCAAATTAAACAATCCTCAATCCAACCGAATCGGCACAAACAAACCTCACTGATATGAGCCAATCACCAGTTGCAACTTCTACCACAGTAGGATAACAACACCACACGAGATTGCTGCCCATCCGAATCTGTCTCCTTGCCACCGAAATCCATTCACAAACACCATTGACAACACCTACATCAATCGGATCCCAATCCAAATAGCCACACACGATGATCCATAACACAGCACCCATCGGATCTCAATAACATTGACAAATCATAGAATTCACAACAATCTACAGCCAATACAGAAAAGTAAACCCAACTTACCGAGCTTAAATCTCCAAAGACAATCGTTTTCCCCCCAGCTTCCCAGTTCACCAGATAAATCAAAGCTCCAAAAACACTGCCAAACCACAAATCGAAGCCCAACCGATGAATCCACAGCTAGATCTAGAGGAAACAACAGTTTAAACCTAACCCAAACAGACCCCAGTACCTGGATCGGCAGCTTGCTGCCATGGCGACAACACCGCCGGTCTATCAAAAGAGTCAATGAGATCTCCAGGCGAGGAATCCAACTGATCTTTGACCGGTAATCAGCTAAGGTAGCAGCGCTGTCGAGCTGCTCTGATCGGAATGCCGACGAGCTGAGATCGGTGATGGAATCGCACAGAGAGGAGGAGGCAACGAAAATGGGAGAGGGGAAATCACAGAATGAGCTCGGCGATCAATCGACTTTTCCAACTCCACGACACCTCTCCCAACGGCCGAATCTGTTGGGATTTTCCAAGCAGCAAAAACCGCTTTTTTGCATTGCGAAAACCTCGGAAGCCCGGCCACGGATCAGTGCGAAGATATAAAAATAAAACATGTATGTGTTTAAAGATCCTAGATCTACCTTAGATCTACAAGATGAGAGCATTACCCTCGTAGCAACGCCCTTCGCTTATTCCGCTCGTCCAAAAGCTTTGTCGGAACTCAAGAGTGTCAAGTGAACACTCCTCTATTGGTATCCACACGGACAAATGGTGGAGAAACACAACCTAGAGTGTGCTAGCACTCATGGAAGTTTCGACCAAGGAGGTTGGGAGAGCTTGAGAGGAAGAAGAAGATAGAGTTACTCACCAAAATCAATTCTCATCTAATGAGAAGTGGTCAGCCATTTCAATGGGTGGGGGTTACATGCATGCATGTAACTCCAAGAGCCAATGGCTCTTGGTCTCCCTCATGAGGTGGCACCACATGATAAGTCCATGATGATGTGGAACATCATCATTGGCCGGCCCCCATGCCAAGTCACCATGACATGGCAATTGGTCAAGTCAAAATTGACCATTCATCTTCCCTCTCAAGTCAAGTCAAACTTGACCTCTTATCTCCCATGGTTAATCAAATCTAACCACTTGATTCAAGTCAATTTGATTTAATGAATCTCTATTCATTAATTTAAATTGACTCAATGAATCAAATCTAAATTAGACTCATTCAACACTTGAATCAAATTGAGTCAAACTCAATTAGTCTAATTTGGATTACTCTTAATCCAATTTGGTTCATCCCATGAACCTAATCCTCATGGTTCATTATATGAACCTAATCTCCATCTAATTGCCCTTTGTGTGTGACCCTATAGGCTCTTGTAACATTGGCAATGTCCCTAAACTGATTTAGGAACATAAGCAATGAGCGGTATCTAGCAACACATCATTGCTACCCAAGTTACAAGAATGTTGAGCTCCAATATCACCTTTGTGACTACTAATTGTGACTCTCACAATATGTGACAATGTCCCTTTATCCTTGACATCTAGATTGACCAATTGAGGCATAGACCGTGTCATCCTCGGTACAATCTATATCTTGAACTCCAAGTAGACTCACTCTAATCAAATGAGCTCAATATCTCATATTGACTCATTTGGGCATGGCCATGCACTTCGTGGTCTCACTCTATCAAGAATAAAGATGTCACTCATGTCATATAGGAGGGATAGATCCCATCTACATCACTCACATCCCTCCGCATAATTTGTTATATACCCAGTAATCGCCTTTATAGTCCACCCATTTACGGGTGACGTTTGACGAAGCCAAAGTATGCAACTCCTTATGTAGGGAACCATGGTGACTTCAGGTCTAAGAACTAATAGTCATACTAATAGCCACATGATAAAGTATATGACACTCATATAATGATCCATGATACTTTCTCATGGTGGGTCATTCAGTATATATTCTCCAATGCATACCCATGTGTCAATATGATATCTCATATCCATGACTTGTGAGATCAAGTTATCGTGTTGACCTACATGCTAGTCTCTACGCATTAACATTGTCCCTGAATGTTAATACTTGACTAGGAATGATTAAGAGTAGTGTTCTCTATATCATCTCATTATCGATTCAACCAATCGATTGATATAGATAAGAACCTACTACTCAAGGACATTATTATACTTAGTTATTTGGCACCAATACAAGTAAATATAATAACCATGCCTTTATTAATAGGAATAAGATACAATAAAGTCCATACAACAATCATCATATGATTGGCTCTAGGGCTTTCACTAACAATCTCCCACTAGCACTAGTGCAAATCACTGTAGTATCTAATACCCAATGACCTAGTGTGACCATCATGCTTTTCTTGGTCCAAAGCCTTGGTCAAGGGATCTGCGATGTTAGCCTCTGTGGGTACTCATAGCACTACCATTCAAGCAAAACACGAACCCTGACTGCGATCTATAATCATCCTGGTCAATTTGGAAGCTGGCATTGTTGTAACCCTTTACAGCTAGCTCCTCATCGCCTACAAATATCAAGAAATATTCTTTAGTCCTTCTCAAGTACTTAAGAATATTCTTGACTGCTATCCAGTGACGCTCACCTAGATCTGACTAGTATCTACTCGTCATGCTCAAAGCATACGAGACATCAGGATGAGTACATAGCATGACGTACATGATAGATCCTATAGCAGATGCATAAGGGATCTTATCCATGTGGTCTCTCTCCTCTCTAGAAGAGGGACTTTGAGTCTTCGAAAGACTAACACCATGTGACATCGGCAGAAGTCCCTTCTTGGAATTCTGCATGGTAAACCATAGTAATACCGTGTCAATGTATGTACTATGACTTAGGCCAAGCAATCTCTTAGATCTATCTCTATAGATCTTGATGCCTAAAATACAGGCTACTTCACCTATGTCCTTCATTGAGAAGCATGTCCCCAGCCAAGTCTTCACAGACTGTAGCGAAGGGATGTCATTCCCAATGAGTAGTATATCATCCACATACAATACAAGAAAGACAACTGTGTTCTCATTAACCCTCTTGTAGACACAGGGTTCATCTTCATTCTTGATGAAATCAAACTATTTGATTGCATCATCGAATCGAAGATTCCAGCTCCGAGAAGCTTGCTTTAGCCCATAAATGGACCTTTGCAGCTTGCATACTTTCCCAGTATGCTGTGGATCTACAAAACCCTCAGGTTGTGTCATGTACACATCCTCGAGTAAGTTTCCATTCAGAAATGCGATTTTGACATCCATCTGTCAGATCTCATAATCGTGGTATACTGCAATAGCAAGCATAATCCAAATGGACTTAAACATCTCCACTGAAGAAAAGGTTTTATCATAGTCAATACCATGAATTTGCTTGAAACCTTTAGCCACCAATCGACCCTTATAGGTATGCTTAAGTCCATCCATGTCAGTCTTTCTCTTAAAGACCCACTTACACCCAATGGGTTTGACCCCTTCAGATGGATCAACCAAAGTCCATACTTGGTTGGTGTGTTAGGGCAATCTCTTGCCATGATTAGGTTTTGATGTGTGTGGCAAAGGGTTTAAGTTAGGTTGGTATTGTTATTTGATATGTGCGTTGGAGTCTTGCAGGACTTAGTAATTCGCACATGGAGCCTTGGCGGGTTCACCCTCACAACCTCGATCCTTGAGTCGGTGAAGGATGACTTTGCGAAAGCCGTGCGCTTGGAGCATCCGAGGGACCGCCGGACGAGATGACTTAAAGTGAAGCCAAGGAAGCATACTTCGGAGGCAAGAGACGCGAAGGAGCATTGTAGAGTCGTGCGCCTGATGCCGCCGAGGGACGTGGCCGCGAACGAAGAGAGCTTCGGCGAGGGACTTCGAGTGAGATGAGAGAATGAGTGAAATGTAAGTAGCTCATTAGGTGAACTTGGCCGAATGGCTGAGTGTCGGAGACTTGACCGCAAGGGTTAAGGTTTACCCGACCGCCGGAAGCTCAAACTTATGTTAAGTTTGAGTTTCACATGGCACCAGTCGACTGCCATGTAATGGCAATGATCGCTCTAATCGAGTGGGTTCGAGTATCCGGTGATGGGTTTATGCCCGTGAATCGACCGCCATGGAATGACGATCATTGCGAGGATGTCGTGGGCACGAAATCGCTCGTAGCCGAGGCGATCGACTACGAGGCGGCCGATCGTGGTGAGGTCCATCGATCGGCCAAGTGTTCGTTGGACTACTCGAGGATCCGACGTGTTCGGAGGCCGTTGTAGTGGTGGCGAGAAATCAACCTTCTCTATAAAAAGAGAGGGTGTGAACCTTTGAGAGGCTAATGCTTATGCTCTAAGTGATCTTCCTAGTGCCCCACAAGCTTTAAACTCTTCTTACTTATCTTTACTTCAATCTTATTGTAAGAAGAGTGATCTTGGTTGTAAAGGTTACCTCCACCTAGCTTGGTGCAAAGGAGAGACCATTAGTGGATTGGTTTTGACGGAGTGATTCACCGAGGACAAATCGGGGATCGTGGATTAGCAGCGCAGTCGTGAACCACGTTACACCATCTTGTTAGCATTTGATTTCTTGTATTTCTATTTGCTTGTCTTGCTTTATTGTTTCCGTTGCGCTAATCTCTTTGTAGACGAGCAAATACTGACATCCATCGTAAGAGGGCTATTCACCCCCCTCTAGTCGGCTGTACTGATCCTCTACAAGTGGTATCAGAGCCAAGGAAAGCTTGTCAAGGACTAACTGCCACAACAAGCAACATTCAAAATGGCCGGCTCCAACATTCATCCACCGAAGTTTGAAGAAGAATTCGCTTGGTGGAAGAAGCGAATGGAGGTATTTTTCAAAATGGATTTTGATATTATGATTACAATGGAATCCGGTTTCGTTTTTCCTAGGGATAAAGAGGGGAAGCCAATAGAAAAGTCAAGATGGACCAAGAGGCAAAGAGAGGAGCACCTTGCAAACTCAAAAGCCAAGCACCATCTATACAATGTGCTTCCTCAACAAGAAATAAATAGAATTGGAGATTGCCTAAGTGCCAAGGAGATGTGGGAGAATCTAGTAGAGCTTCATGAAGACACTTCGGAGGCAAAGCTAGCAAGAAGAGACCTCCTCCGCTCCCAACTTTCAAATATCAAGCTTGAAAAGGGAGAAAAGGTAACTTCCTTACATTCTAGGTTTAAGGAAATTTTGATTGGACTAACAAGTGTAGGTGAAAGGCTCTCCAACCGGGATATGGTAATGAAGGCCATAGATGCCTTTCCCCGGTCCTCAAAGTGGAGCTCCATGGTGGACTCATTCTACATCTCCAAGAATTTAGAAGTAAGCACCTTGGAGGAATTCTTCTCAACCATGGAGCTTCATGAAACAAGACTTGAAGGAATACAAGAAGAGCCTAGAATCCAACCTTCAAGAGGAGTAGCATTCTTGGCAAACAAGGGGAAGAAGAAGATAGAGATCCCCTCCTCCTTCGATGATGAAGCATCCTCCTCCTCCTCAATGGATAGCACGGAAGAAGCGTATATGGTAAGGAGGGTAAGGCGTGCTTTAAAGGGCTTTCATTTTAATAAATCTAATGATAGGAATAGAAGACCAAGGGGGAAAATCATTTGCTACAATTGCCAAGGAGAGGGACACATAAGGGATAATTGTCCCCTCTTGAACAAAAGCAAGGAGGAGAAGAGAAAGAAAGAAGAAAAGAGGAAGAAGAAGGGGAGCAAGAAGAAAAAGGAAGAAGAAAAGAAGGCAAAGGAAAAGGGGAAGGCCAAAGCATTCAAGGCCAAGACATGGGATGACCCTTCCTCATCCTCTTCATCATCATCGGAAGAGGAGAATGCCTTTGTCACCAATTTGGCCTTAATGGCCTTTGATGACTTGGATTGCTCCTCCACCGAAAATGAAGAATCAAACACAAGTGGAGAGAGCTCAAGTGAAGGGGGAGCCTCCTCTACATCCTCATCCGAAGAAGAAGAAGAGGACATGGAGACTATGGTAACAAATCTAACTCCTAAGAAAATAGTTTCCATGGTCTCTAGCTTAACTAGGGATTTATTTAGAGCTAAGAAGAAGAATAAGAGCATGCTAGATCAAATTAAGGATCTAGAAAATAAACTAGAAAAAGCATGCTTAAATGAAAATGAAAATATTTCTTCTAGCTTAAATGATGCATGCTCACATGAATATATGCCATTTAATGTTAGTGATGCATGCATGGATGAAAATAGGGCTTTAAGAGATAAAGTAGATTATTTAACCAAAGCCCTAGAAAAATTTACAATTGGCTCAAACACCTTGAACATGATTATAGGGAGCCAAAGAGCTAGCTTCAATAAGAAAGGCCTAGGATACAAAGAAAAGAAAAATGAAAAGGCCTATAAATGCCTAATTGCTAGGGGACAAGATAAGAAGAAAGTAATTGCTAGGAAATGGATTCCTAAGGAATTTCTAGTGAACCCCATAGGCAAGAATTTGTATTGGGTTCCAAAATCCATCCTTAAGGATTAGAAAAATCCTAGGGTAGTCAACCATATGCAATTGACCTATATCATATTTTGGTTGACTTAGGATGGCGGGACAACATTTTTAAATAGTGTTAGGTGATGATAACGTGCCTATAAATAGTTAATAATGCTTAAATCATGATAATTGATGTAATTGCTATGTATGTTTGCAATCATGATTTATGATTTTGAAATTTGGCACGTCATCATGAGAAATAGGGTTAAATCAGGCTTTAAGTGATAATTTGTTTATTATCATGACATAATACTTAATGCATGATAACAATTCAATGAATACATGTGTTTCATGATCATAATGTGAAATTAATTCATACATGTCTTTATGATCATGAGGATTGTTAGGATGATACTTAACCTTGATAGAATTGCATGAATATAATGGTTATGTATATATAAATACCCTCTAGGATACATCTCACACTCACTATAGGCTACCATGATTGAAAACTTAGCATGGGTGAGATGTTAGGATGATACAAATGTCCACTAATGCCTATGGTATTTAGATGGTTATTTAAGGTATCAAAATAGCAATAATAGACCAATCATGGGGAAGGCTTATGTTTAATTGATAGACATATTGCCCAAAGATCATGGTTGGATATTTCATAGGTTTTCAAAACAATTTCTTAATCTAAAATCTATGTATTCATGTTCTGAAACAATTGGAACCAAAACTAGGTGGTAAACTTTTGATACTAGAATAATCAAAAACCTAGTGGTTTTTAAAGCCTTTGGATTTTTGGCAAATCTCAGAAAATATAATGATTTTTCATAAAAAAAAACTATTTTTCATTGATAGATATACTTAAAAGAAATGTGTTCCCCAAATTTCATGATTTTTCGAATTTTCTAGAATTTTTAATGCATTTCTGAATTTACTCAAAAATCGAATTTACGAAAATAGTTTGCCCGGTCAGTAGTCTGAACGATCATTGGTGGCACGATATTCCCAGTAAAGCTGATTTCAGTTATTAAACAAATTTTTGGTATTTTCCTTCTATTAGACTTGATGTCATGTGCTTATAACATAGTTTTAATCTTTTTGATGGTGTCAAAGGGGGAGAAATAATTGTGTTTAAGTAAATTATGATAGGGGGAGAAATATGTATGGGGAGTTTCATGGATTAAGGGGGAGTTGCATGTTGCTATATCATGTTTATGTTTACATGCTTTCTTACCTTAGAAATTTTTATCAAATGTTTTTACCTAACTTAAACGGATTGCCACACATCAAAAAGGGGGAGATTATTAGGGCAATCTCTTGCCATGATTAGGTTTTGATGTGTGTGGCAAAGGGTTTAAGTTAGGTTGGTATTGTTATTTGATATGTGCGTTGGAGTCTTGCAGGACTTAGTAATTCGCACATGGAGCCTTGGCGGGTTCACCCTCACAACCTCGGTCCTTAAGTCGGTGAAGGATGACTTTGCGGAAGTCGTGCGCTTGGAGCATCCGAGGGACCGCCGGACGAGATGACTTGAAGTGAAGCCAAGGAAGCATACTTCGGAGGCAAGAGACACGAAGGAGCATTGTAGAGTCGTGCGCTTGATGCTGTTGAGGGACGTGGCCATGAACGAAGAGAGCTTCGGCGAGGGACTTCGAGTGAGATGAGAGAATGAGTGAAATGTAAGTAGCTCATTAGGTGAACTTGGCCGAATAGCTAAGTGTCGGAGACTTGACCGCAAGGGTTAAGGTTTACCCGACCGTCGAAAGCTCAAACTTATGTTAAGTTTGAGTTTCACATGGCACCAGTCGACTGCCATGTAATGGCGATCGCTTCCGAGTCGAGTGGGTTTGACGGTATCCGATGATGGGTTTATGCCAGGTGATCGGCTACGGAATGGCAATCGCCGCTAAAAGATGTCGCGAACCGCAGATCGCTCGTAGTCGATCGACGATCGACTACGGAGGCGCAGCGATCGACGCCAAGTGTTCCATTAGACTACAAGCGGTCGGGATCCGACGCGTGTTCGGAGGCCGCTAGTAGTGGCACGATCGCCAAGGGCGCAATGATCGGTAGTGGCGCCAACGGAAGAAATCAGCCCTCTCTATAAAGAGAGGGTGTGAGCCTTTGAGAGGCTAATGCTTATGCTCTAAGTGATCTTCCTAGTGCCCCACAAGCTTTAAACTCTTCTTACTTGTCTTTACTTAAATCTTATTGTAAGAAGAGTGCTTCGTTCGGTTACGTATTGCTGGACCTTTAGCTTGGTCAAAAGGGAGAGACCATTAGATCGTGGTTTGTGGAGTGATTCAGGGGCGAATCGGGGCCGTGGATTAGCAGTCTGTAGTGAACCACGTTACACCATCTTGTTAGCGTTTGATTTCTTGTATTTCTATTTGCTTATCTTGCTTTATTGTTTCCGTTGCACTAATCTCTTTGTAGACGAGCAAATACCGACATCCATCGTAAGAGGGCTATTCATCCCCCTCTAGCCGGCCGTACCGATCCTCTACATGGTGTACATGGATTCCATCTCGGATCTCATGGCCTCTAGCCATTTCTCAGAGTCTAGGCTCATCATAGCTTCTTGATAGGAGGTAGGCTCATTCTCAATGAGCATAACCTCATCATGGTCAGACAAGAGAAATGAGTATCTCTTAGACTGATGACGTACCCTATCAGACCTGCGAAGAGGTAGGTCTACCTGAATAGGTGGTTGTTCCACAACTCTTTGTGTAACAACCTCATCACCCACAACACTTTGTGGTTCCTGTTCAACCTCCATCAAGGCCTCAGTGCTATGGTCCTTATCTTGAATTTCTTCAAGATCAAACGTACTCCCACTAGTTTTTCTAGAAACAAAATCCCTTTCTAGAAAAACCCCAGTCTTTGCCACAAACACTTTGTGCTGACTGGGAATGTAGATGTAATATCCCTTCGTGTCCTTGGGATATCCAAAATAATAACACCTATCGGATTTGGGTCCCAGTTTGTCTGAGACTTGACATCGAACGTAAGCCTCACAACCTGAAATCTTCATGAAAGACATCTTGGGATTTCTCCCTGTCCATATCGTATATGGTTTCTTTATCACAGCCTTGGATGGTACATGGTTAAGGGTAAAGGCTGCTGTGTCTAGAGCATATCCCCAAAAGCATATAAGAAGATCTGTGTGACTCATCATAGATCGTACCATATCTAATAGGGTACGATTCCTTCTTTCGGATACACCATTCCACTGTGGTGTTCTAGGAGGAGTGAGTTGGGATAGAATCTCACACTCAGCTAGATAGTCACGAAACTCATGGCTAAGATATTCACCACGTCGATCTAATCGAAGTATCTTAATACTCTTGCCAAGCTGGTTTTGTACTTCATTCTTGAATTCTTTGAACTTTTCAAAGGATTCTGATTTATGTGTCATGAGATACACATAACCATATCTACTGAAGTCATCAGTAAATGTAATGAAGTACCTGTAACCACCTCTAGCTGCAACATTGAAAGGGCCACATACATCAATATGTATAAGTCCTAACAAGTCTGTTGCTCTTTCGCTGTGTCTACTAAAGGGAGTCTTGGTCATCTTGCCTAAAAGGCAAGACTCGCATGTCTCATATGATTCAAAATCAAATGAGTCTAGCAGCCCATCCTTATGGAGCTGAGATAAGCGACTCTCATTTATGTGACCTAAGCGACAATGCCAGAGATAGGTTTGGTTCAACTCATTTGACTTGAACCTTTTGGTACTTATGTTATAGATGGGGCTCTCTAAGTCTAGAAAGTAGAGTCCGTTCATTAGATGTGCACTACAATAGGACATATCATTTAAATAAACTGAACAATATTTGTTCTTTATTATAAATGTAAATCCTTTCTTGTCCAAACAAGAAACCGAAATTATGTTCTTAGTTAAGGCAGGCACATAACAACATTCATCTAATTCTAGTACAAGCCCGGAGGCGAGATAGATCATAAGTTCCTACTGACAGCTTGGCTTCATTGCCTACTCGTAGGTCCACCTCGCCCTTTATCAATGCCCTGCTATTTCTCAGCGCCTGCACATTGGTACAAATGTGAGATGCACATCCGGTATCAAATACCCATGATGAAGAAATAGATAGATTGACTTCTATAATATTTATACTTGAAGTAGAAGTCTCACTTCTCTTCTTCTTAAGATCTTCCAGGTATGCTTTGCAATTACGCTTCCAGTGTCGACTTCCTTGCGGTGGAAGCAAGCCCCTTCCTTGGCCACCCCTCCTTTGGGTTTAAGTTCTTTGCCTTTGCCCTTGGCTTGAGACTTTCCCTTACCTTTAGGCTTTCCCTTGCCTTTCTTCTTTTGCACCATCAAAATAGAGTCAGATTTTCCCTTCTTAAGGTTGAGCTCAGCAGTTCTCAACATGCTGAGCATCTCAGGCAGTGGCTTATCAATTTCATTCATGTTGTAATTCATGACAAATTGATTGTAGCTTTGTGGCAAAGACTGCAAGATCAAGTCAGTGGCCAGCTCTTGGCCAAGTGGGAATCCCAATCTCTGTAGGTTTTCTACGTACCCAATCATCTTGAGTACGTATGAACCTACGGGAGTCCCATCTTGCATTTTGGACCCAAACAATGCCTTAGAGACTTCATATCTCTCGTGCCTTGCTTGTCCTTGATATAGTTGACGAAGATGTTCAACCATATCATAAGCATTCATGAACTCGTGTTGCTTCTGAAGCTCAGAGTTCATGGTCGCGAGCATTAGACATGACACATCTAATGTATCATCTTAATGCTTCTTGTAAGCATCTTTGTCAGCTTGCGAGGCAGTGGAAGGAGGTGCCTTCAGAATGGCCTGCTCCAGGACATATAGTTTTCTTTCTTGGGTGAGAACGATTCTCAGGTTCCTGTACCAGTCCAGGAAATTTGCTCCATTGAGCTTGTCCTTCTCAAGGATAGAACACAGGGAGAGAGTGTTCGTGTTTGTCGACATAGTTATCTACAACATACACAATGCAAAAAATTAATATCATATTCTTTTTATCATTTAATTAGGCCTTTAATCAAATGATACTCCCACTGAATTATAGGAATTTTGTAGAATCGAGTTATGGATGTGGTCAAACCACATTACTAGATTCATACAAACTAGCTATAATTCCTGCGGGACAAGATCCATATCATACTAAGCCTTGAGTTAGCTTTGGCTAAATTACCCAAGACTTAGTATGATCGGTGGGTAACACATTACCGATTACATCTCTATGCAACTCTTGTTTATAGGATCAAGACCCACATTTACAAAAGACCTTGAGTTAACTTTGGCTAAATTGCCCAAGATTTAGTGTAAATGCGATCTTATCCTATCTTTCCAACGGTTGGAGTATGCCTATAGTTCTACTCGATCCAATTGAGTTAACTAGTTTTACTCAATCTAATTAAGCTTACTCTAACCTAAGCCGTGATAGGCGGGACCAAGATTGTCCCTCCGCACCCTACCAAGATAATATGCATTGCTCTGCTTTGGCAGATTCAACAACTACAAATGATCGAGGTAGTGATGGGTATCAAGGACTTGGTAGGCATTTTCGAGTTGATTCGATTAAGATCTAATCTAATCGTAATGTGTATCATATAGGCCTTTATTATCCTACACTAGCTTGCATCACATACATACAAGCGTTATTCTAGCATGCATCATATACATACAAGAAAAATATCCTAGCATGCATCATATACATACAAGCATTATTCTACTAGCATGCATCACATACATACAAGCATAATAGAATATATATATATATATATATATATATATATATATATATATATATATATATATATATATATATCTCAACATATACACATATATATAAATTAATTGTGATTAGGTCATGGCTCTACTACGATCTTCTCAAGCCAATGAGAAGATCGGACGGTCAACCTAGGGTTAGCGGCTTCTCCAAGCGCCTCCTTTGACCGCCATGTGTCGTCGGCACCCTTCTCGTAACTCCGTCTAGAAGTGGACCTTCCACTGCTCCATTTTGTACATTATAAACATGAAACTCGAGTTAAATTTGAGTCTAAAACTATTTACAACTAGAATTTTATAAAGAAGAGGCACGACACGCAGGTCGCATACCATATACAACAAGCACAATCACAAAAACGGCATGCAGGCCGTATTATGAATTACAACACATTAACGTCCAATCATATTGGGGTTCTTGGGCCATGGCCATCACAGAATTATACATAATACTAAATTATGTATTTTACAAAAAATTTCTATAATTTTTCCTATTTTATTTTTCAATTTTATGAGTCACCTCTCCGTAACGGTCCCGCTAAGTGGTTTCCGAGCACGATCGCGGGACAATGCCCCTTTCGGGGATAGGGGCAGCGCCCCTACTCGCAAAGATAAACTTTGCGAGTGTCCCTACTAGATCTTACAGCGACTTAATTCGCTGTCCCAAAAACCTAAAGCGAGAACTCGCCGTTTCAGAGAGTTTTTCTCAGTGGTTGAAACCTACAAGTGTCCCAACACTCGTTGCTTCGACTCTTCGAGAAAAATACCTAAAAAATTCTATAAAAATAGAAAATTTACAGAAACTTAAAAATCTGTAATTTTTATATCTAATACAAAAACTACAAATATGAAACACATACATGCTTCGAACCTGGCTCTGATACTACTGTTGGGATTTTCCGAGCCGCAAAAATAGCTTTTTGTGTTGCGGAAACCTCGGAAGCCCGGCCACGGATCCGTGCAAGGATATAAAAATAAAACATGTATGTGTTTAAAGATCCTAGATCTACAAGATGAGAGCATTACCCACGTAGCGACGCCCTTCGCTTATCCCGCTCGTCCAAAAGCTTTGTCGGAACTCAAGAGTCTCAAGTGAACACTCATCTATTGGTATCCACACAGACAAATGGTGGAGAAACACAACCTAGAGTGTGATAGCACTCATGGAAGTTTCGGACAAGGAGGTTGGGAGAGCTTGAGAGAAAGAAGATCCAAGGAAGAAGAAGATAGAGTTACACACCAAAATCAATTCTCATCTAATGAGAAGTGGCCGGGCACTTCAATGGGTGGGGGTTACATGCATGCATATAACTCCAAGAGCCAATGGCTCATGGTCTCCCTCATGAAGTGGCACCACATGATAAGTCCATGATGATGTGGAACATAATCATTGGCCGACTCCCATGCCAAGTCACCATGACATGGCAATTGGTCAAGTCAAAATTGACCATTCATCTTCCCTCTCAAGTCAAGTCAAACTTGACCTCTTATCTCCCATGGTTGATCAAATCTAACCCACTGAATTATAGGAATTTTGTAGAATCGAGTTATGGATGTGGTCAAACCACATTACTAGATTCATACAAACTAGCTATAATTCCTGCGGGACAAGATCCATATCATACTAAGCCTTGAGTTAGCTTTGGCTAAATTACCCAAGACTTAGTATGATCGGTGGGTAACACATTACCGATTACATCTCTATGCAACTCTTGTTTATAGGATCAAGACCCACATTTACAAAAGACCTTGAGTTAACTTTGGCTAAATTGCCCAAGATTTAGTGTAAATGCGATCTTATCCTATCTTTCCAACGGTTGGAGTATGCCTATAGTTCTACTCGATCCAATTGAGTTAACTAGTTTTACTCAATCTAATTAAGCTTACTCTAACCTAAGCCGTGATAGGCGGGACCAAGATTGTCCCTCCGCACCCTACCAAGATAATATGCATTGCTCTGCTTTGGCAGATTCAACAACTACAAATGATCGAGGTAGTGATGGGTATCAAGGACTTGGTAGGCATTTTCGAGTTGATTCGATTAAGATCTAATCTAATCGTAATGTGTATCATATATGCATTAAGGCCTTTATTATCCTACACTAGCTTGCATCACATACATACAAGCATTATTCTAGCATGCATCATATACATACAAGAAAAATATCCTAGCATGCATCATATACATACAAGCATTATTCTACTAGCATGCATCACATACATACAAGCATAATAGAATATATATATATATATATATATATATATATATATATATATATATATATATATATATATATATATATATATCTCAACATATACACATATATATAAATTAATTGTGATTAGGTCATGGCTCTACTACGATCTTCTCAAGCCAATGAGAAGATCGGACGGTCAACCTAGGGTTAGCGGCTTCTCCAAGCGCCTCCTTTGACCGCCATGTGTCGTCGGCACCCTTCTCGTAACTCCGTCTAGAAGTGGACCTTCCACTGCTCCATTTTGTACATTATAAACATGAAACTCGAGTTAAATTTGAGTCTAAAACTATTTACAACTAGAATTTTATAAAGAAGAGGCACGACACGCAGGTCGCATACCATATACAACAAGCACAATCACAAAAATGGCATGCAGGCCGTATTATGAATTACAACACATTAACGTCCAATCATATTGGGGTTCTTGGGCCATGGCATATACTAAATTATGTATTTTACAAAAAATTTCTATAATTTTTCCTATTTTTTTTTTCAATTTTATGAGTCACCTCTCCGTAACGGTCCCGCTAAGTGGTTTCCGAGCACGATCGCGGGACAATGCCCCTTTCGGGGATAGGGGCAGCGCCCCTACTCGCAAAGATAAACTTTGCGAGTGTCCCTACTAGATCTTACAGCGACTTAATTCGCTGTCCCAAAAACCTAAAGCGAGAACTCGCCGTTTCAGAGAGTTTTTCTCAGTGGTTGAAACCTACAAGTGTCCCAACACTCGTTGCTTCGACTCTTCGAGAAAAATACCTAAAAAATTCTATAAAAATAGAAAATTTACAGAAACTTAAAAATCTGTAATTTTTATATCTAATACAAAAACTACAAATATGAAACACATACATGCTTCGAACCTGGCTCTGATACTACTGTTGGGATTTTCCGAGCCGCAAAAATAGCTTTTTGTGTTGCGGAAACCTCGGAAGCTCGGCCACGGATCCGTGCAAGGATATAAAAATAAAACATGTATGTGTTTAAAGATCCTAGATCTACAAGATGAGAGCATTACCCACGTAGCGACGCCCTTCGCTTATCCCGCTCGTCCAAAAGCTTTGTCGGAACTCAAGAGTCTCAAGTGAACACTCATCTATTGGTATCCACACAGACAAATGGTGGAGAAACACAACCTAGAGTGTGATAGCACTCATGGAAGTTTCGGACAAGGAGGTTGGGAGAGCTTGAGAGAAAGAAGATCCAAGGAAGAAGAAGATAGAGTTACACACCAAAATCAATTCTCATCTAATGAGAAGTGGCCGGGCACTTCAATGGGTGGGGGTTACATGCATGCATATAACTCCAAGAGCCAATGGCTCATGGTCTCCCTCATGAAGTGGCACCACATGATAAGTCCATGATGATGTGGAACATAATCATTGGCCGACTCCCATGCCAAGTCACCATGACATGGCAATTGGTCAAGTCAAAATTGACCATTCATCTTCCCTCTCAAGTCAAGTCAAACTTGACCTCTTATCTCCCATGGTTGATCAAATCTAACCACTTGATTCAAGTCAATTTGATTTAATGAATCTCTATTCATTAATTTAAATTGACTCAATGAATCAAATCTAAATTAGACTCATTCAACACTTGAATCAAATTGAGTCTAACTCAATTAGACTAATTTGGATTACTCTTAATCCAATTTGGTTCATCCCATGAACCTAATCCTCATGGTTCATCATATGAACCTAATCTCCATCTAATTTCTTTTTGTGTGTGACCCAATAGGTTCTTGTAACATTGGCAATGTCCCTAAACCGATTTAGGAACATAAGCAATGAGCGGTATCTAGCAACACATCATTGCTACCCAAGTTACAAGAATGTTGAGCTCCAACATCACCTTTGTGACTACTAATTGTGACTCTCACAATATGTGACAATGTCTCTCTATCCTTGACATCTAGATTGACTAATTGAGGCATAGACCATGTCATCCTCGGTACAATCTATATCTTGAACTCCAAGTAGACTCACTCTAATCAAATGATCTCAATATCTCATATTTGTTAGGGCAATCTCTTACCATTATTAGGTTTTGATATGTGTTGAAAAGGGCTTAAGTTAGTTTGTTATGTTGATTTGATATGTGTGTTGAAGTCGTGCAGGACTTAGTAATTCGCACATGGAGCCGTGGCGAGTTTCACATCTCATGACTCGGTCCTTGAGTCGGTGAAGGATTGCTTTGCGGAAGCCGTGTGCTTGGAGCATCCGAGGGACTGCGCGGACGAGAAGCTTGGAGTGAAGCCGGAGGAAGTAGACTTCGAGGCAAGAGACGCGAAGGAG
This sequence comes from Wurfbainia villosa, assembly GCA_025175895.1. Lineage (NCBI taxonomy): Eukaryota > Viridiplantae > Streptophyta > Magnoliopsida > Zingiberales > Zingiberaceae > Wurfbainia > Wurfbainia villosa. Next base: position 27,337,524 of record CM046000.1, on the reverse strand, counting down.
CATTACAGAGCCGTGTGCCTAATGCTGCCGAGGGACGTGGCCGAGAACGAAGAGAACTTCGAAGGCAAGGGACTCCGAGGGATGAGAGTGAGCGAATGTAACCCGGGAAGGGGTAGTAGCTCGTAGGTGAAACTTGACCATTTGGCTAAGTGTCGGATGGGATTTCCCGACACCAGTCGACTGCCATGGAATGGAAGTCGACTGCTTTGAGTCGATTGGGTTCGACTGGTGTCTGACTCATGGGCATTTGGCCCAAGCAATCGACTGCTGTCGACATCAATCGACTGCCAAGGGATGACAGTCGACTGATGTCACTGTGCACGGGCATAGAGTGGAGTCGACCTCGTTGAGGACTCGACTGATCGAGCACCAGTCGACTGATGGTACCATCAGTCGACTGATGCCAATACCGTTGGATGGAATCCAACGTGGAAAGCGCAGATTATTGGGCAGCTGCTCACGGGATCGGTCGGTGTCGAGGGCATCATCGACTTATCCTGTGTCAACGCTTTCTTACTTGTTTTAATTCCATTCTATTGTAAGAAGAGAGATTGTAAAGAGGTTACCTCCACCTAGCTTTGTGCAAAGGAGAGATCTAGTGGATAGATTGCGGAGTGATTCACCGTGGACGAATCGGACCGTGGATTAGCGGCGTAGCCATGAACCACGTTATATCTTCTTTGTTAGCGTTTGTATTTTATTTTATTGCTTTGTCTTTATTGTTTATGCTTCCGCTTGCGCTAACGATTGTGTAGACGAGCAAACGAAAGAGAGAATTCCGACATTCATCATAAGAGGGCTATTCACCCCCCTCTAGCCGACCGTCCCGATCTCCCAACAAGTGGTATCAGAGCAAGGTTGCTTGTCAAGGACTAACCGCCGCAACAAGCAATTCATCAAAAGATGGCCGGCTCGAACATTCATCCGCCGAAGTTTGAAGGGGAATTCGCTTGGTGGAAGAAGCAAATGGAGGTATTCTTCGAAATCGACTTCGAAATTCTATTAATAATGGAAAACGGTTTCGAGTTGCCTATGAATGAAAATGGGGAGCCATTGGAGAAATCGAGATGGAGCAAAAGGCAAAGAGAGGAGTATTTGGCCAACTCGAAGGCCAAGCACCACCTATACAATGTACTCCCTCAACAAGAAGTCAACCGGATAGGAGAGTGTGCTAGTGCCAAAGAAATGTGAGAGAAATTGATAGAGATCCATGAAGGCACATCGGAGGCAAAGCTAGTAAGGAGAGATGTCCTTCTCTCCCAATTGTCCAATATCAAACTCGAAAAGGGAGAGAAGGTAAAATCCCTACACTCTAGATTTAAGGAAATTCTAACCGGCTTGACAAGTGTAGGTGAAAAGCTCTCCAACCGGGATATGGTAATGAAGGCCATAGATGCTTTTCCCCGGTCCTCAAGATGGAGCTCTATGGTGGACTCATTTTACATCTCCAAGAACTTAGAAGTGAGCACCTTAGAGGGGTTCTTCTCAACAATGGAGCTCCACGAAACAAGGCTTGAGGGAATACAAGAAGAGCCAAGAATCCAACCCTCAAGAGGAGTAGCATTGATGGCAAATAAGGGGAAGAAGAAGATGGAGATCCTCTCCTCCTCCGATGATGAAGCATCCTCATCCTCCTCCATGGATAGCATAGAAGAAGCATATATGGTAAGGAGGGTAAGACGTGCTTTAAAAGGTTTTCATTTTAATAAATATAATGATAGGAGGAGAAGACCAAGAGGAAAGGTGATTTGTTACAATTGCCAAGGAGAGGGACATATAAGGGATAATTGTCCCCTCCTAAACAAGAGCAAGGAAGAAAGAAAGAAGAAAGAAGAAAATAAGAAGAAAAAGGGGAGCAAGAAGAAAGAGGAGAAGAAGGCAAAGGAAAAGGAGAAAGCTAAGGCATTCAAAGCAAAGACATGGGATAACCTTTCTTCCTCTTCTTCATCTGAAGAAGAGGAACAAGTGTATTCCAACCTTACATTGATGGCCTTCGATGACTTGGATTGCTCCTCCACCGAAAATGAAGAATCAAGCTCAAGTGGAGAGAGCTCAAGTGAAGGGGGAGGCTCTACATCCTCCTCATCCGAAGAAGAAGAAGAGGACATGGAAACTATGGTAACAAATCTAACTCCTAAGAAAATAGTTTTCATGGTTTCTAGCTTAACTAGGGATTTATTTAGAGCTAAGAAGAAGAACAAAAGCATGCTAGATCAAATTAAGGACTTAGAAAATAAACTAGAAAAAGCATGCTTAAATGATGATAATATTTCTTCTAGCTTAAATGATGCATGCTCACATGATAACTATATGCCTTTGAATGTTAGTGATGCATGTATAGAAGAAAATAGGGCTTTAAGAGAGAAAGTAGATTATTTAACCAAAGCCCTAGAAAAATTTACAATTGGCTCAAATACATTGAACATGATAATTGGGAGCCAAAGGGCTAGCTTTAACAAAAAGGGCCTAGGTTATAAAGAAAAGAAAAATGAAAATGCCTACAAATGCCTAATAGCTAGGGGACAAGATAAGAAGAAAGTAATAGCTAGGAAATGGATCCCCAAGGAATACTTAGTGAACCCAATAGGAAAGAACTTATTTTGGGTTCCAAAATCCATCCTTAAGGGTTAGGATAACCCTAGGGTAGTCAACCATATGGACTTGACCTATATCATATTTTTGGTTGACTTAAGATGGCGGGACAACATTTTTAATAGTGTTGGGTGATGATAACGTTCCCATAAATAGATAATAATGCATAAATCATGATGATTAATGTAATTGTTACACATGTTTGCAATCATGATTTATGATATTGATATTTGGCACATAATCATGGGAAATAGGTTTGAATCATGCTTTAGGTGATACTTTGTTTATTATCATCATATAATACCTAATGCATGATTATTATTTGATGAATACATGTGTTTCATGATCATAATGTAGAACTAATTGATATATGCCTTTATGATCATGAGGATTGTTAGGTTGATACTTAACCTTGATAGAATTGTATGAATATAATGGTTAAGTATATACAAATACCCCCTAAGATGCATCTCACACTCACCATAGGCTACTTTGATTGAAAACTTAGCATGGGTGAGATGTTAGGATGATACAAATGTCCACTAATGCCTATGGCATTTAGATGGTCATTTAAAGTATCAAAATAGCAATAATAGACCAATCATAGGGAAGGCTTATGTTTAACTCATAGACATATTGCCCAAAGATCATGGTTGGATATTTCATATGTTTTCAAAACAATTTCTTACTTTAAAATCTATGTATTCATGTTTTGAAACAATTGGATGCAAAACTAGGTGTTAAACTTGATACAAGAATGATCAAAAACTTAGTAGTTTTTAAACCTTTTGGATTTTTGGCAAATACGTGAAAATATAATGATTTTTCATGAAGATCTATTTTTCACTGATAAAGAATCTTACAAGAAATATGTTCCCAAAATTTCATGATTTTTTAAATTTTCTAGAATTTTTAATGCATTTCTGAAATTCGGTCCGAAAATCAGGAATTCCTGAAAACCTTGTGCCAGTCGACTGGTAGTCTGAACCAGTCGACTGGTGACCTGATATTCCGAATAGTAAAGGCTGATTTCAGGTTTTAAAAGAATTTTTGGTGTTTTTCTCCTATTAGACTTGATGTCATGAGTTTATAACTTAGTGTTAATCTTTTTGATGGTGTTAAAGGGGGAGAAATAATTATGTTTAAGTAAATTGTGATAGGGGGAGAGAATTTGTAGAGAGAGTTTCATGGATTAAGGGGGAGTTGCATGTTGCTATATCATGTTTATGTTTACATGCTTTCTTACCTTAGAAATTTTTATCAAATGTTTTTACCTAACTTAAACGGATTGTCACACATCAAAAAGGGGGAGATTGTTAGGGCAATCTCTTGCCATGATTAGGTTTTGATGTGTGTGGCAAAGGGCTTAAGTTAGTTTGTTATGTTGATTTGATATTGTTGGAATGTATACTGAAAGCCTAGCTATTTTTGTATGAATATTTTATTTTGAAATAAGAATCACATGATCATTATTTGCATTTTATATATTCATTATATATGTGTGCATATTGTCTAATATTTTACATTGTAGATAACATGGTGCTTGGTGTGGCACAGAAGATCATGTTATCAGTACCTTGTAAAATATAAGTAGAGACTCACAACCAAGATGGTTTTGGACAAACCATTGGCATGGTTGTAGTGTAGCTTGGTATTGTTTTATCTTGAACATAGAGTTACACTAGTACACTTAGGTGTATTGAGTAGGACTGACATAGAGGTGATTCAATTTAGTACTGACTACATAATTGAATCGGACCTCGGATATTATGTTGTACATGCTCTTAATCCCGATATAATAACAGGCACATGTACTTAATGTTTATTTCTTTGATTTACCAGTGGGTGAGATTTAGATGGATTAAATCAATATGCTCGGTAAGTTGGAAAATAATATTATTTACATGGTGTGACGTTGATTATAGGAGGAAACCGTGTCCTATATATTAGGTTGATGATGTCCCCTTGAGGAGCTCATAAGGTTCATCATGTAAACCCAGCTGGTTGACTTAGTCAACATGATGATAAGGTTGAGTGGTACTACTCGAGGAATTAGATGTTAATTAATTAATGGTCAGTAAATCAATTAATTGACGGACATTCGATATCTTAAACACGGGGAGATTAATGTACAAATAATATATGGAGCCCATATTGATTTATGGGGGTTGGTGAGGTAGTTCAATGATGATCCTCTAGTGGAATGGAACATCATTGATGGATCAAGTTTGTGTGGTTCCGATCCATCGGGTGGCCAAGACCCAACTCCTCCTTATGGTCCCTATCGTAGCCTAATATAATCCTTGTGAAGCCTAGATCCAAGAATGTAAAACAAAACCTAGAACCAACGGTTGGGATTAAATCCCTAGATCCGATGGTTGGATGAAACCCTAGAACCAACGGTTGGAATTAAATCCCTAGATCCGATGGTTAGGATGAAATCCTAGAATCGACGGTTGGGATTAGATCCTTAGATCCGACGGTTGGGATAAAACCCTAGATCCGACGGTTGGGATGAAACCTTAGATCCGACGGTTGGGATGAAATCCTAGATCCGATGGTTGGGATTAAACCCTAGATCCTACGGTTGGGATAAAACCCTAGATCCGACGGTTGGGATGAAACCTTAGATCCGAAGGTTGGGATGAAATCCTAGATCCGATGGTTGGGATTAAACCCTAGATCCGACGGTTGGGATAAAACCCTAGATCCGAAGGTGGAGATTAAATCCCTAGATCCGACGGTGGAGATTAAAGGAGGCTTAAGCCCTATTCTATAAATAGAGGGCTAGGGTTGTGCGGCAATGGTAATCAAGAAATTGGAGTTAGGGTTTGGCTCATCCTCAAGTGGGCGGCTAGGGTTCATTGGGCGGCTAGGGTTTTGGAGAAAAGAAGTGGGCGGCAACCTCCTTCCTTCAAGTTGATTGCCGGCGCCCATCCTCCTCCATCAACACTTGGCCGGCGCCCATCCTAGAGGTCTTTCCCTTCTTCCTTGGCCGGCGGTTCTCCTTCCATTGGTGGTCGGCTCTTCTCCTCCTCCCTATTCTCCATAGTGGCCGGCGGCAACACCTCTTGAAGTTGGCCGGCGAATCATCCAATCGTTCCTTGACCGGCGGTTGCACCAAGTTCCATAATTTGGTGGCCGGTTCTAGATAGGAAAGGTATTTGTGTTTCTTCTCTTTGTTCGCAGCGGACAAGGTAGAGAAGAAAGCGATCTAGAAGGCTTCTACTCGTGGAGGAACTTCGTCCACACGTCGTCCACGAGAAGGATAGGACATACGATAGAAGATCGTAAGGTATAAAGTTAATTTAACTTTATTTACAGATCTGAATATGTTCTTTAATATTTTGATTATGCATGTGTGTGTATGAATATATGTTGTATAATCATGGACCCCGAAGACAAACACAAAAACCGGCGATCCATCCGTCGTCTCTTCCGCGGCTAACCAACTAGAAGAGTTGTGTTGCTTGAACAACTAGTTTGTTCAAGTTACCACTCAAGTTGTTAGCATGACGATGAATAGGTTGTGCTAAGGAAGCTCATCCCATCCGGATTAATTCTTTCATTAGTGAAAATTTTAATCCGAGGACATGGGAGTTAATGAGCCTCCGAAGCATCCACCCATCAATTGGTATCAGAGCCACAGGTTTTCGGTTTTGTGTGTTTAGGATTCGGTTAATTTTTTATGCATTTTTCATATATTATATGTGTCGGATAATAGTAGGATATGCGTAGTTTAACTCTTTGGTTGCAGGCATAAGATCCGACTATTATGGCCATGTGTGTGTATGTGAATGGATGTGTGTAAAAATTTATTATTTGAATCCTCGGGGTTGACGAGGCTAGATTAGTATTTAATTTTTGTAATTAAATACGGCATTGTTTAGCCGATCATTTTAGTTTACTTTCGATCTAGATTATTTGTACACTCCTTCGTGGAGTATAGGATCGATGGATGTAAATAAAATGATTTATCTCGGCTCGGAACTCTTTGGTGACTTGCGCACGGGAAAAGATGGAGTGGACGAGGTGGCGACACGAGGGGATGCATATTGGAGGACAATGCCAAAATAGTTGGAAAAATTCTGTTTTTTCCATATTTATTGCTTATTTGTTTTATATGCTTGTTGTGTATGTTTAAAATTCCTCGATTGCAATTTACTAAGTGGGAGAGGGATATTTTAATTAATTCCCGCGGCCTCCATTACAATTTGACGTGTGATGCAAACAAACTTGTGTGTTGGCTCTGAGTGCCTTCCTCCCTGTGGACGGGTTTGTTTGCGGATCACTAGGTCAAATAATGGTTATAGGAAATTATCTAGGAGCATGTGTACTTCCACAGCGGTAAGGCACATAATTCGAAATAATTTCCTTAGTATCGTGTAATGGTGCACACTTAGATACAAATAAAGGTATCCTCCCCATCGGAGTCACTGCTTTTATTTGTAGGGCCAAAGAGGAACCAACTATTAATTTTATTTGTCAAAAAGTAAGGTTGACAAGATAATAAAATTAATGGGTAAAACCTCCTCTTACAAATGTAGAATTCGTATACGTCCACACTGCGTGGCATGCGACATTCTCGGTGCTTTGAGGTGTTGGTTGATTTCGGGATTTTATTGTTTTGAGGAATCAATAATATTTGAAATCTAATATTTTGATCATTGTGATTTTTAGGATTTTCAAATGGCTTTCAACCCACTTGCTGTGATTTTAAAAGAAAAGAAACTTACTGGTCAAAACTATATTGATTGGAAAAGAAACCTGGATATTGTCCTAACTGCGGAGGAGTACAAATTTGTACTTTTCGAGGTCTGTCCTCCTAAGCCCTCAGATGACTCTGATGAAAAGGAGATAGAACGTTATAAGAAATGGAATGGGTTATGCATGAGACGGGCGCTGTTACATTTTTGGCATCTATGTCAAATGTGTCAGAACATCAAGATCGTGCCATAGCCACGCTATGACATGATGTTCAATCTCAAGGAACTTTTCGGACATCAGAGTAGGGCGGCTAGGCAGGAGGCTATGAGAAACTTGATGACGACTTCCATGGTCGAGGGAACACTCGTTAGGGATCATGTTCTCAAGATGATGGCTCATCTTAATGAGATGGAAGTCCTAGGAGCTGAGATCAATGGGGAAACCCAGGTCGATATCATTCTTCAGTCTCTGCCTAGGAGTTTTGAGCAGTTCCGCCTCAACTACAACATGAACAAAAGGTTGTATTCGTTGGCGGAGCTTCTGATAGAACTCCAGGCGGCAGAGGGGATTTTTCGTCAGAGTGCTCAAGCCATGGTCGCTGTAAGGTTTCTTCCTCTAAACCGAAAGGTAAGAAGAAGAAGAAGCAAGGTGGAGCGAAGAAGGTGGCAACAGTGGCCTCAGCAGAGTGAAGAAGCCGAAAGGCAAGTGCTTCACTTGCAAGCAGACTGGACATTGGAAGGCGGACTGTCCTCGCCGAAAGAACAAAGGTATATCTTCTTGTTTAGTTGTTGAAACATGTTTAGAGGTGTTATCTACCAGTGCCTGGTGTGTAGATACAGGAGCCACTGATCATGTCTGCAATACTTTGCAGGGGTTCCAGGAAACCCGACGACTAGCTGAGGGAGAGATTACCGTCTTCATGGGCAATGCTTCAAAGGTGGCGCTATTGCGTGGGAGACGCTTTATTTATCTTTTGATAGGAATAAATTTTTGGTTTTGAGAAATTGCCTTTATGTACCTACTTTTAGAAAGAATTTAATTTGTTTCTAAATTGTTTTTGGATGGATATTCTGCTTTTTAATGACAAGGTGGTTATAAAAGGAATAGGAGATTATCTGCTCGTACATTGGTTGGCAATTTATATACTATTGAACCAAAAACTCCCACGATGCAAATAGAAGTAAATAACTCATCTTCTAAATCTAATAAGAGAAAAGAACCTTCAAGAATGAACCAAACATATCTTTGGCATCTAAGGCTTGGTCATATTAACCTAAGTAGAATTCAAAGGTTGATAGGTGATGGACCTTTGGGTTCATTAGTGGTGGAGGATCTCCCAACTGCGAATCTTGCTTGGAAGGTAAATGACCAAGAGGCCTTTTAAGGCCAAGGGTATAGAGCCAAAGATGTGTTAGAATTGGTTCATTCTGATTTGTGCGGTCCTATGTCTATCCAGTAAGAGGTGGCTTTGAATGCCGTCTAATTTATAGACGATTATTCAAGGTATGGATACATTTACTTGATGCGCGCAAAGTCCAATGCTTTGACAAGTTCAAAGAATTCAAGGTGATGTGGAGAACCGTCAAGGTAAAAGTATCAAGACATTACGATCCGATCGTGGTGGCGAGTACCTCTTGGGAGAGTTTAGGAGTTACTTATCGGAGGTCGATTCAATCCCAATTGTGCGCACTGCACACACCCTAGAATGGTGTAGCGGAGCGAAGGAACAGGACTCTTATGGAGATGGTCGGATCTATGATGAGTTATTCGAGTTACCCGATTCTTCGGGGTTTGCTCGAAACAAAGAAGACACATTCTGAACTTGGTTCCATCTAAGTCAGTAACCTCTACTCCCACAGAGTTGTGGACTAGGCGAAAGCCTAGTCTAAGACATATTCGGATTTGGGGTAGTCCAGCACATGTGCTGAAGGGAGATGCTGGTAAGTTGGAATCTCGTACAGAAGTGCGCTTTTTTGTTGGCTACCCTAAGGGAACGAAGGGTGGTTTATTCTATAGTCCTAGAGATCAGAAGGTGATCGTGAGTACGAATGTCAGATTTCTAGAGAAAGACTATGTGATGAACCACAAGCCCATGAGTAGGATTGTTCTTGAGGAGATGACAGGGGAAGTCCCGACTTCAGTACCACAGGTACAAGAGGAGACACCACAAGTCACTGCACCGCGTGTCACAAAACATACACAGGAGGCACCTCGTCGTAGTGGGAGGGTTGTTAGACAACCCGAGAGATTCATGTTTTTGGGAGAGTCTTCGGACTTAGTCCCTGGTGAACATGAACCTGATCCCTGGACATATGACGAGGCAATCCAAGATAGAGATGTGGTATCTTGGCAAAGTGCGATGAATTCAGAGATAGAATCTATGGATTCTAATCAGGTCTGGGAGCTAGTAGAGCCACCCGATGGTGTAAAAACCATTGGATGCAAGTGGATCTACAAGAAAAAGAGAGGAGTAGATGGGAAGGTTGAAACCTTCAAAGCTAGGCTTGTTGCGAAAGGGTATACTCAGAAAGAGGGTATCGATTATGAGGAGACCTTTTCGCCGGTAGCTATGCTTAAGTCTATCCGGATTCTCTTATCTATAGCTGCTCATATGGATTATGAGATTTGGCAGATGGATGTCAAGACAGCTTTCCTTAACGGAAGTCTTGAGGAAAACATCTATATGCGGCAACCAGAGGGATTTATTGCTAAAGGCAAAGAGCATCTTGTATGTAAGCTTAATCGGTCCATTTATGGATTGAAGCAAGCTTCTAGATCTTGGAACATCCGCTTTGATGAGGTAATCCAGTCATATGGATTTATTCAAAGTCCGGATGAGCCTTGTGTATACAAGAGATGTGACAGAAACGTAGTGGTGTTTCTTGTACTATACGTAGATGACATTTTGTTAGTTGGCAACAATATCAAAGTGTTATCAGACGTAAGGGTATGGTTGTCCAAACAGTTTGATATGAAGGACTTGGGAGAAGTGGGACACATCCTTGGGATCAAAGTTATAAGGGATCGCAAGAAAAGGATGTTGTGCTTATCCCAAGCTTCATACATTGACACTATCCTTGCTCGTTTTAGCATGCAGAACTCCAAGAAAGGTTTTCTACCTTTTAGGCATGAAGTTCCTTTATCTAAAGAGATGTGTCCCAAAACATCAAAGGAGATAGAGGATATGAAGGCGGTTCCTTATGCTTCGACAGTAGGAAGCCTTATATATGCTATGCTATGTACGAGACCGGATATCTGCTTTACCGTGGGAATGGTTAGCAGATATCAGAGTAATCCTGGACAGGGACATTGGACTTCGGTAAAGCATATATTGAAGTACCTGAGAAGGACTAGGGATTATATGCTGGTTTACCGGGCAGATAAATTAGTCCATGTGGGTTACACGGATTCGGATTTCCAATCAGATAGGGACAAGAGTAAGTCTACCTCGGGGTTTGTGTTTACTTTTGGAGGTGGAGCCATAGCATGGAGGAGTGTCAAGCAGAAATGCGTGGCGGACTCTACCATGGAAGCTGAGTATGTGGCAGCCTCTGAGGCAGCCAAGGAAGCTGTATGGCTCAGGAACTTCTTGATGGACTTCGATGTGATTCCTGGTTTGCCCAGAACTATCACAATTTATTGTGATAACAGTGGTGCAGTTGCAAACTCGAAGGAACCACAAGCCCATAAGGCGAGTAAACACATAGAACGCAAGTACCACCTCATACGAGAGATCGTAAAGCGAGGAGAAGTTGCTGTCGCCAAGATTGCATCAGAGGATAACCTGGCGGATCCATTCACTATGGCCCTTCCAACAAAAGCGTTTGATAGGCATGTGGAGGACATGGGGATCAGATGTATGGCAGAGTGATGACGGCATAGTCTTTTAGTATAAGTGGGAGATTGTTGGAATGTATACTGAAAGCCTAGCTCTTTTTGTATAAACATTTTATTTTGAAATAAGAATCACATGATCATTATTTGCATTTTATATATTCATTATATATGTGTGCATATTGTCTAATATTTTACATTGTAGATAACATGGTGCTTGGTGTGGCACAGAAGATCATGTTATCAGTACCTTGTAAAATATAAGTAGAGACTCACAACCAAGATGGTTTTGGACAAACCATTGGCATGGTTGTAGTGTAGCTTGGTATTGTTTTATCTTGAACATAGAGTTACACTAGTACACTTAGGTGTATTGAGTAGGACCGACATAGAGGTGATTCAATTTAGTACTGACTACATAATTGAATCGGACCTCGGATATTATGTTGTACATGCTCTTAATCCCGATATAATAACGGGCACATGTACTTAATGTTTATTTCTTTGATTTACCAGTGGGTGAGATTTAGATGGATTAAATCAATATGCTCGGTAAGTTGGGAAATAATATTATTTACATGGTGAGCCGTTGATTATAGGAGGAAACCGTGTCCTATATATTAGGTTGATGATGTCCCCTTGAGGAGCTCATAAGGTTCATCATGTAAACCCAGCTGGTTGACTTAGTCAACATGATGATAAGGTTGAGTGGTACTACTCGAGGAATTAGATGTTAATTAATTGATGGTCAGTAAATCAATTAATTGACGGACATTCGATATCTTAAACACGGGGAGATTAATGTACAAATAATATATGGAGCCCATATTGATTTATGGGGGTTGGTGAGGTAGTTCAATGATGATCCTCTAGTGGAATGGAACATCATTGATGGATCAAGTTTGTGTGATTCCGATCCATCGGGTGGCTAAGACCCAACTCCTCCTTATGGTCCCTATCGTAGCCTAATATAATCCTTGTGAAGTCTAGATCCAAGAATGTAAAACAAAACCTAGAACCAACGGTTGGGATTAAATCCCTAGATCCGATGGTTGGATGAAACCCTAGAACCAACGGTTGGGATTAAATCCCTAGATCCGATGGTTAGGATGAAATCCTAGAATTGATGGTTGGGATTAGATCCTTAGATCCGACGGTTGGGATAAAACCCTAGATCCGACTTGTTGGGATGAAACCTTAGATCCGACGGTTGGGATGAAATCCTAGATCCGATGGTTGGGATTAAACCCTAGATCCTACGGTTGGGATAAAACCCTAGATCCGACGGTTGGGATGAAACCTTAGATCCGAAGGTTGGGATGAAATCCTAGATCCGATGGTTGGGATTAAACCCTAGATCCGACGGTTGGGATAAAACCCTAGATCCGAAGGTGGAGATTAAATCCCTAGATCCGACGGTGGAGATTAAAGGAGGCTTAAGCCCTATTCTATAAATAGATGGCTAGGGTTGGGTGGCAATGGTAATCAAGAAATTGGAGTTAGATTTTGGCTCATCCTCAAGAGGGCAGCTAGGGTTCATTGGGCGGCTAGGGTTTTGGAGAAAAGAAGTGGGCGGCAACCTCCTTCCTTCAAGTTGATTGCCGGTGCCCATCCTCCTCCATCAACACTTGGCCGGCGCCCATCCTAGAGGTCTTTCCCTTCTTCCTTGGCCGGCGGTTCTCCTTCCGTTGGTGGTCAGCTCTTCTCCTCCTCCCTATTCTCCATAGTGGCCGGCGTCAACACCTCTTGAAGTTGGCCGGCGAATCATCCAATCGTTCCTTGACCGGCGGTTGCACCAAGTTCCATAATTTGGTGGCCGGTTCTAGATAGGAAAGGTATTTGTGTTTCTTCTCTTTGTTCGCAGCGGACAAGGTAGAGAAGAAAGCGATCTAAAAGGCTTCTACTCGTGGAGGAACTTCGTCCACACGTCGTCCACGAGAAGGATAGGACATACGATAGAAGATCGTAAGGTATAAAGTTAATTTAACTTTATTTACAGATCTGAATATGTTCTTTAATATTTTGATTATGCATGTGTGTGTATGAATATATGTTGTATAATCATGGACCCCGAAGACAAACACAAAAATCGGCGATCCATCCGTCGTCTCTTCCGCGGCTAACCAACTAGAAGAGTTGTGTTGCTTGAACAACTAGTTTGTTCAAGCGACCACTCAAGTTGTTAGCATGACGATGAATAGGTTGTGCTAAGGAAGCTCATCCCATCCGGATTAATTCTTTCATTAGTGAAAATTTTAATTCAGGGACATGGGAGTTAATGAGCCTCCGAAGCATCCACCCATCAATTGGTATCAGAGCCACAGGTTTCCGGTTTTGTGTGTTTAGGATTCGGTTAATTTTTTATGCATTTTTCATATATTATATGTGTCGGATAATAGTAGGATATGCGTAGTTTAACTCTTTGGTTGCAGGCATAAGATCCGACTATTATTTCCATGTGTGTGTATGTGAATGGATGTGTGTAAAAATTTATTATTTGAATCCTCGGGGTTGACGAGGCTAGATTAGTATTTAATTTTTGTAATTAAATACGACATTGTTTAGCCGATCATTTTAGTTTACTTTCGATCTAGATTATTTGTACACTCCTTCGTGGAGTATAGGATCGATGGATGTAAATAAAATGATTTATCTCGGTTCGGAACTCTTTGGTGACTTGCGCACGGGAAAAGATGGAGCGGACGAGGTGGCGACACGACGGGATGCATATTGGAGGACAATGCCATAATAGTTGGAAAAATTTTGTTTTTTCCATATTTATTGCTTATTTGTTTTATATGCATGTTGTGTATGTTTAAAATTCCTCGATTGCAATTTACTAAGTGGGAGAGGGATATTTTAATTAATTCCCGCGGCCTCCATTACAATTTGACGTGTGATGCAAACAAACTTGTGTGTTGGCTCTGAGTGCCTTCCTCCCTGCGGACGGGTTTGTTTGCAGATCACTAGGTCAAATAATGGTTATAGGAAATTATCTAGGAGCATGTGTACTTCCACAGCGGTAAGGCACATAATCCGAAATAATTTCCTTAGTATCGTGTAATGGTGCACACTTAGATACAAATAAAGGTATCCTCCCCATCGGAGTCACTGCTTTTATTTGTAGGGCCAAAGAGGAACCAACTATTAATTTTATTTGTCAAAAAGTAAGGTTGACAAGATAATAAAATTAATGGGTAAAACCTCCTCTTACAAATGTAGAATTCGTATACGTCCACACTGCGTGGCATGCGACATTCTCGGTGCTTTGAGGTGTTGGTTGATTTCGGGATTTTATTGTTTTGAGGAATCAATAATATTTGAAATCTAATATTTTGATCATTGTGATTTTTAGGATTTTCAAATGGCTTTCAACCCACTTGTTGTGATTTTAAAAGAAAACAAACTTACTGGTCCAAACTACATTGATTGGAAAAGAAACCTGGATATTGTCCTAACTGCGGAGGAGTACAAATTTGTACTTTTCGAGGTCTGTCCTCCTAAGCCCTCAGATGACTCTGATGAAAAGGGGATAGAACATTATAAGAAATGGGTTAAGGCAGATGAGATGGCGCAGTGTTACATTTTGGCATCTATGTCGAATGTGCTGCAACATCAGCATCAGGCCATAGCCACTGCTTATGACATGATGTTCAATCTCAAGGAACTTTTCGGACATCAGAGTAGGGCGGCTAGGCAGGAGGCTATGAGAAACTTGATGACGACTTCCATGGTCGAGGGAACACCCGTTAGGGATCATGTTCTCAAGATGATTGCTCATCTTAATGAGATAGAAGTCCTAGGAGCTGAGATCGATGGGGAAACCAAGGTCGATATCATTCCCCAGTCTCTGCCTAGGAGTTTTGAGCAGTTCCGCCTCAACTACAACATGAACAAAAGGTTGTATTCGTTGGTGGAGCTTCGTGAACTCCAGCGTGAGGGGCTTTTCGTCCAGAGTGCTCAAGCCATGGTCGCTCGAGAAGGTTTCTTCCTCTAAACCAAAAGGTAAGAAGAAGAAGAAGCAAGGTGGAGCGAAGAGGGCCTCGAGGCGGGAGTGAAGAAGCCGAAAGGCAAGTGCTTCACTTGCAAGCAGACTGGACATTGGAAGGCGGACTGTCCTCGCCGAAAGAACAAAGGTATATCTTCTTGTTTAGTTGTTGAAACATGTTTAGAGGTGTTATCTACCAGTGCCTGGTGTGTAGATACAGGAGCCACTGATCATGTCTGCAATACTTTGCAGGGGTTCCAGGAAACCCGACGACTAGCTGAGGGAGAGATTACCGTCTTCATGGGCAATGCTTCAAAGGTGGCGGCTATTGCAGTGGGAGACGTTTATTTATCTTTTGATAGGAATAAATTTTTGGTTTTGAGAAATTGTCTTTATGTACCTACTTTTAGAAAGAATTTAATTTCAGTTTCTAAATTGTTTTTGGATGGATATTCTGTTTCTTTTAATGACAAGGTGGTTATAAAAAGGAATAGGGAGATTATCTCAGTACATTGGTTGGCAATTTATATACTATTGAACCAAAAACTCCCACGATGCAAATAGAAGTAAATAACTCATCTTCTAAATCTAATAAGAGAAAAGAACCTTCGCAAATGAACCAAACATATCTTTGGCATCTAAGGCTTGGTCATATTAACCTAAGTAGAATTCAAAGGTTGATAGCTGATGGACCTTTGGGTTCATTAGTGGTGGAGGATCTCCCAACCTGCGAATCTTGCTTCGAAGGTAAAATGACCAAGAGGCCTTTTAAGGCCAAGGGGTATAGAGCCAAAGATGTGTTAGAATTGGTTCATTCTGATTTGTGCGGTCCTATGTCTATCCAGGCAAGAGGTGGCTTTGAATACGCCTCATTTATAGACGATTATTCAAGGTATGGATACATTTACTTGATGCGCGCGAAGTCCAATGCTTTGACAAGTTCAAAGAATTCAAGGCTGATGTGGAGAACCGTCAAGGTAAAAGTATCAAGACATTACGATCTGATCGTGGTGGCGAGTACCTCTTGGGAGAGTTTAGGAGTTACTTATCAGAGGCTGGGATTCAATCCCAATTGTCTGCACCTGGCACACCCCAGCAGAATGGTGTAGCGGAGCGAAGGAACAGGACTCTTATGGAGATGGTCAGATCTATGATGAGTTATTCTTAGTTACCTGATTCGTTCTGGGGGTTTGCTCTGGAAACAGCAGCACACATTCTGAACTTGGTTCCATCTAAGTCAGTACCCTCTACTCCCATAGAGTTGTGGACTGGGCGAAAGCCTAGTCTAAGACATATTCGGATTTGGGGTAGTCCAGCACATGTGCTGAAGGGAGATGCTGGTAAGTTGGAATCTCGTACAGAAGTGCGCTTGTTTATTGGCTACCCTAAGGGAACGAAGGGTGGTTTATTCTATAGTCCTAGAGATCAGAAGGTAATCGTGAGTACGAATGCCAGATTTCTAGAGGAAGACTATGTGATTAACCACAAGCCCACGAGTAGGATTGTTCTTGAGGAGATGACAGGGGAAGTCCCGACTTCAGTACCACAGGTACAAGAGGAGACACCACAAGTCACTGCACCGCGTGTCACAAAACATACACAGGAGGCACCTCGTCGTAGTGGGAGGGTTGTTAGACAACCCGAGAGATTCATGTTTTTGGGAGAGTCTTCGGACTTAGTCCCTGGTGAACATGAACCTGATCCCTGGACATATGACGAGGCAATCCAAGATAGAGATGCGGTATCTTGGCAAAGTGCGATGAATTCAGAGATAGAATCTATGGATTCTAATCAGGTCTGGGAGCTAGTAGAGCCACCCGATGGTGTAAAAACCATTGGATGCAAGTGGATCTACAAGAAAAAGAGAGGAGTAGACGGGAAGGTTGAAACCTTCAAAGCTAGGCTTGTTGCGAAAGGGTATACTCAGAAAAAGGGTATCGATTATGAGGATACCTTTTCGCCGGTAGCTATGCTTAAGTCTATCCAGATTCTCTTATCTATAGCTGCTCATATGGATTATGAGATTTGGCAGATGGATGTCGACGCCTTTCCTTAACTAAGTCTTGAGGAAAACATCTATATGCGGCAACCAGAGGGATTCATTGCTAAAGGCAAAGAGCATCTTGTATGTAAGCTTAATCGATCCATTTATGGATTGAAGCAAGCTTCTAGATCTTGGAACATCCGCTTTGATGAGGTAATCCAGTCATATGGATTTATTCAAAGTCCGGATGAGCCTTGTGTATACAAGAGATGTGACGAAAACGTAGTGGTGTTTCTTGTACTATACGTAGATGACATTTTGTTAGTTGGCAACAATATCAAAGTGTTATCAGACGTAAGGGTATGGTTGTCCAAATAGTTTGATATGAAGAACTTGGGAGAAGTGGGACACATCCTTGGGATCAAAGTTATAAGGGATCGCAAGAAAAGGATGTTGTGCTTATCCCAAGCTTCATACATTGACACTATCCTTGCTCGTTTTAGCATGCAGAACTCCAAGAAAGGTTTTCTACCTTTTAGGCATGGAGTTCCTTTATCTAAAGAGATGTGTCCCAAAACATCAAAGGAGATAGAGGATATGAAGGCGGTTCCTTATGCTTCGGCAGTAGGAAGCCTTATGTATGCTATGCTATGTACGAGACCAGATATCTGCTGCTGGGGCATGGTTAGCGACATCGAGTATCTCGACAGGACATTGGATCGCGTAAAGCATATATTGAAGTACCCGAGAAGGACTAGGATTATATGTCCGTTTACGCAGATCAATTAGTCCTCGTGGTTACACTGATTCGGATTTCCAATCGATAGGGACAAGAGTAAGTCTACCTGGGTTTGTGTTTACTTTTGGAGGTGGAGCCATAGCATGGAGGAGGTCAAGGTAAATGCGTGGCGGACTCTACCATGGAAGTGAGTATGTGGCGACCTCGAGGCACCAAGGAAGTGTATGGCTCAGAACTTCTTGATGGACTTGATGTGATTCTGGTTTGCCCGTAACTATCACAATTTATTGTGATAACAGTGGTGCAGTTGCAAACTCGAAGGAACCACGAGCCCATAAGGCGAGTAAACACATAGAGCGCAAGTACCACCTCATACGAGAGATCGTAAAGCGAGGAGAAGTTGCTGTCGCCAAGATTGCATCAGAGGATAACCTGGCGGATCCATTCACTAAGGCCCTTCCAGCGAAAGCGTTTGATAGGCATGTGGAGGACATGGGGATCAGATGTATGGCAGAGTGATGACGACATAGTCTTTTAGTATAAGTGGGAGATTGTTGGAATGTATACTGAAAGCCTAGCTCTTTTTGTATGATCATTTTATTTTGAAATAAGAATCACATGATCATTATTTGCATTTTATATATTCATTATATATGTGTGCATATTGTCTAATATTTTACATTGTAGATAACATGGTGCTTGGTGTGGCACAGAAGATCATGTTATCAGTACCTTGTAAAATATAAGTAGAGACTCACAACCAAGATGGTTTTGGACAAACCATTGGCATGGTTGTAGTGTAGCTTGGTATTGTTTTATCTTGAACATAGAGTTACACTAGTACACTTAGGTGTATTGAGTAGGACCGACATAGAGGTGATTCAATTTAGTACTGACTACATAATTGAATCGGACCTCGGATATTATGTTGTACATGCTCTTAATCCCGATATAATAACGGGCACATGTACTTAATGTTTATTTCTTTGATTTACCAGTGGGTGAGATTTAGATGGATTAAATTAATATGCTCGGTAAGTTGGGAAATAATATTATTTACATGGTGTGACGTTGATTATAGGAGGAAATCGTGTCCTATATATTAGGTTGATGATGTCCCCTTGAGGAGCTCATAAGGTTCATCATGTAAACCCAGCTGGTTGACTTAGTCAACATGATGATAAGGTTGAGTGGTACTACTCGAGGAATTAGATGTTAATTAATTGATGGTCAGTAAATCAATTAATTGACGGACATTCGATATCTTAAACATGGGGAGATTAATGTACAAATAATATATGGAGCCCATATTGATTTATGGGGGTTGGTGAGGTAGTTCAATGATGATCCTCTAGTGGAATGGAACATCATTGATGGATCAAGTTTGACTCATTTGGGCATGGCCATGCACTTCGTGGTCTCACTCTATCAAGAATAACGATATCACTCCTGTCATATAGGAGGGATAGATCCCATCTACATCACTCACATCCCTCCGCATAATTTGTTACATACACAGTAATCGCCTTTATAGTCCACCCATTTACGGGTGACGTTTGACGAAGCCAAAGTATGCAACTCCTTATGTAGGGAACCATGGTGACTTCAAGTCTAAGGACTAATAGTCATACTAATAGCCACATGAGAAAGTATATGACACTCATATAATGATCCAAGATACTTTCTCATGGCGGGTCATTCAGTATACATTCTCCAATGTATACCCATGTGTCAACTTGATATCTCATATCCATGACTTGTGAGATCAAGTCATCGTGTTGACCTACATGCTAGTCTCTACGCATTAACATTGTCCCTGAATGTTAATACTTGACTAGGAATAATTAAGAGTAGTGTTCTCTATATCATCTCATTATCGATTCAACCAATCGATTGATATAGATAAGAACCTACTACTCAAGGACGTTATTATACTTAGTTATTTGGCACCAATACAAGTAAATATAATAACCATGCCTTTATTAATAGGAATAAGATACAATAAAGTCCATACAACAATCATCATATGATTGGCTCTAGGGTTTTCACTAACCGGATCTTCCACCGTTGGCAACAGCAATCGCCGGCTCGCGAAGGAAGAAGAGATGGAGCCGAAATCGCCGTGAGAGGGGAGGAGGAAATCGCGCGATCACGATATGAGGAAGAAAGCTGTGGATCAGATTTTTGGGGTTCGGGTTCGAAAGGTTTCATTTAAAAATCCAGCCAATTGGCTGAGCTAGCTCAAGTCTAAACCAAAGCTAACCTAAGTTAAGTCCAAGTTAACTCAAGTCACCCAACTCCCCATTTAAGCTTAAATCTTCCTCGTATGGACTCCTTTTGAATCCGGAAAAATTTCTATGAATTCTAGAGAAATTTTATAAGATAATTTCTCAACTAACAAGGTGGTTTTTTTTCGTATCTTATAGATGACATGAGAGTGGTGGATAGCTGGACACCCCCAAACTGGACACTCTCACCTAATATCGAGTCTCCAAGAATGTTGATGATGAAGGCCCTGACAAATAATGCAATAATCCAGCCCCCAAGCTGGAAACTTCTGTTGAATTGCCTACGACCTCCAGAGATTATATATGATGTGGCGATGATTATTTCGGAGGGAGCAGCATGGAACTACCCTGATCACATCAAGAAAGCACTCACCTCCATTCAATCCATCCCATTCCTAGCCTTGATATTCTTACTGAACTGCCTCTAATTTCCAAGATCTCAGGGGAGTTTTCTCCATCTCATTTTCTTTACTATTCATTGTATATACATTTCTTTTACTTTATTTGTTTTTGTTTTACTTGTTATGTTTCGTTTGTTGAGTTTTTGTTTTGTCGGTGTTTTGAAATAAATTTCCTATGCATTCTTTTATATCATCTTAGAAGTCGTGAAAGCTAGTTAAATTTGATTGTCGAATTTTGGGATTTATTGACTTGAATGAATTATTTGATTGCATGTGGTTACTACTTGGTGATGGATTCTGTGTTGATAGATTGAAATAATTTTGTTTCATTCCTAGTGAGGATTGTGCCTGTTTTTATTACTTGTGTGCGGTGCACTTGTGGTTATTGTAACTCTAGAACTTGCTTTGATTCTTTCGAGACCACACAACCATAGGCTTGCATGATTACTATGAAGGCAATCTCACTGGTTTCGCTTTACTACTTTTGTTGCCACATGCTACTCAAATAATTTCCTTATCATATGCCTTGCCATTTTCATTATTTATTCTACTATCTTTCTATTCCTACATCACGTCATTTCTTTTCCATTTCTATTTTTGAATATGGATTATTGGATGTTCCATGATGAGTATTTTGCCTGGGACGGACAAAAGTTTAAGTGTGGGGGAGAGAGAGTAGCTCAGGAGAATTCAATGTAAGCATAGGCATGTCGTGCTTGATCACCATGGACAAGTCGTGTTTTTATTTTTATAACTAAACTTGATGTATTTTTTTAGAGCATAGGGAAGTGCATTGCATGTCAAGAAAAAAATTTGAAAAAAAAATGTGAAGAAAAAAAGAAGTTAAAATAAACATTTGGCCAAAACAATAAAGGCAATAAAAAAAATCTTTGACATGTTGTGTAGTTTTTTGTGTGTGTGTGATAGTATTTTTGTGATAGGCATCCCTTATTGCAACTATTGAGCGATTTATTATATATCATATATGGATTTGTATTGTGAAAGTGATAGGGGTTGTTTACATGTTTAGTGAATTGTGAAAAGCTAGCTTGGATGAAAACTTTTGGGGCATTGCTTTCTTGTACTCATCTATGTAGCATTCCAGTATTTCCATATCTTCTTGCATTTCTTTAGTTATTTCATTTCCTACCTTTCTTTCCTTACACACATACCATCATTTGCTTTTATTCATGTTTCCCTTACATTCCTAATAAGCCTTCAATAATTGTGCATTCTTATGTGTATATTGTGGTGAAGGTAGAAGAAAAGCAAGCATATGGCAGTGCATAAACCATGAGTAGCTTGAGTGAACTCCACTATTATATGCTTATGAGAGCGAGAGAAACCACCACTTATCTTGTGAGGCTTATCATTCATAGTCTATTCAGGATGGATTGAAGTCACCATGTTTGTTAACCTGTGTAAGATTTAAGTCCATGATTGCTTGAGTCTTTGAGATTTGACAATGCTAGGTAATTTTCTTTCACGATTTTCTATGTATGCATGGGAATTGCTAGGGAAATATGTCTTCAGTTTACTTTTAATTTTCTTTGCTTGCTCGAGATGCACAAAAATAATTGTGGGGGAATTGATAACTACCATTTTATCATATTATTTTGGTCCTTAATATCAATGTTTTTATTCTCTCGAGTGATTTATTATTGATTATTAATATGTTTTATGAGTTTGGATTCATTTTGGACCTTATTGTAAATCCTCCTAAATTTTGGACTTATTTGCAAAATTTTATCTTTGTTTGTAGGAGATCGAGATGAGCCAATGGATTAGACTCAAGTTGGATCAAATATGGCTTCATATAGGGTCAAAATGGCCATCTCAAGCAAATTTAATCTAAGCCCTTCATCAAGATCGAAGGCAATTCAATCAAGAGATCATATCTGAGCAATATGGACCGTTCGATGAAAGTGGCTGATTCTGAGCCATCTATCCAGATCTGGATGAAGGTTTGAAACTTCGCTTCACACTTTACCTCGGTCGCTTGTGCATGGCGATCCTATCTCGCGTCCCCAGATTAAAAAAAAATAATCCGGATGAAAATGGATTACCCAAGCAACCGATTCATCATCGTGCTTCTCGATTTGAGTCGTTGCTTGAACAAACTTGTTGTTCAACCGACCTAACTCTTTCTTCGATTAGCCGCAGAATAGATGATGTACGGATCACTGGTTTTTGTGTTTATCATCGGGGTCCATGATCATACAATTACAAACAAATTGCATAGAACAAGAAAGAAACTTAAACAAAAATTATACCTCTTATTTACCTCTTGATCTTCTATCGTATGACCTATCCTTTTCTTGGACGTTGTGTGGGCAAAGATCCTCTAAGAGTTGAAGCCTCCTAGATTGCGTCTTCCCTTCCTTGCTCGCTCCAAACAAGGGAAGAACAAACTCCCTTCTTCTCTTTGCTTGTGCCGACCACCAATCACCAAGAGAGGTTGTCGGCGGCCCTAGGAGAGGGAGAGGAGAGGGCGTCGGCCAAAGGTTGAGAGAAGGGAGTTCAAACCCTAACCATTGCTGTTGGCCAAGGGAAGAGGATGAAGATGGCATCGCTGACCCTAGGAGAGGATGAGGTTGCGCTGGCCAAGAGAGAAAAGAAGGAAAAGAAACCTAATTCTCTTATGCCGCCGGCTAAAGGGACAAACCCTAGCACACCTCCTATCTCCTTACCGCCCAAGACAACCCTAATTCAAACCCTAACCTCCAAGATCAATCTTGCCGCCCAAGCCTTGGAAGCATATTTATAGATTTTGCCCAAGCCTCCTTTTAATTATGTCCGTTGGATCTAGGCTTCTTGAGGGTTTTAATAGGCTATAATAGGGACCATGAGGAGGAGTTGGATCTTGGCCACCTAATCGATCTGACCCACATAAAATCCAATCCATTAATGATAATTCATTCCACTAGAGGATTATCATTGATCTACCTCACCAACCCCTATAATTAAATATGGGCTCTATATATTAATTGTACAAATATCTCCCCGTGTTTAAGATATCGAATGTCCGTTAATTAATTAATTAACATCTAACTCCATGAGTAGTACCACTCAACCTTATCATCATGCTGGACCAAGTCCACCTGCAGGGATTACATGATGATCCTTATGGGCTCCTCAAGGGGACATCATCATCCTAATACACAGGACATGGTTTCCTCCTATAATCAACGGTAGACCATGTAAATAATATCATTTCCCAACTTACTGGGTCTATCGATTTAACCCATAAATCTCGCCCATTGGTAAATCAAAGAAATAAATATTAAGTATATGTGCCCGTTATTATATTGGGATTAAGAGCATGTACACCATAATATCTGAGGTCCGATTCAATTATGTAGTCAGCAATAAATTGAATCACCTCTAAGTCGGTCATACTCAATACACAAAGTGTACTAGTGTAATTCTATGATCAAGATAAACCAATTCAAAATTACACTACAACCATGCCAATGGTTTGTCCAAAACCATCTTGGTTGTGAGCCTCTACTTAAACTCTACAAGGAACTGATAACATGATCCTCTGTGTGACACCACACACCATGTTATCTACAATGTAAAGTATTAGACAAGATGCACACATATAATAAATATAAAATACAAACAATGATCATGTGATTCTTATTTCAAAAAAAGATGTCCATACAAAGACTAGGCTTTCAGTATACATCCCAACACTGGAGAGATCTAGTCCGTACATTTAGATCTGGACATCTAAGTCCTTCATCCAAATTCAACCGATCATGATTGTCCATTCAGAGTGATAAGATCTTTTCATTCAAAATCGGAGAAATCCTAACCGTTGGATGTATAGCCTCCTTAATTGATTAATCAAGGCATTTAACCCTAACATTAATGGATGGTTGGGATTTGATGGGCATTTGATCGGACGACCACAAAAATTCACCTTAAAATATCACATTTCCTCACCGTAGTAGGATCGCGCAACGAAGAACGTAGACTACGACGACCTTCTTCCTTATCGTGCGAGCGGCAGCCTTCCTCCACTTGGCGACAGTGACAGCTTCGACAGCCCACTTCCGGCAACCTTCCTTTCATCCAGTCAGTGGTAATCTCATTCCATCTCGTCGGCTGATCCAGATGCCAAGATTCGGGCAGTTCATTCGGCAATGAGCGGAGAGGTAGAGATTCTGACATTCCACCCTCTTCACCGATTCCCACTTCTTCCCGCAGCACCGATGGGAATGCTCCGCCTTCGACATCCATCCAGTGGCTGCTCGAATTGGGCAGCTTCACCATCCATTGTCGGTGAAGAGCTCTTCATCTAGTTCTCCAGTTCCACTCCTTCCCGTAGTGTTGATTGGGCTGCTCCACCTTCAGATCTATCTAGTGGCTGCGCCGATTGGGAAGCTCCACCATCCATCCGCCGGAGCATAAGTCTAGTTCATCCACCTTGACAGAGCCATCCAGTGGCTGTGCTGATTGGGCAGCTCCGCTATCCATCACCGGAGGAAGCTGCTTGCGTCATCGTCGTCGTCGGAGAGGAAGGTCCCTTCTCTGGGTGTTGTAGATCATCGATTTACTATCTTTGGAATTCAATTGGATCATTTGTTTAATTTATATTTGGATGTAGTGAATTGAATTTGTTATCACCCCTTGATTATTAGTATTGCAGTCTCATTCGTAGCTTAAGTTATTGAAATCATAGTTAAATTTGTAGTTAGTTTGTAGCTTGTCTTGTAGTTTACATTGCAGTTAGTTCGTAGTGTGTCTTGGATTTAATTTGTAGTTTCATTTGGTAGTTTAAGTGTAGTTTAATTAAGATGCTTAGTTTAGAGTTTAAAATGTAGTTAATGAATTTGACTCGTTAATTGCAAAGCTTAGCTTAATTGTTGTTAGTTTGATTTCTTGCATGTTTAAGTGTCATTTCCATTAGTTAGAAGTGTTTAATAATAGGTTAGATTTATTTCATATTTTTCTTTACACTCATGTTATTTTAAATCTAAATTGTTGTTTAAATTCTTGCACTGTCTTTATGATTTTGAATGCTCTTCTTTGAATGCTTAGTTTATATCTTCTTTAATTTCAATACCATCATAGTTTAGTTAGATTAAGGTTTTAATTACTTGCATTGTCTTCCATTCAGTAGAATTAATCTTTTAAATTCCAACCCCCATTTATGATAGAAAACACAAAGCAATAATTAATAATCCTGAGACTACTGTTCTATCAATTACACTCGTTAGAAATGATCCGGGTCATTAACTATGCTATATTAGTGTAGAGAGGATTTGGTAATTAATTTGGAATGGTACCACGACAAAAATTGTTCATCAGCGTTACGACGGTGTAGCGTTGCAGTCGGAAGCTTGGAATGGTTGGAGCACTTGGGAGCAAACTTAGATGATCCAAAGTGGTGAAAAGCCTCTTGTTTTATAGCCCTTCAAACCCTAGTTCATTGAGAAATGGATCTGGGTCAAAGCTTTTCATCCCTCCATTTTTGGTGGAGCTTATATTGACTTTCTTCAAGATGATCAGCTTGACCATCAGTCGACTGATGCCCCTCAACAGTCTACTGATGGTAGGATCAGTCGACTGCTACTAGCCTTTAGTCGACTGTTAGCTTGATCACTCACCTACAAGGTAGAGTTAGCTTAGAAATGTAGATTAATGGTAAATACTGTTGGATCGAAAGTGTCGCTAGAGGAGGGGTGAATAGCGAGCGTAAAATTTTTTTGTCTTTTCGATTAAAACACAGAGATGCACAGCAGAAAAATAAATAACACAAGTTTATTTTAACTTGGTTCACAACCCAATGGTTGTTAATCCAAGGCCCCACGATCCTTGACCGCATACGAAGGGGCAATCCACTATAGAGTCTCCTCCTCATTAGAGGTAGGAGACAACGATCACAAAAATTGAAAGCACGAGGATGAGGTAACAAGCCTACCTCACCTCATTACGATTAAAACCACGAATACAATTACTAAATAGAAACAAAATTGTTGTTTCCGACAAAGAAGTTGTAAGCTTGGCATTGTGTCGGCATTATGATGGCATTAGAGCTTTAGTATTGTAGGAGCACTTGAGAATAAGATTGATAATCTTTGGGTTGGAGTCCTCCTCTCCTTTTATAGATTTGTGCCTTGGAATAAGTCTAGATGCAGATCCTCAACTTTTGGAACTTATCACGAGGTGACACCTTATCTTATCGCTAAGTGTGTGGAGTCAAACGTTATCCGTTTTGACCTAGCACACAAGGTTGATTCGTCGCCATCAGTCGACTGATGCACTTCATTAGTCGACTGATGGGTAGTAGTCGATTGCCAATGGCTAGCAGTCGACTGCCAACCTGGCCACTTCCCTACAGTAAGAGGTTAGCACAGAATATTGTAAATATGATGGTTCCTTACCATCCGATCTAGACCTAGACCTTCCACTGGAAGTCTTAGTCGGATCACCGCCTACAGTCGTCCCCGTACAGAGGACACAACCTTACCATCTCTCTTCGCACTCATGCTTACCTCTGGTCCTTTATGACCTATCGCTTTGCTTCCGGTCTTCATCTGGGTTCTTTGACTCCCATGAAGTTCTCTCGGTGTTTCCCGACCACCACGGTTTCCTGACTCAAGATTCTCCGAGTGTCGCTGACCTTCGGCTTAGCTTAACCATTTCCTGCACACTTAATTTAGCTCATGAGATAACAATATGACCTTAACTTTGGATCTTTGCGATGATCAAAACCTAGGTTCGATTATCTGGTGCCCCTGCATCAACAAATACGATGATCCTTACCGTCCGACCTCGACCTAGAACTTCCTCCGGAAATCTTAGTCGGATCTCCACCTACAGTAGTCCCCATACGAAGGACACGACCTTACCATTGCTCTATACTCGGTGCTTACCTATGGTCCTTCCTGACCTGTCGCTTAGCTTCCATTCACCTCCGAGGTTCCTCGACTCTAACAAGGTTCTCCTGGTGTCACCCGACCACCACGGTTTCTCGTCCTGAGATTCTCTGGGTGTCACTAACCTTGGGCTTAGCTTAATACAATTCCTGCACACTCAATCACAACACATGAGATAACAATAATAGCTTAACTTTGAACATTTGTCATAATCAAAATCTAGGTTCGATTATCTGGTGCCCTGTACCAACATATAAATCGTGTTTTGCATCATAATAAACATTACATGTCATATATCTTTGTGAATGATGTATGTCATGGTGCATGGTTATGGCCCCTTACCCCCCAAT
This sequence comes from Wurfbainia villosa, assembly GCA_025175895.1. Classification (NCBI taxonomy): domain Eukaryota; kingdom Viridiplantae; phylum Streptophyta; class Magnoliopsida; order Zingiberales; family Zingiberaceae; genus Wurfbainia; species Wurfbainia villosa. Next base: position 27,309,751 of record CM046000.1, on the reverse strand, counting down.
GAGATTGGATGTATGTGTGTGTTCTTGTTGTAATTTATAATACGGGCTACGTGTCGTACCTTCACTTATATATATTTCCGATTGTACTATTAATTTATCGTCGAATGTAACTCGAGGTTTCTCCATTGTAATGTACATGTAAATTAGTATTAGTCTACTGGATGATGATGAGAAAGGAAGATGTAGACAACAATACACGACAACCAAAGGATGCACTTGGAGAAGATGTTATCCCTAGGTTGACCCATCGATCTTCTCATTGGCTTGAGAAGATCGTAGATTATGGGCCATAACCATATCATGTTTTTTTTTGTTTTCTGCATATATGTGATATATGTCATGATAATGATTGTATGTGATGCATGTGTAATTAATTATCAAAATTAGGTCATTTTTCATATGCCTACCAAAGTTTAGTACTCATGACTATCTCGATCAATCGTAGTAAGGTTTGCCAAAGCAAAGTGACTTGATTTATCTTAGTATAGTGCGACTGGACAATTGTGATATTCGACTATTAAACTTTGAGTGTGACCTAACTAAGTTCTCTCAATTAGATTGAAAAACTTAGAGGCATAATTTGTTATCATAATTAGGTCAATAATATATGTCTACCAAAGTTTAGTACTCACAACTACCTCGATCAATTGAAGTCATGTTTTCCAAAGCAAAGTGACTCAATTTATCTTGGTAGAATGCGACTGAACAAATGTGATGTATGACTATTGAACTTTGGGTGTGACCTAACTGAGTTGTCTCAATTAGATTGAATAACTTAGAGGAATATCTCATACGATGGGTAAATGAACAAATAGTGTTGTTCCAAGCAAGAGTTACATGGTGTAATTGGTATATAGTGTCTACCTAAGTTATACTAGTCTTGGGCAATTAGCCAAAGCTAACTCAAGATGAAGTATAATATGGATCTTGCTCCACTTGTGAAGTGGAAAACTCATTTAATTAAAAGACCTAATTAAATGATTAAAATATGATGCTTATTCTGTATTTCCTTTTGTAGAATCATCATGACAACAAATACGTCAAATACTCTCTCTCTGTGATCTGCCCTTAAAAAGGACAAGCTTAATGGAGCTAATTTCCTAGACTGGTATATAAACTTGAGAATTGTTCTCAAGAAAGAACGAAAATTATAAGTCCTAGAGCAACCCATTCCTGAATCACCTGCCACTCGTGCTAATAAGGATGCTTATAAAAAGCTTCAAGATGATGCATTAGATGTGTCATGCCTTATGCTTGCTACTGTGAACTCTGAGCTTCAAAAGCAATATGAGAACATGGATGCTTTTGATATGGTTGCACATCTTAAACAATTGTATCAAGGGCAGGCACGACACGAGAGATTTAAGGTGTCAAAGGCATTATTTGGATGTAAAATGCAAGAAGGAACTCCTGTAGGAACTCATGTACTAAAAATGATTGGGTACGATGAGAACCTTGAAAGATTAGGATTTTCATTAGGTAAAGAGTTGGCCACTGACCTTGTTCTACAATCATTGCTTGAAGGCTATAGTCAATTTGTCATGAACTATAATATGAATGAAATTGACAAGACTTTGCCTAAGTTATTAAGCATGTTGAGAACTACCAAAAGCAATCTTAAGAAGATCCAACCTGGTAATGTACTCATGGTTAAAAAGGAAAAAGGCAAAAGGCAACCCAAAGGAAAGGGTAAGACCCAAGATAAGGGCAAGGCTAAGGCATTAAAGCCAAAAGGCGGGGTGTCTAAGGAAGGAACCTTCTTCCATTGTGATGAGATCAAACATTGGAAGAGGAACTGCAAAAAGTAAGTAGAGGAAGTTCAGAAAAAGAGAAGTGCGACTTCTACCTCAGGTATATATGTTATAGAAGTTAATTTATCTATTTCTTCTTCATGGGTATTAGATACTGATTGTGTTTCTCACATTTGTACTAATGTGTAGGGCCTGAGAAGTAGTAGATCATTGACAAAAGGAGATGTGGACCTACGCGTAGGCAATGACGCAAGAGTTACTGCTATAGTTGTATGAACATATTCCTTATCTTTGCTCAGTGGTTTTATCTTAGAACTAGAAGAGTGCTATTATGTACCTTCTATAACTAAGAACATTATCTCTATTTCTTGTTTGGACAAGAGAGGTTTCTCAATTATAATAAAGGATAAAAGTTATTCTGTTTATTTAAATGAAATATTCTATTACAATGCACATCTGGTAAATGGACTCTATGTTCTAGATTTTGATAACCCAATCTATAACATAAATACCAAATGGTTCAAATCTAACGATATGAATCAAAGATATCTCTGGTATTGTCTCTTGGGTCATATAAATGAGAGTCGCATATCCTAACTCCATAAGGATGGACTTTTGGACTCATTAGATTTTGAATCATATGAGATATGCGAATCTTGTCCACTAGGCAAGATGACAAAGACTCCTTTTAATGGACATAACGAGAGAGCTAATGATTTGTTAGGACTCATACATACTGATGTTTATGGCCCTTTCAAAGTAGCAGCTAGAGGAGGCTATCAGTACTTCATTACATTTATTGATGATTTTAGTAGATATGGTTATGTGTATTTTATGAAACACAAATCTGAATCCTTTGAAAAATTCAAAGAATTCAAGAATGAAGTACAAAACCAACTTGGTAAGAGTATTAAGATACTTCGATCAGATCGAGGTGGGGAATACCTTAGCCAAGAGTTTCATGGCCATCTACTTGAGTCTGGGATAATATCTCAACTCACTCCACCTAGAACACCATAGTGGAATGTGTATCAAAAAGGATAAATCGTACTTTATTAGATATGGTACGATCAATAATGAGTCAGACATATCTTCCTTCTTCCTTCTGGGGATATGCTCTAGAGACCACTGCTTTCACTCTTAATCGTGTTCCATCTAAGATAATCATAAAAACACCAAATATGATATGGACTGGGAAGAGTCCTGAGATGTCTTTTATGAAGATTTGGGATTGTGAGGCTTACGTTAAACGACAAGTCTCAAATAAATTAGGACCCAAATCAAATAAGTGCTATTTTGTTGGATATCCCAAAGAGACTAAGGGATATTACTTTTATAATCTCACACAAGGCAAAGTGTTTATTGCCAGAAATGGTATTTTTTTAGAAAGAGAATTTATTTCTAAAGGAATTAGTGGGAGTAAAGTTGATCTTGAAGAAATTCGAGATACACAAGATAGCCCTGAAGCCTTAATGGAAATCGAAAAAGCACCATAAGGTGGTGAAGATTATAAATCTATAACACCGCATGAAGTTGTGGTACAACCTGTTCGAGTAGACCATGCTCTGCGTAGATATGATAGGATACGTCATCAACTTGAGAGATATTCTTTTCTCTTGTGTGACCACGGTGATGTAATGCTTGTTGATTTCAATGAGCCTACAACCTATCAAGAAGCTGTAATGAGCCCAAATTCTAAGAAATGGCTAGAGGCCATGAGGTCCGAAATGGAATCTATGTACACTAATCAAGTATGGACTTTTGTTGATCCACCTGAAGGGGTCAAACCCATTGGGTGCAAGTGGGTCTTTAAAAGAAAAACTAACATGAATGGTCATATGCATACCTATAAAGGGCGATTGGTAGCTAAAGGATTCAAGAAGATTCATGGTATAGACTATGATGAAACCTTTTCACCAGTTGCGATACTTAAATCTATTCGGATCATGTTTGCTATTGCAGCTTACCATGATTATGAAATCTGGTAGATGGACAAAATTACACAATAAGCTAAGGCATTTCATATCATACATGAACAAAATTAACAAAATTAGAGTAGACATAGAATTCTTACTTGGAGTGGCAGGATTTGGAGCTTGATGTGTGTGTAGTGGAAAGGCAGATCCGCTCTGATACCAACCTGTCATGCCCGCCCTTTTCGGACCCAGAACCCGGAGGGGCGGCGCGTGACGCGACCGTACATACATACATTACATACAGCGGAAGACTTTATACATACTTCTTTATTCTTACAGCGGAAGACTTTAGACTTTTTTTTTTCTTTTAAACATATGCATTGACATATACCTATATATATACTTCTTCTTCTTAACATAGGGCATGCATCATAGCATATATAGATACTTCTTCTTACTTCTTCCTTACTTCTTCTTATTAACATAGAGCATGCATCATAACATCTATAAATACTTAGTGCTTAGTTCAAGTTCTTAAACATCGTCGTCATACGGAGACATAAGTAAGGACATCCATAAACATCATCATCATAGGTAAACATATATATATAAACCTAACGGATCTTCTCCACCATGCCACTGCCACACACATTTGGCCCCTCCTGCTGCTCCCTTTAGTTTATCCATCCCTTACCCTTATCTGCAGTACGAGGGAAAGATAAACTATAAGCACATAGGCTTAGTAAGATCCAGTCCTACTCACAAAAACCATATATCGACATTAATCATGGCATGTAACATTCATAACATATAAGCCATATAACATGTAACATACATGGCGTAATCAACTTAACATGTAGCATAAGTAACGTGAGTAAACATAACATGTCTCATCCATAGCATGGCAGCATAACATGTATCATCTATAACATAGCATCATATCATGTACATTTAGGACTTAATTAAACATAACATATAACATACGTAACATAGTGACATAACATGGCATATCAAACATAACATACTTCATATGTAACATAGTGGCATAAACATGGCATATCAAACATAACATACATCATATGTAGCATAGTGACATAAACATGGCATATCAAACATAACATGCATTATATGTAGCATAGAGACATAAACATGACATATCAAAAATAACATACATCATATGTAGCATAGTGACATAAACACGACATATCAAACATAACATACTTCATATGTAACATATCAACATAGCATGTAACATAACAATCTAATCAGGTAACATATGCAAGATGCTTTTGAAAACATATATTATAGGTACGTAAATATAAATCTCAACATATTTGGGCCCGGCATTGTACCACTTCTTCATTATCATAGCGTGCATCCCTAAATAGGCCCGAGGTAGCAAGTCTCGAACCTAATAGGTTACTAGGCCCGATCTTAGTCCGTCAACCTAGGGCAATCGTCATAGCGTAGAAGCCCATCCTAGGCCCGAGTCTTACTCCATCGACCTAAGGCATCTTGGAGCCCATCCCGTACTAGGCCCGAGTCTTATTCCATCGACCTAGGGGCAATCATACATAGAAGCCCATCCTAGGCCCGAGTCTTATTCCATCGACCTAGGGCATCTTAGGAGCCCATCCCTTCTTGGACCTTGTTAAGGTCTTGGTACAAGCCATGCAGAAGGTAAAATACTTATATGCTTATTTTATAACATAGCTTATTTCATTTTGCAAACATAGCATACTTCATTTCATAACACATCATGCTTCCCTTCATGAACATATCATCTTTCATTTCGTAAACATACTATTCTTCATTTCGTAACATGTCATTCTTCATTTCATAACATATCATTCTTCATTTCATCATCATGTCATATTCATGTCGTGAACATATCGTTTTGTTTCATTTCATAATCTTATCTTTTTCCATTTCATAACATATTTTAAATATCGCATACACATAGACATGGCATAAGGCATGGCATGCATTCACCCAACATAAAACACATGTTAGCCTATTCATTTAACTTAACAACAACTTCATATGCACATAAGACTTGAATTAACCTAAGGCATGTTATCTTCATCTAACATTAATTAATATCACAAGTCAACATGCATTCACCCAACATAAAACACATGTTAGCCTATTCATTTAACTTAACAACAACTTCATATGCACATAAGACTTGAATTAACCTAAGGCATGTTATCTTCATCTAGCATTAATTAATACCACAAGTCAACATGCATTCACCCAACATAAAACACATGTTAGCCTATTCATTTAACTTAACAACAACTTCATATGCACATAAGACTTGAATTAAAACTTCATCTAATCCCCAAAAATACATGATGGCCGAATGGTCCATAGGGGTTTCTAGGGTTATCCTTCATCCTAATTCATTTAACACAACCACAACTTCATTTGCACATAGAACATGAATTAGACTTCATTTAATCACCCAAAATTCATGGTGGCCGAATGATCCATAGGGTTTTCTAGTGTTATCTTTTAACCTAATTCATTTAACATAACAACAACTTCATTTGCATATAGAACATGGATTAAAACTTCATTTAGTCACCCAAAACATAGGTTGGCCGAATGGTCCATGTAGGGTTTTTAGGGTTAACCTTTAACCTAATTCATTTAGCATAACAACAACATCATAATCCTACAAAAACATGGATTAAACTTCATTGAATCATCAAGATCTAGGGGTGGCCGAATGGTCCATGTAGGTCTTTAGGGTTAACCTTTTAACCTAATCCATTTTAAATCCTAGCATCATCATATAGTTACAAAAAAAAACATAGCATGGAACTCATTGAAACCTAACATCATGGCTTGGCCGAATAGGCTTTAGTGGCTATTAGGGTTAGCTTTTAACCTAATCCCTTTTTCCATGTTAACATCATCATCTACTTCCTAAACATAGCATACAACTTCATTGATAAACTAAAACATAGCTTGGCCGGATATAACATATAGATTTCTTTTACAAACATCAATCGAAGCTACTCGTATGCAGGTGAGGGATACTTACATCCTTAGCTTTGCTTGTAGTGTGAAGATAACCTAAGGAACACAAAACCTAGCCCTAGCTTCTTGCTTGGATGAGTTTCGGCCAAGGCGTGGAAATGGAGAGGGAGAGCTTTAGGATTTCGGTGAGAAGAAGAAGAGAAGAGGAGAAAGTGAAGTTGCTCACTCATGCCTCCTCATCCCCCCCTATTTATTCACCTAAAGAGTCCCTTAATCTCCCTTACACTTAACCATAATTTCCCCTTATTCCTCTAATGATATAATTCTATTGGGCTTCTGGTTAGTGGGTGCAACTATAGGGCTTGGCTATCTCTAGAGGTTTGGGGTTCAATTCCTAGGCCTTGCACCCCTTTTTGGCTTATTTTCTTTTATTTTTGAAAAGACCCACATAAAGCCCATTATCATCAAGCCAAAAATTCTTGTAAAATTTGCTAGGAATTTTACAGGCGTTACAGTCAGCTTAGTGGGGACGAATACATAGACCATGTCCTGAACCAAGTTAATATAGGATGAGTGAAAGGAACAAGGCATGAACAACTGTAGCTGTTAAAAGGTTCAAAAATATTCTGGAGTCGATTTAGACTTTTCGATCAATTTGGGGTCATGATGCACTGCTAGGTGTCACTCATTATTTATTCATAATTAAGGGGTTAATTATGAATGACCAACATAATCATGAACCTATTGGGTCACACGCACTACGGGTTATCTCTAGATGTAAAACAAGTCTAAGAATGAGATTCTCGATGAGAGAGGATATATCTGGTTATACCAAGCCAATAGTGTGTGAAACGGAGGCTATGGAACCTCCTGTGGCCTTGTCATTTTTAGCACGACCATATCGCACCTAAACAAACTCAAACAGACCATACAGAGCCTCACACGACCATGCCTAACCATGCATGGACCGTACTTGGCTCTAGTCAAAAACGGCCAAAGCCTGGGTTGTACTCAGAAGGACACACAGCTGGTCGTTTGTCCTAGCATGACCTTGCCTTTTTGGCACGGCTGGCCGTGTGTAAGACACACAATCGTGTCGCGGCTCCACCATTTTTAAAGATTTCTCTTATGGAAATTTCCTTGGTTGTTCTTACCTTAATTATGGGATAGTTATGGTAAGATAGGTTTCGTTTAAGCTTCCTAATATGACCTAATAAAGATATCTATAAATAGATCCCTTGATAATCTTTGCTGGGGTGTGGTTGTAATCTCTTAGGTTTTCCACCTTGGTAGTCTTCTTCCTCTCTCTTCTTCTCTTGTCTCTGTCGGTTGGCTAGCACCAATCGTAGACAAAGGCTTGCTACTCTAGGAGTTATTTTAGGTGATTACAGTGTGGATACTGATAGAAGCAAAGCCCGTTGGTCTTGCTTGTGGTTTCAACATATTCGAAAGAATCTCGAAGGTATAACTTCTCCTTCTTCTTTTGTATGTTTACATAAAGAAAGTATTCCTATCCCCTAAGGGATGTAACAAAAATTGTTTTATTGCTGCGCATTATCCCAGAATCTTCAACAGTGTACAGTGTGGGAGAGGTAATGGTTGAAAGTAATTGCGCACCCCGACTAGAGGACAGATATAATGGCTTATCTTCAAAAGTGTCCATCAAATACTAGAGAGGCATCATCTTTAATGAAAAGAGTGAAGCACTTCATGCTTATTGATGGGATTTTATACAAGTCATCATTTGGCAGACCTTTATTGAAATGTCTCGGGAAGGAAGGTGTTGATTGGATACTCAGGGAAATACACAAAGGATTTTGTAATAACCATTTAGGAGGCCAAGCTCTGACTCGAAAGGTGTTACTGGCTGGGTACTTTTGGCCAACCCTCTATCAAGATGTCATACACCATGTCAAGACTTGTCAGGCTTATCAGATGCATAGAAATAGTCGGACAAGCCAGTCGAGCTGATGAAAGTCGTAGTCACTTCCTGTCCCTTTAACCAGTAGGGAATGACATAGTCGGTCCAATGCCTACAACCCCTTTGCAGAAGAAGTTTTTGTTGGTAGCTGCAGATTATTTTTCCAAATGGGTGGAAGCTGAAACCCTGGCTAAAATTATGGAAGGTGCAATGATACAGTTCTTATGGAAGAATATTATTTGTAGATATGGGGTTCCAATGAAGCTGGTCAGTGATAATGGACTCTAGTTCTAGGGTCAAAAAATTCGTAAATGGTGTCAAAGTCTTAATATTCAACAGACTTTTACCTAAGTGACTCACCCCCAAGCTAATGGACAAGTAGAAGTAGTTAATCGGATTATTATTCAAGGGTTGTTGTCTAAAGTAGGAGTTAAACTGGGGAATTGGGTGGATGAGCTCCCAAGAATATTGAGGGCATACCGAACTACACCTAAGACAGAAATAGGAGAGACACCATGCAGCTTAGTATATGAGACTGAGGTAGTTATCCCTGTAGAGGCTCTTGTGAACAGTGCTCGAGTCCAAGCTTATGAATTGGAATAGAATCAAATATTGAGAAGTACTGAGCTAGATCTAGTGGAAGAAAGACAAGAGCAAGCTCGAATCCGAGTTGAAGCATACAAGCAAGGAATACAACAAGTCTTCGATAAAGAGGTGATACCTCGGACGTTTCAAGTAGGAGACACAGTTTTACATAAAGTCAACCCTATTGGGGACCCTAGAAAGTTAGCCCATAATAGGGAAGGTCCTTACAAGATTACTCAATGGGTTGCTGGCGCCACATACTACCTTCAAGATGTTGAAGGTAAAGAGTTGTCTAAACCTTGGAATGTCGTACACTCGAAGAATTTTTATTGCTAAAGATAAGAAGATGCAAACATGAGACATAAAAGGAAAGAACTCTTGACCTTACTCTTGTATACTTGTATTGCAAATAAACAAGAAAATTACAATACAACATCAACCTTCATACCACAATGATCTATATGAAGAAGCCAATGTTGGCATCGTGCTATTCCTCGGAGGCTCATTGGCTCCCATGTCCCCGGATTAAAATTTTCACTAATGAAAACTAATCCGGATGGGATGAGTTTCCTAAGCACAACCAATTCGTCGTCGTGCTAACAACATGAGCGATCACTTGAACAAACTAGTTGTTCAAGCAACACAACTCTTCTAGTCGGTTAGCCGCAGAAGAGACGACAGACGGATCACCGATTTTTGTGTTTATCTTCGGGGTCCATGATTATACAAATACATACAAATGTAAACTAGTATAATCAATATATACTAACATAAAGAACATAAGCTAGCATATCAATAAGAACATGCAAAGAACAATAATAAAAGTTATAAAACTTTTATACCTCTTGATCTTCTATCGTATGTCCTAACCTCCTTGTAGACTTCGTGTGGGCGAAGATCCTCCACAAGTTGAAGCATCCTAAATCTTCTTCAATCCAAAGAAAGAAGAACTCTCTTTCCCTTCTTTCTTGAGCCAACCACCAATCCACAAAGGATTGATGCCGCCGGCTCCAAGAATAGAGAGAACAAAATGGAAACAAAACTCATCTCTTATCTAGGACCAACCATCAAGCTCTAAGCATGATGTTTGCCGCCAGTCCAAAGAGAACAAGAAGAGGATGAGAGGAATAGGTTGAGCGCCGACCAAGGTAGAGGGAAAAGATCTAGGAGCCGGCAACACCCTAGGAAGAAGAAGAAGATATCCTCTCCTATAGTTGCCGCCCACTTTCCCCTCCCTAACCTAGCCGCCCAACCAAGGAAAGGAAAACTCTAGGATTTCTTGCCGCCCACTAATGGAAGGGCAAACCCTAATTTCCCAAACCAACCTAATCCATAGAAAGAAGGGTGAAGCTTGGGCGCCGGCCAAACCAAGGAGGAAGGAGGAAGAAGGGTTGCCGCCCACCATCATGGACTAAACCCTAACCCTAGCCTCTTCCTATTTCTTGCTGCCCAACCATGGTGGAAGGAGGAGATCTAGAACCGACCACCTTCCCTAGGAAGAAGAAGAACTCTTCCACAAGTTGCCGCCCACTCTCCTTTCCTCACCATGGCCGCCCAACCCAAGGAGCCAAACCCTAATTAGGGTTTCCTCCTTAGGGTTTCTTGCCGCCCAAGCAAAGAGAGGCTAAACCCTAATTTCCATCATCCAAAAAAAAAAAAACTTTTTGCCGCCCAACCCATGCTCCCTTATATATAGAGTTAGGTTTAGGCTTGGTTTAATCACCACCGTCGGTTCTAGGGTTTTAATCTCAACCGTCAGATCTAGAGATTTAATCTCAACCGTCGGTTCTAGGGTTTTAATCCCAACCGTCGGATCTAGAGATTTAATCTCAACCGTCGGATCTAGGGATTTAATCCCAACCGTCGGATTTAGAGATTTGTTTTCCATCATTTGATCTATAGTTCATGAGGTTTATATTAGGCTACGATAGGGACCATGAGGAGGAGTTGGGTCTTGGCCACCCGATGGATCGGAACCACACAAACTTGATCCATCAATGATGTTCCATTCCACTAGAGGATCATCATCGAACTACCTCACCAACCCCCATAAATTAATATGGGCTCCATATATTATTTGTACATCCATCTCCCCGTGTTTAAGATATCGAATGTCCGTCAATTAATTGATTTACTGACCATCAATTAATTAACATCTAACTCCTCGAGTAGTACCACTCAACCTTATCATCATGTTGACTAAGTCAACCTGCAGGGTTTACATGATGAACCTTATGAGCTCCTCAAGGTGACATCATCAACCTAATACATAGGACACGGATTCCTCCTATAATCAATGGCACACCATGTAAATATTATCATTTCTCAACTTACCGGGCATATTGATTTAATCCATAGAAATCACACCCTCTGGTAAATCAAAGAAATAAATACTAAGTACATGTGTCCGTTGTTATATCGGGATTAAGAGCATGTACAACATAATATCCGAGGTCCGATTCAATTATGTAGTCAGCAACAAATTGAATCACCTCTATATCGGTCCTGCTCAATACACCTAAGTGTACTAGTGTAACTTTATGTTCAAGACAAAACAATACCAAGCTACACTACAACCATGCCAATGGTTTGTCCAAAACCATCTTGGTTGTGAGCCTCTACTTATACTCTACAAGGGACTGATAACATGATCTTCTGTGCCACACCCAAGCACCATGTTATCTACAATGTAAAGTATTAGACAATATGCACATATATAAATATAAAGTGCAAACAATGATCATGTGATTCTTATTTCAAAATAAAATGTTCATACCAAAGAGCTAGGCTTTCAGTATACATCCCAACAGTCAGAATGAGGCTACAATTTAAAATACTTAGGAGGATAACATTTGAAACTAATTTTTCAATTCAAAAAGGGGGTCGGCTTCTAAGCAAGAGGAAATCTTTGCTCAGCATATTGTCGAACTGCTTCATTAAAAGCATCTTGAAAAGTAGCTTGCATAAGGGGTATCAGGTGTTATTTTATTTGCTTTTTAGAAGTCTTCACATCTTGTCAAAATTTAATACATCGCTCTCGATGTTCTATAAAATCTTGGCAGAGACAACAGTATTGGAAGGGTATTTGACTGAGGGTTTCTGCAAGGATCCACATATCTTTGACATGAGAAGTATAATCCTAGTGAACAATATTGGGCATTTCCACTAGATCCTGACTTATAGAAGCCAAAACATCCCTAACAGCTGCCAAGTGGGTCAAGGAAAGGCCAGCTTCATACTTTACTTGTTGCAAGGAAACCTTATATTGGAGCGTCAGTGGTCGGCTAGAGGGGGTGAATAGCCCTCAATCGTCATACGGTGGAATACGATCGTTCGTCGTGCGTCCCTTGTCTACGATTGTTGTTAGCGCAGTGGAAATAATAGAAACAAATAGAAATGCAAACAACAACACAAGCACACAACAAAACACAAGATATACATGGTTCGAAACTAAATGGTTCCTACTCCACGGGCTAGCTCACCAAGTGTTAGGGCAATCTCATGCCGTGATATGGTTTTGATGTGTGTGGCAAAGGATTTAAGTTAGGATGTTTGGATTTGATATATGCGTTGGAGTCTTGCGGGACTTAGAAATTCGCACATTGAGCATTGGCAAGTTTCACCTCTCATGACTCGGTCCTTGAGTCGGTGAAGGATGGCTTTGCAGAAGCCGTGCGCTTGGAGCATCCGAGGGACCGCCAGACAAGGAGCTTGGAGTGAAGCCGAAGGAAGTAGACTTCAGGGCGAGATGCGAAGGATGGCGCTATAGAGTTGTGCACTTGGCGCATCCGAGGGACGTGGCCGGATGAAGATAACTTCAAAGGCGAGGGACTCCGACGGATGAGAGTGTGCAAATGTAACCCGGGAAGGGGTAGTGCTCTTAGGTGAAACTTGGCCATTTGGCTAAGTGTCGGATGAGATTTTCCGACATCAATCGATTGCCATGAAATGGCTCATCGCTGAGTTGAACGCGGGGTTCGACCGGTGTTCGATCGGTGGGTTTGCCCAAGAACCGACCGCCATGGAATGGCAATGATCGGTAGATCATCACCATCGCCATGGAATGACAATGATCCGATGATGAAGGCATTGTCAGGCACAAAAGCAAGTCGAGCTCACGAGCACTCGACTGATAGGTCAATCAGTCGACTGATGGTAAGATCAGTCGACTGATAATGGTGTCGTTGGATGGAATCAGACATGGAAAGTAGCCGTTATTGGGCAATGGCTATAGGACCAGTCGACTGATAGGGACATCAGTCGACTGCTCCTGTGTCAATGGGAAAAAAACCCTCTTCCTCTATATTGTTAGGGCAATCTCTTGCCGTGATATGGTTTTGATGTGTGTAGCAAAGGGTTTAAGTTAGGATGTTTGGATTTGATATGTGCATTAGAGTCTTGCAGGACTTAGTAATTCGCACATGGAGCATTGGCGAGTTTCACCTCTCATGACTCGGTACTTGAGTCGGTGAAGGATGGTTTTGCGGAAGCCGTGCGCTTGGGGCATCCGAGGGACCGTCGGACGAGGAGCTTGGAGTGAAGCTGGAAGAAGTAGACTTCAGGGCGAGACACGAAGGATGGTGCTGCAGAGTCGTGCGCTTGGCGCATCCGAGGGACATGGTCGGACGAAGATAACTTCAAACACAAGGGACTCTGATGGATGAGAGTGAGCGAATGTAATCCGGGAAGGGGTAGTTCTCTTAGGTGAAACTTGGCCATTTGGCTAAGTGTCGGATGAGATTTCCCGACATCAGTCGAGTGCCATGAAATGGCAGTCGACTGCTCTAAGTCGAACGGGGTTTGACTGGTGTTCAACTGGTGGGTTTTTGGCCCAGCAGTCAATTGCCATGGAATGACAATCGACTGATGAAGGCAGTGTCGGGCACAGAAGCGAGTCGAGCTCACGAGCACTCGACTGATAAGTCAATCAGTCGACTGATGGTAAGATCAGTCGACTGATGATGGTGTCGTTGGATGGAATCCAACGTGGAAAGCAGCCGTTATTGGAAAATGACTACAGGACCAGTCGACTGATAGGGACATCAGTCGACTGCTCCTGTGTCAACGGGAAGAAGCCCTCTTCCTCTATAAAGAGGAAGGGTGTGGGGCTTTTGGGGGCTAATGCTTCAACTCATAACATCTCCCAAAGTGCTCTAAGGGTTTTTCCACTCTTCTACTTGTGTTAATTCTCATTCTATTGTAAGAAGAGGGATTGTAAAGAGGTTACCTCCACCTAGCTTTGTGCAAAGGAGAGAATAGTGAAAGCTTGCAGAGTGATTCACCGTGAACGAATCGGACCGTGGATTAGCGGCATAGCCGTGAACCACATTACATTGCGGTGTTAGCGTTTGTGTTTATTCTTCTTTTGTTTTGTCTTTAATTTTTTGTATTTGCATATTCCGCTTGCGCTAATAGTTTTGTAGACGAGCAACGAACAAACAAATTCCACCGTCTACGACAAAGGCTATTCACCCCCCTCTAGCCGGCCACATATCAACCCTACAAGTGGTATTAGAGCCAAGGCTCTTGTTGAGGACTAACCGCCAACACAAGCACTATATCAAACGATGGCCGGCTCAAACATTCATCCGTCGAAGTTCGAGGGGAAATTTGCTTGGTGGAAGAAGCGAATGGAGGTATTCTTCGAAACCGATTTCGAAATTCTTTTAATTATGGAAAACGGTTTCGAAATGCCTAAGGATGAAGAAGGGGAGCCATTGGAAAAATCAAGGTGGAGCAAGAGGCAAAGGGAAGAGTACTTGACTAACTCAAAAGCCAAACATCACCTCTACAATGTACTCTCTCAACAAGAAATAAATAGGATAGGAGAGTGTGTTAGCACCAAGGTGATGTGGGAGAAACTCATAGAGATTCATGAAGGCACATCCAAGGCCAAGCTAGCAAGGAGAGATGTCCTTCACTCCCAATTATCCAATATCAAACTCGAAAAGGGAGAAAAGGTAAAATCCCTACACTCTAGGTTTAAGGAAATTCTAACCGGTTTGACAAGTGCAAGGGAAAAGCTCTCCAACCGGGACATGCTCATGAAAGCAATTGATGCCTTTCCCCGGTCATCAAAATGGAGTTCAATGGTGGACTCCTTCTACATGTCAAAGAACTTAGAAGTGAGCACCTTGGAGGAGTTCTTCTCAACCATGGAGCTCCATGAAACAAGGCTTGAAGGAATAATAGAAGAGCCAAGAATTCAACCTTCAAAAGGAGTGGCACTTTTGGCCAACAAGGGGAAGAAGAAGATGGAGACTCCCTCCTCCGATGACGAAGCATCCTCCTCTTCCTCCATGGATAGCACGGAAGAAGCATACATGGTAAGGAAGGTAAGGCGTGCTTTGAAAAATTTTAAATTTAATAAATCTAATGATAGGAGGAGAAGACCAAGGGGGAAGGTGATTTGGTATAATTGCCAAGGAGAGGGACACATAAGGGATAATTTTCCCCTCCTAAACAAGAGAAAAGAAGAGAGGAGAAAGAAAGAAGAAAAGAAGAAGAAAAAGGAGAGCAAGAAGAAGGAAGAGGAGAAGAAGGCCAAAGCACTAAAAGCAAGAACTTGGGATGACCCTTCCTCCTCCACATCATCATCGGAAGAAGAAAATGCCTTCGTCACAAATTTGGCACTAATGGCATTTGACGACCTAGACTCCACTTCCTCCTTCGAGCAAGAAGAAAGATCAAGCTCAAGCGAGGAGAGCTCGAGTGAAGGGGGAGCTTCTTCACCATCATCATCCGAAGAAGAAGAAGACATGGAAACTATGGTAACGAACCTTTCACCAAGTAAAATAGTTTCCATGATTTCTAGTCTTACTAAGGATCTATTTAGAGCCAAAAAGAAAAATAAAAGCATGCTTGATAAAATTAAGGATTTAGAACAAAAATTAGAAAAAGCATGTTTTAATGATAACAATGATGATGCATGCTCACATGATCTTTATATGCCATTAGATGTAAGTGATGCATGTATGGAGGAAAATAGGGCTTTAAGGGAAAAGGTAGATCACTTGACCAAAGCCCTAGAAAAATTCACAATTGGCTCCAACACCCTTAACATGATCATAGGGAGCCAAAGAGCAAGCTTCAACAAGAAAGGCCTAGGATATAAGGAAAAGAAAAATGAAAAGGCCTATAAATGTTTAATTGCTAGGGGTCAAGATAAAAAGAAAACAATAACTAGAAAATGGATCCCTAAGGAGTATTTAGCGAACCCAATAGGGAAGAACTTATTTTGGGTTCCAAAATCCATCCTTAAGGGTTAGAAAAACCCTAGGATAGTCAACCATATGGAATTCACCTATATCATACTTTGGTTGACTTAGGATGGTGGGACATAATTTTTGAAATAGTGTTGGGTGATGATAATGCACCCATAAATAGTTTAAGTCATGCTCAACACTTAGTGTTAAGTGATACTTATGATCTATACATTTTTATCATAGTGTTGGGTGATGATAATGCACCCATAAATAATTTAAGTCATGCTCAACACTTAGTGTTAAGTGATACTTATGATCTATACATTTTTATCATAGTGTTGGGTGATGATAATGTGCCCATAAATAGATAATAATGCTTAAATCATGATTTAGGATCTTGATATTTGGCACATAATCATGGGAAATAGGGTTTAAATTATGATTTGGGTGATACTTTACTTTTTATCATGCTTATACACCTAAGGCATGATTATTATTTGATGAATACATTTGTTTTATGATCATAATGTAAAATTAATTCATATATGTCTTTATGATCATGTGGGTTGTTAGGATGATACTTGACCATGGGTAGAAATGCATAAAATTAATGGTTAAGTATATATAAATACCTTTAGGATACATCTCACACTCACCATAGGCTACCTTGATTGAAAACTTAGCATGGGTGAGATGATAGGATGATACTAATGTCCACTAATGCCTATGGCATTTAGATGGTCATGTAAAGTATCAAAAGAGCAATAATAGACCAATCATGGGGAAGACTTATGTTTAATTCATAGACATATTGCCCAAAGATTATGGTTGGATATTTCATATGTTTTCAAAACAATTTCTTACTTTAAAATCTGTGTATTCATATTTTGAAACAATTCAAACCAAAACTAGGTGTTAAAAGTGATACTAACTTGATCAAAAACCTAGTTGTTTTTGAAGCTTTTGGATTTTTGGAAAATCTTTGAAAATATAATGATTTTTTATGAAAAACTTTTTTTCATTGATAAATATACTTACAAGAAATGTGTTCCCCAAATTTCATTATTTTTCAAATTTTATAGATTTTCTAATGTATTTCTGAAATCCACCCTGAAAATCTGAAAACCCCAAAATCTGTGTGCCAGTCGACTGGTAGTCTGAACCAGTCAACTGATCGTCTGATAACATGCCCAGTAACTTCTTTTATCCGATTTTAAGGCATGCTTTGGGTTTTGTTTCCCTCTAAACTTGATGCTATGCTTATATAAACTTTGTTTAATATTTTTGATGGTGTCAAAGGGAGAGAAATATATATGTTTAAGTAAGGGGGAAATTGTATTTAGAGGGAGTTTCATGTATTAAGGGGGAGAGTTGCTATTCATGTTATTTACATGCTTTCTTACCTTAGTATTTTTATCAAATGTTTACCTAACTTAAACGGATTGTCACACATCAAAAAGGGGGAGATTGTTAGGGCAATCTCTTGCCGTGATATGGTTTTGATGTGTGTGGCAAAGGATTTAAGTTAGGATGTTTGGATTTGATATGTGCGCTGGAGTCTTGCAGGACATAGTAATTCGCACATGGAGCATTGGCAAGTTTCACCTCTCATGACTCGGTCCTTGAGTCGGTGAAGGATGGCTTTGTGGAAGTCGTGCGCTTGGAGCATCCGAGGGACCGTCGGGCGAGGAGCTTAGAGTGAAGCTGAAGGAAGTAGACTTCAGGGCAAGACGCGAAGGATGGCGCTGTAGAGCCGTGCGCTTGGCGCATCCGAGGGACGTGACCGGACGAAGATAACTTCAAAGGCGAGGGACTCCGACGGATGAGAGTGAGAGAATGTAACACAGGAAGGGGTAGTACTCTTAGGTGAAACTTGGCCATTTGGCTAAGTGTCGGATAAGATTTCCCGACATCAATCGACTGCCATGAAATGGCAGTCGACTGCTCTGAGTCTAACGGGGTTCGACTGGTGTTCGACTGGTGGGTTTTTGGTCCAGCAGTCTGTAGGGATGTATACTGAAAAGTCTATCTTTTGTATGAACATCTTTATTTTGAAATAAGAATCACAGGATCATTGTTTGCATATTTTAATGGTTATGCATATTGTCTAATACTTTACATTATAGATAACATGGTGTGTGGTGTCACACGGGAGATCATGTTATCGGTTCCTTGAAAAGTATAAGTAAAGTCTCACAACCGAGATGGCTTTGGACAAACCATCGGAATGGTTGTAGTGTGATTTGGTATTGGTTTGTCTTGACCATAGAATCACACTAGTGCACTTTGTGTGTATTGAGCAGGACCGACTTAGAGGTGATTCGATTTATTGCTAGCTACATGATCGAATCGGACCTCGAATACTATTTTGTACATACTCTTAATCCCGATATAATAGTGGGCACATATACTTAGTATTCATCTCTTTGATTTATCAATGGGCGTGATTTATAGATTAAATCGATAGGCTCGGTAAGTTGGGAGATGATATTATTTATATGGTGTGTCGTTGATTATAGGAGGAAACCGTGTCCTATATATTAGGATGATGATGTCTGATAGACGGTTATTATGTCGTGATATCGTTTCCAAATTATTTTCCGAACCCCCTAACTACACTAATGCAGTATAGGACTGACTCGGATTGTCTCCCAACGAACCTAATGGTTGGACATTTGTTTTTAAACAGAAGTAAACACTGGGGTTTTTTTTATAATTATCAAAACAATTAAAAAGCAAAATCAAAAACAGACATGAGAATTAAACATGCAAGAAGTAAATCTAACTACCAAATAAGAAGTAATAAGCAACTATTCTAATGCGCAAAAGTAAGTGATCACGCACCGCACTGTCACTATACGGTACAATGATCAAACAAATGTGAACTATTCAACCAAGCACCGCACTGTCACTATACGGAAGAGTGATCAAACAGCCACTGAAAAACTAAACTAATAGATAGAAAAGAAATCGACCAAGCACCGCACTGTCACTATACGGTACACTGATCAAACAAATGTGAAGAATTCAACCATGCACCGCACTATCACTATATGGCACAGTAGTCAAACAGTCACTAAAAACTGTAATAAACGAAAGCAATTCAACCAAGCACCGCACTGTCACTATACGACAACTGGTCGAATGTAGAGGAAATCTAACCTAATAATGAAAGCACTCCAACCAAAACACCATACTGTCACTATACGATGCATTGATTGGACAATTTTAATAGATGGGGTTAGTACATCAGCAACAAGAAATTAAACTAACCTACAACTAAATAAGAACGCCAATATTAAGTCTAATAAAAATGCACAATGAACAGAATTAAACAACTAAGCATAACAAACCGATAGAAATAACATTGCATGTAAACAAACCAACAATTAACCGAAACAAACATAATCAACTACTAACAATTACATAATTGCACTGGAATAAAATGCAGAATGTAATTAACACGAAATCCCGAGTGTTTAACACAAACACACTCAGTAATCCAAATAAACTACAACCGGTAACCACACGGCGGTCACAACAAACCGAACAACCACTCCGACGGTGAATGCGAAGCTGCCCCGATCGGCGCAATAGGAATGAAGGAAAGATGGATGACTGCGATCACTGCTCCGGCGAATGTGGATTCACCGGATAGTGAAATGGAAATCTTCATCGGCGGTGAATATGGAGCTGTCCCGATCGGCACAACAAGTGGGTGACTCCGGCGAGATGGAATGGCCTATCCCAGCCGCCGGAATGAAGTAGAATGCCGGTGAAGGATGAACTCGCCGGAATCCCGCCTCGCCTCCCTTTGGATCAGCTGCCCGAATCACGGCATTTGGATCTGTCGCCAAGGATCGAATGGGATCATCGCCAGCTGTCGGAGGGAAACTCACCAGAATACTACCGGCCTATTGTCGATCGCTCGTGTAGTCGCCGATCGCCGCACTCGCGAGAGGAAGAAGACACCGCTCGTGTTCTGTCGCGCGTTCTGGCGTAGCTGGGAAGAAGTTGGATTTTATCTCCAATTTTCTCAGCCGTCCAATTATGCTAGTTCTGATCTCAGCCACCAAAATAGAGCTAGGTTAAATGAGTCCAATTAATCTCCTAAGCAGGCTGTGATCCAACGGCTGTGATCAGTCTGATTTCAAATGAACGGATCTGATCCATCTGAAAGGATAATTACGATCGGTCGAGTCTAGAGGAAGGGCTCAGATGTTCAGATCGAAATGTATGGACGGAATCTCTCCAGATCTGAATATATGGCTTAAAATCAGCTATATTCATCGGACGGTGAAAAATAGCTCAGATCTGATCCGGATCGACGGCTGCGATTGCTCCAATTAGATCCTCATTATATGTTTCCTATACAATCACATGAAATTCGTGAAAAATACTGAAATTATAGGAATTAATGTAATTAATCACAAATAGGCTCAATATGTAAAAACATCCAGAATAACAATAATTATCCCATCAAAGAGCCTAAAAGATCTAATCAACAAGTAAAAATGGCGCAATAAAAAATGCAGCTATCAAATTCCCCCACACTTATTTTTGCGCGTCCCGTGCAATAACAAAAACAAAGGCACACTAACTCCCTAACTCATTCCCCTAGCAATACCTAGATCAATAATTCAGAGACAGAAAAAATAAGTTACTTAGGATCACCAAATTTATCAGGATCTAGGGTATTCAAAAAATCCGACTCCTACAACAGTCAACATGTATGATGGTTTACAGTCAAATCAAATAAACCAAGCCTGATACAAAACCTCCCAAATGGATATATGCACTCATGCTCACATAATGATTTTAGGAGTGGGGTACCCTCAAAGCACCATGTAATCTTGTCCTACCATATGCTTGCTTATCATCTATTTCTCTACTGCTATCAATACATTCCATACATGAATCAAAAGGATTTATCGAATATCAAAACAAGATCATAAGTGAATTGCAATAGAGAAATACAAAGAAGATCAAGATACAATGGCAACAATAGAAGAATTGGAAGAATAAACCTGATAAATTGCAAATAGTAGTGTAGGGAGAAGATTTCATGATTTAGTTCATCTCTCCTATTCTTTGTTGCTGTGTTGACAACTTAGAAGCTGCTAGGAACTATGGTGATGTATTAACTTATGGATCAATTTGTGCTTTCTCTGATACAGATTTTTCAAGCACCACTTTCTCAACATTCTTATGAGGAGCAGCACATAGAAGGTAAAAGCAAGGGTAATTTCTCTCGGGTTCATTGATTTGGCATACACGAGATTTTTCAAGCAGGTTGGTTCTAACGTCATTCTGACCATCTCCTCTACCAGACCATATCTAGCTATCTAAGCTTGCGATTTCAGTGTATCAAAACAGGTCCAATTCATATCTCAGGGAATTCCAATTCTGCAAATCTGAACATTGCAGAAATGTTCAGATCAGAATTGTATTTCCCTTGCGTTTGCAGCCTTCGAAAGGACTCTACACCATTGAAACTCTCCAACCAATCTCTGAATTGCAACAACTTTTATCTCTAATTTTCAGAAAATTTTATCTCTGCAAATCTGACAAGTTGCTGCTGATAAACTGTCGAGCAGTTTTGGAATTTCAGCAGCTTCAACGATCCTTGAATCCACGTGTAAGCACTGGGTTATAGAGCTTGGTTATTCACGCATTACTCCAGAATTTTTTTTTCAGACTGTAACTAACTCCTCTACCCTTCCAAGTGCAGCTTCTCCAAGGTTACAACTCTTTGACATTTTGCAGGTTTTAATGCAGTCAACATGTAGGTTGTCCAGGTGCTGCACTTGGCAAAGATATCCAATCCACGTGTTAGCACACAGAATCCTGGATCTTAAGTGACTCATGCACTTTAAATCAGACTGCATCTATCATCTTTTCTCCTTTTCAGAAATTGAATTCTTAGACTATTCTGCAGCCGGTGTAAAATAAATTTAGGCATTCCACTTCCAATTGTGTTGCTCAAATTCACAAAGCAATCAATTGAAATTCTGTAAACTGGCAAATTTCTAAACCTTCTAAACAACCCAGGTGCTCTTCTTGTAGTGCAATGCTCTAAAACTTAAGAACTTGTGTCTGAAGCAAAAATGTGCAGGCTTAATTCAGATCGAGAACTAAAGAAATTCGTTCTTTTATCTCCCTCTCTAATTGCTCTGTTTATTCTCCATTAGAACTACTTGCAATCTCTACCTTCAGTCCATTGATACTGCTCCTCAGACTAGCCTTCTCTACTGTTGCACCAGACTCCAACTTCTTACTCAAAGCACCAATTCCTGCATCCTTCCAAAGTCTCCAACCGGTCTGAACTACATAAATTTAATCCATGAATTCAGACAACCATATTGCTCTGCAGTTATCCCTAATTTTCTTGTTATCTAAAAGCCTGTGATATACTTTTGTACAGCAAATGTGGTTGACCTTCCATTTGTTGTGATTCTAAAACTGGAACAATGACCAATTACAAAAGAAATAATGCACTGCTGGATTTTCTCTCCAGAAACTATAATTTGAAATTGCTATCTAAGCTTGAAAGAGTCCAGCTACTGCATTATGGTTGCTGCTAACAATCGCAAGGTGATACTACTTCCCTTCTTCCATTTCTATTCCCTTGGCCTCTTCAGTCTCTTTGTCAACGAGATTGACCTTCAAATCTGAAATTGCATTAGCTGATTTTCAGACTGTGACTACTCCAATTCATGTAGAACTTGCACTTTCTAAGTTTTTATGTTGTCATCTTTGTTCAAACATCTTGCTCGATAACTAGCTCAGATTTTGTCAAACTTGCTTTCCAATAGTCCTGTCCTAAATCTACAAGTTCAGGATCCAGCAATTTCCTTGAGCTCCTAACAGTTCCAACCTGTTCGGTTCTTAGAAATTAAATTTTCAATGCTCAGTGATGAATTTCCAGTTCCTGCACATCTATCTGCATCACAGCTTTAGAGTATTTTACACAGCTCCACCACTACTGCAAACATAGCTTAATTCTATCAAACAAGTTCCAGACATCAAGGTAGATTATGATTTACTTCTGCTGAACAGTCCTGATACTTGCATTAGTGTGAGCCATGTGGAATTTCTAAAAGTCTGATACAACATTCTGAGCCAATTAATGCGGTTTGATTTCTCCTCAATTGTGCTGAAATCTCTATGCAAACTTTAACTTGAAACATTGCAGCCATTAGGAAGACCTTCCAAAATCTGAATACTCTTGCCATTCTACAGATTTTATCAAGTGGACATGCACTTAACTCTAGCTCCATGGGTAGCAAATCCACTTTACTCTCTTCTTCCAATTTTTCCGAGACATAGCCATGCCAGGTGTTATTTAGCAGAATTCATACTGCTATCATCTTTCCGAATTCCTTTCAGCATATCTACAGTGGATGCACCTTTCTGATTTCCAGCTGCTAAACAAAGTAGAGCAACCCACATGTTGAGGTGGAGATTGGGTTGCACGTATAGGGAAAACTGTTGTTGATACTGGCATAATTCTGATAATACTGCAATTGTTGCTGCTGGTATCATTGTTGAGTAGGAAGTTGTATTGCATCTTGTGCATAAGTAGTTATATTGGATTGGGTTTGACTTTGAGAACAGCAACAACTTCTGTTTCAAATTCACAGCTACCTAACAAGACAATATCTCCTCCCCCACACTTAAGAATTTTGTCCGTCTCGAACAATGCAACTTATCAAGTTATTCTTCCAACATGGAAATAAAAGATATGGGTAGAGGTAATCCACAAGACAATGGGAAATAAATGAATAGGAATGACAAGTACGACAACATGAAAGTATCAAGCGGATTAAACAAGCAATTCAAGTAAGGAAAAGAATCAAGAGTGAAATCCTTCATCATATTCATGCAAATAAATGTTCTTGCAGTTTGAAAAGACTCAAAGCAAGTTCTAGAGTAACAAGTATCACACGTGTATCACACTAAAGTGGGTAAATGATTGAAATGGCTTACTACCTCACTAGGTGAATAAAAATCAAGCTTGGTCTATCAATAAAAAGTTCACCATCATAACAAGTGATTGCATGCAAGTGAAGTCTCCTATCATACACAAAAATCCACAATTTAATGATCAAACTTAACTAATTTTTACCACCTCTGAAATGATACTAAGGTATGCATAGGGAATATTATTCGACTCAACGAAAACAACTAAACAACCTAGGTAAACAGGCAAATACCACGCAACTAACAACCAGTTATTTCCGAACATGAGAGGAAGAAAGAAAATATAGTAAACAAAAGAACACACTCCCCTGTCTTGTCAGAGAAAAAAAACATCATCATGTCTGGCCCCACCGTATTCTCTAGTATAGACTTGATCTCTTTGCTCGACACTTCATGAGTCTATTACAAAAGTGAGACCCTTGATCACTAATGATCGCCCTGGGAACACCAAATCTGCAAAATATGTGAGACCTAAAAAAATCCACAACAACTAGAAAATCATCAGTCCTGGTGGGGATGACCTCCACCCATTTAGAAACATAATCATATGCCAAAAGAATATATGAAAATCCAAAAGATAGAGGACACTGACCCATAAAATCAATACCCCAAATATCGAAAATCTCACAGAATAACAAAAGTTGTTGAGGCATTTTATTTCTACGTCCTATGTTCCCTGTTCGTTGACATCACTCACAAGACTTGTAAAATTCAGAGGCATCGTGAAATAAGGTGGGCCAATACAAACTAGACTATAAAACTTTCCTAGAAGTCCTTTGGGGTCCAAAATACCACCCACAAGCCAGAGAATAACAAAAAGTAAGTACGTATGGTATGAAACTCATAATCAAGTCCACATCATCTAATAATCTGATCACTATAAAATTTTCAAAGATAAAGATCATCCCATACATAATACTTAGCATCACTTTTCAATTTCTGGACTTGTGCATGAGCAAAATGTGAAGGTACAACACGGCAACTAAATAAATAGCAAGATCTGCATACCATGGTGTCTTACCCTACTGGTGAAAAAAACTGCTCATCTGGAAAAGAATCTGCTATGGGGGTGGGCTCGATCTCCATCACAATCCTGGTCAAACTGAAATACCACCTCCTTTTACAACAAGTTGGTCAAGGGTAGGGCAATATTACTGTAGTCTCTGATAAAACGTCTGTAGAAACCTGCATGACCTAGAAAAGTATGAACTTCCCGCACAAAAGCGGGGTAAGATAAAGAGGATATAATATGAATTTTAGCAGGATCTACTTCAATACCATACACAGAGATAATATAACCTAAGATATCTCATGCTCGACCATGAAATTACAAGTCGCACAAACATCTGATGGAAGTGATCCTTGGGTCATCGCCTGAAGCGTGCAAGTCCCTACACATTGTTAGTAATATATGAGAGATGTCCTAAGGCAATCGCCTTATGTATGAACCATTTATATGATAAATGAAGATTCACTATTTGAGTATACATGTTTTATGTATTTGATTGGATCTTAAACTCATTTACTGAATGTCCACGATACGATTCACAACATGAGAGAATTTGTGATTGGATCACAACTAGTGAGTATCTCTACATGTGTAATTGTGATGTATCGGAATTATCCCTAGTCGATGAATTGATGGATTTGGACACCATCAATTCTGTCGAGACTAGCACGAGGTATACTCCTTGGTGTATCCAAGCAGCTGATTCTCACTGGCTGGAGACATTGTGATGTCCGGAGTTAATCGTGGATGCTAGTTATGGTAACTAGTTCATTGGAGTGACCAACCGTAAGACTTCACATGGTTCTCTGCATATATAGATATGTCAATGAAGTTCTTACTGTAGCTTAAGTGCGATATTCCTTTGACTTGTGGTATTCAAGTCATCTTGATCATAAAGACTTATGCTTTGACATCTTAAGCAAGCATCTCTGTGGAGATGTGGACCCGGGATGATTGGGTATAAGTCGAAGTGATCGAAGGTGTTTGAATAGCCTATAAAGGATTCACCACTCCTTGCGAGGAGATGTATACCCATGGCCTCTCGTCGGATTGTTACTAAAGTCTTTGGCCAAAGCATTACATGTTTAGAGTAAGGTACTCTTCGATACATGTGCAGTAACTAGAATCCGTAGGATGAGGAAATGATACTTGGGCTAGGTGTGACGTAGTCAGCCTAGTGGGGACTGACACTATAGACCATGTCCTAAACCAAGTGGGTATAAGATGAGTGAAGGGAATGGGGCACGATTCATTCGAGCTGCTGAAGGGTTTCAGAAATAGTTCTGGATCAACCGTTGATCTTTTCGGTTAATTGGGGATCATGATGTACTACTAGGTGCCACTCATGATCGTTCTATAATTAATGGTTAATTATAGATGGCCAACATAAATTGAGAACCTATTTGGTCACACGCACAACGAGTGTAATCCAAAGGATTTAAAACGAGCTTGAGAATGGGATTCTCAGACCGAGAGAAACTAGGTTTGGTTGGACCAAACATGAAGCGAGCCTGAAATCGTTTCAGTCGCAATGGAAGCGTGGATGGGCCTTGTCTTATGAAGACATAATGGATGAACCAAAATGGTTTGGTTCTAATCCAATGGAGGAGAATAAACCAAAGGGTTTGGTTTATTTTAAACGAATGAACCAAAAGTTGGTTCGGTTCGTTTTAACTTAAAATAAACCATCATGGTTTGGTTTATTTTAACTTATATTAATGGAGCGGGTTAACGTGCCTTATGGTTATGATCCAATAACCATTAAGAGAATTAGTTCCTTATAAAAGAGGGCTTAAGGTGTTGTTAATCCCTAATCCAAAAACCCTAACCTAAGTTGCCTCCCACCTCATCTCATTGGAGATTTTCTACGCCAACACCTCCATTGCCGCCGCCCAGCCCCTTGTGCCGCCGTCCAAATTGTTGTTGGCATCCAAGATTCGGCCGGTGATCCTCTGGCGACCCTCCGGTGATCTCCTTTAGGTTTGGCATCAAGGTGAGCTTTATCTTCCCTTGGTTGGCCGGCGCCTATCTCCTCCACCAAAGCTGTCCAGTTTTCTGGACAGCTTGTTCTCCTCTCGTTGGAGCATCGTTTGGACGACGGTTAGAGCTCCGACAGTGGCTAACTTACCGGGAATTCGATCTCCGGTAATCCTCTGAGGTGGAGGACGAAGGATTCGTCAATCGGTTGACGAATACCTCTCCGGAGAAGCGAGTTTTGAGGACTCATTTTGGATCCGAATTTGGATTCGGATCGTGATCATCTCTCGATCACGTCATCTTCAACACGAGGCTAGTAACCCGTACGAAGATGAAGCTCGTGGCTTAGCGAAGTCATCCTAAGGATACTCGGCGTGGATATGGATAGAGACGATTCTAGCGAGGATCGTTCCGGTTGATGCCGTTCCCGCTACACGTAATACGAAAGGTATAACGTAGTTAAATTTCCTTTTATTGCAAATTTAAATTTACGGTTATGTCTACACTTGTTGTACTATGCATGCGTGTGTTGTGTGTGTTGTAATAAATGTAGATTTATTATTTTTATTTCTTCCGCTGTGCACATGTTTACGAAACATGTACAAACACACACTCACCGCGGTGCCGTAAACCCAATAGTGGTATCAGAGCCAGGTTGTGTTTTGACATAATCGTAAAATGGTTTTGCGATAGTCATAATGATATTTCTAGAAATTTTCTACTTTTGGAAAGTTAGAAGTATTTATGGAAATTTTTAATTTTGGAAAGTCTAGAAGTATTTATGGAAATTTTTAATTTTGGAAAGTCTAGAAGTATTTATGGAAATCTTCCACTTTTGGAAAGTTGGAAGTATTTATGGAAATTGATATTTTCCATAAATAAAATATTTGATTAGATTTTGGAAATTTGTTTCCTAATTTAATCATGATTTGATTTGGAAAATCAAATCTTAAAATATTTTATTTCCATAAGTAGTTTTGATGATTTAGGAAATTGGTTTCCTAAATTGATTTTCCTTAATCAACTATTTCCATAAATAAAATATGTGATTAGATTTGGAAATTTGTTTCCTAATTTAATCATGATTTGATTTGGAGAATCAAATCTTAAACATATTTTATTTCCATAAATAGTTATGACATATAAGGAAATTATGTACATGACATAATTGAATGCCATGTAATTGCATTAGATGCATATCATTATGTCAAGCGTGTCGTGACATGTAGATGTATGTCATGTATGTCATGCCATGTAGATAATAGTTATTTGCATGCAAAGAGGATGAGACATAAAAACCCTAACTCAATATTAAAGCCTACACCTTCCATTAATATGGTTAGAACCAGAGTTCCGTTTCTTGTTTGGGTTGTTGGACTCTCTCCAAGCCCGGCTCGAACCCGAACATATTCAAACCATGGAATAGTTTAATACTAATATGGTAAGAGTCAGAGGTCAATCGTTAGCTTTGGTTGTTGGACTCTCTCCAAGCCGGGCTAATTGGTTGAATGCGCTCTAACCATATTAAAACTATTTCTCGATTAATGGGTTGGCTTTAACCTGGAGCATCGGCTTGTTGGACTCTCTCCAAGGTCGATGTAAAGGGAGGTGAAGTTGGGTGCTATGCATATGATGTATACTTGTTAATGTGTTAACAACCCGATGTATGTGTGAACATTCAATAAGTTGATAGCACATTGTGATAGTTGCATATACGTGATATGCAATCGGTATAGTTGATACCTACCGTCGTAGTTATGAATGACTTGTTGGACTCTCTCCAAGGTTGTTCATATCTATGATGGATATCAGCCCATTCGGAGATGGACCTATGATCTCCCGAAGTGATTTTGGGGTTTTTTGAAATTCAAAAAATGAATGGGATTTATGAATGTATAATGATGCATTTTAAAATCATCTTTCTCATATATGCTCGTTTTGTATTTCTAAGATTGATCATGATGTCTTTGAATTTGTGTTCCATTTTGGATTCGAATAAATTGACTGGGCCGAATTTCTTGGACTGGCTTAGAAACTTGAGAATTATTCTCAAGGTTGAAAAGCTTGCAAATGTCCTCGAAGCGCCTCTTCCCGCCCGTCCTAGTGATGATGCAACTCTAGACCAATTGTTGGCCTATCAGAAACATGTGAGTGATTCTGAACAAATGAGTTGCTTCATGCTAGCCATGATGGAACCCAAGCTACGAAAGCAGCATGAGCATATAGATGCTCATATCGTAGTCCTTCATCTTTAAGAGTTGTTTGATAAGCAAGTGAGATTCGAAAGGTTCGAAGTCTCCAAGCTCCTCTTCACCTATGAGATGCAAGAAGGTTCTTTTGTGGTACTGCTCAACATGTTGAAGACTGTGGAGCCTTCTGAGAAGCATGAGCAGGGGACAGTGTTGTTAGTTGATTCCTCGAAGAAAGGTTCTAAGAGGGAGTCAAAGGAACAACAGAAGGGGAAGAAGAAAAAGGCTAAAAAGGCAGAACCAGCTCAAAAGGGCACTTGCCATCATTATGGCAAGGAGGGTCATTGGCGAAGAAATTGCAAGATTTATCTTGAGTTCGTGAAGAAGAATAAGGCATCGGATGCCCCATCTTCTTTAGATATCTTCGTTATTGATTGTCATTCTATTTCCTCAAACACTTGGGTATTGGATACTGGGTGTGGCTCACATATATGTAATAACATACATGGGCTAAGGAATAGAAGAAGACTCGTCAAGAGAGAGTCAAATCTACGTGTTGGGAATGGAGCAAAGGTTGTTGCACTCGCCATCGAAACGTATTTGTTGAAACTCCCTACAGGACTTGTCTTAGAACTGGACAATTGCTTTTATTTTCTTTCGTTGATAAAGAACATCATTTCTATTTCTTGTTTAAATATAAATGGGTACCATTTGACTTTTAGTAACAATTGTTGTTACATAACTTTGAATGGAGTTCTTTATGGAACTGGAACTTTGAGCAATGGCATTTATACGTTGGACGTATCTAGTGACATTTTCAATATTGAAGCGAGCAACAAGCGTGCTCGAAAGGATAATCAATTAGACTCCTACATGTTCCATTGTCGTCTTGGCCATGTAAGCAAGAAATGCATGTTCGAATTACACTGATGTGGAATTCTGGAATCATTTGAATTGGATTCATATGATACATGTGAATCATGCTTAAAAGACAAGATGACTAAGTTACCTTTTACAGGAAAAGGTGAACGAGTGGGAGAGTTGCTAGGCCTAATACATAGTGATGTATGTGGACCTATGTCAACTCAAGCTTTAGGAGGCTATAGCTACTTCATTGCCTTCACCGATGATCACTCACGGTTTGGGTATGTGTTCTTGATGAAACACAAGTCTGAAGCCTTTGAAAGGTTCAAAGAATTCAGAAATGAAGTAGAGAAACAACATGACAAGAGTATTAAAATACTTCGATCGGATCAAGGTGGTGAATACTTAAGTCAAGAGTTTCTTGATTATCTAAGAGACAATGGTATATTGTCTCAATGGACTCCGCCATATACACCACAGCATAATGGTGTATCTGAGAGGCGTAACCGGACCTTGTTGGACATGGTCAGGTCAATGATGAATCATGCGAATCTTCCCAAGTCCTTTTGGGGTTGTGCACTTCAGACAGCTGTTTACTTGTTAAACAGAATACCAACCAAGTTAGTCTCTACTACTCCATATGAGATATGGAATAGTAAGAAACCTCATGTATCTTACTTGAAGATATGGGGTTGTCCTGCTTATGTGAAGTGGACTGTATTAGACAAATTGGATTCTAAGTCTGATAAATGTCTATTTATTGGATACCCTAAGGAAACAAGGGGTTACCAATTCTATCATCCTGTGGAACAAAAGGTGTTTGTTTCAAGGCATGCTGTGTTTCTAGAGAAAGAGTTTCTCTGAAAACAAGGGGAGTGTCGTCGAGCTTGAGGAGGCTCGAGAGACTCAAATAGACATTGATGAGATACCTGGTGAAGCACAACAGCCGACAACTCATAGTGATGAGCAATCGGCTGGACCTATTGTAACACCACATCTTCGTAGATCTGGTAGAACACGCAACATTCCTGAGAGATATGGATTTCTCGTAAGTGAATCGAACGACGTGTTACTCATTGATGATGAGGAGCCTACCAGTTATGAAGAAGTGCTGACAAGTTCAGAAAGGGATAAGTGGCTTGATGCCATGAAGTCGGAAATGGATTCCATGTATGAAAACCAAGTTTGGAACTTGGTTGACCCACCTGAAGGCATCAAGCCTATAGAGTGCAAGTAGTTTTCAAGAAGAAAACCGACATGGATGGTAATGTGATTACCTATAAAGCTAGATTAGTGGCGAAAGGATATCGTCAAAAACAAGGTGTTGATTATGACGAAACCTATTCACCTGTAGCTATGCTTAAATCCATTCGGATGCTCCTGGCCATAGCGGCTCATTATGATTATGAGATATGGCAGATGGATGTAAAAACAACTTTCCTTAATGGAAACTTGCTCGAGGATGTGTATATGATACAGCCTGAGGGTTTCACATCGGTTGATAAAACCAAGGTATGCAAATTGAGACCATCCATATATGGATTGAAGCAAGCATCCAGGAGCTGGAATATCCGTTTTGATGAGACAATCAAAAAGTTTGATTTCTCACAAAATCCAGACGAACCTTGTGTGTACAAGAAGGTTAGTGGGAGTGCAGTCATGTTCCTAGTATTATATGTTGATGACATATTACTTATAGGAAACGATGTTTCAATCTTACAGTCAGTTAAGGTTTGGTTATCCAAGACATTCTCCATGAAAGACCTGGGAGAAGCAACCTACATCCTCGGGATTAAGATCTATAGAGATAGATCGAAATGGTTGCTTGGTCTTTCGCAGTCTACATATATAGACCGAGTGCTAAAGAGGTTTAGCATGTCGGAATCCAAGAAAGATTTCCTACCCATCAGGCATGGGGTACACCTTTCGAAGTCTATGTGTCCGCGCACAGAAGACGAGAGGATTTGCATGAGTAAGATTTCCTATGCCTCCGCAATAGGATCTATCATGTATGCTATGTTATGTACGAGGCCCGATGTATCGTATGCTCTGAGTGTCACGAGCAGATACCAGTCTGATCCAGGAATGGATCATTGGGTGGCTGTTAAGACGATCCTTAAGTACTTAAGAAGAACTAAGGATGTGTTCCTAATATATGGAGAAGGGGACATGGTGATACGTGGGTATACGGATGCCAGCTTCCAGACATACAAGGATGATTCCAGGTCTCAGTCTGGATACATGTTCACCCTGAATGGGGGCACAGTGAGTTGGAAAAGTTCCAAACAAGACACTGTAGCGGATTCTACCACTGAGGCAGAATACATTGCAGCTTCGGAAGCAGCAAAGGAAGCGGTTTGGATCAAGAAGTTCGTTTATGAACTTGGTGTGATTCCAGCCATTGTTGAAGTAATACCGGTCTACTACGACAACAATGGAGCAATTGCATAGGCGAAAGAGCCAAGGTCTCATCAACGATCCAAACATGTGCTTCGCTGCTATCATCTTATCAGAGAGATCATCAGTAGGAACGAAATACAAATCGAGAAAATTCCCAATGAAAGGAACTTAGCGGATCCTTTGACTAAAGCATTACCTCAAAGTAAGTTTGAGGGTCATGTTAGTGCTTATGGTATTGGATATCGTAGCGATTGGCATTAGGCCAAGTGGGAGTCTGTTAGTAATATATGAGAGATGTCCTAAGGCAATCGCTTTATGTATGAACCATTTATATGATAAATGAAGATTCACTATTTGAGTATACATGTTTCATGTATTTAATTGGATCTTAAACTCATTTACTGAATGTCCACGATACGATTCACAGCATGAGAGAATTTGTGATTGGATCACAACTAGTGAGTATCTCTACATGTGTAATTGTGATGTATTGGAATTACCCCTAGTCGATGAATTGATGGATTTGGACACCATCAATTCTGTCGAGACTAGCACGAGGTATACTCCTTGGTGTATCCAAGCAGCTGATTCTCACTGGCTGGAGACATTGTGATGTCCGGAGTTAATCGTGGATGCTAGTTATGGTAACTAGTTCATTGGAGTGACCAGCCGTAAGACTGTAGGGAGTTGCTTCGGAGACTCATTGTCTCCCATGTCCCCGGATTAAAATTTTCACTAATGAAAGAATTAATCCGGATGGGATGAGTTTCCTTAGGCCAACCAATTCATCGTCGTGCTAACAACTTGAGTGATCACTTGAACAAACTAGTTGTTCAAGCAACACAACTCTTCTAGTTGGTTAGCCGCGGAAGAGACGACGGACGGATCGCCGGTTTTTGTGTTTTCTTCGGAGTCCATGATTATACAAAATATATACTAATGCACACTTGTATAATCAACACATAAAAGAACATGCTTAGATCAGAATATAAAGTTGTAAAACTTTTATACCTCACGATCTTCTACCGTATGTCCTATCCTCCTCATGGACGACGTGTGGGCGAAGATCCTCCACGAGTAGAAGCCTTCTAGATCGCGTTCTTCCCTTCCTTGTCCGCTGTAAACAAAGAGAAGAACCAACAAAACCTTTCCTTTCTAGAAAAGGCCACCAAGCAAGGGAGTTTGATGCAACCGCCGGCCAAGCAACGAGTGGATGAGCACCGGCCAACTTGTTGAAGTGTTGCCGCCGGCCACCTAGAGGTTGGAGAAGTGCCGGCCACCAAGGAGTTGGAGAACCGCCGGCCACCAATAAGCAAAGGAGGAGGAAGAGATGAACACCGGCAATGGATGAGAATATGATGAGGGGCGCCGGCCAAAACCCAAGGGAGAACAAGCTTGCCGCCCACTTCTAGCCGCCCAAAACCCTAGCTCCTCTAGGGTTTGTTGCCGCCCACTTTGAGATGAACCAAACCCTAATTTCCAATCTATATCTTGCCGCCCAAGCCTTAGCCATCTATATATAGAGTTGGGCCTAAGCCTTCTTTAATCTCCAATGTCGGACTAGGGATTTAATCTCCACCGTCGGATCTAGGGTTTTATCCCAACCGTCGGATCTAGGGTTTCATCCCAACCGTCGGATATAGGATTTCATCCCAACCGTCGGATCTAGGTTTTCATCCCAACCGTCGATTTTAGGGTTTCATCCTAACCATCGGATCTAGGGATTTAATCCCAACCATTGGTTCTAGGGTTTCATCCCAACCATCGGATCTAGGGATTTAATCCCAACCGTTGGTTCTAGAGTTTTGTTTTACATCCTTGGATCTAGACTTCTTTAGGATTATATTAGGCTACGATAGGGACCATGAGGAGGAGTTGGATCTTAGCCACCCGATGGATCGGAACCACACAAACTTGATCCATCAATGATGTTCCATTCCACTAGAGGATCATCATTGAACTACCTCACCAACCCCCATAAATTAATATGGGCTCCATATACTATTTGTACATTCATCTCCCCGTGTTTAAGATATCGAATGTCCATCAATTAATTGATTTACTGACCATCAATTAATTAACATCTAATTCCTCGAGTAGTACCACTCAACCTTATCATCATGTTGACTAAGTCAACCAGCTGGGTTTACACGATGAAC
Organism: Wurfbainia villosa; assembly: GCA_025175895.1. Lineage (NCBI taxonomy): Eukaryota > Viridiplantae > Streptophyta > Magnoliopsida > Zingiberales > Zingiberaceae > Wurfbainia > Wurfbainia villosa. The sequence continues at coordinate 27,274,804 of CM046000.1, read as the reverse complement.
CTTATGAGCTCCTCAAGGGGACATCATCAACCTAATATATAGGACCCGATTTCTTCCTATAATCAGCGACACACCATGTAAATAATATTATTTCCCAACTTAGGGCATATTGATTTAATCCATCTAAATCTCACCTCTGTAAATCAAAAATAAATACTAAGTACATGTGCAGTTATTATATCGGGATTAAGAGCATGTACAACATAATATCAGAAGTCGATTCAATTATGTAGTCGACAATTAATTGAATCACCTCTATGTCAGTCTGCTCAATACACCTAAGTGTACTAGTGTAACTCTATGTTCAAGACAAAACAATACCAAGCTACACTACAACCATGCCAATGGTTTGTCACCATCTTGGTTGTGAGCCTCTACTTATATTTTACAAGGGTGATAACATGATCTTACATGCCACCAAGTACCATGTTATCTACAATGTAAAATATTAGACAATATGCACACACATATAATAAATATATAAATTGCAAACAATGATCATGTGATTCTTATTCCAAAATAAAATGTTCATACAAAAAGAGCTAGGCTTTCAGTATACATTCCAACAATCTCCCACTTATACTAAAAGACTATGCCGTCATCACTCTGCCATACATCTGATTCCCATGTCCTCCACATGCCTATCAAACGCTTTCGCTGGAAGGGCCTTAGTGAATGGATCCGCCAGGTTATCCTCTGATGCAATCTTGGCGACAGCAACTTCTCCTCGCTTTACGATCTCTCGTATGAGGTGGTACTTGCGCTCTATGTGTTTACTCGCCTTATGGGCTCGTGGTTCCTTCGAGTTTGCAACTGCACCACTATTATCACAATAAATTGTGATAGTTCTGGGCAAACCAGGAATCACATCGAAGTCCATCAAGAAGTTCCTGAGCCATACAACTTCCTTGGCTGCCTCAGAGGCTGCCACATACTCAGCTTCCATGGTAGAGTCCGCCACGCATTTCTGCTTGACACTCCTCCATGCTATGGCTCCACCTCCAAAAGTAAACACAAACCCCAAGGTAGACTTACTCTTGTCCCTATCTGATTGGAAATCCGAATCCGTGTAACCCACAGGGACTAATTGATCTGCCCGGTAAACCAGCATATAATCCCTAGTCCTTCTCAGGTACTTCAATATATGCTTTACCGCAGTCCAATGTCCCTGTCCAGGATTACTCTGATATCTGCTAACCATGCCCACGGCAAAGCAGATATCCGGTCTCGTACATAGCATAGCATATATAAGGCTTCCTACTGCCGAAGCATAAGGAACCGCCTTCATATCCTCTATCTCCTTTGATGTTTTGGGACACATCTCTTTAGATAAAGGAACTCCATGCCTAAAAGGTAGAAAACCTTTCTTAGAGTTCTGCATGCTAAAACGAGCAAGGATAGTGTCAATGTATGAAGCTTGAGACAAGCACAACATCCTTTTCTTGCGATCCCTTATAACTTTGATCCCAAGGATGTGTCCCACTTCTCCCAAGTCCTTCATGTCAAACTGTTTGGACAACCATACTCTTACGTCTGATAACACTTTGATATTGTTGCCAACTAACAAAATGTCATCTACGTATAGTACAAGAAATACCACTACGTTTCCATCACATCTCTTGTATACACAAGGCTCATCCGGACTTTGAATAAATCCATATGACTGGATTACCTCATCAAAGTGGATGTTCCAAGATCTAGAAGCTTGCTTCAATCCATAAATGGACCGATTAAGCTTACATACAAGATGCTCTTTGCCTTTAGCAATGAATCCCTCTGGTTTCCGCATATAGATGTTCTCCTCAAGACTTCCGTTAAGGAAAGCTGTCTTGACATCCATCTGCCAAATCTCATAATCCATATAAGCAGCTATAGATAAGAGAATCCGGATAGGCTTAAGCATAGCTACCGGCGAAAAGGTCTCCTCATAATCGATACCCTCTTTCTGAGTATACCCTTTCGCGACAAGCCTAGCTTTGAAGGTCTCAACCTTCCCGTCAACTCCTCTCTTTCTCTTATAGATCCACTTGCATCCAATGGCTTTTACACCATCGGGTGGCTCTACTAGCTCCCAGACTTGATTAGAATCCATAAATTCTATCTTTGAATTCATCGCACTTTGCCAAGATACCGCATCTCTATCTTGGAGTGTCTCATCATATGTCCAGGGATCCGGTTCATTTTCACCAGGGACTAAGTCCGAAGACTCTCCCAAAAACATGAATCTATCGGGTTGTCTAACAACCCTCCCACTATGACGAGGTGCCTCCTGTGTATGCTCTGTGACACGCGGTGCAGTGACTTGTGGTATCTCCTCTTGTACCGATGGTACTGAAGTCGGGACTTCCCCTGTCAACTCCTCAAGAACAATCCTACTCGTGGGCCTGTGGTTCATTACATAGTCCTCCTCTAGAAATCTGGCATTCGTACTCACGATTACCTTCTGATCTCTAGGACTATAGAATAAACCACCCTTCGTTCCCTTAGGGTAGCCAACAAACAAGCGTACTTCTGTACGAGATTCCAACTTACCAGCATCTCCCTTCAGCACATGTCCTGGACTACCCCAAATCCGAATATGTCTTAGACTAGGCTTTCGCCCAGTCCACAACTCTGTGGGAGTAGAGGTACTAACTTAGATGGAACCAAGTTCAGAATGTGTGCTACTATTTCCAGAGCAAACCCCCAGAATGAATCAGGTAACTCAGAATAACTCATCATAGATCTGACCATCTCCATAAGAGTCCTGTTCCTTCGCTTCGCCACACCATTCTGCTGGGGTGTGCCAGGTGCGGACAATTGGGATTGAATCCCAGCCTCTGATAAGTAACTCCTAAACTCTCCCAAGAGGTACTCACCACCACGATCAGATCATAATGTTTTGATACTTTTACCTTGACGGTTCTCCACATCAGCCTTGAATTCTTTGAACCTGTCAAAGCATTCAGACTTGCGGCGCATCAAGTAAATGTATCCATATCTTGAATAATCGTCTATAAAAGAGACGAAATATTCAAAACCACCTCTTGCCTGGATAGACATAGGACCGCATAAATCAGAATGAACCAATTCTAACACATCTTTGGCTCTATACCCCTTGGCCTTGAAAGGCCTCTTGGTCATTTTACCTTCCAAGCAAGATTCGCAGGTTGGGAGATCCTCCACCACTAATGAACCTAAAGGTCCATCAGCTATCAACCTTTGAATTCTGCTTAGGTTAATATGACCAAGCCTTAGATGCCAAAGATATGTTTGGTTCATTTGCGAAGGTTCTTTTCTCTTATTAGACTTAGAAGATGAGTTATTGATTTCTATATGCATCGTGGGAGTTTTTGGTTCAAGAGTATATAAATTGCCAACCATTATACCAGAACAGATAATCTCCCTATTCCTTTTTATAACCACTTTGTCATTAAAAGAAACAGAATATCCATCCATAAACAATTTAGAAACTGAAATTAAATTCTTTCTAAAAGTAGGTACATAAAGACAATTTCTCAAAACCAAAACTTTATTCCTATCAAAAGATAAATAAACGTCTCCCACTGCAATAGCCGCCACCTTTGAAGCATTGCCCATGAAGACGGTAATCTCTCCCTCAGCTAGTCGTCGGGTTTCCTAGAACCCCTGCAAAGTATTGCAGACATGATCAGTGGCTCCTGTATCTACACACCAGGCACTGGTAGATAGCACCGCTAAACATGTTTCAACAACTAAACAAGAAGATATACCTTTGTTCTTTCGGCGAGGACAGTCCGCCTTCCAATGTCCAGTCTGCTTGCAAGTGAAGCACTTTCCTTTCGGCTTCTTTACTCCTGCATGAGGTCCCACTACCACTTTCTTCGCTCCACCTTGCTTCTTCTTCTTCTTACCTTTCGGTTTAGAGGAAGAAACCTTCTGAGCGACCATGGCTTGAGCACTTTGACGAAAAAGCCCCTCTGCCGCCTGGAGTTCTGTCAGAAGCTCCGCCAACGAATACAACCTCTTGTTCATGTTGTAGTTGAGGTGGAACTGCTCAAAACTCCTAGGCAGAGACTGGAGAATGATATCGACCTGGGTTTCCCCATCGATCTCAGCTCCGAGGACTTCCATCTCATTAAGATGAGCCATCATCTTGAGAACATGATCCCTAACGGGTGTTCCCTCGATCATGGTGGTCGTCATCAAGTTTCTCATTGCCTCCTGCCTAGCCGCCCTACTCTGATGTCCGAAAAGTTCCTTGAGATTGAACATCATGTCATAAGCTGTGGCTATTGCCTGATGCTGATATTGCAGCACATTTGACATAGATGCCAAAATGTAACACCGCGCCATCTCATCTGCCTTGACCTATTTCTTATAACGTTCTTTCTCCTTTTCATCAGAGTCATCGGAGGGCTTAGGAGGACAGACCTCGAAGAGTACAAATTTGTACTCCTCCGCAGTTAAGACAATATCCAGATTTCTTTTCCAATCAATGTAGTTTGGTCCAGTAAGCTTATTTTCTTTTAAAATCACAGCAAGTGGGTTGAAAGCCATTTGAAAATCCTAAAAATCACAATGATCAAAATATTAGATTTCAAATATTATTGATTCCTCAAAACAATAAAATCCCGAAATCAACCAACACCTCAAAACACCAAGAATATCGCATGCCACGATAGTGTGGACGTATATGAATTCTACATTTGTAAGAGGAGGTTTTACCCATTAATTTTATTATCTTGTCAACCTTACTTTTTGACAAATAAAATTAATAGTTGGTTCCTCTTTAGCCCTACAAATAAAAGCAGTGACTCCGATGGGGAGGATACTTTTATTTGCATCTAAGTGTGCACCATTACATGATACTAAGGGAATTATTTCGGATTATGTGCCTTACCGATGGGGAAGTACACACGCTCCTAAATAATTTCCTATAACCATTATTTGACCTAGTGATCCGCAAACAAACCCATCCGATGGGGAGGAAGGCACTCAGAGCCAACGCGCAAGTTTGTTGCATCACACGTCAAATTGTAATGGAGGTCGCGGGAATTAATTAAAATATCCCTCTCCCACTTAGTAAATTGAAATCAAGGAATTTTAAAGCATACACAACATGCATATAAAACAAATATGCAATAAATATGGAAAAAAACATAATTTTTCCAACTATTATGGCATTGTTCTCCAATATGCATCCTGTCGTGTCGCCACCTCGTCCGCTCCACCTTTTCCCGTGCGCAAGTCACCAAAGAGATCCGAGCCGAGATATATCATTTTAATTTACATCCATCGATCCTATACTCCACGAAGGAGTGTACAAATAATCTAGATCGAAAGTAAACTAAAATGAGCAGCTAAACAATGCCATATTTAATTACAAAAATTAAATACTAATCTAGCCTCGTCAACCCCGAGGATTCAAATAATATACGTACAATCACACACAAACCAATCACATACAACCAAATAGCCATAATAGTCGGATCTTATGCCTGCAACCAAAAAGTTAGCCTATGCACATCCTACTATTATCCGACATACTCAATATATGATATGTGTATGAAAGTAACCGAATCCAAAACACACAAAACTAGAAACCGTGGCTCTGATACCACTTGTAGGGAGTTGCTTCGGAGACTCATTGGCTCCCATGTCCCCGGATTAAAATTTTCACCAATGAAAGAACTAATCCAGATGGAATGAGTTTCCTTAGCACAACCTATTCATCGTCGTGCTAACAACTTGAGTGATCGCTTGAACAAACTAGTTGTTCAAGCAACACAACTCTTCTAGTTGGTTAGCCGCGGAAGAGACGACGGACGGATCGCCGGTTTTTGTGTTTGTCTTCGGGGTCCATGATTATACAAAATATATACTAATGCACACTTGTATAATCAACACATAAAAGAACATGCTTAGATCAGAATATAAAGTTGTAAAACTTTTATACCTCACGATCTTCTACCGTATGTCCTATCCTCCTCGTGGACGACGTGTGGGTGAAGATCCTCCACGAGTAGAAGCCTTCAAGATCGCGTTCTTCCCTTCCTTATCTGCTACGAACAAAGAGAAGAACCAACAAAACCTTTCCTTTCTAGAACCGACCACCAAGCAAGGGAGTTTGATGCAACCGCCGGCCAAGGAACGAGTGGATGAGCGCCGGCCAACTTGTTGAAGTGTTGCCGCCGGCCACCTAGAGGTTGGAGAAGTGTCGGCCACCAAGGAGTTGGAGAACCGCCGGCCACCAATGAGCAAAGGAGGAGGAAGAGATGAACACCGGCAATGGATGAGAATAGGATGAGGGGCGCCGGCCAAAACCCTAGGGAGAACAAGCTTGCCGCCCACTTCTAACCGCCCAAAACCCTAGCTTCTCTAGGGTTTGTTGTCGCCCACTTTGAGATGAGCCAAACCCTAATTTCCAATCTATATCTTGCCGCCCAAGCCTTAGCCATCTATATATAGAGTTGGGCCTAAGCCTCCTTTAATCTCCACCGTTGGATCTAGGGATTTAATCTCCACCGTCAGATCTAGGGTTTTATCCCAACCGTCGGATCTAGGGTTTCATCCCAACCGTCGGATCTAGGATTTTATCCCAACCGTCGGATCTAAGTTTTCATCCCAACTGTCGATTTTAGGGTTTCATCCTAACCATCGGATCTAGGGATTTAATCCCAACCGTTGGTTCTAGGGTTTCATCCCAACCATCGAATCTAGGGATTTAATCCCAACCGTTGGTTCTAGAGTTTTGTTTTACAAAGACTTCATATGGTTCTCTGCATATATAGATATGTCAATGAAGTTCTTACTGTAGCTTAAGTGCGATGTTCCTTTGACTTGCGGTATTCAAGTCATTTTGATCATAAAGACTTATGCTTTGACATCTTAAGCAAGCATCTCTGTGGAGATGTGGACCCGGGATGATTGGGTATAAGTCGAAGTGATCGAAGGTGTTTGAATAGCCTATAAAGGATTCACCACTCCTTGCGAGGAGATGTATACCCATGGCCTCTCGTCGGATTGTTACTAAAGTCTTTGGCCAAAGCATTACATGTTTAGAGTAAGGTACTCTTCGATACATGTGCAGTAACTAGAATCCGTAGGACGAGGAAATGATACTTAGGCTAGGTGTGACGTAGTCAGCCTAGTGGGGACTGACACTATAGACCATGTCCTAAACCAAGTGGGTATAAGATGAGTGAAGGGAATGGGGCACGATTCATTCGAGCTGCTGAAGGATTTCAGAAATAGTTCTGGATCAACCGTTGATCTTTTCGGTTAATTGGGGATCATGATGTACTACTAGGTGCCACTCATGATCGTTCTATAATTAATGGTTAATTATAGATGGCCAACATAAACCGAGAACCTATTTGGTCACACACACAACAAGCGTAATCCAAAGGATTTAAAACGAGCTTGAGAATGGGATTCTCAAACCGAGAGAAACTAGGTTTGGTTGGACCAAACATGAAGCGAGCATGAAATCGTTTCAGTCGCAATGGAAGCGTGGATGGGCCGTGTCTTATGAAGACATAATGGATGAACCAAAATGGTTTGGTTCTAATCCAATGGAGGAGAATAAACCAAAGGGTTTGGTTTATTTTAAATGAATGAACCAAAAGTTGGTTCGGTTCGTTTTAACTTAAAATAAACCATCATGGTTTGGTTTATTTTAACTTATATTAATGGAGCGGGTTAACGTGCCTTATGGTTATGATCCAATAACCATTAAGAGAATTAGTTCCTTATAAAAGAGGGCTTAAGGTGTTGTTAATCCCTAATCCAAAAACCCTAACCTAAGTTGCCGCCCACCTCATCTCATTGGAGATTTTCTGCGCCAACACCTCCATTGCCGCCGCCCAGCCCCTTGTGCTGCCGTCCAAATTGTTGCCGACATCCAAGATTTGGCCGGTGATCCTCCGGAGACCCTCCGGTGATCTTCTTTAGGTTTGGCATCAAGGTGAGCTTTATCTTCCCTTGGTTGGCCGGCGCCTATCTCCTCCACCAAAGCTGTCCAGTTTTCTGGACAGCTTGTTCTCCTCTCGTCGGAGCATCGTTTGGACGACGGTTAGAGCTCCGACAGCGACTAACTTACCAGGGATTCGATCTCCGGTAATCCTCTGAGGTGGAGGATGAAGGATTCATCAATCGGTTGACGAATACCTCTCCGGAGAAGCGAGTTTTGAGGACTCTTTTTGGATCCGAATTTGGATTCGGATCGTGATCATCTCTCAATCACGTCGTCTTCAACACGAGGCTAGTAACCCGTACGAAGACGAAGCTCGTGGCTTAGCGAAGTCATCCTAAGGATACTCGGCATGGATACGGATAGAGACGATTCTAGCGAGGATCGTTCCGGTTGATGCCGTTCCCGCTACACGTAATACGAAAGGTATAACGTAGTTAAATTTCCTTTTATTGCAAATTTAAATTTACGGTTATGTCTACACTTGTTGTACTATGCATGCGTGTGTTGTGTGTGTTGTGTGTGTTGTAATAAATGTAGATTTATTATTTTTATTTCTTCCGCTGTGCACATGTTTACGAAATATGTACGAACACACACTCGCCGCGGTGCCGGAAACCCAACACACATTCCATATCCCTGTCTCGGCATACTTGGGAATTTACTGGCTCCTGGAATTCCCTAGCCTTTTCTTCAACAACCCTCTTCCTAGGCTAGGCCTCTGAGGGAAGAGAAAAACTGCTGCATAAAACTCAAGTATATTATCGCCTGAAGACCTGGTCATTTTCAAAACAAACAACACAATGAGTACAGATAGAAAATAAAGAAATAATAGGAAAGACACTAATAACAAAAGAAAAAGAAAACAAACAAACAAACTACAGTTTAAAGACAAACAAACCCATTAAAGTCCCCGGTAACAGCGCCAAAATTTGATAGACGGTTATTATGTCGTGATACCGTTCCCAAATTATTTACCGAACTCCCTAACTACACTAATGCAGTATAGGACTGACTCGGATCGTCTCCCAACGAACCTAATGGTTGGACGTTTGTTTTTAAACAGAAGTAAACACTGGGGTTTTTTTTTATAATTATCAAAACAATTAAAAAGCAAAATCAAAAATAGACATGAGAATTAAACATGCAAGAAGTAAATCTAACTACCAAATAAGAAGTAATAAGCAACTATTCTAATGCGCAAAAGTAAGTGATCACGCACCGCACTGTCACTATACGGTATAATGATCAAACAAATGTGAACCATTCAACCAAGCACCGCACTATCACTATACGGCACAGTGATCAAACAGCCACTAAAAAACTAAACTAATAGACAGAAAAGAAATCGACCAAGCACCGCACCGTCACTATACGGTACACTGATCAAACAAATGTGGACAATTCAACCTTGCATCGCCCTGTCACTATACGGCACAGTAGTCAAACAGTCACTAAAAATTACAATAAACGAAATGCAATAAACGAAAGCAATTCAACCAGGCACCGCACTATCATTATACGGTAACTGGTCGAATGTAAAGGAAATCTAACCTAATAATGAAAGCACTCCAACCAAAACACCATACTGTCACTATACGATGCATTGATTGGACAATTTTAATGGATGGGGTTAGTACATCAGCAATAAGAAATTAAACTAACCTACAACTAAATAACGAACGCCAATATTAAGGCTAATAAAAATGCACAATGAATAGAATTAAATAACTAAGCATAACAAACCGATAGAAATAACATTGCATGTAAACAAACCAACAATTAACCGAAACAAACATAATCAACTACTAACAATTGCATAATTGCACTGGAATAAAATGCAGAATGTAATTAACACGAAATCCCGAGTGTTTAACACAAACACATTCAGTAATCCAAATAAACTACTGATGGGTCGGATCGATTGATCGAATGGCCGGCTAGAGGGGGGTGAATAGCCCTCTTACGATGGATGTCGTAATTCGCTCGTCTACAAAAGGCAAGCGGAATATGCAAATAAAGACAAGCAAATAGAAATTACAAGAAAGCAAACACTAACAAGAAGATTTAACGTGGTTCACGGCTACGCCGCTAATCCACGGTCCGATTCGTCCAAGGTGAATCACTCCTCCAAAACCAATCCAATATTGGTCTCTCCTTTACACCAAGCTAGGTGGAGGTAACCTTTACAACCAAGATCACTCTTCTACAATGGAATGAAGATTAAAGCAAGTAGAGGAGTGGAAAAACGTTTAGGGCGCTTTGGGAGTAGTTGGGCATTCAAGCATTAACCCTCCAAAGCCCTATCCCCTTATTTTTTATAGAGAAAGAGGGTTTCTTCCCGTTGACACAGGAGCAGTCGACTGATGCCCTCAATCAGTCGACTGATCCCGTAGCCGTTGCCCAATAACGGCCGCTTTCCACGTTGGATTCCATCCAACCAGTATTGACATCGATCGATCCTACCATCACCGATCGATGCTCGATCATCGAGTGCTCAATCGAGTCAACTCCATTCTCGTGCCCATGCATGCCATCGATCGATCGTTCCCCGCAATGATCGCTACCCATGGCAATGATCGCCAAGCACTAGACTGGTCTTATACCAGTCGATCGAACTATCGACTTAGAGCAGTCGACTGCCATTACATGGCAGTCGACTGGTGTCGGGAAAACCCATCCGACACTTGGCCAAATGACCAAGTTTCACCTAAGAGCTACCCTTCCCGGGTTACAATCGCTCACTCTCATCCCTCGGAGTCCCTCGCCTTCGAAGTTCTCTTCGTTCGCGGCCACGTCCCTCGACAGCATCAGGCGCATTGCACGGCTCTGCAATGCTCCTTCGCGTCTCTCGCCTCGAAGTCTACTTCCTCCGGCTTCACTCCAAGCTCCTCGTCCGGCGGTTCCTCGGATGCTCCAAGCGCATGACTTCCGCAAAGATATCCTTCACCGACTCAAGGCACGAGTCATGAGATGTGAAACTCGCCATGGCTCCATGTGTGAATTACTAAGTCCTGCACGACTTCAACGCACATATCAAATCAACATATCAAATTAACTTAAACCCTTTGCCACACCATCAAAACCATATTACGGCAAGAGATTGCCCTAACAATCTCCCCCTTTTTGATGTGTGGCAATCCGTTTAAGTTAGGTAAAAACATTTGATATAAATTTTAAAGGAAAGAATGCATGTAAACATAAACATGATATAGCAACATGCAACTCCCCCTTAATCCATGAAACTCCCCCTTAATTTCTCCCCCTATCATAATTAACTTAAACATAATCATTTCTCCCCCTTTGACACCATCAAAAAGATTATCACTAAGTTAAAAGCACATGGCATCAAGTCTAATAGAAAGAAAATATCACAAGTTGATTTAAAATCAGAATTCAGCCTTTACTGGTCTGATATTCAGGTCATCAGTCGACTGGTTCAGACTACCAGTCGACTGGCACGCTGTTTTCGGGATTTCTGATTTCTGGGGTGAATTTCAGAAATGCATTAAAAATTCCAAAAAATTTGAAAAATCATGAAATTTGGGGAACACATTTCTTTTAAGTATATCTATCAGTGAAAAATATGTTTTCATGAAAAAACATTATATTTCCATGTATTTGCCAAAAATTCAAAAGCTTTAAAAACTACTAGGTTTTTGATCATAAGAGTATCCATTTTAACACCTAGTCTTGCATCCAATTGTTTCAAAACATGAATACATGTATTTTAAAGTAAGAATTTGTTTTGAAAACATATGAAATATCCAACCATGATCTTTGGGCAATATGTCTATGAATTAAACACAAGTCTTCCCCATGATTGGTCTATTATTGCTATTTTGATACTTTAAATGATCATCTAAATGCCATAGGCATTAGTGGACATTTGTATCATCCTAACATCTCACTCATGCTAAGTTTTCAATCAAGGTAGCCTATGGTGAGTGTGAGATGCATCCTAGGGGGTATTTGTATATACTTAACCAATATATTCATGCAATTCTATCATGGCTAAGTATCAACCTAACATCCTACATGATCATAATGACATATATGATTTAATTTCACATTATGATCATGAAATACATGTTTTCATCAAATTATAATCATGCATTAGGTATTATATTATGATAAGAAACAAAGTATCACCTAAAGCATGATTCAACCCTATTTCTTATGATTACGTGCCAAATATTAAAATCATAAATCATGATTTCAAACATTCATAGAAATTACATTAATCATCATGATTTAAGCAATATTATCTATTTATGGGCACGTTATCATCACCCAACACTATCTAAAAAATGTTGTCCCGTCATCCTAAGTCAACCAAAATATGATATAGGTTAGGTCCATGTGGTTGACTACCCTAGGGTTATTCTAACCCTTAAGGATGGATTTTGGAACCCAAAATAAGTTCTTTCCTATTGGGTTCACTAGATATTCCTTGGGGATCCATTTTCTAGCAATTACTTTATTTTTATCTTGTCCCCTAGCTATTAGGCATTTGTAGGCCTTTTCATTTTTCTTTTCCTTATATCCTAGGCCTTTTTTTGTTAAAACTTGCCCTTTGGCTCCCTATGATCATATTTAATGTGTTGGAGCCAATTGTGAATTTCTCTAGGGCTTTGGTTAAGTAATCTAACTTTTCCCTTAATGCCCTATTTTCCTCTATGCATGCATCATTAACATCCAAAGGCATATAGTCATGTGAACATGCATCATTTAAGCTAGAAGAAATATCATTATTATTTAAGCATGCATTTTCTAGCTTATTTTCTAAGTCCTTAATTTGATCAAGCATGCTTTTATTTTTCCTTTTCATTCCAAATAAGTCCTTAGTTAAACTAGAAATTATGGAAACTATTTTCTTAGGAGAGGCATTCGTTACCATAGTTTCCATGTCCTCTTCTTCTTCGGATGATGAGGATGTAGAAGCTCCCCCTTCATTTGAGCTCTCCCCACTTGAGCTTGATTCTTCATTTTCGGTGGGGGAGGAGCAATCCGAGTCATGAAGAGCCATTAGTGCTAGGTTGGAGTAGACATGCTCTTCTTCTTCGGATGAGGATGAAGAGGCAAGGTCATCCCATGTCTTGGCTTTGAGTGCCATGGCCTCCCCTTTTCCTTTTGCCTTCTTCTCCTCTTCCTTCTTTTTACTTCCCTTCTTCTTCTTCTTTTCTTCTTTCTTCTTCCTTTCTTCCTTGCTCTTGTTTAGGAGGGGACAATTATCCCTTATATGTTCCACTCCTTGGCAATTATAGCATATGACCTTCCCCCTTGGTCTTCTATTCCTATCATGAGATTTATCAAATCTAAGATTCTTAAATGCACGCCTTACCTTCCTTACCATGTAGGCTTCTTCCGTGCTATCCATGGAGGAGGTAGAGGCTTCATCGGATGAGGAGGAGGGGACTTCCATCTTCTTCTTCCCCTTGTTTGCCATCAAGGCTACTCCCCTTGAATTTTGGACTCTAGGCTCTTCTTGTATACCTTCAAGCCTTGTCTCATGAAGCTCCATGGTTGAAAAGAATTCCTCCAAGGTGCTCACTTCTAGGTTCTTGGAGATGTAAAATGAGTCCACCATGGAGCTCCATCTTGAGGACCGGGGGAAAGCATCTATGGCCTTCATTACCATATCCCGGTTGGAGAGCTTCTCTCCTACACTCGTTAGCCCAATTAATATTTCTTTAATTCTAGAATGTAGGGAAGTTACCTTTTCTCCCTTTTCAAGCTTAATATTTGATAGTTGGGAGCGGAGGAGATCTCTTCTCGCTAGCTTGGCTTCCGAAGTGCCTTCATGAAGTTCAACCAATCTCTCCCACATCTCTTTGGCACTTGAGCACTCCCCTATTCTATTTACTTCTTGTTGAGGGAGCACATTGTAGAGGTGGTGCTTGGCCTTTGAATTTGCCAAATACTCCTCTCTTTGTCTTTTGCTCCATCTCGATTTCTCCAATGGCTCCCCATCCTCGTTCCTAGGCAACTCGAAACCATTTTCCATTATTAATAGAATTTCAAAGTCGGTTTCGAAGAATACCTCCATTCTCTTCTTCCACCAAGCGAATTCGCCATCGAACTTCGGTGGATGGATGTTTGAGCCGGCCATTTTGAAAATTGCTTGTTGTGGCGGTTAGTCCTCGAAAAGCTTTCCTTGGCTCTGATACCACTTGATGGGTCAGATCGATTGATCGAATTGCCGGCTAGAGGGGGGTGAATAGCCCTCTTACGATGGATGTCGTAATTCGCTCGTCTACAAAAGATTAGCGCAAGCGGAATATGCAAATAAAGACAAGCAAATAGAAATTACAAGAAAGCAAATGCTAACAAGAAGATGTAACGTGGTTCACAGCTACGCCGCTAATCCACGGTCCGATTCGTCCAAGGTGAATCACTCCTCCAAAACCAATCCAATATTGGTCTCTCCTTTGCACCAAGCTAGGTGGAGGTAACCTTTACAACCAAGATCACTCTTCTACAATGGAATGAAGATTAAAGCAAGTAGAGGAGTGGAAAAACGTTTAGGGCGCTTTGGGAGTAGTTGGGCGTTCAAGCATTAACCCCCCCAAAGCCCTATCCCCTTCCTTTTTATAGAGGAAGAGGGTTTCTTCCCATTGACATAGGGATCGGTCTGATGCCCTCGATCGATCGGCGATCCTAGCGTTGCCCAATGGCGCTTTCCATGTTGGATTCCATCCAGCGGCGGTATTCGCATCGATCGGTGATCACCGATCGGCGATGCTCGATCGATCGAGTGCTCAAGCCCGATCGACTCCGTTCGTGCCGTGCGGTGCCATCGATCATTCATTCCCGGCGATCGATCATCGATCGATCATGCCGATCCCATGCGATCGTGATCAAGCCACTAGATCGATCTTATACCGACGATCGAACTATCGACTTCGGAAGCGATCATTGCCATGGCATATGGCGATCGGCGGTGTCGGGAAAACCCATCCGACACTTGGCCAAATGGCCAAGTTTCACCTAAGAGCTACCCTTCCCGGGTTACAATCGCTCACTCTCATCCCTCGAAGTCCCTCGCCTTCGAAGTTCTCTTCGTTCGCGGCCACGTCCCTCGGCAGCATCAGGTGCACGGCTCTGCAATGCTCCTTCGCGTCTCTTGCCTCAAAGTCTACTTCCTCCGGCTTCACTCCAAGCTCCTCGTCCGGCGGTCCCTCGGATGCTCAAAGCGCACGACTTCCGTAAAGCTATCCTTCACCGACTCAAGGCACGAGTCATGAGATGTGAAACTCGCCATGGCTCCATGTGTGAATTACTAAGTCCTGCACGACTTCAACGCACATATCAAATCAACATATCAAACTAACTTAAACCCTTTGCCACACCATCAAAATCATATTACGGCAAGAGATTGCCCTAACAACTACAACCGGTAACCACATGGCGGTCACAACAAACCGAACAGCCACTCCGGCGATGAATGCGAAGATGCCCCGATCGGCACAACAGGAATGAAGGAAAGATGGATGATTGCGATCACTGCTCCGGCAAATGTGGATTCACCGAACAGTGAAATGGAAATCTTCACCGACGGTGAATATGGAGCTGTCCCGATCGGCACAACCAGTGGTTGACTCTGGCAAGATGGAACGGCCTATCCCAGTCGCCAGAATGAAGTAAAATGTCGGTGAAGGATGAACTCGCCGGAATCCCGCCTCGCCTCACTTTGGATCAGCTGCCCGAATCACGGCATCTGGATCTGCCGCCAAGGATCGGATGGGATCATCACCAGCTTTCGGAGGGAAACTCACCAGAATACTGCTGGCCTATCGTCGATCGCTCATGTAGTCGCCGATCGCCGTGCTCGCGAGAGGAAGAAGACGCCGCTAGTGTTCTATCGCGCATTCTGGCACAGCTGGGAAGAAGTTGAATTTTATCTCCAATTTTCTCAGTCGTCCGATTGTGCCAGTTTTAACCTCTCCGAAATGCTTCTAGAGGAAGGGGAAAGCGAAATCACACGGCTAGGGCAAGAAATTTTGAAGCACACGGCGTAAATGGGTTGAAAACACACGGCTCGCCCCTTTTAACCTCGCGTGCCATGACCGTGTGAAAACACACGGCCAGGCCATGTGTGCCTCTGGTCAATCGGGAATGGCCGTGGGAAAACACATGGTCAGGCTGTGTGTCCCCATTTTTCACCCATTTATGCACCATGGCCCAAATTTTCTCATACACTTCGCCGTGTAAGCTAATATGAGTCTCATTTTTGCCTAGCAAAGTTCTTTTCTATTCCTAACTCTAAATGTGATGGAAATCAAAACTAAAAGCAAACAAACGTATGCAATGCAATTGAAAGGGAAATCTAAAACTAAACTTGGGTTGCCTCCCAAGAAGCGCTTTGTTTAAGGTCGTTTAGCTCGACCACACTCTTCTATCAACTCGGCTTTGGTGGTTTAGTGAACCTCCATTTATCCGTCTCAGGATCTTGATCTGGAGGTTCCGGCTTCATTCTGCTAATCATGAAGCCGTCAAAGTAGGGAGCTCTGTGCTTCGAAAGGCTGAAAAGGATGATCTCCCCGTCTACCTCTAGGGAGATCTGATGTGCCTTCACATCTATTCACGCCCCTGCGGTTGCTAGAAAAGGCCTTCCCAGAATGATGGAATTCTGGGGATTCGGTCCTATGTCCAGTATGATGAAGTCCGTGGGTATCACGAAATCCTCAATCATCATAGGAACGTGTAGTACCAGGCCAACGGACTCCTTTAGTGAATCATCCCCCATACGAATACCAAGATTCGCTGGTTGGAGCTCGCTCAGTCCCATTTTCAGAAAATATGCGTAGGGCATCACACTGACTGAAGACCCCAAGTTGCATAGTGCTTCATCGAAGCTTTCCCCATAAATCAAGCTAGGGATAACAAATTCGCTAGGGTCTTCAAGCTATACTGGAATCTTCTCTTCAAACTCAGCTTGGTCAGGTAGGGTGGTAATCATGGCAGCACACCCCTTGGTGAATTGGCTACTCTGCCCTACTCCTTCCTCTTTTCCTTGACTCGCTGAAGAGCTCTTCACAGGTTGTGACACAGTTTGGGCTATTTGGGCCACTTGTGTCTCCAACATCCAGGTATGACTTGCAAGGTCGTCAATGGTAGCCTTCAAGTCTCTCAGTTCTTCTTTAGACTTCTGATGTTGGCGACGAAATTCCTCATTGGCCTTAGTTTGGGTAGTGATGAAATCCTCCATCATCTGTTCCAGTCTGGACTTCTGTGGTCGCTGCCCATTGCCCTGTTGTTGCCCATACCCTCCAGATGGTTGGGGGTTTCCCGAGTTATTTTTGTAGGAGAAATTTGGGTGACTCCTCCATCTGGGATTTTAGGTATTAGAGTATGGGTTGTGGGGCCTTTGATCATAGTCCTCAATCACGTCACAGTGCTCAATCTGCTCATCTGAGGTCCCCTTCCCTCCATAGTGGTCCTCACGATACACTACCGCTCCTTCTCCAAAATCAATGGTCGTGCATGCAGATGAAGGATTCAAAGATTCAAACCATATGCTGAGTGCGTCCATCCTTGCCGAAAGGTGGTCCATGGAGTTGACAGTGTATCATCCTACTGCAGGCATGGGCATTGATGGTGGTTTTGTGCTACCTCTTCGATAAGCTCCTCTGCCTCCTCTATGGTCTTATTCATTAGTGCTCCTCCTGCGGTAGAATCTAGGGACATCTTTGTGGTGTAAGCGATCCCATTATAGAAAATGTGGATCACCAGCCACCTCTCTAGTCTTTGGTAGGGGCATTGATAAAGTAGCCCCCTGTAGCGATCCCATGTTTCGAATAAGGACTCCCCCTCCTTCTGGCAAAAGCTTGTGATAAGATGGCGCATGTGAGCAATCTTACTTGGTGGGAAGTATTTATTTAGAAACTGCTGCTCACACTGCTCCCATGTGGTTATGTTGCCAGAGGGTAGAGAGTGAAGCCAAGCCTTAGCCTTATCCCACAGTGAAAACGGGAACAGGCTCAGGCGGATCGCATCAGAAGGGACTCCACTCAGTTTCATTGTCGAGCAGATTTCGAGAAAAGCCTCAAGATGCCGGTTCAGGTCTTCAGTCGCAGCTCCCCCGAATTAGCTCTGCTGGACCATATGTTTGAGTGTCGGCTTCAGCTCAAAGTTATTTGCCGAAATAGATGGTCCAGCTATGCTCGACCTGAATCCTCTAGTGCTAGGAGTTGTGTAGTCCCGCAGAGGTCGGCTTCCTATGTTCACCTCGGATGCAGCTTGATCTTCCATCTTTCGCTGTATTGCTCTCCGACGGTGAAAGGTTCGTTCAATCTCTAAGTTGATCAGAATTAGACCTTCCGACCCTAATCGTCTAAGCATACGACGAACCAAACCACAAAGTTAAGAGTTCTAACCTAATGCTAAAGCAAAAAATAAATAAATCTAGTAAATAAAAATCTAAGATGCAATAAGTAAATAAAAAAACTACTGCTAGAATAAAATAAAAATAACAGAAAATTAAAAACTGAATCTAAATATGTAAGATATGAAACTAAAGAAAATAAAGTAAACTAAAAGAAAATAAGCAAGTAAATAAACCTAATCCTAAGTCCGATCCAATTTACCACCGTTCGATTTGATATCAAATTGATAGTCCCCGACAACGGCGCCAAAAACTTGATGCGCACGGACGTGACCTCAAATCTTGGGATGGATAGCGTCGACGACTCAAAGTGCACGCTTGCGCTCAATGCCCGCAAGTTCATGGATGTCGTCAAGTAATAAAGATTTACCGATCCCACAGGGATTGGGATTCGAATACCAATACACTAAGTGGTTGCGATTATTCGACGTAATCTCTAAGAGAGTCGGTTGGTGAGGACTATCGGTGGACCCTACTCTGTACGGTATCACACGGAGGAAGAAAAGAGTGTGACGGGGTCTTAAATGGCGATTCTAGGACTTCGGTTTCGCTTGTGTATCATAGAACAATGTTGTCAATTGGCGTCGTCTAAACGTCTACCTACGATTTTGGGGAAGGGACATCATACACTCTCCCGCATAGCTGCCGCATTCACCGGGAGCTACCTCCTCCCAAAAGGATGGGATAGAGGGTACGAGGATGCCAAACCAATCCTTGCGGTGGACCGTTTCCGATTCCACCGCTCCCTTCTCCCCACAGTTACGGGAGGTCAGGTTTACCCCTAGGTTCCTTGGATCAAACCTCCTAAATTTTACATTGCGAGGGCTGTCACCACCTCTTATCGCCTAAGCATAGTGGAAAGAAAGTCAAACACACATAAATATAATAGAGAGCAACTACCAATTGTCAAATCAAACTTTTGGCTAGAATTTAATATGAACCAACATTGTTTATGTACACAAGCTACTCCCTAATCCTAGAATCGAAAGTACTACTCCATAAATATGAAGGAAGAATCACAAAACATGTTTAAGTTTGAATACAATAGAAATAAAGCACAGAAATAGAGATATACGATGCTTTATGATCTTCTCTCCGGCGTTGTATTGCAAGTTGTGGACCTCCGGTGGCGTTCCTCCTCCCCGCTGTGAGTTACCGAAGCCTTTTAGGGTTTCGATGTGCCGTCCTAGCCGTCGTGCCTCCCCCCTAGGATTTGGGCAGAGTCATCCTTATATAGACATCGCCTCAGACCACTGCAAAATCCGAAAAAAGCCCTAGTCGTGCAAATCCATCGGGCCACCACACGGTCGTGTGTTTCCACATGGCCAAGCCATGTGCAGCCCTGGGGTGTTGTTCTTCGCCCATTGGGCATGGCCGTGTGAATCCACACGCCCTGGTCGTGTCTCACTCTGTGTCTAACTGCAAAAGTCCTTCTTTTGCTCCGAAAATGCATCTTTTTCACCAGTAATGCTAACCTGCACACAAAAGTACAACGAGCAGACCTCCGAACCAGAAAATAGGCAATGCGTATAAGAATATAGTAACATATGCATGAAGCTAACACAAAATGTAACAAGATGTGAGCAAAAACTACTCCTAAAACCCTATATATTTTGCTCACATCAGAAGAACGATGGAGTATATTACTACGATCGGCCGAGACAGTTTGTAAGTCCTCAGGTCGGTCCACATTCTTATTACAGCTCGGCATTGGCCGAAGCTTACTGTCTCTGTGCGGTGTGTTAGTAATATATGAGAGATGTCCTAAGGCAATCGCCTTATGTATGAACCATTTATATGATAAATGAAGAATCACTATTTGAGTATACATGTTTTATGTATTTGATTGGATCTTAAACTCATTTACTGAATGTCCACGATACGATTCACAGCATGAGAGAATTTGTGATTGGATCACAACTAATGAGTATCTCTACATGTGTAATTGTGATGTATCGGAATTATCCCTAGTCGATGAATTGATGGATTTGGACACCATAAATTCTGTCGAGACTAGCACGAGGTATACTCCTTGGTGTATCCAAGCAGCTGATTCTCACTGGCTGGAGACATTGTGATGTCTGGAGTTAATCGTGGATGCTAGTTATGGTAACTAGTTCATTGGAGTGACCAGCCGTAAGACTTCATATGGTTCTCTGCATATATAGATATGTCAATGAAGTTCTTACTGTGGCTTAAGTGCGATGTTCCTTTGACTTGCGGTATTCAAGTCATCTTGATCATGGAGACTTATGCTTTGACATCTTAAGCAAACATCTCGAGGAGATGTGGACTGAGATGATTAGGGTATAAGTCGGTGATCGAAGGTGTTTGAATAGCCTATAAAGGATTCACCACTCCTTGCGAGGAGATGTATACCCATGGCCTCTCGTCGGATTGTTACTAAAGTCTTTGGCCAAAGCATTACATGTTTAGAGTAAGGTACTCTTCGATACATGTGGAGTAACTAGAATCCGTAGGATGAGGAAATGATACTTGGGCTAGGTGTGACGTGTCGACCTAGTGGGGTGACACAATAGACCATGTCACAACCAAGTGGGTATAAGATGAGTGAAGGGAATGGGGCACGATTCATTCGAGCTGCTGAAGGGTTTCAGAAATAGTTCTGGATCAACCGTTGATCTTTTTGGTTAATTGGGGATCATGATGTGCTACTAGGTGCCACTCATGATCATTCTATAATTAATGGTTAATTATAGACGGCCAACATAAACCGAGAACCTATTTGGTCACACGCACAACGAGTGTAATCCAAAGGATTTAAAACGAGCTTGAGAATGGGATTCTCAGACCGAGAGAAACTATGTTTGGTTGGACTAAACATAAAGCGAGCATGAAATTGTTTCAGTCGCAATGGAAGCGTGGATGGGCCGTGTCTTATGAAGACATAATGGATGGACCAAAATGGTTTGGTTCTAATCCAATGGATGAGAATAAACCAAAGGGTTTGGTTTATTTTAAACGAATGAACCAAAAGTTGGTTCGGTTCGTTTTAACTTAAAATAAACCATCATGGTTTGGTTTATTTTAACTTATCTTAATAGAACGGGTTAACGGGCTTTATGGATATGATCCATTAACCATTAAGAGAATTAGTTCTCTATAAAATAGGGCTTAAACTCTAACCCTAAAGCTAATGAAGTTTTGGCCGCCCAACCCTAGCCTCCTTTTGTTGTTGCCGCCCAACATGGTGTTGCCGCCAACTTCATGGAGCTGCTGCCACCTCCTTGCCGCCGGCATCCAAGCTTCAGCCGGCGATGCTCCGGCGACCCTCCGGTGATCTCTTGTGGGTTCGGTGATAAGGTGAGCTCCACATCTCCTTTGGCCGGCCTCTATTCCTCCACCAAAAGCTGTCCAGTTTTTCTGGACAGCTTGTTTCTTTGTTGTCGGAGCATCGTTTGTGTTGGTGCAATCGGCCCAGGTCATGATTGACCAGACTCGAGTTTGACTCGAGTGATGTTTTGATGTTTGACAAAGGGATTTGACAAAGTGTTTTGGCATTGATGTTTGACATTAATGTCGGTTAATATGTTGGGGAGATTGTTTATACAATCGACCCAGGTTATAATTGACTTGATGGTTGACCAGGGTTGACCATGTGATTATGGGAAAGTCCAAGCATGGGTCTTGGCAAGGTAAAGTCCAAGTCATGGGTACTTGGCATGGAAAGTCCAAGTGGGACACTTGGCAATTGGGAAAGTCCAAGTCTTGAGCACTTGGCATGAGAAGTCCAAGCATGGGTCTTGGCAAATGGAAAGTCCAAGCATGGGTCTTGGCATGGAAAGTCCAACATGGGTTGGCAAGGGAAGTCCAAGCAAGGGTCTTGGCAAATGAAAAGTCCAAGCATGGGTCTTGGTATGGAAAGTCCAACATGGGTTGGCAAGGGAAGTCCAAGCATGGGTCTTGGCAAATGGAAAGTCCAAGCATGGGTCTTGGCAAATGGAAAGTCCAAGCATGGGTCTTGGCATGGAGAGTCCAACATGGGTTGGCAAGGGAAAGGCCAAGCTTAGTCTTGGCATTTAGAAGTCGAGGATTGATATTGGCGTAAAGTCCAAGCGGGAGTCTTGGCGGCATAAGTCCAATGGTTGGCGGCGTAAAGTCCAAGCGGAGTCTTGGCGGCGTAAGTCCAATGTGCCTTGGCGGTGTAGACACCGTTAGCATGACATAGCCGATGGAAGCACCTGAAGGCTAGCGCGATGGATGAACAAGTCATGGATGACTTGGAGGATCGAGGCGTGAGGTGATGGAGGTGGCTAGAAGGCTTAGGTCTAGGCTAAGGGTGGTCTAGCAAGTATGGGGCACCATACTTGGGTTAAAACCTCATGTTTGAGGTTGGCGGTCATTGGAATTATGGCGGTTCATTGCCAGAATCGACAGTTCAGCATTCGAGAAACTTAGGGCTCTGGCGGTCATTGCTCATGGGAATCGATCGTGATGTCTGACGATCAGCCAAGGATGGCGATCGGCGCGATCGAGTTCGAGCCTGAGCGCTCGTGGCCGTAGGCGATCGACTACAGGCGTTAGCGATCGGCAATGTTAGCGATCGGTGGTGAAATCCGTTGGAACTTGTCCAGCGTGGATTGAGCCGTTGTCTCACACTCTGATGTTAGCGGATCATGAGGAATTATGGCGATCGGTGAAATCTACCGAGGAGGATAAAAGCGATTGTTCGTGTGGGCTCAAGAATCAGATTTTTGAGAGCTTACTTGAGGCGATTTGAAGGCGATTTGCAGGTGCATTTCAGGGCCCTTCATCCTCATCCAAGCAACCAACAAGCAAAGCGCTCAAACCCTACTTTGTAAAGTGTTCTTTACATTTCCTTGTATTTTGCTTGTATTTTTGTGTATTACTTAGTGTAATCTTGTGTACGAGGTTTCTCCGCCTCCGACTTGTTGTCGAGAAGGAGTTTATTGATTAGTGATTGCATTGGCATCGCTAGAGCTCGATCCGTGGAGTAGGAACCGTTACGGTTCTGAACCACGTTACATCCTCGTGTTGTGCTTGTGTTTGTGATTGTATTTCATGTATTTTTATTATTATTATTATTCCGCTGCACTAATACGAATTGTAGACAAGCACGCGAACGAATTCCATCTTCGTACGGCTCACGACGCTATTCACCCCCCCCCTCTAGCGGGCGTCAAATTCCCAACAATTGGTATCAGAGCCTGGTGGCTCTTCAACGGATTAACAACCGGGAGCAAGACGCTAGAGGGTAAAAGATGGAAGTCCAAGATCAATTAGGATGGGACATCAACACACCGGTCCCTTATTCATTCTATGGACGAGAAGGATTCAATTCTTGGAAGGCAAGAATTGAAGAGTTTTTGATGATGAGAGACCTTGAGGAATGGTCCGCCTTGATGGAAGGATTTGAGTATCCTAAGGGACCAAAGGGAGGGTTTCTCAAGAAGAAGAAATGGAGTGAGGAGCAACTCCGGCAATTCGAGAAAAATAAGAAGGTAATCAAATTTATATTTGATTTAATTCCAAATGAATTTTTATGTAGCCTAGGTGAATGCATGGATGCTAAGGAGCTATGGAGCGATTTGGCAAAGCTCCATGAAAGCCCATCAATGGTCCAAGAGGAAGAGACCGAAGAGGCTAATGCATCATCCTCGCAAGGAAGTGAGGATTTGGAGGTTGATAGGGAATCAACTTCCGGATCGGTAGAAGAGGTGGAAGAAGTGGAAGAAGTATCCACTTCCAGAATTGAGGAGGAGAGACCATCCTCAACACCGGAGCAATACCAAGAAGCTTCGACATCCGGACAAGATGAAGAAGCCCAAAATTTAACTCCGGCACCTACCACCGAACTAGGTAACTCAAACACATCAATCTCAAATAAAAATAATATTATGTGTTTGAGTGTAGAATTTGGGCATTACAAGAGCAAATGCCCAAAGAAGATTAGAGAAACTCCACCGGCTCCAAAAGTTAAGGATGCCGGTTCCCCAAGTATCAAGAGCAAGGAGCACATCATTTGCTTCAAATGCAATGCAAAAGGACATTACCGGAGTCAATGTCCTAGGGGGAAGAAGAAGGAACAAGTTGGAGCATCACAAGTAGGGGGAGCCTCTAGGGCAAACCCTAAGGTATATTTAAACAATGCTCATTCCTTAAATTTCAGTAAAAATCATGCTAGAAATAATTTTAGCAATCTTGCTATTTATCACAAAGAGCATGTTAGACATAAGGAATTTTGTCTAGGAGCTAAAAGTATTCACTTAGATAATAGGAAGAAATTTGGGACTAATGTCCTAAAACAATTTATCTAAGGACAAACCTAGGTCAAATGTCCCTAGAAAAACCATACCTAGGGAATCAATTAGGAAAATACAAGATCATCTAGGTTTTAACCTAAATGGACTAGGCATATGCCTAGAAGTCCAATGCCCATAATCTAAATCAAAACTCTAAAATTGGGCAATTAGAAAGGAAAATCAAGTCTTGAGGTCAAGGCTTGAAAAATTAGAAAAGACCCTCAACATTATGCAAAATCAATTTAAAGGGTCTAATGATCAAAGTCAAAGGTCCAAAAGTCAAAGTCAACACCAAGGACCTAAGAGTCAAAAGTCAACCAAAGGAAAGCAAGGTTTGGGTCACAAACCTAAGCCCAAGGTGGCTTACCATAGTGTCCCATTAGATTATGGAACACTAACTAGGTCTAGGAAGACCAAGGTCAATAGGGACGTCATCCCTAGAGTTGACCAAAGGGTGTGCCTAGTGGCTAGGGTTTCTAGGAAACCTAGGGTGGCCACTAAGGAGGTTGCAAGGGGAGTTACCCCTAGAGTCAACCTAGGTAAGATCCAAATGACCAAGGCTAACAAGCCTAGGAGGGTCATTAGGAGGGTATCTAGGGAGGTTATCCCTAAGGAATATCTAGTTAACCCAAGGAGCTCAAATAGGTTTTGGGTTCCTAGGAGCGTGATAGATTCACGCTAGATGGGTTTAGGGTGTGCCAATCTTGATTGGATGGGTAGTTAACTCAACCATAATAAAGGTGGCATTTTAGGTTATTTTCAAGGTTATGGTTGCCTTGGAAATACATTTAAGTCTTAATCCTAAAAGTTTTTAGGATGTGCCAATATTACTTGAGAAGTTTGATAAAATGATCAAAATTGGCACAATTTAGGTTTAGAGGTTAGTGTGCCATTTTGGGTTTTTGGCACACTTGGGAGAAAACTAGAAATATGGCAAAATATAATTAATTATATGAAATGGCAATTAATATTAAAATTTAGGTATTACTATACCTATATATTTTATATGCCATGCTTTGTTTGCCATATAACATGCCATGACATCATGCTTATTTTTAATCATTCTATATGTCATGTTCATGTTTAGGATTTAGGTAAATGTCATGTGGTTTTAGATCTTATTTTATGCCATGACATCATGATTATGAGCATATGCTTATTTATATCATCGTTAATGCCATAATCATTCATGCATTTAAGAAAATTTGATTAAAATTGATTTAAGGACTATGGCATGTCTTGGAGTCCCATTTATAAGGGAATCAAGTAGAGTTGCCTTAGGAAAATGCATGAAACCTTAGTTTCGGGAGAACAAAACCCACATCTCACATCCAATTGACATGTATGTGTATTTATACACCCTAGATACATGTGAGATGCTAGGATATGAGTTAAGTTCAAGGTGCATAGTTTTTGCATCTAGATGAACTAAAACTCATCTAATTTTATTTGTGGATCATTGGGAAAGCTTGTGTATAAGTCATGTACATAGAGCCCAAGGAATATGATCCAAAATAAGGTTTTGAAAACATTTTAAAATCTTTTTGAAAAAAAAACCTTGGTGAAGTCTATCTTTTGATAGCAATCACCATTGATGAAGTTGATACAAAGTAGGGCCAAAACATTGAAAATTTCAATGGTTTTGAACTTTGTACCAATTTCACTATTTTATAGGTAAAATATTTTTCAAACATTTTTCACCCATTGTTTTGGTCATAAGTATTATACGTATCAAATTTCGTGATTTTTCAATATACGTATAATTAGTTATGATTTTTTGAAATTGATTAAATATGAATTTCGGAAAATTCACTACGATCGGTACCATTAATTGGTGGCGTGATGTATGTCAATCGTGATTCTTGTCGAGTCATTGCCAGTCTGATTCGGGTTCACAAGTTTGTTTAGCCCGTGTTCAGCCATGGTAAAGGTCCCTAACCACTCCTAACCCTAGGATATGCTTTGGGAAGCATTATGAAGGGTGAAAATTCATTGGATGTGGATTTGGAGAGGTGTTAGGTCAAAGTATCAATTTGAGGTGGTGGAAAGTTCAATGTTGAATTTCCAACCTTAATTTTGATGGTTTAGAGTTCCTATTGGCTTAGGGACTTCCCAAGGACATTGTTGGTGCAATGGTCAAGGGGGAGCAAGCCTTTAGGGGGAGGTATCCATCTTGGGATGATGGATGTGTTTTTCTCCTTGAAAAGGAGAAGTTATTGGGAAAGTATCATCAATTGGGAAAATTGATGGGTGTTTGATACCCAATTTGGAAATTGGGAGAGTGAAATAGGATTGCCTCTCTTGAGTGATATGTGACTTATCACTAGGAAGATGGTAGGCATCCTAGGTATTTTTGGATCAAGGGGGAGATTGTAAGATCTCATTGGGACATGAGACATTGACCTCCTTGGAGAGATAACCTTTTTAATGTTAGTCAAAAAGGGGGAGAATGTTTGGGTGAGAACATTTGGTTTAAATTTTCACTTGAATGTTTGGAGGAGAACATTTAGTGAGTGTTTACCAATTTGGGATAATTGGTAAGGGATTTGAGTTAGTGTTCTAACTCATGATTTATTTGGTTTTTGTCAAACATCAAAAAGGAGGAGATTGTTGGTGCAATCGGCCCAGGTCACGATTGACCAGACTCGAGTTTGACTCGAGTGATGTTTTGATGTTTGACAAAGGGATTTGACAAAGTGTTTTGGCATTGATGTTTGACATTAATGTCGGTTAATATGTTGGGGAGATTGTTTATACAATCGACCCAGGTTATAATTGACTTGATGGTTGACCAGGGTTGACCATGTGATTATGGGAAAGTCCAAGCATGGGTCTTGGCAAGGTAAAGTCCAAGTCATGGGTACTTGGCATGGAAAGTCCAAGTGGGACACTTGGCAATTGGGAAAGTCCAAGTCTTGAGCACTTGGCATGAGAAGTCCAAGCATGGGTCTTGGCAAATGGAAAGTCCAAGCATGGGTCTTGGCATGGAAAGTCCAACATGGGTTGGCAAGGGAAGTCCAAGCATGGGTCTTGGCAAATGGAAAGTCCAAGCATGGGTCTTGGCATGGAAAGTCCAACATGGGTTGGCAAGGGAAGTCCAAGCCTGGGTCTTGGCAAATGGAAAGTCCAAGCATGGGTCTTGGCATGGAAAGTCCAACATGGGTTGGCGAGGGAAAGTCCAAGCTTGAGTCTTGGCATTTGAGAAGTCCAAGGGGATTGATATTGGCAGCGTAAAGTCCAAGCGGGAGTCTTGGCAGCATAAGTCCAATGGTTGGCGGCGTAATGTCCAAGCGGAGTCTTGGCGGCGTAAGTCCAATGTGCCTTGGCGGTGTAGACACCGTTAGCATGACATAGCCGATGGAAGCACCTGAAGGCTAGCGCGATGGATGAACAAGTCATGGATGACTTGGAGGATCAGGCGTGAGGCTGATGGAGGTGGCTAGAAGGCTTAGGTCTAGGCTAAGGGTGGTCTAGCAAGTATGGGGGCACCATACTTGGGTTAAAACCTCATGTTTGAGGTTGGCAGTCGACTGGAATTATGGCCGGTTCGACTGCCGGGAGTCGACTTGAGTTCGACTGCTGTTCGAGAGCTTTTAGGGCTCTGGCGGTCACTCATGGGATCGATCGGTGATGTCTCTGACGATCGTTGCCGAGGATGGCGATCCCCGATCGAGTGCGAGCAGCGCTCCGTGGCCGTGGGCGATCGACTCAGGCGTTAGCGATCGGCCGCCAATGTTGGCGTCGGATCGGGTGAGTCCGTTGGAACTTGTCCAGCGTGGATTGAGCCCGTTGTCTCACGGCTACGGTGTTGGCGGTCGAGAATTATGGCGATCATTGCCCGGTAAATCGGCCAGAGAGGATAAAAGCAGCTGTTCGTGGAAGGCTCAAGAATCAGATTTTTGAGAGCTTACTTGAGGCGATTTGAAGGCAATTTGCAAGTGCATTTCAGGGCCCTTCATCCTCATCCAAGCAACCAACAAGCAAAGCGCTCAAACCCTAGTTTATAAAGTGTTCTTTACATTTCCTTGTATTTTGCTTGTATTTTTGTGTATTACTTAGCGTAATCTTGTGTACGAGGTTTCTCCGCCTCCGACTTGTTGTCGAGAAGGAGTTTATTGATTAGTGATTGCATTGGCGTCGCTAGAGCTCCCGCGGAGTAGGAACCGCATGGCCCGAACCACGTTACATCCTCGTGTTGTGCTTGTGTTTGTGATTGTATTTCGTGTATTGTTATTATTATTATTATTCCGCTGCGCTAACACGAATTGTAGACAAGCACGCGAACGAATTCCATCTTCGTACGGCTCACGACGCTATTCACCCCCCCCTCTAGCGGGCGTCAAATTCCCAACAGTTTGGACGACGGTTAGTGCTCCAACAGCGGCTAACTTACCGGGGATTTGATCTCCGGTAATCCTCTGAGGTGGAGGACGAAGGATTCGTCAAACGGTTGACGAATACCTCTCCGGAGAATCGAGTTTTGAGGACTCTGTTTTGGATCCGAATTTGGATTCGGATTGTGATCATCTCTCGATCACGTCGTCTTCAACACGAGGCTAGTAACCCGTACGAAGACGAAGCTCGTGGCTTAGCGAAGTCATCCCGAGGAGCTCGGCGTGGATACGGATAGAGACGATTCTTACGAGGATCGTTCCGATTGATGCCGTTCCCGCTACACGTCATACGAAAGGTATAACGTAGATAATTTTCTTTTATTGCAAATTTTAATTTACGGTTATGTCTACACTTGTTGTAATATGCATGTGTGTGTTGTGTGTGTTGTAATAAATATAGATTTATTATTTTTAATTGCTTCCGATGTGCTCATGTTTGCGAAACATGATCGAACACACACACGCCGCGGTGCCGGAAACCCAACAGTGGTATCAGAGCCCAGGTTGTGTTTCGACATAATCGTAAAATGGTTTTGCGATAGTCATAATGTATTTCTGGAAATTTTCTAAATTTTGGAAATTTAGAAGTATTTATGGAAATTTTTCAATTTTGGAAAGTCTAGAAGTATTTATGGAAATCTTCCACTTTTGGAAAGTTGGAAGTATTTATTGAAATTGATATTTTCCATAAATAAAATATTTGATTAGATTCTGGAAATTTGTTTCCTAATTTAATCATGATTTGATTTGGGAAATCAAATCTTAAAATATTTTATTTCCATAAGTAGTTTTAATGATTTAGGAAATTGGTTTCCTAAATAGATTTTCCTTAATCAAATAATTCCATGAATAAAATATGTGATTAGATTTGGAAATTTGTTTTCTAATTTAATTATGATTTGATTTGGAGAATCAAATCTTAAACATATTTTATTTCCATAAATAGTTATGACATATAAGGAAATTATATACATGACATAATTGTATGCCATGTAATTGCATTAGATGCATAACATTATGCCATGCGTGTCGTGACATGTAGATGTATGCCATGTATGTCATGCCATGTAGATAATAGTTATTTGCATGCAAAGAGGATGAGACATAAAAACCCTTAATCAATATTAAAGCCTACACCTTCCATTAATATGGTTAGAACCAGAGTTCTGTTTCTTGTTTGGGTTGTTGGACTCTCTCCAAGCCCGGCTCGAACCTGAATATGTTCAAACCATGGAATAGTTTAATACTAATATGGTAAGAGTCAGAGGTCAATCGTTAACTTTGGTTGTTGGACTCTCTCCAAGCTGGGCTAATTGGTTGAATGCTCTCTAACCATATTAAAACTATGTCCCGATTAATGGGTTGGCTTTAACCTGGAGCATCGGCTTGTTGGACTCTCTCCAAGGTCGATGTAAAGGGAGGTGAAGTTGGGTGCTATGCATATGATGCATACTTGTTAATGTGTTAACAACCCGATGTATGTGTGAACATTCAATTAGTTGATAGCACATTGTGATAGTTGCATATACGGGATATGCAATCGGTATAGATGATACCTACTGTCGTAGTTATGAATGGCTTGTTGGACTCTCTCCAAGGTTGTTCATAACTATGATGGATATCAGCCCATTCGGAGATGGACCTACGATCTCCCGAAGTGATTTTGGGGTTTTTGAAATTCGAAAAATGAATGGGATTTATAAATGTATATTGATGCATTTTAAAATCATCTTTCTCATATATGCTCGTTTTGTATTTCTAAGTTAATATATTGATCATGATGTGTTTGAATTTGCGTTCCATTTTGGATTCAAATAAATTGACTGGGCCGAACTTCTTGGACTGGCTTAGAAACTTGAGAATTGTTCTCAAGGTGAAAAGCTTGTAAATGTCCTCGAAGCGCCTCTTCCCGCCCGTCCTAGTGACGATGCAACTCTGGACCAATTGTTGGCCTATCAGAAACATGTGAGTGATTCTGAACAAATGGTGAGTTGCATCATGCTAGCCATGATGGAACCCAAAGCTCACGAGCGGCATGAGCATATGGATGCTCATATCATAGTCCTTCATCTTTGTGAGTTGGTTGATGAGCAAGTGAGATTGAAGGTTGAAGTCTCAGCTCCTCTTCACCTCGAGATGCTAGGAGGTTCATCGTAGTCTTGCTCAATATCTTTGAAGGCTGGAGTCTTACGAGAAGCATGAAGCGAGGGGCGGTCTTGTTAGTTGATTCCTCGAAGAAAGGTTCTAAGAGAGTCGAAGGCGAGAAGGGAAAGTAAGAGAAGGGCTAAGAAGGTAGAACTAGCACAAAAGGAAACTTGCCATCATTATGGCAAGGAGAGCCATTGGCGAAAAAAGTGCAAGATTTATCTTGAGTCAGTGAAGAAGAATAAGGCAGTGGATGCCCCATCTTCTTCAGATATCTTCTTATTGATTGTCATTCTATTTCCTCAAACACTTGGGTATTGGATCTTGGGTGTGGCTCACATATATGTAATGACATACATGGGCTAAGGAATGAAGAAGACTCGTCAAGGGGAGAGTCAAATTTACGTGTTGGGAATGGAGCAACGGTTGCTGCACTCGCCATCGGAACGTATTTGTTGAAACTCCCTGCAGGACTTGTCTTAGAACTGGACAATTGCTTTTATATTCCTTTGTTGATAAAGAACATCATTTCTATTTCTTGTTTAAATAGAAATGGTTTCCATTTGACGTTTAGTAACAATTGTTGTTACATAACTTTGAATGAGTTCTTTATGGGAATTTGGAACTTTAAGCAATGGTGTTTATCGTTGACGTATCCGGTGACATTTTGCAATATCGAAGCGAGCAACAAGCGTGCTCGAAGGATAATCAAATAGACTCCTACATGTGGCATTATGTCGTCTTGGCCATGTAAGCAAGAAATGCATGTCGAATTACACCGATGTGGAATTGCGGAATCGTTGAATTGGATTCATACGATACATGTGAATCATGCTTAAAAGGCAAGATGACTAAGTTACCTTTATGGAAAGGTGAGCAGTGGGAGAGTTACTAGGTCTAATACATGCTTGATGTATGTGGACCTATGTCAACTCAAGCATTAGGAGGCTATAGCTACTTCATTACCTTCACCGATGATCACTCACGGTTTGGGTATGTGTTCTTGATGAAACACAAGTCTGAAGCCTTTGAAAGGTTCAAAGAATTCAGAAATGAAGTAGAGAAACACCATGACAAGAGTATTAAAATACTTCGATCGGATCGAGGTGGTGAATACTTAAGTCAAGAGTTTCTTGATTATCTAAGAGACAATGGCATATTGTCTCAATGGACTCCGCCATATACACCAAGGCATAATGGTGTATCTGAGAGGCGTAACCGGACCTTGTTGGACATGGTCAGGTCAATGATGAATCATGCGACTCTTCCCAAGTCCTTTTGGGGCTATGCACTTGAATTTTTTACTTGTTAAGCAGAATGCCCTACCAAGGTAGTCTCTACTACTCCATATGAGATATGGGCTAGTAAGAAACCTCATGTATCTTACTTGAAGATATGGGGTTGTCCTGCTTATGTGAAGCGGACTGTATCAGACAAACTGGATGCTAAGTTTGATAAATGTCTATTTATTGGATACCCTAAGGAAACAAGGGGTTACCAATTCTATCATCCTGTGGAACAAAAGGTGTTTGTTTCAAGGCATGCTGTGTTTCTAGAGAAAGAGTTTCTCTTGCAAGAAAACAGTGGGAGTGTCGTCGAGCTTGAGGAGGCTCGAGAGACTCAAATAGACATTGATGAGATACCTGGTGAAGCACAACAGCCGACAACTCATAGTGATGAGCAATCGGCTGGACCTAATGTAACACCACATCTTCGTAGATCTGGTAGAACACGCAATATTCCTGAGAGATATGGATTTCTCGTAAGCGAATCGAACGATGTGTTACTCATTGATGATGATGAGCCTACCAGTTATGAAGAAGTGATGACAAGTTCAGAAAGGGATAAGTGGCTTGGTGCCATGAAGTCGGAAATGGATTCCATGTACGAAAACCAAGTTTGGAACTTGGTTGACCCACCTGAAGGCATAAAGCCTATAGGGTGCAAGTGGGTTATCAAGAAGAAAACCGACATGGATGGTAATGTGATTACCTATAAGGCTAGATTGGTGGCGAAAGGATATCATCAAAAGCAAGGTGTTGATTATGACGAAACCTATTCGCCTGTAGCTATGCTTAAATCCATTCGGATGCTCCTGGCCATAGCGGCTCATTATGATTATGAGATATGGCAGATGGATGTGAAAATATCTTTCCTTAATGGAAACCTGCTCGAGGACGTGTATATGATACAGCCTGAGGGTTTCACATCGGTTGATAAAACCAAGGTATGCAAATTGTGACGGTCCATTTATGGATTGAAGCAAGCATCCAGGAGCTAGAATATCCGTTTTGATGAGACGATCAAAAAGTTTGATTTCTCGCAAAATCCAGACGAACCTTGTGTGTACAAGAAGGTTAGTGGGAGTGCAGTCGTGTTCCTAGTATTGTATGTCGATGACATATTACTTATAGGAAACGATGTATCAATCTTACAGTCAGTGAAGGTTTGGTTATCCAAGACATTCTCCATGAAAGACCTGGGAGAAGCAACCTACATCCTCGGGATTAAGATCTATAGAGATAGATCGAAACGGTTGCTTGGTCTTTCGCAGTCTACATATATAGGCCAAGAGGTTTAGCATGTCGGAATCCAAGAAAGGTTTCCTACCCATCGGGCATAGGGGTACACCTTTGAAGTCTATGTGTCCGTGAAGAAGAGGATTTGCATGAGTAAGATTCCCTATGCATCCGCTTAGGATCTATCATGTATGCTATGTTATGTATGAGGCCCGATGTATTGTATGCTCACGAGTGTCACGCGGCGGATACGATCGATCGAGAATGGATCATTGGGTGGTATTAAGGCGATCCTTAAGTACTTAAGAAGAACTAATGATACGTTCCTAATATATGGAGAAGGGTACATGGTGATACGTGGGTATACGGATGCCAGCTCCAGACAGACAAGGATGATTCCATGTCTCGATGCGGTATGTATTCACCTAGAATGGAGGCGCAATAAGTTGGAAAGGTTCCAAGCTTGACACTATAGCGGATTCTGCCACTAAGGCAGAATACGTTGCAGCTTTGGAAGCAGCAAAGGAAGCGGTTTGGATCAAGTAGTTCATCTATGAACTTGATGTGGTCTCATCGATGATCCAAACATGTGCTTCGCCGCTATCATCTTATCAGAGAGATCATCAGTAGGAACGAAATACAAATCGAGAAAATTCCCACTGAAAGGAACTTAGCGGATCCTTTAACTAAGGCATTACCTCAAAATAAGTTTGAGGGTCATGTTAGAGCTTATGGTATTGGATACCGTAGCGATTGGCATTAGGTCAAGTGGGAGTCTGTTAGTAATATATGAGAGATGTCCTAAGGCAATCGCCTTATGTATGAACCATTTATATGATAAATGAAGATTCACTATTTGAGTATACATGTTTTATGTATTTGATTGGATCTTAAACTCATTTACTGAATGTCCACGATACGATTCACAGCATGAGAGAATTTGTGATTGGATCACAACTAATGAGTATCTCTACATGTGTAATTGTGATGTATCGGAATTATCCCTAGTCGATGAATTAATGGATTTGGACACCATAAATTCTGTCGAGACTAGCACGAGGTATACTCCTTGGTGTATCCAAGCAGCTGATTCTCACTGGCTGGAGACATTGTGATGTCCGGAGTTAATCGTGGATGCTAGTTATGGTAACTAGTTCATTGGAGTGACCAGCCGTAAGACTTCATATGGTTCTCTGCATATATAGATATGTCAATGAAGTTCTTTCTGTAGCTTAAGTGCGATGTTCCTTTGACTTGCGGTATTCAAGTCATCTTGATCATGGAGACTTATGCTTTGACATCTTAAGCAAACATCTCCGAGGAGATGTGGACCCGGGATGATTGGGTATAAGTCGAAGTGATCGAAGGTGTTTGAATAGCCTATAAAGGATTCACCACTCCTTGCGAGGAGATGTATACCCATGGCCTCTCGTCGGATTGTTACTAAAGTCTTTGGCCAAAGTATTACATGTTTAGAGTAAGGTACTCTTCGATACATGTGGAGTAACTAGAATCCGTAGGACGAGGAAATGATACTTGGGCTAGGTGTGACGTAGTCAGCCTAGTGGGGACTGACACAATAGACCATGTCCTGAACCAAGTGGGTATAAGATGAGTGAAGGGAATGGGGCACGATTCATTCGAGCTCTTGAAGGGTTTCAAAAATAGTTACGGATCAACCGTTGATCTTTTGGTTAATTGGGGATCATGATGTACTACTAGGTGCCACTCATGATCGTTCTATAATTAATGGTTAATTATAGACGGCCAACATAAACCGAGAACCTATTTGGTCACACGCACAACGAGTGTAATCCAAAGGATTTAAAATGAGCTTGAGAATGGGATTCTCAGACCGAGAGAAACTATGTTTGGTTGGACTAAACATAAAGCGAGCATGAAATTGTTTCAGTCGCAATGGAAGCGTGGATGGGCCGTGTCTTATGAAGACATAATGGATGGACCAAAATGGTTTGGTTCTAATCCAATGGATGAGAATAAACCAAAGGGTTTGGTTTATTTTAAACGAATGAACCAAAAGTTGGTTCGGTTCGTTTTAACTTAAAATAAACCATCATGGTTTGGTTTATTTTAACTTATCTTAATGGAGCGGGTTAAAGGGCTTTATGGATATGATCCACTAACCATTAAGAGAATTAGTTCTCTATAAAATAGGGCTTAAACCCTAACCCTAAAGCTAATGAAGTTTTGGCCGCCCAACCCTAGCCTCCTTTTGTTGTTGCCGCCCAACATGGTGTTGCCGCCAACTTCATGGAGCTGCTGCCACCTCCTTGCCGCCGGCATCCAAGCTTCAGCCGGCGATGCTCCGGCGACCCTCCGGTGATCTCTTGTGGGTTCGGTGATACGGTGAGCTCCACATCTCCTTTGGCCGGCCTCTATTCCTCCACCAAAAGCTGTCCAGTTTTTCTGGACAGCTTGTTTCTTTGTTGTCGGAGCGTCGTTTGGACGACGGTTAGTGCTCTGACAGCGGCTAACTTACCGGGGATTTGATCTCCGGTAATCCTCTGAGGTGGAGGACGAAGGATTCGTCAAACGGTTGACGAATACCTCTCCGGAGAATCGAGTTTTGAGGACTCGGTTTTGGATCCGAATTTGGATTCGGATTGTGATCATCTCTCGATCACGTTGTCTTCAACACGAGGCTAGTAACCCGTACGAAGATGAAGCTCGTGGCTTAGTGAAGTCATCCCGAGGAGCTCGGCGTGGATACGGATAGAGACGATTCTTACGAGGATCGTTCCGGTTGATGCCGTTCCCGCTACACGTCATACGAAAGGTATAACGTAGATAATTTTCTTTTATTGCAAATTTTAATTTACGGTTATGTCTACACTTGTTGTAATATGCATGCGTGTGTTGTGTGTGTTGTAATAAATATAGATTTATTATTTTTTAATTGCTTCCGCTGTGCTCATGTTTGCGAAACATGATCGAACACACACACGCCGCGGTGCCGGAAACCCAACACGGTGGTGGATTGAAGGAGTCAGGTTTAAGGTAGAATTCACTTTGGAACAACAACAGAGTATATTACTACGATCGGACGAGGTAGTTAGTAAGTCCTCAGGTCGGTCCACATTATTATTATAGCTTGACATTGGTGAAAGTTTACTGTCCCTGTGCGATGGTGGATCAGAGGAGTCGGGTTTAAGGTAGAATTCACTTTAAAAGAACAATGGAGTATATTAATATGGGCAGCCGAGGCAGTTCATAAGTCCTCAAGTTAGTTCACATTCTTATTACAGCCCGACATGGGCCGACACTTACTGTCCCCATTTGGTGGTGGAACGGAGAAGTTGGGTTTGAGGTAGAATTCACTTTAGAAGAATAGCAGAGTATATTATTATGGTCGGCCAAGCAGTTTATAAGTCTTCGAGTCAGTCTACATTCTTACTCAGTAATCCACGTGTGATGGTGTATTGGAAGAGGTGGTGTAAAGGTAGAAATCACAGGGGAATGATGGCGGAACATGCATCTCAACTAGATGTGGTCATTCATAAGCTCTCAATGTGGTTTTCATTATTATGCAATTCGACGGTCTATATTATATGTGATGTATTTCTGGAGTTCATTGGCGAATTAATTATGTCATTGTGCACGTTGTAGATGGAGGCAAAGGAAAGAATTCTAAAAGTATAATCTCTAAAAAAGAGGTACACAGTGTCAACTATCCAATTTTGAGTTTCTTTATGAAATGCAGTGCAAATTATAGAATGATAGGGGTAGTAGCATAACATATTTATTTAAAGTCATAAAAGTAAACACAACTACTCCGTGAGAAAAGGAAGGAGGTACATCCTAATAAAAGAAAAGTTAAGGGGCCTCCCGGATGATCTTCTCTTCTATTGGGATATTTGAGGGTGCAGTAACTAGAGAAGGCATTTGGGAGATGTGGTGCCTCAAAAGAGTCCTATATGCTTCATGAGCTCTTGCTAGGTTAATGCACGTGATCGCAACGTCAAATCTTGCGACGAAGGCCATCGAGGACTCAAAGCGCACGCTCACGCTCAACGCCCGCAAGTGCACGGATGTTGTCAAGTAATAAAAGATTATCGACCCCAAAGGGACTGGGATTCAAATATCTGTATATTCAGTGGTTTAAATTGTTCTAACATAAACTCTAAGAGGTTTTAACTTGTGAGGGCTGTCGGTGGACTATACTCTATACGATATCACAAGGAGGAGGAAGGGAGCGTGCCGAGGCCTTCAAAAGTGATTCTAGGACTTCGATTTCGCTTGTGTGTCACAAAACAATGTTGTCAATTGGCGTTGTCTAGATGTTTAGCTATGGTTTTATGGAAGGGACATCATACACTCTCCCGATGAGCCACCGCATTGTTGGGGGATCGAAACGGCCGGCTAGAGGAAGGTGAATAGCCCTTTATCGTTGGATGTCGTAATTTGCTCGTCTACAATTAGATTAGCGCAAGCGGAAACAACAATACAAGCAAATTAAACAAATAAAGACAAAGCAAAAGAAATAGACAATTCTAACACAATGTCGTAACGTGGTTCACGGCTACGCCGCTAATCCACGGTCCCCGATTCGTCCTCGGTGAATCACTCCGCCAAAACCAATCCACTAATGGTCTCTCCTTTGCACCAAGCTAGGTGGAGGTAACCTTTACAATCAAGATCACTCTTCTTACAATAAGAATAGAGTAAAAGCAAGTAAGAAGAGTTTAGAGCTTGTGGGGCACTTGGAAGATCACTTAGAGCATAAGCATTAGCCATCCAAAAGCCCACACCCTCTCTTTTTATAGAGAGGAAGCTTTTCTTCCCGTTGGCCACCACCAGTCGACTGCTGCCCTTGGTAGTCAACTGCCGCCACTCCAACGGCCTCCGAACACGTCGGATCCCGACCGTTGTAGTCCAACGGAACACTTGGCAGTCGACTGATGGAGCTCATCAGTCGACTGATGCCTCCGTAGTCGACTGCCCAGTCGGCTACGAGCGGTAATGGCTAAACCCTTCTACTACGATCATTCGCCGAATGATCGATAGTATCGTAATGCCGATCGCCACATATGGCGATCGGCTGGCGGCATCAAAACACTCGATCGAATACCCGGTCGAATCACGTTCGACTCAGCGATCATTGCCATTCCATGGCAGTCGACTGGTGTCGGGAAATCCCATCCGACACTTAGCCAAATGGCCAAGTTTCACCTAAGAGCTACCCCTTCCCGGGTTACATTCACTCACTCTCATCTCTCGGAGTCCCTCGCCTTCGAAGTTCTCTTCGTTCGCGGCAACGTCCCTCGGCAGCATCAGGCGCACGGCTCTACAATGCTCCTTCGCATCTCTTGCCTTGAAGTCTACTTCCTCCGGCTTCACTCCAAGCTCCTCGTCCGGCGGTCCCTCGGATGCTCCAAGCGCACGGCTTTCGCAAAGCCATCCTTCACCGACTCAAGGATCGAGTCATGAGTTGTGAAACTTGCCACGGCTCCATGTGCGAATTACTAAGTCCTGCACAACTTCAACACACATATCAAATCAACATAACAAACTAACTTAAACCCTTTGCCACACACATCAAAACCTAATCATGGCAAGAGATTGTCATAACAATCTCCCCCTTTTTGATGTGTGGCAATCCGTTTAAGTTAGGTAAAAACATTTGATAAAAATTTCTAAGATAAGAAAGCATGTAAACATAAACATGATATAGCAACATGCAACTCCCCCTTAATCCATGAAACTCCCCATACATATTTCTCCCCCTATCATAATTAACTTAAACATAATATTTTCTCCCCCTTTGACACCATAAAAAAGATTAATACTAAGTTATAAACACATGACATCAAGTCTAATAGAAGGAAAATAACAAAAATTAGTTTAATAACTGAAATCAGCCTTTACTGTTCGGAATATTTGGCCACCATTGGTAGTTCGATTACTACCCGATCGGCACCTGCTGTTTTGAAATTCGATTTTTAGATAAATTCAGAAATGCATTAAAAATTCCAGAAAATTTGAAAAATCATGAAATTTGGGGAACACATTTCTTTTAAGTATATATATCAATGAAAAATAGTTTTTTATGAAAAATTATTATATTTTCTGAGATTTGCCAAAAATCCAAAAGCTTTAAAAACCACTAGGTTTTTGATCATTCTAGTATCAAGTTTACCACCTAGTTTTGGTTCCAATTGTTTCAAAACATGAATACATAGATTTTAGATTAAGAAATTGTTTTGAAAACATATGAAATATCCAACCATGATCTTTGGGCAATATGTCTATGAATTAAACATAAGTCTTCCCCATGATTGGTCTATTATTGCTATTTTGATACTTTAAATGACCATCTAAATGCCATAGGCATTAGTGGACATTTGTTTCATCCTAACATCTCACTCATGCTAAGTTTTCAATCTTGGTAGCCTATAGTGAGTGTGAGATGTATCCTAGAGGTATTTGTATATACTTAACCATTATATTCATGCAATTCTATCAAGGTTAAGTATCACCCTGACAATCCACATGATCATAATGACATATATGAATGAATTACACATTATGATCATTAAATACATGTATTCATCAAGTAATAATCATGTATTAGGTATTACATGATGATAATTAGCAAATATCACCTAAGGCATGATTTAAATCCTATTTCTCATGATTATGTGCCAAATATCAAAAATCATAAATCATGATTGCAAACATGTGTAACAATTACATCAACTATCATGATTTAACCATTATTATCTATTTATGGGCACATTATCATCACCCAACACTACTTCTAAAAGTGAGGTCCCACCATCCTAAGTCAACCAACATATGATATAGGTGAAATGCATATGGTTGACTATCTTAGGGTTTTCCTAACCCTTAAGAATGGATTTAGGAACCCAAAATAAGTTCTTTCCTATTGGGTTCACTAAATACTCCTTGGGGATCCATTTTCTAGCTATTACCTTCTTCTTATCTTGTCCCCTAGCAATTAGGCATTTATAGGCCTTTTCATTTTTCTTTTCTTTGTATCCTAGGCCTTTCTTATTGAAGCTAGCTCTTTGGCTCCCTATAATCATGTTCAAGGTGTTTGAGCCAATTGTAAACTTTTCTAGGGCTTTGGTTAAATAATCTACTTTTTCTCTTAAAGCCCTATTTTCTCCTATACATGCATCACTAACATCCAAAGGCATATAGTTATCATGTGAGCACGCATCATTTAAGCTAGAAGAAATATTGTCATCATTTAAGCATGCTTTTTCTAGTTTATTTTCTAAGTCCTTAATTTGCTCAAGCATGCTCTTATTTTTCTTCTTAGCTCTAAATAAATCCCTAGTTAAGCTAGAAACCATGGAAACTATTTTCTTGGGAGTTAGATTTGTTACCATAGCTTCCATGTCTTCTTCTTCTTCGGATGAGGAGGATTTAGAGGAGGCTCCCCGTTCACTAGAGCTCTCTCCACTTGAGTTTGATTCTTCATTTTCGGTGGAGGAGCAATCCAAGTCATCAAAGGCCATCAATGCAAGGTTGGAGTAGACATGTTCTTCTTCTTCGGATGAGGATGAGGAAGAAGGGTCATCCCATGTCTTTACTTTGAATGCCTTGGCCTTCCCCTTTTCCTTTGTCTTCTTATCCTCTTTCTTCTTGCTCCCCTTCTTCTTCTTCTTCTTTTCTTCCTTCTTTTTCTTCTCTTCCTTGCTCTTGTTTAGGAGGGGACAATTATCCCTTATGTGTCCCTCTCCTTGGCAATTGTAGCAAATGATTTTCCCCCTTGGTCTTCTATTCCTATCATTAGATTTATTAAAATGAAAACCCTTTAAAGCACGCCTTACCCTCCTTACCATATACGTTTCTTCCGTGCTATCCATGGAGGAGGAGGAGGATGCTTCATCATCATCATCGGAGGAGGGGATCTCTATCTTTTTCTTCCCCTTGTTTGCCAAGAATACTACTCCTCTTGAAGGTTGGATTTTTGGCTCTTCTTGTATTCCTTCAAGCCTCGTTTCGTGGAGCTCCATTGTTGAGAAGAACTCCTCCAAGGTGCTCACTTCTAGATTCTTTGAAATATAGAAGGAGTCCACCATGGAGCTCCACTTTGAGGATCGTGGAAAGGCATCTATAGCCTTCATAACCATATCCCGGTTTGATAGCTTCTCATCTACACTTGACAAACCGGTTATAATTTCCTTGAAACGAGAATGTAAGGAAATTACCTTTTCTCCCTTTTCTAGTTTAATGTTGTTGAGTTGGGAGCGGAGGAGGTCTCTCCTTGCTAGCTTCGCCTCGGATGTGCCTTCATGAAGCTCAATTAGCTTCTCCCACATCTCCTTGGCACTTAGGCATTCTCCAATTCGGTTGATCTCTTATTGGGGGAGCACATTGAAAAGATGATGCTTGGCTTTTGAGTTTGCAAGGTGCTCTTCCCTTTGCTTTTTGGTCCACCTAGATTTCTCTATTGGCTTCCCTTCTTCATCCCTAGGCAAAATGAAACCGGATTCCATTGTAATCATAATATCAAAATCCGTTTCGAAAAATACCTCCATTCTCTTTTTCCACCAAGAGAATTCGCCGTCGAACTTCGGTGGGTGGATGTTGGAGCCGGCCATTTTGAATGTTGCTTGTTGTGGCGGTTAGTCCTCGACAAGCTTTCCTTTGCCCTGATACCACTTGTTGGGGGATCGAAACGACCGACTAGAGGGGGGTGAATAGCCCTTTATCGTTGGATGTCGTAATTTGCTCGTCTACAATTAGATTAGCACAAACGGAAACAACAATACAAGCAAATTAAACAAATAAAGACAAAGCAAAAGAAATAGACAATGCTAACACAATGTCGTAACGTGGTTCACAGCTACGCCGCTAATCCACGGTCCTCGATTCGTCCTCGGTGAATAACTCCGCCAAAACAAATCCACTAATGGTCTCTCCTTTGCACCAAGCTAGGTGGAGGTAACCTTTACAATCAAGATCACTCTTCTTACAATAAGAATAGAGTAAAAGCAAGTAAGAAGAGTTTAGAGCTTGTGGGGTACTTGGAAGATCACTTAGAGCATAAGAATTTACCATCCAAAAGCCCACACCCTCTCTTTTTATAGAGAGGAAGCTTTTCTTCCCGTTGGCCGCCACCAGTCGACTGCTGCCCTTGGCAGTCGACTGCCACCACTCCAACGGCCTCCGAACATGTCGGATCCCGACCGTTGTAGTCCAACGGAACACTTGGCAGTCGACTGATGGACCTCATCAGTTGACTGATGACTCCGTAGTCGACTGCCCAATCGGCTATGAGCGGTTCTGTGGCCAAACCCTTTCTACCAGTCGACTCGCCTTCGCGCCGTGATCGATAGTCTTCGG
Source organism: Wurfbainia villosa (assembly GCA_025175895.1). NCBI lineage: Eukaryota > Viridiplantae > Streptophyta > Magnoliopsida > Zingiberales > Zingiberaceae > Wurfbainia > Wurfbainia villosa. Next base: position 27,231,803 of record CM046000.1, on the reverse strand, counting down.
CCGATCGCTTACATATATGGCGATCAGCTGGCCTCAAAACACTCGGTCGAATACGGTCGAATCACGTTCGACTCGGAAGCGATCGCCATTCCATGGCGCCATCGGTCGAAATCCATCCGCACTTAGCCAAATGGCTAAGTTTCACCTAAGAGATACCCCTTCCCGGGTTACATTCGCTCACTCTCATCTCTCGGAGTCCCTCGCCTTCGAAGTTCTTTTCGTTCACGGCCACGTCCCTCAGCAGCATCAGGCGCACGGCTCTACAATGCTCCTTCGCGTCTCTTGCCTCGAAGTCTACTTCCTCCGGCTTCACTCCAAGCTCCTCGTCCGACGGTCCCTCGGATGCTCCAAGCGCACGGCTTTCGCAAAGTCATCCTTCAACGACTCAAGGACCGAGTCATGAGTTGTGAAACTTTCCACGGCTCCATGTGCGAATTACTAAGTCCTGCACGACTTCAACGCACATATCAAATCAACATAACAAACTAACTTAAACCCTTTGCCACACACATCAAAACCTAATCATGGCAAGAGATTGTCCTAACACGTATCTACCGGGAGTTATCTCCACCTAAAAGGACAGGAAAGACGGGACAAGGATGTTGAATCAATCCCTACGATGAACCGTGTCTGGTTCCATCGCATCCTTCTACCCACGGTTACAGGAGATCAGGTTTACCCCTAGGTTCCTTGTAAAAAATCCCCTAAATCATAGATACAAGAGCTGTCACCCCTCGTATGGCTTAAGCACAACAGGTAGAAAACCAAACACGCATAGATATAGTAAAAACAACTACCAATTGACAAATTAAACTCAAGGGCAGAATTTAACATGAACCAACATTGTAATGTGCACACAAGCTACTCCCTAATCCTAGAATCGAAAGAACTACTCCATGTATATGAAGGAGGAATCACAAAGCATGTACATGTTCGAATACATCAGAATGAAAGCGTAGGAACAAGGGATTACAATGCTTTCATGGTCTTCTCTCCGGCGTTGAAGTGCAAGGCATGGACCTCCGGCGGCATTCCTCCTCCCCGTTGTGAGTTCCCGAAGCTTTTTAGGGCTTCGGTGTGCCATCCTACCATCATGCCTCCTCCCTAGGGTTTGAGCGGAGCCATCCTTATATAGGCATCACCTCGAACCGCTGCAAAATCCGAAAAAAACCCTAGTTGTGCAAATCTGGCAAGCCGCCACACGGCTATGTGTTTCCACACGGCCAGGCCGTGTGCGGCCCTAAGTTGGTTGTTCTCATCCATTGGACACGGCCATGTGTAGCCACATGCCCCTGGCCATGTCCCACTCTGCATCTAGCTGCAAAATGTCTGTCTTTTGCTCCGAAAGTGTGCCTTTTTCTCCCAAAATGCTAACCTGCACCCAAAAGTATAAAGAGCAGACCTCCGAACCAGAAAATAGGAAATGCGTACAAAATAGAGTAACATATGCATGAAACTAACATAAAATGTAATGAGATGTGAGCGAAAACTACTCCTAAAATCCTATATGTTTCGCTCACATCACTTCCCCCAGACTCAAATCTTTACTTGTTCTCAAGCAAACCTTAGTACCATGAAATTTAAAAAGACATTTTTCCATACTTAGCATGTCAACTAAATTTATCAAGTGGTATTTACAATCAAAGAAGAATAAATATGTTCTAGAAATTCACTAAGTTAGCTCCTCGTGCTCGTGCTAACCAAATCATTCTTAGGGGATGCTCGTTCCATGGTGAGTTAAGTCGTCACCCCATAGCTTTCCTAAGGTTTCCATCTCTTAGTCACTTACCTGCCCAAAGCGAGGATTGTTCCCTAGATCTAGCATAAAGTCTCAAAGGCGTGCTCGGTATTGAGAGAACTTGGTTGGTATTTCCCAAGTAACCTAATTCGGTCTCAAAGGGGCACCTAGCTATTTCCACCAACGACAACTATTTTTTTATCTTTCATAATCTTCTCTCTCTCTCACCTCTTTTTTTTCTTTTTTTTTGTTTTCTTTTTCATCTTTTTTTCTCTTTCTCTCTCTTTTTTTTTCTCTTCTCATTGGGATTTTGATTTTTCCAAATGGGCTTACATAATCCGAGCATCTCCAGTAACTAAAATGATAAACCTAGATCACCTATGGATTCCAAAGTACTAGACTACTGAGATGAATCATAACTTGGTATGTACTAGATTATCCCTTTCAGAATGTTCGACATGTGTAAGTGTAAAGAAATAAAGCTAACCAGTGTAAGTCTAGAACATTCATTAGAACGAATAAAATAAAATATCATGAGATAAATGAAGTTAAGCTACCTATGGGAACAACTCATGTAAGCAACTTTTTATAAATATTACTGAGGCAACTTTACAGATAACAAAAACTAAGTACTGAAAGAAATTCAACAACCCATGCATGAATAAATGAATGAAAATACCAGAAAAGAAACTACTACTAGGTAACAAAACAAAATAAACTTTGGGGTCCTCCCCCCTCCCCCCAGACTTAAATGAAAATATACCTCTAGTATGGTGGACGAGGTGGAAAGTCTGGGAGCCTCGACATCTCTGGATCCTAGGAGAACCTGCTGCTGAGTCACTGATGCCACATGTACATGTGGTCGATCTGGAAGCTGGTAGATACAGTGGCTGCTCGGTGCTCCTCCTCCCTAGCCCACTGTGCCTGTTGGGCATGCATGTGCTGTCGCATCTCCATGTGGTAGGCAGCCTCATCCTAGCGACGAGCAGCCTCCTCCTGGAAGTATATGCGGGCCTCGTCGTAGAACTCCTCAGCCCATTGGAAATGCTCCCAGAAACCCTGGAACTCTGCCTGTGTGTAGGCGCTCTGCTCCTCCCATCGCTGCCTCTGCGTCTGCTTCTCAGTGTATATGTCGTCGAGGCACAATCGGAACTCCGAGAAATCATAGGCCGACGTACCTACATCTTGCTCAAAGGGGGAAAAATGTGGTGGTGCAAGTGCAGACTCATGTCGGCATGGACTAGGTGGGCTCCTATGCATATGTGGACTGGAGGGAGAGTGATATAAAGGTGGAGAGATGGGTGCTGATGTGGATGGTCCCTCATGTGGAGGTGACTCCACTATCAGGTCCAAGCGCCAGTTCGTGCGTGTAGTGATGGTGGTACGATCAGGGTCGGGGAGCCTAAGGGTCGTCATATTTTTCCTTACAAAGCATAAGAAGTCTCCTTCTCTCACAATCATCTTCATGGCCATGCACACTCCTAGGTCGATCCTAGGGCTCCCCTCTATACTCTCTAATGTAGTGTAATCGTACCCCATCCTATGACAAATGTGGGTAAGTAGGCCTCCCACATTAATCTCTCCTCGTGCTGCTTTACCCATCTTCACTAAGTGTCTGATGAAGTGAGACCCTACATCGATGCTACTCCTTTCTTGTAGCATGTCCCAAAGGCAAAGCAGCTCGCTAGCTCTAACTACATCGTCACTCTCCCCATGACCAAATATAGTATTGGCCATGATGCGGTGGAGGTATCGAAAGACAGGGTTTTGGAGGCGCGACACTTTGGCCCTAGAAGGGTCATAAGCGTGCTCTCCTATCAACTCGGTCCAAAATACTCGAGAGTTGAACCCAATAGGGATTCTTCTCTCTCCCCCACTCGGCAAGCCAAAGCATGAGTTCCATTGGTGGAGGGTCCACTCATGCTCAATGTTAAAAGCCTAAAAGTTATCCTACCCTCCTCGCTCTCTCTACCCATTAAAATTTCTGCCTCTAAGGAACTCAAAAATTCTAGAACTATCCTAGGGTAGGTTGGGTGCCTTATTCCCATCATCTCTTCCCACCCCATTTTTGCAAATAGGGCTTGAATATCACCCAACAACCCTAAAGACTATTGCAAATCTTCATCTAAGTACCTAGTAGTAGTGAGTTTACAAGTAGAAAGCATATTATATCTATCTCTATGTTCGTTATTGTGAAAAAGAAGAGTGGGTAGGGTGTTACCCTCCTCCAGAGCTTGAGGGGCATCGGCTCTCCTTGATCGTCGCTCCGAAGCACCGAATCGAGGTGGTACCTGCTTGGTCCTCCTCATCCTTTCTTCTTTTGGCTTCCTTTGAGGTTAAAAGTGCTTCTAGATGGTGGGAAATATGAAACCACACGGCTAGGGCAAGAGCATTCGAAGCACACGACACAAATGGGGTGAAAACACACGGCTCGCCCCTTTTAACCTCACACGATATGGCCGTGTGCGCCTCGGGTTGGTCGGGCACGACCGTGGGAAAACACATGGTCAGACCGTGTGTCCCCATTTCTCTCCTCATTTTGCATTAGGGTTCGAATTTTCTCATACATTTCACTGTGTAGGTTAATATGGATTTTATTTTTGCCTAGCTAAGTTCTTTTCTAGTCCTAACTCTAAATGAGATGGAAATCAAAACTAAAATTAAATGAATGCATGCAATACAATAAAAGGGAAATCTAAAACTTAACTTGGGTTGCCTCCCAAGAAGCGCTTTGTTTAAGGTCATTTAGCTCGACCGCACTCCACTATCAACTCGGCTCTGGAGGTTCAGTGAACTTCCATTCATCCATCTTGAAAGCTTCATTTGCCGGTTCTGGCTTCATTCTGCTAAACATGAAGCCGTCGAGGTAGAGGGCTCTGTGCTCCGAAAGGCTAAAGAGGATGATCTCCCCATCTACCTCCAGGGAGATCTAGTGTGCCTTCACGTCAATGCACACCCCTACAATTGCCAGAAAAGGCCTTCCCATAATGATGGGATTCTGAGGATTGGGTCCTGTGTCCAATATGATGAAGTCTGTGGGTATCACAAAATCCTCAATCACCACAGGCACATGTGGTAGCATGCCAACGGGCTCCTTGACTGAATCATCCCCTATACGAATACCAAGATTTGCTGGTTGGAGCCCACTCGGTCCCATCTTTAGATAATATGCGTAGGGCATCACACTGACTAATGACCCCAAGTCGCATAAAGCTTCATCGAAGCTCTCCCCATAAATTGAGCAAGGGATAACAAACTCATCGGGGTCCTCAATCTGTAGTGGAATCTTCTCTACAATTTCAGCTTGTTTCCCTGCCCTCCATAGTGGTCCTCTCGATACGTTGTCGCTCCCTCTCCAAAGTCAATGGCCGCTCATGTAGATGAAGGATTCAACGATTCAAACCATTTGCTGAGCTCGTCCATCCTTGCTTCCAGATGGTCCATGGAGTTGATAGTGTATCGTCCCACTGCAGGCGTAGGTTGACAACGTTCAGAAGCTCATTGATGGTGGTTCTGGGCCACCTCTTCTATTAGCTCCTCTGCTTCCTCTATGGTCTTATTCATTAGTGCTCCTCCTACAACAGAATCTAGGGACATCTTTGTGGTATACGCGATCCTATTGTAGAAGATGTGGATCACCAGCCACCTCTCTAGTCTGTGGTGGGAAAATTGGTAGAGTAGCCCCTTGTAGCGATCCCAAGCTTCGAATAAGGACTCCCCCTCCTTCTGGCGGAAGCTCATGATAAGATGGCACATGTGAGCAGTCTTGCTTGGTGGGAAGTATTTGTTCAGGAACTGCTACTCACATTGCTCTCATGTGGTGATGCTCCTCGAAGGCAAGGAGTGAAGCCATGCCTTAGCCTTATCCCACAGTGAGAACGGGAATAGGCTCAGGCAAATCGCATCAGTAGGGACTCCGTTCATTTTCATTATCGAGCAAATTTCTAAAAATGCCTCAAGGTGCCGGTTCGGGTCTTCAGTCTTAGCTCCCCCGAATTGACTATGTCGGACCATATGTATAAGTATCGGTTTTAGCTCAAAGTTATTTGTCGAAATAGATGGTTCAGCTATACTCGGCCTAAATCCTCTAGCACTAGGAGTTGCGTAGTCTTGCAGAGGTCGGCTACCTATGTTCATTTTGTATGCGGCTTGATCCTCCATCCTTCGTTGCTCTGCTCTCCAGCAATGAAAGGTTCGCTCATTTTCTAAGTCGATCGGAATTAGTCCTTCCGATCCTAAGCGTCTAAGCATACGACGAACCAAGCCACAAAAATTAGGAGTGCTAACTAATTATAAAAGCATAAAATAAAACAATCTAGCTAATAAAACCTAAGATGTAAAAAGGAAATAAAAACAACTACTGCTAGAATAAAATTAAAAACTAAATCTAAATATAGAAAGTTTAGAACTAAAGTAAATAAGGCAAACTAAAAAAAAATAAAAATAAAGAAAGTAAATAAATCTAATCCTAAGTTCGATTCAATTCTCCACTATTCGATTTGATATCGATTTGATCAGTCCCCGACAACGGCGCCAAAAACTTGATGCATGCGATTGCGACCTCAAATCTCGCAACGGAGGCCGTCGAGGACTCGAAGCGCACGCTCGCGCTCAACGCCCACAAGTGTACGGATATCGTCAAATAATAAAAGATTATCGATCCCACAGGGACTGGGATTCGAATATCGGTATGTTTAGTGGTTTAAATTGTTCGAACGTAAACTCTAAGAGGTTTTGACTTGTGAGAGCTGTCGGTGGACTATACTCTATACGATGTCACACGGAGGAGGAAGGGAGTGTGCCGAGGTCTTCAAAAGTGATTCTAGGATTTCAGTTTCGCTTGTGTGTCACAAAACAATGTTGTCAATTAGCATTGTCTAGACGTTTAGCTATGGTTTTATGGAAGGGACATCATACACTCTCCCGATGAGCCATCGCATCTACCAGGAGCTATCTCCGCCTAAAAGAACGGGATAGACAGTACGAGGATGCCGAATCAATCCCTACGATGAACCGTGTCTGGTTCCATCGCATCCTTCTACCCACGGTTATAGGAGATCAGGTTTACTCCTAGGTTGCTTGTATAAAATCCCCTAAATCTTAGATACGAGAGCTGTCACCCATCGTATCGCCGAAGCACAGCAGGTAGAAAACCAAACACGCATAGATATAGTAAAAACAACTACCAATTTCCAAATTAAACTCAAGGGCAGAATTTAACATGAACCAACATTGTAATGTGCACACAATCTACTCCCTAATCCTAGAATCGAAAGAACTACTCTATGTATATAAAGGAAGAATCACAAAGCATGTACATGTTCGAATACATCAGAATGAAAGCGTAGGAACAAGGGATTATAATGCTTTTGTGGTCTTCTCTCCGGCGTTGAAGTGCAAGGTGTGGACCTCCGGCGGCATTCCTCCTCCCCGTTGCGAGTTCCCGAAGCTTTTTAGGGCTTCGATGTGCCATCCTAGCCATCGTGCCTCCTGCATAGGGTTTGGGCGGAGCCATCCTTATATAGATATCACCTCGTACCACTGCAAAATTCGGAAAAAGCCCTAGTCACGCAAATCTGGTGGGCCACCACATGGCCATGTGTTTCCACATGGCCAGGCTGTGTGTGGCCCTAAGTTGGCTGATCTCGCCCATTGGACATGTTCGTGTATAGCCACACGCCCTGGTCGTGTCCCACTCTACGTCTAGTTGCAAAATGTCCGTCTTTTGCTCCAAAAGTGCACCTTTTCTCTCCAATTGCTAACCTGCACCCAAAAGTACAAAGAGCAGACCTCCAAACTAGAAAATAGGAAATGCGTACAAAATAGAGTAACATGTGCTTGAAACTAACATAAAATGTAATGAGATGTGAGCGAAAACTACTCCTAAAACCCTATATGTTTCACTCACAACATAGGTTACATTGAGTGACCACTAATTCTTGATGCAAAAAGTAGGTGTGAGCAGAAGCAGAACGCAAGCGAGAAACCAAGTTTTCCATCAAGGCTTCTAGTTCTATTATCTTCTGATTAGTTGGAAAAAGTTCATCCCATGGAGGTAGTGTTGGGATGTATACTGAAAGCCTAGCTCTTTTGTATGAATATCTTTATTTTGAAATAAGAATCACATGATCATTGTTTGCATATTTTTATGATTATGCAAAATTTTCTAAAATTTTACATTGTAGATAACATGGTGCTTGGTGTGGCACAGAAGATCATGTTATCAGTTCCTTGTAGAATATAAGTAGAGGCTCACAACCAAGATGGTTTTGGACAAACCATTGGCATGGTTGTAGTGTAGCTTGGTATTGTTTTGTCTTGAACATAAAGTTACACTAGTACACTTAGGTGTATTGAGCAGGACCGACATAGAGGTGATTCAATTTGTTGCTGACTACATAATTGAATCGGACCTCAGATATTATGTTGTACATGCTCTTAATCCCGATATAATAACGGGCACATGTACTTAGTATTTATTTCTTTGATTTACCAGAGGGTGAGATTTCTATGGATTAAATCAATATGCCCGGTAAGTTGGGAAATGATATTATTTACATGGTGTGTCCTTGATTATAGGAGGAAACCGTGTCATATGTATTAGGTTGATGATGTCCCCTTGAGGAGCTCATAAGGTTCATCATGTAAACCCTGCAGGTTGACTTAGTCAACATGATGATAAGGTTGAGTGGTACTACTCGAGGAGTTAGATTTTGATTAATTGATGGTCAGTAAATCAATTAATTGACGGACATTCGATATCTTAAACACGGGGAGATGGATGTACAAATAATATATGGAGCCCATATTGATTTATGGGGGTTGGTGAGGTAGTTCAATGATGATCCTCTAGTGGAATGGAACATCATTGATGGATCAAGTTTGTGTGGTTCCGATCCATCGGGTGGCCAAGATCCAACTCCTCCTCATGGTCCCTATCGTAGCCTAATATAAACCTCATGAAGTCTAGATCAAATGATGGAAAATAAATCTCTAGATCCGACGGTTGGGATTAAATCCCTAGAACCGACGGTGGAGATTAAATCTCTAGATCTGACGGTTGGGATTAAAACTCTAGAACCGACGGTTGAGATTAAATCTCTAGATCCGACGGTTGGGATTAAATCCCTAGAACTGACGGTTGAGATTAAATCTCTAGATCCGACAGTTGAGATTAAAACCCTAGAACCGACGGTGGAGATTAAACCAAGGCCTAAACCTAACTCTATATATATGGGAGATTGGGTTGGGCGGCAACTAAGTTTTTTGGTTGGATGATGGATGCTAAGGAGATTAGGGTTTTGCCAAGCCTTGCTTGGGCGGCAAGCAACCCTAAGGAGGAAACCCTAATTAGGGTTTGGCTCCTTTGGATGGGCGGCCAAGGTTAGGAAAGAAGGGTGGGCGGCAACTTGTGGAAGATCTCTTCTTCTTCCTTGAAGGTGGCTAGCTCCTAGATCTCTTCTCTCCACCATGGTTGGGCGGCAAGAAATCCAAAGGAAGAAAGGTTGGGCGGCTAGGGTTTGAAAGCTTGGTTGGGCGGCAACTATAGGGGAAGTGCTCTTCTTCTTCCTAGGGTGTTGCCGGCTACTTCTCTTTTCCCTATACCTTGGCTGGCGCCCAACATGTTCCTTTTATTCTCTTCACTCCCTATTGGCCGGTGGCACTAGAAGCTAGGGTTTGTCCCTAGTTTTGTTCCTTGGTGGTTTCCATTTAGTTCTCTCTATTCTTGGGGCCGGCGGCACCAATCCTTTGTGGATTGGTGGTTGGCTCAAGCAAGAAGGGAAGGAGAGTTCTTCTTTCTTTGGATTGAAGAAGACCTAGGAAGCTTCAACTTGTGGAGGATCTTCGCCCACACGAAGTCTACAAGGAGGTTAGGACATACGATAGAAGATCAAGAGGTATAAAAGTTTTTCAACTTTTATTATTGTTCTTTGCATGTTCTTATTGATATGCTAGCTTATGTTCTTTATGTTAGTATATGTTGATTATACTAGTTTACATTTCCATGTATTTGTATAATCATGGGCCCCGAATAAGAAACACAAAAACCGGCAATCCGTCCGTCGTCTCTTCCGCGGCTAATCGACTAGAAGAGTTTGGTTGCTTGAACAACTAGTTTGTTCAAGCGATCGCTCGAGTCGTTGGCACGAAGACGAATTTGTTGTGCTTAGGAAACTCATCCCATCCGGATTAGTTTTCATTAGTGAAAATTTTAATCTGGGGACATGGGAGCCTATGAGCATTCCGAGAAATAGCACATTGCCAACAATTGGTATCAGAGCCACGATTTCCGGTTTTATGTGTTTTGGATTCAGTTACTTTCATGCACATATCATATATTGAGTATGTCGGATAATAGTAGGATGTGCGTAGGCTAACTTTTTGGTTGCAGGCATAAGATCCGACTATTATGGCTATATGTGTGTATGTGGTTGTTTGTGTGTGATTGTATGTATATTATTTGAATCCTCGGGGTTGACGAGGCTAAATTAGTATTGAATTTTTGTAATTGAATACGACATTGTTTAGCCACTCTTTATTTTATTTTACTTTCGATCTAGATTTCATGTACACTCCCTCGTGGAGTATAGGATCGATGGATGTAAAATAAAATAGGTTTTATTCTCGGCTCGGATCTCCGGATGGCTCGTACATGGCATAGGAGGAGCGGACGAGGTGGCGACACGACGGGACGCATATTGGAGAACAATGCCATAATAGTTGGAAAAATTATGTTTTTTTCCATAATTCTTGCTGATTTGTTTTATATGCATGTTGTGTGTGCTTGAAAATTCCTCATTTTCAATTTACTAAGTGGGAGAGGGATATTTTAATTAATTCCCGCGGCCTCTATTACAATTTGACGTGTGATGCAACAAACTTGTGTGTCGGCTCTGAGTGCCTTCCTCCCTTCGGATGAGTTTGTTTGCGGATCACTGGGTCAAATAATGGTTATAGGAAATTATCTAGGAGCGTGTGTACTTCCACAGCGGTAAGGCACATAATCCGAAATAATTCCCTTAGTACAGTGTAATGGTGCACACTTAGATGCAAATAAAAAGTAGTTTTATTTGTAGGGCCAAAGAGAAACCAACTATTAATTTTATTTGTCAAAAAGTAAGGTTGACAAGATAATCAAATTAATGGGTTAAACCTCCTCTTACAAATGTAGAATTCGTATACGTCCACACAGCGTGGCATGCGATATTCTCGATGTTTGAGGTGTTGGTTGATTTCGAAATTTTATTGTTTGAGGAATCAATAATTTTTATTGAAATCTACAGTAATAATAAGCATGTTGTGTGTGCTTGAAAATTCCTCATTGTCAATTTACTAAGTGGGAGAGGGACATTTTAATTAATTCTCGCAGCCTCCATTACAATTTGACATGTGATGCAACAAACTTGCGCGTCGGCTCTGAGTGCCTTCCTCTCCATCGGATGAGTTTGTTTGCGGATCACTAAGTCAAATAATGGTTATAAGAAATTATCTAGGAGCGTGTGTACTTCCACAGCGATAAGGCACATAATCCGAAATAATTCCCTTAGTACTGTGTAATGGTACACACTTAGATGCAAATAAAAAGTATCCTCCCCATCGGAGTCACTGCTTTTATTTGTAGGGCCAAAGAGGAACCAACTATTAATTTTATTTGTCAAAAAGTAAGTTTGACAAGATAATAAAATTAATGGGTAAAACCTCCTCTTACAAATGTAGAATTCGTATACGTCCACACTATCGTGGCATGCGATATTCTCGGTGTTTTGAGGTGTTGGTTGATTTCAAAATTTTATTGTTTGAGGAATCAATAATTTTTTGAAATCTAAAGTAATGATCTATGTGATTCTTAGGATTTTCAAAATTGACTTTCAGTCCACTTACTGTGATACTAAAGGAAATAAACTTACTATACCTAAATAATGTTGATTGGAAAAGATTCTAGATATTGTCTTATCTGCTAAGGAGTACAAGTATGCGCTCTTCAAATAGTGTCCTCAAGCCATCGTTGCTCAAAAAGGGTTTCTACTTCTAAGCCGAAAGGCAAGAAGAAGAAGAAACAAGGTGGAGCAAAGATGGTGGGAGGATCTCAGGGAAGAGTGAAGAAGCCGAAAGACAAGTACTTCACTTGCAAGCAGGATGGATATTGGAAGGACTGTCCCAATCCAAAACAGAACAAAGGTATATCTTTTGGACTAGTCATTGAAACATGATTAGCGGTGATATCTACCGGCACCTGGTGAGTTGATACGGGAGCCACTAATCATGTCTGCAACAATTTGCAGGGGTTCCAGGAAACCCGATGACTAGCTAAAGGGGAGATTACCATTTACTTGGGCAATGCCATGATGGTGGCGGCTATTGCAGTGGGAGAAGTTTTATTTATCTCTTGAGAATAATAAAACTTTGGTTCTGGAAAATTCCCTTTATGTACCTTTATTTAGAAAGAATTTAGTTTCAGTTTCTAAATTATTATGGATGGATATTATATTTCTTTTAATGACAGAGTTGTTATAAAAGGAATAGGGAGAATATCTATTCAGGTACATTGAAAGGAAATTTGAACCAAAACCTCCCACGATGCAAATTGAAGTTAATAACTCATCTTCTAATTCCAATAAGAGAAAAGAACCTTCGAAGATGAACCAAACATATCTTTGGCTTCTAAGGCTTGGTCACATTAACCTAAGCAGAATTCAAAGGTTGAAAGCTGATGGACCTTTGGGTTCATTAGTGGTCGAGGATCTCCCAACCTACGAATCTTGCTTGGAGGGTAAGATGACCAAGAGGCCTTGTTAAGGCCAAGGGGTATAGAGCCAAAGAGGTGTTAGAGATGGTTCATTCTGATTTGTGTGGTCCTATCGCTATCTAGGCAAGAGGTAATCTTGAATATTTCATCTCTTTTGTAGATGATTATTCAAGATATGGATGACACTACGATCTGATCGTGGTGGTGACAACCTCTTGGGAGAGTTTAGGAACTACTTATCAGAGGTTGGGATTCAATCCCAATTGACTGCACCTGGCACACCCCAGCAGAACGGTGTAGCAGAGCGAAGGAATAGGACTCTTATGGAGATGGTTAGATCGATGATGAGTTATTCTGACTTGTTTTATAGTCCTAGAGATCAGAGGGTGATCGTTAACACGAACACCAGATTTCTAGAGGAAGACTATGTGATAAAGCCACAAGCCCAAGAGTAAAATTGTTCTGGAAGAGTTAAAAAGGGAAGTCACTTCTTTAGTACCACCGGTACAAGAGGATATACCACATGTCACTGCACCGCGTGTCACAAAGGATACACAGATGATACCTCGTCGTAGTGGGAGGGTTGTTAGACAGCCTCTTAGATTCATGTTTTTGGGTGAATCTTCTGATTTGGTCCCTAGCAAACATGAACCTGATCCCTAGACATACGATGAGACAATCCAAGATATAAATATGGCATCTTGGCAAAGTGCAATGAATACTAAGATTGAATCTATGGATTCAAGTCAGGTCTGGGAGCTCTTATGCATAGCAGCTCATATGGATTATGAGGTGTGGCAGATGGATGTCAAGACAACTTTCCTTAATGGAAGTCTTGAGGAAAACATCTATATGAAGCAACCAGAGGGATTCATTGCTAAGGGCAAAGAGCGTATTGTATGTAAGCTTAATCGGTCCGTTTATGGACTGAAGCAAGCTTTGAGGTCTTGGAACATCCGCTTTGATGAGGTAAATCCAGACTTATGGATTTATTCAAAGTCCGGATGAGTCTTGTGTATACAAGAGATGTGACGGAAACGTAGTGATATTTCTTGTACTATACGTAGATGACATTTTGGTAGTTGGCAACAATATCGGTGTTATCGCATTTAAGGGTATGGTTGTCCAAACAGTTTTGAAGGACTTGGGAGAAGTGGGACACATCCTTGGGATCAAGGTTAGTGTGCTAATCCCAAGCTTCATACATAGACATAATCTTGATCATTTTAGCATGCAGAACTCCAAGAAAGGTTTTCTACCTTTTTGGCATGGAGTACCTTTATCTAAAGAGATGTGTCCCAACATCAAAGAAGATAGAGGAGATGAAGGCGGTTCCTTATTCTTCGGCAGTAGGAAGCCTCATGTATGCGATGCTCTGTACTAGACTAGATATCTGCTTTGCCGTGGGCATGGTCAACAGATATCAGAGTAATCCAGGACAGGGACATTGGACTGCGGTAAAGCATATATTGTAGTGCCTGAGAAGGACTAGGGATTATATGCTAGTTTACCGGGCAGACCAATTACTCCCTGTGGGTTGCATGGATTGTGATTTCCAATCAGATAGGAATAACAGTAAGTCTACCTCAGGTTTTGTGTTTACTTTAGGAGGTGGAGCCATTGTATGGATGAGTGCCCAGCAGAAATGCGTGGCGGACTCCACCATGGAAGCTGAGTATGTGGCAACCTATGAGGCGGCCAAAGAAGCTGAGTGGCTCAGGAACTTCGTGATAGACTTGGATGTGATTCCTGGTTTGCCCAGAACTATCACAATTTATTGTGATAATAATGGTGCAGTTGCAAACTCGAAGGAACCACGAGCCCATAAGGCTAGTAAACACATAGAGTGTAAGTACCACCTGATACGAGAAATCGTAAAGGAGGTAGAAGTTGTTGTCGCCTAGATTGCATCAGAGGATGACCTGGTAGACCCTTTCACTAAGGCCCTTCTAGCGAGAGCTTTGATAGGCATGTGGAGGGAAGGGGAACCAGATGTATGGCAGTATGATGACAGCATAGTCTTTTAGTATAAGTGGGAGAGTGTTGGGATGTATATGAAAGCCTAGCTCTTTTGTATGAACATCTTTATTTTGAAATAAGAATCACATGATCATTGTTTGCATATTTTTATGATTATGCAAAATTGTCTAAAATTTTACATTGTAGATAACATGGTGCTTGGTGTGGCACAGAAGATCATGTTATCAGTTCCTTGTAGAATATAAGTAGAGGCTCACAACCAAGATGGTTTTGGACAAACCATTGGCATGGTTGTAGTGTAGCTTGGTATTGTTTTGTCTTGAATATAAAGTTACACTAATACACTTAGGTGTATTGAGCAGGATCGACATAGAGGTGATTCAATTTGTTGCTGACTACATAATTGAATCGGACCTCGGATATTATGTTGTACATGCTCTTAATCTCGATATAATAACGGGCACATGTACTTAGTATTTATTTCTTTGATTTACCAGAGGGTGAGATTTCTATGGATTAAATCAATATGCCCGGTAAGTTGGGAAATGATATTATTTACATGGTGCGTCGTTGATTATAGGAGGAATCCGTGTCCTATGTATTAGGTTGATGATGTCCCCTTGAGGAGCTCATAAGGTTCATCATGTAAACCCTGCAGGTTGACTTAGTCAACATGATGATAAGGTTGAGTGGTACTACTCGAGGAGTTAGATGTTGATTAATTGATGGTCAGTAAATCAATTAATTGATGGACATTCGATATCTTAAACACGGGGAGATGGATGTACAAATAATATATGGAGCCCATATTGATTTATGGGGGTTGGTGAGGTAGTTCAATGATGATCCTCTAGTGGAATGGAACATCATTGATGGATCAAGTTTGTGTGGTTCCGATCCATCGGGTGGCCAAGATCCAACTCCTCCTCATGGTCCCTATCGTAGCCTAATATAAACCTCATGAAGTCTAGATCAAATGATGGAAAATAAATCTCTAGATCCGACGGTTGGGATTAAATCCCTAGAACCGACGGTGGAGATTAAATCTCTAGATCCGACGGTTGGGATTAAAACCCTAGAACCGACGGTTGAGATTAAATCTCTAGATCCGACGGTTGGGATTAAATCCCTAGAACTGACGGTTGAGATTAAATCTCTAGATCTGACGGTTGAGATTAAAACCCTAGAACCGACGGTGGAGATTAAACCAAGGCCTAAACCTAACTCTATATATATGGGAGATTGGGTTGGGCGGCAACTAAGTTTTTTGGTTGGATGATGGATGCTAAGGAGATTAGGGTTTTGCCAAGCCTTGCTTGGGCGGCAAGCAACCCTAAGGAGGAAACCCTAATTAGGGTTTGGCTCCTTTGGATGGGCGGCCAAGGTTAGGAAAGAAGGGTGGGCGGCAACTTGTGGAAGATCTCTTCTTCTTCCTTGAAGGTGGCTAGCTCCTAGATCTCTTCTCTCCACCATGGTTGGGCGGCAAGAAATCCAAAGGAAGAAAGGTTGGGCGGCTAGGGTTTGAAAGCTTGGTTGGGCGGCAACTATAGGGGAAGTGCTCTTCTTCTTCCTAGGGTGTTGCCGGCTACTTCTCTTTTCCCTATACCTTGGCTGGCGCCCAACATGTTCCTTTTATCCTCTTCACTCCCTATTGGCCGGCGGCACTAGAAGCTAGGGTTTGTCCCTAGTTTTGTTCCTTGGTGGTTTCCATTTAGTTCTCTCTATTCTTGGGGCCGGCGGCACCAATCCTTTGTGGATTGGTGGTTGGCTCAAGCAAGAAGGGAAGGAAAGTTCTTCTTTCTTTGGATTGAAGAAGACCTAGGAAGCTTCAACTTGTGGAGGATCTTCGCCCACACGAAGTCTACAAGGAGGTTAGGACAGACAATAGAAGATCAAGAGGTATAAAAGTTTTACAACTTTTATTATTGTTCTTTGCATGTTCTTATTGATATGCTAGCTTATGTTCTTTATGTTAGTATATGTTGATTATACTAGTTTACATTTGCATGTATTTGTATAATCATGGACCCTGAATAAGAAACACAAAAATCGGCAATCCGTCCGTTGTCTCTTCCGCGGCTAATCGACTAGAAGAGTTTGGTTGCTTGAACAACTAGTTTGTTCAAGCGATCGCTCGAGTCATTGGTACGACGACGAATTGGTTGTGCATAGGAAACTCATCCCATCCGGATTAGTTTTCATTAGTGAAAATTTTAATCCGGGGACATGGGAGCCTATGAGCATTCCGAGAAATAGCACATTGCCAACAGGTAGGTTGTTAGCTTATGTGAGCAAAATATATAGGATTTTAGGAGTAGTTTTCACTCACATCTCGCTGCATTTTATACTTGTTTCACGTATGTCGTACTTTATTTTGAATGCATTTCCTATTTTCTAGTTCGGAGATCTGCTCTTTGTGCTTTTGTGTAAAGGACAGTATTTTATATGATAAACGACACACTTTTGGAGCAAAAGGAAGGTATCCGACAAGCGGAATGAAGGGAGGCCCGGCTCAACCATGTGAAATCACATGACCGTGCCCCACCAGTGCCACACATGGCTTGGCCATGTGGATCCACACGGTCGTGTGGCACTGGTGTTTTTGGAGTGACAAGGGTTTTTTCATGGATTCGGGCAATGCCGGCCTCAAGTCTATATAAGGAAGGTCATGCCCAAACCCTAGGGAGGAGGCACAATGACCGGGATGGCACACCGATGCCCTAAAAAACTTCGAAAACTTGCAACGAGGAGGAAGAAGATGGCTAGAGGATCGTATCCTGTGCTCCGACGTCGAAGAGAAGAACCAAGAGTATTGAAATTTACTTTATATTCATCTCATGCATTGTAATGATCTATTCTAATATGGATTGTGTTCGTTCTTTTCCATCTATGAAGTAGAATCTTCGATTCTAGGATTATGGAGTAACTTGTGTACGTAGAACATGCTAGATCGAATGTAAATTCTATTTTAGGATTTCTATTCGTAGTTCGTGTTTGTTTGATTCAATGAAAATTGCATTTTGGTTTTCTATCTATTGTGCATAGCCGATACAAGGGGTGATAGCCCTTATATCAAAGATCTAGGGGAATTAAAGAAGAACTAAGGGGTTGTCCTCATCTCCGATAACCGTAGGTAGAAGGGTACGATGGAGTAGGGAACGGGACACGTTTCGACTCCTCGTAGGGATTGATTTGCCATCCTCATACCGTCTATCCTATCTTAATGAAAGGGGTGGCCTGGTTAAGGATAGGTAGTTCCCGATAGAAGCGAAAGCTCATCGGGAAAGGGTATGATGTCCCTTCCACAAGACCCTAATTAGAGAACCAAACTACATTTAATTGATTAGCATGTTCCATGTGTTGGTATTGCTCAGAAGCTCTGATACCAATTGAAGGGTTTAGCTTTCGAGTCCATGAGGTGAAACTTCGCTTCCCACTTCACCTCGGTCGCTTATTCATGGCGATCCCATCGATGTCCCCAGATTAAAAAAATTTAATCCTAGATAAAAGGGATTTCCCAAGCAACCAAGTCATCGTCGTGTTATTCGTTTAGAGAGGTCACTTGAATAAAATTGTTGTTCAAGCGACCAACCTCTATTCTACGAGTAGCCGCGGAATAGACGATGTCCGGATCGCCGGGTTTTGTGTTTATGTTCGGGATCCAAGTATTATTTAGCCACAAATAGAATATATCATGTTCATAATTGAAAAACAAATACAAACAAGTTACAAAAGAGAATAGAGAATCGATATACCTCTCGATCTTCTAATGTATGACTTTCCTCCTTTCGGACGTCGTGTGGGCGACGATCTACCAAAAGTTGAAGCTCCTAGATCACCAATCTTCCTTCCTTACTCGTTCCGAGCAAGAGGAAGAATAGAAACAAAGCTCCTTTCCTTCTTTCAACCAACCACCAACATCCAATGTTGGAGCTTGCCGCCGGCCAAGAAGGAAGAAGAGATTAAGGTGAAAACCGGCCAAGACACCAAGGGAAAGCCCTAAATCTTGTTTCCACCAGCCAAGGAGAAGGAGAAGAGGGAGTTTGGATGCCGGCCAAGGGCTGGAAAGAAGGTTGTGGGCGCCGGCCACCAAGGGAGAGGAAGAAGAAAGAAAATACTTCCTTATTTGGTGCCGCCCAAGCCTCCAAAACCCTAAGCCTCCAAACCCTAATCCTATCTCAATTAGGATTCATTAGTTGCCGCCCACCCCTTGCCCTCCTTTTATAGAGTTAGGGATAAGCCATGTTTTAATCTCCACCATTGGTTCTAGGGATTTAATCTCAACCGTCGGATCTAGAGATTTAATCTCAACCGTCGGATCTAGAGATTTAATCTCTACCTTTGGATCTAGAGTTTTGCTTCTATCCATTGGATCTAAGCTTCATGAGGTGTTAATAGGCTACAATAGGGACCATGAGGAAAAGTTGGATCTTGGCCACCCATGGATCAAGCCCACATAAAGTCCGATCCATTAATGATAATCCAATCCACTAAAGAATTATCATTGATCTACCTCACCAACCCCCATAAGATAATATGGGCTCCATATATTATTTGTACATTTTCTCCCCGTGTTTAAGATCTCGAATGTCCGTCGATTAATTAATTTACTGACCATTAATTAATCAACATATAACTCCATGAGTAATACCACTCAACCTTTTCATCATGCCGGACCAAGTCCACCTGTAGGGTTTACATGATGAACCTTATGAGCTCCTCAAGGGGGCATCATCATCCTAATATATAGGACACGGTTTCCTCCTATAATCAACGGCACACCATATAAATAATATCATCTCCCAACTTACCGAGCCTATCGATTTAATCTATAAATCTCGCCCATTGGTAAATCAAAGAGATGAATACTAAGTATATGTGCCTGTTATTATATCGGGATTAAGAGTATGTACAATATAATATCTGAGGTCCGATTCGATTATGTAGTCAGCAATAAATCAAATCACTTCTAAGTCGGTCCTGCTCAATACACACAAAGTGCACTAGTATGATTTTATGGTCAAGACAAACCAATACCAAATCACACTACAACCATTCCGATGGTTTGTCCAAATCCATCTCAATTGTGAACCTTTACTTATACTTTACAAGGAGCCGATAACATGATCTCCCGTGTGACACCACACACCATGTTATCTACAATGTAATGTATTAGACAATATGCATAACCATAAAAATATGCAAACAATGATCATGTGATTCTTATTTCAAAATAAAGATGTTCATACAAAAGATAGACTTTTCAGTATACATCCCAACACCATGTTACATAAATGAAACCAAAGTCCTAGGATCTCTTTTTGAACCTCAAACCAACCTTCCCTTCCTCTGTGTGACACCGTATTAGAGTTAGGACCACTGACAATTCTCGTAATCACAACCCTTAGAACTAAACTCTGAAAAAAATGTCCACTGAACAATCAGTACTCGAATCTCAGCCTCTATGGGATCGATAATCTATTTATTACTTGACGACATCCATGCACTTGCGGGCATTGAGTGCAAGCACGCACTTCGAGTCCTCGACGACTCCCATCGTAAGATTTGAGATCGCGTTCCTGTGAATCAAGCTTTTGGCATCGTTGCCGGGGACTGATTGATTCGATATCGAATCAAGAGGTGGATAGTTGGATCGAACTTAGGTTAGATTTATTTACTTGCTTTATTTTTATTTTTATTTTTATTTTATTTACTTCAGTTTTAGATATCTAGATTAAGTTTAGATTAATTTTAGTAGTTGCATTCATCAACCTTTAGTTTAAATTTTCTGCATTTGATTTAGTATTTAGACTAGTTTATTTCTTGTTTTTAAGCATTAGGTATAATTCTAATTTAGTGGCTCAGTTCTTTGCATGCATAGACATTTAGGATTGGAAAATTCTTTCCGATAGACCCAGAAATTGAAAGAACCTATAATCGTAGAAGAGCTGAGCAAAGAAGCATGGAAGACCTAGATGCATCTGTGGTAAACTTAGATAGCCGACCTCTACGAGACTATGCAACCCCTAGTGCAAGAGGATATAGGCTGAGCATAACTGGACCATCAATTTTGGGCAGCAACTTTGAACTGAAACCTACGCTCATACATATGGTCCAGCATAGCCAATTTGGAGGAGTTGCAACAGATGATCTGAACCGGCACTTGGAGACATTTTTGGAAATATGCTCAACAATGAAATTCAATGGAGTACCTGCTGATGTGATTTGTCTGAGCCTATTTCCATTCTCATTACAAGATAAGGCAAAGACATGGCTCCACTCCCTTCCTTCTGGAAGCATCACCACATGGGAGCAATGTGAGCAATAGTTCTTAAATAAATTTTTTCCACCAAGTAAGAATGCCCACATGTGCCACTTGATCACGAGCTTCCGCTAGAAGGAGGGGGAGTCCTTGTTCGAAGCCTAGGATTGCTACAAAGGGTTGCTCTACGAATGCCCCCATCATGGTCTAAAGAGGTGGCTGGTGATCACCATATTCTATAATGGGATCACGTATGCCACTAAGGTGTACCTCGATTCTGCTGCAAAAGGTGCTTTGATGAATAAGACTATTGAGGAAGCAGAGGAGTTGATCGAAGAGGTGGCCCCGAACCACCATCAATGGGCTTCCGAGCGTAGTCACCCAGTGCCTACAGCCGGTCGATATGCTATCAACTCCGTTGACCACCTAGCGCCAAGAATGGACGCACTTAGTAGACGATTCAACTCTCCAAATCCTGCTTCTGCACGTGTGGTCAATACCTTTGGAGAGGGAGCAACAACATATCAAGAGGACTATTATGGAGGGAAGGGCAGCTTAGATGAGTAGGTCGAGCATGTCAATGCGATTGGTGACCACAATCAAAGGCCCAACAACCCATATTCCAATACCTACAATCCTGGATGGAGGAACCACCCGAACTTTTCTTATAAGAATAACTCGGGGAATTTCCAACAATCGAGAGGATATGTGCAACAACAGGGTAGTGGGCAGCAACAACCACCCAAGTCTAGACTGGAACTAATGATGGAAGAATTTATTGCTACCCAAACAAAGTCCAATGCAGAATTCTAGCGCCGACATCTAAGATCGGAAGAGGCACTTAGGGAATTGAAGGCCTCTGTCGATGGGCTTGCAAGCAGCACTAAAATTCTGGAAACGCAAGTGGCCCAAATAGCCCAGACCGTGTCACATAGAATGGATGGCTCTCCACCATTACCCAAGCAAAATCAGGTTAAGGAAGAGGTGGTATGCGGTGAGAGAGTAGGTCAGAAAAACAGATTCACCAAGGGGTGTGCAGCCATGATATCAACGTTACCAAATCAGGCTGAGATTGAAGATAAAATCCCACCTAAGCTGGAGGACCCTGGTGAATTTGTCATACCCTACACGATTTATGGTGAGAGCTTCGATGAAGCACAGTGCGACCTAGGATCATCAATTAGCATGATGCCCTACGCATTCTACCTTGAGATGGGACTGAGTGGTATACAATCGACGGGCATAGGTATTCGCATGGGGGACAACACAATCAAGGAGCCCATTGGCATGCTAGAACATGTACCTGTGATGGTTGAGATTTTTATCATACCCATAGATCTTATCATACTGAACACAAGGTCAAACCCTCAAAATCCCATCATTTTAGGAAGACCCTTTCTGGTGACCGTGGGAGCATGCATAGACGTGAAGGCACATAAAGTCTCCTTGGAGGTAGATGACAAGATCATGACATTCAACTTATTAGAGTGTAAGCATCCCTTCGCAGATGGGTATACCTCGTGCAGAATAACGACCACTTCACTCGAAGAAAAAGTTTTCGAGATGGATGAAGGGAGGTTTACAGAACCTCTGCAGCCGAGTTGAGAAAATGGAGTGTGGTCGAGCTAAAAGACCTTAAACAAAGCACTTCTTGGGAGGCAACCCAAGTTTAGTTTCTACTTGTTTTTGACTTTATTGCATAGTTTAGATTTTGATTTCTAGCATTTAGCATTTGTGCAAATTAAATTGGATTAGAAAGAACTTGCTAGATAGGAACAAAAATCCATTTTTGAGAGGCACGGGTGGTCGTGTGGTTTCATACGGCCATACCCCCATGAGGAAAATCCCACACGGAAGAAAAACATAGGCACACAGCCTGATCGTATGGATTCACACTATCATGCCCCAACTTCCAGCGGTGCACACGGCTTGGCCATGTGGATTCACACGGTCATGGCGTATGAGGTATAAGGGGCACCTCACCGTGTGTTTCGCACCAAACCCACCGTGTGCTTCAAGTTTTCTTGCCCTAGCCATGTGAAATCATCTTCCCTACCTCCTAAGAGCCTCTCCAACCCTCAAGGAAGACCTATGTGCAAAAATGGGGTGGGGAGAGATCATGGGGTAAGACACCCAACCTACCCTAGGATAGTTTTATAATTTTTGAGTTCTTTAGAAGTGGAGATCTTGATGGGGAGAGAGAGCGAAGAGGGTAGGATTATCTTTAGGTTGTTTAACATTGAGCATGAATGGACATTACTTAATGGAATAATTGTTTTGGCTTGCCTAGTGGGGGAGAGAGGAGAACCCCTATTGGGTTTAATACCTGGACCTTTTGGTACAAATTGACGGGGGAGAGTGCTTATGACCCTTCTAGGGCCAAAGCCTCACGCCTCCAAAACCCTATCTTCCAGTACCTACACCAGGTTATGGCGAGTACAATTTTTGGGAGAGGAGAGAGTGATGGTGTAGTGAGAGTGAGTGAGCTGCTTTGCTTGTGGGGCATTCTACAAGAAAGGAGTAGCATTGATGTAGGGTCCGATTTCATTAGACACCTAGTGAAAATGGGCAAAGCGGTGAGGGAGAAATTATTTTGGGGGCCTAATTACCCATATTTTCCATAGGATGGGGTACGACTACACAATATTAGATAGCATAGAGGGGAGCCCTAGGATCGACCTTGGAGTGTGTATGGCAATGAAAATGATCGTAAGAGAGGGACACTCCTTGTGCTTTGTCAGGAAAAACTTATCATCCCTTAGGCTCCCCGACCTCGACCGTACCACCATCACCAACAGCACCAACTGGCATTTGGACTTGATAGTGGAGTCACCACCATATGAGGGTCCCTTCACTTCGACACCTATCTCTCCCCCTGTACATCACTCTCCCTCAAGTCCACGTGTTTCTAGGAGCCCACCTAGTCCACGTGTTTCTAGGAGCCCACCTAGTCCACGCAGAGAGCCTTCACCTGCACCACCATCTTTTTCTACTTTTGAGCATGATGCAGGTACTTCTGCCTATGATTTCTTCAAGTTTTGATCGTGCCTTGACGACATATATGCCGAGCAGAAGACGTAAAGGCAGCGATGGGAGGAGCAGAGCGCCTACACTCAGGCAAAGTTTCATGGCTTACGGGAGCATTTCCAACAGGCCAAGGAGCTCTACGACAAGGCTCGTATCTACTTCCAAGAGGAGGCTTCCCATCTCCAGGAGGAGGGCCATTTATCACCAGGAGGTTTGGCAGCACATGAGTGCCTAGCAGGCATAGTGGGCCCGGGAGGAGGAGCACAGAGCAGCCGCTGCATCCACCAGCTCTCAGATCGACCACATGTATATGTGGCATCAACGACTGAGCACCAAGTTTTCCCAGCAACCTGACATGCTGAGACTGCCGGACTTCCCACCTCGACCACCATATTAGAGGTATAGCTTCATACAAGTCTGGGGGAAACCCCAAGTTTTGATTTATTTTGTTTCTAGAAGTAGTTTCTTTCTTGACACTTGCATCTTTAGTGTTAGTTTGCATTCATCTATTCATTCATAGAGTGTTTAGTTTCTTTCAGCACTTAGTTTTTGCTATCTTTAAGCTGCCTCAGTAGTATTTTTTTAGATCTCTTTGCGAATTGTCTCCATAGATAGCTTAACTTTATTTATCTCATGGTATTTTAGTTTATATGCTATAATGAATGTTCTAGACTTACACTGGTTAGCTTTTATTTCTACACTTACACTTGACGAATATTCTGAAAGGAAGAATCTAGTACATACATAGTTATGATTCATCTCAATAGTCTAGTACTTTGAAATCCATAGGTGACTCTAGGTTTAGCACTTTAGTTATTGGAGATGCTCGGATTGTGTAAGCCCATTCAGAAAAATCAAAATCCCTGTGAGTAGAAGAAGAACAAAAGTTCTAAAAAAAAATTATGAGGGATAAAAAATAGTTGTCATGGGTGGAAATGGCTAGGTGTCTCTTTGAGACCGAGTTATATTACCGAGGAAACACCTACTAATTTCTCTCAACACCGAGCACGCCTTTGAGACTTTGTGCTAGATCCAAGGAACGACCCTCGCTTTGGGCAGGTAAGTGCCTAAGAGCCAGAGACCTTAGGAAAGCTATAAGATGACGACTTAACTTAGTGTGAAACGAGTATCCCTTAAGAAGATTCGCTTAGCACGTGCACGAGAAACTAACTTAATGAATTTTTAGAACATATCTATTTTTCTTTTATTAAAAATACCACTTGATAAATCTAGTTGACATGCTAAGTATGGAACAATGCTTTTTAATATTTCATGGTACTGAGGTTTGCTTGAGGACAAGCCAAGATCTAAGTCTGGGGGAATTGATGTGAGAAAAACATATAGGGTTTTAGGAGTAATTTTCACTCACATCTCGCTGCATTTTATACTTGTTTCATGCACATTGTACTTTGTTTTGCATGCATTTCCTATTTTCGAGTTCAGAGATCTTCTCTTTGTGCTTTTGTGTGTAGGACAGCATTTTACAGGATAAACGACAAACTTTTTGAGTAAAAGGAAGGCATTCAGCAAGCGAAACTAAGGGAGGCACGCCCCGGCCATGTGAAATCACACGGTCGTGCCCCACTAGCCCAGCGCCCCACATGACCTGGCCATGTGGATCCACACGGCTGTGTGGCACTGGCATTTTTCAGCGTGAATAGGGTTTTTTCATGGATTCCGACCTCAAGTCTATATAAGGAAAGCCACGCCCAAACCCTAGGGAAAAGGCATGACGGCCGAGACGGCACACCGACGCCCTAAAAAGCTTTGAAAACTCACAACGGGGAGGAAGAAGACGGCTAGAGGATCGTATCCTACGCTCCGACGTCGAAGAGAAGAACCAAGAGTACTGAAATTTACTTTCTATTCATCTCCTGCATTGTAATGATCTATTCTAATATGGATTATGTTCGTTCTTTTTCGTTTATGGAGTAGAATATTCGATTCTAGGATTATTGAGTAACTTGTATAAGTAGAACATCTAGATTGAATGTAAATTCTGTTTTAGGATTTCTATTTGCAATTCGTGTTTGTTTGATTCGATGAAAATTGCATTTTGGTTTTCTATCTATTGTGCATAACCGATACAAGGGGTGATAGCCCTTGTATCAAAGATCTAGGGGAATTAAAGAGGAACCAAGGGGTTGTCCTCATCTCCGGTAATGGTAGGTAGAAGGGTACGATGGAGTAGGGAACGAGACACGTTCCGACTCCTCATAGGGATTGATTTGGCATCCTCATACCGTCTATCCTATCTTAACTAAGGGGTTGGCCTGGTTAAGGATAGGTAGTTCCCGATAGATGCGAAAGCTCATCGGGAAAGGGTATGATTTCCCTTCCACAAGACTCTAATTAGAGAACCAAACTACATTTAATTGATTAACATGTTCCATGTTGCATAAGTGAAACCGAAGTCCTAGGATCTCGTTTTGAACCTCAAACCAACCTTCCCTTCCTCCGTGTGACACTGTACTAGAGTTAGGACCATCGATAATCCTCATAATCACAACCCTTAGAACTAAACTCCAAACAATAACGTCCACTGAACAATCAGTACTCGAATCTCATATGGTTTTATATGTCATTGAAGATCTCATTGTAGCTTGAGTGCGAGCTTCCTTAGACTTGAGGTATTCAAGTCACCTTGATCATGGCGCCTTGTACTTTGACTTCTTCGCAGTTATCTACATAGTAGGTGTAACTCCGGGATGATTGGGTATAAGCCAAAGTGATCGAAGGTGTTTGAATAGCCCACAGATGATTTACCACTCCTGATAAAGGAGATGTATACCCTAGGTCTCTTGTCAAGATTGTTACTCAGAAGTCTCTAGCCAGAGCAAACTGTTAAGAAGATGGTCTTCTTGGGAACATGTAGGAGTAACTTGAATCCACAGGACAAGGAAAATAACTTGGGCTAGGCGTGGCATAGTCAGCCTATTGGGGACGAACACATAGACTATGTCCTGAACCAAGTGGGTATAGGATGAGTGAAAGGAACAAAGCACAAACAACTTAAGCTGCTGAAGGGTTCAGAAAATGTTCTAGAGTCGATTTAGACTTTTCGGTCAATTGGGGGGTCATGATGTACTGCTAGGTTCCACTCATGATCTATTCAAAATTAAGGTATTAATTATGAATGGCCAACATAACTGGGAACCTATTGGGTCACATGCACTATGGGTGATCTCGAGATGTAAAACAAGTTTGAGAATGAGATTCTCGATAAGAAAGGATATATCTAGTTGGACTAGACCAAGGGGATATGAACCGGAGGCTATGGAACCTCCTATGACCTTGTTGGACTTAGCACGACTATATCACACCTAAACGAATGCAAATTGACCATACAGAGCCTCATATGACTGTGCCTAACCTAGCACGGGTTATGCTGGCTCTAGCCAAAAACAACCAAAGTCTAGGCTATGCCCAGAAGGACAAACGGCTAGCCGTGTGTCCGACATGGTCATGCCTTTTGGCATAGTTGGTCGTGTGAATCCACACGGTCGTGTAGCGTCTCTGCCATTTTTGGAGATTTTTTCTTATGGAAATTTCTTGGGTTGTTCTTACCTTAATTATGGGATAATTATGGTAAGATATGCTCCGTTTAAGCCTCCTAAGATGACCTAATCAAGAGATCTATAAATAGATCCCTTGATAATCTTTGGAATAAGGGTTTTTTGGTTTTAGGTTTTCTCCCTTGGTAGTCGTCTTTCCTCTCTCCTCTTCTCTTGTCTCCGACGGTTGGCTAGCACCAATCGGAGACAAAGGCTTGCTACTCTAGGAGTTTTCTCAGGTGATCTTGGCATGGATACTGATAGAGGAAAGGCTCGTTGGTCTTGCTTGTGGTTTCAACGGATTCAAAAGAATCTTGAAGGTATAACTTCTCCTTCTCCGTGTGTGTGTTTTCATGTGATTATGCCAAGGCAAGTTTTCCTGGCCCCCAGGGGATGTCTGGGATGTAATAAAAATTATTTTATTTGCTTTATTTCGCTACGCATGATCCTAGAATCTCCAACACAATAGTCGATTGAAGCACCTGAAGGCTAGCATATGGATGAACAAGTCGTGGACGACTTGGAGGGATCCGATAGGCGTGAGGCTCATGAAGGTGGCTAGAAGGCTTAGGTCTAGACTAAGGGTGGTCTAGCAAGTATGAGGGCATAATACTTGGGGTAAAACTCATGGTTGAGGTGTAGCAGTCGACTGGGGTTATGGACCAGTTGATTGGTCAAGTGTTTGACACTTGGCAGCCGAGTCGACACTAAGCAGTCTACTTCCATGAGTCGACTAGTGTTCGACTATGACAAATAGCCTTGGCAGTCAACTGACAACATTGGGCAGTCGACTGGCCTTGAGCAGTCGACTGCAATGGAGGGTAGTCGACTACTGCTGGTTTTAGTCACGAGGCAGAACGCTCGGTAGTCGACTGAGCAGTCGGCTACGGGTATTAGCAGTGGACTACTGGTAACTAGTAGTCGACTGTCAGCGTATCCATTGGCTTGAATGTCAATGTGGATTAAGTCGTTGTGAGACAACAACACTGTTGGCAGTTGACTGGGGCCTTATGTCAGTCATCTGCCACATGGAAATCCAAGTTGCACAGAGGCTTAAAAGGAGCTCGAAGGAGATGATTTCAGCAGCGATTTCTTGGGTGATTTGCTGGTGCAAATCAGGGTCTTCAAGTGCAGTCCAAAGCAAATAACAAGCAAGCATGCAAGTTCACTTTTGTAAAGTTTTCTTTATGTTGTTTTATGTATTTTACTTGTATTTTCTTGTATCATTTTCTTATTGTTGTAAGATCACTTGTACGAGGTTTCTCTACCTCCGACGTATTATCGAGAAGGAGTTTATTGTGTAGTGGTGTGTACATCACTAGAGCTCATTGAGCTCGCCCCATGGAATAAGAACCCTAAGGTTCCAAACCACGTATATTCGTGTGTATTGTGTGCTTGTTGTTGTGTATTTATTTTATTATTATATATTTCGTTGGGTACACTAACAAATTGTAGCAAGCACGCAATCAAATTCTGTCAAGCAAGAAATGCGTCATTCACCCCCTTCTAGCGCTCACCGATGTTCCAACATAAGGTACTCTATGATAATGAGGTTTACAAATTTTAGGATCTTGATTTTTGATTAACTTAGACTTGTAACCCAAGTCTATATATTTATTTGTTGAATTTCTAAAAGTTGAAGGTTTAATTACTGAATTATTAGCTTGTGTATAATCAAATGATACTTTATTATAATTAATTTTATTAGTTTGATTATTTAATATTGAATCCTTAATTAAGTCAAATTTTGAATTATTTAAAATAGATTTAATATGATTATTAGAATTTTTTAAAAATAGAATTATTAGAATTTTTCAAAATAGAATTATTAGAATTTTTCAAAGTAGAATTATTATAATTATTAAAATATTTCAAGATAGGATTATTAGAATTTTTCGAAGTAGAATTATTTAAAATTTTCAAGATAAGATTATTAGAATTTTTCAAAGTTGAATTATTAGTATTAGATTTCGAATTTTCTAGATTAGATTTGGAATTTTTTAAATTTAATTTTGAATTTTTTTAAGGTTGAATTTTTTAAAACAGAATTTTTAAATTCAGAATTGTCTTAAGTGTTTGATAATTCTGTCCTAGGTTTTGATTATTCTGATCTATGCTTTGATTATTCTGATTAAGTGCTACGTTGGTTTTATTCTTGATTTGATCTAGATCTATGTTGATTAAACTAAATATTTAATTAAGCTCTTGATTAATTTTATCAAAGGTTAGATTAATTTGATCATTTTCTTCAATATTATTATTATTATTATTTAAACTAATTAAATGTGAATTATTTAATTTTTTATTATTTGAATTATTAATTATGTTAATTAATTGATAACAATCAACTAATTTGCTACCTTTAACACACAATTTATCTAAATTATCAAGTATTTTAAAACATAAATTTTCAAAACTTTTAATTTTAATAACCTTCTTTATCTCTAGGCATCGATTTTTGTAGTGACCGAATCTTCTGCACCTGAAGCATGATGCACATGAACGCGACTTCAAATCTTGCGATGAGATTGTCAAGGACTCGAAGAGGGCGCTCGCGCTCGCACTCGCGCTCAACACCTGCAAGTGCATGGATATTGTCAAGTAATAAAAAGATTATCGATCCCACAGGGACTGAGATTCGAATACTGATTTGTTCGATGGGTGTAATTGTTCAGGACTAGAATCTAAGGGGTTGTGAATGTGAGGGTTATTGGTGGTCCTACTCAATACGGTGTCACACGGAGGAAGAAAGAAGGTTGCCCCGAGATCTTTTAAAGGGATTCTAGGACTTCGGTTTCGCTTGTGTGTCGCAAGACATGCTATCAACTAGTCGTTGTCTAAACATCTAACTACGATCTTATGGAAGAGACATCATACACTCTCTCGATGAGCCGCCGTATCAATCTATTGGGGATCCTTGGAAGGCTAGAGGGGGGTGTTGGAATGTATACTGAAAGCCTAGCTCTTTTTGTATGAACATTTTATTTTGAAATAAGAATCACATGATCATTGTTTGCACTTTATATATTTATTATATGTGTGCATATTGTCTAATATTTTACATTGTAGATAACATGGTGCTTGGTGTGGCACAGAAGATCATGTTATCAGTCCCTTGTAAAATATAAGTAGAGGCTCACAACCAAGATGGTTTTGGACAAACCATTGGCATGGTTGTAGTGTAGCTTGGTATTATTTTTTCTTGAACATAGAGTTACACTAGTACACTTAGGTGTATTGAGCAGGACCGACATAGAGGTGATTCAATTTATTGCTGACTGCATAATTGAATCGGACCTCGGATATTATGTTGTACATGCTCTTAATCCCGATATAATAATGGGCACATGTACTTAGTATTTATTTCTTTGATTTACCAGAGGGTGAGATTTAGATGGATTAAATCAATATGCCCGGTAAGTTGGGAAATGATATTATTTACATGGTGTGTCGTTGATTATAGGAGGAAACTGTGTCCTATATATTAGGTTGATGATGTCCCCTTGTGGAGCTCATAAGGTTCATCATGTAAACCTAGCTGGTTGACTTAGTCAACATGATGATAAGGTTGAGTGGTACTACTCGAGGAATTAGATGTTAATTAATTGATGGTCAGTAAATCAATTAATTGACGGACATTCGATATCTTAAACACGGGGAGATTAATGTACGAATAATATATGGAGCCCATATTAATTTATGGGGGTTGGTGAGGTAGTTCAATGATGATCCTCTAGTGGAATGGAACATCATTGATGGATCAAGTTTGTGTGGTTCCGATCCATCGGGTGGCCAAGACCCAACTCCTCCTTATGGTCCCTATCGTAGCCTAATATAATCCTTGTGAAGTCTAGATCCAAGAATGTAAAACAAAACCTAGAACCAACGGTTGGGATTAAATCCCTAGATCCGATGGTTAGGATGAAACACTAGAACCAACGGTTGGGATTAAATCCCTAGATCCGATGGTTAGGATGAAACCCTAGAATCGACGGTTGAGATTAAATCTCTAGATCTGACGGTTGGGATAAAACCCTAGATCCGACGGTTGGGATGAAATCCTAGATCCGACGGTTGGGATGAAATCCTAGATCCGACGGTTGAGATGAAACCCTAGATCCGACGGTTGGGATAAAACCCTAGATCCGACGGTGGAGGTTAAATCCCTAGATCCGACGGTGGAGATTAAAGGAGTCCTAAGCCTAACTCTATAAAAGGAAAGCTTAGGGTTGGGCGGCAATAAGAAATTGATTGAGGAATTAGGGTTTTGGCTCATCCAAAAGTGGGCAGCTAGGGTTTTTGGGTGGCTAGGGTTTTGGAGCAAAACAAGTGGGAGGCAACTCTTCCTTCTAGTTGATTGTCGGCGCCCATCCTCCTCCATCAACACTTGGCCGGTGCCCATCCTAGAGGCCTCTCCCTTCTTCCTTGGCTGGCGGTTCTCCTTCCATAGGTGGCCGGCATTCATCTTCCTCCCTTCATCCTAGCGTGGCTGGCGGCAACACTTCTTGAAGTTGGCCGACGCATCATCCCATTGTTCCTTGGTCGGCGGTTGCACCAAATTCTATAATTTGGTGGCCGGTTCTAGATAGGAAGGTATTTGTTGTTTCTTCTCTTTGTTCGCAGCGGACAAGGTGGAGAAGAAAGCGATCTAGAAGGCTTCTACTCGTGGAGGATCTTCGTCCACACATCGTCCACGAGAAGGATAGGACATACGGTAGAAGATCGTGAGGTATAAAGTTATTTTAACTTTATTTACAGATCTGAGCTTGTTCTTTTATGTTTTGATTATGCATGTGTAAATTAGTAAATATATTGTATAATCATGGACCCCGAAGACAAACACCAAAACCGGCGATCCGTCCGTCGTCTCTTCCGCGACTAACCAACTAGAAGAGTTGAGTTGCTTGAACAACTAGTTTGTTCAAGCGATCACTCAAGTTGTTAGCACGACGATGAAATGGTTGTGCTAAGGAAGCTCATCCCATCCGGATTAATTCTTTCATTAGTGAAAATTTTAATCTGGGGACATGGGAGCCAATGAGCCTCCGAAGCATCCACCTTTAGGGGGTGAATAGCCTCTTTTTCGATTTCTACAAAAAAGGTTAGCGGAAGAAAAAACAAGAAGCTAAATGGAATTAAGAAACAAACAAATACAATCGCTAACAAGGAAGCCTTTACGTGGTTCGGAGATAACACTCCTACTCCACGGCGATCCTTAAGGTGGATTAACCCAAATCGATCTTCACTAAGAAGCTTTCTCTTTTACAAAACCCTCCTCTTCTTACAAAAGATGAAAATGAAAATTAGAGAGGAGGAGGGGAATTAAAACACTTAGAAAGCTTAGGAAATTCGTGGGAGCTTGAGAGAATGATCAGAATATAAGCACTAGCCTCTTCTTGCTCCCCAAGCCCTCTTTTTATAGAGAGAGGGTGGTTTTTCCCGTTGGGCGACGATCAGTCGACTGATGTATAGCATCAGTCGACTACCATCAAAGCCAACGGCTTCTGACAAGGCGAATCTGCAGAGATACGCAGAAGCCATTTCCAACAGTAGCCTGATCAGTCGACTGATCACTTCATCAATCGACTGATGAAGCGATCAGTCGAGTGATCCCTGCGCGGAATCGAGTGAGACTCCATTCTGTGCCCATCGTCGACTTGATCAGTTAACTGCTGACCTTGGCAGTCGACTGATGTCGCAATCAGTCGACTGATCATCAGGGTTTCAGCCTGACTCAGTCGAACACCTGATCAATCGAGTGATGCGATGTATCAGTCGACTGATACTTGTCAAGTATGATAATTTCATAGTTGAAGTAACTCCCTAGACCTAGACTCAACCTTCTAGCTCTTCCTTAAGCCTTGTGCCTCCAGGATCCCTTCGAGTCTGCGACTTGTTCATCCTTTGCGCTTGCTTCCAAGAGCTTCCTTCAGTTTCGTCATGTCTTGGATTTCTCTTTGCCAAAGTACGCTTGGACTTTACGTCGCTAAGACTACATACTTGGACTTACATTGCCAAGACTTGCCTTTGGACTTCTCTTGCCAAGATCACACTTGGACTTTTCCTTTACTAAGTCTTTATACTTGGATTTTCCTATCACTTAAACATGTTCACAATTAGATCACAAATGTTGCCTAACTTAGATGATTATCCAAACATCAAAACATATAAATGCTTGGGGCATTGTTGCACCAACAATCTCCTCCTTTTTGATGTTTGGCAATCATTTAAGTTAGGTCTTAAAACATTCTCAGAAATAAACATCACATGTCAACATATATCAATGTGAATTCCAAACTTAAATCATCCTTCTCCCCCTTTGACATACATCAAAAAGAGAAGGACTTAATACAAATAAGTTCATGAAATTTATAATGCCTTGAATTAAGGTTTAAAATAGAATGAAAGCTCCCCCTTAATCCAAGACATAGGTTATGATGTGTGAATAGCATGTTGTGCAAAGCATAAACAAGAAATATAAAACTATGTCCTATCTTTGCACCAACAATATAAAGTTAAGAGATTAACACTTTATATCTATGAAGCTCCCCCTAAAACATTACATTATTCAGTCCTAAAACCTCTTTTTATAGAAGATTATCATACTATAGTTTTAGAACACTTAAGAGTACACTTAAGGCCAAGAAACAGGGATGATTTGCTTAATTTCATGGTAGTTTGCCCAATTCCAAGGCAATTCGTCGAATTCCAGGGCAGTTTGCCCAGAGCAACTCGCGGCGCTAGGCGCTTTGCGAGGAGTTTCACGAGCAATTTTGTTAGGGGCAATTTGCAGGCGGTTTTGCGAGGTGGTTCTGCAGGCGCTTTTACCAAGGTGGTTCGACAGGCAATTTTGTCGATTTATGAAAAATAGAGTAGCAATGAAAATCGCTTGATCAATCACACACTGAAACTCATTTTTCAAGTTTTTCAAAAATGCGCCAAAAATTCAAGAAACATCAAAAAATCACGAAATTTCATGCACACATTTCTAAAGCCATTTTTTATCAAGGAAAAATGATTGGAAAAATATATGTTTTCCAGATTTTGACAATGATACAATTTTGAAACTTATCAAAAGCTTTAATTATTTTTCAAACTTTGTATCACTTTTGCTTAGTAATTGAAAACTGTTTTTCAAAGTATGATAAACATAGTTTAAAATATATTTTATTTGACATTTCCAATCATATTCTTAGAGATATATGCACATCAATTGTGCATAAGTCTTCCCAATAATTGGTCCAATGAAGGATTAATGTCTCTAGATGGCACTTTGGTTCATAGTAATGCATCATAATAAGCATGATGAACCAAGTGCATCTTCTTAACATCTCATATGTTGTCTAAGTGGTTCAATACAAAAATCATGGTTTCTTAGGTATTTTGTGAGATGCTTAAAGGTATATTCCTAGATTTTCTATGGGATCATGCAAACCTACACCTCTATTCAACTAAGCACATTCCAAGTTCTCTCCTAAGTGATGAAAATTCTACTTCGGGGAGAGGCTTGGTAAAGATGTCGGCTAGGTTGGACTTAGATTCAATGTAATTGAGCTCAATGTCCCCCTTAGCCATATGATCTCTAATGAAGTGATGTTTCACTTCAATGTGCTTGGTCCTAGAGTGATGCACCGGATTTTTGGTCAAATTTATGGTGCTCACATTATCACAAAATACTTTTATGTTGGAGTAAAGTAGCTCATAGTCCTCTAAAGTATGTCTCATCCATAGTAGTTGAGCTACACAACCACCCATAGCCACATACTCGGCCTCGGTGGTGGATAGGGAAACACAAGGTTGCTTCCTTCTACTCTAACTAAGTAGGGAGGACCCAAGGAATTGGCATCCATCACTAGTACTCTTCCGATCCAATTTGCAATCGGCATAATCGGAATTGGTGTACCCAACCAAATCAAAAGACCTAGTCCTAGGGTATCATAGTCTTACATTTAGTGTGCCTTTAATATATCTTAAGATTCTCTTAACGACAACTAAATGAGATTCTTTGGCACATGATTGGTACCTAGCACACATACCAACCGCAAATAATATATCGGGTCTACTAGAGGTTTGGTACAAAAGGCTACCAATCATACTCCTATAGAGTGTAAGGTCAATTTGTTTTCCTTCAAGGTCATTATCTATTTTTGTATTAGTTACCATTGGGGTTGATACTACTTTAGCATTTTCCAAACCAAATTTATTAATCATTTCCTTAGCATATTTGGTTTGGTATACATAAATTCCTTCATTTGTTTGTTTGACTTGTAGACCTAGGAAGAAATTTAGTTCCCCAACTAGACTCATCTCAAACTCATTTTCCATATTCTTGATAAAGTCTTGAAGGAGTTCATCATTTGTTGACCCAAAGATAATGTCATTAACATATACTTGGGCTACAAAGATGTCCTTTGATGTTGACTTTATAAATAGAGTTTGATCTATATTACCCCTCCTAAAGTCTTTAGAGATTAAGAAAGATGATAATCTTTCATACCAAGCCCGGGGAGCTTGTTTCAAACCATACAAAGCTTTCCTAAGCTTGTATACATGGTTTAGATAGTCCATATTCTCAAACCCGGGAGGTTGTTCTACATATACCTCTTCCTTAATGAACTCATTTAGGAATTCTGATTTTACATCCATTTGATGGAGTTTAAAACTCATGTAAGAGGCATACCCTAATAGGATCCTAATAGACTCTAACCTAGCAACCGGGGCATATGTTTCATCATAATCAAGTCCTTTAACTTGATTGAAGCTCCTTGCAACTAACCTTGCTTTATTCCTAGTTATATTGCCTTGATCATCTAATTTGTTCCTAAAAACCCATCTTGTGATAATGATAGTATTATCATTAGGTCTAGGAACTAACTCTCATACTTGACTCCTTTCAAATTGAGTCAATTCGTCTTGCATTGCTAAGATCCAATCCGGATCAAGTAATGCATCATTGATTGTTTTAGGTTCAATTTGGGAGATGAGGCTATATGACTAGAGGGAGATCTATGAAATGCCCTAGTCCTAACACCTTGAGATAATTCACCTACAACTTGATCTAAGGGGTGATTTTGATGAACTCTTATTGTTCTAGGAGGTGTATTAACTTGATTTTGATCATAATTATCCTCAAACCTTCTTTCATCATCGGAATCACCTCTTACTCCCCCTTGATTTAACTCTCCCCCTTGATCTAACTCTCCCCCTTGATCATTACCCCCTAAAGTCAACTCTTGAAATTTTTGGGTAATTTCTTGATTTTTGTCATTGATATCATTATCAATGGAGGATTTCCTAGGGTAAGTATGAGAGGATTCATCAAATTGCACATTTGAAGATTCCTCAATCTTCCGAGTTCTCTTATTATAAACTCTATACCCTACACTAGTGGATGAGTATCCAACTAGGATTCCTTCATTCGCTTTGGATTCAAATTTACCAAGGTTGTCTTTGGTGTTTAAAATGTAAACTTTGCATCCAAAGACTTTGAAATAGTGAATTGTTGGAATTGTACCATTCCATAATTCAAATGGGGTTTTTACTAAAAACCTATGAATTAAAACTCTATTTTGGATATAGCAAGCGGTGTTGACCGCTTCCGCCCACAAGTAGTTAGATAGAGAATATGCATTAAGCATAGTCCTAGCCGCTTCTTGTAGGGCACGATTTTTTCCTTTCCACCACCCCATTTTGTTGAGGTGTTCTAGGACAAGAAAATTTGTGCTTGTACCCTTGTTCTAAATAAAATTTAGAGAAGTTAGAACTCTCAAATTCTCCACCATCATCACTACGGATCCGATTGATTTTGAGATTCCTTTCATTCTCTACTCTTTTGCTAAATCCTATGATTATTCCTAGGGTTTCATCCTTATGTTTCATGAAGAATACCCAAGTAAATCTAGAAAAATCATCTACTATAACTAAACAATATTTACTACCAATTAATGAAGGAGTGCTATGACAATCAAATAAATCAACATGCAAGAGTTCTAATGGTAAAGCGGTACTAAGTAAAGTTTTACCTTTGTGTGATGATCTTGATTATTTTCCTTCTTGGCATGCATCACATATTTTGTCCTTAAGATACTTGACTTTTGGCAACCCCTTGACTAACTTCATCTTGGCTATTTTGGCAATGTTCTTCATATTGATGTGCCCTAGCCTCCTATGCCAAAGGCAACTCTCTTCTTCTTTTGCAATAAGACACTTAGTAGAAATGTTAGAAACATAGGATAAATCAACATAATAAATATTTGATTTCCTAAATCCTACTAACATGCAATCATTTACTTATGTCTTATGAAGCATTTTGAAGAATCAAATTGAACATCAAAATTTGCATCACATAGTTGACTTACACTAAGCAAGTTAAATTTCATATTTTTAACTAATAATACTTTATGAATGGCAAGATTTGGGGATACCTTAATTGTGCTTTTTCCTAGGATCTTAAGTTTACCACTATTTCCAAAAGACACCTTCCCCTTGCTAGTGTGGTTGATGGTGGAAAATTTGCTCTCCTCACCGGTCATGTGTTTTGAGCAACCAATATCAACAATCCATACGATTGGTCCTTCTACCTATACAACATGAAAAATTCAAGCCTTAGGCACCCAAATTTTAGGACCAATAGCATTAACTATATAACTTTTGGGGACCCAAGCCTTTTTAGCCTTGCTCCTAATGGTTGGTTTTCTACTAATTAGAGAAGTGAAGGCTACTTCCTTCTCCTTGGGCTTATATCCTATGTCGACCTTGTTATAAATGACCCTTTGGTCTCTAAGAATCATATCAAGATATTTGGACCCATTTGTAAACTTTTCTAAACATGCATGTAAATCACCTATTTCTTTCCTAAGTTCATCATTATCATTCCTAAGTGTACATGCATCATCACAAGGTGGTTCTACATTTTTAAGTGATTTAATTTCTACTTTTAAGTCTTTAATCCTAGTTTTAGATCTATTTAAGGTATTTTGAAGGCATGCAATGGTTTTATAAAGTAACTCTATCCTAGGGGAGTCTCTTACCTCATCATCACTTGATGATGATTCGTCGCTTGAGGATGAGGATGAAGACTCCTCACTTGAGCTTCCGACTTCCTCCTCCAAGGCCATGAGAGCTAGGTTCCGGGTGGCATGACACATTTCTTCATCATCGGAAGAGTCCTCCAAGCTTAGTGTGTCTCATGTTTGTGCCACCATTGCCTCCTTCTTTTTCTCCTTCTTTTCCTTCTTTTTCTTTTCCTTCTCCTCCTTTTTCTTTAGTTTCGGGCAATTTGGCTTGATATGCCCTTTCTTGTTGCAACCATAACAAACAACATTAGGAGTAGAATTTGAACTACTAGAATTTTTACCTTTGGAGGATTGGAACATCCTCCTCACATCCTTCTTGGTGAGTTTCCTTGACCTCCCACCAAACTTCTTTACATAGTGAGCTACCTCACTAGCCGATAGCTCGTCATCGCTACTTGATGACTCCTCCTCGGATTCGGATAAGGAAGAGACTTCTTTCTTCTCCTTCTTCTTCTTGTCCTTCTTTCCTACAAAAAGAGCTACACCTTTCTCCTTGGACGAAGTGTTAGCTTGCTCATGCAACTCAAATTCACAAAAGAGTTCATCTAATTTAACCAAAGAAAGATCCCTAGAGACCTTATAGGCATCTACCATTGAAGCCCATAAGGTTGTTCTAGGGAAAGCTTGGAGAATGTACCTTACAAGGTCTCAGTTGTCGACCTTCTCACCTATCACATGTAGTTCGTTGACTACTTCCTTGAAGCGACCGTGCATTTGGCTTATGGTTTAATTGGTCTTCATGGCAAAGCTTTAGAGTTGGCCTATCAAGAGATCTCTCTTAGCTCTTCTTGTTTCCTTCGATCCCTTGTTGAGCTCAATTAGCTTCTCCCAAAGCTCCTTTGCCGATTCGAAAGGCCCCACCTTACTTAGTTGCTCTTTGTACAAACCACATTGAAGTGTGGTTGTTGCTTTGGCGTTAACTTGAGCCTTCTTGGCTATGTCCCTCGTCCAATCCTTGGTTGGTATAGGTGCTCCGTGTTTATCGACCGGCTTCTCGAATCCGTCTACAACACTAAACCAATTATCAATATCATTCATAAGGTAGTATTCCATCCTACCTTTCCAATAGCCGAAGCCGTTGTCATCGAAGAATGGAGGCCTCGCCGTGCTATACCCCTCTTGAAAACCCATTATGCTCCGGTTGATGGTTAGATCTTTCGACGTGATCCGGGCTCTGATACCACTTGTTGGGGATCCTTGGAAGGCTAGAGGGGGGTGAATAGCCTCTTTTTCGATTTCTACAAAAAAGGTTAACGGAAGCAAAAACAAGAAGCTAAATGGAATTAAGAGACAAACAAATACAATTGCTAACAAGGAAGCCTTTACGTGGTTTAGAGATAATGCTCCTACTCCACGGCGATCCTTAAGGTGGATCAACCCAAATCGATCTTCACTAAGAAGCTTTCTCTTTTAAAAAACCCTCCTATTCTTACAAAAGATGAAAATGAAGATTAGAGAGGAGGAGGGGAATTAAAACAATTAGAAAACTTAGGAAATTCGTGGGAGCTTGAGAGAATGATCATAATATAAGCACTAGCCTCTTCTTTCTCTCCAAGCCCTCTTTTTATAGAGAGAGGGCTATTTTTTTCCTATTGGGCCATGATCAGTCGACTGATGTACAGCATCAGTCGACTATCGTCGAAGCCAACGTCTTCTAACGAGGCAAATCCGTGGAGATCCGGAGCCGCCATTTCCAATGGCAGCCTAATCAGTCGACTGATCACTTCATCAGTTGTCTGATAAAGCGATCAGTCGAGTGATCCCTACGCGGAGTCATGTGAGACTCCATTCTGCGTCTCTCATCGCAATTGATCATCGTGGTTTCACCGACTACCAAACACCGATCGCCGAGTGATGCGGCGTATCACCGATCGATACTTATCAAGTATGATAATTTCATACTTGAATTAACTCTCTAGACCTAGACTCAACCTTCTAGCTCTTCCATAAGCCTTGCGCCTCCAGGATCCCTCCGAGTCCGCGACTTGTTCATCCTTTGCACTTGCTTTCAAGAGCTTCCTTCAGTTTCGTCATATCTTGGGTTTCTCTTTGCCAAAGTACGCTTGGACTTTACGCCGCCAAGACTACATGCTTGGACTTACGCTGCCAAGACTTGCCTTTGGACTTCTCTTGCCAAGATCACACTTGGACTTTTCCTTTACCAAGTCTTCATACTTGGATTTTACTGTCACTTAAACATGTTCACAATTAGATCACAAATGTTGCCTAACTTAGATGATTATCCAAACATCAAAACATGTAAATGCTTGGGGCATTGTTGCGCCAACACTATCGAGAGCTATCTCTGCCTTACAAGGACTGGATATGTGATACGAGGATGCCGAATCAATCCCTGCGATGAACCGTTTCCAGTTCTATCGTATCCTTCTTCCCACAGTTATAGGAGATGAGACTAACCCCTAAGTTCCTCATATAAATCCCCTAAATCTTAGATACGAGGGCTATCACCCCTCGTATCGGCTAAGCACAGTAGATAGAAAATCAAATACACATAGATATCGGTCTAAACAAATTCCAATTGCAAATTCAAACTCAATAATAGAATTCAATTTGAAGCAGCATGTCATACGCACACAAGCTACTCCCTAATCCTAGAATTGAAGAAACTACTCCATAGATGGGAAAGAAGAAACACAAGGCATGTTCATGTTCAAATACATAGTAGATAAAATGCAAGAATAGGAATTCACAATGACAATGTGGCCTTCTCTCTAGCATTGAAGTGCAGAACTCGGATCTCCGGCGCTGTTCTTTCTCCCCATTGTGAGTTCCTGAAACTTTTTAGGGCTTCAGAGTGTCGTCCCAACTATCTTGCCTCCCCCCTAGGATTTGGGCAGAGCTCTCCTTATATAGACATTACACCGGATCGCTGCGAAATCCGGAAAAAACCCTAGTCGTATCAATCTGCTGGGCCGCCACATGGCTGTGTGTTTCCACACGGCCAGGCCATGTGTGGCCCTAGGGTAGCCGATTTCACCCCCTGGACATGGTCATGCGTAGCCACACGCCCTGGCCGTGTCCCCTGTTGGATCGAGAAGCGTCGCTAGAGGGGGGGGTGAATAGCGATCGTAAATCTTTTCTTTTTCGTTCGTTCAATACGCAAAGTAAGCACAGCAGAAAATAAATGAACACGTTTATTTTACTTGGTTCACAACCCAGCGGTTGCTACTCCAAGGCCCTATCGGTCCTAGACCGCGTACGGAGGGCAAAGCACTAAAACGTCTCCTCCTCGTTGGAGGTAGGAGACAACGATTACAAAAACCGAATACACGAGGATGAGGCAACAAGCCTACCTCACCTCGTTATGAAGATAAAAAACACAGAATATAATATCAAAAATATTACTTGAATCTGCTGCCGACGAAGAAGATCTGAGGTTGTCGTCGCGTCGGCGTTATGACGGTGTTGAAGCGTTGGCGTTGTAGGAGCACTTGATGAATAATTGATGATCTTTGGAGATGAATCCTCCCCTCCTTTTATAGACTTTAGCCTCTGAATTTGTCTCCTATTTCTTTGGAACGGATCATGAATTTTTCCAAATTTTTATCGCGGCCGAAGCGTTATCCGTTTTGACCTAAGCGCAGTAAGCGCGAATCGTCGCCATCGATCGATTGATGCCTCTCATCGTGATCGATGATAATGATCGATGCATCTCATCGATCCGACCGATAACGATCGGCCGCCTAATGTCCAGCGATCATCACCGCCACTTCCTGCGGTAGAAGAGATTAGCTCGGAAAATGATAAATACGACGGTTTCTAACCGTCCGATCTCGACCTAGACCTTCCACAAGAAGTCTTAGTCGAATCGTCGCCTACGGTCGTCCCCGTAAAGAGGACACGACCTTATAATCTCTCACTCACACGAGCTTACCTCGATAGTAGCTCTTGCTTCCGGCCTTCCACTCGATTCCTTCGGCTCCCTCCGAATTCACTCAAGTGTCGCCCGACCACCACGGCTTCCTCCGGGTGTCGCTAGCCTTCAGCTCCAGCTTTAGTACTTTTCTGCACACTTGATTTAGCTCGTGAGATAACAATATAGACTTAACTTTGTGTGTCTTTGCCATAATCAAAACACAGGTTCGATTATCTAGTGCCCCTGCACCAACAATCTCCCCCTTTTTGATCTATGGCAAACCAACACAAAGTTAAGGGAAATTAAAGCATAAAACACATATAGTAGATGATGAATGCCATTCCCAAAAACTCCCCCCTAACCAAAACTCCTCCTTAACCCTAGGTGAGTTTTGAAAGAGATACTTTAGTTTTCAAAAGCAAATTTTGTGTTTCAAAATGAAATTTTGTGTTTCAAAATGAAATTTTGTGTTACTCCCCCTTAACTTTTGCTCTTCTCCCCCTTTTGCCATAAATCAAAAAAGAGTGTTGGGGTTTTTGTATAAAATAGGGGTTTAAAACAATGTCGTTTATGAATGCATCTAGATAAATCAAATATGAGTCCAAGCATGCGTCTAGCAATAGTTAGATAGATTGGTTCGAGGTGTGTCCCTCTGCACCAATAATCTAAAGATTTATAATATAACCCTTAAGATTAGTTTGCTCTCCCCCTTAGTCAAATATATGAAGTATAAGAGATGTAGGGGGCGCTAAACTTTGGCCTCAGAGTTGTTAAGTACAATAGTTGAGAAAATAAGTAGTATTTTGAAGGGATTGTTTCAAGTATATTTCAATTATCCTTAACATCTCACCCATTCTATGTGTCTCATAATTTGTTCACCTTATATGTTTTGTGAGATGATTTTAAATTGATTAAAGATAGTCAACCTTGGGTTAGATTCAGATTTAACCTTTAGATCGTTAAGTAA
The DNA here is from genome assembly GCA_025175895.1 of Wurfbainia villosa. NCBI lineage: Eukaryota > Viridiplantae > Streptophyta > Magnoliopsida > Zingiberales > Zingiberaceae > Wurfbainia > Wurfbainia villosa. The sequence goes on along the minus strand of CM046000.1, from coordinate 27,188,576 downwards.
CTTTTCGAGAAACTGGCTTCCAGGTCGTGGCGAGGCACAGGGGCCTTCTTTGATCGGAACAACGACCACTTCCTTAGACAAAGCCAAATTCAAGAAAATATTACTTAAGTCACTTAGGGTTACTTCTGGTCTAACTAGTTTAGGATCTAGGTAGCTTGACTAGTTCCACTCGGTCCAAGTGCACTAAGCTAGATCGCCTTATCTAGCTCGAATACACGAGACTTTGTCTCCTAACGCATACTATCATCTCACTTGGCGTCCTGATACTATATTATCAAGAGTTGACTAACTAGTTATTTATGAAAAGAGGCTCCCCGAGGCTCAATCTTTTCGAAGGATTTTAGTTGGTTATGTACGTGTTCTAAGTAAGTTCACAAGTTAACAGAAATTCTAAGCATGCAATGGTTTTGCTAAGTAAGCGGGTATACTATTTTAGTGTTAGCTCCCCCTAGACCATTGAACCAATAAGGTCTATTCAAATAATGAACTTGATCCTGAGGAATCCAATACTTATTAGTCCTAATATGTGAGTTTAATAAAACCTTTGGGACCCATGCTTGGACTCTTTGATGACTACGATTTACGATAGACATATAAGACCTATTCGTAGTCTTTGACTTAAATCCGAGTCCGGCTTTGTTGTACACGGCTCTTTGGGTTCCAAGTAGTCGGTTAAGGTTCTTAGATCCCAACGTGAACTTTTCCAACCTAGCCTCGACCTCTTGAACTTGGTCTTTCAAGAGAGAATTCTCCTTCTCAAGTTTTTCAATTTGGGTTGAGTTTCTCTCTTGAACTTGACTAGTTGAAGAGGTTAGAGTAGCCTCTTGCTTGAGGGTTTCAACCTCCTCAAGTAACGACTCAACCCTAGACTCGGACTTAGTTAATTTCCTATTAAGCAGTTTAATTATACTGTAAAGTGTACTAATTAAGGAGCTATTAACCTTGCCTTTCCCTTTTGGTCCGGCTTTGAGTTTTCTCTCGAAATAATCTTGGTCGAGTCGGAGTTGTAGTTGGACTCGGCCGGATTCGACTCGGACTCCTCCGTTCTTGCCATGTAAGCTATGTCTTCTCTGTCCCAAGTTGCATGGAAGGCTTTCCTTGCTCCCTTTTCTTTGGTTCTCATTCTTCAATTTCCTTCTTTCTTGTCGAACTATTCTCCGCACAATATTGACTATTATGGCCTCCTCTTGGATTGGATTCGTCTTGGATTCGAGTTCATCTACTTGCCTAGTAGGTGGCTTGCTTCTTTGTCCTGCAAGTAGAGCAATACCTCTCTCGGCCCGGATCACGTTAGTTTGCTCATGAAGTTCAAACTCGGAAAATAATTCATCTAACCTAAGCTTCGATAGGTCCTTAGAGACTTTGTAGGCATCGACCATGGATGCCCACAAGGTAGTCCTAGGAAATGAATTAAGAACGATACCTTAATAGGTCACGGTTTTCGACCTTGTGTCCGATGGTGTGTAGGCCGTTGACAATGTCTTGGACGCGGGCGTGTAGTTGTGTTGCCGTCTCGTGTTCCTGCATCTTGAGGTTATACAACTTATTGAAAAGAAGGTCACGTTTACATACCTTAGCATCGGGTGTTCCTTCGTGTAGCTCAATTAATTTATTCCATAGGTCCTTGGCGCTAATGAATGGTCCGATGCGGTTGAGTTCCTCCTTGGACAAGCCGCATTGCAATATTTGGGTTGCTCTTGCATCGGCTTCGATTTGCCTCTTGGTTGCATTTGTCCACTTGTTGAAATCCAAGGGCTCTCCTTGATCATTGGTGGGTAAAGCAAAGCCGGTTTGGATTATTATCCAAGTCTCGACTTGTGTTTTCAAGAAACACTCCATCCGACCTTTCCAATAACGGAAATCATCTCCGTTAAAGAACGGAGGTCGGGTGGTGCTATATCCCTCAATGTGAGCCATTAAGTATCTTGCAAAAATACAAATAAAAACCAAAGAGAATTCCAAGACTTGGTCTTGGATTAGTAATCGGGAAATAATAGAAAAAACAGAAATAAATAAGGAGGATAAAAACTAAAAAATTTGAAACTTACGACCTTCGATGTCCCGAAGGGTACTAAACGCTGGATTTTGGGGCTGGAAACAGCTTGAGGGGTAAACCCCCTGTAAAAAGTGTAGATCTCTCAGAGAGCTTCGATTTGGTGGGTAGATCGTTTCGTGAGTCCACTCGTAGCAAAAGTTATGCTCGTTTGATCGTGAGGTACTCCGAAGGAGATTAGTACTAGCAAAAACACAACCAAAAACTATGTACCAAGACTTGGTCTTGGATTAGTAGTGCGGGAAACAAAACCTAAGAAATATACGAATCGAAAAATACGAAAAGAAAACCAAAACGTGCTAGATTGGTGGTTTCACCAAATCTTAGCGCCCCGCTCTGATACCAATTGTTGGATCGAGAAGCGTCGCTAGAGGGGGTGAATAGCGATCGTAAATCTTTTCTTTTCGTCGCTTCAATACGCAAAGTAAGCACAGCGAAAATAAATGAACACGCTTTATTTTACTTGGTTCACAACCCGGTTGCTACTCCAAGGCCCTATCGGTCCTAGACCGCGTACGGAGGGCAAAGCACTAAAACGTCTCCTCCTCGTTGGAGGTAGGAGACAACGATTACAAAAACCGAATACACGAGGATGAGGCAACAAGCCTACCTCACCTCGTTATGAAGATAAAAAACACAGAATATAATATCAAAAATATTACTTGAATCTGCTGCCGACGAAGAAGATCTGAGGTTGTCGTCGCGTCGGCGTTATGACGGTGTTGAAGCGTTGGCGTTGTAGAGCACTTGATGAATAATTGATGATCTTTGGAGATGAATCCTCCTCCTTTTATAGACTTTAGCCTCTGAATTTGTCTCCTATTTCTTTGGAACGGATCATGAATTTTTCCAAATTTTTATCGCGAAGTGGCCGCGTACAAACGTTATCCGCTTTGACCTTAGCGCAAAAGTGAATCGTCGCCATCGATCGTGATGCCTCTCATCGGTCGATCGATGATCGATCGATGCATCTCATCCGATCGGTGATAGCCGACCGCCTAATGTCCAAAATTGCCGGCCACCGCCACTTCCCTGCAGTAAGAGATTAGCTCGGAAAATGATAAATACGACGGTTTCTAACCGTCCGATCTCGACCTAGACCTTCCACAAGAAGTCTTAGTCGAATCGTCGCCTACGGTCGTCCCCGTAAAGAGGACACGACCTTATAATCTCTCACTCACACGAGCTTACCTCGATAGTAGCTCTTGCTTCCGGCCTTCCACTCGATTCCTTCGGCTCCCTCCGAATTCACTCAAGTGTCGCCCGACCACCACGGCTTCCTCCGGGTGTCGCTAGCCTTCAGCTCCAGCTTTAGTACTTTTCTGCACACTTGATTTAGCTCGTGAGATAACAATATAGACTTAACTTTGTGTGTCTTTGCCATAATCAAAACACAGGTTCGATTATCTAGTGCCCCTGCACCAACATCCCCTTCTATGTCTAGCTACAAAATGTCCTTTTTTGCTCCGAAAGTGTGCCTTTTTACACGAAATATTATCCTGCATGCAAAAGTACAAAGAGTAGACCTCCGAACCAGAAAATAGGAAATACATGCAAAACAAAGTGACATATGCATGAAACTAACATAAAATGTAATGACATGTGAGCGAAAACTACTCCTAAAATTTTATATGTTTTGCTCACATCAATTCCCCCAAACTCAAATCTTTGCTTGTTCTCAAGCAAACCTCAGTGCCATGAAATTTTAAAAGGATATTGTTCCAAACTTAGCATGTTAACTAAATTTATCAAGTGGTATTTGCAATCAAAGCAAAATAAATATATTCTAGAAATTCACTAAATTAGCTCATCATGCTCGTGCTAAGCGGATCATTCTTAGGGGATACTCATTCCATGGTGAGTTAAGTCATCATTCTATAGCTTTCCTAAGGTCTCCAGCTCTTTCGCACTTACCTGCCCAAAGCGAGGGTCATTCCCTAGATCTAGCACAAAGTCTCAAAGGCATGCTCGATATTGAGAGAAATTGGTAGATGTTTCCCCGGTAATCTAACTCGGTTTCAAAGGGGCACCTAGCTATTTCCACCTACGACAACTATTTTTTTATTCCTCATAATTTTTTTCATTTCTTTTTTTCTCTCTCTTATTTCTATTTTCTTTTCCTTTCTCTCTTTTATTTTTTGGCTTACTGGGATTTTGATTTTTCTAAATGGGCTTACACAATCCGAGCATCTTCAGTAACTAAAATGCTAGTCTTTGTTGGTGCAGTGGGCACCAAAGTCGAACCGGTATTTTGATTATGGCAAAAGGCTCAATAGTTAAGGGTATATTTGTTATCTTACGAGCTCAATTAAGTGTGCAGAAATGCTAAAGTTGAGCGGAAGGTCTGCGACACCCGGTGGGAACCGAGGTGGTCGGGCAACGCCAGAGGGACTTCGGAGGAAGCCGAGGTACTCGGGTGAAGACCGGAAGCGAGGCTACAAGGTAAGCTCGTGTGAAAGCGAAGCAAGGTCGTTAAGCGTAGATCCGACCCAATACCTCCAATGGAAGGTCTAGGTCGAGATCAGATGGTTAGAACCATCGTACTTTATATTTTAAGCTAACTTGTATCAAGTCCAAAACCCTTTGACTACAAATCAAGCTAGTCAAGTTCCGACTCAGAAGAGCTCGAATTTCAAGGGGGTGAATTTGGACTTGACTCGTGTTTTGGTACAAAGGGTGATGTGGCATCAAGGTGGACATCCAAACCATCACCAAGCTTCCTTGTGGTGGACGCCCAAAATAAGGTGAGTTGGCACAAGATGGTTGGCTCCCATGATGTGGCACAAGTTGAATGGCTCCAACAAGTTGGCGCCCAAGGAGGTTGGAGGTGGCACAAGGTGGTTGGATGAAACACCTCATCCTTGAGTTGGCGCACAAGAAGGTTGGAGGTGGCACAAGGTGGTTGGATGAAACACCTCATCCTCAAGTTGGCGCCCAAGGAGGTTGGAGGTGGCACAAGGTGGTTGGATGAAACACCTCATCCTTGAGTTAGCGCACAAGAAGGTTGGAGGTGGCACAAGGTGGTTGGATGAAACACCTCATCCTTGAGTTGGGATAAGAACCTCACCTTGGACACTACCTATGTCTAAATTCATAGATCAATATCCATAAATAGACATGTTCACTCCAAGCAAAGACAAGAAATCAAGAGCTCTCAACACGCCGTCGTAATTGCCGCTACTACTACTCACATTTGCTCTGACGACGGCCGCGACATCTTCTACTTATAAGAGTTGTCGGTATATGTATTTAAGTTCTACTTCTTTAAATTGTCTTTGTGCTTTAATCGTAACAAGGAAAGGGGGAGTGTCCCTTTGCCTTGATTTCTTTATGTAATCGTTGCTCCTACCTCCAACGAGGAGGAGTGGTTTTAGTGAATTGCCCTCCGTACGTGATCAAGGATCACTAGGGCCGTGGATTAGCAATCGAAAGATTGTGAACCACGTAAAAATATCTTGTCTACTTTATATTTCCGCTGTGCATTCTCTACGTGCTTATAACGTAATGCAAAAGTTTTTAACGACATAGTATCGCTATTCACCCCCTCTAGCGACACTTTCGATCCAACAATTGGTATCGAGTCGGCGCTAAGATTCGTGAAACCACCAATCTAGCTTTGTTTTTCTTTTTTTACAGATTTTTATTTATTTATTTCTGTTTTTCGTATAATTATTTCACTTGCTTATCTTCTCCTACATATAGAATTGCATTAGAGGCTTTAGGATCCGGATAAGGTTGTCCTTCGGGTTAGATCCCGAGTAAGGTTGTCCTCCGGAACTTCAACGACATTCGCATTTGATTGTTTATTTCTTTTTGCAAGTTACATTTTATATATTTTTTTTCACTTCCCTTACTAATCCAAGGCGAAAGTCTTGGAATATTCTTTCGTGTGTGTTTTTGCAAGATTCTTTTTCGTTCTTCTTCTTCTTGTTTTTAAATGGCCCATCTCGAAGGGTTTAGCACCGACCCGTTTTACAATGGTAATGACTTTCGTTATTGGAAGGGTCGGATGGAATGCTTTCTTAAAACCCAAATCGAGATGTGGATCATAATCAAACAGTTTCACACTTCCTATTAATGAAGATGGTGAATCTTTGGGTTACGATCAATGGTCAAATTCCATGAAAAAACAAGTAGAAGCCGATGCCAAGGCAACTCAAATCTTGCAATGTGGGTTGTCCAAGGAAGAGCTCAACCGTCGGCCCCTTCATTAGTGCAAAGGACTTATGGACCAAGCTAGTGGAACTACACGAAGGCACCGAGCGACACGAAGGTATGTAAAGAGATTTACTTTTAAATAAATTGTATAACTTGAAAATGCAGGAAAACGAGACCGCAACTCAACTACATGCTCGTATCCAAAACATCGTCAACCAACTCCATGCCATCGGACAAAAGGTCGAGAATCGCGACCTTATCAGGTATTCTCTTAACTCGTTTCCTAGGACCACCTTGTGGGCATCCATGGTCGATGCCTACAAGGTCTCCAGGACCTTTCTAAAATTAGGTTAGGCGAATTGTTTTTGAACTTGAATTACATGAGCAAACTAACGTGGTCCAGGCCGAGAAGAGTATTGCGTTAGTTGCAGGTTCCAAGAAGAAGAAGCCCGCAAGCAAGCCACCCCCGAAGGAAGAAGACGAGTCCGAATCGGAAGTAGACTCCGAAATAGAATCCGAACTAGTCAATCTAGTTCGGAAGATGATCAAGAGACGAAAACGACCAACAACTCAAGGTAAGCCTAAACCTAATTCAAATACTTCTAATTTTAGATGCTATGAGTGCAAAAGGTTCGGTCACATCAAGTCCGAGTGCCCAAAGCTAAAGAATAACGCATCAAAGACCAAGAAAGCGCTAAACGCTACTTGGGAGGAACGTATTGCTAAGGCGATAGGAAGAGAGCTCTAATGGCCAAAGGTCCTTCCTCCTTGAGCCAGCTGGTTGAATCGAAAGCCCGAAGAAAGCCAGTCCGAATCCAGATCTAAAATCGATGATGAGCTTCCATTCAAGACAAGCCACGGATCCGTATCCGGTTCAAAAGAATCATTAAGGAGTAAGTCGGTCGTTACTTAATACTTTGTATGGTGCAATTAAATTTTTAAATAAGAAACTAGCTAAGTCCGAGTCCAAGGTCGAGACCCTAATTGAGGAGGTTAACCTTCTCAAACATGAGGTCTCCTAACCTCTTCGACTACTCGTATTCAAGAGGAGGACTCAACTCAAGTTGAAAAGCTTGAAGTTGAGAACTCGCTTTTGAAAACACAAGTCGAAGACCTTAGGAACACGTTGGAAAGGTTCACTTTGGGATCAAGGGACTTGACCTCTTACTTGGATCACAAAGGGCCGTGTACAACAAGGCGGACTCGGGTTTAACTCAAATACAACCAATAAGTCATATATGTCTATAGTAAACCAACATAAGAAAAATGTCCAAGCATGGGTCCCTAAGACCACTTTGATTTCAACTTTAGGATCTAACATGTATTGGGTTCCCAAGGACCAAATTCACTATGTGAATAGACCCACTCGATTGATGGTCGAGCCAATACAAAATGTATTTTGTTAAGTCTTAGAAATTGCATGCTTAGTTTTTCCTTTATTTTTAGAATGGTTAGATAGGACTCATAACCAACTAAAATCCTGCGAAAAGATTGAGCCTCGGGAGCCTCTTTTCAAAAATAAACCAACTAAAATCCTACGAAAGATTGAGCCTCGGGAGCCTCTTTTCAAAAATAACTAGTTAGACCAAGGCGTAGTCTCAAGTAAGTCGAGTTATCAATTTCTTGAAATTAGCTTTGTCTAAGGAAGTGAGTCGTTGTTCCGATCAAAGAAGGCCTCTGTGCCTCGCCACGACACAGCTAATCTCTTGAAAAGATTACTTGATGAGCTTAGACTAAATCGAATCTAACCTAATGTTGGTTAATTTAAATTCATTAAAATTAATCAAGTAAAATTGAAAGTCATCTCACAATAACACATAGGAATAACATGTTTTGATCATGTAGATATTGGTGAGATGATTTAGGTTTAAAACTTACAAACAACCCTTTAGTAATTCCAATATCCGATCCAACTACCTTATGTGTAGGATCAATGGATGTTGGACTGGTTACTCGACACATGGCCAGGGATCAACTTAAATTTTTGATTACGATTCAAACGACAAGGATCGGTAGCCTTCTGAAATAGCAGCAAGCTCAAAATCATCGGATCGGTGATATTGAGCTCAACTCTAACTTTACAATTCAAAATGTCTTATTAGTAGAAAACTTTCAATATAATTTACTTAGTGTAAGCCAATTGTGTGATAACAATTATAAGGTCATATTTCTAGAAAATGAATGCGTAATCAAAATAAATGCAACATCTAAAATAATACTTAAAGGAACTAGGAGTAGCAACATCTACACAATAAATTTACCCAACTCCTCAACCAAGTGTCTTATGACACGGAAGAGGAATCTTGGTTATGGCACAAGACTCGGACACTCACTTTTAAGACTCGTCCACAAGATGAGTCGAGTGGCGTTATAGGTTTGCCTAAACTAAACAACTTGGATAATAAAATATGTAATGCTTGTCAACAAGGTAAACAATCTAGGACACAACATCAATTAACTAATCAAGAACGAACCAAAAGTGTTCTTGAGCTCCTACACATGGATCTATTTGATTCACATGGAGCTAAGTCACTCAATGGTAGTCAATTTTGCTTAGTCATAATTGACGACTATTCTAGATTTACTTGGGTTAGGTTTATCAAACATAAAAATGATACCCTAGACCAACTAATCAATCTTTGTAGGTTAATCGAAAATCAAAAGAACCTTAAGATTAAAAGACTTAGAAGCGATCATGGTGGTGAATTCGAAAACCACAGGTTTACAGATTTCTGTAACCTAAACGGATACCACCATGAGTTTTCATGTCCTAGAACCCCACAACAAAATGGGTTAGTCGAACGGAAAAATAGAACCCTACAAGAAGCCGCTAGGACAATGTTAAACGAGTATAACCTACCCGATAGATTTTAGAGTAGTTAGTACGACTTGCTATGTCCAAAATAGGATCCTTATGGTAAAGAGGCACCAAAAGACCTCATACGAGATTTATCACGATAAAATACCGAACATCAAGTACTTTAGGGTATTTGGATGCAAGGTACATATCTTAAACACTAAGGATTACCTAGGGAAATTCAAATACAATACCTCTACTGGAAACTTTCTAGGATACTCAACCACCATTATAGCTTATAGGGTATACAATCACGACACTCTTAGAGTCGAAGAAACCATTAATATAGTTTTCGACGAAGGACACGAACCCGTTCAATCCTTAACAAAACCAACTAGCAAATCAACTTATAGCGAACCAGACTCTGATCTTGAACTTGAATCTCGTCCTAACCCAAGTCATCCTATCGACCAAGTGATAGATGACTCTAACCCAAGTCAAACTAGAACTCACCCAAGTCATCCTATCGACCAAGTGATAGATGACCCTAACCCGAGTCACACTAAGACTCAAACAAATCATCCTATCAATCAAGTTATAGGTGATCCAAATTTAGGGGTTCGAACTAGAGCTTCATATCGAAACCTTAGTCAAATCTCGTTAATTTCCAAAATCGAACCCAAAACTATTGAACAAGCACTTCTTGATCCCGACTGGATTATTGCTATGCAAGAAGAGCTAGCTCAATTCACTAGAAATGAAGTCTGGGAATTAGTACCACCACCTAAAGAAAAATCAATTATTGGAACAAGGTGGGTATTTCGAAATAAACTTGATGATAAAGGTGAAGTAGTTAGAAATAAAGCTAGGTTAGTCGCAAAAGGGTTTAGTAAAGTCGAAGGTTTAGATTACGATGAGAACTACGCCCCCGTAGCCAGACTAGAGTCCATCCGAATGTTGTTAGCATATGCTGCACATCGAGGTTTTAAATTGTTTCAAATGGATGTCAAGTCAGCATTTTTGAATGGATACATTAAGGAAGAAGTTTACATCAGTCAACCTCCCGGATTCGAAAATCTAGATAAACCTGACCATGTCCTTAGACTTAAGAAAGCCCTATATGGACTCAAACAAGCCCCAAGAGCTTGGTACGAAAGGCTTTCGATCTATCTTAAGTCCAAAGGATTCAACCAAGGTTTAGTCGACCCAACCTTATTCGTAAAAACCGTAGGAAAAGAAATCTTTATAGCCCAAATCTATGTAGATGATATAATTTTTGGAACTACCAACTCGATCCTGCTAAACGAATTCATCTCACTTATGGAAAGTGAATTTGAAATGAATTTAGTAGGAGAGTTAAGTTTCTTCTTAGGTTTACAAATTAAACAAACTAAAGATGGAATATATTTACATCAACAAAAATATACTAAGGACTTAATAAATCGATTTGGAATGCAAGATGCTAAAATAATCAATACACCTATGGCAACTAATGTTAATATAAACGAAGATGTAGAAGGAAAACCCGTTGACCTAAAATACTATAGGAGCACAATAGGAAGTCTCCTATACTTAACCGCGAGCCGACCCGACATTTTATTCGCGGTAAGTATGTGCGCAAGGTTACAAACCTGTGCCAAGGAGTCTCACCTAACCCTAGTCAAGCGTATCCTTTGATATCTAAAGGGCACGCTAAACGTAGGTATTTGGTACCCTAGATCTACCGAGTTTAATCTAATCGGCTACTCCGACTATGCTATGCCGTAGTAAACTCGATAGAAAGAGCACGAGTGGTTGTTGTCAAATCCTCGGCTCAGAGTAAGTAAGTTGGTGCATGGAAGCGACATTGCGTTGCCTTATCTACCACCGAAGCCGTATACGTTGCGATGGTTGAGTGTGTCTCTCAGCTCCTGTGGATGAAGCACACTCTCCTAGACTTTAGCTTAATCTTTAACAACATTAAAACCTACATAGATAACATTAGTTCAATTAACTTAACTAAATATCCAATATGTCATTCTAGGACAAAACATATAGAAGTTAAACACCACTTCATTAGGGAACATGTAACTAATGGAACTATACAACTAGAGTATGTTGAGTCCAAATCAAACCTAGCGGACATCTTCACCAAACCACTACCCGGCCGAATTTAGTTTATTAAGGCGAAAGTTAGGTATGTGCGTAATAGAGTAGGATTTAAATTTTCTATATATGTACTCTACTTTTGCTTCTTTTTATGAAATTAGCCTAAGTCTTACCTTAGAAATCATATACCTATAGATTTAAGGAGCCAACACATCTCACAACACATAGGACTAATGTGTTTGTGTACTTAGCCACGTAGACGGGCGTGAGATGTTAGGACCTTACTCCTGGTCCCATGGAGTATAATTATTTAAAATTAATCAACTCCTTCAAGACTTATTGATCATTCTATATCAATCAAGTCCAACCGGAGTTGTACATTTTCAAGCTTATTATTATTTTTAAAAAAATATATATATATTTATATTGGGAACTTGCTTGGACTTACAAACCCTAAAATATATTTACAAACTTTTTGAGTTAAGGCAAAAGGGGGAGAAAGTCACAAAAGTAAGGAAGAAAGTAAACAAAATTATTACCTTTTATATTAAGTAATTCCGTTTACTTAAGCAACTATTAAGGGGGAGTAAAAATTATTTTTCAAGAACTCACCTTCGGTCAAGGGGGAGGTTACCTCAAAGGGGAGAACTTGAAACAATAATTTTTCTCACTCATATTTAATCTTTATGCTAGCTCATTCATATTTAATCTTTATGCTAGCTCATTCATATTTAATCATTATGCTAGCTCATTCATATTTAATCTTTATGCTAGCTCATTCATATTTAATCTTTATGCTAGCTCATTCATGCTTAATCATTATGCTAGCTTACTGTTATGCTTAATTTTTCCTTAACTTTTGTGTCGGTTTGCCATGAATTAAAAAGGGGGAGATTGTTGGTGCAGTGGACACCAAAGTCGAACCGGTATTTTGATTATGGCAAAAGGCTCAATAGTTAAGGGTATATTTGTTATCTTACGAGCTGTTTCACCATGTGCGTAAAGTAAAGTTGAGCGAAGGTTCGCGACACCTCGGTGGGAACCGAGGTGGTCCGCAACGCCAGAGGGACTTCTGAGGAAGCCGAGGTACCGGTGAAGACCGGCGAGGCTACAAGGTAAGCTCGTGTGAAAGCCGGCAAGGTCGTTGAGCGAGATCCGACCCAATACCTCCAATGGAAGGTCTAGGTCGAGATCGATGGTTAGAACCATCGCATTTATATTTTAAGCTAACTTGTATCAGTAGCTCAAAACCCTTTGACTACATCAACCGCTAGTCAAGTTCCAAATCGAGAAGAGCTCGAATTTCAAGGGGTGAATTTGGACTTGACTCGTGTTTTGGTACAAAGGGTGATGTGGCATCAAGGTGACATCCAAACCATCACCAAGCTTCCTTGTGGTGGACGCCAAAATAAGGTGAGTTGGCACAAGATGGTTGGCTCCCATGATGTGGCATTAAGTTGAATGGCTCCAACAAGTTGGCGCCCAAGGAGGTTGGAGGTGGCACAAGGTGGTTGGATGAAACACCTCATCCTTGAGTTGGCGCACAAGAAGGTTGGAGGTGGCACAAGGTGGTTGGATGAAACACCTCATCCTCAAGTTGGCGCCCAAGGAGGTTGGAGGTGGCACAAGGTGGTTGGATGAAACACCTCATCCTTGAGTTGGCGCACAAGAAGGTTGGAGATGGCACAAGGTGGTTGGATGAAACACCTCATCCTTGAGTTGGGATAAGAACCTCACCTTGGACACTACCTATGTCTAAATTCATAGATCAATATCCATAAATAGACATGTTCACTCCAAGCAAAGACAAGAAATCAAGAGCTCTCAACACGCCGTCGTAACGCCGCTACTACTACTCACATTTGCTACGACGAAGTGCTGCCGACAACGAAAGCTACATCTTCTACTTATAAGAGTTGTCGGTATATTTATTTAAGTTCTACTTCTTTAAATTGTCTTTGTGCTTTAATTGTAACAAGGAAAGGGGGAGTGTCCCTTTGCCTTGATTTCTTTTTGTAATCGTTGCTCCTACCTCCAACGAGGAGGAGTGGTTTTAGTGAATTGCCCTCCGTACGTGATCAAGGATCACTAGGGCCGTGGATTAGCAATCGAAAGATTGTGAACCACGTAAAAATATCTTGTCTACTTTATATTTCTGCTGTGCATTCTCTACTTGCTTTTTACTTATTGCAAAAGTTTTTAACGACACCGTATCGCTATTCACCCCCCCCCCTCTAGCGACACTTTCGATCCAACAGTCTTATGGTCATTTGTGGATTCCAAAGTACTAGACTACTGAGATGAATCATAACTAGGTATGTACTAGACTCTCCCTTTCAAAATGTTCGACATGTGTAGGTGTAAAAATAGAAGCTAACCAGTGTAAGTCTAGAATATCCATTCAAAGCCAATAAAATGAAATACCACGAGGTAAATGAAGTTATACTACTCATTGAAACAACTCATGAAGAGAACTCTAAAAATACTACTGAGGTAGCTTTACAAATAACAAAAACTAAGTGCTGAAAGAAACTCAACAACCTATGCATGAACAAATGAATGCTAACAATAATGCAACTATCAGGAAAGAAACTTCTACTAGAAACAAAATAAAATTTGGGGTCCCCCCCAGACTTAATTCAAGGTATACCTCTAGTATGGTGGATGAGGTGGAAAGTCCGGAAGCCTCGGCATCTCGGGATCCTGGGAGAACCTGCTGTCGAGCTGCTGATGTCACATGTACATGTGATCGATCTGAAAGCTGGTGGATGCAGCGGTTGCTCGGTGCTCCTACTCCCTAGCCCACTATGCCAGCTGGGCATGCATGTGCTGCCTCTTCTCTTGGCGGTAGGTGGCCTCATCCTAGCGACGGGCAGCCTCCTCCTGGAAGTAGATGTGGTCCTCATCGTAGAACTCCTTAGCCCGCTGGAAGTACTCCCGGAAGCTCTGAAACTCCACCTGCGTGTAGGCGCTCTGCTCCTACCATTGCTGCCTCTGTGTCTGTTACTCGACATATATATCATCGAGGCACGATCGGAACTCCGAGAAATCATAAGACAATGTACCTGCATCCTGCTCAAAAGTAGAAACAAGTGGTGGTGCAGGTGCAGGCTCATGTCGACGTGGACTAGGTGGGCTCCTATGCATGCGTGGACTAGAGGGAGAGTGATGTAAAGGGGGAGAGATGGGTGCTGTTGTAAATGGTCCCTCATATGGCAGGGACTCCACTATGAAGTCTAAAGCACCAGTTGTCGTGCATGGTGATGGTGGCACGATCAGGGTCGGGGAGCCTGAGTGCCGTCAGGTTTTTCCTTATAAAGCATAAGGAGTGTCTCTCTCTTACAATCATCTTCATCGCCATACACACTCCTAGGTTGATCCTAGGGCTCCCCTCTATACTCTCTAATGTGGTGTAATCGTACCTGATCCGATGGCAAATGTGGGTAAGTAGGCCCCCCACATTAATCTCTCCTCTCGCTTCTTTGCCCGTCTTCACTAAGTGCCTGATGAAATGGGCCCTACATTGATGCTACTCCTTTCTTGTAGCATGTCCCAGAGGCAAAGCAGCTTGCTAGCTCTCACTATACTGTCACTCTCCCCACGACCAAATATAGTACTTGCCATGATTCGGTGGAGGTATCAGAAAATGGGGTTTTGGAGGCATGATGCATTGGCCCTTGAAGGGTCGTAAGCATGCTCTCCCGTCAATTCAGTCCAAAAGATTCGAGAGTTGAACCCAATAGGGGTTCTTTTCTCTCCCCCACTTGGCAAGCCAAAACATGAGTTCCGTTGATGTAATGTCCATTCATGCTCAATGTTAAATATTCTAAAAGTAATCCTACGTTCTTCGCTCTCTCTACCCGTTAAAATTTCCACTTCTAAGGAACTCAAAAATTCTAAAACTATCCTAGGGTAGGTTGGGTGTTTTATTCCCATTATCTCTTCCCACCCCATTTTTGCAAATAGGGCTTGAATGTCACCCAACAACCCTAAGGACTCTAGCAAATCTTCATCAGGGTACCTAGTTGTAATGAGTTTGCATGTAGAAAGCATATTATATCTATCCCTATGTTCATTGTTGTGAAAAAAAGGGTTGGAAGAGTGCTACCTTCCTCCGGAGCTTGAGGGGCGTCGGTTCTCCTTGCTCGCCGCTCTGAAACACCAGATCGAGATACCACTTGCTTGGTCCTCCTCATCCTTGCTTCTTTTGGCTTCTTTGAAGGTTGGAAAAGCTTCTAGGTTGTGGGGATGAAGGATCCACATGGCTAGGGCAAGAAAAATCAAAACACACGACGCAAATGGGGTGAAAATGCACGGCATGCCCTTTTTAACCTCGCGCGACATGGCCGTGTGTTTTCACACGGCCAGGCCATGTGTGCCTCGGGTTGGTTGGGCACGACCGTGGGAAAACACACGACCAAGCCGTGTGTCCCCTTTTTCTCTCCTTTTATGCACAACGGTCCGAATTTTCTCACATGCTTCGCCGTGTAAACTAAAAATTGATTTATTTTTACCTAGCAAAGTTATTTTCTGATCCTAATGCTAAATGAAATGGAAATCAAAGTTCAAATTAACCTAAATTCATGTAATACAATCAAAGGAAAACCTAAAAACTAAACTTGGGTTGCCTCCCAAGAAGCGCTTTGTTTAAGGTCGGTTAGCTCGACCAAACTCTATTATCAACTTGGCTCTGGAGGTTCAGTGAATCTTCATTCATCCATCTCAGAATTGACATTTGGAGGGCTCGACTTCATTCTGCTGAAAGTGAAGTCATCTAGGTAAGGAGCTCTACACTCTGATAGGCTGAAGAGGATGATCACCCCATCTACCTCTAAGGAGATCTGGTGTGCCTTTACGTCTATGCACACCCCCGCAGTTGCCAAAAAAGGCCTTCCCAAGATGATGGGATTCTGGGGATTTGGTCCTGTGTCGAGTATGATGAAATCTATATGGATCACGAAGTTCTTGACAACCACAGGTATGTGTGCTAGCAAGCCGACTGATTCCTTGATTGAGTCGTCCCCCATACGAATACCAAGATTCGTTGGTTGGAGCCCATTTAGTCCCATCTTCATATAGTATGCATAGGGCATCACACTTACTGATGACCCCAAGTCGCACAGTGCTTCATTGAAGCTTTCCCCATAAATTGAGTAGGGGATAACAAATTCACCGGGGTCCTCAAGCTGGAGTGGAATTTTATCTTTGATTTCAGCTTGGTCTGGTAGAGTGGAAATCATGGCAGCACACCCCTTGACGAATCTATTTCTCAGTGCTTCTCTCTCATTGCACACTCCTTTATCCTTACTTGGCTCGGGTACTGATGGAGAACTATCCATAGATTTCGACACGGATTGGGCTATCTGGGCCACTTGTGTTTCCAACATCCTTGTGTGACTTGCAAAACCGTCAACAGTGGCCTTCAAGTCTCTGAGTGACTCCTCTGTTTTCTGATGTTGGAGACAGAACTCTTCATTGGCCTTTGTTTGGGTAGCAATGAAGTCTTCCATCGTCAATTCTAACCTAGACTTCTGTTGTTGCTGCCTATTGCCCTGCTGTTGACCATACCCTCCTGATGGTTGGAAGTTCCCCAAGCTATTCTTATAGGAGAAATTCGGGTGATTCCTCCATCTGGGATTGTAGGTACTGGAGTATGGGTTGTTGGGCCTTTGATTATAGTCCCCAACCACATCACAGTGCTCGATTTGCTCTTCTAAGATGCTCTGCTCTCCACAGTAGTCCTCTCGATACGCTGCTGCTCCTTCTCCAAAGTCAATGGTTGCACATGCAGATGTAGGATTTAAAGAGTCAAACTGTTTGCTAAGTGCATCCATCCTTACTGCTAGGTGGTCTACAAAGTTGACAGTATATGGTCCCACTGCAAGAGCTAGTTGACCACGTTCAGAAGCCCATTGATGGTGGTTCTGGGCCACCTCTTCTATTAGCTCCTCTGCTTCCTCGATAGTCTTGTTCATAAGTGCTTCTCCTGTAGCAGAATCAAGGGACATCTTCATGGCGTACGTGATCCCATTGTAGAAAATGTGGATCACCAGCCACCTTTCCAATCCGTGGTGGGAGCATTGGTAGAGTAGCCCCTTGTAGCGATCCCAAGCTTCAAATAATGACTCCCCTTCCTTCTGACGAAATCTTGCGATTAGGTGGCGCATGAGAGCAATCTTGCTAGGTGGGAAGTATTTGTTCAAGAACTGTTGCTCGCATTGCTCCCACACAGTAATGCTTCCCGAGGGCAAGGAGTGAAGCCATACCTTAGCCTTATCCAGCAATGAGAACGGGAATAAGCTCAGGCAGATTGCATCCACAGGGATTCCATTTATCTTTATCGTTTAACAGATTTCTAAGAATGATTCTAGGTGCCGGTTCGGGTCTTCAGTCGCAACTCCCCCGAATTGACTCTGTTGGACAATATGTATGAGTGTTGGTTTAAGTTCAAAGTTGTTTGCCAAAATGGATGGTCCAGCTATACTCGGCCTAAATCCTCTAGTGCTAGGATCTACATAATCTCGCAGAGGTCGGCTACATATATTTACTTCGGATGTAGCTTGGTTCTCCATCCTCTTCTGTTTGTCTCTCCGGCGATGATAGGTTTGTTCGATTTCTAAATCAATCAAAATCTGGCCTTTCGATCCTAAGCATCTAAGCATACGAAGAACTGATCCACAAAAATTAGGAGTACTACCTAATACTAAGAAACAGGAAATAAACAAATCTAGCTAACAAAATCAAAGAGCCAATAAGGAAATAGAAAATTACTGCTAAAATAAAATAAAAACTAAATCTAGATATGGAAAATCTAAAACTGAAGTAAAATAAATAAAAAGAAAATAAAGCAAGTAAATCTAATCCTAAGTCTGATCCAATTATCCACTTCTCGATTCGATATCGAATCGATCAGTCCCCGATAATGGTGCCAAAAACTTGATGCACATGAACGTGACTTCAAATCTCACGACGAGACCATCGAGGACTCGAAGAGCATGCTCGTGCTCAACGTCCGCAAGTGCACGGATGTCGTCAAGTAATAAAAAGATTATCGATCCCACAGGGACTGAGATTCGAGTACCGATTTGTTCGATGGGTGTAATTGTTTGGGACTAGACTCTAAGGGGTTGTGAATGTGAGGGCTATCGGTGGTCCTACTCAATACGGTGTCACACGGAGGAAGAAAGGAAGTTGCCACGAGATCTTTTAAAGGGATTCTAGGACATCGATTTTGCTTGTGCGTCGCAAGACATGCTATCAACTGAGCATTTTCTAAACGTCTAACTATGGTCTTGTGGAAGGGACATCATACACTCTCCCGATGAGCCGCCGTATCAATCGGGAGCTATCTTTACCTTAGAAGGACTAGATAGGTGGTACGAGGATGTTGAATCAATCCCTATGATGAACCGTTTCCAGTTCTATCGCATTCTTCTACCCACGGTTATAGGAGATGAGGCTAACCCCTAGGCTCCTCGTATAAATCCCCTAAATCTTAGATACGAGGGTTGTTGTTGGTGCAGTAGGCACCTAAGTCGAACCTGAGTTTTGATTATAGCAAACGATACAAAGTTAAGCTCATTTTGTTATCTCACGAGCTGAATCGAGTGTGCAGAATATTGCTAATGCTGGAGCTGAAGGCTAGCGACACCCGGAGGAAGTCGCGGTGGTCGGGCGACACTCAAGAGACTTCGAAGGGAGCCGAAGGAATTGAGTTGAAGGCCGGAAGCAAAAGCAACACGTAAGGTAAGCTCATGTGTGCGAGTGTAAGCAAGGTCGTATCCTCTTTACGGGGAAAGACTTAAGCGTAGATCCGACCCAAGACATCTCATAGGTGGTCTAGGTCGAGATCGGATGGTCGACGACCGTCGAAATTATGTTTTTATTGAGCTAATCATTGCCGTCAATCGTCGATTAGAAATCGGCGCTCGGTGATCTTGTCGTGATCGGGTGATGGCCATCGATCATGCTAGTCAAAGGATCAGCCTCGAGTAGTCAAGAGTTATCACCATTTTTCAAGGGGTTTTGTGCCCATTTGTAATTGGCTAAAGACCCATTCGATGAGGGGCTCAAAGGCTATAAAAGGAGGGCCAAACCTAGGGTTTTTCATCAATTCAAAAGCTTCCAAGTGCTTCCGATACGCTCCGACTCTCCGACATCCCTACGACGAAGCGCTGCCGAGACGACGACTAGAGCTTCATCCTCCAACCATTTAAAGTCGTCGGTAACGAAAGTTCTAAATTGTATTTCAGTTTATTCCTTTTAGTAAAGTTTTCATTATATCGAGGAGAGGGGGAGTGTCCTTCTACCTCGGGCTTTTTGTATCCGTCTAACTCCTACCTCCAACGAGGAGGAGTTCTTTAGTAGTTTGCCCTCCGTACGTGGTCAAGGACCACTAGGGCCTTGGAGTAGTAGTCGTAGGCTACGAACCAAGTAAAAACCCTCGTGTTTTTATTTATTTATTGTTATCTTTTCGCTGCGTTTTACTCGTACCTTAACGAACGATTACGAAAAAGTTTTTATCGCTATTCACCCCCCCCCCCCTCTAGCGAACCGCATCGATCCAACAATTGGTATCAGAGTCGGGGGTTGCTAAGATTTGGTGAAACCACCAATCTAGCCTTTTTACAGATTTATTTTTCTTTTAATTCTATTTTTTTTATTTATTTTGCCTTGTTAAGTTTTTCTCCCGCACTACTAATCCAAGACGCGAGTCTTGGTACTTGTTTTCGTGTTTTTGTCGTTGTTAGTTTCTTCGTCTCCGTCTATTTGTGTATTTTGTTCTAATGGCCCATCTCGAGGGTTTTAGCACCGCCCGACCTCCGTTTTACAACGGAGATGACTTCCGTTATTGGAAAGGTCGGATGGAATGCTTTCTCAAAACCCAAATCGAGATGTGGATCATAATCCAAACGGGTTTCACACTTCCGACTAATGAAGTGGGTGACTCCTTGGATTATGATCAATGGACCATTGCGACAAAACGACAAGTCGGGCAGCCAAGGCAACACAAATCCTCCAATGCTATCGAGGAGCTAAATCGCGTCGGCCCCTTCATAAGCGCAAAAGATCTTTGGACGAAACTAGTGGAGCTACACGAAGGGACCGATGAAGCCAAGGTATGTAAGCATGATCTTCTTTTCAATAAACTATATAACCTAAAAATGCAGGAACACGAGTCCGCGACCCAACTTCACGCCCGAGTCCAGGACATAGTCAACAACCTACATGCAATCAGGCAAAAGGTCGAAAACCGCGACCTTATAAGGTATGTTCTAAACTCGTTTCCGAGGACTACCTTGTGGGCATCCATGGTCGATGCCTACAAGGTCCCCAAGGATCTTTCTAAAATTAGGTTAGATGAACTCTTTTCGGATTTCGAATTACATGAGCAGTCCAACTCGGAACCCGAGAGGGGTATAGCCTTGTTTGCAGGATCAAAAAAGAAGAAAATCGCAAGCAAGCCACCACCAACTGAGGAGGAAGACGAGTCCGAAGAAGAAGTTGACCCGGAGTTGACTGCCGAACTAATGAACCTAGCTCGAAGGATAGCCAAGGGACGAAAGCGAACCATGACTCGACTCAACCAAGGTAAGCCTAAAAGTTCTAATATTAGGTGTTATGAGTGTAACAGGTTTGGACATATCAAGTCCGAGTGCCCCAAGCTGAACCACCAAGCACCTAAGCACAAGAAGGCCCTCAACGCGACATGGGAAGAAGCGTCATCCGAAGAAGACGAAGACCACGTCTTCATGGCGAAATCAATTGAGTCAGACACGGAGACCGAGCCTGAACTTGAGTCAGAACACGAGGATGACTCGGACTACGGCTACCTTCAAGTCAAGCCACGGATACGCATCCGGTTCAAAAGATACCCTTAAAGTAAGTCGAACTTTATTTAATACTTTACATAATACGGTTAGGTTTTTGTCTAGGAAGTTAGCTAAGTCCGAGTCCAAGGTCGAGACCCTTGTTGAGGAGGTTAAACTCCTCAAACACGAGGTCTCCCTAACCTCTTCGACTAGTCGAGTTCAAGAGAAGGACTCAACTCGAGTTGAAAAGCTCGAAGTTGAGAACTCTCTCTTGAAAAGTCAAGTCGAAGATCTTAGGAAACACGTTGGAAAGGTTCACTTTGGGATCCAAAGGACTTGACCTCCTACTTGGATCTCAAAGGGCCGTGTACAACAAGGCTGGACTAGGGTTTAACTCAAACACGACTAATAGGTCGTATATGTCGATTGTAAGTCGACATAGGAAACATGTCCAAGCATGGGTCCCTAAGAACCTTTTGATTTCAACTCTAGGATCCAACCCGTACTGGATTCCCAAGGACCAAATCCACTATGTGGATAGACCGAACCGATTCAATGGTCTAGGGGGAGCCAGTACAAAACATGTTTGTGCTTTAACTTAGAAATTGCATGTTTTAACTTAGAATGTTTGTGCTTTAACTTAGAAATTGCATGCTTTAACTTAGAAAGTTTGTACTTTAAAACTTGTGAACTCACTTAGAACATGAACATAATCAACTTCGAAAAGATTGAGCCTCGGGGAGCCTCTTTTCAAAAACATAACCAACTAAAATTCTTCGAAAAGATTGAGCCTCGGGGAGCCTCTTTTCAAAAATAACCAGTTAGACTAGGAAATAATCTTAGGTGAGTCAAGTCATCATTTTCTTGAACATGGCTTTGCCTAAGGAAGTGGTCGATGATCCGATAAAAGAAGGCCCCTGTGCCTCGCCACGACCTGGAAGTCATGATCTTGAAAAGGTAAACTTGACAAGCCTAGGGTCAAATCCAAATCTAACATAAAATTACTTGAACCTAAATGCACTTAATCAACTTAATTGGAAATCATCTCACAAAAACACATAAGTATAACATGCTTGATCATATAGACACAGGTGAGATGACCTAGGTTTAACAACTTACAACCAATATAAAAAAAAAATATATCTAACATCCAATCCAACCACCTTGTGTGTAGGATCAATGGATGTTGGACAGCGGTTGCTCCCGACACATGACCGGGGATCAACTCAAATTCATGAAGCTTCGATTCAAACGACAAGGATCGGTAGCCTTTGGGAATAACGGCAAGCTCAAAATCATCGGATCAGGTGATATCGAGCTTAACTCGAATTTTGTTATTAAAAATGTATTACTTGTAGAGAATTTTGAATATAACCTGCTTAGCGTAAGTCAATTATGTGATAATAACTATAAGGTCATATTTCTAGAAAATGAATGCATAATTAATACCAACGAAACCGGTAAAACAATTCTTAAAGGAACTAGAAATAACAACATTTATACGATCAACTTAACTAACTCCTCAACTAAGTGTCTTATGACACGGCAAGAGGAATCATGGTTGTGGCACCGACGACTCGGTCACTCACACCCAAGACTCATCCACAAGATGAGTCAGAGTGATTTAGTCAGAGGTTTGCCTAACCTCAACAACTTGGATAATAAAATATGTAATGCTTGTCAACAAGGTAAACAATATAGGGCACAACATCAACCAACTAATCAAGAACGAACCTCAAGTGTACTTGAGCTCCTGCATATGGATCTATTCGATTCACATGGAGCCAAGTCACTCAATAAAAGTCAATATTGCTTAGTCATAATTGACGACTACTCCAGGTTTACCTGGGTTAGGTTCATCAAACATAAAAATAATACCCTAGATCAATTAATCAATCTATTCAAATTAATCGAGAATCAAAAAGACCTTAAGGTTAAAAGACTTAGAAGCGATCATGGTGGTGAATTCGAAAATCAAAGGTTCACCGACTTCTGTAACCTAAACGGATACCACCATGAATTTTCTTGCCCTAGGACCCCTCAGCAAAATGGCCTAGTGGAACGGAAAAATCAAACTCTACAAGAAGCCGCTAGGACCATGTTGAACGAATATGACCTACCCGATAGGTTTTGGGCAGAAGCCGTGAATACGGCATGCTATGTCCAAAATAGGATCCTTATGGTAAAAAGGCACCTTAAGACCTAATACGAGATTTATCACGATAAAATACCTAACATCAAGTACTTTAGGGTATTTGGGTGTAAGGTACATATCCTAAACACTAAGGATTACCTAGGGAAATTTACATCCAAAACCACGACCGGAATCTTTCTAGGATACTCGACTACAAGTCGAGCTTATAGAGTATATAACCACGACACCCTTAGAGTCGAGGAGACCATCAATGTAGTATTTGATGAAGGACATGAACCTACAAAACCCCCGGCAACCCCAATTAGCGAGCCGATTCATACTAGACCTAACTCTGATCCGGAGATCAGATCTAGTGTTAATCCTAACCTAAGTCAACCAAGTCACTCTATTGATCAAGTGATAGATGACTCCAACCAAACTAGTGTTCAACCAAGTCACCCCATTGATCAAGCATTAGGTGACACAAACCCAACCCAATCTAGGATTCAGACTAACCACCCTATTGATCAAGTGATAGGAGATCCTAATCTAGGAGTTCGAACTAAGCATCCTATAGGAACCTTAGTCAAATTTCCTTAATTTCAAAGATAGAACCCAAATCAATTGAACAAGCTCTTCTTGATCCCGATTGGATTATTGCAATGCAAGAAGAGCTAGCTCAATTTACTAGGAATGAAGTGTGGGAATTAGTACCACCACCTAAAGACAAAACGATAATTGGAACAAGGTGGGTGTTTCGAAATAAGCTTGATGATAAAGGTGAAGTAGTTAGAAACAAGGCTAGGTTAGTCGCCAAAGGGTTTAGTCAAGTCGAAGGATTAGATTACGACGAAACCTATGCCCCAGTAGCTAGACTCGAATCCATTCGAATGTTGCTAGCTTATGCCGCACATCGAGGATTTAAGCTATTTCAAATGGATGTTAAGTCGGCATTCCTAAATGGATACATTAAAGAAGAAGTTTATGTTAGCCAACCCCCCGGATTCGAAAATCTAGATAAACCCGACCATGTTCTAAAACTTAAGAAAGCTCTCTATGGACTTAAACAAGCTCCTCGAGCTTGACGAGACTTTCAATCCATCTTAAGTCAAAAGGGTTTAACCAAGGCTTAGTTGACCCAACTCTTCGTAAAAACCTTAGGTAAAGAAATATTCATAGCTCAAATTTACGTGCGATATAATTTTGGAACCTCTAACTCGGCCTTACTAAGCGAGTTCGTTTCACTCATGGAAAGTGAGTTCAAATGAACTTGGTAGGCGAGTTAAGTTTCTTTTTAGGTCTACAAATTAAACAAACTAAGGATGGTATATACCTATATCAACAAAAATACACTAAGGAGTTAATTAAAAGATTTGGAATGCAAGACGCCAAGGTAATAAACACCCCAATGGCGATTAACGTTAACATAGGAGAAGACCTAGAAAGTAAGACCATTGACTTAAAGTACTATAGGAGCGTGATAGGAAGTCTCCTATACTTAACTGCGAGTCGACCCGACATCCTATTCGCAGTAAGTATGTGCGCCAGGTTTCAAACCTGTGCTAAGGAGTCTCACCTAACCCTAGTTAAGCGTATCCTTAGATATCTAAAGGGTACACTTAATGTTGGTATTTGGTACCCTAGATCTACGGAGTTCGAACTAATCGGCTACTCCGATTCGGATTATGCCGGTAGTAAACTCGATAGAAAGAGCACGAGTGGTTGTTGTCAACTACTCGGCTCGAGTCTAGTAAGTTGGTGCAGTAGGAAGCAACATTGTGTCGCTTTATCTACCACCGAAGCCGAATACATTGCGATGGGTGAGTGTGTCACTCAACTTCTTTGGATGAAGCACACTCTCCGCGACTTTAAGTTAGACTTTACGAATACTAAACTTCACGTAGACAACATTAGTTCAATTAATCTTACAAAGAATCCGATATGTCACTCTAGGACCAAACATATAGAAGTTAAACACCATTTCATTCGAGAACATGTGGCCAACGGAGCCATACAACTCGAATACGTCGAATCGAAGTCTAACTTAGCAGACCTATTTACTAAACCCCTACCCGAAGCCGAATTTAGTCTATTAAGACGAAAATTGGGCATGTGCGTAATAGAATAGGTACATGCAAATTATATGTTCTTACTACTATTTCTTTAATTTCATTTTTATGGAACTAGCATAGGACATACCTTAGATATCATGCACCTATAGATTTAAGGAGCCAGTACATCTCACAACACATAGGACTAATGTGTTTGTGTACTTAGCCACGTAGATGGGCGTGAGATGTTAGGACCTTACTCCTGGTTCCAGATGTAGATCTAGTGCATCGCCATGAACCACGGAGTATAATCATACATACTAACCGACTCTGACCAGGACTGGTTGATCTTTCATATCAATCAAGCCAAATATGAGTCGAACATTTTATAGATGAACTTATTTTCAGTATATTACTTTCAAAATAATGTGGAACATGCTTGGACTTTAAAATTAAAACTTGTTTTTTTTATTCCACACACACTCTCACTCTTTTCAATATATGGCAAAAGGGGGAGAAAAAGGCCAAAGTTAAGGGATTTTTTGAAAAAGGCCAAACTTAACTTTAAGTTAACAAAAACTTTAAGTTAACAAAACAAGTTAAGGGAATTCTTAACTTAAACACATTTAGTTAACTTGTTTTCATTAACTTAACAAAATGGAAGTAAGGGCCAATATTGAGTAATTTCGGTTACTTAATTATTTTTTAGTAGCAAACATCAAGGGGGAGAGTTAAAACTCTTTCTCAAGTACTCACCCTCGGTCAAGGGGGAGGATTCCTCAAGGGGAGCACTTGAAAAAGAGTTTTTATATACTCCTGCTCATTCATGTTTTTATACTCCTGTTTATTCATGCTTTTAACACTCCTGCTCATTCAGGCATATCTTTTCTTAATGCACTTAATTTTCTTAACTTTGTATGTGGGTTTGCCATAAATCAAAAAGGGGAAGATTGTTGGTGCAGTAGGCACCTAAGTTGAACCTGAGTTTTGATTATAGCAAACGATACAAAGTTAAGCTCATTTTGTTATCTCATGAGCTGAATCGAGTGTGCAGAATATTGCTAACGCTGGAGCTGAAGGCTAGCGACACCCAAAGGAAGCCGCGGTGGTCGGGCGACACTCAAGAGACTTCAGAGGGAGCCGAAGGAATTGAGTGGAAGGTCGGAAACAAAAGCAACACGTAAGGTAAGCTCGTGTGTGCGAGTGTAAGCAAGGTCGTATCCTCTTTACGGGGAAAGACTTAAGCGTAGATCCGACCCAAGACATCTCATAGGTGGTCTAGGTCGAGATCGGATGGTCGATGACCGTCGAAATTATGTTTTTATTGAGCTAACCTTGACTTGCAGCAAGCATCACGATTGCAAATTAGAGGACTCGACGCCACTCAATCGGGCCGATCGCCAAGGTCAAGACTCGATCGAGTAGTCAAGAGTTATCAACATTTTTCAAGGGGTTTTATGCCCATTTGTGATTGGCTAAAGACCCATTCGATGAGGGGCTCAAAGGCTATAAAAGGAGGGCCAAACCTAGGGTTTTTCATCAATTCAAAAGCTTCCAAGTGCTTCCGATACGCTCTGACTCTCCGACATCCCTACGACGAAGCGCTGCCGAGACGACGACTAGAGCTTCAACCTCTAACCATTTAAAGTCGTCGGTAACGAAAGTTCTAAATTGTATTTCAGTTTATTCCTTTTAGTAAAGTTTTCATTATATCGAGGAGAGGGGGAGTGTCCTTCTACCTCGGGCTTTTTGTATCCGTCTAACTCCTACCTCCAACGAGGAGGAGTTCTTTAGTAGTTTGCCCTCCGTACGTGGTCAAGGACCACTAGGGCCTTGGAGTAGTAGTCGTAGGCTACGAACCAAGTAAAAACCCTCGTGTTTTTATTTATTTATTGTTATCTTTCCACTGCGTTTTACTCGTACCTTAACGAACGATTATGAAAAAGTTTTTATCGCTATTCACCCCCCCCCCCTCTAGCGAACCGCATCGATCCAACAGTTGTCACCCCTCGTATCGGCTAAGCAAAGTAGATAGAAAACCAAATACACATAGATATCAGTCTAAACAAATTTCAATTGCAAATTCAAACTCAATAATAGAATTCAATTTGAAGCAGCATGTCATACGCACACAAGCTACTTCCTAATCCTAGAATCGAAGAAACTACTCCATAGATGGGAAAGAAGAAACACAAGGCATGTTCATGTTCGAATACATAGTAGATAAAGTACAAGAACAAGAATTTACAATGCCAATGTGGCCTTCTCTCTGGCATTGAAGTGCAGAACTCGAATCTCCAACGATGTTCTTCCTCCCCGTTGCGAGTTCCCAAAGCTTTTTAGGGATTCGGTGTGTCGTCCCAGCCGTCTTGCCTTCCCCCTAGGGTTTGGGCGGAGCTCTCCTTATATAGACATCACACTGGATGGCTGCGAAATTCGAAAAAAATCCTAGTCGCGTCAATCTGCTTGGCCACCACACGACCGTGTATTTCCACACAGTCAGGTCATGTGTGGCCCTGAGGTGGCCAATTTCGCCCCTTGGACATGACCGTGTGTAGCCACATGCCCTGGTCGTGTCCCCTTCTGCGTCTAGTTGCAAAATGCCCTTCTTTTGCTCTAAAAGTGCCCCTTTTTCCCACGAAATGTTGTCCTGCATGCAAAAGTACAAAGAGCAGACCTCTGAACTAGAAAATAGGAAATGCATGCAAAACAAAGTGACATATGCATGAAACTAACATAAAATGTAATGAGATGTGAGCGAAAACTTCTCCTAAACCCCTATATGTTTTGCTCACATCAAAGCACTTGATGTGCTCCTTGTTCCTCCGGACTTCTGGCATTGGTACCTCCTTTGTCGCCGATTGTGCCTTTCGAGTCTTACGAGTATGACACTTATTTTTATAGTGTCCTCTCTCCCTACACTTGAAACAAATAATATGAAATTTAAAATTTAAGTTTAATTTGTTACCTTGTGAGTCATGATATAAACTCTCCCCCTGAATCCTTGATATGATAGGCAATGTTAGTTACACAAAAAAATGTCCCAAGACTTGGTTTTGGATTAGTAGTGAGGAAGATAATAAATATAAAAAAATGAAAAAAAAATGAAAAGAAAATGCTCAATCGGTAGTTGCACTTAATCTGAGCACCCCCTTTCTAATACCAAATGTTGGATCGAAAAGACGCTAGAGGGGGGAGGGGTGAATAGTGTATTTAAAATTTCCTTTTCTATTTAAAAAACTTCACAGTGGAAACTCGAAAACACAAACAAAAGACACAAAGGCTTTTTTACTTTGTTCACAGCCAACTGACTACTAATCTAAGGCCCTACAATCCTTGATCGCTTTTGAAGGGAAATCAACTAACAAGGTCTCTTCCTTGTTGGAGGTAAGAGATAAAATGATTACACAATATTAAATGGTTGGTAACAACCTTATCGGTCCTTTTAACAATTAAATACACAAATGAAAAACTAAATAATAATTATATCAACAAATGAATGGAAGAGGAAGCTCAGTCGGAGTATCATTGTAGCACAAAGATTCACGGCTAGGGAGCAAGAGCACTTAGAAGCATTGATTCCTAGGGTTTGTGTTCTCCCTTCCTTTTATAGACTAGTGCCTTGGAATAAGTCCTGATCTAGATCCAAATCTCGTGGATCTTATCTTGAGGTGGCACCTTATCTTATCTTGAGGTGGAATCTTTGATCAATAACTCTTTGACCTTATGCTTTAGGCTGATTTGTTGACATCAGTCGACTGCATTCATCATCAGTCAACTACACCATGTCCGTCGACTGGTAATTCCTATCAGTCGACTGCTATAAGGTACTTGCTTGATGTTTCTTCAATATTTCACCTACATTACAAGATTAGCATAGAATATTCAAGCATATTAATAGTGTCAGTACTTTGAATGTCTGATCTCAACTTTGGCATTCCTCCAGAAGCCTTGATCGGATTGATGGCTAGGATTGTCCCCTTACCAAGGATGCATCCTTACCATTGCTCCACACCCGGAGCTTACCTTTACCAAACCCCTGGTCCTCTGATCAGTTGGACTTATCTTCTTAGCTTCTAATCCTACAAACTTACTAAGACCTGCAAGCTTGACACAGAACAATAGATCACAATATAACTTAACTTTGAACCTTTGCGATAATCAAAACTCAAATTTGATTATCTAGTGCCCCTCCACCAATAGGTGGTAGGGGACTCATGGTCGAATTCTTCATCATTTCTGAATGTGGAGGGCTCCTCTTGGTCCAGTGTTGATGATCTATCCTCCCCCTCAATCCTAGAGGTAGAGGCTTCTTTAACCTCTTCTACTTCGGATGTTGAGCACTTCTTAACTTCTGAATCTTCAATCTCTTGTTATGATGAGCTTGCTTCCTTGAAATTCTCATCGTCTTGGACCAAAGTAGATTCTTCATGGAGCTTGACAAGCTTGCTCCACAACTCCTTAGCATTGTTATATTTACCTAACTTAGACAAAATTTCATTAGGCACCAAATTAACTAACATTTTGGTTACCTTGTCATTTGTCTTGGATTTTTGAATTTGGCTTTTTGTCCATTTCTTTTTCTTAAGGAGTCTTCCCTTCTTGTCCATAGGAACTTCGAATCCATCTATCATGACTAACAAATTCTCTATGTCATTTATCAAGAAATATTCCATTCTCCCTTTCCAATTTGCGAAATCATTGCGGTCAAAGAGAAATGGTTGTGCAATGCTATATCTCAATCCATCGTTAAACTCCATTATCCTCTAGTTGTTTGTGCTCTCTCGGCAATCAACCCGGTGAAGAGCGGCCCACTCTGACACCAATTGTTGGGACCGAAATGTGTGCGATAGAGGGAGTGAATAGCGTTCAAACTTGATCTCTTGATTGTGTTTGTCTACAAAGTGTTAATGTAGCAAAAATAATAAACATAAATAACATACAACACACAATCACAAGGCCTATTTTTACGTGGTTCGAAATCCTCGATTTCTACTCCACAATCTATCTTTAGCGATTCTCCACCACTAAAACTTCCTCCTTCTCGGAATCACACCGGAGGTGGAGAAATCTTGTACATATGAGCTTACACAAGAAACAACCAAATATAATATACAAATGAATGAATGAAACAAAAACACTTTACACAAGTGAGCTTTTGATTGTAGTTGATTTGGAAACCTTCTTGATGGCCTGGAGTGCAACAACAACTCCTCGTCGAGAACTCCAAGAATCAACATCGAAGAACTCTTCCGCGTCCTCCTTGTATAAGCTCTGCATCGGCTAATTTTCACCCATCAATCAACTAGTCTTACCCCCAGTCGATTGGTCACTCAATCGTTGTCTCACAATGGCTCAACCCATGTAGAAAACAATTGAGAAGTTGACTGTTCATAGCCATCAGTCGATTGCTTGAGCCACCAATCAATTGGCCAATCGATTCCATGGCTCTCTGTGCGCCTGACCGCTAAAGCCAGTCGATTGCTATAACACAACAGTCGACTATTGTATTGCGGAACACGGTTTCTCAACTTCCCAAGAACCCATCGCCCGAGCACCAGTCGACTGAGCAGTTGACTCAGAGCACTTCTGTTCACTCTTTGATTCATCTAGTCGACTACTTTGTCAAAGCTTTCCCTAGCACTCCATTTCTCAATCACCCAAGTGGCAGCGCCTCACGAGCACCGAGTTGCTCGAGCTCCTGACTCAAGACTTCTTAATCTCGAGTACCCGAGTGCCCCATCGCCTGAGAGCCCACCTTGAAACTTCCTCATCCCGAGCACCGCTCAATTTCCTGAGTCAGATGTCACCCGAGTACCTACGATCGAGCACCTGACTTCCCAAGTTAGGATTTCTATTCCCGAACACTATTCGGTCTGAGCACCACTCACACGCTCGAACACCCATAGTGCCCAAGCAGCTTTCCCTCGTCGCCCGAGCACTCGACTAGTCGACTAGTCCAAACCACCAGTCGACTGCTCGAGCACCTTCCTGAGTGCTGCAAGTTCCTCACTCGCCCGAGCACTCGGCCAGTCGACTGTTCAAGACCACCAGTCGACTGGAACACCTCAACACTAAGGTTTAACGCATCAAGTGCGATCCTCTCATACTTGATACTTACCTTTAGCCTAGACCTAAGCCTTCAAACTTCTTCCATTAGACTCACGCCTTTAGGATGTGATGTGAGCAAAACATATAGGGTTTTAGGAGTAGTTTTCGCTCACATCTCGTAGCATTTTATACTTGTTTCATGCATATCTTACTTTGTTTTGCATGCATTCCCTATTTTCTAGTTTGGAGATTTGCTCGTTGGCCTTTTGTGTGCAAGCAGCATTTTATAGGGAAAATGGCACACTTTCAGAGCAAAAGGAAGACATTTGGCAGGTGGAACGGAAGGGGACACGGCCTAGCCGTGTGAATCCACACGGTCATGTCCAAACCACGGAGTTGGCCACCCCAGCGCCACACATGACCTAGCCATGTGAATCCACACGGTCTTGTGGCACTGGATTATTTCGACGCGATTAGGGTTCTTTCGTGGATTTATGCAGTGTCGGCTTCAAGTCTATAAAAGGGAAGCCACGCCTAAACCCTAGGGGAGAGGCACGATGGCTGGGATAGTACACTAATGCCCTAAAAAGCATCGAAAACTCACAATGGGAAGGAAGGAGACGATGAGAGGATCGTAACCTGTGCTCCGACGTCGAAGAGAAGAACTAAGAGTACTGCAATTTACTTTCTATTCATCTCCTGTATTGTAATGAATTATTTTATTATGTATTGTGTTCGTTCTTTTTTGTCTATGGAGTAGAATCTTCAATTTTAGGATTAGGAAGTAACTTGTGTATGTAGAACATGCTAGATCGAATGTTAATTCTGTTTATTAATTTCTATTCGTAGTTAGTGTTTGTTTGATTTGATGAAGATTTATGTTTTGGTTTTCTATCAATTGTGCATAGCCGATACAAGGGGTGAAAGCCCTTGTATCAAAGATCTAGGAGAACTAAGTAGGAACCTAGTGGTTGTCCTCATCCCCGATAATCGTAAGTAGAGGGGTATAAAGGAGTAGGGAATGGGACACGTTCTGACTCTTCATAGGGATTGATTTGGCATCCTAGTATTGTCTATCTTATCTTAATAAAAGGGACGGCCTGGTTAAGGATAGGTAGTTCCCGATAGAAGCGAAAGCTCATCGAAAAAGGGTATGATGTCCATTCCCTAAGACCCTAATTAGAGAACCAGACAACATTTAATTGGTTAGCATGTTCCATGTTGCACAAGTGAAACTGAAGTCCTAGGATCCCTTTTTGAACCTCAAACCAACCTTCCCTTCCTCCGTGTGACACTGTACTTGAGTTACGACCACCATCAACCTCGTAACCACAACCCTTAGAACTAAACTCTGAACAACAACGTCCACTTATCAATCGGTATCGGTACTCGAATCTCAGTCTCTATGGAATCGATAATCTATTTATTACTTGACGACATTCGTGCACTTGCAGGCGTTGAGCACGAGTACGCACTTTGTGTCCTCGACGGTTTCCATCGCGAGATTTGAGGTCGCGTTTGCGTGCATCAAGTTTTTGGCATCGTTGTCGGGGACTGATTGATTTGATATCGAATCAAAAGTGGATAATTGGATCGGACATAGGTTAGATTCATTTTCTTTCTTTATTTTTATTTTATTTATTTCTATTTTAGATTTTTAATATCTAGATTAAGTTAGATTAATTTTAGTAGTTGCATTGCATCAACCTTTAGTTTAAATTTTCTGCATTTGATTTAGTATTCAGATTAGGTTATTTCTAGTTTTTAAGCAGTAAGTATACTCCTAATTTAGTGGCTCAGTTCTTCGTATGCGTAGACATTTAGGATCAGAAAATCTACTTCCAATAGATCCAGAAATCGAAAGAACCTACCATTGCAGGAGAGATGAATAGAAAGGCATGAAGGATCCAGACGTATATGTGGTAAACTTAGGTAGTCGGCCTTTGCGAGACTATGAAACCCCCAATGCTAGAGGATATAGGCCAAGCATAACTGAACCATCAATCTCAGCCAACAACTTTTAACTGAAACCTGCACTTATACACATGGTCCAACAGAGGCAATTCGAAGGTGTTGCAACTGAAGACCTGAACCGGCACCTAGAGACCTTTTTGGAGATATGCTCGACGATGAAACTCAATGGAGTACCAGCTGACACGATCCGTCTGAGCCTATTCTCGTTTTCACTGCGGGATAAGGTGAATGTTAGGGCAATCTCTTTCCATGATAAGGTTTTGATGTGTGTGGCAAAGGGTTTAAGTTAGGTTGGTATTGTTATTTGATATGTGCGTTGGAGTCTTGCAAGACTTAGTAATTCACACATGGAGCCTTGGCGGGTTCACCCTCACAACCTCGGTCCTTGAGTCGGTGAAGGATGACTTTGTGGAAGTCGTGCGCTTGGAGCATCCGAGGGACCGCCGGACGAGATGACTTGAAGTGAAGCCAAGGAAGCAGACTTCGGAGGCAAGAGACGCGAAGGAGCATTGCATAGTCGTGCGCCTGATGCTGCCGAGGGACGTGGACGTGAACGAAGAGAGCTTCGGCGAGGGACTTCGAGTGAGATGAGAGAATGAGTGAAATGTAAGTAGCTCATTAGGTGAACTTGGTTGAATGGCTGAGTGTCGGAGACTGACCGCAAGGGTTAAGGTTTACCCGACCGCCGGAAGCTCAAACTTATGTTAAGTTTGAGTTTCACACGGCACCAGTCGACTGCCATGTAATGGCAGTCGACTGATCTGAGTCGAGTGTGTTTGACTGGTATCCGACTGATGAGTTTATGCCCAGCAGTCGACTGCCATGGAATGGCACTCGACTGCCAGAGGATGTCGTGGGCACAGAACCGCTCGTAGCTGACTGGGCAGTCGACTACGGAGGCAGCAGTCGACTGGTGAGGTCCATCAGTCGAGTGCCAAGTGTTCCATTGGACTACAACGGTCGGGATCCGACATGTTCGGAGGTCGTTGGAGTGGCGGCAGTCGACTGCCAAGGGCAGCAGTCGACTGGTGGCGGCCAATGGGAAGAAATTAGCCCTCTCTATAAAAAGAGAGGGTGTGGAGCTTTGGGAGAAAAATGTTCAAGTTCTAAATGACCATCCAAGTGCTCCACAAGATTCAAACTCCTTCTCTTAGCTTTCTTTCACATCTATTGTAAAAGAAGGAGTGTGCTTGATTTGTAAAGGTTACCTCCACCTAGCTTGGTGCAAAGGAGAGACCAATAGTGATCGGCTTTGAAGGAGTGATTCACCTCGGACGAATCGATCGGATTAGCGCGAGCCGCGGAACCACGTTACATCTCTTGTTAGCATGCTTGTTTTTTCTTGTATTTCTATTTGCTTGTCTTTATTGTTCTTCGCTGCTTAATCTTTGTAGACGAGCAAATACGACATCCATCATAAGAGGGCTATTCACCCCCCTCTAGCCGGCCAATCGATCTCCAACAAGTGGTATCAGAGCCAAGGAAATCTTGTCGAGGACTAACCGCCACAACAAGCAACATTCAAAATGGCCGGCTCCAACATCCACCCATCGAAGTTCAACGGCGAATTCTCTTGGTGGAGGAAGCGAATGGAGGTATTCTTCGAAACCGACTTTGAAATCCTTTTAATAATGGAAAACGGTTTCGAGTTGCCTAGGAACGAAAATGGGGAGCCATTGGAGAAATCAAGGTGGAGCAAGAGGCAAAGAGAAGAATACTTGGCAAATTCAAAGGCCAAGCACCACCTATACAATGTCCTCCCTCAACAAGAAGTCAATAGGATAGGAGAGTGTGCTAGCACCAAGGAAATGTGGGAGAAACTAATAGAAATCCATGAAGGCACATCCGAGGCAAAGCTAGCAAGGAGAGATGTTCTTCGCTCCCAATTGTCCAATATCAAACTTGAAAAGGGAGAGAAGGTAAAATCCCTACACTCTAGATTTAAGGAAATACTAACCGGTTTAACAAGTGTAGGTGAAAAGCTCTCCAACCGGGATATGGTAATGAAAGCCATAGATGCCTTTCCCCGGTCCTCAAGATGGAGCTCTATGGTGCATTCATTCTACATCTCCAAGAACTTGGAAGTAAGTACCTTGGAGGAGTTCTTCTCAACAATGGAGCTCCACGAAACGAGGCTTGAAGGAATACAAGAAGAGCTAAAAATCCAACCTTCAAGAGGAGTAGCATTCTTGGCAAACAAGGGGAAGAAGAAGATAGAGATCCCCTCCTCCTCCTCCGATGATGAAGCATCCTCATCCTCCTCCATGGATAGCACGGAAGAAGCGTATATGGTAAGGAGGGTAAGGCGTGCTTTAAAAGGTTTTCATTTTAACAAATCAAATGATAGGAATAGAAGACCAAGGGGGAAAATCATTTTCTACAATTGCCAAGGAGAGGGACACATAAGGGACAATTGTCCCCTCCTAAACAAGAGCAAAGAAGAAAATAAAAAGAAAGAAGAAAAGAAGAAGAAAAAGGGGAGCAAGAAAAAGAAGGAAGAGGAGAAGAAGACAAAAGAAAAGGGGAAGACCAAAGCTATAAAGGCAAGGACTTGGGATGACCCATCCTCATCCTCCTCATCATCATCGGATGAGGAGAATGCCTTTGTCACCAATTTGGCCTTGATGGCCTTTGATGACTTGGATTGCTCCTCCACCGAAAATGAAGAATCAAGCTCAAGTGGAGAGAGCTCAAGTGAAGGGGGAGCCTCCTCTACCTCCTCATCTGAAGAAGAAGAGGACATGGAAACTATGGTAACAAATCTCTCACCCCATAAGATAGTTTCCATGATTTCTAGCTTAACTAAGGATCTATTTAGAGCCAAGAAAAAGAACAAAAGCATGCTTGACCAAATTAAGGAATTAGAGCAAAAATTAGAAAAAGCATGTTTTAGTGATAATGATGATGATGCTTGCTCACATGATAATTATATGCCATTAGATGTAAGTGATGCATGCATAGAAGAAAATAGGGCTTTAAGGGAAAAGGTAGACTATTTAACCAAAGCCCTAGAAAAGTTTACTATTGGCTCAAACACCTTGAACATGATCATAGGGAGCCAAAGAGTTAGCTTCAACAAAAAAGGCCTAGGATACAAAGAAAAGAAAAACGAAAAGGCCTACAAATGCCTAATTGCTAGGGGACAAGATAAGAAGAAAGTAATAGCTAGGAAATGGATTCCCAAGGAGTATTTAGTGAACCCCATAGGCAAAAATCTATTTTGGGTTCCAAAATCCATCCTTAAGGGTTAGGAAAACCTTAGGATAGTCAACCGTATGCAATTAACCTATATCATATTTTGGTTGACTTAGGATGGCGGGACAACATTTTTAGAATAGTGTTGGGTGATGATAACGTGCCCATAAATAGATAATAATGCTTAAATCATGATGATTAATGTAATTGCTATGTATATTTGCAATCATGATTTATGATATTGATATTTGGCACATAATCATGAGAAATAGGTTTAAATCATGTTTTAGATGATATTTTGCTTATAATACCTAATGCATGATTATTAATTGATGAATACATTAGTTTCATGATCATAATGTAGAATTAATTGATATATGCCTTTATGATCATGAGGATTGTTAGGTTGATACTTAACCTTGATAGAATTGTATGATTATAATGGTTAAGTATATACAAATACCCCCTAGGATGCATCTCACACTCACCATAGGCTACTTTGATTGAAAACTTAGCATGGGTGAGATGTTAGGATGATACAAATGTCCACTAATGCCTATGGCATTTAGATGGTCATTTAAGGTATCAAAATAGCAATAATAGACCAATCATGGGGAAGGCTTATGTTTAATTCATAGACATATTGCCCAAAGATCATGGTTGGATATTTCATATGTTTTCAAAACAATTTCTTACCCTAAAATCTATGTATTCATGTTTTGAAACAATTGGATGCAAAACTAGGTAGTTAACTTGATACTAGAATGATCAAAAACCTAGTGGTTTTTAAAGCTTTTGGATTTTTGGCAAAAACAAGAAAATATAATGAATTTTCATGAAAACCTATTTTTCATTAATATATATACTTAAAACAAATATGTTCCTCAAATTTCATGATTTTTTGAATTTTTTGGAATTTTTAATGCAATTCTGAAATTCGCCCAGAAAATCAGAATTTTGGAATCCATTGTGTCAGTCGACTGCCATACTGATAGCAGTCGACTGCTCACCTGAAAAACAGCCCAATATGTTCTAATTTCAGATTTTAATCATGTTTTTGGTGTTCTCTTTCTATTAGACCTGATGCCATGAGTTTATAAATTAGGATTAATCTTTTTGATGGTGTCAAAGGGGGAGAAATGTATGTTTAAGTAACGAGGAATATATTTTGGGGGAGAAATGATTATGCTTATGATAGGGGGAGAAAATTTTTATGGGGAGTTTCATGGATTAAGGGGGAGTTGCATGTTGCTATATCATGTTTATGTTTACATGCCTTCTTACCTTAGAATTTTCATCAAATGTTTTTACCAAACTTAAACGGATTGCCACACATCAAAAAGGGGGAGATTGTTAAGGCAATCTCTTGCCATGATAAGGTTTTGATGTGTGTGGCAAAGGGTTTAAGTTAGGTTGGTATTGTTATTTGATATGTGCGTTGGAGTCTTGCAGGACTTAGTAATTCGCACATGGAGCCTTGGCGGGTTCACCCTCACAACCTCGGTCCTTGAGTCGGTGAAGGATGACTTTGCGGAAGTCGTGCGCTTGGAGCATCCGAGGGACCGCCGGACGAGATGACTTGAAGTGAAGCCAAGGAAGCAGACTTCGGAGGCAAGAGATGCGAAGGAGCATTGCAGAGCCGTGCACCTG
The DNA here is from genome assembly GCA_025175895.1 of Wurfbainia villosa. Classification (NCBI taxonomy): domain Eukaryota; kingdom Viridiplantae; phylum Streptophyta; class Magnoliopsida; order Zingiberales; family Zingiberaceae; genus Wurfbainia; species Wurfbainia villosa. The sequence goes on along the minus strand of CM046000.1, from coordinate 27,150,613 downwards.
ATGCTGCCGAGGGACGTGGCCGCGAACGAAGAGAGCTTCGGCGAGGGACTTCGAGTGAGATGAGAGAATGAGTAAAATGTAAGTAGCTCATTAGGTGAACTTGGCCGAATGGCTGAGTGTCGGAGACTTGACCGCAAGGGTTAAGGTTTACCCGACCGCCGGAAGCTCAAACTTATGTTAAGTTTGAGTTTCACACGGCACCAGTCGACTGCCATGTAATGGCAGTCGACTGATCTGAGTCGAGTGTGTTCGACTAGTATTCGATCGATCGCCATGGAATGGCAATGACTGAGGATGTCGCGGCACAAAATCGCTCGAGCCGATCGGGCGGCCGACTACGAGGCAAAGAATCGACGGTGAGGTCCATTAGTCAACTGCCAAGTGTTCCGTTGGACTACAACGATCGAGATCCGACATGTTCGGAGGCCGTTGGAGTGGCGGCAGTCGACTGCCAAGGGCAGCAGTCGACTGGTGGCGGTCAAAGGGAAGAAATCAGCCCTCTCTATAAAAAGAGAGGGTGTGGAGCTTTGGGAGAAAAATGCTCAAGTTCTAAACGACCATCCAAGTGCTCCACAAGATTCAAACTCCTTCTCTTAGCTTTCTTTCACATCTATTGTAAAAGAAGGAGTGTGCTTGATTTGTAAAGGTTACCTCCACCTAGCTTGGTGCAAAGGAGAGACCAATAGTGATAGGCTTTGAAGGAGTGATTCACCTCGGACGAATCGGGATCGTGGATTAGCGGCGTAGCCGTGAACCACGTTACATCTTCTTTGTTAGCGTTTGTATTTTTGTTTATCGCTTTGTCTTTATTGTTTATGCTTCCGCTTGCGCTAACGATTGTGTAAACGAGAAAACGAACGAGAGAATTTCGACATCCATCGTAAGAGGGCTATTCACCCCCCTCTAGCCGGCCAATCGTTCTCCAACAGTGAAGACATGGCTCCACTCCCTTCCTTCAGAAAGCATCACCATGTGGGAGCAATGTGAGCAGCAGTTCTTAAAAAAAAATCCCACCAGGTAAGACTGCATGTGCTACATAATCACTAGCTTCTGCCAGAAAGAAGGGGAGTCCTTGTTCAAAACCTGGGATCGCTACAAAGGGTTACTCTACGAATGCCCACATCATGGTCTTGAGAGGTGGCGGTGATCCACATATTCTATAATATGATCACGTATGCCACTAAGGTGTCCCTCGATTCTGCTACAGGAGGATCAATAATGAATAAGACTATCGAGGAAGCAGAGGTGCTGATAGAAGAGGTGGCTCAGAACCACCATCAATGGGCTTCTGAGCGTAGTCACCCAGCGCCTGCAGTCGGTCAATATGTTGTCAACTCCATCGACCACTTAGTGCCAAGAATGGACATGCTATGTAGACGGTTTGACTCTATAACCCTTGCATCTGCATGTGCGACCAATAATGTTGGAGAAGGAGAAACAGTGTATCAGGAGGACCACTATGGAGGGTGGGGCAGCTATGAAGGGCAAATTGAGCATGTCGATGCGGTTGACAACCACAATCAAAGGCCAAAAAACCCATATTCTAGCACCTACAATCCCGGATGGAGGAACCACCCAAACTTTTCCTATAGGAATAATTTGGGGAATTTCCAACAATCGAGAGAATATGGGCAACAACAGGGCAGCGGGCAGCAACCACCCAAATATAGACTGGAACTGATGATTGAAGATTTTATTGCTACCCAAACAAAGGCCAATGTAGAATTCCAACGCCAACATCAGAGATCTAAAGAGGCACTTAGGGAGTTGAAGTCCTCTATCGATGGGCTTACAAGCCGCACAAAAATGTTGGAAACACAAGTGGCCCAAATAGCCTAGACCGTATCGCAGACCATGGATAGCTCTCCACCGTTAACCGAGCAAAACCAGGTTAAGGAAGAGCGAATATACAGTGAGGGAATAGGACATAAAAAATAGATTTGTTAGGAGGTGTGCAGCCAAGATTTTGACTTTACCAAACCAAGCTGAAATTGAAGATAAAATCCCACCCAAGCTGGAGGACCTTGGTGAATTTGTTATACCCTGCATGATTTATGGTGAGATCTTCGATGAAGCAGTGTGTGATCTAGGGTCATCAGTTAGTGTGATGCCCTACGCATCCTACTTGGAGATGGGACTAAGTGGTATACAATCGACGGGCATGGGTATTCTCATGGTGGACGATACGATCAAGGAGCCCGTTGGCATGTTAGAACATGTACCTTTAGTGGTTGAGAATTTTTTCATACTCACAGATTTTATCATACTGGACATAGGACCAAACCCTTAGAATCCCATCATTTTAAGAAGACCCTTTATGGTGACCGCGGGAGCATGCATAGACGTGAAGGCACATAAAGTCTCCTTGGAGGTAGATAACGAGATCATCATATTCAACCTATCAAAGTGTAACCATCCCTTTGCAAATGGGTATAATTCGTGCAGGATAACAACTACTTTACCAGAAGATATAGATTTCGAGACAAATGAAGGGAGGTTCACAGGGTCGTCGGAGCCAAGTTAAGATGATGGAGTATGGTCGAGCTAAAAGTCCTTAAACAAAGTGTTTCTTGGGAGGCAACCCAAGTTTAGTCTTTAGTTGTTTTAATTTTATTGCATTCATTTGTATAATTTATACTTTGATTTATGGTCATTTATGTTTTTGCAAATAGTTTTAGGACTAGAAAGAACTTGCTAAGTAGAAATAAAAATCATTTTTGAGCCTACATGGTGGGGCGTGTGGGAGAATTCGGACCATGGTGCGCTCTGGGAGAGAAACAAGGGGGCACCTGGCTAGGCCATGTGTTTACACATGGTTGTGCCCCATCTGACTCATCTCCCAGCGGTGCACACGCCCAAGCCATGTGTTTACACACGGTCGTGCCCCATCCGACTCATCTCCCAGCGGCGCACACGGCCAGATGCAAAGGCAGCGATGGGAGGAGCAAAGCACCTATGTGCAGGCAGAGTTTCAAGGCTTATGGGAGCACTTCCAGCAGGCCGAGAAGTTCTACGATGAGGCCTATATCTATTTCCAAGATAAGGTTGCATATCGCCAGGAGGTTCGATAGCACATGCGTGCCCAGCAGGCACAGTGATCCCGGGAGGAGGAGGAGCACAGAGCAGCCGCTGCATCCACTAGCTCTCAGATCGACTACATGTACAGGTGGCATAAGCGGCTGAGCACTAGGTTTTCTCAGGAGCCTGACATGACGAGATTGTCGGACTTTCCACCTAGCCCACCGTATTAGAGGTATTGTTTCATACAAGTCTGAGGGGCACCCCAAGTTTTGATATGTTTTGTTTCTAGCAGTACTTTCTGTTGGGTTCCCATGGCACCGACGTGAGTGTTATGTTCGAACACATTTCGTAAACATGCACACAGCGGAAGCAAAAACAAGTAATAAACTATTTATTACAACACACATACCACACGCATGCAATGATACAACTTGTGTAGACATAATTGACATTTCAAATTTTGCAATGAAAGGAAATTTATTCTAGTTATACCTGATGAATCACGTGTAGCGGGAATGACATCAACCGTAGCGACTCTTGCTAGAACCGCCTCTATTCGTATCCATGCCGAGTATCGTTTGGATAGCTTCACAAAGCCACAAGCCCCGACTTCATGAAAGGTACTAGCCTCATGTAGAAGTCGTTGTGATCCGAGAGACGATCACAATCCGAATCAAATTCGGATCTAAAATCGAGTTCCATGAACTCACTTCTTGGAAGCGGTTTTCGTCAACCAATTGACAAAAACTTAACCCTCCACCTATAAGGATTGCTGGAGATCCAATCCCCGGCAAGTAAGTCGCTGTCGAAGTGCAAAACGTCGACCAAACAACCTCTCCACAAAGAGGAGAACAAGCTGTCCAAAACTGGACAGCTTGTTTAGGTGGAAGAGATGGTCGGCCAAGGCTTGGTTGGTTGCTCCTTGGTCACCATAGCCCAATGGAGGATCGCCGGAGGAGTCTCCAATGGCTGGTGGATGGCCGATGGCAAGGAGGAAGTGGCGGCAGCAACTTGGGTAGTAGCACAAGGTTTGGGCAGCAAGGACTCCCTCTTTGTGTTGGGCGGCAAGAAGCAAAGAGGCAGAGAAGAAGTGGGCGGCAACTCCAAAATAACTCTCTCTCTCTAGGGTTCCACAAAACCATTAAGCCATATTTTTATAGAGAGCATATTCTCCTAATGGTTATTGGTTCATAACTAAAACCCGTTAACCCGCTCCAACAACTTAAGTTAAAATAAACCAAACCGCGTTGGTCAATTTTAAGTTAAAACGAATCAAACCAACTTTGGTTCATTCGTTTAAAACAAACCAAACCACTTTGGTTTATTTTTCCACCATTGGATTAGAACCAAACCGATTTGGTTCATCCATCATGTCTTCATAAGACTCGGTCCATCCATGCTTCCGATGCAACTAAAACAATTTCATACTCGCTCTTTGTTTGGTCCAACCAAACCAAGTCTCTCTCGATCTGAGAATCCTATTCTCAAGCTCGTTTTAAATCCTTCGGAATATGCTCGTTGTGCGTGTGACCAAATAGGTTCTCAGTTTATGTTGGTTGTCTATAATTAACCATTAATTATAGAACGATCATGAGTGGCACCTAGTAATAAATCATGATCCCCAATTAACCAGAAAATCAACGGTTGATCCCAGAACCTTTTTTTGAAACCCTTCAGTAACTATAATGAATCGTGCTCCATTCCCTTCACTCATCTTATCTTGGTTCAGGACATGGTCTATTGTGTCAGTCCCCATGGTCTATTGTGTCAGTCCCCACTAGGCTGACTACGTCACACCTAACCCAAGTATTTACTTCCTCGTCCTACGGATTCTAGTTACTGCACATGTATCCAAGAGTACCATACTCTAAACATGTAATGCTTTGGCCAAAGACTTTAGTAACAATCTGACAAGATGTCATAGGGTATACATCTCCTCACAAGGAGTGGTGAATCCTCTGTTGCCTATTGAAACACCTTCGAACACTTCGATGCCCAATCATCCTGAGTCCACATCTCTTCGGAGATGCTTACTTAAGATGTCAAAGCATAAGTCTCCGTGACTAAGAAGAATTGAATACCTCAAGTCGAAGGAATATCACACTTAAGCTACAGTAAGGACTTCATTGACATATCTGTATATGTAGAGAACCATATGAAGTCTTACAGCTGGTCACTCCAATGAACTAGTTACCATAACTAGCATCCATGATCAACTTTGGACATCCCAATGTCTCCAGCCAGTAAGAAACAGCTGCTTGGATAAACCAAAGAGTACACCTCGTGCTAGTCTCAACAGAATTGATGGCGTCCGAATGCATCAATTCATCGACTTGGGATAATTTCAATACATCACAATTACACATGTAGAGATACTCACTAGTTGTGATCCAATCACAAATTCTCTCATGCAGTGAATCGTATTACGGACATTCAGTAAATGAGTTTGAGGTCCAATCAAATACATGAAAACATGTATACTCAAATAATGAATCTTCATTTATCAAATAAATGGTACAACCATAAGACGATTGTCTTAGGACACATCTCATATATTACTAACAAACTCCCACTTGGCCTAATGCCAATCGCCACGATATCCGATACCATAAGCTCTAACATGGCCCTCAAACTTACTTTGTGGTAAGGCCTTAATTAAAGGGTCCGTTAAGTTCCTTTCGGTGGGAATCTTCTCAATTTGTATTTCCTTTCTACTGATGATCTCTCTGATTAGATAATAGCGGCGAAGCACATGTTTGGATCGTTGATGAGACCTTGGCTTTTTTGCCTGTGCAATCGCTCCATTATTGTCGCAGTAGACTGGTATTGCTTCAACAATGGTTGGAACCACACCAAGTTCAGAGACGAACTTCTTGATCCAAACCACTTCCTTTGCTGCTTCCGAAACTGCAATGTATTCTACCTCAGTGGTAGAATCTGCTACAATGTCTTGCTTGGAGCTTTTCCAACTTATTATGCCTCCATTTAAGGTGAATACGTACCCAGACTAAGACTTGGAATCATCCTTGTCTATCTGGAAGTTGGCATCCATATACCCACGTATTACCATATCACCTTCTCCATATATTAGGAACACATCCTTAGTTCTTCTCAAGTACTTAAGGATTATCTTAACAGCCGCCCAATGATTCATTGCTAGATCAAACTGATATCTACTCGTGACACTTAAAACATATGATACATCGGTCCTTGTACATAACATAGGATGCATGATAGATCCTATTGCGGATGCATAGGCGATCTTACTCATGCAAATCCTCTCGTCTTCTGTGCGCGAACACATAGACTTCGAAAGGTGTACCCCATGCATGATGGGTAGTAAACCTTTCTTGGATTCTAACATGCTAAACCTTTTTAGAACTCGGTCTATATAAGTAGACTGTGAAAGACCAAGCAACCGTTTTGATCTATCTCTATAGATCTTAATCCCGAGGATGTAGGTTGCTTCTCCCAGGTCTTTCATGGAGAATGTTTTGGATAACCAAATTTTAACTGACTGTAAGACAAGCACATTACAAAGACGTACGCTTGGTGCATCCGAGGGACCGCTGGATGGGGAGCGAATGGAGTGAGGCCCAAGGGAAGCATACTTCGAGGGCAAGAGACGCGAAGGATGGCACTGTGAAGTCGTGTGCTTGGCGCATCCGAGGGACGTAGGCCGAGGGAAGAGAGCTTCGGTGGGGAACTCCATGAGAGGATGAGGTGGACTTGGCCAAGTGGCTAAGACTGAGTGTCGGAGGCTCAAACGTGAGGTTTGAGGGTTTACCTGATGGTCGGATGCTCAAACAACTTGGTGTTTGAGATTTTACCCGACATCAGTCGACTGGCATAGGTGACAGTCGACTGCTCCAAGTCGACTAGGGTTAGACTGGTGTTCGACTAACCAAGGTTTGGCCGAGCAATCGACTGTCGAGGGATGGTAGTCGATAGACAACACCATTAATCGACTGATGAGGGAGATCAGTCGACTAATCGAGGTGTTTGCAGCCACAGAAGGTCTTCCAGTCGAGTGATCGCGATGACCACTCGACTGATGGGATCGTCAGTCGACTGATGGGCATGATCAGTCGACTGATGATGGATCCGTTGGCTTTTGGCCAGCATGGATCAAGCCATTATGAGACAACGGCTATAGGACCAGTCGACTGATGGTCACGATCAGTCAACTGATGGGCACGGAATCAACTCGATGCAGGTTATAAATGGAGCACGAGATGGAGGATTTCGCCAAGACTTTTGGGAGGATTTTGAAGGGAAATTGCTGCTGCATTCCAGTCCTTTAAGAGCAAACAAAAGCAAGCAACAAGCAAGCGATCAAAGCAAAAGTTTTGTAAAGTGTTCTTTACTTGTATTTCTTCTTGTATTTGTATTTGCTTGTATTACTTAGTGTAATTGCTTATCCGAGGTTTCTCCACCTCCGACGTATTATCGAGAAGGAGTTTAGTTAGTGTCGTGCACATTAATAGAGCTAGTTGAGCTCGCCCCGTGGAGTAGGAACCATTCAGTTCCGAACCACGTATATCGTGTGTTATTTGCCTGTGTTTGTGTTGTTGTTAGTATTTCTATTTTTTTCTATTGTTTCCGCTGTGCTAATGACAATCGTAGATAAGCAACGCACGACAAACGATCGTATTCCACCGTATGACAATTGAGGGCTATTCACCCCACTCTAGCCGGCCACCGATGGTCCAACTTAGTCAACCATCAAAATCTCCCTCGAGTCAAACTCGAGTCTGGTCAATCATGACTCAGGTCGATTGCACCAACAATCTCCCCAAAACATTATCATACATCAATGTCAAACATCAAAACATCGCTCGAGTCAAACTCTAGTTCGGTCAATCGTGACCTGGGTCAATTGCACCAACAATCTCCCCCTTTTTGATGTTTGACAAAACTGCATACCTTTGAGTTAGAACACTAACTCAAATCTTCTTACCAATTATCCCAAATTAGTAATCCCATAAATTCTCCCAAACATTTTCCCAAACATTCTCCCTCTTTTTGACTAACATCAAAAAGGTATCTCTAAGGAGATCAATGTCTCATGTCCCAATGAGATCTTATAATCTCTCCCTTGGTCCAAAAATACCTAGGATGCCTATAATCTTCCTAGTGATAAGTCTCATATCACTCAAGAGAGACAATCCTACAAACTCTCCCAATTTCCAAATTGGGTATCTTAAAATTCTCATTTTCCCCCTCATGAGGAAAAATACCATCCATCATCCCATGATGGATACCTCCCCCTAAAGGCTTGCTCCCCCTTGACCATTGCACCAACAATATCCTTGGGAAGTCACTAAGTCAATAGAAACTCTAAACCATCAAAAATAAGGTCTAAAGTTCAACATTGAACTTTCCCATACCTTAAATTTGATACATCACCCTAACAACTCTCCTAATCCATATCCAATGGATTTTCACCCTTTATAATACTTCCCAAAGCATATCCTAGGGTTAGGAGTGGTTAGAGAACTTTACCGTAGCTGAAAACGGGCTAAACAACCTTGTTTTCCCCGAAATTAGCCTGGCAGTCGGCTCTATCAGAGATCAGTCGACTACCATGCCAATCAGTCAACTGCCAACAAGGGCAGTCGACTAATAACTGAAAAATTAGAATTTCGGTTATCAGAAATGAAATTCAGAAAGGTATAAGTAATTCTACGTATATTGAAAAATCATGAAAATTCATACGTATATTACTTATAAGCAATACAATGGGTGAAAAATGTTAGAAAAATATTTTACCTATAAAATAGTGAAATTGACACAAAGTTCAAAAATGAAGGACTTCAATATTTGAGCTCACTTTGTATCAACTTCATCAATGGTGATTGCTATCAAAAGATAGACTTCACCAAGGTTTTCTAAAATGATTGTAAAATGTTTTTGAAAACCTATATTGGATCATGTTCCTTGAGCTCAATGTATATGACTTGTACACTAGCTTTCCCAATGATCCACAACTAATATAAGATGAGTTTTGGTTCATCTAGATGCAAAAAACTATGCACCTTGAACTCAACTCATATCCTAGCATCTCACATGTATCTAGAGTGTATCAATATACATACATGTCAATTAGATGTGAGATATGGGTTTTGGTTTATCTTAAACTAAGGCCTCATGCATTTTCTAAGGTAACACTACTTGATTCCCTTATAAATAGGACTTCAAGTCATTCCATTGTCCTTAACTCAATTTTAATCAAATTAAATGCATAAATGATCATGGTATAAATGATAACATAATTAAGCATGGCTAATAATCATGATGTCATGGCATATGATGGAATCTAAGCATACATGCCATTTAGCCTTAATCTTAAACATGATCATGACATATTAAATGATTAAAAATAGATATGATGTCATGGCATGTTATATGGCAAATCAAGCATGGAAAATAAAATATAATGTATACAATACCTAAAATTTTAATATTAATTGTCATTTGATATTATTTTGTCCATTTTGCCATATTATTAATGATTTCCCAAAGTGTGTCAAAAACCCAAAATGGCACACCTTAAACTCTAAACCTAAATTGTGCCAATTTGATTGATTTTTCATAATTCCAAAAATATATTGGCATATCCTAAAATCTTTTAGGATATAAGATCAAACTTATTTCCAAGATACCCATAACCTTGGAAATGACCTAAAGTGCCACCTTTACTATGGTTAGGTTAACTACCCATCCATTCAATGTTGGCACACCTAAACCCATTTAGCGTGAATCGATCATGCTCTTAAGAACCCAAAACCTATTTGAGCTCCTAGGGTTTATTAGGTATTCCTTAGGAATGACCTCCCTAGATACCCTCCTAATGACCCTCCTAGGCTTAGAAGCCTTGGTCATTTGGGTCTTACCTAGGTTGACTCTAGGGGTAACTCCCCTTGCAACCTTCTTAGTGGCTTCCCTAGGTTTCCTTGAAACCCTAGCCACTAGGCATACACCTTGGTTATTCTTAGGGATAACTTCCCTAGTAACCTTTGTCTTCCTAGACCTAGTTTGTGTTCCATAATCAAATGGAACACTATGGTAAGCCTCCTTAGGCTTAGATTTGTGACTCAAACCTTTCTTGCCTTTGGATGACTCTTGTCTCTTAGGCCCTAGGTGTTGACTCTTTGACCTAGATCCTTGACTTTGACCATTTGACCCTTTTATTTGGTTTTATATAATCCTAAGGGTCTTTTCCATTTTCTCAAGCCTTGACCTCAAGGCTTGATTTTCCTTTTCTAATTGCCCAATTTTTGAATTTTGATTTAATCTTTGGGCATTGTTCTTTCTAGGCATATGCCTAGTCCATTTGGGATTAAAACCTAGGTGGTCTTCTATTTTCTTGATAGATTCCCTAGGTAAGATTTTTCTAGGGACATTAGTCCCAAATTTCTCCTTATTGTTAAAATGGAAACTCTTAGCTCCTAGGCAAAAATATTTGTTATTTCTAGCATGTTTTTCATGATAAATAGCAAGATTACTCCTAGCATGCTTTTGCCTAAAAATTAAAGTAGAAGTATTATTGAATTTTACCTTAGGGTTTACCTTAGACACTCCCCCTACATGTGTAGCTCCCTTTTGAGTCTTTTTCTCCCCCTTTGGGCATTGACTCCGGTAGTGTCCCAGTTGTCGGCATTTGAAGCAAATGACATGCTCCTTGCTCTCGATTGTTGGGGGATTGGCATCCTTGACTTTTTGCATCGGTGGAGTCTTCTTGACCCTTTTAGGACACTTACTCTTGTAGTGTCCGGATTCCCTACACTCAAAACAAATTATATGATTTTTATTTAAACCTACATTGTTTGAGTTACCTAGGTCCGTGGTGGAAGCCGGAGTTGCTTCTTCACTTCTTCCAGAGGTTGAAGCGACTTCTTGCTCTTGCTCCGGTGTGGGAATTCTCTCCTCCCCCTCAATCCTAGAGGTGGAGGCTTCTTCCACCTCTTCTTCCTTCTCGGAGGTTGATTCTCTATCAACTTACGAATCCTCACTTGCTTATGAGGTTGATGTGCTTGCTTCCTCGGTCTCTTCCGATTGAGCCGATGAGCACCCTTGTCCTTTGGGCTTCTCATGGAGTCTTGCCACTTGGCTCCATAGCTCTTTGGCATCCATGTGTTCACCTAAGTTACACAAAATGACATTAGGAAGCAAATCAATAATAAATTTTGCTACCTTCTTATTTTTCTCGAATCTTTCGAGTTGTTCCTCACTCCATCTCTTCATCTTGAGGAATCCTCCCTTGGGTCCTCTAGGGTATTGGAATCCTTCCATTAGGATAGACCACTCCTCAAAGTCTCTCATCATCAAGAAATCTTCAATTCTTTTCTTCCATTAGTTGAAACCTTCTCGTCCATAGAAACCATAAGGAACCAGTGTGTTGATATCCCATCCATGTGTTTCTTGAAACTCCATCTTCTTCCTCTTCTCCCTCTAGCGTCTTGGCTCTGGGTTGTTAATCCGTAGAAGAGCCCCAGGCTCTGATACCAATTGTTGAGGATTCGGTAACCGCTAGAGGGGGGGTGAATAGCATTTTGGATGCGTCGATGGAATTTGATCATGTTTGTCTCTACAATTTATGTTAGCACAGCAGAATATATAGCAATAACAAAATAAGACAAACACAATTCACAATGCAAAATATAACGTGATTCGGAACCGAATGGTTCATACTCCACGGATTGGGCTCTAAAAGCCCTAGCAATGCAAACACACACTACTAATCACAAATACTCCTTCTCGAAACAATCCGAAGGTGGAGAAACCTCTTACAAGATATTACAACAGTAATACAAGTAAACAACAAGCAAATATAAATGAATACAACAAAAAAAAGCCAAGAACACTTTACAACAGTCTTTTGAAAGCTTGCCTGTTGATTGCCTTGAACTAGCCTTGAAGACCCTGATTTGCAGCAATAGGTCGCTCCAAATCGTCCAAGAAAATCGTTGCAAAAATCCCTCTTCCAAGCTGCTTTTATAACCTGCAATCGGGCTAGATTTTCACCTATCAGTCGACTGCATAGGACCATCAGTCGACTGATGCCACTGTTGTCGTGAGACAACGGCTACATCCAAGCTGGAAAAATCCAACAAATACACCATCAGTCGACTGTTGTCTCAATCAGTCGAGTGGTCACATCGATCACTCGACTAAAGAACCTTCTGTGCCCGAAATCCCGAGCACTAGTCGACTGATCACTAGATCAGTCGACTGCTGGAGCCAGTAGTCGACTGCCCACCTCTGCCAATCGACTACTAGAGCACTCCCCGCAGTCAAACTCTGGTTGACTCACACCGGTCGACTTCCACATGGTACCAGTCGACTGATACACCTAAAATATGAGGTTTTAACCCAAGTATGGTACCCCCATACTTGCTAGATCACCTGTAACCTAGACCTAAGCCTTCTAGCCACCTCCGTCAGCCTCGCGTCTATCGGATCCCTCCAAGTCATTCATGACTTGTTCATCCATATGCTAGCCTTCAGGTGCTTCCATCAGCTATGTCATGCTAACGGTGTCTACACCGTCAAGGCACATTGGACATACGCTGCCAAGACTCCGCTTGGACTTTACGCCGCCAACCATTGGACTTATGCTGCCAAGACTCCTGTTTGGACTTTACGCTGCCAATATCAAACCCCTTGGACTTCTCAAATGGCAAGACTCAAGCTTGGACTTTCCCTTGCCAACCCATGTTGGACTTTCCATTCCAAGACCCATGCTTGGACTTTACATGCCAAGTACTCAAGACTTGGACTTTCTATGACATGGTCAACCCTAGTCAACCATCAAAATCCCCCTCGAGTCAAACTCGAGTCCGATCAATCATGACCCGAGTCGATTGCACCAACAATCTCCCCAAAACATTATCAGACATCAATGTCAAACATCAATGTCAAATCTTCATGTCAAACATCAAAACATCACTCGAGTCAAACTCGAGTCCAGTCAATCATGACCTGGGTCGATTGCACCAATAGATACTCAGTGTGGATACTGATAGAGGCAATAGATACTCAGGGTTGCTACAGTTGATGTCATTCCCAATACACGTGATACGTTAGGTATAACTAGAATAAATTTCCTTTTATTGCAAAATTTAAAATAGCGATTATGTCTACACTTGTTGTATCCTCCATGCGTGTGGTGTGTGTTGTAATAAAATTAGTTTATTGCTTCTTTTTACTTCTTCTGTGTGCATGTTTACGAAACATATTCAAACACACACCTACGTCGGTGTCGAGGAAACCCAATAGTGGTATCAGAGCCCGACTGTGTTCCGACATAATCATAAAATTATTTTACGATCGTCATAATTGTATTTTTGGAAATTTTCTACTTTTGGAAAGTTTAGAAGTAATTATGGAAATTTTAATTAGTAAAGAAATTCAAATTGAAAATTTTCTAATGTGATTAGGAAATTACAATTTAGGAAATTTATTTCCTAAATTAAATTTGAATTTCCTTAATTAATATTTTCCATAAATAAAATATGTGATTAGATTTAGAAATATATTTCCTAATTTAATCGAGATTTGATTTGAGGAATCAAATCTCAAACATATTTTATTTCCAAAAATAGTTATGACAAATAAGGAAATTTTTGTACATGTCATAATTGTATGTCATGTAATTACATTAAGATGCATATCATTATGTTATGAGTGTCGTGACATGTAAATGCATTAGATGCACTTATGTATGCCATGTGTGTCATTCCATGTAGATAATAGTTATTTGCATGAAAAGAATGATGAGACCACAAAACCCTTATATAATATTAAAGCCTACACTTTCCATTAATATGATTAGAACCAGAGTTTTGTTTCTTGTTTGGGTTGTTGGACTCTCTCCAATCCCAGCTTGAACCTAAACATGTTCAAACCATGGAACAGTTTAATTCTAATATGGTAAGAGTCAGAGGTCAATCGTTAGCTTGGGTTGTTGGACTCTCTCTAAGCCTGGCTAATTGGTTAAATGCGCTCTAACCATATTAAAACCATTTTGCGATTAATGGGTCGGCTTTAACTTGGAGCATCGGTTTGTTGGACTCTCTCCAAGGTCGATGTGAAGGGAGGTGAAGTTGGGTGTCATGCATATGATGCATACTTGTTGATGTGTTAACAACTCAATGTATGTGTGAACATTCAATTAGTTGATAGCACATTGTGATAGTTGCATATATGTGATATGCAATTGGTATACTTGATACCTACCATCGTAGCTAAGAATGGCTTGTTGGACTCTCTCCAAGGTTGTTCTTACCTATGTTGGATATCAGCCCATTTGGAGATGGACCTACAATCTCCAGAATTGATTTTAGGGGTTTTTGAATTCGGAAAAATGAATGGGAACTAATAAATGTATGTTTTTGCATTTTAAAATCATCTTTCTCATTTATGCTCGATTTGTATGTCTAGGTTAATCACTTGATCATGATGTCTTTGAATTTGCGTTCCATTTTGGATTTGAATAAATTGACTGGGCCGAACTTCTTGGACTGGCTTAGAAACTTGAGAATTGTTCTTAAGGCTCAAAAGCTTGCGTATGTCCTCGAAGCGCCTCTTCCCGCCCGTCCTAGTGATGATGAAACTCCAGACCAATTGTTGGTCTATCAGAAACATATGAGTGATTCTGAACTAGTGAGTTGCATCATGCTAGCCGCGATGGTACCCGAGCTACAGAAGTAGCATGAGCATATAGATGCTCATACTATAGTCTTTCATTTTTATGAGTTGTTTGATGAGCAAGTGAGATTCGAAAGGTTCGAAGTCTCTAAGCTCCTCTTCACCTCTGAGATACAAGAAGGTTCATCTGTGGTACTACTCAATATGTTGAAGACTGTGGAGCCTTTTGTGAAGCATGAGCAAGAGACGGTGCTGTTAGTTGATTCCTCGAAGAAAGGTTCTAAGAGGAAGTCAAAGGAATAGCAGAAGAGGAAGAAGAAAAAGGCTAAAAAGGCAGAACCAGCTCAAAAGGGCACTTGCCATCATTGTGGCAAGGAGGGCCATTGGCGAAGAAACTGTAAGATTTATCTTGAGTCCGTGAAGAAGAAGGCATCTGATGCCCCATCCTCTTCAGGTATCTTCGTTATTGATTGTTATTCTATTTCCTTAGACACTTGGGTATTGGATACTAGGTGTGGCTCACATATATGTAATGACATACAAGGGCTAAGGAATAGGAGAAGACTCGTCAAGGGGGAGTCAAATTTGTGAGTTGGCAATGGAGGAGAGGTTGTTGCGGTCGCCATCGGAACTTATTTGCTAAAGCTCCCTACAGGACTAGTCCTAGAACTGGACAATTGCTTTTATGTTCCTTTATTACTAAAGAACATTGTTTCTATTTCATGCTTAAATAGAAATGGGTATCATTTGAGTTTTAGTAACAATTATTGTTACATAACTTTGAATGGCGTGTTTTATGGGACTGGAACATTGTGCAATGGTATATATACGTTAGACATATCCAGTGACATTTTCAATATCGAAGCGAGCAACAGCATGCTCAAAAAGATAATCAATTAGCCTCCTACATGTGGCATTGTCGTCTTGTGCATGTAAGCAAGCAATGCA
Source organism: Wurfbainia villosa (assembly GCA_025175895.1). Classification (NCBI taxonomy): domain Eukaryota; kingdom Viridiplantae; phylum Streptophyta; class Magnoliopsida; order Zingiberales; family Zingiberaceae; genus Wurfbainia; species Wurfbainia villosa. The sequence continues at coordinate 27,134,992 of CM046000.1, read as the reverse complement.
TGTCTGAATTACACCGATGTGGAATTCTGGAATCGTTTGAATCTGATTCATTCAATACATGTGAATCATGCTTAAAAGGCAAGATGACTAAGTTACTTTTTACTGGAAAAGGTGAACCGGTGGGAGAGTTGCTTGGTCTAATACATACTGATGTATGCGGACCTATGTCAACTCATGCTCTAGGAGGCTATAGCTACTTCATTACCTTCATCGATGATCACTCACAATTTGGGTATGTGTTCTTGATTAAACACAAGTCTGAAGCCTTTGAAAGGTTCAAAGAATTCAAAAGTGAAATAGAGAAACAACTTGGCAAAAGTATTAAAATACTTCGATCTGATCGAGGTGGTGAATACTTGAGTCAAGAGTTTCTGGATTATCTAAAGGACAATGGTATATTGTCCCAATGGACTCCGCCGTATACACCAAAACATAATGGTGTATCTAAGAGGTGAAACCAGATCTTGTTGGACATGATTAGGTCGATGATGAATCATGTGAATATTCCCAAGTCCTTTTGGGGCTATACACTTTAGATAGTTTTTTACTTGTTAAACAGAGTCCCGACCAAGGTAGTCTCAATTACTCCATATGAGATATGGAATAGTAAGAAACCTCGTTTATCTTACTTAAAGATATGGGGTTGTCTTGCTTATGTGAAATGGACTATGTTAGAAAAATTGGATGCTAAGTCTAACAAGTGTCTATTTATTGGATACCCTAAGGAAACGAGGCATTACCAATTCTATCATCCTGAGGAACAAAAGGTGTTTGTTTCAAGGCATGCTGTGTTTCTAGAGAAAGAGTTTCTCTTGCAAGAAAACAGTGGGAGTGTTGTTGAACTTGAGGAGGTTCAAGAGACTCCAATAGACATTAATGAGATACCTAATGCACACAAACGCGACCTCAAATCTCGTGGCGGAGACCATCGAGGACTCGAAGTGCACGCTCGCGCTCAACGCCCGTAAGTGCACGGATGTCGTCAAGTAATAAAGAATATCGATCCCATAGGGACTGAGATTTTGAGTATCGGTTTATCCAGTGGATGTGTTGTTGTTCAGATTGGTAATCTAAGGGATCATGAATGAGAGGTCGTCGATGGTCCAAACTCAGTACGGTGTCACATGGAAGAAGAGAAAAGATTACTACGAGGATTTGAATGGGATTCTAGGACTTCGGTTTCATTTGTGTGTTGCAGAACATGCTATCAATCGAATGTATCCAGATTTTCTAGCTAGGGTTTTGTGGAAAGGACATCATTCACTATGGTACGAGGATGCCAAATCAATCCCTATGACAAGCCTGAAACAAGACACATTATCGACTCTATTGCATCCTTCTATCCACAGTTGCAGGCGATGAGGCCAACCTCTAGGTTCCTCCTAATATCCCCTAAATCTTAGATACGAGGACTGTCACTCCTCGTATCATCTATGCACAGAAGATAAAAAACCAAACACAAAACTATAGATCTAAATGATCATTCAACTGCAAATACGATTTCAAGAACAGAAACATATTTGAAATAACAATGTTCTACTCAATACAAACTACTCCCTAATCCTAGAATTGAAGAATCTACTCCATGAATACGAGAAGAGAGTCACAATACATTATAGAATTCATAAGTATAATGATAAACGTGCAAGAAATATGAATTACAATGTAATTGCAGCTCTTCCCTCTGGCGTTGTGGTGCAGATCTTGATCCTCGAGCGGCTCTCTCCTTCCCCGATGTGAGTTCCCGAAGCTTTTTAATGCTTCGAAGTGTCATCCCGGCCGGCGTGCCTCCTCTAGGGTTTGGGGCGTAGCTTTCCTTATATAAACATCACGCCGGATCGCTGTGAAATCTAAAAAAAACCCTGGTTGTGTCAAATCGCTTGGCCGCCACACGGTCATGTGCAAAACACACAGCCTGGCCGTGTGTCAGGCTGTGGCGGCCATTTTCGCCCCCTAAACATGGTCGTGTGTAGGCACACACCCTAGTCGTGTTCCCTTCTGCGTCCATCTGCCAAATGTCTTTTTTTTGCTCTAAAAGTGCATCGTTATCCCTATGAAATGTCATTCTGCACACAAAAGTATACATAGCAGATCTCCGAACCAGAAAATAGGAAATGCATGGAAAACAAAGTAAAATATGCATGAAACCAACATAAAATGAGATGAGATGTGAGCGAAAACTACTCCTAAAATCCTATATGTTTTGCTCACATCAATTCCCCCAGACTTAGATCTTTGCTTGTCCTCAAGCAAATCTCAGTGCCATGAAAATTTAAAAATGTATTGTTCCATACTTAGCATGTTAATTAGATTTATCAAGTGGTATTTATAATCAAAGAAAAATAGATATGTTCTAGAAATTCACTAAGTTAGCTCCTCGTGCTCGTGCTAAGTGAATCTTCTTAGGGAATACTCGTTTCATAGTAAGTTAAGTCATCATCCTATAGCTTTCCTGAGGTCTCCAGCTCTTAGGCACTTACCTGCCCAAAGCGAGGGTCATTCCCTAGATGTAGAACAAAGTCTCAAAGGCATGCTCGGTATTGAGAGAAATTGGTAGGTGTTTCCCCAGTAACCTAACTCGGTCTCAAGGGGGTACCTAACCATTTCCACCCATGACAACTATTTTTTTATCCCTCATAATCTCTTTTTCTTCTTTCTTTTCTTTTTCATTTCTCTCTCTCTCTCTCTCTCTCTCTCTCTCTCTCTCTCTCTCTCTCTCTCTCTTTTCCTTTTCTTTTCTCTCTTTTATTTCTCGGTTCACTGGGATTTTGATTTTTTCGAATGGGCTTACACAATCCGAGCATCTCCAGTAACTAAAATGCTAAACTTAGGGTCACCTGTGGATTCCAAAGTACTAGACTACTGAGATGAATCATAATTGGGTATGTACTAGACTCTCCCTTTCAGAATGTTCGACATGTGTAGGTGTAAAAATAAAAGCTAACCAGTGTAAGTATAGAACATTCATTAGAGCAAATAAAATAAAATACCATGGGATAAATAAAGTTAAGCTACCTATGGGAACAACTCATGAAAGTAACTTTAAAAATACTACTGAGGCAGCTTAAAGATAGCCAAGACTAAGTACAGGAAGAAACTAAACACACTATGCATGAATAAATGAATGCTAACTAAAATGCAAACATTAGGAAAGAAATCATTGCTAGAAACAAAACAAAACATGGGTCCCCCCCCTCCAGACTTAAGTGAAGCATACCTCTAGTATGGTGGATGAGGTTGAAAGTCTAGTAGTCTCGGCATCTCGGGATCCTGAGAGAATCTGTTGTTGAGCCACTGATGCCACATGTACATGTGGTCAATCTAAGAGTTGGTGGATGCAACGGTTGCTCGGTGCTCCTCCTCTCTAGCCCCCACTATGCCTGTTGGGCTCGCATATGCTACCGCATCTCTTGGTGGTAGGCGGCCTCCGCTTGGCGATGAGTAGCCTCCTCCTGGAAGTAGATACGGGCCTCGTCGTAGAACTCCTCAGTGTGCTGGAAGTGCTCCCGGAAGCCCTGAAACTCCGCCTGTGTGTAGGTGCACTGCTCCTCCCATCGCTGCCTCTGTGTCTGCTGCTCATCATATATGTCGTCGAGGCGCGATTGGAACTCCGAAAAATCATAGGCAGATGTACCTGCATCCTGCTCAAAAGTAGAAAAAGGTGGTGGTGTAGGTGCAGGTTCATGTCGACGTGGACTAGGTGAGCTCCTATGCATGTGTGGACTGGAGGGAGCGTGATGCAAAGGGGGAGAGATGGGCGTCGATGTAGATGGTCGCTCATATGGCGGGGACGCCACTATCAGGTCTAAACATCAGTTGGCGCGTGTGGTGATGATGGTACGATCAGGGTCGGGAAGCCTAAGGGTCGTCAAGTTTTTCCTTACAAAGCATAAGGAGTGTCCCTCTCTTACAATCATCTTTATGGCCATACACACTCCCATTTCATTAGACATGCTTACCCCATCCTATGGCAAATGTGGGTAAGCAAGCCCCCCACATTAATCTCTCCTCTCACTGCTTTGCCCATTTTCACTAAGTGTCTAATGAAATGGGACCCTACATCGATGCTACTCCTTTCTTGTAGCATGTCCCATAGGCAAAGCAGCTCGCTAGCTCTCACTACACCGTCACTCTCCCCACAACCAAAAATAGTATTTGCCATGATTCGGTGGAGGTATCGAAAAATGAGGTTTTGGAGGCGTGATGATTTAGCCCTCGAAGGGTCGTAAGCGTGCTCTCCTATCAATTCAGTCCAAAAGATTCGAGAGTTAAACCCAATAGGAGTTCTTCTCTCTCCCCCACCCGGCAAGCCAAAGCATGAGTTCCATTGGCGTAGTGTTTATTTATGCTCAATGTTAAATATCCTAAAGGTAATCCTACCCTCTTCGCTCTCTCTACCCATTAAAACTTCAGCTTCTAAAGAACTCAAAAACTCCAAAACTACCCTAGGGTAGGTTGGGTGTCTTATCCCCATTATCTCTCCCCACCCTATTTTTGCAAATAGGGCTTGAATGTCACCCAACAACCCTAAGGACTCTAGTAAATCTTCATCAAGATACCTAGTTGCAGTGATTTTACGAGTAGAAAGCATGTTATATCTATCACTATGTTTATTGTAGCGAAAAAGAAGGGTTGGAAGAGCGTTACCCTCCACTAGAGCTTGAGGGGCGTCGGTTCTCCTTGCTCGTCACTCCGAAGCACCGGATCGAGATACCACTTACTTGGTCCTCCTCATCCTTGCTTCTTTTGGCTTCTTTGAAGGTTGGAATGTTGGGTTTCCAGCTCCGCGGTGAGTGTGTGTTCGAACATGTTTCATAAACATGTGCGCAGCGGAAGAAATAAAAAGCAATAAATCTAATTTATTACAACACACACACCACATGCATGCATAGTACAACATGTGTAGACATAATCGTAGTTTCAAATTTTGCAATAAAAGGAAATTATTCTAGGTATACCTGACGTATCACGTGCAGAGGGAAAGACATCAACCGGAGCGACTCTCGTTAGAATTGCCTCTATCCGTATCCACGCCGAGTATTGTTGGGATGGCTTCACAAAGCCACGAGCCTCGTCTTCGTAGGAGTCACTAGCCTCGTGTCGAAGACGATGTGATCGAGAGAATATCACAATCCGAATCAAAATTTGGATTCAAAAATGAGTCCCCAAAACTCGCTTCTCCGGAGAGGTATTCGTCAACTGTTTGACGAATCCTTCGTCCTCCACCTATAAGGATTACCGGAGATCGAATCCCCGGTGAGGTAGCTGCTGTCAAAGCTCAAAACATCATCCAAACAACGCTCCGACACGAAGGGAGGAAGTTGTCCAGAATTCTGGACAGATTGGTGGAGGGGTTGTGCCGGCCCAAAGAGGATGGTCGGCTGCACCTTGGTCACCTGAGCCAAGGGAAGTCACCGGAGGGTCACCGGAGAATCGCCGGTAGGAGCTTGGACACCAAAGAAGAAGTGGACACGGCAAAGACAAGGTCAAGGAGAAGGAAGGGTTTGGGTAGCAAGACTAGGATTAGGTTTTCACAAAACCCTTAAGCCCTATTTTTATAGAGAACATATTCTCCTAACGGTTATTGGTTCATAACAAAAAACCCGTTAACCCGCTCCAATAACTTAAGTTAAAATAAACCGAACCGAGTTGATCTATTTTTAAGTTAAAACGAACCGAACCAACTTTGGTTCATTTGTTTAAAACAAACCAACCCCCTTTGGTTTATTCTTCACCATTGGATTAGAACCAAACCAATTTGGTTCATCCATCATGTCTTCATAAGACACGACCCTTCCATGCTTCCATTGCGACTGAACGATTTCATGCTCGATCCTTGTTTGGTCCAACCAAACCTAGTTTCTCTCGGTCTGAGAATCTCATTCTCAAGCTCGTTTTAAATCCTTCATATTACGCTCGTTGTGCGTGTGACCAAATAGGTTCTCGGTTTATGTTGGTCGTCTATAATTAACCATTAATTATAGAATGGTCATGAGTGGCACCTAGTAGTACATCATAATCCCTAATTAACCGAAAGATCAATGGTTGATCCAGAACTATTTCTGAAACCCTTCAATAGCTACAATGAATCGTGTTCCGTTCCCTCCACGCATCTTATACCCACTTGTTTAGGACATGGTCTATAGTGTCAGTCCCCACTAGGCTGACTACGTCACACCTAGCCTAAGTATCATTTCCTTGTCCTACGGATTCTAGTTACTGCACATGTATCCAAGAGTACCTTACTCTAAACATGTAATGCTTTGGCCAAAGACTTTAGTAACAATCCGACAAGAGGCCATGGGTATACATCTCCTCGCAAGGAGTGGTGAATCCTTTATAGGCTATTCAAACACCTTCGGCCACTTCGACTTATACCCAATCATCCCGGCTCCACATCTCCTCATAGATGCTTGCTTAAGATGTCAAAGCATAAGTCTTCATGACTAAGATGACTTGAATACCACAAGTCAAAGGAGCATCGCACTTAAACTGCAGTAAGAACTTCATTGACATATCCATATATCCAGAGAACCATATGAAGTCTTACAGCTGGTCACTCCAATGAACTAGTTACCATAACTAGCATCCACAATTAACTCCGGACATCACAATGTCTCCAGCCAGTGAGAATCAGCTGCTTGGATACACCAAGAAGTATACCTCATTCTAGTCTTAACATAATTAATGGTGTCCAAATCCATCAATTCATCGACAAGGAATAATTCCAATACATCACAATTACACATGTAGAGATACTCACTAGTTGTGATCCAATCACAAATTCTCTCATGCTGTGAATCGTATTATGGACATTCAGTAAATGAGTTTAAGATCTAATCAAATATATGAACACATGTATACTCAAATAGTGAATCTTTATTTATCATATAAATGGTTCAAACATAAGGCGATTGCCTTAAAACATCTCTTATATATTACTAACAAACTCCCACTTGGCCTAATGTCAATCTCTACAGTATCCAATACCATAAGCTCTAACATGACCCTCAAACTTACTTTGAGGTAATGCCTTAGTTAAAGGATCCGCTAAGTTCCTTTAAGTGGGAATCTTCTCGATTTGTATTTCCTTCTTACTTATGATCTCTCTGATCAAATGATAGCGGCGAAGCACATGTTTGGATCATTGATGAGACCACATCAAGTTTAGAGATGAACTTCTTGATCCAAACCGCTTCCTTTACTGCTTTCAAAGCTGCAATGTATTCTGCCTCAGTGGCAGAATCCGCTATAGTGTCTTGGTTGGAACATTTCTAACTTATTGCGCCTCCATTCAAGGTGAACACGTACCCAGACTGAGACCTGAAATCATCCTTGTCTGTCTAGAAGATGGCATCCGTATACCCACGTATCACCATGTCTCTTTCTCCATATATTAGGAACACATCCTTAGTTCTTCTCAAGTACTTAAGGATCGTCTTAACAACCGCCCAATGATGCATTCCTGGATCAGACTGGTATCTGCTCGTGACACTTAGAGCATACGATACATCGGGCCTCGTACATAACATAGCGTACATGATAGATCCTATTGTGGATGCATAGGGAATCTTACTCATGCAAATCCTCTCGTCTTCTGTGCGCGGACACATAAACTTCGAAAGGTGTATCCCATGCCTGATGGGAAGGTAAACTTTCTTGGATTTCGACATGCTAAACTGTTGGTGCAATCGGCCCAGGTCACGATTGACCAGACTCGAGTTTGACTCGAGTGATGTTTTGATGTTTGACAAAGGGATTTGACAAAATAGATTGACATTGATGTTGGACATTGATGTCGGTTAATATGTTGGGGAGATTGTTTATACAATCGACCCAGGTTATAATTGACTTTGATGGTTGACTAGGGTTGACCATGTGATTATGGGAAAGTCCAAGCATGGGTCTTGGCAAATGGAAAGTCCAACATGGGTTGGCAAAGGAAAAGTCCAACATGGGTTGGCAAGGAAAAGTCCAAGCATGGGTCTTGGCAATGTAAAAGTCCAAGCATGGGTCTTGGCAATGTAAAGTCCAACATGGGTTGGCAAGGAAAGTCCAAGCATGGTCTTGGCATGAAAAGTCCAACATGGGTTGGCAAGGGAAAGTCCAAGCTTGAGTCTTGGCATTTGAGAAGTCCAAGGGTTTGATATTGGCAGCGTAAAGTCCAAGCGGGAGTCTTGGCAGCATAAGTCCAAGCGGGAGTCTTGGCAGCATAAGTCCAATGGTTGGCGGCGTAAAGTCCAAGCGGAGTCTTGGCGGCGTAAGTCCAATGTGCCTTGGCGGTGTAGACACCGTTAGCATGACATAGCCGATGGAAGCACCTGGAAGCTAGCGCGATGGATGAACAAGTCATGGATGACTTGGAGGGATCCGAGAGGCGTGAGGCTGATGGAGGTGGCTAGAAGGCTTAGGTCTAGGCTAAGGGTGGTCTAGCAAGTATGGGGGCACCATACTTGGGTTAAAACCTCATTCTTGAGGTTGGCAGTCGACTGGCATTATGGCCGGTTCGACTGCCGTAAGTCGACTTGAGTTCGACTGCCAGGTTAGAGCTGGGATTGCTGCAATGATCGCCATGGAGCAATGATCGATGGCTCCGGGTCGATCGCAAGGGATGGCAATGATCGCCGGTCGAGTGTCGAGCACGAGCGCTCGTGGCCGTGGCGGGCCGATTACGGGCGTTAGCGATCGGCCAATGTTGGCGATCGCGCCAAGGGATCCGTTGGAGTTTTTCCAGCGTGGATCGATCCGTTGTCTCACGACAATAGTAGGCATCCGATCGTGACTTATGGCGATCGATAGCGGAAATCCGCCGTGCAAAGTTATAAAGGCATAAGAAGGATTTTAGAAGCGATTTCTTGGACGTTTTTGAGACGATTTGCTGCTGCAAATCAGGGTCTTCAACCACGATTCAAGCGATCAACAAGCAAGCGATCTAAAGAGTTTTTGTAAAGTGTTCTTTACTTCTCTTATTGTATTTCCTATTATATTTGCTTGTTGTATTTAGATTATTGTTGTAATCTTATTGTAAGAGGTTTCTCCACCTCCGACTTGTGTCGAGAAGGAGTTATTTGATAGTGGTGTGTGTTTGGCATCGCTAGGGCTCGTTTGAGCCCGATCCGTGGAGTAGGAACCGTTACGGTTCCGAACCACGTTATATCATCGTGTTCGTGTGTGATTGTATTTCGTGTATTGCTTTTATTATTTCTATTTCCGCTGCGCTAACACGAATTGTAGACAAGCATGCGAACGATTTCCATCTACGTACGGGTCACACGCTATTCACCCCCCCTCTAGCGGGCGTCAAATCCCCAACATAAACCTCTTTAGCACTCGGTCTATATATGTAGACTGCGAAAGAACAAGCAATAGTTTCGATCTATCCCTATAGATCTTAATCCCGAGGATATAGGTTGCTTCTCCCAGGTCTTTCATGGAGAACATCTTGGACAACCAAATTTTAACTGACTGTAAGATAGAAATATCGTTTCCTATAAGTAATATATCATCGACATACAATACTAGGAACACGACTGTACTCCCACTAACCTTCTTGTACACACAAGGCTCATCTAGATTTTGAGAGAAATCAAACTTTTTGATTGTCTCATCAAAACGGATATTCCAGCTCCTGGATGCTTGCTTCAGTCCATATATGGACCGTCGCAATTTGCATACCTTGGTTTTATCAACCGATGTGAAACTCTCAGTTTGTATCATATACACATCCTCGAGTAGGTTTTCATTAAGGAAAGCTATTTTCACATCCATCTATCATATTTCATAATCATAATGAGTTGCTATGGCCAGGAGCATCCGAATGGATTTAAGCATAGCAACAAGCGAATAAGTTTCGTCATAATCAACACCTTCCTTTTGACGATATCCTTTCGCCACCAATTTAGCCTTATAGGTAATGACATTACCATCCATGTCAGTTTTCTTCTTGAAAACCCACTTGCACCCTATAGGCTTTATGCCTTCAGGTGGGTCAACTAAGTTCCAAACTTAGTTTTCATACGTGGAATCCATTTCCAACTTCATGGCGTCAAGCCACTTATCCCTTTTTGAACTTTTCATAACTTCTTCATAACTGGTAGGCTCCTCATCATCAATGAGTAACACATTGTTCGATTCACTTACGAGAAATCCATATCTCTCAGGAATATTGCGTGTTCTACAAGATCTACGAAGGTGTGGTGTCTCAATAGGTCCAACTAATGGCTCATCACTATGAGTTATTGGATGTGGTGCTTCACCAGGTGTCTCATCAATGTCTATTTGAGTCTCTCAAGCCTCCTCAAGCTCAACGACACTCCCACTATTTTCTTGCAAGAGAAACTCTTTCTCTAGAAACACAACATGCCTTGAAACAAACACCTTTTGTTCCACAGGATGATAGAATTTGTAACCCCTTGTTTCCTTAGGGTATCCAATAAATAGACATTTATCAGACTTAGCATCCAATTTGTCTGATACAGTCCGCTTCACATAAGCAGGACAACCTCATATCTTCAAGTAAGATACATGAGGTTTCTTACTATTCTATATCTCATATAGAGTAGTTTAGACTACCTTGGTTGGCATTCTGTTTAACAAGTAAGCAGCTGTCTGAAGTGCATGGCCCCAAAAGGACTTGGGAAGATTCGCATGATTCATCATTGACCTGACCATGTCTAACAAGGTCCGGTTACGCCTCTCAGATACACCATTATGCTGCAGTGTATATGGCAGAGTCCATTGAGACAATATACCATTGTCTCTTAAATAATCTAGAAACTCTTGACTTAAGTATTCACCACCTCGATCCGATCAAAGTATTTTAATACTCTTGTCATGTTGTTTCTCTACTTCATTTCTGAATTCTTGGAACCTTTCAAAGGCTTCAGACTTGTGTTTCATCAACACATACCCAAACTATGAGTGATCATCGGTGAAGGTAATGAAGTAGCTATAGCCTCCTAAAGCTCGAGTTGACATAGGTCCACATACATCAGTATGTATTAGTCCTAGCAACTCTTCCACCCGTTCACCTTTTCCAGTAAAAGGTAACTTAGTCATCTTGCCTTTTAAGCATGATTCGCATGTATCATATGAATCCAATTCAAACGATTTCAGAATTCCACATCGGTGTAATTCGGACATGCATTTCTTGCTTGCATGGCCAAGACGACAATGCCACATATAGGAGTCTAATTGATTATCCTTTCGAGCACGCCTGTTTCTCGCTTCGATATTGAAAATGTCACTGGATACGTCCAACGTATAAATACCATTGCTCAAAGTTTTTGTCCCATAAAGTACGTCATTCAAAGTTATATAACAACAATTGTTACTAAACGTCAAATGGTAACCATTTCTATTTAAGCAGGAAATAGAAACAATGTTCTTTATTAGAGAAGAAACATAATAGCAATTGTCTAGTTCTAAGACTAGTCCACTAGGGAGCTTCAACAAATACGTTCCGATGGCAAGTGCAGCAACCTTTGCTCCATTCCCAACACGTAAATTTAACTCTCCCTTGACGAGTCTTCTTCTATTCCTTAGCCCATGTATGTCATTACATATATGTGAGCCACAACCAGTATCTAATACCCAAGTGTTTGAGGAAATAGAATGACAATTAATAACGAAGATATATGAAGAAGATGGGGCATCTGATGTCTTTTTCTTCTTCACGGACTCAAGATAAATCTTGCAGTTTCTTCGCCAATGACCCTCCTTGCCACAATGAGGGCAAGTGCCCTTTTGAGCTGGTTCTACCTTTTTAGCCTTTTTCTTCTTCCCCTTCTGCTGTTCCTTTGACTTTCTCTTAGAACCTTTCTTCGAGGAATCAACTAACAGCACCGTCCCCTGCTCATGCTTCAAAGAAGGCTCCACAGTCTTCAGCATGTTGAGCAGTAGCACAGATGAACTTTCTTGCATCTCAGAGGTCAAGAGGAGCTTAGAGACTTCGAACCTTTCGAATCTCACTTGCTCATCAAACAACTCATAAAGATGAAAGACTATGGTATGAGCATCAATATACTCATGCTGCTTCCGTAGCTCGGGTACCATCACGGCTAGCATGATGAAACTCACTTGCTCAAAATCACTCACATGTTTTTGATGGGCGAACAATTGGTCCGGAGTTGCATCATCACTAGGATGGGCGGGAAGAGGCTCTTCGAGGACATACACAAGCTTTTCTGCCTTGAGAACAATTCTCAAGTTTCTAAGCCAATCTAAAAAGTTTGGCCCAGTCAATTTATTTGAATCCAAAATAGAGCATAAATTCAAAGATGTCATGATCAATCGATTAACCTAGAAATACAAATCGAGCATATATGAGAAAGATGATTTAAAATGCATCCACATACATTTAGGAAATCCCATTCATTTTTCGAATTTTAAAACCCCAAAATCACTTCGGGAGATCGTAGGTCCATCTTCGAATGGGCTGATATCCAACATAGATATGAACAACCTTGGAGAGAGTCCAACAAGTCATTCATAGCTACAATGGTATGTATCATATATACCGATTGCATATCACATATATGCAACTATCACAATGTGCTATCAACTAATTGAATGTTCACACATACATCGGGTTGTTAACTCATTAACAAGTATGCATCATATGCATATCACCCAACTTCACCTCCCTTCACATCGACCTTTGAGAGAGTCCAACAAGTCAATGCTCCGGTTAAAGCCAACCAATTAATCAAGACATAGTTTTAATATTGTTAGAGCGCATTCAACCAATTAGGCCAGCTTGGAGAGAGTCCAACAACCAAGCTAACGATTGACCTCTGACTCTTACCATATTAGTATTAAACTATTCCATGGTTTGAACATGTTCGGGTTTGAGCCGGACTTGGAGAGAGTCCAACAACCCAAAAAAGAAACAGAACTCTGGTTCTAACCATATTAATGGAAGGTGTAGGCTCTAATATTGTGTAAGTGTTTTTATGTCTCATCCTCTTTGCATGCAAATAACTATTATCTACATGGCATGACATACATGGCATACATCTACATGGCATGACATACATGGCATACATCTACATGTCATGACATGCATGGCATAATGATATGCATCTAATGCAATTACATGGCATATAATTATGGCATGTACAAAATTTCCTTATATGTCATAACTATTTATGGAAATAAAATATGTTTAAGATTTGATTCCAAGAATCAAATCATGATTAAATTAGGAAATAAATTTCCAAATCTAATCACATATTTTATTTATGGAAAGTCTCAATTAAGGAAAGTCAAATTTAATTTAGGAAACAAATTTCTTAAATTGTCAAAACTATTTATGGAAATAAAATATGTTTAAGATTTGATTCTCTAAATCAAATCATGATAATTAGAAAAAAAAAATTTCAAATCTAATCACATATTTTATTTATGGAAAGTGTTAATTTCCATAAATACTTCTAAACTTTCCAAAAGTAGAAGATTTCCATAAATACTTCTATACTTTCAAAAATTAGAAAATTTCAATAAATACTTCTAAACTTTCCAAAAGTAAAAAATTTCCATAAATAAAATTATGACTATCACAAAATAATTTTACGATTATGTCGAAACACAACCTGGGCTCTGATACCACTGTTGGGTTTCCGGCACTGCGACGAGTGAGTGTGAACATGTTTCGTAAACATGTGCGCTGCGGAAGAAATAAAAAGCAATAAATCTAATTTATTACAACACACACACCACATGCACTCATAGTACAACATGTGTAGACATAATCATAGTTTCAAATTTTGCAATAAAAGGAAATTATTCTAGGTATACCTGACGTATCACGTATAGCGGGAAAGACATCAACCGGAGCGACTCTCGTTAGAATCGCCTCTATCTGTATCCATGCTGAGTATCATCAGGATGGCTTCACAAAACCACGAGCCTCGTCTTCGTAGGAGTCACTAGCCTCGTGTCGAAGACGATGTGATCAAGAGAAGATCACAATCCGAATCAAAATTCGGATTCGAAAATGAGTTCCCAAAACTTGCTTCTCCGGAGAGGTATTTGTCAATCGTTTGATGAATCTTTCATCCTCCACCTATGAGGATTACTAGAGATCGAATCCCCGGTAAGGTAGCCGCTGTCGGAGCTCCAAACGTTGTCCAAACGATGCTCCAACACGAAGGGAGGAAGCAGTCTAGAATTCTGGACAGATTGGTGGAGGGGTTGCGTCGGCCCAAAGAGGATGGTCGGCTGCACCTTGGTCACTTGAGCCAAGGGAAGTCGCCGTAGGGTCGCCGGAGAATTGTCGGTGGGAGCTTGGACACCGGCAGCAAGGTGGACGGTGGCACAAGGTTGGCGGCGTGGAAGGCTTGGGCAGCGGCGGCAAGGAGAAGGAAGGGTTGGGGCGGCAAGACTAGGATTAAGTTTTCACAAAACCCTTAAGCCCTGTTTTTATAGAGAACACATTCTCCTAATGGTTATTGGTTCATAACCAAAAACCCGTTAACCCATTCCAATAACTTAAGTTAAAATAAACCGAACCAAGTTTGTCTATTTTAAGTTAAAATGAACCGAACTAACTTTGGTTCATTCGTTGAAAATAAACCAACCCCCTTTGGTTTATTCTTCACCATTGGATTAGAACCAAACCAATTTGGTTCATCCATCATGTCTTCATAAGACACGGCCCATCCATGCTTTCATTGTGACTAAAACGATTTCAAGCTCGATCCTTATTTGGTCTAACCAAACCTAGTTTCTCTCGGTCTGAGAATCTCATTCTCAAGCTCGTTTTAAATCCTTCGGATTATGCTCGTTATGCGTGTGACCAAATAGGTTCTCAGTTTATTGATGTGCATGGATGCGTCCTCAAATCATGCGACGGATACCGTCGTGGACTCAAAGTGCGCGCTCGCGCTCAACACCTGCAAGTGCACGGATGTCGTCAAGTAATAAAGATTATCAATCCCACAGGGACTGGGATTCGAGTACCAATACACTAAGTGGTTGCGATTGTTCGGACGTGATCTCTGAGAGAGAATCGGTTGGTGAGGACTATCGGTGAACACTACTCTGTGCGGTGTCACATGGAGGAGGAAAAGAGGGTGCCGGGGTCTTAAAAGGCAATCCTAGGACTTCAGTTTCACTTGTGTACCACAGAACCATGTTGTTAATTGGCGTCGTCTAAACTTCTACTTACGGTTTTGGGGAAGGGACATCATACACTCTCCCGCAGAGCCGCCACATTCACCGGGAGCTATTCTCGCCCAAAAGGATGGGATAGAGGGTACGAGGATGACAAATCAATCCTTGCGGTGGACCGTTTTCGATTCCACCGCTCCCTTCTGTTGGGTTTCCGGCACCGCGGCGTGTGTGTGTTCGATCATGTTTCGTAAACATGAGCACAGCGGAAGCAATTAAAAATAATAAATCTATATTTATTACAACACACGCATGCTATTACAACAAGTGTAGACATAACCGTAAATTAAAATTTGCAATAAAAGAAAATTATCTACGTTATACCTTCCGTATGACGTGTAGCGGGAACGGCATCAACCGGAATGATCCTCGTAAGAATCGTCTCTATCCGTATCCACGCCGAGCTCCTCAGGATGACTTCGCTAAGTCACGAGCTTCGTCTTCATACGGGTTACTAGCCTCGTGTTGAAGACGACGTGATCGAGAGATGATCACGATCCGAATCCAAATTCGGATCCTAAAACGAGTTCTCAAAACTCGCTTCTCCGGAGAGGTATTCGTCAACCTTTTGACGAATCCTTCGTCCTCCACCTCAGAGGATTACCGGAGATCAAATCCCCGGTAAGTTAGCCGCTGTCGGAGCACTAACCGTCGTCCAAACGATGCTCCGACGAGAGGAGGAGAAGCTGTCCAGAAAACTGGACAGCTTGGTGGAGGATATAGGCGCCGGCCAACCAAGGAAAGAAAAGCCTCACCTTGATGCCAAACCTATAGGAGATCACCGGAGGGTCGCCGGAGGTTCACCGGCTGAAGGTTGGTCGCCGGCAACAAGTTGGAAGGCTGCACCACAAGCTGGGCGGCAACAAGATGTTGGGCGCCGAATTTTCCAACAAGGGGTGGGCGGCAACTTTTTGTTGGGCGGCAACTAGGTTTAGGGTTTTGGATGATTAGGGTTTAACAATCCCTTAAGCTCTCTTTTATAGAGAACTAATTCTCTTAATGGTTAATGGATCATATCCATAAAGCCCGTTAACCCGCTCCATTAGGATAAGTTAAAATAAACCAAACCATGATGGTTTATTTTAAGTTAAAACGAACCGAACCAACCTTTGGTTCATTCGTTTAATATAAACCAAACCCTTTGGTTTATTCTCATCCATTGGATTAGAACCAAACCATTTTGGTCCATCCATTATGTCTTCATAAGACACTGCCCATCCACGCTTCCATTGCGACTGAAACAATTTCATGCTCGCTTTATGTTTGGTCCAACCAAACATAGTTTTTCTCGGTCTGAGAATCCCATTCTCAAGCTCGTTTTAAATCCTTTGGATTACACTCGTTGTGCGTGTGACCAAATAGGTTCTCGGTTTATGTTGGCCGTCTATAATTAACCATTAATTATAGAACGATCATGAGTGGCACCTAGTAGTACATCATGATCCCCAATTAACCGAAAAGATCAACGGTTGATCCAGAACTATTTCTGAAACCCTTCAGTAGCTCGAATGAATCGTGCCCCCATTCCCTTCACTCATCTTATACCCACTTGGTTCAGGACATGGTCTATTGTGTCAGTCCCCACTAGGCTGACTACGTCACACCTAGCCCAAGTATCATTTCCTCGTCCTACGGATTCTAGTTACTCCACATGTATCGAAGAGTACTTTACTCTAAACATGTAATGCTTTGGCCAAAGACTTTAGTAACAATCCAACGAGAGGCCATGGGTATACATCTCCTCGCAAGGAGTGGTGAATCCTTTATAGGCTATTCAAACACCTTCGATCACTTCGACTTATACCCAATCATCCCGGGTCCACATCTCCTCGGAGATGTTTGCTTAAGATGTCAAAGCATAAGTCTCCATGATCAAGATGACTTGAATACCGCAAGTCAAAGGAACATCGCACTTAAGCCCGCGAAGAACTTCATTGACATATCTATATATGCAGAGAACCATATGAAGTCTTACTACGGCTGGTCACTCCAATGAACTAGTTACCATAACTAGCATCCACGATTAACTCGGACATTACAATGTCTCCCGGTGAGAATCACCGCTTGGATACACCAAGGAGTATACCTCGTGCTAGTCTCGACAGAATTGATGGTGTCCAAATCCATCAATTCATCGACTAGGGATAATTCCGATACATCACAATTACACATGTAGAGATACTCACTAGTTGTGATCCAATCACAAATTCTCTCATGCTGTGAATCGTATCGTGGACATTCAGTAAATGAGTTTAAGATCCAATCAAATACATAAAACATGTATACTCAAATAGTGAATCTTCATTTATCATATAAATGGTTCATACATAAGCATTGCCTTAGGACATCTCTCATATATTACTAACAGACTCCCACTTGGCCTAATGCCAATCGCTACTAGGTATCCAATACCATAAGCTCTAACATGACCCTCAAACTTACTTTGAGGTAATGCTTTAGTCAAAGGATCCGCTAAGTTCCTTTCAGTGGGAATTTTCTCGATTTGTATTTCGTTCCTACTTATGATCTCTCTGATAAGATGATAGTGGCGAAGCACATGTTTGGATCGTTGATGAGACCTTGGCTCTTTCGCCTATGCAATTGCTCCATTGTTGTCGCAGTAGACCGGTATTGCTTCAACAATGGCCGGAATCACACCAAGTTCATGAACGAACTTCTTGATCCAAACCGCTTCCTTTGCTCGCCGCAATATATTCTCGCCTCGGGTAGAATCCGCCATGCCTCTTGTTTGGAACTTTTCCAACTCACTGCGCCCCCATTCAAGGTGAACACGTATCCAGACTGAGACCTGGAATCATCCTTGTCTGTCTGGAAGCTGGCATCCGTATACCCGCGTTTCACCATATCCCCTTCTCCATATATTAGGAACACATCCTTAGTTCTTCTCAAGTACTTAAGGATCGTCTTAACAGCCGCCCAATAATCCATTCCTGGATCGGATTGGTATCTGCTCGTGACACTCAGAGCGTACGATACATCGAGCCTCATACATAACATAGCATACATGATAGATCCTATTGCGGATGCATAGGGAATCTTACTCATGCAAATCCTCTCGTCTTCTGTGCGCGGACACATAGACTTCGAAAGGTGTACCCCATGCCTGATGTGTAGATAACCTTTCTTGGATTCCGACATGCTAAACCTCTTTAGCACTCAGTCTATATATGTAGACTGCGAAAGACCAAGCAACCATTTCGATCTATCTCTATAGATCTTAATCCCAAGGATGTAGGTTGCTTCTCCCAGGTCTTTCATGGAGAATGTCTTGGATAACCAAACCTTAATCGATCAGAAGATTGACACATCGCTTCCTATAAGTAATATGTCATCGACATACAATACTAGGAACACGATTGACTCCACTAACCTTCTTGTACACACAAGGTTCGTCTGGATTTTGTGAGAAATCAAACTTTTTGATTGTCTCATCAAAACGGATATTCCAGCTCCTGGATGCTTGCTTCAATCCATAAATGGATCGTCGCAATTTGCATACCTTGGTTTTGTCAACCGATGTGAAACCCTCAGGTTGTATCATATACACGTCCTCGAGCAGGTTTCCATTAAGGAAAGCTGTTTTCACATCCATCTGTCATATCTCATAATCATAATGAGCCGCTATGGCCAGGAGCATCCGAATGGATTTAAGCATAGCTACAGGCGAATAGGTTTCATCATAATCAACACCTTGTTTTTGACGATATCCTTTCGCCACCAATCTAGCCTTATAGGTAATCACATTACCATCCATGTCGGTTTTCTTCTTGAAAACCCACTTGCACCCTATAGGCTTTATGCCTTCAGGTGGGTCAACCAAGTTCCAAACTTGGTTTTCGTACATGGAATCCATTTCCGACTTCATGGCACCAAGCCACTTATCCCTTTCTGAACTTGTCAGCACTTCTTCATAACTGGTAGGCTCCTCATCATCAATGAGTAACACGTCGTTCGATTCACTTACGAGAAATCCATATCTCTCAGGAATATTGCGTGTTCTACCAGATCTACGAAGATTTGGTGTTACAATAGGTCCAGCCGATTGCTCATCACTATGAGTTGTCGGCTGTTGTGCTTCACCAGGTATCTCATCAATGTCTATTTGAGTCTCTCGAGCCTCCTCAAGCTCGACGACACTCCCACTGTTTTCTTGCAAGAGAAACTCTTTCTCTAGAAACACAGCATGCCTTGAAACAAACACCTTTTGTTCCATAGGATGATAGAATTGGTAACCCCTTGTTTCCTTAGGGTATCCAATAAATAGACATTTATCAGACTTAGCATCCAATTTGTCTGATACTGTCCGCTTCACATAAGCAGGACAACCCCATATCTTCAAGTAAGATACATGAGGTTTCTTACTATTCCATATCTCATATGGAGTAGTTGAGACTACCTTGGTAGGCATTCTGTTTAACACGTAAACAGCTGTCTGAAGTGCATAGCCCCAAAAGGACTTGGGAAGAGTTGCATGATTCATCATTGACCTGACCATGTCCAACAAGGTCCTAAGATTCGCCTCAGATACACCATTATACTGTGGTGTATAGGGCGGAGTCCATTGAGACAATATACCATTGTCTCTTAGATAATCAAGAAACTCTTGACTTAAGTATTCACCACCTCGATCCGATCGAAGTATTTTAATACTCTTGTCATGTTGTTTCTCTACTTCATTTCTGAATTCTTTGAACCTTTCAAAGGCTTCAGACTTGTGTTTCATCAAGAACACATACCCAAACCGTGAGTGATCATCGGTGAAGGTAATGAAGTAGCTATAGCCTCCTAATGCTTGAGTTGACATAGGTCCACATACATCAGTATGTATTAGACCTAGTAACTCTCCCACTCGTTCACCTTTTCCAGTAAAAGGTAATTTAGTCATCTTGCCTTTTAAGCATGATTCGCATGTATCGTATGAATCCAATTCAAACGATTCCAGAATTCCACATCGGTGTAATTCGGACATGCGTTTCTTGCTTATATGGCCAAGACGACAATGCCGCATATAGGAGTCTATTTGATTATCCTTTCGAGCACGCGTGTTGCTCGCTTCGATATTGAAAATGTCACTGGATACGTCCAACGTATAAACACCATTGCTTAAAGTTCCAGTCCCATAAAGAACCTCATTCAAAGTTATGTAACAACAATTGTTACTAAACGTCAAATGGAAACCATTTCTATTTAAACAAGAAATAGAAATGATGTTCTTTATCAACGAAGGAACATAAAAGCAATTGTCCAGTTCTAAGACAAGTCTTGTAGGGAGTTTTAACAAATGCGTTCCAATGGCGACTGCAGCAACCTTTGCTCCATTCCCAACACGCAAATTTGACTCTCCCTTGACGAGTCTTCTTCTATTCCTTAGCCCATGTATGTCATTACATATATGTGAGCCACACCCAGTATCCAATACCCAAGTGTTTGAGGAAATAAAATGACAATCAATAACGAAGATATCTAAAGAAGATGGGGCATCCGATGCCTTATTCTTCTTCACGGACTCAAGATAAATCTTGCACTTTCTTCGCAAATGGCTCTCCTTGCCATAATGATGGCAAGTTTCCTTTTGTGCTAGTTCTACCTTCTTAGCCTTTCTCTTCTTTCCCGTCTGCTGTTCCTTTGACTTCCTCTTAGAACCTTTCTTCGAGGAATCAACTAAAAGACCGCCCCTCGCCATGCTTCTCGAAGACTCCACAGCCTTCAAAGATATCGAGCAAGATCACAGATGAACCTTCTAGCATCTCAGAGGTGAAGAGGAGCTTTGAGACTTCGAACCTTTCGAATCTCACTTGCTCATCAGCCAACTCACTAAGATGAAGGACTACGATATGAGCATCCATATGCTCATGCTGCTTTCGTAGCTTGGGTTCCATCGCGGCTAGCATGATGCAACTCATTTGTTCAGAATCACTCACATGTTTCTGATAGGCCAACAATTGGTCCAGAGTTGTATTGTCACTAGGATGGGAAGAGGCGCGAGGACATACACAAGCTTTTCCACCTTGAGAACAATTCTCAAGTTTCTAAGCTAGTCCAAGAAGTTTGGCCCAGTCAATTTATTTGAATCCAAAATGGAATGCAAATTCAAACACATCATGATCAATATATTAACTTAGAAATACAAAACGAGCATATATGAGAAAGATGATTTTAAAATGCACCAATATACATTTATAAATCCCATTCATTTTTCGAATTTCAAAAACCCTTAAAATCACTTCGGGAGATCGTAGGTCCATCTCGAATGATTCCATACGTAGATAAGAACAACCTTGAGTGATTCGACAAAGCCATTCTTAGCTATGATGGTGGGTATCAAGTATACCGATTACATATCATGTATATGTAACTATCACAATGTGCTATCAACTAATTGAATGTTTACACATACATTGGGTTGTTAACACATTAACAAGTATGCATCATATGCATAGCACCCAACTTCACCTCTCTTCACATCGACCTTGGAGTGAGTCCAACAAATCGATGCTCCAAGTTAAAGCCGACCCATTAATGTGAAATAGTTTTAATATGGTTAGGCGCATTCAACCAATTAGCCGGGCTTGGAGTGAGTCCAACAACCCAAACTAACGATTGACCTCGACTCTTACCATATTAGAGTTAAACTATTCCAATGATTTGAACATGTTGAGTTCGGTAGGGCTTGGAGTGAGTCCAACAACCCAAACAAGAAACAGAACTCTGGTTCTAACCATATTAATGGAAGGTGTAGGCTTTAATATTGAGTTAGGGTTTTATGTCTCATCCTCTTTGCATGCAAATAACTATTATCTACATGGCATGGCATACATGGCATACATCTACATGTCACGACACGCATGGCATAATGTTATGCATCTAATGCAATTACATGGCATACAATTATGTCATGTACATAATTTCCTTATTTGTCATAACTATTTATGGAAATAAAATATGTTTAAGATTTGATTCTCCAAATCAAATCATAATTAAATTAGGAAACAAATTTCCAAATCTAATCACATATTTTATTCATGGAATTATTTGATTAAGGAAAATCTATTTAGGAAACCAATTTCCTAAATCATTAAAACTACTTATGGAAATAAAATATTTTAAGATTTGATTTTCCAAATCAAATCATGATTAAATTAGGAAACAAATTTCCAGAATCTAATCAAATATTTTATTTATGGAAAATATCAATTTCCATAAATACTTCCAACTTTCCAAAAGTGGAAGATTTCCATAAATACTTCTAGACTTTCCAAAATTGAAAAATTTCCATAAATACTTCTAAATTTCCAAAATTTAGAAAATTTCCAGAAATACATTATGACTATCGCAAAACCATTTTTATGATTATGTCGAAACACAACCTGGGCTCTGATACCACTGTTGGGTTTCCGGCACCGCGGCGTGTGTGTATTCGATCATGTTTCGTAAACATGAGCACAGCGGAAGCAATTAAAAATAATAAATCTATATTTATTATAACACACACAACACACGCATGCTATTACAACAAGTGTAGACATAACTGTAAATTAAAATTTGCAATAAAAGAAAATTATCTACGTTATACCTTCCGTATGACGTGTAGCGGGAACGGCATCAACCGGAACGATCCTCGTAAGAATCGTCTCTATCCGTATCCACGCCGAGCTCCTCAGGATGACTTCGCTAAGTCACGAGCTTCGTCTTCGTACGGGTTACTAGCCTCGTGTTGAAGACGACGTGATCGAGAGATGATCACGATCCGAATCCAAATTCGGATCCTAAAACGAGTTCTCAAAACTCGCTTCTCCGGAGAGGTATTCGTCAACCGTTTGACGAATCCTTCGTCCTCCACCTCAGAGGATTACCGGAGATCAAATCCCCGGTAAGTTAGCCGCTGTCGGAGCACTAATCATCGTCCAAACGACGCTCCGACGAGAGGAGGAGAAGCTGTCCAGAAAACTGGACAGCTTGGTGGAGGATATAGGCGCCGGCCAACCAAGGAAAGAAAAGCCTCACCTTGATGCCAAACCTATAGGAGATCACCGGAGGGTCGCCGGAGGTTCACCGGCTGAAGGTTGGTCGCCGGCAACAAGTTGGAAGGCTGCACCACAAGCTGGGTGGCAACAAGATGTTGGGCGCCGAATTTTCCAACAAGGGGTGGGCGGCAGCTTTTTGTTGGGCGGCAACTAGGTTTAGGGTTTTGGATGATTAGGGTTTAACAATCCCTTAAGCCCTCTTTTATAGAGAACTAATTCTCTTAATGGTTAATGGATCATATCCATAAAGCCCGTTAACCCGCTCCATTAGGATAAGTTAAAATAAACCAAACCATGATGGTTTATTTTAAGTTAAAACGAACC
Source organism: Wurfbainia villosa (assembly GCA_025175895.1). Lineage (NCBI taxonomy): Eukaryota > Viridiplantae > Streptophyta > Magnoliopsida > Zingiberales > Zingiberaceae > Wurfbainia > Wurfbainia villosa. The sequence continues at coordinate 27,111,452 of CM046000.1, read as the reverse complement.
GAACCAACCTTTGGTTCATTCGTTTAATATAAACCAAACCCTTTGGTTTATTCTCATCCATTGGATTAGAACCAAACCATTTTGGTCCATCCATTATGTCTTCATAAGACACTGCCCATCCACGCTTCCATTGCGACTGAAACAATTTCATGCTCGCTTTATGTTTGGTCCAACCAAACATAGTTTCTCTCGGTCTGAGAATCTCATTCTCAAGCTCGTTTTAAATCCTTTGGATTACACTCGTTGTGCGTGTGACCAAATAAGTTCTCGGTTTATGTTGGCCGTCTATAATTAACCATTAATTATAGAACGATCATGAGTGGCACCTAGTAGTACATCATGATCCCCAATTAACCGAAAAGATCAACAGTTGATCCAGAACTATTTCTGAAACCCTTCAGTAGCTCGAATGAATCGTGCCCCATTCCCTTCACTCATCTTATACCCACTTGGTTCAGGACATGGTCTATTGTGTCAGTCCCCACTAGGCTGACTACGTCACACCTAGCCCAAGTATCATTTCCTCGTCCTACGGATTCTAGTTACTCCACATGTATCGAAGAGTACTTTACTCTAAACATGTAATGCTTTGGCCAAAGACTTTAGTAACAATCCGACGAGAGACCATGGGTATACATCTCCTCGCAAGGAGTGGTGAATCCTTTATAGGCTATTCAAACACCTTCGATCACTTCGACTTATACCCAATCATCCCGGGTCCACATCTCCTCGGAGATGTTTGCTTAAGATGTCAAAGCATAAGTCTCCATGATCAAGATGACTTGAATACCGCAAGTCAAAGGAACATCGCACTTAAGCTACAGTAAGAACTTCATTGACATATCTCTATATGCAGAGAACCATATGAAGTCTTACGGCTGGTCACTCCAATGAACTAGTTACCATAATTAGCATCCACGATTAACTCCGGACATCACAATGTCTCCAGCCAGTGAGAATCAGCTGCTTGGATACACCAAGGAGTATACCTCGTGCTAGTCTCGACAGAATTGATGGTGTCCAAATCCATCAATTCATCGACTAGGGATAATTCCGATACATCACAATTACACATGTAGAGATACTCACTAGTTGTGATCCAATCACAAATTCTCTCATCTTTGTGAATCGTATCGTGGGCATTGATAAATGAGTTTAAGATCCAATCAAATACATTAAACATGTATACTCAAATAGTGAATCTTCATTTATCATATAAATGGTTCATACATAAGGCGATTGCCTTAGGACATCTCTCATATATTACTAACACCTTCTCCCCGTAGTTACGGGAGGTCAGGTTTACCCCTAGGTTCCTTGATCAAACCTCCTAAATCTAGATTGCGAGGGTTGTCACCACCTCGTATCGCCTAAGCACAGCGGAAAGAAAGCCAAATACACGTAGGTATAATAAAGAGCAACTACCTATTGTCAAATTAAACTTATGGCCAGAATTTAATATGAACCAACATTGTCTATGTACACAAGCTACTCCCTAATCCTAGAATCGAAAGTTCTACTCCATAAATACGAAAGAAGAATCACAAAACATGTTTAAGTTCGAATACAATAGAGATAAAGCACAGAAATAGAGATATACAATGCTTCGTGATCTTCTCTCCGACGTTGTATTGCAAGTTATGGACCTCCGACGGCGTTCCTCCTCCCTGCTGCGAGTTATCGAAGCTTTTTGGGGCTTCGGCGTGTCATCCTAGACGTCGTGCCTCTCACTAGGCTTTGGGAGCCCTAGGGCGGCTCCCTCGTGATCCCTCGCCTCTTGGATGAGTTTCCTATATATAGAGACGGCTTCGGCGTTCCATAAATGCTTGAAAAAACCCTATTTCTTTGAATTCACGGCACCGCCACACGACCGTGTGAATTTCACACGGCCTGGCCGTGTGCAAGGCTGGAAAACAGGTAAAATCTCGGCTGGAAATTGAGCGGGAAAAAAGACACGATCGTGTGTTTTCACATGGCCTGGCCATGTGTTTTTCTGGAGCCTCCATTTTTATCCGTTTCGCTTCAGAAACATGCCCAAGTCTTGGGACATGGCCAGTGCATATTCCCTAAGGTCCGTGCTCCACAAATTACTCCATTTTTGCTCCAAAAATGCACCATTTTTCCATGAAATGCTATCCTGCACACAAAAGTACAAAGAGAAGAACTCCGAACTAGAAAATAGGAAATGCATGCAAAATAGAGTGACATATGTATGAAACTAACACAAAATGTAACAAGATGTGAGAGAAAACTACTCCTAAAATCCTATATGTTTTGCTCACATCACTTCCCCCAGACTTAAATCTTTGATTGTCCTCAAGAAAACCTCAGTGCCATAAAATTTTAAAAAGATATTTGTTCCATAATTAGCATGCTAACTAAATTTATCAGGTGGTATTTGCAATCAAAGCAAAATAGATATATTCTAAAAATTCACTAAGTTAGCTCCTCGTGCTTGTGCTAGGCGAATCATTCTTAGGGGATGCCCATTCCATGGTGAGTTAAGTCGTCACCCCATAGCTTTCCTAAGGTTTCCGGCTCTTAGGCACTTACCTGCCCAAAGTGAGGGTCCTTCCCTAGATCTAGCATAAAGTCTCAAAGGCGTGCTCGGTATTGAGAGAAATTGGGAGGTATTTCCCCAGTAACCTAACTTGGTCTCAAAGGGGCACCTAGCCATTTCCACCCACGATAACTATTTTTTTTATCCCTCTCACTTTTTTTTCTTGTCATTTCTTTTTCTCTCTCTCTTTTTTTTTATTTTTCGGCTCACAGGAATTTTGATTTTTTCGAATGGGCTTACACAATCCGAGCATCTCTACTAACTAAAATGCTAAACCTAGAGTCACCTATGGATTCCAAAGTACTAGACTACTGAAGTGAATCATAACTAGGTATGTACTAGATTCTCCCTGTCATACTGTTCGACATGTGTAAGTGCAAAAATAGAGCTAACCAGTGTAAGTCTAGAACATCCAATAAAGAGTATAGAATAAAATACCACAAGATAAATGGAGTTAAGCTACCTATGGGAACAACTCATGCAAGCAACTTTTCAAAAATACTATTGAGGTAACTTTACAGACACCAAAAATTAAGTACTGAAAGGAACTACACAACTCATGCATGCATGAATAAACGAAAATACCAGAAAAGAAACTACTTCTAGGAAACAAAACAAAATAGATTTTGGGGTCCCCCCCCAGACTTAAACAAAAATATACCTCTAATATGGTGGACGAGGTGGAAAGTCTGGGAGCCTCGGCATCTCTAGATCCTAGAAAAACTTGTTGTTGTGCCGCTAATGCCACATATACATGTGGTCGATCTGAGAGTTAGTGGATGCAGCGGCTGCTCGATGCTCCTCCTCCTGAAAGTAAATACGGGCCTCGTCGTAGAAATCCTCGGCCCGCCGGAAATGCTCCCGGAATCCCTGGAACTCTGCCTGTTGGTAGGTGCTCTGCTCCTCCCATCGTTGCCTCTGCGTCTGCTGCTCAGTGTATATATCATCGAGGCACAATCGGAACTCCGAGAAATCATAGGCAGAAGTACATGCATCCTACTCAAAAGTAGAAAAAGAAAATGATGTCGGTGTAGGCTTTTCACGTGGACTAGGGGGCACAACACGGCCATGTGAAATCACACGACTTGACCGTGTGCGCCTCTAGAAGTTAGGGCACAGCCATGTGAAAATAGACAGCTTAACCATGTGCAACTCTAGAAGTCAGGGCACGGCCGTGTGAAAACACACGGCCTGGCCGTGCGCCCTTTGTTTCTTTTCTTATGGTACATAATGGTCTGATTTCTCTCACTCACTTCACCGCATAAACTTAAAATGACTTTTGTTTTTACCTAGAAAGTTCTTTCCTTACCTACAAATGCTAAATACCATAAATCAAAGTTTGAATTAACTAAATGCATGCAATACAATCAAAGGGAAATCTAAAGACTAATCTTGGGTTGCCTCCCAAGAAGTACTTTTTTTAAGGTCTGTTAGCTCGACCTTATTCCTACGTTTCATTTGAGGCATTTGAATCTTGCTCGTGAGGGAGCAAGATACTTGCTCACTTTATACCTCTTTCCTGGTGGTCCTCCATCGCTATATCCCTTAAATCTTGCTCGTGGAGGGGCCAGATATTTTCTCACCTTTCATTTTTTGCCTTTTGGTCCTCCATTACTATATCTTTTAAATCTTCCTCGTGGAGGGGCAAGATACTTGGGTGCTGCTTTCCTTGACTCGAGGTTTAACATGCTTAGTCTCAACGAATCATCAATAGTTTGATCATTATATTCTAAATGTTGTAAATAATTTAACTCACCACAAATATTCTCACCAAAAGATTTATTAGCAGATTCTATCATGTCGAATGAAATTTTATCATTACAAATCACTAGGTGGGATTTGTTATTGGTAACTAAAGTTTTGGTGAGGGTTAAGGCAAGCTCTTCTAGACCCTTGAGGTTATGAGTTATTTTGATTGAAGCAATGCACTCCTCGATTAAAGTATCAATTATATAATTCTCAAGTTCTCCTTCTAGTGGTGATTGAATGGATTGTCCTTCTCTACTTCCAATGTCATCTACGTCCTCCTCATCCATTCACTCAAAGTGAGTCCCTATCATATTAGGTTTAATCCAGTCATCAAAGCCACCTTCTAGTCATTTGGTTTCTATCCTAGCTAGATCCCGTTCCATCATCTCTGCAAATTGTTGGCTATGCTCTTTGCATTCTCTATTAAAATTATCTAGCGGGGCTTCTAAGTGGGGGCTTGATTCTGGATAAAATTTGCATGGTGACTCATAGTTCTCGTTCTCATTTTGGAAATGATATTAGGTCTCTGTCTGCAAATGCCGCCATCGGAATTCATCGTCCATCGCTTGTTCTGTTCGAATGAAATCTTCCATCATCTGCTCAAGTCGGGATTTAGGCGGACAATATTAAGGGTTTAAGTACCCAGGGTCATAACTATATGAATAAAATCATCTTGTGGCCACTGGTTGTAATTGTAGGTGACATCTTCTTGTTCAAATTGTGAAGGTTCGAATATATCCGGACAATCATTAATGGTAAGCCAAGTTTCACCACAATGTTCACAATAAATATTACCAAAACATACAACATTCAATTGATCATAATTATGAGTAAAAGTATGCATCATTATACACAGGAAATTATAGATAAGGAAAGAGCAACTGAATAAACAAAACTGAACTAAAATAAAATGAAATGAAATGAAATAAAAAAACAAGAAAAGTAAATCTATCCTAGGTCCGATCCAATTTACCACCGTTCGATTTGATATCGAATCGACAGTCCCCGACAACGGCGCCAAAAAACTTGATGCGCACGGACGCGTCCTCAAATCGCGCGATGGATACCGTCATGGACTCAAAGTGAGCGCTCGCGCTCAATGCCCACAAGTGCACGGATGTTGTCAAGTAATAAAGATTATCGATCCCACAGGGACTGAGATTCGAGTACCAATACCCTAAGTAGTTGCGATTGTTCGGACATGATCTCTAAGAGAGAGTCGGTTGGTGAGGACTACCGGTGGACACTACTCTGTGCGGTGTCACACGGAGGAGGAAAAGAGGGTGCCGGGGTCTTAAAAGGCGATCCTAGAACTTCGGTTTCACTTGTGTACCACAGAATAATATTTTCAATTGGCGTCATCTAAACTTCTACTTATGGTTTTGGGGAAGGGACATCATACACTCTCCCGAAGAGCCGTCACATTCACCGGGAGCTATCCTCGCCCAAAAGGACGGGATAAAGGGTACGAGGATGCCAAATCAATCCTTGCGGTGGACCGTTTCCGATTCCACCGCTCCCTTCTCCCCGCAGTTACGGGAGGTCAGGTTTACCCCTAGGTTCCTTGATCAAACCTCCTAAATCTAGATTGTGAGGGTTGTCACCACCTCGTATCGCCTAAGCACAGCGGAAAGAAAGCCAAATACATGTAGGTATAATAAAGAGCAACTACCAATTGTCAAATTAAACTTATGGACAGAATTTAATATGAACCAACATTGTCTATGTACACAAACTACTCCCTAATCCTAGAATCGAAAGTTCTACTCCATAAATGCAAAAGAAGAATCACAAAACATGTTTAAGTTCAAATACAATAGAGATAAAGCGCAGAAATAGAGATATACAATGCTTCGTGATCTTCTCTCCGGCGTTGTATTGCAAGTTGTGGACCTCCAGCGGCGTTCCTCCTCCCCGCTGCGAGTTACCGAAGCTTTTTAGGGCTTCGGCGTGCCGTCCTAGCCATCGTGCCTCTCACCAGGGTTTGGGAGCCCTAGGGTAGCTCCCTCGTGATCCCTTGCCTCTTGGATGAGTTTACTATATATAGAGATGGCTCCGGCGTTCCATAAATGCTTGAAAAACCCTATTTCTTTGAATTCGTGGCGCCGCCACACGGTCGTGTGAATTTCACATGGCCTAGCCGTGTGCAAGGCTGGAAAATAGGTGAAATCTGTTGGTGCAGAGGCACCAGATAATCGAACTTGTGTTTTGATTATGGAAAAGATACAAAGTTAAGTTTACATCGTTATCTCATGAGCTAAATCGAGTGTGCAGAAAAGTACTAAAGCTGGAGCTGAAGGCTAGCGACACTCGGAGGAAACCGCGGTGGTCAGGCGACACTCGAGTGACTTCGGAGGGAGCCGAAGGAATCGAGTGGAAGGCCGAAAGAAAGAGCTACAAAGTAAGTATCGAGGTAAGCTCGTGTGAGTGAGAGATGGTAAGGTCGTGTCCTCTGTACGGGGACGACCGTAGGCGGCGATCCAATTAAGACTTCCTGTGGAAGGTCTAGGTCGAGATCGAACGGTTAGAAACTATCACATTTACCATTTTCCATGCTAATCTCTTACTGCAGGGAAGTGGCCATGATGGCAGTCGACTGCTAGACATTGGGCAGTCGACTGATGCTCATCAGTCGACTGATGGGAGGCATCAGTCGATTGATGGCGATGAATCAGCCTTTGCGCTAGGTCAAAATGGATAAGGTTTGACGCGGCCACTTCCCGATAAAATTTGGTACAACTTCGTGATCTGTTCCGAAAGATGAGGAGACATATTCAGAGGCCAAACTCTATAAAAGGAGGGGAGGATTCCAACCCATTCATTCATCAAGATTATTCTTAAGTGCTCCTACAACGCTAAAGCTCCAACACCGTCATAATGCTAATGCGACGCCAAGCTTTCACCTTCTTCGTCGGCAGCAACAACAAGTAACATATTTTGTTATTGTATTTTTTGTTTTTATTCGTAACGAGGTGAGGTAGGTTTGTTGCCTCATCCTCGTACTTTCAGTTTTGTGATCGTTGTCTCCTACCTTCAACGAGAAGGAGATATTATAGTGCTTTGCCCTCTGTACGCAGTCTAGGACCGTTAGGGCCTTGGAGTAGCAACCGCTGAGTTGTGAACCAAGTAAAAATAAATGTGACTTTTTATTTTTCCGCTGTGCTTACTCGTGTATCGAACGAACGAACGAAAAGATTTATGCTCGCTATTCACCCCCCCCCCCTTTCTAGTGATGCTTCTCGATCCAACAAAATCCCGGCTAGAAATTGAACTGGAAAAAGGACACGGCCATGTGTTTTTCTGGAGCCTTCATTTTGATCTATTTCACTTCGGAAACATGCCCAAGTCTTGGGACATGGCTAGTGCATGTTCCCTAAGGTCCGTGCTCCACAAATTACTCCATTTTTGCTCTAAAAATGCACTGTTTTCCCATGAAATGCTATCCTACACACAAAAGTACAAAGAGCATAACTCCGAACTAGAAAATAGGAAATGCATGCAAAATAGAGTGACATATGTATGAAACTAACACAAAATGTAACAAAATGTGAGCGAAAACTACTCCTAAAACCCTATATGTTTTGCTCACATCATTTATATTGGTCGTCTATAATTAACCTTTAATTATAAAATGATCATGAGTGGCACCTAGTAGTACATCATGATCCCCAATTAACCAAAAGATCAACGGTTGATCCAGAACTATTTCTGAAACCCTTCAGCAGCTACAATGAATCGTGCCTCATTCCCTCCACGCATCTTATACCCACTTGGTTCAGGACATAGTCTATTGTGTCAGTCCCCACTATGCTAACTACGTCACACCTAGCCCAAGTATCATTTCCTTATCCTACGGATTCTAGTTACTACACATGTATCCAAGAGTACCTTACTCTAAACATGTTGGCCAAAGACTTTAGTAACAATCCAACGAGAGGCCATGGGTGTACATCTCCTCGCAAGGAGTGGTGAATCCTTTATAGGCTATTCAAACACCTTCGGCCACTTCGACTTATACCCAATCATCCCAGGTTCACATCTCTTCATAGATGCTTGCTTAAGATGTCAAAGCATAAGTCTTCATGACCAAGATGACTTGAATACCGCAAGTCAAAGGAACATCGCACTTAAGCTACAGTAAGAACTTCATTGACATATCCATATATGCAGAGAACCATATGAAGTCTTACAGCTGGTCTCTCCAATGAACTAGTTACCATAACTAGAATCCATGATTAACTCCGGACATCACAATGTCTCCAGCCAATGAGAATCAGCTGCTTGGATACACCAAGGAGTATACCTCATGCTAGTCTCAACATAATTGATGGTGTCCAAATCCATCAATTCATCAACTAGGGATAATTCCAATACATCACAATTACACATGTAGAGATACTCACTAGTTGTGATCCAATCATAAATTCTCTCATGCTGTGAATCGTATTATGGACATTCAGTAAATGAGTTTAAGATCTAATCAAATACATGAAAACATGTATACTCAAATAGTGAATCTTCATTTATCATATAAATGGTTCAAACATAAGGCGATTGCCTTAGGACATCTCTCATATATTACAAACATGGAAAAGCTTCTTGGTGGTGGGGACAAAGGATCCACACGGCTAGGGCAAGAAAAATCGAAACACACGGTGCATTTGGGGCGAGAACGAATGGCGTGCCCTTTTTAACCTCGCGCGACACAGTCATGTGAAAACACACGGTCAGGTCGTGTGCACCTCAGGTTGGTCGAGCACGACCGTGGGAAAACACATGGCTAGGCGGTGTGTCTCCTATTTCCCTCCTGTTGTGCACAACGGTATGAATTTTTTCACACACTTCGCCATGTAAGATAAAAATTGATTTTATTTTAACCTAGCAAGTTCTTTCTGTTCCTAATGTTAAACGAAATGGAAATCAAAGTTCAAATTAACCAAATGAATGTAATACAATCAAAAGAAAACCTAAAAAAACTAAACTTGGGTTGTCTCCCAAGAAGCGCTTTGTTTAAGATCGTTTAGCTCAACCACACTCCATTATCAACTTGGCTCTAAAGGTTCTTTGAACCTCCATTCATTCGTCTCGGTGTCTACATTTGGTGGGCTCGGCTTTATCCTGCTGAAAGTAAAGCCGTCTAGGTAGGGAGCTCTACACTCTGATAGGCTGAAGAGGATGATCTCCCCATCTACCTCTAAGGAGATCTGGTGTGCCTTTACATCTATGCATGCCCCCGCAGTTGCCAGAAAGGGCCTTCCCAAGATGATGGGATTCTGGGGGTTTGGTCCTGTGTCAAGTATAATAAAATCTGTATGTATCACGAAGTTCTCGACAACCACAAGAACATGTGTTAGTATGTCGATGGGTTCCTTGACTGAGTCGTCCCCCATATGAATACCAAGGTTCGCTGGTTGGAGCCCATTCAGTCCCATCTTCAAGTAGTATGTGTAGGGTATCGCACTTATTGATGACCCTAAATCGTACAGCACTTCACTGAAGCTTTCCCCATAAATCGAGCAGGGGATAACAAATTTACCAGGGTCCTTAAGCTGGGGTGGAATTTTATCTTCAATTTCAGCTTGGTCTAGTAGAGTGAAAATCATGGTTGCACACCCCTTGGCGAATCTATTTCACTATGCTACTCTCTCGCTGCACACTCCTTCCTCCTTAGCTTGACTCAGCTCGAGTAATGACCGAGAATTATCCATAGGTTGCGACACGGTTTGGGCTATCTGGGCCACTTGTGTCTCCAACATCCTTGTGTGACATGCAAGACCATCAACAGTGGCCTTCAAGTCTCTGAGTGACTCCTCTATTTCTGATGTTGGTGACGGAACTCTTCATTGGCCTTCGTTTGGGTAGCAATGAAGTCTTCCATCATCAATTCTAACCTAGACTTCTGTTGTCGCTGATGCCCATTGCCCTGTTGTTGCCCATACTCTCATGTTGGTTGGAAGCTCCCCGAGTTATTCCGATAGGAAAAGTTCGGGTGGTTCTTCCATCCGGGGTTGTAAGTACTGGAGAATGGGTTGTTCGACCTTTGATTGTAGTCCCCAATTGCATCACAATGCTCAATCTGCTCTTCTAAGCCACCCTGCCCTCCATAGTAGTCCTCCTGATACGCTGTTGCTCCTTCTCCAAAGTCAATGGTCACACATGAAGATGCAGAATTTATAGAGTCGAATCATCTGCTAAGCGCATCCATTCTCACTGCTAGGTGGTCCACTGAGTTGACAGCATACTATCCTGCTGCAGGAGTTGGGTGACTACGTTCAGAAGCCCATTTATGGTGGTTCTAGGCCACCTCTTCTGTCACCTCCTCTGCTTCCTCGATAGTCTAGTTCATAAGTGCTCCTCCTACAGTAGAATCGAGGGACATCTTTGTGGCGTACGTGATCCCATTGTAGAAGATGTGGATCACCAGCCACCTTTCCAGTCCATGGTGGGGGAATTAGTAAAGTAGCCCCTTGTAGAAATCCCAAGCTTCAAATAGGGACTCCCCCTCCTTCTGACGGAAGCTTGTAATCAGATGGCGCATGTGAGCAGTTTTGCTTGGCGGGAAGTATTTGTTCAAGAATTGCTGTTCACATTGCTCCCATGTAGCAATGCTTCTCGAAGACAGAGAGTGAAGCCATGCCTTAGCCTTATCCCACAATGAGAACGGGAATAGGCTCAGGTGGATCGCATCTTCAAGGACTCCATTTATCTTCATCGTCAAGCAGATTTCCAAGAATGACTCTAGGTGCCAGTTCGGGCCTTCAGTTACAGCTCCCCCGAATTGACTCTGCTGGACCATATGTATGAGTGTTGGCTTCAGTTCAAAGTTATTTTTCGAAATGGATGGTCCATCTATACTCGACCTAAATCCTCTAGCGGTAGGGGTTGCGCAATCCCGTAAGGGTCGGCTACCTATATTCACTTCGAATGCAGCTTGGTCCTCCATCCTCTTCTGTTCGGCTTTTCGATGATGATAGGTTCATTCGATTTCTAAATCGATCGGAATCAGACCTTCCGATCCTAAGCGTCTAAGCATACGAAGAACTGAGCCACAAAATTAGGAGTATTTACCTAAGGTTTAGAAACATGAAATAAACTAATCTAGCTAACTAAATCGAAGAGCAAATAAGAAATAGAGAATCACTGCTAAAATAAAATAAAAACTAAATCTAGATATGGAAAATCTAAAATTTCAAATAAAATAAAAATAAAAATAAAAAAATCAAGTAAATAAATCTAACCTAAGTCTGATCCAACTATCCACTTTCTTGATTCGATATCGAATCAATCAGTCCCCGACAACGGTGCCAAAAACTTGATGCACGCAAACGTGACCTCAAATCTCACGATGGAGACCATCAAGGACTCGAAGTGTATGCTCGTGCTAAACGCCTGCAAGTGCACAAATGTCGTCAAGTAATAAAGAATATCGATCCCATAGGGACTGAGATTTCGAGTATCAATTTGTCTAGTGGATGTGTTGTTGTTCGGATTGGTAATCTAGGGGTTCACAAATGAGAAATCGACAGTGGTCCGAACTCAATATGGTGTCACACGGAAGAAGAGAAAAGGTTTCTATGAGGATTTGAATGGGATTCTAGGACTTCGGTTTCGTTTGTGTGTAGCAGAACATGATATCAATCGAATGTATCCAGATTTTCTAGCTAGGGTTTTGTGGAAAGAACATCATACACTATGGTACGAGGATGCCGAATCGATCCCTGCGACGAGCCGAAAATGAGACACATTACCGACTCTATCGCATCCTTCTATCCACAGTTGCAGGCGATGAGGCCAACCTCTAGGTTCCTCCTAATATCCCCTAAATCTTAGATACGAGGATTGTCACTCCTCGTATCATCTACGCACAGAAGATAGAACACCAAAACACAAAGCTAAAGATCTAAATGATCATTCAACTGCAAATACGATTTTAAGAATGGAAACATATTTGAAATAGCAATGTTCTACTCAACACAAACTACTCCCTAATCCTAGAATTGGAGAATCTACTCCATGAATAAGAGAAGAGAGTCACAATACATTATAGAATTCATGAGTATAATGATAAACGTGTAAGAAATATGAATTACAATGTAATTGCAACTCTTCCCTCTGGAGTTGTGGTGCAGATCTTGATCATCAAGCGGCTCTCTCCTTCCCTGATGCGAGTTCCCGAAGCTTTTTAGGGCTTCGAAGTGTCGTCCCGGTCGGCGTGCCTCCTCTAGGGTTTGGTGTGTAGCTTTCCTTATATAGACATCACGCCGGATCGCTGCAAAATCTGGAAAAAACCCTGGTTGTGTCAAATTGCTTGGCCGCCACACGGCCATGTGAAAACACACGGCTTGGCCGTGTGTCAGGCTGTGGCGGTTATTTTTGCCCCCTGAATATGGTCGTGTGTAGGCACATGCCCTGGCCATGTTCCCTTCTGTGTTCAGTTGCTAAATGTCTTCTTTTTTTCTCCAAAAGTGCACTGTTATCCCCACGAAATGCCATTCTGCACACAAAAGTATACAGAGCATATCTCCGAACCAGAAAATAGGAAATGCATGGAAAATAAAGTAAAATATGCATGAAACTAACATAAAATGAGATGAGATGTGTGCGAAAACAACTCCTAAAATCCTATATGTTTTGCTCACATCAATACCTGGTCAAGCACAACAACTAATAACTCATAGTGATGAGCCTTCTGCTGAACCTATTGTGACACCACATCTTCGTAAATCTGGTAGAACACACAATATTCCTGAGAGATATGGATTTCTCGTTAGTGAATCGAATGATATGTTACTCATTGATGATGAAGAGTCTGCCAGTTTTGAAGATGTTCTAAAAAGTTCAGAAAGTGACAAATGGCTCGATGCCATGAAGTCAGAAATAGATTCCATGTATGAAAATTGAGTTTGGAACTTGGTTGACCCACCTGAAGGCATTAAGCCTATAGGGTGCAAGTGGGTTTTCTAGAAGAAAACCGACATAGATGGTAATGTGATTACCTATAAAGCTAGATTAGTAGCGAAAGGCTATCGTCAAAAGCAAGGTGTTAATTATGACGAAACCTATTCACCAGTTGCTATGCTTAAATCCATTTGGATGCTCCTAGCCATAGCGACTCATTATGATTATGATATATGGAAGATGGATGTGAAAATGACTTTCCTTAATGGAAACCTACTCGAGGACGTGTATATGATACAGCCTGAGGGTTTCACATCGGTTGATAAAACCAAGGTATGCAAACTTCGACGGTCCATATATGGATTGAAGCAAGCATCAAGGAGCTAGAATATCCGTTTTGATGAGGCAATCAAAAGCTTTGATTTCTCACAAAATCCGAACGAACCTTATGTGTACACGAAGGTTAATGGGAGTGCAGTCATGTTCCTAGTATTGTATGTCGATGACATATTACTTATAGGAAACGATGTTTCTGTCTTACAGTCAGTTAAAATTTAGTTATCCAAGACATTCTCTATGAAAGACCTGGGAGAAGCAACCTACATCCTCGGGATTAAGATCTATAGGGATAGATCGAATAGGTTGCTTAGTCTTTCACAGTCTACATATATAGATCGAGTGCTAAAGAGGTTTAGCATGTCAGAATCTAAGAAAGATTTCCTACCCATCATGCATGGGATACACCTTTCGAAGTCTATGTGTCCGCGCACAAAAGTCGAGAGGATTTGCATTAATAAGATTCCCTATGCATCCGCAATAGGATCTATCATGCTATGTTATGTACGAGGCTCGATATATCATATGCTCTGAGTGTCACGAGCAGATACCAGTCCGATCTAGGAATGGATCATTGGGCAGCTGTTAAGACAATCCTTAAGTACTTGAGAAGAACTAAGGATGTGTTCCTAATATATAGAGAAGGTGATATGGTAATATGCAGGTATACGGATGTCAGCTTCTAGACAGACAAGGATGATTCCAGGTCTCAATCTGGGTACGTATTCACCTTGAATGGAGGCACAGTAAGTTGGAAAAGTTCCAAACAAGACACTATAGCGGATTCTACCACTGAGGCAGAATACACTGTAGATAGGGAAGCAGCAAAGGAAGCAGTTTGGATCGAGAAGTTCGTTTCTGAACTTGGTGTGGTTCCAACCATTGTTGAAGCAATACTGGTTTACTGCAATAATAATAGAGCAATTGCACAGATAAAAGAGCTAAGGTCTCATCAACGATGCAAACATGTGCTTCGCCGCTATCATCTAATCAGAGAGATCATAAGTAGGAAGGAAATACAAATCGAGAAGATTCCCACTGAAAGGAACTTAGCGGACCCTTTAACTAAGGTCTTACCTCAAAGTAAGTTTGAGGGTCATGTTAGATCTTATGGTATTGGATACCATGGCGATTGACATTAGGCCAAGTGGGAGTTTGTTAGTAATATATGAGAGGTGTCCTAAAGCAATCGCCTTATGATTGTACCATTTATTTGATAAATGAAGATTCACTATTTGAGTATACATGTTTTCATGTATTTGATTGGATCTTAAACTCATTTACTGAATGTCTGCAATATGATTCACAGCATGAGAGAATTTGTGATTGGATCACAACTAGTGAGTATCTCTACATGTGTAATTGTGATGTCTTAGAATTATCCCTAGTCGATGAATTGATGCGTTCGAACGCCATCGATTCTATTGAGACTAGCACGAGGTATACTCTTTGGTTTATCCAAGCAGTTGTTTCTCACTGGTTGGAGACATTGGGATGTTCGGAGTTGATCATGGATGCTAGTTATCGTAACTAGTTCATTGGAGGGACTAGCTGTAAGACTTCATATGGTTCTCTACATATATGGATATGTCAATGAAGTTCTTACTGCAGCTTAAGTGTGATGTTCCTTCGACTTGCGGTATTCAAGTCATCTTGGTCATGTAGACTTATGCATTGACATCTTAAGCAAACATCTCTGAGGAGATGTGGACCCGGGATGATTGGGAATAAGTCGAAGTGGCCAAAGGTATTTGAATAGCCTACAGAGGATTCACCACTCCTTGCGAGGAGATGTATACCCTATGGCCTCTCGTCGGATTGTTACTAAAGTCTTTGGCCAATGTATTACATGTTTAGAGTATGGTACTCTTAGATACATGTGCAGTAACTAGAATTCGTAGGACGAGGAAGTAAATACATGGGCTAGGTGTGACATAGTCCGCCTAGTGGGGACTGACACATAGATCATGTCCTGAACCAAGTGGGTATAAGATGAGTGAAGGGAATGGGGCACGTTTTATTGTAGCTGCTGAAGGGTTTCAGAAGCATTCTGGGATCAACCGTTGATTTTTTGGTTAATTGGGGATCATGATATACTACTAGGTGCCACTCATGATCGTTCTATAATTAATGGTTAATTATAGATGACCAACATAAACCGGGAATCTATTTGGTCACACGCACAACGAGCATAATCCGAAGGATTTAAAACGAGATTGAGAATGTGATTCTCAGATCGAGAGAGACTTGGTTTGGTTGGACCAAACATAGAGCGAGCATGAAATGGTTTCAGTCGCATCGAAAGCATGGATGGGCCATGTCTTTTGAAGACATGATGGATGAACCAAATTGGTTTGGTTCTAATCCAATGGTGGAAAATAAACCAAAGGGGTTTGGTTTGTTTTAAACGAATGAACCAAAGTTGGTTCGGTTAGTTTTAACTTAAAATAGACCAACGCGGTTTGGTTTATTTTAACTTAAGTTATTAGAGCGGGTTAACGGGTTTTAATTATGAACCAATAACCAATAGGAGAAGGTTTCTTGATGGTCAAGAAACACACGCTTTATAAAATACAGCTTAAGGGTTTTTGGAAACCCTAATGAAGCCCTAAGAGTTGTTGCCCACTTCTCTTCTCCTCTTCCTCTTCTTGCCGCCCAAAGGTCGCTGCCACCCAACTTTGCTGCAGCAGCTCCTCCTCCTCACCGTCGGCCACCCACCAACCACCGGCGATTCTTCCGGCCATCCTCCCTTGACTGTCGGTGACCAAGGAGCAACCGGCCATTGATTGGTCGGTCATCTTCTCCACCAACACAAGCTGTCCAGTTTTGGACAGCTTGTTTCTCTCTTCGTAGAGAGGTGGTTTGGTCAGTGTTTTTTGCTCCGACAGCAACCTACTTGCCGAGGATTGGACCTCAGGCAATCCTCATAGGTGGAGGACCAAGGTTTCGTCAATTGGCTGACGAAAACCGCTTCCGAGAAGAGAGTTCGTGGAGCTCGTTTATAGATCCGAATTTTGATTCGGATTGTGATCGTCTCTTGGATCATGTCTTCGACACAAGGCTAGTAACTCTTGTGAAGACGGGGCTCGTGGCTTTGTGAAGCTATCCCAAAGATACTCGGCGTGGATACGGATAGAGGCGATTCTAACGAGGGTCGCTACGGTTGATGTCATTCCCGCTACACGTGATACGTCAGGTATAACTAGAATAAATTTTCTTTTATTGCAAAATTTAAAATAGTGATTATGTCTACACTTGTTGTATCCTCCATGCATGTGGTGTGTGTGTTGTAATAAAATTAGTTTATTGCTTCTTTTTTCTTCCACTGTGTGCATGTTTACGAAACATGTTCAAACACACACCCACGTCGGTGTCGGGGAAACCCAACACTATGCCTACTCGATACATTAGCAAATCATTTTTTAGTAATTCATGCATGCTTAGCATAGATGTCATAATGCATTATAGGTTAGAAAAATTAGTATACTGTAAAAACTCTATTAACATAGACTTATGTGTAGATTTTTTCAATAATTTTAGTAAAATTGATGATCTTGCATATTCGACTAGAGTACATGATAAGGATTTTATTTTTACCTCCTCTATGTTGAGAGAGCATCTAGGACTCATGCATTCGTCATGTCCGATTGCATTCTTTCCATCCACGGAGTTACCGTACGGTGACCCCTACTCGCATATTACATTAGATAGGATACACATGCATTTATTTGGTGAGGAAAGAACTCCGTCTGTGAGTATCTTTAGTTCCACTAGACTCAGAGTACAGGACTATGCCCTGTACCGAGTCATAGTGAACTGCATTCTGTCACTCACCACTAGGGACATCGCTATGATGCACCCTTATCACTCATTTTTACTTTATGCACTTAGTCATAGATTAGATATAGACATTAGCTTACAGATGTTCCATTCCATCATTCATCATTCTAGGTCAATTACTAGCAGGAAGGCACATTTGCCTTACTGCCATGTCATCACATCACTCTTAGCTACATTAGGGTTTGATGTTACTACAAGTAACATCAAACAGCTTACTGAGTACGACATGATAGGGTCTAGGCAGTTTGGTTTAGCGAAAATAGGTTTGGATGAAAATAATATCCTTGCATGGAAGAGAGATGGTCCTCAGCCCTAGCCCCAACCTGAGCTGGAGCAGGAGCATGTGCCAGAGATTGATTCCACCACCACTCTGAGTCCGAGCATCAGGAAGCCCCAGGATTTGACAGTCTATCACCATTTCTTGGGATTCCAGCACCTCCTACCATAGCAGAGAGATTATCCAGATTGGAGGATACGATGCAGCGCCAGGAGCAGGAGCATCTTGAGATGATGTCGATATTGCAGGCGTAGAGAGAGGATCATCGAGAGATGATGGAGCTTCTTAGGTCTTGGGGCATGGGTCCTCCTCCTCCACCTTCTTCTACTGACTAGGAGTGTTATGTCACTTACTAATATTTGAACTTAATAAATTTGATTTTTAAATCTTATGTGTGAATTGTTTTATGCTTGGTAGATTAGGATGTTTTCATACTCATTACTCAAATTTATTTTGAAAAATAATATTATATTAATTTTTAAAGAAAAGTTATAAATCAATCTAGGACAATTTAGATTTCATCAGCCTATAGATTTTAGTAAGCCTTCGCATCTCACAAACACCTAGGATTACCTATTTGTGTATTGAGCCACGAAGATGGGTGTGATATGTTAAGACTGCACCCCTGGTTCCAGATGTAGATCAAGTGCATCGACATTAACCAAAACGGGATTTACAAGAGCAAATCAATCACTTCGGTGACTAACTCTAATTCAAAGCTTGATGGTTAGTTCTATATCATTTGAGCTAGTAAAGAGTTGGACATTTGCTTTAAGGACAATTTTTAGATGTGTATTTTTATATATATAAAAATAATATCTAGAAATTCATGATTGGACATATTCTCTGTCATATTTGCATCATCTTGTACATTTTGAAAATTTTAAGATTCATTTAAAAAGTTTTTGAAAATTTTGAAATTTTTGAAAATATGATATCATTCAGGAGGGGTTAGAAAAATTTTGAAATTTTTGAAAATATGATATTATTTAGGGGGAGTTAGAAAATTTTTGAAATTTTTGAAAATATGATATCATTCAGGGGGAGTTAAAAAAATTTTAAAATTTTTGAAAATATGATATTATTCAGGAGGAGTTAGTAATTTTTGAAAATTTGAAAATATGTTGGAATTTAAAAATATGCTTAGGGGTTGTTAAAATTTTAATAATTAAATTTTCAAACAATTCATTTGAAATTTTTATAATGGGAGAGATCCTATTTCTAAAGAAAGAAAACCCTATAGAGGAGGATTGATTTCAAAACTTAAACATTTTTTAGCTTAATATTCAATTTTCATGTTTAAAACAGTTTAACTCTCAACTTTAAAGTTGTGGCATCTAAGACTTAATTTAGATTTTGATGTATACCAAAGGGGGAGAGAGGAAATATAAAGTTAGAGAGAAGAAAATTATTGAAATGGAGATGTAAAAATATATATATGCATTTCATGCATAGGCATTTCTTATATATGTCAAAATTTGAAAATTGTTGTCTTATTCTCTTAACTTTAACTGATGTATTGTCATACATCAAAAAGGGGGAGATTGTTGATGCAGTGAGCATCACTCCTTGATTTTGTTGGGTAATCCGGATCATGACATTCACAATATCGCGGGCGAAATAGTTCGCACAACCGCAGCGGAAATAAAAATTACAAACCGGATCCCTCCAGAGATCCATGCAAAACATATAAATCATTTTCTTTAATCTAGATCTTATCTAGAAGAAGGAATATACCTTCGATGCGAGCCCTTCGCAATCCCACTAATCCAAACGCAGCCAAATCTCAATATGATAAGGACGACCGTATCTCTAAGGTATCCACACAAACCGTATCTTGGAGATGGAGATAACACCTTTGGTTGTGATAGCTACCAAAACCAAGGCTCTCCACAAAAGAGGAAGAAGGAAAATTGGGATGCAAGGATAAAATTGAGATCACATCTCCACGTTAAGGAGATTTCTCAAATCCCCTTCATCATGCATTAATCCACATTTACATGCATTAACCCATTTGCATGCAATAAATTATATTTTCATGCATTAACCCCATTTGCATGCAACATTGGAAAGCTTTTGAAATCCCACAATGTTAAGGAGCCTTTTGGAATTCCATTTCATGCAAGATTAATCATGCAATGTTAAGGAGATTTCTCAAATCTCATATGCATGCATTAAATCTCATTTGCATGCAATAACTCCTATTTGCATGCATGATTAATCATCATTAATCATGGTAACCTTCTTCAATTGATTTCACTTGAGTCTAACTCAAGTTAAATCAATTTGAGTCCAACTCAAGTTTGGCCAAGCAATGAGTCTAACTCATTCTAGTCCATTCAATTAACTAATGATTCATTTAGTCAAACTAAGATGAACACTTCTCTAAAATATGTTCTTTGTGTGTAACCCTATAGGCTCTCATAGCATTGGTAATGTATCTAAAATCATTTTATATACATAAGCAATGAGCGACATCTAGAAATACATCATTGCTACCCATGCTACAAGAAAGTCCTTCTATCCTTGATATCTTAGATCGATCAATGAGACATAGACTGTGTCATCCCCTTATTGATATTTATGTTTCTTGATCCCCAAGTAGACTCACTCAAACAAATGAGCTCAATATCTCATATTGACTCATTTGAGCATGGTCATGCATTTCGTGGTTATACTCTATCAAGAGGCCAATGATATCACTCCTGTCATATGGGAGGGATAGATCTCATCTACATCACTCACATCCCTTCACATAATTCGTTATATACCCAGCAATCACCATTATAGTGCACCCTGTTACGGGTGACGTTAGACGATACCAAAGTACATAACTCCTTATATAGGGAACCGTAGTGACTTCAGGTCTAAGGACTATTCATACCAATAGTCACATGAGAAAGTATATGACACTCATATAATGATCCATGACACTTTCTCATGGCGGGTCAATTCAGTACATATATTCTCCAATATATATACCCATGTATCAATGTGATATCACATATCCATGACTTGTGAGATCAAGTCATCCATTGACCTACAGGCTAGTCTCATTGTATCAATATATCCCTTTGTCTATTAATACAATACTTGACTAGGAATGTTTAAGAATAGTGTTCTCTACAGCTTCTCATAATCAATTCTATCAATTGATACACTGTAGATTAGAACCTACTATTCAAGGGCATTATTATATTTACTTGGCTGACACACGCATAAAGTAAATATAATAATCAATCTTTGTCTGTTATTAATGAAATATGATACATATGATCCCTAATCAATCATCTTATGATTGGCACTAAGGACTGATACTAACAGGTTTTGATGTATGAACCGTAGTTAAAGTTAGGAATTATTTTTGTTCTGATATCAATGTTAAGTGTGCAGACTTAAACAGGAAGTCCTAGTAGGTCGTGTTGACCAGATACTAAGCAGTTAACTTGACAGAGCAGGAGGACCGGACACCAGGCATGAAGTCCAGATGGGTCGCATGGACCAGACATTTGGTATGAAGACCGATTGGGTCAGGAGACCGGATAATCGACAAAAAGTCCAACTAGGTCAGGCAGACCGGACAGCTGGTGGAAGCCCTAGTGGATTAGATCGGATGTCAAGAATGGTAAGTCTGGCAGATAGCTAGTAGGTAAGCCTCGAGTGAAGAGTTGAGACCGAGTCCTCTGTAGGAGGACAAAGCTAAGCGTCGATCTGACGGAAAGTCCGCGTGGGACTTAGTAGTCGAGATCGAGCAGTATTACTACTGCTATCATATTTGATTTTATTTATTTATGTTAATCTCATTTTGTAGGTATCAGTTGACTGAATGTACTTCAGTCGACTGAAGTCCAGTCAACTGGATACACACATGGCAGGATTAGCTGGAGATTGGTCGAAGATCTGCACTATAGTTGGAAAGTGTTTCAGTTGACTGGGGAGTTTCAGTCGACTGAAGTGGAAAACTTCCCGATGCGGAGCTGGGTGACCTGGAGTCGACTGTAGAGGTTTCAGTCGACTGGAAGACCAGAAGTTTCATATCGATGGGATGATGTGGAGTCGACTGGAAGGCATTTCAGTCGACTGGAAAAGATTTATAAAACAAGTGCTCGACCAGATCCGAGCAAGAGACTACTACTACACCGAAGTGTTGTCAAAATTTACTCTCGCTCACAAAAGCTTCGAATCTTCAACAAGGCGCTTTCCGACACCTCGTGCCTACATCCAATCCTTCATTTGTGTCGGTATAAAGTAGATTATATGCTTCTTTATTTATTCGCTTGTGTACTTAACTTCAAGAGAGGGTAATGTGTTACCCTTCTCTTATTTTTGTAAAAAGCGAACCCCTCCAAAGTCGAGAGTTCTCGAATCGAAGGGTACTATAGTGATTGCCCCTCGTGGTAGCTCTCGGAAGAGCTTTGGGCCTTGGAGTAGCAACCCAGTTAGGATTGTGAACCAAGTAAATTAACTGTGTTTGAATTGTATTTAATTTCCGCTGCATACTTAATAAATTTTAATTTAAAGAAAATTATTAAACTCTGAGATTCACCCCCCCCTCTCTTGGATTACTCGATCCTACATTAACTTACTGTGGAACGAGTATCCCTTAAGAAGATTCGCTTAGCACGTGCACAAAAAGATAACTTAGTGAATTTTTAGAATATATTTATTTTGCTTTATTGAAAATACCACTTGATAAATCTAGTTGACATGCTAAGTATGGAACAATGCTTTTTAGAATTTCATGGCACTGAAGTTTGCTTGAGGACAAGCAAAGATTTAAGTCTGGGGAATTGATGTGAGCAAAATATATAGGGTTTTAGGACTAGTTTTCGCTCACATCTCGTTGTATTTTATACTTGTTTCATGCATATCGTACTTTGTTTTGCATGCATTTTCTATTTTCTAGTTCGGAGATCTGCTCTTTGTATTTTTGTGTGCAGGACAGCATTTTACGAGATAAAAGGCATACTTTTGGAGCAGAAGGAAGGCATTCGGCAAGTGGAATGAAGGGAGGTATGACCCGGCCATGTGAAATCACACGGCCATGCCCCACCAGCCCAGCGCCACACACAGGCTGGCCATGTGGATCCACACGGTCATGTGGCACTAGCATTTTTCGGCACGACTAGGTTTTTTTTCATGAATTCGTGCAGCGCCGGCCTCATGTCTATATAAAGAAGGTCACGCTCAAACCCTAGGAAGGAGGCACGACGGTCGGGATGGCACACCGATGCCCTAAAAAGCTTAGGAAACTCACAGCGTGGAGGAAGAAGACGGCTAGAGGATCCCATCCTGCACTCAGACATCGAAGAGAAAAACCAAAGAGTACTGAAATTTACTTTCTATTCATCTCTTGCACTGTAATGATCTATTCTATTGTGGATTGTGTTCATTCTTTTTCGTCTATGGAGTAGAATCTTCGATTTTAGGATTATGGAGTAACTTGTGTACGTAGAACATGCTAGATCGAATGTAAATTCTATTTTAGGATTTCTATTCGCAGTTCATGTTTATTTGATTCGATGAAAATTATGTTTTAGTTTTCTATCTATTGTGCATAGCCGATACAAGGGGTGACAACCCTTGTATCAAAGATCTAGGGGAATTAAAGAGGAACCAAGGGGTTGTCCTCATCTCTAATAACCGTAGATAGAAGGGTACGATGGAGTAGGGAACAGGACACGTTCTGACTCCTTATAGGGATTGATTTGGCATCCTCGTACCGTCTATCCTATCTTAACAAAAGGGTTGGCCTGGTTAAGGATAGGTAGTTCCCGATAGACGTGAAAACTCATCGAAAAAGTGTATGATGTCCCTTCCACAAGACCCTAATTAGAGAACCAAACTATATTTAGTTGATTAGCGTGTTCCATGTTGGACAAGTGAAACCGAAGTCCTAGAATCTCTTTTTTGAACCTTGAACCAACCTTCCTTTCCTCCGTGTGACACCGTACTAGAGTTAGGACCGTCGACAATCCTCGTAATCACAACCTTTAGAATTAAACTTCGAACAATAACGTCCACTGAACAATCGGTACTCGAATCTCAGTCTCTGTGGGATTGATAATCTATTTATTACTTGATGACATTCGTGCATTTGCGGGCATTGAGTGCGAGCGCACGCTTCGAGTCCTCGACAGTTCCCATCGCTAGATTTGAGGTTGCATTCGCATGCATCATAAGACCGTTTGGAAAAATCAAAATCACCCATGAGTATAAGAAGAACGAGAGTTCTATTTGCAAAAAAAATAGTTTGTCGCGAGTGGAAATGGCTAGGTGCCCCTTTGAGACCAAGTTAGGTTACTGGGGAAACACCTATCAATTTCTCTTAATACCGAGCACGCCTTTGAGCTTTATGCTAGATCTAGGGAACGACCCTCGCTTAGGGCAGACTAGTGCCTAAAAGCTGAAACCCTTAAGAAAGCTATAAGATGATGAATTAACTTACCGTGGAACGATGTATCCCTTAAGACGATTCGCTTAGCACGTGCACAAGAAGCTAACATAGTGAACTTTTAGAACATATCTATTTTTTTTTATTAATTGAAAATACCACTTGATAAATCTAGTTAACATGCTAAGTATGAAACCATGCTTTTTAAAATTTCATGGCACTGAGGTTTTCTTGAGGACAAGCAAAGATTTAAGTCTAGGGGAATTGATGTGAGTAAAGCATATAGGGTTTTGAGAGTAGTTTTTGCTCACATCTCGTTGCATTTTATACTTGTTTCATTCATATCTTATTTTATTTTGCATGCATTTCCTATTTTCTGGTTCGGAGATCTGTTCGTTGTGCTTTTTTGTGCAAGACAGTATTTTACAAGGAAAACGGCACACTTTCGGAGCAAAAGGAAGACATTTGGTTGGTGGAATGGAAGGGGGCACGACCTAGCCATGTGAATTCACACAGTCGTGTCCAAACCACGGAGTTGGCCACCCCAGCACCACACATGGCCTGGCCATGTGAATCCACACAACCGTGTGGTGCTGGATTATTTCGACGCGATTAGGGTTCTTTCATGGATTTATTGTTAGTAATATATGAGAGATGTCCTTAGGCAATCGCCTTATGTTTGAACCATTTATATGATAAATGAATATTCACTATTTGAGTATATATGTTTTCATGTATTTGATTAGATCTTAAACTCATTTATTGAATGTCCATGATACGATTCACAGCATGAGAGAATTTATGATTGGATCACAACTAGTGAGTATCTCTACATGTGTAATTGTGATGTATCGAAATTATCCCTAGTCGATGAATTGATGGATTTGGACAACATCAATTCTGTCGAGACTAGCATGAGGTATACTCCTTGGTGTATCCAAGCAGCTAATTCTCACTGGCTGGAGACATTGTGATGTCCGGAGTTAATCGTAGATGCTAGTTATGGTAACTAGTTCATTGGAATGACCAGTCGTAAGACTTCATATGGTTCTCTGCATATATAGATATGTCAATGAAGTTCTTACTGCAGCTTAAGTGCAATATTCCTTTGACTTGCGGTATTCAAGTCATCTTGATCATGAAGACTTATGCTTTGACATCTTAAGCAAGCATCTCTGAGGAGATGTGGACCCGGGATGATTGGGTATAAGTCGAAGTGGCCGAAGGTGTTTGAATAGCCTATAAAGGATTTATCACTCCTTGTGAGGAGATGTATATCCATGGCCTCTGATCGGATTGTTACTAAAGTCTTTAGCCAAAGCATTACGTGTTTAGAGTAAGGTACTCTTGGATACATGTGTAGTAACTAGAATCCGTAAGACGAGGAAATGATACTTGGGCTAGGTGTGACGTAGTCAACCTAGTGGGGACTGACACTATAGACCATGTCCTGAACCAAGTGGGTATAAGATGAGTGAGGGGAATGGGGCACGAATCATTATAGCTGCTAAAGGGTTTCAAAAATAGTTTTGGATCAACCGTTGATCTTATCGGTTAATTGGGGATCATGATGTACTACTAGGTGTCACTCATGATTGTTCTATAATTAATGGTTAATTATAGACGGCCAACATAAACCAAGAACCTATTTTGTCACACGCACAATGAGCGTAATCCGAAGGATTTAAAACGAGCTTGAGAATGAGATTCTCAGACCAAGAGAAACTAGGTTTGGTTGGACCAAACAAGGAGCGAGCATGAAATCGTTTCAGTCGCAATGGAAGTGTGGATGGGTCATGTCTTATGAAGATATGATGGATGAACCAAATTGGTTTGGTTCTAATCCAATGGTGGAGAATAAACCAAAGGGGTTTGGTTTGTTTTAAACGAATGAACCAAAGTTGGTTCGGTTCGTTTTAACTTAAAATAGACCAAATCGGTTTGGTTTATTTTAACTTAAATTAATGGAGCGGGTTAACGGGTTTTTGGTTATGAACCAATAACCATTAGGAGAATTTGTTCTCTATAAAAATAGGGCTTAAGGGTTTTGTGAAAACCTAATCTAATCTTGCCGCCCCTCTCCCTCCTCTCCTTGTAGTTGGCGCCCAAGCCCTTGCCGCCGCCCACCCCTTATGTCGTTGTCCATGTTGCTGTCGGCGTCCAAGCTCCTGCCGCCGATCCTCTGGCGACCCTCCGGTGATCTTCCTTGGCTCCGGTAACAAGGTGAGCATCTAGCTTTCCTTATTTGGCCGGCGCAACATCCTCCACCAAAGCTGTCCAGTTTGCTGGATAGATTGTTTTCTTCTTGTCGGAGCATCGTTTGGATGACGTTTCGAGCTCCGACAGTGGCTTCCTTGTCGGGGATTCGATCTCCGGCAATCCTCATAGGTGGAGGACGAAGGATTCGTCAAACGGTTGACGAATACCTCTCCGGAAAAGCAAGTTTTGGGGACTCAGTTTTGAATCCGAATTTTGATTCGGATTGTGATCTTCTCTCGATCACATCGTCTTCGACATGAGGCTAGTGACTCATACGAAGATGAGGCTCATGACTTTGTGAAGTCATCCCGAAGGTACTCGGCGTGGATACGGATAGAGGCGATTCTAGCGAGGGTCACTCCGGTTGATGTCTTTCCCGCTACATGTGATACGTCAGGTATACGTAGAATAAATTTCCTTTTATTGCAAAATTTGAAACTACGGATATGTCTACACATGTTATACTATGCATTCGTGTGGTATGTGTGATGTAATAAATTAGATTTATTGCTTTTTTATTTATTCCGTTGCGCACATGTTTACGAAACATGTTTGAATACACACTCGCCGCAGTGCCGGAAACCCAACAATGGTATCAGAGCCCAGGTTGTGTTTCAACATAATCATAAAATTGTTTTGTGATAGTCGTAATTGTATTTATAGAAATTTTCTACTTTTGGAAAGTTATAAGTATTTATGGAAATTTTCTAATTTTGGAAAGTCTAGAAGTATTTATGGAAATCTTCTTCTTTTGGAAAGTTAGAAGTATTTATGGAAATTAACATTTTCCATAAATAAAATATTTGTCAAACATAAAAAAGGGAAAGATTATTGGTGCAATTGGCCCAGGTCATGATTGACCAGACTCGAGTTGGACTCGAGTAGTATTTTGATATTTGACAATGTTTTGGGGAGATTATTGGTGCAATCGACCCGGGTCATGATTGACCGGACTCGAATTTGACTCGAGTGGTATTTTGATGTTTGACAATGGTTTGAACATTGTTTGACTATATGGTTGACATGGGATTGACCATATGATTGATAAGTCCAAGTCTTGTGTACTTTGCATGGAAAATCTAAGTGGGACACTTGGCAATGGGAAAGTCCAAGTCATGGGTACTTGGCATGGAAAGTCCAAGCATGGGTCTTGGTAAGGGAAAGTCCAAGCTTGAGTCTTGGCAAATGGAAAGTCCAACATGGGTTGGCAAGGGAAGTCCAAGGGGTGATATTGGTGGCGTAAAGTCCAAGGGTGGAGTCTTGGCAGCATAAGTCCAATGGTTGGCGGCGTAAAGTCCAAGCAGGAGTCTTGGCAGCAGGAGCCCAATGTGCCTTGGTGGTATAGACCAACTTAGCATGACAATAGCTGATGGAAGCACCTGAAGGCTAGCGTATGGATGAAAAAGTCATGGATGACTTGGAGAGATCCGATAGGCGTGAGGCTGACGGAGGTGGCTAGAAGGCTTAGGTCTAGGCTAAGGGTGGTCTAGCAAGTATGAGAGCATCATACTTAGTGTTACAACCTCATGGATGAGGTTATCAGTCGACTGATATTATGACCAATCGACTGATGAGAGTCGACTGGAGTTTGACTGTAGAAAATGACCTAGCAGTCAATTGCCAGCATTGGATAGTCGACTGATGGCCTGATCAATCGACTACTATGGCTGGTAGTCAACTGATGGTCAATGTCGCGGACACAGAAGGTTCAAAAGTCGACTGTTAGGGTTTGACAGTCGAGTGACGGCTCGATCAGTCGACTGATGGGCATGATCAGTCGACTGATGGTCTATCCGTTGGAACTTATCCAACGTGGCTTGGGCCATTGTGAGACAACGACTACAGGAGCAGTCGATTGATGGTCTCGATCAGTCGACTGCTAAGTGAAATTCAGCGTGAATGCAGGTTATAAAAGTAGCTCATGGAGGAGGTTTTTGCCAAGGTTTCTTAGGGCGATTTGAGGCGATTTGTTGGTGCAATTCAGGGTCTCCAAGTGCAGCTCAAGCAACCAAACAAGCAAGCATCTAAAAGCTCTTTGTAAATCTTTCTTTACTTGAATTATATTATATTTGCTTGTATTTTTGTTTTAATCTTTGTACGAGGTTTCTTCGCCTCCGACGTATTGTTGAGATGGAGTTTTATTAGTGGTGTTATCATCACTCAAGCTCGTTGAGCTCAACCCGTGGAGTAGGAACCTTGAGGTTTCAAACCACATTATCTTGTTATGTTCTTGTGCTTGTATTTGTGATTGTGTATTTGTTTGTATTACTTCTATATTCCACTGTGTACTAACAATCATAGGCAAGCACACGAACAAAATTCCATCACGCAACGTCGAATTTCTATTCACCCCCCTCTAGCGACGATCAATTCCCCAACAAGTGGTATCAGAGAGAGGCCGCTCTTCAAGGTTTAACAACTAAGGGAGCACGCTAGAGGGAAGAAGAAGATGGATCATCAAGAGAAATTGGGTGATGATATCAACATTCCGCCATCCTTTGACCGCGAAGACTTCGCATATTGGAAAGGTAGAATGATGAATTTTCTTATGTGCAATTTTGATAATTGGATTAGTGTTGTAGTAGGTTTTGACACTCCAAAGGACGAAGAAGGATGAAAACTCAAGAAGAAGAATTGGAGCAAAGAGCAACTCTGATACTTCAACATCAATAATAAGGTAATGGGTATATTACTTAGCGTAATTCCTAATGATATATTATGTAAGATAGGATATTGTAAAGATGCCAAGAAGATTTTGAACAAGTTAGTAAAATATCATGAAAACCCATCACTGACACATGAAGTAGAAGAGGAGTCCAAGGAGGAGTGCTCATCCTCTCAAGCTCAAGAAGAAGCAAGCACATCTTCGTCCCAAGAGCTTGAGGATTTGGAGGTTGATAGGGAATCAACATCTGGATCGAAAGAAGTGGAAGAAACCTCCACCTCTAGGATTGAGGGGGAGGAGACTAGGTCATCTTCAATACCAGAGCCAACTCAAGAGGAACCATCTACCTCCTGTCGGGAAGATGAAGAAGTCCAAAACTCCACCACCATCGACCTAGGTAACTCAAGCATTCAAATTAAAAATAAAATCCATATTATTTGCTTTGAGTGTAGGGAATATGGGCACTACAAGAGCAAGTGCCCTAAGAAGGTCAAGAAAAGTCAATCGGCACCAAAACCTCAAGAAATCTCAAAGGATGTTGGAGCCTCAACCATTAAGAGCAAGGAGCACGTGGTGTGCTTCAAGTGCCACCAAAGAGGGTATTATAGGAGTCAATGCCCTAGGGGGAAGAAGAAGGGGCAAGAAGGAGCTACACAAGTAGGGGGAGCTTCCAAAGCAAACCCTAAGGTATATTTTAATGCACCTTCTAGTTCTAGGTTTAAAAAGTATGTTTTTAGCACTCTTGCTATTACTCATGAAAAGCATGCTAGGAATAATAGGCTTTATTGCTTAGGAGCCAAACACGTCAACTTTAGAAATAAGGAGAAATTTGGGACTAATGTCCCTAGAAAAATCCTACCTATGGAGACCATTAAAAAGATAGAGGATCACCTAGGCATCAACTTTAAATGGACTCGACATATGCCTAGAAAGAACAACCCTACTCAAAGAAATAATGGGCCCACTAAATTAGAAAAATTGGAGTTTGAAAATCAAGTTTTGAGGTCAAAACTTGAGAAGATGGAGAAGACCCTTAGGAATATGCAAAATCAAACTGAAGGGTCTAGAAGTCAAAATCTAGGGTGTAAGAGGCAAGAACCATCTAGGAGACAAGGTTTGGGTCACAAGCCTATGCCCAAGAAGGCAATGCCTAATTATCACAATGTTCCATTTGATTATAGAACTAGTTCGAGGTCTAGGAAAGTCAAGGTTACTAGGGAAGTTATCCCTAAGGTTAACCATGGCAAATGTCTAGTGGCTAGGGTTTCGAAGAAACCTAGGGAAGCCACTAAGAAGGATACAAGGGGAGTTACCCCTAGAGTTAACCTAGTCAAGACCACAATAACCAAGGCTACTGAGCCTAGGAGGGTATCTAGGGAGGTCATCCCTAAGGAATACCTAGTAAACCCAAGGAGCTCCAATAGGTATTAGATTCCTAGGAGCGTGATCGATTCACACTAAATGGATTAGGGTGTGCCAACTTTAAATGGATTGGGTAGTTAACTTAACCATGGTAAAGGTGGCACTTTAGGTTATTTTCAAGGTTATGGGTACCTTGGAAATAGGTTTGAACTTAAATCCTAAAATATTTTAGGATGTGCCAATATTATTTAAGAAGTTTGATGAATTGATCAAATTGACACAATTTAGGTCTAGAGTCTTGGTGTGTCATTTTGGGTTTTTGGCACACTTGGGAGATTAGTGTTATTAAGGCAAAAAGGACTTCATTATACAAATGGCAATTAACACTAAAATTTAGGTACTATATACCTCTATATTTTATTTGTCATGCTTTATTTGTCATATGTTATGTCATGACATCATATTTATTTTTATCATATAAAATGTCATGATTATGCTTAGGTTTGTTTTTATGTCATGTATGCTTAGGTTTATATTTATGTCATGACATCATTATCATTGGTCATGTTTATTTATGCTATCATTTATGTCATGATCATATTTCATGCATTAATAAAATTGATTTAAGGACTATGGCATGACTTGAAGTCCCATGTATAAGGGAATCAAGTAGTGTTGCCTTAGAAAAAAGTATGAGGCCTTAGATTAGGTTGACCAAAACTCACATCTCATATCAAATTGACATGTGTGTATTTTTCAAACACCCTAGGCACATATGAGTTGATAGGAAATGAGTTAAGTTCAAGGTGCATAGTTTTTGCATCTAGATGAACTCAAACTCACCTTATATCATGTGTGGATCATGGGGAAAGCTAATGTGCAAGTCATGTGCATTGAGCCCATTAATCATGATTCAATATAGGTTTTCAAAAAAAAAAATTAAAATCATTTTAGAAAACCTTGGTGAAATCTATCTTTTGATAGCAATCACCATTGATGGAATTGATACAAAGTAGGGCCAAAATATTAAACTTTTCAATGGTTTTGAACTTTGCATCAATCTCCTAATTTTATGGGTAATTTAATTTTCAAATATTTTTCACCCATTGTAGTTATTATAAGTATTATACGTATGAAGTTTCGTGATTTTTCAAATTACGTAAAATTACTTATGAATTTTTAAAATTCATTTTTGATTTCTGATTTCTGCATTTGCATATATCAGTCGACTGTCGCTTGATGGCAGTCGACTGATGCATAGGACAGTCGACTATTGGCTGACAGAGTCAACTGCCAGAGTTGATTTCGAGTAAACAAGGTTGTTTAGCCCATGTTTCAGCTATGTTAGATTACCCTAATTGTTCCTAACCCTAGGATATGCCTTGGAAAGCATTGGAAAGGGTGAAAATCCATTGGATATGGATTAGGAGAGTTGTTTAGGGTGTGTATCAATTTTAAGGTGTGTGAGAGTTCATTTTTGAACTTTTGCCCTTAATTTTGATTGTTTAGTATTCCTATATGCTTAGGGACTCTCCAAGGGCATTGTTGGTGCAATGGTCAAAGGGGAGCAAGCCTTTAGGAGGAGGTATCCATCATGGAATAATGGATGTATTCTTCCTCATTAGGGGGAGAAATGGGAATGTGAGATGCCCAATTTGGAAATTGGGAGAGTTTATAGGAAGCCTCTCTTAAGTGATATGGGACTTATCACTAGGAAGAGTGAAGGCATCCTAGATGTTTTTGGACCAAGAGGGAGATTGTAAGATCTCATTGGGATATGAGACATTGACCTCCTTGAGGAGAACATTTTTGATGTATGTCAAAAAGGGGGAGAATTAACGAGATTAACAATTTGGGAGAATTGGTAAGGAGATTTGAGTTAGGTAGCCTAACTCAATGGTTTTGTGGTTTTTGTCAAACATCAAAAAGGGAGAGATTATTGGTGCAATCGGCCCAGGTCATGATTGACCAGACTCGAGTTGGACTCAAGTAGTGTTTTGATGTTTGATAATGTTTTGGGGAGATTGTTGGTGCAATCGACCCGGGTCATGATTGACCGGACTCGAATTTGACTCGAGTGGTATTTTGATGTTTGATGATGGTTTGACCATTGTTTGACTATATGGTTGACATGGGATTGACCATATGATTGATAAGTTCAAGTCTTGTGTACTTTGCATGGAAAATCTAAGTGGGACACTTGGCAATGGGAAAGTCTAAGTCATGGGTACTTGGCATGGAAAGTCCAAGCATGGGTCTTGGTAAGGGAAAGTCCAAGCTTGAGTCTTAGCAAATGGAAAGTCCAACATGGGTTAGCAAGGGAAGTTCAAGGGGTGATATTGGTGGCGTAAAGTCCAAGGGTGGAGTCTTGGTAGCATAAGTCCAATGGTTGGTGGCGTAAAGTCCAAGCGGGAGTCATGGCAGTGTAAGCCCAATGTGCCTTGGTGGTATAGACTAACTTATCATGACAATAGCCGATGGAAGCACCTGAAGGCTAGCGTATGGATGAACAAGTCATGGATGACTTGGAGGGATCCGATAGGCATGAGGTTGACGGAAGTGGCTAGAAGGCTTAGGTCTAGGCTAAGGGTAGTCTAGCAAGTATGAGGGCATTATACTTGGTGTTAAACCTCATGGATGAGGTTATCAGTCGATTGATATTATAACCAATCAACTAATGGAATTCGACAGGAGTTCGACTGTAGGAAATGGCCTAGCTTGATTATTGCCCGACGAGACAGCCGATGATGGCTTTGATCGATCGTTATAGCCGGCGATCGTGATGGTCAATGTCGCATAGAAGGTTCGAGTCGTTAGCGCTTGATCCAAGTGATGGCTCGAGATCGGTGATGGGCATGATCAGTCGACTGATGGTCTATCCGTTGGAACTTATCCAACGTGGCTCGGGCCGTTGTGAGACAATGGCTATAAAAGCATTCAATTTATAGTCTCGATCAGTCGACTGCTAGGCGAAATCCAGCCTGAATGTAGATTATAAAAGCAGCTCGTGGAGGAGGTTTTTGCCAAGGTTTCTTAGGGTGATTTGGGGCGATTTGCTGGTGCAATTCAGGGTCTCCAAGTGTAGCTCAAGCAACCAAATAAGCAAGCATCTAAAAGCTCTTTGTAAAGTTTTCTTTACTTGCATTCTATTGTATTTGCTTGTATTTTTATTGTATTACTGTTGTAATTTTTGTACGAGATTTCTCCACCTCTGACGTGTTGTCGAGGAGTTTTATTAGTGGTGTTGTCATCACTCGAGCTCGTTGAACTCAACCCATGGAGTAGGAAACCTTGAGGTTTCGAACCACATTATATTGTTGTATACTTGTGCTTGTATTTATGATTGTGTATTTGTTTGTATTACTTCTATATTCCACTACGTACTAACAATCATAGGCAAGCACACCAATGAATTCTATCATACAATGTCGAATCGCTATTCACCCCCCTCTCTAGCGACGATCAATTCCCCAACAAGGAGGTCGTACGGTGATATATCCCTCTTGAAATGTCATCTTGATGCTTCGGTTGACGATTAGTTCTTCCGAGGTGATCCAGGCTCTGATACTAATTATTGGGGATCTTGTTAAGGTTAGAGGGGAGTGAATAGCCTTCCTTTGATTCTTTCTGCAAACTTCGTTAGTGGAAGCAAGAATAAAACAAAATGCTAGAATGGAAATCAAAGAAAATAATGCTAACACAATAATGTAACGTGGTTTGAAGATCCACTCCTACTCCATGACAATCCTTAAAACTGATTATGTAGAATTGAAAGATGCTAGAGGAGGGTGAATAGCATATTAAAAAATTTCCTTTTCATTTAAAAACCTTCACAGCGGAAAACAAAACCAAAACAAAGAACACAATAGAACACGTTTGTTTTTACTTGGTTAACAACCTATCGGCTACTAGTCTAAGGCCCTGCGATCCTCAATGAATTTTGTAGAGCAATTCACTAAGCAATCGCTTTCTCGTTGGAGGTAAGAGATGTGAAGATTACAAAGATGAAGCGGTCGGTAACAACCTTACCGGTCCTTCTATAAATTAAGTACAAGAAGTAAGCAAATTAAAATGATACCGACAAGCAAATGAGCTTAACGATGAATCACGGTCGGAGTAGCATTGTAGTATGAAGAATCATGGCCGAAGAGCAAGAGCACTTAGGAGCATTAGATTATTAGGGTTTGTGACCATCCCTCCTTTTATAGAACTTCCTAGGCCTTCAAGATCATCATTTTCATCAAGATCTAGTTCTAGATAAAACTATATCCAAAAATCTTATCTTTGAGGTGGCATTTGGATATTCACGAGTACACCAGTCAACTGCTCGTATTGCCAGTCGATTGGTGATCCTCCCAGTCAACTACTGTACTTGAGTTTCCATCCTATCACCTGCATCACAAGATTAATACAATGTCACCATTGCTCCACACCCGGAGCTTACCTTGCTTTACCTTTTTTCCCTTTGTTATGTTACGTAGCATCCGATCTTTGACCACCATTCCTCCTAGTGTCTTTGAGCCTAGCTAAGACTACTCAAGTTGTGTACACTTGACATAGCATATTAGATAACAATATGACTTAACTTTTAACTTTTATCATTATCAAAACTTAGGTTCGATTATCTGGTGCCCCTACACCAACAATCTCCCCCTTTTTGATCGATGGCAACCAGATTCAAAGTTAAGAAAATAATAAGCATTAATCAATCATTTTTCAAAAACTCCCCCTTAACACTTTGTGAGTTTTGGAAAATCATTAAAAAACATTTAAAAATAATTTTTTAACCTCTTAACTTTTCTTTCTCCCCCTTTTCCATATATCAAAAATTATGTAACGAAGAGAGTTTTCAAGATTAAAAAAATTTAAGTTCAAAAATATTTTCAAGTTCAAAGAGCATGAATTATCACTTAAAGTATGAATCCAAGCATGTGTCCAAATGATATTTTTAAAATAAACAATCTAATAAATTATCCTTAAGAAAATATCCAACTCCCTTTTCGATGTTTAATTTAAACTCAGGGTTCTAAGGGTTGTATGTCAATCTAGAGGTAGTTAGAGGTATCTTTCTCTCCCCCTTTAACATTTATGACCTAAGGTTTCTAGATTATGTACCAACAATGTTTACTTTACTTTTGTTAAAGAGTCAATTGTAATTCCTGTAAAGTAATTTTTGAAAACTTTATTCCAAAAATAATCGAGATATTTAAAAACTCCTATGACTATTGATTTCTTAATCAGTATCTCCTCCTAAATCTGACATACCTATAGGACATTATTGTTAACCACAAGAAAGACTTACCTAAGTGACTAAAGTGTTTTAAAGTTGACCTAAGGATTTAGGCGCTAGTATTGGTCGACTATAGATTTTCAAAAGTTAAATATAACTACACGAAATAACCATGAAAATAAATATTTTTATAGATTTTAAAAACATTTCAAAATATTTTGAATTTGATTATCCTTATCATCTCACCCATTATGTGTCTTAGTACGAACAAAACATGTTATCCTTATGGGTTTAGTGAGATGAAGGTTCATTATTTCTTTCAAATTTTAATGAACATTAAAAGTATATAAACTTGTGTTAGATTCAAGTTTAGCTTGCGCTAGTTCAATAAATATTTCCTATATGCTCGCGCACTGAAGATGAGAGGATTCGCATGAGTTAGATCCCATATGCGTTAGCTATAGGATCAATCATGTATGTTATGTTATGTACGAGCAGATCCTGGTATCGGATCCTGGTATAGACCATTGGGTGGCTGTCAAGACAATCCTTAAGTAGTTTAGAAGGACTAAGGATTTATTCTTGGTATATGGAGGAGGTGATTTGGTAGTAAGCGAGTATACTGATGCCAGCTTCCAGACAGATAAGGATGATTCCAAATCTCAGTCTGGATACATATTCATCTTGAATGGAAGTGTGGTGAGTTGGAAAAGTTTCAAACAAGATCGTTGCTGATTCTACTACGGAGGCAGAGTACATTGCATCTTCTAAAGCAGCAAAGGAGGTGGTCTGGATCAAGAAGTTTATTACTAAACTTGGAGTAGTTCCGAGCATTGTTGAAGCATTACAAGTTTACTGCGACAATAATGGCGCCATTGCACAGGTAAAGGAACCATGGTCTCATCAGCGATCCAAATACGTACTACGTGTTCTGACAATAATCGACTCCAGAACATTTTATGAACCCTTCAGCAGCTTCAATTGTTCGTGCCTTGTTCCTTTCAATCATCCTATACCCACTTGGTTCAGGACATAGTTTATGTGTTCGTCCCCACTAGGATGACTACGTCACACCTAGCCCAAGTTATTTTCCTTGTCCTGTGGATTCAATTTACTCCTACATGTTCCCAAGAAGATCATCTTCTTAACATGCTTGCTTTGGCCAAAGACTTCTGAGTAACAATCCTGACAAGAGGCATAGGGAATACATCTCCTTTATCAGGAGTGATGAATCCTCTGTGAGTTATTCAAACACCTTCAATCACTTTGGCTTATACCCAATCATCCCGAAGTTACACCTATTATGTAGATGGCTGCGAAGAAGTCAAAGTACAAGGCGTCATGATCAAGGTGAATTGAATACCTCAAGTCTAAGGAAGCTCCCACTCAAGCTACAATGAGATCTTCAACGACATATAGAACCATATGAATTCTCATAGTAGGGCACTCTAATAAACTAGTTGTCATAACTAGCATCCACATGTTCACTCTCAGCATCCCTATGCTTTCATTCAGTGAGTACCGAATGCTTGAATAAACCAAAGAGCATAACATGTGTTAGTCTCATAGAATTGTTGATGTCCAATCTCATCAATTTATCGACAAGGGATAGTTTCAATACTTGCATATTTACACATGATGAGATACTCACTAATTGTGATCCAATTATAATTTCTCTCATGCTATGCATCGTATTGTGGACTTCCGTACATGAGTTTAAGATCCAATCAAATACATAGATAATATACACTCAAATAGTGAATTTTATTAATAACTTCTAAGGCGATTTCCTTAGGACACCTCTCAATTACATCAAATTCCCACTTGGCCTACAGCCAATCGCCTTGATACCTAATACCATAGGCTTCTATATGCCTCTCAAACTTTTCTTGGGAAAGAGGCTTTATCAAGGGATCTGCCATATCAGTGGGAACTTTTTCTATTTATACGTCTCTTCTACCAATGATCTCTCTGATCAGATTGTAATGGCGTAGTACGTGTTTGGATTGTTGATGAGACAGTGGTTCCTTTGCCTATGTAATGGAGAAATTGTTGTCGCAGTAAACTGATAATGCTTCAACAATGCTCAGAACTACTCCAAATTCAGTAATGTTCTTGATCCATACCGCCTCCTTTGTTGCTTCAGAAGCTACAATGTACTCTGCCTTCGTAGTAGAATCAACAACGGTGTCTTGCTTAGAACTTTTCCACCTCACTGTACCTCCATTCAAGATGAATATGTATCTAGAATGAGATTTAGAATCATCCTTATCTGTCTGGAAGCTGACATCAGTATACCCACTTACTACGATATTGTTGAATCGAGGCGAATCGCTAGAGGGGGGTGAATAGAGATAGAAAAACTTTTCATTTTGTTCGACTAAAACTTGAGTAATTGATGCAGTGGAAGTAAAGACAATAAATAAAAGAAGACGCTTTGTTTTTACTTGGTTCGCAACCAAAAGGTTGCTACTCCAAAGCCCCGCAATCCTTGGCCGCGTACGAAGGGGCAATCTACTAACGATCTCCTCCTCGTTAGAGGTAGGAGACAATGAGTACAACAAGAAGAAATCTGGAGGTAGAGGCACAATCCCACCTCTCCTCTTTACAATGAAAATGCTCAAAGATAAAATCTCGAATACAAAGTATAAAGATTGAAACTACAACTTGAAATGTACCGACAAAAATAAAGGTTTGAGATTGTGGCGTGTCGTCGGTGTTGCGGCAGCGTTTCAATGGCTTAGAGTAGTCGTTGATGGCACGGTGTTGTGAGAGCACTTGGAGAGCATTTTGATGAGGCCAAAGGGGTGAAACCCCCCTTCTTTTATAGCCCTCCAAGCCCTAATTTACAAAGATGTTGATCTGAGTTAAAGAGCCTCATCTCCCCAAGATAAGTAGAGCTTATCTTGACTTTCTTCGAGATGGACAGTTTGAATTGCAGTCAATTGATGACCTTCATCAGTCGACTGCTACTAGTAGCAATCGACTACCATAAGCCAGCAGTCGACTGTTAGCTAGGTTTTTCAACTGCAATAAAAAGTTAGCACGAAAACACAAGTAATAGTAAATTTGATGGCTACTTACCATCTAATCTCGACCTAGATCTTCCACTAGAAGTCTTAGTCGGATCGCCGCCTAAAGTCATTCCCGTACACAGGACCCGACCTCACCATTACTCACACTCGTGCTTACCTCTGGTCCTTTGCAACTTGTCACTTACCTTCTGATCTTTACCTAGGTTCTTTGACTCCATTCGAAATTCTCCCGGTGACAACTAACCACTATGATTTCTCGACTCGAGATTCTCCGGGTGTCACTGACTTTCAGCTCAGCTTAAAAACTTCTGCACACTTAACAGTAGCTTATGAGATAAAGATAACACCTTAACTTTGAGCCTTTGTCATAATCAAAACCTATGTTCGATTATCTGGTGCCCTTGCACCAACAATTATTGGTGCAATCGGCCCAGGACTCGAGTTTGACTCGAACTATATTTTGATGTTAGACAAAATGCATGACATGGGATTGTCATGGTAAGTCCGACATAGGGTTGGCCACATAAATCCAAGTGTGTAGCCTTGGTGGTGAAAAGTCCAAGCATGAGGCTTGGTGTGGCAAGTCTTGAGGACTTGGCAAGTTCACTAGGCTCGGGGTCCTTGAGTCGGTGAAGGATGGCATTGTGAAGCCGTGTGCTTGGTGCATCCAAGGGACCACCGGACGAGGAGCAAATGAAGTGAGGCCCAAGGGAAGCATACTTCGAGGGCAAGAGACGTGAAGGATGACATTGCGAAGTCGTGTGCTTGGTGCATCCGAGGGACGTAAGCCAAGGGAAGAGAGCTTCAGTGGGGAACTCCATGAGAGGATGAGGCGGACTTGGCCAAGTGGCTAAGACTGAGTGTCGGAGGCTCAAACATGGTGTTTGAGGGTTTACCCGATGGTCGGATGCTCAAATAACTTGGTGTTTGAGGTTTTACCCGACATCAATCGACTGGCATAGGTGCCAGTCGACTGCTCTAGGTCGATTGGACTCGACCGGTGTTCGACTGACCAAGTTTTGGCCAAAGCAGGTTGATAGGAACGATCGTTGTCGGCCGCTCATCGATCGTGATGATGGAGATCGATCGGTGATTGGAGCGAATTCGAGCATAGAACACTTTTCAGTTGAGTGATGCACCGAGCACTGGACTAATGGGGTTACCAGTCGACTGATGGGTATGATCAGTCGACTGATGGTTATCCGTTGGGTTTTTGCCAACGTGGATTCGGCCATTGTGAGACAACGGCTACAGCAGCAGTCGACTGGAGGTCACGAGCAGTTGGCGCAAAATCAACTTGAGGCAAGCATAAAAGGAGGAGCTTGGGGGAAGATTTCAACAAAACTTTTGGGGAGATTTTGGAGGGGAATTGCTGCTGCATTCCATACCTTCAAGAGCAAACCAAAGCAAGAAACAAGCAAGTGATCAAAGCAATTGTGTAAAAGTTATCTTTTGTATTGTCTTTGTATTTTGGCTTGTATTTTTGTATTACTATTGTAATTTCTTGTACGAGGTTTCTCTACCTCTGACTTGTAGTCGAGAAGGAGTTTGAGTATTGTCGTGTGCATCTCTAGAGCTCGTTGAGCTCTCCTTGTGGAGTAGGAACCCTAAGGTTCCGAACCATGTATATTATTGTCTCTTGTGTGCTTGTGTGTATTTGTATATCTTGTTAGTATTATTATTATTATTCCGCTGCGCTAACAAGATTGTAGACGCAAGAACGATCGAATTCCAAGTAAGTGTGATTAAGTGTAGCAAGTGTAAGTAAGAAAGACACAACTTAGTATGAGTATGAAAGAAATGCGTAACTTAGTAAGTTAGTATGAATAACTTAGTAAGTTAGCATGAGTGAAAGTATAATCTAAACTCTTTTTCAAATCCTTCCCCTTGAGGTTACCTCCCCCTTGACCTTAGGTGAGTACTTTGAAAAAGAAGCTTAGCTCTCCCCCTTAACGTTTGCCACTTAAAAAAAGTTTAAGTTAAGTTTTCAAAAATGATTTTGATCCCTTAACTTTGGCCTTTCTTCTCCCCCTTTTGCCATAAATCGAAAAAGATAGGG
The DNA here is from genome assembly GCA_025175895.1 of Wurfbainia villosa. Classification (NCBI taxonomy): domain Eukaryota; kingdom Viridiplantae; phylum Streptophyta; class Magnoliopsida; order Zingiberales; family Zingiberaceae; genus Wurfbainia; species Wurfbainia villosa. Next base: position 27,070,788 of record CM046000.1, on the reverse strand, counting down.
GTTTGTAAAAAACTTTTTAGCAAATAAGCGATTATTATTTGTAAGTCCAAGCATGTTCCTAATAGATTTTGAAAATAATAGTTTCAATGTACACTCAACTAATAGAATGTTCAACTCTTTTTGACTTAATTGATATGAAATGATCAATAAGTCCGGATTAGAGTTAGTTATTTTACATAAGTATACTCCATGATTCATGTCGATGCACTTGATCTACATTTGAAATCTGGAGTAAGGTCCTAACATCTCACGTCCATCTATGTGGCTCAGTACACAAACACATTAGACCTATGTGTTGTGAGATGTGTTGGCTCCTTAAATCTATAGGTGCATGCTTTCTAATGTAAATCCTAAGCTAGTTCCATGTAGGATGAAAAAATAGAGTATATAAGAAAAAAATATAAGAGTTGAGTCCTACTCTATTACGCACATTCCTAATTTCCGTTTAAGCAGACTAAACTCTGCTTCGAGTAAGGGTTTGGTGAAGATATCTGCTAGGTTCGATTTGGACTCAACATATTCGAGTTGTATTGTTCCATTTGCTACATATTCTCTAATGAAATGGTGTTTAACCTCTATGTATTTAGTCCTAGAGTGACAAATTGGGTTCTTAGTTAGGTTAATGGAACTAATGTTGTCGATGAAAATTTTAGTGTTACTAAAGTTTAATTGGAAGTCTTAGAGAGTGTGCTTCATCCAAAGAAGTTGAGCTACACACTCACCCATCGCTCCTATAGTATTTTAAATCAATTAGTTTTCCTTCTAAGTCTTCTCCTATATTCACATTAGTTTCCATTGGTGTGTTAATTTCCTTAGTGCTTTGCATGTCAAATCTATTAATTAATTCCTTAGCATATTTTCGTTGGTGTAGGTAGATACCTTCTCTAGTTTGTTTAATTTGTAAGCCTAAGAAAAAGGTTAATTTTCCTACTAAGTTCATTTCGAACTCACTTTCCATTAGTGAGATGAACTCATTTAATAAAGTTGTATTGGTAGTTCCAAAAATTATGTCATCTACATATATTTGGGCAATAAATATTTCTTTTCCTATGGATTTTACATACAAGGTTGGATCGACTAAGCCTTGACTAAACTCCTTAGACTTTAGATAAATTGAAAGCTTTTCATACCAAGATCTAGGAGCTTGTTTTAGTCCATATAAAGCTTTTCTAAGTTTAAAAACATGGTCAGGTTTGTCTAGACTCTCAAATCCGGGTGGCTAGCTAACGTAAACCTCTTCCTTGATAAATCCATTCAAGAACGTTGACTTAACATCCATTTGAAATAGTTTAAATCCTCGATGTGCAGCGTAGGATAATAACATCCTAATCGATTCAAGTCTAGCTACGGGTGCATATGTTTCATCGTAGTCTAACCCCTCTACATGACTGAATCCCTTAGCGACTAACCTAGCCTTACTCCTAACAACATCTCCTTTATCATCAAGTTTGTTTCGTAACACCCACCTCGTTCCAATGATCATTTTTCCCTTAGGTGGGGGTACTAATTCTCAAACTTGACTCCTAGTAAATTGACCTAACTCTTCTTGCATAGCTATAATTCAATCGGGATCAAGAAGAGCTTGTTCAATTGTTTTGGGTTTGATTTTTGAAATAAGTGAAATTTGGCTTAGGTTCCTATAGGATGCTCTGGTTCGAACTCCTAAATTGGGATCACCTATTACTTAATCAATAGGATGATTTGCCTGTAACCTAGACTGATTTGGGTTAGGATCTATACTAGATTCGATTTGTGAGCTAGATTTGGGACTAGAATTAGGTTCAGGTTTAAGTCCAAGTCTAGAGTTAGGTTCATTAATCTGGGTTCTATAGTTTGGTTTTCTTCATCAAATATTATGTTAATTGTTTCTTCGATTTTTAGGGTTTCATTGTTATACACCCTATAGACTTTACTAGTGGTTGAGTATCCTAGGAATATTCCGGTAGTTGTTTTAGGGGTGAATTTCCCTAGGTAGTCTTTAGTATTTAATATATGTACCCTACACTCAAAGACCCTAAAGTATTTAATGTTGGGTAGTTTTTTCATAATAAATTTCATATGAGGTTTTAAGTTGTCTCTTAACTAGGAGGATCCTATTTTGAACATAGCAGGTCGCATTGACTGCTTCTGCCCAAAACCTATTAGGTAAGTTATACTCATTCAACATGATTCTAGCGGCTTCTTGTAATGTTTGATTTTTACGTTCGACTAGACCGTTTTGTTGAGGAGTCCTAGGGCAGGAAAACTCATGGTGGTATCCATTTTGGTTACAAAAATCGGTAAACCTATGGTTTTCAAATTTAGCACCATGATCACTTCTAAGTCTTTTTATCCTAAGATTCTTTTCATTTTCTATTAATTTACATAAGTTGGTGAGTTGTTCTAAGGTTTCACTTTTATGTTTTAGAAACCTAACCCAAGTGAACCTAGAGAAGTCATCGACTATAACTAGACAATATTGACTTCCATTTAGTTACTTGGCTCCATGAGAATCAAATAGGTCTAAGTGTAGGAGCTCAAGTACACTTTTGGTTCTTTCTTGGTTGGTTAGTTGATGTAAGGTCCTAGTTTGTTTACCTTGTTGACAAGCATTATAAATTTTATTTTCCAAGTTATTAAGGTTGGATAGACCTCTGACTAAACCACTCTGACTCATTTTGTGTACGAGTCTTGGGTGAGAGTGGCCGAGTCGTCGGTGCCATAACCAGGATTCCTCATGTTGTGTCATTAGACACTTGGTTGAGGAGTTGGGTAAGTTAATTGTGTAAATGTTGCTATCCTAGTTCCCTTAAGTATAATTTTTGAAGTATCATTATTTTTTATTAGGCATTCATTTTGTAAGAAGGTGACCTTATAGTTATTATCACACAATTGACTAACACTAAGTAAATTAAAATCGAAATTCTCAACTAAAAGTACATTACGAATTATAAAGTTAGAGTTCAACTCAATATCACCTGAACCAATGATTTTGAGCACCCCATTGTTTCCGAATGTTACCGATCCTTGGCTTTTGAATCTGAGCTTCAAAAATTTTAGTCGGTCTCCGGTCATGTGTCGGGAGTGCCCACTGTCCAACATCCATTGATCCTACACATATAGTAGTTGGATCGGACATTTGAATTTTAAGAGTTGGTTGAATATTTTAGCCTAGTAGTCATCTCACCCTTTCTACATGATCAAACATGTTAAGCTTATATGTTTTGTGAGATGACTTCAATTTTACTCGATTAAGTTTAGTGAATTGAAGATAATCAACCTTAGGTTAGATTCGAATTTAACCCTTAGATCGTTAAGCAAACTTTTCGAGAGACTAGCTTCTAGGTCGTGGCGAGGCACAGAGGCCTTCTTTGATCGGAACAACGACCACTTCCTTAGAAAAATCTAATTTTAAGAAAATGTTCACTTAAGTCACTTAGAGTCACTTCCTAGTCAAACTAGTTTAGAATGTGGCGAGGTAGTTTCAGCTAGTTCAACTTAGCCGAGTGCACCAAGCTAGATATGTCTTATCTAGCTCGAATGCACAAGACGTCGTTTCCTTAATGTACTATCATCTCATCGCATCCTGATAATATGTTGTCAAGGTTGACTAACTATTAACCCTATCTAGTCGTTCTAAAAATTAAAACAAAAATTTAACTAAGCATGTAACAATTAAATCAAGAAGTAACGTAAACAACTTTAGTACTAGCTCTGCCTAGACCATTGAACCGATTCAGTCTTTTCATGTAGTGGATTTGGTCTTTGGGAACCCAATACTTGGTGGATCCTAATTGAAAATTCAAAACGGTCTTAGGGACCCATCCTTGGACTATTTGTCTATTTCGATTCACAATTGACATATACGATTTATTTGTTGTGTTTGATCTAAACCTGAGTCCGATCTTATTGTACACTGCCCTTTGTGATCCAAGTAGTAGGTCAAGACCCTAGACTCGGACTTAGCTAATTTCTTAGTTAAATACTTAATTGCATTATAAAGGGTATTGATTAATGGCCAACTCATCTTGATGAATCTTTTGAATCGGATACGGATCCGTGGCTTGTCTTGAATTGGAGTTCACTCTTAGATTCGGAGTCGGACTCGATCTCGGACTCATAGCTCGTTTCGGGTTCGGATTCATCTTCAGGCTCGATCGGGTTGGCCATGAAAGTGAGATTGTTGAGCTTGTCTTCCTCCGACGATGACTCCTCCCATGTTGCATTGAGCGCCTTCTTCTTGGATGATTTGTTCTTTAGTCTTGGGCAATCCAATTTGATGTGGCCCATCTTGTTGCATTCGTAGCATCTATAGTTGGAACTTTGCTTGGGAATGTTTTCCTTGGATTGATTGATCGGGCATCTTCAGCTCTTGATCATCTTCCGAACTAGATTCACTAGTTCGGTCTCCATCTCGTCGGTCACCTCTGATTCGTACTCCTCTTCTTCTTCTTCGGGAGGTGGTTTGCTCTTCGCCTTCTTCTTTCGACCTACAACCAATGTAATACCTTTCTCGACGGGGGCCGAGTTAGATTGTTTGTGTAGATCAAACTCATAAAAAATCTCATCTAATCTAATCTTAGATAAATCTCTAGAGACTTTGTAGGCATCAACCATAGATGTCCACAAAATTATCCTAGGAAAGGCGTTTAAGGCATACCTGATAACATCTCTATTTTCGACCTTTTGTCCAATCGAGTGGAGGTCGTTCATAATGTCTTGTATTCTTGTGTGCAATTGTGTAGCGATCTCGTGTTCCTGTATTTTTAGATTAAAAAGCTTATTTAAAAAAAGGTCTCCTTTACATACCTTCGTGTCGACGATTCCTTCGTGAAGCTCGATGAGCTTATTTCAAAGGTCTTTCGCGCTTATGAACGGTCCGACCCGGTTGAGCTCCTCCTTAGAAAGACCGCAATGTAGGTTTTGGGTTTCCTTTGCATCAGCCTCCACTTGACGCTTCATGGAATTGGTCCACTTGTCACAATCTAGGAACTCACCATCTTCGTTGGTAGGTAGCAAGAACCCAGTCTGGATGACAATCCACATCTCGACTTGGGTTTTTAAATAGCACTTCATCTTGTTGGGGAATTAATCATCACTAGAGGGGGTGAATAGCATTTTTCATCGGATGATGGAATTCGATCGTGCTTGTTACAAAATGTTAGTATGTAGCGGAAATATGAAATATACAATGAAAATAAAACACAAGCACAATCACAAATGCACAAGGATATACGTGGTTTGGAACCTCAAGGTTCCTACTCCACGGGTTAGGCTCGAACGAGCCCTAGCGATGCATATATCACCACTAATCAATAATACTCCTTCTCAATAACACGTCGGAGGCGGAGAAACCTCTACAATGATTACAACAGTAATACAAAACAAATACAAGCAAATACAAAGTGAAATACACAAAAGAATGCAAAGAACACTTTACAAATGATCTTTTGGAAGCTTGCTTGTTTGGTTGCTTGAGTTGCACTTGGAGACCCTGAATTGCACCAGTAAATCGCCCCAAATCGCCCTAAAACCATTGCAAAAACCTCCTCCATGAGCTCCTTTTATAACCTACATTCGGGCTAGATTTCGTCTAGCAGTCGACTGATCGAGACGATCAGTCGACTGCTCCTGTAGCCGTTGTCTCACAACAACCCGAGCCACGTTGGATAAGTTCCAACGGATAGACTATCAATCGATTGATCATGCCCATCAGTTGACTGATCGAGCCATCACTCGACTATCAAACCCTAACAGTCGACTCTGGAACCTTCTGTGTCTGCAACATTGACTATCATCAATCGGCCATCGCATTGACCATCGCCGATCGATCGTATCACGATCGCCTAATGCCGATGCCGACTACCAGGCCATTTCCTACAGTCGAACACCTGTCGACTCCCAATAGTTGACTGATCATAATCCCAGTCGACTACTACAAGTCGACTCGGCTACCAAATGTCAAAACACTTGACCAATCGACTGGTCCAAAGCCCCAGTCGACTGATAACCTCAACCATGAGGTTTAACACCAAGAATGATGCCCTCATTCTTGCTAGACCACCCTTAGCCTAGACTTAAGCCTTCTAGCCACCTCCATCAGCCTCACGTCTATCGGATCCCTCCAAGTCATCCATGACTTGTTCATCCATATGCTAGCCTTCAGGTGCTTCCATTAGCTATTGTCATGCTAACGTGGTCTACACCACCAAGGCACATTGGGCTTACGCTGCCAACCATTAGACTTATGCTGCCAAGACTCCACCCTTGGACTTTACTCTGCCAATATCACCCCTTGGACTTCCCTTGCCAACCCATGTTGGACTTTCCATTTGCCAAGACTCAATCTTGGGCTTTCCCTTGCCAAAACCCATGCTTGGACTTTCCATGCCAAGTACCCATGACTTGGACTTTTCATGCCAAGTACATAAGACTTGGACTTCTCCATCATATGGTTAACCCTATGTCAACTATATAGTCAAAACAATGGTCAAACCATCGTCAGACATCAAATTATCACTCGAGTCAAACTCGAGTCCGGTCAATCATGACCTGGGTCGATTGCACCAACAATCTTCTCAAAATATTGTCAAACATCAAAACACTACTCGAGTCTGGTCAATCGTGACCTGGGCTAATTGCACCAACAATCTGTCCCTTTTTATGTTTGACAAAAACCACAAAACCATTGAGTTAGCCTACCTAACTCAAATCTCCTTACCAATTCTCCCAAATTGATAATTTCATAAATTATCCCCCTTTTTGACATACATCAAAAAGGTTCTCCTCAAGGAGGTCAATGTCTCATATCCCAATGAGATCTTACAATCTCCCCCTTAGTCTAAAAACACCTAGGATGTCTTCACTCTTCCTAGTGATAAGTCTCATATCACTTAAGAGAGACTTCCTATAAACTCTCCCAATTTCCAAATTCGTCATCTCACATTCCCATTTCTCCCCCCTCATTAGGAAGAACACATTCATCATCCCATGATGGATATCTCCCCCTAAAGTCTTGCTCCCCCTTGACCATTGCACCAACAATGTCCTTGGAGAGTCCCTAAGCCTATAGGAACACTAAACCATCAAAATTTAAATTAAAAGTTCAACCTTAAACTTTCACACCTTAAAATTGATACACACCCTAAACAACTCTCTTAATCCATATCCAATGGATTTTCACCCTTTCCAATGCTTTCCAAAGCATATTTTAGGGTTAAGAGCAGTTAGGCTAACCTAACATAGCTGAAACATGAGCTAAACAATCTTGTTTACTCGAAATCAGCTCTGACAGTCAACTCTTATAGTCACCAGTCAACTGCCCTATGCATCAGTCGACTGATATCTGCAAAATGCAGGAATCAAAAATCAGAAATGATTTTCAGAAATACATAAGTAAATATACATATTTTGAAAAATTTTGAAACTTCATACGTATAATACTTATAAAAAATACAATGGGTGAAAAATATTTGAAAATTAAATTACCCATTAAATAGTGAGTTTGATATAAAGTTCAAAACTATTGAAAAGTTTAATATTTTGACCTTACTTTGTATCAACTCTCTCAATGGTGATTGATATCAAAAGATAGACTTCACCAAAGTTTTCTAAAATATTTTTGAAATATTTTTAAAAACCTATATTGGATCATGATCAATGGGCTCAATGCACATGATTTTTACATTAGCTTTCCCCATGATCCACCATGGTATAAGATGAGTTTGAGTTCATTTAGATGCAAAAACTATGCACCTTGAACTTAACTCATTTTCTAGAATCTCACATGTGTTTAGGGTGTATCAATACACACACATGTCAATGTAATTGTGAGATGTGGGTTTTGTTCATCCTAAACTAGGGTTTCATGCATTTTCTAAGACAACACTACTTGATTCCCTTATACATGGGACTTCAAGTCATGCTAATTGTTCTTAAATCAATTTTAATTAATGAATGAATGATTATGACATAAATGATAACATAAATAAGTATGGGCAATGATCATAATGTCATGACATATGATTTAATCTAAATATTCATGACATAAACCTAGGCATGATCATGACATATAAATGATAAAAATAAAAATGGTGTCATGACATGGTATATAGCAAATCAATCATGGAAAATAAAATATAAACGTATAACAATACCTAAATTTTAGTGTTAATTATCATTTGTTATGATTAAATTCATTTTGTCATATTACTACTAATCTCCCAAGTGTGCTAAAAATCCAAAATGACACACTATAACTCTAAGACCTAAATTGTGTTAATTTGATTATTTTTTCAAACTTCTCAAGATATATTGGCACATCCTAAAAACCTTTAGGATTTACATTCAAACCTATTTCCAAGGTACCCATAACCTTGAAAATATCCTAAAGTGTCACCTTTATCATGGTTAGGTTAACTACCCATCCATTTATAGTTGGCACACCCTAACCCATTTAGCATGAATCGATCACGCTCCTAGGAACCCAAAACCTATTGGAGCTCCTTGGGCTTACTAGGTATTCCTTAGGGATGACCTCCCTAGATACCCTCCTAATGACCCTTCTAGGCTTGGTAGCCTTGGTAATTTGGGTCTTGCCTGTTAGTGCTTATAAGATCCACATATCTCCACAATGGTATGATATTGTCCACTTTGAGCCTAAGCCCTCATAGTTTTATTTTTGGGCTTTATCCAAAAGGTCTCATTCCAATAAAGATATCTTTTCATCTTATAAGCACATGATCTCTTTCATGTCTTACCAATATGGGACTTTGATTGTATTTCCAATACTCCAACAATCCCCCCCCCCTCAAATGAAGGACCACATTGACCCCCCCTCAAGTCTATCCATCATCGAAGGACATCCTCTGCTTGATGTCCGATCCTCAACTCACCAGGACTTCTTGCCAACTGTCTGGTCCTCCTGACCCAACTAGACTTCCTGCCTGGTGTCTTGTTCTCTTGATCTGAACATGGGAGCTCAACTTCCTTCGTTCAAGGTTCATGGCTTGACATGGACCATGGCTCTGATACCAATTGTTAGTGCTTATAAGATCCACATATCTCCACAATGGTATGATATTTTCCACTTTAGGCCTAAGCCCTCATGGTTTTATTTTTGGGCTTTATCCAAAAGGCCTCATTCCAATGGAGATATCTTTTCTTCTTATAAGCACGTCTTTTTCATGTCTTTTTCATGATCTTTGTTAGTAGCGATTCTCCAGTGATTTTTCTCTCATCCTCCAAGTTCTAAACATACTCAAAGGTAATCAAAGGTTTTGAAGAGAAGAAGTTATTTCTTATACTGCATACACTGTAATCTTTCTCTTCTCAATATCCTTCAGTTGTAAGTTCTTGTGTAATCGTTGTAAACCTGTGTTAAGAGGTTTCTCCACCTCCGACATGTCACCGAGAAGGAGAAGTATTATAGTGGTGGTATGCATCACTAGAGCCAACTAGGACTCGACCGTGGAGTAGGAACTAGGGTTTCAAACAACGTAAATTCCTTGTGTTGTGCTTTTTGTGTGTTTTGTTCTTGTATTTGTGTTTCCGTTGCGTACTAACAATTGTAGACAAGCACGACGAATACAAGAGACGATCATTCGCTATTCATCCCCCCATTCTAGCGACGTCAACGGTCCTACATTGCCTAGGTTAACTCTAAGGGTGACTCCCCTTGTAACCTTCTTAGTGGCCTCCCTAGGTTTCTTCGAAACCTTAGCCACTAGGCACCTACCATTGTCAACTCTAGGGATGACTTCCCTTGTGACCTTGGTTTTTCTAGACCTAGATTTAGTTCTATAATCAAATGGAACATTGTGGTAAGTAGACATTACCTTCTTAGACATAGGCTTGTGACCCAAACCTTGCCTTCTAGATGGTTCTTGCCTCTTACACCCTAGGTTTTGATTTCTAGACCCTTGAGTTTGATTTTGCATATTTCTAAGAGTCTTTTCAAGTTTCTCAAGCCTTGACCTCAAGGCTTGATTCTCAAATTCTAATTTCTCTAATTTGGTGGGTCAATTATTTCTTTGATCATTTTTGCTCTTCCTAGGCATATGTCTATCTTTCTTAGCATTAAAGCCTAATTGGTCTTCTATCTTCTTGATTGTTTCCCTAGGTAGGATTGTTTTAGGGACATTAGTCCTAAATTTCTCCTTATTCCTAAAATGGAAAGACTTTGCACCTAAGCAATAAAGTTTATTTCTAGCATGCTTTTGTTCATGAGCAATAGCAATAAAATTCTTAGCATGCTTCTGCCTATTAATTAAGGAAGGAATATAATTAAAGGTTACCTTAGGGTTTGCTTTTTAAGCTCCCCCTACATATGATGCTCCTTCTTTTCTCCTAGGGCATTGAATTCGGTAGTATTCCCTTTGATGACACTTGAAGCACACCACGTACTCCTTGCTCTTACTAGTGGGGACTCCGGCATCATTTGAATTCTTGTCGACTTTTGGTGCCGATGAAGCCTTCTTGACTTTTTTAGGGCACTTGCTCTTATAGTGCCTGGGTTCCCTACACTCAAAGTAAATTATATGATTTTTATTATTAATTAAAGTGTTTGAGTTACCTAGGTCAATGATGGTGGCAGGAGTGAGTTCTTCATCTCTTCCGGATGTTGATGGTCCTTCTTGGTTTTGCTCTTGTTCCGGAGTGGATGGTCTCTCCTCCCTCTCAATCCTAGAGGTAGAGGCTTCTTCTACTTCTTCCACCTCCTCTTCCTCCTCGGATGTCAAACACTCCTCGACCTCCGAATCCTCACTTTCTTGTGAGAATGAGGAACTTACTTCTTCGGCCTCCTCCTCTTCTTGAGCCGACGATGGATTTTCATGATACTTTGTCAATTCGCTCCAAAGCTCTTTGGCATCCTTGTACTCACCCAACTTGGACAAGACATTATTAGGAATTAAATCACTTAGCATTTTGATTACCTTAATATTTGTCTTGAACTCCTTGAGTTGTTCCTTGGTCCACTTTTCAACCTTGAGGATTCCACCCTTTTGCCTCTTGGGAATTCGCAACCCTCTATCAAGGCAGATCAAAGCTTGATATCCACCATCATTAGGAAGTTCTCAATCCCTATTTTCCATGAATTGAAGCCTTCCAATCCATAGTCCTCATAGGATGGTGGTGTGTTGATGTCTCGGCCTAGTCTTTCTTCAAATTCCATCTTCTTCTTCACCCTCTAGCGGTGCTCCCTTGGTGGTTAGTCCAAATGAAGAGCGGTCTCGCTCTGATACCACTTGTTGGGGAATTGATCGTCGCTAGAGGGGGGGTGAATAGCATTTTTCATCGGATGATGGAATTCGATCATGCTTGCTCTAAAATGTTAGTACGCAGCAGAAATACGAAATATGCAATGAAAATAAAACACAAGAACAATCATAAATGCACAAGGATATATGTGGTTCGGAACCTCAAGGTTCCTACTCCATGGGTTGGGCTCGAACGAGCCCTAGCGATGCAAATATCACCACTAATCAATAATACTCCTTCTCGATAATATGTCGGAGGCGGAGAAACCTCGTACAATGATTACAACAGTAATACAAAACAAATACAAGCAAATACAAAGTGAAATACATTAAAAAAAAATGCAAAGAACACTTTACAAATGATCTTTTGGAAGCTTGCTTGTTTGATTGCTTGAGCTGCACTTGGAGACCCTGAATTGCACCAGCAAATCACCCCAAATCATCCTAAAACCATTACAAAAACCTCCTCCATGAGTTGCTTTTATAATTTGCATTCGGGCTGGATTTCGCCTAGCAGTCGACTGATCGAGACCATCAATCGACTGCTCCTGTAGTCGTTGTCTCACAACGGCCTGAGCCACGTCATTCGACTGATCATGCCCATCAATCAACTGATCGAGCCATCACTCGACTGTCAAACTCTAACAGTCGACTCTGGAACCTTCTATATCCACGACATCGACCATCAAGCCGATCACATGCATCGATTGATGATCAGCCATCGACCAACTACGTGCCATTTCCTACGATTGAACACGATCGACTCTAGCGATTATGATCGATCATAATCCCAGTCGACTGCTACAAGTCGACTCGACTTCTAAGTGTGAAAACACTTGACCAATCTGTAGTATCAAGCAAGCCGAGAGAGAGGGTGAATCTCAGTGTTTAATAATTTTTTATTAATTTTAATACGAGTATGCAATGGAAATTAAATGCAGTCAAAGACACTGGCGATTTACTTGGTTCACAACCCGAACTGGGTTGTTACTCCAAGGCCCATAGCTCTACCAAGAGCTACCTCGGTGGGCAATCTCTATAATACTTTCCGATTCGAGAACTCTTGACTTCGAAGGGAGTTCACTTTTTACAAATGTAAGAGAAGAGTAACAATCTACTTTCTCTTGAAATTAAATTTACAAGCGAAATAAAAAGAATTAATGACTACTTTATACCAACACAATATGTAGTATAGGATGCAGCACGAGGTGTCGGAAAAGAGTTCTTCTAAATGATTGAAGCTCTTGTGGTCGTGAGGAAATTTTGACAGCACTTCAATGTAGATAGAATTGATGATTGGATCTGGTCGAGCATAACTTTTATAAACTCTTTCCAGTCGACTGAAATGTTTTCCAGTCGACTCCACATCATCCAGTCGATATGGAATTTGTGGTCTTCCAGTCGGCTGAATCCTCTCCAGTCGACTCCACATCACTTGATGTGCACGGGCGCGACCTCAAATCTCGTGATGGATATCGTCGTGGACTCAAAGTGCGCGCTTATGCTCAATGCCTGCAAGTGCACGGATATCGTCAAGTAATAAAGATTTATCGATCCCACAGGGACTGGGATTCGAATACCAATACACTAAGTGGTTGCAATTGTTCGGACTAAATCTCTGAGAGAGTCGGTTGGTGAAGACTATCGGTGGACTCTACTCTATATGGTGTCACACGGAGGAGGAAAAGAGTGTGCCGGGGTCTTAAAAGGCGATTCTAGGACTTCGGGTTTGCTTGTGTACCACAGAACAATGTTGTCAATTGGTGTCGTCTAAATGTCTACCTACGGTTTTGGGGAAGAGACATCATACACTCTCCCACAGAGCCACCGCATTCACCGGGAGCTACCTCCGCTCAAAAGGATGGGATAGAGGGTACGAGCATGCCAAATCAATCCTTGCGGTGGACCATTTCTGATTCCACCGCTCCCTTCTCCCCGCAGTTATGGGAGGTCAGGTTTACCCCTAGGTTCCTTGGATCAAACCTCCAAAATTTAGATTGCGAGGGCTATCACCACCTCGTATCGCCTAAGCACAGCAGAAATAAAGCCAAACTCACGAAGATATAATAGAGAGCAACTACCAATTGTCAAATCAAACTTTTGGCTAGAATTTAATATGAACCAACATTGTTTATGTACACAAGCTACTCCCTAATCCAAGAATCAAAAGTACTACTCCATAAATACGAATGAAGAATCACAAAACATGTTTAAGTTCGAATACAATAGAGATAAAGCACAGAAATAGAGATATACGATGCTTCATGATCTTCTCTCCGGCATTGTATTGCAAGTTGTGGACCTCCGGCGGCATTCCTCCTTCCCGCTGCGAGTTACCAAAGCTTTTTAGGGCTTCAGCATGTCATCCTAACCGTCATGCCTCTCCCCTAGGGTTTGGACGGAGCCATCCTTATATAGACATCGCCTCAGACCACTGCAAAATTCGAAAAAAGCCCTAGTCGCACAAATCTGTCGAGCTGCTACATGGTCGTGTGTTTCCACACGGCCAGGCCGTGTGCGGCCCTGGGGTACTGTTCTTTTCCCATTGGACACGGCCGTGTGAATCCACATGCCCTGGCCATGTCCCACTCTGCGTCTAGCTGCGAAAGTCCTTCTTCTGCTCTAAAAACACATCTTTTTCACCAGAAAAGCTAACCTGCACACAAAAGTACAATGAGCAAACCTCCGAACCAGAAAATAGGCAATGCATGCAAGAATATAGTAACATATGCATGAAACTAACACAAAATATAACAAGATGTGAGTGAAAACTACTCCTAAAACCCTATATGTTTTGCTCACATCACTTCCCCCAGACTTAAATCTTTGCTTGTCCTCAAGCAAACCTCAGTGCCATAAAATTTTAAAAAGATATTGTTCCATAATTAGCATGCTAACTAAATTTATTAGGTGGTATTTGCAATCAAAGCATAACAGATATGTTCTAAAAATTCACTAAGTTAGCTCCTCGTGCTCGTGCTAGGCGAATCATTTTTTGGGGATGCCCGTTCCATGGTGAGTTAAGTCGTCACCCCATAGCTTTCCTAAGGTTTCCAGCTCTTAAGCACTTACCTGCCCAAAGCGAGGATCGTTCCCTAGATCTAGCATAAAGTCTCAAAGGCGTGCTCGGTATTGAGAGAAATTGGGAGGTGTTTCCCTAGTAACCTAACTCGGTCTCAAAGGGGCACCTAGCCATTTCCACTCATGACAACTATTTTTTTTATCCCTCATAATCTCTTTTCTTTTTTTTTTCTTTTTCTCTCTCTCTTTTTTTTCTTCTTCTTTTTTTTTCAGCTCGTAGGGATTTTGATTTTTTCGAATGGGCTTACACAATCCAAGCATCTCCAGTAACTAAAATGCTAAACCTAGAGTCACCTATGAATTCCAAAGTACTAGACTATTGAAGTGAATCATAACTAGGTATGTACTAGATTTTCCGTTTCAGAATGTTCAATATGTGTAAGTGCAAAAATAAAGCTAACTAGTGCAGATCTAGAACATTCAATAGAGCGAATAGAATAAAATACCATAAGATAAATAGAGTTAAGCTACCTATGGGAATAACTCATGCAAGCAACTTTCAAAAATACTACTGAGGTAGCTTTTCAGACACCAAAAATTAAGTACTGAAAGGAACTAAACAACTCATGCATGCATGAACAAATGAATGAAAATACCAGAAAAGAAACTACTGCTAGGAAACAAAACAAAATATATTTTGGGGTCTCCCCCCAGACTTAAACAAAAATATACCTCTAATATGGTGGACGAGGTGGAAAGTCTGGGAGTCTGGGCATCTCTGGATCCTGAGAGAACCTACTGCTGAGCCGCTGATGTCACATATACATGTGGTCGATCTGGGAACTAGTGGATGCAGTGGCTACTCGGCGTTCCTCCTCCCTAGCCCACTGTGCTTGCTGGGCGTACATATGTTGTCGCATCTCCCTATGGTAAGCTGCCTCATCCTAGCGACGAGCAGCCTCCTCCTGGAAGTATATGCGGGCCTCATCGTAGAACTCCTAAGTCTGCTGGAAATGCTCCCGGAATCCCTGGAACTCCTCCTGATGGTAGGCGCTCTGCTCCTCCCATCGCTGCCCCGGCGTTTGTTGCTCAGTGTAAATGTCGTCGAGGCACGATCGGAACTTTGAGAAATCATATGCCGACGTACCTACATCCTGCTCAAAAGTAGAAAAAGAGGGTGGCGCAGGTGTAGGCTCATGTCGGCATGGACTAGGTGGGCTCCTATGCATGTGTGGACTGGAGGGAGAGTGATACAAAGGTGGAGAGATGGGTGCTGATGTGGATGGTCCCTCATGTGGAGGGGACTCCACTATCAGGTCTAAGCGCCAATTGGCGCGTATAGCGATGATGGTACGATCCGGGTCGGGGAGCCTAAGGGTCGTAAGATTTTTCCTTACAAAGTATAAGGAGTCTCCTTCTCCTACAATCATCTTCATGGCCATGCATACTCCTAGGTCGATCCTAGGGCTCCCCTCTATACTCTCCAATGTTGTGTAATTGTACCCCATCCTATAGCAAATGTGGGTAAGTAGGCCTCCCACATTGATCTCTCCGCATGCTGCTTTGCCCATCTTCACTAAGTGTCTAATGAAGTGGGACCCTACATCGATGCTACTCCTTTCTTGTAGCATATCCCATAAGCAAAGTAGCTCGCTAGCTCTTACTACACCGTCACTCTCCCCACGACCAAATATAGTACTGGCCATGACGCGGTGAAGGTATCGAAAGACGGGGTTTTGGAGGCGCAACGCTTTGGCCCTAGAAGGGTCATAAATGTGCTCCCCTGTTAACTCAGTCCAACATTCCCGAGAGTTGAACCCAATAGGGGTTCTTCTCTCTCCCCCACTTGGTAAGCCAAAGCATGAGTTCCATTGGTGAAGGGTCCACTCATGCTCTATGTTAAAAAGTCTAAAAGTTATCCTACCCTCCTTGCTCTCTCTACCCATTAAAACTTCCGCCTCTAAAAAACTCAAAAATTCCAAAACTATCCTAGGGTAGGTTAGGTGCCTTATTCCCATAATCTCATCCCACCCCATTTTTGCAAATAGGGTTTGCATGTCACCCAACAAACCTAAATATTCTAGCAAATCCTCATCTAAGTACCTAGTAGCAGTAAGTTTATGAGCAGAGAGCATATTGTACCTATCTCTATGTTCATTATTGTGAAAAAGTAGAGGGGGTAGGGCGTTACCCTCTTCCGGAGCTTGAGGAGCGTCGGCTCTTCTTATTCGTCGCTCCGAGGCACCGGATCGGGATGCTACGGTCTTGGTCCTCCTCATCCTTGCTCCTTTTGGCTTCTTTAGAGGTTAGAAATGCTTCTAGAGGAAGGGGAAAGCGAAATCACACGGCTAGGGCAAGAACTTTTGAAGCACACGGCGCAAATGGGGTGAAAACACACGACTCACCCCTTTTAACCTCGCGCGCCATGGCCGTGTGAAAACATACGGCCAAGCCGTGTGCGCCTCTGGTCAATCGAGCACGGTCGTGGGAAAACACACGGTCAGGCCGTGTGCCCCCATTTTTCGCCCCTTTTATGCACCATGGCCCGAATTTGTTCATACACTTCGCCATGTAGACTAATATGTGTCTAACTTTTGCCTAGCAAAGTTCTTTTCTATTTCTAACTCTAAATGTGATGGAAATAAAAACTAAAATCAAACAAATGTATGCAATGCAATAGAAAAGGGAAATCTAAAACTAAACTTGGGTTGCCTCCCAAGAAGCGCTTTGTTTAAGGTCGTTTAGCTCGACCGCACTCTTCTATCAACTCGACTCTGGTGGTTCAGTGAACCTCTATTCATCCGTCTCAGGATTTGGATACGTCGCTTCCTTCCTGGCTCTCACTGGAATCACATACTTCCCTGATGCAGGTTCCTGACTTCCTGTCCCAGCGGGCTCAAATTCAATCTTATCCTCTCCCACTTTTAGGGTCAGCTTGTGATTCTTCACATCAATGACCATTTTTGCAGTTGCTAAAATCGGTTGCCCCAGGATGACGGGTATCTTGGGATCCTCTTCCATCTCCATCACCACAAAGTTAGTTGGCAATGTAAACTTCCCCACCTTAACAGGAACGTCTTCTAAAATCCCCAATGGGTAGCGGTATGTGTAGTCAGCTAGTTGTAGTGTCATAGTAGTGAATTTTAAATTTCCTAACCCTAGCTTTTTACATAAGGTGTAGGGCATAAGACTCACACTCACTCCCAAGTCACAGAAGACTTTACTAATCAGTGTCATCCCTATATAGCATGAGATATAGAAGCTCCTCGGATCTTTTAATTTCTGAGTAGCTTTGTTTCGAAGATAAGCGCTTGATTCCTCTGTGAGGGATACTGTTTCCGACTCCGTGACCTTCCTATGATGCACTAGAATATCTTTTATGAATCTAGCGAACTGGGGCATTTGGTGCAACGCTTCGAGTATCGGTACCTCTACCGAGATCGTCTTCAACATGTCCAGGAATTTACCAAACTCGGTGTCTTTCCTTGCATTCATCAACCGCTGAGGGAATGGTACAGTAAGGGATGATTGAGCCCTCACAGCAGGCTCTCGGTTCGTCTCTCTTGCTTTTTCATTCTCTGCCTCCCCCAGAGGCTCTAGTGGTTCAGATCCCTGGTCCTTTTTAGCAACCGACCATCCTTGCATTTCTTTCAGGATCCTCCTGCTTCGTAGCGTCACTGCCAGGCACTGCTCTACTAGATTGGCCTCTACTCTTCTTGGTAGCTTCCCTGGTATCCTGGAGATTTGGTTCACAATCTGAGCTACTTGAATCTCCAGCGACTTCTACCTGGTGGCAAGATCTCTTACAGATGACCCCAACCCCTCGATCATCGTATCTGTCTGCGAATGTCATCGCTGAAATTCAGTGTTCGCCTCCTGTTGCGTTCGAATGAAATTCTCCAGCATATTCTCCAGACGGGTGTTAGAGGGACGTGGCTGCCCATTATCTCCCGGCAGTTGGAACCTCCCCAAGGTATTCTTATAAGGAATATTTTGGTGATTCCTCCATCCCGAATGAGAAGTGTTGGAGTGTTGGTTGTTGGGTCTTGGGTTGTAGTCCCCAACTGCATCGCAGTGCTCAATCTGCTCATCCCGGGTCCCCTGCCCTCCATAGTAGTTCATGGAATTGATAGTGTAACATCCCGCTGCAGGCGTGGGTTGACCATGTTCGGAAGCCCATTGATGGTGGTTTTGGGTCACCTCTTCGATAAGCTTCTCTGCCTCCTCTATGGTCTTATTCATTAGAGCTCCTCCTGCGATAGAATCTAGGGACATCTTTGTGGCGTAAGCGATCCCATTATAGAAAATGTGGATCGCTAACCACCTCTCCAGTCCGTGGTGTGGGCATTGATAAAGTAGCCCCTTGTAGCGATCCCATGCTTTGAACAAGGACTCCCCCTCCTTCTAGAGAAAGCTCGTGATAAGGTGGCGCATGTGAGCAGTCTTACTTGGTGGGAAGTATTTATTCAGAAACTGCTGCTCACACTGCTCTCATGTGGTGATGCTGCCAGAGGGTAGAGAGTGAAGCCAAGCCTTAGCCTTATCCCGTAGTGAAAACGGGAACATGCTCAGGTGGATCGCGTTAGAAGGGACTCTATTCAGTTTCATAGTTGAGCAGATTTTGAGAAAAGCCTCAAGATGTCAGTTTGGGTCTTCAGTCGTAGCTCCCCCGAATTGGCTCTGCTAGACCATATGTATAAGTGTTGGCTTCAGCTCAAAGTTATTTGCCGAAATAGATGGTCCAGCTATGCTCGGCCTGAATCCTCTAGCGCTAGGAGCTGCGTAGTCCCGCAGAGGTCGACTTCCTATGTTCACCTCGGATGCAGCTTGATCTTCCATCTTTCGCTGTACTGCTCTCCGACGGTGAAAGGTTTGCTCAATCTCTAAATCGATCGGAATTAGACCTTCCGACCCTAGTCTTCTAAGCATACGACGAACCAGACCACAAAAGTAAGAGTGCTACCCTAATGCTAAAAGCATAAAATAAAAAATCTAACAAATAAAAATCTAGTATGCAATAAGTAAATAGGAAACTACTACTGAAAATAAAAACTAAATCTAAATATGGAAAATAGAACTAAGAAGATAAGATTAAACTAAAAAGAAAAATAAAGCAAGAAAATAATCTAATCTTAAGTCCGATCCAATCTACCACCATTCGATTTGATATCGAATCGACAGTCCCCGACAACGGCACCAAAAACTTGATGCGCACGGGCGCGACCTCAAATTTCATGACGGATATCGTCGTGGACTCAAAGTGCGCGCTCGCGCTCAACGCCCACAAGTGCACGGATGTCGTCAAGTAATAAAGATTTATCGATCCCACAGGGACTGGGATTCGAATACCAATACACTAAGTGGTTGCAATTGTTCGGATGAAATCTCTGAGAGAGTCGGTTGGTGAAGACTATCGGTGGACCCTACTTTGTACGGTGTCACACGGAGGAGGAAAAGAGTGTGTCGGGGTCTTAAAAGGTGATTCTAGGACTTCGGTTTTGCTTGTGTACCGCAGAACAATGTTGTCAATTGGCGTCGTCTAAACATCTACCTACGATTTTGAGGAAGGGACATCATACACTCTCCCACAGAGTCGCCGCATTCACCGGGAGCTACCTCCGCCCAAAAGGACGGGATAGAGGATACGAGGATGCCAAATCAATCTTTGCGGTGGACCGTTTCAGATTCCACCGCTCCCTTCTCCCCGTAGTTACGAGAGGTCAGGTTTACCCCTAGGTTCCTTGGATCAAACCTCCTAAATTTAGATTGCGAGGGTTGTCACCACCTCGTATCGCCTAAGCATAGTGGAAAGAAAGCCAAACTCACGAAGATATAATAGAGAGCAACTACCAATTATCAAATCAAACTTTTAGCCAGAATTTAATATGAACCAACATTGTTTATGTACACAAGCTACTCCCTAATCCTAGAATCAAAAGTACTACTCCATAAATACAAAGGAAGAATCACAAAACATGTTTAAGTTCGAATACAATAGAGATAAAGTGCAGAAATAGAGATATACGATGCTTCATGATCTTCTCTCCGGCGTTGTATTACAAGTTGTGGACCTCCGGCGGCGTTCCTCCTCCCCGCTGCGAGTTACTAAAGCTTTTTAGGGCTTCGACGTGCCGTCCTAGCCGTCGTGCCTCTCCCCTAGGGTTTGGGCGGAGCCATCCTTATATAGATATCGCCTCGGACCACTGTAAAATCCTGAAAAAGCCCTAGTCGTGCAAATCTATCGGGCTGCCACATGGGCGTGTGTTTCCACACGGCCAGGCCGTGTGTGGCCCTGGGGTGATGTTCTTCGCCAATTGGACATGGTCGTGTGAATCCACACACCCTGGCCGTGTCTCACTCTGCGTCTAGCTATGAAAGTCCTTCTTTTGCTCCGAAAATGCATCTTTTTCACGAGAAAAGCTAACCTGCAAACAAAAGTACAACGAGCAGACCTCCGAATCAAAAAATAAGCAATGTGTGCAAGAATATAGTAACATATGCATGAAACTAACACAAAATGTAACAAGATGTGAGCAAAAACTACTCCTAAAACCCTATATATTTTGCTCACATCATCACTCGGCTCTGCATCGGGAATTTTCTCTCTTCAGTCAACTCAAACTCTTCATTCGACTCAATTCTTTTCCATCTGTGTCGCACGATCTCCGATCGATCACCAGCTAATCCTACCAAATAGGAATCTAGTTGACTGATACAACTCCAGTCGACTGGAGTTCAGTCGACTTGAATCCATTTAGTCGACTGTTCTCTATAAAACAGGATTAGTACAAGATATGAAATACGATAACAGTAGTAATACTGCTCAATCTCGACTTCTATATCCCATGCGGACTTTTCGTTGGATCGACGTCTAGCTTTGTCCCTCTAAAGAGGACTCGGCCTCACCTCTTCACTCGAGGCTTACCTGCCGGACTTACCATTCTTGACATCCGATCTAACCCACCAGGGCTTCCACCAACTGTCCGGTCTACCTGACCCAACTGGACTTTTTGCCGATTGTCCGATCTCCTGACCCAACCGATCTTCATGCCAAATGTCCGGTCCATGCAACCCATCTGGACTTCATGTCTGGTGTCTGATCCTCCTGATCTGTCAAGATACGTGCCTAGTATTCGGTCAACACAACCTACTAGGACTTTCTGTTAAGCCTGCACACTTAACACTTATATTAGATCACAAGTGGATCCTAACTCTTAATTGTGGTTCATACATCAAAATTAAGGAGTGATGCTTACTGCAGCAACACAATCGATTGGTCCAAAGCCCCAGTCGACTGATAACCTCAACCATGAGATTTAACACCAAGTATGATGCCCTTATACTTGCTAGATCACCCTTAACCTAGACCTAAGCCTTCTAGCCACCTTTGTCAGCCTCACGCCTATCGGATCCCTCTAAGTCATCCATGACTTGTTTATCCATACGCTAGCCTTCAGGTGCTTCCATTAGCTATTGTCATGCTAACGTGGTCTACACCGCCAAGGCACATTGGGCTTACGCTGCCAAGACTCCCGCTTAAACTTTACATTGCCAACCATTGGACTTATGCTTCCAAGACTCCACCCTTGGACTTTACTCCGCCAATATCACTCCTTGGACTTCCCTTGCCAACCCATGTTGGACTTTCCATTTGTCAAGACTCAAGCTTGGACTTTCCCTTGCCAAGACCCATGCTTGGACTTTCCATGCCAAGTACCCATGACTTGGACTTTTCATGCCAAGTACACAAGACTTGGACTTCTCTATCATATGGTCAACCCCATGTCAACCATATAGTCAAAATAATGGTCAAACCATCATCAGACATCAAAATACCACTCGAGTCAAACTCGAGTCTGGTTAATCATGACCCGGGTTGATTGCACCAACAATCTCCCCAAAACATTGTCAAACATCAAAACACTACTCGAGTCCAACTCGAGTCTGGTCAATTGTGACCTGAGCTGATTGTACCAATACATCCGACACTTCCAGTAAAGGAAGTCATCTCCATTGTAAAATAGAGGTCGGGCGGTGCTAAACCCTTTAAGATGGGCCATCAAAAATGAACCTTGTACAAAGAAATAAAAGACAACGAAAAAAAATCCAAGACTTCGCCTTGGATTAGTAGTGTGGGAAAAATAGTAAAGAAAATTGAATGAAACGAAAAAAAATATGAAAAGAAAATAAAATTGCTAGATTGGTGGTTACACCAAATCGTAGTGCCCCCACTCTGATACCAATTGTTGGATCGAGGTGAATCGCTAGAGGGGGGTGAATAGTGGTAGAAAAACTTTTCGTTTTGTTCGACTAAAACTTGAGTAATTAATGCAGTGGAAATAAAGACAATAAATAAAAGAAGACGCTTTGTTTTTACTTGGTTCGCAATCAAAAGGTTGTTACTCCAAGGCTCCGCGATCCTTGACCGCCTACGAAGGAGCAATCTACTAACGATCTCCTCCTTATTGGAGGTAGGAGACAACGAGTACAACAAGAAGAAATCTTGAGGTAGAGGCACAATCCCACCTCTCCTCTTTACAATGAAAATGCTCGAAGATAAAAACTCGAATACAAAGTATAAAGATTGAAACTACAACTTGAAATGTACCGACGAAAACAAAGGTTTGAGATTGTGGCATGTCGTCGGTGTTGCGGCAGCGTTTCGACGGCGTAGAGTAGTCGTTGATGGCGCGGTGTTATGGGAGCACTTGGAGAGCAATTTGATGAGGCCAAAGGAGTGAAACCCCTTTTCTTTTATAGCCCTCCAAGCCCTAATTCGTAGATATCTGGATCTGAGTCAAAGAGCCTCATCTCCTCAAGATAAGTGAAGTTTTCTTCGAGCTGGATAGTTTGAATTGCAGCCGACTGATGGCCTTCATCAGTCGTTGGATACTAGCAGCAATCGACTGCCACAAGCCAACAGTCGACTACCAGCTAGGTTTTTCAACTACAACAAAGAGTTAGCACGAAAACACAAGTAATAGTAAATTTGACGGCTACTTACCGTCCGATCTTGACCTAGGCCTTCCACTGGAAGTCTTAGTCGGATCGCTGCCTAAAGTTGTCCCCATACAAAGGATCCGACCTCACCATTACTCACACTCGTGCTTACCTCTGGTCCTTTGCAACTTGTCACTTAGCTTCCGGTCTTTACCTGGGTTCTTCGACTCCATTCGAAGTTCTCCCGGTGATGTTTGACCACCACGATTTCTCGACTCAAGATTCTCCGGGTGTCACTGACCTTCAGCTCAGCTTAAACACTTCTGCACACTTAACAGTAGCTTATGAGATAAAGATAACACCTTAACTTTGAGCTTTTGTCATAATCAAAATCTAGGTTCGATTATCTAGTGCCCCTGCACCAACAAGGTGATGAACTAAGAGAGTTTCATTGAAAACTCTAAAATTGAATGACAAATGGAAGAGACATTTGGGGGGCGCAAGGATTTTAATTTTTGCGAGTTATTTTGGTGTGTTGAGGATACACTGTTTGCAAATTGAGAGAGAAGAGATGTCAATGTTACATGCATCTGAATCAAAATAAATATATTTTTTCGAAGTGTGACTCATATACTTGGAAAAGCATAAGTTATTGAGGGATAATTTTAAATTAAATGTGACTTTTAAAAATTCTTGTCTCTACGGACATCCGATAAAATTGAAATGACACAGAGAAGATTAGCATGTCTCATGCACAAGGATGACACGTATAAATCAAGAAATGATCTAAATTTTTACTCCATCATTACCAAGGGATCCACGATGAAGGAAATTGGGATGAACATAATTATCTTTTATTAGAGACTTTTAAAAATTCTCTGCAAAAGGTTGGTGTTGGTGCAATCGGCCTAGGTCGACTCGAGTTTGACTCAAGTAGTATTTTGATGATAGACAAAACTCATGACATGAGATTGTCATGGGAAAGCCAACATGGAGTTGGCATGGAAAATCCAAGCATAGAGCTTGGTGTTGAAAAGTTCAAAGCATTGCGAAGTCGTGCACTTGGTGCTTGGTGAGAAATGCATTGCCAAGCCGTGCGCTTGGTGCATGTGGGAAATCTTGAGGACTTGGCAAGTTCACTAGGCTCGGGGTCCTTGAGTTGATGAAGGATGACATTACGAAGTCGTGTGCTTGGTGCATCCGAGGGACCGCCGGACGGGGAGCGAATGGAGTGAGGCCCAAGGGAAGCATACTTTGAGGGCAAGAGACGCGAAGGATGGCATTGCGAAGCCATGCGCTTGGTGCATCCGAGGGACGTAGGCCGAGGGAAGAGAGCTTCGATGGGGAACTCCATGAGGGATGAGGTGGACTTGGCCAAGTAGCTAAGACTGAGTATCGGATGCTCAAACAGCTTGATGTTTGAGGTTTTACCCGACATCAGTCGACTGGCATAGGTGTCGGTCGACTGCTCTAGGTCGAATGGTTCGACCAGTGTTCGACTGACCCGGATCTAGTTGACCAGTCGACTGCCGAGGGAGGGCAGTCGACTGTCAACGCCATTAGTCGACTGATGATGGGCATCAATCGACTTATCGGGGTGATTTTAGCCACAGAAGGGTTTCCAGTCGAGTGCTCGCGTCAGCACTCGACTGATGGGATGATCAGTCGACTGATGGGTATCATCAGTCGACTAATGTGTGATCCGTTAGAACTTGACCAACGTGGATATGGCTATTGTGAGATAACAGCTACAGGACCAGTCGACTGATAGTCACGACCAGTCGACTGATGGGCGCGAAATCATCTTGATGCAAGTTATAAATGGAGCTCAAGAGAAAGGATTTCGCCAAGATTTTAAGGGTGACATTGGAGGGGAATTACTGTTGCATTCCAGACCTTCAAGAGCCAACCAAAGCAAGCAACAAACAAGTGATCAAAAGCAATCAGTGAAAAGTATTCTTTGTATTGTATTTGTATTCTTGTTTGTATTTCATAGTACTTGTTGTAATATCTTGTACGAGATTTCTCCACCTTCGATGTGTTGTCGAGAAGGAGTGGTTTAGTTAGTGTCGTGCGCATAACTAGAGCTCGGTGAGCTCGCCCGTGGAGTAAGAACCATTTGGTTCCGAACCACGTATATCTTGTGTTGTGTGATTGTGTATTGTTGTTAGTTTCATTATTATTGTTATTCCGCTGCGCTAACCACAATCGTAGACAAGCGACGCAAGAAGAATGATCGAATTCCATCATACGATGATTGAGGGCTATTCACCCCCCTCTAGCCAGCCACCATCGACCCTACAGTTGGAATCGCTAATCTAGCAGCCCCCATCGATTTGTCCCAGGATCATTTTGAGGGAGGTAAATCATGGAGGGCCCTATGGTTGATGTGGTGGTAAGACACGCACTGTAAAATACACCAAAATAGCGACGAAGTTTGACAAAAAAAATAATTTGTTGCAAATCTATAAAAAAATTTGCGACGAATTCTAAATTTCATCGCAAATTAGTAATGAAATTTACAACAAAACTTTTTTGTTGCAAACTTATTTACATTTCCAACAAATTCATTATCGTCGCAAATATCATCGCAGTTTTGCAAAGAAATTGATTTTTCGTCGCAAATTTGCGACGAAAAACCAAATTTGTCGCAAAATTTTATAACAAACTATAAATTCATCGTAGAATTTGCAATGAATTATGAATTCATTGCAAAAATTTGCAATGAAAATATAATTCGTTGCAAAATTTTGCAACGAATTCATAATTCGTTGCAAAAATTTACGACAATTTTGGCGACGAAAGATTTTCATCGAACATTTTCAATTAATTAACAAACAAAATTAATGGTGGAAATTATAAAATTTGTGACAAATTTAATATTCGTGGATAATTTGACAACAAATTTATTTTTTGTTGCCAGTTTTGCAACGAAAAATAAATTCCATCGCTGAATTTTGCAACGAAATATAAATTCATTGATAAATTTGCAACGATTTAGTAATTCATTGTAAAATTTACGATAAATTTAGCGACAAAAATTTTTTCGTTGGTATATTTAATTGGCGATGAATACTCTATTCGTCGCCAAATTAGCGACGAATATTGCAACAAAATAGATTTCATCCCCAATCTTCCCCTAAATTAACACTCCTCGATCCCTACTCCTCATGTGCTCGTCTCCGATCCGATTCCGGTACGTATGACTCCTCTTCCACCAACATCGGTCTTCCACTACGGATCAGTGGCGTCGCTTCCGCAAGCTCACGGAAAGTGTCGTGACTACTGTCGCGACCTCGCGGCAGGTCACGACACCTATCACAAGGTGCCACTGCCAGCAGCCGCGGGCAGCTACCCAGGGCACACATCGTCGTAGGGACTACACGATTATGCAGTAGGCGGTTCATCGCCGCCCCCTAGATCGTGCACCTGGGTAATTCATCACCGTCTCAACTAGAGCATTTGTTCCAGGTTTTGACGACCCAGAATTGGGTCGTTCATCGTTGTCCCTGGATTACGCACAACTATTGTGGCAACCCTGTCCCTTCGCATCATATACTCGGTCACAATAGAGTAAGCATGTTATTCAAATTAAATCAGTAATGTGTAATATAAATACAAAACTAATGTTTTATTTTTCATAGGTTTATCGTACTTCATCCTTCAGGTGATCCGTGTGTTCTTGAAGTGTTCGGCTGTGAGCTTATCTGTTGCTTCCACCAGGGCAGGTATATATATTGTACATTCACAAATTTATAGCATTATTATTTTATAATATATATAAATAATATTTGATTTTAAGTAAAAATTTTACTGTAAATATATAATATTTGTTTGATATGTTATAGTTTGCAATTCAATATCATACAAAAGCACAGTAACCACTAGAAGAATTTATTTTGAGTATAAATTTATTGTTAGATTAATATGGATGAAATATAGAAAAAATAAAATTAATCCTTGATATAAATTTTGAAACAGGACAAATAGAGGGAGAAAGAAGTTGGATGTATAAAAAGAATTTACCAGAACATCATGGTTTAACTAATGAATTTATTATGGGGTTAGAACAATTTTTGAATTTTGCTAGTAGCAATGTTGAGTTTATGGATGAGAATAAATTAAGATGTCCGTGCAAAAAATGTCATAATGATAAATTTTTTCAATGTGATAAAGTTCAAGAACATCTTTGTAGATTTGATTTTACTCCAAATTATTATAATTGGACATGTCATGGTAAATCATTCATATCCGATGAAGAGGTTCGACGAAACCTACAAAGGACAGTTAGTGGAGATCAAAGATATTATGATCAATTCAATCCATATCAGAGGATGATAATTGATGCAGTTGGTCATAATTTGAATACTGAATCAAACGTTGCAAGTTCTAGTTATCCTTAAACAATTGAACACATGTATACCAGTTATTCATCACCATTAGAGGAGGTAGAAGTAACTGGTGATCATGAAAATGTATACAATGAACCATATCTCAAATTTCAAGATGTGTTGAAAGCTGCAGATGAACCCGTATGGTCTGGTTGTGACAGTCACACTAAATTATCTCTCACCGCAAGATTGTTGAATGTTAAAGCTGAGTATAATGTGTCCGAAGATTGTTTTAATGATTTTGTTCAAGTTATTAGAGAATTATTACCACGTGATCATATAATGTCGAACAATTTTTATAGTATGAAAAAACTTGTGAAAGATTTAGGTCTTCCGGTGCAAAGAATTGATGTTTGCAGAGATGATTGAATGCTATATTGGGGAAATAATGCAGATTTAGAAACTTGTAAATTCTGTAATCAATATAGGTACAAGAGTACCACGAGATGAATCATAATAAGCGATGTAAATCATTTAGACAAATGTTTTATTTGCCTTTAACTCCTAGATTGCAAAGGTTTTATGCATCAAAGGTAACTGTTGAACACATGACTTGGCATGCAAATCATGAAACAGAGGAGGGGCTAATGTGTCATCCATCAGATGCAAAGGCATGGAAAATTTTTGATAGAACATATCCTGAGTTTGCGAATGAGACTCGGAACATCAGGTTGGGTCTATATGCTAATGGATTTGCTCCATTTGGCAAATCAGAAAGAACTTATTCTTGTTGGCCAATTATCGTAACTCCGTATAATCTTCCACTCGATATGTGTATGAAAATACCGTATATGTTTTTAACATTAATTGCGCCTGACCCTCATAATCCCAAGAAGTTAATAGATGTTTACATACAACCACTGATTGCTAAGCTGAAATAACTATGGGATGAGGGTGTTTCTACATATGATATTCATACTAATCAGATGTTCACAATGAGAGTTGTGCTTCTTTGGACCATTAATGATTTTCTTTCTTATGGTATGTTATCAGGATGGAGTACAGTGGGAATTTTAGGATGTCCAATATGTATGGAGAGATCAAAGTCATTCAGATTGAAACATGGAAAGAAACCAAGTTATTTTAATTGTCATAGATAATTTTTACCGCCTAATCATAAATTCAGAAGAAATAAAGAAGAATTCACTAAGAATAGAATTGAAAGAACACCTCCACCATTGAGATTCATCGGTCAATTCTTATGACATAGAGTGCTTAACTTTCCATCTGTTATTGAAGAACCAAATGTTACAATATATGACTATGGAATTACGCATAAATGGACTAAACAGAGTATATTTTGGATTTACCGTATTGGCAGAGTAATTTGATTCATCACAATCTTGATGTAATGCATATTGAGAAGAATGTTTTTGATAATATGATAAATACGGCGATGGATATTACTGGAAAAATAAAAGACAATTTTAATATATGCAAGAAAAGATATGCGTCTCATCTATAAATGACCCGCCCTTGATGTTGATGAAAATAGTAGGGGACCAAAACCAAAAGTAGTTTATACATTGAATAAGGATCAGAGATGGATTGTGTTGGAAGATCGGTGGCTGGCTAGAGGGGGGTGAATAGCCCAAATTGCGTAGATGATGGAAATCGTCCATTCATCGTGTGCTCGTCTACAATACTCGTTAATGCACAGTGGAAATAATAGTAATACGAATACAAATGACATAAGCATAAATACAACACACGATATACGTGGTTTGGAACTTTTGGGTTCCTACTCCACGAGTGAGCTCAACGAGCTCGTGTTATGTGCACGACACTAACAACACTCCTTCTCGACAACACATCGGAGGTGGAGAAACCTCGTACAAGCAATTACACTAAGTAATACAAATATAAGAAGAAATACAAGTAAAGAACACTTTACAAAACTTCGCTTTGATCACTTGCTTATTACTTGCTTTGGTTTGCTCTTGAAGGACTGGAATGCAGCAGCAATTCCCCTTCAAAATCTCCCCAAAAGTCTTGGTGAAATCCTCCATCTTGAGCTCCATTTATAACTTGCATCGAGTTGATTCTGCGCCCATCAGTCGACTGACCGTGCCCATCAGTCGATTGGTTCTGTAGCCGTTGTCTCACAACGACTTGATCCACGCTGGCCAAGTTCCAACAGATCCATCATCAATCGACTGATCATGCCCATCAATCGACTGATGATCCCATCAGTCGAGTGGTTGTCGCGATCACTCGATTAGAAAACGTTCTGTGCCTGAATTCACCCTGATCAGTCGACTGTCATCCCTCGGCAGTCGACTAATGGTGTCGGCAGTCGACTGCCAACCCTTGGCAATTGACTGTTCGGCCAGAACCTGATCAGTCGAACACCGATCGAGCCCATCAACCTAGAGCAGTCGACTGGCACTTATACCAGTCAACTAATATCGGGTAAAACATCAAACACCAAGTTGTTTGAGCAT
This sequence comes from Wurfbainia villosa, assembly GCA_025175895.1. Lineage (NCBI taxonomy): Eukaryota > Viridiplantae > Streptophyta > Magnoliopsida > Zingiberales > Zingiberaceae > Wurfbainia > Wurfbainia villosa. The sequence continues at coordinate 27,040,755 of CM046000.1, read as the reverse complement.
CCGACCGTCGGGTAAACCCTCAAACATCACGTTTGAGCATCCGACACTCAATCTTAGCCACTTGGCCAAGTCCACCTCATCTCTCATGTAGTTTCCCACCAAAGCTCTCTTCCCTCGGCCTACGTCCCTCGGATGCACCAAACGCACGGCTTCGCAATCCCATCCTTCGCGTCTCTTGCCATCGAAGTCTGCTTCCCTTGGGCCTCACTCCATTCGCTCCCCATCTGACGGTCCCTCGGATGCACCAAGCGCACGGCTTCGCAATGTCATCCTTCACCGACTCAAGGACCCCGAGCCTAGTGAACTTGCCAAGTCCTCAAGACTTACCAACACCAAGCCCCACGCTTGGATTTTCCCAACACCAAGCCTCATGCTTGGACTTTTCACCACCAAGGTTACACACTTGGATTTACGTTGCCAACCCATGTTGGACTTCCCATGACAATCCCATGTCATAAGTTTTGTCTAACATCAAAATACAATTCGAGTCAAAACTCGAGTCCGGTCAATCCCATGACTTGGGTGTTGGATCGAGTGGATCGCTAGAGGGGGGGGTGAATAGCGATAAAAACTTTTTCTTTTAAATCGTTCGGTAGACAATTAAATGCAGCAGAAATGTAAATAAAAACTAAATGAGACAAATAGTTTTTTTACTTGGTTCGTAGCCTTCGGCCACTACTCCAAGGCCCTAACGATCCTAGACCATGTACGGAGGGCAATTCACTAAAACACTCCTCCTCGTTGGAGGTAGGAGTTTTACGATTACAAAAACCTTCGAAGCAAAAGATAGAGAGACAAACCCTCTCTTCTATTAAAATAAAATGCAACGGTAGAAAGCCTCGATTAACAAATGAATTGCAAGATTAAGAGAAATGACAAACTAAGATTATACCAACAACTCGAAGATAGGACTTAAACTAGGGTTGTTGGCAGCACTTCGTTGTTGTAGAGTCATCGGAGAGTCGCAGCGTTACGGAGGCTTTTGAGCACTTAGAATTGATGAGAAAACCCTAGGTTAGAACCTTCTTTTATAGCCTTTGAGCCCCTTTTCGAGAGGAACCCTAGCCAATCACAATTGAGCACCACTCCCCTTGAAATTTGGTGATAAACCTTGACTCCTCGAAGCTGATCCTTTGACCATCAGTCGACTGATGGCCATCATCAGTCGACTGATGGCAGCATCAGTCGATTGCTGACCTCCGACAGTCGACTGATTGACGGCAGTCGAGTCCTCCAAGCTGGCAGTCGACTGATGCTTGCTGCAAGGCAAAGTTAGCTTAAAGAAAACATTATTTCAACGGCCTTCGACCGTCCAATCTCGACCTAGACCATCGATGAGATGTCTTTGGTCGGATCTACGCTTAAGACCATCCCCGTAAGGAGGATACGACCTCACTTACGCTCGCACACACGAGCTTACCTCGATACTTACCATGTCACTTTTGCTGCCGGCCTTCCACTCGATTCCTTCGTCTCCCTCCGAAGTCACTCGAGTGTCGCCCAACCACCACAGCTTCCTCCGGGTGTCGCTAGCCTTCAGCTCCAGCTTTAACACTTTTCTGCACACTCGATTCAGCTCTTGAGATAACGATATATCCTTGACTTTGCGTCTTTTGCCATAATCAAAATATAGGTTCGACTTAGGTGCCCCTACACCAACACTGGGCCGATTGCACCAACAGATTGTTTGTGAATGGTTGAAATCATTGAGATTTCCTAATGATTATATCTCTAATCTTGGCAGATGCGTCGATTTGAAGGAATGCAAATTAATTGGTTTGAAAAGTCATGACTGTCATATATTCATGAAAAGACTAATTCCTATTGCTTTTAAGGAACTGTTACCAAATTTTGTATGGGGTACAATTACGGAATTAAGCATTTTCCTTCATGATATTTGCTCGACAGTATTGAGTCATTCACACATGGAAACATTAGAGAGAGACATTCCGTTCATTTTGTGTAACTTAAAAAGAATATTTCCATTGACGTTTTTTGATTCCATGGAACATCTTTTAGTTCACTTGTCATATGAGGCTAAAGTTGGAGGTCCTATTCAATTTCGATATATGTATCCGTTTGAAAGGTATTTTTTATCACTGTTAGTACATTTGATCAATTTTAGTATTTTTTTTTCTAATACATTTTTTTTACTATTAGATTCCTCTATCACTTGAAAAATAAGGCTCATGTTGAGGCTTCTATTGTTAATGCATATACTGTGGAGAAAGTTATAACTTTTGCATCATATTATTTTGAACCTCATGTTCAATGTAAAAGTCATAGAGCAGGAAGAAATGATGAGGGTCATGTTGATCCCAATTTGAAGTCATTCTTAATTTTTAATTACCTTGGTCAATCGAGTGGATCTTGTACAAGTAGATACTTAACTGGTCAAGAGTGGCGAGTAATCCACACATATATTTTACTGAACTGTCCAAAAGTAACACCGTATTTCGAGTGAGTATATAAATGTTATATTATATATTTTATATATCGTAAATTATTTTTCGTGTTATATTTAATTTTTTGGTAGGATTTTTCAAACCCTATATTATGAGCTTCCGGAGCATGAGTTTGATCGTTTTTACGATGAAGAATTTGCACCATGGTTCAAAAAATATGTAAGTAGTCTATGATAATAAATTTGATAAATCTTGACTTTAACACATACTTATTTGACTTTAGGTTCTTGATAATCACGCTCACATTGAGCAAGAACTAGTAAAGTATCTGTCATGGGGTCCAAACTCAGTGGTGAAAACTTCGCCGACATATTTCATAAATGGATATAATTTTCATACTCAAGAATATGGAACTGGGAAAGCTACAATGAATAGTGGGGTTTGTGTTCAGTCATCTAGTGATGGAGCTGCAAGGAATGATTTTTATGACTTGCTAGATGAAATTTTAGAGGTAGCGTACCCAGGCTTAGATTTGCGAGTTATTTTATTTATATGTCATTGGTTTGACCCTATCAAAGGCATGAGGGTGCATCCACAGTTTAATTTGGTTGAAATAAATTATAAAAAATTATACAAGAGGTATGGACCATTTGTGTTAGCACAATAAGCGATTCAAGTATTTTATGCTTTATATCCTAATCTGAGACGAGACAAAAGTGATTGGTGGGATATTTGTAAAACAAAAGCACATAAAAAAATTGAGGGACATTGGGAAGACATAATATATCAACAAGATGAAGTCGTCAATACATTTCATATTGAATAATATAATATTCAACGTTACGAGATCTCAGCGGCGTAGTAATAGCCATTGATGCAAGTGAAATGAATGAGGATGAAGATGAAGAATTTAATTTAGAGGATGACGATGATGATGACGGTGACGATGACAATATCGAATAGACGTATGACCAAGATGAAAATCACAATGCGGACTTCGATTTATAATTATGGGTAACTATTATTGAGTACTAATTATGTTTCAATTTACTGTCTAATTCTAAATTTCATATATTTGATATATTAATGAACTGTCTTTTTTTTTTGTAGGTTATCTAGTTGTTATGAATATAGTAATTTTTTCCTATTGTTCATATTATAAATTTGATATGCAAATGTAATTCTTTTTTTTATTGTCATATTCTTCTAATAATTATGATTGTTAGTTTCAACGTGGCGGTCATAAACGGAGTAGCGATGGAAGATCACAGTCTTCCTCTACTTCATCCCCTGCACAGTTTGATGCTCTTGTAGGAAATGTGCCCTCCACATCTTCTCCAATTGTAGGCTCATCTGGTTCTTAATAGATACCTGCTAATGTATCTTCCCCAGTACAACAATCAATCGTTGAGAGGGAAGATACACAAGAGTTCATATCTCCGCGTGGAGATTCGTAAGTATTCAAGTTTTAAATTATCTATGTTTTTAATACGATATGTATTTTTATAAGTATCTAACATGGTTTGTTTTTATTTTATGTTAAATTTACAAATTTTGTACATGTTATTCATGAGGTGAATAAAATGTTGGTGCAATCGGTCCAGGTCACGATTGACCAGACTCGAGTTGGACTCGAGTAGTGTTTTGATGTTTGACATTGATGTCTAACATTGATGTCTGACATGTGTTGGGGAGATTGTTGGTGCAATCGACCCAGGTTAGTATTTGATGTTTGATGATGGTTTGACCATTGTCATGGGAGAAGCCTAAGTCTTGTGTACTTGGCATGAAAAGTCTAAGCTTGAGTTTTGGCATGGAAAGTCCAACATGGTTTGGCAAGGAAAGTCCAAGCATGGGTCTTGACAAAGGAAAGTCCAAGCATGGGTCTTAGCAATGGAAAGTCCAACATTGGTTGGCAAGGAAAAGTCCAAGCTTGAGTCTTGGTAATTGAGAAGTCCAAGGGGAATATTGGTGGCGTAAAGTCCAAGCGGAGTCTTGGCAGTGTAAGTCTAATGTGTCTTGATGATATAGATCAACTTAGCATGACATAGCCGATAGATACACCTGAAGGCTAGCGTATGGATGAACAAGTCATGGATGACTTGGAGGGATCTGATAGGCGCGAGGCTTATGGAGGTGGCTAGAAGGCTTAGGTCTAGGCTAAGGGTAGTTTAGCAAGTATGGGGGCACCATACTTGGGATTAAAACATCATGTTTGAGGTTAACAGTTGACTGGCATTATGGCAGGTTTGACTGCTGAGAGTCGACTAGTGTTGGACTGCCATTTAGGATTGAAAATGCCCTGACAGTCGACTGATCATTGGATCATTCGACTGATGGCAATCAACTGACATGGATGGCAGTCGACTGCTTATTTGGCCGTGAGCATAGAATGCTCCGTAGCCGACTTCCAGTCGACTACGGGCACTGGCAGTCGACTGCCAGTCGACTACGGGCGCTGGCAGTCGACTGATGAGAATCCCGTTGGAGTTTTTCAGCGTTGATCAAGTTGTTGTCTCACAACAATAGTGTTGGCAGTCGACTGGGGAATTATGGAAGTCGATTGCCAGGCGGAAATCCAGCCTGATGCAGGTTAAAAGGAGTTGTTCATGGGAGATTCGACTAATGGTCTTTTGGGAGCTTTGTTGAGGCGATTTGAAGGCGAATTGCAGGTACATTTCAGGGTCCTTCAAGATCATCCAAGCTACCAACAAGCAAAGCGCTCAAACCCTAATTTGTAAAGTGTTCTTTACATTTCCTTTGTATTTGCTTGTATTTCTTTCATTTATTGTTGTAAACACTTGTACAAGGTTTCTCCACCTCTGACTTGTTGTCGAGAAGGAGTTTATTGGATTAGTTGTGTGTGATTGCATCGCTAGAGCTCGTTTGAGCTCGATCCGTGGAGTAGGAACCATTTGGTTCCAAACCACGTTATATCTTGTGTTGTGATTGTGTTTCTTGTTATTTCTATTTGTCATTACTATTTCGCTATGCTAACAAGAGTGTAGACGATCAAACGCAAATCAATTCCATCAACAAGCGATGACGCTATTCACCCCCCCCCTTTAGCGGTCACAAAGGTTACTACAATTGGTATCAGAGTGGGTCGCTCGTCACCGACTTCACATCCGAGGGAGCAAGCTAGAGGGAAGATGGAATTTGAAGAACAACTAGGATGGGACATCAATACACCGGTCTTGTATGCACTTTATGGACAAGAAGGCTTCAATTCATGGAAGAGAAGAATTGAAGACTTCATCATGATGAGGGATTTTAAGGAATGGTCCATTTTGATGGAGGGATTTAGCTATCCAAGAGGACCAAAGGGTGGATACCTCAAGAAGAAGAGATGGACCGAAGAGCAAGCCCAAGCCTTCGAGAAAAATGATAAGGTAATAAAATTTTTGACTGATTTAATACCTAACAATATTGTGTCTAGTTTAGGGGACTACATGAATGTCAAGGAACTCTGGAGTGAAGTGGCAAAGTTCCATGAAGGCCCATCACCGGTCCAAGAAGCCGAAGAGTGCTCATCGGCTCAATCGGAGAAGATCGAGGAAGCAAGCACATTATCCTCACAAGCAAGTGAGGATTCAGAAGTTGAAGAGGAGTCGACATCCGAATCAGTAGAGGAGGTGGAATTGAAAGAAGCCTCCACCTCTAAGATTGAGGGGGAGGAGATTAGATCTCCGGGTCAAGGGCAAGAGCAAGAAGAGTCATCTACTTCAGGGAGAAGTGATGTACAAGCTCAAGAGACCCTCACCACCACCCTAGGTAACTCAAACACTCTAATTCAAAATAAAATTCATATTATGTGTTTTGAGTGTAGGGAGTATGGGCATTACAAGAGTAAGTGCCCTAAGAAAGTTAAGAATACTCCACCGGCGCCAAAAAGTCAAGAGAAGTCAAATGAAGTCGGAGCCTCAATTAGGAAGAGCAAGGAGCACATGGTGTGCTTCAAGTGCCAACAACGGAGCCACTATAGGAGTCAATGCCCTAGGAGAAAAGAAGAAGCATCACAAGTAGGGGGAGCTAAGGCAAACCCTAAGGTAACCCTTAAGTATGCATCTTCTTCAATTAAAAGTCAAAAACATGCTTTCAATTCACTTGCTATCACTCATGAAAAGCATGTTAGTAAAAATAGATTTTATTGTTTAGGTGCAAAATCATATCATATTTCAGATAAGGAGAAATTTGGGACTAATGTCCCTAGAAACACCTTATCTAGGGAATCTATTAAGAAAATAGAAGACTACCTAGGTTTTAACTCTAAATGGACTAGACATATGCCTATGAAAAACAATGTCCAAAGAATAGATGAAAAATCAAAAAATGGACAACTAGAGTTAGAAAATCAAGCTTTGAGGTCAAGGCTTGAGAAACTTGAAAAGACCCTTAGAAATATACAAAATCAAATGCAAGGGTCAAATAGTCAAAGCCTAGGGTCTAGGAGTTAAAGTCAAAGACCTAGGAAATAAGAATCATCCAAGGGCAAGCTTAAGCCTAAAAAGACCTATCATAATATTCCATTTGATTATGGAACTCAAACTAGGTCTAGAAAAACCAAGGTTACTAGGGAAGTCATCTCTAAAGGTAACCAAGGTGTGTGTCTAGTGGCTAGGGTTTTAAGGAAACATAGGGAAGCCACTAAGAAGGTTACAAGGGGAGTCACTCCTAGAGTTAACCTAAGCAAGACCAAGATGACCAAGGCTACCAAGCCTAGGAGGGTCATTAGGAGGGTATCTAGGGAGGTCATCCCTAAGGAATACCTAGTTAACCCAAGGAGCTCCAATAGGTATTGGGTTCCTAGGAGCGTGATCAATTCATGCTAAATGGATTTCGGTGTGCCAACTTTAAATGGATGGATAGTTAACCTAACCATGGTAAAGGTGACACCTTAGGTTATTTTTAAGGTTATGGATACTTTGGAAATAGGTTTGAGTGTTAAATCCTTAAAGATTTTAGGATGTGCCAATATAATTTATGGAACTATGAAAAATTGATCAAATTGACACAAATTAGGTCTATAGGTCATAGTATGTCATTTTGGGTTTTTGGCACACTTGGGAGATAATTGACAATATAGCAAAATGGACTTAATAATAACAAATGACAATAAATACTAAAATTTAGGCATTATATACCTTTATATTTTATTTGTCATACTTTGTTTGTCATATAACATGTCATGACATCATATTTATCTTTATCATATAAAATGTCATAAGTATGTTTAGGGTTAGTTTTTAATGTCATGTGTATTTAAATTTAATCATATGTCATGACATCATGATCATTGGTCATGCTTTATTTATATCATCATTTATGCCATGATCACTTCATGCATTAATAAAAATTGAATTAAGGACAAGTGGCATGACTTGAAGTCCCATGTATAAGGGAATCAAGTAGTATTGCTCTAGAAAATACATGAAACCCTAGTTTAGGAGAACAAAACTCACATCTCACATCACATTGACATGTATGTGTATTAATACACTCTAGATACATGTGAGATGTTAGGAAATGAGTTAAGTTCAAGGTACATAGTTCTTGCATCTAGATGAACTCAAACTCATCTTATATTATTGTTGGATCTTTGGGAAAGCTTATGTTTAAGTCATTTACATTAAGCCCAAAGAATATGATCCAATATAAGGTTTTAAAAATATTTCAAAATTATTTTGAAAAACCTTGGTGAAGTCTATCTTTTGATAGAAGTCACCATTGATGATGTTGATACAAAGTGAACTAAAACATTGAAGTTTTTCTTCACTTTTGAACTTGGTGTCAATTTCATTATTTTATGGGTAAATTATTTTTCAAATATTTTCACTCATTGTATTGGTAATAAGTATTATACGTATAAATTTTCACGATTTGTCAAAATACGTAGAATTACTTATCAATTTTTGAAATTTATTTTTGATAACTGAAATTCAGATATTTCAGTTATCGATCACTACGATGGCAATGATCGATGAGATGATACCGATCATTGTTGCTGATAAAGTCGATCATTGTTTGATTTAGGTAAACAAGGTATGTTTAGCCCAATTTCAGCTAGGTTAGGGTTCCCTAATCACTCCTAACCCTAGGATATGCTTTGGAAAGAATTAAAAAGGGTGAAAATCCATTGGATATGGATTAGGAGAGTTGTTAGGGTGATGTATCAACTTTAAGGCATGTGAAAGTTCATGTTGAACTTTGGACCTTAATTTTTGATGGTTTAGAGTTCCTATAGGCTTAGGGACTTCCCAAGGACATTGTTGGTGCAATGGTCAAAGGGGAGCAAGCCTGTAGAGGGAGGTATCCATCATGGGATGATGAATGTTATTTTTCCTCATGAGAGGGAGAAATGGGAATTTGAGATGCCCAATTTGGAAATTGGGAGACTTCATAGGAGTGCCTCTCTTGAGTGATATGAGACTTATTACTAGGAAGATTGTAGACATCCTAGGTGTTTTTGGACCAAGGGGGAGATTGTAAGTTCTCATTAGGATATGAGACATTGACCTCCTTAGAGAGAATCTCTTTGATATAGGTCAAAAAGGGGAAGAAAGTGAAACTACCAATTTGGGATAATTGGTAAGGAGATTTGAGTTAGGGGTCTAACTCAAGGGTGTTTTTGTCAAACATCAAAAAGGGGGAGATTGTTGGTGCAATCGGCCCAGGTCACAATTAACCAGACTCGAGTTGGACTCGAGTAGTGTTTTGATGTTTAACATTGATGTCTGACATGTGTTGGGGAGATTATTGGTACAATCGACTTAGGTTAGTATTTGATGTTTGACGATGGTTTGACCATTGTCATGGGAGAAGCCCAAGTCTTGTGTACTTGGCATGAAAAGTCTAAGCTTGAGTCTTGGCATGAAAAGTCTAACATGGTTTGGCAAGGAAAGTCCAAGCATGGGTCTTAGCAAAGGAAAGTCCAAGCATGAGTCTTGACAATGGAAAGTCCAACATGGGTTGGCAAGAGAAAGTCCAAGCTTGAGTCTTGGCAATTGAGAAGTCCAAGGGAAATATTGGTAGGGTAAAGTCCAAGCGGAGTCTTGGCAGCGTAAGTCTAATGTATCTTGGCGGTATAGATCAACTTAGCATGACATAGCCGATGGAAGCACCTGAAGGCTAGCGTATTGATGAACAAGTCATGGATGACTTGGAGGGATCCGATAGGCGCGAGGCTGACGGAGGTGGCTAGAAGGCTTAGGTCTAGGCTAAGGGTTGTCTAGCAAGTATGGGGCACCATACTTGGGATTAAAACCTCATGTTTGAGGTTGATTGATCGACATTATGGCGGTTGCTCGATCACGAGAGTCGACTGCTCGATTGCCATTTAGGATCGAAAAAGCCTCGGCATGATCGATGGCGAATCGACATGAATGGCGGCGTGATCGCTTGTTTGGTCGTGAGCACGAACGCTCGTAACCAAACGCGGCTATGGTAGATGCAATCGATCACAATGTTGGCTCGAGTCCTATTGGAGTTTTTCCAATGTGGATCGTGTTGGAGATTTGAGGCCGCTAGAGGGGGGGGTGAATAGCGTTGACCCGGTACGAAGATGGAAATCGTTCGCGATCGTCTCTACAAATTCGTTAGCGCAGCGGAATAGAAATAATAAAAGCAATAACGAAGTGAGACAAACACAAACACACCAATACACAATTATTTAACGTGGTTCGGAACCGCACGGTTCCTACTCCACGGATCGGGCTCAAATGAGCCCTAGCGATGCCAATCACACACCACTATCAAATAACTCCTTCTCGGAACAATCCGGAGGTGGAGAAACCTCGTACAATAGTGATTACAACAATAATCAAAAGCTACAAGCTAAGACAATGAAATACAAAGCAATACAAGTAAAGAAAACACTTTACAAATGCTCTTGGATGCTTGATCGCGGTTGCTTGATGTCAACTTGAGACCACGATTTGCGGCAGCAAATCGCCTAAAAGCCTCAAGAAACCGATACCAAAATCCTTCCCGTCGAGCTCCTTTTATCCTTGCGCGACACGGATTTCGCCTATCGGTCATTGCCATAAGCCACCGGTCGATGCGCTGTTGTCGTGAGACAACGGCTCGATCCACGCTGGAAAAACTCCAGCGGATCTCTTGGCGATGACCGCCAACATTGGCGGCCGATCGACAACGCCGTAGTCGTGACCGATCGGCCACGGAGCGTTCTGCTCGACACTCGACCGGCATGATCGATCATCCTCGGCAATGATCCCGAGCCACACCGATCGGGCCGCGATGAGCGCGATCGATCGCGTGGCATTTTCAACCCCCTGCGGCGAACTCAAGTCGACTCACGGCAATGAACCGCCATAATGCGGACCGCTAACCTCAAGAATGAGGTTTTAACCCAGTATGGTGCCCCATACTTGCTAGACCACCCTTAGCCTAGACCTAAGCCTTCTAGCCACCTCCATCACCTCACGCCTCGGATCCCCTCCAAGTCATCCATGACTTGTTCATCCATCAAGCGCTAGCTTCCGTGTGCTTCCATCGGCTATGTCATGCTAATCTGTCTACACCGCCAAGGCACATTGGACTTACGTCGCCAAGACTCCGCTTGGACTTTACGCCGCCAATATCAATCCCCTTGGACTTCTCAAATGCCAAGACTCAAGCTTGGACTTTCCCTTGCCAACCCATGTTGGACTTTCCATGCCAAGACCCATGACTTGGACTTTCCATTTGCCAAGACCCATGCTTAGACTTCTCATGCCAAGTGTTCAAGACTTGGACTTTCCCAATTGCCAAGTGTCCCACTTGGACTTTCCATGCCAAGTACCCATGACTTGGACTTTACCTTGCCAAGACCCATGCTTGGACTTTCCCTTAATCACATGGTCAACCCTGGTCAACCATCAAGTCAATTATAACCTAGGTCGATTGTGTAAACAATCTCCCCAACATATTAACCGACATTAATGTCAAACATCAATGCCAAAACACTTTGTTCAAATCCCTTTGTCAAACATCAAAACATCACTCGAGTCAAACTCGAGTCCTGGTCAATCGTGACCTGGGCCGATTGCACCAACAGATCGAGCCGTTGTCTCACAAAAATAGTATTGGCAGTTGACTGGGGACTTATGACAGTCGACTGTCGGGCGGGAATCCAGTCCGATGCAGGTTAAAAGGAGTTGTTCGTGGGAGATTCGGCTAATGGTCTTTTAGGAGCTTTGTTGAGGTGATTTGAAGGTGAATTGCAAGTGCATTTCAAGGTCCTTCAAGCTCATCCAAGCAACCAACAAGCAAAGCGCTCAAATCCTAGTTTGTAAAGTGTTTTTTACATTTCCTTTGTATTTGCTTGTATTTCTTTTGTTTATTATTGTAAACACTTGTACGAGGTTTCTCCACCTCTGACTTGTTGTCGAGAAGGAGTTTATTGGATTAGTGGTGTGTGATTGCATCGCTAGAACTCGTTTGATCTCGATCCATGGAGTAGGAACCATTTGGTTCCGAACCACGTTATATCTTGCGTTGTGATTGTGTTTCTTGTTATTTCTATTTGTCATTACTATTCTGCTGTGCTAACAATAGTGTAGATGATCAAACGTGAATCAATTCCATCGACAAGCGACGACGCTATTCACCCCCCCCCTCTAGCGGTCAAGAAGGTTCCTACATAAAATAGTGAATAACCATTGGGGCGGAGCTTCTATGACTTATACGAGCACGCCGAAAGAAGTAAAAATTTTGTGGCGGAATGAGTTCAAAGTAAGTTATTTAAATCATTTTGTATATAAAATTACAGTTAATATAATCAATTCAATTTTTCTCTACTGCAGCGGTTATTTATTTGGGAGGAGAGTGAAACACTAGAGATTAGGAAGATTTTCAAGAAAAAATATGGCGACCATATCAGAAACATACTTAGTCATGTGAAAATCAGAAATAAAAAGTCATACTGCATAACCGAGGAGAATTGGAATAAAATTGTTGCATATTGGGTATCTGAGGATAGCAAACAGAGGAGTGAGCAGAATAAACCAAATCAATATTGTAATTTTGGCGCTATGTCTGCCACGTATGTGGGAGACTCAATCAATATCGATGAGCATAGATATCGATTGGTGAGTTTTTTCAAATCATAATTTTGTAATCTAATACTCACTAATTTATAAATTATAATGCTCTTTGTTTAGGCGCAAGAGACGGGGACAGCCATTATTTATAGATACTTTCAATCGTACATTCCAAAAGAAAGATAAGACGTAGAGTGGGAAGAGAGCTAGAACAATGAAGGTTTGTAATTTAAAAATTTTAAATTCTTATGTTAGTATTTAACTTTTTTTCTTTCGAAACGGGAGAAATACGATGAACTTGCATAGAGAAATTTAATTGCAAGTGATGATGCAGTCGAATCTGAGCATTTTGTTAGCAATATCAATTTATGGCTCGAAACAACTGGAGGGCCGAAAAGTGGAAGAATAATTGGACTCAGTTCTTTGAGCCGATCTTATAAAGCCCCTGGTGCTTCTTCTTCATCCTCCCCGACATCAAGAGCATAAATAAATCAATTAACCGAAGATGCTACTCATTTGAGGGAGTTACTAGCGCAGAAGGAAAAAGAATCCAAAGAAAGAGCTTAGGAAGTAAAAGAATTAAATGAACAGATGAACGAATTTCAGAGGCAACAGATGTTTATTATGCAACATCTTCAATTAACGTTTCCTTCAAATCAACTTCCTCCTTCTCGATCTAGTCCTCCTGATCCCTGTAATAATGACAATGATGATGTATTTTTTTTTATGATGATGGTGGTGACGATGGTGGTTATGTTTGACTTTATTTGTTGTATTTATATGTTACTTGACTTATCACATACGATATCTATATTTTGTAAGTTATATTTAAGTTTGTTATGTATATTGATTTGGTATTGAAGTTTATATTGTTATATATGTTTATTGTAAAACAGGGAAAATGATATAATTTATCATAATATATATTTTTTAATTTTTTCAGATTAGCAATGAAAAAAAATTTCGTTGCAGATTTACAATGAAAAATTATTTTTCGTCAGAGATTTGGCAACGAAAAAATTTTTTCGTCATAGAATTGGCAACGAAAAAAAAATTTCGTTGCAAAAAATGAAGCACCAGTTGACTAATGCATTTTTCCAGTCGACTGATATACTATCAGTCGAGTGGGCAGTCGGCTAAAAAAGGTTATCTGATCAGCTTCTCCACTACCAGTCGACTAATGGCCAACATCAGTCGATTGATACATGAGAATTTGTGACGATTTTTTTTTTCATCGCATAAATTGCGTCGAAAAAAGTTTTTGTCGCAGATTATCCATATCAGTCGACTGATCAACATGATCAGTCGACTGTTATACTGTAGAACATTACAAAATCGTTCGTAGACGACTGAGCAGTCAACTATTCACCACATAGTCGACTAATCAAAACGATCAATCGACTGATATACTGTAGCACCTTACAGAATGTTTCATAACCGACTGTATAGTCGAACTGGTCAAGCTCCAATCGACTGATGGTATTTTTCAGTCGACTGCCCTTGAATATTTTTGCAACGAATTTTTTTCGTTGCAAATTTAGCGACGAAAAAATATTCGTCGCCAAATTTATTTTTTTTTCATGAAAATATCTTTATTAAACTTTTGTGACGAATTGTATTTTCGTCGCAAATTTGGCGACGAATGTAACTATTCGTCGCTAAATTTGGTAACTAAAATTAAATTCGTTGCCAAATTTGGCGACGAATGTAACTATTTATCGTCAAATTTTTATGAAAAACTATTTTTTTGTCGCAGATTTAACGACGAATTATTTTTTCATCCCAAATTTTGCGACGAACTATGTTTCGTCGCCAAATTTAACGACGAATAATTATTTTCGTCGCCAAAATTGGCGACGAATTTTGCAACGAAATTTTTATTCGTTGCAATTTTGGCGACAAATTTTTTTTTTCGTTGTCGAATTTAGCGGCGAATTATTTGCAACGAAAAAAAATCCGTTACAAAATATTTTGTAACAAATTTTTATTGAAAATTTGTTGCAAAATTCGTCGTCAAACCCTTCAATTTTTATAGTGACGTGGGGTTCATCTGAATCTAAATTTTTTTTTTAAGTCTTCTTCAAAATCGATCCATATCTTATCCGTAAGTACTGTCGTGTCTTAGTCACCACAGCATCTCCGCGGAGACTTTTAAAAAATCTCAAACTTTAGATATTTAGTAAAATGCAATTTATTTTGTCATAAACATAAACACACGACTGACACGAGGAACCAGACCTCGAAATTCCTAAAAAGCCCTTAGATGCATCTGGCTCTTCGTTGCGTATTCCAAGCAAATTTACGTTTGGTACGGGGTAATCAGGCTTGTAATGTAATCGGATTACATTACAAGATGATTTACTTTGTTTGTTAACATTTCAAAGATGTAATGTAATGTAATCGCATTACAAAATAAGAGCCAAGATCCGTAATCTCGATTACGAAGGAAAAGCGATGTAATCCGATTACATTACGGACTCAATATTTGTCTTTACAAATATGCAATTCTTTTATTTTTTCTAATTGCTTTTCGATGCCGCCTGGCGACCGACGGCCAACCGGCGACCGGTGGCCCGACCTGCGACGGCGAATCGACCGGCGACCGGCAAACGGCCGGCGTGACCGGCCGGCAACCGACCGGCGGACCGACCGGCGACCGGCCGGCCGGCCGGCCGCGACCGAAACCACCGCCCGCGATCGCCCGGCGATCGCTTTCAGCGACCGCCCGACGATCGCGATCGGCATTTTATCATTTTATAATAATATGAATTACATTCCTTATAATAAATATGGATACCAAACAAACGAATGTAATCACTTTTGTAATCAAAGATTACACATCAATCGTTAACCAAACACAGTAATATAATACACATTACATTACTTGATTACGTTACAAGGTTGATTACATTATCCCGTACCAAAAGTAGGCTTAGGGTTCTGTCTTCCTCTAGCGCTCGCTCCCTCGCGTTACTACTCTTTCGCTCTCTCTGTAATTGGAGTAATAGCCCGTCCATGGAATTCGTCTTTACTGGGATTCCTTGTTCTCTGACGATCTCACTGCTATGGGAGCCCTAACGGAGAACCGCAAGAGACGCCACGCCGTCGACCTCCGGCTGTCTTCTTCCCCGCACCCCGTCTCCCATCTCGCTGCCGAGCCATCCCCTCCCTCCAAAAAGATCAAGTTTTCTTCCACCGGTCATCTTCTGTCCTATCACGCCATTGACACAGGTGGCTAAAACCCCGATCCCGCTGAGCCGGAGCTTCCCTCCTCCTGCTACTCTTCCGCGCGCCGTCCACGCCCCCCAGCGCATCCTCAGAGCGTTTGGACTTGGGCCAGACAGCAGATTGCGCCTCCCGTTATCGCCTCTTAAGCCAGAAGACGTTGGTATGGGTAATCTCGTGTCGCAGTTTTTACGGCGAAAGAAAGCTTCCATCTTTGCGCCATGGAGGTTGGGAAAGAGGAAGGACGTTTCCTCTCCTTCCGGCATGAGTCGGGGTTCCGAGGGTAGCGATGGGAGTCATGATGGGCTAGGGTTGGATCAATATGTTCAGTTGGCGAACTGCGTGAAAGATGGTAGCTTGATTTCAGAGACGAGTCATAGCAATGTAGTATTTCCTTTATTACAATCTGGTTTGTCAGACCTGACAACTGTGACCGACAAGCCCGAGGAGGCACCCTACTTGCATATAGTAAATTGCAAGGTAGAGGATGCGAAAAAACTAGTTCTGGAATCAACTCCAGCAAAAGAGGACAAAGCATCCGTCAAGAGTAGTCCTTTTTATAAAGAACTGTACGCAGAATCTGCTAGAAAATATGATTCGAAGCTGAGAAGCTTGGACCTTGAAGTGGAGTTGGCTGAGAAGAAGATATCCTCCTTCCATTTGGCACATTATGCGGCAGAAAAAAACGCTAAAGAGGTATGATTTTTTCAATTTTTAATATTTCTGAATCATTAACTTATTGAATTTCTTTTGCATGTTGTTACCGGACAATGATTTTTAGAGAATAAGTAAATAGATATTTTCTTAATCTTCTTCTGTCATTAATTCATTATTATACCAGGAGCTCCTAAATCTACCAGGACTTCTCATGGGAAAATAAACACCAGAGAATTTATATCTTAAAATATCTTGAATTTAACAGGATTCTGAGAGTGCTAATGCTGCCATAGATAAGCTGCCAGACAATGTATACTGGACACTGTAATTCTTTATCTACATTGATATGACTTTATGGATGACAAGATCTCTTCATTTAGAGTTGTCAAGGATACCATAACCTATGAATTTCATATAAAAGCAACTTTCTTTCAACAAGCTATGCATTTCGTTAAAAAAATAAACTGCTTGTTGGCGGCATCCTCCTAGCAGGAAGGTACTAACTAATATTTGATGTAAAAAAACTTTAGTAGTGAATTGTCACTTTATGGAAATGGAAACCACAACACCTAATCTAGGTTTTAGTCAAATAATATATAATTTAGAATTTTGTGAGAGCTCATTCTTGCAAAGTACTTTGTTACTAGATATAGTGGCTCTGATGTTTGGTTTGATTTCCCTATACAGCAATTTTCAACTACATGGGATCAACTTAACTAATCTTGTTTCATCATTGGGCTATATTACTATATGATACACTATTCTTGTTATATGATACACCATGATCAAGATGCAAAATGATACATATCATATACATCATCAATATTTCAAAGAATTGTAACAATTTTGATTTGATACCAAGAAGTATAATGCACCATAGAAAATCTAACTTTACTCAATCTAATCATTATATTCAATCCAACAGATGGAAAATGAAAGCTAAGCTATTATAAAAGAAGAAAAAAAAAGATGGATCCTCTGTTACAAAAAAGTAGAGAAGTTGAGAAGGCCTCTGATGCTTGCATTCTTCATCTATTTTCTTCGTCCTTGTATCAACACCAGAGTAGACACCTTGCTCCTACTGATCACATGGAAAGCTTAGTAGAGTCAACTATGTTTAATCCACGCCCCAAGTTCAAGTAACATAGGGGAGTGGCAGAAACTCAGAGTTGACTTAGGCATAGTAGAAGATAAATCTTGTCATGTGTTGAATAAAGGTTATCATCCAAAACTGAAAACCAAAAATCAAATTGAAACAAACCACACAATACATCTATATTTTCACATGCAAATACATAGGCAAATACATGCGAAGATGACACCTAAAACAATAGGTTGATTCAGGTTGGAAGTTTATCCGTTTAGTTTGGAAATTGTCAACTATGTCAGTTTAATTTGGTTTTGTGAATTCTCTAGTAAACCTATAAACCAAAGTGTCAACTCAGTTGGCCCACCATAAATTGAGTTGGTCTGGTCATAGCTCGGCTATGTCTATGTCATGCCAGGGTTGGCAAGGAAAGATCAGGAACTTGGCCCAAGCCCAGTAGTAATTCTAGTTACTATTGCATGTTATTTTTAAATTTTATTTTTTAATTACATTTATTAATAATATATATTAGTAGTGTAAATATTTGATAATAACATATTTTTATAAATATTAGTAAAATAGTTATTATTGACATTTAGTGATAATCATTTTATTAAATATAATTTAACATTCTAATTGGATTGGATTCAGAGTGGGCTGTGCTCAACTGGTGGTCTGCGCTAGATCTGGGTTTGTGTCGGGCTGGACACGGGTTGTGTAGGTGCTACTTGTCTTGAGCTCATTTAACCCTTAAGTTTGGCCTGACCCATTAACACCTTTGCTGCGTAATGTGGCAGTGATTTTCAATAATAGTCAGAGTAGAGTAGATCCTAACAATGTCCAAGAAGAAGAAATAGTCTCCTTCCATTGAGACAAAATAAATTATGGGTAAAATCCATGATGACTGAGAAGTCATCTTACTTCAAGTCTATCACTTTATTTTTCACATAGCATAGTCATTGCATTTACCTTACTTCCTTTAACTAAATTGATGCTTATGAGACACATAGTCATGATGAGAGTGGAGTAATGATCAGAAGCAATCAATGTTGAAATGCCCTGATGCACATTTTATTTCAAGTATTAATGAAATAAAATAGACAACAAATTTTATCTTTAAACAATGTGAGATATGGATATGTATTTGGTTATGAGTCAATGTTAACATGCTCCATGAGTAATATTTCCCTATTCAAGAGGATATTAAATCATTGATTATATTTTATGATGAAAAGATTATTCCAGATAAGGCAGGAATTTTTAACATTTTGTATATTTTAGCTGAATGCCATGACTCATGACTGATTCAAAATGTAATAAAGTCTAAGATCTCCACAAGTTCTTTCGCTAGGTATTCTTCTAATGAATTCTTTGTTTAATCCTTTAGGTACTTGGGTTGTTGAATAATATGCACAAAATAATTCTTTTTTGCTCTATGATGTGGATCAGTCATGTTGTCGTTACAATAAATATAGGATTTGAAAGAACTCTTTTTCCCTCTCATGAATGAAGAAGAAGAGGAAGTGTACTGCGCGTTGAGTGGTAGAGACAGGTAACACACCAGTTCATATTTCATAGAGTACATTCGAGAGTTTTGTGGATTATTTTCTTCTTTCTAAATGTGTTTCTTTTATGTCTGTGCAGCGATGAAGTCCTAGTCGTACATGAGCCTTCTAACATCAAGATAACCAGAGAGGTCTTGAGGTGTTTAAGCTGCAATGCTTGGTTAAATGATGAAGTAATCCTTAAATAACATTATATTTTTTCGTATTGGATACTTGATATCCCAGAGTTGTTGATAGGCTTGTTGTCTTAATGATTTTTCATTATTTTCCATGAACATTATCTTCTTTTTTATGCAGATCATTAATCTCTTTCTTGAATTGTTGAAGGAGAGAGAGAAAAGAGAACCTAAGCAATTTTTAAAATGCCATTTCTTCAACACTTTTTTCTATAAAAAGGCAAACATTTAACAACTGTTGTACTACCTTAAGTATTGTTCGCTTACTTGTTCTGTATCCTTTAGGATGGCTTCATGCATAATCGTGAACTCACTCTCACACAAAAATCCTTAAGAAGCTAATTATAAATTTTTGTGTTTTGATCAAAGTATGAAAACGGTTAGAGATTCTAATCATAGGTTAAAATTTTGATCCATACCGAGGTTTTGGTCTATGATAGGAACGATACAGTTGTGGTATTGTATCGTGTCATACCTATATGATTTCGATATTTTTTCTATTAAAAAATTAATAAATTTATGATTTTAGAATTTATAAAAAAGAAAAATAGAAAAAAAATCCCGTTGACAACAATTGCGGAGCCTCACGTGAGGTTGCTCGTGGGGCCTTGTGCGAGATCGCTTGCAGTCATCAGAGGCGCTGCGAGGCCTTCTGTGACCTCTTGTGAGGTACCCTACAGTCGCGAGGCCACGGGAGGCGCCTTACGGTCGTGGGGCCTCACATGAGGTCGCCCATAGCCGCAAGGCCTTCGGTGATCGTGGAAGGTCTCTCGTGAGGCCTTGCGGCTGTGTATCGATGTCCGTGCAGTGTCGGTCGATGGACATAAAGAATTTTTTCAATCGTACCGACCGGTACTTCACAGTATTTTAAACCATGATTCTAATTATCATGTTTGTAATGAAAATGAGAAATAACCTATTATCTTTTACAAATTATCCTCAAATCTAAGTGCGCTACAAGATAGGTATCTTTGTTGAATCTTCACAAGGCAGACTTGAGAATTTGAGATTAGGAATGAAGTTGGACTCCATTCCACTTGACACAACATGGTTTGTGTGCTTCATTCAATGATCTCAGAACAAGAGGGAAGAGAATGAGAATGCCAATTTTGTATTACTGATTGAATGCCTTAAACAAGGGCAGAGCCTCTTTCATAGTAATTGGTCTTGTTGAGACTCAACAAAATAAGCTAATATACTTTAATCAGGTAAGAATGAATAAACGACACTTTACCAAAGGGCGTACTTAAAGTTTAGGATTGTCCAAAAGACATCCCACAGTTTAAAAATGCTCAAAAGGCGCATCTCTTTCCCATTTTACCCCTCTGGCAAAGTTAATTTTTTTTTCCTTCCTCTCTCCTTTGCATGCAACAACTTTTTTTCTTCTTCTATTTCCTCTTAAATTAAATTAACCTTTTGTCTCTGCTTTTGCATGCATGAAAAATTTGCACCATGATTAAAATCGACACCACATTCAAAATCAATACTATGATAAAAAATCAACACTATCTTTAAAATCAAGAACAACACCACGGTGGTGCTGAACTTGCAAGATCAATACCAAAGCAAAAAAAAAAAGACTTTGATATTGATCTTTGCAAGATCAACACTAAAGAAAAAAAAAAGACTTTGGTTTGCAAGATCAACACCAAAGGAAAAAAAAAGACTTTGGTGATGATCTTGCCAGATCAACACCAAAGCAAAAAGAAAAAAAAAACTTTGGTGATGATCTTGCGAGATCAGCACCAAACCAAAAAAAAAAAAAAAAAAAAAGACTTTGGTGTTGACTTTGGTGTTGATCTTTCAAGATCAACACCAAAGCAAAAAAAAAAAAAAAACTCTTTGGTGCTGATCTTGCAAAAAAAAAAAAAAAGGCTTTAGTGCCGATCTTGCAAAATCAGCACCAAAGACTTTTGTGTTGATCTTGCAAGATTAGCACCAAAGCAAAAAAAAAAAAAGACGACTTTGGTGCTGAAAAAAAAAGACTACAAGATCAACACCAAATGCGCCTTGGTGCTAATCTTGAAAGATCAACACCAACAACCACAGCAAAAAATAAAAACTTTAATTTGGTGCAAGATCAACACCAAAGCCTCTTTGCGCCTTGGTGCTGATCTTGCAAGATCAACACTAAAAAAAGCTTTGGTGTTGATATTGCAAGATCAACACCAAAGCAAAAAAAAAAAAAAAAAAAAAAATACTGGTGCCGATCTTTTGCGAGATCAACGCCAAAGTCTCTTTGCACCTTGGTGCTTATCTTGTAAAATCAACACCAAAGCCAAAAAAAAAACAAAGACTTTGGTGCTAATCTTGCAAGATCAACGCCAAAGTCTTTTTATTGTTGTTGATCTTACAAGATTAGCACCAAATTCTTTTTTTTTCTTGTTTTTGTTTTGGTGTTGATCTTGCAAGATCAACAACAAAGTCTTTTTTTTTTTTTTTTTTTTTTTTTTGCTTTGGTGTTGATCTTACAAGATCAACATCAAAGTCTTTTTTTTTTGTTTGCTTTGGGGCTGAGCCAATGATTCTTTATTGACACTAAAGTCTTGCAAGATCAGCATCAAAGTGCAAAAAAACTGCAAGATTAGCACCAAAGTAAAAAAAAAAAAAAAAAAAAAAAATACTTTGGTGTTGATCTTTGCAAGATCAACACCAAAGGCACAAAAAAGATCAACACCAAAGCCTCTTTGTGCCTTGGTGTTGATCTTGTAAGATCAACACCATGTAGTATTGATTTTGTAAAATCAGTACCATATGTGATGTTGATTTTTCGAAAGAGATGATATTGTTTTTGAAGGTGGTGCTAATCATGAAAATCAACAGCATTATGGGGTTGACATCCCTACTATATATATATATATATATCTATATCTATATATATATATATATATCAAATGTCTGTTTCTAAAGGCCATAACTTTTGACTCAGATATTATAACAAGGTGCAATTTATTTTGAATCGAAGCTCATTAATTGTTCTACATTTGTTACCAGATGAAACTCATGATAGTCCAGTTTCAAGCCTAAAAATTAACATTTAAAGACTTTTCGGATCCTAAATGAGTTTTGATCAAAATCCATTGATGGACCTAGAGAACCCCGATTAGATTTATTCCAAGTGCTATAAATTTCTGATATGCCCCAGAGTCTATGTGTTCAAAAATATTAGCTCAAAGTCATTAACAACAGTGATCAGAAGGTTTTCAAAGTTTACGATTTTAAGGTAGTTGATACATACACATAACTTATCGCAGGGATGTTAAAATTAGACATGGACACCATAAACATCTTCATTGCACTACCCTCTTCCATTGCATGTCAACTTTTTAAAAATCCAAATCTACTAGGGTCATCAATGAGTTTCGATCAAAATCCATCGATGGACTTAGACAACTCCGATCAAACTCATTTCAAGTGCTATAAGTTTTTGATGTGCTCCAGAGTCTATATGTGCCCAATAATATCAGCTCAAACTCATTTACAGCAGTGATCAGAAGATTTTCAATGTTTATGACTTTAAGACAGTTGATACATACACATAACTTATCGCAAAGATGTCAAAACTAAAGATGAACACCATAAACATCTTTATTGTACTATCCTTTTCCATTCTATGTCAACTTTTCAAAAATTCAAATTCACTAAGCTCATTAATGAGTTTCAATCAAAACCTATTGATGGACCTAGAGAACTCTGATCAGACTCATTCCAAGTGTTATAAATTTCTGATGTCCCCCAGAGTCTATATGTGCTAAAAAATATCAGCTCAAAGTCATTAACAACAGTGATCAGACCCACTTAAGAGTTACCCCTGTGCATTTACCAACTGGGTTAACCCTGGGCGCTGAGAGAAGAAGAAAAAAGTTGCTGCATGCAAAGGAGAGAGGAAGGAGAAAAAAATCAACTTTGTCAGAGGGATAAAATGGGAAAGAAATGCACCTTTTGGTTTAAACTGTGGAACGCCTTTTAGGCAATCCTAAACTTTAGGTACGCCTTTTGGTAAATTGCTGATGAATAAAATTACATTCAGTATCCTGAATCTGTTTACTTGGATTTTTATATTTTGTTGCATCGTTTTCACAATTTTAAATAACTTTTTTTTATCAGTTTTGAAAATAGGACTTTAAAGTGGCATCCAATTGAGCAGATCATTGGTTATCACTGCATTCAATATTTATTGAGTTTACTTGTGACCATGTGATGAAATTTTGTCACGAATATTGCCACTGATTGTTTTGATAGGGTTGACTCTGCATTCATATTTTCTTTGAAATTCATCTATTCGTCTCTTGTTTGGAAGAAACTGATAATTATGTGGTGTGCTACTTAGATCCATCCTTTTTTTGATATTGACTCTGCATTCATATTTTCTTTGAAATTCATCTATTCGTCTAACTGATAATTATGTGGTGTGCTATTTAGATCCATCCTTTTTTTGATATTGTTAATATTTTTGCTTTATTGTTCTGTCGCTATTTGTCAATTTATTCACCTTTGTTTATTAAACAAAATTGAACATCCTACTTAGCTCATCATTTACTTTTTCTTTTTCTGTTTAGTTGGTTAGCGGAAGGAATGGCTATGACTACAAGGCTGTAAGGAGGTGGACAACGCAAAAAATACTCGGATATAGTCTTATTGACTGTGACAGAGTAAACTTGTCCATTTTTTTCAATATACTTGCATTTGTTTTCTATTCCTTTTCTCAATCTTCTTACAATTTAAATGCAGATATTTGTTCCAATACACAAACAAATGCATTGGTGTTTGTCTGTAATCCATGTGAAGGAGAAGAAGTTCCAGTATCTTGATTCACTTGGTGGAATGGATATGCCAGTGTTGAGGGTACTGGTATGTTTCAAATACATATTGAAAGTAAACAGTTTGATAGAAAAATATCTTGGAACTGTGATACTTCTCACATATAAACTTGTTAGCTTTTCTATCCTTTTGCAAATAACTAGTAATGTATGTAAAATGCTTACTAGATTGCACAAGGATATAAATCTTCTATTGTTTTGGTCAGCTCTGTGAAATCAAACCATTACATCAGCTGAGTACAAACATTTTTTTAGTTATATCATGGCACATGTAATAGTATTACATGGTAAGTTGTGGTGTTGCATGGTATTGCGGATCGATGTTCGAGTTAGAGGAGGGTGAATAGCAATTCTAACATGCAAGTGATGATCCTATACTCTTGCTATAGACTAGCAAGTTCACACAAATAGAGTAGCACAGCAGAATAGAAAACAAGCAACCAACCACTTGCACAATCGCTAACACATGACATTTACATGGTTTGGCAGTCCTAGGCTCCTACTCCATGGTTTATGATCCATCCGTGAATCATTCTTTGGACGCCACTATATTTCCTCGGTCAATTACAAGAGGTGGATAAACCTTTTACATTGCACGAGCACAAAGATTACAATGGAGGCTTTAGAGAGAAAAGAGAATCTCTAATAAGACTTTGTCAATCATATTTTTACTAGCCTTGAAGACCGTGGAGCTCCCCTTTTATAGCCTTCAATTTTCAACATTTCTTATTTTCTGCCACCCAATAGTCGACTAGGTTGCCATTAATTGGCTAGACCTCACGATTCTACCATTATCGGGTTATAATAGCTCCTTTTTGCTTTCTATGTTAGCCACTAGTCAAGTAGTAACTTATCATCAGTTGACTATCTAGTCATCACTAGCTCCTTGGACTCGGTTAACTACCCTAGTCGATGGGAATCTATCATCAATCGACTACTAAATCCTTAATCAAGTTAGGGTGTTAGGCTTCTCAGCTATCTATCAACTGGCATATAAGGTTGAGTCTGCCTATGTTAAGTTCTACTCTCACCTCCATTGATATACGTCACATTACTCTGTTCTCACGATTTGACCATTATTGGATTGTAACAATTGCTTTTTACTTTTTACACCGGCCACTAGTCAACTAATAATTTACCATCAGTTGACTACCTAGTCGACTCAGTTACAAATAGAACTATTTTGTTCACCAACTCCTTAAACCCAGGCGACTACCCTAGTCAATTGGAACCTATCTTCAATTGACTACTAAACCTTAAACCCTTAATCAACTTAGGGTATTAAGTTTCTTAGCTATCAGTCGATTGGTAGGATCACTTTTAAGGTCGAGTCTGCCTATGTTAAGTTACCCTTGCCTCTATAAATATAGGTTACTCAATACTCAACTCACTAGAGTCCTATTTCAGCTTGACTTCGCCACTCAACCATCCATCGTCAGGCTATATGTCCCTTAGATACAGTTGCTCCAGCACCATCTCAACGATCCTTGCCTTGTGGCCCTTTGGATGTACTATATCATTTTTTTTTGCTTATCGAACCTCCAAGCCACTTTAAGTGTCACTTTGGTTATGCCAAGTCATGAGCTCTCCAAGCTCCATGTGTGTTCCTGTTATCTCTGCACACTCAAATACACACATCAAAAACAAAATTTCTAAAAGCCTTTTCTCAAACAATAAAAACTAAAACCCTAGGTCATATTGGACCAGTTGGGCACAATTGCATCAATTGGTATCACAGGGTGTCATAAGGTATCTTGCTGCTAGAACCTTGCCATGTCACTAGGAGTACACTAGAACCATGAGAAGTGATTGTGATCAATGGTCTAAGTTATGAGGAGAACTAGTCGAAGTTGGTGGGGAGGAATCGTTGCATTATATGTAGAAGAGAACTAGAAGTCCTAGTTCAAGAGTGTTGGTGTAATCGGTCCATGTCACGATTGACCAGATTCAAGTGGGACTCGAGTAAGATTTTGATGTTTGACAATGAGTTTGACCATTATGTGACAATATGAGTTTAACCATATGTTGACCATATGACAAGTGGATGTTTGGGATATCCAAGGTCATATGGGGGGAGTTTGTAAGGGGGAGATTATTAGAGTAATCAACTTCGGAAATCCAAGATTGGATTCTTGGCAATGGAAAAGTCCAAGTGTGGATACTTGGCAAGGGAAGTCCAAGATTGAAATCTTATCAAGGAAAAGTCCAAGTATGAATATTTGGCAATTAGAAAGTACAAGTTTGGATATTTGGCAAATGGAAAGTTTAAGAGTGTAGTCTTGGCCACGTAAGTCCAAGGGTGTAGTCTTGGCAACGAAAGTCTAAGTATGAATATTTGGCAAAGGAAAAGACCAAAGGTATAGTCTTGGTCGGGTAAGTCCAAATGTGTAGTCTTAGCGGCGTACGTGTAAGTCCAAGCATGTAGTTTTGGCGGCGTAAGACCTAAGAGCATGACATAGCCGATGGAAGCACCTGAAGGCTAGCGCGAAGGATGAACGAGTCGTGAAGGACTCGGATGGATCCTGAGAGTGTGAGGCTGATGGAGGTGGCTAGAAGGCTTAGGTTTAAGGTAAGGGTGGTCGATCAAGTATGAGAGAGTTATACTTGGGTTAAACCTCACTTTTGAGGTTTACCAGTCGACTGGTGGTATTGACTAGTCGACTGGTCGAGTGTTCAACACTCGGGAGCTCAGCTGACTCGTAGCAGTTGACTGGGGTTATAATCCGACTAAAGTTCGACTGCTATCTGTGGCTCTGGTAGTCGACTGCTAGGGCCTTGAGTAGTTGACTACTAGGGTTGAGCTGTTGATTGGTCATAAGTGGCTAGAGTACAGAATGTCTGGTAGTCGATTGGGCAACCAACTAATGGCTTGGCAGCCGACTGCTGGTAAGGGCAGTCGACTGTTAGGGTATCCGTTGGCTAGAATGCCAACATAGATTAGTCCATTGTGAGACAACGGATAGACGAGCAGTCGACTGATGCCTTTTGACAGTCGACTATTAGCCGCGAAATCAACCAATAGTATGCTTTAAATGGAGCTCGAGATGGAGGATTTCGGCAGCGGTTCTAGGGCGATTTTGAGGCGAAGTGCTGCTGCATTTCAAGTCTTTAAATTCATCCCAAAGCAACCAAAGTGCAAGCAATCAAAGCAATCTTTTGTAAAGTGTTCTTTATTTGTTTTTGTTTTTGTATTTCATTTTTGATTGTATTTCATTGTTTATTATTGTAAACACCTTGTATGAGGTTTCTCCATCTCTGGTGTCATACCGAGAGGAGAAGTTTATAGTAAGGATAGATCACTAGAGCGCCGCCGTGTCAGAACCGTAGGTTCCGAACTATGTAAAAAACCTTTGTGTTGTGCGTGTACATTTATGTTTTGTATTTGTTTCTATGGTTTTCGTATATTCCGCTGAGCTAATGTTTTATAGAGATACCAATACGTACGAAATCGAGAATCGCTATTCACCCCCTTCTAGTGCACGTCACAGTCCCTACAAAGAGTTTGTTTAGAACGTCATGAAAGAGGTGGGGTGAGCCTGAGCGTGGGTGGGTTTAATTAATATTCTGTCATTTATCATTTTGTTCAGTTCAATATGGTTGAGGGGTTGATCAATAGATATTAATAATATGTGATAGGGGTGAGGGGTGAGTGCAGCCAGAGGACACATGGAATTTAGTGAGAGACATGAAATAAATTATTGTTCAACGATAAGATAAATTATAAGTATTTTATAATTTTTATTTTAAATTAATAATATGGGTATTGCTACAGTATATATATATATATATATATATATATATAGAAAACTGATCTCCTGCGTGCCGAAGTCCTGCGCTCCACGCGATTTACCGTCCGACCCACGCGCAGTGTCGGCGTCGCCATCCGACCGCCGACGACCACCGGACCGGGCGCGATTGACGCACAACTCGTTGGCAGTCCGGCGGGGCTTAGCTTCCGGTCGATTAGCGCCCGGAATCCGGCGCAAAACGATCGGAAATGACCAAATCACGCGACCGACAGTGGCGCGCCCACTGTCGGCCGCGATCGGGCCGGATTCCGGTCGAATTGCGGTCTGATTCCGGCTGAATTGCGGTCGGAATCCGGCGCCGGACAAGCCGGTCGCTGTCGATGCATCGCCGTCCGATTCCAGCCCGCAGCCGCCGATCTAGCGGTGTGGTCGCAATCGGCGCTGATTCTGACGGCCGATTTCGGCCGCCATTCGGTCGGCCGACGATCGAATCGCGGCCGGTCAAGTATAGTGGACGGATCGGCGTCGGCTGCCGGCCCGTCCGCCGCTGGATTTCGGTCGCAATTCGGCTAGAATCTGGCCCGATCGCGGTCGACAGTGGGCGCGTCACTGTCGGCCGTGTGATTTGGTCATTTTTGGCCGTTTTGTGTCGGATTTCGAGCGCTAACCGGTTGGAAGCCGAGCCTCGTCGCCGAGTGCGCGTTGATTGTGCCCGGTCCGGCGGCTGGCGGTGGCTGGACGGCGACGTCGGCACCGCGCATGGGTCGGATTGTGGATCGCGTGGAGCGCACGGGTGTGCAGGAGATCAGAATTGTATATATATATACATATACACACACACATAAACCTTCATTATCCATCGTCTGATCTCCTAGGGTTCAAAGATAGTGCACATCCAATCGGACGGTGGATAATAAAGATACTTACAGATGAGTTGTGTAGCATAATATTTTTCTCTCTCTCTATATATATATAAACTTTAATGGTTATTATTATCTTAAATCTAAATCACTATTTTATATCTTTATTAGCTATTGTCATAGGTGTCTAAAAAATAATGCATATTTGCGAATTCAAAATTAAATTTTACAAATATAACACTAATCATGCTATTTTAAAATTTCACATATACCAGGAAATTGATCTATCTTAAATAAGTAATTTAATGATTATAATAAACAATATTTATTTCTATATATTATATTTAGCTAGGTTTGAAATCTTGCATTGAGCCGGAGTTTCAATATTTCAATATTCGGCTTAAGTTGGATTTCGATGGCTGAGCCAAACCATAGAAGAGGAGGGGGACAAAACACGCTCTGGTGGCTAGTCGTCGCTTGTGGTTTGATGTGCATGGAGAATGATGCAATGGACAATGTGCATGTGATAGCTTGCATTGAGGTTGAGACAGAATAGTGATGGGGCTTGTCTGTGTTTGATTTAATGCTGAATAAGGAAGACAACTGCATGTGAATAGCAATGAGGCTTCTCCATGTTCAATTTGACCATGGAGAAGTAGACGTGTGATTCCACGGAGGGTAGGCTAAGCCTTGATCATGGACCACCTGTGAGCATTTCTCCGAGTTCAATTCAATGTTGAAGAAGGAAACAAACTCATGCATTGCGTAATTTCATGGAGACAAGGCGTGCCTCGATTGTTTTGTTATCTCGAGTTGTTCCATGTGCCAATTGGATATGGAATGAGAAGTTTCCCCTATGCCAACCAGCACAGAATGCCATTTTAATCCGTGATACGTAGTGTGTCTGGATTTAATCACTTATCCATTTTTTATTTTATTATTTATATATATATTTATTTAGCATATGAGCAGGGTATTTGAATAGGAGGATAGATGATTACAAATAAATTGAATATAAAAAGAAAGAAAATACCATTGAAATTAGTTATTTATCAAGATAATTAGAAGAACATTTGGGTTTATAATGTAAACAAACATCAATAATTTTAATTTATTTTAAAAATAGGGGGGTTATGTAATATTTATAGATTTGGAAGGATATATATCTAAATATTAGATTTTTCCATTAAAAAACTTACTATTTGATTTTAAAAGGGAAAATATGTATTTACCCCAGTATGATTAATTGGTTCTACTTAATTTATATCTTGATTGAAGTTAACAAGTATTAGTCGAGATGTTTATAGGTTGATCTTGCTCAAATCGGACGTAAATGTTCATTGTGGTACTACTAGTAAAGACTTCCTAGTAAGAAGTTAATAGACTTATTAGTATGATCTTAACATAGAGATTATTAGGACTAAGGTATGCTATTAACTTTGATTTTTTTTATACTTTATAACTTTATTTCTTGAAATTTCTATTAAAAAAAAAATGGAACCGTCATATTAGCAGCCCCCTTCGGCTGCCCCTACCGGTGGAGGAGGTAAATCAGGACCCAGGTGGTAAGTGCAAAGGAGGGGTCGATCGATGGCCCAGAGTCATGACCTTCCTGGGAATTGATCTCTGCCCATTTAAGAGTTACCCCTTTGCACTTACCAACTGGACTAGTTCTGGGGTCAATTTCTATTAAGATTGACTAACACGTTGTTCTATTTTATGTTTTGGAAATACACAAGCCAAATAGCATCAGATTAAAAGAGTAAACTCATCTAATTTCATCTTGGCATGTGTTAGACCGGGTTGGGTATTGGTATTGTACAGTATCAAAATCTGACCATTTGAGGAGGAGATTGATACCTTGGCATGTAATGATGCTTTAAACCTTGAGTTTCTGTATTGCTAAAGGAACAAACTATGTGGTATGATTGGTTTTGAAAATAAAAAAGGGTTCCCTTCCTGAGTTTAAATTGCACGTTTATCATGTTCAGTTGTAATAATCAATAGGCCCTCTAATCTCAAATATTGACAATGTGATCCTAACATCCACACTTGAAAGTATTATTTTAACCTACTGGCTCATCCAGTGAATATGTGATAATTGTTATAATTTCAGGCTAAATATTTGATGGATGAAGTGAAGGATAAGAATGGAAATCAGGTTGACACTTCATCTTGGAAAGTTGAAGCAGTTGATGACTTGCCTTTGCAAAAGAATGGGTATGCTACTTGTTTTTTGACAAATGTTATTACTCTAATGCTGCTGAATTTCCATCTACTTTTTTTCTATTGCATTTATTCTTTGCTTGTTTTTCCCCTTGAATGTTTAGTTTTTTACTTTCACCTCGAGGGCAAAAAACTCCTTCATTTTTGCACTAAGCTGGCATGATAATCTGTTTGTACTTTCCCACCCTTTTGGTCCTTTTTTATATGTCTCTGTTTTGCTAAAACATATGCTTGTTATCACAAGTTCTTCATGTGCCTACTCTGATCATGTGTGGTTGTGGTGATGCAGCACCAGGAACAGACTCAACAACTTATTGACACACTAATTTTATTAAATTGAAAGATGACTTGACATAGGGAATTGAGGTGTTTTTAAAGGTATCTAGTCAAATAAACTTGGAACTAAAGCAAGATGAATTTGAAAAGAAATAATCCTACATTTAAATGTTCTTACTGAAATTTGAATGTACCCTATTCTCTAACTTGTTTTAAATCTCCAAAGTAAATAGCCTAAGGAGAACTCAAGTCTAAGTGACTTGCTTGGGGTATCATTTTGAATGAGTACACCATCTAAGACTTACCTTTAGCGAACATCATTTTTATATCATGCTTTTCTTTGGTCTAGAAAAAATGATGCAATTGATAATTTGACAGAATCCTCTCTACATCTCTACTTAATTGTGGTGTTGAAAAATGATAATGACGTGAAGGATGAGAGTGTTGTATCAAGACTAAAAAAGTACAATGTGACATGATGTTAGAGGGTTTTTATTATCTTCCTGAGATATAGCAAGTTATTAATCTTGAAAATCGAATTAATATTCAATTAACTTGACCATATGAATTATTGAGTTAGAATCAAGGTTCCTTACAATATGACCCAAAATGAACAAAAAGATGTTTAGAGGAATTATATTTCTATGCATGCTCGTTCTGGACTTCATTGGATTAATTGGCATGGTAGTTCTACTCATTTTTTCATCCACCTTAGGCACCTCAAAAAAAGGTCTGATACTTTTTCCTTTTTTTGAAAATTGATTAGCAATTAGTGAAATCAAGTTCAGTACTTGCAAATTGAACTTCAATTAAAATTTTAATAGAGTCTGCATCAGTCTAGTCAAGCTCAAGAAAGACATAAGAACACGGATAGGAGCCAATCTCTACATAGTTGAATAGCTAAACATGTTCAAACCTGAGCCTTTGAAAGAATAGCTTTTTATTCTTTTGAAGCTCAAGAACTCCAGGATAGGAGCAATTTCTAACATTGAAGCATTTGTATGTTTTCTGTTGTTGATAAAAACTGAACTATCATGGCCTTTTGTATTAGTCCTACTTGGGTGGCTTAATATGCCTTTTATTATTTTCTCTTCCTTGAATAATTTGAAAATAGTTGTTTATATGGATAGGTGGGATTGCGGAATGTTCATGCTCAAGTATACAGATTTCTGCAGCCGAGGGTTAAGCCTCTGTTTTCAGCAGGTTCTTCCTTAACTGAGTCACATGATCACTTATATATGTACTCTGGTGAAGTTGCCAGATCATCAGTGCAGGTTTTATCAGTACTGTGGATTGTACGTTACACAATTCCTTTGCCCTTTCTTTAGGAAAACATGCCATACTTCAGGAAGAGGACTGCCAAGGAGATTCTTAGATTAAAAGCTGACTGAAGGACGACAAAATGTTTTGCATGAGTTTTAGCTAAAGTTTTTAATAACAGGTGATGAACTGGGAAGATTTAGCGAACCATGAAGGCAGATGAAAAGTTTTTGATTTTGAGAAATGATTGAAACAGTAACAAGGAGTCTTGGGTATTGGGAAATGATGGAGCTGCATCCATCCATTGAATTATCTGCATGTATATAATCGATTATAAGATGTTGCCAATGTTCTCTCAGCGAAAGTTTTTTTTTTTCAGTTTTATCATCGAGTTGCTCAATTTGTATATGTTGGTTGCATCAATTGGGTTTCTGTAATTATAGTGATTCATAGCCAGGAAGTGTATTTTTGTTTCAATTTGAAAATATGGCATACCAAATTTGATTAAAGTTATGTAGCTTAAAATGAAATGTCCTCTTTTATGTGATATGTAATAATATATACGTGCCCATCCACATGATGCTTTGGAAACGTTTTCGGATAAAAAAACAGGAACTCGTGTAAATTTCTAATTTAAAGAGATTATGGTATAAAACGTTTCATTGTTCTCCTTTCACGTTCGAGAATGTAGTATGACTATAAATGTCATTATTGATTTTGGTTCTCTTTAGTGTTTTTGAAAATTGAATGAGTTTATGCTAAATGTTTAATTTCTTGTGGTTGTATTTGGATATTATGACAATTAGTCTCTTCGACAATGACATTTCTACGTGCAGTAAGCTCCAGTCCGACTTCGGCCCAGTAGCTAAGGCCCATTTACGGATCATTAACAATTCTTGCTGCTACATGGTACAACAAAAGGCACTAAAACTATGGAGCAACTAAATCATCCAGTGGCTCATGTTTTTTTTTTCTTCCGTAAGCACTGGATTTTCAGGTCGTTTAGTTCGACTAATTCTGAGATGACGGATTTGACCATAGAAATTTTTTATTGGTCATCACGGATAAATCGAAGAAGTGCTCATGGTTCGACGGCGAAGTCCGAT
The DNA here is from genome assembly GCA_025175895.1 of Wurfbainia villosa. Lineage (NCBI taxonomy): Eukaryota > Viridiplantae > Streptophyta > Magnoliopsida > Zingiberales > Zingiberaceae > Wurfbainia > Wurfbainia villosa. The sequence continues at coordinate 27,007,303 of CM046000.1, read as the reverse complement.
CACCGCAGTCGTGTCATTTTTATAAGATCGTCTAATATTAAAGTCGTACTTCGTCTACGAGATAAATTTAAAAACTAGATCACTTGATTCAGAATCGTCTTGTATAAATTTTTTTATATTCATCATCAGATATATTTAATAAAAAATTAAATTATATTTATCTATTAGATGTTTCACCGCCTTGCTGCTGCAACGTAGTCATTTTTTAACATTTATAAGCCTACACGATGAGCATAAAAGAAAAACAATTCATCACACCCAAATCCACAGGCACAAATCATTTTTTTTTACATTAGAGTATCCGAACCTTCAGTTCGATTAATTTTTGAGAATGATCGATCATGTCCCACGGATCTTTCGGAATGTCTCGTCAACAACTGAGTCAGATAAGATTGGAGCCCAAGTAGCCTCCATCGGTCATCAAGAGTAAATCAACGAAGTGCTCGCAGCTTTTTTACGATTCAATCTGGACTCTGCAGTCGCGTCATTCTTAAATGACGATCCAAGAATCAGTACTCTATCCATCGGATAAACTTCTGGTTGCAGGGACCGTTCGAATAGATTTTTTTTAAATTCGTCATCGAACAATATCGTAATAAAAAATTAAACTATGTTCTTTCATAGAATATCTATTTATTTTTACTGTTGCATCATCCCCTGAGCCATAGGTACAAACCATTTGAGCTGGCATGTGGTGGCAACACCTAACCCTATTTATTATGATCACATGGACATTGGGGAGAAGTACTGACTGGCGTTTGGCAGCTGCGTGCAGTGTCATGACTTTACCGTCATGCCCCTTGTGCTAGGAAAGACGTGTTATTTCCTTAAAAATCAGCCTTCTCCAACTGCTTTCCGCTGGGAGGCATGTGATGCTTCCCAAACTGAAAGCTTCACTTGTAGTTGACAAGTTCCAACCTCTGAGCTCAGCACATTAGCCAGGCAACTCGTGTGGATAGGATGAATATTGCAAATGTGGTTGATCCTGAATTTGTGGGTATTAATTAGTTCTCGCACGCAGTGGTACTTTGTGGCAATCTGGATTCCTCCTTTTCCCTCGCTTATGACCTGCAGCTGCATGTGTTGTTTCAGGTATACATCAAAGAGGCAGTACTCTCAGTTACTTCCCATGCAAATCTTGCCAGTTATCCTCTTTCAGATTGCGTGAATAAAATCATATATTGAAATAAGACTATACAAAATCCCCTATATATTGAAATAAGACTATACAAACCGTCCCCCCCCCCCCCCCCCCTATATATTGAGATTTTACAATGAATTTTACGACGAAAATTATATCGTTGCAAATTGTTGGTGGTTAAAGCATTTTTTTGCACTAAAGAAAAATTGAAACAAAAAACTAACTTACTGTAAATGATACTTACAGCGATCGTCAGATTTTTCTCGCGTCCTAGCACTGTAGGGATGATGGTACTGATTGCCGTTTGAGGGTTGATCACACCAGAAATATCCTCCTCCTCCATGAGCCAAGATCCAGCCGTGCCTTAGTGTTCTCTACTCTCGCTATTCTCTCTGATAGCCTGACGACGTCTCAACAGTTCCTTCTCACTACGGCAACACTTCCCACACACAGCAGCGCTTCGCTCGTTTCCCCTCTGTTCCAGCATCGCTAGGCTTTGGACGCACACCCCCTTATAAAGGGGGTGTAACTGCTGCATCGCTGTAGCGTGCGTGCTTGGACGTTGTACGTACTCCTTTGAGTGCTTGCGCTTGTACGTGTGTGGTTACTGCACAATGCGCGCAGTAACCGCTCCACGTCTAACATCTCTCACTCGTCTAAAGCATGCCACATAGACAAATGATAACATAGACCAAGAAGTGGTATTTAGTTACATAGACTAAATAGAGCTGGAGTCAATAGTCCCAAAAGACTAATAGAAGTATCCAGTCACATAGACCAGAATAGAGTCAGAGACCATAGTCCTAAAAAACTAATAGAATAGAGATTAATAGTCATAAAGACCATTAGAACAACCAATTCATACATAGAAAAATAGTTCGTGCGACAACAAGCACACTGAACAATCCAATGCTAAGAAAGTTGTTACACCTTACATAGCTCATAGAGCGATTCATGCTAAGAAAAGTTGTTACGCTTAATTTAGCCGCTCTGCAAATTGTATATAATCATTCTCTGAATGACTTATAGTCATTCACCTGATGGTCCATTGCCATACTCCAGGTGGCACATAACTGTTTTTCCAGGTGGTACCGAACCATTCTTCTAGTAGTATTTAATCGTTTTCCTGGATATAATGTCTTGCTATTTAGCCAGATTAAATACTCTCCATTTACATCAATATGAACATCTCTAATCCCTCATAATGACCATCAAGTCAAGAGCATATTCCATATTCACAATCATTTTCATACATAACAGAAATGGGTCGACCAGTGAATAATTTCAAAAGATGTAAATCTATTTAACCTTCCTTTTTAGCGTGAATCTATTCATTTTAATCAGTCGCTTTCCTAGTCATGTTCCATAGACCGAATCATCCATAGTCAATAGGTTTACGTGCTAAAGTAGTAAATCCTAATTAAAACTTCAAGCAGACACCTAAATAGTCACATAGAACAAATGCTGAGATTAACATATAATCTCAGAGGGCTCACATAGTAGAGAAGAAGGGATCCATTCTCCTACTACCCTTATTGTCACCTTAGCATATGTGGTATGAATCACATGCTACGATATTATTCTCTTTACTAATAAAGAGCGCATGTTTTCCTCAACATTGTACAGATTTTGATCCAGACATTCTAAATGTCCAATCCTAAATTCAACATATGAATTCTAATCTGGCTCATAAATAGGTATAGTAAATGGTGGAAACATTTACTTCGATCACTTTTCTTAAATGATCTTATCTTGATACACATATCAAGATGACCCTCCAGTTTATAGGTATGTATCTTTATACATATAGCTTCCAAAGCTATCCTATAAGTAATGGTCTTACCCCTATTCGTACATAACAAATAGAGATGATTGTTCATGTGAGAGAACCAATCACTACCTCTCAACATGCTCACCGAGATCTTATCAGAATGTAACATCACATACACTGAATAAATTATGGCTTGCATTTAAAACAATCAAATTACAATATCCGATTATCATTACAAAGATCGTTACATTCTTCGAAGTCCCATAGACTTTATATGCTCATTAAATGACTCTCTAGTCATCGTCTTAGTAAAAGGATCTGCAAGCATAGCTCGTGTCGGGATATACTCAAGAATCACCTTCTTCTTAGCAATAATATCCCTGATAAAGTTGTACTTTATAGCTATATGCTTGCCTTTGCTGTGATATTTGGGATCCTTGGAAAAAGCTATAGCAGCTTGACTGTCACAGTAGACAGTAACTGGACTCCCATTGTCTTCAATAATCTTCAAATGCTTCAGGAACCTCCTTAACCAGACTGCTTCTTGTATAGCCGCTGAACATGCCAGATATGTTGCATCGATTTGAGCGCTAGAGGGGGGGGGGTGAATAACGCAAAAGAAAACTTTATGAGATCCTTCGATTAAGGAAAATGTACGCAGCGGAAAAGTAAATGTCACACTTTGTTTTTACTTGGTTCACAGCCTTTGGCTGCTAGTCCAAGGCCCTAATGGTCCAAGACCACGTACGGTGGACAATACACTAAAACAATCTCCTCCTCGTTGGAGGTAGGAGACAACGGAATACAAAAAACTCAAAAGATTAAGGTAGAGGGACACTCCCCCTCTCCTTATTACGATATAAAGCTCCGAGAAAAAGAAATAAGTACAATAAAAGACTTGAATAAAACTTATACTGACGAGGAAAAGAATGAAACTTAAGTTTGATCGTTGGAGTAGTAGAGCTTCGCCGTCGTAAAGTTGTCGGAGAGTCAAGGTGTTGCGGAGGCTTTTTAGAGAGCTATTGATGATGGAAATGGGGTGGAGAACCCCTACTTTTATAGCCTTGGAAACCCTAGACGTTCAGATCTTCAACCAATGAGAGTAAGCCTCCTAGCCCTTAAGAAATGGAGATAAGCTTTGACTCTCATCGAGGCTGATCCTTGACCAACAGTCGACTGATGCCCTTACCAGTCGACTGCTAGATGAATCAGTCGACTGATGTAAGCCCTCAATCGACTGATGGCAGAGTTTCCAGCTGCAATGAAGAGTTAGCTCGAAAATTCAATTAATATAAGTGAACTTGATGACCATTTACCATCTGATCTTGACTTAGACTATCCATGGGAAGTCTTGAGTCGGATCATTGCCTAAGGACGTCCTCGTACAGAGGACACGACCTTACTTATGCTCACTCATATGAGCTTACCTCAACCTTTACCTTTGAAGCTTCACTTTCGGTCTACACTTGATTTCTTCAGCTCCCTCTAAAGTCCTTCCAGTGTCGCCCGACCACCACGGTTTTCTTCGGGTGTCGCTGACCTTCTGCTTAGCTTAACATTTCTGCATACTCGACTCAGCTCGTGAGATAACAAAATGAACTTAACTTTGTGTATTTTCTATAATCAAAACTCAGGTTTGATTCAGGTGCCTACTGCACCAACAACATATTCAGCTTCCATAGTTGATAAAGCCATACAAGCCTGTTTCTTGTTGTTCCAGGAGATGATGCCACCATTCAACAAGAATGTATAGCCTGATGTGGATTTTCTATTATCCAGGTCTCTAGCCCAATCTGCATCTGAATAACCCTTCAGGCTCATATCTGATCCTTGATAACAGAGAATATAACCTGTCATCGCTTTCAGATATCTGAATATCCTTTTTACTACCTTCCAGTGTCTCGGTCCTTGGTTTGACTGGAACCGACTGACTAAGCCAACAACATAGCTGATATCGGGATGAGTACACAACATAGTGTACATCAAACTACCAATAGCACTGGCATATAATTTTTTATTCATCTCGGCTATTTCTTCAGGAGTTTTGGGACTCATACTCTTACTCAGAACAGTACATTTCACAATAGGTGTCTGTTCAATATTGTAGTTAGACATACTGAAATATTGTAACATCTTATTTATATAAGACTCTTGAGACAAATCCAAAAGTCTCTTAGATCGATCTCTGATGATCTTTACTCCTAGGATGTATTCAGCTTCTCCCATATCTATTATGCCAAACTGTGATGAAAGCCACTTTTTGACTTCTACTACAAAATCTATATCATTTCCTACTATCAGCATATCATCAACATATAATGATAAAATGACATACTTTCCTCTTTCCTTTTTCAAGAAAATGATTATTTCGAAACCATAAGATAAAACCAATTCATTAAATCTTATGTTCCACTGTTTTGATGCTTGCTTTAGCCCATATATAGATTTCTTCAATCTACATACTTTATCTTTCTGGCCTTCAGCAATGAAACCTTCTGGTTGAACCATATAGATTTTCTTATTAAGCTCACCGTTAAGGAAAACGATTTTTACATCCATCTGATGTAACTCTAAGTCATAATGCGCCACTAAAGCAACTCGGATTGACACAAATTTTACTACGAGAGAAAATATCTCATTAAAAATCTATACTCTCTGTAGGGTCGATGGTGGTCGGCTAGACGGGGTGAATAACCCTTATCGTAGACGATGATAGTCGTTCGTTGATTTCTCATCTACAAACACTATTAGCGTAAGTGGAATATACTAATATAAACAATTAAGACAAATGCAAAGAAAGAATAGAAATCACAAACGCTAACACCACAATGTAACATGGTTCACGGCTTCGCCGCTAATCCACGGTCCGATTCGTCCAAGGTGAATCACGCCTAAAGCTTTCCACTATTCTCTCCTTTGCACCAAGCTAGGTGGAGGTAACCTCTTTTACACAAGAATCACTCCTCTTATAATATAATGTAAATAAGCTTAAGTAAGAGGATGAAAAATGTGTTGGGCACTTGGGAGAAGTTTAGAGCATGAACATTAGCCTCCTAAAGGCCCTCACCCCTTCTCTTTATAGAGGAAGAGGGTTTCTTTCCGTTAACACGACAGTGATCGACTGATGCCCCGATCAGTCGACTGATCCTATAGCCGTTGCCCAATAGCGACTTCTTCCACGTTGGATTTCAACCAACGGCTCCAACATCAGTCGACTGATGTTGACTTCCAGTCGAGTGCCCGCGAGCTCGACTAGCTTCTGTGCCCGTGCACAGTGCGATCAGTCAACTACTTCCCTTAAGCAGTCGACTAATGTCGACTTAATCCAACAGCTAACACCAGTTGATTGCCGATCGACTTGGAGCAGTTGATTGCCATGACATGACAGTCGACTGGTGCTGGGTAAAACTTAAACCTTACCTCCGTTTGAGCTTCCGACGGTCGGGTAAACCTCAACCCTTGCAGTTGAGCTTCCGACACTCAGCCATTCGGCCAAGTTCACCTAATGAGCTACTTATAATTCATTCATTCTCTCATCTCACTCGAAGTCCCTCGCCGAAGCTCTCTTCGTTCGCGGCCACGTCCCTCAGTAACATCAGGCGCACGACTCTATAATGCTCCTTCGCGTCTCTTGCCCTCGAAGTCTGCTTCCTTGGCTTCACTTCAAGTTATCTCATCCGACGGTCCCTCGGATGCATTAAGCGCACGACTCTGCAATGCTCCTTCGCCGACTCAAGCACGAGGTTGTAAGTGGTGACACTTGCCAAAGCTCCATGTGCGAATTACTAAGTCCTGCAAGACTCCGACGCACATATCAAATCCAATCATCCTAACTTAAACCCTTTGCCACACACATCAAAACCATATCACGAGTTGATTGCACTAACAATCTCCCCCTTTTTGATGTGTGACAATCCATTTAAGTTGGGTAAACATTTGATAAAAATATTAAGGTAAGAAAGCATGTGAATAAACATGATTATTAACTCTCCCCCTTAATACATGAAACCCCTCCTAAATGCAATTCTCCTCCTTAATATAACTTACTTAAACATACATATTTCTTTCCCTTTGACACCATAAAAAAGATTAAACTAAATTATTCAAACATGACATCAAGTCTAGGAAACAAAAATCACCAAAACATGCCTTAAAATCTGATAAAAGAAGGTTACTGGGCATGTTTTCAGTCGAATAGTCGACTGGTTCAGACTACCAGTCGACTGACACTCTGATTTCAGGATTTTCTGATTTTTGAGCTGAATTTCATAAATGCATAAAATTTTTTTATAAAATTCGAAAAATCATGAAATTTGGGGAATACATTTTGTGTAAGTGTCTTTATCAATGAAAAATAGTTTTCCATGAAAAATCATTATATTTTCGAAAATTAGGCAAAAACTCAAAAGTTGGAAAATGTCTAAAGTTTGTATCAACTTTGAAACCTAGTTTTGCCTTGAAGCTTTTCAAAACATGAAAATTCAGTTTATGAAACAAGAAATGGTTTTCAAAATATTTGAAATATTCGACCATGATCTTTGGGCAATATGTCTATGAATTAAACATAAGTCTTCCCCATGATTGGTCTATTATTACTCTTTTGATACTTTAAATGACCATCTAAATGCCATAGGCATTAGTGGACCATTTGTATCATCCTAACATCTCACCCATGCTATGTTTTCAATCAAGGTAGCCTATAGTGAGTGTGAGATGTTCCTAAAGTTATTTGTATATACTTAATCATTAATTTCATGCAATTTTACACAAGGTTAAGTATTATCCTAACATATCACATGATCATAAAAACATATGTGCATTGATTTCACATTATGATCATGAAACAAAAGTATCCATCAATCATGCATTAGGTATAAAATGATAATAAGTCAAGTATCACCCAAAGCATAATTTAAACCTTATTGCCCATGATTATATATCAAATGTCAAGATCATAAATCATGATTGCAAACATATATAACAATTAAATTAACTATCATGATTTAAGCATTATTATCAATTTATGGGCACATTATCATCACCCAACACTATGCTAAAAATTTATAGATCATGAGTGTCAACATATATAACACTAAGTGTTGAGCATGATTTAAACTATTTAAGGGTGCATTATCATCACCCAATACTATTTCAAAAATTAAGTCCCGATCATCCTAAGTCAACCAAATAATATGATATAGGTAAAGTCCACTATGGTTGACTAACCTAGGGTTTTCCTAACCCTTAAGGATGGATTTAGGAACCCAAAACAAGTTCTTTCCTATGGGGTTCACTAAATATTCCTTAGGGATCTATTTTCTAGCTATTGTCTTATTTTTGCTTTGACCCCTAGCAATCAAACATTTATAGGCTTTTTCATTAGTTTTTCCCTTATATCCTAGGCCTTTCTTATTGAAGCTTGCCCTTTGACTCCCTATGATCATGTTAAGGGTGTTGGAGCCAATTGTGAATTTTTCTAGGGCTTTGGTCAAATGATCTACCTTTTCCCTTAACATCCTATTTTCCTCAATGCATGCATCATTAACATCCAAAGGCATATAGTTATCATGTGAGCATGCATCATCATTATTAACATTTAAACATGCTTGTTCTAATTTATTTTTTAGATCCTTAATTTGATCAAACATGCACTTGTTCTTTTTCTTAGCCCTAAATAAATCCTTAGTAAGGCTAGAAATCATGGAAACTATTTTATTTGGTGAGAGATTTGTTACCATAGTCTCCATGTCTTCTTCTTCGGATGAGGATGAGGATGAGCCTCCCTCTTCACTAGAGCTCTCCTCACTTATGCTTGATCTTTCTTGTTCGGAGGAGGTGTCTAGGTCATCAAATGCCATTAGGGCAAGATTTGAGTAGACATGTTCTTCTTCTTCGGATGATGATGAAGAAGAGGGATCATCCCATGTCCTTGCTTTGAGTGCTTTTGTCTTCCCTTTCTCCTTGGCTTTCTTCTCTTCTTCCTTCTTCTTGCTCCCCTTTTTCTTCTTTTCTTCTTTCTTTCTCCTCTCTTCTTTGCTCTTGTTCAAGAGTGGACAATTATCTCTTATGTGTCCCTCTTGTTGGCAATTGTAGCAAATTATTTTCCTCCTTGGCCTTTTCCCCCTATCATGAAATTTGTTAAATTTAAAATCTTTTAATGCACGTCTTACCTTCCTTACCATATAAGCTTCTTCCGTGCTATCCATGGAGGAGGAGGAGGATGCTTCATCGGAGGAGGAAGGAGTCTCCATCTTCTTCTTTCCCTTGTTGGCTAATAGTGATACTCCTCTTGATGGTTGAATTCTTGGCTCTTCTACTACTCCTTCAAGTCTTGTTTCGTGGAGCTCCATGGTTGAAAAGAATTCTTCAAGTGTTCTCACTTCTAAATTCTTCGAGATGTAGAAGGAGTCCGCCATTGAGCTCCACTTCGAGGACCGGGGAAAGACATCTATAGCCTTCATTACCATATCCCAGTTGGAAAGCTTCTCCCCTACACTTGTCAATCTGGTTAAAATTTCTTTAAACCTAGAATGTAGAGATTTTACCTTCTCTCCCTTTTCGAGTTTAATGTTGCTTAATTGGGAGCGTAGGACATCTCTCCTTGCTAGTTTGGCCTCGGATGTGCCTTCATGAATCTCTATAAGTTTCTCCCACATCTCCTTGGCACTTGCACATTCCCCTATCCGATTCACTTCTTGTTAGGGAAGTACATTGTAGAGGTGATGCTTTGCCTTTGAGTTTGCCAAGTACTCTTCCCTTTGCCTCTTACTCCACCTTGATTTCTCCAATGGCTCCCCTTCTTCATCCTTAGGTATTTCGAAACTATTTTCCATTATTAATAGAATTTCGAAATCGGTTTCGAAAAATACCTCCATTCGCTTCTTCCACCAAGCGAATTCCCCCTAGAACTTTGGCGGATGAATATTTGAGCCGGCCATCTCTTGATGTAGTGCTTGTTGCGGCGGTTAGTCCTCGACAAGCGACTTAGCTCTGATACCACTTGTAGGGTCGATGGTGGCTAGCTAGAGGGGGGTGAATAGCCCTTATCGTAGACGATGATAGTCGTTCATTGATTGCTCGTCTACAAACACTATTAGCGCAAGCGGAATATACTAATATAAACAATTAAGACAAATGCAAAGAAAGAATAGAAATCACAAACGCTAACACCACAATGTAACGTGGTTCACGGCTTTGCCGCTAATTCACGGTCCGATTCGTCCAAGGTGAATCACGCCTCAAGCTTTCCACTAATCTCTCCTTTGCACCAAGCTAGGTGGAGGTAACCTCTTTTATACAATAATCACTCCTCATACAATATAATGTAAATAAGCTTAAGTAAGAGGATGGAAAACGTGTTGGGCACTTGGGAGAAGTTTAGAGCATGAACATTAGCCTCCTAAAGGCCCTCACCCCTTATCTTTATAGAGGAAGAGGGTTTCTTCCCGTTAACACGACAACAGTCGACTGATGCCCCGATCAGTCGACTGATCTCGTAGCCATTGCCCAATAACAGCTTCTTCCACATTGGATTTCAACAAATGGCTCCAACATCAGTCGACTGATGTCGACTTCCAGTCGAGTGCCCGCGAGCTCGACTAGCTTCTGTGCCCGTGCACAGTGCGATCAGTCGACTGCTTCCCTTAAGCAATCGATTGATGTCGACTTGATCCAGCAGCTAACACTAGTCGATTGCCAATCGGCTTGGAGCAGTCGACTGGTGCCGGATAAAACTCAAACCTTACAACTGTTTGAGCTTCCGGTGGTCGGGTAAACCTCAACCCTTGCGGTTGAGCTTCCAACACTTAGCCATTCGGCAAAGTTCACCTAATGAGATACTTACAATTCACTCATTCTCTCATCTCACTCGAAGTCCCTCGCCGAAGCTCTCTTCGTTCGCGACCACGTCCCTTGGCAGCATCAGGCACACGACTCTGCAATGCTCCTTCGCATCTCTTGCCCTCGAAGTCTGCTTCCTTGGCTTCACTTCAAGTCATCTCGTCCAGCGGTCCCTCAGATGCATCAAGCGCACGACTCTGCAATGCTCCTTCGCCGACTCAAGCACGAGGTTGTGAGTGGTGACACTTGCCAAAGCTTCATGTGCGAATTACTAAGTCCTGCAAGATTCCGACGCACATATCAAATCCAATCATCCTAACTTAAACCCTTTGCCACACACATCAAAACCATATCATGGGTTGATTGCACTAACACTCTCCAATGTTGGTGTAGTAGGCACCTAAGTCGAACCTGAGTTTTGATTATAGCAAATGATACAAAGTTAAGCTCATGTTGTTATCTCACGAGATGAATCGAGTGTGCAGAAAATTGCTATAGCTGGAGCTGAAGGCTAGCGACACCCGGAGGAAGCCGCGGTGGTCGGGCGACACTCAAGTGACTTCGGAGGGAGCCGAAGGAATTGAGTGGAAGGCCGGAAGCAAAAGCAACACGTAAGTATCGAGGTAAGCTCGTGTGTGCGAGTGTAAGTAAAGTCGTATCCTCGTTACGGGGAAAGACTTAAGCGTAGATCCGACCCAAGACATCTCATAGGTGGTCTAGGTCGAGATCGAATGGTCGACGACCGTCGAAATAATGTTTTCTTTAAGCTAACATTGCCTTGCAGCCAAGATCCGACCGCCAACTCAAGGACTCGACCGCATCGCCATCACGGTGATTACGGCTAGCACTCTGATCGCGCCAAGAATGATCGGCGTGATGGCCATCAATTCATTGTCAAAGGATCAGCCTCGAGGAGTCAAGGTTTATCACCAAATTTCAAGGGGAGTGGTGCTCAAATATGATTGGCTAGGGTTCCTCTCGAAAAGGGGCTCAAAGGCTATAAAAGGAGGTCCTAACCTAGGGTTTTTACAACAATTCTAGCTTCCAAAAAGCCTCCGCAAAGCTACAACTCTCCGACAACGAAGTCCTTCCTTTCCGACGTCTAGGTTTAACTTTCTTTATTATTTTTGTACGTCGATATTAGTTTTTATCAGTTGTTCATCTACTTTTCCGGAGCTTTTATCGTATACGAGGAGAGGGGGAGTGTCCCTCTACCTCAAGTTTTTGTTCCTTCTTGTATCAATTAACTCCTACCTCTAACGAGGAGGAGTTCCTTTAGTGCTTTTGCCCTCCGTACGTGGTCAAGGACCACTAGGGCCTTGGAGTAGTAGCCGAAGGCTACGAACCAAGTAAAAAATTTGTCTTCTCTTTATATTGCTTATCTTTTCCGCTGCAAATTAATTATCTACTCGGTTTTTTAACGAACAAAAAATAAAAAAAGTTTTTATCGCTATTCACCCCCCTCTAGCGATCCGCTTTGATCCAACATCCAATTGGGTAAATCCTTTCACAACTAAATGAGCTTTGTATCAGTTAATCGATCCATCTGATTTCCTCTTTATTTTGAGAATCCATTTATTCCCAATATCCCTTCGGCTAGGAGGAAGATCGACCAACTCCCAAACATGATTCTTAATCATGGACTCCATTTCTTCAACCATTGCATCTCTCCACTTTTCTCCAACTCTGGAGCCCAGAGCTTCCTTAACTGATTGAGGTTCTTCATCATTAACAGGGAGTATCATCATTGCCTCATTTTTAATATCAAACCTCTTCTTAGGTTTGATCTTATGAACACTTTTTCGTAAGTTGGGCTCATGAGAAGTCACCCCGTGACTAGGCAAATTACTCCCACTGGGTTGACTAGATCAGGTATCACACTAGACACCTGTCTTGTTGACAATGACTCATCCTCCTCAAACAGATGAATTGTCTTATCAACCTCACCTCTAGCTGGGAACTCAGTTTCGAGAAAAGTAGCGTCTCTCGAATCCAATTCAGAGATTGTTCCATCTTGTTGCTCACCTATGAAAACATAACCCTTGGAGGTATCAGAATATCTTATAAATATACATTTCTTACCTCTGGGTCTCAGTTTTCCATACTTGTGAGAACTATCATGAACATAGGCAATGACTTCGTGTCTCGATTGCTCAAACTGGTTTCGCCTCGCCCAATGTTCATATGGGGTAGATGGAACTGACTTTGAAGGCACTTTGTTAAGTATATAGGATGCAACTAATAATGCATCTCCCCAGTAGGAGATCAGCAAATTAGCCTGCGCCATCATAGACCTAACCATTTTGAGAAGAGTTCTATTTCTTCTCTTAGCAACCCCATTTTGCTGTGGAGTTTTAGGGATTGTCAGCTGTCTAATAATTCCCTTATCATTACATATTGTCTTGAACATATTAGACAAATATTCTCTTCCATGGTCAGTACGTAAAGTCTTAACCTTACATTCTGTTTGATTCTCAACTTCATTCATATAACGAATGAAGCAATCCAATGCTTCAGATTTATGAAAAATCAAATACACATGACCGAAATGAGAGAAATCATCAATAAATGTAATGAAATAGGAAGCTCCATGTCTTGCCTTCACATTCATTGGACCACAAATGTCTGAATGAATAAGTTGCAATGGTGACTTAGCCCTTATAGCCTTACCAAATGGTTTCCTAGTTGCTTTTCCAGCAAGACAATGCTCACATATAGACAAGCTAATCTTAGCATGAGAGCCCAATAAGCCCTCCTTAGCTAACCGATTCATGTGATCTTGTCCTATATGTCCTAATCTAGAATGCCAAACATCATCAATTATATATGCATAACTAGTAAGAGCAATGTTCGAAAAATAACTATCAATCTCACAATTGACATTTTGTTCCACATCAAGAACCATAAAGCTATTCGTTAAAAAACTATATCCGATTGACACAGATTCAATCTTAAGTTCCACACATCGACTGTAAAAGTTAATACAATACCCTAAATTAAGAAGACAAGTAACAGAAATAAGATTCCTTCGAATCTCAAGAACATACAAGACATCATATAGAAACAAAGTACTTCCTCTGCGAAGGTTAAGTTTGCAAGTGTCGACTCCTTTGACTTTGACTCTTGCATTGTTTCCTACATATATCCATTTGTTGCCAGCTTGTACCCTACAGTACTCCACATATGTAACCCGCTCTCGAGCTATATGGTTGGTTGCTCCCGAATCTATAGTCCATAAAGGATAAGAATCAACCAATAACACAGAACTAGCAACAAAATGCTCAGAAGATAGACTTGGAGTTACCTTTCTTGGCTCAGTGCACTCCTGAGCGTAGTGACCTTTTTTGTCACAATTAAAGCAAGTCACCTTGCTTTTAGGTTTCTTCCCAGTCTTCTTGTTCTTCTTCTTCTTGATTGGGCTTGCCCCACTTGCAGCCACAACTTCTTTCTTCTTTCCCTTTCCTTTCTTAAACCATCTCTTTTTCTTGGATCCAGATGATCTAGCAGAATCGACAGCCAAATAGACTTGGCCAGAAATCCTTGCGGATTCTACTCTCTTTGCCTCCAGTTCAACATGGCGTGAGATGTCAGCGAAAGTCTTAATGCTCTCACTGTGAGTAAGGGTCTGCTTCATGGTCTCCCAAGAATTTGGAAGGGATCGAATAACTGCCTGAACCTGTTGTTCATCAGTCAACTCATGACCTACAGTTTTAAGCTCCCAAATCATGTTCAATATCTCCCTGAGATGTTGAACCATTGTAACATTTGGGTGCTTCTTGTAGATGTCAAACTTGATCGTCAGCTGCCGAATCTTGCTCAGACTAACTCCACTGTACTTATCCTTAAGAGCTACCCAGACAGCATGAGTCGAAGAATATGACTCATACTCAAATGCTAGGTCATCCACCATTGAACTAATCAAAATGCCCTTAGCAGTGGAGTCCTTTTTCTTCAATGCCTTATAGGCATCAAGATCTTGCCTATTTTGTGCAGTGGGACCATCTACAGGTTCTACCAAGACTTGATTTACAGCCTCTAGAACTTCTTATTCCTCTAGGACATACTGTATCCTAAGGTGCCAGATTTTGTAGTTATCCCCATTCAGTTTCTCACCCTTATTGAGTTTAGCTATGATATTTTTGGTTGCCATAATCTAACATAAATAAATACATTATTTAGTTATTCAGTGTATGTCTTTATGTATGTAATCTCTAAATTGACTCAATGTAAATTTGATTTGGTTTACAAAATCAAGTGACAATTAAATTCCCACTCATCATTTGTATGTTCCAATTTAATCAACTTTGATCAATTATATTACATACATCCCATCTAATGAACTTAATCATTACCCAAAACATGATATTACACATTAAATGAACTTATCATTTAAAATTGTACTCATTATGAAAAAATCAAAGAGTAAATAAATATCATGTATCATGTAGAGTAAACAACATAAAATGAAACATATCATTTAACCAGACATGCTGTACATTGTCAACATATAACAAAGAAAACTCTACAAAGAATGTTACACATAACATTCTTTTGACTCATAATTGATAAATGTTGGTGCAATTGGCCCAGGTCACGATTGACCGGACTCGAGTTTGACTCGAGCAATGTTTTGATGTTCGACAAAAACATATAACAATGTGATTGTCATGGTAAAGTCTAAGTCATGGGTACTTGGCATGGAAAGTCCAAGTGGGACACTTGGCATTGGAAAAGTCCAAGTCCTGAGTACTTGGCATGTAAAGTCCAAGCATGGGTCTTGGCAAGGGAAAGTCCAACATGGGTTGGCAAAGGAAAGTCCATGCATAGGTCTTGGCATGGAAAGTCCAACATGGGTTGGCAAGGGAAAGTCCAAGCTTGAGTCTTGGCTTTTGGAAAATCCAAGGGGAATATTAGCGGCGTAAAGTCTAAGTGGGAGTCTTGGTAGCATAAGTCCAATGGTTGGCGGCGTAAAGTCCAACCGGGAGTCTTGGCAACGTAAGTCCAATGTGCCTTGGCGGTGTAGACTCCGTTAGCATGACAATAACCGATGGAAGCACCTGAAGGCTAGCGTATGGATGAACAAGTTATGGATGACTTGGAGGGATCCGATAGGCGCGAGGCTGATGGAGGTGACTAGAAGGCTTAGGTCTAGGCTATGGGTGGTCTAGCAAGTATGAGGGCACCATACTTGGGTTAAAATCTCATGTTTAAGGTGTATAAGTCGACTGGGACTATAGTCAGTCAAATGATGGGAGTCAACTAAGGTTTGACTGCGGGAAGTGCCCTGGCAGTCGACTGCCAGAGTTGGACAGTCGATTGCTAGCCTGAGCAGTCGATTGATCTGGTGATCAGTAGATTGATGGTTGGGATTTTGGGCACAGAAGACTCTCCAGTTGAGTGATCGGCCCGAACACTCAACTAATTGAGTCATCAGTCGACTGATGGGTATGATCAGTCGACTGATGGTCTGTCCGTTGGAACTTATCCAACGTGGCAATGCCGTTGTCTCACAACGGCTATAGGGACAGTCGACTGATGGCTCCGATCAGTCAACTGCTAAGCGAAATCCAGCCTAAGGAGCAGCTTTAAAGGGAGTTCATGGAGGGAGGATTTAGCATCGGTTCTTGAACATGTTTGGGGCAATTTGTTGCTGCAAATCAGAGTCTCCAAGTGCAACTCAAGCAACCAAACAAGCAAGCATCCAAAAGCTCTTTGTAAAGTTTTCTTTACTTGCATTTTAGTGTATTTTGCTTGTATTTCATTCTTATTGTTGTAAGAACAATTGTACGAGGTTTCTCCACCTCCGGATTGTTCCGAGAAGGAGTTATTGTTATAGTGGTGTGTGATTGACATCGGTAGGGCTCTTATAAGCCCAATTCGTAGAGTAGGAACCATTCGGTTCCGAACCATGTTACATACTTGTGTATTAGTGTATTTGTGTTTGTCTTCATTTGTTTTATTGCTATTATATATATTCCACTGTGCTAACATAATTTGTAGAAACAAACGATCAATTTCCATCCACGACGAAAACACGCTATTCTCCCCCCTCTAGAGGTCACGAACGTTTCTACAATTGGTATTAGAGCGGGTCACTCTTCTATGGATTAACAACCGAGAGCAAAGACGCTAGAGGGTGAAGAGGAACAAGATGGATTTTGAAGAACAACTAGAATAGGATATAAATACGCCGTTCCCGTACACCTACTATGGACAAGAAGGGTTTAGACAATGGAAGGCAAGAATTGAAGACTTCTTGATGATGAGGGACCTTGAGGAGTGGTCCACCCTAATGGAAGGATTTGAATATCCTAGAGGGCCAAAGGGAGGATATCTCAAGAAGAAGAAATGGACTCAATATCAACTACAAAAATCCAAAACAAATGCTAAGGTAATCGATATTGTAGTTGATTTAATTCCTAATGAATTATTGTCCAAAATAGGTGAATTTCAAGATGCCAAGAATCAATGGAGAAAATTGGAAATGCTTCATGAAAAATCCAAACCGACACAAGAAGAAGAAAGCTCCTCCTCACAAGAAAGTGAGGATTCAGAAGTTGAAAAGAAGTCAACATCCGGGTCAAAGGAAGAAGAGGAATTGGAGGAGACTTCCACCTCTAGGATTGAGGGGGAGGAGATTAGGGCATCCTCAATACCGGAGCAACAAGAAGAACCATCTACCTCCAGTTGAGAGGAAGAGGAAGCTCGGGACTCTCCTACCATGGAAGGTAACTCAAGCATTTCAATAAATAATAAAATTCATATTATATGCTTTGAGTGTAGGGAGCAAAGACACTACAAGAGTAAGTGTTCAAAAAGAGTTAGGAAGACTCCACCGGTGCCTAAAATTTAAGAGAAATCTAAGGATGCTGGTGCCCCTACTAGAAGAAGCAAGGAGTACATTATTTGCTTCAAGTGCCAACAACCGGGGAATTTTAGGAGTCAATGCCCTAGGGGGAGCAAGAAGGTCAAAGAAGGAGCTACACAAGTAGGGGGAGCCTCTAAAGTAAACCCTAAGGTAAAATTTAATAATGCTCATTCTTTAAGTTATAGGCAAAACCATGCTAGAAATAATTTTAGCAATCTTACAATTTATCATAAAGAGCATGCTAGAAATAGAGAGTATTGCTTAAGAGCTAAGAATACCAACCTTAGGAATAAGGAGAAATTTGGGACTAATGTCCCTTAAAATATTTTACCTAAGGCAAGTATTAGGAAAATTGATGACCACCTAGGTTTTAACCTTAAATGGACTAGGCATATGCCTAGGAAGTCTCATGTCCAAAGAATAGATGAAAAATCAAAAATTGGACAATGAGAGTTAGAAAATCAAGCCTTGAGGTCAAGGCTTGAAAAACTTGAAAAGACCCTTGCAAAGATGCAAATTTCAATTATAGGGTCAAATGATCAAAAATCTAGGTCAAGGAGTCAAAACCTAGGGTTTAGAAAGCATGGTCCACCCAAGGGCAAGAAAGATTTGGGTCACAAACCTAAGCCTAAGGAGACCTACCATAGTGTTCCATTCAATTATGGAACACAACCTAGGTCTAGGAAGACCAAGGTTACTAGGGAAGTCATCCCTAAGGGTAACCAAGGTGTATGCCTAGTGGCTAGGGTTTCAAGGAAACCTAGGGAAGCCACTAAGAAGATTACAAGGGGAGTTACCCCTAGAGTTGACCTAGGCAAGACCTATTTGATCAAGGCTACCAAGCCTAGAAGGGTCATTAGGAGGGTATCTAGGGAATTTATTCCTAGTGAACACCTAGTAAACCCAAGGAGCTCCAATAGGTATTGAGTTTCTAGGAGCGTGATCGATTCACGCTAGATGGGTTTAGGTGTGCCAACTTTAAATGGATGGATAGTTAACCTAACCATGGTAAAGGTGTCACCTTAGGTCATTTTCAATGTCATGGGTACCTTGGAAATGTGTTTTGATTATAATCCTAAAAGATTTTAGGATGTGCCAATATAATTTATGGAACTATGAAAAATTGATCAAATTGACACAACTTAGGTTTAGAGGTCATAGTGTGTCATTTTGGGTTTTTGGCATGCTTGAGAAATAAACTAATAATATGGCAAAATGGACTTAATAATAACAAATGGCAACAAATACTAAAATTTAGGTATTATATACCTTTATATTCTATTTGCCATGCTTGATTTGCCATATAACATGTCAAGACATCATATCTACTTTTAATCATTTAACATGTCATGATCATGCTTAGGATTAAGGTTAAATGTCATGTATGCTTAGATTCCATTTTATGCCATGCCATCATGATTATGAGCACATATTTATTTATACCATCATTAATGCCATAATCATTCATGCATTTATAAAAATTGAGTTAAAAACATATGACATGACTTGAAGTTCCATGTATAAGAGAATCAAGTAATATTGCCTTAGAAAAATACATGAAACCCTAGTTTAGGATGAACAAAACCCACATCTCATATTACATTGACATGTATGTGTATTGATACACTCTAGATACATGTGAGATGCTAGGATATGAGTTAAGTTCAAGGTGCATAGTTTTTGCATCTAGATGAACTCAAACTCATCTAAAATCAGTTATGGATCATTGGGAAAGCTTATGTTCAAGCCATGTACATTAAGCCCAAAGAATATGATCCAATATAAGGTTTTAAAACCATTTTAAAATTATTTTTAAAAACCTTGGTGAAGTCTATCTTTTGATAGCAATCACCATTGATGAGGTTGATACAAAGTGAGCTAAAACATTGAAGTTTTTCTTCACTTTTGAACTTTGTGTCAATTTTGCTATTTTATGGGTAAATTATTTTTCAAACATTTTTTACCCATTGTATTGCTTATAAGTAATGTACGTATGAATTTTAACGATTTTTCAAAATACGTACAATTACTTAGCAATTTCTGAATTTCATTTCTGATAACTAAAAATCGGAATTTTCAATTATCAGTCGACTGCCATGGATGGAAGTCAACTGATGATGAGCGACAGTCGATTGTTGCCCAATAAAATCGATTGCCAGGTTTGATTTCGAGTAAACAAGGTTTGTTTAGCCTGATTTCAACTATGTTAGGGGTTCCCTAACCACTCATAACCCTAGGATATGCTTTGGGAAGCATTAGAAAGGGTGAAAATCCATTGGATATGGATTAGACGAGTTGTTAGGGTGATGTATCAAATTTAAGGTGTGGGAAAGTTCAATGTTGAACTTTTAACCTTATTTTTGATGGTTTAGAGTTCCTATTGGCTTAGGGACTTCCCAAGGATATTGTTGGTGCAATAGTCAAGGGGGAGCAAGCCTTTAGGGGGAGGTATCCATCATGGGATGATGGATGTTATTTTTCCTCATAAGAGGGAAAAATGGGAATGTGAAATGCCCAATTTGGAAATTGGGAGAGTTTATAGGAGTGCCTCTCTTTAGTGGTATGAGACTTATCACTAGGAAGAGTAAAGGCATCCTAGGTGTTTTTGGACCAAGGGGGATATTGTAAGATCTCATTGGGATATTAGACATTGACCTTCTTGGAGAGAACATTTTTGATACTAGTCAAAAAGAGGGAGAATTTATAAAATTACCAATTTAGGAAAATTGGTAAGGGAATTTGAGTTAGGGGCCTAACTCAAGGGTGTTTTTGTCAAACATAAAAAGGGGGAGATTGTTGGTGCAATCGACCCAGGTCACAATTGACCGGACTCGAGTTTAACTTGAGCGATGTTTTGATGTTCGACAAAAACATATGACAATGTGATTGTCATGGTAAAGTCCAAGTCATGGGTACTTGGCATGGAAAGTCCCAGTGAGACACTTGGCATTGGGAAAGTCCAAGTCTTGAGTACTTGACATGTAAAGTCCAAGCATGGGTCTTGGCAAGGGAAAGTCCAACATGGGTTGACAAAGGAAAGTCCAAGCATGGGTCTTGGCATGGAAATTCCAACATGGGTTGGCAAGGGAAAGTCTAATCTTGAGTCCTGGCTTTTGGAAAGTCCAAGGGGAATATTGGCGGCATAAAGTCCAAGCGAGAGTCTTGGCAGCATAAGTCCAATGGTTGGCGGCGTAAAGTCCAACCGGGAGTCTTGACAGCGTAAGTCAAATGTGCCTTGGCGGTGTAGACACCGTTAGCATGACAATAGCCGATGGAAGTACCTTAAGGCTAGCGTATGGATGAACAAGTCATGGATGACTTGGAGGAATCCGATAGGTGCGAGGCTGACAGAGGTGGCTAGAAGGCTTAGGTCTAGGCTATAGGTGGTTTAACAAGTATGGGGGCACCATTCTTGGGTTAAAACCTCATGTTTGAGGTGTATCAGTCGACTTAGACTATGATCATTCGACTGATGGGAGTCAACTGGGGTTTGACTGCGGGAAGTGCCTTTGTAGTCGACTTCCAGAGTTGGGCAGTCGACTGCTGGCCTGAGCAGTCGACTGACCTAGTGATCAGTCGACTGATGGTCGGGATTCGGGCACAGAAGGCTCTCCAATTGAGTGATCGACCTGAGCACTCGACTGATTGAGCCATCAGTCGACTGATGGGTATGATCAGTCGACTGATGGTATGTCCGTTGGAACTTATTTAATGTGGCACATGCCGTTGTCTCACAATGGCTATAGGGGCAATCGACTGATGGTCCCGATCAGTCAACTGCTAGGCGAAATCCAGCCCAAGGAGCAGCTTTAAAGGGAGCTCGTAGAGGGAGAATTTGGCATAGGTTCTTGAACGTGTTTGGGCTGATTTATTGCTGCAAATTAGGGTCTCCAAGTGCAACTCAAGCAACCAAACAAGCAAGCATCCAAAAGCTCTTTGTAAAGTTTTCTTTACTTGTATTTTAGTGTATTTTGCTTGTATTTCATTCTTACTGTTGTAAGAACTATTGTACGAGGTTCTCCACCTCTGGATTGTTCCGAGAAGGAGTTATTGTTATAGTGGTGTGTGATTGCCATCGCTAGGGCTCTTACGAGCCCAATCTGTAGAGTAGGAATCATTCGGTTCCGAACCACCTTACATACTTGTGTATTGGTGTATTTGTATTTGTCTTCATTTGTGTTAATGATATTATATATATTCCACTGCGCTAACACAATTTGTAGAAACAAACAATCAATTTCCATCCATGACGAAAACACGCTATTCACCCCCCTCTAGCGGTCACGAACGTTTCTACAATAAATAGAAAAACAACTCTAACAAACTAGATAGGTGATTATTACTCCCACTAGTACAAACACTAGCGCAGTAATAATCCAAACATGTCCACTTTTCTTGGGTTGAACTAGAACACATTCTGCTGAGATGCTTTCCAGATGATGCCAGAATGTAGAATCCTATGAAGGACACCTTTGAAGAGATCCCATAGGAAAAATCTCTTCAGGGTCCTCTTCCGGAACTTCCTTTGGATCTTCTTCTGGATCCTCTTCACAATGCACTTCACAATCCTCGTAGTGAAGAAACTCAGCACACAACTGGGCATAGGTTACGTGCCCCTCATAGCGCTCCCAGATCTGATGCGCGACATCACTAAGGAGCTCAGGCAGTGAACGGACCAGGGCCCAGATCCTGTAGTCATCCAGAATTGGAAACTCCTACATCTTGAGTCTCCAAAATAGCCTGTCAAGTCTCCCAATGTGCCACTCGACTCCATGAGCTGAGTCATACTCTATCCCCTGGATAGCCTCCCTTAGCTGATTACGCAACACATCGTGTCTAGTCATAGTGGTGATCATCCATGCCATCTGAAAAAATTAAAATTAAGTCAGTACAAAATTGACAAACCAGTACATATACCGTCTTAATTCAATTTATATATTTAGGCATCGAACGAACATAATAAATCAAGAATAAATTTCCTTGATTCTCTGGAGAACAGTCGACTGAATCACTTAGATCAGTTGACTGGTACTTTTACCAATCAACTATGATCTAAGTCCAATCTTTTTAAATTGTTATGACTTAACATGGCCACTAATATGTGAAAACTTAAACACCATCCAATTTTCTCCGAGTACCCCAGGCACTTGAGTAACATGAATGGTAATTTGTTTTCACATCGTCCCTAGCCATCAATTCTTGTTGTGATTAACCTATCAATAAGTTGTTCATGTCAAATTCTATGTGTTCCAAACAATTACTCGATGATTAAGTTATGAGTTAAGTTGACCAAAGTCAACTTTGTCAACCAATTTTGACCAAGAGTAGAACTAGCCCTTTGGCCGAGCTCTAACAGTGGACCCTGACCGGTCTACTAAATTTCTGACCAGTTTCAAATATTCCTGACTGGTTCAAAAACCAGATCGGTTCAAAAACCAGGCCAGTTTGAATTCTTGACTGGTTCAAAAACTAGACCGATTCAAAAACCAGGCCAGTTTGAATTCCCGACTGGTTTAATGAATTCCAGACCAATTTTTAGGCTGGTTTGACGTCCAGACCAGTTTCTAGACTGGTTTGACATCCAGACTTGTTTCCAGACTGGTTTGATGTTCAGACCGATTTAACGTCCATACCAGTTTCCAAACTGGTTTGACATTCAGACTGGTTTAACGTCCAGATCAGTTTCCAGACTAGTTTGACGTTCAGACCAGATTAACGTCCGGACCAGTTTCCAAACTGGTTTGATGTTTAGACCAGTTTAACGTCTAGACCAGTTTCTAGACTTTAGGGGGAGGTATCCATCATGGGATAATGGATGTTATTTTTCCTAATAAGAGGGAAAAATGGGAAAGTGAAATGCCCAATTTGGAAATTGGGAGAGTTTATAGGAGTGCCTCTCTTTAGTGGTATGAGACTTATCACTAGGAAGAGTGAAGGCATCCTAGGTGTTTTCGGACCAAGGGGGAGATTGTAAAATCTTGTTGGGATATTAGACATTGACCTCCTTGGAGAGAACCTTTTCGATGTTAGTCAAAAAGGGGGATAGTTTATGAGGAGAATTTTTAAAATTACCAATTTGGGATAATTGGTAAGGGAATTTGAGTTAGGGGCCTAACTCAAGGGTGTTTTTGTCAAACATAAAAAAGGGAGAGATTGTTGGTGCAATCAACCCAGGTCACGATTGACCGGACTCGAGTTTGCCTTGAGCGATGTTTTGATGTTCGACAAAAATATATGACAATGTGATTGTCATGGTAAAGTCTAAGTCATGGGTACTTGACATGGAAAGTCCAAGTGGGACACTTGGCATTGGAAAAGTCGAAGTCTTGAGTACTTGGCATGTAAAGTCCAAGCATGGGTCTTAGCAAGGGAAAGTCCAACATGGGTTGGAAAAGGAAAGTCCAAGCATTGGTCTTGGCATGGAAAGTCGAACATAGGTTGGCAAGGGAAAGTCCAAACTTGAGTCTTGGATTTTGGAAAGTCCAAGGGGAATATTGGCGACGTAAAGTCCAAGCGAGAGTCTTGGCAGCATAAGTCCAATGGTTGGCGGCGTAAAGTCCTAGCGGGAGTCTTAGCAGCGTAAGTCCAATGTGCCTTGGCGGTGTAGACACCATTAGCATGACAATAGCCAATGGAAGCACCTGAAGGCTAGCGTATGGATGAACAAGTCATGGATGACTTGGAGGGATCCGATAGGCACGAGGCTAACGGAGGTGACTAGAAGGCTTAGGTCTAGGCTACGGGTGGTCATGTTTGAGGTGCATCAGTTGACTGAGACTATGGTCAGTCGACTAGGACTATGGTCAGTCGACTAGGGTTTGACTGCGGGAAGTGCCACAGCTGACCGCGAGTTAGGCGATCGATTATTGCTGGCCGATCGATCCGCGATCGGTCGGTGATGGTTGGGATTTCGGGCACAGAAGGCTCTCCAGTCGAGTGATTGGCCCGAACACTCGACTGATTGAGCTATCAGTCAATTGATGGTCTATCCGTTGGAACTTATCCAACGTGGCACATGTCGTTGTCCCATAATGGCTACAGGGGCAGTCGACTGATGGTCCCGATCAGTCGACTGCTAAGCGAAATCCAGGCTAAGGAGCAGCTTTAAAGGGAGCTCATGGAGGGAATATTTGGCATTGGTTCTTAAACGTGTTTGGGGCGATTTGTTGTTGCAAATCAGGGTCTCCAAGTGCAACTCAAGCAACCAAACAAGCAAGCCTCCAAAAGCTCTTTGTAAAGTTTTCTTTACTTGTATTTTGGTGTATTTTGCTTGTATTTCATTCTTATTGTTGTAAGAACTATTGTACAAGGTTTCTCCACCTCTGGAAACTTCCGAGAAGGAGTTATTGTTATAGTGGTGTGTGATTTCCATCGCTAGGGCTCTTAAGAGCCCAATCCATGGAATAGGAACCATTCGGTTCCGAACCACCTTACATACTTGTGTATTGGTGTATTTGTATTTATCTTCATTTGTGTTATTGCTATTATATATATTCCGCTGTGCTAACACAATTTGTACAAACAAACGATCAATTTCCATCCACGACAAAAATGCGCTATTCTCCCCCCTCTAGCAGTCACGAACGTTTCTACAATAAACATAAAAACAACTCTAACAAACTAGATAGGTGATTATTATTCCCACTAGTACAAACACTAGCACAGTAATAATCCAAACATGCCCACTTTTCTTGGGCTGAACTAGAACACCTTCCGCTGAGATGCTTTCCAGATGATGTCAGGATGCAGAATCCTATGAAGGACACCTTTGAAGAGATCTCATAGGAAAAATCTCTTCAGGGTCCTCTTCCAGATCTTCCTTTGGATATTCTTCTGGATCCTCTTCACAATGCGCTTCACAATCCTCGTAGTGAAGTAACTCAGCACACAACTGGGCATAGGTTACATGCCCCTCATAGCACCCCTAGATCTGATGCACGACATCACTAAGGAGCTTAGGCAGTGAATGGACCAGGGCCTAGATCCTATAGTCATCCAGAATTGGAAACTCCTGCATCTTAAGTCTCCAAAATAGCCTGTCAAGTCTCCCAATGTGCCACCCGACTCCATGATCTGAGTCATACTCTATCCCCTGGATAGCCTGCCTCAGTTGATTACGTAACACATCGTGTCTAGTCATAGTGTTGATCATCCGTGCCATCTGAAAAAATTGAAATTAATTAAGTCAGTACAAAACCGAAAAACCAGTATATATACCGACTTAATTCAATTTATATATTTAGGCATCGAACGAACATAATAAATCAAGAATAAATTTCCTTGATTCTCTAGAGAACAGTCGACTGAATCGCTTAGATCAATCGACTGGTACTTTTACCAATCAACTATGATCTAAGTCCAATCTTTTTAAATTGTTATGACTTGACATGACCACTAATATGTGAAAACTTAAACACCATCCAATTTTCTCCGAGTACCCTAGGCACTTGAGTAACATGAATGGTAATTTATTTTCACATCGTCCCTAGCCATCAATTCTAGTTCTGATTAACCTATCTATAAGTTGTTCATGTCGAGTTCTATTTGTTCCAAACAATTACTCGACGATTAAGTTATTAGGTAAGTTGACCAAAGTCAACTTTGTCAACCAATGTTGACCAAGAGTAGAACTAGCCCTTTGGCCAAGCTCTAACAGTGGACCCCAACCGGTCTACTAAATTCCTGACCAGTTTCAAAAATTCCCGACTGGTTCAAAAACCAGACCGGTTCCAAAACTAGGCCAGTTTGAATTCCTGACTGGTTCAAAAATTAGACCGGTTAAAAAACCAGGCCAGTTTGAATTCCCGACTGGTTTAATGAATTCCAGACTAGTTTGACGTCCAGACCAGTTTTTAGGCTAGTTTGACGTCCAGATCAGTTTCCAGATTGGTTTGACGTTCAGACCGATTTAACATCCATACCAGTTTCTAGACTGGTTTGACATTCAGATCGCTTTAACATCTAGATCAATTTTGATCGCGTTTCGTTGACCAGCTTTAACGCCCGAACCGATTTCAAACCGGTTTGGCGTTCAGACGGCGTTTAACATCCGCACCAATTTCGCATCGTTTGACGTTCAAATCCTAAAATCCCAAGAACTTTTTCGGAACTTCTGTTGAACCAGTTTGTAATCCAGACCAGTCTGAAATTTCTATCTGTTTGTACTTAAGACCAGTCTTAAATCCCGAGCACTTTTCAATCCAGACTGGTTCATCCTCTAGATTGGTCTGAAATCCCGAGCACTCTCGGGAATAGTTTCTGGAATTGTTCTCAGGGAACTGTTCCCCAATTTCAACCAGTCTATTAATAAGACCGGTTTGAAATTGCTCGAGAAGCAGGTTCCATCCAGGGAACGGTTTGAAAAACTAAACCGTCATAACTGCATCGACTCTGAACGCCGAAGCGCTTGTCGAACTATCGAGGAACTGCTGTTCCCACCAAGGAACTATTCTAATCAGGGGACTATTCTCCCAGGCAATTTTCCCAGGGAATTGTTCCCGCCAGGAATCAAATCGCTGAAGCGATTTTCCCAGGAAGCTTCTCTGGCGATTTTCAGAAACTGTTCCCTCTAGGGAACTATTCCCACCATGGAACTGCTCAGGAAACAGAGCAGTTTTCCCAGGTTTCTTTTCGGAAGCTGCTCGACAAAATTATTGTTCTTCATTCTCGCGACTTACTTTCGCGATGAGCAGTGATTTTGCAAGTAAAAATTTGAACAGATGCGAAACAAAGCTCTGATACCATTGTTGGTAAATAAAGTATCTATTTGCACTAAAGAAAAATTGAAACAAAAAACTAAATTACTGTAAATGATACTTACAATGATCGTCAGATTCTTCTCATGTCCTAGTGCTGTAGGGATGTAGGGATGATGGTATTGATTGCTGTCTGAGGGTCGATCACACCGGAAAGATCCTCCTTCTCCACGAGCCAAGATCCAACCATGCCTTGGTGTTCTCTACTCTCACTGTTCTCTTCGACAGCTTGACGACGTCTCAGCAGTTTCTTCTCACTCCAACAGCACTTCGCACACACAATAACTCTTAGCTCGTTTCTCCTCTGTTCTAAAAGCGCTAGGCTTTGGACGCACACCCCCTTATAAAGGGGGTGTAATTTCTGCATCGTTGCAGTGTGCGTGCTTGGACGATGTACGCACTCCTTTGAGTGAGTGCACTTGCGTGTGTGCGGTTATTGCGCAATGCGCCAAATTTGTGATGAAAAGATAGTTCATCGCAAAAGTTTAATAAACATATTTTCATGAATAAAAATAAATTTGGCGACGAATATTTTTTCGTCTCCAAATCTGCGACGAAAAAAAAATCGTTGCAAAATATTCAAGTCCAGTCGACTGATGAAACCCATCATTCGACTGGTATCTAACCAGTTCGACTGGTCAGTTTGCTACCAAAAGTTCTGTGAGTTGTTACAGTAATAGCAGTCGATTGAACGTTTTGATTAGTCGACTGCCAAAGGGACAGTCGACTTCTCAATCGGCTACCAAAAGTTCTATATGGTGCTACAGTAATATCAGTCGACTGATCATGTTGATCAGTTGACTGCTATGGATATTCTGTGACAAAAACTTTTTTCGATGCAATTTCTGCGACGAAAAAGTTTTTCGTCGCAAATTTGCATGTATCAGTCAACTAACGATGGCCATTTATCGACTGATAGTGGAGAAGCTTGTCAAAGCACCTTCTTTAGCCGACTGGCCACTCGACTGATAGTATACCAGTCGACTGGACACATGCGGTAGTCGACTAGTGCATCATTTTTTGCTACGAATTTTTTTTTCGTTGCTAATTCTATGACGAAAAATATTTTTTCGTCACAAATCTGTGACAATTTTTTTTCGTTGCTAATATGGAATTTTTTTTAAAAAAATATTATGATAGATTATACTATTTTTCCTGTTTTACAACAAACACATATAATAATATAAACTAATTAACACATCAAACTTAAATATCAAATCAATATATACATAACAAACATAAACATAATACAATACATAAATATCGTATGTAATAAGTCAAGTAACATTTAAATGCAACAAATAAATTCAAACGTAACCACCATCGTCACCACCATCATCATCGAAAAATACATCATCATTGTCATTATTATAGGGATAAGGAGGAGGACCAGATCGAGAAGGAGAAAGTTGACTTGAACTAAATGTTAATTGAAGATGCTGCATAATGAACATCTGTTGCCTCTGAAATTCGTTCATCTGTTCATTTACTTCCGACTCTCTTTGTCTCGATTCATTTTCCTTTTGCGCTAGTAACTCTTTCAAATGAGTAACCTCTTTGGTCAATTGATTTATTTCTGCTCTTACTATCGGGGAGGATGAAGAAGAAGCACCAGGGGCTTTATAGGTTCGTCTTAAAGAATCGAGTCCAATTATTCTTTCACTTTTCACCCCTCCAGTTGCTTCGAGCCATAAATCGATATTGCTAACAGAAGGCTCAGATTAAACTGCATCATCACTTGCACTCAAATTTCTCTGTGCAAGTTCATCGTATTTCTTCTGTTTTAAAAGAAAAAAGTTAAATACTAACATAAGAATTTAAATTTTTTAAACTACAAACCTTCATTGTTCTAGCTCTCTCCCCACTCCACGTCTTATTTTTCTTTTGAAATGTATGAGTGAAAGTGTTTATGAATAATGATTCAGTCCCCGTCTCCTAGGCCTAAAAAAACATCATTATAATTTATAAATTAGTGAATATTAGATTACAAACTTAGGATTTGAAAACACTCACCAATCGATATCTATGCTCATCGATATTGATTGAGCCTCCCGCATACGTGACAGACATTGCATCGGAATTACAATGTTGATTTTTCTTATTCTGCTCACTCCTCCGTTTGCTATCTGCAGATTCCCAAAATGCAATAATTTTATCCCAATTCTCCTTGGTTATATAGTGTGGCTTTTTATTTCTATTTTTCGCATGACTCAGTATGTTTCTGATATGGTCGCCACACTTTTTCTTGAAAATCTTCTTAATCTCTAGTGTTTCACTCTCCTCCCAAGTAAATAACCACTGTAGTAGAGAAAAATTGAATTGATTATATTAACTATAATTTATATACAAAATGATTTAAATAACTTACTTTGAACTTATTCCACCATAAAATTTTTATTTCTTCCGGCAAGGTCCTATAAGTCATAGAAGCTCGCCCTAATGGTTATTCACTATTTTATTCACCTCATGAATAACATGTACAAAATTTGTAAATCTTATTAGTGCAATTGGCCCAGGTCATGATTGACCAGACTCGAGTTTGACTCGAGTAGTGGTTTGATGTTTGACAAAGGAGTTGACCGTTGTTTGACAATGGGTTGACTAGATGGTTGACTTGGGGTTGACCATAATGGAGAAGTCCAAGTGGGATACTTGGCAATGGAAAGTTCAAGTCTTGAGTACTTGGCATGGAAAGTACAAGCATAGGTCTTGGCAAGGGAAAGTCCAAGTCTTGAGTACTTGGCATGGAAAGTCCAAGCATGAGACTTGGCAAGGGAAAGTCCAAGCTTAAGTCTTGGTAATTAGAAAGTCCAACATGGGTTGGCATGGAAAGTCCAAGCATGGGTCTTGGCAAGGGAAAGTCCAAGCTTGAGTCTTGAAAAATGGAAAGTCCAACATGGGTTGGCAAGGAAAGTCCAAGTTATGGGTACTTGGAAATTGGGAAGTCCAAGGGTTGATATTGGAAGCGTAAAGTCCAAGCGAGATTCTTGGAAGCATAAGTCCAATGGTTTGGCGGTGTAAAGTCCAAGCGTGTGTTTTGGCAGTGTAAGCCTAAATGTGCTTTAGTGGTGTAGACCACCTTAGCATGACAATAGCTGATGAAAGCACTTGAAGGCTAGCGTATGGATGAACAAGTCATGGATGACATGGAGGGATCCGATAGTCGTGAGGTTGATGGAGGTGGCTAGAAGACTTAGGTCTAGGCTAAGGGTGGTCTAGCAAGTATGAGAGCATCATACTTGGGGTTGAACCTCATGTTTGAGATTTGTCAGTCGACTGGGGCTTTGGATTAGTTGACTGGCCAAGTGTTTTGACACTTGACAACTGAGTTGACTCTTGGCAGTCGACTGAGATTATGATCAGTCGACTGGTCGGGAGTCGACTAGCGTTCGACTGTGGCAAATAGCCTTGGCAATCGACTGATGGCTTGAGTAGTCGACTGCTATGGATGAAAGTCGATTGCTGGTACTCAGAACGCTCGGTAATCGACTGATCAGTCGGCTACGAGGTTGGTAATCAACTGATGGTAATTGGCAGTCGACTGCCAGTGTATCTGTTGGTTTGAATGTCGACATGGATTAAGTCCATTGTGAGACAATGACATTGTTGGTAGTCGACTGCTAGGTGCGAAATCATCCCAATGCAGGTTATAAAAGTAGCTCAAAAGGGAGGATTTAGCAACGATTTTTGTCACGCCCCGAGAGCATACCGAGCCGAAAATCAAACGGACGACACCTCCCCTGTACGTGGCAACATTTCGGGTTAATACAAGGCCCGTAGGCCCACAATAACAACAATATATATATATATATATCAAAACAACAACTACATAAAAACACAGCGGAAATATACCACAACAATACAATAATCCCACACATGCATACTGGTATGACTAACACACCACAACAACACGAAATCTCGACAAAATCTGAATATACAACATATACATCACGAAAACTCCAAAATACAATGCACAATGGACGAAAGGCCCAAAACAAAACACGGGAGCCTCGAAGGTGAGATGAGATGATGTCAGCCGGCGGTGCTCCAAGCTGTCACGAAGTCTTCTACCTGTTACCTGGGCGACAGAAAAGCCCAGGGTCCGTGGGGGGTGGTGAGTAAAACTCAGCAGGTAATAGAAAATATGTATATATATGTAATATCACATGTATTTCAATGACATACTCTAGAAGTACAATAGGTATATCAGCATAGTATATAAATACAAGCATATACCGTCTAACTGAATGAACAACATAAAAATGCAGACATACCTGAAGTCTGCTACGCTACTCTGATCCAACCTGAACATATATCCAACATATATATATATATATATATATATATATATATATATATATATATATATATATATATATATATATATATATATATATATAACAGGAAGAGTAGATCAACTCAAAATATACTCTAGCTACAGGTCAAGGTATCTAATGGTCTGTTCAACACATACCAATATCCGACACAATCGTATAACAAATGCAAGAGACATGCATGAATATGATGTACACCCAAATGCAGCAAGCATAGTACGATCAAATGCAACATCACAATAATCACACATATATAGAATGTATCTATATATATATTAATCTCAACCATCCATATATATATATATACATACATATATGTATCTATATATGGTAATATGCAAAGTGCCATAAGATACGACAATGCAGCATGCATGGTCATGCCTGCTCACCCCTACTCGCTACCACGACCCCAGTGTGGCCTAGGTGGCACGATATGACAACTGTCCCAACTCACACCAACCACTGCTATAGAGTGGCCGAGTGGGCAGTATGATCAAGTAGCATATGAGCGTAAAGAGCTCGCTACACAACGGGGGTCCCTGCTGCTGGTCACTCCGACTAACACTACTAATGAGTGGTCGAGTACCACGCACCCAGGACAACTGCACGCAACTTCAACTACCATCGTCTATAGTGGTAGAGTGCGGCACAACATATGCTCTTCCCTCACACCAGTTACTCCTCGGGGAGTTCTCTGGGAGGCAAGATGACTGACGACTCTCTCAACCCCAAGGGAGACTATGTCGTCAGAATGCATGCAAATGACATGTGTATGCTGTCACACGTACAACCATCTACCACAGACTCTCTGTTCAACCAAGAGTCGTACCCATCTGATCAATACACTCTCTATCCTGTAGAGAGTCGTACTCAACTGATCGACGAACTCTCTATCCTGTAGAGAGTCGTACTCGACTGATCGACGAACTCTTTATCCTGTAGAGAGTCGTACTCGACTGATCGACGAACTCTCTATCTTGTAGAGAGTCATACTCGACTGATCATAACTCTCTCTCCAATAGAGAGTCGTACTCAACTGCTCGACGCACTCTCTATCCAATAGAGAGTCGTACTCGACTAATCATACCAAGCTGGGACCACCGGTCCGCAGCGACACACTAATCACCCTTCACTTAACCATTACACAACTCATGGTTGGTAACAGTATGCAACATACAGGTATTGGAAGTAAATCTTACATTTAGGGCATTACCTACCCACGGATGACCTTTTTGCAAATTTATAAATTGGGTCATCCTCCGTACTAACATTTACACCCTGCTAAGCATCTAGGCCAATATACATCACATCTATAACTCCTAAATCATGATAGGGTATATGTGTGATATCAACAATTGAGCATAATACATCAAACGATAAGTTCAAGCATACGATAATAAGAGCAGGGTCAAGGTAATATGAACACCTAACATGCTCATATCTATGACTAAATCTGAATGCAATACATCTACCTGGACCAGGTAGGAAATTACCCACCTGCTGTAAATGCTCATAGTAATGAAGTCCTCATGGCCACGGACCTGTCTCGTATCCTGTCCTGCACATATCAAACATTATGATTTAGTGCAAGCATACAACAAATTATCAAATCAAATCCTATATCGACTTCGTATCCCGATCAACTAGATTGATCTAGTTATCAAATTAACCTAATCAATCCTCCCCATTAATCCCCATCGACCATTAGGCCACATAACAACCTATTATGCATTTATAACCAACCATATCCGAACATACCAACCTTATCTACACTTGCACATCTTCTGGATCTCAAGTGGAGAAATCACATCCAACTATTCACAGCCCTTTTTTTTTACCACCACGACAGAGCCATTCCCAGATCGACATTCATTCATGCTGAACATAGCAACACAACCACAAAACACCTCTGTTCACATCCATTACATCTACCATTCCAAATCTGCAAGTTAAATCACTCACAACTAACCTACTCCACCTATAGCTGAATTTCAATGATTCCACAGCCGGTTCAACACACAAATCCACCATCAACAAAACAGAACAATCCATATTAGCTTAACATTAAAACTAATCACATACCACCAACTCCTTCAATTCGATCAGCCCCTCTATTACACACTGCCACCGACCCATTCAACCTAAGATCCGACACCTACAATCCCCAGAATTCCTACTGCAAATTCCATCCACAGCCACTTCAACCGACTGGAATTCACCAAGCTCTCAACTCACTGTCCATCCAACGAATCAAACTTGAATTCACAGCATAAAAGGGAGAACTGACCTTGCTTACCAACAC
Source organism: Wurfbainia villosa (assembly GCA_025175895.1). Classification (NCBI taxonomy): domain Eukaryota; kingdom Viridiplantae; phylum Streptophyta; class Magnoliopsida; order Zingiberales; family Zingiberaceae; genus Wurfbainia; species Wurfbainia villosa. The sequence continues at coordinate 26,973,293 of CM046000.1, read as the reverse complement.
TTTGAAGCTTCACCGACAGTTAATCCTCACCGGCATCAACTCCACAGAACCGATAACCACACCTTTACCTATCCCCTATTTGCCGACATCAACACCTGCCCAACACAGATCGAGCTCATCGCAAGGAAGATGCACCATAGCCCTAAATCTAGTCCAATGTAAGGAATCACCCCTTACCTAGTTTCTAGCGGCGATCCTCTGTTCACTGGCGAAGTCAACACGTCCGAAGCACTGCCCTAGCTCCCGCTGGGAACCCCGGCTCCGGCAGTAAGTCGTCGTCATCCCTACCCGAGCACAGCGCCGTCCAGCCGCTGCTAGACCACCATCCGCTCCGGCAGAGATCCCAGATCGGGAGCACACTGTCGGACGTCGCTGATTCAAGCTCCCAACCACTCATGCGCCCTCTGCTTTTGCTCGTCCGCAAGATCGCCGAGGATGGTCCAACCGTAGTCGCCGCTTCTCCGCGGTCCGACAAGGTCACGGTCTCGGCAATCCATCGGTCGCGAGTGTTGGATCGAAAGTGTCGCTAGAGGGGGGGGTGAATAGCGATACGGTGTCGTTAAAAACTTTTGCAATAAGTAAAAAGCAAGTAGAGAATGCACAGCGGAAATATAAAGTAGACAAGATATTTTTACGTGGTTCACAATCTTTCGATTGCTAATCCACGGCCCTAGTGATCCTTGATCACGTACGGAGGGCAATTCACTAAAACCACTCCTCCTCGTTGGAGGTAGGAGCAACGATTACAAAAAGAAATCAAGGCAAAGGGACACTCCCCCTTTCCTTGTTACGATTAAAGCACAAAGACAATTTAAAGAAGTAGAACTTAAATAAATATACCGACAACTCTTATAAGTAGAAGATGTAGCTTTCGTTGTCGGCGGCACTTCGTCGTAGCAAATGTGAGTAGTAGTAGCGGCGTTACGACGGCGTGTTGAGAGCTCTTTTTCTTGTTATTTGCTTGGAGTGAACATGTCTATTTATGGATATTGATCTATGAATTTAGACATAGGTAGTGTCCAAGGTGAGGTTCTTATCCCAACTCAAGGATGAGGTGTTTCATCCAACCACCTTGTGCCACCTCAAGGAAGCCTTCACGCCAAGAAGAAGAAGCCATCCAATTTGTGCCACATCATGGGAGCCAACCATCTTGTGCCACCTCAAGGAGGCCTTCACGCCAAGAAGAAGAAGCCATCCAACTTGTGCCACATCAAGGGAGCCAACCATCTTGTGCCACCTCAAGGAGGCCTTCACGCCAAGAAGAAGAAGCCATCCAACTTGTGCCACATCATGGGAGCCAACCATCTTGTGCCACCTCAAGGAGGCCTTCACGCCAACTCAAGGATGAGGTCCAAGCTTGGTGATGGTTTGGATGTCCACCTTGATGCCACATCACCCTTTGTACCAAAACACGAGTCAAGTCCAAATTCACCCCCTTGAAATTCGAGCTCTTCTCGAGGCTGGAACTTGACTAGCATTTGACTGTAGTCAAAGGGTTTTGGACTGCAGTACAAGTTAGCTTAAAATATAAAGTACGATGGTTCTAACCATCTGATCTCGACCTAGACCTTCCATTGGAGGTATTGGGTCGGATATACGCTTAACGACCTTGCTTCGCTTTCACACGAGCTTACCTTGTAGCCTCGCTTCCGGTCTTCACCCGAGTACCTCGGCTTCCTCCGAAGTCCCTCTGGCGTTGCCCGACCACCTCGGTTCCCACCGGGTGTCGCAGACCTTCCGCTCAACTTTAGCATTTCTGCACACTTAATTGAGCTCGTAAGATAACAAATATACCCTTAACTATTGAGCCTTTTGCCATAATCAAAATACGGTTCGACTTTGGTGCCCACTGCACCAACAATCTCCCTTTGATTCATGGCAAACCGACACAAAAGTTAAGGAAAAATTAAGATAACAAAGAAGCTAGCATAATGATTAAGCATGAATGAGCTAGCATAAAGATTAAATATGAATGAGCTAGCATAATGATTAAGCATGAATGAGCTAGCATAAAGATTAAGCATGAGTGAGAAATATTATTGTTTCAAGTTCTCCCTTTGAGGTAACCTCCTCGAATCAAGGTGAGTTCTTGAAAAATAATTTTACTCCCCTTAATAGTTGCTTAAGTAAACGGAATTACTTAATATAAAAGGTAATAATTTTGTTTACTTTCTTCCTTACTTTTGTGACTTTCTCCCCCTTTTGCCTTAACTCAAAAAGTTTGTAAATATATTTTAGGGTTTGTAAGTCCAAGCAAGTTCCCAATATGATTTCTAAGGTAAGACTTAGGCTAATTTCATAAAAAGAAGCAAAAATAGAGTACATATATAGAAAAATTTAAATCCTACTCTATTACGCACATACCTAACTTTTAATGTTGTTAAAGATTAAGCTAAAGTCTTGGAGAGTGTGCTTCATCCACGGGAGCCGAGAGACACACTCACCCATCGCAACGATTCGGCGGTGGTAGATAAGGCAACGCAATGTCGCTTCCCTCTTGCACCAACTCACTAGACTCGAGCCGAGGATTTGACAACAACCACTCGTTCTCTTTCTATCGAGTTTACTACCGGCATAGTCGAGTCAGGAGTAACCCGATTAGATTAAACTTCGGTAGATCTAGGGTACCAAATACCTACGTTTAAGCGTGCCCTTTAGATATCTAAGGATCGCTTGACTAGGGTTAGGTGAGACTCCTTGACAGGTTTGTAACCTTGCGCACATACTTACATGAATAAAATGTCAGAATTGGCTCAGCGGTTAAGTATAGGAGACTTCCTATTAACGCTCCTATAGTATTTTAGGTCAGCGGGTTTCCTTCTACATCTTTGTTTATATTAACATTAGTTGCCAAAGGTGTATTGATTATTTTAGCATCTTGCATTCCAAATCGATTTATTAAGTCCTTAGTATATTTTTGTTGATGTAAATATATTCCATCTTTAGTTTGTTTAATTTGTAAACCTAAGAAGAAACTTAACTCTCCCACTAAATTCATTTCAAATTCACTTTCCATAAGTGAGATGAATTAGTTTAGCGAGGATCGAGTTGGTAGTTCCAAAAATTATATCATCTACATAGATTTGGGCTATAAAGATTTCTTTTCCTACGGTTTTAACGAATAAGGTTGGGTCGACTAAACCTTGGTTGAATCCTTTGGACTTAAGATAGATCGAAAGCCTTTCGTACCAAGCTCTTGGGGCTTGTTTGAGTCCATATAGGGCTTTCTTAAGTCTAAGGACATGGTCGTTTATCTAGATTTTGAATCCGGAGGTTGGTAGCGTAAACTTCTTCCTTAATGTATCCATTCAAAAATGCTGACTTGACATCCATTTGAAACAATTTAAAACCTTGAAACAATTTAAAACCTCGATGTGCAGCATATGCTAACAACATTCGGATGGACTCTAGTCCGCTCACGGGCGTAGGTCTCATCGTAATCTAAACCTTCGACTTGACTAAACCCTTTTGCGACTAACCTAGCTTTATTTCTAACTACTTCACCTTTATCATCAAGTTTATTTAGAAATACCCACCTTGTTCCAATAATTGATTTTTCTTTAGGTGGTGGTACTAATTCCCAGACTTCATTTCTAGTGAATTGAGCTAGCTCTTCTTGCATAGCAATAATCCAGTCGGGATCAAGAAGTGCTTGTTCAATAGTTTTGGGTTCGATTTTGGAAATTAACGAGATTTGACTAAGGTTTCGGTATGAAGCTCTAGTTCGAACCCCTAAATTTGGATCACCTATAACTTGATTGATAGGTTGATTTGTTTGAGTCTTAGTGTGACTCGGGTTAGGGTCATCTATCACTTGGTCGATAGGATGACTTGGGTGAGTTCTAGTTTGACTTGGGTTAGAGTCATCTATCACTTGGTCGATAGGATGACTTGGGTTAGGACGAGATTCAAGTTCAAGATCAGAGTCGGGTTCGCTATAAGTTGATTTGCTAGTTGGTTTTGTTAAGGATTGAACGGGTTCGTGTCCTTCGTCGAAAACTATATTAATGGTTTCTTCGACTCTTATGTGTAGGATCAATGGAATTACTAAAGGGTTGTTTGTAAGTTTTTAAACCTAAATCATCTCACCAATATCTACATGATCAAAACATGTTATTCCTATGTTCTTGTGAGATGACTTTCAATTTTACTTGATTAATTTTAATGAATTTAAATTAACCAACATTAGGTTAGATTCGATTTAGTCTAAGCTCATCAAGTAATCTTTTCAAGAGATTAGCTTCAGGTCGTGGCGAGGCACAGAGGCCTTCTTTGATCGGAACAACGACCACTTCCTTAGACAAAGCTAATTTCAAGAAATTGATAACTAGACTTACTTGAGACTACATCTTGGTCTAACTAGTTATTTTTGAAAAGAGGCTCCCCGAGGCTCAATCTTTTAGGATTTTAGTTGATTTATTTTTGAAAAGAGGCTCCCGAGGCTCAATCTTTTCAGGATTTTAGTTGGTTATGAGTCCTATCTAACCATTCTAAAAATAAAGGAAAAACTAAGCATGCAATTTCTAAGACTTAACAAAAATACATTTTGTATTGGCTCCCTGGACCATTGAATCAGTGGGTCTATTCACATAGTGAATTTGGTCCTTGGGAACCCAATACATGTTAGATCCTAAAGTTGAAATCAAAGTGGTCTTAGGGACCCATGCTTGGACATTTTCTTATGTTGGTTTACTATAGACATATATGACTTATTGGTTGTATTTGAGTTAAACCGAGTCAGGCCTTGTTGTACACGGCCCTTTGTGATCCAAGTAAGAGGTCAAGTCCCTTGGATCCCAAAGTGAACCTTTCAACGTGTTCCTAAGGTCTTCGACTTGTGTTTTCAAAAGCGAGTTCTCAACTTCAAGCTTTTCAACTTGAGTTGAGTCCTCCTCTTGAATACGAGTAGTCGAAGAGGTTAGGGAGACCTCATGTTTGAGGAGGTTAACCTCCTCAATTAGGGTCTCGACCTTGGACTCGGACTTAGCTAGTTTCTTATTTAAAAATTTAATTGCACCATACAAAGTATTAAGTAACGACCGACTTACCCTTAATGATTCTTTTGAACCGGATACGGATCCGTGGCTTGTCTTGAATGGAAGCTCATCATCGGATTCGGACTCGGACTCTTCTTCGGTTTCGGAGTCGTGCTCGGTCGGCTTGGCCATTAGAGCTTGGATATCGTCTTCTTCCTCCGAGGGTGGCTTGCTTGGGGGCTTCTTCTTCTTGGAACCTGCAACTAACGCAATACTCTTCTCGGCCTGGACCACGTTAGTTTGCTCATGTAATTCAAGTTCCGAAAACAATTCGTCTAACCTAATTTTAGAAAGGTCCTTGGAGACCTTGTAGGCATCGACCATGGATGCCCACAAGGTGGTCCTAGGAAACGAGTTAAGAGAATACCTGATAAGGTCGCGATTCTCGACCTTTTGTCCGATGGCATGGAGTTGGTTGACGATGTCTTGGATATGAGCATGTAGTTGAGTTGCGGTCTCGTTTTCCTGCATTTTCAAGTTATACAATTTATTTAAAAGTAAATCTCTTTTACATACCTTCGTGTCGTCGGTGCCTTCGTGTAGTTCCACTAGCTTGGTCCATAAGTCCTTTGCACTAATGAAGGGGCCGACGCGGTTGAGCTCTTCCTTGGACAACCCACATTGCAAGATTTGAGTTGCCTTGGCATCGGCTTCTACTTGTTTTTTCATGGAATTTGACCATTGATCGTAACCCAAAGATTCACCATCTTCATTAGGAAGTGTGAAACCGGTTTGGATTACGATCCACATCTCGATTTGGGTTTTAAGAAAGCATTCCATCCGACCCTTCCAATAAGGAAAGTCATTACCGTTGTAAAGCGTTGGGCGGTGCTAAACCCTTCGAGATGGGCCATTTAAAAACAAGAAGAAGAACGAAAAGAATCTTGCAAAACACACACGAAAGAATATTCCAAGACTTTCGTCTTGGATTAGTAATCTTGAGAAGTAAAAAGATATATAAAATGTAACTTGCAAAAAGAAATAAACAATCAAATGCGAATGTCGTTGAAGTTCCGGAGGACAACCTTACTCGGGATCTAACCCGAAGGACAACCTTATCCGGATCCTAAAGCCTCTAATGCAATTCTATATGTAGGAGAAGATAAGCAAGTGAAATAATTATACGAAAACAGAAATAAATAAATAAAAAATCTGAAAAAAAAAGAAAAACAAAGCTAGATTGGTGGTTTCACCGAATCTTAGCGCCCCCGGCTCTGATACCAATTGTTGGATCGAAAGTGTCGCTAGAGGGGGGGGTGAATAGCGATACGGTGTCGTTAAAAACTTTTGCAATAAGTAAAAAGCAAGTAGAGAATGCACAGCGGAAATATAAAGTAGACAAGATATTTTTACGTGGTTCACAATCTTTCGATTGCTAATCCACGACCCTAGTGATCCTTGATCACGTACGGAGGGCAATTCACTAAAACCACTCCTCCTCGTTGGAGGTAGGAGCAACGATTACAAAAAGAAATCAAGGCAAAGGGACACTCCCCCTTTCCTTGTTACGATTAAAGCACAAAGACAATTTAAAGAAGTAGAACTTAAATAAATATACAACTCTTATAAGTAGAAGATGTAGCTTTCGTTTGTCGGCACTTCGTCGTAGCAAATGTGAGTAGTAGTAGCGACGCGTTCGGCGTGTTGAGAGCTCTTTTTCTTGTTATTTGCTTGGAGTGAACATGTCTATTTATGGATATTGATCTATGAATTTAGACATAGGTAGTGTCCAAGGTGAGGTTCTTATCCCAACTCAAGGATGAGGTGTTTCATCCAACCACCTTGTGCCACCTCAAGGAAGCCTTCACGCCAAGAAGAAGAAGCCATCCAACTTGTGCCACATCATGGGAGCCAACCATCTTGTGCCACCTCAAGGAGGCCTTCACGCCAAGAAGAAGAAGCCATCCAACTTGTGCCACATCAAGGGAGCCAACCATCTTGTGCCACCTCAAGGAGGCCTTCACGCCAAGAAGAAGAAGCCATCCAACTTGTGCCACATCATGGGAGCCAACCATCTTGTGCCACCTCAAGGAGGCCTTCACGCCAACTCAAGGATGAGGTCCAAGCTTGGTGATGGTTTGGATGTCCACCTTGATGCCACATCACCCTTTGTACCAAAACACGAGTCAAGTCCAAATTCACCCTTGAAATTCGAGCTCTTCTCGAGGGAACTTGACTAGCGTTGACCTGTAGTCAAAGGGTTTTGGGCTCATGTAAAATATAAAGTACGATGGTTCTAACCATCTGATCTCGACCTAGACCTTCCATTGGAGGTATTGGGTCGGATCTACGCTTAACGACCTTGCTTCGCTTTCACACGAGCTTACCTTGTAGCCTCGCTTCCGGTCTCTACCCGAGTACCTCGGCTTCCTCCGAAGTCCCTCTGGCGTTGCCCGACCACCTCGGTTCCCACCGGGTGTCGCAGACCTTCCGCTCAACTTTAGCATTTCTGCACACTTAATTGAGCTCGTAAGATAACAAATATACCCTTAACTATTGAGCCTTTTGCCATAATCAAAATACCGGTTCGACTTTGGTGCCCACTGCACTAACAGCGAGATCGCGAGAATCTACTTTTGCTCGTCCGCAAGATCACCGAGGATGGCCCAACCACAGTCGCCGCTTCTCTGCGCTCCGACATTGCAAGCGGCCGGCGACGTGGCGAGTTCGAGAGTGGCCGACGCACGAGAGGAGAAGGGAATCGACGAAGAGGCATGGCGCGATCGGGAAAAGAAGAAGAGGCGTCGCGGGGAAAATGAAACCGATGGGAAAACGGAGTTAATTAAACCCATTTAATACCTCGTAGAAGATAGCCTAAACAGGCTTTATAAAAGCCTGTTCATTTTATCCCCATGAAATATCCATAAAACACCCGTTTAAATCCAGAAAAATTTCTAAAAATTCCTAAAAAATTCCACAAGATATTTTATCAATTACCGAGAAATATATATTTTTTTCTCCGGTATTTTACAATTTTCTTGAGCAATTTGATGGGGAATAGTTGGTGCTTTCCAGTCCTTCAAGACTAGTCATAGGCGATCAACAAGCAAACATTCAAAAGAGTTTTGCAAAGTGTTATTTACTTCTTTTGTTGTATTTCATTCATATTTGCTTGTATTACTTTTGTAATCCTTGTACGAGGTTTCTCCGCTTCCGACTTGTTGTCGAGAATGAGTGTTTTTGATTAGTGGTGGTGTTTGCATCGCTAGAGCTCATTTGAGCTCAATAAGTGGAGTAGGAACCCTAAGGTTCCGAACCACGTTATATCATTGTGTTTGTGTGTTTATGTTTTTGTTATTTCTTTATTATCTTTATTTTTGCCGCGCATAACAAGTTTTGTTGCAAGCATGAATGAATTCCGTCAAGCGATCGAAGACGCGCCATTCACCCCCCTCTAGTGACGTCCAATTCCTAACAAGTGGTATCAGAGCCCGATGACTCTAAGAAGAAGAAGACACTTCGATACCTAATAAGTGGTATCAAAGCGAGTCTGCTCTTCAAGGTTTAACAACTATGGGAGCACGCTAGGGGGAAGAAGATGGAGTTTGAAGAAAAATTGAGATGGGACATCAACACTCCAATTCCATACACCTTCTATGAACAAGAAGGGTTTGAGCAATAGAGGGCACAAATGGAGAGCTTCTTCATGATGGATTTTGAAGATTAGATGATCCTAGTGAAGGGGTTTGAAATTCCAAGGGGTCCAAAAGGTGGATACCTCAAGAAGAAAAGGTGGATGGAAGAGCAAGTCCAAGCCTTCGAAAGAAATGATAAGGTAACACAATTAATATTAAATTCAATACCTAACGATATTGTGTCTAGGTTAGGTGAATTTCACAAGGAGTTATGGGATAAATCGGCCAAGCTCCATGAAGAACCATCTGTGGCTCAAGTAGAGAAAGAGTCCGAAGAGGAGTACTCATCCTCACAAGAAAGTGAGGATTTGGATGTCGAGAGGTGTTAGACATCTGAGGAAGGAGAGGTGGAAGAAGCCTCCACCTCAAGGATTGAGGGGGAGGAAATTAGATCACCGGAGCCGGACCAAGAGCAAGAAGTAGCTTGAACTTTCGGAAGAAGTGAAGAATCAACTCCGGCGCTGACCACTATTGACCTAGGTAACTCAAGCATTCCATTTAAAAATAAAAATCATATTATGTGCTTTGAGTGTAGAGAACAAGGACACTACAAGGGAAAATGTCTGAAAAGAGTCAAGAAGACTCTGTCAGCACCTAAAGTCAACAAAAATTCAAAGGATGCCGGTGCCCTAATTAGGAAGAGCAAGAAGCACGTGGTGTGCTTCAAGTGCCAACAATCGGGGCATTATAGGAGTCAATGCCCTAAGGGGAGGAAGAAAGGGCAAGAAGGAGCATCATATGTAGGGGAAGCTTCTAAAACAAATCCTAAGGTAGAATTTAGTAATGCACCTTCCCTATTTTATAATGAAAATCATGCTAGGAGTAATCTTGCTATTGTTCATAAAGATCATGCTAAAAATAGGCTCTACTGTTTAGGTGCCAAATCATGTAATTTTAGAATTAAGGAGAAATTTGAGACTAATGTCTCTAAAATAATTTTACCTAAGGAAAGTATTAGGAAGATAGAAAACCATTTAGGCATTAACCCTAAGAAGAGTAGGCATATGCCTAGAAGAAATGGTAATGCCCAAAGACTCAATCAAAAATAAAAAATTGAGCAATTAGAATTAGAAAATCATGTTTTGAGTTCAAAACTTGAGAAATTGGAAAAGACCTTTAGAAAGATGCAAAATCAAATGCAAGGGTCAAATAGTCAAAATTTAGAATCTAGGAGTCAAAACCTAGGGTCTAGGAAGCAAGGTCCACACAAGGGCAAGAAAGATTTGGGTCACAAATCTAAGCCCAAGGAGATCTACCATAGTGTTCCATTTAATTATGGAACACAACCTAGGTCTAGGAAGACCAAGGTTACTAGGGAAGTTATCCCTAAGGGTAACCAAGGTGTGTGCCTAGTGGCTAAGGTTTCAAGGAAACCTAGGGAAGCCACTAAGAAGGTTATAAGGGGAGTCACCCCTAGAGTTAACCTAGGCAAGACTATAATGACCAAGTCTACCAAGCCTAGGAGGGTTATTAAGAGGGTATCTAGGGAAGTTATCCCTAAGGAATACCTAGTAAACCCAAGGAGCTCCAATAGGTATTGGGTTCCCAGGAGCATGATCGATTCACGCTAAATGGGTTGGGATGTGTCAACCTTGATTGGATGGGTAGTTAACTCAACCATAGCAAAGTTGACACTTTAGGGCATTTCCAAGGTAATGGGATACTTTGGAAATGTGGTTTGAATTTAATCCTAAAGGTTTTTAGGATGTGCCAATATATTTTGAGAACTATGAAAAATTGATCAAATTGACACAAATTAGGTTTAGAGATTATAGTGTGTCATTTTGGGCTTTTGACCCACTTGGGAGAAGAGTGATGATATGACAAAATAGAATTAATCCTAAAAAATGATAACTAATATTAAAATTTAGGTATTATTATACCTTTATATTTTATTTGTCATGCCTTGATTGTCATATAACATGTCATGACATCATTCTTATTTTTAATCATATAAAATGTCATGATCATACTTAGGTTTAAGTTTTTTTGTCATGTGTATTTAGATTTAATCATATGCCATGACATCATGATTTTTGACAATGCTTATTTATGTTATCATTTATGCCATGATCATTTATGCATTTAAGTTTAATGAAAATTGAGTTAAAGACAATGACATGATTTGAAGTCCCATGCATAAGGGAATCAAATAGTGTTGCTTAGAAAAATGCATGAAAACCTAAATAACCAAAACCCACATCTAAGTGTGTTTCATACACTTAGATACAAGTGAGATGTTAGGAAAAGAAATTAAGGTTTTTAAAATCATTTCAAATCATTTTGAAAAACCTTGATGAAGTCTATCTTTTGATAGCAATCACCACTGATAGAGTTGATACAAAGTAGGGTCAAAACTTTGAACTATTCAATAGTTTTGAATTTTGTATCAATCTCATTATTTTATGGGTATTTATTTTTAAAATATTTTTCACCCATAATAATTTACTTAAGTATTATACATATGATTTTTCATGATTTTTCGATTTATGTATAATTACTTATGAATTTTTGAAAATCTTTTTCTGAAACTGAATTTCTGCATTTGTAGAAATCAGTCGACTGTCGCTTATGGCAGTCGACTGGCATCAAGGGTAGTCGACTGCTGACTAACAGAGTCGACTGCTAGACTTGATTTCGGGTAAACAAGATTTGTTTAGCCTGATTTCAGTTGTGTTAGGCTACCCTAACTGCTCCTAACCCTAGGATATGTTTTGGAAAGCATTGGAAAGGGGGAAAATCCATTGGATATGGATTAGGAGAGTTGTTTAGGGTGTGTATCAATTTTAAGGTGTGTGAAAATTCAAGTTTGAAGTTTCAATCTTAATTTTGATGGTTTAGTGTTCCTATAGGCTTAGGGACTCTCCATGAACATTGTTGGTGCAATGGTCAAGGGGGAGCAAGCCTTTAGGGGGAGGTTATCCATCATGGGATGATGGATGTGTTCTTCCTCATGAGGGGGAGAATTTTGAGAATGTGAGGTGCCCAATTGAGAAAATTGGGAGAGTTTAAAGGATTGCCTCTCTTTAGTGATATGAGACTTATCACTAGGAAGAGTGAAGACATCCTAGATGGTTTGGGACCAAGGGGGAGATGGTAAGATCTCATTGGGATATGAGACATTGACACCCTTGGGGAGAGTCTTTTTGATGTATGTCAAAAAGGGGGAGAATTTGGGAATTACCAATTTGGAAAATTGGGAGGATTGGTTTGAGTTAGTGTTCTAACTCAAAGATGTTGGTTTTGGTCAAACATCAAAAAGGGGGAGATTGTTGGTGCAATCGACCCGGGTCACGATTGACCAGACTCGAGTTTGACTTGAGTAGTGGTTTGATGTTTAACATTGATATTTGACAAAGGAGTTGACCATTGTTTGAGAATGGATTGACTAGATGGTTGACTTGGGGTTGATCATAATGGAGAAGTCCAAGTGGGACACTTGGCAATGGAAAATCCAAGTCTAGAGTACTTGGCATGGAAAGTCTAAACATGGGTCTTGGCAAATGGTAAGCGGTATTTGTCGTGGTACCATTTCAAATTAATTATCGAACCCCCTAACTACACTAATGTAGCATAGTGGATGGCCCGGATCGTTTCCCAACGAGTGTAATCGACATAATAGTAAACTTAGGATTTCTAATTATTGCTTGGGTTTTCTATTGAAGATTGGGGGTTTTGGGTTTTAAAAGGCTAATCCTACCAAATGAAAGACAATGCAAGAAAATTAAGCTCTAATATAACTAAATTATGAGTGCGATGAAATTAAAAGAAACCTAAACTAAGCATTCAAACAAGAAAGTGCATGAATTTAAATATGCATAATAACATAAGAGTAAAACATAACATGAAATTAAATCTAAACTAACCAATTACAACCTAATTACTCTAAGAGACATTTCACTGAACACTTTGTAAGCATAAAACAAATTAAACTAATTAAGTGCAAATCTAAACATGGAAGGAATTTTAATTACAACCATTCATCACAAACTAAATGAATAAATAGTCAAACACATTAATATTGGAAAACTTGCTATAGGATTCTGAAATTGGAGCTAGAAGAGCTGCTGGAAATGCGCTGGAATTGAGAAGCTGCCGGTGGTTGGGAAGAAGCTGATGGTGGATGGAGTGGCTGGCCGAAAGATGGAAACTCAGAGCTTCTGGCAGTTGTGAAGCTTCTTCCGGAGTGAAATGGATGGAGCCGGAGCTGGAATTGGACTGCCGGCGCTGTGGATGACACCTTCGATTGGAGGTGGAGGTTGGCTGTGCATCGGGCGAACGATGGTGAAATGGGTGAAAATGGTGGCTGCCGGCGGTAGAGGAAATGGAGGGACATCGGTCACCGGAGAAGGAGGGGATCCCCTTCCTCTCCGACGAGGGAGGAGATGAGCGCGACTGAAGGAGAGGGTGTCAGCATTTGTCGCGTGCGGGAAGAAGAGTGAAGCCAGCTGCCCCAAATGTGCGATGAAGGAGAAATTAAATGGATTTTTGTAGACGTCCGATCCAAGCAACTTTCAATCCCAGCCATCCATTAAACCTAGGTTTTGATTGCCTTGATTAATCCATTAATGGGTTGTGCATCCAACGGCTCAGATTCTTCGAAATTTGAATGAACGGATCTTCCACATCTGAAGGGATAATCATGATCAGTCGAATCTGGATGAAGGGCTCAGATGTACAGATCAATATGTACAAACCGGATCTCTCCAGATCTGGGTAAATAGCTCAGATCTAATCTCTTGATTAAGTTGCTCTCGATCACAATGAAAGGTCCAGATTTATCCAGCTTAAAATATCCTTCCAGCCCTAGATGAAGCCATATTTGATCCAACTCGAGTCTAATCCATTGACTCATCTCGATCTCCTACAAATAAAGACAAAATTTGCATATAAGTCTAGAATTTAGGAGAATTTACAATAAGGTCAAAAAATATATCCAACTCATAAAACATGTAAATAATCGATAAATAAACACACGAGAGGATTAAAATAGTGATATTAAGGACCAAAATAACCTGACAAAATGGTAGTTATCAATTCCCCCACACTTATTCTTGCACGTCCCGAGCAAGTAAATAAAACTAAAAATAAACTAAAAGTATATTTCCCTAGCAATTCCCAATCGTACATATAAAATCGTGAAAGAAAATTACCTAGGATTGTCAAATCTCTATGACTCAAGCAATCATGGACTCAAATCTTACATAGGTTAACAAAACATGGTGACTTCAATCCATCATGAATAGACTAAGAATGATTAAGCCTCACAAGGTAAGTGGTGGTTTGTCTCGCTCTGAAAAGCATCTAATAGTGGAGTTCACTCAAGCTACTCATGGTTTATGAACTACCATATGCTTTCTTTTCTTCTACCTTCACCACTATATACACATAAGAATGCACAATCACTGAAGGCTTATTAAGAATGTAAGGGAAACATGAATAAAAGGAAAATGACAATATCTGTGAATGAAAAGAAAGATAAGAAATGACATAGCTAAGGGAATGCAAGTAGAAGATATGGAAATACTAGAATGCTACATAGATGAGTACAAGAAAGTATTGCCCTAAAATTTTTATCTTCCAACCCAATAAACATGTAGACAACCCTTATCACATTCTTTAATACAAATCTACTCATGATATATAATAAATCTCTCAATAACTGCAACAAGGGATGTCGTTAACAAAAATACTATCACCCATAAATAAAAATGAATGCACCACATGTCAAAATTTTCACAATATTTTATTATTATTATTTATTTCACGGGCACCCAATTTATTTTTTTTTTCAACTTTTTTTTTCCAGCTTTTCAACTTTTTTTTTTCTTTTTTTTTCAATATGTAGTGCACTTCCCTATGCTCCAACATCAAGCTCAGCTAAAAAGATAAAGAGCATGACTAGCTCATGGTGATCAAGCACAACTCGCCTATGCTTCCACTAAATTCTCCTGAGCCACTCTCTCCCCCACACTTAAACTTTTGTCCATCTCGGGCAAAATACTCATCATGTAACATCCAATATTCCACATTCAAAAGAACAATGAGGAAGAAATGACATGATGTAGGAATAAAAAGACAATAGAATGAATGATGAAAATGGCATGGCATATGATAAGAAAATTATTTGAATAACATGTGACAACGAAAGTAGTAAAGGGAAATAAGTGAGATTGCCTTCATAGTAATCATGCAAACCTATGGTTGTGTGGTCTCGAAAGAATCAAAGCAAGTTCTAGAGTTACAATAACCACAAGTGCACCACACTCAAGCAATAAAAACAAGCACAATCCTCACTAGGAATGAAAAAAATCATCTCAATCTATCAACACAGAATCCATCACCAAGTAGTAACCACATGCAATCAAATAATCCATTCAAGTCAATAAATCCCAAAATTCGACAATCAAATTTAACTAACTTTCATGACTTCTAAGAAGATATAAAGGAATGCATAGGAAATTTATTTCAAAACCCGATAAAAGAAAAACTCAACAACCAAAACTTAACAACTAAAACAAAAACAAATGAAGTAAAAGAAACATATATACAAAGGAAAAGAAAAGAGGTAAGTTGGAGCAAACTCCCCTGAGGTCCTGGCAGTGGAGTGCTCTGAAAGAAATCCTGTCTCGGTGGTTGGAGAAGATTCAGTGTAAGCATCCATGCCGGAAGTGGGATGGACAGAATGGGGGTGAGCGCTTTCATGGTATCATCAGAATAGGTCCATGTCGCTCCCTCCAATATGATCGCCGCATCATATGTAATCTCTGGTGGCTGAGAGGCGATTGAAAAAGTGTCCTATTGCATATGTTGTTAGGCCCTGCATCATCAAAATTCTTGGAGTCTTCAGCTCAAATAGGAGTGTCCAGTTTGAGGGAAAAATTCAGCTATCCATCACTCCTAGGCCATGCTGGCAGTTCTGAGCATTGATATCTAGCAGTTGCTCCTCTTCTTCAGAACAAACGTACTCTAAGGAATCAGGAAGATGATCTAACTGCATATCCTGTGGTTGCACAACTGAAAGATGTAACTCTGAAGGTACTACCTCCTTTACAACATCATTTACAATATAATTGCAAATAGGAGAAGCTGGCAACCCACTAACATCTGACACAGCAGTAACTTCATCAATATTTATGCATGCAACATTATCTACAATAATTTCACAAGTAGGAGTAGTTGACAACACACTAGAATCATCTGCAATAATATCTGGTCCAACAACAACATCAATAATTTCACATGTATGAGTATCAACAGTATAATCACAGCACAAAGAATCATAGGAGTCCTATGGAGCAGCTGGATCATATACATGTCTATCACTCACTCCACAATCCATCTCCATAAGCGCGTCGATATCCATAAAAATGGTCTCTGACGGAGGCTGAAAGAATCCTTGTGCTTGAATCTGCTGGTTGATAGATGATGCAATTTGATTTAACTGAGTCTGCAAGTTATGTAACTTTTGTTGTCGTTGCTGATGACTATCGTTCATTTGTTGCTGATATTGATGTAGAAATGATGCTAGTTTTTCTAGTGTCTCTGTATTTTCTTGACTGGGACCAGGGGTTTCTTCACAGTGACTTGATTGATCTCCCCAACTAGGCATGTAAGTATCAATAGACGGTGGGGGTAGATAGCACTGAGACTGCTCAGGGGTGTACTGTTGTGTGTTCCCATACATGAAATCTGAATTGAAATTATATGTACCAAAAAATGAATTATACCTATCCTATTGGTAAGGATGATAATACTGATGATCAAGCTGATGATATGGAGGCTGGTACTGATAATATTGATGTTTAGGTTGATAATACTCTTGTTGTCCAATGCCTGAATAGTAAGCATCATTGAGATCTCCAAATGGCTGATAATACAAATCCATGTTGCAAGAGATTCCTAGTCTTTCCTGAAAAACTAACAAACACAATCAAAAGACACAGGAAATAGACATGACCAAGTACATGGATATGCAAGAAATAAAAGAATACAACCCTAAACACAAGTTTTTGAATTTTTATTTTTTTTTTTAGAAAAATTGACAAACAATCCTAAGCCTACCAAGCATCATTACACTCCCCGGCAACGACGACAAAATTTGGTAAGCGGTATTTGTCGTGGTACCATTTCAAATTAATTACCGAATCACCTAACTACACTAATATAGCATAGTGGATGACCCGGATCGTTTCCCAACGAGTGTAATCGACAGAATAGTAAACTTAGGATTTCTAATTATTGCTTGGGTTTTCTATTGAAGATTGGGGGTTTTGGGTTTTAAAGGGCTAATCCTACCAAATGAAAGACAATGCAAGAAAATTAAGCTCTAATTTAACTAAACTACGAGTGCGATGAAATTAAAAGAAACCTAAACTAAGCATTCAAACAAGAAAGTGCATGAATTTAAATATGCAGAATAACATAAGAGTAAAACATAACATGAAATTAAATCTAAACTAACCAACTACAACCTAATTACTCTAAGAGACATTTCACCAAACACTTTGTAAGCATGAAACAAATTAAACTAATTAAGTGCAAATCTAAACATGTAAGGAATTTTGATTACAACCATTCATCACAAACTAAACGGATAAACAATCAAACACATCAATATTGGAAAACTTGCAGTAGGATTCTGAAATTGGAGCTAGAAGAGCTGTCAAAAATGCGCTGGAATTGAGAAGCTGCCGGAAATGCGCTGGAATTGAGAAGCTGCCGGCGGTTGGGAAGAAGCTGATGGTGGATAGAGTGGCTGGCCAGAAGCTGGAAACTCAGAGCTTCCGGCAGTTGTGAAGCTTCTACCGGAGTGAAATGGATGGAGCTGGAGCTGGAATTGGACTGCCGACGCTGTGGATGACACCTCCGATCGGAGGTGGAGGTTGGCTATGCGTTGGGCGAACGACGGTGAAACGAGCGAAAATGGTGTCTGCCGGCGGTAGAGGAAATGGAGGGACCCGATCACCGGAGAAGAAGGGGATCCCCTTCCTCTTTGGTGACCGGCGAGGGGGGAGATGAGCACGACTGAAGGAGAGGGCATCGACATTTGTCGCGTGCGGGAAGAAGAGTGAAGCTGACTACTCCAAA
Source organism: Wurfbainia villosa (assembly GCA_025175895.1). NCBI lineage: Eukaryota > Viridiplantae > Streptophyta > Magnoliopsida > Zingiberales > Zingiberaceae > Wurfbainia > Wurfbainia villosa. The sequence continues at coordinate 26,955,532 of CM046000.1, read as the reverse complement.
TGTGCGATGAAGGAGAAATTAAATGAATTTTTGTAGCCGTCCGATCCAAGTAACTTTCAATCCCAGCCATCCATTAAACCTAGGTTTTGATTGCCTTGATTAATCCATTAATGGGATGTGCATCCAACGGCTCAGATTCTTCGGAATTTGAATGAACGGATCTTCCACATCTGAAGGGATAATCACGATCGGTCGAATCTAGATGAAGGGCTCAGATGTACAGATCAATATGTATGGACATGATCTCTCCAGATCTGGGTAAATGGCTTAGATCTGATCTCTTGATTAAGTTGCCCTCAAACATGATGAAAGGTCCAGATTTATCCAGCTTAAAATATCCTTCCAGCCCTAGATGAAGCCATATTTGATCCAACTCGAGTCTAATCCATTGGCTCATCTCAATCTCCTACAAATAAGGACAAAATTTTCATATAAGTCTAGAATTTAGGAGAATTTACAATAAGGTCAAAAAATATATCCAACTCATAAAACATGTAAATAATCGATAAATAAACACACGAGAGAATTAAAACAGTGATATTAAGGACCAAAATAACCTAACAAAATGGTAGTTATCAGCAAGGGAAAGTCGAAGTCTTGAGTACTTGGCATGGAAAGTCCAAGCATAGGTCATGGCAAGGGAAAGTCCAAGCTTGAGTCTTGGCAATTGGAAAGTCTAACATGGGTTGGCATGGAAAGTCCAAGCAGGGGTCTTGGAAAGGGAAAGTCCAAGCTTGAGTCTTGGCAAATGGAAAGTCCAATATGGGTTGGCAAGAAAAGTCCAAGTCATGGGTACTTGGCAATTGGGAAGTCCAAGGGTTGATATTGGTAGCGTAAAATCCAAGCGGGAGTCTTGGCAGCATAAGTCCAATGGTTTGACTGCGTAAAGTCCAAGCGTGTGTCTTGGTAGCGTAAGCCCAAATGTGTCTTGGCAGTATAGACCAACTTAGATTTCGAAATTAAATTTCACTCGAAACAACGTGAAATGTTGATTCTTAAAAACCTCCCTTGGAAGTTTCGGCCATGCCCATGCTTATATTTACAAATGATCTTCCATGCCATGCTATATATATATATGATGTTGATATGATGATAGTTAGACTTTGTGTTAGTATGGTTGAGTGTTTGATTCTTAAAAACCTCCCTTGGAAGTTTCGACCATGTCCATGTTTAGGTTTACTAATGATCTTCCATGCCATGATATATATATATATATATATATATATATATATATATATATATATATATATATATATATATATATATATATGATGTTGACATAATGATAGTTAGACTTTGTGTTAGTATGTTTGAGTGTTTGAATCCTTAAAACCTCCATTAGGGGTTTCGGCCAAGACCAAGAATTAAGGTTAGGAAGAAATTCCATGCCCCTCTATGGTTTCTAAGAATTCCCCATGATAGGTAGTATGTGATGGTATTGGTTATCATCCTTAAAACAAGCTTATGCTTACTAATGATCTTCCATGCTTACTAATGATCTTCCATGCCATGATATATATGTATATGATGTTGACATGATTATAGTTAGACTTTGTGTTAGTATGTTTGAGTGTTTGAATCCTTAAAACCTCCATTAGGGGTTTTGGCCAAGACCAAGAACTAGGGTTAGGAAGAAATTCCAAGCCCCTCTATGGTTGCTAAGAATCCCCCATGTTAGGTAGTATGTGATGGTATTGGTTATCATCCTTAAAACATGCTTATGCTTACTAATGATCTTCCATGCCATGATGTATATATATATATATATATATATATATATATATATATATATATATATATATATATATATATATATATATATGTATATATATATATGATGTTGACATGATGATAGTTAGACTTTATGATAGCAAGATTTGTATATGCCACTACCTTATGTCCATGTTAATTGTTCTAATGTATGCTTACGTTATGCTCATTGCGTCATGATGTACACGCTTATGTTTCATGTCCACTAGGGCACACCTACGTTATGCATGGCTTAAGTATGTATGATGAAATGCCTAAGAGATGCTTCCCTATGAATGGGGACTAAGTGCACTCTTTATGTTATGATAAGGAATATGATATGCTATTTTACTTTTGTATGGTTTGTACTGGACCCTAGCAAGGTCCATGGGATGGGCTCCTACGTGCCCCTAGGTTGACGGTCATAGTACGGACCTAGTACGGGATGAGCTCCTACGTTGCCCCTAGGTCGACAGTCGTAGTACGGGCCTAGTACCCTAGTAGGTTCGGGATTAGCTACCTCATATCTATTTAGGGATGCGTGCAAAATAATGTATGTGGTACAATGCCGGGTCCTCATGTTGAGATTTATGTTTAAGTACCTATAAAATATATGTTTTCAAAGAACATCTTGCATATACCCATTTAATGTCTAAGCGATTATTATGTTTTTATGAATTCTAGTCCTTTGTTCCTAAATGATCATGTCACGACCTTTATATGAATGCTATGCCTTTATGTTGTCTAGATGAACATGTCACTACTCTATGTCTAATCCCTGATGTATGGCTTTTGTGAGTAGGAAAGGATCTTACTAAGCCTATGTGCTTATAGTTTCATGTTTCCCTTGTACTGTAGAAAAGGATAAAGAATGACTAAACTAAAGGGAGCAACAGGTGGGGCAAAGTGTGTGTGGCAGTGGCATGGTGGAAGAGATCTGTTTTATGTTCCAAGACTTATGCATGTTTTAAAGTTTTGCATGTTAGTTGCTAAGAGTTGATCACTACTTGATGTTTTGATGGTTGCTACTTGGTGTTAACTTAGACTTGTTTTGAAGGTTTATACTTGATGTGAAACTATACTCGTTTAGTTTTATGAAACCTTGGCATGTTAAGCACTTGATTTAGTTAAAGAATTGCTAAGAACCTTCTTACCCTGATTAAATTGTTAAGTGATAGAGAACGATGTACCTAGATGATACTTTGAATTCCTCATTGATGTCCATGAACTCTATACTTGTATTTAGGCTCTTATAACTCCATTATGTTGATTATCATGGACTTGAACCAAGTAATGTCCTTTATGAAATGATTATGCATGTTTAGTAGGCCACCTCCAACTCATAGTATACTATAAGTTACAGTTAAAAGAGCATGTAAAGTATGGCAGAAAGAAAAGCTTTAACCAATTATACCCATGCATGTTAAGCATACTCCCCTGAGGTAAATGTTCACTTGTTACATAGTTAAGAATGTAGAGATATTTGCATGGTTGAAGGTAAATGCATGTTCAATTTTTTTAAGTTTAAATTCTTCCGCTGTATATGCACGTATGTATGTTTGCGTCGCGCTGCCCTTCCTTCCCCTCTAGATTACAAGAAGGGCGGGCGTGACAGGTTGGTATCAGAGCAGGTCTGCCTTTCCACTACACACACATCAAGCTTCTATCCTGCCGCTCCAAGTAAGAAATTCTATGCCTACTCTATTTCTTTTATGTATGATAAGGAATGGTTTTAGTTTAAATATGCATGAATATATGTATGATAATCTTATTCTAGTCTTATTATAATATATGAAGATAAGCATGGCTGGAAGACGCAGTAATAGAGTCGATGAGACAGTACCCCCACCTGATCTTATGCATGTGGTTACTAAACTACCAGGGTAGCCCCTGATAGAGAAATTGAATTTGAGATCGAATTGATTCCTGGTACTAACCCGATCTCTAAAGCACCTTACCGTATGGCGCTGGCTGAATTGAAGGAACTTCAGGGACAGCTATAGGAGTTACTCGACAAGGGACTTATACGCCCAAGTCACTCTCCATGGGGAACTCCAGTACTATTGGTAAAGAAGAAAGATGGGTCTATGCGGATGTGCATAGACTACCGAGCGCTAAATAATGTGACAATAAAAAACAGGTACCCTTTACCACGGATTGATGACCTGTTCGACCAGTTAAAGGGTGCCACCATCTTCTCTAAGATTAATCTGAGGTCTGGCTATCATCAAGTGAAAGTGAAACCAGATGATATACCGAAGATGACTTTCCGAACAAGATACAGACATGAGTTCGTAGTTATGCCTTTTGGAGTGACAAATGCACTTGCTATGTTCATGGATCTGATGAATCGGGTATTCTCAGCATTACTCGACAAATTTGTGATCGTTTTCATCGATGATATCCTGATATATTCAAGAACCCAAGAAGAGCACGCCGAACACTTGAATATGGTATTGTAGATTCTTCAGGAAAAGCAGCTGTATGTAAAGTTCTCCAAATGTGAGTTCTGGCTCGATCAAGTATCATTTTTGGGTCACGTTATATCCAAGCACGGAGTGATGGTAGATCCAATAAAGATTGAAGCCGTGAGTAACTGGAACAGGCCAAGGAATGCCAGCGAAATCAGGAGCTTCCTCGGGCTAGCAAGCTACTACAGGAAGTTTGTAGAGGACTTCTCTAGAATTGCAGCCCCTATGATAGTTCTCACTAAAAAGAACAAAAAGTATGAATGGACGGACGCCTGCGAGAAGACTTTCACGGAATTGAAAAGGAGACTGACCAATGCTCCAATCCTTACTCTTCTGGACAGTAACGAAGGCTTCGACATGTACAACGATGCTTCTAAGTTGGGGCTCAGAGCTGTACTCATGCAGAATGGCAAGGTCATTGCCTACACCTCTAGACAACTCAAGGAACATGAAAGGAATTATCCCACTCATGATCTAGAGCTAGCAGCTGTGGTCTTTGCTCTCAAAACATGGAGGATTATCTATATGGAGCTCAGTGTAGGATTTATATAGATTACCAGAGTCTAAAATATTTCTTCACACAGAAAGACCTAAACATGAGACAACACAGATGGCTCGAGCTAGTCAAGGACTATGACTGCGAGATCTTCTACCATCCAGGAAAAGTGAACAAAGTGGCCGATGCACTCAGCAGGAAGTCCTGTGCCACCTTGATGTCTCTATCGGTATTATCTCGGCCCCTAGAAAGGGAAATTATGTGTTACGGGGTTGAAATCATTTCCGAACAGCTTTCTACCATGATGATAGCACCGATGCTATTCGACGATATATTAGAAAAGCAAGCCTGTGACCCAAGCATCCAAAGGATCAAGCAAGAGGTCCTAGAAGGAAAGGATGATGGATTTTGTATCACTGACAGTCGAGTACTATACCTCAGGGATCGCTTATGTATTTCTGACGATCCAGAGTTACAGAAGAGGATATTTGAGGAAGCTCATGGAACACCCTATGCGATGCATCCTGGATCCACCAAGATGTACCAAGATCTGAAAGGGAAATTCTGGTGGTTCGGTATGAAAAGAGATGTTGCTCAGTATGTCAGTACCTGCCTAACCTACCAGAGGGTTAAAGCAGAACACCAGAGACCTGGAGGAGCACTGCAGCCAATCCAAATTCCAAAATAGAAATGAGAAGATATTTCTATGGATTTCATCTCAGGACTACCCAAAATGACGAACAGATATGATGCTATATGGGTGATCGTGGACAGATTGACGAAGTTTGTCCACTTCTTAGCAATCAAGATGACCTACTCAACTGAGCAGCTGGCTCAATTATATGCTAGGGAAATTATCAGACTACATGGGATTCCTAAGACCATCATTTCTGATAGAGATGGTCACTTTATTTCCCATTTCTGGGAATGTGTTTAGAAGGCCCTTGGCACAAAGCTATTATTCAGTACTGCCTTTCATCCTTAGACCGACGGACAGACAGAAAGGGTGAACCAAGTACTAGAGGATATGTTATGAGCTTGCGCCTTGGATTTCAAAGGGAGCTGGTGCCGATACTTATGCTTGGTAGAATTCGCCTACAATAATAGCTACCAAGCTACTATTGGAATGACGCCCTACGAGGCTCTATATGGGAGGAGATGTAGATCTCCTATATGCTGGTACGAGGGTGGTGAAAAGAAGGGGATGAGACTCCAAACAGATTTCATTGACGACACCACCCGAGCTATACAGAACATCAGCTAAAGAATTGAAACTGCTCAGAGCCGGCAAAAGAGCTATGCGGATATGTGGCATAGACCGTTGGAATTCGAAGTCGGGGATTCGGTATTCCTCAAGGTAGCCCCTATGAAGGGAGTGATGAGATTCGGAAGGAAGGGTAAGCTGAGTCCGCGCTATGTGGAACCGTATCAGATACTAAAGAGAGTCGGCAAGGTAGCTTACGAGCTAGAGCTGCCTCAAGAGATGTCGGCTATTCACAATGTGTTCCACATTTCGATGCTCAAGAAGTGCATTTCTAGTCCATACCAAGTGATTGAGCCACAAACAGTGCAAGTTCAAGGGGACCTAAGTTATGAAAGTTGGCCTATCTATTGGTGCAATCGACCCAGGTCACGATTGACCAGACTCGAGTTTGACTCGAGTGATGTTTTGATGTTTGACAAAGGGATTTGACAAAGTGGTTTGGCATTGGTGTTTGACATTAATGTCGGTTAATATGTTGGGGAGATTGTTGGAGCAATCGACCCGGGTCATGTTTGACCGGACTCGAGTTTGACTCGAGGAAGACCTTAATGGTTGACTAGGGTTGACCATGTGATTTTGGAAAGTCCAAGCATGGGTCTTGGCAAGGTAAAGTCCAAGTCATGGGTACTTGTCATGGAAAGTCCAAGTGGGACACTTGGCAATTGGGAAGGTCCAAGTCTTGTGTACTTGGCATGAGAAGTCCAAGCATGGGTCTTGGCAAATGAGAAGTCCAAGCATGGGTCTTGGCAAATGGAAAGTCCAAGCATGGGTCTTGGCATGGAAAGTCCAACATGGGTTGGCAAGGGAAAGTCCAAGCTTGAGTCTTGGCATTTGGAAGTCCAAGGGGATTGATATTGGCAGCGTAAAGTCCAAGCGGAGTCTTGGCGACGTAAGTCCAATGTGCCTTGGCGGTGTAGACACCGTTAGCATGACATAGCCGACGGAAGCACCTGGAGGCTAGTGCGATGGATGAACAAGTCATGGATGACTTGGAGGGATCTGAGAGGCGTGAGGCTGATGGAGGTGGCTAGAAGGCTTAGGTCTAGGCTAAGGGTGGTCTAGCAAGTATGGGGACACCATACTTGGGTTAAAACCTCATTATTGAGGTTGACAGTCGACTGCTGGGTTGGATCAGTCATTTGGGCTTCATTTGTAGGCAAACAGAGGCGAGGCATGCTCGACCAGCGCCTCGACTGGAGGCCAATCGAGGCGTCGCCTCGACTCGACTCGACTCGACGGTCTGGAAGGAGGCTCAAAGGCGAGGTGCACTCGACCAGTGCCTCGTCTGGAGGTACAGTCGAGGCGGTGCCTCAACTGGAGGACGCGACTAGCGCCTCGACTCGTTCCAACAGGTATGAAAATGACGACACAGAAGCAAGGTGGCTCGATTGGTGCCTCAATCGGTCTCGGGGCCGAGGCGGCGCCGATCGGCCGAGTCGAGCGATCGCTAAGGGATGGAAGTCGATCGCTAGTTCACCGCGACGCAGACGCTCCATAGCCGATCGGGCGATTACGCTACCGGGCAATGATCGCTAATGTTGGCGGCCGATCGCTAAGAGATCCGTTGGAGTTTTTCCAGCGTGGATCGAGCCGTTGTCTCATGACAACAGTGGCATCAGTTGACTGGTGACTTATGGCAGTCGACTGATAGGCAGAAATCCAGGTCACGCGCAAGGATAAAAGGAGCTCGACGGGAGGATTTTTGGCAATGGTTTTTTGAGCATCTTTGGGGCGATTTGTTGCTGCAAATCAGAGTCTCCAAGGCCACTCTTCAAGCAACCAAAAGCAAGCAATCCAAAGCATTTGTAAAGTGTTTTCTTTACTTGTATTGCATTATTCTTCATTGTATTTGCTTGTTGCTTTTAGATTATTGTTGTAATCTATTGTAAGAGGTTTCTCCACCTCCGACTTGTGTCGAGAAGGAGTATTTGTGATTAGTGAGTGCGTGTGCATCACTAGGGCTCTTTAGAGCTTGATCCGTGGAGTAGGAACCGTTCGGTTCCGAACCACGTTATATCGTGCGTGTTGTGATTGTATCTTGTGTTTGTATTTGTTATTGTTTATTCCGCTGCGTACTAACAAGATTGTAGACAAGCAACGCGAACGAATTCCATCTACGTATGAATTCAACGCTATTCACCCCCCCTCTAGCGCCGTCAAATCTCCAACACTATCCAGATACTAGACTGAGAAGTCAAAAGACTAAGGAATAAAGAGGTGCCCTTATTGAAGGTCCTGTGGCAAAGTCAACGGTAAGAAGAAGCCACTTGGGAACGCGAGGAGGACATGAAACAGAAGTATCCAGAGTTGTTCTAAGTTTCGAGGATGAAACTTTTAAAAGGTATGAAGGAATGTAACACCCGTAAAATTCCTAGCAAATTTTATAATAATTTTTGCATGATTAGAATGGGCTTTTATGTGGGCTTTTTCAAAAAAAAAAAAAAGAGAATAGAGCCAAAAAGGATGCATGGCCAAGGTTCGAACCCCGAACCTCCAAGCAGGTAGCTAAACCTTAGGATGCATGTGATAACCAGAAGCCCAGCAGGGGTGTGCTGTTAGAAGGGTAAGGGAAAGGTTAGATAAGGGTAGGTGAGGCGAAGGGACACCTTCACTTAGAATAAATAAGAGTAAGTGAAGAGGCAAGGGAACAACAAGTCACTTTCTTCTTCCTTCTTCTTCCTCCGCCGAACCCACTCCATCTCCTTCTTCCATTTTCGAAAACTCAAGGAGAAAAAAGGAGGCTTTGTCTTGGCACCAAGGGTATATTTCTTATAGTGAACCAAGCGAGAGGATGTAAGTAATCCCCTCGCCTATAGTACAAGTTGTTTTGAGTGTTTGATTCTTAAAAACCTCCCTTGGAAGTTTCGGCCATGCCCATGCTTATATTTACAAATGATCTTCCATGCCATGCTATATATATATATGATGTTGATATGATGATAGTTAGACTTTGTGTTAGTATGGTTGAGTGTTTGATTCTTAAAAACCTCCCTTGGAAGTTTCGACCATGTCCATGTTTAGGTTTACTAATGATCTTCCATGCCATGATATATATATATATATATATATATATATATATATATGATAGTTAGACTTTGTGTTAGTATGTTTGAGTGTTTGAATCCTTAAAACATCCATTAGGGGTTTCGGCCAAGACTAAGAATTAAGGTTAGGAAGAAATTCCATGCCCCTCTATGGTTTCTAAGAATTCCCCATGATAGGTAGTATGTGATGGTATTGGTTATCATCCTTAAAACATGCTTATGCTTACTAATGATCTTCCATGCCATGATATATGTGTATATGATGTTGACATGATTATAGTTAGACTTTGTGTTAGTATGTTTGAGTGTTTGAATCCTTAAAACCTCCATTAGGGGTTTCGACCAAGACCAAGAACTAGGGTTAGGAAGAAATTCCAAGCCCCTCTATGGTTGCTAAGAATCCCCCATGTTAGGTAGTATGTGATGGTATTGGTTATCATCCTTAAAACATGCTTATGCTTACTAATGATCTTCCATGCCATGATGTGTGTGTATATATATATATATATATATATATATATATATATATATGATGTTGACATGATGATAGTTAGACTTTATGATAGCAAGATTTGTATATGCCACTACCTTATGTCCATGTTAATTGTTCTAATATATGCTTACGTTATGCTCATTGCGTCATGATGTACACGCTTATGTTTCATGTCCACTAGGGCACACCTACATTATGCATGGCTTAAGTATGTATGATGAAATGCCTAAGAGACGCTTCCCTATGAATGGGGACTAAGAGCACTCTTTATGTTATGATAAGGAACATGATATGCTATTTTACTTTTGTATGGCTTGTACCGGACCCTAGCAAGGTCCATGGGATGGGATCCTACGTGCCCCTAGTGTTGGTAACTCATGCTTCTCGGAGGCTCATTGGCTCCCATGTCCCCGGATTAAAATTTTCACTAATGAAAACTAATCCGGGTGGGATGAGTTTCCTAAGCTCAACCAATTCGTCGTCGTGCTAACGACTTGAGCGATCGCTTGAACAAACTAGTTGTTCAAGCAACAACACTCTTCTAGTCGGTTAGCCACGGAAGAGACGACGAACGGATCGCCGGTTTTTGTGTTTATCTTCGGGGTCCATGATTATACAAATACATACAAATGTAAACTAGTATAATCAACACATACAAACATATAAATAAGAACATGCAAAGATCAATAATAAAACTTGTAAAAGTTTTATACCTCTCGATCTTCTATCGTATGTCCTAACCTCCTTGTAGACTCCATGTGGGCGAAGATCCTCCACAAGTTGAAGCTTCCTAGATCTCCTTCAATCCAAAGAAAGAAGAACTCTCCTTTCCTTCTTGCTTGAGCCAACCACCAATTCACAAAGAATTGATGCCGTCAGCCCCAAGAATGGAGAGAACAAAATGGAAACAACCAAGGAACCGAACAAGGGACAAACCCTTGCTCCTAATGCCGCCGGCCAAGAGAAAAAGAAGAGGAGAAGAGGAATAGGTTGAGCGCCGACCAAGGTAGAGGGAAGAGATCTAGGAGCCGACCACACCCTAAGAAGAAGAAGAAGAGATCCTCTCCTCTAGTTGCCGCCCACTTTCCCCTCCAAAACCTAGCCGCCCAACCAAGGAAAGGAAAGCTCTAGGGTTTCTTGCCACCCACTAATGGAAGGCCAAACCCTAGTTTCCAAAACCAACCTCTAACTCTTATTCCTTTGCCGCCCAACCTATAGAGCCTTATTTATAGAGTTAGGCTTAAGCCTCCTTTAATCTCCACCGTCGGATCTAGGGATTTAATCTCCACCGTCGGATCTAGGGTTTCATCCCAACCGTCGGATATAGGGTTTCATCCCAACCGTCGGATCTAGGGTTTTATCCCAACCGTCGGATCTAGGGTTTCATCCCAACCGTTGGATCTAGGGTTTCATCCCAACCGTCGGTTCTAGAGATTTAATCTCCACCGTCGGATCTCAAGATTTAATCTCAATCGTCGGTTCTAGGGATTTAATCTCAACCGTCGGTTCTAGAGATTTAATCTCCACCATCGGATCTAGAGATTTAATCTTAATTGTCGATTCTAGGGATTTAATCTCAACCGTCGGTTCTAGAGATTTAATCTCCACCGTCGGATCTAGAGATTTAATCTTAATCGTCGGTTCTAGAGTTTTGTTTTACATCCTTGGATCTAGAACTTCATGAGGATTATATTAGGCTACGATAGGGACCATGTGGAGGAGTTGGATCTTGGCCACCCGATCGATCGGAACCACACAAACTTGATCCATCAATGATGTTCCATTCCACTAGAGGATCATCATTGAATTACCTCACCAACCCCCATAAATTAATATGGGCTCCATATATTATTTGTACATCCATCTCCCCGTGTTTAAGATATCTAATGTCCGTCAATTGATTGATTTACTAACCATCAATCAATTAACATCTAACTCCTTGAGTAGTACCACTCAACCTTATCATCATGTTGACTAAGTCAACCTGCAGGGTTTACATGATGAACCTTATGAGCTCCTCAAGGGGACATCATCAACCTAATATATAGGACACGGTTTCCTCCTATAATCAACGACACACCATGTAAATAATATCATTTCCCAACTTACTGGGCATATTGATTTAAACCATAGAAATCTCACCCTCTGGTAAATCAAAGAAATAAATACTAAGTACATGTGCCCGTTATTATATCGGGATTAAGAGCATGTACAACATAATATCCGAGGTCCGATTCAATTATGTAGTCAGCAATAAATTGAATCACCTCTATGTCGGTCCTGCTCAATACACCTAAGTGTACTAGTGTAACTCTATGTTCAAGACAAAACAATACCAAGCTACACTACAACCATGCCAATAGTTTGTCCAAAACCATCTTGGTTGTGAGCCTCTACTTATATTCTACAAGGAACTGATAACATGATCTTCTGTGCCACACCAAGCACCATGTTATCTACAATGTAAAATATTAGACAATATGCACACATATAATAAATATAAAGTGCAAACAATGATCATGTGATTCTTATTTCAAAATAAAATGTCCATACAAAAAGAGCTAGGCTTTCAGTATACATTCCAACAATCTCCCACTTATACTAAAAGACTATGCTGTCATCATACTGCCATACATCTGATCCCCATGTCCTCCACATGCCTATCAAACGCTTTCGCTGGAAGGGCCTTAGTGAATGGATCCGTCAGGTTATCCTCTGATGCAATCTTGGCGACAGCTACTTCTCCTCGCTTTATGATTTCTCGTATCAGGTGGTACTTGCGCTCTATGTGTTTACTCGCCTTATGGGCTCATGGTTCCTTCGAGTTTGCAACTGCACTACTGTTATCACAATAAATTGTGATAGTTCTGGGCAAACCAGGAATCACATCCAAGTCCATCAAGAAGTTCCTGAGCCATACAGCTTCCTTGGCTGCCTCAGAGGCTGCCACATACTCAGCTTCCATGGTAGAGTCCGCCACGTATTTCTGCTTGACACTCCTCCATACTATGACTCCACCTCTAAAAGTAAACACAAACCCCGAGGTAGACTTACTCTTGTCCCTATCTAATTGGAAATCCGAATCCGTGTAACCCACAGGGACTAATTGATCTGTCCGGTAAACCAGCATATAATCCCTAGTCCTTCTCAGGTACTTCAATATATGCTTTACCGCAGTCCAATGTCCCTATCTAGGATTACTCTGATATCTGCTAACCATGCCCACAACAAAGAAGATATCTGGTCTCGTACATAGCATAGCATACATGAGGCTTCCTACTGCCGAAGCATAAGGAACCGCCTTCATCTCTTCTATCTCCTTTGATGTTTTAGGACACATCTCTTTAGATAAAGGAACTCCATGCCTGAAAGGTAGAAAACCCTTCTTGGAGTTCTGCATGCTAAAACGAGCTAGGACCATGTCTATGTATGAAGCTTGAGATAAGCACAACATCCTTTTCTTGCGATCCCTTATAACTTTGATCCCAAGGATGTGTCCCACTTCTCCCAAGTCCTTCATGTCAAACTGTTTGGACAACCATACCCTTACGTCTGATAACACTTTGATATTGTTGCCAACTAACAAAATATCATCTACGTATAGTACAAGAAATACCACTACGTTTCCGTCACATCTTTTGTATACACATGGCTCATCCGGACTTTGAATAAATCCATATGACTGGATTACCTCATCAAAATGGATGTTCCAAGATTTGGAAGCTTGCTTCAATCAATAAATGGACCGATTAAGCTTACACACTAGATGCTCTTTGCCTTTAGCAATGAATCCCTCTGGTTGCCGCATATAGATGTTCTCCTCAAGACTTCCGTTAAGGAAAGCTGTCTTGACATCCATCTGCCAAATCTCATAATCCATATGAGCAACTATAGATAAGAGAATCCGGATAGACTTAAGCATAGCTACTGGCGAAAAAGTCTCCTCATAATCGATACCCTCTTTCTGAGTATACCCTTTTACAACAAGCCTAGCTTTGAAGGTCTCAACCTTCCCGTCTACTCCTCTCTTTCTCTTGTAGATCCACTTGCATCCAATGGCTTTCACACCATCGGGTGGTTCTACTAGCTCCCAGACATGATTAGAATCCATAGATTCTATCTCTGAATTCATCGCTCTTTGCCAAGATACCACATCTCTATCTTGGATTGCCTCGTCATATGTCCAGGGATCAGGTTCATGTTCGCCAGGGACCAAATCAGAAGATTCTCCCAAGAACATGAATCTCTCGGGTTGTCTAACAACCCTCCCACTACGACGAGGTGCCTCCTGTGTATGCTCTGTGACATGCGGTGCAGTGACTTATGGTATCTCTTCTTGTACCGGTGGTACTGAAGTCGGGACTTCCCCTATCAACTCCTCAAGAATAATCCTACTCATGGGCTTGTGGTTCATCACATAGTCCTCCTCTAGAAATCTGGCATTCGTACTCACGATCACCTTCTGATCTCTAGGATTATAAAACAAACCACCTTTTGTTCCTTTAGGGTACCCCACGAACATGCACACTTCTGTACGAGGTTCCAACTTACTAGCATCAGCCTTCAGCACATGTGCTGGACTACCCCAAATCCGAATATGTCTTAGACTAGGCTTTCGCCTAGTCCACAATTCTGTGGGAGTAGAAGGTACTGACTTAGATGGAACCAAGTTCAGAATGTGTGCTGCCGTTTCCAGAGCAAACCCCCAGAATGAATCAGGTAACTCAGAATAACTCATCATCGATCTGACCATCTCCATAAGAGTCCTATTCCTTCGCTCCGCCACACCATTCTGCTGGGGTGTGCTAGGTGCGGACAATTGGGATTGAATCCCAGCCTCTGATAAGTAACTCCTAAACTCTCCCAAGAGGTACTCGCCACCACGATCAGATCGTAGTGTCTTAATACTTTTACCTTGACGGTTCTCCACATCAGCCTTGAATTCTTTGAATCTGTCAAAGCATTCAGACTTGTTGCGCATCAAGTAAATGTATCCATACCTTGAATAATCATCTATAAAAGAGACGAAGTATTCAAAGCCACCTCTAGCCTGGATAGACATAGGACCGCACAGATCAGAATGAACCAATTCTAACACATCTTTAGTCCTATACCCCTTGGCCTTGAAAGGCCTCTTGGTCATTTTACCTTCCAAGCAAGATTCGCAGGTTGGGAGATCCTCCACCACTAATGAACCCAAAGGTCCATCAGCTATCAACCTTTGAATTCTACTCAGGTTAATATGACCAAGTCTTAGGTGCCAAAGATATGTCTGGTTCATTTTCGAAGGTTCTTTTCTCTTATTGGACTTAGAAGATGAGTTATTCACTTCTATATGCATCGTGGGAGCTTTTGGTTCAAGAGTATACAAATTGCCAACCAATGTACCTGAACAGATAATCTCTCTATTTCTTTTTATAACAACTCTGTCATTAAAAGAAACAGAATATCCATCCATAAACAATTTAGAAACCGAAATCAAATTCTTTCTAAATGTAGATACATAAAGATAATTTCTCAAAACCAAAACTTTATTTCTATCAAATGATAAATAAACGTCTCCCACTGCAATAGCCGCTACCTTTGTAGCATTGCCCATGTAGACGGTAATTTCTCCTTTAGCTAGTCGTCGGGTTTCCTGGAACCCCTGCAAAGAATTGCAGATATGATCAGTGGCTCCCGTATCTACACACCAGGTACCGGTAGATAACACCACTAAACATGTTTCAACGACTAAGGCAGAAGATATACCTTTGTTCTGCTTAAGGTTGGGGAAGTCTTTCTTCCCATGTCTAGTCTGTTTACAAGTGAAGCACTTGCCTTTCGGCTTCTTCACTCCTCCCTGAGATCCTCCCACCACCTTTGCTCCACCTTGTTTCTTCTTCTTCTTGCCTTTCGGCTTAGAAGTAGAAACCTTCTGAGCAACCATGGCTTCTTGCCTAGTAGCTCGATTCTGGTATCCGAAAAGTTCCTTTTCCCCAGAATCATCCGCAGGCTTAGGAGGACACTCATCGACAATTAAGACACTATCCAAATTTCTTTTCCAATCAATATTATTTGGGTACAGTAAGTTTGTTTCCTTTAGCATCATAGTAAGTGGGTTGAAAGCCATTTGAAAATCATAAGAATCACAATGATCAAAATATTAGATTTCAAATATTATTGATTCCTCAAAACAATAAAATTCTGAAATCAACCAACACCTCAAAACACCGAGAATATCGCATGCCACGATAGTGTGGACGTATATGAATTCTACATTTGTAAGAGGAGGTTTTACCCATTAATTTTATTATCTTGTCAACCTTACTTTTTGACAAATAAAATTAATAGTTGGTTCCTCTTTGGCCCTACAAATAAAAGCAGTGACTCCGATGGGGAGGATACTTTTTATTTGCATCTAAGTGTGCACCATTACACGATACTAAGGGAATTATCTCGGATTATGTGCCTTACTAATGGGGAAGTACACACACTCCTAAATAATTTTCTATAACCATTATTTGACCTAGTGATCCGCAAACAAACTCATCCGATGGGGAGGAAGGCACTCAGAGACGACACGCAAGTTTGTTGCATCACACGTCAAATTGTAATGGAGGCCGCGGGAATTAATTAAAATATCCCTCTCCCACTTAGTAAATTGAAAATGAGGAATTTTCAAGCACACACAACATGCATATAAAACAAATCAGCAATAAATATGGAAAAAATAGAATTTTTTTCCAACTATTATGGCTTTGTTCTCCAATATGCGTCCCATCGTGTCGCCACCTCGTCCGCTCCACTTTTTCCCGTGCGCAAGTCACTAAAGCGATCCGAGCCGAGATAATCTATTTTAATTTACATCCATCGATCCTATACTCCACGAAGGAGTGTACAAATAATCTAGATCGAAAGTAAACTAAAATGATCGGCTAAACAATGCCGTATTTAATTACAAAAATTAAATACTAATCTAGCCTCGTCAACCCCGAGGATTCAAATGATATACATACAATCACACACAAACAATCACATACACACATATAGCCATAATAGTCGGATCTTATGCCTGCAACCAAAAAGTTAGCCTACGCACATCCTACTATTATCTGACGTACTCAATATATGATATGTGCATGAAAGTAACCGAATCCAAAACACACAAAACCGGAAACCGTGGCTCTGATACCAATTGTTGGTAACTCATGCTTCTCGGAGGCTCATTGGCTCCCATGTCCCCGGATTAAAATTTTCACTAATGAAAACTAATCCGGGTGGGATGAGTTTCCTAAGCTCAACCAATTCGTCGTCGTGCTAACGACTTGAGCGATCGCTTGAACAAACTAGTTGTTCAAGCAACAACACTCTTCTAGTCGGTTAGCCACGGAAGAGACGACGGACGGATCACCGGTTTTTGTGTTTATCTTCGGGGTCCTTGATTATACAAATACATACAAATGTAAACTAGTATAATCAACACATACAAACATATAAATAAGAACATGCAAAGATCAATAATAAAACTTGTAAAAGTTTTATACCTCTCGATCTTCTATCGTATGTCCTAACCTCCTTGTAGACTCCGTGTGGGCGAAGATCCTCCACAAGTTGAAGCTTCCTAGATCTCCTTCAATCCAAAGAAAGAAGAACTCTCCTTTCCTTCTTGCTTGAGCCAACCACCAATTCACAAAGAATTGATGCCGCCGGCCCCAAGAATGGAGAGAACAAAATGGAAACAACCAAGGAACCGAACAAGGGACAAACCCTTGCTCCTAATGCCGCCGGCCAAGAGAAAAAGAAGAGGAGAAGAGGAATAGGTTGAGCGCCGACCAAGGTAGAGGGAAGAGATCTAGGAGCCGACCACACCCTAAGAAGAAGAAGAAGAGATCCTCTCCTCTAGTTGCCGCCCACTTTCCCCTCCAAAACCTAGCCGCCCAACCAAGGAAAGGAAAGCTCTAGGGTTTCTTGCTGCCCACTAATGGAAGGCCAAACCCTAGTTTCCAAAACCAACCTCTAACTCTTATTCCTTTGCCGCCAAACCTATAGAGCCTTATTTATAGAGTTAGGCTTAAGCCTCCTTTAATCTCCACCGTCGGATCTAGGGATTTAATCTCCACCGTCGGATCTAGGGTTTCATCCCAACCGTCGGATCTAGGGCTTCATCCTAACCGTTGGATCTAGGGTTTTATCCCAACCGTCGGATCTAGGGTTTTCATCCCAACCGTCGGATCTAGGGTTTCATCCCAACCGTCGATTCTAGAGATTTAATCTCCACCGTCGGATCTCGAGATTTAATCTCAACCGTCGGTTCTAGGGATTTAATCTCAACCGTCGGTTCTAGAGATTTAATCTCCACCGTCGAATCTAGAGATTTAATCTTAACCGTCGGTTCTAGGGATTTAATCTCAACCGTCGGTTCTAGAGATTTAATCTCCACCGTCGGATCTAGAGATTTAATCTTAATCGTCGGTTCTAGAGTTTTGTTTTACATCCTTGGATCTAGAGCTTCATGAGGATTATATTAGGCTACGATAGGGACCATGAGGAGGAGTTGGATCTTGGCCACCCGATGGATCGGAACCACACAAACTTGATCCATCAATGATGTTCCATGTTAGGGCAATCTCTTGCCGTGATATGGTTTTGATGGTGTGGCAAAGGGTTTAAGTTAGTGTGTTATGTTTATTTGATATGTGCGTTGAAGTCGTGCAGGACTTAGTAATTCGCACATGGAGCCATGGCGAGTTTCACATCTCATGACTCGTGCCTTGAGTCGGTGAAGGATAGCTTTGCGGAAGCCGTGCGCTTGGAGCATCCGAGGGACCGCCGGACGAGAAGCTTGGGGTGAAACCGGAGGAAGTAGACTTCGAGGCAAGAGACGCGAAGGAGCATTGCGAGCCGCCGATCGCCGAGGACGTGGCCGAACGAAGAGAACTTCAAGGCGGCGACTCGAGAAATGAGAGTGAGCGATTGTAACCCGGGAGGGTAGCTCTTAGGTGAAACTTGGCGCATTTGGCCAAGTGTCGGATGGGTTTTTTCGACACCGATCGCGCATGGAATGGCGATCGCCGAGTCGAGTGTAGCTCGACCGGTATCCGATCGGGCCGGATTGTGGCGGATCGCTATAGGTTGGCGGTCGATCGCAAGACCATCACCGAATCGATGAAGGCGGCGATCGTAAATGGTTCGCCTGACCGGCTCGTAGCCGATCGCGGCCGATTACGGAGAGGTGGCGATCGGATCGGTGAGGTCCATCGATCGCCAAGTATACCTGGTTTACCTACGGTCGGCATCCGACGTGTTCGGAGGCCGTTGTAGTGGCGGGCATGATCGCTAAGGCCAAAGCGTGATCGATGGCGGCCAACGGGAAGAAATCAACCCTCTCTATAAAAAGAGAGGGTGTGGAGCTTTGTTGGGAAAATGCTTAAGTTCTAAACGACCATCCAAGTGCTCCACAAGATTTAAACTCCTTCTTTTAGCTTTCCTTCACATCTATTGTAAAAAAGAGTGTGCTTGATTGTAAAGGTTACCTCCACCTAGCTTGGTGCAAAGGAGAGGCCAATAGTGATTGGTTTGGCGGCGTGATTCACCGGGATTTAATTGGGTCGTGGATTAGCGGCGTAGCCGTGAACCACGTTATATTCCTTTGTTAGCATTGGTTTGTTTTGCTTTGTCTTTACTTGTTTTGTTTTATTATTCCGCTTGCGCTAACGATTGTGTAGACGAGCAAACGAACGAGCGAATTACGACGTCCAACGAACGAGGGCTATTCACCCCCCTCTAGCCGGCCATCCGATCTCCAACAAGTGGTATCAGAGCCAAGGAAAGCTTGTCGAGGACTAACCGCCACTACAAGCAACATTTAAAAATGGCCGGCTCCAACATCCACCCACCGAAGTTCGACGGCGAATTCTCTTGGTGGAAAAAGAGAATGGAGGTATTCTTCGAAACCGATTTTGAAATATTGTTAATTATGGAAAACGGTTTCGAGTTGCCTAGGAATGAAGATGGGGAGCCTTTGGAAAAATCGAGATGGAGCAAAAGACAAAGAGAAGAGTATTTGGCAAATTCAAAGGCCAAGCACCATCTATACAACGTACTCCCTCAACAAGAAGTCAACCGGATAGGAGAGTGTGCTAGCGCCAAGGAAATGTGGGAGAAATTAATAGAGATCCATGAAGGCACATCCGAGGCAAAGCTAGCAAGGAGAGATGTCCTTCGCTCCCAATTGTCCAATATCAAACTCGAAAAGGGAGAGAAGGTAAAATCTCTACACTCTAGATTTAAGGAAATTCTAACCGGTTTGACAAGTGTAGGTGAAAAGCTCTCCAACCGGGATATGGTAATGAAGGCCATAGATGCCTTTCCCCGGTCCTCAAAGTGGAGCTCCATGGTGGACTCCTTCTACATCTCCAAGAATTTAGAAGTGAGCACTTTGGAGGAGTTCTTTTCAACAATGGAACTCCACGAAACTAGGCTTGAGGGAATACAAGAGGAGCCTAAAATTCAACCCTCAAGAGGAGTAGCTTTGATGGCAAACAAGGGGAAGAAGAAGATAGAGATCCCCTCCTCCTCCGATGATGAAGCCTCCTCCTCCTCCATGGATAGCACCGAGGAAGCCTACATGGTAAGGAAGGTGAGGCGTGTATTTAAGAATTTTAGATTTGATAAATCTAATGATAGGAATAGAAGACCAAGGGGGAAGGTCATATGCTACAATTGCCAAGGAGAGGGACACATAAGGGACAATTGTCCTCTCCTAAACAAAAGCAAGGAAGAGAAGAAAAAGAAAGAAGAAAAGAAGAAGAAAAAGGGGAGCAAGAAAAAGAAGGAAGAGGAGAAGAAGACAAAAGAAACGGGGAAGGCCAAAGCATTCAAGGCCAAGACATGGGATGATCCTTCCTCATCCTCCTCCTCATCATCGGATGAGGAGAATGCCTTTGTCGCCAATTTGGCCTTGATGGCCTTTGGACTTGGATTGCTCCTCCTCCGAAAATGAAGGATCAAGCTCAAGAGGGAGAGCTCAAGTGAAGGGGGAGCTTACATCCTCCTCCAGAAAGAAGAAGAAGAGGACATGGAAACTATGGTAACCAAGCCTCTCTAGTAAAATAGTTTCCATAATTTCTAGTTTAACTAAGGACTTATTTGGAATGAAAAAGAAAAATAAAAGCATGCTTAATCAAATTAAAGACTTAGAAAATAAGTTAGAAAATGCATGCTTAAATAATAATGATACTTCTTCTTGCCATGATGATGCATGCTCACATGATAATTATGTGCCTTTAGATGTTAGTGATGCATGCATAGAAGAAAATAGGGCATTAAGGGAAAAGGTAGATTATTTAACCAAAGCCCTAGGAAAATTCACAATTGGCTCCAATACCCTTAACATGATCATTGGGAGCCAAAGGGCAAGTTTTAACAAGAAAGGCCTAGGATATAAAGAGAAGAAAAATGAGAAGGCCTATAGATGCCTAATTGCTAGGGGACAAGACAAAAACAAAGTAATAGCTAAGAAATGGATCCCCAAAGAATTTCTAGTGAACCCCATAGGCAAAAATCTATTTTGGGTTCCAAAATCCATCCTTAAGGGTTAGAAAACCCCTAGGGTAGTCAACCATATGAACCTAATCTATATCATATTTTGGTTGACCTAGGATGACGGGACAACATTTTTAGATAGTGTTGATGAAATGCGTGCCCATAAATAGGTAATAATGCTTAAATCATGATGATTAATGTAATTTCTATGAATATGTGTAATCATGATTTATGATTTTGATATTGGGCACATTATCATGAAAAATAGGTTCAAATCATGCTTTAGGTGATAACTTATTTATTATCATCATATAATGCCTAATGCATGGTTATAATTTGATGAAAACATGTATTTCATGATCATAATGTGAAATTAAATCATATATATCATTATGATCATGTAGGTTGTTAGGTTGATACTTAACCATGATAGAATTGCATGAATATATTGGTTAAGTATATACAAATACCCCCTAGGATATATCTCACACTCACTATAGGATAACTTGATTGCAAACTTAGCATGGGTGAGATATTAGGATGATACAAATGTCCACTAATGCCTATGGCATTTAGATGGTCATTTAAAGTATCAAAATATCAATAATAGACCAATCATGGGGAAGGCTTATGTTTAATAAATAGACATATTGCCCAAAGATCATGGTTGGATATTTCTAATGTTTTCAAAACAATTTCTTACCTTAAAATACATGTATTCATGTTTTAAAACAATTGGATGCAAAACTAGGTAGCTAACTTGATACTAGAATGATCAAAAACCTAGTAGTTTTAGAACTTTTGGATTTTTGGCGAATCTTGTAAAATATAATGATTTTTCATGAAAAACTATTTTTCCTTGATAGATATACTTAAGAGAAATATGTTCCTCGAATTTCATGATTTTTAGAATTTTCTGGAATTTTTAATGCATTTCTGAATTTCATCCAGAAAATCAGAAATTCGGCTTCCTTTGTGCCCGATCATTGCCATACGATAGCGATATAAACTGTGAATATTGAAGGCCGAATTCAGTTTGTAAACCTCCTACAAGTAGTAGAAATATACTTGATGCCACCAACAAATGGTACCCTATTTTTAAATCAACTTGACATATTTTTCCTCCATTATAATTGATGCCATGAACTTATAACTTAGTGTTAATCTTTTTGATGGTGTCAAAGGGGGAGAAATAAGTATGTTTAAGTTAATCACATTAGGGGGAGAAATATATGTAGGGGGAGAAATATATTGTAGGGGGAGAAATATATGATAGGGGGAGAAAATTTGCAAATTTGCATGGAGAGTTTCATGGATTAAGGGGAATTGTTATATATCATGTTTATCTTTACATGCTTTATTACCCTTAGAATTTATATCAAATGTTTTACCTAACTTGATTGCCACACAAAAAAGGGGAGATTGTTAGGCAATCTCTTGCCGTGATATGGTTTTGATGGTGTGGCAAAGGGTTTAAGTTAGTGTGTTATGTTTATTTGATATGCGTTGAAGTCGCAGACTTAGTAATTCGCACATGGAGCCATGGCGAGTTTCACATCTCATGACTCGTGCCTTGAGTCGGTGAAGGATAGCTTTGCGGAAGCCGTGCGCTTGGAGCATCCGAGGGACCGCCGGACGAGAAGCTTGGGGTGAAGCCGGAGGAAGTAGACTTCGAGGCAAGAGACGCGAAGGAGCATTGCAGCCGCGCGTGCGCTGATCGCGAGGACGTGGCCGAAACGAAGAGAACTTCAAGGCGAAGGACTCGAAATGAGAGTGAGCGATTGTAACCCGGGAGGGGTAGCTCTTAGGTGAAACTTGGCGGCGAAAGTGTCGGATGGGTTTTTCGACACGATCGGCGCCATGGAATGGCGATCGCTAATCGAGTGTAGCTCGGCCCGGTATCCGGCCGGCTGGATTGTGGCGCGATCATCCATAGGTTGGCGATCATTGCCAAGACCATCGATCACCGATGAAAGCGGCCGATCGTGGCGAAAATGGTTCGGCACGAACCGCTCGTAGCCATCGGCGGTCGACTACGAGGATCGGCGATCGGTGAGGTCCAGCAGTCGACTGCCAAGTATACCGTTGGCCTACAACGGTCGGCATCCGACGTGTTCGGAGGCCGTTGTAGTGGCGGCAGTCGACTGCCAAGGGCAGCAGTCGACTGATGGCGGCCAACGGGAAGAAATCAACCCTCTCTATAAAAAGAGAGGGTGTGGAGCTTTGTTGGGTTAATGCTTAAGTTCTAAACGACCATCCAAGTGCTCCACAAGATTTAAACTCCTTCTTTTAGCTTTCCTTCACATCTATTGTAAAAGAGGGAGTGTGCTTGATTGTAAAGGTTACCTCCACCTAGCTTGGTGCAAAGGAGAGGCCAATAGTGATTGGTTTGGCGGCGTGATTCACCGGGGACGAATTGGGTCGTGGATTAGCGGCGTAGCCGTGAACCACGTTATATTCCTTTGTTAGCATTGGTTTGTTTTGCTTTGTCTTTACTTGTTTTGTTTTATTATTCCGCTTGCGCTAACGATTGTGTAGACGAGCAAACGAACGAGCGAATTACGACGTCCAACGAACGAGGGCTATTCACCCCCCTCTAGCCGGCCATCCGATCTCCAACATTCCATTCCACTAGAGGATCATCATTGAATTACCTCACCAACCCCCATAAATTAATATGGGCTCCATATATTATTTGTACATCCATCTCCCCATGTTTAAGATATCGAATGCCCGTCAATTGATTGATTTACTGACCATCAATCAATTAACATCTAACTCCTCGAGTAGTACCACTCAACCTTATCATCATGTTGACTAAGTCAACCTGCAGGGTTTACATGATGAACCTTATGAGCTCCTCAAGGGGACATCATCAACCTAATATATAGGACACGGTTTCCTCCTATAATCAGCGGCACACCATGTAAATAATATCATTTCCCAACTTAGAGCAAATTGATTTAATCCATAGAAATCTCACCCTCCGTAAATCAAAGAAATAAATACTAAGTACATGTGCCCGTTATTATATCGGGATTAAGAGCATGTACAACATAATATCCGAGGTCCGATTCAATTATGTAGTCGAATAAATTGAATCACCTCTATGTCGGTCCTGCTCAATACACCTAAGTGTACTAGTGTAACTCTATGTTCAAGACAAAACAATACCAAGCTACACTACAACCATGCCAATGGTTTGTCCAAAACCATCTTGGTTGTGAGCCTCTACTTATATTCTACAAGGAACTGATAACATGATCTTCTGTGCCACACCAAGCACCATGTTATCTACAATGTAAAATATTAGACAATATGCACACATATAATAAATATAAAGTGCAAACAATGATCATGTGATTCTTATTTCAAAATAAAATGTTCATACAAAAAGAGCTAGGCTTTCAGTATACATTCCAACACCTAGGTTGATGGTCATAGTACGAACCTAGTACGGGATGAGCTCCTACGTTGCCCCTAGGTCGACGGTCGTAGTACAGGCCTAGTACCCTAGTAGGTTTGGGATTAGCTACCTCGGATTTATTTAGGGATGCATGCAAAATGATGTATGTGGTACAATGTTAGGCTCTCATGTTGAGATTTATGTTTAAGTACCTATAAAATATATGTTTTCAAAGAACATCTTGCATATACCCATTTAATGTCTATGTGATTATTATGTTTTTATGAATTTTAGTCCTTTGTTCCTAAATGATCATGTCACGACCTTTATATGAATGCTATGCCTTTATGTTGTCTAGATGAACATGTCACTACTCTATATCTAATCCCTGATGTATGGCTTTTGTGAGTAGGAAAGGATCTTACTAAGCCTATGTGCTTATAGTTTCATGTTCCCCTTGTACTGTAGAAAAGGATAAAGAATGGCTAAACTAAAGGGAGCAGCAGGAGGGGCAAAGTGTATGTGGCAGTGGCATAGTGGAAGAGATCTGTTTTATGTTCCAAGACGTATGCATGTTTTAAAGTTTTGCATGTTAGTTGCTAAGAGTTGATCACTACTTTATGTTTTGATGGTTGCTACTTGGTGTTAACTTAGACTTGTTTTGAAGGTTTATACTTGATGTGAAACTATACACGTTTTGTTTTATGAAACCTTGGCATGTTAAGCACTTGATTTAGTTAAAGAATTGCTAAGAACTTTCTTACCCTGATTGAATTGTTAAGTGATAGAGAACAATGTACCTAGATGATACTTTGAATTCTTCATTGATGTCCATGAACTCTATACTTGTATTTAGGCTCTTATAACTCCATTATGTTGATTATCATGGACTTGAACCAAGTAATGTTCTTTATGAAATGATTATGCATGTTTAGTAGGCCACCTCCTACTCATAGTATACCATAAGTTGCAGTTAAAAGAGCATGTAAAGTATGGAAGAAAGAAAAGCTTTAACCAATTATACCCATGAATGTTAAGCATACTCCCCTGAGGTAAATGTTCACCTGTTACATAGTTAAGAATGTAGAGATATTTGCATGGTTGAAGGTAAATGCATGTTACATTTTTTTTAAGTTTAAATTCTTCCGCTGTATATGCACGTATGTATGTTTGCATCACGCCGCCCTTCCTTCCCCTCTAGATTACGAGAAGGGCGGGCGTGACACTAAGCTTGAATCTAACAAAAGTTTAAAAACTCTGAAATTTCTCATTAAATTTAATTAAGATAAAAAGAAATCCTCATCTCATAAAACCCATAAGAGTAACGTGTGTTGGTGCAATCGGCCCAGGTCACGATTGACTAGACTCGAGTTTGACTCGAGTGGTATTTTGATGTTCGACAAAATATATGACAATGTGATTGTTATGGTAAAGTCCAAGTCATGGGTACTTGGCATGGAAAGTTAAAGTGGGACACTTGGCAATGGGAAAGTCCAACATGGGTTGGCATGGAAAGTCCAAGCATGTGTCTTGGCAAGGGAAAGTCCAAGCTTGAGTCTTGGCACTTGGAAAGTTCAACATGGGTTGACAAGAAAAGTCTAAGTCATGGGTACTTGGCATGGAAAGTCCAAGAATGGGTTGTGGCAAGGGAAAGTCCAAGCTTGAGTCTTAGCAAATGGAAAGTCCAACATGGGTTGGCAAGTAAAGTCCAAGGGTTGATATTAGCGGCGTAAAGTCCAAGCGGGAGTCTTGGCAGCATAAGTCTAATGGTTGGCAGCGTAAAGTTCAAGCGTGTGTCTTGGCAGCATAAGTCCAATGTGCTTTGGCAGTGTAGATCAGCTTAGCATGACAATAGCCGATGGAAGCACCAGAAGGCTAGCGTATGGATGAACAAGTCATGAATGACTTGGAGGGATCCGATAGACATGAGGCTAACAGAGGTGACTAGAAGGCTTAAGTCTAGGCTTAGGGTGGTTAAGCAAGTATGAGGGCATCATACTTGGAGTTAAACCTCATGGTTGAGGTTATCAGTCGACTGGGGCTTTGGACCAGTCAATTGGTCAAGTGTTTTGACAACTGGTAGCCGAGTTGACTCTTGGTAGTCGACTGGAGTTATGACTAGTCGACTGCTGTGAGTCTGCTGGGGTTTGACTAAGGTAAAAAGCCTAGGCAGTCGACTGATGGCTTGAGAAGTCTATTTCCATGGATGACAGTCGACTGCTGGTCGAGGTTATGGGAGCAAAATGCTCAGTAGCTAACTGGTCAGTTGGCTACGACCTTGGCAGTCGACTGATAGGTATTGGCAGTCGACTGCCAGTATATCCGTTGAAACTTATCCAATGTGGATCGAGTCATTGTCTCACAATGACTACAAGAGCAGTCGATTAATGGTCGTGATCAGTCGACTACTAGGCAAAATCCAGCCCGAATGCAGGTTATAAAAGCAGCTCATGTAGGAGGATTTGGCAAGGTTCTTTGAGGCGATTTAGAGGGGATTTGCTACTGCAATCCAGACCTTCAAGGATCTTCTCAAGCAACCAAAAGCAAGCAATCAAAGTTCTCTTGTAAAGTGATTTCCTTTACTTGTATTGTATTTCATCTTTGTATTTGCTTGTATTTTTATTGTATTACTTTTGTAATCCTTGTACGAGATTTCTCTATCTCCGACTTGTTGTTGAGAAGGAGTGTTTATTGTTTAGTGATGTTGTGCATCGCTAGGGCTCATTCGAGCCCAACCTGTGGAGTAGGAACCCTAAGGTTCTGAACCACATTATATCTTGGTGTATTTGAGCTTGTGTATTTGTATTTATATTGTATTTTCTATTTCTGCTGCGTACTAATATAATTATAGCAAGCACGTGAACGAATTCCATCTTCGTCAACGACATGCTATTCACCCCCTCTAGCGATGATCCATTCCAAACAAGTGGTATCAGAGCCTGGTGGCTCTAAGAAGAAGAAGACGCTTCAATACCCAACAAGTGGTATCAGAGCGAGGCCGCTCTTCAAGGTTTAACAACCATGGGAGCACGCTAGAGGGAGAAAATGGTGATCAAAGAAAGATTGGGGGATGATATCAATGTACCGCCACCATACGAACTCTTTGGAGATAAGAATTTTGAGCTATGGGTGGTAAGAATGAAATACTTTTTAATGTGTGATTATGATTATTGGATTAGTGTGATGGTAGGGTTCGACGTTTCGAAGGACGAAGAAGGAAAAAGGCTTAAGAAGAAGTAGTGGAGCCAAGTACAACTCCGATACTACAATATAAATAATAAAGTAATGGGTATATTACTTAGTGTAATCCCTAATGATGTTTTGATCAAGATAGGAGATTGTAAAGACGCCAAGGACCTTTGGAGAAAGTTGGCGAAATATCATGAAGAACCCTCAACGACTCAAGAGATAGAGGAGCCCAAGTTACAAGAATGCTCTTCGGCTCAATTGGACAAGGAGATCGAAGAAGCAAGCTCTTCCTCACAAGAAAGTGAGGATTCGGAAGTTGAAGAGGAGTCAACATCTGGGTCAAGAGAAGAGTGTAAAGAATTAGAGGTTGAGAGGCCATCAACGTTCGATGGAGAAGAGGTGGAAGAAGCCTCCACCTCTATGTTTGAGGGGGAGGAGAGATCACCTTCCATACCGAATCAAGAAGAAGCTTTTGCCTCTAGGAGCCAAGGACAAGATCAAAATTCCCCTATTGACCTAGGTAACTCAAGCATTACATTTAAAAATAAAATTCATATCATATGCTTTGAGTGTAGGGAAGTAGGATATTACAAGAGTAAATGTCCTAAAAGAGTCAAGAAAAGTCAACCGACACCAAAACCTCAAGAAAAGTCAAAGGATGCCGGAGTCCCCATTAGGAAGAACAAGGAACACGTGGTGTGCTTCAAATGCCAACAAAAGGGGAACTATAGAAGCCAATGCCCTAGGGGGAGGAAGCCTAGCAAGGGTGAAGAAGGAGCATCAAATGTAGGGGGAGCTTCTAAAGCAAACCCTAAGGTATCATATATTAATACACCTTCAAGTTCTAGAGTTAAAATGCATGTTTTTAGTACTCTTGCTATTGCTCATGAAAAGCATGCTAGTAGAAATAATAGATTTTATTGTTTAGGTGCTAAGTATGTTAATTTATCTAAGAACAAACCTAGGAACAATAACTCTAGACCCATTCTATCTAGGGAGTCCATTAAGAAGGTAGAGGACCATCTAGGCATTAACCCTAAGAAGGGTAGGCATATGCCTAGAGGAAATGGTAATTCCCAAAGGATAAATGAAAAATCTAAATTGGGAAGATTAGAGTTAGAAACCAAGCCTTGAGATCAAGGCTTGAAAAACTAGAAAAGACCCTTGCAAGGATGCAAAATTCAATTAAACAGTCAAATTGTCAAATTCAAGGGTCTAGGAGTCAAAGTCAAGGGTGTAAGAGGCAAGAACCATCTAGGAGGCAAGGTTTGGGTCACAAGCCTATGTCCAATAAAGTAATGCCTACTTATCACAATGTTCCGTTTGATTATGGAACTAAATCTAGGTCTAGGAAGGCCATGGTTACTAGGGAGGCAATCCCTAAGGCTAACCATGGAGTGTGCCTAGTGGCTAAGGTTTTGAAGAAACCTAGGGAGGACACTAAGAAGGTTACAAGGGGAGTCACCCCTAGAGTTAACCTAGGCAAGATCACAATGACCAAGGCTACCAAGCCTAAGAGGGTCATTAGGAGGATATCTAGGGAGGTCATCCCTAAGGAATACCTAGTAAACCCAAGGAGCTCCAATAGGTATTGGGTTCTTAGGAGTGTGATCGATTCAAGCTAAATGGGTTAGGTTGTGACAACTTAAATGGATAGGTAGTTAACCTAACCATGGTAAAAGTGACACTTTAGGTCATTTTCAAGGTTATGGGTACCTTGGAAATAAGTTTGATCTTATATCCTAAAGGATTTAGGATGTGCCAATATCATTTAAGAAGTTTGAAAAACTAATCAAATTGGCACAAGTTAGGTCTTAGACTCATGGTGTGCCATTTTGGGTTTTTGGCACACTTGGGGGATAAGTGATTATATGGCAAAATGAACTTAAAAATAACAAATGACAATTAATATTAAAACTTAGGTATTGTTATACCTTTACATTTTATTTGCCATGATTGATTTGCCACATACCATGTCATGACATCATGTTTATTTTAAATCATGTAAAATGTCATGATCATGTTTAGGTTTATTTTTTTTTATCTCATGTATGCTTAGGTTATAGTTTATGCCATGACATCATGATTATTGACACATGTTTAATTATTCTATCATTTATTCCATAATCATCATCATTTATGCATTAATAAAATTGAGTTAAGGACTATGACATGACTTGGAGTCCCATGTATAAGAGAATCAAGTAGTGTTGCCTTAGAAAATGCATGAAGACTTAGTTTAGGATGAACAAAACCCACATCTCACATCACATTGACATGTGTGTGTTTTCAAACACCCTAGACACAAGTGAGATGCTAGGAAATGAGTTAAGTTCAAGGTGCATAATTTTTGCATCTAGATGAAATAAAACTCATCTTATACCATGGGTGGATCATGAGGAAAGCTAATGTGCAAGTCATGTGCATTGAACCCATTGATCATGATTCAATATAGGTTTTCAAAATCATTTTAAAATCATTTTAGAAAACCTTGGTGAAGTCTATCTTTTGATAGCAATCACCATTGATGGAGTTGATACAAAGTAGGGTCAAAACATTGAACTTTTTAATGGTTTTGAACTCTGTGTCAATCTCATTATTTAATAAATATTTTATTTTTCAAATATTTTCACCCATTATGAGTGTTATAAGTATTATACGTATGAAATTTTATTATTTTTTAAACTATGTATAATTACTTAATGTATTTTGAAAATCCATTTCTGAAACTGAATTTCTGCATTTGTAGAAATCAGTAGACTGCCGCTTATGGCAGTCGATTGGCATCAAGGGTAGTCGACTGTTGACTGAAAGAGTCGACTGCCAACGCTGATTTCGGGTAAACAAGGTTTGCTTAGCCTGATTTTAGCAGGCTACCCTAACTGCTCCTAACCCTAGGATATGCTTTGGAAAGCATTAGAAAGGGTGAAAATCCATTGGATATGGATTAGGAGAATTATTTAGGGTGTGTATCAATTTTAAGGTGTGTGAAAGTTCAAGGTTGAACTTTTAACCTTAATTTTGATGGTTTAGTGTTTCTATAGGCTTAGGGACTCTCCTAGGACATTGTTGGTGCAATGGTCAAGGGGAGGTTATCCATCATGGGATGATGGATGTGTTTTTTCTCATGAGGGAGAGAATTTAGAGAGGTGGAGAGTTTGAAGAAGTGCCTCTCTTTAGTGATATGTGACTTATCACTATGAAGAGTGAAGGCATCCTAGATATTTTTGGACTAAAGGGGAGATTGTAAGATGTCATTAGGATAAGAGACATTGACACCCTTGGGGAGAACCTTTTTGATGTATGTCAAAAAGGGGGAGAATTGATGGGAAAATCAATGGGAGAATTTGAGATTACCAATTTGGGAGATTCGAGTTAGGTGGCCTAACTCAAAGGTGTTTGTGGTTTTTGTCAAATATCTAAAAGGGGGAGATTGTTGGTGCAATCGACCCAGGTCACGATTGACCAAACTCGAGTTTGACTCAAGCGGTATTTTGATGTTCGACAAAATGTATGACAATGTGATTGTCATGGGAAAGTCCAAGTCATGAGTACTTAGCATGGAAAGTCTGTTGGAGGATCGTGGCCCGGCTAGAAGGGGGGTTGAATAGCCTCGATGTCATAGATGGAAATCGCTTGCGTCTTAGTCGTCTACAAGAGTAATTAGCACAGCGGAAATGCTAAAACAAGACAATTAAAACAATACAAAAGAGTGAAGAAGAAGCAAATGCTAACACACTGATGTAACGTGGTTCACGGCCCTTGCCGCTAGTCCATGGACAATTCGTAAGGTGAATCACTCCCCAACTCAAATCGCTAATCTCTCCTTTAGCTTAAACAAGGTGGAGGTAATCTCTTTACAACAATTTCTCCCTCTTACAATAAGATAGAGCTAAGAACAAGGAAGAGGAGAGAAAACACGTTTAGGGAATTTGGGAGTATGAATAGGAATGAAGCATTAGGTGCCCCAAGGACCCCAACCCCTCTTTTTATAGGGAAGAGGGGTTTCTTCCCATTGGGCATGCAATAGTCGATTACTGCATACCACCAGTCGACTGATACCGTTCCAATGGCTTCTGATCATGCCAGATCGTGACCGTTGTAGTTCAACGACACACTAGGCAATCGACTGATCATGTCCATCACGATCGGTGATCAAGCCATCACCGAGTGATCGAGCAATCGATCGACTTAAAACCTTCACGTGTCGCAACCACCTTCATCGATCATTGTCATCCCTTGGCGATCGAATGATGGTGCTTCGCAGTTGGATCGACAAACCCTAGCGATCATTCGGGCCAGAAATACCTCAGTCGAACACCAGTCGACAATAAGTTGACTCAAACCAGTCGACTGCTATCTATAACAGTCGACTGGTGTCAGGTAAAACCTCAAACAAACACTTTTTTGAGCATCCGATGGTCGAGTAAATCTCAAACCATCTGTTTGAGCATCCGACACTTCGATTCGTCGGGTAGAAACCTCAAACTCATGTTTGAGCATCCGACTTATCCAATTATTGGGTAAAACCTCAAACACAAATTTGAGCGTCTGACTTGTCGGGTAAAACCTAAAACCTAAGTTTGAGCGTCCGACACTTGACTTAGTCATTCGGCCAAGTTCACCTATAAGCTATCCCATCCCGAGTTACAATCGCTCAATCTCTCATCTTCCCATAGAGTCCCTCACCGAAGCTCTCTTCGTCCGACCACGTCCCTCAGATGCACTAAGCTCCCGACTCCTCCAGTGCCATCCTTCACGTCTCACCCTGAAGTTTGCTTCCTTTGGCTTCACTCTAATGCTCCTCGTCCGACGGTCCCTTGGATGCACCAAGCACATGACTTTCGCAATGCCATCCTTCACCGACTCAAGGACCCGAGCCATGAGATGGTGAACTCGCCAATGCTTCATCAAGTCAACACTTGTGTGATTGACTTAAGTCCTACTCAACTTAAACACACACATCAAATCACATAAAAAACCTAACTTAAACCCTTTGCCACACACATCAAAACCAAACACATACTTGGGTTGATTGCCCTAACAATCTCCCCCTTTTGATGTGTGCCAATATGTTTAAGTTAGGTAAAACATTAACAAAACACTAAGGAAGGAAAGCATGTAAATATAACATGAGTATCAAAACACTCCCCCTTAATACATGCAACTCCTCCTTAACACATGCTAATTCCCCCTAGCATGATTAACTTAAACTCTCACATTTCTCCCCCTTTGACATCATCAAAAACATCTAACATTATGTTATACAACATGACATCAAAGTCTAAAGGAAGAAAAATACCAAAATTAGACTAAAAAACATTTAAAATAGGTTACTGTGCTCGTGCACAGTACATCAGTCGACTGTGTCAGAATGCTAGTAGACTGGCACCTGGAAACTCAGATTTCTGATTTCTAAATCCAAATTCAGAAATGCATTAAAAATTTTAGAAAATTTAAAAAATCATGAAATTCGGGGAACACATTTCTTATGAGTCCCTCTATCAATGAAAAATAATTTTTCATAAAAATTCAATCATTTTTGAAAATAAGGCAAAATCTCAAAAGTTTGAAAATGACTCAAATTTTTATCAACTTGAAAGCCTAGTTTTGCCTTGAAACGTTTTAAAACATGAACTCATAGTTTTTAAAACATGAAATAATTTTAAAACATTTAAAATATCCAACCATGATCTTTGGGCAATATGTCCATGAATTAAACATAAGATTTCCCCATGGTTGTTCTATGATTGCTATGTCACGATACTTATAATGATTCATCAAAAAGCCATAAGTGATATTGCTGCTACCTTTTCCTATAAGTGAAATGAAGGAATCCGTGTGGAAGACACTGCCTGAACCAGTTCGACAAAGTATGTCTAGGAAAACTGGCTCGACAAAGTAGATCTGAGATAAATGCCTCGGCAAAGTAGCTCTGAGAGAAATGGCTCGGCGAAGTAGGTTTGGGAGAACTGGTTCGACGGCATGGGTCCGAAGATTGGCTCTGTACAGGGAGTATAGGAGTTGGCTCGGGCTATTATAGGAAGTCTGAGGTAGGGAGTCTAAGAGCTATACTAAGCCTAGGCGGCAGGTTTAGGCTAGCTTCACGAAGGGCAAGAGGGTGAAAAGGAAAGGTTAGAATCTTTCCCGAAATGCTTATGAGAGTTTGCTACATAACGAATTAGGACCCCACATAATATTCGGAGGAGTCTCCTCTCCCCATTTATGTAACAAAATGATTTTCCATGTAAGCAAGGTGGCCATGTGTACAGTGATGGAAGATGTTTGTTACGTGACAGCTGCCTAGGAAAGAGGAGGATAAAAGGCAGAGGAGGGGCGAGAAGAAAGGGGATCCGCAACCTCCAAAAGCAAGAGACGAAGGCACACTTGAAGGGGAGAGCAACCACATCGCCGGAGAAGGGTAAGGAGAAGACAGGAAGAAGGAGACAGAGAGAGTAGGGAAATCCATTCTTTCGACATTTATATATTGAGTTAATTGTAAGAGGTCTTTCCCTCTACCTCTGGAAGCTTTTTCCATGAAGGAGGGAGTTCATAGTGAAAGTTCTTTGGCACTGTAGCTCGTGAGAGAGCTCACCCCCATGGAGTAGTAATCCTCATTCCGAACCATGTAAAATTCTATGTCTCTGTTCTCTGCTTCGGTTGTTCGCGCTTTCCATTCGTATTTTATTACTGTTGTGGACGAAGAGAACCCTAAGCTTCCTACATGTACCTTGGCATTGAAAGGAGGCTAGAAAATCTATCTATGACTGCATCAGTTGGCACTGTCTATGGGAAAATACTCAGTAAGACGTTGAGATGCAGCCAGAGGAGATACACTATCTAGCAGCCTTCTCTGTAGAGGAGAACCCCATTACATTGCTATAATCGCAGTTGAGGGCCATGGTGGACATAGCCGTGGCTGAAGCCCTAGCCAAAGAGAGGAGAAGTACTGGATACCTCCATCCTCATTCCGATGAACCTTCTCCTCAAGGACAACAACAGGAGATGCCTCCTCCGCTTTGTATAACTACTAACGTCGAGGTGTTACTTGGGGATGGGCTAGGGGGGAGAATGCATCAGACTACTATACCAGTGACACAGATCCGACAGGAAGAACAGGGCGAGAGCCAGTCAACCAGGGCTCCGGAGACTTACGAGCCCAATCCTTTCACCATTGACATTCTTTCTGAACTGCCACCTTTAAATTTCAGAAATCCCCAGGTGGATAAATATGATGGCACGACCGATCCTGAAGAACATTTATCGCAATTTGCAAGAGCTGCCTTGCTTCACTGCTATTCTAACGCTCTCAAATGTCGGGTCTTCCGTACCACCTTAA
Source organism: Wurfbainia villosa (assembly GCA_025175895.1). Classification (NCBI taxonomy): domain Eukaryota; kingdom Viridiplantae; phylum Streptophyta; class Magnoliopsida; order Zingiberales; family Zingiberaceae; genus Wurfbainia; species Wurfbainia villosa. Next base: position 26,920,555 of record CM046000.1, on the reverse strand, counting down.
TTGGCTCGGTGCAGAAATGGTTTAACACCCTTCCCCCAGGGTCTATTACTTGTTTCATCGATTTTCAAGGGGTGTTATGCCAGGAGTTTGCCAGCTGCAAGGCATACAAGCACGATGCTTCAATCCTGCTACACATTAGGCAAGAGCCCTCATAATCACTTAGAGGGTATCTTCATCGATTCACTTCTACTGCCAGGAAAATCCCCTCGGCAAAGTTAGACGCGTAGGTGGCCATCCCACATGGGCTAAGGGAGGGGCATTTTCTTAGCTCCCTATTGAGAAAACCGGCGGCTAGCTATGAGGAATTGCTAAGCCATGTGGAGAAATACATTAATGAGGAGGAAGGACTAAAGGTCCGGTGGGCCGAACAGACATCTGTAATGGCCCCCGCGGAAAGAAGTCGCCCTGTAGCTCCCCGAGCTCCTCCTCTAAGAGAATATACGTGACCTTTCATACCAGAAGCTCCCAGGCCCCTATTATTGATGCAGGGATCTTGCCCCACCCCTCCTTTGCAGATCATGGCTGCCGACGTAGTCCCTCCCCCAAGAACATGAAAAGAGCGGGAGATGGAGTTTTACGATCAACAAGGTCTTCTGCAACGGCCGATGGGGTATAGGGAGTGTCTCGTAACCCTCTAACTACTTTCTTCTGTCAATACCACATGGAATATGACCATGCTAGTGGTCGATGTTTCAAGATACAAGAAGAGCTGGAGCACATCCAAGCCGCCTACTCGCATCTGCGACCTCAGACGGGACCGGCAAGGCGAGATCAGCGACCTAATGTGGCTCTCCCGGGGCCCTACAACTAGAGACCTCAGGTTACCTTCCCTCTAAACCAACAAATTCCCATCCAGGAGGGTATTTCACAAGGAAGGCCATCAAGTGAAGGCCCATCATCTGATCTGAATGACGTTCCCACACGAGGAGTTATTCACGTTATTGCAGGAGGACCTATTGATGGGGACTCCAATAGGGCTCGGAAGTCCTATGGCCGCCTCATGGAGAGCTTATCTATTGTAACAAAGTAGGCTATCCAGACTGCGCCACCAGTTTCCTTCGGGCCAGAAGATCTTTGAGGCGCTCTGCTATCTCATATGGTTGCTCTGGTAATCCGTATTTCTCTTGCTAACTATGAGGTAGCCAGGGTCCTAGTTGACTCGGGAAGCTCTGATAACATCCTCTTTCAAGAGGCCTTTGGACAGATGCAGTTGGGGAATGCACAGTTAGAGGACGTGGCTACCCCTTTATTCGGATTTGCAGGACATATGGTGCATCCCGTAGGGCAGATCTCATTGCCCCTCACTCTGGGCACAAAGCCCAGCCAAAAAACTAATATTGTTCCTTTCTTTATAGTGGATTCTCTGTCCACTTATAATGCAATTTTGGGTCATCCTTTCTTATCTATTTTCCAAGTGGTGGCTTCTCCCTATCGTTAGAAGGTGAAGTTTCCGGTCGGGCAGCTGATTGGGGAAGCCAGAGGTGAATAGAAGGATGCTCGAAGTTGCTATGTACAGATGGTCAGGGATGACCAGAAGAAAGCCAAAGCAGAAGACCCCAAGGGAAAAGCTGTCATGATCTCTGACGTATACGTGCTTGAGGAGTCTCCTCCCAAAGCGGGAAAAATAGAAGAGAGGGAATCTGTAGAGATAGCTCCTGGGAAAGTCACTCGAGTAGCTCAACATCTCGAGATTAAAGAGGAACTGGTGGCCTGCTTAAAAAAGAATGAAGATATCTTTGCTATGGATGTGCACAACCTGATGGGAATAGATCCTCTCATTGCTGAACATCATCTCAACATCACCAGAGGAGTCCGACCCGTTCAACAGAAGTTGCGACACTTTGGGCCTGAGAAAGATAAAGTTATAGCTGAAGAAGTAGATAAGTTGTTGCAAGCGGGTCATGTTAAAGAAATTCAATTCCCCGAGTGGGTGTCTAATGTAGTTATGGTCCCCAAGTCTTCTGGGCAGTGGAGGATGTGTATTGACTTTCGTGATTTAAATAAAGCATGCCCTAAACACTGCTACCCCTTGTCTCGCATTAATCAGTTGGTAGATTCTACTGTGGGATATGAAGTAGTTGTTAGGGCAATCAACCCATGTGATATGGTTTTGATGTGTGTGGCAAAGGGTTTAAGTTAGGTTTGATATGGATTTGATATGTGCGTTGAAGTCGTGCAAGACTTAGTAATTCACACATGGAGCATTGGCGAGTTTCACCTTTCAAGACTCGGTCCTTGAGTCGGTGAAAGATGCATTGCGGAAGTCGTGCGCTTGGTGCATTCGAGGGACCGCTGGACGAGGAGAATTGGAGTGAAGCCGGAGGAAATAGACTTCAGGGCGAGACACGAAGGATGGCGCTGCGAAGTCGTGCGCTTGGCGCATTCGAGGGACGTGGTCGAACGAAGACAACTTCGAAGGCGAGGGGCTCCAAGGGAATGAGAGTGAGCGATTGTAACTCGGGATGGGGTAGATCGTAGGTGAAACTTGGCCATTTGGCCAAGTGTCGGATGGAATTTCCCGACATCAGTCGACTGCCATGACATGACAGTCGACTGCTCCAAGTCGACTATGACTAGATTGGTGTTAGAGTCAGGTTTGTGCCCTAGCAGTCGACTGCCAAGAGTTGGCAGTCGACTATCGAAACTATTAGTCGACTGCTGATGGCAGCAGTCGACTGATCGCAAGGGTTTCAGGCATAGAATGTTGATCAGTCGAGTGCTCGCTTCCGGCACTCGACTGTTAGCTTCATCAGTCGACTGATGGGACGATCAATCTACTGATGTGGGAGCTGTTGGATGAAATCCAACGTGAAAGAAGCTGTTATTAGGCAACGACTACAAGAGCAGTCGATTGATCGGGGCATCAGTCGACTGCAGGTGCCCAACGGGAAGAATGAGTTCTTCTCTATAAAATGGGGCCTTTGGACACTTGGGGAGGCTAATGCTTGATCTCTAAACATCCTCCCAAGTGCTCAAACATTTTCAACTCCTCTTACTATCTTTTATTTCAATCATATTGTAAGAGGAAGATTGTAAGAAATGTTACCTCCACCTTGCTTAGTGCCAAGGAGAGATTAGTAGAAAGCTTTAAGGAGTGATTCACCTTGGAACGAATCGGATCGTGGATTAGCGACAAGGGTCGTGAACCACGTTACGACTTGGTGTTAGCATTTGTATTCTTGTTTGTTTCTTTACATTGTTTTACTTTAGCTTTTACATTTTTGCTGCGCTAATAGAATTTGTAGACAATCAACGAAGCAATTACCATCATCATACGAAGAGGGCTATTCACCCCCTCTAGCCAGCCATCGACGTTCCAACAAGTGGTATCAGAGCCAAGTCGCTTGTCATCGGACTAACCACCGCAACAAGCACAACAACAATGATGACCGACTCTAATATCCATCTGCCAAAGTTTGAAGGTGAATTCTCTTGGTGGAAGAAGAGAATGGAGGTATTCTTCGAGATCGACTTTGATATTATGCTTATAATGGAGAACGGTTTCGAGATGCCTAGGGATGAAGAGGGGAGAGTACTAGAGAAGTCAAGGTGGACCAAGAAGCAAAGGGAGGAGCACCTTGTAAACTCAAAGGCCAAGCACCACCTCTTCAATGTGCTCCCCCAACAAGAGATAAACCGAATTGGAGAGTGTGCAAGCGCCAAAGAAATGTGGGAAAAATTGATAGAACTTCATGAAGGCACTTCCGAGGCAAAGCTTGCAAGAAGGGGCTGTTAGGGCAATCTCTTGCCGTGATATGGTTTTGATGGTGTGGCAAAGGGTTTAAGTTAGGTTGGTATTGTTGATTTGATATGTGTGTTGAAGTCGTGCAGGACTTAGTAATTCGCACATGGAGCCATGGCGAGTTTCACCAACTCATCACTCGGGCCTTGAGTCGGTGAAGGATTGCTTTGCGGAAGCCGTGCGCTTGGAGCATCCGAGGGACCGCCGGACGAGGAGCTTGGAGTGAAGCCGGAGGAAGTAGACTTCGAGGCAAGAGACGCGAAGGAGCATTGCAGAGTCATGCGCCTGATGCTGCCGAGGGACGTGGCCACGAACGAAGAGAACTTCGAAGGCGAGGGACTCCGAGGGATGAGAGTGAGCGATTGTAACCTGGGAAGGGTAGCTCTTAGGTGAAACTTGGCCATTTGGCCAAGTGTCGGATGGGTTTCGACACCGGCCGATCGCTATGTCATGATACATCGCTTGAGTCGATGGGTCGATCGATCGTATAAGACCGGTTTAGTGCTTGGCGTCGACTACCATGGATCGGTATGATCGATGTCGCGCAATGATCGGCCGATGGAATGATCAATGATCGATGGGCACCGCACGCGCAGAATGGAGTCGACTCATTGGGCACTCATTGATCGAGCACCGATCGACGATTTGCCATCGATCGATGCGATGCCGTTGGATGGTATCCAATGTGGAAAGCGGCCGTTATTGGGCAACGGCTACAGCACCAGTCGACTGATGGGTGCCATCAGTCGACTGCTCCTGTGTCAACGGGAAGAAACCCTCTTCCTCTATAAAAAGGAAAGGGTTGGGACTTTGGGGGTCTAATGCTTATGCTCCTAATTGCTTCCAAAGTGCTCTAAGTGTTCTTCCACTCTTCTTACTAGTTTTATCTCCATTCTATTGTAAGAAGAGAGATTGTAAAGAGGTTACCTCCACCTAGCTTTGTGCAAAGGAGAGATCTAGTGGATAGATTGCGAAGTGATTCACCATGGACGAATCAGACCGTGGATTAGCGGTGTAGCCGTGAACCACGTTATATCTCCGTGTTTGTATTGTCTTTGTTTTATTTCTATTTGCTTGTCTTAGCTTATTGCTTCCGCTTGCGCTAACGTTTTCGTAGACGAGCAAAATACGACATCCAACGAACGAGGGCTATTCACCCCCCTCTAGCTGGCCAATCGATCTCCAACAAGTGGTATCAGAGCCAAGGAAAGCTTGTCGAGGACTAACCGCCACAACAAGCAAATTTTTAAAATGGCCGGCTCAAACATCCATCCACCGAAGTTCGACGGCGAATTCTCTTGGTGGAAAAAGAGAATGGAGGTATTCTTCGAAACCGACTTTGAAATATTGTTAATTATGGAAAACGGTTTCGAGTTGCCTAGGAACGAAAATGGGGAGCCATTGGAGAAATCGAGGTGGAGCAAAAGGCAAAGAGAAGAATACTTGGCGAATTCAAAGGCCAAGCACCACCTATATAATGTCCTTCCCCAACAAGAAGTCAATAGGATAGGGGAATGTTCTAGTGCTAAGGAGATATGGGAGAAGCTAGTAGAGCTTCATGAAGGTACCTCGGAGGCTAAGCTAGCAAGAAGAGACCTCCTCCGCTCCCAACTATCAAATATTAAGCTTGAAAAGGGAGAAAAGGTAACTTCCCTACATTCTAGAATTAAAGAAATATTAATTGGGCTAACAAGTGTAGGTGAGAAGCTATCAAACCGGGATATGGTAATGAAGGCCATAGATGCCTTTCCCCGGTCCTCAAAATGGAGCTCCATGGTGGACTCATTTTACATCTCCAAGAACCTAGAAGTGAGTACCTTGGAGGAATTCTTTTCAACCATGGAGCTTCATGAGACAAGGCTAGAAGGAATACAAGAAGAGCCTAGAGTCCAAAATTCAAGGGGAGTAGCCTTGTTGGCAAACAAGGGGAAGAAGAAGATGGAAGTCCCCTCCTCCTCATCCGATGAAGCCTCTACCTCCTCCATGGATAGCACGGAAGAAGCCTACATGGTAAGGAAGGTAAGGCGTGCATTTAAGAATCTTAGATTTGATAAATCTCATGATAGGAATAGAAGACCAAGGGGGAAGGTCATATGCTATAATTGCCATGCCGAGGGACATATAAGGGATAATTGTCCCCTCCTAAACAAGAAAAATAAGGAAGAAAAGAAGAAGAAGAAGGGGAGCAAGAAAAAGGAAGAAGAAAAGAAGGCAAAAGGAAAAGGGAAGGCCATGGCACTCAAAGCCAAGACATGGGATGATGTTGCTTCCGCCTCCTCATCCGAAGAAGAAGAGCATGTCTACTCCAACCTAGCACTAATGGCTCTTCATGACTCGGATTGCTCCTCCTCCTCAAATGAAGAATCAAGCTCAAGTGGGGAGAGCTCAAATGAAGGGGGAGCTTCTACATCCTCATCATCCGAAGAAGAAGAAGAGGACATGGAAACTATGGTAACGAAAGCCTCTCCTAAGAAAATAGTTTCCATAATTTCTAGTTTAACTAAGGACTTATTTGGCATGAAAAAGAAAAATAAGAGCATGCTAGATAAAATTAAGGCATTGGAAAATAAGCTAGAAAATGCATGCTTAAATGATAATGCTTCTTCTTGCCATGATGATGCATGCTCACATGATTATATGCCTTTGGATGTTAATGATGCATGCATAGAGGAAAATAGGGCACTAAGGGAAAAGGTAGATTATTTAACCAAAGCCCTAGAAAAATTCACAATAGGCTCCAACACATTAAATATGATCATAGGGAGCCAAAGGGCAAGCTTTAACAAAAAGGGCCTAGGATATAAGGAAAAGAAAAATGAAAAAGCCTACAAATGCCTAATAGCTAGGGGACAAGATAAAAAGAAAGTAATAGCTAGGAAATGGATCCCCAAGGAATATCTAGTGAACCCAATAGGAAAGAACTTATTTTGGGTTCCAAAATCCATCCTTAAGGGTTAGAATAACCCTAGGGTAGTCAACCACATGGACCTAACCTATATCATATTTTGGTTGACTTAGGATGATGGGACAACATTTTTTAGATAGTGTTGGGTGATGATAACGTACCCATAAATAGATAATAATGCTTAAATCATGATGATTGATGTAATTCCTATGTATATTTACAATCATGATTTATGTTTTTGAAATTTGGCACGTTATCATAAGAAATAGGTTTGAATCATGCTTTGGGTAATACTTTGTTTGTTATCATATAATACCTAATGCATGACTATTATTTGATGAATACATGAGTTTCATGATCATAATATAGAATTCATTCATATATGTCTTTATGATCATGAGGATTATTAGGTTGACACTTAACCATGATAGAATTGCATGAACATATTGGTTAAGTATATACAAATACCCCCTAGGATGCATCTCACACTCACAATAGGCTAACTTGATTGCAAACTTAGCATGGGTGAGATGTTAGGATGATACAAATATCCACTAATGCCTATGGCATTTAGATGGTCATTTAAAGTATCAACATAGCAATAATAGACCAATCATGGGGAAGGCTTATGTTTAATTCATAGACATATTGCCCAAAGATCATGGTTGGATATTTCATATGTTTTCAAAACAATTTCTTACTTTAAAATATATGTATTCATGTTTTGAAACAATTGGATGCAAGACTAGGTGTTAAACTTGATACTATCATGATCAAAAACCTAGTAGTTATTAAAGCTTTTGGATTTTTGGCAAAAACATGAAAATATAATGATTTTTCATGAAAAACTATTTTTCCCTGATAGATATACATAAATGAAATGTGTTTCCCAAATTTCATGATTTTTCAAATTTTCTGGAATTTTTTATGCATTTCTGAATTTCGGCAAGAAAAATCCGAAATTCCGAAACTCACGTGCCAGTCGACTGGTATCTGAACCAGTCGACTGATGGCCTGAATATAAGACCAGTAAAGGCTGAATTCCGATTTTAAATCAACTTGTGGTATTTTCCTTCTGTTAGACTTGATGCCATGTGTTTTTAACTTAGTAATAATCTTTTTGATGGTGTCAAAGGGGGAGAAAATATTATGTTTAAGTTAATTATAAATGGGGGAGAAATTTATGATAAATTTATGATAGGGGGAGAAATTTACATAGAGAGTTTCATGGATTAAGGGGGAGTTGCATGTTGCTATATCATGATTATGTTTACATGCTTTCTTTCCTTAAAATTTATATCAAATGTTTTTACCTAACTTAAACGGATTGCCACACATCAAAAAGGGGGAGATTGTTAGGGCAATCTCTTGCCGTGATATGGTTTTGATGGTGTGGCAAAGGGTTTAAGTTAGGTTGGTATTGTTGATTTGATATGTACGTTGAAGTCGTGTAGGACTTAGTAATTCGCACATGGAGCCATGGCGAGTTTCACCAACTCATCACTCGGGCCTTGAGTCGGTGAAGGATTGCTTTGCGGAAGCCGTGCGCTTGGAGCATCCGAGGGACCGCCGGACGAGGAGCTTGGAGTGAAGCCGGAGGAAGTAGACTTCGAGGCAAGAGACGCGAAGGAGCATTGCAGAGCCGCGGCGCTGATGCCGCCGAGGACGGGCCGCGAACGAAGAGAACTTCAAGGCGAGGGACTCGAGGGATGAGAGTGAGCGATCAGAACTAGGAAGGGTAGTTTAGGTGAAACTTGCCATTTGCGCCAAGTGTCGATGGTTTTCGACACCCGATCGCTATGTCATGGGCTGATCGCTTCCGAGTCGATGGGTCGATCGATCCGGTATAAGACCGTTTAGGCTAGCGCGCCGATCGCCATGGATCGGCAATGATCGATAGAGATCGCAATGATCGCCAGGAATGGCAATGATCGATGGCACCGCACACGGGCACGTAATGGAGTCGACTGATCGGGCACTCGACGATCGAGCACCGTGCCGATCGATGGGTGCCATCACGATCGATGCTCGCTTGGATGGTATCCAACGCAGCGACTACGATCGATGGGTGCCATCAGTCGACTGCTCCTGTGTCAACGGGAAGAAACCCTCTTCCTCTATAAAAAGGAAAGGGTTGGGACTTTGGGGGTCTAATGCTTAGGCTCCTAATTGCTTCCAAAGTGCTCTAAGTGTTCTTCCACTCTTCTTACTAGTTTTATCTCCATTCTATTGTAAGAAGAGAGATTGTAAAGAGGTTACCTCCACCTAGCTTTGTGCAAAGGAGAGATCTAGTGGATAGATTGCGGAGTGATTCACCGTGGACAAATCAGACCGTGGATTAGCAGCGTAGCCGTGAACCACGTTATATCTCCGTGTTTGTATTGTCTTTGTTTTATTTCTATTTGCTTGTCTTAACTTATTGCTTCCGCTTGCGCTAACGTTTTCGTAGACGAGCAAAATACGACATCCAATGAACGAGGGCTATTCACCCCCCTCTAGCCGGCCAATCGATCTCCAACAGGGGCCTTCTCCGCTCCCAACTCAACAACATTAAACTAGAAAAAAGAGAAAAGGTACTTTCTTTACATTCTCGTTTCAAGGAAATTATAACCGGTTTGTCAAGTCTAGGTGAGAAGCTATCAAACCAGGATATGGTCATGAAGGCTATAGATGCCTTTCCTCGGTCCTCAAAGTGGAGCTCCATGGTGGACTCCTTCTATATTTCGAAGAATTTAGAAGTGAGCACCCTAGAAGAATTCTTCTCCACCATGGAGCTACATGAAATAAGGCTTGAGGGAATAAGTGAAGAACCAAACATCAAGCCATCAAGGAGAGTGACACTAATGGCCAACAAGGGGAAGAAGAAGAAGGAGACGCCACCTTCTTCATCCGATGAAGGCTCCTCCTCCTCCTCCATGAATAGCACGAAAGAATCATACATGGTAAGGAAGGTAAGATGTGCTTTAAAAAGTTTTAAATTTAACAAATCAAATGATAGGAGGAGTAGGATGAGGCGAAAAATCATATGCTACAATTGCCAAGGAGAGGGACACATAAGTGTTGATTGTCCCCTCTTGAACAAGAGCAAAGAAGAAAGGAGAAGAAAAGAAGAAAGGGAGCAAGAAAAAGGAAGAAGAGAAGAAGGCCAAGGAAAGGGGAAAGGCTAAGGCACACAAGGCCACATGGGATGATCCTTCATACTCATCATCCGAAGAAGAAGAGGCCTTTACAAATCTTACCTTGATAGGGATAGATGACTTGGACTCCACCTCCTCCAAGGAAGAAGGAAGAAGCACTAGCGAGGAGGAGAGCTCAAGTAAAGGGGGAGCGTCCTCATCTTCATCCTCATCATCGGAAGGGGATTTGGTAAGTGAGGTAACAAATCTTCCTCCCAAGAAAATTATGTCCATGATATCTAGCTTAACTAAGGAGTTATTTAGGGCTAAAAAGAAAAATAAGAGCATGCTTGATGAAATTAAGGCCCTAGAAGAAAAGCTAGAAAAATCATGTTTAAATATTAATGATAATGTCTCTTCTAGTATCAATGATGCATGCTCACATGATAATTACATGCCTTTTAATGTTAGTGATGCATGTATGGAGGAAAATGGGGTTTTAAGGGAAAAGGTAGACCATTTAACTAAAGCCCTAGAAAAATTTACTATTGGCTCCAACACATTGAACATGATCATAGGGAGCCAAAGAGCAAGCTTCAATAGGGAAGGCCTAGGATATAAGGGAAACAAAAATGAAAAAGCCTATCATTGCCTAATTGCTAGGGGTCTAGCCAAAAACAAGACAATAGCTAGGAAATGGATCCCTAAGGAATTTTAAGTGAACCCTATAGGAAAGAACTTGTATTGGGTTCCTAAATCCATCCTTAAGGGTTAGGAAAACCCTAGGATAGTAAACCATAAGTGGACTTCACTTATATCATATTATATGGTTGACTTAGGATGATGTGGGTAGTGAAATTTAATTTATAAGCATGATGGATGAAGTGATTATAATGTTAGAATCATATACTTGATTTGAATAATGATACATGCTTATGACTTAGAATGATCGAGACTTAATTTTTGAAATAGTGTTGGGTGATGATAATGCACCCATAAATAGCTTAAATCATGCTTTGGGTGATACTTGACTTATTATCATGATTTTATACCTAATGCATGATTACAAATTGATTAATACACTTGTTTCATGATCATAATGTAAAATCAATGCATATATGTCTTTATGATCATGTGGTATGTTAGAGTGATACTTAACCTTGTGTAGAACTACATGAATTTGAAGGTTAAGTATATAAATACCTTTAGTAACATCTCACACTCACCATAAGGATAACCTTGATTGAAAACTTAGCATGGGTGAGATGTTAGGATGATACTAATGGTCCACTAATGCATATGACATTTAGATGGTCATTTAAAGTATCAAAATAGTAATAATAGACCAATCATGGGGAAGACTTATGTTTAATTCATAGACATATTGCCCAAAGATCATGGTTGGATATTTCATATGTTTTCAAAACCATTCCTTACTTTAAAATCTGTGTTTTCATGTTTTGAAACAATCTAAAGCAAAACTAGGTGTTAAAATTGATACAAACTTGATCAAATACGAGTTGTTTTTGAAACTTTTAGATTTTTAGTAAATCATTGAAAATATAAGTAATTTTCATGAAAACTCATTTTTCACTAATAAAGGACTTTAAAAGAAATATGTTTTCAAAATTTCACAATTTTTTGAATTTTCTAGAATTTCTGGTGCATTTCTGAATTTCGATCCAAAATCGAATTATCGAAAAGTGCCAAAATCGACTAATGTCCGATTCAATGATCGGTGGCAATCGCTCATAGCCTGATTTCAGTGTTTCCAGGCTGTTTTGATGGTTTTCAACCCTTAGACTTTGATGCCTTGGATTATGACATTATGTTAATGTTTTTGATGGTGTCAAAGGGGGAGAATTGATAAGTTTAAGTTAATCATGCTAAAAGGGAAAATTTAGCATGTCTTAAGGGGGAGTTGCATGTTTAAGGGGGAGTTTTTCATACTCATATTATTTACATGCTTTCTTGCCTTATGTTTTTATGAAATTGTTTTTACCTAACTTAAACGGATTGCCACACATCAAAAAGGGGGAGATTATTATGGCAATCAACCCATGTGATATGGTTTTGATGTGTGTGGCAAAGGGTTTAAGTTAGGTTTGATATGGATTTGATATGTGCATTGAAGTCGTGCAGGACATAGTAATTCACACATGGAGCATTGGCGAGTTTCACCTCTCATGACTCAGTCCTTGAGTCGGTGAAATATGCATTGCAGAAGTCGTGCGCTTTGTGCATCCGAGGTACCATCGGACGAGGAGCATTGGAGTGAAGCCGGAGGAAGTAGACTTCAGGGCGAGACACAAAGGATGGCGCTGCGAAGTCGTGCATTTGGCGCATCTGAGGGACGTGGCCGAACGAAGACAACTTTGAATGAGAGGGGCTCCAAGGTAATGAGAGTGAGCGATTGTAACCCGGGACGGGGTCGATCGTAGGTGAAACTTGGCCATTTGGCTAAGTGTCGGATGGGATTTCCCGACATCAGTCGACTACCATGACATATCAGTCAATTGCTCCAAGTTGACTATGACTCAACTGGTGTTTGAGTTAGGTTTGTGTCCTAGCAGTCGACTGCCAAGGGTTGACAGTCGACTGCCAAAACCATCAGTCGACTGATCGCAAGTGTTTCGGGCACAGAATGTTGATCAGTTGAGTGCTCGCTTTCGACACTCGATTGTTAGCTCCATCAGTCGACTGATGGGATGATCAGTCGACTGATGTGGGAGTCGTTGGATGAAATCCAACATGGAAGAATCCATTATTGGGCAATGGCTACAGGAGCAGTCGACTGATCGAGGCATCAGTTGACTGCCAGGCACCCAACGGGAAGAATGAGTTCTTCTCTATAAAATGGGGCCTTTGGCCACTTGGGGAGGCTAATGCTTGATCTCTAAACATCCTCCCAAGTGCCCAAATATTTTCAACTCCTCTTACTAGCTTTTATTTCAATCATATTGTAAGAGGGAGATTGTAAGAAAGGTTACCTCCACCTTGCTTAGTGCCAAGGAGAGATTAGTGGAAAGCTTTAAGGAGTGATTCACCTTGGAACGAATTGGGTCGTGGATTAGCGGTAAGGGTCGTGAACCACGTTATGACTTGGTGTTAGCGTTTGTATTCTTGTTTGTTTCTTTGCATTGTTTTACTTTAGTTTTTACATTTCCGCTGCGCTAATAGAATTTGTAGACAATCAATGAAGCAATTACCATCATTGTATGAAGAGGGCTATTCACCCCCCTCTAGCTGGCCATCGATGTTCCAATAGTAGTATCCCTTATGGATGCCTGCCAAGGATATTACCAGATACCATTAGCAAAAGAGGATCAGAAATGCGTCAGTTTTGTGATGGCAGGAGGACTGTATGCCTATGTGGTGATGCCCTTCGGCTTAAAAAGCGCTAGGGCCACTTATCAGTGACTCATGGACAAAATCTTTGTGGAGCAAAAGGGCAAGAATGTGGAGGTTTACGTCAACGACATCCTTGTCAAGCCAAAAACAACTCGGGATCTAGTTACAGATCTAGACGAGACTTTTGCTATGCTGAGGCAATATAACATGAAGTTGAATCCCAAAAAATGTCTGTTTGGCGTAAAGAGTGGGAAGTTTCTGGGGTATGTTGTAACTGAGAAAGGACTGCAAGACAATCCAGAGAAAGTGCAAGCATTATGCAACATGAAGTCACCTACTAATCTGCGAGAGACTCAAAGGCTGGTAGGAAGGATAGTTTCCTTGTCTCGATTTATAGCTAGATCCGCAGACAAGGGATTACCTTTCTTTCGGATTCTACGCAAAGCTGCTAAGTTTCAGTGGGATGACCAGTGTGAGCAGACCTTCCAGGAGTTAAAGAAGTATTTAGTCAAACTACCTTTACTAGCCAAACCAGTCACAGGAGAGCCCTTGTGGATGTATTTAGCTGTTTCAGGAGGAGCCATCAGTTTTGTATTGTTGAAGGAAGTAGGTTCCCAGCAATAGCCCATTTACTACACTGGTCATATCTTGAAAGGAGCTGAATCACGATACACTGAGCTGGAGAAGTTGGCATATATTCTAGTTCTGATAGCCCGTAAGTTGAGACTATATTTCCTGGCCCACCCAATTAATGTGTTGACTCCTAGTGAACTAGGTAAGGTGGTGACTAAGCCTAAACAGTTTGCTAAAACGGGGTGGAGCTGCTTAGTATGACATTCATTATCATCCCTGAACCGTCATCAAGGCTCAGGCTCTAGCTGATTTCCTGGCAGAGGTACCTGTGGGTTTGGAAAATAGATCGGCTGAGAAAGAAGAAGGGTTGGAGGTATGGAATGTCTTTGTGGATGGATCTTCTGGATCTATGGGTAGTGGAGTGGGGGTACTGTTAGTATCCCCCAAAAAAGAAGAAACTCACATAGCCATGCACCTGGGATATCAAGCATCCAACAATGAAGCAGAATACGAAGCCATCCTAGCTGGGTTACAAGCCGCCAGAGTCGTGGGAGCAACTTCTGTCATGATCCATTCAGATTCCCAGTTAGCGGTGTCACAACTCCAGGGTGCCTTTACAGTTCGGGAGGAAAGATTGCAGAAATATTTGATACCCTTTGAAAAAGAGAAGACTCATTTTCAGAAAGTCCTTCTGCAGTCGATTCCAAGAGAAAATAATCGGAGGGAGGATGAATTGGCTCGAATAGCTAGCACCATGGAAGGGGTAAAACAACCTGATGCAGTCTGCGTGGAAGTCCCTAGTTCCTTGGTAGTATATAACATGGAGGAAACCCTACCAGGAGTGGATCAGGTCCCTGATTAGAGAACTGACATCATGGCATATTTACAGCAAGGGAAGGTTCCAGAAGCAAAAGGAGCAGCATTTGTTCTGATAACTAGAGCGAAGTGGTTCACGATCATGGATGGGGTCCTATATAAGACGTCTTTTGGGCGTTCGCTATTGAAATGTTTGGGAAAGGAAGATGCTGAATGGGTACTCCGGGAAATACATGAGAGTTGTTGCAGTAACCATTTAGGAGGAAGTGCTTTGGTGAGGAAAGTATTGTTAGCTGGGTACTTTTGGCCCACTCTCCAGCAAGATGCAGCTCATAAAGTGCAGATTTGTTCATCATGTCAAAAGCACGACAACTAGTCCGAACGACCAGCTGAGCTAATGAGAGCTATTGTGGCCTCTTGTCCCTTTGATCAGTGGGGAATGAATATAGTGGGTCCCATGCCTTTGGCACCTTTATAGAAGAAATTTTTATTAGTGGCAGTGGATTATTTCTCCAAGTGGGTGGAAGCAGAACCCCTCGCTAAAATCACTGAAAATGTAGTAATCCAGTTTCTATGGAGGAACATCATCTATTGGTATGGAGTCCCAAGAAAATTGGTTAGTGATAATGGGCAGTAATTTTAGGGAAAGAAAATCAGGGAATGGTGTCAAAGTCTCAATATCCAGTTGGCTTTCACTTTCGTAGCCCACCCTCAGGCCAATGGGCAGGCCAAAGTGACTAATAGAATCCTCATTCAGGGGTTAAAGACTAAATTAGGTGCTCAAAGGGGAAACTGGGTGGATGAATTATCGAGGATCCTGTGGGCCTACTGAACTACTCCTAAAACTACGACAGGAGAAACTCCCTTCAGCTTGGTATATGGAACGGAGGATGTTATTCCAGTAGAGGAGCTTCTGAGCAGTGCCCGCGTGAAACCTTATGAGCCGGAACAGAACCAAATCATCCGAGGAACTGAGATGGATTTGCTAGAAGATAAACGGGAACAGGCGCGAAGGCGAGCAGAGTTTTACAAGAGAAGGGTACAGAAAACCTTTAATAAAAGGATAGTACCCCGAAGATTTCGAGAAGGGAATTTAGTTCTGCACAAAGTCAACCCTGCGGGAGACCCAGAGAAGTTGGCCCCAAATTGGGAAGGGCCCTATGTGGTCACGTGCCGTGTGGAGGGATCGGTTTATTATTTAAAAGATGATCAAAGCAGGGAACTCCCTCGACCTTGGAACACCGTACATTTGAAGTACTTTCATATCGTGTAAGAAGAAATGGTCAAAGGAAAGAGTTTGGTAGGTTTCTCATGGAGTATGCGTGGCGTGCAACATGTTATTTAACATATGACAAACACGAACATAAGTGGCTAATCATTTGCATCAAAAATAATTCCCCATGTGATATGGTTTTGATGTGTGTGGCAAAGGGTTTAAGTTAGGTTGATTGGATTTGATATGTGCGTTGGAGTCTTGCAGGACTTAGTAATTTGCACTTGTAGCTTTGGCAAGTTTCACCAACTCACAACCTCGTGCTTGAGTCGGCGAAGGAGCATTGTGAAGCCGTGCGCTTGATGCATCCGAGGGACCGACGGACGAGATGACTTGAAGCGAAGCCAAGGAATCAGACTTCAATGGCAAGAGATGCGAAGGAGTATTGTGAAGCCGTGCGTTTGGTGCTGCCGAGGGATGTGGTCGCGAACGAAGAGAGCTTCGGCAAGAGACTTCAAGTGAGATGAGAGAATGAGTGAAATGTAAGTAGCTCATTAGGTGAACTTGGCCGAATGGCTAAGTGTCGGAGGCTCGACCGAAAGGGTTGAGGTTTTACCTGACCGTCGGACGCTCAAACGGATGTAAAGTTTGAGGTTTACCCGGCATCAGTCGACTGCCATGTCATGGCAGTCGACTGTGACTCGACTGGTGTTTGAGTCTGGTTTCTGTGCCATTAGTCGACTTCCACGGGTTGGCAGTCGACTGCCGAGACCATCAGTCGACTGATGATGACATCAGTCGACTAGTCATAAGGGTTTCGGGCACAGAATGGTGATCAGTCGAGTGCTTGCTTCCGACACTCAACTGTTAGCTCCATCAGTCGACTGATGGGATGATTAGTCGACTGATGTGTGAGCCGTTGGATGAAATCCAACGTGGAAGAAGCCATTATTGGGCAACGGCTACAGGAGTAGTTGACTGATAGGGGCATCAGTCGACTGCTAGTGGCCAACGGGAAGAAAACAACCTTCTCTATTTATAGAGAAGGTGTGGCCTTTTGGATGGCTAATGCTTATGCTCTAACTGATCATCCAAGTGCCCTACAAGCTTCCAACTCTTTCTCTTGTTCTTATTTCAAATCTATTGTAAGAAAGAGTGTTTGTGTTGCAAGAAGGTTTACCTCCACCTTGCTTCGGCTAAAGGGAGAGACCATATTGGATTGGTTTCGGAGTGATTCATCGGAGACGAATCAGGTCGTGGATTAGCGGTGAGACTGTGAACCATGTTATATTGGTTTGTTAGCATTGCCTTTGTATTGTCTTTACATTTCCGCTTGCGCTAATTATACTTGTAGACAATCAACGAATGAATTCCACCATACGATGATTGAGGGCGATTCACCCCCCTCTAGTCGGCCACCTAGGTTCCAACAGTATGTGTGGCATGCAACATGTTATTTAACATATGACAAACATGAACATAAGTGGCGAATCATTTGCATCAAAAATAATTCCCCTCTTACAGAATAGAGAAAATTAAAAACAAGGAAGGAATTACATGTAGCGACCGGTATCCCTTAACAATAGCCATCCTAGAGTAATGCCATAAATTACAATTTGAAATGGTCCAGAGGATAACGCCTGAAGCCGACCTCCCAATGCAGAAAGAGCGTGGGATGGCTAGCTGGAGGCAACCCTTGATCGGCGTATTGCCGAACTGCTTCATTAAATCCATCCTAGAAAGTGACCTGCATCAGAGCTATCAGACACTCTCGTTGGCTCAGGTCATCGGAGCGACGATCCTGATGGTATCTGCGGCAGTTTTCTTGATGTTCTCTATGGGATTGATGCATTTCACAGTAGTGATGAGATATCTGAATAATGGCATCAGCCAAAATGGATATGTCGTCGGCCCGGGAAGTTTGATCCTGCTGCAGGTGTTAGTGTCAGCCCTTAGTGTCAATCATGAGATGATTAATTAGGGATCATGTGTATCATATTTCATTAATAAAAGACAAAGATTGTTTATTTTATTTACTTTATGCATGTTCCAGCTAAAATAAATATAATAATGCCCTTGAATAGTAGGTTCTAATCTACAGTTTATCAATTGGTAGAATTTATTATGAGAAGCTATAGAGAATATTATTTTTAATATTCCTAGTCAAGTATTTATAGATAAGGGCAATATTAATACATTGAGACTAGCATGTAGGTCAATGGATGACTTGATCTCATAAGTCATGGATATGTGATATCACATTGACACATGAGTATATATATTGGAGAATATATATACTGAATTAACCCACAATGAGAAAGTGTCATGGATCGTTATATGAGTGTCATATACTTTCTCATGTGACTATTGGTATGAATAGTCCTTAGACCTGAAATCACTACGGTTCCCTACATAAGGAGTTATGTACTTTTGTATCGTCTAACGTCACCAGTAACAGGGTGCACTATAACGGCGATTACTGAGTATGTAATGAATTATGCGGAGGGATGTGAGTGATGTAGATGAGATTTATCCCTCCCATATGACGGGAGTGATATCTTTAGCCTCTTGATAGAGTAGGACCACGAAATACATGACCATGCTCAAATGAGTCAATATGAGATATTGAGCTCATTTATTTGAGTAAGTCTACTTGGGGATCAAGAAACATAAAGATCGATAAGGGGATGACACGGTCTATGCCTCATTGATCGATCTAAGATATCAGAGATAGAAGGACACCGTTTATACATGATAATAGCCACGGAAAGGTTGTCGGATCTCGACGATCTTGTAACTTGGGTAGCAATGATGTATTGCTAGATGTCGCTCATTGCTTATGTATCTAAAATTATTTTAGATACATTGCCAATGTTACAAGAGCTTATAGGGTCACACACAAATGACATTCTATTTTGGAGATGGTTTCTTTTAGTTGGACTAAAAGAACAATTGAGCATGTGGCCAAGACTTGAGTTAGACTCAAATTGGTTAAACTTGAGTTAGACTCAAGTTGAACCATGGAAGATGGTTCATCATCATGCATGATTAATGTGATTAATCATGCATGGGAATACCAAGAGCCTTGGTATTCATGATGAAGAGGAATGTGCAAAGCTAAAAGGGATGAAGCCAATTGGAATTGGTGAGAGGTGTTCCAATGTGCAAGCCAAAAAGCCAAGAGAAGTCTTCTCTCATCCCTCTTCTTCCTCTCCTTCTTCTTCCAAAGGGTTCTTGGCATTTTGCTAGGGGTTGCTAGCACAACGTGAGCCCAAAATGGGTGGGTGTCAGTGTGGATACCTTAGAGATATAGTTATCCTTACCGTATTGAGATCCGACAACATTTGGAAAAGCAGGATTGCGAAGGGCATGCACCGAAGGTATACTTCTCCTTCTAGATAAGATCTAGAAAAGTAGGGTACAAAATGACTTATATAGTTTTTCATGGATCTCTGGTGGGATCCGATTTATAGTTATTGTTTCTGCTGTGGCTGTGTGAAGTATTCACCCACGATGTTGTGAACATTAGATCCAGAATTTCCCAACAGCAGGACCCTCGTCATCTCCATCATGTCTTGGCGCATGGAGGCGGAGATCCCTTCAACAGTTTCCGTATGAGATCTAGTGTGGATAATTTCATTGCCTAGTTGCTGGAGGGAGGCTTCTTGCCTGTGTATTCGGGCGTGAGTGTGCACCCTAGGGTGCGTTTGGTTGGGGGTTTTTGTTGATAACCTTGTTAGGTTATCAACAAAAACCTTGTTTGGTTTAGGTTATAAACAATTACCTGGTAATTGATCATTACCAAGTTATGAACAAAAACCTTTTTAGGGGGAATCGAAAAACCTTAGAGAACCAAGGTTTTTGTTGATTCCCGGGGTTAAGGAAACTTTTTTCCAATATTACCCCAAGCAATATATTAAATGACAATTTGTCAAAAGCCGGCCGCGGCTACTTATCGCCGGCCATCGCCGACGCTGCGGCGTCGGCCGCTGCCGCCCGCCGCCGCCGCTATCGCTATCCGCGCCGCACCGCCGCCGCCGCTTGTCCGCTGCCGATCGCTGCCGACGCCGGCCACTGCCGGACGCTGCCGGACGCTGCGCCGGACGCTGCCGGACGCCGTTGCCGTCGCCACCGATCGCCGCGCCGATCACGGCCACCATCGCTTCGCCGTCGCCGCCGCTGGGCCACACGGCCGCCGCCATCGCTCGCCGCCGACCGACGGCATCGTTGCCGGCTCGTCACCGATCGCTGCCATCGTCATTAATATTTCTATCGTTGTTGTCGAATTGATTGAGCAAAGACAAAGGATAATTTAGTAAAATGTTAAACTAAGTTATATATTAAAACCTCCAACCAAACAAGGTTTTTATCTAAGGTTATACTTTATTCCAAGGTTATGTTTTATTCTCTGGTAATCACATAACTAAGGGTATGTATGATTACTTGAACCAAACGCACCCTTAGATGTTATTAAAGAGGAGTTTTCTTGTACCTCCTTGCATAAGCATGTGCGGAGGTCAGTTATTTTATTCTTAGCTCTCTGGTGTTGGGCTCGAAGGCTTGCTATGATTTTAGCATCCTTCTGCCTTTCACGGAGGATTTTAGATAGTTGCTCTTGATAATTCGCCAATTCTTGGGACACGAGACCTGTTCTATCAGCATCTTTTTGTTGGGCACTTTGTAGAGAAGATAATATTGGTGCAATCCACCCAGGACTCGAGTTTGACTCGAACTGTATTTTGATGTTAGACAAAATGCATGACATGGGATTATCATGGGAAGTCCGACATAGGGTTGGCCACGTAAATCCAAGTGTGTAGCCTTGGTGGTGAAAAGTCCAAGCATGGGGCTTGGTGTTGGAAAGTCCAACATGGGTTGACCACGTAATTCCAAGCATAGGGCTTGGCAGTGAAAGTCCAAGCATGGGGCTTGGCATGGAAAATCCAAGCATGAGACTTAGTGTGGGAAGTCTTGAGGACTTGGCAAGTTCACTAGGCTCGGGGTCCTTGAGTCGGTGAAGGATAGAATTGCAAAGTCATACGCTTGGTGCATCCGAGGGACTGCTGGACGGGGAGCGAATGGAGTGAGGCCCAAGGGAAGCATACTTCGAGGGCAAGAGACGCGAAGGATGACATTGTGAAGCCGTGCGCTTGGTCCATCCGAGGGACGTAGGCCGAGGGAAGAGAGCTTCGGTGGGGAACTCCATGAGAGGATGAGGTGGACTTGGCCAAGTGGCTAAGACTGAGTGTCGGAGGCTCAAACGTTATGTTTGATGGTTTACCCGATGGTCGAATGCTCAAACAACTTGGTGTTTGAGGTTTTACCCGACATTAGTCGACTGGTATAGGTACCAATCAACTGCTCTAAGTCGACTTGGGTTCGACTGGTGTTAGATCGCTCGTAGCTCGATCCGATCGGGAGGATGCGATCGTGATGATAAACAACGCCAAGCGCCAAGGATGACAATGATCGATGGAAGTGTCGCAGCATAGAATACTCGTGAGCCGATCGGGCGGGCCATGAGCTGAACAATGATCGATGGTCATCATCAGTCGATTGATGGAGGATCCATTGGAACTTGTCCGGCGTGGATCAAGCCGTTGTGAGACAACGGCTATAGGAGTAGTTGACTGGGGCCTTTTGGCAGTCGACTGCTAGGCACAAAATCAGCTCGATGCAGGTTTTAAATGGAGCTCGAGATGAAGGATTTTGCTAAGACTTTAAGGGTGATTTTGGAGGGGAATTGCTACTTCATTCCAGACCTTCAAAGCCAATCTAAAGCAAGCAACAAGCAAGTGATTCAAAGTGATTTGTGTAAAGTGTTCTTTACTTGTATTTCGTATTGTATTTGTATTCTTGCTTGTACTTTAGTATTACTGTTGTAATAACTTGTACGAGATTTCTCCACCTCCGACGTGTTGTCGAGAAAGAGTTTAGTTAGTGTCATGCACATAACTAGAGCTCGTTGAGCTCGCCCCATGGAGTAGGAACCATTCGGTTCTGAACCACGTATATCGTGTGTATTTGTGTATTCTTGTGTTGTTGTTAGTATTTCTGTTTGTATATTTCCGCTGTGCTAACGACAATCGTAGATAAGCGACACGCGATGAACGATCGAATTCCATCATACGACGATTGAGGGTTATTCACTCCCCTCTAGCCGACCACAGACGTTCCAACAGATAAGAGTTCCATTTGTGTTTGTTGTTGCACTTGAAATGCCATAATGGTCTCAGCATCCTCCTGCCATTGGTGATGGGTCTCAACTAACTGATCTTCGTCGGCTCTTACCCGATAGAAGGCACTCAGGCCCTTGGTTGTCAGGTTTGATCCTCCGCTGCTGAGCTCATTGCAGAAATCGAGCTCAGATACGTGAAAGAACACTCCAGCTCTTGGAAATTCACTAATGCCTGTGGGTCAGCAGTAAAGAAGAAACCATTATTTTGAAGAAACCAGTAAAGTCAGTTTAGGGAGCTCACCAATTCTAAAGTATGGTGCAAACTTTCCATCCTTGGAATTAGCTCTTCCAAGTTTAGGATTTGAATAGCACGGTTAGAGGAAGAAGAGGGGATAGATGACACTAAGGGAGAGGGTTCACTCATGATGGGATGGAAAAAGGTGGGGTCAACATATTGTACCGTTGGTCTGGGAAGAGGAAGGGTGATGTTCAAAGGAATGGAAGAGGGTATGGAGACGGGAGGATGTGTTGAGGAAGCTACGAATAGAGCTCTAGCCAGATGACTCGAGGAAGCTAGAAGAGAAAGAGGAGAAACGAACATTGGTTGCAAAGTGTCAGAAGTCGCCTGCCGCCTAACAGGGGAAGAAGAATTTACAAGGGATACCCGGCTCGGCGAGGTGGCTGGTAATGAAGGGGTAGAGAGAGGTGATGAAAGGGGTGGAAAGTCGATGCCCGAGGGGAGTACAGGGATGAAGGGTTCTCCGCTAGTAGGAAGAAGAATACCAGAATTATGGTATGTACTCAGTTGAGGGGCAACACTTCCTGAACTTTGGATAGAGGGGGAAGGTAATGGGGAGGTGAGTAGAGAGTGTAGAGGCGAAGATGAAGGAGTTGCAGTTGAAGTAGGTGTTAATGCTGATGGAGGTTTCAAAGAAGAAGAAAGATCAGAAATGGAGATATTCTTCGCCTACAGACGTAGGAGTGCAGCGCCCATCAATTCAACTTGATGTTGTAAAAAAGGAGGGGGCGACTTACAGACTCCTAGGACAGAAGGCGAAGAGATTGGTGAGCTAGGGTTTGTAGGTGACATTGAAGAAGAAGAAGTGGAAAGGGGTAGTGATGGAAGGGTTATAATAAGTGCATGTGGCGGCATGGAAGAGGAGGCTTCAAAGGAATGAGGAGGAGAAGGGGGCGCTGGAGCAGGGACGACTGATAAGCGGGTATTTGTGTCATGGTACCGTTCCAAATTAATTACCAAACCCTCTCTACACTAATATAGCATAGGGAACGACCTGGATCGTTTCCCAACAAGTGTAATTGATAGACTAGTAGTGTTAGGATCGCTAATTATTGCTTTGAGTTTTCTATTGAAAATAGGAGTTTGGATTAAAATAAAACTAATCCTACTAAACGAAAGACAATGCAAACATTCAAACAAAAGCATTCGAAAACATAAAGGAAGTGCAAGAATTTAAACAACAATTGAAATGCAGAATAACATGAGAGTAAAACATAACATGAAATTAAATCTAAACTAACCAACTACAACCTAATTACTCTAAGAAGCATTTCACCGAACAATATATAAGCATGCAACAAATTAAACCAAATGCTTGCAAATCAAAATGTGGAAGATCGTTCAAGTACAAACATTCAACAAACATAAGCAAAAGACAATCAAACACATTAATGGAAGCTTGCATAAAATGCTGGAATTGCCATCAGAAGTTGGAATTGGGCTGCCGGAAATGTGCACGAAAATACTGAAGCTGCGATGAAGAAAATCTATTTGAGATGAAAATGGCTGCGGAGATGGCTGTTCGGCAGTGTGGAGGAGCTCAACTGCAGTGGAGATACTGTCGGCGAGAAAGGTGGTTGTTGGAGAGCTACTAGTCAGATGGAAGAGATGGCAACGGAGCTGTGATAGGCTGGCTGTCGAAACTGATCGGAGGTGGAACGGATGAGTGGCTGCCGGTGTAGGAAATGGAAGAACTGTAGAAGCTGGAAGTGGAGGGCGTCGACAGAGATTCGGTCGGTGGAGGAGGTGATGGAGTGGAAGAGATGATGGAGGAAACCACCGATCACCGGAGATTAGAGGGGATCTCCTTCCCTCTTCGGCGACTGGCGGGGAAAGGGCTGAGCGCGACGATGAAGAAGCGGAGATGGCGTCGGGCGCGAGCAAGAAGAGGAAGATGTCGGCTACCTGTCCCTGTGCGATTTGGGCGATTAAGTGGTTTTTTGTAGCCATCCGCTCAACTGGTCATCTGATCTCAGCTATCCAATTAAAGCTAGGGTTTAATGATCTGATTAATCCAATTAAGAGCTATGCATCCAACGACTGAGAATTCTTCGACTTTGGATGGACGAATCTGATCCATCTGAATAGATAATCACGATCAACCGAATCTGGATGAAAGACTAAGATGTCCAGATCTAAATGTATGAACCAGATCTCTCCAAATCTAGATAAATGGCTCATAATCAAGCCGCTTGCATGGGATGGTTCATATCGCTCAGATTTGATCTCTTGATTGAATTTCCCTCAACCTTGATGAACGGTTCAGATTAATCCAGCTTAAAATGCCCTTTATGACCCTTAGATGAAGCTATATTTGATCCAACTTGAGTCTAGTCCAGTGGCTCATCTCGATCTCCTACAAACAAAGATAAAATTCGCATATAAGCCCAAAATTTAAGAGAATTTAGACTAAGGTCCAAAAATATATCCAACTCATAAAACATGTAAATAATCAACAATTAAACACATGAGAGGATTAAAACAGTGATATTAAGGACCAAAATAACCCGATAAAATGGTAGTTATCAATTCCCCCATACTTCTTCTTGCACGTCCCGAGCAAGTAAATAAAACTAAAAACAAACTGAAGATATATTTCTCTAGCAATTCCCAAGCATACTTAGAAGATTGTGAAAGAAAATTACCTAGGATTGTCAAATCTTAAAGACTCAAGCAATCATGGACTCAAATCTTACATAGGTTAACAAACATCGTGACTTCAATCCATCATGAATAGACTAAGAATGATTAAGCCTCAAAATGTAAGTGGTGGTTTCTCTCGCTCTCATAAGCATGTAATAGTAGAGTTCACTCAAGCTACTCATGGTTTATGGACTACCATATGCTTGCTTTTCTTCTACCTTCACCACTATATACACATAAGAATGCACAATCACTGAAGGCTTATTAAGAATGTAAGGGAAACATGAATAAAAGCAAATAATGGTATGTGTGAAAGGAAAGAAAGATACGAAATGGCATAGCTAAAGAAATGCAAGAAGAAGATATGGAAATACTGGAATGCTACATACATGAGTACAAGAAAGCATTGCCCTAAAATTTTTCTTCCAACCCAATAAACATGTAAACAACCCTTATCACATTCTTCAATACAAATCTACTCATGATATACAATAAATCTCTCAATAACTGCAACAAAGGATGTCGTTAACAAAAATACTATCATACATAAATAAAAATGAATGGCACCACATGTTAAAATTTTCATAATTTTTTTTTATTTCATGGGCACCCAATTTATTTATTTTTTTTCAACTTTTTTTTCAGCTTTTTTTTTCAAACTTTTTTTTTCAATTTTTTTTTTCAACATGTAGTGCACTTCCCTATGCTCCAACATCAAGCTCAGCTAAAAAGATAAAGAGCATGGCTAGCTCATGGTGATCAAGCACGACTTGTCTATACTTACACTAAATTCTCCTGAGCTACTCTCTCCCCCACACTTAAACTTTTGTCCGTCCCGGGCAAAATACTCATCATGGAACATCCAATATTCCACATTCAAAGATAAAAATGGAGAAGAAAGTAATAGAAGGAAAGAAAAAAAAATGACATGATGTAGGAAGAGAAAGGCAATAGAATAAATAATGAAAATAGCATGGCGTATGATAAGAAAATTATTTGAGTAGTATGTGACAACAAAAGTAGTAATGGGAAACAAGTGAGATTGCCTTCATCGTAATCATGCAAACTTATGGTTATGTAGTCTCGAAAGAATCAAAGCAAGTTCTAGAGTTACAATGACCACAAGTGCACCACACACAAGCAATAAAAATTGGCACAATCCTCACTAGGAATGAAAAAAAATCATCTCAATCTATCAATACAGAATCCATCACCAAGTAGCAACCATATGCAATCAAATAATCCATTCATTACAATAAATCCCAAAATTCGACAATCATTTTTAATTAGCTTTCACGACTTCTATAAAGATATAAAGGAATGCATAGGAAATTTATTTCAAAACATGACTAAATAAAAACTCAACAACCTAAACATAACAACTAAAATAAAAATAGATGAAGTAAAAGAAACATATATACAAAGAAAAAGAAAAGAGATGAGATGGAGCAAACTTCCTTGAAGTCCTGGTGGTTGAAGAAGATTTAGCAGGAGAAGCCACTCAGGCAGTGGAGTGCTCTGAAAGAAATCCTGTCCTGGTGGTTGAAAAAGATTCAGTGTAAGCATCCATGCCGGGAGTGGAATGGACTGAATGGGGGTGAGCGCCTTCATGATGTGATCATGATAATACTGTGCTGCTCCCTCCAATATCATCGCCTCATCATATGTAATCTCTGGTGGTCGGAGGCAATTCAGGAAAAGTGTCCAACCATGGGGATGGATTATTGCATATGTTGTTAGGGCATTCATCAGCAAAATTCTTGGAGTCTTCAACTCAAATAGGAGTGTCCAGTCTGGGGGAAAAACCCAGCTATCCATCACTCCTCCGTCAGGCTTATCGAGTGGTTGCACAACTAAACATAAAAAATCTATAAGCACTGTCTCCTCTGCAATATCATCTGTAATAAAACTGCAAATAGGAGTAGCTGGCAACTCACTAACATCATCCTCAACTAATTTTTCTGACCCTACTTCTACTGCAGATATCTCAGTATCAGTGGCATAAATAGCATCAGAAAATAAATCCAAGCCACTAGTATCATCATCCACTTCATCTGCTACAACAACAACTTCATCTACAAATTCACATCCATCAGTATCTACAATAACATTACAGCACAAAGATTCACAGGAGTCCTGTGGAGCGGTTGAATCATAGACATGCCCATCACTCACTCCACAATACATCTTGTTAGTATGTGCCCTTAGTGTCAATTATGAGATGATTGATGAGGGAGACTTTTGTATTATATTCTTGCATTAATAAAGGCAAAGATTGATTATTATATTTCTTTATGCGTGTGTCAGCTAAATAAATATAATAATGCCCATGAATAGTAGGTTATTATCTACAGTATATCAATTGGTAGAATTGATTATGAAAAGTTGTAGAGAACACTATTCTTAAATATTCCTAGTCTAGTATTGTATTAATAGACAAGGGCTATATTGATACATTGAGACTAGCATGTAGGTCAATGGATGACTTGATCTCACAAGTCATGGATATGTGATATCACATTGATACATGGATATATATATTGGAGACTATATATACTGAATTGACCCACCATGAGAAAGTATCATGGATCGTTATATGAGTGTCATATACTTTCTCATGTGACTATTGGTGTGAATAGTCCTTAGACCTGAAGTCACTACGGTTCCCTACATAAGGAGTTATACTTTGGTATCGTCTAACGTCACACCGTAATTGGGTGACTATAACGGCGATCACTGAGTATGTAACGAATTATGCGGAGGGATGTGAGTGATGTAGATGGGATCTATCCCTCCCATATGACGGGAGTGATATCTTTGGCCTCTTGATAGAGTAGGACCACGAAATGCATGGCCATGCTCAAATGAGTCAATATGAGATATTGAGCTCATTTATTTGAGTGAGTCTACTTAGGGATCAAGAAACATAAAGATTGATAAGAGGGTGACACGGTCTATGCCTCATTGATCGATTTGAGATATCAAGGATAGAAGGACACTGTCATATGATAATAGTCACGAAAGAGGTTGTCGGATCTCGACATTCTTATCACTTGGGTAGCAATGATGTATTGCTAGATGCCGCTCATTGCTTATGTATCTAAAATGGTTTTGGATACATTGTCAACGTTATGAGAGCCTATAGGGTCACACACAAAGAACATATTATTTTGGAGAGGAAATCATTTTGGTTTGACTAAAATGAATTATTAGTTAATTGGATTAACTAGAATGAGTAAGACTCATTACTTGGCTAAATTTGAGTTGGACTCAAATTGGTTTATGTTGAGTTAGACTCAAGTCAAACCAAGAGAAGAAGGCTAAAATGATTAATCATAATTAATCATGTAATACACGAATTAATAAATGGGGTTTTAAATGGGATTTAAAAGATCATTAATGTGCATTTAATGAGAATTAATTGACTTCCTTTCTTTTACCATGGAGAATAAGGAAGTGCATTTAATGTCTCATTAATGTGTATTATTGTTTCTTCTTCTTCTTCAACGTTAGAATGAAAAAACAATTCGAATCTGATTTTATTTTGTTCTCAAAAAGCCAAGTATAGAGTGAAAAGAGAGACCTTGGCGTGGTTGCTAGCACAACCGAAAGGGTTTACCTCTTCTCTCCAAGATCGTGTATGTGTGCACCGTAGAGGCGTGGACATTCTGACCACGCTGAGATCCGCAAGTGTTGCTGACTGGAATTCGAAGGGCACGCTTCGAAGGTAATCTCGATTCCTATAGGATAGAATCGATAATAGAAACGAGTATGTTTTTTTTTTGCTTGGATCTCTGGAGGGATCCTAAGTTTTCCGCTGCGAATTTTGTTTATCGCTCGGGATCCCTACACATCTCCCTACTCATGTCAATATCCATAGAAATGGTCTTTGACAGAGGCTGAAAGGAATCCTATGCTTGTATCTGACTGATGGATGATGCAATTTGATCTAGCTTGATTTGTAAATATTGTAGCTTTTCTTGTTGCTGTTGATGACTATTCCTCATTTGCTGCTGCAATATTGCTAGCTGGAAGAACTTTTCTAGTGTATTTTCTTGACTGGGAGCAAGGGTTTCTTCATTGTAGTTTTGATATATTGGACTCTGATATGCTAGAAAAGGTTGATCATGTTGTTGTTGTTCATTTCCATTATCAAAGCTCTAATGATCAGTCCACCCTAAATTGTTGAATTGAGGTTGAGGAATGTTCTGTTGTGTGCTTCCACACTTGAACCCGGAATGATCCATCCAACCATAATTATAGGTATTTGAAAATGATTCATACCTATTCTGTTGTTGAGGTTGAAAGTACTCATACTACTCTGAAATTCGCTGGGGCTGATAATATTGCATTGAAGGATCTCCCCAATCATAACTATAAGATCTAAGAGTTGGATCATATACGTCTTGATATTGTCGTGGGTAACTCTGAGGCTCAATAGGAAATACACTCTGTTGCTCACTTTGGTCTAAATAATAAGCCTGATTGAAGTCTCCAAATCGCTGATAATAAGGATCCATGTTTAAAGAAATTTTCTGTTCTTTCTTGCAATACTAACAAACAATATCAAAAGACACAGGAAATAGATATGACCAAATACATGGATATACAAGAAATAAAATAATGCAACCCTAAACAAAAATTTTAATTTTTGAATTTTTTTTTTAGAAAAATGGACAAACAATCCTAAGTCTACCAAACATCATTACACTCCCCGGCAACGCTGCCAAAATTTGATAAGCGGGTATTTGTGTCGTGGTACTGTTCCAAATTAATTACCAAACCCTCTCTACACTAATATATCATAGGGAATGGCTCGGATCATTTCCCAATGATTGTAATTTATAGACTAGTAGTGTTAGGATCGCTAATTCTTGCTTTGAGTTTTCTATTGAAAATAGGGGTTTGGATTAAAATAAAACTAATCCTACTAAACGAAAGACAATGCAAACATTCAAACAAAATCATTCAAAAACATAAAGGAAGTGCAAGAATTTAAACAACAATTGAAATGCAGAATAACATGAGAGTAAAACATAACATGAAATTAAATCTAAACTAACCAACTACAACCTAATTACTCTAAGTAGTATTTCATCGAACAATATATAAGCATGCAACAAATTAAACAAAATGCTTGCAAATCAAAATGTGGAAGATCATTCAAGTACAAACATTCAACAAACAAAAGCAAAAGACAATCAAACACATCAATGGAAGCTTACATAAAATGCTGGAATTGCCATCAGAAGCTGGAATTGGGCTACCGGAAATGTGCACAAAAATGCTGAAGCTGCGATGAAGAAATTCTGCCGGAGATGAAAATGGTTGCGGAGATGGCTGTCCGGTGGTGTGGAGGAGCTCAACTGCGGTGGAGATGTTGTCGGCGAGAAAGGTGGCTATTGGAGAGCTACTGGTCGGATGGAAGAGATGGCAACGGAGCTGTGATGGGCTGGCTGTCGGAACCGATCGGAGGTGGAACAGATGAGTGGTTGCCAGTGTAGGAAATGTAAGAACTACAAAAGCTGGAAGTGGAGGACATCGATAGAGATTCGGTCGGTGGAGGAGGTGATGGAGTGGAAGAGATGATGGAGGAAACCACCGGTCACCAGGGATTGGAGGGGATCCCCTTCCCTCTCTGGCGACCGGCGTGGAAAGGGCTGAGCGCGGAGATGGCGTTGGGCGCGAGCAAGAAGAGGAAGATGTCGACTACCTGTCCCTGCGCAATTTGGGCGATTAATTTGTTTTTGGTAGCCATCCGATCAACTGGTCATCTGATCTCATCCGTCCAATTAAAGCTAGGGTTTAATGATATGATTAATCCAATTAAGAGCTATGCATCCAACGACTAAGAATTCTCCGACTTTGGATGGATTGATCTGATCCATCTGAATAGATAATCACGATCGAGCGAATCTGGATGAAAGGCTAAGATGTCCAGATCTAAATGTATGGACCAGATCTCTCTAAATTTGGATAAATGGCTCATAATCAAGCTGCTTGCATCGGATGGTCCATATCGCTTAGATCTGATCTCTTGATTGAATTTCCCTCGACCTTGATGAACGGTTCAGATTAATCCAGCTTAAAATGCCCTTTATGAACCTTAGATGAAGCCATATTTGATCCAACTCGAGTCTAGTCCAATGACTCATCTCGATCTCCTACAAACAAAGATAAAATTCGCATATAAGTCTAAAATTTAGGAGAATTTACACTATGATCCAAAAATATATCTAACTCATAAAACATGTAAATAATCAACAATTAAACACATGAGAGGATTAAAACAGTGATATTAAGGACCAAAATAACCCGACAAAATGGTAGTTATCAATGACGAGGGTGGATGAAGATTAGATAGGGGATGAAAGTGGGGGGTGTTGTAGGCTGTTGGCCTTCGCCTCGCCCAAATCCTTGGCGATGCTTTGTTAACAGTTGTTGAAAGAGAGAATGTATCTTGCTTCTTGAGGGAGAAGAGAAACATAGAAGTTGTTTAATGGAGCACCGAGAAGTTGTCGCTGGCGAAGAGGAAGAAGGTTGAAAGCCAGAAGAAGACGGAAAAGAAAAGGATGGAAGACGAAAAGTCTTATATAGGGCGCAGGATGTGCTTATGGTGTTAATTGGGCTTCAAAGCAAAAGATGTGGGCCCTTAGGAGGTGTGGAGTTGTAGTTTATCCTTTTTTACGACCCATTATTTGCCAGAACCGTTATCTCTGCATGGCAGAAGAACGAAATCATCTAGCTTCAGAGCAAAGATATGGCCCCCGAAGGTACACTTCTTGTTTTTCTTTAAAGATTGGCCTCGGCCAAAACCGTTGTCCTTGTTTAATGGATGAACGAAGAAATAATGGCAGTGTGAAAAAAATTCTTCTGACTTGAGGAGGCAAAGCCCTAGGTCAGATTGTTATACCTTTTTGTGGCTCGGTGTTATCCGAAGCCGTTATCCCCATGCGGTGGTGGAATGGAGTAGGGTTTAAGGTAAGAACACCTGTGAAAAATGGCAGAGTGAAGAAATTTTTCCGACTTGAGGGGGCAAAGCCCTAGATCAGGTCATCACACTTTTTTATGGCTCGGCGCTAGCCGAAGCCATTATGCCCGTGCAATGGTGGAATGGAGGAGTAGGGTTTAAAGTAAGAACACCTGTGAAGAATGGCAGAG
Source organism: Wurfbainia villosa (assembly GCA_025175895.1). NCBI lineage: Eukaryota > Viridiplantae > Streptophyta > Magnoliopsida > Zingiberales > Zingiberaceae > Wurfbainia > Wurfbainia villosa. Next base: position 26,888,559 of record CM046000.1, on the reverse strand, counting down.
TGAAAGATTCTCCTGACCTGATGGGGCAAAGTCCTAGATAAGGTCATCACACTTTTTTATGGTTCGGCGTTAGTCGAAGCCGTTATCTCCATGTGGTGGTGGAACGGAGGAGTTGGGTCTAATTGCACTTTCGAAGAAATACAGCGACGGAATAAAAAATTCTTCCGGACTGACTAGGTGAATCCCTATTTCAAGTCGTCACTATTCTTATTGTTTGCCTGCAAGACAAGCAGATATCCCCGTATGGTGGTGGATCGGAGGAGTTGGGTTTAAGGTATATGCACTGTTGAAGAAATACAGCGGCGGAGTAAAAAATTCTTCCGACCTGACCAGGTGAAGCTCTAGTTCAGATCGTCACTATTCTTATTGGTTGTCTGCAAGACAAGCAGATATCCCCGTATGGTGGTGGATCGGAAGAGTTGGGTTCAAGGTAGAGGCAAGAAAGAAGATATAGCGATAGATGGGAAGAGCTGAATCTGTGCACAGTTATATACATTATTTTATGCCCGTATGGTGGTGGATCGGAACAGCTGAGTTTTACCTCAGCTATATACATTATTTTTATCTCCGTGCGGTGGTGGATCAAAAGAGCTGAGTTTTACCTCTGCTGTATACATTATTTTATCCCTGTGTGGTGGTGGATCGGAAGAGCTGAGTTTTACCTCATCTATATACATTATTTTTATCCCCGTGCGGTGGTGGATCGGAAGAGCTTAGTTTTACCTCAGCTATATCAATTATTTTTATCCCCGTGCAATGGTGAATCGGAAGAGCTGAGTTTTACCTCAGCTAGATATATTATTTTTATCCCCGTGCAGTGGTGGATCGGAAGAGCTGAGTTTTACTTCAGCTATTTACATTATTTTTATCTCTGTACGGTGGTGGATCGGAAGAGCTGAGTTTTATCTCAGCTATATACATTATTTTTATCCCCGTGCGGTGGTGGATCGGAAGAGCTGAGTTTTACCTCAGCTATATACATTATTTTTATCCCCGTGCGGTAGTGGATCGGAAGAGCTAAGTTTTACCTTAGCTATATACATTATTTTTATTCCCATGCGGTGGTGGATCGGAAGAGATGAGTTTTACCTTAGCTATATACATTATTTTTTATCCCCGTGCGGTGGTGGATCGGAAGAGCTGAGTTTTACCTCAGCTGTATACATTATTTTATTCCCATGTGGTGGTGGATCAGAAGAGCAGAGTTTTACCTCAGCTATATATATTATTTTATCCCCATACCGTGGGGGATCAGAAGAACTGAGTTTTACCTCAGCTATTCATATTAATTTTTTCCCCGAATCAGGGTGGAGTAGGAGACCTGGGTCCTCGCCCAGTTATATATATAGATTGTCTCTGTGTAATGAGGAATTAGAAGAGTTGTATTTCTACTCGATGCTTGTGCAGTAACGGGGAGTTGAGGCCTCGCACAGAAGGAAGAAGGCTAGAAGGATGGATGGGTTGTGAAGAATACTGGCACAAACTCAGTAAGTTCCCTTGGCCGGTAAAGTTGTCGCATTTTAACTTGTTATTCCTATAATGTGCATGTGGTAAGAAAGGGCACATACAACTTGTAGCAGTGAAAAGTTCATTGATAAAGAAGGGTTACATAGCACAACCTTCTTAAAAAAGAAAAATAACAGATGAGGCCCCTGTTCAAGGGGGACTAAGGCTCTCCCTGAGGAGGTACTGAAGGAGCTTCCTTGCATGGCTAGGGTCGGTGTTGTAGTTGCCGAAGGTAGGACTGTTGTAGGAATATGTGCTTGGACAGATTTCTCTGGGATACTGCTAGTTCCTGACACAGAGAGTAATTGCGAGTAGAAGTCACCTGCAAGCGTCGCCTCAGGTCTAGAATTTGTTCTTCCAATTCTTCAATACAGTGTTGCTCTTTAGTCCATCCCTCCAAAGGAGGGGAGCTACTATCTTGCTCAGATAAGTGTTCCATGGTGCAAAGGGGAGGAAGGAGAAATGGGCCCTAACAAGACGGCGATTGGGGTTTTTATATATAAGGAGGAGGGATATTAATTGGCCTTCTTGGGAAGTAGAGGCAATAAATGCAAATAATGGAGGGGAGATGTAAGGGTAGTAGCTGGGGTTGTTGAATGCAGTAATTCTGGAAAGACTGTTCGAGTTTCACGAAAGCGGTAAAAGTGAAGATTGCCCAGATAAGGTTGCCGTCGTTGAAGGTTTTTTAATTAAAATAGCTTGGAGTCTGCAACAAAGTGACAAAAACAAGTACCAGTATTCTTTTTTTTTACTAGTATGTCCAGCGGCAGTTACAATAATTAAACTACGGATCATACGAACTTCTTATTGTTATTATTACTAGGGGAGTTGGCGGAGGATTCCTCTGAAGGGGGAGGCGCCAGAACGACCTAGTAGAGGTCACCTTGAGCCCGAGGTGCAGCGAGTAGAGCTCCGACGAGGGGGAGCGGAGGAATCTCAGCCGGAGGGACTGGAACGAAAGCTAGGGCCAGAGGAAGAGGAGGAAGTTCAACGGAGGCTCGAGGATCCCCCACTGTATATTCCCAGGTCATGGGGGGGTTCCAAACTCGGTTGCGGAAGGAAGGGAAGGGGGCTCGAAAGGACCTCCCCACATTGGGGGTCAAGGCGTTGGCTGGCGCAGGAGGAGGAAGATGCCGGTATGCTGAGGTTGCAGTAGATTGGGTGGCAGATTCCTCAGCGGGTCCTGCATCAAGATCGTATAGCTCAAAAGAGTCAGAATCCGAAGATATGTTAATGGGGTGTTCAGCGGAAGCCATGGAGGTGGGATGGAAAATAGAGAACATTCGCAGTGATAATTTATAATCGAAAGAGGGAGGTTCGCATGTGTCCTGGGGAAGGGAGAGAAGATGAAAGGGCGAGGGAAGTGATGGCATCAGCATGGAAAATAATCGAGATATCAGTACCGAAGCAGGTAATTACCTTCTTATTTGAGAAGACGAAGTGGCAGGATTATTTAATTCTTACTGAGCGAAAATCGATTCTGGTAAGAAGAGGGTAAAGCCCAGGATAGCCCGAACAGATTCTCGAGCAGAAGATCTTAGCAGTTGACTGGCACTTTGAAGGACAAAAATCCGCAATAACCAATAAAGGAACAACCCAAAAATGTCCTTAAAAAATTTCTGAGCAACAATAACTCATACGTATAAGGCAACACAAGGCATCACAATTTTCAAAAACATCTTTATTAATGAGAAGTCGATCAGTACTATGAGGAAGACACGACAATTACAATTCAAAGAGCTCAGGATGACATTTGGCTAGAGCTACTTTAGGGTCCAGATAGCTTGAGTCCACACCTGGTGGAGGGTAGCCCTCGGCAGCGTTCAAAGAGGAAGATCCTTCGAAGCCTAGCATGAACAACTGCACTCCCTTGTGAGCATATCTCATTTTTAGGTCCACCTCCTTCTCTTTCAGTTGGGACTGGCACTCAGCTAACTGGATGGCTAGGGCATCTCTGTCTTTTGTGGTCGTCATAGCTTGTTTGCCCAGCGAAACCAGAGCCTCAGTATGCTCCTTTTGAAGTTCTTGTTGCTGAGCAGTTATTGAAGATAGTAGCCCCGGAAGCACGGACACCTTCAAAGATAGGTCTTCTTGGTGGTGTCGGCACTATTCGAAAGTGGCCTTCCAAATTTGGCATTCCTGTCGAATCTGAAGTATAGTTGTAGAAGACTCAGAAGCTCGGAGCTTGGCCTCTGCAGGCTGTACTTTCTATTCTTCCAGTTCTTGCGTGAGGAGGGGGATCTGCTGAAGCTGGCTAGATTGTAGGAACAGTTGCTGCTAGAGGTCCTCGATCTTTTTCTGGAGTTCCTCTTGCTCACTCCAGGCCACTACTAGTTGGGTCATTAAATCGTCGCATTGGGCAACCAGGGTAGACTCTTTTTGCGTGCCTTCTTTTAATTGTTGAGCTAGTTTCTTCTGTTGAGTAAGGGAGGCAGTATGACGAGCAGACATAGTGGATTGATAATTCACTATGCTTGGCATTGTTTCGTTGCAAGCTTTAACTACCTAGAACCGAAAACATAGCATTAGGGAAATACATGCTAACCTATACGCCCTAAGGGTGAAATAGGGGAGAGCATACTTCCGCTAGCGATCTACACAAGCGTTCATAGGGGCTCTGCATTTGCGACTGATTGAAGAGCCGCACTTCCTTGGTGCTGCGAATTCTGAGGGAGGATCCTAATGAAGTAGAGGGGGGAGGTCTAGGGGGGGAGATCCCCTCCCACCAAAAAAGGCTCCGTTGCGGACATGGAAGGTATGGAAAGGTCCATGGCCCGAATCGGAGTGGGAGAAGAAAGTATGTTCATAGGGGTATCTACAGGGAAAGAACTGACTGGAGAATCAATCTTTGGGTCAGGTTGAAAGGGGGATGAAACAACATAAGGAGAAGGGGAAAGTTTTTCTCGTGGGGAAGAAATATGGGCGACTAAGGCGGTTTCTTCCTCACAGTGTTCATGGATTATTTGGCTCCGGTGCCTATTTAATTGTAGCGGAGAAGGGAGAGGAGAAGAATGCGAAGAAGAGGATACCGGAATAGAAGAGGAACTGGCAGCACCCCCCTTACGGGGGTGAGGTTTCTTGTGAGGAGACGAAGAAATAGTTGGGGATTTACCCTTGCTGCGTTTTTTGGAAGGCTTCTTCTTCTTGGCTGCTGCAATTTCCTCCCCTTTGATGATGGCATCCTACATTAGGTTATCTGCAAAATCAACTATTAGAAAATATGCTTGCCATAAAAGTTATTTGTGTCAAAGTATAAACAACATGCTACCTATGGTGTCTGGGTCGGTCAGTGGAAAAGGGGACAGCTTGTAGCGACGGAAGAGGGGAGGTTTCATCAGATGGTCCGAGCTATAGTGGTACTCTTTTAACACTTGGTAGACCTCTGAAAAAGGACACTGAGTCCTAACTTTATGAAAGGAGGGTAGCTCAGGGAGATCTAATTTCCAAGTATCAGAATGAGGAAGGGGTGTCGGAAGTTGAGCGAAGAAGTAGAGAGTGTTAGGATCTTTGTAACGGCTAGAGGGGGGTGAATAGCATTTGATCGTTCGTAGATGGAATTTGCTCGTGATTGTGTCTACAATTTCGTTAGCGCAGTGGAAATAGAAAAGTAATAATGATAACGAAATGCACAACACGCTAACACAAGGATATAACGTGGTTCGGAACCGCACGGTTCCTACTCCACGGATCGAGCTCAACGAGCTCTAGTGATGCACATGCAACCACTGATAAACACTCCTTCTCGGAACAATCCGGAGTTGGAGAAACCTCGTACAATAATGATTACAACAATAATCAAATGAATACAAGCAAATACAATGAAATACAAATGTAAGTAAAGGAAAAACACTTTACAAGAACTTTGGATTGCTTGATCTTTGATTGCCTTGAACTAGCTTTGAAGGACTGGAAAGCACCAACTTCCCCCTTCAATTTCGCTCAAGAAAATCACTATCTTTTCCTCCATCACGAGCTCTTTTTATAGCTTCAACCTGTGCTGGAAAAGGTCGATCAGTCGATTGCTCGGGACCATCAGTCGACTGATCACACTGTTGCTGTGAGACAACGGTGTAATCCACGCTGGAAAAATCCAACAGCTAGGACATCAGTCGACTGATCATGAGCATCAGTCGACTGATGAGCCATCACTTGACTGCTCATCGCAGTGGTCGAGTGAGACTCCATTCTGTGGTCGGTAACTGAGCACCGCCGACCGATCACACGATCACGATCGCTGAGCATCACCGATCGGCCCACGCAATAAACATGAGGTTTTAGCCCAAGTATGGTTCCCCCATACTTGCTAGACCACTCTTAGCCTAGACCTAAGCCTTCTAGCCACCACTATCAGCCTCACGTCTCTCGGATCCCTCCAAGTCATCCATGACTTGTTCATCCATCGCGCTAGCCTTCAGGTGCTTCCATCGGCTATGTCATGCTAACGGTGTCTACACCGCCAAGGCACATTGGACTTACGCCGCCAAGACTCCGCTTGGACTTTACGTCGCCAACCATTGGACTTATGCCGCCAAGACTCCCGCTTGGACTTTACGCAGCCAATATCAAACCCCTTGGACTTCTCATGCCAAGACTCAAGCTTGGACTTTCCCTTGCCAACCCATGTTGGACTTTTACATTGCCAAGACCTATGCTTGGACTTTTCATGTGCCAAGTGTCCTACTTGGACTTTTCATGCCAAGTACTCAAGACTTGGACTTTACCAAATGCCAAGTGTTCAACTTGGACTTTCCATGCCAAGTACCCATGACTTGGACTTTACCTTGACAATTTCATTGTCATATATTTTTGTCGAACATCAAAACATCATTCGAGTCAAACTCGAGTCCTGGTCAATCGTGACCTGGGCCGATTGCACCAACAATCTCCCCCTTTTGATGTTTGACAAAAACCAAACCATTTGAGTTAGACCGCTAACTCAAGTCTCTTACCAATTATTCCAAATTGGTGATCCCAAATATCAAACAAATTCTCCCCCTTTTTGACATACATCAAAAGGTTATCTTTCCAAGGAGGTCAATGTCTCATGGCCCAATGAGATCTTACATAATTGGCTTGCTCCCCCTTGACCATTGCACCAACAATGTCCTTGGGAAGTCCCTAAGCCAATAGGAATTCTAAATCATCAAAGTTAAGGTTAGAAATTCAACATTGAACTTTATAACACCTTAAAATTGATACAAACCCTAAACACCTCTCTTAATCCATATCCAATGGATTTTCACCCTTCATCATGCTTCCTAAAACATATCCTAGGGTTAGGAGTGGTTAGGGACCTTAACCGCAGCTGAAATCGAGTTAAGCAACTTTGGTTACCCCGAAATCAGGCTATCAGTCGACTGTTACCTACCGATCGATGTGTCCATCACGATCGTGCACGGCAACAATGGAGTGATCTGTCGTAGTCGAGTCCAACGCGCCCATCACCGATCAGATCAGAGGCAATGACCGATAATCAAAACCTGATTTTCAGAAATCAAACTCGACTTTTGGAAATTCATAAGTAATTCTACGTAAATAAAAAATCACGAAACTTGATACATATATTACTTATCACACATACAATCAGTGAAAAATTTTGGAAAAATATTTTTACCATTGAAATAGGAGATTGGTACAAAGTTCAAAACTATTAAAAATTTTAAAGTTTTTGATCCACTTTGTATCAACTTCTACAATGATGATGGCTATCAAAAGATAGATTTCACCAAGGTTTTCTAAATTTATTTTAAAATATTTTTGAAAACCTATTTTGAACCATAATTTATTGACTAAATATACATAACTTGTATATTAGCTTTCCTTATGATTCTTGATGATAATTAAAATAAGTTTGAGTTCATCTAGATGCACTACCTATGCACCTTGAACCTAACTTATTATCCTAGCATCTCACATGTATCTAGGGTGTATAAATACACATACATGTCAATGTGATGTGAGATGTGGGTTTTGATTCATTTTATCTAGGGTTTCATGCATTTCCTAGGCAACCCTACTTGATTCCCTTATAAATGAGACTTCAAGTCATGTCATTTTCCTTAAATCAATGTTCAATCAAATTAATGCATGAAATGATCATGGCATAGTGATAGCAAAATAAAAACATGACTAATGATCATGATGTCATGGCATATGATGAAATTTAAGAACACATGACATCTAAAATAATCCTAAACAATGACATGACATGTTATATGATAAAATGCAATTTCATGTCATGATATAGCAACTTTCATAAGCCAACACAATAATACAAATACTCATCCAAACACACAAGATTTTCACAAATAGAAATTTCATTTAATCTAAAAGACTTCAGTCTATTACATTCAAAATGGAGATTGGATATGCTCAATCTCACTACAAAAACTGAAAACCAAAGAAAATCTAACATCCTCTATATCTAGTCATCTGCAGGAGGTGGCGGTGGAGGAGGCTGCTGACTCAACGTCCAGGCCCGCATCATCTTAAACATATCGAGCTGACGCTGCTCGATGCGGCTCTGGGACTCCTCCATCCAATCAAGACGTGCGCCGAAAGATGCTTGGCTTGCTAAGATCTCTGACAGCCTAGAGTCAATCGTCTGGTGATAGTCACCGAATGACTCCACCGCCACGACGATCCCACGATGCATCCGCCAAAGATCCGATCATCCTCATCACGACGCCTCGATCCTCATAGTCCTTCTCTCGGGTACCGAGGAGGCTCTTCACGCGTGCTCGGGTGGTGGTCGAGGCGCCAACTCCATTTGTCCACTCCCCATCCGCAGCTTAGCTAACGAGATGTTGCGAATCGATATGCAGTCGTACACCTCAGAGAGCGCCTCGTGAGAACCCCTGTGACTGTTGATGCCTACTGACTCTAGCCATGCGGTGATAATGTGACCATATTGCATATGCTCTTTCCCTTGTACAGGTGAAATGAAATGCACTATGCAATGAAATATGTTTAGGCAAAGTTTATGTCTAACCTATTACGCATGGCGATAGTAGAAAGAGATGGGGAGGCCGAATCGCCGCACTCGAGTCACAATAGGAAGAAAACACCCAACAATGACCTTGTAGAGTACATTGTCAAAAAGTGTATAACTCACTAATAGGGAATAAGTTCTGGGCCGGTGGACGAGGATGACCAAAAATGTGCTCATGCATGGATTCTAAAGAAATATGGTCAAATGGCTCAGGTAAAGGAGCATCAAAAGTGGGGTAAAAGATGAAGGTGTTATCCAATGGCTTACACTCGAGAAACTCCTGCAGTATCGCAGGAGTGAACTCTAAATTGCGTTTTGCAACGCGAGTAGTGTAGGTAGGGCCATCGTCTACCTTCTTTAGGTTCTGATAAAATTCCTTAAGAAGGTCATCGTTAATAGGATGGGTGCATAAGACAATTTTCATGAGATGATAGTATGCAAATAAGTCCATGATATCACTACAGTAGCGATTGAAAAAGTCCCTATCGATGTACCTAACCAACATAGGTTGGTACAATCGAGATTCACCCTCAGGTGGATCATTCCTACGGGCTCTCCTATTATGAATGCAATGTAATGATATGATATGCAAGGACAATAATACATGATTAGATAAAACTAAATTACAATGGAAAGGCAAATTAGGGCTTGGGTAAGAAGAGTGTTACTTAGGTGCCATTTGTAGGTGTGACGATGGGATGCTCAGATATCGCTGAGGGGGTCGCCGGAAAGGTCGCCGGAGGACTCAGATGCCGGAACCCTAATCGGAAATAGGGAAACAAACCCTAGAACGAGTGAACTAAGGCTTGAAATAAGTGAAAAATGCAAGAAAAGGGGCTTATCTATCAAACCTAAAAGCTTGGGCTACCGCACGTCCTAAGGGTTGGTCGGAGAAGGGATGGCGATCGGAGAGGAGAGGAAACTGGCGCTACAGAAGACGCCAACCCTAGCGGTTCGGCGTATAAAATCACGACGCAATGATCGATCGGCGATCACCGATCGATAGCGTTTATTAGCGGTTTACCGAGTCGTCGACTACTCCGGCCAAAGAATCGATCACAACCTTCTGTGACATGCTATAGCAATATCAGTCGACTGATGTGGCTCATCAGTTGACTGGTGTTGTCACCACTCGACAGATGCGCGAGCACTCGACTGATGCCCCTCAGCCTTGGTGAACAGTATCACCGATCGATGTATCCAATCGGGCCGATCGATGTTCAAGCTAGCCGAGTCTCGAGCCAAAGACTGACCGGACACATCATATCGCTATAAAGATGATCACCGATCCGATAATCAGACTCGATCGATATCTCGATTTTCGCTCAAATTCAAAAATCTCGATTTCTTCATCTAAATTATTCCATTTTATCATGTTAATCTTGTATATCGAACATATTGATGTTACACTTATATTCATGTATTCGTTAATGTATTTTAATGTTTTATTCCATTTTGGCAAACATTAACATACAATGATTTCCAAATCCTAACATCTCACCCTTTCTAAGTGTTGAAATACACAATCAAGGTAAAAGGCTTGTTTTGTGAGATGCAATCCATCCTAGACATTCCTTCCATGCAAACACATGGTGAAATATATGAAGCATGGTAAGTACAAGACATCAAGTTGTGTGACACTTGAGTATCACTCTAGATGTTACTTTTACATCCTAAACACACTTTTCTTGATACATGAACTTCTAAAGTGTGCCAACAATCAAAGTTACACACTATGACCTCTAAATCTAGATTGTGCCAATTTTATTGATTTTCATGTTTTCAAGAAATATATTGACACATCCTAAAATCCTTTAGGAATAAGGCTCAAATGTATTTCCAAGGTAACCATAACCTTGAAAATAACCTAAAGTGCCACCTTTACCATGGTTGAGTTAACTACTCATCCAATCATGGTTGGCACATTCTAATCCATTTAACGTGAATCAATCACGCTCTTTGGAACCCAAAATCTATTTGAGCTCATTGAATTAATTAGGTATTCCTTAGGGATAACATCCCTAGATACCTTCCTAATGACCCTCCTAGGCTTGTTAGCCTTGGTCATTGTGGTCTTACCTAGGTTGACTCTAGAGGTAACTCCCCTTGCAACCTTGGTCTTCCTAGACCTAGTTTGTGTTCCATAGTCAAATGGAACACAATGATAAGCTACCTTAGGCTTAGGTTTGTAACCCAAAACTTTCTTGCCCTTGGTTGACTTTGAGTTTTTGACCTAGGAGTTTGATCATTTGACCCTTGAAATTGATTTTGTATATTCCTAAGGGTCTTTTCTAGTTTTTCAAGCCTTGACCTCAAGGCTTGATTTTCAACCTCTAATTGCCCAATTGTTTTTTGATTAAGTTTTTGGGCATTACCATTTTCTCTAGGCATATGCCTATCCTTTTTAGGGTTAATGCCTAAGTGGTTTTCTATTTTCCTAATGCTTTCCTTAGGAAGAGTTTTTCTAGGGACATTAGTCCCAAATTTCTCCTTATTTCCTAAGGGGACATTTTTAGCACCTAAACAAATATGTCTATTACTTCTAGCATGCTTTTCATGTACAATAGCAAGAGAACTAAAATCCTTAGCATGCTCTTGCCTATTAACTAAAGAAGGTGCATTATTTAAATGATATACCTTAGGGTTTGCCTTAGTGGCTCCCCCTACTTGTGAAGCTCCCTTTTGCCCCTTCTTCTCCCCCTTCGGGCATTTACTCCGGTAATGTCCCGGTTGTCGGCATTTGAAGCAAATCACTTGCTCCTTGCTCTTTTGTGTTGAGGCACCGTATTACAACACTTTTGGCGCCGGTGGAGCTTTCTTGACCTTCTTTGGGCACTTGCTCTTGTAGTGCCCGGTTTCCCTACACTCAAAGCAAATTATATGTTTTTTATTTAAAACCAAATTGCTTGAGTTACCTAGTTCGGTGGTAGAGAACAGAATTGGACTTTGGGCTTCTTCATCTTGACCGGATGTCGAAGCTTCTTCTTGATGTTCCGGTATGGAGGTTCTCTCCTCTCCCTCAATCCTTGAGGTGGATGCTTCTTCCACTTCCTCCACCTCTTCCGATCCGGAAGTTGACTCCTCACTTTCTTATGAGGATGATGATGATTCTTCTTCGGTCTCCTCCTCTTCCAAGTCTTCTTGGACCGATTCGGGATTGTCGTGGAACTTGATCAACTTGTTCCACAACTCCTTGGCATCCCTATAGCTTCCTAATCTGGACAAAATGTCGTTAGGTATCAAGTTAATCAACATTTTTGTTACCTTAATGGTTGTCTTGAATTTTTTCCGTTGCTCCTCGGTCCATCGCTTCATTTTGAGGATTTCGCCGTTCTCCCCTCTCGGAGCATCAAAACCTATAGTCACAGCAAACCAATTTTCGATATTTGTCATTAGAAAATATTTCATCCTACCTTTCCAATACGCAAAATGTTCACGGTTGAAGGAAGGTGGAATGTTGACGTCATCACCCAATTTTTCTTGGAAATCCATATCCTTCCCTCTAGCTTCTTGACTCCGGGTTGTTAATCCGTAGAAGAGCCCCGGGCTCTGATACCACTTGTTAGGATCTTTGTAACGGCTAGAGGGGGGTGAATAGCATTTGATCATTCGTAGATGGAATTTGCTCATGATCGTGTCTACAATTTCGTTAGTGCAGCGGAAATAGAAAAGTAATAACGATAACGAAATGCACAACACGCTAACACAAGGATATAACGTGGTTCAGAACCGCACGGTTCCTACTCCACGGATCGAGCTCTACGAGCTCTAGTGATGAGGCGGAGAAACCTCGTACAATAATGATTACAACAATAATCAAATGAATACAAGCAAATACAATGAAATACAAATGCAAGTAAAGGAAAAACACTTTACAAGAACTTTGGATTGCTTGATCTTTGATTGCCTTGAACTAGCTTTGAAGGACTGGAAAGCACCAACTTCCCCCTTCAATTTCGCTCAAGAAAATCGCTATCTTTTCCTCCATCACGAGCTCCTTTTATAGGCCGAAAAGGTCGATCACCGATCGCCGGACTATCACGACCGATCACATCGCTGTCGTGAGACAACGGTGTAATCCACGCTGGAAAAATCCAACGGCTAGGACATCAGTCGACTGATCATGAGCATCAGTCGACTGATGAGCCATCACTCGATCGCTCACTCAGGTTGAGTGAGACTCCATTCCGCGGGCCGTAACTGAAAAGCACCGAGATCGATCACATGATCGGGCCGATCGCTGAGCCATCACCGATCCGCCCACTTCGGCGATCGCTAGGCCACAACCTACCCAAACCCTAGTTGACTCGGTCCACTGACCGCCACATGGCACTGGGCCGACCGCACACCTCAAACATGAGGTTTTAGCCCAAGTATGGTTCCCCCATACTTACTAGACCACCCTTAGCCTAGACCTAAGCCTTCTAGCCACCTCCATCAGCCTCACATCTCTCGGATCCCTCCAAGTCATCCATGACTTGTTCATCCATCGCGCTAGCCTTCAGGTGCTTCCATCGGCTATGTCATGCTAACGGTGTCTACACCGCCAAGGCACATTGGACTTACGCTGCCAAGACTCCGCTTGGACTTTACGCCGCCAACCATTGGACTTATGCCGCCAAGACTCCCGCTTGGACTTTACGCAGCCAATATCAAACCCCTTGGACTTCTCATGCCAAGACTCAAGCTTGGACTTTCCCTTGCCAACCCATGTTGGACTTTTACATTGCCAAGACCCATGCTTGGACTTTTCATGTGCCAAGTGTCCCACTTGGACTTTTCATGCCAAGTACTCAAGACTTGGACTTTACCAAATGCCAAGTGTTCAACTTGGACTTTCCATGCCAAGTACCCATGACTTGGACTTTACCTTGACAATTTCGTTGTCATATATTTTTGTCGAACATCAAAACATCATTCGAGTCAAACTCGAGTCCTGGTCAATCGTGACCTGGGCCGATTGCACCAACAGAGAGCTTTCCATCCCTTATGGGAAGAGAGCATGTTTACCAGAAATTGACAATCTGGACGACTAGATAGATAGAAAAGGCCCTCCTTAGAAGATTTTAGCTGGAAGAAGCAATGGAATAGCTGTGGGGACAAAGGGAGACCTAAATGTCAGAACACTATGATTGCCCCTGATAATATGCGGAGGGAATTAGGAGTAAATTGGTTGACGGGCAACTTGTAAAAGTCTAAATTTTCTAGGTAGGCAGGGGGCACAAGCAAACATAAGTCATTCAGTAGTTGTTCGGAGAAGAAGCAGTGTAAGCCTAGCGGAGGAAGGTGGGGTCGATAAGAAGTGATGTTGAAATGGCAAAATACAGAAGGGTCTATGTGTTGGTGCCTAAGGTTGAAGAAATAATGTTGGTTATTTAGCTAAGTGACAGTATGTTCATACCAAGGGCGTGAGGTTGGGTTCTTCGGGGCCATAGGTGCGGAAGAAGGAGAAGCACTTACTTTATTGTATCATATTCCTATTTATAAAGGCATGGTTATTAAATTTACTTGTATTGGTGCCAAATAACTAAATATAATAATGTCCTTGAGTAGTAGGTTCTTATCTATATCAATCGATTGGTTGAATCGATAATGAGATGATATAGAGAACACTATTCTTAATCATTCCTAGTCAAGTATTAACATTCAGGGACAATGTTAATGCGTAGAGACTAGCATGTAGGTCAACATGATGACTTGATCTCACAAGTCATGGATATGAGATATCAAGTTGACACATGGGTATGCATTGGAGAATGTATACTGAATGACCCGCCATGAGAAAGTATCATGGATCGTTATATGAGTGTCATATACTTTCTCATGTGACTATTAGTATGACTATTAGTCCTTAGACTTGAAGTCACCATGGTTCCCTACATAAGGAGTTGCATACTTTGGTTTCGTCAAACGTCACCCGTAAATGGGTGGACTATAAAGGCGATTACTGGGTATGTAACAAATTATGCGGAGGGATGTGAGTGATGTAGATGGGATCTATCCCTCCTATATGACGGGAGTGACATCGATATTCTTGATAGAGTGAGACCACGAAGTGCATGGCCATGCCCAAATGAGTCAATATGAGATATTGAGCTCATTTGATTAGAGTGAGTCTACGTAGAGTTCAAGATTTAGATTGTACCGAGGATGACATGGTCTATGCCTCGATTGGTCAATCTAGATGTCAAGGATAGAGAGACATTGTCACATATTGTGAGAGTCACAATTAGTAGTCACAAAGGTGATGTTGGAGCTCAACATTCTTGTAACTTGGGTAGCAATGATGTGTTGCTAGATACCGCTCATTGCTTATATTCCTAAATCGGTTTAGGGACATTGCCAACGTTACAAGAACCTATAGGGTCACACACATAAGGGCAATTAGATGGAGATTAGGTTCATATGATGAACCATAAAGATTAAGTTAAAGGGATGAACCAAATTGGATTAAGAATAATCCAAATTAGACTAATTGAGTTAGACTCAAGTTGATTCAAGTGTTTAATGAGTCTAATTTAGATTTGATTCATCAAATCAATTTAAATTATTGAATAGAGATTCATTAAATTAAAATTGACTTGAATCAAATGGTTGGATTTGATCAACCATGGGAGATAAGAGGTCAAGTTTGACTTGACTTGAGAGGGAAGATGAAAGGTCAAGTTTGACTTGACCAAATGCCATGTCATGATGATGACTTGGCATGGCCGGCCAATGATGATGCTTCGTAACGGCGAGTTCTCGCTTTAGGTTTTTGGGACAGCGACCTAAGTCGCTGTAAGATCATTGTAGGGACACTCGTAAAGTTTATTTTGCGAGTAGGGGCGCTGCCCCTATCCCCGAAAGGGGCCTTGTCCCGCGATCGCGCCCGGAAACCGCTTAGCAGGACCGTTACGGGGAGGTGACTCATAAAATTGAAAAAAAATAGGAAAAATTATAGAAATTTTTTGTAAAAAATACATAATTTAGAATTATGTATAATTCTGTGATTGTCATGGCCCAATAACCCCAATATGATTGGATGTGATGTGTTGTAATTCACAATACGGCCTACGTGCCGTTTTGTGGTTGTGCGTGTTGTATAGTGTATGCGACCTGCGCGTCGTACCTCTTCTTTTGATATTCTAGTTGTAAATAGTTTTAGACTCGAATGTAACTCGAGTTTCATATTTGTAATGTACAAAATGGAGCGGTGGAAAGTCCACTTGAAGACGAGATTACGAGAAGGGTGACGACGACACATGGCGGTCAAAGGAAGCGCTTGGAGAAGCTGCTAGCCTTAGGTTGACCGTCCGATCTTCTCATTGGCTTGAGAAGATCGTAGTAGGGCCATGACTACATAACATTTAATTATATATATATGTTGATATATATATATTTATTTATTTGATTTTGTTTGTATGTATGTGATGCATGCTAGTAGAATAATGCTTGTATGTATATGATGCATGCTAGGATAATTTTCTTGTATGTATATGATGCATGCTAGAATAATGATTTTATGTATGTGATGCATGCTAATATAGGATAATAAAGGCTTAAATGCGTATAAGATATACATTACGATTAGATTAGATCATAATCGAATCAACTCGAAAATGCCTACCGAGCCTTGATACCCATCACTACCTCGATCATTTGTTGTTGTTGAATCTGCCAAAGCAGAGCAATGCATATTATCTTGGTAGGGTGCGGAGGGATAATCTTGGTCCCGCCTATCACGCTTGGGTTAGAGTAAGCTCAATTAGATTGAGCAAAACTAGTTAACTCAATTGGATCGAGTAGAACTATAGGCATATTCCAATCGTTTGAAAGATAGGGTAAGATCGCATTTACACTAGATCTTGGGCGATTTAGCCAAAGCTAACTCAAGGTCTTTTGTAAATGTGGGTCTTGATCCTATAAACAAGAGTTGCATAGAGATGTAATCGGTAATGTGTTACCCACCGATCGTACTAAGTCTTGGGCGATTTAGCCAAAGCTAACTCAAGGCTTAGTATGATGTGGATCTTGTCCCACAAGAATTATAGCTAGTTTGTATGAATCTAGTAATATGGTTTGACCACATCCATAACTCGATTCTTTAAAATTCCTATAATTCAGTGGGAGCATCATTTGATTAAAGGCCTAATTAAATGATAAAAGGAATATGATATTAATTCTTTGCATTGTATGTTGTAGATAACTGTGTCGACAAACACGAACACTCTCTCTCTGCGTTCTGTCCTTGAAAAGGACAAGCTCAATGAAGCAAATTTCCTAGACTGGTACGGGAACCTGAGAATTGTTCTCACCCAAGAAAGGAAGTTGTACGTCCTGGAGCAGCCCATTCCGGAGGCACCTCCTGCCACTGCCTCGCAAGCTGACAAAGATGCTTACAAAAAGCATCAAGATGATGCATTAGATGTGTCATGTCTAATGCTCGCGACCATGAACTCTGATCTTCAGAAGCAACATGAGTTCATGAATGCTTATGATATGGTTGGACATCTTCGTCAACTATATCAAGGACAAGCAAGGCATGAGAGATATGAAGTCTCTAAGACATTTTTTGGGTCTAAAATTCAAAAAGGGACTCCCGTAGGTCCATATGTACTCAAGATGATTGGGTACGTAGAAAACCTACAAAGGCTGGGATTCCCACTTGGCCAAGAGCTGGCCACTGACCTAATCTTGCAATCTTTGCCACAAGCCTACAATCAATTTGTCATGAATTATAACATGAATGAAATTGATAAGCCACTGCCTGAGATGCTCAGCATGTTGAGAACTGCTGAGCTTAACCTTAAGAAGGGAAAATCTGACACCATTTTGATGGTGCACAAGAAGAAAGGCAAGGGCAAGCCTAAAGGTAAGGGAAAGTCCCAAGCCAAGGGCAAAGGCAAAGAACTTAAACCCAAAGGAGGGGTAGCCAAGGAAGGGGCTTGCTTCTACTGCAAGGAAGCAGGACACTGGAAGCGTAACTGCAAGGCATACCTAGAAGATCTTAAGAAGAAGAGAAGTAAGACTTCTACTTCAAGTATAAATGTTATAGAAGTAAATCTATCTATTTCTTCATCATGGGTATTAGATACCAGATGTGCATCTCACATTTGTACCAATGTGCAGGCGCTGAGAAATAGCAGGGCATTGACAAAGGGCGAGGTGGACCTACGAGTAGGCAATGGAATTCTTTGTAGAGGAACTTATGATCTATCTCCGCCCTCTGGGCTTGTACTAGAATTAGATGAATGTTGTTATGTGCCTGCCTTAACTAAGAACATCATTTCAGTTTCTTGTTTGGACAAGAAAGGATTTTCATTTATAATAAAGAACAAATGTTGTTCAGTTTATTTAAATGATATGTTTTATTGTAGTGCACCTCTAATGAACGGACTCTACTTTCTAGACTTAGAGAGCCCTATCTATAACATAAGTACCAAGAGGTTCAAGTCAAATGAATTGAACCAAACCTATCTCTGGCACTGTCGCTTAGGTCACATAAATGAGAGTCGCTTATCTCAGCTCCATAAGGATGAGCTGCTAGACTCATTTGATTTTGAATCATATGAGACATGCGAGTCTTGCCTTTTAGGCAAGATGACCAAGACTCCCTTTAGTGGACACAGCGAAAGAGCAACAGATTTGTTAGGACTTATACATAGTGATGTATGTGGTCCTTTCAATATTGCTGCTAGAGGTGGTTACAGGTACTTCATTACATTTACTGATGACTTCAGTAGATATGGTTATGTGTATCTTATGACACATAAATCAGAATCCTTTGAAAAGTTCAAAGAATTCAAGAATGAAGTACAAAACCAGCTTGGCAAGAGTATTAATATACTTCGATCAGATCGAGGTGGTGAATACCTTAGCCATGAGTTTCATGACTATCTAGCTAAGCGTGGGATTCTATCCCAACTCACTCCTCCTAGAACACCACAGTGGAATGGTGTATCCGAAAGGAGGAATCGTACCCTATTAGATATGGTACGATCTATGATGAGTCACACAGATCTTCCTATATCCTTTTGGGGATATGCTCTAGACACAACAGCCTTTACCCTTAACCGTGGACCATCCAAGGCTGTCATAAAGACACCATATACGATATGGACAGGGAGAAATCCCAAGATGTCTTTCATGAGGATTTGGGGTTGTGAGGCTTACATTCGACGTCAAGTCTCAGACAAACTGGAACCCAAATCCGATAGGTGCTATTTTGTTGGATATCCCAATGATACAAAGGGATATTACTTCTACATTCCCAGTCAGCACAAAGTGTTTATGGCAAAGACTGGAGTTTTTCTAGAAAGGGATTTTGTTTTTAGAAAAACTAGTGGGAGTACCTTCGATCTTGAAGAAATTCAAGATAAGGACCATAGCACTAAGGCCTTGATGGAGGTTGAACAGGAACCACAAAGTGTTGTGGGTGATGAGGTTGTTGCACAAAGAGTTGTGGAACAACCACCTGTTCAGGTAGACCTACCTCTTCGCAGATCTGATAGGGTACGTCGTCAGCCTGAGAGATACTCATTTCTCTTGTCTGACCATGATGAAGTTATGCTCATTGAGAATGAGCCTACCTCCTATCAGGAAGCTGTGATGAGCCCAAATTCTGAGAAATGGCTAGAGGCCATGAGATCCGAGATGGAATCCATGTACACCAACCAAGTATGGACTTTGGTTGATCCACCTGAAGGGGTCAAACCCATTAGGTGTAAGTGGGTCTTTAGGAGAAAGACTGACATGGATGGACTTATGCATACCTATAAGGGTCGATTGGTAGCTAAAGGTTTCAAGCAAATTCATGGTATTGACTATGATGAAACCTTTTCTCCAGTGGCGATGTTTAAGTCCATTCGGATCTTGCTTGCTATTGCAGCATACCACGATTATGAGATTTGACAGATGGATGTCAAAACCGCGTTTCTGAATGGAAACTTACTCGAGGATGTGTACATGACACAACCTGAGGGTTTTGAAGATCCACAGCATACTGGAAGGTATGCAAGCTGCAAAGGTCCATTTATGGGCTAAAGCAAGCTTCTCGGAGTTGGAATCTTTGATTCGATGATGCGATCAAACAGTTTGGTTTCATCAAGAATGAAGATGAACCCTGTGTCTACAAGAGGGTTAATGGGAACACAGTTGTCTTCCTTGTATTGTATGTGGATGACATATTGCTCATTGGGAATGACATCCTTTCGCTACAGTCTGTGAAGACTTGGCTCAGGACATGCTTCTCAATGAAGGACTTAGGTGAAGCAGCCTGTATTCTAGGCATCAAGATCTATAGAGATAGATCTAAGAGATTGCTTGGCCTAAGTCAGAGTACATACATTGACACGGTATTACTACGGTTTGCCATGCAGAATTCCAAGAAGGGACTTCTGCCGATGTCACATGGTGTGAGTCTTTCGAAGACTCAAAGTCCCTCTTCTAGAGAGGAGAGAGACCGCATGGATAAGATCCCTTACGCTTCTGCTATAGGATCTATCATGTACGCCATGCTGTGTACTCGTCCTGATGTCTCGTATGCTTTGAGCATGACGAGTAAATACCAGTCAGATCCAGGTGAGCGTCACTGGATAGCAGTCAAGAATATTCTTAAGTACTTGAGAAGGACTAAAGAATATTTCTTGATATTTGGAGGCGATGAGGAGCTAGTCAGAAGGGTTACAGGATGCTAGCTTCCAAACCAACCAGATGATTATAGATCGCAATGTGGTTCGTGTTTTGCTTGAATAGTGGCGGAGTCGAAGAGTTCCAAGGTAATCACGCTTATTGATTCTACAACAGAGGCCGAATATATCGGTGCTTCCATCTCATTCGAGAGATTGTCGATAGAAGAGATGTGAAGATTTGCAGAGTACCCACAGAGGCTAAAATCGTAGATCCCTTGACCAAGGCTTTGGCACAGAAAAAGCATGATGGTCACACTAGGTCATTGGGTATTAGATACTATGGTGATTGGCACTAGTGCTAGTGGGAGATTGTTAGTGAAAGCCCTAGAGCCAATCATGTGATGATTGTTGTATGGACTTTATTGTATCATATTCCTATTTATAAAGGCATGGTTATTATATTTACTTGTATTGGTTCCAAATAACTAAATATAATAATGCCCTTGAGTAGTAGGTTCTTATCTATATCAATCGATTGGTTGAATCGATAATGAGATGATATAGAGAACACTATTTTTAATCATTCCTAGTCAAGTATTAACATTCAAGGACAATGTTAATGCGTAGAGACTAGCATGTAGGTCAATATGATGACTTGATCTCACAAGTCATGGATATGAGATATCAAGTTGACACATGGGTATGCATTGGAGAATGTATACTGAATGACCCGCCATGAAAAAGTATCATGGATCGTTATATGAGTGTCATATACTTTCTCATGTGGCTATTAGCATGACTATTAGTCCTTAGACCTAAAGTCACCATGGTTCCCTACATAAAGAGTTGCATACTTTGGCTTCGTCAAACGTCACCCGTAAATGAGTGGACTATAAAGGCGATTACTGGGTATGTAACAAATTATGTGGAGGGATGTGAGTGATGTAGATGGGATCTATCCCTCCTATATGACGGGAGTGACATCGATATTCTTGATAGAGTGAGAGCACGAAGTGCATGACAATGTCCAAATGAGTCAATATGAGATATTGAGCTCATTTGATTAGAGTGAGTCTACTTGGAGTTCAAGATTTGGATTGTACCGAGGATGACACGGTCTATGCCTCGATTGGTCAATCTAGATGTCAAGGATAGAGGGACATTGTCACATATTGTGAGAGTCACAATTAGTAGTCACAAAGGTGATGTTGGAGATCAACATTCTTATAACTTGGGTAGCAATGATGTGTTGCTAGATACCGCTCATTGCTTATGTTCCTAAATCGATTTAGGGACATTACCAACGTTACAAGAACCTATAGGGTCACACACATAAGGGAAATTAGATGGAGATTAGGTTCATATGATGAACCATGAGGATTAGGTTCATGGGATGAACCAAATTGGATTAAGAGTAATCTAAATTAGACTAATTGAGTTAGACTCAAGTTGATTCAAGTGTGGAATGCGTCTAATTTAGATTTGATTCATCAAATCAATTTAAATTAATGAATAGAGATTCATTAAATTAAAATTGACTTGAATCAAATGGTTGGATTTGATCAACCATGGGAGATAAGAGGTCAAGTTTGACTTGACTTGAGAGGGAAGATGAAAGGTCAAGTTTGACTTGACCAAATGCCATGTCATGATGATGACTTGGCATGGCCGGCCAATGATGATGCTCCACATCATCATTGACTTTGTCATGTGGTGCCACCTCATGAGGGAGACCAAGGGTCATGGGAGTTACATGCATGCATGTAACCCCCTCTCCATGAAGTGGCCGGCCACTTGATGGTTATTCATGTGGGAATTCATTTTGGTGGGTTACACAACTTCATCTTCAACCTTGGATCAACTTCCCTCAAGCTCTCTCCCTCTCCCAACCTCCTTGGCCGAACCATCCATAGAGTGCTAGCACAGTCAAGGGTGTGTTTTCTCCACCTATTGCTTGTTTGGATACCAATAGAGGGGTGTGCACTTGACACTCTCGAGTTCCGGCGAACCTTTTGGACGAACGGGATTTGCGAAGGGCGTCGCTACGAGGGTAACATCGTTATCATGTAGATCTAAGGTAGATCTAGGGTTTTATATAAACACATACATGTTTTGTTTTTAATACATCTTCGCACGGATTCGTGGCCGGGGCTTCCGAGGTTTCCGCAACGCAAAAAGCGGTTTTTGCGGCTCGGAAAACCCAACAAGTGCTTCGTTTGACTATTTTTAGGGGGTGGCTAATGATATTTCTGCTACCTTTTCCTGCAAGTGAAATGAAGGAATCCATGTGGAAGACACTGCCTGAACCAGTTTGGCAAAGTAAGTCTGGGAAAACTGGCTTGGCAAAGTAGATATGAGATAAATGGCTCGGCAAAGTAGGTCTGAGAGAAATGGCTCGACGAAGTAGGTCTGGGAGAATTGATTCGGCGGCATGGGTCTGAAGATTGGCTCTGTACAGGGAGTATAGGAGTTGGCTCGGGCTATTATAGGACGTCTGAGGTAGGGAGTCTAAGAGCTATACTAAGCCTAGGAGGTAGGTTTAGGCTAGCTTCACGAAGGGAAAAAGGGTGAAAAGGAAAGGTTAGAATCTTTCCCGAAATGCTTATGAGAGTTTGCTACATAATGGATTAGGACCCCATAAAATATTTGGAGGAGTCTCCACTCCCCATTTCTGTAACAAAATGATTCTCCAGGTAAGCAAGGTGGCCACGTGTACGGTGATGGAAGATGTTTGTTACGTGATAGTTGCCCGGAAAAGAGGAGGATAAAACGCAGAGGAGGGGCGATAAGAAAGGGGATCTGCAACTTCCAAAAGCAAGAGACGAAGGCACACTTGAAGGGGAGAGCAACCACATCACCAGAGAAGGGGAAGGAGAAGACAGGAAGAAGGAGACGGAGAGAGTAGGGAACTCCATTCTTTCGACATTTGTATATTGAGCTAATTGTAAGAGGTATTTCCCTCCACCTCTGGAAGCTTTTTCCATGATGGAGGGAGTTCATAATGAAAGTGCTTTGACACCGTAGCTCATGGGAGAGCTCACCCCTATGGAGTAGGAATCCTTATTCCGAACCACGTAAAATTCTGTGTCTCTATTCTCTGCTTTGATTGTTCGCGCTTTTCATTCGTATTTTATTACTGTTGTGGCCGGAGAGAACCCCAAGCTTCCTACACGTACCTTGGCATTGAAATGAGGCTAGAAAATCTATCTACAACCGCATCAATAAGCATTAGTGAATCTCTTGTATCAATCTAACATCTCACCCATTGCTATGTTTTTAATCAAGTTAGCCTTATAGTGGGTTGTGAGATGTAACTAAAGGTAATTATACTTAACCAAAATTTCATGCAATTCTACCCAAGGTTAAGTATCATCCATAAACACCCATCATGATCATAAAACAAATATTATCCATAATTGCACATCATGATCATAAATCAAATATTATTCCAACATCATTATAAGTCAACCAAATAATCATGATATAAAATAAGTCCACTTATGGTTGACTATCCTAGGTTTCTCTAACCCTTGAGGATTGACTTAGGAACCCAATATAGATTCTTTCCAATAGGGTTCACTAAGTACTCCTTTGGGATCCATTTCCTAGCTACCATTGTTGTTTTGGATTGTCCTCTAGCAATTAAACAATGGTAAACTTTTTCATTCTTATTTCCCTTGTAACCTAGGCCCTTTATATTAAAACTAGCCCTTTGGATCACAATGATCATGTTTAACGTATTTGAGCCAATGGTAAATTTCTCAAGGGCCTTAGTGAGGTAATCTACCTTTTCTCTTAGAGTCCAATTTTCATCAATACATGCATCATTTGTCATAGAAGAAGAAGCATTATCATTTAAACATGCATTTTCTAGCTTTTCTTCTAATTTCCTAATTTCATCAAGCATGCATTTGTTTTTCTTCTTAGCTCTAAATAAATTCCTAGTTAAATTAGAAATCATGGAAATAACCTTTTTGGAGGAAGATTTGTTACCTCACTTACCCAATCCTCTTGTTCCAAATCCGATGAGGATGATCCTCCCCCTACACTTGAGCTCTCCTCCTCACTTGTGTTGGAACGTAGGTGGCCAGCTAGAGGGGGGTGAATAGCCCTCAATCGTCGTACAATAGACTTTACTCGTTCGTCGAGTGTCACTTGTCTACGATTGTCGTTAGCACAGTGAAAATATACAAATAGAAATACTAACAACAACACAAGCATACACAAATACACACGATATACGTGGTTCAGAATCGAATGGTTCCTACTCCACGGGGCAAGCTCAACGAGCTCTAGTTATATGCACAACACTAACTAAACTCCTTCTCGACAACACGTCGGAGGTGGAGAAACCTCGTTCAAGCTATTACAACAGTAATACTAAAGTACAAGCAAGAATACAACTATAATACGAAATACAAGTAAAGAACACTTTACACAAATCACTTTGAATCACTTGCTTGTTGCTTGCTTTGGATTGTCTTTGAAGGTCTGGAATGCAGCAGCAATTCCCCTCCAAAATCACCCTTAAAGTCTTGGCGAAATTCTCCATCTCGAGCTCCATTTATAACTTGCATCGAGCTAATTCTGCGCCCATTAGTCGACTGATCGTGACCATCAGTCGACTGGTCCTGTAGCCGTTGTCTCACAACGACTCGATCCACATTGGCCAAAAGCCAACGGATCCATCATCAGTCGACTGATCATGACCATCAGTTTACTGATGATCCCATCAGTCGAGTGGTCGCAGCGAGCACTCGGCTGGTAAACCTTCTGTAGTTGAAATCGCCCCGATTAGTCGATTGATCTACATCATTAGTCGACTGATGGCGTCAGAAGTCGATTGCCCTCCCTCAATAGTCGACTGTTCAGCCAAAACCTGGTCAGTCGAACACCGGTCGAGTCCAATCGACCTAGAGCAGTCGACTGGCACCTGATGTCGGGTAAAACCTCAAACACCAAGTTGTTTGAGCATCTGACCGTCGGGTAAACCCTCAAACATCACGTTTGAGCCTCCGACACTCAGCCTTAGCCACTTGGCCAAGTACACCTCATCCTCTCATGGAGTTTCCCATCGAAGCTCTCTTCCCTCGGCCTACGTCCCTCGGATGCACCAAGCGCATGACTTTGCAATGGCATCCTTCACGTCTCTTGCCCTCGAAGTATGCTTCCCTTGGGCCTCACTCCATTCGCTCCCCGTCCGGTGGTCCCTCGGATGCGCCAAGCTCACAGCTTCGCAATGTCATCCTTCACTGACTTAAGGACCCCGAGCCTAGTGAACTTGCCAAGTCCTCAAGAATTCCCACACCAAGCCTCATGCTTGGATTTTCTATGCCAAGCCCCATGCTTGAACTTTCACCGCCAAGCCCTATGCTTGGACTTACGTGGCCAACCCATGTTGGACTTTCCAACACCAAGCCCTATGCTTGGATTTTCCCAACACCAAGCCCCATGCTTGGACTTTTCACCACCAAGGCTACACACTTGGATTTACATGATCAACCCATGTTGGACTTCCCATGACAATCCCATGTCATGCGTTTTGTCTAACATCAAAATATAGTTCGAGTCAAACTCGAGTCCGGGCCGATTGCACCAACAACTTGTGCTTCCTTCTTCTTGCTCAGAGGAGGTGGAGGTTATGTCATCAATCCCCATGAGTGCTAGGTGTGTGAAAATTTCTTCCTCTGATGAGGATGGATCATCCCATGTCGCTTTTAGGTTTTGCATTTTGCCCTTTCCTTTTTTTCATTTGTTTTCTTTTCTTCTTTCTTCTTGCTTTCTTTCTTCTTGTCATTTTTCTTCCTTTCTTCTTTGCTCTTGTTCAATAAAGAACATTCATCCATCATGTGTCCCTCTTTTTGGCAATTATAACATATGATCTTCCTAGTCCTCCTTCTCCTATAATGAGATTTGTTAAATTTAAAAGTTTTTAAAGCACATCTCACCTTTCTTACCATATAAGCCTCTTCATCGGTGTTCATGGAGGAAGATGAGTCATCATCCGATGAAGTGGGTAGAGTCTCCTTCTTCTTCTTTCCTTTGTCAGCCACTAATGCTACTCCCCTTGATTGCTTGATTGGATCTTCAACTATTCCTCCAAACCTAGTTTCATGTAATTCCATGGTAGAAAAGAATTATTCTAGAGTACTTACCTCTAGATTCTTTGAGATGTAGAATGAATCTACCATGGAGCTCCACTTTGATGACCGGGGGAAAGCGTCTATTTCTTACATGATCATATCCCAATTTGAAAGCTTCTCTCCTACACTAGATAAATCGGTGATTATTTCCTTAAACCTAGAATGCAAAGATAGTACATTTTCTCCTTTTTCTAGCTTGATGTTGCTTAATTGCGATCGGAGAAGGTCCCTTCTTGTGAGTTTTGCTTTGGAGGTGCCTTCATGAAGCTCCACTAGCATCTCCCACATCTCCATGGCACTAGAGCACTCTCCAATCCGGTTGATCTCTTGTTGAGGTAGCACATTGTAGAGATGGTGTTTTGCTTTTGAATTTGCTATGTGCTCCTATCTTTGCTTCTTTGTCCATCTTGATTTCTCTAGTATTTTTTCTTCTTCATTCCTAGGAACTTCAAAACCGTTTTCCATAATAATTAGTATTTCAAAATCCATTTCGAAGAATAACACCATTCTCTTCTTCCACCAAGAGAAATCGCCTTCGAAATTGGGTGGATGGATGTTGGAGCCGGCTATTTCGTTGATTGTTGCGGCGGTGAGTCTGGCAACAATCTCCTCGCTCTAATACCACTTGTTGGAGGATCATGGCAAGGCTAGAAGGGTGGTTGAATATGTAGGGTCGATTGTGGTCGGCTAGAGGGGGGTGAATAGCCCTCTTTCATCGTATGATGAAAGTCGTTCGTTGATTGTCTACAACTATCGTTAGCACAAGCGGAAAATACAACTAAACAACAATAAAGATAAGCAAGATACCAAACAATGCTAACAAGGGATGTAACGTGGTTCACGGCCTTATCGCTAATTCACGGTCTGATTCGTCCAAGGTGAATCACGCCTCAATCTATCCACTAGATCTCTCCTTTACACCAAGCTAGGTGGAGGTAACTTCTTTTACACAAGAATCACTCCTCTTACAATATAATGTAAATAAGCTTAAGTAAGAGGATGGAAAATGTGTTGGGCACTTGGTAGAAGTTTAGAGCATGAACATGAGCCTCCCAAAGGCCCTCACCCCTTCTCTTTATAGAGGAAGAGGGTTTCTTCCCATTAACACAGCAGCAGTCGACTGATGCCCCGATCAGTCGACTGATCCTGTAGCAATTGCCCAATAACAGCTTCTTCCACGTTGGATTCCAACCAATAGCTCCAACATCAGTCTACTGATGAAGTCATCAGTCGACTGATGTCGACTTCCAGTCGAGTGCCCGCGAGCTCGACTAGCTTCTGTGCCCGTGCACAGTGCGATTAGTGGACTGCTTCCCTCAAGCAGTCGACTGATGTCGACTTGATCCAGCAGCTAACACCAGTCAATTGCCGATCGAATTAGAGCAGTCGACTGCCATGACATGGGAGTCAATTGGTGCAGGGTAAAATTCAAACTTAACATCCGTTTGAGCTTCCGACGGTCGGGTAACCCTCAACCCTTGCGGTCTAGCTTCCGACACTCAGCCATTCGGCCAAGTTCACCTAATGAGCTACTTACAATTCACTCATTCTCTCATCTCACTCAAAGTCCCTCGCCGAAGCTCTCTTCATTTGCGGCCATGCCCCTCGATAGAACCAGGCGCACGACTCTACAATGCTCCTTCGCGTTTCTTGCCCTCGAAGTCTGCTTCCTTGGCTTCGCTTCAAGTCATCTTGTCTGGCAGTCCCTCGGCAGCATCAAGCGCACGACTCTACAATGCTCCTTCTCCGACTCAAGCACGAGGTCATGAGTGGTGACACTTGCCTAAGCTCCATGTGTGAATTACTAAGTCCTGCAAGACTCCAACGCACATATCAAATCCAATCATCCTAACTTAAACCCTTTGCCACACACATCAAAACCATATCACGGGTCGATTGCCCTAACAATCTCTCCCTTTTTGATGTGTGGCAATCCGTTTAAGTTAGGTAAACATTTGATAAAAATATTAAGGTAAGAAAGCATATAAATAAACATGATTATCAACTCTCCCCCTTAATATATGAAACTCCCCCTAAATGCAATTCTCCCTCTTATTATAACTCACATAAACATACATATTTCTCCCTCTTTGACACCATCAAAAAGATTAAACTAAGTTATTTAAGTATGACATCAAGTCTAAGAAAAGGAAAAATACAAAAACATGCCTTAAAATCTGATAAAATAAGTTACTGGGCATGTTTTCAGTCGATCAGTCGATTGGTTCAGACTACCAGTCGACTGGCACTCTGATTTCAGGAATTTTTGATTTTCGGGTTGAATTTCAGAAATGCATAAAAAATTCTATAAAATTCGAAAAATCATGAAATTTGAGAAACACATTTCTTATAAGTTCCTTTATCAATGAAAAATAGTTTTCCATGAAAAAAATCATTATATTTGGAAAATGTCTAAAGTTTGTATCAACTTTGAAACCTAGTTTTGCCTTGAAGCATTTCAAAACATGAAAATTCAGTTTATGAAACAAGAAATAGTTTTCAAAACATTTGAAATATCCAACCATGATCTTTGGGCAATATGTCTATGAATTAAACATAAGTCTTCCCTATGATTGGTCTATTATTATTCTTTTGATACTTTAAATGACCATCTAAATGACATAGGCATTAGTGGACCATTTGTATCATCCTATCATCTCACTCATGCTATGTTTTCAATCAAGGTAGCCTATAGTGAGTGTGAGATGTTCCTAAAGTTATTTGTATATACTTAACCATTAATTTCATGCAATTTTACACAAGGTTAAGTATCATCCTAACATACTACATGATCATAAAGACATATATGTATTGATTTGACATTATAATCATGAAACTAATGTATCTATCAATTTGTAATCATGCATTAGGTATAAAGTCATGATAATAAGTCAAGTATCACCCAAAGCATGATTTAAACCTTATTGCCCATGATTATATATCAAATGTCAAGATCATAAATCATGATTGCAAACATATATAACAATTACATTAACTATCATGATTTAAGCATTATTATCAATTTATGGGCACATTATCATCACCCAACACTATGCTAAAAATTTATAGGTCATGAGTATCAATATATATAACACTAAGTGTTGAGCATGATTTAAACTATTTAAGGGTGCATTATCATCACCCAACACTATTTCAGAAACTTAGTCCTGCCATCCTAAGTCAACCAAAAATATGATATAAGTAAATTCCATATGGTTGACTATCCTAGGGTTTTCCTAACCCTTAAGGATGGATTTAGGAACCCAAAACAAATTCTTTCCTATGGGGTTCACTAAATATTCCTTAGGGATCCATTTTCTAGCAATTGTCTTATTTTTACTTTGACCCCTAGCAATCAAACATTTATAGGACTTTTCATTGGTTTTTCCCTTATATCCTAGGCCTTTCTTATTAAAGCTTGCCCTTTGGCTCCCTATAATCATATTAAGGGTGTTGGAGCCAATGGTGACTTTTTCTAGGGCTTTGGTCAAATGATCTACCTTTTCCCTTAAAACCCTATTTTCCTCAATGCATGCATCATTAACATCAAATGACATATAGTTATCATGTGAGCATGCATTATCATGACTAGAAGAAATATTATCATTAATATTTAAGTATGCTTTTTCTAGTTTTTCTTCTAAGTCCTTAATTTGATCAAGCATGCATTTATTCTTTTTCTTAGCCCTAAATAAATCCTTAGTAAGGCTAGAAATCATGGAAACTATTTTTTTGGGTGAGAGATTCATTACCATAGTCTCCATGTCTTCTTCTTCGGATGAGGAGGATGATGATGAGCCTCCCCCTTCACTAGAGCTTTCCTCACTTGTGCTTCTTTCTTCTTGCTCGGAAGAGGAGGTGTCTAGGTCATCAAATGCCATTGGTGACAAAGGCATTTTCTTCCTCCGATGATGATGATGAGGAGGAAGGGTCATCCCAAGTTCTTGCTTTTAGTGCCTTGGCCTTCTTATCCTCTTCCTTCTTCTTGCACCCCTTCTTCTTTTCCTCTTTCTTCTTCCTCTCTTCTTTGCTCTTGTTCAAGAGGGGACAATTATCCCTTATGTGTCCCTCTCCTTGGCAATTATAGCAAATTATCTTCCCCCTTGGTCCTCTTCTCCTATCATTAGATTTATTAAATTTAAAATTCTTCAAAGCACGTCTTACCTTTCTTACCATGTATGCTTCTTCCGTGCTATCCATGGAGGAGGAGGAGGATGCTTCAT
Organism: Wurfbainia villosa; assembly: GCA_025175895.1. Lineage (NCBI taxonomy): Eukaryota > Viridiplantae > Streptophyta > Magnoliopsida > Zingiberales > Zingiberaceae > Wurfbainia > Wurfbainia villosa. The sequence goes on along the minus strand of CM046000.1, from coordinate 26,858,084 downwards.
TGGAGGAGGAAGGAGTCTCTATCTTTTTCTTCTTCCCCTTGTTTGCTACGAGAGCTACTCCTCTTGATGGCTTGATACTTGATTCTTCAATTACTCCCTCAAGCCTAGTTTCATGGAGCTCCATGGTTGAGAAGAATTCCTCAAGTGTGCTCACTTCTAAATTCTTCGAAATGTAGGAGTCCACCATTGAGCTCCATCTTGAGGACCGAGGAAAGACATCTATAGCCTTCTTTACTATATTTCGGTTGGAAAGCTTCTCCCCTACACTTGTCAATCCGGTTAAAATTTCCTTAAACCTAGAATGTAGAGATTTTACCTTCTCTCCCTTTTCGAGTTTAATGTCGCTTAATTGGGAGCGTAGGACATCTCTCCTTGCTAGTTTGGCCTCGGATGTGCCTTCATGAATCTCTATAAGTTTCTCCCACATCTCCTTGGCACTTGCACATTCCCCTATCCGATTCACTTCTTGTTGGGAGAGTACGTTGTAGAGGTGGTGCTTGGCCTTTGAGTTCGCCAAGTACTCTTCCCTTTGTCTCTTACTCCACCTTGACTTCTCCAATGGCTCCCCTTATTCATCCCTAGGCATCTTGAAACCATTTTCCATTTTTAATAAAATTTCGAAATCGATTTCGAAAAATACCTCCATTCGCTTCTTCCACCAAGAGAATTCCCCCTCGAACTTCGACGGATGAATATTGGAGCCAGCCATCATATTTGTTGTGCTTGTTGCGGTGGTTAGTCCAGTGACAAGCACCTTGGCTCTGATACCACTTGTAGGGTCGATGGTGGCCGGCTAGAGGGGGATGAATAGCCCTCTTTCGTCGTATGATGAAAGTCATTCGTTAATCGTATACAACTATCGTTAGCGCAAGCGGAAAATACAACTAAACAACAATAAAGATAAGCAAGATACCAAACAATGCTAACAAGGGATGTAACATGGTTCACGACCTTGCTGCTAATCCACGGTCTGATTCGTCCAAGGTGAATCACGCCTCAATCTATCCACTAGATCTTTCCTTTGCACCAAGCTAGGTGGAGGTAACCTCTTTTACACAAGAATCACTCCTCTTACAATACAATATAAATAAGCTTAAGTAAGAGGATGGAAAACATGTTGGGCACTTGGGAGAAGTTTAGAGCATGAACATGAGCCTCCCAAAGGCCCTCACCCCTTCTCTTTATAGAGGAAGAGGGTTTCTTCCCGTTATCTCACGGCCGGATCGATGCCCCGATCGATCGATGATCTTGTATTCTTCCACATTGGATTCCAACCAACGGCTCCAACATCAGTTGAGTGATGAAGTCATCAGTCGACTGATGTCGACTTCCAGTCGAGTGCTCACGGTGACTACATACATGCCGTGCGGTGTGATCGATCATTGCTTCCCTCAGCGATCGTGATGTTGACTTGATCCGGCGGCTAACACTTGTCGATTGCGTCGACTTGAGCGATCAGCCATGTGGTAAAACTCAAACTTAATATCCGTTTGAGCTTCCGGCGGTCGGGTAACTGTCAACCCTTGCAGTCAAGCTTTCGACACTCAGCCATTCGACCAAGTTCACCTAATGAGCTACTTACAATTCACTCATTCTCTCATCTCACTCGAAGTCCCTCACCGAAGCTCTCTTCGTTCGCTGCCACGTCCCTCGGCAGCATCAGGTGCATGACTCTGCAATGCTCCTTCATGTCTCTTGCCCTCGAAGTCTGCGTCCTTAGCTTTGCTTCAAGTCTCATTCGGTGGTCCCTCGGCAGCATCAAGCACACGGCTTTGCAATGCTCCTTCTCCGACTCAAGCACGAGGTCGTGAGTGGTGACACTTGCCTAAGCTCCATGTGTGAATTACTAAGTCCTACAAGACTCCAACTCACATAACAAATCCAATCATCCTAACTTAAACCCTTTGCCACACACATCAAAACCATATCACGGGCTGATTGCCCTAATAGAATAACCCCAATGTCGTAGATGGAAATTTCTTGCATCTTAATTGTCTACAAGAGTAATTAGCATAGCGGAAATGCTAAAACAAGACAATTAAAACAATACAAAAGAGTGAAGAAGAAGCAAACGCTAATACGCCGATGTAACGTAGTTCACGACCCTTGTCGCTAGTCCATAAACGATTTATAAGGCGAATCACTCCCCAACTCAAATCACTAATCTCTCCTTTAGCTTAAACAAGGTGGAGGTAACTTCTGTACAACAATTTCTCCCTCTTACAATAAGATAGAGCTAAGAACAAGGAAGAGGAGAGAGAACACATTTAGGGCACTTGGGAGTATCAATAGGAATGAAGCATTAGGTGCCCCAAGGCCCCCAACCCCTCCTTTTATAGGGAAGAGGGGTTTCTTCCCATTGGGCATGCAACAGTCGACTGTTACCATTCCAATGGCTTCTGACCATGCTAGATTGTGACCATTGTAGTCCAACGACACACTAGGCAGTCGATTGATCATGCCCATCAGTCGATTGATCAAGCCATTAGTCAAGTGATCCAGGCAATCAATTGACTTAAAACCCTTATGTGCCCGCGACCACCTTCATCAGTCGACTGTCGTCCCTTGGCAGTCGAGTGATGGTGCAGCAGTCGATTGACAAACCCTAGCAGTCGATTGCTGGGTCAGAAATACCTCAGTCGAACACCAGTCGATAATCAGTCGACTCAGAGTAGTTGACTATTATCTATAGTAGTTGACTGGTGTCGGGTAAAACCTCAAAAAAAAACACTTGTTTAAGCATCCGACAGTCGAGTAAACCTCAAACCACCTGTTTGACCATCCGACACTTCCATTCGTCGGGTAGAAACCTCAAACTCATGTTTGAGCATCCGACTTATCCAATTGTTGGGTAAAATCTCAAACACAAGTTTGAGCGTCCGACTTGTCAGGTAAAACCTCAAACCTAAGTTTGTGCATCTAACACTTGACTTAGCCATTCGGCTAAGTTCACCTATGAGCTACCCCGTCCCGGGTTATAATCGCTCAATCTCTCATTTTCCCATGGAGTCCCTCAATGAAGCTCTCTTCGTACGGCCACGTCCCTCAGATGCACTAAGCCCGTGGCTCCTCTAGTGTCATCCTTCGTGTCTCGCCCTGAAGTATGCTTCCTTTGGCTTCACTCCAATGCTCCTCGTCCGACGGTCCCTTGAATGCACCAAGTGCACAGCTTCCGCAATGTCATCCTTCACCGACTCAAGGACTAGAGCCATGAGATGGTGAACTCGCTAATGCTTCATCAAGTCAACACATGTGTGATTCACTTAAGTCCTGCACAACTTAAACACACACATCAAATCACATAAACAACCTAACTTAAACCCTTTGTCACACACATCAAAACCAAATACATACTTGGATTGATTGCCCTAACAAAGTTAAAGTGGGACACTTGGCAATGGGAAAGTCCAACATGGGTTGGCATGGTAAGTCCAAGCATGGGTCTTGGCAAGGGAAAGTCCAAGCTTGAGTCTTGGCAATTGGAAAGTCCAACATGGGTTGGCAAGGAAAGTCCAAGTCATGGGTACTTGGCATGGAAAGTCCAAGCATGGGTCTTGGCAAGGGAAAGTCCAAGCTTGAGTCTTGCCAAATGGAAAGTCCAACATGGGTTGGCAAGGAAAGTCCTAAGGCTGATACTGGCAGCGTAAAGTCCAAGCGAGTCTTGGCAGCATAAGTCCAATGGTTAGTGGTGTAAAGTTCAAGCGTTTGTCTTGGCAGTGTAAGTCTAATGTGCCTTGGCAGTGTAGACCAGCTTAGCATGACAATAGCCGATGGAAGTATCTGAAGCCTAGCGTATGGATGAACAAGTCATGGATGACTTAGAGGGATCTGATAGGCGTGAGGTTGACGGAGGTGGCCAGAAGGCTTAGGTCTTGGCTAAGGGTGGTTTAGCAAGTATGAGGGCATCATACTTGGGGTTAAACCTCATGGTTGAGGTTATTAGTCGACTGGGGCTTTGGACCAGTCGATTGGTCAAGTGTTTTGACACTTGACAGCTGAGTTGACTCTTGGCAGTTGATTGGGGTTATGACTAGTCGACTATTGTGAGTCGATCGGGTTGATCGGGTAAAAAGCCTAGGCAATGACGCCAAAGATCGGGGCCGATCGATGGCTCGAGCGATGATTGGGTGATGATCACGATCGATGTTACGAGAGAAGAACACTCGGTTGCAGACTAGTCAGTCGGCTACGACCTCAGCAGTCGATTGATGGATAATGCCAGTCAACTGGCAGTGTATCTTTTGAAACTTATCCAATGTGGATTGAATCGTTGTCTCACAATGGCTACAAGAGCAGTCGACTGATAGTCGCGATCAGTCACCTACTAGGCAGAATCCAGCCCGAATGCAGGTTATAATAGTAGCTCGTGGAAAAGGATTTGGCAAGGTTCTTTGAGGTGATTTGGAGAGGATTTGCTGCTGCAATCTAGACCTTCAAGGCTCTTCTCAAGCAACCAAAAGCAAGCAATCAAAGTTCTTTTTAAAGTGATTTCCTTTACTTGTATTTCATTTCATCTTTGTATTTGCTTATATTTTTATTGTATTACTTTTGTAATCCTTGTACGAGGTTTCTCCACTTCTGACTTGTTGTTGAGAAGGAGTGTTTATTGTTTAATGGTGTTGTGCATCGCTAGGGCTCATTCGAGCCCAACTCATGGAGTAGGAATCCTAAGGTTCCGAACCACGTTATATATTGGTGTATTTGTATTTATATTATATTTTCTATTTCCGCTGCATACTAATATAATTGTAGCAAGCATGCGAACGAATTACATCTTCGTCAATGACACACTATTCACCCCCTCTAGCGACGATCCATTCCCAAGTGGTATCAGAGTCTGGTGGCTCTAAGAAGAAGAAAACGCTCTGATACCTAACAACATGTATTGAAAACCTATCTTGGATGAGATAATTTAGAATTTAATCAAACTTAATTAGCTTAATACAATTTACGTAACTTAACCAATTTACTTAAACTAAATTTAACAATTTTATTTAACAAATTTAACTAAACTAATTCAACAAATTTACTTAAACTAAACTCAACTTAAACTGAACAAACTTACTTAAACTAAACTTAACTTAACAAATTTACAACACAAATCAATTCAAGATGATTCATCTTATTCAAGGTGTGAATTATCTTAAAAAGTTTTAATTCATGTAGGACTCCAGAATGGACCAATGGATTCTGGATAGTGGTTGTTCCAGACATATGACTGGAGATAGTCAAAAGTTCTTAGAATTAAGCTACAAGAATCTAGGTTCAGTCGCCTTTGGAAACAATGGCAAACTTAAGGTAATTGGATCAGGCACCATTGAATTAGAGTCAAATTTTACTATACAAAAAGTTTTGCTTGTAGAGAATTTCAAATTTAACTTGCTTAGTATAAGTCAGTTATGTGATTCTTGTTATGAAGTGAAATTTTTATCGAATGAATGCTTGATTAAAAATATTGAAAACCCAAAAATATTACTTAAGAGAGTTAGGAATAAAAATATGTATTCAATAAATTTAGAAAGATCCTCAATTAAATGTCATATGACACAACAAGAGGAAAGTTGGTTGTGGCATAGACAACTTGCTCACATCAACTTTAGGAATATAACGAAGTTAAGTGAAACTTGTTAGGGATCCTTGGAAGGCTAGAGGGGGGTGAATAGCCTCTTTTCGAAATCTACAAGAAATGTTAGCGGAAGAAAATACTAAATAAAAACAAGAAGCTAAAACATGAAGCCTTTTACGTGGTTCAGAGATAACGCTCCTACTCCACGATAATCCTTAAGGTGGATCAACCCAAAGCAATTCCACTAAGAAGCTTTCCTTTACAAGACACTCTCCTCTTCTTACAATGATGAAAATGAGATTTAGGAGAAGAGGAGGAATTAACACAAAGAAAGCCTTTGAAAATTCGTGGGAGCTTGAGAACAAGGTTGGAAAATAAGTACTAGCCTTCTCAAGCATCCCAAGCCCTCTTTTTATAAAGAGAGGGTTATTTTTTCCATTGGTCCACGATCAATCGACTGATGTACAACATCAGTCCACTGCCATCGAAGCCAACAACTTCTGACAAGGCGAATCCGCAGAGATACGCAGCCGCCATTTCCAATGGTAGCTTGATCAGTCGACTGATCGCTTCATCAGTCGACTGATGAGGCAATCAGTCGAGTGATCCCCATGCGGAGTCAAGTGAGACTCCATTCTGTGCCTGTCGTCGACTTGATCAGTCGACTGATTGCGGCATTAGTCAACTGTCAACCCTTGGCAGTCGACTGATCATCAGGGTTTCAGCCTGACTCAGTCGAGCACCTTATCAGTCGACTGCTACATCATATCAGTCGACTGATACTCATCAAGTATGAGTAATTCATACTTGAATTGACTCCCTAGACCTAGACTTAACCTTCTAGCTCTTCCTTTAGCCTTGCGCCTCTAGGATCCCTCCTAGTCCGGGACTTGTTCATCCTTTGCGCTTGCTTCCAAGAGCTTCCTTCGGTTTCGTCATGTCTTGGGTTTCTCTTTGCAAAAGTACGCTTGGACTTTACGCCGCCAAGACTACATGCTTGGACTTACGCTGCCAAGACTTGCCTATGGACTTCCTTTTCCAAGGACCGCTTGGACTTTACGCCGCCAAAACTACATGCTTGGTCATACGCCGCCAAACCCTTTTCTTGGACTTCTTTTGCCAAGATCACACTTGGACTTTTCGTTTACCAAGTCTTCATACTTGGATTTTTCCTGTCACTTAAACACGTTCATAATTAGTTCACAAAATATTGCCTAACTTAGATGATTATCCAAACATCAAAACATATAAATGATTGGGGCATTGTTTCACCAACAATCTCACTCTTTTTGATGTTTGGCAATCATTTAAGTTAGGTCTTTAACACATGCACATAATTATATTTAAAATATGAATTTTAACTTAAACATTCCTTCTCCCCCTTTGACATACATAAAAAGGAGAAGAATTCATACAATAACAAGTTCATGAAAAAATTAAATTTGATATATCTTTAACTAAGGCATAAAATTGATATGAGGCTCCCCCTTAATCCAAGATATGGTTCATGATGTGTCAATAACATTGTGGAGCAAAGCATAACAAAAAATAGAAAGTTAAATCCTAACTTCGCACCAACAACATAAATTTAGGGAATGAAAAGATTTATATTATGAAACTCCCCTTAAAATATTGCATCAAACAATCTCATACCCTTTTAATTACTTAAGTCAACATACCATAGGGTTAGGACACTTAATAGCACACTCAAGATTAAGAAATAAGGCTGAAATGCAGAAAAACCAGGGTATCAGTCGACTGAATTCTGATTCAGTCGACTACCACGCCCGAAGTCCATTTTTCAGGTTTTTCAGCCCAACTTCATAAATGCGCCAAAAATTCAGGAAATATCAAAAAAATCACGAAATTTTGTGTACACATTTCTGAAATCATTTTCTATCAAGAAAAAAAATTTAAAAAATATATGTTTTCCAGATTTTGAAAATGATACAATTTTGAAACCTAGCAAAAGCTTTAAGTATTTTGCAAACTTTGTATCACTTTTGTTTAGCAATTGAAAACTGTTTTTCAAAGTATGACAAATATAATTTAAATTATATTTTATTTGACATTTCCAATCATATTCTTGGAGCTATATGCACATCAATTGTGCATAAGCCTTCCCAATGATTGGTCCAATGAAGGATTAATGTCTCTAGATGACACTTTGGTTCATAGTAATGCATCATAACAAGCATGATGACCCAAGTGCATCTTCCTAACATCTCACATGTTGTCTAAGTGGCTCAATACAAAAATCATGGATTCTTAGGTCTTTTGTGAGATGCTTAAAGGTATAAATCCTAGAATTTCTATAGGATCATGCAAACCTAGACCTCTATTCTACTAAGCACATTCCAAGATCTCTCCTAAGTGATGAATATTCCGCTTCAGGGAGAGCCTTGGTGAATATGTCGACTAAGTTGGACTTAGATTCTATGTAATTAAGTTCAATGTCCCTCTTAGCCACATGATCTCTAATGAAGTGATGCTTCACTTCGATGTGCATAGTTCTAGAGTGATGTACCAGATTTTTAGTTAAATTTATGGTACTCACATTATCACAATAAACTTTTACATTGGAGTAGTGTAGCTCATAATCCTCTAATGTGTGTCTCATCCAAAGCAATTGAGCCACACAACCACCCATAGCCACATATTCGGCCTCGGTGGTTGACAAAGCAACACAAGGTTGCTTTCTACTACTCCAACTCACTAGGGAGGATCCAAGAAATTGACATCCACCACTAGTACTCTTCCGATCCAACTTGAAACCCGCATAGTTGGAATTGGTGTACCCAATTAAATCAAAAGATTTTGTCCTAGGGTACCAAAGTCCAACATTTAGTGTGCCCTTGATATACCTTAAGATTCTTTTTACAACCACTAAATGGGACTGTTTGGCACATGATTGGTACCTTGCATACATACCTACCACAAATAATATATCGGGTCTACTAGTGGTTAGGTACAAAAGGTTACCAATCATACTCCTATAGAGTTTAAGGTCAATTTATTTTCCTTCAAGATCATTATCTATTTTTGTATTAGTTGCCATTGGGGTTGACACTACTTTAGCATTTTCCAAACCAAATTTCTTAATCATTTCCTTAGCATATTTGGTTTGGTATACATAAATTCCTTCATTTGTTTGTTTGACTTGTAGACCTAGGAAGAAATTTAGTTCCCCAACTAGACTCATCTCAAACTCATTCTCCATATTTTTGATGAAGTCTTGAAGGAACTCATCATTTGTTGACCCAAAGATAATGTCATCTACATACACTTAGGCTACAAAGATGTCCTTAGACTTTGATTTAATGAAGAGAGTTTGGTCAACTTGACCCCTTCTAAACCCCTTAGAGGCCAAGAAAGATGACAATCTTTCATACCAAGCTCGGGGAGCTTGTTTCAAACCGTATAAAGCCTTTTTAAGCTTGAATACATGGTTTGGATAGTCTATGCTTTCAAACCCAGGAGGTTGTTCTATATATACTTCCTCCTTAATAAACCCATTTAGGAATGCCGACTTTACATCCATTTGATGAAGTTTAAAGCCCATGTAAGAGGCATATCCTAATAGGATTCTAATGGATTCTAACCTAGCAACCGGGGCATATGTTTCATCATAATCAAGTCCTTCAACTTGATTGAAGCCCCTTGCAACTAACCTTGCCTTATTCTTAGTTATATTGCCTTGATCATCTAGTTTGTTTCTAAAAACCCATCTTGTAGTAATGATGGTATTATCATTAGGTCTAGGAACTAACTCCCATACTTGACTCCTTTCAAATTGAGCCAATTCATCTTGCATTGCTAAGATCCAATCCGGATCAAGTAATGCATCATTGATTATTTTGGGCTCAATTTGGGAGATGAGGGCTATATGACTAGAGGGAGCTCTATGAAATGACCTAGTCCTAACACCTTGAGATAATTCACCTACAACTTGATCTAAGGGGTGATTTTGATGAACTCTTATTGTTCTAGGAGGCATATTAACTTAATTTTGATCATAATTATCCTCAAACCTTCTTTCATCATCGGAATCACCTCTTACTCCCCCTTGATTTAACTCTCCCCCTTGATCATTACCCCCAAAAGTCAAATCATGAAATTTTTGAATAATTTCTTGATTTTTGTTATTGATATCATCATCAATAGGGGATTTCCTAGGGTAAGTATTTGAAGTTTCATCAAATTGGACATTTGAAGATTCCTCAACCTTTTGAGTTCTTTTATTATAAACTCTATACCCTACACTAGTGGATGAATATCCAACTAGGATTCCCTCATCCGCTTTGGATTCAAATTTACCAAGGTTGTCTTTGGTGTTTAAAATGTAAACTTTGCATCCAAAGACTTTAAAGTAGTGAATTGTTGGAATTATACCATTCCACAATTCAAATGGGGTTTTCCCTAAAAACCTATGAACTAAAACCCTATTTTGGATATAGCAAGCAGTATTGACCGCTTCTGCCCACAAGTAGCTAGGTAAAGAATATGCATTAAACATAGTCCTAGCCGCTTCTTGTAGGGCATGATTTTTTCTTTCCACCACCCCATTTTGTTGAGGTGTTCTAGGATATGAAAATTCTTGCTTGTACCCTTGTTCTAGGCAAAATTTTGGGAAGTTAGAATTCTCAAATTATCCACCATGATCACTACAGATCTGGTTGATTTTGAAATTCTTTTCATTCTCTACTCTTTTGCTAAAGCCTATGATTATTCCTAGGGTTTCATCCTTATGGTTCATAAAGAATACCCAAGTAAATCTAGAAAAATCATCTACTATAACTAGGTAATATTTACTACCAATCATGGAAGGAGTACTATGACAATCAAATAAATCAACATGCAAAAGTTTTAGAGGTAAAGCGGTACTAAGTAAAGTTTTACCTTTGTGTGATGATCTTGATTGCTTTCCTTCTTGGCATGCATCACACATTTTGTCCTTAAGATACTTGACTTTTGGCAACCCCTTGACTAGCTTCTTCTTGGCTATTTTGGCAATGTTTTTTATATTGATGTGCCCTAGCCTCCTATGCCATAGCCAACTCTCTTATTCTTTTGTAATAAGACACTTAGTAGAAGCGTTAGTAGCATAGGATAAATCAACATAGTATATATTTGATTTCCTAAAACCTACTAACATGCAATCATTTTGATTTTTGTGTCTTATGAAGCATTTAGAAGAATCAAATTGAACATCAAAATCGGCATTACATAATTGACTTACTCTAAGCAAATTAAATTTTATATTTTTGACTAATAATACTTTGTGAATTGCAAGGTTTGGAGATACCTCAATTGTCCCTTTTCCTAGGATCTCAAGTTTACCACTATTTCCAAAAGACACCTTCCCTTTGCTAATGTGGTTGATTGTTGAGAATTTGCTCTCATCACTGGTCATGTGTTTTGAACAACCACTATCAACAATCCATAAGCTTGGTCCTTCTACCTATACAACATGAAAAATGCAAGTCTTAGGCACCCAAATTTTAGGTCCAGTAGCATCAATTAAAAATTCCTTAGGGACCCAAGCCTTTCTAATCTTGCTCTTAACGATTGATTTTCTACTCACAAGGGATGTAAAGGCTACCTCCTTCTCCTTAGACCTATATCCTATGCCAGCCTTGGTATAAATGGCCCTTTGGTCCCTAAGAATTATATCAAGATATTTGGACCCATTCATAAATTTCTCTAAGCATGCTTTTAGGTTACCTATTTCTTTTCTAAGTTCATCATTCTCATCCCTAAATGAACATGCATCATTACAAGAAATTTCTACATTCTTAATGGCTCTAATTTCTACTTTTAAATCCTTAATCCTAGACTTTGATTTATTTAGTGCATTTTAAAGGCATGCAATAGTTTCATATAATAATTCTATTCTAGGGGAGTCCTTTACCTCATCGTCACTAGATGATGATTCGTTGCTTGAGGAGGAGGAGGATTCTTCACTTGAGCTATCCTCCAAGGCCATGAGTGTCATGTTTCTTGTGACATGGTAAATCTCTTCATCATCGGAGGAATCTTCTATGTTTTGTGTATCCCAAGTTTGTGCCACCATTGCCTCCTTCTTCTTTTTCTACTTCTTTTCCTTCTTCTTTTCCTTCTCTTCCTACTTCTTTAGGTCTGAGCAATTTGGCTTGATGTGCCCTTTCTTGTTGCAACCATAACAAGTTACATTAGATGTAGAAATTGAACTAGTTGAGGTTTTACCTTTGGAGGATTGGAACATCCTCCTCACATCCTTCTTGGTGAATTTTCTTGATCTCCAACCAAATTTCTTTACATAGTGAGCTACCTCACTAGCCGATAGCTCGTCGTCGCTACTAGATGACTCCTCCTCGGATTCAGATGAAGAAGAGACTTCTTTCTTCTCCTTCTTCTTCTTGTCCTTCTTTCCTACAAAAATAGCTACACCTTTCTCCTTAGATGAAGTGTTTGCTTGCTCGTGCAACTCAAACTCACAAAAAAGTTCATCTAATTTAACCAAAGAAAGATCCCTAGACACCTTATAAGCATCTACCATTGATGCCCATAAGGTTGTTCTAGGGAAGGCTTGAAGGATATACCTCACAAGGTCTCGATTGTCGACCTTCTCACCTATCACATGTAGTCCGTTGACTACCTCCTTGAAGTAACCATGCATTTGGCTTATGGTCTCATTGGTCTTCATGGCAAAACTTTGGAGTTGGCCTATCAAGAGATCTCTCTTGGCTCTTCTTGTTTCCTTCGATCCCTCATTGAGCTCAATTAGCTTCTCCCAAAGCTCCTTTGCTCTTTTGACAAACCACATTAAAGTTTGGTTGTTTCTTTGGCGTTAGCTTGAGCCTTGTTGGCCATGTCCCTCGTCCAATCCTTGGTTGGTATAGGTGCTCCGTATTCATCGATCGACATCTCGAATCCATCTACAACACTAAACCAATTTTCAATATCATTCATAAGGTAGTATTCCATCCTACCTTTCCAGTAGCCGAAGTCATTGCCATCAAAGAAAGGAGGCCTCGCCGTGCTATACCCCTCTTGGAATGCCATCGTGCTCCGGTTGATTGTTAGATCCTCCAATGCAATCTGGGCTTTGATACCACTTGTTAGGGATCCTTGGAAGGCTAGAGGGGGGTGAATAGCCTCTTTTCGAAATCTACAAGAAATGTTAGCGGAAGCAAATACTAAATAAAAACAAGAAGTTAAACACAAACATTAATACAAAGCCTTTTACGTGGTTCGGAGATAACGCTCCTACTCCACGGCAATCCTTAAGGTGGATCAACCCAAAACAATTCCACTAAGAAGCTTTCCTTTACAAGACACTCTCCTCTTCTTACAATGATGAAAATGAGATTTAGGAGAAGAGGAGGAATTAACACAAAGAAAGCCTTTGAAAATTCGTGGGAGCTTGAGAACAAGGTTGGAAAATAAGCACTAGCCTTCTCAAGAATCCCAAGCCCTCATTTTATAGAGAGAGGGTTGTTTTTCCCATTGGGTCATGATCAATCGACTGATGTACAGCTTCAGTCGACTACTGTCGAAGCCAATGGCTTCTGACGAGGCGAATCCGCGGAGATACACAGCCGCCATTTCCAACGGCAGCCTGATCAGTCGACTAATGAAGCGATCAGTCGAGTGATCCCCGTATGGAGTCGAGTGAGACTCCATTCTATGCTCCTCGTCAACTTGATCGGTCGATTGCCGATATTGGCGGATCGATTATCGGCGATTAGTCGACCGCCCTTGGCGATCGACTTATCATCGTGGTTTCAAACACTCTTGAGCTTATCGATCACTCATCAAGTATGAGTAATTCATACTTGAATTGACTCTCTAGACCTAGACTTAACCTTCTAGCTCTTCCTTTAGCCTTGTGCCTCCAGGATCCCTCCGAGTATGCGACTTGTTCATCCTTTGCGCTTGCTTCCAAAAGCTTCCTTCGGTTTCGTCATGTCTTGGGTTTCTCTTTGCCAAAGTACGCTTGGACTTTACGCCGCCAAGACTACATGCTTGGACTTATGCTGCCAAGACTTGCCTTTGGACTTCCTTTGCCAAGGACCGCTTGGACTTTACGCCGCCAAAACTACATGCTTTGTCTTACGCCGCCAAACCCTTTCCTTGGACTTCTTTTGCCAAGATCACACTTGGACTTTTCCTTTACCAAGTCTTCATACTTGGATTTTTCTTGTCACTTAAACATGTTCACAATTAGATCACAAAATATTGCCTAACTTAGATGATTATCCAAACATCAAAACATATAAATGCTTGGGGCATTGTTGCACCAACAAAACTAACTTAGTTAGAGGTTTGCCCAAACTTAAAAATATTGAAAACAAAGTTTGTAATGCTTGCCAACAAGGAAAGCAAACTAAGTCCCAACATAAATTAACTAATCAAGGTCGAACAAGTTCAATACTTGAGTTTATTCAGTTAGACTTGTTCGATTCACATGGGGTAAAATCATTAAGTGGAAATTTATATTGTTTAGTGATAATAGACGATTACTCTAGGTTTACATGGATAAAATTTCTAAAACAAATGGATGAAACATTTGAAGTATTTAAAAACTTTAGTAAACAAATAGAAAATGAAAAAGACCTTAAGATAAAAAGAATACGAAGTGATAATGGAGGAGAATTTAAAAATAAAAAATTTACAACAATGTGTCTAGAAAATGGATATTACCATGAATATTCATGCCCAAGAATACCCCAACAAAATGGAATAGTAGAAAGGAAAAATAGAACCCTACAAGGAGCTATTAGGTCAATGTTAAATGAATATAACTTACCTAGCTACTTATGGGCCGAAGCTATAAACACTACATGTTATGTGCAAAATAGAGTAATAATTAATAAATTACATAATAAAACATCTTATGCAATTTTTAATAATAAAATACCTTCAATAAAATATCTAAAAATATTTGGATGCAAAGTATTTATTTTAAATATGAAAGACCATCTTGGAAAATTCTCTTAAAAAACCGATGAAGGGATATTTCTTGGATACTCGACCACTAGTAGGGCCTATAGGATTTATAATAAGAAAAATCTAAAAATTGAAGAAACAACTAATATAAAATTTGATGAAGAAGAAATTACCAATAATCAAATAAACACATTAAAAGATAATCAAAATGAGCTAAATTAAATTGCACATGATGAAGAGGAACAAACCCAAGAAAACTTAAAGACATCTAGAATTAATCCTAACCATCCTCTTGAACAAGTATTAGGAAATACAACTCTAGGAGTTCAAACTAGATCAACCCTAAGAAACTTGAGTCAAATCACATTAATATCAAAAATAGAACCAAAATCAATAGATGAGGCTTTACCGGATACTGATTGGATAATAGCTATGCAAGAAGAACTAGCGCAATTCGATAGAAATGAAGTGTGAGACTTAGTACCTCCACCATCAAATAAATCAATAATAGACACCAAATGGGTATTTAGAAACAAATTAAACGATCAAGGAGAAATCATAAGGAATAAAGCTTGATTAGTAGCTAAGGGGTTTAGTCAAGTAGAAGGGTTAGACTATGATGAAACTTATGCTCCAGTAGCTAGGCTTCAGTCAATTAGGATGTTGCTAGCTTATGTGGAACATAAAGGATTCAAGCTATACCAAATGGATGTCAAATCTGCTTTTTTAAATGGAGTAATAAAAGAAGAGGTATACGTAAGTCAACTCCCAGGTTTTAAGAGCTTAGAATACCCTAATCACGTATATAAATTAAAAAAAGACCTTATATGGATTAAAACAAGCTCCTAGAGCATGGTATGAGAGACTATCTTCATACTTAATCTCAAAAGGCTTCAGACAAGGTCAAATTGACTCAACTCTTTTCGTAAAAACCTTGAACCAAGATATTTTTATTGCTTAAATATACGTAGATGATATAGTCTTTGGATCAACAAATTCAAACTTCTTAAAAGAATTTATAAACCTAATGGAACAAGAATTCGAAATGAGTTTAGTAGGTGAGTTAAACTTCTTAGGTTTACAAATAAAATAAACAAGAGACGGTAACTATATATACCAAAACAAGTATACAAGAGAATTAGTTAAAAAATTTGGCATGGAAAATGCAAAAGACATTAAAACACCAATTCCAACAAAGAAGGAAAATCTATAGATCTAAAGTACTATAGGAGTGTCATAGGTAGTTTACTATACTTAACTGCAAGTAGACCCGACATACTATTTGCAGTAAGTATGCGTGCTAGATATCAAACTTGTGCTAAGGAACCCCATTTAACACATGTAAAAAAAATCCTAAGATACATTAAAGGAACAATTAATGTAGGTATGTGGTACCCAAGATCTAATAACTTTGAGTTAGTAGGATACTTTGACTCACACTATGCAGAGTGCAAACTAGATAGAAAATGTACTAGTGAAGGGTGTCAACTCTTAGGATCATGCTTAGTAAGCTAGTTCAGTAGGAAGCAACATTGTGTTGCTCTTTCCACAACTGAAGCAGAATACAACATTAGGTGAATGTGTGGCACAATTATTATGGATGATGCACACACTTAAAGATTTTGTATTAGATTACAAAAAGGTCAAAACATTAGTTGATAACATAAGTTCAATAAATTTAACTAAAAATCCAATCCATCACTCACGTACTAAACACATTGATGTTAAACATCATTTTGTAATAGATCATGTGGCAAAAGGGTAGTATTGAACTCAACTATATTGAGTCCAAATCTAACCTTGCTGATATCTTCTCTAAACCACTTTCGAAAGCTGAATTTAGTATGCTTAGAAGACAACTAGGATTATGCTTGGTAGACTAGGATGTTTTCATGTTCATTACTCAAAATTTATTTTGAAAAGTAATATTATATTGTATTATTTTTAAAAGAAATTTAAAAATCAATATAGCCTAGGTAAATTTAGATTTCATGATCCTATAGACCTAGGTAAGCCTTCGCATCTCACAAACACCTAGGATTACCTATTTGTGTATTGAGCCACGAAGATGAGTGTGAGATGTTAGGACTGCACCTCTGGGGTTTACAAGAGAAAATCAATCACTTCGGTGACTAACTTAAATTCAAAGCTTGATAATTCTATATCACTTGAGCTAGTAAAGAGTTTGACATTTGCTTTAAGGATGATTTTTAGATGTGTATTTTTAAATATAAAAAATAATATCTAGGAGTTCATGCTTGGACATATTTTCTATTACATTTGCATCATTTTAAAAATTTTGAAAATTTTAAGGTTGATTTAAATTTTTAGCTATTATTAAGGGGGTGTTTTGAAAAACTTTAAAAAAAATTGAAAAGGAGTTAAAATTTCAAAAAATATTTTTTAAAAGGGGGAGTTAGAATTTTGAAAATTAAAATTTTGAAAAATGTTTTTATTGAGGGAGAGTTAGAATTTCAAAAACATTTTACGGGGAGCATTGATAAATTTTGAAAATTGAGTTTTGAAAAATTTAGAAAATTAATCTTTTGAAAATTTTGAAACCGAAAGATAAAGGGGGAGATCCCATCGTTAAAAGAAAATCTTATTTAGGGGGAGTATTGATAAACTTAAGCATTTTTGATAAAAATTGTTTTAATTCTCATCTTTAAAGTTGTGGCATTTTGAACTTAATATTGATTTTGATGTATGCCAAAGGGGGAGAGAGGAGATTTAAAGTTAGAAAGAAGAGGCTTAAAGAGAGGGAGATTTAAAAATTTAAAGTTTTTTTTATGCATATGAGCATTTCATGCATATACATTTTTTACCCAATGCATTTCTAATATATGCTATAATTGGATATTGCAGTTTGATTCTCCTAACTTTAACTGATGTGTTGTCATACATCAAAAAGCGGGGAGATTGTTGATGTAGAGAGCATCACTCCTTGGTTTTGATGTATGAATCATAGTTAAAGTTAGGACTTACTTGTGTTCTAATATCAGTGTTAAGTGTGCAGGCTTAACAGGAAGTCTAAGTAGGTCGTATTGACCGGATACTAGGCAAATGTCTTGACATATCAGGAGGACTGGACACCAAGCATGAAGTCCAGATGGGTCGAATGGACCAGACATTTGGCATGAAGACCGGTTGGGTCAGGAGACCAGATAATTGGCAAAAGTCCAGCTGGGTTAGGTAGATCGGACAATTGGTGGAAGTCCTGGTGGGTCAGATCGGATGTCAAGAATGGTAAATCCGGTAGAGCAGCCAGCAAGTAAGCCTCAAGTGGAGAGGTGAGGTCGAGTCCTCTTTAGGGGGACAAAGCTAGGCATCGATCCGACGGAAAGTCCGCGTGGGACTTAGAAGTCGAGATCGAGGAATATTACTACTGCTATCATATTTCATATTATCTATTTGTGCTAATCTTGTTTTGCATGGATCAGTCGACTGAATGGATTCAATTTGACTGAAGTCCAGTTGACTGGGTACGGGTCAGTCGGCTGGATACCTAGTTGACAGGATTAGATGGTGATCGATCGAAGATCTGATAGCGTAGATGGAAAGAGTTTCAGTCGACTGGGGAGTTTCAGTCGACTGAAGAGACAAACTTCCTGATGTGGAGTCGAGTGACCTGGAGTCGACTAGAACATGTTCAGTTGACTGGAAGACCAAAAGTTCCATATCAATGAGCTGATGTGGAGTTGACTGGAAGACATTCTAGTCAACTGAAAAAGGTTTATAAAACAAATGCTCGACCAGCTCTGACAAGAACTCTACTACTACGTCGAAGTGTTGCATCTATTCATCCTCGTCCACTAGAGCTTCATTTCCTCACAAAGACACATTTCTGACACTTCGTGCCTACTTTGAAATTTCCATTAGTGTCTGTATAACTTAGCTCTTATTTTTTGTACTCATTTTCGCTTGTATGTACTTAATTTCAAAGAGAGGGTAGAGTGTTACCCATCTCTCATTTTTGTAAAAACGAACCCCTCTGAAGTTGGGAGTTCTCGAGTCGGAGGGTATATAGTGATTGCCCATCGAGGTAGCTCTCGGAAGAGCTACGAGCCTTGGAGTAGCAACTCGGTTAGTGTTGTGAACCAAGTAAAAGAAGCTTGTCTCTATCATTTTATTTCCGCTGCATACTCTTTAATAATTTCAAAATATAAAATATAAGTTTTAAAATCTAAAGAAATTTGTAACCTCCTAGATTCACCCCCCCCTCTCTCGGAGTATTCCAATCCTGCATATTATTCCCGCTAGAGTGAAGACCCTAATGGAGCTTGTAAATTCCGACGTCGATGAATGGAGGTTCATGGAACCACCGATGCTTAGTTGACTCACAGAAGTATGCTCGAGCTAAAGACCCTAAACAAGCAACCCAAGTTTAACTTTATTTGTTTTCAATTTTTTCATTCATGCATGCTAGTTTAGGTTTTAATTTTTGTCCATTATAATCATTATGTGTGTTTAGTGTCATATAGAATTTGCAAGGTAAAAGGAAGAATTTTTTTTTAGAAGAAAGCACGGGCGACCGTGTGAATTTCACACGATCATGCCCAATGGACAGAAGCGAACACGGTGGGGTGTGTAAAAAATCTCAGACTGTATGATGCTACAAGAAAAATTCTAGAGATGCACATGATCGACCGTGTGAATTTCAAATGATTGTGCCTTTTTCCGAACTTTTCCGAGCGACCGCGGCAGATCCACACATGGTCGGACATGTGAATCCACACGGTCGTGTCACGTCCCTTTAAAAGGGTGAGAACTGTGTGCTTTGCCCAAAAATTGACTGTGCCTTTAAATTTCTTGCTCTAGGCCGTGCGAGACCACCGTCTCCAACTCCAAACCTTGTTCTTCGAGCTCCAAGAAGCTTTCTAGAAGCAAGAATGAGGATGACCAAGAACACCGCAACAAGGGTTGCCTCTTCAAGGCTGAGGTCGAGAGGAAGGGACACTCAACAAGAATCGGATGCAGGTGATGCCCTTTTTGACATCATATTTAGAGATAATGCTCATAGAGATAGATTTAATATAATTTCATCTCAAAAAATCACTGCCACTCGGTATTTAGATGTAGCTCTCTTAGAAACCCTAGGTTTTTTGGGGGATGTACAATGGTTGTTTGCCAAGATAGGTTGGGAGGAGATCATGGGAGTTAGATGTCCAACCTATCCTAGGGTAGTTTTGGAGTTTTTAAGTTTGGTGGATGCGGAGATCTTAACGGGGGTAGATAGTCGAGAGGGAAAGATAACTTTTAGAATGTTTAACATAGAGCATGAGTGGACCCTCCATCAATGGAATCTTTGTTTTGGTTTGCCTAGTGGGGGAGAGAGGAGAACACCGGATGAGTTTAATGCAAGATTTTTTTGGTCTTATTTAATAGGAGAAACCTTCTATGACCCGTCTAGAGACAAAGCATCATGACTGCAAAACCCGATCTTCAGATATATTCACCGGATTATGGCGGGGCACTATTTTTGGAAGAGGGGAGAGAGATGGAGTGGTGAGGATGAGTGAAATTCTATGTCTGTGGAATATTTTATAGGGCAATAATACTATTGATGTAGGATATCATTTTATTAGGCACCTAGTGAAGATGGGTTGCCCAAGGGGGATATCATTTTTAAGGGTCTTTTGACCCATATTTGTAATTCCATGGGATACGATTATGAGGGGTTAGATAGAGTAGAAGGGAGCCCTAGTATTGACCTAGAGGTGTGCATGACTATGAAAATGATTGCTAGAGAGGGAATTTTTTTTGTTTTGTAAAGAATAACTTACCACCCCTTAGCCTCCCCACACCAATCGTACCACCGTTACCAACCGTGCCAATTGGCGGTTGGATAGAGTAGTGGAGTCCCCACCACACAAGGGACCCTCTTCTCATGCACCCCTTTCACCATATTCCCATCACTCACCATTGGATCCTCCCATCCATAGGAGCCCCCCAAGTCCACATCCTGATCCTACACCTGCACCACATTCTTTTGTTACTTTTGAGCAGGATGCAGGTACATCTACCTACGACTTTTCTGAGTTCTGATTACGCCTCAATGATATTTACCCTGAGTAGTAGACATAAGGGCAGTGATGGGAGGAACATAGGACATATACGCAAGCAGAGTTTCAGGACTTGCAAGACCACTTCCAGTGGGTGGACGAGTTCTACGGCCAGGCTCAGCAATATTTTTAGGAGAAGGTCGCTTATCGTCATTAGATGAGGTAGTTTATGGAGGAGGTACGCACGTAGTGGACTCAAGAGGAGGACCACAGAGCAGCCATTGAGACCACCAACTCGCAGGTTGATCACATGTATATGTGGCACCAGCAGTTGAGCACGAAGTTTTTGCATGAGCCTGAGATGCCAAGACTGCCAGATTTTCCACCTAGGGCTCCATGCTAGAGTTATGATAGATCCTGAGTCTGGGGGAGCATTATATTTAATTACATTTGTCTTCTATATTTTGGGTAATTCTAATTTATTTTTTGTTTCATAGGTCTAGATTTTATTTTCAATTTATCATACATGTAGTTTTGCTTTTAGGTTTCTTTTCAGTACTTAGTTGTTTGTTCCTATAAGTTGCTTTAGTGATATTTTTGAAAAACCTTGGCATTATATTCCCATGCCATAGGTAGTTTACTTTCTTTTATCTCTTGGTACTTTATTTTGAGTTGCTTTATTGGATGTTATAAATTTCTCACTTGTTAGCTTTTATTTTCACTTACACTTATCGAAAATTTTGAAAGAGAGAATCTAGTACATACCATGTTATGACTCATCCAAATTGTCTAGTACTTTGGAATCCATAGGTCACCTGAGATTAGCATTTTAGTTACTAGAGATTTGAAAAAAAGGAGATTCGGAATAAGAGAGAAATAGAGATTAAAAACAGTTATCATGGGTGAAAATGGTTAGGTTCCCCTTTGAGACCAAGTTAGGTTACTGAGGAAACACCTACCAATTTCTCTCGATATCGAGCACGCCTTTGTGACTTTGTGCTAACTCTAGGGAATGATCCTCTCTTAGGGTTAGTAAGTGCCTAAAAGTCAGAAACCTTAGGGAAGCTAGAGGATGACGACCTAACTTAACATGGACTGTGAACCCCTTAGGAAATTCTTAGCACATGCACAAAAAGCTAACTTAGTGAACTTATAGAACATATATATTTGCTTTGATTGAAAGTATCACTTTTAGTAAACATGTTAAGCATGAGAACTACATTTTTAAAATTCTATGGCACTGAGGTTTGCTTGAGGGCAAGCAAAGATCTAAGTCTAGGGGATTTTGATTTGTACAAATCATATAGGGTTTTAGGAGTAGTTTTAGCACACATCTCATTTCATTTCATATATGTTTCATGCATATTTCCCTTATTTTGCACTTATTTTCTATTTTTTTAGTTCGGAGATATTCTTTTGCTATTTCTACGTGTAGAGCAGTGTTTTGGAGGCAAAAATGGCACATAAATGGAGCTCAAGGAAGGCAAGCATGCTCTGGCCGTGTCCCCAAGACACGGGCACATTTTGAACGAAAATATGGCATCCGCTCAGAGTTCCAGAGGAAGACACGGTTGATCATGTGAATTTCACATGATTGTGCCTTTGCCAAATGCAGAATCCAGGCCGAGATTTCCAGACTTCTACATGGCCGGCCATGTGGAATCCACATGGCCGTGTGGCAACAACACAACTTATGAAGATCCATGTTCGTGGGAAATTAAGGAAAGCCTGCTTCACCCATATAAAAGGGAAGGCACATATAAACCTAAGGAGGAGGCTTGATGGTTGGGATGGCAAGGAGCTGCCCTAAAAAGCACCAGAGGCTCACAACAGGGAGGAGAAAAAGTGGCTTAAGGGCAGGATTGCACTCCAACACTAAGGAAGACGACCAAGACATTTCTAGAAAGCATTCAGGGCTTATATTTATTTGTTTACTTTCTATTTGAATTACAATGCTTAAGGATACACTGTCTTGTGCATGTCTTTTCGTATCTATGGAGTAGATTTCTCTATTCTAGGATTAGGGAGTAACTTGTGCAAGTTGGACATGCTAGTTCAAATATATTTCTACTTTCCTTGATTATGTTTACAATTTATGATATCTAGGTTTAATGATAATTTCATTATGGTTTTATTCCTACTATGCTTAGTCGATATAGAAGACGAAAGCCTCTATATCGAAACCTAGGAGAATCAAGGAGGAACCTCCTGATCATCCTCCCTCCCAAAATCGTAGGAAATAGGTCGTGAAAGAGTAGGACATGAAATATGGTTCGCCTGTTCATAGGGGCCCATGGGACATCTTAGAGCCCTACTAACTTATTCCAGTAGAAGGCTAAAAGTAGGAAAGTCAACTCTAGAAGGGTTGTGGGACCCCAGTGACAAGGGGCTTCCCAAGGATAGCAACCCCCTGAGCTCTGACGATCCAAATGGAAAACTTGGTTAGGAATGAACAATTCCTTGTAGAAGCAAAAGTTCATCAGGATTACATACGATGATCCTCCCGCAAAATCGCAGTTAGAGAACCTAAGAGCATTAACTTAATACCATGTTTAACAACACACAAGTAAAATCGAAATCCTGGAATCCTTTGAACAACCCTTGAATAACCCCTTAATTCTTTTTCCAAGTGACACCGTACTTGAGCCTGCTCACAGCCAACCACCTTAACTTAGGAAGCGATTCACTACGAACAACATAGGTTCATTGGACACCCAGTACTCGAATCACAGTCTTTGTGGGATCGATACATAATTTATTATTTAACGACAACCGTGCACTTGTGGGCATTGAGCGCAAGCACGTCATTCAAGTCCTTGGTGATCTCGGTCGATGATTTGAGGATGCGCTCACATGCATCAGTAAATACCTACTGCAATAGAGAAAAATATTAATTGATTATATTAACTGCAAATGGATATATAAATTGATTGGAAAAACCTACCTTGAACTCATTCCACTACAGATTTTTAACCACGTGAATAACATGTACAGAATTTATAAATCTATTATAAAATGAAAACAAACCATGCCAAATATTTATGGAAACTAATACGTAATTAAAAACATAGATAATTTAAAACCTGAATACTTACAGATCTCCGCAAGGGGATATCAACTTTCGCATATCTTCCCTCTCAACAATTGATCCTGCAACTGGAGAAGATACATTAGCAGGCACATGCTGAGAACCAGAAAATCTTGCAACTATAGAAGGAGATTCTGTAGCTAGTGAAGGGGCCGAAGGCAAATGTCATGCAAGTGAATCATACTGTACAGGGGCTAAAGTAGAGGAAGAGTATGTTCTTCCATCACTATTCCGTCTATGATTGTTACGTCAAAACTATCAATCATAATTATTAGAATAATAAAATAAAAAAGAATTGCATCTTCATTGGATGTATAATGAATAATATGAAAAAACTTACCATATTTAATCTGAAATACTAGATTTCGCAATAATCTACTAATATGTCAAAAAAGTTCTCTAACAACCTATAGAAACAAGACAATTCATTAATATATCAAATATACGAAATTTAGAATGAGGCAATAAATAGAAACATATTTGACATTGAATAAAAGTTACCCATAATCATAAATTGAAGTCCTCATTGTCATTTTCATCCTCATCATCTGTCTCTTCAATCTCATCCTCCTCATCCTTATCATCATCCTCATCCTTCATCTTCATTTATTTCACTTGCATCAACGTCTATCACTACCCCGCTGGGATCTTGTAACGTTGAAATATTATATTCTTCACTCTGAAATATATTGTCAACTTTATCTTGATGATATGCTATGTCTTCCCAATGTTCCTCAATTTTTTTCCTGCTTTTGTTTTACAAATAGCCTACTAATCAATTTTGTCACGTTTCAAACTAGGATAAGAAACATAAAATACTTGAATCACTTATTGTGCAAACACAAAATGTTCATACCTCTTGTACAATTTTTTATGTTTTATTTCAACCAAATTAAACTATGGATGCACCTTCATGCCTTTGATAGGGTCATACCAATGACCCATAAATAAAATAACTCGCAAATCTGAGCCAAGGTACTCTTCCTCTAAAATTTCATCCAGCAAACCATAAAAATCATTCCTTGCATCCCATCATTAGATGACTGAACACAAACCCTACTATTCATTGTAGTTTTGCATATTCCACATTCTTGAGTATAAAAATTATATTCGTTTATGAAATATGTCGACTAAGTTTTCACCATTGATTTTGGACCCCATGATAAATGGATTAGCAATTCTTGCTCAATGTGAGCTTGATTATCATGAACCTAAAATCAAATAAATATGTGTTAAAGCCAAGATTTAACTAATTGATTATCATAGACTACTTATATATTTTTTTAACCATGGTATAAACTCTTCATTACAGAAATGATCAAACTCATGTGGCGAAAGCTCAGAATATAAGTTTTGGAAAAATCCTACCATAAAAATAATTATAACACGAACAATAATTTAGGATATAAGAAATATATAATATAACATATATATACTAACTCAAAATACGACATTACTTCTGAACAGTTCAGTAAAATATATGTGTGGGTTGCTCGCCATTCTTGACCAGTTAAGTATCTACATGTACTGTAGGATCGAGTAAACCGAGAGAGGGGGGTGAATCTCGGTGTTTAATAATTTTTTTTGGTTACTTTTAATATAAGTACGCAGCGAAAATGAAATTCAATAAGAGACACAGTAATTTACTTGGTTCACAACCCGGACTGGGTTGCTACTCCAAGGCCCATAACTCTACCACGAACTACCTCGATGGGCAATATTTATAATGCCCTCTGATTCGAGAACTCTCCACTTCGGAGGGAGTTCGCTTTTTACAAGTGTAAGAAAAGAGTAACAATCTACTCTCTCTTTAAATTGAATTTAAAAGAAAAAATAAAAAGTTAACGACTACTTTATACCGACACAAGATGTAGTAGTGGATGCAGCTTGAAGTGTTGGGAAAGAGTCCTTTTGAAGCTCTTGTGATCGTGAGGAAATTTTGGTAGCACTTTGACGTATATGAATGTTGATACTGAATTCTGGTCGAGCACGACTTTTATAAACTCTTTCCAGTTGACTCCACATCAGCCCGTTGTTGGATCAATGCGGTTCGCTAGAGGGGGGGGTGAATAGCGAAAAGTCTTTTTCTTTCGAATTCGTTTCAAGAAAAATATACGCAGTGGAAATGTAAATGAAACAAAAAGAGACAAGTTTCTTTTTTTACTTGGTTCGTAGCCTTCGGCTACTACTCCAAGGCCCTAACGGTCCTAGACCGTGTACGGAGGGCAATTCACTAAAACACTCCTCCTCGTTGGAGGTAGGAGTTTGACGATTACAAAAAAACTTTCGAAGCAAAATGATAGAGAGACAAACCCTCTCTTCTATTAAAGTAAAATGCAACGATAGAAAAACCTTGAGTAAAAGAGTTGCAGTATTGAAAACAATAACAAGGATTATACCAACAACTAAAAAGAAAGACCTTAAGCTAGGGTTGTTGGCAGACTTGTGCTGTCGAGAGTCGCTTCGGAGAGTCGCAGAGCACTTAGAATTATATGAAAACCCTAGGTTAGGACCTCCTTTTATAGCCTTTGAGCCCCTTTTCGAGAGGAACCCTAGCCAATCATATTTGAGCACCACTCCCCTTGAAAGTTGGTGATAAACCTTAACTCCTCGAGGCTGATCCTTTGACCAGGCTGATTGGTGATAGCCATCACCATCGGCCGCGACGATCGATCGAGTGCTAGCCGTCACCCACCGTGATGGGCGCAATGAGTCCTTCAGTTGGCGATCGATGCTGGCTTCAAGGCAATGTTAGCTTAAAGAAAACATTATTTTGACGGTCGTTGACCGTCCGATCTCGACCTAGATCACCTATGAGATGTCTTGGGTCGGATCTACGCTTAAGTCTTTCCCCGTAACGAGGATACGACCTTACTTACACTCGCACACACGAGCTTACCTCGATACTTACGTGTTGCTTTTGCTTCCGGCCTTCCACTCAATTCCTTCGGCTCCCTCCGAAGTCACTTGAGTGTCGCCCGACCACCGTGGCTTCTTCCGGGTGTCGCTAGCCTTCAGCTCCAGCTATAGCAATTTTTTGCACACTCGATTCAGCTCGTGAGATAACAACATGAGCTTAACTTTGTATCATTTGCTATAATCAAAACTCAGGTTCGACTTAGGTGTCTACTGCACCAACACCCGTCGATATGGAATTCGTGGTCTTCCAGTCAACAGAATCCTCTTCAGTCGACTACACGTCACTCGGTTCCGCATCGGAAAATTTCTCTCTTCAGTCGACTCAAACGCTTTTCGTATGCGTCGCATGATCTTTGATCGATCACCAGTTGATCCTTCCAAATAGGTATCCAGTCGACTGATACATCTCCAGTCGACTGGACTTCAGTCTACTTGAATCCATTCAGTCGACTGATCCCTGCAAAATAGGATTAGCACAAAATAAATAATATGAAATGCGATAGCAGTAGTAATACTGCTCGATCTCGACTACTAAGTCCCACACGGACTTTTCGTCGGATCGACGCCTAGCTTTGTCCCCCTACAGAGGACTCGACCTCACCTCTTCACTCGAGGCTTACCTGCCGACTACCTGCCGGACTTACCATTATTGACATCGGATCCGACCCACCAGGGCTTCCACCAGATGTCCGGTCTACCTGACCCATCTGGACTTTTTGTCGATTGTCTGATCTCCTGACCCAATCGGTCTCCATGCCAAATGTCCGATCCACGCGACTCATCTGGACTTCATGCCTAGTGTCCGGTCCTCCTAATCTATCAAGATTCATGCCTAGTATCCGGTCAACATGACCTACTAGGACTTCCTATTAAGCCTGCACACTTAACACTTATATTAGATCACACATGAGTCCTAACTATTAACTATAGTTCATACATCAAAACTAAGGAGTGATGCTTACTGCATCAACAATCTCCCCCTTTTTGATGTATGACAACACATCAGTTAAAGTTAGGAGAATCAAATACTAATCTCCATATTTAACATGTATAAGAAATGAACTTACAACTTTTGTTATGAATATAGATGCATAAATTTAACCATGTATGACATGCATTAATCCTTATCAAATTTTTGCATCTTCTTTAATTTTATCTCTCTTCTTCTTAAATTTATATCTTATAAATTTATATCTCTTCTCTCCCCCTTTGGAAAACATCAAAATAAAGGTTAAGTTAAAGATATGAACATAATGTATTGGAGAGTTATTATGATATTTTATCAAGAAACATTTTCAAAACTCCCCTTGACCCTAAATAATTCAATATTTTCAAAAGTTTTCAAAACTCCCCTTGAAAATTTAAAATTTTTCAAAGTTTTTCAAAACTCCCCTTGAATAATTTAAAAGTTTTCAAAAATTTCAAAGTTTTTCAGAACTCCCCCTGAATAATTTAAAAGTTTTCAAAATTTTCAAAGTTTTTCAAAAAATTTCAAACTCTTTAAAGTTTTTCAAAACTTCCCCTAGAATTAAGCTTTATAATGTTTAATTCCCATACATCAAAACCCAAAGAGTAATTTTAAAAATCTTTAATCTTTTTAAGACTTAATAATCTTTTCAAAGTAAGTTTTTCTCCTCCTTAATTTAAGTCTAATAAACTTGAAACTATTTAATCTTTTCAAAGAGCATTCAAGCTTAAGCTTTTCTCTCCCTTAAGAGTATTTCTTATCCAATTCCAGCATAATTTTAGAGAATATCATAATTTAGAACAATATTTTAGGTTCCCCCTAGACTCTTGTTCTCCCCCTTAAAGTAACATTGTTATATTTATACTTAATTTCTTTTTAAAATAAAATTTTAAATGTTTAACTCCCCCTAGAATTATAATATATCTTAACTCCCCCTTAATTATGTTGATTCTTTTAGAATTAAAGTTGAGTTGTTTAGAATTGAGTTGAATATGTTGATTGGGGTTGAATTAGTTGATTATGGTTGAATCAATTAAATTGGTTAGGCTAGGTTGTTTAGTTAAGTTTAGGTTAAGTTAAGTTTAATTGTTTAGTTAAGTTGTTAAGTTTAGTTGTTTAGTTAAGTTGTTAAGTTTAATTACGTTATTGTTAAGTTTAATTAAGTAATTGTTAAGTTTAATTACGTTGTTGTTAAGTTTAATTAAGTTATTGTTAAGTTTAATTAAGTTATTGTTATGTTTAATTATGTTATCGTTAAGTTTAATTACATTGTTGTTAAGTTTAATTAAGTTATTGTTAAGTTTAATTACGTTGTTGTTAAGTTTAATTAAGTTATTGTTAAGTTTAATTTCATTGTCGTTAAGTTTAATTAAGTTATTGTTATGTTTAATTATGTTATGGTTAAGTTTAATTAAGTTATTGTTAAGTTTAATTACGTTGTTGTTAAGTTTAATTAAGTTATTGTTAAGTTTAATTTTGTTGTTGTTAAGTTTAATTAAGTTATTGTTATGTTTAATTATGTTATTGTTAAGTTTAATTATGTTGTTTGTTAAGTTTAATTATGTTGTTTGTTAAGTTTAATTAAGTTATTGTTATGTTTAATTATGTTATTGTTTAGTTTAACTAAGTTATTGTTAAGTTTAATTACATTGTTGTTAAGTTTAATTAAGTTATTGTTAAGTTTAACTAAGTTATTATTAAGTTTAATTATGTTGTTGTTAAGTTTAATTAAGTTATTGTAAAGTTTAATTATGTTGTTGTTAAGTTTAATTAAGTTATTGTTATATTTAATTATGTTATTTTTAAGTTTAATTAAGGTAAGTTGTTAAGATAGATTTATTAATCTTGGTTTAAGTATATTAGGTTTAGTTAAGCTACATTAAACTAATTAAGATCTAAATCATCTCACCCAAGCTAAGTTTTCAATACACTTATTCTTATGAGTTTTGTGAGATGAGAATTTCTTTTATCTCAATTAAATTTACTGAGCAATTTCAAAGTATTTAAACTTGTGTTAGATTCAAGCTTGGTTTGAGCTAGTCAAGTAGGTTTTTCCAGTATTGACTTCCAGATCATGACGAGGCACATGGCCTTCTTGGTTATCGGAGCAACGACCACTCCCTAGACAAAGTCAATAAAGGAATCAAGTACTTGATTCACTTTAGATTAAGCCTTGGTCTAACTAGTTAAAGACTTAGTGAGTTAGCTTCGGTCAATTCCACTCGACTTAGTGCACCAGGTCGTGGTGAGGCACATGACCTTCTTGGTTATCGGAGCAACGACCACTTCCTAGACATGCACTTCGAAGAGCTTCCCTAACTTACTATCAGTTCACTTGTCTTAGTACTAGGTTGTTCAAGTTTAAACTACTTTGTTTCCTATCTAGTCCATTCTAAATTAAGCAAGTAAAGTAAACTAAAGCATGCAAGTATTTAACTAAACAAGCAAAGTGTTAGCTCCCCCTAAATGGTAGCTAGATTGAGTTTTGTTCACTAAGTGAACTTGACTCTTGGGAACCCTAAATTGGTTCGGTCCAACTTGGTTGACTAAGCTAGTCTTAGAAACCCAAGCTTGGACTCGACCCTTAGCATTTCTATTAAACAAGGACATGTATGATCTATTTGTGTCCTTAGCCTTATCCGAGTCCGGACTTGTTGTACATGGCTCGTTGAGACCCAAGCATCATGTTGAGATACTTGGAGCCCGAAGTGAACCTTTCCAACAATCCAGTTAGATCTTCTACTTGCCTTTTTAGGACCGAGTTCGCTTCCTCAAGCTTTTCAACTCGAGTTGAGTCTCTATCCTTAATTTGGCAAGTCGAAGTCTTCGAGTTGACTTGCTCCTTAAGTACTTGGACTTCCTCAAGAAGTGAGTCGACTCGATTTTCGGACTTGGCTAGTTTCCTACCTAAGCATGCAATAATGTTATACAATTTACCTTCTTGGGAAGAAGTTACCTCGTTAGAACCTTCGGAAACGGATGCGGATCCGTGGCTTCTCTCGGACTCGGACTCAGAGTTTGTCTCTTCTTTAGACTCGTCGGCTACCATGAGTGCTACGAAGCAATTCGTTGATATTTCTGCGTCCGACGATGACTTGTCCAATTTCACCTTAGATGCTTTCTTCCTTTTCCTCTTTCTTGATTTGGATTTCTTTCCTTTTGTGTTCGTTCCTGCCATCAAAACTAAACCATCCTCGGATTGACTCAAGTTAGTATGTTCATGTAAATTAATTAATTTATCCCATAACTCTTTTGAATTTTGAACGGACCCGACTCGATTTAGCTCCTCATTTGTAAGTCCACATTGCAAGGTGTTTAAAGCCTTGTAATCGTCTTGAGCCTTTTTCCTAAAATTTGCGGTCCATTTCTCCGGATCTAATAATTTACCCGAGTCATCTACCGGAGCTATAAACCCTTTCCTAATCGAGAACCAGACCTCTAGATCGGTTTTCAAAAAATACTCCATTCACCTCTTCCAAGAAGGAAAATCCTCTCTGTTAAAGAGAGGAGGGCGAACGGTGCTTGGACCCTCTAAATGTAACATTATCAATGAAATACATTCTAAGGACAAAATTTAAATTAAATTAAATAAATTTAATATGCAAAAAAAATCCTAATAAGTAGAAAAATATTTTAATAAATTTTAAATATGCAAAAAATTAATTTAATATGCTGAAAATTAATTTAATGAATTTTAATATGCAGAAAATGAATTTTAAAATGCAAAAAATGAATTTGATAAAATTAAATATGCAGAAAATTAATTTAATGAATTTTAATATGTAGAAGATGAATTTAATATACAGAAAATTATTTTAATATGCAATAAATTATTTTAGCGAATTTTAAAATGCAGAATATTAATTTAATATGTAGAAAATTATTTTAATATGTAGAAAATTATTTTAGTGAATTTTAAAATACATAATATTAATTTAATATGCAAAAATTTATTTTAATGAATTTTAAAATGTAGAATATTAATTTAATATGCAAAAAATTATTTTAGTTAATTTTAAAATGCAAAATATTAATTTAATATGTAAAAAATTATTTTAGTGAATTTTAAAATGTAGAATATTAATTTAATATGTAGAAAATTATTTTAGTGAATTTTAAAATGCAGAATATTAATTTGATATGCAAAAAATTATTTTAGTGAATTTTAAAACTAACTAAAGCAATAAGAAATTATCTAATGCAATAAAAAATTATCTAATGCAATAAAAAATTATCTAATGCAATAAGAAATTATCCAGAGCAAAAAAAAAAAATTATCCAATGCAATAAAAAATTATCTAATGCAATAAAAAATTATCTAATGCAATAAAAAATTATTTAATGCAATAAAAAATTATCTAAAGCTCACGATGGTGGTTTCACCAACTCGGAGCGCTCCTGCTCTGATACCAATTGTAGGATCGAGTAAACCGAGAGAGGGGGGTGAATCTCGGTGTTTAATAAATTTTTTTGTTACTTTTAATATGAGTACACAGCGGAAATGAAATGCAATAAGAGACACAGTAATTTACTTGGTTCATAACCCGGACTGGGTTGCTACTCCAAGACCCATAGCTCTACCACGAACTACCTCGATGGGCAATATCTATAATGCCCTCTGATTCGAGAACTCTCGACTTTGGAGGGAGTTCGCTTTTTACAAATATAAGAAAAGAGTAACAATTTATTCACTCTTTAAATTGAATTTAAAAGAGAAAATAAAAAGTTAACGACTACTTTATACTGACACAAGATGTAGTAGTGGATGCAGCTTGAGGTGTCGAAAAAGAGTCCTTTTGAAGCTCTTATGATTGTGAGGAAATTTTGGTAGCACTTTGACGTATATGAATGTTGATATTAAGTTCTGGTCGAGCACGACTTTTATAAACTCTTTCCAGTCGACTGGAATGCATTCCAGTCGACTCCACATCAACCCGTCAATATGGAATTCGTGGTCTTCCAATCGACTGAATCCTCTTCATCGACTCCACGTCACTCGGCTCCGCATCGAGAAATTTCTCTCTTCAGTCAACTCAAACTCTTCAGTCGACTCAAGTGTTGGGATCTTTGTAATGGCTAGACGGGGGTGATTAGCCTTTCTTTGTTTCTACAAGAATGTTAGCGGAAGCAATACAAATACAAATAAGAATACAAATAAGAAAACAATGAAAGCAATGCTAACACCCGATGTACGTGGTTCGGAGATGACGCTCCTACTCCACGGCAATCCGTAAGGTGGATTAGCCCTAGCCAAGCTTCACTAAATCTCCTTTGGATGAACCAAGGTGGAGAAACCTTGTTTTACAATGCACTCCTCTTCTTTACAATGATGGAAGATTAAGACTCTAGAAGAGGAGGTTTAGAATCACACAAATACTTGGAGAAAGCTTGGTGAGCACAAGAGTATAGTTAGGAATGAGAGCACTAGCTTCACCAAGCTCCCCAAGGCCCCTTCTTATAGAAGAGGGGTTGTTTTTCCCGTTGGGCTTCGATCAGTCGACTGATGCTCACCATCAGTCGACTGTCGCCGAAGCCAACGGCTTCTGAACAAGCAGATCCGCGGAGATACGTAGCCGTAATTTCCAATGGCCAAGTGATCAGTCGACTGATCCCTCCATCAGTCGACTGATGGAGGGATCAGTCGAGTGATCGTAGGCCGCAGTCAAGTGCAACTATATTTTGTGCTCGTATTTGCGTTGATCAGTCGATCGCCATATTGGCGATCGCCATCGCTTGGCGATCGGATTGCAACATCATCGATCGGCCGCCACTCAAGTAGTCGATCGATCGATGAGCACTGATCGATCGGCGATACATCGTATCGATCGGACTCATCAAGTATGAGTAATTCACACTTGATTTTACACCCTAGACCTAGACTCAACCTTCTAGCTCCTCATTAAGCCTTGCGCCTCCAAGATCCCTCTGAGTCCGCGACTTGTTCATCCTTTGCGCTTTGCTTCCAAGAGCTTCCTTCGATTTCGTCATATCTTAGGTTGCCAAATGCTTGGACTTTACGCCGTCAAGACTACAAGCTTGGACTTATGCTGCCAAGACCTTACTTTGGACTTCCTTTGCCAAGGTTCACTTGGACTTTACGCTGCCAAGACTACAAGCTTGGTCTTACGCTGCCAAGTCCATCCCTTGGACTTCCTTTGCCAAGATCATACTTGGTCTTCCTTTGCCAAGGTTCACTTGGACTTTACGCTGCCAAGACTACAAGCTTGGTCTTATGCTGCCAAGTCCGTCCCTTGGACTTCCCTTGCCAAGATCATACTTGGACTTCTCTTTTACCAAGTCTTCATCCTTGGATTTTCCTGTCACTTAAACATGTTCGTAATTAGATCACAAAGCATTGCCTAACTTAGATGATTTATCCAAACATCAAAACATATATAAATGCTTGGGGCATTGTTGCACCAACATCAAGCCCTTTCCATCTAAGTCGTACAATCTTTGATCGATCACCAGCTGATCCTGCCAAATAGGTATCCAGTCGACTGATACATCTCCAGTCGATTGGACTTCAGTCGACTTGAATCCATTCAGTCGACTGATCCCTGCAAAATAGGATTAGCACAAAATAAATAATATGAAATGAGATAGCAGTAGTAATACTGCTCGATCTCGACTACTAAGTCCCACGCGGACTTTTCATCGGATCGATGCCTAGATTTGTCCCCCTACAGGGGACTCGGCCTCACCTCTTCACTCGAGGCTTACCTGCCGACTACCTACTGGACTTACCATTCTTGACATCCAATCTGACCCACCAGGGCTTCCACCAGCTATCTGGTCTGCCTGACCCAGTTGGACCTTTTGCCGATTGTCCGGTCTCCTGACCCAATCGATCTTCATGTCAAATGTCCGGTCCACGGGAGTCATCTGGACTTCATGCCTGATCTGTCAAGATTCATGCCTAGTATCCGGTCAACATGACCTACTAGGACTTCCTGTTAAGTCTGCACACTTAACACTTATATTAGATCACACGTGAGTCCTAACTATTAACTGTAGTTTATACATCAAAACTAAGGAGTGATGCTTACTGCATCAACATGTACAAAGTCCACTCGGTCGACCAAGATAGTTAAAAATTAAGAATGACTCAAAATTTGGATCAACGAGACCCTTGTCATTTCTGTTTGCTCTCCACCTTTTTCGTTGAACATGAGGTTCAAAATAATATGATGCAAAAGTTGTAACTTCCTCCATAATATATGGATTAATAATAGAAGCCTCAACATGTGTCTTATTTTTCACTTTTTCTTTAAATGATAGAGGAATCTAATAGTAATAAAATAAAATATATTAGAAAATAACGTATACTAAAATTAGTCAATTTATAATGCACTAACAACGATCATAGAAAATGAAAAGTTCACCTTTCAAATGGATGTATCCATCGAAATTGAACAGGACCTTCAACTTTACTCTCATATAACAAGTGAACCAAAGTATGTTCCATGGAATAAAAAAATGACGATAGAAATATTCTTTCTAAATTACATAGAATGATTGGAATGTCCCTCTTTAATCTCTCCATATGTGAACAACTCAATACTGTCGAGCAAATATCATGAAGAAAAATGTTTAACTCCATAATGACACCCCATACAAAATTTGGTAACATTTCCTTAAAAGAAATAGGAATTAATCTTTCCATGAATATATGACAGTCATGACTTTTCAAACCAATCAATTTGCATTTCTTCGAATCGACACATCTTCTAATATTAGAGACATAACCATCAAGAAATCTTAATGATTTTAACCATTCACAAACAATCCGTCTCTGATTCTTATTCAATGTATAAATTGCTTTTGGCTTTAGTCCCCTACTATTTTTATCGACATCAAGAGTGGGTCATTTACAGATGAGATGCATATCTTTTCTTGCATTCAGATTGTCTTTTATTTTTTTAGTAATATCCATCACTGTTTTTATCAAATTATCAAAAACATTCTTCTCAATATCCATTACATCGAGATTATGATTAATCAAATGACTCTACCAATACGGCAAATCCCAAAATATACTCTGTTTACTCTATTTATGCGTACTTCCATAGCCATATGTTGTAGCATTTGATTCTTCAACAACAAATGGAAAGTTAAGCACTCTATGCCATATGCATTCACTGGTTAATCTCAATAGTGGAGGTTTTTTTTCAATTATATTCTTAGTGATTTTTTTATTCCTTTTGAATTTATGATTTGGTGGTAAAAATTGTTCATCTCAATCAAAATAAATCGCTTTCTTTCTATGTTTCAATCTGAATGATTTTGATCTCTCCATATGTATTGGATATCCTAAAATCCCAATGACACTCCATCTCGGTAACATACCATAAGATAAAAAATCATTTACGGTCCAAAGAAGCTCAACTTTCATCATAAACATCTGATTGGTATGAACATGATATACAAAAACACCCTCATCCCATAGTTGTTTCAGCTCCGCAATCAGTGGTTGCATGTGAATATCTATTAACTTCTTTTGATTTTATGGGCTAGGATCAATCAATGTTAAAAACATATACGGTGTTTTCATACACATACCGGGTGAAAGATTATATGGAGTTAAGATAATTGGCCAATAAGAATAAGTTTTTCCTGATTTGCCAAATGGAGCAAATCCATCAGCTTAGAGACCTAACCTAATGTTTCAAGTTTCATTCGCAAACTCAAGATATGTTCTATCAAAAATTTTCCATGACTCTGCATCTGATGGATGACACATTAGTCCTTCCTCTATTTCATGATTTGTATGCCAAGTCATGGTTCAACAATGACCTTTGATGCATAAAGCTTTTGCAATCTAGGAGTTAAAGGTGTAGGGGATCCTTTGTATGGCTAGAGGGGGGTGAATAGCCTCTTTCGTCGATGTCTACACAAAGTCATTAGTGGAAGCAAAAACAAAACATGAACTAGAATTGAAATCAACAAGCTAACACAATTGTTTAACGTGGTTCGGAGATGACGCTCCTACTCCCCGGCAATCCTTAAGGTGGATCACTCCTTGCAAGCCTTCACTAAGATCTCCTTTGGATGAACCAAAGGTGGAGAAACCTTTTCTTACAATGAACACTCTTCCTTTTACAAGATGATGAAGAATAAGCTTAGAAGGAAGAGTTTGAGAGCTTAAAAACTTGGAAAAAGGCTTGGGGAGCTTAAAGGATGAGAATTTCATGTGTAAGCATTAGCCTCCTCAAGCTCCCAAGCCTCCCCTTATATAAACTTTCAAGCATCAGCCCTGACCGCGATCGTCACCACTCAACGACAACTAGATCAGTCGACTGCTCATACTAGTAGTCAACTGCCGCACATCTAGTCGACTGTCCGATCGACTACCAGAGCTTCTTTGCTCTGGCCACTTCTGACCAGTCGACTACCCATCCATGGCAATCAACTGCTCATGGCCAGTCGACTGGTATTCATGTTGGATCTAGTGAATCTCTAAAGGGGGTGAATAACGATCGTGAAAACTTTTCTCTTTTCGTCAAAAGCACGAGTAGCATAGCAAAATGTAAAACAATAAAAATAAAGGGACACTTTGTTTTTACTTAGTTCACAACTGAAAGGTTGCTACTCCAAAGCCCCATGATCCTAGACCACGTATGAAGGGGCAATCCACTATAAGTCTCCTCCTCGTTGGAGGTAGGAGACAACAATTACACGGAAAACAAAAGCTCGAGGATGAGGCAACAAGCCTACCTCTCCTCGTTATGATAAAACCTTTGAGTACAAGAAAAAGAAACAAATTGAAGAACAAATTTTAAGCTACAGATGAATGAAGAGGTGGAATCTTGGCATATCATCAACATTATAACAGCATAGAGTTGTTGTTGAAGGAGCGATGTTGTGGGAGAACTTTGAGAGCAAGAATTGATGATGAAAAGAGGTGAAATGACCCTTATTTTATAGCCCTTCAAACCCTAGCTCATTGAGATTTGGATTTGAATTAAAGCTCCTTATCTCCCCAAGATAAGAGGAGCTTATCTTGACTTTCTTTGAGATGACCAATTTGAATAACAATCGACGATGACCTTCAGTAATCGACTGATGGTAGGAGCAGTCGGCTGCCAATAGCCAACAGTCGGTTGCCATCTTGGTCACTCCCCTACAATAAAGAGTTAGCACAGAATACATGAGCAGTGGTAAATACGATGGTTCCTTACTGTCCGATCTCGACCTAGATCTTCCTTCGGAAGTCTTAGTCGGATCGTCGGCTATGATTGTCCCCGTACAGAGGACACGACCTTACCATTGCTTCGCAATCGTGCTTACCTCTAGTTTTTTCCAACCTGTCGCTTAGCTTCCGGTCTCCACCCAGGTTCTTTGACTCCAACGAAGTTCTCTTGGTGTTGCCCGACCACCACGGTTTCTCGCCCCGAGATTCTCCGGGTGTCGCTGACCTTCAGCTTAGCTTAAACACTTCCTGCACACTTAACCCAACTCATGAGATAACAATAATGACTTAACTTTGAACCTTTTTCATAATCAAAATCTAGGTTCGATTATCTAGTACCACTACACCAACAATTGACCCACAATAACAGTCGAGTTGCAATCAACTACTTACCAATCGACAGGTTATAATCCCAGTCGACTTCTCGAGTCAATCTGAGTTCTTAAGTGCCAACACTCGAGACCAGTCGACCAATGCAAGGGCCAGTCGACTGGTACACTTCAAGTATGACTATTTCATACTTGAAACCAGTCCTAAACCTAGACTAAACTTTCTAGCTTCTCCATCAGCCTTGCACCTCCAGGTTCCCTCTGAGTCCATGACTCCTTCATCCTTGTGCTTGCCTTCAAGAGTTTCCTTCAGTTTTGTCATGCTTTGAGTTTCTCCTTTGCCAAGGTTCGCTTGGACTTTACGCCGCTAAAACTACATGCTTGGACTTATGCTACCAAGACCTCACCCTTGGACTTTCTTGCCAAGATCCACTAGGACTTATGTCGTCAAGTCTACATGCTTGGACATATGCTACCAAGTCCACATTCTTGGACTTTTCTTGCCAAGGCTTCACCCTTGGACTTTCCTTGCCAAGTCTTCACACTTGGACTTTCTTGAAACCTGAAACTTGATTATCCATGTTAGATCACAAACATTACCCAACTATAAATGATTATTCAAACATCAAAATACATTAATACTTGGGGCATTCTTGCACCAACAATCTCCTCCCTTTTGATGTTTGATAATCATTTAAGTTAGGTCTTTAAATATGCATTAAGAACTTCATATTTTATCAGATGAAATCTAACATAAATCTTCCCCTCTCCCCCTTTGATACACATCAAAAAGAGAAAGATAAATTTTCAATAAATATGTATGAACAGGATGTTTATGCCTTGAATTAAGGTATAAAATATACTGAAAACTCCCCCTTAATCCAAGACACATATTAAGTATAACCATGTTGAGCAAAGTACGAAAACATGAGTGAGAGTAATTCCTAACTTTGCACCAATAATAAACCATGTGCATATAGGTTTTGGGTTTAGAAAGATATCATAGGAAAGCTCCCCCTAAACCAATGCATTAATTAGTCTGATTCCTCCTTAATTGATGTGCTAATCGTATCATAGGATTAGGACAATGCAGGTTGGACTCTAAATGATTAAATCAAATTAATCAACCAAAAACAATGCCAGTAGTTGACTAAGGTAAGGACCAATTGACTGAATAACCCACCAATCGATTGCTATATGGAGCAATCGACTGGTTTTTGATTGTCCAGAAATCAGTGAAGTTCATATGAGTTTAGAAAAAGCATAAGTAATTCTACAGGGTTGGAAAAATCATGAAACTTTATATACACATTACTTATGTCAAGTACAATGAGTGAAAAATAGTTTAATAATAAAATACTCATGATTTTAAAAGATGGATACAAAGTTTAAAACCATTGAAACCTTCAATGGTTTTGGCTAACGTTGTGTCAATATCATTAATGGTGATTGTTATCAAAAGATAGATCTCACCAAGATTTTTCAAAATGATTTTAAAATTATTTTCAAACCTTAATTTGAATCATGGTCTATGGGCTAAGTATACATGACATATACATTAGCTTTTCGTATGATTTAACACTTGAGTGAAATAGATTGAGTTCAATTTGATTGATCATGTACACTTAGGTTTTGGGATAAAATATGTGACATAGTTAAACCTCCACCTTAACTATACTTAAAGACAAAAACACTTGACACAATAATCACACAAAGAATATACACAAACATAATAAAACAATGCATGACATTCCCAAACTAAATAGTGTCAAACAAGTCTTAGAAGTACAAAACTATCAAAAATAAAAAACACACACATATGGAATCAACTAAGGGGCAACTAGCAAGTGCCCTCATTATCATCTTCAACCTCCATAATGTGTGCATCGTCATCAGCAGCAACACCAACACCAGAGGAGGATGGAAAGTGTTGTTGTGACTGTCTTGGTGCTAAGGAGTGCAAAATCGCAAGCATCTCAAGCTGTTGCTGGTCTATAGTATCAATCCGAGAGAAGACTTGAGTCTGAAACTCTTGATTCTCCAAGCTAAGCTACTCTAGGGGAGTGTCAACAGACTCCTCAAACTCAAGAAATCGAGATGCAAGATCGAAGTCCGACTAAGGTGCATCCTCCTCAGCCTTACCGGGTGCAACTCTGGCTCCTTCACCGAGTTGATGACAGTCATCCCATGGAGAAGCCAATGGGCTTCATGCCCGCTAGGGAGAAGGTCCTAGCATTGAGTCAATTGTACTTCTTGGACATCATCTTGATCACGCCTGTAGCAATGTCGATTCCGACGGATGTAAGCCATTCTATGATCATATGACCGTAGGGCATGTGTATCTTCCCACTGTTTACTTGGATGAAATGAATGATGCACATAAAGGTGTTTAAACTAATGTTTATGTCAAGAAAGTTTCGAAAATCATGCATCATAAAGAAATGTGGAGGCCGAACTAAAGCCAAACCACGAGTGAGAATGGGAAGGAGGCAATGTACAATGACCTTATAAAGGACATTGTCTTTGGTAGATAGTTCATTGGTCAAACAAAGATTAACACCAAGTGGATGAGGCCTATGAAAAATTGGTCATGTATAGAATCTAAAGTGATGGTCTTAAATTATGATGGGAGCAGCTCAGGTACAGAAGGATAGAAAACAAGATCACTATCAGAGTGGTGACGCCCTAGAAATTCCTGCCAGATTGTCGGAGTGAAGTGTAGGTTGCGCTGAGCAACGCGAGTCCTATACTTCATGCCATCTTCGATGGATCGTAGATTGTTGAAAAATTCATACAAACGAGTGGAATTTATGTCATACTCACAAAAAACTAAGGCCTCTTATTTATAATGTTGGATGATTTGAATAATATCAAAACAATTATCACGAAAGAATTTTTCATCCAGTGATTGAGGTAGAATAAGTTGAAATTTGTGTGTGTTGAATGTTGTTTGATAAGAAGTAGTGGGAAAATGTGGATCAACAGGTGGTTGAGGGCCAGATGAGCCCTCGTCGAAAGTAACAAACCTATGTTTTGATGCAAGGTGCTTAAACCTCAATAAGATGCATCATGACAATGTATGAATGCAAATGTATGGAAATGGATGAATGCAAGCACAAAGCGCACATG
Source organism: Wurfbainia villosa (assembly GCA_025175895.1). Taxonomy (NCBI): domain Eukaryota; kingdom Viridiplantae; phylum Streptophyta; class Magnoliopsida; order Zingiberales; family Zingiberaceae; genus Wurfbainia; species Wurfbainia villosa. Next base: position 26,816,961 of record CM046000.1, on the reverse strand, counting down.
ATTAGCAACAAAAAAATCAATAGAAAATGAAAAAGGAATAAGATTAGGGTTACAGATTACTTTGGTGCCATGAAACTTGAGTGGTGCACCATATGAAGAGGACAGAGATGCCAAAAATCGTCGGAGAAAATCGTCCAAGCCGAAACCCTAGCATCAGGTAAGAGGGGTTGTAGGGTTCCGAGAGAAGAGAGGAAGGTTGTGGCCGATGGAGGAGGTAAGGAGGAATGAATGTGGTAATGAAAACACCAGAGAGGAGGAAGAAGAACAAGGAGAAGGTCGACGGTGGTGAAGAAATTCGGAAGAGAAGAAAAGTGTCGGCCAATTTTGAGAGTCGAATGAAAGGGTAGTGGTTATAATCTACGACGAGTAGTCGACTGCCCAAGTGTGACTGATGGAGTTCAGTCTAACTGATTAGTCGGCTAGAAGATATTTTGTGTGCTTGTCCATTTTTACCAGTCGACTGACGCAGATCATCAGTCGACTGAGGTCTAAACATGACTACTCGGTCGACTATCGGACACACTATGTTCGTGGATGACTTCACCAGTCAATTACTATGGGTGACAATCAACTGGTGCAAGGCCAGTCGATTGGCTTTAGGTCCAGTCGACTGATATCAGTCTGATGCTGCAGTTTGGTTTTCAACCAATTTTTGAAATGCATAACTAATTTTAGTGATGTCGAAAAATTATGAAATTTCACAGACACATTTTTAAACCTATTCCTCATAAAAAAATGATTTAAAAAATATATCTTCTCCAGATTCCTAGATTGACACAAACTTGAAATGTCCTAAAAACTTCACTATGTTTAACAAACTTTGTACTACTATTACTACACAAGTAGAGACTGTTTTTCAAAACATGATAAATATAATTTGAAAATAATTTTATTTGACATTTCCAACCATATTAGTAGAGCTATGTGCATATTAATTATACACAAGTCTTCCCAATGATTGATCCAATTAAGGATTCATGTCTCTAGATGTTACTTTGGTTCATAGTAATGAATCATAACAAGCATGATAAACCAAATGTATCTTCCTAACATCTCACATGATATCTAAGTGGCTAAATACAAAGATCAAAGTTTCTTAAGTATTTTGTGAGATGTATTAAGGTATAATCTTAGATTTTGCTATGGGATCATGCAAACCTATACCTTTACTCTACAAAGCACATTCCAATCTCTCACCTAAGTGATGTAAATTCCGCTTCGGGGAGAGCCTTAGTGAAAATATCGGCAAGGTTAGACTTAGATTCAATGTAATTAAGTTCAATGTCTCCTCTTGCAACATGATCTTTAATGAAGTGATGTTTCACTTTAATGTACTTTATCCTAGAGTGATGTACGGGATTTTTGGTCAAATTGAGGTACTCACATTATCACAAAAGACTTTGTGTTGAAGTAGTGTAGATGATAATCCTTTAGAGTATGTCTCATCCATAGTAATTGAACTACACAATCACCCATGACCACATACTCAGCCTCGATTGTAGACAATATTGCTTTCTACTACTCCAACTTACTTGGGAGGATCGAAGAAATTGGCATCCACAACTAGTGCTCTTCCGATCCAATTTGCAACCTGTATAATCGGAATCGGTGTACCCAATCAAATCAAATGTTTGAGTCCTAGAGTACCATAAACCTACATTAAGAGTGCCCTTGATGTATCATAATATTCTTTGTACCGCTACGAAGTGGCACTATTTGGCACAAGATTGGTATCTTACACACATACCTACTGCAAATAAAATATTGGGTCTATTAGCAGTTATGTATAGTAAACTACCAATCATACTCCTATAAAGTTTCGAGTCAATCAATGTTTCATCTTGATCATTGTCTATCTTAGTGTTGGTTGCCATGGGAGTAGACACTACCTTAGCATTTTCTAAACTAAATTTCTTAATAATTTCCTTAGCATATTTGTTTCGATAGACATGGGTTCCTTCACTAGTTTGTTTGACTTGTAGGCCTAAGAAAAAGGTCAATTCTCGTACTAGACTCATTTCAAATTCATTTTCCATAATTCTAATGAAGTCTTGGAGAAGTTCATCATTTGTTGACCCAAAAATAATATCATCAACATACACTTGGGCAACAAATATGTCTTTTTCTTTTGACTTTAGAAATAAGGTTTGGTCAACTTGGCCTCTCCTAAAGTCCTTAGAGATGAGCAATGATGAGAGTCTCTCATACCAAGCCCAGGGAGCTTGTTTTAACCCATATAAAGCTTTCTTAAGCTTACACACATGGTTTGGGTATCTACATTCTCAAATTCGGGTGGTTGCTCCATATAAACGTCTTCCTTAATGAACCCATTTAGGAATGACGATTTCACATCCATTTGATAGAGTTTAAAACCCATGTGAGCACCATACCCTAATAGGATTTGGATAGACTCTAATCTAACAATTGGAGCATAAGTCTCATCATAATCAAGTCCTTCAACTTGATTAAATCCTCGAACCACTAACCTAGCTTTGTTTCTAGTGATTTTACCTTGATCATCCAACTTGTTCCTAAAGACCCATCTTGTGGTAACAATGGTGCTATCATTGGGCCTAGGAACTAGTTCTCATACTTAACTTCTCTTAAATTGAGCTAACTCTTCTTGCATTGCTAAAATCCTATCCGGATCAAGCAAGACATCATTAATTGATTTTGGCTCAATTTGGGAGATGAGGACAACTTGATTAGTAGGAGCTCTATACAAGGACCTAGTCCTTACTCCTTGTGATAACTCTCCTACTACTTGGTCTAGAGGATAGTTTTGATGAATTCTTAAGGTCCTAGGAGGCGAATTACATTGCTTTTGATCATGGTTATCCTTTCTTCTTTCATCATCGGAATCTCCTCTTCCTCCCTCTTGATCATTACTCCCTAATCCTCCCCCTTAATCATTACCACCTAAATTTATATTTTGAAGTATTTAGGTAATGTCCTGATTTTTGTCATTGATATTCTTATCAATGAAGGATTTCCTAGGGTAGGTACTATTATACTCATCAAATTCAACATTAGAGGATTCCTCAACCTTTTTGAGTCCTCTTGTTGTATACTTTATAACCTCTACTAGTGGATGCGTATCCAACTAGGATTCCTTCATCTGCCTTAGACTCAAATCTTCCTAAGTTGTCTTTGGTATTTAAAACATAGACTTTGCATCCAAAGACCTTAAAATAATAAATTGTTGGAATTGTTTCATTCCATAATTCAAAGGGTATTTTATCCAAAAACCTATAGATTAGAATACGGTTTTGGATATAGCAAGTGGTGTCAATCGCTTCCGCCCACAAGTAGCTAGGTAAGGAATATGCATTAAGCATTGTCTTGGCCACCTCTTGTAGGGCATGATTTCTTCTTTCTACCACCCCATTTTTGTTGGGGTGTTCTAGGACAAGAGAACTCATGCTTGTACCCTTGTTCTAAGCAAAATTTTAAAAAGTTGGAATTCTCAAATTCTCCACCATGATCACTATGGATCTGATTGATTTTGAGATTCCTTTCATTTTCAACCCTTTTCTTTAATCCTATGATTGTTTCTAAGGTATCATCCTTATGTTTCATAAAATACACCCAAGTATACCTAGAAAAATCATCAACTATAACTAAGCAATACTTATTACCATTTAAAGGAGTGTTATGACAATCAAATAAATCTAAATGCAACAATTCTAATGGTAATGAAGTGCTAGTTAGAGTTTTACCCTTGTGTGATGATTTGGATTACTTTCCTTCTTGACATGCATCACACATTTTATTCTTGACATACTTCACTTTTGGTGCCCTTTCACTAATTCCAACTTGGCCACCTGGGCTATGTTCTTCATGTTGATATGTCCAACATTTCTATACCATAGTCAATCTTCTTCTTCTTTTTACATGAGACACTTAGTAGAAATGTTAGAAACATAGGATAGATCAACATAATAAATATTTGATTTTCTATATTCAACTAACATGCAATCATCCAAGCTCTTGTGTCTAATTAAGCATTTTGAGGATTTAAAATCTACATCATAGCCTGCATCACAAAGTTGACTAACACTAAGTAAATTAAATTTCATATTGTTAACATATAAGACTTTGTGAATGATGATTTTAGGGGATACCTTAATTGTACCTCTACCTAAAATCTTGAGCTTTCCACTATTGCCAAAGGACACAACTCCCTTCTTAACATATTCAATTGTGAAGAACTTGCTCACATCTCCGGTCATATGCCTTAAGCAACCACTATCCACAATCCACATACCTTACTCACCTACCTAAATAATACGAAAAATAAACTCCTTTGGTACCCAAAGGTTTGGACCGGTAATATCAATCAAAAATTTCTTTGGGATCCATGCCTTCTTTACCTTACCCTTAACTGTTGCTTTTCTATTAATTAGGGAAATATAAGCTACTTCATTGTCCTTAGGTTTGTATCCTATACTGACCTTGTTATAGATGACCCTTTGATCTCTAAGGATTATGTCAAGAAATTTTGATCCATTAGTAAATTTTTCTAAACATGTCCTTAATTCACAAACCTCAATCTTAAGTTTTTCATTTTCCTCCTTAAGCATGCATGAATCATCACATAAAGGTTCTTCATTCCTAATTGCTTTTATTTCTACCTTCAAATCCTTAACTTAGATTTTGATCTATCCAATGCATTCTTAAGGTAAGTAATAGTCTTATATAAAAGCTCTACTTGAGGGGAGTCCTTTACCTCATTGTCACTAGATGACGATTCGTCACTAGAGGAGGCTTCTTCTTGGCTTGATTCGTCGAAGTCATTCCCAAATTCCATAAGTGTCACATGGCATGTTATGTGGCAAAGCTCATCATCGTTGGATGAGTCCTCAATGCTCTGAGTGTCCCAAGTTGTTTGAGCCACCATAGCCTCATTTTTCTTCTTCTCCTTCTTTTCTTCCTTCTTCTTTTCCTTTTCTTCCTTCTTCTTTAGCTCCAGGCAATTTGGCTTGATATACCCCCTTTTGTTGCATCCATAGCAAGTAACATTAGTATTAGAACTCAAATTACTACTTGATTTACCTTTTGAGGATTGGAACATCCTTCTCACATTCGTCTTTGTGAGTCTTCTTGATTTTCTGCCAAACCTCTTGATGTAGTGAGCCACTTCACTAGTCGACAATTCTTCATAGCTACTTGATGGCTCATCCTTCAACTCGGATGATGAATAGACCTCCTTCTTCTCCTTCTTATTTTTCTTCTTTTTCTCCTTTTCCTCTACAAAAAGAGCTAGACTTTTCTCCTTGGAGGACACGTTAGATTGCTCATGCAACTCAAATTCACAAAATAATTCATCTAATTTAACCAAAGAAAGATCTCTAGAGACCTTATAAGCATCAACCATTGATGCCCATAAAGTGCTTCTAGGGAAAGATTGAATAACTGATGCGCACGGATGCGACCTCGCTCAACACCCGCAAGTGCACGAATGTCATCAAGTAATAAAGATTTATCGATCCCACAGAGATTGGGATTTGAATACCAATACACTAAGTGGTTGCGATTGTTCGGACGTAATCTCTGAGAGAGTCAGTTTGTGAGGACTATCGGTGGACCCTACTCTATATGGTGTCACACGGAGGAGGAAAAGAGTGTGCCGGGGTCTTAAAAGGCAATTCTAGGACTTCGATTTCGCTTGTGTATCTTAGAACAATGTTGTCAATTGGCATCGTCTAAACGTCTACCTACGGTTTTAGGGAAGGGACATCATACACTCTCCCACAGAGCCGTCGCATTCACCGGGAGCTACCTCCGCCCAAAAGGATGTGATAGAGGTTACGAGGATGCCAAATCAATCCTTGCGGTAGACCGTTTTCGATTCCACCGCTCCTTTCTCCCCGCAGTTACGGAAGGTCAGGTTTACCCCTAGGTTCCTTGGATCAAACCTCATAAATTTTAGATTGCGAGGGTCGTCACCACCTCGTATCGCCTAAGAACAGCGGAAAGAAATCCAAACACACGTAAATATAATAGAGAGCAACTACCAATTGTTAAATCAAACTTTTGGCCAGAATTTAATATGAACCAACATTGTTTATGTACACAAGCTACTCTCTAATCCTAGAATCGAAAGTACTACTCCATAAATACAAAGGAAGAATCACAAAACATGTTTAAGTTTGAATACAATAGAAATAAAGCAAAGAAATAGAGATATACAATGCTTCGTGATCTTCTCTTCGGCGTTGTATTGCAAGTTGTGGACCTCCGGCGGCGTTCCTCCTCTCTGCAGCAAGTTACCGAAGCTTTTTAGGGCTTCATCATGTCGTCCTAGCTGTCGTGCCTCCCCCCTAGGGTTTGGGTGGAGCCATCCTTATATAGACATCACCTCAGACTGCTACAAAATCCGAAAAAAGTCCTAGTCACGTAAATCTGTCGGGCCGCCACACGGCGAAGCCATGTGCGGCCCTAGGGTGCTGTTCTTTGCCCATTGGACATGGTCGTGTGAATCCACACACCCTGGTCGTGTCCCACTCTGCGTCTAGCTACGAAAGTCCTTCTTTTGCTCTAAAAATGTGTCTTTTCACCAGTAAAGCTAACCTACACACAAAAGTACAACGAGCAGACCTCCGAACCAGAAAATAGACAATGCGTACAAGAATATAGTAACATATGCATGAAACTAATACAAAATGTAACAAGATGTGAGCGAAAACTACTCCTAAAACCCTATATGTTTTGCTCACATCACTTCCCCCAGACTTAAATCTTTGCTTGTCTTCAAGCAAACCTCAGTGCCATAAAATTTCAAAAAGATATTGTTCCATAATTAGCATGCTAACTAAATTTATCAGGTGATATTTGCAATCAAAACAAAACAGATATGTTCTAAAAATTCACTAAGTTAGCTCCTCGTGCTGGTGCTAGGCGAATCATTCTTAGGGGATGCCCGTTCCATGGTGAATTAAGTCGTCACCCCATAGCTTTCCTAAGGTTTCTAGCTCTTAGGCACTTACCTGCCCAAAGCGAGGGTCGTTCCCTAGATCTAGTATAAAGTCTCAAAGGCGTGTTCGGTATTGAGAGAAATTGGTATGTGTTTCCCCAGTAACCTAACTCGATCTCAAAGGGGCACCTAGCCATTTCCACCAACGACAACTGTTTTTTATCCCTCATAATCTCTCTTTTTTTTTCTTTTTCTCTTTCTCTCTTTTTTTTTCTTTTTTTTTTATTTTTTAGCTCACAGGGATTTTGATTTTTTTTGAATTGGCTTACACAATCCGAGCATCTCCAGTAACTAAAATGCTAAACCTAGAATCACCTATGGATTCCAAAGTACTAGACTACTGAAGTGAATCATAACTAGGTATGTACTAGATTCTCCCTTTCAGACTGTTCAACATGTGTAAGTGCAAATATAAAGCTAACAAGTGCAAGTCTAGAACATTCAATAGAGTGAATAAAATAAAATACCACAAGATAAATAGAGTTAAGCTACCTATGGGAACAACTCATGCAAACAACTTTCAAAAATACTACTGAGGTAGCTTTACAGACACCCAAAAATTAAGTACTGAAAGGAACTAAACAACTCATGCATGCATGAACAAATGAATGAAAATACCAAAAAAGAAACTACTGCTAGGAAACAAAACAAAATATATCTTGGGGTCCCCCTGTAAAATACCAGAGAAGAAAAAAAAAAGTAAAAAAAATAAATGTTGGGTAATTAGAAGAATACCCTATGGAATTTTCTAGGAATTTTTAGAAATTTTTCTGGACTTAAATGGAAATTTCTATGGCTGCTGCGGGGAAAGATTTAATAGGCTTTGGGAAAGCCTGTTTGGGTCATTTGCTTATAAGGGGTTAATAGGGTTTAATTGATCTAAGTTTAAATATAAAACCCTAAGTTGAATGAATTGATAGTACTGATTTAATCCCAATACCGACCTGATTGTTTTCCTAAGTTGACCTGTAGCATGAGTATATTGTGAGTTGGTATTACTCTATCTGTTATATATATGTTGGATATATGCTCAGGTTGGATCAGAGTAGCGTAGCAGACTTTCAGGTATGTCTGCATTTTACGTTGTTCATTTAGTTAGATGGTATATGCTTGTATTTATGTACTATGCTGATATACCTGTTGTACCTCTAGATTATGTTGTTGAATTACATGTGATATTTGATATATACATGTTTTTCTATTACCTGCTGAGTTTTACTCACCACCATGGACCTTGGGTTTTTTTGTCGCCTAGGTAACAGGTAGAAGTCTTCGTGATGGCTTGGAGCACCGCTGGCTGACATCTCATCTCATCTTCGAGACTCTGGTGGTCATTTTGGGCCTTCCGCATGGGTGTAGTGTATTTGGAGTTTTCGTGATGTACTATTGTTGTTGTATCTTTCTTTTTGGTTTTGTTATGGTTGTTCTTAGTTTTGGTGTTAGTCATACCGATATGCATGTGTGTGGGATTGTATTGTTGTTGTGTTATTTCCGCTGTATATTTGTTGTAGTTAGTTTGTTATGTTGTTGTGGTTTGGTTACATTTTTATATGCGTTGTTGTTATTGTGGGCATACGGGCCTTGTATTAACCCGAAATGTTGCCACATACAGGGGAGATGTCGTCCGTTTGCTTTTCGGCACGGCATGCTCTCGGGGCGTGACACCCCCCCAAGACTTAAATGAAAATATACCTCTAATATGGTGGACGAGGTGGAAAGTCTGGGAGCCTGGGCCTCTTTGGATCCTGGGAGAATCTACTGTTGAGCCACTGATGCCACAGATACATGTGGTCGATTTGGGAACTGGTGGATGCAGCGGCTGCTCGGTGCTCCTCCTCCCTAGCCCACTGTGCCTGTTGGGCGTGCATATGCTACCGCATCTCCCTGCGGTAGGCTGCCTCATCCTGGCGATGAACAACCTCTTCCTGGAAGTATATGCGGGCCTCATCATAAAACTCCTCAGCCCGCTGGAAATGCTCCCAGAATCCCTAGAACTCTGCTTGCTGGTAGGCGCTCTTCTCCTCCCATCATTGGCTCTGCGTCTGCTGCTCAGTGTAAATGTTGTCGAGGCGCAATCAGAACTCCAAGAAATCATAGGTCGATGTACCTGCATCCTGCTCAAAAGTATAAAAAGATGGTGGTGCAGGTGTAGGCTCATGTCGGCGTGGACTAGGTGGGCTCCTATGCATGTATGGACTGGAGGGAGAGTGATACAAAGGTGGAGAGATGGGCACTGATGTGGATGGTCCCTCATGTGGAGGGGACTCCACTATCAGGTCTAAGCGCCAGTTGGCGCGTATAGTGATAGTGGTACGATCCGGGTCGGGGAGCCTAAGGACCGTAAGATTTTTCCTTACATAGCATAAGGAGTCTCCTTCTCTTACAATCATTTTCATGGTCATGCATACTCCTAGGTCAATCCTAGGGCTCCCCTCTATACTCTCCAATGCTATTTAGTCGTACCCCATCCTATAACAAATGTGGGTAAGTAGGCCTTTCACATTGATCTCTCCGCGTGCTGCTTTGCCCATCTTCACTAAGTGTCTGATGAAGTTGGACCCTACATCGATGCTACTCCTTTCTTGTAGCATATCCCATAGGCAAAGAAGCTCGCTAGCTTTAACTACACCGTCACTCTCCCCATGACCAAATATAGTACTGGTGTGCTCCCCCATCAACTCTGTCCAACATTCCCGAGAGTTGAACCCAATAGGGGTTCTTCTCTCTCCCCCACTTCGTAAGCCAAAGCATGAGTTCCATTGATGAAGAGTCCACTCATGCTCAATGTTAAAAAACCTAAAAGTTATCCTACCCTCCTCTCTCCACCTCTCTAGTCTGTGGTGGGGGCATTGGTAGAGTATCCCCTTGTAGTGATCCCAATCTTCGAACAAGGACTCCCCCTCCTTCTGGCGAAAGCTCGTGATAAGGTGGCGCATGTGAGCAGTCTTACTTGGTGGGAAGTATTTATTCAGAAACTGTTGTTCACACTACTCCCATGTGGTGATGCTGCCAGAGGGTAGGGAGTGAAGTCATGCCTTAGCCTTATCCCGCAGTGAAAACGGGAACAAGCTCAGGCGGATCGCGTCAAAAGGGATCCATTCAGTTTCATTATCGAGCAGATTTCGAGAAAAGACTCAAGATGTTGGTTCGGGTCTTCAGTCATAGCTCCCCCAAATTGGCTCTGCTGGACCATATGTATAAGTGTCGGCTTCAGCTCAAAGTTATTCACCGAAATAGACGGTCCAGCTATGCTCAGCTTGAATCCTCTAGCGCTAGGAGCTGTGTAGTCCCGCAGAGGTCGGCTTCCTATGTTCACCTCGGATGCAGCTTGATCTTCCATCTTTCGTTGTACTGCTCTTCGACGGTGAAAGGTTCGCTCAATCTCTAAGTTGATCGGAATTAGACTTTCCGACCCCAATCGTCTAAGCATACGACGAACCAAACCACAAAGTTAAGAGTGCTAACCTAATGCTAAAAGCAGAAAATAAATAAGTCTACCAAATAAAAAAAATCTAAGATGCAATAAGTAAATAAAAAAAACTACTACTGAAAATAAAAACTAAATATGGAAAATAGAACTAAAGAAAATAAGATAAACTATAAGAAAATAAAGCAAGTAAATAATCTAATCCGAAGTCCAATGTTGGTGCAATCGGCCCAGGTCACGATTGACCAGGACTCGAGTTTGACTCGAGTGATGTTTTGATGTTTCGACAAAAACATATGACAATGTAATTGTCATGGGAAAGTCCAAGTCATGGGTACTTGGCATGGGAAGTCCAAGTGGGACACTTGGCATTTGAGAAAAGTCCAAGCACGAGTCTTGGTAAATGGAAAGTCCAAGCATGGGTCTTGGCAAGGTAAAGTCCAAGTCTTGAGTACTTAGCATGGAAAGTCACAGGTTGAAGCTATATATGGAGCTCGTGATGGAGGAAAAAAAAAGGGTTCTTTGAGGTGATTTGGGGCGAGTTGCTGCTGCAATTCAGGGTCTCCAAGTGCTACTCGATCAACCAAGCAATCAAGCAATCCAAAGGCAATTGTAATGTAGTTTCCTTTACTTGCATTGTATTTCATTATTGTAATTGCTTGTATTAGTATCTTATTGTTGTAAGATTAATTGTACGAGATTTCTCCGCCTCTGGATTGTTCCGAGAAGGAGTTATTATTATAGTGGTGTGTGATTGGCATCGCTAGGGTTCGTACGAACCCGATCCGTGGAGTAGGAACCGTGCGGTTCCGAACCACGTTAAATCTGTAGGTTTTGCCCGGAAGCTCTGATACCAATTGAAGGGATTTCCCTTGTCGAGTCCGTGAGAGGAAACTTCGCTTTCCCTTCGCCTCGGTTGCTTGACCATGGTGATCCCTTTGATGTCCCCGGATTAAAAATTTAATCCTAGACAAAAGGGATTCCCAAAGCAACCAAGTCATCGTTGTGCTATTCATTTAGAGAGGTCACTTGAACAAACTAGTTGTTCAAGCGACCATCCTCTATTCTACGAGTAGCCGCGGAATAGACGATGTCTGGATCGCCGATTTTTGTGTTTATACTCGGGATCCAAGTATTATTTAGCCTATTTACAGAAATATAACATGCTTATATTTTGAAAAACAAACACAAGCAATGAATAAAAGAGATAGAAGAATAGTTATACCTCTTGGTCTTCTAATGTATGACCCTCCTCCTTTTGGACGTCGTGTGGGCGACGATCCACCAAAAGTCGAAGCTCCTAGATCGTAAAACTTTCTTCCTTGCTTTTCCTAAGCAAGAGGAAGAAGAGAAACAATGTTTTTCTCCTTCAAAAACTCAACCAACAAAGAACTATAGAAGTTCTTGCCGCCGGCCAACTAGAAGGAGAAGAAGATGATGGAAAACTACCAAGACACTAAGGGAAACCCTATATCTTGTTTCCACCACCTAAGGAGAAGAGAGGGGAGTGTTTTGGGCGCCATACAAGGGTTGGGAAGGGCTGGAATAGCTGCTGGACGTTGGCCACAAGGCAAGGAAGAAGAAGGAAAACTTGCCTTATTTGGTGCCACCCTTGCTTCCAAACCCTAACCTTAATTCCAATCCTATCTCAACTAGGATTGCCCTATTCTTGCCGCCCAAGCCTTGCTCCCTCTCAATCATCATCTTCACGCCAACCCCATGCCACCTTTTATAGAGTTTGAGGATAAGCCATGAATTAATCTCCTCCATTGGTTCTAGGAATTTAATCTCAACCGTCGGATCTAGAGATTTAATCTCAACCGTCGGATCTTAGAGATTTAATCTCTACCAATGGATCTTAGTGTTTTGTTTCTATCCATTGGATCTAAGCATCTTGAGGTGTTAATGGGCTACATTAGGGACCATGAGGAGGAGTTGGGTCTTGGTCACCCATGGATCAAGCCCACATAAAGTCCGATCCACTAATGATGGTCCAATCCACTAAAGGTCCATCATTTATCTACCTCACCAACCCCCATATGATAATATGGGCTCCATATATTATTTGTACATTTTCTCCCCGTGTTTAAGATCTCGAATGTCCGTCGATTAATTAATTTACTGACCATTAATTAATCAACATCTAACTCCTTGAGTAGTACCACTCAACCTTTTCATCATGCCGGACCTAGTCCACCTGCAGGGTTTACATGATGAACCTTATGAGCTCCTCAAGGGGACATCATCATCCTAATAAATAGGACACGGTTTCCTCCTATAATCAACGGCACACCATATAAATAATATCATCTCCCAACTTACCGAGTCTATCGATTTAATCTATAAATCTCGCCCATTGGTAAATCAAAGAGATGAGTACCAAGTATATGTGCCCGTTATTATATCGGGATTAAGAGCATGTACTAAATAATATCTGAGGTCCGATTCGATTATGTAGTCAGCAATAAATCGAATCACCTCTATGTCGGTCCTGCTCAATACACACAAAGTGCACTAGTGTGATTCTATGGTCAAGACAAACCAATACCAAATCACACTACAACCATTCCGATGGTTTGTCCAAAGTCATCTCGGTTGTGAGCCTTTACTTATACTTTACAAGGAGCCGATAACATGATCTCCCATGTGACACCACACACCATGTTATCTACAATGTAACGTATTAGACAATATGCATAAATATATGCAAACAATGATCATGTGATTCTTATTTCAAAAATAAAGATGTTTATAGAAAAGACAGACTTTTCAGTATACATCCCTACAAAATCTTCGTGTCTTTGTGTGTGCTTGTCCATTTCGTTATTGTATTATATCTATATTCCGCTACGCTAACAAAATTGTAGACACGAACGTGAAAGAATTCCATTGACGCTATTCACCCCCCCTCTAGTCGTTACAATATTCCTAACAAGTGGTATCAGAGCCCGGGGCTCTTCAACGGATTAACAACCGGGAGCAAGACGCTAGAGGGTGAAGATGGAATTTCAAGACAAGCTTGGATGGGATATCAACACTCCACCTCCATACGACCGAGAAGATTTTCCGGCGTGGAGAGCAAGAATGGAAACATTTTTGATGATGAACATAGAGGATTAGTTCATCCTCATTGAAGGCCTTGAACCCCCTAGGGATAAGAAGGGGAATGTCCTAAAATTGAAAAAGTGGACCCAAGAGCAACGCCAAAAGCTCAAGACCGAAGTTAAGGTAACGAAACTTTTGGAAGATTTAATCCCTAATGATGTTTTATGCAAGCTAGGGGATTACATGTATGCCAAGGAGCTATGGAGAAAATTGGCAAGATTCCATGAGGAGAGTTCATCCTCAAGTGAAAGTGAGGAATCGGAAGTTGAGATGGAGTCAACTTCCGGATCGGAGAAAGAAGTAGAAGAGGTGGAAGAAGCATCTACTTCTAGGATTGAGGAGGAGAAACCATCCTCTACACCGGAGCAACCTCAAGAAGAGCCTTCAACATCCGATCAAGATGAGGAAGCTCAAAATTCAACTCCGGCACCTACCAACACCCTAGGTAACTCAAACACTTTATTTTCAAATAAAAATCATATAATATGCTTTGAGTGTAGGGAGTATGGGCACTACAAGAGTAAGTGCCCAAAGAAGGTTAGGAAAGCTCCACTGGCACCAAAGGCCAAGGATGCCTGTCCCTCAAGTCAAAAGAGCAATGAGCATATTATATGCTTCAAGTGCAACTCAAAGGGACATTATCGGAGTCAATGTCCAAGGGGAAAGAAGAAAGGGCAAGAAGGAGCAACACAAGTAGGGGGAGCCTCCAAGGCAAACCCTAAGGTAAAATTTATTAATGCACCTTCAATTTCTAGGGATAAGAAGCATGCTAGGAATAATTTTAATAGTCCTGCTATTGTGCATGAAAAGCATGCTAGAAATAATAGATATATTTGCCTAGGAGCTAAGAGTGTTCACTTAGGAAATAAGAAGAAATTTGGGACTAATGTCCCTAAAAATATATTACCTAAGGAAAGCATTAAGAAAATAGGAGAACATCTAGGCTTTAATGCTAAGAAATCTAGACATATGCCTAGAAATAAAAATATCTCAAGAGAAAATGAAAAATCAAAAATTGAGATATTAGAAAAGGAAAATCAAGCCTTTAGATCAAGGCTTGAAAAACTTGAAAAGACCCTTAAGGTTATGCAAAATCAAATGCAAGGGTCAATTAGTCAAACTTCTAGGTCCAAAAGTCAAAGTCAACACCTAGGACCTAAGAGTCAAAAGTCAACCAAGGGCAAGCAAGGTTTGGGTCACAAACCTAAGCCTAAGGTGGCTTACCATAGTGTTCCATTTGATTATGGAACACAAACTAGGTCTAGGAAGACTAAGGTCAATAGGGAAGTCATCCCTAGAGTTGACCAAAGGGTGTGCCTAGTGGCTAGGGTTTCTAGGAAACCTAGGGTGGCCACTAAGAAGGTTGCAAGGGGAGTTACCCCTAGAGTCAACCTAGGTAAGACCCAAATGACCAAGGCTAATAAGCCTAGAAGGGTCATTAGGAAGGTATCTAGGGAGGTTATCCCTAAGGAGTACCTAATTAACCCTAGGAGCTCAAATCGGTTTTGGATTCCTAAGAGCGTGATTGATTCACGCTAGATGGGTTAGGGTGTGCCAACCTTAAATGGATGGGTAGTTAACTCAACCATGGCAAAGGTGGCACTTTAGGTTATTTTCAAGGTTATGGATACCTTGGAAATAGGGTTGAATTATAATCCTAAAAGATTTTAGGATGTGCCAATATTAGTTATGAAGTTTGATAAAATGATCAAATTGGCACAATTAGGGTTTAGAGTGTTAGTGTGCCATTTTTGATTGTTGGCACACTAGGGAGATTAATGATAATATGGCAAAATATATCTAACCATATCAAATGGCAATTAATATTAAAATTTAGGTATTACTATACCTATATATTTTATATGTCATGCTTTGATTGCCATATGCCATCTCATGACATCATGCCTAGTTCTATGATTTTATATGTCATGTTCATGTTTAGGATTAAGGTTTCAAATGTCATGTGTTTTTAGATTTCATCTTATGCCATGACATCATGATTATGAGCATATGCTTATTTATAACATTTCTAATGCCATAATCATTCATACATTTAAGACAATTTGGTTGAAATTGAATTAAGGACTATGGCATGACTTGAAGTCCCATTTATAAGGGAATCAAGTAGGGTTGCCTAGGAAATGCATGAAACCCTAGATTAGGATAACCAAAACCCACATCTCACATCCAATTGACATGTATGTGTATTTATACACCCTAGATACATGTGAGATGCTAGGATATGAGTTAAGTTCAAGGTGCATAGTTTTTGCATCTAGATGAACTAAAACTCATCTAATTTCAATTGTGGATCATTGGGAGAGCATGTGTACAAGTCATGTACATAGAGCCCAAGGAATATGATCCAAGATAAGGTTTTGAAAACATTTTAAAATCATTTTAGAAAACCTTGGTGAAGCCTATCTTTTGATAGCAATCACCATTGATGAAGTTGATACAAAGTAGGACCAAAACATTGAAAATTTCAATGGTTTTGAACTTTGTGCCAATTTCACTATTTTATGGGTAAAATAATTTTCAAACATTTTTCACCCATTGTATTAGTCATAAGTATTATACGTATCAAATTTTGTGATTTTTCGATATACGTATAATTAGTTATGATTTTTCAAAACTCATTTCTGATAACTGAAAATCGGGATTTTCAGTTATCAGTCGACTGCCCTGGGTGGCAGTCGACTGATGGAGGTGCCAGTCGACTGATTTCTGAATCACTCGACTGGTAGCCTGATTTCGGGGTAAACAAGGTTGTTTAACCCGATTTCAGCCACGGTTATGGCCCCTAATCACTCCTAACCCTAGGATATGCTTTGGGTAGCATTATAAAGGGTGAAAATCCATTGGATATGGATTAGGAGAAGTATTTAGGGTTTGTATCAATTTTAAGGTGTTGGAAAGTTCTATATTGAATTTCTAACCTTAATTTTGATGGTTTAGAGTTCCTATTGGCTTAGGGACTTCCTAAGGACATTGTTGGTGCAATGGTCAAGGGGGAGCAAGCCTTTAGGGGGAGGAATTCATCATGGGATGATGAATGGTATTTTTCCTCATGGGAAGGAAAAATGAGTTTTTGAGTTACCCAATTTGGAAATTGGGAGAGAGATAGGATTGCCTCTCTTGAGTGATATGGGACTTATCACTAGGAAGATGGTAGTCATCCTAGGTATTTTTGGACCAAGGGAGAGATTGTAAGATCTTATTGGGACATGAGACATTGACCTCCTTGGAGAGAAGACCTTTTTGATGTTAGTCAAAAAGGGGGAGAATGTTTGGGGGAGAACATTTGGAGAATGTTTAAGATTACCAATTTTGGGATAATTGGTAAGGGATTTGAGTTAGTGTTCTAACTCAATGTGTTGTTTGGTTTTTGTCAAACATCAAAAAGGGGGAGATTGTTGGTGCAATCGGCCCAGGTCACGATTGACCATGACTCGAGTTTGACTCGAGTGATGTTTTGATGTTTCGAAAAAAACATATGACAATGTAATTGTCATGGAAAAGTCCAAGTCATGGGTACTTGGCATGGGAAGTCCAAGTGGGACACTTGGCATTTGAGAAAAGTCCAAGCATGAGTCTTGGTAAATGGAAAGTCCAAGCATGGGTCTTGGCAAGGTAAAGTCCAAGTCTTGAGTACTTGGCATGGAAAGTCCAACATGGGTTGGCAAGGAAAGTCCAAGCATGGTCTTGGCATGAGAAGTCCAACATGGGTTAGCAAGGGAAAGTCCAAGTTTGAGTCTTGGCATGAGAAGTCCAAGGGGTTTGATATTGGCTGCGTAAAGTCCAAGCGGGAGTCTTGGCAGCATAAGACCAATGGTTGGCGGCGTAAAGTCCAAGCGGAGTCTTGGCGGCGTAAGTCCAATGTGCCTTGGCGGTGTAGACACCGTTAGCATGACATAGCCGATGGAAGCACCTGAAGGCTAGCGCGATGGATGAACAAGTCATGGATGACTTGGAGGGATCCGAGGGGCATGAGGCTGATGGAGGTGGTTAGAAGGTTTAGGTCTAGGCTAAGGGTGGTCTAGAAAGTATGGGGGCACCATACTTGGATTAAAACCTCATGTTTGAGGTGTGCCAGTCGACTGGTGCCATATGGCAGTCGACTGGATCGAGTCAACTAGGGTTTGACTGTGGGAAATGGCCTAGCGATCGCCGAGGTGGGCCCGATCGATGGCTGAGCAAATGACCGATCGTGGTGATCGATCGGGTGCCTCGCTGATTTCGGCACGTATCGGAGTCGAGACTCGACTGGTCGAGTGAAGGCTCCATCAGTCGACTGATGGTCATGATCAGTCGACTGATGAAGGTTCCGTTGGACTTATCTAGCATGGATCTAGCCGTTGTCTCACGACAACAGTGGCATCAGTCGACTGATGGTCCCGATCAATCGACTAATCGACTTTTTCCAGCACAGGTTGAAGCTATATATGGAGCTCGTGATGGAGGAAAAAAGAAAGGGTTCTTTGAGGCGATTTGGGGTGAGTTGCTGCTGCAATTTAGGGTCTCCAAGTTCTACTCGATCAACCAAGCAATCAAGCAATCCAAAGGCAATTGTAAAGTAGTTTCCTTTACTTGCATTGTATTTCATTATTGTAATTGCTTGTATTAGTATCTTATTGTTGTAAGATTAATTGTACGAGGTTTCTCCGCCTCCGGATTGTTCCGAAAAGGAGTTATTATTATAGTGGTGTGTGATTGGCATCGCTAGGGTTCGCACGAACCCGATCCGTGGAGTAGGAACCGTGCGGTTCCGAACCACGTTAAATCTTCGTGTCTTTGTGTGTGCTTGTCCATTTCGTTATTGTATTATATCTATATTCCGCTGCGCTAACGAAATTGTAGACACGAACGCAAAAGAATTCCATTGACGCTATTCAGCCCCCCCCCTCTAGCCGTTACAATATTCTTAACATCCAATCCAATTCACCACCATTCGATTTGATATCGAATCGATAGTCCCCGACAATGGCGCCAAAAACTTGATGCGCATGGACGCGACCTTAAATCTCGCGATAGATACCGTCGAGGACTCAAAGTGTGTGCTCGCGCTCAACACCCGCAAGTGCACGGATGTTGTCAAGTAATAAAGATTTATCGATCCCATATGGACTGGGATTCGAATACCAATACACTAAGTGGTTGCGATTGTTCAGACGTAATCTCTAAGAGAGTCGGTTGGTGAGGACTATCGGTGGACCCTACTCTGTACGGTGTCACACGGAGGAGAAAAAGAGTGTGTCGGGGTCTTAAAAGGCGATTCTAGGACTTCAATTTCGCTTGTGTATCATAGAACAATGTTGTCAATTGGCGTCATCTAAACGTCTACCTACGGTTTTGGGGAAGGGACATCATACACTCTCCCGCAGAGCCGCCGCATTCACCGGGAGCTACCTCTGCCCAAAAGGACGGGATAGAGGGTACGAGGATGTCAAATGCTACTCCCTTATCCTAGAATCGAAAGTACTACTCCATAAATATGAAGGAAGAATCACAAAACATGTTTAAGTTTGAATACAATAGAAATAAAGCGTAGAAATAGAGATATACAATGTTTCATGATCTTCTCTCCGGCATTGTATTGCAAGTTGTGGACCTCCGGCGGCGTTCCTCCTCCCCGCTGCGAGTTACCAAAGCTTTTTAGGGCTTCGCCGTGCCGTCCTAGTCGTCATGCCTCCCCCCTAGGGTTTGGGCAGAGCCATCCTTATATAGACATCGCCTCGGACCGCTGCAAAATCCGAAAAAAGCCCTAGTCGTGCAAATCCGTCGGGCCGCCACACGACCGTGTGTTTCCACATGGCCAGACCGTGTGTGGCACTGGGGTGTTGTTATTCGCCCATTGGACACAGCCGTGTGAATCCACACACCCTGGCTATGTCCCACTCTGCGTCTAGCTGCAAAAGTCATTCTTTTGCTCCGAAAACACATCTTTTTCACCAGTAAAACTAACCTGCATACAAAAGTACAATAAGCAGACCTCCGAACCAGAAAATAGGCAATGTGTGCAAGAATATAGTAACATATGCATGAAACTAACACAAAATGTAACAAGATGTGAGCGAAAACTATTCCTAAAATCTTATATATTTTGCTCACATCAATAACATACCTTATTAAGTCTTCGTTGTCTACTTTCTCACCTATAACATGAAGTCCATTGATAATCTCCTTGAACCTTCTATGCATTTGACTTACAATTTCGTTGGTCTTCATGGAGAATATTCAAAGTTGACTTATAAATAGATCCCTCTTGGCTCTCCTCGATTTCTTTGATCCTTCATTTAGTTCAATGAGCTTCTCCCAAAGCTCCATTACGGTATTGAAAGGTCCCAACTTGTTAAATTGTTCCTTTGATAATCCACATTGGAGTGTGGTTATTGCTTTGCTATTTGCTTGAGCCTTCTCGTACATCTCCTTTGTCCAATCCTCAATTTGGATGAGTGCTCCAAATTGATCCACCAGTTCTTCATATCCCTTGACAACACTAACTCAATTTTTAATATCATTCATTAAAAAATACTTCATTCTACCTTTCCAATATACGAAGTCATCACTGTCGAAGAGCGGTGGTCGCAAAATGCTATGTCCCTCTTGAAAAGCTATTGTGGTGCTTCGATTGATGGTTAAATCTTCCAAGCGATCCGGGCTCTAAAACCACTCGTAGGGGATCCTTTGTATGGCTAGAGGGGGGTGAATAGCCTCTTTCATCGATGTCTACACAAAGTCGTTAGCGGAAGCAAAAACAAAAAATGAACTAGAATTGAAATCAACAAGCTAACACAATTTTAGATGCTCATACTCTACGACAATTCTTAAGGTGGCACACTTCTTGCAATCCTTCACTAAGATCTCCTTTATGAACTTAGAAGAAGGCTTGGGGAGCTTTGAGGATGAGAGTTTCGTGTGTAAGCATTAGCCTCCTCAATCTCCCAAGCCTCACCTTATATAAACTTTCGGGCATCAACCTGTTTCTGCCCATTGAGGGTTTCGCAAGTGGATTGCTGCATATCAGTAGTCAACTGGTGTCATTGTTGACCACATCCAACGGCTTCTAACGAAGCTTGATGGTGGTCTTCACCACTCAACGACCACTTGATCAGTTGACTTCTCATACCAACAGTCAACTACCGCACCACTAGTCGATTACCAGTCGACTACCAGAGCTTCTATGCTCTGGCCACATCTGACCAGTCGACTGCCCATCCATGGCATTCAACTGCTCAAGGCCAGTCAACTGCCCATACATGACAGTCGACTAACATTGACCCATAGCGGCAGTCGAGCTACAATCGACTATTTACCAGTTGACTGGTCATAATCCCAGTCGACTGCTTGAGTCAATCTGAGTTCTTGAGTGCCAACACTCAAGACTCGTCGACTAATACACTTCAAGTATGACTATTTCATACTTGAAACCAAACCTGAGCCTAGAATAAACCTTCTAGCTCCTCCATCAGCCTTGCACCTCTAGGATCCCTCTGAGTCCATGACTTCTTCATCCTTGTGCTTGTCTTTAAGAGCTTCCTTCGGTTTTTTCATGCTTTGGGTTCCTCCTTTGCCAAGGTTCGCTTGGACTTTACGCCATCGGAACTTATTTGCTGAAGCTCCCTAGTGGACTAGTCTTGGAACTGGACAATTGCTATTATGTTCCTTCTCTAATAAAGAACATTGTTTCTATTTCCTGCTTAAATAGAAATGGTTTTCATTTAACGTTTAGTAACAATTGTTGTTATATAACTTTGAATAGCGTACTTTATGGAACTGGAACTTTGAGTAATGGCATTTATACGTTGGACGTATCCAGTGACATTTTCAATATCGAAGCGAGCAACACGCGTGCTCGAAAGGATAATCACATAGACTCCTATATGTGGCATTGTCGTCTTGGCCATATAAGCAAGAAACGCATGTCCGAATTACACCGATGTGGAATTCTGGAATCGTTTGAATTGGATTCATACGATACATGCGAATCATGCTTAAAAGGCAAGATGACTAAGTTACCTTTCTTTGGAAAGGTGAGCAGTGGGAGAGTTACTAGGTTTAGTACATCGATGTATGTGGACCTATGTCAACTCAAGCATTAGGAGGCTATAGCTACTTCATTACCTTCGATGATCACTCACGGTTTGGGTATGTGTTCTTGATGAAACACAAGTCGAAGCCTTTGAAAGGTTCAAAGAATTCAGAAATGAAGTAGAGAAACAACATGACAAGAGTATTAAAATACTTGATCGGATCGAGGTGGTGAATACTTAAGTCAAGAGTTTCTTGATTATCTAAGAGACAATGGTATATTGTCTCAATGGACTCCGCCCTATACACCACAGCATAATGGTGTATCTGAGAGGCGTAACCGGACCTTGTTGGACATGGTCAGGTCAATGATGAATCATGCAACTCTTCCCAAGTCCTTTTGGGTTATGCACTTCAGACAGCTGTTTACTTGTTAAACAGAAGGCCTACCAAGGTAGTCTCAACTACTCCATATGAGATATGGAATGGTAAGAAACCTCATGTATCTTACTTGAAGATATGGGGTTGTCCTGCTTATGTGAAGCGGACTGTATCAGACAAACTGGATGCTAAGTCTGATAAATGTCTATTTATTGGATACCCTAAGGAAACAAGGGGTTACCAATTCTATCATCCTGTCGAACAAAAGGAGTTTGTTTCAAGGCATGCTGTGTTTCTAGAGAAAGAGTTTCTCTTGCAAGAAAACAGTGGGAGTGTCGTCGAGCTTGAGGAGGCTCGAGAGACTCATATAGACATTAATGAGATACCTGGTGAAGCACAACAGCCGACAACTCATAGTGATGAGCAATCGGCTGGACCTATTGTAACACCACATCTTCGTAGATCTGGTAGAACACGCAATATTCCTGAGAGATATGGATTTCTCGTAAGCGAATCGAACGACGTGTTACTCATTGATGATGAGGAGCCTACCAGTTATGAAGAAGTGCTGACAAGTTCAGAAAGGGACAAGTGGCTTGGTGCCATGAAGTCGGAAATGGATTCCATGTACGAAAACCAAGTTTGGAACTTGGTTGACCCACCTGAAGGCATAAAGCCTATAGGGTGCAAGTGGGTTTTCAAGAAGAAAACCGACATGGATGGTAATGTGATTACCTATAAGGCTAGATTGGTGGCGAAAGGATATCGTCAAAAGCAAGGTGTTGATTATGACGAAACCTATTCGCCTGTAGCTATGCTTAAATCCATTCGAATGCTCCTGGCCATAGCAGCTCATTATGATTATGAGATATGGCAGATGGATGTGAAAACAGCTTTCCTTAATGGAAACTTGCTCGAGGACGTGTATATGATACAGCCTGAGGGCTTCACATCGGTTGATAAAACCAAGGTATGCAAGTTGCGACGATCCATTTATGGATTGAAGCAAGCATCCAGGAGCTGGAATATCCGTTTTGATGAGACGATCAAAAAGTTTGATTTCTCACAAAATCCAGACGAACCTTGTGTGTACAAGAAGGTTAGTGGGAGTGCAGTCGTATTCCTAGTATTGTATGTCGATGACATACTACTTATAGAAGCGATGTTTCAATCTTCTACAATCGATGAAGGTTTGGTTATCCAAGACATTCTCCATGAAAGACCTGGGAGAAGCAACCTACATCCTTGGGATTAAGATCTATAGAGATAGATCGAAACGGTTGCTTGGTCTTTCGCAGTCTACTTATATAGACCGAGTGCTAAAGAGGTTTAGCATGTCGGAATCCAAGAAAGGTTTCTTACCCATCAGGCATGGGTTACACCTTTCGAAGTCTATGTGTCCGCGCACAGAAGACGAGAGGATTTGCATGAGTAAGATTCCCTATGCATCCGCAATAGGATCTATCATGTATGCTATGTTATGTAAGAGGCCCGATGTATCGTATGCTCACGAGTGTCACGGCGGATACGATCGATCGAGGAATGGATCATTGGGTGTTAAGGCGATCCTTAAGTGCTTGAGAAGAACTAAGGATGCGTTCTAATATATGGAGAAGGGTACATGGTGATACGTGGGTATCACGGATGCGGATCGAAGACAAGGATGATTCCATGTCTTAGTGCGGGTATGTATTCACCTAGAATGGGCGCAATAAGTTGGAAAGGTTCCAAGCTTGACACTATAGCGGATTACGCCACTAAGGCGAGAATCGTTGCGACTTTGGAAGGCGGCAGCGGTTTGGATCAAGTAGTTCATCTATGAACTTGATGTGGTCTCATCAACGATCCAAACATGTGCTTCGCCGCTATCATCTTATCGGAGAGATCATAAGTAGGAACGAAATACAAATCGAGAAAATTCCCACTGAAAGGAACTTAGCGGATCCTTTGACTAAAGCATTACCTCAAAGTAAGTTTGAGGGTCATGTTGGTGCTTATGGTATTGGATACCGTAGCGATTGGCATTAGGCCAAGTGGGAGTCTGTTAGTAATATATGAGAGATGTCCTAAGGCAATCGCCTTATGTATGAACCATTTATATGATAAATGAAGATTCACTATTTGAGTATACATGTTTTATGTATTTGATTGGATCTTAAACTCATTTCTTGAATGCCCACGATACGATTCACGGCATGAGAGAATTTGTGATTGGATCACAACTAGTGAGTATCTCTACATGTGTAATTGTGATGTATCGGAATTATCCTAGTCGATGAATTGATGGATTTGGACACCATCAATTCTGCATCGAGACTAACAGGTATACTCCTTGGTGTATCCAAGCGGTGATTCTCCTTTGGTGGAGACATAGTGATGTCGGAGTTAATCGTGGATGCTAGTTATGGTAACTAGTTCATTGGAGTGACCAGTAGTAAGACTTCATATGGTTCTCTGCATATATAGATATGTCAATGAAGTTCTTCTTGTGGCTTAAGTGCGATGTTCCTTTGACTTGCGGTATTCAAGTCATCTTGATCATGGAGACTTATGCTTTGACATCTTAAGCAAACATCTCTAAGGAGATGTGGACCCGGATGATTGGGTATAAGTCAGTGATCGAAGGTGTTTGAATAGCCTATAAAGGATTCACCACTCCTTGCGAGAGATGTATACCCATGGCCTCGTCGGATTGTTACTAAAGTCTTTGGCCAAAGCATTACATGTTTAGAGTAAAGTACTCTTGATACATGTGGAGTAACTAGAATCCGTGGGGCGAGGAAATGATACTTGGGCTAGGTGTGGCGTAGTCGACCTAGTGAGGCTGACACAATAGACCATGTCCTGAACCAAGTGGGTATAAGATGAGTGAAAGGAATGGGGCACGATTCATTCGAGCTACTGAAGGGTTTCAGAAATAGTTCTGGATCAACCGTTGATCTTTTCGGTTAATTGGGGATCATGATGTACTACTAGGTGCCACTCATGATCGTTCTATAATTAATGGTTAATTATAGGCGGCCAACATAAACCGAGAACCTATTTGGTCACACGCATGCGGTGTAATCCAAAGCGATTTAAAACGAGCTTGAGAATGATTCTCGCATCGAGAGAAACTATGTTTGGTTGGACCAAACATAAAGCGAGCATGAAATTGTTTCAGTCGCAATGGAAGCGTGGATGGGCAGTGTCTTATGAAGACATAATGGATGGACCAAAATGGTTTGGTTCTAATCCAATGGATAAGAATAAACCAAAGGGTTTGGTTTATTTTAAACGAATGAACCAAAAGTTGGTTCGGTTCGTTTTAACTTAAAATAAACCAACATGGTTTGGTTTATTTTAACTTATCTTAATGGAGCGGGTTAACGGGCTTTATGGATATGATCCATTAACCATTAAGAGAATTAGTTCTCTATAAAAGTGGGCTTAAGGGATTGTTAAACACTAATCCAAAAATCAAAACCCTAGCCTCCAAGGAGTTGCCGCCCAACCAGGTTGTGCCGCCCAAGCTCCTTGCCGCCCAGCTTGATTGTGCTGCCGTCAAGACCCTTGCCGGCATCCAAGCTCCAGCCGGTGAACCTCCGGCGACCCTCCGGTGATCCCCTAAAAGGTTCGGCATCAAGGTGAGCTTTTGTCTCCTTGTTTTGGCCGGCGCCTATCTCCTCCACCAAGCTGTCCAGTTTTCTGGACAGCTTCTTCTCCTCTCGTCAGAGCGTCGTTTGGACGACGGTTAGTGCTCCGACAGCGGCTAACATACCGGGGATTTGATCTCCGGTAATCCTCTGAGGTGGAGGACGAAGGATTCGTCAATCGGTTGACGAATACCTCTCCGGAGAAGCAAGTCTTGAGGACTTGTTTTTAGGTCCGAATTTGGATTCGGATCGTGATCATCTCTCGATCACGTCGTCTTCAACACGAGGCTAGTAACCCGTACGAAGACGAAGCTCGTGACTTAGCGAAGTCATCCCGAGGAGCTCGGCGTGGATACGGATAGAGACGATTCTTACGAGGATCGTTCCGGTTGATGCCGTTTCCCGCTACACGTCATACGGAAGGTTAAGCGTAGTTTAATTTCCTTTTATTGCAATTTTAATTTACGGTTATGTCTACACTTGTTGTAATAGCATGCGTGTGTTGTGTGTGTTGTAATAAATAGGAGTATTTATTATTTTTAATTGCTTCCGCTGTGCTCATGTTTACGAAACATGATCGAACACACCTGCCTTGTGATCTGGAAACCTTGATGGTATCAGAGCTCAGGTTGTGTTTCGACATAATCGTAAAATGGTTTTGCGATAGTCATAATGTATTTCTGGAAATTTTTTAATTTTGGAAAGTCTAGAAGTATTTATGGAAATCTTCCACTTTTGGAAAGTTGGAAGTATTTATGGAAATTGATATTTTCCATAAATAAAATATTTGATTAGATTCTGGAAATTTGTTTCCTAATTTAATCATGATTTGATTTGGGAAATCAAATCTTAAAATATTTTAATTTCCATAAGTAGTTTTAATGATTTAGGAAATTGGTTTCCTAAATAGATTTTCCTTAATCAAATAATTCCATGAATAAAATATGTGATTAGATTTGGAAATTTGTTTCCTAATTTAATTATGATTTGATTTGGAGAATCAAATCTTAAACATATTTTATTTCCATAAATAGTTATGACATATAAGGAAATATAGACATGACATAATTGTATGCCATGTAATTGCATTAGATGCATAACATTATGCCATGCGTGTCGTGACATGTAGATGTATGCCATGTATGTCATGCCATGTAGATAATAGTTATTTGCATGCAAAGAGGATGAGACATAAAAACCCTTAATTAATATTAAAGCCTACACCTTCCATTAATATGGTTAGAACCCAGAGTTACATTTCTTGTTTGGGTTGTTGGACTCTCTCAAGCCGGCTCGAACTGAATATGTTCAAACCATGGAATAGTTTAATACTAATATGGTAAGAGTCGAGGTCAATCGTTAGCTTTGGTTGTTGGACTCTCTCCAAGCTGGGCTAATTGGTTGAATGCGCTCTAACCATATTAAAACTATGTCGATTAATGGGTTGGCTTTAACCTGGAGCATCGGCTTGTTGGACTCTCTCCAAGGTCGATGTAAAGGGAGGTGAAGTTGGGTGCTATGCATATGATGCATACTTGTTAATGTGTTAACAACCCGATGTATGTGTGAACATTCAAATAGTTGATAGCACATTGTGATAGTTGCATATACGTGATATGCAATCGGTATAGATGATACCTACCGTCGTAGTTATGAATGGCTTGTTGGACTCTCTCCAAGGTTGTTCATAACTATGATGGATATCTCGACCATTCGGAGATGGACCTACAATCTCCCGAAGTGATTTTGGGGTTTTTTGAAATTCGAAAAATGAATGGGATTTATGAATGTATATTGATGCATTTTAAAATCATTTTCTCATATATGCTCGTTTTGTCTTTCTAGGTCAATAAATTGATCATGACGTCTTTGAATTTGCGCACTATTTTGGATTCGAACAAACTGACTGGGCCTAACTTCCTGGACTGGCTTAGAAACCTGAGAATTGTTCTCAAGGTGGAAAAGCTTGCATATGTCCTTGAAGAGCCTCTTCCTGACCGTCCTAAGGACGATGCAACTCCAGACCAAATGTTGGTCTATCAGAAGCATGTGGCAGATTCTGAGCTGGCGAGTTGCATCATGCTAGCGGCGATGGTACGAGTGCGAAGCGGCATGAGCATATGGATGCTAACACTATGGTCTTCCATCTTCATGAGTTGTTCGATGAGCAAGCGAGATCAGAAGGTTCGAGGTCTCTAGGCTCCTCTTCACCACGAAGATGCAAGAAGGTTCGTCTGTAAATGCGGTTTGTGCTAAAGATGAGCGGGTACATCGGCGGCTAGCTACCCTCGGTTTTGTGATGGATCATGAGTTAAGTATTGACTTAGTGCATTGTTTGCCCAAGAGTTTCTCACAATTTGTGATGAACTATCGGATGAACAAATTGGAATCCACCATTCGAGCTCCTCGATATCTTTGAAAGGCGTGGAGCCTTACATGAAGCATGAGGAGAAGCGCGGTTACATTGAAGTTGATTCCTCAAAGAAAGGTTCTAAGAGGAAGGCAAAGAAGCAGAAGAAAGGAAGAAGAAAAGGTAAAGAAAGGCGGAAAGCAAAGGGCACTTGCCATCAATGGCAAGGAAGGCCATGGCGAAGAAAGCTGCAAGATTTATCTTGAGTCCATGAAGAAGAAGAAGGCATCCGATGCCCCATCCTCTTCGAGGTATCTTCGTTATTGATTGTCATTCTATTTCCTTAGACACTTGGGTATTGGATCGGTGTAGCTCACATATATGTAATGACATACAGGGGCTAAGGAATAGAAGACTTGTCGGAGGGAGTCAAATTTGCGAGTTGGCAATGGAGCAAAGGTTCTTGCTACATCGCCATCGGAACTTATTCTTTGAAGCTCCTAGTGGACTAGTCTTGGGCTGGACAATTGCTATTATGTTCCTTCTCTAATAAAGAACATTGTTTCTATTTCCTGCTTAAATAGAAATGGTTTCATTTAACGTTTAGTAACAATTGTTGTTATATAACTTTGAATGGCGTACTTTATGGAACTGGAACTTTGAGTAATGGCATTTATCGTTGGGCGTATCGGTGACATTTTCAATATCGAAGCGAGCAACAGCGTGCTCGAAGGATAATCACATAGACTCCTATATGTGGCATTGTCGTCTTGGCCATATAAGCAAAGCGCATGTCGAATTACACCGATGTGGAATTGCGGAATCGTTGAATTGGATTCATACGATACATGCAATCATGCTTAAAAGGCAAGATGACTAAGTTACCTTTTCTTGGAAAAGGTGAGCAGTGGGAGAGTTACTAGGTTTAGTACATGATGTATGTGGACCTATGTCAACTCAAGCATTAGGAGGCTATAGCTACTTCATTACCTTCACGATGATCACTCACGGTTTGGGTATGTGTTCTTGATGAAACACAAGTCTGAAGCCTTTGAAAGGTTCAAAGAATTCAGAAATGAAGTAGAGAAACAACATGACAAGTATTAAAATACTTGATCGGATCGAGGTGGTGAATACTTAAGTCAAGAGTTTCTTGATTATCTAAGAGACAATGGCATATTGTCTCAATGGACTCCGCCCTATACACCACCTGACATAATGGTGTATCCGAGGCGTATAGGACCTTGTTGGACATGGTCAGTCAATGATGAATCATGCAACTCTTCCCAAGTCCTTTTGGGGTTATGCATGAGATATTTACTTGTTAAGCAGAATGCCTACCAGGTAGTCTCCTACTCCATATGAGATATGGAATGGTAAGAAACCTCATGTATCTTACTTGAAGATATGGGGTTGTCTGCTTATGTGAAGCGGTGTATCGAGACAAAGCGGATGCTAAGTCGATAAATGTCTATTTATTGGATACCCTAAGGAAACAAGGGGTTACCAATTCTATCATCCTGTGGAACAAAAGGTGTTTGTTTCAAGGCATGCTGTGTTTCTAGAGAAAGAGTTTCTCTTGCAAGAAAACAGTGGGAGTGTCGTCAAGCTTGAGGAGGCTCGAGAGACTCAAATAGACATTAATGAGATACCTGGTGAAGCACAACAGCCGACAACTCATAGTGATGAGCAATCAACTGGACCTATTGTAACATCACATCTTCGTAGATCTGGTAGAACACGCAATATTCCTGAGAGATATGGATTTCTCGTAAGCGAATCGAACGACGTGTTACTCATTGATGATGAGGAGCCTACCAGTTATGAAGAAGTGCTGACAAGTTCAGAAAGGGACAAGTGGCTTGGTGCCATGAAGTCGGAAATGGATTCCATGTACGAAAACCAAGTTTGGAACTTGGTTGACCCACCTGAAGGCATAAAGCCTATAGGGTGCAAGTGGGTTTTCAAGAAGAAAACCGACATGGATGGTAATGTGATTACCTATAAGGCTAGATTGGTGGCGAAAGGATATCGTCAAAAGCAAGGTGTTGATTATGGCGAAACCTATTCGCTGTAGCTATGCTTAAATCCATTCGGATGCTCACGGCCATAGCGACTCATTATGATTATGAGATATGGCGGATGGATGTGAAAGCGGCTTTCCTTAATGGAAACTTGCTCGAGGACGTGTATATGATACAGCCTGAGGGTTTCACATCGGTTGATAAAACCAAGGTATGCAAATTGCGACGGTCCATTTATGGATTGAAGCAAGCATCCAGGAGCTGGAATATCCGTTTTGATGAGACCATCAAAAAGTTTGATTTCTCACAAAATCCAAACGAACCTTTTGTGTACAAGAAGGTTAGTGGGAGTGCAGTCGTATTCCTAGTATTGTATGTCGATGACATACTACTTATAGGAAACGATATTTCAATCTTACAGTCAGTGAAGGTTTGGTTATCCAAGACATTCTCCATGAAA
Source organism: Wurfbainia villosa (assembly GCA_025175895.1). NCBI lineage: Eukaryota > Viridiplantae > Streptophyta > Magnoliopsida > Zingiberales > Zingiberaceae > Wurfbainia > Wurfbainia villosa. The sequence goes on along the minus strand of CM046000.1, from coordinate 26,786,572 downwards.
GACCTGGGAGAAGCAACCTACATCCTTGGGATTAAGATCTATAGAGATAGATCGAAACGGTTGCTTGGTATTTCGCAGTCTACATATATAGACCGAGTGCTAAAGAGGTTTAGCATGTCGGAATCCAAGAAAGGTTATCTGCCCATCAGGCATGGGGTACACCTTTCGAAGTCTATGTGTCCGCGCACAGAAGACGAGAGGATTTGCATGAGTAAGATTCCCTATGCATCCGCAATAGGATCTATCATGTATGCTATGTTATGTACGAGGCCCGATGTATCGTATGCTCTGAGTGTCACGAGCAGATACCAGTCTGATCCAGGAATGGATCATTGGGTGGCTGTTAAGACGATCCTTAAGTGCTTGAGAAGAACTAAGGATGCGTTCCTAATATATGGAGAAGGGTACATGGTGATACGTGGGTATACGGATGCCAGATCCAAACAGACAAGGATGATTCCATGTCTTAGTCTGGGTATGTATTCACCTAGAATGGAGGCGCAATAAGTTGGAAAGGTTCCAAGCTTGACACTATAGCGGATTCTGCCACTAAGGCAGAATACGTTGCAGCTTTGGAAGCAGCAAAGGAAGCGGTTTGGATCAAGTAGTTCATCTATGAACTTGATGTGGTCTCATCAATGATCCAAACATGTGCTTCGCCGCTATCATCTTATCAGAGAGATCATAAGTTGGAACGAAATACAAATCGAGAAAATTCCCACTGAAAGGAACTTAGCGGATCCTTTGACTAAAGCATTACCTCAAAGTAAGTTTGAGGGTCATGTTGGTGCTTATGGTATTGGATACCGTAGCGATTGGCATTAGGCCAAGTGGGAGTCTGTTAGTAATATATGAGAGATGTCCTAAGGCAATCGCCTTATGTATGAACCATTTATATGATAAATGAAGATTCACTATTTGAGTATACATGTTTTATGTATTTGATTGGATCTTAAACTCATTTCTTGAATGCCCACGATACGATTCACGGCATGAGAGAATTTGTGATTGGATCACAACTAGTGAGTATCTCTACATGTGTAATTGTGATGTATCGGAATTATCCTAGTCGATGAATTGATGGATTTGGACACCATCGATTACATGAGACTAGCACGAGGTATACTCCTTGGTGTATCCAAGCGGTGATTCTCACCGGCCGAGACATAGTGATGTCGGAGTTAATCGTGGATGCTAGTTATGGTAACTAGTTCATTGGGTGACCAGTAGTAAGACTTCATATGGTTCTCTGCATATATAGATATGTCAATGAAGTTCTTCTTTGGCTTAAGTGCGATGTTCCTTTGACTTGCGGTATTCAAGTCATCTTGATCATGGAGACTTATGCTTTGACATCTTAAGCAAACATCTCTAAGGAGATGTGGACCCGAGATGATTGGGTATAAGTCGAAGTGATCGAAGGTGTTTGAATAGCCTATAAAGGATTCACCACTCCTTGCGAGGAGATGTATACCCATGGCCTCTCGTCGGATTGTTACTAAAGTCTTTGGCCAAAGCATTACATGTTTAGAGTAAAGTACTCTTGATACATGTGGAGTAACTAGAATCCGTGGGGCGAGGAAATGATACTTGGGCTAGGTGTGGCGTGAGTCGACCTAGTGGGGTGACACAATAGACCATGTCTGAACCAAGTGGGTATAAGATGAGTGAAGGAATGGGGCACGATTCATTCGAGCTCTTGAAGGGTTTTGAAATAGTTACGGATCAACGTTGATCTTTTGGTTAATTGGGGATCATGATGTACTACTAGGTGCCACTCATGATCGTTCTATAATTAATGGTTAATTATAGGCGACCAACATAAACCGAGAACCTATTTGGTCACCACGCTGCTTGAGTGTAATCCAAAGGATTTAAAACGAGCTTGAGAATGGGATTCTCAGACCGAGAGAAACTATGTTTGGTTGGACCAAACATAAAGCGAGCATGAAATTGTTTCAGTCGCAATGGAAGCATGGATGGGCTGCGTCTTATGAAGACGTAATGGATGGACCAAAATGGTTTGGTTCTAATCCAATGGATAAGAATAAACCAAAGGGTTTGGTTTATTTTAAACGAATGAACCAAAAGTTGGTTCGGTTCGTTTTAACTTAAAATAAACCATCATGGTTTGGTTTATTTTAATTTATCTTAATGGAGCGGGTTAACGGGCTTTATGGATATGATCCATTAACCATTAAGAGAATTAGTTCTCTATAAAAGTGGGCTTAAGGGATTGTTAAACACTAATCCAAAATCAAAACCCTAGCCTCCAAGGAGTTGCCGCCCAACCAGGTTGTGCCGCCCAAGCTCCTTGCCGCCCAGCTTGATTGTGCTGCCGTCAAGACCCTTGCCGGCATCCAAGCTCCAGCCGGTGAACCTCCGGCGACCCTCCGGTGATCCCCTAAAAGGTTCGGCATCAAGGTGAGCTTTTGTCTCCTTGTTTTGGCCGGCGCCTATCTCCTCCACCAAGCTGTCCAGTTTTCTGGACAGCTTCTTCTCCTCTCGTCGGAGCGTCGTTTGGACGACGGTTAGTGCTCCGACAGCGGCTAACATACCGGGGATTTGATCTCCGGTAATCCTCTGAGGTGGAGGACGAAGGATTCGTCAATCGGTTGACGAATACCTCTCCGGAGAAGCAAGTCTTGAGGACTTGTTTTTAGGTCCGAATTTGGATTCGGATCGTGATCATCTCTCGATCACGTCGTCTTCAACACGAGGCTAGTAACCCGTACGAAGACGAAGCTCGTGGCTTGGCGAAGTCATCCCGAGGAGCTCGGCGTGGATACGGATAGAGACGATTCTTACGAGGATCGTTCCGGTTGATGCCGTTCCCGCTACATGTCATACGGAAGGTATAACGTAGTTTAATTTCCTTTTATTGCAATTTTAATTTACGGTTATGTCTACACTTGTTGTAATAGCATGCGTGTGTTGTGTGTGTTGTAATAAATAGGAGTATTTATTATTTTTATTGCTTCCGCTGTGCTCATGTTTACGAAACATGATCGAACACACACACGCCGCGGTGCCGGAAACCCAACACTCTTGTGCCGCCGTCCAAGTTGTTGTCGGCATCCAAGTTTCATCCAGCGACCCTCCGGTGATCTTCCTTGGCTCTGGCGACAAGGTGAGCATCTAGCTTCCTTATTTGGCCGGCGCTAATCATCCACCAAAGCTGTCCAGTTTTCTGGACAGCTTGTTTACTTCGTGTCGGAGTGTCGTTTGGACGACGTTTGGAGCTCCGACAGAGGCTTCCTTGCCGGGGATTCGATCTTCGGTAATCCTCATAGGTGGAGGAAGAAGGATTCGTCAAATGGTGGGCGAATACCTCTCCGGAGAAGCGAGTTTTTGAGGACTCGTTTTGAATCCGAATTTTGATTCGGATTGTGATCTTCTCTCGATCACATCGTCTACGACACAAGGCTAGTGACTCGTACAAAGACGAGGCTCATAACTTTGTAAAGTCATCCCGAAGATACTCGGCATAGATACAGATAGAGGTGATTCTACGAGGGTCGGTCTGGTTGATGTCTTTCCTGCTACACGTGATATGTCAGGTATACGTAGAATAAATTTCCTTTTATTGCAAAATTTAAAACTACGGTTATGTCTACACATGTACTATGCATGCATGTAGTGTGTGTGATGTAATAAATTAGATTTGAAAATTTATTTCTTAATTTAATCATGATTTGATTTGGGAAATCAAATCTTAAATATATTTTATTTCCATAAATAGTTTTGACAATTTAGGAAATTTGTTTCCTAAATTAAATTTGACTTTCCTTAATCAACACTTTCCACAAATAAAATATGTGATTAGTTTTGGAAATTTGTTTCCTAATTTAATCATGATTTGATTTGAAGAATCAAATCTCAAACATATTTTATTTTCATAAATAGTTATGACATATAAGGAAATTTTGTACATGTCATGTAATTGCATTAGATGCATATCATTATGTCATGCGTGTCGTGACATGTAGATGTACGCCATGTATGTCATGTCATGTAGATAATAATTATTTGCATGCAAAAAGGATGAGACATAAAAACCCTTACTCAATATTAAAGCCTACACCTTCCATTTATATGGTTAGAACCAGAGTTCTGTTTCTTGTTTGGGTTATTGGACTCTCTCCAAGCCCGGCTCGAACCCGAACATGTTCAAACCATGGAATAGTTTAATACTAATATGGTAAGAGTCAGAGGTCAATCATTAGCTTTGGTTGTTGGACTCTCTCCAAGCTGGGCTAATTGGTTGAATGTGCTCTAACCATATTAAAATTATTTTTCGATTAATGGGTTGGCTTTAACCTAGAGCATCAACTTGTTGGACTCTCTCCAAGGTCGATGTGAAGGGAGGTGAAGTTGGGTGCTATGCATATGATGCATACTTGTTAATGAGTTAACAATCTGATGTATGTGTGAACATTCAATTAGTTGATAGCACATTGTGATAGTTGCATATATGTGATATGCAATCGATATATTTGATACCTACCATCATAGCTATGAATAGTTTGTTGGACTCTCTCTAAGGTTGTTCATATCTATGTTGGATATCAGCCCATTCGGAGATGGACCTACGATCTTCCGAAGTGATTTTGGGGTTTTTGAAATTCAAAAAATGAATGGGATTTATGAATGTATATTGATGCGTTTTAAATCATCTTTCTCATATATGCTCGATTTGTATTTCTAGGATAATTGATTGATCATGATGTCTTTGAATTTGTACTCTATCTTGGATTCAAATAAATTGACTGGGTCAAACTTCTTGGACTACTTTTCGATTCAACCTGAGAATTGTTCTCAAGGTTGAAAAGCTTGAGTATGTCCTCGAAGTGCCTCTTCCCGCTCGTCCTAGTGACAATGCAACTCTGGACCAATTGTTAGCCTATCAGAAACATGTGACTAATTCTGAAATGGCGAGTTACATCATGCTAGCCGCGATGGTACCCGAGCTGCGGAAGCAGCATGAGCATATAGATCCTCATACCATAGTCCTTCATCTTTATGAGTTGTTTGGTGAGCAAGAGAGATTCGAAAGGTTCGAAGTCTCCAAGCTCCTCTTCACCTCTGAGATGCAAGAAGGATCATCTGTGGTACTGCTCAATATGCTGAAGACTGTAGAGCCTTCTGAGAAGCATGAGCAGGGGATGGTGTTGTTAGTTAGTTCCTCAAAGAAAGGTTCTAAGAGGAAGTCAAAGGAACATCAGAAGGGGAAGAAGAAAAAGGCTAAAAAGGAAGAACCAGCTCAAAAGGGCACTTGCCATCATTATGGCAAGGAGGGCCATTGGCGAAGAAACTGCAAGATTTATCTTGAGTCCGTGAAGAAGAATAAGGCATCAGATGCCCCATATTCTTTAGATATCTTCGTAATTAATTGTCATTCTATTTCTTCAAATGCTTGGGTATTGGATACTAGGTGTGGCTCACATATATGTAATGGCATACATGGGCTAAGAAATAGAAGAAGAGTCGTCAAGGGAGAGTCAAATTTACGTGTTGGGAATGGAGCAAAGGTTGCTGCACTCGCCATCGGAACGTATTTGTTGAGACTCCCTATAGGACTTGTCTTAGAACTGGATAATTGCTTTTATGTTCCTTCGTTGATAAAAAACATCATTTCTATTTCTTGTTTAAATAGAAATGGATACCATTTAACTTTTAGTAACAATTATTGTTACATAACTTTGAATGGCGTACTTTATGGGACTAGAACCTTGAGCAATGGTATTTATACATTGGACGTATCCAGTGACATTTTCAATATCGAAGCAAGCAACAAGCGTGCTCGAAAGGATAATCAATTAGACTCCTATATGTGACATTGTCGTCTTGGCCATGCAAGCAAAAAATGCATGTTTGAATTACACCGATGTGGAATTCTGGAATCGTTTGAATTGGATTCATACGATACATGCGAATCATGCTTAAAAGGCAAGATGACTAAGTTACCTTTTACAGGAAAAAGGTGAATGAGTGGGAGAGTTGCTAGGTCTAATACATACTGATGTATGTGGACCTATGTCAACTCAAGCTTTAGGAGGCTATAGCTACTTCATTACCTTTACCGATGATCACTCACGGTATGGATATGTGTTCTTAATGAAACACAAGTCTAAAGCCTTTGAAAGGTTCAAAGAATTCAGAAATGAAGTAGAGAAACGACATGACAAGAGTATTAAAATACTTCAATCGGATCAAGGTGGTGAATACTTAAGTCAAGAGTTTCTAGATTATCTAAGAGACAATGATATATTGTCTCAATGGACTCCGCCATATACACCACAATATAATGGTATATCTAAGAGGCGTAACCAAACCTTGTTGGACATGGTCAGATCAATGATGAATCATGCAAATCTTCCCAAGTCCTTTTGGGCTATATGCTTCAGACAGTTGTTTACTTGTTAAACAGAATGTCAATCAAGGTAGTCTTTACAACTCCATATGAGATATGGAATAGTAAGAAACCTCATGTATCTTACTTGAAGATATGGGGATGTCTTGCTTATGTGAAGAGGACTTTATCAGACAAATTGGATGCTAAGTCTGATAAATATCTATTTATTGGATACCCTAAGGAAACAAGGGGTTACCAATTCTATCATCCTATGGAACAAAAGGTATTTGTTTCAAGGCATGCTGTGTTTCTAGAGAAAGAGTTTCGCTTGCAAGAAAACAGTGAGAGTGTCATCGAGCTTGAGGAGGCTCGAGAAACTCAAATAGACATTGATGAGATACCTGGTGAAGCACAACAACCAATAACTCATAGTGATGAGCCATCGGCTGGACCTATTGTGACACCACATCTTCGTAGATCTGGTAGAACACGCAATATTCCTGAGAGATATGGATTTCTCATAAGTGAATCGAACGATGTGTTACTCATTGATGATGAGAAGCCTACCAGTTATGAAGAAGTTCTGAAAAGTTCAGAAAGGGATAAGTGGCTTGACGCCATGAAGTCGAAAATGGATTCCATGCATGAAAACCAAGTTTGGAACTTGGTTGACCCACCTAAAGGCATAAAGCCTATAGGGTGCAAGTGGGTTTTCAAGAAGAAAACCGACATGGATGGTAATGTGATTACCTATAAGGCTATATTGGTGGCGAAAGGATATCATCAAAAGCAAGGTGTTGATTATGACGAAACCTATTCGTCGGTTGCTATGCTTAAATCCATTTGGATGCTCCTGGCCATAGCGGCTCATTATGATTATGAGATATGGTAGATGGAAGTGAAAACAACTTTCCTTAATGGAAATCTGTTCGAGGACGTGTATATGATACAACCTGAGGATTTCACATCGGTTGACAAAACCAAGGTATGCAAATTGCGACGGTCCATATATGGACTGAAGCAAGCATCCAGGAGCTGGAATATCCATTTTGATGAGACAATCAAAAAGTTTGATTTCTCACAAAATCCAGACGAACCTTGTGTGTACAAGAAGGTTAGTGGGAGTGCAGTCGTGTTCCTAGTATTGTATGTCGATGACATATTACTTATAGGAAACGATGTTTCTGTCTTACAGTTGTTAAGATTTAATTGTCCAAGACATTCTCCATGAAAGACCTAGGAGAAACAACCTACATCATCGGGATTAAGATCTATAGAGATAGATCGAAACGGTTGCTTGGTCTTTCACAGTCTACATATATAGACCGAGTGCTAAAAAGGTTTAGCATGTCGGAATCCAAGAAAGGTTTCCTACCCATCAGGCATGGGATACACCTTTCGAAGTCTATGTGTCCGCGCACAGAAGACGAGAGGATTTTCATGAGTAAGATTCCCTATGCATCCGCAATAGGATCTATCATGTATGCTATATTATGTACGAGGCCCGATATATCGTATGCTCTGAGTGTCACGAGTAGATACCAGTCTGATCTAGGAATGGATCATTGGGCGGCTGTTAAGATAATCCTTAAGTACTTGAGAAGAACTAAGGATGTGTTCCTAATATATGGAGAAGGGGACATGGTGATACGTGGGTATATGGATGCCAGCTTCCAGACAGACAAGGATGATTCCAGGTCTCAGTCTGGATAGGTGTTCACCTTGAATGGGGGCGCAGTGAGTTGGAAAAGTTCCAAACAAGACACTGTAGCGGATTCTACCACTGAGACAGAATACATTGCAGCTTCGGAAGCAGTAAAGGAAGCGGTTTGGATCAAGAAGTTCATTTATGAACTTGGTGTTGTTCCAGCCATTATTGAAGCAATACCGGTCTACTACGACAACAATGGAGCAATTGCACAGGTGAAAGAACCAAGGTCTCATCAACGATCCAAACATGTGCTTCGCCGCTATCATCTGATCAGAGAGATCATTAGTAGGAAGGAAATACAAATCGAGAAAATCCCCACTGAAAGGAACTTAGTGGATCCTTTCACTAAGGCATTACCTCAAAGTAAGTCTGAGGGTCATGTTAGAGCCTATGATATTGGATACCGTAGCGATTAGCATTAAGCCAAGTGGGAGTTTATTAGTAATATATGAGAGATGTTCTAAGGCGATCGCCTTATGTTTGAACCATTTATATGATAAATGAAGATTCACTATTTGAGCATACATGTTCTCATGTATTTGATTAGATCTTAAACTCATTTACTGAATGTCCACGATACGATTCACAGCATGAGAGAATTTGTGATTGGATCACAACTAGTGAGTATCTCTACATGTGTAATTGTGATGTATCGAAATTATCCCTAGTCGATGAATTGATGGATTCGGACACTATCAATTCTATCTAGACTAGCACGAGGTATACTCCTTGGTGTATCCAAGCAATTGATTCTCACTGGCTGGAGACATTGTGATGTTCGGAGTTAATCATGGATGCTAGTTATGGTAACTAGTTCATCGGAGTGACCAGCTGTAAGACTTCATATGGTTATCTGTATATATGGATATGTCAATGAAGTTCTTACTGCAGCTTAAGTGCGATGTTCCTTTGACTTACGGTATTCAAGTCATATTGGTCATGAAGACCTATGCTTTGACATCTTAAGTAAGTATCTCTGAGGAGATGTGGACCCGGGATGATTGGGCATAAGTCGAAGTGATCGAAAGTGTTTGAATAGTCTATAAAGGATTCACCACTCCTTGCGAGGAGATGTATACCCATGGCCTCTCGTTGGATTGTTACTAAAGTCTTTGGCCAAAGCATTACATGTTTAGAGTAAGGTACTCTTTTTTTTTTATGAAGGGTAAATATATATCATCAAAGAAAAGCACAATCATACAAAAGCCTGGAACGCATACTCATGTCATGTCTGACGAAGTGTCAGATCTGAGTTGTGTCCTAGGAGGGGGTGTACATGTGCTCTCATGGGTACCTCATCTCTCATGTGTACTAGCTCTCTCATGGGTACATCAAGCCATACATGTCCTACATCCATGCGTAGCATAAGTGCGTCTGCCGTGCTTCTGTCGTGCTATCGCATCTCCCATGTGTACTATCTCTCCATGTGTACCTCATCGCTCTATCTTCTGTCTCCGTCTTCCCATCCACCTCGCATGGTGTCCCTCCAACACTTGTCCCTTTTGGAAAGTGACCAGCCATCAACGGATTTGTCATGTCTTTACCGTAGCCGTTTGCTACGGACTAGATAGGCCTTTCAGGTGGGCCTATTAACCTTTAATAGGCTTATTGGCCAAGCCTCAGCCATAAACGGATTTGCAGCGTCTTTACCGTAGTCGTTTGCTACAGACTAGATAGGCATTATGGGCAGCCTATTCGCCCTCAATTTTTTTTTTTTTTTTACAAACTACCTAGACGCTATAGTGCCCTGGCCGCAAGGTGCTCAGTCTGCCACTTGGATGAGGTTAGACCACCTTGCTACCTGATTGGCCCTAGAATCGGTCGGTGAACTGGCTTATTACAGTGCCCTGGCATCGTGCTCTGCCTCTGTGGGCCTTCACGTATAGCCGGCCTCTTTGTGCGAGTCCGCCTCTGTGGAAGGGAAGAAGTGCCCTGTCACAGTGCCTTGGCACAGTGACTTGACACAGTGCCCTGTGAGCCTCCCTGCTGCTTCACCCATTGGCAGTGCCCTGACGTAGTCGTCTCCCGTTTCCTTTAAAAGTGCCCTAGAGCCTCTCTGTGTGATGGAGTGCCCTGAAGTGCCCTGGACTAGGCGAAGTACCTTGGATATGGCGAAGTACCCTGGCCCTTCCTTGCTTGAGAGCCAAACTGCCCTGGACAGGCCAAGGTGGCCTGTGCCCTTTGTTGTGAACGGTGCTCTGGACAGGGCAAATTGCCCCGGCCAAGCCGGAGTGCCCTCGCTGTTTGCGCAAAACTGTCCTGGCCATGCAAAACTGCTCTGCTCTTGAAAAACCACCCTGACCACCCTGTTCGGTTCGTTTTAACTTAAAATAGACCAAATCGGTTTGGTTTATTTTAACTTAAATTAATGGAGTGGGTTAATGGGTTTTGGTTATGAACCAATAACCATTAGGAGAATTTGTTCTCTATAAAATAGGGCTCAAGGGTTTAATGAGAGCGCTAATCCAAAGTTGCCGCCTCTCACCCTCTCCTCCTCTTGTGGTCGGTGCCCAAACCCTAGCCGCCACCCACCTCTTGTGCCGCCGTCCAAGTTGTTGCCGGCGTCCAAGCTTCAGCCAGCAACACTCCGGTGATCTTCCTTGGCTCCGGTGACAAGGTGAGCATCTAGCTTCCTTATTTGGCCGGCGCTAATCCTCCACCAAAGCTGTCCAATTTTCTGGACAGCTTGTTTACTTCATGTCGGAGCATCGTTTGGACGACGTTTGGAGCTCTGATAGCGACTTCCTTGCCGGGGATTTGATCTCCGGTAATCCTCATAGGTGGAGGACGAAGGATTCGTCAAACGATGGGCGAATACCTCTCCGGAGAAGCAAGTTTTTGAGGACTCGTTTTGAATCCAAATTTTGATTCGGATTGTGATCTTCTCTCGATCACATCGTCTACGACACGAGGCTAGTGACTCGTACGAAGATGAGGCTCATGACTTTGTGAAGTCATCCCAAAGATACTCGGCGTAGATACGGATAGAGGCGATTCTAGCGAGGGTCGCTTCGGTTGATGTCTTTCCCGCTACACGTGATACGTCAGGTATACGTAGAATAAATTTCCTTTTATTGCAAAATTTGAAACTACGGTTATGTCTACACATGTACTATGCATGCGTATGGTGTGTGTGATGTAATAAATTAGATTTATTACTTTTTATTTATTCCGCTGCACACATATTTATGAAATATATTCGAATACACACTCGCCGTGGTACCGGAAACTCAACATCTTACTCATGCAAATCCTCTCGTCTTCTGTGCGTGGACACATAGAATTTGAAAGATGTATCCCATACCTGATGGGTAGGAAACCTTTCTTGGATTCCTACATGCTAAACCTCTTTAGCACTCGGTCTATATATGTAGACTGCGAAAGACCAAGCAACCATTTCGATCTATCTTTATAGATCTTAATCCCGAGGATGTAGGTTGCTTCTCCCAAGTCATTCATGGAGAACGTCTTGGACAACCAAATTTTAACTGACTGTAAGACAAAAACATCGTTTCCTATAAGTAATATGTCATCGACATACAATACTAGGAACACGACTGCACTCCCACTAACCTTCTTGTACACACAAGGTTCGTCTGGATTTTGTAAGAAATCAAACTTTTTGATTGTCTCATCAAAATGGATATTCCAACTCCTAGATGCTTGCTTCAGTCCATATATGAACCGTCGCAATTTGCATACCTTGGTTTTATCAACCGATGTGAAACCCTCAGGATATATCATATACACATCCTCGAGTAGGTTTCCATTAAGGAAAACTATTTTCACATCCATCTGTCATATCTCATAATCATAATGAGCCACTATGGCCAAAAGCATCCGAATGGATTGAAGCATAGCAATAGGCGAATAAGTTTCGTCATAATCAACACCTTGCTTTTGACCATATCCTTTCGCCACCAATCTAGCCTTATAGGTAATCACATTACCATCCATGTCGGTTTTCTTCTTGAAAACCCACTTGCACCCTATAGGCTTTATGCCTTCAGGTGGGTCAACCAAGTTCCAAACTTGGTTTTCATACATGGAATCCATTTCCGACTTCATGGCGTTAAGCCACGTATCCCTTTCTGAACTTTTCAGAACTTCTTTATAACTGGTAGGCTCCTCATCATCAATGAGTGACACGTCGTTCGATTCACTTACGAGAAATCCATATCTCTCAGGAATATTGCGTGTTCTACCAGATCTACGAAGATGTGGTGTCTCAATAGGTCCAGCCGATGGCTCATCACTATGAGTTATTGGTTGTGGTGCTTCACCAGGTGTCTCATCCATGTCTATTTGAGTCTCTCGAGCCTCCTCAAGCTTAATGACACTCCCATTGTTTTCTTGTAAGAGAAACTCTTTCTCTAGAAACACAGCATGCCTTGAAACAAACATATTTTGTTCCACAGGATGATAGAATTGGTAATCCCTTGTTTCCTTAGGGTATCAAATAAATAGACATTTATCAGACTTAGCATCCAATTTGTCTGATACAGTCCGCTTAACATAAGCAGGACAACCACATAACTTTAAGTAAGATACATGAGATTTCTTACTATTCCATATCTCATATAGAGTAGTTGAGACTACCTTGGTTGGCATTCTGTTTAACAAGTAAATAGTTGTCTGAAGTACATAACCCCAAAAGGACTTGGGAAGATTCGCATGATTCATCATTGACCTGACCATGTCCAACAAGGTTCGATTATGCCTCTCAGATACACCATTATGCTGCGGTGTATATGGCGGAGTCCATTGAGACAATATACCATTATCTCTTAGATAATCTAGAAACTCTTGACTTAAGTATTCACCACCTCGATCCGATCGAAGTATTTTAATACTCTTGTCATGTTGTTTCTCTACCTCATTTCTAAATTCTTTGAACCTTTCAAAGGCTTTAGACTTGTATTTCATCAAGAACATATACCCAAACCATGAGTGATCATCGGTGAAGGTAATGAAGTAGCTATAGCCTCCTAAAGCTTGAGTTGACATAGGTCCACATACATCAGTATGTATTAGACCTAGAAACTCTTCCACCCGTTCACCTTTTCTAGTAAAAGGTAACTTAGTCATCTTGCCTTTTAAGCATGATTCGCATGTATCATATGAATCCAATTCAAACGGTTCTAGAATTCCACATCGGTGTAATTCGAACATGCGTTTCTTGTTTGCATGGCCAAGACGACAATGCCACATATAGGAGTCTAATTGATTATCCTTTCGAGCACACTTGTTGCTTGCTTCGATATTGAAAATGTCACTGGATACGTCCAACGTATAAATACTATTGCTCAAAGTTCCTATCCCATAAAGTGTTGGGTTTTTCGAGCAGCAAAATCGCTTTTTGTGTTGCGGAAACCTCGGAAGCCCCGGCCACGGATTCGTGCGAAGTATAAAAAATAAAACTAACATGTATGTGTCTAATACCTTTAGATCTACTCTAGATCTACATGATAAGAAGTTACCCTTAAAGCGATGCCATTCGCTTATCCCGCTCGTCCAAATGGATTGCCGAAACTCGAGAGTGTCAAGTGCACACTCCTCTATTGGTATCCACATAAGCAATAGGTCGAGCAAAGACAATCTTGAGTGTGCTAGCACTCCTTGAAGGTCTCGACAATAGAGGTTTTGGGAGAGCAAGAGAGGAAGAGAACCAAGGAAGAAAATGATCCAAGAAAGAAGAAGATGGAGTTAGAGTAACTCACAAAATGAATTCCATCTAATGGAATAAGTGGTTGGCCAGTTCATGGAAAGGGGGGGGGGGGTTACATGCATGCATGTAACTCCAAGAGCCAATGTCTCTTGGTCTCTCTTATGAGGTGGCACCACTTGATAAGTCAATGATGATGTGGAGCATCATCATTGGTCGGTCATGCCAAGTCATCATCATGATATGGCATTTGGTCAAGTCAAACTTGACCTTTCATATTCTCTCTCAAGTCAAGTCAAACTTGACCTCTTATCTCCCATGGTTAATCAAATCCAACCACTTGATTCAAGTCAATTTGATTTAATGAATCTCTATTCATTAATTTAAATTAACTAAATGAATCAAATCTAAATTAGACTCATTCAACACTTGAATCAACTTGAGTCTAACTCAATTAGTCTAATTTGGATTACTCTTAATCAAATTTGGTTCATCACATGAACCTAATCCTCATGGTTCATCATATGAACCTAATCTCCATCTAATTGCCCTTTGTGTGTGACCCTATAGGTTCTTGTAACGTTGGCAATGTCCCTAAACCGATTTAGGAACATAAGCAATGAGCGGTATCTAGCAACACATCATTGCTACCCAAGTTACAAGAATATTGAGCTCCAACATCACCTTTGTGACTACTAATTGTGACTATCACAATTTGTGACAATGTCTCTCTATCCTTGACATCTAGATTGACCAATTGAGGCATAGACCGTGTCATCCTTGGTACAATCTATATCTTGAACTCCAAGTAGACTCACTCTAATCAAATGAGCTCAATATCTCATATTAACTCATTCGGGCATGACCATGCACTTCGTGGTCTCACTCTATCAAGAATATCGATGTCACCCCCGTCATATAGGAGGGATAGATCTCATCTACATCACTCACATCCCTCCGCATAATTTGTTACATACCCAGTAATCGCCTTTATAGTCCACCCATTTACGGGTGACGTTTGACGAAGCCAAAGTATGCAACTCCTTAAGTAGGGAACCATGGTGACTTCAGGTCTAAGGACTAATAGTCATACTAATAGCCACATGAGAAAGTATATGACACTCATATAACGATCCATGATACTTTATCATGGCGGGTCATTCAGTATACATTCTCCAATGCATACCCATATGTCAACTTGATATCTCATATCCATGACTTGTGAGATCAAGTCATCATGTTGACCTACATGCTAGTCTCTACGCATTAACATTGTCCCTGAATGTTAATACTTGACTAGGAATGATTAAGAGTAGTGTTCTCTATATCATCTCATTATCGATTCAACCAATCGATTGATATAGATAAGAACCTACTACTCAATGACGTTATTATATTTAGTTATTTGGCACCAATACAAGTAAATATAATAACCATGCCTTTATGAATAGGAATATGATACAATAAAGTCCATACAACAATCATCACATGATTGGCTCTAGGGCTTTCACTAACAATCTCCCACTAGCACTAGTGTCAATCACCATAGTATCTAATACCCAATGACCTAGTGTGACTATCATGTTTTTTCTGTGCCAAAGCCTTGGTCAAGGGATCTGCGATGTTAGCCTCTGTGGGTACTCTACAAATCTTCACATCTCCTCTATCGATAATCTCTCGAATGAGATGGAAGCACCGATATATTCGGCCTCTATTATAGAATCAGCAACTGTGTCTTGCTTGGAACTCTTCCAGCTCACAGCGCCACCATTCAAGCAAAACACGGACCCTGACTGTGATCTATAATCATTCTGGTCCGTTTGGAAGTTGGCATCGCTATAACCCTTTACAGCTAGCTCCTCATCGCCTTCAAATATCAAGAAATATTCTTTAGTCCTTCTCAAGTACTTAAGAATATTCTTGACTGCTATCCAGTGATGCTCACCTGGATCTGACTGGTATCTACTCCTCATGCTCAAAGCATACGAGACATCAGGACGAGAACACAGCATGACGTACATGATAGATCCTATAGCAGATGCGTAAGGGATCTTATCCATGCGGTCTCTCTCCTCTCTAGAAGAGGGACTTTGAGTCTTCGAAAGACTCACACCATGTGATATCGGCAGAAGTCCCTTCTTGGAATTCTACATGGCAAACCGTAGTAATACCGTGTCAATGTATGTACTCTGACTTAGGCCAAGCAATCTCTTAGATCTATTTCTATGGATCTTGATGCCTAGAATGTTAGTAATATATGAGAGATGTCCTAAGACAATCGCCTTATGTATGAACCATTTATATGATAAATGAAGATTCACTATTTGAGTATACATGTTTCATGTATTTGATTGGATCTTAAACTCATTTACTGAATGTCCACGATGCGATTCACAGCATGAGAGAATTTGTGATTGGATCACAACTAGTGAGTATCTCTACATGTGTAATTGTGATGTATCGGAATTATCCCTAGTCGATGAATTGATGGATTTGGACACCATCAATTCTGTCGAGACTAGCACGAGGTATACTCCTTGGTGTATCCAAGCAGCTGATTCTCACTGGCTGGAGACATTGTGATGTCCGGAGTTAATCGTGGATGCTAGTTATGGTAACTAGTTCATTGGAGTGACCAGCCGTAAGACTTTATATGGTTCTCTGCATATATAGATATGTCAATGAAGTTCTTACTGTGGCTTAAGTGCGATGTTCCTTTGACTTGCGGTATTCAAGTCATCTTGATCATGGAGACTTATGCTTTGACATCTTAAGCAAACATCTCTGAGGAGATGTGGACCCGGGATGATTGGGTATAATGTTGGGTTTTTCCGAGCCGCAAAAACCGCTTTTTGCGTTGCGGAAACCTCGGAAGCCCCGGCCACGGATCCGTGCGAAGTATAAAAATTATAATTACATGTATGTGCTTACAAAAATCCTAGATCTACCTTAGATCTAAGAGGTTAGAACGTTACCCTCGTAGCGACGCCCTTCGCTTATCCCGCTCGTCCAAAAGTCCGCCGGAACTCGAGAGTGTCAAGTGCACACTCCTCTATGGTATCCACACAAGCAATAGGTGGAGAAAAAGACACTTGAGTGTGCTAGCACTCCTCTATGGTGTCTCGGCAAGATGAGGTTGGAGAGGGAGAGCTTGAGAGGAAAAATTCCAAGGAAGAAGATGAAGTAATGGAGAGTTACTCACAAAATGAATTTCACCCATGAAACCCCTAAAGTGTTGGCCGCCACATTATTGAGAGGGAGGTTACATGCATGCATGTAACTCCCATGACCCTTGGTCTCCCTCATGATGTGGCACCAATTGACCAAGTCAATGATGATGTGGAGCACCATCATTGGCCGGCCATGCCTAGTCATCATCATGACATGACATTTGGTCAAGTCAAACTTGACTTTTCATCTTCCCTCTCAAGTCAAGTCAAACTTGACCTCTAATCTCCCATGGTTGATCAAATCTAACCACTTGACTCAAGTCAATTTAATTTAATGAATCTCTATTCATTAATTTAAATTGATTTGATGAATCAAATCTCAATTAGACTCATTCAACACTTGAATCAACTTGAGTCTAACTCAATTAGTCTAATTTGGATTACTCTTAATCCAATTTGGTTCATCCCATGAACCTAATCCTCATGGTTCATCATATGAACCTAATCTCCATCTAATTGCTCTTATGTGTGTGACCTATAGGTTCTTGTAACGCTGGCAATGTCCTAAACCGATTTAGGAACATAAGCAATGAGCGGTATCTAGCAACACATCATTGCTACCCAAGTTACAAGAATGTTGAGCTCCAACATCACCTTTGTGACTACTAATTGTGACTCTCACAATATGTGACAATGTCCTCTATCCTTGACATCTAGATTGACCAATCGAGGCATAGACCGTGTCATCCTCACAATCTAAATCTTGAACTCCAAGTAGACTCACTCTAATCAAATGAGCTCAATATCTCATATTGACTCATTTGGGCATAACCATACGCACTTCGTGGTCTCACTCTATCAAGAATATCGATGTCACCCCGTCATATAGGAGGATAGATCCCATCTACATCACTCACATCCTCCTCGCATAATTAGATTACATACCCGATGTCGCCTTTATAGTCCACCCATTTACGGGTGGCGTTTGTGAAAGCCAAAGTATGCAACTCCTTATGTAGGGAACCATGGTGACTTGTCTAAGGACTAATAGTCATACTAATAGCCACATGAGAAAGTATATGACACTCATATAACGATCCATGATACTTTCTCATGGCGGGTCATTCAAGATACATTCTCAATGCATACCCATGTGTCAACTTGATATCTCATATCCATGACTTGTGAGATCAAGTCATCTTGTTGACCTACATGCTAGTCTCTCTACGCATTAACATTATCCTGAATGTTAATACTCTAGGAATGATTAAGAGTAGTGTTCTCTATATCATCTCATTATCGATTCAACCAATCGATTGATATAGATAAGAACCTACTACTCAAGGACATTATTATATTTAGTTATTTGGCACCAATACAAGTAAATATAATAACCATGCCTTTATAAATAGGAATATGATACAATAAAGTCCATACAACAATCATCACATGATTGGCTCTAGGGCTTTCACTAACAATCTCCCACTAGCACTAGTGCCAATCACCGTAGTATCTAATACCCAATGACCTAGTGTGACCATCATGCTTTTTCTGTGCCAAAGCTTTGGTCAAGGGATCTGCGATGTTAGCCTCTGTGGGTACTCTGCAAATCTTCACATCTCCTCTATCGATGATCTCTCGAATGAGATGGAAGCGCCGTAGTATGTGTTTGGTCCGCTGGTGTGAGCGAGGTTCCTTAGCCTGTGCAATCGCTCCATTGTTGTCACAATAGAGCTCTATAGGATCTGCAATGCTAGGAACCACCCCAAGCTCAGTAATGAACTTTCGGATCCAAACTGCCTCCTTTGCTGCCTCAGATGCAGCGATATACTCGGCCTCTATTGTAGAATCAAGAATCGTGTCTCGCGAACTCTTCCACTCAGCCACCATTCAAGCAAAACACGAACCACATGCGATCTGTAATCATCTCGCCGCTTGAAGCCGCATCGTAACCCTTACTGACTAGCTCCTCATCGCCTCCAAATATCAAGAAATATTCTTTAGTCCTTCTTAAGTACTTAAGAATATTCTTGACTGCTATCCAGTGACGCTCACCTGGATCTGACTGGTATCTACTCGTCATGCTCAAGGCATACGAGACATCAGGACGAGTACACAGCATGGCGTACATGATAGATCCTATAGCAGATGCGTAAGGGATCTTATCCATGCGGTCTCTCTCCTCTCTAGAAGAGGGACTTTGAGTCTTCGAAAGACTCACACCATGTGACATCGGCAGAAGTCCTTTCTTGGAATTCTGCATGGCAAACCGAAGTAATACCGTGTCAATGTATGTACTCTGACTTAGGCCAAGCAATCTCTTAGATCTATCTCTATAGATCTCGATGCCTAGAATACAGGCTGCTTTACCTAAGTCCTTCATTGAGAAGCACGTCCCCAGCCAAGTCTTCACAGACTGTAGCGAAGGGATGTCATTCCCAATGAGTAGTATGTCATCCACATACAGTACAAGGAACACAACTGTGTTCCCATTAACCCTCTTGTAGACACAGGGTTCATCTTCATTCTTGATGAAACCAAACTGTTTGATCGCATCATCGAATCGAAGATTCCAGCTCCGAGAAGCTTGCTTTAGCCCATAAATGGACCTTTGTGTTGGTGCAATCGGCCCAGGTCACGATTGACCAGAACTCGAGTTTGACTCGAGTGATGTTTTGATGGTTTGATGTGTTTTGATGTTTCGACAAAAACATATGACAATGTAATTGTCATGGTAAAGTCCAAGCATGGGTCTTGGCATGGAAAGTCCAAGTCTTGAGTACTTGGCAAATGGAAAGTCCAAGCATTGTCTTGGCAATTGAGAAGTCCAACATGTGTTGGCAAATGGAAAGTCCAAGCTTGAGTCTTGGCGTTTGAAGTCCAAGGGGATTGATATTGGCTGCGTAAAGTCCAAGCGGGAGTCTTGGCAGCATAAGTCCAATGGTTGGCGGCGTAAAGTCCAAGCGGAGTCTTGGCGGCGTAAGTCCAATGTGCCTTGGCGGTGTAGACACCGTTAGCATGACATAGCCGATGGAAGCATCTGAAGGCTAGCGCGATGGATGAACAAGTCATGGATGACTTGGAGGGATCTGAGAGGCGTGAGGCTGATGGAGATGGCTAGAAGGCTTAGGTCTAGGCTAAGGGTGGTCTAGCAAGTATGGGGGAACCATATTTGGGCTAAAACCTCATGTTTGAGGTGTGCCAGTCGACTGATGCCATGAGGCAGTCGACTGGACCGAGTCAACTAGGGTTTGACTGCGGGTTATGGCCTAGCGATCGGACCGAGATGATGGCGATTGGTGATGGCTTGAGCAATGATCGATCTTGTGATCGATCGGTCGTGCTCGTGGAATTCGGGGCACGTATGGAGTCGAGACTCGGGTCGAGTGAGTACTCCATCGCGATCGATGGTCTGATCGTCGTGATAGTTCCGTGGGACTTATCCGGTGGAACTAGCCGTTGTCTCACGACAACAGTGGCATCAGTCGACTGATGGTCTCGATCAGTCGACTGATCGACTTTTTCCAGCACAGGTTGAAGCTATATATGGAGCTCGTGGTGGAGGAAAAAGCAATGGTTCCTTGAGGCAATTTGGGGCGAGTTGTGCTCTCCAAGTGCTACTCGATCAACCAAGCGATCAAGCATTCAAAGAGCATTTGTAAAGTGTTTCCTTTACTTGTATTGCTTTGTATTTCACTATATTGCTTGTATTCATTTGATTATTGTTGTAATCATATTGTACGAGGTTTCTCCACCTCCGGATTGTTCCGAGAAGGAGTTATTTGATAGTGGTGTGTGATTGGCATCGCTAGGGCTCATTCGAGCCCGATCCGTGGAGTAGGAACCGTGCGGTTCCGAACCACATTATATACTCGTGTTAGCGTGTTGTGTTTTCATTATTGTTATTGTATTATCTATATTCATTCACAAGGCTAACAAATTTGTAGACACAACCGCGATTGAATTCCATTAATGCTAATCACCCCCCCTCTAGCGTTACAAAGGTCCTAACAAGTGGTATCAGAGCCCGGGGCTCTTCTACGGACTAACCGCCGAGAGTTGAAGAAGCTAGAGGGAAGAATATGGAATTTCAAGAAAAATTGGGTGACGACGTCAACATCCCACCTTCCTTCAACCGCGAACATTTCGCGTATTGGAAAGGTAGAATGCAATATTTTCTAATGACAAATATAGAAAATTGGTTTGCCGTGACTATAGGTTTTGATGCTCCGAGAGGAGAAAACGGCGAAATCCTCAAGATGAAGAGATGGACCGAGGAGCAACGGAAAAAATTCAAGACAACCGTTAAGGTAACAAAAATGCTAATTGATTTGATACCTAACGATATTTTGTCTAGATTAGGAAGCTATAGGGATGCCAAAGAATTGTGGAACAAGTTGATCAAGTTCCTGAAAAACCAAATCGGTCCAAGAAGATTCGGAAGAGGAGGAGACTGAAGAAGAGAGCTCATCCTCAAGTGAAAGTGAGGAATCGGGAGGAAGTGAGGAGTCAACTTCTGGATCGGAAGAGGAAATAGAAGAAGAGGAGAGACCATCTTCTACACCGGAGCAACCTCAAGAAGAAGCTTCGACATCTGGCCAAGATGAAGAAGCCCAAAGTCCAATTCCGGTCTCCACCATCGAACTAGGTAACTCAAGCAATTTAGTTTTAAATAAAAAACACATTATGTGCTTTGAGTGTAGGGAGTATGGGCATTACAAGAGCAAATGCCCAAAGAGGATCAAGAAAGCTCCACCTGCTCCAAAGGTCAAGGATGCCGGTCCCCCAACGTCTAGAAGCAAGGAGCAAGTCGTTTGCTTCAAATGCCGACAACCGGGACATTAAGTCAATGCCCAAGGGGGAAGAAGAAGGGGCAAGAAGGAGCTACACAAGTAGGGGGAGCCTCCAAGGCAAACCCTAAGGTAAAATTTGTTAATGCACCTTCAATTTCTAGGCAAAAGCATGCTTTTAATTCTCTTGCTATTGTACATGAAAAGCATGCTAGAACTAATAGACATATTTGCTTAGGTGCTAAGAATGCTCACCTTAAGAATAAGGAGAAATTTGGGACTAATGTCCCTAAAAATATTTTACCTAAGGAAAGCATTAAGAAAATAGGAGAACATCTAGGTTTTAATGCTAAGAAATCTAGACATATCCCTAGAAATAAAAATATCTCAAGAGAAAATGAAAAATTAAAAATTGAGATATTAGAAAAGGAAAATCAAGTCTTGAGGTCAAGACTTGAAAAACTAGAAAAGACCCTTAAAATTATGCAAAATCAAATGCAAGGGTCAATTGGTCAAACTTTTAGGTCATATAGTCAAAGTCAACAAGTAGGACCTAAGAGTCAAAAGTCAACCAAGGGCAAGAAAGGTTTGGGTCACAAACTTAAGCCTAAGGTAGCTTACCATAGTGTTCCATTTGACTATGAAACACTAACTAAGTCTAGGAAGACCAAGGTCAATAGGGAAGTCATCCCTAGAGTTGACCATGGTGTGTGCCTAGTGGCTAAGGTTTCTAGGAAACCTAGGGTGGCCACTAAGAAGGTTGCAAGGGGAGTTACCCCTAGTGTCAACCTAGGTAAGACCCAAATGACCAAGGCTACCAAGCCTAGGAGGGTCATTAGGAAGGTATCTAGGGAGGTTATCCCTAAGGAATACCTAATTAACCCTAGGAGCTCAAATAGGTTTTGGGTTCCTAAGAGCGTGATTAATTCACGCTAAGATGGGTTTAGGGTGTGCCAACCTTGATTGGATGGGTAGTTAACTCAACCATAATAAAGGTGGCACTTTAAGGTTACTCTCAAGGTTATGGTTACTTTGGAAATATCCTTGAGTTTTAATTTCAAAGAATTTTAGGTTGTGTCAATATAGATCTTGAAAACATGAAAATCAATAAAATTGACACTATCTAGATTTAGAGGTCATAGTGTGTACTTTTGATTATTGGCACACTTGGGAAGGTCATGTATCAAGAAATGTGTGGTTAAGATGTAAAGGTAATATCTAGAGTGATACTCAAGTGCCACACAACTTGATGTCTTGTATTCACCATGCTTCATATGTTTTACCATATGGTTGCATGAAATGAATGTCTAGGATAGATTACATCTCACAAAACAAGTCTTTTACCTTGATTGTGTATTTCAACACTTAGAAAGGGTGAGATGTTAGGTTTTGGAAATCATTGAATGTTAATGTTTGCAAAATGAAGTAAAACATTAAAATACATGAACAAATACATAAATAAAAGTATAACATCAATACATTCAAGATACAAGATCTAACGTGATAAAATGGAACAATTAAGATGATAAAATCGAGATTTTTGATTTTGAATCGAAATCGGACATCACGATCGATCATGATCGGTCGATCGATAACATCGAGTACGATACGATACGGCCATCAGTCGAGTGCTGGCTCCATAACTCGATTGATCGACCATCAGTCGACTGATGTGGTCTATCAGTCGACTGATGGTACTGTTCACCGAGGCCAAAGGTCATCAGTCGAATGCTCAACGAAAGGCGATCGATGAGCAACATCGACGATCGATGCTATCGTAGCACGTTAAAGGTTCAGCGATCGCCGCCGAGCCGACGATCGCAGCTCGTGAACCCAAGAAGTGTTAATCACCGATCGATGCTCCACATCACGATCGATCGGCTTTTAAAACGCGAACCGCTAGGGTTCGGCATTTCACGCGACGACGCTTCTTCCTCCTTCGATCTCCGATCGCGGCCCTCTCCGACCTCTTCCTTCCAAAGTCCTAGGTTGATAAGCATGCCTCTCCCTTCCTTTGTTTTGACCTATCTTGGAGCACTAGTTTACGCGATTTAGGGTTATTGTCTTTGTTCCGCTTAGGGTTCCGTATTTGAAGCTTTCCGGCGACTTTTCCGGCGATCCTCAGCAACTTTTAAGCCTTCCTTCCGACACACACATGGCAGTAACGACTCTTCTTTCCGAGCCCTAATTTTTTTTTTATTTCCATTACAATGTAGGTTTATCTAATCGCGTATTGTTGCCATTGCATTGCATATCATCTCATTACATTCATAATAGGAGAGCCCGTAGGAATGATCCATCCGAGAGTGAATCTCGGTTGTACCGTACCTATGTTGGTTAGGTACATAGATAAGAATTTTTTCGATAGGCATTGTAGTGACGTCATGGAACTCATTGCATACTACAATTTGATGAAGATTGTCTTGTGCACGCATCCAATCAATGATGATCTCATTAAAGAATTCTATCAAAACCTTAAAAAGGTAGATGACGGCCCTACATACACTACTCGCGTTGCAAAGCGCGATTTAGAGTTCACTCCTGCAATACTGCAGGAGTTTCTCGAGTGTAGGCCGTCAAATGATACCTTTATCTTCTACCCTACCATGGACTTTCCCCTACCTGAGCCTTTTGCCCATATCACTATGGAGTCCATGCATGAGCGCATTTTTGGTTATCCACGTCCACCGGCCCAAAACCTATTTTCTATCACTGAAGAAATGCGACCGACAATGTCCTTTATAAGGTCATTGTTGGGTGTTTTCGCCCATTGTCACTCGAGTCCGCTAAGATTCGGCCTCCTCATCTTTTTCTTCTATATGCCATGCGTCTTCAGT
Source organism: Wurfbainia villosa (assembly GCA_025175895.1). Classification (NCBI taxonomy): domain Eukaryota; kingdom Viridiplantae; phylum Streptophyta; class Magnoliopsida; order Zingiberales; family Zingiberaceae; genus Wurfbainia; species Wurfbainia villosa. Next base: position 26,762,044 of record CM046000.1, on the reverse strand, counting down.
TAGACATAAACTTTGCATTGAACATCTTCCATTGCATTGTGCACTTCACTTCCCCTGTACAAGGGAAAGTGCATATGCCATTTGGACATATCATCACAGCATGGCTCGACTCAGTAGGCATTAACATCCATAGGGCTCTGCGGCGGCTATCTAAGTGTACGATCAGATATCGACCAGAACTTCTCCTTAGCAAAGCTACGGATGGGCGCTGGACAGATGGAGTTGGCGCCACGACCACCCAGGGTGCACAGACAGCCTCCTCCGCCGCCCAGAGATGCAGTAGAGGACGACGAGGATGCGGACACCTCTGATGAGGATGACCAGATGCCGGCAGACACATCAGCGTCGTCCATCGATTCGCCGTGGCCTACCGAGTCCGATTTGAGGATTATCGCCATGGCCGACTCGGTCGACAGTTATCGCGTGCCAGGCAGCTTTTGGCACACGTCTCGATAGGATGGAGGAGACCCAGGTCCGCATAGAGCAGCATCAGCGCGATATGCTAGAGATGATGCGGGCCTGGACTCTGAGTCAGCAGCAACCTCCATTGCCACCTCCTGCGGACGATTAGAGGATATTGTTTTTTTTTTGTGGTTGTAAATGTTTGTAGTAAGATTGAGCTTAGCCAATCTTCTTTTTGATTGTAAAAGACAAATTTAAGTTTAAATGAAATCCTTATTTCTGAAAAATCTTGCGTGTATAATTGTATTGCTACCATATGCCATGTCATGACATCATGTTTATTCTTAATCATTTTATATGTCATGATTATGCTTTAGAATTAAGGATAAATGTCATGTGTCTTTTAGATCTCATCTTATGCCATGACATCATGATCATTGGCCACGTTTTAATAACACTATTATTTATGCCATGATCATACATTCATGCATTAACTTGATTAAAACTGATTTAAGGACTATGGCATGACTTGAAGTCCCAGTTATAAGGGAATCAAGTAGGGTTGCCTAGTAAAATGCATGAAACCCTAGTTTAGGGTGAACAAAACCCACATCTCACATTCAATTGACATGTATGTGTATTTATACACCTTAGATACATGTGGGATGCTAGGATATGAGTTAAGTTCTATTCATTCATATACAAATATGGAACTAAAACTCATCTAATTTTAATAGTGGATCTTTGGGAAAGTTTGTGTACAAGTCATGTGCATAGAGCCCAAGGAATATGATCCAAAATAAGGTTTTGAAAACATTTTAAAATCATTTTGAAAAACCTTGGTGAAGTCTATCTTTTGATAGCAATCACCATTGATGAAGTTGATACAAAGTAGGGCCAAAACATTTAAAATTTCAATGGTTTTGAAATTTGTGCCAATTTCAATATTTAATGGGTAAAATAATTTTCAAATATTTTTCACCCATTGTATTGTCGTAAGTATTATACGATCAAATTTCGTGATTTTTCGATAAACGATAATTATTTATGATTTTTTGAAATTATTTCATTTAATCAAAATCGGATTTTAAGATTCGATCGCTCTTGGGTGGCGATCGATGTATGGCAATGATCGTTATCTGACAGAGTCGACTGCCAAGGCTGATTTTGGGTTGACAAGGTTTGTTTAACCTGATTTCAGCTATGGTTAAAGTCCCTAATCACTCCTAACCCTAGGATATGCTTTGGGAAGCATTATAAAGGGTGAAAATCCATTGGATATGGATTAGAAAAATTGTTTAGGGTTTGTATCAATGTTAAGGTGTTGGAAAGTTCAATGTTGAATTTCTAACCTTAATTTTGATTGTTTAGAGTTCCTATTGGCTTAGGGACTACCCAAGGACATTGTTGGTGCAATGGTCAAGGGGGAGCAAGCCTTTAGGGGGAGGTATCCATCTTGGGATGATGGATGTGTTTTTCTCCTTGAAAAGGAGAAGTTATGAGAATGTATCATCAATTGGGAAATTGATGAGTTTTGATACCCAATTTGGAAATTGGGAGAGTGAATAGGATTGCCTCTCTTGAGTGATATGGGACTTATCACTAGGAAGATTGTAGGCATCCTAGGTATTTTTGGATCAAGGGGGAGATTGTAAGATCTCATTGGGACATGAGACATTGACCTCCTTGGAGTGATAACTTTTTGCTATTTGTCAAAGGGGAGAATGTTTGGAGAATGTTTGGGGAGAACATTCCGGGAGAAAACATTTTGGAGAATGTTTTAAGATTACCAATTTGGGATAATTGGTAAGGGAATTGAGTTAATGTTCTAACTCTACTGTTTTGTGTGGTTTTTGTCAAACATCAAAAAGGGGGAGATTGTTGGTGCAATCGGCCCAGGTCACGATTGACCAGAACTCGAGTTTGACTCGAGTGATGTTTTGATGGTTTGATGTGTTTTGATGTTTCGACAAAAACATATGACAATGTAATTGTCATGGTAAAGTCCAAGCATGGGTCTTGGCATGGAAAGTCCAAGTCTTGAGTACTTGGCAAATGGAAAGTCCAAGCATTGTCTTGGCAATTGAGAAGTCCAACATGTGTTGGCAAATGGAAAGTCCAAGCTTGAGTCTTGGCGTTTGAAGTCCAAGGGGATTGATATTGGCTGCGTAAAGTCCAAGCGGGAGTCTTGGCAGCATAAGTCCAATGGTTGGCGGCGTAAAGTCCAAGCGGAGTCTTGGCGGCGTAAGTCCAATGTGCCTTGGCGGTGTAGACACCGTTAGCATGACATAGCCGATGGAAGCATCTGAAGGCTAGCGCGATGGATGAACAAGTCATGGATGACTTGGAGGGATCTGAGAGGCGTGAGGCTGATGGAGATGGCTAGAAGGCTTAGGTCTAGGCTAAGGGTGGTCTAGCAAGTATGGGGGAACCATATTTGGGCTAAAACCTCATGTTTGAGGTGTGCCAGTCGACTGATGCCATGAGGCAGTCGACTGGACCGAGTCAACTAGGGTTTGACTGCGGGTTATGGCCTAGCAGTCGATCGATGATGATGGCAATCGACTAATCGCAATGATCGATCTTGTGATCACCGACCGGTGCTCGTGAATTTGGGCGCAGAATCGGAGTCGACTGACCGTCGAGTGAGTACTCCATCACCGATCGATGGTCACAATCACGATCGATAGTAGTTCCGCTGGACTTATCCGTGGAACTAGCCGTTGTCTCACGACAACGTGGCATCGACCGACCGATGGTCTCGACGATCGGATCGATCGACTTTTCCAAAGACAGTTGAAGCTATATATGGAGCTCGTGGTGGAGGAAAAGCAATGGTTCCTTGAGGCAATTTGGGGCGAGTCTGTAACTGTATTCCAAGTCTCCTCGATCAACCAAGCGATCAAGCATTCAAAGAGCATTTGTAAAGTGTTTCCTTTACTTGTATTGCTTTGTATTTCACTATATTGCTTGTATTCATTTGATTATTGTTGTAATCATATTGTACGAGGTTTCTCCACCTCCGGATTGTTCCGAGAAGGAGTTATTTGATAGTGGTGTGTGATTGGCATCGCTAGGGCTCATTCGAGCCCGATCCGTGGAGTAGGAACCGTGCGGTTCCGAACCACGTTATATACTCGTGTTAGCGTGTTGTGTTTTCATTATTGTTATTGTATTATCTATATTCCGCTGCGCTAACGAATTTGTAGACACAACCGCGATTGAATTCCATTAACGCTAATCACCCCCCCTCTAGCGTTACAAAGGTCCTAACACTTTGCAGCTTGCATACCTTCCCAGTATGCTGTGGATCTACAAAACCCTCAGGTTGTGTCATGTACACATCCTCGAGTAAGTTTCCATTCAGAAATGCGGTTTTGACATCCATCTGCCAGATCTCATAATCGTGGTATGCTACAATAGCAAGCAAGATCCGAATGGACTTAAACATCGCCACTGGAGAAAAGGTTTCATCATAGTCAATACCATGAATTTGCTTGAAACCTTTAGCCACCAATCGGCCCTTATAGGTATGCGTAAGTCCATCCATGTCAGTCTTTCTCCTAAATACCCACTTACACCCAATGGGTTTGACCCCTTCAGGTGGATCAACCAAAGTCCATACTTGGTTAGTGTACATGGATTCCATCTCGGATCTCATGGCGTCTAGCCATTTCTCAGAATCTGGGCTCATCACAGCTTCCTGATAGGAGGTAGGCTCATTCTCAATGAGCATAACGTCATCATGGTCAGACAAGAGAAATGAGTATCTCTCAGGCTGACGACGTACCCTATCAGACCTGCGAAGAGGTAGGTCTACTTGAACAGGTGGTTGTTCCACAACTCTTTGTGCAACAACCTCATCACCCACAACACTTTGTGGTTCCTGTTCAACCTCCATCAAGGCCTCAGTGCTATGGTCCTTATCTTGAATTTCTTCAAGATCGAAGGTACTCCCACTAGTTTTTCTAGAAACAAAATCCCTTTCTAGAAAAACCCAGTCTTTGCCACAAACACTTTGTGCTGACTGGGAATGTAGAAGTAATATCCCTTTGTTTCCTTGGGATATCCAACAAAATAGCACCTATCGGATTTGGGTCCCAGTTTGTCTGAGACTTGACGTCGAACGTAAGCCTCACAACCCCAAATCCTCATAAAAGACATCTTGGGATTTTTCCATGTCCATATCGTATATGGTGTCTTTACCACAGCCTTGGATGGTACACGGTTAAGGGTAAAGGCTGCTGTGTCCAGAGCATATCCCCAAAAGGATATAGGAAGATCTGTGTGACTTATCATAGATCGTACCATATCCAATAGGGTACGATTCCTCCTTTCGGATACACCATTCCACTGTGGTGTTCCAGGAGGAGTGAGTTGGGATAGAATCCCACACTCAGCTAGATAGTCACGAAACTCATGGCTAAGGTATTCACCACCTCGATCTGATCGAAGTATCTTAATACTCTTGCCAAGCTGGTTTTGTACTTCATTCTTGAATTCTTTGAACTTTTCAAAGGATTCAGATTTTATGTGTCATAAGATACACATAACCATATCTACTGAAGTCATCAGTAAATGTAATGAAGTACCTGTAACCACCTCTAGCAGCAACATTGAAAGGACCACATACATCACTATGTATAAGTCCTAACAAATCTGTTGCTCTTTCGCTATGTCCACTAACGGGAGTCTTGGTCATCTTGCCTAAAAGGAAAGACTCGCATGTCTCATATGATTCAAAATCAAATGAGTCTAGCAGCCCATCCTTTTGGAGCTGAGATAAGCGACTCTCATTTATGTGACCTAAGCGACAATGCCAGAGATAAGTTTGGTTCAACTCATTTGACTTGAACCTCTTGGTACTTATGTTATAGATAGGGCTCTCTAAGTCTAGAAAGTAGAGTCCGTTCATTAGAGGTGCACTACAATAGAACATATCATTTAAATAAACTGAACAACATTTGTTCTTTATTATAAATGAAAATCCTTTCTTGTCCAAAAAAGAAACTGAAATGATGTTCTTAGTTAAGGCAGGCACATAACAACATTCATCTAATTCTAGTACAAGCCCAGAGGGCAGAGATAGATCATAAGTTCCTACAGCAACAGCAGCAACCCTTGCTCCATTGCCTACTCGTAGGTCCACCTCGTCCTTTGTCAATGCCTTGCTATTTCTTAGCCCCTGCACATTGGTACAAATGTGAGATGCACATCCGGTATCTAATACCCATGATGAAGAAATAGATAGATTGACTTCTATAACATTTATACCTGAAGTAGAAGTCTCACTTCTCTTCTTCTTAAGATCTTCCAGGTATGCCTTGCAGTTACGCTTCCAGTGTCCTGCTTCCTTGCAGAAAAAGCAAGCCCCTTCCTTGGCTACCCCTCCTTTGGGTTTAAGTTCTTTGCCTTTGCCCTTGGCTTGGGACTTTCCCTTACCTTTAGGCTTGCCCTTGCCTTTCTTCTTCTGCACCATCAAAATGGTGTCAGATTTACCCTTCTTAAGGTTAAGCTCTGCAGTTCTCAACATGCTGAGCATTTCAGGCAATGGCTTATCAATTTCATTCATGTTATAATTCATGACAAATTGATTGAAGGCTTGTGGCAAAGATTGTAAGATCAAGTCTGTGGCTAGCTCTTGGCCAAGTGGGAATCCCAGCCTTTGTAGGTTTTCTACGTACCCAATCATCTTGAGTACATATGTACCTCAGAGTCCCTTCTTGCATTTTGGACCCAAATAATGCCTTAGAGACTTCATATCTCTCATGCCTAGCTTGTCCTTGATATAGTTGAAGATGTCCAACCATATCATAAGCATTCATGAACTCGTGTTGCTTCAAGCTCGAGTTCATGGTCGCGAGCATTAGACATGACACATCTAATGCATCATCTTGATGCTTCTTGTAAGCATCTTTGTCACCGCAAGGCATTGGCGGAGGTGCCTCCTAATGGGCTCGCCCAGACGATACTTCCTTTCTTGGGTGATAACAATTCTCATGTTACTGTACCAGTCTAGGAAATTTTCTCCATTGAGCTTGTACTTCTCAAGGACAGATCGCAGAGAGAGAGTGTTAGTGTTTATACATAGTTATCTACAACATACAATGCAGAGAATTAATATCATATTCCTTTTATCATTTAATTAGGCCTTTAATCAAATGATGCTCCCACTAAATTATAGGAATTTTGTAGAATCGAGTTATGGATGTGGTCAAACCACTTTTACTAGATTCATACAAACTAGCTATAATTCTTGGACAAGATCCACATCATACTAAGCCTTGAGTTAGCTTTGGCTAAATCGCCCAAGACTTAAATGCGATCGGTGGGTAACACATTACCGATTACATCTCTATGCAACTCTTGTTTATAGGATTAAGACCCACATTTACAAAAGACCTTGAGTTAGCTTTGGCTAAATCGCCCAAGATTTAGTGTAAATGCGATCTTAACCTATCTTTCCAACGATTGGAATATGCCTATAGTTCTACTCGATCCAATTGAGTTAACTAGTTTTGCTCAATCTAATTGAGCTTACTCTAACCCGAGTCGTGATAGGCGGGACCAAGATTGTCCCTCCGCACCCTACCAAGATAATATGTGTTGCTCTGCTTTGGCAGATTCAACAATGACAAATGATCGAGGTAGTGATGGGTATCAAGGCTCGGTAGGCATTTTCGAGTTGATTCGATTATGATCTAATCTAATCGTAATGTGTATCTTATACGCATTTAGGCCTTTATTATCCTATATTAGCATGCATCATATACATACATTAATTATTCTACTAGCATGCATCACATACATACAAGCAAAAATCAATTAAATATATATATATATATATCAACATATATATATATATATAATTAAATGTGATATAGTCATGGCCTTACTACGATCTTCTCAAGCCAATGAGAAGATCGGACGGTCTACCTAAGGCAAGCGCTCCTTTGACCGCCATGTGTCGTCGTCACCCTTCTCGTAAGCTCGTCTTCAAGTGGACTTTCCACCGCTCCATTTTTGTACATTACAAATACGAAACTCGAGTTACATTCGAGTCTAAAACTATTTACAACTAGAATATTAAAAGAATAGGTGGGACGCGTAGGTCGCAAACACTTTACAACACGCACAACCACAAAACGACACGCAGGCCGTATTATGAATTACAACACACATAATCCAATCCAATTGGGTTATTGGGCCATGACAATCACAGAATTATACATAATTCTAAATTATGTATTTTTACAGAAATTTCTATAATTTTTCCTAATTTATTTCAAATTTATGAGTCAACTCTCCGTAACGGTCCCGCTAAGCGGTTTCCGCGATCAAGGGACATGGCCCTTTCGGGATAGGGCAGCGCCCTACCGCAAAAATAAACTTCGCGAGTGTCCCTACATGATCTTACAGCGACTTAAGTCGCTGTCCCAAAACCTAAAGCGAGAACTCACGATTCGAGAGTTTTTCTCGATGGTTGAAGCTCACGAGTGTCCCAACACTGCTGCTTCGACTCTACGAGAAAAATACCCAAAAATTCTATAAAATAAGAAAATTTACAGAAACATATAAATCTGTAATTTTTATATCAAAAATAAAAACTACAAAAACGAAACACAAACATGCTTCGCACGTGGCTCTGATACCATCAAGTTTTTTTCCGAGCCGCAAAACCGCTTTTTGCGCTATGGAAACCTCTAAGCCCCGCCACGGATCCGCGCGTATAAAAATTATAATTACATGTATGTGCTTACAAAAATCCTAGATCTACCTTAGATCTAAGAGGTTAGAACGTTACCCTCGTAGCGGCGCCTTCGCTTCGCATCCCGCCGTCCAAAAGTCCGTGAACTCGAGAGTGTCAAGTGCACACTCCTCTATGGTATCCACACAAGCAATAGGTGGAGAAAAAGACACTTGAGTGTGCTAGCACTCCTCTATGGTGTCTCGGCAAGATGAGGTTGGAGAGGGAGAGCTGGAGAGGACAAATTCCAAGGAAGAAGATGAAGTAATGGAGAGTTACACACAAAATGAATTTCACCCATGAAACCCCTAAAGTGTTGGCGGCCACATTATGGAGAGGGGGTTACATGCATGCATGTAACTCCCATGACCCTTGGTCTCCTCATGATGTGGCACCACTGACAAGTCAATGATGATGTGGAGCACCATCATTGGCCGGCCATGCCTAGTCATCATCATGACATGGCATTTGGTCAAGTCAAACTTGACTTTCATCTTCCTCTCAAGTCAAGTCAAACTTGACCTCTAAGATTACGTATTGCTACTCAAATCTAACCATGACTCAAGTCAATTTAATATAATGAATCTCTATTCATTAATTTAAATTGATTTGATGAATCAAATCTCAATTAGACTCATTCAACACTTGAATCAACTTGAGTCTAACTCAATTAGTCTAATTTGGATTACTCTTAATCCAATTTGGTTCATCCATGAACCTAATCCTCATGGTTCATCATATGAACCTAATCTCCATCTAATTGCTCTTATGTGTGTGACCCTATAGGTTCTTGTAGCGTTGGCAATGTCCCTAAACCGATTTAGGAACATAAGCGATAGCGGTATCTAGCAACACATCATTGCTACCCAAGTTACAAGAATGTTGAGCTCCAACATCACCTTTGTGACTACTAATTGTGACTCTCACAATATGTGACAATGTCCCTCTATCCTTGACATCTAGATTGACCAATCGAGGCATAGACCGTGTCATCCTCGGTACAATCTAAATCTTGAACTCAGTAGACTCACTCTAATCAAATGAGCTCAATATCTCATATTGACTCATTTGGGCATGGCCATGCACTTCGTGGTCTCACTCTATCAAGAATATCGATGTCACCCCCGTCATATAGGAGGGATAGATCCCATCTACATCACTCACATCCCTCTGCATAATTAGTTACATACCCGATGTCGCCTTTATAGTCCACCCATTTACGGGTGGCGTTTGTGAAGCCAAAGTATGCAACTCCTTATGTAGGGAACCATGGTGACTTCAGGTCTAAGGACTAATAGTCATACTAATAGCCACATGAGAAAGTATATGACACTCATATAACGATCCATGATACTTTCTCATGGCGGGTCATTCAGTATACATTCTCCAATGCATACCCATGTGTCAACTTGATATCTCATATCCATGACTTGTGAGATCAAGTCATCTTGTTGACCTACATGCTAGTCTCTACGCATTAACATTGTCCACAGATGTTAATACTCGACTAGGAATGATTAAGAGTAGTGTTCTCTATATCATCTCATTATCGATTCAACCAATCGATTGATATAGATAAGAACCTACTACTCAAGGACATTATTATATTTAGTTATTTGGCACCAATACAAGTAAATATAATAACCATGCCTTTATAAATAGGAATATGATACAATAAAGTCCATACAACAATCATCACATGATTGGCTCTAGGGCTTTCACTAACATATAAGTCGAAGTGATCGAAGATGTTTGAATAGCCTATAAAGGATTCACCACTCCTTGCGAGGAGATGTATACCCATGGCCTCTCGTCGGATTGTTACTAAAGTCTTTGGCCAAAGCATTACATGTTTAGAGTAAGGTACTCTTTGATACATGTGGAGTAACTAGAATTCGTAGGACGAGGAAATAATACTTGGGCTAGGTGTGACGTAGTCAGCCTAGTGGGGACTGACACAATAGACCATGTCCTGAACCAAGTGGGTATAAGATGAGTGAAGGGAATGGGGCACGATTCATTCGAGTCTTGAAGGGTTTGAAATAGTTCTGGATCAACCGTTGATCTTTTCGGTTAATTGGGGATCATGATGTACTACTAGGTGCCACTCATGATCGTTCTATAATTAATGGTTAATTATAGACGACCAACATAAACCGAGAACCTATTTGGTCACATGCACAACGAGCGTAATCCAAAGGATTTAAAAACGAGCTTGAGAATGAGATTCTCAGACCGAGAGAAACTAGGTTTGGTTGGACAAAACATAAAGCGAGCATGAAATCGTTTCAGTCGCAATGGAAGCGTGGATGGGCCGAGTCTTATGAAGACGTAATGGATGAAACAAAATGGTTTGGTTCTAATCCAAGGGATAAGAATAAACCAAAGGGTTTGATTTATTTTAAACGAATGAACCAAAAGTTGGTTCGGTTCGTTTTAACTTAAAATAAACCATCATGGTTTGGTTTATTTTAACTTATCTTAATGGAGCGGGTTAACGGGCCTAATGGTTATGATCCAATAACCATTAAGAGAATTAGTTCTCTATAAAAGAGGGCTTAATGGATAATTAAGCCCTAATTAGAAGAGCCCTAAACCTAGTTGCCGCCCAACCCCATTGAAGGAGTTGCCGCCCAAGCTCCTTGGCCGCCCAACCCCTTGTGTCGGCGTCCAGCTCCTTGCCGGCGACCAAGCTTCAGCCGGTGATCCTCCGGCGACCCTCCGGTGATCTTCCTAGGCCTCGGTGAAAAGGTGAGCACTTGGCTTCCTTGTTTTGGCCGGCGCCTACTCCTCCACCAAGCTGTCCAGTTTTCTGGACAGCTTCTCCTCCTCTCGTCGGAGCATCGTTTGGACGACGGTTAGTGCTCCGACAGCGGCTAACTTACCGGGGATTTGATCTCCGGTAATCCTCTGAGGTGGGGGACGAAGGATTCGTCAAACGGTTGACGAATACCTCTCCGGAGAATTGAGTTTTGAGAACTCGGTTTTGGATCCGAATTTGGATTCGGATCGTGATCATCTCTCGATCACGTTGTCTTCAACACGAGGCTAGTAACCCGTACGAAGACGAAGCTCATGGCTTAGCGAAGTCATCCCGAGGAGCTCGGCGTGGATACGGATAGAGACTATTCTTACGAGGATCGTTCCGGTTGATGCCGTTCCCGCTACACGTCATACGAAAGGTATAACGTAGATAATTTTCTTTTATTGCAAATTTTAATTTACGGTTATGTCTACACTTGTTGTAATATGCATGCGTGTGTTGTGTGTGTTGTAATAAATATAGATTTATTATTTTTAATTGCTTCCGCTATGCTCATGTTTACGAAACATGATCGAACACACACACGCCGCGGTGTCGGAAACCCAACAGTGGTATCAGAGCCCAGGTTGTGTTTCGACATAATCGTAAAAATGGTTTTGCGATAGTCATAATGTATTTCTGGAAATTTTCTAAATTTTGGAAATTTAGAAGTATTTATGGAAATTTTTAATTTTGGAAAGTCTAGAAGTATTTATGGAAATCTTCCACTTTTGGAAAGTTGGAAGTATTTATGGAAATTGATATTTTCCATAAATAAAATATTTGATTAGATTCTGGAAATTTGTTTCCTAATTTAATCATGATTTGATTTGGGAAATCAAATCTTAAAATATTTTATTTCCATAAGTAGTTTTAATGATTTAGGAAATTGGTTTCCTAAATAGATTTTCCTTAATCAAATAATTCCATGAATAAAATATGTGATTAGATTTGGAAATTTGTTTTCTAATTTAATTATGATTTGATTTTGGAGAATCAAATCTTAAACATATTTTATTTCCATAAATAGTTATGACATATAAGGAAATTATATACATAACATAATTGTATGCCATGTAATTGCATTAGATGCATAACATTATGTCATGCGTGTCGTGACATGTAGATGTATGCCATGTATGCCATGCCATGTAGATAATAGTTATTTGCATGCAAAGAGGATGAGACATAAAAAAACCCTTAATCAATATTAAAGCCTACACCTTCCATTAATATGGTTAGAACCAGAGTTCTGTTTCTTGTTTGGGTTGTTGGACTCTCTCCAAGCCCGGCTCGAACCTGAATATGTTCAAACCATGGAATAGTTTAATACTAATATGGTAAGAGTCAGAGGTCAATCGTTAGCTTTGGTTGTTGGACTCTCTCCAAGCTGGGCTAATTGGTTGAATGCGCTCTAACCATATTAAAACTATGTCTCGATTAATGGGTTGGCTTTAACCTGAGCATCGGCTTGTTGGACTCTCTCCAAGGTCGATGTAAAGGGAGGTGAAGTTGGGTGCTATGCATATGATGCATACTTGTTAATGTGTTAACAACCCGATGTATGTGTGAACATTCAATTAGTTGATAGCACATTGTGATAGTTGCATATACGGGATATGCAATCGGTATAGATGATACCTACCGTCGTAGTTATGAATGGCTTGTTGGACTCTCTCCAAGGTTGTTCATAACTATGATGGATATCAGCCCATTCGGAGATGGACCTACAATCTCCCAAAGTGATTTTGGGGGTTTTTGAAATTCGAAAATGAATGGGATTTATAAATGTATATTGATGCATTTTTAAAATCATTTTCTCATATATGCTCGTTTTGTATTTCTAAGTTAATATATTGATCATGATGTGTTTGAATTTGCGTTCCATTTTGGATTCAAATAAATTGACTGGGCCAAACTTCTTGGACTGGCTTAGAAACTTGAGAATTGTTCTCAAGGTGAAAAGCTTGTAAATGTCCTCGAAGCGCCTCTTCCCGCCCGTCCTAGTGACGATGCAACTCTGGACCAATTGTTGGCCTATCAGAAACATGTGAATGATTCTGAAATGGTGAGTTGCATCATGCTAGCCATGATGGAACCCAAGCTACGAAAGCAGCATGAGCATATGGATGCTCATATCGTAGTCCTTCATCTTTGTGAGTTGGTTGATGAGCAAGTGAGATTCGAAAGGTTTGAAATCTCAAAGCTCCTCTTCACCTCTGAGATGCTAGGAGGTTCATCTGTGGTACTGCTCAATATGCTGAAGACTGTGGAGTCTTCTGAGAAGCATGAGCAGGGGACGGTGCTGTTAGTTGATTCCTCGAAGAAAGGTTCTAAGAGGAAGTCAAAGGAACAGCAGAAGGGAAAGAAGAGAAGGGCTAAGAAGGTAGAACTAGCACAAAAGGAAACTTGCCATAATTATGGCAAGGAGAGCCATTTGCGAAGAAAGTGCAAGATTTATCTTGTGTCCGTGAAGAAGGATAAGGCATCGGATGCCCCATCTTCTTCAGAAATCTTCTTTATTGATTGTCATTCTATTTCCTCAGACACTTGGGTATTTGATACTGGGTGTGGCTCACATATATGTAATGACATACATGGGCGAAGGAATAGAAGAAGACTCGTCAAGGGGAGAGTCAAATTTACGTGTTGGGAATGGAGCAACGGTTGCTGCACTCGCCATCGGAACGTATTTGTTGGAACTCCCTGTAGGACTTGTCTTAGAACTGGACAATTGCTTTTATGTTCCTTCGTTGATAAAGAACATCATTTCTATTTCGTGTTTAAATAGAAATGGGTAGCATTTGACTTTTAGTAACAATTGTTGTTACATAACTTTGAATGGAGTTCTTTATGGGACTGGAACTTTAAGCAATGGTGTTTATACGTTGGACGTATCCAGTGACATTTTCAATATCGAAGCGAGCAACACGCATGCTCGAAAGGATAATCAAATAGACTCCTATATGTGGCATTGTCGTCTTGGCCATATAAGCAAGAAATGCATGTCCGAATTACACCGATGTGGAATTCTGGAATCGTTTGAATTGGATTCATACGATACATGTGAATCATGCTTAAAAGGCAAGATGACTAAGTTACCTTTTACAGGAAAAGGTGAACGAGTGGGAGAGTTACTAGGTCTAGTACATACTGATGTATGTGGACCTATGACAACTCAAGCATTAGGAGGCTATAGCTACTTCATTACCTTCACCGATGATCACTCATGGTTTGGGTATGTGTTCTTGATGAAACACAAGTCTGAAGCCTTTGAAAGGTTCAAAGAATTCAGAAATGAAGTAGAGAAACAACATGATAAGAGTATTAAAATACTTCGATCGGATCGAGGTGGTGAATACTTAAGTCAAGAGTTTCTTGATTATCTAAGAGACAATGGTATATTGTCTCAATGGACTCCGCCCTATACACCACAGCATAATGGTGTATCTGAGAGGCGTAACCGGACCTTGTTGGACATGGTCAGGTCAATGATGAATCATGCAACTCTTCCCAAGTCCTTTTGGGGCTATGCACTTCAGACAACTGTTTACTTGTTAAACAGAATGCCTACCAAGGTAGTCTCAACTACTCCATATGAGATATGGAATAGTAAGAAACCTCATGTATCTTACTTGAAGATATGGGGTTGTCCTGCTTATGTGAAGCGGACTGTATCAGACAAATTGGATGCTAAGTCTGATAAATGTCTATTTATTGGATACCCTAAGGAAACTAGGGATTACCAATTCTATCATCCTGTGGAACAAAAGGAGTTTGTTTCAAGGCATGCTGTGTTTCTAGAGAAAGAGTTTCTCTTGCAAGAAAACAGTGGGAGTGTCGTCGAGCTTGAGGAGGCTCGAGAGACTCAAATAGACATTGATGAGATACCTGGTGAAGCACAACAGCCGACAACTCATAGTGATGAGCAATCAGCTGGACCTATTGTAACACCACATCTTCGTAGATCTGGTAGGACACGCAATATTCCTGAGAGATATGGATTTCTCGTAAGTGAATCGAACGACGTGTTACTCATTGATGATGAGGAGCCTACCAGTTATGAAGAAGTGCTGACAAGTTCAGAAAGGGATAAGTGGCTTGGTGCCATGAAGTCGGAAATGGATTCCATGTATGAAAACCAAGTTTGGAACTTGGTTGACCCACCTGAAGGGATAAAGCCTATAGGGTGCAAGTGGGTTTTCAAGAAGAAAACCGACATGGATGGTAATGTGATTACCTATAAGGCTAGATTGGTGGCGAAAGGATATCGTCAAAAACAAGGTGTTGATTATGACGAAACCTATTCGCCTGTAGCTATGCTTAAATCCATTTGGATGCTCCTGGCCATAGCGGCTCATTATGATTATGAGATATGGCAGATGGATGTGAAAACTTTCCTTAATGGAAACACCTCGAGGACGTGTATATGATGTACTTCGTTCCGGTTACGTATTGCTTGACAATGTCCCTGAAACTCACAAAATCTAGATTATGGATTGAAGCAAGCATCCAGGAACTGGAATATCCGTTTTGATGAGACAATCAAAAGGTTTGATTTCTCACAAAATCCAGACGAACCTTGTGTGTACAAGAAGGTTAGTGGGAGTGCAGTCGTATTCCTAGTATTGTATGTCGATGACATACTACTTATAGAAAACGATGTTTCAATCTTACAATCAGTGAAGGTTTGGTTATCCAAGACATTCTCCATGAAAGACCTGGGAGAAGCAACCTACATCCTCGGGATTAAGATCTATAGAGATAGATCGAAACGGTTGCTTGGTCTTTCGCAGTCTACATATATAGACCGAGTGCTAAAGAGGTTTAGCATGTCGGAATCCAAGAAAGGTTTCCTACCCATCATGCATGGGGTACACCTTTCGAAGTCTATGTGTCCGCGCACAGAAGACGAGAGGATTTGCATGAGTAAGATTCCCTATGCATCCGCAATAGGATTTATCATGTATGCTATGTTATGTACGAGGCCCGATGTATCGTATGCTCTGAGTGTCACGAGCAAATACCAGTCTGATCCAGGAATGGATTAATGGGTGGCTGTTAAGACGATCCTTAAGTACTTGAGAAGAACTAAGGATGTGTTCCTAATATATGGAGAAAGGTACATGGTGATACGTGGGTATACGGATGCCAGCTCCAGACAGATAAGGATGATTCCATGTCTCAGTCTGGGTATGTATTCACCTAGAATGGAGGCGCAATAAGTTGGAAAGGTTCTAAGCTTGACGCTATAGCGGATTCTGCCACTAAGGCAGAATACATTGCAGCTTTGGAAGCAGCAAAGGAAGCGGTTTGGATCGAGAAGTTCATCTCTAAACTTGATGTGGTCTCATCAATGATCCAAATATGTGCTTCGCCGCAATCATCTTATCAGAGAGATCATCAGTAGGAACGAAATAAAAATCGAGAAAATTCCCACTGAAAGGAACTTAGCGGATCCCTTGACTAAGGCATTACCTCAAAATAAGTTTGAGGGTCATGTTCGAGCTTATGGTATTGGATACCATAGTGATTGGCATTAGGCCAAGTGGGAGTCTGTTAGTAATATATGAGAGATGTCCTAAGGCAATCGCCTTATGTATGAACCATTTATATGATAAATGAAGATTCACTATTTGAGTATACATGTTTCATGTATTTGATTGGATCTTAAACTCATTTACTGAATGTCCACGATGCGATTCACAGCATGAGAGAATTTGTGATTTGATCACAACTAGTGAGTATCTCTACATGTGTAATTGTGATGTATCGGAATTATCCCTAGTCGATGAATTGATGGATTTGGACACCATCAATTCTGTCGAGACTAGCACGAGGTATACTCCTTGGTGTATCCAAGCAGCTGATTCTCACTGGCTGGAGACATTGTGATGTTTGGAGTTAATCGTGGATGCTAGTTATGGTAACTAGTTCATTGGAGTTACCAGCCGTAAGACTTCATATGGTTCTCTGCATATATAGATATGTCAAGGAAGTTCTTACTGTGGCTTAAGTGCGATGTTCCTTTGACTTGCGGTATTCAAGTCATCTTGATCATGGAGACTTATGCTTTGACATCTTAAGCAAACATCTCTGAGGAGATGTGGACCCGGGATGATTGGGTATAAGTCGAAGTGATCGAAGGTGTTTGAATAGCCTATAAAGGATTCACCACTCCTTGCGAGGAGATGTATACCCATGGCCTCTCGTCGGATTGTTACTAAAGTCTTTGTCCAAAGCATTACATGTTTAGAGTAAGGTACTCTTCGATACATGTGGAGTAACTAGAATCCGTAGGACGAGGAAATAATACTTGGGCTAGGTGTGACGTAGTCAGCCTAGTGAGGACTGACACAATAGACCATGTCCTGAACCAAGTGGGTATAAGATGAGTGAAGGGAATGGGGCACGAATCATTCGAGCTGCTGAAGGGTTTCAGAAATAGTTCTGGATCAACCGTTGATCTTTTCGGTTAATTGGGGATCATGATGTACTACTAGGTGCCACTCATGATCGTTCTATAATTAATGGTTAATTATAGACGGCCAACATAAACCGAGAACCTATTTGGTCACACGCCGAGCGTAATCCAAAGGATTTAAAACGAGCTTGAGAATGGGATTCTCAGACCGAGAGAAACTAGGTTTGGTTGGACCAAACATAAAGCGAGCATGAAATCGTTTCAGTCGCAATGGAAGCGTGGATGGGCCGAGTCTTATGAAGACGTAATGGATGAACCAAAATGGTTTGGTTCTAATCCAATGGATAAGAATAAACCAAAGGGTTTGATTTATTTTAAACGAATGAACCAAAAGTTGGTTCGGTTCGTTTTAACTTAAAATAAACCATCATGGTTTGGTTTATTTTAACTTATCTTAATGGAGCGGGTTAACGGGCCTAATGGTTATGATCCAATAACCATTAAGAGAATTAGTTCTCTATAAAAGAGGGCTTAATGGATAATTAAGCCCTAATTAGAAGAGCCCTAAACCTAGTTGCCGCCCAACCCCATTGAAGGAGTTGTCGCCCAAGCTCCTTGGCCGCCCAACCCCTTGTGCCGGCGTCCAGCTCCTTGCCGGCGACCAAGCTTCAGCCGGTGATCCTCCGGCGACCCTCCGGTGATCTTCCTAGGCCTCGGTGAAAAGGTGAGCACTTGGCTTCCTTGTTTTGGCCGGCGCCTACTCCTCCACCAAGCTGTCCAGTTTTCTGGACAGCTTCTCCTCCTCTCGTCGGAGCGTCGTTTGGACGACGGTTAGTGCTCCGACAGCGGCTAACTTACCGGGGATTTGATCTCCAGTAATCCTCTGAGGTGGGGGACGAAGGATTCGTCAAACGGTTGACGAATACCTCTCCGGAGAATCGAGTTTTGAGGACTCGGTTTTGGATCCGAATTTGGATTCGGATCGTGATCATCTCTCGATCACGTTGTCTTCAACACAAGGCTAGTAACCCGTACGAAGACGAAGCTCGTGGCTTAGCGAAGTCATCCCGAGGAGCTCGGCGTGGATACGGATAGAGACGATTCTTACGAGAATCGTTCCGGTTGATGCCGTTCCCGCTACACGTCATACGAAAGGTATAACGTAGATAATTTTCTTTTATTGCAAATTTTAATTTACGGTTATGTCTACACTTGTTGTAATATGCATGCGTGTGTTGTGTGTGTTGTAATAAATATAGATTTATTATTTTTAATTGCTTCCGCTGTGCTCATGTTTACGAAACATGATCGAACACACACACGCCGCGGTGCCGGAAACCCAACATAGAATACAGACTGCTTCACCTAAGTCCTTCTTTGAGAAGCACGTCCCCAGCCAAGTCTTCACAGACTGTAGCGAAGGGATGTCATTCCCAATGAGTAGTATATCATCCACATACAATACAAGGAAGAAAACTATGTTCCCATTAACCCTCTTGTAGACACAGGGTTCATCTTCATTCTTGATGAAACCAAACTGTTTGATCGCATCATCGAATCGAAGATTCCAGCTCCAAGAAGCTTGCGTTAGCCCATAAATGGACCTTTGCATCTTGCATACTTTCCCAGTATGCTGTGGATCCTCAAAACCCTCAGGTTGTGTCATGTACACATCCTCGAGCAAGTTTCCATTCAGAAATGCAGTTTTGATATCCATCTGCCAGATCTCATAATCGTGGTATGCTGCAATAGCAAGCAAGATTTGAATGGACTTAAACATCGCCACTGGAGAAAAGGTTTCATCATAGTCAATACCATGAATCTGCTTGAAACCTTTAGCCACCAATCGGCCCTTATAGGTATGCGTAAGTCCATCCATGTCAATCTTTCTCCTAAAAACCCACTTACACCCAATGGGTTTGACCCCTTCAGGTGGATCAACCAAAGTCCATACTTGGTTGGTGTACATGGATTCCATCTTGGATCTCATGGCCTCTAGCCATTTCTCAGAATCTGGGCTCATCACAACTTCCTGATAGGAGGTAGGCTCATTCTCAATGAGCATAACGTCATCATGGTCTGACAAGAGAAATGAGTATCTCTCAGGCTGACGACGTACCCTATCAGACCTGCGAAGAGGTAGGTCTACCTGAATAGGTGGTTGTTCCACAACTCTTTGTGCAACAACCTCATCACCCACAACACTTTGTGGTTCCTGTTCAACCTCCATCAAGGCCTCAGTGCTATGGTCCTTATCTTGAATTTCTTCAAGATCGAACGTACTCCCACTATTTTTTCTAGAAACAAAATCCCTTTCTAGAAAAACCCCAGTCTATGCCACAAACACTTTGTGCTGATTGGGAATATAGAAGTAATATCCCTTTGTGTCCTTGGGATATCCAACAAAATAGCACCTATCGGATTTGGGTCCCAGTTTGTCTGAGACTTGACGTCGAACGTAAGCCTCACAACCCCAAATCCTCATGAAAGACATCTTGGGATTTCTCCCTGTCCATATCGTATATGGTGTCTTTATTACAGCCTTGGATGGTACATGGTTAAAGGTAAAGGCTGCTATATCTAGAGCATATCCCCAAAAGGATATAGGAAGATCTGTGTGACTCATCATAGATCGTATCATATCTAATAGGGTATGATTCCTCCTTTCGGATACACCATTCCACTGTGGTGTTCCGGAGGAGTGAGTTGGGATAGAATCTCACACTTAGCTAGATAGTCACGAAACTCATGGCTAAGGTATTCACCACCTTGATCTGATCGAAGTATCTTAATACTCTTGTCAAACTGGTTTTGTACTTCATTCTTGAATTCTTTGAATTTTTCAAAGGATTATGATTTATGTGTCATGAGATACACATAACCATATCTGCTGAAGTCATCAGTAAATGTAATGAAGTACCTGTAACCGCCTCTAGCAGCAACATTGAAAGGGCCACATACATCACTATATATAAGTCCTAACAAGTCCGTTGCTCTTTTGCTGTGTCCACTAAAGGGAGTCTTTGTCATCTTGCCTAAAAGGCAAGACTCACATGTCTCATATGATTCAAAATCAAATGGGTCTAGCAGCCTATCCTTATGGAGCTGAGATAAGCAACTCTCATTTATGTGACCTAAGCGACAATGCCAGAGATAGGTTTGGTTCAACTCATTTGACTTGAACCTTTTGGTACTTATATTATAGATAGGGCTTTCTAAGTCTAGAAAGTAGAGTTCGTTCATTAGAGGTGTACTACAATAGAACATATCATTTAAATAAACTGAACAACATTTGTCCTTTATTATAAATGTAAATCCTTTCTTGTCCAAACAAGAAACCGAAATGATCTTCTTAGTTAAGGCAGGCACATAACAACATTCATCTAATTCTAGTACAAGCTCAGAGGGCAGAGATAGATAATAAGTTCCTACAGCAACAACAACAACTCTTGCTCCATTGCCTACTCGTAGGTTCACCTCGCCCTTTGTCAATGCCCTGCTATTTCTCAGTGTCTGCACATTGGTACAAATATGAGATACACATCCGGTATCTAATACTCATGATGAAGAAATAGATAGATTGACTTCTATAACATTTATACCTAAAGTAGAAGTCTCACTTCTCTTCTTCTTAAGATCTTCCAGGTATGCCTTGCAGTTACGCTTCCAGTGTCCAGCTTCCTTGCAGTGGAAGCAAGCCCCTTCCTTGGCCACCCCTCCTTTGGGTTTCAGTTCCTTGCCTTTGCCCTTGGCTTGGGACTTTCCCTTACCTTTAGGCTTGCCCTTGCCTTTCTTCTTTTGCACCATCAAAATGGCATCAGTTTTTCCCTTCTTAAGGTTGAGCTCAGCAGTTCTCAACATGTTGAGCATCTCAGGCAGTGGCTTATCAATTTCATTCATGTTGTAATTCATGACAAATTGATTGTTGCTTTGCGGCAAAGATTGCAAGATCAAGTCAGTGGCCATCTCTTGGCCAAGGGGAAATCCCAATCTTTGTAGGTTTGCTACGTACCCAATCATCTTGAGTACATATGGACCTATGGGAGTCCCATCTTGCATTTTGGAACCAAACAATGCCTTAGAGACTTCATATCTCTCGTGCCTTGCTTGTCCTTGATATAGTTGACGAAGATGTTCAACCATATCATAAGCATTCATGAACTCGTGTTTCTTCTGAAGCTCAGAGTTCATGGTCGCGAGCATTAGACATGACACATCTAATGCATCATCTTGATGCTTCTTGTAAGCATCTTTGTCAGCTCGCGAGCCAGTGGCAGGAGGTGCCTCCAGAATGAGCTGCTCAAGGACGTACAGTTTCCTTTCTTGGGTGAGAATAATTCTCAGGTTCCTGTACCAGTCCAGGAAATTTGTGTTAGTAATATATGAGAGATGTCCTAAGGCAATCGCCTTATGTATGAACCATTTATATGATAAATGAAGATTCACTATTTGAGTATACATGTTTTATGTATTTGATTAGATCTTAAACTCATTTACTGAATGTCCACGATACGATTCACAGCATGAGAGAATTTGTGATTGGATCACAACTAGTGAGTATCTCTATATGTGTAATTGTGATGTATCGGAATTATCCCTAGTCGATGAATTGATGGATATGGATACAATCAATTCTGTCGAGACTAGCACGAGGTATACTCCTTGGTGTATCCAAGCAGTTGATTCTCACTAGCTGGAGACATAGTGATGTCCGGAGTTAATCGTGGATGTTAGTTATGGTAACTAGTACATTGGAGTGACCAGCCGTAAGACTTCATATGGTTCTCTACATATATAGATATGTCAATGAAGTTCTTACTGTAGCTTAAGTGCGATGTTCCTTTGACTTGCGGTATTCAAGTCATCTTGATAATAGAGACTTATGCTTTGACATCTTAAGCAAGCATCTCTAAGGAGATGTGGACCGGGGATGATTGGATATAAGTCGAAGTGATCGAAGGTGTTTGAATAGCCTATAAAGGATTCACCACTCCTTGCGAGGAGATGTATACCCATGGCCTCTCGTCGGATTGTTACAAAAGTCTTTGGCCAAAGCATTACATGTTTAGAGTAAGGTACTCTTCGATACATGTTCAGTAACTAGAATCCGTAGGATGAGAAAATGATACTTGGGCTAGGTCTGACGTAGTCAGCCTAGTGGGGACTGACACTATAGACCATGTCCTAAACCAAGTGGGTATAAGATGAGTGAAGGGAATGGGGCACTAATCATTCGAGCTGCTGAAGGGTTTCAGAAATAGTTCTGGATCAACCGTTGATCTTTTCGGTTAATTGGGGATCATGATGTACTACTAGGTGCCACTCATTATCATTCTATAATTAATGGTTAATTATAGACGGCCAACATAAACCGAGAACCTATTTGGTCACACGCACAACGAGCGTAATCCGAAGGATTTAAAACGAGCTTGAGAATGGGATTCTCAGACCGAGAGAAACTAAGTTTGGTTGGACCAAACATAGAGCGAGCATGAAATCGTTTCAGTCGCAATGGAAGCATGGATGGGCCGTGTCTTATGAAGACATAATGGATGGACCAAAATGGTTTGGTTCTAATCCAATGGAGGAGAATAAACCAAAGGGTTTGGTTTATTTTAAACGAATGAACCAAAAGTTGGTTCGGTTCGTTTTAACTTAAAATAAACCATCATGGTTTGGTTTATTTTAACTTATCTTAATGGAGCGGGTTAACGGGCCTAATGGTTATGATCTAATAACCATTAAGAGAATTAGTTCTCTATAAAAGAGGGCTTAAGGGATAGTTAAGCCCTAATCCAAAACCCTAGCCCTAAGTTGCCGCCCAATTCATCCTCTCTAAGAGTTGGCGCCAACCTCCATTGCCGCCCAACCCCTTGTGCCGCCGTCCAACTCCTTGCCGGCGTCCAAGCTTCAGTCGGTGATCCTCCGGCGACCCTCCGGTGATCTCCTTTAGGTTTGGCATCAAGGTGAGCTTTATCTTCCCTTGGTTGGCCGGCGCCTATCTCCTCCACCAAAGCTGTCCAGTTTTCTGGACAGCTTGTTCTCCTCTCGTCGGAGTGTCGTTTGGACAACGGTTAGAGCTCCGACAGCGGCTAACTTACCGGGGATTCAATCTCCGGTAATTCTCTGAGGTGGAGGACGAAGGATTCGTCAATCGGTTGACGAATACCTCTCCGGAGAAGCGAGTTTTGAGAACTCGGTTTTGGATCCGAATTTGGATTCAGATCGTGATCATCTCTCGATCACGTCGTCTTCAACACGAGGCTAGTAACCCGTACGAAGATGAAGCTCGTGGCTTAGCGAAGTCATCCTAAGGATACTTGGTGTGGATACGGATAGAGACGATTCTAGCGAGGATCGTTCCGGTTGATGTCGTTTCCGCCACACGTGATACGAAAGGTATAACGTAGTTAAATTTCCTTTTATTGCAAATTTAAATTTACGGTTATGTCTAAACTTGTTGTACTATGCATGCGTGTGTTGTGTGTGTTGTAATAAATGTAGATTTATTATTTTTATTGCTTCCGCTGTGCTCATGTTTACGAAACGTGATCGAACACACACACGCCACGGTGTCGGAAACCCAACAGTGGTATCAGAGCCCAGGTTGTGTTTCGACATAATCGTAAAATGGTTTTGCGATAGTCATAATGTTATTTCTAGAAATTTTCTAATTTTAGAAATTTAGAAGTATTTATGGAAATTTTTCAATTTTGGAAAGTCTAGAAGTATTTATGGAAATCTTCCACTTTTGGAAAGTTGGAAGTATTTATGGAAATTGATATTTTCCATAAATAAAATATTTGATTAGATTCTGGAAATTTGTTTCCTAATTTAATCATGATTTGATTTGGGAAATAAAATCTTAAAATATTTTATTTCCGTAAGTAGTTTTAATGATTTAGGAGATTGGTTTCCTAAATAGATTTTCCTTAATCAAATAATTCCATAAATAAAATATGTGATTAGATTTGGAAATTTGTTTCCTAATTTAATTATGATTTGATTTGGAGAATCAAATCTTAAACATATTTTATTTCCATAAATAGTTATGACATATAAGGAAATTATATACATGACATAATTGTATGTCATGCAATTGCATTAGATGCATAACATTATGCCATGCGTGTCGTGACATGTAGATGTATGTCATGTATGCCATGCCATGTAGATAATAGTTATTTGCATGCAAAGAGGATGAGACATAAAAACCTTTAAACAATATTAAAGCCTACACATTCCATTAATATGGTTAGAACCAGAGTTCCGTTTCTTGTTTGGGTTGTTGGACTCTCTCCAAGCCCGGCTCGAACCCGAACATGTTCAAACTATGGAATAGTTTAATACTAATATGGTAAGAGTCAGAGGTCAATCGTTAGCTTTGGTTGTTGGACTCTCTCCAAGCTGGGCTAATTGGTTGAATGCGCTCTAACCATATTAAAACTATTTCTCGATTAATGGGTTGGCTTTAACCTAGAGCATCGGCTTGTTGGACTCTCTCCAAGGTCGATGTAAAGGGAGGTGAAGTTGGGTGTTATGCATATGATGCATACTTGTTAATGTGTTAACAACCCGATGTATGTGTGAACATTCAATTAGTTGATAGCACATTGTGATAGTTGCATATACGTGATATGCAATCGGTATAGTTGATACCTACCGTCGTAGTTATGAATGGCTTGTTGGACTCTCTCCAAGGTTGTTCATAACTATGATGGATATCAGCCCATTCGGAGATGAACCTATGATCTCCCGAAGTGATTTTGGGGTTTTTGAAATTCAAAAAATGAATGGGATTTATAAATGTATGTTGATGCATTTTAAATCATCTTTCTCATATATGCTCGTTTTGTATTTCTAAGTTAATCTATTGATCATGATGTCTTTAAATTTGCGTTCCATTTTGGATTCGAATAAATTGACTGGGCCAAACTTCTTGTACTAGCTTAGAAACTTGAGAATTGTTCTCAAGGTTGAAAAGTTTGCGAATGTCCTCGAAGCGCCTCTTCCCGCCTGTCCTAGTGACAATGCAACTCTGGACCAATTGTTGGTCTATCAGAAACATGTGAATGATTCTGATATGGTGAGTTGCATCATGCTAGCCACGATGGTACCTGAGCTGCGGAAGCAGCATAAGCATTTGGATGCTCATACCATAGTCTTTCATTTTTATGAGTTGGTTGATGAGCAAGTGAGATTCGAAAGGTTCGAAGTCTCCAAGCTCCTCTTCACCTCTGAGATGTAAGAAGGTTCATCTGTGGTACTGCTCAACATGTTGAAGACTGTGGAGCCTTCTGAGAAGCATGAGCAAGGGACGGTGTTGTTAGTTGATTCCTCGAAGAAAGGTTCTAAGAGGGAGTCAAAGGAACAACAGAAGGGGAAGAAGAAAAAGGCTAAAAAGGCAAAACCAGCTCAAAAGGGTACTTGCCATCATTATGGCAAGTAGGGTCATTGGCGAAGAAATTGCAAGATTTATCTTGAGTCCGTGAAGAAGAATAAGGCATAAGATGCTCCATCTTTTTCATATATCTTCGTTATTGATCGTCATTCTATTTCCTCAGACACTTGGGTATTGGATACTGGGTGTGGCTCACATATATGTAATGACATACATGGGCTAAGGAATAGAAGAAGACTCGTCAAGGGAGAGTCAAATTTACGTGTTGGGAATGGAGTAAAGGTTGATGCACTCGCCATCGGAATGTATTTGTTGAAACTCCCTGCAGTACTTGTCTTAGAACTGGACAATTGCTTTTATGTTTCTTCGTTGATAAAGAACATCATTTCTATTTCTTGTTTAAATAGAAATGGGTACCATTTGACTTTTAGTAACAATTATTGTTACATAACTTTGAATGGAGTTCTTTATGGGACTGGAACTTTAAGCAATGGTGTTTATACGTTGGACGTATCCAGTGACATTTGCAATATCGAAGCGAGCAACAAGCGTGCTCGAAAGAATAATCAAATAGACTCCTACATGTGGCATTGTCGTCTTGGCCATGTAAGCAAGATACGCATGTCCGAATTACACCGATGTGGAATTCTGGAATCGTTTGAATTGGATTCATACGATACATGCGAATCATGCTTAAAAGGCAAGATGACTAAGTTACCTTTTACTGGAAAAGGTGAACGAGTGGGAGAGTTACTAGGTCTAATACATACTGATGTATGTGGACCTATGTCAACTCAAGCTTTAGGAGGCTATAGCTACTTCATTTCCTTCACCGATGATCACTCACGGTTTGGGTATGTGTTCTTGATGAAACACAAGTCTGAAGCCTTTGAAAGGTTCAAAGAATTTAGAAATGAAGTAGAGAAACAACATGATAAGAGTATTAAAATACTTCGATCGGATCGAGGTGGTGAATACTTGAGTCAGGAGTTTCTTGATTACCTAAGAGACAATGGTATATTGTCTCAATGGACTCTGCCCTATACACCACAGCATAATGGTGTATCTGAGAGGCATAACCGGACCTTGTTGGACATGGTCAGGTCAATGATGAATCATGCGACTCTTCCCAAGTCCTTTTGGGGTTATGCACTTCAGACAGTTATTTACTTGTTAAACAGAATGCCTACCAAGGTTGTCTCAACTACTCCATATGAGATATGGAATAGTAAGAAACCTCATGTATCTTACTTGAAGATATGGGGTTGTCTTGCTTATGTGAAGCGGACTGTATCAAACAAATTGGATGCTAAGTCTGATAAATGTCTATTTATTGGATACCCTATGGAAACAAGGGGTTACCAATTCTATCATCCTGTGGAACAAAAGGTGTTTGTTTCAAGGCATGCTGTGTTTCTAGAGAAAGAGTTTCTCTTGCAAGAAAACAGTGGGAGTGTCATCGAGCTTGAGGAGGCTCGAGAGACTCAAATAGACATTGATGAGATACCTGGTGAAGCACAACAGCCGACAACTCATAGTGATGAGCAATCGGCTGGACCTATTATAACACCACATCTTTGTAGATCTGGTAGAACACGCAATATTCCCGAGAGATATGGATTTCTCATAAGTGAATCGAACGATGTATTACTCATTGATGATGAGGAGCCTACCAGTTATGAAGAAGTGTTGACAAGTTCAGAAAGGGATAAGTGGCTTGGTGCCATGAAGTTGGAAATGGATTCCATGTATGAAAACCAAGTTTGGAACTCGGTTGACCCACCTGAAGGCATAAAGCCTATAGGGTGCAAGTGGGTTTTCAAGAAGAAAATCGACATGGATGGTAATGTTATTACCTATAAGGCTAGATTGGTGGCGAAAGGATATCGTCAAAAGCAAGGTGTTGATTATGACGAAACCTATTCGCCTGTAGCTATGCTTAAATCCATTCGGATGCTCTTGGCCATAGTGGCTCATTATGATTATGAGATATGGCAGATGGATGTGAAAACAGCTTTCCTTAATGGAAACCTGCTCGAGGACGTGTATATGATAGAGCCTGAGGGTTTCACATCGATTGATAAAACCAAGGTATGCAAATTGCGACGGTCCATTTATGGATTGAAGCAAGCATCCAGGAGCTGGAATATCCGTTTTGATGAGACAATCAAAAAGTTTGATTTCTCACAAAAATCCAGACGAACCTTGTGTGTACAAGAAGGTTAGTGGGAGTGCAGTCGTGTTCCTAGTATTGTATGTCGATGACATATTACTTATAGGAAACGATGTCTCAATCTTACAGTCAGTGAAGGTTTGGTTATCCAAGACATTCTCCATGAAAGACCTGGGAGAAGCAACCTACATCCTCGGGATTAAGATCTATAGAGATAGATCGAAACGGTTGCTTGGTATTTCGCAGTCTACATATATAGACCGAGTGCTAAAGAGGTTTAGCATGTCAGCATCCAAGAAAGGTTACCTACCCATCAGGCATGGGGTACACCTTTCGAAGTCTATGTGTCCGCGCACAGAAGACGAGAGGATTTGCATGAGTAAGATTCCCTATGCATCCGCAATAGGATCTATCATGTATGCTATGTTATGTACGAGGCCCGATGTATCGTATACTTTGAGTGTCATGAGCAGATACTAGTCTGATCCAGGAATGGATCATTGGGTGGCTGTCAAGACGATCCTTAAGTACTTAAGAAGAACTAAGGATGTGTTCCTAATATATGGAGAAGGGGACATGGTGATACGCGGGTATACGGATGCCAGCTTCCAGACAGACAAGGATGATTCTAGGTCTCAATCTGGATACGTGTTCACCTTGAATAGGGGCGCAGTGAGTTGGAAAAGTTCCAAACAAGACACTGCAATGATTCTACCACGAGGCGTAATACATTGGAAGCAACGGATCAAGAAGTTCGTTTATGAACTTGGTGTGATTCCGGCCATTGTTGAAGCAATACCGGTCTACTGCGACAACAATGGAGTAATTGCACACGCGAAAGAGCCAAGGTCTCATCAACGATCCAAACATGTGCTTCGCCGCTATCATCTTATCAGAGAGATCATCAGTAGGAACGAAATACAAATCAAGAAAATTCCCACTGAAAGGAACTTAGCGGATCCTTTGACTAAGGCATTACCTCAAAATAAGTTTGAGGGTCATGTTAGAGCTTATGGTATTGGATACCGTAGCGATTGCCATTAGGCCAAGTGGGAGTCTGTTAGTAATATATGAGAGATGTCCTAAGGCAATCGCCTTATGTATGAACCATTTATATGATAAATGAAGATTCACTATTTGAGTATACATGTTTTATGTATTTGATTAGATCTTAAACTCATTTACTGAATGTCCACGATACGATTCACAGCATGAGAGAATTTGTGATTGGATCACAACTAGTGAGTATCTCTACATGTGTAATTGTGATGTATCGAAATTATCCCTAGTCGATGAATTGATGGATATGGACACCATCAATTCTGTCGAGACTAGCACGAGGTATACTCCTTGGTGTATCCAAGCAGCTGATTCTCACTAGCTGGAGACATAGTGATGTCCGGAGTTAATCGTGGATGCTAGTTATGGTAACTAGTTCATTGGAGTGACCAGCCGTAAGACTTCATATGGTTCTCTATATATATAGATATGTCAATGAAGTTCTTACTGTAGCTTAAGTGCGATGTTCCTTTGACTTGCGGTATTCAAGTCATCTTGATAATAGAGACTTATTGCTTTGACATCTTAAGCAAGCATCTCTAAGGAGATGTGGACCCGGGATGATTGAGTATAAGTCGAAGTGATCGAAGGTGTTTGAATAGCCTATAAAGGATTCACCACTCCTTGTGAGGAGATGTATACCCATGGCCTCTCATCGGATTGTTACTAAAGTCTTTGGCCAAAGCATTACATGTTTAGAGTAAGGTACTCTTCGATACATGTTCAGTAACTAGAATCCGTAGGATGAGAAAATGATACTTGGGCTAGGTCTGACGTAGTCAGCCTTGTGGGGACTGACACTATAGACCATGTCCTGAACCAAGTGGGTATAAGATGAGTGAAGGGAATGGGGCACGAATCATTCGAGCTGCTGAAGGGTTTCAAAAATAGTCCTGGATCAACCGTTGATCTTTTCGGTTAATTGGGGATCATGATGTACTACTAGGTGTCACTCATGACCGTTCTATAATTAATGGTTAATTATAGACGGCCAACATAAACCGAGAACCTATTTGGTCACACGCACAACGAGCATAATCCGAAGGATTTAAAACGAGCTTGAGAATGGGATTCTCAGACCGAGAGAAACTAAGTTTGGTTGGACCAAACATAAAGCGAGTATGAAATCGTTTCAGTCGCAATGGAAGCGTGGATGGGCCGTGTCTTATGAAGACATAATGGATGGACCAAAATGGTTTGGTTCTAATCCAATGGAGGAGAATAAACCAAAGGGTTTGGTTTATTTTAAACGAATGAACCAAAAGTTGGTTCGGTTCGTTTTAACTTAAAATAAACCATCATGGTTTGATTTATTTTAACTTATCTTAATGGAGCGGGTTAACGGGCCTAATGGTTATGATCCAATAACCATTAAGAGAATTAGTTCTCTATAAAAGAGGGCTTAAGGGATAGTTAAGCCCTAATCCAAAACCCTAGCCCTAAGTTACCGCCCACTTCATCCTCTCTAAGAGTTGGCGCCAACCTCCATTGCCGCCCAACCCCTTGCGCCGCCGTCCAGCTCCTTGCCGGCGTCCAAGCTTCAGTCGGTGATCCTCCGGCGACCCTCCGGTGATCTCCTTTAGGTTTGGCATCAAGGTGAGCTTTATCTTCCCTTGGTTGGCCGGCGCCTATCTCCTCCACCAAAGCTGTCCAGTTTTCTGGACAGCTTGTTCTCCTCTCGTCGGAGTGTCGTTTGGACAACGGTTAGAGCTCCGACAGCGGCTAACTTACCGGGGATTCAATCTCCGGTAATTCTCTGAGGTGGAGGACGAAGGATTCGTCAATCGGTTGACGAATACCTCTCCGGAGAAGCGAGTTTTGAGAACTCGGTTTTGGATCCGAATTTGGATTCAGATCGTGATCATCTCTCGATCACGTCGTCTTCAACACGAGGCTAGTAACCCGTACGAAGATGAAGCTCGTGGCTTAGCGAAGTCATCCTAAGGATACTTGGTGTGGATACGGATAGAGACGATTCTAGCGAGGATCGTTCCGGTTGATGTCGTTTCCGCCACACGTGATACGAAAGGTATAACGTAGTTAAATTTCCTTTTATTGCAAATTTAAATTTACGGTTATGTCTAAACTTGTTGTACTATGCATGCGTGTGTTGTGTGTGTTGTAATAAATGTAGATTTATTATTTTTATTGCTTCCGCTGTACTCATGTTTACGAAACGTGATCGAACGCACACACGCCGCGGTGCCGGAAACCCAACAATTTGCTCCATTGAGCTTGTCCTTCTCAAGGACAGAACGCAGAGAGAGAGTGTTCGTATTTGTCAACATAGTAATTTACAACATACAATGCAGAGAATTAATATCATATTCCTTTTATCATTTAATTATGCCTTTAATCAAATGATGCTCCCACTGAATTATAGGAATTTTGTAGAATCGAGTTATAGATGTGGTCAAACCATATTTCTAGATTCATACAAACTAGCTATAATTCCTGCGGGACAAGATCTGCATCATACTAAGCCTTGAGTTAGCTTTGGCTAAATCGCCCAAGACTTAGTACAATCGGTGGGTAACACATTACCGATTACATCTCTATGCAACTCTTGTTTATAGGATCAAGACCCACATTTATAAAAGACCTTGAGTTAGCTTTGGCTAAATCGCCCAAGATTTAGTGTAAATGCGATCTTATCCTATCTTTCCAACGGTTGGAATATGTTTATAGTTCTACTCGATCCAATTGAGTTAACTAGTTTTACTCAATCTAATTGAGCTTATTCTCATCCAAGCCGTGATAGGCGGGACCAAGATTGTCCCTCCACACCCTACCAAGATAATATGCGTTGCTCTACTTTGGCAGATTCAACAACTACAAATGATCGAGGTAGTGATGGGTATCAAGGACTTGGTAGGCATTTACTAGTTGATTCGATTAAGATCTAATCTAATCGTAATGTGTATCATATACGCATTGAGGCCTTTATTATCCTACACTAGCATGCATCACATACATACAAGCATTATTCTAGCATGCATCATATACATACAAGAAAAATATCCTAGCATGCATCATATACATACAAGCATTATTCTACTAGCATGTATCACATACATACAAGCAAAATCAAATATATATATATATATATATATATATATATATCTATATATATATATATATATATATATATATATATATATATATATATATATATATATATATATATATATATATATATATATATATATATATATATATTATATATATATATATATATCAACATATATATATATATATATAATTAACTGTGATGTGGTCGTGGCCCTACTACGATCTTCTCAAGACAATGAGAAGATCGGACGGTCAACCTAGGGCTAGCGGCTTCTCCAAGCGCTTCCTTTAACTGTCATGTGTCGTCGACACTCTTCTCGTAACTTTGTCTACAAGTGGACTTTCCACCGCTCCATTTTGTACATTACAGATATGAAACTCGAGTTACATTCGAGTCTAAAACTATTTACAACTAGAATTTCAAAAGAAGAGGTACGACGCGCAGGTCGCATACACTATACAACACACACAACCACAAAAACGGCACGCAGGTCGTATTATGAATTACAACACATCATCATCCAATCATATTGAGGTTCTTGGGCTATGACAATCACAGAATTATACATAATTATAAATTATGTATTTTTACAAAAAATTTCTATAATTTTTCCTATTTTTTTTTTCAATTTTATGAGTCACCTCTCCGTAACGGTCCTGCTAAGCGGTTTCCGGGTGCGATCGCGGGACAAGGCCCCTTTCGGGGATAGGGGCAGTGCCCCTACTCGCAAAATAAACTTTGCAAGTGTCCCTACTATGATCTTACAATGACTTAAGTCACTGTCCCAAAAACCTAAAGCGAGAACTCGCCGTTTCGGAGAGTTTTTCTCGATGGTTGAAGCCTACAAGTGTCCCAACACTCGTTGCTTCGACTCTTCGAGAAAAATACCCAAAAATTCGATAAAAATAGGAAATTTACAGAAACATAAAAATATGTAATTTTTATATCTAATACAAAATCTACAAAAATGAAACACACACATGATTCACACGTGGCTCTGATACCATTATTGGACTTTTCGCAACGCAAAAAGCGGTTTTTGCGGCTCGGAAAGTCCAACGTAAAGTATGTCATTCAAAGTTAGATAACAAAAATTATTACTAAATGTCAAATGGTAACCATTTCTATTTAAGCAGGAAATAGAAACAATATTCTTTATTAGAGAAGGAACACAATAGCAATTGTCCAGTTCTAAGACTAGTCCACTAGGGAGCTTCAACAAATAAGTTCCGATGGCGACCGTAGCAACCTTTGCTCCATTGCCAACTCGTAAATTTGACTCCCCTCTGACAAGTCTTCTTCTATTCCTTAGCCTCTGTATGTCATTACATATATGTAAGCCACACCCAGTATCCAATACCCAAGTGTCTAAGGAAATAGAATGACAATCAATAACGAAGATACCTGAAGAGGATGGGGCATCAGATGTCTTCTTCTTCTTCACAGACTCAAGATAAAACTTGCAGTTTATTCGTCAGTGGCCTTCCTTGCCACAATGATGGCAAGTGCCCTTTTGTGCTGGTTCTGCCTTCTTAGCCTTTTTGTTCTTTCCTTTCTTATGTTCCTTTGACTTCCTTTTAGAACCTTTCTTTGAGGAATTAACTAACAGAACTGCCTTCTCCTCATGCTTCACAGAAGGCTCCACAGTCTTCAGCATATTGAGGAGCTCAAGAATAGTGGATTCTAGTTTGTTCATCCGGTAGTTCATCACAAATTGTGAGAAACTCTTGGGCAAACAATGTAGACTTAAGTCAATACTTAATTCATGATCCATCACAAACCCGAGGGTGGCTAGCCGCTCGATGTACCCATTCATCTTTAGCACAAACTGCACTACAGATTAACCTTCTTGCATCTTAGAGGTGAAGAGGAGCCTGGAGACTTCGAACCTTTCGGATCTCGCTTGCTCGTCAAACAACTCATGAAGATGGAAGACTATGGTATTAGTATTCATATGCTCATGCTGCTTTTGCAGCTCGGGTACCATCGCGGCTAGCATGATGCAACTCGCCAGTTCAGAATCTACCACATGTTTTTGATATGCCAACAATTAGTCTGGAGTTGTATCGTCCCTAGGACGGTTGGGAAGAGGCTCTTCGAGGACATACGCGAGCTTTTCTACCTCGAGAACAATTCTCAAGTTTCTAAGCTAGTCCAAGAAGTTAGGCCAAGTCAATTTGTTTGAATCCAAAATAATGCGCAAATTCAAAGACATCATGATCAATCGATTAACCTAGAAATACAAAATGAGCATATATGAGAAAGATGATTTAAAATGCATCAATATACATTCATAAATCCCATTCATTTTTCGAATTTCAAAACCTCAAAACCACTTTGGGAGATCGTAGGTCCATCTCCGAATGGGCTGATATCCAACATAGATATGAATAACCTTGGAGAGAGTCCAATAAGTCATTCATAGCTACGATGGTAGGTATCAAATATACCAATTGTATATCACATATATGCGACTATCATAATGTGTTATCAACTAATTGAATGTTCACATATACATCGGGTTGTTAACTCATTAACAAGTATGCATCATATGCATAACACCCAACTTCACCTCCCTTCACATCGACCTTGGAGAGTCCAACAAGTCGATGCTCTAGGTTAAAGCCAACCCATTAATCGAGACATAGTTTTAATATGGTTAGAGCGCATTCAACCAATTAGCTCGGCTTGGAGAGAGTCCAACAACCAAAGCTAACGATTGACCTCTGACTCTTACCATATTAGTATTAAATTATTCCATAGTTTGAACATGTTCGGGTTCAAGCCGGGCTTGGAGAGAGTCCAACAACCCAAACAAGAAACGGAACTCTGGTTCTAACCATATTAATGGAAGGTGTAGGCTTTAATATTGTGTAAGAGTTTTTATGTCTCATCATCTTTGCATGCAAATAACTATTATCTACATGGCATGACATACATGGCATACATCTACATGTCGTGACACGCATGACATAATGATATGCATCTAATGCAATTACATGACATACAACTATGACATGTACAAAATTTCCTTATATGTCATAACTATTTATAGAAATAAAATATGTTTAAGATTTGATTCTCAAAATCAAATCATGATTAAATTAGGAAACATATTTCCAAATATAATCACATATTTTATATATGGAAGGTCTCAATTAAAGAAAGTCAAATTTAATTTAGAAAATAAATTTCCTAAATTGTCAAAACTATTTATGGAAATAAAATATATTTTATATTTGATTTTCCAAATCAAATCATAATTAAATTAGAAAATAAATTTCCAAATCTAATCAAATATTTTATTTATGGAAAGTGTTAATTTCCATAAATACTTCTAACTTTTCAAAAGTAGAAGATTTCCATAAATATTTCTAAACTTTCCAAAATTAGAGAATTTCCATAAATACTTCTAAACTTTCCAAAAGTAGAAAATTTCCATAAATACAATTACGACTATCGCAAACTAATTTTACGATTATGTCGAAACACAACTTGGGCTCTGATACCACTGTTGGATTTTCGGCACTGCGGCGAGTGTGTGTTCGAACATGTTCGTAAATATATGCGCAACGGAAGAAATAAAAAGCAATAAATCTAATTTATTACATCATACACACCATACACATGCATAGTACAACATGTGTAGACATAATCGTAAATTCAAATTTTGCAATAAAGAAAATTATTCTAGGTATACCTAACGTATCACATGCAGTGGGAAAGGCATCAACCGGAGCGACTCTCGCTAGAATCGCCTCTATCCGTATCCACGCCGAGTATCATCGGGATGACTTCACAAAGCCACGAGCCTCGTCTTCGTAGGAGTTACTAGCCTCGTGTCGAAGACGATGTGATCGAGAGAAGATCACAATCCGAATCAAAATTCGGATTCAAAAATGAGTCCCTAAAACTCGCTTCTCCGGAGAGGTATTCGTCAACCGTTTGACGAATCCTTCGTCCTCCACCTATGAGGATTACCGGAGATCGAATCTCCGGCAAGGTAGCCACTGTCGGAGCTCCAAACATCGTCCAAACGATACTCCGACACGAAGGGAGGAAGCTGTCCAGAATTCTGGATAGATTGGTGGAGGGGTTACGCCGGCCCAAAGAGGATGGTCGGCTGCACCCTGTTCACCTGAGCCAAGGGAAGTTGCCGAAGGGTCACTGGAGGATCGTTGCCAGGAGCTTGAACGCCGGTAGCAAGGTGGACGGCGGCACAAGGTTGGAGGCGTGGAGGCTAGGGCAGCGGCGGCAAGCAAGGAAAAGAGAGGTTGGGTGGCAAGACTAGGATTAGGTTTTCACAAAACCCTTAAGCCATATTTTTATAGAGAACACATTCTCCTAACGATTATTGGTTCATAACCAAAAACCCGTTAATCCGCTCCAATAACTTAAGTTAAAATAAACCGAACCGAGTTGGTGTATTTTAAGTTAAAACGAACCGAACCAACTTTGGTTCATTCGTTTAAAACAAACCAAACCCCTTTGGTTTATTCTTCACCATTGGATTAGAACCAAACCAATTTGGTTTATCCATCATGTCTTCATAAGACACAGCCCATCCACACTTCCATTGCGATTGAAACGATTTCATGCTCGATTCTTGTTTGGTCCAACCAAACCTAGTTTCTCTCAGTCTGAGAATCTCATTCTCAAGCTCGTTTTAAATTCTTCAGATTACGCTCGTTGTGCGTGTAACTAAATAGGTTCTTGATTTATGTTAGTCATCTATAATTAATCATTAATTATAGAACGATCATGAGTGACACCTAGTAGTACATCATGATCCCCAATTAACCGAAAGATCAACGGTTGATCCAGAACTATTTCTAAAACCCTTCAGCAGCTACAATGAATTATGCCCCATTCCCTTCACGCATCATATACCCACTTGGTTCAGGACATAGTCTATAGTGTCAGTCCCCACTAGGTTGACTACGTCACACCTAGTCCAAGTATCATTTCCTCGTCCTATGGATTTTAGTTACTGCACATGTATCCAAGAGTACCTTACTCTAAACATGTAATGCTTTGGCCAAAGACTTTAGTAACAATCCGACGAGAGACCATGGGTATACATCTCCTTGCAAGGAGTGGTGAATCCTTTATAGGCTATTCAAATACCTTCGGTCACTTCGACTTATGCCCAATCATCCCGGGTCCACATCTCCTCAGAGATGCTTGCTTAAGATGTCAAAGCATAAGTCTTCATGACCAAGATGACTTGAATACCACAAGTCAAAGGAATATCACACTTAAGCTACAGTAAGAACTTCATTGATATATCCTTATATGCAGAGAATCATATGAAGACTTACAACTGGTCACTCCAATGAACTAGTTACCATAACTAGCATCCACGATTAACTCCGGACATCACAATGTCTCTAGCTAGTGAGAATCAGCAGCTTGGATACACCAAAGAGTATATCTCATGCTAGTCTCAACAGAATTGATGGTGTCAAAATCCATCAATTCATCGAATAGGGATAATTCCAATACATTACAATTACACATGTAGAGATACTCACTAGTTGTGATTCAATCACAAATTCTCTCATGTTGTGAATCATATTGCGGGCATTCAGTAAATGAGTTTAAAATCCAATCAAATATATGAAAACATATATACTCAAATAGTGAATCTTCATTTATCAAATAAATGGTACAACCATAAGGCGATTTCCTTAGGACACCTCTCATATATTACTAACATGGGTGACCCCTGCACTGGGCGTCACTAGGCACGCGTTGGGCATTGCCCTTGCACGGGCTGTGAACATGCGCTGGGTGCTGTTGGGCCAGTAGTAAGTGTCGGCCCTGCAGGGGGCGTCGTTGGGCCAGCAGGGGGTGTTGGCCCGGCAAGAGGGTGTCGGTCGCATAGGAGGGCGTCGGCCGTATAGGAGGGCATTACAGGGCCAACAGGGGCATCGCTGGACTAGCAGGAGGACCCATTAGATGCCCCCGAGCATGACGCCGCAGGGGGGTGTCACCCCCGCTTGGGAACGCCTTAGCAGGGGGCATCACCCCTACGGGGGTTGTCACCCCGACCCCCAACACCCCTACGAGGGCAACGCCCCAGCAGGGGTTGTCGTTCGGGCATGAGGATGCCCCAGCAGAGGGCATCACTGGCCGTTGTCCCTACAACGGTCGGTGTTGGCCACGCGATGGTCGACGTCGGCTCGCCGGGGGCGATACCGACGCTGACCCGTCGGAGCTGACGATGGATCGAGCGAGAGAGCATACCTTTGGAGCATAGATGCAGGATGATCGGGAGAAAGGAAACGAGAAGGATTATAGAGAAATTTGGTGACGAAATATATTCATTGCAAATTTTGTCATAAATTTGCAATGAAAGATAAAATTCATCACAGAATTAGCAATAAATTGCAAATTAGTTGCAATGTTTGCGACGTATTTCATATTCGTCGCAGAATTGACAATGAATTTTAAATTCGTCGCCAATTCTACGACGAATATGAAATACGTCGCAAACATTGCAACTAATTTACAATTTATCGCCAATTCTACGATGAAAGATGAATTCGTCGCAAACTTTGCATTTCATACTTCGTCGACAATTGCTATATTTTTTTTACCGAAATAATTTAAAAAATATGACGAAATTTTTTCGTCGCAAAATTTATAACGAATTCTAAATTCGTTAGAAATTATGCGACAAAAATAGAATTTGTTACAAAATTAACGATGAATTACCTTTTTATCGTAGAATTTGTAACAAAAATCTAGAATTCGTTGCAAAGTTTGCAACGAATCTAGATTTTGTTGCAAAGTTTGCAACGAATTCCTAATTCATTACAAAAATTTATAACGAATTCCTAATTCGTTGTAAAAATTTACAACGAATTAAATTTTTCATATTAAATTTGCAACGAAAAATCAAATTCATTGCAAAAAAAAACGATGATATTTGCGATGAAATTTAATTTATTACAAATTTTTTTATGTTTGCGATAAAAAAAAATTTTGTTGTAAATTTCGTTATTAATTTGTGACGATTTAAATAATCGTCATAAAATTCATTGTAGATTTATAATAAATTATTTTTGTTATTAAATTTTATTGTTATTTTGATGTCTTTGTGTAGCGTAAGTAAAGAGTTAAAGTATGTTATTTGTCACTCGTTCCGGAGAGAGAATTGAACTGATGAGCCGTAGGTGTTGGACTCAGAACTAATTAATTAATGGAAGACAAATGACGTCTCAAATTAGTTCGCTAGAAAGGCATCGAAATTTGGAGGGACAGAGAACAGGCGTCGTTTTCAATTCCTACTTTTCGGAGCGCCTCAAATGGTGGATCTTTGATCTCCAGTCCGCTATCAATGACAGTAAATTGTGAAAATAAACACGCGATGATGGTAAGCAGTCGTATTCATCAAAAGGCTTCCTCGCGGTTGAAATTTTCAACTAACATTAATCATATGTTTCCTTGCGACACATCCGTCAACTTCTTAATTTAACCTTGTAGCGTATTTCAGAATAACACAAATAAAATTATAGAGCGCTTAGAGCTATAATCTTTTTGAATCATAAGTCACTTCTTTTTTTTTTTTTTTTTTTTTTTTTGGGGAAAAATCATAATCATAAGTCATTTCTTGAATCGATAGAAGGAGATCAGAGCAGAGAAGGTGCATGATGAAGAGGCTGATCTTTTTTTTTATTTTTTTTTTTTGGAATTTCATTATGTGTCTCAAGCATTCTTTAGCAAGGATATTATTCCCTTTATTGCATGTCCAAAATAAGAAATCGGGTCCTTTCCATAAAAGGAATGTTGCAGAATCAATTACGATCCAACATGGCGCAGGATGAAAGCATTAACATAATACTTCCACCGAGGCACCGCTTCATGATGAAGTCACTTTAACAGAATATTTGCCACAATTTAAAAAAAAAATACTGAACAGTTAGATCACGACGGAGTGAGCTCAAATATAAGGCCCTCCTCATGATTAACGGCACGCAGCAGGCATAATTAGCTTTTTGATCAAAAGGTTAATAAGAGCCGCAGCAGCGACTCCGCATCCTACACAACACGAGGAAATCGCAAGTCACGCATGAAGCTCCAAACAACTTTAACGAGGCATCGGATACTGTGAGCTGGTCATGTTGTTGGTGGTTCAAGAATTCCCGACAAAGACAATTAACCGGCCACCATTCTTCTAAAATGTTGATGTGTACGTACGTCTTGCTGAAAACCATATCTTCCCTGTGAAGAAAGCAATGCTCTGGGAATTCTTTAAGTGATTTGATATGTGCTGAACATGATAAGTTCAAGATGCATGGATGGTGATTGAGGTTGTGGATCATATGAAATAGATTCTAACTAACTTAGTTGATAAGATTTTTTCATATTAAAAAAACCATAATGGAGGTTGTGGATCATGGATAGCAAGTCGTTGTCGTGCATGTCTCAAGGAGGATTTAGACATTCCTCTTGTCGACTTCATGGACAAAGGCATGCATATATGTCCCACTTGGCACAGGAGCTTATGGTTGAGCCTTTTGAATCCGTGACTTGTGTTTAGAAACGTCCAAGGCATCTATCAATTGTGTTTCTCATACTCACACGCCTTTTGGCCAAACTTCTTTTTGCAAATCATCGTGCTTTTTTTTTTCATTTTTATTTCCTGAAAAGGTTGTCTAAGTTGCAGTCATTCGAAACAGCACTAGCCACTTTTCATAGAATTTCACAGTTAACAGCAGCATCTTACACATGACAGGAAAAAAAAAAAACATATCAAGTAGAGAGACCGAGAGCTCTTGGATCTCGTCTGTAACCACTGCAAAAAAAAATCAATTATTTAGTGACAAATATTTACGATAAATTATTTTCGTCGTAAATTTACGACAAATTTAGCAATGAAATTATAAAATATTACTAATCAGCAACTAATTTAGCAACAAAAATATTTCAAAGCAAATTAGCAACAAATAATATTTCGTTCCCGATTTCGTCACAAATTTAGCGACGAATATTTATTTTCGTTGCAATTTTGCAATGAATTCAATAATCGTCGCAAATTTGGCGATAAATATTTATTTTTCGTCGCTAATTTAGCGACGAATTATGAATTCGTCGCAGATTTTTATTTTATTTAAAAATAAAAATAAAAAACAAGTTCGTTAACGAGTTTTAAGGATACTTTTTTTTTAAATATTTTGCAACGAATCCACGAATTCGTTGGAAACTTTTCTTTTTAGAAAAAAAAATATAGAAAATTCTTCGAAGCCGGTTAACTGATTTAGAGAGTTCGGAATGAGATAAAACAAGTTCCTATGTGTTCGTCTAGTTCCCCTGATTATATATATATTTTTAAAAATTAATTTGACCTAAAATATTTGGATACGTGATTTTTTAAACGTGAATTATATTTCTGAGACATATTGATATTAAAAAATTCACTGATTAAAAATTTTTTGACGACATTTATATAATGAGGAGAACTAGACAAACATATTGACACTGATTTTATCTCATTCCGAGATCTCTAAGTCAGTTAACGAGTTTCAAGTATTTTATTTTTTTTAAAAAAAATTATTTACAATGAATCCGTGGATTCGTTGGAAACTTTTATTTTTAGAAAAAAATATTAAAAATTCTTCAAAGACTTAGAGAGTTCGGAATGAAATGAAACAAGTTCTTATGTGTTTGTCTAGTTCCCCTGATTATATATATATTTTTAAAAATCAATTTGACCTAAAATATTTGGATACGTGATTTTTTAAACGTGAATTATATTTCTCTGACACATTGATATTCAAAAGTTCACTGATTAAAATTTTTTTTACAATATTTATATAATGAGGAGAACTAGACGAACATATTGACACTGATTTTATCTCATTCCGCGATCTCTAAATCAGTTAACGAGTTTCAAGTATTTTATTTATTTTAAAAAAAATTATTTGCAACGAATTCACGGATTCGTTGCAAACTTTTATTTTTAGAAAAAAAATATATTAAAAATTCTTCGAAGTCGGTTAAGTGACTTAGAGAGTTCGAAATGAGATGAAACAAGTTCCTATGTGTTCGTCTAGTTCCCTTGATTATATATATTTTTTAAAAATCAATTTGACCTAAAATATTTGGATACGTGATTTGACCTAAAATCAATTCGTCGCTATTTTTGTCTCTAATATTTGCGATGGTCCATCTGCAACGAAAATATTTTTGTCGCTAAATTCGTTGCAAATTTATTTTGTAACGAATTTTTTTTTAAAATTCGTCGCAAAATTCGTCGCTAATGACTATATTTTTTTGTAGCGAACAATGACAGTGAAGTCATCCTGGGTAAAGACACTTTATTTTTCAAAAAATTTTGTCAAAATTTTAGGGAGCGTTTAGTTCGTGGAGAATTTTTCATTTTCTATTTTCTATTTTTTTTCAAAAAATAAAAAATATGTTTTTTTATTTTTTAATTTTTCAGAAAATACTCTTTTATTTTTTGAAAAACGAAAATAAAAATAAAAAATAATTTTTTTGTATTTTTAAATTTTTCAAAAAATACTCTTTTATTTTTTGAAAAACGAAAATCAAAATAGAAAATAAATTTTTTGTATTTTTAAATTTTTCAAAAAATACTTTTTTATTTTCTGAAAAACAAAAATGAAAAATATCAACCAAACATCTTTTCTCATTTTCTTAGAAAATAAAAATAAAAAATAAAAAAAAATTCCAGATACGCTCTTACCTTTCCAAAAACGTAGGATTCTTCTTTAGATTTCCACGGAAAAACATGATTCAATATAATGGGAATGTCGCTCTTCCCAAGAGGTTCAATTCACTGTATCTGAGCTGAGCACCCACCGTCTCTTAAGCCCATATTTTTCTTTCATAGAAATCTCAGTTTGACACGATAAAAAATGGACTCGCCCCATCCAGTCATTCACCCGTTAAGTCCATTTTCTTTTTCAAGCTCAGTGCCGACACGACAAAATAATGGACCATAGTCATGCCCTATTCATTCATTCACCTTGCCCGAACCCATGCGCCTCAAAAGTCCGCCAACCAAATCTATGGGCCAAATTTAATAAAAAAAATAATAATTTCTAAAAAAAAAAATTCTATAAAATTTTATTAATTAACACTTCACATTTACATAATTTTGTCTTAGGTTTGATACAATATTGATATTTAGATCTCAAGTTTGGTGCAATATAAATATTTATATCTCAAATTTGTTACCACATGATTACATGAGTATTGCATCTTAAATTTATGAGAAAATATTTATGTTTGTGATCTGCGTCCATCCTTCGAGTCTTCCACATTGACTATCGATGTTTCTTTCTTTTTTATCCTTTTTTTTTAAAGGATCAAGATCAACACTATTCTACCTTATAGTTACATTTTATTTATCATATGTTCATTGAAGTTTTAGTTGAATGTTGAGATATTACCTTGATTTAATAGGCAATCCTTTGCATTCAACCAATCTTCAAGGCATCCTCCTTTAGACAAC
Source organism: Wurfbainia villosa (assembly GCA_025175895.1). NCBI lineage: Eukaryota > Viridiplantae > Streptophyta > Magnoliopsida > Zingiberales > Zingiberaceae > Wurfbainia > Wurfbainia villosa. Next base: position 26,718,477 of record CM046000.1, on the reverse strand, counting down.
TTCTCTTGTCATCCAACATCCAATCACCAATGCTAAAATATGACTCAATGCTACGATAGATGCAGGAAGTGTTAGTACATCACAAGTTTGGCTATGGAACCATTTGAGGGGGATGCAACAGAGGCATTATAGGTTGTAGATTAAAATTGGCATCTCCAAATCGCATAGCATTATTTTGTTTGTGTTATTATGAATCTTTGTTGCATTATATACTTGACACAAACAACAACATACGCAACCACCTAAAAAGAACTAATGGTTTGTGTTACAAGAAAAAGAAATTTTAAATTTGCAAACTTTGTCTATTCACATCTTCCCTCTAGCCAAGCTAACCCATAACTAGATTGTTGTCATTGACTTTGTCATCATTTTCATCAGAGAACTAGGGAAATCAAGTAGGCTTCACGGTTAGATCCAAGTGCTGCTTGTTGAGTTCACTTGATCAGGGATCCAAACAAACTTATGCTCAGTTGATCCCTTCGAGATTCCATACCCTACTCTAGTTTTCCTACCTAGTGCACCAATTTGTTTAAGTAGGGTGAAAATTAGGGTTGAGATAGAGGAAACAGATGATAAAAATGATGAGTTGGATCTCTCAAATTGAGATGAATCACTATGGTGAAAGCTCTCTCTCACTATTACCATTGTAGGGAACCATGCATCTTGTTACTACTCAAGTTCCTATATATAGGTCTTGGATTTGTGTTTACACTATCAGATGATTCATGTTTAGGTGTTGTTAATTCTAATAATGACATTAGTGGGTGCATGGTCAATATTGTGTCAGTTTGTTAGGTAAACACTTGTGGTTTCATCCAACTTTTGTGGTCAAGTGTTGAACATGAATCCCCTCTTAGTGTCGGCATTTGATTTGTTGGTTATATTAGTCCGCATTAGGTACCATCAAGACCAAAGAGGTGAGTATCAAGAAGATGATATTTTTCAGGAGATATATCCACTACAAATATTTAGTTGTTATCTCTTGGTTGATGGATGCTCTCAAAACTTTTATGGATCTTATGAACAGAATGTTGTGTCCATTCATGGGTGTTTATTATTATTTTGTTTAATCCAATTTTAATCTAGTCAACAAGCCTTAAAGAACATGAACAACACCTCCAAACTACATTATAATTTTTGTGAAAGATTGGATTTGTTCCTAATTCAAAATGTGACTCCATAAGAAGGTTAAGTTTTTTCGTTATATTATGAGGCATGCAATAATATAACAATAGGTTGAAGTATTTGGAGGCAAGATGACTGACAACTCTCTCAACTCCAAAGGAGACTATATCGTCAGAATGCATACAAATGACATAAATATACTGTCACACGTATAGACATCTATCACAGACTCTCTGTTCAATAGAGAATCGTACTCATCTGATCAATACACTCTCTATCATGTAGAGAGTCGTAGTCAATTGATCGACAGACTCTTTATCCTGTAGAGAGTAGTACTTAACTGATTGACGCACTCTTTATCCTGTAGAGAGTTGTACTCAACTAATTAATCATATCAAGCTGGGACCGCCGGTTCATAGCGACACACTAATCACCCTTCACTTAACCATTACACAACACATGGTTGGTAATAAGTATGCAAGATATGGGTATTGAAATAAATCCTACATTTAGGACATTACCTACCCACGAATGAACTTTTACTTAATTTACAAATCAGGTTAACATCTGTACTCCAACATCTACACCCTGCTAAACATTTATAGATCTACCTACATCACATATGTAATTCCTTAATCATGATAAAGGAAAATGTGATATCAATATTTGAGCATATATAGCCAACGACAAGTATCAAGCATACGGATAATAATAGCAGGGTCAAGATAATATGAACATCTAACATGCTCATATCTATGACTAAATCTGAATGCAATTATATCTACCTGACCAGGGTAGAAAATTATCCATCTGTTAAATAACTCTGCGAAATAAATATCTTCATGTCCATGGATCTGCCTCGTATCCACGTCCTACAATCATAGAATACCAATATAATCAAAATAACTCTTGTCTCCACTAATCACCGATATAATCCTACAATAACACTACTACCATAATAAGGAAACAACCTTGCTACTGCACACTATAGCATAAACAAATCAGAACTTACATAATCTTCGGTTCAATCACAACCAACTTCATAATCCACTTATGGAATCTGATCTGCCCACCTTTTTAACTGCAAATAAATCCCATGGCAACAACCAAAATCTAATTATGATTTATACACCGATTTAATTATTCTAGCAATACAGTTGTGCATTCTCCTTCAAGAATTAAACATCTAATGTATAACATACAATTCAAGGCTTACCTTCAACTGTTGAAATCAGCCATAGCTCATCCAAAAGCACCTATCCCCTATTAATCTCCACCATTTTACATATATACCGCTTCACAATCACCAGTATAAGAGACATGCAAGTTGTATCAAACTTGTCGATCTATCCACCATAGGAAATCTGTTCAGTTGCAGAGTTCCGATCACCCTTCCTATCCAGAAACCACAACATCCACAGCTTATACACCACTCTGAGCAGCCGTGTTCATGCTCCTCCCCAATAGATTGCTAAATTACCACAAACATCAAACAAATCAAACCAAAACAATCAACGGATACCTCCCACAATTCCTCTACTCCGATGGAACACATGACGAAGATCCAGCTTTGAAACGCTGTGGAGAAGGAGGATCACCGGACATTACTTGTCAACCACTGGTTGAGGGCATCGATTGTGCTAGAATCGAAAAACTGACAAAGGCCAGGAAGATGACAATCTTCACGCAATCGTCCCTAACGATGGCTGATTGAAAGTAGCAGATAGCCCGGCATCGCATGATCTGGTTGGGTCGGCAGTGATGGCACAATAGTGATCAAGTTCACGATGGCGACTACAGCAGCTGGAATCGTGATGAGGCATCGACATAGGGCAGTGGATTTTTAACTGCAACGGTGACAACCGGAACAAATCCACAGCGGTGAGAGCACAGGCGGATCTGGCCGCTCGAGGTGCCGCCAGCTCACGATTTAACGCCGATCACGCAAGTAGCAATCGAACGGCAAGAAAGCATCGCGACGACAGAGGAAGAGCGAATAGACGAAGATCGAGTGGCTAGTGACGGAAATAGCATGGCAACGACAGTGGCTATGTCTCGATGGCGTGCAGTAGTAGCAAATCTCTCACGACGACAGCAACTGGCGCGGCGAGCGGAGTGGAGGCGGAGAGGTTTGGGCGGAGAAGAGGAAGGGATCAGGAATCACGAGCGATCGCCCAAGAAGGGAAGAAAAGGAGTCGATGAGAAACGGAATGATCGGCCGAAATAAACGCGTCAATTAACCCATTTAATTCCTCAATAGAATCAGCCTTTACAAAAGTCTATCCGCTTTATCCCTATGAAATATCCATAAAACTTCCATAAAAATTCCTAAAAAATTCTATAAGATAATTTCTTTATTAAAAAGGGTTTTTTTTTCGATATTTTACATTCTCCCCCACTTAATAAAATTTGGTCTCCAAATTTCATACTTACATGCAAAAATTACTTCAAGCAAGTTTCCGAAAGGACTGCATACATTCCTCAAGTGAACAGATGAGGGTATTGAGCTCGGATAGTATCTTCCAGCTCCCACGTAGCCTTCTCATCGGTATGATGCTGCCATCCAACCCTTACAAGTCGGATGGTTTTGTTCCTCAACTGACGCTCCTTGCGACCAAGAATTCGTACTGGAATCTCCTCATAAGTCGCATTCACCTGGAGTGGACTCGGAACCTCCTTCAGAACACGATCTGAACACCCGCAAGTGCCCGAGGTAAAGCCAACCCGGTAAGCTACACCCCTAATCCGCTCCAATATCTCAAATGAACCAATGTAGTGTGGAGCTAATTTTCCTTTTAACCTAAATCATTTCACCCTTTTTGTAGGTGAAACACGCAGAAATACTTGTTCCCCAACTGAGAACTCCAAAGGCTTTCGCCTTCGGTCTGCGTAACTCTTTTGTCGACCCTGTACCTCTAATAACCATCATCCAATGACGCACACCAACTCTGCATCATGTTTGATACTCTGTGGCCCCCAATAGCTGTCATTCCCCGACTTCCTCCCACAACACGGGAGATCTACAGGGTCTACCATATAGGGCCTCAGAAGAAGTCATCTGAATGGATGAGTGATAACTGTTCTTATAGTCAAATTTCACTAAGAGAATGTAATTCTCCCAACTACCTCCATAATTCATGACACAAGATCTTAATAGATCCTCCAGAGTCTAAATGGTACGCTCTGACTATCTGTCAATCTGCAGATGAAATGTTATACTGAGCCGAAGCTCTTAGCCTATAGCTTGCTGCTGACTCTACCAACATCGCGAGGTGAATCGTGGGTCTCTATCAGATATAATACCCAAAGGCACGCCATGCAATTTGAAATCCCTCGACAATACAACTCTGTCAGACGATCCAACGGATCCGACCCACGAATAGGCAGAAAGTTAACTGATTCAGTTAGATGATCCACGATCTCCCAAACCGCATCATGTCCTTTATGGGTTCTAGGAAATCTCATAACAAAATCCATCATGATTAGCTCCCACTTACATTCCGGAATCGAAATTTTCTAGAGCAATCCAGTGGGTTTCTGATGTTCAGCCTTCACCTGCTGGCATATTAAACATCGAGCAGCAAAATCTGCTATACCTCTCTTCATACCGTTCCACCAGTATAAACATTTCAAATCTCGGTACATCCGAGTTCCACCATGATGTATAACACTTCTCGAATGATGTGCTTCCTGTAGCAACTCTTTCTTAAGTGGATGCGTGTCCAGAACACATATTCATATTAGGGACGAAAAATTATCTTCTCACAAGAGAAGTCCATCTATCATCCAAAATCTACTCCACCACACACTCTGTAAGTGCATGGAAGACTATAGCGACCAATCTCACTTGTTGCAACTGTTCGCGTTCTAGCAACTCAATAGTAGCTACCCAATTGCTAGTTAAATTCAATGAGCACTTCTGCTCCATACATCCACAAATCTAGATAATAACTACTAAAGCCACGTCATGTATATGACAACATATCTTGTAGTTTCTTAACTATCGTAAGCGTATGATACGCCTCATTTAACTGCATTGGGATCGCTCCGATCCCTGAAATGATGCATCCACATACAACATCCTTCCATCCTCATTGGAAGGATTAACTAACACTAATGCAAAAGTCCTCCATCGATTGAGCCCTGAAAACTAGTTTCACAGGCTTTAGACCAAGTAAATTCCATCACCTTCGTCAAACAAGTTCATGGTATAGTAATACCAAACATTCTATCCACATCTACAGAATTAATCATACAAGGAAACCACCATCTACGGTGGTCGAGTGCGCAACTCTAACTACCACAATCAACAGTGGCCAGGTTACGCAACTCCAACAACCACAAACTGATCCAATCGTGTCCAGGATACACAATTCTCAAATCCAGTGGCGACTAAATCGTTAATTAGTCTAACAACTTAATCACAACTCATAAAATTCATACTAAGTATGAAATTGTCGTCTTTACACACCTGCATCCTCTTTACACTTCACTGATGATATATTAATCATCACAATGACCATGATAATTGTATGACATAATGTCACTACAATATCAATACTCCAGTCATAAATCAACCCTAGAGTATACACAGGTGTCCTTTGCTGAGCTAAACAGATCATCTATCCTCAACGAAGGATATTTACTTTCAACAATTATCGCATTCCATCATCGATAATCGATGCATAATTTTAAAGGTTCATCCCTCTTTTAACAAAGAGTTCTGGATCCTCCTTAAGGAGAAATATTAGGACAGATAAATATCCCCTCCAACATCTCCTATAATCACAACTTACATTCTTCCAATTCCCATAGTGTTTAGTAACACTTACACCAATTAAATTATCCCTCGTACAGTATATAAATACATGCATATACCGTCTAACCAAATAAACAATGTATAACGCAGACATACTTGTACAGTATATAAATACATGCATATACCGTATACTCTAATCCAACCTGAGAATATATCTGACATATATAACAGGAAGAGTAATACTAACTCACAATATACTCATGATACAGGTCAAGGTATCTAATGGTCTGTCCAAAAAATATACAAGTATTCGACACAACCGTATAACAGATGCAAGAAGCATGCATGAATATGATGTACAACCAAATGCAGCAAGCATAGTACAATCAAATGTAATATCACAATAAGCATATATATATATATATATATATATATATATATAGACTGCATCTATATATATATTAATCACAACCATCCATATATATATATATATACATACATATATGTATATATATGATAATATGCAAAGCACCATAAGATACGACAATGCAACATGCATTGTCATGCCTGCGCACCCCTACTCGCTACCACGACCCCAGTGTGGCCTAGGTGGCATGACATGACAACTATCCTAACTCAACACCAACCACTGCTCTAGAGTGGCCGAGTGGGCAGTATGATTAAGTAGCATATGAGCGTAAAGAGTTCGCTACACAACGGGAGTCCCTGTTGCTGGCCACTCTAACTGACACTAATAATGAGTGGTCTAGTGCCACGCACCCAGGACAACTGCATGCAACTCCAACTACCACCGTCTATAGTGGTAGAGTGCGACACAACAAATGCTCTTCTCTCACACCAGTTACTCATCATGGAGTAACCTGGGAGGCAAGATGACTGACGACTCTCTCAACTCCAAGGGAGACTATGTAATCAGAATGCATGCAAATGACATAAATGTACTGTCACACGTACAAACATCTACCACAGACACTCTGTTCAACAGAGAATCGTACCCATCTGATCAATACACTCTATATCCTGTAGAGAGTTGTACTCAACTGATCGATGGACTCTCTATCCTATAGAGAGTCATACTCAACTGATCGATGCACTCTCTATCCTGTAGAGAGTCACCCTTCACTTAATCATTACACAACATATGGTTGGTAATAAGTATGCAACATATGGGTATTGAAATAAATCCTACATTTAGGGCATTACCTACCCACGGATGAACTTTTACCCAATTTACAAATCAGGTTAACATCCGTACTCCAACATCTACACCCTGCTAAATATTTATAGATCTACATACATCACATCTGTAACTCCTTAATCATGATAAAGGAAAATGTGATATCAATATTTGAGCATATATAGCCAACGACAAGTATCAAGCATACGGATAATAAGAGCAGGGTCAAGAGAATATGAACACCTAACATGCTCATATTTATGACTAAATCTGAATGCAATTACATCTACCTGACTAGGATAGAAAATTATCCACCTGTTAAATAGCTCTGCGAAATAAATATCTTCACGTCCATGGATCTGCCTCGTATCCACGTTCTACAATCATAGAATACCAATATAATCAAAATAACTCTAGTCTCCACTAATCACCGATATAATTCTACAATAACACTACTACCATAATCAGGAAACAACCTTGCTACTGAACACTATAGCATAAACAGATCAAAACTTACATAATCTTCGCTTCAATCACAACCAACTTCATAATCCACTTATGGAATCTGATCTGCCCACCTTTTTAACTGCAAATAAATCCCATGGCAACAACCAAAACCTAATTATAATTTATACACTGATCTAATTATTATAGCAACACAGTTGTGCATTCTCCTTCAAGAATTAAACATCTAATGTATAACATACAATTCAAGGCTTACCTTTAAATGTTGAAATCAACCACAACTCATCCAAAAGCACCTATCCCCTGTTGATCTCCACCATTTTACATATATACCGCTTCACAATCACCAGTATAAGAGACATGCAAGTTGTATCAAACTTGATGATCGATCCACTATAGGAAATCTATTCAGTTGCAGAGTTTCGATCACCCTTCCTATCCAGAAACCACAACATCCATAGCTTATACACCACTCTGAGCAGCTATGTTCATGATCCTCCCCAACAGATTGCTAAATTACCACAAACATCAAACAAATCAAACCAAAACAATCAACTGATACCTCCCACAATTCCTCTACTTCGATGGAACACGTGACGAAGATCCAGCTTTGAAACACTATGGAGAAGGAGGATCACCGGACACTACTTGTCAACCACTGGTTGAGGGCATCGATGGTGCTAGAATCGCCAAACCGACAGAGGCCAGGAAGATGACAATCTGCATGCAATCGTCCCTAACAACGGCTGATTAAAAGTAGCAGATAGCCCGACATCGCATGATATAGCTGGGTCGGCGGGGATGGCACAATAGTGATCAAGTTCACGATGGCGACTACAACGGCTGGAATTGCAATGAGGCGTCGACATAGGGCGGTGCAGTTTCAATTGCAATGGCGACAGCCGAAACAAATCCACAGTGGCGAGAGCACAGGCGACGGATCTACTGCTCCTAGAGGTGCTGTCACTCATGATAAACGCCGACCAATCGCGTGCAAGTAGTGATCGAACGAAGCAGCAGGCGACGACGACAACAGAGGAAGAACGCAGAGACAAAGATCGAGCAGCTGGTGACGGCAACAGCGTGGCAGCGGCAGTGGCTATGTCTCGGTGGCGTGCGGTGGTAGCAGATCTCTCATGGTGGCAACGACTGGCACGGTGAGCGGCGTGGAGGCGGAGAGGTTTGGGCGGTGAAGAGGAAGGGATCGGGAATCACGAGCGATCGCCCGAGAAGGGAAGAAAAGGAGTCGGGGAAAAGGAGTCAACGAGAAACGGAAAGGATCGATCGAAATAAACGCATCAATTAACCCATTTAATTCCTCAATAGAATCTGGCTTTAGAAAAGCCTATCCGCTTTATCCCTATGAAATATCCATAAAACTTCCATAAAAATTCCTGAAAAATTCTATAAGACAATTTCTTAATTAAAAAGGTTTTTTTTTTGGTATTTTACAATGTGTCTTCCGATGGAGAAGTACACACACTCCTAAATAATTTTCTATAACCATATTTGACCCTGTGATCCACAAAACAAACTCATCCGATGGGGAGGAAGGCACTCAGAGCCGACGCGCAAGTTTGTTTGCATTACATGTCAAATCATAATAGAGGCCATGGGAATTTTAAAAAAATATCTCTCTCCCACTTAGTAATTTAAAATGAGGAATTTTCCTAGCACACAACATGCATATCAAACATAAAGCAATAAATATGAAAAAATATTTTCCAACTATTATGGCTTTTATTTTCTAATATGCCTCCCGTCGTGTCACCATCTCGTCCGCTCCTCCCTACGCCATGTACAAGCCATTTGGAGATCCGAGCCGAGAAAAAATTATTTTAATTTACATTCATTGATCCTATACTTCACAAAGGAGTGTACATGAAATCTAGATCGAAAGTAAACTAAAATAAAAGAGTGGCTAAATAATGTTGTACTTAATTACAAAAATTAAATACTAGCCTCGTCAACCCTGAGCATTCAAATAATATTACAATTACACACATCCAATCACATACACACACATATGGCCATAATAGTTGGATCTTATGCCTGCAACTAAAAAGTTAGCCTACGCACATCCTACTATTATCCGACACATACAATATATGATAAGTGCATAAAAGTTACCGAATCCTAAACATACAAAATCGAAAATCGTTGCTCTGATACCACTTGTGGGGAATTGCTTCCCGCTTCGGTCGCTTGTGCATGACGATCCTATATATGTCCCCGGATTAAAAAAAATTAATCCTTGACGAAGACGGATTACCCAAGAAACTAATCCTTCATCGTGCTATTCGATTCGAGTGATCTCTTAAACAAACTTGTTGTTCAAGCAACCTAACTCTTTTCCTCGATTAGCCACGGAATAGATGATGTACGGATCGCTGATTTTTGTGTTTATCTTCGGGGTCCAAGTAAATTATCCACATACAATCACATACAAATTGCATAAAACAAGAAAGAAACCCAAACAAGAATTATACCTCTTGTTTACCTCTTGATCTTCTATTGTATGACCTATCCTCCTCTTGGACGTTGTGTGAGCAACAATCTACCAAGAGTCGAAGCTTCCTAGATCACGTTCTTTCCTTCCTTGGTCGCTTCAAACAAAGGGAAGAATACTCGGCTCCCTTCTTCTCCTTGCTTGCGCCAACCACCAAGCACCAAGCACCAAGCACCAAGCACCAAGCTTGGTGTTCGCCGACCCTAAGGAGAGGGAGAGGATGTGCCGACCAAGATTGATATCTTGCAGTCGGCCAAAGGAGAGGGAGAGGCATCAGCCAAGTCTTGATGATGGGTCTTGTTGCCGCCGGCAAAAAGGAGAAGCCAATCCTAGGTTGCCGCCACCCAAGATGAGAAGCAAACCCTAGCCACCTCCAATGCCAACCAACAAACCCTAGCCAAAACCTAGTTGCCGCCCAAAGCTTTGGAAGCAAACCCTAGAATCTCCAATTCCTTGTTGTCGCCCAAGCCTTGGCCTCTTTTATATAGATTTAGCCCAAGCCTCCTTTTAATTGTGTCCGTTGGATATAAGTTTAATGAGGGTTTTAATAGGCTACAATAGGGACCATGAGGAGGAGTTGGATCTTGGCCACCCAATGGATCCGACCCACATAAAATCCGATCCATTAATGATAATCCATTCCACTAGAGGATTATCATTGATCTACCTCACCAACCCCCATAAATAAATATGGGCTCCATATATTAATTGTACAAATGTCTCCCCGTGTTTAAGATATCGAATGTCCATCAATTAATTAATTTACTGATAATTAATTAATCAACATCTAACTCCATGAGTAGTACCACTCAACCTTATCATCATGCCAGACCAAGTCCACATGCAGGGTTTACATGATGATCTTTATGAGCTCCTCAAGGGGACATCATCATCCTAATATATAGGATACGGTTTACTCCTATAATCAACGACACACCATGTAAATAATATCATTTTCCAACTTACTGAGCCTATCGATTTAATCTATAAATCTCGACTATTGGTAAATCAAAGAAATAAATACTAAGTACATGTGCCCGTTATTATATCGGGATTAAGAGCATGTACACTATAATATCTGAGGTCCGATTTAATTATGTTGTCAGCAATAAATTGAATCATCTCTAAGTCGGTCCTGCTCAATACACACAAAGTGTACTAGTGTAATTCTATGGTCAAGACAAACCAATAACAAATTACACTACAACCATACCAATGGTTTGTCCAAAACCATCTCAGTTGTGAGCTTCTACTTATACTCTACAAGGAATTGATAACATGATCTTCCGTGTGACACCACACACCATGTTATCTACAATGTAATGTGTCAGACAATATGCATAACCATAAATATGTAAACAATGATCATGTAATTCTTATTTCAAAAATAAAGATGTTCATACAAAGAATAAACTTTTTAGTATACATCCCAACATCTTCCTACTAAATCATCTTACTAAATATGATTCTAAGAGTTGACACCCTCCACTAGTACTTTTTCTATCTAGTTTGTACCCCGCATAGTCTGAGTCAGAGTATCCTACTAACTCAAAGTTATTAGATCTTGGGTTGAGTCAAGTTTATGTAAATGTATTAAGTTAAGTTTAATTAAGTTAATTTGTTTGTTAGGTTAATTTGTTTGTTTAGTTAATTTGTTAAGTTAATTAATTTGTTAAGTTAATTTGTTTGTTAAGTTAATTTGTTTGTTAAGTTAAATTAGTAAATTTGTTATGTTAAATAAATTGTATTAAACTAATTAATCTTGATTAAATTCTAAATCATCTCACCCAAACTATGTTTTCAATACACGTTACTCCTATTGTTTTTGTGAGATGAGGATTTCTTTTTATCTTAATTAAATTTAATGAGCAATTTCAAAGTTTTTAAACTTGTGTTAGATTCAAGCTTAGCTTGAGCTAGTCAAGTAGGTTTTTCCAGCATTTACTTCTAGGTCGTGGCGAGACATACGACCTTCTTGGATATCGGATGGACCACTTGAAGGTAGGAAACTTCGCTTCCCACTTCAACTCGGTCGCTTGTTCATGGCGATCCCATCGATGTCCCCGGATTAAAAAATTTAATCCTAGACAAAAGGGATCACCCAAGCAACTGTTTCATCGTCGTGCTATTCGATTAGAGTAGTCACTTGAACAATTGTTGTTCAAGCCACCAACCTCTATTCTACGAATAGCCGCGGAATAGATGATGTACGGATCACCGGATTTTGTGTTTATATTCGGGGTCCAAGTTATTTTAGCCATAAAAACAAAATACTACATGCATATATAATTGAAAAACAATTATAGACATGTTACAAAAGAAAATAGACAATCGATATACCTCTCGATCTTCTATTGTATGACCTTCCTCCTTTTGAACGTCGTGTGGGCGACGATCTACCAAAAGTCAAAGCTCCTAGATCACCAATCTTCCTTCCTTGCTCGCTCCGAACAAGAGGAAGAATAAAAAACAAAGCACTTCTCTTTCTTTCAACCAACCACCAAGCTCCAAGCTTGGTGCTTGCCGCCGACCAAGAAGGAGAACAAGGAGAGTGAATGCCGGCCAAGACTCTAAGGGAAGAGACCCTAGACGTCTTTCCACCGGCCAAGGAGAAGAGAGGAGGAGGTTTGGATGCCAGCAAAGGGAGAGGAAGCAAACCTTGGGTGCCAGCCAACTAGGAAGAGGAAGAAGAAAAGGAAAAAACTTCCTTATTTGTGGCCGCCCAACACCTCTAAACCCTAAGCCTCTCAAACCCTAATCCTATTCCTTCTCTAATTGGAATTCCTCCTTGACGCCCACCCTAAAGCCTCCTTTTATAGAGTTAGGGATAAGCCTTGTTTTAATCTCCACCATTGGTTCTAGGGATTTAATCTCAACCATCGGATCTAGAGATTTAATCTCAACCGTGGGATATAGAGATTTAATCTCTACCGTTGGATCTAGAGTTTTGTTTTCATCCATTGGATCTAGGCTTCATGAGGTATTAATAGGCTACAATAGGGACCATGAGGAGGAGTTGGATCTTAGCCAACCAATGGATCAAGTCCACATAAAGTCCGATCCATTAATGATAATCCAATCCACTAAAGGATTATCATTGATCTACCTCACCAACCCCCATAAGTTAATATGAGCTCCATATATTATTTGTACATTTTTCTCCCCGTGTTTAAGATCTCGAATGTCTGTCGATTAATTAATTTACTGACCATTAATTAATCAACATCTAACTCCATGAGTTGTACCACTCAACCTTTTCATCATGCCGAACCAAGTCCACCTGCAGGGTTTACATGATGAACCTTATGAGCTCTTCAAGGAGACATCATCATCCTAATATATAGGACACGGTTTCCTCTTATAATCAATGACACACCATATAAATAATATCATTTCCCAACTTACCGAGCCTATCGATTTAATCTATAAATCTCGCCCATTGGTAAATCAAAGAAATGAATACTAAGTATATGTGCCCGTTATTATATCGGGATTAAGAGTATGTACAATATAATATCTGAGGACCGATTCGATTATGTAGTCAGCAATAAATTGAATCACCTCTAAGTCGGTCCTGCTCAATACACACAAAGTGTACTAGTGTGATTCTATGGTCAAGACAAACCAATACCAAATCACACTACAACAATACCAATGGTTTGTCCAAAGTCATCTCGATTGTGAGCCTATACTTATACTTTACAAGGAGCCGATAACATGATCTCCTGTGTGACACCACACACCATGTTATCTACAATGTAATGTATTAGACAATATGCAAACAATGATCATGTGATTCTTATTTCAAAATGAAGATGTTCATACAAAAGATAGGCTTTTCAGTATACATCCCAACAATCTCCCACTTATACTAAAAGACTATGCTGTCCTTAAACTGCCATACATCTGATTCCCATTCCCTCCACATGCCTATCAAAAGCTCTCGCCGGAAGGGCCTTAGTGAAAGGATCTACTAGGTTATCCTCCGATGCAATCTTGGCCACAACAACTTCTCCTCTCTTTACGATTTCTCGTATCAGGTGGTACTTGTGCTCTATGTGTTTACTTGTCTTATGGGCTCATGGTTCCTTCGAGTTTGCAACTGCACCACTATTATCACAATAAATTGTGATAGTTCTGGGCAAACCAGGAATCACATCCAAGTCCATCAAGAAGTTCCTGAGCCACACAACTTCTTTGGCCGCCTCAGAGACTGCCACACACTCAGCTTCCATGGTGGAGTCCGCCACGCATTTCTGCTTGACACTCCTCCATACAATGACTCCACCTCCTAAAGTAAACACAAAACCTGAGGTAGACTTACTGTTATCCCTGTCTGATAGGAAGTCGAAATCTGTGTAACCAACAGGGAGTAATTGGTCTGCCTGGTAAACTAGCATATAATCCCTAGTCCTTCTCAGGTACTTCAATATATGCTTTACCGCAGTCCAATGTTCCTGTCCTGGATTACTCTGATATCTGCTGACCATGCCCACGACAAAGCAGATATCTGGTCTCGTACATAGCATCGCATATATGAGGTTTCCTACTGCCTAAGCATAAGGAACCGCCTTAATCTCCTCTATCTCCTCAGACGTTCTAGGACACATCTCCTTAGATAAAGGAACTCCATGACTGAAAGGTAGAAAACCCTTCTTGGAGTTCTGCATGCTAAAACGATCCATAATGGTGTCTATATATAAAGCTTGAGATAAGCACAACATCCTTTTCTTGCGATCCCTTATAACCTTGATCCCAAGGATGTGTCCCACTTCTCCCAAGTCCTTCATATTAAACTGTTTGGATAACCATACCCTTACGTCCGATAACACCTTGACATTGTTGCCAATTAACAAAATGTCATCTATGTATAGTACAAGAAATACCACTACGTTTCTGTCACATCTCTTGTATACACAAGACTCATCCGAACTTTGAATAAATCCATAAGACTGGATTACCTCATCAAAGCGGATGTTCCAAGACCTCGAAGCTTGCTTCAATCCATAAATGGACCGATTAAGCTTACACACAAGATGCTCTTTTCCCTTTTCAATGAATCCCTCTGGTTGCTTCATATAGATGTTTTCCTCAAGAATTCCATTAAGGAAAGCTATCTTGACATCCATCTGCCACACCTCATAATCCATATGAGCTGCTATGCATAAGAGAATCTGGATAGACTGAAGCATGGCTACCGGCGAAAAGGTCTCCTCATAATCGATACCCTCTTTCTGAGTATACCCCTTCGCAACAAGCCTCGCTTTGAAGGTCTCAACCTTCCCGTCTATTCCTCTCTTTCTTTTGTAGATCCACTTGCATCCAATGATTTTTACACCATCGGGTGGCTCTACTAGCTCCCAGACCTGATTCAAATCCATAGATTCAATCTCAGCATTCATTGCACTTCGCCAAGATACTGCATCTTTATCTTAGATTACCTCGTCATATGTCCAGGGATCAGGTTCATGTTCGCCAGGGACCAAATCAGAAGATTCTCCCAAGAACATGAATCTATCAGGCTGTCTCATAACCCTCTCACTATGACGAGGTATCACCTGTGTATCCTCTGTGACACGCGGTGCAGTGACTTGTGGTATATCCTCTTGTACCGGTGGTACTGAAGAAGTGACTTCCCCTTTCAATTCCTCCAGAATAATCTTACTCATGAGATTGTGGTTCATCACATAGTCTTCCTCTATAAATCTGACATTCGTGCTAACGATCACCCTCTGATCTCTAGGACTATAAAACAAACAACCTTTCGTTCCTCTAGGATAGCCAACGAGCATGCGCACTTCTGTATGAGGTTCCAACTTACCAGCATCTGCCTTTAGCATATGTGCTGGACTCCCCCAAATCCGAATATATCTTAGACTAGGCTTTCGCCCAGTCCACAATTCTGTGGGAGTAGAAGGCACTGATTTAGATGGGACCAAGTTCAGAATATACACTGTCGTATCTAGAGCATATCTCCAGAACGAATCTGGCAACTCAGAATAACTCATCATCGATTTAACCATCTCCATAATAGTTCTATTCCTTCGCTCTGCTATACCATTCTGCTGGCGTGTCCCAGGTGCAAACAATTGGGATTGAATCCCAACCTCTGATAAGTAATTCCTAAACTCTCCCAAGAGGTTCTCACCACCACGATCAGATCGTAGTATCTTGATACTTTTACCTTGACGTTTCTTCGCATCAGCCTTGAATTCTTTGAACTTGTCAAAGCATTCAGACTTGCGACGCATCAAGTAAATGTATCTATATCTCAAATAATCGTCTATAAAAGAGATGAAATACTCAAAACCACCTCTAGTCTGGATAGACATAGGACCACACAAATCAGAATGAACCAATTCTAACACATCTTTGGCTCTATACCCCTTGGCCTTAAAAGACCTCTTGGTCATTTTACCCTCCAAGCAAGATTCGCAGGTTGGGAAATATTCCACCACTAATGAACCCAGAGGTCCATCAGCTATCAACCTTTGAATTCTACTTAGGTTAATATAACCAAGCCTAAGATGCCAAAGATATGTTTGGTTCATCTTCGAATGTTCTTTTCTCTTATTAGAATTAGAAGATGAGTTATTAACTTCTATTTGCATCGTAGGAGCTTTTGGTTCAAGTGTGTATAAATTTCCTATCAATGCACCCGAACAGATAATCTCCCAATTCCTTTTTATAACAACTCTGTCATTAAAAGAAATAGAATATCCATCCATAAACAATTTAGAAACCGAAATTAAATTCTTTCTAAATAAAGGTACATAAAGGCAATTCATAAGAACCAAAACTTTATTTTTCTCAAAAGATAAATAAACATCTCCCATTGCAACAGCCGCCACCTTCGTGGCATCGCCCAAGTATACGGTAATCTCCCCCTCAGCCAGTCGTCTGGTTTCCTGGAACCCCTACAAAGTATTGCAGACATGATCAGTGGCTCCCATATCTACACACAAGGTGCCAGTAGATAACACCTCTAAACATGTTTCAACGACTAGACCAAAGGATATTGTAAGGGATCGGATGGCCGGCTAGAGGGGGGTGAATAGCCCTTTTCGTTTGGATGGCGGTATTTTGCTCGTCTACAAAACGTTAGCGCAAGCGGAATATACAAATATAAATAAAGACAAGCAAAATAGAAACAAGCAATACAAACACCGAGATATAACGTGGTTCACGGCTACGCCGCTAATCCACGGTCCGATTCGTCCACGGTGAATCACTCCGCCAAAACCAATCACTATCGGTCTCTCCTTTGCACAAAGCTAGGTGGAGGTAACCTTTACAACCAAGATCACTCTTCTTACAATAGGATTGAAGTAAAGACAAGTAAGAAGAGTTTAGAGCTTGTAGGGCACTAGGAAGATTGTTTGGAACTTAAGCATTAGCCTCTCAAAGGCTCACACCCTCCCTTTTTATAGAGAGGGCTGTTTTCTTCCCGTTGGCCGCCATCGATCAGCCGCCCATGGCGATCATTGCCTTACAACGGCCTCCGAACACGTCGGATGCCGACCGTTGTTGTCCAACGGAACTCTTAGCAATGATCGATGGACCTCACGATCATTGCGACTCATCGATCGGCCTTGATCGGCTACGAGCGGTTCTGTGGCGAAAACCCTATTGACCCGATCATTGCGCCTTGATCGATCGGCTTGATCTTGCGATCGGCCCGACGTATAGCGATCGGCTCTTCGCCAAATCGATCGATCGTATACGGTCGAGCTACACTCGACTAAAACTACCCTTCCCTGGGTTACAATCGCTCACTCTCATTTCTCGGAGTCCCTCGCCTTCGAAGTTCTCTTCGTTCTCGGCCACGTCCCTCGGCAGCATCAGGCGCACGGCTCTGCAATGCTCCTTCGCGTCTCTTGCCTCGAAGTCTACTTCCTCCGGCTTCACTCCAAGCTTCTCGTCCGGCGGTCCCTCGGATGCTCCAAGCGCCGCGGCTTGCAAAGCTATCCTTCACCGACTCAAGGCACGAGTCATGAGATGTGAAACTCGCCACGGCTCCATGTGCGAATTACTAAGTCCTGCACGACTTCAACGCACATATCACATCAACATATCAAACTAACTTAAACCCTTTGCCACACCATCAAAACCATATTACGGCAAGAGATTGCCCTAACAATCTCCCCCTTTTTGATGTGTGGCAATCCGTTTAAGTTAGGTAAAAACATTTGATATAAATTCTAAGGTAAGAAAGCATGTAAAGATAAACATGATATAACAACATGCAACTCCCCCTTAATCCATGAAACTCTCTATGCAAATTTTCTCCCCCTATCATATATTTCTCCCCCTACAATATACTTCTCCCCCTAAAGTGATTAACTTAAACATAATTATTTCTCCCCCTTTGACACCATCAAAAAGATTAACACTAAGTTATAAGCTCATGGCATCAAGTATAATGGAGGGAAAAATATGACAAGTTGATTTAAAATTGGGTACCACTTGTTGATGGCATCAAGTATATTTCTACAATTTGTTGTAGGTTTACAAACTGAATTCGGCCTTCAATAATCTGATTTACAGGCCACGATCATTGCTATCGTATGGCGGCGCACAAAAAGCAATTTGATTTTACGGATGAAATTCAGAAATGCATTAAAAATTCCAGAAAATTCAAAAAATCATGAAATTCGAGGAACATATTTCTCTTAAGTATACCTATCAAGGAAAAATAGTTTTTCATGAAAAATCATTATATTTTACAAGATTTGCCAAAAATCCAAACACTTGAAAAACCACTAGTTTTTGAGCATGTTAGTATCCATTTTAACACCTAGTTTTGCATCCAATTGTTTCAAAACATGAATACATGTATTTTAAGGTAAGAAATTGTTTTGAAAACATTAGAAATATCCAACCATGATCTTTGGGCAATATGTCTATTTATTAAACATAAGCCTTCCCCATGATTGGTCTATTATTGATATTTTGATACTTTAAATGACCATCTAAATGCCATAGGCATTAGTGGACATTTGTATCATCCTAATATCTCACCCATGCTAAGTTTGCAATCAAGTTATCCTATAGTGAGTGTGAGATATATCCTAGGGGGTATTTGTATATACTTAACCAATATATTCAAGCAATTCTATCATGGTTAAGTATCAACCTAACAACCTATATGATCATAATGACATATATCAATTAATTTCACATTATGATCATGAAATACATGTTTTCATCAAATTATAACCATGCATTAGGTATTATATGATGATAATAAATAAGTTATCACCTAAAGCATGATTTAAACCTATTTTTCATGATAATGTGCCCAATATCAAAATCATAAATCATGATTACACATATACATAGCAATTGCATCAATCATCATGATTTAAGCATTATTACCTATTTATGGGCACGTTATCATCACCCAACACTATCTAAAAATGTTGTCCCGTCATCCTAAGTCAACCAAAATATGATATAGGTCAAGTTCATATGGTTGACTACCCTAGGGGTTTTCTAACCCTTAAGGATGGATTTAGGAACCCAAAATAGATTTTTGCCTATGGGGTTCACTAGAAATTCCTTGGGGATCCATTTCTTAGCTATTACTTTGTTTTTGTCTTGTCCCCTAGCAATTAGGCATCTATAGGCCTTCTCATTTTTCTTCTCTTTATATCCTAGGCCCTTCTTGTTAAAACTTGCCCTTTGGCTCCCAATGATCATGTTAAGGGTATTGGAGCCTATTGTGAATTTCTCTAGGGCTTTGGTTAAATAATCTACCTTTTCCCTTAATGCCCTATTTTCTTCTATGCATGCATCACTAACATCTAAAGGCACATAATCATGTGAGCATGCATCATCTAAGCTAGAAGAAATATTATCATTTAAGCATGCCTTTTCTAATTTTTGTTCTAATTCCTTAATTTGTTCAAGCATGCATTTATTTTTCTTCTTTGCCCTAAATAAATCCTTAGTTAAACTAGAAATCATAGAAACTATTTTACTAGGTGAGAGATTGGTTACCATAGTTTCCATGTCCTCTTCTTCTTCGGATGATGAGGATGTGGAAGCTCCCCCTTCATTTGAGCTCTCCCCATTTGAGCTTGATTCTTCATTTTCGGATGAAGAGCAATCCAAGTCATCAAAGGCCATCAAGGCCAAATTGGTGACAAAGGCATTCTCCTCATCCGATGATGAGGAGGAGGATGAGGATGGATCATCCCAAGTCCTTGCCTTGAGAGCCTTAGCCTTTCCCTTCTCCTTTGTCTTCTTTTCCTCTTCCTTCTTTTTCTTGCTCCCCTTTTTCTTCTTCTTTTCTTCTTTCTTTTTCCTTTCTTCCTTGCTCTTGTTTAGGAGAGGACAATTGTCCCTTATGTGCCCTTCTCCTTGGCAATTGTAGCATATGACCTTCCCCCTTGGTCTTCTATTCCTATCATTAGATTTATCAAATCTAAAATTTTTAAATGCACGTCTTACCCTCCTTACCATGTAGGCTTCTTCGGTGCTATCCATGGAGGAGGAGGAAGACGCTTCGTCATCGGAGGAGGAGGGGATTTCCATCTTCTTCTTTCCCTTACTTGCCAATAATGCTACTCCTCTTGAGGGTTGAATTTTGGGCTCCTCTTGTATTCCCTCAAGCCTAGTTTCGTGGAGCTCCATTGTTGAGAAAAATTCCTCCAAGGTACTTACTTCTAGGTTCTTGGAGATATAAAATGAGTCCACCATGGAGCTCCATTTTGAGGACCGGGGAAAAGCATCTATGGCCTTCATTACCATATCCCGGTTCGATAGCTTCTCACCTACACTTGTTAGCCCAATTAAAATTTCTTTGAATCTAGAATGCAAAGAAATTATCTTTTCTCCCTTTTCTAATTTGATGTTGGATAGTTGGGAGCGGAGGAGATCTCTCCTTGCTAGCTTTGCCTCGGATGTGCCTTCATGAAGCTCAATTAGCTTCTCCCACATCTCCTTGGCGCTTAGGCATTCTCCTATTCGGTTGATCTCTTGTTGAGGGAGCACATTGTAGAGATGGTGCTTGGCTTTCGAGTTTGCAAGGTGCTCCTCTCTTTGCCTCTTGGTCCACCTAGATTTCTCTATTGGCTTCCCCTCTTCATCCCTAGGCAAAACGAAACCGGATTCCATTGTAATCATTATATCAAAATCCGTTTCGAAAAATACCTCCATTCGCTTCTTCCACCAAGCGAATTCTCCTTCAAACTTCGGAGGATGGATGTTGGAGCCGACCATTTTGATGTAGGGCTTGTTGCGGCGGTTAGTCCGGTGACAAGCAACCTCGGCTCTGATACCACTTGTAAGGGATCGGATGGCCGGCTAGAGGGGGGTGAATAGCCCTTTTCGTTTGGATGGCGGTATTTTGCTCGTCTACAAAATGTTAGCGCAAGCGGAATATACAAATATAAATAAAGACAAGCAAAATAGAAACAAGCAATACAAACACCGAGATATAACGTGGTTCACGGCTACACCGCTAATCAATGGTCCGATTCGTCCACGGTGAATCACTCTGCCAAAACCAATCACTATCGGTCTCTCCTTTGCACAAAGCTAGGTGGAGGTAACCTTTACAACCAAGATCACTCTTCTTACAATAGGATTGAAGTAAAGACAAGTAAGAAGAGTTTAGAGCTTGTAGGGCACTAGGAAGATTGTTTGGAACTTAAGCATTAGCCTCTCAAAGGCTCACACCCTCCCTTTTTATAGAGAGGGCTGTTTTCTTCCGTTTAGCGCCATCACATCGCCCATGGCGATGGCGATCGCTACAACGGCCTCCGAACACGTCGGATGCCGACCGTTGTTGTCCAACGGAACTATTAGCGATCGGATGGACCTCACCACGATCACGACCTAGTCGATCGGCCTATGCTACGAGCGGTTCTGGCTAAACCCTATTGACGATCTTTCAAGAATGATCGGTTGTCTTGGCAATGATCCGCTAACGATGGCGTACAGCCGATCACGCTTACAACCGGCCGGGCCAGATACCACGAGCTACGACTGAGCTACTGGGGCCGACCGCCATGACATGGCAATGATCGTGTCTGAAACCCATCCGACACTCGCCAAACGGCCAAGTTTCACCTAAGAGCTACCCTTCCCCGTTACAATCGCCACTCATTTCCTGAGTCCCCGCCGGTTCTCTTCGCTCGCCACGCCCCTAGCAGATCAGCACGGCCGCAATGCTCCTTCGCCTCTTGCCTCAAGTCTACTTCCTCCGGCTTCACTCCAAGCTTCTCGTCCGGCGGTCCCTCGGATGCTCCAAGCGCACGGCTTCCGCAAAGCTATCCTTCACCGACTCAAGGCACGAGTCATGAGATGTGAAACTCGCCACGGCTCCATGTGCGAATTACTAAGCCCTGCACGACTTCAACGCACATATCACATCAACATATCAAACTAACTTAAACCCTTTGCCACACCATCAAAACCATATTACGGCAAGAGATTGCCCTAACAGATATACCTTTGTTCTGTTTCTGATTGGGACAATCCTTCTTCCAATGGCCATCCTGTTTACAAGTGAAGCACTTGCCTTTCGGCTTCTTCACTCATCCCTGAGTTCCTCCCATCGCCTTTTCCCTTGCTTGCTTCTTCTTCTTCTTGCCTTTCGGCTTAGAAGTAGAAATCTTTTGGGAAACCATGGCTTGTGCCTGAGCACTCTGACGAAATAATCCCTCTGCCGCCTGGAGTCCTGTCAGAAGCTCCGCCAACGAATACAACCTCTTGTTCATGTTGTAGTTCAAGCGAAACTATTCAAAACTCCTAGGTAGAGACTGGAGAATGATATCGACCTGGGTTTCCCCATCAATCTCAGCTCTAAGGACCTCCAGCTCATTCAAATGAGCCATCATCTTGAGAACATGATCCCTCACGGGTGTTCCCTCGATCATGGTGGTCGTCATCAAGTTCCTCATGGCTTCCTACCTAGCAGCCCGATTCTGGTGTCCAAAAAGCTCTTTGAGATTGAGCATCATGTCATAAGCAGTGGGCATGGCTTGATGCTGATGTTGCAGTATATTTGATATAGATGCCAAAATGTAACACCGCACCATCTCATCGGCCTTAATCCACTTCTTATAACTCTCCTTCTCCTTTTCGCCAGAATCATCCACAAGCTTAGGAGGGCACTCTTTGAGGAGTACATATTTGTATTCCTCAGCAGTCAAGACAATGTCAAGATTCCTCTTTTAATCAACATAGTTGGGTCCAGTAAGTTTATTTTCTTTCAGTATCACAGCAAGCGGGTTGAAAGTCATTTTGAAAGAAAACCTAAGAATCACATAGATCAAAAACATTAGATTTCAAAAAATTATTGATTCCTCAAACAATAAAATTTTAAAATCAACCAACACCTCAAAACACCGAGAATATCGTATGCCATGATAGTGTGGACGTATACGAATTCTACATTTGTAAGAGGAGGTTTTACCCATTAATTTTACTATCTTGTCAACCTAATCTTTTGACAAGTAAAATTAATAGTTGGTTCCTCTTCGGCCCTACAAATAAAAGCAGTGACTCCGATGGGAAGGATACTTATATTTGTATCTAAGTGTTCACTATTACTCGGTACCAAGGTAATTATCTCGGGTTATGTGCCTTCCGATGGGGAAGTACACACGCTCCTTAATAATTTCCTATAACCATATTCAACCTTGTGATCCACAAACAAACTCATCCGATGGGGAGGAAGGCACTCAGAGCCGACGCGCAAGTTTATTTGCATCATATGTCAAATCGTAATGGAGGCCGTGGGAATTTATAAAAATATCCCTCTCCCACTTAGTAATTTGAAATTGAAGAATTTTCTAGCCTACGACATGCATATCAAACAATAAGTAATAAATATGAAAAATAAATATTTTCCAACTATTATGGATTTTGTCTTCAATATGTCTCCCGTCGTATCGTCATCTCGTCTGCTCCTCCCTACGCCATGTACGAGCCATCCGGAGATCTGAGCTGAGACTAAAATATATTTTAATTTACATCCATCGATCCTATACTTTACGAGGGAGTGTACATGAAATCTAGATCGAAAGTAAACTAAAATAAAAGGAGTGGCTGAACAATGCCGTATCTAATTTACAAAAATTAAATACTAGCCTCGTTAACCCCGAGAATTCAATAAAACATACAATTACACACATACAATCACATACACACATATGACCATAATAGTTGGATCATATGCCTACAACCAAAGAGTTAACCTATGCATATCCTACTATTACCCGGCACATATAATATATGAAAAGTGCATAAAAGTAACCAAATCCTAAACACACAAAACCGGAAACCGTGGCTCTGATACCACTTGAAGGTAGGAAACTTCGGTTCCCACTTCAACTCGGTCGCTTGTTCATGGCGATCCCATCGATGTCCCTGGATTAAAAAAATTTAATCCTAGATAAAAGGGATCACCCAAGCAACCGTTTCATCATCGTGCTATTCAATTAGAGTAGTCACTTGAACAAACTTGTTGTTTAAGCCACCAACCTCTATTCTACGAATAGCCGTGGAATAGACGATGTACGGATCGCCAGCTTTTGTGTTTATATTTGAAGTCCAAGTTATTTTAGCCATAAAAACAGAATACTACATTCATATATAATTGAAAAAAAATTATAGACATGTTACAAAAGAAAATAGGCAATCGATATACCTCTCGATCTTCTATTGTATGTCCTTTCTCCTTTTGGACGTCGTGCGGGCGACGATCTACCAAAAGTCGAAGCTCCTAGATCACCAATCTTCCTTCCTTGCTCGCTCCGAACAAGAGGAAGAATAAAAAACAAAGCACTTCTCTTTCTTTCAACTAACCACCAAGCTTCAAGCTTGGTGCTTGCCGTCGGCCAAGAAGGAGAACATGGAGAGTGAATGATGGCCAAGACTCTAAGGGAAGAGACCCTAGAATTCTTTCCACCGGCCGAGGAGAAGAGAGGAGGAGGTTTGTGTTGGTGCAGTGGGCACCAAAGTCGAACCGGTATTTTGATTATGGCAAAAGGCTCAATAGTTAAGGGTATATTTGTTATCTTACGAGCTCAATTAAGTGTGCAGAAATGCTAAAGTTGAGCGGAAGGTCTGCGACACCCGGTGGGAACCGAGGTGGTCGGGCAACGCCAGAGGGACTTCGGAGGAAGCCGAGGTACTCGGGTGGAGACCGGAAGCGAGGCTACAAGGTAAGCTCGTGTGAAAGCGAAGCAAGGTCGTTAAGCGTAGATCCGACCCAATACCTCCAATGGAAGGTCTAGGTCGAGATCAGATGGTTAGAACCATCGTACTTTATATTTTAAGCTAACTTGTACTGCAGTCCAAAACCCTTTGACTACAGTCAACTGCTAGTCAAGTTCCAGCCTCGAGAAGAGCTCGAATTTCAAGGGGGTGAATTTGGACTTGACTCGTGTTTTGGTACAAAGGGTGATGTGGCATCAAGGTGGACATCCAAACCATCACCAAGCTTGGACCTCATCCTTGAGTTGGCGTGAAGGCCTCCTTGAGGTGGCACAAGATGGTTGGCTCCCATGATGTGGCACAAGTTGGATGGCTTCTTCTTCTTGGCGTGAAGGCCTCCTTGAGGTGGCACAAGATGGTTGGCTCCCATGATGTGGCACAAGTTGGATGGCTTCTTCTTCTTGGCGTGAAGGCTTCCTTGAGGTGGCACAAGGTGGTTGGATGAAACACCTCATCCTTGAGTTGGGATAAGAACCTCACCTTGGACACTACCTATGTCTAAATTCATAGATCAATATCCATAAATAGACATGTTCACTCCAAGCAAATAAGAAGAAATCAAGAGCTCTCAACACGCCCGTCATAGCGCCGCTACTACTACTCACATTTGCTCTGACGAAGTCATGGCCCGACAGCAGCTACATCTTCTACTTATAAGAGTTGTCGGTATATTTATTTAAGTTCTACTTCTTTAAATTGTCTTTGTGCTTTAATCGTAACAAGGAAAGGGAGTGTCCTTTGCCTTGATTTCTTTTTGTGTCGTTGCTCCTACCTCCAGCGAGGAGGAGTGGTTTTAGTGAATTGCCCTCCGTGCGTGATCAAGGATCACTAGGGCCGTGGATTAACAATCGAAGATTGTGAACCACGTAAAAATATCTTGTCTACTTTATATTTCGCTGTGCATTCTCTACTTGCTTTTTACTTATTGCAAAAGTTTTTAACGACACCGTATCGCTATTCACCCCCTCTAGCGACACTTTCGATCCAACAATTGGTATCGAGTAAGGCGCTAAGATTCGGTGAAACCACCAATCTAGCTTTGTTTTCTTTTTTACAGATTTTTTATTTATTTATTTCTGTTTCGTATAATTATTTCACTTGCTTATCTTCTCCTACATATAGAATTGCATTAGAGGCTTTAGGATCCGGATAAGGTTGTCCTTGGGTTAGATCGAGTAAGGTTGTCCTCCGGAACTTCAGCGACATTATTCGCATTTGATTGTTTATTTCTTTTGCAAGTTACATTTTATATATCTTTTTACTTCCCTACTAATCCAAGGCGAAAGTCTTGGAATATTCTTTCGTGTGTGTTTTGCAAGATTCTTTTCGTCGTTCTTCTTCTTGTTTTTAAATGGCCCATCTCGAAGGGTTTAGCACCGCCCGACCCGTTTTACAGCGGTAATGACTTTCGTTATTGGAAGGGTCGGATGGAATGCTTTCTTAAAACCCAAATCGAGATGTGGATTAATCAAACCGGTTTCACACTTCCTATTAATGAAGATGGTGAATCTTTGGGTTACGATCAATGGTCAAATTCCATGAAAAATAAGTAGAAGCCGATGCCAAGGCAACTCAAATCTTGCAATGTGGGTTGTCAGGAAAGAGCTCAACGCGTCGGCCCCTTCATTAGTGCAAAGGACTTATGGACCAAGCTAGTGGAACTACACGAAGGCAAGCGACACGAAGGTATGTAAAGAGATTTACTTTTAAATAAATTGTATAACTTGAAAATGCAGGAAAAGCGAGACGCAACTCAACTACATGCTCGTATCCAAGACATCGTCAACCAACTCCATGCCATCGGACAAAAGGTCGAGAATCGCGACCTTATCAGGTATTCTCTTAATTCGTTTCCTAGGACCACCTTGTGGGCATCCATGGTCGATGCCTACAAGGTCTCCAAGGACCTTTCTAAAATTAGGTTAGGCAATTGTTTTGAACTTGAATTACATGAGCAAACTAACGTGGTCGGGCGAGAAGAGTATTGCGTTAGTTGCAGGTTCCAAGAAGAAGAAGCCCCCAAGCAAGCCACCCTCGGAGGAAGAAGACGATATCCAAGCTCTAATGGCCAAGCCGACCGAGCACGACTCCGAAACCGAAGAAGAGTCCGAGTCCGAATCCGATGATGAGCTTCCATTCAAGACAAGCCACGGATCCGTATCCGGTTCAAAAGAATCATTAAGGGTAAGTCGGTCGTTACTTAATACTTTGTATGGTGCAATTAAATTTTTAAATAAGAAACTAGCGAAGTCCGAGTCCAAGGTCGAGACCCTAATTGAGGAGGTTAACCTCCTCAAACATGAGGTCTCCCTAACCTCTTCGACTACTCGTATTCAAGAGGAGGACTCAACTCAAGTTGAAAAGCTTGAAGTTGAGAACTCGCTTTTGAAAACACAAGTCGAAGACCTTAGGAACACGTTGGAAAGGTTCACTTTGGGATCCAAGGGACTTGACCTCTTACTTGGATCACAAAGGGCCATGTACAACAAGGCCGGACTCGGGTTTAACTCAAATACAACCAATAAGTCATATATGTCTATAGTAAACCAACATAAGAAAAATGTCCAAGCATGGGTCCCTAAGACCACTTTGATTTCAACTTTAGGATCTAACATGTATTGGGTTCCCAAGGACCAAATTCACTATGTGAATAGACCCACTCGATTCAATGGTCGAGAGCCAATACAAAATGTATTTTTGTTAAGTCTTAGAAATTGCATGCTTAGTTTTTCCTTTATTTTTAGAATGGTTAGATAGGACTCATAACCAACTAAAATCCTGCGAAAAGATTGAGCCTCGGGGAGCCTCTTTTCAAAAATAAATCAACTAAAATCCTACGAAAAGATTGAGCCTCGGGGAGCCTCTTTTCAAAAATAACTAGTTAGACCAAGATGTAGTCTCAAGTAAGTCGAGTTATCAATTTCTTGAAATTAGCTTTGTCTAAGAAAGTGGTCGTTGTTCCGATCAAAGAAGGCCTCTGTGCCTCGCCACGACCTGGAAGCTAATCTCTTGAAAAGATTACTTGATGAGCTTAGACTAAATCCGAATCTAACCTAATGTTGGTTAATTTAAATTCATTAAAATTAATCAAGTAAAATTGAAAGTCATCTCACAGTAACACATAGGAATAACATGTTTTGATCATGTAGATATTGGTGAGATGATTTAGGTTTAAAAACTTACAAACAACCCTTTAGTAATTCCATTGATCCTACACATAAGAGTCGAAGAAACCATTAATATAGTTTTCGACGAAGGACACGAACCCGTTCAATCCTTAACAAAACCAACTAGCAAATCAACTTATAGCAAACCCGACTCTGATCTTGAACTTGAATCTCGTCCTAACCCAAGTCATCCTATCGACCAAGTGATAGATGACTCTAACCCAAGTCAAACTAGAACTCACCCAAGTCATCCTATCGACCAAGTGATAGATGACCCTAACCCGAGTCACACTAAGACTCAAACAAATCATCCTATCAATCAAGTTATAGGTGATCCAAATTTAGGGGTTCGAACTAGAGCTTCATATCGAAACCTTAGTCAAATCTCGTTAATTTCCAAAATCGAACCCAAAACTATTGAACAAGCACTTCTTGATCCCGACTGGATTATTGCTATGCAAGAAGAGCTAGCTCAATTCACTAGAAATGAAGTCTGGGAATTAGTACCACCACCTAAAGAAAAATCAATTAATGGAACAAGGTGGGTATTTCGAAATAAACTTGATGATAAAGGTGAAGTAGTTAGAAATAAAGCTAGGTTAGTCGCAAAAGGGTTTAGTCAAGTCGAAGGTTTAGATTACGATGAGACCTCGCCCGTAGCTTGACTAGAGTCCATCCAGAATGTTGTTAGCATATCGCACATCGAGGTTTTAAATTGTTTCAAATGGATGTCAAGTCAGCATTTTTGAATGGATACATTAAGGAAGAAGTTTACGTCAGTCAACCTCCGGATTGAAAATCTAGATAAACGACCATGTCCTTAGACTTAAGAAAGCCCTATATGGACTCAAACAAGCCCCAGAGCTTGATGCGAAGGCTTCGATCTATCTTAAGTCCAAAGGATTCAACCAAGGTTTAGTCGACCCAACCTTATTAGTTAAAACCGTAGGAAAAGAAATCTTTATAGCCCAAATCTATGTAGATGATATAATTTTTGGAACTACCAACTCGATCACCTTTAAGCGAATTCATCTCACTTATGGAAAGTGAATTTGAAATGAATTTAGTGGGAGAGTTAAGTTTCTTCTTAGGTTTACAAATTAAACAAACTAAAGATGGAATATATTTACATCAACAAAAATATACTAAGGACTTAATAAATCGATTTGGAATGCAAGATGCTAAAATAATCAATACACCTATGGCAACTAATGTTAATATAAACGAAGATGTAGAAGGAAAACCCGTTGACCTAAAATACTATAGGAGCGCAATAGGAAGTCTCCTATACTTAACCGCGAGCCGACCCGACATTTTATTCGCGGTAAGTATGTGCGCAAGGTTACAAACCTGTGCCAAGGAGTCTCACCTCACCCTAGTCAAGCGTATCCTTAGATATCTACAGGGCACGCTAAACGTAGGTATTTGGTACCCTAGATCTACCGAGTTTAATCTAATCGGCTACTCCGACTCCGACTATGCCGGTAGTAAACTCGATAGAAAGAGCACGAGTGGTTGTTGTCAAATCCTCGGCTCGAGTCTAGTGAGTTGGTGCAGTAGGAAGCAGCATTGCGTTGCCTTATCTACCACCGAAGCTGAATACGTTGCGATGGGTGAGTGTGTCTCTCAGCTCCTGTGGATGAAGCACACTCTCCAAGACTTTAGCTTAATCTTTAACAACATTAAAAGTTAGGTATGTGCATAATAGAGTAGGATTTAAATTTTTCTATATATGTACTCTATTTTTGCTTCTTTTTATGAAATTAGCCTAAGTCTTACCTTAGAAATCATATTGGGAACTTGCTTGGACTTACAAACCCTAAAATATATTTACAAACTTTTTGAGTTAAGGCAAAAGGGGGAGAAAGTCACAAAAGTAAGGAAGAAAGTAAACAAAATTATTACCTTTTATATTAAGTAATTCCGTTTACTTAAGCAACTATTAAGGGGGAGTAAAAATTATTTTTCAAGAACTCACCTTCGGTCAAGGGGGAGGTTACCTCAAAGGGGAGAACTTGAAACACTAATATTTCTCACTCATGCTTAATCTTTATGCTAGCTCATTCATGCTTAATCATTATGCTAGCTCATTCATATTTAATCTTTATGCTAGCTCATTCATGCTTAATCATTATGCTAGCTTCTTTGTTATCTTAATTTTCCTTAACTTTTGTGTCGGTTTGCCATGAATCAAAAGGGGAGATTGTTAGTGCGAGTGGGCACCAAAGTCGAACCGTATTTTGATTATGGCAAAAGGCTCAATAGTTAAGGGTATATTTGTTATCTTACGAGCTCAATTAAGTGCGTAAATGCTAAAGTTGGCGGAAGGTCTGCGACACCGGTGGGAACCGAGGTGGTCGCAACGCCAGAGGACTTGAGGAAGCCGAGGTACTCGGGTGAAGACCGGAAGCGAGGCTACAAGGTAAGCTCGTGTGAAAGCGAAGCAAGGTCGTTAAGCGTAGATCCGACCCAATACCTCCAATGGAAGGTCTAGGTCGAGATCAGATGGTTAGAACCATCGTACTTTATATTTTAAGCTAACTTGTACTGCAGTCCAAAACCCTTTGACTACTGATCATTGCTAGTCAAGTTCGACCTCGAGAAGAGCTCGAATTTCAAGGGGGTGAATTTGGACTTGACTCGTGTTTTGGTACAAAGGGTGATGTGGCATCAAGGTGGACATCCAAACCATCACCAAGCTTGGACCTCATCCTTGAGTTGGCGTGAAGGCCTCCTTGAGGTGGCACAAGATGGTTGGCTCCCATGATGTGGCACAAGTTGGATGGCTTCTTCTTCTTGGAGTGAAGGCCTCCTTGAGGTGGCACAAGATGGTTGGCTCCCATGATGTGGCACAAGTTGGATGGCTTCTTCTTCTTGGCGTGAAGGCTTCCTTGAGGTGGCACAAGGTGGTTGGATGAAACACCTCATCCTTGAGTTGGGATAAGAACCTCACCTTGGACACTACCTATGTCTAAATTCATAGATCAATATCCATAAATAGACATGTTCACTCCAAGCAAATAAGAAGAAATCAAGAGCTCTCAACACGCCGTCGTAACGCCGCTACTACTACTCACATTTGCTACGACGAAGTGCCGCCGACAACGAAAGCTACATCTTCTACTTATAAGAGTTGTCGGTATATTTATTTAAGTTCTACTTCTTTAAATTGTCTTTGTGCTTTAATCGTAACAAGGAAAGGGGGAGTGTCCCTTTGCCTTGATTTCTTTTTGTAATCGTTGCTCCTACCTCCAACGAGGAGGAGTGGTTTTAGTGAATTGCCCTCCGTACGTGATCAAGGATCACTAGGGCCGTGGATTAGCAATCGAAAGATTGTGAACCACGTAAAAATATCTTGTCTACTTTATATTTCCGCTGTGCATTCTCTACTTGCTTTTTACTTATTGCAAAAGTTTTTAACGACACCGTATCGCTATTCACCCCCCCTCTAGCGACACTTTCGATCCAACAGTTTGGATGCCGGCAAAGGGAGAGGAAGCAAACCTTGGGCGCCGACCAACTAGGAAGAGGAAGAAGAAAAGGAAAAAACTTCCTTATTTGTGGCTGCCCAACACCTCCAAACCCTAAGCCTCTCAAACCCTAATCCTATTCCTTCTCTAATTGGAATTCCTCCTTGCCACCCACCCTAAAGCATCCTTTTATAGAGTTAGGGATAAGACTTGTTTTAATCTCCACCATTGGTTCTAGGGATTTAATCTCAACCGTCGAATCTAGAGATTTAATCTCTACCATTGGATCTAGAGTTTTGTTTTCATCCATTGGATCTAGGCTTCATGAGGTATTAATAGGCTACAATAAGGACCATGAACAGGAATTGGATCTTGGCCACCCAATGGATCAAGCTCACATAAAGTCCAATCCATTAATGATAATCCAATCCTCTAAAGGATTATCATTGATCTACCTCACCAACCCTCATAAGTTAATATGGGCTCCATTTATTATTTGTACATTTTTCTCCCCGTGTTTAAGATCTCGAATGTCCGTCGATTAATTAATTTACTGACAATTAATTAATCAACATCTAACTCCATGAGTAGCACCACTCAACCTTTTCACCATGTTGGACCAAGTCCACCTGCAGGGTTTACATGATGAACCTTATGAGCTCTTCAAGGGGACATCATCATCCTAATATATAGGACACGGTTTCCTCTTATAATCAACGACACACCATATAAATAATATCATTTTCCAACTTACCAAACCTATCGATTTAATCTATAAATCTCGGCCATTGGTAAATCAAAGAAATGAATACTAAGTATATGTGCCTGTTATTATATCAGGATTAAGAGTATGTACAATATAATATCTGAGGTCCGATTCGATTATGTAGTCAGTGAAGGGTTTTTCTTTTCGAGTCCGTGAGGGGAAACTTCACTTCCCAATTCACCTCGGTCGCTTGTTCATGGCGATCCCATCGATGTCCCCGGATTAAAAAATTTAATCCTAGACAAAAGGTATTGCCCAAACAACCAAGTCATCGTCGTGCTATTCGTTTAGAGAGGTCACTTGAACAAACTTGTTGTTCAAGCGACCAACCTCTATTCTACGAGTAGCCGTGGAATAGATGAAGTCCGGATCGCCGACTTTTGTGTTTATGTTCGGGATCCAAGTATTATTTAGCCACAAAAAGAATATATCATGCTCATAATTGAAAAAACAAATACAAGCAAGTTACAAAAAAGATTAGAGAATCGATATACCTCTCGATCTTCTAATGTATGACCTTCCTCCTTTCGAACGTCGTGTGGGCGACGATCTACCAAAAGTTGAAGCTCCTAGATCACCAATCTTCCTTCCTTGCTCATTCCGAGCAAGAGGAAGAAAAGAAACAAATCTCTATTCCTTCTTTCAACAAACCAACAACCTCCAAGGATGGAGCTTGCCGCCGGCCAAGAAGGAGGAGGAGATTAAGGTGGAAACTGGCCAAGACACCATGGGAAAGCCCTAAATCTTGTTTCCACCACCGAAGGAGAAGGAGAAGAAGGAGTTTATACGCCGGCTAAGAGCTGTAAGGGCTTCAATGGGCATCGATAGCTTGAGGAAGAAGAAAAACAAGGAAGTTCTTTCCTTATTTGGTGCCGCCAATGCTCCAAACCCTAGCCCCTCTTCTTGCTGCCAACTCCAAAAACCCTAGCTTCTCTTGATTATTCTCCACGCCAACCCCTTGTTCTCATTTTAGAGTTAGGGATAAGCCTTCTTTTAATCTCCACCATTGGTTCTAGGGATTTAATCTAAACCGTCGGATCTTAGAGACTTAATCTCTACCTTTGGATCTAGAGTTTTGTTTCTATCCATTGGATCTAAGCTTCATGAGGTGTTAATAGGCTACAATAGGGACCATGAGGAGGAGTTGGATCTTGGCCACCCATGGATCAAGCCCACATAAAGTTCAATCCATTAATGATAATCCAATCCACTAAAGGATTATCATTGATCTACCTCACCAACCCCCATAAGTTAATATGGGCTCCATATATTATTTGTATATTTTCTCTCTGTGTTTAAGATCTCGAATGTCCATTGATTAATTAATTTACTGACCATTAATTAATCAACATCTAACTCCATGAGTAGTACCACTTAACCTTTTCATCATGCCAGACCAAGTCCACCTGCAGGGTTTACATGTTGAACCTTATGAGCTCCTCAAAGGGACATCATCATCCTAATATATATGACACAATTTCCTCCTATAATTAGCGGCACACCATATAGATAATATCATCTCCCAACTTACCGAACCTATCGATTTAATCTATAAATCTCTCCCATTGGTAAATCAAAGAGATGAATACTAAGTATATGTGCCCGTTATTATATCGGGATTAAGAGTATGTACAATATAATATCTGAGGTCCGATTCGATTATGTAGTCAGCAATAAATCGAATCACCTCTAAGTCAGTCCTGCTGAATACACACAAAGTGCACTAGTGTGATTCTATGGTTAAGACAAACCAATATCAAATCACACTACAACCATTCCGATGGTTTGTCCAAAGCCATCTCGATTGTGAGCCTTTACTTATACTTTACAAGGAGCCGATAACATGATCTCCCATGTGACACCACACACCATGTTATCTACAATGTAATGTATTAGACAATATTGCATAACCATAAAAATATGTAAACAATGATCATGTGATTCTTATTTCAAAATAAAGATGTTCATACAAAAGATAGACTTTTCAGTATACATCCTACAATCTCCCACTTATACTAAAAGACTATGCTGTCCTCAAACTGCCATACATCTGATCCCCATTCCCTCCACATGCCTATCAAAAGCTCTCGCCGGAAGGGCCTTAGTGAAAGGATCTGCCAGGTTATCCTTCGATGCAATCTTGGCCACAATAACTTCTCCTTTCTTTACGATTTCTCGTATCAGGTGGTACTTGAGCTCTATGTGCTTACTTGCCTTATGGGCTCATGGTTCCTTCGAGTTTGCAACTGCACCACTATTATCATAATAAATTGTGATAGTTTTGGGAAAACTAGGAATCACATCTAAGTCCATCAGAAAGTTCCTAAGCCATACAGCTTCTTTGGCCGCCTCACAGGCCGCCACATACTCAGCTTCCATGGTAGAGTCCGCAACACATTTCTGCTTGACACTCTTCCATACAATGGCTCCACCTCCCAAAGTAAACACAAAACCTGAGGTAGACTTACTGTTATCCCTGTCCGATTGGAAGTTGGAATCCGTGTAACCCACAGGGAGTAATTGGTCTTCCTGGTAAACTAGCATTAATCCCTAGTCCTTCTGAGGTACTTCAATATATGCTTTACTACAGTCCAATGTCCCCGTCCTAGATTACTCTGATATCTGTTGACCATGCCCATGACAAAGCATATATCTGGTCTCGTACATAGCAATGCTGTAGGGGATCGGTACGCCGGCTAGAGGGGGGTGAATAGCCCTTTTTGTGATGGATGCCGGTATTTGCTCGTCTACAAAACTAATTAGCGCAAGCGGAAGACTAATAAAGACAAACAAATAGAAATACAAGAAAACAATCGCTAACAAAGAATGTAACGTGGTTCACGGCTACGCCGCTAATCCACGATCCCGATTCGTCCGAGGTGAATCACCCCTCCAAAGCCAATCACTATTGGTCTCTCCTTTGCACCAAGCTAGGTGGAGGTAACCTTTACAATCAAGATCACTCTTCTTACAATAAGAATGGAGTAAAAACAAGTAAGAAGAGTTTAGAGCTTGTGGGGCACTAGGAAGATCACTTGGAGCATAAGCATTAGCCTCTCAAAGGCTTACACCCTCTCTTTTTATAGAGAGGGCTGATTTCTTCCCGTTGGCCGCCACGATCATTGCCGCCCTTGGCGATCATTGCCGTCTAGCGGCCTCGAACACGTCGGATCCCGGCCGTTGTAGTCAGCGGAACTCTTGGCGATCGGCGATGGACCTCATCGATCATTGCCGCCTCCGTATCGAGCCCGATCGGCTACGAACGGTTCTCTGGCCGAAACCCTATTGACGATCATTTCGCCTTGGCCGATCGATGATGTCTGGCGATCGACTACCCACGTATGGCGGTCATTCGCCGCCACAATCCGATCGATCGGATACGGTCGAACTCACTGACTGAGCGATCATTGCCATAACATGGCAGTCGACTGGTGTCGGGAAAAACCATCCGACACTTGGCCAAATGGCCAAGTTTCACCTAAGAGCTACCCTTCCCCGGGTTACAATCGCTCACTCTCATCTCTCGGAGTCCCTCGCCTTCGAAGTTCTCTTCGTTCTCGGCCACGTCCCTTGGCAGCATCAGGCGCACGGCTCTGCAATGCTCCTTCGCGTCTCTTGCCTCGAAGTCTACTTCCTCCAGCTTCACTCCGAGCTTCTCGTCCGGCGGTCCCTCGGATGCTCCAAGCGAACGACTTCCGCAAAGCTATCCTTCACCGACTCAAGGCACGAGTCATGAGATGTGAAACTCGCCACGGCTCCATGTGCGAATTACTAAGTCCTGCACGACTTCAACGCACATATCACATCAACATATCAAACTAACTTAAACCCTTTGCCACACCATCAAAACCATATTACGGCAAGAGATTGCCCTAACAATCTCCCCCTTTTTGATGTGTGGCAATCCGTTTTAGTTAGGTAAAAACATTTGATATAAATTTTTAAAGGAAAGAAAGCATGTAAACATAAACATGATATAGCAACATGCAACTCCCCCTTAATCAAAGAAATTCTCTATACAAATTTTCTCCCCCTATCATAATTATTTCTCCCCCTAAAATAATTAACTTAAACATAATTATTTCTCCCCCTTTGACACCATCAAAAAGATTAACACTAAGTTAAAAGCACATGGCATCAAGTCTAACCACAAGTTGAATTAAAATCAGAATTCAGCCTTTACTGGTCTGATATTTAGGTCATCGGTCGTTCGACTACAATGACCGGTCATCACCTTGTATTCGAGATTTTTGATTTCTGGGGTGAATTTCAGAAATGCGTTAAAAATTCCAGAAAATTCGAAAAATCATGAAATTTGGGGAACACATTTCTTTTAAGTATATCTATCAGTGAAAAATATGTTTTCATGAAAAATCATTATATTTCCACGTATTTGCCAAAAATCCAAAAGCTTTAAAAACTACTAGGTTTTTGATCATAAGAGTATCCATTTTAACACCTAGTCTTGCATCCAATTGTTTCAAAACATGAATACATAGATTTTAGATTAAGAAATTATTTTGAAAACATATGAAATATCCAACCATGATCTTTGGGCAATATGTCTATGAATTAAACATAAGCCTTCCCCATGATTGGTCTATTATTGCTATGTTGATACTTTAAATGACCATCTAAATGACATAGGCATTAGTGGACATTTGTATCATCCTAACATCTCGCCCATGCTAAGTTTGCAATCAAGTTAGCCTATAGTGAGTGTGAGATGCATCCTAGGGGGTATTTGTGTATACTTAACCAATATATTCATGCAATTCTATCAAGGTTAAGTATCAACCTAATAATCCTCATGATCATAACGGCATATATGAATGAATTCTACATTATGATCATGAAACTCATGTATTCATCACTCAATAATCATGCATTAGGTATTATATGATGATAATAAACAAAGTATCACCTAGTGCATGATTCAAACCTATTTCTCATGGTAACGTGCCAAATTTCAAAAACATAAATCATGATTGCAAATATACATAGGAATTACATCAATCATCATGATTTAAGCATTATTATCTATTTATGGGCACGTTATCATCACCCAACACTATTCTAAAAATGTTGTCCCGCCATCCTAAGTCAACCAAAATATGATATAGGTTAATTCCATATGGTTGACTACCCTAGGGTTTTCCTAACCCTTAAGGATGGATTTTGGAACCCAAAATAAGTTCTTTCCTATTGGGTTCACTAAGTATTCCTTGGGGATCCATTTCCTAGCTATTATTTTCTTCTTATCTTATCCCCTAGCTATAAGACATTTGTAGGCCTTTTCATTTTTCTTTTCCTTGTAGCCTAGACCCTTTTTGTTGAAACTAGCTCTTTGGCTCCCTAAGATCATATTCAATGTGTTGGAGCCAATTGTGAATTTTTCTAGGGCTTTTGTTAAATAATCTACCTTTTCCCTTAAGGCCCTATTTTCATTTATACATGCATCACTAACATCTAATGGCACATAAAGGTCATGTGAGCATGCATCATTTAAGCTAGAAGAAATATTATCATTTAAGCATGCATTTTCTAGCTTATTTTCCAATGCCTTAATTTGATTAAGCATGCTTTTATTTTTCTTTTTCATTCCAAATAAGTCCTTAGTTAAACTAGAAATTATGGAAACTATTTTCTTAGGAGAAACTTTCGTTACCATAGTTTCCATGTCCTCTTCTTCTTCGGATGATGAGGATTTAGAAGCTCCCCCTTCATTTGAGCTCTCCCCGCTTGAGCTTGATCCTTCATTTTCGGATGAAGAGCAATCCAAGTCATCAAAGGCCATCAAGGCCAAATTGGTGACAAAGGCATTCTCCTCATCCGATGATGATGAGGAGGATGAGGATGGGTCATCCCAAGTCCTTGCCTTTAGAGCTTTGGTCTTCCCCTTTTCTTTTGTCTTCTTCTCCTCTTCCTTCTTTTTCTTGCTCCCCTTTTTCTTCTTCTTTTCTTCTTTCTTTTTCCTCTCTTCCTTGCTCTTGTTTAGGAGAGGACAATTGTCCCTTATGTGCCCCTCTCCTTGGCAATTGTAACATATGACCTTCCCCCTTGGTCTTCTATTCCTATCATGAGATTTATCAAATCTAAAATTCTTAAATGCACGTCTTACCCTCCTTACCATATAGGCTTCTTCGGTGCTATCCATGGAGGAGGAGGAAGACGCGTTTAAATCATCGGAGGAGGAGGATTTCCATCTTCTTCTTCCCCTTATTTGCCAACAATGCTACTCCCCTTGAAGATTGTATTTTTGGCTCTTCTTGTATTCCTTCAAGCCTAGATTCATGTAATTCCATAGTGGAGAAAAATTCATCTAGAGTACTTACCTCTAGATTCTTGGAAATGTAAAATGAGTCCACCATTGAACTCCACTTGGATGATCGAGGGAAAGCATCTATGGCCTTCATTATCATATCGCGATTGGAGAGCCTTTCTCCTACACTTGTTAGTCCATTTAATATTTCTTTAAATCTAGAATGTAAAGAAGTTACCTTTTCTCCCTTTTCTAATTTAATGTTGGATAGTTGGGAGCGGAGAAGATCTCTCCTTGCTAGCTTTGCCTCGGATGTGCCTTCATGAAGCTCAATTAGCTTCTCCCACATCTCCTTGGTGCTTAGGCATTCTCCTATTCGGTTGATTTCTTGTTGGGGGAGCACATTGAAGAGATGATGCTTGGCTTTTGAATTTGCAAGGTGCTCTTCCCTTTGCCTTTTGGTCCACCTAGATTTCTCTATTGGCTTCCCCTCTTCATCCCTAGGCAAAACGAAACCGGATTCCATTGTAATCATAATGTCAAAATCCGTTTCGAAAAATACCTCCATTCGCTTCTTCCACCAAGCAAATTCTCCTTCAAACTTCGGAGGATGGATGTTGGAGCCGGCCATTTCGAAAGTTGCTTGTTGTGGCGGTTAGTCCTCGACAAGCTTTCCTCGGCTCTGATACCACTTGTAGGGGATCGGTACACCGGCTAGAGGGGGGTGAATAGCCCTTTTTGCGATGGATGCCGGTATTTGCTCGTCTACAAAACTAATTAGCGCAAGTAGAAGACTAATAAAGACAAACAAATAGAAATACAAGAAAACAATCGCTAACAAAGAATGTAACGTGGTTCACGGCTACGCCGCTAATCCACGATCCCGATTCGTCTGAGGTGAATCACTCCTCCAAAGCCAATCACTATTGGTCTCTCCTTTGCACCAAGCTAGGTGGAGGTAACCTTTATAATCAAGATCACTCTTCTTACAATAAGAATGGAGTAAAAACAAGTAAGAAGAGTTTAGAGCTTGTGGGGCACTAGGAAGATCACTTGGAGCATAAGCATTAGCCTCTCAAAGGCTTACACTCTCTCTTTTTATAGAGAGGGCTGATTTCTTCCCGTTGGCCGCCACCAGTCGACTGCCGCCCTTGGCAGTCGACTGCCATCACTACAATGACCTCCGAACACGTCGGATCCTGACCGTTGTAGTCCAACGGAACTCTTAGCGATCGGGATGGACCTCATCGCCGATGCCGCCTCGTAAGTCGGCGCCGATCGGCTACGAAGCGGCCGTGGCCAAAACCCTATTGACTAGTCATCGCCTTTTGATCGATCGATGGTCTTGTGATCGGCGCTTACGTATGGCGATCGGCTACGCTGCCCGATCTAGTCGATCGGATGCGGTCGAACTCACTTGACTCAGAAGCGATCATTGCCATGACATGGCGATCGTGGTGTCGAAAAACCATCCGACACTTGGCCAAATGGCCA
Organism: Wurfbainia villosa; assembly: GCA_025175895.1. NCBI lineage: Eukaryota > Viridiplantae > Streptophyta > Magnoliopsida > Zingiberales > Zingiberaceae > Wurfbainia > Wurfbainia villosa. Next base: position 26,678,031 of record CM046000.1, on the reverse strand, counting down.
AGTTTCACCTAAGAGCTACCCTTCCCCGGGTTACAATCGCTCACTCTCATCTCTCGGAGTCCCTCGCCTTCGAAGTTCTCTTCGTTCTCGGCCACGTCCCTTGGCAGCATCAGGCGCACGGCTCTGCAATGCTCCTTCGCGTCTCTTGCCTCGAAGTCTACTTCCTCCGGCTTCACTCCGAGCTTCTCGTCCGGCGGTCCCTCGGATGCTCCAAGCGCACGGCTTCCGCAAAGCTATCCTTCACCGACTCAAGGCACGAGTCATGAGATGTGAAACTCGCCACGGCTCCATGTGCGAATTACTAAGTCCTGCACGACTTCAACGCACATATCACATCAACATATCAAACTAACTTAAACCCTTTGCCACACCATCAAAACCATATTATGGCAAGAGATTGCCCTAACAAATGCATACATGAGGCTTCCTACTGCCGAAGCATAAAGAACTGCCTTCATCTCCTCTATCTACTCAGATGTTCTAGGACACATCTCCTTAGATAAAGGAACTCCATACCTGAAAGGTAGAAAACCCTTCTTGGAGTTCTGCATGCAACAACGATCCTTAATCGTGTCTATGTATGAAGCTTGGGATAAGCACAATATCCTTTTCCTGTGATCCCTTATAACCTTGATCCCAAGGATGTGTCCCACTTCTCCCAAGTCCTTCATATCGAACTGTTTGGATAACCATACCCTTACATCCGATAACACTTGATATTGTTGCCAATCAACAAAATGTCATCTACGTATAGTACAAGAAATACCACTACATTTCTGTCACATCTCTTGTATACACAAGAGTCATCCAGACTTTGAATAAATCCATAAGATTTGATTACCTCATCAAAGCAGATGTTCCAAGACCTAGAAGCTTACTTCAATCCATAAATGGACCGATTAAGCTTACACACAAGATGCTCTTTGCCTTTAGCAATGAATCCCTCTGGTTGCTTCATATAGATGTTTTCCTCAAGACTTCTATTAAGGAAAGCTTTCTTGACATCCATTTGCCACACCTAATAATCCATATGAGCTACTATGCATAAAAGAATCCGGATAGACTTAAGCATGGCTACCGGCGAAAAGGTCTCCTCATAATCGATACCCTCTTTCTGAGTATACCCCTTCGCAACAAGCCTCTCTTTGAAGGTCTCAACCTTCCCGTCTATTCCTCTCTTTCTTTTGTAGATCCACTTGCATCCAATGGTTTTTACACCATCGGGTGGCTCTACTAGCTCCCAGACCTGATTCGAATACATAGATTCAATCTCAGCATTCATTGCACTTCGCCAAGATACTACATCTTTATCTTGGATTGCCTCGTCATATGTCCAGGGATCAGGTTCATGTTCGCCAGGGACCAAATCAGAAGATTCTCCCAAGAACATGAATCTATCAGGCTGTATCACAATCCTCCCACTACGACGAGGTATCACCTGTGTATCCTCTATGACATGCGGTGCAGTGACATGTGGTATATCCTCTTGTACCAGTGGTACTAAAGAAGTGATTTCCCCTTTTAATTCCTCCAGAATAATTTTACTCTTGGGCTTATGGGTCATCACATAGTCTTCCTCTAGAAATCTGGCGTTCGTGCTAACGATCACCCTATGATCTCTAGGACTATAAAACAAACCACCCTTCATTCCTCTAGGATAGCCAATGAACATGCGTACTTCTGTATGAGGTTCCAACTTACTAGCATCTGCCTTCAGCACATGTGCTGGACTCCCCCATATCCGAATATGTCTTAGACTAGGCTTTCGCCCAGTCCACAATTTTGTGGGAGTAGAAGGCACTGATTTAGATGGAACCAAGTTCAGAATGTATACCGTCGTATCTAGAGAATATCCCCAGAACGAATCTGGCAACTCAGAATAACTCATCATCGATCTAACCATCTCCATAAGAGTCCTATTCCTTTGCTCTACTACACCATTCTGCTGGGGTGTGCTAGATGCAGTCAATTGGGATTGAATCCCAACCTCTGATAAGTAATTCCTAAACTCTCCCAAGAGGTACTCGCCACCACGATCAGATCATAGTGTCTTGATACTTTTACCTTGACATTTCTCCACATCAGCCTTGAATTCTTTGAACTTGTCAAAGCATTTAGACTTGCGGCGCATCAGGTAAATGTATTCATATCTCGAGTAGTCGTCTATAAAAGAGACAAAATACTCGAAACCACCTCTAGCCTGGATAGACATAGGACCACACAAATCAGAATGAACCAATTCTAACACATCTTTGGCTCTATACCCTTTGGCCTCAAAAGGCCTCTTGGTCATTTTACTCTCTAAGCAAGATTCACAGGTTGGGAAATCCTCCACCACTAATGAACCCAAAGGTCCATCAGCTATCAACCTTTGAATTCTGCTTAGGTTAATATGACCAAGCCTAAGATGCCAAAGATATGTTTGGTTCATCTTCGAAGGTTCTTTTCTCTTATTGAATTAGAAGATGAGTTATTAATTTCAATTTGCATCGTGGGAGCTTTTGGTTCAAGTGTGTACAGATTTCCTATCAAAGCACCCGAACAGATAATGTCCCTATTCCTTCTTATAACAACTCTGTCATTAAAAGAAATAGAATATCCATCCACAAACAATTTAGAAAATGAAATTAAATTCTTTCTAAATAAGGGTACATAAAGGCAATTATTAAGAACCAAAATTTTATTTTTCTCAAAAGATAAATGAACGTCTCCCACTGCAACTGCCGCCACCTTCGTGGCATCGCCCAAGTACACGATAATCTCCCCCTCAGTCAATCGTCTAGTTTCCTGGAACCCCTGCAAAGTATTGCAGACATGATCAGTGGCTCCCGTATCTACACACCAGGTGTCGGTAGATAACACCGCTAACCATGTTTCAATGACTAGACCAAAGGATATACCTTTGTTCTGTTTCCGATTGGGACAATCCTTCTTCCAATGCCCATCCTGCTTACAAGTGAAGCACTTGCCTTTCGGCTTCTTCACTTGTCCCTGAGATCCTCCAATCACCTTTGCTCCTCCTTGTTTCTTCTTCTTTTGGCCTTTCGGCTTTAGAAGTAGAAACCTTCTGAGCAACCATGGCCTGAGCCTGACCAAGCCTTTCTGTCGACTGGAGAATGATATCGACCTGGGTTTCCCCATCGATCTCAGCTCCAAGGACTTCGAGCTTATTTGCAGGCTTAGGAGGACACTCTTCGAAGAGTACATACTTGTACTCCTGAGCAGTTAAGACCATATCTAGATTTCTTTTTCCAATCAACATAATTATGTACAGTAAGTTTTATTTTCCTTTAGTATCACAGCAAGTGGACTGAAAGTCATTTTTGAAAATCCTAAGAATCACATAGATCATTACTTAAGATTTCAAAAAATTATTGATTCCTCAAACAATAAAATTTTTAAATAAATCAACACCTCAAAACACCGAGAATATCGTATGCCACGATAGTGTGGACGTATACGAATTCTACATTTATAAGAGGAGGTTTTACCCATTAATTTTACTATCTTGTCAACCTAACTTTTTGACAAGTAAAATTAATAGTTGGTTCCTCTTTGGCCCTACAAATAAAAGCAGTGACTCCGATGGGCAGGATACTTATATTTGTATCTAAGTGTTCACCATTACTCGGTACCAAGGTAATTATCTCGGGTTATGTTCCTTCCGATGGGGAAGTACACATGCTCCTTAATAATTCCCTATAACCATATTTGACCTTGTGATCCGCAAACAAACTCATCCGATGGGGAGGAAGGCATTCAGAGCCGACGCGCAAGTTTGTTTGCATCACTTGTCAAATCGTAATGGAGGCCGTGGGAATTTTTAAAAAATTTCCCTCTCCCACTTAGTAATTTGAAAATGAGGAATTTTCTAGCCTACGACATGCATATCAAACAATAAGCAATAAATATGAAAAATAAAATTTTCCAACTATTATGGCTTTTGTCTTCAATATGTCTCTCATCGCATCATCATCTCGTCTGCTCCTCCTATGCCATGTATGATCCATCCGGAGATCCGAGCCGAGACTAAAACCTATTTTAATTTACATCCATCGATCCTACACTCGATGAGGGAGTGTACATGAAATCTAGATCGAAAGTAAACTAAAATAAAAAGAGTGTCTAAACAATGCCGTATCTAATTTACAAAAAATTAAATACTAGTCTCGTCAACCTTGAGGATTCAACAAAACATACAATTACACATATACAATCACATACACACATATGACCATAATAGTCGGATCTTATGTCTGCAACCAAAGAGTTAAACTACATATATCCTACTATTATCTGACACATATAATATATGAAAAATGTATAGGAGTAACCGAATCCTTAAACACACAAAATCGGAAACCTTGGCTCTGATACCAATTGAAGGGTTTTGCTTTTTGAGTCCGTGAGGGAAAACTTCACTTCCCACTTCACCTCGGTCGCTTGTTCATGGCGATCCCATCGATGTCCCCGGATTAAAAAATTTAATCCTAGACAAAAGGGATTGCCCAAACAACCAAGTCATCGCCGTGCTATTCGTTTAGAGAGGTCACTTGAACAAACTTGTTGTTCAAGCGACCAACCTCTATTCTATGAGTAGTCGCGGAATAGACAATGTCCGAATCGCTGGCTTTTGTGTTTATGTTCGGGATCCAAGTATTATTTAGCCACAAAAAGAATATATCATGCTCATAATTGAAAAAACAAATACAAGCAAGTTACAAAAAAGATTAGAGAATCGATATACCTCTCGATCTTCTAATGTATGACCTTCCTCCTTTCGGACGTCGTGTGGGCGACGATCTACCAAAAGTTGAAGCTCCTAGATCACCAATCTTCCTTCCTTGCTCATTCTGAGCAAGAGGAAGAATAGAAACAAATCTCTATTCCTTCTTTCAACCAACCAACAACCTCCAAGGATGGAACTTGCCGCCGACCAAGAAGGAGGAGGAGATTAAGGTGGAAACCGGCCAAGACACCAAGGGAAAGCCCTAAATCTTGTTTCCACCACCCAAGGAGAAGGAGAAGAGGGAGTTTAGATGCCAGCCAAGAGCTGGAAGGGCTTCAATGGGCACCGGCAGCTTGAGGAAGAAGAAAAACAAGGAAGTTCTTTCCTTATTTGGTGCCGCCAATGCTCCAAACCCTAGCCCCTCTTCTTGCCGCCAACTCCAAAAACGCTATCTTCTCTTGATTATTCTCCACGCCAACCCCTTGTTCTCCTTTTATAGAGTTAGGGATAAGCCTCCTTTTAATCTCCACCATTGGTTCTAGGGATTTAATCTCAACCGTCGGATCTAGAGATTTAATCTCAACCATCGGATCTTAGAGATTTAATCTCTACCTTTGAATCTAGAGTTTTGTTTCTATCCATTGGATCTAAGCTTCATGAGGTGTTAATAGGATACAATAGGGACCATGAGGAGGAGTTGGATCTTGGCCACCCATGGATCAAGCCCACATAAAGTCCGATCCATTAATGATAATCCAATCCACTAAAGGATTATCATTGATCTACCTCACCAACCCCCATAAGTTAATATGGGTTCCATATATTATTTGTACATTTTCTCCCCATGTTTAAGATCTCAAATGTCTGTCGATTAATTAATTTACTATCCATTAATTAATCAACATCTAACTCCATGAGTAGTACCACTCAACCTTTTCATCATGCCGGACCAAGTCCACCTGTAGGGTTTACATGATGAACCTTATGAGCTCCTCAAGGGGACATCATCATCCTAATATATAGGACACGGTTTCCTCCTATAATCAACGACACACCATATAAATAATATCATCTCCCAACTTATTGAGCCTATTGATTTAATCTATAAATCTCGCCCATTGGTAAATCAAAGAGATGAATACTAAGTATATGTGCCCGTTATTATATCGGGATTAAGAGTATGTGTAATATAATATCTGAGGTCCGATTCGATTATATAGTCAGTAATAAATCGAATCACCTCTAAATCGGTCCTGCTCAATACACACAAAGTGCACTAGTGTGATTCTATGGTCAAGACAAACCAATACCAAATCACACTACAACCATTCCGATGGTTTGTCCAAAGCCATCTCGATTGTGAGCCTTTACTTATACTTTACAAGGAGCTGATAACATGATCTCCCGTGTGACACCACACATCATGTTATCTACAATGTAATGTATTAGGCAATATTGCATTACCATAAAAATATGCAAACAATGATCATGTGATTCTTATTTCAAAATAAAGATGTTCATACAAAAGATAGACTTTTCAGTATACATCCTACTGTTAGCAATAAATCGAATCACCTCTAAGTCGGTTCTGCTCAATACACACAAAGTGTACTAGTGTGATTCTATGGTCAAGATAAACCAATACCAAATCACACTACAACCATACCAATGGTTTGTCCAAAGCCATCTCGGTTGTGAGCCTATACTTATACTTTACAAGGAGCCGATAACATGATCTCCCGTGTGACACCACACATCATGTTATCTACAATGTAATGTATTAAACAATATACATCACCATAAATATGCAAACAATGATCATGTGATTCTTATTTCAAAATGAAGATGTTCATACAAAAGATAGACTTTTCAGTATACATCCCAACACCACTTACTAGACAAAGTCAATGAAGGAATCAAGTACTTGATTCACTTTGGACTAAGCCTTGGTCTAACTTGTCAAAGACTCAGTGAGTTAGCTTCAGTCAGTTCCACTCGACTTAGTGCACCAGGTCATGGTGAGGCACATGACCTTCTTAGATATCGGAACAATGACCACTTCCGAGACATGCACTTCGAAGAGCTTCCCTCACTTACTATCAGTTCACTTCATCTTAGTACTAGGTTGTTCAAGTTTAAACTACTTCGTTTCCTATCTAGTCCATTCTAAATTAAGCAAGTAAAGTAAACTAAAGCTTGCAAGAGTTTAACTAAACAAGGAAACAAGCAAAGTTTTAGCTCCCCCTAAGTGATAGCTTGGTTGAGTTTTGTTCACTAAGTGAACTTGACTCTTGGGAACCCAAAATTGATTTGGTCCAACTTGGTTGACTAAGCTAGACTTAGGAACACATGCTTGGACTCGATTCTTAGCATTTTGGCTAAGTAATGACATGTATGATTTATAGGAGGATTTAGATTTGTGTTCGAGTCCGGACTTGTTGTACATGACTCGCTGAGATCCAAGAATCATGTTGATATACTTGGAGCTCGAAGTGAACTTTTTCAATGATCAAGTTAGATCTTCTAATTGCCTTTTTCGGATCAAGTTCTCTTCATCAAGCTTTGCAACTTGAGTTGAGTCTCTATCCTTAATTTGGCAAGTCGAAGTCTTCGAGTTACTTGCTCCATAATTACTTGAACTTCCTTAAGCAGCTAGTCGACTTGATTCTCGGACTTAGCTAACTTTCTACCTAGGAATGCAATTATATTGTACAACTTATCTTCTATGGGAGAAGTTACCTTGTCTAGTCCTTTGGAAACGAATGCGGATCTGTGGATTCTATCGGACTCGGAATCTAACTCGTACTCGAAACTTGACTCGGCTCCAGAGCTTGATTCGGCCAAAAATGCCATGAAGCTTCTCTTTGCCTCTTCTGCATCTGACTCTTCTGAGGATGATTCCTCCCAAGTTGTCTTAAGCGCTTTCTTCTTCTTTTCCATTTTTGGTTTTTGTTCCTATTTTAGATTAGTGCACTTCGATTTGTAGTGTCCCTTTCCGTTGCACTCGTAGCATGTCACTTCCAATCGGGGACTCAGCTTGTTGTCGACGACTTTCTTAGCATCCTTCTTCGTAAACCATTTTCTATGGTTGAACATATTCTGGACCATTTTTACGATTTCCTCTTCTCCATTTGGTTCCGACTCCGACTCATCTTCGGACTCACTTTTTGTTTTTCTTTCTTTTTTTCTCGAACCTGCCACTAAAGCAATACCATTCTCGGTTTGACCCGAGTTATCTTGTTTGTGTAGTTCAAGTTCACAAAATAATTCGTCTAGTCTAATTGTGGAAACATCCCTATAAACCTTATAGGAACCAACGATGGATGTCCATAAGGCATTCCTCGGGAATGTCTTAAGTGTATACCTAATTACGTCCCTATTTTCTATTTGATGTCCGATTAAATGTAATCTATTTAAAATGTCTTTTATTCTCGTATGAAGTTGACTAGGATTTTCATTTTCGTTCATTTTATAATTAAATAGTTTATTAAGTAACATATCCCGTTTAGCTATCCTAGTGTCATTTGTACATTCATGTAATTCAATTAATTTGTCCCATAATTCCTTAGAGTTTTCTAGTGGACCCACCCTATTGAGCTCTTCTTTGGTAAATCCGTATTGCAAGGTGTTAAGCGCCTTGTAATCGACTTGAGCCCATTTTCTAACGTTCGCGGTTTATTTCTTCGATTCTAAAAACTCACCTGAGTCATCTACCGGAGAGACAAACCTTTTCCGAATCGAAAATCATACCTCAAGGTCAGTTTTCAAGTAGTACTCCATTCGTCTTTTCCAATAGAAAAAGTCCTCTCCATTGAAGAGAGGAGGGCGAACGGTGCTATACCCTTCTAAGTGAGATATTATTAATTTTTTTTATTTAAATCAATTAAAATTCAGAATTATTCCTAGAGTTATTTTAGAAAAATATTCTAAGTGGAATAGTTAATAAAAATTATTCTAAGTGCAACAATTAATAAAAATTATTCTAAATGAAAAAAAAATTAATAAAAATTATTCTAACTGACAAAATTAATAAAAATTATTTTAAGTGACAAAAATTAATAAAAATTATTCTAAGTGACAAAAATTAAGAAAAATTATTCTAAGTGACAAAAATTATGAAAAATTATTATAAGTGATAGAAATTAACAAAAATTATTCTAAGTGTTAAAGATTATTAAAAGTTATTCTAAGGGATAAAAATATGCAAAATTATTCTAATGCACAAAAATTAAAGAAAATTATTCAAATATTGAAAATAAATAAAATTATTCTAATGAAAGAAAATTAAAGAAAATTATTCCAATGCAAGAAAATTAAAGAAAATTATTCTAATGTAAGAAAATTAAAGAAAATTATTCTAATGCTCTCGATGTTGGGTTTCCCCGGCACCGCGGCGAGTGTGTGTTCGAACACGTTTCGTAAACCTGCACACAGCGAAAGAAAAAAAAGTAATAAACTAATTTTATTACAACACACACATCACATGCATGCAGGATACAATGTGTAGACATAATCGCTATTTAAAATTTTACAATAAAAGGAAATTTATTCTAGTTATACCTGACGTATCATGTGTAGCGGGAATGACATCAACCGTAGCGACCTCGCTAGAATCGCCTCTATCCATATCCACGTTGAGTATCGTCAGGATAGCTTCACAAATCCACGAGCCTCATCTTCGCAAAAGTCACTAGCCTCGAGTCGAAGACGATGTGATCGGAGAGACTATCACAATCCGAATCAAATTCGGATCTAAAAATGAGTTCCATGAACTCGCTTCTCGGAAGCGATTTTTGTCAACCAATTGACGAAAACATAACCCTCCACCCACGAGGATTGCCAAAGATCCAATCCTTGGCAAGTAGGTCACTATCGGAGCACAAAACGCCGACCAAACGACCTCTCCACGAGGAGAACAACAAGTTGTCCAGAAATTGTGTTAGTAATATATGAGAGGTGTCCTAAGGCAATCGCCTTATGTTTGAACCATTTATATGATAAATAAAGATTCACTATTTGAGTATAGATGTTTGCATGTATTTGATTAGATCTTAAACACATTTACAGAATGTCCACAATACGATTCACAGCATGAGAGAATTTTTCTTAATGGTTAAGAAACACGGGCTCTAAAAAAACACTGTTAGGTTTTTAGAGAGCCCTAAGTTTTATTTTGGAAATAAACTTCTCCTCTCCTCTCCCTCTCTTCCCCTTGCCACCGCCCAAGCAGTCCATGCCGCTAGCCCCTTGTGCCACCTTCCACCCTGCTGCCGGCGTCCAAGCTGCTACCGACCATCCTACAGCGACCCTCCGGCGACTCACCTTGGTTCCAGCAACCAAGGGTTGGTCGCCCATCCTCTTTGGCCGACGCAACTCCTCCACCAAGCTATCCTTCCTTACATGTCGGAGTGTCGTTTGGATGATGTTTGAAGCTCCGACAGTGGCTACCTTGCTAGGGATTCGATCTCTGGTAATCCTCATAGGTGGAGGACCAAGGATTCGTCAATCAGTTGATGAATGCCTCTCCGGAGAAGCGAGTTTTGGGGACTCATTTTCGAATCCAAATTTTGATTCGGGATTATGATCTTCTCTCGATCACATCGTCTTCGACATGAGGCTAGTGACTCCTATGAAGACGAGGCTCGTGGCTTTGTGAAGCCATCCTGACGATACTTAGCGTGGATACGGATAGAGGCGATTCTAGCAAGAGTCGCTCCGGTTGATGTCATTCCCGCTGCACATGATACGTCAGGTATAACTAGAGTAATTTCCTTTTATTGGAAAATTTGAAATTGCGATTATGTCTAAACATGTTGTACTATGCATGCGTGTGATATGTGTGTTGTAATAAATTATATTTATTGCTTTTTAATTCTTCCGTTGTGCACATGTTTATAAAATATGTACGAACACACACTCGCCGCGGTGTCAAAAATCCAACAGTAGTATCAGAGCCCAGGTTGTGTTTCAACATAATCGTAAAATTATTTTGCGATAGTCGTAATTGTATTTATGAAAATTTTCTACTTTTGGAAAGTTTAGAAGTATTTATGGAAATTTTCTTATTTTGGAAATTTTAGAAGTGCTTATGGAAATCTTCTACTTTTGAAAAGTTTAGAAGTATTTATGGAAATTAACACTTTCCATAAATAAAATATTTGATTATATTTGGAAATTTGTTTCCTAATAAAATATTGATTTGATTTGGTGAATCAAATCTAAAATATATTTTATTTCCATAAATAGTTTTGACAATTTAGGAAATTTATTTCCTAAATCAAATTTGACTTTCCTTAATTAACACTTTCCATAAATAAAATATGTGATTAGATTTAGAAATTTATTTCCTAATTTAATCATGATTTGATTTGGAGAATCAAATCTAAAACATATTTTATTTCCATAAATAGTTATGACAAATAAGGAAATTTTGTACATGTCATAATTATATGCCATGTAATTGCATTAGATGCATATCATTATGCCATGCATGTCGTGACATATAGATGTATGCCATATAGATAATAGTTATTTGCATGCAAAGAGGATGAGAAATAAAAATCCTTACTCAATATCAAAGCCTACACCTTCCATTAATATGGTTAGAACCAGAGCTCTATTTCTTGTTTGGGTTGTTGGACTCTCTCCAAGCCCAGCTCAAACCAGAACATGTTCAAACCATGAAATAGTTTAATACTAATATGGTAAGAGTTAGAGGTCAATTGTTAGCTTTAGTTGTTGGATTCTCTCCAAGTGGGGCTAATTGGTTGAATGCGCTCTAACCTTATTAAAACTATTTCTTGATTAATGTGTTGGCTTTAACCTGGAGCATTGGCTTATTGGACTCTCTCCAAGGTCAATGTGAAGGGAGGTGAAGTTGGGTGCTATGCATATGATGCATACTTGTTAATGAGTTAACAACCTGATGTATGTGTGAACATTCAATTAGTTGATAGCACATTGTGATAGTTGCATATATGTGATATGCAATCGGTATACATGATACCTACCATTGTAGCTATGAATGGCTTGTTGGACTCTCTCCAAGGTTGTTAATATCTATGTTGGATATCAGCCCATTCGGAGATGGACCTATGATCTCCCGAAGTGATTTTGAGGTTTTTGAAATTCGAAAAATGAATGGGATTTATAAATAAATTGTTGGTGCAATCGGCCCAGGTCACGATTGACCAGGACTCGAGTTTGACTCGAGTGATGTTTTGATGTTTCGACAAAAACATATGACAATGTAATTGTCATTTGGTAAAGTCCAAGTCTTGAGTACTTGGCATGGAAAGTCCAAGTGGGACACTTGGCACATGAAAAGTCCAAGCATGAGTCTTGGCATGAAAAGTCCAACATGGGTTGGCAAGGGAAAGTCCAAGCTTGAGTCTTGGCATTTGAGAAGTCCAAGGGTTTGATATTGGCGGCGTAAAGTCCAAGCGGGAGTCTTGGCAGCATAAGTCCAATGGTTGGCGGCGTAAAGTCCAAGCGGAGTCTTGGCGGCGTAAGTCCAAAAGTGCCTTGGCGGTGTAGACACCGTTAGCATGACATAGCCGATGGAAGCACCTGAAGGCTAGCGCGATGGATGAACAAGTCATGGATGACTTGGAGGGATCCGAGAGGCGTGAGGCTGATGGAGGTGGCTAGAAGGCTTAGGTCTAGGCTAAGGGTGGTCTAGCAAGTATGGGGGAACCATATTTGGGTTAAAACCTCATGTTTGAGGTGTGCCAGTCGACTGGTGCCATGTGGCAGTCGACTGGACTGAGTCAACTAGGGTTTGACTGCGGGAAGTGGCCTAGCAGTCGACTGCCACTGTTAGGCAGTCGACTGATGGACGAGCAGTCGACTGATTATGTTATCAGTCGACTGATGCTCGGATTTTCGGCCACAGAATGGAGTCTCACTCGACTGCTGAGACGAGCAGTCGAGTGATGGCTCATCAGTCGACTGATGGTCATGATCAGTCGACTGATGTCCTAGCCGTTGGATTTTTCCAGTGTGGATTACACCGTTGTCTTCTGACAATAGTGTGATCGATCGATGGTCTGAGTAGTCGATCGATCAACCTTTCCAAAGACTATAAGGAGCTCATGATGGAGGAAAAGATAGCGATTTTCTTGAGCGAAATTGAAGGGGGAAGTTGGTGCTTTCCAGTCCTTCAAAGCTAGTTCAAGGCAATCAAAGATCAAGCAATCCAAAGCTCTTGTAAAGTGTTTTTCCTTTACTTGCATTTGTATTTCATATTGTTTTTGCTTGTATCTACTTGATTATTGTTGTAATCATATTGTACGAGGTTTCTCCGCCTCCGGATTGCTCCGAGAAGGAGTTATTATTATAGTGGTGTGTGATTGGCATCGCTAGGGTTCGTACGAACCTGATCCGTGGAGTAGGAACTGTGTGGTTCCGAACCACGTTATATCTTTGTGTTAGCATGTTGTGCATTTCATTATCGTTATTACTTTTCTATTTCCGCTGCGCTAACGAAATTGTAGAAATAAACGCGAAAGAATTCCATTGACGCTATTCACCCCCCCTCTAGCTTCCAAACGATCCCTAACAAGTGGTATCAGAGCCTGGGGCTCTTCTACGGACTAACCGCCGGGAGCTAAGACAAAAGACGCTAGAGGGTGAAGATGGAAGAACCATTGGGATGGGACATCAACACCCCAATTCCGTATTCCTTATATGGACAAGAAGGATTTCGACAATGGAAGGCGAGAATTGAGGACTTCCTAATGATGAGAGACCTTGAGGAGTGGTCCGCTTTGATGGAAGGGTTTGAATATCCTAAGGGACCAAAGGGAGGGTTTCTCAAGAAGAAGAAATGGAGTGAGGAGAAACTCGACAATTCGATAAAAACAAGAAGGTAATCAAACTTATTTTTGATCTAATTCCTAATGACCTCTTGTGTAGCCTAGGTGACCTTGAGGATTGTAAAGACGCCAAGGAGGTATGGAACAAATTGGCAAAATTCCATGAAGAGTCTCATTCAATCCATGAAGACAAGGAGGATGAAGAAGAGAGTTCATCCTCAAGTGAAAGTGAGGAATCGGAAGTTGAGATGGAGTCAACTTCCAGATCGGAAAAAGAAAAGGTGGAAGAAGTGGAAGAAGCATCCACTTCTAGGATTGAGGAGGAGAGACCATCCTCCACACTGGGGCAATCTCAAGAGGAGTCATCCACCTCCGGGAGAGATAAAGAATCCACTCCGGGGCCTACAACCACTCTAGGTAACTCAAGCAATTTAGTTTTAAACAAAAATCATATAATTTGTTTTGAGTGTAGGGAATCCGGGCACTACAAGAGTAAGTGCCCAAAAAGGGTAAAGAAGGCTCAACCGGCACCAAAAGTCAAGGATGCCGGTCCCCAAAGTCAAAAGAGCAAGGAGCATATCATATGCTTCAAGTGCAACTCAAAGGGGCATTACCGGAGTCATTTCCCAAGGGGGAAGAAGAAAGGGCAAGAAGGAGCAACACAAGTAGGGGGAGCCTCCAAGGCAAAACCTAAGGTAAAATTTATTAATGCACCTTCAATTTCTAGGGACAAGAAGCATGCTAGGAATAATTTTAATAGTCTTGCTATTGTACATGAAAAGCATGCTAGAAATAATAGACATATTTGTTTAGGTGCTAAGAGTGTCCACTTAGGAAATAAGAAGAAATTTGGGACTAATGTCCCTAAAAATATTTTACCTAGGGAATCTATCAAGAAAATAGGAGAACACCTAGGTTTCAATCCTAAATGGACTAGGCATATGCCTAGGAAGTCCAATGCCCAAGTTTTAAATCAAAATTCTAAAATTGGGCAACTAGAAAAAGAAAATCAAGGCTTGAGGTCAAGGCTTGAAAAGATGGAAAAGACCCTTGCAAAAATGCAAAATCTATTTCAAGGGTCAAGAGGTCAACATGTAGGGTCTAGAAGTCAAAGCCTAGAGTCAAATGGTCAAAAATCAAGACCTAGGAAATTAGATTCATCCAAGGGTAAACCTAAGCTAAAGGAAACCTATCACAATGTTCCATTTGATTATGGAACTAAACCTAGGAAAACTAAGGTCAATAGGGAAGTCATCCCTAGAGTTGACCAAGGGTTGTGCCTAGTGGCCAAGGTTTCTAAGAAACCTAGGGTGGTCACTAAGAAGGTTGCAAGGGGAGTTACCCCTAGAGTCAACCTAGGTAAGACCAAAATGACCAAGGCTAATAAGCCTAGGAGGGTCATTAGGAACGTATCTAGGGAGGTTATCCCTTAGGAATATCTAATTAACCCTAGGAGCTCAAAACGGTTTTGGGTTCCTAAGAGCGTGATTGATTCACGCTAGGTGGGTTTAGGGTGTGCCAACCTTGATTGGATGAGTAGTTAACTCAACCATGGTAAAGGTGGCACTTTAGGATATTTTCAAGGTTATGGTTACTTTGAAAATACATTTGAGCTTTAATCCTAAAAGATTTTAGGATGTGCCAATATTATTTGAGAAGTTTGATAAAATGATTAAATTGGCACAATTGAGTTTTAGAGATTAGTTTTCCATTTTGGGTTTTTGGCACACTAGGAAGATTAGTGATAATATGGCAAAATATACTTAATTCTATCAAATAGCAATTAATATTAAAATTTAGGTATTACCATACCTATATATTTTATTTGCCATGCCTTGATTGCCATATGCCATGACATCATATTTTTTTAAATCATTTTTATATGTCATGATTATGCTTAGGTTTAAGGTTTTAAATGTCATGTGTTTTTAAATTTTATCATATGCCATGACATCATGATCATTGGCCATGTTTTAATAATGCTATTATTTCTGCCATGATCATACATTCATGCATTAACTTGATTAAAATTGATTTAAGGACTATGACATGACTTGAAGTCCCATTTATAAGGGAATCAAGTAGAGTTGCTTTAGAAGATGAATGAAACCCTATTTTAGGGAGAACAAAACCCACATCTCACATCTAATTGACATGTATGTGTATTTATACACCATAGATACATGTGAGATGCTAGGATATGAGTTAAGTTCAAGGTGCATAGTTTTTGCATCTAGATGAACTAAAACTCATCTAATTCTATTTGAGGATCATTGGGAAAGCTTGTGTACAAGTCATGTGCATAGAGCCCAAGGAGTATGATCCAAAACAAGGTTTTGAAAATATTTTAAAATCATTTTGAAAAACCTTGGTGAAGTCTATCTTTTGATAGCAATCACCATTGATGAAGTTGATACAAAGTAGGACCAAAACATTGAAAATTTCAATGGTTTTGAACTTTGTACCAATTTCAGTATTTTATGGGTAAAATAATTTTCAAACATTTTTCACCCATTGTATTATGTTAGGGCAATCTCTTGCCGTAATATGGTTTTGATGGTGTGGCAAAGGGTTTAAGTTAGTTTGATATGTTGATTTGATATGTGCGTTGAAGTCGTACAGGACTTAGTAATTCACACATGGAGCCATGGCGAGTTTCACATCTCATGACTCGTGCCTTGAGTCGGTGAAGGATAGCTTTACGGAAGCCGTGCGCTTGGAGCATCCGAGGGACCGCCGGACGAGGAGCTTGGAGTGAAGCCGGAGGAAGTAGACTTCGAGGCAAGAGACGCGAAGGAGCATTGCAGTCGTCGCCTAATCTTCTTAGGGGCGTGGCGCGAGCGAAGAGAACCGAGGCGAGGACTCGAGGATGAGAGTGGCGATTGTAACCTGGAAGGGTAGCTCTTAGGTGAAACTTGGCCATTTGGCCAAGTGTCGGATGAGTTTTCGACGACACGGTCACCGACCGCATGTCATGGCAATCGACCGCTCGAGTCGATGGTTCGATCGACCGTCTAATGTGGTGAATCAAGTTGATCACCGATCGCCGGCATGGGCGGTCGGATCGATGGCTTGATCAATCGATCGGCCAAGGGACGACGGTCGGATCGATGTCACCGACCTCGTGGAGGACTCGGTGGTTGACATCACGGATCGATGGGTGCCATCGGTCGATCGATGCGATGCGATTGGATAGTATCCAAGCGTGGAAAGCGGCCATTATTGAGCAACGACTACAGCGACGGCCGATCGGTGATGGGTGCCATCGATCGCTCTGTGTCAACGGGAAGAAACCCTCTTCCTCTATAAAAAGGAAGGGGATGGGGCTTTGGGGGGTTAATGCTTGAACGCCCAACTACTCCCAAAGTGCCCTAAACGATTTTCCACTCTTCTACTTGCTCTAATCTTCATTCCATTGTAGAAGAGTGATCTTTGTGTAAAAGAGGTTACCTCCACCTAGCTTTGTGCAAAGGAGAGATCTAGTGGATAGATTTCGGAGTGATTCACCGTGGACGAATCGGACCGTGGATTAGCGGCGTAGCCGTGAACCACGTTACATCTCCGTGTTTGTATTGTCTTTGTTTTATTTCTATTTGCTTGTCTTAGTTTATTGCTTCCGCTTGCGCTAACGTTTTGTAGACGAGCGAATTACGACATCCAACGAACGAGGGCTATTCACCCCCCTCTAGCCGGCCAATCGATCCCCAACAAGTGGTATCAGAGCCAGGTTGCTTATCACCGGACTAACCGCCGCAACAAGCTCTACATCAAAAATGGCCGGCTCAAACATCCACCCACCGAAGTTCGATGGCGAATTCGCTTGGTGGAAGAAGCGAATGGAGGTATTCTTCGAAACCGACTTTGAAATTCTATTAATAATGGAAAACGGTTTCGAGTTGCCTAGGAACGAGGATGGGGAGCCATTGGAGAAATCGAGGTGGAGCAAAAGGCAAAGAGAAGAATACTTGGCAAATTCAAAGGCCAAGCACCACCTATACAATGTCCTCCCCCAACAAGAAGTCAATAGGATAGGGGAATGTTCTAGTGCTAAGGAGATGTGGGAGAAGCTAGTAGAACTCCATGAAGGCACATCCGAGGCCAAGCTAGCTAGGAGAGACCTCCTCCGCTCCCAACTCTCAAACATCAAATTAGAAAAGGGAGAAAAGGTAACTTCCCTACATTCTAGATTTAAAGAAATATTAATTGGGCTAACAAGTGTAGGTGAGAAGCTATCAAACCGGGATATGGTAATGAATGCCATAGATGCCTTTCCCCGGTCCTCAAAATGGAGCTCCATGGTGGACTCATTTTACATCTCCAAGAACTTGGAAGTAAGTACCTTGGAGAAATTTTTCTCAACAATGGAGCTTCATGAAACTAGGCTTGAAGGAATACAAGAGGAGCCTAGAATTCAACCCTCAAGAGGAGTAGCCTTGATGGCAAACAAGGGGAAGAAGAAGATGGAAGTCCCCTCCTCATCATCCGATGAAGCCTCTACCTCCTCCATGGATAGCACGGAAGAAGCTTACATGGTAAGGAAGGTAAGGCGTGCATTTAAGAATCTTAGATTTGATAAATCTCATGATAGGAATAGAAGACCAAGGGGGAAGGTCATATGCTATAATTGCCAAGGAGAGGGGCACATAAGGGACAATTGTCCCCTCCTAAACAAGAGAAAGGAAGAGAAGAAAAAGAAGGAAGAAAAGAAGAAGAAGAAAGGGAGCAAGAGAAAGGATGAAGAGAAGAAGGCAAAAGGAAAAGGGAAGGCCATGGCACTCAAAGCCAAGACATGGGATGACGTTGCTTCATCCTCCTCATCCGAAGAAGAAGAGCATGTCTACTCCAACCTAGTACTAATGGCTCTTCATGACTCGGATTGCTCCTCCTCCACCGAAAATGAAGGATCAAGCTCAAGTGGAGAGAGCTCAAATGAAGGGGGAGCTTCTACATCCTCATCATCCGAAGAAGAAGAAGAAGACATGGAAACTATGGTAACGAATGCTTCTCCTAAGAAAATAGTTTCCATAATCTCTAGTTTAACTAAGGACTTATTTGACATGAAAAAGAAAAATAAGAGCATGCTAGATAAAATTAAGGCATTGGAAAATAAGCTAGAAAATGCATGCTTAAATGATAATATTTCTTCTAGCTTAAATGATGATGCATGCTCACATGATAACTATATGCCATTTAATGTTAGTGATGCATGCATGGATGAAAATAGGGCCTTAAGGGAAAAGGTAGATTATTTAACCAAAGCCCTAGAAAAATTCACTATAGGCTCCAACACCTTGAACATGATCATAGGGAGCCAAAGAGCTAGCTTCAATAAGAAAGGCCTAGGATATAAGGAAAAGAAAAATGAAAAGGCTTACAAATGCCTAATAGCTAGGGGACAAGATAAAAAGAAAGTAATTGCTAGAAAATGGATCCCCAAGGAATATCTAGTGAACCCAATAGGAAAGAACTTATTTTGGGTTCCAAAATCCATCCTTAAGGGTTAGGATAACCCTAGGGTAGTCAACCACATGGACCTAACCTATATCATATTTTGGTTGACTTAGGATGACGGGACAACATTTTTTAAATAGTGTTGGGTGATGATAACGTGCCCATAAATAGATAATATTGCTTAAATCATGATGATTAATGTAATTGCTATGTATATTTGCAATCATGATTTATGTTTTTAATATTTGGTACGTAATCATGAGAAATAGGGTTGAATCATGCTTTAGGTGATACTTTGTTTATTATCATCATATAATACCTAAGGCATGACTTTTATTTGATGAATACATGAATTTCATGATCATAATGTAGAATTCATTCATATATGCCCTTATGATCATGAGGATTATTAGGTTGATACTTAACCTTGATAGAATTTCATGAATATATTCGTTAAGTATGCACAAATACCCCCTAGGATGCATCTCACACTCACTATAGGCTAACTTGATTGAAAACTTAGCATGAGCGAGATGTTAGGATGATACAAATGTCCACTAATGCCTATGGCATTTAGATGGTCATTTAAGGTATCAAAATAGCAATAATAGACCAATCATGGGGAAGGCTTATGTTTAATTCATAGACATATTGCCCAAAGATCATGGTTGGATATTTTATTTGTTTTCAAAACAATTTCTTACTTTTAAATACATGTATTCATGTTTTGAAACAATTGGATGCAAGACTAGGTGTTAAAATGGATACTCTTATGATCAAAAACCTAGTAGTTTTTAAAGCTTTTGGATTTTTGGCAAATACGTGAAAATATAATGATTTTTCATGAAAACATATTTTTCACTGATAGATATACTTAAAAGAAATGTGTTCCCCAAATTTCATGATTTTTTTGAATTTTCTTGAATTTTTAATGCATTTCTGAAATTCGGTCTGAAAATCAGAAAATCTCGAAATTCACGTGCCAGTCGACTGGTATCTGAACCAGTCAACTGATGGCCTGAATATCAGACCAATAAAGGCTGAATTCCGATTTTAAATCAACTTGTGGTATTTTATTTCTATTAGACTTGATGCCATGTGCTTTTAACTTAGTGATAATCTTTTTGATGGTGTCAAAGGGGGAGAAATGATTATGTTTAAGTTAATTATGATAGGGGGAGAAATTAAGGGGGAGTTTCATGGATTAAGGGGGAGTTGCATGTTGCTATATCATGATTATGTTTACATGCTTTCTTTCCTTTAAAATTTATATCAAATGTTTTTACCTAACTTAAACGGATTGCCACACATCAAAAAGGGGGAGATTGTTAGGGCAATCTCTTGCCGTAATATGGTTTTGATGGTGTGGCAAAGGGTTTAAGTTAGTTTGATATGTTGATTTGATATGTGCGTTGAAGTCGTGCAGGACTTAGTAATTCGCACATGAAGCCATGGCGAGTTTCACATCTCATGACTCGTGCCTTGAGTCGGTGAAGGATAGCTTTACGGAAGCCGTGCGCTTGGAGCATCCGAGGGACCGCCGGACGAGGAGCTTGGAGTGAAGCCGGAGGAAGTAGACTTCGAGGCAAGAGACGCGAAGGAGCATTGCAGAGCCGTGCGCCTGATGCTGCCGAGGGGCGTGGCCACGAACGAAGAGAACTTCGAAGGCGAGGGACTCCGAGGGATGAGAGTGAGCGATTGTAACCCGGGAAGGGTAGCTCTTAGGTGAAACTTGGCCATTTGGCCAAGTGTCGGATGAGTTTTCCCGACACCAGTCGACTGCCATGTCATGGCAATCGACTGCTCTGAGTCGATGGTTCGATCGATTGGTCTAATGTGGCTGAATCAAGTTGATCGATCATTGCCCGGCATAGCGATCGGTGATGGCTGATCGATCGCCAAGGGATGGCGGTCGTGATGTCACGTGCAGACGCGAATGGAGTCGACCTCGTTGAGGACTCGACTGGTTGACATCGATCGGTGATGGGTGCCATCGATCGGTGATGCGATCTGGATTGGATAGTATCCAGCGTGGAAAGCGGCCGTTATTGGGCAGCGGCTACGACCGGGCCGATCGATGGGTGCCATCACCGATCGGCTCTGTGTCAACGGGAAGAAACCCTCTTCCTCTATAAAAAGGAAGGGGATGGGGCTTTTGGGGGTTAATGCTTGAACGCCCAACTACTCCCAAAGTGCCCTAAATGATTTTCCACTCTTCTACTTGCTCTAATCTTCATTCAATTGTAGAAGAGTGATCTTTGTGTAAAAGAGGTTACCTCCACCTAGCTTTGTGCAAAGTAGAGATCTAGTGGATAGATTTTGGAGTGATTCACCGTGGACGAATCGGACCGTGGATTAGCGGAGTAGCCGTGAACCACGTTACATCTCCGTGTTTGTATTGTCTTTGTTTTATTTCTATTTGCTTGTCTTAGTTTATTGCTTCCGCTTGTGCTAACATTTTGTAGACGAGCGAATTACGACATCCAACGAACGAGGGCTATTCACCCCCCTCTAGTCGGCCAATCGATCCCCAACATATTGGTCATAGGTATTATACGTATCAAATTTCGTGATTTTTTGATATACGTATAATTATTTATGATTTTTCTGAAATTCAACTCTGATAACTGAAATTTGGAAATTTGATTATCGATCGCCATTAGTGGCGATGATCGATGGAGGTGTGCCGATCGTGATTTCTAAATCACTCATCGTAGCCTCAGAAAACAAGATTGTTTAACCCGATTTCAGCTACGGTTATGACCCCTAATCACTCCTAACCCTAGGATATGCTTTGGGTAGCATTATAAAGGGTGAAAATCCATTGGATATGGATTAGGAGAAGTGTTTAGGGTTTGTATTAATTTTAAGGTATTGGAAAGTTCTATATTGAATTTCTAACCTTAATTTTGATGGTTTAGAGTTCCTATTGGCTTAGGGACTGCCCAAGGACATTGTTGGTACAATGGTCATGGGGGAGCAAGCCTTTAGGGGGAGGTATCCATCTTGGGATGATGGATGTGTTTTTCTCCTTGAAGAGGAGAAGTTATTGGGAGAATATGACATCAATTGGGAAATTGATGGGACTTTTGAGAGACCCAATTTGGAAATTGGGAGAGTAAATGGGATTGTCTCTCTTGAGTGATATTGGACTTATCACTAGGAAGATGGTAGGCATCCTAAGTATTTTTGGACCAAGGGGGAGATTGTAAGATCTCATTGGGACATGAGACATTGACCCTCTTGGGGAGGAAACCTTTTTGATGTTAGTCAAAAAGGGGGAGAATGTTTGGGGGAGAACATTTGGAGAGTATTTACCAATTTGGGATAATTGGTAAGGGATTTGAGTTAGTGTTCTAACTCAATAATTTGTTTGGTTTTTGTCAAACATCAAAAAGGGGGAGATTGTTGGTGCAATCGGCCCAGGTCACGATTGACCAGGACTCGAGTTTGACTCGAGTGATGTTTTGATGTTTCGACAAAAACATATGACAATGTAATTGTCATTTGGTAAAGTCCAAGTCTTGAGTACTTGGCATGGAAAGTCCAAGTGGGACACTTGGCACATGAAAAGTCCAAGCATGAGTCTTGGCATGAAAAGTCCAACATGGGTTGGCAAGGGAAAGTCCAAGCTTGAGTCTTGGCATTTGAGAAGTCCAAGGGTTTGATATTGGCAACGTAAAGTCCAAGCGGGAGTCTTGGCAGCATAAGTCCAATGGTTGGCGGCGTAAAGTCCAAGCGGAATCTTGGCGGCGTAAGTCCAAAAGTGCCTTGGCGGTGTAGACACCGTTAGCATGACATAGCCGATGGAAGCACCTGAAGGCTAGCGCGATGGATGAACAAGTCATGGATGACTTGGAGGGATCCGAGAGGCGTGAGGCTGATGGAGGTGGCTAGAAGGCTTAGGTCTAGGCTAAGGGTGATCTAGCAAGTATGGGGGAACCATATTTGGGTTAAAACCTCATGTTTGTGGTGTCACGATCGTGCCATGTGGCGCCGATCGGATCGAGTCAACTAGGGTTTGATCGGAAGTAGCCTGTAGCTATGACCGCCATGTTAGCGATCGATGAGAGCAATGACCGATTATGTTATCACGGATCGATGCTCGGATTTTCGGCCACATAATGGAGTCTCACTCGTCTGCTGAGACGAGCAGTTGAGTGATGGCTCATCACCGATCGATGGTCGCGATGATCGGTGTCCTAGCCGTTGGATTTTTCGGCGTGGATTACACCATTGTCTCAGACAGCGGTGATCGATCGATGGTCTCGGCAGCAATCGGTCGATCAACCTTTTCCAAAGACAAAGTTGAAGCTATATAAGGAGCTCATGATGGAGGAAAAGATAGCGATTTTCTTGAGCGAAATTGAAGGGGGAAGTTGGTGCTTTCCAGTCCTTCAAAGCTAGTTCAAGGCAATCAAAGATCAAGCAATCCAAAGCTCTTGTAAAGTGTTTTTCCTTTACTTGCATTTGTATTTCATATTGTTTTTGCTTGTATCTACTTGATTATTGTTGTAATCATATTGTACGAGGTTTCTTCGCCTCTGGATTGCTCCGAGAAGGAGTTATTATTATAGTGGTGTGTGATTGGCATCGCTAGGGTTCGTACGAACCCGATCCGTGGAGTAGCAACTGTGTGGTTCCGAACCATGTTATATCGTTGTGTTAGCGTGTTGTGCATTTCGTTATCGCTATTACTTTTCTATTTCCGCTGCGCTAACGAAATTGTAGAAACAAACGTGAAAGAATTCCATTGACGCTATTCACCCCCCCTCTAGCTTCCAAACGATCCCTAACATAAATGTTGATGAATTTTAAATCATCTTTCTCATATATGCTCGTTTTGTATTTCTAGGTTAATCGATTGATCATGACGTCTTTGAATTTGAGCATTATTTTGGATTCACGCAAATTGACTGGGCCTAACTTCTTGGACTGACTTAGAAACTTAAGAATTGTTCTCAAGGCAGAAAAACTCGCGTATGTCTTCGAAGAGCCTCTTCCCAACTGTCCTAGGGACGATGCAA
The DNA here is from genome assembly GCA_025175895.1 of Wurfbainia villosa. NCBI lineage: Eukaryota > Viridiplantae > Streptophyta > Magnoliopsida > Zingiberales > Zingiberaceae > Wurfbainia > Wurfbainia villosa. The sequence continues at coordinate 26,654,008 of CM046000.1, read as the reverse complement.
CTCCAGAACAATTGTTGGCCTATCAGAAATATGTGGCAGATTCTGAACTGGTGAGTTGCATCATGCTAGCCGCGATGGTATCCGAGCTGCAAAAGCAGCATGAGCATGTGAATGCTAATACCATAGTCTTCCATTTTCATGAGTTGTTTGATGAGCAAGCGAGATCCGAAAGATTCAAAGTCTCTAGGTTCCTCTTCACCTCTAAGATGCAAGAAGGTTCATCTGTAGTACAGTTTGTGCTAAAGATGAATGGGTACATCGAGCGGCTGGCTACCTTCAGGTTTGTGATGGATCATGAATTATATATTGACTTAATTCTACATTATTTTCTCAAGAGTTTCTCACAAATTGTGATGAACTATCGGATGAACAAACTTGAATCCACTATTCCTGAACTCCTCAATATGATGAAAACTGTGGAGCCTTTTGTGAAGCATGAGGAGAAGGCAGTTCTATTAGTTGATTCCTCAAAGAAAGGTTCTAAGAGGAAGTCAAAGGAACAGAAGAAAGGGAAGATAAAAAAAGGCTAAGAAGGCAGAACAAGCACAAAAGGGAACTTGCCATCATTGTGGTAAGGAGGGCCACTGGTGAAGAAACTGCAAGATTTATCTTGAGTCCGTGAAGAAGAAGAAGGCATCTGATGCCCCATCCTCTTTAGGTATCTTCGTTATTGATTGTTATTTTATTTCCTTAGACACTTGGGTATTGGATACTGGGTGTGACTCACATATATGTAATGACATACAGGGGCTAAGGAATAGAAGAAGACTCGTTTGAGAGGAGTCAATTTTGTGAGTTGACAATGGAGCAAAGGTTGATGCGGTCGCCATCGGAACTTATTTGCTGAAGCTCCCTAGTGGACTAGTCTTAGAACTGGACAATTGCTATTATGTTTCTTCTCTAATAAAGAACATTATTTCTATTTTCTGCTTAAATAGAAATGGATACCATTTGACATTTAGTAACAATTATTGTTATATAACTTTGAATGGAGTACTTTATGGGGCTGGAACTTTGAGCAATGGTATTTATACGTTAGACGTATCCAGTGACATTTTCAATATCGAAGCGAGCAACAAGCATGCTCGAAAAGATAATCAATTAGACTCCTACATGTGACATTGTCGTCTTGGCCATGCAAGCAAGAAACGCATGTCCGAATTACACCGATGTGGAATTCTGGAATCGTTTGAATTAGATTCATATGATACATGTGAATCATGCTTAAAAGGCAAGATGACTAAGTTACCTTTTATAGGAAAAGGTGAATGGGTGGGAGAGTTGCTTGGTCTAATACATACTGATGTATGCGGACCCATGTCAACTCAAGCTCTAGGAGGCTATAACTACTTCATTACCTTCACCGATGATCACTCACGGTTTGGGGATGTGTTCTTGATGAAACACAAGTCTGAAGCCTTTGAAAGGTTTAAAGAATTTAGAAATGAAGTAGAGAAACAACATGACAAGAGTATTAAAATACTTCGATTGGATCGAGGTGGTGAATACTTAAGTCAAGAGTTTCTAGATTATCTAAGAGATAATAGTATATTATCTCAAAGGACTTCGCCATATACACCGCAACATAATGGTGTATCTGAGAGGCATAACAGAACCTTGTTGGACATGGTCAAGTCGATGATGAATCATGCGAATCTTCCCAAGTCCTTTTGGGGCTATGCACTTCAGACAGTTGTTTACTTGCTAAACAGAATGCCAACTAAGGTAGTCTCTACTACTCCATATGAGATAAGGAATAGTAAGAAATCTCATATATCTTACTTGAAGATATAGGGTTGTCCTGCTCATTTGAAGCGGACTGTATCAAACAAATTGGATGCTAAGTTTGATAAATGTCTATTTATAGGATACCCTAAGGAAACAACGGGTTACCAATTCTATCATCCTGTGGAACAAAAGGTGTTTGTTTCAAGGCATGTTGTGTTTCTAGAGAAAGAGTTTCTCTTGCAAGAAAACAGTGGGAGTGTTGTTGAGCTTAAGGAGGCTCGAGAGACTCAAATAGACATTGATGAGATACTTGGTGAAGCACCACAACCGATAACTCATAGTGATGAGCCATCGACCGGACCTATTGAGACACCATATCTTCATAGATCTTGTAGAACACGCAACATTCCTGAGAGATATGGATTTCTCGTAAGTGAATCGAATGACGTGTTACTCTTTGATGATGAGGTGCCTACCAGTTATGAAGAAGTTCTGAATAGTTCAAAAAGAGATAAATGGCTTAATGCCATAAAGTCGGAAATGGATTCCATGTATGAAAATCAAGTTTGGAACTTGGTTGTCCCACCTAAAAGCATAAAGCCTATAGGGTGCAAGTGGGTTTTTAAGAAGAAAACCGACATGGATGGTAATGTGATTACCTATAAGGCTAGATTGGTGGCGAAAGGATATCGTCAAAAGCAAGGTGTTGATAATGATGAGACCTATTCACCTGTTGCTATGCTTAAATCTATTCGGATGCTCCTGGCCATAGTGACTCATTATGATTATGAGATATGGCAGATGGATGTGAAAACAGCTTTCCTTAATGGAAACATGCTCGAGGACATGTATATGATACAACTTGAGAGTTTCACATCGGTTGATAAAACCAAGGTATGCAAACTGTGACGGTCCATATATGGACTAAAGTAAGCATTCAAAAGATGGAATATCCATTTTGATGAGCCAATCAAAAAGTTTGATTTCTCATAAAATCTGGACGAACCTTGTGTGTACAAGGTTAGTGGGAGTGCAGTCGTGTTCCTTGTATTGTATGTCGATGACATATTACTAATAGGAAATGATGTTTCTGTCTTACAGTCAGTTAAAATTTGGTTTTCCAAGACATTCTTCATTTAAGACCTGGGAGAAGCAACCACATCCTCGGGATTAAGATCTACATGGATAGATCGAAACGGTTGCTTGGTCTTTCGCAGTCTACATATATAGACCGAGTGTTAAAGAGGTTTAGCATGTCGGAATCCAAGGAAGGTTTCCTACCCATTAGGCATGGGATACACCTTTCGAAGTCTATGTGTTCGTGCACAGAAGACGAGAGGATTTGCATGAGTAAGATTCCCTATGCATTCGCAATAGGATCTATCATGTATGCTATGTTATGTACGAGGCCTGATGTATCGTATGCCCAGAGTGTGGATCATTGGGCGACTATTAAGACGATCCTTAAGTACTTAAGAAGAACTAAGGATGTGTTCCAAATATATGGAGAAGGAGACATGGTGATACGCGGGTATATGGATGCTAGCTTCCAGAAAGACAAGGATGATTCCAGGTCTCAGTCTGGGTATGTGTTCACCTTGAATGGGGGTACAGTGAGTTGGAAAAGTTCATAATAAGACACTGTAGTGGATTGTACCACAGAGGCAGAAAATATTGCAGCTTCGGAAGTAGCAAAGAAAGCGGTTTGGATCAAGAAGTTCATTTATTAACTTGGTGTGGTTCTAGCCATTGTTGAAGCAATACCAGTTTACTGCGATAAAAATGGAGCAATTGCATAAGCAATAGAGCGAAGGTCTCATCAACGATCCGAACATGTGCTTCGCCGCTATCATCTGATCAGAGAGATCATTAGTAAGAAGGAAATACAAATCGAGAAGATTTCCATTTAAAGGAACTTAGCGGATACTTTAACTAAGGCCTTACCTCAAAGTAAGTTTGAGGGCCATGTTATGGCCTATGGTATTGGATACCGTGGCAATTGACATTAGGCCAAGTAGGAGTTTGTTAGTAATATATGAGAGGTATCCTAAGACAATCGCCTTATGTTTGAACCATTTATATGATAAATGAAGATTCACTATTTGAGTATACATGTTTGCATATATTTGATTAGATCTTAAACTCATTTACTGAATGTCCACAATACGATTCACAGCATGAGAGAATTTGAGATTGGATCACAACTAGTGAGTGATTGGATCACAACTAGTGAGTATCTCTACATGTCTAATTGTGATGTATTGGAATTATCCCTAGTCGATGAATTGATGGATTTGGACACCATCAATTTTGTCGATACTAGCACGAGGTATACTCCTTGGTGTATCCAAGCAGCTGATTCTCATTGGCTGGAGACATTGTGATGTCCGGAGTTAATCGTGGATACTAGTTATGGTAACTAGTTCATTGGAGTGACCAACTGTAAGACTTCATATGGTTCTCTACATATATGGATATGTCAATGAATTTCTTACTGCAACTTAAGTGCGATGTTCCTTTGACTTGCAGTATTCAAGTCATCTTGGTCATGAAGACTTATGCTTTGACATCTTAAGCAAGCATCTCTGAGGAGATGTGTACCCGGGATGATTTGGTGTAAGTCGAAGTGACCGAAGGTGTTTGAATAGCCTATAAAGGATTCACCACTCCTTACGAGGAGTTGTATACCCATGGCCTCTCGTCGGATTGTTACTAAAGTATTTGGCCAATGCATTACATGTTTAGAGTAAGGTACTCTTGGATACATGTGCAGTAATTAGAATTCGTAAGACGAGGAAATTATACTTGGGCTAGGTGTGACTTAGTCAGCATAGTGGGGACTGACGTTATAGACCATGTCCTGAACCAAGTGGGTATAAGATGCGTGAAGGGAAAGGGGCACGATTCAATGTAGCTACTGAAGGGTTTCAGAAATGGTTCTGGAATGAACCGTTGATTTTCCAATTAATTGGGGATCATGATGTACTATAAGGTGCCACTCATGATCGTTCTATAATTAATGGTTAATTATAGATGGCCAACATAAATCGGGAACCTATTTGGTCACACGTACAACGAGCGTAATCCGAAGGATTTAAAACGAGCTTGAGAATGAGATTTTCAGATCGAGAGAAACTATGTTTGGTTGAACCAAACAAGGAGTGAGCTTGAAATTGTTTCAGTCGCAATGGAAGCATGGATGGGACGATTCTTATGAAGACATGATGGATGAACCAAATTGGTTTGGTTCTAATCCAATGGTGGAGAATAAACTAAAGTGGTTCGGTTTGTTTTAAACGAATGAACCAAAGTTGGTTCGGTTCGTTTTAACTTTAAATAGACCAACTCGGTTCAGTTTATTTTAACTTAAGTTATTGGAGCGGGTTAACGGGTTTTGGTTATGAACCAATAACTCTAAGGAGAAGTTTTCTTAATGGTTAAGAAACACGGGCTCTATAAATATGCGGTTAGGTTTTTGGAGAGCCCTAAGTTTTATTTTGGAAATAAACTTCTCCTTTCCTCTCCCTCTCTTCTCCTTGCCGCCGCCCAAGAAGTCCACGCCGCCAGCCTCTTGTCCTGCCGTCCACCCTACATCCGCTGTCCAAGCTACTGCCGGCCATCCTTCGACGACCCTCCGGCGACTCACCTTGGTTCCGACAACCATGGGTTGGCTGGCCATCCTCTTTGGCATGAACAACTCCTCAACCAAGCTTTCCAATTTTCTGGACAGCTTGTTTCTTTGCGTGTCGGAGCATCATTTGGACGACGTTTGGAGCTCCGATAATGGCTACCTTGCCAAGGATTCGATCTATGGTAATGTTTATAGGTGGAGGACGAAGGATTCGTCAATCGGTTGACGAATACCTCTCCGGAGAAGTGAGTTTTGGGGACTCATTTTCGAATCCGAATTTTGATTCGGGATTGTGATCTTCTCTCAATCATATCGTCTTCGACACGAGGCTAGTGACTCCTACGAAGATGAGGCTCGTGACTTTGTGAAGCCATTCTGACGATACTCGCCATGGATATGGATAGAGGCGATTCTAGCAAGAGTCACTCTGGTTGATGTCATTCCCGCTGCACGTGATACGTCAGGTATAAATAGAGTAATTTTCTTTTATTTCAAAATTTGAAATTGCGATTATGTCTACACATATTGTACTATGCATGTATGTGATGTGTGTGTTGTAATAAATTAGACTTATTACTTTTTAATTCTTTCGTTGTGCACATGTTTACGAAACATGTTTGAACACACACTCACCGCAGTTTCAGAAACCCAATAGTGGTATCAGAGCCCAGGTTGTGTTTAGACATAATCGTAAAATTATTTTGCGATAGTTGTAATTGTATTTATGGAAATTTTTTACTTTTGGAAAGTTTAGAAGTATTTATGAAAATTTCTAATTTTTAAAAGTTTAGAAGTGTTTATGGAAATCTTCTACTTTTGGAAAATTTAGAAGTATTTATGGAAATTAACACTTTCAATAAATAAAATATTTGATTAGATTTGGAAGTTTGTTTCCTAATTTAATCATGATTTGATTTGGGGAATCAAATCTAAAATATATTTTATTTCCATAAATTGTTTTGACAATTTAGGAAATTTATTTCCTAAATCAAATTTGACTTTCATTAATTATCACTTTCAATAAATAAAATATGTGATTAGATTTGAAAATTTGTTTCCTAAATTAATCATGATTTGATTTTGAGAATCAAATCTCAAACATATTTTATTTTCATAAATAATTATGACATATAAGGAAATTTTGTACATGCCATAATTGTATGTCATATAATTGCATTAGATGCATATCATTATGCCATACATGTCGTGACATGTAGATGCATGTCATGTATGTCATGCCATGTAGATAATAGTTATTTGCATGCAAAGAGGATGAGACGTAAAAACCCTACTCAATATTAAAGCCTACACCTTCCATTAATATGGTTAGAACAAGAGTACTGTTTCTTGTTTGGGTTGTTGGACTCTCTCCAAGCCCGGTTCGAACCCGAACATGTTCAAACCATGGAATAGTTTAATACTAATATGATAAGACTCAGAGGTCAATCGTTAGCTTTGGTTGTTGGACTCTCTCCAAGCCGGGCTAATTGGTTGAATGCACTCTAACCATATTAAAACTATTTCTTGATTAATGGGTTGACTTTAACCTGGAGCATCCGCTTATTGGACTCTCTCCAAGGTCGATGTGAAGGGAGGTAAAGTTGGGTGCTATGCATATGATGCATACTTGTTAATGAGTTAACAACCCGATGTGCGTGTGAATATTCTATTAGTTGATAGCACATTGTGATAGTAGTATATATGTGATATGCAATCGGTATACATGATACCTACCATTGTAGCTATGAATGGCTTGTTGGACTCTCTCCAAGTTTGTTCATATCTATGTTGGATATCAGCCCATTCTGAGATGGACCTATGATCTCCCGAAGTGATATTGGGGTTTTTGAAATTCAAAAAATGAATGGAATTTATAAATGTATGTTGATGCATTTTAAATCATCTTTCTCATATATGCTCGTTTTGTATTTCTAGGTTAATCGATTGATCATGACGTATTTGAATTTGCGCACTATTTTAGATTCAAACAAATTGACTGGGCCTAACTTCTTGGACTGGCTTAGAAATTTGAGAATTGTTCTCAAGGCAGAAAAGCTCGCGTATGTCCTCGAAGAGCCTCTTCCCAACCGTCCTAGGGATGATGCAACTCCAGACCAATTGTTGGCCTATCAGAAACATGTGGTGGATTCTGAACTGGCGAGTTACATCATGCTAGCCACGAAGGTACTTGAGCTGAAAAAGCAACATGAGAATATGGATCCTAATACCATAGTTTTTCATCTTCATGAGTTGTTTGATGAGCAAGCGAGACCCGAAAGGTTCGAAGTGACCAAGTTCCTCTTCACCTTTAAGATGCAAGAAGGTCCATTTGTAGTACAGTTTGTGCTAAAGATGAATGGGTACATTGAGCGGGTGGCTACCCTCAGGTTTGTGATAGATCATGAATTAAGTATTGACTTAATTCTGCATTGTTTGCCCAAGAGTTTCTCACAATTTGTGATGAACTACCGGATGAACAAACTTGAATCCACTATTCTTGAGCTCCTCAATATGCTGAAGACTGTGGAGCCTTCTGTGAAGCATGAGGAGAAGGAGGTTCTATTAGTTAGTTCCTCAAGGAAAGGTTCTAAGAGGAAGTCAAAGGTGTTGGTGCAATCGACCAAGGTCATGATTGACCAAACTCGAGTGGAAGTCGAGTAGAGTTTTGATGTTCGACAATAGTTCACAATGTTGTTTGACCACATGACAAGTGGATGATATGGGACATCCAAGGTCATATGAGGAAGACTATTGGAGTGTTGGAATGTATACTGAAAGCCTAGCTCTTTTTGTACGAACATTTTTATTTTGAAATAAGAATCACATGATCATTGTTTGCACTTTATATTTATTATATGTGTGCATATTGTCTAATATTTTACATTGTAGATAACATGGTGCTTGGTGTGGCACAGAAGATCCTGTTATCAGTCCCTTGTAGAATATAAGTAGAGGCTCACGACCAAGATGGTTTTGGACAAACCATTGGCATGGTTGTAGTGTAGCTTGGTATTATTTTGTCTTGAACATAGAGTTACACTAGTACACTTAGGTGTATTGAGCAGGACCGACTTAGAGGTGATTCAATTTATTGCTGACTACATAATTGAATCGGACCTCGGATATTATGTTGTACATACTCTTAATCCCGATATAATAACGGGCACATGTACTTAGTATTTATTTCTTTGATTTACCAAAGGGTGAGATTTAGATGGATTAAATCAAGATGCCCGGTAAGTTGGGAAATGATATTATTTACATGGTGTGCCGTTGATTATAGGAGGAAACCGTGTCCTATATATTAGGTTGATGATGTCCCCTTGAGGAGCTCATAAGGTTCATCATGTAAACCCAGCTGGTTGACTTAGTCAACATGATGATAAGGTTGAGTGGTACTACTCGAGGAGTTAGATGTTAATTGATTGATGGTCAGTAAATCAATTAATTAATGGACATTCGATATCTTAAACATGGGGAGATGGATGTACAAATAATATGTGGAGCCCATATTAATTTATGGGGGTTGGTGAGGTAATTCAATGATGATCCTCTAGTGGAATGGAACATCATTGATGGATCAAGTTTGTGTGGTTCCGATCCATCGGGTGGCTAAGATCCAACTCCTCCTCATGGCCCCTATCGTATCCTAATATAATCCTCATGAAGTCTAGATCCAAGGATGGAAAACAAAACTCTAGAATCGACGGTAGAGATTAAATCTCTAGATCCGACGGTGGTGATTAAATCTCTAGAACCGACGGTTGAGATTAAATCCCTAGAACCGATGGTTAAGATTAAATCTCTAAAACCAATGGTTGGGATTAAACCCTAGATCCGACGGTTGGGATGAAACCCTAGATCCGAGGGTTGGGATGAAACCCTAGATCCGACGGTTGGGATGAAACCCTAGATCCGACGGTTGGGATGAAACCCTAGATCCGACGGTTGGGATGAAACCCTAGATCCGACGGTTGGGATAAAACCCTAGATCCGACGGTTGGGATGAAACCCTAGAACCAACGGTTGAGATTAAATCAAGGCTTAAGCCTAACTCTATAAAAGGGAGACTTAAGTGGGCGGCAAGTGAGGTTGTTTTTTTTGAGAGATTAGGGTTTTGTCTACCTAAGCTTGGGCGGCAAGAAACCCTAAGGGAATTAGGGTTTTGGGCGGCTAGAGTTTTTGGAGAAGATTGGGCGGCTAGAAGTGGGAGGCAAGGCTTTCTTCTTCCTAGGGTTTTGGCCGGCGCCCCTCTTCCTCCTCTCAACCCTTTGCCGCGCTCTTCCCTTCTTCCTCATCTCCTTGGCCGGTGGAAACAAGGGCTAGGTTTTATCCTTGGAGCTCTTGGCCGACGCTCTCTTCTTTTCTCTTTTGGTGGTCGGCGGCAACTTTGCTTCAAGGTTGGCCGGAGCTCAAGAAGCTACTCCTTGGCCGGCGGTTATATCAAGCTCCTTGGCTTGGTGGACGGTTCTAGATAGGAGAAGGAGTTTTTGTTTGGTTCTTCTCTTTGTTCGGAGCGAGCAAAGAAGGGAAGAACGTGATCTAGGAGGCTTCAACTCGTGGAGGATCTTCGCCCACACGATGTCCACGAGGAGGATAGGACATACGATAGAAGATCGAAAGGTATAAAAGTTTTACAACTTTTATTATTGATCTTTGTATGTTCTTATCTTTATGTTAGTATGTGTTGATTATACTAGTTTGCATTTGTATGTATTTGTATAATCATGGTGTTAGTAATATATGAGAGATGTCCTAAGGCAATCGCCTTATGTATGAACTATTTATATGATAAATGAAGATTCACTATTTGAGTATACATGTTTCATGTATTTGATTGGATCTTAAACTCATTTACTGAATGTCCACGATGCGATTCACAGCATTAGAGAATTTGTGATTGGATCACAACTAGTGAGTATCTCTACATGTGTAATTGTGATGTATCGAAATTATCCCTAGTCGATGAATTGATGGATTTGGACACCATCAATTCTGTCGAGACTAGCACGAGGTATACTCCTTGGTGTATCCAAGCAGCTGATTCTCACTGGCTGGAGACATTGTGATGTCCGGAGTTAATCGTGGATGCTAGTTATGGTCACTAGTTCATTGGAGTGACCAGCCGTAAGACTTCATATGGTTCTCTGCATATATAGATATGTCAATGAAGTTCTTACTGTGGCTTAAGTGCGATGTTCCTTCGACTTGCGGTATTCAAGTCATCTTGATCATGGAGACTTATGCTTTGACATCTTAAGCAAACATCTCTAAGGAGATGTGGACCCGGGATGATTGGGTATAAGTCGAAGTGATCGAAGGTGTTTGAATAGCCTATAAAGGATTCACCACTCCTTGCGAGGAGATGTATACCCATGGCCTCTCGTCGGATTGTTACTAAAGTCTTGGGCCAAAGCATTACATGTTGAGAGTAAGGTACTCTTCGATACATGTGGAGTAACTAGAATCCGTAGGACGAGGAAATGATACTTGGGCTAGGTGTGACGTAGTCAGCCTAGTGGGGACTGACACAATAGACCATGTCCTGAACCAAGTGGGTATAAGATGAGTGAAGGGAATGGGGCACTAATCATTCGAGCCATCAAGGGTTTCGTAAATAGTTCGATCAACCGCTGATCTTTTCGCTAATTGGGGATCATGATGTACTACTAGGTGCCACTCATGATCGCTCTATAATTAATGGTTAATTATAGACGGCCAACATAAACCGAGAACCTATTTGGTCACACGCACAACGAGCGTAATCCAAAGGATTTAAAACGAGCTTGAGAATGAGATTCTCAGACCGAGAGAAACTAGGTTTGGTTGGACCAAACATGAAGCGAGCATGAAATCGTTTCAGTCGCAATGGAAGTGTGGATGGGCCGTGTCTTATGAAGACATAATGGATGAACCAAAATGGTTTGGTTCTAATCCAATGGAGGAGAATAAACCAAAGGGTTTGGTTTATTTTAAACGAATGAACCAAAAGTTGGTTCGGTTCGCTTTAACTTAAAATAAACCATCATGGTTTGGTTTATTTTAACTTATCTTAATGGAGCGGGTTAACGGGCCTAATGGTTATGATCCAATAACCATTAAGAGAATTAGTTCTCTATAAAAGAGGGCTTAAGGGATAATTAAGCTCTAATCCAAAAGCCCTAAACCTATTTGCCGCCCACCCCATTGAAGGAGTCGGCGCCAACTCCATTGCCACCCCATCTTCTCCTCCAACCGGCATCCAGAAGGAGATTTCCTTCCCCCTCGCCGGCGTCGAGCTGCTGCCGGTTGGTGCTTCGGTGATCTCCCTTGGGTGTGGCGATAAGGTGAGCACTTGGCTTCCCTTGGTTGGCCTACTACCTTCCACCAAAGCTGTCCAGTTTTCTGGACAGCTTGTTTTCCTCTCGTTGGAGCATCGTTTGGACGACGGTTAGAGCTCCGACAGAGCCTAACTTACCGGGGATTCGATCTCCAGTAATCCTCTGAGGTGGAGGACGAAGGATTCGTCAAACGGTTGACGAATACCTCTCCGGAGAAGCGAGTTTTGAGGACTCGTCTTTGGGTCCGAATTTGGATTCGGATCGTGATCATCTCTCGATCACGTCGTCTTCAACACGAGGCTAGTAACCCGTACGAAGACGAAGCTCGTGGCTTAGCGAAGTCATCCTAAGGTTACTCGGCGTGGATACGGATAGAGACGATTCTAGCGAGGATCGTTCCGATTGATGTCGTTCCCGCTACACGTGATACGAAAGGTATACGTAGTTAAATTTCCTTTATTGCAAAATTTAAATTTATGGTTATGTCTACACATATTGTACTATGCATGCGTGTGATGTGTGTGTTGTAATAAATGTAGATTTATTATTTTTATTTCTTCCGCTGTGCACATGTTTGCGAAACATGTTCGAACACACACTCGCCGCGGTGTCGGAAACCCAACAGTGGTATCAGAGCCCAGGTTGTGTTTCGACATAATCGTAAAATGGTTTTGCGATAATCATAATGTTATTTCTAGAAATTTTCTAATTTTGAAAATTTAGAAGTATTTATGGAAATTTTTCAATTTTGGAAAGTCTAGAAGTATTTATGGAAATCTTCCACTTTTGGAAAGTTGGAAGTATTTATGGAAATTAATATTTTCCATAAATAAAATATTTGATTAGATTCTGAAAATTTGTTTCCTAATTTAATCAAGATTTTTGATTTGGGAAATTAAATCTTAAAATATTTTATTTCCATAAGTAGTTTTAATGATTTTGGAAATTGGTTTCCTAAATTGATTTTTCTTAATCAACTATTTCCATAAATAAAATATGTGATTAGATTTGGAAATTTGTTTCCTAATTTAATCATGATTTGATTTGGAGAATCAAATCTTAAACATATTTTATTTCCATAAATAGTTATGACAAATAAGGAAATTATGTACATGACATAATTGTATGCCATATAATTGCATTAGATGCATATCATTATGTCATGCGTGTCGTGACATGTAGATGTATGCCATGTATGCAATGCCATGTAGATAATAGTTATTTGCATGCAAAGAGGATGAGACATAAAAACCCTAACTCAATATTAAAGCCTACACCTTCCATTAATATGGTTAGAACCAGAGTTCCGTTTCTTGTTTGGGTTGTTGGACTCTCTCCAAGCCCGGCTCGAACCCAAACATGTTCAAACCATGGAATAGTTTAATACTAATATGGTAATAGTTAGAGGTCAATCGTTAGCTTTGGTTGTTGGACTCTCTCCAAGATGGGCTAATTGGTTGAATGCACTCTAACCATATTAAAACTATTTCTTGATTAATGGGTTGGCTTTAACCTGGAGCATCGGCTTGTTGGACTCTCTCCAAGGTCGATGTAAAGGGAGGTGAAGTTGGGTGCTATGCATATGATGCATACTTGTTAATGTGTTAACAACCCGATGTATGTGTGAACATTCAATTAGTTGATAGCACATTGTGATAGTTGCATATCGTGATATGCAATCGGTATAGTTGATACCTACCATCGCAGTTATGAATGACTTGTTGGACTCTCTCCAAGGTTGTTCATATCTATGATGGATATCAGCCCATTCGGAGATGGACCTATGATCTCCCGAAGTGATTTTGGGGTTTTTGAAATTCGAAAAATGAATGGGATTTATGAATGTATATTGATGCATTTTAAATCACTTTCTCATATATGCTCATTTTGTATTTCTAAGATTGATCATGATGTCTTTGAATTTGCGTTCCATTTTGGATTCGAATAAATTGACTGGGTCGAACTTCTTGGACTGCTTAGAAACTTGAGAATTGTTCTCAAGGTGAAAAGCTTGCGTATGTCCTCGAAGCGCCTCTTCCCGCCCGTCCTAGTGACAATGCAACTCTGGACCAATTGTTGGCCTATCAGAAACATGTGAGTGATTCTGAAAAAATGAGTTTCATCATGCTAGCCGCGATGGAACCCAAGCTACGAAAGCAGCATGAGCATATGGATTCTCATATCGTAGTCCTTCATCTTTATGAGTTGTTTGATAAGCAAGTGAGATTCGAAATGTTCTAAGTCTCCAAGCTCCTCTTCACCTCTGAGATGCAAGAAGGTTCATTTGTGGTACTGCTCAACATGCTGAAGACTGTGGAGCCTTCTGAGAAGCATGAGCAGGGACGGTGTTATTAGTTGATTCCTCGAAGAAAGGTTCTAAGAGGGAGTCAAAGGAACAACAGAAGGGGAAGAAGGAAAAGGCTAAAAAGGCAGAACCAGCTCAAAAGGGCACTTGCCATCATTATGGAAAGGAGGGTCATTGGTGAAGAAATTGCAAGATTTATCTTGAGTTCGTGAAGAAGAATTAGGCATCGGATGCCCCATCTTCTTTAGATATCTTCGTTATTGATTGTCATTCTATTTCCTCAAACACTTGGGTATTGGATACTGGGTGTGGCTCACATATATGTAATGACATACATGGGCTAAGGAATAGAAGAGGACTCGTCAAGGGAGAGTCAAATTTACGTGTTGGGAATGGAGCAAAGGTTGTTGCACTCGCCATCGGAACGTATTTGTTGAAACTCCCTACAGGACTTGTCTTAGAACTGGACAATTGCTTTTATGTTTCTTCGTTGATAAAAAACATCATTTCTATTTCTTGTTTAAATAGAAATGGGTACCATTTGACTTTTAGTAACAATTGTTGTTACATAACTTTGAATGGAGTTCTTTATGGGACTGGAACTTTAAGCAATGGTGTTTATACATTGGACGTATCCAGTGACATTTTCAATATCAAAGCGAGCAACAAGCGTGCTCGAAAGGATAATCAAATAGACTCCTATATGTGGCATTGTCATTTTGGCCATATAAGCAAGAAACGCATGTCCGAATTACACCGATGTGGAATTCTGGAATCGTTTGAATTGGATTCATACGATACATGCGAATCATGCTTAAAAGGCAAGATGACCAAGTTACCTTTTACTGGAAAAGGTGAACGAGTGGGAGAGTTATTAGGTCTAATACATACTGATGTATGTGGACCTATGTCAACTCAAGCTTTAGGAGGCTATAGCTACTTCATTACCTTCACCGATGATCACTCACGGTTTGGGTATGTGTTCCTGATGAAACACAAGTCTGAAGCCTTTGAAAGGTTCAAAGAATTCAGAAATAAAGTAGAGAAACAACATGACAAGAGTATTAAAATACTTCGATCGGATCGAGGTGGTGAATACTTGAGTCAGGAGTTTCTTGATTACCTAAGAGACAATGGTATATTGTCTCAATGAACTCCGCCCTATACACCACAGCATAATGGTGTATCTGAGAGGCGTAACCGGACCTTGTTGGACATGGTCAGGTCAATGATGAATCATGCGACTCTTCCCAAGTCCTTTTGGGGTTATGCACTTCAGACAATTGTTTACTTGTTAAACAGAATGCCTACCAAGGTAGTCTCAACTACTCCATATGAGATATGGAATAGTAAGAAACCTCATGTATCTTACTTGAAGATATGGGGTTGTCCTGCTTATGTGAAGCAGACAGTATCAGACAAATTGGATGCTAAGTCTGATAAATGTCTATTTATTGGATACCCTAAGTTAATAAGGGGTTACCAATTCTATCATCCTGTGGAACAAAAAGTGTTTGTTTCAAGGCATGTTGTGTTTTTAGAGAAAGAGTTTCTCTTGCAAGAAAACAGTGGGAGTGTCGTCGAGCTTGAGGAGGCTCGAGAGACTCAAAATAGACATTGATGAGATACCTGGTGAAGCACAACAACCGACAACTCATAGTGATGAGCAATCTACTGGACCTGTTGTAACACCACATCTTCGTAGATCTGGTAGAACACGCAATATTCCCGAGAGATATGGATTTCTCGTAAGTGAATCGAACGATGTGTTACTCATTGATGATGAGGAGCCTATCAGTTATGAAGAAGTGCTGACAAGTTCAGAAAGGGATAAGTGGCTTGGTGCCATGAAGTCGGAAATGGATTCCATGTATGAAAACCAAGTTTGGAACTTGGTTGACCCACCTGAAGGCATAAAGCCTATAGGGTTCAAGTTGGTTTTCAAGAAGAAAACCGACATGGATGGTAATGTGATTACCTATAAGGCTAGATTGGTGGCGAAAGGATATTGTCAAAAGCAAGGTGTTGATTATGACGAAACCTATTCGCCTGTAGCTATGCTTAAATCCATTCGGATGCTCCTGGCCATAGCGGCTCATTATGATTATGAGATATGGCAGATGGATGTGAAAATAGCTTTTCCTAATGGAAACCAGCTCGAGGACGTGTATATGATACAACCTGAGGGTTTCACATCGGTTGATAAAACCAAGGTATGCAAATTGCGACGGTCTATTTATGGATTGAAGCAAGCATCCAGGAGCTGGAATATCCGTTTTGATGAGACAATCAAAAGGTTTGATTTCTCACAAAATCCAGACGAACCTTGTGTGTACAAGAAGGTTAGTGGAAGTGCAGTCGAGTTCCTAGTATTGTATGTCGATGACATATTACTTATAGGAAACGATGTGTCAATCTTACAGTCAGTTAAGGTTTGGTTATCCAAGACATTCTCCATGAAAGACCTGGGAGAAGCAACCTACATCCTCGGGATTAAAATCTATAGAGATAGATTGAAATGGTTGCTTGGTCTTTCGCAGTCTACATATATAGACCGAGTGCTAAAGGGGTTTAGCATGTCGGAATCCAAGAAAGGTTTCCTACCCATCAGGCATGGGATACACCTTTTGAAGTCTATGTGTCTGCGCACAGAAGACGAGAGGATTTGCATGAGTAAGATTCCCTATGCATCCGCAATAGAATCTATCATGTATGCTATGTTATGTACGAGGCCCGATGTATTGTATGCTCTGAGTGTCACGAGCAGATACCAGTCTGATCCAGGAATGGATCATTGGGTGACTGTTAAGATGATCCTTAAGTACTTAAGAAGAACTAAAGATACGTTCCTAATATATGGAGAAGGGTACATGGTGATACGTGGGTATACGGATGCCAGCTCCAGACAGACAAGGATGATTCCATGTCTCAGTCTGGGTATGTATTCACCTGGAATGGAGGCGCAATAAGTTGGAAAGGTTCCAAGCTTGACAGAATACATTGCGACTTTAGGCGTGAAAGGAAGCAGTTTGGATCAAGAAGTTCATCTTTGAACTTGATGTGGTCTCATCAATGATCCAAACATGTGCTTCGCCGCTATCATCTTATCAGAGAGATCATCAGTAGGAACGAAATACAAATCGAGAAAATTCCCACTGAAAAGAACTTAGCGGATCCTTTGACTAAAGCATTACCTCAAAGTAAGTTTGAGGGTCATGTTAGTGCTTATGGTATTGGATACCGTAGCGATTGGCATTAGGCCAAGTGGGAGTCTGTTAGTAATATATGAGAGATGTCCTAAGGCAATCGCCTTATGTATGAACCATTTATATGATAAATGAAGATTCACTATTTGAGTATACATGTTTCATGCATTTGATTGGATCTTAAACTCATTTACTGAATGTCCACGATGCGATTCACAGCATGAGAGAATTTGTGATTGGATCACAACTAGTGAGTATCTCTACATGTGTAATTGTGATGTATCGGAATTATCCCTAGTCGATGAATTGATGGATTTGGACACCATCAATTTTATCGAGACTAGCACGAGGTATACTCCTTGGTGTATCCAAGCGGTGATTCTCCTTTATTTGGAGACATTGTGATGTCGGAGTTGATCGTGGATGCTAGTTATGGTAACTAGTTCATTGGAGTGACCGGTAGTAAGACTTCATATGGTTCTCTGCATATATAGATATGTCGATGAAGTTCTTCTTTGTAGCTTAAGTGCGATGTTCCTTTGACTTGCGGTATTCAAGTCATCTTGATCATGGAGACTTATGCTTTGACATCTTAAGCAAGCATCTCTAAGGAGATGTGGACCCGGGATGATTGGGTATAAGTCAAAGTGATCGAAGGTGTTTGAATAGCCTATAAAGGATTCACCACTCCTTGCGAGGAGATGTATACCCATGGCCTCTTGTCGGATTGTTACTAAAGTCTTTGGCTAAAGCATTACATGTTTAGAGTAAGGTACTCTTCGATACATGTGCAGTAACTAGAATCCGTAGGACGAGGAAATGATACTTGGGCTAGGTGTGACGTAGTCAGCCTAGTGGGGACTGACACTATAGACCATGTCCTGAACCAAGTGGGTATAAGATGAGTGAAGGGAATGGGGCACGAATCATTCGAGCTGCTGAAGGGTTTCAGAAATAGTTCTGGATCAACCGTTGATCTTTTCGGTTAATTGGGGATCATGATGTACTACTAGGTGCCACTTGATCGTTCTATAATTAATGGTTAATTATAGACAGCCAACATAAACCGAGAACCTATTTGGTCACACACACAACGAGCGTAATCCAAAGGATTTAAAACGAGCTTGAGAATGGGATTCTCAGACCGAGAGAAACTAGGTTTGGTTGGACGAAACATGAAGCGAGCATGAAATCGTTTCAGTCGCAATGGAAGCGTGGATGAGCCATGTCTTATGAAGACATAATGGATGAACCAAAATGGTTTGGTTCTAATCCAATGGAGGAGAATAAACCAAAGGGTTTGGTTTATTTTAAACGAATGAACCAAAAGTTGGTTCGGTTCGTTTTAACTTAAAATAAACCATCATGGTTTGGTTTATTTTAACTTATCTTAATGGAGAGGGTTAACGGGCCTAATGGTTATGATCTAATAACCATTAAGAGAATTAGTTCTCTATAAAAGAGGGCTTAAGGGATAATTAAGCTCTAATCCAAAAGCCCTAAACCTAGTTGCCGCCCACCCCATTGAAGGAGTCGGCGCCAACTCCATTGCCGCCCCCTCTTCTCCTCCAACCGGCGTCCAGAAGGAGCTTTCCTTCCCCCTCGCCGGCGTGGAGCTGCTGCCGGTTGGTGCTCCGGTGATCTCCCTTGGGTGTGGCGATAAGGTGAGCACTTGGCTTCCCTTGGTTGGCCGGCGCCTACTCCTCCACCAAAGCTGTCCAGTTTTCTGGACAGCTTGTTTTCCTCTCGTCGGAGCATCGTTTGGACGACGGTTAGAGCTCCGACAGCGCCTAACTTACCGGGGATTCGATCTCCGGTAATCCTCTGAGGTGGAGGACGAAGGATTCGTCAAACGGTTGACGAATACCTCTCCGGAGAAGCGAGTTTTGAGGACTCGTCTTTGGGTCCGAATTTGGATTCGGATCGTGATCATCTCTCGATCACGTCGTCTTCAACACGAGGCTAGTAACCCGTACGAAGACGAAGCTCGTGGCTTAGCGAAGTCATCCTAAGGATACTCGGCATGGATACGGATAGAGACGATTCTAGCGAGGATCGTTCCGGTTGATGTCGTTCCCGCTACACGTGATACGAAAGGTATACGTAGTTAAATTTCCTTTATTGCAAAATTTAAATTTATGGTTATGTCTACACATGTTGTACTATGCATGCGTGTGATGTGTGTGTTGTAATAAATGTAGATTTATTATTTTTATTTCTTCCGCTGTGCACATGTTTGCGAAACATGTTCGAACACACACTCGCCGCGGTGTCGGAAACCCAACACATGGACCTCAAAGATAAATACAAAAACCGGCGATCCGTCCATCGTCTCTTCTACGGCTAACCAACTAGAAGAGTTGTGTAGCTTGAACAACTAGTTTGTTCAAGTGATCGCTCAAGTTGTTAGCACGACGACGAATTGGTTGTGCTTAGGAAACTTATCCCATCCGGATTAGTTTTCATTAGTGAAAATTTTAATCTGGGGACATGAGAGTCAATGAGCCTCCGAAGCAAATCCCTTCAAGTGGTATCAGAGCCACGGTTTCCGGTTTTGTGTGTTTTGGATTCAGTTACTTTCATGCACATATCATATATTGAGTATGCCGGATAATAGTAGGATGTGCGTAGGCTAACTTTTTGGTTGCAGGCATAAGATCCGACTATTATGGCTATATGTGTGTATGTGATTGTTTATGTGTGATTGTATGTATATTATTTGAATCCTCGGGGTTGACGAGGCTAAATTAGTATTTAATTTTTATAATTAAATACGACATTGTTTAGCCACTCATTTTAGTTTACTTTCGATCTAGATTATTTGTACACTCCTTCGTGGAGTATAGGATCGATGGATGTAAATTAAAATAGTTTATCTCGGCTCGGATTTTTTTGGTGACTTGTGCACGGGAAATGATGGAGCGGATGAGGTGGCGACACGGCGGGACGCATATTGGAGAACAAAGCCATAATAGTTGGAAAAATTCTATTTTTTCCATATTTATTGCTGATTTGTTTTATATGCATGTTGTGTGTGCTTGAAAATTCCTCATTTTCAATTTACTAAGTGGGAGAGGGATATTTTAATTAATTCCCGCGGCCTCCATTACAATTTGACGTGTGATGCAACAAACTTGCGTGTCGGCTCTGAGTGCCTTCCTCCCTGTGGATGGGTTTGTTTGCGGATCACTAGGTTAAATAATGGTTATAGGAAATTATCTAGGAGTGTGTGTACTTCCACAGTGGTAAGGCACATAATCCGAAATAATTCCCTTAGTATCGTGTAATGGTGCACACTTAGATGCAAATAGAAGTATCCTCCCCATCGGAGTCACTGCTTTTATTTGTAGGGTCAAAGAGGAACCAACTATTAATTTTATTTGTCAAAAAGTAAGGTTGACAAGATAATAAAATTAATGGGTAAAACCTCCTCTTACAAATGTAGAATTCGTACACGTCCACACAACGTGGCATGCGATATTCTCGGTGTTTTGAGGTGTTGGTTGATTTCAGAATTTTATTATTTTGAGGAATCAATAATATTTGAAATCTAATATTTTGATCATTGTGATTATTAGGATTTTCAAAAGACTTTCAACCCACTTGTTGTAATATTAAAAGAAATAAACTTACTGTACCCAAATAATATTGATTGGAAAAGAAATTTGGATAGTGTCTTAACTGTCGATGAGTGTCCTCCTAGGCCTGCGGATGAGAGGTCCTCCTAGGTTCATGGATGACTCGGGAAAAGGAACTAAGCCATGGTTGCTCAGAAGGTTTCTACTTCTAAGCCGAAAGGCAAAAAGAAGAAGAAACAAGGTGGAGCAAAAATAGTGGGTGGACCTCAAGGAGGAGTGAAGAAGCCGAAAGGCAAGTGCTTCACTTGTAAACAGACTGGACATGGGAAGAAAGACTTCCCCAACCTAAAGCAGAACAAAGGTATATCTTCTGCCTTAGTCGTTGAAACATGTTTAGTGGTGTTATCTACGACTGTGTGTAGATACGGGAGCCACTGATCATGTCTGCAATTCTTTGCAGGGGTTCCAGGAAACCCGACGACTAGATGAAGGAGAAATTACCGTCTACATGGGCAATGCTATAAAGGTAGCGGCTATTGCAGTGGGAGACGTTCATTTATCGTTTGATAGAAATAAAGTTTTGGTTTTGAGAAATTGTCTTTATGTACCTACATTTAGAAAGAATTTGATTTCGGTTTCTAAATTGTTTATGGATGGATATTCTGTTTCTTTTAATGACAGAGTTGTTATAAAAAGAAATAGAGAGATTATCTGTTCAGGTACATTGGTTGGCAATTTGTATACTCTTGAACCAAAAGCTCCCACGATGCATATAGAAGTGAATAACTCATCTTCTAATTCCAATAAGAGAAAAGAACCTTCGAAGATGAACCAAACATATCTTTGGCATCTAAGGCTTGGTCATATTAACCTGAGTAGAATTCAAAGGTTGATAACTGATGGACCTTTGGGTTCATTAGTGGTGGAGGATCTCCGAACCTGCGAATCTTGCTTGGAAGGTAAAATGACCAAGAGGCCTTTAAAGGCCAAGGGGTATAGAGCCAAAGATGTGTTATAATTGGTTCATTCTGATTTGTGCGGTCCTATGTCTATCCAGGCTTGAGGTGGTTTTGAATATTTCATCTCTTTTATAGACGATTATTCAAGATATGGATACATTTACTTGATGCACCGCAAGTCTGAATGCTTTGACAGGTTCAAAGAATTCAAGGCTAATGTGAAGAACCGTCAAGGTAAAAGTATCAAGACCCTATGATCTGATCGTGGTGGTGAGTACCTCTTGGGAGAGTTTAGGAATTACTTATCAGAGGCTGGGATTCAATCTCAATTGTCTGCATCTGGCACACCCCAGCAGAATGGTGTAGCGGAACGAAGGAATATGACTCTTATGGAGATGGTTAGATCGATGATGAGTTATTCTGAGTTGCCAGTTTCGTTCTGGGGGTATCCGCTGGATACGACAATGTATACTCTGAACTTGGTTCCATCTAAATTAGTGCCTTCTACCCCCGTAGAATTGTGGACTGGGCGAAAGCCTAGTCTGAGATATATTCGGATATGGGGGAGTCCAGCACATGTGCTGAAGGCTGATATTGGTAAGTTGGAACCTCTTACAAAAGTATGCATGTTCGTGGGCTACCCTAAAGGAACGAAAGGTGGTTTGTTTTATAATCCTAGAGATAAGAGGGTGATCGTTAGTACGAACGCCCGATTTCTAGAGGAAGACTATGTGATGAACCATAAGCCCAAAAGTAGGATTGTTCTGGAGGAAGTCACTGCTTTAGTACCACCGGTACAAGAGGCTATACCACAAGTCACTACACCACGTGTCACAGAGGATACACAGGTGATACCTCATCGTAGTGGGAGGGTTGTTAGACAGCCTGATAGATTCATGTTCTTGGGAGAATCTTCTGATTTGGTCCCTGGCGAACATGAACCTGATCCCTGGACATATGATGAGGCACTCCAAGATAGAGATGCGGTAACTTGGCAAAGAGCTATGAATTCAGAGATAGAATCTATGGATTCTAATCATGTCTGGGAGCTAGTAGAACCACCCGATGGTGTGAAAGCCATTGGATGCAAGTGGATCTACAAGAGAAAGAGAGGAGTAGATGGGAAGGTTGAGACCTTCAAAGCTAGTCTTGTTGCGAAAGGGTATACTCAGAAAGAGGGTATCGATTATGAGGAGACCTTTTCGCCGGTAGCTATGCTTTAGTCTATCCGGATTCTCTTATCTATAGCTGCTCATATGGATTATGAGATTTGGCAGATGGATGTCAAGACAGCTTTCCTTAACGGAAGTCTTGAGGAGAACATCTATATGCAACAACCAGAGGGATTCATTGCTAAAGGCAAAGAGCATCTAGTGTGTAAGCTTAATCGGTCCATTTATGGATTGAAGCAAGCTTCGAGATCTTGGAACATCCGTTTTGATGAGGTAATCTAGTCATATGGATTTATTCAAAGTCTGGATGAGCCATGTGTATACAAAAGATGTGACGGAAACGTAGTGGTATTTCTTATACTATACGTAGATGACATTTTGTTAGTTGGCAACAATATCAAAGTGTTATCAGACGTAAGGGTATGGTTGTCCAAACAGTTTGACATGAAGGACTTGGGAGAAGTGGGACACATCCTTGGGATCAAAGTTATAAGGGATCACAAGAAAAGGATGTTGTGCTTATCTCAAGCTTCATATATAGACACGGTCCTAGCTCATTTTAGCATGTAGAACTCCAAGAAAGGTTTTCTACCTTTTAGGCATGGAGTTCCTTTATCTAAAGAGATGTGTCCCAAAACATCAAAGGAGATAGAGGAGATGAAGGCGGTTCCTTATGCTTCGGCAGTAGGAAGCCTCATGTATGCTATGCTATGTACGAGACCAGATATCTGCTTTGCCATGGGCATGGTTAGCAGATATCAGAGTAATCCTGGACAGGGATATTGGACTGAGGTAAAGCATATATTGAAGTACCTGAGAAGGACTAGGGATTATATGCTGGTTTACTGGACAGATCAATTAGTCCCTGTGGGTTATACGGATTCTGATTTCCAATCAGATAGGGACAACTGTAAGTCTACCTCGGGGTTTGTGTTTACTTTTGGAGGTGGAGCCATAGTATGGAGGAGTGTCAAGCAGAAATGCGTGGCGGACTCTACCATGGAAGCTGAGTATGTGGCAGCCTCTGAGGCAGCCAAGGAAGCTGTATGGCTCAGGAACTTCTTGATAGACTTGGATGTGATTCCTGGTTTGCCCAGAACTATCACAATTTATTGTGATAACAGTGGTGCAGTTGCAAACTCGAAGGAACCACGAGCCCATAAGGCGAGTAAACACATAGAGCGCAAGTACCACCTGATATGAGAGATCGTAAAGCGAGAAGAAGTAGCTGTCGCCAAGATTGCATCAGAGGATAACCTGGCGGATCCATTCACTAAGGCCCTTCCAGCGAAAGCGTTTGATAGGCATGTGGAGGACATGGGGATCAGATGTATGGCAGTGCGATGACAATATAATCTTTTAGTATAAGTGGGAGATTGTTGGAATGTATACTGAAAGCCTAGCTCTTTTTGTATGAACATTTTTATTTTGAAATAAGAATCACATGATCATTGTTTGCACTTTATATTTATTATATGTGTGCATATTGTCTAATATTTTACATTGTAGATAACATGATGCTTGGTGTGGCACAGAAGATCATGTTATCAGTCCCTTATAGAATATAAGTAGAGGCTCACGACCAAGATGGTTTTGGACAAACCATTGGCATGGTTGTAGTATAGCTTGGTATTGTTTTGTCTTGAACATAGAGTTACACTAGTACACTTAGGTGTATTGAGCAGGACCGACATAGAGGTGATTCAATTTATTGCTGACTACATAATTGAATCGGACCTCGGATATTATGTTGTACATGCTCTTAATCCGGATATAATAATGGGCACATGTACTTAGTATTTATTTCTTTGATTTACCAAAGGGTGAGATTTAGATGGATTAAATCAAGATGCCCGGTAAGTTGGGAAATGATATTATTTACATGGTGTGCCGTTGATTATAGGAGGGAACCGTGTCCTATATATTAGGTTGATGATGTCCCCTTGAGGAGCTCATAAGGTTCATCATGTAAACCCAGCTGGTTGTCTTAGTCAACATGATGATAAGGTTGAGTGGTACTACTCGAGGAGTTAGATGTTAATTGATTGATGGTCAGTAAATCAATTAATTAACGGACATTCGATATCTTAAACACGGGGAGATGGATGTACAAATAAATTTATGGGGGTTGGTGAGGTAATTCAATGATGATTCTCTAGTGGAATGGAACATCATTGATGGATCAAGTTTGTGTGGTTCCGATCCATCGGGTGGCCAAGATCCAACTCCTCCTCATGGTCCCTATTGTAGCCTAATATAATCCTCATGAAGTCTAGATCTAAGGATGGATAAAAAACTCTAGAACCGACGGTTGAGATTAAATCTCTAGATCCGACGGTGGAGATTAAATCTCTAGAACCAACGGTTGAGATTAAATCCCTAGAACCGACGGTTAAGATTAAATCTCTAAAATCAATGGTTGGAATTAAACCCTAGATCCGACGGTTGGGATGATCCCTAGATCCGACGGTTGGGATTAAACCCTAGATCCGACGATTGGGATGAAACCCTAGATCCGACGGTTGGGATGAAACCCTAGATCCGACGGTTGGGGTTTTAGATCCGACAGTTGGGATGAAACCCTAGAACCAACGGTTGAGATTAAATCAAGGCTTAAGCCTAACTCTATAAAAGGGAGACTTAAGTGGGCGGCAAGTGAGGTTGTTTTTTTTTGAGAGATTAGGGTTTTGTCTACCTAAGCTTGGGCAGCAAGAAACCCTAAGGGAATTAGGGTTTTGGGCGGCTAGAGTTTTTGGAGAAGATTGGGCGGCTAGAAGTGGGAGGCAAGGCTTTCTTCTTCCTAGGGTTTTGGCCGGCGCCCCTCTTCCTCCTCTCAACCCTTTGCCGGTGCTCTTCCCTTCTTCCTCATCTCCTTGGCGGTGGAAACAAGGGCTAGGTTTTATCCTTGGAGCTCTTGTCCGGCACCCTCTTCTTTTCTCTTTTGGTGGCCGGCGGCAACTTTGCTTCAAGGTTGGCCGGCGCTCAAGAAGCTACTCCTTGGACGGCAGTTATATCAAGCTTCTTGGCTTGGTGGACGGTTCTAGATAGGAGAAGGAGTTTTTGTTTGGTTCTTCTCTTTGTTCTGAGCGAGCAAAGAAGGGAAGAACGTGATCTAGGAGGCTTCAACTCGTGGAGGATCTTCGCCACACGATGTCCATGAGGAGGATAGGACATACGATAGAAGATCGAGAGGTATAAAAGTTTTACAACTTTTATTATTGATCTTTGCATGTTCTTATCTTTATGTTAGTATGTGTTGATTATACTAGTTTGCATTTGTATGTATTTGTATAATCATGGACCCCGAAGATAAATACAAAAACTGACGATCCGTCCGTCGTCTCTTCCGCGGCTAACCAACTAGAAGAGTTGTGTAGCTTGAACAACTAGTTTGTTCAAGCGATCGCTCAAGTTGTTAGCACGACGACGAATTGGTTGTGCTTAGGAAACTCATCCCATCCGGATTAGTTTTCATTAGTGAAAATTTTAATCCGGGGACATGGGAGCCAATGAGCCTCCGAAGCAAATCCCTTCATAGAGAAGTCCCAGTTTGGTGACTTGGCAAGGAGAAGTCTAACTATGGATACTTGGCAAGAAAAATCCAAGTTGGTCAAGGGAGTCCGAACACATGGTGATGGGAAGACCAACGGGGAGTTGGCGAGGGAAGTCCCAGCAGGTCTCGGAGACCGTGCTTGGCAAATGAAGTCCTGGATGGGGAGTCTTGGCAGTGAAGTCCCGGATGAGGAGTCTTGGCAGTGAAGTCCTGAAGGCGTGGCCTCTTGGCAGTGAAGTCCCCGACGAGGAGTCTTGGCAGTGAAGTCCCGGAGGCGTGACCTCTTGGCAGTGAAGTCCTGGACAAGGAGTCTTGGCAAGGGAAGACCCGACTGATCAGGGAGATCTAGCTTGAAAAAAGGGAAGTTCTGAAGGTGAGGCCTTTTGGCAAAGGTAGACCCTAGAGCATGACAAAGGCCGATGGAAACACTTGAAGGCTAGTGCAAGGATGAAGAGTCGCGGACTCGAGGGATCTGGGAGGTGTGAGGTTGATAGAAGTGGGTTGAAGGTTTAGGTCTAGGCTTAGGGTGAGTATCAAGTATGAAGGGATCATACTTGGGGTGTTAAACCTCATTATAGAGGTATAACAGTCGACTGCTAGGTTGGATAAGTTGACTGGGCTTCATTTGCAGGCAAACAGAAGCAAGGCAACCTCGACTAGCACCTCAACTAGAGTCTAGTCGAGGCGGCGCCTCAACTGGTAAGGTAGAGTCGAGCAGTGAGACTTGGGGAGTCGAGGCAGTGCTATGGAAGCACTCGACCAATGCCTCGACTAGACTCTAGTCGAGGTGGTGCCTCGACTGGAGGACTCAACTGGTGCCTCGACTGGTTATTCTGGATGGTGGCATAGAAGCGAGGCGCACTCAACCAGTGCCTCGACTGGAGGCTTGTCGAGGCAGCGCCTCGACTGGATCACTCGACTGGCACCTCGACTTGTTCCAGCACATGTATGAAGACAGTTGCTCAAAAGCAAGGCGACTCGACTGGTGCCTCGACTGACAAAACAACCATTGCAATTCCAGAAGCTTCAATGAAGCTTTATAAAAGGAGGATCGAGGGCATCTTTGAGTAGAGATCTCTTGGAGGTTTTAGGGGCGATTTGAAGGGAGGTGCTGCTGCATTTCAGGGCCTTCAAATTCATCCCAAAACGATCTACAAGCAAGCATTCAAAAGCCCTAAATCTATAACATCTATTCATTTGCTTTTGTATTTGTTGTATTTACTTGTTTTATTCTGTTCTTATTATTGTAATAGCCTTGTGAGAGGTTCCTCCACCTCCGGTGTGTTCACCGAGAAGGAGAAGTGATATAGTGGTGGTGTGCATCACTAGAGTCCGCTAGGGCTCGCCCGTGGAGTTGGAACTAGGGTTCCGAACCATGTAAAATCCTCGTGTTGTGCTTGCTGTGTGTTTTGTATGTGTATGTGTATTTGTATTTGTGTTTCCACTGCGTACTAACAATTGTAGATAAGCACGACGATCGAAAACCATCAAGCGAACGACATCGATGCGAAAAGCTATTCACCCCCCTCTAGCGACGCCAACGGTCCTAACAAGTGGTATCATAGCGAGGTCACTCTTCAAGGCTTAACAACCAAGAGAGCACGCTAGAGGGAAGAAGGAAGATGGAGGATTCAAATTTTGATTTGGGATGGGACATCAATGTGCCTCTTCTATATGAACTCTATGGAGCTAAAGAATTCGATCAATGGAAGGTAAGAATGGAACATTTTCTAATGTGTGAAATAGAAAATTGGTTTATTTTGATGCAAAGAGTTGAAGTTCCTATGGACAAGAAGGGTATAATACTCAAGAAAAAGAAAAGGACAAAGGAGCAACTAGAACAATTCGAAAGAAATGATAAGGTAATGCAATTGTTATTAAATTTGTTACCTAATGAGGTTTGTCTAGATTAGGTGAGTTTAGGGATGCTAAGGAATTATGGAGCAAGGTAACTAAGCTTCATGAAGATTCCTCATCCACACAAATAGAGGAACCTCAAGAAGAAGAAAGTCCATCTTCATCCCAAGATCATGTAAACATGGATGTTGATAGATGTTCAATTTCTGACGAAGAAGTGGAAGAAATAGTTGAAGCCTCCACTTCAAGAATTGAGGGGGAGCCTAGATCTTCAACCTTGGAACAAGAACAAGAGGAGGAACCCTCTACCTCTGAGAGAAATGAAGAAGAAGTCCAAAGTTCTCCAATCATTCAAGAAGGCAATTTAAATGCAATTGTTAAAGATAAAAGTCATATAACATGCTTTGAGTGTAGGGAAGTAGGACACTATAAGAGTAAATACCCAAAAAGAGTCAAGAAGGCTCAACCGACACCAAAGGCCAAAGAAAAAAATCAAAGGAAGCTAGAGCCCAAATTCATAAGAGCAAGGAGCATATAGTATGCTTCAAGTGCCACAAACGGAGACATTACCAGAGCCAATGTCCTAGGGGGAGTCACCCATGGAAGGCCAAAGAAGAAAGTTCAAGTGTAGGGGGAGCTAAGGCAAACCCTAAGGTAATTTTAAATAAAGCTCTTCCTTTGCGTAATGTTACAAAGCATGCCCATAACTTTAATGCACTTGCTATTCATCATGAAAAAATGCATGTTAAAAATAGATTTTATTATTTAGGTGCTAAGCATGTCAATTTAACTAAGGACAATGCTAGATCAACCTTACCTAAGGATAGGAAGGTAGTGAACAACAATTTAGGCATTAACCCTAAATGAACTAGGCATATGCCTAGAAGAAATAGCAATGCCCAAGGATTAACCAAAAATTCGAAGATTGGGCAATTAGAATTGGAAAATCAAGCTTTGAGGTCAAGGCTTGATAAATTGGAGAAGATCCTTAGGAATATTCAAAATCAATTTCAAGGGTCAAACGGTCAACATTTAGAGTCAAAGAGTCAAAACCTAGGGTTTAGGAGGCAAGGTGCATCTAAGGATAAGCAAGACTTGGGCTACAAGCCTAAGTCCATGGTAGCCAAGCCTACTTACCATAATATTCCATATAGTTATGGAACAAGTTCTAGGTCTAGGAATAACAAGGTCACAAGGGAGGCCATCCCTAAAGTTGACCATGATATGTGCTTAATGGCTAGGGTTTCAAGTGCAGGGAGTTGCTTCGGAGGCTCATTGGCTCCCATGTCCCCGGATTAAAATTTTCACTAATGAAAGAATTAATCTGGATGGGATGAGCTTCCTTAGCACAACTATTTCGTCGTCGTGCTAACAACTTGAGTGGTCTCTTGAACAAACTAGTTGTTCAAGCAACACAACTCTTCTAGTTGGTTAACCGCGGAAGAGACGACGGACGGATCGCCGGTTTTTGTGTTTGTCTTCGGGGTCCATGATTATACAATATATTTACTAATTTACACATGCATAATCAAAACATAAAAGAACAAGCTCAGATCTGTAAATAAAGTTAAAATAACTTTATACCTCACGATCTTCTACCGTATGTCCTATCCTTCTCGTGGACGACGTGTGGACGAAGATCCTCCACGAGTAGAAGCCTTCTAGATCGCTTTCTTCTCTACCTTGTCCGCTGCGAACAAAGAGAAGAACTTACAAATAACTATCCTTTCTAGAGCCGGCCACCAAATTAGAAAATTTGGTGCAACCGCCGGCCAAGGATCAAATGGATGATGCGCCGGCCACCAAATGAAGGAGAACCGCCGGCCACCTTGGAGAATAGGGAGGAGGATGAGAACCGGCCACCAATGGGAGGAGAACCGCCAGCCAAGGAAGAAGGGAGAGGCCTCTAGGATGGGCGCCAGCCAAGGAATGATCAAAGGAGATGGGCGCCGGCAATCAACAAGAAGGATGAAGGTTGCCGCCCACTTTGCTTCAAACCCTAGCCGCCCAAAAACCCTAACTCTAATTCGAAATCCCTTATTGCCGCCCAAGCCTAAGCCCCCTATTTATAGAATTGGGCTTAAGCCTCCTTTAATTTCCACCGTCGGTTCTAGGGATTTAATCTCCACCGTCGGATCTAGGGTTTTATCCCAACCGTCGGATCTAGGGTTTCATCCCAACCGTCGGATCTAGGATTTCATCCCAATCGTCGGATCTAGGGTTTTATCCCAACCGTCGGATCTAGAGATTTAATCCTAACCGTCGATTCTAGAGTTTCATCCTAACCATCGGATCTTAGGGATTTAATCCCAACCATTGGTTCTAGGGTTTCATCCTAACCATCGGATCTTAGGGATTTAATCCCAACCATTGGTTCTAGGTTTTGTTTTATATTCTTGGATCTAGACTTCACAAGGATTATATTAGGCTACGATAGGGACCATAAGGAGGAGTTGGGTCTTGGCCACCCGATGGATCGGAACCACACTAACTTGATCCATCAATGATGTTCCATTCCACTAGAGGATCATCATTGAACTACCTCATCAACCCCCATAAATTAATATGGGCTCCATATATTATTCGTACATTAATCTCCCCGTGTTTAAGATATCGAATGTCCGTCAATTAATTGATTTACTGACCATCAATTAATTAACATCTAATTCCTCGAGTAGTACCACTCAACCTTATCATCACGTTGACTAAGTCAACCAGCTGGGTTTACATGATGAACTTTATGAGCTCCTCAAGGGGACATCATCAACCTAATATATATAGGACACGGTTTCCTCCTATAATCAACGGCACACCATGTAAATAATATTATTTCCCAACTTACCGGTCATATTGATTTAATCCATCTAAATCTCACCCACTGGTAAATCAAAGAAATAAATACTAAGTACATGTGCCCGTTATTATATCGGGATTAAGAGCATGTACAACATAATATCCGAGGTCCGATTCAATTATGTAGTCAGTACTAAATTGAATCACCTCTATGTCGGTCTTGCTCAATACACCTAAGTGTACCAGTGTAACTCTATGTTCAAGACAAAACAATACCAAGCTACACTACAACCATGCCAATGGTTTGTCCAAAACCATCTTGGTTGTGAGCCTCTACTTATATTTTACAAGGAACTGATAACATGATCTTCTGTGCCACACCAAGCACCATGTTATTTACAATGTAAAATATTAGACAATATGCACACATATAATAAATATATAAAGTGCAAACAATGATCATGTGATTCTTATTTCAAAATAAAATGTTCATACAAAAAGAGCTAGGCTTTCAGTATACATTCCAATATCAAGGAAACCTAACAAAGCCACTAACAAGGTTACAAGGGAAGCAATCCCTAGGGTTAACCTTGACAAGACCAAAATGACCAAGGCTTCCAAGCATAGGAGGGTCATAAGGAAGGTACCAAGGGAAGATATCCCTAGTAAGTACCTAGTTAACCTGAGGAGCTCCAATAGGTATTGGGTTCCTAGGAGCGTGATCAAGTCATGCTAAATGGATTAGGATGTGTCAACTTGAATTGGTGGGGTAGTTAATCTAACCATAGCTAAGTTGATACTTTAGGCTATTTCCAAGGTAATTGAGTACTTTGAAAATAAGATTTAATCTTATATACTAAAGGTTTTTAGGATGTGCCAATATAATTTATGAAAGTTGAAAAAAAATATTTGATCAAATTGGCACAATTAGGGTTAAAGTTCATAGTGTGCCATTTTGGATTTTTGGCACACTAGAGAGATAAGTTGTTATATGGAAAATATAGATTTAATCCTACAAATGGCAATTTGGGCTTAACAATTAGGTATTATATACCTTTATACTTTATTTTCCATGCTTTGATTGTCATATACATGTCATGACATCATATTTACTTCTTATCATATAAAATATCATGATCATTCTTAGGATTAATATTTAATGTCATGTATGTTTAAATTTTATTTATATGCCATGACATCATGATTATTGACACATGGTTAATTATGCTATCATTTATGTCATAATCATCATTCATTCATTAATAAAATTAAGTTAAGGACAATGACATGATTTGAAGTTCCATTTATATGGGAATCAAATAGTGTTGCCTAGAAAATGCATGAGACCTTAGTATAGGTATAACTAAAACCCACATCTCACATCAAATTGACATGTGTGTGTATTGATACATTCTAGACATATGTGAGAAGCTAGGAAATGAGTAAAGTTCAAGGTGCATAGATGTTGCATCTAGATGAACTCAAACTCATCTCAATCATAGGTATAAATCATGAGGAAGGCTAGTATACAAGTCATGTATACTTAGCCCATAGACCATGATTGAAATTAAGGTTTTGAAAACATTTAAAAATCATTTTAAAAAACCTTGGTGAAGCCTATCTTTTGATAGCAATCACTATTGAAAAGATTGAAACAAAGTTGACTTAAAACATTGAAAGTTTCAATGCTTTTGAACTTTGTATCATTCTTTGAATTTAAAAGTTATTTTCATAGAAAATTATTTTTTCCCAATAGTGTTTGGCATAAGTAATGTGTGGTTGAAATTTCATGATTTTTTGAATTTTCTAGAATTATTTATGCATTTCTAAAGTTGGTCTGAAAATTCGATTTCTGAAGCCTTTCTCAGTCGACTGTTAGCACTGTTTTGACTTATCAATGTTAGGTTAAGCCATTCGATCATAACCCTAGGCTAGATAACTACTCCTACACCTCTAAACAAGCATTGAAATGGTGAGATTTTCATTGGAAATGAATTAGAGTACAAATCAAAATTTAATGGTTGTGAAAGTTCAAATCTGAACTTTTATCCTAATTTTCTAGTGTTTAAGGTTTCTATTGGCTTAGGAACTCTCCAAGGACATTGTTGGTGCAATGATCTAGGGGGAGTAAGATTTTAGGGGGATAATTATCCATCTAGGCATGATGGATGATGGTTTATCACAAAAAGAGGGAAAATGGAAGTTTGATTTTCATCTAGTGATAGATCACTAAGAAGAATGAAGACATTCAAGATGAATGTTGACCAAGGAGAAGGAAGAATCTCATTAGAAAATGAGACATTGAGAAACTTGGTGATGGGAAGACCAAGGGGGAGTTGGCGAGGGAAGTCCCAGCAGACCGTGCTTGGAAAAATGAAGTTCCGGATGTGGAGTCTTGGCAGTGAAGTCCCGGAGGCATGGCCTCTTGGCAGTGAAGTCCCGGAGGCATGGGCTCTTGGCAGTGAAGTCCCGGATGAGGAGTCTTGGCAAGGGAAGACCCGGCTGATATGGGAGATCGAGCTTGGAAAAAGGAAAGTTCCGAAGGAGAGGCCTTTTGTCAAAGGTAGACCCTAGAGCATGACAAAGGCTGATTGAAACACTTGAAGGCTAGTGCAAGGATGAAGAGTCGCGGACTCGAGGGATCTGGGAGGTGTGAGGCTAATAGAAGTGGGTTGAAGGTTTAGGTCTAGGCTTAGGGTGAGTATCAAGTATGAAGGGATCATACTTGGGGTGTTAAACCTCATTGTAGAGGTATAACAATCGACTGCTAGGTTGGATCAGTTGACTGGGCTTCATTTGTAGGTAAAAAGAAGCAAGGCGACCTCGACTGGTAAGGTAGAGTCGAGCGGTGAGACTTGGGGAGTTGAGACAATGCTATGGAAGCAGTCGACCAGTGCCTCGACTAGAGTCTAGTCGAGGCGGCGCCTCAAATGGAGGACTCGACTGGTGCCTTGACTTGTTTTCTAGATGGTGGCACAGAAGTGAGGCACACTCGACCAGCGCCTCGACTGGAGGCTAGTCGAGGCGGCACCTCGACTGGGTCACTTGACTGGTGCCTCGACTGGTTCCAACACAGGTATGAAGACAACTGCTCAAAAGCAAGGAAATTCGACTGGTGCCTCGATTGGCCAAACGACCATTGCAATTCCAGAAGCTTTGATGAAGCTTTATAAAAGGAGGATTGAGGGCATCTTCGAGTAGAGATCTCTTGGAGATTTTAGGGGCGATTTGAAGGGAGGTGTTGCTGCATTTCAGGGCCTTCAAATTCATCCCAAAGCGATCTACTTGCAAGCATTCAAAAGCCCTAAATATGTAATATCTATTCATTTGCTTTTGTATTTGTTGTACATATTTTCTTGTTTTATTCTGTTCTTATTGTTGTAAGAGCCTTGTGAGAGGTTCCTCCACCTCCGGTGTGTTGACCGAGAAGGAGAAGTGATATAGTGGTGGTGTGCATCACTAGAGTCTGCTAGGGCTCCCCCATGGAGTAGGAACTAGGGTTTCGAACCACGTAAAATCTTCGTGTTGTGCTTGATGTGTGTTTTGTATGTGTATCTGTATTTGTATTTTTCTTTCCACTGTGTACTAACAATTGCAGACAAGCACAACGATCGAAATCCATCAAGCGAACGAAATCGACGCAAAAAGCTATTCACCCCCCTCTCTAGCGACGTTAACGGTCCTAACAAGTGGTATCAAATCGAGGTCGCTCTTCGAGGCTTAACAACAAAGAGAGCACGCTAGAGGGAAGATTAGAAACTTCGTGATGCTTTGGCATAAGAAGTGTCAAGTTGGGTTTAGGGGATAACCTAACTTAACGGTATTGTCAAACATCAAAAAGGGGGAGATTATTGGTGCAATTGACCGAGGTCATGATTGACCAGACTCGAGTGGAACTCAAGTAGAGTTTTTATGTTCGATAATAATTCACAATGTGGTTTGACCACATGACTAGTGAATGATATGGGACATCTAAGGTCATATGAGGAAGACTATTGGAGAAGTCCAAGTTTGGTGACTTGGCAAGGAGAAGTCCAAATATAGATACTTAGCAAGGGAAAATCCAAGTTGGTCAAGGGAGACCAGACACTTGGTGATGGGAAGACCAATGGAGAGTTGGCGAGGGAAGTCCCAGCAGGTCTAGGAGATTGTGCTTGGAAAATGAAGTCTCGGACGAGGAGTCTTGGCAGTGAAGTCCCGGAGGCGTGGCCTCTTGGCAGCGAAGTCCCCGACGAGGAGTCTTGGCAGTGAAGTCCCGGAGGCGTGACCTCTTGGCAGTGAAGTCTCGGACGAGGAGTCTTGGAAAGGAAAGACCCGGTTGATCAGGTAGATCGAGCTTGGAAAAAGGGAAGTTTCGAAGGCGAGGCCTTTTGGCAAAGGTAGACCTAGAGCAAGACAATGGCCGATGGAAACACTTGAAGGCTAGCGCAAGGATGAAGAGTTGCGGACTCGAGGGATCTGGGAGGCGTGAGGTTAATAGAAGTGGGTTGAAGGATTAGGTCTAGGCTTAGGGGTGAGTATCAAGTATGAAGGGATCATACTTGGGGTGTAAACCTCATTGTAGAGGTATAACAGTCGACTGCTAGGTTGGATCAGTTGACCGAGCTTCATTTGTAGGCAAACAGAAGCAAAGCGACCTCGACTAGCGCCTCGACTGGTAAGGTAGAGTCGAGCGGTGAGACTTGGGGAGTCAACACAGTGCTATGGAAGCACTTGACCAATGCCTCAACTAGAGTCTAGTCGAGGCGGCACCTCGATTGGAGGACTCGACTAGTGCCTCGACTGGTTATTCTACATGGTGGCACAGAAGCGAGGCACACTCGACCAGCACCTCGACTGGAGGCTAGTCGAGGTGGCACCTCGACTGAATCATTCGACTGGTGCCTCGACTGGTTCCAGCACAGGTATGAAGATAGCTGCTCAAAAGCAAGGCAACTCGACTGGCGCCTCGACTGGTGAAACGACCGTTGCAATTCCAGAAGCTTCGATGAAGCTTTATAAAAAGAAGAATCGAGGGCATCTTCGAGTAAAGATCGTTTGGAGGTTTTAGGGGCGATTTGAAGGGAGGTGCTGCTGCATTTCAGGGCCTTCAAAGTCATCCCAAATCGATCTACGAGCAAGCATTCAAAAGCCCTAAATCTATAACATCTATTCATTTGCTTTTGTATTTATTGTATTTGCTTGTTTTATTCTGTTCTTATTGTTATAAGAGCCTTGTGAGAGGTTCCTCCACCTTCGGTGTGTTCACCGAGAAGAAGTGATATAGTGGTGGTGTGCATCACTAGAGTCCACTAGGGCTTGCCCGTGGAGTAGGAACTAGGGTTTTGAACCACGTAAAATCCTTGTGTTGTACTTGCTGTGTGTTTTGTATGTGTATCTATATTTGTATTTGTGTTTCCGCTGCGTACTAACAATTGTAGACAAGCATGACGATCGAAATGCATCAAGTGAATGAAATTGATGCGAAAAGCTATTCACCCCCCCTCTAGCGACGCCAACGGTCCTAAAAAAAGGAACAGAAGAAAGGGAAGAACAAAAAGACTAAAAAGGCAGAACCAGCACAAAAGGGCACTTGCCATCATTGTGGCAAAGAGGGCCACTAGCAAAGAAACTGCAAGATTTATCTTGAGTCCGTGAAGAAGAAGAAGACATTTGATGCCCCATCCTTTTCTGGTATCTTCATTATTGATTGTCATTCTATTTCCTTAGACCCTTAGATATTGGATACTGGGTGTGGCTCACATATATGTAATAACATACAGAGGCTAAGGAATAGAAGAAGACTCGTCAGAGGGGAGTCAAATTTGTGAGTTGGCAATGGAGCAAAGGTTGCTGCGGTTGCCATCGGAACTTATTTGCTGAAGCTCCCTAGTGGACTAGTCTTAGAACTGGACAATTGCTATTATGTTCCTTCTCTAATAAAGAGCATTGTTTCTATTTCCTGCTTAAATAGAAATGGTTACCATTTGACGTTTAGTAACAATTATTGTTATATAACTTTAAATGGCATACTTTATGGGGCTGGAACTTTGAACAATGTTATTTATACGTTGGACGTATCCAGTGATGTTTTCAATATCGAAGCAAGCAATAAGCATGCTTGAAAAGATAATCAATTAGACTCCTACATGTGACATTGTCGTCTTAGCAATGCAAGCAAGAAACGCACATTCGAATTACACCGATGTGGAATTCTGGAATCGTTTGAATTGGATTCATACGATACATGCGAATCATGCTTAAAAGGCAAGATGACTAAGTTACCTTTTACAGAAAAAGGTGAACAGGTGGGAGAGTTGCTTGGTCTAATACATACTGATGTATGCAGACCTATGTCAACTCAAGCTCTAGAAGGCTATAACTACTTCATTACCTTCACCGATAATTACTCACGGTTTGGGTATGTGTTCTTGATGAAACACAAGTCTAAAGCCTTTGAAAGGATCAA
Source organism: Wurfbainia villosa (assembly GCA_025175895.1). Taxonomy (NCBI): domain Eukaryota; kingdom Viridiplantae; phylum Streptophyta; class Magnoliopsida; order Zingiberales; family Zingiberaceae; genus Wurfbainia; species Wurfbainia villosa. Next base: position 26,616,458 of record CM046000.1, on the reverse strand, counting down.
AAATTCAGAAATGAAGTAGAGAAACAACATGACAAGAGTATTAAAATACTTCGATCAGATCGAGGTGGTGAATACTTAAGTCAAGAGTTTCTAGATTATCTAAGAGACAATTGTATATTGTCTTAATGGACTCCGCCATATACACTGCAGCATAATGGTGTATCTGAGAGGTGTAACCAGACCTTGTTGGACATGGTCAGGTCGATGATGAATCACAAAAATCTTCCCAAGTCCTTTTGGGGCTATGCACTTCAGACAGCTGTTTACTTGCTAAACAGAATACCAACCCAGGTAGTCTTTACTACTCCATATGAGATATGGAATAGTAAGAAACCTCATGTATCTTACTTGAAGATATGGGATTGTCCTGCTTATGTGAAGCGGACTGTATCATACAAATTGGATGCTAAGTCTGATAAATGTCTTTTTATTGGATACCTTAAGGAAACAAGGGGTTACCAATTCTATCATCCAGTGGAACAAAAGGTGTTTGTTTCAAGGCATGTTGTGTTTCTAGAGAAACAGTTTCTCTTGCAAGAAAATAGTGAGAGTGTCATTGAGCTTGAGGAGGCTCGAGAGACTCAAATAGATATTAATGAGATACCTAGTGAAGCACCACAACCGATAACTTATAGTGATGATCCATCGATTGGACCTATTGAGACACCACATCTTCGTAGATCTTGTAGAACACGCAACATTCATGAGAGATATGAATTTCTCATAAGTGAATCAAACGACGTGTTACTCATTGATGATGAGGAGCCTACAAGTTATGAAGAAGTTCTGAAAAGTTCAGAAAGGGATAAATGGCTTAATACCATAAAGTCGGAAATGAATTCCATGTATGAAAATCAAGTTTGGAACTTGGTTGACCCACCTGAAGGCATAAAGCCAATAGGGTGGAAGTGGGTTTTCGAGAAGAAAACCGACTTGGATGATAATGTGATTACCTATAAGGCTAGATTGGTGGCGAAAGGATATCGTCAAAAGCAAGGTGTTGATTATGACGAGACCTATTCACCTGTTGCTATGCTTAAATCTATTCGGATGCTCATGGCCATAGCGGCTGATTATGATTATGAGATATGAAAGATGGATGTGAAAACAACTTTCCTTAATGAAAACCTACTAGAGGACGTGTATATGATACAGTATGAGGGTTTCACATCGGTTGATAAAACCAAGGTATGCAAACTGCGACGGTCCATATATGGACTAAAGCAAGCATCCAGGAGCTGGAATATCCGTTTTGATGAGACAATCAAAAAGTTTGATTTCTCACAAAATCTGGACGAACCTTGTGTGTACAAGAAGGTTAGTGGGAGTGCAGTCGTGTTCCTAGTATTGTATGTCGATGACATATTACTTATAGGAAATGATATTTCTTTCTTACAGTCAATTAAAATTTGGTTGTCCAAGATATTCTCCATGAAAGACCTGGGAGAAGCAACCTACATCCTCCGGATTAAGATCTATAAGGATAGATCAAAATGGTTGCTTGGTCTTTCGCATTCTACATATATAGACCGAGTGCTAAAGAGGTTTAGCATGTCAGAATCCAAGAAAGATTTCCTACCCATCAGGCATGGGATACACCTTTCGAAGTCTATGTGTCCGCACACAGAAGATGAGAGGATTTGCATGAGTAAGATTCCCTATGCATCCGCAATAGGATCTATCATGTATGTTATGTTATGTACGAGGCCAAATGTATCGTATGCTCTTAGTGTCAAGAGAAGATACCTGTCTGATCCACAAATGGATCATTGGTGACTGTTAAGATGATCCTTAAGTACTTAAGAAGAACTAAGGATGTGTTCCTAATATATGGAGAAGGAGACATGGTGATATGCAGGTATACGGATGCTTGCTTCCAGACAGACAAGGATGATTCCAGGTCTCAGTCTGGGTATGTGTTCACCTTGAATGGGGGCGCAGTGAGTTGGAAAAGTTCTAAATAAGATACTGTAGCAGATTCTACCACAGAGGCAGAATACATTGCAGGTTCGGAAGCAGCAAAGGAAGCGGTTTGTATCAAGAAGTTCATTTATTAACTTGGTGTGGTTCCAACCATTGTTGAAGCAATACCGGTTTAATGTGATAACAATCGAGCAATTGCACAGGCAAAAGAGCTAAGGTCTCATCAATGATTCAAACATGTGCTTTGCCACTATCATCTGATCAGAGAGATCATTAGTAGGAAGGAAATACAAATCGAGATGATTCCCACTGAAAGGAACTTAGCGGATCCTTTAACTAAGGCCTTACCTTAAAGTAAGTTTGAGGGCCATGTTAGAGCCTATGGTATTGGATACCGTGGCTATTGGCATTAGGCCAAGTGAGAGTTTGTTAGTAATATATGAGAGGTGTCCTAAAGCAATCGCCTTATGTTTGAACCATTTTTATGATAAATGAAGATTCACTATTTAAGTATACATGTTTGTATGTATTTGATTAGATCTTAAACTCATTTACTGAATGTCCACAATACGATTCACAGCATGAGAGAATTTATGATTGGATTACAACTAGTGAGTATCTCTACATGTCAAATTGTGATGTATTGGAATTATCCCTAGTCGATGAATTGATGTATTTGGACACCATCAATTCTGTCAAGACTAGCACGAGGTATACTCCTTGGTGTATCCAAGAAGCTGATTCTCACTGGCTGGAGACATTGTTATGTCCGGAGTTAATCGTGGATGCTAGTTATGGTAACTAGTTCATTGGAGTGACTAGCTGTAAGGCTTCATATGGTTCTCTGCATATATGGATATGTCAATGAAGTTCTTACTGCAGCTTAAGTGCGATGTTCCTTTGACTTGCGGTATTCAAGTCATCTTGGTCATGAAGACTTATGCTTTGACATCTTAAGCAAGCATCTCTGAGGAGATGTGGATCCGGAATGATTGGGTATAAGTCGAAGTGACCAAAGGTGTTTGAATAGCTTATAAAGGATTCACCACTCCTTGCGAGGAGATGTATACCCATGGCCTCTCGTCGGATTGTTACCAAAGTCTTTGGCCAAAGCATTACATATTTAGAGTAAGGTACTCTTGGATACATGTGCAGTAACTAAAATCCATAGGACGAGGAAATGATACTTGGGCTAGGTGTGATGTAGTCAGCCTAGTGGGGGCTGACACTATAGACCATGTCCTGAACCAAGTGGGTAAAAGATGCGTGAAGGGAATGGGGCACGATTCAATGTAGCTGCTGAAGGGTTTCAAAAATGGTTCTGGAATCAACCATTGATTTTTCGATTAATTAGGGATCATGATGTACTACTAGGTGCCACTCATGATCGTTCTATAATTAATGGTTAATTATAGATGGCCAACATAAATCGGGAACCTATTTGGTCACACGCATAATGAGCATAATTCGAAGGATTTAAAATGAGCTTGAGAATAAGATTCTCAGATCGAGAGAAACTAGGTTTGGTTGGACCAAACAAGGAGCGAGCAAGAAATTCTTTTAGTCACAATGGAAGCATGGATGGGCTGAGTCTTATGAAGACATGATGAATGAACCAAATTGGTTTGGTTCTAATCCAATGGTGGAGAATAAACCAAAGGGGTTTGGTTTGTTTTAAACGAATGAACCAAAGTTGGTTCGGTTCGTTTTAACTAAAAATAGACCAACTCGGTTCGGTTCGTTTTAACTTAAAATAGACCAACTCGGTTCGGTTTATTTTAACTTAAGTTATTGGAGCGGTTTAACGAGTTTTGGTTATGAACCAATAACTCTAAAGAGAAGTTTTCTTAATAGTTAAGAAACACAGGCTCTATAAAAATGCGGTTAGGTTTTTGGAGAGCCCTAAGTTTTATTTTGGAAATAAACTTATCCTCTCCTCTCCCTCTCTTCTCCTTGCCCCTGCCCAAGCAATCCATGCCGCCAGCCCCTTGTGCCACCGTCCACCCTGCTTCTGGCATCCAATCTACTGCCAGCCATCCTCTGGCGACCCTCCGGCGACCAAGGGTTGGCCGACCATCCTCTTTGGACGACGCAACTCCTCCACCAAGCTATCCAGTTTTCTGGACAGCTTGTTTCCTTGTGTGTTGGAGCGTCATTTGGATGACATTTGGAGCTCTGACAGTGGCTACCTTGTCGGGGATTTGATCTCCGGTAATCCTCATAGGTGGAGGACCAAGGATTCGTTAATCGGTTGATGAATACCTCTCTGGAGAAGCAAGTTTTTGGGACTCATTTTCGAATCCGAATTTTGATTTGGGATTGTGATCTTCTCTCGATCACATCGTATTCGTCACGAGGCAAGTGAATCCTACGAAGACGAGGCTCGTGGATTTGTGAAGCTATCCCGACGATACTCGGCATGGATATGTATAGAGGTGATTCTAGCAAGAGTCGCTCCGGTTGATGTCATTCCCGCTACACGTGATACGTCAGGTATAACTAGAGTAATTTCCTTTTATTGCAAAATTTGAAATTATGATTATGTCTATACATATTGTACTATGCATGTGTGTGATGTGTGTGTGTTATAATAAATTAGATTTATTGTTTTTTAATTCTTCACTGTGCACATGTTTACGAAACATGTTCGAACACACACTCGCTGCGGTGTCGGAAACCCAACAAACTGGACAACTTGTTTGCATTGGAAGAGATGGACGACTGCTCCTTGGTCGCCGGCGGCCAAGAGAGGATGGCTGAGGTGTTGCTCATGTGGGGTGGCGGCAAGGAGGAGGAGGAGAGCAGAGAGGAAGAGAAGAGGAGGCTAGCTATTTCAAAAAATAACTCTTAGGGTTTCACAAAACCCTAAAGCCACATTTTTATAGAGTGTGTTTCTTGACCATCAAGAAACCTTATCCTAGGAGTTATTGGTTCATAACCAAAACCCGTTAACCCACTCTAAAACTTAAGTTAAAATAAACCAAACTATGTTGGTCTATTTTAAGTTAAAACGAACCGAACCAACTTTGGTTCATTCGTTTAAAACAAATCAAACCACTTTGGTTTATTTTCCACCATTGGATTAGAACAAAACCAATTTGGTTCATCCATCATTTCTTCATAAGACTCGGCACATCCATGCTTCCGATGGGACTGAAACCTTTTCATACTCGCTCTTTGTTTGGTCCAACCAAACCTAGTCTCTCTCAATCTGAGAATCTTATTCTCAAACTCGTTTTAAATCCTTCGGATTATACTCATTGTGCATGTAACCAAATAGTTTCCAGCTTTATGTTGGCCATCTATAATGAACCATTAATTATAGAACGATCATGAGTGGCACCTATTAGTACATCATGATCCCCAATTAATCGAAAAATCAACGGTTGATCCCAAAACCTTTTCTGAAACCCTTCAGCAGCTACAATGAAACCTGCCCCGTTCCCTTCACTCATCTTATACCCACTTGGTTAAGGACATGGCTATTGTGTCAGTCCCCACTAGGTTGACTACGTCACACCTAGCCCAAGTATTACTTCCTCATCCTGCGGATTCTAGTTACTGCACATGTATCCAAGAGTACCTTACTCTAAACATGTAATGCTTTGGCCAAAAACTTTAGTAACAATCCGACGAGAGACCATAGGGTATACATCTCCTCGCAAGGAGTGGTGAATCCTCTATAGGCTATTCAAACACCTTCGGCCACTTCGACTTATACCCAATCATCCCGGGTCCACATCTCCTCGGAGATGTTTGCTTAAGATGTCAAAGCATAAGTCTACATTACCAAGATGCCTTGAATACATCAAGTCGAAGGAACATCATACTTAAGCTGATGTACGAACTTCATTGACATATCCATATATGCAGATAACCATATGAAGTCTTACATCTGGTCACTCTAATAAACTAGTTACCATAACTAGCATCCACGATCAACTTCGCACATCCCAATGTCACCAGCCAGTGAGAAACACCTGCTTGGATAAACCAAAGAGTACACCTTGTTCTAGTTTCAACAGAATCGATGGCGTTCGAATGCATCAATTCATCGACTAAGGATAATTCCAATACATCGCAATTACACATGTTGAGATACTCACTAGTTGAGATCCAATCACAAATTCTCTCATGCTGTGAATCTTATTATGGACATTCAGTAAATGAGTTTACGATCCAATCAAATATATGAAAACATGTATACTCAAATAGTGAATCTTTATTTATCAAATAAATGGTACAACCATAAGGCGATTGCCTTAGGACACCTCTCATATATAACTAACAAACTCCCACTTGGCCTAATGCCAATTGCCACAGTATCCAATACCATAAGCTCTAACATGACCCTCAAACTTACTTTGAGGTAAGGCCTTAGTTAAAAGATCCGCTAAGTTCCTTTCAGTGGGAATCTTCTCGATTGGTATTTCCTTCCTACTGATGATCTCTCTGATAAGATGATAGGGGCGAAGTATATGTTTGGATCATTGATAAGACCACATCAAGTTCAGAGATGAACTTCTTGATCCAAACCGCTTCCTTTACTGCTTCCGACATTGCAATGCATTCAACCTCAGTGATAGAATCTATTACAGTGTCTTGCTTGGAACCTTTCCAACTTATTGCACCTTCATTTAAGGTAAATACGTAACCAGACTGAGACCTAGAATCATCCTTGTCTATCTGGAAGCTGACATCTGTATACCCGCGTATTACCATATCACCCTCTCCATATATTAGGAACACATCCTTAGTTCTTTTTAAGTACTTAAGAATTGTCTTAACAGTCGCCCAGTGATCCATTCCTGGATCAGACTAATATCTGCTCATGACACTCAGAGCATAAGATACATCGGGCCTCGTACATAACATAACATACATGATAGATCTTATTGAGGATGCATAGAGAATCTGACTCATGCAAATCCTCTCGTCTTCTATACACGGACACATAGACTTCGAAAGGCGTATCCAATGTCTGATGGGAAGGTAACCTTTCTTGGATTCCTACATACTAAACCTCTTTAGCACTCGGTCTATATATGTAGACTGCGAAAGACCAAGCAACCATTTTGATCTAACTCTATAGATCTTAAATTTGAAGATGCAAGTCGCTTATCCCAGGTCTTTCATGGAGAATGTTTTGGATAACAAAATTTTAACTGATTGTAAGACAGATATATCATTTCCTACAAGTAATATGTCATCGACATACAACACTAGGAACACGACTGCACTCCCACTAATCTTCTTGTACACACAGGGTTCGTCTGGATTTTGTGAGAAATCAAACCCTTAGATTATCTCATCAAAATGGATATTCCAACTCCTAGATGCTTTCTTCAGTCCATATATGAACCGTCGAAGCTTACATATCTTGGTTTTATCAACTGATGTGAAACCCTCAGGCTGTATCATATACACGTCCTCGAGTAGGTTTCTGTGAAGGAAAGCCGTTTTCACATCCATCTGTCATATCTCATAATCATAATGAGCCACTATGGTCAGGAGCATCCAAATGGATTTAAGCATAGCTACTGGTGAATAGGTCTCGCCATAATCAACACCTTGCTTTTGACGATAGCATTTCGCCACTAATCTAGTCTTATAGGTAATCACATTACCATCCATGTCAGTTTTCTTCTTGAAAACCCACTTGCACCCTATAGGCTTAATACCTTCAGGTGGGTCCACCAAGTTCCAAACTTGATTTTCATACATGGAATCCATTTTCGACTTCATGGCTTCAAGTCATTTATCTCTTTATGAACTTTTCAGAACTTCTTCATAACTGGTAGGCTCCTCATCTTCAATGAGTAACACGTCGTTCGATTCACTTACGAGAAATCCATATCTCTCGGGAATGTTACATGTTCTACCAGATCTACGAAGATGTAGTGTCACAATAGGTTCAGTCGATGTCTCATCAATATGAGTTATCGATTGAGGTGCTAGACCAGGTATCTCATCAATGTCTATTGGAGTCTCTTGAACCTCCTCAAGTTCAACAACACTCCCATTGTTTTCTTGCAAGAGAAACTCTTTCTCTAGAAACACAACATGCCTTGAAACAAACACCTTTTGTTCCATAGGATGATAGAATTGGTAACCCCTTGTTTCGTTAGGGTATCCAATAAATAGACATTTATCAGACTTATCATCTAACTTGTCTGACACAGTCCGCTTCACATAAGCAGGATAACCCCATATCTTCAAGTAAGATAAAATGAGTTTTCTTACTATTCTATATCTCATACGGAGTAGTAGAGACTACCTTAGTTGGAACTCTGTTTAGCAAGTAAATAACAGTCTGAAGTGTATAGCCTCAAAAGGACTTGGGAAGATTCACGTGATTCATCATCCACCTAACCATGTCCAACAAGGTTCGATTTCGCCTCTCAGATACATCATTATGCTGTGGTGTATACAGCGGAGTCCATTGGGAAAATATACCATTGTCCCTCAGATAATCTAGAAACTCTTGACTCAAGTATCCACCACCTCGATTTGATCGAAGTATTTTAATACTCTTGCCAAGTTATTTCTCTACTTCACTTCTGAATTCTTTGAACCTTTCAAAGGCTTCAATATTGTATAAGGGTTTTAACCATATTAATGGAAGGTGTAGGCTTTAATATTGTATAAGGGTTTTAATATCTCATTCTCTTTTCATGCAAATAACTATTATCTACATGGCATGACACACATGACATACATCTACATGTCACGACACACATGACATAATGATATGCATCTAATGCAATTACATGACATACAATTATTTGTCATAACTATTTTGGAAATAAAATATGTTTTAGATTTGATTTCTCATATAAAATCATGATTAAATTAGGAAACAAATTTTCAAATCTAATCACATATTTTATTTATGGAAAGTGTTAATTAAGGAAAGTCAAATCTAATTTAGGAAACAAATTTTCTAAATTGTAATTTCCTAATCATATTAGGAAACTTCCAATTTGAATTTCTTTACAAATTAAAATTTCCATAAATACTTCTAAACTTTCCAAAAGTATAATATTTCCATAAATACAATTATGACTATCGCAAAATAATTTTACGATTATGTCGAAACACAATGGGGCTCTGATACCACTGTTAGGTTTCTCCGGTATCGTGGCGAGTGTGTGTTCGAACACGTTTTGTAAACATATACACAGCGGAAGCAAAACAAGTAATAAACTAATTTTATTACAACACACACATCACATGTTGGGTTTCCGGCACCGCGGCGTGTGTGTGTTCGATCATGTTTCGTAAACATGAGCACAGCGGAAGCAATTAAAATAATAAATACTCCTATTTATTACAACACACACAACACACGCATGCTATTACAACAAGGGTAGACATAACCGTAAATTAAAATTTGCAATAAAAGAAAATTATCTACGTTATACCTTCCGTATGACGTGTAGCGGGAACGGCATCAACCGGAACGATCCTCGTAAGAATCGTCTCTATCCGTATCCACGCCGAGCTCCTCGGGATGACTTTGCTAAGTCACGAGCTTCGTCTTCGTACGGGTTACTAGCCTCGTGTTGAAGATGACATGATCGAGAGATGATCACGATCCGAATCCAAATTCGGATCCTAAAACGAGTTCTCAAAACTCGCTTCTCCGGAGAGGTATTCGTCAACCGTTTGACGAATCCTTCGTCCCCCACCTCAGAGGATTACCGGAGATCAAATCCCCGGTAAGTTACCCGCTGTCGGAGCACTAACCGTCGTCCAAACGACGCTCCGACGAGAGGAGGAGAAGCTGTCCAGAAAACTGGACAGCTTGGTGGAGGATATAGGTGCCGGCCAACCAAGGAAAGAAAAGCCTCACCTTGATGCCAAACCTATAGGGGATCACCGGAGGGTCGCCGGAGTGTTCACCGGCAGAAGCTTGGTCGCCGACAATGACTTGGACGGCGACACAAAACTAGGGCGGCGGCAATCCTAGGGTTGGCGCCGACTAGGGGAGGAGAGGGAGGGGCGGCAACACAAGGTTGGGCGGCAACTCTTGATTAGGGTTTTGGATTAGGGTTTAAGCCCTATTTTATAGAGAACTAATTCTCTTAATGGTTAATGGATCATATCCATAAAGCCCGTTAACCCGCTCCATTAAGATAAGTTAAAATAAACCAAACCATGATGGTTTATTTTAAGTTAAAATGAACCGAACCAACCTTTGGTTCATTCGTTTAATATAAACCAAACCCTTTGGTTTATCCTCCTTCATTGGATTAGAACCAAACCATTTTGGTTCATCCATTACGTCTTCATAAGACATGGCCCATCCACGCTTCCATTGCGACTGAAACAATTTCATGCTCGCTTTATGTTTGGTCCAACCAAACATAGTTTCTCTCGGTCTGAGAATCCCATTCTCAAGCTCGTTTTAAATCCTTTGGATTACACTCGTTGTGCGTGTGACCAAATAGGTTATCGGTTTATGTTGGCCGTCTATAATTAACCATTAATTATAGAACGATCATGAGTGGCACCTAGTAGTACATCATGATCCCCAATTAACCGAAAAGATCAACGGTTGATCCAGAACTATTTCTGAAACCCTTTAGTAGCTCGAATGAATCGTGCCCCATTCCCTTCACTCATCTTATACCCACTTGGTTCAGGACATGGTCTATTGTGTCAGTCCCCACTAGGCTGACTACGTCACACCTAGCCCAAGTATCATTTCCTCGTCCTACGGATTCTAGTTACTCTACATGTATCGAAGAGTACCTTACTCTAAACATGTAATACTTTGGCCAAAGAGTTTAGTAACAATCCGACGAGAGGCCATGGGTATACATCTCCTCGCAAGGAGTGGTGAATCCTTTATAGGCTATTCAAACAGCTTCGATCACTTCGACTTATACCCAATCATCCCGGGTCCACATCTCCTTAGAGATGTTTGCTTAAGATGTCAAAGCATAAGTCTCCATGATCAAGATGACTTGAATACCGCAAGTCAAAGGAACATCGCACTTAAGCCACAATAAGAACTTCATTGACATATCTATATATGCAGAGAACCATATGAAGTCTTGTGGCTGGTCACTCCAATGAACTAGTTACCATAACTAGCATCCACGATTAACTCCGGACATCACTATGTCTCCAGCCAGTGAGAATCAGCTGCTTGGATACACCAAGGAGTATACCTCGTGCTAGTCTCGTGAATTGATGGTGTCCAAATCCATCAATTCATCGACTAGGATAATTCGATACATCACAATTACACATGTAGAGATACTCACTAGTTGTGATCCAATCACAAATTCTCTCATCGTGAATCGTATCGTGGACATTCAGTAAATGAGTTTAAGATCCAATCAAATACATAAAACATGTATACTCAAATAGTGAATCTTCATTTATCATATAAATGGTTCATACATAAGGCGATTGCCTTATGACATCTCTCATATATTACTAACAGACTCCCACTTGGCCTAATGCCAATCGCTACGGTATCCAATACCATAAGCACTAACATGACCCTCAAACTTACTTTGAGGTAATGCTTTAGTCAAAGGATCCGCTAAGTTCCTTTCAGTGGGAATTTTCTCGATTTGTATTTCGTTCCTACTGATGATCTCTCTGATAAGATGATAGCGGCGAAGCACATGTTTGGATCATTGATGAGACCACATCAAGTTCAGAGATGAACTTCTTGATCCAAACCGCTTCCTTTGCTGCTTCCGAAGCTGCAATATATATTCTGCCTCAGTGGTAGAATCCGCTACAGTCTCTTGTTTGGAACTTTTCCAACTCACTGCGCCCCCATTCAAGGTGAACACGTATCCAGACTGAGACCTGGAATCATCCTTGTCTGTCTGGAAGCTGGCATCCGTATACCCGCGTATCACCATGTCCCCTTCTCCATATATTAGGAACACATCCTTAGTTCTTCTCAAGTACTTAAGGATCGTCTTAATAGCCGCCCAATGATCCATTCCTGGATCGGATTGGTATCTGCTCGTGACACTCAGAGCGTACGATACATCGGGCCTCGTAAATAGCATAGCATACATGATAGATCCTATTGCGGATGCATAGGGAATCTTACTCATGCAAATCCTCTCGTCTTCTGTGCGCGGACACATAGACTTCGAAAGGTGTACCCCATGCTTGATGGGCAGATAACCTTTCTTGGATTCTGTCATGCTAAACCTCTTTAGCACTCGGTCTATATATGTAGACTGCGAAAGACCAAGCAGCCGTTTCGATCTATCTCTATAGATCTTAATCCCGAGGATGTAGGTTGCTTCTCCCAGGTCTTTCAAGGAGAATGTCTTGGATAACCAAACCTTCACTGACTGTAAGATTGAAACATCATTTCCTATAAGTAGTATGTCATCGACATACAATACTAGGAATACGACTGCACTCCCACTAACCTTCTTGTACACACAAGGTTCGTCTGGATTTTGTGAGAAATCAAACTTTTTGATTGTCTCATCAAAACGGATATTCCAGCTCCTGGATGCTTGCTTCAGTCCATAGATGGACCGTCGCAATTTGCATACCTTGGTTTTATCAACCGATGTGAAACCCTCAGGCTGTATCATATACACGTCCTCGAGCAGGTTTCCATTAAGGAAAGCTGTTTTCACATCCATCTGCCATATCTCATAATCATAATGAGCCGCTATGGCGGAGCATCCGAATGGATTTAAGCATAGCTACTGAGCGAATAGGTTTCGTCATAATCAACACCTTGTTTTTGGCGATATCCTTTCGCCACCAATCTAGCCTTATAGGTAATCACATTACCATCCATGTCGGTTTTCTTCTTGAAAACCCACTTGCACCCTATAGGCTTTATGCCTTCAGGTGGGTCAACCAAGTTCCAAACTTGGTTTTCATACATGGAATCCATTTCCGACTTCATGGCATCAAGCCACTTATCCCTTTCTGAACTTGTCAGCACTTCTTCATAACTGGTAGGCTCCTCATCATCAATGAGTAACACGTCGTTCGATTCACTTACGAGAAATCCATATCTCTCAGGAATGTTGCGTGTTCTACCGGATCTCTGAAGATGTGGTGTTCTGATAAGTCAGTAGATTGCTCATCACTATGAGTTGTCGATGCTTCACCGTATCTCATCAATGTCTATTTGAGTCTCTCGAGCCTCCTCAAGCTCGAGCGACACTCCCATTTTCTTGCAAGAGAAACTCTTTCTCTAGAAACACAAAGATGCCTTGAAACAAACACCTTTTGTTCCACAGGATGATAGAATTGGTAACCCCTTGTTTCCTTAGGGTATCCAATAAATAGACATTTATCAGACTTAGCATCCAGTTTGTCTGATACAGTCCGCTTCACATAAGCAGGATAACCCCATATCTTCAAGTAAGATACATGAGGTTTCTTACCATTCCATATCTCATATGGAGTAGTTGAGACTACCTTGGTAGGCATTCTGTTTAACAAGTAAACAGCTGTCTGAAGTGCATAACCCCAAAAGGACTTGGGAAGAGTCGCATGATTCATCATTGACTTGACCATGTCCAATAAGGTCCGGTTACGCCTCTCAGATACACCATTATGCTGTGGTGTATAGGGCGGAGTCCATTGAGACAATATACCATTGTCTCTTAGGTAATCAAGAAACTCCTGACTCAAGTATTCACCACCTCGATCCGATCGAAGTATTTTAATACTTTTGTCATGTTGTTTCTCTACTTCATTTCTGAACTCTTTGAACCTTTCAAAGGCTTCAGACTTGTGTTTCATCAAGAACACATACCCAAACCGTGAGTGATCATCGGTGAAGGTAATGAAGTAGCTATAGCCTCCTAATGCTTGAGTTGACATAGGTCCACATACATCAGTATGTACTAGACCTAGTAACTCTCCCACTTGTTCACCTTTTCCAGTAAAAGGTAACTTAGTCATCTTGCCTTTTAAGCATGATTCGCATGTATCGTATGAATCCAATTCAAACGATTCCAGAATTCCACATCGGTGTAATTCGGACATGCGTTTCTTGCTTATATGGCCAAGACGACAATGCCACATATAGGAGTATATGTGATTATCCTTTCGAGCACGCGTGTTGCTCGCTTCGATATTGAAAATGTCACTGGATACGTCCAACGTATAAATGCCATTACTCAAAGTTCTAGTTCCATAAAGTACGCCATTCAAAGTTATATAACAACAATTGTTACTAAACGTTAAATGGAAACCATTTCTATTTAAGCAGGAAATAGAAACAATGTTCTTTATTAGAGAAGGAACATAATAGCAATTGTCCAGTTCAAGACTAGTCCACTAGGGAGCTTCAGCAAATAAGTTCCGATGGCGACGCGTGACCTTTGCTCCATTTGCCACTCATGAAATTTGACTCCCCTCTGACAAGTCTTCTTCTATTCCTTAGCCCCTGTATGTCATTACATATATGTGAGCTACACCCAGTATCCAATACCCAAGTGTATAAGGAAATAGAATGACAATCAATAACGAAGATACCTGAAGAGGATGGGGCATCGGATGCCTTCTTCTTCTTCATGGACTCAAGATAAATCTTGCAGTTTCTTCGCCAGTGGCCTTCCTTGCCACAGTGATGGCAAGTGCCCTTTTACTGGTTCCGCCTTCTTTGCCTTTTTTCTTTCCTTTCTTACATTCTTTTGCCTTCCTCTTAGAACCTTTCTTTGAGAATCAACTATGAGAACCGCCTTCTCCTCATGCTTCACGAGAAGGCTCCACGGTCTTGACATATTGAGGAGCTCGGGAATGGTGGATTCCAATTTGTTCATCCGATAGTTCATCACAAATTGCGAGAAACTCTTGGGCAAACAATGCAGAATTAAGTCAATACTTAACTCATGATCCATCACAAAACCGAGGGTAGCTAGCTGCTCGATGTACCCGTTCATCTTTAGCACAAAGCGCACTCTGAGGCAGAACCTTCTTGCATCTTCGTAGTGAAGAGGAGCCTAGAGACCTCGAACCTTTCGGATCTCGCTTGCTCATCGAACAACTCATGAAGATGGAAGACCATAGTATTAGCATCCATATGCTCATGCGCTTTGCGGCTCGGTACCATCGCTAGCATGATGCAACTCGCCCGGCTCGAGAATCGCCATGTTTACGATAGACCAACATTTGATGCAGGTTGCATCGTCCTTAGGACGGTCAGGAAGAGGCTCTTCAAGGACATATGCAAGCTTTTCCGCCTTGAGAACAATTCTCAGGTTTCTAAGCCAGTCCAGGAAGTTAGGCCCAGTCAGTTTGTTAGAATCCAAAATAGTGCGCAAATTCAAAGACGTCATGATCAATTTATTGACCTAGAAATACAAAACGAGCATATATGAGAAAATGATTTTAAAATGCATCAATATACATTTATAAATCCCATTCATTTTTCGAATTTCAAAAACCCCAAAATCACTTCGGGAGATCGTAGGTCCATCTCCGAATGGGCTGATATCCATCATAGTTATGAACAACCTTGGAGAGAGTCCAACAAGCCATTCATAACTACGACGGTAGGTATCTTCTATACCGATTGCATATCACGTATATGCAACTATCACAATGTGCTATCAACTAATTGAATGTTCACACATACATCGGGTTGTTAACACATTAACAAGTATGCATCATATGCATAGCACCCAACCTTGGAGAGAGTCCAACAAGCTGATGCTCCAGGTTAAAGCCAACCCATTAATCAAGACATAGTTTTAATATGGTTAGAGCGCATTCAACCAATTAGCCCAGCTTGGAGAGAGTCCAACAACCAAAGCTAATGATTGACCTCTGACTCTTACCATATTAGTATTAAACTATTCCATAGTTTGAACATATTCAGGTTCGAGCCGGGCTTGGAGAGAGTCCAACAACCCAAACAAGAAACAGAACTCTGGTTCTAACCATATTAATGGAAGGTGTAGGCTTTAATATTGATAAAGGGTTTTTATGTCTCATCCTCTTTGCATGCAAATAACTATTATCTACATGGCATGACATACATGGCATACATCTACATGTCACGACACGCATGACATAATGTTATGCATCTAATGCAATTACATGACATACAATTATGTCATGTATATAATTTCCTTATATGTCATAACTATTTATGGAAATAAAATATGTTTAAGATTTGATTCTCCAAATCAAATCATAATTAAATTAGGAAACAAATTTCCAAATCTAATCACATATTTTATTCATGGAATTATTTGATTAAGGAAAATCTATTTAGGAAACCAATTTCCTAAATCATTAAAACTACTTATGGAAATAAAATATTTTAAGATTTGATTTCCCAAATCAAATCATGATTAAATTAGGAAACAAATTTCCAGAATCTAATCAAATATTTTATTTATGGAAAATATCAATTTCCATAAATACTTCCAACTTTCCAAAAGTGGAAGATTTCCATAAATACTTCTAGACTTTCCAAAATTGAAAAATTTCCATAAATACTTCTAAATTTTCAAAATTTAGAAAATTTCCAGAAATACATTATGACTATCGCAAAACCAATTTTACGATTATGTCGAAACACAACCTGGGCTCTGATACCACTGTTGGGTTTCCGGCACTGCGGCGTGTGTGTGTTCGATCATGTTTCGTAAACATGAGCACAGCAGAAGCAATTAAAATAATAAATACTCCTATTTATTACAACACACACAACACACGCATGCTATTACAACAAGTGTAGACATAACCGTAAATTAAAATTTGCAATAAAAGAAAATTATCTACGTTATACCTTCCGTATGACGTGTAGCGGGAACGGCATCAACCGGAACGATCCTCGTAAGAATCGTCTCTATCCGTATCAATGCCGAGCTCCTCGGGATGACTTCGCTAAGTCACGAGCTTCGTATTCGTACGAGTTACTAGCCTCGTGTTGAAGACGACGTGATCGAGAGATGATCACGATCCGAATCCAAATTCGGATCCTAAAACGAGTTCTCAAAACTCGCTTCTCCGGAGAGGTATTCGTCAACCGTTTGACGAATCCTTCGTCCCCCACCTCAGAGGATTACCGGAGATCAAATTCCCGGTAAGTTACCCGCTGTCGGAGCACTAACCGTCGTCCAAACGACGCTCCGATGAGAGGAGGAGAAGCTGTCCAGAAAACTGGACAGCTTGGTGGAGGATATAGGTGCCGGCCAACCAAGGAAAGAAAAGCCTCACCTTGATGCCAAACCTATAGGGGATCACCGGAGGGTCGCCGGAGTGTTCACCGGCTGAAGCTTGGTCGCCGGCAATGACTTGGACGGCGGCACAAAACCTGGGCGGCGGCAATCCTAGGGTTGGCGCCGACTAGGGGAGGAGAGGGAGGGGCGGCAACACAAGGTTGGGCGGCAACTCTTGATTAGGGTTTTGGATTAGGGTTTAAGCCCTATTTTATAGAGAACTAATTCTCTTAATGGTTAATGGATCATATCCATAAAGCCCGTTAACCCGCTCCATTAAGATAAGTTAAAATAAACTAAACCATGATGGTTTATTTTAAGTTAAAACGAACCGAACCAACCTTTGGTTCATTCGTTTAATATAAACCAAACCCTTTGGTTTATCCTCCTCCATTGGATTAGAACCAAACCATTTTGGTTCATCCATTACGTCTTCATAAGACATGGCCCATCCACGCTTCCATTGCGACTGAAACAATTTCATGCTCGCTTTATGTTTGGTCCAACCAAACATAGTTTCTCTCGGTCTGAGAATCCCATTCTCAAGCTCGTTTTAAATCCTTTGGATTACACTCATTGTGCGTGTGACCAAATAGGTTCTCGGTTTATGTTGGCCGTCTATAATTAACCATTAATTATAGAACGATCATGAGTGGCACCTAGTAGTACATCATGATCCCCAATTAACCGAAAAGATCAACGGTTGATCCAGAACTATTTCTGAAACCCTTCAGTAGCTCGAATTAATCGTTCCCCATTCCCTTCACTCATCTTATACCCACTTGGTTCAGGACATGGTCTATTGTGTCAGTCCCCACTAGGCTGACTATGTCACACCTAGCCCAAGTATCATTTCCTCGTCCTACGGATTCTAGTTACTCTACATGTATCGAAGAGTACCTTACTCTAAACATGTAATGCTTTGGCCAAAGACTTTAGTAACAATCTGACGAGAGGCCATGGGTATACATCTCCTCGCAAGGAGTGGTGAATCCTTTATAGGCTATTCAAACAGCTTCGATCACTTCGACTTATACCCAATCATCCCAGGTCCACATCTCCTTAGAGATGTTTGCTTAAGATGTCAAAGCATAAGTCTCCATGATCAAGATGACTTGAATACCGCAAGTCAAAGGAACATCACACTTAAGCCACAGTAAGAACTTCATTGACATATCTATATATGCAGAGAACCATATGAAGTCTTACGGCTGGTCACTCCAATGAACTAGTTACCATAACTAGCATCCACGATTAACTCCGGACATCACTGTCTCCAGCCAGTGAGAATCAGCTGCTTGGATACACCAAGGAGTATACCTCGTGCTAGTCTCGACAGAATTGATGGTGTCCAAATCCATCAATTCATCGACTAGGGATAATTCCGATACATCACAATTACACATGTAGAGATACTCACTAGTTGTGATCCAATCACAAATTCTCTCATGCTGTGAATCGTATCGTGGACATTCAGTAAATGAATTTAAGATCCAATCAAATACATTAAACATGTATACTCAAATAGTGAATCTTCATTTATCATATAAATGGTTCATACATAAGGCGATTGCCTTAGGACATCTCTCATATATTACTAACATCACACACATGCAGGATACAATATGTGTAGACATAATAGCTATTTAAAATTTTGCAATAAAAGGAAATTTATTCTAGTTATACCTGATGTATCACGTGTAGCGGGAATGACATAAATCATAACGACCCTCGCTAGAATCGCCTCTATTTGTATCCACGCCGAGTATCGTCGGGATAGCTTCATAAATCCACGAGCCTCGTCTTCGCAAAAGTCACTAGCCTCGAGTCGAAGACGATGTGATCGGAGAGACTATCACAATCCGAATCAAATTCGGATCTAAAAATGAGTTCCATGAACTCGCTTCTCGGAAGCAGTTTTCGTCAACCAATTGACGAAAACTTAACCCTCCACCTATGAGGATTACTGGAGATCCAATCTTCAACAAGTAGGTCACTGTCAGAGTGCAAAACACCAACCAAATGACCTCTCCACGAGGAGAACAACAAGTTGTCCAGCTTGTTTGCGGTGGAAGAGATGGCCGACCAATCAATGGTTGGCTGCTCCTTGGTCGCCGGGAGCCAAGAGAGGATGGCCGGAGGTGTTGCCGATGGCTGGTGGGTGGCTGGAAACAAGGAGGAGGAGCAGCATCTTCAATGGGCGGCGTCCAAGGTTGGGCGGCAAGGAAAGGAAGAGAAGAGGAGGCTAGCTATTTCCAAAAATAACTCTTAGGGTTTCACAAAACCCTAAGGCCACATTTTTATAGAGTGTGTGTTTCTTGACCATCAAGAAACCTTCTCCTAGGAATTTATTAGTTCATAACCAAAATCCATTAACCCGCTCCAATAACTTAAGTTAAAATAAACCAAATCGTGTTGGTCTATTTTAATTTAAAATGAACCGAACCAACTTTCGTTCATTCGTTTAAAACAAACAAAACCACTTTGGTTTATTTTCCACCATTGGATTAGAACCAAACCAATTTTGTTCATCCATCATGTCTTCATAAGACTCAGGTCATCCATGCTTTTGATGCGACCGAAACCATTTCATACTCGCTCTTTGTTTGGTCCAACCAAACCTAGTCTCTCTTGATATGAGAATCCTATTCTCAAACTCGTTTTAAATCATTCGGATTACGCTTGTTGTGTGTGTGACCAAATAGGTTTCCGAATTATGTTGGCCGTCTATAATTAACCATTAATTATAGAATGATCATGAGTGACACCTAGTAGTACATCATGATCCCCAATTAATCAAAAAATCAACAGTTGATCCCAGAACCTTTTCTGAAACCCTTCAGCAGCTACAATAAAATGTGCCCCGTTAATTCCCTTCACTCATCTTATACCCACTTGGTTCAGGACATGATCTATTGTGTCAGTCCCCACTAGGTTGACTATGTCACACCTAGCCCAAGTATTACTTCCTCATCCTGTGGATTCTAGTTACTACACATGTATCCAAGAGTACCTTACTCTAAACATGTAATGCTTTGGCCAAAGACTTTAGCAACAATCCGACGAGAGACCATAGGGTATACATCTCCTCGCAAGGAGTGGTGAATCCTCTATAGGCTATTCAAACACCTTTGGCCACTTCGACTTATACCCAATCATCCCGGGTCCACATCTCCTCGAGATATTTGCTTAAGATATCAAAGCATAGGTCTACATGACCAAGATGCCTTGAATACCACAAGTCGAAGGAACATGACACTTAAGCTGCTGTAAGAACGTCATTGACATATCCATATATGCAGATAACCATATGAAGTCTTACAGCTAGTCACTTCAATGAACTAGTTATCATAACTAGCATCCACGATCAACTCCAGACATCCTAATGTCACCAGCCAATGAGAAACAGCTGCTTGGATAAACCAAAGAGTACACCTCGTGCTAGTCTCAACAGAATTGATGGCGTCCGAATGCATCAATTCATCGACTAGGGATAATTCCAATACATCACAATTACACATGTAGAGATACTCACTAGTTGTGATCCAATCACAAATTCTCTCATGCTGTGAATCGTATTACGGACATTCAGTAAATGAGTTTAAGATCCAATCAAATACATTAAAACATGTATACTCAAATAGTGAATCTTCATTTATCAAATAAATGATACAACCATAAGGCGATTGCCTTAGGACACCTCTCATATATAACTAACACTCGATGATGGTTGCACCAAATTCGGAGCACCCCTACTCTGATACCAATTGTAGGATCGAAATACTCCAAGAGAGGTGGGTGAATCTTGGAGGTTACAATTTTTTTTAGATTTTAAAACATATATTTTATATTTTGAAATCGTTAAAGAGTATGCAGCGGAAATAAAATAAGATAGAGACAAACTTCTTTTACTTGGTTCACAACCCTAACCGAGTTGCTTCTCTAAGGCCTGTAGATCTTCTGAGAGCTACCTCGATGGGCAATCACTATATACCCTCCGACTCGAGAACTCTCAAATTTGAATGGGTTCACTTTTTACAAAAATGAGAGATGGTTAACACTCTACCCTCTCTTTGAAATTAATTACATACAAGTGAAAATGAGTAAAAAAAATAAGAGCTAAGTTATATTGACACTAATGGATATTTCGAAGTAGGGACGGAGTGTCGGAAATGCGTCTTTGTGAGGAAATGAAGCTCTAGTATGTTGGGAGATCGGAACGGCCGGCTAGAGGGGGGTGAATAGCCCTCGAACGTTGGATGTCGGTATTTGCTCGTCTACAAAGAGATTAGCGCAACGGAAACAATAAAGCAAGACATGCAAATAGAAATACAAGAAATCAAACGCTAACAAGATGGTGTAACGTGGTTCACGGCTACGCCGCTAATCCACGGTCCCCGATTCATCCTCGATGAATCACTCCGCCAAAACAAATCCACTAATGATCTCTCCTTTGCACCAAGCTAGGTGGAGGTAACCTTTACAACCAAGATCACTCTTCTTACAATAAGATTGAAGTAAAGACAAGTAAGAAGAGTTTAAAGCTTGTGGGGCACTAGGAAGATCACTTAGAGCATAAGCATTAGCCTCTCAAAGGCTCACACCCTCTCTTTTTATAGAGAGGGCTGATTTCTTCCCGTTGGCCGCCACCAGTCGATCGCCCTTGGCGATCAATCGCCACTACAACGAGCTCGAACACGTCGGATCCGGCCGTTGTAGTCCAACGGAACACTTAGCGATCGGGATGGACCTCACCGATCGCCGCTCCTAGTCGACGCCCGATCGGCTGGCGGTGTGTGCCCGTGATATCCTCTGGCAGTCGACTGCCATTCCATGATAGTCGACTGCTGGGCATAAACCCATCAGTCGGATACCAGTCGAACCCATTCGACTCGGATCAGTCGACTGCCATTACATGGAAGTCGACTGGTGCCATGTGAAACTCAAACTTAACATAAGTTTGAGCTTCCGGCGGTCGGGTAAACCTTAACCCTTGCGGTCAAGTCTCCGACACTCAGCCATTCGGCCAAGTTCACCTAATGAACTACTTATATTTCACTCATTCTCTTATCTCACTCGAAGTCCCTCGCCGAAGCTCTCTTCGTTCGTGGCCACGCTCCTCGGCAGCATTAGGCGCACGACTCTGCAATGCTCCTTCGTGTCTCTTGCCTCCGAAGTCTGCTTCCTTGGCTTCACTTCAAGTCATCTCGTCCGGTGGTCCCTCGGATGCTCCAAGCGCATGGCTTCTGCAAAGTCATCCTTCACCGACTCAAGGACCGAGGTTGTGAGGGTGAACCCGCCAAGGCTCCATGTGCGAATTACTCAGTCCTGCAAGACTCCAACGCACATATCAAATAACAATACCAACCTAACATAAACCCTTTGCCACACACATCAAAACCTTTTCATGGCAAGAGATTGCCCTAACAATCTCCCCCTTTTTGATGTGTGGCAATCCGTTTAAGTTAGGTAAAAACATTTGATATAAATTTCTTGTTGGAAATCATGCTAGCCCTCGGAATGCTCATCGACTCCCATGTCCCCGGATTAAAATTTTCACTAATGAAAACTAATCCGGATGGGATGAGTTTCCTAAGCACAACCAATTCGTCGTCGTGCTAACGACTTGAGCGATCGCTTGAACAAACTAGTTGTTCAAGCAACACAACTCTTCTAGTCGGTTAGCCGCGGAAGAGACGACGGACGGATCGCCGGTTTTTGTGTTTCTTATCGGGGTCCATGATTATACAAATACATACAAATGTAAACTAGTATAATCAACACATACTAACATAAAGAACATAAGCTAGCATATCAATAAGAACATGTAAAGAACAATAATAAAAGTTGTAAAACTTTTATATCTCTTGATCTTCTATCGTATGTCTTAACCTCCTTATAGACTTCATGTGGGCGAAGATCCTCCACATGTTGAAGCTTCCTAGATCTTCTTCAATCCAAAGAAAGAAGAACTATCTTTCCCTTCTTGCTTGAGTCTGTTGGATCGAGAAGCGTCGCCAGAGGGGGGGGGGGGGGGGTGAATAGCGATCGTAAAACTTTTCGGCGTTTCGTTCGAGTAGACAATTAAATGAGTAAACACAGCGGAAAATAAAGCGACACATTTATTTTACTTGGTTCACAACCCAGCGGTTGCTACTCCAAGGCCCTATCGGTCCTAGACCGCGTACGGAGGGCAAATCACTATAACGTCTCCTCCTCGTTGGAGGTAGGAGACAACGATCACAAAACCGAAAATACGAGGATGAGGCAACAAGCCTACCTCACCTCGTTACGAATAAAAATAAAGAATACAATATCAAAATATGTTACTTGCTACTGCTGCCGACGAAGAAGATCGGAACTTGTCGTCGCGTCGGCGTTATGACAGTGTTGGAACGTTGGCGTTGTAGGAGCACTTGATGAATAAACTTGATCTCCTTTGGAGTTGGAATCCTCCTCCTTTTATAGACTTTGGGCTCTGAATATGTCTCCCTTTTTTTTGGAATGGATCACGAAGTTTTCCAAATTTTATCGTGAAGTGGCCGCGTCAAACGTTATCCGTTTTGACCTAGCGCAAAGGCTGAGTCATCGCCATCAGTCGACTGATGCCTCCCATCAGTCGACTGATGGGCATCAGTCGACTGCTCCATGTCCAACAGTTGACTGCCAGCCTGGCCACTTCCCTACAGTGAGAGGTTAGCTCGGAAAATGATAAATACGACGGTTTCTAACCGTCCGATCTCGACCTAGACCTTCCACAAGAAGTTTTAGTTGGATCGCCGCCTACGGTCGTCCCCGTATAGAGGACACGACCTTACCATCTCTCACTCACACGAGCTTACTTCGATTCTTACTATGACGCTTTCGCTTTCGGCCTTCCACTCGATTCCTTCGGCTCCCTCCGAAGTCACTCGAGTGTCGCCCGACCACCGCAGCTTCCTCCGGGTGTCGCTAGCCTTCAGCTCTAGCTTTAGTACTTTTCTGCACACTCGATTTAGCTCATGAGATAACGATGTAAACTTAACTTTGTGTCTTTGCCATAATCAAAACACAGGTTCGATTATCTAGTGCCCCTGCACCAACAGAGTCAACCACCAATCCGCAAAGGATTGATGCCGTCGGCCCCAAGAATAGAGAGAACAAAATGGAAACCACCAAGGAACCAAACTAGGGACAAACCCTAGCTTCTAGTGCCGCCGGCCAAGATGGAATGAAGAGGAGAAGAGGAATACATTGGGCGTCGGCCAAGGTGGAGGGAATAGAGGAAGGAGCCGGCCACACCCTAGGAAGAAGAAGAGCTCCTCTCCTATAGATGCCGCCCACCTTCTTGCAAACCCTAGCCGCCCAACCATAGGAGGCAAACCCTAATTAGGGTTTCCTCCTTAGGCTTTCTTGCCGCCCAACCAAGGTGAAGGGAAGAGATCTAGGAGCCGGCCACCATCTTGGAAGAAGAAGAGATCCTCCACAAGTTGCCGCCCACTCTCCCTTCCAAACCTTGCCGCCCAACCAAAGAGCCAAACCCTAATCCAATTAGGGTTTCCTCCTTAGGGTTTCTTGCCGCCTAAGCAATGAGAGGCTTAACCCTAATTTCCATCATCCATCATCTTCTCTTTGCCGCCCACCTTAAGCCTATATATATAGAGTTAGGTTTAGGCCTTAGTTTAATCTCCACCATCGGTTCTAGGGTTTTAATCTCAACCGTCAGATCTAGAGATTTAATCTCAACTGTCAGTTCTAGGGTTTTAATCCCAACCGTCGGATCTAGAGATTTAATCTCCACCGTCGGTTCTAGGGTTTTAATCCCAACCGTCGGATCTAGAGATTTACTCTCCACCGTCGGTTCTAGGGATTTAATCCCAACCGTCGGATCTAGAGATTTGTTTTCCATCATTTGATCTAGACTTCATGAGGTTTATATTAGGCTACGATAGGGACCATGAGGAGGAGTTGGGTTTTGGCCACCCGATGGATCGGAACCACACAAACTTGATCCATCAATGATGTTCCATTCCACTAGAGGATCATCATTGAACTACCTCACCAACCGCCATAAATTAATATGGGCTCCATATATTATTTGTACATCCATCTCCCCGTATTTAAGATATCGAATGTCCGTCAATTAATTGATTTACTAACCATCAATTAATTAACATCTAACTCCTCGAGTAGTACCACTCAACCTTATCATCATGTTGACTAAGTCAACCTGTAGGGTTTACATGATGAACCTTATGAGCTCCTCAAGGGGACATCATCAACCTAATATATAGGACATGGTTTCCTCCTATAATCAACGGCACACCATGTAAATAATATTATTTCCCAACCTACCGGGCATATTAATTTAATCCATAGAAATCTCACACTTTGGTAAATCAAAGAAATAAATACTAAGTATATGTGGCCGTTATTATATCGGGATTAAGAGCATGTACAACATAATATCCGAGGTCCGATTCAATTATGTAGTCAGCAATAAATTGAATCACCTTTATGTCGGTCCTGCTCAATACACCGAGGTGTACTAGTGTAACTCTATGTTCAAGATAAAACAATACCAAGCTACACTACAACCATGCCAATGGTTTGTCCAAAACCATCTTGGTTGTGAGCCTCTACTTATATTCTACAAGGGACTGATAACATGATCTTCTGTGCCACACCAAGCACCATGTTATCTACAATGTAAAATATTAGACAATTTTGCATAACTATAAAAATATGCAAACAATGATCATGTGATTCTTATTTCAAAATAAAGATGTTCATACAAAAGAGCAAGACTTTCAGTATACATCCCAACATTTCTAAGGTAAGAAAGCATGTAAACATAAATATGATATAACAACATGTAACTCCCCCTTAATCCATGAAACTCTCTCTACAAATTCTCCCCCTATCATAATTTACTTAAACACAATTATTTCTCTCCCTTTGACACCATCAAAAAGATTAATACTAAGTTATAAACCCATGACATCAAGTTTAATAGAAGGAAAATACCAAAAAACACGTTTAAAATCTGAAATCAGAAAATATTAGACTGTTTTTCAGGTGAGCAGTCGACTGCTATCAGTATGGCAGTCGACTGGCATAATGGTTTCCAAAATTCTGATTTTCTGGGCGAATTTCAGAAATGCATTAAAAATTTTAGAAAATTCAAAAAATAGTGAAATTTGGGGAACACATTTCTTGTAAGTATATCTATAAATGAAAAATAGTTTTTCATGAAAAATCATTATATTTTCTGATATTTTCCAAAAATCCAAAAGCTTTAAAAACCACTAGTTTTTAAACATGTTAGTATCCATTTTAACACCTAATCTTGCTTTGGATTGTTTCAAAACATGAATACAGATATTTTAAGGTAAGAAATTGTTTTGAAAACATATGAAATATCCAACCATGATCTTTGGGCAATATGTCTATGAATTAAATATAAGCCTTCCCCATGATTGGTCTATTATTGCTATTTTGATACCTTAAATGACCATCTAAATGCCTTAGGCATTAGTGGACATTTGTATCATCCTAACATCTCACCCATGCTAAGTTTTCAATCATGGTAGCCTATAATGAGTGTGAGATGTATCCTAGAGGGTATTTGTATATACTTAACCATTATATTCATACAATTCTATCAAGGTTAAGTATCACCCTAACAATCCTCATGATCATAATGACATATATGAATGAATTCTACATTATGATCATGAAATACATGTATTCATCAATTTTTAATCATGCATTAGGTATTATATCATGATAATAAACAAAGTATTACCTAAGGCATGATTTACACCTATTTCTCATGATTATGTGCCAAATATCAAAATCATAAATCATGATAGCAAACATACATAGCAATTACATTAATTATCATGATTTAAACATTATTAACTATTTATAGGCACGTTATCATCACCTAACACTATTTAAAAATGTTGTCCCGCCATCCTAAGTCAACCAAAATATGATATAGGTCAATTGCATATGGTTGACTACCTTAGGGTTTTCCTAACCCTTAAGGATGGATTTTGGAACCCAAAATAAGTTCTTGCCTATGGGGTTCACTAGATACTCCTTAGGAATCCATTTCCTAGCTATTACTTTCTTCTTATCTTGTCCCCTAGCAATTAGGCATTTGTAGGCCTTTTCATTTTTCTTTTCTTTGTATCCTAGGCCTTTCTTATTGAAACTAGCTCTTTGGCTCCCTATAATCATGTTCAAGGTGTTTGAGCCAATTGTAAACTTTTCTAGGGCTTTGGTTAAATAATCTACTTTCTCTCTTAAAGCCCTATTTTCCTCTATGCATGCATCATTAACATCAAAAGGCATATAGTTATCATGTGAGCATGCATCATTTAAGCTAGAAGAAATATTATCATTTAAGCATGCTTTTTCTAGCTTATTTTCTAAGTCCTTAATTTGATCTAGCATGCTTTTGTTCTTCTTCTTAGCTCTAAATAAATCCTTAGTTAAGCTAGAAACCATGGAAACTATTTTCTTAGGAGTTAGATTCGTTACCATAGTTTCCATGTCCTCTTCTTCTTCTTCGGATGAGGAGGATGATGATGTGGAGGAGACTCCCCCTTCATTTGAGCTCTCTCCACTTGAGCTTGATCCTTCATTTTCGGTGGAGGAGCAATCCAAGTCATCAAAGGCCATTAAGGCCAAATTGGTGACAAAGGCATTCTCCTCTTCCGATGATGATGAAGAGGATGAGGATGGATCATCCCAAGTCCTTGCCTTGAGAGCTTTGGCCTTTCCCTTTTCCTTTGTCTTCTTCTCCTCTTTCTTCTTGCTCCCCTTTTTCTTCTTCTTTTCTTCTTTCTTCTTTCTTCTTCCTCTCTTCTTTGCTCTTGTTTAGGAGAGGACAATTGTCCCTTATGTGTCCCTCTCCTTGGCAATTGTAGCAAATGATTTTCCCCCTTGGTCTTCTACTCCTATCATTGGATTTATTAAAATGAAAACCCTTTAAAGCACGCCTTACCCTCCTTACCATATACGCTTCTTCCGTGCTATCCATGGAGGAGGAGGAAGAGGCTTCATCATCGGAGGAGGAGGGGATCTCTATCTTCTTCTTCCCCTTATTTGCCATCAATGCTACTCCCCTTGAAGGTTGGA
Organism: Wurfbainia villosa; assembly: GCA_025175895.1. Classification (NCBI taxonomy): domain Eukaryota; kingdom Viridiplantae; phylum Streptophyta; class Magnoliopsida; order Zingiberales; family Zingiberaceae; genus Wurfbainia; species Wurfbainia villosa. The sequence goes on along the minus strand of CM046000.1, from coordinate 26,588,211 downwards.
TTCTAGGCTCTTCTTGTATACCTTCAAGCCTCGTTTCGTGGAGTTCCATTGTTGAGAAGAACTCCTCCAAGGTGCTCACTTCTAAATTCTTCGAGATATAGAAGGAGTCCACCATGGAGCTCCACTTTGAGGACTGGGGAAAGGCATCTATGGCCTTCATTACCATATCCCGGTTGGAGACCTTTTCACCTACACTTGTTAAACCGGTTAGTATTTCCTTAAATCTAGAGTGTAGGGATTTTACCTTCTCTCCCTTTTCAAGTTTGATATTGGACAATTGGGAGCGAAGAACATCTCTCCTTGCTAGCTATGCCTCGGATGTGCCTTCATGGATTTCTATTAGTTTCTCCCACATTTTCTTGGCGCTAGCACACTCTCCTATCCTATTGACCTCTTGTTGAGGGAGGACATTGTATAGGTGGTGCTTGGCCTTTGAATTTGCCAAATATTCTTCTCTTTACCTCTTGCTCCACCTTGATTTCTCCAATGGCTCCCCATTTTCATTCCTGGGCAACTTGAAACCGTTTTCCATTATTAAAAGGATTTCAAAGTCGGTTTCGAAGAATACCTCCATTCGCTTCTTCCACCAAGCGAATTCGCCGTCGAACTTCGGTGGGTGGATGTTTGAGCCAGCCATTTTGAATGTTGCTTGTTGTGTCGGTTAGTCCTCGACAAGCTTTCCTTGGCTCCGATACCACTTGTTGGGAGATCGGGACGGCCGACTAGAGAGGGGTGAATAGCCCTCGAACGTTGGATGTCGGTATTTGCTCGTCTACAAAGAGATTAGCGCAACGGAAACAATAAAGCAAGACAAGCAAATAGAAATACAAGAAATCAAACACTAACAAGATGGTGTAACGTGGTTCACGGCAACGCCGCTAATCCACGGTCCCCGATTCGTCCTCGGTGAATCACTCCGCCAAAACCAATCCACTAATGGTCTCTCCTTTGCACCAAGCTAGGTGGAGGTAACCTTTACAACCAAGATCACTCTTCTTACAATAAGATTGAAGTAAAGACAAGTAAGAAGAGTTTAAAGCTTGTGGGGCACTAGGAATATCACTTAGAGCATAAGCATTAGCCTCTCAAAGGCTCACACCCTCTCTTTTTATAGAGAGGGCTAATTTCTTCCCGTTGGCTGCCACCAGTCGACTGCTGCCCTTGGAAGTCAACTGCCGTCACTACAACGGCCTCCGAACACGTCGGATCCTGACCGTTGTAGTCCAACGGTACACTTGGCAGTCGACTGATGGACCTCACCAGTCGACTGCTGCCTCCGTAGTCGACTGCCCAGTCGTCTACGAGCGGTTCTATGCCCGCGACATTCTCTGGCAATCGACTGCCATTCCATGGCAGTCGACTACTGGGCATAAACCCATCAGTCGGACACCAGTCGAACCCATTCGACTCGGATCAGTCGACTGCCATTACATGGCAGTCGAATGGTGCCGTGTGAAACTCAAACTTAACATAAGTTTGAGCTTTCGGCGGTCGGGTAAACCTTAACCCTTACGGTCAAGTCTCCGACACTCAGCCATTCGGCCAAGTTCACCTAATGAGCTACTTACATTTCACTCATTCTCTCATCTCACTCGAAGTCCCTCGCCGAAGCTCTCTTCGTTCGCGGCCACGTCCCTCGGCAGCATCAGGCGCACAGCTCTGCAATGCTCCTTCGCGTCTCTTGCCTCCGAAGTCTACTTAAATGGCTTCACTTCAAGTCATCTCATCCGGCGGTCCCTCGGATGCTCCAAGCGCACGGCTTCCACAAAGTCATCCTTCACCCTCTCAAGGACCGAGGTTGTGAGGGTGAACCCGCCAAGGCTCCATGTGCGAATTACTTAGTCCTGCAAGACTCCAACGCACATATCAAATAACAATACCAACCTAACTTAAACCCTTTGCCACACACATCAAAACCTTATCATGGCAAGAGATTGCCCTAACATAGTAGATGAGGATGAATAGAGGCAGCACATCAACCTAGTAGAAGTGTTCTACTCGAAGTTGGTCAAGTATTTGTTTTATAAACTTTTTCTAGTCGACTGGAATGCCTTAAAGTTGACTTTTCATCAACGCGTCGATATGGAACTTCTAGTCTTCCAATCGACTGAACACACTCTAGTTGACTCCAGGTCACTTGGCTCCACATCGTGAAGTTATCCTCTTCAGTCGATTGAAACTCCCCAGTCGACTGCAACTCTTTCCATTTGCATTGCCAGATCTTCGATCGATCACTAGCTTATCTTGCCAACTAGGAATCTAGTCGACTGACCCATACCCATTCGACTGGACTTCAGTCGACTGATCCCTGCAAAACAAGATTAGCACAAATAGATAATATCAAATATGATAGCAGTAGTAATACTGCTCGATCTTGACATCTAAGTCCCATGCGGACTTTTCGTCGAATCGACGCCTAGCTTTGTCCCTCTAAAGAAGACTTGGCCTCACTTCTCCACTCGAGGCTTACCTGCCGGTTGCTCTGCCAGACTTACTATTCTTGACATCCGATCTGACCCACCAGGGCTTTCACCAGTTGTCCGGTCCACCTGAACCAACTAGACTTTTTTCTGATTGTCCGGTCTCCTGACCCAACCGGTCTTCATGTTAAATGTCTAGTCCACTTGACCCATCTGGACTTCATGTCTGGTGTCCGATCCTTCTGATCTATTAATACATTTGCCTAGTATCCAGTCAACACAACCTACTAGGACTTCCTGTTAAGCTTGCACACTTCACACTGATATTAGAACACAAGTAAGTCCTAACTTTAACTATGGTTCATACATCAAAACCAAGGAGTGATGCTCTCTGCATCAACAATAACAAAATGTACCTATAGCTGTATTAAAACTAAGTTTGTTTTGATTTTCTAATGCCAGGTGTAACTGATGATATCCTTGATAAGCGTCCATCATGGAAATAAATCGATGTCCCACTGTAAAATCCACCAATTGATCTATACGGGGCAAGGGATAACAATCCTTACGACATGCCTTATTTAAATCCTTGAAATCTACACATATTCATCATTTTCCCGAGGGCTTAGGTGCTAAGACCATATTGGACAACCAGGATGGATATCGTACTTCCCGAATATGCCCTGCCTTTAATAATTTGTGCAACTTTTCTTTAATGATTGCATCTTTCCCAGCTCCAAAATAATGATGTTTCTATTTTACTGGCATTATTGTAGACAGAATATACAATTTATGATCTATTATAATAGGATCAGTCCTTGTCAAATCCTGAGGCGACCATGCAAAAACGTCAGCATTTTTAACAAGGCATTCTATTAAGAAGTTTTAAGTTGTATTGAAAGTTCTTTAGCTATAAATGTAATATGCTCAACACACTTAGAGTCAACCATAACTTCCTCTTTATCTAATTCTCCTATATCATCAAAGCCCCCCTTTTGAATAACATACATTGTGTCCCTATATTGACCAAATTTCTATGAAGGTACATTCACAACTTTCACCTTCTAACCTATCCAAATAGCATCTACATAACACCTTCTAGAGAGTTGTTGATCTCCTTTAACCTCCCCTAGTTCCTTCCCCACAAGAAACTTAATCTTCTGATAATAAGGAGAAGCAACAACCTGTAAACTCCTAAGAGTCGGTCACTCCAAAATAGCATTGTAAGACAAAGGCATATCTACCACTATAAAAGTGATCAGTATTGTTCTTCTTCTCGGTTCTACCCCCAATGATAGGGGTAACTTTATCTTTCCCATTGGTTGTACCTCATGCCCAAAAAATCCAAACAAAGAAGTGACTATAGATTACAAATCCTTTACTCCCACTCCCATTAGCTCCAATTCTGACCAATATAAGATATCTACTAGACTGTCGGGATCTATAAATACTCTCCCCATGTCAAAATTAGCAATAAGAGCCCGAATTCCCAAGGCATTAGTATGAGGAGTCATTACTCCCTCTAAATCACTTGAAACAAAACCTAAAATAGGTCCTCTTACTCTAGAAAAGGATGTTACTGCTAAACATTCTTCTCGTCTATACATTTTTCGAGCTCTATTAGAATCCCCATTAATGGAACCCTCAAAAATCATATTAATGGCACATCTTACAGAAGTAATCCATAGGGACAATCGTGGCAGAGTGTACTTCCCTCTAATGAGCAGACTGAAGAGGTCCGTTAATAGGAGGCCCTAATAGATTCCCTCTAGGATAATTTCTAACCCATGACATTTGTTGAAATGGAACTTGATTCATGACCATGGCCCTAACTCTTCGATAGGCTCCCATGATCCTCTGTAATTTGTAATCTAACTGCTGACAATCTTGAGTATTGTGTCCACATTCCTATAATAAGAATAAAAAGTAGGAGCAAGTGGCCTTCGAGGCCCTCAAGCAGCTTCAATCGGCCTTCTCAACAATCGGTGTTCTTCACAAATGTTCATAGCTTTCTCCTTAGAAACTCATAATTGTGGAGCATATGAAGGTCTTTCCCCCAATGAACGAGCATGTCTCACCCATTTATCTCGTTGTTCAAACATTTCTAAAATCTTATACTCCCTAAACTCCTGGCTACCTCTCTGAGCCTCCTCTAGATTAATAAACTTTTCAGCTCTAGACAATAGGACATCAAAATCCGCAGATGGTTTCTTAGCTAGAGACAAAAAAATGTCCTTCCCACAACCCTTGAGTAAATGTTCCTACTAACATCCAAGTGCTACTGCAGGAATCTTTTGTACAACCTAAGTAAATCTTTGCACATACCGTCAAAGAGTCTCTTTACCTCTTTGCTTAAGATTGAAAAGACTCGAGAAGGAGGAGTATTCCACTTGGAACTAGAAAAAAACCCTAAAAAATAATGTAGAAAAATCTTTGAATGAAGCAATACTTCGTGGTTTTAAAGTGTTGAACCATTACTGAGCAGGCTCCACTAAAGTAGTAAGAAAACCCTGACATTTAGCTCCCTCATTATAACGCTGCATTTTCAAATATACCCAAATAATCTTTAGGATCCGAAGAACCATTATACTCAGGAATATGAGGAACCCAAAAATGTTGAGGCAACTCTTCATTAAAAATACTGTCTGATGGGGTTGGGGTTTTCAGAGCAGTTAGAAGGTTTCTCGATCTATTTTTGTGTTTCTCGGGCAGTTTAGATAATTACCGAGCAATATATATGATCCTCGATCTTAGAGAGGAAGAACAGTGTAGAGGGGTTTAGTGACTAAGTATCAGAATTGACACAACGGTGTGTTTATTTCCATAGTAGTATGTTCAATTTCATAGCAGTATTTGTATTTCCCGAGCAGTATGTGTATTTCTAGGGCAGTATATATGATTCTTGAGCATGATAGGGATGAATAGGGCACTATGGTTCAGTGATTAAGTATAGCGCTAACGAAGCAGTCTATATGAAGTCCCGAGTAGTTAAGTTATTTCCAGGGTGATATGTTTATTTTCAGAGCAGTATGTTCATTTGTCGGGCAGTGTGTTCATTTCCAGAGTAGTATGTTCATTTCCTGAGCAGTATGTTCATTTCCAGAGTAGTATGTTCATTTCCTGAGCAGTATGTTTATTTCTAGAGTAGTATGTTCATTTCCAGAGTAGTATGTTCATTTCCTGAGCAATATGTTCATTTCCCAAGAAGTATGTTCATTTCCTAAGCCATTTTCAGATGTCAGAATTTTCTTCTGAATACGGTGAAATAAGGGGGGGAGGGGGTGTTGGGTTTCCGGTACCGCGGCAAGTGTGTGTTTGAACATGTTTCGTAAACATGTGCACAACGGAAGAAATAAAAATAATAAATCTAAATTATTACAACACACACACCACACGCATGCATAGTACAACATGTGTAGACATAACTATAAATTCAAATTTTGCAATAAAAGGAAATATATACTACGTATACCTGACGTATCACGTGTAGCGGGAAAAGCATCAACCGGAATGATCCTCACTAGAATCGTCTCTATTCGTATCCATGCCGAGTATCTTCGGGATGACTTCACAAAGTCACGAGCCTCGTCTTCGTATGGGTTACTAGCCTCATGTTGAAGATGATGTGATCGAGAGAAGATCACGATCCGAATCAAAATTTGGATCTAAAACGAGTCCTCAAAAACTCGCTTCTCTGGAGAGGTATTCATCAACCGTTTGACGAATCCTTCGTCCTTCACCTATGAGGATTACCGGAGATCGAATCCTGGCAAGGAAGCTGTTGTTGGAGGTCCAAACATCATCCAAACGACGCTCCGACATGGAGTAAACAAGCTGTCCAGAAAACTGGACAGCTTTGGTGGAAGAATAGGGGCCGGCCAAATAAGGAAGGTTGAAGCTCACCTTGTCGCCGGACCCAAAGGAGATCACCGGAGCACCTCCGGCAGCAGCTCGACGCCGGCAAGAGGAGAGAACGACAGCTGCTGGACACCAGCAAGGGGCTTTGGATGGTGGTGGGCGGCGGCAAGAAGTTGGCACCGACCACTTGGAGAAGAGGGAGAGGGTGGGCGGCAACTTTATGGTTGCAAGGATTAGGGCTTAACAAAACCCTTAAGCCCTATTTTATAGAGAACAAATTCTCTTAATGGTTATCGGATCATAACCAAAAGCCCGTTAACCCGCTCCATTAATTTAAGTTAAAATAAACCAAACCATGATGGTTTATTTTAAGTTAAAACGAACCAAACCAACTTTGGTTGATTCGTTTAAAATAAACCAAACCCCTTTGGTTTATTCTCCTCCATTGGATTAGAACCAAACCAATTTGGTTCATCCATCATGTCTTCATAAGACACGACGCATCCACGCTTCCATTGCGACTGAAACGATTTGATTCTCGCTCCATGTTTGGTCCAACCAAACCTAGTTTCTCTCGGTCTGAGAATCTCATTCTCAAGCTCGTTTTAAATCCTTCGATTTACCCTCGTTGTACGTGTGACCAAATAGGTTCTCGATTTATGTTGGTCATCTATAATTAACCATTAATTATAGAATGATCATGAGTAGCAACTAGTAGTACATCATGATCCCCAATTAACCGAAAAGATCAACGGTTGATTCAGAACTATTTATGAAACCCTTCAGCGGGTGGAATTAATCGTGCCCCATTCCCTTCACTCATCTTATACCCACTTGGTTCAGGACATGGTCTATAGTGTCAGTCCCCACTAGGTTGACTACGTCACACCTAGCCCAAGTATCATTTCCTCGTCCTACGAATTCTAGTTACTGCATATGTATCGAAGAGTACCTTACTCTATACATGTAATGCTTTGGCAAAAGACTTTGGTAACAATCCGATGAGAGGCCATGGGTATATATCTCCTTGCAAGGAGTGGTGAATCCTTTATAGGCTATTCAAACGCCTTCGATCACTTTGACTTATACCCAATCATCCCGGGTCCACATCTCCTCAGAGATGCTTGCTTAAGATGTCAAAGCATAAGTCTTTATGATCAAGATGACTTGAATACCGCAAGTCAAAGGAACATCGCACTTAAGCTGCAGTAAGAACTTCATTGACATATCTATATATGCAGAGAACCATATGAAGTCTTACGGCTGGTCACTCCAATGAACTAGTTACCATAACTAGCATCCACGATTAACTCCGGACATCACAATGTCTCAAGCCAGTGAGAATCAACTGCTTGGATACACCAAGGATTATACCTCGTGCTAGTCTCGATAGAACCGATGGTGTCCAAATCCATCAATTCATCGACTAGGGATAATTCTGATACATCACAATTACACATGTAGAGATACTCACTAGTTGTGATCCAATCACAAATTCTCTCATGCTGTGAATTATATCATGGACATTCAGTAAATGAGTTTAAGATCTAATCAAATACATGAAAACATATATACTCAAATAGTGAATCTTCATTTATCATATAAATGGCTCAAACATAAGGCGATTGCCTTAGGACATCTCTCATATATTACTAACAAACTCCCACTTGGCCTAATGCCAATCGCTACAGTATCCAATACCATAAGCTCTAACATGACCCTCAAACTTACTTTGAGGTAATGCCTTAGTCAAAGGATCCACTAAGTTCCTTTCAGTGGGAATTTTCTCGATTTGTATTTCCTTCCTACTAATGATCTCTCTGATTAGATGATAGCAGCGAAGCACATGTTTGGATCGTTGATGAGACCTTGGCTCTTTCGCCTGTGCAATTGCTCCATTATTGTCGTAGTAAATCGGTATTGCTTCAACAATGGCTGGAACCACACCAAGTTCATAAATGAACTTCTTGATCCAAACCGCTTCCTTTGCTGCTTCCGAAGCTGCAATGTATTCTGCCTCAGTGGTAGAATCCGCTACAGTGTCTTGTTTGGAACTTTTCCAACTCACTGCGCCCCCATTCAAGGTGAACACATATCCAGACTGAGACTTGGAATCATCCGTATACCTGCGTATCACCATGTCCTCTTCTCCATATATTAGGAACACATCCTTAGTTCTTCTTAAGTACTTAAGGATTTTCTTAACAACCACCCAATGATCCATTCCTGGATCAGACTGGTATCTACTTGTGACACTCAGAGCATACGATACATCGGGCCTCGTACATAACATAGCATACATGATAGATCCTATTGCGGATGCATAGTGAATCTTACTCATGCAAATCCTCTCGTCTTCTTTGCGTGGACACATAGACTTCGAAAGGTGTATCCCATGCCTGATGGGTAGGAAACCTTTCTTGGATTCTGACATGCTAAACCTCTTTAGCACTCAGTCTATATATGTAGACTGTGAAAGACCAAGCAACCGTTTCGATCTATCTCTATAGTTCTTAGTCCCGAGGATGTAGGTTGCTTCTCCCAGGTCTTTCATGGAGAATGTCTTGGATAACCAAATCTTAACTGACTGTAAGACTGAAACATCGTCTCTTATAAGTAATATGTCATCGACATACAATACTAGGAACATGACTGCACTCCCACTAACCTTCTTGTACACACAAGGTTCATCTGGATTTTGTGAGAAATCAAACCTTTTGATTGTCTCATCAAAATGGATATTCCAGCTCCTGGATGCTTGCTTCAATCCATATATGGATCATCGCAATTTGCATACCTTGGTTTTATCAATCGATGTGAAACCCTTAGGCTGTATCATATACACATTCTCGAGCAGGTTTCCATTAAGGAAAGCTGTTTTCACATCCATCTGCCATATCTTATAATAATAATAAGCCGCTATGGCCAGGAGCATCCGAATGGATTTAAGCATAGCTACAAGCGAATAGGTTTCGTCATAATCAACACCTTACTTTTGACGATATCCTTTCACCACTAATCTAGCCTTATAGGTAATCACATTACCATCCATGTCGGTTTTCTTCTTGAAAACCCACTTGCACCCTATAGGCTTGATGCCTTCAGGTGGGTCAACCAAGTTCCAAACTTGGTTTTCATACATAGAATCCATTTCTGACTTCATGGCTTCAAGCCACTTATCCCTTTCTGAACTTGTCAAAACTTCTTCATAATTGGTAGGCTCTTCATCATCAATGAGTAACACGTCGTTCGATTCACTTATGAGAAATCCATATCTCTCATGAATGTTGCGTGTTCTACAAGATCTACGAAGATGTGGTGTCTCAATAGGTCCAATCGATGGATCATCACTATAAGTTATCGGTTGTGGTGCTTCACTAGGTATCTCATTAATATCTATTTGAGTCTCTCGAGCCTCCTCAAGCTCAATGACACTCTCACTATTTTCTTGCAAGAGAAACTCTTTCTCTAGAAACACAACATGCCTTGAAACAAACACCTTTTGTTCCACTGGATGATAGAATTGGTAACCCCTTGTTTCCTTAAGGTATCCAATAAAAAGACATTTATCAGACTTAGCATCCAATTTGTCTGATACAGTCCGCTTTGTTAGGGCAATCTCTTACCGTAATATGGTTTTGATGGTGTGGAAAAGGGTTTAAGTTAGTTTGATATGTTGATTTGATATGTGCGTTGAAGTCGTTCAGGACTTAGTAATTCGCACATGGAGCCATGGCGAGTTTTACATCTCATGACTCGTGCCTTGAGTCGGTGAAGGATAGCTTTGCGGAAGCCGTGCGCTTGGAGCATCCGAGGGACCGCCGGACGAGGAGCTTGGAGCGAAGCCGGAGGAAGTAGACTTCGAGGCAAGAGACGCGAAGGAGCATTACAGAGCCGTGCGCTTGATGCTGTTGAGGGACGTGGCCGCGAATGAAGAGAACTTCGAAGGCGAGGGACTCCGAGGGATGAGAGTGAGAGATTGTAACCCGGGAAGGGGTAGCTCTTAGGTGAAACTTGTCCATTTGGCCAAGAGTCAGATGGTTTTTCTCGACACCAGTCGACTGCCATGTCATGGCAGTCGACTGCTCTGAGTCGATGGTTCGATCGACTGGTCTAATATGGCTGAATCAAGTTGATCACCGATCGCGATGGGCCGATCGATGGCTGATCGGCCGACCGCTAAGGGACGGCGGTCGATCGATGTCACGCGTACGTGCACGCGAATGGAGTCGACCTCGTTGAGGACTCGACTGGTTGACATCAGTCGACTGATGGGTGCCATCAGTCGACTGATGCCAGTACCGTTGGATAGTATCCAACATGGAAAGCGGCCGTTATTGGGCAACGGCTACAACACCAGTCGACTGATGGGTGCCATCAATCGACTGATCCTGTGTCAACGGGAAGAAACCCTCTTCCTCTATAAAAAGGAAGGGGGTAAGGCTTTGGGAGGCTAATGCTTACACTCTAACACTCTCCCAAAGTTCCCTAAAGCTTTCCATCCTCTTACCCAAGCTTATTTTCATTATATTTGTAAGAGGAGTGTTGTTGTAAAGAGGTTACCTCCACCTAGCTTTGTGCAAAGGAGAGATCTAGTGGATAGATTGCAGAGTGATTCACCGTGGACGAATCGGACCGTGGATTAGCGACGTAGCCGTGAACCACGTTACATCTCCGTGTTTGTATTGTCTTTGTTTTATTTCTATTTGCTTGTCTTAGTTTATTGCTTCCGCTTACGCTAACGTTTTCGTAGACGAGCAAAATATGACATCCAACGAACGAGGGCTATTCACCCCCCTCTAGCCGGTCAATCGATCCCCCAACAAGTGGTATCAGAGCAAGGTTAAGCTTGTCAAGGACTAGCCGCCACAACAAGCAAATTTTCAAAATGGCCGGCTCAAATATCCATCCACCGAAGTTCGACGGCGAATTCTCTTGGTGGAAAAAGAGAATGGAGGTATTCTTCGAAACTGACTTTGAAATCCTTTTAATAATGGAAAACGGTTTCGAGTTGCCTAGGAACGAGGATGGGGAGCCATTGGAGAAATCGAAGTGGAGCAAAAGGCAAAGAGAAGAATACTTGGCAAATTCAAAGGCCAAGCACCACCTATACAATGTCCTCCCTCAACAAGAAGTCAATAGAATAGGAGAGTGTGCTAGCGCCAAGGAAATGTGGGAGAAACTAATAGAAATCCATGAAGGCACATCCGAGGCAAAGCTAGCAAGGAGAGATGTTCTTCGCTCCCAATTGTCCAATATCAAACTTGAAAAGGGAGAGGAGGTAAAATCCCTACACTCTAGATTTAAGGAAATTCTAACCGGTTTAACAAGTGTAGGTGAAAAGCTTTCCAACCGGGATATGGTAATGAAGGCCATAGATGTCTTTCCCCGGTCCTCAAAATGGAGCTCCATGGTGGACTCATTTTATATCTCCAAGAACTTAGAAGTAAGCACCTTGGAGGAATTCTTCTCAACCATGGAGCTTCATGAAACTAGGCTAGAAGGAATACAAGAAGAGCCTAGAATCCAACCCTCAAGAGGAGTAGCTTTGATAGCGAACAAGGGGAAGAAGAAGATGGAAGTCCCTTCCTCCTCATCCGATGAAGCCTCTACCTCCTCCATGGATAGCACGGAAGAAGCCTACATGGTAAGGAAGGTAAGGCGTGCATTTAAGAATCTTAGATTTGATAAATCTCATGATAGGAATAGAAGACCAAGGGGGAAGGTCATATGCTATAATTGCCAAGGAGAGGGACATATAAGGGATAATTGTCCCCTCCTAAACAAGAGCAAGGAAGAGAAGAAAAAGAAGGAAGAAAAGAAGAAGAAGAAAGGGAGAAAGAGAAAGGAAGAAGAGAAGAAGACAAAAGGAAAAGGGAAGGCCATGGCACTCAAAGCCAAGACATGGGATGACGTTGCTTCATCCTCCTCATTCGAAGAAGAAGAGCATGTCTACTCCAACCTAGCACTAATGGCTCTTCATGACTCGGATTGCTCCTCCTCCACCGAAAATGAAGGATCAAGCTCAAGTGGAGAGAGCTCAAATGAAGGGGGAGCTTCTACATCCTCATCATCCGAAGAAGAAGAAGAAGACATGGAAACTATGGTAACAAATGCTTCTCCTAAGAAAATAGTTTCCATAATCTCTAGTTTAACTAAGGACTTATTTGGCATGAAAAAGAGAAATAAAACCATGCTTAGTCAAATTAAGGCATTGGAAAATAAGCTAGAAAATGCATGCTTAAATGATAATGTTTCTTCTAGCTTAAATGATGATGCATGCTCACATGATGAATATATGCCATTAGATGTTAGTGATGCATGCATAGAGGAAAATAGGGCTTTAAGGGAAAAGGTAGATTATTTAACCAAAGCCCTAGAGAAATTCACAATTGGCTCCAACACATTAAATATGATTATAGGGAGTCAAAGAGCTAGTTTCAAAAAGAAGGGCCTAGGATACAAAGAAAAGAAAAATGAAATGGCCTACAAATGCCTAATAGCTAGGGGACAAGATAAGAAGAAAGTAATAGCTAGGAAATGGATCCCCAAGGAATATCTAGTGAACCCAATAGGAAAGAACTTATTTTGGGTTCCAAAATCCATCCTTAAGGGTTAGAATAACCCTAGGGTAGTCAACCACATGGACCTAACCTATATCATATTTTGGTTGACTTAGGATGACGGGACAACATTTTTTAGATAGTGTTGGGTGATGATAACGTACCCATAAATAGATAATAATGCTTAAATCATGATGATTGATGTAATTCCTATGTATATTTACAATCATGATTTATGTTTTTGAAATTTGGCATGTTATCATAAGAAATAGGTTTGAATCATGCTTTAGGTAATACTTTGTTTATTATCATCATATAATACCTAATGCATGACTATTATTTGATGAATACATGAGTTTCATGATCATAATGTAGAATTCATTCATATGTGCCTTTATGATCATGAGGATTATTAGGTTGATACTTAACCTTAATAGAATTGCATGAATATATTGGTTAAGTATGCAAAAATACCCCCTAGGATGCATCTCACACTCACCATAGGCTACCTTGATTGAAAACTTAGCATGAGTGAGATGTTAGGATGATACAAATGTCCACTAATGCCTATGGCATTTAGATGGTAATTTAAAGTATCAAAATAGCAATAATAGACCAATCATGGGGAAGGTTTATGTTTAATTCATAGACATATTGCCCAAAGATCATGGTTGGATATTTCATATGTTTTCAAAACAATTTCTTACTTTAAAAAATATGTATTCATGTTTTGAAACAATTGGATGCAAGACTAGGTGTTAAAATGGATACTGATAACTGCATTTTTTATCGCGCTATTTTTACTTGTTGATTAGATCTTTTAGGCTCTTTGATGGGATAATTATTGTTATTTGGGATGTTTTTACATATTGAGCCTATTTGCAATTAATTACATTAATTCCTATAATTTCAGTATTTTTCATGAATTTCATGTGATTTTGTAGGAACATCTAATGAGGATCTAATTGGAGCAATCACAGCCGTCGATCCAGATCAAATCTGAGCATTATGGACTGTCCAAGGAAAGTGATTGATTTTGAGCCATCCATCTGGATCTGGAGCGATCCGGCCCGTACATTAAGATCTACACGTCTTGGCCGTTCATCTGGACCGTTGGATCGTGATTATACCTTCAGACGGATCAGATCCGTCCATTGCAATTCAGATGGATCACAGCCGTTGGATCACAGCATGCTTAGGAGATTAATTGGATTCATTTAACCTAGCTATATTTGGGCGGCTGAGATCAGATTTGCACACAGGACGGCTCAGAAAATCACTTAATAAACCCGGCGTCTTCTTCCTCGCGCGGCGGCGGCGACTCCACGAGCGATCGACGGCGAGCGCAGATTCGGCGAAGTTCCTTCGACCGGTGGCGGCGATCACGATCCTTGGTGGCGGATCCAGATGCTGTGTTCGGGCAGCTGATCCAATGCGAGGCGAGGCGGGATTCCGGCGAGTTCATCCTTCACCGGCATTTCTCCTTCATTCCGGTGGCTGGGATAGGCCGTTCCTATTAGTACTTATAATATCCACATATCTCCACAATGGTATGATATTGTCCACTTTGGGCCTAAGCCCTCATGGTTTTGTTTTTGGGCTCTACCCAAAAGGCCTCATACCAATGGAGATATCTTTTTTCTTATAAGCACATGATCTTTTCCATGTCTTACCAATGTGGGACTTTGATTGTATTCCCCATACTCCCAACAATCCCCCCCTCAAACGAAGGACCACATTGGGCCCCCCCTCAAGCCTATCCCTCCTCGAAGGATTTTCTCTTGATGTCCGATCTTCAACCCACCAGGACTTCCTGTCAGTTGTTCGGTCCCCCCGACCCAACTAGACTTCCTTCCTGATGTCTGGTTCTCTTGATCCGGACGTGGGAGCTCAACTTCCTTCGTTCGAGGTTCATGGCTTGACATGGACCATGGCTCTGATACCAATTGTTAGTGCATATAAGATCCACATATCTCCACAATGGCATGATATTGTCCACTTTGGGCCTAAGCCCTCATGGTTTTGTTTTTGGGCTCTACCCAAAAGGCCTCATACCAATGGAGATATCTTTTTTCTTATAAGCACATGATCTTTTCCATGTCTTACCAATGTGGGACTTTGATTGTATTCCCCATACTCCCAACAGTTCCATCTTGCCGGAGTCACCCACAGGTTGTGCCGATTGGACAATCCCATTTTCATCGCCGGAGAAGAATCCCATTCCACTGTCCGGTGAATCCAGATTCGTCGGGCGATGGACCGCAATCATCCATCCATCCTTCCTCCTCAGCGCGATTGGGGCGCCGCATTCACCGGAGTGGTTGTTCGGTTTGTTGTGACCGCCGTGTGGTTACCGGTCGTATTTTATTTGGATTTTGCTACCGAGTGTGTTTGTGTTAAACATTCGGGATTTCTTGTTAATTACATTCTGCATTTTATTCCAGTGCAATTATGCAATTGTTAGTAGTTGATTAGGTTTGTTTTGGTTAATTGTTGATTTATTTACATGCAATGCTATTTCTATCATTTTGTTATGCTTAGTTGTTAATTCTGTTCATCGTGCATTTTTATTAGATTTAATATTGGCATTTGTTATTTAGTTGTAGGTTAGTTTAATTTCTTGTTGCTAATGTACTAACCCCATCCATTAAAATTGTCTAATCAAGATATTGTATAGGACAGTACGGTGTTTTGGTTGGAGTGCTTTCATTATTAGGTTAGATTTCATTTACATTCGACCGATTCTTAGTATAGTGACAAAGCATGGTGCCCGTTGAATCGCTTTCGTTTATTGCATTTAGTTTATTGCAATTTTTAGTATTTATTTGATCAGCATCCGTATAGTAATGATCACGGTGCATGGTTGGGTTGTTCACCTTTGTTTGATCGATTATAAGTATAGTGGTCACGGTGCTTGGTCGCTTTCTTTTGTTCATTAGAATAGTTGTTTGTTACTCATTATTTGGTAGTTAGATTTACTCTTTGTATATTCAATTCCCATGTTCGCTTTTGATTTTGCATTTTAATAAATTCATAAAACCCCCAATGTTTACTTCTGTTTAAAAACAAACGTCCAGCCATTAGGTTCGTTGGGAGATGACCTGAGTCAGTCCTATACTGCATTAGTGTAGTTAGGGGGTTCGGTAAATAATTTGGGAACGGTATTGCGACAATCACACCGCTCTTATCAAATTTTGGCGCCGTTGCCGGGGAACTTTAATGGGTTCGTTTGTCTTTAAACTGTAGTTTGTTTGTTTGTTTTCTTTTTCTTTTGTTATTATTGTTTTTCTTATCATTTCTATTTGTTTCTCATTGAATTTGTTTGTGTGGATGACTAGGTCTTCAGGCAATAATTCACTTGAGTTTTATGTAGCAGTTTTTCTCTTCCCTCAGAGGCCCAGCCTAGGAAGAGGGTTGTTGAAGAAAAGGCTAGGGAATTCCAGGAGCTAGTAAAGTTCCAAGTATGCCGAGGATATGGAATGTGTAGGGACTGCCCCAAGGATCACTTCCATCAGATGTTTGTGAGTAATGTAATTTCATGGTCGAGTATGGGATAACTTAGGTCATACTATCTCTGTGTATGGTATTGAAGTAGAACCTGCTAAAATTCATGTTATATCTTCTTTATCTTACCCCGCTTCTGTGCGGGAAGTTTGGGCTTTTCTAGGCTATGCAGGTTTCTACAGACGTTTTATCAGAGACTTCAGTAAGGTTGCCCTACTCTTGACCAAATTGTTGCAGAAGGAGGTGGTATTTCAGCTGGACTAGGATTGCGATGGAGATCAAGTCCACCCCTATAGCAGATTCTTTTCTAGATGAGCAGTTTTTCACCTGTAGGGTAAGACATCATGGTATGCAGCTCTTGTTATTTATTTAGTTGTCGTGTTGTACCTTCATTTTTTTACTCATGCACAAGTCCAGAAATTGAAAAGTGATGCTAAGTAGTATGTATGGGATGATCTTTATCTTTGAAAATTTTGTATTGATCAGATCATTAGATGATGTGTACTTGAGTATCAGTTTCATTCCATACTTACTTATTTTTTGTCATTCTCTGGCTTGTGGGGGGCACTGTGTACCCCAAAGAACTGCTAGGAAAGTTTAGAGGCTGGTTTGTATTGGCCCACCCTATTTCATGATGCCTTTGAATTTTACAAATATTGTGAGCGATGTCAATGAACAGGGAATATAGGACGTAGAAATGAAATGCCTCAACAATCCTTGTTATTTTGTAAGATTTTTTATGTTTGAGGTATTGATTTTATGGGTCCATTTCCTGTATCTTTTGTATTTTCATATATTTTTTTGGCATATGATTATATTTCCAAATGGGTGGAGGTCATCCCCACCAGGACTGATGATTCTCTAGTTGTTGTGGATGTTGTTCGGTCTCACATATTTTGCAGATTTGGAGTTCCCAAGGCGATCATTAGCGATCAAGGGTCTCACTTTTGCAACAGACTCATGAAGTGTCGAGCAAAGAGATCAAGTCTATTCTAGAGAATACGGTGGGGTCAGACATGATGTTTTTTCTCCGACATGAAAAGGGGAGTGTGTTCTTTTATTTACTGTATTTATTTTCTTCCTTTCATGTTCGGAATAATTTGTATGGGTTGATTGTTTGTTTGCCTGTTTACCTAGGTGTGTTTGTCTGTTGTTGAGTCAAATAATATTCCCTTATGTATGCCTTTGTATCATTTCAGAGGTGGTAAAAATTAGTTAAGTTTGATCATCAGATTATGGATTTTTGTGTAGGATAAGAAACTTCACTTGCATGCAATCACTTGTTATGATGGTGAACTTTTTATTGATAGATCAAGCTTGATTTTTATTCACCTAGTGAGGTAGTAAGCCATTTCAATCATTTACCCACTTTAGTGTGATACACGTGTGATACTTGTTACTCTAGAACTTGCTTTGAGTCTTTTCAAAACTGCAATAGCATTTATTCGCATGAATATGATAAAGGATTTCATTCTTGGTTCTTGTCCTCACTTGTGTTGCTTGTCTAATCCGCTTGATACTTCCATGTTGTTTTACACGTCATATCCTTACATTTACCATTTATTGTCTTTGTTATCTTCGTGGATTATCTTTTCTCATATCTTTTGTCCCCATATTGGAAGAATAACTTGATAAGTTGTTTGTCCGAGACGGACAAAGTTTTAAGTGTGGGGGAGGACATTCTGTTTCGTTGGGCAGGGATTTGCTACAGAGCTTGGCCATTCAGAACTTAATCGACTTACAGCTCTGAAAATAGTAGGAAAATTGAGAGATTGGAAGCTACTGCAATGGGCTATTTGGGTCTATGTGATGTTTAGCTATTGGATACAGCTGCTGTGTTCTTTCTGGTTTCAGGCCATGAGATCTATTTACAAGTATCACCAAGAATCAAATTGTTGTTGAAGCTACATGAAGTGCTACCTAAATTTCAGATTGGAATGAACCACGTGCTGTCCGTTGTTGTACAGAAGTCTATCACAGGCTTCCAGATATTAAGAAAATTAGGGATAACTGCAGAGCAATATGGCCATCTGGATTCATGGATTAAATTGATGCAGTTCAGACCGGTTGGAGACTTTGGAAGGATGCAGGAATTGCTATTTTGAGTAAGAAGTTGGGATCTGGTGCAGCAGCAGAGTTTATGGAAATTGAATTGATTGCTTGGTGAATCTTAGTTTTGAATCTGAAGAAATCAAGGGTGCAGAAAACTTGACAACAGAATTTATGAAGTCATCGGCTGCAGCACAAATGTGGTTAGTTGGGAATTTGAAGCAGAGAAAAAAAAAAATAATAGCATCCTTACCTATACGTGAAGCCCAATTTCAACCTCAACAAGGGTGCAACAGCTCCTGTTGCTGTGAAATTCTGATAAGCTGGTAGATTACAAGGCCAACAAGTTAAAATTCTGCTTATGGAGTCAGATCTTAGGAATGGATTGAATGTGTTGGTTGTATCAGATTTCCAGGAGTTGTACGTGCAAGATCTGGATTGAATTGGGTTGAATCTGAAATTGGCGTCCACTGTTCTGAATCTGAAAAATCCAGTAGTAGGCAGATGAGGGATTTTAGGAAAATTGATGCCTACTCAAAACGTTCAATCAAAAAAAGATTTGAGCAGCATGTTTCCAGAAAGAAGCAACATGCAAATACCAAGGAAGAAAGTGATTGGCATCAAGTTCTGTTAGTGAAGTTCACGAACTCATTTAAATGGTTTTACCATTTTCTGATACTCTCGATCGCAGCTTCTCTTCTTGTTGTAGTAGGCGGGAAGGAAGCGAAATTTCGAGTTATTAGTCAGAATAAATGTTGGTTAGCTGGATACTTGGAGCAATGGAGGATTCAATACATTGACCAACAAGTTTTGCTTCATGAATCTCGTGTGTGCCAAATCAGAGATCCTGATAAGAAATAGCATGGTTTTCAATAAAGTTAGAGCAAGCAGTGGTAGGGTGCGACAATAGGTGAAAGGCTTCATAGTTTGGAAGTCGAAATTGAAATTCTGTGGATGCTATAGCTGGTCGAAGCTGCTGAAAAATGGTTTCAGAAAGTTGGTTGAGTTGCAAAGAGTGGTTGCTGGTCGGCTGCAAAATATTCTGAGCATTCAATTTCTGAAAAGAGAAAATATGATAGATGCAATTCTGAAAAATGCATGAGTCATCAAAGATCCAAGAGGCTGTGCTTACACGTGGATTGGTTATTTTTGCCAAGTCACGGCCTGCGATGTAGAGATAATCTGCATGTTCACTTCATGAAAAACTGCATATTGTCAAGGAATTGTAACCTTGGAGAATGCCGTGTAAGTATAGAGGAGTTAGTTCTGATCTGAAAAAAATTTACGGGAAAATGCATGAATCACCAAGCTACAAGAAAATTTATTCTATATGGTGACACGTGAATTCAAGGACTGGATCAGATCAAGGTTGGATTAAAGGAAGTTTCCGCATTCAGAGATAAAATCTGTTGCAATTCAGAGATTGGGTGGAGCAGAGTTCACACTAAGCCATGGAATTCCGGATGTGTATTAGGTTGGAAATTTGTTATTGCAGCTAGACATGTTCTATCCCAAAGTTATCAAAAGATGATGGTGTTCTTATAATCTTCCAAAGCTCCTTTCAAACACTGAAACTTCAAAGGAAATGGAAATCTGAACATTACTGTAATGTTCAGATTTGCAGGAAATGGAAACACAGGAGAAAATATTTCACAAATGGTCCCGATAATGGCAAAGAATATAAATATTATGATGAGTCTGATAGTGTCCTAAAAGAATGTACATTGTAATTAGATTTCCCAATAGCAAGGTGAAAGTTCTTGTGAAGGTCTTGTGATTCAATGCTTGCTAATCTAGATGCAGAAGATAGTAAGAATACCAAAGTAAAATCCAGCAACAGAAAATCACTTAGCTGATTATTCATCACATGGTTTGAGAATTCTGGTTATTGCTGCTAGGGATTTAAAGGATGCTGAATTTTCCGAATGGCAAGCAAGATATGAAGAGGCTAGCACTTCGCTAACAGAGAGATCAATAAAGCTACGCCAAGCAGCTTCTCTAATTGAGAAATCTAATTCCTCTTGGAGCTACTGCTATTGAGGAAAGCAAAACTGCATGTTAATAGTGGCCACTATTTGTAGATTTTCACTGATTTGAATGGATTCACTTGTGTTGTTATTTATTATTCATGATTATATCAATGTGTAATTCCTAGGCTGCAGTGGATCCATTCTCGCTGGAATTGAACTATATAATCAAAAGAAAAAAAAAAAATTTGAGAAGTTTTCAAAGGCCAATGAGCAGTTTTAGAAGGCAATGGCAATGAGATGGATTATGAGAAGAGAATGGATGTTGTTGAGCTTATCATCTTGGATCGTCATTGGAATATTTTCCTCCACACACCACTTTTGAATGCAACTAATCAGGTTTATTCTTCCAATTCTTATATGGTTTCCTTTTCATTACATCTTGATCTTCTTTATTTCTCTATTGCAATCCACTTCTGATCATGTTTGATTTTCGAAAAATCCTTTGATTCATGTATGGATGTATTGATAGTAGTAGAGAAATAGATGATAAGCAAGCATATGGTAGGACAAGATTACATGATGTTTTGAGGGTACCCCACTCCTACGATCATTATGTGAGCATGAGTGCATATATCCATTTGGGAGGTTTTATATCAGGCTTGGTTTATTTGATTTGACTGTAAACCATCAAACATGTTGACTGTTGTAGGAGTCGGATCTTTTGAATACCTTAGATCTTGATAAATTTGGTGATCCTAAGTAACTTATTTTTTCTGTCTCTGAGTTATTGATCTAGGTATTACTAGGGGAATGAGTTAGGGAGTTAGTGTTTCTTTGTTTTTGTTATTGCACGGGACGCGCAAAAATAAGTGTGGGGGAATTTGATAACTGCATTTTTTATCGCGCTATTTTTACTTGTTGATTAGATCTTTTAGGCTCTTTGATGGGATAATTATTGTTATTTGGGATGTTTTTACATATTGAGCCTATTTGCAATTAATTACATTAATTCCTATAATTTCAGTATTTTTCATGAATTTCATGTGATTTTGTAGGAACATCTAATGAGGATCTAATTGGAGCAATCACAGCCGTCGATCCAGATCAAATCTGAGCATTATGGACCGTCCGAGGAAAGTGATTGATTTTGAGCCATCCATCTGGATCTGGAGCGATCCGGCCCGTACATTAAGATCTACACGTCTTGGCCGTTCATCTGGACCGTTGGATCGTGATTATACCTTCAGACGGATCAGATCCGTCCATTGCAATTCAGATGGATCACAGCCGTTGGATCACAGCATGCTTAGGAGATTAATTGGATTCATTTAACCTAGCTATATTTGGGCGGCTGAGATCAGATTTGGCACAATCGGACGGCTCAGGAAAATCACTTAATAAACCAGGCGTCTTCTTCCCTCGCGGCGCGGCGGCGGCGACTCCACGAGCGATCGGCGAGCAGCCGTGAAGATATTTGGCGAGTTCCTCCGACGGTGGCGGCGATCCCAATCCTTGGTGGCGGATCGGATCTGTGTTCGGCGGTGATCCAAAGTGAGGCGGCGGGATTCCGGCGAGTTCATCCTTCACCAAGCATTTCTCCTTCATTCCGTGGGGATATGCCGTTCCATCTTGCCGAGTCACCCACAGTTGTGCCGATTGACAATCCCATTTTCACCACGGAGAAGAATCCCATTCCGCTGTCCGGTGAATCCAGATTCGTCGAGCGATGGCCGCAATCATCCATCCGCCCTTCCTCCTGGCGCAGCCGATTGGGGCAGCTTCGCATTCACCGCCGGAGTGGTTGTTCGGTTTGTTGTGACCACCGTGTGGTTACCAGTCGTATTTTATTTGGATTTTGCTACCGAGTGTGTTTGTGTTAAACATTCGGGATTTCATGTTAATTACATTCTGCATTTTATTCCAGTGCAATTATGCAATTGTTAGTAGTTGATTAGGTTTGTTTTGGTTAATTGTTGATTTATTTACATGCAATGCTATTTCTATCATTTTGTTATGCTTAGTTGTTAATTCTGTTCATCGTGCATTTTTATTAGATTTAATATTGGCATTTGTTATTTAGTTGTAGGTTAGTTTAATTTCTTGTTGCTAATGTACTAACCCCATCCATTAAAATTGTCTAATCAAGATATTGTATAGGACAGTACGGTGTTTTGGTTGGAGTGCTTTCATTATTAGGTTAGATTTCATTTACATTCGACCAGTTGCCGTATAGTGACAGTGCGGTGCCTGGTTGAATCGCTTTCGTTTATTGCATTTAGTTTATTGCAATTTTTAGTGACTGTTTGATCACTGTGCCGTATAGTGACAGTGCGGTGCATGGTTGGGTTGTTCACCTTTGTTTGATCAGTGTACCGTATAGTGACAGTGCGGTGCTTGGTCGCTTTCTTTTGTTCATTAGAATAGTTGTTTGTTACTCATTATTTGGTAGTTAGATTTACTCTTTGTATATTCAATTCCCATGTTCGCTTTTGATTTTGCATTTTAATAAATTCATAAAACCCCCAATGTTTACTTCTGTTTAAAAACAAACGTCCAGCCATTAGGTTCGTTGGGAGATGACCCGAGTCAGTCCTATACTGCATTAGTGTAGTTAGGGGGTTCGGTAAATAATTTGGGAACGGTATTGCGACAATCACACCGCTCTTATCTGAACCAGTACTCTTATGATCAAAAACCTAGTAGTTTTTAAAGCTTTTGTATTTTTAGCAAATACGTGGAAATATAATGATTTGTCATGAAAACATATTTTTCACTGATAGATATACTTAAAAGAAATGTGTTCCCCAAATTTCATGATTTTTTGAATTTTTTGGAATTTTTAATGCATTTCTGAAATTCGGTCTGAAAATCAGAAAATCCCGAAATTCACGTGCCCCGCGTATCCTCGAATCCAATGATCGACCAATACATCGCACTAAAGAAGGCTGAATTCCGAATTTTAAATCAACTTGTGGTATTTTCTTTCTTTTAGACTTGATGCCATGTGTTTTTAACTTAGTGATAATCTTTTTGATGGTGTCAAAGGGGGAGAAAATATTATGTTTAAGTTAATTATAAAAGGGGGAGAAATTTATGATAGGGAGAAATTTACATAGAGAGTTTCATGGATTAAGGGGGAGTTGCATGTTGCTATATCATGATTACGTTTACATATTTCTTTCCTTAAAATTTATATCAAATGTTTTTACCTAACTTAAACGGATTGCCACACATCAAAAAGGGGGAGATTGTTAGGGCAATCTCTTGCCGTAATATGGTTTTGATGGTGTGGCAAAGGGTTTAAGTTAGTTTGATATGTTGATTTGATATGTGCGTTGAAGTCGTGCAGGACTTAGTAATTCGCACATGGAGCCATTGCGAGTTTCACATCTCATGACTCGTGCCTTGAGTCGGTGAAGGATAGCTTTGCGGAAGCCGTGTGCTTGGAGCATCCGAGGGACCGCCGGACGAGGAGCTTGGAGCGAAGCCGGAGGAAGTAGACTTCGAGGCAAGAGACGCGAAGCAGCATTGCAGAGCCGTGCGCCTGATGCTGCCGAGGGACGTGGCCGCGAACGAAGAGAACTTCGAAGGCGAGGGACTCCGAGGGATGAGAGTGAGCGATTGTAACCCAGGAAGGGGTAGCTCTTAGGTGAAACTTGGCCATTTGGCCAAGAGTCGGATGGTTTTCAGGCACCCGGTCATTGCCATGTCATGGCGGTGATCGCTCTGAGTCGATGGTTCGATCGACCGGTCTAATATGTTTGAATCAAGTTGATCGATCATTGCGTATGGCGGTCGGTGATGTAATCGATCGGCTATGAGACGGCGATCGGTGATGTCATCGTGCAGACGCGAGAATGGAGTCGACCTCGTTGAGGACTCGACTGGTTGACATCAGTCGACTGATGGGTGCCATCAGTCGACTGATGGGTGCCATCAGTCGACTGATGCTAGTACCGTTGGATAGCATCCAACGTGGAAAGCGGCCGTTATTGGGCAACGACTATAAAACCAGTCGACTGATGGGTGCCATCAGTCGACTGATCCTGTGTCAACGGGAAGAAACCCTCTTCCTCTATAAAAAGGAAGGGGGTAAGGCTTTGGGAGGCTAATGCTTACACTCTAACACTCTCCCAAAGTTCCCTAAAGCTTTCCATCCTCTTACCCAAGCTTATTTTCATTATATTTGTAAGAGGAGTGTTGTTGTAAAGAGGTTACCTCCACCTAGCTTTGTGCAAAGGAGAGATCTAGTGGATAGATTGCGGAGTGATTCACCGTGGATGAATCGGACCGTGGATTAGCGGCGTAGCCGTGAACCACGTTACATCTCCGTGTTTGTATTGTCTTTGTTTTATTTCTATTTTCTTGTCTTAGTTTATTTCTTTCGCTTGCGCTAACGTTTTCGTAGATGAGCAAAATACGACATCCAACGAACGAGGGCTATTCACCCCCCTCTAGCCGGTCAATCGATCCCCCAACACGCTTCACATAAGCAGGACAATCCCATATCTTCAAGTAAGATACATGAGGTTTCTTACTATTCCATATCTCATATGGAGTAGTGGAGACTACCTTGGTTGGCATTCTATTTAACAAGTAAACAGTTGTCTGAAGTGCATAGCCCCAAAAAAACTTAGGAAGATTTGCATGATTCATCACTGACCTGACCATGTCCAACAAGGTCTGGTTACACCTCTCAGATACACCATTATGCTGTGGTGTATATGGCGGAGTCCATTAAGACAATATACCATTGTCTCTTAGATAATCAAGAAACTTTTGACTTAAGTATTCACCACCTCGATCCGATCAAAGTATTTTAATACTCTTGTCATGTTGTTTCTCTACTTCATTTCTGAATTCTTTGAATCTTTCAAAGGCTTCAGACTTGTGTTTCATCAAGAACACATACCCAGACCGTGAGTGATCATCGGTGAAGGTAATGAAGTAGCTATAGCCTCCTAAAGCTTGAGTTGACATAGGTCCACATACATCAGTATGTATTAGACCTAGCAACTCTCCCACTCGTTCACCTTTTCCTATAAAAGGTAACTTAGTCATCTTGCCTTTCAAGCATGATTCGCATGTATCGTATGAATCCAATTCAAACGATTCGAGAATTCCACATCGGTGTAATTCGGACATCCGTTTCTTGCTTGCATGGCCAAGACGACAATGCCACATGTAGGAGTCTAATTGATTATCCTTTCGAGCACGCTTGTTGCTCGTTTCGATATTAAAAATGTCACTGGATACGTCCAACGTATAAATACCATTGCTCAAAGTTCCAGTTCCATAAAGTACTCCATTCAAAGTTATATAACAACAATTGTTACTAAACGTCAAATGGTAACCATTTCTATTTAAGTAGGAAATAGAAACAATGTTATTTATTAGAGAAGGAACACAATAGTAATTGTCCAGTTCCAAGACTAGTCCACTAGGGAGCTTCAGCAAATAAGATCCGATGGCAACCGCAGCAACCTTTGCTCCATTGCCAACTCGCAAATTTGACTCCCCTCTGACGAGTCTTCTTCTATTTCTTAGCCCCTGAATGTCATTACATATATGTGAGCCACACCCAGTATCCAATACCCAAGTGTCTAAGGAAATAGAATGACAATCAATAACGAAGATACTTGAAGAGGATGGGGCATCAGATGCCTTCTTCTTCTTCATGGACTCGAGATAAATCTTGCAATTTTTTCGCCAGTGGCCTTCCTTGCCTCAATGATGGAAAGTGCCCTTTTGTGCTGGTTCTGCCTTCTTAGCCTTCTTGTTCTTCCCTTTCTTCTGTTCCTTTACCTTCCTCTTAGAACCTTTCTTTGAGGAATCAACTAACGGAACCGCCTTCTCCTCATGCTTTACAGAAGGCTCCACAGTCTTTAGCATATTGAGGAGCACAGGAATAGTGGATTCTAATTTGTTCATCCGATAGTTCATCACAAATTGTGAGAAACTCTTGGGCAAACAATGCAGAATTAAGTCAATACTTAATTCATGATCCATCACAAACCCGAGGGTGGCTAACCGCTCGATGTACCCATTCATCTTTAGCACAAATTGCACTACAGACGAACCTTCTTGCATCTTAGTGGTGAAGAGGAGCCTGGAGACTTCGAACCTTTCGGATCTCGCTTGCTCATCAAACAACTCATGAAGATGGTGTTGGGAATATTGGAACGGCTAGAGGGGGGGGGTGAATAGCGTAGATGAAATTCGATCGCGTTCGTGTCTACAATTTCGTTAGTGCGCAGCGGAAATAGAAATAATAAAAGCAATAACGAAATAGACAACAAGCTAACACAATGATATAACGTGGTTCGGAACCGCACAGTTCCTACTCCACGGATCGAGCTCTAAAGAGCCCTAGTGATGCACAAGCACTCACTAATGATAAACACTCCTTCTCGACACAAGTCGGAGGCGGAGAAACCCCTTACAATAGATCTTACAACAGTAAGAACGAAATACAAGCAATATACAATGTAAATACGAAATATAAGTAAAGAAAAGACTTTACAACACTTGTTTTGATTGCTTGAATGCTTGGTTGCTTGCTTGCACTTGGAGACCTGATTTGCACCAACAAATCACCCCAATAGCCCTCAAGAACCGATCACTTTTTCCTCCATCACGAGCTCCATATATAATCGATCGGGACCATCGGTCGGCTGATGCCATTTGTTGTCGTGAGACAGCGGCTAGATCCATGTTGGATAAGTCAGCGGATCTACCATCGATCGGTGATTGTGACCATCGGCCCGATGGAATCCTCACTCGACGATCGAGTCTCGACTCCATTCTATGGCGAATTCCCAAGCACCGGTCGGTGATCACACGATCGGTCGACTAATCGAACCATCGATCATTGCCGCCTCGCGGTCGATCGCTAGGCCATAACCCTTGATCAAACCCTAGTTGACTCGGTCGGTCGCCACATGGCACCAGTCGACTGGCACACCTCAAACATGAGGTTTTAGCCCAAGTATGGTTCCCCCATACTTGCTAGACTACCCTTAGCCTAGACCTAAGCCTTCTAGCCACCTCCATCAGCCTCACCCCTCTCGGATCCCTCCAAGTCATCCATGACTTATTCATCCATTGCACTAGCCTTTAGGTGCTTCCATCGGCTATGTCATGCTAACGGTGTCTACACCGCCAAGGCACATTGGACTTACGCCGCCAAGACTCCGCTTGGACTTTACGCCGCCAACCATTGCACTTATGCTGCCAAGACTACCGCTTGGACTTTACGCCGCCAAAATCAATCCCCTTGGACTTCAAATGCCAACCCATGTTAGACTTTCCATGCCAAGACCATGCTTGGACTTTCCTTGCCAACACATGTTGGACTTCTCAAATGCCAAGACCATGCTTGGACTTTCCCTTGCCAACCCATGTTGGACTTTTACATTGCCAAGACCATGCTTGGACTTTCCCTTGCCAACCCATGTTGGACTTTTCATGCCAAGTACCCATGACTTGGACTTTACCTTGACAATTACATTGTCATATGTTTTTGTCGAAACATCAAAACACATCAAAACATTACTCGAGCCAAACTCGAGTCCTGGTCAATCGTGACCTGGGCCGATTGCACCAACAATCTCCCCCTTTTTGATGTTTGACAAAAACCAAACAAATAAAACCAAACAAATTATTGAGTTAGAACACTAACTCAAATCCCTTACCAATTATCCCAAATTGGTAATCTTAAGTGTTCTTCCCCAAACATTCTCCCCCTTTTTGACTAACATCAAAAAGGTCTTCTCTCCAAGGAGGTTAATGTCTCATGTCCCAATGAGATCTTACAATCTCCCCCTTGGTCTAAAAATATCTAGGATGCCTACCATCTTCCTAGTGATAAGTCCCATATCACTCAAGAGAGGCAATCCTATTCACTCTCCCAATTTCCAAATTGGGTATCAAAAACCCATCAATTTTCCCAAATTGATGATACTCTTCCAATAACTTCTCCTCTTCAAGGAGAAAAATACATCCATCATCCCAAGATGGATACCTCCCCCCAAAGGCTTGCTCCCCCTTGACCATTGCACCAACAATGTCCTTGGGAAGTCCCTAAGCCAATAGAAACTCTAAGCCATTAAAATTAAGGTTAGAAATTCAATATTGAACTTTCCAACACCTTAAAATTGATACAAACCCTAAACAACTCTCCTAATCCATATCCAATGGATTTTCACCCTTTATAATGCTTCTCAAAGCATATCCTAGGGTTAGGAGTGATTAGGGACCTTAACCATAGCTGAAATCGGGTTAAACAACCATAGTTTTCCCAAAATTAGGCTACCAATCGAGTGATTCAGAAATCAGTCGACTGGCATCTCCATCAGTTGACTGCCACCCAGTGGCAGTCAACTGATAACTAAAAAATCTGATTTTCAGTTATCAGAAATGAATTTCAGAAAATCATAAATAATTATACGTAAATCGAAAAATCATGAAAATTCATACGTATAATACCTATGACCAATACAATGGGTGAAAAATGTTTTAAAAATATTTTACCCATAAAATAGCGAAATTGATACAAAATCCGAAAGTGACTAAAAACTTTAAAGTTTAAGCTCACTTTGTATCAATCTTATCAATGGTGATTGCTATCAAAAGATAGACTTCACCAAGGTTTTTCAAAATGATTTTAAAATGTTTTCAAAACCTTATTTTGGATAATATTCCTTGGGCTCTATGTACATGACTTGTACACATGCTCTCCCAATGATCCACATTTGAAATTAGATGAGTTTTAGTCCATCTAGATGCAAAAACTATGCACCTTGAACTCAACTCATATCCTAGCATCTCACATGTATCTAGGGTGTATAAATACACATACATGTCAATTAGATGTGAGATGTGGGTTTTGTTCTCCCTAAACTAGGGTTTCATGCATTTTCCTAAGGCAACTCTACTTGATTCCCTTATAAATGGGACTCCAAGTCATGCCATAGTCCTTAAATCAATTTTAATCAATTTAATGCATGAAATGATCATGGCATAAAGATAGGGATAATTAAGCATGGCCAATGATCATGATGTCATGACATATGATAAAATCTAAAACCACATGACATTTAAAACCTTAATCCTAAAGCATGAACATGACATATAAAATGATTAAAAATAAGGCATGATGTCATGGCATGTTATATGACAATCAAAGCATGGCATATAACATATATAGGTATAGTAATACCCAAATTTTAATATTAATTGCCATTTCATATAATTAATTATATTTTGCCATATTTCTATTTTTCTCCCAAGTGTGCCAAAAACCCAAAATGGCACACTCACCTCTAAACCTAAATTGTGCCAATTTGATCATTTTATCAAACTTCATAATTAATATTGGCACATCCTAAAATCTTTTAGGATTAAAAAAAAAAACTATTTCCAAGGTAACCATGACCTTGAAAATATCCTAAAGTGCCACCTTTGTCATGGTTAGGTTAACTACCCATCCAATCAAGGTTGGCACACCCTAAAACCACCTAGCGTGAATCAATCACGCTCTTAGGAACCCAAAACCGATTTGAGCTCCTAGGGTTAATTAGGTATTCCTTAGGGATAACCTCCCTAGATACCTTTCTAATAACCCTCCTAGGCTTGTTAGCCTTGGTCATTTTGGTCTTACCTAGATTGACTCTAGGGGTAACTCCCCTTGCAACCTTCTTAGTGGCCACCCTAGGTTTCCTAGAAACCCTAGCCACTAGGCACAACCTTTGGTCAACCTTAGGGATGACTTCCCTATTGACCTTGGTCTTCCTAGACCTAATTAGTGTCCCATAGTCAAATGGAACACTATGGTAAGCCACCTTAGGCTTAGGTTTGTGACCCAAACCTTGCTTGCCCTTGGTTGACTTTTGACTCTTAGGTCCTAGGTGTTGACTTTGAGATTTGGACCTAGACTCTTGATCATTTTACCCTTTAAATTGGTTTTGTATATTCCTAAGGGTCTTTTCTAGTTTCTCAAGCCTTGACCTCAAGGCTTGGTTCTCTAATTCTAATTGCCCAATTTTAGAATTTTGATTTAAATCTTGGGCATTTGACCTCTTAGGCATATGCCTAATCCATTTAGGATTGAAGCCTAGGTGCTCTTGCACCTTTCTAATGGTCTCCCTAGGTAAAGATTTTCTAGAGTTATTTGACCTAGGTTTATCCTTAGATAAATTATTTTTAGGGACATTAGTCCCAAATTTCTCCTTACTTTTGAAGTTAATGCTTTTAGCTCCTAAACAAATATATTTATCTCTAGCATGCTTTTCATGGTGAATTGCAAGAGAATTAAAATTTCTAGCATGCTTTTGACTTTTAAAATTGGAAGGTGCATTATTAAAATATACCTTAGGGTTAGCTATAGAAGCTCCCCCTACTTGTAATGCTCCCTTTTGCCCCTTCTTCTCCCCCTTCGGGCATTTACTCCGGTAATGTCCCAGTTGTTGGCATTTGAAGCAAATCACTTGTTCCTTGCTCTTTTGTGTTGAGGCACCGGTTTCCTTGACTTTTGGCACGGGTGGAGTCTTCTTAACCCAGTTAGGACACTTACTCTTGTAGTGTCCTTGCTCCCTACACTCAAAGCATATAATATTATTTTTATTTTGAATTGAGGTGTTTGAGTTACCGATGGTGGTGGAGACCGGAATTGGACTTTGGGCTTCTTCATCTTGACTGGATGTCGAAGCTTCTTCTTCTCGATGTTTCGGTATGAAGATTCTCTCCTCCCCCTCAATCCTTGAGGTGGATGCTTCTTCCACTTCCTCCACCTCTTCCGACCCGGAAGTTGACTCCTCACTTTCTTGTGAGGATGAAGATGATTCTTCTTCGGTCTCCTCTTCTTCCAAGTCTTCTTGGACCGATTCGGGATTGTCGTGGAACTTGATCAACTTGTTCCACAACTCTTTGGCATCCCTATAGCTTCCTAATCTTGACAAAATATCGTTAGGTATCAAATCAATCAACATTTTTGTTACCTTAACGGTTGTCTTGAATTTTTCCCGTTGCTCTTCGGTCCATCTCTTCATCTTGAGGATGTTGCCGTTTTCTCCTCTCGGAGCATCAAAACCTATAGTCACGGCAAACCAATTTTCTATATTCGTCATTAGAAAATATTCCATCCTACCTTTCCAATACGCAAAATGTTTGCGGTTGAAGGAAGGTGGGATGTTGACGTCATCACCCAATCTTTCTTGGAAATCCATATTCTTCCCTCTAGATTCTTGACTCCGGGTTGTTAATCCGTAGAAGAGCCCCGGGCTCTGATACCACTTGTTGGGAATATTGGAACGGCTAGAGGGGGGGTGAATAGCGTAGATGAAATTCGATCGCGTTCGTGTCTACAATTTCGTTAGTGCGCAGCGGAAATAGAAATAATAAAAGAAATAACGAAATAGACAATAAGCTAACACAATGATATAACGTGGTTCGGAACCGCATGGTTCCTACTCCACGGATCGATCTCTAAAGAGCCCTAGTGATGCACACACACTCACTAATGATAAACACTCCTTCTCGACACAAGTCGGAGGCGGAGAAACCCCTTACAATAGATCTTAGAACAGTAAGAATGAAATACAAGCAATATACAATGTAAATACGAAATACAAGTAAAGAAAAGACTTTACAACACTTGTTTTGATTGCTTGAATGCTTGGTTGCTTGCTTGCACTTGGAGACCTGATTTGCACCAACAAATCGCCCCAATAGCCCTCAAGAACCGATCACTTTTTCCTCCATCATGAGCTCCACATATAGCTTCAACCTATGCTGGAAAAAGTCGATCAGTCGACTGATCGAGACCATCAGTCGACTGATGCCACTGTTGTCGTGAGACAACGGCTAGATCCACGCTGGATAAGTCCAACGGATCTACCATCAGTCGACTGATTGTGACCATTAGTCGACTGATGGAGTCCTCACTCGACCCGATCAGTCTCGACTCCGATACATTGCCGAATTCGAGCACCACCGGTGATCACACGATCGATCGCTCGCCATCGATTATTGCCGCCTTTGGCGTCATTTGCTAAACCATAACATGATCAAACCCTAGTTGACTCCTCGGTCCCGGTCGCCACATGGCACCGGTTGGTAGCACACCTCAAACATGAGGTTTTAGCCCAAGTATGGTTCCCCCATACTTGCTAGACTACCCTTAGCCTAGACCTAAGCCTTCTAGCCACCTCCATCAGCCTCACGCCTCTCGGATCCCTCCAAGTCATCCATGACTTGTTCATCCATTGCGCTACCCTTCAGGTGCTTCCATCGGCTATGTCATGCTAACGGTGTCTACACCGCCAAGGCACATTGGACTTACGCCGCCAAGACTCCGCTTGGACTTTACGCCGCCAACCATTGGACTTATGCTGCCAAGACTACCGCTTGGACTTTACGCCGCCAAAATCAATCCCCTTGGACTTCAAATGCCAACCCATGTTGGACTTTCCATGCCAAGACCATGCTTGGACTTTCCTTGCCAACCCATGTTGGACTTCTCAAATGCCAAGACCATGCTTGGACTTTCCCTTGCCAACCCATGTTGGACTTTTACATTGCCAAGACCATGCTTGGACTTTCCCTTGCCAACCCATGTTGGACTTTTCATGCCAAGTACCCATGACTTGGAATTTACCTTGACAATTACATTGTCATATGTTTTTGTCGAAACATCAAAACACATCAAAACATTACTAGAGCCAAACTCGAGTCCTGGTCAATCATGACCTGGGCCGATTGCACCAACAGATGGAAGACCATGGTATTAGCATCCATATTCTCATGCTGCTGCTTTGGTACCTGTGTACCATCACTGAAGTGATGCAACTCGCCCATGTTTCTGATAGACCAACATTTGGTCTGGAGTTGCATCATCCCTAGGACGGTTGGGAAGAGGCTCTTCAAGGACATATGCTAGCTTTTTTGCCTTGAGAACAATTCTCAAGTTTCTAAGCCAGTCCAGGAAGTTTCTAAGCCAGTCCAGGACGTCATGATCAATCGATTTACCTATAAATACAAAACGAGCATATATGAGAAAATGATTTTAAAATGCATCAATATACATTCAAAAATCCCATTCATTTTTCGAATTTCAAAAACCCCAAAATCACTTTGGGAGATCGTAGGTCCATCTCTGAATGGGCTGATATCCATCATAGATATGAACAACCTTGGAGAGAGTCCAACAAGCCATTCATAGCTATGATGGTAGGTATTAAATATACCGATTGCATATCACATATATGCAACTATCACAATGTACTATCAACTAATTGAATGTTCACACATACATCGGGTTGTTAACACATTAACAAGTATGCATCATATGCATAGCACCCAACTTCACCTCCCTTCATATCGACCTTGGAGAGAGTCCAACAAGTTGATGCTCCAAGTTAAAGCCAACCCATTAATCGAGAAATAGTTTTAGTATGGTTAGAGAGCATTCAACCAATTAGCCCAGAATGGAGAGAGTCCAACAACCAAAGCTAATGATTGACCTCTGACTCTTACCATATTAGTATTAAACTATTCCATGGTTTGAACATGTTCGGGTTCGAGCCGGGCTTGGAGAGAGTCCAACAACCCAAACAAGAAACGGAACTCTGGTTCTAACCATATTAATGGAAGATGTAGGCTTTAATATTGAGTAAGAGTTTTTATGTCTCATCCTCTTTTGCATGCAAATAACTATTATCTACATGGCATGACATACATATACATGTCACGACACGCATGGCATAATGATATGCATCTAATGCAATTACATGACATACAATTATGTCATGTACAAAGTTTCCTTATTTGTCATAACTATTTATGGAAATAAAATATGTTTAAGATTTGATTCTCCAAATCAAATCATGATTAAATTAGGAAACAAATTTCTAAATCTAATCACATATTTTATTTGTGGAAAGTGTTGATTAAGGAAAGTTAATTTAGGAAACCAATTTCCTAAGTCATCAAAACTACTTATGGAAATAAAATATTTTAAGATTTGATTTCCCAAATCAAATCATGATTAAATTAGGAAACAAATTTCCAAATATAATCAAATATTTTATTTATGGAAAATATCAATTTCCATAAATACTTCCAACTTTCCAAAAGTAGAAGATTTCCATAAATACTTCTAGACTTTCCAAAATTAAAAATTTCCGTAAATACTTCTAACTTTCCAAAAGTAGAAAATTTCCAAAAATAATATTATGACTATCACAAAATAATTTTACGATTATGTCGAAACACAACCTGGGCTCTGATACCACTGTTGGGTTTCCGACACCGTGGCAAGTGTGTGTTCAAACATGTTTCGTAAACATGTGTACAACGGAAGAAATAAAAATAATAAATCTAATTTATTACAACACACATACCACACGCATGCATAGTACAACATGTGTAGACATAACCGTTGTAGGGATGTATACTGAAAAGTCTATCTTTTGTATGAACATCTTTATTTTGAAATAAGAATCACATGATCATTGTTTGTATATTTTTATGGTTATGCAATATTGTCTAATACTTTACATTGTAGATAACATGGTGTATGGTGTCACACGGGATATCATGTTATCGGCCCCTTGAAAAGTATAAGTAAAGGCTCACAACTGAGATGACTTTGGACAAACCATCGGAATGGTTGTAGTGTGATTTGGTATTGGTTTGTCTTGACCATAGAATCACACTAGTGCACTTTGTGTGTATTGAGCAGGACCGACATAGAGGTGATTCGATTTATTGCTGACTACATAATCGAATCGGATCTCAGATATTATATTGTACATACTCTTAATCCCGATATAATAACTGACACATATACTTAGTACTCATCTCTTTGATTTACCAATGGGCGAGATTTATAGATTAAATCGATAGGCTCGGTAAGTTGGGAGATGATATTATTTATATGGTGTGCCATTAATTATAGGAGGAAACTGTGTCCTATATATTAGGATGATGAGGTCCCCTTGAGGAGCTCATAAGATTCATCATGTAAACTCTGCAGGTGGACTTGGTCCGACATGATGAAAAGGTTGAGTGGTACTACTCATGGAGTTAGATGTTGATTAATTAATGGTCAGTAAATTAATTAATCGACGGACATTCAAGATCTTAAATATGGGAAGAAAATGTAAAAATAATATATGGAGCCCATATTATCATATGGGGGTTGGTGAGGTAGATCAATGATGATCCTTTAGTGGATTGGATCATCATTAGTGGATCGGACTGTATGTGGGCTTGATCCATGGGTGGCCAAGATCCAACTCCTCCTCATGGTCCCTAATGTAGCCTATTAACACCTCATGAAGCTTAGATCCAATGGATAGAAACAAAATTATAAGATCCATAGGTAGAGATTAAATTTCTAAGATCCGACAGTTGAGATTAAATCTCTAGATCCGACGGTTGAGATTAAATCTCTAGAACCAATGGAGGAGATTAAATCATGACTTATCCCTAACTCTATAAAAGGATGGCAAGGGAGTTGGCATGAAGAATATCCATGAGAGCTAGGGTTTTGGGCGGCAAGAGAGCAATCCTAGTTGAGATAGGATTAGGGTTAGGGTTTGGAGGCTTGGGAGGCACCAAATAAGGAAGTTTTTCCTTTCTTCTTCTTCCTTCATTGGCCAGTGTCCAGCAGCTTTTCCAGCCCCTTTCCAACCTTGGCCGGCAGCCAAAGCTTCTCTTCTCCTTCTCCTTAGGTGGTGGAAACAAGATATAGGGCTTTCCCTTGGTGTCTTGGCCGGATACCACCACAAACTCCTCCTCCTAGTTGGTCGGCGGCAAGGATTTTCTTTGTTCCTTGTTGGTTGGTTTTAGGGAGGAGAAGAACCTTGTTTCTATTCTTCCTCTTGCTTTGGAAGAGCAAGGAAGGAAGATTTGCGATCTAGGAGCTTCGACTTTTGGTAGATTGTCCTCCACACGACGTCCAAAAGGAGGAAGGTCATACATTAGAAGATCGAGAGGTATTCCTATTCTTCATTCTCTTTTGTTACTTGCTTATTTTTGTTTTTCAACTATAAGCATGATATAAATCTGTATATGGATAAATAATACTTGGATCCCGAGCATAAACACGAAAACCGGCGATCCGGACATCGTCTATTCCGCGGCTACTCGTAGAAAAGAGGATGGTCGCTTGAACAACGAGTTTGTTCAAGTGACCTCTCTAAACGAATAGCACGACGATGACTTGGTTGTTTGGGCAATCCCTTCTGTCTAGGATTAAATTTTTTAATCCGGGGACATCGAAGGGATCGCCATGATCAAGCGGCCGAGGTGAAGTGTGAAGCGAAGTTTCCCCTCACAGATCAATGAAACCAAACCTTCAATTGGTATCAAAGCCAAGGTTTCCGATTTTGTGTGTTTAGGATTCGGTTAATTTTTATGCACTTTTCATATATTATATGTGCTGGATAATAGTAAGATATGCGTAGTTTAACTCTTTGGTTGCAGGCATAAGATCCGACTATTATGGCCATATGTGTGTATGTGATTGTATGTGTGTAAATATTTATTTTGTTGAATCCTCGGGGTTGACGAGGCTAGTATTTTGTTTTTGTAAATTAAATATGACATTGTTTAGCCACTCTTTATTTTATTTTACTTTAGATCTAGATTTCATGTACACTCCCTCGTGGAGTATAGGATCAATGGATGTAAATTAAAATAGGTTTTAGTCTCGGCTCGGATCTCTGGATGGCTCGTACATGGCGTAGGAGGAGAGGACGAGATGGCGATGCGACGGGAGACATATTGAAGACAAAAGCCATAATAGTTGGAAAATAATTTATTTTTCATATTTATTGCTTTTTGTTTGATATGCATGTCGTAGGCTAAGAAAATTCCTCATTTTCAAATTACTAAGTGGGAGAGGGAAATTTTTTTAAATTTCCCACGGCCTTCATTACGATTTGACAAGTGATGCAAACAAACTTGCGCGTCGGCTCTGAGTGCCTTCCTCCATATCGGATGGGTTTATTTGCGGATCACAAGGTCAAATATGGTTATAGGGAATTATCAAAGAGCATGTGTACTTCCCCATCGGAAGGCACATAACCCGAGATAATTACCTTGATACCGAGTAATGGTGAACACTTAGATACAAATATAAGTATCCTCCCCATTGGAGTCACTGCCTTTATTTGTAAGGCCAAAGAGGAACCAACTATTAATTTTACTTGTCAAAAAGTTAGGTTGACAAGATAGCAAAATTAATGGGTAAAACCTCCTCTTACAAATGTAGAATTCGTATACGTCCACACTATCGTGGCATACGATATTCTCGGTGTTTTGAGGTGTTAGTTGATTTTAAAATTTTATTGTTTGAGGAATCAATAATTTTTTGAAATCTAATGTTTTGATTTATGTGATTCTTAGGTTTTCTTTCAAAATGACTTTCAACCCACTTGCTGTGATACTGAAAGAGAACAAACTTACTGGACCCAACTACGTTGATTGGAAGAGGAATCTAGATATTGTCTTGACTGCTGAGGAATACAAATATGTACTCCTCGAAGAGTGTCCTCCCAAGCCTATAGATGATTCTGGGGAAAAGGAGAGAGAGAGCTATAGGAAGTGGATTAAGGCCGATGAGATGGCGCGGTGTTATATTTTGGCATCTATGTCAAATGTACTCCAACATCAGCATCAAGTCATGCCCACTGCTTATGATATGATGCTCAATCTCAAGGAGCTTTTTGAACACCAAAATCGGGCTACGAGGCAAGAAGCCATGAGAAACTTGATGACGACCACCATGATCGAGGGAACACCCGTGAGAGATCATGTTCTCAAGATGATGGCTCATTTGAATGAGCTGGAGGTCCTTGGAGCTGAGATCGATGGGAAAACCCAAGTTGATATCATACTCCAGTCTCCATCTAGGAGTTTTGAGCAGTTTTGCCTGAACTACAACATGAACAAGAGGTTGTATTCATTGGCGGAAATTCTGACAGAACTCTAGGCGGCAGAGGGGCTATTTCGTCAGAGTGCGCAGGCACATGCCATGGTGACCCAAAAGGTTTCTACTTCTAAGCCGAAAGGCAAGAAGAAGAAGAAACAAACTGGGGCAAAGGCGACGGGAGGTACTCAGGGAGGAGTGAAGAAACCGAAAGGCAAGTGCTTCACTTGTAAGCATACTGGACACTGGAAGAAGGACTGCCCCAACCGCAAGCAGAACAAAGGTATATCTTTTGGTCTAGTCGTTGAAACATGTTTAGCGGTGTTATCTACTGGCACCTGGTATATAGATACGGGAGCCACTGATCATGTCTGCAATACTTTGCAGGGGTTCCAGGAAACCGGACGACTGGATGAGGGGGAGATTACCATGTACTTGGGCGATGCCACTAAAGTGGCGGCAGTTGCAGTGGGAGACGTTCATTTATCATTTGAAAAAAATAAACTTTTGATTCTTAAGAATTGCCTTTATGTACCATTGTTTAGAAAGAATTTAATTTTAGTTTCTAAATTGTTTATGGATGGATATTCTATTTCTTTTAATGACACAGTTGTTATAAGAAGAGATAGGGACATTATCTGTTCGGGTACATTAATAAGAAATTTGTACACACTTGAACCAAAACCTCCCACGATGCATATCGAAATTAATAACTCATCTTCTAATTCCAAT
Organism: Wurfbainia villosa; assembly: GCA_025175895.1. NCBI lineage: Eukaryota > Viridiplantae > Streptophyta > Magnoliopsida > Zingiberales > Zingiberaceae > Wurfbainia > Wurfbainia villosa. The sequence goes on along the minus strand of CM046000.1, from coordinate 26,549,180 downwards.
AAGAGAAAAGAACCTTCGAAAATGAACCAAACATATCTTTGGCATCTTAGGATTGGTCACATTAACCTAAGCAGAATTCAAAGGTTGATAGCTGATGGACCTTTGGGTTCATTAGTAGTGGAGGATCTCCCAACCTATGAATCTTTCTTGGAGGGTAAGATGACCAAGAGGCCTTTTAAAGCCAAGGGGTATAGAGCTAAAGATGTGTTAGAATTGGTTCATTCTGATTTGTGTGGTCCTATGTCTATCCAGGCTAGAGGTGGTTTCGAGTAATTTGTCTCTTTTATAGATGATTACTCGAGATATGGATATATTTACCTGATGCGCCACAAGTCTGAATGCTTTGACAAGTTCAAAGAATTCAAGGTTGATGTGGAGAAACGTCAAGGTAAAATTATCAAGACACTATGATCTGATCGTGGTGGTGAGTACCTCTTAGGAGAGTTTAGGAACTACTTATCAGAGGCTAGGATTCAATCCCAATTGACTGCACCTGGCACACCCCAGCAGAATGGTGTAGCAGAGCGAAGGAATAGGACTCTTATGGAGATGGTTAAATCGATGATGAGTTATTCTGAGTTGCCAGATTCATTCTAGGGATATGCTCTAGATACGGTTGTGTACATTCCGAACTTGGTCCCATCTAAATCAGTGTCTTCTACTCCTACAGAATTATGGACTGAGCAAAAGCCTAGTCTAAGACATATTCGGATATGGGGGAGTCCAGCATATGTGCTGAAGGCAGATGCTGGTAAGTTGGAACCTCGTACAGAAGTACGTATGTTCGTTGGCTATCCCAGGGGAACGAAGGGTGGATTATTTTATAGTCCTAGAGATCAAAGGGTGATCGTTAGCATGAATGCCAGATTTCTAGAGGAAGACTATGTGATGAGCCACAAGCCCAAGAGTAAAATCGTTCTAGAGGAGTTAAAAGGGGAAGTCACTTCTTTAGTACCACCGGTACAAGAGGATATACCACATGTCACTGCACCGCGTGTCACAGAGGATACACAAGTGATACCTCATCGTAGTGGGAGGGTTGTGAGATAGCCTGATAGATTCATGTTCTTGGGAGAATCTTCTGATTTGGTCCCTGGCGAACATGAACCTGATCCCTGGACATATGACGAGGCAATCCAAGATAAAGATGCACTATCTTGGCAAAGTGCAATGAATGCTGAGATTGAATCTATGGATTCAAATCAGGTCTGGGAGCTAGTAGAACCACCCGATGGTGTAAAAACCATTGGATGCAAGTGGATCTACAAAAGAAAGAGAGGAATAGATGGGAAGGTTGAGACCTTCAAAGCGAGGCTTGTTGCGAAGGGGTATACTCAGAAAGAGTGTATCGATTATGAGGAGACCTTTTCGTCGGTAGCCATGCTTAAGTCTATCCAGATTCTCTTATGCATAACATCTCATATGGATTATGAGGTGTGGCAGATGGATGTCAAGACAGCTTTCCTTAATGGAAGTCTTAAGGAAAACATCTACATGAAGCAACCAGAGGGATTCATTGCTAAAGGCAAAGAGCATCTTGTGTGTAAGCTTAATCGGTCCATTTATGGATTGAAGCAAGCTACGAGATCTTGGAACATCCGCTTTGATGAGGTAATCCAGTCTTATGGATTTATTCAAAGTCCGGATGAGTCTTTTGTATACAAGAGATGTGACGGAAACGTAGTGGTATTTCTTGTACTATACGTAGATGACATTTTGTTGATTGACAACAATATCAAGATGTTATCGGACGTAAGGGTATTGTTGTCCAAACAGTTTGATATGAAGGACTTGGGAGAAGTGGGACACATCCTTGGGATCAAGGTTAATAGGGATCGTAAGAAAAGGATGTTGTGCTTATCCCAAGCTTCATACATAGACACGATTATGGAGCATTTTAGCATGTAAAACTCCAAGAAGGGTTTTCTACCTTTTAGGCATGGAGTTTCTTTATCTAAGGAGATGTGTCCTAGATCATCTGAGGAGATAGAGGAGATGAAGGCGGTTCTTTATGCTTCAGCAGTAGGAAGCCTCATGTATGCGTTGCTCTGTACGAGACTAGATATCTGCTTTGCCGTGGGCATGGTCAGCAGATATCAGAGTAATCTAGGACAGGGACATTGGACTGTGGTAAAGCATATATTGAAGTATCTGAGAAGGACTAGGGATTATATGCTGGTTTACCGGGCAGACCAATTACTCCCTGTGGGTTACACGGATTCCGACTTCCAATCTGATAGGGATAACAGTAAGTCTACCTTAGATTTTGTGTTTACTTTGGGAGGTGGAACCATTGTATGGAGGAGTGTCAAGCAGAAGTGTGTGACGGACTCCACCATGGAAGCTGAGTATGTGGCGGCCTCTGAGGCGACCAAAGAAGCTGTATGGATCAGGAACTTCCTGATGGACTTGGATGTGATTCCTGGTTTGCCCAGAACTATCACAATTTATTGTGATAATAGTGGTGCAGTTGCAAACTCGAAGGAACCACGAGCCCATAAGGCAAGTAAGCACATAGAGCGCAAGTACCACCTGATACGAGAAATCGTAAAGAGAGGAGAAGTTACTGTGGCCAAGATTGCATCGGAGGATAACCTGACAGATCCTTTCACTAAGGCCCTTCCGACGAGAGCTTTTGATAGGCATGTGGAGGGAATGGGGATCAGATGTATGGCAGTTTAAGGACATCATAGTCTTTTAGTATAAGTGGGAGATTGTAGGGATGTATACTGAAAAGTCTATCTTTTGTATGAACATCTTTATTTTGAAATAAGAATCACATGATCATTGTTTGTATATTTTTATGGTTATGCAATATTGTCTAATACTTTACATTGTAGATAACATGATGTGTGGTGTCACACGGGATATGATGTTATCGGCCCCTTGAAAAGTATAAGTAAAGGCTCACAACCGAGATGACTTTGGACAAACCATTGGAATGGTTGTAGTGTGATTTGGTATTGGTTTGTCTTGACCATAGAATCACACTAGTGCACTTTGTGTGTATTGAGCAGGACCGACATAGAGGTGATTCTATTTATTGTTGACTACATAATCGAATCGGACCTCAGATATTATATTGTACATACTCTTAATCCCGATATAATAACGGACACATATACTTAGTACTCATCTCTTTGATTTACCAATGGGCGAGATTTATAGATTAAATCGATAGGCTCGGTAAGTTGGGAGATGATATTATTTATATGGTGTGTCGTTGATTATAGGAGGAAACCGTGTCCTATATATTAGGATGATGATGTCCCCTTGAGGAGCACATAAGGTTCATCATGTAAACTCTGCAGGTTGACTTGGTCCGACATGATGAAAAGGTTGAGTGGTACTACTCATGGAGTTAGATGTTGATTAATTAATGGTCAATAAATTAATTAATCGATGGACATTCGAGATCTTAAACACGGGGAGAAAATGTACAAATAATATATGGAGCCCATATTATCATATGGGGGTTGATGAGGTAGATCAATGATGATCCTTTAGTGGATTGGATCATCATTAGTGGATCGGACTTTATGTGGGCTTGATCCATGGGTGGCCAAGATCCAACTCCTCCTCATGGTCCCTAATGTAGCCTATTAACACCTCATGAAGCTTAGATCCAATGGATAGAAACAAAATTCTAAGATCCATAGGTAGAGATTAAATCTCTAAGATCCGACGGTTAAGATTAAATCTCTAGATCTGATGGTTGAGATTAAATCCCTAGAATCAATGGAGGAGATTAAATCATGACTTATCCCTAACTCTATAAAAGGAGGTCAAGGGACATGGCATGAAGAATATCCATGTGAGCTAGGGTTTTGGGCGGCAAGAGAGCAATCCTAGTTGAGATAGGATTAGGGTTAGGGTTTGGAGGCTTGGGCGGCACCAAATAAGGAAGTTTTTCCTTTCTTCTTCTTCCTTCATTGGCCGATGTCCAGCAGCTTTCCCAGCCCCTTTCCAACCTTGGCCGGCGGCCAAAGATTCTCTTCTCCTTCTCCTTAGGTGGTGGAAACAAGATATAGGGCTTTCCCTTGGTGTCTTGGTCGGATTCCACCAAAAAGTCCTCCTCCTAGTTGGCCGACGGCAAGGACTTTTGGTAGATCGTCGCCCACACGACGTCCAAAAGGAGGAAGGCCATACATTAGAAGATCGAGAGGTATACCTGTTCTTCATTCTCTTTTGTTATTTGCTTGTTTTTGTTTTTTTAACTATAAGCATGATATAAATCTGTATATGGCTAAATAATACTTGGATCCCGAGCATAAACACGAAAATCAGCGATCCGGACATCTTCTATTCCGCAGCTACTCGTAGAATAGAGGATGGTCGCTTGAACAATGAGTTTGTTCAAGTGACCTCTCTAAAAAAATAGCACGACGATGACTTGGTTGTTTGGGCAATCCCTTTTGTCTAGGATTAAATTTTTTAATTCGGGGACATCGAAGGGATCGCCATGATCAAGCGGCCGAGGTGAAGTGGGAAGCGAAGTTTCCCCTCACGGATCAATGAAACCAAAACTTCAACCGTAAATTCAAATTTTGCAATAAAAGGAAATTTATACTACGTATACCTAACGTATCACGTGTAGCGGGAAAGGCATCAACCGGAACGATCCTCACTAGAATCGTCTCTATCCGTATCCACGCCGAGTATCTTCGGGATGACTTCACAAAGTCACGAGCCTCGTCTTCGTACAGGTTACTAGCCTCGTGTTGAAGACGATGTGATCGAGAGAAGATCATGATCTGAATCAAAATTTGGATCCAAAACAAGTCCTCAAAAACTCGATTTTCCGTAGAGGTATTCATCAACCGTTTGACGAATCCTTCGTCCTCCACCTATGAGGATTACCGAAGATCGGATCCTCAGTAAGGAAGCCACTGTCGGAGCTCCAAACGTCATCCAAACGATGTTCCAACATGGAGTAAACAAGCTGTTTAGAAAACTGGACAGCTTTTGTGGAGGAATATGGGCAGGCCAAATAAGGAAGGTTGAAGCTCACCTTGTCGCCGGACCAAAAGAAGATCACCAGAGCTCCTCCGGCAGCAGCTCGACACCGGCAAGAGGAGAGGACGGCAGCTGCTGGATGTCGGCAAGGGGCTTTGGGCGGTGGTGGGCGGTGGCAAGAAGTTGGCGCCGACCACTTGGAGAAGAGGGAGAGGGTGGGCGGCAACTTTAGGGTTGCAAGGATTAGGGCTTAACAAAACCCTTAAGCTCTATTTTATAGAAAACAAATTCTCTTAATGGTTATCAGATCATAACCAAAAGCCCGTTAACCCACTCCATTAATTTAAGTTAAAATAAACCAAACCATGATGGTTTATTTTAAGTTAAAACGAACCGAACCAACTTTAGTTCATTCGTTTAAAACAAACCAAACCCCTTTGGTTTATTCTCCTCCATTGGATTAGAACCAAACCAATTTGGTTCATCCATCATGTCTTCATAAGACATGGCCCATCCACGCTTCCATTGTGACTGAAACGATTTCATACTCGCTCCATGTTTGGTCCAACCAAACCTAGTTTCTCTCGGTCTGAGAATCTCATTCTCAAGCTCATTTTAAATCCTTCAGATTATGCTCGTTGTGTGTGTGACCAAATAGGTTCTCGATTTATGTTGGTCGTCTATAATTAACCATTAATTATAGAACGATCATGAGTGGCACCTAGTAGTACATCATGATCCCCAATTAACCGAAAATATCAACGGTTGATCCAGAACTATTTCTGAAACCCTTCAGCAGCTCGAATGAATCGTGCCCCATTCCCTTCACTCATCTTATACCCACTTGGTTCAGGACATGGTCTATAGTGTCAGTCCCCACTAGGTTGACTACGTCACACCTAACCCAAGTATCATTTCCTCGTCCTACGGATTCTAGTTACTGCACATGTATCGAAGAGTACCTTACTCTAAATATGTAATGCTTTGGCCAAAGACTTTAGTAACAATCCGACGAGAGACCATGGGTATACATCTCCTCGCAAGGAGTGGTGAATCCTTTATAGGCTATTCAAATGCCTTCGATCACTTCGACTTATACCCAATCATCCTGAGTCCACATCTCCTCAGAGATGCTTGCTTAAGATGTCAAAGCATAAGTCTTTATGATCAAGATGACTTGAATACCGCAAGTCAAAGGAACATCACACTTAAGCTGCAGTAAGAACTTCATTGACATATCTATATATGCAGAGAACCATATGAAGTCTTACGGCTAGTCACTCCAATGAACTAGTTATCATAACTAGCATCCATGATTAACTTCGGACATCATAATGTCTCCAGCCAGTGAGAATCAGCTGCTTGGATACACCAAGGAGTATACCTCGTGCTAGTCTCGACAGAATCGATGGTGTCCAAATCCATCAATTCATCGACTAGGGATAATTCCGATACATCACAATTACACATGTAGAGATACTCACTAGTTGTGATCCAATCACAAATTCTCTCATGCTGTGAATCGTGTCGTGGACATTCAGTAAATGAGTTTAAAATCTAATCAAATACATAAAAACATGTATACTCAAATTGTGAATCTTCATTTATCATATAAATGGTTCAAACATAAGGCAATTGCCTTAGGACATCTCTCATATATTACTAACAGGGGGTATCTCGGAGGATAAGAAGTAGCAATGGGAAGTTGAGGGTAGTTAGTTTAATATAACCACATTTATTCTTATATTTTATTTAAATTAATATGTGGCAGGAGATATTTTGAGTGGAAAAATGGTTACAAAGACAACTGATGTGAGCAAAATATATAGGGTTTTAGGAGTAGTTTTCGCTCACATCCCACTCATTTTATGTTGGTTTCATGCATATTTTACTTTGTTTTCCATGTATTTTCTATTTTCTAGTTTGGAGATCTTCTCTGTATATTTTTGTGTGCAGGATGGCATTTCGTGGGGATAACGGTGCACTTTTGGAGCAAAAAGAAGACATTTGGCAGCTGGACGTAGAAGGGAATACGACCAGGGCATGTGCCTATCTCTCTTCCAAGATCCGAGTTGATTCCAAGAGAAAATCTCTCTTTATCTCATTTTTAACCTTCTTTGGTATCAGATTTAGCAATCTACAAGAAGGGGGAGGGAGATCTCAGTAGGTCGAAGAAGTTAACACCACCAAATTGGCACCGTATGTGGGAAATTGAACAAAAAGTCATGATGGTAAACACTAAGAGGACGCAGAAAGAGCCGATGGAGGAGGAGAAATCTATGTCAAACACTTCTAAGGGACACACCAGCAAAAGGTGCGTCGACCCCTTGTATAGGGAGGATCTTATGGTGATAATGGCCGAAATGATGGATCAAATATCACAGAGAGCCACCCCAAAGAAAATTATGGAAAATGTTGTATCTAGTGACAATTCTAAGGTAAAGGTAGTTAAAGTTTCTTTACCAAAGAAAGCCTCCTCCCATGTTTGTAAGCCAGTCAAAGTTAAAGGGAAGTGTATTTCTCCCCTCGAGAATATACAACCTAGAGGGGATGTACCTGTTGTAAGCACCCTTGTGAAGATAGGAGACTTGAATCCCTTTACTGAGGGTATTTTAAATGAAAAATTACCTCGACATTTCTAAATGCCTCAAATGCCTGAATATACTAGTTTTTCTGATCCTAAGGATCATTTAAGTAGATTTGAGAACTCCGCCTTGTTATTGTAGGGATCTGGTGCGAAAAACAATCGCATAAAGTAGCAAAAACATTGGATCCATGTGTATACATAAAACTAATCATTCTTACAACTACATCTAGTTGAGAGATTACCCTTGATGCATAGTCCTTTTGCAATCCCCGCATTAACTTTTCTTCGAAGGATCTCAGCACGATCAGGATGGTCACGCCTCTATGGTATCCACACGAACACTCTCTTTTGGAGAAAAGAGTTGTGCTAGCAACCCACTCAAGGTTTTCCCAAAAACTTGAGCAATAGGTTTCGGCCAAGAAGAAGAGGGAGAAGAAGAACAAAAGGAAATCTCTACAAAGCATCATGATCCAAAGCCCCTTTTTTATATTCATCCTATTAATATAAAAGGTTTTTGCATCCTTTTGTATTCCCTCTTCAATGCATGATTAATCCACATTAATCATGCATGATAAGAGGTTTCGTCCAACCTTTGGTTTTTCCTCTTCCATGCATGATTAATTCACATTAATCATGCATGATGAATTCATGATGAATCCATAATCCTTCATCTTCTTCAATTGATTTGATTTGAGTCTAACTCAAATTAATCCAACTTGAGTCTAACTCAAGTTTCGGCCCAATGAATGAGTCTAACTCAGTGAATCCAATTCAATAGCCTAATGGTTCATTTAGTCAAACTAAAATGAACCCCATCTCCAAAATAATATGTTCTTAGTGTGTGACCTAATAGGTTCTTGTAACGTTGGCAATGTCTCTAAAACCTCTTTTAGAAACACAAGCAATGAGTGACATCTAGCAATGCATCATTGATACCCAAGTGACGAGAATGTCGAGATCCGACATCACCTTTCTATGACTATTATCTTGTATGACTCAATCCTTCTATCCTTGATATCTAGATTGATCAATGAGGCATATCTCATGTCATCCTCTTATCAATCTTTGTGTTTCTTGATCCCCAAGTAGACTACCCCAATCAAATGAGCTCAATATCTCATATTGACTTATTTGAGCATGACCATGCATTTTAGTAGTCCAACTTTATAAAGGGGCCCATAGATTTCAATTTCGTCATATGGAAGGGATAGATCTCATCTACATCACTCACATCCCTCCGTATAATTCATTGCATATCCAGTGATCGACTTTATAGTCCACCTTGTTACAGGTGATGTTTGACAATACCAAAGTATACAACTCCTTATGTAAGAAATCGTAGTGATTTCAGGTCTAAGGACTATTCATACCATTAGTCACTATGAGAATGTTTATGACACTCATATGACGATCCATGAAACACTCTCATAGCGGGTCAATTCAGTACATATTCTCTAATATATACCCATGTGTCAACTTGATATCCTATATCCATGACTTGTGAGATTAAGTAATCAGTTGACCTACATACTAGTCTCAACGTATTAATATTATCCTTGTATATTAATACTTGACTAGGAACAGTTATGAGTAGTGTTCTATATATCTATAATATCCCACTATCAAGTCACCAACTTGATATGTCGTAGACTAGAACCAACTACACTAGGATATTATTATATTTATTCAAATGACACATCAATGAAGTAAATATAATAATCTTAAACATTGCCTTTATTATGAAATATGATACAAAAGTTCCCTTACCAATCATCTCATAATTGGCACTTAGGGCTAATACTAACAGTTGTATCGTTATACTGATGGGGTTAAGTGTCGAGTATTCCTTACTACCTTAGTAGGACCGGCACAACAATGGTTTAGCGATTTAAAGGCACATAGTATTGCATCATTCAAGGATTTTTTAGTATTATTTTTAAGGTATTTTTCTAGTTCTAAAAAAAATTTGCCTCGACCACTAAGTCTTTTAAATCTAAAGCAGAGAGAGCAGGAAAGTTTGTGGCAATATATGTAGAGATTTACACAGTCTGCTTGGGAAATTCCTGCCATGGAGCCCGGTATGATGGTGGGAGCTTTTACTCAAGGCTCAAAGAAGGGGATTTCTTTAAATCCTTGTCTAAAAAGCCTTATATAAGCTTTGATGATCTATTATCCCTGGCTAAAAAGTTTATTAATCTGGAAGATGCTCAGAGGTCTCGGCAAACCTCTCAGGATTTCAGAATTGTAGAAATGCCAGAAAGGAGGATTGAATGGGTAGGACTTGCTCGGCCTTCAGAGAATATATCTTTATATGCTCCTCAATTGCAATTAATATTACCAAATGGTCAGAGAAAGGAGGTGGGATTTTATCTTTTTCTGAATATATCAACCTATTTCATCAGTGACTTCAGGGAATTTATGGTTATCTTTTCTTATAGAGATTTTGAGTTGATTAAGATGGTCACTGCCTTGATTTGGATATTTCATGAGAATGTTTTTATATTTTTTGATTAATATTTCTTTTCCATTTATAACACTTAGCATGTATAAAAGGAGGATTCATGATTATTTATAAAAGCTAACTAAAAATATAGGCAGGAATATCTTTATTTACAAAGAACTAGAGGGAGAAGAATCTACGGAGTAATCTCCTCCTGAGAAGGGTGGTGGAGCTATCAGCTAGAGATTAACTGGAGGAAGAGGGGGGATTGGTTGGGGATGTGGTTGGGGTGTTGGAGGATGCCATATCCGATTGCTGAATGAAGGAAAGGTAGAGCAGAAGGATCCTGGGGGGCCAGAAGGCGCTGCATTGGGAGGACCCATGAGGAGTAGGGGCAGTATGCAGAGGTTATCATAGAGCGAGTCTCTGATTCAGTAGTGGAATTTGTAGAAGAGCTTATAAAAATAGGGCGTTAAGGGGAAGCCATGGGTGGAGGAAAGCAAGGATGGGAAATAAGGATATGGAGTTTGGATTTTATAGAAGATCAAGGGAGAAGACGAAGGGAAAATGTAAGTTTCCGAGGATTAAAGTTGTTACCAAGGGGATTAAGGAATTAAAATGGGAAGTTGAAGAGTCATCCTATTTTAATAAGAAAAGAGAGGAGGTTGATTGAGAGGTTCCAGGTAGTTGTAAGGTTAGAGGGGAATATGGGCCTGTTATTACCCCTTGTAAGGGTTGGTACTGGTGTAGTGTTGTTTATGGAAGTTGGAGATTTACTTGAGCAGTGGCTTGTATCCCAATCGGTAATAAGATTGCTCGGCATGGGGAATTATACTTGAGAAAGGGATATCGGTTTGGGTGATATAGGTAATAGAAATTTTGTAGTTCTTTGTGTTCTTCCAGGTGGAGGACTTAATATTATGGAGAAGAATTGTTTGAAAAATGCAAAGAATTCGAGGGGGAGAGGGGCTTTTCTCAAATGGATGGTTGAATGGGAGCTAGAGCTTGTTTCTTAAAGAGGGCACTCGACGAAGATTCGTAGTAAAGTCTTGGAATGTGTATCACTTGTGTCCTTATTTTAGTGGATAAAATATTGTAACATGTATGTTTTATTTTGTTTTGCTTTTAAGTAGTACAATGTGGTGAAAAGGTCATGTATTGTATTGCAAATGTTATGATAAATACAAGTTACATTTTCTCAGTATTAGAAGGGAAAGGAAAAGACAGTAAGTCAGGGGGAGTGCGGTCAATGGTATTGCCTATGTCTAAAAAGTTGGTGGAGTGAGCTGGAGGAGGATATCCAGCTGCCTTGAATTGGTTGATGTAGTCTTGGAAGCCCCATTGAAGGAAAGCATAGCCTCTATCTAAAAACATGTCATTGATGGTAGCTGAAGTCTAGGAGTTTTCATGGGATGTGCTGGTTTTTTTTTTAGAGTGGTTGGGCTTTTAAAATATCTAAAGTGTTCTCCAAGTAAGAGGTCTAAAAATGAAGGGCAGATAATTCTGCTTGGTTATCTTGTACCTTTATATAGGAAGCTTGTAGTTCTCGTTCAAGTCTTTGATAGGCTTGTTGTAATGCCAACCCTCTGGTTTGACATTCTCGTAATTCTCTTTTTAAGTTATTAGTATATTGTGTCCACTGATTGTTTAATTGAGTAATGATTGTAAAACCATGGAGAAATAGATGTCAGTATTGATAAAAATAAGTAAAAGGAAGTGTATGCTGACCTCGTTAATGCTGGATGTTAAGGAGTCTGGCAAGTCAGGTATTGAGAAGGAAGAGATAGGAGTTGGTGGAGTTTGATGAGGGGGTAAGGGTTGAATGGAAAGTGTTGGTTGGTAGGGATGAAGTTCAATGGGATTTATATGGGAAGGTGGTGGAATATGCTCTGTGGCTTGTAGTAATAATGATTCTGGAAAAAGATAAGTAAAAATTTACACATGTCATAATAGGTAATGCGGATATATAGGTAGATGGAGATGTTACCAAGTGTGCCAGTCGACTGCAGTGGGTAATTGGCTCTAATCAATGATAGTGCTGATCTGGTTAATAACTGGTGTAAGTTAAAGCATTCTTCTGATAGTGATAATGACATTATTTGGTATTCTTCATTATCTCGATAAGAGCCTAAGGATGGATGGGGAGGGAGAGTAGTTAACCATGCAGAGGAGAAAGGAAAAGGAGAGGGAGAGTGCACAAAAAAGAAATGCTCCTTCCATCCTTTGTGTGAAGAGGGAATACCGGTACAAAATTAAAAAACCGATCTGGCTTGGAAGTAAAATATGCCTATTTTTGAGGTTTTTGCTTGGAAAAAGAAGTGAAAGAGGAAGGTTGAGGGGGTAATGGATAGGAATAAGGTGATAAGATAAAATCCTAGAATGAAGCAGAAGGAGTTAGGACTTAATTGATTTAAGGGGATAGTGAAATATTCAAAAACCTCTAAGTGGAAAGGATGAAGCGGAAAGAATAGACCAGCCTCTACTTGTTCTAGGAAGAAGGCCTTGGTCCATCCAGGAGGCAGGTGGGGGTGTTCTGTGGAGTTAGCAACAACAAGGTGGTAGCCATAGGGTAGTTGTAGGCGAGAAGAAAGGGTTTGGCAATGCTCGCCTGTCATCTTGGAGCGTGTGGAAGCAAACCAGGGACGAGGAATTGAGGAAAGGGGTTGCATTTTTTGAAGGGGTAGTTGGGGGTTGATCTTGAGGGAGTGTCTGTTCAAGTTTGAAGAGGAAGGGATTGTTTTTATATTTATAGAGGAAAGAGGGGCTAGAAAGGGGGGAAATAACAACTTTTCCAACTCAGTTTTGAAAAGTGAGGTTATGGAGTTACATGGCATAACTTTGTTAGGGTGTAAATGGTGGGGGGAGGGGGGGGGGTAGGTAAAGAATTCAGTTTTTAATATGGTAAGATTGGGGTATAACAGTTTCTATTAGAAGATGAGTGAAGGAAGTTACTGTTGAACGACAAATGAGAGGAATTGGGATGAGCAGAGGAAGTACGGAGTTGTTTCCTTGATTTTGATTTGTTATGCCTAAGTGTGCCAGTTTGTTGAATTGATGGTTTTCTATTTGGTGTATCCATACAGGCAAGGTGGAAACAAATAGTATAATTGGTATGGTTGCTACCCCAGGAGGTTGTTTGTATGTTGTTGTTACTTATTACTTCTTCTTTTATATATAACACCTGATGTGCATGCGCAGAATATACTTCTCTTTATACATTGGTTGAGTGTACAGATAGTATGGGGAGAAGATTGTTGTTAATAAAGAGGATTAATAAACCTGTGCAGGGTAGCGTAAAATGATAGACATAGTATGAAAGGTTAAACATTCATTGCGAGTAAGTTTAGAAATAGACAAGCGTAGTAAAGACAGTTTCTCAGTATTTACAAATTTTAGTTACAAGAATATAGTTACTTCTTGGAATCAGTTTCCAAGTCAATGTTAAATGCCTCCGAAGGAAATTTCTTGTAAGCTTCTTCAATATTTAGATCATAGTTGGGCAGACTAGGTTTGAAGTACTTTTTCTCGTCAGTTGCTTGCAGTGCACCTTCGAATCCTCTTTGAAAATACCTACTAAACTTTTTGGTTGTTCTAGTGAGGTGATGTGAGCAAAACATATAAGGTTTTAGGAGTAGTTTTCGCTCACATCTTGTTACATTTTGTGTTAGTTTCATGCATATGTCACTCTATTTTGCATGCATTTCCTATTTTCTGGTTCGGAGTTCTGCTCTTTGTACTTTTGTCTATAGGATAGCATTTCATGGGAAAATGACACATTTTTGGAGCAAAATGGAGTAATTTGTGGAGCACGGACCTTAGGGAACATGCACTGGCCAGGTCCCAAGACTTGGGCATGTTTATGAAGCGAAACGAATCAAAACGGAGGCTCCAACAAAACACATGGCCAAGCCGTGTGAAAACACACGGTCGTGTCTTTTTTCCAGCTCAATTTCTAGCCGAGATTTCACCTGATTTCCAGCCTTGCACATGGGCAGGCCATGTGAAATTCACACGGTCGTGTGGCGGCGCCACGAATTCAAAGAAATAGAGTTTTTCAAGCATTTATGGAATGTCAGAGCCATCTCTATATATAGGAAACTCATCCAAGAGGCGAGGGATCGCGAGGGAGCTGCCCTAGGGCTCCCAAAACCTGGTAGGAGGCATGACAGCTAGGACGGCACGTCAAAGCCCTAAAAAGCTTCGGTAACTCACAGCGGGGAGGAGGAACGCCGCCGGAGGTCCACAACTTGCAATACAATGCCGGAGAGAAGATCACGAAACATTGTATATCTCTATTTCTGTGCTTTATCTTAATTGTATTCGAACTTAAACATGTTTTTTGATTCTTCCTTCATGTTTATGTAGTAGAACTTTCGATTCTAGGATTAGGGAGTAGCTTGTGTACATAGACAACGTTGGTTCACATTAAATTCGGGCCATAAGTTTAATTTGACAATTGGTAGTTGCTCTTTATTATATCTACGTGTATTTGACTTTCTTTCTGCTGTGCTTAGGCGATACGAGGTGGTGACAGCCCTCATAATCTAGATTTAGGAGGTTTGATCAAGGAACCTGGGGGTAAACCTGACCTCCCGTAACTGCGGGGAGAAGGTAGCAGTGGAATCGGAAACGGTCCACCGCAAGGATTGATTTGGCATCCTCGTACCCTCTATCCCATCCTTTTAGGCGAGGATATCTCCCAGTGAATGCGGCGGCTCTGCGGGAGAGTGTATGATGTCCCTTCCCCAAAACCGTAGGTAAACGTTTAAATGACGCCAATTGACAACATTGTTCTGTAGTACACAAGTGAAAACGAAGTCCTAGGATCGCCTTTTAAGACCCCAGCACCCTCTTTTCCTCCTCCGTGTGACATCGCACAGAGTAGTGTCCACCGATAGTCCTCACCAACCGACTTTCTCTTAGAGATCACATCCGAACAATCACAACCACTTAGTGTATTGGTACTTGAATCCCAGTCCCTGTGAGATCGATAATCTTTATTACTTGACGACATCCGTGCACTTGTGGGCGTTGAGCGCGTGTGTGCACTTTGAGTCCACGACGATATCCGTCGCGCGATTTGATGGCGTGCCCGTGTGCATCAAGTTTTTGGCACTGTTGCCGGGGACTGATCGATTTGATATAAAATCGAACTGTGGTAAATTGGATCGGACCTAGGATAGATTTACTTTTCTTGTTTTGTTTTATTTCATTTCATTTCATTTCATTTTAGTTCAGTTTTGTTTATTCAGTTGCTCTTTCCTTATCTATAATTTCTTGTGTATAACGATGCATGTTTTTACTCATAATTATGATCAATTGAATGCTGTAAGTCTTGGTAATATTTTTTGTGAACATTATGGTGAAACTTGGCATACCATTAATGATTGTCCGGATATATTCGAACCTTTGCAATTTGAACAAGAAGATGTCACCTACAATTACAACCAGTGGACACAAGATGATTTCTATTCATATAGTTATGACCCTGGGTACTTAAACCCTCAATATTGTACGCCTAAATCCCAACTTGAGCAGATGATGGAAGATTTCATTCGAACAGAACAAGCGGCTAACGATGAATTCCGATGGCGGCATTCGCAGACAGAGACCCAATATCATTTCCAAAATGAGAACAAGAACTATGAGTCACCATGCAAATTTTATCTAGTACCAAGCCCCCACTTAGAAGCCCCGCTAGATAATTTTAATAGGGAATGCAAAGAGCATAGCCAACAATTTACAGAGATGATGGAACGGGATCTAGCTAGGATTGAAACCAAACGACTAGAAGGTGGCTTTGATGACTAGATTAAACCTAATATGATAGGGACTCACTTTGAGTGAATGGATGAGGAGGATGTAGATGACATTGGAAGTAGAGAAGGACAATCTATTCAATCACCACTAGAAGGAGAACTTGAGGATTATATAATTGATACTTTAATCGAGGAATGCATTGCTTCAATCAAAACACCTCCTAACCTCAAGGGTCTAGAAGAGCTTGCCTTAACCCTCACCAAAACTTTAGTTACCAATAACAAAGCCAACCTAGTGATTTGTAATGATAAAATTCATTCGACATGATAGAATCTGCTAATAAATCTTTTGGTGAGGATATTTGTGGTGAGTTAAATTATTTACAGCATTTAGAATATAATGATCAAACTATTGATGATTCGTTAAGACTAAGCATGTTAAACCTCGAGTCAAGGAAATCAGCACCCAAGTATCTTGCCCCTCCACAAGGAAGATTTAAAAGATATAGTAATGGAGGACCAAAAGGCAAGAAACGAAAGGTGAGAAAATATATGGCCCCTCCACAAGCAAGATTTAAGGGATATAGCAATGGAGGACCACCAAGAAAGAGGTATAAAGTGAGCAAGTATCTTGCTCCCCCACGAGCAAGATTCAAATGGCTTAAATGAAACGTAGGAATAAGGTCGAGCTAAAAGACCTTAAATAAAACACTTCTTGGGAGGCAACCCAAGTTTAGTCTTTAGATTTCCCTTTGATTGTATTGCATGCATTTAGTTAATTCGAACTTTGATTTATGGTATTTAGCATTTGTAGGTAAGGAAAGAACTTGCTAGGTAAAAACAAAAGTCATTTTAAGTTTATGCGGTGAAGTGAGTGAGAGAAATCAGACCATTATGCACCATAAGAAAAGAAATTCAGTTACATGTGCTAAGCGTGTGTTTCACATGGTAGTGCCTGACTTCGATGACATGCAGTGTGTTTCACTTGACTTCGGGCTCACGTGTGATTTCACCGCAGTGTGTCCCCCTAGTCCACATGAAAAGCCTACACCTGCACCGTTTTCTTTTTCTACTTTTGAGCAGGATGCAGGTAATTCTGCCTATGATTTCTTGGAGTTCCGATCATGCCTCGATAACATATACACTGAGCAATAGACGCAGAGGCAGCGATGGGAGGAGCAGAGCGCCTACCAGCAGGCGGAGTTCCAGGGATTCCGGGAGCATTTCCAGTGGGCCGAGGACTTCTACAATGAGACCCGTATTTACTTTCAGGAGGAGGATGCTCGACGCTAGGAGGAGGCCGCCTACCGCAAGGAGATGCGGCAGCATATGCACGCCTAGCAGGCATAGTGGGCTAGGGAGGAGGAGCACCGAGCAACCGCTGCATCCAACAGCTCTCAAATTGACCACATGTATATGTGGCATCAGCAGCTCAGCAGCAGGTTGTCCCAGGATCCAGAGATGCCGAGGCTCCTAGACTTTCCACCTCGTTCACCATATTAGAGGTATATTTTCATTTAAGTCTGGGGCGAACCCCAAGATTTATTTTGTTTTGTTTCCTAGCAATAGTTTCTTTTATGGTATTTTCATTCATTTGTTCATGCATGCATGAGTTGTTTAATTCCTTTCAGTACTTAATTTTTGGTGTCTGAAAAGCTACCTCAGTAGTATTTTCGAAAGTTGCTTGCATGAGTTGTTCCCATAGGTAGCTTAACTCCATTTATCTTGTGGTATTTTATTTTATTCGCTCTATTGAATGTTCTAGACTTATACTGGTTAGCTTTGTTTTTGCACTGACACATGTCGAACAGTCTGAAAGGGAGAATCTAGTACATACCTAGTTATGATTCACATCAGTAGTCTAGTACTTTGGAATCCATAGATGACTCTAGGTTTAGCATTTTAGTTACTGGAGATGCTCGGATTATGTAAGCCCATTCAAAAAAAATCAAAATCTCTGTGAGCTGAAAAAAAAAGAAAAAAAGAAAAAAAAAGAGAGAAAAAAAGAAAAAGAATAAAAAAAGAGAAAAAGGAAAAAAAGGAGAGATTATGAGGGATGAAAAAACAGTTGTCGTGGATGAAAATGGCTAGGTGCCCCTTTGAGACCGAGTTAGGTTACTGGGGAAAGACCTACCAATTTCTCTCAATACCGAGCACGCCTTTGAGACTTTATGCTAGATCTAGGGAATGAACTTCGGTTTGGGCAAGTAAGTGCCTAAGAGCCGGAAACCTTAGGAAAGCTATGGGGTGACGACTTAACTCACCATGGAATGGGCATCCCCTAAGAATGGTTTGCCTAGCACGAGCACGAGAAGCTAACTTAGTGAATTTTTAGAACATATCTGTTTTACTTTGATTGCAAATACCACCTGATAAATTTAGTTAGCATGCTAATTATGGAACGAATATCTTTTTAAAATTTTATGGCACTGAGGTTTGCTTGAGGACAAGCAAAGATGTAAGTCTGGGGGAAGTGATGTGAGCAAAACATATAGGGTTTTAGGAGTAATTTTCGCTCACATCTTGTTACATTTTGTCTTAGTTTCATGCATATGTCACTCTATCTTACATGCATTTCTTATTTTCGGGTTCGAAGTTCTGCTCTTTGTACTTTTGTGTACAGGATAGCATTTTATGGGAAATGGCACATTTTTGGAGCAAAAAAGGAGTAATTTGTGGAGCACGGACCTTAGGGGACATGCACTGGCCATGTCCCAAGACTTGGGCATGTTTTCGAAGTGAAACGGATCAAAACGGAGGCTCCTTAAAAAACACATGGCCAAGCCGTGTGAAAACACATGATCGTGTCTTTTTTCCAGCTCAATTTCTAGCCGAGATTTCACCTGATTTCCAACCTTGCACACGGCCAGGTCGTGTGAAATTCACACGACCATGTGGCGGCGCCACAAATTGAAAGAAATAGGGTTTTTCAAGTATTTATGGAACGCCGGAGCCGTCTCTATATATAGGAAACTCATCCAAGAGGCGAGGGATCACGAGGGAGCTGTCCTAGGGCTCCCAAACCCTGGTAGGAGGCACAACGGCTAGGACGGCATGCCGAAGCCCTAAAAAGCTTAGGTAACTCACAGCGGGGAGGAGGAACGCCGCCGGAGGTCCACAACTTGCAATACAATGCCGGAGAGAAGATCACGAAACAAGTTTTATGATTCTTCCTTCATGTTTATGGAGTAGAACTTTCGATTCTAGGATTAGGGAGTAGCTTGTGTACATAGACAACATTGGTTCACATTAAATTCTGGCCATAAGTTTAATTTGACAATTGGTAGTTGCTCTTTATTATATCTACATGTATTTGGCTTTCTTTCCGCTGTGCTTAGGTGATACAAGGTGGTGACAACCCTCACAATCTAGATTTAGAAGGTTTGATCAAGGAACCAAGTGGTAAACCTGACCTCCCGTAACTGCGGGGAGAAGGGAGCGGTGGAATCGTAAATGGTCCACCGCAAGGATTGATTTGGCATCCTTGTACCCTCTATCCCGTCCTTTTGGGCGAAGATAGCTCCCGGTGAATGCGGCGGCTCTGCGGGAGAGTGTATGATGTCCCTTCCCCAAAACCATAGGTAGACGTTTAGAAGACGCCAATTGACAACATTGTTCTGTAGTACACATGTGAAATCGAAGTCCTAGGATCGCCTTTTAAGACCCCGACACCCTCTTTTCCTCCTCTGTGTGACACCGCACAGAGTAGTGTCCACCGATTGTCCTCACCAACCGACTCTCTCTTAGAGATCACGTTCGAACAATTGCAACCACTTAGTGTATTGGTACTCGAATCCCAGTCCCTGTGAGATCGATAATCTTTATTACTTGACGACATCCGTGCACTTGCGGGCGTTGAGCGCGAGCGCGCACTTTGAGTCCACCATAGTGAAGGGTTTAGCTTTTCGAGTCCGTGAGGGGAAACTTCGCTTCCCACTTCACCTCGATCGCTTGTTCATGCCGATCCCATCGATGGCCCCGGAAAAAAAAATTAATCCTAGACAAAAGGGATTGCCAAGCAACCAAGTCATCATCGTGCTATTCGTTTAGAGAGGTCACTTGAACAAACTCGTTGTTCAAGCGACCAACCTCTATTCTACAAGTATCCGTGGAATAGACAATGTATGGATCGCCGACTTTTGTATTTATGTTCGGGATCCAAGTATTATTTAGCCACAAACAGAATATATCATGCTCATAATTGAAAAATAAATACAAACATGTTACAAAAGAGAATAGGGAATCGATATACCTCTCGATCTTCTAATGTATGACCTTCCTCCTTTCGGACGTCGTGCGGGCGACGATCTACCAAAAGTTGAAGCTCCTAGATCGCCAATCTTCCTTCCTTGCTTGTTTCGAGCAAGAGGAAGAATAGAAACAAAGTTCTTTTCCTTCTTTCAACCAACCACCAACATCCAATGTTGGAGCTTGTCGCCGACCAAGAAGGAAGAAGAGATTAGGGTGGAAACCGGCCAAGACACCAAGGGAAAGCCCTAAATCTTGTTTCCACCGGCCAAGGAGAAGGAGAAGGGAAGATTTGGTCACCGGTCAAGAGCTGGAAGGGGCTGGATGGGCACCGACAAGGTTGAGGAAGAAGAAGATAAGGAAGTTGTTTCCTAATTTTGTGCAGCCAAGCTCCAAACCCTAGCCCTTGCTTCTTGGCGCCAACTTCCAAAACCCTTGCTTCTCTTAATTTTTCTCCACGCCAACCCTAAGGCTCCTTTTATAGAGTTTAGGGATAAGCCTTGTTTTAATCTCCACCATTGGTTCTAGGGATTTAATCTCAACCGTCGGATCTAGAGATTTAATCTCAACCATCAGATCTTAGAGATTTAATCTCTACCTTTAGATCTAGAGTTTTGTTTCTATCCATTGGATCTAAGCTTCATGAGGTTTTAATAGGCTACAATAGGGACCATGAGGAGGAGTTGGATCTTGGCCACCTATGGATCAAGCCCACATAAAGTCTGATTCATTAATGATAATCCAATCCACTAAAGGATTATCATTGATCTACCTCACCAACCCCCATAAGATAATATGGGCTCCATATATTATTTGTACATTTTCTCCCCGTGTTTAAGATCTCGAATGCCCGTCGATTAATTAATTTACTGACCATTAATTAATCAACATCTAACTCCATGAGTAGTACCACTCAACCTTTTCATCATGCCAGACCAAGTCCACCTGCAAGGTTTACATGATGAACCTTATGAGCTCCTCAAAGGGACATCATCATCCTAATATTTAGGACACGATTTCCTCCTATAATCAATGGCACACCATATAAATAATATCATTTCCCAACTTACCGAGCCTATTGATTTAATCTATAAATGTCGCCCATTGTTAAATCAAAGAAATGAATATTAAGTGTATGTGTCTATTATTATATCGGGATTAAGAGCATGTACAATATAATATCCGAGGTCCGATTCGATTATGTAGTCAACAATAAATCGAATCACCACTAAGTCGGTCCTTCTCAATACACACAAAGTGCACTAGTGTGATTCTATGGTCAAGATAATCCAATACCAAATCACACTACAACCATTCCGATGGTTTGTCCAAAGACATCTCGGTTGTGAGCCTTTACTTATACTTTACAAGGAGCCAATAACATGATCTCCCGTGTGACACCACACACCATGTTATCTACAATGTAATGTATTAGACAATATGCATAACCATAAAAATATGCAAACAATGATAATGTGATTCTTATTTCAAAATAAAGATGTTCATATAAAAGATAGACTTGTCAGTTTACATCTCAACAATCTCCCACTTATACTAAAAGACTATGTTGTCCTCAAACTGCCATACATCTGATCCCCATTCCCTCTACATGCCTTTCAAAAGCTCTCACCGGAAGGACCTTAGTGAAAGGATCTGTCAGGTTATCCTCCGATGCAATCTTGGCCACAACAACTTTTCCTCTCTTTACGATTTCTCGTATCAGGTGGTTCTTGCGCTCTATGTGCTTACTTGCCTTATGGGCTCATGGTTCCTTCGAGTTTGCAACTGCACCACTATTATCACAATAAATTGTGATAGTTCTGGGCAAACTAGGAATCACATCCAAGTCCATCAGAAAGTTCCTAAGCCATACAACTTCTTTGGCCACCTCAGAGGCTGCCACAATCTTCAGCTTCCATGGTGGAGTCCGCCACGCATTTCTGCTTGACACTCCTCCATAAAATGGCTCCACCTCCCAATGTAAACACAAAGCCTGAGGTAGGCTTACTGTTATCCCTATCTGATTAGAAGTCGAAATCCGTGTAACCCACAGGGAGTAATTGGTCTGCCTGGTAAACTAGCATATAATCTCTAGTCCTTCTCAGGTACTTTAATATATGCTTTACCGCAGTCCAATGTCCCTGTCCTGGATTACTCTGATATCTGCTGACCATGCCTATGGCAAAGCAGATATCTGGTCTCGTACATTGCATCGCATACATGAGGCTTCCTACTGCCGAAGTATAAGGAACCGCCTTCATCTCCTCTATCTCCTCAGATGTTCTAGGACACATCTCCTTAGATAAAGGAACTCCATGCCTGAAAGGTAGAAAACCCTTCTTGGAGTTTTGCAAGCTACAATGATCCATAATCGTGTCTATGTATGAAGCTTGGGATAAGCACAACATCCTTTTCCTGTGATCCCTTATAACCTTGATCCCAAGGATGTGTCCCACCTCTCCCAAGTCCTTCATATCAAACTGTTTGGACAACCATACCCTTACGTCCGATAACACCTTGATATTGTTGCTAATCAACAAAGTGTCATTTACGTATAGTACAAGAAATACCACTACGTTTCCGTCACATCTCTTGTATACACAAGACTCATCTGGACTTTGAATAAATCCATAAGACTGGATTACCTCATCAAAGCGGATGTTCCAAGACATTGAAGCTTGCTTCAATCTATAAATGGACTGATTAAGCTTACATATAAGATGCTCTTTGCCCTTCGCAATGAATCCCTCTGGTTGCTTCATATATATGTTTTCCTCAAGACTTTCATTCAGGAAAGCTATCTTGAAATCCATCTGCCACACCTCATAATCCATATGAGCTGCTATGCATAAGAGAATCCGGATAGAATTAAGCATGGCTACCGACGAAAAGGTCTCCTCATAATCGATACCCTCTTTCTGAGTATACCCCTTCACAACAAGCCTCGCTTTGAAGGTCTCAACCTTCCCTTCTATTCCTCTCTTTCTTTTGTAGATCCACTTGCATCCAATGGTTTTTACACCATCGGGTGGTTCTACTAGCTCCCAGACCTGATTTGAATCCATAGATTCAATCTCAGCATTCATTTCACTTTGCCAAGATACTGCATCTTTATCTTGGATTGCCTCGTCATATGTCCAATGATCAGGTTCATGTTCGCCAGGGACCAAATCAGAAGATTCTCCCAAGAACATGAACCTATCAGGCTGTCTCACAACCCTCCCACTACGATGAGGTATCCCCTGTGTATGCTCTGTGACACACGGTGCAGTGACTTGTGGTATATCCTCTTGTACCGGTGGTACTGAAGAAGTGACTTCCCCTTTTAATTCCTCCAGAACAATTTTACTCTTGGGCTTGTGGTCTATCACATAGTCTTCCTCTAGAAATCTGGCGTTCGTGCTAACGATCACCCTCTGATCTCTAGGACTATAAAACAAACCACCCTTCATTCTTCTAGGATAGCCAACGAACATGCGTACTTCTGTACGAGGTTCTAACTTACCAGTATATGCCTTTAGCACATGTGCTAGACTCCCCCATATCCGAATATGTCTTAGACTAGGCTTTTGCCAGTCCACAATTCTGTGGGAGTAGAAGGCACTGATTTTGATGGAACCAAGTTCAGAATGTACATCGCCGTATCTAGAGCATATCCCCAAAACGAATCTGACAACTCAGAATAACTTATCATCGTTATAACCATCTCTATAAGAGTCCTATTCCTTCTCTTTGCTACACCATTCTGCTGGGGTGTGTCAGGTGCAATCAATTGGGATTGAATCCCAGCCTCTGATAAGTAATTCCTAAACTCTCCTAAGAGGTACTCACCACCATGATCAGATTGTAGTGTCTTGACACTTTTACCTTGATGTTTCTCCACATCAGCCATGAATTCTTTGAACTTGTCAAAGCATTCAGACTTGCGGTGCATCATGTAAATGTATCCATATCTCGAATAATCATCTATGAAAGAGACGAAATACTCAAAACCACCTCTAGCCTGGATAGACATATGACCACACAAATCAGAATGAACCAATTCTAACACATCTTTAGATCTATACCCCTTGGCCTTAAAAGACCTCTTGTTCATTTTACCCTCCAAGCAAGATTCGCAGGTTGGAAAATTCTCCACCACTAATGAACCCAGAGGTCCATCAGCTATCAACCTTTGAATTCTGCTTAGGTTAACATGATCAAGCCTAAGATGCCAAAGATATGTTTGGTTCATCTTCGAAGGTTCTTTTCTCTTATTAGAATTAGAAGATGAGTTATTAACTTCTATTTGCATTGTGGGAGCTTTTGGTTCGAGTATATACAAATTTCCTATCAATGTACCAGAACAGATAATCTCCCTATTCCTTTTTATAATGACTCTGTCATTAAAAGAAATAGATTATCCATCCATAAACAATTTAGAAACCGAAATTAAATTCTTTCTAAATAAAGGTACATAAAGGAAATTCTAAAGAACCAAAACTTTATTTTTCTCAAAAGATAAATAAAACATCTCCCACTGCAATAGCCTCCACCTTTATGGCATTGCCAAAGTAAATGGTAATCTCTCCCTCAGCTCGTCATCGGGTTTCCTAGAACCCCTGCAAAGTATTGCAGACATGATCAGTGGCTCTCGTATCTACACACCAGGTGGCAGTAGATAACACCGCTAATCATGTTTCAACGACTAGACCAAAGGATATACCTTTGTTCTACTTCCGATTGGGACAGTCCTTCTTCCAGTGTCCAGTCCGCTTACAAGTGAAGCACTTGACTTTCGGCTTCTTCACTCCTCCTTGAGTACCTCCCACTTCCTTTGCCCCAGTTTGTTTCTTCTTCTTCTTGCCTTTCGGCTTAGAAGTAGAAAACTTTTGGGTCACTATGGCATGTGCCTGAGCACTCTGACGAAATAGCCCCTCTGCCGCCTAGAGTTCTGTCAGAAGCTCCGCCAACGAATACAACCTCTTGTTCATGTTGTAGTTCAGGCGAAACTGCTCAAAACTCCTAGGTAGAGACTAGAGTATGATATCGACCTGGGTTTCCCCATCGATCTCAGCTCCAAGGACCTCCAGCTCATTCAAATGAGCCATCATCTTGAGAACATGATCCATTACGGGTGTTCCCTCGATCATAGTGGTCGTCATCAAGTTTATCATGGCTTCTTGCCTAGCAGCCCGATTCTGGTGTCTGAAAAGCTCTTTGAGATTGAGCATCATGTCATAAGCAGTAGGCATGGCTTGATGCTGATGTTGCAGTATATTTGACATAGATGCCAAAATGTAACACTGCACCATCTCATCGGCCTTTATCCACTTCTTATAACTCTCTCTCTCCTTTTCCCTAGAATCATCTACAGGCTTGGGAGGGCACTCTTCGAGGAGTACATATTTATATTCCTCAGCAGTCAAGACAATGTCTAGATTCCTCTTCCAATCAACATAGTTGGGTCCAGTAAGTTTGTTCTCTTTCAGTATCACAGCAAGTGGGTTGAAAGTCATTTTGAAAGAAAACCTAAGAATCACATAAATCAAAACATTAGATTTTAAAAAATTATTGATTCCTCAAACAATAAAATTTTAAAATCAACCAACACCTCAAAACACTGAGAATATCTCATGCCACGATAGTGTGGACGTATACGAATTCTACATTTGTAAGAGGAGGTTTTACCCATTAATTTTACTATCTTGTCAACCTAACTTTTTGACAAGTAAAATTAATAGTCGGTTCCTCTTTGGCCCTACAAATAAAAGCAGTGACTCCAATGGGGAGGATACTTATATTTGTATCTAAGTGTTCACCATTACTCGGTACCAAGGAAATTATCTCAGGTTATGTGTCTTCCGATGGGGAAGTACACACGCTCCTTAATAATTTCTTATAACCATATTTGACCTTGTGATCCACAAACAAACTCATCCGATGGGGAAGAAGGCACTCAGAGCCGACACGCAAGTTTGTTTGCATCACTTGTCAAATCATAATGGAGGCCATGGGAATTTATAAAAATTTCCCTCTCCCAATTAGTAATTTGAAATTGAGGAATTTTCTAGCCTACGACATGCATATCAAACCATAAGCAATAAATATAAAAAATAAATTTTTTTCCAACTATTATGACTTTTATCTTCAATATGTCTCCCGTCGCATCGCCATCTCGTGCGCTCCTCTTACGCCATGTACGAGCCATCCGGAGATCCGAGCCGAGACTAAAAACTATTTTAATTTACATCTATCAGTCCTATACTCCACGAGGGAGTGTACATGAAATCTAGATCTAAAGTAAACTAAAATAAAAAGAGTGGCTAAACAATGTCATATCTAATTTACAAAAAATCAAATACTAGTCTCGTAAACCCCGAGGATTCAACAAAATATACTATTACACACATACAATCACATACACACATATGGCCATAATAGTTAGATCTTATGCCTGCAACCAAAGAGTTAAACTACGCATATCCTACTATTATCCGACACATATAATATATGAAAAATGCATAAGAGTAACCGAATCCTTAAACACACAAAACCAGAAACCTTGGCTATGATACCAATTGTTGGTTGATCTTCGAGTCCGTGAGGGGAAACTTCGCTTCCCACTTCACCTCGATCGCTTGTTCATGGCGATCCCATCGATGTCCCTGGAAAAAAAAATTTAATCCTAGACAAAAGGGATTGCCCAAGCAACCAAGTCATCGTCGTGCTATTCGTTTAGAGAGGTCACTTGAACAAACTCGTTGTTCAAGCGACCAACCTCTATTCTATGAGTAGCCGCAGAATAGACGATGTGCGGATCGCCGACTTTTGTATTTATGTTCGGGATCCAAGTATTATTTAGCCACAAAAAGAATATATCATGCTCATAATTGAAAAACAAATACAAACATGTTACAAAAGAGAATAGGGAATCGATATACCTCTCGATCTTCTAATGTATGACCTTCCTCGTTTCGGACGTCGTGTGGGCGATGATCTACCAAAAGTTGAAGCTCCTAAATTGCCAATCTTTCTTCCTTGGTCGTTTCGAGCAAGAGGAAGAATAGAAACAAAGTTATTTTCCTTCGTTCAACCAACCACCAACATCCAATGTTGGAGCTTGCCACCGGCCAAGAAGGAAGAAGAGATTAGGGTGGAAACCGGTCAAGACACCAAGGGAAAGCCCTAAATCTTGTTTCCACCAGCAAAGGAGAAGGAGAAGGGGAGATTTGGATGCCGGCCAAGAGATGGAAGGGGCTGGATGGGCACCGACAAGGTTGAGGAAGAAGAAGATAAGGAAGTTGTTTCCTTATTTTGTGCCGCCAAGCTCCAAACCCTAGCCCTTGCTTCTTGGTGCCAACTTCCAAAACCCTTGCTTCTCTTAATTTTTCTCCATGCCAACCCTAAGCCTCCTTTTATAGAGTTTAGGGATAAGCCTTGTTTTAATCTCCACCATTGGTTCTAGGGATTTAATCTCAACCGTCAGATCTAGAGATTTAATCTCAACCATCAGATCTTAGAGATTTAATCTCTACCTTTAGATCTAGAGTTTTGTTTCTATCCATTGGATCTAAGCTTCATGAGGTTTTAATAGGCTACAATAGGGACCATGAGGAGGAGTTGGATCTTGGCCACCCATGGATCAAGCCCACATAAAGTCCGATCCATTAATGATAATCCAATCCACTAAAGGATTATCATTGATCTACCTCACTAACCCCCATAAGATAATATGGGCTCCATATATTATTTGTACATTTTCTCTCTGTGTTTAAGATCTCGAATATCCGTCAATTAATTAATTTACTGACCATTAACTAATCAACATCTAACTCCATGAGTAGTACCACTCAACCTTTTCATCATGCCGGACAAAGTCCACCTACAGGATTTACATGATGAATCTTATTAGCTCCTCAAGGGGACACCATCATCCTAATATATAGGACATGGTTTCCTCCTATAATCAACGACACACCATATAAATAATATCATTTCCCAACTTACCGAGCCTATTGATTTAATCTATAAATCTCGCCCATTGGTAAATCAAAGAAATGAATATTAAGTGTATGTGCCCGTTATTATATCGGGATTAAGAGAATGTACAATATAATATCCAAGGTTCGATTCTATTATGTAGTTAGCAATAAATCGAATCACCTCTAAGTCGGTCCTGCTCAATACACACAAAGTGTACTAGTGTGATTCTATGGTCAAGACAAACCAATACCAAATCACACTACAACCATTCCGATGGTTTGTCCAAAGTCATCTCGGTTGTGAGCCTTTACTTATACTTTACAAGGAGTCGATAACATGATCTCCCGTGTGACACCACACACCATGTTATCTACAATGTAATGTATTAGACAATATGCATAACCATAAAAATATGCAAACAATGATCATGTGATTATTATTTCAAAATAAAGATGTTCATACAAAAGATACACTTTTCAGTATAAATCCCAACAGACAGTATCCGTCGCACGATTTGAGGACACGTCCATGCGCGTCATGAGGATTTTGGTATGTTCTATAGCCCATGTCTCAGCCTCTTTCTCTTTTAGTTGAGACAATTTTTGGTTAAGCTTATTGGCTTGGATGGTTTGCTCATGGTCGGTTTTAGCCAGCACGTGAAAATGTCGCTTTAGTTTGTCAAAGTAAAATTGGAATTCATCCAGACTGGTGAGGGTTGTCTTTTTCAGGGAAGTAGGTGCATCTATGATATTCTCCATAGGTTGGAATAACTCACCTGTCTGGAGGTGCCAGTTACTTTCCTTTTCTTTCTTTTTTTAATTACTGACTGTTGGGAGGCGATGGTCTAGTTTGACTCTTCAGCGCATTCCTGTAGCCATCTGATATGGGTGTCTTTAATAGCAAGTTGTTTCTTTATTTCTTACTTATAATCTGTTATTATTTGTTCCCGATCGGCAGAGAAGGTCTCCACTTGTAGTTGTAGCCATTGTATTTTTTGTTGGAATTCTGTTTCTTTGGCTGCCCGATCGGGAGATGGAGGAAAGCTAGTCTGTGTTCCCAGATTAATTGTTTCTATTTCTTCAGGGCCAGTCTGGGTGGCTATAGTACAGGTTGAGGGGGCAAGTGGCACTATAGAAAGTGGTGGTTCTGAGTAGGAGGTGGATGGTCTGTTTGGTTGGCTTCGAGATTCAGATAACCACTGTACGAAGGACTATAGTTTGGAGGTACTTTTAAAATAGGGGTAGTATTGTAAAAGGAATTGTTTATACGAGGAAATAATTAGTAGGTAAGGGAACTTACTGTCTGGAGGCTTTCTTGTAGTTCTTGAATAATGTAAATATTGT
The DNA here is from genome assembly GCA_025175895.1 of Wurfbainia villosa. Taxonomy (NCBI): domain Eukaryota; kingdom Viridiplantae; phylum Streptophyta; class Magnoliopsida; order Zingiberales; family Zingiberaceae; genus Wurfbainia; species Wurfbainia villosa. The sequence continues at coordinate 26,519,882 of CM046000.1, read as the reverse complement.
TAGTAATAAATGAGAGGTGTCCTAAAGCAATCGCCTTATGGTTGTACCATTTATTTGATAAATGAAGATTCACTATTTAAGTATATATGTTTTCATGTATTTGATTGGATCTTAAACTCATTTACTGAATGTCCACAATACGATTCATAGCATTAGAGAATTTGTGATTGGATCACAATTAGTGAGTATCTCTACATGTGTAATTGTGATGTATTGAAATTATCCCTAGTCAATGAATTGATGGATTTAGACACCATCAATTCTATCGAGACTAGTACGAGGTATACTCTTTGGTGTATCCAAGCAGCTGATTCCCACTGGTTGGAGACATTGTGATATCCGAAGCTAATCGTGGATGCTAGTTATGGTAACTAGTTCATTGGAGTGACTAGCTGTAAGACTTCATATAGTTCTCTACATATATGGATATGTCAATGAAGTTTTTACTGCAGCTTAAGTGTGATGTTCCTTTGACTTGTGGTATTCAAGTCATCTTGATCATGGAGACTTATGCTTTGACATCTTAAGCAAGCATCTCCAAGGAGATGTGGACCCGGGATGATTGGGTATAAGTCAAAATCCTTGAAGGTGTTTGAATAGCCTATAAAGGATTCACCACTCCTTGCGAGGAGATGTATACCCATGGACTCTCATCGGATTATTACTAAAGTCTTTGGCCAAAGCATTACATGTTTAGAGTAAGGTACTCTTGGATACATGTGCAGTAACTAGAATCCACAGGACGAGGAAGTAATACTTGGGCTAGGTGTGACGTAGTCGACCAAGTGGGGACAGATACTATAGACCATGTCCTAAACCAAGTGGGTATAAGATGCATGAAGGGAATGAGGCACAATTCATTGTAGCTGCTGAAGGGTTTCAGAAATGATTCTGGAATCAACCGTTGATTTTCTTGTTAATTGGGGATCATGATGTACTACTAGGTGCCACTCATGATCGTTCTATAATTAATGGTTAATTATAGACGGCCAATATAAATCGTAAACCTATTTGGTCACACGCACAACGAGCATAATCCGAAGGATTTAAAATGAGCTTGAGAATGAGATTCTCAGATCAAGAGAAACAAGGTTTGGTTAGACCAAACAAGGAGCGAGCATGAAATCGTTTCAGTCGCAACGGAAGCATGGATGGGCTGAGTCTTATGAAGACATAATGGATGAACCAAATTGGTTTGGTTCTAATCCAATGGTGGAAAATAAACCAAAGTAGTTTGGTTTGTTTTAAATGAATGAACCAAAGTTGGTTCGGTTCGTTTTAACTTAAAATAGACCAATGCAGTTTGGTTTATTTTAACTTAAGTTATTGGAGCGGGTTAACGGGTTTTGGTTATGAACCAATAACCGTTAGTAGAATATGTTCTCTATAAAACATGGCTTAAGGGTTTTTCGTGGAGGATTAATTGGTTCAAGGGTTTTGGAAACCCTAGCCACCTTCTCCTCTTCTTCCTTGCCGTTGGTTGTCGACAACTTTATTGTCGCTTTTCTCACCGGCCACCACCCACCACCACGGGCGACTCCGGCCATCCTCCATTGGCCACTGACGACCAAGGAGCAGTCGACCATTGATTGGCCGACCATATCTTCTACCAAACAAGCTGTCCAGATTCTGGACAGCTTGTTCTCCTCTTCGTGGAGAGGTCATTTGGTCGGCGTTTTGAGCTCCGATAGTGACCTATTTGCTGGGAATTAGTTCTCCGACAATCCTCATAGGTGGAGGGTTGAGTTTTCGTCAATCGGTTGACGAATTCGTTCCAATTTACGTATTTGCTAATTTGTCCTTAATCCCTTTGTATTGATTTGCGCACTGTAGATGTTCTACTCACCAGACTTAGATTAAGAGATGATGGGCACAAGTCGAACGATATTTTGATTATGGCAAAGCTCAATATTCCGATGATACTCGACGTGGATACGGATAGAGGCGATTCTAGCAAGAGTCGCTCCGGTTGATGTCATTCCCGCTGCACGTGATATATCAGGTATAACTAGCATAATTTCCTTTTATTGCAAAATTTGAAACTGCGATTATGTCTACATATATTGTATCTTGCATGTGTGTGATGTGTGTGTTATAATAAATTAGATTTATTGCTTTTAATTCTTCCATTGTGCACATGTTTACGAAATATGTTCGAACACACAATCGCCGCGGTGCCGAGGAAACCCAACAGTGGTATCAGAGGCCAGGTTGTGTTTCGACATAATCGTAAAATTGTTTTTCGATAGTCATAATTGTATTTATGAAAATTTTTTACTTTTGAAAATTTTAGAAGTATTTATGGAAATTTTCTAATTTTGGAAAGTTTAGAAGTGTTTATGGAAATCTTCTACTTTTAGAAAGTTTAGAAGTATTTATAGAAATTAACACTTTCCATAAATAAAATATGTGATTAGATTTGGAAATTTGTTTCCTAATTTAATCATGATTTGATTTGGGAATCAAATCTAAAACATATTTTATTTCCATAAATAGTTTTAACAATTTAAGAAATTTGTTTCCTAAATTAAATTTGACTTTTCTTTAATTAAGACTTTCTATAAATAAAATATGTGATTAGATTTGAAAATTTGTTTCCTAATTTAATCATGATTTGATTTGGGGAATCAAATCCCAAACATATTTTGTTTCCATAAATAGTTATGACATATAAGGAAATTTTGTACATGCCATAATTGTATACCATGTAATTGCATTAGATGCATATCATTATGTCATGCGTGTCGTGACATGTAGATGTATGTCATGTATGTCATGCCATGTAGATAATAGTTATTTGCATGCAAAGAGGATGAGACATTAAAACCCTTACACAATATTAAAGGCTACACCTTCCATTAATATGGTTAGAACCAGAGTTCTGTTTCTTGTTTGGGTTGTTGGACTCTCTCCAAGCCCGGCTCGAACCTGAACATGTTAAAACCATAGAATAGTTTAATACTATTATGGTAAGAGTCAGAGGTCAATCATTAGCTTTGGTTGTTGGACTCTCTCCAAGCCGAGCTAATTGGTTGAATGCGCTCTAACCATATTAAGACTATTTCTCGATTAATGGGTTGACTTTAATCTGGAGCATCGGCTTGTTGGACTCTCTCCAAGGTCGATGTGAAGGGAGGTGAAGTTGGGTGCTATGCATATGATGCATACTTGTTAATGAGTTAACAACCCGATGTATGTATGAACATTCAATTAGTTGATAGCACATTGTGATAGTTGCATATATGTGATATGCAATCGGTATACTTGATACCCACTATCATAGCTAAGAATGGCTTGTTGGACTCATTCCAAGGTTGTTCTTATCTATGTTGGATATCAGCCCATTCGGAGATTGACCTACGATCTCCTAAATTGATTTTGAGGGTTTTTGAATTCGAAAAATGAATGGGATTTTGTAAATGTATGTGGATGCATTTTAAATCATCTTTTTCATATATGCTCGATTTATATTTCTAGGTTAATCAATTGATCATGACATCTTTGAATTTGCGCTCTATTTTGGATTTAAATAAATTAACTGGGTCAAACTTCTTGGACTGGCTTAGAAACTTGAGAATTGTTCTCAAGGCAGAAAAGATTGCGTATGTCCTCGAAGCGCCTCTTCCCGCTTGTCCTAGTTATGATGCAACTCCGGACCAATTGTTGGCCCATCAGAAACATGTGAGTGATTCTGAGCAAGTGAGTTTCATCATGCTATCTGTGATGGTACCCGAGCTACGGAAGCAACATGAGCATATGGATGCTCATACCATAGTCTTTCATCTTTATGAGTTCTTTGATGAGCAAGTGAGATCTGAAAGGTTCGAAGTCTCCAAGCTCCTCTTCACCTATGAGATGCAAGAAGGTTCGTCTGTGGTACTTCTCAATATGCTGAAGACTATGGAGCCTTCTGTGAAGCATGAGTAGGGGACGGTGTTGTTAGTTGATTCTTTGAAGAAAGGTTCTAAGAAGAAGTCAAAGGAACAACAGGAGGGGAAGAAGAAAAAGGCTAAAAAGGTAGAACTAGCTCAAAAGGGCACTTGTCATCATTGTGGCAAGGAGGGCCATTGGCGAAGAAACTGCAAGATTTATCTTGAATTCGTGAAGAAGAATAAGGCATCAGATGCCCCATTTTCTTTAGATATCTTCGTTATTGATTGTCATTCTATTTCCTCAAACACTTGGGTATTGGATACTGGGTGTGGCTCACATATATGTAATGGCATACATGGGCTAAGGAATAGAAGAAGACTCGTCAAGGGAGAGTCAAATTTACGTGTTGGGAATGGAGCAAAGGTTGTTGCACTCTCCATCGGAATGTATTTATTGAAACTCCCTACAAGACTTGTCTTAGAATTGGACAATTGCTTTTATATTCCTTCGTTGATAAATAACATCATTTCTATTTCTTGTAAATAGAAATAGGTACCATTTAACTTTTAGTAACAATTGTTGTTACATAACTTTGAATGGTGTTCTTTATGGAACTAGAACTTTAAGCAATGGTATTTATACGTTGGACGTATCCACTGACATTTTCAATATTGAAGTGAGCAACAAGCATGCTCGAAAAGATAATCAATTAAACTCCTACATGTGACATTGTCGTCTTGGCCATGTGAGCAAGAAACACATGTCCGAATTACACCGATGTGGAATTCTGGAATCGTTTGAATTAGATTCATATGATACATTCGAATCATGCTAAAAAGGCAAGATGACTAAGTTACCTTTTACAGGAAAAGGTGAACGGGTGGGAGGGTTGCTAGGTCTAATACATACTGATGTATGTGGACCTATGTGAACTCAAGCTCTAGGAGGCTATAACTACTTCATTACCTTCACCGATGATCACTCACGGTTTGGGAATGTGTTCTTGATGAAACACAATTCTGAAGCCTTTGAAAGGTTCAAAGAATTCAGAAATGAAGTAGAGAAAACAACTTGACAAGAGTATTAAAATATTTCGATCGGATTGAGGTGGCGAATACTTGAGTCAAGAGTTGTTGGATCGATCGGATCGCTAGAGGGGGGGGTGAATAGCGATAGAAATTTTTCTTTCGAATTCGTTTCAAGACAAATATATGCAGCGGAAAAATAAACAAAAATAAAAGACAATAGACACAAAGGTTTTACTTGGTTCGTAGCCGAAGGCTACTACTCCAAGGCCCTAGTGGTCCTTGACCACGTACGGAGGGCAATCTACTAAAAAACTCCTCCTCGTTGGAGGTAGGAGTTAGACGGATACACAAAATGAAAAAGGCTCAAGGTAGAGGGACACTTCCCCTCTCCTTGATATGATTTAAAGCTTGAAAAGAAGAACAACTTATAAATTGAATTATAATTCAAACTTTTGCATCGAACTTCAAAGGTTGGAGGTTGAAGCTCTAGTCGTCGTCTCGACAGCGCTTCGTCGTAGGGATGTCGGAGAGTCGGAGCGTATCGAAAGCACTTGGAAGCTTTTTAATTGATTCAAAACCCTAAGACAAGCCCTCCTTTTATAGCCTTTGAGCCCCTTTTCGAGAGGATCCCTAGCCAATCAAAATTGAGCACCAATCTCCTTGAAATGGGGTGATAAGCCTTGACTCATCGAATCTGATCATTGACCATCACGATCGATGATGGCCATCATCACCGATCGATGGCAAGATCGATCGAGTGTCGACCTTTGGCAATGATCGCTTGACGACAATGAGTCCTCCAAGCCGGCCGATGCTCAAAGAAAATATTATTTCGACGGCCTTCGACCGTCCGATCTCGACCTTGACCATCGATGGGATGTCTCTGGTCAGATCTAAGCTTAAGATCATCCCCGTAAGGAGGATATGACCTCACTTACGCTCGCACACACGAGCTTACCTCGATACTTACGTGTTGCTTTTGCTTCCGGCCTTCCACTCAATTCCTTCGGCTCCCTCCGAAGTCACTCGAGTGTCGCCCGACCACCGTGGCTTCCTCCGGGTGTCGCTAGTCTTCAACTCCAGCTATATCAATCTTCTGCACACTCGATTCAGCTCGTGAGATAACGATATGAGATTAACTTTGTATCATTTGCTATAATCAAAACCCAGGTTCGACTTAGGTGCCTACTGCACCAACAATCTCCCCCTTTTTGATTTATGGCAAACCCACATACAAAGTTAAGAAAGACAAATTAAGTGCATTAAGTAAACTGAGTAAGAGATATGCATGAATGTGCAAGAGTATATAAAAACTTTTTTTCAAGTGCTCCCCCTTGAGGAATCCTCCCCCTTGACTGAGGGTGAGTACTTGAGAAAGAGTTTTAACTCTCCCCCTTGATATTTGCTACTAAAAAAGAATTAAGTAACCGAAATCACTTAATATTGGCCATAGGGTTTAAAATAAATTCTAAGTTAAGAAATAAAAAAAAAAGATTTCTTAACCTTGGCCTTTACTTTCATTTTGTTAACAAATTAACTTAGAGTTAAGTAAATTACTTTTTGTATTGTTAACGAAAACAAGTTAACTAAATGTGTTTAAGTTATGAATTCCCTTAACTTGTTTTGTTAACTTAAAGTTAAGTAAGTAAGCCTTGGCCATAAAAAAAAATGATCCCTTAACTTTGGCCTTTTTCTCCCCCTTTTGCCATATATCGAAAAGAGTAAGGGTGTGTGTGGAAAAAAAAATAAGTTTTAATTTTAAAGTCCAAGCATGTTCCACATTATTTCGAAAATAATATACTTAAAATAATTTCATCTATAAAATGTTCGACTCATATTTGGCTTGATTGATATGAAAGATCAACCAGTCCTGGTCAGAGTCGGTTAGTATGTATGATTATACTCCGTGGTTCATAGCGATGCACTAGCTCTACATCTGGAACCAGGAGTAAGGTCCTAACATCTCACGCTCATCTACGTGTCTAAGTAGACAAACACATTAGTCCTATGTGTTGTGAGATGTATTGGCTCCTTAAATCTATAGGTGCATGATATCTAAGGTATGTCCTATACTAGTTCCATAGAAATAAAATTAAAGAAATAGTAGTAAGAACATATAATTTGCAAGTACCTATTCTATTAAGCACATGCCCAATTTTCGTCTTAATAGACTAAATTTGGCTTCGGGTAGGGGTTTAATAAATAGGTCTGCCAAGTTAGACTTCGATTAGACGTATTCGAGTTGTATGGCTCCGTTGGCCACATGTTCTCGAATGAAATGGTGTTTGACCTCTATATATTTGGTCCTAGAGTGACATATCAGATTCTTTGTAAGATTAATTGAACTAATGTTATCTACGTGAAGTTTAGTATTCGTAAAGTCTAACTTAAAGTCGCGGAGAGTGTGCTTCATCCAAAGAAGCTGCGTGACACACTCACCCATCGCGATGTATTCGGCTTCGGTGGTAGATAAAGCAACACAGTGTTGCTTCCTACTGCACCAACTCACTAGACTCGAGCCGAGAAGTTGACAACAACCACTCGTACTCTTTCTATCGAGCTTACTACCGGCATAGTTCGAATCGGAGTAGCCGATTAGTTCGAACTCGGTAGATCTAGGATACCAAATACCAACATTAAGTGTACCCTTAAGATATCTAAGGATACGCTTAACTAGGGTTAGGTGAGACTCCTTAGCACAGGTTTGAAACCAGGCGCACATACTTACTGCGAATAGAATGTTGGGTCGACTCGCAGTTAAGTATAGAAGACTTCCTATTGCGCTCCTATAGTACTTTAAGTCAATGGACTTACTTTCTAGGTCTTCTCCTATGTTAACATTAATCGCCATTGGGGTGTTTATTATCTTAGCGTCTTGCATTCCAAATCTTTTAATTAACTCCTTAGTGTATTTTTGTTGATATAGGTATATACCATCCTTAGTTTGTTTAATTTGTAGACCTAAAAAGAAACTTAACTCGCCTACCAAGTTCATTTCGAACTCACTTTCCATGAGTGAAACGAACTCGTTTAGTAAGGCTGAGTTAGAGGTTCCAAAAATTATATCGTCTACGTAAATTTGAGCTATGAATATTTCTTTACATAAGGTTTTTACGAAGAGAGTTGGGTCAACTAAGCCTTGGTTAAACCCTTTTGACTTAAGATGGATTGAAAGTCTCTCGTACCAAACTCGAGGAGCTTGTTTAAGTCCATAGAGAGCTTTCTTAAGTTTTAGAACATGGTCGGGTTTATCTAGATTTTCGAATCCGGGGGGTTGGCTAACATAAACTTCTTCTTTAATGTATCCATTTAGGAATGCCGACTTAACATCCATTTGAAACATCTTAAATCCTCGATGTGCGACATAAGCTAGCAACATTTGAATGGATTCGAGTCTAGCTACTGGGGCATAGGTTTCATCGTAATCTAAGCCTTTGACTTGACTAAACCCTTTGGCGACTAACCTAGCCTTGTTTCTAACTACTTCACCTTTATCATCAAGCTTATTTCGAAACACCCACCTTGTTCCAATTATCGTTTTGTCTTTAGGTGGTGGTACTAGTTCCCACACTTCATTCCTAGTGAATTGAGCTAGCTCTTCTTGCATTGCAATAATCCAATCAGGATCAAGAAGAGCTTGTTCAATTGATTTGGGTTCTATCTTTGAAATTAAGAAAATTTGACTAAGGTTCCTATAGGATGCTCTAGTTCGAACTCCTAGATTAGGATCTCCTATCACTTGATCGATAGGGTGGTTAGTCTGAATCCTAGATTGGGTTGGGTTTGTGTCACCTAATGCTTGATCAATTGAGTGACTTGGTTGAACACTAGTTTGACTCGGATCACTTGTCACTTGGTCGACAAGAGAAGTTGGTTGATGTGGATTAGACTCGATCTCAGGGTCGGAGATGAGTTTGGTATCAGTGGGCTCAACACTTGGGGTCATTAAGGGTTTTGTAGGTTCGGGTACTTCGCCAGACACTACATTAATAGTCTCTTCGACTTTAAGGGTATCGTGGTTATATACCCTATAGGCCCTACTCGTGGTTGAGTATCCTAAGAAGATTCCGGTGGAGGTTTTGGATTTGAATTTCCCTAGGTGGTTCTTAGTGTTTAAGATATGTACTTTACATCCAAATACCCTAAAGTACTTAATGTTGGGTACTTTATTGTGATAAATCTCGTACGAGGTCTTAAGGTGCCTCTTTACCATAAGGATCCTATTCTGGACATAGCAAGCCGTGCTAACGGCTTCTGCCCAAAACCTATCAGGTAGGTCGTATTCGTTCAACATGGTCCTAGCGGCTTCTTGTAGAGTTCGGTTTTTTCGCTCCACTAGGACATTTTGTTGAGGGGTCCTAGGGCAAGAGAATTCATGGTGGTATCCGTTTAGGTTACAGAAGTCGGTGAACCTTTGATTTTCGAATTCACCACCATGATCGCTTCTAAGTCTTTTAACCTTAAGGTTTTTTTTATTCTCGATTAATTTGAATAGATTGATTAATTGATCTAGGGTATCATTATTATGTTTAATGAACCTGAACCAGGTAAACCTGGAGTAGTCGTCAATTATGACTAAGCAATATTGACTTCTATTGAGTGACTTGGCTCCATGTGAATCGAATAGATCCATATGCAGGAGCTCAAGTACACTTGAGGTTCGTTCTTGGTTAGTTAACTTGTGTTGTGTCCTAGGTTGTTTTCCTTGTTGACAAGCATTACAGATTTTATTAACCAAATTGTTGAGGTTGGGTAAGCCTCTGACTAAGCCACTCTGACTCATCTTGTGGACGAGTCTTGGGTGCGAGTGACCGAGTCGTCGGTGCCACAACCATGATTCCTCTTCCTGTGTCATAAGACATTTGGCTGAGGATTTGATTAAGTTAATTGTATAAATGTTATTTGTCCTAGTTCCTTTGAATATTGTTTTAGCTATTTTATTTGTTTTAATTACACATTCATTTTCTAAAAATACGACCTTATAGTTATTGTCACATAATTGGCTTACGCTAAGCAGGTTATATTCAAAATTCTCTACAAGTAATACATTTTTAATAACAAAATTCGAGTTAAGCTCGATATCACCTGATCCGATGATTTTGAGCTTGCCGTTATTCCCAAAGGCTACCGATCCTTGTCGTTTGAATCGAAGCTTTGTGAATTTTAGTTGATCCCCAGTCATGTGTCGGGAGCAACCGCTGTCCAACATCCATTGATCCTACACACAAGGTGGTTGGATTGGATGTTAGAATTTTTTTTTTTAAAAAAAAAATTGGTTGTAAGTTGTTAAACCTAGGTCATCTCACCTGTGTCTATATGATCAAGCATGTTATACTTATGTGTTTTTTGTGAGATGATTTCCAATTAAGTTGATTAAGTGCATTTAGGTTCAAGTAATTTTATGTTAGATTTGGATTTGACCCTAGGCTTGTCAAGTTTACCTTTTCAAGATCATGGCTTCCAGGTCGTGGCGAGGCACAGGGGCCTTCTTTTATCGGATCATCGACCACTTCCTTAGACAATGCCATTTTCAAGAAAATGATGACTTGACTCACCTAAGACTATTTCCTAGTCTAACTGGTTATTTTTGAAAAGAGGCTCCCAGAGGCTCAATCTTTTCGAAGGATTTTAGTTGGTTATGTAGTGTTCTAAGTGAGTTCACAAAAACAAAACAAAAAAAATTCTAAGCATGCAATTTCTAAGTTAAAGCACAAACATGTTTTGTACTGGCTCCCCCTAGACCATTGAATCGGTTCCGTCTATCCACATAGTGGATTTGGTCCTTGGGAACCCAGTACGGGTTGGATCCTAGAGTTGAAATCAAAAAGTTCTTAGGGACCCATGCTTGGACATGTTTCCTATGTCGACTTACAATCGACATATACGACCTATTAGTCGTGTTTGAGTTAAACCCTAGTCCAGCCTTGTTGTACACGGCCCTTTGAGATCCAAGTAGGAGGTCAAGTCCTTTGGATCCCGAAGTGAACCTTTCCAACGTGTTCCTAAGATCTTCAACTTGACTTTTCAAGAGAGAGTTCTCAACTTCGAGCTTTTCAACTCGAGTTGAGTCCTTCTCCTGAACTCGATTAGTCGAAGAGGTTAGGGAGACCTCGTGTTTGAGGAGTTTAACCTCCTCAACAAGGGTCTCGACCTTAGACTCGGACTTAGCTAATTTCCTAGACAAAAACTTAACCGTATTATGTAAAGTATTAAATAAAGTTCGACTCACTTTAAGGGTATCTTTTGAACCGGATGCGTATCCGTGGCTTGACTTGAAGGTAGCTTCGTAGTCCGAGTCATCCTCAGGTTCTGACTCAAGTTCAGGTTCGGTCTCCGTGTCTGACTCAATCGATTTTGCCATGAAGACGTGGTCTTCGTCTTCTTCGGATGACGCTTCTTCCCATGTTGCGTTGAGGGCCTTCTTGTGCTTAGGTGCGTGGTGGTTGAGCTTGGGGCACTCGGACTTGATATGTCCAAACCTGTTACACTCATAACACCTAATATTAGAACTTTTAGGCTTACCTTGGTTGGGTCGAGTCGTGGTTCGCTTTCGTTCCTTGGCTATCCTTCGAGCTAGGTTCATTAGTTCGGCAGTCAACTCTGGGTCAACTTCTTCTTCGGACTCGTCTTCCTCCTCGGTTGGTGGCGGTTTGCTTGCGATTTTCTTCTTCTTTGAACCTGCAAACAAGGCTATACCCCTCTCGGGTTCCGAGTTGGACTGCTCATGTAATTCGAAATCAGAAAAGAGTTCATCTAACCTAATTTTAGAAAGATCCTTGGAGACTTTGTAGGCATCGACCATGGATGCCCACAAGGTAGTCCTTGGAAAAGAGTTTAGAACATACCTTATAAGGTCGCGGTTTTCGACCTTTTGCCCGATTGCGCATAGGTTGTTGACTATGTCTTGGACACGGGTATGGAGTTGCGTTGCGGACTCGTGTTCCTGCATTTTTAGGTTATATAGTTTATTGAAAAGAAGATCACGCTTACATACCTTGGCTTCATCGGTCCCTTTGTGTAGCTCCACTAGTTTCGTCCAAAGATCTTTTGCGCTTATGAAGGGGCCGACGCGATTTAGCTCCTCCTTGGATAGGCCGCATTGGAGGATTTGTGTTGCCTTGGCGTCGACTTCGACTTGTCATTTTGTCGCAATGGTCCATTGATCATAATCCAAGGAGCCACCCACTTCATTAGTCGGAAGTGTGAAACCCATTTGGATTATGATCCACATATCGATTTGGGTTTTGAGAAAGCATTCCATCTGACCCTTCCAATAACGGAAGTCATCTCCGTTGTAAAACGGAGGTCGGACGGTGCTAAAACCCTCGAGATGGGCCATTAGAACAAAAGACACAAAGAGACGAAGACGAAGAAACTAGCAACGACAAAAACACAAAAACACGTACCAAGACTCGCGTCTTGGATTAGTAGTGCGGGAGAAAAACTTAACAAAGCGGAATAAAATAAAAAAAACATAATTAAAAAAAATAAATCTGTAAAAATGACTAGATTGGTGGTTTCACCAAATCTTAGCAACCCCCGGCTCTGATACCAATTGTTGGATCGATCGGATCGCTAGAGGGGGGGTGAATAGCGATAGAAATTTTTCTTTCGAATTCGTTTCAAGACAAATATACGCAGCGGAAAAATAAACAAAAATAAAAGACAATAGACACAAAGGTTTTACTTGGTTCATAGTCGAAGGCTACTACTCCAAGGCCCTAGTGGTCCTTGACCACGTACGGAGGGCAATCTACTAAAAAACTCCTCCTCGTTGGAGGTAGGAGTTAGACGGATACACAAAATGAAAAAAGCTCAAGGTAGAGGGACACTTCCCCTCTCCTTGATATGATTTAAAGCTTGAAAAGAAGAACAACTTATAAACTGAATTATAATTCAAACTTTTCGTTACCGACGACTTCAAAGGTTGGAGGTTGAAGCTCTAGTCGTCGTCTCGGCAGCGCTTCGTCGTAGGGATGTCGGAGAGTCGGAGCGTATCGGAAGCACTTGGAAGCTTTTTAATTGATTCAAAACCCTAAGACAAGCCCTCCTTTTATAGCCTTTGAGCCCCTTTTCGAGAGGAACCCTAGCCAATCAAAATTGAGCACCAATCTCCTTGAAATGGGGTGATAAGCCTTGACTCCTCGAATCTGATCATTGACCATCAGTCGACTGATGGCCATCATCACCGATCGATGGCAAGATCGTCGAAAGTGCTAACCTTGGCAATCATTGTTTGACGGCAGTCGAGTCCTCCAAGCTGGCAGTCGACTGATGCTAGCTGCAGGGCAAAGTTAGCTCAAAGAAAACATTATTTCGACGGCCTTCGACCGTCCGATCTCGACCTGGACCATCGATGGGATGTCTCTGGTCGGATCTACGCTTAAGATCATCCCCGTAAGGAGGATACGACCTCACTTACACTCGCACACATGAGCTTACCTCGATACTTACGTGTTGCTTTTGCTTCCGGCCTTCCACTCGATTCCTTCGGCTCCCTCCGAAGTCACTAGAGTGTCGTCCGACCACCGCGGCTTCCTCCGAGTGTCGCTAGCCTTCAGCTCTAGCTATATCAATCTTCTGCACACTCGATTCAGCTCGTGAGATAACGATATAAGCTTAACTTTGTATTGTTTGCTATAATCAAAACCCAGGTTCGACTTAGGTGCCTACTGCACCAACAAGAGTTTCTAGATTATCTAAGGTGTTGGGATGTATACTAAAAAGTCTATCTTTTGTATGAACATCTTTATTTTTGAAATAAGAATCACATGATCTTTGTTTGCATATTTAAGGTTATGCATATTGTTTGATACATTATATTGTAGATAACATGGTGTATAGTGTCACACAGGAGATCATGTTATCAGTTCCTTGTAAAGTATAAGTAGAGGCTCACAACCGAGATGGTTTTGGACAAACCATTGGTATGGTTGTAGTGTGATTTGGTATTGGTTTGTCTTGACCATAGAATTACACTAGTACACTTTGTGTGTATTGAGCAGAATCGACTTAGAGGTGATTTAATTTATTGTTGACTACATAATTGAATCAGACCTCGGATATTATGGTGTACATGCTCTTAATCCCGATATAATAACGGGCACATGTACTTAGTATTTATTTCATTGATTTACCAATGGGCAAGATTTATAGATTAAATCGATAGACTCGGTAACTTGGGAAATGATATTATTTACATGGTGTGTCGTTGATTATAGGAGGAAATCATGTCCTATATATTAGGATGATGATGTCCCCTTGAGGAGCTCATAAGGATCATCATGTAAACCCTGCAGGTGGGCTTGGTCTGGTATGATGATAAGGTTGAGTGGTACTACTCATGGTGTTAGATGTTGATTAATTAATCGTCAGTAAATTAATTAATTGACGGACATTCGAGATCTTAAACACGGGGAGATATTTGTACAATTAATATATGGATCCCATATTTATTTATGGGGGTTGGTGAGGTAGATCAATGATAAACCTCTAGTGGAATGGATTATCATTAATGGATCGGACTTTATGTGGGCTAGATCCATTGGGTGGCCAAGATCCAACTCCTCCTCATGGTCCCTATTGTAGCCTATTAAAACCCTCTTGAAGCCTAGATCCGATGGTGGATAATGAAACCCTAGATTCGACGATGGAGATTGAATCTCTAAATTTGACGGTGGAGATTGAAAGGAGGCTTAAGCCTAACTCTATAAGAGGAGGGCTAAGGGCTTGGGCGTGGATAATTTTTTGGTGATTAGGGTTTGAGTTGGTTTGGGTGGCAAGGGTGAGGATAGGGTATTGCATCCTTAGGCTGGGTGGCAAGGAATTAGCGTTTAGACTCCTATCCTTCCTTTTGGCTGACACCTCCCTCACCTTGTCCAAGGGCCGGCGGCTTGAGTTAGTGTTTGGCTTCTTCTCATCCTTTTCTCTTGGCTGGCACATTCTCTCCTTCTCCAAGGGTCGGCGACATCAAGGGTTGAGGGTGATCCTTTTCTCTTGGTCGGCAACATCTTCTTCCTCTCCTTGGCCGGCGGCAACAACCTAGCTTGGAGCTTGGTGGTCGGCACTAGATAGGAGAAGAAGGGTTTGAGTATTCTTCCTTTTGTTCGGAGCGATCAAGGAAAGGAAGATCATGATCTAGGAGGCTTCAACACTTGGAGGATCATTGCTCACACAATGTCCAAGAGGAGGATAGGACATACGATAGAAGACCAAGAGATAAACAAGAGGTATAATTCTTGTTTGGGTTTTCTTTTGTTTCTTTGTATGATGTATGTAATTGCATGTAGCTAATTTACTTAGACCCCGAAGATAAACACAAAAACCGGCTATCCGTACATCATCTATTCCGCGGCTAATCGAGGAAAAGAGTTAGGTTGCTTGAACAATATGTTTGTTCAAGAAGCCACTCTAATCGAATAGCATGATGATGGATCAATTGCTTGGGTAATCCTTCTTCATCTTGGATTAATTTTTTTAATCTAGGGACGTAGATGTTAGGATTGTTGACGTCGCTAGAGGGGGGGGGGGTGAATAGCTTTTTGTGTCGATTTTGTTCGCTTGATGGATTTCGATCGTCGTGCTTGTCTACAATTGTTAGTATGTAATGGAAACACAAATACAAAAACAAATACACATACAAAACACACAACAAGCACAACACGAGGAGTTTACCTGGTTCGGAACCCTAGTTCCTACTCCACGGGTGAGCCCTAACGGACTCTAGTGATGCACACCACCACTATATCTCTTCTTCTTCTCGGTGAACACACCGGAGGTGGAGGAACCTCTCACAAGGCTCTTACAAACATAAGAATGAGATACCACAAGCAACTACAACAAATACAAAAACAAATAGAGAAAGAAAATAAAAACTCTTTACATATTAGGGCTTTTGAATCCTTGATTGTTGGTTGCTTTGGGATGACTTTGAAGGCTTTAAAATGCAGCAGCACTCCCTTCAAATCACCCCTCAAATCTCTAAGAGAACTGTGCAAGAATCGTTGATAAAGAAGCCCTAAAAGCTCCTTCTTATAAACCTATGTTGAATCCTCCCAAGCTCCAACGGTCAGAAACCAGTCGAGGCGCCAGTCGAGCCACCTCGGTAGACTCACTAGATTGACCAATTGAGGCATAGACCGTGTCATCCTCGGTACAATCTATATCTTGAACTCCAAGTAGACTCACTCTAATCAAATGAGCTTAATATCTCATATTGACTCATTTGGGCATGGCCATGCACTTCGTGGTCTCACTCTATCAAGAATAACGATGTCACTCCCGTCATATAGGATGGATAGATCTCATCTACATCACTCACATCCCTCTGCATAATTTGTTACATACCTAGTAATCGCCTTTATAGTCCACCCATTTACAGGTGACATTTGACGAAGCCAAAGTATGCAACTCCTTATGTAGGGAACCATGGTGACTTCAGGTCTAAGGACTAATAGTCATACTAATAGCCACATGAGAAAGTATATGACACTCATATAACGATCCATAATACTTTCTCATGGCGGGTCATTCAGTATATATTCTCTAATTCATACCCATGTGTCAACTTGATATCTTATTTCCATGACTTGTGAGATCAAGTCATCGTGTTGACCTACATGCTAGTCTTTATGCATTAACATTGTCCCTGAATGTTAATACTTGACTAGGAATGATTAAAAGTAGTGTTCTCTATATCATCTCATTATCGATTCAACCAATCGATTGATATAGATAAGAACATACTACTCAAGGATGCTATTATACTTAGTTATTTGGCACCAATACAAGTAAATATAATAACCATGCCTTTATTAATAGGAATATGATACAATAAAGTCCATACAACAATTATCACATGATTGACTCTAAGGCTTTCACTAACAGACCTGTATCATAAGTATATTGTGAGTTAGTATTACTCTTCCTGTTATATATGTTGGATATATTCTCAGGTTGGATCAGAGTAGCGTAGCAGACTTTCAGGTATGTCTGCATTATACATTGTTTATTTGGTTAGATAGTATATGCATGTATTTATATACTGTGTTGTTATACCTATGGTACCTTTAGGTTATGCTGTTGAATTATATATGATATTTGATATATACATGTTTTTCCTATTACCTGTTGAGTTTTACTCACCACCACAGACCCTGGGTTTTTCTGTCGCCCAGGTAACAGGTAGCCGACTTTGTGATGGACTTGGAGCACCGCTGGCTGGCATCGTCTCATCTCAATTCCGAGAGTTTGGGTTTTTGGGTTTTCATTGGTGTTCTGATATGGATTTGGTTTATGTGATGTTTTGTAGTGATTGGACGTTGTAAATGTTGTACCTTTCTTTTTCTATTTTTGTTATGGTGTTCTGAGTCGGTGTTTGTCATACCGGTATGCATGTGTGTAGTTTGTGATATTGTTGTATTATGTTTCCGCTGTGTTTTGTGTATTTGTTGTATTTACCTTTATGTGTTATGTTTATTGTGGGCCCAAGCGCCTTGTATTAACGGGATATGTTGCCACGTACAGGGGAGATATCATCCATTTGATTTTCGGCTCAGCATACTCTCGGGGCGTGACACGTATACGTCCACACTATCGTGACATACGATATTCTTAATGTTTTGAGGTGTTGGTTGATTTTAAAATTTTATTGTTTGAGGAATCAATAATTTTTTGAAATCTAATATTTTGATCTATGTGATTCTTAGGTTTTTCAAAAATGACTTTCAACCCGTTTGCTGTGATACTAAAAGAGAATAAACTTATTGAACCCAATTATGTTGATTGGAAAAGGAATCTTGATATTGTCTTGACTGCTGAAGAGTACAAATATGTACTCTTCGAAGAGTGTCCTCCTAAGCCTATGGATGATTCTGGGGCAAAGGTCATGGTTACTCAGAAGGTTTCGCCTGAACTACAACATGAATAAAAGATTGTATTTGTTGGCAGAGCTTCTGACAGAACTCCAGGCGATAGAGGGGCTTTTTCGTCAGAGTGCTCGGGCTCAGGCCATGGTTACTCAGAAGGTTTCGACTTCTAAGCTGAATGGCAAGAAGAAGAAGAAACAAGGTGGAGCAAAGGTGGCGAGAGGATCTCAGGGAAGAGTGAAGAAGTCGAAAGGCAAGTGCTTCATGTCATGCCCGCCCTTTTCGGACCCAGAACCCGGAGGGGCGGCGCGTGACGCGATCGTATATACATACATTACATACAGCGGAAGACTTTATACATACTTCTTTTTTTTCTTATAGCGGAAGACTTTAGACTTATTTTTTTTTCTTTTAAACATATGCATTGACATATATATATATATATATATATATATATATATATATATATATATACACTTCTTCTTCTTAACATAGGGCATGCATCATAGCATATATAGATACTTCTTCTTACTTCTTCCTTACTTCTTCTTATTAACATAGAGCATGCATCATAACATATATAGATACTTAGTGCTTAGTTCAAGTTCTTAAACATCGTCGTCATACGGAGACATAAGTAAGGACATCCATAAACGTCATCATCATAGGTAAACATATATATATAGACCTAACGGATCTTCTCCACCATGCCACTGCCACACACATTTGGCCCCTCCTGCTGCTCCCTTTAGTTTATCCATCCCTTACCCTTATCTGCAGTACGAGGGAAAGATAAACTATAAGCACATAGGCTTAGTAAGATCCAGTCCTACTCACAAAAACCATATATTGACATAAATCATGGCATGTAACATTCATAACATATAAGCTATATAACATGTAACATACATGGCGTAATCAACTTAACATGTAGCATAAGTAACGTAAGTAAACATAACATGTCTCATCCATAGCATGGCAGCATAACATGTATCATCTATAACATAGCATCATATCATGTACATTTAGGACTTAATTAAACATAACATATAACATACGTAACATAGTGACATAACATGGCATATCAAACATAACATACTTCATATGTAACATAGTGGCATAAACATGGCATATCAAACATAACATACATCATATGTAGCATAGTGACATAAACATGGCATATCAAACATAACATGCATCATATGTAGCATAGAGACGTAAACATGGCATATCAAACATAACATACATCATATGTAACATATCAACATGGCATGTGAACATAACAACCTAATCATGTAACATATGCAAGATGCTTTTGAAAACATATATTATAGGTACGTAAATATAAATCTCAACATATTTGGGCCCGGCATTGTACCACTTCTTCATTATCATAGCGCGCATCCCTAAATAGGCCCGAGGTAGCAAGTCTCGAACCTAATAGGTTACTAGGCCCGATCTTAGTCCGTCGACCTAGGGCAATCATCATAGCGTAGAAGCCCATCCTAGGCCCGAGTCTTACTCCATCGACCTAAGGCATCTTGGAGCCCATCCCGTATTAGGCCCGAGTCTTATTCCATCGACCTAGGGGCAATCATATATAGAAGCCCATCCTAGGCCCGAGTCTTATTCCATCGACCTAGGGCATCTTAGGAGCCCATCCCTTCTTGGACCTTGTTAAGGTCTTGGTACAAGCCATGCAGAAGGTAAAATACTTATATGCTTATTTTATAACATAGCTTATTTCATTTTGCAAACATAGCATACTTCATTTCATAACACATCATGCTTCCCTTCATGAACATATCATCTTTCATTTCGTAAATATACCATTCTTCATTTCATAACATATCATTCTTCATTTCATCATCATGTCATATTCATGTCGTGAACATATCATTTTGTCTCATTTCATAATCTTATCTTTTTCCATTTCATAACATATTTTAAACATCGCATACACATAGACATGGCACAAGGCATGGCATGCATTTACCCAACATAAAACACATGTTAGCCTATTTATTTAACTTAACAACAACTTCATATGCACATAAGACTTGAATTAACCTAAGGCATGTTATCTGCATCTAGCATTAATTAATATCACAAGTCAACATGCATTCACCCAACATAAAACACAT
Source organism: Wurfbainia villosa (assembly GCA_025175895.1). Taxonomy (NCBI): domain Eukaryota; kingdom Viridiplantae; phylum Streptophyta; class Magnoliopsida; order Zingiberales; family Zingiberaceae; genus Wurfbainia; species Wurfbainia villosa. The sequence continues at coordinate 26,499,971 of CM046000.1, read as the reverse complement.
GTTAGCCTATTCATTTAACTTAACAACAACTTCATATGCACACAAGACTTGAATTAAAACTTCATCTAATCCCCAAAAAATGCATGATGGCCGAATGGTCCATAGGGGTTTCTAGGGCTATCCTTCATCCTAATTCATTTAACACAACCACAACTTCATTTGCACCTAGAACATGAACTAGACTTCATTTAGTCACCCAAAATTCATGGTGGCCGAATGATCCATAGGGTTTTCTAGGGTTATCTTTTAACCTAATTCATTTAACATAACACAACAACTTCATTTGCATATAAAACAAGAATTAGACTTCATTTAATCACCCAAAACATAGGTTGGCCGAATGATCCATAGGGTTTTCTAGGGTTATCTTTTAACCTAATTCATTTAACATAACAACAACTTCATTTGTATATAAAACAAGAATTAAAACTCCATTTAGTCACCCAAAACATAGGTTGGCCGAATGGTCCATGTAGGGTTTTTAGGGTTAACCTTTAAACTAATTCATTTAACATAATAACAACATCATTATCCTACAAAACATGGATTAAACTTCATTGAATCATCAAGATCTAGGGGTGGCCAAATGGTACATGTAGGTCTTTAGGGTTAACCTTTAACCTAATCCATTTTAAATCCTAGCATCATCATATAGTTACAAAAAAACACATAGCATGGACCTTCATTGAAACCTAAAATCATGGCTTGGCCGAATAGGCTTTAGTGGCTATTAGGGTTAGCTTTTAACCTAATCCCTTTTTCCATCTTAACATCATCATCTACTTCCTAAACATAGCATACAACTTCATTGATAAACCAAAACCTAGCTTGGCCGGATATAACATATAGGTTTCTTTTACAAACATCAATCGAAGCTACTCGTATGCAGGTGAGGGATACTTACATCCTTCGCTTTGCTTGTAGTGTGAGATAAACTAAGGAACACAAAACCTAGCCCTTGCTTCTTGCTTGAAGGAGTTTCGGCCAAGAGTGGAAATGGAGAGGAAATGGAGAGGGAGAGCTTTAGGATTTCGGTGAGAAGAAGAAGAGAAGTGGAGAAAGTGAAGTTGCTCACTCATGCCTCCTCATCCCCCCCTATTTATTCACCTAAAGAGTCCCTTAATCTCCTTACACTTAACCATAATTTCCTTATTCCTCTAATGATATAGTCCTATTGGGCTTCGGTTAGTGGGTGCATCTATAGGGCTTGGCTATCTCTAGAGGTTTGGGGTTCAATTCCTAGGCCTTGCACCTTTTGGCTTATTTTCTTTTATTTTTGAAAAGGCCCACATAAAGCCCATGATCATCAAGCCAAAAATTCTTGTAAAATTGCTAGGAATTTTACGGGCGTTACAATCCTTCATACCTTTTAAAAGTTTCGTCCTCGAAACTTAGAACAATTGTGGGTACTTTTGTTTCATGTCCTCCTCGCTCCTGTGTAGCTTCTCGCACTGCTGATTCTCGCCACAGACCTTTACTAAGGGCACCTCTTTGTTCCTTAGCCTCTTGATTTCTCGATCTAGTATCTGGATAGGCCGACTTTCAATACTCAGGTCCTCTTGAACTTGTACTATTTGTGGCTCGATCACTTGGTCCGTACTGGAAATGCATTTCTTGAGCACAGAGACATGGAACACGCCAGAATAGCCGACATCTCTTGAGGCACTCTAGCTTGTAAGCTACCTTGCGAATCCTCCGCAATATCGGATACGGTCCCACGAGCGTGGACTCAGCTTTACCCTTCCTTCCGAATCTCATCACCCCTTCATAGGAGCCACTTTGAGGAATACTAGGTCCCCAACTCGAATTCTAACGGTCACGCCGCATATCCGCATAGCTCTTTTGTCGGCTCGAAAGGCAGGTTTCAATTCTCGACGGATGTTCCAGATAGCTCGGGTGGTGTCGTCGATGAAATCCGCCCGAGTCCCATCCTCTTCTTTTCACCACCCTCGCATCAAAGATATGGGAGATCTACATTTCCTCTGATAGAGCCTCGTGAGGGTGCCATTCCGATAGTAGCTTGGTAGCTATTATTGTGCGAATCGCCAAACATAAGTATCGGCACCACTACCTTTGAAATCCAGTAGCAGCTCGTAACATATCCTCCAAGATTTGATTTACTCTTTCGTCCGTCTTCGTCCGTCTGGGGATGGAAGGCGATACTGAACAATAGCTTCGTGCCTAGGGCCTTCTGAACACATTCCCAGAAATGGGAAATAAAGCGACCATCTCTGTCAGAAATGATGGTCTTAGGAATTCCATGTAGTATGATAATTTCCATAGCATATAACTGAGCCAGTTGCTCTCGAATAGGTCATCTTGATTGCTAAGAAATGGGCGGACTTAACTGGCCCACAATTACCCATATAGCATCATAACCATTTGTCGCCTTGGGTAATCCCGAGATGAAATCCATAGAAATGTCCTCCCATTTCCATTCGGAATCTGGATCTACCGCAGTGTTCCTCCGTGTCTCGGTGTTCTCGCCTTAACCCTCTGGGCAGTCGTGCAAGTATCGACATCCGAGCCACATCTCTTTTCATTCCGAACCACCAGAACTTTCGTTTTAGGTCTTGGTACATCTTGGTCGTTCCAGGATGCATCGCATAAGGAGTTCCGTGAGCTTCTCAAATATCTCCTTCCGTAATCTCGATCGTCGAATACACAAGCGATCCTCGAGGTAGAGTACTCCACTATCGAGAGATCCGAAACCCGCGTCCTTTCCTTCTAAGACCTCTTGCTTGATCCTCCAAGGCTTGGGTCATGGGCTTGCTTTTCCAAAGATATCATCGAACAGCGGTCGTTATGTTATCGCCATGGTCGAGAGTCGTTCGGAGATGATTTCAACCCCGTAACGCATAATCTCTTTTCTAAGGGCCGAGATAACACTAATAGAGACATCAAGGTGGCGCAGACTTCACGAGTGCATCACCACCTTGTTAGCTTTCCCTGATGGTAGAGAATCTCGCAGCCATAATCCTTGACGAGCCTCGAGCCATCCGCTACTGCCTCATGTTCAGTCCTTCGCGTGAAGAAATATTTCGTGACTGTGGTCCGTATAGATCCTACACGAGCTCCATAGAGATAATGCCTCCATGTTTTGAGAGCAAAGACCACGGCCGCTAGCTCTAAATCGTGGGTGGGATAATTCCTTCGTGTTCCTTGAGTTGCCTAGAGGCGAGGCAATGACCTTGCCATTCGCATAAGTCCGAGTCCCAACTTGGAAGCGCATCAGACATGTCGGCTTCATTACTTTTCGGAAGAGCAAGGATTGGAGCGCTGTCGCTCCTTTTTAATTCTGTGAAACTCCTTCGCAGCGTCCCGTCCCACTCATATTTCTTGTTCTTTTGGTGAGGATCACATAGGGGCGGCAATCCCGAGAGAAGTTCTCTACAAACTTCCTAGAGTAGCTTGCCCAAGAAAGCTTCCGATTTTCTGGCATTCTTTGGTCGGTTCGATTACTCTTCAATCTTTATTGGGTCTACCATCACTCCGTGCTTGGATATCACATGACCCAAAAATGATACTTGTTCGCCGTAACTCGCATTTGGAGAACTTTGCGAATAGCCGCTTTTCCCAAGAACTGCAATACCACATTCAAGTGTTCTCGCGTGCTCGGGGTTCTCGAATATATTAGTATGTCGCCTATGAAGACGATCACAAACTTGTCGAGGAATGTCGAGAATACCCGATTCATCAAATCCATGAACAGGTGTGCATTCACATTCAAGGGCATAACTACGAACTCGTAATGTCCATACCTTGTCCGGAAGGCCGTCTTTGGTATATCATCTGGTTTTACTTTTACTTGATGATAGCCGGACCTCAGGTCAATCTTAGAGAAGACGGCGGCACCTTTTAGTTGGTCGAACAGGACATCAATCCGCGGTAAAGGATACCGGTTCTTGATCGTCACATTGTTTAGCGCTCGGTAGTCTATGCACATTCGCATAGACCCATCTTTCTTCTTCACCAACAGCACTGGAGCTCCCCATGGAGAGTGATTTGGGCGAATAAGTCCCTTGTCGAGTAACTCCTGTAGCTGTCCCTGAAGTTCCTTTAATTCAGCCGGCGCCATACGGTAAGGTGCTTTAGAGATCAGGTTAGTACCAGGAATCAACTCGATCTCAAATTCAACTTCTCTATCTGGGGCTAACCCTGGTAGTTCATCTGGGAATACCTCTGGGTAGTTGCATACAACTCTGACATTCTCTAGCTTCTGGTCCTCATCTTGACTTGTATCAACTACGTGTGCCAGAAACCCAGTGCACCCACTGTCTAACATCTTACGTGCCTGTAGGGCTGATAAAATCTTATTGACTCTTCTCCTCGGTTCTCCGATAAATTCGAACTTAGGCTCCTCCTACTGAATACCACTTTCCTTTTCGGCACTCGATCAAGCACCGTACTTGCTTAAGAAATCCATGCCCAATATAATGTCATAATCCTGCATGTCGAGCACTATCAGATCGCAGTAGAGTTCTCTGTCTGCAATTCTGATGGGTGCGGCTCGCAGCATATGAGTGGAGGGCATTACTTCTCCCGAGGGTAGAGTGGTTAAGAACTTGTGATCTAGAGCTTGTGGTGGTATGTCTATCTTTCCAGTAAAGTGTGTAGAAACAAACGAATGTGTTGCCCCAGTATCAAATAATGCAGAGTATGCCGATGTAAAATAAATATCTGACCTGTGACAACTGTAGAGGCATTTGCCACATCTTCTTGGGTGAGAGAGAATACCCTAGCATCTGTCATAGCTGGTGGGGCTTCTAGTCTCCCTTGGTGGATTGGGGTTCCTTCGATTGCGGCCTGCATCTGATGTAACTGTGGAGGAGCACTCCTGGGCTGGGCATACGGCTGAGGAGGTGCCTGAACCTGGATAGGACAGTCCTTGATTCTATGCCCTGTCCGTCCACAGTTGTAACATCGATTTGTGCCTTGGTAGCATACTCAGATGTATCTTCCCGCAGGTAGCACAGAGGGATCCTGGGCTGCTTGCTCGCTGGACCTCCTTTAGGATTCTCCCATTGTCTTCTCTTGCTAGTGGGGTTCCCTTTCCAAGCACTCGTTCCTCTCGACCTCGGGCCGACTGCCGCTTCACTCGGTGCTTTCTTTCTTCGATTAATGTTGTTCGTTAATACTTAAGGCACTCTTGAACAACCTCCTCTGCGGTCATGCGGTCTATGAACTCACGGCCACATTGAGCTATTTCTGGTCCGAGCATCTTCAGATGAGTCCGACCCTTTCTCTTCCGTCGGTCGACCAACTCGGCCACGCGAGTCGGTTGAATCTCTTCACGGCTTCGCTGACCGATAGGTCACCTTGTCGGAACCCAGTGAACTCGTCGTAATGCTTGTTGGTCACCCTCATGTGGAAGAACTATTCGAAGAACTCGTTCTCGAAATCTGTCCATCTCATCTGATTTACTTGTCTCTTTGCTTTAACCCGTTCCCACCACATCCGAGCATCTCCCGAAAGGCTGAATGATGCACACTTAATCTTCTCGCATTCGGGCCAGTCCAGTAGCTCCACGATGCTTTCCACCGTCTTGAACCAGGCCTGGGCATCCCATGGCTCACCAGACTGCAGAAATTTTCGGCTTTAGTCTCGCCATCGATCGTAAGCTTCTGTCGAACCATCGGCCGGGGCCCGTTGGGGCGAGGGTTTCTCACGATTCATTAGAGTATTTATCACTTGTTGTTGTTCTGTGACTTGTTGTTGGAGTTCTGTGACTACGTGTGTAAGGTCATGCGGGGGTGCTAGCTCATCAGCTCTACTACTATGTCTTCCAGACATGTTTATCTTCATATATTAAGGTAAAGCTAGTATAAGTTTTCGTTCGTTGACCTACGCATAATTAGACTGAAGCTAGCATAAAGTCATTTTAAGCTTAAGGCATCATTCATGTTCTCATGCATAGTTTAAGCTTAAGGTATTTTATATCATATATGAACAAGCATAAGGGTAAAATTCATAATTTCATGCATATTTAAGCTAGAAACATTTCCTATCATACATAAAAAAAACATTTAACAAAATTAGAGTAGACATAGAATTCTTACTTGGAGCGGCAGGATTTGGAGCTTGATGTGTGTGTAGTGGAAAGGCAGATCCGCTCTGATACCAACCTATCATGCCCGCCCTTTGACCTGTAACTCCGAGGGGCGGCGCGTGACGCGACCGTACATACATACATTACATACAGCGGAAGACTTTATACATACTTCTTTTTTTTTCTTACAGCGGAAGACTTTAGACTTATTTTTTTTTCTTTTAAACATATGCATTGACATATATATATATATATATATATATATATATATATATATATATATATATATATATATATATATATATATATATACTTCTTCTTCTTAACATAGGGCATGCATCATAGCATATATAGATACTTCTTCTTACTTCTTCCTTACTTCTTCTTATTAACATAGAGCATGCATCATAACATATATAGATACTTAGTGCTTAGTTCAAGCTCTTAAACATCGTCATACGGAGACATAAGTAAGGACATCCATAAACGCTCATCATCATAGGTAAACATATATATATAGACCTAACGGATCTTCTCCACCATGCCACCGCCACACACATTTGGCCCTCCCCTCTGCTGCTCCCTTTAGTTTATCCATCCCTTACCCTTATCTGCAGATGACGAGGAAAGATAAACTATAAGCACATAGGCTTAGTAAGATCCCCTACTCAAAAAACCATATATCGACATTAATCATGGCATGTAATATCATGTACATTTAAGACTTAATTAAACATAACATATAACATACGTAACATAGTGACATAACATGGCATATCAAACATAACATACTTCATATGTAACATAGTGGCATAAACATGGCATATCAAACATAACATACATCATATGTAGCATAGTGACATAAACATGGCATATCAAACATAACATGCATCATATGTAGCATAGAGACGTAAACATGGCATATCAAACATAACATACATCATATGTAACATATCAACATGGCATGTGAACATAACAACCTAATCATGTAACATATGCAAGATGCTTTTGAAAACATATATTATAGGTACGTAAATATAAATCTCAACATATTTGGGCCCGGCATTGTACCACTTCTTCATTATCATAGCGCACATCCCTAAATAGGCCCGAGGTAGCAAGTCTCGAACCTAATAGGTTACTAGGCCCGATCTTAGTCCGTCAACCTAGGGCAATCGTCATAGCGTAGAAGCTCATCCTAGGCCCGAGTCTTACTCCATCGACCTAAGGCATCTTGGAGCCCATCCCGTACTAGGCCCGAGTCTTATTCCATCGACCTAGGGGCAATCATACATAGAAGCCCATCCTAGGCCCGAGTCTTATTCCATCGACCTAGGGCATCTTAGGAGCCCATCCCTTCTTTGACCTTGTTAAGGTCTTGGTACAAGCCATGCAGAAGGTAAAATACTTATATGCTTATTTTATAACATAGCTTATTTCATTTTGCAAACATAGCATACTTCATTTCATAACACATCATGCTTCCCTTCATGAACATATCATCTTTCATTTCGTAAACATACCATTCTTCATTTCATAACATATCATTCTTCATTTCATCATCATGTCATATTCATGTCGTGAACATATCATTTTGTCTCATTTCATAATCTTATCTTTTTCCATTTCATAACATATTTTAAACATCGCATACACATAGACATGGCATAAGGCATGGCATGCATTTACCCAACATAAAACACATGTTAGCCTATTTATTTAACTTAACAACAACTTCATATGCACATAAGACTTGAATTAACCTAAGGCATGTTATCTTCATCTAGCATTAATTAATATCACAAGTCAACATGCATTCACCCAACATAAAACACATGTTAGCCTATTCATTTAACTTAACAACAACTTCATATGCACATAAGACTTGAATTAAAACTTCATCTAATCCCCAAAAAATGCATGATGGCCGAATGGTCCATAGGGGTTTCTAGGGCTATCCTTCATCCTAATTCATTTAACACAACCACAACTTCATTTGCACCTAGAACATGAACTAGACTTCATTTAGTCACCCAAAATTCATGGTGGCCGAATGATCCATAGGGTTTTTAGGGTTATCTTTTAACCTAATTCATTTAACATAACACAACAATTTCATTTGCATATAAAACAAGAATTAGACTTCATTTAATCACCCAAAACATAGGTTGGCCGAATGATCCATAGGGTTTTCTAGGGTTATCTTTTAACCTAATTCATTTAACATAACAACAACTTCATTTGCATATAAAACAAGAATTAAAACTCCATTTAGTCACCCAAAACATAGGTTGGCCGAATGGTCCATGTAGGGTTTTTAGGGTTAACCTTTAACCTAATTCATTTAACATAATAACAACATCATTATCCTACAAAACATGGATTAAACTTCATTGAATCATCAAGATCTAGGGGTGGCCGAATGGTCCATATAGGTCTTTAGGGTTAACCTTTAACCTAATCCATTTTAAATCCTAGCATCATCATATAGTTACAAAAAAACACATAGCATGGACCTTCATTGAAACCTAAAATCATGGCTTGGCCAAATAGGCTTTAGTGGCTATTAGGGTTAGCTTTTAACCTAATCCCTTTTTCCATCTTAACATCATCATCTACTTCCTAAACATAGCATACAACTTCATTGATAAACCAAAACCTAGCTTGGTCGGATATAACATATAGGTTTCTTTTACAAACATCAATCGAAGCTACTCGTATGCAGCTGAGGGATACTTACATCCTTCACTTTGCTTGTAGTGTGAGATAAACAAAGGAACACAAAACCTAGCCCTTACTTCTTGCTTGAAGGAGTTTCGGCCAAGAGTGGAAATGGAGAGGAAATGGAGAGGGAGAGCTTTAGGATTTCGGTGAGAAGAAGAAGAGAAGTGGAGAAAGTGAAGTTGCTCACTCATGCCTCCTCATCCCCCCCTATTTATTCACCTAAAGAGTCCCTTAATCTCCCTTACACTTAACCATAATTTCCCTTATTCCTCTAATGATATAGTCCTATTGGGCTTCTGGTTAGTGGGTGCATCTATAGGGCTTGGCTATCTCTAGAGGTTTGGGGTTCAATTCCTAGGCCTTGCACCCCTTTTTGGCTTATTTTCTTTTATTTTTGAAAAGGCCCACATAAAGCCCATGATCATCAAGCCAAAAATTCTTGTAAAATTGCTAGGAATTTTACGGGCGTTACACTTCACTTGCAAGCAGACTAGACATTGAAAGAAGGACTGCCCCAACTGGAAGCAGAACAAAGGTATATCTTTTGGTCTAGTCATTGAAACATGTTTAACGGTGTTATTTACCGGCACCTGGTGTATAGATACGGGAGCCACTGATCATGTCTTCAATACTTTATAGGGGTTCTAGGAAACAGACGATTAGCTGAGGGAGAGATTATCGTTTACTTGGGCGATGCCACAAAGGTGGAGTCTATTGCAGTTGGAGATGTTTATTTATCTTTTGATAGGAATAAAACTTTGGTTCTGAAAAATTGCCTTTGAAAAATTTATATACTCATCTTCTAAATCTAATAAGAGAAAAGAACCTTTAAAAATGAACCAAACATATCTTTGACATCTAAGGTTAAGTCATATTAACCTAAGTATAATTCAAAGGTTGATAGCTAATGGACCTCTGGGTTCATTAGTGGTGGAAGATTTCCCAACCTGCGAATCTTGCTTGGAAGGTAAAATGACCAAGAGGCCTTTTAAGGCCAAGGGGTATAGAGCCAAAGATATATTAGAATTGGTTCATTCTAATTTGTGTGGTCCTATGTCTATCCAGGCTAGAGGTGATTTTGAATATTTCATCTCTTTTATAGATGATTATTCAAGATATGGATAAATTTACTTGATGCACCGCAAGTCTGAATGCCTTGACAGGTTCAAAGAATTCAAGGCTGATGTGGAGAAACGTCAAGGTAAAAGTATCAAGACACTATGATCTGATCGTGATGGTGAGTACCTCTTGGGAGAGTTTAGGAATTACTTATCAGAGGCTAGGATTCAATCCTAATTTTCTGAAACCTGGCACACCCCAGTAGAATGGTGTAGCGGAGTGAAGGAATAGGACTCTTATGAAGATGGTTAGATCGATGATAAGTTATTCTGAGTTGCCAGATTCGTTTTAGGGGTATGCTCTGGATACGACAGTATATATTTTGAACTTGGTACCATCTAAATCAGTGCCTTCTACTCCCACAGAATTGTGGACTTGGCAAAAGCCTAGTCTGAGACATATTCGGATTTGGGGGAGTCCAGCACATGTGCTGAAGGCAGATGCGGGTAAGTTGGAACCTCGTACAGAAGTGCACATGATCGTAGGCTATCCTAGAGAAATGTGATGTGAGCAAAACATATAGGGTTTTAGGAGTATTTTTCGCTCATATCTTGTTACATTTTGTGTTAGTTTCACGCATATGTTACTCTATTCTTGCACGCATTGCCTATTTTTTGATTCAGAGGTCTGCTCGTTGTACTTTTGTGTGCAGGTTAGCTTTTTCTGGTGAAAAAGACACATTTTCAGAGCAAAAGAAGGACTTTCACAGCTAAACACAGAGTGGGACACGAACAGGGCATGTGGATTCACATGACCGTGTCCAATGGGAGAAGAACAACACCTTAGGGCTGCACACGGCCTGGCCATGTGGAAACACACGGCCGTGTGGCGGCCCGACGGATTTGCGCGATTAGAGTTTTTTCTGGATTTTGTAGTGGTCCAAGGCAATGTCTATATAAGGATGGCTCCGTCCAAACCCTAGGGGGGAGGCACGATGGCTAGGACGGCATGCCAAAGCCCTAAAAAGCTTTGGTAACTCACAGCGGGGAGGAGGAACGCCGCCGGAGGTCCATGACTTGCTATACAACACCGGAGAGAAGATCACGAAGCATCGTATATCTCTATTTCTGCGCTTTATTTCTATTGTATTCAAACTTAAACATGTTTTGTGATTCTTCCTTCGTATTTATGGAGTAGTACTTTCTATTCTAGGATTAGGAAGTAGCTTGTGTACATAAACAATGTTTGTTCATATTAAATTCTGGTCAAAAGTTTGATTTGACAATTGGTAGTTGCTCTCTATTATATTTACATGTGTTTGGCTTTCTTTCCACTGTGCTAAGGTGATACGAGTTGGTGACAGCCCTCGCAATCTAAAATTTAGGAGGTTTGATCCAAGGAGACTAGGGATAAACCTGACCTCCTGTAACTACGGGGAGAAGGGAGCGGTGGAATCATAAACGGTCCACCTCAAGGATTGATTTGGCATCCTTGTACCCTCTATCCAGTTCTTTTGGGCAGAGATAGCTCCCGGTGAATGCGGCGGCTCTGCGGGAGAGTGTATGATATCCCTTCCCCAAAACTGTAGGTAGATGTTTAGACGATGCCAATTGACAATATTGTTCTATGATACACAAGTGAAACCGAAGTCTTAGAATCACCTTTTAAGACCCCAACACACTCTTTTCCTTCTCCGTGTGACACTGTATAGAGTAGGGTCCACTGATAGTCCTCACCAACCGACTCTCTCAGAGATTACGTCCGAACAATTGTAACCACTTAGTGTATTGGTATTCGAATCTCAGTCCCTGTGGGATCGATAAATCTTTATTACTTGACGACATTCGTGCACTTGCGGGTGTTGAGTGCGAGCACACACTTTGAGTCCTCGACGGTATCCATCGCAAGATTTAAGGTCGTGTCTTGGCCATCAAGTTTTTGGCGTCGTTGCCAAAAACTGTCGATTCGATATCAAATCGAACGGTGGTAAATTGGATCGGACTTAGGATTAGGTTTATTTTCTTGCTTTTTTTTAGTTTACTTTATTTTCTTTAGTTTCATATCTTACATATTTAGATTCAGTTTTTAATTTTTTGTTATTTTTATCTTATTCTAGCAGTAATTGTTTTTATTTACCTATTGCATCTTAGATTTTTATTTGCTAGATTTATTTATTTTCTTCTTTTAGAATTAGGTTAGCACTCCTAACTTTGTGGTTTGGTTCGTCATATGCTTAGACAACTAGGGTCGGAAGGTCTAATTCTGATCGACTTAGAGATTGAGCGAACCTTTCACCGTCGGAGAGCAGCATAACGAAAGATGGAAGATCAAGTTGCATCCGAGGTGAACATAGGAAGCCGACCTCTGCGGGACTACGCATCTCCTAGCGCTAGAGGATTCAAGCCGAGCATAGTCGGACCATCTATTTCGGCAAATAACTTTGAGTTGAAGTTGACACTTATCATCCAGCAGAGCCAATTCGGGGGAGCTACGACTAAAGACCCGAATCGGCATCTTGAGACTTTTCTTGAAATTTGCTCGACAATGAAACTGAATGGAGTCCCTTCTGATGCGATCCGCTTGAGCCTGTTACTATTTTCAGCGCGGGATAAGGCTAAGGCATGACTTCACACCCTACCCTCTGGCAGCATCACCTCATGGGAGTGGTGTGATCAACAGTTTCTGAATAAATACTTCACGCCAAGTAAGACTGCTCACATGCGCCATCTTATCACAAGCTTTCGCCAGAAGGAGGGGGAGTCCTTATTCGAAGCAAGGATAGCTACAAGGGGCTACTCTACCAATGCCCCCACCATGGACTGGAGAGGTGGCTGGTGATCCACATTTTCTATAATGGGATCGCTTACACCACAAAGATGTCCCTAGATTCTGCCGTAGGAGGAGCACTAATGAAAAAGACCATAGAGGAGGCAAAGGAGCTTATCGAAGAGGTGGCACAAAACCACCATTAATGGGCTTCTGAACATGGTAAACCCACGCCTGCAGCAGGACGATACACTGTCAACTCTATGGACCACCTTTCAGCAAGGATGGACACATTCAACAGATAGTTTGAATCTTTGAATCCTTCATCTACATGCACAACCATTGATTTTGGAGAGGGAGCATCAGCGTATCGTGAGGATCACTATGGAGGGCAGGGGACATCAGACGAGCAAATTGAGCACTGTGACACAATTGGGGACTATGATCAAAGGCCCCACAACCCATACTCTAATATCTACAATCCTGGATGGAGAAATCACCCGAATTTCTCCTACAAAAATAACTCAGGAAACTCCCAACCATCTGAAGGGTATGGGAAACAACAGGGCAATGGGCAGCGACCACAGAAGTTTAGACTGGAACTGATGATGGAGGACTTCATCACTACCCAAACTAAGGCCAAAAAGGAATTCTGTCACCAACATCAGAAGTCTGAAGAAGCACTGAGAGACATGAAGGCCACCGGTGACGACCTTGTAAGTCATACCCGGATGTTAGAAACACAAGTGGTGCAAATAGGCCAATCCGTGTAACAACTTGTGAAGAACTCTCCAGTGAGCCAAGGAAAAGAGGAAGGAGTGGGGCAAAGTAGCCAATTCGCCAAGGGGTGTGCAACCATGATTTCCACCCTACCTGACCAAGCAGAGTTTGAAGAAAAGATTCCAATACAGCTTGAGGACCTTGGTGAATTTGTTATCCCCTGCTCGATTTATGGGGAGAGCTTCGACGAAGCGTTATGCAACTTGGGGTCATCAGTCAGTGTGATGCCCTATGCATATTTTCTGAAGATGGGACTGAGCGGGCTTCAACCGGTGAATCTTGGTATTCGTATGGGGGATGATTCAGTAAAGGAGTCTGTTGGCCTACTACCACATGTTCCTGTGATGATTGAGGATTTCGTGATATCCACTGACTTCATCATACTGGACACAGGACCGAATCCCCAGAATCCCATCATTTTGGGAAGTCCTTTTCTAGCAACTGCAGGGGCGTGCATAGATGTGAAGACACATCAAATCTCCCTGGAGGTAGACGGGGAGATCATCCTTTGCAGCCTTTCGGAGCACAGAGCTCCCTACCTTGACGACTTCACATTTAGGAGAAGGAATCTGAAACCTCCATATCAAGATCCCGAGATGGATGAATGGAGGTTCATTGAACCACTAGAGCCGAGTTGATAAAAGAGTGCGATCGAGCTATACGACCTTAAACAAAGCGCTTCATGGGAGGCAACCCAAGTTTAGTTTTAGATTTCCCTTTTCAATTGCATTGCATACGTTTTTTTGATTTTAGTTTTGATTTTCATCACATTTAGAGTTAGAAATAGAAAAGAACTTTGCTAGGCAAAAATGAGACTCATATTAGTCTACACGGCGAAGTGTATGAGAAAATTCGCACCATGGAGCATAAATGGGCAAAAAATGGGGACACACGACCTGGCCGTGTGTGTTTCCCACGGCCGTGCCCGACTGACCAGAGGTGCACACAGCCTGGCTGTGTGTTTTCACACGACCATGGTGCGCAAGGTTAAAAGGGTGAACCCTTGTGTTTTCATCCCATTTGCGCCGTGTGCTTCAAAAGTTCTTGCCTTGGCCATGTGATTTCGCTTTCCCCTTCCTCTAGAAGCATTTCTAACCTCTAAAGAAGCCAAAAGGAGCAAGGATGAGGAGGACCAAGACCGTAGCATCTCGATCCGATGCCTCGGAGCAACGAGCAAGGAGAGTCGACGCCCCTCAAGCTTCGGAAGAGGGTAACGCTCTACCCCCTCTACTTTTTCACAATAATGAACATAGAGATAGATACAATATGTTCTCTACTCATAAACTTACTGCTACTAGGTACTTAGATGAGGATTTGCTAGAATCTTTAGGTTTGTTGGGTGACATGCAAACCCTATTTGCAATAATGGGGTGGGATGAGATTATGGGAATAAGGCACCTAACCTACCCTAGGATAGTTTTGGAATTTTTGAGTTCTTTAGAGGCAGAAGTTTTAATGGGTAGAGAGAGCGAGAAGGGTAGGATAACTTTTAGGCTTTTTAATATTGAGTATGAGTGGACCCTCCACCAATGGAACTTATGCTTTGGCTTGCCAAGCGAGAGAGAGAGAAGAACCCATAATGGGTACAACTCTCATATGATTTGGACTGAGTTGACAAGGGAGCATGCTTATGACCCATCTAAGGCCAAAGTGTCATGCCTCTAAAACCCCGTCTTTCAATATATACACCACATCATGGCCAGTACCATATTTGGTTGTGGGGAGAGTGACGGTGTAGTTAGAGCCAGCGAACTGCTTTGCTTATGGGATATACTACAAGAAAAGAGTACATCGATGTAGGGTCCCACTTCATTAGACACTTAGTGAAGATGGGCAAAGAAGCACATGGAGAGATCAATGTGAGAGGCCTACTTACCCACATTTGTTATAGGATGGGGTACGACTACACAACATTGGAGAGTATAGAGGGGAGCCCTAGGATCAACCTAGGAGTATGCATAGCCATGAAGATGATTGTAAGAGAAGGAGACTCCTTATGCTTTGTAAAGAAAAATCTTACGGCGCTTAGGCTCCCCGACCCGGATCGTACCACCATCTCTATACGCGCCAACTGGCGCTTAGCCCTGATAGTGGAGTCCCCTCCACATGAGGGACCATCCACATCAGCGCCCATCTCTCCACCTTTGTATCACTCTCCCTCCAGTCCACACATGCATAGAAGCCCACCTAGTCCACACCGACATGAGCCTACACCTGCACCACCATCTTTTTCTACTTTTGAGGAGGATACAGGTACATCGGCCTATGATTTCTCAGAGTTCCGATCGCGCCTCGATGATATTTACACTGAGCAGCAGACGCAGAGACAACGATGGGAGGATCAGAGCACCTACCAACAGGTAGAGTTCCAGGGATTCCGGGAGAATTTCCAGCGGGTTGAGGAGTTTTACGATGAGGCTCGCATATACTTCCAGGAGGAGGATGCTCATCACCAAGATGAGGTCGCCTACCGCAGGGAGATGCGACAACATATGCACGCCCAACAAGCACAGAGGGCTAGGGAGGAGGAGCACCGAGTAACTACTGCATCCACCAGTTCTCAGATCGACCACATATATATGTGGCATCAGCGGCTCAACAGCAGGTTCTCCCAGGATCCAAAGATGCCCAGGCTCCCAGACATTCCACCTCGTCAACCATATTAGAGGTATATTTTTGTTTAAGTCTGGGGAGGAGACCCCAAGATTTATTTTGTTTTGTTTCCTTGTAGTAGTTTCTTTTCTGGTATTTTCATTCATTTGTTCTTGCATGCATGAGTTGTTTAGCTCTTTTCAGTACTTAATTTTTGGGTGTCTGTAAAGCTACCTCAGTAGTATTTTTGAAAGTTGCTTGCATGAGTTGTTCCCATAGGTAGCTTAACTCTATTTATCTTGTTGTATTTTATTTTATTCGCTCTATTGAATGTTCTAGACTTACACTGGTTAGCTTTGTTTTTGCACTTACACATGTCGAACAGTCTAAAAGGGAGAATATAGTACATATCTAGTTATGATTCACTTCAATAGTCTAGTACTTTGGAATCCATATCTGACTCTAGGTTTATCATTTTAGTTACTGGAGATGCTCGGATTGTGTAAGTCCATTCAGAAAAATCAAAATCCCTATGAGCTGAAAAAAAAAGAAAGAGAAAAAAAGAGAAAAGAGAAAAAAAAAGAGAGATTATGAGGGATAAAAAACAATTGTCGTGGATGGAAATGGCTAGGTGCCCCTTTGAGACCGAGTTAGGTTATTGGGGAAACACCTACCAATTTCTCTCAATATCGAGCACGCCTTTGAGACTTTATGCTAGATCTAGGGAACGACCCTCGCTTTGGGCAGGTAAGTGCCTAAGAGCCGGAAACCTTAGGAAAGCTATGGGGTGACGACTTATCTCACCATGGAACGGGCATCCCCTAAGAATTATTCGCCTAACACGAGCACGAGGAGCTAACTTAGTGATTTTTTAGAACATATCTATTTTGCGTTGATTGCAAATACCACCTGATAAATTTAGTTAGCATGATAATTATGGAATAATATATTTTTAAAATTTTATGGCACTGAGGTTTGCTTGAGGACAAGCAAAGAATTAAGTCTGGGGTAAGTGATGTGAGCAAAACTTATAGGGTTTTAGGAGTAGTTTTCGCTCACATCTTGTTACATTTCATGCATATGTTAGTCTATTCTTGCACGCATTGCCTATTTTCTGGTTCGGAGGTCTGCTCATTGTACTTTTGTGTGCAGGTTAGCTTTTCTGGTGAAAAAGATGCATTTTCGGAGCAAAAGAAGGACTTTCGCAATTAGACGCAAAGTAGGTCACAACCAGGGCATGTGGATTCACATGGCCATGGCCAATTGGCGAAGAACAGCACCCCAAGGTCGCACACGGCTGTGTGGCAACCCGACGGATTTGTGCAACTAGGGTTTTTTTCGAATTTTACAGTGGTCCGAGGCGATGTCTATATAAGGCTGGCTCTGCCCAAACCCTACAGGGGAGGCATGACGGCTAGGACGACATGGCAAAACCCTAAAAAGCTTCGGTAACTTGCAGCGGGGAGGAGAAACACCGCCGGTGGTCCACAACTTGCAATACAATGCTGGAGAGAAGATCACGAAGCATCATATATCTCTATTTTTGCACTTTATTTCTATTGTATTCAAACTTAAATATGTTTTGTGATTCTTCCTTCGTATTTATGGAGTAGTACTTTCTATTCTAGGATTAGGAAGTAGCTTGTGTACATAAACAATGTTTGTTCATATTAAATTCTGGTCAAAAGTTTGATTTGACAATTGGTAGTTGCTCTCTATTATATTTACGTGTGTTTGGATTTCTTTCCGCTGTGCTAAGGTCATACGAGTTGGTGACAACCCTCGTAATCTAAAATTTAGGAGGTTTGATCCAAGGAGACTAAGGGTAAACCTGACCTCCCATAACTACGGGGAGAAGGGAGCAGTGGAATCAGAAACGGTCCACCTCAAGGATTGATTTGGTATCCTCGTACCCTCTATCCCGTCCATTTGGGCAGAGATAGCTCCCGGTTAATGCGGCAGCTCTGCGGGAGAGTGTATGATATCACTTCCCCAAAACCGTAGGTAGACGTTTAGACGGCGCCAATTGACAACATTGTTCTATGATACACAAGCGAAACCGAAGTCCTAGAATCACCTTTTAAGACCCTGACACACTCTTTTCCTTCTTCGTGTGACACCGTACAGAGTAGGGTCCACCGATAGTCCTCACCAATGACTCTCTCAGAGATTACGTCCGAACAATCGCAACCACTTAGTGTATTGGTATTCGAATCTCAGTCCCTGTGGGATCGATAAATCTTTATTACTTGACGACATTCGTACACATACGGGTGTTGAGTGCGAGCACACACTTTGAGTCTTCGACGGTATCCATCGCGAGATTTGAGGTCGCGTCTTGGCCTTCACATTTTTGGCATCGTTGCCAGAAACTGTCGATTCGATATCAAATCGAACGGTGGTAAATTGGATCGGACTTAGGATTAGGTTTATTTTCTTGCTTTTTTTTTAGTTTACTTTATTTTCTTTAGTTTCATATCTTACATATTTAGATTCAGTTTTTAATTTTTTGTTATTTTTATCTTATTCTAGCAATAATTGTTTTTATTTACCTATTGCATCTTAGATTTTTATTTGCTAGATTTATTTATTTTCTTTTTTTAGCATTAGGTTAGCACTCTTAACTTTGTGGTTTGGTTCGTCATATGCTTAGACGATTAGGGTCGGAAGGTCTAATTCTGATCGACTTAGAGATTGAGCGAACCTTTCACTGTCGGAGAGCAGCACAGCGAAAGATGGAAGATCAAGTTGCATCCGAGGTGAACATAGGAAGCCGACCTCTGCGGGACTACGCAGCTCCTAGCGCTAGAGGATTTAGGCCGAGCATAGCCGGACCATCTATTTCGGCAAATAACTTTGAGCTGAAGTCGACACTTATCGTCAAGCAGAGCCAATTCGGGGGAGCTGCGACTGAAGACCCGAACCGGCATCTTGAGACTTTTCTTGAAATCTGCTCGACAATGAAACTGAACGGAGTCCCTTCTGATGCGATCCGCTTGAGCCTGTTCCCGTTTTCAACGCGGGATAAGGCTAAGGCATGGCTTCACTCCCTACCCTCTTGCAGCATCACCTCATGGGAGTGGTGTGATCAACAGTTTCTGAATAAATACTTCCCACCAAGTAAGACAGCTCACATGCGCCATCTTATGATAAGCTTTTTCCAAAAGGAGGGGGAGTCCTTATTCGAAGCAAGGATAGCTACAAGGGGCTACTCTACCAATGCCCCCACCACGGACTGGAGAGGTGGCAGGTGATCCACATTTTCTATAATGGGATCGCTTACACCACAAAGATGTCCCTGGATTCTGCCGTAGGAGGAGCACTAATGAACAAGACCATAGAGGAGGCAGAGGAGCTTATCGAAGAAGTGGCACAAAATCACCATTAATGGGCTTCTGAACATGGTCAATCCACGCCTGCAGCAGGACGATACACTGTATACTCTATGAACCACCTTTCAGCAAGCATGGACGCATTCAACAGACAGTTTGAATCTTTGAATCCTTCATCTGCATGCGTGACCATTGATTTTGGAGAGGGAGCAGCAGCGTATCGTGAGGATCACTAAGGAGGGCAGGGGACATCAGACGAGCAAATTGAGCACTGTGACACAATTAGGGACTATGATCAAAGGCCCCACAAACCATACTCTAATACCTACAATCTCGGATGGAGAAATTACCCGAATTTCTCCTACAAAAATAACTCAGGAAACTCCCAACCATCCGAAGGGTATGGGAAACAACAGGGCAATGGGCAGCGACCACAGAAGTTCAGACTGGAACTGATGATGGAGGACTTCATCACTACCCAAACTAAGGCCAATAAGGAATTTTGTCGCCAACATCAGAAGTCTGAAGAAGCACTGAGAGACATGAAGGCCACCGTTGACGGCCTTGTAAGTCATACCCGGATGTTGGAGACACAAGTAGCCCAAATAGGCCAATCCGTGTCACAACTTGTGAAGAACTCTCCAGTGAGTCAAGGAAAAGAGGAAGGAGTGGGGCAAAGTAGCCAATTCGCCAAGGGGTGTGCAGCCATGATTTCCACCCTACCTGACCAAGCAAAGTTTGAAGAAAAGATTCCAATACAGCTTGAGGACCCTGGTGAATTTGTTATCCCCTGCTCGATTTATGGGGAGAGCTTCGACGAAGCGTTATGCAACTTGGGGTCATCAGTCAGTGTGATGCCCTATGCATATTTTCTGAAGATGGGATTGAGCGGGCTCCAACCAGTGAATCTTGGTATTTGTATGAGGGATGATTCAGTAAAGGAGCCTGTTGGCCAACTACCACATGTTCCTGTGATGATTGAGGATTTTGTGATACCCACTGACTTCATCATACTGGACACAGGACCGAATCCTCAGAATCCCATCATTTTGGGAAGTCCTTTTCTAGCAACTGCAGGGGCATGCATAGATGTGAAGGCACATCAGATCTCCATTGAGGTAGACGGGGAGATCATCCTTTGCAGCCTTTCGGAGCACAGAGCTCCCTACCTTGACGGCTTCACATTTAGCAGAAGGAATCCGAAACCTCCATATCAAGATCCCGAGATGGATGAATGGAGGTTCATTGAACCACTAGAGCCGAGTTGATAGAAGAGTGCGATCGAGCTATACGACCTTAAACAAAGCGCTTCTTGGGAGGCAACCCAAGTTTAGTTTTAGATTTCCCTTTTCAATTGCATTGCATATGTTTTTTTTATTTTAGTTTTGATTTTCATCACATTTAGAGTTAGAAATAGAAAAGAACTTTGCTAGGCAAAAATGAGACTCATATTAGTCTACATGGCGAAGTGTATGAGAAAATTCGGACCATGGTGCATAAATGGGCAAAAAATGGGGACACACGACCTGGCCATGTGTTTTCCCACGGCTGTGCCCGACTGACCAGAGGTGAACACGGCCTGGCCATGTGTTTTCACATGGCCATGGCGCGCAAGGTTAAAAGAGTCGAGCCTTGTGTTTTCATCCCATTTGCGCCATGTGCTTCAAAAGTTCTTGCCCTGGCCATGTGATTTCGCTTTCCCCTTCCTCTAGAAGCATTTCTAACCTCTAAAGAAGCCAAAAGGAGCAAGGATGAGGAGGACCAAAATCGTAGCATCCCGATCCGATGCCTCGGAGCAACGAGCAAGGAGAGCCGACGCCCCTCAAGCTCCGGAAGAGGGTAACGCCCTACCCCCTCTACTTTTTCACAATAATGAACATAGAGATAGATACAATATGTTCTCTACTCATAAAATTACTGCTACTAGGTACTTAGATGAGGATTTGCTAGAATCTTTAGGTTTGTTGGGTGACATGCAAACCCTATTTGCAAAAATGGGGTGGGATGAGATTATGGGAATAAGGCACCTAACCTACCCTAGGATAGTTTTGGAATTTTTGAGTTCTTTAGAGGCAGAAGTTTTAATGGGTAGAGAGAGCGAGAAGGGTAGGATAACTTTGAGGCTTTTTAATATTGAGTATGAGTGGACCCTCCACCAATGGAACTTATGCTTTGGCTTGCCAAGTGGGAGAGAGAGAAGAACCCCTAATGGGTACAACTCTCATATGATTTGGACTGAGTTGACAAGGGAGCATGCTTATGACCCGTCTAAGGCCAAAGCATCGCGCCTCCAAAACCCCGTCTTTCAATATCTACACCGAATCATGGCCAGTACCATATTTGTTCGTGGGGAGAGTGACAGTGTAGTTAGAGCCAGCGAACTACTTTGCTTATGGGATATGCTACAAGAAAAGAGTAGCATCGATGTAGGGTCCCACTTCATCAGACACTTAGTGAAGGTGGGCAAAGCAGCACGTGGAGAGATCAATGTGAGAGGCCTACTTACCCACATTTGTTATAGGATGGGGTACGACTACACAACATTGGAGAGTATAGATGGGAGCCCTAGGATCGACCTAGGAGCATGCATGGCCATGAAGATGATTGTAAGAGAAGGAGACTCCTTATGCTTTGTAAAGAAAAATCTTATGGCGCTTAGGCTCCCCGACCCGGATCGTACCACCATCTCTATACGCGCCAACTGGCGCTTAGCCCTGATAGTGGAGTCCCCTCCACATGAGGGACCATCCACATCAGCGCCCATCTCTCCACCTTTATATCACTCTCCCTCCAGTCCACACATGCATAGAAGCCCACCTAGTCCACACCGACATGAGCCTACACCTGCACCACCATCTTTTTCTACTTTTGAGGAGGATACAGGTACATCGGCCTATGATTTCTCAGAGTTCCGATCGCACCTCGACGATATTTACACTGAGTAGCAGACGCAGAGGCAGCGATGGGAGGAGAAGAGCACCAACCAGCAGGTAGAGTTCCAGGGATTCCGGGAGCATTTCCAGTGGGCTGAGGAGTTTTACGATAAGGCCCACATATACTTCCAGGAGGAGGCTGCTCGTCACCAGGATGAGGTCGCCTACCACAGGGAGATGCGACAGCATATGCATGCCCAGCAGGCACAGTGGGCTAGGGAGGAGGAGCACCGAGCAGCTGCTGCATCCACCAGTTCTCAGATCGACCACATGTATATGTTGCATCAGCGGCTCAGTAGCAGGTTCTCCCAGGATCCAAAGATGCCCAGGCTCCCAGACATTCCACCTTGTCAACCATATTAGAGGTATATTTTTGTTTAAGTCTGGGGAGGAGACCCCAAGATTTATTTTGTTTTGTTTCCTTGCAGTAGTTTCTTTTCTGGTATTTTCATTCATTTGTTCTTGTATGCATGAGTTGTTTAGTTCTTTCCAGTACTTAATTTTTGGGTGTCTATAAAGCTACCTCAGTAGTATTTTTGAAAGTGGCTTGCATGAGTTGTTCCCATAGGTAGCTTAACTCTATTTATCTTGTGGTATTTTATTTTATTCGCTCTATTGAATGTTCTAGACTTACACTGGTTAGCTTTGTTTTTGCACTTACACATGTCGAACAGTTTGAAAGGGAGAATATAGTACATATCTAGTTATGATTCACTTCAGTAGTCTAGTACTTTGGAATCCATAGGTGACTCTAGGTTTATCATTTTAGTTACTGGAAATGCTCGGATTGTGTAAGCCCATTCAGAAAAATCAAAATCCCTATGAGCTGAAAAAAAAGAAAGATAAAAAAAAGAGAAAATAAAAAAAAGAGAGAGATTATTAGGGATAAAAAACAATTGTCGTGGATGGAAATGGCTAGGTGCCCCTTTGAGACTGAGTTAGGTTACTGGGGAAATACCTACCAATTTCTCTCAATATCGAGCACGCCTTTGAGACTTTATGCTAGATCTAGGGAACGACCCTCGCTTTGGGCAGGTAAGTGCCTAAGAGCCGGAAACCTTAGGAAAGCTATGGGGTGACGACTTAACTCACCATGGAACGGGCATCCCCTAAGAATGATTCTCCTAGCACGAGCACGAGGAGCTAACTTAGTGAATTTTTAGAACATATCTGTTTTGCTTTTATTGCAAATACCACCTGATAAATTTAGTTAGCATGATAATTATGGAACAATATATTTTTAAAATTTTATGGCACTGAGGTTTGCTTGAGGACAAACAAAGAATTAAGTCTGGGGGAAGTGATGTGAGCAAAACATATAGGGTTTTAGGAGTAGTTTTCGCTCACATCTTGTTACATTTTATGCATATGTTAGTCTATTCTCGCACGCATTGCCTATTTTCTAGTTCGGAGGTCTGCTCATTGTACTTTTGTGTGCAGGTTAGCTTTTCTGGTGAAAAAGACGCATTTTCGGTGCAAAAGAAGGACATTCGCAATTAGACGCAAAGTGGGACACGACTGTTGGATCGATGCGGTTCGCTAGAGGGGGGGGGTGAATAGCGATAAAAACTTTTTCGTAATCGTTCGTTAAGGTACGAGTAAAACGCAGCGGAAAGATAACAATAAATAAATAAAAACACGAGGGTTTTTACTTTGTTCGTAGCCTACGGCTACTACTCCAAGGCCCTAACGGTCCTAGACCGTGTACGGAGGGCAATTCACTAAAACACTCCTCCTCGTTGGAGGTAGGAGTTTTACGATTACAAAAGCCTTCGAAGCAAAAAGATAGAGAGACAAACCCTCTCTTCTATTAAAGTAAAATGCAACGAAAATCCTCGATTAAAAAGAATTGCAATATTGAAAGCAATAACAAATTAAGATTATACCAACAACTAAACAAAAAAAACTTTAAGCTAGGGTTGTTGGCAGCACTTCGTTGTTGTAGAGTCGTCAGAGAGTTGCAGCGTAATGGAGGCTTTTGAGCACTTAGAATTGAGGATGAAACCCTAGGTTTGGCCCTCCTTTTATAGCCTTTAAGCCCCTCAACGAATGGGTCTTCAACCAATCACAAATGGGCACAAAACTCCTTGAAAAATGGTGATAAAGCTTGACTCCTCGAGGCTGATTTTTGACCACCGCTGAACCGCCTGAATCGGACGTTGAACTGATGGCCAGGATTTTTGACTACAATAAAGAGTTAGCTCAAAATATAAGTGGATTCGACGGCCACTTGCCGTCCGATCTCAACATAGACCTTCCATGGGAAGTCTTGGGTCGGATTGTCACCTAAGATCATCCCCGTAAAGAGGATACGACCTCACTTACGCTCGCACACACGAGCTTACCTCGATACTTACGTGTCGCTTTTGCTTCCGGCCTTCCACTCGATTCCTTGGCTCCTCCGGTAACTCGAGTGTCGCCCGACCACCGCGGCTTCCTCCGGGTGTCGCTAGCCTTCAGCTCCAGCATTGAGACTTTTCTGCACACTTGATTTAGCTCGTGAGATAACAATATAAGCTTAACTTTATATCATTTTCTATAATCAAAACTTAGGTTCGACTTAGGTGCCCACTGCACCAACAACTCCCCCTTTTTGATTTATGGCAAACCCACATACAAAGTTAAGACAAAAATAAGTATGAGATTATGCATGAATAAGTAGGAGTATATAAATTTTTTTTTCAAGTGCTCCCCCTTGAGGAATCCTCCCCCTTGACCGAGGGTGAGTACTTGAGAAAGGGTTTTAACTCTCCCCCTTGATATGTGCAACTAAGAAAAAGAATTAAGTAACCGAAATTACTTAATATTGGCCATAGTGTTTAAAATAAGTTTTAAGTTAAGAAACCAAATGATTTCTTAACCTTGGCCTTTTGTTAAAAGTTAAATAAGTTTTCAAAACTTAAAGTTAACTTTTGGTTTAATTATGAAGTAAGAGTTAAGTTATAAAAAATTTTTTTTGACCCCTTAACTTTTGTCCTTTTTCTCCTTTTTCTCCCCCTTTTGCCGTATATCGAAAAGAGTAAGGGGTGTGTGGAAAACAAAATAAATGTTAAATTTAAAGTCCAAGCATGTTCCACATTTTTATTTTTAAAAATAATATACTGAAAATAAGTTCATCTATAAAATGTTCGACTCATATTTGGCTTGATTGATATGAAGGATCAACCAGTCCTGGTCAGAGTCGGTATGATTATACTCCGTGGTTCATAGCGATGCACTAGCTCTACATCTGGAACCAGGAGTAAGGTCCTAACATCTCACGCCCATCTACGTGGCTAAGTACACAAACACATTAGTCCTATGTGTTGTGAGATGTATTGGCTCCTTAAATCTATAGGTGCATGATATCTAAGGTATGTCCTATGCTAGTTCCATGAAAAAAAAGTAAGAAATAGTAGTAAGAAAATATAATTTGCAAGTTCCTATTCTATTACGCACATGCCTAATCTTCGTCTCAAGAGACTAAATTCGGCTTCGGGTAGTGGTTTAGTAAATATGTCTGCTAGGTTAGACTTCGAGTCAACATATTCAAGTTGTATGGAGCCGTTGGCTACATGTTCTCGAATGAAATGGTGTTTTACCTCTATATGCTTTGTCCTTGAATCGCATATAGGGTTCTTAGTTAGATTTATCAAACTTATGTTGTCTATAAAAAATTTTAGTTTTGGTGAAGTCCAACCTAAAGTCTCGGAGAGTGTGCTTCATCCAAAGAAGCTGAGTTACACACTCACCCATCGCAACGTATTCGGCTTCGGTGGTAGATAAGGCAACACAATGTTGCTTCCTACTGCACCAACTCACTAGACTTGAGCCGAGTAGTTGACAACAACCACTCGTGCTCTTTCTATCAGTTTACTACCGGCATAATCCGAATCGGAGTAGCCGATTAGTTCGAACTCCGTAGATCTAGGGTACCAAATACCAACGTTAAGTGTACCCTTAAGATATCTAAGGATACGCTTAACTAGGGTTAGGTGAGACTCCTTATCACAGTTTGAAACTCAGCGCACATATACTTATCATGAATAGGATGGAGACTTCCTATCGCTCCTATAGTACTTTAAGTCAATGGACTTACTTTCTAGGTCTTCTCCTATGTTAACATTAATCGCCATTGGGGTGTTTATTATCTTAGCGTCTTGCATTCCAAATCTTTTAATTAACTCCTTAGTGTATTTTTGTTGATATAGGTATATACCATCCTTAGTTTGTTTAATTTGTAGACCTAAAAGAAACTTAACTCGCCTATCATTTCAAACTCACTTTCCATGAGTGAAACGAACTCGTTTAGTAAGGCCGAGTTAGAGGTTCTAAAATTATATCGCTCACGTAAATTTGAGCTATGAATATTTCTCTACCTAAGGTTTTTACGAAGAGTTGGGTCAACTAAGCCTTGGTTAAACCCTTTTGGCTTAAGATGGATTGAAAGTCTCTCGTACCAAGCTCGAGGAGCTTGTTTAAGTCCATAGAGAGCTTTCTTAAGTTTTAGAACATGGTCGGGTTTATCTAGATTTTGAATCCGGGGTTGGCTAACATAAACTTCTTCTTTAATGTATCCATTTAGGAATGCCGACTTAACATCCATTTGAAACAGCTTAAATCCTCGATGTGCGGCATAAGCTAGCAACATTCGAATGGATTCGAGTCTAGCTACTGGGGCATAGGTTTCGTTGTAATCTAAGCCTTCGACTTGACTAAACCCTTTGGCGACTAACCTAGCCTTGTTTCTAACTACTTCACCTTTATCATCAAGCTTATTTCGAAACACCCACCTTGTTCCAATTATCGTTTTGTCTTTAGGTGGTGGTACTAATTCCCACACTTCATTCCTAGTAAATTGAGCTAGCTCTTCTTGCATTGCAATAATCCAATCAGGGTCAAGAAGAGCTTGTTCAATTGATTTGGGTTCTATCTTTGAAATTAAGGAAATTTGACTAAGGTTCCTATAGGATGCTCTAGTTCGAACTCCTAGATTAGGATCTCCTATCACTTGATCGATAGGGTAGTTAGTCTGAATCCTAGATTGGGTTGGGTTTGTGTCACCTAATACTTGATCAATGGGGTGACTTGGTTGAACATTAGTTTGGTTGGAGTCATCTATCACTTGATCAATAGAGTGACTTGGTTGACTTAGGTTAGGATTAACACTAGACCTGATCTCCGGATCAGAGTTAGGTCTAGTATGAATCAGCTCGCTAATTGGGGTTGCCGGGGGTTTTGTAGGTTCATGTCCTTCATCAAATACTACATTGATAGTCTCCTCGACTCTAAGGGTGTCGTGGTTATATACTCTATAAGCTCGACTTGTAGTCGAGTATCCTAGAAAGATTCCGATCGTGGTCTTGAATGTAAATTTCCCTAGGTAATCCTTAGTGTTTAGGATATGTACCTTACACCCAAATACCCTAAAGTACTTGATGTTAGGTATTTTATCGTGATAAATCTCGTATGAGGTCTTAAGGTGCCTCTTTACCATAAGGATTCTATTTTGGACATAGCATGTCAGACTCACGTATCGCCTAAAACCTATCGTAGGTCATATTCGTTCAACATGGTCCTAGCAGCTTCTTGTAGAGTTCGGTTTTTCCGCTCCACTAGGCCATTTTGTTGAGGGGTCCTAGGGCAAGAGAATTCATGGTGGTATCCGTTTAGGTTACAGAAGTCGGTGAACCTTTGGTTTTTGAATTCACCACCATGATCGCTTCTAATTCTTTTAACCTTAAGGTTTTTTTGATTCTCGATTAATTTGAATAAATTGATTAATTGATCTAGGGTATCATTTTTATGTTTGATGAACCTAACCTGTAAACTCGAGTAGTCGCCAATTATGTAAGCAATATTGACTTTTATTGAGTGACTTGGCTCCATGTGAATCGAATAGATCCATATGCAGGAGCTCAAGTACACTTGAGGTTAGTTCTTAGTTAGTTAACTTGTGTTGTGTCCTAGGTTGTTTTCCTTGTTGACAAGCATTACAGTTTTATTAACCAAGTTGTTGAGGTTGGGTAAGCCTCGACTAAGCCACTCGACTCATCTTGTGGGCGAGTCTTGGGTGCAGTGACCAGTCGTCGGTGCCACAACCATGATTCCTCTTCTGTGTCATAAGACATTTAGGTGAGATTTGATTAAGTTAATTGTATAAATGTTATTTGTCCTAGTTCCTTTGAGTATTGTTTTAGCTGTTTTATTTGTTTTAATTACACATTCATTTTCTAAAAATACGACCTTATAGTTATTGTCACATAATTGGCTTATGCTAAGCAGGTTATATTCGAAATTCTCTACAGGTAATACATTTTTAATAATAAAATTCGAGTTAAGCTCAATATCACCTGATCCGATGATTTTGAGCTTGTCGTTATTCCCAAAAGCTACCGATCCTTGTCGTTTGAATCGAAGCTTTGTGAATTTGAGTTGATCCCGGTCATGTGTCGGGAACAGACATCCAACATCCATTGATCCTACACACAAGGTGGTTGGATTGGATGTTAGATTTTTTTTAAAAAAAAATTGGTTGTAAGTTGTTAAACCTAGGTCATCTCACCTGTGTCTATATGATCAAGCATGTTATTCTTATGTGTTTTTTGTGAGATGATTTCCAATTAAGTTGATTAAGTGTATTTAGGTTCAAGTAATTTTATGTTAGATTTGGATTTGACCCTAGGCTTGTCAAGTTTACCTTTTCAAGATCATGGCTTCCAGGTCGTGGCGAGGCACAGGGGCCTTCTTTTATCGGATCATCGACCACTTTCTTAGACAAAGCCATGTTCAAGAAAATGATGACTTGACTCACCTAAGATTATTTCCTAGTCTAACTGGTTATTTTTAAAAAGAGGCTCCCCGAGGCTCAATCTTTTCGAAGAATTTTAGTTGGTTATGTTTTTGAAAAGAGGCTCCCCGAGGCTCAATCTTTTCGAAGAATTTTAGTTGGTTATGTTTTTGTTCTAAGTGAGTTCACAAGTTTTAAAGTACAAACTTTCTAAGTTAAAACATGCAATTTCTAAGTTAAAGCACAAACATTCTAAGTTAAAGCACAAACATGTTTTGTACTGGCTCCCCCTAGACCGTTGAATCGGTTCGGTCTATCCACATAGTGGATTTGGTCCTTGGGAATCCAGTACGGGTTGGATCCTAGAGTTGAAATCAAAAGGTTCTTAGGGACCCATGCTTGGACATGTTTCCTATGTTGACTTACAATCGACATATACGACCTATTAGTCGTGTTTGAGTTAAATCCTAGTCCAGCCTTGTTGTACACGGCCCTTTGAGATCCAAGTAGGAGGTCAAGTCCTTTGGATCCCGAAGTGAACCTTTCCAACGTGTTCCTAAGATCTTCGACTTGACTTTTCAAGAGAGAGTTCTCAACTTCGAGCTTTTCAACTCGAGTTGAGTCCTTCTCTTGAACTCGACTAGTCGAAGAGGTTAGGGAGACCTCGTGTTTGAGGAGTTTAACCTCCTCAACAAGGGTCTCGACCTTGGACTCGGACTTAGCTAACTTCCTAGACAAAAACCTAACCGTATTATGTAAAGTATTAAATAAAGTTCGACTTACTTTAAGGGTATCTTTTGAACCAGATGCGTATCCGTGGCTTGACTTGAAGGTAGCTTCGTAGTCCGAGTCATCCTCAGGTTCTGACTCAAGTTTAGGCTCGGTCTCTGTGTCCGACTCAATTGATTTCGCCAAGGAGACGTGGTCTTCGTCTTCTTCGGATTCGTCTTCCTCCTTGGTTGGTGGTGGCTTGCTTGCGATTTTCTTCTTCTTTGATCCTGCAAACAAGGCTATACCCCTCTCGGGTTCCGAGTTGGATTGCTCATGTAATTCGAAATCGGAAAAGAGTTCATCTAACCTAATTTTAGAAATATCCTTGGAGACCTTGTAGGCATCGACCATGGATGCCCACAAGGTAGTCCTCGGAAACGAGTTTAGAACATACCTTATAAGGTCGTAGTTTTCGACCTTTTGCCCGATTGCGTGTAGGTTGTTGACTATGTCCTGGACTCGGGCGTGAAGTTGGGTCGCGGACTCGTGTTCCTGCATTTTTAGGTTATATAGTTTATTGAAAAGAAGATCACTCTTACATACCTTGGCTTCATCGGTCCCTTCGTGTAGCTCCACTAGTTTCGTCCAAAGATCTTTTGCGCTTATGAAGGGGCCGACGCGATTTAGCTCCTCCTTGGATAGACCGCATTGAAGGATTTGCGTTGCCTTAGCGTCGGCTTTGACTTGTTTTTTTGTCGCAATGGTCCATTGGTCATAATCCAAGGAGTCACCCACTTCATTAGTCGGAAGTGTGAAACCCGTTTGGATTATGATCCACATCTCGATTTGGGTTTTAAGAAAGCATTCCATCCGACCCTTCCAATAACGGAAGTCATCTCCGTTGTAAAACGGAGGTCGGACGGTGCTAAACCCTTCGAGATGGGCCATTAGAACAAAGAACACAAGGAGACGAAGGAAAAAAAACTAGCAACGACAAAAACACACAAAAAGTACCAAGACTCGCGTCTTGGATTAGTAGTGCGGGAGTAAATTTAACAAAGCGAAATAAATCTGAAATAAACAGAAATAAAAGAAAAATAAATCTGTGAAAAATGGCTAGATTGGTGGTTTCACCAAATCTTAGCAACCCCCGGCTCTGATACCAATTGTTGGATCGATACGGTTCGCTAGAGGGGGGGGTGAATAGCGATAAAAACTTTTTCGTAATCGTTCGTTAAGGTACGAGTAAAATGCAACGGAAAGATAACAATAAATAAATAAAAACATGAGGGTTTTTACTTGGTTCGTAGCCTATGGCTACTACTCCAAGGCCCTAACGCTCCTAGACCGTGTACGGAGGGCAATTCACTAAAACACTCCTCCTCGTTGGAGGTAGGAGTTTTACGATTACAAAAGCCTTCGAAGCAAAAAGATAGAGAGACAAACCCTCTCTTCTATTAAAGTAAAATGCAACGAAATGCCTCGATTAAAAAGAATTGCAATATTGAAAGCAATAACAAATTAAGATTATACCAACAACTAAACAAAAGAAACTTTAAGCTAGGGTTGTTGGCAGCACTTCGTTGTTGTAGAGTAGTCGGAGAGTTGCAGCGTAACGGAGGCTTT
Organism: Wurfbainia villosa; assembly: GCA_025175895.1. Lineage (NCBI taxonomy): Eukaryota > Viridiplantae > Streptophyta > Magnoliopsida > Zingiberales > Zingiberaceae > Wurfbainia > Wurfbainia villosa. The sequence goes on along the minus strand of CM046000.1, from coordinate 26,468,630 downwards.
TGAGCACTTAGAATTGAGGATGAAACCCTAGGTTTGGCCCTCCTTTTATAGCCTTTAAGCCCCTCAACGAATGGGTCTTCAACCAATCACAAATGGGCACAAAACTCCTTGAAAAATGGTGATAAAGCTTGACTCCTCGAGGCTGATTTTTGACCACCGGTTGAACTGGCCGATTGAACTGGCGCCGGTTGAACTGGCCGGTTGAACTGGCCAGTTGAACTGATGGCCAGGATTTTTGACTACAATAAAGAGTTAGCTCAAAATATAAGTGGATTCGACGACCACTTGCTGTCCGATCTCAACATAGACCTTCCATGGGAAGTCTTGGGTCGGATCGTCGCCTAAGATCATCCCCGTAAAGAGGATACGACTTCACTTACGCTCGCACACACAAGCTTACCTCGATACTTACGTGTCACTTTTGCTTCCGGCCTTCCACTCGATTCCTTCAGCTCCCTCCGAAGTAACTCGAGTGTCGCCCGACCACCGCGGCTTCCTCCGGGTGTCGCTAGCCTTCAGCTCCAGCATTGAGACTTTTCTGCACACTTGATTTAGCTCGTGAGATAACAATATAAGCTTAACTTTATATTGTTTGCTATAATCGAAACTTAGGTTCGACTTAGGTGCCCACTGCACCAACAACGACCAGGGCATGTGGATTCACATGGTCATGTCCAATGGGCGAAGAACAACACCCCAGGGCCGCACACGGCTGTGTGGCGACCCGACGGATTTGCACGACTAGGGTTTTTTTTGGATTTTGCAGTGGTCCGAGGCGATGTCTATATAAGGCTGTCTCCGCCCAAACTCTAGGGGGGAGGCACGATGGCTAGGATGACATGCCAAAGCCCTAAAAAGCTTCGGTAACTTACAGCGGGGAGGAGGAACACCGCCGGTGGTCCACAACTTGTAATACAACACTGGAGAGAAGATCACGAAGCATCGTATATCTCTATTTCTGCACTTTATTTCTATTGTATTCAAACTTAAACATGTTTTGTTATTCTTCCTTCGTATTTATGGAGTAGTACATTCGATTCTAGGATTCGGGAGTAACTTGTGTACATAAATAATGTTGGTTCATATTAAATCCTTGCCAAATGTTTGATTTGACAATTGGTAGTTGTTGTCTATTATATTTACATGTGTTTGGCTTTCTTTCCGCTGTGCTTAGGCGATACAAGGTGGTGACAACCCTCGCAATCTAAAATTTAGGAGGTTTGATCCAAGGAACCTCGGGGTAAACCTAACCTCCCGTAATTGCGGGGAGAAGGGAGTGGTGGAATCGAAAACGGTCCACCGCAAGGATTGATTTGGCATCCTCGTACCCTCTATCCCGTCGTTTTGGGTGGAGATAGCTGTCGGTGAATGCGACAGCTCTGCGGCAGAGTATATGATGTCCCTTCCCCAAAATCGTAGGTAGACATTTAGACGACGCCAATTGACAACATTGTTCTATGATACACAATTAAAACCGAAGTCCTAGAATCACCTTTTAAGAACCCGACACACTCTTTTCCTCTTCTGTGTTACACCGTACAGAGTAGGGTCCACCGATAGTCCTCACCAATCGACTCCCTCAGAGATTATGTCCGGACAATCACAACCACTTAGTGTATTATTATTCGAATTTCAGTCCTTGTGGGATCGATAAATATTTATTACTTGACGACATCCATGCACTTTCGGGCGTTGAGCGTGAACGCGCACTTTGAGTCCTCGACGGTATCCATCGCGAGATTTGAGGTCGTGTCCGTGTGGATCAAAATGAAAGGTGGTTTGTTCTATAGTCCTAGAGATCAAAGGGTGATCGTTAGCACAAACGCCAGATTTTTAGAGGAAGACTATGTGATGAACCACAAGCCCATGAGTAAGATTATTCTGGAGGAATTGCGAGGGGAAGTCACTACTTCAGTACCACCTGTACAAGAGGATATACCACAAGTGACTGCACCGCATGTCATAGAGGATACACAGGTGATACCTCATCGTAGTGGAAGGGTTGTTAGACAGTTTGATAGATTTATGTTATTGGGAGAATCTTCTGATTTGGTCCCTGTCGAACATGAACCTGATCCCTGGACATATGACGTGGCAATCCAAGATAAAGATGTGGTATCTTGGCAAAGTGCGATGAATTTTGAGATATAATCTATGGATTCAAATTAGGTCTGGGAGCTAGTAGAACCACCCAATGGTGTAAAAACCATTAGATGCAAGTGGATCTACAAAAGAAAGAGAGGAATAAATGGGAAGGTTGAGATCTTCAAAGCAAGGCTTGTTGCGAAAGGGTATACTCAGAAAGAGGGTATCGATTATGAGGAGAGTTTTTTTCTGGTAGCCATGCTTAAGTCTATCCGAATTCTCTTATGTATTGATGCTCATATGGATTATGAGGTGTGGTAAATGGATGTCAACACAACTTTCCTTAATGAAAGTCTTGAGGAAAACATCTATATGGAGCAACCAGAGGGATTCATTGCAAAGGGCAAAGAGCATCTTGTGTGCAAGCTTAATCGGTCCATTTATGGATTGAAGCAAGCTTCGAGATCTTAGAAAATCCGCTTTGATGAGGTAATTCAGTCTTATGGATTTATTCAAAGTCCAGATGAGTCTTGTGTATACAAGAGATGTGACAGAAATGTAGTGGTATTTCTTGTACTATACGTAGATGACATTTTGTTAATTGGCAACAATGTCAAGGTGTTATCGGACTTAAGGGTATGGTTGTCCAAATAGTTTGATATGAAGGACTTGGGAGAAGTGGGACACATCCTTCTGATCAAGGTTATAAGGGATCGCGGGAAAAGAATGTTGTGCTTGTCTCAAGCTTCATACATAAACACCATGTTGGCTCATTTTAGCATGAAGAACTCCAAGAAAGGTTTTCTACCTTTTAGGCATAGAGTTCCTTTATCTAAAGAGATGTGTCCTAGAACATCAAAGGAGATAGAGGAGATGAAGGTGGTTCCCTATACTTCGGCAGTAGGAAGCCTCATATATGCTATCTTATGTACGAGGCCGTATATCTGCTTTACCGTAGGCATGGTTAGCAGATATCAGAGTAATCCAGGACAGGGACATTGGACTGCAGTAAAGCATATATTGAAGTACCTAAGAAGAACTAGGGATTATATGCTGGTATACCAGGAAGATCAATTACTCCCTGTGGGTTACACAGATTCTGACTTCCTATCAGATAGGAATAACAGTAAGTCTACCTCAGGTTTTGTGTTTACTTTGGGAGGTGGAGCCATTGTATGGAGGAGTGTCAAGCAGAAGTGTGTGGCGGACTCTACCATGGAAGCTGAGTATGTGGCAGCCTCTTAGGCAGCCAAAGAAGTTGTATGACTCAGGAACTTCTTGATGGACTTGGATGTGATTCCTGGTTTGCCAAGAACTATCAAAATTTATTGTGATAACAATAGTGCAGTTGCAAACTCGAATGAACCACGAGCCCATAAGGCAAGTAAACACATAAAGTGCAAGTACCACCTGATACGAGAGATCATAAAGCAGGTAAAAGTTGTTGTCACCTAGATTGCATCAGAGGATGACCTGGTAGATCCTTTCACTATGGCCCTTCTAGCGAGAGCTTTGATAGGCATGTGGAGGGAATGTGAATCAGATGTATGGCAGTATGAGGACAACATAGTCTTTTAGTATAAGTGGGAGATTGTTGGGATGTACACTGAAAAGTTTATCTTTTGTATGAACATCTTTATTTTTGAAATAAGAATCACATGATCATTGTTTGCATATTTAAGGTTATGCATATTGTCTGATACATTACATTGTTGATAACATGGTGTGTAGTGTCACACAGGAGATCATGTTATCAGTTCCTTGTAGAGTATAAGTAGAGGCTCACAACCGAGATGGTTTTGGATAAACCATTGGTATGGTTGTATTGTGATTTGGTATTAGTTTGTCTTGACCATAGAATTACACTAGTACACTTTGTGTGTATTGAGCAAGACTGACTTAGAGGTGATTCGATTTATTGCTGACTACATAATTGAATTGGACCTCGGATATTATGGTGTACATGATCTTAATACCGATATAATAATGGGCACATGTACTTAGTATTTATTTCTTTGATTTACCAATGGGCGAGATTTATAGATTAAATTGATAGGCTCGGTAAGTTGGGAAATGATATTATTTACATGGTGTGCCGTTGATTATAGGAGGAAACCATATCCTTTATATTAGGATGATGATGTCCCCTTGAGGAGCTCATAAGGATCATCAAGTAAACCCTGTACGTGGACTTGGTCCGGCATGATGATAAGGTTGAGTGGTACTACTCATGGAGTTAGATGTTGATTAATTAATCGTCAGTAAATTTATTAATTGACGGACATTCAAGATCTTAAACACGGGGAGATATTTGTACAATTAATATATGGATCCCATATTTATTTATGGGGGTTGGTGAGGTAGATCAATGATAAACCTCTAGTGGAATGGATTATCATTAATGGATTGGACTTTATGTGGGCTAGATCCATTGGGTGGCCAAGATCCAACTCCTTCTCATGGTCCCTATTGTAGCCTATTAAAACCTTCTTGAAGCCTAAATCTGACAGTGGAGATTAAAAGAAGGCTTAAGCCTAACTCTATAAAAGGAGGGCTAAGGGCTTGGGCGTGGATAATTTTTTGGTGATTAGGGTTTGAGTTGGCTTGGGCGGCAAGGGTGAGGATAGGGTATTGCATCCTTAGGCCGGAGACAAGGAATTAGGGTTTAGACTCCTATCCTTCCTTTTGGTCGGTGCCTCCCTCACCTTGTCCAAGGGCCAGCAGCTTGAGTTAGGGTTTGGCTTCTTCTCATCCTTTTCTCTTGGTCGAACATTCTCTCCTTCTCCAAGGGTTGGCGACATCAAGGGTTGAGGGTGATCCTTTTCTCTTGGCCAACAACATCTTCTTCCTCTCCTTGGCCGGCGACAACAACCTAGCTTGGATCTTGGTGGTCGACACTAGATAGGAGAAGAAGGGTTCGAGTATTCTTCCTTTTGTTCGGAGCAAGCAAGGAATGGAAGATCGTGATCTAGGAGGCTTCAACTCTTGGAGGATTATTGCCCACACAACGTCCAAGTGGAGGATAGGACATACGATAGAAGACCAAGAGGTAAACAAGAGGTATAATTCTTGTTTTGGTTTCCTTTTGTTTCTTTGTATGATGTATGTAATTGCATGTGGCTAATTTAATTGGACCCCAAAGATAAATACAAAAATCGACGATCCGTACATCATCTATTCCGCGGCTAATCGAGGAAAAGAGTTAGGTTGCTTGAACAACAAGTTTGTTCAAGAAACCACTCTAATCGAACAGCACGATGATGGATCGGTTGCTTGGGTAATCCGTCTTCATCTTGAATTAATTTTTTTAATCCGGGGATGTAGATGGGATCACCATGCACAAGTGACCGAGGTGCGAAGCGAAGCTTCGGTTCTACACCCTTCATAAGGGACAATGGTATATTGTCTCAATGGACTCCGCCATATACACCGCAGCATAATGGTGTATCTGAGAGGCGTAACCGGATCTTATTGGACATAGTCAGGTCAATGATGAATCATGCGAATCTTCCCAAATCATTTTGGGGCTATGCACTTCAGATAGTTGTTTACTTGCTAAATAGAATTCTAACCAATGTTTGTCTCCACTACTCCATATGAGATATGGAATAGTAAGAAACCTCATGTATTTTACTTGAAGATATGGTGTTGTCTTGCTTATGTGATGCAGACTGTATCAGACAAATTGGATGCTAAGTCTGATAAATATCTTTTGATGTGAGTGAAACATATAGGGTTTTAGGAGTAGTTTTCGCTCACATCTCATTACATTTTATTTTAGTTTCATGCATATGTTACTCTATTTTGTATGCATTTCTTATTTTCTGGTTTAAAGGTCTGCTCTTTGTACTTTTGGGTGCAGGTTAGCATTTCGAGAGAAAAAGGCGCACTTTCGAAGCAAAATACGGACATTTTGCAACTAGACACAGAGTGGGACACGGCCAGGGCGTGTTGCTACACACGACCATGTCCAATGGGCGAGATCAGCCAACTTAGGGCTGCACACGACCTAGCCATGTGGAAACACATGGCCGTGTGGTGGCCCGCCAGATTTGCACGATTAGGGCTTTTTTCGAATTTTGCAGTGGTCCAAGGTGATGTCTATATAAGGATGGCTCCGCCCAAACCTAGGGGGGAGGCACGATGGCTAGGACGGCACACCGAAGCCCTAAAAAGCTTCGGGAACTTGCAACGGGGAGGAGGAACGTCGTCGGAGGTTCAAGCCTTGTACTTCAATGCCGGAGAGAAGACCATGAAAGCATTGTAATCCCTTGTTCCTACGTTTTCATTCTGATGTATTCGAACATGTACATGCTATGTGATTCCACCTTCATATACATGGAGTAGTTCTTTCGGTTCTAGGATTAGGGAGTAGCTTGTGTGCACATTACAATTTTGGTTCATGTTAAATTTTATCTTTGAGTTTAATTTGGCAATTGGTAGTTGTTTTTACTATATCTATGCGTGTTTGGTTTTATATCTGCTGTGCTTAGGCGATACGAGGGGTGACAACCCTTGTATCTAAGATTTAGGGGATTTGATACAAGGAATCTAGGGGTAAAACTGATCTCCTATAACCGTGGGTAGAAGGATGCGATGAAACCAGACATGGTTCATCGTAGGGATTGATTCGGCATCCTTGTACCGTCTATCCCGTCCTTTTAGGCGGAGATAGCTCCTGGTAGATGCGGTGGCTCATCGGGAGAGTGTATGATGTCCCTTCCACAAAACCATAGCTAAACGTCTAAACAACGCCAATTGACAGCATTGTTTTATGATACACAAGCGAAACCGAAGTCCTAGAGTCACTTTTGAAGACCTCGGCACGCTCCCTTCCTCCTCCATGTGATATCGTACAGAGTATAGTCCACCGACAACCCTCACAAGTCAAAACCTCTTAGAGTTTACGTCCGAACAATTTAAACCATTGAACATACCGATATTCGAATCCCAGTCCCTATGGGATCGATAATCTTTTATTACTTGACGACATCCGTGCACTTATGGGAGTTGAGTGCGAGCACGCGCTTTGAGTCCTCGACGACCTCCATCGTTAGATTTGAGGTCGCGATCGCGTGCATCAAGTTTTTGGCGCCGTTGCCGTGGACTGATCGATTCGATATCAAATCGAATGGTATAGAATTGGATCGGACTTAGGATTTGATTTATTTACTTTTTTTATTTTTCTTTTTTTTGTTGCCTTATTTACTTTAGTTCTAAACTTTCTATATTTAGATTTAGTTTTTAATTTTATTCTAGCAGTAGTTGTTTTTATTTCTTTTTGCATCTTAGATTTTATTAGCTAGATTGTTTTATTTTCTGCTTTTAGAATTACTTAGCACTCCTTATTTTTGTGGCTTGGTTCGTCGTATGCATAGACACTTAGGATCGGAAGGCCTAATTCCGATCGACTTAGAAATTGAGCAAACCTTTCATCGTCGGAGAGCAGAGCAGCGAAGGATGGAGGATCAAGCCACATCCGAAGTGAACATAGGTAGCCGACCTCTGCGGGACTACGCAGCTCCTAGCGCTAGAGGATTTAGGCCGAGTATAGCTTGACCATCTATTTCGGCAAATAACATTGAGCTGAAACCGACACTTATACATATGGTCCAACAGAGTCAATTCGGGGGAGCTGAGACTGAAGACCCAAATCGGCACCTTGAGGCATTTTTAGAAATCTTCTCAACAATGAAAATGAACGGAGTCCCTACTGACGCGATCCGCTTGAGCCTATTTCCATTCTCACTGCGGGATAAGGCTAAGGCATGGCTTCACTCCTTGCCTTCGGGGAGCATCACTACATGGGAGCAATGTGAGCAGCAGTTTCTGAACAAATACTTCCCACCAAGCAAGATTGCTCACATGCGCCATCTTATCACGAGCTTCCGCCAGAAGGAGGGGGAGTCCTTATTCGAAGCTTGGGATCGCTACAAGGGGCTATTCTACCAATGCCGCCACCATGGACTGGAGAGGTGGCTGGTGATCCACATCTTCTACAATGGGATCGCGTACACCATAAAGATATCCCTGGATTCTGCTGTAGGAGGAGTATTGATGAATAAGACCATAGAGGAAGCAGAAGAGCTGATAGAAGAGGTGGCCTAGAACCACCATCAATGGGCTTTCGAATGTGGTCAACCTACGCCTGCAGCGGGACGATACACTATCAACTCCATGGACCATCTGGCAGCAAGGATGGACGCGCTCAGTAGACGGTTTGAATCGTTGAATCTTTCATCTGCATGTGCAGCCATTGACTTTGGAGAGGGAGCGGTAGCGTATCAAGAGGACCACTATGGAGGGCAGGGAACCTCAGAGGAGTAGATTGAGCACTGTGAGGCGGTTGGGGACTACGACCAAAGGCCCAACAACCCATACTCCAACACCTACAATCCCGGATGGAGGAATCACCCAAATTTCTCCAATAAGAATAACTCGGGAAACTCACAACCATCAGGGGGTATGGGCAGCAGTAGGACAATGGGCAGCCACCACAGAAGTCCATACTGGAACTGATGACGGAAGACTTTATTGCTACCCAAACTAAGGCCAATGAGGAATTTCGTCGCCAACATCAGAAGTCTGAAGAATCACTCAGAGACTTGAAGGCCACCGTCGACAGTCTTGCAAGTCACACCAGGATGTTGGAGACGCAAGTGGCCCAGATAGCCCAAACCATGTGGCAACCTATGAAGAGCTCTTCGGTGAGTCAAGCTAAAGAGGAAGGAGTGGGGAAGAGTAGCAAATTCGCCAAGGGGTGTGCAACCATGATTACCACCCTATCTGACCAAGCTGAAATTGTAGAGAAGATTTCACTACAGCTTGAGGACCCCGGTGAGTTTGTTATCCCCTGCTCAATTTATGGGGAGAGCTTCGATGAAGCTTTATGTGACTTGGGGTTATTAGTCAGTGTGATGTCCTATGCATATTATCTGAAGATGGGACTGAGTGAGCTCCAACCAGCGAATCTTGGTATTCGTATGGGAGATGATTCAGTCAAGGAGCCCGTTGGCATGCTACCACACGTGCCTGTGGTGATTGAGGATTTTGTGATACCCACGGACTTCATCATACTGGACACAGGACCCAATCCCCAGAATCCCATCATTCTGGGAAGGCCTTTTCTGGCAACTGTAGGGATGTGCATAGACGTGAAGGCACACCAGATCTCCCTAAAGGTAGATGAGGAGATCATCCTTTTCAGCCTTTCGGAGCACAGAGCCCCCTACCTCGACAGCTTCACATTTAGCAGAATGAAGTCGGAACCGCCAGATGAAGCTTCTGAGACGAATGAATGGAGGTTCACTGAACCTCCAGAGCCGAGTTGATAGTGGAGTGCGGTCGAGCTAAACGACCTTAAACAAAGCGCTTCTTGGGAGGCAACCCAAGTTTAGTGTTAGATTTCCCTTTGATTGTATTGCATGTATTCATTTAATTTTAGTTTTGATTTCCATATCATTTAGAGTTAGGACTAGAAAAGAACTTAGCTAGGCAACAATAAAATCCATATTAACCTACACGGCGAAATGTATGAGAAAATTCTAACCCTAATGCAAAACGGGGACACATGGCCTGGCCGTGTGTTTTCCCACGGCCATGCCCGACCAACCCGAGGCACACACGACCTGGCCGTGTGTTTTCACACGGTCGTGTCGTGTGAGGTTAAAAGGGGCAAGCCGTGTGTTTTAACCCTATTTGCACCGTGTGCTTCGAATGCTCTTGCCCTAGCCGTGTGGTTTTTTCTTCCCCACCATCTAGAAGCACTTTTAACCTCAAAGGAAGCCAAAAGAAGCAAGGATGAGAAGGACCAAGCAGGTAGCACCTCGATCCGGTGCTTCGGAGCGACGATCAAGGAGAGCTGACGCCCCTCAATCTCCGGAGGAGGGTAATGCCCTACCCACTCTTCTTTTTTGTAATAACGAACATAGAGATAGATATAATATACTTTCTACTCGTAAACTCACTGCTACTAGGTACTTAGATGAAGATTTGCTAGAGTCTTTAGGGTTGTTGGGTGAAGAGATGATGGGAATAAGGCACCCAACCTACTCTAGGATAGTTCTAGAATTTTTGAGTTCCTTAGAGGCGAAAATTTTAATGGGTAGAGAGAGCGAGGAGGGTAGGATAACTTTTAGGCTTTTTAACATTGAGCATGAGTGGACCCTCCACCAATGGAACTCATGCTTTGTCTTGCTGAGTGGGGGAGAGAGAAGAATCCCTATTGGGTTCAACTCTCGGGTATTTTGGACCGATTTGACGGGAGAGCATGCTTATGACCCTTCTATGTCCAAAGCGCCATGCTCCCAAAACTCCGTTTTCCGATACCTTCACCGCATCATGGCCAATACTATATTTGGTCGTGGGGAGAGTGACGATGTAGTTATAGCTAGCGAGCTGCTTTGCCTCTGGGACATGCTACAAGAAAGGAGTAGCATCGATGTAGGGTCCCACTTCATCAGACACTTAGTGAAGATGTGCAAAGTAGTACGAGGAGAGATTAATGTGGGAGGCCTACTTACCCACATTTGCTATAGGATGGGGTACGATTACAATACATTAGAGAGTATAGAGGGGATCTCTAGTATCAACCTAGGAGTGTGCATGACCATGAAGATGATTGTGAGAGAAGGAGACTCCTTATGCTTTGTAAGGAAAAATCTGATGGCCCTTAGGCTCCCCGACCCTGATCGTACCACCATCACTACATGCGCCAACTGGCGCTTGGACATGATAGTGGAGTCCCCTCCACATGAGGGACCATCCACATCGGCCCCCATCTCTCCACCTTTATATCACTCTCCCTCTAGTCCATACATGAATAGGATCCCACCTAGTCTACGCCCACATGAGTCTGCACCTGCACCACCACATTTTTCCACCTTTGAGTAGGATGTAGGTACGTCGACCTATGATTTCTCGAAGTTTCGATCGCGCCACGATGACATATACACTGAGCAGCAGACGTAGAGGCAGCGATGGGAGGAGCAGAGCTCCTACACACAGGCGGAGTTCCAGGGCTTCCGAGAGAATTTCTAGTGGGCTGAGGAGTTCTATGACGAGGCCCACGTATACTTCTAGGAGGAGGCTGCTCATCGCCAGGATGAGGCCGCCTACCGCACAGAGATGCGGCAACACATTCATGCCCAGCAGGCACAGTGGGCTAGGGAGGAGGAGCACTAAGTAGCCGCTGCATCAACCAGCTCCCAGATCGACCACATGTACATGTGGCATCAGCGGCTCAACTACAGGTTCTCCTAGGATCCAGAGATGCCGAGGCTCCCAGACTTTCCACCTCGTCCACCATACTAGAGGTATATTTTCATTTAAGTCTGGGGGGAGGACCCCAAAGTTTATTTTGTTTTGTATCCTAGCAGTATTTTCTTTTCTGGTATTTTCATTCATTTATTCATGCATGGGTTGTTGAATTTCTTTCAGTACTTAGTTTTTGTTATTTGTAAAGCTGCTAAGTGGTATTTATTAAAGGTTTCTTATATGAGTTGTTCCCATAGGTAGCTTAACTTCATTTATCTCATGATATTTTATTTTATTCGCTCTAATGAATGTTCTAGACTTACACTGGTTAGTTTTATTTCTTTACACTTACACATGTCGAACATTCTGAAAGGGATAATCTAGTACATACTTAGTTATGATTCATCTCAGTAGTCTAGTACTTTGGAATCTATAGGTGACTTTAGGTTTAGTATTTTAGTTACTGGAGTTGCTCGAATTGTGTAAGCCCATTTGGAAAAATCAAAATCCCAGTGAGAAGAGAAAAAAAAGAAAGAGAAAGAGAAAAAGATGAAAAAGAAAACAAAGAAAAAGAAAAAAAGAGGAGAGAGAGAGAAGATTATGAGGGATAAAAAAATAGTTGTCGTGGGTGGAAATGGCTAGGTGCCCCCTTTGAGACCGAGTTAGGTTACTAGGGAAACACCTACCAATTTCTCTCAATACCGAACACGCCTTTGAGACTTTATTCTAGATCTAGGGAATGCCTCTCGCTTTGGGCAAGTAAGTGCCTAAGAGCCGGAAACCTTAGGAAAGCTATGGGGTGACGACTTAACTCACCATGGAATGGGCATCCCCTAAGAATGATTCGCTTAGAACGAGCATGAGGAGCTAACTTAGTAAATTTATAGAACATATTTATTCTGCTTTGATTGTAAATACCACTTGATAAATTTAGTTGACATGCTAAGTATGGAACAATGTCTTTTTAAATTTCATGGTACTGAGGTTTGCTTGAGGACAAGCAAAGATTCAAGTATGGGGGAAGTGATGTGAGAGAAACATATAGGATTTTAGGAGTAGTTTTCACTAACATCTCATTACATTTTATGGTAGTTTCATGCATATGTTACTCTATTTTGTACGCATTTCCTATTTTCTAGTTCGGAGGTCTGCTCTTTGTACTTTTGGGTGTAGGATAGCATTTCGGAGAGAAAAAGGCGCACTTTCAGAGCAAAAGAAGGACATTTTGCAGCTAGACGCAGAGTGAGACACACCCAGGGTGTGTGGCTACACACGATCGTGTCCAATGGGCGAGATCAGCCAACTTAGGCACATGGCATGGCCGTGTGGAAATACACGACCGTGTGGCGGCCCGCCAGATTTGCACGACTAGGGCTTTTTTCTGATTTTGCAGCGGTCCCAGGTGATGTCTATATAAGGATGGCTCTGCCCAAACCCTAGGGGGGAGGGACGACGACTAGGACGACACACCGAAGCCCTAAAAAGCTTCAAGAACTCGCAACAGGGAGGAGGAATGCCCCCGGAGGTCCACACCTTGCACTTCAACGTCGGAGAGAAGACTACGAAAGCATTGTAATCCCTTGTTCCTACATTTTCATTCTAATGTATTCGAATATGTACATGCTTTATGATTCCTCCTTTATATACATGGAGTAGTTCTTTCGGTTCTAGGATTAGGGAGTAGCTTGTGTGCACATTACAATGTTGGTTCATGTTAAATTCTGCCTTTGAGTTTAATTTGGCAATTGGTAGTTGTTTTTACTATATCTATGCGTGTTTGGTTTTCTTCCCACTGTGCTTAGGCGATACGAGGGGTGACAACCCTCGTATCTAAGATTTAGGGGATTTGATACAAGGAACCTAGGCGTAAACCTGATCTCCTATAACCGTGGGTAGAAGGATGCGATGGAACCGGACACGGTTCATTGTAGGGATTGATTCGTCATCCTCGTACCGTCTATCCCATTTTTTTACATGGAGATAGCTCTCGATAGATGCAGTGGCTCATCGGGAGAGTATATGATGTCCCTTCCACAAAACCATAGCTAAACGTCTAGACAACGCCAATTGACAGCATTATTTTGTGACACACAAGCGAAATCGAAATCCTAGAATCACTTTTGAAGACCTCGGCATGCTCCCATCCTCCTCCATGTGACACTGTACAGAGTATAGTTCGCTGACAACCCTCACAAGTTAAAACCTCTTAGAGTTTATGTCCGAACAATTTAAACCACTGAACATACCAATATTCAAATCCTAGACTCTGTGGGATCAATAATCTTTTATTACATGACGACATCCGTGCACTTGCGAGTGTTGAGCACGAGCACGCGCTTTGAGTCCTCGACGGCCTCCGTCGCGAGATTTGAGGTCGCGATCGTGTGTATCATTTATTTATTGGATACCCTAAGGAAACAAGGGGTTACCAATTCTACCTTCCTGTGGAACAAAAGGTGTTTGTTTCGAGACATGCTGTGTTTCTTGAGAAAGAGTTTCTCTCGTAAGAAAATAGTGGGAGTGTTGTTGAGCTTGAGGAGGCTCGAGAGACTCTTATAGACATTGATGAGATACCTGGTGAAGCACCTCGACTGATGACTCATAGTGATGAGACATCAGCTGAACCTATTGTGACACCACATCTTCGTAGATATGGTAGGACACGCTACATTTCTGAGAGATATGGATTTCTCATAAGTGAATCGAACGACGTATTACTCATTGACGATGAGGAGCCTACCAATTATGAAGAAGTTCTGAAAAGTTCAGAAAGTGACAAATGGCTTGAAGCCATGAAGTCGGAAAAGGATTCCATGTATGAAAATCAAGTTTGGAACTTGGTGGACCCACCTGAAGGCATTAAGGCTATAGGGTGCAAGTGGGGTTTCGAGAAGAAAACCGACATAGATGGTAATGTAATTACCTATAAGGCTAGATTGGTGGCGAAAGGGTATTGTCAAAAGTAAGGTGTTGATTATGACGAGACCTATTCACCTGTAGCTATGCTTAAATCCATTCGGATGCTCCTGGCCATAGCGGGTCATTATGATTATGAGATTTGGCAGATGAATGTGAAAATAGCTTTCCTTAATGGAAACCTACTCGAGAATGTGTATATGATACAGCCTGAGGATTTCACATCGATTGATAAAACCAAGGCATGAAAACATCGATGGTCCATATATGGACTCAAGCAAGCATCTAGGAGCTAGAATATCCGTTTTGATGGGACAATCAAAAAGTTTGATTTCTCACAAAATCCGGACGAACCTTGTGTGTACAAGAAGGTTAGTGGGAGTGTAGTCGCATTCCTAGTATTGTATGTTGATGACATATTACTTATAGGAAATGATGTCTCTATCTTACAATCAGTTAAAATTTGGTTGTCCAAGACATTCTCCATGAAAGACCTGGGAGAAGCAGCCTACATCCTTGGGATTAAGATCTATAGGGATAGATCGAATCGGTTGCTTGGTCTTTCGCAGTCTATATATATAGACCGAATGCTAAAGAGGTTTAGCATGTCATAATCCAAGAAAGGTTTCCTTCCCATCAGGCATGGGATATACCTTTCGATGTCTATGTGTTCGCGCACAGAAGACGAGAGGATTTGCATGAGTAAGATTCCCTAAGCATCCACAATAGGATCTATCATGTATGCTATGTTATGTACGAGGCTTGATGTATCGTATGCTCCGAGTGTCACGAGCAGATACTAGTCAGATCCAGAAATGAATTATTGGGAGGCTGTTAAGACGATCCTTAAGTACTTAAGAAGAACTAAGGATGTGTTCCTAATATATGGAGAAGGGGACATGGTGATACGCAGGTATATGGATGTCATCTTCCAGATAGACAAGGATGATTCCAGGTCTCAGTCTGGGTACGTGTTCACCTTGAATGGGGGTGCAGTGAGTTGGAAAGTTCCAAACAAGACATTATAGCAGATTCTTCCACTGAGGTAGAATACATTGCAGCTTCGGAAGCAGCAAAGGAAGCGGTTTGGATTAAGAAGTTCATTTCTGAACTTGATGTGGTCTCATCAATGATCCAAACATGTGCTTCGCCGCTATCATCTTATCAGAGAGATCATAAGTACGAAGGAAATACAAATCGAGAAGGTTCCCACTGAAAGGAACTTAGCGAATCCTTTAACTAAGGCCTTACCTCAAAGTAAGTTTGAGGATCATGTTAGAGCTTATGGTATTGGATACCGTCGTGATTGACATTAGGCCAAGTGGGAGTTTGTTAGTAATATATGAGAGGTGTCATAAGGCAATCACCTTATGGTTGTACCATTTATTTGATAAATGAAGATTCACTATTTGAGTATACATGTTATCATGTATTTGATTGGATCTTAAACTCATTTACTGAATGTCCACAATACGATTCACAGCATGAGAGAATTTGTGATTGGATCACAACTAGTGAGTATCTCTACATGTGTAATTGTGATGTATTGGAATTATCTTTAGTCGATGAATTGATGGATTTCGACACCATCAATTCTGTCGAGACTAGCACGAGGTATACTCCTTAGTGTATCCAAGCAGTTGATTCTCACTGACTGGAGACATTGTAATGTCCGGAGTTAATTGTGGATGCTAGTTATGGTAACTAGTTCATTGGAGTGACCAGATGTAAGACTTCATATGGTTCTCTGCATATATGGATATGTCAATGAAGTTCTTACTGCAGCTTAAGTGCGATGCTTCTTTGACTTGCGGTATTCAAGTCATCTTGATCATGGAGACTTATGCTTTGACATCTTAAGCAAGCATCTCCAGGGAGATGTGGACCCGAGATGATTGGGTATAAGTCGAAATGCCCGAAGGTGTTTGAATAGCCTATAAAGAATTCTCCACTCCTTGCGAGGAGATGTATACCCATGGCCTCTCGTCAAATTGTTAATAAAGTCTTTGGCCAAAGCATTACATGTTTAGAGTAAGGTACTCTTAGATACATGTGTAGTTGTTGGGATGTATACTGAAAAGTCTATCTTTTGTATGAACATCTTTATTTTTTGAAATAAGAATCATATGATGATTGTTTGCATATTTATGGTTATGCATATTGTCTAATACATTACATTGTAGATAACATGGTGTGTAGTGTCACACGGGAGATCATGTTATCAGTTCCTTGTAAAGTATAAGAAAAGGCTCACAACCGAGATGGTTTTGGACAAACCATAGGTATGGTTGTAGTGTGATTTAGTATTGGTTTGTCTTGACCATAGAATTACACTAGTACACTTTGTGTGTATTGAGCAGGACCAACTTAGAGGTGATTCAATTTATTCCTGACTACAAAATTTGATCGGACCTCAGATATTATGGTGTACATGCTCTTAATCCCGATATAATAACAGGCACATATACTTAGTATTTATTTCTTTAATTTACCAATGAGCAAGATTTATAGATTAAATCGATAGGCTTAGTAAGTTGGGAAATGATATTATTTACATGGTGTGCCGTTGATTATAAGAGGAAACCGTGTCCTATATATTAGGATGATAATGTCCCCTTGAGGAGCTCATAAGGTTCATCATGTAAACCTTGTAGGTGGACTTGGTCCGGCATGATGATAAGGTTGAGTGGTACTACTCATGGAGTTAGATATTGATTAATTAATTGTCAGTAAAATAATTAATTAACGGACATTCGAGATCTTAAATACAGGGAGATATTTGTACAATTAATATATGGAGCCCATATTTATTTATGGGGGTTGGTGAGGTAGATCAATGATAATCCTCTAGTGGAATGGATTGTCATTGATGGATCGGATTTTAAGTGGGCCGAATCCATTGGGTGGCTAAGATCCAACTCCTCCTCATGGTCCCTATTGTAGCCTATTAAAACCCTCATGAAGCCTAGATTGGATGGTGGAAAATGGAACTCTAGATTTGACGGTGGAGGTTAAATCTCTAGATCCGACGGTGGAGATTAAATCTCTAGATCCGATGGTTGAGATTAAATCTCTAGATCCGATGGTGGAGAATAAAAGGAGGCTTAAGCCTAACTCTATAAATAAGGGCTAGGGCTTGGGTGGCAAGGAGATAGCACATCCAATTAGGGTTAGGGTTTTTGGAGTTGGCTTGAGAGAAGAGGTGGGTGGCAATCCTAGGTTGTCTTCTTCCTATTGGGCGATGGCAAGGCTTCTTGGTTTTGGCTCTTCTTGGCCGGCGACGCTTCACCCTCTCTCTCTCTAGATTGGCCGTCAAATCCTCCCTCCCTCTCCTCTCCTTTGGTCGGCGACAACCTTTCTTCAAGGTTGGCCAGCACTCCTTCATCCTCTCATTAGTCGGCAGCAACATCAAGTTCCTTGGCTTGGCGGTCGGTTCTAGATAGGAGAAAAAGTTTTATTTTATTCTTCCCTTTGTTCCGAGCGAGAAAGGAAAGAAAGATACGTGATCTAAGAGGCTTCGACTTTCGGAAGATCATCGCCCACACGACGTCCAAAAGGAGGAAGGACATACAATAGAAGACCTAGAGGTAAACAAGAGGTATAATTCTTGTTTAAGTATGTTTTCTTATTCTATGCAAATTGTATGTGGCTAATTTACTTGGACACCGAAGACAAACACAAAAATTGACGATCCATACATCGTCTATTCCACAGCTAATCGAAGAAAAGAGGTAGGTTACTTGAACAAGTTTGTTCAAGTGACCACTCTATTCGAATAGCACGATGATGGATCGGTTGCTTGGGCAATCTCTCTTCATCAAGGATTATTTTTTTTAATTCGGAGACGTAGATGGGATCGCCATGCACTAGCAACTGAGGTGAAGTAGAAGCGAAGCTTCGGCTCCGCAAAACCCTTCAAGTGGTATCAGAGCTACGGTTTCTGATTTTGTGTGTTTAGGATTCGATTACTTTTATACACTCATCATATATTGTATGTGTCGGATGATAGTAGGATGTGAGTAGGCTAACTTTTTGGTTGCAGACATAAGATCCAACTATTATGGCCATATGTGTGTGTATGTGATTGGATGTGTGTAACTGTATTATTGTTTGAATCCTAGGCTAGTATTTAATTTTTTGTAATTAAGTATGACATTGTTTAGCCACTCTTTTATTTTAGTTTACTTTCGATCTAGATTTCATGTACACTCCTTCATGGAGTATAGGATCGATGGATGTAAATTAAAATAATTATTCTCGGCTTGGATCTCCGGATGGCTTGTACATGGCGTAGGGAGGAGCGGATGAGATGGCGACGCGAAGGGAGGCATATTGGAGAACAAAAGCCATAATAGTTGGAAAATATTTTTTTTCATATTTATTGCTTCTTGTTTGATATGCATGTCGTGTGCTAAGAAAATTCCTCAATTTTAAATTACTAAGTGGGAGAGGGATATATTTTTTAAATTCCCACGGCCTCCATTATGATTTGACATGTGATGCAAACAAACTTGCGCATCGGCTCTGAGTGCCTTCCTCCCCATCGGATGAGTTTTTTTTGTGGATCATAGGGTCGAATATGGTTATATGAAATTATTTAGGAGTATGTGTACTGTTGGCAATGTGCTATTCCTCGGAGGCTCATCGGCTCCCATGTCCCCGGATTAAAATTTTCACTAATGAAAACTAATCCGGATGGGATGAGTTTCCTTAGCACAACCAATTCGTCGTCGTGCCAACGACTCGAGCGATCGCTTGAACAAACTTGTTGTTCAAGCAATCAACTCTTCTAGTCGGTTAGCCGCGGAAGAGACGATGGACGGATCGCCGGTTTTTGTGTTTATCTTCGGGGTCCATGATTATACAAATACATACAAATGTAAACTAGTATAATCAACACATACTAACATAAAGGACATAAGCTAGCATATCAATAAGAACATGTAAAGAACAATAATAAAAGTTGTAAAACTTTTATACCTCTTGATCTTCTATCGTATGTCCTAACCTCCTTGTAGACTTCGTGTGGGCGAAGATCCTCCACAAGTTGAAGCTTCCTAGATCTTCTTCAATCCAAAGAAAGAAGAACTCTCTTTCCCTTCTTGCTTGAGCCAACCACCAATCCACAAAGGATTGATGCCGCCGGCCCCAAGAATAGAGAGAACATAATGGAAACCACCAAGGAACCAAACTAGGGACAAACCCTAACTTCTAGTGCCGCCGGCCAAGATGAAATAAAGAGGAGAAGAGGAATGAATTGAGCGCCGACCAAGGTAGAGAGAATAGAGATAGGTCCCGGCAACACCTTAGGAAGAAGAAGAGAACCTCTCCTATAGTTGCCGCCCACTCCAACTTCCAAACCCTAGCCGCCCAACCAAACCCTAACCTAGGATTTCTTGCCGCCCAACCAAAGGAAAGGCAAAACCCTAATCTCTTTTAAAACCATCTTCTATGTGCCGGCCATGGAAGAGGGGAAGAAGGATAGAGTGTGGAGCAACCAAGGTAGAGGGTAGAAGGAAGGGGCCGGCCATGCCTTAGGAAGAAGAAGAAACTCATCTTCCACTTGTTGCTGCCCATCCTTGCTCCCAAACCCTAGCTTCCCAAAAATTCTAAACAAACTAGGGTTTCTTGCCTCCAAAGGTAGCAAACCCTAATCCCTTAAACCATCCATCATCCAAGCCGCCCAACCCAATAAGCCTTATATATAGAGTTGGGTTTAGGCCTTGGTTTAATATCCACCGTCGGTTCTAGGGTTTTAATCTCAACCGTCAAATCTAGAGATTTAATCTCAACCGTTAGTTCTAGGGATTTAATCCCAACCGTCGGATCTAGAGATTTAATCTCAACGGTCGGTTCTAGGGTTTTAATCCCAACCGTTGGATCTAGAGATTTAATCTCCACCGTCGGTTCTAGGGATTTAATCCCAACCGTCGAATCTAGAGATTTGTTTTCCATCATTTGATCTAGACTTCATGAGGTTTATATTAGGCTACGATAGGGACCATGAGGAGGAGTTGGGTGTTGGCCACCCGATGGATCGGAACCACACAAACTTGATCCATCAATGATGTTCCATTCCACTAGAGGATCATCATCGAACTACCTCACCAACCCCTATAAATTAATATGGGCTCCTAATATTATTTGTACATCCATCTCCCCGTGTTTAAGATATCGAATGTCCGTCAATTAATTGATTTATTGACCATCAATTAATTAACATCTAACTCCTCGAGTAGTACCACTCAACCTTATCATCATGTTGACTAAGTCAACCTGCAGGGTTTACATGATGAACCTTATGAGCTCCTCAAGGGGACATCATCAACCTAATATATAGGACACAGTTTCCTCCTATAATCAACGGCACACCATGTAAATAATATCATTTCCCAACTTACCGGGCATATTGATTTAATCCATAAAAATCTCACCCTCTGATAAATCAAAGAAATAAATATTAAGTACATGTGTCCGTTATTATATCGGGATTAAGAGCATGTACAACATAATATCCGAGGTCCGATTCAATTATGCAGTCAGCAATAAATTGAATCACCTCTATGTCGGTCCTACTCAATACACCGAGGTGTACTAGTGTAACTCTATGTTCAAGATAAAACAATACCAAGCTACACTACAACCATGCCAATGGTTTGTCCAAAATCATCTTGGTTGTGAGCCTCTACTTATACTCTACAAGGGACTGATAACATGATCTTCTGTGCCATACCCAAGCACCATGTTATCTACAATGTAAAGTATTAGACAATATGCACATATATAAATAAAGTGCAAACAATGATCATGTGATTCTTATTTCAAAATAAAGATGTTCATACAAAAGAGCTAGGCTTTCAGTATACATCCCAACAATCTCCCACTTATACTAAAAGACTATGCTGTCCTCATACTGCCATACATCTGATTCCCCTTCCCTCCACATGCCTATCAAAGCTCTCGCTAGAAGGGCCTTAGTGAAAGGGTCTACCAGGTCATCCTCTGATGTAATCTAGGCGACAGCAACTTCTACCTCCTTTACGATTTCTCGTATCAGGTGGTACTTGCACTCTATGTGTTTACTAGCCTTATGGGCTCATGGTTCCTTCAAGTTTGCAACTGCACCATTATTATCACAATTAATTATGATAGTTCTGGGCAAACCAGGAATCACATCCAAGTCAATCAGGAAGTTCCTGAGCCACACAGCTTCTTTGGCTGCCTCATAGGCTGCCACATACTCAGCTTCTATGGTGGAGTCCGCCACGCATTTCTGCTGGGCACTCCTCCATACAATGGCTCCACCTCCTAAAGTAAACACAAAACCTGAGGTAGACTTACTGTTATCCCTATTTGATTTGAAATTGCAATCCATGCAACCCACAGGGAGTAATTGGTCTGCCCGGTAAACTAGCATATAATCCCTAGTCCTTCTCAGGCACTACAATATATGCTTTTACTGCAGTCCAATGTCCCTATCCTGGATTACTCTGATATCTGCTAACCATGCCCACGGCAAAGCAGATATCTTGTCTCGTACATAGCATACATGAGGCTTCCTACTGCTGAAGCATAAGGAACCGCCTTCAGCTCCTTTATCACCTCAGATGATCTAGGACACATCTCCTTAGATAAAGGAACTCCATACCTGAAAGGTAGAAAACCCTTCTTGGAGTTCTGCATGCTAAAACGATTCAAAATCATGTCTATGTATGAAGCTTGGGATAAGCACAACAACCTTGATCCCAAGGTTGTGACCCACTTCTCCCAAGTCCTTCAAAACCGTTTGGACAACCATACCCTTACGTCTGGTAACACTCTGATATTGTTGCCAACTACTAAAATATTATCTACGTATAGTACAAGAAATACCACTACGTTTCTGTCACATCTCTTATATACACAAGACTCATCCAAACTTTGAATAAATCCATAAGACTGATTTACCTCTTCAAAGCGGATGTTCCAAGACCTCGAAGCTTGCTTCAATCCATAAATGGACCGATTAAGCTTACATACAAGATGCTCTTTGCCCTTAGCAATGAATCCCTCTGGTCGATTCATTTGGATGTTTTCCTCAAGACTTCCATTAAGGAAAGCTGTCATGACATCCATGTGCCACACCTCATAATCCATATGAGCTGCTATGCATAAGAGCTCCCAGACCTGACTTGAATCCATGGATTCAATCTCAGTATTCATTGCACTTTGCCAAGATGTTGTATCTATATCTTGGATTGTCTCGTTGTATGTTTAGGGATCAGGTTCATGTTTGCTAGGGACCAAATCAGAAGATTCACCCAAAAACATGAATCTAAGATGTTGTCTAACAACCCTCCCACTACGATGAGGTATCATCTATGTATCCTTTTGTGACACACGGTGCAGTGACATGTGGTATATCCTCTTGTACCGGTGGTACTAAAGAAGTGACTTCCCCTTTTAACTCCCCCAGAACAATTTTACTCTTGGGCTTGTGGCTTATCACATAGTCTTCCTCTAGAAATCTGGCATTCGTGTTAACGATCACCCTCTGATCTCTAGGACTATAAAACAAGTCAGAATAACTCATCATCGATCTAACCATCTCCATAAGATTCCTATTCCTTCGCTCTTCTACACCGTTCTGCTGGGGTGTGCCAGGTGCAGTTAATTGGGATTGAATCCCAACCTTTGATAAGTAGTTCCTAAACTCTCCCAAGAGGTTGTCACCACCACGATCAGATCGTAGTGTCATCCACATCTTGAATAATCATCTACAAAAGAGACGAAATATTCAAGATTACCTCTTGCCTAGATAGCCATAGGACCACACAAATCAGAATGAACCATTTCTAACACATCTTTGGCTTTATACCCCTTGGCCTTAAAAAGGCCTCTTGGTCATCTTACCCTCCAAGCAAGATTCGTAGGTTGGGAGATCCTCCACCACTAATGAACCCAAAGGTCCATCATCTTTCAACCTTTGAATTCTGCTTAGGTTAATGTGACCAAGCCTAAGAAGCCAAAGATATGTTTGGTTCATCTTCGAAGGTTCTTTTCTCTTATTGGAATTAGAAGATGAGTTATTAACTTCAATTTGCATCGTGGGAGGTTTTGGTTCAAATTTCCTTTCAATGTACCTGAATAGATATTCTCCCTATTCCTTTTTATAACAACTCTATCATTAAAAGAAATAGATTATCCATCCATAATAATTTAGAAACTGAAACTAAATTCTTTCTAAAATAAAGGTACATAAAGGGAATTTTCCAAAACCAAAGTTTTATTATTCTCAAGAGATAAATAAAACTTCTCCCACTGCAATAGCCGCCACCATCATGGCATTGCCCAAGTAAATGGTAATCTCCCCTTTAGCTAGTCATCGGGTTTCCTGGAACCCCTGCAAATTGTTGCAGACATGATTAGTGGCTCCCGTATCAACTCACCAGGTGCCGGTAGATATCACCGCTAATCATGTTTCAATGACTAGTCCAAAAGATATACCTTTGTTCTGTTTTGGATTGTGACAGTCCTTCTTCCAATGTCCATCCTGCTTGCAAGTGAAGTACTTGCCTTTCGGCTTCTTCACTCTTCCTTGAGATCCTCCCACCATCTTTGCTTCACCTTGTTTCTTCTTCTTCTTGCCTTTCGGCTTAGAAGTAGAAACCCTTTTGAGCAATGATGGCTTGAGGACACTCTTTGAAGAGTGCATACTTGTACTCCTTAGCAGATAAGACAATATCTAGAATCTTTTCCAATCAATATTATTTGGATACAGTAAGTTTATTTCCTTTAGTATCATAGTAAGTGGACTGAAAGTCATTTTTGAAAATCCTAAGAATCACATAGATCATTACTTTAGATTTCAAAAAATTATTGATTCCTCAAACAATAAAATTTCGAAATCAACCAACACCGAGAATATCGCATGCCACGCAGTGTGGACGTATACGAATTCTACATTTGTAAGAGGAGGTTTTACCCATTAATTTTATTATCCTATCAACCTTACTTTTTGACAAATAAAATTAATAGTTGGTTCCTCTTTGGCCCTACAAATAAAAGCAGTGACTCCGATGGGGAGGATACATTATATTTGCATCTAAGTGTGCACCATTACACGATACTAAGGGAATTATTTCGGATTATGTGACTTACCGCTGTGGAAGTACACACGCTCCTAGATAATTTCCTATAACCATTATTTAACCTAGTGATCCGCAAACAAACTCATCATCAGGGAGGAAGGCACTCAGAGCCGACACGGAAGTTTGTTGCATCACATGTCAAATTGTAATGGAGGCCCCGGGAATTAATTAAAATATCCCTCTCCCACTTAGTAAATTAAAAATGAGGAATTTTCAAGCACACACAACATGCTTATTATTACTGTAGATTTCAATAAAAATTATTGATTACTCAAACAATAAAATTTCGAAATCAACCAACACCTCAAACATCGAGAATATCGCATGCCACGATAGTGTGGACGTATACGAATTCTACATTTGTAAGAGGAGGTTTAACCCATTAATTTTATTATCTTGTTAACCTTACTTTTTGACAAATAAAATTAATAGTTGGTTTCTCTTCGGCCCTACAAATAAAACTACTTTTCATTTGCATCTAAGTGTGCACCATTACACGGTACTAAGGGAATTATTTCGGATTATATGCCTTACCGCTGTGGAAGTACACACGCTCCTAGATAATTTCCTATAACCATTATTTGACCTAGTGATCCGTAAACAAACTCATCCGATGGGGAGGAAGGCACTCAGAGCCGACGTGCAAGTTTGTTGCATCACACGTCAAATTGTAATGGAGGCCGCGGGAATTAATTAAAATATCCCTCTCCCACTTAGTAAATTGAAAATGAGGAATTTTCAAGCACACACAACATGCATATAAAACAAATCAGCAATAAATATGAAAAAAAAACAGAATTTTTTCCAACTATTATGGCATTGTTCTCCAATATGCGTCCCGTTGTGTCGCCACCTCGTCCGCTCCTCCTACGCCATGTACGAGTCATCCGGAGATCCGAGCCGAGAATAAAACCTATTTTATTTTACATCCATCGATCCTATACTCCACAAGGGAGTGTACATGAAATCTAGATCGAAAGTAAAATAAAATAAAGAGTGGCTAAACAATGTCGTATTCAATTACAAAAATTAAATACTAATTTAGCCTCGTCAACTCCGAGGATTCAAATAATATACAATCACACACACACAACCACATACACACATATAGCCATAATAGTCGGATCTTATGCCTACAACCAAAAAGTTAGCATACACACATCCTACTATTATCCGACATACTCAATATATGATATGTGCATGAAAGTAACCGAATCCAAAACACACAAAACCGGAAACCGTGGCTCTGATACCAATTGTTGGCAATGTGCTATTCCTCGGAGGCTCATCGGCTCCCATTTCCCCGGATTAAAATTTTCACTAATGAAAACTAATCCGGAAGGGATGAGTTTCCTTAGCACAACCAATTTGTCGTCGTGCCAACGACTCGAGCGATCGCTTCAACAAACTTGTTGTTCAAGCAATCAACTCTTCTAGTCAGTTAGCCGCGGAAGAGACAACGGACGGATCGCTGGTTTTTGTGTTTATCTTCGGGCTCCATGATTATACAAATACATACAAATGTAAACTAGTATAATCAACACATACTAACATAGAGGACATAAGCTAGCATATCAATAAGAACATGTAAAGAACAATAATAAAAGTTGTAAAACTTTTATACCTCTTGATCTTCTATCGTATGTCCTAACCTCCTTGTAGACTTCGTGTGGGCGAAGATCCTCCACAAGTTGAAGCTTCCTAGATCTTCTTCAATCCAAAGAAAGAAGAACTCTCTTTCCCTTCTTGCTTGAGCCAACCACCAATCCACAAAGGATTGATGCCTCCGGCCCCAAGAATAGAGAGAACATAATGGAAACCACAAAGGAACCAAACAAGGGACAAACCCTAGCTTCTAGTGCCGCCGGCCAAGATGAAATAAAGAGGAGAAGAGGAATGAATTGAGCACCGACCAAGGTAGAGGGAATAGAGATAGGTCCCGGCAACACCTTAGGAAGAAGAAGAGAACCTCTCCTATGTAGGGGATCGGTACGGCCGGCTAGAGGGGGGTGAATAGCCCTCTTCCAATGGATGTTGGAATTCTCTCTTTCGTTTGCTCGTCTACACAATCGTTAGCGCAAGCGGAAGCATAAACAATAAACACAAAGCAATAAACGAAAATACAAACGCTAACAAGAAGATGTAACGTGGTTCACGACTACGCCGCTAATCCACAATCCCGATTCGTCCAAGGTGAATCACTCCTCGAAAGCCAATCACTATTGGTCTCTCCTTTGCACCAAGCTAGGTGGAGGTAACCTTTACAATCAAGATCACTCTTCTTACAATAAGAATGGAGTAAAAACAAGCAAGAAGAGTTTAGATCTTGTGGGGCACTAGGAAGATCACTTAGAGCATAAGCATTAGCCTCTCAAAGGCTCACACCCTCTCTTTTTATAGAGAGGGCTGATTTCTTCCCATTGGCCGCCACCGATCATTGCGCCCTTGGCGATCATTCGTCACTACGGCTCGAACACGTCGGATCCCGACCGTTATAGTCCAATGGAAATCTTGGCGATTGGTGATGGACCTCACCACGATCATTGCTGCCTCCGTCGTCGCCGATCGGCTACGAGCGGTTCAGGCTGCGATATCCTCACGGCGATCATTGCGGGCATAAACCAATCAATTGGATACCAGTCGAACTCACTCGACTCAGAGCAGTTGACTTCCATGACTTGGCAGTCGACTGGTGCCGTGTAAAACTCAAACTTAACATAAGTTTGAGCTTCCGACGGTCAAGTAAACCTTAACCCTTGCGGTCAAGTCTCCGACACTCAGCCATTCGGCCAAGTTCACCTAATGAGCTACTTACATTTCACTCATTCTCTCATCTCACTCGAAGTCCCTCGCCGAAGCTCTCTTCGTTCGCGGCCACGTCCCTCGGCAGCATCAGGCGCACGGCTCTGCAATGCTCCTTCGTGTCTCTTGCCTCCGAAGTCTGCTTCCTTGGCTTCACTTCAAGTCATCTCGTCCGGCGGTCCCTCAGATGCTCCAAGCGCACGGCTTCCGCAAAGTCATCCTTCACCGACTCAGGGACCGAGGTTGTGAGGGTGAACCCGCCAAGGCTCCATGTGCGAATTACTAAGTCCTGCACGACTTCAACGCACATATCAAATCAACATAACACACTAACTTAAACCCTTTGCCACACCATCAAAACCATATTACGGCAAGAGATTGCCCTAACAATCTCCCCCTTTTTGATGTGTGGCAATCCGTTTAAGTTAGGTAAAAACATTTGATATAAATTTTAAAGGAAAGAAAGCATGTAAACATAAACATGATATAGCAATATGCAACTCCCCCTTAATCCATGAAACTCCCCCTTAATTTCTCCCCCTATCATAAGCATAATCATTTCTCCCCCTAAATGTGTTCCCCTTTACTTAAACATACATTTCTCCCCCTTTGACACCATCAAAAAGATTAATCTTAATTTATAAACTCATGGCATCAAGTATAGTAGAAAGAGAAACCCAAAAACTTGATTAAAACCTGAAATCAGAAAATATTGGGCTGTTTTTTAGCGATGATCCATCGATATAGCGATGATCGGCACAATGGATTCCGAAATTACGATTTTTAATTTGAAATGCATTAAAAATTCCCGAAAATTCTAAAAATCATGAAATTTTGGGAACACATTTCTTTTAAGTATATCTATCAGTGAAAAATAGGTTTTCATGAAAAATCATTATATTTCCACGTATTTGCCAAAAATCCATAAGCTTTAAAAACTACTAGGTTTTTGATCATTTTGAGTATCCATTTTAACACCTAGTCTTGCATCCAATTGTTTCAAAACATGAATACACGTATTTTAAAGTAAGAAATTGTTTTGAAAACATATGAAATATCCAACCATGATCTTTGGGCAATATGTCTATGAATTAAACATAAGCCTTCCCCATGATTGGTCTATTATTGCTATGTTGATACTTTAAATGACCATCTAAATGCCATAGGCATTAGTGGACATTTGTATCATCCTAACATCTCACCCATGCTATGTTTATAATCAAGTTAGCCTAGAGTGAGTGTGAGATGCATCCTAGGGGGTATTTGTATATACTTAACCCTTGTATTCATGCAATTCTATCATGGTTAAGTATCAACCTAACAATCATCATGATCATAAAGGCATATGTCAATTAATTTTACATTATGATCATGAAATACATGTATTCGTCAAATAATAGTCATGCATTAGGTATTATATGATGATAATAAGCAAAGTATCACCTAAAGCATGATTCAACCCTATTTCTCATGATTACGTGCCAAATTTTAAAATTATAAATCATGATTTCAAACATACATAGCAATTACATTAATTATCATGATTTAAGCATTATTATCTATTTATGGGTACGTTATCATCACCCAACACTATTCTAAAAATGTTGTCCCGCCATCCTAAGTCAACCAAAATATGATATAGGTTAATTCCATATGGTTGACTACCCTAGGGTTTTCCTAACCCTTAAGGATGGATTTTGGAACCCAAAATAAGTTCTTTCCTATTGGGTTCACTAAGTATTCCTTGGGGATCCATTTCCTAGCTATTACTTTATTCATATCTTGTCCCCTAGCTATTAGGCATTTGTAGGCCTTTTTATTTTTCTTTTCCTTGTAGCCTAGACCCTTTTTGTTGAAACTAGCTCTTTGGCTCCCTAAGATCATGTTCAATGTGTTGGAGCCAATTGTGAATTTTTCTAGGGCTTTTGTTAAATAATCTAGCTTTTCCCTTAAGGCCCTATTTTCATTTATACATGCATCACTAACATCTAATGGCACATAAAGGTCATGTGAGCATGCATCCTTTAAGCTAGAAGAAATATTATCATTTAAGCATGCATTTTCTAGATTATTTTCCAAAGCCTTAATTTGATTAAGCATGCTTTTATTTTTCTTTTTCATTCCAAATAAGTCCTTAGTTAAACTTGAAATTATGGAAACTATTTTCTTAGGAGAGGCTTTCGTTACCATAGTTTCCATGTCCTCTTCTTCTTCGGATGATGAGGATGTAGAAGCTCCCCCTTCATTTGAGCTCTCCCCACTTGAGCTTGATCCTTCATTTTCGGATGAAAAGCAATCCAAGTCATCAAAGGCCATCAAGGCTAAATTGGTGACAAAGGCATTCTCCTCATCCGATGATGATGAGGAGGATAAGGATGGGTCATCCCAAGTCCTTGCCTTTAGAGCTTTGGTCTTCCCCTTTTCTTTTGTCTTCTTCTCCTCTTCCTTCTTTTTCTTTCTCCCCTTTTTCTTCTTCTTTTCTTCTTTCTTTTTCTTCTCTTCCTTGCCCTTGTTTAAGAGGGGACAATTATCCCTTATGTGCCCCTCTCCTTGGCAATTGTAGCATATGACCTTCCCCCTTGGTCTTCTATTCCTATCATTAGATTTATTAAATCTAAAATTCTTAAATGCACGTCTTACCTTCCTTACCATATAGGCTTCTTCGGTGCTATCCATGGAGGAGGAGGAAGGCGGCTTCTCATCGGAGGAGGAGGGAATTTCCATCTTCTTCTTCCCCTTGTTCGCTATCAAAGCTACTCCTCTTGAGGGTTGAATTCTAGGCTCTTCTTGTATTCCTTCAAGCCTAGTTTCGTGGAGCTCCATTGTTGAGAAAAATTCCTCCAAGGTACTTACTTCCAAGTTCTTGGAGATGTAAAACGAATCCACCATGGAGCTCCATCTTGAGGACCGGGGAAAGGCATCTATGGCCTTCATTACCATATCCCGGTTGGAGAGCTTTTCTCCTACACTTGTTAGCCCAATTAATATTTCTTTAAATCTAGAATGTAGGGAAGTTACCTTTTCTCCCTTTTCTAATTTGATGTTTGAGAGTTGGGAGCGGAGGAGGTCTCTCCTAGCTAGCTTGGCCTCGGATGTGCCTTCATGGAGTTCTACAAGCTTTTCCCATATCTCTTTAGCGCTAGCACACTCTCCGATCCGATTGATCTCTTGTTGAGGGAGCACATTGAGAAGATGATGTTTTGCCTTTGAGTTTGCAAGGTGCTCCTCTCTTTGCTTCTTAGTCCAACGTGATTTTTCAATTGGGTCACCCCTTTCATCCCTAGGCAACTCGAAACCATTTTCCATTATAAGCATAATATCAAAATCGGTCTCGAAGAATACCTCCATTCTCTTTTTCCACCAAGAGAATTCGCCGTCGAACTTCGGAGGATGGATGTTGGAGCCGCCCATTTCGAAAATTTGCTTGTTGTGGCGGTTAGTCCTCGACAAGCTTTCCTTGGCTCTAATACCACTTGTAGTGGGATCGGTACGGCCGGCTAGAGGGGGGTGAATAGCCCTCTTCCAATGGATGTTGGAATTCTCTCTTTCGTTTGCTCGTCTACACAATTGTTAGCGCAAGCGGAAGCATAAACAATAAACACAAAGCAATAAATGAAAATACAAACGCTAACAAGAAGATGTAACGTGGTTCACGACTACGCCGCTAATCCACGATCCCGATTCATCCAAGGTGAATCACTCCTCCAAAGCCAATCACTATTGGTCTCTCCTTTGCACCAAGCTAGGTGGAGGTAACCTTTACAATAAAGATCACTCTTCTTACAATAAGAATGGAGTAAAAACAAGCAAGAAGAGTTTAGAGCTTGTGGGGCACTAGGAAGATCACTTAGAGCATAAGCATTAGCCTCTCAAAGGCTCACACCCTCTCTTTTTATAGAGAGGGCTGATTTCTTCCCGTTGGCCGCCACTACGATCAGCCGCCCTTGGCGATCGACTTTACTACAACGGCCTCGAACACATCGGATCGGCGTGTAGTCCAATCGGAACTCTTGGCGGCGATCGGTGATGGACCTCACCGATCAGCGCCTCCGTAATCGGCGCCCGATCGGCTATATGAGCGATTTTGTGCCGCGATATCCTCCGCGATCATTGTCATTCCATGGCCGATCGGCATAAACCCATCAGTCGGATACCAGTCGAACTCACTCAACTCAGAGCAGTCGACTGCCATGACGTGGCAGTCGACTGGTGCCGTGTAAAACTCAAACTTAACATAAGTTTGAGCTTCCGGCGGTCGGGTAAACCTTAACCCTTGTGGTCAAGTCTCCGACACTCAGCCATTCGACCAAGTTCACCTAATGAGCTACTTACATTTCACTCATTCTCTCATCTCACTCGAAGTCCCTCGCCGAAGCTCTCTTCGTTCGCGACCACGTCCCTCGGCAGCATCAGGCGCATGGCTCTGCAATGCTCCTTCGCGTCTCTTGCCTCCGAAGTCTGCTTCCTTGGCTTCACTTCAAGTCATCTCGTCCCGTGGTCCCTCAGATGCTCCAAGCGCACTGCTTCCGCAAAGTCATCCTTCACCGACTCAGGGACCGAGGTTGTGAGGGTGAACTCGCCAAGGCTCCATGTGCGAATTACTAAGTCCTGCACAACTTCAACGCACATATCAAATCAACATAACACACTAGCTTAAACCCTTTTCCATACCATCAAAACCATATTACGGCAAGAGATTGCCCTAACATCCTATAGTTGCCGCCCACTCCAACTTCCAAACCCTAGCCGCCCAACCAAACCCTAACCTAGGATTTCTTGCCGCCCAACCAAACCCTAACCTAGGATTTCTTGCTGCCCAACCAAAGGAAAGGCAAAACCCTAATCTCTTTGAAAACCATCTTCTATGTGCCGGCCATGGAAGAGGGGAAGAAGGATAGAGTGTGGACCGACCAAGGCAGAGGGTAGAAGGAAGGGGTCGGCCATGCCTTAGGAAGAAGAAGAAACTCATCTTCCACTTGTTACCGCCCATCCTTGCTCCCAAACCCTAGCTTCCCAAAAATTCTAAACAAACTAGGGTTTCTTGCCTCCAAAGGAAGCAAACCCTAATCCCCTAAAACATCCATCATCCAAGCCGCCCAACCCAATAAGCCTTATATATAGAGTTGGGTTTAGGCCTTGGTTTAATCTCCACCGTCGGTTCTAGGGTTTTAATCTCAACCGTCAGATCTAGAGATTTAATCTCAACCGTCGATTCTAGGGATTTAATCTCAACCGTCGGATCTAGAGATTTAATCTCAACCGTCGGTTCTAGGGTTTTAATCCCAACCGTCGGATCTAGAGATTTAATCTCCACCGTCGGTTCTAGGGATTTAATCCCAACCATCGGATCTAGAGATTTGTTTTCCATCATTTGATCTAGACTTCATGAGGTTTATATTAGGCTACGTTAGGGACCATGAGGAGGAATTGGGTTTTGGCCACCTGATGGATCGGAACCACAAAAACTTGATCCATCAATGATGTTCCATTCCACTAGAGGATCATCATCGAACTACCTCACCAACCCCCATAAATTAATATGGGCTCCTAATATTATTTGTACATCCATCTCCCTGTGTTTAAGATATCGAATGTCCGTCAATTAATTGATTTACTGACCATCAATTAATTAACATCTAACTCCTCGAGTAGTACCACTCAACCTTATCATCATGTTGACTAAGTCAACCTGCAGGGTTTACATGATGAACCTTATGAGCTCCTCAAGGGGACATCATCAACCTAATATATAGGACACGGTTTCCTCCTATAATCAATGACACACCATGTAAATAATATCATTTCCCAACTTACCGAGCATATTGATTTAATCCATAGAAATCTCACCCTCTGATAAATCAAAGAAATAAATATTAAGTACATGTGCCCGTTATTATATCGGGATTAAGAGCATGTACAACATAATATCCGAGGTCCGATTCAATTTATGCAATAAGAATAAATTGAATCACCTCTATGTCGGTCCTGCTCAATACACCGAGGTGTACTAGTGTAACTCTATGTTCAAGATAAAACAATACCAAGCTACACTACAACCATGCCAATGGTTTGTCCAAAATCATCTTGGTTGTGAGCCTCTACTTATACTCTACAAGGGACTGATAATATGATCTTCTGTGCCACACCCAAGCACCATGTTATCTACAATGTAAAATATTAGACAATATGCACATATATAAATAAAGTGCAAACAATGATCATGTGATTCTTATTTCAAAATAAAGATGTTCATACAAAAGAGCTAGGCTTTCAGTATACATCCCAACAATCTCCCACTTATACTAAAAGACTATGATGTCCTCATACTGCCATACATCTGATTCCCCTTCCCTCCACATGCCTATCAAAGCTCTCGCTAGAAGGGCCTTAGTGAAAGGGTCTACTAGGTCATCCTCTGATGTAATCTAGGCGACATCAACTTTATTACCAGGGCCTTAGTGCTAGGTAAGAAGCCATGAGGAACTTGATGACGACCACCATGATCGAGGGAACACCCGTGAGGGATCATGTTCTCAAGATGATGGCTCATTTGAATGAGCTGGAAGCCCTTGGAGCTGAGATCGATGGGGAAACCTAGGTCGATATCATTCTCCAGTCTCTACCTAGGAGTTTTGAGCAGTTTCGTCTGAATTATAACATGAATAAGAGGTTGTATTCGTTGGCCGAGCTTTTGACAGAACACCAAGCGACAGAGGGGCTTTTTCGTCAGAGTGCTCAGGCACAGGCCATGGTTGCCCAAAAGGTTTCTACTTCTAAGCCAAAAGGCATGAAGAAGAAGAAACAAGGTGGGGCAAAGGTGGCGCGAGGATCTCAGGGAGGAGTGAAGAAGCCAAAAGGCAATTGCTTCATTTGCAAGCAGACTGGACATTGGAAGAAAGACTGCCCTAACTGGAAGCAGAACAAAGGTATATCTTTTGGTCTAGTCATTGAAACATGCTTAGCGGTGTTATCTACCGGCACGTGGTGTGTAGATACGGGAGCCACTGATCATGTCTGCAATACTTTACAAGGGTTTCGGAAAACCATACGACTAGCTGAGGGGGAGATTATCATTTACTTGGGAGATGCTACGAATGTGGCGACTGTTGCAGTAGGAGATGTTTATTTATCTTTTGAGAGGAATAAAATTTTGGTTCTGAAAAATTGCCTTTATGTACCTTTATTTAGAAAGAATTTGATTTCGATTTCTAAATTGTTTATGGATGGATATTCTATTTCTTTTAATGATAGAGTTGTTATAAAAGGAATAGGGAGATTATCTATTCGGGTGCATTGATAGAAAATTTATATACCCTTTAACCAAAAGCTCTCACGATGCAAATAGAAGTAAACAACTCATCTTCCAATTCTAATAAGAGAAAAGAACCTTCGAAAATGAACCAAACATATCTTTGACATCTAAGGTTCGGTCATATTAACCTGAGTATAATTCAAAGATTGATAGGTGATGGACCTTTGGGTTCATTGGTGGCGGAAGATTTCCCAACCTGCGAATCTTGCTTGGAAGGTAAAATGACCAAGAGATCTTTTAAGGCAAAGGGGTATAGAGCCAAAGATGTGTTGGAATTGGTTCATTCTGATTTGTGTGGCTCTATGTCTATCCTGGCAAGCAGTGGTTTTGAATATTTCATCTCTTTTATAGATGATTATTCAAGATATGGATACATTTACTTGATGCACCGCAAGTCTGAATGCTTTGACAGGTTCAAAGAATTCAAGGCTGATGTGAAGAAATGTCAAGCTAAAAGTATTAAGATGCTACGATTTGATCGTGGTGGTGAGTATCTCTTTGGAGAGTTTAGGAATTACTTATCAGAGGTTGGGATTCAATCCCAATTGTCTGTACCTATCACACCCCAACAGAATGGTGTAGCGGAGTGAAGGAATATGACTCTTATGGAGATGGTTAGATCGATGATGACTTATTCTGAGTTGCCAGATTCATTCTGGGAGTATGCTCTGGATATGACAGTGTATATTCTGAACTTAGTACCATCTAAATCAGTGTCTTCTACTCCCACAGAATTGTGGACTGGGTGAAAACCTAGTCTGAGACATATTCAGATTTGGGGAGTCCAAATATCTTGAAGGCGGATCTTTGGTAAGTTCGAACCTCGCATGCATGTTCGTTGGCTATCCTAGAGGAACGAAAGGTGGTTTGTTTTATAGTCCTATAGATTAGAGAGTGATCGTTAGCACGAACGCCAAATTTCTAGAGGAAGACTATGTGATGAACTATAATCCCATGAGTAAGAATGTTCTGGAGGAATTGAGAGAAGAAGTCACTACTTCAATACCACCAGTACAAGAGAATATACCACAAGTGACTGCACTGCATGTCACAAAGGATACACAGGTGATACCTCGTCGTAGTGGGAGAGTTGTTAGACAGCTTGATAGATTTATGTTCTTGGGAGAATCTTCTGATTTGGTCCTTGGTGAACATGAACCTGATCCCTGGACATATGATGAGGCAATCCAAGATAAAGATGCGGTATCTTGGCAAAGTGTGATGAATTCTGAGATAGAATCCATGGATTCAAATCAGGTTTGGGAGCTAGTAGAACCACCCAATGGTGTAAAAACCATTGGATGCGAGTGGATCTACAAAAGAAAGAGAGGAATAGATGGGAAGGTTGAGACCTTCAAAGCAAGGCTTGTTGCAAAAGGGTATACTCAGAAAGAGGGTATCGATTATGAGGAGACCTTTTCGTCGGTAGCCATGCTTAAGTCTATCCAGATTCTCTTATGTATTGCTGCTCATATGGATTATGAGGTATGACAGATGGATGTCAAGATATCTTTCCTTAATGGAAGCCTTGAGGAAAACATTTATATGGAGCAACCAGAGGGATTCATTACAAAGGGCAAAGAGCATCTTGTGTGCAGGCTTAATCGGTCCCTTTATAGATTGAAGCAAGTTTTGAGATCTTGGAACATCTACTTTGATGAGGTAATCCAGTCTTATGGATTTATTCAAAGTCCGGATGAGTCTTGTGTATACAAGAGATGTGACAGAAACATGGTGGTATTTCTTATACTATATGTAGATGACATTTTGTTAATTGGCAACAATGTCAAGGTGTTATCGGATGTAAGGATATGGTTGTCCAAACAGTTCGATATGAAGGACTTGGAATAAGTGGGACACATCCTTGGGATCAAGGTTATAAGGGATCGCAAGAAAAGAATGTTGTGCTTATCTTAAGCTTCATACATAGACACCATTTTGGCTCGTTTTAGCATGTAGAACTCCAAGAAAGGTTTTCTAGCTTTTAGGCATGGAGTACCTTTGTCTAAAGAGATGTGTCCTAGAACATCAAAGGAGATAGAGGAGATGAAGGCAGTTCCTTATGCTTCGGCAGTAGGAAGCCTCATGTATGTGTTAGTACAGTCAAGCCCATCGAATGTTTCAATGTTTAACAACAAGGTTTAATTCTAGTAAATTGAAATCTAGTTTGAGTTAGAGTGTAGTCAAGACATTACCTCAATTGATTCAAACCTAAGGTCACTAAGTTAGATGTTTAGAGTGACATTAGACCCATGGATGAGAAATCCAAGGGTAGGTCTTGACATGGGAAGTCCAACCTGGAGTTGGCATGGGAAGTCCAAGCTTAGGTCTTGGCATGGGAAGTCCAAGCTTAGGTCGTGGCATGAGAAGTCCAACATGGGTTGACAAGGGAAAGTCTAAGCTTGAGTCTTTGCAATTGAGAAATCCAAGGGGGAACCTTGGTAAAGGAAGAGTACAAGCTGGCCGGAGGCCCAGAAGCTTGGTGATCGAGAGGGCATAGTAACATGCTCGTTATCCATTGAAGTTAGAGAGGGCACAAGGGAGTGCTCGGTTTCTAGCTGGTGTACTCATTAGTAAGAGAGGGCACAGTAACTTGCTCAATCTCTTACTAGGGTACATGGGCCCAATACTTATTAAGCAAGGAGGGAGTAGTAATGTGCTCGTTCTTTGTCTAGGGTACTAGGAGTACTCGTTAGGCAAGAAGGGAGTAGTAACGCACTCATTCTTTGTCTAGGGTACATGGAGTACTAGTTAGGTAAGGAGGGCGTAGTAACGCGCTCGTTCTTTATTTATGGTACATGGAGTACTTGTTAGGCAAGGAGGGCATAGTAACGCGCTCGTTCTTTGTCTAGGGTACATGGAGTACTTGTTGGATCGAAGCGGATCGCTAGAGGGGGTGAATAGCGATAAAACTTTTACGAAATCGTTCGTTAAAACTCGAGTAGATAATTTGCAGCAGAAATATAAACAATAAATAAAAGAGACAATTCTTTTTACTTGGTTCGTAGCCTTCGGCTACTACTCCAAGGCCCTAGTGGTCCTTGACCATGCACGGAGGGCAAAATACTAAACAAACTCCTCCTCGTTTGGAGGTAGGAGTTAATCGATACAATAAAGAACAAAACTTGAGGTAGAGGGACACTCCCCCTCTCCTCGTTACAATAAAAGCTCCGAAAGAATTAAAGTAACAAACTGAAGTAAAAGCTTAAACCGACGTTACAAAAAGAAAAGAAGTTAAGACCTAGACGTCGGAGAAGAAGCACTTCGTTGTCGGAGAGTTGTAGCTTTGCGGAGGCTTTTGGAAGCTTAGAATTTTTTTAGAAAACCCTAGGTTAGGACCTCCTTTTATAGCCTTTGAGCCCCTCATCGAATGGGTCTTCAACCAATCACAAATGAACACACAACCTCCTTGAAAAGTGGTGATAAGCCTTGACTCCTCGAGGCTGATCTTTTGACCATCAGTCGACTGATGGCCATCATCAGTCGACTGATGGCAGCATCAGTCGAGTGCTGACCTTCGACAGTCGACTGATTGATGGCAGTTGAGTCCTCCAAGCTGGCAGTCGGCTGATGCTTGCTGCAAGTCAAGATTATCTCAAAGAAAACATTATTTCGACGGCCTTCGACCGTCCGATCTCGACCTAGACCATCGATGGGATGTCTTTGGTCGGATCTACGCTTAAGACCATCCCCGTACAGAGGATACGACCTCACTTACGCTCGCACACACGAGCTTACCTCGATACTTACCATGTCTCTTTTGCTTCCAGCCTTCCACTCGATTCCTTCGGCTCCCTCTGAAGTCACTCGAGTGTCGCCCGACCACCGCGGCTTCCTCCGGGTGTCGCTAGCCTTCAGCTCCAGCTTTAGCACTTTTCTGCACACTTGATTCAGCTCGTGAGATAACGATATATCCTTGACTTTACGTCTTTTGTCATAATCAAAATATAGGTTCGACTTAGGTGCCCCTGCACCAACAGTACTCGTTAAGCAAGGAGGGCATAGTTGTTGGATCGATCGGATCGCTAGAGGGGGGGTGAATAGCGATAGAAACTTTTTAGTATGAATTCGTTTTAAAAAAAACTTATATGCAGTGGAAAGATAAACAAAAACAATAAGTAAAGGAGACAATAGACACAAGAGATTTACTTGGTTCGTAGCCGAAGGCTACTACTCCAAGGCCCTAGTGGTCCTTGACCACGTACGGAGGGCAAACTACTAAAGAACTCCTCCTCGTTGGAGGTAGGAGTTAGACGGATACAAAAAGCCCGAGGTAGAAGGACACTCCCCCTCTCCTTGTTATAATGAAAGCTTTACTAAAAGGAATAAGCTGAAATACAATTTAGAACTTTCATTACCGACGACTTTAAAGGTTGGAGGTTGAAGCTCTAGTCGTCGTCTCGGCAGCGCTTCATCGTAGGGATGTCGGAGAGTCGGAGCGTATCAGAAGCACTTGGAAGCTTTTGAATTGATGAAAAACCCTAGGTTTGGCGCTCCTTTTATAGCCTTTGAGCCCCTCATCGAATGGGTCTTTAGCCAATCACAAATGGGCACAAAACCCCTTGAAAAATGGTGATAACTCTCGACTACTTGAGGCTGATCCTTTGACCAAGAATGATCGATGGCCATCATCACGATCGATGGCAAAGATCGCCGACATCGACCTTCGCAATGATCGCTTGATGGCAGTCGAGTCCTCCAAGCTGGCAGTCAACTGATGCTAGCTGCAAGGCAAGGTTAGCTTAACAAAAACATAATTTCGATGGTCGTCGACCATCCGATCTCGACCTAGACCATCTATAAGAAGTCTTTGGTCGGATGTATGCTTAAGATCATCCCCGTAAAGAGGATACGACCTTACTTACGCTCGCACACACGAGCTTACCTCAGTACTTACGTGTTGCTTTTGCTTCCGGCCTTCCACCCAATTCCTTCGGCTCCCTCCGAAGTCTCTTGAGTGTCGCCCGACCACCGCGGCTTCCTCCGGGTGTCGCTAGCCTTTAGCTCCAGCGTTGAGACTTTTCTGTACACTTGATTTAGCTCATGAGATAACAATATATGCTTAACTTTGTATCGTTTGCTATAATCAAAACTTAGGTTCGACTTAGGTGCCTACTGCACCAACAATCTCCCCCTTTTTGATTTATGGCAAACCCACATACAAAGTTAAGTAAATAGCAAACATGAAGAGTAATAATGTGCATGAGAAACAAAAAATATGAAGATTAAGTTGGAGTAGTAAGGATTTTCTTCAAGTACTCCCCCTTGAGGAAACCTCCCCCTTGACCGAGGGTGAGTCTTGAAGAAAGACCTTAATCCTCCCCCTTGAGGGTTGCTTTAAGTAATTAACATTACTTAAAGTTGGCCTTAGTAAAACATTTTAGTTAATCCCTTTCTCCACCTTAAGTAAAACATTAACGACATAAAGTTTAAAAACTAAGTTTAAAAAATAAGTTTAAGTAAAACGTAGACGGCACAAATAAGTTTAAGATAAGAATTCTTTGGCCTTTTGGTAAAAGTTAACTAAGTTTTAACTTTTGGTTTAAATATGAAGTAAGAGTTAAGTTAAAAAAAATTTTGACCCCTTAACTTTTGCCTTTTTCTCCCACTTTTGCCGTATATCGAAAAGAGTAAGGGGTGTGTGGAAAACAAAATAAGTGTTAAATTTAAAGTCCAAGCATGTTCCCCATTTTTTATAAAAAAATATACTGAAAATAAGCTCATCTATAAAATGTTCGACTCATATTTGACTTGATTGATATGTAAGATCAACCAGTCCTGGTCAGAGTCGGTTAGTATGTATGATTATACTCCGTGGTTCATAGCGATGCACTAGCTCTACATCTGGAACCAGGAGTAAGGTCCTAACATCTCACGCCCATCTACGTAGCTAAGTACACAAACATATTAGTCCTATGTGTTGTGAGATGTACTGGCTCCTTAAATCTATAGGTGCATGATATCTAAGGTATGTCCTATGCTAGTTCCATAAAAATGTAATTAAAGAAATAGTAGTAAGAACATATAATTTGCATGTACCTATTCTATTACGCACATGCCCAATTTTCGTCTTAATAGACTAAATTCGGCTTCGGGTAGGGGTTTAGTAAATAGGTCTGCTAAGTTAGACTTCGATTCGACGTATTCGAGTTGTATTGCTCCGTTGGCCACATGTTCTCGAATGAAATGGTGTTTGACCTCTATATGTTTGGTCCTAGAGTGACATATCGGATTCTTTGTAAGATTAATTGAACTAATGTTATCTACATGAAGTTTAGTATTCGTAAAGTCTAACTTAAAGTCGCAGAGGGTGTGCTTCATCCAAAGAAGCTGCGTGACACACTCACCCATCGCGATGTATTTGGCTTCGGTGGTAGATAAAGCAACACAGTGTTGCTTCCTACTGCACCAACTTACTAGACTCGAGCCGAGAAGTTGACAACAACCACTCGTACTTTTTCTATCGAGCTTACTACCGGCATAATCCGAATCGGAGTAGCCGATTAGTTCGAACTCCGTATATCTAGGGTACCAAATACCAACGTTAAGTGTACCCTTAAGATATCTAAGGATACGCTTAACTAGGGTTAGGTGAGACTCCTTAGCACAGGTTTGAAACCTAGCATACATACTTACTGCGAATAGGATGTCGGGTCGACTCGCAGTTAAGTATAGGAGACATCCTATCGCACTCCTATAGTACTTTAAGTCAATGGACTTACTTTCAGGGTCTTCTCCTATGTTAACATTAATCTCCATTGGGGTGTTTATTATCTTAGCGTCTTGCATTCCAAATCTTTTAATTAACTCCTTAGTGTATTTCTGTTGATATAGATATATACCATCCTTAGTTTGTTTAATTTGTAGACCTAAAAAGAAACTTAACCCGCCTACCAAGTTCATTTCGAACTCACTTTTTATGAGTGAAACGAACTCGTTTAGTAAGGCTGAGTTAGAGGTTCCAAAAATTATATCGTCTACGTAAATTTGAGCTATGAATATTTCTTTACCTAAGGTTTTTACGAAGAGAGTTGGGTCAACTAAGCCTTGGTTAAACCCTTTTGACTTAAGATGAATTGAAAGTCTCTCGTACCAAGCTCGAGGAGCTTGTTTAAGTCCATAGAGAGCTTTCTTAAGTTTTAGAACATGGTCGGGTTTATCTAGATTTTCGAATCCGGGGGGTTGGCTAACATAAACTTCTTCTTTAATGTATCCATTTAGGAATGCCGACTTAACATCCATTTGAAACAGCTTAAATCCTCGATGTGCAGCATAAGCTAGCAACATTCGAATGGATTCGAGTCTAGCTACTGGGGCATAGGTTTCGTCGTAATCTAAGCCTTCGACTTGGCTAAACCCTTTGGCGACTAACCTAGCCTTGTTTCTAACTACTTCACCTTTATCATCAAGCTTATTTCGAAACACCCACCTTGTTCCAATTATCGTTTTGTCTTTAGGTGGTGGTACTAATTCCCACACTTCATTCCTAGTAAATTGAGCTAGCTCTTCTTGCATTGCAATAATCCAATCGGGATCAAGAAGAGCTTGTTCAATTGATTTGGGTTCTATCTTTGAAATTAAGGAAATTTGACTAAGGTTCCTATAGGATGCTCTAGTTCGAACTCCTAGATTAGGATCTCCTATCACTTGATCGATAGGGTGGTTAGTCTGAATCCTAGATTGGGTTGGGTTTGTGTCACCTAATGCTTGATCAATGGGGTGACTTGGTTGAACACTAGTTTGGTTGGAGTCATCTATCACTTGATCAACAAGAGAAGTTGGTTGATGTGGATTAGACTCGATCTCAGGGTCGGAGACGAGTTTGGTATCAGTGGGCTCAACACTTGGGGTCATTAAGGGTTTTGTAGGTTCGGGTACTGTTGGATCGATTTGAGCGCTAGAGGGGGGGGGTGAATAGCGATAAGAAAAAACTTTTCGTAATCGTTCGAATTGGCACGAGTAAACGCAGCGGAAAGATAGCAATAAATAAATAAAAACACGAGGGGTTTTTACTTGGTTCGTAGCCTACGGCTACTACTCCAAGGCCCTAATGGTCCTTGACCACGTACAGAGGGCAAATATTAAACGAACTCCTTCTCGATAGAGATAGGAGTTAAGCGAATACAAAAACTCAATAAATATTCAAGGTAGAGGGACACTCCCCCTCTCCTTGATATGATTTAAAGCTTGAAAATAAAGACAACTTATACAAAATTAAAGATTATACCGACGACTTCAAGGATTGGAGGTTGAAGCTTTAGTCGTCGTCTCGGCAGCGCTTCGTCGTAGGGATGTCGGAGAGTCGGAGCGTATCGGAAGCACTTGGAAGCTTTTGAATTGATGAAAAACCCTAGGTTTGGC
This sequence comes from Wurfbainia villosa, assembly GCA_025175895.1. NCBI lineage: Eukaryota > Viridiplantae > Streptophyta > Magnoliopsida > Zingiberales > Zingiberaceae > Wurfbainia > Wurfbainia villosa. The sequence goes on along the minus strand of CM046000.1, from coordinate 26,425,769 downwards.
CCTCCTTTTATAGCCTTTAAGCCCCTCAACGAATGGGTCTTCAACCAATCACAAATGGGCACAAAACTCCTTGAAAAATGGTGATAAAGCTTGACTCCTCGAGGCTGATTTTTGACCACCGGTTGAACTGGCCGGTTGAACTGGCAGCCACGATTTTTGACTAAAAAAGGAGTTTAGCTCAAAATACAAGTGAATTCGACGGCCACTTGCCGTCCGATCTCAACATAGACCTTCCATGGGAAGTCTTGGGTTGGATCGTCGCCTAAGGACGTCCCCGTACAAAGGACACGACCTCACTTACGCTTGCACACACGAGCTTACCTCGATACTTACTTGTTGCTTTTGCTTCCGGCCTTCCACTCGATTCCTTCAGCTCCCTCCGAAGTAACTCGAGTGTCGCCCGACCACCGCGGCTTCCTCCGGGTGTCGCTAGCCTTCAGCTCCAGCATTGAGACTTTTCTGCACACTTGATTTAGCTCGTGAGATAACAATATAAGCTTAACTTTGTATCGTTTGCTATAATCAAAACATAGGTTCGACTTAGGTGCCCACTGCACCAACAATCTCCCCCTTTTTGATTTATGGCAAACCCACATACAAAGTTAAGCAAGCATGAAGAATAATAATGTGCATGAGAGAAAAAAAATGAAGATTAAGTTGGAGTAGTAAGGATTTTCTTCAAGTACTCCCCCTTGAGGAAACCTCCCCCTTGACCGAGGGTGAGTCTTTGAAGAAAGACCTTAATCCTCCCTTTGAGGGTTGCTTTAAGTAATTAACATTACTTAAAATTAGCTTTAGTAAAATGTTTTAAAATTAGCTTTAGTAAAACGTTTTAGTTAAGCCCTTTCTCCCCCTTAAGTAAAACACTAACGACATAAATAAGTTAAGAATTCTCTTAACTTGGCCTTTTGTCAAAAGTTAAATAAGTTCTCAAAACCTAAAGTTAACTTTTGGTTTAAACATGAAGTAAGAGTTAAGTTATCAAAAATTTGAAAAATTTGACCCCTTAACTTTGGCCTTTTCTCCCTTTGTATATCGAAAAGAGTAAGGAGTGTGTGGAAATCAAAATAATTGCTAAATTTAAAGTCCAAGCATGTTCCACATTTTTTATTAAAAAAATAGTATATTGAAAATAAGCTCATCTATGAAATGTTCGACTCATATTTGGCTTGATTGATATGAAGGATCAACCAGTCCTGGTCGGAGTCGGTTAGTATGTATGATTATACTCCATGGTTCATAGCGATGCACTAGCTCTACATCTGGAACTAGGAGTAAGGTCCTAACATCTCACGCCCATCTACGTGGCTAAGTACACAAACACATTAGTCCTATGTGTTGTGAGATGTATTGGCTCCTTAAATCTATAGGTGCATGATATCTAAGGTATGACCTATGCTAGTTTCATGAAAAAGTAAGAAATAGTAGTAATATAATTTGCAAAACCTATTCTATTACGCACATGCCTAATTTTCGTCTCAAGAGACTAAATTCGCCGGGTAGTGGTTTAGTAAATATGTCTGCTAGGTTAGACTTTGAGTCAACATATTCGAGTTGTATGGAGCCGTTGGCTACATGTTCTCGAATGAAATGGTGTTTTACCTCTATATGCTTTGTTCTTGAATGGCATATAGGGTTCTTAGTTAGATTTATCGAACTTATGTTGTCTACAAAAATTTTAGTTTTGGTGAAGTCCAACCTAAAGTCTCGGAGAGTGTGCTTCATCCAAAGAAGCTGAGTTACACACTCACCCATCGCAACGTATTCGGCTTCGGTGGTAGATAAGGCAACACAATGTTGCTTCCTACTGCACCAACTCACTAGACTTGAGTCGAGTAGTTGACAACAACCACTCGTGCTCTTTCTATCGAGTTTACTACCGGCATAATCCGAATCGGAGTAGCCGATTAGTTCGAACTCCGTAGATCTAGGGTACCAAATACCAACGTTAAGTGTACCCTTAAGATATCTAAGGATACGCTTAACTAGGGTTAGGTGAGACTCCTAGCACAGTTTGAAACTCGGCGCACATATACTTATCGAATAGGATGTCGGGTCGACTCGCAGTTAAGTATAGGAGACTTCCTATCGCGCTCCTATAGTACTTTAAGTCAATGGACTTACTTTCTAGGTCTTCTCCTATGTTAACATTAATCGCCATTGGGGTGTTTATTATCTTAGCGTCTTGCATTCCAAATCTTTTAATTAACTCCTTAGTGTATTTTTGTTGATATAGGTATATACCATCCTTAGTTTGTTTAATTTGTAGACCTAAAAAGAAACTTAAATCGCCTACTAAGTTCATTTCAAACTCAATTTCAATGAGTGAAACGAACTAGATTAGTAAGGCTGAGTTAGAGGTTCCAAAAATTATATCGTCTACGTAAATTTGAGCTATGAATATTTCTTTACCTAAGGTTTTTACGAAGAGAGTTGGGTCAACTAAGCCTTGGTTAAACCCTTTTGACTTGAGATGGATTGAAAGTCTCTCGTACCAAGCTCGAGGAGCTTGTTTAAGTCCATAGAGAGCTTTCTTAAGTTTTAGAACATGGTCGGGTTTATCTAGATTTTCAAGGGGTTGGCTAACATAAACTTCTTCTTTAATGTATCCATTTAGGAATGCCGACTTAACATCCATTTGAAATAGCTTAAATCCTCGATGTATAAGCTAGCAACATTCGAATGGATTCGAGTCTAGCTCGGGCATAGGTTTCGTCGTAATCTAAGCCTTCGACTTGATCCAACCCTTTGGCGACTAACCTAGCCTTGTTTCTAACTACTTCACCTTTATCATCAAGCTTATTTCTAAACACCCACCTTGTTCCAATTGTCGTTTTGTCTTTAGGTGGTGGTACTAATTCCCACACTTCATTCCTAGTAAATTGAGCTAGCTCTTCTTGCATTGCAATAATCCAATCCGGATCAAGAAGAGCTTGTTCAATTGATTTGGGTTCTATCTTTGAAATTAAGGAAATTTGACTAAGGTTCCTATAGGATGCTCTAGTTCGAACTCCTAGATTAGGATCTCCTATCACTTGATCGATAGGGTGGTTAGTCCAATCCTAGATTGGGTTGGGTTTGTGTCACCTAATGCTTGATCAATGGGGTGACTTGGTTGAACACTAGTTTGACTCGGATCACTTGTCACTTGGTCGACAAGAGAAGTTGGTTGATGTGGATTAGACTCGATCTCAGGGTCAGAGTTAGGTCTAGTATGAGTAGGCTCGCTAATTGGGGTTGTCGGGGGTTTTGTAGGTTCGTGTCCTTCATCAAATACTACATTGATAGTCTCCTCGACTCTAAGGGTGTCGTGGTTATATACTCTATAAGCTCGGCTTGTAGTCGAGTATCCTAGAAATATTCCAGTCGTGGTTTTGGATGTAAATTTCCCTAGGTAATCCTTAGTGTTTAGAATATGTACCTTACACCCAAATACCCTAAAGTACTTGATGTTAGGTATTTTATCGTGATAAATCTCATACGAGGTCTTAAGGTGCCTCTTTACCATAAGGATCCTATTCTCGACATAGCAAAGCCGCGTGCTAACTCCGCCAAAACCTATCGTAGGTTATATTCGCTTTAACATGGTCCTAGCGGCTTCTTGTAGAGTTCGGTTTTTCCTCCACTAGGCCATTTTGTTGAGGGGTCCTAGGGCAAGAGAATTCATGGTGGTATCCGCTTAGGTTACGTAAGTCGGTGAACCTTTGATTTTCGAATTCACCACCATGATCGCTTCTAAGTCTTTTAACCTTAAGGTCTTTTTGATTCTCGATTAATTTGAATAGATTGATTAATTGATCTAGGTATCATTTTTATGTTTGATGAACCTAACCTGTAAACTCGAGTAGTCGCCAATTATGACTAAGCAATATTGACTTTTATTGAGTGACTTGGCTCCATGTGAATCGAATAGATCCATATGCAGGAGCTCAAGTACACTTGAGGTTCGCTCTGGTTAGTTAACTTGTGTTGTGTCCTAGGTTGTTTTCCTTGTTGACAAGCATTACAGATTTTATTAACAGTTGTTGAGGTTGGGTAAACCTCGACTAAGCCACTCGACTCATCTTGTGGACGAGTCTTGGGTGCAGTGACCGAGTCGTCGTGCCACAACAACTATGATTCCTTCCGTGTCATAAGACATTTGGCCGAGGATTTGATTAAGTTCATTGTATAAATGTTATTTGTCCTAGTTCCTTTGAGTATTGTTTTAGCTTTTCATTTGTTTTAATTACACATTCATTTTCTAAAAATACGACCTTATAGTTATTGTCACACAATTGGCTTACGCTAAGGTGTTATATTCAAAATTCTCTACAAGTAATACATTTTTAATAACAAAATTCGAGTTAAGCTCGATATCACCGATCCGATGATTTTGAGCTTGCGTTATTCCCAAAGGCTACCGATCCTTGTCGCTTGAATCGAAGCTTTGTGAATTTGAGTTGATCCCGGCCATGTGTCGGGAGCAACCGCTGTCCAACATCCATTGATCCTACACACAAGGTGGTTGGATTGGATGTTAGATTTTTATTTTTAAATTGGTTGTAAGTTGTTAAACCTAGGTCATCTCACCCGAGTCTATATGATCAAGCATGTTATACTTATGTGTTTTTTGTGAGATGACTCCCAATTAAATTTATTAAGTGGATTTAGGTTTAAGTGATTTTATGTTGAGATGATTTTCAATTAAATTGATTAAGTGGATTTAGGTTCAAGTAATTAGGATTTAGGTTCAAGTAATTTTATGTTGAGATGATTTTCAATTAAGTTTGATTAAGTGGATTTAGGTCCAAGTTAGATTTGGATTTAACCCAAGGCTTGTCAAGTTTACCTTTTCAAGATCATGGCTTCCAGGTCGTGGCGAGGCACAGGGGCCTTCTTTTATCGGATCATCGACCACTTCCTTAGACAAAGCCATGTTCAAGAAAATGATGACTTGACTCACCTAAGACTATTTCCTAGTCTAACTAGTTATTTTTGAAAAGAGGCTCCCCGAGGCTCAATCTTTTCGAAGGATTTTAGTTGGTTATTTGAAAAGAGGCTCCCCGAGGCTCAATCTTTTCGAAGGATTTTTTAGTTCGTTATTTGTGTATTCCAAGTGAGTTAAAAACAATAAAAAAACTAAGCATGCAATTTCTAAGTTAAAGCACAAACATGTTTTGTACTGGCTCCCCCTAGACAGTTGAATCGGTTCGGTCTATCCACATAGTGGATTTGGTCCTTGGGAACCCAGTACGAGTTAGATCCTAGAGTTGAAATCAAAGTGGTCTTAGGGACCCATGCTTGGACACATTTTTTATGTCTACTTACGATTGACATATACGACTTATTGGTCGTGTTTGAGCTAAACCCTAGTCCGGCCTTGTTGTACACGGCCCTTTGCGATCCAAGTAGGAGGTCAAGTCCTTTGGATCCCAAAGTAAACCTTTCCAACGTATTCCTAAGATCTTCGACTTGACTTTTCAAGAGTGAGTTCTCAACTTTGAGTTTTTCAACCCGAGTTGAGTCCTTCTCTTGAACTCGACTAGTCGAAGAGGTTAGGGAGACCTCGTGTTTGAGGAGTTTAACTTCCTCAACCAGGGTCTCGACCTTGGACTCGGACTTAGCTAACTTCCTAGACAAAAACCTAACCGTATTATGTAAAGTATTAAATAAAGTACGACTCACCTTAAGGGTATCTTTTGAACCGGATGCGTATCCGTGGCTTGACTTGAAGGTTGCTTCGTAGTCCGAATCATCCTCCGGTTCTGACTCAAGTTCGGGTTCGGTCTCCGTGTCTGACTCAATTGATTTCGCCATGAAGACGTGGTCTTCGTCTTCTTCGGATGACGCTTCTTCCCATGTCGCGTTGAGGGCCTTCTTGTGCTTAGGTCCTTGGTGGTTGAGCTTCGGGCACTCGGACTTGATATGTCCAAACTCGTTACACTCATAACACCTAATATTAGAACTTTTAGGTTTACCTTGGTTGGGTCGAGTCGTGGTTCGCTTCCCTTGGCTATTCTTGAGCTAGGTTCATTAGTTCGCAACAATTCCGGGTCAACTTCTTCTTCGGACTCATCTTCCTCCTCGGTTGGTGGTGGCTTGCTTGCGATTTTCTTCTTCTTTGATCCTGCAAATAAAGCTATACCCCTCTCGGGTTCCGAGTTGGATTGTTCATGTAATTCGAAATCGGAAAAGAGTTCATCTAACCTAATTTTAGAAAGATCCTTGGAGACCTTGTAGGCATCGACCATGGATGCCCACAAGGTAGTCCTCGGAAAAGAGTTTAGAACATACCTTATAAGGTCGCGGTTTTCGACCTTTTGCCCGATTGCGTGTAAGTTGTTGACGATGTCCTGGACACGGGCGTGGAGTTGCATCGCGGATTCGTGTTCCTGCATTTTTAGTGTGTACAATTTATTGAATAACAAATCACGCTTACATACCTTGGCTTGATCCAATCCTTCGTAACTCGATTAGTTTAGTCCAAAGATCCTTTGCGCTTATGAAGGCCGACGCGATTTAACTCCTCCTTGGATAGGCCGCATTGGAGGATTTGTGTTGCCTTGGCGTCGCCCGACTTGTCGTTTGTTGCAGCGGTCCATTGATCATAATCCAAGGAGTCACCCACTTCATTAGTCGGAAGTGTGAAACCTGCTTTGGATTATGATCCACATCTCGAGTTGGGTTTTGAAAGCATTCCATCCGACCCTTCCAATAACGGAAGTCATCTCCGTTATAAAGCGGAGGTCGACGGTGCTAAAACCCTCGAGATGGGCCATTGAAACAAAAAGACAAAAAGAGACGAAGACCGAAAAGCTAGCAAAGACAAAAACTCAAAAACAAGTACCAAGACTCGCGTCTTGGATTAGTAGTGCGGGAGAGAATTTAACAAACAAAATAAATAGAAATAAACAGAATTAAAAGAAAATAAATCTGTAAAAAAAAGCTAGATTGGTGGTTTCACCAAATCTTAGCAACCCCCGGCTCTGATACCAATTGTTGGATCGATTTGAGCGCTAGAGGGGGGGGGTGAATAGCGATAATAAAAAACTTTTCGTAATCGCTCAATTGGCACCAGAAAAAGCAGCGGAAAGATAGCAAAAAATAAATAAAAACACGAGGGTTTTTTACTTGGTTCGTAGCCTACGGCTACTACTCCAAGGCCCTAATGGTCCTTGACCACGCACAGAGGGCAAATATTAAACGAACTCCTTCTCGATAGAGATAGGAGTTAAGCGAATACAAAAACTCAATAAATATTCAAGGTAGAGGGACACTCCCCCTCTCCTTGATATGATTTAAAGCTTGAAAATAAAGACAACTTATACAAAATTAAAGATTATACCGACGACTTCAAGGATTGGAGGTTGAAGCTTTGCCGTCGTAGGGATGTCGGAGAGTCGGAGCGTATCGGAAGCACTTGGAAGCTTTTGAATTGATGAAAAACCCTAGGTTTGGCCCTCCTTTTATAGCCTTTAAGCCCCTCAACGAATGGGTCTTCAACCAATCACAAATGGGCACAAAACTCCTTGAAAAATGGTGATAAAGCTTGACTCCTCGAGGCTGATTTTTGACCACCGGTTGAACTGGCCGGTTGAACTGGCCGGTTGAACTGGCAGCCACGATTTTTGACTAAAAAAGGAGTTTAGCTCAAAATACAAGTGAATTCGACGGCCACTTGCCGTCCGATCTCAACATAGACCTTCCATGGGAAGTCTTGGGTTGGATCGTCGCCTAAGGACGTCCCCGTACAAAGGACACGACCTCACTTACGCTTGCACACACGAGCTTACCTCGATACTTACTTGTTGCTTTTGCTTCCGGCCTTCCACTCGATTCCTTCAGCTCCCTCCGAAGTAACTCGAGTGTCGCCCGACCACCGCGGCTTCCTCCGGGTGTCGCTAGCCTTCAGCTCCAGCATTGAGACTTTTCTGCACACTTGATTTAGCTCGTGAGATAACAATATAAGCTTAACTTTGTATCGTTTGCTATAATCAAAACATAGGTTCGACTTAGGTGCCCACTGCACCAACAGGTACTTCATCAAATACTACATTGATAGTCTCCTCGACTCTAAGGGTGTCGTGGTTATATACTCTATAAGCTCGACTTGTAGTCGAGTATCCTAGAAAGATTCCGGTCGTGGTTTTGGATGTAAATTTCCCTAGGTAATCCTTAGTGTTTAGGATATGTACCTTACACCCAAATACCCTAAAGTACTTGATGTTGGGTACTTTATCGTGATAAATCTCGTACGAGGTCTTAAGGTGCCTTTTTACCATAAAGATCCTATTTTGGACATAGCATGCCGTACTCACGGCTTCTGCCCAAAACCTATCAGGTAGGTCATATTCGTTCAGCATGGTCCTAGCGGCTTCTTGTAGAGTTCGGTTTTTCCGCTCCACTAGGCCATTTTGTTGAGGGGTCCTAGGGCAAGAGAATTCATGGTGGTATCCGTTTATGTTACAGAAGACGGTGAACCTTTGATTTTCGAATTCACCACCATGATCGCTTCTAAGTCTTTTAACCTTAAGGTCTTTTTGATTCTCGATTAATTTGAATAGATTGATTAATTGATCTAGGGTATCATTTTTATGTTTGATGAACCTAACCCAGGTAAACCTGGAGTAGTCGTCAATTATGACTAAGCAATATTGACTTCTATTGAGTGACTTGGCTCCATGTGAATCGAATAGATCCATATGCAGGAGCTCAAGTACACTTGAGGTTCGTTCTTGGTTAGTTAACTTGTGTTATGTCCTAGGTTGTTTTCCTTGTTGACAAGCATTACATATTTTATTAACCAAGTTGTTGAGGTTGGGTAAGCCTCTGACTAAGCCACTCTGACTCATCTTGTGGACGAGTCTTGGGTGCGAGTGACCGAGTCGTCGGTGCCACAACCATGATTCCTCTTCCTGTGTCATAAGACATTTGGCTGAGGATTTTATTAAGTTAATTGTGTAAATGTTATTTGTCCTAGTTCCTTTGAGTATTGTTTTAGTTGTTTTATTTGTTTTAATTACACATTCATTTTCTAAAAATACGACCATATAGTTATTGTCACATAATTGTCTTACGCTAAGCAGGTTATATTCAAAATTCTCTACAAGTAATACATTTTTAATAACAAAATTCGAGTTAAGCTCGATATCACCTGATTTGATGATTTTGAGCTTGCCGTTATTCCCAAAGGCTACCGATCCTTGTCGTTTGAATCGAAGCTTTGTGAATTTGAGTTGATCCCCAGTCATGTGTCGGGAGCAACCGCTGTCCAACATCCATTGATCCTACACACAAGGTGGTTGGATTGGATGTTAGATTTTTTTTTTTAAAAAAAAATTGGTTGTAAGTTGTTAAACCTAGGTCATCTCACCTGTGTCTATATGATCAATCATGTTATACTTATGTGTTTTTTTGTGAGATGACTTCCAATTAAGTTGATTAAGTGCATTTAGGATCAAGTAATTTTATGTTAGATTTGGATTTAAACCTAGGCTTGTCAAGTTTACCTTTTCAAGATCATGGCGAGGCACAGGGGCCTTCTTTTATCGGATCATCGACCACTTCCTTAGACAAAGCCATTTTCAAGAAAATGATGACTTGACTCACCTAAGACTATCTCCTAGTCTAACTGGTTATTTTTGAAAAGAGACTCCCCGAGGCTCAATCTTTTCAAAGAATTTTAGATGGTTATGTTTTTGAAAAGAGGCTCCTCGAGGCTCAATCTTTTCGAAGAATTTTAGTTAGTTATGTTTTTGAAAAGAGGCTCCCCGAGGCTCAATCTTTTCGAAGAATTTTAGTTGGTTATGTTCATGTTCTAAGTGAGTTCACATGTTTTAAAGCACAAATTTTCTAAGTTAAAGCATGCAATTTCTAAGTTAAAGCACACACTTTTTAAGTTAAAACATGCAATTTCTAAGTTAAAGCACAAACTTTCTAAGTTAAAGCATGCAATTTCTAAGTTAAAGCACAAACATGTTTTGTACTGGCTCCCCCTAGACCGTTGAATCGGTTCGGTCTATCCACATAGTGGATTTGGTCCTTGGGAATCCAGTACGGGTTGGATCCTAGAGTTGAAATCAAAAGGTTCTTAGGGACCCATGCTTGGACATGTTTCCTATGTCGACTTACAATCGACATATACGACCTATTAGTCATGTTTGAGTTAAACCCTAGTCCAGCCTTGTTGTACACAACCCTTTGAGATCCAAGTAGGAGGTCAAGTCCTTTGGATCCTGAAGTGAACCTTTCCAACGTGTTCCTAAGATCTTCGACTTGACTTTTCAAGAGAGAGTTCTCAACTTCGAGCTTTTCAACTCGAGTTGAGTCCTTCTCTTGAACTTGACTAGTCGAAGAGGTTAGGGAGACCTCGTGTTTGAGGAGTTTAACCTCTTCAACAAGGGTCTCGACCTTGGACTCGGACTTAGCTAACTTCCTAGACAAAAACCTAACCGTATTATGTAAAGTATTAAATAAAGTTCGACTTACTTTAAGGGTATCTTTTGAACCGGATGCGTATCCGTGGCTTGACTTGAAGGTAGCTTCGTAGTCTGAGTCATCCTCAGGTTCCGACTCAAGTTCAGGTTCGGTCTCCGTGTCTGACTCAATCGATTTCGCCATGAAGACGTGGTCTTCGTCTTCCTCGGATGACGCTTCTTCCCATGTCGCGTTGAGGGCCTTCTTGTGCTTAGGTGCTTTGTGGTTGACTTTGGGGCACTCGGACTTGATATGTCCAAATCTGTTACACTCATAACACCTAATATTAGAACTTTTAGACTTACCTTGGTTGGGTCGAGTTGTGGTTCGCTTTCGTCCCTTGGCTATCCATCGAGCTAGGTTCATTAGTTCGGCAGTCAACTCCGGGTCAACTTCTTCTTCGGACTCGTCTTCCTCCTCGGTTGGTGGTGGCTTGCTTGCAATTTTCTTCTTCTTTGATCCTGCAAACAAGGCTATACCCCTCTTGGGTTCCGAGTTGGACTGCTCATGTAATTTGAAATCGGAAAAGAGTTCATCTAACCTAATTTTAGAAAGATCCTTGGAGACCTTGTAGGCATCAACCATGGATGCCCACAAGGTAGTCCTTGGAAACGACTTTAGAACATACCTTATAAGGTCACGATTTTCGACCTTTTGCCCGATTACGTGTAGGTTGTTGACTATGTCCTGGACTCGGGCGTGAAGTTGGGTCGCGGACTCGTGTTCCTGCATTTTTAGGTTATATAGTTTATTGAAAAGAAGATCACGCTTACATACCTTGGCTTCATCGGTCCCTTCGTGTAGCTCCACTAGTTTCGTCCAAAGATCTTTTGCGCTTATGAAGGGGCCGACGCGATTTAGCTCCTCCTTGGATAGGCCGCATTGGAGGATTTGTGTTGCCTTGGCGTCGGCTTCGACTTGTCGTTTTGTCGCAATGGTCCATTGATCATAATCCAAGGAGTCACCCACTTCATTAGTCGGAAGTGTGAAACCCGTTTGGATTATGATCCACATATCGATTTGGGTTTTGAGAAAGCATTCCATCCGACCCTTCCAATAACGGAAGTCATCTCCGTTGTAAAACGGAGGTCGGACGGTGCTAAAACCCTCGAGATGGGCCATTAGAATAAAAGACACAAATAGACGGAGACGAAGAAACTAACAACGACAAAAACACGAAAACAAGTACCAAGACTCGCGTCTTGGATTAGTAGTGCGGGAGAAAAACTTAACAAAGCGAAATAAATAAAAAAAACAGAATTAAAAGAAAATTAAATCTGTAAAAAGGCTAGATTGGTGGTTTCACCAAATCTTAGCAACCCCCGGCTCTGATACCAATTGTTGGATCGATCGGATCGCTAGAGGGGGGGTGAATAGCGATAGAAACTTTTTAGTATGAATTCGTTTTAAAAAAAACTTATATGCAGCAAAAAGATAAACAAAAACAATAAGTAAAGGAGACAATAGACACAAGAGATTTACTTAGTTCGTAGCCGAAGGCTACTACTCCAAGGCCCTAGTGGTCCTTGACCACGTACGGAGGGCAAACTACTAAAGAACTCCTCCTCGTTGGAGGTAGGAGTTAGACGGATACAAAAAGCCCGAGGTAGAAGGACACTCCCCCTCTCCTTGTTATAATGAAAGCTTTACTAAAAGGAATAAGCTGAAATACAATTTAGAACTTTCGTTACCGACGACTTTAAAGGTTGGAGGTTGAAGCTCTAGTCGTCGTCTCGGCAGCGCTTCGTCGTAGGGATGTCGGAGAGTCGGAGCGTATCGGAAGCACTTGGAAGCTTTTGAATTGATGAAAAACCCTAGGTTTGGCCCTCCTTTTATAGCCTTTGAGCCCCTCATCGAATGGGTCTTTAGCCAATCACAAATGGGCACAAAACCCCTTGAAAAATGGTGATAACTCTTGACTACTCGAGGCTGATCCTTTGACCAAAGAATGACCGATGGCCATCATCTCGATCGATGGCAAAGATCGATCGATTGCGACCTTCGCCGATCGTTTGATGGCAATGAGTCCTCCAAGCCGGTCAATGATCGATGCTACCGCAAGGCAAGGTTAGCTCAACAAAAACATAATTTCGATGGTCGTCGACTATCCGATCTCGACCTAGACCATCTATAAGAAGTCTTTGGTCGGATCTACGCTTAAGATCATCCCCGTAAAGAGGATACGACCTTACTTACGCTCGCACACACGAGCTTACCTCAGTACTTACGTGTTGCTTTTGCTTCCGGCCTTCCACCCAATTCCTTCGGCTCCCTCCGAAGTCTCTTGAGTGTCGCCCGACCACCGCGGCTTCCTCCGGGTGTCGCTAGCCTTCAGCTCCAGCGTTGAGACTTTTCTGCACACTTGATTTAGCTCATGAGATAACAATATACGCTTAACTTTATATTGTTTGCTATAATCAAAACTTAGGTTCGACTTAGGTGCCTACTGCACCAACAATAGTAACGCGCTCGTTCTTTGCCTAGGGTACTTAGAGCATTTGGTAGTTGGAGAAGGCACCGTAACATGCTTGGTCTCTTACTAGGGTGCTTGAAATGGTAGCTTACTAGGAAAGATACTCATGTGCTTCAAATATTTCGGTCGAATGAGCCACCATGGGTCACCGACCGACACTCTGCACAAAGGCACAGACCGAGCTAGCTAGACTATCACCAACTCGACACTCTTGGACAAAGGCCTGAATCGAGCCGTAGTAGCTCATTCGACCACCGACCGCTCACTACATACAACACAGGCCGAGCCCAGCTCAATCAAGGGCTCGACCGCCTCAGGCGATTGTCACCAGGCGATTGTCGCGGTGGCACTTTCACCAGAGCGCCTACCGAAATACCTGTAGTAATCACCGGAGAAGCATGAATTATTCATAGATGAGCCCTGGCCAATCGGCTCCGACCGATGTGTATTTTTCAAGCATAGACATGAGTCAGACTCGACTGCGGGCTCGACTGATGGAGGTGGCAACGAGATGATTCCATTTCATGTAAAGATTCAAATGCGCCGACTTGTTGGAGGAACATTCTCTGTACTTGTCAAACCACCAGAAGTTGGAGGCAGTTATAGGGACAAGCTCAGGTGACCAGAGTTTTGTCGGGCATGGTCTCTAGGGCTCCAACGACGGAAGACAGATAGCTTGCTGGAAGAAATAGCTATAAAATGAGATGGAAGAAAAATAGATGCAAGAGACAAAGAAAGAACAAAAAACGCAAAAGCTTCCAGTGATTCATTCTGAAGAAGGAGTGAAAAATCCTTGCTCTCATCTCACCTCCTCTCCAACAAGTTCTCCTAACTGCTGTCGATCACCTTCTTGCAAGCGCTACAACTCCATCTTCAATGCAAGAATCTGAACAACAATCTGTAACTAGTTTTTAATACTTAGCTTAATATTCTTAAAGTATATTCATTGTCTTGTAAGCTTGTAAGGGGTGAAGTTTTTCACCTCTGGAACCATTCCGATCATACATAGTAGACTTTCCTTTTGAGCTTCCCGTGGAGTAGGAACTGCTGAGTTCCAAACCACGTAAATACCTACGTTTGGTTGTGATTGTATTTTGTGTTCTTGTTTTTTCTATTTTCGCTGCGTAATCCTCTGTTTTGTAGTCAAGAGTGAGTTAGAATTGTTTAAAAACTCGCTATTCACCCCCCCTCTAGCGAGCCTTGATCCCAACAAGTGGTATCAGAGCAAGGGCTCTGCACCGGATTCACCTCCACCAGAGCATCAAGGAATGGAAGCGCAAGAGGGTTTCAGCACAACACGACCTCCATATTTTGACGGCCAAAACTTCCAGTATTAGAAGTGTCGGATGGAATATTACTTGATGATGGACATGGATATGTGGTTCTCAGTCTCATAGGGATTCACACCACCAACTAACGATGAAGGAAGGGTTTTGGTGTCATCTTTGTGGTCACCAGAACAAAGGAGAAGAGCCCAGGCCAATGCCAAAGCAACCGTAACTCTGCAGTGCGGTGTAGCCAAGGACCAACTCAACAAAGTTGGCCCCTTCAGTAGTGCTCAAGAACTTTGGAGGAAATTGATGGAGCTACATGAAGGAACCAGAGATTCAAGGACAGAGAAGAGGGATCTCTACATGAACCAACTCGCACTTCAAAGCATGAAGGAGATAAACAAAGAAGTGAACTGCATGGTAGGTTCAAAGAAATACTCAATGGCCTCCATTCTATTTGAGAGGCTGTTGAGAATAGGGACTTAGCCAAGTATGTACTCAAATCTTTCCCTAGGAATACTTTGTGGTCATCTATGGTGGATGCCTACAAAGTATCAAGGGATCTTTCAACAATTAAGATTGATGAATTGTTTTGTGAATTGGAATTGCATGAACAAGCTAATCGAAGCCCAAAAAAGAAGGGTCTAACTTTTATTGCAAGAGATTGCAGCAAGGAGAGCAAGGAGAGCAAGAAGAAGAAGGAGAAGAAGGAAGCTTCTTCCTCCTCTTCATCATCAGATTCAGATGGAGATGATGAGTCATCCACTAGCGAGATGGCTAACTTTGTGAGGAGATTGATGAGAAGAAGCCAAAAATACAACAAGAAGGATGTGAAGAAATACTTCACCAAGAAAGGTAAAAGTTCAGAAATTAATCAGGATAAATCTAATGTAGAGTGTTTTCATTGTCATAAGAAAGGTCACTTCAAAAGTTAATGCCCTAAGTACAAAAAAAGGAAGAAAAGGCCAAGAGGAAGAAAGCATTGAAGGCTACTTGGGATGATACTTCATCCTCATCCTCCTCATCGGAAGAAGAAAGTGAGGAGAAAGGAGCAAAGCAAAAGGCTCTCATGGCATTGGGGAATTCTGAAGATTATGAATTAGATGGAGAACTGAACCATTCTGATGGGGAGCAACCAAGTTCAGACTCTTCATCATCATCTTCTGATGATGATTAGGTAAAGTCTCCCCATCTAGATAAATTATATGAAACTATTGCTTGTTTGACAAATGCTCTGAAAAAATCCAAAACTAAGGTTAAGTTACTGAAAACTGAATTAGAATTAGTTAAGAATTCTAATACACTGTCTGATGACAGTGGTGCAGGAAATCCTCATTTGGAGGAGATCAAGGATGAGAATACATCCTTGAAAGTTCAGGTGGAAGATCTCAAGTGCACACTTGAGAAATTCACCAATGGATCAAAGACATTAAACATGATTCTAGGAGCCCAATGTGCAGTCTATAACAAAGCTGGACTAGGGTACAATACACAACAAAAGGAACTTAGTTATATGTACTTAATGTCTAGGAAACCTGCATCTAAATCCAAAGTTTCTTTTAGTGGAATTAGTGGATCCAAAATTGCTAAAGGAAAATCTATTAATGCAAGAACTGCTAGGTCTAAATTTGATAATGGTAGAACTATCACTGCTTGTTTTGTTTCTACTAGATCACCATTTATTAGAACTTCTAAGGCTTGGATTCCTAGGAAATTTGTAGTAGATGCTGAGGGACCCAACTTGTGGGTTCCAAAAGACTAAATTTTTCATGTTTAGTAGGGACCTGTCCAGGGGGAGTGTCTAACTACATGGTTTTTGGACAGCGGATGCTCTAAACATATGACAGGAAACTTCTCTTTGTTTTCCTCAATTCATGCCAAAGATCGACGTACAGTTTCTTTCGATAATAGTGGTAAATTGAAGGTTGTAGGAGTAGGTAACATTAGAATTTATGAAAAATTTGTAATTAAAAATGTGTTGTTAGTGAAAGGAATGGCATTTAACTTGTTAAGTGTAAGTCAATTGTGTGATGCAGGGTATAGGGTTGAGTTTCACTCAACTCAATGCCTTGTGATCCACAGTGACACCAATGAAACCATTCTAATAGGATCTAGGAAGGAAAATATTTATCAAGTTAGATTTAGTAGTGTTACTAACATGTCTTTTAAGTGTTTCATATCCAAGGAAGAAGAGTCTTGGTTATGACACAGGAGATTGGCCCATGTCAATATGAAGAACATAAAAAATTTGGCCAAGAAGGAACTTGTAAGAGGACTACCCTCAATCACCTATGAGAAGGATAGGGTTTGTGGGGCGTGCCAAGAAGGAAAGCAAGTAAGATCTTCCCACAAAGGGAAGAATTCTGTAAGTTCTTTACAAGCATTAGATTTACTACACATGGATTTGTTTGATACTAGAACTATTAGATCTATCAATGGTAGTAGATATTGCTTGGTTATTGTGGATGATTACACTAGATATATTTGGACTTATTTTCTTAAACATAAGGATCAAACAGTAGAAACATTCATTTTCTTTTGTAGAAGAGTTGAGAATGAGAAAAACTCAACAATTAAAATCATTAGAAGTGATCATGGAGGAGAGTTTAAAAATGCTAAACTTAAGGACTTTTGTTTAGAGAAAGGATACAAACATAAATTCTCCACACCTAGAACACCACAGCAAAATGGTGTTGTAGAAAGGAGAAATAGAGCCTTGCAAGAGGCAGCTAGGAGTATGCTAAACGAATACCAATTACCAAACTACCTATGAGCTGAAGCAGTTAGTACTACGTGCTATGTTCAAAATCAAGTTTTGATACATAGATTCTTAAGAAAAACATCACATGAACTTTGGTTTGGAAAGCCACCAAAAATCAAGCGCCTTAGGGTATTTGGTTGTACGGTGTATATCCTAAATACCAAAGATCATTTAGGAAAATTTTCTACAAAAGCTGATGAGGGTATCCTTGTTGGTTATTCCCTCACTGGCAAAGCTTATAGAGTCTACAACCATAGGACTAAGCTCATAGAAGAGTCAACTAATGTTGTGTTTGAAGAAAAAGGAATGAATATTAATTCAGACAGAAAATTGGTTGAGTTTGAGCTGGAATTGAGGAAGCTTGAATTGGGAGATAGCAACCCTATAAGGGAAGCAAGAGTGGATTCTGATGAAGAGAGAGTGAGAGCTCAAGGGTCATCACTTGAGGTTGGAGAACCTGAACAAATTTCAGTAGTACTCGAACCATCTCAAGTCACAAGATCCACTAGGAATGATTCTAGCCATCCCCAAAACTAGATTATTGGAGGCATCCAACATGGGGTTAGGACTAGATCATTTTTCAGAAATGAAGGAAATGAAGTTGCCTTGATTTCTGAGATTGAGCCCAAGTTAGTGGATGAAGCTTTGCTCGATCCAGAATGGATCATTGCAATGCAAGATGAGTTAGGCCAATTTGAGAGAAATCAAGTTTGGGATTTAATACCTAGAGCTAGTTAAACCACCATTATTGGGACTAAATGGGTGTTTAAGAATAAGCAAAATCATAGAGGAGAACTAGTTAGAAATAAGACAAGGTTAGTAGCCAAAGGGTACAACCAAATTGAGGGGTTAGACTATGATGAGACTTATGCCCCTGTAGCAAGGTTAGAATCTATAAGACTAATGCATGCTTATGCAGCATACAAAGGCATCAAACTATATCAAATGGATGTGAAGTCAGCCTTCTTGAATGGAGTCATCAAGGAGGAACTCTATGTTGAACAACCCCCGGGGTTTGAGAATGCACAATTCCCAGACCTATTGGACTTTCCGAGCCGCAAAAACCGCTTTTTGCGTTGCAGAAACCTCGGAAGCCCGGCCACGGATCCGTGCGAAGATATATATAAAATAAAACATGTATGTGTTTAAATATCCTAGATCTACCTTAGATCTACAAGATAGAGCATTACCCTCGTAGCGATGCCCTTCGCTTATCCCGCTCGTCCAAAAGCT
This sequence comes from Wurfbainia villosa, assembly GCA_025175895.1. Lineage (NCBI taxonomy): Eukaryota > Viridiplantae > Streptophyta > Magnoliopsida > Zingiberales > Zingiberaceae > Wurfbainia > Wurfbainia villosa. The sequence goes on along the minus strand of CM046000.1, from coordinate 26,407,573 downwards.
TGTCGGAACTCAAGAGTGTCAAATGTACACTCCTCTATTGGTATCCACACGGACAAATGATGGAGAAACTCAACCTAGAGTATGCTAGCACTCATGAAAATTTCATCCAAGAAGGATTGGGAGAGCAAGAGAGGAAGAACCAAGGAAGAAGATGAAGTTACACAACTTAACTTCACACTTTCATAACCCACTATAAGGGGGTTACATGCATGCATGTAACTCCAAGAACCAATGACTCTTGGTCTCCCTCATGAGGTGGCACCCCATGATGTGTCCATGATGATGTGGAGCATCATCATTGGCCGGCCATGTCAAGACATCATCATGACATGGCATTTGGTCAAATCAAACTTGACCTTTCATCTTCCCTCTCAAGTCAAGTCAAACTTGACCTCTTATCTCCCATGGTTGATCAAATCCAACCACTTGATTCAAGTCAATTTGATTTAATGAATCTCTATTCATTAATTTAAATTAACTAAATGAATCAAATCTAAATTAGACTCATTCAACACTTGAATCAACTTGAGTCTAACTCAATTAGTCTAATTTGGATTACTCTTAATCCAATTTGGTTCATCAGATGAACCTAATCCTCATGGTTTATCATATGAACCTAATCTCCATCTAATTGCCCTTTGTGTGTTACCCTATAGTTTCTTGTAACGTTGGCAATGTCCCTAAACAGATTTAGGAACATGAGCAATGAGCGGTATCTAGCAACACATCATTGCTACCCAAGTTACAAGAATGTTGAGCTCCAACATCACCTTTGTGACTACTAATTGTGACTCTCACAATATGTGATAATGTCCCTCTATCCTTGACATCTAGATTGACCAATCGAGGCATAGACCATGTCATCCTCGGTACAATCTATATCTTGAACTCCAAGTAGACTCACTCTAATCAAATGAGCTCAATATCTCATATTGACTCATTTGGGCATGACCATGCACTTCGTGGTCTCACTCTATCAAGAATAATGATGTCACTCCCGTCATATAAGAGGGATAGATCCCATCTACATCACTCACATCCCTCCGCATAATTTGTTACATACCCAGTAATCGCCTTTATAGTCCACCCATTTACGGGTGACGTTTGACGAAGCCAAAGTATGCAACTCCTTATGTAGGGAACCATGGTGACTTCAGGTCTAAGGACTAATAGTCATACTAATAGCCACATGAGAAAGTATATGTCACTCATATAACGATCCATGATACTTTCTCATGGTGGGTCATTCAGTATACATTCTCTAATGTATACCCATGTGTCAACTTGATATCTCATATCCATGACTTGTGAGATCAAGTCATCGAGTTGACCTACATGCTAGTCTCTACGCATTAACATTGTCCTTGAATGTTAATACTTGACTAGGGATGATTAAGAGTAGTGTTCTCTATATCATCTCATTATCGATTCAACCAATCGATTGATATAGATAAGAACCTATTACTCAAGGACATTATTATATTTAGTTATTTGGCACCAATACAAGTAAATATAATAATCATGCCTTTAAAAATAGGAATATGATACAATAAAGTCCATACAACAATCATCACATGATTGACTCTAGGGCTTTCAATAACAATCTCCCACTAGCACTAGTGCCAATCACCGTAGTATCTAATACCCAATGACCTAGTGTGACCATCATGCTTTTTCTGTGCCAAAGCGTTGGTCAAGGGATCTACGATGTTAGCCTCTGTGGGTACTCACAGCACCACCATTCAAACAAAACACGAACCCTGACTGTGATCTATAATCATCCTGGTCAGTTTGGAAGTTGGCATCGCTGTAACCCTTTATAGCTAGCTCCTCATCGCCTCTAAATATCAAGAAATATTCTTTAGTCCTTCTCAAGTACTTAAGAATATTCTTGACTGCTATCCAGTGACGCTCACCTGGATCTGACTGGTATCTACTCATCATGTTCAAAGCATACGAGACATCAGGACGAGTACATAGCATGACATACATGATAGATCCTATAGCAGATGCGTAAGGGATCTTATCCATGCGGTCTCTCTCCTCTCTAGAAGAGGGACTTTGAGTCTTCGAAAGACTCACACCATGTGACATCGACAGAAGTCCCTTCTTGGAATTCTGCATGGTAAACCGTAGTAATACCGTGTCAATGTATGTACTCTGACTTAGGCCAAGAAATCTCTTAGATCTATCTCTATAGATATTGATGCCTAGAATACAGGCTGCTTCACCTAAGTCCTTCATTGAGAAGCACGTCCCCAGCCAAGTCTTCATAGACTATAGTGAAGGGATGTCATTCCCAATGAGTAGTATGTCATCCACATACAATACCTTCGTTCCAGTTGCGGCGTATTGACCCACGGGGTTTGTGACCCCGAGCCTTTACTTGCCCTTAGATTTGACTATTTGATGCTTTGGCGTCTCATGTGACTTTGAGATCTTGACTCGAAGAGCTTTGACTATTATGACCTTAAATGGACGCTTTTGTAGCGTATTTTGGGAGTCTTGTTAGTTTTCAAAACCCTCAGGTTGTGTCATGTACACATCCTCGAGTAAGTTTCCATTCAGAAACGCAATTTTGACATCCATCTGCCAGATCTCATAATTGTGGTATGCTGCAATAGAAAGCAAGATTCGAATGGACTTAAACATCGCTACTGGAGAAAAGGTTTCATCATAGTCAATACCATGAATTTGCTTGAAACCTTTAGCCATCAATCGGCCCTTATAGGTATGCGTAAGTCCATCCATGTCAGTCTTTCTCCTAAAGACCCACTTACACCCAATGGGTTTGACCCCTTCAGGTGGATCAACCAAAGTCCATACTTGGTTGGTGTACATGGATTCCATCTCGGATCTCATGGCCTCTAGCCATTTCTCAGAATCTGGGCTCATCACAGCTTCCCGATTGGAGGTAGGCTCATTCTCAATGAGCATAACGTTATCATGGTCAGACAAGAGAAATAAGTATCTCTTAGGCTGACGACGTACCCTATCAGATCTGCGAAGAGGTAGGTCTACCTGAACAGGTGGTTGTTCCACAACTCTTTGTGCAACAACCTCATCACCCACAACACTTTGTGGTTCCTGTTCAACCTCCATCAAGGCCTTAGTGCTATGGTCCTTATCTTGAATTTCTTCAAGATCGAAGGTACTCCCACTAGTTTTTCTAGAAACAAAATTCCTTTCTAGAAAAACTCCAGTCTTTGCCACAAACACTTTGTGCTGACTGAGAATGTAGAAGTAATATCCCTTTGTATCCTTGGGATATCCAACAAAATAGCACCTATCGAATTTGGGTCCCAGTTTTTCTGAGACTTGACGTCGAACGTAAGCCTCACAACCCCAAATCCTCATGAAAGACATCTTGGGATTTCTCCCTGTCCATATCGTATATGGTGTCGTTATGACAGCCTTGGATGGTACACGGTTAAGGGTAAAGGCTGCTGTGTCTAGAGCATATCTCCAAAAGGATATAGGAAGATCTGTGTGACTCATCATAGATCGTACCATATCTAATAGGGTACGATTGTTCCTTTCGAATACACCATTCCAATGTGGTGTTCCAGGAGGAGTGAGTTGGGATAGAATCCCACACTCAGCTAGATAGTCACGAAACTCATGGCTAAGGTATTCACCACCTCGATCTGATTGAAGTATCTTAATACTCTTACCAAGATGGTTTTGTACTTCATTCTTGAATTCTTTGAACTTTTCAAAGGATTCTGATTTATGTGTCATAAGATACATATAACCATATCTACTGAAGTCATCAGTAAATGTAATGAAGTACCTGTAACCACCTCTAGCAGCAACATTGAAAGGACCATATACATCACTATGTATAAGTTCTAACAAATCTGTTGCTCTTTCGCTGTGTCCACTAAAGGGAGTCTTGGTCATCTTGCCTAAAAGGCAAGACTCGCATGTCTCATATGATTCAAAATCAAATGAGTCTAGCAGTCCATCCTTATGGAGATGAGATAAGCGACTCTCATTTATATGACCTAAGCGACAATGCCAGAGATAGGTTTGGTTCAACTCATTTGACTTGAACCTCTAGGTACTTATGTTATAGATAGGGCTCTCTAAGTCTAGAAAGTAGAGTCCGTTCATTAGAGGTGCACTACAATAGAATATATCATTTAAATAAACTGAACAACATTTGTTCTTTATTATAAATGTAAATCCTTTCTTGTCCAAACAAGAAATCGAAATTACGTTCTTAGTCAAAGAAGGCACATAACAACATTCATCTAATTCTAGTACAAGCCCAGAGGGCAGAGATAGATCATAAGTTCCTACAGCAACAGCAGCAACCGTTGCTCCATTTCCTACTCGTAGGTCCACCTCACCCTTTGTCAATGCCCTACTATTTCTCAGCGACTGCACATTGGTACAAATGTGAGATACACATCCGGTATCTAATACCCATGATGAAGAAATAGATAGATTGACTTCTATAACATTTATACCTGAAGTAGAAGTCTTACTTCTTTTCTTCTTAAGATCTTCCAGGTAAGCTTTGCAGTTACGCTTCCAGTGTCCAGCTTCCTTGCAGTGGAAGCAAGCCCCTTCCTTGGCTACCCCTTCTTTGGGTTTAAGTTCTTTGCCTTTGCCCCTAGCTTGGGACTTTCCCTTACCTTTAGGCTTTCCCTTGCCTTTCTTCTTGTGCACCATGAAAATGGTGTCAGATTTTCCCTTCTTAAGGTTAAGCTCAGCAGTTCTCAACATGCTTAGAATCTCAGGAAGTGGCTTATCTGTTGGGTTTCCGGCACTGCGGCGTGTGTGTGTTCGATCACGTTTCATAAACATGAACACAGCGGAAGCAATAAAAATAATAAATCTACATTTATTACAACACACACAACACATGCATGCATATTACAACAAGTGTAGACATAACCGTAAATTTAAATTTGCAATAAAAGGAAATTTATCTACGTTATACCTTTCGTATGACGTGTAGCGGGAATGACATCAACCAGAATGATCCTCGCTAGAATCGTCTCTATCCGTATCCACGCCGAGTTCCTCGGGATGACTTCGCTAAGCCACGAGCTTCGTCCTCGTACAGGTTACTAGCCTCGTGTTGAAGACGACGTGATCGAGAGATGATCACGATCCGAATCCAAATTCGGATCCTAATACGAGTCCTCAAAACTCGCTTCTCCGAAGAGGTATTCGTCAACCAATTGACGAATCCTTCGTCCTCCACCTCAGAGGATTACCGGAGATCGAATCCCCGGTAAGTTAGCCACTGTCGGAGCTCTAACCGTCATCCAAACGACGCTCCGACGAGAGGAGAAGAAGCTGTCCAGAAAACTGGACAGCTTGGTGGAGGAGTAGGCGCCGGCCAAAACAAGGAAGCCAAGTGCTCACCTTTTCACCGAGGCCTAGGAAGATCACCGGAGGGTCGCTGGAGGGTTCACTGGCTGAAGCTTGGATGCCGGCAAGGAGCTGGACGGCGGCACAAGGAGTTGGGCGGCAAGCTTAGGGTTGGCGCCGAAAAACTCCTTCAATGGGGTGGGCGGCAACTTTTGCTAGGGCTTGGATTAGGGCTTAATTATTCCTTAAGCCCTCTTTTATAGAGAACTAATTCTCTTAATGGTTATTGGATCATAACCATTAGGCCCGTTAACCCGCTCCATTAAGATAAGTTAAAATAAACCGAACCATGATGGTTTATTTTAAGTTAAAAAGAACTGAACCAACTTTTGGTTCATTCGTTTAAAATAAACCAAACCCTTTGGTTTATTCTCCTCCATTGGATTAGAACCAAACCATTTTGGTTCATCCATTATGTCTTCATAAGACATGGCTCATCCATGCTTCCATTGCGACTGAAACGATTTCATGCTCGCTTCATGTTTGGTCCAACCAAACCTTGTTTCTCTCGGTCTGAGAATCCCATTCTCAAGCTCGTTTTAAATCCTTTGGATTACGCTCGTTGTGCGTGTGACCAAATAGGTTCTCGATTTATGTTAGCCGTCTATAATTAACCATTAATTATAGAACGATCATGAGTGGCACCTAGTAGTACATCATGATCCCCAATTAACCGAAAAGATCAACGGTTGATCCTGAACTATTTCTGAAACCCTTCAGCAGCTCGAATGATTCGTGCCTCATTCCCTTCACTCATCTTATACCCACTTGGTTCAGGACATGGTCTATTGTGTCAGTCACCACTAGGCTGACTACGTCACACCTAGCCCAAGTATCATTTCCTCATCCTACGGATTCTAGTTACTCCACATGTATGGAAGAGTACCTTACTCTAAACATGTAATGCTTTGGCCAAAGACTTTAGTAACAATCCGACGAGAGGCCATGGGTATACATCTCCTCGCAAGGAGTGGTGAATCCTTTATAGGCTATTCAAACACCTTGATCACTTGACTTATACCCAATCATCCCGGGTCCACATCTCCTTAGAGATGCTTGCTTAAGATGTCAAAGCATAAGTCTCCATGATCAAGATGACTTGAATACCGCAAGTCGAAGGAACATCGCACTTATGCCCGCAGATGAGAACTTCATTGACATATCTATATGCAGAGAACCATATGAAGTCTTACTGGTCACTCCAATGAACTAGTTACCATAACTAGCATCCACGATTAACTCGGACATCACTATGTCTCGGCCCGATGAATCGGTGCTTGGATACACGAGGAGTATACCTCATGCTAGTCTCGGAATTGATGGTGTCCAAATCCATCAATTCATCGACTAGGATAATTCAATACATCATAATTACACATGTAGAGATACTCACTAGTTGTGATCCAATCACAAATTCTCTCATCTTTGTAGAATCGTATCGTGGACATTCAAGAAATGAGTTTAAGATCCAATCAAATACATAAAACATGTATACTCAAATAGTGAATCTTCATTTATCATATAAATGGTTCATACATAAGGCGATTGCCTTAGGACATCTCTCATATATTACTAACAGACTCCCACTTGGCCTAATGTCAATCGCTATGGTATCCAATATCATAAGCTCGAACATGACCCTCAAACTTATTTTGAGGTAATGCCTTAGTCAAGGGATCCGCTAAGTTTCTTTTCAGTGGGAATTTTCTCGATTTGTATTTCGTTCCTACTGATGATCTCTCTGATAAGATGATAGCGGCGAAGCACATGTTTGGATCGTTGATAAGACCTTGGCTCTTTCGCCTGTGCAATTGCTCCATTGTTGTCGCAGTAGACCGGTATTGCTTCAACAATGGCCGGAATCACACCAAGTTCATGAACGAACTTCTTGATTCAAACCGCTTCCTTTGCTGCTTTCGAAGCTGCAATGTATTTTGCCTCAGTGGTAGAATCCGCTATAGTCTCTTGTTTGGAACTTTTCCAACTCACTGCACCCCCATTCAAGGTGAACACGTATCCAGACTGAGACCTGGAATCATCCTTGTCTGTCTGGAAGCTGGCATCCGTATACCCGCGTATCACCATGTCCCCTTCTCCATATATTAGGAACACATCCTTAGTTCTTCTCAAGTACTTAAGGATCGTCTTAACAGCTGCCCAATAATCCATTCCTGGATCAGACTGGTATCTGCTCGTGACACTGAGAGCATACGATACATCGGGCCTCGTACATAACATAGCATACATGATAGATCCTATTGCGGATGCATAGGGAATCTTACTCATGCAAATCCTCTCGTCTTCTGTGCGCGGACACATAGACTTCGAAAGGTGTACCCCATGCCTGATGGGTAAGAAACCTTTCTTGGATTTCGACATGCTAAACCTCTTTAACACTCGGTCTATATATGTAGACTGCGAAAGACCAAGTAACCGTTTCGATCTATCTCTATAGATCTTAATCTCAAGGATGTAGGTTGCTTCTCCCAGGTCTTTCATGGAGAATGTCTTGGATAACCAAACCTTCACTGACTGTAAGATTGAAACATCGTTTCCTATAAGTAGTATGTCATCGACATACAATACTAGGAACACGACTGCACTCCCACTAACCTTCTTGTACACACAAGGTTCGTCTGGAATTTGTGAGAAATCAAACTTTTTGATTGTCTCATCAAAACGGATATTCCAGCTCCTGGATGCTTGCTTCAATCCATAAATGGACCGTCGCAATTTGCATACCTTGGTTTTATCAATCGATGTGAAACCCTCAGGTTGTATCATATACACGTCCTCGAGTAGGTTTCCATTAAGGAAAGCTGTTTTCACATCCATCTGCCATATCTCATAATCATAATGAGCCGCTATGGCCAGGAGCATCCGAATGGATTTAAGCATATCTACAGGCGAATAGGTTTCATCATAATCAACACCTTGTTTTTGACGATATCCTTTCGCCACCAATCTAACCTTATAGGTAATCACATTACCATCCATGTCGGTTTTTTTCTTGAAAACCCACTTGCACCCTATAGGCTTTATCCCTTCAGGTGGGTCAACCAAGTTCCAAACTTGGTTTTCATACATGAAATCCATTTCCGACTTCATGGCACCAAGCCACTTATCCCTTTCTGAACTTGTCAGCACTTCTTCATAACTGGTAGGCTCCTCATCGTCAATGAGTAACACGTCGTTCGATTCACTTACGAGAAATCCATATCTCTCAGGAATATTGCGTGTTCTACCAGATCTACGAAGATGTGGTGTTACAATAGGTCCATCCGATTTCTCATCACTATGAGTTGTCGGCTGTTGTGCTTCACCAGGTATCTCATCAATGTCTATTTGAGTCTCTCGAGCCTCCTCAAGCTTGATGGCACTCCCACTATTTTCTTGCAAGAGAAACTCTTTCTCTAGAAACACAGCATGCCTTGAAACAAACACCTTTTGTTCCACAGGATGATAGAATTTGTAACCCCTTGTTTCCTTAGGGTATCCAATAAATAGACATTTATCAGACTTAGCATCCAATTTGTCTGATACTGTCCGCTTCACATAAGTAGGACAACCCCATATCTTCAAGTAAGATACATGAGGTTTCTTACTATTCCATATCTCATATGGAGTAGTTGAGACTACCTTGGTAGGCATTCTGTTTAACAAGTAAACAGCTGTCTGAAGTGCATAGCCCCAAAAGGACTTGGGAAGAGTTGCATGATTCATCATTGACCTGACCATGTCCAACAAGGTTTGGTTACGCCTCTCAGATACACCATTATGCTGTGGTGTATAGGGTGGAGTCCATTGAGACAATATGCTATTGTCTCTTAGATAATCAAGAAACTCTTGACTTAAGTATTCACCACCTCGATCCGATCGAAGTATTTTAATACTCTTGTCATGTTGTCTCTCTACTTCATTTCTGAATTCTTTGAACCTTTCAAAGGCTTCAGACTTGTGTTTCATCAAGAACACATACCCAAACCGTGAGTGATCATCGGTGAAGGTAATGAAGTAGCTATAGCCTCCTAAAGCTTGAGTTGACATAGGTCCACATACATCAGTATGTATTAGACCTAGTAACTCTCCCACTCGTTCACCTTTTCCAGTAAAAGGTAACTTAGTCATCTTGCCTTTTAAGCATGATTCCCATGTATCGTATGAATCCAATTCAAACGATTCCAGAATTCCACATCGGTGTAATTCGGACATGCGTTTCTTGCTTATATGGCCAAGACGACAATGCCACATATAGGAGTCTATTTGATTATCCATTCGAGCATGCGTGTTGCTCGCTTCGATATTGAAAATGTCACTGGATACGTCCAACGTATAATTGTCATTACTCAAGGTTCCAGTTCCATAAAGTACGCCATTCAAAGTTATATAACAATAATTGTTACTAAACGTCAAATGGAAACCATTTCTATTTAAACAGGAAATAGAAACAATGTTCTTTATTAGAGAAGAAACATAATAGCAATTGTCCAGTTCTAAGACTAGTCCACTAGGGAGCTTCAGCAAATAAGTTCCGATAGCGACCGCAGCAACCTTTGCTCCATTGCCAACTTGCAAATTTGACTCCCCTCTGACAAGTCTTTTTCTATTCCTTAGCCCCTGTATGTCATTACATATATGTGAGCCACACCCAGTATACAATACCCAAGTGTCTAAGGAAATAGAATGACAATCAATAACGAAGATACCTGAAGAGGATGGGGCATCGGATGCCTTCTTCTTCTTCATGGACTCAATATAAATCTTGCATTTTCTTCGCCAGTGACCTTCCTTGCCACAGTGATGGCAAGTGCCCTTTTGCGCTAGTTCTGCCTTCTTTGCCTTTTTCTTCTTTCCTTTCTTCTGTTCTTTTGCCTTCCTCTTAGAACCTTTCTTTGAGGAATCAACTAACAGAACCGCCTTCTCCTCATGCTTCACAGAAGGCTCCACAGTCTTTAGCATATTGAGGAGATCGGGAATGGTGGATTCTAATTTGTTCATCCGATAGTTCATCACAAATTGTGAGAAACTCTTGGGCAAACAATGCAGAATTAAGTCAATACTTAACTCATGATCCATCACAAACCCGAGGGTAGCTAGCCGCTCGATGTACCCGTTCATCTTTAGCACAAACTGCACTACAGACGAACCTTCTTGCATCTTCGTGGTGAAGAGGAGCCTTGAGACCTCGAACCTTTCGGATCTCGCTTGCTCATCGAACAACTCATGAAGATGGAAGACTATAGTATTAGCATCCATATGCTCATGCTGCTTTTGCAGCTCAGGTACCATCGCCTCTAGCATGATGCAACTCGCTAGCTCAGAATCTGCCACATGCTTCTGATAGACCAACATTTGGTCTGGAGTTGCATCGTCCTTAGGACGGTCAGGAAGAGGCACTTCAAGGACATATGCAAGCTTTTCCGCCTTGAGAACAATTCTCAGGTTTCTAAGCCAGTCCAGGAAGTTAGGCCCAGTCAGTTTGTTCGAATCCAAAATAGTGCGCAAATTCAAAGTCGTCATGATCAATTTATTGACCTAGAAATACAAAACGAGCATATATGAGAAAATGATTTTAAAATGCATCAATATACATTTATAAATCCCATTCATTTTTCGAATTTCAAAAACCCCAAAATCACTTCAGGAGATCGTAGGTCCATCTCCGAATGGGCTGATATCCATCATAGTTATGAACAACCTTGGAGAGAGTCCAACAAGCCATTCATAACTACGACGGTAGGTATCGTCTATACCGATTGCATATCACGTATATGCAACTATCACAATGTGCTATCAACTAATTGAATGTGTTGGTGCAGTAGGCACCTAAGTCAAACCTGAGTTTTGATTATAGCAAATGATACAAAGTTAAGGTCATGTCGTTATCTCACGAGCTGAATCGAGTGTGCAGAAGATTGCTATAGCTGGAGCTAAAGGCTAGCGACACCCGGAGGAAGCCGCGGTGGTTGGGCGACACCGGGAGGACTTCGGAGCGAGCCGAAGGAATCAGGTGGAGACCGAAAGCAAGGCTTCAAAGGTAAATGTTGAGGTAAGCTCGTGTGAGTGAGCGTAAGTAAGGTCAAGTCCTCCATACGAGGACATCCTTAGGCGACGATTCGACCAAGACTTCCCATGGAAGGTCTATGTTGAGATCGGATGGCAAGTGGCCGTCGAATTCACTTATATTTCGAGCTAACTCTTTATTACAGTCGAAAAGTCTAAAAATCAGTTCAACCGGAAAAAAATCAGTTCAACTGCTAAGCCATCAGTTCAACCAGCCAAGGATCAGTTCAACTGTTGAGCCATCAGTTCAACTGGCCAAGAAATCAGTTCAACCGATGGTCAAAAATCAGCCTCGAGGAGTCAAGCTTTATCACCATTTTTCAAGGAGTTTTGTGCACAATTCCTATTGGTTGAAGACTCATTCGATGAGGGGCTTAAAGGCTATAAAAGGAGGTCCTAACCTAGGGTTTCATCATCAATTCTAAGCCTCCAAAAGCCTCCGCAAAGCTACAACTTCTCCAACAACGAAGTGCTTCTTCTCCGACGTCTAGGTTTATTTGTTTTCATTTTATTACGTCGGTTAGAGTTTTATTTCAGTTTAGTACTTTCATTTTCGGAGCTTTTATTGTAACGAGGAGAGGGGGAGTGTCCCTCTACCTAAAGCTTTGTGCTTTACTTGTATCGATTAAACTCCTACCTCTAAAGGGGAGGAGTTCTTTAGTGTTTTTGCCCTCCGTACATGGTCGAGGACCGCTAGGGCCTTGGAGTAGCAGCCGAAGGCTACGAACCAAGTAAAACTCCTTTGTCTCTTTTTACTTTACATTTACATTTCCGCTGCAATTAATTATCTCTCGAGTTTTAACGAACGAAAAGAAAAGAAAAAGGTTTTATCGCTATTCACCCCCCCTCTAGCGATCCGCTTCGATCCAACAATTGGTATCAGAGCCGGGGGTTGCTAAGATTTGGTGAAACCACCAATCTAGCCATTTTACAGATTTTTTTTCTTTTTAATTCTGTTTATTTCAGATTTATTTCGCTTTGTTATTTTTTCTCCCACACTACTAATCCAAGACGCGAGTCTTGGTACTTTTTTTTTTGTGTTTTTGTCGTTGCTAGTTTCTTCGTCTTCGTCTCCTTGTGTCTTTTGTTCTAATGGCCCATCTCGAGGGTTTTAGCACCGTTCGACCTCCATTTTACAACGGAGATGACTTCCGTTATTGGAAGGGTCGGATGGAATGCTTTCTCAAAACCCAAATCGAGATGTGGATCATAATCCAAACGGGTTTCACACTTCCGACTAATGAAGTGGGTGACTCCTTGGATTATGATCAATGGACCATTGCGACAAAACGACAAGTCGAAGCCGATGCCAAGGCAACACAAATCCTCCAATGCGGCTTATCCAAGGAAGAGCTAAATCGCGTCGGCCCCTTCATAAGCGCAAAGGACCTTTGGACAAAACTAGTGGAGTTACACGAAGGGACCGATGAAGCCAAGGTATGTAAGCGTGATCTACTATTCAATAAACTATATAACCTAAAAATGCAGGAACACGAGTCCGCGATGCAACTTCACGCCCGAGTCCAGGACATAGTCAACAACTTACACGCAATCGGGCAAAAGGTCAAAAACCGCGATCTTATAAGGTATGTCCTAAACTCCTTTCCAAGGACTACCTTGTGGGCATCCATGGTCGATGCCTACAAGGTCTCCAAGGATCTTTCTAAACTTAGATTAGATGAACTTTTTTCTGATTTTGAACTTCATGAGCAGTCTAATTCGGAACCCGAGAAAGGTATAGCTTTATTTGCAGGTTCAAAGAAGAAAACCGCTAGCAAGCCACCTCCGAAGGAAGAAGAGGATGAGTCGGATTCGGAGGTCGACTCGGAAATGGAAGTCGAACTAGTCAACCTAGTTCGGAGGATAGTCAAGGGCCGAAAACGAGCCGTCACTCGACCCAACGAAGGTAAGCCTAAAAGTTCAAACATAAGATGTTATGAATGCAACAGGTTTGGACACATTAAGTCCGAATGCCCAAAACTCAAGAGCAAGGCACCAAAATACAAAAAGGCACTCAACGCTACTTGGGAAGAAGCTTCCGAGGAAGAAGACAACGATCGAGTCCTTATGGCTAAACCGGTGGAATCGGAGACGGAGTCGGAACCGGAACTTGAATCGGAAACCGAAGATGAGTCGGACTGCGAAGCACTATTCAAGACAAGCCACGGATACGCATCCGGTTCAAAAGATAAACTCAAGGTAAGTCGCTCTCTTATTACCACACTTTATAGTGCAATTAAGTTTTTAAATAGAAAGTTAGCTAAGTCCGAGTCCAAGGTCGAGACCCTGGTTGAGGAAGTTAAACTCCTCAAACACGAGGTCTCCCTAACCTCTTCGACTAGTCGAGTTCAAGAGAAGGACTCAACTCGGGTTGAAAAACTCGAAGTTGAGAACTCACTCTTGAAAAGTCAAGTCGAAGATCTTAGGAATACGTTGGAAAGGTTTACTTTGGGATCCAAAGGACTTGACCTCCTACTTGGATCACAAAGGGCCGTGTACAACAAGGCCGGGTTAGGGTTTAGCTCAAACACGACCAATAAGTCGTATATGTCAATCATAAGTAGACATAAAAAAACGTGTCCAAGCATGGGTCCCTAAGACCACCTTAATTTCAAACTTAGGATCAAACCAGTACTGGGTTCCCAAGGACCAAATCCACTATGTTGAGAGACCGAATCGATTCAACGGTCCAGGGGGAGCTAGTATGAAATTTGTTTGTGTTTTAACTGTTGGCAATGTGCTAGTCCTCGGAATGCTCATAGGCTCCCATGTCCCCAGATTAAAATTTTCACTAATGAAAACTAATCCGGATGGGATGAGTTTCCTAAGCACAACCAATTCGTCGTCGTGCTAACGACTCGAGTGATCGCTTTAACAAACTAGTTGTTCAAGCAACCAACTCTCCTAGTCGATTAGCCGCGGAAGAGACGACAGACGGATCGTCGATTTTTGTGTTTCTTATCGGGGTCCATGATTATACAAATATATGCAAATATAACCATGTATAATCAACATATACATAAAGTAAACATCCACATAATAATAGAAACATGCAAAGATCATAAATAAAAGTTATAAAACTTTTATACCTCTTGATCTTCTATCGTATGTCCTAACCTCCTTGTAGACTTCGTGTGGGCGAAGATCCTCCACAAGTTGAAGCTTCTTAGATCCTCTTCAATCCAAAGAAAGAAGAACTCTCTTTCCCTTCTTGCTTGAGGCAACCACCAATCCACAAAGGATTGATGCCGCCGGCCCCAAGAATAGAGAGAACATAATGGAAACAACCAAGCAACCGAACTAGGGACAAACCCTAGCTCCTAGTGCCGCATGACAAGAGGAAAACAAAAGGAAAAGAGGAATAGGTTGGGCACCACCAAAGGTATGGGAAAAAGGATAGGAACCGGCCAACACCCTAGGAAGAAGAAGAACACTTCCCCTATAGTTGCCACCTACCTTTCCTTCCAAACCCTAGCCACCCAACCAAGCTTCCTTTGGGTTTCTTGCCAAGGTAGAGGAAGACAAAGTAGTGGCCGCCAACCCTTAGAAGGAAGAAGATGAGCCCTTCCCTATAGTTGCCGCCCAACCTAACTTCCAACCTTGCCGGCCAATCCAAAGAGCCAAACCCTAATCTAATTAGGGTTTCCTCCATAGGTTTCTTGGCGCCTAAGCATGGTGGAGAAGAGAGAACTATGAGCTAGCCACCTCCAAGGAAGAAGACAAGCTTCTCCATAGGTTGCCGCCCAATCCAAATCATCACCTTGGCCGCCCAACCTAAGGAGCCAAAACCCTAATTAGGGTTTCCTCCTTGAGGTTGCCGCCCAAGCAAACTAGGCAAAACCCTAATTTCCTTAGCTTCCATCATGAACCATTGAAAGGATGGAGAAGCTTGGCGCCGCCAAGTTAAGGAGGAAAAGGGAGGAAAGGTTTTGCGGAAATCATTGGGAAGAAGATGAAGAGAAGCCTCCTTCATGTTGCCGCCAACACCATGAACCAAAACCTAACCATAGCCTCCTCCTTGTTTCTTGCCAAGCCATCCAACTCCATCTCCAAAAACCTTAGTTGCCGCCCAACCCAAGCCACCCTTTTTATAGAGTTAGGTTTAGGCCTTGGTTTTATCTCCACCGTCGGTTCTAGGGTTTTAATCCCAACCGTCGGATCTAGAGATTTAATCTCAACCGTCGGTTCTAGGATTTAATATCCACCGTCGGTTCTAGGGATTTAATCCCAACCGTCGGATCTAGAGATTTGTTTTCCATCATTGATCTAGACTTTATGAGGTTTATATAAGGCTACGATAGGGACCATGAGGAGGAGTTGGGTCTTGGCCACCCGATGGATCGGAACCACACAAACTCGATCCATCAATGATGTTCCATTCCACTAGAGGATCATCATTGAACTACCTCACCAACCCCCATAAATCAATATGGGCTCCATATATTATTTGTACATTTATCTCCCCGTGTTTAAGATATCGAATGTCCGTCAATCGATTGATTTACTGACCATTAATCAATTAACATCTAACTCCTCGAGTAGTACCACTCAACCTTATCATCATGTTGACTAAGTCAACCCGCGGGGTTTACATGATAAACCTTATGAGCTCCTCAAGGGGACATCATCAACCTAATATATAGGACACGGATTCCTCCTATAATCAACGGCACACCATGTAAATAATATCATTTCCCAACTTACCAGGCATATTGATTTAATCCATAGAAATCTCACCCTCTAGTAAATCAAAGAAATAAATACTAAGTACATGTGCCCGTTATTATATCGGGATTAAGAGCATGTACAACATAATATCCGAGGTCCGATTCAATTATGTAGTCAGCAATAAATTGAATCACCTCTATGTCGGTCCTGCTCAATACACCTAAGTGTACTAGTGTAACTCTATGTTCAAGATAAAACAATACCAAGCTACACTACAACCATGCCAATGGTTTGTCCAAGACCATCTTGGTTGTGAGCCTCTACTTATACTCTACAAGGGACTGATAACATGATCTTCTGTGCCATCACCCAAGCACCATGTTATCTACAATGTAAAGTATTAGACAATATGCACAACATATAATAAATATAAAAGTGCAAACAATGATCATGTGATTCTTATTTCAAAATAAAGATGTCCATACAAAAGAGCTAGGCTTTCAGTATACATCCCAACATTAACTTAGAAATTGTATGCTTAGGTTTTTATTTTTCTTTTTAGAATGGTTAGATAGGACTATAACTCGTCAATACTTGATAACATAGAACCAGGATGCGGCGAGATGATAGTACGCTAGGAAAGTGGAGTCTTGTGTATTCGGGCTAGATAAGGCGTATCTAGTTCGGTGCACTTGATCGAGCGGAACTAGCTGAAGCTACCTCGCTGTATCCTAGACTAGTTAGACTAGGAAGTGGTCTTAGGTGAGTCAAGTCTCTATTTTCTTGAAAATGGCTTTGTCTAAGGAAGTGGTCATTGTTCCGATCAAAGAAGGCCTCTGTGCCTCACCACGACCTGGAAGCCATGATCTTGAAAAGGTGACTTGATAAGCCTAAGGTCAAATCCGAATCTAACGCAAGGTTGACAAGTGTTTAAGTCATTAAATTTAATTCAACTAAAATTGGAAGTCATCTCACAAGAACATATAGGATTAACATGTTTGATCATGTAGACATGGGTGAGATGATTTAGGTTAATAATTTTCAACCAATTTTTAATAAATCCAATATCCAATCCAACTACCTTGCATGTAGGATCAATGGATGTTGGACAGTGGTTGCTCCCGACACATGACCGGGGATCAACTCAAGTTTTCGAAGCTTCGATTCAAACGACAAGGATCGGTAGCCTTCGGAAATAACGGCAAGCTCAAAATCATCGGATCAGGTGATATTGAGCTTAAGTCAAATTTTGTCATTCAAAATGTTTTATTAGTAGAAAATTTTCAATATAATCTTCTCAGTGTAAGCCAATTGTGTGATAATAACTATAAGGTCATATTTCTAGAAAACAAATGCGTAATTAATACAAACGAAACCTCTAAAACAATTCTTAAGGGAACTAGAAATAATAACATTTACACTATTAACTTAACTAACTCCTCAACTAAGTGTCTTATGACACAACAAGAGGAATAATGGTTGTGGCACCGACGACTCGGTCACTCACACCCAAGACTCATCCACAAGATGAGTCAGAGTGACTTAGTTAGAGGTTTGCCTAACCTCAATAACTTGGATAATAAAATATGTAATGCTTGTCAACAAGGTAAACAATCTAGGACACAACATCAACTAACTAGTCAAGAATGAACCAAAAGTGTGCTTGAGCTCCTACACATGGATCTATTTGATTCACACAGAGCTAAGTCACTTAACGGAAGTAAATTCTGCTTAGTCATAATTGATGACTATTCTAGATTTACTTGGGTTAGGTTCATCAAACACAAAAGTGATACCCTAGATCAATTAATCAATCTATTTAAATTAATAGAAAATCAACAAAGCATTAAAATCAAAAGACTTAGGACTGATCATGGTGGTGAATTCGAAAACCATAGGTTTACAGAATTTTGTAACCTAAATGGATACCATCATGAGTTCTCTTGCCCTAGAACTCCACAACAAAATGGCCTAGTATAACGCAAAAATAGAACCCTACAAGAAGCCGCTAGGACAATGCTTAATGAGTATAACCTACCCGATAGGTTTTGGGCCGAAGCCGTGAATACGGAATGCTATGTCCAAAATAGAATCCTTATGTTAAAGAGGCACCTTAAAACCTCATACGAGATTTATCACGATAAAATACCTAACATCAAGTACTTTAGGGTATTTGGGTGTAAGGTACATATCCTAAACACTAAGGATTACCTAGGGAAATTTACATCCAAAACCATGACCGGAATCTTTCTAGGACACTCGACTACAAGCAGAGCTTATAGAGTATATAACCACGACACCCTTAGAGTCGAGGAGACTATCAATGTAGTATTTGATGAAGGACACGAACCTACAAAACCCCCGGCAACCCCAATTAGCAAACCGACTCATACTAGACCTAACTCTGATCTGGAGATCAGGTCTAGTGTTAATTCTAACCTAAGTCAACCAATTCACTCTATCGACCAAGTGATAGATGACTCCAACCAAACTAGAACTCAAACGATTCATCCTATGGATCAAGTTGTAGACTCAAACCCAAATCCAACGAGGACTCAAACGAATCATCCTATCGACCAAGTGATAGGTGATCCAAGTCTAGGAGTTCGAACTAGAGCCTCATACAGAAACCTTAGTCAAATATCCTTGATTTCTAAAATTGAACCCAAAACTATTGACCAAGCTCTTCTTTATCCCGATTGGATTATTGCAATGTAAGAAGAGTTGGCTCAATTCACTAGGAACGAAGTATGGGAATTAGTACCACCACCTAAAGATAAATCAATCATTGGAACAAGGTGGGTGTTTAGAAATAAAATTGATGATAGAGGTGAAGTAGTTAGAAATAAAGCTAGACTAGTTGCTAAAGGGTTTAGTCAAGTCGAAGGTTTAGATTACGACGAGACCTATGCCCCAGTAGCTAGATTAGAGTCCATTCGAATGCTATTAGCATATGCAGCACATCGAGGATTTAAGTTGTTTCAAATGGATGTGAAATCTGCATTCTTAAATGGATACATTAAAGAAGAAGTTTATGTTAGTCAACCCCCCGGTTTCGAAAGTTTAGACAAACTCGATCATGTCCTTAGGTTAAAGAAAGCTCTTTATGGACTTAAACAAGCTCCTCGAGCTTGGTACGAGAGACTTTCGATTTATCTTAAGTCCAAAGGCTTTAACCAAGGTGTAGTTGACCCAACCCTTTTCGTAAAAACCTTAGGTAAAGACATATTCATAACCCAAATCTACGTAGATGATATTATTTTCGGAACCACCAACTCAATCCTACTAAATGAGTTCATTTCACTTATGGAAAGTGAATTTGAAATGAATTTAGTAGGTGAGTTAAGTTTCATTTTAGGTCTACAAATTAAACAAACTAAAGATGGAATATACCTACATCAACACAAATATACTAGGGAATTAATTAAACGCTTTGGAATGCAAGACGCTAAAATTATTAATAACCCAATGGCAACAAATGTGAATATAGAAGAAGATGTAATCGGAAATTCAATTGATTTAAAATACTATAGGAGCATAATAGGGAGTCTCCTTTACCTAACTGCAAGCCGACCTGATATCTTATTTGCAGTAAGTATGTGCGCAAGGTTTCAAACCTGTGCCAAGGAGTCTCACCTAACTCTAGTCAAGCGTATCCTTAGATATCTAAAGGGTACACTTAATGTCGGTACTTGGTATCCTAGATCTACCGAGTTAGAACTAACCGGCTACTCCGATTCGGATTATGCCGATAGTAAGCTCGATAGAAAGAGTACGAGTGGTTATTGTCAACTTCTCGGCTCGAGTCTAGTGAGTTGGTGCAGTAGGAAGCAACACTATGTTGCTTTATCTACCACCGAAGCCGAATACATCACGATGGGTGAGTGTGTCACGCAGCTTCTTTGGATGAAGCACACTCTCCGTGACTTTAAGTTAGACTTTACGAATACTAAACTTCACGTAGATAACATTAGTTCAATTAATCTTACAAAGAATCCGATATGTCACTCTAGGACCAAACATATAGAGGTCAAACACCATTTCATTCGAGAACATGTGGCCAACGGAGCCATACAACTCGAATACGTCGAATCAAAGTCTAACTTAGCAGACCTATTTACTAAACCCCTACCCGAAGCCGAATTTAGTCTATTAAGATGAAAATTGGGCATGTGCGTAGTAGAATAGGAACTTGCAAATTATATTTTCTTACTACTATTTCTTAACTTTCATTTTTTATGGAACTAGTATATGACATACCTTAGATATCATGCACCTATAGATTTAAGGAGCCAATACATCTCATAACACATAGGACTAATGTGTTTGTGTACTTAGCCACGTAGATGGGCGCGAGATGTTAGGACCTTACTCCTGGTTCCAGATGTAGAGCTAGTGTATCGCTATGAACCACGGAGTATAATCATACATATTAACCGACTCTGACCAGGACTGGTTGATCTTTCATATCAATCAAGCCAAATATGAGTTGAACATCTTATAGATGAACTTATTTTCAAAATAATGTGGAACATGCTTGGACTTTAAATTTAACACTTATTTTTGTTTTCCACACACACACTCACTCTTTTCGATATATGGCAAAAGGGGGAGAAAAAGGCCAAAGTTAAGGGGTCAAATTTTTTTTTGATAACTTAACTCTTACTTTATATTTAAACCTAAAGTTAACTTTAAGTTTTGAAAACTTATTAAAGGCCAAGTTAAGAGAATTCTTAACTTAAACTTATTTGTGGCGTCAACGTTTTACTTATTTTTTATTATGCCTTTAATGTTTTACTTAAGAGGGAGAAAGGGCCAAGTTAAGAAGAACTCTTAACTTAAACGTTTTAATAAGGCCAACTTTAAGTAATGTGAATTACTTAAAGAAACCCTCAAAGGGGAGGATTAAGGTATTTCTTCAAGACTCACCCTCGGTCAAGGGGGAGGTTTCCTCAAGGGGGAGTACTTGAAGAAAATCCTTACTACTCCAACTTAATCTTCTTTATTTTTTGTTTCTAATGCACATTATTCTTCATGATTGCTATTTACTTAACTTTGTATGTGGGTTTGCCATAAATCAAAAAGGGGGAGATTGTTGGTGCAGTAGGCACCTAAGTCGAACCTGAGTTTTGATTATAGCAAACGATACAAAGTTAAGGTCATGTCGTTATCTCACGAGCTGAATCGAGTGTGCAGAAGATTGCTATAGCTGGAGCTAAAGGCTAGCGACACCCGGAGGAAGCCGCGGTGGTTGGGCGACACCGGGAGGACTTCATAGGGAGCCGAAGGAATCAGGTGGAGACCGAAAGCAAGGCTTCAAAGGTAAATGTTGAGGTAAGCTCGTGTGAGTGAGCGTAAGTAAGGTCGAGTCCTTAATACGGGGACATCCTTAGGCAACGATCCGACCAAGACTTCCCATGGAAGGTCTATGTTGAGATCGGATGGCAAGTGGCCGTCGAATTCACTTATATTTCGAGCTAACTCTTTATTATAGTCGAAAAGTCTAAAAATCAGTTCAACTGCTAAGCCATCAGTTCAACTGCTAAGCCATCAGTTCAACCGGCCAAGGATCAGTTCAACTGCTGAGCCATCAGTTCAACCGACCAAGAAATCAGTTCAACCGATGGTCAAAAATCAGCCTCGAGGAGTCAAGCTTTATCACCATTTTTCAAGGAGTTTTGTGCACAATTCCTATTGGTTGAAGACTCATTCGATGAGGGGCTTAAAGGCTATAAAAGGAGGTCCTAACCTAGGGTTTCATCATCAATTCTAAGCCTCCGCAAAGCTACAACTTCTCCGACAACGAAGTGCTTCTTCTCCGACGTCTAGGTTTATTTGTTTTCATTTTATTACGTCGGTTAGAGTTTTATTTTAGTTTAGTACTTTCATTTTCGGAGCTTTTATCGTAACGAGGAGAGGGGGAGTGTCCCTCTACCTAAAGCTTTGTGCTTTACTTGTATCGATTAAACTCCTACCTCTAAAGGGGAGGAGTTCTTTAGTGTTTTTGCCCTCCGTACGTGGTCGAGGACCGCTAGGGCCTTGGAGTAGTAGCCGAAGGCTACGAACCAAGTAAAACTCCTTTGTCTCTTTTTACTTTACATTTATATTTCCGCTGCAATTAATTATCTCTCGAGTTTTAACGAATGAAAAGAAAAGAAAAAGGTTTTATCGCTATTCACCCCCCCTCTAGCGATCCGCTTCGATCCAACAGAATGTTCACACATACGTTGGGTTGTTAACACATTAACAAGTATGCATCATATGCATAGCACCCAACTTCACCTCCCTTTACATCGACCTTGGAGAGAGTCCAACAAGCCGATGCTCCAGGTTAAAGCCAACCCATTAATCGGGAAATAGTTTTAATATGGTTAGAGCACATTCAACCAATTAGCCCAGCTTGGAGAGAGTCCAACAACCAAAGCTAACGATTGACCTCTGACTCTTACCATATTAGTATTAAACTATTCCATGGTTTGAACATGTTCGGGTTCGAGCCGGGCTTGGAGAGAGTCCAACAACCCAAACAAGAAACGGAACTCTGGTTCTAACCATATTAATGGAAGGTGTAGGTTTTAATATTGTTTAAGGGTTTTTATGTCTCATCCTCTTTGCATGCAAATAACTATTATCTACATGGCATGACATACATGACATACATCTACATATCACGACACGCATGGCATAATGTTATGCATCTAATGCAATTACATGGCATACAATTATGTCATGTATATAATTTCCTTATATGTCATAACTATTTATGGAAATAAAATATGTTTAAGATTTGATTCTCCAAATCAAATCATAATTAAATTAGGAAAAAAATTTCCAAATCTAATCACATATTTTATTCATGGAATTATTTGATTAAGGAAAATCTATTTAGGAAACCAATTTCCTAAATCATTAAAACTACTTATGGAAATAAAATATTTTAAGATTTGATTTCCCAAATCAAATCATGATTAAATTAGGAAACAAATTTCCAGAATCTAATCAAATATTTTATTTATGAAAATATCAATTTCCATAAATACTTCCAACTTTCCAAAAGTGGAAGATTTCCATAAATACTTCTAGACTTTCCAAAATTGAAAAATTTCCATAAATACTTCTAAATTTCCAAAATTAGAAAATATCCAGAAATACATTATGACTATCGCAAAACCATTTTTACGATTATGTCGAAACACAACCTGGGCTCTGATACCACTGTTGGGTTTCCGGCACTGCGGGGTGTGTGTGTTCGATCATGTTTCGTAAACATGAACACAGCGGAAGCAATAAAAATAATAAATCTATATTTATTACAACACACACAACACACGCATGCATATTACAACAAGTGTAGACATAACCGTAAATTTAAATTTGCAATAAAAGGAAATTTATCTACGTTATACCTTTCGTATGACGTGTAGCGGGAACGACATCAACCAGAACGATCCTCGCTAGAATCGTCTCTATCCGTATCCACGCCGAGTTCCTCGGGATGACTTCGCTAAGCCACGAGCTTCGTCCTCGTACGGGTTACTAGCCTCGTGTTGAAGACGACGTGATCGAGAGATGATCACGATCTGAATCCAAATTCGTATCCTAATACGAGTCCTCAAAACTCGCTTCTCCGGAGAGGTATTCGTCAACCAATTGACGAATCCTTCGTCCTCCACCTCAGAGGATTACCGGAGATTGAATCCCCGGTAAGTTAGCCGCTGTCGGAGCTCTAACCGTCATCCAAACGACTCTCTGACGAGAGGAGAAGAAGCTGTCCAGAAAACTGGACAGCTTGGTGGAGGAGTAGGCGCCGGCCAAAACAAGGAAGCCAAGTGCTCACCTTTTCACCGAGGCCTAGGAAGATCACCGGAGGGTCACCGGAAAGTTCACCGGCTGAAGCTTGGACGCCGGCAAGGAGCTGGACGGCGGCACAAGGAGCTGGGCGGCAAGCTTAGGTTTGGCGCCGAAAAACTCCTTCAATGGGGTGGGCGGCAACTTTTGCTAGGGCTTGGATTAGGGCTTAATTATTCCTTAAGCCCTCTTTTATAGAGAACTAATTCTCTTAATGGTTATTGGATCATAACCATTAGGCCCATTAACCTACTCCATTAAGATAAGTTAAAATAAACCGAACCATGATGGTTTATTTTAAGTTAAAACGAACCGAACCAACTTTTGGTTCATTCGTTTAAAATAAACCAAACCCTTTGGTTTATTCTCCTCCATTGGATTAGAACCAAACCATTTTGGTTCATCCATTATGTCTTCATAAGACACGACCCATCCATGCTTCCATTGCGACTGAAACGATTTCATGCTCGCTTCATGTTTGGTCCAACCAAACCTTGTTTCTCTCGGTCTGAGAATCCCATTCTCAAGCTCGTTTTAAATCCTTTTGATTACGCTCGTTGTGGCTGTGACTAAATAGGTTCTCGGTTTATGTTGGTTGTCTATAATTAACCATTAATTATAGAACGATCATGAGTGACACCTAGTAGTACATCATGATCCCCAATTAACCGAAAAGATCAACGGTTGATCCAGAACTATTTCTGAAACCCTTCAGCAGCTCGAATGATTCGTGCCCCATTCCCTTCACTCATCTTATACCCACTTGGTTCAGGACATGGTCTATTGTGTCAGTCCCCACTAGGCTGACTACCTCACACCTAGCCCAAGTATCATTTCCTCGTCCTACGGATTCTAGTTACTCCACATGTATCGAAGAGTACCTTACTCTAAACATGTAATGCTTTGGCCAAAGACTTTAGTAACAATCCGACGAGAGGCCATGGGTATACATCTCCTCGCAAGGAGTGGTGAATCCTTTATAGGCTATTCAAACACCTTCGATCACTGACTTATACTCAATCATCCGGGTCCACATCTCCTTAGAGATGCTTGCTTAAGATGTCAAAGCATAAGTCTCCATGATCAAGATGACTTGAATACCGCAAGTCAAAGGAACATCGCACTTAAGCCACAGTAAGAACTTCATTGACATATCTATATATGCAGAGAACCATATAAAGTCTTACGGCTGGTCACTCCAATGAACTAGTTACCATAACTAGCATCCACGATTAACTCTGGACATCACTATGTCTCCAGCCAGTGAGAATCAGCTGCTTGGATACACCAAGGAGTATACCTCGTGCTAGTCTCGACAGAATTGATAGTGTCCAAATCCATTAATTCATCGACTAGGGATAATTCCGATACATCACAATTACACATGTAGAGATACTCACTAGTTGTGATCCAATCACAAATTCTCTCATGCTGTGAATCGTATTGTGGACATTCAGTAAATGAGTTTAAGATCCAATCAAATACATAAAACACGTATACTCAAATAGTGAATCTTCATTTATCATATAAATGGTTCATACATAAGGCGATTGCCTTAGGACATCTCTCATATATTACTAACATTATCAATTTCATTCATGTTATAATTCATGACAAATTGATTGTAGGCTTGTGGCAAAGATTGCAAGATTAGGTCAGTGGACAACTCTTGGCCAAGTGGGAATCCCAGCCTTTGTAGGTTTTCTACGTACCCAATCATCTTGAGTACATATGGACCTACGGGAGTCCCATCTTGCATTTTGGACCCAAATAATGCCTTAGAGACTTCATATCTCTCATGCCTTGCTTGTCCTTGATATAATTGACGAAGATGTTCAACCATATCATAAGCATTCATGAACTCATGTTGCTTCTGAAGCTCAGAGTTCATGGTCGCGAGCATTAGACATGACACATCTAATGCATCATCTTGATGCTTCTTGTAAGCATCTTTGTCAGCTCGCGAGGCAGTGGCAGGAGGTGCCTCCGGAATGGGCTGCTCCAAGACGTACAACTTCCTTTCTTAGGTGAGAATAATTCTCAAGTTTCTGTACCAGTCTAGGAAATTTCCTCCATTGATCTTGTCCTTCTCAAGGACAGAACGTAGAGAGAGAGTGTTCGTGTTTGTCGACATAGTTATCTACAACATACAATGCAGAGAATTAATATCATATTCTTTTTATCATTTAATTAGGCCTTTAATCAAATGATACTCCCACTGAATTATAGGAATTTTATAGAATCGAGTTATGGATGTGGTCAAACCATATTACTAGATTCATACAAACTAGCTATAATTCTTGTGGGACAAGATCCACATCATACTAAGCCTTGAGTTAGCTTTGGCTAAATCGCCCAAGACTTAGTACGATAAGTGGGTAACACATTACAGATTACATCTCTATGCAACTCTTGTTTATAGGATCATGACCCACATTTACAAAAGACCTTGAGTTAGCTTTGGCTAAATCGCCCAAGATTTAGTGTAAATGCGATCTTAACCTATCTTTCCAACGATTGGAATATGCCTATAGTTCTACTCGATCCAATTGAGTTGACTAGTTTTGCTCAATCTAATTGAGCTTACTCTAACCCAAGCGTGAAAGGCGGGACCAAGATTGTTCCTCCGCACCCTACCAAGATAATATGCGTTGCTCTGCTTTGGCAGATTCAACAACAACAAATGATCGAGGTAGTGATGGGTTTCAAGGCTCGGTAGGCATTTTCGAGTTGATTCGATTATGATCTAATCTAATCGTAATGTGTATCTTATACGCATTTAGGCCTTTATTATCCTATATTAGCATGAATCACATACATACAATCATTATTCTAGCATGCATCACATACATACAAGAAAAATATCCTAGCATGCATCATATACATACAAGCATTATTCTACTAGCATGCATCACATACATACAAGCAAAATCAAATATATATATATATATATATATATATATATATATATATAATTAACTGTGATGTGATCATGGCCCTACTACGATCTTCCCAAGCCAATGAGAAGATCGGACGGTCAACGTAAGGCTAGCGGCTTCTCCAAGTGCTTCCTTTGACCGCCATGTGTCGTCGGCACCCTTCTCGTAACCTCGTCTTAAAGTGGACTTTCCACCGCTCCATTTTGTACATTACAAATATGAAACTCGAGTTACATTCGAGTCTAAAACTATTTACAACTAGAATATCATAAGAAGAGGTATGACGCGCAGGTCGCATACACTATACAACACGCACAACCATAAAAATGGCACGCAGGCCGTATTATGAATTACAACACATCATCCAATCAAATTGGGGTTATTGGGCCATGACAATCACAGAATTATACATAATTCTAAATTATGTATTTTTACAGAAAATTTCTATAATTTTTCCTATTTTTTTTTTTCAATTTTATGAGTCACCTCCCTGTAACGGTCCCGCTAAGCGGTTTCCGGGCGCGATCGCGGGACAAGGCCCCTTTCAGGGATAGGGGCAGCGCCCCTACTTGCAAAATAAACTTTGTGAGTGTCCCTACAATGATCTTACAGCAACTTAAGTCACTGTCCCAAAAACCTAAAGCGAGAACTCGCCGTTTCGGAGAGTTTTTCTCGACGGTTGAAGCCTACAGGTGTCCCAACACTCGTTGCTTCGATTCTTCGAGAAAAATACCCAAAAATTCTATAAAAATAGGAAATTTACAGAAACATATAAATCTGTAATTTTTATATCTAATACAAAAATTACAAAAATGAAACACATACATGCTTCGCACGTGGCTCTGATACCACTGTTGGACTTTCCGAGCCGCAAAAGCCGCTTTTTGCGTTGCGGAAACCTCGGAAGCCCGGCCACGGATCCGTGCAAAGATATATATAAAATAAAATATGTATGTGTTTAAAGATCCTAGATCTACCTTAGATCTACAAGATAGAGCATTACCCTCGTAGCGACGCCCTTCGCTTATCCCGCTCGTCCAAAAGTTTGCCGAAACTCAAGAGTGTCAAGTGTACACTCCTCTATTGGTATCCACACGAAAAAATGGTGGAGAAACTCAACCTAGAGTGTGCTAGCACTCATGAAAATTTCGGCCAAGAAGGATTGGGAGAGCAAGAGAGGAAGAACCAAGGAAGAAGATGAAGTTACACAACTTAACTTCATACTTTCATAACCCACTATAAGGGGGTTACATGTAACTCCAAGAACCAATGGCTCTTGGTCTCCCTCATGAGGTGGCACCCCATGATGTTTCCATGATGATGTGGAGCATCATCATTGGCCGGCCATGCCAAGTCATCATCATGACATGACATTTGTCCAAGTAGACTCACTCTAATCAAATGAGCTCAATATCTCATATTGACTCATTTGGGCATGGCCATGCACTTCGTGGTCTCACTCTATCAAGAATAACGATGCCACTCCCATCATATAAGAGGGATAGATCTCATCTACATCACTCACATCCCTCCGCATAATTTGTTACATACCCAGTAATCGCCTTTATAGTCCACCCATTTACGGGTGACGTTTGACGAAGCCAAAGTATGCAACTCCTTATGTAGGGAACCATGGTGACTTCAGGTCTAAGGACTAATAGTCATACTAATAGCCACATGAGAAATTATATGACGCTCATATAACGATCCACGATACTTTCTCATGGCGGGTCATTCAGTATACATTCTCTAATGTATACCCATGTGTCAACTTGATATCTCATATCCATGACTTGTGAGATCAAGTCATCGAGTTGACCTACATGCTAGTCTCTACGCATTAACATTGTCCCTGAATGTTAATACTTGACTAGGAATGATTAAGAGTAGTGTTCTCTATATCATCTCATTATCGATTTAACCAATCGATTGATATAGATAAGAACCTATTACTCAAGGACATTATTATATTTAGTTATTTGGCACCAATACAAGTAAATATAATAACCATGCCTTTATAAATAGGAATATGATACAATAAAGTCCATACAACAATCATCACATGATTGACTCTAGGGCTTTCACTAACACAAGCACCTCGTGCTTGGTATGAGCGGTTGTCAACTTTTCTAATTGAGAAAGGTTTTAGGAGAGGACAGATAGATCCCACACTATTCTTATAAAAAAGGGATGGTGAATACATATTTGTAGCCCAGGTTTATGTTGATGACATTATCTGTGGCTCAAACAATAGGGATTATCTCAATGAGTTTATTGGTCACATGGAAAGCGAATTTGAGATGAGTTTAGTAGGAGAATTGACCTTATTTCTAGGACTCGAGATAAAACAAACTAAGGAAGGAATTTTTATACATTAATCTAAGTACGCATTAGAGTTACTAAAAAGGTTTCATATGGAGGAAGCTAAGGAAGTAAGCACACCTATTGCTGTCAATACTCATCTAGATAGTGATGAGAAAGGGAAGTCAATGGATTTGTAAAATTATAGGAGTATAATAGGTAGTTTATTATACTTAACAGCAAGTCGACCTGATATTTTATTCGCTGTTGGTATGTGTGCTAGATTTCAAGCTTGTGCTAAGGAGTCTCACATGATTGCTATAAAAAGAATCATGTGATACTTAAAAGGCACTATCAATGTAGGATTGATGTACCCCCGGACTAAATCTTTTGATTTAGTTGGCTATACCGATTCTGACTATGCCGGATGCAAGTTGGATAGGAAAAGAACTAGTGGGGGCTGTCATTTCTTAGGTTCAGCCTTGGTTAGTTGGTCAAGCCATAAACAACATTGTGTAGCACTTTCTACAATCGAAGCTGAATATGTAGCTATGAGAGAATGTGTATCACAATTGCTATGGCTAACACACACCTTAGAAGATTATGGACTGACCTATAGGAATGTACAAGTGCTATGTGATAACATTAACACTATTCATCTCACCAAAAATCTATTTCATCACTTAAGGACCAAAAACATTGAAGTGAGGCATGACTTCATTAGAGATCATGTAGCTAGGGGAGACATTGAACTTAGCCATATTGAGTCCAAGTCTAACCTAGCCGACTTATTCACAAAATCTCTTCCCGAAAATGAGTTTATCCATTTGAGAAGAGAGTTGGGCATGTATGCTGCTCAATGAAGGAGGATCCCTCTATGATCTTAGGTTAATATAAAAATCCATTTAACAAGAGAAATGGGAATTTAAAAGGGGAAGACCTAGGATCATCTCACAAAAATGATAAGGATCACAAAACTATTTTTGTATTGCTAGAAATGAGGTGAGATGATAGATTCAACCACTCTAATTTAAATGCTCATTGCATCCCTGAGATAGAGAGATTGACGAGACAAAAATCACTAACGTGACTAGTTATGGGGAAGACCATTACACATTCTTGTGTTTGTGGTTCTAAGATCATAACTAGACATTCCAACCGAGTAAAATTGGTTGGATCCTCTTTGAGACCAAGAACATAGATACCAATTATTTAAAACAATCAAAAATGTGTTAGGTTATCGTATCGAGTGTTTTTAACACTTACCTAAGCCTTAGGAATTACACGAAACTCAGTTGGAGTGTTCAGATATTGAAATCCAGTTTGTTAAGACTAACAACCGAGACAGAGTCGACCAGCGCCCCGACTGGCATGAATTTTTAACACTCAGAATCGAGTGCGCTTCAACTGGTGCCTCGACTGGCCAATTCCGATCACACTCAAAATCGAGTGCGCTTCGACTGGCACCTCGACTAGCCAATTCCGATCACACTCAGAATCGAGTGCGCTTCAACCGTTGCCTCGACTGGTGTTACCAGTCGAGTCGACCCACTCATCGCCTCGACTAATGTCTCATGGATTTAAACCCTAAACCCTTTCATTCTGCGATGTTTTCTTCCCAACAATTGTGCTCTCCCGATTGCGACAAGTGCCAGTTGAGCTCTTCATCTCCATCCAAGCTTTACAACCTCAAGACTAGCCTTCTCTAGACTAGGGTAAGGATCTTCTTCCTTCTCCTTGCCATTTTCTCTTAACCCTAACCCTAATCTCTGACCACTCACCCACAACTAGGGTTCTTGCAAGAAAAATTCGTCTGTCTCAGCAAGCACTTATTCTTGGTTCTATGGCACCCAAGTAAGACTTCTTCCTTACTTTCCTTGTGATTTTAGAGGATTTCTAAGCAACTAATCACTTTCCCCACTTGACATGCATCATTTCATTCCTTGCATTCATTCATGGGTGAATCTTTTGTGCATGACATATTTGACACATTCCATTCTAGACTAAAAAGGAAGGAACCAGAGTCCTCCACCTCTAGGCCCTCACGAGAGAGGCCTTGCTCAGACCATCGGTTCCCTTCGGAATATCATTTGCACACCTTTAGGACCCACGAGTTTGAATTCTTAAGCATCCGATCCATTGATGGTCCTTTCTTCTCAAATAATGCACCATATGTTAGTGAGATGGTTGAGCACTATAGACTCTGTAAGTTAGTCTACTGCAATCATGATATCAATGAAGACTTACTTATCAAATTCTATAACAACCTACAACCCACTGAAGATAGGCTTATCTATAAGTCTGGGGTAGCCAAAACTGATGTCACTCTTACTCCAGCCATTTGAAGATCATTTCTAGGATGTAGAGAGTCCTCCTCTAACCTAGAATGCTATCCAACTCTTCCTAAAAATTTGGAAGGCTTTGATCTCAATTCAATTCATGAATCCTTATATAAACGTCCTAGAGATGAAGGAGTAAATTTGGTGTCAGTCCTGGCACTAACGGCTCCTGACAATATCTTATACAAAGTCATAGTCGGATGGATTTTACCCATAGTCACCAAAGGGCAAGCCAAAGTTAGGCCACATCATTTATTGACTCTCCACCTTCTCAAAAACCACCTTGATTTTAACATAGCCTTGACCATGTTTTTGTGTATTATCCATTTCTCCGTTCCAGTCAAGAAAAAGGTTTATATGCCTTTTAGTCACATCCTCACATTCTGGTTAGAGTCCCTAGGCATAAATACATCCAGGGGAAAAGTAAAGCAGGTGAAAAGGCTGGACTATATTCATTGGAGGAATTTATCTTTAGCTGACATGATTCGCACGCGTACAAGAGAAATTCAATGGAAGGATGTGTTAGTGATCGTTTGAAGCTAGAGGGGGGGTGAATAGATCATTTTCGTTTCCACAAGAGTGGTTAGCGGAAGCACAACAAATACAAAATAAATAGATATGAAAATACAATGCTAATAAGGCCTTTACATGGTTCGGAGATAACGCTCCTACTCCATGGCATCCTTAAGGTGGATCAACCCAAGCGATTCCACTAAGAAGCTTTCTCTTTTACAAACCCTCCTCTTCTTACAAAGGATGTAGATGAAGATTAGAGAGGAGAAGGAGAATTAAACACTTGAAAGCTTTAGAAAACTTGTGGGGGCTTGAGAGAAAGATCAGAGAATAAGCATTAGCCCTCAAAGCCACCACCAGCCCTCTTTTTATAGAGAGAGGGTTGTTTTTCTCGTTGGGCTACCATCAGTCGACTGATGTACAGTATCAGTCGACTACCGCCAAAGACAACGACTTCTAACTAGGCAAATCCGCGGAGATACGCAGCTGTAATTTCCAACGGCTGCCTGATCAGTCGACTGATCACTTCATCAGTCGACTGATGAAGCGATCAGTCGAGTGATCGCCACACGGAGTCGAGTGAGACTCCATTCTATGCCTATCTTTGGCACAATCAATCGACTGCCAGTATTGGCAGTCGACTGATTGCCTTATCAGTCGACTGCCATCTCCTGGCAGCCAACTGATCGGCAGGGTTTTATCCTGACTTAGTCAAGCACCTGACCAGTCGATTGATACATTGTATCAGTCGACTGATACTCATCAAGTATGAATAATTCATACTTGATTTTACCCCTAGACCTAAACTTAAGCTTCTAGCTCTTCCTTAAGCCTTGCACCTCCAGGATCCCTCCGAGTCCGTGACTTGTTCATTCTTTGCGCTTTGCTTCCAAGAACTTCCTTCGGTTTTGTCATGTCTTGGGTTCCCCTTTGCCAAAGCGTGCTTGGACTTTACGCCGCCAAGACTACATGCTTGGACTTACGCTGCCAAGACTTGCCTTTGGACTTCCTTTGCCAAGATTGCACTTGGACTTTGTCTTTACCAAGTCTTCATACTTGGATTTTCCTGTCACATAAACACGTTCACAATTAGATCACAAAGCATTGCCTAACTTAGATGATTATCCAAACATCAACACATATAAATGCTTGGGGCATTGTTGCACCAACAATCTCCCCCTTTTTGATGTTTGGCAATCATTTAAGTTAGGTCTTTAAAATATGCACATAATCATATTTCCAATATGAATTCTATCTTTAGACATTTATGCACATAATCATATTTCCATCATATTTTCAATATGAATTCTAACTTAAACATTCCTTCTCCCCCTTTGACACACATCAAAAAGAGAAGGATTCATAAATTTCATAAGAGAATTAAATTTGTTGTAATCTTGAACTAAGGTATAAGATTGAAATTAAGCTTCCCCTTAATCCAAGATATGGTTCATGATGAGTAACTAACTTGTGGAACAAAGCCTATCAAAATTTTGAAGGTTAAATCCTAACTTTGCACCAACAATGTAAGTTTGGGGATGAAAAGATATACATTATGAAACTCCCCCTAAAATATTGCATAGAACAGTCCTAAAAACTTGTTTATACTGAAGATTATCATACCATAGTTTTAGGACATTAAAAGATACACTTAAATGCAAGAAATAGAACTTTTTAATAGAAAATACAGTGTATCAGTCGACTGGTTACTAATGCGATCATTTGCTACACTCTAAATTCAAATTTGACCTTTTTCTAGAAACCTCAAAAAATCATGAAATTTTGTGTACACATTTCTGAAATCATTGTTTATCAAGGAAAAATAATTTGAAAAATATATATTTTTCAGATTTCAAGATTGATACAAACTTGGAAACTAACAAAAGTTCTAATATTTTTGTAAACTTTGTATCACTTTTGTGTTCCACTTGAAAACTATTTTTCAAAATATAATAAACATAGTTTAAAATATGTTTTATTTGACATTTCAAATATGTTTTATTTGATCTTTCCCAATGATTGGTCCAATGAAGGATTAATGTCTCTAGATGACACTTTGGTTCATAGTAATGCATCATAACAAGCATAATGAACCAAGTGCATCTTCCTAACATCTCATATGTTGTCTAAGTGGATCAATACAAAAATCATGGTTTCTTAGGTATTTTGTGAGATGCTTAAAGGTATAAATCCTAGGATTTCTATAGGATCATGCAAACCTACACCTTTATTCAATTAAGCACACCCCAAGTTCTCTCCTAAGTGATGAAAATTCCACTTCGGGGAGAGCATTGGTAAATATGTCGGCTATGTTGAACTTGGATTCAATGTAATTAAGCTCAATGTCCCCCTTAGCCACATGATCTCTAATGAAGTGATGTTTCACTTCAATGTGCTTGGTCCTAGAGTGATGCACCGGATTTTTGGTCAAATTTATGGTGCTCACATTATCACAAAAGACTTTCATGTTGGAGTAAGATAGCTCATAATCTTCTAAGGTATGTTTCATCCATAGTAGTTGAGCTACACAACCACCCATAGCCACATACTCGGCCTCGGTGGTGGATAGGGCAACACAAGGTTGCTTCCTACTACTCTAACTAACTAGGGAGGACCCAAGGAATTGGCATCCACCACTAGTACTCTTCCGATCCAATTTGCAATCGGCTTAATTGGAATCGGTGTACTCAACAAAATCAAAAGACCTAGTCCTAGGGTACCATAGTCCTACATTTAGTGTGCCTTTAATATATCTCAAATTTCTCTTAACGACAACTAAATAGGATTCTTTGGCACATGATTGGTACCTAGCACACATACCCAACGCAAATAATATATCGGATCTACTAGTGGTTAGGTACAAGAGACTACCAATCATGCTCCTATAGAGTGTAAGGTCAATCTGTTTTCCTTCATTATAACTATCTATTTTTGTATTAGTTGCTATAGGAGTTGACACTACTTTAGCATTTTCCAAACAAAATTTCTTAATCATTTCCATAGCTTATTTGATTTGGTAAATATAAATTCCTTCACTTGTTTGTTTGACTTCTAGTCCTAGGAAGAAATTTAGTTCCCCAACTAGACTCATCTCAAACTCATTTTCCATACTCTTGATAAAGTCTTGAAGAAGACCATCATTTGTTAGACCCAAAAATAATATCATCAATATATACTTGGGTTACAAAGATGTCCGTTGATGTTGACTTTATAAATAGAGTTTTATCTACACTACCCCTCTTAAAGTCCTTAGAGATCAAGAAAGATGATAATCTTTCATACCAAGCCCGGGGAGCTTGTTTCAAACCATACAAAGCTTTCCTAAGCTTGTATACATGGTTTGGATAGTCCATGTTCTCAAACCCGGGAGGTTGTTCTACATATACCTCTTCCTTAATGAACCCATTTAGGAATGCCGATTTAACATCCATTTGATGGAGTTTGAAACCCATATAGGAGGCATACCCTAATAGGATCCTAATAGACTCTAATCTAGCAACCGGGGCATATGTTTCATCATAGTCAAGTCCTTCAACTTGATTAAAACCCCTTGCAACTAACCTTGCCTTATTCCTAGTAATATTTCCTTGGTAATCTAGTTTGTTCCTAAAAACCCATCTTGTAGTAATGATGGTGTTGTCATTAGGTCTAGGAACTAACTCCCATACTTGACTTCTTTCAAATTGAGCTAATTCATCTTGCATTGCTAAAATCCAATCCGGATCAAGTAATGCATCTTTGATTGTTTTGGGCTGAATTTGGGAGATTAGGGCTATATGACTAGAGGGATCCCTATGAAATGACCTAGTCCTAACTCCTTGAGATAATTCACCAACAATTTGATATAGAGGGTGATTTTGATGAACTCTTATTGTTCTAGGAGGTATATTAACTTGAGTTTGATCATTATTATCCTCAATTCTTCTTTCATCATCAGAATCACCTCTTATTCCCCCTTGGTTTAATTCTCCCCCTTGATCATTACCCCCTAAAGTTAAATCTTAAAATTGTTGGATAATTTCTTGATTTTTGTCATTGATATCATCATCAATAGGGGATTTCCTAGGTTATGTATTAGAGTTTTCATCAAATTGGACATTTGAAGACTCCTCAATCTTTTGAGTTCTTTTATTATAAACTCTATACCCTACACTAGTGGATGAGTATCCAACTAGGATTCCCTCATCCACTTTGGACTCAAATTTGCCTAGGTTATCTTTGGTGTTTAAAATATAAACTTTGCATCCAAAGACCTTAAAATAGTGAATTGTTGGAATTGTACCATTCCATAATTCAAATGGGGGTTTTTCCTAAAAACCTATGAATTAAAACCCTATTTTGGATATAGCAAGCGGTGTTAACCGCTTCCGCCCACAAGTAGCTAGGTAAAGAATATGCATTTAGCATAGTCCTAGCCGCTTATTGTAGGGCACGATTCTTCCTTTCCACAACCCCATTTTGTTTAGGTGTTCTAGGACAAGAAAATTCATGCTTGTACCCTTGTTCTAGACAAAATGTTGAGAAATTAGAATTCTCAAATTCTCCACCATGATCACTATGGATCCGGTTGATTTTGAGTTTTCTTTCATTCTTTACACTCTTACTAAAACCTATGATTATTCCTAGGGTTTCATCCTTATTTTTCATAAAAAATACCCAAGTAAATCTAGAGAAATCATTTACTATTACTAAGCAATATTAACTACCAATCATGGAAGGGGTACTATGACAATCAAATAAGTCCATATGCAATAATTCTAAAGGTAAAGCGGTACTAAGTAAAGTTTTACCTTTGTGTAATGTTTTTGATTGTTTCCCTTCTTGGCATGCATCACACATTTTGTCCTTGAGAAACTTGACTTTTGGCAACCCTTTGACTAACTTCATTTTGGCTATTTTGTCTATGTTCTTCATGTTTATGTGCCCTAGCCTCCTATGCCAAAGCCAACTCTCTTCTTCTTTTGCAACAAAACACTTAGTAGAAGCATTAGTAGCATAGGATAAATCAACATAATATATATTTGATTTCCTAAAACGTACTAACATGCAATCATTTAAAGTTTTGTGTCTTATAAAACATTTTGAGGAGTCAAATTGAACATCAAAATTTGCATCACATAGTTGACTCACACTAAGCAAATTAAATTTCATACTTTTAACTAACAACACTTTATGAATGGCAAGATTGGGGGATACCTCAATTGTGCATTTTCCTAGAATCTTAAGTTTGCCACTATTTCCAAAGGACACCTTCCCCTTGCTAGTGTGATTGATAGTGGAAAATTTTCTCTCATCACCGGGCATGTGTTTTGAGCACCCACTATCAACAATCCATAAGCTTGGTTATTCTACCTATACAACACAAAAAATGCAAGCCTTAGGCACCCAAATGTTAGGACCAATAGCATCAACTATATAATTCTTGGGGACCCAAGCCTTTTTAGCCTTTCTCCTAATAGTTGGTTTTCTACTAACTAGTGAGGTGAATGCTACTTTTTTTTCCTTAGGCTTGTATCCTATGCCAGCCTTGTTATAAATTGCTCTTTGGTCCCTAAGAATCATATCAAGGTACTTGGACCCATTTGTGAACTTTTCTAAACATGCATGCAAATTGTTGGGTTTCCAGCACCGCGGCGTGTGTGTGTTCGATCACGTTTCATAAACATGAACACAGCGGAAGCAATAAAAATAATAAATCTACATTTATTACAACACACACAACACACGCATGCATATTACAACAAGTGTAGACATAACCGTAAATTTAAATTTACAATAAAAGGAAATTTATCTACGTTATACCTTTCGTATGACGTGTAGCGGGAACGGCATCAACCGGAACGATCCTCGCTAGAATCGTCTCTATCCGTATCCACGCCGAGTTCCTCGGGATGACATCGCTAAGCCATGAGCTTCGTCTTCGTACGGGTTACTAGCCTCGTGTTGAAGACGACGTGATCGAGAGATGATCACGATCCGAATCCAAATTCGGATCCTAATACGAGTTCTCAAAACTCGCTTCTCCGGAGAGGTATTCGTCAACCAATTGACGAATCCTTCGTCCTCCACCTCAGAGGATTACCGGAGATCGAATCCCCGGTAAGTTAGCTGCTGTCGGAGCTCTAACCGTCATCCAAACGATGCTTTGACGAGAGGAGAACAAGCTGTCCAGAAAACTGGACAACTTTGGTGGAGGTGATAGGTGCCGGCAAACCAAGGGAGATAGAGCTCAACTTGATGCCAAACTTGAAGGAGATCACCGGAGCACTAACCGGAAGCAGCTCGACGCTGGTGAGGGGGAAGGTCATCACCTTCTGGACGCCGGTTGGAGCCTCAAGGTGGGCGGCGGCAAGGAGGAGGAGAGTTGGCTCCGAATTTCTCCAAGGAGAGGTGGGCGGCAACTTAGGGTTGTGGATTAGGGCATAACAATCCCTTAAGCCCTCTTTTATAGAGAACTAATTCTCTTAATGGTTATTGGATCATAACCATGAGGCCCGTTAACCCGCTCCATTAATATAAGTTAAAATAAACCAAACCATAATAGTTTATTTTAAGTTAAAACGAACCGAATCAACTTTTGGTTCATTCGTTTAAAATAAACCAAACCCTTTGGTTTATTCTCCTCCATTAGATTAGAACCAAACCATTTTGGTTCATCCATTATGTCTTCATAAGACACGGCCCATCCACGCTTCCATTGCGACTGAAACGATTTCATGCTCGCTTCATGTTTGGTCCAACCAAACTTAGTTTCTCTCGGTCTGAGAATCCCATTCTCAAGCTCGTTTTAAATCCTTTGGATTATGCTCGTTGTGCATGTGACCAAATAGGTTCTCGGTTTATGTTGGCTGTCTATAATTAACCATTAATTATAGAACGATCATGAGTGGCACATAGTAGTACATCATGATCCCCAATTAACCGAAAAGATCAACGGTTGATCCAGAACTGTTTCTGAAACCCTTCAGCAGCCAGAATGATTCGTGCCCCATTCCCTTCACTCATCTTATACCCACTTGGTTCAGGACATGGTCTATAGTGTCAGTCCCCACTAGGCTGACTACATCACACCTAGCCCATGTATCATTTCCTCATCCTATAGATTCTAGTTACTCAACATGTATCGAAGAGTACCTTACTCTAAACATGTAATGCTTTGGCCAAAGACTTTAGTAACAATCCGACGAGAGGCCATGGGTATACATCTCCTCGCAAGGAGTGGTGAATCCTTTATAGGCTATTCAAACACCTTCGATCATTTCGACTTATACCCAATCATCCCGGGTCCACATCTCCTTAGAGATGTTTGCTTAAGATGTCAAAGCATAAGTCTCCATGATGAAGATGACTTGAATACCGCAAGTCAAAGGAACATCGCACTTAAGCTACAGTAAGAACTTCATTGACATATCTATATATGCAGAGAACCATATGAAGTCTTACGGCTGGTCACTCCAATGAACTAGTTACCATAACTAGCATCCACGATTAACTCCGGACATCACAATGTCTCCAGCCAGTGAGAATCAGCTGCTTGGATACACCAAGGAGTATACCTCATGCTAGTCTCAACAGAATCGATGGTGTCCAAATCCATCAATTCATCGACTAGGGATAATTTCGATACATCACAATTACACATGTAGAGATACTCACTAGTTGTGATCCAATCACAAATTCTCTCATGCTGTGAATCGTATCGTGGACATTTAGTAAATGAGTTTAAGATTCAATCAAATACATAAAACATGTATACTCAAATAGTGAATCTTCATTTATCATATAAATGGTTCATACATAAGGCGATTGCCTTAGGACATCTCTCATATCTTACTAACAGACTACCACTTTGCCTAATGCCAATCGCTACGGTATCCAAAACCATAAGCACTAACATGACCCTCAAACTTACTTTGAGGTAATGCTTTAGTCAAAGGATCCGCTAAGTTCCTTTCAGTGGGAATTTTCTCGATTTGTATTTCGTTTCTACTGATGATCTCTCTGATAAGATGATAGCGGCGAAGCACATGTTTGGATCGTTGATGAGACCTTGGCTCTTTCGCGTGTGCAATTGCTCCATTGTTTTCGCAGTAGACCGGTATTGCTTCAACAATGGCCGGAATCACACCAAGTTCATAAACGAACTTCTTGATCCAAACTGCTTCCTTTGCTGCTTTCGAAGCTGCAATGTATTCTGCCTCAGTGGTAGAATCCGCTACAGTGTCTTGTTTGGAACTTTTCC
Organism: Wurfbainia villosa; assembly: GCA_025175895.1. Classification (NCBI taxonomy): domain Eukaryota; kingdom Viridiplantae; phylum Streptophyta; class Magnoliopsida; order Zingiberales; family Zingiberaceae; genus Wurfbainia; species Wurfbainia villosa. The sequence continues at coordinate 26,367,272 of CM046000.1, read as the reverse complement.
AACTCACTGCGCCCCCATTCAAGGTGAACACGTATCTAGACTGAGTCCTGGAATCATCCTTGTCTGTCTGGAAGCTGGCATCCGTATACCCGCGTATCACCATGTCCCCTTCTCCATATATTAGGAACACATCCTTAGTTCTTCTTAAGTACTTAAGAATAGTCTTAACAGCCACCAAATGATCCATTCCTGGATCAGACTGGTATCTGCTTATGACACTCAGAGCATACGATACATCGGGCCTCGTACATAACATAGCATACATGATAGATCCTATTGCGGATGCATAGGGAATCTTACTCATGCAAATCCTCTCGTCTTCTGTGCGCGGACACATAGACTTTGAAAGGTGTACCCCATGCCTGATGGGTAGGAAACCTTTCTTGGATTCCGACATGCTAAACCTCTTTAGCACTCAGTCTATATATGTAGACTGCGAAAGATCAAGCAACCGTTTCGATCTATCTCTATAGATCTTAATCCCGAGGATGTAGGTTGCTTCTCCCAGGTCTTTGATGGAGTATGTCCTGGATAACCAAACCTTAACTGACTGTAAGATTGAAACATCGTTTCCTATAAGTAATATGTCATCACATATAATACTAGGAACACGACTGCACTCCCACTAACCTTCTTGTACACACAAGGTTCGTCTGGATTTTGTGAGAAATCAAACTTTTTGATGGTCTCATCAAAACGGATATTCCAGCTTCTGGATGCTTGCTTTAATCCATAAATGAACCATCGCAATTTGCATACCTTGGTTTTATCAACCGATGTGAAACCCTCAGGCTGTATGATATACACGTCCTCGAGTAGGTTTCTATTAAGGATAGCTGTTTTCACATCCATCTGCCATATCTCATAATCATAATGATCCGCTATGGCCAGGAGCATCCGAATGGATTTAAGCATAGCTACAGGCGAATAGGTTTCGTCATAATCAACACCTTGCTTTTGACGATATCCTTTCGCCACCAATCTAGCCTTATAGGTAATCACATTACCATCCATGTCGGTTTTCTTCTTGAAAACCCACTTGCACCCTATAGGCTTTATGCCTTCAGGTGGGTCAACCAAGTTCTAAACTTGGTTTTCATACATGGAATCCATTTCCGACTTTATGGCACCAAGCCACTTATCCCTTTCTGAACTTGTCAGCACTTCTTCATAACTGGTAGGCTCCTCATCATCAATGAGTAACACGTCGTTCGATTCACTTACGAGAAATCCATATCTCTCAGGAATATTGCATGTTCTACCAGATCTACGAAGATGTGGTGTTACAATAGGTCCAGCCGATTGCTCATCACTATGAGTTGTCGGCTGTTGTGCTTCACCAGGTATCTCATCAATGTCTATTTGAGTCTCTCGAGCCTCCTCAAGTTCGACGACACTCCCACTATTTTCTTGCAAGAGAAACTCTTTCTCTAGAAACACAGCATGCCTTGAAACAAACACCTTTTGTTCCACAGGATGATAGAATTGGTAACCCCTTGTTTCCTTAGGGTATCCAATAAATAGACATTTATCAGACTTAGCATCCAATTTGTCCGATGCAATCCGCTTCACATAAGCAGATAACCCCATATCTTCAAGTAAGATACATGAGGTTTCTTATTATTCCATATCTCTATGGAGTAAGAGACTACCTGTAGGCATTCTGCTTAACAAGTAAACAAATGTCTCAAGTGCATAGCCCCAAAAGGACTTGGGAAGAGTCGCATGATTCATCATCGACTGACCATGTCCAACAAGGTCCTACATACGCCTTCTCGATACACCATTATGTCAGTGGTGTATATGGAGTCCATTGAGACAATATGCCATTGTCTCTTAGATAATCAAGAAACTCTTGACTTAAGTATTCACCACCTCGATCCGATCGAAGTATTTTAATACTCTTGTCATGTTGTTTCTCTACTTCATTTCTGAATTCTTTGAACCTTTCAAAGGCTTCAGACTTGTGTTTCATCAAGAACACATACCCAAACCGTGAGTGACCATCGGTGAATGTAATGAAGTAGCTATAGCCTCCTAATGCTCAAGTTGACATAGGTCCACATACATCAGTATGTATTAGACCTAGTAACTCTCCCACTCGTTCACCTTTTCCAGTAAAAGGTAACTTAGTCATCTTGCCTTTTAAGCATGATTCACATGTATCGTATGAATGCAATTCAAACGATTCCAGAATTCCACATCGGTGTAATTCGGACATGCATTTCTTGCTTACATGGCCAAGACGACAATACCACATGTAGGAGTCTAATTGATTCTCTTTTCGAGCATGCTTGTTGCTCGCTTCGATATTGAAAACATCACTGGATACATCCAACGTATAAACACCATTGCTTAAAGTTCCAGTCCCATAAAGAACTCCATTCAAAGTTATGTAACAACAATTGTTACTAAAAGTCAAATGGTACCCATTTCTATTTAAACAAGAAATAAAAATGATGTTCTTTATCAATGAAGGAACATAAAAGCAATTGTCCAATTCTAAGATAAGTCCTACAGGGATTTCCAACAAATACGTTCCGATGGCGAGTGCAGCAACCGTTGCTCCATTCCCAACACATAAATTTGACTCTCCCTTGACGAGTTTTCTTCTATTCCTTAGCCCATGTATGTCATTACATATATGTGATCCACACCCAGTATCTAATACCCAAGTGTCTGAGGAAATAGTATGACAATCAATAAAGAAGATTTCAGAAGAAGATGGGGCATCCGATGCCTTATCCTTCTTCACGGACTCAAGATAAATCTTGTACTTTCTTCGCAAATGGCCCTACTTGCCATAATGATGGCAAGTGCCCTTTGAAATGGGTTCTCGCTTTTTAACCTTTTGTTCTTCCTCTCATTGTTCCTTTGACTTCTCTTAGAACCTTTCTTCGAGGAATCAACTAACAACACCATCCTGCTCATGCTTCTAAGGCTCCATTCTTCAAAGATGTTGAGCAAGACTACGATGAACCTTCTTGCATCTCGAGGTGAAGAGGAGCTTGGAGACTTGAACCTTCAATCTCACTTGCTTATCAAACAACTCATAAAGATGAAGACTACGATATGAGCATCCATATGCTCATGCCGCTGTAGCTTGGGTTCCATCGCGCTAGCATGATGCAACTTGTCGCCTGGAATCACTATATGTTTCTGATAGACCAACAATTGGTCCGGAGTTGCATCGTCACTAGGATGGGTAGGAAGAGGCGCTTCGAGGACATACGCAAGCTTTTCACCTTGAGAACAATTCTCAAGTTTCTAAGTCAGTCCAAGAAGTTCGGCCCAGTCAATTTATTCGAATCCAAAATGGAACGCAAATTAAAAGACAACATGATCAATTTTAGAAATACAAAATGAGCATATATGAGAGAGTTGATTTTTAAAATGCATCAATATACATTTATAAATCCCATTCATTTTTCGAATTCAAAAACCCTTGAAATCAATTCAGGAGATCGTAGGTCAATCTCCAAATGGGCTGATATCCAATATAGATAAGAACAACCTTGGAGTGAGTCCAACAAGCCATTCTTAGCTATGATGGTGGGTATCAAGTATACCGATTACATATCATGTATATGTAACTATCACAATGTGCTATCAACTAATTGAATGTTTACACATACATTGGGTTGTTAACACATTAACAAGTATGCATCATATGCATAGAACCCAACTTCACCTCTCTTCACATCGACCTTGGAGTGAGTCCAACAAATCGATACTCCAAGTTAGAGCCGACCCATTAATCACGAAATAGTTTTAATATGGTTAGAGCGCATTCAACCAATTAGCCAGGCTTGGAGTGAGTCCAACAACCCAAACTAACGATTGACCTCTGACTCTTACCATATTAGAGTTAAACTATTCCAATGATTTGAACATGTTCAGGTTCGAGCCGGGCTTGGAGTTAGTCCAACAACCCAAACAAGAAACAGAACTCTGGTTCTAACCATATTAATGGAAGGTGTAGGCTTTAATATTGAGTTAGGGTTTTATGTCTCATCCTTTTTGCATGCAAATAACTATTATCTACATGGCATGACATACATGGCATACATCTACATGTCACGACACGCATGGCATAATGTTATGCATCTAATGCAATTACATGGCATACAATTATGTCATGTACATAATTTCCTTATTTGTCATAACTATTTATGGAAATAAAATATGTTTAAGATTTGATTCTCCAAATCAAATCATGATTGAATTAGGAAACAAATTTCCAAATCTAATCACATATTTTATTTATGAAAATAATTGATTAAGGAAAATCAATTTAGGAAACCAATTTCCTAAATCATCAAAACTACTTATGGAAATAAAATATTTTAAGATTTGATTCTCCAAATCAAATCATGATTAAATTAGGAAACAAATTTCCAGAATCTAATCAAATATTTTATTTATGGAAAATATCAATTTCCATAAATACTTCCAACTTTCCAAAAGTGGAAGATTTCCATAAATATATCTAGAGTTTCCAAAATTGAAAAATTTCCATAAATACTTCTAAATTTCCAAAATTAGAAAATTTCCAGAAATAACATTATGACTATCGCAAAACCATTTTACGATTATGTCGAAACACAACCTGGGCTCTGATACCACTGTTGGGTTTCCGGCACCGCGGTGTGTGTGTGTTCGATCACGTTTTGTAAATATGAACACAGCGGAAGCAATAAAAATAATAAATCTACATTTATTACAACACACGCATGCATATTACAATAAGTGTATACATAACCGTAAATTTAAATTTGCAATAAAAGGAAATTTATCTACGTTATACCTTTCGTATGACGTGTAGCGGGAACGGCATCAACCGGAACGATCCTCGCTAGAATCGTCTCTATCCGTATCCACGCCGAGTTCCTCGGGATGACTTCGCTAAGCCACGAGCTTCATCTTCGTATGGGTTACTAGCCTCGTGTTGAAGACAACGTGATCGAGAGATGATCACGATCCGAATCCAAATTCGGATCCTAATACGAGTTCTCAAAACTCGCTTCTCCGGAGAGGTATTCGTCAACCAATTGACGAATCCTTTGTCCTCCACCTCAGAGGATTACCGGAGATCGAATCCCCGGTAAGTTAGCCGCTGTCGGAGCTCTAACCGTCATCCAAACGACGCTCCGACGAGAGGAGAACAAGCTGTCCAGAAAACTGGACAGCTTTGGTGGAGGTGATAGGCGCCAGCCAACCAAGGGAGATAGAGCTCAACTTGATGCCAAACTTGAAGGAGATCACCGGAGCACTAACCGGCAGCAGCTCGATGCCGGCGAGGAGGAAGGTCATCACCTTCTGGACGCCGGTTGGAGCCTCAAGGTGGGCGACGGCAAGGAGGAGGAGAGTTGGCTCCGAATTTCTCCAAGGAGAGGTGGGCGGCAACTTAGGGTTGTGGATTAGGGCTTAACAATCCCTTAAGCCCTCTTTTATAGAGAACTAATTCTCTTAATGGTTATTGGATCATAACCATGAGGCCCGTTAACCCGCTCCATTAATATAAGTTAAAATAAATCAAACCATAATAGTTTATTTTAAGTTAAAACGAACCGAATCAACTTTTGGTTCATTCGTTTAAAATAAACCAAACCCTTTGGTTTATTCTCCTCCATTGGATTAGAACCAAACCATTTTGGTTCATCCATTATGTCTTCATAAGACACAGCCCATCCACGCTTCCATTGCGACTGAAACGATTTCATGCTCGCTTCATGTTTGGTCCAACCAAACCTAGTTTCTCTCGGTCTGAGAATCCCATTCTCAAGCTCATTTTAAATCCTTTGGATTATGCTCGTTGTGCATGTGACCAAATAGATTCTCGGTTTATGTTGGCCGTCTATAATTAACCATTAATTATAGAACGATCATGAGTGGCACCTAGTAGTACATCATGATCCCCAATTAATCGAAAAGATCAACGGTTGATCCAGAACTATTTCTGAAACCCTTCGGCAGCTCGAATGATTCGTGCCCCATTCCCTTCACTTATCTTATACCCACTTGGTTCAGGACATGGTCTATAGTGTCAGTCCCCACTAGGCTGACTACATCACACCTAGCCCAAGTATCATTTCCTCGTCCTACGGATTCTAGTTACTCAACATGTATCGAAGAGTACCTTACTCTAAACATGTAATGCTTTGGCCAAAGACTTTAGTAACAATCCGACGAGAGGCCATGGGTATACATCTCCTCGCAAGGAGTGGTGAATGCTTTATAGGCTATTCAAACACCTTCGATCATTTCGACTTATACCCAATCATCCCGGGTCCACATCTCCTTAGAGATGTTTGCTTAAGATGTCAAAGCATAAGTCTCCATGATCAAGATGACTTAAATACCGCAAGTCAAAGGAACATCGCACTTAAGCTACAGTAAGAACTTCATTGACATATCTATATATGCAGAGAACCATATGAAGTCTTACGGCTGGTCACTCCAATGAACTAGTTACCATAACTAGCATCCACGATTAACTCCGGACATCACAATGTCTTCAGCCAGTGAGAATCAGCTGCTTGGATACACCAAGGAGTATACCTCGTGCTAGTCTTGACAAAATCGATGGTGTCCAAATCCATCAATTCATCGACTAGGGATAATTCCGATACATCACAATTACACATGTAGAGATACTCACTAGTTGTGATCCAATCACAAATTCTCTCATGCTGTCAATCGTATCGTGGACATTCAGTAAATGAGTTTAAGATCCAATCAAATACATGAAACATGTATACTCAAATAGTGAATCTTCATTTATCATATAAATGGTTCATACATAAGGCGATTGCCTTAGGATATCTCTCATATATTACTAACACAAATCACCTATTTCCTTCCTAAGTTCATCATTCTCATTCCTAAGTCCACATGCATCATCACAAGATGGTTCTACATTTTTAAGTAACTTAATTTCTACTTTTAAGTCCTTAATCCTAGTTTTTGATTTATTTAAAGCATTTTGAAGGAATGCAATGGTTTTGTAAAGTAAATCTACCCTATGGGAGTTTCTTACCTCATTATCACTAGATGATGATTCGTCACTTGAAGAAGAGGATGATGACTCCTCACTTGAGCTTCCGACTTCCTCCTCCAAGGCCTTGAGGGCTAGATTCCGAGTGACATGACACACTTCTTCATCATCGGAAGAGTCCTTCAATCTTAGTGTGTCCCATGTTTGAGCCACCATTGCCTCCTCCTTCTTCTTCTCCTCCTTTTCCTTCTTCTCCTTATGCTTCTTTTCTTTCTCCTCCTTCTTCTTTAGTTCCGGGCAATTTGGCTTGATGTGCCCTTTCTTGTTGCAACCATAACAAGTTACGTTAGATGAAGGAATTGAACTAGTAGAAGATTTACCTCTTGAGGATTAGAATATCCTCCTCACATCCTTCTTGGTGTGTTTCCTTGACCTCCTACCAAACTTCTTGACATAATGAGCCAGCTCGCTTACCGATAGCTCATCTTCACTACTAGATAAATCTTCCTCGGATTCGGATGAGGAAGACACCTCTTTCTTTTCCTTCTTCTTCTTGTCCTTCTTTCCTACAAAAAGAGCTACACCTTTCTCTTTGGATGAAGTGTTAGCTTGCTCGTGCAACTCAAATTCACAAAATAACTCATCTAATTTAACCAAAGAAAGATCCCTAGAGACCTTATAGGCATCTACCATTGAAGCCCATAAGGTTGTTCTAGGGAAGGCTTGTAGCACATACCTTATAAGGTCTCGGTTATCGACCTTCTCACCTATAACTTGTAGTCCATTGACTACTTCCTTAAAGCGACCGTGCATTTGGCCCACGGTCTCATTGGTCTTCATGGTGAAGCTTTGAAGTTGGCCTATTAAGAGATCTCTCTTGGCTTTTCTTGTTTCCTTGGATCCCTCGTTGAGCTCAATTAACTTCTCCCAAAGCTCCTTTGCCAATTCAAAAGGCCCCACCATGCTTAGTTGCTCTTTTGACAACCCACATTGAAGTGTGATTGTTGCCTTGGCGTTGGCTTGAGCCTTCTTGGTCATGTCCCTCATCCAATCCTTGGTCGGTATGGGCGCTCCATGTTCATCGACCGGCTTCTTGATACCATCTACAACACTAAACCAATTTTCAATATCGTTCATAAGATAATACTCCATCCTACCTTTCCAATTGCCGAAGTCGTTGCCGTCGAAGAATGGAGGCCTTGCCATGCTACACCCCTCTTGGAAAGCCATCTTGCTCCGGTTTATTGTTAGATCTTCCGGTGCGATCTGGGCTTTGATACCACTTGTTAGTGATCGTTTGAAGCTAGAGGGGGGGGGGTGAATAGCTCTTTTTCATTTCTACAAGAGTGGTTAGTGGAAGCACAACAAATACAAAATAAATAGAAATGAAAATACAATGCTAACAAGGCCTTTACGTGGTTCGGAGATAACGCTCCTACTCCACGGCGATCCTTAAGGTGGATCAACCCAAGAGATTTCACTAAGAAGCTTTCTCTTTTACAAACCCTCCTCTTCTTACAAAGGATGTAGATGAAGATTAGAGAAGAGGAGGAGATTAAACACTTGAAAGCTTTAGAAGACTTGTGGGGGCTTGAGAGAAAGATCAGAGAATAAGCATTAGCCCTCAAAGCCATCACCAACCCTCTTTTTATAGAGAGAGGGTTGTTTTTCCCATTGGGATACCATCAGTCGACTGATGTACAACATCAGTCGACTGTCGCCAAAGCCAACGACTTCTAACTAGGCAAATCCACGGAGATACGCAGCCGCAATTTTCAACGGCTGCCTGATCAGTCGACTGATCACTTCATCAGTCGACTGATGAAGCGATTAGTCGAGTGATCGCTGCACGGAGTCGAGTGAGACTCCATTCTGTGCCTATCTTTGGCATGATCGGTCCGCCGATGTTGGTAGTCGTGATTATCTATCCGATCGCCATCTCTGGCGTCGATCGATCGTCGGTTTCATCCCGACTCCGAGCACTGATCGATCGTGATACATCGTATCAGTCGATTGATACTCATCAAGTATGAATAATTCATACTTGATTTTACCCCCTAGACCTAGACTCAACCTTCTAGCTCTTCCTTAAGCCTTGCGCCTCCAGGATCCCTCCGAGTCCGCGACTTGTTCATCCTTTGTGCTTTGCTTCCAAGAGCTTCCTTCGGTTTTGTCATGTCTTGGATTTCCCTTTGCCAAAGTGTGCTTGGACTTTATGCCGCCAAGACTACATGCTTGGACTTACGCTGCCAAGACTTGCCTTTGGACTTCCTTTGCCAAGATCGCACTTGGACTTTGTCTTTACCAAGTCTTCATACTTGGATTTTCCTGTCACTTAAACATGTTCACAATTAGATCACAAAGCATTGCCTAACTTAGATGATTATCCAAACATCAACACATAAATGCTTGGGGCATTGTTGCACCAACAGGATCGTCATCAAGGTGAGGAGCATAGGGATCTTGAGGAAGAACCTGATCTTCTTACTGAAGTACCACACCATCCGGCTCCTAACCAAGCCAAACAATTGACCACTATCACGGAGAAGTTATCACAACTCCATGAAGAACATGAGACATTTGTGAACACAATCACAATGACAATATCAGATTTCCATCTACAAACTAACCTACGATTGACTCAAATCCAAGACACCCAAGATAAAATCATTCAAGAGCAGAAGGAAATCAAAGAGATCATGATTAGTTGGGGAAGTAGCTTGGAGGAACCTTCTACATCAGCCCCCAACAAATAAAATCACGTTAATGATCTCAATTTGTGTCAATTCACCTAGGATTATTGTACTATGGATATTTGATTGTGTGTTTAAACTTCTAACTATGATTGTTCTTGTGAAATAGTTTTTTGTAAAGTCAACTTTTGGTTCATTCTATTTTCTGTTATGTGATCTCTTATTGATTATGTGTGGGTGAGTCGGTTAGTGTCTATCAAACTTCTTGTTGAATATGCAATTCTTGTTAGTGCCACCCGAACAACTCAAACCTTGACTCCATCCCACCATTGTTAGTGCAATCATTATGTGTGCACCTAATCAACCCTAAAAGAATGTTTGATTGAGGGGGAGCTACAGTTTGGGAAATCCACAGTATTAGTGGAAGCTTTCCATATATTTTATATCCCAAGCCCAACAATACCCTAAGATCTGAGTGTCGCCATGTTAGAATAACATTTCAAAACCATTTTAGAAAATCTTGGTGAAGTCTATCTTTTGATAGCAATGACCATTGGGAGAGTTGATACAAAAAGGGACCAAAACGTTGAAATTTTCAAAAGTTTTGAGTTTTGTATCAAACTCACTATTTTATGGGTAAATTAATTTTCAAAGATTTTTTACCCATTGTATTTGTGATAAGTAATGTATGTATAAAATTTCATGATTTTTCAACTTAAGTACATTAACTTATGCTTTTTCGAAGTTCGATTTCTGAAAACTGAAATTCATAAATTTATATCGAAGTGCCATCCATGTCACTCAGCTTTGGCGATTGCCTTGGGCAAAGAAACCACCCTAAGCGTAGAGCAAAATCGCCTGGCATGGAAAAATCGCCCTAGGTGGCAAATCGCCTGAGGCAGACGCTGTGTGACGCCCTAGAGGCGACCTAGGTGGCAAAGCGCCGGGCACGGTGAGCGCCTAAGCGGCAATGGCGAAACCTAAGCGAGGCCTTACTGGCGGCGAAACCTAAGCGAGCACCCTGGCGCCTAAGCGAACTTCCGCCGCGATAAAGCGCCTTGGCGTGGCGCCCAGTGGCATCGCCTGGTAGCTTGCCGCCCTAGCGGCGAGCAAATTGCCCACAGCAAAACCTCCTGGCGGCGCGAGCCTGCTTCCCATAGCGCGGGAGAACTACTGACGAAGAACCTGGTAAAAGCGCCTAAAACTCGGAGTTTCGATTGATTGATGTAGTGATCATTGATGTGTGTGTGGCAGTCGAATGATTACTGTATGAATCAACTGCCTATGTTTGAGCTCTCTAACAACTCCTAACCCTAATATATGCTTTGGGAAGCATTAGAAAGGGTTAAAATTCATTGGTTATAGATTAGGAGGGTTGTCAGAATGATGTATCAAACTCAAGGTGAAGGAAAATTCAATGTTGAACCTTTAACCTTAACCTTGATGGTTTAATGCTCCTATAGGCTTAGGGACTTTCCACAGACATTATTGATGCAATGGTCAAGGAGGAGCAAGCCTTTAGGAGGAACTATCCATCATGGGATGATGGAAGTGGTTCTTCCTCATAAGGGGGAGAAATTGAAAAACTTGGAATACTCAATTTGGATATGAAACGTTGGCCAGCTTAGGGATATTTTTTGATGTGTGACAAAGGGGGAGAGAGTATGGGTTAAAGTTATTAGTGATATTGGTGATATTATTCAAATTGACGTTGCCTTTGTTTTTTTATATATGTGTAACAAACATGTAAAATTTCTACACTCCAAGTTATATCATCGCTATTACATGAATGATAAATTACTGATATAAAATATTTCTGCATCTCATGATAAATTACTGATATGAAATATTTCTACAACTCATGCTAAATTACTGATATGAAATATTTTTGCAACTCATGCTAAATTATTGATATGAAATATTTCGTCACCTCATGCTTAATTACTGATATGAAATATTTTTGCAACTCATGATAAGTTTTTGACATGAACTATTTTAGCACTTCATGCTATATTTCAGAATTTGAGATGAACTGAATTTATATCACCTAAACTTAAACCATGTTGTCAAACATAAAAAATGAGGAGATTGTTAGTGCAGTCTAGCCCATCGAATGTTTCAATGTTTAACAATAAGGTTTAAGTCTAGGAAATTAAAATCTAGTTTGAGCTAGAGTGTAGTCAAGACATTACCTCAACTGATTCAAACCTAAGGTCACCAAGTTAGATGTTTAGAGTGACATTAGACCCATGGATGAGAAATCCAAGGGTAGGTCTTGACATGGGAAGTCCAACCTGGAGTTGGCATGGGAAGTCCAAGCTTAGGTCTTGGCATGGGAAGTCCAAGCTTAGGTCTAGGCATGAGAAGTCCAACATGGGTTGGCAAGGGAAAGTCCAAGCTTGAGTCTTGGCAATTGAGAAATCCAAGGGGGGACCTTGGTAAAGGAAGAGTACAAGCTGGCCGGAGGCCCGAAAGCTTGGTGATGGAGAAGGCATAGTAACGTGCTCATTCTCCATTGAAGTTAGAGAGGGCACAAGGGAGTGCTCGGTCTCTAGCTAGTGTACTCGTTAGTAAGAGAGGGCACAGTAACGTGCTCGGTCTCTTACTAGGGTACATGGGCCCAATACTCGTTAGGCAAGGAGGGCGTAGTAACGTGCTCGTTCTTTGTCTAGGGTACTGGGAGTACTCGTTAGGCAAAGAGGGCATAGTAATGCGCTCGTTCTTTGTCTAGGGTACATGGAGTACTCGTTAGGCAAGGAGGGCGTAGTAACACGCTCGTTCTTTGTCTAGGGTACATGGAGTACTCGTTAGACAAGGAGGGCGTGGTAACACGCTAGTTCTTTGTCTAGGGTACATGGAGTACTCATTAGGCAAGGAGGGCGTAGTAACACGCTCATTCTTTGCCTAGGGTACTTAAAGCATTCGTTAGTTGGAGAAGGCACTGTAATGTGCTTGGTCTCTTACTAGGGTGCTTGAAATGGCAGCTTACTAGGAAAGATACTCATGTGCTTCAAATATTTCCAGTGTTAGTCGAGCCACCATGGGGTCAGCTCGACTGGCACTCTTGTACAAAGGCACATAATCAAGCTGGCTCGACTATCAGCTCAAGCGCACTCTTGCACACTTCGTTCCAGTTACGTGTGCTTAGCTCATTGCCGCTCCTCTGCGAGAGAATCGAAGAGGCTAAGTGCGGGCTCGGTGCTCGAGGCACTATGCTGGGGCGGTTAGCCGCCCGAGGCGATTATCGCGGAGCACTTTCACTAGGCGGTTTTGATCGGGTCAATTTGGTAGCGGCTCGGATTTATCTATGGTATTGGAGCCCGACTCAAGCTGCGGACTCATTGCGAGTATTTTCAAAGCAGATCTGAGTCAGACTAGACTGCGGGCTTGACTGATGGAGGCGGCAACAAGGTGATTCCGTTTCTAGTAAAGATTCAAATGCGCTGACTTCTGATTAGAGGAACAGGCTCTGTTCTCGACAAACCACCAGAAGTTGGAGGCAGTTATGAGGACAAGCTCAGGTGACCACAGTTTAGTCAGGCGTGGTCTCTAGGGCTCCAACGGCGGAAGACAGATAGCTCATTGGAAGAAATGACTATAAGATGAGAAGGAAGAAAAACAGAGGCAAGAGACAAAGAAAGAAAAAATGCAAAAGCTTCCAGTGATTCATTCTGAAGAAGGAGTGAAAAAGCCTTGCTCTTATCTCACCTCCACTCCAACAAGTGCTCCCAACTGCTGTCGATCACCTTCTTGCAAGTGCTACAACTCCATCTTCAATGCAAGAAGCTGAATAGCAATCTGTAACTAGTTTTTAATACTTAGCTTACTGTTCTTAAAGTATATTCATTGTCTTGTAAGCTTGTAAGGGGTGAAGTTTTTCACCTCCGAAACCATTCCGATAATACATAGTAGACTTTCCTTTTGAGCTGCCCATGGAGTAGGAACTGCTGAGTTTCGAACCATGTAAATACCTATGTTTCGTTGTGATTGTGTTTTGTGTTCTTGTTTTTTCTATTTTCGTTGAATAATCCTCTATTTTGTAGTCAAGAGTGAGTTAGAATTTTTTAAAAACTCGCTATTCACCCCCCCTTTAGCGAGCCTCGATCCCAACAGTATGCTATGATATGTATGAGGCCGAATATCTACTTTACTGTTGGCATGGTTAGCAGATATCAGAGAAATCTAGGACAGGGACATTGGACAGCAGTAAAGCATATATTGAAGGACCTGAGAAGGACTAGGGATTATATGCTGGTATACCAGGCAGATCAATTACTCTCTGTGGGTTACACAGATTCCGACTTCTAATCAGATAGGGATAATAGTAAGTCTACCTCAGGTTTTGTGTTTACTTTGGGAGGTGTTGGATCGAGAAGCGTCGCTAGAGGGGGGGTGAATAGCGATCGTAAATCTTTTCTTTTTCGTTCGTTCGATACGCAAAGTAAGCACAGTGGAAAATAAATGAACACGTTTATTTTACTTGGTTCACAACCCAGCGGTTGCTACTCCAAGGCCCTATCGGTCCTAGACCGCGTACGGAGGGCAAAGCACTAAAACGTCTCCTCCTCGTTGGAGGTAGGAGACAACGATTACAAAAACCGAATATACGAGGATGAGGCAACAAGCCTACCTCACCTCGTTATGAAGATAAAAATACAGAATATAATATCAAAAATATTACTTGAATCTGCTGCCGACGAAGAAGATCAAAACTTGGCGTCGCGTCGGCGTTATGACGGTGTTGAAGCGTTGGTGTTGTAGGAGCACTTGATGAATAATTGATATAATTTGGAGATGAATCCTCCCCTCCTTTTATAGACTTTAGCCTCTGAATTTGTCTCCTATTTCTTTGGAACGGATCATGAATTTTTCCAAATTTTTATCGCTGAAGGTCCGCTACAAACGTTATTCGCTTTGACCTAGCGCAAAGTCAATCGCCGCCATCACGATCGATACCTCTCATCGGGCCGATCGATGATGATCGATGCATCTCATCACCAATCGATAATAATGATCGCCTAATGTCCAAGAATGATCGCCACCGCTACTTCCTGCAGTAAGAGATTAGCTCGGAAAATGATAAATACGACGGTTTCTAACCGTCCGATCTCGACCTAGACCTTCCACAGGAAGTCTTAGTCGAATCGTCGCCTACGGTCATCCCCGTAAAGAGGACACGACCTTACAATCTCTCACTCACACGAGCTTACCTCGATAGTAGCTCTCGCTTCCGGCCTTCCACTCGATTCCTTCGGCTCCCTCCGAATTCACTCAAGTGTCACCCGACCACCACGGCTTCCTCCGGGTGTCGCTAGCCTTCAGCTCCAGCTTTAGTACTTTTCTGCACACTTGATTTAGCTCGTGAGATAACAATATAAACTTAACTTTGTGTCTTTGCCATAATCAAAACACAGGTTCGATTATCTAGTGCCCCTGCACCAACAGGAGGTGGAGCCATTCTATGGAGGAGTGTCAAGAAGAAATACATGGCGGACTCTACCATGGAAGCCGAGTTTGTGGTGGCCTCTGAGGTAGCCAAAGAAGTTGTATGACTCAAAAACTTCTTGATGGACTTGGATGTGATTCCTAGTTTGACCAGAACTATCACAATAAAAGGAACCATGAGCCCATAAGGCAAGTAAACACATAGTGTTGGTGCAATCGGCCCAGGTCACGATTGACTAGGACTCGAGTTTGACTCGAGTGATGTTTTGATGTTCGACAAAAACATATGACAATGTAATTGTCAATGGGAAAGTCCAAGCATGGGTCTTGGCAATGTAAAGTCCAAGCATGGGTCTTGGCAAGGAAAAGTCCAAGCATGGGTCTTGGCATGTAAAGTCCAACATGTTTTGGCAAGGGAAAGTCCAAGCTTGAGTCTTGGCATTTGGAAAGTCCAAGGGGTTTGATATTGGCGGCGTAAAGTCCAAGGGTGAAGTCTTGGTAGCATAAGTCCAATGGTTGGCGGCGTAAAGTCCAAGCAGAGTCTTGGCGGCATAAGTCCAATGTGCCTTGGCGGTGTAGACACCGTTAGCATGACATAGCCAATGGAAGCACCTGAAGGCTAGCGTGATGAATGAACAAGTCATGGATGACTTGGAGGGATCCAAGAGGCATTAGGCTGATGGGGGTGGCTAGAAGGATTAGGTCTAGGATAAGGGTGGTCTAGCAAGTATGGGGGAACCATACTTGGGCTAAAACCTCATGTTACCAATCGGTGCCATATGGCAATGATCGGCCCGAGTCCAACTAGGGTTTAAGCTGGGATTTAGCCTAGCGATCGCCAAAGGAGGGCATGGTGATCGATCGATCGATCACCGATCGATCTTGTGATCGATCGGTGCTCAAGAAATCGGGCACAGAATGGAGTCAAGACTCGACTGGTTGAGTAAAGGCTCCATCAATCGACTGATGGGTATGATCAGTTGACTGATGATGGATCCGTTGGATTTTTCCAACGTGGATCTAGCCATTGTCTAACGACAACAATAGCATCAGTCGACTGGTGGTCCCGAGCAGTCGACTGATCGACTTTTTCCAGCATAGGTTGAAGCTATAAAAGGAGCTCGTGATGGAGGAAAAAGGCATGGTTTCTTGGGGGCATTTGGGGTGATTTGTTGTTGCAAATTAGGGTCTCCAAGTTGATATCAAGCAAATAAGCGATCAAGCATTCAAAGAGCAATTGTAAAGTAGTTTTCTTTACTTGCATTGTATTTCATTATTGTTTTTTCTTGTATCCATCTAGATTATTGTTGTAATCTATTGTACGAGGTTTCTCCACCTCCGACTTGTGTCGAGAAGGAGTTATTTGTGATTAGTGAGTGAGTGTGCATCACTAGAGCTCTTTAGAGCTCGATCCGTGGAGTAGGAATCATGCGGTTCCGAACCACGTTAAACATCTTGTGTTTGTGATTGTGTTTCGTGTTATTTCTTTTATTATTATTATTCTGATGCGCTAACATGATTTGTAGATGCGATCATGAACGAATTCCATCATCGGTACTAGCACGCCCTATTCACCCCCCCCCCCTCTAGCTTCCAATCGATCCCCTACAAGTAGTATCAGAGCGAGACCACTCTTGAAGTTTAACAACTAAGGGAGCACACTAGAGGGTGAAGATGGAGGTCCAAGAACAATTGGGATGGGACATCAACACACCGGTGCCCTACACCCTATACGGACGAGAAGGCTTCAATTATTGGAAGAGAAGAATTGAAGATTTTTTGATGATGAGAGACCTTGAGGAATGGTCCTTATTAATGGAAGGATTTGAGTATCCAAGAGGACCAAAAGGTGGTTTCCTCAAGAAGAAGAAATGGAGTGAAAATCAACTCCAAAGATTCGAGAAAAACAAGAAGGTAATCAAATTCATTTTTGATTTAATTCCTAATGACTTCTTGTGTAGCCTAGGTGAGTGCATGGATGCCAAAGAGCTTTGGAGCGATTTGGCAAAGCTGCATGAAAGTCCATCACCGGTCCAAGAGGTAGGGACCGAAGAGGCAAGCACATCATCCTCACAAGGTAGTGAAGACTTGGAGGTTGAGAGATCATCAACATCCAAGGAGGAAGAGGAAGTAGAATCGGAGGAGACCTCCACCTCTAGGATTGAGGGGGAGGAGATTAGATCACCAGAGCAACACCAAGAAGAAGCTTCGACATCTGGTCAAGATGAAGAAGCTCAAAATCCAATTTCGGCCTCCATTGACCTAGGTAACTCAAACATATCAATTTGTAATAAAAATCATATCATATGTTTTGAGTGTAGGGAAGCCGGACACTACAAGAGCAAGTGCCCGAAGAGAGTAAAGAAAGCTCCTCCAGCGCCTAAAAGTCAACAAAAGTCAAAGGATGCCGGTCCCCCAACAACTAAAAGCAAGGAGCAAGTAATTTGCTTCAAATGTCGACAACCGGGACATTATCGGAATCAATGCCCGAAGGGGGAAAAGAAGAGGCAAAATGGAGCATCACAAGTAGGGGGAGCCACTAAGGCAAACCCTAAGGTATATCATGTTAACAATGCTCGTTCTTTAAATTATAGTCAAAAGCATGCTAGAAATAATTTTAGCAATCTTGCAATTTATCACAAAGAGCATGCTAGAAATAGGGAATTTTGCTTAGGAGCTAAGAATGTCTATCTTTCAAAGAAGGAGAAATTTGGGACTAATGTCCCTAAAAATATCTTATCTAAGGACAAACCTAGGTCAAACAATTCTAGATCAATTCTACCTAGGGAAACCATTAAAAGGGTACAAAAGCATCTAGGTCTCAACCCTAAATGGACTAGGCATATGCCTAGAAAGAATCATGCCCAAGGATTAAATCAAAATTCTAAGATTGAGCAATTAGAATTAGAGAACCAAGCCTTGAGGTCAAGGCTTGAAAAACTTGAAAAGACCCTCAATAAGATGCAAAATCAATTTCAAGGGTCTAATTGTCAAAGTCAAGGGACTAGATCTCAAAGTCAACACCTAAGACCTAAAAGACAAAAGTCATCCAAAGGCAAGAAGGGTTTGGGTCACAAACCTAAGCCTAAGGTGGCTTATCATAGTGTTCCATTTGATTATGGAACACAAACTAGGTCTAGGAAGACCAAGGTCAATAGGGAAGTCATCCCTAAGGTTGACCAAGGTAGGTGCCTAGTGGCTAGGGTTTCGAAGAAACATAGAGTGGCCACTAAGAAGGTTACTAGGGAGGCAATCCCTAAGGTTAACCTAGGCAAGACCAAAATGACCAAGGGTACCAAGCCTAGGAGGGTCATTAGAAAGGTATCTAGGGAGGTCATCCCTAAGGAATACCTAATTAACCCAAGGAGCTCAAATAGGTTTTGGGTTCCTAAGAGCGTGATAGATTCACGCTAGATGGGTTTAGGGTGTGCCAACCTTGATTGGATGGGTAGTTAACTCAACCATGGTAAAGGTTGCACTTTAGGTTATTTTCAATGTTATGGTAACCTTGGAAATACATTTGAGCTTTAATCCTAAAAGATTTTAGGATGTGCCAATATTATTTGAGAAGTTTGATAAAATGATCAAATTTGCACAATTTAGGTTTAGAGGTTAGTGTGTCATTTTGGGTTTTTGGCACACTTGGGAGATTAGTAATAATATGGCAAAATAAATCTAATTATCAAAAATGGAAACTAATATTAAAATTTAGGTATTATTATACCTATATTTTTTATATGCCATGCTTTATTTGCTATATAACATGCCATGACATCACGCTTATATTTTTAATCATTGTATATGTCATGTTCATGTTTAGGATTAAGGTTTTAAATGTCATGTGTTTTTAGATTTCATTTTTTGCCATGACATCATGATTATGAGCATATGTTTATTTATATCATCATTAATGTCATAATCATTCATGCATTTGATTAAAATTGAGTTAAGGACTTTGGCATGACTTGGAGTCCAATTTATAAGGGAATCAAGTGGAGTTTCCTTAGAAAAATACATGAAATCCTAGATTAAGGAGAACAAAACTCACATCTCACATTACATTGACATGTATGTGTATTTATACATCCTAGATACATGTTAGATGCTAGGATATGAGTTGAGTTCAAGGTGCATAGTTTTTGCATCTAGATGGACTATAACACATCTAATTTCATTGGTGGTTCATTGGGAAAGCTTGTATACAGTCATGTACATTGAGCCCAAGGAATATGATCCAAAATAAGATTTCGAAAACATTTTAAAATCATTTTGAAAAACCTTGGTGAAGTCTATCTTTTGATAGCAATCACCATTGATGAAATTGATACAAAGTGAGCTAAAACTTAGAAGTTTTCTTCACTTTTGAATTTTGTATCAATTTCGGTATTTTATGGGTAAAATAATTTTCAAATATTTTTTCACCCATTGTATGTGTCATAAGTATTATACGTATGAATTTTCATGATTTTTTGATATACATATAATTATTTATGAATTTCCGAATTTCACTACGATCCGAAATTCTAAAATTTGATTATCGATCGACTTCCTTGGTGGCGCGATCGATGTGAGTGGTCTTGATCGTTGTAGACGAGTCGACTGTCAATGCTGATTTCGGGAAAACAAGGTTGTTTAACCCGTGTTCAGCTGTGGTTAAGGTCCCTAACCACTCTTAACCCTAGGATATGCTTTGGGAAGCATTAGAAAGGGTGAAAATGCATTGGATATGGATTAGGAGAGTTATTTAGGGTTTGTATCAAATTTAAGGATGGAAGAGTTCATGTTTGAACTTTTAACCTTATTTTTGATGGTTTAGAGTTCCTATTGGCTTAGGGACTTCCCAAAGACATTGTTGGTGCAATGGTCAAGGGGGAGCAACCCTTTAGGGGGAGGTATCCATCTTGGGATGATGGATGTTTTTTTTTAAGGGGAGAATGACATCAATTGGGAAAATTGATGGGATTTTGAGAGACCCAATTTGGAAATTGGGAGAGTGAATAGGATTGCCTCTCTTGAGTGATATGGGACTTATCACTAGGAAGATGGTAGGTATCCTAGGTATTTTTGGACCAAGGGGGAGATTGTAAGATCTCATTGGGACATGAGACATTCACCTCCTTGGGGAAGACCTTTTTGATGTTAGTCAAAAAGGGGGAGAATGTTTGGAGAATGTTTAAGATTACCAATTTGGGATAATTGGTAAGGGATTTGAGTTAGTGTTCTAACTCAATGGTTTGTTTGGTTTTTGATTTACATCAAAAAGGGGGAGATTGTTGGTGCAATCGGCCCAGGTCACGATTGACCAGGACTCGAGTTTGACTTGAGTGATGTTTTGATGTTCGACAAAAACATATGACAATGTAATTGTCAATGGGAAAGTCCAAGCATGGGTATTGGCATGTAAAGTCCAACATGTGTTGGCAAGGGAAAGTCCAAGCTTGAGTCTTGGCATTTGGAAAGTCAAAGGGGTTTGATATTGGCGGTGTAAAGACCAAGGGTGAAGTCTTGGCAGCATAAGTCCAATGGTTTGCGGCGTAAAGTCCAAGCGGAGTCTTGGTGGCGTAAGTCCAATGTGCCTTGGCGGTGTAGACACCGTTAGCATGACATAGCCGATGGAAGCACCTGAAGGCTAGCGCAATGGATGAATAAGTCATGGATGACTTGGATGGATCCGAGAGGCGTGAGGCTGATTGGGGTAGCTAGAAGGCTTAGGTCTAGACTAAGGGTGGTCTAGCAAGTATGGGGGAACCATACTTGGGCTAAAACCTCATGTTTGAGATGTTCCAGTCGACTGGTGTCATGTGGCAGTCGACTGGCCTGAGTCAACTAGGGTTTGACTGCGGGATTTGGCCTAGCAGTCGACTGCCAGAGGAGGGCAGTCGACTGATTGGTCGAGCAGTCGACTGATCTTGTGATCAGTCGACTGGTGCTCGAGAAATCGGGCATAGAATGGAGTCGAGACTCGACTGGTCGAGTGAAAACTCCATCAGTCGACTGATGGGTATGCTCAGTCGACTGATGATGGATCTGTTGGATTTTTCCAGCATGGATCTAGCCGTTGTCTCATGACAACAGTGGCATCAGTCGACTGGTGGTCCCGAGCAGTCGACTGATCCACTTTTTCCAGTATAGGTTGAAGCTATAAAAGGAGCTCGTGATGGAGGAAAAAGGCATGGTTTCTTGAGAGCATTTGGGGCGATTTGCTGTTCCAAATCAGGGTCTCCAAGTTGATATCAAGCAACTAAGCGATCAATCATTCAAAGAGCAATTGTAAAGTATTTTTCTTTACTTGCATTGTATTTCATTATTGTATTTGCTTGTATCCATCTAGATTATTGTTGTAATCTATTGTACAAGGTTTCTCCACCTCCGACTTGTGTCGAGAAGGAGTTATTTGTGATTAGTGGGTGCGTGTGTATCACTAGAGCTCTTTAGAGCTCGATCCGTGGAGTAGGAACCGTGCATTTCCGATCCACATTAAACATCTTGTGTTTGTGATTGTGTTTCTTGTTATTGCTTTTATTATTATTATTCCGCTGTGCTAACACGATTTGTAGACGCGATCACGATCGAATGCCATCATCGGTAATAACACGCGTTATTCACCCCCCCTCTAGCTTCCAATCGATCCCCTACACATAGAGCGCAAGTACCACCTGATACGAGAAATCTTAAAGTGAGGAGAAGTTGTTGTAGCAAAGATTGCATCAGAGGATAACCTGGCAGATCCTTTCACTAAGGCCATTCCAGCGAGGGCTTTTGATAAGCATGTGGAGGAATGGGAATCAGATGTATGATAGTATGAGGACAACATAGTCTTTTAGTATAAGTGGGAGAATGTTGGGATGTATACTGAAAAGTCTATCTTTTGTATGAACATCTTTATTTTTTAAAATAAGAATCACATGATCATTGTTTGTATATTTATGGTTATACATATTATCTAATACATTACATTGTAGATAACATGGTGTGTAGTGTCACACGGGAGATCATGTTATCAGTTCCATGTAAAGTATAAGTAAAGGCTCACAACCGAGATGGTTTTGGACAAACCATTGGTATGGTTGTAGTGTGATTTAGTATTGGTTTGTCTTGACCATAGAATTACACTAGTACACTTTGTGTGTATTGAGCAGGACCGACTTAGAGGTGATTCGATTTATTGCTGACTACATAATTGAATCAGACCTCGGATATTATGGTATACATGCTCTTAATCCCGATATAATAATAGGCACATGTACTAAGTATTTATTTCTTTGATTTACCAATGGGCAAGATTTATGGATTAAATCGATGGGCTCAATAAGTTGGGAAATGATATTATTTATATGGTGGGCCATTTATTATATGAGGAAACCGTGTCCTATATATTAGGATGATGATGTCCCCTTTAGGAGCTCATAAGGTTCATCATGTAAACCCTACAGGTGGACTTGGTCTGGCATGATGATAAGGTTGAGTGGTACTACTCATGGAGTTAGTTGTTGATTAATTAATTGTCAGTAAATTAATTAATTGATGGACATTCGAGATCTTAAATACGAGGAGATATTTGTACAATTAATATATGGAGCCCATATTTATTTATGGGGGTTGGTGATGTAGATCAATGATAATCCTCTAGTGGAATGGATTATTATTAATGGATCGAATTTTATGTGGACCGGATCCATTGGGTGGCCAAGATCCAACTCCTTCTCATGGTCCCTATTGTAGCCTATTATAACCCTCATGAAGCCTAGATCCGATGGTGGAAAATGGAACTCTAGATCTGACAGTGGAGGTTAAATCTCTAGATTTGATGATGGAGATTAAATCTCTAGATCCGACGGTTGAGATTAAATCTCTAGATCCGACGGTGGAGAATAAAAGGAGGCTTAAGCGTAACTCTATAAATAAGGGCTAGGGCTTGGGCGGCAAGGAGATAGCACATCCAATTAGGGTTGGGGTTTTTGGAGTTGGCTTGAGAGAAGAGGTGGGCGGCAACCCTCGGTTGTCTTCTTCCTATTTTGCGGTGGCAAGGCTTCAAGGTTTTGGCTCTTCTTGGCTGGTGGCGCCTCACCCTCTCTCTCTCTAGATCGGGCTGCAACTCCTCCCTCCCTCTCCTCTCCATTGGCCGGCGGCAACCTTTCTTCAAGGTTGGCCGGTGCTCCTTCATCTTCTCCTTGGCCTGCGGCAACATCAAGTTCCTTGGCTTGGTGGTCAGTTCTAGATAGGAGAAGAAGTTTTGTTTTATTCTTCCCTTTGTTCGGAGCGAGCAAGGAAAGGAAGATATGTGATCTAGGAGGCTTCGACTTTTGGAAGATCGTCGCCCACACGACGTCCAAAAAGAGGAAGGACATACAATAGAAGACCTAGAGGTAAACAAGAGATATAATTCTTGTTTAAGTATGTTTTTTTATTCTATGAAAATTGTATGTATTGTATGTGGCTAATTTACTTGGACCCCGAAGACAAACACAAAAATCGGCGATCCGTACATCGTCTATTCCGCGGCTAATCGAAGAAAAGAGGTAGGTTACTTGAACAACAAGTTTGTTCATGTGGCCACTCTATTCGAATAGCATGACGATGGATCGGTTGCTTGAGCAATCTCTCTTTGTCAAGGATTATTTTTTTTAATCCGGAGACGTAGATGGGATCGCCATGCACTAGCGACCGAGGTGAAGTAGAAGCGAAGCTTCGGCTCTGCAAAACCCTTCAGCAGTAACTAGAATCCGTAGGATGAGGAAATGATACTTGGGCTACGTGTGACATAGTCGACCTAGTAGGGACTGACACTATAGACCATGTCCTGAACCAAGTGGGTATAAGATGCGTGAAGGGAACGGGGCACGATTCATTGTAGTTGCTGAAGGGTTTCAGAAATGATTCTGGAATCAACCGTTGATTTTTTGATTAATTGGGGATCATGATATACTACTAGGTGTCACTCATGATCATTCTATAATTAATGGTTAATTATAGATGACCAACATAAATCGGGAACCTATTTGGTCACACTCACAATGAGCATAATCCAAAGGATTTAAAACGAGCTTGAGAATGAGATTCTCAGATCCAGAGAAACTAGGTTTGGTTAGACCAAATAAAGGGCGAGCATGAAATCGTTTCAGTCACAATGGAAGCATGGATGGGCCGAGTCTTATGAAGACATGATGGATGAACCAAATTGGTTTGGTTCTAATCCAATGGTGGAAAATAAATCAAAGTAGTTTGGTTTGTTTTAAACGAATGAACCAAAGTTAGTTCGGTTCATTTTAACTTAAAATAGACCAATGCAATTTGGTTTATTTTAACTTAAGTTATTGGAGCGGGTTAACGGATTTTGGTTATGAACCAATAACTGTTAGGAGAATGTGTTCTCTATAAAACATGACTTAAGGGTTTTTCGTGGAGGATTAATTGGTTCAAGGGTTTTGGAAACCCTTGCCACCTTCTCCTCTTCTTCCTTGCTCTAGCCGCCCAAGTTGGTTGCCGCCCAACTTCATTGCTGCATTTTCCTCGCCGCCGGTCACCCACCAGCCGCCGCCGACTCCTCCGACCATCCTCCATTGGCCACTGGTGACCAAGGAGCAGCCGACCATTGATTGGCCGGCCATATCTTCCACCAAACAAGCTGTCCAGATTCTGGACAGCTTGTTCTCCTCTTCGTTGAGAGGTCGTTTGGTCGGCGTTTTGCACTCCGATAGCGATCTATTTTCTGGGGATTGGTTCTCCGGCAAGCCTCATAGGTGGAGGGTTGAGTTTTCGTCAATCGGTTGACGAAAACCGCTTCCGAAAAGCGAGTTTGCGAAACTCAATTTTTGGATCCGAATTTTTTATCCGGATTGTGATCGTCTCTCGGATCACATCGTCTTCGACTCGAGGCTAATGACTTTTGCGAAGACGAGGCTCATGGTTTTGTGAAGCCATCCCGACAATACTCGGCGTGGATACGGATAGAGGCAATTCTAGCAAGAGTCACTCCAGTTGATGTCATTCCCGCTGCACGTGATACGTCAGGTATAATTAGCATAATTTCCTTTTATTGCAAAATTTGAAACTGCGATTATGTCTACAAATGTTGTATCTTGCATACGTGCGATGTGTGCGTTGTAATAAATTAGATTTATTGCTTTTAATTCTTCCGCTGTGCACATGTTTACGAAACATGTTCGAACACACACAATCGCCACGGTGCCGGGGAAACCCAATAAATATCTGAAGAAGGGGGGAAATAAGTAGGTTGCGGTAGGGGTGAATTTGATACGAAGGGAAAATTATTAGTAGAAGGAATAGGTGGAGGGAGTATAGGAATGGGAGCTGAGATAGGTATGATAGGAAGAGAAGGGAGAAGATGATTGGGCTAGGATTCTGACACAGCTTGTACTAATAAGTTTAAAGGGGAAGAGGTTGTATGTTTTGAAGTTATGGGGCGAGGAGGGGATAGAAGTTTTTGTTTCTTGTCGGGGAATAGGGAGATTAAGGGAAGATCGTCTACAAAGGAGGAAGAGGAGGGGGATGAGGAGAGTTTTATGTGTAACGCCCGCCCTTCCCGTACCTCAGAGGGGAGCGAAGGGCGGCGCTACGCGATCATACATACATGCATATACATACAGCGGAAGCATTTAAAACAATAAAATCCCTTCTTAAGCTAACTATATTAACCTAATCCACCTAATAGATTAATTATGATGTAACGGTCTTAGCAATTTTCTTAACTAAACATGTACTAAAGAAATTCAAGATTTATATAATAAACGGGAGTTACAACCAAGGCAAAAACATCATTTAAGTCTTAACACTGAACGGTAAAACATGCATAATCTCCCCGAACCATAAACTAAATCTTATCCACCATGCCACTGCCACACACATCTTTGCCTCCTACTGCTTCCTTCAATTATTCCATTCCTTGCCTTGCTCTGTAGTACAAGGGAAAAATGACACTATCAGCACATATGCTGAGTAAGATCCTTTCCTACTCACAAAAGCCATACAACATAAATTACACATAAGATAGTGACATGTTCATTTAACTAACATATAGTCATAGCATGGATGTAACGATTAACATGATCATCAAGAGGCATATAGACTTAGCATTCAAAATTCATGAGTAAAGCAATCCGTGACATGATCATCTAGGACATGTATCCCCATGGCATTTTTTTCACAATAACATAACATCTCGTAATAACATAGGCATGGAATAGTTATATGCAGAATGCTCTTTGAAAACATATATTTTCATAAGTACTTAAACATAATCTCAACATTAGGTTGTATCCATGACCCCATTTGATCCATTCGGCGGCCCATTTGGCGACCCCTTGTGGTCGTCGACCATCGGCACGTCGACCGTGTCATTACCACTAGGCCCGTACTTCGACCTAGGGGCAACTTTGGATACAAGCCATGCGTAAAGTAAAATAGCATACATGTTCTTTGACATAATATAAAGAGTGTTCTTGTCCCCACTCTTAGGGAAACATTTCTTAACCAATTCATATTCATAAGCCTTACGTAACCATAGCATAGGGGTGCCTATCGTTCATGAACATAAACAGGTACATCATGATAAAATGAGCAAAACTTAACATATACATTATGATACAATGGTCCTACATCATCCATTAACATGGACATAAGGTATGAAATCATGGAAATATATCGTTTAACTAGCATCATATCATTACCATATATACCTAGC
The DNA here is from genome assembly GCA_025175895.1 of Wurfbainia villosa. Taxonomy (NCBI): domain Eukaryota; kingdom Viridiplantae; phylum Streptophyta; class Magnoliopsida; order Zingiberales; family Zingiberaceae; genus Wurfbainia; species Wurfbainia villosa. The sequence continues at coordinate 26,340,436 of CM046000.1, read as the reverse complement.
ATAACATGGAAAATCATTCGGAATCATGTTCGGAAATATTTTTTTATTTTTATTTTCTTGTCCTTTTTAATCTTCTCGAGCCCAACACAGCCGGCCTGTGTTGGACGACACACCCGTGTCGTGGCCGAGCGGCACGCCTACTAGCCGAGAGGTACGCCTGCTAGCCGAGCAGCACCTCCAGCGGTCGAGCAACATGCCTGGCGCCCGAGCGGCATGCTTTACCGGAAGCACGCGCTGCGCTGATCTATTGGCCGACACGCTGCGCCGGGCGGCTGGCGTGTGTCCGTCTTTGCTCACCCCGACACGCCTGTGTCGGGTGAAAGAGCGGCATGTTGGCCTCTATACGTGTTCTGCTTTGGAAAATTTATACGAACCTCATCCTAGGGCCTTAAGCAATATCAACCATGGAACCTCGACTAAGGTTAATCATATGCAATACAGGGAAAAGAAGAACATGAAAAACTCTTTATTGCATAGCACAACATTAGGAACATGAAAGTCATTCGAGAGAAACCCATGTACTGCAGGTGAGGGAATTCTTACCTTTGATTGCTTTAACTTATATTTGTAAAACCTAATGAGATGCAACCTTCTGTCCCTCCCTAGCAGCTGCCCTCCAAGGTCTCTTGAATCCCACCTTTCCTTGGATTCGGCGGAGAAGACAACCCTAGGAGAGAATTCTCCTTGATGTGTGGTTCGGCGGTGGAGGGATCAAGAGAGTAGAGAGGTGTCCTCTAGGGTATTAGGGAGGTTAAATTTATAACCATCAAGGCTTAACCTATTCCCTTATAAATTTCCTTAAATTTATCCCTTTAACAGAATTAATTCCTTCTTCAATTAAATTCGTTACTTCTCCCTAATCATATAAAATTTTTATTGGATTTTTGGTGACTCACCCCTTCTTGTCCAGTTTTCTTTTCTTTTATCTTTTCTTTTATTTCCTTTAAATCCCACATAAGCCTATTATCATCATGCATAATTATCTTTATTTTCTTTAACCCACATATGGGCCCCTTTATTATCATGCCTCATTATCTATAAAACTCCTAAGATTTTTTTGGCGTTACAATCCCCCATACCTTATAAAAAGTTCGTCCTCGAACTTAGAATAGTTCTGGGTATCTTCGTTTCATATCGTCCTCGCGTTCCCAGGTGGCTTCTTCGTATTGTTGACTTTGCCACAAAACTTTTACTAAGGGCACTTCTTTATTTCTTAGTCTTTTGACTTCCCGGTCCAGTACTTGGATCGGTTGACTTTCGTAACTCAGGTCCTCCTGAATTTTCACTGTCTGTGGCTCAACCATCTGGTCTCTACTGGAAATGCACTTCTTGAGCATCGACACATGGAACACGTTGTGAATAGCTGACATCTCCTAAGGTAGCTCGAGCTCATAAGCTACCCTGCCAACTCTTTTCAGGATCGGATATGGTCCTACGTATCGCGGACTTAGCTTCCCTTTCTTCCCGAATCTCATTATTCCTTTCATAGGTGCTACCCGGAGAAATACCAAATCTCCGACATTGAATTCCAAAGGTCTACGTCACTGATCCGCATAGTTTTTCTGCCGGGTCTGAGCAGTCTCTATTCTTTGGCGGATATTCTGTATCGCTCGTGTGGTGTCCTCGATGAATTCCATCCGAAGTCCCATCTCTTTCTTCTCACCACCTTCGTACCAACAGATGGGAGACCTACATCTCCTCCCATATAAAGCTTCATAAGGTGCCATTCCGATGGTAGTCTGATAGCTATTGTTGTAAGTGAATTCCGCTAGACATAAATATCAGCACCAGCTCCCTTTGAAGTCCAGGGCACAAGCTCGTAATATGTCTTCCAGTACTTGGTTCACCCTTTCTGTTTGTCCGTCTGTCTGAGGATGAAAGGCGATCGAAATCTGACTTCGTGCCAAGAGCCTTATGAACGCATTCCCAAAATTGTGACGTGAAGCGACCATCCCTATCTGAAATGATGGTCTTGGGAATACCATGCAGTCTGATAATTTCCTTAGCATATAATTGAGCCAGTTGCTCAATCGAATAGGTCATTTTGATTGCTAGGAAATGGGCTGACTTCGTCAATCTGTCAACGATAACCCATATTGCATCATATCCGTTCGTAGTCCTGGGAAGACCTGAAATAAAGTCCATAGAGATGTCTTCCCATTTCCACTTTGGAATTTGGATCGGTTGCAGAACTCCTCTAGGCCTCTGATGTTCTGCTTTAACTTGCTGACAGGTCAAACAGGTACTAACGTGCTGTGCTACATCCCTCTTCATACCGGACCACCAGAATTTCTCTTTCAGATCTTGATACATTTTGGTGGATCCCAGATGCACAGAATAGGGGGTCCCATGAGCCTCCTCCAATATCTTCTTGCGTAGTTTCGGATCATTAGGGATACATAGACAATCCCTAAGGTATAATATTCCTCTATCAGCGACACAAAAATCCTCGGTTTTTCCTTCTAGGATCTCCTGCTTGATCCTCTGAAGGTTTGGATCACTACTTTGTTTTGCCAATATGTCATCGAATAGTGATGGTACTATTTCCATGGTCGAAAGCTGTCCGGAAATAACCTCGATTCCATAGCTCATGATTTTCGTCTCCAGTGGTCGAGACAATCCCGATAGAGACATCAAGGTGGCACTGGACTTCCTGCTGAGTGCATCGGCCACTTTGTTCGCTTTCCCTGGGTGATAGAAAATCTCGCAGTTATAGTCCTTCACGAGCTCAAGTCATCTGCGTTGTCTCATATTGAGGTCCCTCTGTGTGAAGAAATATCTCAGACTCTGGTGGTCTGTATAGATCTTACACTGTGCTCCATACAGATAGTGCCTCCATACCTTAAGAGCGAAGACCACAGCAGCCAACTCTAAATTGTGAGTGGGATAGTTCTTTTCATGTTCCTTGAGTTGCCTAGAGGCATAGGAAATAACTTTACCACTCTGCATAAGTACAACTCCAAGTCCCAATTTGGAGGCATCACTGTACATGTCGAAGGATTCGTCATAGTTTGGAAGAGTAAGGATAGGAGCACTGGTCAATCTCCTCTTCAATTCCGTGAAACTCTTCTCGCAGTCGTCTGTCCATTCGTACTTCTTATTTTTCCGAGTGAGAACTGTCATAGGTGCTACGATTCTGGAGAAGTCCTCTATGAATTTCCGATAATAGCTCGCTAATCCGAGAAAACTCCTGACTTCGCTAGCATTCCTTGGTCTGCTCCAGTTACTCACGGCCTCGATCTTCCTCGGGTCCACCATAACTCCGTCCTTGGAAATAATATGACCCAGAAAAGATACTTGATCGAGCCAGAATTCACATTTGGAGAACTTGGCATATAGCTGCTTTTCTTGAAGAATCTGTAACACCATCTTCAAGTGTTCGGCATGCTCTTCTTGATTTCTCGAATAGATGAGGACATCGTCAATGAAGATAATCACAAACTTGTCAAGAAATGTCGAGAATACCCGATTCATCAGATCCATGAACATAGCAGGTGCATTCGTCACTCTGAAGGGCATAACTACGAACTCATAATGTCCGTATCTTGTTCGGAAAGCCGTCTTTGGTATATCATCTGGTTTCACTTTCACTTGATGGTAGCCGAATCTGAGATCAATCTTTGAAAAGATGGTGGCTCCCTTCAATTGATCGAACAGGTCATCTATCCTTGGAAGGGGATACCTGTTCTTGATCATTACATTATTTAGCACTCGGTAGTCTATGCACAGGCACATAGTTTCGTCCTTCTTCTTTACAAACAGTACTGGAGAAGTTTTCCGACTTCAGCCTCTGCCACTAGATCAGGTAGGCCTCTTGTCGAACTATTGTGCCATGGCCTCCCGGTGTAGTTGTAGGTATAACTGGTATCGTCTGCTGGTTCCCTAGTGGGGCGGTAGGGTTTCCTTGCTGAGTCATTAGGTATTTATCACTTTCTGCTGCTCAACGACTAGACCCTGGAGTTCAGTAACCACCTGCATAAGATCAGGTGGGGGTACTGTCTCCACAACTCTATTACTGCGTCTCCCATTCATGTTTATCTTCATAAAGGATAACAAGTTATCATAATATTATCATCCTTACTTATATTCATGCACATTTGAACTAACTGTATTTCTTATCATACATATATCATACATGAAAGAACTATATTAGGCATAGAATTTCTTACTTGCAGCAGCAGGATTTGGAGCTTGATGTGTGTGTAGTGGAAAGGCAAAATTGGGCTCTGATACCACCTGTAACGCCCACCCTTCCCGTACCTCAGAGGGGAGCGAAGGGCGGCGCTATGCGATCATACATACATGCATATACATACAGCGGAAGCATTTAAAACAATAAAATCCCTTCTTAAGCTAACTATATTAACCTAATCCACCTAACAGATTAATTATGATGTAACGGTCTTAGCAATTTTCTTAACTAAACATGTACTAAAGAAATTCAAGATTTATATAATAAACGGGAGTGACAACCAAGGAAAAAACATCATTTAAGTCTTAACACTGAACGGTAAAACATGCATAATCTCCCCGAACCATAAACTAAATCTTATCCACCATGCCACTGTCACACACATCTTTGCCTCCTGCTGCTCCCTTCAATTATTCCATTCCTTGCCTTGCTCTGTAGTACAAGGGAAAAACGACACTATCAGCACATATGCTGAGTAAGATCCTTTCCTACTCACAAAAGCCATACGACATAAATTACACATAAGATAGTGACATGTTCATTTAACTAACATATAGTCATAGCATGGATGTAACTATTAACATGATCATCAAGAGGCATATAGACTTAGCATTCAAAATTCATGAGTAAAGAAATCCGTGACATGATCATCTAGGACATGTATCCCCATGGCATTTTTATCACAATAACATAACATCTTGTAATAACATAGGCATGGAATAGTTATATGCAGAATGCTCTTTAAAAACATATACTTTCATAAGTACTTAAACATAATCTAAAAATTAGGGCCCGACATTGTATCCATGACTCGGCCCAGCCCATTTGGCGGTCCATTCGATGGCCCATTTGGCGACCCCTTGTGGTCATCGACCGTCGACCGTCGGCACGTCGACCGTGTCATTACCACTAGGCCCGTACTTTGACCTAGGGGCAACTTTGGATACAAGCCATGCGTAAAGTAAAATAGCATACATGTTCTTTGACATAACATAAAGAGTGTTCTTGTCCCCACTCTTAGGGAAACATTTCTTAACCAATTCATATTCATAAGCCTTACGTAACCATAGCATAGGGGTGCCTATCGTTCATGAACATAAACAGGTACATCATGATAAAATTGTAGGGAGTCGCTTCGGAGGCTCATTGGCTCCCATCTCCCAGGATTAAAATTTTCACTAATGAAAGAATTAATCCGGATAGGATGAGCTTCCTTAGTACAACCTATTCGTCGTCGTGCTAACAACTTGAGTGGTCGCTTGAACAAACTAGTTGTTCAAGCAACACAACTCTTCTAGTTGGTTAGCCGCGGAAGAGACGACGGATGGATCGTCGGTCTTTGTGTTTGTCTTTGGGGTCCATGATTATACAATATATATTCATACACACACATGCATAATCAAAATATTAAAGAATATATTCAGATCTGTAAATAAAGTTAAAATAACTTTATACCTTACGATCTTCTATCATATGTCCTATCCTTCTCATGGACGACGTGTGGACGAAGATCCTCCATGAGTAGAAGCCTTCTAGATCACTTTCTTCTCTACCTTGTCCGCTGCGAACAAAGAGAAGAACTTACAAATACCTTTCCTATCTAGAACCGGCCACCAAATTAGGGAATTTGGTGCAACCGCCGGCCAAGGAGCAATGGATGATGCGCCGGCCAACTTGAAGAGGAGTTGCCGCCGGCCACCAAGGAGAAAGGAAGGAGGAAGACCACCGGCCACCAATGGAAGGGGAGCCGCCGACTAAGGAAGAAGAGAAAGGCCTTAAGGATGGGCGCCGGCCAAGTATTGATGGAGGAAGTTGGGCGCCGACAACAACTAGAAGGAAGAAGAAGGTTGCCGCCCACTTTTGCTCCAAACCCTAGCCGCCCACTTCTCCAAGAGCCAAACCCTAATTCTCTAATTCAAATCCTTGATTCTTCTTGCCGCCCAACCCTAAGCATCTATTTATAGAATAGGGCTTAAGCCTCCTTTAATCTCCACCGTCGGATCTAGGGATTTAATCTCCACCGTCGAATTTAGGGTTTTATCCCAACCGTCGGATCTAGGGTTTAATCCCAACCGTCGGATCTAGGATTTCATCCCAACCGTCGGATCTAAGGTTTCATCCCAACCGTCGGATCTAGGGTTTTATCCCAACCGTCGGATCTAGGGATTTAATCCCAACCGTCGATTCTAGGATTTCATCCTAACCATCGGATCTAGGGATTTAATCCCAACCGTTGGTTCTAGGGTTTCATCCAACCATCAGATCTAGGGATTTAATCCCAACCGTTGGTTCTAGGTTTTGTTTTAAATTCTTGGATATAGACTTCACAAGGATTATATTAGGCTACGATAGGGACCATAAGGAGGAGTTGGGTCTTGGCCACCCGATGGATCGGAACCACACAAACTTGATCCATCAATGATGTTCCATTCCACTAGAGGATCGTCATTGAACTACCTCACCAACCCCCATAAATCAATATGGCTCCATATATTATTTGTACATTAATCTCCCCATGTTTAAGATATCGAATGTCCGTCAATTAATTGATTTACTGACCATCAATTAATTAACATCTAATTCCTCGAGTAGTACCACTCAACCTTATCATCATGTTGACTAAGTCAACTAGCTAGGTTTACATGATGAACCTTATGAGCTCCTCAAGGGGACATCATCAACCTAATATATAGGATACGGTTTCCTCCTATAATCAACAGCACACCATGTAAATAATATTATTTCCCAACTTACCGGGCATATTGATTTAATCCATCTAAATCTCACCCACTGGTAAATCAAAGAAATAAATACTAAGTACATGTGCCCGTTATTATATCGGGATTAAGAGCATGTACAACATAATATCCGAGGTCCGATTCAATTATGTAGTCAGTACTAAATTGAATCACCTCTATGTCGGTCCTACTCAATACACCTAAGTGTACTAGTGTAACTCTATATTCAAGATAAAAAAAATACCATGCTACACTACAACCATGCCAATGGTTTATCCAAAATCATCTTGGTTGTGAGCCTTTACTTATATTTTACAAGGTACTGATAACATGATCTTCTGTGCCACACTAAGCACCATGTTATCTACAATGTAAAATATTAGACAATATGCACACATATATAATGAATATATAAAATGCAAATAATGATCATGTGATTCTTATTTCAAAATAAAATGTTCATACAAAAAGAGCTAGGCTTTCAGTATACATTCCAACAATCTCCCACTTATACTAAAAGACTATGCTGTCATCACTCTGCCATACATCTGATCCCCATGTCCTCCACATGCCTATCAAACGCTTTCGCTGGAAGGGCCTTAGTGAATGGATCCGCCAGGTTATCCTCTGATGCAATCTTGGCGACAGCAACTTCTCCTCGCTTTACGATCTCTCGTATGAGGTGGTACTTGCGCTCTATGTGTTTACTCGCCTTATGGGCTCGTGGTTCCTTCGAGTTTGCAACTGCACCACTGTTATCACAATAAATTGTGATAGTTCTGGGCAAACCAGGAATCACATCCAAGTCCATCAAGAAGTTCCTGAGCCATACAGCTTCCTTGGCTGCCTCAGAGGCTGCCACATACTTAGCTTCCATGGTAGAGTCCGCCACGCATTTCTGCTTGACACTCCTCCATACTATGGCTCCACCTCCAAAAGTAAACACAAACCCCGAGGTAGACTTACTCTTGTCCCTATCTGATTGGAAATCCAAATCCGTGTAACCCACAGGGACTAATTGATCTGCCCGGTAAACCAGCATATAATCCCTAGTCCTTCTCAGGTACTTCAATATATGCTTTACGCGATCCAATGTCCTGTCCGAGATTACTCGATATCACGCTAACCATGCCCACGGCAAAGCAGATATCCGGTCTCGTACATAGCATAGCATACATAAGGCTTCCTACTGCCGAAGCATAAGGAACCGCCTTCATGTCCTCTATCTCCTTTGATGTTTTGGGACACATCTCTTTAGATAAAGGAATTCCATGCCTAAAAGGTAGAAAACCTTTCTTGGAGTTCTGCATGCTAAAACGAGCAAGGATAGTGTCAATGTATGAAGCTTGAGATAAGCACAACATCCTTTTCATGCGATCCCTTATAACTTTGATCCCAAGGATGTGTCCCACTTCTCCCAAGTCCTTCATGTCAAACTGTTTGGACAACCATACCCTTATGTCTAATAACACTTTGATATTGTTGCCAACTAACAAAATGTCATCTACGTATAGTACAAGAAACACCACTACGTTTCCGTCACATCTCTTGTATACACAAGGCTCATCCGGACTTTGAATAAATCCATATGATTGGATTACCTCATCAAAGCGGATGTTCCAAGATCTAGAAGCTTGCTTCAATCCATAAATGGACCGATTAAGCTTACATACAAGATGCTCTTTGCCTTTAGCAATGAATCCCTATGGTTGCTGCATATAGATGTTCTCCTCAAGACTTCCGTTAAGGAAAGCTGTCTTGACATCCATCTGTCATATCTCATAATTCATATGAGCTGCTATAGATAAGAGAATCCGGATAGACTTAAGCATAGCTACCGGTGAAAAGGTCTCCTCATAATCGATACCCTCTTTTTGAGTATACCCTTTCGCAACAAGCCTAGCTTTGAAGGTCTCAACCTTCCCGTCTACTCCTCTCTTTCTCTTGTAGATCCACTTGCATCCAATGATTTTTACACCATCGGGTGGCTCTACTAGCTCCCAGACCTGATTAGAATCCATAGATTCTATCTCTGAATTCATCGCTCTTTGCCAAGATACTACATCTCTATCTTGGATTGCCTCGTCATATGTCCAGGGATCAGGTTCATGTTCACCAGGGACTAAGTCCGAAGACTCTCCCAAAAACATGAATCTGTCAGGTTGTCTAACAACCCTCCCACTACGACGAGGTGCCTCCTGTGTATGCTCTGTGACACGCGGTGCAGTGACTTATGGTGTCTCCTCTTGTACCGGTGGTACTGAAGTTGGGACTTCCCCTGTCATCTCCTGAAGAACAATCCTACTCGTGGGCTTGTGGTTCATCACATAGTCCTCTAGAAATCTGGCATTCGTACTCACGATCACCTTCTGATCTCTAGGACTATAGAATAAACCACCTTTCATTCCCTTAGGGTAGCCAACAAACAAGCGCACTTCTGTACGAGATTCCAACTTACCAGCATCTCCCTTTAGCACATGTGCTGGACTACTCCAAATCCGAATATGTCTTAGACTAGGCTTTCGCCCAGTCCACAACTCTGTGGGAGTAGAGGGTACTGACTTAGATGGAACCAAGTTCAGAATGTGTGCTGTTGTTTCCAGAGCAAACCCCCAGAACGAATCAGGTAACTCAGAATAACTCATCATAGATCTGACCATCTCCATAAGAGTCCTGTTCCTTCGCTCCGCCACACCATTCTGCTGGGGTGTGCCAGGTGCGGACAATTGGGATTGAATCCCAACCTCTGATAAGTAACTCCTAAACTCTCCCAAGAGGTACTCTCCACCACGATCAGATCGTAATGTCTTGATACTTTTACCTTGATGGTTCTCCACATCAGCCTTGAATTCTTTGAACCTGTCAAAGCATTCAGACTTGTGGCGCATCAAGTAAATGTATCCATATCTTGAATAATCGTCTATAAAAGAGATAAAATATTCAAAACCACCTCTTGCCTGGATAGACATGGGACCGCACAAATCAGAATGAATCAATTCTAACACATCTTTGGCTCTATACCCCTTGGCCTTGAAAGGCCTCTTGGTCATTTTACCTTCCAAGCAAGATTCGCAGGTTGGGAGATCCTCCACCACTAATGAACCCAAAGGTCCATCAGCTATCAACCTTTGAATTCTACTTAGGTTAATATGACCAAGCCTTAGATGCTAAAGATATGTTTGGTTCATTTGCGAAGGTCCTTTTCTCTTATTAGATTTAGAAGATGAGCTATTTACTTCTATTTGTATCGTGGGAGTTTTTGGTTCAAGAGTATATAAATTGCCAACCAATGTACCAGAACAGATAATCTCCCTATTCCTTTTTATAACCACCTTGTCATTAAAAGAAACAGAATATCCATCCATAAATAATTTAGAAATTGAAATTAAATTCTTTCTAAAAGTAGGTACATAAAGACAATTTCTTAAAACCAAAAATTTATTCCTATCAAAAGATAAATAAACGTCTCCCACTGCAATAGCCGCCACCTTTGAAGCATTTCCCATGAAGACGGTAATCTCTCCCTCAGCTAGTCGTCGGGTTTCCTGGAACCCCTGCAAAGTATTGCAGACATGATCAGTGGCTCCTGTATCTACACACCAGGCACTGGTAGATAACACCGCTAAACATGTTTCAACAACTAAACAAGAAGATATACCTTTGTTCTTTCGGCGAGGACAGTCCGCCTTCCAATGTCCAGTCTGCTTGCAAGTGAAGAACTTGCCTTTCGGCTTCTTCACTCCTGCCTGAGGTCCCACTGCCACCTTCTTCGCTCCACCTTGCTTCTTCTTCTTCTTACCTTTCGGTTTAGAGGAAGAAACCTTCTGAGCGACCATGGCTTGAGAACTTTGGGAGTTCTATCAGAAGCTCCGCCAACGAATACAACCTTTTGTTCATGTTGTAGTTGAGGCGGAACTGCTCAAAACTCCTAGGCAGAGACTGGAGAATGATATCGACCTGGGTTTCCCCATCGATCTCAGCTCCTAGGACTTCCATCTCATTAAGATGAGCCATCATCTTGAGAACATGATCCCTAACGGGTGTTCCCTCGATCATGGAGGTCGTCATCAAGTTTCTCATTGCCTCCTGCCTAGCCGCCCTACTCTGATGTCCGAAAAGTTCCTTGAGATTGAACATCATGTCATAAGCTGTGGCTATGGCCTGATGCTGATGTTGCAGCACATTTGACATAGATGCCAAAATGTAACACCGTGCCATCTCATCTGCCTTAACCCATTTCTTATAACGTTCTATCTCCTTTTCATCAGAGTCATCGGAGGGCTTAGGAGGACAGACCTCGAAGAGTACAAATTTGTACTCCTCCGCAGTTAAGACAATATCCAGGTTTCTTTTCCAATCAATGTAGTTTGGACCAGTAAGTTTGTTTTCTTTTAAAATCACAGCAAGTGGGTTGAAAGCCATTTGAAAATCCTAAAAATCACAATGATCAAAATATTAGATTTCAAATATTGATTCCTCAAAAACAATAAAATTCCGAAATCAACCAACACCTCAAAACACCGAGAATATCGCATGCCACGATAGTGTGGACGTATACGAATTCTGCATTTGTAAGAGGAGGTTTTACCCATTAATTTTATTATCTTGTCAACCTTACTTTTTGACAAATAAAATTAATAGTTGGTTCCTCTTTGGCCCTACAAATAAAAGCAGTGACTCTGATGGGGAGGATACTTTTTATTTGCATCTAAGTGTGCACCATTACACGATACTAAGGGAATTATTTCGGATTATGTGCCTTACCGATGGGGAAGTACACACACTCCTTAATAATTTCCTATAACCATTATTTGACCTAGTGATCCGCAAACAAACCCATCCGATGGGGAGGAAGGCACTCAGAGCCAACGCGCAAGTTTGTTGCATCACATGTCAAATTGTAATGGAGGCCGCGGGAATTAATTAAAATGTCCCTCTCCCACTTAGTAAATTAAAATTGAGGAATTTTAAAACATACACAACATGCATATAAAACAAATAAGCAATAAATATGGAAAAAAATAGAATTTTTCCAACTATTATGGCATTGTCCTCCAATATGCATCCCGTCGTGTCGCCACCTCGTCCGCTCCATCTTTTCCCGTGCGCAAGTCACCAAAGATATCCGAGCCGAGATAATTCATTTTATTTACATCCATCGATCCTATACTCCACTAAGGAGTGTACAAATAATATAGATCGAAAGTAAACTAAAATGAGCGGCTAAACAATGCCATATTTAATTACAAAAATTAAATACTAATCTAGCCTCGTCAACCCCGAGGATTCAAATAATAAATTTTTACACATATCCATTCACATACACACACATGGCCATAATAGTCGGATCTTATGCCTGCAACCAAAGAGTTAAACTATGTATATCCGGCACATATAATATATGAAAAATGCATAAAAAATTAACCGAATCCTAAACACACAAAACCGGAAACCGTGGCTCTGATACCAATTGTAGAGAGTCGCTTCGGAGGCTCATTGGCTCCCATCTCCCCGGATTAAAATTTTCACTAATGAAAGAATTAATCCGGATAGGATGAGCTTCCTTAGTACAACCTATTCATCGTCGTGCTAACAACTTGAGTGGTCGCTTGAACAAACTAGTTGTTCAAGCAACACAACTCTTCTAGTTGGTTAGCCGCGGAAGAGACGACGGATGGATCGCCGGTTTTTGTGTTTGTCTTCGGGGTCCATGTCACGCCCGCCCTTTTCGGACCCAGAACCCGGAGGGGTGGTGCGTGACGCGACCGTACATACATACATTACATACAGCGGAAGACTTTATACATACTTCTTAATTCTTACAGCGGAAGACTTTAGACCTATATTTTTTTCTTTTAAGACATAAACATGCATTGACATATATATATATATATATATATATATATATATATATATATAGATATATATATATATATATATATATATATATATATATATATATATATATATATATATATATACTTCTTCTTCTTAACATAGAGTATGCATCATAACATGTATAGATACTTCTTCTTACTTCTTCTTTACTTCTTCTTATTAACATAGAGCATGCATCATTAAACATCGTCGTCATACGGAGACATAAGTAAGGACATCCATAAACGTCATCATCATAGGTAAACATATATATATAAACCTAACGGATCTTCTCCACCATGCCACTGCCACACACATTTGGCCCCTCCTGCTGCTCCCTTTAGTTTATCCATCCCTTACCCTTATCTGCAGTACGAGAGAAAGATAAACTATAAGCACATAGGCTTAGTAAGATCCAATCCTACTCACAAAAACCATATATCGACATAAATCATGGCATGTGACATTCATAACATATAAGCAATATCACATGTAACATAACATATAACATACGTAACATAGCAAATCAACATATCATACGACAAATATGACATAGTGGCATAAACATGGCATATCAAACATAGCACACATCATATGTAACATATCAACACAAACATGGCATATCAAACATAACATACTTCATATGTAACATATCAACACAAACATGGCATATCAAACATAACATACTTCATATGTAACATATCAACACAAACATGGCATATCAAACATAACATACTTCATATGTAACATATCAACATAAACATGGCATATCAATCATAACATACTTCATATGTAACATATCAACATAAACATGACATATCAATCATAACATACTTCATATGTAACATATCAACATAAACATGGCATATCAATCATAACATGTGAACATAACAATCAATCAGGTAAACATATGCAAGATGCTTTTGAAAACATATATTATAGGTACGTAAACATAATTTTCAACATATTTGGGCCCGGCATTGTACCACTTCTTCATTATCATAGCGTGTATCCCTAAATAGACCCGAGGTAGCAAATCTCGAATCTACTAGGTTATTAGGCCCGATCTTAGTCCGTCGACCTAGGGCAATCGTCATAGCGTAGAAGCCCATCCTAGGCCCGAGTCTTACTCCATCGACCTAAGGCATCTTGGAGCCCATCCCGTACTAGGCCCGAGTCTTATTCCATCGACCTAGGGGCAATCATACATAGAAGCCCATCCTAGGCCCGAGTCTTATTCCATCGACCTAGGGCATCTTAGGAGCCCATCCCTTCTTGGACCCTGTTAGGGTCTTGGTACAAGCCATGCAGAAGGTAAAATACTTATATGCTTATTTTATAACATAGCTTATTTCATTTTGCAAACATAGCATACTTCATTTCATAACACATCATGCTTCCCTTCATGAACATATCATCTTTCATTTCGTAAACATACCATTCTTCATTTCATAACATATCATTCTTCATTTCATCATCATGTCATATTCATGTCGTGAACATATCATTTTGTTTCATTTCATAATCTTATCTTCTTCCATTTCATAACATATTTTAAATATCGCATACACATAGACATGGCAAAAAGGCATGGCATCAAAAGTAAGTAAACACTAACCTAAGGCATGTTATCTTCATCTAGCATTATTTAATATCACAAGTCAACATGAATTCACCCAACATAAAACACATGTTAACCTATTCATTTAACTTAACAACAACTTCATATGCACATAAGACTTGTATTAAAACTTCATCTAATCCCCAAAAATACATGATGGTCGAATGGTCCATAGGGGTTTCTAGGGCTATCCTTCATCCTAATTCATTTAACACAACCACAACTTCATTTGCACATAGAACATGAACTAGACTTCATTTAATCACCCAAAATTCATGGTGGCCGAATGATCCATAGGGTTTTCTAGGGTTATCTTTTAACCTAATTCATTTAACCTAACAACAACATCATTTGCATATAAAACAAGAATTAGACTTCATTTAATCACCCAAAATTCATGGTGGCCGAATGATCCATAGGGTTTTCTAGGGTTATCTTTTAACCTAATTCATTTAACATAACAACAACTTCATTTGCATATAAAACAAGAATTAGACTTCATTTAATCACCCAAAAGTCATGGTGGCCGAATGATCCATAGGGTTTTTAGGGTTAACCTTTAATCTAATTCATTTAACATAATAACAACATCATAATCCCACAAAAACATGGATTAAACTTCATTGAATCATCAAAAATCTAGGGGTGGCCGAATGGTCCATGTAGGTCTTTAGGGTTAACCTTTAACCTAATCCATTTCAAATCCTAGCATCATCATATAGTTACAAAAAAATATAGCATGGAACTTCATGGAAACCTAAAATCATGGCTTGGCCAAATAGGCTTTAGTGGCTATTAGGGTTAGCTTTTAACCTAATCCCTTTTTCCATCTTAACATCATCTACTTCCTAAACATAGCATACAACTTCATTGATAAACCAAAACATAGCTTGGCCGGATATAACATATAGATTTCTTTTACAAACATGAATCGAAGCTACTCGTATGCAGGTGAGGGATACTTACATCCTTCGCTTTGCTTGTAGTGTGAAGATAACCTAAGGAACACAAAACCTAGCCCTTGCTTCTTGCTTGGATGAGTTTCGGCCAAGAGTGGAAATGGAGAGGGAGAGCTTTAGGATTTTTGGTGAGAATAAGAAGAGAAGAGGAGAAAGTGAAGTTGCTCACTCATGCCTCCTCATCCCCCCCTATTTATTCACCTAAAGAGTCCCTTAATCTCCCTTACACTTAACCATAATTTCCCTTATTCCTCTAATGATATAATCCTATTGGGCTTCTAGTTAGTGGGTGCATCTATAGGGCTTGGCTATCTCTAGAGGTTTGGGGTTCAATTCCTAGGCCTTGCACCTCTTTTTGGCTTATTTTCTTTTATTTTTGAAAAGGCCCACATAAAGCCCATGATCATCAAGCCAAAAATTCTTGTAAAATTGCTAGGAATTTTATGGGCGTTACAATCCTTCATACCTTTTAAAAGTTTCATCCTCGAAACTTAGAACAATTGTGGGTACTTCTTCTTCATGTCCTCCTCGTGTTCCCAGGTAGCTTCCTCGTACCGTTGATTCTGCCACAGGACCTTTACTAAGGGCACCTCTTTGTTCCTTAGCCTCTTGATTTCTCGGTCTAGTATCTGGATAGTAGGCTTTTTCAATACTCGGGTCCTCTTGAACTTGTCTTTGTTTGTGGCTCGATCACTTGGTTATCTTTGGAAATGCATTTCTTGAGCACGAGACATGGAACACGTTGTGAATAGCCGACATCTCTTGAGGCAACTCTAGCTTGTAAGCTACCTTGCCAATCCTCTGCAATGCTCGGATCACGGTCCCACGTAGCGTGGACTCGGTTACCCTTCCTTAGAATCTCATCACTCCCTTCATAGGAGCCACTTTGAGAATACTAGGTCCCCAACCCGAATTCTAACGGTCTCGCCGCATATCCAGTATAGCTCTTTTGTCGGCTCTGGCGGTTTCAATTCTCGATGGATGTTCCATATAGCTCGGGTGGTGTCGTCGATGAAATCCGTGCAGTCCCATCCTCTTCTTTTCACCACCCTCGTACGGCATATGGGAGATCTACATTTCCTCCGTATAGAGCCTCGTAGGGTGCCATTCCAATAGTAGCTTGGTAGCTATTATTGTAGGCGGTCGCCAAACATAAGTATCGACACGGCTACCTTTGAAATCGAGCGCGGGCTCGTAACATATCCTCGATGATGATTTACTCTTTGTGCATCATCTGCAGGATGGAAGGCAATCTTGAACAATAACCGTGCCTAGGGCCTTACAACACATTCCCGAAATGGGAAATAAAGCGACCATCTCTATCGAAATGATGGTCTTAGGGATTCCATGTAGTCGATAATTTCCTAGCATATAATCGAGCCGGTTGCTCGTCGAATAGGTCATCTTGATTGCTAAGAAATGGGCGGACTTAACGTCGATCATCCAATTACCCATATAGCATCATAACCGCTTTATCGTCTTGGGCAATCCGAGATGAAATCCATAGAAATGTCCTCCCATTTCCATTACGGAATCTGGATCAGTGCGGTGTTCCTCCAGTCTCGGTGTTCGCCTTAACCCTCTGGCGGAGTTAGGCGGTCTTGACATCTTGAGCCACATCTCTTTTCATTCGAACCACCAGAACTTTCGTTTCAGGTCTTGGTACATCTTGGTGGTTCCAGGATGCATCGCATAAGGAGTTCTGTGAGCTTCCTCAAATATCTCCTTCCGTAATTCTGGATCGTCGGGGATACATAAGCGATCCCTGAGGTAGAGTACTCCACTATCAGAGATCCAAAACCCGTCGTCCTTTCCTTCTAAGACCTCTTGCTTGATCCTCTGAAGGGTTGGGTCATGGGCTTGCTTTTTCGATATATCATCGAGCGATTCGATTGCTATCGTCATGGTCGAGAGCTGCCCGGAAATGATTTCGACCCCGTAACGCATAATCTCTCTTTCTAAGGGCCGAGATAACACTGATAGAGACATCAAGGTGGCGCAGGACTTCCTGCTGAGTGCATCAGCCACCTTGTTAGCTTTCCTCGGATGGTAGAGAATCTCGCAGTCATAATCCTTGACGAGCTCAAGCCATCTGCGCTGTCTCATGTTCAGTCATACGTGAAGAAATATTTCAGACTATGGTGGTCTGTATAAATCCTACACTGAGCTCCATATAGATAGTGTCTCCATGTTTTGAGAGCAAAGACAACGGCCGCTAGTTCTAAGTCGTGGGTGGGATAATTCCTTTCGTGTTCCTTGAGTTGCCTAGAGGCGTAGGCAATGACCTTGCCATTCTACATGAGTACAGCTCCGAGTCCCAACTTGGAAGCGTCACTGTACATGTCAAAGCCTTCATTATTGTTCGGAAGAGCAAGGATTGGAGCGCTGGTCAGTCTCCTTTTCAATTCTGTGAAACTCCTCTCGCAGGCGTCCGTCCACTCATATTTCTTGTTCTTTCTGGTGAGGTCTGTCATAGGGGCAGCAATCCTGGAGAAGTTCTCTACAAACTTCTGGTAGTAGCTTGCTAGCCCGAGAAAGCTTCTGACCTCGCTAGCATTCCTTGGTCGGTTCCAATTACTCACGGCTTCAATCTTCATTGGGTCTACCATCACTCCGTGCTTGGATATCACGTGACCCAAAAATGATACTTGCTCGAGCCAGAACTCGCATTTGGAGAACTTTGCGAATAGCTATTTTTCCCGAAGAATCTGCAATACCACATTCAAGTGTTCTGCGTGCTCCTCGGGGTTTCTCTAATATATCAGTATGTCGTCGATGAAGACGATCACAAACTTGTCGAGGAATGTCGAGAATACCCGGTTCATCAAATCCATGAACAGAGCAGGTGCATTCGTCACTCCGAAGGGCATAACCACGAACTCGTAATGTCCGTATCTGGTCCGGAAGGCCGTCTTTGGTATATCATCTGATTTCACTTTTACTTGATGATAGCCGGACCTCAGGTCGATCTTAGAGAAAACGGTGGCACCCTTTAGTTGGTCGAACAGGTCGTCAATCCGTGGCAAAGGGTATCGGTTCTTGATCATCACATTATTTAGCGCGCGGTAGTCTATGCACATTCGCACAGACCCATCTTTCTTCTTCACCAACAGCACTGGAGCTCCCCATGGAGAGCGACTTGGGCGAATAAGTCCCTTGTCGAGTAACTCCTGTAGCTGTCCCTGAAGTTCCTTTAATTCAGCCGGCGCCATACGGTAAGGTGCTTTAGAGATCGGGTTAGTACCAGGAATCAACTCGATCTCAAATTCAACTTCTCTATCTGGGGCTAAGCCTGGTAGTTCATCTGGGAATACCTCTGGGTAGTTGCATACAACTCTGACATTCTCTAGCTTCTGATCCTCATCTTGACTTGTATCAACTATGTGTGCCAGAAACCCAGTGCATCCACTGTCTAACATCTTACGTGCCTGTAGGGCTGATAAAATCTTATTGACTCTTCTCCTTGGTTCTCCAATAAATTCGAACTTAGGTCCCGCCTCCGGCTGGAATACCACTTTCCTTTTTCGGCACTCGATCGAAGCACCGTACTTGCTTAAGAAATTCATGCCCAATATAATGTCATAATCCTGCATGTCGAGAACTATCAGATCGCAGTAGAGTTCTCTGTCTGCAATTCTGATGGGTGCGGCTTGCAGCATACGAGTGGAGGGCATTACTTCTCCCGAGGGCAGAGTGGTTAAGAACTTGTGGTCTAGAGCTTGTGGTGGTATGTCTATCTTTCCAGTAAAGTGGGTAGAAACAAACGAATGTGTTGCCCCAGTATCAAATAATGCAGTAGCATGCTGACAGAAAATAAATATCTGACCTGTGACAACTGTAGAGGCGTTTGCCACATCTTCTTGGGTGAGAGAGAATACCCTCGCTGATTCATTAGGGTATTTATTACTTGTTGTTGTTCTGTGACTTGTCGTTGGAGTTCTGTGACTACGTGTGTAAGGTCGTGCGGGGGTGCTATCTCATCAGCTCTACTGCGTCTTCCAGACATGTTTATCTTCATATATTAAAGTAAAACTAGTATAAGTTTTTGTTCGTTGACCTACGCATACTTAGACTAAGGCTAGCATAAAGTCATTTTAAGCTTAAGGCATCATTCATGTTCTCATGCATAGTTTAAGCTTAAGGTATTTTACATCCTATATGAACAAAATAAGCTAAGGTATCTTATATCATACATGAACAAACATAAGGGTATCATTCATATTTTCATGCATATTTAAGCTAGAAACATTTCCTATCATACATGAAAAAAATTTAACAAAATTAGAGTAGACATAGAATTCTTACTTGGAGCGGCAGGATTTGGAGTTTAATGTGTGTGTAGTGGAAAGGCAGATCCGCTCTGATACCAACTTGTCACGCCCGCCCTTTTCGGACCTAGAACCCGGAGGGGCGGCGCGTGACGCGACCGTACATACATACATTACATACAGCGGAAGACTTTATACATACTTCTTAATTCTTACAGCGGAAGACTTTAGACCTATATTTTTTTCTTTTAAGACATAAACATGCATTGACATATATATATATATATATATATATATATACTTCTTCTTCTTAACATAGAGTATGCATCATAACATGTATAGATACTTCTTCTTACTTCTTCTTTACTTCTTCTTATTAACATAGAGCATGCATCATTAAACATCGTCGTCATACGGAGACATAAGTAAGGACATCCATAAACGTCATCATCATAGGTAAACATATATATATAAACCTAACGGATCTTCTCCACCATGCCACTGCCACACACATTTGGCCCCTCCTGCTGCTCCCTTTAGTTTATCCATCCCTTACCCTTATCTGCAGTACGAGGGAAAGATAAACTATAAGCACATAGGCTAAGTAAGATCCAGTCCTACTCACAAAAACCATATATCGACATAAATCATGGCATGTGACATTCATAACATATAAGCAATATTACATGTAACATAACATATAACATACGTAACATAGCAAATCAACATATCATACGACAAATATGACATAGTGGCATAAACATGGCATATCAAACATAGCACACTTCATATGTAACATATCAACACAAACATGGCATATCAAACATAACATACTTCATATGTAACATATCAACACAAACATGGCATATCAAACATAACATACTTCATATGTAACATATCAACACAAACATGGCATATCAAACATAACATACTTCATATGTAACATATCAACATAAACATGGCATATCAATCATAACATACTTCATATGTAACATATCAACATAAACATGGCATATCAATCATAACATACTTCATATGTAACATATCAACATAAACATGGCATATCAATCATAACATGTGAACATAACAATCAATCAGGTAAATGTTGGGTTTCCGGCACCGCGGCGTGTGTGTGTTCGATCATGTTTCGTAAACATGAGCACAGCGGAAGCAATAAAAATAATAAATACTCCTATTTATTACAACACACACAACACACGCATGCTATTACAACAAGTGTAGACATAACCGTAAATTAAAATTGCAATAAAAGGAAATTAAACTACGTTATACCTTTCGTATGACGTGTAGCGGGAACGGCATCAACCGGAACGATCCTCGTAAGAATCGTCTCTATCCGTATCCACGCCGAGCTCCTCGGGATGACTTCGCCAAGCCACGAGCTTCGTCTTCGTACGGGTTACTAGCCTCGTGTTGAAGACGACGTGATCGAGAGATGATCACGATCCGAATCCAAATTCGGACCTAAAAACAAGTCCACAAGACTTGCTTCTCCGGAGAGGTATTCGTCAACCGATTGACGAATCCTTCGTCCTCCACCTCAGAGGATTACCGGAGATCAAATTCCCGGTATGTTAGCCACTGTCGGAGCACTAACCGTCGTCCAAACGACGCTCCGACGAGAGGAGAAGAAGCTGTCCAGAAAACTGGACAGCTTGGTGGAGGAGATAGGCGCCGGCCAAAACAAGGAGACAAAAGCTCACCTTGATGCCGAACCTTTTAGGATCACCGAGGGTCGCCGGAGGTTCACCGGCTGGAGCTTGACGCCGGCAAGGGTCTTGACGGCAGCACAATCAAGCCGGGCAAGGAGCTTGGCGGCACAACCTGGAGGCTAGGGTTTTTGATTTTGGATTAGGGTTTAACAATCCCTTAAGCCCACTTTTATAGAGAACTAATTCTCTTAATGGTTAATGGATCATATCCATAAAGCCCGTTAACCCGCTCCATTAAGATAAGTTAAAATAAACCAAACCATGATGGTTTATTTTAAGTTAAAACGAACCGAACCAACTTTTGGTTCATTCGTTTAAAATAAACCAAACCCTTTGGTTTATTCTTATTCATTGGATTAGAACCAAACCATTTTGGTCCATCCATTACGTCTTCATAAGACGCAGCCCATCCACGCTTCCATTGCGACTGAAACAATTTCATGCTCGCTTTATGTTTGGTCCAACCAAACATAGTTTCTCTCGGTCTGAGAATCCCATTCTCAAGCTCGTTTTAAATCCTTTGGATTACACTCGTTGTGCGTGTGACCAAATAGGTTCTCGGTTTATGTTGGCCGTCTATAATTAACCATTAATTATAGAACTATCATGAGTGGCACCTAGTAGTACATCATGATCCCCAATTAACCGAAAAGATCAACGGTTGATCCAGAACTATTTCTGAAACCCTTCAGTAGCTCGAATGAATCGTGCCCCATTCCCTTCACTCATCTTATACCCACTTGGTTCAGGACATGGTCTATTGTGTCAGTCCCCACTAGGCTGACTACGTCACACCTAGCCCAAGTATCATTTCCTCGTCCTACTGATTCTAGTTACTCCACATGTATCGTAGAGTACCTTACTCTAAACATGTAATGCTTTGGCCAAAGACTTTAGTAACAATCCGACGAGAGGCCATGGGTATACATCTCCTCGCAAGGAGTGGTGAATCCTTTATAGGCTATTCAAACACCTTCGATCACTTCGACTTATACCCAATCATCCTAGGTCCACATCTCCTTAGAGATGTTTGCTTAAGATGTCAAAGCATAAGTCTCCATGATCAAGATGACTTGAATACCGCAAGTCAAAGGAACATCGCACTTAAGCCACAGTAAGAACTTCATTGACATATCTATATATTCAGAGAACCATATGAAGTCTTACGGCTGGTCACTCCAATGAACTTGTTACCATAACTAGCATCCACGATTAACTCCGGACATCACTATGTCTCCAGCCAGTGAGAATCA
The DNA here is from genome assembly GCA_025175895.1 of Wurfbainia villosa. NCBI lineage: Eukaryota > Viridiplantae > Streptophyta > Magnoliopsida > Zingiberales > Zingiberaceae > Wurfbainia > Wurfbainia villosa. The sequence goes on along the minus strand of CM046000.1, from coordinate 26,317,795 downwards.
GCTGCTTGGATACACCAAGGAGTATACCTCGTGCTAGTCTCGACAGAATTGATGGTGTCCAGATCCATCAATTCATCGACTAGGGATAATTCCGATACATCATAATTACACATGTAGAGATACTCACTAGTTGTGATCCAATCACAAATTCTCTCATGCTGTGAATCGTATCGTGGACATTCAGTAAATGAGTTTAAGATCCAATCAAATACATAAAACATGTATACTCAAATAGTGAATCTTCATTTATCATATAAATGGTTCATACATAAGGCGATTGCCTTAGGACATCTCTCATATATTACTAACAGTAAACATATGCAAGATGCTTTTGAAAACATATATTATAGGTACGTAAACATAATTCTCAACATATTTGGGCCCGGCATTGTACCACTTCTTCATTATCATAGCGCGCATCCCTAAATAGACCCGAGGTAGCAAATCTCGAATCTACTAGGTTATTATGCCCGATCTTAGTCCGTCGACCTAGGGCAATCGTCATAGCGTAGAAGCCCATCCTAGGCCCGAGTCTTACTCCATCGACCTAAGGCATCTTGGAGCCCAACCCTTACTAGGCCCGAGTCTTATTCCATCGACCTAGGGGCAATCATACATAGAAGCCCATCCTAGGCCCGAGTCTTATTCCATCGACCTAGGGCATCTTAGGAGCCCATCCCTTCTTGGACCCTGTTAGGGTCTTGGTACAAGCCATGCAGAAGGTAAAATACTTATATGCTTATTTTATAACATAGCTTATTTCATTTTGCAAACATAGCATACTTCATTTCATAACACATCATGCTTCCCTTCATGAACATATCATCTTTCATTTCGTAAACATACCATTCTGCATTTCATAACATATCATTCTTCATTTCATCATCATGTCATATTCATGTCGTGAACATATCGTTTTGTTTCATTTCATAATCTTATCTTCTTCCATTTCATAACATATTTTAAATATCGCATACACATAGACATGGCAAAAAGGCATGGCATCAAAAGTAAGTAAACACTAACCTAAGGCATGTTATCTTCATCTAGCATTATTTAATATCACAAGTCAACATGAATTCACCCAACATAAAACACATGTTAACCTATTCATTTAACTTAACAACAACTTCATATGCACATAAGACTTGTATTAAAACTTCATCTAATCCCCAAAAATACATGATGGTCGAATGGTCCATAGGGGTTTCTAGGGCTATCCTTCATCCTAATTCATTTAACACAACCACAACTTCATTTGCACATAGAACATGAACTAGACTTCATTTAATCACCCAAAATTCATGGTGGCCGAATGATCCATAGGGTTTTCTAGGGTTATCTTTTAACCTAATTCATTTAACCTAACAACAACTTCATTTGCATATAAAACAAGAATTAGACTTCATTTAATCACCCAAAATTCATGGTGGCCGAATGATCCATAGGGTTTTCTAGGGTTATCTTTTAACCTAATTCATTTAACATAACAACAACTTCATTTGCATATAAAACAAGAATTAGACTTCATTTAATCACCCAAAAGTCATGGTGGCCGAATGATCCATAGGGTTTTTAGGGTTAACCTTTAATCTAATTCATTTAACATAATAACAACATCATAATCCCACAAAAACATGGATTAAACTTCATTGAATCATCAAAAATCTAGGGGTGGCCGAATGGTCCATGTAGGTCTTTAGGGTTAACCTTTAACCTAATCCATTTTAAATCCTAGCATCATCATATAGTTACAAAAAAATATAGCATGGAACTTCATTGAAACCTAAAATCATGGCTTGGCCAAATAGGCTTTAGTGGCTATTAGGGTTAGCTTTTAACCTAATCCCTTTTTCCATCTTAACATCATCATCTACTTCCTAAACATAGCATACAACTTCATTGATAAACCAAAACATAGCTTGGCCGGATATAACATATAGATTTCTTTTACAAACATGAATCGAAGCTACTCGTATGCAGGTGAGGGATACTTACATCCTTCGCTTTGCTTGTAGTGTGAAGATAACCTAAGGAACACAAAACCTAGCCCTTGCTTCTTGCTTGGATGAGTTTCGGCCAAGAGTGGAAATGGAGAGGGAGAGCTTTAGGATTTTCGGTGAGAATAAGAAGAGAAGAGGAGAAAGTGAAGTTGCTCACTCATGCCTCCTCATCCCCCCCCCTATTTATTCACCTAAAGAGTCCCTTAATCTCCCTTACACTTAACCATAATTTCCCTTATTCCTCTAATGATATAATCCTATTGGGCTTCTGGTTAGTGGGTGCATCTATAGGGCTTGGCTATCTCTAGAGGTTTGGGGTTCAATTCCTAGGCCTTGCACTTTTGGCTTATTTTCTTTTATTTTTGAAAAGGCCCACATAAAGCCTATGATCATCAAGCCAAAAATTCTTGTAAAATTGCTAGGAATTTTACGGGCGTTACAGTCCATGATTATACAATATATATTCATATACACACATGCATAATCAAAATATTAAAGAATATATTCAGATCTGTAAATAAAGTTAAAATAACTTTATACCTTACGATCTTCTATCGTATGTCCTATCCTTCTCGTGGACGAAGATCCTCCATGAGTAGAAGCCTTCTAGATCACTTTCTTCTCTACCTTGTCCGCTGCGAACAAAGAGAAGAACTTACAAATACCTTTCCTATCTAGAACCGACCACCAAATTAGGGAATTTGGTGCAACCGCCGGCCAAGGAGCAATGGATGATGCGCCGGCCAACTTGAAGAGGAGTTGCCGCCGGCCACCAAGGAGAAAGGAAGGAGGAAGACCACCGGCCACCAATGGAAGGGGAGCCGCCGACTAAGGAAGAAGAGAAAGGCCTTAAGGATGGGCGCCGGCCAAGTATTGATGGAGGAAGTTGGGCGCCGGCAACAACTAGAAGGAAGAAGAAGGTTGCCGCCCACTTCTCCAAGAGCCAAACCCTAATTCTCTAATTCAAATCCTTGATTCTTCTTGCCGCCCAACCCTAAGCATCTATTTATAGAATAGGGCTTAAGCCTCCTTTAATCTCCACCGTCGGATCTAGGGATTTAATCTCCACCGTCGAATTTAGGGTTTTATCCCAACCGTCGGATCTAGGGTTTAATCCCAACCGTCGGATCTAGGATTTCATCCCAACCATCGGATCTAAGGTTTCATCCCAACCGTCAGATCTAGGGTTTTATCCCAACCGTCGGATCTAGGGATTTAATCCCAACCGTCGATTCTAGGATTTCATCCTAACCATCGGATCTAGGGATTTAATCCCAACCGTTGGTTCTAGGGTTTCATCCAACCATCTGATCTAGGGATTTAATCCCAACCATTGGTTCTAGGTTTTGTTTTACATTCTTGGATCTAGACTTCACAAGGATTATATTAGGCTACGATAGGGACCATAAGGAGGAGTTGGGTCTTGGCCACCCGATGGATCGGAACCACACAAACTTGATCCATCAATGATGTTCCATTCCACTAGAGGATCATCATTGAACTACCTCACCAACCCCCATAAATCAATATGGGCTCCATATATTATTTGTACATTAATCTCCCCGTGTTTAAGATATCGAATGTCCGTCAATTAATTGATTTACTGACCATCAATTAATTAACATCTAATTCCTCGAGTAGTACTACTCAACCTTATCATCATGTTGACTAAGTCAACCAGCTGGGTTTACATGATGAACCTTATGAGATCCTCAAGGGGACATCATCAACCTAATATATAGGACACGGTTTCCTCCTATAATCAACGGCACACCATGTAAATAATATTATTTCCCAACTTACCGGGCATATTGATTTAATCCATTTAAATCTCACCCACTGGTAAATCAAAGAAATAAATACTAAGTACATGTGCCCGTTATTATATCGGGATTAAGAGCATGTACAACATAATATCCGAGGTCCGATTCAATTATGTAGTCAGTACTAAATTGAATCACCTCTATGTCGGTCCTACTCAATACACCTAAGTGTACTAGTGTAACTCTATGTTCAAGATAAAATAATACCAAGCTACACTACAACCATGCCAATGGTTTGTCCAAAACCATCTTGGTTGTGAGCCTTTACTTATATTTACAAGGTACTGATAACATGATCTTCTGTGCCACACTAAGCACCATGTTATCTACAATGTAAAATATTAGACAATATGCACACATATATAATTAATATATAAAATGCAAATAATGATCATCTGATTCTTATTTCAAAATAAAATATTCATACAAAAAGAGCTAGGCTTTCAGTATACATTCCAACAAAAATGAGCAAAACTTAACATATACATTATGATACAATGGTCCTACATCAGCCGTTAACATGGACATAAGGTATGAAATCATGCAAATATATCGTTTAAATATCATCATATCAATACCATATATATACCTAGCATAACATGGAAAATCATTCGGAATCATGTTCGGAATTTTTTTTTTTATTTTCTTGTCCTTTTTAATCTTCCTGAGCCCAGCACAGCCGACCTGCATTGGACGACACACCCGTGTCGTGGCCGAGCGGCACGCTTGCTAGCCGAGAGGTACTCCTGCTAGCCGAGAGGTACGCCTCCTAGCCAAGCAGCACCTCCAGCGGTCGAGCGACATGCCTGGCGCCCGAGCGACATCCTCACCGGGCGACGCTGCGCCGAGCCGTTTGCTTCGGCACACGCATGTGCGGCATAGGCGTCTCATGACTCACCCGACACGCCTGTGTCGGGTGAAAGAGCGGCATGTTGGCCTATGTACGTGTTCTGCTTAACAAAATTTATACGAACCTCATCCTAGGGTCTTAAGCAATATCAACCATGGAACCTTGACTAAGGTTAATCATATGCAATACAGGGAAAAGAAGAATATGAAAAACTCTTTATTGCATAGCACAACATTAGGAACATGAAAGCCATTCGAGAGAAACCCATGTACTGCAGGTGAGGAAATTCTTACCTTTGATTGCTTTAACTTATATTTGTAAAACCTAATGAGATGCAACCTTCTGTCCCGCCCTAGCAGCTGCCCTCCAAGGTCTCTTGAATCCCACCTTTCCTTGGATTCGGCGGAGAAGACAACCCTAGGAGAGAATTCTCCTTGATGTGTGGTTCGGCGGTGGAGGGATCAAGAGAGTAGAGAGGTGTCCTCTAGGGTATTAGGGAGGTTAAATTTATAACCATCAAGGCTTAACCTATTCCCTTATAAATTTCCTTAAATATCTCCCTTTAACAGAATTAATTCCTTCTTCAATTAAATTCGTGACTTCTCCCTAATCATATAAAATTTTTATTGGATTTTTGGTGACTCACCCCTTCATGTCCGGTTTTCTTTTCTTTTATCTTTTCTTTTATTTCCTTTAAATCCCATGTAAGCCTATTATCATCATGCATAATTATCTTTATTTTCTTTAACCCACATAAGGGCCCCTTTATTTTCATGCCTCATTATCTATAAAGGTGTTACATTATGGGCTCATGAAGGGTGTCAAGAGGTGGACTATAGATAGTTGTGTCAGAAGGGCGTAAAGACTCCGAGGGGGGAATTGAAGAAGGTGGTTCTATGAGGGGTGAAGTGGCAAGAAAGGGAAAGAGATTAGGGATGGGTTCTAGTAGAAAGGAGATATGGTCAGAATCTACTAATGTGATGGTTTGTTGGTGGGGTTCAGTAATGATTGTAATTGGAGCTTCGGGGATTTCAGGGGGTACCTGTGATATTGAAGTATAAGTTATTATTTCAGGAATTGAGTCAAGGAATTGAAAGTAGTTAGTAATGGAAGAGTAATAGTTAGTTACTGAGGTGGGTGGCTCGGCGATGGAAGATGAGGTGGTTGTTGTTTCGGCTCTTTTTCTTTTCTTTCTTTGTTGTTTGGCCAGAGTTCTTGCTATAGCTACATTCATCATTTCTTCTGCAAAGCAAAATATGGATAAACATGTTGAGGTAAATTCAGTTGGTATGCAGAATTTGATATCGATATATACGATAAAGAAGAAATTGTAACTATTTGGTAAGGGGGTGACAGTATTAGATTCAGTGTTTATACAGGTCCAGTACTTAAAGGTCAAGGAAAATCAGACAAAAAGGATATGTAAGTTAAAACATTAGTATATTTTAGGTATGAAAGATTGGGTGTTAATGTATGCTTTCTGGTCGGTATAATAAATATGCATGATATGGTGCTAATATACAGGGCAAGAAACAAGGTGCTATATTGATATATGTATAAAAAGGATTGCAATAATGTAACTTACCAATGGGATATGCTTCTGGTGATTGATTAGGGGACAATCCATAGTAGGATAGGATAGGTTCTTAGAGAAGTTCATTGTTGCTGATGTGTTGGTTCTTAAGTTTGGCTACGATAGGAGGAAAGTTGATGGCAACTTTAACCAATTTTAGGTCAAGAAGATCTTTAAGAGTGGTTCTCCAGTGGAGGGAAAATTGAAGAAAGGGATTCATGGGGACAAAGAAATGTAAGTCCTTCCAACCCTTGTGGGAAATAGGCATATCAGTCAAGAATTGATAAGCTTAGCGTGCCATGAAATAAAACACACATGAATCAACCATTTTTAGTTGGTAAAGGTAGTGGAATAGGTGAAGGTTTTCTTGGAGGTCAAGGTGATGGAATACAATTATGGTGGTCAAGGTGATGGAATACAATTATGGTGCCAACCAGTATGCGGATGGAGTTGGGGGTTAGCTAGTTGATAGGGAGGTCGTAATAGGTGAGAACGTCAAAGAGGGGCTTTGGGACAAGTAGGTGAAGGCCTCCTTTTAATTGACCTATGAATAGGGTGCTCCTACCAGGTGGGGGTCAATGAGGGCATTGGCTGGGAGTGGGGATGATGGCAGTAAAGTATTCGGGGATGTATTTGGGTTAATGGAGGAAGAACAAGTGGTTAGGGTATAGTCGACTAGGTGTAGTTCCGCACCATGAGGTAGTGGAAGACAAGGAGGCCATGAAGAAGAGATGATTACAGAGGGATTGAAGATGTTGGAGAAGGGACCTAGGGTTTGCGATGAGAATTATAGTTGAATGGTAAGGTGTTAACGGAGGCAAGTGTCTTTAAAAGGGGTTATAATGACTAAGTATGGTTTGCGGCAAAGGTGAAAATGAGAAGTTAAGGCATTTTTTATTAGCTCTAATGTTTTCTTGAGAAATTTTTTCCTTGCAGAGGTATTTCAAAATTCTTTTTAAGGCATTCTTGCGCCTGGTGCAAATTTTGGAGGTCAAATTAATGCTCTTTTGAAAGGGGAATATTGATTTTTTTTCTAAGGCATTTTTTATGTCTAATGTATGGCTTAGAAGTCAAATTAATATTATATGGAAGAGGGGTTGTCAATAATTCTAAGGCATTTTTTGCCTATTACAAAGCCTAAGGGCTAATGAAGGTGTTCTTGCGAGGGTTGTTAATTTTTCTAAGGGGTTGCAAGCTATCTGAGGGTCTGTGGCAGAAAGTTATATTGTTTTTGCTAAGTCATTATATGTCTGGTATAAAGAAGGATTATTTTACATTCTTATACAAAGTCCATTGGTATTTTTGTATATGTTCATATTCTCTTTGGCAGTTATTAATGACATTCATGCTGAGAGTTATTATGCTTGATCGGAATTCCTTCTTTCTTATTTCAATGGTATTCTTACTAAGGTATGTCAAGTTGGGTGCTATTTCTTTTAAGTGTTGAAACTAACTCAGCCTCCACCCTACTATAATAGCCTAAGGGCTAGATAGCTTTATTCCCCCACAGGGAAATATAACGCCTCTATATGATATATGAAAATCTTCAAGGCTCCGTGCCTAGTATAATAGCCTAAGGGCTAAATAACTTTATTCCCCCACGGGGAACTATAACACCTCTATATGGCATATGTAAAATGTTCTCATGACTCTTCTATAAAATTCTAAGGGCTTGATAGCTATTTTCCCCCACGGGGAACTATAACAACAGCTATAATGGGTAAGTAACATGCTATCAAGGCTCAACGCCTCCAGTATTTTAAGGCATAAATGCCTTTTATAGTATTTTAAGGCATTAATGCCTCCTACATTATTCTAAGGCATAAATGCCTCTTATAGAATTCTAAGGCATAAATGCCTCATAGCAACATTATAAGGCTTAGAACGCCTCATGCAATATTTTAGGCATAAACATCTCATACAGTGTCAAGGTTCAGTGACTCATACAGTGTTCAAGATGCAATATGCATGGAATAGTGCCTAGTATAACAATATGATAGATGTGGATATTGGAGGTTAATATGATAAGTGTTTGTGTGCTCATGAACACTTGTAAAACTTTACTCAACTTCGCTCTTTAGTTTTACTAAAGACGGGGAACTTATGATGGGTGTGGGGGCCTTTTTTGGCTAAGGCGGAGAAATTTTTTGTTGAAAACACTTGTAAAACTTCACTCGACTTCGCTCTTCAGATTTACTAAAGAGAGGGAACTTATGATTGGGTCGGGATTTTCAAAGCAGTTAGAAGGTTTCCCGAGCTGTTTTTGCATTTCCCAGGTAGTTTAGATGATTGCTGAGCAATATATGTGATCCCCCATCATAGAGAGGAAGAATAGTGCAGAGGGGTTGAATGACTAAGTATCATGATTGGCAGAGTGATGTGTTTATTTCCAGAGCAGTATATTCAATTTCAGAGTAGTATGTGTATTTCCTGAGCAGTATGTGTATTTCCAGGGCATATGTATGATTCCTGAGCATGATAGGAATGAATAGGGTAGTGTTGTTCAGTGATTAAGTATAGTGCTAGCGAAGCGGTTTATATGAAGTCCCAAGCAGTTAAGTTATTTCTAGAGTGGTATGTTCATTTTCATAGCAGTATGTTCATTTCTTGGGCAGTATATTCATTTCCAGAGCAGTACGTTCATTTCCTGAGTAGTATGTTATTTCCCGAGAAGTATGTTCATTTCCAAAGCAGTATATTCATTTCCAGAGAAGTGTGTTCATTTCTAGAGCAATATGTTCATTTCCCGAGCAATATGTTCATTTTCAGAGCAGTATGTTCATTTCCCGAGCAGTATGTTCATTTCCCAAGAAGTATTTTCATTTCCAGAGTAGTATATTCATTTCCAGAGCAGTATGTTCATTTCCCAAGAAGTATGTTCATTTCCCAAGAAGTATGTTCATTTCCCGAGCCATTTTCAGATGTCATGATTTTCTTTTGAATACGGTGAAATAAAGAGGGAAGGGGTATACCGGAGGATAGGAAGTAGCAATGGGAAGTTGAAGGTGGTTAGTTTAATATAACCATATTTTTTCTTGTATTTTATTTAAATCAATATGCGACAGGAGATATTTTGAATGGGAGCCAGAAAAATGGTTACCAAGGTAGCTTAGAAAAGGGAATTAAATTAAATTTACTTCATGGAGAAGGCGGTTGGTCCATCTGTTGGATCGAGAAGCGTCGCTAGAGGGGGGGGTGAATAGCGATCGTAAATCTTTTCTTTTTTGTTCGTTCAATACGCAAAGTAAGCACAGCGGAAAATAAATGAACACGTTTATTTTACTTGGTTCACAACCCAGCGGTTGCTACTCCAAGGCCCTATCGGTCCTAGACCGCGTACGGAGGGCAAAGCACTAAAACGTCTCCTCCTCGTTGGAGGTAGGAGACAACGATTACAAAAACCGAATACACGAGGATGAGGCAACAAGCCTACCTCACCTCGTTATGAAGATAAAAAACACAGAATATAATATCAAAAATATTACTTGAATCTGCTGCCGACGAAGAAGATCTGAGGTTGTCGTCGCGTCGGCGTTATGGCGATGAATTATTGATGATCTTTTGAGATGAATCCTCCCCTCCTTTTATAGACTTTAGCCTCTGAATTTGTCTCCTATTTCTTTGTAACGGATCATGAATTTTTCAAATTTTTTATCGCTGGCGGCCGCGCAAACGTTATCCGCTTTGACCTAGCGCAAAGTCGAATCGCCGCCATCACGATCGATGCCTCTCATCGATCGATCGATGATACCGATCGATGCATCTCATCACGATCGATAATACGATCGCCTAATGTCCAGCAATGATCACGATCGACCACTTCCCTGCAGTAAGAGATTAGCTCGGAAAATGATAAATACGACGGTTTCTAACCGTCCGATCTCAACCTAGACCTTCCACAGGAAGTCTTAGTCGAATCGTCGCCTACGGTCGTCCCCGTAAAGAGGACACGACCTTACAATCTCTCACTCACACGAGCTTACCTCGATAGTAGCTCTTGCTTCCGGCCTTCCACTCGATTCCTTCGGCTCCCTCCGAATTCACTCAAGTGTCGCCCGACCACCACGGCTTCCTCCGGGTGTCGCTAGCCTTCAGCTCCAGCTTTAGTACTTTTCTGCACACTTGATTTAGCTCGTGAGATAACAATATAAACTTAACTTTGTGTCTTTGCCATAATCAAAACACAGGTTCGATTATCTAGTGCCCCTGCACCAACACCATCTATAAAAGGGGACAGAGGAGGACGAAGCAGAGGATGGTTGTTTCTACGTTATTCGATACCTCAAAGAACTCCTTTTCACTTCTTCTACATTCTATTTGTGTTGTTGTTTTCTTCATTCTCTTACTGACTTGAGCATCAAAGTGGCAGCGCCAGGCAGTCAGTCCATATCTCATGTTCCTTCTTCAAGTAGCAGATCTAACTCTACTTCCATGATCCAAGATGATTCTAGGAGTAGATCTCTCTTTATCTCATTTCTAACCTTCTTTGGTATCAGATTTAGCAATCTACAAGAAGGGGGAGGGAGATCTCAGTAGGTCAAAGAAGTTAACACCATAACTCTCCATAAATGGCTTCTGCTCCTCTCAATCTTTACTGTACTACCTCCCACAAAAGGGCATCCCCCACCAAACTACTCCTTCATTTGAGGATCCATATCTTCCTCCTTTCCTTTTGAACACTCACAAAAATGAGGAGATCTATCTTTTTTGCTTAGATATCTTAACTGGAACTCCTTCAAAATCATCCCCAAATATATCCTCCTCCTTCATTTCTCTAGGTGCAGCTCGTTGTGAGATTTTATCCATTACAATAGCTACTACTTGCAGAAGGTCTTCCTTGCACATAGATCCCCACATCCTTCTACTAGTACCCCCTTGAGATGTACTAGTCACAAATTTCTCTTCCTCTACTTGCTCCTTTATTGTTCTACTAGTATTAACCATCACAACTTTTTGTTCAATTTCCCACAGGCAACACTAATTTGATGGTGTTCTCTTCTTCAACACACTCGGATCCCCTTCTCCTTTCTTAGGAATCCCTATTGGATCCTTGGATCTCATGCTTGAATGATAGATCTACCACCAAAAAGAACATTAATGGGGGGGTGACATTGCCAATGCGGCTGCTTCGACGCTCAAGTCAAGATCGAAAGAGTAAAGTAGTAGAATGTCATGAAGAAGAAGAAATGAAAAGAGATCTTTGTGTACTGAATAGCGAAGAAAAATTATCCCCTTCCTCTTTCTATCTCTGCACCTTTTATAGGAGATTTGCACTGCCTTTACTCTAAGATGAATTTACTTTAATACCCTCACCAACCTATTAAGATATAACCACTTTTCTCGCTTCCTTTTAAAGTGGCTCGCTCTATATCATCCATGTATCCCTTCTCTTTTCTTATTTATTAACCAAAAACAAACCATACAAAAAATTCAAATAGATAAACAATAGTAATAGAATATTTCCTTTCCATAATATTCTCTATTCAAAAGATTCCTTAACACCTCATTTCACTGTTCCCAATAATACCTATATCCCTCATCCCTATCCAATTCAAAAATAAAGATCTGGCCCTACTGTGCTCGGGAAAAACACAAGGTGCTCGGGAAATATACATGGTATACAAGAAAAACACATGGTGCTTGGGAAACATATACAATGCTCGGGAAACATATAAGGTGCTCGGACAATGACATTTCACAAAACTGAGTTCTAACACAACTACACTGTCTGGCCCTACTATGCTCATAAAATACATAGGGTGTTCAAAAAATACATATGGTTCTTGGGAAACATATAAGGTGCTTGACACTTACACTTCACAAAATTGAGTTCTGACTCAACTACACTGTATAGCTCTATTGTTTGTTGGTGCAGGGGCACTAGAAAATTGAACTTGAGTTTTGATAATGGAAAAGATTCAAAGTTAAGTTATATTATGGTCTTATATTTTGTGTTAATCTTGTAGGACTTAGTAAGTTTGTAGGATCAGATGCTAAGCAGAGAAGTCCAACAGGTCAGAGGACCAGGGATTTGGCAAAGGTAAGCTTCGTGTGAGGAGTGGTGGTAATGTCACATCGTGGGTATGGGGATAACCTTAGGTGTCGATCCGACTAAGGCTTCCGAAAGAATGTCGAAATTGAGATAGGACGATCAAAGACTATCATGATCATTGTTATTATATATCTTGTACTAATCTTGCGATGTAGATGACTGGATTGGAAACTCAAGCACTAGTCGACTGTAATGGAATCCAGTCAACTAGTAAAAGGACCAATTGACTGGAGTGTGCGGATTGGCCAAAAATGCCAAGATAATTTGGATTGGTCAAGAGCAATTCCACCTCAAGATAAGATCCAATTAAATAGGATCTAGATCTTGACCAAGTCAAGTTGCAATTCTATAAAAGTGGGGTTGGACACAAACCCTAGGCATGAAATTTCATTAAGTTCTCTTGCTCTCTAAACCTTGCCGTCGACAACTCTTCGTTCTACAATGCCACAACTCCGACCAAGCTTCTTTACTTAAATTTATATTTGTCCATATACCTTAAATTTGTTGGTTTCTTCTTGTGTACTTAATTGCTATAAGGAGCGGTAAGGTTGTTACCACTTCCTCTATCTTTTGTAAGCTCGTGTCTCTTACCTTCAATGAGGAAGAGATCTTTTAGTAGATTGCCCATCGAAAGCGATCAAGTATCATAGACCTTGGATTAGTAGCCATTCGACTATGAACCAAGTAAATACAAACATTTGCTTTTGTCTTTTATTTTCCGCTGCAATCTCACTTTGATTAACGTGTTTTATGAATGAAAGAAAGAAAAGTTTTTAATGCTATTCACCCCCCCCCCCACCCTCTAGCATTCTTTCTAATCCAACAATTGGTATCAGAGTGGGGGCACTCAAATTCGATGCAATCACTAGTTGAGCAACTTTATTTTTCTTTCATTTGTTTTTGTTGGTTTTTTTCTCTCCTGCACTACTAATCCAAGTCCTGGGACATATTTTTGTGTTCATACATTCAAGTATCAGAAGATTGAACTAACCATGGAGGAGCCTCCCACAAGGCCTAGAATTAAGGGGGAGAAAGGTAACAATTTAAAATTTAAATTTAAATGGCATATTATATGTTTCGAGTGCAGAGAAAGAGGACACTACAAAAATAAGTATCCCACTCGTAAAACTCGGACTGCACAACAGGCGGCAAAGGAGGAACCAATGCTAGGAGCTAGAGGAACAATGAGAACATCATGTGCTTCAGGTGCAGACGGTTCGGTCACTACAAAAATCGATGCCCAAAAAGAAAGAAAAAACTCATTGAATTAGAGGATGCGAGTAAGGTTAGTCAATTTAAAATTTTTGAAAACCCTATTTTTTAAAGGCATGATAATTTAGATGATAATAATTTTGATGTTAATTCTAGTGTTATTAATAATAATCAATTAAAATTACTAAGTGTAGTTCAATTAATAATGATTTAGATATTAATTCAATTAATAATAAATCAAAAAATTCAGATTTAATTATATTAAATAATAAAATTATTAGTAAAAAATATACTCAATTTAATTTGACCACTGATCAAATTAATCAAAAGTTTGATCAAATTTAGAATAATCAAAATCTATATATGAATAACCAAAACGTAGGTCAGAATTATCAAACACTAAATTTGATTAATCAAGATAATTCCAAATTCAAAAATTCAAAATCTAATTAAAAAAATTTGAAATCTAATTTAAAAAATTCAAATTCAAATTTGAAAAATTCAACCTCTATTTAAAAAATCTTAATACTAAGTTGAAAAATTCAAATTCAAATTTAAAAAATTCAAATCCTAATTTGAAAAATTCAAATCCCAAGTTGAAAAATTCAAATTCTAATTTGAAAAATTCAAAATCCAACTTAATTAAGAACTCAAAATTGGATAATCAAACTAATAAAATTATTTATAATAGAGTACCATTTGATTATACACAAATGAATAATTTTGTAGTTAAACCTTCAACTTCTAAAAATTCAACTCTTAAATATATAGACTTGGGTTACAAGTATAAGGTAACCAAAAATCAAGATCCTAAAATTTGTAAACTTAATTATCATAGAGTACCCTATAACAATGGAACAAATGAAATTTGATGATGTCCTCTTCTTCGGCCTACTTAGATCTCTTCCCTATCCTTCAAGAACTCCTTCTGAGTGCCTTGGATCCTGAAGTTGAGTGCTAGATCTGTCACTTCACAGGAGAGTGTGAACTCCTTCTAAGTGCCTTGGATCCCTAAGCTGAGTGCTAGATCTGTCACATCACAAGAGAGTGTGAGAGGTGGGACGGCTTCTTGGCGCAACTCCTCCGATGCTCAAGTCAGAAACGGAAGAATGGAGAAGTAGAATGTAGAAGAAGAAGTGAGAAAAGATCTTTGAAGAATCGAATAGTGAAGAAAAAAATCAACCCTTTTCTCCTTCCACCTCTGCCGCTTTTATAGAAGATTCATCCTGCCTCCTCTTGAAGTGAATTTACTTTAACGCTTCTGCCAACCTGTCAAGATGTAACCGCTTATCTCACTCCTTTTCAAAATAGCTCTCGGTATGCTCCCCACGTGTCCCTTATTTTTCCTATCAACCACTAATCAAATGAACAAATAAATAACATAATTTTTCATATCAACAATATTCTTTATTTACGAACTTCCGCATCACTTACTGTACTCGAAAATACCTGCATACCCTTCTCTGCTTAATTCAGAAAACACTCAAGGTCCATATGTACATCACTCAAAAAATTAAATCAACATACTGCTCGGAAATACACTGACTTCTCGAGAAATACAATAACCGCTCAGGAAATATACATACTGCTCGACGAATACATAGACTGACCAGAAAAACCCAACTCACCAATGCACTCTGAACTATCAACATTGGTCTTCGTACTGGGCACGGGAAATACCTATATCACTCGAGAATACACTGACTGCTCGAGAAATATATACATTGCTTGGGAATTGCATATATCAATCTGAAAATGCCTACACTGCTCTGTCAACACAACACCAAACCCTGAGGACAACTATTCTCTTCACCCTTACTCAGCTCGGGAATTATGTATACTACTCGAGAATCACATAAATTGCTCGGGAATTGTGTATATCAATCAAGAAATACCTACACTGCTCTATCAACACAGCACTCAGCCCTGAGAACAACTATTCTATTCACCGCTACTCATCTCGGGAATTGGATATACTGCCCGGGAAACATACTAATCGGGAATTACAGATATCAACTGGAAAACACATACTTCCCTGCCAATACAACACTTAGCTTTGAGTGTGACTACTCTGCTTACCCCTACCCAGCTCGGAAATTACATATACTGCTCGAGAATTACATACACTGCTTGGGAATTGCATATATCAATCAAGAAATACCTACAGTGTTCTATCAACACAACACTTATTTTTGAGCACAACTATTCTGTTCACACGTACTTAGCTCTGAAATTGCATATACTACCCAGGAAACATACTAACTGATCAGGAATTACATATATCAACTGGAAAACACACATATTGCCCTACTAATACAATAGTTAGCTCTGAGCACGACTATTCTATTCACCCCTACTCAGCTCGGGAATTGCATATACTACCCAAGAAACATACTAATCGATCGGGAATTACAGATATCAACAGGAAAACACACATACTACCCTACCAATACAATACTTAGCTTTGAGTGTGACTACTCTGCTCACCCCTACTCAGCTCGGGAAATGCATATACTGCTTGGAAAATACTTAAACTGCTCTGCCAACCTCACACCACTCTGAACACCATACTCCACCTTTGCCTACATGACTTGGAACATACATATATCGCTCGGGAAACATACCGACAGGTAGAGAATTACACTTGATACCTTTTGAAAAACATGCTAAGTATCTAACTGAAAATCCTGACCACATTCGCACTAGGCGCAAGGCCTCCAGCTTGTATGTTAGCAATTTATCTGACATTATAGTTGGCGTTATAGTTCCCAAGGGGGAATGTAATTACCATGACCATAGGTTGTTATATTAGGTGTAAAGCCTTGAGAAAATTTTACCTGCCATTATAGCTGGTGTTATAGTCCCTCTGGGAGAATGTAGTTACCTAGCCCATAGACTATTATATTAGGCGTAGAACCCTAAGAAAATTTTCCCTGCCATTATAGCTGCCGTTATAGTCCCTATGGAGGAATGTAGTTACCTAGCCCATAGGTTGTTATATTAGGTGTAAAACCTTGAGAAAATTTTACATCTTGATCCCCCATTGCAAGAGAAAATTTAATTAGCCTTTAGGCTCTTATATTAGGCACAAAAGCCTTAGAAAAAACTACTGCTCCCTACTAGAAATTTTTTTAAAGAAAATATTATTTCATTTTTTTTCTTCCACATACTACCATATTTACTTCTCTTCCTATTTTCTTTAAAGGGCGCGGCTTCACCTAACACTTTAACTTCAAACTTTACTCTCACAGAAAACCCTAACTTCCTTCGTCCTTGACACCTTCAAATTTTCTACGATAAGGCTCCCTCCATGGCTTCTTCTTCCAATGGTCCCTGGTATGAAACGACCCCCAACCAACTAACTCTCAACCATCCCTTCTTCCTCCACAAGCCCAAATACATCCTTGAGGGCTTCACCGCCATCATACCAACCCCCCATCAACAACCTCACCAATCCCCAATCGACACCAGTACTCTCTTCACGGGCCAACTTGAAGGAGGCCTCCACTTTCTTGTCCCGAAACCTCTCTTCGACATCTTGGTATAGTATTGCATCCCCATTAACCAATTAACACCTAACTCCATCCGCATCCTTATCGGAACCCTAATTGTTTTCCAACACCTCAAACATCCCCCCAAACACCCCATGTCTTCCATGGCTTTTACCAACTTAAAATGGCTGACACTGGCCAATTTTATTTCATGGCATGCCAAGATTACAAATTTCTCACCGACATGCCTACTTCTCACAAGTGCTGGAAAGATCTGTATTTCTACGTCCCTTTAGACCCTGTCCTCCAATTCTCTTTAACTTGGCGGACTGCTCTTCACTAACTCCCCGAGCTTAAAGTCATCAAATCCTATGTCAACTTCCCCACCATCGAACCTCTACTAAAAAAAAACATTTTAGCATTTCTTAAATCCTGCAAGAACCTATACTGTCCTATTACGGGTTGTCTCCTATCCCCTCTGTCGAAGCCCATCCCATAGGTGAATACTCCTTTCTTTATTGTATACTTACTACTTTTATCTTCAAATGTACACTAATATTTTTATTTTTGCAGAAGACATGATGCACACTGCTATTGTCAAAACCTTGGCAAAAAAATAGGAGAAGAAAAGAAAAAGAATCAGAGCAACTACCACCTCCACCTCTAGCCCAGGACCATCTTCATCAGTAATTACTCCTTTCCCTACTACTGCCTATTTTAATTACCTTTGTTCATTTCATGAAAATATTTCACAAAGAATTATATATACTTCTACATTATAGGTTCCCTTCGAACTCCCACAAGGCTATATCATAACTCTTGGAGAACCAAGGAAACTCTCCCTAATCCTAATAGATCCTACTCAACTTCCTCCTCCACCTGAACCAATCCAAAATCCTTTTCCCCTTTTCAACATCTTACTCCCTACAAAGCCCACCTCTTCACTTCCTCACAATCAATTACCTCCCTCTGATATACTTGCTCCCATTCCACATCCTGATCCTTCACCCACCCCGATTGTCCTTTCCTCATCTCCCTCCCCCACTTCTTCTACTGACAACATTCCTTTGGCTTCTCTATTTCCTAATAGACATCAACAACCTTTACCTCCCTCAAGCCCCATAACTCCTGAATTCACTAGATCCTCCCCTCTTGATCTTCTAGTACAGGTCGTATCAGACGCCTACCTACACCAACCATCCCCTTCTCCTCCTCAAGAACTCCCTATGTCTCCATCCAACCCTAATTCTCCTCCTATACCTCCTGTATCTTTACTTCCCTCTGAAACTCTAATTCCTTCTTCATATCCTACTCCACCGCAAACTGCCCTCCTCTTTACTAACTCTGACATTCCCATATTTTTACAAGAGCTCCAGCAGAGCCTCCAAATGGTATATTTCCTCCTTTTACTAACTTACTTTACTGCAAAAATATATTTCTCCTATCACTTTTACTTTGTTTATTTTGTAGAGAACCTCCAAGCTCTATAACATCAATCAATGGTACATTGAATATCAGATTTCCCAGTCTCAACCTTCTCTGACACAAAGAAATACCTCAGCTGCCTATCAGAACCCCTACACCCCCAACTTTTACTAAGGATCTTCAAACCAGCCCTATTGAAGCTTCCACTTCTTTAAAGGTATTACAGACCAGTCCTCCTGCATCTCCTAACCGAGATGAGAAAGAAAAGGCATTACAACAACAATTGTAAGAACTGCACTTCTAAATAAAAGTCTTGATTGTCGAGAGATCCGAATTACTATCAGAGAAAGAAAAAACCTCCATCCAACATGGGCCTGATTTGCATAAGGCCCAATGGGAAAGCTCTAGTAAGGGCACCACTATCAGGCTGCTCCGAGAACAAATAGAGTCCTACAAACAACAAGCAGCAGCATCCCAAGAAAAAATTTTGAACCTGACACAAAAGGAAAAAAGTCTGACACTTCTAATCGGGCCAGTGTTTTCATCCTTTAGAAGAACTTATCGATGCCTTCAATGCCCTAAAAGAGAGAACTGATAACAGTATGGCTGATTTTCATTTCCATTTTTCCATATTGATGAAACACTTTCAAAAACTATCGGAGTTCGCCAATGAACAAACTCGTCGAGCTGCCCAACTCGATAGGAAACTATCCAATCTATAGGAAACCGAGGACGAACATTGGGCGCCTCATAAAACCCAACTCTTAACCAAAATGGCGGCTTGATATGAAAGATATTTTTGAAGAGGTTTTGAAGGAGCTCTGCAAGCAGCTAATGATAAAGGCCTCCTCTCCTCCAAATAACCCGAGATCCTTTTAGACATAGGGGCTTCTTTTGTTAAATTCCCATCAGAGGCTTCAACATTGAGTTGGACACTGACTGAAAATCACGAGACTGGAACCCTTATTTCTGTAATAAACAAGTACTTATACTGAATACTTAACATTCTACAATGGATGTTTAATTTTTATTCTAAATTATCATTTGTGAATCTGTGTTGTGCACATTCAATGTAACTGTTTCTACGAAATTTCATATTACCCATTTCTGTAATGAATGTCTATTTTCAAATCTATGCCATTAATACTCTAAACATATTCTATATAAATCCATTCTTTATCCATACACCATATCTTCTACAGGACCTGTAACATAATCTGAACAAACTTATACATCTCCTGTTTACTTTACCCATATTGTCACCCATAACTGCCAACATTAAAGATAAACATAGGTCTGCTATTTACCCATTATTTTCAACCTAATAAAATAATTTCATATGATTAAATAATTCCATTCCTTTAAGTATAAGAGGGAGAAGTTGTTATTTCCTTCCTTTTCCCCCCATCTCTTCACTATAAATACAGAAGCAATCCTCACTGCTCTTCACTCTATAACCTCAAGAAAATGCATACTATTTCATCAATCTCTCGTCCATGGTTTTTATCCACCCATTCCAAAGTGATAGGAGAGCAATGTTGATCCCTATCCTCCCGATTGCAACTTCCAATAGGCTTTCACATAATCGCAGTCACCTCTATCGAGTGTCACCATTTCATACTTACAAATCATCCCCTCAGTCTTTTTATTTCACTGTCTTTTCCAAATAAAATTATCAGAAATCGATATCTTCTATGTCCAGGCTCGGTCAGATTTTCAATTTCTAACTTCTATACCCTCCTCTCACAAGGGATGGAAAGAGCACTACTTCTTTGTGCATTCTCC
Source organism: Wurfbainia villosa (assembly GCA_025175895.1). Lineage (NCBI taxonomy): Eukaryota > Viridiplantae > Streptophyta > Magnoliopsida > Zingiberales > Zingiberaceae > Wurfbainia > Wurfbainia villosa. The sequence continues at coordinate 26,297,581 of CM046000.1, read as the reverse complement.
ATCTTCATTCCCTTTTCCCTCCATTTGGTTGACTACTCTCCCCCCTCGTCCTTCTCTAGGCCATTACCAAGAGAACCCTGATTATCAGTTGATTATCTTGTCATTACCAGAAGGACAATTCAATATAAATCATCTACTCACAAAAGTAGCACTTACCTCTATCAGACTGAACTACCCCCTACATTCGATTGACATGCTCAGTAACCATTTTCCTTATCCTGATTCCTATGTGTTTACATAACATATATGAGTTCTTACATTTTTTTCCCCTCTTCTAGAATCACTTCTACTACAAGCCTCCGACAATGTTCAACAACCTTCTCGCATAAACCCCATTCAACTTCACCCTCGTAACTCAACACCTTCCCTTCAACCTCCACTTTTATGTCAAACCCCAAAAAGCCTTCTTTCTTCCCCCTCAGCTCAAGATCTACTAGATTCCCTTCTATCTAGCATTAACGAGGTTAGTATACAGTTTCTTATATTATTTTTACTTGATACTGATACTTACCTCTGTAGGGTATCACAAGTATAACTCATCTAAACAACCAATGGATCCAATATACTACTACCCTAAAGAAAGAATTACAAGAATGTCAGGCTCGCGAGTTATCTCTACAGCATGCTTATCAAAGACTTGAAAGAGAAATCCAAGCCTCCTATATACAGGCTCAAGGTGACCGAGTAGTGCTTTCAGCCATCCATTTTCAAACATCTTACTTACAAAATACTTTTAATATTTTAAGAACCTGACCACCCTCCAAAGAAGGAACAAGCACCATACAAGAAACATTTGAGACTTCTACTGCAATTAACGACATGTTCCTAGATTGGGGTTTTGCTTTTTTACAATGGGGCTTCCAAGACTGCATCAATCAATTTCAAGGAACATGCTATCCTCCTCCCAGGCACTCTACCAATTTTTTAGACTTAGGCAATACCATTGATCGCACCCCACCTGATTTACTATCTTTTTCTTTCTCATCTAATACTGAGAAAATATAATCATTTGTATTCAATGCAACACATGGAATACAGTATACTACTTAGTCTACATTATATTATTCTAAAGGAGAAAAAACATAAATTCTATAGCATTCATCCACTAAAGTGAGGACGTAAATAATACACATTCCATGGTCTTACTAAAAGTCTTCCTCGAGCATCCTTCAAGTAATAAGCTCTAATCCCCACTCGATTGTCCACCTGGAAGGGTCCTTCCCATTTAGGTCCCAGCTTACCTTTACATCCCTCGGGTAGTACTTTTCGCAATACTAAGTCTCCTACCTGAAAAGCACGTGGTATTACCTTTTTATTATAAGCTTTCATCACTTGTGACCTATACCTTTCAGCATGATATAAAGAAGCATCTCTTTTCTCCTGAATTAACTCTAACTCCATATGCTGAGCCACTCCATTATCGCTTGGGATATAAGCGATCACCCGGGTAGACTCCATTCCGACTTCCACAGGCAACACTACCTCTGAAACATATACCATACTAAAAGGGGTCGCTCTTGTAGCTCTCCTAGGAGTGGTTCGGAAGGACCACAGTATACTAGGCAACTCTTCGACCCAGTGATGTGTACGGGTGCGTCCTCAAATCGTGCGACGGATACCGTCATGGACTCAGTGTGCGCTCGTGCTCAACGTCTGCAAGTGCACGGATGTCATCAAGTAATAAAGATTATCGATTCCACAGGGACTGGGATTCGAGTACCAATACACTAAGTGGTTGTGATTGTTCGGATGTGATCTCTAAGAGAGAGTCGGTTGGTGAGGACTATCGGTGGACACTACTCTATGCAGTGTCACACGGAGAAGGAAAAGAGGGTGTTAGGGTCTTAAAAGGAAATCCTAGGACTTTGGTTTCACTTGTGTACCACAGAACAATGTTGTCAATTGGCGTCGTCTAAACGTCTACTTATGGTTTTGGGGAAGGAACATCATACAATCTCCCGCAGAGCCGCCGCATTCACCGGGAGCTATCCTCAGCCAAAAGGACAGGATAGAGGGTACGAGGATGACAAATCAATCCTTGCAATGGACAATATCCAATTCCACCGCTCCCTTCTCCCCGCAGTTACGGGAGGTCAGGTTTACCCCCAGGTTCCTTGATCAAACCTCCTAAATCTAGATTGCGAGGGCTGTCACCACCTCGTATCGCCTAAGCACAGCGGAAAGAAAGCCAAATACACGTAGGTATAATAAAGAGCAACTACCAATTGTCAAATTAATCTTATGGCCAGAATTTAATGTGAACCAACATTGTCCATCTACACAAGCTACTCCCTAATCCTAGAATTGAAAGTTCTAATCCATAATCACGGAGGAAGAATCACAAAACTGTTGGAAAGTATACTGAAAGCCTAGCTCTTTTGTATGAACATTTTATTTTGAAATAAGAATCACATGATCATTGTTTGCACTTTATATTTATTATATGTGTGCATATTGTCTAATACTTTACATTGTAGATAACATGGTGCTTGGTGTGGCACGGAAGATCATGTTATCAGTCCCTTATAGAATATAAGTAGAGGCTCACAACCAAGATGGTTTTGGACAAACTGTTGGATCGAAAGTGTCGCTAGAGGGGGGGGGTGAATAGCGATACGGTGTCGTTAAAAAAAACTTTTGCAATAAGTAAAAAGCAAGTAGAGAGTGCACAGCGGAAATATAAAGTAGACAAGATATTTTTACGTGGTTCACAATCTTTCGATTGCTAATCCACGGCCCTAGTGATCCTTGATCACGTACGGAGGGCAATTCACTAAAACCACTCCTCCTCGTTGGAAGTAGGAGCAACGATCACAAAAAGAAATCAAGGCAAAGGGACACTCCCCCTTTCCTTGTTACGATTAAAGCACAAAGACAATTTAAAAAAGTAGAACTTAAATAAATATACCGACAACTCTTATAAGTAGAAGATGTAGCTTTCGTTGTCGGCGGCACTTCGTCGTAGCAAATGTGAGTAGTAGTAGCGGCGTTACAACGGCGTGTTGAGAGCTCTTGATTTCTTATCTTTTGCTTGGCGTGAACATGTCTATTTATGGATATTGATCTATGAATTTAGACATAGGTAGTGTCCAAGGTGAGGTTCTTATCCCCCAAGTCTTGCTCATCCACATCCTTTGCGCCAACTCAAGGATGGGGTGCTTCATCCAACCACCTTGTGCCACAACTCAAGGATGAGGTGCTCATCCAACCACCTTGTGCCACCTCAAGGAGGCCTTCACGCCAACTTGTTGGAGCCATCCAACTTGTGCCACATCATGGGAGCCAACCATCTTGTGCCACAACTCAAGGATGAGGTGCTCATCCAACCACCTTGTGCCACCTCAAGGAGGCCTTCACGCCAACTTGTTGGAGCCATCCAACTTGTGCCACATCATGGGAGCCAACCATCTTGTGCCAACTCTCCTCATTTTGGGCGTCCAAGCTTGATGATGGTTTGGATGTCCACCTTGATGCCACATCACCCTTTGTACCAAAACACGAGTCAAGTCCAAATTCACCCCCTTGAAATTCGAGCTCGTCTCGAGGCTGGAACTAGACCAGATTAGCTGTAGTAGACTAGACGATCGTCAAAGGGTTTTGGATCAGCAAGTTAGCTTAAAATATAAAGTACGATGGTTCTAACCAACCGATCTCGACCTAGACCTTCCATTGGAGGTATTGGGCCTGATCTACGCTTAACGCCCTTGCTTCGCTTTCACGAGCTTACCTTGTAGCCTCGCTTCGGTCTTCACCCGAGTACCTCGGCTTCCTCCGAAATCCTCTGGCGTTGCCCACCACCTCGGTTCCCACCGGTGTCGAACCTTCCGCTCAACTTTAGCATTTCTGCACACTTAATTGAGCTCGTAAGATAACAAATATACCCTTAACTATTGAGCCTTTTGCCATAATCAAAATACCGGTTCGACTTTGGTGCCCACTGCACCAACAATCTCCCCCTTTTTGATTCATGGCAAACCGACACAAAAGTTAAGGAAAAATTAAGCTAGCATAATGATTAAGCATGAATGAGCTAGCATAAAGATTAAATATGAATGAGCTAGCATAAAGATTAAATATGAATGAGCTAGCATAATGATTAAATATGAATGAGCTAGCATAATGATTAAATATGAATGAGAAATATTATTGTTTCAAGTTCTCCCCTTTGAGGTAACCTCCCCCTTGACCGAAGGTGAGTTCTTGAAAAATAATTTTTACTCCCCCTTAATATTTGCTTAAGTAATCGGAATTACTTAATATAAAAGGTAATAATTTTGTTTACTTTCTTCCACTTTAATTTTGGTTAATTTTGGTTACTTTTGTGACTTTCTCCCCCTTTTGCCTTAACTCAAAAAGTTTGTAAATATATTTTAGGGTTTGTAAGTCCAAGCAAGTTCCCAATATATATATATATATATATATATATATATATATTTTTTTTAAAATAATAATAAGCTTGAAAATATGTTCATCTAAAATGTACAACTCCGGTTGGACTTGATTGATATAGAATGATCAATAAGTCTTGAAGGAGTTGATTAATTTTAAATAATTATACTCCATGGTTCATATCGATGCACTGAATCTACATCTGGAACCAGGAGTAAGGTCCTAACATCTCACGCCCGTCTACGTGGCTAAGTACACAAACACATTAGTCCTATGTGTTGTGAGATGTGTTGGCTCCTTAAATCTATTGGTATATGATTTCTAAGGTGAGACTTAGGCTAATTTCATAAAAAGAAGCAAAAATAGAGTACATATATAGAAAAATTTAAATCCTACTCTATTACGCACATACCTAACTTTCGTCTTAATAAACTAAATTCGGCTTCGGGTAGTGGTTTGGTGAAGATGTCCGCTAGGTTTGATTTGGACTCAACATACTCTAGTTGTATAGTTCCATTAGTTACATGTTCCCTAATGAAGTGGTGTTTAACTTCTATATGTTTTGTCCTAGAATGACATATTGGATTTTTAGTTAAGTTAATTGAACTGATGTTATCTATGTAGGTTTTAATGTTGTTAAAGATTAAGCTAAAGTCTTGGAGAGTGTGCTTCATCCACAGGAGCTGAGAGACACACTCACCCATCGCAACGTATTCGGCTTCGGTGGTAGATAAGGCAACGCAATCTTTGCTTCCTCTTGCACTAACTCACTAGACTCGAGCCGTGGATTTGACAACAACCACTCGTGCTCTTTCTATCGAGTTTACGACCGGCATAGTCGGAGTCGGAGTAGCCGATTAGATTAAACTCGGTAGATCTAGGGTACCAAATACCTACGTTTAGCGTGCCCTTTAGATATCTAAGGATACGCTTGACTAGGGTTAGGTGAGACTCCTTGGCACAGGTTTGTAACCTTGCGCACATACTTACCGCGAATAAAATGTCGGGTCGGCTCGCGGTTAAGTATAGGAGACTTCCTATTGCGCTCCTATAGTATTTTAGGTCAACGGGTTTTCCTTCTACATCTTCGTTTATATTAACATTAGTTGCTATAGGTGTATTAATTATTTTAGCATCTTGCATTCCAAATCGATTTATTAAGTCCTTAGTATATTTTTGTTGATGTAAATATATTCCATCTTTAGTTTGTTTAATTTGTAAACCTAAGAAGAAACTTAACTCTCCTACTAAATTCATTTCAAATTCACTTTCCATAAGTGAGATGAATTCGTTTAGAAGGATCGAGTTGGTAGTTCCAAAAATTATATCATCTACATAGATTTGGGCTATAAAGATTTCTTTTCCTACGGTTTTTACGAATAAGGTTGGGTCGACTAAACCTTGGTTGAATCCTTTGGACTTAAGATAGATCGAAAGCCTTTCGTACCAAGCTCTTGGGGCTTGTTTGAGTCCATATAGGGCTTTCTTAAGTCTAAGGACATGGTCAGGTTTATCTAGATTTTCGAATCCGAGAGGTTGACTGACGTAAACTTCTTCCTTAATGTATCCATTCAAAAATGCTGACTTGACATCCATTTGAAACAATTTAAAACCTCGATGTGCAGCATATGCTAACAACATTCGGATGGACTCTAGTCTTGCTACGGGGGCGTAGGTCTCATCGTAATCTAAACCTTCGACTTGACTAAACCCTTTTGCGACTAACCTAGCTTTATTTCTAACTACTTCACCCTTATCATCAAGTTTATTTCGAAATACCCACCTTGTTCCAATAATTGATTTTTCTTTAGGTGGTGGTACTAATTCCCAGACTTCATTTCTAGTGAATTGAGCTAGCTCTTCTTGCATAGCAATAATCCAGTCTGGATCAAGAAGTGCTTGTTCAATAGTTTTGGGTTCGATTTTGGAAATTAACGAGATTTGACTAAGGTTTCGATATGAAGCTCTAGTTCGAACCCCTAAATTTGGATCACCAATAACTTGATTGATAGGATGACTTGGGTTAGGTTCATCTATCACTTGGTCGATAGGATGACTTGGGTTAGGACGAGATTCAAGTTCAAGATCGTAGTCGGGTTTGCTATAAGTTGATTTGCTAGTTGGTTTTGTTAAGGATTGAACGGGTTCGGAAAACTATATTAATGGTTTCTTCGACTCTAAGAGTGTCGTGATTGTATACCCTATAAGCTCTACTGGTGGTTGAGTATCCTAGAAAGGTTCCAGTAGAGGTTTTGGATTTGAATTTCCCTAGGTAATCCTTAGTGTTTAAGATATGTACCTTGCATCCAAATACCCTAAAGTATTTGATGTTCGGTATTTTATCGTGATAAATCTCGCATTTAGGACTTTTGGTGCCTCTTTACCATAAGGATCCTATTTTGGACATAGCAAGTCGTACTAAATTACCCTCGCCAAAATCTATCTGCAGTAGGTTATACTGCTTAACATTGTCCTAGCGGCTTCTTGTAGGGTTCTATTTTTCCGCTCGACTAACCCATTTTGTTGTGGGGTTCTAGGACATGAAAACTCATGGTGGTATCCGCTTAGGTTACGTAAATCAGAACCCGTGGTTTTCGAATTCACCACCATGATCGCTTCTAAGTCTTTTTAATCTTAAGGTTCTTTTGATTTTCGATTAACCTACAAAGATTGATTAGTTGGTCTAGGTATCATTTTTATGTTTGATAAACCTAACCTAAGTAAATCTAGAATAGTCGCCAATTATGACTAAGCAAAATTGACTACCATTGAGTGACTTAGCTCCATGTGAATCAAATAGATCCATGTGTAGGAGCTCAAGAACACTTTTGGTCTGCTCTGATTAGTTAATTGATGTTGTGTCCTAGATTGTTTACCTTGTTGACAAGCATTACATATTTTATTATCCAAGTTGTTTAGTTTAGGCAAACCTATAACCAAGCCACTGACTCATCTTGTGGACAAGTCTTAAAAGCAGTGTCCTAGTCTTGTGCCATAACCAAGATTCTCTCTTCTGTGTCATAAGACACTTGGTTGAGGAGTTGGGTAAATTTATTGTGTAGATGTTGCTATTCCTAGTTCCTTTAAGTATTATTTTAGATGTTGCATTTATCTTGATTACGATTCATTTTCTAGAAATATGACCTTATAATTGTTATCACACAATTGGCTTACACTAAGTAAATTATATTGAAAGTTTTCTACTAATAAGACATTTTGAATTGTAAAGTTAGAGTTGAGCTCAATATCACCCGATCCGATGATTTTGAGCTTGCCGCTTATTTCAAGGCTACCGATCCTTGTCGCTTGAATCGTGAATCAAAATTTGAGTTGATCCCCGGTCATGTGTCGAGTAACCACCGCCCAACATCCATTGATCCTACATATAAGGTAGTTGGATCGGATATTGGAATTACTAAAGGGTTGTTTGTAAGTTTTAACCTAAATCATCTCACCAATATCTACATGATCAAAACATGTTATTCCTATGTGTTATTGTGAGATGACTTTCAATTTTACTTGATTAATTTTAATGAATTTAAATTAACCAACATTAGGTTAGATTCGATTTAGTCTAAGCTCATCAAGTAATCTTTTCAAGAGATTAGCTGTGTCGTGGCGAGGCACAGAGGCCTTCTTTGATCGGAACAACGACCACTTCCTTAGACAAAGCTAATTTCAAGAAATTGATAACTCGACTTACTTGAGACTACATCTTGGTCTAACTAGTTATTTTTGAAAAGAGGCTCCCCGAGGCTCAATCTTTCGTGAGGATTTTAGTTGATTATGAGTCCTATCTAACCATTCTAAAAATAAAGGAAAAACTAAGCATGCAATTTCTAAGACTTAACAAAATACATTTTGTATTGGCTCTCGACCATTGAATCGAGTGGGTCTATTCACATAGTGAATTTGGTCCTTGGGAACCCAATACATGTTAGATCCTAAAGTTGAAATCAAAGTGATCTTAGGGACCCATGCTTGGACATTTTTCTTATGTTGGTTTACTATAGACATATATGACTTATTGGTTGTATTTGAGTTAAACCCGAGTCCGCCTTGTTGTACACGGCCCTTGTGATCCAAGTAAGAGGTCAAGTCCCTTGATCCCAAAGTGAACCTTTCCAACGTGTTCTAAGGTCTTCGACTTGTGTTTTCAAAAGCGAGTTCTCAACTTCAAGCTTTTCAACTTGAGTGAGTCCTCCTCTTGAATACAAGTAGTCGAAGAGGTTAGGAGACTCATGTTTGAGGAGGTTAACCTCCTCAATTAGGGTCTCGACCTTGGACTCCTGACTTAGCTAGTTTCTTATTTAAAAATTTAATTGCACCATACAAAGTATTAAGTAACGACCGACTTACCCTTAATGATTCTTTGAACCGGATACGGATCCGTGGTTTGTCTTGAATGGAAGCTCATCATCGGATTCGACTCGGACTCTTCTTCGGTTTCGAGTCGCGCTCGGTCGGCCCATTAGAGCTTGATATCGCCTTCTTCCTCCGACAACCTCCCAAGTAGCATTTAGCGCTTGGTCTTTGATGCTATTCTTTAGCTTTGGGCACTGGACTTGATGTGACCGAACTCGCTGCACTCATAGCATCTAAAATTAGAAGTATTTGAATTAGATTTAGGCTTACCTTGAGTTGTTGGTCGCTTTCGCCTCTTGATCATCTTCCTAACTAGATTGACTAGTTCGGATTCTATTTCGAGTCTACTTCCGATTCTGACTCGCCTTCTTCCTTCGGGGTGGCTTGCTTATGGCTTCTTCTTCTTGGAACCCGCAACTAACGCAATACTCTTCTCGGCCCGACCACGTTAGTTTGCTCATGTAATTCAAGTTCAAAACAATTGCCTAACCTAATTTTAGAAAGGTCCTTGGAGACCTTGTAGGCATCGACCATGGATGCCCACAAGGTGGTCCTAGGAAACGAGTTAAGAGAATACCGATAAGGTCGCGATTCTCGACCTTTGTCCGATGGCATGGAGTTGGTTGACGATGTCTTGGATACGAGCATGTAGTTGAGTTGCGGTCTCGCTTTCCTGCATTTTCAAGTTATACAATTTATTCAAAAGTAAATCTCTTTTACATACCTTCGTGTCGCCGGTGCCTTCGTAGTTCCACTAGCTTGGTCCATAAGTCCTTTGCACTAATGAAGGGGCCGACGCGTGAGCTCTTCCTTGGACAACCCACATTGCAAGATTTGAGTTGTTGGCATCGCTTCTACTTGTTTTTTCATGGAATTTGACCATTGATCGTAACCCAAAGATTCACCATCTTCATTAATAGGAAGTGTGAAACCGGTTTGATTACGATATCCACATCTCGATTTGGGTTTTAAGAAAGCATTCCATCCGACCCTTCCAATAACGAAAGTCATTACTGCTGTAAACGGGGGTCGGGCAGTGCTAAACCCTTCGAGATGGGCCATTTAAAAACAAGAAGAAGAACGACTTTAAAAGAATCTTGCAAAACACACACGAAGAATATTCCAAGACTTTCGCCTTGGATTAGTAGTGCAGAAGTAAAAAATATATATAAAATGTAACTTGCAAAAAGAAATAAACAATCAAATGCGAATGTCGCTGAAGTTCCGAGGACAACCTTACTCGGATCTAACCCAAGGACAACCTTATCCGGATCCTAAAGCCTCTAATGCAATTCTATATGTAGGAGAAGATAAGCAAGTGAAATAATTATACGAAAACAGAAATAAATAAATAAAAATCTGTGAAAAAAGAAAACAAAGCTAGATTGGTGGTTTCACGGAATCTTAGCGCCTGCTCGATACCAATTGTTGGATCGATAGTGTCGCTATAGGGGGGGGTGAATAGCGATACGGTGTCGTTAACAAAAACTTTTGCAATAAGTAAAAAGCAAGTAGAGAGTGCACAGCGGAAATATAAAGTAGACAAGATATTTTTATGTGGTTCACAATCTTTCGATTGCTAATCCACGGCCCTAGTGATCCTTGATCACGTACGGAGGGCAATTCACTAAAACCACTCCTCCTCGTTGGAAGTAGGAGCAACGATCACAAAAGAAATCAAGGCAAAGGACACTCCCTTTCCTTGTTACGATTAAAGCACAAAGACAATTTAAAGAAGTAGAACTTAAATAAATATACCGACAACTCTTATAAGTAGAAGATGTAGCTTTCGTTGTCGGCGGCACTTCGTCGTAGCAAATGTGAGTAGTAGTAGCTACATTACCGTGCGTGTTGAGAGCTCTTGATTTCTTATATATTTTGCTTGGCGTGAACATGTCTATTTATGGATATTGATCTATGAATTTAGACATAGGTAGTGTCCAAGGTGAGGTTCTTATCCCCCAAGTCTTGCTCATCCACATCCTTTGCGCCAACTCAAGGATGGGGTGCTTCATCCAACCACCTTGTGCCACAACTCAAGGATGAGGTGCTCATCCAACCACCTTGTGCCACCTCAAGGAGGCCTTCACGCCAACTTGTTGGAGCCATCCAACTTGTGCCACATCATGGGAGCCAACCATCTTGTGCCAACTCTCCTCATTTTGGGCGTCCAAGCTTGATGGTGGTTTGCCAACCATCTTGTGCCAACTCACCTCATTTTGGGCGTCCAACTTGATGATGGTTTTGGATGTTCACCTTGATGCCACATCACCCTTTGTACCAAAACACGAGTCAAGTCCAAATTCACCCCCTTGAAATTCGAGCTCTTCTCGAGGCTGGAACTAGACCAGCAGTACAAGTTAGCTTAAAATATAAAGTACGATGGTTCTAACCAACTGATCTCGACCTAGACCTTCCATTGGAGGTATTGGGTCGGATCTACGCTTAACGTCCTTACTTCGCTTTCACACGAGCTTACCTTGTAGCCTCGCTTCCGGTCTTCACCCGAGTACCTCGGCTTCCTCCGAAATCCCTCTGGCGTTGCCCGACCACCTCGGTTCCCACCGGGTGTCGCAGACCTTCCGCTCAACTTTAGCATTTCTGCACACTTAATTGAGCTCGTAAGATAACAAATATACCCTTAACTATTGAGCCTTTTGCCATAATCAAAATACCGGTTCGACTTTGGTGCCCACTGCACCAACAGATTCAACAACAACAAATGATCGAGGTAGTGATGGGTATCAAAACTTGGTAGGCATTTTCGAGTTGATTCGATTAAGATCTTATCTAATCGTAAATGTGTATCATATATGCATTAAGGCCTTTATTACCCTACACTATCATGCATCACATACATACAAGCAAAATATACTAGCATGCATCATATACATACAAGCAAAATATCCTAGCATGCATCATATACATACAAGCAAAATTTACTAGCATGCATCACATACATACAAGCAAAAACAAATATATATATATATATATATATATATATATATATATATATATATATATATATATATATATATATATATATATATATATATATATATATATATATATATATATATATATATATCAACATATATATATATATAAATAAATATATATATATATATAAATAAATTTTGATGAGGTCATGTCTCTACTACGATCTTCTCAAGCCAATGAGAACCTAGGGTTAGCGGCTTCTCCAAGCACCTCCTTTGACCACCATGTGTCGTCTGCACCCTCCTCGTAACTCCGACTACTAGTGGACCTTCCACCGCTCTATTTTTGTACATTACAAACATGAAACTCGAGTTACATTCAAGTCTATAACTATTTACAACTGGAATATTAAAAGAGATAATACTTCGTTCAGTTACGTATTGCTGATCTGGAACCACGGTCTTCAGTCCACGGTAACATAACTCCCTAATTACAACACATTCATCCAATTACATTGGGTTTCTTGGGCCATGACCATCACAGTATTATACATAATTCTAAATTATATATTTTACAGAAATTTCTATAATTTTTCCAATTTTTTTTTTCAATTTTATGAGTCACATCTCCGTAACGGTCCCGCTAAGCGATTTCCGGGCGTGATCGCGGGACAATGCCCATTTCGGGGTTAGAGGAAGCGCACCTACTCGCAAAATGAACCTTGCGAGTGTCTCATCTTGATCTTACAGTCACTTAAGTCATTGTCCCAAAAACCTAAAGCGAGAATTCGCCATTTCGGAGAGTTTTTCTCGGTGGTTGAAGCCTACAAGTGTCCCAACACTTGTTGCTTCGACTCTTCGAGAAAAACACCCAAAAAATCTATAAAAATAGGAAATTTACAAAAACTTATAGATCTGTAATTTTTTATATCTAATACAAAAAATTACAAAACTAAACACATACATGCTTCGCACGTGGCTTTGATACCACTATTAGACTATCCAAGATGCAAAAACCGCTTTTTGCGTTGCGGAAACCCCGAAAGTCGGCCATGGATCCATGCGAAGATAAACAAAACTACATGTACGTGTTTAAAAACCTTAGATCTACTCTATATCTACATGTTAAAAATTTTACCCTTGATGCGATGCCCTTCGCTTATCCCTCTCGTCCAAACGGCTTGTCGGAACTCGAGAGTGTCAAGTGTACACTCCTCTATTGGTATACACAAAAGCAATAGGTGGAGAAAAGCAACCTAGAGTGTGCTAGCACCCCTTAGAGGCTCACGGCAAGATTAGGAAGAGAGAGCTTGAGAGAAGAGAGGAGGAAGAAGATGAAATTACACGACTTAACTTCACACTTTCATAACCCACTATAAGGGGGTTACATGCATACATGTAACTCCAAGAGCCAATGGCTCTTGGTCTCTCTCATGAGGTGGCACCCCATGATGAGTCCATGATGATGTGGAACATCATCATTGGCTAGACCCCATGCCAAGTCACCATGACATGGCAATTGGTCAAGTCAAAATTGACCATTCATCTTCCCTCTCAAGTCAAGTCAAACATGACCTCTTATCTCCCATGGTTGATCAAATTCAACCATTTGATTCAAGTCAATTTCATTTAATGAATCTCTATTCATTATTTTAAATTGACTCAATGAATCAAATCTAAATTAGACTCATTCAACACTTGAATCAAATTGAGACTAACTCAATTAGTTTAATTTGGATTACCCTTAATTCAATTTGGTTCATCCCTTGAACCAAATCCTCATGGTTCATCATATAAACCTAATCTCCATTTAATTGCCCTTTGTGTGTGACCCTATAGGTTCTTGTAACATTGGCAATGCTCCTAAACCAATTTAGGAACATAAGCAATGAGTGGTATCTAGCAACACATCATTGCTATCCAAGTTACAAGAATATTGAGATCCAACATCACCTTTGTGACTACTAATTGTGACTCTCACAATATGTGACAATATCCCTCTATCCTTGACATTTAGATTGACAAATTGAGGCATAGACCGTGTCATCCTCGGTGCAATCTATATCTTGAACTCTAAGTAGACTCACTCTAATCAAATAAGATCAATATCTCATATTGACTCATTTGGGCATGGTCATGCACTTCGTGGTCTCACTCTATCAAGAATAACGATGTCACTCCTGTCATATAGGAGGGATAGATCCCATCTACATCACTCACATCCCTCCGCATAATTTGTTACATACCTAGTAATCGCCTTTATAGTCCACCCATTTACGGGTGACATTTGACGAAGCCAAAGTATGCAACTCCTTATGTAGGGAACCATGGTGACTTCAGGTCCAAGGACTAATAGTCACATGAGAAAGTATATGACACTCATATAACGATCCATGATACTTTCTCATGATGGGTCATTCAGTATACATTCTCCAATGCATACCCATGTGTCAACTTGATATCACATATCCATGACTTGTGAGATCAAGTCATCCAGTTGACCTACATGCTAGTCTCTTCGCATTAACAATGTCCCTGAATGTTAATACTTGACTAGGAATGATTAAGAGTAGTGTTCTCTATATCATCTCATTATCGATTCAACCAATCGATTGATATATATAAGAACCTTCTACTCAAGGTTGTTATTATACTTAGTTATTTGGCACCAATACAAGTAAGTATAATAATCATGCCTTTATAAATAGGAATATGATACAACAAGTCCATACAACAATCATCACATGATTGGATCTAGGGCTTTCTCTAACACTTTCGTGGTCTTCTCTCCAGCGTTGAAGTGCAAAGCGTGTACCTCCAGCGACATTTCTCCTCCCCGTTGCGAGTTTTTAAAGGTTTTTAGGGCTTCAGTGTGCCGTCCTAGCCATCGTGCCTCCCCCCTATGGTTTTGGCGAAGACAACCTTATATAGACACCAACTCGGACCGCAGTAAAATCCGAACAAAGCCCTAGTCGCGCAAATCTGACGAGCTACCACACGACTGTGTGTTTCCACATTGCCAAGCCGTGTGCGGCCCCGGGGTGGCTGATCTCACCCATTAGACACGGCCGTGTGTAGCCACATGCTCTGCCATGTCCCACTCTGCATCTAGCTGCAAAATGTCCTTCTTTTTGCTCCGAAAGTGTGCCTTTTCACCCGAAATGCTAACCTAGACACAAAAGTACAAAGAGCAGACCTCCAAACTAGAAAATAAGAAATGCGTACAAAATAGAGTAACATATGCATGACACTAACATAACATATAGTAAGATGTGAGCGAAAACTACTCCTAAAACCCTATATGTTTCGCTCACATCAAGGCCTGACAATTAGCACGACAAGAAGGTGCCCTAAAAAGCACCGAAGACTCGCAACGGGGAGGAAGAAAGCAGCTAGAAGATACATCTCAATGCTCCGACGCTGTGGAGAACAACCAAAACACGCAAATTGGATAGGACAAAAAGTACTTTCTTTATTTTCTTATTCTACTTGCTTTAGAATGGATTTTCTTAAGATGTCTTGTGTTTATTCTCGTTTATCTATGGAGTACATACTTCGATTCTAGGATTAGGGAGTAACTAGTGTATGTCGACATGCTAGTTCAAATAGTTATTTATCTCTTTTGATTCTATTTGAAATTTTGTGTTGTTTAGATCGATGAGGATTATCTTGATTCTATTTTTATTAAACATAGGCGATACAAGGGTGAGAGCCTTCGTATCAAAAATCTAGGAGAATCAAGGATGAACCTTGCGGTCATCCTCCCTCCTGTAATTGTAGAAGATAGAATATGATAGAGTAGGATATGAAAATACGATCCTCCTCTTCATAGGGATTATTAGGACGCCTTCGTACCCCAATAGCCTATCTTAGCAGAAGGCCAAAAGTAGGAGAGATTAACTTTAGAAGGGTTGAGGGGTCTTAGTGATAGATGTTGGTGCAATAATGCCCCAAGCATTTATATGTGTTAATGTTTGGATAATCATCTAAGTTAGGAAATGCTTTGTGATCTAATTGTAAAGGTGTTTAAGTAACAGGAAAATCCAAGTATGAAGACTTGGTAAAGGCAAAGTCCAAGTGTGATCTTGGCAAAGGAAGTCCAAAGGCAAGTCTTGGCAGCGTAAGTCCAAACATGTTGTCTTGGCGGCGTAAAGTCCAAGCACGCTTTGGCAAAGGGATACCCAAGACATGATAAAACTGAAGGAAGCTCTTGGAAGCAAAGCACAAAGGATGAACAAGTCGTGGACTTGGAGGGATCCTAAAGGCGCAAGGCTTAAGGAAGAGCTAGAAGGTTGGGTCTAGGTCTAGGGGGTAAATTCAAGTATGAATTATTCATACTTGATATGATCGACTAATCGATGTATCGATCATTAGGTGCTCTGAGTCATTTGAAACCGATCGTCATTGCCAAGAGCGGCAATCGTGATCGCAATCGATGGATCGGATCGATCGGTCAAGATGGGCACAGAATGGAGTCTCACTCGACTCCGTGGGGTGATCACTGATCCTTCCTTGATCACGATCAGTCGGTGTGTTGGAATGCATGCGTATCTCCTGGATTTGCTTAGTCGAAGTCGTTGGCTTGTGTGATCGATCGTGTACATCGATCGTGTGATAGTAGCCCAACAGGAAAAATAGCCCGCTCTCTATAAAAAAAGGGTTGGTGGTGGCTTTGAGGGCTAATGCTTACTTTCTGATCCTCTTCTCAAGCCTCCATGATTTTTCCAAGCTTTCTAGTGTTTTAATTTCCCTACTCCTTCCTAAACTTCATATTCATCCATTGTAAGAAGAGGAGGGTTGTTTGTAAAAGAAAGCTTCATAGTGAGATTTCGTAGGGTTGATCCACCTCAAGGATCGCCGTGGAGTAGGAGTGTTATCTCCGAACCACGTAAAGAATTTGTGTTAGCATTGTGTATTCATTTCCTTTATTATTGTTCTTTTTGTTTTTGCTTCCGTTAATCTTTTTGTAAAAATGAAAACAAGCTATTCACCCCCGCTCTAGCACTCTAAATGATCTCCTACAAGTGGTATCAGAGCCCAGATCGCATCGAAAGATCTAACAATCAACCGAAGCAAGATGACTTTCCAAGAGGGGTGTAGCACGGCGAGGCCTCCTTTCTTCTACGACAACGATTTTGGCTACTAGAAAGGTAGGATGGAGTATTATCTTATGAATGATATTGAAAATTGGTCTAGTGTTGTAGATGGATTCGAGAAGCCGGTTGATGAACACGGAGCACCCATACCGACCAAGGATTGGACAAGGGACATGGCCAAGAAGGCTCAAGCCAATGCCAAAGCAACAACCACACTTCAATGTGGGTTGTCAAAAGAACAACTAAGCAAGGTGGGGCCTTTTGAATCGACAAAGGAGCTTTGGAAGAAGCTAATTGAGCTCAATGAGGGATCCAAGGAAACAAGAAAAGCCAAGAGAGATCTCTTAATAGGCCAACTCCAAAGTTTCACCATGAAGACCAATGAGACCGTGAGCTAAATGCATGGTTGCTTCAAGGAAGTAGTCAACGAACTACATGTAATAGGTGAGAAGGTCGACAACCGAGACCTTGTAAGGTAAGTGCTACAAGCCTTCCCTAGAACAACCTTATGGGCTTCAATGGTTGATGCCTATAAGGTCTCTAGGGATCTTTCTTTCATTAAATTAGATGAGTTATTTTGTGAATTTGAGTTGCACGAGCAAGCTAACACTTCATCCAAAGATAAAGGTGTAGCTCTTTTTGTAAGGAAGAAGGACAAGAAGAAGAAGGAGAAGAAAGAAGTGTCTTCCTCATCCGAATCCGAGGAAGATTCATCTAGTAGTGAAGATGAGCTATCGGCAAGGGAGGTGGCTCATTATGTCAAGAAGTTTGGTGGGAGGTCAAGGAAACTCACCAAGAAGGATGTGAGGAGGATGTTCCAATCCTCAAGAGGTAAGTCTTCTACTAGTTCAATTCCTTCATCTAATGTAACTTGCTATGGTTGCAACAAGAAAGGGCATATCAAGCCAAATTGCCCGGAACTAAAGAAGAAGGAGGAGAAGGAAAGGAAGCATAAGGAGAAGAAGGAAAAGAAGGAAAAGAAGGAGAAGAAGAAGAAGGAGGCAATGGTGGCACAAACATGGGACACACTAAGCTTGGAGGACTCTTCCGATGATGAAGAAGTGTGTCATGCCACTCGGAATCTAGCCCTCATGACCTTGGAGGAGGAAGCCAGAAGCTCAAGTGAGGAGACTTCATCCTCTTCTTCAAGCGATGAATCATCATCTAGTGATGATGAGGTAAGCAACTCCCCTAGGGTAGATTTACTTTACAAAACCATTGCATGCCTTCAAAATGCCTTAAATAAATCAAAAACTAGCATTAAGGACTTAAAAGTAGAAATTAAGTCACTTAAAAATGTAGAACCACTTTGTAATGATACATGTACACTTAGAGATGAAAATGATGAATTGAGAAAAGAAATAGGTGAACTAAGAGCATGTTTAGAAAAATTTACAAATGGCTCTAAATTCCTAGATATGATAATTAAGGATCAAAGGGATATTTACAACAAGGCCGGAATAGGATATAGGCCTAAGGAAAAGGAGGTAGCATTTACTTCTCTTGTTAGTAGAAAATCCACCTTTAGGAGCAAGGTTAGAAAGGCTTGGGTTCCTAAGAAGTTTTTGATTGATGCTAGTGGTCTTAAAATTTGGGTACCCAAGGCTTGCATTTTTCATGTTGTATAGGTAGAAGAACCAAGCCTATGGATTGTTGATAGTGGGTGCTCAAAACACATGACCGGTGATGAGAGTAAATTTTCAACTATCAACCACACTAGCAAAGAGAAGGTATCTTTTGGAAATAGTGGAAAACTTAAGATTCTAGGAAAAGGCACAATTGAGGTATCCCCCAACCTTTCCATTCATAAAGTGATATTAGTTAAAAATATGAAATTTAATTTACTTAGTGTAAGCCTACTATGTGATGCAAATTTTGATGTTCAATTTGACTCTTCAAAATGTTTTATAAGACACAAAACTCTAAATGATTGCATGCTGGTAGGTTTAAGGAAATCAAATATATATTATGTTGATTTATCCTATGCTACTAATTCTTTTACTAAGTGTCTTATTGCAAAAGAGAAAGAGAGTTGTCTTTGGCATAAAAGGATAGGGCACATAAACATGAAGAACATAGCCAAAATAGCCAAAATGAAGTTAGTCAAAGGGTTGTCAAAAGTCAAGTTTATCAAGGACAAAATGTGTGATGCATGCCAAGAAGGGAAACAATCAAAAATATCACACAAAGGTAAAACTTTACTTAGTACCGCTTTACCTTTAGAACTATTGCATATAGACTTATTTGATTGTCATAGTACCCCTTCCATGATTGGTAGTAAATATTGCTTAGTAATAGTAGATGATTTCTCTAGATTTACTTGGGTATTTTTCATGAAAAATAAGTATGAAACCCTAGGAATAATTATAGGATTTAGTAAGAGAGTAGAGAATGAAAGAAAACTCAAAATCAATCAGATCCGTAGTGATCATTGTGGAGAATTTGAGAATTCTATTTTCTCAACTTTTTATCTAGAACAAGGGTACAAGCACGAATTTTCTTGTCCTAGAACACCCCAACAAAATGGGGTTGTGGAAAGGAAGAATCGTGCCCTACAAAAAGCAGCTAGGACTATGGTAAATACATATTCTTTACCTAGCTACTTGTGGGCGGAAGCAGTTAACACCGCTTGCTATATCCAAAATAAGGTTTTAATTCATAGGCTTTTAGGAAAACCCCCATTTGAATTATGGAATGGTACAATTCCAACAATTCACTATTTTAAGGTCTTTGGATGCAAAGTTTATATTTTAAACACCAAAGATAACATAGGCAAATTTGAGTCCAAAGAGGATGAGGGAATCCTAGTTGGATACTCATCCACTAGTGTATGGTATAGAATTTATAATAAGAGAACTCAAAAGATTGAGGAATCTTCAAATGTCCAATTTGATGAAACCTCTAATACATACCCTAGAAAAATCCCTTATTGATGATGATATAAATGACAAAAATCAAGAAATTATCCAACAATTTCAAGATTTAACTTTAGGGGGTAATGATCAAGGGGGAGAGTTAAATAAAGGGGGAGTAAGAGGTGATTCCGATGATGAAAGAAGAATTGAGGATATTCATGATCAAACTCAAGTTAATACACCTCCTAGAACAATAAGAGTTCATCAAAATCACCCTCTAGATCAAATTGTAGGTGAATTATCTCAAGGAGTTAGGACTAGGTCATTTCATAGGGATCCCTCTAGTCATATAGCCTTAATCTCCCAAATTCAGCCCAAAACAATCAAAGATGCATTACTTGATCCGTATTGGATCTTAGCAATGCAAGATGAATTGGCTCAATTTGAAAGGAGTCAAGTATGAGAATTAGTTCCTAGACCTAATGATAACACCATCATTACTACAAGATAGGTCTTTAGGAACAAACTAGATGACCAAGGAAATATTACTAGGAATAAGGCAAGGTTAGTTGCAAGGGGCTTTAATAAAGTTGAAGGACTTGACTATGATAAAACACATGCCCCGGTTGCTAGATTAGAGTCTATTAGGATCCTATTAGGGTATGCCTCTTATATGGGTTTCAAACTCCATCAAATGAATGTTAAATCGACATTCTTAAATGGGTTCATTAAGGAAGAGGTATATGTAGAACAACTTCCCTGAGCTTTGTATGAAAGATTATCATCTTTCTTAATCTCTAAGGACTTTAAGAGGGGTAGTGTAGATCAAACTCTATTTATAAAGTCAACATCAAAGGACATCTTTGTAGCCCAAGTATATGTTGATGACATTATCTTTGGGTCAACAAATGTGATCTTCTTCAAGACTTTATCAAGAGTATGGAAAATGAGTTTGAGATGAGTCTAGTTGGGGAACTAAATATCTTCCTAGGACTCTAAGTCAAACAAAAAAGTGAAGGAATTTATATTTACCAAACCAAATATGCTAAGGAAATGATTAAGAATTTTTTTTTGGAAAATGCTAAAGTAGTGTCAACCCCTGTGGCAACTAATACAAAAATAGATAGTGATAATGAAGAAAAACAAATTGACCTTACACTATATAGGAGTATGATTGGTAGTCTCTTGTACCTAACCTCTAGTAGACCCGATATATTATTTGCGGTTGGTATGTGTGCTAGGTACCAATCATGTGCCAAAGAATCCCATTTAGTTATCGTTAAGAGAATCTTAAGATATATTAAAGGCACACTAAATGTAGGACTATGGTACACTAGGACTAGGTGTTTTGATTTGGTTGGGTACACCGATTCTGATTATGTCGGTTGCAAATTGGATCGGAAGAGTACTAGTGGTGGATGCCAATTTCTTGGGTCCTCCCTAGTTAGTTGGAGTAGTAGGAAGTAACCTTGTGTTGCTCTATCCACCACCGAGGCCGAGTATGTGGCTATGGGTGGTTGTGTAGCTCAACTACTATGGATGAAACATACCTTAGAGGACTATGAGCTAACTTACTCCAACATGAAAGTATTTTGTGATAATGTGAGCACCATAAATTTGATCAAAAATCTGGCGCATCACTCTATGACCAAGCACATTGAAGTAAAACATCACTTCATTAGAGATCATGTGGCTAAGGGGGACATTGAGCTTAATTGCATTGAATCTAAGTCTAACCTAGCCAACATCTTTACCAAGCCTCTCCCCGAAGTAGATTTTTCATCACTAAGAAGAGAACTTGGGATGTGCTTAGTTGAATAAAAGTATAGGTTTGCATGATCCTATAGAAATTCTAGGACTTATACCTTTAAGCATCTCACAAAACACCTAAGAAACCATAATTTTTGTATTGAGCCACTTAGACTACTTGTGAGATGTTAGGAAGATGTACTTGGTTCATCATGCTTGTTATGATGCATTATTATGGACCAAAGTGCCATTAAGAGATATTAATCCTTCATTAGACCAATCACTGGGAAGGCTTATACACAATTGATGTACATATAGCTCCAAGAATATGATTGGAAATGTCAAATAAAATATGATTTAAACTATGTGTATCATATTTTGAAAAACAGTTTTCAAGTAAAACACAAAAGTGATACAAAGTTTGTAAAAATATTAGAACTTTTGTTAGTTTCAATGTTTGTATCAATCTTGAAATCTGGAGAATATATATTTTTCAAATTATTTTTCCTTTATAAAGAATGATTTCATAATTGTGTACACAAAATTTCATGATTTTTCGAGGTTTCTAGAATTTCTAATGCATTTCTGAAGTTGGGATGAAAAGGCTGACATTCGGATTTTAGACACATCAGTCGACTGCATCAGAAACTAGTCGACTGATACACTGTATTTTCTGATAAAAAGCTCTATTTCCTGCATTTGAGTGTATCTTGAAATGTCCTAAAACTATGGTATGATAATCTTCAGTATAAACAAGTTTGTAGGACTGTTTTATGCAATGTTTTAGGGGGAGTTTCATAATATATATCTTTTCTTTCCTAAACTTACATTGTTGGTGCAAAGTTAGGATATAACCTTCAATATTTTGTTAGGCTTTGTTCCACAAGTTAGTCATTCATCATGAACCATATCTTGGATTAAGGGGGAGCTTAATTTCAATCTTATACCTTAGTTCAATATTACAACAAATTTAATTCTTTTATGAAATTTATGAATGCTTCTCTTTTTGATGTGTGTCAAAGGGGGAGAAGGAATGTTTAAGTTAGAATTCATATTGAAAATATGATTATGTGCATATTTTAAAGACCTAACTTAAATGATTGTCAAACATCAAAAAGGGGAAGTTTGTTGGTGCAACAATGCCCCAAGCATTTGTATGTGTTAATGTTTGGATATTCATCTAAGTTAGACAATGCTTTGTGATCTAATTGTGAACGTGTTTAAGTAACAGGAAAATCCAAGTATGAAGACTTGGTAAAGGCAAAGTCCAAGTGTGATCTTGGCAAAGGAAGTCCAAAGGTAAGTCTTGGCAGCGTAAGTCCAAGCATATAGTCTTGGCGGCATAAGGTCCAAGTACGCTTTGGCAAAGGGAAACCCAAGACATGACAAAACCGAAGGAAGCTCTTGAAAGCAAAGCGCAAAGGATGAACAAGTCACGGACTCGGAGGGATCCTGGAGGCGCAAGGCTTAAGGAAGAGCTAGAAGGTTGAGTCTAGGTCTAGGGGGTAAATTCAAGTATGAATTATTCATACTTGATGAGTCGATGTATCACCGACCGGGTCGTGCTCGATCGAGTCGATGATACTCGGATGACCACCGATCGCCAGGAGCCAGCAGCCGATCGATCGTGCATCGCTGGACCGCCAATACCGGCAATGATCGATCGTGTTGAAGATAGGCACAGAATGGAGTCTCACTCGACTCCGCGCGGTGATAACTCGACTAATCACTTTGCTTCCTCTAAGTGACACCGTACTTGAGTTAGGACAATCGTCAACCTCGAAACCCTTATTCTTAGGATATTAACTACGAACAACACCATCCACTGGACAAACGGTATTCAAATCTCAGTCTCTATGGGATCGATAAATCTTTTATTATTTGAGGACATCTGTGCACTTGCAGGCGTTGAGCGCGAGCACGCTCTTTGAGTTCTTGATGATTCTCATCGATGATTTGAAGTCATGCTCGCGTGCATCAAGTTTTTGGCACCATTGTCGAGGACTATTGATTTGATATCGAATCGAAAGTGGATAGTTTGGATCGGACCTAGGCTAGATTTGTTTTCTTATTTTATTTTATTTCATTTAAATTTATTTAGTTTTTGTTTTTTTTCTATTCATATTCAGTTTAGATTAATTTTAGTACTCATATTACATCTTGCTTTAGTTCAGTTTTTAGTTTTTCTTCATTTGGTTTAGTGCTTTAGGTTATTTGATTTCCTTTTAATAAGTTGTATATATACTCCCAATTGCGCAGCTTGGTTCATCGTATGCATAGATGCTTAGGATCGAAAAATCTACTTCTGATAGACCTAGAAATAGAACGAATCTACCATCGCAGGAGAGCTAAACAAAGAAGTATGGAGGAGCAAGATGCCCCTTTGGTGAACTTAGGTAGCCAACCTCTACGGGATTATGCAACCCTCAGTGCTAGAGGGTATAGGCTGAGTTTAGCTAGATTTTCCATCACAACTAATAATTTTGAATTAAAATCTGCACTTATACACATGGTCCAGTAGAGCTAATTCGGAGGAGCTACAACTGAAGACCCGAATTGGCAGATAGAGATGTTTTTAGAGATATGCTCAACATTGAAATTCAATGGAGTACCCATCGATGTGATCCGTCTGAGCCTCTTCCTGTTCTCACTACGGGACAAGGCGAAGACATGGGTACACTCCCTTCCTTTAGGAAGCATCACCACATGGGAGCAGTGTGAGCAGCAATTCAGGAATAAATTCTTCCCACCAAGTATGATTGCTCACATGCACCACTTGATTACTAGCTTCTACTAGAAGGAAGGAGAGTCCATGTTTGAAGTCTGGGATCATTACAAAGGGCAACTCTATCAATGCCCCCATCACGGTCTGAAGAGGTGGCTGGTGATGAATGTAGGAAACTTCACTTCCCACTTCAACTCGATCACTTGTTCATGGCAATCCCTTCTATGTCCCCGGATAAAAAAAAATTATCCTTGACAAGGAGGGATCATCCAAGCTACCATTTCATCGTCGTGCTATTCGATTAGAGTGGTCACTTGAACAAACTATTTGTTCAAGCCACCAACCTCTATTCTACGAATAGCCGCGGAATAGACGATGTACGGATCGCCGGTTTTTGTGTTTATATTCTAGGTCCAAGTTAATTTAACCACAAAATAGAATAAACAACATGTATATGATTGAAAAACAATTATAGACATGTTACAAAAAAAAAAGACAAGCGTTATACCTCTCAATCTTCTATTATATGTCCTTCCTCCTTTTGGACGTCGTGTGGGCGATGATCTTTCAAAAGTCGAAGCCTCCTAGATCACCAATCTTCCTTCCTTGCTCGCTCCGAACAAGAGAAAGTATAGAAACAAAACTCTTCTCCTTCCTTTAACCAACCACCAAGCACCAACCTTGATGCTTGCCGTCGGCCAAGAGGAGAAGAAGAATGGTGGACGCCGGCCAAAACTCCAAGGGAAGAGACCCTAGGCTTTGTTTCCATCGGCCAAGGAGAGGAGAAGAGGAGGTTGGACGCTAGCCATGGTGTAGGAGAGACAAGAAAGGGCGCCGACAACTCCTAAGGAAGAAGAAAACCTTCCTTATTTGTGGCCTCCGAATACACCTCCAAAAAACCCTAGCCGCCCAAACCCTAGCCCCTCTCTTATTGTTGTTGCCTCCCACCCCCTTGCCTCCTTTTATAGAGTTAGGGATAAGCCTTGTTTTAATCTCCACCATTGATTCTAGGGATTTAATCTCAACCGTCGGATCTAGAGATTTAATCTCAACCGTCGGATCTAGAGATTTAATCTCTACTATTGGATCTAGAGTTTTGTTTTTCATCATTGGATCTAGGCTTCATGAGGTTTTAATAGGCTACAATAGGGACCATGAGGAGGAGTTGGATCTTGGCCACCCAATGGATCAAGCCCACATAAAGTCCGAACCATTAATGATAATCCAATCCACTAGAGGATTATCATTGATCTACCTCACCAACCCCCATAAGTTAATATGGGCTCCATATATTATTTCCACATATTTCTCCCCGTGTTTAAGATCTCGAATGTCCGTCGATTAATTAATTTATTGACAATTAATTAATCAACATCTAACTCCATGAGTAGTACCACTCAACTTTATCATCATGCCAGACCAAGTCACCTGCAGGGTTTACATGATGAACCTTATGAGCTTCTCAAGGGGACATCATCATCCTAATATATTGGACACAGTTTCCTCCTATAGTCAACGACACACCATATAAATAATATCATTTTCAAACTTACCGAGCCTATCGATTTACTCTATAAATCTTGCCCTTTGGTAAATCAAAGAAATGAATACTAAGTATATGTGTCCGTTATTATATCGGGATTAAGAGCATGTACAACATAATATCTGAGGTCCGATTCGATTATGTAGTCAGCAATAAATCAAATCACCTCTATGTCGGTCCTGCTCAATACACACAAAGTATACTAGTGTTATTCTATGGTCAAGAAAAACCAATACCAAATCACACTACAACCATTCCAATGGTTTTTCCATAACCATCTCGGTTGTGAGCCTTTACTTATACTTTACAATGAACCGATAACATGATCTCCTGTGTGACACTACACACCATGTTATCTATAATGTAATGTATTAGACAATATTCATAACCATAAATATGCAAACAATGATCATGTGATTCTTATTTCAAAAATAAAGATGTTCATAAAAAAGATAGACTTTTCAGTATACATCCCAACAATTATCTCCCACTTATACTAAAAGACTATGTTGTCCTCAAACTGGCATACATCTAATTCTCATTCCCTCCACATGCCTATCAAAAGCTCTTGCTGGAAGGGCTTTAGTGAAAGGATCTGCTAGGTTATCCTCCGATGCATTCTTGGCTACAACAACTTCTCCTCTCTTTATGATTTCTCGTATCAGGTGGTACTTGCGCTCTATGTGTTTACTTGCCTTATGGGCTCGTGGTTCCTTCGAGTTTGCGACTGCACCACTATTATCACAATAAATTGTGATAGTTCTGGGCAAACCAGAAATCACATCCAAGTCCATCAAGAAGATCCTGAGCCACACATCTTCTTTGGCCGCCTTAGAGGCCGCCACATACTCAGCTTCCATGGTAGAGTCCACCACGCATTTCTGCTTGACACTCCGCCATACAATGGATCCACCTCCCAAAGTAAACACAAAACCCGAGGTAGACTTACTGTTATCCAAATTTGATTAGAAGTCGGAATCTGTGTAACCCACAGGGAGTAACTGGTCTGCCTGGTAAACTAGCATATAATCCCTAGTCCTTTTCAGGTACTTCAATATATGCTTTACCGCAATCCAATATCCCTATCCTGGATTACTCTGATATCTACTGACCATGCCCACGGCAAAGCAAATATCTGGTCTCGTACATAGCATCGCATACATGAGGCTTCCTACTGTCGAAGCATAAGGAACTACCTTCATCTCCTCCATCTCCTCAGATCTTCTAGGACACATCTTCTTAGATAAAGGAACTCCATGCCTGAAAGGTAGAAAACCTTTCTTGGAGTTTTGCATGCTAAAACGATCCATAATGGTGTCTATGTATGAAGCTTGAGATAAGCACAACATCCTTTTCCTGCGATCCCTTATAACCTTGATCCCAAGGATGTGTCCCACTTCTCCCAAGTCCTTCATGTCAAATTGTTTGGACAACCATACCCTTACATCTAATAACACCTTGACATTGTTGCCAATTAATAAAATGTCATCTACGTATAGTACAAGAAATACCACTACGTTTCCATCACATCTCTTGTATACACAAGACTCATCTGGACTTTGAATAAATCCATAAGACTGGATTACCTCATCAAAGCGGATGTTCCAAGACCTCGAAGCTTGCTTCAATCCATAAATGGACCGATTAAGCTTACACACAAGATGCTCTTTGCCCTTTGCAATGATTCCCTCTAGTTGCTTCATGTAGATGTTTTCCTCAAGACTTCCATTAAGGAAAGATGTCTTGACATCCATCTGCCATACTTCATAATCCATATGAGCAGCAATACATAAGAGAATCTGGATAGACTTAAGCATGGCTACCGGCGAAAAGGTCTCCTCATAATCGATACCCTCTTTCTGAGTATACCCCTTCACAACAAGCCTCGCTTTGAAGGTCTCAACCTTCCCGTCTATTCCTCTCTTTCTTTTGTAGATCCACTTGTATCCAATGGTTTTTACACCATTGGGTCGTTCTACTAGCTCCCAGACCTGATTTGAATCCATAGATTCAATCTCAGCACTCATTGCACTTTGCCAAGATACCACATCTTTATCTTGGATTGCCTCGTCGTATGTCCAGGGATCAGGTTCATGTTCACCAGGGTCAAAATCAAAAGACTCTCCCAAGAACATGAATCTATCAGGTTGTCTCACAATCCTTCCACTACAACGAGGTATCACTCGTGTATCCTCTGTGACACGCGGTGTAGTGACTTGTGATATATCCTCTTGTACCGGTGGTACTGAAGTAGTGACTTCCCCTTTCAATTCCTCTAGAACAATCTTACTCATGGGTTTATGGTTCATCACATAGTCTTCCTCTAGAAATCTGACATTCGTGCTAACGATCAACCTTTGATCTCTAGGACTATAAAACAAACCACCTTTTGTTCCTCTAGGATAGCCAACGAACATGCGCACTTCTGTACGAGGTTCCAACTTACCAGCATCTGCCTTGAGCACATGTGCTTGACTCCCCCAAATCCGAATGTGTCTCAGACTAGGCTTTCGCCCAGTCCACAATTCTGTGGGAGTAGAAGGCACTGATTTTGATGGAACCAAGTTCAGAACATACACTATCGTATCTAGAGCATATCCCAAGAACGAATCTGGCAACTCAAAATAACTCATCATCGATCTAATCATCTCTATAAGAGTCCTATTCCTTCGCTCTGCCACACCATTCTGCTGGGTTGTGCCAGGTGCAGATAATTGGGATTGAATCTCAGCCTCTGATAAGTAATTCCTAAACTCTCCCAAGAGGTACTCACCACCACAATCGGATTGTAGTGTCTTGATACTTTTACCTTGACGTTTCTCCACATCAACCTTGAATTCTTTGAACTTGTCAAAGCATTCAGACTTGTGCATCAAGTAAATGTATCCATATCTTGAATAATCGTCTATAAAAGAGATGAAATACTCAAAACCACCTCTAGCCTGGATAGACATAGGACCACACAAATCAGAATGAACCAATTCCAACACAACTTTGGCTCTATACCCCTTGGCCTTAAAAGACCTCTTGGTCATTTTACCCTCTAAGCAAGATTCGTAGGTTGAGAAATCTTCCACCACTAATGAACCTAGAGGTCCATCAGCTATCAACCTTTGAATTCTGCTTAGGTTTATATGACCAAGTCTTAGATGCCAAAGATATGTTTGGTTCATCTTCGAAGGTTCTTTTCTTCTATTGGAATTATAAAATGAGTTATTAACTTCTATTTGCATCATGGGAGCTTTTGGTTCGAGTGTATACAAATTTCCTATCAATGCACTAGAACAGATAATCTCCCTATTCCTTTTTATAACAACTCTGTCATTAAAAGAAATAGAATATCCATTCATAAAAAATTTAGAAACCGAAATTAAATTCTTTCTAAATAAAGGTACATAAAAGAAATTTTTAAGAACCAAAACTTTATTCCTCTCAAAAGACAAATAGACATCTCCCACTACAACAACCGCCACCTTTGTGGCATCGCCCAAGTATACGATAATCTCCCCTTCGGCCAATCGTCTGGTTTCCTGGAACCCCTGCAAAGTATTACAGACATGATCAGTGACTCTCGTATCTACACACCAGGTGCCGGTAGATAACACCGCTAAACATGTTTCAACGACTAGACCAAAAGATATACCTTTGTTCTGCTTGCGGTTGGGGAAGTCTTTCTTCCAGTGCCTAGTCTGCTTACAAGTGAAGCACTTACCTTTCGGCTTCTTCACTCCTCCCTGAGTTCCTCCCACCACCTTTGTCCTAGCTTGTTTCTTCTTCTTCTTGTCTTTCGGCTTAGAAGTAGAAACCTTTTGGGCAACCATGGCTTGCGCCTGAGCACTCTGACGAAAAAGCGCCTCTACCGCCTGGAGTTCTGTCAGAAGCTCCACCAACGAATACAACCTCTTGTTCATGTTGTAGTTCAGGCGAAACTATTCAAAACTCCTAGGTAGAAACTAGAGAATGATATCAACCTGGGTTTCCACATCGATCTCAGCTCCGACGACTTCCAGCTCATTCAAATGAGCCATCATCTTGAGAACATGATCCCTCACGGGTGTTCCCTCGATCATGGTGGTCGTCATCAAGTTTCTCATGGCTTCCTGCCTAGCAGCTCAATTCTGGTGTGCGAAAAGCTCTTTGAGATTGAGCATCATGTCATAAGTAGTGGGCATTGCTTGATGCTGATGTTGTAGTACATTTGACATAGATGCCAAAATGTAACACCGCGCCATCTCATCGGCCTTAATCCACTTCTTATAACTCTCATTCTCCTTTTCCCCAGAATCATCTGCAGGCTTAGGAGGGCACTCTTCGAGGAGTACATATTTGTATTCCTCAGTAGTCAAGACAATGTCAAGATTCCTCTTCCAATCAACATAGTTGGGTCCAGTAAGTTTATTTTATTTCAGTATCACAGTAAGCGGTTGAAAGTCATTTTGAAAACAACCTAAGAATCACATAGATCAAAACATTAGATTTCAAAAAATTATTGATTCCTCAAACAATAAAATTTTAAAATCAAACAACACCTCAAAACACCGAGAATATCGTATGCCACGATAGTGTGGACGTATACGAATTCTACATTTGTAAGAGGAGGTTTTACCCATTAATTTTATTATCTTGTCAACTTAACTTTTGACAAATAAAATTAATAGTTGGTTCCTCTTCAGCCCTACAAATAAAAGCAGTGACTCCGATGCGGAGGATGCTTATATTTGTATCTAAGTGTTCACTATTACTCGGTACCAAGGTAATTATCTCGGGTTATGTGCCTTTCGATGGAGAAGTACACACGCTCCTTAATAATTTCCTATAACCATATTCCACCTTGTGATCCACAGACAAACTCATCCGATGGGGAGGAAGGAACTAAGAGTCAACGCGCAAGTTTGTTTGCATCACATGTCAAATTGTAATGGAGGTCGTGGGAATTTATAAAAATATCCCTCTCCCACTTAGTAATTTAAAATTAAGGAATTTTCTAACCTACGACATGCATATCAAACAATAAGAAATAAATATGAAAAATAAATATTTTCCAACTATTATGGCTTTTGTCTTCAATATGTCTCCCGTCGTATCGCCATCTCGTCCGCTCCTCCCTACGCCATGTACAAGCCATCCGGAGATCTGAGCCGAGAAAAAAAACTATTTTAATTTACATCCATCTATCCTATACTCCATGAGGGAGTGTACATGAAATCTAGATCGAAAGTAAACTAAAATAAAAAGAGTGGCTAAACAATGTCGTATCTAATTACAAAAATTAAATACTAGCCTCGTCAACCCCGAGGATTCAACAAAATATACAATTACACACATACAATCACATACACACATATGACCATAATAGTTGGATCCTATGCCTACAACCAAAAAGTTAACCTACGCACATCCTACTATTATCCGGCACATATAATATATGAAAAGTGCATAAAAGTAACCGAATCCTAAACACACAAAATTGGAAACCGTGACTCCGATACCACTTGAAGGTAGGAAACTTCGCTTCCCACTTCAACTCGATCACTTGTTCATGGCGATCCCTTCTACGTCCCCGGATAAAAAAAAATTATCCTTGACAAGGAGGGATCACCCAAGCAACAGTTTCATCGTCGTGCTATTCAATTAGAGTGGTCACTTGAACAAACTTGTTGTTCAATCCACCAACCTCTATTCTACGAAAAGCCGCGGAATAGACGATGTATGAATCACCGGCTTTTGTGTTTATATTCGGGGTCCAAGTTAATTTAACCACAAAACAGAATTTACAACATTTATATGATTGAAAAACAATTATAGACATGTTACAAAAGAAAATAGACAAGCGTTATACCTCTTGATCTTCTATTGTATGTCCTTCCTCCTTTTGGACGTCGTGTGGGCGACGATCTTCCAAAAGTCGAAGCCTCCTAGATCACCAATCTTCCTTCCTTGCTCGCTCGGAACAAGAGGAAGTATAGAAACAAAACTCTTCTCCTTCCTTTAACCAACCACCAAGCACCAACTTTGATGCTTGCCGCCGGCCAAGAGGAGATAAAGGATGGTAGACGCTGGCCAAAACTCCAAGGGAAGAGACCCTAGGCTTTGTTTCCACCAGCCAAGGAGAGGAGAAGAGGAGGTTGGATGCTGGCCAAGGTGTAGGAGAGACAAGAAAGGGCGCCGACAACTCCTAAGGAAGAAGAAAACCTTCCTTATTTGTGGCCTCCCAATACACCTCCAAAAAACCCTAGCCGCCCAAACCCTAGCCCCTCTCTTATTGTTGTTGCCGCCCACCCCCTTGCCTCCTTTTATAGAGTTAGGGATAAGCCTTGTTTTAATTTCCACCATTGGTTCTAGGGATTTAATCTCAACCGCCGGATCTAGAGATTTAATCTCAACCGTCAGATCTAGATATTTAATCTCTACCGTTGGATCTAGAGTTTTTTTTCCATCATTGGATCTAGGCTTCATGAGGTTTTAATAGGCTACAATAGGGACCATGAGGAGGAGTTGGATCTTGGCCACCCAATGGATCAAGTCCACATAAAGTCCGATCCATTAATGATAATCCAATCCACTAGAGGATTATCATTGATCTACCTCACCAACCCCCATAAGTTAATATGGGCTCCATATATTTTTTCCACATATTTCTCCCCATGTTTAAGATCTCGAATGTCCATCGATTAATTAATTTACTGACAATTAATTAATCAACATCTAACTCCAAGAGTAGTACCACTCAACCTTATCATCATGCCGGACCAAGTCCACCTGCAGGGTTTACATGATGAACCTTATGATCTCCTTATGGGGACATCATCATCCTAATATATAGGACACTGTTTCCTCCTATAATCAACGACACACCATATAAATAATATCATTTCCCAACTTACCGAGCCTATCGATTTACTCT
The DNA here is from genome assembly GCA_025175895.1 of Wurfbainia villosa. NCBI lineage: Eukaryota > Viridiplantae > Streptophyta > Magnoliopsida > Zingiberales > Zingiberaceae > Wurfbainia > Wurfbainia villosa. The sequence goes on along the minus strand of CM046000.1, from coordinate 26,265,016 downwards.
ATAAATCTTGTCATTTAGTAAATCAAAGAAATGAATACTAAGTATATGTGCCCGTTATTATATCTGGATTAAGAGCATGAACAACATAATATTTGAGGTCCAATTCAATTATGTAGTCAACAATAAATCGAATCACCTCTATGGTGGTCCTGCTCAATACACACAAAGTGTACTACTGTGATTCTATAGTCAAGACAAACCAATACCAAATCACACTACAACCATTCCAATGGTTTGTCTATAACCATCTCGGTTGTGAGCCTTTACTTATACTTTCTAATGAACAGATAATATGATCTCTTGTGTGACACTACACACCATGTTATCTACAATGTAATGTATCAGACAATATGCATAACCATAAATTTGCAAACAATGATCATGTGATTCTTATTTCAAAAATAAAGATGTTCATACAAAAGATAGACTTTTCAGTATACATCCCAACAGGTGATCCACATATTCTATAATGGGATCACATATGCCACGAAGGTTTCACTCAATTCTGCTGCAGGAGGAGCGTTAATAAACAAGACTATCGAGGAAGCGGAAGAGTTGATCGAGGATGTGGCCCAAAACCACCACCAATGGACTTCCAAGCATAGTCACCCAGCACCGGTAGTCGGTAGATATGCTGTTAATTCCATTAATCATCTAGTGGCAAGGATGGATGCACTAAGCAGATGGTTTGACTCCCTAACCCCATCTTCTATATGTGCGTCCAACTCCTTTAGTGATGGAGTAATGACATATCAGGAGGACTACTGTGGAGATCAGAGCGGATCTGAGGATCAGGTTGAGCATGCTGATGCGATGGGCAAGTATAATCAGAGGCCCAATAATCTTTATTCCAGCACATACAACCCCAGATGGAGGAACCACCCGAATTTTTCCTACAAAAGTAATTCAGAAAATTTCCAATAGTCAAGAGGATATGGGCAACAGGGTAGTGGGCAGTAACAACCGCCTAAATTTTGACTTGAGTCAATGATTGAAGGTTTCATTGTTACCCAAACAAAGGCTAATACAGAATTTCAGCGGCAGCATCAAAGAGCCAAAGAGGCATTGAGGGAGTTGAAGACCTCTGTCGATGGGCTCTCAAGTCACACTAAGATGCTGAAAATGCAAGTAGCCCAAATAGCCAAGACCGTATCACAAACCATGGACAATTCTCCCCTACCATCCAAGGAAAACCTGGTTACGGTAGAGAGAGCGTACAATGAAGTAGTACGTCAGAAAAGCAAAGTCACTAAGCGGTGCACAACCATGATCTCAACTTTGCCAAACCAAGCAGAAATTGAAGATAAGATTCCACCCAAGCTTGAGGACCCTGGTGATTTTGTCTTACCCTGCATGATCTAGGGGAGAGCGTCGACAAGGCATTATGTGACCTAGGATCATGCGTTAGTGTCATGCCCTATGCGATCTATAGGAATATGGGACTAAGTGGGTTACAATCGGCTGGCCTAGCTATTCGTATGGTGGATGACACGATACGAGAACCAGTTGGCATGTTGGTGAACGTACCAGTTGTAAGAGAGAGGTTTGTGATACCAACAAACTTCATTATATTAGACACATGATCACACCCTCAGAACCCAATCATCTTAGGGAGTCCCTTTCTGGCCACTACAAGAGCATGCATAGACATGAAGGAGCACAAAGTCTCCTTGGAAGTGGATGGCGAGATTATCATATTCAACTTATCAGAGTGTAAGGCTCCATTCTCAGATGGGTATACTTCCTACAGGATAGCAAATACCCCACTGGAAGATAAAGATTCTAAAACGGATGAATGGAGGTTCACGGAGCCGAGATGAAGCAAAGGAGTATGGTCGAGCTAAAGACTCTAAACAAGAGCTTCTTGGGAGGCAACCAAAGTGTAGTTTTCTTGATTTTCTTTTAGTCATGCATGTTAGGTTTGATTATGAATTTTTGTACATTTGAATCATTTCAAGTAGTTAAGAGTTACTTAGAACTTACTGGCTAGAAGACATTTTTCTTTTTGGAACCCCATAAGGAAGCACGGGGGCCGTGTGAATTCCACACAGGCATGCCCAAAGGCTAGCAGGGCACACAACAGGGGTGTGTGGAAAGGCTCGAACCTTGTGGAACTCTGGCAAAAATCTAGAGTCACACATGGTCATGCCAAATCCCAAATTTTTTTCAAACACCTAGGTCAGAGTCACACATGGTCAGTCGTGTGAATTCCACATGGTTGTGTCGCATCTCTTTAAAAGGGGAGAAGCTGTGTTGTTTTCCCCAAATCACCCATGCGACTCAAACCCGCCGCCCTAACCTATGCGAAATCCTCTCCTCTAACCTATAAGGAGCCTCTCCAACCTTCAAGAAGCTTCCAAGAAGCAAAAATGAGGAGGACCAAGCATAGTGCAACAAGATCTGCTTCTTCAGAGCCAAGGTCAAGGAGAAGGAGCGCCCCATAAGCTCTGAAGGAAAGTAATGCTCCCCCAAGCATCATATTTCATAATGATGAACATAGGGATAGATTTAACATACTTTTCAACTGAAAAATCACTGCTACTAGATATTTGGATGTAGATCATTTAGAGCCCCTAGGTTTGCTTGGGGATGTACAAGGCCTTTTTACATAAATGGGTTGGGGAGAGATTATGGGGGTGAGATGCCTAGCCTACCCTAGGGTAGTTTTAGAGTTCTTAAGCTCAGTAGATGTGGAGATCTTGATAGGGGTAGATAGCCAAGATGGAAAGATTACTTTTAGGATATTTAACATTGAAGATGAGTGGACCTTGCTCCAATGGAACTCAAGTTTTGGACTGCCTAGTGGGGGAGAGTGGAGGACTCCAATTGAGTTTAATGCATGGACTTTTTGGTCTGAATTTGAATGTTGAAGCTTCGCTTCTCACTTCGCTTCAGTCACTTGTACATGGTGATCCTATCTCGCATCCCCGGATTAAAAAAAAAAATTAACCTGGATGAAAATGGTTTACCCAAGCAAACGATTCATCATTGTGCTATTCAATTTGAGTGGTCACTTGAACAAAATTGTTGTTCAAGCAACCTAACTCTTTTCCTCGATTAGTCGCACAATAGATGATGTACATATCACTGATTTTTTTTGTTTATCATCGGGGTCCATGATCATACAATTGTAAACAATTACATAGAACAAAAGGAGACAAAAACAATAATTATACCTCTTGTTTACCTCTTGATCTTCTATCGTAAGACCTATCCTCTTCTTGAACATTGTGTGGGCAACGATCCTCCAAGAATTGAAGCCTCCTAGATCTCGTATCTTACCTTCTTTGCTCGCTCCGAACAAGGGAAGATGACAAAACTCTTCTTCTCCTATCTAGTGTCGACCAGCAAGCCACCAAGCTTGGTTGTTGTCGCCGGCCAAGGAGAGGAAGAAGAAGAGGCGCCGGCATAAAGAGATAGGAAGGAGAAGAAAAGCCTTAGGTTGCCGCCACCCATAAGGAGAAGCCAAACCCTATCCCTAACCATTCCACGCGAACTCCTTTCTTGCCGCCCAAGCCTTGGAAGCAAACCCTAGCCTCTAAAGAAACTTCTTCTAGCCGCCCAAGCCTTGCCTCCTATTTATAGATTTCGCCCAAGCCTTCTTTTAATCGTGTACGTTGGATCTAGGCTTTGTGAGAGTTTTAATAGGCTAAAATAGGGACCATGAGGGGGAGTTGGATCTTGGCCACCCAATGGATCTGACCCACATAAAAAACGATCCATTAATGATAATCCATTCTACTAGAGGATTATCATTGATCTACCTCACCAACCCCCATAATTAAATATGGTCTCCATATATTAATTGTACAAATATCTCTCCGTGTTTAAGATATCGAAAGTCTGTTAATTAATTAATTTACTGATAATTAATTAATTAATATCTAACTCTATGAGTAGTACCACTCAACCTTATAATCATGTTGGACCAAGTCCACCTGCAGGATTTACATGATGATCCTTATGAGCTCCTCAAGGGGACATCATCATCCTAATACATAGGACACGGTTTCCTCCTATAATCAACGCCACATCATGTAAATAATATTATTTCCCAACTTACCAGGTCTATCGATTTAACACATAAATCTCGCCTATTAGCAAATCAAAGAAATAAATATTAAGTACATGTGTCCGTTATTATATCGGGATTAAGAGCATGTACACCATAATATCTGAGGTCTGATTAAATTATGTAGTCAGCAATAAATTGAATCACCTCTAAGTCGGTCCTACTCAATACACACAAAGTGTACTAGTGTAATTCTATGGTCAAGATAAACCAAAACAAAATTACACTACAACCATGCCAATGGTTTGTCCAAAACCATCTTGGTTGTGAGCCTCTACTTATACTCTATAAGGAACTGATAACATGATCCTCTGTGTGAGACCACACACCATGTTATCTACAAAGTAAAGTATTAGACAAGATGCACACATATAAATATGCAAACAATGATCATGTGATTCTTATTTCAAAATGAAGATGTTCATACAAAGGCTAGGCTTTCAGTATACATCCCAATAATCTCCCACTTATACTAAATGACTATGCTACCATTAAACTGTCATGCATCTGATTCTCATTCCCTCCACATGCCTATCAAAAGCTCTCGCTAGAAGGGCCTTAGTGAAAGGATCAGCCAGGTTATCCTCTGATGCAATCTTGGCGACAATAACTTCTCTTCGATTTACGATCTCTCGTATCAGGTGGTACTTGCGGTCTATGTGTTTACTTGCCTTAATCCCTAGTCCTTCTCAGGTATTTCAATATATGCTTTACTGCAATCCAATGTCCCTATCCTGGATTACTCTGATATCTGCTAACCATGCCCACAACAAAGCAAATATCCAATCTCGTACATAACATAGCATACATGAGGCTTCCCACCGCAGAAGCATAATGAACCGCCTTCATCTCCTCTATCTCCTTTGATGTTCTTGGACACATCTCTTTAGATAAAGGTACTCCATGCCTAAAAGGTAGAAAACCTTTCTTGGAGTTCTGCATGCTAAAACGAGCCAAAATAGTGTCTATGTATGAAGCTTAACATAAGCACAACATCCTTTTCTTGCAATCCCTTATAACCTTGATCCCAAGGATGTGTCCCACTTCTCCTAAATCCTTCATATCAAATTGTTTGGACAACCATACCTTTATGTCTGACAACACTTTGACATTGTTGCCAATGAGAAAAATGTCATCTATGTGTAGTACAAGAAATATCACTAATTTTCTGTCACATCTCTTGTATACACAAGACTCATCCGGACTCTGAATAAATCCATATGACTGGATTACCTCATCAAAGCAAATGTTCCAAGATCTCGAAGCATGCTTCAATCCATAAATGGACCGATTAAGCTTGCACACAAGATGCTCTTTGCCCTTTGCAATGAATCCGTTTGGTTGCTCCATATAGATGTTTTCTTCAAGACTTCCATTAAGGAAAGATGTCTTGACATCCATCTGCCAAACCTCATAATCCATATGAGCAGCAATAGATAAGAGAATCTGGATAGACTTAAGCATAGCTCTCGTCGAAAAGGTCTCCTCATAATCGATACCCTCTTTCTGTGTATACCCTTTCGCAACAAGTCTTGCTTTGAAGGTCTTAACCTTCCCATCTATTCCTCTCTTTTTTTTGTAGATCCACTTGCATCCAATGGTTTTTATACCATTGGGTGGTTCTACTAGCTCCTAGACCTGATTTGAATTCATAGATTCTATCTCAGAATTCATCACCCTTTGCGAAGATACCGCATCTTTGTCTTGGATTGCCTCGTCATATGTCCAAGGATCAGATTCATGTTTGCTAGGGATCAAATCAGAAGATTCTTCCAAGAACATAAATCTCTCAGGTTGTCTAACAACCCTCCCACTACGATGAGGTATCACTTGTCTATCCTCTGTGACACGTGGTGCAGTCACTTGTGGTATGTCCTCTTGTACCGTTGGTACTAAAGTAGTGACTTCCCCTCTTAATTCCTCTAGAACAATCTTGCTCAAGGGCTTGTGGTTCATCACATAGTCTTCCTCTAAAAATTAAGCATTCATGCTAACAATCACCCTCTAACCTCTAGGACTATAGAACAAACCACCTTTCGTTCCTCTAGGATAGCCTACGAACAAGCGTACTTCTGTACGAGGTTCCAACTTAGCAGCATCTACCTTCAGCACGTGTGCTGGACTCCCCTATATCCGAATATGTCTCAGACTAGGCTTTTGCCCAGTCCACAATTCTATGGGAGTTGAAGGTACTGATTTAGATAGTACCAAGTTCAAAATATACACTTTTGTATCCAAAACATACCCCCAGAACGAATCTGGAAAATCAGAATAACTCATCATCGATCTAACCATCTCCATAAGAGTCATATTCCTTCGCTCTGCCACACCATTCTACTGAGGTGTACCAGGTGTAGACAGTTGGGATTGAATACAAGCCTTTGATAAGTAACTCCTAAACTCTCCCAAGAGGTACTCACCACCATGATCAGATCACAGTGTCTTGATACTTTTACCTTGACGTTTCTCCACATCATCCTTGAATTCTTGAACTTGTCAAAGCATTCAGACTTGCGACGTATCAAGTAAATGTATCCATATCTTGAATAATCGTCTATAAAAGAGACGAAATATTCAAAACCACCTCTAGCCTGGATAGACATAGGACCACACAAATCAGAATGAACCAATTCCAACACATCTTTGGCTCTATACCCCTTGGCCTTAAAAGGCCTCTTGGTCATTTTACCTTCCAAGCAAGATTTGCAGGTTGAGAAATCTTCCACCACCAATGAACCCAAAGGTCCATCAGCTATCAACCTTTGAATTCTACTCAGGTTAATATGAGCTAACCTTAGATGCCAAATATACGTTTGGTTCATTTTCAAAGATTCTTTTCTCTTATTTGATTTAGAAGATGAGTTATTTATTTCTATTTGCATCATGGGAGCTTTCGGTTCAAGAGTGTATAAATTTCCTAATAATTCACCAGAAAAGATAATCTCCCTATTCCTTTTTATAACAACTCTGTCATTAAAAGAAATAGAATATCCATCCAAAAATAATTTAGAAACTGAAATTAAATTCTTTCTAAATGAAGGTACATAAAGGCAATTTCTCAGAACCAAAGTTTTATTCCTATCAAAAGATAAATAAACATCTCCCACTACAATAGTCGCCACCTTCATAGCATTGTCCATGTAGACGGTAATCTCCCCCTCAGCTAGTCGTCTGATTTCCTGGAACCCCTGCAAAGAGTTGCAGACATGATTAGTGCCTCCCGTATCTACACACCAGGTGCCGGTAGATAACACCGCTAAACATGTTTCAACGACTAGACCAAAAGATATACCTTTGTTCTGTTTGTGGTTGGGACAGTCCACCTTTCAATGTCCAGTCTGCTTGAAAGTGAAGCACTTGCCTTTCGGCTTCTTCACTCCTCCTTGAGATCCTCCCACCACCTTTGTTGTGCCTTATTTCTTCTTCTTCTTTCCTTTTGACTTAGAAGTAGAAACCTTCTGGGCAACCAAAACCTAAGAACTCTGACGAAAAAGTCCCTCTTCCACCTGGAGTTCTTTCAGAAGTTCCGCCAACGAATACAACCTCTTATTCATGTTGTAGTTGAGGCGAAACTGCTCAAAACTCCTAGGTAGAGATTGGAAAATGATATCGACCTGGGTTTCCCCATCGATCTCCACTCCACGGACTTCCATCTCATTCAAATGAGCAATCATCTTGAGAACATGATCCCTCATGGGTGTTCCCTCAACCATGGTGGTCATCATCAAGTTTCTCATGACTTCTTGCCTAGCAGCCCGATTCTGTTATTCGAAAAGTTCCTTGAGATTGAACATCATATCATAGGCAGTATTCATGGCATGATGCTGATGTTCCAATATATTTTACATAGAACCCAAAATGTAACACCGCGTCATCTCATCAGCCTTGATCCACTTCCTATAACTCTCTTTCTCCTTTTCACCAGAATCATCTGTAGGCTTAGGAGGACACTCTTTGAAGAGTACATATTTGTACTCCTCAGCAGTTATGACAATGTCCAGATTTCTTTTCCAATCAACATAGTTAGGTCGAGTAAGTTTGTTTTCCTTTAGAATCATAACAAGTTGGTTGAAAGTCATTTTGAAGAAACCTAAGAATCACATAGATCAAAAATATTTATATTTCAAAAAATTGTTGATTCATCAAACAATAAAATTTTAAAATCAACCAACACCTCAAAACACCGAGAATATTGTATGCCACGATAGTGTGGACGTATACGAATTCTACATTTGTAAGAGGAGGTTTTACCTATTAATTTTATTATCCTGTCAACCTTACTTTTTGAAAAATAAAATTAATAGTTGGTTTCTCTTCGGCACTATAAATAAAAACAGTGACTCTGATGGGGAGGATACTTTTATTTACATCTAAGTGTTTACCATTAATCAATACTAAGACAATTATCTCGGATTATGTGCCTTCCGATGGAGAAGTACACATGCTCTTAAATAATTTCCTATAACCATATTTGACCTAGTGATATGCAAAACAAACTCATCCGATATGGAGGAAGACACTCAGAGCCAATGCACAAGTTTGTTCGCATCATATGTCAAATTGTAATAGAGACCGTGGGAATTTAAAAAATATCCCTCTCCCACTTAGTAATTTAAAACTTAGGAATTTTAACTATGCAAGCACAACAAGCATATAAATCAAAAGCAATAAATATGAAAAACAAATTTTCCAATTATTATGGCTTTTGTTCTCCAATATGCCTCCAGTCGTGTTGCCACCTCGTCCACTCCTCCCTACGCCATGTACAAGCCATCCGGAGATCCGAGCCGAGAAAAATTATTTTAATTTAAATCCATCGATCTTATATTCCACAGAGGAGTGTACATGAAATCTAGATCGAAAGTAAACTAAAATAAAAGAGTGGCTAAACAATGTCGTACATAATTACAAAAATTAAATATTAGCCTCGTCAACCACGAGGATTCAAATAATATTAGGATTACACACATACACACACATATGTCCATAATAGTTAGATCTTATGCCTGCAAACAAAAAGTTAGCCTACACACATCCTACTATTATCCAACGCATGTAATATATAATAAGTACATAAAAGTAATCGAATCCTAAACACACAAAACTGAAAACCGTGGCTCTGATACCACTTGAAGGTGGAAGCTTCGCTTCTCACTTCGCTTCGGTCGCTTGTACAAGGCGATCCTATCTTGCATCCCCAGATTAAAAAAAATTAACTCGGACAAAAATGGATTACCCAAGCAACCGATTCATCATCGTGCAATTCGATTTGAGTGGTCGCTTGAACAAACATGTTGTTCAAGCAACCAAACTCTTTTCCTCGATTAGCCGCGGAATAGATGATGTACGGATCGCTGGTTTTTTGTGTTTATCATCGGGGTCCATTATCATACAATTGTAAACAATTACATAGAACAAAAGGAAACCAAAACAAGAATTATATCTCTTGTTTACCACTTGATCTTCTATAGTATGACCTATCCTCTTCTTGAACGTTGTGTGGGCAAGATTTTCCAAGAATTGAAGCCTCCTAGATCTCGCATCTTCCATTTCTTGCTCGCTCCGAACAAGGGAAGATGACTAAACTCTTCTTCTCCTATCTAGTGTCAAACAACAAGCCACCTAGCTTGGTTGTTGCCGCCGACCAAGGAGAGGAAGAAGGAGAGGTGCCGACCTAAAGAGATGGGAATGAGAAGAAAAGCCCTAGGTTGCCACCGCCCACAAGGAGAAGCCAAACCCTAGCCCTAAGCCTTCCATGCCAACTCCTTGCTTGCCGCCCAAGCCTTGGAAGCAAACCCTAGCCTCCAAAGAAACTTCATCTTGCCACCCAAGCCTTGCCTTGTATTAATAGATTTCGCCCAAGCCTCCTTTTAATCGTGTTCGTTGGATCTAGGCTTTGTGAGAGTTTTAATAGGCTAAAATAGGGACCATGAGGGGTAGTTGGATCTTGGCCACCCAATGGATCTGACCCACATAAAAAACGATCCATTAATGATAATCCATTCCACTAAAAGATTATTATTGATCTACCTCACCAACCCCCATAATTTAATATGGGGTCCATATATTAATTGTACAAATATCTCCCCGTATTTAAGATACGAATGTCCATTAATTAATTAATTTACTGATAATTAATTAATTAATATCTATCTCCATGAGTAGTACCACTCAACCTTATCATCATGTTGGACCAAGTTCACCTGTAGGATTTACATGATGATCCTTATGAGCTCCTCAAGGGGCCATCATCATCCTAATACATAGGACATGGTTTCCTCCTATAATCAACGCCACACCATGTAAATAATATTATTTTCCAACTTATCGGGCCTATCGATTTAACACATAAATCTCGCCCATTGGTAAATCAAAGAAATAAATATTAAGTACATGTGCCCGTTATTATATCAGGATTAAGAGCATGTTGTTGGATCGAAGCGGATCGATAAAACCTTTTTCTTTTCTTTTTGTTCGTTAAAACTCGAGAGATAATTAATTGCAGCGGAAATGTAAATGTAAAGTAAAAAGAGACAAAGGAGATTTTTTACTTGGTTCGTAGTCTTCGGCTACTACTCCAAGGCCCTAGTGATCCTTGATCACACACGGAGGGCAAATCACTAATGAACTCCTCCTCGTTGGAGGTAGGAGTTAATCGGATACAAAAACCACGAAAAAGACTCGAGATAGAGGGACACTCCCCCTCTTCTCGTTATGATAAAACCAAAATAAAAAGAAGTACAGAATTGAATTAAACTTAGATTATACCGACGACTCGTAGATGGAAAGATGAAACCCTAGTCGTCGTGTCTGCAGAGCTTCGTTGTAGGAATGTCGGAGACTCATAGCGTACCGGAAGCACTTGGAAGCTTTTTAATTGATTAAAAACCCTAAGACAAGCCCTCCTTTTATAGCCTTTGATTCCCTCATCGAATGGGTCTTCAACCAATCACAAATGGACACAAAACCTCCTTGAAATGGGGTGATAAGCCTTGACTCCTCGAAGCTGATCATTGACCATCAGTCGACTGATGGCCATCATCAGTCGACTAATGGTAGTAGCATCGATCAGTCTTGTGATAAACGAGATCGTGATGAAGGGCAGTCGAGTCCTCCAAGCTGGCAGTCGACTGATGCTAGCTGCAAGGCAAAGTTAGCTCAAAGAAAACATTATTTCGATGGCCTTCGACCGTCCGATCTCGACCTAGACCATCGATGGGATGTCTTTGGTCGGATCTACGCTTAAGACCATCCCCGTAAGGAGGATACGACCTCACTTACGCTCGCACACACGAGCTTACCTCGATACTTACCATGTCGCTTTTGCTTCCGGCCTTCCACTCGATTCCTTCGGCTCCCTCCGAAGTCACTCGAGTGTCGCCCGACCACCGCGGCTTCCTCCGGGTGTCGCTAGCCTTCAGCTTCAACTTTAGCACTTTTCTGCACACTTGATTCAGCTCGTGAGATAATGATATATCCTTGACTTTGCGTCTTTTGCCATAATCAAAATACAGGTTCGACTTAGATGCCCCTGCACCAACAATCTCCCCCTTTTTGATCCTATGGCAAATTTACGCAAAGTTAAGGGAAAATATAAAGCAAAAAATGAGTAAGATAAACGTTACGCTCATTTGTAGTGAACTCCTTCGGTGAGTTTTAAAACAAAAGTTTAATTTTCAAAAATTTAAATTTTGTTCTCCCCCTTAACTTATGCTCTTCTCCCCCTTTTGCCATTAATCAAAAAAAAGTGTGGGGTTTTTAATAAAAAGTAGGGGTTTTTTAATTGAAAAGGTAGCATGCATAAAGATTATCTAACATGAGTCCAAGCATGTGTCTTGATTTAATTTGGTTCGAGGTATAGCCCTTTGCACCAACAATGAAAGTTTTTGGAAACTAAGTTTGATTTTCAAAATACTTATAAAATTAGCTTTGAGTTCCACAATACTTATACGCTAATAACTTTTGAAAATATATATAACCCTTAGAGTTAGTTTGCTCTCCCCCTTAATCAAATATATAAGGTACAGAAGAGTTAGGGGGCGCTAAACATTGACCTAGAAGGTTATATATTTAGAATTTTGTCCGAGTATAAGTACACGTTTAAGCTCGATAGTTTGAAAAATAGATAACATTTTTGAAAAGATTATGTAAATTGAGATTGTTCCTTATTCATCTCACCCATTCTAAGTGTCTTAGAATTGGTCACCTTATATGTTGTGTGAGATGATTCCAATTTTATCTTGATTAAGTTTTAATGATTTGAAACTTGTCAACCTTGCATTAGATTCAGATTTGATCCTAAGCTCATCAAGTCACCTTTTCAAGATCTTGGCTTCCAGGTCGTGGCGAGGCACAGGGGCCTTCTTTGATCTGAAAAATGACCACTTCCTTAGACAAAGCCAATTTCGAGAAAGTAGTAACTTGACTCACCTAAGACCACTTCCTGGTCTAACTAGTCTAGGATACGGTGAGGTAGCTTCAGCTAGTTCCACTCGGTCAAGTGTACCGAACTAGATACGCCTTATCTAGCCCGAATACACAAGACTTCGCTTTCCTAGCGTACTATCATCTCGTCGTGTCCTGGTACTATGTTATCAAGCATTGACGAGTTATAGTCCTATTTAACCATTCTAAAAGAAATAAGAGGTTTAGGTTATCGGATATACTATTTTGGTATTAGCTCCCCCTGGATCATTGAACCGATATGGTCTGGTCAAGTAATGAACTTGATCCTTGGGAATCCAAAACCTATTGGTCCTTATATGTGAGTTTAATAAAGTTTTTGGGACCCACGCTTGGACTCGATGATGACTACGGTTTACGATAGACATGTAAGATACATTCGTAGTCTTTGAGCTATATCCGAGTCCGGCTCTATTGTACACTGCTCTCTGAGTTTCAAGAAGTCGGTTAAGATTCTTGGACCCCGTTGAGAACTTGTTCAACCAAGCTTCGAGCTCTTGGACTTGCTCTTTCAAGAGAGAGTTCTCTTCTTCGAGTTTTTCAACTCGAGTTGAGTCCTCCTCTTGAACTCGACTAGTCGAAGAGTTTAGGGGTGTCTCTTGTTTGAGGGTTTCAACCTCCTCAACCAAGGACTCGACCCTAGACTCGGATTTAGCTAATTTTCTAGTTAGCAATTTAATCGTATTGTAAAGCGTATGAATTAGTGAGCGGCTAACCTTAATTTTATCTTTTGATCCGGCTTTGAGTTGCTTCTCAAAATAGTCCTCGAGTTCGGAGTCGGTGTTGTAATTGGATTCGGATTCGAATTCGGACTCTGACTCGGACTCTTCGGGTCTTGCCATGCATGCTATGCCGCCGCCTTCTTCGTTGTCCCATGTTGCATGAAAAGCCTTCTTTTTATTTGATTTGAATTGTGCCCTCTTTTGATTCTTTAGTAGCCTCCTTTCCCTCCGAACGATCTTCCGCACTACGTTCACTATTGCTTCCACCTTTTCCGATTCGGACTCCGATTCATCTTCGGGTTCGAGTTCATCTACTTGCCTAGTAGGTGGCTTGCTTCTTTGTCCTGCAAGTAGAGCAATACCTCTCTCGGCCCAGACCATGTTAGTTTGCTCGTGAAGGTCAAACTCGGAAAATAATTCGTCTAACCTAAGCTTTGAAAGGTCCTTAGAGACCTTGTAGGCATCAACCATGGATGCCCACAAGGTAGTCCTAGGAAATGAATTAAGAACGTACCTTAGGAGGTCACGGTTTTCGACCTTATGTCCAATGGTGTGCAATCCATTGACAATGTCCTGGATGCGGGCGTGTAGTTACGTTGCCGTCTCACATTTCTGCATTTTTAGGTTATACAATTTATTAAGTAGTAAGTCACGCTTACTTACCTTCGCGTCATTAGTCCCTTCATGTAGTTCTATGAGTTTTGTCCACAAATCTTTTGCGCAGATGAAGGGTCCGATGCGGTTGAGCTCTTCCTTAGACAAACTGCATTGCTCTGATACCAATTGTTGGATCGAAGCGGATCGCTAGAGGGGGGGTGAATAGCGATAAAACCTTTTTCTTTTCTTTTCGTTCATTAAAACTCGAGAGATAATTAATTGCAGCGGAAATGTAAATGTAAAGTAAAAAGAGACAAAGGAGATTTTTTACTTGGTTCGTAGCCTTCGGCTACTACTCCAAGGTCCTAGTGATCCTTGATCACGCACGGAGGGCAAATCACTAATGAACTCCTCCTCGTTGGAGGTAGGAGTTAATCGGATACAAAAACCACGAAAGAGACTCGAGATAGAGGGACACTCCCCCTCTTCTCGTTACGATAAAACCAAAATAAAAAGAAGTACAAAATTGAATTAAACTTAGATTATACCGACGACTAGTAGATGGAAAGATGAAACACTAGTCGTCGTGTCTGCAGAGCTTCGTCGTAGGAATGTCGGAGACTCGTAGCGTACCGGAAGCACTTGGAAGCTTTTTAATTGATTAAAAACCCTAAGACAAGCCCTCCTTTTATAGCCTTTGAGTCCCTCATCGAATGGGTCTTCAACCAATCACAAATGGACACAAAACCTCCTTGAAATGGGGTGATAAGCCTTGACTCCTCGAAGCTAATCATTGACCATCAGTCGACTGATGGCCATCATCAGTCGACTGATGGTAGCATCAGTCGAGTGCTGATAGTAGACAGTCGACTGATGAAGGGCAATCGAGTCATCCAAGCTGGCAGTCGACTGATGCTAGCTGCAAGGCAAAGTTAGCTCAAAGAAAACATTATTTCGACGGCCTTCGACCGTCCGATATCGACCTAGACCATCGATGGGATGTCTTTGGTCGGATCTACGCTTAAGACCATCCCCGTAAGAAGGATACGACCTCACTAACGCTCGCACACATGAGCTTACCTCGATACTTACCATGTCTCTTTTGCTTTCGGCCTTCCACTCGATTCCTTCGGCTCCCTCCGAAGTCACTCGAGTGTCGCCCGACCACCGCGGCTTCCTCCGGGTGTCGCTAGCCTTCAGCTTCAGCTTTAGCACATTTCTGCACACTCGATTCAGCTCGTGAGATAATGATATGTCCTTGACTTTGCGTCTTTTGCCATAATCAAAATACAGGTTCAACTTAGGTGCCCCTGCACCAACACATGTACACCATAATATCTGAGGTCTGATTCAATTATATAGTCTGTAATAATTTGAATCACCTTTAAGTCGGTCCTGCTCAATACACACAAAGTGTACTAGTGTAATTCTATGGTCAAGATAAACCAATACAAAATTACACTACAACCATGCCAATGGTTTGTCCAAAACCATCTTGGTTGTGAGCCTCTACTTATACTCTACAAGGAACTGATAACATGATCCTCTGTGTGACAGCACACACTATGTTATCTACAATGTAAAGTATTAGACAAGATGCATACATATAAATATGCAAACAATGATCATGTGATTCTTATTTCAAAATAAGATGTTCATACAAAGGCTAGGCTTTCAGTATACATCCCAACAGAATTGACGGGGGAGAATGCGTATGACCCTTCTAGGGGTAAAACCTCATGCCTCCAAAACCCTATTTTTTGGTATATTCACCGGGTTATTGCGAGCACTATTTTTGGGAGAGGGGAGAGCGATGGAGTGTGAGGGTGAGTGAGCTCCTTAGTCTATGAGACATGCTACAAGAGAGAAATATTATTACTGTGGGGTCCCATTTCATTAGGCACTTGGTGAAGATGGGTAAGGCGGCCAAGGGAGATATTATTTTAGGGGAATTAATCACCCACATTTGCATTAGGATGGAGTACTATTGCACTGCCTTGGATAGAGTAGAAGGGAGCCCTAACATTGATTTACGGGTGTGCATTGCTATGCAAATGATATTTAGAGAAGGGCACTATTTTTGTTTTGTGAGGAAGAACTTGGGATCCCTTAGGCTCCCCGACACCGATCGTACCACCATCACCAGCCATGCCAATTGGTGATTGGATCTTATAGTGTTGTCCCCACCAAATGAAGGGACTTCCACTCATGCACCCCTCTCACTGCCTACCCATCACTCACTTATAGATCCGCCCATGTATAGGATCCCCATAAGCCACGATGCAAGCCTACACCTACACCTCCTTATTTTTCCACTTTTGAGTAGAATGTAGGTTTGTAAGCTTATGTCTTCTCTGAGTTCTGATCGTGCCTTGACGATATTTACGTCGAGAAACAGACATAGTGGCAGCGATGGGAGGAGCATAGCGTATACATGCAAGTGGAGTTTCAGGGCCTCCGAGAGCATTTCCAGTGGGTTGAGGAGTTCTACGGTGAGGCTCGAGCCAATTTTTGGGAGGAGGTTTTCTATCGCCAGGAGGTTCGACAACACATGCACGCTGCACAGTCACAATGGGATAGGGAGGAGCATAGAGCCACCACTGCATCCACCAATTCCTAGATTGACCACATGTACATGTGGCATTAGCTGCTGAGCACCAGATTCTCCCAGGAGGCTGATATGCCTAGATTGTTAGACTTCCTACCTCGACCACCATATTAGAGGTATGGTCTCATTTAAGTATGGGGGGGAACCCCAAATTTTGATAAATTTTTCTACCAGTGTTAGTTTCTTCCCTAACATCTAGGTTTAGTTGTTTGCATTTAGGTGTCCATGCATATAGTATTTAGTTTTCTTTCAACGCTTAGTTATTTTTTACTTTAAACTGCCTCAATAATATTTTTGAAATTCTTCACGATTTTCTTCCATACCATAGATAGCTTAACTTCATTTATCTTATGGGATTTTATTTTTGGTTGCTTTGATGGATGTTTTAGATTTGCACTTGTTAGCTTTTATCTTTTACTTACACTTGACAAATATTCTGAAAGGGAAAATCTATTACAAACATAGTTATGATTCATCCCAGTAGTCTAGTACTTTAGAATCCATATGTGACTCTAGATTTAGCAATTTAGTTACTGGAGATGCTCGGATTGTGTAAGCCCATTCGGAAAAATCAAAATACCAGTGAGCTAGAGAGAAACAAAGTTCCTTGAAAAATAAATAAATAGAAGGAAAAAAAGAAAAAAAAAAGAGTTAAAAATAGTTGTCGTGGGTGGAAATGGTTAGGTGCCCCTTTGAGAATGAGTTAGGTTACTGGGAAGACACCTACCAATTTTTCTCAATACCGAGTACGCCTTTGAGACTTTATGCTAATTCTAGAGAATGCCCCTCGCTTAGGGAAGGTAAGTGCCTAAAAGTCCCAGACCTTAGGAAAGCTATAGGATGATGACTTAACTCACTCTGGAACGAGTATCCCTTAGGAAAATTCTCTCAGCACATGCACAAAAAGCTTACTTAGTGAACTTTTAGAACATATCTATTTGCTTTGATTGGAAATACCACTTGATAATTCAATTAACATGCTAGGTATTGGAACAATGTTTTTAAATTTCATGGCACCGGGGTTTGCTTGAGGACAAGCAAAGATCTAAGTCTGGAGGAATTAATGTGAGCAAAACATATAGGGTTTTAGGAGTAGTTTTAGCACACTTCTCATTGCATACCATACATGTTTCATGCATCTTTTTCCATGTTTTGCATTCATTTCCTATTTTCAAGTTTGGAGATCTGCTCTTGCTATTTTTATGTGTAGGATGACATTTTGGTGGTAAAACGACACACTTTTGGAGCCAAAGGAAGGCGAGCATACTCTAGCCATATTTCTCCCAAAACACGAGCATGCTCCGGAGAAAAAGTAGGCATTCACCAAATAGTTCAGAGGTGGACATGGCCTAGCCGTGTGAATCCCACACGGTAGTGTCCAACCCCTGAAGCCAAAATAAGATAGAATTTCCAGTGCCCCATACGGTCGGTCGTGTGGCGCTAGGCTGACTTGACACAACTAGGGTTTCATGGGGATTTACGAAAAGCCGACTTCACATCCATAAATAGGAATGCACGCCCAAACCCTAGGGGGGAGGCTCGAGGTCAAAGACGGTAAGAAGTTTCCCTATAAAGCACTGGAGACTCGAAACAGGGAGGAAGGAAGTGGCTAGAAGATCCATCTCGACGCTCCGGCACCGTGGAGAACAACCAAGACACGCAAATTGGATAGGAAAAAATGTACTTTCTTTATTTTTTTGTCCAACTTGCATTGGAATGGGTTTTCTTAAGATGTATTGTGTTTATTCTCATATATATATGGAGTACATAATTTGATTCTAGGATTAGGGACTAACATGTGTATGTGGACATGCTAGTTCAAATAGTTATTCATTTCTTTTGAATCTATTTGAAATTTTGTGTTGTTTAGATCAATGAGGATTATGTCTTGATTCTATTTATATTGAAGATAGGTGATACAAGGGTGAGAGACTTTGTATCTAAAATCTAGGAGGACCAAGATGAACCTTGCGGTCATCCTCCCTCCCGTAATCGTAGAAGATAGAATATGATAGAGTAGGATGTGAAATATGATCTGCCTCTTCATAGGGATTATTATGACGCCTTCATACCCCAATAACCTATCTTAGCAGAAGGCCCAAAGTAGGAGGGATTAACTTTAGAAGGGTTGATGGACCTTAGTTACAGAGGGCTCCCAACGATATCAACCCCCTGAGCTCTAACGATCCGAAAGAGAAACTTGGTTAGGAATAGGTAGTTCTTGATAGAAGTAAAAGTTCATCGGGAAAATGCATGATGATCCTCCCACAAGATCGTAATTAGAGATCCCAAAAGCATTTAATTGATAACATGTTCCATGACACACAAGTGAAACCGAAGTCCTAGAATCGTCTTAGGGAACTTTGAACCTACATTCGCTTCCTCGAGTGACACCGTACTTGAGTTAGGACTACTGTCAACCTCGAAACCCTTATTTTTAGGAAATTAACTCTAAACAATAACATCCACTAGAAAAATGATATTCGAATATTGTTAGTAGTGAGCCCTATAGCCAATTATATGATGATTTACTAGGGACATATGTATCATATTCTATAAATAATAAAGGCAATGTTTGGTTATTATATTTACTTCATGCTTGTGTCAGCCAAATAAATATAATAATGCTCTAGAATGTATGTTCTTTGTTAGGGCAATCAACCCAAGTATGGTTTAAGGTTTTGATGTGTGTGGAAAAGGTTTAAGTTAGGATGTTTATGTGATTTGATATGTGTGTAGAAGTCGTATAGGACTTAGTAATTTACACATGTGTTGGCTTGACGAAAGCATTGGTGGGTTCACCATCTCATGGCTCGGGTCTTTGAGTCGGTGAAGGATGACATTGCAGAAGTCGTGCGCTTGGTGCATCCGAGGGACATGGCCGGACAAAGAGAGCTTCGGCGAGGGACTTCAAGGGAGATGAGAGAATGAGCGATTTGTTAACGGTAGCTCATAGGTGAACTTGGCCGAATGGCTAAGTCAAGTGTTGGATGCTCAACCGAGTGGGTTGAAGTTTTACCTGACAAGTTGGATGCTCAAACTAGGGTTTGAGGTTTTACCCAACATGTGGTTAAGTTGGATGCTCAAACATTAGCTTGAAGTTTTACCTAACAAATGCGGGTGTCGGATGCTCAACAAAGTGGGTTGAGGTTTTACCCGACCATCGAATGCTCAAATAAGACATTTGTTTGAGGTTTACCCGACATCAGTCGACTGTCAAGTATTGGAAGTCGAACTGGTCCAAGTCAAATTGAGTTTGACTGGTGTTTGGCAAAATTGCCCGATCATCAATTGACTGCCGAAAGTGGCGCGGGCACAAAATGCTTCGTAGCCGACTGATAAGTCGGTTATGGGGCGATCAGTCGAACCGACGAGATCACCAGTCAATTGCCTAGGTGGTCATTAGGTGATGATGACCGTGACTCATACAATGTCAGGAACCATTGCAAGAGCAGTAGTCGACTGATGGCATGCAGCAGTCGAATGCCACATGACCAATGGGAAGATTTCACCCCTCTCTATAAAAAGAGAGGGTGTGGGCATTAGGGAGGTTAATATTCATGCTCCTATGTGCTTCACACGATTCCTACTCCTTCTTTCTCTTATTTCAATTCTATTGTAAGAAGGAGTGACTCTTGTAAGAAGGTATACCTCCACCTTGCTTGGGCTAAAGGAGAGACTAGTGGAGTTGGTTAAGGAGTGATTTACCTGGAACAAATCTTTTGTGGATTAGCGGCAAGGACCGTGAACCACATTATATCTCCGGTGTTAGCGTTTGTGATTATTTCTCTTTGTATTTGTCTTAATCATTTTGTTTAGCATTTGTTTTCCGCTGTGCTAATCATATTCGTAGATGATTAAGCAACCGAACATCATCAATGATAAAGAAGGCTATTCACCCGCCTCTAGGTGGCAACCGATCCTCCAACAAATGGTATTAGAGTGAGGAGCTTATCGTGGACTCATCGCCAACACAAGCACGACAAGATGGCCGACTCCAACATTCATCCACCCAAGTTTGAGGGCGACTTCACATGGTGGAAGAAATAATGGAGGTATTCTTCGAAACGAACTTTGATATAATGCTTATTATGGAATCCGATTTCGATGTACCTAGGGACGAAGAGGGTGAACCAATCGAAAAGTCAAGATGGACAAAGAAGCAATGAGAGAAGCACCTTGCAAACTCAAAGGCCAAGCATCATCTATATAATGTGCTCCCTTAACAAGAGATAAACCGAATTGGAGAGTGTGCAAGCGCCAAGGAAATGTGGGAAAAACTCGTGGAGCTTCATGAAGGCACTTCTGAGGCAAACCTTGCAAGACAGGATCTTCTCCGATCACAATTAATCAATATCAAGCTAGAAAAAGGAGTAAAGGTACTCTTTTTACATTCTCGGGTTAAAGAAATCATTAACGGATTAACAATTGTAGGGCAGAAGCTCTCCAATAGAGATATGATCATGAAGGATATAGATGCATTCCCCCGATCATCTATGTGGAGCTCCATGGTGGATTCATTTTATATTTCCAAGAATCTAGAGGTAAATATTCTAGAAGAATTCTTTTCAACTATAAAGTTACATGAAACTAGGCTTGAAGGTATAATAGAAGATCCAATCAATCCATCAAGGGGGTTAGCATTAGTGGCCAACAAAGGAAAGAAGAAGGAGATTCCACCTTCCTCATCTAACGAAGAATCGTCCTCCTCATCCTCAATGAATAGTAATGAAGAGGCCTATATGGTAAGTAAGGTGAGACGTGCATTGAAAAATTTTAAATTTAACAAGTCTCATGATAGGAGAAGGCCAAGAAGGAAGGTAATTTGCTATAATTGCCAAGGAGAGGGATACATGAGGGATGATTGTCCCCTTTTGAACAAAAGCAAGGAAGAAAGGAGAAAGAAAAAAGACAAGAAGAAAGAAAGCAAGAAGAAGGATGAAGAGAAGAAATCGAAAAAAAAAGGGAAGGCTAAAGCACACAACTTGAAAGATACGTGGGATGATCCATCATCATCGGAAAAAGAGGAAATTGTCACCCACTTGGCACTAATGGGGATTGATGTTGTAGAGTCCACCTCCTCCGAAAGAGAAAATGCAAGCACTAGTGAGGAGGAGAGCTTGAGTGAAGGGGGAGCATCTTCATCATCATCATCCGAAGGGGATTGGGTAAGTAAGGTAATAAAACTACCCTCAAATGATGTTGCTTCAATGAATACTGTTGGAGGATTGGTGGCCGACTATAGGGGGGTGAATAGCCCTCGATGTGTACGATGGAAATCGATTGCTTCTTGATTTTCTATGATTAGGTTAGCACAGTGGAAACAAATGCTTAACAAAACAATTAAGAGAATACAAAAGACAAGGAAGAACAAACACTAACACCGGAGATATAACATGGTTCACGACCCTTACCGCTAATCCACGGACTGATTCGTTCCAGGTGAATCACTCCTAAACCTTCACTAGTCTCTCCTTTTGCCCAAGCAAGGTGGAGGTAACCCTTCTTACAACAAACACTCCTTACAATAAGATTGAAATAAAAGCAAGGAGAAGGAGTTGGGAGCGTGTGGAGCACTTAGGATTATGAAGATTAGCCTCCCAAGAGCACCCAAGGCCTCTTCTTATAGGGAAGAGGTCATTCTTCCCATTGGGAATCAAGAAATCGACTGATGCAATCATCAGTCGACTGTTGCTATACCCGTTGCCTCACAACGGCTTCATCCACGTTGGCTTCCAGCCAATGGCTCCCACAACAATCGATTGACCATCCCCATCAGTCAACTAATGGAGCCATCAATCAAGTGATCGAAGGGATCAGTCGACTCCAAAAGCTTCAGACCGATTCACACGAATCGATCCAACTCGTCCCTTGGCAATCAATCGATGGTCGAGCGATTGATCGCCAAACCCTAGCAATGATCATTGTGTAAAGCTTCACCGAACACCGATCGAGCACCGGCCGAAGTGCCATCAACCCGAGCAATCAATCGATATTTATATCACCGATCCTCAAACACCAATGTTTGAGCATCCGATAGTCGGGTAAAACCTCAACCCACTCGGTTGAGCATCAAACACTTGACTTAGCCATTCGACCAAGTTCACAGATGAGCTACGTTACACTTCGCTCATTCTCTCATCTCCCTTGAAGTCCCTCGCCGAAGTTCTCTTAGTCCGGCCATGTCCGTCGGATGCACCAAGCACACGACTTCGCAATGTCATCCTTCACATCTCACCCTGAAGTCTACTTCCTTGGCTTCACTCCAATGCTGCTCGTCCGGCGGTCCCTCAGATGCACCAAGCGCACGGCTTCGCAATGTCGTCCTTCACCGACTCAAGGACCTGAGCCATGAGATGGTGAAGCCACCAATGCTTTCGTTAAGCCATTTCCATGTGTGAATTACTAAGTCCCGCATAACTTCAACACACATATCAAATCAATATAACAACCTAACATAAACCCTTTGCCACACACATCAAAACCACATCATACATGGGTTGATTGCCCTAACAATCTCCCCCTTTTTAACTAAAAACATAAAGCAAGAAAGCATGTAAAATAATATGAGTATCAAACCACTCTCCCTTAATACATGCAACTCCCCCTTAACTCATGCTAATTCTCCCCCTAGCATAATTAACTTAAGCACAACCATTTCTCCCCCTTTAACACCATCAAAAATATTAAACTATGTTATATAAGCATGACATCAAGTCTAGGGAACGAAATATACCAAAAACAACCTGAGAAACCCACAAAATAGGTTACTATTCACTTCTATAGTCCATCAGTCGACTGGTTCAGACTACTAGTCGACTGGCACCTGATTTCCAGCTTTTTTGATTTTTGGACCGAAATTCAGAAATGCATTAAAAATTCTAAAAATTTTGAAAAATCATGAAATTCGGGGAACACATTTCTCATAAGTCCCTTTATCATTGAAAAATGATTCTTTTCATGAAAATTTATTCCAATTTTGAAAGTTTGGCAAAAACTCAAAGGTGTTGAAAATCACTAAAGTTTTTATCAACTTGAAAGCCTAGTTTTGCCTTGAAATGATTTAAAACATGAACTCTCAGTTTATAAAACTTGAAATGGTTTTAAAATATTTAAAATATCCAACTATGATCTATGGGCAATATGTCCATTGATTAAACATTTGCTTTCCTCATAGTTGGTCTATGATTGCTATAATATGATACACCTAATGACCCATCAAAATGTTATAAGCATAAGTGAGTCATTTGTATCATCCTAACATCTCACCCATGCTATATTTTCAATCAAGTTAGCCTTATGGTGAGTGTGAGATGTGACTAAAGGTATTTATATTTAACCAAAATTTTATGCAATTTCTACCCAAGGTTAAGTATTATCTAAAATGATCATGAGTCATATATTATGATCATACATAAAACATTACCCTCCAAATCATAAATCATGATTATATATCAAGTATAAAATCAAGCATAAATCATGATTTAAACATTCAATTCATGGGTTATCATCACCCAATACTAAGTTAAAAATTATCACCCACATCATCCTAAGTCAACCATTTAACATGATATAAGTAAAGTCCAATTATGGTTGACTCTCCTAGGTTCTCCTAACCATTAAGGATTGACTTGGGAACCCAATACAAATTCTTTCCAATGGGGTTCACCAAGTATTCCTTTGGGATCCATTTCCTAGCTATCATTGTAGTTTTAGCTTGACCCCTAGCTATTAAACAATGGTAGACCTTCTCATTTTTGGATCCCTTATATCCTAGGCCCTTCTTGTTAAAACTAGACCTTTGGCTCCCAATGATCATATTTAGGGTATTGGAGCCAATTGTGATTTTTTCTAGGGCCTTAGTTAAGAAATCTACCTTTTCCTTTAATGCCTTATTTTCTTCTAATCATGCATCATTAATACTAGAAGAAATACAATCATCATGTGAGCATGCATTTTCAAGTTTTACTTCTAATTCCTTGATTTCATTTTGCATGCATTTGTTTTACTTCTTACTCCTAAATAAGTCCTTAGTTATACTAGAAATCATTGAAACAATCTTTTTGGGAGGGAGATTTGTTACCTCACTTACCCAATCTCCTTCTTGTGATTCCGATGAGGATGCTCCCCCTACATTTGAGCTCTCCTCCTCACTTGAGCTTATTTCTTCTTGTTCAAATGAGGTGGAGTCCAAGTTATCTATCCCCATTTGTGCGAGGCTTGTGAATGCTTCTTCTTCCTTTGATGTGGATGATGGATCATCCCACGTCACTGCTTTAAGGTTGTGGGCTTTTGTCTTCTTCTCCTTCTTCTTTTCTTCTTTCTTCTTGCCTTTCTTCTTCTTGTCATCCTTCCTCTTTTCTTCTTTGCTCTTGTTTAAGAGAGGACATTCATTTCTCATGTGTCCATCTCCTTGGCAATTGTAACATATGCCTCTCTTATGTCTTCTTCCCCTATCATGAGATTTATTAAATCTAAAACTTTTAAGTGCACGTCTTACCTTCCTTACCATGTAAGCTTCTTCATTGTTATTCATTGACGAGGAAGATGATGATTCGTCATCGAATGAGGAGCGTGTGCTCTTCTTCTTCTTCCCTTTGTTGGCTACTAGTGCTACTCCCCTTGAATTTTTTGCTTGGTTCTTCTACTATCCCTTCAAGTCTAGTTTCGTGAAGCTCCATAGTAGCGAAAAATTCATCAAGAGTACTTACCTCTAGATTTTTTGAAATGTAAAATGAGTCCACCATGGAGCTCCAATTTGATGACTGGGGGAATGCATCGATAGCCTTCATTATCATGTCCCAGTTTGATAACTTCTCACATACACTTGTTAAACCGGTTATTATTTCCTTAAAACGTGAATGAAGAGATAATACCTTCTCCCCTTTATCTAGCTTGATATTGTTTAATTGGGAGCGGAGAAGATCCCTTCTTGCTAGCTTAGCTTCGGATGTGCCTTCATGAAGCTCCACTAGCTTTTCTCACATTTCTTTGGCACTCGCACATTCTCCTATCTGGTTTATCTCTTGTTGAGGAAGCACATTGAATAGGTAATGTTTGGCCTTTGAATTCGCCAAGTGCTCCTCTCTTTGCTTCTTGGTCCACCTTGATTTTTCGAGTATTCTCCCTTCTTCATCCCTAGGTATCTCGAAACCATTTTCCATGATAAGCATGATATCGAAATCGGTCTCAAAAAATGCCTCCATTCTCTTCTTCCACCAAGAGAAATTGAATTCAAACTTGGATGGATGAATGTTGGAATCGACCATCTTGTTGACTTCGTTCGGTTGCATGTTGCTGTAAGCTCAGTTACGATACCACTTGTTAGAGGATCGGTGGTCGGCTAGAGGGGGTGAATAGCCCTCAATGTGTACGATGGAAATCGATTGCTTCTTGATTGTCTACTATTATGTTAGTGCAGCGGAAACAAGTGTAAAACAAAACAATTAAGACAATACAAAAGACAAGGAAGCACAAATGCTAACACCGGAGATGTAACATGGTTCGCGACCCTTGCCGCTAATCCACGGACTAATTCGTTCCAGGTGAATCACTCCTAAACCTTCACTAGTCTCTCCTTTTGCCCAAGGAAGGTGGAGGTAACCCTTCTTACAACAAACACTCCTTCTTACAATAAGATTGAAATAAAAGCAAGGAGAAGGAGTTGGGAACATGTGGAGCACTTAAGAGAATGAAGATTAGCCTCCCAAGAGGACCCAAGGCCTCTTCTTTTAGGGAAGAGGTCATTCTTCCCGTTGGGAACTGAGGAGTCGACTGATGCAGTCATCAGTCGACTGCTGCTATAGCTATTGTCTCGCAACGGCTTCATCCATGTTGGCTTCCAACCAACGACTCCCACAACAGTCGACTGACCATCCCCATCAGTCGATTGATGAAGCCATCAGTTGAGTGACCGAAGCAATCAGTCGACTCCAAAACCTTCTATGCTTGAATTCACCTCGATCAGTTGACTGCCGTCCCTTGGCAGTCGACTGATGGTCGAGTAGTCGACTGGTGTTGGGTAAAATCTCAAACACCAAAGTTTGAGCATTCGACGGTCGGGTAAAATCTCAACCCACTCTGTTGAGCATCCGACACTTGACTTAGCCATTCGGCCAAGTTCACCTATGAGCTACATTACACTTCGTGTTGGCAACATGCTTCTCGAAGGCTCATCGTCTCCCATGTCCCCGGATTAAAATTTTCAACAAATGAAAACTAATCCGGATGGGATGAGTTTCCTAAGCTCAACCAATTCATCGTCGTGCTAACGACTTGAGCGATCGCTTGAACAAACTAGTTGTTCAAGCAACCAAGCTCTTCTAGTCGGTTAGCCGCGGAAGAGACGACGGACGGATCGTCGGTTTTTGTGTTTATCTTCGGGGTCCATGATTATACAAATACATATGAATATAGACATGTATAATCAACACATACATAATGTAAACATCCACATAATACATGCTTATAATTGAAAAGCAATTATAAACATAATACAAAAGAACATTAATCAAAATAAACAAGATTATACCTCTTATTATACCTCTTGATCTTCTATTGTATGTCTTCCCTCCTTTTGGACGTCGTGTGGGCGACGATCTACCAAAAGTTGAAGCCTCCTAGTGTTGGGATGTATACTGAAAGCCTAGCTCTTTTGTATGGACATCTTTATTTTGAAATAAGAATCACATGATCATTGTTTGCACTTTTATATTTATTATATGTTGTGCATATTGTCTAATACTTTACATTGTAGATAACATGGTGCTTGGGTGATGGCACAGAAGATCATGTTATCAGTCCCTTGTAGAGTATAAGTAGAGGCTCACAACCAAGATGGTCTTGGACAAACCATTGGCATGGTTGTAGTGTAGCTTGGTATTGTTTTATCTTGAACATAGAGTTACACTAGTACACTTAGGTGTATTGAGCAGGACCGACATAGAGGTGATTCAATTTATTGCTGACTACATAATTGAATCGGACCTCGGATATTATGTTGTACATGCTCTTAATCCCGATATAATAACGGGCACATGTACTTAGTATTTATTTCTTTGATTTACTAGAGGGTGAGATTTCTATGGATTAAATCAATATGCCTGGTAAGTTGGGAAATGATATTATTTACATGGTGTGCCGTTGATTATAGGAGGAATCCGTGTCCTATATATTAGGTTGATGATGTCCCCTTGAGGAGCTCATAAGGTTTATCATGTAAACCCCGCGGGTTGACTTAGTCAACATGATGATAAGGTTGAGTGGTACTACTCGAGGAGTTAGATGTTAATTGATTAATGGTCAAGAATCAATCGATTGACGGACATTCGATATCTTAAACACGGGGAGATAAATGTACAAATAATATATGGAGCCCATATTGATTTATGGGGGTTGGTGAGGTAGTTCAATGATGATCCTCTAGTGGAATGGAACATCATTGATGGATCGAGTTTGTGTGGTTCCGATCCATCGGGTGGCCAAGACCCAACTCCTCCTCATGGTCCCTATCGTAGCCTTATATAAACCTCATAAAGTCTAGATCAATGATGGAAAACAAATCTCTAGATCCGACGGTTGGATTAAAATCCTAGAACCGACGGTTGAGATTAAATCTCTAGATCCGACGGTTGGGATTAAAACCCTAGAACCGACGGTGGAGATAAAACCAAGGCCTAAACCTAACTCTATAAAAAGGGTGGCTTGGGTTGGGCGGCAACTAAGGTTTTTGGAGATGGAGTTGGATGGCTTGGGCGGCAAGAAACAAGGAGGAGGCTATGGTTAGGTTTTGGTTCATGGTGTTGGGCGGCAACATGAAGGAGGCTTCTCTTCATCTTCTTCCCAATGATTTCCGGCAAAACCTTTCCTCCCTTTTCCTCCTTAACTTGGCCGGCGCCCAAGCTTCTCCATCCTTTCAATGGTTCATGATGGAAGCTAAGGAAATTAGGGTTTTGCCTAGTTTGCTTGGGCGGCAAGCAACCTCAAGGAGGAAACCCTAATTAGGGTTTTGGCTCCTTAGGTTGGGCGGCCAAGGTGATGATTTGGATTGGGCGGCAACCTATGGAGAAGCTTGTCTTCTTCCTTGGAGGTGGCTAGCTCATAGTTCTCTCTTCTCCACCATGCTTAGGCGGCAAGAAACCTATGGAGGAAACCCTAATTAGATTAGGGTTTGGCTCTTTGGATTGGCCGGCAAGGTTGGAAGTTAGGTTGGGCGGCAACTATAGGGGAAGGGCTCATCTTCTTCCTTCTAAGGGTTGGCCGGCCACTACTTTGTCTTCCTCTACCTTGGGCGGCAAGAAATCCAAAGGAAGCTTGGTTGGGCGGCTAGGGTTTGGAAGGAAAGGTAGGTGGCAACTATAGGGGAAGTGTTCTTCTTCTTCCTAGGGTGTTGGCCGGTTCCTATCCTTTTTCCTATACCTTTGGTGGTGCCCAACCTATTCCTCTTTTCCTTTTGTTTTCCTCTTGGCCGGCGGCACAAGGAGCTAGGGTTTGTCCCTAGTTCGGTTGCTTGGTTGTTTCCATTATGTTCTCTCTATTCTTGGGGTCGGCGGCATCAATCCTTTGTGGATTGGTGGTTGGCTCAAGCAAGAAGGGAAAGAGAGTTCTTCTTTCTTTGGATTGAAGAAGATCTAAGAAGCTTCGACTTGTGGAGGATCTTCGCCCACACGAAGTCTACAAGGAGGTTAGGACATACGATAGAAGATCAAGAGGTATAAAAGTTTTATTAACTTTTATTTATGATCTTTGCATGTTCTTATTTGATATGCTAGCTTATGTTCTTTATGTTAGTATATGTTGATTATACTAGTTTACATTTGCATGTATTTGTATAATCATGGACCCCGAATAAGAAACACAAAAACCGGCAATCCGTCCGTCGTCTCTTCCGCGGCTAATCGACTAGGAGAGTTGGTTGCTTGAACAACTAGTTTGTTAAAGCGATCACTCGAGTCGTTAGCACGACGATGAATTGGTTGTGCTTAGGAAACTCATCCCATCCGGATTAGTTTTCATTAGTGAAAATTTTAATCTGGGGACATGGGAGCCTATGAGCATTCCGAGGACTAGCACATTGCCAACACCTAGATCACCAATCTTCCTTTCCTTGTTCACTAGGAACAAAGGAAGATCGTAAAACAATACTCATCTTCCTTTCTAGAACCGGCCACCAAGTCAATAAACTCGATGTTGCCGCCGGCCAAGGAAGATAAAATGGAGTATGGAAACCAACCAAAAGAGAAATAACAAGGGCATGGGCGCCGGCCAACACTTGGAGAAGAAGAAAGAAAACACCCCTTCTCCTTGTTGCCACCCAAACCCTAAACTAGGCTCTCCTTAATTTCCGACTAAGGATGAAGGGAAGTAGAATAGATTGATCTTTGGCCAAGGTAGAGGGAAGAAGGAAGAGGGGCCGACCATCAATGGAAAATGAAGAAGAATCTCCCTCTCCTTGTTGCCGCCCAACACCAACAACCAAACCCTAACCCTAGCCCCCACTCCTATTCCTATCACAACTAGAATTGGTTGCCGCCCATGTGAAGCAACCCTCATCTCATCCACCACAAGCCATAGATCAAGGGGAGAAGCTTGGGCGCCGGCTAAACCAAGGAGGAAGGAGGAAGAAAGGGTGTCGGCCACCATTGGGAAGAAGAAGAAGAAGCTCCCTTCTCCTTGTTGTCGCCCAACACCATGAACCAAACCCTAACCCTAGCCTCCTCCTATTTCTTGCCGCCCAAGCCACCTTATCTCAATTAGGTTTTTCCATTCCCTTGCCACCCAAGACTAAGCCCATATATATAGAGTTAGGTTTAGGCCTTGGTTTAATCTCCTCCATTGGTTCTAGGGATTTAATCTCAACCGTTGGATCTAGAGATTTAATCTCAACTGTCGGATCTAGAGATTTAATCTCAATCGTCAGATCTAGGGATTTAATCTCAATCGCCGGATCTAGAGATTTGTTTTCCATCATTGGATCTAGACTTCATGAGGTGTTAATAGGCTACAATAGGGACCATGAGGAGGAGTTGGATCTTGGCCACCCGATGGATCGGAACCACACAAACTTGATCCATCAATGATGTTCCATTCCACTAGAGGATCACCATTGAATTACCTCACCGACCCCCATATGATAATATGGGCTCCATATATTATTTGTACATCCATCTCCCCGTATTTAAGATATCGAATGTCCGTCAATTAATTGATTTACTGACCATCAATTAATTAACATCTAACTCCTCGAGTAGTACCACCCAACCTTATCATCATATTGACTAAGTCAACCTGTAGGGTTTACATGATGAACCTTATGAGCTCCTCAAGAGGACATCATCAACCTAATATATAAGACACGGTTTCCTCCTATAATCAACGGTACACCATGTAAATAATATCATTTCCCAACTTACCGGGCATATTGATTTAATCCATCTAAATCTCACTCTTTGGTAAATCAAAGAAATAAATACTAAGTACATTTGTCTGTTATTATATCGGGATTAAAAGCATGTACAATATAATATCCGAGGTCCGATTCAATTATGTAGTTAGCAATAAATTGAATCACCTCTATATCGGTCCTGCTCAATACACCTAAGTGTACTAGTGTAACTCTATGTTCAAGACAAAACAATACCAAGCTACACTACAACCATGCCAATGGTTTGTCCAAAACCATCTTGGTTGTAAGCCTCTACTTATATTCTACAAGGGACTGATAACATGATCTTCTGTGCCACACCAAGCACCATGTTATCTACAATGTAAAATATTAGACAATATGCACACATATAATAAATATAAAGTGAAAACAATGATCATGTGATTCTTATTTCAAAATAAAAATGTTCATACAAAAGAGCTAGGCTTTCAATATACATCCCAATAATCTCCCACTTATACTAAAAGACTATGCTGTCATCATACTGCCATACATCTGATTCCCCTTCCCTCCACATGCCTATCAAAGCTCTCGCCAGAAGGGCCTTAGTGAAAGGGTCTACCAAGTCATCCTCTGATGCAATCTAGGCGACAACAACTTCTACCTCCTTTACGATTTCTCGTATCAGGTAGTACTTGCGCTCTATGTGTTTACTAGCCTTATGGGCTCGTGGTTCCTTCGAGTTTGCAACTGCACCATTATTATCACAATAAATTGTGATAGTTCTAGGCAAACCAAGAATCACATCCAAGTCCATCAAGAAGTTCCTGAGCCACACAGCTTCTTTGGCTGCCACAGGGGCTGCCACATACCCAGCTTCCATGGTAGAGTCTGCCACGCATTCTTGCTTGACACTCTTCCATTCAATGGCTCCACCTCCCAAAGTAAACACAAAACCTGAGGTAGACTTACTGTTATCCCTATCAGATTGGAAGTCGGAATCTGTGTAACCCATAGGGAATAATTGGTCTGCTCGGTAAACCAGCATATAATCCCTAGTCCTTCTCAGGCACTACAATATATGCTTTACCACAGTCCAATATCTCTGTCCTGGATTACTCTGATATCTGCTGACCATGCCCATGGCAAAGCAGATATCTAGTCTCATACAGAGTATCGCATACATGAGGCTTCCTACCGCCGAAGCATAAGAAACTGTCTATATCTCCTCTATCTCCTCAAATGATCTAGGACACATCTCCTTAGATAAAGGAACTCCATGCCTGAAAGGTAGAAAACCCTTCTTGGAGTTTTGCATGCTAAAATGCTCTATAATCGTGTCTATGTATGAATCTAAGCACCACATCCTTTTCCTGCGATCCCTTATAACCTTGATCCCAAGGATGTGTCTCACCTCTCCTAAGTCCTTCATATCAAATTGTTTGGACAACCATACCCTTACATCCGATAACACTTCGATGTTGTTGCCAACCACCAAAATGTCATCTACATATAGTACAAAAATACCACTACGTTTCCGTCACATCTCTTGTATACACAAGACTCATCTGAACTTTGAATAAATCCATAAGACTGATTTACCTCCTCAAAGCGGATGTTCCAAGACCTCGAAGCTTGCTTTAATCCATAAATGGACCGATTAAGCTTACATACAAGATGCTCTTTGCCCTTAGCAATGAATCCCTCTGGTCGCTTAATGTAGATGTTTTCCTCAAGACTTCCATCAAGGAAAGCTGTCTTGACATCCATATGCCATACCTTATAATCCATATGAGTTGCTATGCATAAGAGCTCTCAGACCTGACTTGAATCCATAGATTCAATCTCAGTATTCATTGCACTTTGCCAAGATGTTGCATCTATATCTTGGATTGCCTTGTCGTATTTTCAGGGATCAGGTTCATGTTTGCCAGGGACCAAATCAGAAGATTCTCCCAAGAACATGAATCTATCAGGCTGACTCACAACCCTCCCACTACGACGAGGTATCACCTGTGTATCCTCTATAACACGCGGTGCAATGACATGTGGTATATCCTCTTGTACCGGTGGTACTAAAGAAGTGACTTCCCTTTTAACTCCTCCAGAACAATTTTACTCTTGGGCTTCTGGGTCATCACAGAGTCTTCCTCTAGAAATCTGGCGTTCGTGCTAATGATCACCCTTTGATCTCTAGGACTATAAAACAATCCACCCTTCGTTCCCTTGGGATAGTCAATGAACATGCATACTTCTGTACGAGATTCCAACTTACCAGCATCTGCCTTCAGGACATGTGCTGAACTCCCCATATCCGAATATGTCTTAGACTAGGCTTTCGCCCAGTCCACAACTCTGTGGGAGTAGAAGACACTGATTTAGATGGAACCAAGTTCAGAATGTATACCGCCGTATCTAGAGCATATCCCCAGAACGAATCTGGCAAGTCAGAATAACTCATCATCGATCTAACCATCTCCATAAGAGTCCTATTCCTTTGCTCTGCTACACCGTTCTGCTGGGGTGTGCCAAGTGCAGTCAATTGGGATTGAATCCCAACCTCTGATAAGTAGTTCCTAAACTCTCCCAAGAGGTACTCACCACCACGATCAGATCGTAGTGTCATCCATATCTTGAACAATCATCTATGAAAAAGATGAAATGTTCAAAAATACCTCTTGTCTGGATAGACATAGGACCATACGAATCAGAATGAACCAATTCCAACACATCTTTGTATCTATACCCCTTGGCCTTGAGAGGCCTCTTGGTCATCTTACCCTCCAAGCAAGATTCACAGATTGGGAGATCCTCCACCACTAATGAACCCAAAGGTCCATCAGCTATCAACCTATTGAATTATGCTTAGGTTAATGTGACCAAGCCTAAGATGCCAAAGATATGTTTGGTTCATTTTCGAAGGTTCTTTTCTCTTATCGAAATTAGAAGATGAGTTAATAACTTCTATTTGCACCGTGAGAGCACGTGGTTCAAGTTATAAATTTCTTATCTATATACCTGAATAGATAATGTCCCTATTCCTTTTATAACAAATCTGTCATGAAAAGAAATAGATTATCCATCCATAAACAATTTAGAAACTGAAATCAATTCTTTCTAAATAAGGGTACATAAAGGAAATACTTAAGAACCAAAACCTTTATTTTTCTCAAAAGATAAATAAAACATCTCCCACTGCAATAGCCGCCATCTTCATGGCATTGCCCAAGTAAATGGTAATATCCCCTTTAGCTAGTCGTCGGGTTTCCTGGAACCCCTGCAAAGTATTGCAGACATGATTAGTGGCTCTCGTATCTACACACCAGGTGCCGGTAGATAACACCGCTAACCATGTTTCAACAACTAGACCAAAGGATATACTTTTGTTCTTCTTTGGATTGGGACAGTCCTCCTTCCAATGTCCATCCTGCTTGTAAGTGAAGTACTTGCTTTTTGGCTTATTCACTCCTCCCTGAGATCCTCCCACCACATTTGCTCCACCTTGTTTCTCCTTCTTCTTGCCTTTCGACTTAGAAGTAGAAACCTTTTTGAGCAACCATGGCTTGAGGATACTCTTCGAAGAGTGCATACATGTACTTCCTAGCAGATAAGACAATATCTGGATTCTTTTCCAATCAACATTATTTGGGTACAGTAAGTTTATTTCCTTTAGTATCACAATAAGTGGACTGAAAGTCATTTTGAAAATCCTAAGAATCACATAGATCATTACTTTAGATTTCAAAAATTTATTGATTCCTCAAAACAATAAAATTCCGAAATCAACAAACACCTCAAAACACCGAGAATATCGCATGCCACGCTATGTGGACGTATACGAATTCTACATTTGTAAGAGGAGGTTTTACCCATTAATTTTATTATCTTGTCAACCTTACTTTTTGACAAATAAAATTAATAGTTGGTTCCTCTTTGGCCCTACAAATAAAAGCAGTGACTCCGATGGGGAGGATACTTTTTATTTGCATCTAAGTGTGCACCATTACACAATAATAAGGGAATTATTTCGGATTATGTGCCTTACCGCTGTGGAAGTACACACGCTCCTAGATAATTTTCTATAACCATTATTTGACCTAGTGATCCGCAAACAAACCCGTCCGCAGGGAGGAAGGCACTCAGAGCCGACACGCAAGTTTGTTGCATCACACGTCAAATTGTAATGGAGGTCATGGGAATTAATTAAAATATCCCTGTCCCACTTAGTAAATTGAAAATGAGGAATTTTCAAGCACACACAACATGCATATAAAACAAATCAGCAATAAATATGGAATAATCAGATTTTTTTCCAACTATTATGGCATTGTTCTCCAATATGCGTCCCGTCGTGTCGCCACCTCGTCTGCTCCACCTTTTCCGTGTGCAAGCCACATAAAAAGATCCGAGCCGAGATATATCATTTTAATTTACATCCATCGATCCTATACTCCATGAAGGAGTGTACAAATAATCTAGATCGAAAGTAAACTAAAATGAGCGGCTAAACAATGTCATATTTAATTTCAAAAATTAAATACTAATCTAGCCTCGTCAACCCCGAGGTTTCAACAAAATTAAATATTTACACACATACAATCACATACACAAATATGGCCATAATAGTCGGATCTTATGCCTAAAACCAAAGAGTTAAACTACGCATATCCTACTATTATCTGACACATATAATATATGAAAAAGTGCATAAAAATTAACCGAATCCTAAACACACAAAACCGGAAACCGTGGCTCTGATACCATTTGTTGGCAACATGCTTCTCGGAGGCTCATCGTCTCCCATGTCCCCGGATTAAAATTTTCAACAAATGAAAACTAATTCGGATGGGATGAGTTTCCTAAGCTCAACCAATTCGTCATCGTGCTAACGACTCGAGCGATCGCTTGAACAAACTAGTTGTTCAAGCGACCAAGCTCTTCTAGTCGGTTAGCCGTGGAAGAGACGACGGACGGATCGCCGGTTTTTGTATTTATCTTCGAGGTCCATGATTATACAAATACATATGAATATAGACATGTATAATCAACATATACATAAATTAAACATCCACATAATACATGCATATAATTGAAAAGCAATTATAAACATAATACAAAAGAATATTAATCAAAATAAACAAGATTATACCTCTTGATCTTCTATTGTATGTCCTCCCTCCTTTTGGACGTCGTGTGGGCGACGATCTACCAAAAGATGAAGCCTCCTAGATCACCAATCTTCCTTTCCTTGTTCACTAGGAACAAAGGAAGATCCTAAAAAAAACTCATCTTCCTTTCTAGAACCAGCCACCAAGTCAATAAACTCGATGTTGCCGCCGGCAAAGGAAGATAAAATGGAGTATGGAAACCA
This sequence comes from Wurfbainia villosa, assembly GCA_025175895.1. Lineage (NCBI taxonomy): Eukaryota > Viridiplantae > Streptophyta > Magnoliopsida > Zingiberales > Zingiberaceae > Wurfbainia > Wurfbainia villosa. The sequence continues at coordinate 26,228,800 of CM046000.1, read as the reverse complement.
ACCAAAAGAGAAACAACCAAGGCATGGGCGCCGACCAACACTTGGAGAAGAAGAAAGAAAACACCCCTTCTCCTTGTTGCCGCCCAAACCCTAAACAAGGCTCTCCTTAATTTCCGGCTAAGGATGAAGGGAAGTAGAATAGATTGAGCTTTGGCCAAGGTAGAGAGAAGAAGGAAGAGGGGCTGGCCATCAAAGGAAAATGAAGAAGAATCTCCCTCTCCTTGTTGCCGCCCAACACCAACAACCAAACCCTAACCCTAGGCCCCACTCCTATTCCTATCCCAACTAGAATTGGTTGCCGCCCATGGGAAGCAACCCTCATCTAATCCACCACAAGCCATAGATCAAGGGGAGAAGCTTGGGCGCCAGCTAAACCAAGGAGGAAGGAGGAAGAAAGGGTGTCGGCCACCATTGGGAAGAAGAAGAAGAAGCTCCCTTCTCCTTGTTGCCGCCCAACACCATGAACCAAACCCTAACCCTAGCCTCCTTCTATTTCTTGCCGCCCAAGCCACCTTATCTCAATTAGGTTTTTCCATTCCCTTGCCGCCCAAGACTAAGCCCATATATATAGAGTTAGGTTTAGGCCTTGGTTTAATCTCCTCCATTAATTCTAGGGATTTAATCTCAATCGTCGGATCTAGAGATTTAATCTCAACCATCGGATCTAGAGATTTAATCTCAACCGTCGGATATAGGGATTTAATCTCAACCGTCGGATCTAGAGATTTAATCTCAACCGTCGGATCTAGAGATTTAATCTCAACCGTCGGATCTAGGGATTTAATCTCAACCATCAGATCTATAGATTTAATCTCAATCGTCGGATCTAGAGATTTAATCTCAACCGTCGGATCTGGAGATTTAATCTCCACCGTCGGATCTAGATATTTGTTTTCCATCATTGCATCTAGACTTTATGAGGTGTTAATAGGCTACAATAGGGACCATGAGGAGGAGTTGGATCTTGGGCACCCGATGGATCGGAACCACACAAACTTGATCCATCAATGATGTTCCATTCCATTAGAGGATCACCATTGAATTACCTCACCAACCCCCATATGATAATATGGCCTCCATATATTATTTGTTCATACATGGTGTTTAAGATATAGAATGTCCGTCAATTAATTGGTTTACTGACCATCAATTAATTAACATCTAACTCCTTGAGTGGTACCACTCAACCTTATCATCATGTTGACTAAGTCAACTTGCAAGGTTTACATGATGAACCTTATGAGCTCCTCAAGGGGACATCATCAACCTAATATATAGGACACGGTTTCCTCCTATAATCAATGACACACCATGTAAATAATATCATTTTCCAACTTACCGGGCATATTGATTTAATCCATCTAAATCTCACCCTTTGGTAAATCAAAGAAATAAATACTAAGTACATGTGCCCGTTATTATATCGAGATTAAGAGCATGTACAACATAATATCCGAGGTCCAATTCAATTATGTAGTCAGCAATAAATTGAATCACCTCTATATCGGTCCTGCTCAATACACCTAAGTGTACTAGTGTAACTCTATGTTCAAGACTAAACAATACCAAGCTACACTACAACCATGGTAATGGTTTGTCCAAAACCATCTTGGTTGTGAGCCTCTACTTATATTCTACAAGGGACTGATAACATGATTTTCTGTGCCACACAAAGCACCATGTTATCTACAATGTAAAATATTAGACAATATGCACACATATAATAAATATAAAGTACAAACAATGATCATGTGATTCTTATTTCAAAATAAAAATGTTCATACAAAAGAGCTAGGCTTTCAGTATACATCCCAACACTTCACTCATTCTCTCATCTCCCTTGAAGTCCCTCGCTGAAGTTCTCTTCGTCCGGCCACGTCCCTCGGATGCACCAAGTGCACGGCTTCGTAATGTCATCCTTCACGTCTCACCCTGAAGGCTACTTCCTTGGTTTCACTCCAATGTTTCTCGTCCGGCGGTCCCTCAGATGCACCAAGCATACGACTTCGCAATGCCGTCCTTCACCGACTTAAGGACTCGAACCATGAGATGGTGAACCCACCAATGCTTTCGTCAAGCCAATCCCATGTGTGAATTACTAAGTCTTGCATGACTTCAACACAAATATCAAATCAACATAACAACCAAACTTAAACCCCTTGACACACACATCAAAACCACTGTAGGGGATCGTTGGAAGCTAGAGGGGGGGGGTGAATAGTTTGTATACTTTTCGTGATGGAATTCATTTGCGTTTGTCTCTATAAATTTCATTATACACAATAGAATATAGATAATAGCAATAACAAAATAAGACAAACACAACACAACACAAGTATTTAACGGGGTTCGGAACCTCAAGGTTCCTACTCCACGGTTGAGCTCAACGAGCTCTAGTGATGCACACGCAACTGCTAATAATCACTCCTTCTCGGAACAATTCGGAGGCGGAGAAACCTCGTAAAATAGTTTAAAACAAGCAACTAATATGAAATACAATGCAATACAAGTAAAGAAAACACTTTACAAATGTCTTTGGATTGCTTGCTTTTGGTTGCTTGAAAAATGTCCTTGGAGACCCTGATTTGCAGCAACAAATTGCCCCAAGGATGCTCAAGAACCAGATGCTTTTTCCTTCTCCACAAGCTCCATTTAAAGCTTTTCCCTGGGCTAGAAAATGCCGATCAGTCGACTACTCGGGACCATCAGTCGACTGATAACACTGTTGCTGTGAGACAACGGTGTAATCCAAGCTAGAAAAATCCAACGGCGAGGACATCAGTCGACTGATTATGACCATCAGTCGACTAATCAAGCTGTCACTCGACTGCTGACTGCAGCGGTCGAGTGAGACTCCATTCTGTGCCCAAAAAATTGAGCACCAGTCAACTGATCACAAGATCAGTCGACTGCTTGACCAATCAGTCGACTGCCCTCCTCTGGCAATCGACTGCTATGACACTTCCCGCAGTCAAAACCCTAGTTGACTCACACCAGTTAACTGCCATATGGAACCAGTCAACTGGCACACTTCAAACATGAGGTTTTAACCCAAGTATGGTTGCCCCATACTTGTTAGACCACGCTTAGCCTAGACCTAAGCCTTCTAGCCACCTCTGTCAGCCTCACGTCTCTCGGATCCCTCCAAGTCATCCATGACTTGTTCATCCATTGCGCTAGCCTTTAGGTGCTTCCATTGACTATGTCATGCTAACGGTGTCTACACTGCCAAGGTACATTTGACTTACGCTGCCAAGGCTCTGCTTGGAATTTACGCCGCCAACAATTGGACTTATGCTACCAAAACTCCCGCTTGGACTTTACGCTGCCAATACCAAACCCCTTGGACTTCTCAAATGCCAAGACTCAAGCTTGGACTTTCCCTTACCAACACATGTTGGTCTTTCCATGCCAAGACCCATGCTTGGACTTTTCCTTGCCAACCCATGTTGGACTTTCCATTGACAAGACCCATGCTTGGACTTTCCCAAAAGCCAGGTGTCCCACTTGGACTTTCCATGCCAAGTACCTAAGACTTGGACTTTCCCATAACAATCACATTGTCATATGTTTTTAATGAACATCAAAACATCTCTTGAGTCAAGCTCGAGTCCTGGTCAATCGTGACCTGGGCCGATTGCACCAACAATCTCTCCCTTTTTGATGTTTGACAAAAACCAAACAAACCATTGAGTTAGACCATCTAACTTAAACCAATCATCCCCATCAATTTTCCCAATTGATGTCTTTCTCTCAATAAGTTCTCCTCCAAAACATTCTCCTGCTTTTTGACTAATATCAAAAAGATTCTCTCTAAGGAGGTCAATATCTCATATCCCAATGAGATCTTACAATCTCTCCCTTGGTCTAAAAATACCTAGGATGTCTACCATCTTTCTAGTGATAAGTCCCATATCACTCAAGAGAGGCAATCCTATTCACTCTCCCAATTTCCAAATTGGGTATCTTAAAATCCCATTCTCCTCCTTATGAGGAAAAAAAAATACCATCCATCATCCCATGATGGATACCTCCCCCTAAAGGCTTGCTCCCCCTTGACCATTGCACCAACAATATCCTTGGGAAGTTCCTAAGCCAATAGGAACTTTAAACTATCAAAATTAAGGTTCAAAGTTCAACATAGAACTTTCCCTCACCTTAAAATTGATACAAACCCTAAATAACTCTTCTAATCCATATCCAATGGATTTTCACCCTTTCTAATGCTTCTCAAAGTATATCCTAGGGTTAGGAGTGGTTAGGGACCTTAACCATAGCTGAACATGGGCTAAATATATCTTGTTTTCCTGAAATCAGCATTGGCAGTCGACTCTCTCAGCTACCAGTCGACTGCCACCCTCATCAGTCGACTGCCACCCAGGGCAATCGACTGATAACTGAAATATCAAAATTTTAGTTATCAGAAATGAAATTCGAAAAGTCATAAGTAATTCTACTATATCGAAAAATCATGAAAATTCATACGTATATTATTTATAGTTAATAAAATGGGTTTAAAATGATAGAAAAATATTTTACCCATAAAGTATCAAAATTAATACAAAATTCAAAAGTGAAGAAAAACTTCTAAGTTTTGGCTCACTTTGTATCAATCTCATCAATGATGATTGCTATCAAAAGATTGACTTCACCAAGGTTTTTCAAAAATGTTTTAAAATATTTTCAAAACATTATTTTGGATCATATTCCTTGGGCTCTATGTACATGACTTATACACAAGCTTTCCCAATGATCCACAATTAAGATAAGATGAGTTTTAGTTCATCTAGATGCAAAAACTATGCACCTTGAACTTAACTCATCCTAGCATCTCACATGTATCTAGGGTGTATAAATACACATACATGTCAATGTGATGTGAGATGTGAGTTTTGTTCATCCTAAACTAGGGTTTCATGCATTTTTCTAAGGCAACTCTACTTGATTCCCTTATAAATGGGACTCCAAGTCATGTCATTGTCCTTAAATCAATTTTAATCACTTTAAATGCATGAAATAATCATGGCATAATGATAGCAATAATTAAGCAAGGCCAATGATCATGATGTCATGGCATATGATTAAATCTAAAAACACATGACATTTAATCCTTAATCCTAAACATGATCATGACATATTAAATAATTTAAAAATAAATATGATGTCATGGCATGTTATATGGCAAACAAGGCATGGCAAATAAAAGATATAGGTATAAGAATACCTAAATTTTAATATTAGTTGTCATTTGATATAATTAAGTATATTTTTCCATATTATCGCTTTTCTCCCTAGAGTGCCAAAAACCCAAAATGACACACTATGACCTCTAAACCTAAATTGTGCCAATTTAATTGATTTTTTATAATTCCAAAAATGTATTGGCACATCCTAAAATCTTTTAGGATCAAAGATCAAACCTATTTCCAAAGTATCCATAACCTTGAAAATAACCTAAAGTGACACCTTTACCATGGTTAGGTTAACCACCTTTCCATTTAAAGTTGGAACACCCTAAACCCATCTAGCGTGAATCAATCACGCTCTTAGGAACCCAAAACCTATTTGAGCTCTTAGGGTTAACTAGGTATTCCTTAGGGATAACCTCCCTAGATACCTTCCTAATGACACTCCTGGGCTTGTTAGCCTTGGTCATTGTGGTCTTACCTAAGTTGACTCTAGGGGTAACTCCCCTTGCAACCTTCTTAGTGGCTTCCCTAGGTTTCCTTGAAACCCTAGCCACTAGGCACACACCATGGTCAACTCTAGGGATGACTTTCCTATTGACCTTGGTCTTCCTAGACCTAGTTTGTGTTCCATAATCAAATGGAACACTATTGTTGGATCGATGCGGTTCGCCAGAGGGGGGTGAATAGCGAAAAACCTTTTCCTTTTTTTTACGTTCGTTAAAAAACGAGAGATAATTAATTGCAGCGGAAATGTAAAGTAAAAAAAGAGACAATGAAGTTTTTACTAGGTTCGTAGCCTTCGGCTACTACTCCAAGGACCTAGTGGTCCTTGACCATGTACGGAGGGCAAAAGCACTAAAGGAACTCCTCCTCGTTGGAGGTAGGAGTTAATCGATACAAGAAGGAAAAAGCTTGAGGTAGAGGGACACTCTCCCTCTCCTCGTATACGATAAAAGCTCCGAAAAGAAATGAACTTAAATAAGAGCTAAAAAACCGACGTTACAATAAGAAAGAATTTAAGACCTAGACGTCGGAGAGAAAACACTTCGTGGTCGAAAAGTTGTAGCTTGGCGGAGGCTTTTTGGAAGCTTTAGAATGATGAAGAAACCCTAGGTTTGGCCCTCCTTTTATAGCCTTTGAGCCCCTTTTCGAGAGGAACCCTAGTCAATCACAATTGAGCACCAATCTCCTTGAAATGGGGTGATAAGCCTTGACTCCTCGAATCTGATCATTGACCATCAGTCGACTGATGGCTATCATCGATCGATGGCGATCGATCATCGCCGATCAGTCGACGACGATCGATTGACGATAAATGAGTCCTCCAAGCCGGGCAATGATCGATGCTTGCTGCAAGTCAAAGTTAGCTCAACAAAAACATAATTTCGACCGTCGTCGACCATCCGATCTCGACCTAGACCATCTATAGGATGTCTTTGGTCGGATCTACGCTTAAGATCATCCCCATAAAGAGGATACGACCTCACTTACGCTCGCACACACGAGCTTACCTCGACACTTACATGTTGCTTTTGCTTCCGGCCTTCCACTCGATTCCTTCGGCTCCCTCCGAAGTCACTCGAGTGTCGCCTGACCACCGCGGCTTCCTCCGGGTGTCGCTAGCCTTCAGCTCCAGCTATATCAATCTTCTGCATACTCGATTTAGCTCGTGAGATAACGACATGAGCTTAACTTTGTATCGTTTGCTATAATCAAAACTCAGGTTCGACTTAGGTGCCTACTGCACCAACAATCTCCCTCTTTTTGATTTATGGAAAACCCACATACAAAGTTAAGAAAAAACAAATTAAGTGCATTAAGTAAAATGAGCAAGAGATATGCATGAATGTGTAGGAGTAAAAACTCTTTTTCAAGTGCTCCCCCTTGAGGAATCCTCCCCCTTGACCGAGGGTGAGTACTTGAGAAAGGGTTTTAACTCTCCCCCTTGATATTTGCTACTAAAAAAGAATTAAGTGACCGAAATTACTTAATATTGGCCATAGTGTTTAAAATAAGTTTTAAGTTAAGAAAAAATTGATTTCTTAACCTTGGCCTTTACTTCTATTTTGTTAACAAGTTAAGTAAATTACTTTTTGTTAACAAGTTAAGTAAGAGTTAAGTAAATTATTGTATTGTTAACGAAAACAAGTTAACTAAATGTGTTTAAGTTAAGAGTTCAATGTGTTTAAGTTAAGAGTTCCCTTAACTTGTTTTGTTAACTTAAAGTTAAGTAAGCCTTGGCCATAAAAAAAATTGATCCCTTAACTTTGGCCTTTTTCTCCCCCTTTTGCCATATATCGAAAAGAGTGAGGATGTGTGTGGAATAAAAAATAAGTTTTAATTTTAAAGTCCAAGCATGTTCCACATTATTTTGAAAATAATATACTAAAAATAAGTTCATCTATAAAATGTTCGACTCATATTTGGCTTGATTGATATGAAGGATCAACCAGTCCTGGTCAGAGTCGGTTAGTATGTATGATTATACTCCGTGGTTCATAGCGATGCACTAGCTCTACATCTGGAACCAGGAGTAAGGTCCTAACATCTCACACCCATCTACGTGGCTAAGTACACAAACACATTAGTCCTATGTGTTGTGAGATGTATTGGCTCCTTAAATCTATAGGTGCATGATATCTAAGGTATGTCCTATGCTAGTTCCATAATAATGAAATTAAAGAAATAGTAGTAAGAACATATAATTTGCAAGTACCTATTCTATTACGCACATGCCCAATTTTCGTCTTAATAGACTAAATTCGACTTCGGGTAGGGGTTTAGTAAATAGGTCTGCTAGGTTAGACTTCGAGTCAACATATTCGAGTTGTATGGAGCCGTTGGCTATATGTTCTCGAATGAAATGGTGTTATGCTTTGTCCTTGAATGGCATATAGGGTTCTTAGTTAGATTTATCGAACTTATGTTGTCTACAAAAATTTTAGTTTTGGTGAAGTCCAACCCAAAGTCTCAGAGAGTGTGCTTCATCCAAAGAAGCTGAGTTACACACTCACTCATCGCAACGTATTCGGCTTCGGTGGTAGATAAGGCAACACAATGTTGCTTCCTACTGCACCCACTCACTAGACTCGAGCCGAGTAGTTGACAACAACCACTCGTGCTCTTTCTATCGAGTTTACTACAGGCATAATCCGAATCAGAGTAGCCGATTAGTTCGAACTCCGTAGATCTAGGGTACCAAATACCAACGTTAAGTGTACCCTTAAGATATCTAAGGATATGCTTAACTAGGGTTAGGTGAGACTCCTTAGCACAGGTTTGAAACCTGGCGCACATACTTACTGCGAATAGGATGTCGGGTCGACTCGCAGTTAAGTATAAGAGACTTTCTATCGCGCTCCTATAGTACTTTAAGTCAATGGACTTACTTTCTGGGTCTTCTCCTATGTTAACATTAATCGCCATTGGGGTGTTTATTATCTTAGCGTCTTGCATTCCAAATCTTTTAATTAACTCCTTAGTGTATTTCTGTTGATATAGATATATACCATCCTTAGTTTGTTTAATTTGTAGACCTAAAAAGAAACTTAACTCGCCTACCAAGTTCATTTCGAACTCACTTTCCATGAGTGAAACGAACTCGTTTAGTAAGGCTGAGTTTAGAGGTTCCAAAAATTATATCGTCTATGTAAATTTGAGCTATGAATATTTCTTTACCTAAGATTTTTACGAAGAGAGTTGGGTCAACTAAGCCTTGGTTAAACCCTTTTGACTTAAGATGGATTGAAAGTCTCTCGTACCAAGCTCGAGGAGCTTGTTTAAGTCCATAGAGAGCTTTCTTAAGTTTTAGAACATGGTCGGGTTTATCTAGATTTTTGAATCCGGGGGGTTGGCTAACATAAACTTCTTCTTTAATGTATCCATTTAGGAATGCCTACTTAACATCCATTTGAAACAGCTTAAATCCTCGATGTGCGGCATAAGCTAGCAACATTCGAATGGATTCGAGTCTAGCTACTGGGGCATAGGTTTCATTGTAATCTAAGCCTTCGACTTGACTAAACCCTTTGGCGACTAACCTAGCCTTGTTTCTAACTACTTCACCTTTATCATCAAGCTTATTTCGAAACACCCACCTTGTTCCAATTATTGTTTTGTCTTTAGGTGGTGGTACTAATTCCCACACTTCATTCCTAGTAAATTAAGCTAGCTCTTCTTGCATTGCAATAATCCAATCGGGATCAAGAAGAGCTTGTTCAATTGATTTGGGTTCTATCTTTGAAATTAAGGAAATTTGACTAAGGTTCCTATAGGATGCTCTAGTTCGAACTCCCAGATTAGGATCTCCTATCACTTGATCGATAGGGTGGTTAGTCTGAATCCTAGATTGGGTTGGGTTTGTGTCACCTAATGCTTGATCAATGGGGTGACTTGGTTGAACACTAGTTTGACTCGGATCACTTGTCACTTGGTCGACAAGCGAAGTTGGTTGATGTGGATTAGACTCGATCTCAGGGTCAGAGACGAGTTTGGTATCAGTGGGCTCAACACTTGGGGTCATTAAGGGTTTTGTAGGTTCGGGTACTTCATCGAACACTACATTAATAGTCTCTTCGACTTTAAGGGTATCGTGGTTATATACCCTATAGGCCCTACTCATGGTTGAGTATCCTAAGAAGATTCCGGTGGAGGTTTTGGATTCGAATTTCCCTAGGTGGTTCTTAGTGTTTAAGATATGTACTTTACATCCAAATACCCTAAAGTACTTGATGTTGGGTACTTTATTGTGATAAATCTCGTACGAGGTCTTAAGGTGCCTCTTTACCATAAGGATCCTATTCTGGACATAGCAAGCCGTGCTAACGGCTTCTGCCCAAAACCTATCGGGTAGGTCGTATTCGTTCAACATGGTCCTAGTGGCTTCTTGTAGAGTTCGGTTTTTCCGCTCCACTAGGCCATTTTGTTGAGGGGTCCTAGGGAAACAGAATTCATGGTGGTATCCGTTTAGGTTACAGAAGTCGGTTAACCTTTGATTTTCGAATTCACCACCATGATCGCTTCTAAGTCTTTAAACCTTAAGATTTTTTTGATTCTCGATTAATTTGAATAGATTGATTAATTGATCTAGGGTATCATTTTTATGTTTGATGAACCTAACCCAGGTAAACCTGGAGTAGTCGTCAATTATGACTAAGCAATATTGACTTCTATTGAGTGACTTGGCTCCATGTGAATCGAATAGATCCATATGCAGGAGCTCAAGTACACTTGAGGTCTGCTCTGGTTAGTTAACTTGTGTTGTGTCCTAGGTTGTTTTCCTTGTTGACAAGCATTACAGATTTTATTAACCAAATTGTTGAGGTTGGGTAAGCCTCTGACTAAGCCACTCTGACTCATCTTGTGGACGAGTCTTGGGTGCGAGTGACCGAGTCGTCGGTGCCACAACCATGATTCCTCTTCCTGTGTCATAAGACATTTGGCTGAGGATTTGATTAAGTTAATTCTATAAATGTTATTTGTCCTAGTTCCTTTGAGTATTGTTTTAGCTGTTTTATTTGTTTTAATTACACATTCATTTTCTAAAAATATGACCTTATAGTTATTGTCACATAATTGGCTTACGCTAAGCAAGTTATATTCAAAATTCTCTACAAGTAATACATTTTTAATAACAAAATTTGAGTTAAGCTCGATATCACCTGATCCGATGATTTTGAGCTTGCCATTATTCCCAAAGGCTACCGATCCTTGTCGTTTGAATCGAAGCTTCGTGAATTTGAGTTGATCCCAGGTCATGTGTCGGGAGCAACCATTGTCCAACATCCATTGATCCTACACACAAGGTGGTTGGATTGGATGTTAGATTTTTTTTAAAAAAAAAAAAATTGGTTGTAAGTTGTTAAACCTAGGTCATCTCACCTGTGTCTATATGATCAAGCATGTTATACTTATGTATTTTTTTTGTGAGATGACTTCCAATTAAGTTGATTAAGTGCATTTAGGTTCAAGTAATTTTATGTTAGATTTGGATTTGACCCTAGGCTTGTCAAGTTTACCTTTTCAAGATCATGACTTCCAGGTCGTGGCGAGGCACAGGGGCCTTCTTTTATCGGATCATCGACCACTTCCTTAGACAAAGTCATTTTCAATAAAATGATGACTTGACTCACCTAAGACTATTTCCTAGTCTAACTGGTTATTTTTGAAAAGAGGCTCCCCGAGGCTCAATCTTTTCGAAGGATTTTAGTTGGTTATGTACGTGTTCTAAGTGAGTTCACAAGTTTTAAAGCACAAACTTTCTAAGTTAAAGCATGTAATTTCTAAGTTAAAGCACAAACTTTCTAAGTTAAAGGATGCAATTTCTAAGTTAAAGCACAAACATGTTTTGTACTGGCTCCCCCTAGACCGTTGAATCGGTTCGGTCTATCCACATAGTGGATTTGGTCCTTGGGAACCCAGTACGGGTTGGATCCTAGAGTTGAAATAAAAAAGTTCTTAGGGACCCATGCTTGGACATGTTTCGTATGTCGACTTACAATCAACATATATGACCTATTAGTCATGTTTGAGTTAAACCCTAGTCTAGCCTTGTTGTACACGGCCCTTTGAGATTCAAGTAGGAGGTCAAGTCCTTTGGATCCCGAAGTGAACCTTTCCAACGTGTTCCTAAGATCTTCAACTTGACTTTTCAAGAGAGAGTTCTCAACTTCGAGCTTTTCAACTCGAGTTGGGTCCTCTTCTCGAACTTGACTAGTCGAAGAGGTTAGGTAGACCTTGTGTTTGAGGAGTTTGACCTCCTCAATCAGGGTCTCGACCTTGGACTCGGACTTAACTAATTTCCTAGACAAAAACCTAACTGTATTATGTAAAGTATTAAATAAAGTTCGACTCACTTTAAGGGTATCTTTTGAACCGGATGCGTATCCGTGGCTTGACTTGAAGGTAACTTCGTAGTCTGAGTCATCCTCAGGTTCTGACTCAAGTTCAGGTTCGGTCTCCGTGTCTGACTCAATCGATTTTGCCATGAAGACGTGGTCTTCGTCCTCTTCGGATGACGCTTCTTCCCATGTCGCATTGAGGGCCTTCTTGTGCTTAGGTGCTTGGTGGTTGAGCTTGGGGCACTCGGACTTGATATGTCAAAACCTGTTACACTCATAACACCTAATATTAGAACTTTTAGGCTTACCTTGGTTGGGTCGAGTCATGGTTCGCTTTCGTCCCTTGGCTATTCTTCGAGCTAGGTTCATTAGTTCGACAGTCAACTCCGGGTCAACTTCTTCTTCGGACTCGTCTTCCTCCTTGGTTTGTGGTGGTTTGCTTGCGATTTTCTTCTTCTTTGAACCTGCAAACAAGGCTATACCCCTCTCGGGTTCCGAGTTGGACTGCTCATGTAATTTAAAATCTGAGAATAATTCGTCTATTCTAACTTTAGAAAGGTCCTTGGAGACCTTGTAGGCGTCGATCATGGATGCCCACAAGGTAGTCCTCGGAAAAGAGTTTAGAACATACCTTATAAGGTCGCGGTTTTCGACCTTTTGTCCAATTACGTGTAGGTTGTTGACGATGTCCTGGACTCGGGCGTGAAGTTGCGTTGCGGACTTGTGTTCCTGCATTTTTAGATTATATAATTTATTGAATAAAAGGTCGCGCTTACATACCTTGGCTTCATCGGTCCCTTCGTGTAGCTCCACTAGTTTTGTCCAAAGATCTTTTGCGCTTATGAAGGGGCCGACGTGATTTAACTCCTCGTTGGACAAGCCGCATTGGAGGATTTGTGTTGCCTTGGCATCGGCTTCGACTTGTCATTTTGTTGCAACGGTCCATTGATCATAATCCAAGGAGTCACCCACTTCATTAGTCGGAAGTGTGAAACCCATTTGGATTATAATCCACATCTCGATTTGGGTTTTGAGAAAGCATTCCATCCGACCTTTCCAGTAGCGGAAATCATCTCCATTGTAAAACGGAGGTCGGACGGTGCTAAAACCCTCGAGATGGGCCATTAGAACAAAAAAAACAAGGAGACTAAAAAGAAGACCTTTGATGTCCCCGAAAGGCTACTAAACGTCTATTTTTGAGGATGAAAACAACTTGTTATGGGAGTAAACCCTTGTAAGAAGTGTAGATCTCTGCGAGGGCTTTGATTTGGTAGGTAGACCGTGCCGTGGGTCAACTTGTACGAAAAGTTATGCCCGTTTGACCGTCGGCTACTCCAAAAGTGAATACTTGCAAAACAAAATCAAACGAAGAGTACCAAGACTTCGTCCTGGATTAGTAGTGCGGGAGAAAAATTTAAACGAACGAAAAACAAATCTGTAAAAAAAATGTTAGATTGGTGGTTTCACCAAATCTAAGCGCCCCCGGCTCTGATACCAATTGTTGGATCGATGCGGTTCGCTAGAGGGGGGGGTGAATAGCGAAAAACCTTTTCCTTTTTTTTTACGTTCATTAAAAAATGAGAGATAATTAATTGCAGCGGAAATGTAAAGTAAAAAGAGACAATGAAGTTTTTACTTGGTTCGTAGCCTTCGGCTACTACTCCAAGGCCCTAGTGGTCCTTGACCACGTACGGAGGGCAAAAGCACTAAAGGAACTCCTCCTCGTTGGAGGTAGGAGTTAATCGATACAAGAAGGAAAAAGCTTGAGGTAGAGGGACACTCCCCCTCTCCTCGTATACGATAAAAGCTCCGAAAAGAAATGAACTTAAATAAGAGCTAAAAAACCGGCGTTACAATAAGAAAGAATTTAAGACCTAGACGTCGGAGAGAAAGCACTTCGTGGTCGAAAAGTTGTAGCTTGGCGGAGGCTTTTTGGAAGCTTTAGAATGATGAAGAAACCCTAGGTTTGGCCCCCCTTTTATAGCCTTTGAGCCCCTTTTCGAGAGGAACCCTAGCCAATCACAATTGAGCACCAATCTCCTTGAAATTGGGTGATAAGCCTTGACTCCTCGAATCTGATCATTGACCATCAGATCGATGGCTATCATCGATCGATCGATGGCGACATCGCTTGAGGCCGACCTCCGCTGATCGACTGATTGACGGCAGTCGAGTCCTCCAAGCTGGCAGTCGACTGATGCTTGCTGCAAGTCAAAGTTAGCTCAACAAAAACATAATTTCGACGGTCGTCGACCGTCCGATCTCAACCTAGACCATCTATAGGATGTCTTTGGTCGGATCTACGCTTAAGATCATCCCCATAAAGAGGATACGACCTCACTTATGCTCGCACACACGAGCTTACCTCGACACTTACATGTTGCTTTTGCTTCCAGCCTTCCACTCGATTCCTTCGGCTCCCTCCGAAGTCAGTCGAGTGTCGCCCGACCACCGCGGCTTCCTCCGGGTGTCGCTAGCCTTCAGCTCCAGCTATATCAATCTTCTGCATACTCGATTCAGCTCGTGAGATAACAACATGAGCTTAACTTTGTATCGTTTGCTATAATCAAAACTCAAGTTCGACTTAGGTGCCTACTGCACCAACAACTATGATAAGCCACCTTAGGCTTAGGTTTGTGACCCAAACCCTCCTTGCGCTTGGTTGACTTTTGTCTCTTAGGCCCTTGGTGTTGACTTTTGGTTCTAGACTCTTGACTTTGACAATTTGACCATTTAACTTGATTTTGCATAATCCTAAGGGTCTTTTCAAGTTTTTCAAGCCTTGATCTCAAGGCTTGGTTCTCTAATTCTAATTGCCCAATTTTAGAATTTTGATTTAATCCTTGGGCGTTTTTCTTCCTAGGCATATGCCTAGTCCATTTAGGGTTAAAATCTAAGTGCTCTTCTATTTTCCTAATAGACTCCCTAGGTAAAACTTTTCTATGGACATTAGTCCCAAATTTCTCCTTAATTGAGAAATGGACATTTTTAGCACCTAAACAAAAATATTTATTATTTCTAATAGCATGCTCCTTATGAACAATAGCAAGATTATTTAAATTACTCCTAGTATGCTTTTTGACATTAGAACTAGAAGGTATATTAATAAATTTTACCTTAGGGTTTGCCTTGGAAGCTCCCCCTACATGTATAGCTCCCTCTTTGACTCTCTTGCTCCCTCTAGGGCATTGATTCCTAAAATGCCCCGGTTGTTGACACTTGAAGCAAATGATGTGCTCTTTGCTTCTTTTAGTAGGGACACCGACATCTTTTGATTTTTCTTGAGGTTTTGGTGCCGGAGGAGTCTTCTTGACTCTTTTTGGGCACTTGCTCTTATAGTGCCTGACTTCCCTACACTCAAAGCATATAATATGAATTTTATTTAGAATTACATTGTTTGAGTTACCTAGTTTGGTGGTGAGGGTCTCTTGAGCTTGCTCTTCCTCTCGATCGGATGTATATGGTTTTTCTAGTTGCTCCGGTGTTGAGAATGCTCTAATCTCCTCCCCCTCAATCCTAAAGGTGGAGGTCTCTTCCAATTCTTCCTCTTCCTCTTCCACCAACCCGGAAGTTGATTTCTTCTCAACTTCCGACTCCTCACTTTCTTGTGAGGATGATGATGATTCTTCCTTGGCTTCTTCCTCTTCTTAAGCCGATGAAGATTCTTTTTCTTCTACTTGTGCCAAGTGAGGCTTCTCATGAAACTTGGCCAATTTGTCCCATAGCTCCTTGGCGTCAAGATATTCACCTAGCCTAGACAAAACATCATTAGGTATCAAATCTTCTAAAAGTTTTGTTACCTTGGCTTCGGTCTTGAATTTTTGTCGTTTCTCTTGGGTCCATTTCTTCAACTTGAGGACTTATCCCTTCTTATCCCTAGGAGGTTCAAAGCCTTCTATGAGGATGAACTAATCCTCCATGTCCATCATCAAGAATGTTTACATTCTTGCTCTCCACGCCAAAAAATTTTCTCGGTCGTATGGTGGTGGAGTGTTGATGTCCCATCCAAGCTTGTCTTTGAGTTCCATCTTGTTCCCTCTAGTGTGCTCCCTTAGTTGTTAAACTTAGAAGAGCGGCCTCACTCTGATACCACTTGTAGGAGATCGTTGGAAGTTAGAGGGGGGGGGAGGGGTGAATAGCTTGTATTAGTTTCATGATAGAATTCGTTTGCATTTGTCTCTACAAATTTCATTATACGCAGCAGAATATAGATAATAGCAATAACAAAATAAGACAAACACAATACAACACAAGTATTTAACTTGGTTCGGAACCTCAAGGTTCCTACTCCACGGTTGAGCTCAACGAGCTCTAGTGATGCACATGCAACCACTAATAAACACTCCTTCTCGGAACAATCCGGAGGCGGAGAAACCTCGTACAGTAGTTTACAACAATAAACTAAATACAACAAGCAACTAATATAAAATACAATGCAATACAAGTAAAGAAAACACTTTACAAATGCCTTTGGATTGCTTGCCTTTGGATTGCTTGCTTTTGGTTGCTTGAAGAATGGCCTTGGAGACCCTGATTTGCAGCAACAAATCGCTCCAAGGATGCTCAAGAACCGGGTGCTTTTTCCTTCTCCATGAGCCCCATTTAAAGCTTCTGCCAGAGCTGGAAAACGCCGATCAGTCGACTACTCGAGACCATTAATCGACTGATGGTACTTTTGCTGTGAGACAACGGTGTAATCCAAGCTAGAAAAATCCAATGGCTAGGACATCAGTCGACTGATTATGACCATCAGTCGATCGATAAAGCCATCACTCGACTGCTGACCGCAGCGATCAAGTGAGACTCCATTCTGTGCCCAAAAAATTGAGCACGACTGCTTGACCAATCAGTCGACTGCCCTCCTCTGGCAATCGACTGCTATTGCACTTCCCACAGTCAAAACCCTAGTTGACTCACACCAGTTGATTGCCATATGGAAACAATCGACTGACACACTTCAAACATGAGGTTTTAACCCAAGTATAGTTCCCTCATACTTACTAGACCACCCTTAGCCTATTCCTAAGCCTTCTAGCCACCTCTGTCAGCCTCACGCCTCTCGGATCCCTCCAAGTCATCCATGACTTGTTCATCCATTGCGCTAGCCTTCAGGTGCTTCCATCGGCGATGTCATGCTAACGGTGTCTACACCACCAAGGCACATTGGACTTACGCTGCCAAGACTCCGCTTGGACTTTACGCCGCCAACCATTGGACTTATGCTGTCAAGACTCCCGCTTGGACTTTACACTGCCAATACCAAACCCCTTGGACTTCTCAAATGCCAAGACTCAAGCTTGGACTTTCCCTTGCCAACACATGTTGGACTTTCCTTACCAAGACCCATGCTTGGACTTTTCCTTGCCAACCCATGTTGGACTTTCCATTGCCAAGACTCATGCTTGGACTTTCCCAAAAGCCAAGTGTCCCACTTGGACTTTTCATGCAAAGTACCCAAGACTTGGACTTTCCCATGACAATCACATTGTCATATGTTTTTGTCGAACATCAAAATATCTCTCGAGTCAAGCTCGAGTCCTAGTCAATCGTGATCTGGGCCGATTGCACCAACAACCACATCATACATGGGTTGATTTCCCTAACAATTACTAGCCTAACTAGGAATTTATTTTGGGCTAAAAGGAAGAACAAAAGCATGCTTAATTAAATTAATGAACTAGAAGAAAAATTGAAATTTGCATGTTCCCATGATAATGATAATTCTTCTAGTGTAAATGATGTATGCTTAGTTGAGGAAAATAATGCTTTAAGGGAAAAGGTAAAATTTCTTACAAAGGCCTTAGAAAAATTTACTATTGGCTCAAATATCTTGAACATGATAATTGGGAGCCAAAGGGCAACTTTCAACAAGAAAGGCCTAGGTTATAAGGGAACCAAGAATGAGAAGGCCTACCATTGTTTAATTGCAAGGTGTCAAGCTAAAACTATAATGGTAGCTAGGAAATGGATCCCAAAGGAATACTTGGTAAACCACATTGGAAAGAATTTGTATTGGGTTCCCAAGTCAATTCTCAAGGGTTAGGAAAACCGAGGAAAGTCAACCATAAGTGGACTTTACTTATATCATGTTAAATGGTTGACTTAGGATGATGTTGGTGATGATTTTTGACTTAGTGTTGGGTGATGATAATGTGTGTGACCTAGGAATTGAATGATGTACTTGTTTTTTCATGATGTGTAATTATTGATAATACTCAAATCATGATTTATAACACTTGATTTTATACTTGATAAATGACCATGATTTATGATTTAGATGGTAGCTTTATGATCATGATTGAGTAATGCTTAGCCTTGATAGAAATTGCATGAAATTGATGGTTAAGTACAAATACCTTAGGTACATCTCACACTCACTATAGGTTAACTTGATTGAAAACATAGCATGGGTGAGATGTTAGGTTGATACAAATGGTCCACTAATGCTTATGGCATTTAGATAGTCATTTATATGTATCATGTCATAGCAATAATAGACCAATCATGGGGAAAGCATATGTTTAATTCATAGACATATTGCCCAAAGATCATGGTTGAATATTTCAAATGTTTTCAAAACCATTTCTTGTCTTATAATTTGTGTATTCATGTTTTAAATCATTTCAAGGCAAAACTAGGTTCTCAAATTGATAAAACTTTAAAGGTTTTTAAGACTTTTAAGTTTTTGCTAAATGTTGGAAAATTGAATGAATTTTCATGAAAACTTATTTTTCATTGATAAAGGACTTTACAAGAAATGTGTTTTCAAATTTTCATGATTTTTCAAATTTTATATAATTTTTAATGTATTTCTGAATTTCAGTCAAGAAATCAGAAAAGGCTAAAATTGTGTGCCAGTCGACTAGCAATCTGATAGGAGTTGATTGATGACTGTGCACGAGCACAATAACCTATTTTGACAGGTTTTGAGGCTGATTTTGGTATTTTTCTTCCTTTAGACCTTGATGCCATGTTATATAATGTATGTTAATGTTTTTGATGGTGTCAAAGAGGGAGAAATATGTGTGTTTAAGTTAATCATGCTAGGGGGAGAGAATTAGCATGTGTTAAGGGGGAGTTGCATGAATTTAGGGGGAGTGTTTGATACTCATGTTATTTTACATGCTTTCCTACCTTATGTATTTTGTTAATGTTTACCTAACTTAAACATGGTTCCCACACATCAAAAAGGGGGAGATTGTTAAGGCAATCAACCCAAGTATGGTTTAAGGTTTTGATGTGTGTGGCAAAGGTTTAAGTTAGGATGTTTATGTGATTTAATATGTGTGTTGAAGTCATGCAGGATTTAGTAATTCACACATGTGTTGGCTTGACGAAAGCATTTGTGGGTTCACCATCTCATGGCTCGGGTCTTTGAGTCGGTGAAGGATGGCATTGCGGAAGTTGTACGCTTGGTGCATCCGAGGACTGCCGGACGAGGAGCATTAGAGTGAAGCAAAGGAAGCAGACTTCAGGGCGAGACGCGAAGGATAACATTGTGAAGTCGTGCGCTTGGTGCATCCGAGGGACGTGGTTGTACGAAAAGAGCTTCGGCAAGGGACTTCAAGGGAGATGAGGGAATGAACGATTTGTAAACGGTAGCTCATAGGTGAACTTGTTTGAATGACTAAAACAAGTGTCGGATGCTCAACCGAGTGGGTTGAGGTTTTACCCGACAAGTCGGATACTCAAACTAGGATTTGAGGTTTTACCTGACATGTGGTTAAGTCGGATGCTCTAACATTAGTTTGAGCTTTTACCTGACGAATGGGGGTGTCGGATGCTCAACCGAGTGGGTTGAGGTTTTACCCGACCATCGGATTCTCAAAAAAGCCATTTGGTTGAGGTTTACCCAACATCAGTCAACTGCCAAGTATTGGCAGTTGAACTAGTCCAAGTCTAAATGAGTTCGAATGGCATTCAGCTTAATTGCTCGATCAGCAGTCGACTGCCGAAAGTGGCACGGACACATAACGCTTTGTAGCCGACTGATCAGTCGGCTACGGGCGATCAGTCGAACCGGCGAGATCACTAGTCGACTGCACAGGTGGTGGTTGGGTGATGATGATCATGACTCAGACGGCGTTAGGAGCCGTTGCAAGGGTTGTAGTCGACTGCTGGCATGCAACAGTCGACTGCCACATGCCCAATGGGAAAATTTTGCCCCTCTCTATAAAAAGAGAGGGTGTGGGCTTTAGGGAGGTTAATGTTCATGCTCCTAAGTGCTCCACACTATTCCTGCTCCTTCTTCTTGCTCTTATTTCAATTCTATTGTAAGAAGGAGTGACTCTTTTAAGAAGGTTTACCCCCACCTTGCTTGGGCTAAAGGAGAGACTAGTGGAGTTGGTTAAGGAGTGATTCACCTGGAACGAATCGTCCGTGGATTTGCAGCACGGGTCGTGAACCACGTTATATATCCGATGTTAGCGTTTGTGCTTATTTCTCTTTGTATTTGTCTTAATCATTTTGTTTAGCATTTGTTTTCCGCTGCGCTAATCATATTCTTAGACGATTAAGCAACCGAACATCACAACGATAAAGAAGGCTCTTCACCCCCTCTAGCCTCCCACTGATCCTCTAACATTCTTATCTACAACACATCAATTGATTGAATTTATTGTGAGAGGCTTTAGAGAATACTATTCTTAAATATTCTTAGTCAAGCATTAATATACAAGGGCAATAATAATGTATTGAGACTAGCATGTAGGTCAATTGATGACTTGATCTCACAAGTCTGGATATGTGATATCACGTTGACATATGAGTATATATTAGTGAATATATACAGAAATGACTCACCGTGAGAAAGTTTTATGGATTGTCATATGATTATCATAAACTTTCTCATAGTGACTATTGGTATGATTAGTCCTTAGACCTAAAATCACTACAATTCACTATAAAAGGAGTTATGTACTTTGGTATCGTCAAACATCACCCGTAATAGGGTGGACTATAAAGGCAATCACTGGGTATGTAACAAATTATGCGGAGATATGTGAGTGATGTAAATGGGATCTATCCTTCCCATATGACAGAAGTGATATCTTTAGGCCTCTTGATAGAGTAGGACCACGAAATGCATGACCATGCTCAAATATGTCAATATGAGATATTGAGCTCATTTATTTGAGTGAGTCTACTTGGGATCAAGAGCACAAAGATTGATAAGAGGATGACACGATCTATTCCTCATTGATCGATCTAGATATCGAGGATAGAAGGACAAGTTTATATATTATAGTAGCAATAGTAAGGTTATGTCGGATCTCGACATTCTTACTACTTGGGTAGCAATGATGCATTGCAAGAT
This sequence comes from Wurfbainia villosa, assembly GCA_025175895.1. Lineage (NCBI taxonomy): Eukaryota > Viridiplantae > Streptophyta > Magnoliopsida > Zingiberales > Zingiberaceae > Wurfbainia > Wurfbainia villosa. The sequence continues at coordinate 26,207,456 of CM046000.1, read as the reverse complement.
GTCACTCATTGCTTATGTTTCTAAAAGGGTTTTAGAAACATTGCCAATGTTGCAAGAACCTTTTGGGTCACACACAAAGAACATGTTATTTAAGAAATAGGATCATCTTAGTTTGACTAAATGAATCATTAGTTAATTGAATGGACTAGAATGAGTTAGACTCATTGCTTGGTCAAACTTGAGTTGAACTCAAATTGATTTAATTTGAGTTAAACTCAAGTGAAACCAATTGACGAAGGTTAGCATAATTAATGATGATTAATCATGCATGCAAATGGGAGTTGTTGCATGCAAATGGGATTAATGCATGCAATTGGAATTTGAGAAGTCTCCTCAACCTTGCATGCAAAAGGGTTAATGCGTGAAATGAGATTTAATGCTTAATGTTGCATGCAATGGGATTAATGCATGAAATGGGATTTATTCTCAAACATTGCATGCAAAAAGGTTAATACATGAAATGGGATTTAATGCTTAATGTTGCATGCAAAGGGATTAATGCATGAAATGAGATTTATTCTCAAACGTTGCATGCAAAAAGGTTAATGCATGAAATGGGATTTAATACTCAATGTTGCATGCAAAGGGGTTAATACATGAGAAATGGGATTTAAGGTCTCCAAAAACATGAGTGAGGGACATGGATCCTCACTTTGCTGTGTAGGGCTTTTCCCATTTCCCTTCTCCCTTCTTCTTGGGCGAAATCTAGCCTTTGGTGGAGAGCCTTGGTGTGGTTGATAGCACAACCAAAGGTTTTATCTTCTTCTCCAAGATAGTGTTCGTGTGGATACCATAGAGACGCGAACATTCTAATCGTGCTAAGATCTGACATCAAGGAGTTGCTATCGGGATTGCGAAGGGCTACGCTACAAGGGTAACTTCTCGACTAATGTGCAGTTAAAAGATATGATATCCTTTATGTATACACATGGATCTCTTGAGGGATCAATTTTTTTTCTACTGCGTTTGCATTTATTTTCACAAAAGATCCCAACAAATCTCAGCCTCTGTGGGATCGATAAATCTTTTATTACTTGATGACATTCGTGCACTTGCGAGGCTTGAGCGCGAGCGTGCGCTTCGAGTCCTTGACGATCCTCGTCGAAGATTTGAGGTCATGCTCGTGTGGATTAGAAAGCCCTATCACAGTGCTCATCCCATTGAAACCGAGTAGCTCTTTTCAATATCTTAAAAAAGGGAAGACTCCTATCTACTGACCGAGATATAAATTGAGATAATGCAGTAATTCTTCCTAATAATCTTTGTACTTCCTTTTTTAGAGGCTACATTTGTTGAATAACATCAATCTTACTAGGGTTATCCTTTATACCTTGCTCAGTAACTACATACCCCAAGAAACGCCACTGTGTAACTCCAAACACACACTTCTTAGGATTAAGCTTCATTTTATATTTGCACAAAGTACTGAAAGTTTCCTCTAAATCATGTATCAACCACTCAGGTTGTAAAGTTTTAACTAAGATATCATCAACATACACTTATACATTCCATCCTATTTGTTCCTCAAAGATTTAATCCATTAATCTCTGAAAAGTAGCCCCAGTATTTTTTAATCCAAAAAGTATAACAATATAACAAAAAGTTCCCTAATCCATAATGAAACTGACTTTATCTTGATCTTCCAATGCTAAGAGTATTTCATGATATTCCTGATAGGCATCCATCATTGAGATAAATTGATGTCCTGTAGTAGAGTCTACTAACTGATCAATGTGAGGCAAAGGATAACAATCCTTAGGATAGGCCTTGTTAAAATCACGGAAATCCATGCACATTCTCCATTTTCCTGATGAATTGGGCACCAATACAACTTTAGACAACAGAACGGATACTATATTTCTCTAATATGTCCTCCTTTCAATAATTTATGCACCTCCTCCTTAATGATAGCATCCTTTCCAGCTCCAAAGTGACACCGCTTCTATTTCATAGGTCTCACAGTAGGTAAAATATCTAACCTATGCTCCATGATATTAGAATCAATTCCTTCCAAGTCCTATGGCAACCATGCAAAAATATCAACATTTTTAACAAGACACGTTATCAAGCAAGCTTTGAGCTGTAGATGAAGATCTTTAGCTATAAATGTAATATGCTCGACACACTTAGTATCTAGAACAATGGCTTCCTTATCAGACTCTCCTATTTCTTCAGACCCTACCCTTCTGAATGACACACATTGTATTCCCATACTGATTAAGTTTTTGAAGAGTTTTACTAATAGCATTCCCTTTCTACCCCGTCTAGATAGCATCCATATAACACCTCCGAGAAAGTTGTTGATCACTCTTAACTTCTCTCACTTAACTTCTGATAGGAAACTTAATTTTTTTGATGATAAGGAGAAGCCACTGCCTGCAAACTTCCTAAAATAGGTCGACCCAAAATAACATTGTAAGAAGAGGGCATATCTATTATTGTAAAATTGATCAATACTATTTTTCTCCTTGGTTCATCTCCTTAAGACAAAGGCAACTTAATCTGACCCATCAATTGTACTTCATGGCCAGAAAACCTGAATAAAGAAGTGTCGGTCGGCTATAAATCATTCATACTGACTCCTATTTGTTCCAATGCAGACCAATATAAGATATCCACTAAACTGCTCGGATCCACAAAAACTCTTCCCACATCAAAATTAGCAAAAAGAGCCCAAATTACTAAAGCATCATTATGAGGAGTTATCACCCCCTCTAAATTGTTGGGAACAAAACCCAAGATAGGTCCTCTTGCTCTAGGTAGAGCTGTCATAGCTATACATTCCTCTTGACTATGTCTTTTTCGAGCCCTATTTGAATCCCCATTAGTGGAACCCTGGAGATCATGTTGATAGCACCTCTCACAGGAGGCTAGCCTGCAGGAATTATTCTATCAGAAACTATTTCACTCAACTGATCAGGCTGTACAGGTCGACTAATAGGGGGTCTCAACTGATTTTCCTCTACCATAATTTCTAACCCAAGGTCTTTGTTGATATGGAGTTGGATTCATGACCATATTCCTGATTCAAGGATGAACCCCCATAATCCTCCATAACTCAGAATCTAACTGTTGGCAATCATGTGTATTATGCAAATAATCTTGATGATAAGAATAGAAAGTAGAAGATGGCAATTTTCTAGGCCCTCTAACAGCTCCTATTGGCCTTCTCAATAATTGATGCTCTTCACAAATGTTCATAGCCCATTCCTTAGAAACCCTCAACTGAGGAACATACATAGATTTTTCTCCTGGAGGACGAGCAAGCCTCTCCCATTCAACTTGTTGTTCTGACATTTCTGCCATTTGATGATCTGAAGAATGCTGCCAAGACTTTTGAGCATCTTCTAGATTAATAAACTTTTTGGCTCGGGATAATAAGACATCAAAATCTGCAAGAGACTCCTTAGCTAGAGATTTGAAGAAATCTCCCTCCCTTAACCCTTGAGTAAAGGCTCCTACTACTATGCCCTGCTCTATAGCGGGGATTTCTCGTGCCGACTAAGTAAACCTCTACACATATTGCCGAAGAGGTTTCTGTTCTCTTTATTTAAGATTAAAAAGACTCAATGGTTGAGGAAGATATTTCTTAGAACTAGAAAAATACCTTAAAAGTAATGCTGAAAAATCCTTAAATGAAGCAATACTTTGCGATTTTAAAGCATTAAACCATTGATGGCAAGCCCTACTAATGTAGTAAGAAATACTCGACACTTAATCCCATCTATATAACAGTATAGTAATGCTGTATTTTCAATCTTCCAAAATGAACTTTAGGATCGGAAGAACCGGTATACTCAGGCATCTTAGGAACTCGAAAATGTCAAAGCAACTCTTCACTCAGAATACTATCTAAAAAAGGACTCTTCTCTTCGATCTTCAAAATAGTACTCACGAAAGGAGCTTCTTCATCAAACCTTTCTTCCCTCGAAGGAGCTACATATTCTTTCTTTCCCTTCGATTGTTTATGGATTCGTGAAGAATCCTTTCTAGGGTGAGAGACTCTGATTACCTCCTCTTCATAATCATCCTCAGATTTATCATCTTCTTTCACCTCTTTAAGCGTAGCTCTTTGAGACATCTGATCCATCATAGCATCTACTACTTACATGAGATCCTCCTTACACATGAGCTAACGACGCCTTCTGTAGGTACCACCTTTAGAGGTACTAGATATAAATTTTTCCTCCTCCAAAGGCTCCTACATTGTCTTCCTGGTATTCACCAACACAGATTTTGTTCAGGTTCCCACAGATAGTGTCAATTTGATGGTGTCCTCTTCTTTGTCCTGTTTAGGTTTCTTCCCTCTTCTTCAAGAACTCCTTATAAGTGCCTTGGATCCCTAAGTTGAGTGCTAGATCTGTCACTTCACAAGAGAGTGTTAGAGGTGGGCCAACTTCCCGGCACGACCCCTCTGACACTCAGGTCTGAAACGGAAGAATGGAGAAGTAAAATGTAGAAGAAGAAGTGAGAAGAGATCTTTGAAGTACCGAATAGTGAAGAAAAAAACAACCCTTTTCTCCTTTCACCTTTGCCCCCTTTTATAGGAGATTCATCCCGCCTCCTCTTGAAGTGAATTTACTTTAACGCCCTTGCTAACCTATCAAGATGTAACCACTTCTCCCACTCCTTTTCAAAATAGCTCCCAGTATGCTTCCCACATGTCCCTTATTTTTTCTGCCAACCACAAATCAAATGAACAATTAAATAACATAATATTTCATATCAACAATATTCTTTATTTATGAACTTCCCCATCACTTCTTGTACCCGAAAATACCTGCATCACCTTCTCTGCTTAATTCAAAAAACACTCAAGGTCCATATGTACATCACTCGATAAATCAACATACAACTCGGGAAATACATTGACTGCTCGAGAAATACACTAACTGCTCGGAAAACATACTTAATACTCGAGGAATACATACACTAACGGGAAAAATGAAACTCACCAATGCACTCTGAACTATAGGCACTGCTCTTCCTACTGGGTACGAAAAATACCTATATCGCTCGAGAAATACATTGATTGCTCAGGAATTGCATATCAATCAGGAAATGTCTACACTTCTCTGTCAACACAACACCTATCCATGAGCACAACTATTCTTCTCACCCTTACTTAGCTCGGGAATTACATATATAGCTCGGGAATCATATACACTGCTCGAGAATTGTGTATATCAATCAAGAAATACCTACATTGCTCTATCAACATAACACAGCCTTGAGCACAACTATTCTGTTTACCCCTACTCAGCTTGGGAATTGCATATACTATCCGGGAAACATACTAACTGATCTTGAATTACAAATATCAACTGGAAAACACACATATTGCCCTGCCAATACAACACTTAGCTCTGAGTGTGACTACTCTGCTCACCCCTACCCAGCTCAAAAATTACATATACTGCTCGGGAATGACATAGACTGCTTAGGAATTTTATATAACAATCAGGAAATACCTACACTACTCTATCATCACAACACTTAGCTTTGAGCACAACTATTCTGTCCACCCCTACTCAGTTCGGGAATTGCATATACTGTCCGAGAAACATACTAACTGATCGGGAATTATAGATATCAACTTGAAAACACTAATAATGTTGTACCAATATAACACTTAGCTCTGAGCATAACTATTTTGTTCACCCCTACTCAACTCAGAAATTGCATATACTACCCAGGAAACATACTAACTGATCAAAAATTACATATATCAACTGGAAAACACACACACTGCCCTACCAATACAATACTTAGCTCTGAGTGTGACTACTATACTCACACCTACTCAGCTCAGGAGATGCATATACTGCTCGGGAAATACATAAATTGATCCGCTAACCTCACACCACTACTCCACCTACGCCTACATGACTCAGAACTTACATATACAACTCAAGAAACATACTGACTGGCTGAGAATTACACTTGATACCTTCTGAAAACATGTTATGTAAGATACCGAATATATATATATATATATATATATATATATATATATATATATATATATATATATATGTAATTAATAAAATATATTATAGAATTTTTCAGGAATTTTTAGAATTTTTTCTGGATTTAAATGGAGGTTCTATGAACATTTCATAGGGATAAAGCGAATAGGCTTTTGTAAAGCCTGTTTCGACTATCTTCTATTGAGGAATTAATTGGTTTAAATGCTAAATGTTATTTTCCTCTGGTTCGTCCATTTTCTTGACTCCTCTTCTTCTCATTCCCGATCTTTTCTTCTCCTCCTCCCCGCGTGACTTTCCTCCTCCACATCGCTCATCGCACCACTCGCCGCCGTCGTGCCACTCGCCGCTGAAGCTTCACTCACCGCTGCTGCCTGAGCGAGACTCGCTCCATCGCCTCTTCGCTGTTAGGCGATGTGTCTCCGACCACCATGGACAGTCTCGGCGGCTGACTTTCCTCGAGTTCCCCAGATCTGCCGGCGATCATCACCAACTCGGATCGACACCGGCCACTTGTGCTCGTCTCGTCGATGTTGGACCAAACAAGCATCCCGTACGCTTTGCCCTAGTTGTGCCGTCGGATTTCCTTACTGTGCACCACCAATTCATATGGTAGCGAGCTCCGATAGCCTTCCCTCTCCCACTGGCCACCACCGTTTGCCTTTCCTGATAACTGATTTGCCAGCCTTTTCCCATCTCTTCTCTCTTGCCTTTAGCCACCTTGAGTTGGATTGCCGCCGAGCCCAGCCTCATGTTTATCGCTGATAATTTGTCCTACTATTGAGTTTTGGAGCTGTAATTTTGTTTCATTGAATTGGATCTTTAATTTGGGCAGTGGTCTGTCCCTAGTGAAAGGCATGGCTCGTGAAAGGGGGGGGTTGCGTTTGTGGTTGGTTTGGTGTTCGATTGGTGGGAGACGAGAAGGTAAGCTGTATTTACAACTTTGATTTTAGACGCTATTTAGTTTGTTTGTTGATGTTGCTAGTTATCCTCTATCATAGCCCAGATTCCAACTGATTGGATTTTTTAGGTGAATAGCTGCGGGAGGTTTTCTGGATAGGCTATGGGATATGGAAACTGCGTTAGGTAAGCTTGGATATCAATGTTTTGAGTGAACATTTGAATTATAGCTGACTAGTATGCATATGATGTAACGCCCATAAAATTCCTAGCAAATTTTATAAGAATTATTGCACGATTATAATGGGCTTTTATGTGGGCTCTTTCAAAAATAAAAGAGAATAGAGCCAAAAAGGATGCATGGCCCAGGGTTTGAACCCTGAACCTCCAAGCAGGTAAGTAAACCTTAAGATGCATGTGATAACCAGAAGCCCAGCAGGGGTGTGCTGTTAGAAGGGTAAGTGAAAGGATAGATAAGAGTAGGGGAGGCAAAGGGACACCTTCACTTAGAATAAATAGGAGTAAGTGAGGAGGCAAGAGAACAACAAATCATTCTCTCCTTCCTTCTTCTTCTTCCTCCACCGAAACCCATCCTCTCCTTCTCCCATTTTCGAGAGCTCAAGATGAAACAAAAGAGGCCTTGTCTTGACACCAAGGGTATAGTTCTTATAGTAAACCAAGCGAAAGGAAGTAAGTAATCACCTCACCTGCAGTACAAGTTGTTTTTAGTGTTTGAATTCTTAAGATCCCCCTTGAAAGTTTCGGCCAAGTCCTTGTTGTGCTCACTAATGATCTTCCATGCCATGCCATATATATATATATATGATGTTAACATGATGTTAGTTAGACTTTGTGTATGTTGTTTGAGTGGTTGAATCCTTAAGATCCCCCTTGAATGTTTCGGCCAAGTCCTTGTTGTGCTCACTAATGATCTTCCATGCCATGCCATATATATATATGATGTTAACGTGATGTTAGTTAGACTTTGTGTAAGTTGTTTGAGTGGTTGAATCCTTTAGATCCCCCTTGAAAGTTTCGGCCAAGTCCTTGTTGTGCTCACTAATGATCTTCCATGCCATGCCATATATATATATGTTGTTAACATGATGTTAGTTAGACTTTGTGTAAGTTGTTTGAGTGGTTGAATCCTTAAGATCCCCCTTGAAAGTTTCGGCCAAGTCCTTGTTGTGCTCACTAATGATCTTCCATGCCATGCCATATATATATATGATGTTAACATGATGTTAGTTAGACTTTGTGTAAGTTGTTTGAGTGGTTGAATCCTTAAGATCCCCCTTGAAAGTTTCGGCCAAGTTCTTGTTGTGCTCACTAATGATCTTCCATGACATGCCATATATATATATGTTGTTAACATGATGTTGTTAGTTATAGCCCTAAGAACCAATCATGTGATGGTTGAATAGGGAACATTTTGTATCATATTCTATAAAGGCAAAGGATTGGTTATTATATTTAAGTCTTGCTTGTGCCAGCTAAATTAAATATAGTAATGCCCTAGAAAAGTAGGTTCTTATCTACAGCACATCAATTGGCAGAATTGATTATGAGAGGCTGTAGAGAACACTTTCTAAATGTTCCTAGTCAAGTATTAATATGCGAGGGCAATATTAATACATAAAGACTAGCATGTAGGTCAATTGATGACTTGATCTCACAAGTCATGGATATATGATATCAAGTTGACACATGGGTATATATTAGAGAATATATACTGAACTGACCCGCCATGAGAAAGTTTCATGGATCGTTATATGAGTGTCATAAACTTTCTAATGTGACTATTGGTATTATTAGTCCTCAAACCTTAAGTCACTAGGGTTCCCTACATAGGAGTTATGTACTTTGGTATCGTCAAACGTCACCCGTAACAGGGTGGACCATAAAGGCGATTACTGGGTATATAACAAATTATGCGGAGGGATGTGAGTGATGTAGATGGGATCTATCCCTCTCATATGACGAGAGTGATATCGGTGGGCCCCTTGATTGAGTAGAACTACTAAAACGCATGGCCATGCTCGAATGAGTCAATATGAGATATTGAGCTCATTTGTTTGAGTTAGTTTACTCAGGGATCAAGAAACACATAGATTGATCGAGGATGACACGGTCTATGCCTCATTGATCAATCTGATATCAAGGATAGAAGGACACGGTCATATATTATAGTAGTCACGGAAAGGTTAGTCGGATCTTGACTTATCTCGTAACTTGGGTAGCAATGATGTATTGCTAGATGCCGCTCATTGCTTGTGTATCTAAAAGAGTTTAGATCCACTGCCAACGTTATGAGAGCCTATAGGGTCACACACAAAGAGCATGATAATGAGGAATTAGAGTATTCTAGTTTGACTAGAATAATTTGGGAATAAGCTTAAGTACAAAATGGTTTTTGGACTTTAAGCTTAATGAGAATTTTAGCTAATTGATTTAATGAGATTAATTCAATATGTTACCTTATTGATTTAATAAGATTAATTCAATATGATAACATAAGCTTAATTGAATTAATAAGATTAATTCAATATGATAACATAAGCTTAATTGAATTAATAAGATTAATTCAACATGCATGAATGCCACATAAGAATGCCACATAAGCATGCCACATAAGCATGCCACCTAAGCATCCACCTAAGCTAGATAAGGTGGAAGGAAACAAAATGGTTTTGTCTCCTTAAGTGGCCGGCCAAACAAGGAAGCCAAATCCTTTTTGAGTGTGTCTCAATGCAATGGATTGCATTGAATGTGAAGGAGGTGGAAGGGTTTTTCCCAACCCTATAAAAGGCTCCATGGAGTGGCCGGCCAAAGAGGAGTTTTTAATTGTTGTTGTGGTTGTGAGAGAGCTTGGTGGAAGCTTTGGTTGTATGGGTTTGTGAGTGTAGGCTAGCAAGAAGAGGAGTCTTCTTCTTCCATTCTCCTTTTCCCTCTCTTCCTCTCCTTTAGGGACTTCTCTAGCAAGAAGTAAAGGAGAGCTCCTCTAGTTTTTCTTTTGTGAGACAAGAGCTTGCTCGTGTGGATACATATAGAGGCACGGACGTTTGAACGTGCTAAAAGATCCAACACATCCAAAGAAAAGCGGGATTGCAAAGGGCACGCAACAAAGGTAGAACTCTCCTATAAGATAGGCTTGGTTTAGAGAAATTTATTTTATACGAGTTTGCTTTCGCATGGATCACTTGGAAGGGATCCTAATTTTTCCGTTGCGCATATGCCATTTGGCATAAAGAATTCCCTACAGTGGTATCAGAGCCACTTGCGAAAGATCGTATAAAATAGGTTTTCTCTATTTTATATGTGATATAGAAGTAGGATAAATTTTATTATGAGTTGATAATTGCATTAGCAATTGTCAAACATAATAAAATATCCAATGTCTTTTAAAAGTTAAAATGACATGGTGCATGGTTATGGCCTAGTCCCAAAAGGTTTGTGAATGTGTGTGTGTTGTAATTCTTAAATACGGCCTGCGTGTCGTGCCTTCCTCCTAATATTCTTGTTGTAAAATTAGTTTTAGACTCGAATGTAACTCGAGTATTTCTCCTTTTGTAATGTACAAAACAAAGATGGAGGGTCCATTGGAAGATGAGGTTACAAGGAGGAAGTCAACACACAAGACAACCAAAAGGAAGCACTTAGGAGAAGATGCTATCCCTAGGTTGACCAATCAATCTTTTCATTGGCTTGAGAAGATTGTAGAATAAGGGCCATAACAATGACACGCTTAGTTTAATATGTATGTGATGCATATTAGTTTAGCTTGTATGTGATGCATGATTAGTTTAGCTTATATGTGATGTATGCTAATATGTATATGATACATGTTTATTTCTTAATAAGTCTAAACGATATGCCTACCAAAGTTGGTACTCACTACTTCCTCGATCATTTGTTATTGGGTTTGCCAAAGCAAAGCAATGCATTTTATCTTGGAGGGGTGCGAGTGGACAATCGTGATGTCCCGCTATCGATCTTGGTTAAGACTTAATTAAGTTTTCTTAATTAGTTAAGAAAGTAGAGGCATATATTAGCTTTGAACATAAGTTTTAAAATTAGTTTTATGTGATTTCCGAACATCAGCTTTGTCTTAGAAGTGGTCGTTGCTCCGATATCCAAGAAGGCCCCTGTGCCTCGCCACAGCCTGGAAGCTGGTTTAGGAATAAACACTAAACTAATCTAAAACTTAAACCAAAGCTATTAAAGAGTTACATCAGATGTAATTGGCAAAAGATTGCCTACCTAATTATACTACGTCTTGGGCGATTAGCCAAAGCTAACTCAAGACGAATTATGATGTGGATCTTTATCCCATATAAATTTATAGCTAAATAGTAGCTATGAGAATTTAGTGGGAGCCTCATTTAATTAAAGGCCTAATTAAATGATTTAGGTATGATACTTAACTTTGCATTTTAATATTGTAGATCACCATGACATCTAACACGACACACCCCCTCAACTTGCGATCTGTCCTTGAGAAGGACAAGCTTAATGGAGCGAACTTTCTTGACTGGTATAGGAACTTGAGGATTATCCTCAAGCAAGAACGCAAACTGTATGTCCTAGAGCGATCTACCCTGAAACACCGCCCATCTGCCATGTCGTCTTGAAAAGGATGCTTATAAGAAGCATCAAGATGACGCATTAGATGTGTCATGTCTTATGCTTGCCACCATGAACTACGAGCTTGGAAGCAACATGAGAACATGGATGCCTATGATATGGTTGAGCATTTGAAACAACTATATCAAGGACAAGCTAAACACGGCGTTTTGAAGTGTCTAAGGCTCTTTTTGCATGCAAGATGCAGAAGGAACACTGTAGGAACTCACGTACTCAAAATGATTGAGTGCGTTGAGAACCTTGAAAGACTAGGTTTTCCACTTTGGGCCAAGAATTGGCAGCGATGTTATCTGCAATCGTTGCAGGAAGCATATAATCAATTCGTCATGAATTATAACATGAATGAAATTGATAAACCTTTGCACTGAGATTCTCGGCATGTTAGAACTCTGAGCAAATCTCAAGAAGAAAGTTAGTAATGCGTACTAATGGTCAAGAAGGACAAAGGTAAGCGCAAAGGCAAGAGGTAAGACCAAGCCAAAGGCAAGGCCAATTCATCCACTTCAAAGGGTAAAGGTAAAGTACCTAAGGAAGGGGCTGTTTCCATTGCGGTGAGGTAGACCTTTGGAGCGGGCTATGAAGTCTACCTTGAGGAAGTAAAGAATAAAGAAGTGGGACTTCTACCTCGGTATACACGTTATAGAAGTTAATCTATCTATTTCTTCTACATGGGTATTAGATCGGATGTGCATCTCACATTTGTACTAATGCGAGGGTGAAATAGTAGAATAATGGCAAAGGAAGTGGACCTACAGTAGGCAATGGCGCAAAAGTTCTTTCTTGTATTTGTAGGAACATATTCTTTGTCTTGGGCTTATCTTAGAACTAGAGAGTGCTTATATGTACTGCATTGACAAAGAACATAATTTACGTATCTTGTTTAGACAAGAAAAACTTTTCTTTTATAATAAAGGACAAATGTTGTTCCATTTATTTGAATGAAATGTTCTATTGTAATGCACCACTTATGAATGGTCTCTATGTTCTAGATTTAGAAAACCCAATTTATAACGTAAATACCAAGCGGTTCAAATCGAATGATTTGAACCAAACATATATCTCACAACCTTTATCGCCTAGGTCACATAAATGAAAAAAGCATATCGACTCCATAAAGATGGATTATTGGACTCATTTGATTTTGAATCATATGAGGTATCACGAATCTTGTCTTTTAGGAAAGATGACTAAAACTCCATTTAGTGGACATGGCGAGAGAAGCGGCGGACTTGTTAGGACTCATACATCTTGATGTATGTGGGCCTTTCAATGTCGAAGCGAGGAGGCTATAAGTACTTTATTACTTTCAGCGATGATATGAGTAGATTTGGCTACTTATATTTGATGAGACATAAGTCGAGAATCCTTTGAAAAGTTCAAAGCATTCAAGAATGAAGTACAAAACCAACTTGGTAAGCGTATTAAGCTACTTGATCGGATCGAGGTGGTGAATACCTTAGTCGAGTTTCGTGATCACTGGTGAGTGTGGGATAATATCCCAACTCACTCCCCCTGGAACACCACAATGGAATGGTGTATCAGAGGAGAAATCGTACTCTATTAGATATGGTACGATCAATGATGAGCGATGATCTACCTACTTCCTTTAGGACTAGCTCTAGAGAAGTAGCTTTCACATAATCGCGTCCATCAAAAGCGTAGAAAAGACACCATATCGATATGGTGGGAAGAGTCCCAAAATGTCTTTTATAAAGATTTGGGGTTGTGAAGCTTATGTAAGGCGTCAAGTCTCGGATAAACTAGGACCCAAATCGGATAAGTGTTATTTTGTCGGATATCCCAAGGAAACTAAGGGATATTACTTTTACAATCCACACTTGGCAAGGTGTTTGTTGCGAAATCTTTGTCTTTCTAGAAAGAGAATTTATTTCTAGAAAAACTAGTGGGAGTAAAATTCATCTTGAAGAAGTTCAAGATGATGATAACACTAAGGCTTGATGGAAAATGAGCAGGAACCACAAAGTGTTGTGGATGAGAAATTGTTGCCCAAAGAGTTGTGGAGCAAACACACATTCAAGTAGACCAACCTCTTCGTAGATCGATAGGATCCGTCGTCAACCGAGAGATATTCTTTTCTCTTGGTGACAAGCGGTGATGTATTGCTTGTCGATCTTGGCGAGCCTACATCCTATCAGAAGCTATGATGAGCCCAGTTAGAGAAATGGCTAGAGGCCATGAGATCCGAAATGGAATCCATGTACACTAACCAAGTATGGACCTTGGTTGATCCACTGATGGGTAAAACCCATTGGGTGTAAGTGGGTCTTTAAAGTAAAGGACATGGATGGTAATAAGCATACCTATAAAGGTAGATTGGTGGCTAAAGGATTCAAACAAATTCATGGTATTGACTATGATGAAACCTTTTCACGATTGCGATGCTTAAATCCATTCGGATCATACTTGCTATTGCGACCTACCACGATTATGAGATCTGGCGGATGGATGTCAAAAGCTTTTACGAATGGAAAGCTACTCGAGGATGTGTACATGACATGCTGAGAGGGTTTTGAAGATCAAAGCATCTGGAAAGGTATCAAGCGCAAAGGTCCATTTATGGACTAAAGCAAGCCTCTCATTTGGAATCTTGATTCGATGATGCAATCAAGGAGTTTGGTTTCATCAAGAATGAAGATGAACCTTGTGTCTACAAGAGAAATAGTGGGAGCAGTTGTATTTCTTGTCTTGTATGTAGATGACATACTTCTCGCCGGAAATGATATTCCCTCACTCCGGATGCAGTGAAGATGTGGTTAGGGAATTGTTTCTCGATGAAAGACTTAGGTGAAGCTGCCTATATTCTAGGCATCAAGATCTATAGAGATAGATCTAAAGATTACTTGGCCTAAGTCGTACATACATTGATAAAGTGCTAGATCGTTTTGCTATGCAAAATTCCAAGAAAGGATTTACGCCTTTATCACATGGTGTGAGTCTTTCGAAGACTCAATGTCCCTCTTCTAAGGAGAGAGATCGCATGGATAAGATCCCTTATCGTCTAGGGTCTATCATATGCGCCATGCTTTGTACTCGCTCACGGCGTCTCGTATGCTTTGAGCATGGCGAGTAGATACGATCGGATCGGTGAAAGTCAGCGGATAGCGATCGAAAAATATTCTTAAATACTTACGAAGAGCGAAAGAATATTTCTGATATTTGGAGGCAATGAGAGCTAGTGTAAAGGGTTACGATGATGCAAGCTTCCAAGCAGACAAGGATGACTATAGATCGCATCGAGTGCGTGTTTTGCACGAATGGTGGAGTGGTGGAAGAGTTCAGCGAGGACACGATTCTTGATTCTACAAGCCGAGTATATTCTTTGCATCGATGCGAGAAAAGGAGGCTGTTTGGCTCGTAAATTCATCATGAACTTGGGGTAGTTCCTAGCATTGCGGATCCAATAGACCTCTATTGTGACAACAATGGGGCTATTACGAGCTAAGGAACCTCGATCACATCCGGACCAAACACATCTTTGCGGCGCTTCCATCTCATTCGAGAGATCATCGATAGAGGAGATGTGAGGATATCACAGAGTAAAGCTAACATCGCAGATCCATTGACCAAGGCTTTGGCACAGAGGAAGCATGATGGTCACACTAGGTCACTAGGTATTAGATATCACAGTGATTGGTACTAGTGCTAGTGGGAGATTGTTAGTTATAGCCCTAAGAACCAATCATGTGATGGTTGAATAGGGAACATTTTGTATCATATTCTATAAAGGCAAAGGATTGGTTATTATATTTAAGTCTTGCTTGTGCCAGCTAAATTAAATATAGTAATGCCATAGAAAAGTAGGTTCTTATCTACAGCACATCAATTGGCAGAATTGATTATGAGAGGCTGTAGAGAACACTTTCTAAATGTTCCTAGTCAAGTATTAATATGCAAGGGCAATATTAATACATAAAGACTAGCATGTAGGTCAATTGATGACTTGATCTCACAAGTCATGGATATATGATATCAAGTTGACACATGGGTATATATTAGAGAATATATACTGAATCTCGCCATGAGAAAGTTTCATGGATCGTTATATGAGTGTCATAAACTTTCTCATGTGACTATTGGTATGAATAGTCCTCGGACCTGAAGTCACTACGGTTCTCTACATAAGGAGTTATGTACTTTGGTATCACAAACGCCACCCGTAGGTGGACCATAAAGGCGATCGGGTATATAACAAATTATGCGGAGGGGGATGAGTGATGTAGATGGGATCTATCCTTCCATATGACGAGATGATATCTGGCCTTGATTGAGTAGAACTACTAAAACGCATGGCAATGCTCGAATGAGTCAATATGAGATATTGAGCTCATTTGTTTGAGTTAGTTTACTCAGGGATCAAGAAACACATAGATTGATCGAGGATGACACGGTCTATGCCTCATTGGTCAATCTGATATCAAGGATAGAAGGACACGGTCATATATTATAGTAGTCAGAAAGGTTAGTCGGATCTTTACTTATCTCATAACCTGGGTAGCAATGATGTATTGCTAGATGCCGCTCATTGCTTGTGTATCTAAAAGAGTTTAGATCCACTGCCAACGTTATGAGAGCCTATAGGGTCACACACAAAGAGCATGATAATGAGGAATTAGAGTATTCTAGTTTGACTAGAATAATTTGGGAATAAGCTTAAGTACAAAATGGTTTTTGGACTTTAAGCTTAATGAGAATTTTAGCTAATTGATTTAATGAGATTAATTCAATATGTTACCTTATTGATTTAATAAGATTAATTCAATATGATAACATAAGCTTAATTGAATTAATAAGATTAATTCAATATGATAACATAAGCTTAATTGAATTAATAAGATTAATTCAACATGCATGAATGCCACATAAGAATGCCACATAAGCATGCCACATAAGCATGCCACCTAAGCATCCACCTAAGCTAGATAAGGTGGAAGGAAACAAAATGGTTTTGTCTCCTTAAGTGGCCGGCCAAACAAGGAAGCCAAATCCTTTTTGAGTGTGTCTCAATGCAATGGATTGCATTGAATGTGAAGGAGGTGGAAGGGTTTTTCCCAACCCTATAAAAGGCTCCATGGAGTGGCCGGCCAAAGAGGAGTTTTTAATTGTTGTTGTGGTTGTGAGAGAGCTTGGTGGAAGCTTTGGTTGTGTGGGTTTGTGAGTGTAGGCTAGCAAGAAGAGGAGTCTTCTTCTTCCTTTCTCCTTTTCCCTCTCTTCCTCTCCTTTAGGGACTTCTCTAGCAAGAAGTAAAGGAGAGCTCCTCTAGTTTTTCTTTTGTGAGACAAGAGCTTGCTCGTGTGGATACATATAGAGGCACGGACGTTTGAACGTGCTAAAAGATCCAACACATCCAAAGAAAAGCGGGATTGCAAAGGGCACGCAACAAAGGTAGAACTCTCCTATAAGATAGGCTTAGTTTAGAGAAATTTATTTTATACGAGTTTGCTTTCGCATGGATCACTTGGAAGGGATCCTAATTTTTCCGTTGCGCATATGCCATTTGGCATAAAGAATTCCCTACAGATGTTAGTTAGACTTTATGTAAGTTGTTTGAGTGGTTGAATCCTTAAGATCCCCCTTGAAAGTTTCGGCCAAGTCCTTGTTGTGCTCACTAATGATCTTCCATGCCATGCCATATATATATATGATGTTAACAGGATGTTAGTTAGACTTTGTGTAAGTTGTTTGAGTGGTTGAATCCTTAAGATCCCCCTTGAAAGTTTCGGCCAAGTCCTTGTTGTGCTCACTAATGATCTTCCATGCCATGCCATATATATATATATATGATGTTAACATGATCTTAGTTAGACTTTGTGTAAGTTGTTTGAGTGTTTGATCTCTTAAACCCCCCCCCCCCTCCCCAACCAAGTTTCGGCCATGACCATGTTTATGCTCACTAATGATCTTACATGCCATGCTATATGTATATATGATGTTAACATGATGTTAGTTAGGCCTTGTGTTAGTATGTTGAGTATTTGATTTCTTAAGATTAGCCTTTGAAAGTTTCGGCCAAGCCCTTGCTTGGGTTCACTAATGATCTTCCATGCCATTCTATATGTATATATGATGTTAACATGATGTTAGTTAGTCCTTGTGTTAGTATGTTGAGTGTTTGATTTCTTAAAGATTAGCCTTTGAAAGTTTCGGCCAAGCCCTTGCTTGGGCTCACTAATGATCTTCCATGTCATGCTATATGTATATATGATGTTAACATGATGTTAGTTAGGCCTTGTGTTAGTATGTTTGAGAGTTCGTTTTCTTAAAACCTCCATTAGGGGTTTCGGCCAAGTCCAAGAATTAGGGTTAGGAAGTGATTCCAAGCCCCTCTATGGTTGCTAAAAATCCCCCATGTTAGGTAGTATGTGATGGTATTGGTTATCATCCTTAAAACATGCTTATGCTTACTAATGATCTTCTATGCCATGATGTATATATATATATATGTGATGTTGACATGATGATAGTTAGACTTTATGATATCATGATTTGTTTATGCCACTACCTCATGTCAATGTTAATTGTATTAATGTATGCTTATGTTATGCTCATTGCGTCATGATGTATAAGTATGTATGATGAAATGCCTAAGAGACGCTTCCCTATGAATGGGGACTAAGAGCACTCTTTATGTTATGATAAGGAACATGATATGCTATTTTACTTTTGTATGGCTTGTACCGGACCCTAGCAAGGTCCATGGGATGGGCTCCTATGTGCCCCTAGGTCGACGGTCGTAGTATGGGCCTAGTACTCTAGTAGGTTCGATATTAGCCACCTCGGATCTATTTAGGGATGCGCACAAAATGATGTATGTGGTACATTGTCGGGCCCTCATGTTGAGATTTATGTTTAAGTACCTATAAAATATATGTTTTCAAAGAACATCATGCATATACCCATTTCATGTCTATGTGATTATCACTATTTTTTTTTATGAATTCTAGTCTTATGTTCCTAAATGATCATGCCAAGACTTTTATATGAATGTTATGCCTATATGTGTCTAGATGAACATGTCAATGTTTTTATGAATTCTAGTCTTATGTTCCTAAATGATAATGTCAAGACTTTTATATTAATGCTATGCCTATATGTTGTCTAGATGAACATGTCACTACTCTATGTCTAATATCTGATGTATGGATTTTGTGAGTAGGAAAGGCTCTTACTAAGCCTATGTGCTTATAGTTTCATGTTTCCCTTGTACTGCAGAAAAGGGTAAAGAATGGCTCAACTAAAAGGAGCAACAGGAGGGGCAAAGTGTGTGTGGCAGTGGCATGGTGGAAGAGATCCATTTTATGTTCCAAGACTTATGCATGTTTTAAAGTTTTGCATGTTAGTTGTTAAGAGTTGATCACTACTTTATGTCTTGATGGTTGCTACTTGGTGTTAACTTAGACTTGTTTTGAAGGTTTATACTTGATGTGAAACTATACTCATTTTGTTTTATGAAACCTTGGCATGTTAAGCACTTGATTTACTTAAAGAATTGCTAAGAACCTTCTTATCCTGATTGAATTGTTAAGTGCTAGAGAACTATGTACCTAGATGATACTTTGAATTCCTCATTGATGTGCATGAACTCTATACTTGTATTTAGGCTCCTATAACTCCATTATGTTGATTATCATGAACTTGAACAAAGTAGTGTCCTTATGAAATGATTATGCATGCTTAGTAAATGTTCACCTGTTACATGGTTAAGAATGTTGAGTTATTTGCATGGTTGAAGGTAAATGCATGTTCCATGTTTTATGTTTTTTTTCTAAAGTTTAAATTCTTCCACTATATATGCACGCATGTATGTTCGCGTCACGCCGCCCTTCCTCCCCCTCTAGATTACGAGAAAGGGCAGGCGTGACATATGATGGATAGGAGTGATTAGTTGGCTGAATCACAATTTATTTACATATGTGATGGATTTAGTTTAATTATAGAAGAGTTGAGATCAAGAAGCAGTACCGAGGAAGCTCGACTGGGTAAGTAGGATTTGGTTGTTCATAGTTGTATATCAGTTTTACTAGTAAACATATCTGGATGTGTTACTGTTGGATGTATTCTAGCTGTGCCACCATATAAAATCTGATTAATACGATGATGATGTTATTAGTTCCAATTGTGAATTTATATATATGGAGTGTTTGGGTATCTTAGAGATCACCGTGAAATATATGAATCCATAAAAGGGAATGATTAGTAGGGGTTAACTAATCAGGGTTGGATTGATTTAGGATTATGCTAGGGATTATTGAGGTTAATCGAGTATGTATTGACTTTATTACCGAGTGTATGTTAAACTTGGTTATATGATGTGTTATTGTTTACAGGTATTTGATTCAAGAAGGATTCTTGGACGTGAAGACTATTGACATAGTCTACATCCAGGTGGGTAATTTCCTACTCTGGTCAGGTAGTTGTAATTGCATTCAGATTTAGACATAAATATGATCATGTTATATGTTCATATTATCTTGACCCTACTCTTATTTATCCTTATGCTTGATACTTGTCGTTGGCTATATATACTCAAATGTTGATATCACATTTTCCTTTATCATGATTTAGGAGTTACAGATGTGATGTAAGTAGATCTATAAATATTTAGTAGGGTGTAGATGTTAGAGTATGGATGATGACCAGATTTGTAAATTAGGTAAAAGGTCATCCGTGGGTAGGTAATGCCCTAAAAGTAGGACTTATTCCAATACTCGTATGTTGCATACTTATTACCAACCATGTGTTGTGTAATGGTCAGATGAATCGTGATTAGTGTGTCGCTATGGACCAATGGTCCTAGCTTGTTATGATCAGTTGAGTATGACTCTCTATAGGATAGAGAGTTCGTCGATCAGTTGAGTACGACTCTCTATAGGATAGAGAGTGTATTGATCAGATGGGTACGACTCTCTACAGGGGATATGTCGTCCGTTTTATTTTTGGCACGACATACTCTTGGGGCGTGACAACTTTATTGGTATCAAAGCCGAATGTTCTGCGATGCCATACAATGTTGTTTTGTGTCGAGTCTTGGATTCTCGGGAGTCAATTTGTTTCGGTTTTGGTTTTTTGAGATAAGACTGATAGCGGCCTGAGCTCCAAGCATCACGAGATAAGAATTCCTGATAACTTATAGTTTAGTAGATATTTATCTAAACTTGCTCAACAGGTGTATACAGTTAGAGTTATGACACCTGTGCAGACTTGTAGTAGAGGTCGCCCACCGTGGCGACTAATCGGTGTTGCCGTTAGGGTTTATACTCTCGGTTTTGTTGGTTATGTATTTAACATTTAAATAGGGAATAACATATAGTGTGTTGGTTATTATTCATAACCGTGGTATGAGTTGACCACAGGAATGACTTATTGAGTGTGTGAATCTTGAACCTGTGTCGAAAAGGTGATTTACCTTTGAGAGCCGACTGATACCGAATCGGAAAATATGGGTCAAGTCATCACATTTCTTATGAAAATCAGAGACTAAATTTTAGAGATTTTCACTAATTATGCTAGTCAGATCATTACCTATTGGGTAATGGACAAGACAAGTAGGCTATTGTTGATGCATATAGCTGAAGGCTAGATTACAGTGTTTCATAGAGATTTTTATCCCTGAGTCATTCGTACTGGGTTGTATAACTTTGAAGGTACTTTTGAATACTTCACTCGATTTATATAGAGAAAGTAGAGTTATTTGCATACCATTATCAGGATCAAGCCGGTATTTGGTGGTAAATACAGAAAATAATCTTTGGAAAATAATATATCACTTGATCATGATTTAGTAATGTTTAGAGAGAGTATTTCCCCACGTCACTTTCAGTGACACATTGTAGGGAATTCTTGAGCTTCAAGTAGGGTGATCGTCGATAACAGGAATACCATGCAGAGTCATTAGACTTGCAGAGTTTACGCTCACCTAATAGCTCAAGAATATGAATGGATGTTTTAAGCCACCCACAGTTGTTGGCTTACTGTTGGATTAAGATGACTGGATCTTCTATCAGATCTTGTCGGAAGACGTTGGATTGAGTCAGGAGTTTAGAAATGACTCCGTACAAGTGTTTAAGAGTTGGAGACCGATAAGCAGATATTGCAGGTCAACTTATTAGAGTCAAAACTCTCCGATTGTAGGATAAAATGAGCAAGATCGAAGTCATAGGCCTTGAGCTACTTTCTAATTATAGAAGACCAACCGCAGATCATCAGGATGTTCTCGTGCACATTAGCGAAATGAGAACAAAGACTCCAAAGGGATTATATGAATGTAGTGCAGATCATGAAGACACGCGAAGTCAGATTATCCGTTGGATCAGTTCATCTGTTGCTATTGTAAGCAACCAGTACAGTTGAGAATGTGGATTTTGAAGACTCAATTGAAGACTATCGATGGTATTCCGGGAGGATGATGCACCGTCTTGACAGTAGAGATCAACACAAAAGATTGGGTTATCTCATCAATAGCGACCTACTACCTCAGGCATGGTTGGAGTTCCATGATACTTCCCTTCAAGGGAAGTGACTTACGCAGTAGTATCAGCAGAAGACATCGTAGAAGTCTCATGCAGACAACAACAATAGTTACCCCCAGATGTGGATTGGCTTTGTACAGAGGAGAGAGTATACAACAATGGTCGTATCTATTCGATATTCTACAGTTGCAGCTCGTAGGATTAAGTGATGGGATCAGATGATCTAGGAAAAATCCCCAGATCATTCATCACAGAAATGTGATCGCTTTATCGTGAACTGTTGGATCTGATCTTGTTCTCTTTGGAGGAAGGCCGAGACCTGTGTGGAGCCTATGGATCGGATCGACAGATAATTGATCATTCAAGGTATTACTCTAGTATACCCTCTGGGTTAATATATTGAGAGATACTTGTAGTTTACAAGTATCCTTATCTAGAACATTTTTAGTTCGGATAAGAAGGGTTCCTTTACATCGACTTATGGGTCGGTGGTATCTCTACCGTCTGGTGAGATGTGGATCAACAATTAAGAAGTCAAGGGATGCCCTTAGACTTGGATAGACATATCTTTACTGTAGACATATCCTTATAGATGGTCAACTTGTTGAGATTATGGTATGATTATGTCTCGAAGATGTGCGAATAATCCGAGAGTAGTTGGATGTAGTTTTTAATGAACTCCTAGGCTTGTTGCTGCATAGGAAAGTGGAGTAGGCGATTAAAATTATTACAGAAATAGTTTCGATATCAAAGATCCCATACCAGGTGATAATTTGACTGGTATAAGTGTTACTAAACTCTATGGGAATTTGAAGAATGTAGGTTGCTATTATAGGAGATGTTGGAGGAGATATTTATCTATCCCAGTATTTCTCCTTGAGAAGATCCGAAACTCTTTGTTGAAAGAGAGATGGACCTTTGAGATTATGCATCGATTATCGATGATGGAATGTAGTAGTTATTGAAAATGAATATCCTTCATTGTGGATAGATGACCTGTTTAGATCAGCTAAGGACATCTGTGTATACTCTAAGGTTGGTTTACGACTAGAGTATTGATTTTGTAGTGACATGAAGTCATACAATTATCATTATCGTTGTGATGATTAATATATCATCAGAGTAGAGTAAAGAGAATGCAGGTGTGTAAAGACGACAATTTCATACTTGGTATGAATTTTATGAGCATTTGATTATGTTATTAGACTATTAAACGATTTAGTCGTCCATGGATTTGAGAAATTGTATATTCGGGACACGATTGGATCAGTTTGTGGTTGTTGGAGTTGCGTAAATTTTCCACTGTTGATTGTGGTAGTTGGAGTTACGCACTCGGGCACCATAGATGGTGGTTCCCTTGTATGATTTGGTTGTTATTGTAGATGTGGATAGAATGTTTTTAGCATTGCTATACCACGAACTTGTTTGACAAAGGAGATGATGGAAATCATTTAGTCGAAAGCTGATGAAACTAGTTTACAGGACCTAGACGATGGTTGACTTTTGCATCAGTGTTAGTTAATCCTTCTGATGTGGATGGAAGGGTATGGTACGCAGATGCATCACTTCAGTGAATGGAGTGATCCCGATGTAGTTAAATGAGGCGTATCTTATGCTTACGATAATTAAGAAACTACGAGATAGACTGTCATATACATGATGTGGCTTTAGTAGTTATTATCTGGATTTATGGATGTATGGAGCAGAACTGCTCATTGAATTTAACTAGCTACTAGGTAACTACTATAGAGTTGCTGGAACGTGAACAGTTGCAACAAGTAAGATTGGTCGTTATAGTCCTCCATTCACTTACATAGTGTGTGGTGGAGTGGATTTTGGACGTTAGATGTACTTCTCTGGTGAGAAGATAATTTCCCGTCTCTAATATGGATATGTGTTCTTGGCATGCATCCACTTAAGAAAGAGTAGCTATAGGAGGCACATCATTCGAGATTTGCTATTCATCCTGATGGTACTCAGATGTAGCGAGAGTTGAAATGTTTATACTGGTAGAACGATATGAAGAGGGGTATAGTAGATTTTGCTGCTCGATGTTTTGTATGCCAGTAGGTGAAGGCTGAACATCAAAAACTCGCTAGATTGGTATAGGAAATTCCGTTTCTGGAATGGAAGTGGGAGCATATCACTAATGATTTTGTTATGGGACTACCTAGAACCCGTAAAGGACATGATGCAATTTGGGTGATTGTGGTTCAACTGACCAAATCAACTAACTTTTTTCCTATTCATGGGACAGATTCATTGGACCGTCTGGCAGAGTTGTACTTTCAAGGGATTGTCAGATTCACGGAGTGCCTTTGAGTATGATATCTAGTAAAGACCTGCGATCTATCTCGCGATTCTTGGCAGAGTCTGAAGTAGGCTATGGGCATAGAGCTTCGGCTCAGTATAACATTCCATCCACGGACTGATGGACAGTCTGAGCGTATCATTCAGACGTTGGAGGATCTATTCAGATCCTGGGTCATGGATTTCAGAGGCAGTTGGGAGGACCACATTCATTTAGTGGAATTTACCTATAATGATAGTTATCCCTCCTCTATTCAGATGACCCTTTCGATGTATTATACGACAGACCCTGTAGAACTCCCGTGTTGTGGGAGGAAGTCAAGGAACGCCAACCATTGGGGCCATAGAGCATCCATGATGATGCAGAGTTGGTGCACGTCATCAGATGATGATTATCCGAGGCATAGGATCAGCAGAAGAGTTATGTCGATCGGAGGCAAACACTTTTAGAATTCTCAGGCAGGGATCATGTGTTCCTATGAGTTTCACCCATCAAAGGAGTCAAAAGATTTGGGCTAAAAAGGAAAGTTTTCTCCACACTACATGGGTTCATTTGAGATGTTGGAGCATATTGGGGATGTAGCTTACCGGTTGGCTTTACCTCCAACACTTGCGGGTGTTCATAATGTATTTCATGTTTATATGCTGAGGAAATACGTTTCGCATTCAGATCATGTTCTGAAAGAGGTTCCGATTCTACCATAGTCTAATGCGACCTATGAGGAGATTCCAGTGCGAATTATTGGTTGCGAGGAGCGACAATTGCTGAGCAAAATCATCCGGCTCGTAAAGATTGGATGGCAGCATCATACGGATGAGAAGGCTATGTGGGAGTTGGAAAATACTATTCGAGCTCGATACACTCATCTATTTACCAGAGGTATGTGGCCATTTCAGAAATTTTTGGTATTGGTTCTTACATTTAAGTATGAAATTTGGGGACCAAATTTTTATTAGTGGGGGGGAATGTAAGATATCAGAATATATATATATATATATATATATATATATATATATATATATATATATATATATACCCTTTTTAATTAATAAATTGTCTTATAAAATTTTTCAGGAATTTTTAGAAATTTTTTTGGATTTAAACGGAGGTTCTATGGATATTTCATGGGGATAAAGCGGATAGGCTTTTGTAAAGCCTGTTTAGACTATCTACTATTGAGGAATTAATTGGTTTAAATGCTAAACGTTATTTTCCTCTGGTTCGTCCATTTTCCCAACTCCTCTTCTTCTCATTCCCGATCTTTTCTTCTCCTCCTCCCTGCGCAACTTTCCTCCTCCACATCGCTCGTCGCCACCGCGCCACTCGCAGCTTCACTCACCGCCGCTGCCTGAGCGAGACTCGCTCCGTTGCCTCTTCGCTGCTAGGCGATGTGTCTCTGGCCACGACGGACAGTCTCGGCGGCTGACTTTCCTTGAGTTCCCCAGATCTGGCGGCGATCATCACCAACTGGATCGACACCGACCACTTGCTCTTGTCTCGTCGGTGTTCGACCAAACAAGCATCCCGTGCACTTTGCCCTGGTTGTGCCATCGTATTTCCTTGCCATGTTCCACCGATTCAGATGATAGTGAGCTCCGACATCCTTCCCTCTCCCACTGGCCACCATCGTTTGCCTTTGCTAATAGCTAATCTCTCCAGCCTTTTCCCTTCTCTTCTCTTTCTCCTTCAGCCACTGTGAGTTGGATCACCGTTGAGCCCAGCCTCACATTTATCGCCGATAATTGATTTTACTGCTGAGTTTTGGAGCTGTAATTTTGTTTCGTTGAATTGGATCTTTAATTTGGGCAGTGGTCTGTCCCTGGTGAACAGCATGGCTTGTGAAAGGGGGGTTGCGTCTGTGGTTGGTTTTGTGTTTGATTGGTGGGAGACGAGAAGGTAAGCTATATTTATAGCTTTGATTTTAGGCGCTATTTAGTTTGTTTGTTAATGTTGTGTGTTATCCTCTGTCTTAGCCCAGATTCCAGCCGATTGGATTTTTTGGGCGATCAACTGTAGGAGGTTTTCTGGATAGGCTGTGGGATATGGAAACTACGTTAGGTAAGCTTGGATCTCAATGTTTCGAGTGAACATTTGAATTATAGCTGACTAGTATGCATATGATGGATAGGAGTGATCAGTTGGTTGAATCACAATTTATTTACATATGCGATGGATTTAGTTTAATTACAGGAGAGTTGAAATCAAGAAGCAGTACCGAGGAAGCTCGACTGGGTAAGTAGGATTTGGCTGTTCATAGTTGTATATCAATTTTATTACTAAACTAATCTGGATGTGTTACTGTTGGATGTATTCTAGCTGTGCCACCATATCCAATCTGATTAATAAGATGATGATGTTATTAGTTCCAAATGTGAATTTATATATATGGAGTGTTTGGGTATCTTAGAGATCACCGTGAATTATATGAATCCATAAAAGGGAATGATTAGTAGGGGTTAACTAATCAGGGTTGGATTGATTTAGGATTATGATAGGGATTATTGAGGTTAATCGAGTATGTATTGACTTTATTACCGAGTGTATGTTAAACTTGGTTATATGATGTGTTATTGTTTATAGGTATTTGATTCAAGACGGATTCTTGGACTTGAAGACTATCGACATAGTCTATATACCAGGTAGGTAATTTCCTACCCTGGTCAGGTAGTTGTAATTGCATTCAGATTTGGACATAAATATGATCATGTTATATGTTCATATTATCTTGACCCTGCTCTTATTTATCCTTATGATTGATACTTGGTGTTGGCTATATATACTCAAATGTTGATATCACATTTTCCTTTATCATGATTTAGGAGTTACAGATGTGATGTAAGTAGATCTATTAATGTTTAGTAGGGTGTAGATGTTAGAGTACGGATGATGACCTAATTTGTAAATTAGGTAAAAGGTCATCTGTAGGTAGGTAATGCCCTAAATGTAGGACTTATTCCAATACCCATATGTTGCATACTTATTACCAACCATGTGTTGTGTAATGGTAAGGTGAATCATGATTAGTGTGTCGCTATGGACCGGTGGTCCTAGCTTGTTATGATCAGTTGAGTATGACTCTCTACAGGATAGAGAGTCTGTCGATCAGTTGAGTATGACTCTCTACAGGATAGAGAGTGTATTGATCAGATGGGTACGACTCTCTGTTGAACAGAGAGTCTGGGGTAGATGTCTGTATGTGTGATAGTACATTCATGTCATTTGCATGCATTCTGACGACATAGTCTCCCTTGGGGTTGAGAGAGTCGTCAGTCATCCTACCTCCAAGGTTACTCCCCAAGGAGTTACTGGTGTGAGGGCATAGCATTTGTTGTGTCGCACTCTACCACTATAGAGGGTGGTAGTTGGAGTTGCGTGCAGTTGTCCTGGGTGCGTGACACTCGACCACTCATAGGTTGTGTCAGTCGGAGTGGCCAGCAGCAGAGACCCCCGTTGTGTAGCGAGCTCTTACGCTCATATACTACTTGATCATACTGCCCACTCGACCACTCTAGAGCAATGGTTGGTGTTGAGTTAGGACAGTTGTCATGTCGTGCCACCTAGGCCACACTGGGGTCGTGGTAGCGAGTAGGGGTGCACTGGCATGACCATGCATGCTACATTGTCGTATCATACGACGTTTTGCATATTGCTATATATATATATACATATATGCATGTATATATATATATATATATATATATATATATATATATATATATATATATATATACAGGTACCCGGCCTACTACCATATAGAAAATGTAATACCATCTATGAATATGTACAAACAAATGCAACAAGCATAGTACATACAAATGCATCATCAGAGTGAGTATACATATAGACTGCATCTGTATATATATATATATATATATATACATGGATGATTGTGATTAGTATACATACAGATGTAGTCTATATGTATACTCACTCTGATGATGCATTTGTATGTACTATGCTTGTTGCATTTGTTTATACATATTCATACATGGTATTACATTTTCTATATGGTAGTAGGCCGGGTACATGTATACTTGTGGGTCGGTCACTGTGATACCCTCTTCCCGTATCATGATGTAGTGTGAGTTAGTATTACTCTTCATACCTTATGTTGTGGATATATGCCCAGGTTGGATGAGTGTAGAGGAGCTGACTGTCAGGTATGTCAGCATCTTTTGTTATTCAGTTTGTTTAGTGGTATGCATGTATATATATTTATTATGCTGATGTATACCTGTCGTACCTGTAGATTATACTGTTGAATTACATGTGATATTGATATATTTACATGTTCTATCTCATTACTTGTTGAGTTATACTCATCACCATGGAACCTGGGTTTTTCTATCACCCAGGTAACAAGTAGAAGTCTTCATGACGGCTTAGAGCACTGTTGGCTGGCATCATCTCATCTCAATTCCGAGGCTCCAAGATTTTGGGATTTATCGTTGATGTTTTGATGTCTTTGGTTTTTTTGTGATGATTTGTAGTCTGTGACACTATTATTGTTGTACCTTTCTTTTCTAGTTTTGTTATGGTGTTTCTTAGTTTTGGTGTTAGTCATACCGGTATGCATGTGTGTAGGATTTTATTGTTGATGTGTTGTTTCCGCTGTGTTTTGTTGTGTTATTATAGTTACATTTGAAGGTTTTTCCCGGAAGCTTAGATACCACTTGAAGGTTTTGCTCGGAAGCTCTGATACCACTTGAAGGTAGAAAACTTCGCTTCCCACTTCAACTCGGTCGCTTGTTCATGGTGATCCCTTCTACGTCCCCGGATAAAAAAAAAATTATCCTTGACAAGAGGGATTACCCAAGTAACCGTGTCATCATCGTGCTATTCGATTAGAGTAGTCACTTGAACAAACTTGTTGTTCAAGCGACCAACCTCTATTCTACGAATAGCTGCGGAATAGACGATGTACGGATCCGCTTTTGTGTTTATGTTCGGGGTCCAAGTTATATTAGCCAGATTCATAAAGTAAACAACCACATACAACATGCATATAATTGAAAAATAATTATAGACATAATATAAAAGAACACTAATCAAAATAAACAAGATTATACCTCTTGTTATACCTCTTGATCTTCTATTGTATGTCCTTCCTCCTTTTGGATGTTGTGTGGGCGACGATCTTCCAAAAGTCGAAGCCTCCTAGATCACCAATCTTCCTTTCCTTGTTCACTCTGAACAAAGGAAGATCATTAAAATAAAACTCTTCTTCCTATCTAGAACCGGCCACCAAGTCAATAGACTCGATGTTGCCGCCGGCCAAGGAAGAGAACATGGAGTATGGGAACCGGCCAAAAGAGAATCAATGAGGGCGATGGGCGCCGACCAACACTTGGAGAAGAAAAAGAAAACCAATCTTCACCTTGTAGCCGCCCAAAACCCTAACCCTAGCTCTCCTAATTGCTGGCCAAAGAAGGAAGAAGGATAAGTTGAGCACCGGCCAAAGTAGAGGGAAGAAGGATAAGTGCCGGCAACACCTTAGGAAGAAGAAGAAAGGACCTTCTCCTCTTGTTGCCGCCCACAACCAACACCCAAACCCTAGCCGCCCAAACACAATCCTATCTCTAATGGGATTGCTTGCCGCCCAAGGGAAGCCAACCCTAATCCCCATCCATCAAGTTGCCACCCACCCCTATCCTCTCCTTTTATAGAGTTAGGGATAAGCCTTGTTTTAATCTCCACCATTGGTTCTAGGGATTTAATCTCAACCGTCGGATCTAGAGATTTAGTCTCAACCGTCGGATCTAGAGATTTAATCTCTACCGTTGGATCTAGAGTTTTGTTTTCATCCATTGGATCTAAGCTTCATGAGGTTTTAATAGGCTACAATAGGGACCATGAGGAGGATTTGGATCTTGGCCACCCAATGGATCAAGCCCACATAAAGTCCGATCCATTAATGATAATCCAATCCACTAAAGGATTATCATTGATCTACCTCACCAACCCCCATAAGTTAATATGGGCTCCATATATTATATGTACATTTTCTCCCCGTGTTTAAGATCTCGAATGTCCGTCGATTAATTAATTTACTGACCATTAATTAATTGACATCTAACTCCATGAGTTGTACCACTCAACCTTTTCATCATGCCGAACCAAGTCCACCTACAGGGTTTACATGATGAACCTTATGAGCTCCTCAAGGGGACATCATCATCCTAATATATAGGATACGGTTTCCTCCTATAATCAATGGCACACCATATAAATAATATCATTTCCCAACTTACCGAGCCTATCGATTTAATCTATAAATCTCACCCATTGGTAAATCAAAGAAATGAATACTAAGTATATGTGCCCATTATTATATCGGGATTAAGAGTATGTACAATATAATATCTGATGTCTGATTCGATTATGTAGTCAGCAATAAATCGAATCACCTCTAAGTCGGTCCAGCTCAATACACACAAAGTGTACTACTGTGATTCTATGGTCAAGACAAACCAATACCAAATCACACTACAACCATACCAATGGTTTGTCCAAAGTCATCTTGGTTGTGAGCCTATACTTATACTTTACAAGGAGCCGATAACATGATATCCCGTGTGACATCACACACCATGTTATCTATAATGTAATGTATTAGACAATATGCATAACCATAAAAATATGCAAACAATGATCATGTTATTCTTATTTCAAAATAAAGATGTTCATACAAAAGATAGACTTTTCAGTATACATATATTTATATATGTTATTGTTATTGTGGGCCCAAGGGCCTTGTATTAACACGATATGTTGCCACGTACAGGGGAGATGTCGTCCGTTTTCTTTTCGGCACGACATACTCTTGGGGCGTGACATGCTAAGTATATAACTGAAAATCCCGACACCATCAAAATTCTACCCAAAAACCACCTACTTTAAATTGATTGAATATAACATAATCATTCATACATTCATATCATGTTTAATTATGTCATGGCATACATACTAGCCTTAATTATCATAGAACGATTAGATAGGAAATGATTAATTAACCTTGATGACATAGTATCAGGATGCAGTGATATTATAGTACGTTAGGGAAATGAAGTTAAGTGTATTCGAGTTGGATAAGGAGTATCTGGCTTGGTGCACTTAGCTAAGTGGAACTAACTGAGGCTACCTCACTGCATCCTAAACTAGTTAGACCAAGATTTGACCCTAAGTGAATTAAGTGTATAATTTCTTAAGTTGGCTTTGTCTAAGGAATTGGTCGTTGTTCCGATCAAAGAAGGCCTCTATGACTCGCCACAACCTGGAAGCCCTCTTTCGAAATGTCCACTTAAGTAACTGAAGTTTAAATCCGAATTTAAACCAAGGTTAATTAATTTCTAAGACATTAAAATTAACTAAGTAAAATTGAAAGTTATCTCACAACACATATAGATTATTCTGATTGATCATGTAAAATGGGTGAGATGTTAAGGATAATCAAATTGAAAATATTTTTAATAATGGTTTCAAAATTTACATATAAATAGTTTCTTAAAACTACTTTTTCTAATACTTATTGATTGTCATGGTTATTGTGTGTAGTTATACTTAGTTTTTGAAAACTATATTTTCCTTTAAATACAGATTAATTGACCGGATCCTTAGCTCTTTTTTAGACCCTCTAGATACTTATTAATGTCTTTCTTGTGGTTAACAAGGATGTTCTATAGGTGTGTCAGATTAAGGGAGAGGTTCTAATTGAAAGATCGGTATTTATAGGAGTTTTTAAAATATATTTGAAAAATGTTGCAATACTTTCAACATTTTTTCTCTCTTTGATAATTTTGTGTGTTGTTAAAATTAAAAAAAATGAAAAACTTTTCACAATTCAAAATTCTTCCTTGAAACCTTTAAAATTCTTTGAAAATTGTTTTTGCAATTTTTGAAAAATAATTAGGCTTCAAAATATTTTCTTTAAATCCAAAAAAAATTATTTCTTATCAAATATTCAAATTATTATCTCTGCGTGAAATTATGGCTATAAACATTAGATTGAAACTATTTTGTGTCTTAAACAGTTTTTTAAAACTTTTAATTAAAAAAATACATGGGGGAGTAAAATTAGAAAACACTTCGAATCTAAATTTTGTTAATAAAAACTTTTAAGTATCAAAGAAAAAATTTTCAAAAGACAAATCATAGTTGGTGCAAAACCTAAAGATTGCATTATTTTGTTATGTATGCCAAAGGGGGAGAGAAGACTTAAGTTATATTTGATATATCTAGCTTCCTCTAGTTTGGCATAAGACCTATTAGACTTGAACCTTTTAAATTTTAAACATGTCTTTAAATTCATAAAAAATGTTTTAAATTTTTGATAGATCTAAATGATCCTTATGTTTTGATGTTTTATAACAATGTTAAAGGTTGGAGAGTAAATTCTTAACCTAGGTTAAACATTGTTGGTGAAAAATTTAAGAAACCTTTAAATTTCATTCTTTTTCATATATGTCAAAGGGCGAGAGGGTAAAGTTATGAAAAATATTGAAGGGAAGTTTTAAAAAACAATCTGTTAATGCTCTTATGCTTTTATTTCCTTAACTTTGAATCATGTTGCCATAAATAAAAAATGGAGAGATATTTGGTGTAGGGGAACTAGATAATCGAATCTGAGTATTGATAATGGCAAAGGTTCAAAGTTAAGTCATATTATGGTCTTATATTATGTGTTAAACTTGTAGAACTTAGTAAGTTTGCAGGATCAAAAGCTAAATAGAGAAGTCCAATAGGTCAGAGGACTAGGGGTTTGGCAAAGGTAAGCTCCGTGTGAGGAGTGATGGTAAGGTCATGTCCTGGATATGGGGACAACCTTAGGCATCGATCTGACTAAAGCTTCTGGAGGAATGCCAAAGTTGAGATCAGATGGTCAAACATTATCATGATCACTTTTATTGTATATCTTGTATTAATCTTGTGATGCAGGTCACTGGATGAGAAACTCAAGCACCAGTCGATTGGAATGGAACCCAATCAACTGGACCAGTTGACTAATAAAAGGACCAGTTGACTGGAGTGTGCAGATTGGCCAAAAATGACAAGATAAGTTGAATCGGTCAAGAGCAATGCCACCTCAAGATAAGATCCAATTAAATAGGATCTAGATCTGGACCAAGTCAAGTTGAGGTTCTATAAAAGATGGGATGGACACAAACCCTATGTATGAAATTTCATTAAGTGCTCTTGCTCTCTAAACCTTGCGGTCCACAACTCTTCGTGCTACAACGCCGCAACTCCGACCAAGCTTCTTCACTTAAATTTATATTTGTTGGTATACCTTAAATTTGTTGTTTTCTTCTTGTGTACTTAATTTCTATTAGGAGTGGTAAGGTTGTTACCGCTACCTTTATCTTTTGTAAGCTCGTATCTCTTACCTCCAACGAGGGAGAGATCTTTTAATAGATTGCCGAACGAAAGCAATCAAGGATCGCGGGCCTTGGACTAGCAGCCATTCGACTATGAACCAAGTAAAAACAAATGTGTGCTTTTGTCTTTTATTTTCCACTGTAATCTCACTTTGATTTATGTGTTTTACGAATGAAAGATTTTTTTTTAATGCTATTCACCCCCCCCCCTCTGGCGCACTTTTCGATCAAGCGTTGTGTTCACACACAGGGTACTCGGAAATACACATGGTGTTCAGGAAACATATAAGGTGCTCAACACTGATACTTCACAAAATTTAGTTATGACACAACTACACTTTCTTACCCTACTATGTTTAGGAAATACACAAGGTGCTCGGGAAATACATGTGGTGTTCGGGAAACACATAAGGTGCTCAACACTGATACTTCACAAAATTGAGTTCTGAGTCAACTACATTGTTTGGCCCTAGTATGCTCGAGAAAAGTATATGGTGCTCAGGGTACTCATAGGGTGCTCGGAATAGCTCATATCACAACTCTGAACCCACTATAGTGCTCCACCTTTCTATGCTCGGAGAAAGTATATGGTGCTCAGAAAAGACTAAGGGTGCTTAGAATAGCCCATGCCACAACTCTGAACCCACTGTAATGCTCAACCCTTCTATGCTCGAGAAAAGTATACGGTGTTTGAGAAATACTAAGGGTGACCAGAACAACTCATACCACAACTCTAATCCCACTGTAATGCTCAACCCTTCTATGCTTGGGAAAAGTATATGGTGCTCTGCCGCACCACTTCTAACATTTACTAAAATTCCTTAGTTGAAAATCTCGAACCCATCAACTACCATTTAGAAGCATCATGACTTGGGAGCAGTGTGAGCTACAGTTTTTGAACAAATTCTTCACACCAATAAAGACAACCCACATGCACCATCTGATCTCCAGGAGGAGTCTTTATTTGAAGCCTGGGATCATTTTAAAGGTTTACTCCATCTGTGCCCCCATCACGGACTTGAGAGGTGACAAGTGATTCACATGTTCTACAACGGAATCACCTATGCCATGAAGGTATCCTTGGACTCTGCTATAGGAGGAGCTCTAATGAATAAGACTATTGAAGAAGCAGAGGAACTACTTGAGGAGGTGGCACAGAACGCCCAACAATGGGCTTCTGAACATAGTCATCCTGCACCAGTAGAAGGAAGATATTCTGTTAATTCTGTGGACCACTTAGCAGTTAGGATGGACGTGCTGATAAAGAGGTTTGATTAATTAAATTTGAATATTGTATATGTTGCTAATTCATTTGGTGTAGGTTGTGAATTAATACGGCATTCTGAAGAATTCTGTTATGGGGAGCTTGCTTGCCAAGGAGGCAAATTAGAGTACGTAGGTGTGATTAGCGACTTTAATAAGAGATTCAACAACCCGTACTCCAACACTTATAACCTCGAGTGGAGAAATCATCCAAATTTTTCTTATAGGAACAATTCAGGAAGCTTCTAGTCATTGGGTGGATATAGGCAGTAGACAAATATGCCACCACATCCTTAGAAGTCCAAGCTAGAGCAGATGATGGAGAGCTTCATACAGACCCAGCAAAAGGCGAATGCTGAATTTCAGCAAAGGCATTCACAGACAGAGGAGGTTCAGAGGGAGTTAAAAGCTTCCATAGATGGTCTCACAAGCCACACTAGGATGTTGGAAATGCAAATAGCTCAAATCGTCAGTGTACTATCGCACCAACAATAGGAATTTCTAAGAAAGGTTAACCAAGCATCGAATCATATAATTCTGTATATGCAATGAAATTTCAAGGGGAGCGAGCAGGGCATGAGGAAAAAATTAGGAAAATTATGGATCCAGAAAAGAATTGTACCAAGAGCTATGATGTCATCATCTTAACGCTTAAAAGCAAAGTGGAAATTGAGAACAAGTCTCCTCCCAAACTTGAGGACCCAAGTAATTTTGTAATCCCTTGCAGGATTTATGGATTCAATTTTGGCATTGCATTACATGACCTTGGTTCGATCGTTAATTTGTTATCATATGTGTTTTACAAGGAGATGAGGTTGAATGGTACAAAGCCATCAAATATGGAATTACGGCTTGCAGACAATACAATTAGAAAACATATCGATATTTTGGAAAATGTACCAGTAACCATCAAGAATTTTGTGATACCTACCGACATCATTGTTTTGGACACAGGTCAAGAACCTCAAACCCTATTAATCCTTGGGTGTCCTTTCTTGGTAACTGCTCGAGCCATCATGCTTGTTTCTGATATTTAGATGAAAGAAGTAGTGAAATAAGAAGGGTGAATGGGTAATGGTTAAATAGAAAGTGACAAGATAAAAGCCTAGCATTAAGAGAAGGGAGTTAAGGCTTATTTGGTTCAGAGGAATGGAGAAATACTGGGATATTTCAAGGAAGAAAGAGTGAAGATGAAAATGTAGACCAACTTCTAGTTGTTCTATGAAGAAGGCCTTGGTACATTCGAGAGGTAAATGGGGCGTTCATTAGAGGTAGCGGGGATAAGATAATATTTAGTCGGAATTTGAAAATGGTGGGATAGAGATCTACATCGATCACCTGTTACTTTGGAGTGAGTGGAGGTGAACCATGGATGAGGGTTTTGGGAAGAAAGAGGTTGCATCTCTTTTTGTGTTGTGTTCTCAGAAGGAATGAAGCAAGGAAGTAGGAAAGTAAGAAGGATTGGTAAGGATTAGCTCTGTATTTATAGTGAAAGAGAGGAGGAAAAAGGGGAGAAATAATAGTTTTTCTCGCTTATTCTTTGCATAAGAAAAGATGGGGTTAGAGAATCGAGGTAGTCCGTTATGGTGAGAATAATGGGTAAGTAGGTGGTTATGGAGGGGCCTTGTTTTAGTTATCAAAATGGTTGAAGTGTGTTGTTAATTTCAGGTGATGATATGGGTAGAGTGAATATGATGTGTAAAGAATTGTTTGCATTTTGACGTGGAGAAATATGCACATTATAACACAATGATAAGAGGGAAAATATAAAAGAGCAGTTATATTGGATATAAGTAGAATATGTTCAAAATCATTCCAAGTACAGATGAATTATAGAAGTGGAAAATGAGTGTACCCATTACAAAAGTGGGAATTACAATATTATTGATTTGAGTCGGAGTCAAACTCAGTGTGAAAAGCCTCCAATGGGAATTTGTTGAATACAACCTCCATATCTAAGGTAACAAGGGGTTGGTCGGAGGATAGAAAGCCTTTATCATTAGCTTCTTGGATGGCTCCTTTGAATCCTCTTTGGAAATATCTCTCGTGTTTGGATGCCATTTTGGTTAGTAGTTGAGTTTCTTGGGATGTCCAGCATTCTGCTTCAGTTTCCTTCATGAGGGATAATTCTTTGTGGAATTGTGCAGCGTGGCGAGTTTGTTCATTACAGACCTCTGATAGCCACTGGAAGTCTTGAGAATGGAGAAGTGAAACTCTTCTATACAATTGGTGGTCCTCTGATTGAGTTCATCAAAGGCATTTCTGAGGTCATGTAGAGGTTGGAAACATTGGCCTGGCTGAAAGTTTCAGTCTTTTTCTTTCTGTGTTAGTTTTTGGATTTGCTCCCAGGTTGTAGTTAATTCTGATTGTAGTGGTTCTATTTGTTGCTTGTAGAAGTCTACCCTTTCTTGGATTATTCGAATTGTGGTGTCATTGCAGACACTTCTCCATTCCACCTCGTGCATTTCATATCTATGTTGAATAAAGGTGTTTTCTTTTTCTGCTAGCAGTTGATCTCTCTCTGCAGTAAGGGCTTGTATTTGAGCTTGTAGTGTTTGTTGTTTTTGGAGATATGTTTCTTCTTTTTTAGCCCATTCATTGGATTTAGAGGGGCTAGTTCGGATGCCCTTTGAAGAAGAGGAGGGTTTTGAGGAAGGAATGGCAATTGGGGGTGTTTCTATAGAAGGGGGTGGAGGTTGATAATGATGAGTCTGAAATTATAAAAACCATTGACTGAAGCTATGTAATTTGGAAGTACTCTGTAAGTGAAGAAGTGAAAGTAACATTAGAAATATATTTGTACATTTGTATGAATTAATAAAAATAAGAGAAGTGTACCATAGCAAGAGCCTGATGGAGTTGTTGTAAAAGATGGGGGATATCAGAATGGGTAATGGAAGGAATGGCTTGGGGTTGTGGGGAGTCAGTAATGGGGAATTCTGGAAGATTGGAGGAGGATAAGAGGGGTATGTTGGGAGAGACGGGACTTGTTGAGGGCATAGGAAGTGTCTTGGGAGAGCTTGGAGGATTGGTTGTGTATGTGTCTAATACGGCTTGTATCAATAGGTCAAGGGGATATAAGGTTGTGTTGTCAGGGATTATGGAGCTAGGAGGAGGAGGTGAATGTTGATGTTTGGTGGAAAACAGGGAAGATATGGGAAGATTATATGTAGAGGAAGTTGGGGAAAGGGAGGAGGAAAGGTTAATAGGAGTATTAGAGGGGTCAGGAAACTAGGTAGGGGCTTGTGTAGGAGGTGTTAAGTCCTGAGGAGGGGGAATTGATGAAGAGTCTATGGGAATATAGACAAGATCGGTAAGGGTGATGGAATAAGGAGGTTTTCTTGGTTCTTTAATGGTTAATATTGGGTTGTCCAAGAATTCAGAAGGAACCTGTGTTAATAATATATAAGAGGTGTCCTAAAGCAATCGTCTTATAGTTGTACCATTTATTTGATAAATGAAGATTCACTATTTGAGTATACATGTTTTCATGTATTTGATTGGATCTCAAACTCATTTACTGAATGTCCACAATACGATTCATATTATGAGAGAATTTCTGATTTGATCACAACTAGTGAGTATCTTTACATGTGTAATTGTGATGTATTAGAATTATCCCTAGTCAATGGATTGATGCATTCAGACGTCATCGATTTTGTTGAAACTAGCACGAGGTGTACTCTTTGATTTATCCAAGCAGCTTTTTCTCATTGGCTGGAGACATTGGGATGTCCGAAGTTGATCATGGATGCTAGTTATGGTAACTAGTTCATTGAGTGACTGTAGGATATTTGAAGCCTATAGAGGGGGGGGGGGGTGAATAGCGTCATGCTCGTTCGATAATGGAATTCGTTCACGTGTTAGTCTACAATTTTGTTAGCGTAGTGGAATAACAATAATAATAATGATAAAGAAGTATACAACATGCAAA
Source organism: Wurfbainia villosa (assembly GCA_025175895.1). NCBI lineage: Eukaryota > Viridiplantae > Streptophyta > Magnoliopsida > Zingiberales > Zingiberaceae > Wurfbainia > Wurfbainia villosa. The sequence continues at coordinate 26,168,556 of CM046000.1, read as the reverse complement.
CACAAATATTTAATGTGGTTCGGAACCGAACGGTTCCTACTCCACGGATTGAGTTCATACGAACCCTAGTGATGCCAATCACACACCACTATGATAAACACTCCTTCTCGACACAAGTCGGAGGCGGAGAAACCCCTTACAAGCGATCTTACAGCAGTAAGAAACAAAAACAAGCAATTACAACAATTAATATGAAAGACAAGTAAAGAAAAACTTTAAAACACTTGCTTTTGCTTGCTTGAATGCTTGGTTGTTTGAGTAGCACTTGGAGACCTGATTTGCAGCAACAAATCACCCCTAAAGCTCTCAAAAATTGGATGAAATTTTCTCCATCACGAGCTCCTTTTATAGCTTCAACCTGTGCTGAAAAAAGACAATCAGTCGACTGCTCGGGACCATCTATCGACTGATCACATTGTTGCTGTGAGACAACGGTGTAATCCACGCTGGGAAAATCCAACGGCTAGGACATCAATCGACTGATCATGAGCATCAGTCGACTGATGAGCCATCACTCGACTGCTCATCCCAGCGGTCGAGTGAGACTCCATTCTGTGCCCCAAAATTTGAGCATCAGTCGACTGATCACAAGATCAGTCGACTGCTCATTCAATCAGTCAATTGCCCCCTATAGCAGTCGACTGCTAGGGCAATTCCCGCAGTCAAACCCTAGTTGACTATGCCAGTCGACTGTCACATGACACCAGTCGACTGGCACACCTCAAACATGATGTTTTAACCCAAGTATGGTGTCCCCATACTTGCTAGACTACCCTTAGCCTAGACCTAAGCCTTCTAGCCTCCTTCATCAACCTCACGCCTCTCGGATCCCTCCAAGTCATCCATGACTTGTTCATCCATCGCGCTAGCCTTAAGGTGCTTCCATCGGCTATGTCATGCTAACGGCGTCTACACCGCCAAGGCACATTGGACTTACGCCGCCAAGACTCCACTTGGACTTTACGCCGCCAATCATTGGACTTATGCTGCCAAGACTCCCGCTTGGACTTTACGCCGCCAATATCAAACCCCTTGGACTTCTCAAATGCCAAGACTCAAGCTTGGACTTTCCCTTGCCAACCCATGTTAGACTTTCCATGCCAAGACTCATGCTTGGACTTCCCTTGTGCCAACTACTTAAGACTTGGACTTTCCCAAATGCCAAGTGTCCCACTTGGACTTTCCATGCCAAGTACCCATGACTTGGACTTTACCTTGTCAAGACCCATGCTTGGACTTTCCAAAATGCCAAGTGTCCCACTTGGACTTTCCATGCCAAGTATCCATGACTTGAACTTTACCATAACAATTACATTGTCATATGTTTTTGTCTAACATCAAAACATTTCTCGAGCCAAGCTCGAGTCCTGGTCAATCGTGACCTGGGTCGATTGCACCAACAATCTCCCCCTTTTTGATGTTTGACAAAAACCAAACAAAACAAACCATTTGAGTTAGACCATCTAACTCAAACACTCCTTACCAATTATCCCAAATTGGTAATTTAACCTTCTCCAAAATATTCTCTCCCTTTTTGACTAACATAAAAAAAGGTTATCTCCCCAAGGAGGTCAATGTCTCATGTCCCAATGAGATCTTACAATCTCCCCCTTGGTCCAAAGATACCTAGGATGCCTACCATCTTCCTAGTGATAAGTCCCATATCACTAAAGAGAGGCAATCCTATGCTTTCCCCCAATTTCCAAATTGGGTATGTGAAAATCTCATTTTTCCTTCCCATGAGGAAAAAAATATCATCCATCATCCCATGATGGATACCTCCCTCTAAAGGCTTGCTCCCCCTTAACCATTGCACCAACAATGTCTTTGGGAAGTCCCTAAGCCAATAGAAACTCTAAACCATCAAAGATAAGGTTAGAAATTCAACATTGAACTTTCCAACACCTTAAATTTGATACAAATCCTAAACACCTCTCCAAATCCATATCCAATGAATTTTCACCCTCTATATTACTTTCCAAAGCATATCCTAGGTTCAGGAGTGATTAGAGACCTTAACTGTAGCTGAAATTGGGCTAAACAAACTTAGTTTTCCCGAAATCAACATTGGTAGTCGAGTGTATCAGCTACCAGTCGACTGATGTGCCCATCAGTCGACTGACACGAAGCAACAGTCGAGTGATACTACGCTGCCAGTCGAGTCCAAGCGCTGCCCATCAGTCGACTGCCCTGTAGAGGCAGTCGACTGATAACTGAAAACCTGATTTTCAGATATCAGACTCGACTTTTGGAAATTCATAAGTAATTCTACATAAATCAAAAAATCACGAAATTTGATACGTATATTAATTATCACACATAAAATCAATGAAAAATTTTGGAAAATTATTTTAACCATTGAAATAGGAGATTGGTACAAAGTTTAAAAACTATTAAAACTTTAAAGTTTTTGATCTACTTTGTATCAACTTCTACAATGATGATGGCTATCAAAAGATAGACTTCACCAAGGTTTTCTAAAATGATTTTAAAATGTTTTTGAAAACCTATTTTGAACCATGGTTTATTGGCTAAATATACATAACTTGTATATTAGCTTTCCTCATGATTCTTGGTGATGATTGAAATAAGTTTGAGTTCATCTAGATGCACTATCTATGCACCTTGAACATAACTTATTATCCTAACATCTCACATGTTATCTAAGGTGTATACAAACACTTACATGTCAATTTAAATGTGAGATGTGGAGTTAGGATTATTATGACCTCATGCATTCTCTAGGCAACCCTACTTGATTCCCTTATAAATGGGACTCCAAGTCATGCCATTTTTCCTTAAATCAATTGTAAACAATTAAATGCATGAAATGATCATGGCATAATGATAGCAAAATAATGCATGCCCAATGATCATGATGTCATGGCATATGATATAATCTAAAAACAAACATGACATCTAAAATAATCATAAACAATGGCATGACATGTTATATGATAAGAGGAAATTTCATGTCATAATATGGCAATTTTCCATAAACCAATACATTAATACAAGCACATAATCAGACACAAGTGATTTTCATAAATAGAATATTTCATTCAATTAAAAAAAAACTTCAGTTTTTACATCCAAAATAGAGATTTGAGACGCTCAATCTCACTACAAAAACTGAAAACAAAAATCCTAACATCCTCTAGCTCTAATCATTTGCATAAGGTGGACGTGGAGGAGGCTGCTAGCTCAAGGTCCAGGCCCGCATCATCTCGTATATGTCGAGCTGGCACTGCTCAATGCAGCCCTGCCCTGCCAGAATCTCATCCAGTCTAGAGTCCACTGTCTGCTGGTACTCCTGAAATCTGACCTCCAGATCTGTAATCCTATTTGAAGGACCTGCTGCTGATGCATCTGCAGGTATCTGATCGTCCTCATCAGCAGCATCAGGGTCCTCATAGTCCTCTGCAGCCTCTCTAGGCACTAGAGGTGGCTCCCCACGTGCCCTAGGCGGAGGTCGAGGTGCCAGCTCCATCTGCCCCTGTCCCATCTGTAGCTTCGCCAACGAAAAGTTACGAACTAATATGCAGTCGTACACCTCAGATAGCGCCCTTAGTGATCCCCTGTTAATATTAATGCTTACAGACTCTAACCATGCAGTGATGATGTGGCCAAAAGGCATATGCACTTTCCCTTGTACATGGGATATGAAATGTACAATGCAATATTTATATCTAGTCTATGACGCATGGCGTACAGGAGAAAGAGATGGGGAGGCCGAATCTTGGCCAGACCCCGAGTCATTATCGGAAGAAAACACCCAACAATGACTTTGTAGAGTACATTGTCAAGTGCAGATAGCTCGGTGATAGGAAATAGGTTTTGAGCTGGTGGACGAGGATGGCGAAAAACATGCTCATGCATGGAATCCAAGGAAATATGATCAAAGGGATCAGGTAAAGGGGCATCGAAGGTAGGGTAGAAAATGAAAGTATCAGCCGATGGTTTACACTCAAGAAACTCCTGCAATATGACAGGAGTGAACTCTAAGTCGCGTTTTGCAACGCGGGTAGTGTAGGTAGGGCCATCGTTTACCTTCTTTAAGTTTTGATAGAACTCCTTAAGGAGATCATCATTGATGGCATGAGTGCATAATACTATTTTCATGAGATGAAAATATGAAAATATTTCCATGACGTCACTACAGTAACGTGTAAAGAAATCCCTATCAATGTACCTAACCAACATGGTTTGGTACAACTGTGATTCAACCTCAGGTGGGTCATTTCTACGGGATCGCCTATATGAATGTAATGCAATGACATGAAATGCAAAGACACAAATGGACGATTAGATCATAATGAGTCATAATGGAAAAATTAGGGTTTTAGAGGAGTAAGAAAGTTATACTTTGGCGCCATTTAGGATGATGATGAGAGGGTACTCAAACACCACTGAAAAGATCGTCGGAGAATTCGCCGGAGCAGTGGACCACCGGAACCCTAATCGAAGAAGAAAAATCACTGGAGAAGAGTAGATTAGGGCTATGAGATGCTAAAAATGTGAGTAGAGGAGTTTGGCTATCAAACCTAGGGCTTAGATGGCCGACACGGTAGGAAAAGCTGGTCGGAGAAGGAAGCGGCAATCGGAGAGGAGGAAGAAGCGAGATGTGCAACATCAATCGACCGATCGATTACGGCTTATCAACGGCATCAATCGACAACAATCGCTGGGCTCAACACTGATCACGAACATTCTCAGATTGAGCTACAGAACATTAGTCGATCGATGTTGCTCATTAATCGATCGATGCGATCACCACTGATTGCTCGCGAGCACTGATCGATGATCCTCTCGCCTCGATGAATACGATCTCCTATCACCGTCGATGTACAAACAAATGAGTCTTGAAGCAAAGACTGATCGCTTGACTCACGATATCGTACTGATATGATCGATCGATTGATATCGATTTCCGATTCAAATTCAGAAAATCTCGATTTCTTTATCCAACTTATTTCATTTTCTCATGTTTAATCTTGTATATCGAATATATTGATGTTATGCTTATATTCATGTATTCGTTAATGTATTTTGATATTTTATTTCATTTTAGCAAACATTAACATCCAATGGTTTCAAAATCCTAACATCTCACCCTTTCTAAGTGTTGAAATACACAATCAAGGTAAAAGACTTGTTTTGTGAGATGCAATCCACCCTAGACATTCCTTCCATGCAAACACATGGTGAAACACATGAAGCATGGTAAGTGCAAGACATCAAGTTATGTGGCACTTGAGTATCACTCTTGATGTAACTTCTACACTTAAAAAAAACACTTCTCTTGATACATTAATTCCTAAAGTGTGCCAAAGATCAAAATGACACATTATGACCTCTAAATCTAGATTGTGCCAATTTTATTGATTTTTCATGATTTCAAAAATATATTGGCACATTCTAAAATCTTTTAGGATAGAGTATCAAACCTATTTCCAAGGTATCCATAACCTTGAAAATAACCTAACAAGCCAACTTTGATATGGTTGAGTTAACTACCCATCCAATCAAAGTTGGCATGTCCTAACCCATTTAACGTGAATCAATCATGCTCTTTAGAACCCAAAATTTATTTGAGCTCATTGGATTAATTAGGTATTGTAACGCCCGCCCTTCCCGTACCTCAGAGGGGAGCGAAGGGCGGCGCTACGCGATCATACATACATACATATACATACAGCGGAAGCATTTAAAAAAATAAAATCCCTTCTTAAGCTAACTATATTAACCTTATCCACCTAACAGATTAATTATGATGTAACAGTCTTAGCAATTTTCTTAACTAAACATGTACTAAAGAAATTAAAGATTTATATAATAAACGGGAGTGACAACCAAGGCAAAAATATCATTTAAGTCTTAACACTGAACGGTAAAACATGCATAATCTCCCCGAACCATAAACTAAATCTTATCCACCATGCCACTGCCACCCACATCTTTGCCTCCTGCTGCTCCCTTCAATTATTCCATTCCTTGCCTTGCTATGCAGTACAAGGGAAAAACGACACTATCAGCACATATGCTGAGTAAGATCCTTTCCTACTCACAAAAGCCATACGACATAAATTACACATAAGATAGTGACATGTTCATTTAACTAACATATAGTCATAGCATGGATGTAACTGTTAACATGATCATCAAGAGGCATATAGACTTAGCATTCAAAATTCATGAGTAAAGCAATCCGTGACATGATCATCTAGGACATGTATCCCCATGGCATTTTTATCACAATAACATAACATCTCATAATAACATAGGCATGGAATAGTTATATGCAAAATGCTCTTTGAAAACATATACTTTCATAAGTACTTAAACATAATCTCAACATTAAGGCCCGACATTGTATCCATGACTCGACCCAACCTATTTGGCGACCCCTTGTGGTCGTCGACCGTCGGCACGTCGACCGTCGGCACGTCGACCGTGTCATTACCACTAGGCCCGTACTTCAACCTAGGGGCAACTTTGGATACAAGCCATGTGTAAAGTAAAATAGCATACATGTTCTTTGACATAACATAAAGAGTGTTCTTGTCCCCACTCTTAGGGAAACATTTCTTAACCAATTCATATTCATAAGCCTTACATAACCATAGCATAGGGGTTCCTATCATTCATGAACATAAACAGGTACATCATGATAAAATGAGCAAAACTTAACATATACATTATGATACAATGGTCCTACATCAGCCGTTAACATGGACATAAGATATGAAATCATGAAAATATATCGTCTAACTACCATCATATCAATACCATATATATACCTAGCATAACATGGAAAATCATTCGGAATCATGTTCGGAAATATTTTTTTTTATTTTCTTGTCCTTTTTAATCTTCCCGAGCCCAGTACAGCCGGCCTGTGTTGGACGACACACCCGTGTCGTGGACAAGCGGCACGCCTGCTAGCCGAGAGGTACACCTGCTAGTCGAGCAGCACCTCTAGTGGTCGAGCGATACGCATGGCGCCCGAGCGGCATGCTTTGTGCCCGGGAAGCACGTTTTGCGCCCGAGCTATTTGGCCCTGACACGACATTGCCGGGGTGGCATAGGCATGTCCCGCGCTGCTCACCCCGACACGCCTGTGTCGGGTGAAAGAGCGGCATGTTGGCCTCTGTACGTGTTCTGCTTAACAAAATTTATACGAACCTCGTCCTAGGGTCTTAAGCAATATCAACCATGGAACCTCGACTAAGGCTAATCATATGCAATATAGGGAAAAGAAGAACATGAAAAACTCTTTATTGCATAGCACAACATTAGGAACATGAAAGTCATTCGAGAGAAACCCATGTACTACAGGTGAGGGAATTCTTACCTTCGATTGCTTTAACTTATATTTGTAAAACCTAATGAGATGCAACCTTCTGTCCCACCCTAGCAGCTACCCTCCAAGGTCTCTTGAATCCTACCTTTCCATGGATTTGGCGGAGAAGACAACCCTAAAAGAGAATTCTCCTTGATGTGTGGTTCGGCGGTGGAGGGATCAAGAGAGTAGAGAGGTGTCCTCTAGGGTATTAGGGAGGTTAAATTTATAACCATCAAGGCTTAACCTATTCCCTTATAAATTTCCTTAAATTTCTCTCTTTAACAGAATTAATTCCTTCTTCAATTAAATTCATGACTTCTCCCTAGTCATATAAAATTTTTATTGGATTTTTGGTGACTCACCCCTTCTTGTCCGGGTTTCTTTTCTTTTATCTTTTCTTTTATTTCCTTTAAATCCCACGTAAGCCTATTATCATCATGCATAATTATCTTTATTTTCTTTAACCCACATAAGGGCCCCTTTATTATCATGCCTCATTATCTATAAAACTCCTAAGATTTTTTTCGGGCGTTACAGGTATTCCTTAGGGATTACTTCCCTAGATACTCTTTTAATGACCCTTCTAGGCTTGTTAGCCTTGATCATTATGGTCTTGCCAAGGTTAGTCTTAGGGATTGCCTCCCTAATGACCTTCTTAATGGCTTCCTTAGGTCTCTTAGTAACCCTAGCCACTAAGCATACACTATGGTTGCCCTTAGGAATAATTTCCCTAGAGACCTTAGTTTTCTTAGATCTAGGTTTAGTTCCATAATCAAATGGAACATTGTGATAAGAAGGCATTACTTTCTTAGACATAGGTTTGTGACCTATACCTTGTCTCCTAGATGATTCTTTCCTCTTACACCCTTTTTGTTGACTTCTAGATCCTAGAGTTTGACACTTTGACCCTTTAAATTGATTTTGCATATTTGCAAGAGTCTTTTCTAATTTCTCAAGCCTTGACCTCAAGGCTTGATTTTCTAACTCTAATTGCCCAAATGATTTTTGATTAGATTTTTGGGCATTACCATTCACTTTAGGCATATGTCTACCCTTATTGGGATTTATGCCTAAATGGTTTTTGATTTTCTCAATTGTTTTCTTAGGAAGGACATTTCTAGGGACATTAGTCCCAAATTTCTCCTTCTTTGAAATGGACCTAGAGTTATCATTTCTAGATTTCTCCTTAGTCCTAAAACCAACATGTTTAGCTTCTAGACAACCATTATTATTATTTCTAGCATGCTTTGATTCATGAGTAATAGCAAAATTATTTGAATTAATTCTAGCATGCTTTTGCTTAGAATTTAAAGAGTGAGCAATTTGAAAATATACCTTAGGGTTAGTCTTAGAGACTCCCCCTACTTGTGAAGCTCCCTCCTTTCTTCTAGGACATTGACTCCTATAGTGTCCCAGTTGTCGGCATTTGAAGCTCACCACGTGCTCCTTGCTCTTCTTGGTGGGGACACCGGCATCCTTGATTTTTTCATTGACTTTTGGTGTCGGAGGAGACTTCTTAACTCTTTTCGGACACTTACTCTTGTAGTGTCCGGATTCCCTACACTGAAAGCATATTATATGATTTTTATTTATAATTGACATGCTTGAGTTACCTATAGCGGTGGTAGGTGCCGGAATTGGAGCTTCTTCATCTTGACTGGATGTCGAAGCTTTCTCTTGTTGCTCTGGAGTGGAAATTCTTTCCTCCCCCTCAATCCTAGAGGTGGAGGCGTCTTCTATTTCTTCCACCTCCTCTTCCACCGATCCGGAAGTTGACTCCTCTTCAACTTCAGATTCCTCACTTGTTCGTGAGGATGATAAACTCTCTTCATCCTCTTCCTTATCTTCTTCTACTTGTGCCAAGTGGGGCTTCTCATTAAACTTGGCCAATTTGTCTCATAGCTCCTTAGCATCAAGATATTCACCTAGCCTAGATAAAACATCATTAGGTATCAAATCTTCTAAAAGTTTTGTTACCTTGGCTTCGGTTTTGAATTTTTGTCGTTGCTCTTGGGTCCATTTCTTCAATTTGAGGACTTGTCCCTTCTTATCCCGAGGAGGTTCAAAACCTTCTACGAGGATGAACCAATCCTCTATATCCATCATCAAGAATGTCTCCATTCTTGTTCTCCATGCCGAAAAGTCTTCTCGATCATATGGCGGTGGAGTGTTGATGTCCCATCCAAGCTTGTCTTGGAATTCCATCTTGTTTCTCTAGCGTCTTGACTCCAGGTTGTTAATCCGTAGAAGAGCCCCAGGCTCTGATACCAATTGTAGGATATTTGAAGCCTCTAGAGGGGGGGGGGGGAATAGCATCGCGCTCGTTCGATAATGGAATTCATTGGTGTGTTAGTCTACAAATTCGTTAGCGCAGTGGAATAACAATTATAATAATGATAACGAAGTATACAACACACAAACACAAATATTTAATGTGGTTCGGAACCGAACGGTTCCTACTCCACGTATTGGGTTCGTACGAACCCTAGCGATGCCAATGACACACCACTATGATAAACACTCTTCTCGACACATGTCGGAGGTGGAGAAACCCCTTACAAGAGATCTTACAGCAGTAAGAAACAAAAACAAGCAATTACAACAATTAATATGAAAGACAAGTAAAGAAAAACTTTACAACACTTGCTTTTGCTTGCTTGAATGCTTGGTTGTTTGATTAGCACTTGGAGACCTGATTTGCAGCAACAAATCGCCCCTAAAGCTCTCAAAAACTGGATACAATTTTCTCCATCACGAGCTCCTTTTATAGCTTCAACCTATGCTGGAAAAAGTCGATCAGTCGACTGCTCGAGACCATCAGTCGACTGATCACACTGTTGCTGTGAGACAACAGTGTAATCCACGCTGAAAAAATCCAACGGCTTGAACATCAGTCGACTGATCATGAGCATCAGTCGACTGAGGAGCCATCACTTAATTGCTCATCCCTGCGGTCGAGTGAGACTCCATTCTATGCTCCAAAATCCGAGCATCAGTCGACTGATCACAAGATCAGTCGACTGCCCACCTATTACAGTCGACTGCTAGGGCAATTACCGTAATCAAACCCTAGTTGACTACGCTAGTCGACTGCCACATGACACCAGTCGACTGGCACACCTCAAACATGAGGTTTTAACACAAGTATGGTGTCCCCATACTTGCTAGACTACCCTTAGCCTAGACCTAAGCCTTCTAGCCACCTCCATCAGCCTCATGCCTCTCGAATCCCTCCAAATCATCCATGACTTGTTCATCCATCACGGTAGCCTTCAGGTGCTTCCATCGGCTATGTCATGCTAATGGTGTCTACACCGCCAAGGCACATTGGACTTATGCCGCCAAGACTCTGCTTGGACTTTACGCCGCCAATCATTGGACTTATGCTGCCAAGACTCCCGCTTGGACTTTATGCCGCCAATATCAAACCCCTTGGACTTCTCAAATGCCAAGACTCAAGCTTGGACTTTCCCGTGCCAACCCATGATGGACTTTCCATGCCAAGACCCATGCTTGGACTTCCCTTATGCCAAGTACTCAAGACTTGGACTTTCCCAAATGCCAAGTGTCCCACTTGGACTTTCCATGCCAAGTACCCATGACTTGGACTTTACCTTGCCAAGACCCATGCTTGGACTTTCCAAAATGCCAAGTGTCCCACTTGGACTTTCCATGCCAAGTACCCATGACATGAACTTTACCATGACAATTACATTGTCATATGTTTTTTTCTAACATCAAAATATTTCTCGAGCAAAGCTCGAGTCCTGGTCAATCGTGACCTGGGCCGATTGCACCAACAGTGACCAGCTGTAAGACTTTATATGGTTCTCTACATATACAGATATGTCAATGAAGTCTTACTGCAGCTTAAGTGCGATATTCCTTCGAGTTGAGGTATTCAAGTCATCTTAGTCACAGAGGCTTATTCTTTGACATCTTAAGTAAGAATCTCAGAGGAGATGTGGACCCGAGATGATTGGGCATAAGTCTAAGTGCCCGAAGGTGTTTGAATAGCCAACAGAGGATTCACCATTCCTTGCGAGGAGATGTATACTCTATTGCCTCTCGTTGGATTGTTACTAAAGTCTTTAGCGAAAGCATTACATGTTTAGAGTTTGGTACTCTTGGATACATGTGCAGTAACTAGAATCTTTAGGACGAGAAAGTAAATACTTGGGCTAGGTGTGACATAGTCAGCATAGTGTGTGTAAAAGAAATGTAGAACATGGGCTCTGATACCAACCTGTAACGCCCGCCCTTCCCGTACCTCAGAGGGGAGCGAAGGGCGGCGCTACGCGATCATACATACATGCATATACATACAGCGGAAGCATTTAAAACAATAAAATCCCTTCTTAAGCTAACTATATTAACCTAATCCACCTAACAGATTAATTATGATGTAACGGTCTTCGCAATTTTCTTAACTAAACATGTACTAAAGAAATTCAAGATTTATATAATAAACGGGGGGGACAACCAAGGCAAAAATATCATTTAAGTCTTAACACTGAATGGTAAAACATGCATAATCTCCCCGAACCATAAACTAAATCTTATCCTCCATGCCACTGCCACACACATCTTTGCCTCCTGCTGCTCCCTTCAATTATTCCATTCCTTGCCTTGCTCTGCAGTACAAGGGAAAAACGACACTATCAGCACATATGCTGAGTAAGATCCTTTCCTACTCACAAAAGCCATACGACATAAATTACACATAAGATAGTGACATGTTCATTTAACTAACATATAGTCATAGCATGGATGTAACTATTAACATGATCATCAAGAGGCATATAGACTTAGCATTCAAAATTCATGAGTAAAGCAATCCGTGACATGATCATCTAGGACATGTATCCCCATGGAATTTTTATCACAATAACATAACATCTCGGAATAACATAGGCATGGAATAGTTATAAGCAGAATGCTCTTTGAAAACATATACTTTCATTAGTACTTAAACATAATCTCAACATTAAGGCCCGACATTGTATCCATGACTCGGCCAAGCCCATTTGGCGGTCCATTCGGTGGCGCATTTGGCGACCCCTTGTGGTCGTCGACCGTCGACCGTCGGCACGTCGACCGTGTCATTACCACTATGCCCGTACTTCGACCTAGGGGCAACTTTGGATACAAGCCATGCGTAAAGTAAAATAGCATACATGTTCTTTGACATAACATAAAGAGTGTTCTTGTCCCCACTCTTAGGGAAACATTTCTTAACCAATTCATATTCATAAGCCTTACGTAACCATAGCATAGGGGTGCCTATCATTCATGAACATAATGTTGGAATGTATACTGAAAGCCTAGCTCTTTTTGTATGAACATTTTATTTTGAAATAAGAATCAAATGATCATTGTTTGCATTTTATATATTCATTATATATGTGTGCATATTGTCTAATATTTTACATTGTAGATAACATGGTGCTTGGTGTGGCACAGAAGATCATGTTATTAGTACCTTGTAAAATATAAGTAAAGGCTCACAACCAAGATGGTTTTGGACAAACCATTGGCATGGTTGTAGTGTAGCTTGGTATTGTTTTAACTTGAACATAGAGTTACACTAGTACACTTAGGTGTATTGAGTAGGACCGATATAGAGGAGATTCAATTTAGTACTGACTACACAATTGAATCGGACCTCGGATATTATGTTGTACATGCTCTTAATCCCAATATAATAACGGGCACATGTACTTAGTATTTATTTCTTTGATTTACCAGTGGGTGAGATTTAGATGGATTAAATCAATATGCCCAGTAAGTTGGGAAATAATATTATTTACATGGTGTGCCGTTGATTATAGGAGGAAACCGTGTCCTATATATTAGGTTGATGATGTCCCCTTGAGGAGCTCATAAGGTTCATCATGTAAACCCAGCTGGTTGACTTAGTCATCATGATGATAAGGTTGAGTGGTACTACTCAAGGAATTAGATGTTAATTAATTGATGGTCAGTAAATCAATTAATTGACTGACATTCGATATCTTAAACACGGGGAGATTAATGTACAAATAATATATGGAGCCCATATTGATTTATGGGGGTTGGTGAGGTAGTTCAATGATGATCCTCTAGTGGAATGGAACATCATTGATGGATCAAGTTTGTGTGGTTTCGATCCATCGGGTGGCGAAGACCCAACTCCTCCTTATGGTCCCTATCGTAGCCTAATATAATCCTTGTGAAGTCTAGATCCAAGAATGTAAAACAAAATCTAGAACCAACGGTTGGGATTAAATCCCTAGATCCGATGGTTGGATGAAACCTTAGAACCAACGGTTGGGATTAAATCCCTAGATCCGATGGTTAGGATGAAATCCTAGAATCGACGGTAGGAATTAAATCCCTAGATCTGACGGTTGGGATAAAACCATAGATCCGATTGTTGGGATGAAACCTTAGATCCGACGGTTGGGATGAAATCCTAGATCCGACGGTTGGGATTAAACCCTAGATCCGACGGCTGGGATAAAACCCTAGATCCGACGGTGGAGATTAAATCCCTAGATCTGATGGTGGAGATTAAAGGAGGCTTAAGCCTAATTATATAAATAGAGGCTTAGGTTGGGCGGCAAAGGGTGATTGAAAGAATTAGGGTTTGGCTTTTGGAGGTGGGCGGCTAGGGTTTGGAGCTAGGGTTGGGCGGCAACTTCTCCTTCCTTCTAGTTGTTGCCGGCGCCCAACTTGCACCATCAACACTTGGCCGGCGCCCAACCTTAAGGTCTTTCCCTTCTTCCTTGGCCGGCGGTTCTCCTCCCATTGGTGGCCGGTTCTCTTCCTCCTCCCTATTCTCCAAAGTAGCCGGCGGCAACTCTTCTTGAAGTTGGCCGGCGCATCATCCATTGCTCCTTGGCCGGTGGTTGCACCAAATTCCCTAATTTGGTGGCCGGTTCTAGATAGGAAAGGTATTTGCGAGTTCTTCTCTTTGTTCGCAGCGGACAAGGTAGAGAAGAAAGCGATCTAGAAGGCTTCTACTCGTGGAGGAACTTCGTCCACATGTCGTCCACGAGAAGGATAGGACATACGGTAGAAGATCGTGAGGTATAAAGTTATTTTAACTTTATGTACAGATCTGAGCATGTTCTTATTTGTTTTGATTATGCATGTGTGTGTATGAATATATATTGTATAATCATGGACCCCGAAGACAAACATAAAAACGGGCAATCCATCCGTCGTCTCTTCCGCGGCTAACCAACTAGAAGAGTTGTGTTGCTTGAACAACTAGTTTGTTCAAGCGACCACTCAAGTTGTTAGCACGACGAAGAAATGGTGTTGTTAAGGAAGCTCATCCCATCCGGATTAATCCTTTCATTAGTGAAAATTTTAATCCGGGGACATGGGAGCCAATGAGCCTCCGAAGCATTCACCCTACAATTGGTATCAGAGCCATCGGTTTCCGGTTTTGTGTGTTTAGGATTCGGTTAATTTTTTATGCATTTTTCATATATTATATGTGCCGGATAATAGTAGGATATGCGTAGTTTAACTCTTTGGTTGCAGGCATAAGATCCGACTATTATGGCCATGTGTGTGTATGTGAATGGATGTGTGTAAAAATTTATTATTTGAATCCTCGGGGTTGACGAGGCTAGATTAGTATTTAATTTTTGTAATTAAATACGACATTGTTTAGCCGATCATTTTATTTTACTTTCGATCTAGATTATTTGTACACTCCTTTGTGGAGTATAGGATCGATGGATGTAAATAAAATGATTTATCTCGGCTCGGATATATTTGGTGACTTGTGCACGGGAAAAGGTGGAGCGGACGAGGTGGCGACACAACGGGATGCATATTGGAGGACAATGCCATAATAGTTGGAAAAAATTCTGTTTTTCCATATTTATTGCTTATTTGTTTTATATGCATGTTGTGTATGTTTAAAATTCCTCGATCTCAATTTACTAAGTGGGAGAGGGATATTTTATTTAATTCCCGCGGCCTCCATTACAATTTGACGTGTGATGCAACAAACTTGCGCGTTGGCTTTGAGTGCCTTCCTCCCCATCGGATGGGTTTGTTTGCGGATCACTAGGTCAAATAATGGTTATAGGAAATTATTTAGGAGCGTGTGTACTTCCCCATCGGTAAGGCACATAATCCGAAATAATTCCCTTAGTATCGTGTAATGGTGTACACTTAGATACAAATAAAGGTATCCTCCCCATCGGAGTCACTACTTTTATTTGTAGGGCTAAAGAGGAACCAACTATTAATTTTATTTGTCAAAAAGTAAGGTTGACAAGATAATAAAATTAATGGGTAAAACCTCCTCTTACAAATGTGGAATCGATATCGTCCACACTATCGCGGGTACGATATTCTCGGTGTTTTGAGGTGTTGGTTGATTTCGATTTTATTGTTTTGAGGAATCAATAATATTTGAAATCTAATATTTTGATCATTGTGATTTTTAGGATTTTCAAATGGCTTTCAACCCACTTGCCGTGATTTTAAAAGAAAACAAACTTCTGGTCCAAACTACATTGATTGGAAAAGAAACGGATATTGTCCTAGCTGGAGGAGTACAAATTTGTACTCTTCGAGGTCTATCCTCCTAAGCCCACCGATGACTCTGATGAAAAGGAGAAAGAACATTATAAGAAATGGGTTAAGGCAGATGAGATGGCGCGGTGTTACATTTTGGCATCTATTTCAAATGTGCTGCAACATCAGCATCAGGCCATAGCCACTGCTTATGACATGATGTTCAATCTCAAGGAACTTTTCGGACATCAGAGTAGGGCGGCTAAGCAGAGGCAATGAGAAACTTGATGGCGACCACCATGGTCGAGGGAACACCGTTAGGGATCATGTTCTCAAGATGATGGCTCATCTTAATGAGATGGAAGTCCCTGAGCCGAGATCGATGGGGAAACCCAGGTCGATATCATTCTCCAGTCTCTGCCTAGGAGTTTTGAGCAGTTCCGCCTCAACTACAACATGAACAAGAGGTTTTATTCGTTGGCGGAGCTTCTGATAGAACTCCAGGCGGCAGAGGGGCTTTTTAGTCAGAGTGCTCAAGTCATGGTCGCTCAGAAGGTTTCTTCCTCTAAACCGAAAGGTAAGAAGAAGAAGAAGCAAGGTGGAGTGAAGAAGGTGGCAGGGCCTCAGGCAGGAGTGAAGAAGCCGAAAGGCAAGTGCTTGGACATTGGAAGGACTGTCCTCGCCAAAAGATCTATGTTATATCTTCTTGTTTAGTTGTTGTAACATGTTTAGCGGTGTTATTTACGGTGCATGGTGTGTAGATACAGGAGCCACTGATCATGTCTGCAATACTTTGTAGGGGTTCCAGGAAACCCGATGACTAGCTGAGGGAGAGATTACCGTCTTCATGGGCAATGCTTCAAAGGTGGCAGCTATTGCAGTGGGAGACGTTTATTTATCTTTTGATAGGAATAAATTTTTGGTTTTGAGAAATTGTCTTTATGTACCTACTTTTAGAAATAATTTAATTTCAGTTTCTAAATTGTTTTTTGATGGATATTCTATTTCTTTAATGACAAGGTGGTTATAAAAGGAATAGGAGATTATCTGCTACAGTACATTGGTTGGCAATTTATATACTATTGAACCAAAAACTCCCACGATGCAAATAGAAGTAAATAACTCATCTTCTAAATCTAATAAGAGAAAAGAACCTGAATGAACCAAACATATCTTTGTCATCTAAGGCTTTGTCATATTAACCTAAGTAGAATTCAAAGGTTGATAGCTGATGGACCTTTGGGTTCATTAGTGGTGGAGAATCTCCCAACCTGCGAATCTTGCTTGGAAGGTAAAATGACCAAGAGGCCTTTTAAGGCCAAGGGGTATAGAGCCAAAGATGTGTTAGAATTGGTTCATTCTGATTTGTGCGGTCCTATGTCTATCCAGTAAGAGGTGGCTTTGAATACTTGGCCTCATTTATAGACGATTATTCAAGGTATGGATACATTTACTTGATCGCAAGTTTGAATGCTTTGACAAGTTCAAAGAAGGTCATGTGGAGAACCGCCAAGGTAAAAGTATCAAGACATTACGATCGATCGTGGTGGCGAGTACCTCTTGGGAGAGTTTAGGGTTACTTATCGAGGTGGGATTCAATCCCAATTATGCACTTTGACACACCCGTGACAGAATGGTGTAGCGGAGGCGAAGGAATAGGACTCTTATGGAGATGGTCGGATCGATGATGAGTTATTACGAGTTACTTGATTCGTTCTCGGAGGTTTTCTCTGAAACGATGCACACATTACGAACTTGGGTTCCATCTAAGCCGCACTTCTACTCCCACAGTTGTGGATCAAGCAAAGCCTAGTCTAAGACATATTCGATTTGGGGTAGTCCAGCACATGTGCTGAAGGGAGATGCTGGTAAGTTGGAATCTCGTACAGAAGTACGCTTGTTTGTTGGCTACCCTAAGGGAACGAAGGGTGGTTTATTCTATAGTCCTAGAGATCAGAAGGTGATCGTGAGTACGAATGCCAGATTTCTAGAGGAGGACTATGTGATGAACCACAAGCCCACGAGTAGGATTGTTCTTGAGGAGATGACAGGGGAAGTCCCGACTTCAGTACCACCGGTACAAGAGGAGACACCACAAGTCACTGCACCGCGTGTAACAGAGCATACACAGGAGGCACCTGTCAGAGTGGGAGGTTTGTTAGACACCCCGAAAGATTCATGTTTTTGGGAGAGTCTTTGGACTTAGTCCCTGGTGAACATGAACCTGATACCTGGACATATGACGAGGCAATCCAAGATAGAGATGCAATATCTTGGCAAAGAGCGATGAATTCGAGATAGAATCTATGGATTCTAATCAAGTCCGAGCTAGTAGAACACCACGATGGTGTAAAAACCATTGGATGCAAGTGGATCTACAAGAGAAAGAGAGGAGTAGACGGGAAGGTTGAGACCTTCAAAGCTAGGCTTGTTGCGAAAGGGTATACTGTAAAGAGGGTATCGATTATGAGGAGACCTTTCAAGAGCTATATGCTTAAGTCTATCCGGATTCTCTTATCTATAGCCGCTCATATGGATTATGAGATTTGGCGAGATGGATGTCAAGACCTTTCAATCTAAGTCTTGAGGAGAACATCTATATGCGCCAACCAGAGGGATTCATTGCTAAAGGAAAATACCATCTTGTATGTAAGCTTAATCGGTCCATTTATGGATTGAAGCAAGCTTCTAGATCTTGGAACATCCGTTTTGATGAGGTAATCCAGTCATATGGATTTATTCAAAGTCCGGATGAGCCTTGTGTATACAAGAGATGTGACAGAAACGTAGTGGTGTTTCTTGTACTATACGTAGATGACATTTTGTTAGTTGGCAACAATATCAAAGTGTTATCAGATGTAAGGGTATGGTTGTCCAAACAGTTTGATATGAAGGACTTGGGAGAAGTGGGACACATCCTTGGGATCAAAGTTATAAGGGATCGCAAGAAAAGAATGTTGTGCTTGTCTCAAGCTTCATACATTGACACTATCCTTGCTCGTTTTAGCATGCAGAACTCCAAGAAAGGTTTTCTACCTTTTAGAAATGGAGTTCCTTTATCTAAAGAGATGTGTCCCAAAACATCAAAGGAGATAGAGGACATGAAGGCGGTTCCTTATGCTTTGGCAGTAGGAAGCCTTATGTATGCTATGCTATGTACGAGACCGGATATCTGCTTTGTCGTGGGCTTGGTTAGAAGATATCAGAGTAATCCTGGATAGGGACATTGGACTGCGGTAAAGCATATATTGAAGTACTTGAGAAGGACTAGGGATTATATGCTGGTTTACCGGGCAGATCAATTAATCCCTGTGGGTTACACGGATTCGGATTTCCAATCAGATAGGGACAAGAGTAAGTCTACCTCGGGGTTTGTGTTTACTTTTGGAGGTGGAGCCATAGCATGGAGGAGTGTCAAGCAGAAATGCGTGGCGGACTCTACCATGGAAGCTGAGTATGTGGCAGCCTCTGAGGCAACCAAGGAAGCTGTATGGCTCAGGAACTTCTTGATGGACTTGGATGTGATTCCTGGTTTGCCCAGAACTATCACAATTTATTGTGATAATAGTGGTGCAGTTACAAACTCGAAGGAACCACGAGCCCATAAGGCGAGTAAACACATAGAGCGCAAGTACCACCTCATACGAGAGATCGTAAAGCGAGGAGAAGTTGCTATCGCCAAGATTGCATCAGAGGATAACCTGGCGGATCCATTCACTAAGGCCCTTCCAGCGAAAGCGTTTGATAGGCATGTGGAGGACATGGGGATCAGATGTATGGCAGAGTGATGACGGCATAGTCTTTTAGTATAAGTGGGAGATTGTTGGAATGTATACTGAAAGCCTAGCTCTTTTTGTATGAACATTTTATTTTGAAATAAGAATCACATGATCATTGTTTTCATTTTATATATTCATTATATATGTGTGCATATTGTCTAATATTTTACATTGTAGATAACATGGTGCTTGGTGTGGCACAGAAGATCATGTTATCAGTACCTTGTAAAATATAAGTAAAGGCTCACAACCAAGATGGTTTTGGACAAACCATTGGCATGGTTGTAGTGTAGCTTGGTATTGTTTTATCTTGAACATAGAGTTACACTAGTACACTTAGGTGTATTGAGTAGGATCGACATAGAGGTGATTCAATTTAGTACTGACTACATAATTGAATCGGACCTTGGATATTATGTTGTACATGCTCTTAATCCCGATATAATAACGGGCACATGTACTTAGTATTTATTTCTTTGATTTACCAGTGGGTGAGATTTAGATGGATTAAATCAATATGCCCGGTAAGTTGGGAAATAATATTATTTACATGGTGTGTCGTTGATTATAGGAGGAAACCGTGTCTTATATATTAGGTTGATGATGTCCCCTTGAGGAGCTCATAAGGTTCAGCATGTAAACCCAGCTGGTTGACTTAGTCAACATGATGATAAGGTTGAGTGGTGCTACTCGAGGAATTAGATGTTAATTAATTGATGGTCAGTAAATCAATTAATTGACGGACATTCGATATCTTAAACACGGGGAGATTAATGTACAAATAATATATGGAGCCCATATTGATTTATCGGGGTTGGTGAGGTAGTTCAATGATGATCCTCTAGTGGAATGGAACATCATTGATGGATCAAGTTTGTGTGGTTCCGATCCATCGGGTGGCCAAGACCCAACTCCTCCTTATGGTCCCTATCGTAGCCTAATATAATCCTTGTGAAGTCTAGATCCAAGAATGTAAAACAAAACCTAGAACCAACGGTTGGGATTAAATCCCTAGATCCGATGGTTGGATGAAACCTTAGAACCAACGGTTGGGATTAAATCCCTAGATCCGATGGTTAGGATGAAATCCTAGAATCGACGGTAGGAATTAAATCCCTAGATCCGACGGTTGGGATAAAACCATAGATCCGACGGTTGGGATGAAACCTTAGATCCGACGGTTGGGATGAAATCCTAGATCCGACGGTTGGGATTAAACCCTAGATCCAACGGTTGGGATAAAACCCTAGATCCGACGGTGGAGATTAAATCCCTAGATCCGACGGTGGAGATTAAAGGAGGCTTAAGCCTAATTATATAAATAGAGGCTTAGGTCGGGCAGCAAAGGGTGATGGAAAGAATTAGGGTTTGGCTTTTGGAGGTGGGCGGCAACTTCTCCTTCCTTCTAGTTGTTGCCGGCGCCCAACTTGCACCATCAACACTTGGCCGGCGCGCAACCTTAAGGTCTTTCCCTTCTTCCTTGGCCGGCGGTTCTCCTCCCATTGGTGGCCGGTTCTCTTCCTCCTCCCTATTCTCCAAAGTAGCCGGCAGCAACTCTTCTTGAAGTTGGCCGGTGCATCATCCATTGCTCCTTGGCCGGCGGTTGCACCAAATTCCCTAATTTGGTGGCCGGTTCTAGATAGGAAAGGTATTTGCGAGTTCTTCTCTTTGTTCGCAGTGGACAAGGTAGAGAAGAAAGCGATCTAGAAGGCTTCTACTCGTGGAGGAACTTCGTCCACACGTCATCCACGAGAAGGATAGGACATACGGTAGAAGATCGTGAGGTATAAAGTTATTTTAACTTTATGTACAGATCTGAGCATGTTCTTATTTGTTTTGATTATGCATGTGTGTGTATGAATATATATTTTATAATCATGGACCCCGAAGACAAACACAAAAACCGGCGATACATCCGTCGTCTCTTCCGCGGCTAACCAACTAGAAGAGTTGTGTTGCTTGAACAACTAGTTTGTTCAAGCGACCACTCAAGTTGTTAGCACGACGACGAAATGGTGTTGTTAAGGAAGCTCATCCCATCCGGATTAATCCTTTCATTAGTGAAAATTTTAATCCGGGGACATGGGAGCCAATGAGCCTCCGAAGCATTCACCCTACACATAAACAGGTACATCATGATAAAATCAGCAAAACTTAACATATACATTATGATACAATGGTCCAACATCAGTCGTTAACATGGACATAAGGTATGAAATCATGCAAATATATCGTCTAACTACCATCATATCAATACCATATATATACCTAGCATAACATGGAAAATCATTCGGAATCATGTTCGGAAATATTTTTTTTTATTTTCTTGTCCTTTTTAATCTTCCACGGCCGAGTGAGTCGAAGCACCTGCGAACCGAGTGCAGCGGCATGCTGCGGGCAAGACGCTTTCTGCGCCGAGTACATTTATTCGACACGCCTGTGCCGGGGCGGCATTGGCGTGTCCCGCGCTGCTCACCCCGAAATGCCTGTGTCGGGTGAAAGAGCGGCGTGTTGGCCTCTATACGTGTTCTGTTTAACAAAATTTATACGAACCTCATCCTAGGGTCTTAAGCAATATCAACCATGGAACCTCTACTAAGGTTAATCATATGCAATACAAGGAAAAGAAGAACATGAAAAACACTTTATTGCATAGCACAACATTAGGAACATGAAAGCCATTTGAGAGAAACCCATGTACTGCAGGTGAGGGAATTCTTACCTTCGATTGCTTTAACTTATATTTGTAAAACCTAATGAGATTCAACCTTCTGTCCCGCTCTAGCAGCTGCCCTCCAAGGTCTCTTGAATCCCACCTTTCCTTGGATTCGGCGGAGAAGACAATCCTAGGAGAGAATTCTCCTTGATGTGTGGTTCGGCGATGGAGGGATCAAGAGAGTAGAGGTGTCCTCTAGGGTATTAGGGAGGTTAAATTTATAACCATTAAGGCTTAACCTATTCCCTTATAAATTTCCTTAAATTTCTCTCTTTAACAGAATTAATTCCTTCTTCAATTAAATTCGTGACTTCTCCCTTATCATATAAAATTTTTATTGGATTTTGTGTGACTCGCCCCTTCTTGTCCAGTTTTCTTTTCTTTTATCTTTTCTTTTATTTCCTTTAAATCCCACGTAAGCCTATTATCATCATGCATAATTATCTTTATTTTCTTTAACCTACATAAGGGCCCCTTTATTATCATGCCTCATTATCTATAAAACTCCTAAGATTTTTTTCGGGCGTTACAATCCCCCATACCTTATAAAAAGTTCGTCCTCGAACTTAGAATAGTTCTGGGTATCTTCGTTTCATATCGTCCTCGCATTCCCAGGTGGCTTCTTCGTATTGTTGACTTTGCCACAAAACTTTTACTAAGGGCACTTCTTTATTTCTTAGTCTTTTGACTTCCCGGTCCAGTACTCGGATCGGTCGACT
Organism: Wurfbainia villosa; assembly: GCA_025175895.1. Taxonomy (NCBI): domain Eukaryota; kingdom Viridiplantae; phylum Streptophyta; class Magnoliopsida; order Zingiberales; family Zingiberaceae; genus Wurfbainia; species Wurfbainia villosa. Next base: position 26,145,474 of record CM046000.1, on the reverse strand, counting down.
TTCGTAACTCAGGTCCTCCTGAATTTGCACTGTCTATGACTCAACCATCTGGTCTCTATTGGAAATGCACTTCTTGAGCATCGACACATGGAACACGTTATGAATAGCCAACATCTCCTGAGGTAGCTCGAGCTCATAAGCTACCTTGCCAACTCTTTTCAGGATTGGATATGGTCCTACGTATCGTGGACATAGCTTCCCTTTCTTCCCGAATCACATTATTCCTTTCATAGGTGCTACCCGGAGAAATACCAAATCTCCGACATTGAATTCCAAAGGTCTACGTTGCTGATCCACATAGTTTTTCTGCTGGCTCTGAGCAGCCTCTATTCTTTGGCGAATATTCTGTATCGCTCGGGTGGTGTCCTCGATGAATTCCATCCAAAGTCCCATCTCTTTCTTCTCACCACCTTCATACCAACAGATTGGAGACCTACATCTCCTCCCATATAAAGCTTCATAAGGTGCCATTCCGATGGTAGCCTGATAGCTATTGTTGTAAGAGAATTCCGCTAGACATAAATATCGGCACCAGCTCCCTTTGAAGTCCAGGGCACAAGCTCGTAACATGTCTTCTAGTACTTGGTTCACCCTTTCTGTTTGTCCGTCTGTCTAAGGATGAAAGGCGGTACTGAAATGCAGCTTTGTGCCAAGAGCCTTATGAACGCATTCCCAAAACTGTGACGTGAAGCGACCATCCCTATCTGAAATGATGGTCTTGGGAATACCATGCAGTCTGATAATTTCCTTAGCATATAATTGAGCCAGTTGCTCAATCGAATAGGTCATCTTGATTGCTAGGAAATGGGCTGACTTCGTCAATCTGTCAACAATAACCCATATTGCGTCATATCCGTTCGTAGTCCTGAGAAGACCTAAAATAAAGTCCATAATGATGTCTTCCCATTTCCACTCTGGAGTTTGGATCGGTTGCAGAACTCCTCCAGGCCTCTGATGTTCTGCTTTAACTTGCTGATAGGTAAAACAGGTACTGATGTGCTGTGCTACATCCCTCTTTATACCGAACCACTAGAATTTCTCTTTCAGATCTTGATACATTTTGGTGGATCCCGGATGCATAGAATAGGAGGTCCCATGAGCCTCCTCCAATATCTTCTTGCGTAGTTCCGGATCATTAGGGATACATAGACGATCCCTAAGGTATAATATTTCGCTATCAGCGACACAAAAATCCTCGGTTTTTTTGTTCTAGGATCTCTTGCTTGATCCTCTGGAGGTTTGGATCACTACTTTGTTTTGCCAATATGTCATCGAATAGTGATGGTACTATTGCCATGGTCGAAAGCTGTCTGGAAATAACCTCGATTCCATAGCTCATGATTTCCGTCTCCAGCGGTCGAAACAATCCCAATAGAGACATCAAGGTGGCACTGGACTTCCTGCTGAGTGCATCGGCCACTTTGTTCGCTTTCCCTGGGTGATAGAAAATCTCACACTCATAGTCCTTCATGAGCTCAAGCCATCTGCGTTGTCTCATATTGAGGTCCCTCTGTGTGAAGAAATATCTCAGACTCTGGTGGTCTATATAGATCTTACACTGTGCTCCATACAGATAGTGCCTCCATACCTTGAGAGCGAAGACCATAGCGGCCAACTCTAAATCGTGAGTGGGATAGTTCTTTTCATGTTCCTTGAGTTGCCTAGAGGCATAGGCAATAACTTTACCACTCTGCATAAGTACAGCTCTGAGTCCCAATTTGGAGGCATCGCTGTACATGTCGAAGGATTCGTCACAATTTGGAAGAGTAAGGATAGGAGCACTGGTCAATCTCCTCTTCAATTCCGTGAAACTCTTCTCGCAGTCGTCCTTCCATTCGTACTTCTTATTTTTCTGGGTGAGAACTGTCATAGGTGCTGCGATTCTGGAGAAGTCCTCTATGAATTTACGGTAATAGCCCACTAATCCGAGAAAACTCCTAACTTCGCTAGCATTCCTTGGTCTGCTCCAGTTACTCACGGCCTCGATCTTCCTCGGGTCCACCATAACTCCGTCCTTGGAAATAATATGACCCAGAAAAGATACTTGATCGAGCCAGAATTCACATTTGGAGAACTTGGCATATAGCTGCTTTTCTTGAAGGATCTGTAACACCATCTTCAAGTGTTCGACATGCTCTTCTTGATTTCTCGAATAGATGAGGATATCTTCGATGAAGACGATCACGAACTTGTCGAGAAATATCGAGAATACCCAATTCATCAGGTCCATAAACATAGCAGGAGCATTGGTCACTCCGAAGGTCATGACGACGAACTCAAAATGTCCGTATCTGGTCTGGAAAGCCGTCTTCGGAATATCATCTGGTTTCACCTTCACTTGATGGTAGCCGAATCTGAGATCAATCTTTGAAAAGACGGTGGCTCCCTTCAATTGATCGAATAGGTCGTCTATCCTTGGAAGGGGATACTTGTTCTTGATCGTTACATTATTTAGCACTCAGTAGTCTATGCACAGGCGCATAGTTTTGTCCTTCTTCTTTACAAACAGTACCGGATCTCCCCATGGGGAGTGACTTGGGCAAATAAATCCCTTATCAAGTAACTCCTGTAGCTATTCTTGAAGTTCCTTCAATTCAGCGGGCGCCATACGATAAGGTGCTTTAGAGATCGGGTTAGTACCAGGAATCAATTCGATCTCAAATTCAATTTCTCTATCAAGGGCTAACCCTAGTAGTTCGTCAAGGAATACCTCTGGGTAGTTGCATACAACTCTGACATCTTCCAGTTTCTGATCCATTTCTGGAGTCGCACTTGTTAGTGCTTATAAGCTCCACATATCTCCACAATGACATGATATTGTCCACTTTGGGTCTAAGCCCTCATGGTTTTATTTTTGGGCTTTACCCAAAAGGCCTCATACCAATGGAGATATCTTTTTTTCTTATAAGCACATGATCTTTTCCATGTCTTACCAATGTGGGACTTTGATTGTATTCCCCATACTCCCAACAATCCCCCCCTCAAACGAAGGACCACATTGGGCCCCCCCTCAAGCCTATCCCTCCTCGAAGGATTTTCTCTGCTTGATGTCCGATCTTCAACCCACCAGGACTTCCTGTCAGTTGTTCGGTCCCCCCGACCCAACTAGACTTCCTTCCTGATGTCTGGTTCTCTTGATCCGGACGTGGGAGCTCAACTTCCTTCGTTCGAGGTTCATGGCTTGACATGGACCATGGCTCTGATACCAATTGTTAGTGCTTATAAGCTCCACATATCTCCACAATGACATGATATTGTCCACTTTGGGTCTAAGCCCTCATGGTTTTATTTTTGGGCTTTACCCAAAAGGCCTCATACCAATGGAGATATCTTTTTTTCTTATAAGCACATGATCTTTTCCATGTCTTACCAATGTGGGACTTTGATTGTATTCCCCATACTCCCAACAGCACTGACCATGTGTGCCAAAAAAACCCGTGTATCCCTTATTCAACATCTTATGTGCCTTTAGAGACGATAAGAATTTATATGTTCTATTTCTTGGCTCTCCTATAAATTCAAACATAGGTTCTGCCTCAGGCTGGAAGATCACTTTTCTTTCACGACACTCGATCGAAGCTCCGTACTTACTTAAGAAATCCATACCCAATATGATATCGTAATCCTGCATGTCAAGTACTATCATATCACAGTAGAGTTCTCTGTCTGTGATTCTGATAGGTGCGGCTCGCAGCATATGAGTAGATGGCATCACCTCTCCCGAGGGTAGTGACGTTAAGAACTTGCAATCTAAAAGTCATGGTGGCATGTCCATTTTCTTGGTGAAAGGCGTAGAGACAAACGAGTGTGTTGCACCAGTATCAAATAATCTGATCTTGATGCAAAAAATAAATATCTGACCTGTGACCACCGTAGAATCGTTCGCCACGTCTTCCTTAGTGAGAGAGAAAACCCTGGCATTCGTTGTAACTTGCGGGGCTTCCAATCTCCCTTGACTGATTTGAGCACTTTCTATTGCGGTTTGCATCTGGTGTAGCTGTGGAGGGGCACTCCTGTATTGTGGATACTGCTGAAAAGGTGCCTGATCCTGGGTAGGGCAGTCCTTGACTCTATTTTCTTCTAGTCCACAGCGATAGCATCTATTCGTGCCCTTGTAGCACACTCCGGAATGCGGTTTCCCACATATAGTACACTGAGAGATCTTGGCTTGCTTGTTTGCTGGACCACCCTTAGCGTCGTTCCATTGCTTCCTTTTACTATTGTGGTCTCCTTTCCAGGTACTCTGAGTCTTCTAACCTCCTAACTGGGCTTGACTCTTGCCTTCACATAGCACCTTCTTTTGCAGATTAATATTGCTCAGGTAGTGCTCGGTGATCAGGGCACTACTGAACAGCTCCTCTGCGGTCTGTGGTCTATTAACTCCACCGACCATGTTCAGAGCTATCTCAGGTCTAAGCATCTTCAGCATGAGTCTGACCCTTTCCTTTTCAGTGCTGACCAACTCGGGGCATAGGCGTGTGAGTCGATTGAATTTCTTTATAGCTTCATTAACTGATAGGTCACCTTGCCGGAACTCGGTGAACTCGTCATAATGCTTGTTCGTCACTCGCATATGAAAGAATTCTTCGAAGAATTTAGATTCAAAGTCCGTCCATCTCATTTGGTTCACGAGTCTCTTGGCCTTGACCCTTTCCCACCACATTCTAGCATCTCCAGAAAGGAAGAATGATACGCATTTGATCTTTTCGTGCTCCGGCTAGTCCAACAGCTCCATAGTACTTTCTACCATCTTGAACTAGGCCTGAGCATCCCATGGTTCACCAGCAACAGAGAAGTTTTCCGGCTTCAGCCTCTGCCACTGGATCAGGTAGGCCTCTTGTCGAACTATTGGGCCATGGCCTCCCAATGCAGTTGTAGGTATAACTGGTATCGTCTGCTGGTTCCCTAGTGGGCCGGTAGGGTTTCCTTGCTGAGTCATTAGGGTATTTATCACTTTCTGTTTGCTCGACTTGTGGCTGGAGTTGATAACCACACATAAGATCGGTGGGGTCATCTCCTCAACTCTATTACTGCGTCTCCCATTCATGTTTATCTTCATAAAGGATAAGTTATCATAATATTATCATCCTTACTTATATTCATGCACATTTGAACTAACAGTATTTCTTATCATACATATATCATACAAGAAAGAACTATATTAGGCATAGAATTTCTTACTTGGAGCGGCAGGATGGAAGCTTGATGTGTGTGTAGTGGAAATGTAGAACTTGGGCTCTGATACCAACCTGTAATGCCCGCCCTTCCCGTACCTCAGAGGGGAGTGAAGGGCGGCGCTACGCGATCATATATACATGCATATACATACAGCGGAAGCATTTAAAACAATAAAATCCCTTCTTAAGCTAACTATATTAACCTAATCCACCTAACAGATTAATTATGATGTAACAATCTTAGCAATTTTTTTAAATAAACATGTACTAAAGAAATTCAAGATTTATATAATAAACGGGAGTGACAACCAAGGCAAAAATATCATTTAAGTCTTAACACTGAATGGTAAAACATGCATAATCTACCCAAACCATAAACTAAATCTTATCCACCATGCCACTGCCACACACATCTTTGCCTCCTGCTGCTCCCTTCAATTATTCCATTCCTTGCCTTGCTCTGCAGTACAAGGGAAAAACGACACTATCATCACATATGCTGAGTAAGATCCTTTCCTACTCACAAAAGCCATACGACATAAATTACACATAAGATAGTGACATGTTCATTTAACTAACATATAGTCATAGCATGGATGTAACTATTAACATGATCATCAAGAGGCATATAGACTAAGCATTCAAAATTCATGAGTAAAGCAATCCGTGACATGATCATTTAGGACATGTATCCCCATGGCATTTTTATCACAATAACATAAGATCTCGTAATAACATAGGCATGGAATAGTTATATGCAGAATGCTCTTTGAAAACATATAATTTCATAAGTACTTAAACATAATCTCAACATTAAGGCCCGACATTGTATCCATGACTCGGCCCAGCCCATTTGGTGGTCCATTCGGTGGCCCATTTGGCGACCCCTTGTGGTCGTCGACACGTCGACCGTGTCATTACCACTAGGCCCGTACTTCGACCTAGGGGCAACTTTGGATACAAGCCATGTGTAAAGTAAAATAGCATACATGTTCTTTGACATAACATAAAGAGTGTTCTTGTCCCCACTCTTAAGGAAACATTTCTTAACCAATTCATATTCATAAGCCTTATGTAACCATAGCATAGGGGTACCTATCGTTCATGAACATAAACAGGTACATCATGATAAAATGAGCAAAACTTAACATATACATTTTGATACAATGGTCCTACATCAGCCATTAACATGGACATAAGGTATGAAATCATGCAAATATATCGTCTAACTACCATCATATCAATACCATATATATACCTAGCATAACATGGAAAATCATTCGAAATCATGTTCGGAAATATTTTTTTTTGTCCTTTTTAATCTTCCCGAGCCCAGCACAGTCGGCCTACGTTGGATGACACACCCGTGTCGTGGTCGAGCGGCATGCCTGCTAGCCGAGAGGTACGCCTGCTAGCCGAGCAGCACCTCCAGCGGTCGAGCGACACGCCTGACGCCCGAGCGGCATGCTTTGTGCTTGGGCAGCACGCTTTGTGCCCGAGCTGTTTGGCCCTGACACGCCTGTGCCGGGGCGACATAGGCGTGTCCCGCGCTTCTCACCCCGAGATGCCTGTGTCGGGTGAAAGAGCGGCGTGTTGGCCTCTGTACGTGTTTTGCTTAATAAAATTTATACGAACCTCGTTCTAGGGTCTTAAGCAATATCAACCATGGAACTTCGACTAAGGTTAATCATATGCAATACAGGGAAAAGAAGAACATGAAAAACTCTTTATTGCATAGCACAACATTAGGAACATGAAAGTCATTCGAGAGAAACCCATGTACTGCAGGTGAGGGAATTCTTACCTTCGATTGCTTTAACTTATATTTGTAAAACCTAATGAGATGCAACCTTCTGTCCCACCCTAGCAGCTACCCTCCAAGGTCTCTTGAATCCCACCTTTCCTTGGATTCGGCATAGAAGACAACCCTAGGAGAGAATTCTCCTTAATGTGTGGTTCGGCGGTGGAGGGATCAAGAGAGTAGAGAGGTGTCCTCAAGGGTATTAGGGAGGTTAAATTTATAACCATCAAGGCTTAACCTATTCCCTTATAAATTTCCTTAAATTTCTCTCTTTAACAGAATTAATTCCTTCTTCAATTAAATTCGTGACTTCTCACTAATCATATAAAATTTTTATTGGATTTTTGGTGACTCACCCCTTCTTGTCTGGTTTTCTTTTCTTTTATCTTTTCTTTTATTTCCTTTAAATCCCACGTAAGCCTATTATCATCATGCATAATTATCTTTATTTTCTTTAATCCACATAAGGGCCCCTTTATTATCATGCCTCATTATCTATAAAACTCCTAAGATTTTTTTCGGGCGTTACAGGTATTCCTTAGGGATGACTTCCCTAGATACCCTTTTAATGTCCCTTCTAGACTTGTTAACCTTGATCATTATGGTCTTGCCATGGTTAGTCTTAGGGATTGCCTCCCTAATGACCTTCTTAATGGCTTCCTTAGGTTTCTTAGAAACCCTTGCCACTAAGCATACACTATAGTTGCCCTTAGGAATAATTTCCCTAGAGACCTTGGTTTTCTTAGATCTAGGTTTAGTTGCATAATCAAATGGAACATTGTGATAAGTAGGCATTACTTTCTTAGACATAGGTTTGTGACCTAAACCTTGTCTCCTAGATGATTCTTGCCTCTTACACCCTTTTTGTTGACTTCTAGATCCTAGAGTTTGACACTTTGACCATTTAAATTGATTTTGTATATTTGCAAGAGTCTTTTCTAATTTCTCAAGCCTTGACCTCAAGGCTTGATTTTCTAACTCTAATTGCCCAAATGATTTTTGATTAGATTTTTGGGCATTACCATTCACTTTAGGCATATGTCTACCCTTATTGGGATTTATGCCTAAATGGTTTTCGATTTTCTCAATGTTTTTCTTAGGAAGGACATTTCTAGGGACATTAGTCCCAAATTTCTCCTTCTTTGAAATGGACCAAGAGTTATCATTTCTAGATTTCTTCTTAGTCCTAAAACCAACATGTTTAGCTTCTAGACAACCATAATTATTATTTCTAGCATGCTTTGATTCATGAGTAATAGCAAAATTATTTGAATTAATTCTAGCATGCTTTTGCTTAGAATTTAAAGAGTGAGCAATATGAAAATATACCTTAGGGTTAGTCTTAGAGACTCCCCCTACTTGTGAATCTCCCTCCTTTCTTCTAGGACATTGGCTCCTATAGTGTCCCAGTTGTCGGCATTTGAAGCACACCACGTGCTCCTTGCTCTTCTTGGTGAGGACACCGGCATCCTTGATTTTTTCATTGACTTTTGGTGTCGAAGGAGACTTCTTAACTCTTTTCGGACACTTACTCTTGTAGTGTCCGGATTCCCTACACTGAAAGCATATTATATGATTTTTATTTACAATTGACATGCTTGAGTTACATATGGCAGTGGTAGGTGTCGGAATGGGAGCTTCTTCATCTTGACTGGATGTCGAAGCTTTCTCTTGTTGCTCTGGAGTGGAAATTCTTTCCTCCCCCTTAATCCTAGAGGTGGAGGTGTCTTCTATTTCTTCCACCTCCTCTTCCACCGATCCGGAAGTTGACTCCTCTTCAACTTCCAATTCCTCACTTGCTCGTGAGGATGATGAACTCTCTTCATCCTCTTCCTTATCTTCTTCTACTTGTGCCAAGTGGGGCTTCTCATTAAACTTGGTCAATTTGTCCCATAGCTCCTTGGCATCAAGATATTCACCTAGCCTAGACAAAACATCATTAGGTATCAAATCTTCTAAAAGTTTTGTTACCTTGGCTTCGGTTTTGAATTTTTGCCGTTGTTCTTGGGTCCATTTCTTAAATTTGAGGACTTGTCCCTTCTTATCCCGAGGAGGTATAAAACCTTCTACGAGGATGAACCAATCCTCTATATCCATCATCAAGAATGTCTCCATTCTTGTTCTCCATGCTGAAAAGTCTTCTCGATCATATGGTGGTGGAGTGTTGATGTCCCATCCAAGCTTGTCTTGGAATTCCATCTTGTTTCTCTAGCGTCTTGACTCTGGGTTGTTAATCCGTAGAAGAGCCCCGGGCTCTGATACCAATTGTAGGATATTTGAAGCCGCTAGAGGGGGGGGGAATAGCATCGCGCTCGTTCGATAATGGAATTCGTTCATGTGTTAGTCTACAATTTCATTAGCGCAGTTGAATAACAATAATAATAATGATAACGAAGTATACAACACGCAAACATAAATATTTAATGTGGTTCAGAACTGAACAATTCCTACTCTACGGATTGGGTTCGTACGAACACTAGCAATGCCAATCACACACCACTATGATAAACACTCTTCTCGACACAAGTCAGAGGCGGAGAAACACCTTACAAGCGATCTTACAGCAGTAAGAAACAAAAACAAGAAATTACAACAATTAATATGAAAGACAAGTAAAGAAAAACTTTACAACACTTGCTTTTGCTTGCTTGAATGCTTGGTTGTTTGATTAGCACTTGGAGACCTGATTTGCAGCAACAAATCGCCCCTAAAGCTCTCTAAAACCGGATGTAATTTTCTCCATCACGAGCCCCTTTTATAGCATCAACTTTGTCTTTGGAAAAGTCGATCGATCATTGCTCGGGACCATCGATCGGCGATCACCTGTTGTTGTGAGACAGCGGTGTAATCCTGTTGGAAAAATCCAGCGGCTAGGACATCGATCGGTGATCATGAGCATCGGTCGGTGATGAGCCATCACTCGACTTCTCATCCCGGCGGTTGAGTGTGACTCTATACTGCCCCAAAATCAGAGCATCGATCGGTGATCAAGATCGATCATGCCTATGTGATCATTGCTAGGGCAATTCCCGTAATCAAACCCTAGTTGACTATGCTAGTCGACTGCCACATGGCACAAGTCTACTGGCACACCTCAAACATGAGGTTTTAACCCAAGTATGGTGTCCCCATACTTGCTAGACCACCCTTAGCCTAGACCTAAGCCTTCTAGCCACCTCCATCAGCCTCACGCCTCTCGGATCCCTCCAAGTCATCCATGACTTGTTCATCCATTGCGCTAGCCTTCAGGTGCTTCCATCGGCTATGTCATGCTAATGGTGTCTACACCACCAAGGCACATTGGACTTACGCCTCCAAGACTCCGCTTGGACTTTACGCCGCCAATCATTGGACTTATGCTGCCAAAACTCCCGCTTGGATTTTATGCTGCCAATATCAAACCCCTTGGACTTCTCAAATGCCAAGACTCAAGCTTGGACTTTCCCGTGCCAACCCATGATGGACTTTCCATGCCAAGACCCATGCTTGTACTTCCCTTGTGCCAAGTACTCAAGACTTGGACTTTCCCAAATGCCAAGTGTCCCACTTGGACTTTCCATGCCAAGTACCCATGACTTGGACATTACCTTGCCAAGACCCATGCTTGGACTTTCCAAAATGCCAAGTGTCCCACTTGGACTTTCCATGCCAAGTACCCATGACATGAACTTTACCATGACAATTACATTGTCATATGTTTTTGTCTAACATCAAAATATTTCTCGAGCCAAGCTCGAGTCCTGGTCAATTGTGACCTGGGACGATTGCACCAACAGTGACCAGCTGTAAGACTTTATATGGTTCTCTACATATACAGATATGTCAATGAAGTCTTACTTGAGCTTAAGTGCGATATTCCTTCGAGTTGAGGTATTCAAGTCATCTTAGTCACGGAGGCTTATTCTTTGACATCTTAAGTAAGAATCTCAGAGGAGATGTGGACTCGAGATGATTGGGCATAAGTCGAAGTACCCAAAGGTGTTTGAATAGTTAATAGAGGATTCACCATTCCTTGCGAGGAGATGTATACCCTATTGCCTCTCGTTGGATTGTTACTAAAGTCTTTAGCGAAAGCATTACATGTTTAGAGTATGATACTCTTGGATACATGTGCAGTAACTAGAATCTTTAGGATGAGAAAGTAAATACTTGGGCTAGGTGTGACATAGTCAGCATAGTGGGGACAAACACAATAGACCATGTCCTGAACAAGTGGGTATGCGATGAGTGAAGGGAATGGGGCACGATTCATTGTAGCTGCTGAAGGGTTTCAAAAAAAGGTTCTGGGATCAACTGTTGATTTTTCGATTAATTGGGAATCATGATGTACTACTAGGTGTCATCATGATCATTCTATAATTAATTGTTAATTATAGACGACCAACATAAACCGTGAACCTATTTGGTCACATGCACAACGAGCGTAATCCGAAGGATTTAAAAAGAGCTTGAGAATAGGATTCTCAAATCTACAGAGACTTGGTTTGGTTCGGCCAAACAAAGAGCGAATATGAAATTGTTTCAATCGCATCGGAAGCATGGATGAGCCGAGCCTTATGAAGATATGATCGATGAACCAAATATGTTTGGTTCTAATCCAATTGTGGAAAAATAAACCAAAGTCGTTTGGTTTATTTTAAATGAATGAACCAAAGTTGGTTCGGTTATTTTTAACTTAAAATAGACCAATGTGGTTTAGTTTATTTTAACCTAAGTTATTGGAGCGGGTTAACGAGTTTTGGTTATGAACCAATAACCGTTAGGAGAATATGCTCTCTATAGAAACACGGCTTAAGGATTTTGTGAAACTCTAGAGAGAGTTATTTTGGTGTTGTCGCCCACTTCTTCTCCTCCTCCTCGCTTCTTGCCGCCCAAGACAAAAAGGGAGTCCTTGCCGCCCAACCCTTGTGTTGCTACCCATGTTGCTGGCGCCACTTCCTCCTTGCTGCTGGCCATCTACCAGCCGCCGGTTACTCCTCCGGCAGTCCTCCTTTCACCACCGGTGATCAAGGAGCAACCGGCCAAGCTTTGGCCTGCCATCTCTTTCACCTAAATAAGCTGTCCAGTTTTGGACAGCTTGTTCTCCTCTTTGTGGAGAAGTAGTTTGGTTGATGTTTTGGGCTCCGACAGTGACCTACTTGCCGGGTATTGGATCTCCGACAATCCTCATAGGTAGAGGGTTAAGTTTTCATCAATTGGTTGACGAAAACCACTTCCAAGAAACGAGTTCGTGGAACTTTGTTTTAGATCTGAATTTGATTCAGATTGTGATCATCTCTCGGATTACAACGACTTCAACGTGAGGCTAGTACCTTTCGTGAAGTTGGGGCTCATTGCTTTATGAAGCTATCCCGATGATACTCAGCATGGATACGATTAGAGACGGTTCTAGCAAGGGTCGCTACGGTTGATGTCATTCCCACTACACATGATTCGTCAAGTATAACTAGAATAAATTTCCTTTTATTGAAAAATTTAAAATGTTGAATATGTCTATGCAGGGATGTATACTGAAAAGTCTATCTTTTCTATTAACATCTTTATTTTTTGAAATAAGAATCACATGATCATTGTTTTCATATGGTTATGCAATATTGTCTAATACTTTACATTGTAGATAACATGGTGTGTGGTGTCACACAGGAGATCATGTTATCGGCCACTTGAAAAGTATAAGTAAAGGCTCACAATAGAGTTGACTTTTGACAAACCATCGGAACAGTTGTAGTGTGATTTAGTATTGGTTTGTATTGACCATAAAATCACACTAGTGCACTTTGTGTGTATTGAGCAGGACTGACTTAGAGGTGATTCGATTTATTGCTGACTACATAATCGAATCGGATCTCAGATATTATTTAGTACATGTTCTTAATCCCGATATAATAACGGGCACATATACTTAGTACTCATCTCTTTGATTTACCAATGGGCGAGATTTATAGATTAAATCGATAGGCTCGGTAAGTTGGGAGATGGTATTATTTATATGGTGTGTCGTTAATTATAGGAGGAAACTGTGTCCTATATATTAGGATGATGATGTCCCCTTGAGGAGCTCATAAGGTTCATCATGTAAACCCTGCAGGTGGACTTGGTCTGGCATGATGAAAAGGTTGAGTGGTACTACTCAAGGAGTTAGATGTTGATTAATTAATGGTCAGTAAATTAATTAATCGACGGACATTCGAGATCTTAAACACGGGGAGAAAATGTACAAATAATATATGGAGCCCATATTATCATATAGGGGTTGGTGAGGTAGATCAATGATGATCCTTTAGTTGATTGGATCATCATTAGTGGATCGGACTTTATGTGGGCTTGATCCATGGGTGGCCAAGATCCAAATCCTCCTCATGGTCCCAATTGTAGCCTATTAACACCTCATGAAGCTTAGATCTAATGGATAGAAACAAAACTATAGATCCAAAGGTAGAGATTAAATATCTAAGATCCGACGGTTGAGATTAAATCTCTAGATCCGACGGTTGAGATTAAATCCCTAGAACCAATGGTGGAGATTAAACCAAGGCTTATCCCTAACTCTATAAGAGGGTGGAATAGGGGTGGGCGGCAAGATAATGGAGAGGAAAGGGGGCTAGGGTTTGGGCGGCAAGAGCAAAGGATGTTAGGGTTTTGGGTGGCCACAATTAAGGAAAGTTTCTTTCTTCTTCCTTAGGTGGCCGAAACCTTTGCTCCTTCTTCCCTCCTTGGTTTGGCCGGCGCCCAAGCTTTTCCCCTTGCTCTATGGCTTATGATGGATGAGTTTAGGGTTGCTTCCCATGGGCGGCAACCAATCCTAGTTGGGGTAGGAATAGGAGTGGGGCTAGGGTTAGGGTTTGGGTGTTGGTGTTGGGCAGCAACAAGCGGAGGAGAGATCCTTTCTTCTTCTTCCTAGGGTTGGCCGGCCACTCTTCCTTCTTTCCTTTACCTTGACCTAAGCTCAATCTATTCTACTCCACTTCATCCTTGAGCGGAAATTAGGAGAGCTTAGTTTATGGTTTGGGCGGCAACAAGGAGAAGGAGTGTTTTCCTTTATCTTCTCCAAGTGTTGGCCGGTGCCCATGCCCTTGTTGTTTCTCTTTTGGTTGGATTCCATACTCCATGTTCTCTTCCTTGGCCGGCGGCAACATCGAGTTTATTTACTTGGTGGTCGGTTCTAGATAGGAAGATGAGTTTTGTTTTAGGATCTTCCTTTGTTCGGAGTGAACAAGGAAAGGAAGATTGGTGATCTAGGAGGCTTCAACTTTTGGTAGATCGTTGCCCACACAACGTCCGAAAGGAGGAAGGACATACAATAGAAGATCAAGATGTATAACAAGAGGTATAATATTGTTTATTTTGATTAGTGTTCTTCTGTATTATGTTTATAATTGTTTTTCAATTATATGCTTGTTTTGTGTGGATGGTTACTTGCTTGTATTTGTTTTTCAATTATGAGCATGATATAAATCTGTATATGGATAAATAATACTTGGATCCTGAGCATAAACACAAAATCTGGCAATCCGGACATCGTCTATTCCACGACTACTCGTAGAATAGAGGATGATCGCTTGAACAACTAGTTTGTTCAAGTGACCTCTCTAAACGAATAACACGACGATGACTTGGTGGTTTGGACAATCCCTTTTGTCTAGGATTAATTTTATTTTAGTCCGGGGACATCGAAGGGATCGCCATGGACAAGCTACCGAGGTGAAGTGGGAAGCGAAGTTTCCCCTCAAAGACTCGATAAGCAAAACCCCTTCAATTGGTATCAGAGCCAAGGTTTCCGATTTTGTTTGTTTAGGATTCGGTTATTTTTTATGTACTTTTTCATATATTATATGTGCCGCATAATAGTAGGATATGCGTAGTTTAACTCTTTGGTTGCAGGCATAAGATCCGACTATTATGGCCATATGTGTGTATGTGATTGTATGTGTGTAAATATTTATTTTGTTGAATCCTCGGGGTTGACGAGGCTAGTATTTAGTTTTTGTAAATTAAATACGACATTGTTTAGCCACTCTTTATTTTATTTTACTTTCGATCTAGATTTCATGTACATTCCCTCGTGGAGTATAGGATCGATGTATGTAAATTAAAATAGGTTTTAGTCTCGGCTCGGATCTCCGGATGGCTCGTACATGGCGTAGGAGGAGCGGACGAGATGGCGATGCGACGGGAGACATATTGAAGACAAAAGCCATAATAGTTGGAAAATAATTTTTATTTTTTATATTTATTGCTAATTGTTTGATATGCATGTCGTAGCCTCGAAAATTCCTCATTTTCAAATTACTAAGTGGGAGAGGGATATTTTTATAAATTCCCACGGCCTCCATTACGATTTGACAAGTGATGCAAACAAACTTGCACGTCGGCTCTGAGTGCCTTCTTCCCCATCGGATGAGTTTGTTTGCGGATCACAAGGTCGAATATGGTTATAGGAAATTATTAAGGAGCGTGTGTACTTGCCCATCATAAGACACATAACCCGAGATAATTACCTTTGTACCAAGTAATGGTGAACACTTATATACAAATATAAGTATCCTCCCCATCGGAGTCACTGCTTTTATTTGTAGGGTCAAAGAGAAACCAACTATTAATTTTACTTTTCATAAAGTTAGGTTGACAAGATAGTAAAATTAATGGGTAAAACCTCCTCTTACAAATATAGAATTCCTATACGTCCACACTATCGTGGCATACGATATTCTCGGTGTTTGAGGTGTTGGTTGATTTTAAATTTTATTGTTTGAGGAATCAATAATTTTTGAAATCTAAAGTAATGATCTATGTGATTCTTAGGATTTTCAAAAATGACTTTCAGTCCACTTACTATGATACTAAAGGAAATAAACTTACTGTACCCAAATAATGTTGATTGGAAAAGAATCCAGATATTGTCTTTTCTGCTAAGGAGTACAAGTATGCACTCTTCGAAGAGTGTCCTCAAGCAATGGTTGCTCAAAAAGGTTTCTACTTCTAAGCCGAAAGGCAAGAAGAAGGAGAAACAAGGTGGTGGGAGGATCTCAGGGAGGAGTGAAGAAGTCGAAAGGCAAGTACTTCACTTGCAAGCAAGATGGACATTGGAAGAAGGACTGTCCCAATCCAAAGCAGAACAAAGATATATCCTTTGGACTAGTCGTTGAAACATGATTAGCGGTGTTATCTACCGGCACCTAGTGTGTAGATACGGGAGCCACTAATCATGTCTGCAATACTTTGCAGGGGTTCTAGGAAACCCGACGACTAGCTAAAGGGGAGATTACTATTTACTTGGGCAATGCCATGAAGGTGGCGGCTATTGTAGTGGGAGAAGTTTTATTTATCTCTTGAGAAAAATAAAACTTAGGTTCTGGAAAATTCCCTTTATGTACCTTTATTTAGAAAGAACTTAGTTTTAGTTTCTAAATTGTTTATGGATGGATATTCTATTTCTTTTAATGTCAGAATTGTTATAAAAAGGAATAGGGAGAATATCTGTTCAGGTACATTGATACGAAATTTGTATACACTTGAACCAAAACCTCCCACGATGCAAATTGAAGTTAATAACTCATCTTCTAATTCTAATAAGAGAAAAGAACCTTCAAAGATGAACCAAACATATCTTTGGCATCTTAGGCTTGGTCACATTAACCTAAGCAGAATTCAAAGGTTAATAGCTGATGGACCTTTGGGTTCATTAGTGGTGGAGGATCTCCCAACCTGTGAATCTTGCTTGGAGGGTAAGATGACCAAGAGGCCTTTTAAGGCAAAGGGGTATAGAGCCAAAGATGTGTTGGACATGGTTCATTCTGATTTGTGTGGTCCTATGATTATCCAAGCAAGAGGTGGTTTTGAATATTTTGTCTCTTTCATAGAAGATTATTCAAGATATGGATGACACTACGATCTGATCATGGTGGTGAGTACCTCTTGGGAAAGTTTAGGAACTACTTATTAGAGGATGGGAATCAATCCCAATTGAATGCACCTGGCACACACCAGCAGAATGGTGTAGTAGAGCGAAGGAATAGGACTCTTATGGAGATGGTTAGATCGATGATGAGTTATTCTGAGTTGCCAGACTCGTTCTGAGGATATGATCTAGATACGGCGATGTACATTCTGAACTTGGTTCCATCTAAATCAGTGCCTTCTACTACCACAGAGTTGTGGACTAAGCGAAAGCCTAGTCTAAGACATATTCGGATATAGGGGAGTCCAACACATGTGTTGAAGGCAGATGCTGGTAAGTTGGAACCTCGTACAGAAGTACACTTGTTCGTTGGCTATCCAAAAGGAATGAAGGGTGGCTTATTTTATAGTCCTAGAGATCAGAGGGTGATCGTTAGCACGAACACCAGATTTTTGGAGGAAGACTATGTGATGAGCCAGAAGCCCAAGAGGAAAATTGTTCTGGAGGAGTTAAAAGGGGAAGTCACTTCTTCAGTACCACCGGTACAAGAGGATATACCACAAGTCACTGCACCGCGTGTCACAGAGGATACACAGGTGATACCTCGTCGTAGTAGGAGGGGTTGTGAGAAAGCCTGATAGATTCATGTTCTTGGGAGAATCTTCTGATTTGGTCCTTTGCGAACATGAACCTGATCCCTAGACATATGATGAGGCAATCCAAGATAAAGATACAGTATCTTATCAAAGAGCATCTTGTATGTAAGCTTAATCGGTCCATTTATGGATTAAAGCAAGCTTCAAGGTCTTGAAACATCCGTTTTGATGAGGTAATCCAGTCATATGAATTTATTCAAAGTCCAGATGATTCTTGTGTATACAAGAGATGTGATGGAAACGTAGTGGTATTTCTTGTACTATACGTAGATGACATTTTGGTGATTGGCAACAATATCAAGGTGTTATCGGGCGTAAGGGTATGGTTGTCCAAACAGTTTGATATGAAGGACTTAGGAGAGGTGGGACACATCCTTGGGATCAACGTTATAAGGGATCACAGGAAAAAAATGTTGTGCTTATCCTAAGCTTCATACATAGACAAGATTATGGAGCATTTTAGCATGCAAAACTCCAAGAAAGGTTTTCTACCTTTCAGGCATAGAGTTCCTTTATCTAAGGAGATGTGTCCTAGAACATCTGAGGAGATAGAGGAAAAGAAGGCATTTCCTTATGCTTCGGCGCAAGGAAGCCTCGTGTATGTGATGCTATGTACGAGACCAGATATCTGCTTTGCCGTGGGCATGGTCAGTAGATATTAGAGTAATCCAGGATAGGGACATTGGACTGCGATAAAGCATATATTGAAGTGCCTGAGAAAGACTAGGGATTATATGCTAGTTTACCGGGCAAACCAATTACTCCTTGTGGGTTACATGGATTGCGACTTCCAATCAGATAGGGATAACAGTAAGTCTACCTCAGGTTTTGTGTTTACTTTGGGAGGTGGAGTCATTGTATGGAGGAATGTCCAGTAGAAATGTGTGGCAGACTCCACCATGGAAGCTATGTGGCGGCCTCTGAGGCGGCCAAAGAAGCTGTATGGCTTATGAACTTTATGATGGACTTGGATGTGATTCCTGGTTTGCCTAGAACTATTGCAATTTATTGTGATAATAATGGTGTAGTTGCAAACTCGAAGGAACAACGAGCCCATAAGTTGAGGAAACACATATAGCGCAAGTACCACCTAATACGAGAAATCATAAAGGAGGTAGAAGTTGTTGTCGCCTAGATTGCATCAGAGGATGACCTGGTAGACCCTTTTCACTAAGGCCCTTCTAGCGAGAGCTTTGATAGGCATGTGGAGGGAAGGGGAATCAGATGTATGGCAGTATGAGGACAGCATAGTCTTTTAGTATAAGTGGGAGATTGTAGGGATGTATACTGAAAAGTCTATCTTTTC
This sequence comes from Wurfbainia villosa, assembly GCA_025175895.1. Lineage (NCBI taxonomy): Eukaryota > Viridiplantae > Streptophyta > Magnoliopsida > Zingiberales > Zingiberaceae > Wurfbainia > Wurfbainia villosa. The sequence continues at coordinate 26,126,636 of CM046000.1, read as the reverse complement.
TATGAACATCTTTATTTTTTGAAATAAGAATCACATGATCATTGTTTGCATATGGTTATGCAATATTGTCTAATACTTTACATTGTAGATAATATGGTGTGTGGTGTCACACAGGAGATCATGTTATCGGCCCCTTGAAAAGTATAAGTAAAAGCTCATAACCGAGATGACTTTGGACAAACCATCGGAACAGTTGTAGTGTGATTTGGTATTGGTTTGTCTTGACCATAGAATCACACTAGTGCACTTTGTGTGTATTGAGCTGGACCGACTTAGAGGTGATTCAATTTATTGCTAATTACATAATCGAATCGGACCTCAGATATTATTTAGTACATGCTCTTAATGACGATATAATAATGGGCACATATACTTAGTACTCATCTCTTTGATTTACTAATGGGCGAGATTTATAGATTAAATCGATAGGCTCGGTAAGTTGGGAGATGATATTATTTATAGGGTGTGTCGTTAATTATAGGAGGAAACCATGTCCTATATATTAGGATGATGATGTCCCCTTGAGGAGCTAATAAGGTTCATCATGTAAACCCTGCAGATGGACTTGGTCCGACATGATGAAAAGGTTGAGTGGTACTACTCAAGAAGTTAGATGTTGATTAATTAATGTTCAGTAAATTAATTAATCGACGGACATTTGAGATCTTAAACACGGGGAGAAAATGTACAAATAATATATGGAGCCCATATTATCATATGGGGGTTGGTGAGGTAGATCAATGATGATCCTTTAGTGGATTGGATCATCTTTAGTGAATCAGAACTTATGTGGGTTTGATCCATGGGTGGCCAAGATCCAACTCCTCCTCATGGTCCCTATTGTAGCCTGTTAACACCTCATGAAGCTTAGATCTAATGGATAGAAACAAAACTATAGATCCAAAGGTAGAGATTAAATCTCTAAGATCCGACGGTTGAGATTAAATCTCTAGATCCAACGGTTGAGATTAAATCCCTATAACCAATGGTAGAGATTAAACCAAGGCTTATTCCTAACTCTATAAAAGGGTGGACTAGGGGTGGGTGGCAAGATAATGGAGAGGAAAGGGGGCTAGGGTTTGGGCAACAAGCGCAAAGGAGGTTAGAGTTTTGGGTGGCCACAATTAAGGAAAGTTTCTTTCTTCTTCCTTTGGTGGCCGAAACCTTTGCTCCTTCTTCCCTCCTTGGTTTGGCCAGCACCCAAGCTTCTCCCCTTGCTCTATGGCTTATGATGGATGAGTTTAGGGTTGCTTCCCATGGGCAGCAACCAATCCTAGTTGGGATAGGAATAGGAGTGGGGCTAGGGTTAGGGTTTGGGTGTTGGTGTTGGGCGGCAACAAGGGGGGGAGAGATCCATTCTTCTTCTTCCTAGGGTTGGCCGACCACTCTTCCTTCTTCCCTCTACCTTGACCTAAGCTCAATCTATTCTTCTCCACTTCATCCTTTGCTAGAAATTAGGAGAGCTTAGTTTATGGTTTGGGTGGCAACAAGGAGAAGGAGTGTTTTCCTTTCTCTTCTCCAAGTGTTGGCCGGTGCCCATGCCCTTGTTGTTTCTCTTTTGGTTGGTGTCCATACTCCATGTTCTCTTCCTTGGCCGGCGGTAACATCGAGTTTATTGACTTGGTGGCCAATTCAAGATAGGAAGATGAGTTTTGTTTTAGGATCTTCCTTTGTTCGGAGTGAACAAGGAAAGGAAGATTGGTGATCTAGGAGGCTTCAACTTTTGGTAGATCGTCGCCCACACGACGTCCGAATGGAGGAAGGACATACAATAGAAGATCAAGAGGTATAACAAGAGGTATAATCTTGTTTATTTTGATTAGTGTTCTTTTGTATTATGTTTATAATTGTTTTTCAATTATATGCATGTTTTGTGTGGATGGTTACTTGCTTGTATTTGTTTTTCAATTATGAGCATGATATAAATCTGTATATGCCTAAATAATACTTGGATCCTGAGCATAAACACAAAAACCGGCGATCTTGACATCTTCTATTCCTCGACTACTCGTAGAATAGAGGATGGTCGCTTGAACAACTAGTTTGTTCAAGTGACCTCTCTAAATGAAAAGCACGACGATGACTTGGTGGTTTGGGCAATCCCTTTTGTCTAGGATTAATTTTTTTTTAATCTGGGGACATCGAAGGGATCGCCATGGACAAGCTACCGAGGTGAAGTGGGAAGTGAAGTTTCCCCTCACGGACTCGATAAGTAAAACCTCTTCAGTCTACACATGTTGTATTCTTGCATGTGTGTGGTGTGTGTGTTGTAATAAATAGTTTATTACTTATTTTTGCTTCCGCTATGTGCATGTTTACAAAACGTGTTCGAACACAACACCCACGTCTGTGCCCCGAATACCCAACAGTGGTATGAGAGCCCGATTGTGTTCGAACATAATCATAAAATTGTTTTATGATAGTCATAATTGTATTTTTGGAAATTTTATACTTTTGAAAAGTTTTGAAGTAATTATGGAAATTTTAATTAGTAAAGAAATTCAAATTGGAAATTTTCTAATGCGATTAGGAAATTTATTTCCTAAATTAAATTTGAATTTCCTTACTTAATATTTTCCATAAATAAATTATGTGATTAGATTTAGAAATTTATTTCCTAATTTAATCGAGATTTGATTTGAGAAATTAAATCTCAAACATATTTTATTTTCAAAAAATAGTTATGACAAATAATAAAACTATTTGTACATGCCATAATTGTGTGTCTTGTAATTGCATTAGATGCATATCATTATGACATGCGTGTCGTGACATGTAGATGTATGTCATGTGTACCATGCCATGTAGATAATAGTTATTTGAATGAAAAAGAGGATGAGACTTTAAAACCCTTACACAATATTAAAGTCTATACCTTCCATTAATATGGTTAGAACCAGAGTTCCGTTTCTTGTTTGGGTTGTTGGACTCTCTCCAAGCCCAGCTCGAAGCAGGACATGTTCAACCCAAGGAATAGTTTAACACTAATATTGTAAGAGTCAGAGGTCAACCGTTAACTTGGGTTGTTGGACTCTCTCCAAGCCTGGCTAATTGGTTGAATGCGCTCTAACCATATTAAAACTATTTCACGATTAATGGGTCGGCTTTAACTTGGAGCATCGGTTTTTTGGACTCTCTCCAAGGTCGATGTGAAGGGAGGTGAAGTTGGGTGCCATGCATATGATGCGTACTTGTTAATGTGTTAACAACGCAATGTATGTGTGAACATTCAATTAGTTGATAGCACATTGTGATTGTTGCATATATGTGATATGCAATTGGTATACTTGATACCTACCATCGTAGCTAAGAATGGCTTGTTGGACTCTCTCCAAGGTTGTTCTTACCTATGTTGGATATCAGCCCATTCGGAGATGGACCTACGATCTCCCGAATTGATTTTACGGGTTTTTGAATTCGGAAAAATGAATGGGAACTAATAAATGTATGTTGTTGCATTTTAAAATCATCTTTCTCATATATGCTCGATTTGTATGTCTAGGTTAATCACTTGATCATGACGTCTTTGAATTTGCAATCTATTTTGGATTCGAATAAATTGATTGGGCCGAACTTCTTTGACTATCTTAGAAACTTGAGAATTATTCTCAAGGCTGAAAAGCTTGCGTATGTCCTCAAAGAGCCTCTTCCCAACCATCCTAAGGATGATGCAACTCCGGACTAATTGTTGGCCTATCAAAAACATGTGACTGATTCTGAATTGGCAAGTTGTATCATGCTAGCGACGATGGTACCCGAGCTTCAGAAGAAACATGAGCATATGGATGTTAATACCATAGTCTTTCATCTCCATGAGTTGTTTGAAGAGCAAGCGAGATCCGAAAGGTTCGAAGTCTCCAAGCTCCTCTTCACCTCTAAGATGCAAGAAGGTTCATCTGTGGTGCAATTTGTGCTAAAGATGAATGGGTACATCGAGCGACTAGAGATACTTGGGTTTGTGATGGATCATGAATTAAGGATTGACTTAATTATACATTATTTGCCGAAGAGTTACTCACAGTTTGTGATGAACTACCGGATGAACAAACTTGAAACCACCATTCTTGAGCTCCTCAACATGCTGAAGATTGTCGAGCCTTCTGTGAAGCATGAGGAGAAGACTGTTAGGACCTTTGTAACGCTAGAGGGGGGGTGATTAGTGTTTCTTCGTTTCTACAATCAAGTTAGCGGAAGCAATACAAATACAAAACAAATACAAATACGAAATAAGAAACCAAACGCTAACACCCAATTTACGTGGTTCGGAGATGACGCTCCTACTCCACGGCAATCCGTAAGGTGGATTAGCCCTAGCCAAGCTTCACTATCTTCTCCTTTGGATGAACCAAGGTGGAGAAACCTTTCTTACAATACACTCCTCTTCTTTACAATGATGGATGATGAAGAACAATAGAAGAGGAGGTTTTGGATTGCTAAAAACACTTAGAAAACTTGGTGAGCACGAGGATGAAGTTAGGAGTTAGAGCACTAGCCTCCCCATGCTCCCCATGACCCCTTTTTATAGAAGAGGGGCTGTTTTTCCCGTTGGGCCTCGATCAGTCGACTGATGCATGCCATCACGATCGCCAAGCCAACGGCCAAACGCGATCTCGCGAGATTCGAGCCGCAATCTCCAACGACAGTGATCGATCGATCTCTCCATCGATCGATGGAGTGATCGATCGTGATCACGCAGCAATGAGTGAGACCGCATTCTGCGTGGCATTTCTTTCCTTGATCGATCGTTGCCCATAGCAATGATCGATCGAGAATCACCGACCGACATGTCCAAACCGCCGATCGATGGTCGTGGTTTCACCGACTCGGTAAACGACACGACGACCGATCGATACATCGATATTGATCGATACTCATTAAGTATGAATAATTCATACTTGTTTTTATACCCTAGACCTAGACTCAACCTTCTAGCTCCGTATTAAGCCTTGCGCCTTCAGGATCCCTCCGAGTCCGCGACTTGTTCATCCTTTGCGCTTTGCTTCCAAGAGCTTCCTTCGGTTTCGTCATGTCTTGGGTTGCCAAATGCTTGGACTTTACGTCGCCAAGATTACAAGCTTGGACTTATGCTGCCAAGACCTTACTTTGGACTTCCTTTGCCAAGGTTCACTTGGACTTTACGCTGCCAAGACTACAAGCTTGGTCTTATGCTGCCAAGTCCATCCCTTTGGACTTCCTTTGCCAAGGTTCACTTGGACTTTACGCTGCCAAGACTACAAGCTTGGTCTTATGCTGCCAAGTCCATCCCTTGGACTTCCTTTGCCAAGATCATACTTGGACTTCTCTTTTACCTGTCACTTAAACACATTCGCAATTAGATCACAACACATTGCCTAACTTAAATGATTATCCAAACATCAAAACACATAAATGCTTGGAGCATTGTTGCACCAACAATCTCCCCCTTTTTGATGTTTGACAATCATTTAAGTTAGGTCTTTTTAATCATATTTCCAATATAGATTCTAACTTAAACATTCCTTCTCCCTTTGTGGACATCAAAAGAGAAGGATTCATAAATGAAAGAGTTAAGGGTATTGGATCTTGGACTAAGATATAAGATTGAAATTAAGCTCCCCCTTAATCCAAGATATGATGTGTAAACCATATTTGAAGCATATCAAGGAATTAACCATGAAGTTCTAACTTTGCACCAACAATGGATTTTAGGGAAGAAAACAATATTATATATGAAACTCCCCCTAAAACACTGCATTAATCTGTCCTACAACTTTGTTTATTGCAACATTATCATACCATAGTTTAAGGACATCAAGGATACACTAAATATCAGAAAATGGAGTTTAGGTTTATATCGAACCCGGTCATTGCTAGACTAAATCAAATTTCACCTTTTCATTAACTTTAGAAATGCAGTAGAAATTCCAGAAATCTTAAAAAATCAGAAATTTCGCATACATTTCTGAAATCATACTTGATGAAGGAAAAATAATTTGAAAAATATATGTTTTTCAGATTTCAAGATTGATACAACCTTGGAATCTAACAAAAGTTCTAAAGAGTTTGCAACCTTTGTATCACTTTTGTGGTTCATTTGGAAATTGTTTTTCAAAATATGATGAACATAGTTTAAAATATATATTATTTGGAATTTTCAACCATGTTCTTTGAGCTATGTATCCATTACTTGAATACAAGCCTTCCCAATGATTGGTCCATAAGGTGTTTATGTCTCTAGGTGTATCATTGGCCCATAGTAATGCATCATAACAAGCATGATGAGCCAAGTACACCTTCCCTATTATCTCACATGGTTCTAGGTGTCTCAATACAAAAATCAAGGTTCTTAAGGCTTTTTGTGAGATGTAACAAGGTATAATCATGGGATTATGCAAGCCTAGAATTTTACTCCACAAAGCACATACCAAGTTCTCTCCTTAAAGATGAAAATTCATTTTGGAAGAGCTTTGGTGAAGATATCGGCAAGGTTGGACTTAGATTCAACATAATTAAGTTCAATGTCCCCTCTTGCCACATGATCTCTTATGAAGTGATGTTTCACTTCAATGTGCTTGGTCCTAGAGTGATGTACCGGATTTTTGGTCAAGTTGATGGTACTCACATTGTCACAATAAACCTTAATGTTAGAGTAGTGTAGCTCATAGTCCACAAGAGTATGTCTCATCCAAAGCAATTGAGCTACACAACCACCCATAGCCACATATTCGGTGGTTGATAAAGCAACACAATGTTGCTTCCTACTACTCCAACTAACTAGGAGGACCCAAGAAATTGGCATCCACCACTAGTACTTTTCCTATCCAATTTGCACCGGCATAATCGGAATCGGTATAACCAAGCAATTCAAATGACCTAGTCCTAGGATACCAAAGTCCTACATTTAGAGTACCTTTAATATATCTTAAAATTCTTTTGACGGCTACTAAATGTGATTCTTTGGCACAAGATTGGTATCTTGCACACATACCTACCGCAAATAAAATATCGGGTCTACTAGCGGTTAGGTATAGTAGGCTACCTATCATACTCCTATAAAGTTTAAGATCGATTGATTTACCATCATGATCACTATCTATTCTAGTGCTAGTGGCCATAGGAGTGCTTACATAATTTTGGCATTTTCCAAACCAAATTTCTTGATCATTTCATTTGCATATTTGGTTTGATAAATATGGATACCTTCATTGGTTTGTTTTACTTGTAAACCTAGGAAAAAATTGAGTTCTCCAACTAAACTCATTTCAAATTCATTTTCCATATTTTTTATAAAGTCTTGAAGTAGATCATCATTTGTAGACCCAAAGATGATATCATCAACATATACTTGGGCTATGAATATATCTTTCAATGTTGACTTTATAAATAAGGTTTGATCTACTTGTCCTCTTCTAAAATCCTTAGAAATTAAGAAGGATGACAATCTTTCATACCATGCCCTAGGAGCTTGTTTTAACCCATATAATGCTTTCCTAAGCTTATATACATGATTTGGATAATCTATGTTCTCAAACCCGGGTGGTTGCTCTACATACACTTCCTCCTTAATAAAACCATTTAAAAATGCCGATTTAACATCCATTTGGTAAAGTTTAAATCCCATGTAGGAGGCATACCCTAAGAGAATTCTAATAGATTCTAATCTAGCAACCGGGCATAAGTCTCATCGTAGTCAAGCCCCTCAACTTGATTGAATCCCTAGCAACCAACCTAGCCTTATTTCTAGTGATGTTCCTTGGTCATCTAACTTATTCCTAAAAACCCATCTTGTAGTAATTATGGTGCTATCATTGGGTCTAGGTACTAACTCCCAAACTTGACTCCTCTCAAATTGAGCCAATTCATCTTGCATTGCCAAAATCCAATCCGGATCATGGAGTGCATCATTGATCGATTTAGGCTCAATTTGTGAGATGAGAGCAACTTGACTAGTAGGAGCCCTATGAAATGACCTAGTTCTTACTCCTTGAGATAGATCTCCTACTACTTGGTCAAGTGGATGATCTTGATGAATTCTTAGGTTTCTAGAAGGGGTTTCAAATTGATCATTGTTATCCTCCACCCTTCTTTCATCATCGGAATCTTCTTTTCTTCCCCCTTGATCATTGCCTTTAATGGTCAAATTTTGAAGTTTTTGGGTAATGTCTTGATTATTGTCATTAATATCCTTATCAATGGAGGACTTTCTAGGGTAGGTACTCGTAGTTTTATCAAATTTAACATTTGAGGACTCCTCAATCCCTTGGGTTCTCTTATTGTAGACTCTATACCCTTTACTTGTGGATGAGTATCCAACTAGAATTCCCTCATCCGCTTTAGATTCAAATTTCCTAAGTTGTCTTTGGTATTTAAGATATAAACTTTACATCCAAAGACTTTGAAATAGTGAATTGTGGAATAGTTCCATTCCATAGTTCAAAAGGTGTCTTTCCTAAAAACCTATGGATTTGAACCCTATTTTGGATATAGCAAGCGGTATTAACTGCTCGCCACAAGTAGCTAGGTAGAGAGTATGCATTTAGCATAGTCCTAGCGACTTCTTGTAGGGCACGATTTCTCCTTTCCACCACCCCATTTTGTTGGGGTGTTCTAGGACAAGAGAACTCATGCTTGTACCCTTGCTCTAAACAAAATTGTGAAAATTTAAAGTTTTCAAATTCACCACCATGATCACTACGGATCCGGTTGATTTTGAGTTTCTTTTCATTTTCAACCCTTTTACTAAATCCTATGATTATTTCTAAGGTATCATCCTTATGTTTCATAAAGTAAACCCAAGTATACCTAGAAAAATCATCCACAATGACTAAACAATATTTGTTACCATTTAAAGATGGAGTGCTATGGCAATCAAATAAATCAAGATGCAATAATTCTAATGGTAAAGACGTATTAGTTAAGGTTTTACCTTTGTGTGATGCTTTTGTTTGTTTTCCTTCTTGGCATGCATCACACATTTTGTTCTTGACATACTTGATCTTTGGTAACCCTTTGACCAACTCCATCTTGGCTACTTTAGCTATGTTTTTCATGTTGACGTGCCCCAATCTTCTATGCCATAGCCAACATTCTTCCTCTTTTGCCACAAGACACTTAGTAGAAATGTTAGAAGCATATGAAAGATCAACATAATAGATGTTTGATTTTCTATATCCAACTAACATGCAATCATTTAATTCCTTGTGTTTAATCATGCATTTAGAGGATTCAAACGAGACATGATAGTTTGCATCACAAAGTTGACTAACACTTAATAAATTAAACTTCATATTTTCAACTAGTAAGACTTTGTGAATAACAATTTTAGGGGATACCTCAATTGTACCTCTACCTAGTATCTTGAGTTTTCCACTATTCCCAAAAGATACCGCTCCCTTCTTCACGTATTTAATTGTGGAGAACTTGCTCACATCGGTCATATGTGTTGAGCAACCGCTATCCACAATCCACATACCTCGCTCTCCTACCTAAATCACATGAAAAACACAAGCTTTTGGTACCCAAACATTTGGACCGTAACATTAATTAAAACTTCTTAGGTACCCAAGCTTTCTTAACCTTACCCTTAATGGTTCCTTTCCTATTAATTAATGAAATATAAGCAACCTCTTTCTCTTTTGGCTTATATCCTAAACCGCCTTGTTATAAACCGCTCTTTGCCTACTAAGGATCATGTCAAGACCTTTTGAGCCATTTGAAAATTTTTCTAAACATGTTTTCAATTTACTAACCTCATCCTTAAGTTTTTCATTTTCTTCCCTAAGCATGCAAGAGTCAACATGTAAAAGTTTTTCATCCCTAATGGCTTTTAATTCTATCTTCATGCTCTTAACCTTAGATTTAGATTTATCTAGAGCTTCTTGAAGATATGCAATTGATTTGTAAAGAAGTTCTACTTTAGGAGAATTCATTACCTCATCGTCACTAGATGACGATTCATCACTTGAGGAGCTTTCTTCTTGGCTTGACGTTCCGGAATCATCTCCTAGTGCCATGAGTGCCACATGGCGAGTGATGTGGCAAAGCTCATCATCGGAAGATGAGTCTTCAACGCTTGGTGTCCCATGTGGTTTGAGCCACCATAGCCTCCTTCTTCTTCTTCTCCTTCTTGTCCTTCTTCTTCTTTTCTTTTTCCTCCTTCTTCTTTAGCTCCGGGCAATTTGGCTTTATGTGCCCCTTCTTATTGCAAGCATGACAAATCACATTATTGTTAAAATTTGAATTACCACTACTTTTACCTCTTGATGAGTGGAACCCCTTCCTTGCTTCTCTATTCTTGAATTCCTTTGATTTTCTAAGGAACTTCTTGACAAAATGGGCCACCTCACTAGCCGAGTCTCCATCACTACTTGACTCTTGCTCGACTCGGATGAAGATGACACCTCTTTCCTTTCTTTCTTCTTCTTTTCTTTCTTTTCAACAAATAGGGCCAAACCCTTTTCCTTAGAAGACATGTTAGTTTGTTCATGCAATTCAAACTCACAAAATAGTTCATCAATTTTAATTTGTGAGAGATCCTAGTTACCTTAATGGCATCAACTATAGAGGTCCATAAAGAATTTCTAGGAAAAGCTTGTAAAATATACCTTACTAAATCCCGGTTGTCAACTCGCTCACCTATGATATGGAGTCCGTTCACAATTTCCTTGAACCTTCCATGCATTTGGCTTACGGTTTCATGCATCTTCATTTGGAAGGCTTGAATTTGTCCAATTAGAAGGTCCTTCTTTGCCCTCTTTGACTCCTTGGAACCTTCATTTAGCTCAATGAGCTTTTCCCATAGCTCCTTGGCGGATTCAAAAGGCCCCACCTTGTTGAGTTGCTCCATTGTGACGCCGCATTGGATGGTGAGGATGGCTTTTGCATTTGACTCGAAATTGCGGTTCATCTCCCTTGTCCAATCCTTGCTTGGAATAGGGTTTCCACGCTCATCCACCGGTTCCTCGAAGCCATCTACAACACTATGCCAAATTTCAATATTACTCATTAAATAGTACTTCATCCTACCTTTCCAATATGCGAAGTGACTCCCATCGAAGAGTGGTGGCTTGGCGATGCTATATCCCTCTTGAAGAGCCATTGATGCCTTGGTTGATGGTGAGATCTTCCAAGCGATCCGGGCTCTGATACCACTTGTTAGGACCTTTGTAACGCTAGAGGGGGGGTGATTAGTGTTTCTTCGTTTCTACAATCAAGTTAGCGGAAGAAATACAAATACAAAACAAATACAAATACGAAATAAGAAACCAAACGCTAACACCCAATTTACGTGGTTCGGAGATGACGCTCCTACTCCACGGCAATCCGTAAGGTGGATTAGCCCTAGCCAAGCTTCACTATCTTCTCCTTTGGATGAACCAAGGTGGAGAAACCTTTCTTACAATACACTCCTCTTCTTTACAATGATGGATGATGAAGAACAATAGAAGAGGAGGTTTTGGATTGCTAAAAACACTTAGAAAACTTGGTGAGCACGAGGATGAAGTTAGGAGTTAGAGCACTAGCCTCCCATGCTCCCCATGACCCCTTTATAGAAGAGGGGTCTGTTTTCCTGTTGCCTCGATCACGACCGATGCATGCCATCACGATCGCTCGGCCAACGGCCGAAACGCGATCTCGCGGAGATTCGTAGCCGCAATCTCCAACGGCCGTGATCACCGATCCGATCTTCCATCACGATCGATGGAGTGATCATCAGTGATCACGGCAGCAATGAGTGAGACCGCATTCGTGGCATTTCTTTCCTTGATCACCGATCTATTGCCCATCGATCGAGAATCAAATCCGACCGACATGTCCAAACCGCCGATCGATGGTCGTGGTTTCACCTCGATCACCGACATAACCGATCGATACATCGTATCGATCGATCGATACTCATTAAGTATGAATAATTCATACTTGTTTTTATACCCTAGACCTAGACTCAACCTTCTAGCTCCGTATTAAGCCTTGCGCCTTCAGGATCCCTCCGAGTCCGCGACTTGTTCATCCTTTGCGCTTTGCTTCCAAGAGCTTCCTTCGGTTTCGTCATGTCTTGGGTTGCCAAATGCTTGGACTTTACGCCGCCAAGACTACAAGCTTGGACTTATGCTGCCAAGACCTTACTTTGAACTTCCTTTGCCAAGGTTCACTTGGACTTTACGCTGCCAAGACTACAAGCTTGGTCTTATGCTGCCAAGTCCATCCCTTTGGACTTCCTTTGCCAAGGTTCACTTGGACTTTACGCTGCCAAGACTACAAGCTTGGTCTTATGCTGCCAAGTCCATCCCTTGGACTTCCTTTGCCAAGATCATACTTGGACTTCTCTTTTACCTATCACTTAAACACATTCGCAATTAGATCACAACACATTGCCTAACTTAAATGATTATCCAAACATCAAAACACATAAATGCTTGGAGCATTGTTGCACCAACAAAGACGATGATGTTAGTTGATTCCTCGAATAAAGGTTCTAAGAGGAAATCAAATGAACAATAGAAGGGGAAGAAGAAGAAAAAGGCTAAGAAGACGAAACCAGCCCAAAAGGGCACTTGCCATCACTGTGGCAAGGAGGGCTATTGGCGAAGAAACTATAAGATTTATCTTGAGTCCGTAAAGAAGAATAATGCATCTGATGTCCCATCTTCTTCAGATATCTTCGTTATTGATTGTCATTCTATTTCCTTAGACACTTGGGTATTGGATACCGGGTGTGGTTCACATATATGTAATAACATACATAGGCTAAGTAATAGAAGAAGACTCGTCAAGGGAAAGTCAAATTTACATGTTGGGAAAGGAGCAAAGGTTGATGCATTCGCCATTGGAACGTATTTGTTGAAACTCCCTACAATACTTGTCTTAGAATTGCACAATTGCTTTTATGTTCCTTCGTTGATAAAGAACATCATTTCTATTTCTTGTTTAAATAGAAATGGGTACCATTTAACTTTTAGTAACAATTGTTGTTACATAACTTTGAATGGCGTTCTTCATGGGACTGGAACTTTAAGCAATGGTATTTATACATTAGACATATCCAGTGACATTTTCAATATCGAAGAGAGCAACAAGTGTGCTCGAAAAGATAATCAATTAAACTTCTACATGTGGCATTGTCATCTTAGCCATGTGAACAAGAAACGCATGTCCGAATTTCACCGATGTGGAATTTTGGAATTGTTTGAATTAGATTCATACGAATCTTGCTTAAAGGGCAAGATGACCAAGTTACCTTTTACTAGAAAAGGTGAATCAGTGGGGGAGTTACTTGGTCTAATACATACTGATGTATGCATACCTATGTCAACTGAAGCTCTAGGGGCTATAGCTACTTCATTATCTTCACCGATGATCACTCATAGTTTGGGTATGTGTTCTTGATGAAACACAAGTGTGAAGCCTTTGAAAGGTTCAAAGAATTCAAAAATGAAGTAGAGAAACAACTTGGCAAGAGTATTAAAATACTTTGATCGGATCGAGGTGGTGAATACTTGAGTCAAGAGTTTATAGATTATCTAATGGACAATGGTATATTGTCTCAATGGACTCCGTCGTATACACCACAGCTTAATCATGTATCTAAGAGGAGAAATCGGACCTTGTTGGACATGGTCAGGTATATAATGAATCATGCGAATCTTCCCAAGTCCTTTTGCGACTATGCACTTCAGACAGCTGTTTACTTGCTAAATAGAATTCTGACCAAGGTAGTCTCTACTACTCCATATGAGCTATGGAATAGTAAGAAATCTCATTTATCTTACTTGAAGATATGGGGTTGTCCTACTTATGTAAAGCAGACTATATCAGATAAACTAGATGCTAAGTCTGATAAATATCTATTTATTAGATACCCTAAGGAAACGAGGGGTTACCAATTCTATCATCCTGTGGAACAAAAGGTGTTTGTTTCAAGGCATGCTATGTTTCTGGAGAAAAAGTTTCTCTTGCAAGAAAATAGTAGGAGTGGCATTGAACTTGAGGAGGTTCAAGAGACTCCAATAGATATTGATGAGATACCTGGTCAAGCACCTCAACCAATAACTCATAGTGATGAGACATCAGCTAAACCTATTGTGACACCACATCTTCGTAGATCTTGTAGAACACGTAACATTTTCGAGAGATATGAATTTCTCATAAGTGAATCGAACGATGTGTTACTCATTGACGATGAGGAGCCTACCAGTTATGAAGAAGTTCTAAAAAGTTCAGAAAGGGATAAATAGCTTGAAGCCATGAAGTTAAAAATGGATTCCATATATGAAAATCAAGTTTGAAACTTGGAGGACCCACCTAAAGGCATTAAGCCTATAGGGTGCAAGTAGGTTTTCAAGAAGAAGAGCGACATGGATGGTAATGTGATTACCTTTAAGGCTAGATTAGTGACGAAAGGCTATAGTCAAAAGTAAGGTGTTGATTATGACGAGACCTATTCACCAGTAGCTATGCTTAAATCCATTCGGATGCACCTGGCCATAGTGGCTCATTATGATTATGAGATATGGAAAATGAATGTGATAATGGCTTTCCTTAATGGAAACCTACTTGAGGATGTGTATATGATACAACTCGAGGGTTTCACATCGATTGATAAAACCAAGGTATGCAAGCTTCGATGGTCCATATATGGACTGAAGCAAGCATCCAGGAGCTGGAATATTCGTTTTGATGATAGAATCAAAAGGTTTGATTTCTCACAAAATCTAGATGAACCTTGAGTGTACAAGAAGGTTAGTGGGAGTACAGTCGTGTTCCTAGTATTGTATGTCAATGACATATTACTTATAGGAAATGATATATCTATCTTATAGTCAGTTAAAATTTACTTATCCAAAACATTCTTCATGAAAGACCTGGGAGAAGCGACCTACATTCTCGAGATCAAGATCTATAGAGATAAATCAAAACAGTTGCTTGGTATTTTGTAGTATATATATATATATAGACCGAGTGCTAAAGAGGTTTAGCATGTCAGAATCCAAGAAAGCTTTCCTACCCATCAAGCATGGGGTACACCTTTAGAAGTCTATGTGTCTGTGCACAAAAAACGAGAGGATTTGCATGAGTAAGATTCCCTATGCATCCGCAATATGATCTATCATGTATGTTATATTATGTATGAGGCCTGATGTATCATAAGCTCTGAGTGTCACGAGCAGATACCAATCTGATCCAGAAATGGATCATTAGGCAGATGTTAAGATAATCCTTAAGTACTTGAGAAAACTAAGGATGAGTTCCTAATATATGGAGAGGGTGATATGGTAATACGTGGGTATACGGATACCAGCTTCCAGACAGACAGGGATGATTCCAAGTCTCAGTCTAGATACACATTCACCTTAAATGGAGGCGCAATAAGTTGGAAAAGTTCCAAGAAAGACATTGTAGAGGATTCTACCACTGAGGTAGAATACATTAAAGCTTTGGAAGCAGTAAATGAAGCAGTTTGGATCAATAAATTCATCTCTAAACTTGGTGTGCTTCCAACCATTGTTGAAGCAATACTAGTCTACTACAACAATAATGGAGCGATTGCACAGGCAAAAGAGCTAAGGTCTCATCAACGATCTAAACATGTGTTTCATCGCTATCATCTGATCACAGAGATCATCAGTAGGAAGGAAATACAAATCGAAAAGATTCCCACTGAAAGGAACTTAGCGGACCCTTTAACTAAAGTCTTACCTCAAAGTAAGTTTGAGGGCCATGTTAGAGCTTATGGTATCAGGGACTGTGGCGATTAACATTAGGCCAAGTGAGAGTTTGTTAGTAATATATGAGAGGTGTCGTAAGGCAATCGCCTTATGATTGTACATTTATTTGATAAATGAAGATTCACTATTTGAGTATATATGTCTTCATGTATTTGATTAGATCTCAAACTCATTTACTGAATGTCCGCAATACGATTCACAGATTGAGATAATTTTTGATTGGATCACAACTTGTGAGTATCTGTACATTTGTAATTGTGATGTATTGGAATTATCCCTAGTCGATGAATTGATGCATTCGAACACCATCGATTCTGTTGTGACTAGCACGAGGTATACTCTTTGGTTTATCCAAGCAGCTGTTTCTCACTGGCTGGAGACATTGGGATGTCCGGAGTTGATCGTGGATGCTATTTATGGTAACTAGTTCATTGAAGTGACCAGCTGTAAGACTTCATATGGTTCTCTACATATACAAATATGTCAATGAAGTCCTTACTGCAGCTTAAGTGTGATATTCCTTCGACTTAAGGTATTCAAGTCATTTTGGTCACGGAGACTTATGCTTTGACATCTTAAGTAAGCATCTCCGAGGAGATGTGGACCCGGGATGATTGGGCATAAGTTGAAGTGCTCGAAGGTGTTTGAATAGCCAACAGAGGATTCACCACTCCTTGTGAGGAGATGTATACCCTATGGCCTCTCGTCGGATTGTTACTAAATTCTTTGGCCAAAGAATTACATATTTAGAGTATGGTACTCTTGGATACATGTATAGTAACTAGAATCCATAGGACGAGAAAGTATATACTTGGGTTAGGTGTGACGTAGTCAGCCTAGTGGGACTAACACAATAGACTATGTCCTGAACCAAGTGGGTATAAGATGAGTGAAGGGAATGGGGCACAATTCATTGTAGCTACTGAAGGGTTTCAGAAAAAGGTTCTAGGATCAACCATTGAATTATCGGTTAATTGGGGATCATGATGTACTACTAGGTGTCACTCATGATCGTTCTATAATTAATTGTTAATTATAGACGACCAATATAAATCAAGAACCTATTTGGTCACACACACAATGAGCATAATCCAAAGGATTTAAAATGATCTTGAGAATAGGATTCTCATATCGAGAGAGACTTGGTTTGGTTGGACCAAACAAAGAGCGAGTATGAAATTGTTTCAGTCGCATCGGAAGCATGGATGGGCCGAGTCTTATGAAGACATGATGGATGAACCAAATCGGTTTGGTTCTAATTCAACAGTGGAAAAATAATCCAAAGTGGTTTGGTTTGTTTTAAACGAATGAACCAAAGTTGGTTCGGTTCGTTTTAACTTAAAATAGGCCAACACAGTTTGCTTTATTTTAACTTATGTTATTGGAGTGGGTTAATGGGTTTTAGTTATGAACCAATAACCGTTAGGAGAATATGCTATCTATAAAAACACGGTTTAAGGGTTTTGTCAAACCTTAGAGAGAGTTATTTTGGAGTTGCCACCCACTTCTTCTCCTCCTCCTTGCCGTCCAACACAAGGAGGGACTCCCTGCCGCCCAGGCCTTGTGCTATTGCCCAAGTTGCTGCCGCCACTTCCTCCTTGCCACCGACCATCCACCAGCCGCTGGCGACTCCTCCGGCGATCCTCCTTTGGTCGTCAGTGACCAAGAAGCAATCGGCCAAGCTTTGTCCTGCCATCTCTTCCACCTAAAAAGGTTGTCCAGTTTTGGACAGCTTGTTCTCCTCTTTGTGGAGAGGTCGTTTGGTCAACATTTTGCACTCCGACAATGACCTACTTGCTGAGGATTGGATCTCCGACAATCCTCATAGGTATAGGGTTAAGCTTTCGTCAATTGGTTGACAAAAATCGCTTCCAAGAAGCGAGTTCATGGAACTCGGTTTTATATCTGAATTTGATTCAAATTGTGATCGTCTCTTGAATCACAATGACTTCAATGTGAGGCAAGTACCTTTCGTGAAGTCGGGTCTCATGGTTTTGTGAAGCTATCCTGACGATACTCGACGTGGATACAAATAGAGGCAGTTCTAGCGAGGGGCGCTACAGTTGATGTCATTCCTACAACACGTGATTCGTCAGGTATAACTAGAATAAATCTTCTTTTATTGTAAAATTTGAAATGTCGATTATGTCTACACATGTTGTATCCTTGCATGCGTGTGGTGTGTGTATTGTAATAATAGTTTATTACTTATTTTTGCTTCCGCTGTGTGCATGTTTATGAAACATGTTCGAACACATCACCCACGTCGGTGCCCCAGAAAACCAACAACCTATTACGGAGATGTGTAAAATTTTTTAAATGTTGAACATGTTGGGATGTATACTGAAAAATCTATCTTTTGTATGAACATCTTTAGTTTTGAAAAAAGAATCACATGATCATTTTTTACATATTTATGGCTATGCATATTCTCTGATACATTACATTGTAGATAACATGGTGTGTAGTGTCACACGGGAGATCATGTTATCAATTCCTTGTAAAGTATAAGTAAAGGCTCACAACCGAGATGGTTTTGGACAAACCATTGGCATGGTTGTAGTGTGATTTGGTATTGGTTTGTCTTGACCATAGATTCACACTAGTACACTTTGTGTATATTGAGCAGGACCAACTTAGAGGTGATTCGATTTATTGCTGACTACATAATCGAATCGGACCTCAAATATTATGTTGTATATGCTCTTAATCCCGATATAATAACGGGCACATATACTTAGTATTCATTTCTTTGATTTACCAATGGGAGAGATTTATAGAGTAAATCGATAGGCTCGGTAAGTTAGGAATGATATTATTTATATGGTGTGACATTGATTATAGGAGGAAACAGTGTCCTATATATTAGGATGATGATGTCCCCTTGAGAAGCTCATAAGGTTCATCATGTAAACCCTGTAGGTGGACTTGGTCCGGCATGATGATGAGGTTGAGTGGTACTACTCATGGAGTTAGATGTTAATTAATTAATAGTCAGTAAATTAATTAATCAACGAACATTAGAGATCTTAAACACGGGAAGATAAATGTATAAATAATATATGGAGCCCATTTTAACTTATGGGGGTTGGTGAGGTAGATCAATGATAATCCTCTAGTGGAATGGATTATCATTAATGGATCGGACTTTATGTGGGCTTGATCCATTGGGTGACCAAGATCCAACTCCTCCTCATGGTCCCTATTGTAGCCTATTAAAACCTCATGGAGCCTAGATCCAATGATGGAAAACAAAACTCTAGATCCGACGGTGGAGATTAAATCTCTAGATCCGACGGTTGAGATTAAATCTTTAGATTCGACAGTTGAGATTAAATCCCTAGAACCGACGGTGGAGATTAAAAGGAGGCTTAAGCCTAACTCTATAAATATGGGCTTAAGGCTTGGGCATGAAAAATGGATAAGAGAGGTTAGGGTTTTTCTTCCTTGGCTTGGGCGGCAAGGAAGAAGTGGGCGGCTAGGGTTTTTGGAGGTGTCTTGGGCGGCCACAATTAAGGAAGGTTTTCTTCCTCTTTAGGTGTTGCCGGCGCCCTTCCTTCTCCTCTCCACCTTGGCCGGTGCTCAACCTATTCCTCTTCTTCTCCTTGGCTGGTGAAAACAAGGGCTAGGGTTGTTCCTTGGAGCTCTTGGCTGACACTCACATCTCCTTGTTCTTCTCCTTGGCCGGCGGCAAGCACCAAGCTTGGAGCTTGGTGGTCGGTTAAAGGAAGGAGAAGAGTTTGGTTTCATATTCTTCCTTTTGTTCAGAGCGAGCAAAGAAAGAAAGATTGGTGATCTAGGAGGCTTCGACTTTTGGAAGATCATCGCCCACACCACATCCAAAAGGAGGAAGGACATACAATAGAAGATCGAGAGGTATAATGCTTGTTTATATTCTTTTGTATTATGTCTATAATTGTTTTTCAATTATATTCATGTTGTATGTTTTGTTTTGTGTCTAAATTAACTTGGACCCCGAATACAAACACAAAAGTCGGTGATCCGTACATCGTCTATTCCATGGCTAATCATAGAATTGAGGTTAGTTGCTTGAACAAAAGTTTGTTCAAGTTACTCCTCTAATCGAATAGCACGACGATGAAATGGTAGCTTGGGTAATCCTTCCTTGTCGAGGATAAATTTTTTTATCCGGGGATGTAGAAGGGATCGCAAAGAACAAGCGACCAAGTTGAAGTGGGAAGCGAAGTTTCCTACCTTCAAGTGGTATTAGAGCCACGGTTTCTGGTTTGTGTGTTTAAAATTTGGTTACTTTTATGCACTTTTCATATATTATATGTGTCAGATAATAGTAGGATGTGCATAGGTTAACTTTTTGGTTGCAAGCATAGGATCCAACTATTATGACCATATGTGTGTAATTGTATATTTTGTTGAATCCTCGGGGTTGATGAGGCTAGTATTTAATTTTTGTAATTAGATACGGCATTGTTTAGTCGCTTTTTTTATTTTAGTTTACTTTTGATCTAAATTTCATGTACACTTTCTCGTGGAGTATTGGATCTATGGATGTAAATTAAAATAGTTTTTCTCAGCTCGGATCTCCGGATGGCTTGTACATGGCGTAGGGAGGAGCGGACGAGATGGTGATACGACGGGAGGCATATTGGAGACAAAATCCATAATAGTTGGAAAATATTTTTTTTCATATTTATTGCTTATTGTTTGATCTTCATGTTGTAGGCTAGAAAATTCCTCAATTTTAAATTACTAAGTGGGAGAGGGATATTTTTATAAATTCCCACGGCCTCCATTACGATTTGACATGTGATGCAAACAAACTTGCGCATCAGCTCTGAGTGCCTTCCTCCCCGTCGGATGAGTTTATTTGTGGATCACAAGATCGAATATGGTTATAGAAAATTATTAAGGAGCATGTGTACTTCCCCATCGGAAGGCACATAACCCGAGATAATTACCTTGGTACCGAGTAATGGTGAACACTTAGATACAAATATAAGTATCCTCCCCATCGGAGTCACTGTTTTTATTTGTATGGCCGAAGAGGAACCAACTATTAATTTTATTTATCAAAAAGTTAGGTTGACAAGATAGTAAAATTAATGGGTAAAACCTCCTCTTACAAATGTAGAATTCGTATAGGTCCAGACTATCGTGGTATACGATATTCTCGGTGTTTTGAGGTGTTGGTTGATTTTAAAATTTTATTGTTTAAGGAATCAATAATTTTTTGAAATCTAATGTTTTGATCTATGTTATTCTTAGGTTTTTTCAAAATGACTTTCAATCCGCTTGTTGTGATACTAAAAGAAATTAAACTTACTGGACCCAATTATGTTGATTGGAAGTGGAATCTTGATATTGTCTTGACTGCTGAGGAATACAAATATGTACTCCTTGAAGAGTGCCCTCCTAAGCCTGCGGATGATTCTGGGGAAAAGGAGAAGGAGAGCTATAAGAAGTGGATAAAGGCCGATAAGATGGCGCGGTGTTACATTTTGGCATCTATGTCAAATGTACTACAACATTAGCATTAAGCCATGCCCACTGCTTATGACATGATGCTCAATCTCAAAGAACTTTTCAGACACCAGAATCAGGCTGCTAGGCAAGAAACTATGAGGAACTTGATGATGACCACCATGATCGAGGGAACACCCATGAGGAATCATGTTCTCAAGATTAGGGCTCATTTGAATGAGCTAGAAGTCCTCGGAGCTGAGATCGATGGGGAAACCCAGGTCGATATCATTCTCTAGTCTCTACCTAGGAGTTTTGAGCGGTTTTACCTGAACTACAACATGAACAAGAGGTTGTATTCGTTGGAGGAGCTTCTGACAGAACTCCAGGCGACAGAGGGGCTTTTTTGTCAGAGTGCTCAGGCGCAAGCTATGGTTGCCCAAAAGGTTTCTACTTCTAAGCCGAAAGGCAAGAAGAAGAAGAAACAAGCTGGGACAAAGGCGGTGGGAGGAACTCAGGGAGGATTGAAGAAGCCGAAAGGCAAGTGCTACACTTGTAAGCAGACTGGACACTAGAAGAAGGACTACCCCAATCGGAAGCAGAACAAAGGTATATCTTTTGGTCTAGTCGTTGAAACATGTTTAGCGGTGTTATCTACCGACACCTGGTGTGTAGATACAGGAGCCACTGATCATGTCTGCAATACTTTACAGGGGTTCCAAGAAACTAGACGACTGGCTGAGGGGGAGATTACCGTATACTTGGGCGATGCCACGAAGGTGGCAACTATTGAAGTGGGAGATGTTTATTTGTCTTTTGAGAGGAATAAAGTTTTGGTTCTTAAAAATTGCCTTTATGTACCCTTATTTAGAAATAATTTGATTTCGGTTTCTAAATTGTTTATAGATGGATATTCTATTTCTTTTAATGACAGAGTTGTTATAAAAAGGAATAGGGAGATTATCTGTTCTGGTGCATTAATAGGAAATTTGTATACACTTGAGCCAAAAGCTCCCACGATGCAAATAGAAGTGAATAGCTCATCTTCTAATTCCAATAAGAGAAAAGAACCTTCGAAGATGAACCAAACATATCTTTGGCATCTAAGACTAGGTCATATTAACCTAAGCATAATTCAAAGGTTGATAGCTGATGGACCTCTGGGTTCATTAGTGGTGGAAGATTTCCCAACCTGCGAATCTTGCTTGGAGGGTAAAATGACCAAGAGGCCTTTTAAGGCTAAGGGGTATAGAGCCAAAGATGTGTTGGAATTGGTTCATTCTGATTTGTGTGGTCCTATGTCTATACAGGCTAGAGGTGGTTTTGAGTATTTCGTCTCTTTCATAGACGATTATTCAAGATATGGATACATTTACTTGATGCGCCGCAAGTCTGAATGCTTTTACAAGTTCAAAGAATTCAAGACTGATGTGGAGAAACGTCAAGGTAAAAGTATCAAGACACTACGATCTGATCGTGGTGGTGAGTACCTCTTGGGAGAGTTTAGGAATTACTTATCAGAGGCTGGGATTCAATCCCAATTATCTGCACCTGGCACACCCACCAGAATGGTGTAGCAGAGCGAAGGAATAGGACTCTTATGGAGATGATTAGATCGATGATGAGTTATTCTAAGTTGCTAGATTCGTTCTGGGGATATTCTCTAGATATGACAGTGTATATTCTGAACTTGGTACCATCTAAATCAGTGTCTTCTACTCCCACAAAATTGTGGACTGGGCGAAAGCCTAGTCTGAGACATATTCGAATTTGGGAGCATCCAACACATGTGTTGAAGGCAGATGCTGGTAAGATAGAACCTCGTACAGAAGTGTGCATGTTCATTGCCTATCCTAAAGGAACGAAAGATGGTTTGTTTTATAGTCCTAGAGATCAGACGGTGATCATTATCACAAATGCTAGATTTCTAGAGGAAGACTATGTGATGAACTACAATCCCATGAGTAAGATTGTTTTGGAGAAATTGAAAGGGGAAGTCACTACTTCAGTACCACCGGTACAAGAGGATATACCACAAGTCACTGCACTGTGTGTCACCGAGGATACACAGGCGATACCTCATCGTAGTGGGAGGGTTGTGAGACAGCCTGATAGATTCATGTTCTTGAAAGAATCTTTTGATTTGGTCTCTGGTAAACATGAACCTGATCCCTGGATATATGACGAGGCAATCCAAGATAAAGATGCGGTATCTTGGCAAAGTGCGATGAATGCTGAGATAGAATCTATGGATTCAAATCAGGTCAGGGAGCTAGTAGAACCACCCAATGGTGTAAAACCTATTGGATGCAAGTGGATCTACAAAAGAAAGAGAGGAATAGATGGGAAGGTTGAGACCTTCAAAGCAAGGCTTGTTGTGAAGGGGTATACTAAGAAAGAGGGCATCGATTATGAGGAGAACTTTTCGCCGGTAGCCATGCTTAAGTCTATCTAGATTCTCTTATGTATTTTTGCTCATTTGGATTATGAGGTATGACAGATGGATGTCAAGACAGTTTTCCTTAATGGAAGTCTTGAGGAAAACATCTATATGAAGCAACCAGAGAGATTCATTACAAAGGGAAAAGAGCATCTTGTGTGCAAGCTTAATCGGTCCATTTATGGATTGAAGCAAGCTTCGAGGTCTTGGAACATCCGCTTTGATGAGGTAATCCAGTCTTATGGATTTATTCAAAGTATGGATGAGTCTTGTGTATACAAGAGATGTGACGAAAACGTAGTGGTATTTCTTGTACTATACGTAGATGACATTTTGTTAATTGGCAACAATGTCAAGGTGTTATCGGACGTAAGGGTATGGTTGTCCAAACAGTTTGATATGAAGGACTTGGGAGAAGTAGGACACATCCTTGGGATCAAGGTTATAAGGGATTGCAAGAAAAGGATGTTGTGCTTATCTCAAGCTTCATACATAGACACCATTATGGATCATTTTAGCATGCAAAACTCCAAGAAAGGTTTTCTACCTTTCAGGCTTTTGATAGGCATGTGGAGGGAATGGGAATCAGATGTATGTTTGTTTGAGGACAGCGTAGTCTTTTAGTATAAGTGGGAGATTGTTGGGATGTATACTGAAAAGTCTATCTTTTGTATGAACATCTTTAGTTTTGAATTAAGAATCATATGATCATTGTTTGCATATTTATGGCTATGCATATTGTCTAATACATTACATTGTAGATAACATGGTGTGTAGTGTCACACGGGAGATCATGTTATCAATTTCTTATAAAAGTATAAGTAAAGGCTCACAACCGAGATGGTTTTGGACAACCCATTGGCATTGTTATAGTGTGATTTGGTATTGGTTTGTCTTGACCAGAGAATCACACTAGTACACTTTGTGTGTATTGAGCAGAACCGACTTAGAGGTGATTCGATTTATTGTTGACTACATAATCGAATCGGACCTCAGATATTATGTTGTACATGCTCTTAATCCCGATATAATAACTGGCACATATACTTAGTATTCATTTCTTTGATTTACCAAAGGCCGAGATTTATAGAGTAAATCAATAGGCTCGGTAAGTTGGGAAATGATATTATTTATATGGTGTGTCGTTGATTATAGGAGGAAACCGTGTCTTATATATTAGGATGATGATGTCCCCTTGAGGAGCTCATAAGGTTCATCATGTAAACCCTGCAGGTGGACTTGATCCGCCATGATGATGAGGTTGAGTGGTATTACTCATGGAGTTGGATTTTGATTAATTAATTTTCAATAAATTAATTAATCGACGAACATTCGAGATCTTAAACACGGGAAGATAAATGTACAAATAATATATAGAGCCCATATTAATTTATGGGGGTTGGTGACATAGATCAATGATAATCCTCTAGTGGAATGGATTATCATTAATGGATCGGACTTTATGTGGGCTTGATCCATTGGGTGGCTAAGATCCAACTCCTCCTCATGGTCCCTATTGTAGCCTATTAAAACCTCATGGAGCCTAGATCTAATGATGGAAAACAAAACTCTAGATCCGACGGTGGAGAGTAAATCTCTAGATCCGACGGTTGAGATTAAATCCCTAGATCCGATGGTGGAGATTAAAAGGAGGCTTAAGCCTAACTTTATAAATATGGGCTTAAGGCTTGGGCATGAAAAAGGGATAAGAGAGGTTAGGGTTTTTCTTCCTTTGCTTGGGCGGCAAGGAAGAAGTGGGCGGCTAGGGTTTTTGGAGGTGTCTTGGGCGGCCACAATTAAGGAAGGTTTTCTTCCTCCTTAGGTGTTGCCGACGCCCTTCCTTCTCCTCTCCACCTTGGCCTGCGCTCAACCTATTCCTCTTCTTCTCCTTGGCCGGTGGAAACAAGCGCTAGGGTTGTTCCTTGGAGTTCTTGGCCGGCACTCACATCTCCTTGTTCTTCTCCTTGGCCGGCGTCAAGCACCAAGCTTGGAGCTTGGTGGTCGGTTAAAGGAAGGAGAAGAGTTTTGTTTCATATTCTTCCTTTTGTTCGGAGCGAGCAAAGAAAGGAAGATTGGTGATCTAGGAGGCTTCGACTTTTGGAAGATCGTCGCCCACACGACGTCTAAAAGGAGGAAGGACATACAATAGAAGATCGAGAGGTATAACGCTTGTTTATATTCTTTTGTATTATGT
Organism: Wurfbainia villosa; assembly: GCA_025175895.1. Classification (NCBI taxonomy): domain Eukaryota; kingdom Viridiplantae; phylum Streptophyta; class Magnoliopsida; order Zingiberales; family Zingiberaceae; genus Wurfbainia; species Wurfbainia villosa. The sequence continues at coordinate 26,100,859 of CM046000.1, read as the reverse complement.
ATATAATTGTTTTTCAATTATATGCATGTTGTATGTTTTGTTTTGTGGCTAAATTAACTTGGACCCCGAGTACAAATACAAAAGTCGGCGATCCGTACATCGTCTATTCCGTGGCTAATCGTAGAATTGAGGTTGGTTGCTTGAACACAATTTTGTTCAAGTGACTCCCCTAATCGAAAATCACGACGATGAAATGGTAGCTTGGGTAATCCCTCCTTGTCAAGGATAAATTTTTTTATCCGGGGACGTAGAAGGGATCACCAAGAACAAGCGACCGAGTTGAAGTGGGAAGTGAAGTTTCCTACCTTCATAACAGAAATGATTCAGATAAGTATTGGTGGGGTTGAGGTACTTACTAATGAGGAGGAAGGTTGCTTATTTGGAATAGAGGTGGTTGTTTCTGAAATTTTTCATTTCTTTTGTTTCTTTGCTAGGGTTCTAACAGTGGCCACGTGCATCATGTCCTTTGCAAGATGAGTATATTTTAGTAAACATTTAGAAACATTAGCAAATTAAGTATATAATAAGAAATATTTACCTATGGGATGAACTTTAGTGGATGGAATTGGAGATAACCCATAGGAATATAGTATGGGTTCTTATAGGAGTTCAACAATGTTGTATTGCTTGTTTTTAAGTAGGTGTTCGATTGAGGAAAAGTTGTAGTAAGACTTGATGCCTTTTAGTTCGGGGAGACGGAGAAGGGCAATTCTCCAAGTCAAGGAGAATTATAGAATAGGATCCATGGGGACAAAGAAGTATAAGTCTTTCTAGCCTTTATAGGAAGCAGACGTATCAATAACAAATTGACAATCATGGCATGCAATGAAATAGAAACGCCAGTGTCAGCCATTTTGAGTTGATATAAGCAATGGAAGATATGGGGAGTTTAAGAGATGTTAAGGTGTTTGAAGACAATTAGGGTTTCGACGAGGATTCGAATGAAGTTAGGAGTTAGTTGATTAATGGGGAGACCGTAGAATACCAGAATGTCAAAAAAGGATTTGAGGATAGGAAGACGGAGGCCTCCTTCGAGTTGGCTTATGAAGAGGGTGTTGGTGTCGATTAGGGGTTGGTGAGGTCACTGATGAGAAGCAAGGATCATGACAAAGAAGCCTTTTGGGATGTATTTGGGTTCATGATGAAAGAAAGAGTGGTTGAGAGTTAGTTGGTTGGGGGTGGTTGGTTTCAAACCAAGGAAGGGTGGTAGAGGAAGAGACCATTGAAGGAGGATTCGGTTGTGAAGGTGTCGGGGACGATGGGGGTTAGGTTTTATGAGGAGTAGAGCTGAGTTGTGTTAGCTGAGGAGTGAGGAGGTTCTTTTTAAAAGAAAAAAATGAAGTGAAAATGATAGATGAACGGGCGGAATGTTGTTAAGGAGATTTTTTATATTTTTCTAAGATTTTGTATTTTTTTTCTCAAAAAGAAAGTGAAATTTTCATAAAGTGTATTTCTTTTGCAGGAAGTAGGTGATTTTTTTCATGGCTTTACGCCTAATATAATAGCATAATAACTAGGTAATTACATTCCCTCTGTGAAACTATAATAGCTAGCTTTTGTGGGTAAGTAAATTTTTTTTAAGGCTTTATGCCTAATATAATAGCCTAAGGGTTATGTAATTATACTCCCTCTACGAGACTATAACAGTCCACTATAGTGGCTAAGTAAATTTTTCTAAAGATGTAGAACTTATGATGGGTTCAAAATTTTTTAGCTCAGTCGGTATTGCGTCTGCTTGAGGTTAGTAAAGTATTTTAAGTAGATGCTTGCAAAATTTCATTCGACTTTGCTCTTCAATTTTACTAAAGAGGGAGAACTTATAATGCGTTAGGCATTTTTTTAGCTAAGGTATCATATTGTGTTTTTTGAGTTCAGTGAAGTATTGTCAGTAGCTACTTGCAAAACTTCATTCAACTTTGTTCTTCAGTTTTACTAAAGAGGGGGAACTTATGATGGGTTCGGGATTTTTTAGCTCAGCCGGTATTGTGTCTAGTTGAAATTAGCAAAGTATTTTAAGTAGATTCTTGCAAAACATAATTCGACTTTGCTCTTCAGTTTTACTAAAAAGGGGGAACTTATGATGGGTTCAAGATTTTTTAGCTAATGCATGATATTGTGTTTGCTTGAGTTGAGTGAAGTATTGTTAGTAGCTACTTGCAAAACTTCATTCGACTTTGCTCTTCAGTTTTACTAAAGAGGGGGAACTTATGATGGCTTCAAAATTTTTTAGCTCAGTCGGTATTGTGTTTGCTTAGGTTAGTAAAGTATTTTCAGTAGATTCTTGTAAAACTTATTTCGATTTTGCTCTTCACTTTTACTAAAGAGGGGGAACTTATGATGGGTTCGGAATTTTTTACGTAAGGCATGATATTGTGTTTGCTTGAGTTTAGTGAAGTATTGTTAGTAGCTACTTGCAAAATTTCATTCGACTTTGCTCTTCAGTTTTACTAAAGTGGGGGAACTTATGATGAGTTCAGGATTTTTTACCTAAGGTAAAGTGCCTAGTATGTTTTCATAACGCTTCTTTGTATTTATAGAGCATTTAGTGTATTTGTAGAGTCCAGAGCACTTTGTGTTTGTGCAGAGTATTTTATAGATTTCCCTAGTCATGTATGCAGTTCCCGAGTATCCTATATATTTTTCGAGTTCAATAGGGATGAGCAATCTAGTTGATCCAGAGCTTTGCTACGTAAAGTGTTAATATTGAATAGTATGTGTAGTTCTCGAGCTGCCTATGTATTTCCCAATTGACATGTGTATTTCTCGAGATCAGTAGGGATGGTCAGTGAAATTGGTCCAGAGATCTACTATGTGAAGTGTTAATATTGGGTAGTATGTGAAGTTCCTGAACAACCTATGTATTTCCCGACCGACATGTGTATCTCTTGAGCGCAGTAGGGATGGTCAGTTTAGTTGGTCCAGAGCTCTCCTATGTGAAGTGTTGTAGTTCCCGAGTAGCCTATGTATTTTTCGACCGATATGTGTATTTCTCGAGCTCAGTAGGGATGGTTAGTGTAGTTGGTCAAGAGTTTAGCTATATGAAGTGTTAATATTGTGTAGTATGTGCAATTCTCGAGAAACCTATGTATTTTCGGACCGACATGTGTATTTCTTGAGCTCAGTAGGGATGGTTAGTGTAGTTGGTTCAGAGCTCTGCTATGTGAAGTGTTGTAGCTCCCAAGTAGCCTATGTATTTCCTGATTGACATGTGTATTTCCCGAGCTAAGTAGGGATGATCAGTAGAGTTCGTCCAGAGTTCTGCTATGTGAAGTGTTAATATTGAGTAGTATATACAGTTCCCCAGCAGCCTATGTATTTCCCGAGCTAAGTAGGAATCATCAGTGGAGTTGGTCAAGATCTCTACTATGTGAAGTGTTAATATTGAGTAGTATGTACAGTTCTCGAGCAGCCTATGTATTTCCCGACTGACATGTGTATTTCCCGATCATAGTAGGGATAGGTAGTGTAGTTGATCCAAGGCTTAATTTTATGATGTGTTAGTATTGAGCAGTATGTGTATTTCTCAAGCAATATGTGTATTTCCCAAGCATCTTATGAATCTCCCTACCAACATGTGTGTTTTATGAGCATCTTGTCTGTTTTCTGAGTTTCATGTGGACTTCTTTAATTTAATAAGGGGAAATGTCGGAGATGTTCTGGAGTCTGATAAGATAGGATGCTAAGGGTTTTTTTTAATAAAATGTATTTTTATTGTTATTTGTTATAAATTTATAAATGGTTTATTTTTTAGGAATTTAATAAGGAAGGAGGGACACATGGACGACAGGAAAGAAGTTATTTTGAAAAAAAGCGGGAAAAGAGGTTGCATCTCAACGGACTTGTAGGGATATTAAAGTAAATTCATCTCGGAGTAAGGCGGTACAAATTGCCTATAAAAGGAGCAGAGACAGTGGAAAGAGGGGATGATTCTTTCTTCTCTATTCAGTACACCAAGATCTTTTCTCCTTTCTTCTTCATTCTATTATTCAACTTTCTTGATTTTGACTTGAGTGTCAGATGTGTGCAAATCATATAGGATTTTAGGAGTAGTTTTAGCACACATCTCATTGCATTTTATACTAGTTTCATGCATATTCTTCCTTGTTACGCATTCATTTACTATTTCCTAGTTTGGAGATTTGCTTTTGTTGTTTTTATGTGTAGGACGACATTTCAAAGGTAAATCGGCACATAATTGGAGGCCAAGGAATGTAAGCATGCTCTGGGAGTGTTCCCCAAAACATGGGAATGCTTCGGATCAAAAGACGACGATTACATGAAGCTCCATAGGAAGACACGGTCGTCCGTGTGAATCTCACACAGTCGTGCCTAATCCCCATTCCAGAATCAGAGCATGATTTCCAGCATGCTACATGGCCAGTCATGTGGCATCAGCCTAACTTAATGCAAATCAAGGTTTCACGGGAATTTAAGGAAAGCCAGATTCACTCCTATAAGGGGGAAGGCATGTCCAGACCCTAGGGGAGGCCCGACGGCTGAGATGGCAAGACGGTGCCCTAAGAAGCACCAGAAGCTCACAACGGGAAGAGAGGAAGTGGCTCGAAGACCCGAATCAATGCTCCAATGCCTTAGAGAATAACCAAGACACAACGTCGGATTGAATAGAGAGTACTACCTTTATTATTAACTCTATTTGCATTGTAATGATTTACATTAAGATATCTTGTGTTTATTCTCCTTCATTCATTGAGTAGATACTTCGATTTTAGGATTATGGAGTAGCTTGTGTATGTTGGATATGCTAGTTTAAATGTTTATTCATTGCTTTTGAATATATTTACAATTAATGCTATTGATATTCGTGAAAGTTGTGTCTTGCTTCTATTTCTACTGCACATAGTCGATACAAGGGTGGAAATCCTTTGTATCGAAATCTAGGAGAACCAAGGAGGAACCTTGAGGTCATCCTCCCTCCCATAACCATAGAAAATAGAATATGAAAGAGTAGGATATGAAATATGATCCATCTCTTCATAGGGATTAATAGGACATCCTCGTGCCCCAAGAACCTGTTCTAGCAGAAGGCCCAAAGTAGGAGACATAAACTCTAGAAGGGTTGAGGGACTCCAATGACAGGGGGCTCCCAAAGATATCAACATCTTGATCTCTGATGATTTGAAAGGGAAACTTGGTTAGTAAATATTTAATTCTCGGTAAAAGCAAAAGTTCAGTGGGATAACACACGATGATCCTCCCATAAGACCACAACTAGAGATCCTAAGAGCATTAAATTGATAGCATATTCAACAATGCACAAGTGAAACCGAAACCCTAGAATCTTTTAAGGAACTTTGAGCCCACCTTAACTTACATACTTGACTCGCAAGAGATTTACTCCGAACAAACAGAATTCATTGGAAAAATTGTACTCGAATCACAATCTCTGTTGGATCGATTCATAAATTATTACTTGATGACAACCATGCACTTGCGGGCGTTGAGTGCGAGCATGTGCTTCGAATCCTTGGCGATTTCGGCCAGAGATTTGGGGGCGGGCTTGCGTGCATCAAGTTTTTAGCACCATTGCTGGGGACTATAGATTCGATATCGGATCAAAAGTAGATACTTTGGATTGGACCTAGATTAGGTTTTCTTTCTAGTTTTGTATTATTTAAGTTTTCATTATCTATATTCAGTTCAGATTAAATTTTATTAGCCATATTTCATTTATCCTTAATTAAGTTTTTAGGTTTACTCTATTTGGTTCATTACTTTTAGGTTATTTGATTTCCTCTCAATAAGTAGCATATACACTCTTGATTTCACAGCTTGGTTCATCGTATGGATAGACACTTAAGATCAAAAAATTTGCTTCTGATTGACTTAGAAATAGACAGAACCTTTCATCGAAGAAGAGTCGAACAAAGAGATATGGAGGAACATGATGCTCCTTTGGCAAACAGGTAGGCATCCTCTATGAGATTATGCAGCTCAAAGTTCTAGAGGATATAAACCTTGTATAGCTAGACCATCCATCACAACCAATAATTTTGAACTTAAGCTTACACTCATCCACATGATCCAGAAGAGCCAATTCGGAAAAGCTACAACTGAAGACCTTAACCGACACCTAAAGACGTTCTTAGAAATCTGCTCAACATTGAAATTCAATGGAGTACCCACAAATGTGATCCGTCTGAGCCTATTCCCATTCTCACTGAGGAACAAGGCAAAGATGTGCTTTCACTCCTTGCCTTTAGGAAGCATCACCACATGGGAGCAGTGTGAGCAGCAATTTATGAATAAATTCTTTCCACTGAGTAATATAGCTCACAAGCACCACCTGATCACTAGGTTCTGCCAGAAGGAAGGAGAGTCCCTTTTCGAAGCCTGGGATCACTACAAAGGGTTACTTTATCAATGTCTCCAATAGGGTTTCGAGAGGTGGTTGGTGATCGGCATATTCTATAATGGGATAACGTATGCCACAAATGTTTTCCTAGATTCTGTTGCAGGAGGAGCTTTAATGAACAAGACTATTGAGGAAGCAGAATAACTGATTGAAGAGGTGGCCCAGAACCACCAGCAATGGACTTCCGAATGTAGTCACCCAGCACCTGTAGCCAGAAGATATGTTGTTAACTCCATTGATCATCTAGTGGCAAGAATGGATGCACTAAGCAGACGGTTTGACTCCCTAACCCCTGCTTCTATATGTGTGGCCAATTCCTTTAGTGATGGAGTAACAACATACCAAGTAGATTACTGTGGAGGGTAGAGCAGCTTTGAAGAGCAGGTTTAGCATGTAGATACGGTAGGCGAGTATAATCAGAGGCTCAACAATCCATATTCGAGCACGTACAATCCCGGATTGAGGAACCGGCTGAACTTTTCATATAAGAATAATTCGGGAAATTTTCAATAGTCAAGAGGGTATGAACAATAGGGCAGTGGGTAGAAGCAATTGCCTAAATCCCGACTTGAGCAGATGATGGAAAACTTCATTCAAACGCAACAATAGGTGAACACTGAATTCGAACGGTGGCATTCCCAGATAGAAATGATACTAGAAGAATTCAAATCATCTATGATCGACCTCGCTAGCCAAAAAAAGAAGTTGGAGATTCAGATAGCATAGATCGCCAGCCAGTATGCTAGCACACCAGGTTGATTACCGAGAAAGTCTTAAGATAATCCAATGGAGCAATACAAGGCAGTGACATTACGGAGTGGGAGGATTATGAAGGAATTGTCAAGCAGATTAGTTGCCAAGCCGGAACAAGGCTCATAGGTAAAAGAATCTCTTGAGGAGACCATGAGGGAAGAAGTCGAAAATATGGAGCATGAACCTGCCACAAGGACTCAACCACCTGTGACAATATCGTTTCCACAGCAGCTATCCAACGCAAAGAGTGATGCTGAGTTTGGAAAATTCTTAAACATGTTGAAATAAATCTCAATGTAGGTACCGATACTCGAAGCTTTGCACCACATTCCCCAATTTGCAAAGTTTATGAAAGATATTTTGGCACATCGAAGAAAGGTCGAGTGGTCAGAGATAGTGGCCCTTAGAGAGGAATCTAGTGCTTATCTCCAAAATAGGACCACTCAGAAACTAAAAGATCCAGGGAGTTTCTATATTTTGTGTAATATAAGGACAACCATGATTAGTAAGGCATTTATGGCTTAGGCACCAGTGTGAGCTTGATGCCATATGCATTATGCAAAAAACTAGGGCTAGGGAATTTAAAGTAGACCACTATGACGTTATAGCTTGCTGACCACTCGTACCGATACCCACTAAGAATTCTAGAAGATGTTCTTGTCATGGTGAGGAATTTTACACTTCCCACAAATTTTGTAGTCTTGAAATGAAAGAAGACACAAAAATCCTTATAATTCTAGGATAACCATTTTTAGCCACAACAGGAATGGCCATCGACGTAAAGAATCATAAGCTGACGCTGACAATGGGAGACAATAGTTTAGAGTTCAACCTTTCTAGAGTGGGCTTGGAACCCATATTGGGTAAGTATATAATTCCTGCAAGGGCTAAGGCATAGAGCAAAAGTAAAAATTTTGACGTTAACAATTGGAAGTTCACGAAACCACAGGAGCCAAGCTGAAGCATAAGAGTATGGTCAAGCTAAAAACCTTAAACAAGCGCTTCTTGGGAGGCAATCCAAATTTAACTTTTTTAGTCTTTTTGGCATTCATGCATGCTAGGGTTAGGTATAAATTTTTGTCCATTAGAACCTTTACAAGTGTTTTAGGGTCAAATAGAGCTTGCTAGGTAGAAGGAAGGTCTCTTTTTAGAGCCCCAGAAGGAACCACGAGTGGCCATGTGGATTCCACATGGATGTGCCCAATGGGCAGAAGAGCACACGGCAGGGCGTGTGGAAAGTCTCGGATCGTGTTGCACTCTAGGAATAATCTAGAGTCACACATGTTCAACCGAGTTAATTCCACATGATTGTTCCAATTTCCAAACTTCTTCCAAGCGTGTAGGTTAGAGCCTAACACGGTCGGCTATATGGATTCCACACTGCCATGTAGTGACCCATTAAAAGGGTATAAGCCATGTAATTTGCCTTAAATCAGCCATGTGACTCAAATCTCTTGCCCTAGCCCGTGCGAAATCATCTTCTCCAACCTCCATGGACCAAGGACCCTCTCCAACCTCCAAGAAGCCTTCAAGAAGCGACACTGAAGAGGACAAAGCATGCGGCAATAAAGGATGCCCCTTCAAGGTCATGGTCGAGGGGAAGAAACGCCTGCCAGGAACCGAAGGAAGGTAACACTCCTTTGGGCATAATATTTTGTGATGATGCACATAGGAGTATATTTAACATGCTTTCTTCTCGCAAAATTACTGCTACACACTATTTAGATGTTCCCTTATTAGAACCCCAAGCTTGTTTGGGAATGTGCAAGGTATATTTGCAAAAGTAGGTTGGGAAGAGATTATAGAAGTGAGATGCCTAACTTACCCTAGGGTAGTCTAAGAATTCTTGAGCTCGGTGGATGTGGAGATCCTTTTGGGAAAGGATAGTGAATAGGGCAATATTACCTATAGGTTATTTAACATTGAGCATGAGTGGACCCTAACCCAATGGAACCTCTATTTTGGACTACCTAGTGGGGGAGAAAGGAGAAACCCTAATGAATTTAATGCTAGATTATTTTGATTTGAATTGACAGGGGAAAACACATATGACCCCTCAAGAGCCAAAGCTTCCCGACTTCGAAACCCTATTTTTAGATATATTCATCGAGTCAAGGCAAGTACCATTTTTGGTAGGGGGAGAACGATGGGATCATGAGGTTGAGTGAACTTATTTGCCTATGGGACATGCTGCAAGATAGAAATACTATTGATATATGGTCCTATTTCATTAGGCATCTAGTTAAGGTAGGGAAAGCACGCAAGGGAGAGATTATTTTAGGGGGTTTATTGACCCACATTTGCGATATGATGGGGTACGATTGTGAAGGATTGGATAGGGTAGAAGGGAGCCCTAGTGTAGATTTAGGGGTGTGCATGGCTATGAGGATGATAGTTAGAGAAGGATATTCATTTTGTTTTGTAAGGAATAATTTTTCACTCCTTTGTCTCCCTGACACCAATTGTACCACGATCACCAACCGTGCCAATTGGCGGTTGGATCTGATATTCCAGTCCCCACCACACGTAGGGGGTCCACTCATGCACCCCTTTCACCTCCTGCCCATCACTTACCTATAGACCCACCTATGTATAGGATCCCATCTAGTCCACACTACAATCCTACACCTGCACAACCTTCTTTTTCTACTTTTGGGCAGGATGTAGGTACATCAGCCTGTGATTTCTCCGAGTTTCGATCATGCCTCGACGACATTTACGCCGAGCAGGAGACACATGGGCAGCGATGGGAGGAGCATAGGACCTACATGCAAGCAGATTTTTAGGTCCTCCGAGAGTATTTCCAAAGGGCCGAGGAGTTTACAAGCCAGGCCCAACACTATTTCCAGGAGGAGGCTGCCTACCGTCCGGAGGTTTGGGAGATCATGTGCGATACACGATCACAGTGGGCCAGGCAGGAAGAGCATCGAGTAGTCGCTGCATCCACCAGTTCCCAGGTTGGCCACATGTACATGTGGCACCAACGGCTAAGTACCCAATTCTCCTAGGAGCCCTACATGTCGAGACTGCCAGACTTCCCACCTTGACCGCCATGCAAGAGGTATGGTTTCATTTAATTTTGGGGGAGACCCAAGTTTTGATAAGGTCTTCTGCTAGTGTTAGATTTTCTTGACATCTAGGTTTAGTTTTAGATTATTTTCATTTATTTGTTCATGTATATAGTGTTTAGGTTCCTTTTAATGTTTAGTTGTTGGTCACTTTAAGCTACCTCAGTGATGCTTTCAAAATCTTTACGATATGTTTCCATATCATAGATAGTTTAACTTCATTTATCTTGTGGTGCTTTATTTTTGGATGCTTTGATGGATGTTCTAGATTTTCACTTGTTAGCTTTTATTTTTCACCTACACTCATCGAATATTCTGAAAGGGAGAATTTTGTACATACATAGTTATGATTCATCCCAGTAGACTAGTACTTTGGAATCCATAGATGACTCTAGATTTAGCATTTTAGTTACTGGAGATGCTCAGATTGTGTAAACCCATTCGAAAAATCAGAATGCTAGTAAGAATGATAAAATAAAATAAAATAAAAAGGGGAAAAAAAGAAGAAAAAAAATGAGTGTTAAAAAAATAGTTGTCGTGGGTGGAAATGGCTAGGTGCCCCTTTGAGATTGAGTTAGGTTACTGAGGAAACACCTACCAATTTCTCTCAATATCGAGCACGCATTTGAGACTTTATACTAATTATAGGGAACAACCCTCACTTAGGGAAGGTAAGTGCCTAAAAGCCGAAGACCCTAGGAAAGTTATAGGATGACGACTTAACTCACCATGGAATGTGTATCCCTTAGGAAATTCTCTCAGCACATGCACGAAAAGCTAACATAGCGAACTTTTAAAACATATCTATTTGCTTAGATTGAAAATACCACTTGATAATTTTAGTTAACCTACTAAGTATGGGAACAATGCTTTTAAATTTCATGGCACTGTGGTTTGCTTAAGGATAAGAAAAGAACTAAGTCTGGGAATTTGATGTATGCAAATCATATAAGATTTTTGGAGTAGTTTTAGGATAGATCTCATTGCATTTTATACGTGTTTCACATTCATTTACAATTGCTTTTGGTATTTTTATGTGTAGGACGGCGTTTCGGAGGTAAATTGGCACATAATTGGAGCCAAAGGAAGGCAAGCAAGCTCTGTCCATGTTCCCTAAAACACACGCATGGTTCGGATCTAAAGACGATGATCACATGAAGCTCAAGAGGAAGACATGGCCGACCGTGTGAATATTACACGGTCGTGCCTAATCCTGATGCTAGAATCAAAGCATGATTCCAAGCATGCCACACGGTTGGCAATGTGGATTCCACATGACCATGTGGAGTCAAATCAACTTAATGCAAATCAGGGTTTCATGGGAATTTAAGGAAAGTTGGCTTCACTCCTATAAAGGGGAAGGCACGCCCAAACCCTAGGGGAGGCCCGATGGGTGGGATGGAAAGACAGTGCCCTAAGAGGCATCGGAGGCTCGCAACGGGGAGAGAGGAAGCGACTCGAAGACCCGAATCAATGCTTCAATGCCTTGGAGAATGACCAAGACACAACATCGGATTGAGCAAAGAGGACTACCTTTATTTTTAACTCTATTTGCATTGTAATGATTTACATTAAGATGTCTTATTTTTATTCTCCTTCATTCATAGAGTAGATACTTCGATTCTAGGATTAGGGAGTAGCTTGTGTATGTTGGATATGCTAGTTTAAATGTTTATTCATTGCTTTTGAATATATTTGCAATTTATGTTGTTGAGATTCGTGAAAGTTGTGTCTTGCTTCTATTTCTACTGCATATAGTCGACACAAGGGTGGAAAGCCTTTGTATCGAAATATAGGTGAACCAAGGAGGAACCTCGCGGTCATTCTCCCTCCCATAATCGTAGAAAATAGAATATGAAAGAGTTGGATATGAAATATGATACATATCTTAATAGGTATTAATAGGACATCCTCGTGCCCCAAGAACCCCTTCTAGCAGAAGGTCCAAAGTAGGAGACATCAACTCTAGAAGGGTTGAGGGACCCCAGTGACAGGGGGCTCCCAAATATATCAACCCCCTTAGCTCTGACGATTCAAAAGGGAAACTTGATTATGAATAGGTAGTTCCCGGTAGAAGCAAAAGTTCATTGGAATAACACACGATGATCCTCCCAAAAGACCACAACTATAGATCCTAGGAGCATTAAATTGATAGCATATTCAATGTTGGATCGAAGTGGATCTCTAGAAGGGGGTGTATTGCAATAGAAAACTTTTCTTCATTTCGTTCGTTAAAACAATTAAACGCAGTTGAAAATAAATGCAAAGTAAATGAGACAAGAGAATTTTACTTGGTTCGTAGCCTTCGGCTACTACTCCAAGGCCCTAGTGGTCCTTGACCACGTACGGAGGGTAAAACACTAAAGAACTCCTCCTCGTTAGAGGTAGGAGTTAATCGATACAAAAAGTCAAAAGCTTGAGGTAGAGGGACACTCCCCCTCTCCTCGTTATGATAAAAACTCCGAAAAAGTAAAGCAATAAACTGAAATAAAACTTATACCGACGTAACAAAATAAAAGCAATTTAAACCTAGACGTCGGAGAAGAAGCACTTCGTTGTCGGAGAGTTGTAGCTTTGCAGAGGCTTTTTGAAGCTTAAAATTGATGATGAAACCCTAGGATAGGCCCTCCTTTTATTGCCTTTGAGCCCCTTTTCGAGAGGAACTATAGCCAATCACAATTGAGCACCACTCCCCTTGAAATGAGGTGACAAGCCTTGACTCCTGGAAGATGATCCTTGACCATCAATCGACTGATGGCAGCATCAGTCAAATGATGACCGCAGACAGTCGACTGATTTACAGCAGTCGAGTCCTCCAAGCTGGTAGTCGACTGATGCTAGCTGAAATGACAAGTTAGCTGAACAATAACATTATTTCGATGGCCTCCGACCATCCGATCTCAACCTAGACCATCGATGGGATGTCTTGGGTCGGATCTACTCTTAAGTCTATCCCCATAAAGAGGATATGACCTCACTTACACTCGCACACACACGAGCTTACCTCGATACTTACTGTGTCGCTTTGGCTTCTAGCCTTCCACTCGATTCCTTCGGCTCCCTCCGAAGTCACTCGAGTGTCGCCCGACCACCGTGGCTTCCTCCGGGTGTCGCTAGCCTTAGGCTCCAGCTATAGCAATTTTTTGCACACTCAATTCAGCTCGTGAGATAACGAGATGAGCTTAACTTTGTATTGTTTGCTATAATCAAAACTCAGGTTCGACTTAGGTGCCTACTGCACCAACAATCTCCTCCTTTGTGATTTATGGTAAACCCACATACAAAGTTAAGAAAATAGCATGCATGAAGAATAATAATGTGCATGAGAAACAATAATAATAAAGATTAGTAGGAGTAGTAAGGATTTTCTTCAAGTACTCCCCCTTGACCGAGGGTGAGTCTTGAAGAAAGACCTTACTCCTCCCCCTTGAGGGTTGCTATTTAGAAAGAGTTTAAGTAATTAACATTACTTAAAGTTGGCCTTAGTAAAGCGTTTAAGTTAAGAGGACTTCTTAACTTGACCCTTTCTCCCCCTTAAGTAAAACATTAACGTTTACTTCCTTTTTGTTAAGAATAAGTTTTTAAGTTAAGAATTCTCTTAACTTAGCCTTTACTTCCTTTTAGTTAACAAAAATGAGTTAAGTGAATTTTCAAGTTATGTAAATTTTCAAAACTTAAAGTTAAGTAAACATTTACTTAACTTTTGGCCATGTGAAAATATGAAGTGAGTTAAGTTATCAAAAAAATTTTTGATCCATTAACTTTGGCCTTTTTCTCCCCCTTTTTCCATATATCGAAAAGAGTGGGGGTGTGTGAAAGACAAAAATAAGTATTAAATTTAAAGTCCAAGCATGTTCCATATTATTTTGAAAATAATATACTGAAAATAAGCTCATCTATAAAATGTTCGACTCATATTTGGCTTGATTGATATGAAAGATCAACCAGTCCTAGTCAGAGTCGGTTAGTATGTATGATTATACTCCGTGGTTCATGGCAATGCACTAGCTCTACATCTGGAACAAGGAGTAAGGTCCTAACATCTCACGCTCATCTACGTGGCTAAGTACACAAACACATTAGTCCTATGTGTTGTGAGATGTATTGGCTCCTTAAATCTATAGGTGCATGATATCTAAGGTATGTCCTATGCTAGTTCCATGAAAATGAAAAGTAAGAAAATATAATTTGTAAGTTCCTATTCTACTACGCACATGCCCAATTTTCATCTTAATAGACTAAATTTAGCTTCGGGTAGGGGTTTAGTAAATAGGTCTACCAAATTAGACTTCGATTCGACGTATTCGAGTTGTATGGCTTCGTTGGCCACATGTTCTCAAATGAAATGGTGTTTGACATCTATATGTTTGGTCGTAGAGTGACATATCGGATTCTTAGTAAGGTTAATTCAACTAATGTTATCTACGTGAAGTTTAGTGTTTGTAAAGTCTAACTAAAAGTCACAGAGAGTGTGCTTCATTCAAAGAAGCTGAGTGACACACTCATCCATCGCGATGTATTTGGCTTCGGTGGTAGATAAGGCAACAAAGTGTTGCTTCCTATTGCACCAACTTACTAGACTCAAGCCGAGAAGTTGACAACAACCACTCGTACTCTTTCTATCGAGCTTACTACCAGCATAGTCTAAATCAGAGTAGTCGGTTAGTTCGAACTCGGTAGATCTAGGGTACCAAATACCGACTTTAAGTGTACCCTTTAGATATCTAAGGATATGCTTGACTATAGTTAGGTGAGACTCCTTGGCATAGGTTTGGAACCTTGCGCACATACTTACTGCAAATAGGATATCAGGTCGGCTCGCAGTTAAGTAAAAGAGACTCCCTATTATGCTCCTATAGTATTTTAAATCAATTGAATTTCCGATTACATCTTCTTCTATATTCACATTAGTTGCCTTTGGGGTATTAATAATTTTAGCGTCTTGCATTCCAAAGCGTTTAATTAATTCCCTAGTATATTTGCGTTGATATAGGTATATTCCATCTTTGGTTTGTTTAATTTGTAGACCTAAGAAGAAACACAACTCGCCTACTAAATTCATTTCAAATTCACTTTCCATAAGTGAAATGAACTCATTCAGTAGGATCGAGTTGGTGGTTCCGAAAATAATATTATCTATGTAGATTTGGCCTATGAATATGTCTTTACCTAAGGTTTTTACGAAAAGAGTTGGGTCAACTACACCCTGGTTAAATCCTTTGGACTTAAGATACACCGAAAGTCTCTCGTACCAAGCTCGAGGAGCTTGTTTAAGTCCATAGAGGGCTTTCTTTAACCTAAGGATATGGTCGGGTTTATCTAAACTTTCAAAACCGGGGGGTTGACTAACATAAACCTCTTCTTTAATGTATCCATTCAAGAACGCTGATTTCACATCCATTTGAAACAACTTAAATCCTCGATGTGCAGCATACACTAATAGCATTCGAATTGACTCTAATCTAGCTACTGGGGCATAGGTCTCGTCGTAATCTAAACCTTCGACTTGACTAAACCCTTTAGCGACTAGTCTAGCTTTATTTCTAACTACTTCACCTTTATCATCAAGTTTATTTCTAAACACCCACCTTGTTCCAACGATTGTTTTATCTTTAGGTGGTGGTACTAATTCCCATACTTCATTCCTAGTGAATTGATCCATCTCTTCTTGCATTGCAATAATCCAATCGGGATCAAGAAGAGCTTGGTCAATAGTTTTGGGTTCAATTTTAGAAATCAAGGAGATTTGACTAAGGTTTCTGTATGAGGCTCTAGTTCGAACTCCTATACTTGGATCACCTATCACTTGGTCAATAGGATGATTCGTTTGAGTCCTAGTTGGATTTGGGTTTGAGTCCACCACTTGGACAATAGGATGACTCGTTTGAGTTCTAGTTTGGTTAGAGTCATCTATCACTTGGTCGATAGGCTGACTTGGTTGACTTAGGTTGGATTACCACTATACTTGATCTCCGGATCGGAGTTGAGTCTGGTATGAATCGGCTCGCTAATTGGGGTTGCCGGGGGATTTGTAGGTTCATGTCTTTCATCAAATACTACATTGATAGTTTCCTCGACTCTAAGGGTGTCATGATTATATACTCTATACGCTCTACTTGTAGTCGAGTATCCTAGAAAGATTCCGGTCGTGGTTTTGGATGTAAATTTCCCTAGGTAATCCTTAGTGTTTAGGATATGTACCTTACACCCAAATACCCTAAAGTACTTGATGTTAGGTATTTTATCGTGATAAATCTTGTATGAGGTCTTAAGGTGCCTCTTTACCATAAGGATCCTATTTTGAACATAGCATGCCGTACTCACAGCTTCCGCCCAAAATCTATCGGGTAGGTTATACTCGTTTAACATTGTCCTAGGGGCTTATTGTAGGGTTCTATTCTTACGTTCTACTAGGCCATTCTGTTGTGGGGTTCTAGGACAAGAGAACTCATGGTGGTATCCATTTAGGTTACAGAATTCTGTAAACCTGTGGTTCTCGAATTCACCACCATGATTAGTCCTAAGTCTTTTGATTTTAATGCTTTGTTGATTTTCTATTAGTTTAAATAGGTTGATTAATTGATCTAGGGTGTCACTTTTGTATTTGATGAACCTAACCCAAGTAAATCTAGAGTAGTCATCAATTATGACTAAGCAGAATTTACTTTGTTGGTGCAGTAGGCACCTAAGTCGAACCTGAGTTTTGATTATAGCAAGCGATACAAAGTTAAGCTCATGTCATTATCTCACGAGCTGAATCGAGCGTGCAAAAAATTACTATAGCTAGAGCTGAAGGCTAGCAACACCCGGAGGAAGCCGTGGTTGTCGGGCGACACTCGGGTGACTTCGGAGGGAGCTGAAGGAATCGGGTGGAAGGCCAGAAGCAAAAGTGACACAGTAAGTATTGAGGTAAGCTCGTGTGTGTGTGTGAGCGTAAGTGAGGTCGTATCCTCTTTACGGGGATGATCTTAAGCGTAGATCCAACCAAAGACATCCTTTAGATGGTCTAGGTCGAGATCGGACTGTCGACGACTATTGAAATTATGTTTTTGTTGAGCTAACTTTGACTTGCAGCAAGCATCAGTCGACTGCCATCTTGGAGGACTCGACTGTCGTCAATCAATCGACTGCCGGAGGTTAGCACTCGACTGATGCTGCCATCAGTCGACTGATGATGGCCATCAGTCGACTGATGGTCAAAGGATCAGCTTCGAGGAGTCAAGGCTTATCACCAAATTTCAAGGGGAGTGGTGCTCAAATATGATTGGCTAGGGTTCCTCTCGAAAAGGGGCTCAAAGGCTATAAAAGTGTTGGAATGTATACTGAAAGCCTATCTCTTTTTGTATGAACATTTTATTTTGGAATAAGAATCACATGATCATTATTTGCACTTTATATATTTATTATATGTGTGTGCATATAGTCTAATATTTTACATTGTAGATAACATGGTGCTTGGTGTGGCACAGAATATCATGTTATCAGTCCCTTGTAAAATATAAGTAGAGGCTCAGAACCAAGATGGTTTTGGACAAACCATTGGCATGGTTGTAGTATAGCTTGGTATTGTTTTGTCTTGAACATAGAGTTACACTAGTACACTTAGGTGTATTGAGCAGGACCGACATAGAGGTGATTCAATTAATTGCTGACTACATAATTGAATCGGACGTCGGATATTATGTTGTACATGCTCTTAATCCCAATATAATAATGGGCACATGTACTTAGTATTTATTTCTTTGATTTACCAGAGGGTGAGATTTAGATGGATTAAATCAATATGCTCGGTAAGTTGGGAAATAATATTATTTACATGGTGTGTCGTTGATTATAGGAGGAAATCGTGTCCTATATACTAGGTTGATGATGTCCCCTTGAGGAGCTCATAAGGTTCATCATGTAAACCCAGCTGGTTGACTTAGTCAACATGATGATAAGGTTGAGTGGTACTACTCGAGGAATTAGATGTTAATTAATTGATGGTCAGTAAATCAATTAATTGACGGACATTCGATATCTTAAACACGGGGAGATGAATGTACAAATAGTATATGGAGCCTATATTAATTTATGAGGGTTGGTGAGGTAGTTCAATGATGATCCTCTAGTGGAATGGAACATCATTGATGGATCAAGTTTGTGTGGTTCCGATCCATCGGGTGGCCAAGATCCAACTCCTCCTCATGGTCCCTATCGTAGCCTAATATAATCCTAAAGAAGTCTAGATCCAAGGATGTAAAACAAAACTCTAGAACCAACGGTTGGGATTAAATCCCTAGATCCGATGGTTGGGATGAAACCCTAGAACCAACGGTTGGGATTAAATCCCTAGATCCGATGGTTAGGATGAAACCCTAAAATCGACGGTTGGGATAAAAACCTAGATTCGACGGTTGGGATGAAATCCTAGATCCGACGGTTGGGATAAAACCCTAGATCCGACGGTGGAGATTAAATCCCTAGATCCGACGGTGGAGATTAAAGGAGGCTTAGGCCCAACTCTATATATAGATGGCTAAGGCTTGGGTGGCAAGATATAGATTGGAAATTAGGGTTTGGCTCATCTGAAAGTGGGCAGCAACAAACCCTAGAGGAGTTAGGGTTTTGGGCGGCTAGAAGTGGGTGGCAAGCTTGTTCTCCCTAGGGTTTTAGTTGGCGCACCTCATCCTATTCTCATCCATTGCTGGTGTTCATCTCTTCCTCCTCCTTTGCTCATTGGTGGCCGGAGGTTCTCTAACTCCTTGGTGGCCGGCACTTCTCCAACCTCTAGGTGGCCGGCGGCAACACTTCAACAAGTTGGCCGGCGCTCATCCACTCGTTCCTTGGCCGGCGGTTGCATCAAACTCCCTTGCTTGGTGGCCGGTTCTAGAAAGGAAAGGTTTTGTTGGTTCTTCTCTTTGTTCGCAACGGACAAGGAAGGGAAGAACGCGATCTAGAAGGCTTCTACTCGTGGAGGATCTTCACCCACACGTCGTCCACAAGGAGGATAGGACATACGGTAGAAGATCGTGAGGTATAAAAGTTTTACAACTTTATATTCTCATCTAAGCATGTTCTTTTATGTGTTGATTATACAAGTGTGCATTAGTATATATTTTGTATAATCATGGACCCCGAAGACAAACACAAAAACCGGCGATCCGTCCGTCGTCTCTTCCGCGGCTAACCAACTATAAGAGTTGTGTTGCTTGAACAACTAGTTTGTTCAAGTGATCACTCAAGTTGTTAGCACGACGATGAATTGGTTGTGCTAAGGAAACTCATCCCATCCAGATTAATTCTTTCATTAGTAAAAATTTTAATCCAGGGACATGGGAGCCAATGAGTCTCCGAAGCAACTCCCTACAAGTGGTATCAGAGCCACGATTTCTGGTTTTGTGTGTTTTGGATTCGGTTACTTTCATGCACATATCATATATTGAGTATGCCGGATAATAGTAGGATGTGCGTAGGCTAACTTTTTGGTTGCAGGCATAAGATCCGACTATTATGGCTATTTGGTTGTATGTGATTGGTTTGTGTGTGATTGTATGTATATTATTTGAATCCTCGGGGTTGACGAGGCTAGATTAGTATTTAATTTTTGTAATTAAATATGGCATTGTTTAGCCGTTCATTTTAGTTTACTTTCGATCTAGATTATTTGTACACTCCTTCGTGGAGTATAGGATCGATGGATGTAAATTAAAATGATATATCTCAGCTCGGATCTCTTTGGTGACTTGCGCACGGGAAAAGGTGGAGCGGACGAGGTGGCGACACGACGGGATGCGTATTGGAGAACAATGCCATAATAGTTGGAAAAATTCTGTTTTTTCCATATTTATTGCTTATTTGTTTTATATGCATGTTGTGTATGCTTTAAAATTCCTTGATTTCAATTTACTATGTGGGAGAGGGATATTTTAATTAATTCCCGCGGCCTCCATTACAATTTGACGTGTGATGCAACAAACTTGCGCGTTGGCTCTGAGTGTCTTCCTCTCCATTGGATGGGTTTGTTTGCGGATCACTAGGTCAAATAATGGTTATAGGAAATTATTTAGGAGCGTGTGTACTTCCCCATCGGTAAGGCACATAATCCGAAATAATTCCCTTAGTATCGTGTAATGGTGCACACTTAGATGCAAATAAAAGTATCCTCCCCATCGGAGTCACTTCTTTTATTTGTAGGGCTAAAGAGGAACCAACTATTAATTTTATTTGTCAAAAAGTAAGGTTGACAAGATAATAAAATTAATGGGTAAAACCTCCTCTTACAAATGTAGAATTCGTATATGTCCACACTATCGTGGCATGCGATATTCTTGGTGTTTTGAGGTGTTGGTTGATTTCGGGATTTTATTGTTTTGACGAATCAATAATATTTGAAATCTAATATTTTGATCATTGTGATTTTTAGGATTTTCAAATGGCTTTCAACCCACTTGTTGTGATTTTAAAAGAAAATAAGCTTACTGGACCAAACTACATTGATTGGAAAAGAAATCTGGATATTTTCTTAACTGCGGAGGAGTACAAATTTGTACTCTTCGAGGTCTGTCCTCCTAAGCCCTCCAATGACTCTTATGAAAAGGAGAAAGAACGTTATAAGAAATGGGTCAAGGCAGATGAGATGGCGCGGTGTTACATTTTGGCATCTATGTCAAATGTGCTGCAACATCAGCATCAGGCCATAGCCACAGCTTATGACACGATGTTCAATCTCAAGGAACTTTTCGGACATCAGAGTAGGGCGGCTAGACAAGAGGCGATGAGAAACTTGATGACGACCACCATGATCGAGGGAACACTCGTTAGGGATCATGTTCTCAAGATGATGGCTCATCTTAATGAGATGGAAGTCCTCGGAGCTGAGATCGATGGGGAAACCCAGGTCGATATCATTCTCCAGTCTCTACCTAGGAGTTTTAAGTAGTTCCGCCTCAATTACAACATGAACAAGAGGTTGTATTCATTGGCGGAGCTTCTGACAGAACTCCAGCCGGCAGAGGGGCTTTTTCGTCAAAGTGCTCAAGTCATGGTCGCTCAGAAGGTTTCTTCCTCTAAACCGAAAGGTAAGAAGAAGAAGAAGCAAGGTGGAGTGAAGAAAGTGGCAGTGGGACCTCAGGCAGGAGTGAAGAAGCCGAAAGGCAAGTGCTTCACTTGCAAGCAGAATGGACATTGTAAGGCGGACTGTCCTCGCCGAAAGAACAAAGGTGTATCTTCTTGTTTAGTTGTTGAAACATGTTTAGCGGTGTTATCTACCAGTGCCTGGTGTGTAGATACAGGAGCCACTGATCATGTCTGCAATACTTTGCAGGGGTTCCAGGAAACCCGACGACTAGCTGAGGGAGAAATTACCGTCTTCATGGGCAATGCTTCAAAGGTGGCGGCTATTGCAATGGGAGATGATTATTTATCTTTTGATAGGAATAATGTTTTGGGTTTGAGAAATTGTCTTTATGTACCTACTTTTAGAAAGAATTTAATTTCAGTTTCTAAATTGTTTATGGATGGATATTCTGTTTCTTTTAATGACAAAGTGGTTATAAAAAGGAATAGGGAGATTATCTGTTCTGGTACATTAGTTGGCAATTTATATACTCTTAAACCGAAAACTCCCACGATGTATATAGAAATCAATAACTCATCTTCTAAGTCTAATAAGAGAAAAGAACCTTCGCAAATGATCCAAACATATCTTTGGTATATAATGCTTGGTCATATTAACCTAAGCAGAATTCAAAGGTTGATAGCTGATGGACCTTTAGGTTCATTAGTGGTGGAGGATCTCCCAACCTGTGAATCTTGCTTGGAAGGTAAAATGACCAAGAGGCCTTTCAAGGCCAAGGGGTATAGAGCCAAAGATGTGTTAGAATTTGTTCATTCTGATTTGTGCGGTCCTATGTCTATCCAGGCAAGAGGTGGTTTTGAATATTTCGTCTCTTTTATAGACGATTATTCAAGATATGGATACATTTACTTGATGCGCTGCAAGTCTGAATGCTTTGACAGGTTCAAAGAATTCAAGGCTGATGTGGAGAACCGTCAAGGTAAAAGTATCAAGACATTACGATCTGATCGTGGTGGCGAGTACCACTTGGGAGAGTTTAGGAGTTACTTATCAGAGACTGGGATTCAATCCCAATTGTTCGCACCTGGCATGCCCCAGCAAAATGGTGTGGCGGAGCGAAGGAACATGACTCTTATGGAGATGGTCAGATCTATGATGAGTTATTTTGAGTTACCTGATTCGTTCTTGGGGTTTGCTCTGGAAACAGCAGCACACATTCTGAACTTGGTTCCATCTAAGTCAGTACCCTCTACTCCCACAGAGTTGTGGACTGGGCGAAAGCCTAGTCTAAGACATATTCAGATTTGGGGTAGTCCAGCACATGTGCTGAAGGGAGATGCTGGTAAGTTGGAATCTCGTACAGAAGTATGCTTGTTTGTTGGCTACCCTAAGGGAACGAAGGGTGGTTTATTCTATAGTCCAAGAGATCAGAAGGTGATCATGAGTACGAATGCCAGATTTCTAGAGGAGGACTATGTGATGAACCACAAGCCCACGAGTAGGATTTTTCTTGAGGAGTTAACAGGGGAAGTCCCGACTTTAGTACCACCGGTACAAGAGGAGATGCCACAAGTCACTACACCACGTGTCACAGAGTATACACTGGAGGCACCTCGTCGTAGTGGGAGGGTTGTTAGACAACCCGAGAGATTCATGTTTTTGGGAGAGTCTTCGGACTTAGTCCCTGGTGAACATGAACCGGATCCCTGGACATATGACGAGACACTCCAAGATAGAGATGCGATATCTTGGCAAAGTGCAATGAATTCAGAGATAGAATCTATGGATTCTAATCAAGTCTGGGAGCTAGTAGAGCCACCCGATGGTGTAAAAGCCATTGGATGCAAGTGGATCTACAAGAGAAAGAGAGGAGTGGATGGGAAGGTTGAGACCTTCAAAGCTAGGCTTGTCGCGAAAGGGTATACTCAGAAAGAGGGTATCGATTATGAGGAGACCTTTTCGTCGGTAGCTATGCTTAAGTCTATCCGGATTCTCTTATCTATAGCTGCTCATATGGATTATGAGATTTGGCAGATAGATGTCAAGACAGCTTTCCTTAACGAAAGTCTTGAGGAGAACATCTATATGCGACAACCAGAGGGATTCATTGCTAAAGGCAAAGAGCATCTTGTATGTAAGCTTAATCGGTCCATTTATGGATTGAAGCAAGCTTCTAAATCTTGGAACATCCACTTTGATGAGGTAATCCACTCATATGGATTTATTCAAAATCCGGATGAGCCTTGTGTATACAAGAGATGTGACGGAAACGTAGTGGTGTTTCTTGTACTATACGTAAATGACATTTTGTTAGTTGGCAACAATATCAAAGTGTTATCAGACGTAAGGGTATGGTTGTCCAAACAGTTTGACATGAAGGACTTGGGAGAAGTGGGACACATCCTTGGGATCAAAGTTATAAGGGATCGCAAGAAAAGGATGTTGTGCTTATCTCAAGCTTCATACATTGACACTATCCTTGCTCATTTTAGCATGCAGAACTCCAAGAAAGGTTTTCTACCTTTTAGGCATGGAGTTCCTTTATCTAAAGAGATGTGTCCCAAAACATCAAAGGAGAGAGGACATGAAGGTGGTTCCTTATGCTTCAGCAGTAGGAAGCCTTATGTATGAAGGATATCCGCTTTTAAAGTGGGGCATGGTTAGCGTGACATCTCGAGTAATCTCGACAGGGGACATTGACCGATCATGAAAGCATATATTGAAGTACCTGAGAAAGACTAGGGATTATATGCTGATTTACCGGGCAGATCAATTAGTCCTTGTGGGTTACATGATTCGATTTCCAATCGATAGGGACAAGAGTAAGTCTACCTCGGGTTTGTGTTTACTTTTGAGGTGGAGCCATAGTATGGAGGAGTGCCAAGAAATGCGTATGGACTCTACCATGGAAGCCGAGTATGTGGCACTGAGGCGCCTGCGAAGTCAGATGACTCAGGAACTTCTTGATGGACTTGGATGTGATTCCTGGTTTACCCAGAACTATCACAATTTATTGTGATAATAGTGGTGCAGTTGCAAACTCGAAGGAACCACGAGCCCATAAGGCGAGTAAACACATAGAGCGCAAGTACCACCTTATACGAGAGATCGTAAAACGAGGAGAAGTTGCTGTCGCCAAGATTGCATCAGAGGATAACCTGGCGGATCCATTCACTAAGGCCCTTCCAGCGAAAGCGTTTGATAGGCATGTGGAGGACATGGGGATTAGATGTATGGCAGTGTGATGACGGCATAGTCTTTTAGTATAAGTGGGAGATTGTTGGAATGTATACTGAAAGCCTAGCTCTTTTTGTATGAACATTTTATTTTGAAATAAGAATCACATGATCATTGTTTGCACTTTATATATTTATTATATGTGTGTGCATATTGTCTAATATTTTACATTGTAGATAACATGGTGCTTGGTGTGGCACAGAATATCATGTTATCAGTCCCTTGTAAAATATAAGTAGAGGCTCACAACCAAGATGGTTTTGGACAAACCATTGGCATGGTTGTAGTGTAGCTTGGTATTGTTTTGTCTTGAACATAGAGTTACACTAGTACAATTAGGTGTATTGAGCATGACTGACATAGAGGTGATTCAATTAATTGCTGACTACATAATTGAATCGGACCTCGGATATTATGTTGTAAATGCTCTTAATCCCGATATAATAACGGGCACATGTACTTAGTATTTATTTCTTTGATTTACCAGAGGGTGAGATTTAGATGGATTAAATCAATATGCCCGGTAAGTTGGGAAATAATATTATTTACATGGTGTGTCGTTGATTATAGGAGGAAACCGTGTCCTATATACTAGGTTGATGATGTCCCCTTGAGGAGCTCATAAGGTTCATCATGTAAACCCAGCTGGTTGACTTAGTCAACATGATGATAAGGTTGAGTGGTACTACTCAAGGAATTAGATGTTAATTAATTAATGGTCAGTAAATCATTTAATTGACGGACATTCGATATCTTAAACATGGGGAGATGAATGTACAAATAGTATATGGAGCCCATATTAATTTATGGGGGTTGGTGAGGTAGTTCAATGATGATCCTCTAGTGGAATGGAACATCATTGATGGATCAAGTTTGTGTGGTTCCGATCCATCGGGTGGCAAAGATCCAACTCCTCCTCATGGTCCCTATCGTAGCCTAATATAATCCTAAAGAAGTCTAGATCCAAGGATGTAAAACAAAACTCTAGAACCAACGGTTGGGATTAAATCCATAGATCCGATGGTTGGGATGAAACCCTAGAACCAACGGTTGGGATTAAATCCCTAGATCCGATGGTTAGGATGAAACCCTAAAATCGACGGTTGGGATGAAAACCTAGATCCGACGGTTGGGATGAAATCCTAGATCCGACGGTTGGGATGAAACCTTAGATCCGACGGTGGAGATTAAATCCCTAGATCCGACGGTGGAGATTAAAGGAGGCATAGGCCCAACTCTATATATAGATGGCTAAGGCTTGGGCAGCAAGATATAGATTGGAAATTAGGGTTTGGCTCATTTGAAAGTGGGCGGCAACAAACCCTAGAGGAGCTAGGGTTTTGGGCGGCTAAAAGTGGGCGGCAACAAACCCTAGAGGAGCTAGGGTTTTGGGCAGCTAGAAGTGGGCGGCAAGCTTGTTCTCCCTAGGGTTTTGGCCGGCGCCCCTCATCCTATTCTCATCCATTGCCGGTGTTCATCTCTTCCTCCTCCTTTGCTCATTGGTGGCCGGCGGTTCTCTAACTCCTTGGTGGCCGACACTTCTCCAACCTCTAGGTGGCCGGTGGCAACACTTCAACAAGTTGGCCGGCGCTCATCCACTCGTTCCTTGGCTGGCGGTTGCATCAAACTCCCTTGCTTGGTGGCCGGTTCTAGAAAGGAAAGGTTTTGTTGGTTTTTCTCTTTGTTCGCAGCGGACAAGGAAGAGAAGAACGCGATCTAGAAGGCTTCTACTCGTGGAGGATCTTCGCCCACACGTCGTCCACGAGGAGGATAGGACATACGGTAGAAGATCGTGAGGTATAAAAGTTTTACAACTTTATATTCTGATCTAAGCATGTTCTTTTATGTGTTGATTATACAAGTGTGCATTAGTATATATTTTGTATAATCATGGACCCCGAAGACGAACACAAAAACCGGCGATCCGTCCGTCGTCTCTTCCACGGCTAACCAACTAGAAGAGTTGTGTTGCTTGAACAACTAGTTTGTTCAAGTGATCACTCAAGTTGTTAGCACGACGACGAATTGGTTGTGCTAAGGAAACTCATCCCATCCAGATTAATTCTTTCATTAGTGAAAATTTTAATTCGGGGACATGTGAGCCAATGAGTCTCCGAAGCAACTCCCTACAAAAAGGAGGTCCTAACCTAGGGTTTCTTCATCAATTCTAAGTGCTCAAAAGCCTCCGCAACGCTGCGACTCTCCGATGACTCTACAACAACGAAGTGCTGCCAACAACCCTAACTTAAGTTCTTTTTTTTTTCTAGTTGTTGGTATAATCTTACATTGTTATTTCTTTCAATATTGCAATTCTTTTTAATCAAGGTTTTCTATCGTTGCATTTTACTTAAATAGAAGAGAGGGTTTGTCTCTCTATCTTTTTTTCTTCGAAGGTTCTTGTAATCGTCAAACTCCTACCTCCAACGAGGAGGAATGTTTTAGTGAATTGCCCTCCGTACACAGTCTAGGACCGTTAGGGCCTTGGTGTAGTAGCCGAAGGCTACGAACCAAGTAAAAAAATATCTTGTCTCTTTTGATTCATTTATCTTTCCGCTGCACTTAATTGTTTTGATACGAACTCGAAAAAAAAGGTTTTTCGCTATTCACCCCCCCCCTCTAGCGAACCGCTTCGATCCAACATACTTCCATTAAGTGACTTAGCTTCGTGTGAATCAAATATATCCATGTATAGGAGCTCAAGAATACTTTTGGTTCGTTCTTGATTAGTTAGTTGATGTTGTGTCCTAGATTGTTTACCTTGTTGACAAGTATTACATATTTTATTATTCAAGTTATTGAGGTTAGGCAAACCTCTGACTAAGTCACTCTGACTCATCTTGTGGATGAGTCTTGGGTGTGAGTGACCGAGTCGTCGGTGCCACAACCATGATTCCTCTTTCCGTGTAATAAGACACTTAGTTGAAGAGTTAGTTAAGTTAATAGTGTAAATATTGTTATGTCTGGTTCCCTTAAGGATTGTTTTAGAGGTTTCATTTGTATTAATTACACATTCATTTTCTAGAAATATGACCTTATAGTTATTATCACACAATTGGCTTACACTAAGTAAATTATATTGAAATTTTTCTACCAATAAGACATTTTGAATAATAAAGTTAGAGTTGAGCTCAATATCACCTGATCCGATGATTTTGAGCTTGTCGTTGTTTCCGAAGGCTACCGATCCTTGTCGTTTGAATCGAAGCATCGAAAACTTGAGTTGATCCCTAGTCATGTGTCGGGAGCAACCACTATCCAACATCCATTGATCCTACGCGCAAGGTAGTTGGATCAGATATTGGATTTATTAAAGATTGGTTGAAGTTTATTAACCTAAATCATCTCACCCATGTCTACATGATCAAACATGTTAACCCTATATGTTCTTGTGAGATGACTTCCAATTTTACTTGATTTAAATTTAATGAATTGAACACTTGTTAACCTTGCGTTAGATTCGGATTTGACCTTAGGCTCATCAAGTCACCTTTTCAAGATCATGGCTTCTAGGTCGTGGCGAGGCACAGAGGCCTTCTTTGATCGGAACAACGACCACTTCCTTAGACAAAGTCATTTTCAAGAAAATAGAAACTTGACTTACCTAAGACCACTTCCTGGTCTAACTAGTCTAGGATACGACGAGGTAGCTTCAGCTAGTTCCACTCGGTCAAGTGCATCGAACTAGATACGCCTTATCTAGCCCGAATACACAAGACTCCATTTTTCTAGCGTACTATCATCTTGCCGCATCCAGGTACTATGTTATCAAGTATTGACGAGTTATAGTCCTATTTAGCCATTCTAAAAAGAAAAATCAAACTAAATAAAGAACCTAAGCATGCAATTTCTAAGTTAAAATACAAACAAGTTTCGTACTAGCTCCCCCTGGACCGTTGAATCGGTTCAGTCTCTCCACATAGTGGATTTGGTCCTTGGGAATCCAGTATTGGTTCGATCCTAAGTTTAAAATCAAGGTGGTCTTAGAGACCCATGCTTGGACACGTTTTTTATGTCGACTTACAATCGACATATATGACTTGTTGGTCGTATTTGAGCTAAACCTTAGCTCGACCTTGTTGTACATGACCCTTTGCGATCCAAGTAGGAGGTCAAGTCCTTTGGATCCCAAAGTAAACCTTTCCAACGTGTTCCTAAGATCTTTGACTTGACTCTTCAAGAGTGAGTTCTCAACTTCGAGCTTTTCTACCCGAGTTGAGTCCTCCTCTCGAACTCGACTAGTCGAAGGGGTTAGGGAGACCTCGTGTTTGAGGAGTTTAACTTTCTCAACTAAGGTCTCGACCTTGGACTCGGACTTAGCTAATTTTCTAGTTAAAAACTTAATGAGGGATCGACTTACCTTGAGTGTATCTTTTGAACCGGATACGTATCCGTGGCTTGTCTTGAATAGTGCTTCACAGTCCGACTCGTCTTCGATTTCTGATTCATGTTCCGGTTATGACTCCATCTCCGATTCCACCGGTTTAGCCATGAGAACATGATCATTATCTTCTTCCTCGGATGCTTCTTCCCAAGTAGCGTTGAGTGCCTTTTTGTGTTTTGGTGCTTTGCTCTTGAGTTTTGGGCATTCGGACTTGATGTGTTCAAACCTATTGCATTCGTAACATCTAATATTCGAACTTTTAGGCTTACCTTCGTTGGGTCGAGTGATGATTCATTTTCAGCCCTTGACTATCCTCCGAACTAGGTTGACTAGTTTGGCCTCCATTTCCGAGTCAACCTCTGAATCGGACTCATCCTTTTCTTCCTTCGGGGGTGGCTTGCTTGCGGTTTTCTTCCTCGAACCTGCAAAAAGTGCTATACCCTTCTCGGGTTCTGAGTTAGACTGCTCATGAAGTTCAAAATCGGAAAATAATTCATCTAACCTAAGTTTCGAAAGATCCTTGGAGACCTTGTAGGCATCGACCATGGATGCCCACAAGGTAGTTCTCGGAAAGGAGTTAAGAACATACCTTATAAGGTTGCGGTTTTCGACCTTTTGCCCGATCACGTGTAGATTATTGACTATGTCTTGAATGCGGGTGTGAAGTTTCATCACCGTTTCGTGTTCCTACATTTTTAGATTATATAATTTATTAAACAAAAGATCACGCTTACATACCTTGGCTTCATCAGTCCCTTCGTGTAGCTCCACTAGATTTGTCCAAAGGTCCTTTGTACTGATGAAGGGGCCGTCACGATTAAGCTCCTCCTTGGACAAGCCGCATTGGAGGATTTGAGTTGCATTGGTGTCGGCTTCAACTCGTCATTTTGTCGCAATGGTCTATTGGTCATAATCCAAGGATTCACCCACTTCGTTAGTCGGAAGTGTGAATCCCATTTGGATTATGATCCACATCTCGATTTGAGTTTTAAGAAAGCATTCTATCCAACCCTTCCAATAACGGAAGTCATCTCTATTTTAAAACGGAGGTCGGACAGTGCCAAAACCCTCGAGATGGGCCATTGATACAAAATAAACAAGGAGATGAAGATGAGAAACCTAACAACGACAAAAACACACGAAATGTACCAAGACTCGCGTCTTGGATTAGTAGTGCGGGAAAAAGGCTAACCAAATGATATAGTCGAAATAAATAGAAAAAAAGAAAAGAAATATGTAAAAAGCTAGATCAGTGGTTTCACCAAATCTTAGCACCCCCAGCTCTGATACCAATTGTTGGATCGAAGCGGATCGCTAGAGGAGGGTGAATAGCGATAGAAAACTTTTCTTCGTTTCGTTCGTTAAAACAATTAAATGCAGCGGAAAATAAATGCAAAGTAAATGAGACAAGAGAATTTTACTTGGTTCGTAGCCTTCGGCTACTACTCCAAGGCCTTAGTGGTCCTTGACCACGCACGGAGGGCAAAACACTAAAGAACTCCTCCTCGTTAGAGGTAGGAGTTAATCGATACAAAAAGTCACAAAGCTTGAGGTAGAGGGACACTCCCCCTCTCCTCGTTATGATAAAAACTTCGAAAAAGTAAAGCAATAAACTGAAATAAAACTTATACCGATGAAACAAAATAAAATCAATTTAAACCTAGACATCGGAGAAGAAGCATTTTGTTGTCGGAGAGTTGTAGCTTTGCGGAGACATTTGGAAGCTTAGAATTGATGATGAAACCCTAGGATAGGCCTTCCTTTTATAGCCTTTGAGCCCCTTTTCGAGAGGAACTATAGC
Organism: Wurfbainia villosa; assembly: GCA_025175895.1. Taxonomy (NCBI): domain Eukaryota; kingdom Viridiplantae; phylum Streptophyta; class Magnoliopsida; order Zingiberales; family Zingiberaceae; genus Wurfbainia; species Wurfbainia villosa. Next base: position 26,070,187 of record CM046000.1, on the reverse strand, counting down.
CAATCACAATTGAACACCACTCCCCTTGAAATGAGGTGATAAGCCTTGACTCCTCAAAGCTGATCCTTGACTATCAATCGACTGATGACAGCATCAGTTGAATGTTGACCGCAGACAGTCGACTGATTTATACCAGTCGAGTCCTCGAAGCTGGCAGTCGACTGATGCTAGCTGAAATGACAAGTTAGCTGAACAATAACACTATTTCGACGGCCTCCGACCATCTGATCTCGAACTAGACCACTGATGGGATGTCTTGGGTCGGATCTATACTTAAGTCTATCCCCGTAAAGAGGATACAACCTCACTTACACTCGCACACACACGAGCTTACCTCGATACTTACTGTGTCACTTTTGCTTCCGACCTTCCACTCGATTCCTTCGGCTCCCTCTGAAGTCACTCGAGTGTCGCCCGACCACCGCGGCTTCCTCCGGGTGTTGCTAGCCTTCATCTCCAGCTATAGCAATTTTCTGCACACTCGATTCATCTCGTGAGATAACGACATGAGCTTAACTTTGTATCGTTTGCTATAATCAAAACTCAGGTTCGACTCAGGTGCCTACTGCACCAACATTCAACAATGCAAAAGGAAACCGAAACCCTAGAATCCTTTAAGGAACTTTGAGCCCACCTTCGCTTTCTCCAAGTGACACTGTAATTTGTTAGGATTGATGGCCCGGCTAGAAGGGGATGAATAGCCTAAACGTTGCTCGATGGAATTCGTTCGTGTTGCTTATCTACAATTATCGTTTGCGCAGCGGAATAATAATAATACTAACACAAATACAAACTCGAATACACAATCACAAAGACACAATGATATACATGGTTCGGAACCATAGGGTTCCTGCTCCATTGGGAGAGCTCAACGAGCTCTAGTGATTAACACACCACTAACAAATCTCCTTCTCGATAACACGTCGAAGGTGGAGAAACCTCATACAAGCAATTACAACAGTAATATAAAACCTACAAGCAAATACAAAGAAAATAATGAGATACAAGTAAAGAAAACTTTACAATAATTGCTTTGAACAATTTCTTGTTGCTTGCTTTTGTTTGCTCTTGAAGGTCTGGAATGCAACAGCAATTCCCCTTCAAAATCATTCTAAAAATCACTGCAAAATCCTCCAACTCAAGCTCCTTTTAAAACCTGCATTGAGCTGATTTCACACCCATCAATCGACTTCCATAAGGCCCTAGTCGACTGCCCCTGTAGCCGTTGTCTCACAACGACTCAATCCACGTTGGAAAAACTCCAAAAGATACACTAGCAGTCGACTGCTATTACCATCAGTCGACTGCCAAGCCCATAACCGACTGATCAATCCGCTACCAAACTTGCTATGCTCGCGACCAAAACCATCAGTTGACTTCCCTATGTGACAGTCGAATGCTTAATGTCAGTTGATGGCCCAAAGCTGGCAGTCGACTTCCAATGTCACTTGGTCAGAGTAGATCATTGATAGACTCCCATTAGTCAACTGGTCATAATCCCAGTTAACTGATAAATCTCAACCATGAGGTTTACCCCAAGTATGATGCCCTCATACTTGTAAGGCCACCCTTAGCCTAGACCTAAGCCTTCTAGCCACCTCTTGTACCTATCGGATCCCTCCAAGTCATTCATGACTAATTGATCTATACGCTAGCTTCCAGGTGCTTTCATCAACTATTGTCATGCTAACCGGGTCTACACCGCCAAGGCTACACACTTAGACTTTCCAAATACCAAGTACCCATGACTTGGGCTTTCACTGCTAAGGCTACACTCTTAGACTTCCCAATTGCCAAGTACCCATGACTTGGACTTTCACCGCCAAGGCTATACACTTGGACTTACGTGGCCAAGGTTGCACACTTGGACTTCCCAATTTCCAAGTACCCATGACTTGGACTTTCACCGCCAAGACTACACACTTAGACTTACATGGCCAAGGCTAGACACTTGGACTTCCCAATTGCCAAGTACCCATGACTTAGACTTTCACCGCCAAGGCTACACAGTTGGACTTCCCAATTGCCAAATACCCATGACTTGGACTTCCATTGTCAAGGCTACACACTTGGAATTCTCCATCATATAGTCAACCCGATGTCAACCATATAGTCAACCTATTGTCAAACAATGGTCAACTCATTGTCAAACATCAAAATACTACTCGAGTCAAACTTGAGTCTGGTCAATTGTGACCTGGACCGATTGGACCAACAATCTCCTCCTTTTTGATGTTTGACCAAAAACCACAAGCACCTTTGACTTAGGTGACCTAACTCAAATCTCCCAATTTTCTCAAATTGGTAAATCTCACATTCTCCCCCTTTTTGACATACATCGATAAGGCTCTCCCCAAGGGTGTTAATATCTCATATTCCAATGAGATCTTACAATTTCAACTTGGTCCAAAAACATCTAGGATAGCTTCACTCTTCCTAGTGATAAGTCTCATATCACTAAATGAGAGGCAATCCTCATCCTCCAATTCTCCTCCTATGAGGAAGAAAACATCCATCATCCCATGATGGATAACCTCTCCCTAAAGGCTTGCTCCCCATTTACCATTGCACCTACAATGTCCTTGGAGAGTCCCTAAGCCAATAGGAACACTAAACAATCGAAATTAAGGGCAAGGTTCAACATTTTACTTTCACTTCCCTTAAAATTTGATATACACCCTAAACAATTCTCCTAATCCATATCCAATGAATTTTCATCCTTCCAATGCTTTCCAAAGCATTTCCTAGGATTAGGAGCAGTTAGGGAACCTAGAAATAGCTGAGCATGGGCTAAACAAACCTTATTTACCCGAAATCAACACTTGGTAGTCAACTCTGTCAGTCAACAATCGACTGCCCTTAACTCCAGTCGACTGCCCTCCATGTGAATCTACTAAATTCAACACTATGCAAAAATCAGAATTCAAAAATGAAATTTGAAAATTCATAAGTAATTATATATAAATCGAAAAATCATGAAAATTCATATGTATAATACTTAAGTCAATCATTATGGGTGAAAAATATTTAAAAAATAAAATACCCACAAAATAATGAGATTGACACAAAGTTGAAAATTATTGAAAAGTTTAATGTTTTGACCCTACTTTGTATTATCTCCTTCAATGGTGATTGCTATCGAAAGATTGACTTCCCCAAGGTTTTTCAAAATGGTTTTGAAATGATTTTAAAACCTTACTTTTGATCATTGTCTATGGGCTATGTATACATGATATACTAGCTTTTCTCATGATTTGTTCATGATATATGATGAGTTTGAGTTCATCTAGATGCAACATCTATGCACCTTGAACTTAACTCATTTCCTAGCATCTCACATATGTCTAAGGTGTATGAAAACACATAAAAGTCAATTTGAAGTGAGATATGAGGTTTGGTCTTCTTAATCTAAGGTCTCATGCATTTTACTAGGGAACACTATTTGATTCCCTTATACATGGGACTTCAAATCATGTCATAGTTTTTAAATCAATTTTAATAATATAGGAATGATGATTATGGAATAAATGATAACATTAATAATCATGTACCAATAATCATGATGTCATGGAATATGAATAAACTCTAAGTATACATGTCATAAAAAAAACCTAAGGTATCATGCCATTTTTTATGATAAAAATGAATATGATGTTATGAAATGGCAATGGCAAACAAGGTATGGAAAATAAAAGGTAAAGGTATAAAAATACCTAAATTTTAGTATTAATTGACATTTGTTATGATTAAATTCATTTTTTTTCATATTTCCACTTGTCTATCAAATGTGCCAAAAACCCAAAATGGCACACCATGACTCTAAACCTAAGTTGTGGCAATTTGATCAATTTTTCGAACTTCTCAAATTTAATTGGCACATCCTAAAATCTTTTAGGATATAAATTCTAGTATTATTTCCAAGGTATCCATAACCTTGAAAATGACTTAAAGTGGCAACTTTGCTATGGTTAGGTTAACTACCTTACCAATTCAAGTTGACACAACCTAACTCATTTAGCATGAAGGGATCATGGTCCTAGGAACCCAATACCTTTTGGAGCTCCTTGAGTTTACAAGGTATTCACTAGGGATAACTTCCCTAGATACCCTCTTAATGACCCTTTTTGACTTGGTAGGCTTGATCAATTGGGTCTTGCCTAAGTCAACTCTAGGGGAAACTCCCCCTTTGACCTTCTTAGTGGCTTCCCTAGGTTTTCTTGAAACATTAGCCACTAGGCACACACCATAGTTAATCTTAGGGATGACTTCCCTATTATCCTTGGTTTTCCTAGACCGAGATTTAGTTCTATAATCAAATGGAACAATGTGGTAGGTCTCCTTGGGCTTAGGTTTGTGACCCAAATCTTTCTTGCCCCTTGAGGGTTCTTGCTGATGCACGGGAATGCGACCTCAAATCTCGCGATGGAGGTCGTCGAGGACTCAAAGCGTGCACTCACGCTCAACTCTTGCAAGTGCATGGATATCGATCCCATAGGGACTGAGATTCGAATACCGATATGTTCAGCTGTTGAAATTGTTCGGAAGTAAAATCTAAAAGGTTTGGATTGTGAGGGTTGTCGGTGGACTAAACTCTAATACGGTGTCACACGGAGGAAGAAAGGAGCATGCCAAGATCTTTTAAAAGGGATTCTAGGACTTTGGTTTCGCTTGTGTGTTGCAAAACATGTTGTCAACTGGGCGTTGTCTAAACGTCTAGCTATGATTTTGTGGAAGGGACATCATAACCTCTCCCAATGAGCCACCTCAGCTACCGGGAGCTATCTCTGCCTTACAAGGATGGGATAGATGGTACGAGGATGCAAAATCAATCCCTACAATGAACCATTTTCGGTTCCATCGCAACCTTCTACCTACGGTTACAGGAGATCAGGTTTACCCGTAGGTTCCTTATATAAAATCCCCTAAATCTTAGATACGAGAGTTGTCACCCCTCGTATCGCCTAAGCACTGCAGGTAGAAAACTAAATATGCATAGATATGGGTATAAACAATTTCCAAATGCAAATTCAAACTCTAAAATAGAATTTAATTTGAACCAACATGTCATGCGCACAGAAGCTACTCCCTAATCCTAGAATCGAAGGAACTACTCCATATATAAAAGAGGAGAATCACAAGGCATGTACATGTTAGAATATATCAGAAATAAAATGCAAGAACAAGAAATTACAATGCCTATGTGTCCTTCTCTCCGGCATTAAAGTGCAGAACGTGAACCTCTGGCGGCGTTCTTCCTCCCCGTTGCGAGTTCTCGAAGCTTTTTAGGGCTTCGGTGTGCCGTCCCAACTGTCGTGCCTCCCCCATAGGGTTTGGGAGCCCAAGGGTGGCTCCCTCGTGATACCCCACCTCTTAGATGAGTTTCCTATATATAGAGACGGCTCCGGCTTTCCATAAATGCTTGAAAACCCCTATTTCCTTGAATTCACGACGCCGCCACATGGCCTTGTGAATTTCACACGGCTTGGCCATGTGAAAAGTTGGAAAACAAATGAAATCTCGGCTGGAAATTGACCTGGAAAAAAGGCACGACCGTGTGTTTTCCCATGGCCTAGCCGTGTCTTTTCCTAGAGCCTCTATTTTGATCTGTTTCTCTTCGAAAACATGCCCAAGTCTTGGGACATGGCCTGTGCGTGTTCCCTAAGGTTCGTTCTCCACTAATTGTTCCATTTTTTCTCCAAAAATGTGTTGTTTTCCCAAGAAATGCTATCATGCATACAAAAGTACAAAAAGCAGACCTTCAAACCAGAAAATAGGAAATGTATGTAAAACAAAGTGACATATGCATGAAACTAACATAAAATGTAATGAGATGTGAGCTAAAACTACTCCTAAAACCCTATATGTTTTGCTCACATCACTTCCCCCAGACTTAAATTTTTGCTAGTCCTCAAGCAAACCTCAGTGTCATGAAATTTTAAAAGGATATTGCTCCATGCTTAGCATTTTAACTAAATTTATCAAGTGGTATTTGCAATCAAAGCAAAATAAATATGTTCTAGAAATTAACAAAGTTAGCTCCTCGTGCTCATGCTAAGCGAATCATTCCTAGGGGATACTCGTTCCATGGTGTGTTAAGTCATCATTCTATAGCTTTACTAAGGTCTCTGGCTCTTAGGCACTTACCTGCCCAAAGCGAGGGTCATTCCCTAGATCTAGCACAAAGTCTCAAAGGTGTGCTCGGTATTGAGAGAAATTGGTAGGTGTTTCCCCAGTAACCTAACTCGGTCTCAAAGGGGCACCTAGCCATTTCCACCCACGACAACTATTTTTTATCCCTCATAATCTCTCTCTTTTTTTTTCATTTCTTTTTCTCTCTCGCTTTTATTTCTCTTTTCTTTTCCTTTCTCTCTTTTATTTTTTGGCTCATTGGGATTTTGATTTTTTCGAATGAGCTTACACAATCCGAGCATCTCCAGCAACTAAAATGTAAATCTTAGGGTCACCTGTGGATTCCAAAGTACTAGATTACTGAGATGAATCATAACTAGGTATATACTAGACTCTCCCTTTCAGAGTGTTTGACATGTGTAGGTGTAAAAATAGAAGCTAACCAGTGTAAGTCTAGAATATTCATTCATAGCCAATAAAATAAAATACCACAAGGTAAATGAAGTTACACTACTCATGGAAACAACTCACGAAGAAGACTTTAAAAATACTACTGAGGCAGCTTTACATATAACAAAAACTAAGTGATGAAAGAAACTCAACAACCTATGCATGAACAAATGAATGCTAACAATAATGTAAATATCAGGAAAGAAACTACTGATAGAAAAAAAAATTAAAATTTGGGGTCCCCCCAGACTTAAATGAAAGTATACCTCTAGTATGGTGGACAAGGTGGAAAGTCTGGAAGCCTCGGCATCTCGGGATCCTAGGAGAACCTGCTGCTGAGCTACTGATGCCACAGGTACATGTGATCGATCTGGGAGCTGGTGGATGCAGCGGCTACTCGGTGCTCCTCCTCCTTAGCCCACTGTGCCTGCTGGCCATGCATGTGCTTCCACATCTCCTGGCAGTAGGAGGCCTCATCCTAGTGACGAGCAGCCTCCTCCTGGAAGTAGATGCATGCCTCGTCGTAGAACTCCTCATCCCGCCGAAAGTTCTCCCGGAAACCCTTGAACTCTGCCTACATGTAGGCACTCTGCTCCTCCCATCACTGCCTCTGTATCTGTTGCTTGGCATATATGTTGTTGAGGCGCGATCGAAACTCCGAGAAGTCATAGGCCGACGTACCTGCATCCTGCTCAAAAGTGGAAAAAGGTGATGGTGTAGGTGCAGGCTCATGTTGGCGTGGACTAGGTAGGCTCCTATGCATGTGTGGACTGGAGAGAGAGTGATGTAAAGGGGGAGAGATGGGCGCCGATGTAGGTGTCCCCTCATGTGGAGCGGACTCCACTATCAGGTCCATGTGCCAGTTGGTGTGTGTAGTGATGGTGGTGCGATCAGAGTCCAGGAGCCTAAGGGTGGTCAGGTTTTTCCTTACAAAGCATAAGAAGTGTCCCTCTCTTGCAATCATTTTCATAGCCATGCACACTTCTAGGTCGATCCTAGGGCTCCCCTCTCTACTCTCTAATGAAGTGTAATTGTACCCCATCCTATGGCAAATGTAGGTAAGTAGGCCCCCCACATTAATCTCTCCTCGTGATGCTTTGCCCATCTTCACTAAGTGTCTGATGAAGTGGGACCCTACATCGATGCTACTCCTTTCTTGTAGCATGTCCCAGAGGCAAAGCAGCTCGCTAGCTCTAACTACACCATCACTCTCCCCACGACCAAATATAGTATTGGCCATGATGCAGTGGAGGTATTGGAAGACTGGGTTTTGGAGGCACGACGCTTTGGCCCTAGAAGGGTCATAAGTGTGCTCCCCCATCAACTCGGTCCAAAATATCTGAGAGTTAAACCCAATAGAGATTCTTCTCTCTCCCTCACTTGGCAAGCCAAAGCATGAATTCCATTGGTGAAGGGTCCATTCATGCTCAATGTTAAAAATCCTAAAAGTTATTCTACACTCTTCGCTCTCTCTACCCGTTAAAATTTCCCCCTCTAAGGAACTCAAAAATTCTAGAACTATCCTAGGGTAGGTTGGGTGTCTTATTCCCATCATCTCTTCCCACCCCATTTTTGGAAATAGGGCTTGAATGTCACCCAACAACCCTAAGGACTCTAGCAAATCTTCATCTAGGTACCTAGTAGCAGTGAGTTTATGAGTAGAAAGCATATTATATCTATCTCTATGTTCATTATTGTGAAAAAGAAGGGTTAGTAGAGCGTTACCCTCCTCCGGAGCTTGACGGGCATCGGTTCTCCTTGCTCATCGCTCCGAAGCACCGGATCGAGGCGCCACATGCTTGGTCCTCCTCATCCTTGATTCTTTTGGCTTTCTTTGAGGTTAGAAGAGCTTCTAGGTGGCGGGGAAGAAGAAACCACACGACTAGGGCAAGAGAAATCGAAGCACACGGTGCAAATGGGGTGAAAACACATGGCTTGCCCTATTTAACCTTGCACAACACAGCCGTGTGAAACACACATGGCCTGGACGGCTAGGCCATGTGCACCTCAGGTAAGTCGGGCATGACCGTGGGAAAACACACGGCCAGGCCGTGTGTCGCCTTTTTCTCCCATTTTGCCGTAACGGTCCGAATTTCCTCATAGCCTTTGTCGTGTAAGCTAATATGGATTTCATTTTTACCTAGCAAAGTTCTTTTCTAGTCCTAATTCTAAATGAGATAGAAATCAAAACTAAAATTAAATAAAGGCATGCAATACAATCAAAGGGAAATCTAAAAACTAAACTAAACTTGGGTTGCCTCCCAAGAAGCGCTTTGTTTAAGGTCGTTTAGCTCGACCGCACTCCACTATCAACTTGGCTCTGGAGGTTCAGTGAACCTCCATTCATCTGTCTCAGAAGCTTCATTTGGTGGCTCCAGCTTCATTCTGCTAAATGTGAAGCCATCGAGGTAGGGGACCCTGTGCTCCGAAAGGCTGAAGAGGATGATCTTCCCATCTACCTCCAGGGAGATCTATTGTGCCTTCACATCTATGCACGCTCCCACAGTTGCCAGAAAAGGCCTTACCATAATGATGGGATTCTGGGGATTTGGTCCTGTGTCTAGTATGATGAAGTCTGTGGGTACCACAAAATTCTCAATCACCACAGGCACGTGTGCTAGCAAACCGATGGGTTCCTTGACTAAGTCAACCCCCATACGAATACATAGATTCATTGGTTGGATCCCATTCAGTCCCATCTTCAAATAGTATGCATAGGGAATCACACTGACTGATGACCCCAAGTCACATAGCGCTTCATCGAAGCTCTCCCCATAAATTGAGCAGGGGATAACAAATTCATCGGGGTCCTCAAGCTATGGTGGAATCATATCTTCAATTTCAGCATGGTCAGGTAGGGTGGAAATCATGGCTGCACACCCCTTGGCAAATTTGTTACATTGCTCCACTCCTTCCTCTTTAGCTTGACTCCTCTCGGGTAATGAAGGAGAGCTCTTCATGGGTGGTGCCACGGTTTAGGCTATTTGGGCCACTTGTGTCTCCAACATCCTTATGTGACTTGCAAGGACGTCAACAGTGGCCTTCAAGTCTTTGAGTGATTCTTCATATTTTTGAGGTTGGCAGTGAAATTCCTCATTGGCCTTAGTTTGGGTAGCAATGAAGTCCTCCATTATCAGTTCTAGTTTGGACTTCTATGGTTGCTGCCCATTGCCATGCTGCTGCCCATACCCCCTGATGGTTGGGAGTTTTCCGAGTTATTCTTATAAGAGAAATTCGGGTGATTCCTCCATTCGGGATTGTAGGTACTAGAGTATGGATTGTTGGGCCTTTGATTATAGTCCCCAACCACAACAACATGCTCAATCTGCTCCTTTGAGGTTCCCTGCCCTCCATAGTGATCCTCTCGATACACTGCCGCTCCCTCTCCAAAATCAATGGCCACACATGCAGATGAAGGATTCAAAGAGTCAAAATGTCTGCTAAGCACATCCATCATTGCTGATAAGTGGTCCATGGAGTTGACAGTGTATCGTCCTGCTGTAGGCGTTGGTTGACCATGTTCGGAAGCCCATTGATGGTGGTTCTGGGCCACCTCTTCTATCAGCTCCTCTACTTCCTCTATGGTCTTATTCAATAGTGCTCCTTCTATAGTAGAATCTAGGGACATCTTCGTGGCATACGCGATCCCATTGTAGAAGATGTGGATCACCAGCCACCTTTCCAGTTCATGGTGGGGTCATTGGTAGAGTAGCCCCTTGTAGCGATCCCAAGCTTCAAACAAGGACTCCCCCTCCTTCTAGCGGAAGCTCATGATGAGATGGCGCATGTGAGCAATCTTTCTTGGTGGGAAGTATTTGTTCAAAAACTGCTGCTCGAATTGCTCCCATGTAGTGATGCTTCCCGAAGGTAGGAAGTGAAGTCATGCCTTAGCCTTATCCCGCAACGAGAACGGGAATAAGCTCAGGCGTATCGCGTCAACAAGAACTTTGTTCATCTTTATTGTCGAGCATATTTCTAAAAATGCCTCAAGGTGCCGGTTCGGGTCTTTAGTCATAGCTCCCTCGAATTGACTCTGCTAGACCATATGTATAAGTGTTGGTTTAATTTCAAAGTTGTTCGCCAAAATAGATGGTCCAGCTATACTCGGCCTAAATCTTCTAGCGCTAGGAGCTGCGTAATCCCGCAGAGGTCGGCTACCTATATTTACTTCGGATGCAGCTTGATCCTCCATCCTTTTCTATTCTGCTTTCCGGAGATGAAAGGTTCATTCGATTTCTAAGTCGATCGGAATCAGGCCTTCCAATCCTAAGCGTCTAAGCATACGAAGAACCAAGCCACAAAAATTAGGAGTGCTACCTAATTCTAAGAAGCAGGAAATAAAACAATCTAGCTAATAAAATCTATGATGCAATAAGGAAATAGAAACCTACTGCTAAAAAAATGAAAATAAAAAACTAAATCTAAATATGGAAAATTTAGAACTAAAGTAAATAAGGCAAACTAAAAAGAAAATGAAGCAAGTAAATAAATCTAATCCTAAATCCGATCCAATTTTCCACTGTTCGATTAGATATCGAATCGATCAGTCCCCAGCAACGGTGCCAAAAACTTGATGCAAATGAATGCAATTTCAAATCTCGTGATGGAGGCCGTCGAGGAATCGAAGCGCGCACTCGCACTCAACGCCCACAAGTGCACGAATGTCGTAAAGTAATAAAATATTATCGATCTCACATGGACTGGGATTCGAATACCGATATGTTCTGTGGTTGAAATTGTTTGGAAGTAAAATCTAAAAGGTTTTGATTGCGAGGGTTGTCGGTGGACTAAACTCTAATACGGTGTCACACGGAGGAAGAAAGGAGCATGTCGAGATATTTAAAAAGGGATTCTAGGAATTCGGTTTCGCTTGTGTGTCGCAAAACATGTTGTCAACTGGGCATTATTTAAATGTCTAGCTATGGTTTTGTGTAAGGGATATCATACACTCTCCCGATGAGCCACCGCATCTACCGGGAGCTATCTCAACCCTACAAGGACAGGATAGACGGTACGAGGATACCAAATCAATCCCTGCGGCGAGCCATTTCTGGTTCCATCACATCCTTCTACCCACGGTTACAGAAGATCAGGTTTACCCCTAGGTTCCTTGTATAAAATCCCCTAAATTTTATATACGAGGGTTGTCACCCCTCGTATCGCGTAAGTACAGCAGGTAGAAAACCAAATACGCATAGAGATGGGTATAAACAATTTCCAATTGCAAATTCAAACTCAAAAATAGAATTTAATTTGAACCAACATGTCATGTGCACACAAGCTACTCCCTAATCCTAGAATCAAAGGAACTACTCCATATATAAAAGATGAGAATCACAAGGCATGTACATGTTCGAATATATCAAAAATAAAATCCAAGAACAAGAAATTACAATGCCTATGTGTCCTTCTCTCCGGCGTTGAAATGCAGAACGTGGACCTCCAACGGCGTTCTTCCTTCCCGTTGCAAGTTCCTTAATCTTTTTAGGGCTTCGGTGTGCCGACCCAGCCATCGTGCCTCCCCCCTAGGGTTTGGGAGCCCTAGGGTAGCTCCCTCGTGATACCCTCCTCTTAGATGAGTTTCCTATATATAGAGGCGGGTCTGACTTTCCATAAATGCTTGAAAACCCCTATTTCCTTGAATTCGTGGCGCCGCCACACGACCGTGTGAATTTCACATGGCCTGGCCATGTGCAAGGCTGAAAAACAGATGAAATCTCGCATGGAAATTGAGCTGGAAAAAAGGCACGGCCGTGTGTTTTCACATGGCCTGGATGTGTCTTTTTTTGGATCCTCTATTTTGATTCGTTTCGCTTTGGAAACATGCCCAAGTCTTAGGACATGGCCAGTGTGTGTTCCCTAAGATCTGTTGTCCACAAATTGTTCTATTTTTGCTCCCAAACTGTGTTGTTTCCCCATGAAATGCTATCCTGCACACAAAAGTACAAAGAGCATATCTATGAACCAGAAAATAGGAAATGTATGCAAAACAAAGTGACATATGCATGAAACTAACATAAAATGTAATGAGATGTGAGCTAAAACTACTCCTAAAATCCTATATGTTTTGCTCACATCACTTGCCTCCTAGGACCTAGATTTTGACCAATTGACCCTTGACTTTGATTTTGCATTTTCCTAAGGGTCTTCTCTAGTTTTTCAAGTCTTAACCTCAAGGCTTGGTTTTCTAATTCTAATTTTCTCAATTTTAATTTTTCATTAACCTTTTGGGAAAGCTTCTTCTTAGGCATATGCCTAGACTTCTTGCGATTAATGCCCAAATGATCTTCTACCTTTTTAATTTCATCCTTAGGTGCAATTATTCTAAGATTATTATTTCAAGATTTATCCTTAGTCTTAATATCGCATAATTTTGCACCTAAACAATAAAATCTATTTCTAGCATGCTTTTGTTCATGAGCAAAAGCAATAAAATTCCTAGCATGTTTTTTGACATTAAAATTAGAATTTGCATTACTAAAATATACCTTAGGGTTTGCTTTAGAAGCTCCCCCTACATGTGATGCTCCTTCTTGGACCTTGGAGGCTTGTCTTCCCTTAGGGAATTGGCTCCTATAATGTCCCTTTTGATGACATTGAAAGCACACCACGTGCTCCTTGCTCTTCTTAGTGGGGACACTGGCATCCATGACCTTTGGCACCGGTTGAGCCTTCTTGATCTCCTTAGGACACTTGCTCTTATAGTGCCTATATTCTCTACACTCAAAACACATAATATATTTTTTTATTTTCAATTAAAATGCATGAGTTACCTAGGGAATTTTGGTCTTCTTTTTCACTTCTCCCGGATGTAGTTGCTTCTTCTTGTTCTTGCTCCGGGATGGAAAATCTCTCCTCCCCCTCAATCCTAGAGGTAGAGGTTTCCTCCAATTCTTCCACATCCTCGGATGTTGATGGACATTCTTCCTCGCTTTCCTTTTCTACTCATGTCGGTTTAGAATTTTCATGAAATTTGACCACTTTATTCCACCACTCCTTAGCATCCCTATAACTCCCTAATCTAGACAAAATATCGTTAGGTATTAATTTTACTAACATTTTTTATACCTTAACGTTTGTCTTGAATTCTTGCCATTGTTCCTCGGTCCATCTTGATTTTTTGATTGGTTTGTTGTCTTCATCCCTAGATACCTTGAAACTATTTTCCATTAAAATCATTATATCAAAATCGGTTTAAAAAAATACCTCCATCCTTTTCTTCCACCACAAAAACTCTCCTTTGAACTTTGGTGGATGGATGTTCATGTCAACCATTTGGTATGCTTATCACGACGATGAGTCCGATGATAAGATCCTCGCTCTGATACAACTTGTTAAGATCGATGGCCCGATTAGAAGAGGGGATGAATAGCCTAAACATTGCTCGATGGAATTCATTCGTGTTGCTTGTCTACAATTGTCGTTAGCACAATGGAATAATAATATTAACACAAATACAAACATGAATATACAATCACAAAGACACAACGATATACGTGGTTCGGAACCTTAGGGTTCCTGCTCCACGAGGAGAGGTCAATGGGTTCTAGTAAAGCACAAACCACTAACAAATCTCCTTCTCGATAACACGTCGAAGGTGGAGAAATCTCGTACAAGAAATTACAATAGTAATACAAAACATACAAGTAAATACAAAGACAATAATGAAATACTAGTAAAGAAAACTTTACAACAATTGCTTTGAACACTTTCTTGTTACTTGCTTTGGTTTGCTCTTGAAGGTCTAGAATGCAGCAGCAATTCCCCTTCAAAATCTCCCTAAAATTACTACAAAATCCTCCAACTCGAGCTCCTTTTATAACCTACATCAATCTGATTTCGCTCTCATCAGTCGTCTGCCATAAGGCCCTAATTGACTACCCCTATAGTCGTTGTCTCACAACGGCTCAATCCACACTGGAAACACTCCAATGGATACACTGGTAGTTGACTGCCATTTCCATTAGTCAACTACCAACATCATAGCCGACTGATCAGTCAGCTACCTAGCATTTTGTGCTGGCAACCAAGACCAGTATGCTCAATGCCTGTTGACTACCCAAGGTGTTGGGATGTATACTAAAATCCTAGCCTTTGTATGAACATCTTCATTTTGAAATAAGAATCACATGATCATTGTTTCCATTTTATATATGTGTATATTGTCTGATACTTTACATTGTAAATAACATGGTGTGTGGTGTCACACAGAATATCATGTTATCAATTCCTTGTAAAGTATAAGTAGGGGCTCACAACCAAGATGGTTTTGGATAAACCATTGGCATGGTTGTAGTATGATTTGGTATTGGTTTATCATGACCATAGAATTACACTAGTACACTTTATGTGTATTGAGCAGGACCAATTTAGAGGTGATTCAATTTATACTGACTATATAATTTAATCGGACCTCAGATATTATGGTGTACATGCCCTTAATCTCGATATAATAACGGGCACATGTACTTAGTATTTATTTCTTTGATTTACCAATGAGCGAGATTTATGGGTTAAATCGATAGGGCCGGTAAGTTGGGAAATAATATTACTTATATGGTGTGCCATTGATTATAGAAGGAAATCGTGTCCTATGTATTAGGATGATGATGTCCCCTTGAGGAGCTCATAAGGATCATCATTTAAATACTGCAGGTGGACTTGGTCCAGCATGATGATGAGGTTGAGTGATACTACTCATGGAGTTAGATGTTAATTAATTAATTGTCAGTAAATTAATTAATTAACAGACATTTGATATCTTAAACACAGGGAGATATTTGTACAAATAATATGTAGAGCCCATATTTATTTATGGGGGTTGGTGAGGTAGATCAATGATAATCCTCTAGTTGAATGGATCATCATTAATGGATCAGGTTTGTGTGGTTCGGATCCATTGGGTGGCCAAGATCCAACTCCTCCTCATGGTCCCTATTGTAGCCTATTATAAATAGCTTATGAAGCCTAGATCTATATAAGGGGTTGGAGAGGCTTGGGCAGCAAGTGAATTGAAAGTGCTAGGGTTTGGAGTTGGTTTTGGGCGACGACAACATGTGGAAGAGTTAGGGTTTTTAGTTTCCTCTCTTCCTAAGGTTTAGCCGGCGCCTCTTCTTCATCTCTTTAGGGCTGGTGCTCCTTCCTTCAAGAAAAGGTCGGCGCTTCATCTTCCTCCTCTCATAGGGTCAATAGCAACAAAGGATAGGGTGCCTTCTTCCTTTGTCTTGGCCGGTTCATCTACTCCCTCTCCTTGGCCGGAGGCTTGGTGGTCAGCACTAGATAGGAGAAGAAGGGAGTTTGTATCTTCCTTTTTTCAGAGAGAGCAAGGAAAGGAAGATACGTGATCTAGGAGGCTTCAATTCTTGGAAGATCGTTGCCCACACAACGTCCAAGAAGAGGACAAGTCATACAATAAAAGATCAAGAGGTAAACAAGAGGTATAATTCTTGTTTAGTTTTCTTTCTGGTTCTATGTAATTGGATTATAATTGTATGATCATGGACCCCAAAGATAAATGCAAAAATCGGTGATCCATACATCATCTATTCCGTGGCTAATCGAGGAAAAGAGTTAGATTGCATGAACAACAAGTTTATTCAAGCGACCACTCAAATCGAATAGCACGATGATGAATCGATTTCTTGGGTAATCCATCTTCGTTTGGATTAATTTTTAATCTAGGGATGTGTGATAGGATCGTCATGCACAAACGACTGAAGCATTGGGGAAAAGCAATGTTTTCCCTATCAAGTGGTAATAGAGCCACGGTTTTCGATTTTGTGTGTTTTGAATTCAGTTACTTTTATGCACTTATCATATATTATATGAGTGAGATAATAATAGGATGTGTGTAGGCTAACTTTTTGCTTGCAAGCATAAGATCCAATTATTATGTCCATATGTGATTATATGTGATTGTGTGTGTATAATTGTAATATTATTTGAATCCTCGGGGTTGAAGAGTCTAGCATTTAATTTTTGTAATTATGTATGACATTATTTAGCCACTCTATTATTTTAGTTTACTTTTGATCTAGATTTCATGTACACTCTTTTGTGGAGTATAGGATTGATGGATGTAAATTAAAATAATTTTTCTCAGCTCGGATCCCCTTTGAAAGGATGGCTTGTACATGGCGTAGGGAGGAGCGGACGAGTTGCCAACATGACTGGAGGCATATTGGAGAACAAAAGCCAAAATAGTTGGAAAATTTATTATTTTTCATATTTATTGCTTTTGATTTATATGCTTGTTGTGCTTGCATAGTTAAAATTCCTCAATTTTAAATTACTAAGTGGGAGAGGGATATTTTTTTTAATTCCCGCGGCCTCCATTACAATTTGACATGTGATGCCAATAAACTTGCGCATTGGCTCTGAGTACCTTCCTCCATATTGGATGAGTTTGTTTTGCGGATCACTAGGTCAAATATGGTTATAAGAAGTTATTTAGGAGCGTGTGTACTTCCCCATCGGAAGGCACATAATCCGAGATAATTGCCTTAGTATCGGGTAATGGTAAACACTTAGATTCAAATAAAAGTATCCTCCCCATCGGAGTCACTGCTTTTATTTGTAGGACTGAAAAGGAACCAACTATTAATTTTATTTGTCAAAAATTAAGGTTGACAGGATAATAAAATTAATGGGTAAAACCTCCTCTTACAAATGTAGAATTCATATACGTCCACACTATCATGGCATATGATATTCTCGGTATTTTGAGGTGTTGGTTGATTTTAAAATTTTATTGTTTGAGGAATCAATAAATTTTTGAAATCTAATATTTTTTTATTTATGTGATTCTTAGATTTTTCAAAATGACTTTCAGCCCACTTGTTGTGATTCTGAAAGAAAACAAACTTACTAGACCTAACTATGTTGATTGGAAAAGGAATCTTGACATTGACTTAACTGCTGAGGAGTACAAATATGTACTATTCAAACAGTGTCCTCCTAATCCTATGGATGATTCTGGTGAAAAGGAGAAAGAGAGTTATAGGAAGTGGATCAAGGCTAATGAGATAGCATGGTGTTACATTTTGGCTTCTATGTCAAATGTATTGCAACATCAGCATCAAGCCATGAATACTGCCTATGACATGATGCTCAATCTCAAGGAACTTTTTGGACACCAGAATCGGGCTGCTAGGTAGGAAGCTATGAGGAACTTGATGACGACCACCATGGTTGAGGGAAAACCCATGAGGGATCATGTTCTCAAGATGATGGCTCATTTGAATGAGCTGGAAGTCCTTGGAGCGGAGATCGATGGGGAAACCCAGGTCGATATCATTCTCCAATCTCTACCTAGGAGTTTTGAGTAGTTTCGCTTGAACTACAACATGAATAAGAGGTTGTATTCGTTGGCGGAGCTTCTGACAGAACTCCAGGAGGCAGAGGGACTTTTTCGTCAGAGTTCTCAGGCTTTGGTTGCTTAGAAGGTTTCTACTTCTAAGTCGAAAGGCAAGAAGAAGAAGAAATAAGGTGCAGTAAAGGTGGCGGAAGGATCTCAAGGAGGAGTGAAGAAGTCGTAAGGTAAGTGCTTCACTTGCAAGCAAACTGGACATTGGAAGGCGGACTGTCCCAACCGCAAATAGAACAAAGGTATAACTTTTAGTCTAGTCCTTGAAACATTTTTAGCGGTGTTATCTACCGGTACCTGGTGTGGAGATACGGGAGCCACTGATCATGTCTGCAACTCTTTCCAGGGGTTCCAGGAAACCAGACGACTAGCTGAGGGGGAGATTACTGTCTACATGGATAATGCTACGAAGGTGGTGGCTATTGCAGTGGGAGATGTTTATTTATCTTTTGATAGGAATAAAACTTTGGTTCTGAGAAATTGCCTTTATGTACCTTCATTTAGAAAGAATTTAATTTCAGTTTCTAAATTATTTTTGGATTGATATTCTATTTCTTTTAATGATAGAGTTGTTATAAAAAAGAATAGAGAGATTATCTATTCTGGTGCATTGGTAGGAAATTTATACACTCTTGAACCAAAAGCTCCTACGATGCAAATAGAAATAAATAACTCATCTTCTAAATCTAATAAGAGAAAAGAACCTTCGAAAATGAACCAAACGTATCTTTGGCATCTAAGGTTAGGTCATATTAACTTGAGTATAATTCAAAGGTTGATAGCTGATGGACCTTTGGGTTCATTGGTGGTGGAAGATTTCCAACTTGTGAATCTTGCTTGGAAGGTAAAATGACCAAGAGGCCTTTTAAGGCAAAGGGGTATAGAGCCAAAGATGTGTTGGAATTGGTTCATTCTAATTTGTTTGGTCCTATGTCTATCTAGGCTAGAAGTGGTTTTAAATATTTCGTCTCTTTTATACACGATTATTCAAGATATGTATACATTTACTTGATGCGTCGCAAGTCTGAATGCTTTGACAGGTTCAAAGAATTCAAGGCTGATGTGGAGAAACGTCAAGGTAAAAGTATCAAGACACTACAATCTGATCGTGGTGGTGAGTACCACTTGGGAGAGTTTAGGAGTTACTTATCAGAGGATGCAATTCAATCTCAACTGTCAGCACCTGGTACACCCCAGCAGAATGGTGTGGCGGAGCGAAGGAATAGGACTCTTATGGAGATGATTAGTTTGATGATGAGTTATTCTGAGTTTCCAGATTCATTCTGGGGGTATGCTCTGGATACAATAGTGTATATTCTGAACTTGGTACCATCTAAATCAGTACCTTATACTCCCACAGAATTGTGGACTGGACGAAAGCCAAGTCTGAGACATATTCGGATTTGAGAGAGTCCAACACATGTGTTGAAGGGAGATGCTGGTAAGTTGGAACCTCGTACAGAAGCGCGCTTGTTCGTAGGCTATCCTAGAGGAATGAAAGGTGGTTTGTTCTATAGTCCTAAAGATCAGAGGGTGATCGTTAGCACGAATGCCTGATTTTTAGAGGAAGACTATGTGATGAACCACAAGCCCATGAGCAAGATTGTTCTAGAGGAGTTAAGAGGGGAAGTCTCTACTTCAGTACAAATGGTGCAAGAGGATATACCACAAGTGACTGCACCGCGTGTCACAGAGGATACACATGTAATACCTAGTCATAGTGGGAGGGTTGTTAAACAACCTGAGAGATTTATGTTCTCGAGAGAATCTTCTGATTTGGTCCCTAGCGAACATGAACCTGATCCCTGGATATATGACGAGGCAATCAAGATAAAGATGCGGTATCTTGGCAAAGGGCGATGAATTTTGAAATAGAATCTATGGATTCAAATCAGGTCTGGGAGCTAGTAGAACCACCCAATGGTGTAAAAGCCATTGGATGCAAGTGGATCTACAAAAGAGAGGATCAGACGGGAAGGTAGAGACCTTCAAAGCAAGGCTTGTTGCGAAAGGGTATACTCAGAAAGAGGGTATCGATTATGAGGAGACCTTTTCGTCGGTAGCAATGCTTAAGTCTATCCAGATTCTCTTATCTATTGCTGCTCATATGGATTATGAGGTTTGGCAAATTGATGTCAAGACAGCTTTCCTTAATGGAAGTCTTGAAGAAAATATATATATGGAGCAACCAGAGGGATTCATTGCAAAGGGCAAAAAGCATCTTGTGTGCAAGCTTAATCGGTACATTTATGGATTGAAGCAAGCTTTGAGATCTTGGAACATCCGCTTTGATGAGGTAATCTAGTCATATGGATTTATTCAAAGTCCGGATGAGTCTTGTGTATGCAAGAGATGTGACAAAAATGTAGTGGTATTTCTTGTACTATACGTAGATGACATTTTGCTCATTGGCAACAATGTCAAAGTGTTATCAGACGTAAGGGTATGGTTGTCCAAACATTTTGATATGAAGGACTTGGGAGAAGTGGGACACATCCTTGGGATCAAGGTTATAAGGGATCGTAAGAAAAGGATGTTGTGTTTATCTCAAGCTTCATACATAGACAATATTTTGGCCCATTTTAGCATGCATAACTCCAAGAAAGATTTTCTACCTTTAAGGCATAGAGTACCTTTATCTAAAGAGATGTGTCCTAGAACATCAAAGGAGATAGAGGAGATGAAGGCGATTCCTTATGCTTCGGTTGTAGGAAGCCTCATGTATGCTATGTTATGTATGAGGGCGGATATCTTCTTTGTCGTGGGCATGGTTAGCAGATATCAGAGTAATCCAGGACAGAGACATTGGACTGCGGTAAAGCATATATTGAAGTACCTGAGAAGGACTAGGGAATATATGTTGGTATACCAGGCAGATCAATTACTCCATGTAAGTTACACAGATTCTGACTTCCAATCAGATAGGGATAACAGTAAGTCTACCTCGGGTTTTGTGTTTACCTTGGGAGGTGGAGCCATTATATGGAGGAGTGTCAAGCAGAAATGTGTGGCGGACTCTACCATGGAAGCTGAGTATATGGCAGCCCCTGAGACAACCAAAGAAGTTGTATGGCTAAGAAACTTCTTGATGGACTTGGATGTGAGTCCTGGTTTGTCCAAAACTATCACAATTTATTGTAATAACAGTGGGGCAGTTGCAAACTCGAAGGAACCATGAGCCCATAAGGCAAGTAAACACATAAAGCACAAGTACCACCTAATACGAGAGATCGTAAAGCGAGGAGAAGTTGTTGTCGCCAAGATTACATCAGAAGATAACCTGGAAAATCCTTTCACTAAGGCCCTTCTAGAGAGAGATTTTGATAGGCATGTGGAGGGAATGTGAATCAGATGTATGGCAGTTTGATGATAGCATAGTATTTTAGTATAAGTGAGAGATTGTTGGGATGTATACTGAAAGCCTAGCCTTTGTATGAACATCTTCATTTTGAAATAAGAATCACATGATTATTGTTTGCATTTTATATATGTGCATATTGTCTGATACTTTACATTGTAAATAACATGGTATGTGGTGTCACACAGAAGATCATTGTTAGGGATCCTTGGAAGGCTAGAGGGGGGTGAATAGCCTCTTTTTCCAGTTCTACAAAAGGGTTAGCGGAAGCTAAACAAAATTGAGAAGCAAGCAAATACAATCGCTAACAAGGAAATTTATGTGGTTCGGATATAAAGTTCCTACTCCACGGCGATCCTTAAGGTGGATCAACCCAAGCAATTCTCCACTAAAAACTTTCTTCTTACAAGACCCTTCTCTTCTTACAAAGATAAAGATGAATATTAGAGAGGAGGGGAATTAAAAGCACATACAAAGCTTAGGAAAAACGTGGGAGCTTGAGAGTACGGTTGGAATGTAAGCACTAACCTCCTCAAGAACCCCAAGCCCTATTATTTTAGAGAGAGGGTTATTTTTTCCATTGGGCCACGATGAGTCGACTGATGTTGTACATCAGGCGACTACCATCATAGCTAACGACTTATAATTAGCATGATTTGTGGGATTCACAGGCATCATCATCCAACGACAGACTCATCAATCGACTGATCCCTCCATCAGTCGACTGATGAAGTGATCAGTTGAGTGATCACGGTGAGCAGTCAAGTGAGACCCCCTTCTGTGCTCGATGTCGACTTGATCAGTCGACTAATGACGGGATCAGTCGACTAACAACCCATGGCAGTCGACTGATCATCAAGTTTTCAACCTGACTCAGTTGAACACCTGATCAGTCAAGTGATACGATGTATCAGTCGACTGATACTTGTCAAGTATGATAATTTCATACTTGAATTAACTCCTTAGATCTAGACTCAACCTTCTAGCTCTTCCTTAAGCCTTGCGCCTCCAAGATCCCTCCGAGTCCATGACTTGTTCATCCTTTGCGCTTGCTTCCAAGAGCTTCCTTCGGCTTTGTCATGTCTTGGGTTTCTCTTTGCCAAAGTACGCTTGGACTTTACGCCACCAAGACTACATGCTTGGACTTACGCCGCCAAGACTTTCCTTTGGTCTTTCTTTGCCAAGGTCTACTTGGACTTTACGCCGCTAAGACTACATGCTTGGACTTATGCCGCCAAGACCTTTCCTTGGACTTCTCTTTGCCATGATCACACTTGGACTTTTCTTTTACCAAGTCTTCATACTTAGATTTTTCTATTACTTAAACATGTTCACAATTAGATCACAAAGCATTGCCTAACTTAGATGATTATCCAAACATCAAAACATATAAATGCTTGGGGCATTGTTGCACCAACAATCTCCCCCTTTTTAATGTTTGGCAATCATTTAAGGTAGGTCTTTAACATATGCACATAAGCATATTTCCAATATGAATTCTAACTTAAACATTCCTTCTCCCCCTTTGACATACATCAAAAAGAGAAGAATTCATACAATAATAAGTTCATTAAAGAATTAAATTTGTTATATCTTGAACTAAGGTATAAGAAAGATATGAGGCTCCCCTTAATCCAAGACATGGTTCATGATGTGTGAATAACATGTGGAGCAAGGTATAACAAAAGATAGAAAGTTAAGTCCTAACTTTGCACCAACAATATAAATTTAGGGGATGAAAAGATTTATATAATGAAGCTCCCCCTAAAACATTACATCAAACAGTCCTAAAACTTCTTTTTTACTAAAGATTATCATACTATAGTTTTAGGACACTTAAGAGCACACTCAAGACCAAGAAATAAGGCTGAATTGCAGAAAAACCAGGGTATCAGTGGACAGAATTCTGATTTAGTTGACTGTCACACCCGAAAGCCCTTTTTCAGGTTTTTCAGCCCAACTTCAGAAATGCACCAAAAATTCAAGAAACATCGAAAAATCACAAAATTTTGTGTACACATTTCTGAAATAATTTTATATTAAGGAAAAATAATTTAAAAAATATATATTTTCCAGATTTTAAAAATGATACAATTTTGAAACCTAGCAAAAGCTTTAAGTGTTTTACAAACTTTGTATCACTTTTGCTTAGCAATTGAAAACTATTTTTCAAAGTATGGTAAACATAGTTTAAATTATGTTTTATTTGATATTTCCAATCATATTCTTGGAGCTATATGCACATTAATTGTGCTTAATCCTTCCCAATGATTGGTCCAATGAAGGATTAATGTCTCTAGAAGACACTTTGGTTCATAGTAATGCATCATAACAGGCATGATGAACCAAGTGCATCTTCGTAACATCTCACATGTTGTCTAAGTTGCTCAATACAAAAATCATGGTTTCTTAGGTCTTTTGTGAGATTCTTAGAGGTATAAATCCTAGATTTTCTATAGGTTCATACAAACCTAGACCTCTATTCTACTAAACACATCCCAAGTTCTCTCCTTAGTGATGAATATACCACTTCGGGGAGAGTCTTGGTGAATATGTCAGCTAAGTTGGACTTAGATTCTATGTAATTAAGTTCAATGTCCCCCCTAAGCACATGATCTCTAATGAAGTGATGCTTCATTTCAATGTGCTTAGTCCTAGAGTGATGTACCGGATTTTTGGTCAAGTTTATGGTACTCACATTATCACAATAAACTTTTACATTGGAGTAGTATAGCTCATAATCCTCTAATGTGTGTCTCATCCAAAGTAATCGAGCCACACAACCACCCATAGCCACATATTCGGCCTCGGTGGTTGACAAAGCAACACAAGGTTGCTTTCTACTACTCCAACTTACTAGGGAGGATCCAAGAAATTGGCATCCACCGCTAGTACTCTTTCGATCCAACTTGCAACCCACATAGTCGGAATCGGTGTACCCAATTAAATTAAAAGATTTTGTCCTAGGGTACCAAAGTCCTACATTTAGTGTGCCCTTGATATACCTTAAGATTCTTTTTATGGCCACTAAATGGGACTCTTTGGCACATGATTGGTACCTTGCACACATACCTACTGTAAATAATATATCGGGTCTACTAGCGGTTAGGTACAAAAGGCTACTAATCATACTCTTATAGAGTTTAAGGTCAATTTGTTTTCCTTCAAGATCATTATCTGTTTTTGTATTAGTTGCCATTGGGGTTGAAACTACTTTAGCATTTTCTAAACCAAATTTCTTAATTATTTCCTTAGCATATTTGGTTTTGTATACATAAATTTCTTCATTTGTTTGTTTGACTTGTAGACCTAGGAAGAAATTTAGTTCCCCAACTAGACTCATCTCAAACTCATTCTCCATATTTTTGATGAAGTCTTGAAGGAGCTCATCATTTGTTGACCCAAAGATAATGTCATCTACATATACTTGAGCTACAAAGATGTCCTTAGACTTTGATTTAATGAAGAGAGTTTGGTCTACTTGACCCCTTCTAAACCCCTTAGAGACCAAGAAAGATGACAATCTTTCATACCAAGCCTGGGGAGCTTGTTTCAAACCGTATAAAGCCTTTTTAAGCTTGAATACATTGTTTGGATAGTCTTTGTTTTCAAACCTGGGAGATTGTTCTACATATACTTCCTCCTTAATGAACCCATTTAGGAATACCGACTTTACATCCATTTGATGGAGTTTAAAGTCCATGTAAGAGGCATATCCTAGTAGGATTCTAATCGACTCTAACCTAGCAACAGGGGCATATGTTTCATCATAATCAAGTCCTTCAACTTGATTGAAGCCCCTTGCAACTAACCTTGCTTTATTCCTAGTTATATTGCCTTGATCATCTAGTTTGTTCCTAAAAATCCATCTTGTAGTAATGATGGTATTATCATTAGGTCTAGGAACTAACTCCCATACTTGACTCCTTTCAAATTGAGCCAATTCATCTTGCATTGCTAAGATCCAATCCGGATCAAGTAATGCATCATTGATTGTTTTGGGCTCAATTTGGGAGATGAGGGCTATATGACTAGAGGGAGCTCTATAAAATGACCTAGTCCTAATACCTTGTGATAATTCACCTACAACTTGATCTAGAGGGTGATTTTGATGAACTCTTATTGTTCTAGGAGGTGTATTAAATTGATTTTGATCATGATTATCCTCAACCCTTCTTTCATCTTTAGAACCGGCTCTTACTCTCCCTTGATTTAACTCTCCCCCTTGATCATTACCCCCTAAAGTTAAATCTTGAAATTTTTGGGTAATTTCTTGATTTTTGTCATTGATATCACTATCAATGGGGGATTTCCTAGGGTAAGTATTAGAGGTTTCATCAAATTGCACATATGAGGATTCCTCAATCTTTTGAGTTCTCTTATTATAAACTCTATACCCTACACTAGTGGATGAGTATCCAACTAGGATTCCTTCATCCGCTTTGGATTCAAATTTACCGAGGTTGTCTTTGGTGTTTAAAATGTAAATTTTGCATCCAAAGACTTTAAAATAGTGAATTGTTGGAATTGTACCATTCCATAATTCAAATGGGGGTTTTCCTAAAAAACTATGAATTAAAACCCTATTTTGGATATAGCAAGAGGTGTTGACCGCTTCCTCCCACAAGTAGCTAGGTAGATAATATGCATTAAGCATAGTCCTAGCCGCTTCTTGTAGGGCACGATTTTTCCTTTCCACCACCTCATTTTGTTGAGGTGTTCTAGGATAAGAAAATTCGTACTTGTACCCTTGTTCTAAGCAAAATTTGGAGAAGTTAGAATTCTCAAATTCTCCACCATGATCACTGCGGATCTAGTTGATTTTGAGATTCCTTTCATTTTCTACTCTTTTGCTAAAGCCTATGATTATTCCTAGGGTTTCATCCTTATGTTTCATGAAGAATACCCAAGTAAATCTAGAAAAATCATCTACTATTACTAAACAATATTTACTACCAATTAATGAAGGGGTACTTTGACAATCAAATAAATCAACATGCAAGAGTTCTAAAGGAAAAGCGGTACTAAGTAAAGTTTTACCTTTATGTGATGATATTGATTGCTTTCCTTCTTGGCATGCATCACACATTTTGTCTTTAAGATACTTGACTTTTGGCAACCCCTTGACTAGCTTCATCTTGGCTATTTTGGCAATATTTTTCATGTTGATGTGCCCTAGCCTCCTATGTCATAGCCAACTCGCTTCTTCTTTTGCAATAAGACACTTAGCAGAAGCATTAGAAGCATAGGATAAATCAACATAGTATATATTTGATTTCCTAAAACCTACTAACATGTAATTATTTTGATTTTTGTGTCTTATGAAGAATTTAGAAGAATCAAATTGAACATCAAAATTGGCATCACATAATTGACTTACACTAAGCAAATTAAATTTCATATTTTTAACTAATAATACTTTGTGAATTGCAAGGTTTGGAGATACCTCAATTGTCCCTTTTCCTAGGATCTTAAGTTTACCACTATTTCCAAAAGACACCTTCCCTTTGCTAATGTGGTTGATTGTTGAGAATTTTCTCTCATCACCTGTCATGTATTTTGAGAAACCACTATCAACAATCCATAAGCTTGGTCCTTCTACATATACAACATGAAAAATGCAAGTCTTAGGCACCCAAATTTTAGGACCGTCAGCATTAACTATATAGATTTTGGGAACCCAAGCTTTTCTAGCCTTGCTCTTAATGATTGGTTTTCTACTAATTAGTGAGGTGAAAGCTACTTCCTTCTCCTTAGGCCTATGTCCTATGCCGGCCTTGTTATAAATGTCCCTTTGGTCCTTAAGAATCATATCAAGATATTTTGACTCATTCGTAAATTTCTCTAAGCATGCTCTTAGGTTACATATTTCTTTTCTAAGTTTATCATTCTCATTCCTAAATGAACATGCATCATCACAAGAAATTTCTACATTCTTAATTGATTTAATCTCTACTTTTAAATCTTTAATCCTAGATTTTGATTTATTTAGTGCATTTTGAAGGCATGCAATAGTTTTATATAGTAATTCTAATCTAGGGGAGTCCTTTACCTTATCGTCACTAGATGACGATTCGTCGCTTGAGGAGGAGGATGACTCTTCACTTGAGCTATCTTCCAAGGCCATGAGTGTCATGTTTCTTGTGACATGACAAATTTCTTCATCATCGGAGGAATCTTCTATGCTTTGTGTATCCCAAGTTTGGGCTATCATGACATCCTTCTTCTTCTTCTCCTTCTTGTCCTTCTTCTTCTTGTCTTCTTCCTCCTTTTTCTTTAGTTATGGACAATTTGGCTTGATATGACCCTTTTTGTTGCAACCATAGCAAGTAACGCTAGAAGTAGGAATTGAACTAGTGGAGGTTTTACCTTTGGAGGATTGGAACATCCTCCTCACATCCTTCTTGGAGAGTTTCCTTGACCTCCCACCAAACTTCTTTACATAATGAGCCACCTCACTTGCCGATAGCTCTTCATCACTACTAGATGACTCATCCTCGGATTTGGATGAGGAAGAGACTTCTTTCTTCTCCTTCTTCTTCTTGTCCTTCTTTCCTACAAAAAGAGCTACACCATTCTCCTTGGACGAAGTGTTAGCTTACTCGTGCAACTCAAATTCACAAAAGAGTTCATCTAATTTAACCAAAGAAAGATCCCTAGACACCTTATAAGCATCTACCATTGATGCCCATAAGATTGTTCTAGGGAAGGCTTGGAGAATATATCTCACAAGGTCTCAGTTTTCGACCTTCTCACCTATCACATGTAGTTCGTTGACTACCTCTTTGAAGCGACCGTGCATTTGGCTCACGGTCTCATTGGTCTTTATTGTGAAGCTTTGGAGTTGGCCTATTAAGAGGTCCCTCTTGGCTCTCCTCGTCTCCTTTGATCCTTCATTCAATTCGATGAGCTTCTCCCAAAGATCTTTAGTGGAGTTGAATGGGCTGACTTTGGACAATTGCCAAGACTGGCAGTCGACTAATCAAGTCGACATTGGAGTGTGGTCATTGCCTTTGCATTTGCTTGCGCCTTCTTTGCCATCTCTCTTGTCCAATCCTTTCTTGGTATTGGCGCTCCGAATTCGTCGACCGACATTTCGAAACCATCTACAATGTTAAACCAATTATCAATATCGTTCATAAGGTAGTATTTCATCCTACCTTTCCAATATACAAAGTTGTTGCCGTCGAAGAATGGAGGCCTCGCCGTGCTATACCCCTCTTGAAACGCCATTATGCTCCGGTTGATGGTTAGATCTTCCGACGCGATCTGGGCTCTGATACCACTTGTTAGGGATCCTTGGAAGGCTAGAGGGGGTGAATAGCCTCTTTTTCGAGTTCTACAAAAGGGTTAGCGGAAGCTAAACAAGAAGCTAAACGAAATTGAGAAGCAAGCAAATACAATCGCTAACAAGGAAATTTACGTGGTTCGGAGATAAAGCTCCTACTCCACGTCGATCCTTAAGGTGGATCAACCCAAGCAATTCTCCACTAAAAACTTTCTTCTTACAAGACCCTCCTCTTCTTACAAAGATAAAGATGAAGATTAGAGAGGAGGGGAATTAAAAGCACTTAGAAAGCTTAGGAAAAATGTGAGAGCTTGAGAGTATGGTTGGAATGTAAGCACTAGCCTCCTCAAGCACCCCAAGCCCTCCTGTCGTCATGGCTAACGGCTTCTGATTAGCCGGATTCGCGAGATTCACAGGTGTCATCATCTAATGGCAGACTCATCAGTCGACTGATCCCTCCATCAGTCGATTGATGAAGTGATCAGTCGAGTGATCACAGCGAATAGTCGAGTGAGACCCCCTTCTGTGCCCGATATCGACTTGATCAGTCGACTGATGACGGGATCAGTCGACTGACAACCCTTGGCAGTCGATTGATCATCAGGTTTTCAGCCTGACTCAGTTGAACACCTGATCAGTCGAGTGATACGATGTAACAGTCGACTGATACTCGTCAAGTATGATAATTTCATACTTGAATTAACTCCCTAGACCTAGACTCAACCTTCTAGCTCTTTCTTAAGCCTTGCGCCTCCAGGATCCCTCCGAGTCCGCGACTTGTTCATCCTTTGCACTTGCTTCCAAGAGCTTCCTTCGGTTTCGTCATGTCTTGAGTTTCTCTTTGCTAAAGTACGCTTGGACTTTACGCCGCCAAGACTACATGATTGGACTTACACTGCCAAGACTTGCCTTTGGTCTTCCTTTGCCAAGGTCTGCTTGAACCTTACGCCGCCAAGACTACATGCTTGGACTTACGCCACCAAGACATTTCCTTGGACTTCTCTTTGCCAAGATCACACTTGGATATTTCTTTTACCAAGTCTTCATACTTGGATTTTTTTTGTCACTTAAAAGTGTTCACAATTAGATCACAAAGCAAAAACTGGTGATCCGTACATCATCTATTCCGTGGCTAATCGAGGAAAAGAGTTAGGTTGCTTGAACAATAAATTTGTTCAAGCGACCACTCAAATCGAATAGCACGATGATGGATCAGTTGTTTGGGTAATCCATCTTCGTCTGGATTAATTTTTAATCCGGGGACATGGGATAGGATCACCATGCACAAGTGATTGAAACGTTGGGGAAAAGCAATGTTTTCCCTATCACAAGGCTATCAATTGTCTGCCAATGCCACTTGGTTGCAGTCTATTGTCGGTCGACTCTCATAAGTTGACTGGTCATAATCCCATCGACTGATAAACCTCAACCATGAGGTGTACCCCAAGTATGATGCCCTCATACTTGCTAGACAACCCTTAGCCTAGACCTAAGCCTTCTAGACACCTCTTACCATCTTACGCCTATCAGATCCCTCCAAGTCATTCATGACTTATTCATCCATATGCTAGCTTCCAGGTGCTTCCATCAGCTATTGTCATGCTGACCGGGTCTACATCACCAAGGCTACACACTTAGACTTTCACCGCCAAGGCTACACCCTTGGACTTCCCAATTTCCAAGTACCCATGACTTGGACTTTCACCACCAAGGCTATACACTTGGACTTACGTGGCCAATGCTACATGCTTGGACTTCCCAATTTCCAAGTACCCATGACATGAACTTTCACCGTCAAGGCTACACACTTGTACTTCCCAATTGCCAAGTACCCATGACTTGGACTTTCACTGCCAAGGATACACACATGGACTTACGTGGCCAAGGCTACACATTTGGACTTTCCAATTGCCAAGTACCCATGACTTGGACTTCCACTGCCAAGGCTACACACTTGGACTTCTCCATCATATGGTCAACCCCATGTCAACCATATAGTAAACCCATTGTTAAACAATGGCCAACTCATCATCAAACATCAAACACTACTCGAGTCAAACTCGAGTCTGATTAATTGTGACCTAGGCCGATTGCACCAACATAATTGAGCCAGTACTATCGTCGACCTCACACACCTAACTGGCAAAAGATTTATTCCAAACAAATATAATTCACTAGACAAATGGTACACAAATCACAGTCTTTGTAGGATGGATACATAAATTATTACTTAACAACAACCGTGCACTTGCAGGTGTTGAGCGTGAGCACGCGCTTTGAATCCTTAGCAATCTCAGCAAGAGAATTGGGGATGGGCTCGCATGCATTAGCGTCGAAGGAGATGTGCTAGTAATGTCGACCCACCTCTAACATTCTCTTTGAGTGATAAATCAAGAATTTGGTCCATGGATTCAAGGTGATAAGCAGTGATTTCCAAGAGAGGAGAAGGGGATCTGAGTAAGCCAAAGAAGATGACACAATTAGTGATCGATAAGAAGGAGAAAACACATTTTTGCAAGTGGAAGCATAATCTTATTCCTAATATGGATGGACATAATGAAAAATGAAAGCATTATAGAAAGTCAAAGTTGTATCTATTGAGAAAACAATGTGAGAAACATAGTGTGTACAAATCATATAGGGTTTTTGGAATAGTTTTAGCACACATCTCATTGCATTTCATACTTGCTTCATGCATATTCTCCCTTGTTTTGCATTCATTTACTAATTTCTAGTTCAGATATCTGTTTTTGTTATTTTTATGTGTAGGACATCATTTTTGGAGCAAAAATGGAGCATTTATTGGAGCATAGACTTTAGGTAGCATGCTCTAGTTGTGTCCCAAGACATGGGCATGTTTTCGATGCGAAACGAATCAAAACGGAGGCTCCAAAGTGACACACGACCAGCCGTGTGAAATCCACACGACCCTATTAAAATTCCAGCTCAATTTTAGACTAGAATTCAATAGTTTCTAGCCTTGCACAAGGCTGACCATGTGAAATTCACACGGCCATGTGGCAGCGCCAAAAATTCAAGGAAATAGGATTTTTCCAAGAACTTATGGAAATCCGGAGCCGTCTCTATATATAGAAAACTCATTTAAGAGGTTGAGCATCATGAGGGGAGCCGCCCTAAGGCTCCCAAGCCCTAGAGGAGGCACGACGGCTACGAGGCTCGCAACGGGAAGAGAGGAAGCGGGTCAAAGACCAGGATCTATGCTCCAATGCCTTAGAGAACAACCAAGACATACATTGGATCCATCTAAACGTACTATCTCTTTTCTTTAAACTATTTGGATTGTAATGATCTACCTTAAGATGTCTTGTGTTTATTCTAATTCATTTATGGAGTAGATACTTCAATTCTAGGATTAGGGAGTAGTCTATCTTGATTAGTAAAGAGTATATTGCAATGAATCCATGTATTCTTGCATTGTTTTCGATTGTTATATATTTATATAGGATCGAGAAGCATTGCTAGAGGGGGGGGGTGAATAGAAAGCGTGAAAGCTTTTCTTTTCCTTCGTTCGATTAAGACAAAGTTGTGCAGTTGAAAAATAAATAACGCAATTTATTTTTACTTGGTTCATACCCAACGATTGCTACTCCAAGGCCCCGCGATCCTTGACCGCGTATGAAGGGGCACTCCACTATAGAGTTTCCTTCTCGTTGAAGCTAGGAGACAATGATCACAAAAATTGAAAGCTCGAGGATGTGGCTGAAGGGTTTTGCTTATCGAGTCCGTGAGGGCAAACTTCGCTTCCCACCTCACCTCGGTTGCTTGAAGATGGCGATCCCTTCGATGTCCCCAGATTAAAAAAATTTAATCCTAGACAAAAGGGATTGCCCAAACAACCAAGTCATCATCGTGCTATTCATTTAGAGAGCTCCCTTGAACAAACAAGTAGTTCAAGCGACCAACCTCTATCCTACGAGTAGCCGCGGAATAGACGATGTCCGGATCGCCGGTTTTTGTGTTTATGCTCGGGATCCAAGTATTATTTAGCCATTTACAGATTTATAACATGCTTATAATTGAAAAACAAAAAAAAGCAAGAAACAAAAGAGAAAAGAGAATAGATATACCTCTTGATCTTCTAATGTACGACCTTCCTCCTTTTGGACGTCGTGTGCACGACGATCTACCAAAAGTCAAAGCTCCTGGATTGTAAATCTTCCTTCCTTTCTCTTCCAAAGCAAGAGGAAGAATAGAAACAAGGTTTTTCTCCTCCCTAAAACCAACCAACAAGGAGCACACAAACTCCTTGCCGCCGGCCAACTAGAAGGAGGAGAAGATGATGGAAAACAACCAAGACACCAAGGGAAGCCCTATATCTTGTTTTGATCACCTAAGGAGAAGGAGAAAAAAGGCTTGGTTGTCGGCCAAAGGCTGGAAAAGGGCTAGAAAACAAGCTAGACGCCGGACAACGAGAAGGAAGGAGAAGAAAAGGAATTACCTTCCTTATTTGGTGCCGCCCAAGCCCAAACCCTAATCCTAATCCTATCTCAACCAGGATTCCTTCTCTTGCCGCCCAAACCCTAGCTCTCCTTTCATGTAGTTCACGCCAACCCCCTTGACCTCCTTTTATAGAGTTAGGGATAAGTCATGAATTAATCTCCTCCATTGGTTCTAGGGATTTAATCTCAACCGTCGGATCTAGAGATTTAATCTCAACCATCGGATCTTAGAGATTTAATCTCTACTTATGGATCTTAGAGTTTTGTTTCTATCCATTGGATCTAAGCTTCATGAGGTGTTAATAGGCTACATTAGGGACCATGAGGAGGAGTTGGATCTTGGCCACCGATGGATCAAGCCCATATAAAGTCCGATCCACTAATGATTATCCAATCCACTAAAGGATCATCATTGATCTACCTCACCAACCCCCATATAATAATATGGGCTCCATATATTATTTGTACATTTCCTCCCCGTGTTTAAGATCTCGAATGTCCGTCGATTAATTAATTTACTGACCATTAATTAATCCACATCTAACTCCATGAGTAGTACCACTCAACCTTTTCATCATGCCGGACCAAGTCCACCTACAGGGTTTACATGATGAACCTTTTGAGCTCCTCAAGGGGACATCATCATCCTAATATATAGGACACGGTTTCCTCCTATAATCAACGGAACACCATATAAATAATATCATCTCCCAACTTACCGAGCCTATCGATTTAATCTATAAATCTCGCCCATTGTTAAATCAAAGAGATGAGTTCCAAGTATATGTGCCCGTTATTATATCAGGATTAAGAGTATGTACAATATAATATCTGAGGTCTGATTTGATTATGTAGTCAGCAATAAATCGAATCACCTCTAAGTCGGTCCGGCTCAATACACACAAAGTGTACTAGTGTGATTCTATGGTCAAGACAAACCAATACCAAATCACACTACAACCATTCCAATGGTTTGTCCAAAGCCATCTCAATTGTGAGCCTGTACTTATACTTTTCAAGGGGACGATAACATGATCTCCCGTGTGACACCACACATCATATTATCTACAATATAAAGTATTAGACAAAATTGCATAACCATAAAAATATGCAAAAAATGATCATGTGATTTTTATTTTAAAATAAAGATGTTCATACAAAAGATAGACTTTTAAGTATACATCCCTACAATCTCCCACTTATACTAAAATACTATATTGTCCTCAAACTTCCATACATCTGATCCCCATTTCCTCCACATGCCTATCAAAAGTTCTCGCCGGAAGGGCCTTAGTGAAAGGATCTGCCAGGTTATCCTCTGATGCAATCTTGGCCACAACAACTTCTCCTCTTTTTACGATCTCTCGTATCAGGTGGTACTTACGCTCTATGTGTTTACTATCCTTATGGGCTCGTGGTTTCTTCGAGTTTGCAACTGCACAACTATTATCACAATAAATTGTGATAGTTCTGAGCAAACCAGGAATCACATCCAAGTCTATGAGGAAGTTCCTGAGCTATACAGCTTCTTTGGCCGCCACAGAGGCCGCCACATACTCAGCCTCCATGTTGGAGTCCGCCATGCACTTCTACTTTACACTCCTGCATACAATGGCTCCACCTCCCAAAGTAAACACAAAACTGTTGGAATGTATACTGAAAGCCTAGCTCTTTTTGTATGAACATTTTATTTTGATATAAAAATCACATGATCATTGTTTGCACTTTATATATTTATTATATGTGTGCATATTGTCTAATATTTTACATTGTAAATAACATGGTGCTTGGTGTGGCACAGAAGATCATGTTATCAGTTCCTTGTAAAATATAAGTAGAGGCTCACAACCAAGATGGTTTTGGACAAACCATTGGCATGGTTGTAGTGTAGCTTGGTATTATTTTGTCTTGAACATAGAGTTACACTGGTACACTTAGGTGTATTGAGCAGGACCGACATAGAGGTGATTCAATTTAGTACTGACTACATAATTGAATCGGACCTCGGATATTATGTTGTACATACTCTTAATCCCGATATAATAACGGGCACATGTACTTAGTATTTATTTCTTTGATTTACCAGTGGGTGAGATTTAGATGGATTAAATCAATATGCCCGGTAAGTTGGGAAATAATATTATTTACATGGTGTGCCGTTGATTATAGGAGGAAACCGTGTCCTATATATTAGGTTGATGATGTCCCCTTGAGGAGCTCATAAAGTTCATCATGTAAACCCAGCTAGTTGACTTAGTCAACGTGATGATAAGGTTGAGTGGTACTACTCGAGGAATTAGATGTTAATTAATTGATGGTCAGTAAATCAATTAATTAACGGACATTCGATATCTTAAACACGGGGAGATTAATGTACGAATAATATATGGAGCTCATATTAATTTATGGGGGTTGGTGAGGTAGTTCAATGATGATCCTCTAGTGGAATGGAACATCATTGATGGATCAAGTTTGTGTGGTTCCGATCCATCGGGTGGCCAAGACCCAACTCCTCCTTATGGTCCCTATCGTAGCCTAATATAATCCTTGTGAAGTCTAGATCCAAGAATGTAAAACAAAACCTAGAACCAACGGT
Organism: Wurfbainia villosa; assembly: GCA_025175895.1. NCBI lineage: Eukaryota > Viridiplantae > Streptophyta > Magnoliopsida > Zingiberales > Zingiberaceae > Wurfbainia > Wurfbainia villosa. The sequence continues at coordinate 26,034,541 of CM046000.1, read as the reverse complement.
TGGGAATAAATCCCTAGATCCGATGGTTGGATGAAACCCTAGAACCAACGGTTGGGATTAAATCCCTAGATCCGATGGTTAGGATGAAACCCTAGAATCGACGGTTGGGATTAAATCCCTAGATCCGATGGTTGGGATGAAACTGTAGAACCGACGGTTGGGATAAAACCTTAGATCCGAAGGTTGGGATGAAATCCTAGATCCGATGGTTGGGATTAAACCCTAGATCCGACGGTTGGGATAAAACCCTAGATCCGACGGTGGTGATTAAATCCCTAGATCCGACGGTGGAGATTAAAGGAGGCTTAGGTCCTACTCTATATATAGATGACTAAGGGTTGGGCGGCAAGTATAAAAAAAAACAAATAATTGATTTGGAATTAGAGTTAGGGTTTGGCTCATCCACAAGTGGGCGGCTAGGGTTTTGGAGCAAAGAAGTGGGCGGCAACTTTTCTTCCTTCTAGATTGTTGCCGGCGCCCATCCTCCTCCATCAAGACTTGGCCGACGCCCATCCTAGAGGACTCTCCCTTCTTCCTTGGCCGGCGGTTCTCCTTCCATTGGTGGTCGGTGCTCTTCCTCCTCCCCTTCTCTTTGGTGGCCGGCGGCAACTCATCTTCAAGTTGGCCAGCGATTCATCCAATTGCTCCTTGGCCGGCGGTTGCACCAAATTCCATAATTTGGTGGCCGGTTCTAGATAGGAAAGGTATTTGTAAGTTCTTCTCTTTGTTCGCAGCGGACAAGGTAGAGAAGAAAGCGATCTAGAAGGCTTCTACTCGTGGAGGATCTTCATCCACACGTCATCCACGAGAAGGATAGGACATACGGTAGAAGATCGTAAGGTATAAAGTTATTTTAACTTTATTTACAGATCTGAGCATGTTCTTTTATGTTTTGATTATGCATGTGTGAATTAGTAAATATATTGTATAATCATGGACCCCAAAGACACACAAAAACCGGTGATCCGTCCGTCATCTCTTCCGCAGCTAACCAACTAGAAGAGTTGAGTTGCTTGAACAACTAGTTGGTTCAAGCGATCACTCAAGTTGTTAGCGCGACGACGAAATGGTTGTGCTAAGGAAGCTCATCCCATCCGGATTAATTCTTTCATTAGTGAAAGTTTTAATCCGGGGACATGGGAACCAATGAGCCTCCGAAGCATCTACCTTCAAAAACCTGAGGTAGACTCACTGTTATCCCTATCAGATTGGAAGTCGAAATCCGTGTAACCCACAGGGAGTAATTGATCTGCCTGGTAAACCAACATATAATCCCTAGTCCTTCTCAGGTACTTAAAAATATATGCTTTACCGCAGTCCAATGTTCCCGTCCTGGATTACTCTGATATCTGCTGACCATGTCCACAGCAAAGCAGATATCTGGTCTCGTACAGAGCATCGCATACATGAGGCTTCCTACTTCCGAAGCATAAGGAACCGCCTTCATCTCCTCTATCTCCTCAAACGATCTAGGACACATCTCCTTAGATAAAGGAACTCCATACCTGAAAGGTAGAAAATCCTTGGAGTTTTGCATGCTAAAACGCTCCATAATCGTGTCTATGTATGAAGCTTGGGATAAGCACAACATCCTTTTCTTGCGATCCCTTATAACCTTGATCCCAAGGATGTGTCCCACCTCTCCCAAGTCCTTCATATTAAACTGTTTGGACAACCATACCCTTACGTCTGATAACACCTTGATATTGTTGACAATCAACAAAATGTCATCTACGTATAGTACAAGAAATACCACTACGTTTCCGTCACATCTCTTGTATACACAAGACTCATCCGGACTTTGAATAAATCCATAAGACTGTATTAACTCATCAAAGTGGATGTTCCAAGACCTCGAAGCTTGTTTTAATCCATAAATGGACCGATTAAGCTTACACACAAGATGCTCTTTGCCTTTAGCAATGAATCTCTCTGGTTGCTTCATGTAGATGTTTTCCTCAAGACTTCCATTAAGGAAAGCTATCTTGGCATCCATCTGCCACACCTCATAATCCATATGAGATGCTATACATAAGAGAATCCGGATAGACTTAAGCATGGCTACCGGCGAAAAGGTCTCCTCATAATCGATACCCTCTTTCTGAGTATACCCCTTCGCAACAAACCTCGCTTTGAAGGTCTCAACCTTCCCATCTATTCCTCTCTTTCTCTTGTAGATCCACTTGCATCCAATGGTTTTTGCACCATCGGGTGGTTCTACTAGCTCCCAGACTTGATTTGAATCCATAGATTCAATCTCAGCATTCATTGCACTTTGCCAAGTATTGCATTTTTATCTTGGATTGCCTCGTCATATGTCCAGGGATCAGGTTCATGTTCGCCAGGGACCAAATCAGAAGATTCTCCCAAGAACATGAATCTATCAGGCTGTCTCACAACCCTCCCACTACGATGAGGTATCACCTGTGTATCCTCTGTGACACGCGGTGTAGTGAAATGTGGTATATCCTCTTGTACCGGTGGTACTAAAGAAGTGACTTCCCCTTTTAACTCCTCCAGAACAATTTTACTCTTGGGCTTGTGGCTCATCACATAATCTTTTTCTAGAAATCTGGCATTCGTGCTAATGATCACCCTCTGATCTCTAGAACTATAAAACAATCCACCCTTCGTTCCCCTGGGATAGCCAACGAACATGCGTACTTCTGTACGAGGTTCCAACTTACCAGCATCTGCCTTCAGCACATGTGCTTGACCCCCCCATATCCGAATATGTCTTAGACTAGGCTTTCGCCCAGTCCACAATTCTATAAGAGTAGAAGGCACTGATTTAGATGGAACCAAGTTTAGAATGTACACCGCCGTATCTAGAGCATATCCCCAGAACAAATCTGGCAACTCAGAATAACTCATCATCGATCTAACCATCTCCATAAGAGTCCTATTCCATCGCTTTGCTACACCATTCTGCTGGGGTGGCCAGGTGTAGTCAATTGGGATTGAATCCCAGCCTCTGATAAGTAGTTCTTAAACTCTCCCAAGAGGTACTCACCACCACGATCAGATCGTAGTGTCTTGATACTTTTACCTTGACGTTTCTCAACATCAGCCTTGAATTCTTTGAACTTGTCAAAGCATTCAGACTTGCGGCGCATCAGGTAAATGTATCCATATCTCGAGTAATCGTCTATAAAAGAGATGAAATACTCAAAACCACCTCTAGCCTGGATAGACATAGGACCACACAAATAAGAATGAACCAATTCTAACACATCTTTGGCTCTATACCCCTTGTCCTTAAAAGGCCTCTTGGTCATCTTACCCTCCAAGCAAGATTCACAGGTTGGGAGATCCTCCACCACTAATGAACCCAAAGGTCCATCAGCTATCAACTTTTGAATTCTGCTTAGGTTAATGTGACCAAGCCTAAGATGCCAAAGATATATTTGGTTCATCTTCAAAGGTTCTTTTCTCTTATTGGAATTAGAAGATGAGTTATTGATTTCAATATGCATCGTGAGAGGTTTTGGTTCAAGTGTGTATAAATTTCCTATCAATGTACCCGAACAGATAATGTCCCTATCTCTTCTTATAACAACTCTGTCATTAAAAGAAATAGAATATCCATCCATAAACAATTTAGAAACTGAAATTAAATTCTTTCTAAACAAGGGTACATAAAGGCAATTCTTAAGAACCAAAATTTTATTTTTCTCAAAAGATAAATGAATGTCTCCCACTGTAACTGCCGCCACCTTCGTGGCATCGCCCAAGTACATGGTAATCTTCCCCTCAGCCAGTCGTCTGGTTTCCTGGAACCCCTACAAAGTATTACAGACATGATTAATGGCTCCCGTATCTACACACCGGGTGCCGGTAGATAACACCCTAAACATGTTCAACGACTAGACCAAAAGATATATCATTGTGTTGCTTGCGGTTGGGGCAGTCCTTCTTCCAGTGTCCAGTCTGCTTACAAGTGAAGCACTTGCCTTTCGGCTTCTTCACTCCTCCCTGAGCACCTCCCGCCGCCTTCACCCGAGTTTGTTTCTTCTTCTTCTTGCCTTTCGACTTAGAAGTAGAAACCTTTTGGGTCACCATGGCATGTGCTTGAGCACTCTGACGAAATAGCCCCTCTGCCGCCTGAAGTTCTGTCAGAAGTTCTGCCAACGAATACAACCTCTTGTTCATGTTGTAGTTGAGGCAAAACTGCTCAAAACTCATAGGTAGAGACAGGAGTATGATATCGACTTGGGTTTCCCCATCGATCTCAGCTCCAAGGACCTCCAGCTCATTCAAATGAGCCATCATCTTGAGAACATGATCCCTCACGGGTGTTCCCTTGATCATGGTGGTCGTCATCAAGTTTCTCATGGCTTCTTGGCTCGCAGCCTGATTTTGGTGTACGAAAAGCTCCTTAAGATTGAGCATCATATCATAAGCAGTGGGCATGGCTTGATGCTGATGTTGGAGTACATTTGACATAGATGCCAAAATGTAACATCGTGCCATCTCATCAACCTTGATCCACTTCCTATAGCTCTCTCTCTCCTTTTCCCCAGAATCATCTGCAGGCTTGGGAGGGCACTCTTCGAGGAGTATATAATTGTATTCCTCAACAGTCAAGACAATGTCTAGATTCCTCTTCCAATCTACATAGTTGGGTCCAGTAAGTTTGTTCTCTTTCAGTATCACAGCAAGTGGGTTGAAAGTCATTTTGAAATAAAACCTAAGAATCACATAAATCAAAACATTAGATTTCAAAAAATTATTGATTCCTCAAACAATAAAATTTTAAAATCAACCAACACCTCAAAACACTGAGAATATCGTATGCCACGATAGTGTGGATGTATATAAATTCTACATTTGTAAGAGGAGGTTTTACCCATTAATTTTACTATCTTGTCAACCTAACTTTTTGACAAGTAAAATTAATAGTTGGTTCCTCTTTGGCCCTACAAATAAAAACAGTGACTCCGATGGGGAGGATACTTATATTTGTATCTAAGTGTTCACCATTACTCGATACCAAGGTAATTATCTCGAGTTATGTGCCTTCCGATGGGGAAGTATACACGCTCCTTGATAATTCCCTATAACCATATTTGACCTTGTGATCCGCAAACAAACCCATCTGATTTGGAGGAAGGCACTCAGAGCCAACGTGCAAGTTTGTTTGCATCACTTGTCAAATCGTAATGAAGGCCGTGGGAAATAATAAAATTTCCCTCTCCCACTTAGTAATTTGAAAATGAGGAATTTTCCTAGCCTACGACATGCATATCAAACAAAAAGAAATAAATATGAAAAATAAATTATTTTCCAACTATTATGGCTTTTGTCTTCAATATGTCTCCCGTCGCATCGCCATCTCGTCCGCTCCTCCATCGCCATGTACGAGCCATCCGGAGATCCGAGCCGAGACTAAAACCTATTTTAATTTACATCCATCGATCCTATACTCCAAGAGGGAGTGTACATGAAATCTAGATCGAAAGTAAAATAAAATAAAGAGTGGCTAAACAATGCCGTATTTAATTTACAAAAACTAAATACTAGCCTCGTCAACCCCGAGGATTCAACAAAATAAATATTTACACACATACAATCACATACACACATATGGTCATAATAGTCGGATCTTATGCCTGCAACCAAAGAGTTAAACTACGCATATCCTACTATTATCCGGCACATATAATATATGAAAAGTGCATAAAAATTAACTGAATCCTAAACACACAAAAATCGGAAACCTTGGCTCTGATACCAATTGAAGGTTTTTGCTTATCGAGTCCGTGAGGGGAAACTTCGCTTCCCACTTCACCTCGGTTGCTTGATGATGGCGATCCCTTCGATGTCCCCGGATTAAAAAAATTTAATCATAGACAAAAGGGATTGCCCAAACAACCAAGTCATCGTCGTGCTATTCGTTTAGAGAGGTCACTTGAACAAACAAGTTGTTCAAGCGACCAACCTCTATCCTACGAGTAGCCGCGGAATAGACGATGTCCGGATCGCCAGTTTTCATGTTAATGCTCAGGATCCAAGTATTATTTAGCCATTTATACATTTATAACTTGCTTATAATTGAAAAAGAAAAACAAGCAAGAAACAAAATAGAAAAGAGAATAGATATACCTCTTGATCTTCTAATGTATGACCTTCCTCCTTTTGGACGTCGTGTGGGCGACGATCTACCAAAAGTCGAATCTCCTAAATCGCAAATCTTCCTTCCTTGCTCTTCCAAAGCAAGAGGAAGAATAGAAACATGGTTTTTCTCCTCCTTAAAACCAACCAACAAGGAGCAACCAAACTCCTTGCCGCCGGCCAACTAGAAGGAGGAGAAGATGATGGAAAACAACCAAGACACCAAGGGAAGCCCTATATCTTGTTTCCACCACCTAAGGAGAAGGAGAAGAGAGGCTTGGCCGCCGGACAAAGGCTGGAAAAGCGATGGAAAACAAGTTGGATGCCGGCCAACAAGAAGGAAGGAGAAGAAAAGGAATTACCTTCCTTATTTGGTGCCGCCCAAGCCCAAACCCTAATCCTAATCCTATCTCAATTAGGATTCCTTCTCTTGCCGCCCAAACCCTAGCTCTCCTTTCATGTAGTTCACGCCAACCCCCTTGACCTCCTTTTATAGAGTTAGGGATAAGTCATGAATTAATCTCCTCCATTGGTTCTAGGGATTTAATCTCAACCGTCGGATCTAGAGATTTAATCTCAACCTTCGGATCTTAGAGATTTAATCTCTACCTATGGATCTTAGAGTTTTGTTTCTATCCATTGGATCAAAGCTTCATGAGGTGTTAATAGGCTACATTAAGGACCATGAGGAGGAGTTGGATCTTGGCCACCCATGGATCAAGCCAACATAAAGTCCGATCCACTAATGATGATCCAATCCACTAAAGGATCATCATTGATCTACCTCACCAACCCCCATATGATAATATGGGCTCCATATATTATTTGTACATATCCTCCCCGTGTTTAAGATCTCAAATGTCCGTCGATTAATAATTTACTGACCATTAATTAATCAACATCTAACTCCATGAGTAGTACCACTCAACCTTTTCATCATGCCGGACCAAGTCCACCTGCAGGGTTTACATGATGAACCTTATGAGCTCATCAAGGGGACATCATCATCCTAATATATAGTACACGGTTTCCTCCTATAATCAACGACACACCATATAAATAATATCATCTCCCAACTTACCAAGCCTATCAATTTAATCTATAAATCTCGCCCATTGGTAAATCAAAGAGATGAGTACCAAGTATATGTGCCCGTTATTATATCGGGATTAAGAGTATGTATAATATAATATCTAAGGTCCGATTCGATTATGTAGTCAGCAATAAATCGAATCACCTCTAAGTCGGTCCTGCTCAATACACACAAAGTGCACTAGTGTGATTCTATGGTCAAGACAAACAAATACCAAATCACACTACAACCATTCCGATGGTTTGTCCAAAGTCATCTCAGTTGTGAGCCTTTACTTATACTTTTCCAGGGGCCGATAACATGATCTCCCGTGTGACACCACACACCATGTTATCTACAATGTAAAGTATTAGACAATATTACATAACCATAAAAATACGCAAACAATGATCATGTGATTCTTATTTCAAAATAAAGATGTTCATACAAAAGATAGACTTTTAAGTATACATCCCTATAGAGGCAACAAACCTACCTCACCTCGTTACGATTAAAGCCATGAATACAACAAATAAACACAAACTTGCAGTTGTTGATGAAGAGGCTGTGAGGTTGGCTTTGTAGGGAGTTGCTTCGTTGACTCATTGGCTCCCATATCCCCGGATTAAAATTTTCACCAATGAAAGAACTAATCAGGATGGGATGAGTTTCCTTAGCACAACCTATTCGTCATCGTGCTAACAACTTGAGTGATCGCTTGAACAAACTAGTTGTTCAAGCAACACAACTCTTCTAGTTGGTTAGCCACGGAAGAGACGATGGACGGATCGCCGGTTTTTGTGTTTGTCTTCGGGGTCCATGATTATACAAAATATATACATACGCACACTTGTATAATCAACACATAAAATAACATGCTAAGATAAGAAAATAAAGTTGTACCACTTTATACCTTACGATCTTCAACCGTATGTCCTATCCTCCTCGTGGACGACGTGTGGCCGAAGATCCTCCACGAGTAGAAGCCTTCTAGATCGCGTTCTTCCCTTCCTTGTCCGCTGCGAACAAAGAGAAGAACCAACAAAACCTTTCCTTTCTAGAACCAGCCACCAAGCAAGGGAGTTTGATGCAACCGCCGGCCAAGGAATGAAGGTATGAGCGCCGGCCAACCTTGAAGAGAGGTTGCCGCTGGCCACCTAGAGGTTGGAGAAGCACCGGCCACCAATTGTTGGAGGACCGCCGGCCACCAAGGATCAAAGGAGGAGGAAGAGGGCCGGCCAAAGCTTGGAGAAAGAAGGAGTGAGCACCGACCACCAAGGAGAAAAGGAAGAAGATGGGCGCCGACTTCTTGTCCAAGAGTTGCCGCCCAAAACCTTGCTTCCAAACCCTAGCCCCCAAACTAAAACCCTAACTCCAAAATTGAACCTTTCTTGTCGCCCAACCTAAGCCCTCTATTTATAGAATTGGGCTTAAGCCTCCTTCAATCTCCACCGTCGGATCTACGGATTTAATCTCCACCGTCGGATCTAGGGTTTTATCCCAACCGTCGGATCTAGGGTTTCATCCCAACCGTCAGATCTAGGATTTCATCCCAACAGTCAGATCTAGGGTTTCATCCCAACTGTCGGATCTAGGGATTTAATCCCAACCGTCGATTCTAGGGTTTCATCCTAACCATCGGATCTAGGGATTTAATCCCAACCGTTGGTTCTAGGGTTTCATCCCACCCATCGGATCTAGGGATTTAAACCCAACCGTTGGTTCTAGAGTTTTGTTTTACATCCTTGGATCTAGACTTCTTTAGGATTATATTAGGCTACGATAGGGACCATAAGGAGGAGTTGGATCTTGGCCACCCGATGGATCGGAACCACACTAACTTGATCCATCAATGATGTTCCATTCCACTAGAGGATCATCATTGAACTACCTCACCAACCCCCATAAATTAATATGGGCTCCATATATTATTTGTACATTCATCTCCCCGTGTTTAAGATATCGAATGTCCGTCAATTAATTGATTTACTGACCATCAATTAATTAACATCTAATTCCTCGAGTAGTACCACTCATCCTTATCATCATGTTGACTAAGTCAACCAGCTGGGTTTACATGATGAACCTTATGAGCTCCTCAAGGGGACATCATCAACCTAGTATATAGGACACGGTTTTCTCCTATAATCAACGACACATCATGTAAATAATATTATTTCCCAACTTACCGGGCATATTGATTTAATCCATCTAAATCTCACCCTCTGGTAAATCAAAGAAATAAATACTAAGTACATGTACCCGTTATTATATCGGGATTAAGAGCATGTACAATATAATATCTGAGGTCCGATTCAATTATGTAGTCAGCAATTAATTGAATCACCTCTATGTCGGTCTTGCTCAATACACCTAAGTGTACTAGTGTAACTCCATGTTCAAGACAAAACAATACCAAGATACACTACAACCATGCCAATGGTTTGTCCAAAACCATCTTGGTTGTGAGCCTCTACTTATATTTTACAAGGGACTGATAACATGATCTTCTGTGCCACACCAAGCACCATGTTATCTACAATGTAAAATATTAGACAATATGCACACACATATAATAAATATATAAAGTGCAAACAATGATCATGTGATTCTTATTCCAAAATAAAATGTTCATACAAAAAGAGCTAGGCTTTCAGTATACATTCCAACAATCTCCCACTTATACTAAAAGACTATGCCGTCATCACACTGCCATACATCTGATCCCCATGTCCTCCACATGCCTATCAAACGCTTTCGCTGGAAGGGCCTTAGTGAATGGATCCGCCAGGTTATCCTCTGATGCAATCTTGGCGACAACAACTTCTCCTCGCTTTACGATCTCTCGTATAAGGTGGTACTTGCGCTCTATGTGTTTACTTGCTTTATGGGCTCGTGGTTCCTTCGAGTTTGCAACTGCACCACTGTTATCACAATAAATTGTGATAGTTCTGGGCAAACCAGGAATCACATCCAAGTCCATCAAGAAGTTCCTGAGCCATACAGCTTCCTTGGTTGCCTCAGAGGCTGCCACATACTCAGCTTCCATGGTAGAGTCCGCCACGCATTTCTGCTTGACACTCCTCCATACTATGGCTCCACCTCCAAAAGTAAACACAAACCCCGAGGTAGACTTACTCTTGTCCCTATCTCGATTGGAAATCAACCGTAACCCACAGGACTAATTGATCTGCCCGGTAAACCAACATATAATCCCTAGTCCTTCTCAGGTACTTCAATATATGCTTTACTGTAGTCTAATGTCCTGCCAGATTACTCGATATCCGCTAACCATGCCCACTGAAGCGTATATCCGTCTATAAAGCATAGCATACGTAAGGCTTCCTACTGCCGAAGCATAAGGAACTGCCTTCATGTCCTCTACCTCCTTTGATGTTTTGGGACACATCTCTTTAGATAAAGGAACTTCATGCCTAAAAGGTAGAAAACCTTTCTTGGAGTTTTGCATGCTAAAACGAGGAAGGATAGTGTCAATGTACGAAGCTTGAGATAAGCACAACATCCTTTTCTTGCGATCCCTTATAACTTTGATCCCAAGGATGTGTCCCACTTCTCCCAAGTCCTTCATGTCAAACTGTTTGGACAACCATACTCTTACGTCTGATAACACTTTGATATTGTTGCCTACTAACAAAATGTCATCTACGTATAGTAGAAGAAACACCACTACATTTCCGTCACATCTCTTGTATACACAAGGCTCATCCGGATTTTGAATAAATCCATATGACTGGATTACCTCATCAAAGCGGATGTTCCAAGATCTAGAAGCTTGCTTCAATCCATAAATGGACCGATTAAGCTTACATACAAGATGCTCTTTGCCTTTAGCAATGAATCCCTGTGGTTGTCGCATATAGATGTTCTCCTCAAGACTTCCGTTAAGGAAAGCTGTCTTGACATCCATCTGCCAAATCTCATAATCCATATGAGCAGCTATAGATAAGAGAATCCGGATAGACTTAAGCATAGCTACCGGCGAAAAGGTCTCCTCATAATCGATACCCTCTTTCTGAGTATACCCTTTCACGACAAGCCTAGCTTTGAAGGTCTCAACCTTCCCGTCCACTCCTCTCTTTCTCTGGTAGATCCACTTGCATCCAATGGCTTTTACACCATCGGGTGGCTCTACTAGCTCCCAGACTTGATTAGAATCCATAGATTCTATCTCTGAATTCATCGCACTTTACCAAGATACCGCATCTCTATCTTGGAGTACCTCGTCATATGTCCAGGGATCCGGTTCATGTTCACTAGGGACTAAGACCGAAGACTCTCCCAAAACCATGAATCTCTCGGGATGTCTAACAACCCTCCCACTACGACGAGGTGCCTCCTGTGTATACTCTGTGACATGCTGTGCAATGACTTGTGGCATCTCCTCTTGTACCGGTGGTACTGAAGTCGAGACTTCCCCTGTTAACTCCTCAAGAACAATCCTACTCGTGGGCTTGTGGTTCATCACATAGTCCTCCTCTAGAAATCTAACATTCGTACTCACGATCACCTTCTGATCTCTTGGACTATAGAATAAACCACCCTTCGTTCCCTTAGGGTAGCCAACAAACAAGCGTACTTCTGTACGAGATTCCAACTTACCAGCATCTCCCTTCAGCACATGTGTTGGACTACCCCAAATCCGAATATGTCTTAGACTAGGCTTTCACCCAGTCCACAACTCTGTGGGAGTAGAGGGTACTAACTTAGATGTAACCAAGTTCAGAATGTGTGCTGCTGTTTCCAGAGCAAACCCCCAGAACGAATCAGGTAACTCAGAATAACTCATCATAGATCTGACCATCTCCATAAGAGTCATGTTCCTTCGCTCCGCCACACCATTCTGCTGGGGTGTGCCAGGTGCGGACAATTGGGAATGAATCCCAGCCTCTGATATGTAACTCCTAAACTCTTCCAAGAGGAACTCGCCACCACGATCAGATCGTAATGTCTTGATACTTTTACCTTGACGGTTCTCCACATCAGCCTTGAATTCTTTGAATCTGTCAAAGCATTCAGACTTGTGGCGCATCAAGTAAATGTATCCATATCTTGAATAATCGTCTATAAAAGAGACAAAATATTTAAAACCACCTCTTGCCTGGATAGACATAGGACCGCACAAATCAGAATGAACCAATTCTAACACATCTTTGGCTCTATACCCCTTGGCCTTGAAAGGCCTCTTGGTCATTTTACCTTCCAAGCAAGATTCGCAGGTTGGGAGATCCTCCACCACTAATGAACCTAAAGGTCCATCAGCTATCAACCTTTGAATTATGCTTAGGTTAATATGACCAAGCCTTAGATGCCAAAGATATGTTTGGTTCATTTGCGAAGGTTCTTTTCTCTTATTAGACTTAGAAGATGAGTTATTGATTTCTATATGCATCATGGGAGTTTTCGGTTCAAGAGTATATAAATTGCCAACCAATGTACCAGAACAGATAATCTTCCTATTCCTTTTTATAACCACTTTGTCATTAAAAGAAATAGAATATCCATCCAGAAACAATTTAGAAACTGAAATTAAATTCTTTCTAAAAGTAGGTACATAAAGACAATCTCTCAAAACCAAAATTTTATTCCTATCAAAAGATAAATAAACGTCTCCCACTGCAATAGCCGCCACCTTTGAAGCATTGCCCATGAAAACGGTAATCTCTCCCTCAACTAGTCGTCGGGTTTCCTAGAACCCCTTTGTTCTTTCGGCGAGGACAATCCGCCTTACAATGTCCAGTCTGCTTGCAAGTGAAGCACTTGCCTTTCGGCTTCTTCACTCCAGCCTGAGGTCCCACTGCCACCTTCTTCGCTCCACCTTGCTTCTTCTTCTTCTTACCTTTCGGTTTAGAGGAAGAAACCTTCTGAGCGACCATGGCTTGAGCACTTTGACGAAAAAGCCCCTCTGCCGCCTGGAGTTCTGTCAGAAGCTCCGCCAACGAATACAACCTCTTGTTCATGTTGTAGTTGACGCGGAACTTCTCAAAACTTCTAGGCAGAGACTGGAGAATGATATCGACCTGGGTTTCCCCATCGATCTCAGCTCCGAGGACTTCCATCTCATTAAGATGAGCCATCATCTTGAGAACATGATCCCTAACGGGTCTTCCCTCGATCATGGTGGTCGTCATCATGTTTCTCATCGCCTCCTGTCTAGTCGCCCTACTCTGATGTCCGAAAAGTTCCTTGAGATTGAACATCGTGTCATAAGCTGTGGCTATGGCCTGATGTTGATGTTGCAGCACATTTGACATAGATACCAAAATGTAACACCGCGCCATCTCATCTACCTTGACCCATTTCTTATAACGTTCTTTCTCCTTTTCATCAGAGTCATCGGAGGGCTTAGGAGGACAGACCTCGAAGAGTACAAATTTGTACTCTTCCGCAGTTAAGACAATATCCAGATTTCTTTTCCAATCAATTTAGTTTGGTCCAGTAAGCTTATTTTCTTTTAAAATCACAGCAAGTGGGTTGAAAGCCATTTGAAAATCCTAAAAATCACAATGATCAAAATATTAGATTTCAAATATTATTGATTCCTCAAAACAATAAAATCCCGAAATCAACCTACACCTCAAAACACCGAGAATATCGCATGCCACGATAGTGTGGACGTATACGAATTCTACATTTGTAAGAGGAGGTTTTACCCATTAATTTTATTATCTTGTCAACCTTACTTTTTGACAAATAAAATTAATAGTTGGTTCCTCTTTAGCCCTACAAATAAAAGCAGTGACTCCGATGGGGAGGATACTTTTATTTGCATCTAAGTGTGCACCATTACACGATACTAAGGGAATTATTTCGGATTATGTGCCTTACCGATGGGGAAGTGCACACGCTCCTAAATAATTTCCTATAACCATTATTTGACCTGGTGATCCGCAAACAAACCCATCCGATGGGGAGGAAGGCACTCAGAGTCAATGCGCAAGTTTTTTGCATCACACGTCAAATTGTAATGGAGGTCGCGTGAATTAATTAAAATATCCCTCTCCCACTTAGTAAATTGAAATCGAGGAATTTTAAAGCATACACAACATGCATATAAAACAAATAAGCCACAAATATGGAAAAAATAGAATTTTTCCAACTATTATGGCATTGTTCTCCAATACGCATCCCGTCGTGTCGCCACCTCGTCCGCTCCATCTTTTCCCGTGCACAAGTCACCAAAGAGATCCGGGCCGAGATAAATCATTTTAATTTACATCCATCGATCCTATACTCCACGAAGGAGTGTACAAATAATCTAGATCGAAAGTAAACTAAAATGAATGGCTAAACAATGTCGTATTTAATTACAAAAATTAAATACTAATCTAGCCTCGTCAACCCCGAGGATTCAAATAATATACATACAATCACACACAAAACAATCACATACAACCAAATAGCCATAATAGTCGGATCTTATGCCTGCAACCAAAAAGTTAGCCTACGCACATCCTACTATTATCCGACATACTAAATATATGATATGTGCATGAAAGTAACCGAATCCAAAACACACAAAATCGGAAATCGTGGCTCTGATACCACTTGTAGGGAGTTGCTTAGAAGACTCATTGGCTCCCATATCCCTGGATTAAAATTTTCACCAATGAAAGAACTAATCCGGATGGGATGAGTTTCCTTAGCACAACCTATTTGTCGTCGTGCTAACAACTTGAGTGATCGCTTGAACAAACTAGTTGTTCAAGCAACACAACTCTTCTAGTTGGTTAGCCGCGGAAGAGACGACGGACGGATCGCCGGTTTTTGTGTTTGTCTTCGGGGTTCATGATTATACAAAATATATACATACGCACACTTGTATAATCAACACATAAAATAACATGCTAAGATCAGAAAATAAAGTTGTACCACTTTATACCTTACGATCTTCTACCGTATGTCCTATCCTTCTCATGGACGACGTGTGGGCGAAGATCCTCCACGAGTAGAAGCCTTCTAGATCGCGTTCTTCCCTTCCTTGTCCGCTGCGAACAAAGAGAAGAACCAACAAAACCTTTCCATTCTAGAACCGGCCACCAAGCAAGGGAGTTTGATTCAAGCCGCCAAGGAAGCGAAGGATGGCCGCCAACCTTGAAGAGAGGTTGCCGCTGGCCACCTAGAGGTTGGAGAAGCACCGGCCACCAATTGTTGGAGGACCGCTGGCTACCAAGGATCAAAGGAGGAGGAAGAGGGCCGGCCAAAGCTTGGAGAAAGAAGGAGAGAGAGCCGACCACCAAGGAGAAAAGGAAGAAGATGGGCGCCGGCTTCTTGTCCAAGAGTTGCCGCCCAAAACCTTGCTTCCAAACCCTAGCCCCCAAACTAAAACCCTAACTCCAAAATTGAACCTTTCTTGCCGCCCAACCTAAGCCCTCTATTTATAGAATTGGGCTTAAGCCTCCTTTAATCTCCACCGTCGGATCTAGGGATTTAATCTCCACCGTCGAATCTAGGGTTTTATCCCAACCGTCGGATCTAGGGTTTCATCCCAACCGTCGAATCTAGGATTTCATCCCAACCGTCGGATCTAGGGTTTCATCCCAACCGTCAGATCTAGGGTTTCATCCCAACCGTCGGATCTAGGGATTTAATCCCAACCGTCGATTCTAGGGTTTCATCCTAACCATCGTATCTAGGGATTTAATCCCAACCGTTGGTTCTAGGGTTTCATCCCAACCATCGGATCTAGGGATTTAATCCCAACCGTTGGTTCTAGAGTTTTGTTTTACATCCTTGGATCTAGACTTCTTTAGGATTATATTAGGCTACGATAGGGACCATAAGGAGGAGTTGGATCTTTGCCACCCGATGGATCGGAACCACACTAACTTGATCCATCAATGATGTTCGATTCCACTTGAGGATCATTATTGAACTACCTCACCAACCCCCATAAATTAATATGGGCTTCATATATTATTTGTACATTCATCTCCACGTGTTTAAGATATCGAATGTCCATCAATTAATTGATTTACTGACCATCAATTAATTAACATCTAATTCCTCGAGTAGTACCACTCAACCTTATCATCATGTTGACTAAGTCAACCAGCTGGGTTTACATGATGAACCTTATGAGCTCCTCAAGGGGACATTATCAACCTAGTATATAGGACACGGTTTCCTCCTATAATCAATGGCACACCATGTAAATAATATTATTTCCCAACTTACTGGGCATATTGATTTAATCCATCTAAATCTCACCCTCTGGTAAATCAAAGAAATAAATACTAAGTACATGTGCCCGTTATTATATCGGGATTAAGAGCATGTACAACATAATATCCGAGGTCTGATTCAATTATGTAGTCAGCAATTAATTGAATAACCTCTATGTCGGTCCTGCTCAATACACCTAAGTGTACTAGTGTAACTCCATGTTCAAGACAAAACAATACCAAGCTACACTACAACCATGCCAATGGTTTGTCCAAAACCATCTTGGTTGTGAGCCTCTACTTATATTTTACAAGGGACTCATAACATGATCTTCTATGCCACACCAAGCACCATGTAATCTACAATGTAAAATATTAGACAATATGCACACACATATATTAAATATATAAAGTGCAAACAATGACCATGTGATTCTTATTCCAAAATAAAATGTTCATACAAAAAGAGCTAGGCTTTCAGTATACATTCCAACAGGCTTTGCCTTGGCATTATGACGGCGTTATTGTTGGGTTTCCGGCACCGCGGCGTGTGTGTGTTCGATCATGTTTCGTAAACATGAGCACAGCGGAAGCAATTAAAATAATAAATCTATATTTATTACAACACACACAACACACGCATGCATATTACAACAAGTGTAGACATAACCGTAAATTATAATTTGCAATAAAAGGAAATTAAACTACGTTATACCTTTCGTATGACGTGTAGCGGGAACGGCATCAACCGGAACGATCCTCGTAAGAATCGTCTCTATCCGTATCCACGCCGAGCTCCTCGGGATGACTTCGCCAAGCCACGAGCTTCGTCTTCGTACGGGTTACTAGCCTCGTGTTGAAGACGACGTGATCGAGAGATGATCACGATCCGAATCCAAATTCGGATCTAAAACAAGTCCTCAAGACTCGCTTCTCCGGAGAGGTATTCGTCAACCGATTGGCCAGAATCGCCCGTCCTCCACCTCAGAGGATTACGGAGATCAAATCCCGGTATGTTAGCGCTGTCGGATCACTAACCGTCGTCCAAGCGGCGCTCCGGCGGAGGAAGAAGCTGTCCAGAAAACTGGACAGCTTGGTGGAAGAGTAAGCGCCGGCCAAAACAAGGAGAGAAAAGGCTCACCTTGATGCGAACCTATAGGAGATCACGGAGGGTCGCGGAGGTTCACGGCTGGAGCTTGGGCGCGACAAGGGTCTTGGAGCGGCGGCACAAAGCTGGCGGCGGAGTTGTAGTTAGGCGTGGATTAGGGTTTAAGCCCTATTTTATAGAGAACTAATTCTCTTAATGGTTAATGGATCATATCCATAAAGCCCGTTAACCCGCTCCATTAAGATAAGTTAAAATAAACCAAACCATGATGGTTTATTTTAAGTTAAAGCGAACGAACCAACCTTTGGTTCATTCGTTTAATATAAACCAAACCCTTTGGTTTATTCTCATCCATTGGATTAGAACCAAACCATTTTGGTCCATCCATTATGTCTTCATAAGACCACTTTGCCCATCCACGCTTCCATTGCGTGAAACAATTTCATGCTCGCTTTATGTTTGGTCAACCAAACATAGTTTCTCTCGATGCGAGAATCCCATTCTCAAGCTCGTTTTAAATCCTTTGGATTACACTCGTTGTCGTGTGACCAAATAGGTTCTCGGTTTATGTTGGCCGTCTATAATTAACCATTAATTATAGAGCGATCATGAGTGGCACCTAGTAGTACATCATGATCCCCAATTAGCAGAAAAGATCAGCGGTTGATCGAACTATTTACGAAACCCTTGATGCTTCGAATGAATGATTCGTGCCCCATTCCCTTCACTCATCTTATACCCACTTGGTTCAAGACATGGTCTATTGTGTCAGTCCCCACTAGGCTGACTACGTCACACCTAGCCCAAGTATCATTTCCTCGTCCTACGGATTCTAGTTACTCCACATGTATCGAAGAGTACCTTACTCTAAACATGTAATGCTTTGGCCAAAGACTTTAGTAACAATCCGACGAGAGGCCATGGGTATACATCTCCTCAAGGAGTGGTGAATCCTTTATAGGCTATTCAAACACCTTGATCACTTGACTTATACCCAATCATCCGGGTCCACATCTCCTCGAGATGTTTGCTTAAGATGTCAAAGCATAAGTCTCCATGATCAAGATGACTTGAATACCGCAAGTCAAAGGAACATCGCACTTAAGCCCACGGTAAGAACTTCATTGACATATCTATATATGTAGAGAACCATATGAAGTCTTACGGCTGGTCACTCCAATGAACTAGTTACCATAACTAGCATCCACGATTAACTCCGGACATCACAATGTCTCCAGCCAGTGAGAATCAGCTGCTTGGATACACCAAGGGTATACCTCGTGCTAGTCTCGAGCGAATTGATGGTGTCCAAATCCATCAATTCATCGACTAGGGATAATTATACATCACAATTACACATGTAGAGATACTCACTAGTTGTGATCCAATCACAAATTCTCTCATCTTTGTGAATCGTATCGTGGACATTGATAAATGAGTTTAAGATCCAATCAAATACATTAAACATGTATACTCAAATAGTGAATCTTCATTTATCATATAAATGGTTCATACATAAGGCGATTGCCTTAGGACATCTCTCATATATTACTAACAGACTCCCCCTTGGCCTAATGTCAATCGCTACGGTATCCAATACCATAAGCTCTAACATGACCCTCAAACTTACTTTGAGGTAATGCTTTAGTCAAAGGATCCGCTAATTTCCTTTCGTAGGAATTTTCTCGATTTGTATTTCGTTCCTACTTATGATCTCTCGATAAGATGATAGCGTGAAGCACATGTTTGGATCATTGATGAGACCACATCAAGTTCATAGATGAACTTCTTGATCCAAACCGCTTCCTTTGTTGCTTCCAAAGCTGCAACGTATTTTGCCTTAGTGGCAGAATCCGCTATAGTGTCAAACTTGGAACCTTTCCAACTTATTGCGCCTCCATTTTAGGTGAATACATACCCAGACTGAGACATGGAATCATCCTTATGCATGCGGATGGCATCCGTATACCCGTATCACCATGTACCCTTCTCCATATATTAGGAACACATCCTTAGTTCTTCTCAAGTACTTAGGATCGTCTTAATGAACCCAATGATCCATTCTGGATCGGTGGTATCTGCTCGTGACACTCGGAGCATACGATACATCGGGCCTCGTACATAACATAGCATACATGATAGATCCTATTGCGGATGCATAGGGAATCTTACTCATGCAAATCTCTCTCGTCTTACATGCGCGGACACATAGACTTGAAAGGTGTACCCCATGCACGATGGGTAGGAAACCTTTCTTGGATTCCGACATGCTAAACCTCTTTGCTTTCGGTCTATATATGTACTGCGAAAGACCAAGCAACCGTTTGATCTATCTCTATAGATCTTAATCCCAGAGGATGTAGGTTGCTTCTCCCGAGTCTTTCATGGAGAATGTCTTGGATAACCAAACCTTCATTTGTAAGATTGAAACATCGTTTCCTATAAGTAAGTATGTCATCGACATACAATACTAGGAACATCTGTTGCACTCCACTAACCTTCTTGTACACACAAGGTTCTGCGGATTTTGTGAGAAATCAAACTTTTTGATCGTCTCATCAAAGCGGATATTCCGACTCTGGATGCTTGCTTGATCCATAAATGGACCGTCAAATTTGCATACCTTGGTTTTATCAACCGATGTGAAACCCTCGGTTGTATCATATACACGTCCTCGGCGAGTTTCCATTAAGGAAAGCTTTTCACATCCATCGCCATATCTCATAATCATAATGAGCCGCTATGGCGGGAGCATCCGAATGGATTTAAGCATAGCTACGAGGCGAATAGGTTTCGTCATAATCAACACCTTGTTTTTGACGATATCCTTTCATGACCAATCTAGCCTTATAGGTAATCACATTACCATCCATGTCGGTTTTCTTCTTGAAAACCCACTTGCACCCTATAGGCTTTATGCCTTGGTGGAGTCAACCAAGTTCGAACTTGGTTTTCATACATGGAATCCATTTCCGACTTCATGGCACCAAGCCACTTATCCCTTTCTGAACTTGTCTGCACTTCTTCATAACTGGTAGGCTCCTCATCATCAATGAGTAACACGTCGTTCGATTCTCTTACGAGAAATCCATATCTCTTAGGAATATTGCGTGTTCTACGGATCTCTGAAGATGTGGTGTTACAATAGTCGAGTAGATTGCTCATCACTATGAGTTATCATTGTTGTGCTCACCGGGTATCTCATCTAATGTCTATTTGAGTCTCTCGAGCCTCCTCAAGCTCGGCGACACTCCCCTTTGTTTTCTTGCAAGAAACTCTTTCTCTAGAAACACGGCATGCCTTGAAACAAACACCTTTTGTTCCAGGATGATAGAATTAGTAACCCCTTGTTTCCTTAGGGTATCCAATAAATAGACATTTATCGGACTTAGCATCAATTTATGCGTCTGATCCGCTTCACATAAGCAGGACAACCCCATATCTTCAAGTAAGATACATGAGGTTTCTTACTATACCATATCTCATATGGAGTAGTTGAGACTACCTTGGTAGGCATTCTGTTTAACAAGTAAATGCATTTATGCGAAGTGCATAACCCCAAAGGACTTGGGAAGAGTCGCATGATTCATCATTGACGACCATGTCCAACAAAGGTCGATTCGCCTCTCGGATACACCATTATCTTTGTGGTGTATATGGCGGAGTCCATTGAGACAATATGCCATTGTCTCTTAGATAATCAAGAAACTCTTGACTTAAGTATTCACCACCTCGATCCGATCGAAGTATTTTAATACTTTTGTCATGGTGTTTCTCTACTTCATTTCTGAATTCTTTGAACCTTTCAAAGGCTTCAGACTTGTGTTTCATCAAGAACACATACCCAAACCGTGAGTGATCATCGGTGAAGGTAATGAAGTAGCTATAGCCTCCTAAAGCTTGAGTTGACATAGGTCCACATACATCGGTATGTACTAGACCTAGTAACTCTCCCACTCGTTCACCTTTTCGTAAAGGTAACTTAGTCATCTTGCCTTTTAAGCATGATTCGCATGTATCGTATGAATCCAATTCAAGCGATTCGAATTCCACATCGGTGTAATTCGGACATGCGTTTCTTGCTTATATGGCCAAGACGACAATGCCACATATGGAGTCTATTTGATTATCCTTTGAGCACACTTGTTGCTCGCCCGATATTGAAAATGTCCTTTGAATCGTCCAGCGTATAAACACCATTGCTTAAAGTTCGGTCCATAAAGAACTCCATTTGAAGTTATGTAACAACAATTGTTACTAAAAGTCAAATGGAATCCATTTCTATTTAAACAAGAAATAGAAAAAGATGTTCTTTATCATCGAAGGAACATAAAAGCAATTGTCGATTCTAAGACAAGTCTGGGGAGTTTCAACAAATGCGTTAGATGGCGAGTGAAGCAACCTTTGCTCCATTCCCAACACGTAAATTTGACTCTCCCTTGACGAGTCTTCTTCTATTCCTTAGCCCATGTATGTCATTACATATATGTGAGCCACACCCAGTATCCAATACCCAAGTGTTTGAGGAAATAGAATGACAATCAATAACGAAGATATCTGAAGAAGATGGGGCATCCGATGCCTTATTCTTCTTCACGGACTCAAGATAAATCTTGCACTTTCTTCGCAAATGGCTCTCCTTGCCATAATGATGGCAAGTTTCCTTTTGTGCTAGTTCTACCTTCTTAGCCCTTCTCTTCTTTTCCTTCTGCTGTTCCTTTGACTTCCTCTTAGAACCTTTCTTCGAGGAATCAACTAACAGCACCGTTCCCTGCTCATGCTTCTCAGAAGACTCCACAGTCTTCAGCATATTGAGCAGTACCACAGATGAACCTTCTAGCATCTCAGAGGTGAAGAGGAGCTTTGAGACTTCGAACCTTTCGAATCTCACTTGCTCATCAACCAACTCACAAAGATGAATGACTACGATATGAGCATCCATATGCTCATGCTGCTTTCGTAGCTTGGGTTCCATCGCGGCTATCATGATGCAACTCATTTGTTCAGAATTACTCACATGTTTCTGATAGGCCAACAATTGGTCCAGAGTTGCATCATCACTAGGACGGGCGGGAAGAGGCACTTCGAGGACATTTGCAAGCTTTTCAACCTTGAGAACAATTCTCAAGCTTCTAAGCCAGTCCAAGAAGCTCGGCCCAGTCAATTTATTCGAATCCAAAATGGAACGCAAATTCAAAGACATCATGATCAATTTATTGACCTAGAAATACAAAACGAGCATATATGAGAAAATGATTTTAAAATGCATCAATATACATTTATAAATCCCATTCATTTTTCGAATTTCAAAAACCCCAAAATCACTTCGGGAGATCGTAGGTCCATCTCCGAATGGGCTGATATCCATCATAGATAAGAACAACCTTGGAGTGAGTCCAACAAGCCATTCTTAGCTATGATGGTGGGTATCAAGTATACCGATTACATATCATGTATATGTAACTATCACAATGTGCTATCAACTAATTGAATGTTTACACATACATTGGGTTGTTAACACATTAACAAGTATGCATCATATGCATAGCACCCAACTTCACCTCTCTTCACATCGACCTTGGAGTGAGTCCAACAAATCGATGCTCAAAGTTAAAGCCGACTCATTAATCGCGAAATAGTTTTAATATGGTTAGAGCGCATTCAACCAATTAGCCAGGCTTGGAGTGAGTCCAACAACCCAAACTAACGATTGACCTCTGACTCTTACCATATTAGAGTTAAACTATTCCAATGATTTGAACATGTTCAGGTTCGAGCCGGGCTTGGAGTGAGTCCAACAACCCAAACAGAAAACTAACTCGGTTCTAACCATATTAATGGAAGGTGTAGGCTTTAATATTGTTTAAGGGTTTTTATGTCTCATCCTCTTTGCATGCAAATAACTATTATCTACATGGCATGACATACATGGCATACATCTACATGTCACGACACGCATGGCATAATGTTATGCATCTAATGCAATTACATGGCATACAATTATGTCATGTATATATTTCCTTATATGTCATAACTATTTATGGAAATAAAATATGTTTAAGATTTGATTCTCCAAATCAAATCATAATTAAATTAGAAACAAATTTCCAAATCTAATCACATATTTTATTCATGGAATTATTTGATTAAGGAAAATCTATTTAGGAAACCAATTTCCTAAATCATTAAAACTACTTATGGAAATAAAATATTTTAAGATTTGATTTCCCAAATCAAATCATGATTAAATTAGGAAACAAATTTCCAGAATCTAATCAATTATTTTATTTATGGAAAATATCAATTTCCATAAATACTTCTAACTTTCCAAAAGTGGAAGATTTCCATAAATACTTCTAGACTTTCCAAAATTGAAAAATTTCCATAAATACTTCTAAATTTCCAAAATTAGAAAATTTCCAGAAATACATTATGACTATCGCAAAACCATTTTTACAATTATGTGAAACACAACACAGGCTCACGATACCCTTTGTTGGGTTTCCGGCACCGCGGCGTGTGTGTGTTCGATCATGTTTCGTAAACATGAGCACAGCGGAAGCAATTAAAATAATAAATCTATATTTATTACAACACACACAACACACGCATGCATATTACAACAAGTGTAGACATAACCGTAAATTATAATTTGCAATAAAAGGAAATTAAACTACGTAATACCTTTCGTATGACGTGTAGCGGGAACGACATCAACCGGAACGATCCTCGTAAGAATCGTCTCTATCCGTATCCACGCCGAGCTCCTCGGGATGACTTCGCCAAGCCACGAGCTTCGTCTTCGTACGGGTTACTAGCCTCGTGTTGAAGATGACGTGATCGAGAGATGATCACGATCCGAATCCAAATTCGGATCTAAAACAAGTCCTCAAGACTCGCTTCTCCGGAGAGGTATTCGTCAACCGATTGACGAATCCTTCATCCTCCACCTCAGAGGATTACCGGAGATCAAATCCCCGGTATGTTAGCCGCTGTCGGATCACTAACCGTCGTCCAAACGACGCTCCGACGAGAGGAGAAGAAGCTGTCCAGAAAACTGGACAGCTTGGTGGAGGAGTAGGCGCCGGCCAAAACAAGGAGAGAAAAGGCTCACCTTGATGCCGAACCTATAGGAGATCACCGGAGGGTCGCCGGAGGTTCACCGGCTGGAGCTTGGACGCCGACAAGGGTCTTGGACGGCGGCACAAAGCTGGGCGGCGACAGCTTGTAGTTGGGCGCCGAATTCACCAACAAGGGGTGGGCGGCAACTAGGTTGGGCGGCCAAAAATAGATTAGGGTTTTGGATTAGGGTTTAAGCCCTATTTTATAGAGAACTAATTCTCTTAATGGTTAATGGATCATATCCATAAAGCCCGTTAACCCGCTCCATTAAGATAAGTTAAAATAAACCAAACCATGATGGTTTATTTTAAGTTAAAACGAACCGAACCAACCTTTGGTTCATTCGTTTAATATAAACCAAACCCTTTGGTTTATTCTCATCCATTGGATTAGAACCAAACCATTTTGGTCCATCCATTATGTCTTCATAAGACACTGCCCATCCACGCTTCCATTGCGACTGAAATAATTTCATGCTCGCTTTATGTTTGGTCCAACCAAACATAGTTTCTCTCGGTCTGAGAATCCCATTCTCAAGCTCGTTTTAAATCCTTTGGATTACACTCGTTGTGCGTGTGACCAAATAGGTTCTCGGTTTATGTTGGCCGTCTATAATTAACCATTAATTATAGAACGATCATGAGTGGCACCTAGTAGTACATCATGACCCCCAATTAACCGAAAAGATCAACGGTTGATCCAGAACTATTTCTGAAACCCTTCAGCAGCTCGAATGAATCGTGCCCCATTCCCTTCACTCATCTTATACCCACTTGGTTCAGGACATGGTCTATTGTGTCAGTCCCCACTAGGCTGACTACGTCACACCTAGCCCAAGTATCATTTCCTCGTCCTACGGATTCTAGTTACTCCACATGTATCGAAGAGTACTTTACTCTAAACATGTAATGCTTTGGCCAAAGACTTTAGTAACAATCCGACGAGAGGCCATGGGTATACATCTCCTCGCAAGGAGTGGTGAATCCTTTATAGGCTATTCAAACACCTTCGATTACTTCGACTTATACCCAATCATCCCGGGTCCACATCTCCTCGGAGATGTTTGCTTAAGATGTCAAAGCATAAGTCTCCATGATCAAGATGACTTGAATACCGCAAGTCAAAGGAACATCGCACTTAAGCCACAGTAAGAACTTCAATGACATATCTATATATGCAGAGAACCATATGAAGTCTTACGGCTGGTCACTCCAATGAACTAGTTACCATAACTAGCATCCACGATTAACTCCGGACATCACAATGTCTCCAGCCAGTGAGAATCAGCTGCTTGGATACACCAAGGAGTATCCCTCGTGCTAGTCTCGACAGAATTGATGGTGTCCAAATCCATCAATTCATCGACTAGGGATAATTCCGATACATCACAATTACACATGTAGAGATACTCACTAGTTGTGATCCAATCACAAATTCTCTCATGCTGTGAATCGTATCGTGGACATTCAGTAAATGAGTTTAAGATCCAATCAAATACATTAAACATGTATACTCAAATAGTGAATCTTCATTTATCATATAAATGGTTCATACATAAGGCGATTGCCTTAGGACATCTCTCATATATTACTAACAGTTATGACATTAGAGCTTTAGAGCTTTAGAGCTTTAGCGTTGTGGGAGCACTTTGAGAGCAAGATTGATAATCCTAGGGTTCGAGCCCTCCCCTCCTTTTATAGACTTGTACCTTGGAATAAGTCCATATCTAGATCCACAACTTGTGGATCTTTTCACGAGGTGGCATCTTATCTTATCGTGAAGAGGCGGCGTCAATCATTATCCTTTTTGACCTTGTGTATTTGGCTGATTTATCACCATCAGTCGACTGCTGGAGCATCAGTCGACTGCCAAAATCCAGCAGTCAACTGTCAGCTTGGTCATTCCCTGTAATAAGAGGTTAGCACAGAATATGGTAAATATAACAGTTCCTTACCGTCCGATCTTGACCTAGACTTTCCACAGGAAGTCTTAGTCGGATTGCCACCTATGGTCGTCCCCGTACAGAGGTCACGACCTTACCATCTCTCTTCGCACTCATGCTTACCTCTGATCCTTTATCACCTATCGCTTTGCTTTTGGTCTTCACCTGGGTTCTCCGACTCCATGAAGTTCTCCAAGTGTCGCCCGATAGCCATGGTTTCTCGACTCGAGATTCTCCGGGTGTCGTTGACCTTCAGCTTAGCTTAACCATTTATTGTACACTTAATTCAGCTCATGAGATAACAATAAAACCTTAACATTGGGCCTTTTCCATAATCAAAACTTAGGCTCGATTATCTGGTGCACCTGCACCAACAATCTCTCCCTTTTTTATCTATGGCAAACCGACACAAAGTTAAGGGAAAATTAAAGCATAAAACAAGTGAAGTAAATGATAAACGCCTTTTCAAAAACTCCCCCTTAACCCTAGGTGAGTTTTGATAAAGATACTTTAATTTTTAAAATTAAATTTTGTGTTACTCCCCCTTAACTTTCGCTCTTCTCCCCCTCTTGCCATAAATCAAAAAAGGTGTCTGGGTGTTTATATAAAATAGGGGTTTAAAAACAACATTGTATAAGCATCCGTCTAAAATTATTAAGGATAAATCAACTATGAGTACAAGCATGCATCTCTACTTAGTTAAGTAGTTTGGTTCGAGGTATATCCTTCTGCACCAACAATTGTAAAACTAACGTAAGTTTGTGAAACCTAATTTTGATTTCAAAATACCATAAGCTTGTTTTTCAAAAAGAACTTTTAAAAATTTGTAATATAACCTTCAGGGGTAGTTTTCTCTCCCTTAGTCAAATACATAAGATATGAATGATTTAGGGGGCGCTAAACTTGGCCTAGAGAGTTATACAATTAGTATTAGGCCAAAAAAACTATATGTTATAAGTAACAATTAGGAAATAGATGTTTTGATAGTTTTGAAAGCATTTCAAAGAGTTATTTTTTTCGTATTTCAATTATCCTTAACATCTCACCCATTCTAAGTGTCTCAAAGCATGTTCACCTTATATGTTTTGTGAGATGATTTCAAGTTTTCTTGATTAAGTTTTAGTGATTTGAAGCTAATTAGCTTTGGGTTAGATTCGGATTTAACCCTTAGTTCATCAAGTAAACTTTTTGAGAAATTGGCGTCCAGGTCATGGCGAGGCTCAGAGGCTTTCTTTGATCGGAACAACTACCACTTCCTTAGACAAAGCCAAATTCAAGAAAATGATTACATGAGTCACTTAAGATTACTTCCTAGTCTAACTAGTTTAGGATACGGCGAGGTAGCTTCAGCTAGTTCAACATAGTCGAGTGCACCAAGCTAGATACGCCTTATCTAGTTCGGACACAAAAGACTTTGTTTCCCTAACATACTATCATCTCACCACATCCTGATACTATGTTATCAATATTGATTAACTATTGACCCTATCTAGCTATTCTAAAAATTAAAATAACAATTAACTAAGCATGTAAAGTTTTTACTAAGAGAGTGGGTATACTCTTTTAGTACTAGCTCCCCCTGGACCATTGAACCAATTTGGTCTATCAACATAGTGGACTTGATCCTGTGGAATCCAATACATATTAGTCCTTATATGTGAATTCAACAAAATTTTGAGGACCCATGCTTGGACTCTTTGATGATTACGATTTACAATAGACATGTAGGATTTGTTCGTAGTCGTTGACCTAAATCTGAGTCCGACTTTGTTGTACACGACTCTTTGGGTTCGAAGAAGTCGGTTAAGATTCTTAGATCCAAACGTGAATCTTTCTAACCTAGCCACGAGCTCTTGAACTCGTCCTTTCAAGAGAGAATTCTTCTCCTCAAGCTTTTCAACTTGAGTTGTGTTTCCCTCTTGAACTTGAGAAGATGTTAGATTAGCCTCTTGCTTGAGGATTTCAACCTCCTCGAGCAACGACTCGACTCTAGACTCGGACTTAATTAATTTCCTATTCAACAACTTAATTGCATGATATAATTTGGCTATTAATGAACGACTTACATTGATTTTTTCTTTTGACCTGGCTTTGAGTCTCTTCTCGAAGTCATCCTCGGAGTCAGAGTTGGAGTTGGATTCGCATTCGACTTTGGACTCTGACTCGGACTCTAGCAGTCTTGCCATGAATGCTACTCTGACGTCTTCTTCTTCGTTGTCCCAAGTTGCTTGAAAGGACTTCTTTGATCCCTTTTGCTTTGGCTTCATTTTTTATTTGAAGTGCGCCTTCTTCTTATTCTTCGATAGCTCCCTTTCTTTTCGGATTATCTTCCGCACCATGTTTACCATCTCAGTCTCTTCTTCTGATTTGGACTCGGATTCGCTCTCAGGTTTGGATCCTTCTTCTTACTCATGAGGTGGCTTGCTCTTCTCCTTTTTTCTCTGACTTGCAAGCAAAGCAATACCTCTCTCAGCCCCGACCATGTTAGTTTGTTCGTGAAGTTCAAATTCAGAGAAAAACTTGTCTAACCTAATTTTTGATAGATCCTTATAAACCTTGTAGGCATTGACCATGGATGCCCACAAGGTGGTCCTAGGGAAGGCGTTCAATGCATACCTTATTAGGTCCCGATTCTTGACGACTTAACCGATCGAATGGAGACCATTGATGATGTCCTAGATTCGTGCATGTAGTTGGGTGGCGATCTCATAAACCTGCATTTTTAGATTATACAATTTATTTAACAATAAGTCCCTTTTACATACCTTAGCATCATCGGTTCCTTCGTGAAACTCGATGAGCTTGTTCCAAAGATCCTTCACACTGATAAAGGGGCCGACGTAGTTGAGCTCCTCATTAGACAGGCCACACTATAACATTTGTGTCGCTTTTGCATCAGCTTTGATTTGTCTTTTAGTTGCGTTGGTTCACTTATTGAAGTCTAGGGGCTCGCCTTGATCATTGGTGGGTAGAGCAAAGCTGATTTGGATGATTATCCAAGTCTTGACTTGTCTTTTTAAAAAATGTTCCATTCGATATTTCCAGTAATGGAAATCATCTTCATTAAAGAATGGAGGTCGGGTGGTGTTGTACCCCTCAATGTGGGACATTTAAGAAAAGAAATCCTTGCACACAAAAAGAAGACAAGCAAAAAAGTTTCTAAGACTTTCGTCTTGGATTAGTAGTGCGGGAGAAAAGAGAACTTAACGAAAAGCTTAAAACTTATGAATCAAAAAACCAAAATGAAAAGAAACTTAAAACAAAATTCTAGATTGTTGGATGCACCAAATTGTAGCGCCCCCACTCTGATACTAATTGTAGGATCGAGAAGCATCGCTAGAGGGGGTGAATAGCGAGCATGAAATCTTTTCTTTTCGTTCGTTCGATTAAGACATAGTTGTGCAGCGGAAAAATAAATAAGACAATTTATTTTTACTTGGTTCACAACCCAACGGTTGCAAATTCAAGGCCCCATGATCCTTGACCTCGTACGAAGTGGCAATCTACTATAGAGTCTCCTCCTCGTTGGAGGAAGGAGACAACAATCACAAAAACCGAAAACTCGAGGATGAGGCAACAAACGTACCTCACCTCGTTACGATTAAAACCACGAATACAATAAATAAAAATAAACTTGTTGCTGCCGACGAAGAGGTTGTGAGCTTGGCATTACGTTGGCATTATGATGACATTATGGCATTAGAGCTATAGCATTGTGGGAGCACTTTGAGAGCAAGATTGATAATCCTAGGGTTCGAGTCCTCCCCTCCTTTTATAGACTTGTGCCTTGGAATAAGTCTAGATCCAAATCCACAACATGTGGATCTTATCACGAGGTGGCACCTTATCTTATCGTTAAGTGGCGGCGTCAATCGTTATCCTTTTTGACCTTGTGTATTTGGCTGATTCGTCGCCATCAATCGACTTATGCCCTTCATCAGTTGACTGCTGGAGCATCAATCGACTGCCAATATCTATCAGTCGACTGCCAGCTTGGTCATTCCCTGCAATAAGAGGTTAGCACGGAATATGGTAAATATGATGGTTCCTTACCCTCCGATCTCGACCTAGACCTTCCACTGGAAGTCTTAGTCGGATCGCCGCTAACGATCATCCCCGTACAGATGACACGACCTTACTATCTCTCTTCGCACTCATGCTTACCTCTGGTCCTTTATGACTTGTCACTTTGCTTCCCATCTTCACCTGGGTTCTTCTGTTGGGATGTATACTGAAAGCCTAGCTCTTTTGTATGAACATCTTTATTTTGAAATAAAAGTCACATGATCATTGTTTGCACGTTATATTTATATGTGTGCATATTGTCTAATATTTTACATTGTAGATAACATTGTGCCTGAGTGCGGCACAGAAGATCATGTTATCAGTCCCTTGTAGAATATAAGTAGAGGCTCACAACCAAGATGGTTTTGGACAAACCATTGGCATGGTTGTAGTGTAGCTTGGTATTGTTTTATCTTGAACATAGAGTTACACTAGTACACTTAGGTGTATTGAGCAGACCGACATAGAGGTGATTCAATTTATTCTTGTTGCATAATTGAATCGGACCTCGGATATTATGTTGTACATGCTCTTAATCCCGATATAATAACGGGCACATGTACTTAATATTTATTTCTTTGATTTACCAGAGGGTGAGATTTCTATGGATTAAATCAATATGCCCGGTAAGTTGGGAAATGATATTATTTACATGGTGTGCTATTGATTATAGGAGGAATCCGTGTCCTATGTATTAGGTTGATGATGTCCCCTTGAGGAGCTCATAAGGTTCATCATGTAAACCCTGTAGGTTGACTTAGTCAACATGATGATAAGGTTGAGTGGTACTACTCGAGGAGTTAGATGTTAATTAATTGATGGTCAGTAAATCAATTAATTGACGGACATTCGATATCTTAAACACGGGGAGATGGATGTACAAATAATATATGGAGCCCATATTAATTTATGGGGGTTGGTGAGGTAGTTCGATGATGATCCTCTAGTGGAATGGAACATCATTGATGGATCAAGTTTGTGTGGTTCCGATCCATCGGGTGGCCAAGACCCAACTCCTCCTCATGGTCCCTATCATAGCCTAATATAAACCTCATGAAGTCTAGATCAAATAATGGAAAACAAATCTCTAGATCCGACGGTTGGGATTAAATTCCTAGAATCGACGGTGGAGATTAAATCACTAGATCCGACGGTTGGGATTAAATTCCTAGAACCGATGGTAGAGATTAAATCTCTAGATCCGACGGTTGGGATTAAAACCCTAGAACCGACGGTTGAGATTAAATCTCTAGATCCGACGGTTGAGATTAAAACCCTAGAACCGACGGTGGAGATTAAACCAAGGCCTAAACCCTAACTCTATAAAAGGGTGGCTATGGGTTGGGCGGCAAAAAAAGTTTTAGAGGTTGGATGATGGATGCTAAGGAGATTAGGGTTTAGCCTCCAATTGCTTGGTGACAAGCAACCTAGGAAACCCTAATTAGGGTTTGGCTCTTTTGGGTTGGGCGGCCAAGGTGAGGAAGAAGAGTGGGCGGCAACCTATGGAGGAGCTTGTCTTCTTCCATGGAGGTGGCTAGCTCCTAGATCTCTTCTCTCCACCATGCTTGGGCGACAAGGAACCCTATGGAGGAAACCCTAATTTGATTAGGGTTTTGGCTCCTTTGCATGGGCGGCCATGGATGGGAATGAAGGTTGGGCGGCCACTTGTGGAGGAGTTTGTCTTCTTCCTTGGAGGTGGCTAGCTCCTAGATATCTTCTCTCCACCATGGTTGGGCGGCAAGAAAGCCTAAGGAGAAACCCTAATTAGGGTTTCCTCCTTAGGTTGGGCGGCTAGGGATTGCAAGGAAGTTGGGCGGCAACTATAGGAGAGGAGGTCTTCTTCTTCCTAGGGTGTGGCCGACTCCTTCCTCTATTCCCTCCACCGTGGCCGGGACCCAACATATTCCTTTTCTCCTATTCACTCCATCTTGGCCGGCGGCACCAAAACTATGGTTTGTCCCTAGTTCGGTTCCTTGGTTGTTTCCATATTATTCTCTCTATTCTTGGGGCCAGCGGCATCAATCCTTTGTGGATTGGTGGTTGGCTCAAGCAAGAAGGGAAAGAGAGTTCTTCATTCTTTGGATTGAAGAAGATCTAGGAAGCTTCAACTTGTGGAGGATCTTTGCCCACACGAAGTCTACAAGGAGGTTAGGACATACGATAGAAGATCAAGAGGTATAAAAGTTTCACAACTTTTATTATTATTCTTTTCATGTTCTTATTTGATATGCTAGCTTATGTTCATTATGTTAGTATATGTTGATTATACTAGTTTGCATTTGCATGTATTTGTATAATCATGGACCCCGATAAGAAACACAAAAACCGGCGATCCATCCGTCGTCTCTTCCGCGGCTAACCGACTAGAAGAGTTGTGTTGCTTGAACAACTAGTTTATTCAAGCGATCGCTCAAGTCGTTAGCACGATGACGAATTGGTTGTGCTTAGGAAACTCATCCCATCCGGATTAGTTTTCATTAGTGAAAATTTTAATCCGGGGACATGGGAGCCTATGAGTATTCCGAGGTATAACACATTGCCAACAAATGGTATTAGAGCCACGGTTTCCGGTTTTGTGTGTTTTGGATTCGGTTACTTTCACGCATTTATCATATATTGTGTATACCGGATAATAGTAGGATGTGCGTAGGCTAACTTTTTGGTTGCAGGCATAAGATCCAACTATTATGGCTATATATGTGTGTATGTGATTGCATGTGTGTGTGATTGTATATTATTTGAATCCTCGGGGTTGACGAGGCTAGATTAGTATTTAATTTTTGTAATTCAATACGACATTGTTTAGCCGCTCATTTTAGTTTACTTTCGATCTAGATTATTTGTACACTCCTTCGTCGAGTATAGGATCGATGGATGTAAATTAAAATGTTTTATCTCGGAACTATTTGGTGACTTGCGCACGGGAAAAGATGGAGCGGACGAGGTGGCGACACGACGGGACGCATATTGGATAACAATGCCATAATAGTTGGAAAAATTCTGATTTTTCCATATTTATTGCTGATTTGTTTTATATGCATGTTGTGTGTGCTTGAAAATTCCTCATTTTCAATTTACTAAGTGGGAGAGGGATATTTTAATTAATTCCCGCGGCCTCCATTACAATTTGACGTGTGATACAACAAACTTGCGTGTCGGCTCTGAGTGCCTTCCTCCCTGCGGATGAGTTTGTTTGCGGATCACTAGGTCAAATAATGGTTATAGGAAATTATCTAGGAGCGTGTGTACTTCCACAGCGGTAAGACACATAATCCAAAATAATTCCCTTAGTACCGTGTAATGGTGCACACTTAGATGCAAATAAAAAGTAGTTTTATTTGTAGGGCCGAAGAGAAACCAACTATTAATTTTATTTGTCAAAAAGTAAGGTTGACAAGATAATAAAATTAATGGGTTAAACCTCCTCTTACAAATGTAGAATTCGTATACGTCCATACAGCGTGGCATGCGATATTCTCGGTGTTTGAGGTGTTGGTTGATTTCGAAATTTTATTATTTGAGGAATCAATAATTTTTTGAAATCTACAGTAATAATAAGCATGCTGTGTGTGCTTGAAAATTCCTCATTTTCAATTTACTAAGTGGGAGAGGGATATTTTAATTAATTCCCGCGGCCTCCATTACAATTTGACGTGTGATGCAACAAACTTGCGTGTCGGCTCTGAGTGCCTTCCTCCCTGCGGATGAGTTTGTTTGCGGATCACTAGGTCAAATAATGGTTATAGGAAATTATCTAGGAGCGTGTGTACTTCCACAGCGGTAAGACACATAATCCAAAATAATTCCCTTAGTACCATGTAATGGTGCACACTTAGATGCAAATAAAAAGTAGTTTTATTTGTAGGGCCGAAGAGAAACCAACTATTAATTTTATTTGTCAAAAAGTAAGGTTGACAAGATAATAAAATTAATGGGTTAAACCTCCTCTTACAAATGTAGAATTCGTATATGTCCACACAGCGTGGCATGCGATATTCTCGGTGTTTGAGGTGTTGGTTGATTTCGAAATTTTATTGTTTGAGGAATCAATAATTTTTTGAAATCTACAGTAACAATAAGCATGATGTGTGTGCTTGAAAATTTCTCATTTTCAATTTACTAAGTGGGAGAGGGATATTTTAATTAATTCCCGCGGCCTCCATTACAATTTGACATGTGATGCAACAAACTTGCGTGTCGGCTCTGAGTGCCTTCCTCCCTGCGGATGAGTTTGTTTGTGGATCACTAGGTCAAATAATGGTTATAGGAAATTATCTAGGAGCGTGTGTACTTCCACAGCGGTAAGGCACATAATCCGAAATAATTCCCTTAGTATCGTGTAATGGTGCACACTTAGATGCAAATATAAAGTATTCTCCCCATCGGAGTCACTGCTTTTATTTGTAGGGACAAAGAGGAACCAACTATTAATTTTATTTGTCAAAAAGTAAGGTTGACAAGATAATAAAATTAATGGGTAAAACCTCCTCTTACAAATGTAGAATTCGTATACGTCCACACTGCGTGGCATGCGATATTCTCGGTGTTTTGAGGTGTTGGTTGATTTCAAAATTTTATTGTTAGAGGAATCAATAATTTTTGAAATCTAAAGTAATGATCTATTGTGATTCTTAGGATTTTCAAAATGACTTTCAGTCCACTTATTGTGATACTAAAGGAAATAAACTTACTGTACCCAAATAATGTTGATTGGAAAAGAATCCAGATATTGTCTTATATGCTAGGAAGTATGAGTATGCACTCTTCGGAGAGTATCCTCAAGCCATGGTTTCTCAAAAAGGTTTCTACTTCTAAGCCGAAAGGCAAGAAGAAGGAGAAACAAGGTGGAGCAAATGTGGTGGGAGGATCTCAAGGAAGAGTGAAGAAGCCGAAAGGTAAGTACTTCACTTACTAACAGGATGGACATTGGAAGAAGGACTGTCCCAGTCCAAAACAGAACAAAAGTATATCCTTTGGTCTAGTCGTTTAAACATGGGTAGTGGTGTTATCTACCGACACCTGGTGTGTAGATACGAGAGCCACTAATCATGTCTGCAATATTTTGCAGGGGTTCCAGGAAACCCGATGACTAGCTAAAGGGGATATTACCATTTACTTGGGCAATGCCATGAAGATGGCGGCTATTGCAGTGGGAGATGTTTTATTTATCTTTTGAGAAAAATAAAGGTTTTGGTTCTTAAGAATTTCCTTTATGTACCCTTATTTAGAAAGAATTGATTTCGATTTCTAAATTGTTTTTGGATGGATAATCTATTTCTTTTCATGACAGATTTGTTATAAAAGGAATAGGGACATTATCTATTCAGGTACATAGATAGGAAATTTATAACTTGAACCACAAGCTCCCACGGTGCAAATAGAAGTTTATAACTCATCTTCTAATTCCAATAAGAGAAAAGAACCTTCGAAGATGAACCAAACATATCTTTGGCTTCTTAGGCTTGGTCACATTAACCTAAGCAGAATTCAAAGGTTGATAGCTGATGGACCTTTGGGTTCATTAGTGGTGGAGGATCTCCCAACCTACGAATCTTGCTTGGAGGGTAAGATGACCAAGAGGCCTTTTTAAGGCCAAGGGGTATAGAGCCAAAGATTTGTTAGAAATGGTTCATTCTGATTTGTGTGGTCCTATGGCTATCTAGGCAAGAGGTAATCTTGAATATTTCGTCTCTTTTGTAGATGATTATTCAAGATGTGGATGACACTACGATCTGATCGTGGTGGTGACAACCTCTTGGGAGAGTTTAGGAACTACTTATCAGAGGTTGGGATTCAATCCCAATTGACTGCACCTGGCACACCCCAGCAGAACGGTGTAGCAGAGCGAAGGAATAGGACTCTTATGGAGATGGTTAGATAGATGATGAGTTATTCTGACTTGTTTTATAGTCCTAGAGATCAGAGGGTGATCGTTAACACGAATGCCAGATTTCTAGAGGAAGACTATGTGATAAGCCACAAGCCCAAGGGTAAAATTGTTCTGGAGGAGTTAAAAAGGGAAGTCACTTCTTTAGTACCACCGGTACAAGAGGACATACCACATGTCACTGCACCGCGTGTCACAGAGGATACACAGAAGATACCTCGTCGTAGTGGGAGGGTTGTTAGACAACCTCTTAGATTCATGTTTTTGGACAAATCTTCTGATTTGGTCCCTAGCAAACATGAACCTGATCCCTAGACATACGACGAGGCAATTCAAGATATAAATACAGCATCTTTACAAAGTGCAATGAATACTGAGATTGAATCTATGGATTCAAGACAGGTCTGGGAGCTCTTATGCATAGCAACTCATATGGATTATGAGGTGTGACAGATGGATGTCAAGATAACATTCCTTAGTAGAAGTCTTGAGGAATTCATCTACATGAAGCGACCAGAGGGATTCATTGCTAAGGGCAAAGAGAGTTTTGTATATAAGCTTAATCGGTCCGTTAATGGACTGAAGCAAGCTTTGAAGTCTTGGGACATCCGCTTTGAGGAGGTAAATCTAGTCTTATGGATTTATTCAAAGTTCGGATGGGTCTTGTGTATATCAGAGATGTTATGGAAACGTAGTGGTATTTTTGTACTATACGTAGATGATATTTTGGTGGTTGGCGACAACATCGAAGTGTTATCAGACGTAAGGGTATGGTCGTCCAAACAGTATGATATGAAGGACTTGGGAGAAGTGGGTCACAACCTTAGGGATCAAGGTTGTTGTGCTTATCCCAAGCTTCATACATAGACATGGTTCTGGATCGTTTTAGCATACAAAACTCCAAGAAGGGTTTTCTACCCTTCAGGCATGGAGTTCCTTTATCTAAGCAGATGTGTCCTAGATCATCTGAAGAGATAGAGGAGATATAAGCGATTCCTTATGCTTGTGGTAGGAAGCCTAATGTATGCTATGTCGAGACCAAATATACGCTTTGCCGTAGGCATGGTCGTGAATCTCGAGTAATCGGGACGAGGACATTGAACTACGGTAAAGCATATATTGTAGTGCCTGAGAAGGACTAGGGATTATATGCTAGTTTACCGGGCAGACCAATTACTCCCTGTGGGTTGCATGGATTGCGATTTCCAATCAAATAGGAATAACAGTAAGTCTACCTCAGGTTTTGTGTTTACTTTAGGAGGTGGAGCCATTGTATGGAGGAGTGCCCAGTAGAAATGCGTGGCGGACTCCACCATGGAAGTGAGTATGAGGCGGCTATGGCGGCCAAAGACTTCGATGGACTTGGATGTGATTCTGGTTTGCCGAACTATCACAATTAATTGTGATAATAATGGTGATTGCAAACTCGAAGGAACCACGAGCCCATAAGGCTAGTAAACACATAGAGTGCAAGTACCACGATACGAGAAATCGTAAAGGAGGTAGAAGTTCTTGTCACCTAGATTGCATCGAGGATGACACAGTAGACCCTTTTCACTAAGGCCCTTGGCGAGAGCTTTGATAGGCAAGTGGGGAGGGAAGGGAATCGGATGTATGGCGATATGATGATGACGATAGTCTTTTAGTATAAGTGGGAGATTGTTGGGATGTATCTTGAAAGCCTAGCTCTTTTGTATGAACATCTTTATTTTGAAATAAGAATCACATGATCATTGTTTGCGTTATATTTATATGTGTGCATATTGTCTAATATTTTACATTGTAGATAACATGGTGCACAGTGCTACGAAGATCATGTTATCACCCTTGTAGAATATAAGTAGAGGCTCACAACCAAGATGGTTTTGGACAAACCATTGGCATGGTTGTAGTGTAGCTTGGTATTGTTTTATCTTGAACATAGAGTTACACTAGTACACTTAGGTGTATTGAGCGGGACCGACATAGAGGTGATTCAATTTATTCTTGTTGCATAATTGAATCGGACCTCGGATATTATGTTGTACATGCTCTTAATCCCGATATAATAAGCACATGTACTTAATATTTATTTCTTTGATTTACCAGAGGGTGAGATTTCTATGGATTAAATCAATATGCCCGGTAAGTTGGGAAATGATATTATTTACATGGTGTGCTGTTGATTATAGGAGGAATCCGTGTCCTATGTATTAGGTTGATGATGTCCCCTTGAGGAGCTCATAAGGTTCATCATGTAAACCCTGCAGGTTGACTTAGTCAACATGATGATAAGGTTGAGTGGTACTACTCGAGGAGTTAGATGTTAATTAATTGATGGTCGATAAATCAATTAATTGGGGACATTCGATATCTTAAACACGGGAGATGGATGTACAAATAATATATGGAGCCCATATTAATTTATGGGGGTTGGTGAGGTAGTTCGATGATGATCCTCTAGTGGAATGGAACATCATTGATGGATCAAGTTTGTGTGGTTCCGATCCATCGGGTGGCCAAGACCCAACTCCTCCTCATGGTCCCTATCGTAGCCTAATATAAACCTCATGAAGTCTAGATCAAATAATGGAAAACAAATCTCTAGATCCGACGGTTGGGATTAAATTCCTAGAACCGACGGTGGAGATTAAATCTCTAGATCCGACGGTTGGGATTAAATTCCTAGAACCGATGGTAGAGATTAAATCTCTAGATCCGACGGTTGGGATTAAAACCCTAGAACCGACGGTTGAGATTAAATCTCTAGATCCGACGGTTGAGATTAAAACCCTAGAACCGACGGTGGAGATTAAACCAAGGCCTAAACCCTAACTCTATAAAAGGGTGGCTATGGGTTGGGCAAAAAGTTTTAGAGGTTGGATGATGGATGCTAAGGAGATTAGGTTTAGCCTCCAATTGCTTGGCGGCAAGCAACCCTAGGAGGAAACCCTAATTAGGGTTTGGCTCTTTTGGGTTGGGCGGCAAAGGTGAGGAAGAAGAGTGGGCGGCAACCTATGGAGGAGCTTGTCTTCTTCCATGGAGGTGGCTAGCTCCTAGATCTCTTCTCTCCACCATGCTTGGGCGGCAAGGAACCCTATGGAGGAAACCCTAATTTGATTAGGGTTTTGGCTCCTTTGCATGGGCGGCCATGGATGGGAATGAAGGTTGGGCGGCCACTTGTGGAGGAGTTTGTCTTCTTCCTTGGAGGTGGCTAGCTCCTTGATATCTTCTCTCCACCATGGTTGGGCGGCAAGAAAGCCTAAGGAGAAACCCTAATTAGGGTTTCCTCCTTAGGTTAGTGACTAGGGATTACAAGGAAGTTGGCGGCAACTATAGGAGAGGAGGTCTTCTTCTTCCTAGGGTGTGGCCGACTCCTTCCTCTATTCCCTCCACCGTGGCCGGGGCCCAACATATTCCTTTTCTCCTATTCACTCCATCTTGGCCGGCGGCACCAAAACTAGGGTTTGTCCCTAGTTCGGTTCCTTGGTTGTTTCCATATTATTCTCTCTATTCTTGGGGCCGGCGGCATCAATCCTTTGTGGATTGGTGGTTGGCTCAAGCAAGAAGGGAAAGAGAGTTCTTCATTCTTTGGATTGAAGAAGATCTAGGAAGCTTCAACTTGTGGAGGATCTTCGCCCACACGAAGTCTACAAGGAGGTTAGGACATACGATAGAAGATCAAGAGGTATAAAAGTTTCACAACTTTTATTATTGTTCTTTTCATGTTCTTATTTGATATGCTAGCTTATGTTCATTATGTTAGTATATGTTGATTATACTAGTTCGCATTTGCATATATTTGTATAATCATGGACCCCGATAAGAAACACAAAAACCGGCGATCCGTCCGTCGTCTCTTCCGCGACTAACCGACTAGAAGAGTTGTGTTGCTTGAACAACTAGTTTGTTCAAGCGATCGCTCAAGTCGTTAGCACGACGACGAATTGGTTGTGCTTAGGAAACTCATCCCATCCGGATTAGTTTTCATTAGTGAAAATTTTAATCCGGGGACATGGGAGCCTATGAGCATTCCGAGGTATAGCACATTGCCAACATCTTCGACTCCACAAAGTTCTCCCAGTGTCGCCCGACCACCACTGTTTATCAACTCGAGATTCTCCCGGTGTTGCTGACCTTCGGCTTAGCTTAACCATTTCCTGCACACTTAATTCCACTCATGAGATAACAATAAAACTTTAACATTGGGTCATTGCCATAATCAAAACCTTGGTTCGATTATTTGGTGCCCCTGCACCAACAATTTATGCTTTCTTTTTATTCTATGAAATGAGTATTCTTGGTATGGCTTTATTATGTTAATCCAATTTAGATTCCAAAAGCACTAGGTCATATTTTAGAGGTATGGGGAAGGAACGAAAGGAGAACCAAATCCTCCGAACCATAGAGAACTGAGACGTGGAGGAATCGACTATGAGTCTGGAGTTAATCCGTTGGGGTTCTCGTGACAGATTCTGTAAGATATCAGAAAAAAAAATATTAATAGACTTAAATAAGTTTTTTATGATCATTAGATTAATATGTGATTTATCAAAGGTTTAATGGTTTAACCTTAAGTCTTTATTAACCTTAGGTTTGATTTAGCTAAACCTAAGTTAGTTGAACTGATTCCATCAGCCTTTTAAATCTCAGTCCTGATTTTTCTTCCTAGCCGCGATTTCTCCTGATCGACCATTTTTTCCCACTCATCATTTCTCCCCTTCTTGTCGCGAGCTCAATTTGCGCTTGGTTGATCCCCTTCCTCTCTTCTTCTTGATCTTCACCGCCAGCCGATTTGTCTCTGGCCACCATGGACAGTCTCAGCAACCGACCTTCCTCGAGCTCCTCTGATTTTTCGACGGTCATCTCCAATTCAAATCGTCGTAGCCCTCTTCTTCTTTCGGTCTGATAGCAGCAACACCGATCATGAGAAGTGTCATCGTCGTCGTGTCTGAGCTTCATTACTGGAGATTAAAGCACTAATTGTAGGTGCTCAATTTATTTCTTCTCCTGTTCTTCTGTGCGCAAACTCACCTTGGTGGCATCATCGTTGTGCTCGTTGCTAGAGGAGCTACTATCGATGATGCTGAGCTCACTTCCTCTTCTACTTTTCAGTCAGCTCCTTCAGCTGTCTTGATTTTCTCTGCATGCTATACCGTTTGGTCTTCTCCTAATGGTCGATCCTTGCTTCGACATCTTCCCTTACTCTAGATGAGTACCACCGGGTACCATATCTGATTTCAAGGTATGTTTTGAATCGGTGTATTTACAGTGAGGTATAATGAATTGGTGTGTTGAATGGGATTGGTTGGGATGTAATTATAGATTAATGAGTTGTTATGCAGTTAATTGAATTTGGATTGGATGGTTATGGATTGGAATTTCAACTATTGTTTGTGATATTTGTACATCACATTAAGTGTAAAGGGTTAAATCCTCGATTGATTAGTTTAGTTAATTGGGATATGGATCGATCTTTATCATAGTGTATATGGGTTGAAGGAAATGAATAGAGCGGTTAAAGGGAGAGCTTAATTGATTTGGTTTGGATTCTAATATTAGAATCGATAATTTAATCTGGTAATATTTGTTGTGTACATGAATTGGATTCGAGATGGATTTGTAGACGTAAAGATTATCGGCACGGTCTACTTATTAGGTGGGTAATTCCTACCATTGGTCCGGTAGATGGTTGATCTTAGTGCATGAATTTTATAATGATGATAGTATCATTACCTTGACTCTACTCTTATTTATTCTTGTGATTAATACTTAGCCTTTGAACTTTGAGATGCTCTGTTGTTATCTTTATAGTCTCATTCATCATTATTATGCATTACAGACTCTATTGGATGTTTGACCTATAAATGTTTAAATAAGTACATGTAGTTGAGTACAGTTATAATCCTTGATTTGGTCATCTTGTTGTACCCTAGAGTTGGTAATGGTTATAAGTATAGACTTGGTTGTCTTATTACAAGACCTTGCATTATCCTGTCAACCATGACTACCGTGGATGGTTGAGTGAGTCGTCGGTGGAGTTTTGTTACGGACTAGAGGTTCTAGAATGGGTTGTATGTCTATTGTATATGCCTCTCTATGGGATAGAGAGTGTGATCGAAGGCCTAGATGCATGGAGGATTTATCATCTCATTACATGCATGCTGATGACTATGTCTCCCTTGTGGTTGAGAGAGTCATCAGTCATACCTGTCCACCCGGTCACTGTGGGATAGTGGTTGTGGGAGATATGGGCAATGATATCTTCATCACTCGGCCACCAAGTGATAGTGGTAGCTGGAGTGGCATGCAGCTTGTCCTGTAATGCAACACTCAGCCACTCGT
The DNA here is from genome assembly GCA_025175895.1 of Wurfbainia villosa. NCBI lineage: Eukaryota > Viridiplantae > Streptophyta > Magnoliopsida > Zingiberales > Zingiberaceae > Wurfbainia > Wurfbainia villosa. Next base: position 25,991,725 of record CM046000.1, on the reverse strand, counting down.
GGGTAGTGGTAGCTAGAGTTGCTTACAGCAGGGACCCTTATATGTGGCTAGATAGCTACTTATGATGGCATGCTAGGAGGTTCGTCGGCTCCCATGTCCCCGGATTAAAATTTTCACTAATGAAAACTAATCCGGATGGGATGAGTTTCCTAAGCTCAACCAATTCGTCGTCGTGCTAACGACTTGAGCGATCGCTTGAACAAACTAGTTGTTCAAGCAACAAAACTCTTCTAGTCGATTAGCTGCGGAAGAGACGACGGACGGATCGCCAGTTTTTGTGTTTATCTTCGGGGTCTATGATTATACAAATACATATGGATGTAGACATGTATAATCAACACATACAAACATATTAATAAGAACATGCAAAGATCGATAATAAAACTTGTAAAACTTTTATACCTCTCGATCTTCTATCGTATGTCCTAACCTCCTTGTAGACATCGTGTGGGCGAAGATCCTCCACAAGTTGAAGCTTCCTAGATCTTCTTCAATCAAAAGAAAGAAGAACTCTCCTTCCCTTCTTGCTTGAGCCAACCACCAAGCCACAAAAGCTTGATGCCGCCGGCCCCAAGAAAAGAGAGAACAAGATGGCCAACCAAGGAACCAAACAAGGGAACAATCCCTAGCTCCTAGTGTCGCTGGCCAAGAGGAAAAGGATGAGAGAAAGACCGGCCAAAGGGGAGCAATAGAAGACCCTACAACCCCTTTGTGCCGCCGGCCCTAGATGGAGTGAAGAGGAGAAGAGGAATAGGTTGAGCGCCGACCAAGCTAGAGGGAAGAGAGATAGGTGGCGGCAACCCCTTAGGAAGAAGAAGGGAACCTCTCCTATTGTTGCCGCCCACTCCACCTCCCAAACCCTAGCCGCCCAACCAAACCCTAACCTTCCTAGGATTTCTTGCCGCCCAAGCTAATGATAGGCAAAACTCTAATCTCCAAAAACAACCAACATCCTTGCTACCCACCATAATCCCCCTTTTATAGAGTTAGGCTTAAGTCTTGTTTTAATCTCCACCGTTGGTTCTAGGGATTTAATCTCAACCGTCAGATTTAGAGATTTATTCTCAACCATCGGATCTAGAGATTTAATCTCCACCGTCGGATATAGAGTTTTATTTTCCATCATTGGATCTAGGCTCCATGAGGTTTTAATAGGCTACAATAGGGACCATGAGGAGGAGTTGGATCTTGGCCACCCGATGGATCGGAACCACACAAACTTGATCCATCAATGATGTTCCATTCCACTAGAGGATCATCATTGAATTACCTCACCAACCCCCATAAATTAATATGGGCTCCATAATTTATTTGTACATCCATCTCCCCGTGTTTAAGATATCGAATGTCCGTCAATTAATTGATTTACTGACCATCAATCAATTAACATCTAACTCCTCGAGTAGTACCACTCAACCTTATCATCGTGTTGACTAAGTCAACCTGTAGGGTTTACATGATGAACCTTATGAGCTCCTCAAGAGGACATCATCAACCTAATATGTAGGACACGGTTTCCTCCTATAATTAATGGCACACCATGTAAATAATATCATTTTCTAACTTACCAGGCATATTGATTTAATCCATATAAATCTCACCCTTTGGTAAATCAAAGAAATAAATACTAAATACATGTTCCCGTTATTATATCGGGATTAAGAGCATGTACAACATAATATCCGAGGTCCGATTCAATTATGTAGTCAGCAATAAATTGAATCACCTCTATGTCGATCCTACTCAATACACCTAAGTGTACTAGTGTACCTTTATGTTCAAGATAAACTAATACCAAGCTACACTACAACCATGCCAATGGTTTGTCCAAAACCATCTTGGTTGTGAGCCTCTACTTATATTCTATAAGGGACTGATAACATGATCTTATGTGCCACACCAAGGACCATGTTATCTACAATGTAATGTATTAGACAATATGCACACATATAATAAATATAAAGTGCAAACAATGATCATGTGATTCTTATTTCAAAATAAAAATGTTAATACAAAAGAGCTAGACTTTCAGTATACATCCCAATAATCTCCCACTTATACTAAAAGACTATGCTGTCATCACACTGCCATACATCTGATCCCCATGTCCTCCACATCCCTATCAAACACTTTCGCTGGAAGGGCCTTAGTGAATGGATCCGCCAGGTTATCCTCTGATGCAATCTTGGCGACAACTACTTCTCCTCGCTTTACGATTTCTCATATCAGGTGGTACTTACGCTCTATGTGTTTACTCGCCTTATGGGCTCGTGGTTCCTTCGAGTTTGCAACTGCACCACTGTTATCACAATAAATTGTGATAGTTCTGGGCAAACCAAGAATCACATCCAAGTCCATCAAGAAGTTCTTGAGCCATACAGCTTCCTTGGCTATCTCAGAGGCTACCACATACTCAGCTTCCATGGTAGAGTCCACCATGCATTTCTGCTTGACACTCCTCCATACTATGGCTCCACCTCCAAAAGTAAACACAAACCCCGAGGTAGACTTACTGTTATCCTTATCTAATTGGAACTCAGAATCCGTGTAAGCCACAGGGACTAATTAATCTGCCCGGTAAACCAGCATATAATCCCTAATCCTTCTCAGGTACTTCAATATATGCTTTATCGCAGTCCAATGTCCCAGTCCAGGATTACTCTGATATCTGCTAACCATTCCCACGGCAAAGCAAATATCTGGTCTCGTACATAGCATACCATACATGAGGCTTCCTATTGCCGAAGCATAAGGAACCGCCTTCATCTCCTCTATCTCCTTTGATGTTTTGGGATACATCTCTTTAGATAAAGGTACTCCATGCCTAAAAGGTAGAAAACCTTTCTTGGAGTTCTGCATGCTAAAACGAGCAAGGAGAGTGTCAATGTATGAAGCTTGAGATAAGCACAACATCCTTTTCTTACGATCCCTTATCACCTTGATCCCAAGGATGTGTCCCACTTCTCCCAAGTCCTTCATATCAAACTGTTTGGACAACCATACCCTTACGTCTGATAACACTCTGATATTGTTGCCAACTAATAAAATGTCATCTACATATAGTACAAGAAATACCACTATGTTTCTATCACATCTCTTGTATACACAAGGCTCATCCGGACTTTGAATAAATCCATATGACTGGATTACCTCATCAAAGCGGATGTTCCAAGATCTAGAAGCTTGCTTCAATCCATAAATGGACCGATTAAGCTTACACACAAGATGCTCTTTGCCCTTTGCAATGAATCCCTCTGGTTGCTTCATATAGATGTTTTCCTCAAGACTTCCGTTAAAAAAAGTTGTCTTGACATCCATCTGTCAAATCTCATAATCCTCATGAGCAGTAATAGATAAGATAATCCGGATAGACTTAAGCATAGCTACTGGTGAAAAGGTCTCCTCATAATCGATACCCTCTTTCTGAGTATACCCTTTTGCAACAAGCCTAGCTTTGAAGGTCTCAACCTTCCCATCTACTCCTCTCTTTCTCTTGTAGATCCACTTGCATCCAATGGCTTTCACACCATCGGGTGGTTCTACTAGCTCCCAGACATGATTAGAATCCATAGATTCTATCTCTGAATTCATCTCTCTTTGCCAAGATACCTCATCTCTATCTTGGAGTGCCTCGTCATATGTCCAGGGATCAGGTTCATGTTTACTAGGGACTAAGTCCGAAGACTCTCCCAAGAACATGAATCTCACGGGTTGTCTAACAACCCTCCCACTATGATGAGGTGCCTCCTGTGTATGCTCTGTGACACGCGGTGCAGTGACTTGTTGTATTTCCTCTTGTACCGGTGGTACTGAAGTCGGGACTTCCCCTATCAACTCCTCAAGAACAATCCTACTCGTGGGCTTGTGGTTCATCACATAGTCCTCCTCTAGAAATCTGGCATTCGTACTCACGATCACCTTCTGATCTCTAGGACTATAGAAAAAACCACCCTTCGTTCCCTTAGGGTAGCCAACAAACAAGCGTATACATGCGAGATTCCAACTTACCACATCTCCCTTGGCACATGTGGACTACCTAAAATCCAATATGTCTTAGACTAGGCTTTGCCGATCCACAGTGCTGGGAGTAGAGGGTACTGACTTAGATGGAACCAAGTTCAGAATATGTGCTACCATTTCCAGAGCAAACCCCCAGAATGAATCAGGTAACTCAGAATAACTCATCATTGATCTGACCATCTCCATAAGAGTCCTATTCCTTCGCTCTGCCACACCATTCTGCTGGGGTGTGCCAGGTGCGGACAATTGGGATTGAATCCCAGCCTCTGATAAGTAACTCCTAAACTCTCCCAAGAGGTACTCGCCACCACGATCAGATCGTAATGTCTTGATACTTTTACCTTGACGGTTCTCCACATCAGTCTTGAATTCTTTGAACCTGTCAAAGCATTCAGACTTGCGGCGCATCAAGTAAATGTATCCATACCTTGAATAATCGTCTATAAAAGAGACAAAGTATTCAAAGCCACCTCTAGCCTGGATAGACATAGGACCGCACAAATCAGAATGAACCAATTCCAATACATCTTTGGCTCTGTACCCCTTAGCCTTAAAAGGCCTCTTGGTCATCTTACCTTCCAAGCAAGACTCGCAGGTTGGGAGATCTTCCACCACTAATAAACCCAAGGGTCCATCAGCTATCAACCTTTGAATTCTACTCAGGTTAATATGACCAAGTCTTAGGTGCCAAAGATATGTTTGGTTCATTTTTGAAGGTTCTTTTCTCTTATTAGACTTAGAAGATGAGTTATTCACTTCTATATGTATCGTGGGAGTTTTCGGTTCAAGAGTGTACAAATTGCCAACCAATGTACCAGAACAGATAATCTCCCTATTCCTTTTTATAACAACTTTGTCATTAAAAGAAACAGAATATCCATCCAGAAACAATTTAGAAACTGAAATTAGATTCTTTCTAAAAGTAGGTACATAAAGACAATTTCTCAAAACCAAAACATTATTCCTATCAAAAGATAAATAAATGTCTCCCACTGCAATAGCCGCCACCTTTGAAGCATTGCCCATGAAGACGGTAATCTCTCCCTCATCTAGTCGTCGGGTTTCCTAGAACCCCTGCAAAGTATTGTAGACATGATCAGTGGCTCCTGTATCTACACACCAGGTACTGGTAGATAACACCGCTAAACATGTTTCAACAACTAAACAAGAAGATATACCTTTGTTCTTTCGGCGAGGACAGTCTGCCTTCCAATGTCCAGTCTGCTTGCAAGTGAAGCACTTGCCTTTTGGCTTCTTCACTCCTACCTGAGGTCCTGCTGCCACTTTCTTTGCTCCACCTTGCTTCTTCTTCTTCTTCCCTTTCAGTTTAGAAGTAGAAACCTTCTGAGCAACCATGGCTTGAGCGCTTTGATGAAAAATCCCCTCTGTTTCCTGGAGTTCTGTCAGAAGCTCCGCCAACGAATACAACCTCTTGTTCATGTTGTAGTTGAGGTGAAACTGCTCAAAACTCCTAGGCAGAGACTGGAGAATGATATCGACCGAGGTTTCCCCATCGATCTCAGCTCCGAGGACTTCCATCTCATTCAGATGAGCCATCATCTTGAGAACATGGTCTTTGACAGGTGTTCCCTCGATTATGGTGGTCGTCATCAAGTTCCTCATAGCCTCCTGTCTGGCCGCCCTACTATGATGTCCGAAAAGTTCCTTGAGATTGAGCATCATGTCATAGGACATGGCCATGGCCTGATGCTGATGTTGCAGCACATTTGACATAGATGCCAAAATGTAACACCGCATCATCTCATCTGCCTTGATCCATTTCTTATAACTCTCTTTCTCCTTTTCATCAGAGTCATCGGTGGGCTTAGGAGGATAGACCTCGTAGAGTACAAATTTATACTCCTCTGCAGTTAAAACAAAATCCAAATTTCTTTTCCAATCAATCTAATTTGTTCCTGTAAGTTTATTTTCTTTCAATATCACAGCAAGTGACTTGAAAGCTATTTGAAAAAACCTAAGAATCACAATGATCAAAATATTATATTTCAAATATCATTGATTCCTCAAACAATAAAATTTTGAAATCAACCAACACCTCAAAACACTGAGAATATCTCATGCCACGATAGTGTGGATGTATACGAATTCTACATTTGTAAGAGGAGGTTTAACCCTTTAATTTTATTATCTTGTCAACCTTACTTTTTGACAAATAAAATTAATAGTTGGTTCCTCTTTGGCCCTACAAATAAAAGCAGTGACTCCGATGGGGAGGATACTTTTTATTTGCATCTAAGTGTGCACCATTACACGATACTAAGGGAATTATCTCGGATTATGTGCCTTACCGATGGGAAAGTACACACGCTCCTAAATAATTTCCTATAACCATTATTTGACCTAGTGATCCGCAAACAAACATATCTGATGGGGAGGAAGGCACTCAGAGCCGATGCGTAAGTTTGTTGCATCACACGTCAAATTGTAATGGAGGCCACGGGAATTAATTAAAATGTCCCTCTCCCACTTAGTAAATTGACAGTGAGGAATTTTCAAGCACACACAACATGCATATAAAAAAAATCAGTAATAAATATGGAAAAAACAGAATTTTCTCAACTATTATGGCATTGTTCTCCAATATGCATCCCGTCGTGTCGCCACCTCGTCCGCTCCACCTTTTCCCGTGCGCAAGTCACCAAAGAGATCCGAGCCAAGATAAACTATTTTAATTTACATCCATCGATCCTATACTCCATGAAGGAGTGAAAAAATAATCTAGATCGAAAGTAAACTAAAATGAGTGGCTAAACAATGTCGTATTTAATTACAAAAATTAAATACTAATTTAGCATTGTCAACCCCGAGGATTCATATAATATACAATCACACACACATGCAATCACATACACACATATATAGCCATAATAGTTGGAACTTATTCCTGCAACCAAAAAGTTATCCTACTCACATCCTTCTATCATCCAGCATACACAATATATGATAAGTGCATGAAAGTAACCGAATCCAAAACACACAAAATCGGAAACCGTGGCTTTGATACCAATTTGATGGCATGCTAGGAGGCTCGTCGGCTCCCATGTCCCCGGAATAAAATTTTCACTAATGAAAACTAATCCGGATGGGATGAGTTTCCTAAGCTCAACCAATTCGTCATCGTGCTAACGACTTGAGCGATCGTTTGAACAAACTAGTTGTTCAAGCAACAAAACTCTTCTAGTCGGTTAGCCGCGGAAGAGACGAAGGATGAATCGCCGGTTTTTGTGTTTATCTTCGGGGTCCATGATTATACAAATACATATGGATGTAGACATGTATAATCAACACATACAAACATATTAATAAGAGCATGCAAAGATCGATAATAAATCTTGTAAAACTTTTATACCTCTCGATCTTCTATCGTATGTTCTAACCTCCTTGTAGACTTCGTGTGGGCGAAGATCCTCCACAAGTTGAAGCTTCCTAGATCTTCTTCAATCAAAAGAAAGAAGAACTCACCTTCCCTTCTTTCTTGAGCCAACCACCGAGCCACAAAAGCTTGATGCCGCCGACCCCAAGAAAAGAGAGAACAAGATGGCCAACCAAGGAACCAAACAAGGGAACAATCCCTAGCTTCTAGTGCCACCGGCCAAGAGGAAAAGGATGAGAGAAAAACCGGCCAAAGGGGAGCAATAGAAGACCCTACAACCCCTTTGTGCCGCCGGCCCTAGATGGAGTGAAGAGGAGAAGAGGAATAGGTTGAGCGCCGACCAAGCTAGAGGGAAGGGAGATAGGTGGCGGCAACCCCTTAGGAAGAAGAAGGGAACCTCTCCTATTGTTGCTGCCCACTCCACTTCCCAAACCCTAGCCGTCCAACCAAACCCTAACCTTCCTAGGATTTCTTGCCGCCCAAGCTAATGATAGGCAAAACCCTAATCTCCAAAAACAACCAACATCCTTGCCGCCCACCTTAAGCCCCCTTTTATAGAGTTAGGCTTAAGCCTTGTTTTAATCTCCACCGTTGGTTCTAGGGATTTAATCTCAACCGTCGGATCTAGAGATTTAATCTCAACCATCGGATCTAGTGATTTAATCTCCACCGTCGGATCTAGAGTTTTGTTTTCCATCATTGGATCTAGGCTCCATGAGGTTTTAATAGGCTATAATAGGGACCATGAGGAGGAGTTGGATCTTGGCCACCCGATGGATCGGAACCACACAAACTTGATCTATCAATGATGTTCCATTCCACTAGAGGATCATCATTGAATTACCTCACCAACCCCCATAAATTAATATGGGCTCCATACATTATTTGTACATCCATCTCATTGTGTTTAAGATATCGAATGTCTTTCAATTAATTGATTTACTGACCATCAATCAATTCACATCTAACTCCTCGAGTAGTACCACTCAACCTTCTCATCATGTTGACTAAGTCAACCTGCAGGGTTTACATGATGAACCTTATGAGCTCCTCAAGGGGACATCATCAACCTAATATGTAGGACACGGTTTCCTCCTATAATTAACGGTACACCATGTAAATAATATCATTTCCCAACTTACTGAATATATTGATTTAATCCATATAAATCTCACCCTTTGGTAAATCAAAGAAATAAATACTAAGTACATGTGCCCGTTATTATATTGGGATTAAGAGCATGTACAACATAATATCCGAGGTCCGATTCAATTATGTAGTTAGCAATAAATTGAATCACCTCTATGTCGGTCCTGCTCAATACACCTAAGTGTACTAGTGTAACTCTATGTTCAAGACAAACCAATACCAAGCTACACTACAATCATGCCAATGGTTTGTCCAAAACCATCTTGGTTGTGAGCCTCTACTTATATTCTACAAGGGACTGATAACATGATCTTCTGTGCCACACCAAGCACCATGTTATCTACAATGTAAAGTATTAGACAATATGCACACATATAATAAATATAAAGTGCAAACAATGATCATGCGATTCTTATTTCAAAATAAAAATGTTCATACAAAAGAGCTAGGCTTTCAGTATACATCCCAACAACTTACTCATACTGTCCATTCGACAACTCGAGAGTAATGGTAGCTAGAGTTGGCACAGTTGTCATGTTTTATTCACACAAGCCACACAGGGTCATGGTAGCAAGGTGTTCAAGCAGTGACCATGCATATGCATTGCCATTGAGGTGCATATTTATGTTCGATGCATATTACATATGCTTGTGAAATGTTGCATTTGATTGATCTATAATTGTTGCATATGTTTGTACTGTTGGAGATCGATGGCCTGGCTAGAAGGGGGATGAATAGCCTTTTTCGTCGCTTGATTGAATTCGATCGTGCTTGTGTGCTTGTCTACAATACTAGTCAATATATGCGGCGGAATAATAATAATACTAACAAAAACATAAACACGAGTACACAATCACAAGGACAACCAATATAACGTTGTTCAAAACCTTAGGGTCCCTACTTCACGGGGCGAGCTCAATGAGCTCTAGTGATGCACACACCACTACTAAATCTCCTTCTCAACAACACATCGGAGGTGGAGAAACCTCGTACAAGCAATTACAATAGTAATACCAAAATGTACAAGCAAATACAAAGACAATAATGAAAAACAAGTAAAGAATACTTTACAATAATATCTTTGAACTCTTGCTTGTTGCTTGCTTTGGTTTGCTCTTGAAGGTCTTGAATGCAGTAGCAATTCCCCTTCAAAATCTCCCTAAAAATCACTGCTAAATCCTCCAACTCAATCTTCTTTTATAACCTGCATCGAGCTAATTTTGTAACCATCAGTCGACTATCATAAGGCCCCAGTCAACTGCCCTTGTAGCCATTGTCTCACAACGGCTCAATCCACGCTGGAAACACTCCAACGGATACACTGGCAGTTGACTGCCATTACCATAAGTCGACTACCAACCTCATAACTGACTGATCAGTCAACTACATAGCTTTCTGTGCTCTTGACAAAGACCAGTGTTGGATCGAAGCGGATCGCTAGAGGGGGGGGGGTGAATAGCGATAAACCTTTTTTTCTTTTCGAAATCATTTCAAAACACTTATACGCAACGGAAATGTAAATGTAAAGTAAAAGAGACAAGGGAATTTTACTTGGTTCGTAGCCTTCGGCTACTAATCCAAGACCCTAGTGGTCCTTGACCACGTACGGAGGGCAAAAACACTAAAGAACTCCTCCTCGTTAGAGGTAGGAGTTAATCGTTACAAAGAAAGCACAAAGCTTGAGGTAGAGGGACACTCCCCCTCTCCTCGTTACGATAAAAGCTCCGAGAATTGAAAGTAATGAACTGAAATAAACAACTTAAACCGACATAATAAAATGAAAACAATTAAAACCTAGACATCGGAGAAGAAGCACTTCGTTGTCGGAAAGTTGTAGCTTGGTGGAGGCTTTTGGAAGCTTAGAATTGATGAAGAAACCCTAGGATAGGACCTCCTTTTATAGCCTTTGAGCCCCTTTTCGAGAGGAACCCTAGCCAATCACATTTGAGCACCACTCCCCTTGAAATGAGGTGATAAGACTTGACTCCTCGAAGCTGATCATTGACCATCAGTCGACTGATGGCCATCATTAGTTGACTGATGGCAGCATCAGTCGAATGCTGGCTGCATGCACTCAACTGATGGATGGCAGTCGAGTCCTCCAAGCTGGCAGTCGACTGATGCTAGATGCAAGGCAAAGTTAGCTTAACAAAAACATTATTTTGATGGCCTCCGACTGTCCAATCTCGACCTAGACCACCTATGAGATGTCTTGGGTCGGATTTACGCTTAAGTCTATCCCCGTAAAGAGGATACGACCTTACATACACTCGCACACACACGAGCTTACCTCGATACTTACTGTGTCGCTTTCGCTTCCGGCCTTCTACTCGATTCCTTCGGCTCCCTCCGAAGTCACTCGAGTGTCACCCGACCACCACAGCTATCTCCGGGTGTTGCTAGCCTTCATCTCCAGCTATAGCAATATTCTGCACACTCGATTTAGCTCGTGAGATAACGACATGAGCTTAACTTTGTATCGTTAGCTATAATCAAAACTAAGGTTCGACTTAGGTGCCTACTTGACCAACAGCCAGTAGTCGACTGCCCTCCATGGCAGTCAACTAGTCAATGTCAGTCGAGGTGCCACCTCGACTAAGACTCCAATCGAGGCGTCGATTGAGTCGTCTTGCATCTGTGGCCGCAACTCGGCCGCAGTTGATCTTCAGTCGACTGGTACATCCCCCCAGTTGACTGATAAACTTCAACCATGAGGTTTAACCCAAGTATGATGCTCTCATACTTGCTAGACCACCCTTAGCCTAGACTTAAACCATCTAGCCACCTCCAATGGTCTCACACATCTTGGATCCCTCCAAGTAATTCATGACTTGTTCATCCATACGCTAGCCTCAAGGTGCTTCCATCGACTATTGTCATGCTAACCAAGTCTACATCGCTAAGGCTACACACTTGGACTTCCCATGCAAACTGTAGGGATGTATATTGAAAAGTCTACCTTTTGTATGAACAACTTTATTTTGAAAAAAGAATCACATGATCATTGTTTGCATATTATTATGGTTATGCATATTGTCTAATACTTTACATTGTAGATAATATGGTGTGTGGTGTCACACGAGAGATCATGTTATCGGCTCCTTGAAAAGTATAAGTAAAGGCTCACAACCAAGATGGCTTTGGACAAACCATTGGAATGGTTGTAGTGTGAATTGGTATTGGTTTGTATTGACCATAGAATCACACTAGTGCACTTTGTGTGTATTGAGCAGGACCGACTTAGAGGTGATTCGTTTTATTGCTGACTACACAATCGAATCAAACCTCAGATATTATTTTGTACATACCCTTAATCCCGATATAATAATGGGCACATATACTTAGTATCCATCTCTTTGATTTACCAATGGGCGAGATTTATAGATTAAATCAATAGACTTGGTAAGTTGGGAGATGATATTATTTATATGGTGTGCAGTTGATTATAGGAGGAAACCGAGTCCTATATATTAGGATGATGATGTCCCCTTGAAGAGCTCATATGGTTCATCATGTAAACCCTGCAGGTGGACTTGGTCCGACATGATGAAAAGGTTGAGTGGTACTACTCATGGAGTTAGATGTTGATTAATTAATGGTTAGTAAATTAATTAATTGATGGACATTCGAGATCTTAAACATGGGGAGAAAAAGTACAAATAATATATGGAGCCCATATTATCAAATGGGGGTTGGTGAGGTAGATCAATGATAATCCTTTAGTGGATTGGATTATCATTAGTGGATCGGACTTTCTGTGGGCTTGATCCATGGGTGGCCAAGATCCAACTCCTCCTCATGGTCCCTAATGTAGGGATGTATACTAAAAAGTCTATCTTTTGTATGAACATCTTTATTTTGGAATAAGAATCACTTGATCATTGTTTGCATATTTTTATGGTTATGCAATATTGTCTAATACTTTACATTGTAGATAACATGGTGTGTGGTGTCACACAGGAGATCATGTTATCAGCCCATTGAAAAGTATAAGTAAAGGCTCACAACCGAGATGGCTTTAGACAAACCATCGGAATGGTTGTAGTGTGATTTGGTATTGGTTTGTCTTGACCATAGAATCACAATAGTGCACTTTGTGTCTATTGAGCAGGACTGACTTAGACGTGATTCGATTTATTGCTGACTACATAATCGAAATGGACCTCAGATATTATTTAATACATGCTCTTAATCCCGATATAATAACCGGCACATATACTTAGTACTCATCTCTTTGATTTACCAATGGACGAGATTTATAGATTAAATCGATAGGCTCGGTAAGTTGGGAGATGATATTATTTATATGGTGTGTCATTGATTATAGGAAGAAACCATGTCCTATATATTAGGATGATGATGTCCCCTTGAGGAGCTCATAAGGTTCATCATGTAAACCCTGCAGGTGGACTTGGTCCGACATGATGAAAAGGTTGAGTGGTACTACTCAAGGAGTTAGATGTTGATTAATTAATGGCCAGTAAATTAATTAATCGATGGACATTCGAGATCTTAAACACGGGGAGAAAATGTACAAATAATATATGGAGCCTATATTATCATATGGGGGTTGGTGAGGTAGATCAATGATGATCCTTTAGTGGATTGGATCATCATTAGTGGATCCGACTTTATGTGGGCTTGATCCATGGGTAGCCAAGATCCAACTCCTCCTCATGGTCTCTAATGTAGCCTATTAACACCTCATGAAGCTTAGATCCAATGGATAGAAACAAAACTCTAAGATCCATAGGTAGAGATTAAATCTCTAGATCCGACGGTTGAGATTAAATCCCTAGAACCAATGGAGGAGATTAATTCATGACTTATCCCTAACTCTATAAAAGGAGGGCATGGGAGTTGGCGTGAACTACATGAAAGGAGAGCTAAGGTTTGGGCGGCAAGAAGGAATCCTAGTTGAGATAGGATTAGGGTTAGGGTTTGGAGGCTAGGGCGGCACCAAAAATGGAAGAAAGATTTGCCATCTAGGAGCTTCGATTTTTGGTAGATCGTCGCCCACACGACGTCCAAAAGGAGGAAGGTCATACATTAGAAGATCGAGAGGTATACCTAATCTTCTTTCTCTTTTTGTTACTTGCTTGTTTTTGTTTTTCATTTATAAACATGTTATAAATCTGTAAATGGCTAAATAATACTTGGATCCCGTGCATAAACATAAAAACCGGCGATCCGGACATCGTTTATTCTGTGGCTGCTCGTAGAATAGAGGATGGTCACTTGAACAACTAGTTTATTCAAGTGACCTCTCTAAACGAATAACACGATGATTACTTGGTGGTTTGGGCAATTATTTTTGTCTAGGATTATATTTTTTTAATCCGCGGACATCGAAGGGATCACCATGGACAAGCTACCGAGGTGAAGTGGGAAGTGAAGTTTCCCCTCACGGACTCGATAAGCAAAACCCTTCAATTGGTATCAGAGCCAAGGTTTCCGATTTTGTGTGTAAATATTTATTTTGTTGAATCCTCATGGTTGACGAGGCTTGTATTTAGTTTTTGTAAATTAAATACGGCATTGTATAGCCACTCTTTATTTTATTTTACTTTCGATCTAGATTTCATGTACACTCCCTCGTGGAGTATAGGATCGATGGATGTAAATTAAAATAGATTTTAGTCTCGGCTCGGATCTCCGGATGGCTCGTACATGGTGTAGGAGGAGCGGACGAGATGACGATGCGACAGGAGTCATATTGAAGACAAAAGCCATAATAGTTGGAAAATAATTTATTTTTCATATTTATTGCTTTTTGTTTGATATGCATGTCGTAGGCTAGGAAAATTCCTCAATTTCAAATTACTAAGTGGGAGAGGGAATTTTTTAAAAATTCTCACGGCCTCCATTACGATTTGACAAGTGATGCAAACAAACTTGCGCGTCAGCTCTGAGTGCCTTCCTCCCCATCGGATGGGTTTATTTACGGATCACAAGGTCGAATATGGTTATAGTAAATTATTAAGGAGCGTGTGTACTTGCCCATCGTAAGGCACATAACCTGAGATAATTACCTTGGTACCGAGTAATGGTGAACACTTAGATACAAATATAAGTATCCTCCCCATCGGAGTCACTGCTTTTATTTGTAGAGCCAAAGAGGAACCAACTATTAATTTTACTTGTCAAAAAGTTTGGTTGACAAGATAGTAAAATTAATGGGTAAAACCTCCTCTTACAAATGTAGAATTCGTATACGTCCACACTATCGTGACATATGATATTTTCGGTGTTGGTTGATTTTAAAATTTTTTTGTTTGAGGAATAAATAATTTTTTGAAGTCTAATGTTTTGATTTATGTGATTCTTAGGTTTTCATTCAAAATGACTTTCAACCCACTTGCTGTGATACTGAAAGAGAACAAACTTACTGGACCTAACTATGTTGATTAGAATAGGAATCTAGACATTGTCTTGACTGCTGAGGAATACAAATATGTACTCCTCGAAGAGTGCCCTCCCAAGCCTGCAGATAATTCTGGGGAAAAGGAGACAGAGAGCTATAAGAAATGGATCAAGGCCGATGAGATGGCACGGTGTTACATTTTGGCATCTATGTCAAATGTATTGCAACATCAGCATCAAGCCATGTCCACTGCTTATGATATGATGCTCAATCTCAAGGAGCTTTTCGAACACCAGAATCGGGCTATGCGGTAAGAGGCCATGATAAACTTGATGACGACCACCATGATCGAGGGAACACCCGTGAGGGATCATGTTCTCAAGATGATGGCTCATTTGAATGAGCTGGAGGTCCTAGGAGCTGAGATCGATGGGGAAACCCAGGTCGATATCATACTCCAGTCTCTACCTTGGAGTTTTGAGCAGTTTCGTATGAACTACAACATGAACTAGAGGTTGTATTCATTGAAAACTTCCGGCGTAACTCCGTGCGATGAGGGACTATTTCATCGAGTGCTCAAAGATGCCGTGGTGACTGAAGGTTTACGCTTTGCCGAAAGGCAAGAAGAAGAAGAAACAAACTGGAGCGAAGGCGGTGGGAGGTACTCAGGGAGGAGTGAAGAAGCCGAAAGGCAAGTGCTTCACTTGTAAGCAGACTGGACACTAGAAGAAGGACTGCCCCAACCGCAAGAACAAAGGTATATCTTTTGGTCTAGTCGTTGAAACATGTTTAGCGGTGTTATCTACCGACACCTGGTGTGTAGATACGAGAGCCACTGATCATGTCTGCAATACTTTGCAGGGGTTCCAGAAAACTAGACGACTGGATGAGGGGGAGATTATCGTATACTTGGGCGATGCCACGAAGGTGGCGGCTGTTGCAGTGGGAGATGTTCATTTATCTTTTGAAAAAAATAAACTTTTGGTTCTTAAGAATTGCCTTTATGTACCCTTGTTTAGAAAGAATTTAATTTCAGTTTTTAAATTGTTTATGGATGGATATTCTATTTCTTTTAATGACAGAGTTGTTATAAGAAGGAATAGGGACATTATCTGTTCAGGTGCATTGATAGGAAATTTGTACACACTTGAACCAAAACCTCCCACGATGCAAATTGAAGTTAATAACTCATCTTCTAATTCCAATAAGAGAAAAGAACCTTCGAAGATGAACCAAACATATCTTTGGCATCTTAGGCTTGGTCACATTAACCTAAGTAGAATTCAAAGGTTGATAGCTGATGGACCTTTGGGTTCATTAGTGGTGGAGGATCTCCCAACCTGTGAATCTTGCTTGGAGGGTAAGATGACCAAGAGGCCTTTTAAGGCCAAGGGGCATAGAGCCAAAGATGTGTTAGAATTAGTTCATTCTGATTTGTGTGGTCCTATGTCTATCTAGGCTAGAGGTGGTTTTGTGTATTTCGTCTCTTTTATAGACAATTACTCAAGATATGGATACATTTACCTGATGCGCTGCAAGTCTGAATGCTTTAACAAGTTCAAAGAATTCAAGGCTGATGTGGAGAAACGTCAAGGTAAAAGTATCAAGACACTACGATCTGATCGTGGTGGTGAGTACCTCTTGGAAGAGTTTAGGAACTACTTATCAGAGGTTGGGATTCAATCCCAATTGACTGCAACTGGAACACCCCAACAGAATGGTGTAGCAGAGCGAAGGAATAGGATGCTTATGGAGATGGTTAGATCGATGATGAGTTATTCTGACTTGCCAGATTCGTTCTGGGGATATGCTCTAGATACGGCGGTGTACATTCTGAAATTGGTTCCATCTAAATCAGTGCCTTCTACTCCCACAGAGTTGTGGACTGGGTGAAAACCTAGTCTAAGACATATTCGGATATGGGGGAGTCCAGCACATGTGCTGAAGGCAGATGATGGTAAGTTGGAACCTCGTACAGAAGTATGCATGTTCATTGGCTATCCCAGGGGAACGAAGGGTGGATTGTTTTATAGCCCTAGAGATCAAAGGGTGATCGTTGGCACGAACGCCAGATTTCTAGAGGAAGACTATGTGATGAGCTACAAGCCCAAGAATAAAATTGTTCTGGAGGAGTTAAAAGGGGAAGTCACTTCTTTAGTACCGCCGGTACAAGAGGATATACCACATGTCACTGCACCGCGTGTCACAAAGGATACACAGGTGATACCTCGTCGTAGTGGGAGGGTTGTGAGACAGCCTGATAGATTCATGTTCTTGGGAGAATCTTCTGATTTGGTCCCAAGCGAACATGAACCTGATCCCTGGACATATGACGAGGCAATCCAAGATAAAGATGCAGTATCTTGGCAAAGTGCAATGAATGCTGAGATTGAATCTATGGATTCAAATTAGGTCCGGGAGCTAGTAGAACCACCCGATGGTGTAAAAATTATTGGATGCAAGTGGATCTACAAGAGAAAGAGAGGAATAGATGGGAAGGTTGAGACCTTCAAAGCGAGGCTTGTTGCGAAGGGGTATACTCAGAAAGAGGGCATCGATTATGAGGAGACCTTTTCGTCGGTAGCCATGCTTAAGTCTATCCGGATTCTCTTATGCATAGCAGCTCATATGTATTATGAGGTGTGGCAGATGGATGGCAAGACAACTTTCCTTAATGGAAGTCTTGAGGAAAACATCTACATGAAGCAACTAGAGGGATTCATTGCTAAGGGCAAAGAGTATCTTGTATGTAAGCTTAATCGGTCCATTTATGTACTGAAACAAGCTTCGAGGTCTTGGAACATCCGCTTTGATGAGGTGATCCAGTCTTATGGATTTATTCAAAGTCCGGATGAGTCTTGTGTATACAAGAGATGTGATGGAAACGTAGTGGTATTTCTTGTACTATACGTAGATGACATTTTGTTGATTGGCAACAATATCAAGGTGTTATCAGATGTAAGGGTATGGTTGTCCAAATAGTTTGATATGAAGGACTTGGGAGAGGTGGGACACATCCTTGGGATCAAGGTTATAAGGGATCGAATGAAAAGGATGTTGCGCTTATCCGAAGCTTCATACATAGACATGATTATGGAGTGTTTTAGCATGCAGAACTCCAAGAAGGGTTTTCTACCTTTAAGGCATGGAGTTCCTTTATCTAAGGAGATGTGTCCTAGATCATCTGAGGAGATAGAGGAGATGAAGGCGGTTCCTTATGCTTCGGCAGTAGGAAGTCTCATGTATGCAATGCTCTGTACGAGACCAGATATCTATTTTGCCGTGGGCATGGTCAGCAAATATCAGAGTAATCCAGAACAGGGACATTGGATTGCGGTAAAGCATATATTGAAGTACCTGAGAAGGACTAGGGATTATATGTTGGTTTAACGGGCAGACCAATTACTCCCTGTGGGTTACACGAATTCCGACTTCCAATCTGATAGGGATAACAAAAATTCGACCTCAGGTTTTGTGTTTACTTTGGGAGGTGGAGCTATTGTATGGAGGAGTGTCAAGCAGAAGTGCGTGGTGGACTCCACCATGGAAGCTGAGTATGTGGCGGCCTCTGAAGCGGCCAATGAAGTTGTATGACTCAGGAACTTCCTGATGGACATGGATGTGATTCCTGGTTTGCCCAGAACTATCACAATTTATTGTGATAATAGTGATGCAGTTACAAACTCGAAGGAACCACAAGCCCATAAGGCTAGTAAACACATAGAGCGCAAGTACCACCTGATACGAGAAATCGTAAAGAGAGGAGAAGTTGCTGTGGCCAAGATTGCATCGGAGGATAACCTGGCGGATCCTTTCACTAAGGCCCTTTCGGCGAGAGCTTTTGATAGGCATGTGGAGGGAATGGGGATCAGATGTATGACACTTTGAGGACAGCATAGTCTTTTAGTATACGTGGGAGATTGTAGGAATGTATACTGAAAAGTCTATCTTTTGTATGAACATCTTTATTTTGGAATAAGAATCACATGATCATTGTTTGCATATTTTTATGGTTATGCAATATTGTCTAATACTTTACATTGTAGATAACATGGTGTGTGGTGTCACACAGGAGATCATGTTATCGGCCCCTTGAAAATTATAAGTAAAGGCTCACAACCGAGATGACTTTGGACAAACCATCGGAATGGTTGTAGTGTGATTTGGTATTGGTTTGTCTTGACCATAGAATCACACTAGTGCACTTTGTGCGTATTGAGCAGGACCGACTTAGAGGTGATTCGATTTATTGCTGACTACATAATCGAATCGGACCTCAGATATTATTTAGTACATGCTCTTAATCCCGATATAATAACGGGCACATATACTTAGTACTCATCTCTTTGATTTACCAATGGGCGAGATTTATAGATTAAATCGATAGGCTCGGTAAGTTGGGAGATGATATTATTTATATGATGTGCCGTTGATTATAGGAAGAAATCGTGTCCTATATATTAGGATGATGATGTCCCCTTGGGTAGCTCATAAGGTTCATCATGTAAACCCTGCAAGTGGACTTGGTCCGGCATGATGAAAAGGTTGAGTGGTACTACTCAAGGAGTTAGATGTTGATTAATTAATGGCCAATAAATTAATTAATCGACGGACATTCGAGATCTTAAACACGAGGAGAAAATGTACAAATAATATATGGAGCTCATATTATCATATGGGGGTTGGTGAGTTAGATCAATGATGATCCTTTAGTGGAATGGATCATCATTAGTGGATCGGACTTTATGTGGGCTTGATCCATGGGTGGCCAAGATCCAACTCCATCTCATGGTCCCTAATGTAGCCTATTAACACCTCATGAAGCTTAGATCCAATGGATAGAAACAAAACTCTAAGATCCATAGGTAGAGATTAAATCTCTAAGATCCGACAGCTGAGATTAAATCTCTAGATCCAACGGTTGAGATTAAATCCCTAGAACCAATGGAGGAGATTAATTCATGACTTATCCCTAAATCTATAAAAGGAGGGCATGGGAGTTGGCGTGAACTACATGAAAGGAGAGCTAGGGTTTGGGTGGCAAGAAAGAATCCTAGTTGAGATAGGATTAGGGTTAGGGTTTAGAGGCTAGGGCAGCACCAAACAAGGAAGGAAGATTTGCGATCTAGGAGCTTCGACTTTTTGTAGATCGTCGCCCACACGACGTCCAAAAGGAGGAAGGTCATACATTAGAAGATTGAGAGGTATACCTAATCTTCTTTCTCTTTTTGTTACTTGCTTGTTTTTGTTTTTCAATTATAAGCATGTTATAAATCTGTAAATGGATAAATAATACTTGGATGCCGAGCATAAACACAAAAACCGGCGATCTGGACATCGTCTATTCCGCGGCTACTCGTAGAATAGAGGATGGTCGCTTGAACAACTAGTTTGTTCAAGTGACCTCTCTAAACGAATAGCACGACGATGACTTGGTGGTTTGGGCAATCCCTTTTGTTTAGGATTAAATTTTTTTAATCCGGGGACATCGAAGGGATCGACATGGACAAGCTACCGAGGTGAAGTGGGAAGCGAAGTTTCCCCTCACGGACTCGATAAGCAAAACCCTTCACCTAATTTCGTTCGGTTACGTATTGCTCAAAATTGCGTCGCTCGCGTAAACATACGAACATATATAGTTGGTAGACATTAAATCTCTAGATCCGATGGTTGAGATTAAATCTCTAGATCCGACGGTTGAGATTAAATCCCTAGAACCAATGGTAGAGATTAAAAGGAGGCTTATCCCTAACTCTATAAAAGGACCTTGATGGGTTGGCATGGGTATTAATCCAAGGAGAGCTAGGGTTTTGGGCGGCAAGAGAGGAATCCTAGTTGAGATAGGATTAGGGTTTGGAGGCTTAGGGTTTTGGAGGCTTGGGCGGCACCAAATAAGGAAGTTTTTCCTTTCTTCTTCCTCCTCCATTGGCCGGCATCCAACACCCTTTCCATCCCCTTTTCCATCCCTTGGTCGGTGCCCAAAGGCTCTCTTCTCTTCTCCTTTAGTGGTGGAAACAAGACTTAGGGGTTTCCCTTGGTGTCTTGGTTGGTTTCCATCTTCATCTCCTTCTCCTTCATGGTCGGCGGCAAGGATCTTCTTTGCTCCTTGTTAGTTGGCTTTAGGAAGGAGAAGAATCGTGTTTCTATCCTTCCTCTTGCTTTGGAAGAGCAAGGAAGGAAGATTTGCGATCTTGGAGCTTCGGCTTTTGGTAGATCGTTGCCCACACGATGTCCGAAAGGAAGAAGGTCATACATTAGAAGATCGAGAGGTATACATATTCTTCATTCTCTTTTGTTACTTGCTTGTTTTTATTTTTCAACTATAAGCATGATATAAATCTGTATATGGATAAATAATACTTGGATCCCGAACATAAACATAAAAACCGGCGATCCGGACATCGTCTATTCCGCGGCTACTCTTAGAATAGAGGATGGTCGCTTGAACAACTAGTTTGTTCAAGTGACATCTCTAAACGAATAGCACGACGATGACTTGGTTGTTTGGGCAATCCCTTTTGTCTAGGATTAATATTTTTTTAATCCGGGGACATTGAAGGGATCGCCATGATCAAGCTATTGAGGTGAAGTGGGAAGCGAAGTTTCCCATCACGGACTCGATAAGCAAAAGCCTTCACCAAATCCATGTTGGACTTTCCATGCCATGGTTTCACACTTGGACTTTCCAATTGCCAAGCCCCATGCTTGGACTTTTACCGCCAAGGCTACACACTTGGACTTACATGACCAAGGCTATACACTTGGACTTTCAAAGCCAAGTACACAAGACTTGGACTTCCCATGACAATTTCATTAGCATACGTTTTGTCAAGCATCAAAATACCGCTGACTACGTCACACCTAGCCCAAGTATCATTTTCTCGTCCTACGGATTCTAGTTACTGAACATGTATCCAAAAGTACCTTACTCTAAACATGTAATGCTTTGGCCAAAGACTTTAGTAACAATCCGACGAGAGGCCATGTATATACATCTCCTCGCAAGGAGTGGTGAATCCTTTATAGGTTATTCAAACACCTTCCGTCACTTCGACTTATACCTAATCATCCCGGGTCCACATCTCCTTAGGTATGCTTGTTTAAGATGTCAAAGCATAAGTCTTCATGACCAAGATGATTTGAATACCGCAAGTCAAAGGAACATCACACTTAAGCCGCAGTAAGAACTTCATTGACATATCCATATATGCAAAGAACTATATGAAGTCTTACAGCTGGTCACTCCAATGAACTAGTTACCATAACTATCATCCACAATTATCTCCGGACATCACAATGTCTCCAGCCAGTGAGAATCGGCTGCTTGGATACATCAAGGAGTATATCTCATGCTAGTCTTGACAGAATTGATGGTGTCTAAATCTATCAATTCATCGACATGGGATAACTCCTATACATCACAATTACACATGTAGAGATACTCACTAGTTGTGATCCAATTACAAATTCTCTCATGCTATGAATCGTATCGTGGACTTCTAGTAAATGAGTTTAAGATCTAATCAAATACATGAAAACATGAATACTCAAATAGTGAATCTTCATTTATTATATAAATGGTTCAAACATAAGGCGATTGCCTTAGGACACCTCTCATATATTACTAACATTTGATTGTATCTTAAACTCATTTACTGAATGTCCGCAATATGATTCACAACATGAGAGAATTTATGATTGATTACAACTAGTTAGTATCTCTAAATGTCTAATTGTGATGTATTAGAATTATCCCTAGTCGATGAATTGATGGATTCGGACGCCATCGATTCTGTTGAGACTAGCACGAGGTATACTCTTTGGTTTATCCAAGTAGTTGTTTCTCACTGGCTGGTGACATTGGGATGTTCGAAGTTAATCGTGGATGCTAGTTATGGTAACTAGTTCATTGGAGTGACTAGTTGTATGACTTCATATGGTTCTCTACATATATATATATATGTCAATGAAATTCTTACTGCAGCTTAAGTGTGATGTTCCTTCGACTTGTGGTATTCAAGTCATCTTGGTCATAGAGACTTATGTTTTGACATCTTAAGCAAGCATCTTCAAGGAGATGTGGACCCAGAATGGTTGGGTATAAGTCAAAGTGCCCGAAGGTGTTTTAATATCCTACAAAGGATTCACCACTCCTTGTGAGGAGATGTATACCCTTGGCCTCTCGTCTGATTGTTACTAATGTCTTTGGCCAAAGCATTACACGTTTAGAGTATGGTACTCTTGGATACATGTGTAGTAACTAGAACCCGGAGGATGAGAAAATAATATTTGGGCTAGGTGTGATGTACTCAACCTAGTGGGGATTGACACAATAGACCATGTCCTGAACCAAGTGGGTATAAGATGAGTGAAGGGAATGGGGCATGATTCATTGTGTTGGGTTTCCGGCACCGCGGCGAGTGTGTGTTCGAACATGTTTCGTAAACATGTGCACAGCGGAAGAAATAAAAATAATAAATCTACATTTATTACAATGCACACATCACACGCATACATAGTACAACATGTGTAGACATAACCGTAAATTTAAATTTGCAATAAAACGAAATTTAACTATGTATACCTTTCGTATCACGTGTAGCGGGAACGACATCAACCGGAACGATCCTCGCTAGAATCGTCTCTATCCGTATCCACGCTGAGTATCTTCGGGATGACTTCACAAAGTCACGTGCTTCGTCTTTGTACGGGTTACTAGCTTCGTGTTGAAGACGACGTGATCGAGAGAGGATCACGATCCGAATCCAAATTCGGATCCAAAGACGAGTCCTCAAAACTCGCTTCTCCGGAGAGATATTCGTCAACCGTTTGACGAATCCTTCGTCCTCCACCTCAGAGGATTACCGGAGATCGAATCCCCGGCAAGACTACCGCTGTCAGAACTCTAAACGTCATCCAAACGATGCTCCAACGAGAGGGAAACAAGCTGTCCAGAAAACTGGACAGCTTTGGTGGAGGAGTATGGGGTCGGCCAAAAGAAAAGGTGGAGGCTCACCTTATTACCGAAACCAAGGGAGATCACCGGAGCTCCTCCGGCAGCAGCTCGTCGCCGGCAAGTGGAGGAAACGGCAGCAGCTGGTCGCCGGTTGGAGAAGGTGGGCCACGACAACAACTTGGCGCCGACTAGAGGGAGGAAGAGGTTGGGCGGCAACTCTTGGTTAGGGTTTTGGATTAGGGTTTAAGCCCTCTTTTATAGAGAACTAATTCTCTTAATGGTTATTGGATCATAACCATAAGGCCCGTTAACCCGCTCCATTAATATAAGTTAAAATAAATCAAACCATGATGGTTTATTTTAAGTTAAAACGAATCGAACCAACTTTTGATTCATTCGTTTAAAATAAACCAAACCCTTTGGTTTATTCTCCTCCATTGGATTAGAACCAAACCATTTTGGTTCATCCATTATGTCTTCATAAGACACGGCCCATCCACGCTTCCATTGTGACTGAAACGATTTCATGCTCGCTTCTTGTTTGGTCCAACCAAACCTAGTTTCTCTCGGTCTGAGAATCCCATTCTCAAGCTCGTTTTAAATCCTTCGGATTACGCTCATTGTGCGTGTGACCAAATAGGTTCTCGGTTTATGTTGGTCGTCTATAATTAACCATTAATTATAGAATAATCATGAGTGGCACCTAGTAGTACATCATGATCCCCAATTAACCGAAAAGATCAACGGTTGATCTAGAACTATTTCTGAAACCCTTCAGCAGCTCGAATGAATCGTGCCCCATTCCCTTCACTCATCTTATACCCACTTGGTTCAGGACATGGTCTATAGTGTAAGTCCCCGCTAGGCTGACTACGTTACACCTAGCCCAAGTATCATTTCCTCGTCCTACGGATTCTAGTTACTGCACATGTATCCAAGAGTACCTTACTCTAAACATGTAATGCTTTGGCCAAAGACTTTAGTAACAATCCGACGAGAGGCCATGGGTATACATCTCCTCGCAAGGAGTGGTGAATCCTTTATAGGTTATTCAAACACCTTCGATCACTTCGACTTATACCCAATCATCCCGGGTCCACATCTCCTTAGAGATGCTTGCTTAAGATGTCAAAGCATAAGTCTTCATGATCAAGATGACTTGAATACCGCAAGTCAAAGGAACATCGCACTTAAGCAACAGTAAGAACTTCATTGACATATCTATATATGCAGAGAATCATATGAAGTCTTACAGTTGGTCACTCCAATGAATTAGTTACCATAACTAGCATCCACGATCAACTCCGGACATCACAATGTCTCCAGCCAGTGATAATCAGCTGCTTGGATACACCAAGGAGTATACCTCGTGCTTGTCTTGACAGAATTGATGGTGTCCAAATCCATCAATTCTTCGATTGGGGATAATTCTGATACATCACAATTACATATGTAAAGATACTCACTAGTTGTGATCCAATCACAAATTCTCTCATGCTGTGAATCGTATCGTGGACATTCAGTAAATGAGTTTAAGATCCAATCAAATACATGAAAACATGTATACTCAAATAGTGAATCTTGATTTATCATATAAATGGTTCATACATAAGGTGATTGCCTTAGGACATCTCTCATATATTACTAACAGACTCCCACTTGGCCTAATGTCAATCGCTACGGTATCCAATACCATAAGCACTAACATTACCCTCAAACTTACTTTGAGGTAATGCCTTAGTCAAAGGATCCGCTAAGTTCCTTTCGGTGGGAATTTTCTCGATTTGTATTTCCTTCCTACTAATGATCTCTCTGATCAAATGATAGCGGCGAAGCACATGTTTGGATCATTGATGAGACCACATCAAGTTCATAGATGAACTTCTTGATCCAAACCGCTTCCTTTGCTGCTTCCAAAGCTGCAACGTATTCTGCCTTAGTGGCAGAATCCGCTATAGTGTCAAGCTTGGAACCTTTCCAACTTATTGCGCCTTCATTCTAGGTGAATACATACCCAGACTGAGACATGGAATCATCCTTGTCTGTCTGGAGCTGGCATCCATATACCCACGTATCACCATATACCTTTCTCCATATATTAGGAATGCATCCTTAGTTCTTCTTAAGTACTTAACGATCATCTTAACAGCCACCCAATGATCCATTCCTAGATTAGACTGGTATCTGCTTGTGACACTCAGAGCATACGATACATTGGGCCTCGTACATAACATAACATACATGATAGATCCTATTGCGGATGCATAAGGAATCTTACTCATGCAAATCCTCTCGTCTTCTGTGCGCGGACACATAGACTTCGAAAGGTGTATCCCATGCCTGATGGGTAGAAAACCTTTCTTGGATTCTGACATGCTAAACCTCATTAGCACTCGGTCTATATATGTAGACTGCGAAAGACCAAGCAACCATTTCGATCTATCTCTATAGATCTTAATCTCGAGGATGTAGGTTGCTTCTCCCAGTTCTTTCATGGAGAATGTCTTGGATAACCAAACCTTAACTGACTGTAAGATTGAAACATCGTTTCCCATAAGTAATATGTCATCGACATACAATACTAGGAACACGACTGCACTCCCACTAACCTTCTTGTACACACAAGGTTCGTCTGGATTTTGTGAGAAATCAAACTTTTTGATTGTCTCATCAAAACGGATATTCCAGCTCCTGGATGCTTGCTTCAATCCATATATGGACCGTCGCAATTTGCATACCTTGGTTTTATCAATCGATGTGAAACTCTCAGGCTGTATCATATACACGTCCTCGAGCAGGTTTCCATTAAGGAAAGTTGTTTTCACATCCATCTGTCATATCTCATAATCATAATGAGCAGCTATGGCCAGGAGCATCCGAATGGATTTAAGCATAGCTACAGGTGAATAGGTTTCGTCATAATCAACACCTTGTTTTTGACGATATCCTTTCGCCACTAATCTAGCTTTATAGGTAATCACATTACCATCCATGTCGGTTTTCTTCTTGAAAACTCACTTGCACCCTATAGGCTTGATGCCTTCAGGTGCGTCAACCAAGTTCCAAACTTGGTTTTCATACATGGAATCCATTTCCGACTTTATGGCATCAAGTCACTTATCCCTTTCTGAACTTGTCAGCACTTCTTCATAACTGGTAGGCTCCTCATAATCAATGAGTAACACGTCGTTCAATTCACTTACGAGAAATCCATATCTCTCAGGAATGTTGTGTGTTCTACCAGATCTACGAAGATGTGGTGTTACAATAGGTCCAGCCGATTGCTCATCACTATGAGTTATCGGTTGTTGTGCTTCACCAGGTATCTCATCAATGTCTATTTGAGTCTCTCGAGCCTCCTCAAGCTCGACGACACTCCCACTGTTTTCTTGCAAGAGAAACTCTTTCTCTAGAAACACAGCATGCCTTGAAACAAACACCTTTTGTTCCACAGGATGATAGAATTGGTAACCCCTTGTTTCCTTAGGGTATCCAATAAATAGACATTTATCAGACTTAGCATCCAATTTGTCTGATGCAGTCCACTTCACATAAGCAAGACAACCCCATATCTTCAAGTAAGATACATGAGGTTTCTTACTATTCCATATCTCATATGGAGTAGTAGAGACTACCTTGGTTGGCATTCTGTTTAACAAGTAAACAGCTGTCTGAAGTGCATAGCCCCAAAAGGACTTGGGAAGATTTGCATGATTCATCATTGACCTGACCATGTCCAACAAGGTCCGGTTACGCCTCTTAGATACACCATTATGTTGTGGTGTATATGGCGGAGTCCATTGAGACAATATGCCATTGTCTCTTAGATAATCAAGAAACTCTTGACTTAAGTATTCACTACCTCGATCTGATCGAAGTATTTTAATACTCTTGTCATGTTGTTTCTCTACTTCATTTCTGAATTCTTTGAACCTTTCAAAGGCTTCAGACTTGTGTTTCATCAAGAACACATACCCAAACCGTGAGTGATCATCGGTGAAGGTAATGAAGTAGCTATAGCCTCCTAAAGCTTGAGTTGACATAGGTCCACATACATCAGTATGTATTAGACCTAGTAACTCTCCCACTCGTTCACCTTTTCCAGTAAAAGGTAACTTAGTCATCTTGCCTTTTAAGCATGATTCACATGTATCGTATGAATCCAATTCAAACGATTCCAGAATTCCACATCTGTGTAATTCGGACATGCGTTTCTTGCTTACATGGCCAAGACGACAATGCCACATATAGGAGTCTAATTGATTATCTTTTCGAGCACGCTTGTTGCTCACTTCGATATTGAAAATGCCACTAGATACGTCCAACGTATAAATGTCATTGCTCAAAGTTCCGGTTCCATAAAGTACGCCATTCAAAGTTATGTAACAACAATTGTTACTAAAAGTCAAATGATACCCATTTCTATTTAAACAAGAAATAGAAATGATGTTCTTTATCAACGAAGGAACATAAAAGTAATTGTCCAGTTCTAAGACAAGTCCTGCAGGGAGTTTCAACAAATACGTTCCGATGGCGAGTGCAGCAACCTTTGCTCCATTCCCAACACGTAAATTTGACTCTCCCTTGACGAGTCTTCTTCTATTCCTTAGCCCATGTATGTCATTACATATATGTGAGCCACACCCAGTATTCAATACCCAAGTGTCTGAGGAAATAGAATGACAATCAATAACGAAGATATATGAAAAAGATGGAGCATCTTATGCCTTATTCTTCTTCACGGACTCAAGATAAATCTTGCAATTTCTTCGCCAATGGCCCTACTTGCCATAATGATGGCAAGTGCCCTTTTGAGCTGGTTTTGCCTTTTTAGCCTTTTTCTTCTTCCCCTTCTGTTGTTCCTTTGACTCCCTCTTAGAACCTTTCTTCGAGGAATCAACTAACAACACCGTCCCCTGCTCATGCTTCTCAGAAGGCTCCACAGTCTTCAGCATGTTGAGCAGTACCACAGATGAACCTTCTTGCATCTCAGAGGTGAAGAGGAGCTTGGAGACTTCGAACCTTTCAAATCTCACTTGCTTATCAAACAACTCATAAAGAT
The DNA here is from genome assembly GCA_025175895.1 of Wurfbainia villosa. NCBI lineage: Eukaryota > Viridiplantae > Streptophyta > Magnoliopsida > Zingiberales > Zingiberaceae > Wurfbainia > Wurfbainia villosa. Next base: position 25,962,780 of record CM046000.1, on the reverse strand, counting down.
GAAGGACTACGATATGAGAATCCATATGCTCATGCTGCTTCCATAGCTTGGGTTCCATAATGGCTAGCATGATGTAACTCATTTGTTCAGAATCACTCACATGTTTCTGATAGGCCAACAATTGGTCCAGAGTTGCATTGTCACTAGGATGGGCGGGAAGAGGCACTTCGAGGACATTTGCAAGCTTTTCAACCTTGAGAACAATTCTCAAGTTTCTAAGCCAGTCCAAGAAGTTCGGCCCAGTCAATTTATTCGAATCCAAAATGGAACGCAGATTCAAAGACATCATGATCAATCTTAGAAATACAAAACGAGCATATATGAGAAAGATGATTTTAAAATGCATCAATATACATTTATAAATCCCATTCATTTTTCGAATTTCAAAACCCCAAAATCACTTCGGGAGATCGTAGGTCCATCTCCGAATGGGCTGATATCCATCATAGATATGAACAACCTTGGAGAGAGTCCAACAAGCCATTCATAACTACGACGGTAGGTATCAACTATACCGATTGCATATCACGTATATGCAACTATCACAATGTGCTATCAACTTATTGAATGTTCACACATACATCGGGTTTTTAACACATTAACAAGTATGCATCATATGCATAGCATCCAACTTCACCTCCCTTTACATCGACCTTGGAGAGAGTCCAACAAGCCAATGCTCCAGGTTAAAGCCAACCCATTAATCGAGAAATAGTTTTAATATGGTTAGAGTGCATTCAACCAATTAGCCCGGCTTGGAGAGAGTCTAACAACCAAAGCTAACGATTGACCTCTGACTCTTACCATATTAGTATTAAACTATTCCATGGTTTGAACATGTTCGGGTTCGAGCCAGGCTTGGAGAGAGTCCAACAACCCAAACAAGAAACGGAACTCTGGTTCTAACCATATTAATGGAAGGTGTAGGCTTTAATATTGAGTAAGGGTTTTTATGTCTCATCCTCTTTGCATGCAAATAACTATTATCTACATGGCATGACATACATGGCATACATCTACATGTCATGGCACGCATGGCATAATGATATGCATCTAATGCAATTACATGGCATACAATTATGTCATGTATATAATTTCCTTATATGTCATAACTATTTATGGAAATAAAATATGTTTAAGATTTGATTCTCCAAATCAAATCATGATTAAATTAGGAAACAAATTTCCAAATCTAATCACATATTTTATTTATGGAAATGGTTGATTAAGGAAAGTCAATTTAGGAAACCAATTTCCTAAATCATCAAAACTACTTATGGAAATAAAATATTTTAAGATTTGATTTCCCAAATCAAATCATGATTAAATTAGGAAAAAAATTTCCAAAATCTAATCAAATATTTTATTTATGGAAAATATCAATTTCCATAAATACTTCCAACTTTCCAAAAGTGGAAGATTTCCATAAATACTTCTAGACTTTCCAAAATTGAAAAATTTCCATAAATACTTCTAACTTTCCAAAAGTAGAAAATTTCCAGAAATATCATTATGACTATTGCAAAACCATTTTACGATTATGTCGAAACACAACCTGGGCTCTGATACCACTGTTGGGTTTCCGGCACCGCGGCAAGTGTGTGTTCGAACATGTTTCGTAAACATGTGCACAGCGGAATAAATAAAAATAATAAATCTACATTTATTACAACACACACATCACACGCATGCATAGTACAACATGTGTAGACATAACCGTAAATTTAAATTTGCAATAAAAGAAAATTTTACTACGTATACCTTTCGTATCACGTGTAGCGGGAACGACATCAACCAGAACGATACTCGCTAGAATCGTCTCTATCCGTATCCACGCCGAGTATCTTCGGGATGACTTCACAAAGTCACAAGCTTCGTCTTCGTATGGGTTACTAGCCTCATGTTGAAGACGACGTGATCGAGAGAGGATTACGATCCGAATCCAAATTCGGATCCAAAGACGAGTCCTCAAAACTCGCTTCTCCGGAGAGGTATTCGTCAACCGTTTGATGAATCCTTCGTCCTCCACCTCAGAGGATTACCGGAGATCGAATCCCCGGCAAGACTACCACTGTTGGAGCTCTAAACGTCGTCCAAACAACGCTCCGACGAGAGGGAAAAAAGCTGTTCAGAAAATTGGACAGCTTTGGTGGAGGAGTATGGGGTCGGCCAAAAGGAAAGGTGGAGGCTCACCTTATTACCAAACCCAAGGGAGATCACCGGAGCTCCTCCGGTAGCAGCTCGTCACCGGCAAGTAGAGGAAACGGCAGCAGCTGGTCGCCGGTTGGAGAAGGTGGGCGGCGGCAACAACTTGGCGCCGACTAGAGGGAGGAAGAGGTTGGGCGACAACTCTTGGTTAGGGTTTTGGATTAGGGTTTAAGCCCTCTTTTATAGAGAACTAATTCTCTTAATGGTTATTGGATCATAACCATAAGGCCCGTTAACCCGCTCCATTAATATAAGTTAAAATAAATCAAACCATGATGGTTTATTTTAAGTTAAAACGAACCGAACCAACTTTTGATTCATTCGTTTAAAATAAACCAAACCCTTTGGTTTATTCTCCTCCATTGGATTAGAACCAAACCATTTTGGTTCATCCATTATGTCTTCATAAGACACGGTCCATCCACGCTTCCATTGCGACTGAAATGATTTCATGCTCGCTTCTTGTTTGGTCCAACCAAACCTAGTTTCTCTCGATCTGAGAATCCCATTCTCAAGCTCGTTTTAAATCCTTCGGATTACGCTCGTTGTGCGTGTGACCAAATAGGTTCTCCGTTTATGTTGGTCATCTATAATTAACCATTAATTATAGAATGATCATGAGTGGCACCTAGTAATACATCATGATCCCCAATTAACAGAAAAGATCAACGGTTGATCCAGAACTATTTCTGAAACCCTTCAGCAGCTCGAATGAATCGTGCCCCATTCCCTTCACTCATCTTATACCCACTTGGTTCAGGACATGGTCTATAGTGTCCCTCACTAAGGTCGACTCGTCACACCTAGCCCAAGTATCATTTCCTCGTCCTACGGATTCTATTTACTCCACATGTATCGAAGAGTACCTTACTCTAAACATGTAATGCTTTGGCCAAAGACTTTAGTAACAATCCGACGAGAGGCCATGGGTATACATCTCCTCGTAAGGAGTGGTGAATCCTTTATAGGCTATTCAAACACCTTCGATCACTTCGACTTATACCCAATCATCCCGGGTCCACATCTCCTTAGAGATGCTTGCTTAAGATGTCAAAGCATAAGTCTTCATGATCAAGATGACTTGAATACCGCAAGTCAAAGGAACATCGCACTTAAGCAACAGTAAGAACTTCATTGACATATCTATATATGCAGAGAACCATATGAAGTCTTACGACTGGTCACTCCAATGAACTAGTTACCATAACTAGCATCCACGATCAACTCCGGACATCACAATGTCTCCAGTCAGTGAGAATCAGCTGCTTGGATACACCAAGGAGTATACCTCGTGCTAGTCTTGACAGAATTGATGGTGTCCAAATCCATCAATTCATTGACTAGGGATAATTCCGATACATCACAATTACACATGTAGAGATACTCACTAGTTGTGATCCAATCACAAATTCTCTCATGCTGTGAATCGTATCGTGGACATTCAGTAAATGAGTTTAAGATCCAATCAAATACTTGAAAACATGTATACTCAAATAGTGAATCTTCATTTATCATATAAATAGTTCATACATAAGGCGATTGCCTTAGGACATCTCTCATATATTACTAACACATTGTAGCTGCTGAAGGGTTTCAGGAAAGGTTCTAGGATCAACCATTGATTTTTCGATTAATTGGGGATCATGATGTACTACTATGTGCCACTCATGATCGTTCTATAATTAATGGTTAATTATAGAATACCAACACAAATCAGGAACCTATTTGGTCACACGCACAACGAGCATAATCCAAAGGATTTAAAATGAGTTTGAGAATAGGATTCTCAAATCGAGAGAGACTAGGTTTGGTTAGACCAAACAAAGAGCGAGTATGAAATGGTTTCAGTCACATCGGAAGCATGGATGGGTCAAGTCTTATGAAGACATGATGGATGAACCAAATTGATTTGGTTCTAATCTAATGGTAGAAAATAAACTAAAATGGTTTCGTTTGTTTTAAACGAATGATCCAAAGTTAATTCGGTTCGTTTTAACTTAAATAGACCAACACAGTTTGGTTTATTTTAACTTAAGTTATTGGAGCAGGTTAACGGGTTTTGGTTATGAAAATAACTATTAGGAGAATGTGTTCTCTATAAAAACACGGCTTAAAAGTTTTTCATGGATAACTTAAGAAGTTTGAATCCTTGCCGCCCAACCCCTCTCTTCTCCTCCTCCTTGCTCTTGCCGCCCAAGCAAAGGAGTCGCCCAAGTTGGTTATTGCCCAACCATGTTGCTGCTGCCTCCTTGCTGCCGGTCCCCCCCCCAGCCGCCAGCAACTCCTCCCGCCATTCTCTCTTGGCCGCCGACAACCAAGGAGTACCCTAGCATTGATTGGTCGGCCATCTCTTCCACCGCAAACAAGTTGTCCAATTTCTGGACAACTTGTTGTTCTCCTCATGGAGTGGTCATTTGATCGGCATTTTATGCTCCAACAGCGACTTACTTGCCGGGGATTGGTTCTTCGGCAATCCTCATAAGTGGAGGACCAAGGTTTCATCAATTGGTTGACGAAAATCGCTTCAGAGAAGTGAGTTCGTGGAGCTCGTTTTTAGATCCGAATTTGATTCGGATTGTGATCTTCTCTTGGATCACATCGTCTTTGACTTAAAGCTAGTGACTTTTGCGAAGACGAGGCTCATGGCTTAGTGAAGCTATCTCGACGATACTCAGCGTAGATACGGATAGAGGCGATTCTAGCGAGGGTCGCTACGGTTGATGTCATTCCCGCTACGTGTGATACGTTAGGTATAACGAGAATAAATTTCCTTTTATTGCAAAATTTGAAATTATGATTATGTCTACACATGTTGTATCCTGCATGCTTGTGATGTGTGTGTTGTAATAAAATTAGTTTATTACTTGTTTTTGCTTCCGTTGTATGCATGTTTACGAAACATGTTCGAACACACACCCGTCGCGATGCCGGAGAAACCCAACAGTGGTATCAGAGCCCGGTTGTGTTTTGACATAATCGTAAAATTATTTTACGATATTCATAATTGTATTTATGGGAATATTCTACTTTTGTAAAGTTTAGAAGTATTTATGGAAATTTTAATTTGTAAAGAAATTCAAATTGGAAGTTTCCTAATAATATTAGGAAATTTGTTTCCTAAATTAGATTTGACTTTCCTTAATTAAAACTTTCCATAAATAAAATATGTGATTAGATTTGGAAATTTGTTTTCTAATTTAATCATGATTTGATTTGAGAAATCAAATCTAAAATATATTTTATTTCCAAAATAGTTATGACAAATAAGGACACTATTTGTACATGTCATAATTGTATGCCATGTAATTGCATTAGATGCATATCATTATGCCATGCATGTCGTTACATGTAGATGTATGCCATGTGTGTCATTCCATGTAGATAATAGTTATTTGCATGCAAAGAGGATGAGACATTAAAACCCTTACATAATATTAAAGCATACACCTTCCATTAATATGGTTAAAACCGGAGTTATGTTTCTTGTTTGGATTGTTGGACTCACTCCAAGTCTGGCTCGAACCTGAACATGCTCAAATCATTTGAATAGTTTAACACTAATATGGTAAGAGTCAGAGGTCAAGCATTAGTTTGAGTTGTTGGACTCACTCCAAGCCTGGCTAATTGGTTGAATGTACTCTAACCATATTAAAACTATTTCATGATTAATGGGTCGGCTCTAACTTGGAGCATCGATTTGTTGTACTCACTCCAAGGTTGATGTGAAGAGAGGTGAAGTTGGGTTCTATACATATGATGCATACTTGTTATTGTGTTAACAACCCAATGTATGTGTGAACATTCAATTACTTGATAGCACATTGTGATAGTTACATATACGTGATATGTAATCGATATACTTGATACCTACCATCATAGCTAAGAATGGCTTGTTGGACTCACTCCAAGGTTGTTCTTATCTATGTTGGATATCAACCCATTCGGAGATGGACCTATGATCTCCCGAATTAATTTTGTGGGTTTTTTATTTCAAAAAATGAATGGGATTTTGTAAATGTATGTAGATGCATTTTAAATCATCTTTCTCATATATCCTTGATTTGTATTTCTAGGTTAATCGCTTGATCATGATGTTTTTGAATTTGCGCTCTATTTTGGATTCGAATAAATTGACTGAGTCAAACTTCTTGGACTGGCTTAGAAATTTGAGAATTATTCTCAAGGCTGAAAAGCTTACGTATGTCCTCCAAGCACCTCGCCCCCCCCCCCCCCCCCGCCCCCATGTCCTAGTGATGACTCAACTTTGAACCAATTGTTGGCCCATTAGAAATATATGAGTGATTCTGAACTAGTGAGTTGTATCATGCTAGCCGTGATGGTACCCAAGTTGTGGAAGCAGCATGAACATATGGATGCTCATACCATAGTCTTTTATCTTTATGAGTTATTTGATGAGCAAGTGAGATTTGAAAGGTTCGAAGTCTCCAAGCTCCTCTTCACCTCTGAGCTGCAAAAAAGTTCATCTATGGTACTGCTCAACATGCTGAAGACTATGGAGCCTTCTGTGAAGCATGAGCAAGGGACAGTGTTGTTAGTTGATTCCTCAAAGGAAAGTTCTAGAAGGAAATCAAAGAAACAACACTAGGGGAAGAAGAAGGCAGAACCAGCTCAAAAGGGCACTTACCATCATTACGGCAAGGAAGGTCATTGGTGAAGAAACTACAAGATTTATCTTGAGTCCGTGAAGAAGAATAAGGTATCTGATGCCCCATCTTCTTCAAATATCTTCGTTATTGATTGTCATTATATTTCCTTAGACACTTGGGTATTGGATACCAAGTGTGGTTCATATATATGTAATAACATACATGGGCTAAGGAATAGAAGAAGACACATCAAGGGAAAAACAAATTTATGTGTTGGGAATAGAGCAAAGGTTGCTGCACTCGCCATCGAAATGTATTTATTGAAACTCCCTACATGACTTGTCTTAGAATTGGACAATTGCTTTTATGTTCCTTCATTGATAAAGAACATCATTTCTATTTCATGTTTAAATAGAAATGGGTACCATTTAACTTTTAGTAACAATTATTATTACATAACTTTGAATAGAGTTCTTTATGGTACTGGAATTTTAAGAAATGGTATTTATACGTTGAACGTATCTAGTGACATTTTCAATATCGAAGCGAGCAACAAGCGTGCTCGAAAAGATAATCAATTAGACTTCTATATGTGGCATTATCATCTTAGCCATGTGAGCAAGAAACGCATGTCCGAATTACACCGATGTGGAATTCTGGAATCGTTTGAATTAGATTCATACGATACATGCGAATCATGCTTAAAGGGCAGGATGACCAAGTTACCTTTTTCTAGAAAAGGTGAACCGGTGGGAGAGTTGCTTGGTCTAATACATACTGATGTATGCAGACCTATGTCAACTCAAGCTCTAGGAGGCTATAGCTACTTTATTACCTTCACCGATGATTACTCATGGTTTGGGTATGTATTCTTGATAAAACACAAGTCTGAAGCCTTTGAAAGGTTCAAAGAATTCAGAAATGAAGTAGAGAATCAACATGGCAAGAGTATTAAAATACTTCGATCGGATCAAGGTGGTGAATTCTTGAGTCAAGAGTTTCTAGATTATTCAAGAGACAATGGTATATTGTCTCAATGGACTCTGCCATAAATACCACAACTTAATGATGTGTCTGAGAGGCGAAACTGAACCTTGTTGGACATGGTTAGGTTGATTATGAATCACGCAAATCTTTCCAAGTCCTTTTTGGGCTATGCAATTCAGACTGCTGTTTACTTGCTAAATAGAGTTCCGACCAAGGTAGTCTCTACTACTCCATATGAGATATGGAATAGTAAGAAATCTCATTTATCTTACTTGAAGATATGGGGTTGTCTTGCTTATGTGAAGTGGACTGTATCAGACAAATTGGATACTAAGTCTGATAAATGTCTATTTATTAGATACCCTAAGGAAACGAGGGGTTACCAATTCTTTCATCCTGTGGAACAAAAGGTGTTTGTTTCAAGGCATACTGTGTTTCTGGAGAAAGTGTTTCTCTTGTAAGAAAATAGTGGGAGTGACATTTAACTTGAGGAGGTTCAAGAGACTCCAGTAGACATTGAGGAGATACCTGGTCAAGCACCTCAACCGATAACTCATAGTGATGAAACATCGACTGAACCTATTGTGACACCACATCTTTGTAGATCTGGTAGGACACGCAACATTCCTGAGAGATATGAATTTCTCGTAAGTGAATCGAATGACGTGTTACTCATTGATGATGAGGAGCCTACCAATTATGAAGAAGTTCTAAAAAGTTTAGAAAGGGACAAATGGCTTGAAGCCATGAAGTTGGAAATGGATTCCATGTATCAAAATTAAGTCTGAAACTTGGTGGACCCACCCGAAGGCATTATGCCTATTGGGTGCAAGTGGGTTTTCAAGAAGAAGACCGACATAATGGTAATGTAATTACCTTTAAGGCTAGATTAGTGGCGAAAGGCTATCATCAAAAGCAAGGTGTTGATTATGACGAGACCTTTTCACCAGTACTATGCTTAAGTCCATTCGGATGCTCCTGGCCATAGCGGCTCATTATGACTATGAGATATGGCAGATGGATGTGAAAATGACTTTTTTTAATGGAAACCTCCTCGATGATGTGTATATGATATAGCTTGAAAGTTTCACATCGGTTGATAAAACTAAGGTATGCATGCTTCGACGGTCCATATATGGACTGAAGCAAGCATCCAAGAGCTGGAATATTCGTTTTGATGAGACAATCAAAAGGTTTGATTTCTCACAAAATCCAGATGAACCCTGTGTGTACAAGGAGGTTAGTGAGAGTGCAATCATGTTCCTAGTGTTGTATGTCGATGACATGTTACTTATAGAAAGCGATATATTTGTCTTACCGTCAGTCAAAATTTGGTTATCCAAAACATTCTCCATGAAAGACCTGGGAGAAGTGACCTACATCCTCAGGATTAAGATCTATAGAGATAGATCAAAATGGTTGCTTGGTCTTTCACAGTCTACATATATAGACCGAGTGCTAAAGAGGTTTAACATGTCGGAATCCAAGAAAAGTTTCCTTCCCATCAGGCATGGGATACACCTTTCGAAGTCTATGTGTATGTGCATAGAAGACGAGAGGATTTGCATGAGTAAGATTCTCTATGCATTTGCAATAGGATCTATCATGTATGTTATGTTATGTATGAGGCCCGATGTATCGTATGCTCTGAGTGTCATGAGCAGATATCAATCTGATCCAGGAATGGATCATTGAGCGACTGTTAAGACAATCCTTAAGTACTTAAGAAGAACTAAGGATGTGTTCCTAATATATGGAGAAGGTGATATGGTAATATGCGGGTATACGGATGCCAACTTCCAGACAGACAATGATGATTCCAGGTCTCATCGTTGGTATGTATTTACCTTAAATAGAGGCGCAATAAGTTGGAAAAGCTCCAAGCAAGACACTATAACGGATTCTACCACTGAGGCAGAATACATTGAAGCTTTGGAAGCAACAAAGGAAACAGTTTGGATTGAGAAGTTCATCTCTGAACTTGATAAGGTCTCATCAATGATCCAAACATGTGCTTCGCTGCTATCATTTGATCAGAGAGATCATCAGTAGAAAGGAAATACAAATTGAGAAGATTCCTACTAAAAGGAACTTAGCGGACCCTTTAACTAAGGTCTTACCTCAAAGTAAGTTTGAGGGTCATGTTAGAGCTTATGGTATTGGGTACTGTGACAATTGGCATTAGGCAAAGTGGGATTTTGTTAGTTATATATGAGAGGTGTCCTAAGGCAATTGCCTTGTGGTTGTATCACTTATTTGATAAATGAAGATTCACTATTTGAGTATACACGTTTTCATGTATTTGATTGGATCTTAAACTCATTTACTAAATTTCCGCAATACGATTCACAGCATGATAGAATTTGTGATTTGATCACAACTAGTGAGTATCTCTACATGTGTAATTGTGATGTATTGGAATTATCCCTAGTCGATGAATTGATGGATTCGGACGCCATCGATTCTGTTGAGACTAACATGAGGTATACTCTTTGGTTTATCCAAGCAGTTGTTTCTCACTGGCTGGTGATATTAGATGTCCGAAGTTAATCGTGGATGCTAGATATGGTAACTAGTTCATTGGAGTGACCAGTTGTATGACTTCATATGGTTCTCTACATATATGTATATGTCAATGAAGTTCTTACTGCAGCTTAAGTGTGATGTTCCTTCGACTTGCGGTATTCAAGTCGTCTTGGTCATAGAGACTTATGTTTTGACATCTTAAGCAAGAATCTCCAAGGAGATGTGGACCCGGGATGGTTGGGTATAAGTCGAAGTGTCCGAAGGTATTTGAATATCCTACAAAGTATTCACCACTCCTTGTGAGGAGATGTATATCCTTGGCCTCTCGTCAGATTGTTACTAAAGTCTTTGGCCAAAACATTACACGTTTAGAGTATGGTACTCTTGGATACATGTACAGTAACTAGAATACGGAGGATGAGAAATTAATATTTGGGCTAGGTGTGATGTAGTCAATCTAGTGGGGACTAATACAATAGACCATGTCCTGAACCAAGTGGGTATAAGATGAGTGAAGGGAATGGGGCACGATTTATTACAGCTTCTGAAGGGTTTCAAAAAAGGTTCTAGGATCAACCATTGATTTTTCGGTTAATTGGGGATTATGATGTACTACTAGGTGCCACTCATGATCGTTCTATAATTAATGGTTAATTATAGATGGCCAACACAAACCGGGAACCTATTTGGTCACATGCACAATGAGCATAATCCAAAGGATTTAAAACGAGTTTGAGAATAGGATTCTCAAATCGAGAGAGACTAGGTTTGGTTAGACCAAACAAAGAGCGAGTATGAAATGGTTTCAGTCGCTTCGGAAGCATGGATGGGTCAAGTCTTAAGAAGACATGATGGATGAACCAAATTGATTTGGTTCTAATCTAATGGTGGAAAATAAACTAAAGTGGTTTCGTTTGTTTTAAACGAATGAACCAAAGTTAGTTCGGTTCGTTTTAACTTAAAATAGACCAACGCGGTTTGGTTTTTTTTAACTTAAGTTATTGGAGAAGGTTAATGGATTTTGATTATGAACCAATAACTATTATGAGAATGTGTTCTCTATAAAAACACAGCTTAAGAATTATTTGTGGATAACTTAAGAAGTTTGAACCCTAGCCGCCCAACCCCTCTCTTCTTCTCCTCCTTTCTCTTGCTGCCCAAGCAAAGGAGCTGCCCAAGTTGGTTGCCGCCCAACCTTGTTGTTGTTGGATCCTTGCTGCCGGCCACCTACCAGCCGTCAGGAACTCCTCCAACCATCCTCTCTTGGCCGCCGGCAACCAAGGAGCAGCTGGTCATTGATTGGGCTGCCATCTCTTCCACCGCAAACAAGCTGTCCAATTTTTGGACAACTTGTTGTTCTCCTCATGGAGAGGTTGTTTGGTCAGCATTTTATGCTCTGACAGTGACTAACTTGCTGGGAATTAGATCTCCTGCAATCCTCATAGGTGGAGGACCAAGGTTTCTTCAATTGGATGACGAAAATCACTTCCAAGAAGTGAGTTCATGGAGCTCATTTTTAGATCCGAATTTGATTCAGATTGTGATCGTCTCTCGGATCACATCATCTTCGACTTGAGGCTAGTGACTTTTGCGAAGACAAGGCTCGTGATTTATTGAAGCTATCCTGACGGTACTCGGTGTGGATACAGATAGAGGTGAATCTAGCGAGGGTCGCTACGATTGATGTCATTCCCGCTACGCGTGATACTTCATGTATAGCTAGAATAAATTTCCTTTTATTGCAAAATTTGAAATTATGATTATGTCTACACATGTTGTATCCTACATGCATGTCATGTGTGTGTTGTAATAAAATTATTTTATTACTTGTTTTTGCTTTCATTGTATGCATATTTACGAAACATGTTCGAACACACACCCGCCGGGGTACCGGGGAAACCCAACATTTAACACCAAGTATGATGCCCTCATACTTACTTGACCACCCTTAGTCTAGACCTAAGCCTTCTAGCCACCTCCATCAACCTCATTCCTATTAGATCCCTCTAAGTCATCGATGACTTGTTCATCCATACGCTAGCCTTCACGTGCTTCCATCGGCTATTGTCATGCTAACGTGGTCTATCTCGCCAAGGCACATTGGGCTTACGCTGCCAAGACTACTGCTTAGACTTTACTCCGCCAACCATTGGACTTATGCTGCCAAGACTCTCGCTTGGACTTTACACCACCAATATCACCCCTTGGACTTCCCTTGCCAATCCATATTGGACTTTCCATTTGCCAAGACTCAAGCTTGGACTTTCCCTTGCCAATACCCATGCTTGGACTTTCCATGCCAACCCATGTTGGAATTTCCCATTGCCAAGTGTCCCACTTGAACTTTCCATGCCAAGTACCCATGACATGGACTTTCCCATGACAATCACATTGTCATACATTTTGTCGAACATCAAAATATCGCTCGAGTCAAACTCGAGTTTGGTCAATCGTAACCTGGGTCGATTGCACCAACAATCTCCCCCTTTTTGATATTTGACAAAAACCAAACACCTTTTAGTTAGAACACTAACTCAAATCTCCTTACCAATTCTCCCAATTTGGTAATCTCAAATTCTCCCATAACTTCTCCCGTTAATTCTCCCCCTTTTTGACATACATCAAAAAGGTTCTCCCCATGGGTGTCAATGTCTCATATCCCAATGAGATCTTACAATCGCCCTGTTGTTCGAAAAGCACCTAGGATACCTTCACTCTTTCTAGTGATAAGTCTCATACCACTAAAGAGAGGCTTCCTATAAACTCTCCAAATTCCCCCCTCATAAGAAAGAACACATCCATCATCCCATGATGGATAACCTCCCCCCAAAGGCTTGCTCCCCCTTGACCATTTCCCCAACAATGCCCTTGGAGAGTCCCTGAGCCTATAGGAACACTAACCAATTGAAATTAAGGGCAAAAATTCAACATTGAACATTCACCTCCCTTAAAATTCGATACACACCCTAACAACTCTCCTAATCCATATCCAATGGATTTTCCTTTCCAATGCTTTCCAAAGCATATCCTAGGGTTAAGAGTAGTTAGGGGATCTAGAAATGGCTGAACATGGGTTAAACAAACCTTGTTTATCCGAAATCAACCCATCAGTTGATTCCACCATTGATCAGTCGACTGACAACATCATTAGTCGACTGGCATATTGTAAGAGTCGACTAATCCCTGATTTTCAGAAATCAGGTTTTCAAAAATGAGTTTTGAAAGTGTAAGTAAATATACGTATTTCGAAACATTTTGAAACTTCATATGCACATTACTTACATGGAATATAATGGGTGAAAAATAGTATGAAAATAAAATAACCATTAAAATAAGAGATTGGTAGAAAGTTCAAAATCTATTGAAAGTTCAATGTTTTTGATCTACTTTGTATCAACATCTTCAATGGTGACTGCTATCAAAATATAGACTTCACCAAGATTTTCTAAAAGGATTTTAAAATAGTTTTGAAAACCTATATTGGATCATGATCAATGGGCTTAATGCACACGACTTGTACATTAGCTTTCCCCATGATCCACCATGATATAAGATGAGCTTGAGTTCATCTAGATGCAAAACCTATGCACCTTGAACTTAACTCATTTCCTAGTATCTCACATGTGTCTAGGGTATATCAATATACACACATGTCAATGTAATATGAGATGTGGATTTTGGTTACACCTATACTAGATATCATGTATTTTTCTAAGGCAACACTACTTGATTCCCTTATACATGGGACTTCAAGTCATGCCATAGTCCTTAAATAAATTTTAATTACCTTAAATGCATGAATGATCATGGCATAAATATAAGAAAAATAAACATGACCAATGATCATGATGTCATGGCATATGATTAAATCTAAATATACATGACATAAACCTAAGCATGATTATGACATATAAATGATAAAAATAAATATGATGTCATGATATGGTATATGGTAAATAAAGCATGGTAAATAAAAGGTATAGGTATAACAATACCTAAATTTTAATATTAATTGTCATTTGTTATTATTAAATTCATTTTTCCATATTATCACTTATCCCCAAGTGTGCCAAAAACCCAAAATGGCACAGCATGACTCTAAGACCTAAATTGTGTCAATTTAATTACTTTATCAAACTTCTTACATGATATTAGCACATCCTAAAATCTTTTAGGATTTAAATTAAAACCTATTTCCAAGGTATCCTTAACCTTGAAAATGACCTAAAGTGCCACCTTTTCCATGGTTAGGTTAACTACCCATCCATTTAAAGTTGGCACACCCTAACCCATTTAATGTGAATCGATCATGCTCCTAGGAACCCAAAACCTATTGGAGCTCCTTGAGTTTACTAGGTATTCCTTAGGGATAACTTCCCTAGATACCCTTCTAATGACCCTCTTAGGATTGGTAGCCTTGGTCATTGTGGTCTTGCATAGGTTAGCTCTAGGGGTGACTCCCCTTGTAACCTTCTTAGTGGCTTCCCTAGGTTTCTTCGAAACCCTAGCGACTAGGCACACTCCATGGTTAGCCTTAGGGATTAGCTCCCTAGTAGCCATGGCCTTCCTAGACCTAGATTTAGTTCCATAATCAAATAGAACATTGTGGTAGGTCTCCTTGGGCTTAGGTTTGTGACCCAAACCTTTCTTACCTTTGGATGAACCTTGTCTCTTAGGACCTAGATTTTGACCATTTGACCCTTGCATTTGATTTTGCATATTTCTAAGGGTCTTCTCCAACTTCTCAAGCCTTGACATCAACTCCAATTTTTCTAATTTAGTGGGCCCATTATTTCTTTGAATTGATTTGTTCTTTCTAGGCATATGTCTAGAATTCTTGGAGTTAAAGCGTAGATGGTTCTCTATCTTCCTAATACTTTTCTTAGGTAAAATTGTTTTAGGGACATTAGCCCCAAATTTCTCCTTATTTCTAAAGTTGACATGTTTAACTCCTAAGCAATAAAACCTTTTTTTACTAGCATGCTTTTCATGAGTAATAGCAAGAGTGCTAAAAACATGCTTTTAAAACCTAGAACTAGAAGGTGCATTAACATATACCTTAGGGTTTGCTTTGGAAACTCCCCCTACTTGTGTAGCTCCTTCTTGCCCCTTCTTCTTCCCCCTAGGGCTTTGACTCCTATAATGCCCTTCTTTGGTGGCACTTGAAACACACCACGTGCTCCTTGCTCTTAATGGTTGGGGCTCCGGTCTCCTTAACCTTTGGCACTAGTGAAGCCTTCTTAACCTTCTTAGGGTACTTGCTTTTGTAATGCCCGGCTTCCCTACACTTAAAACATATGATATGAATTTTATTTTTAAATGAAATGCTTGAGTTACCTAGGTCAATGGTGGGAACTGTAATGCCCACAAAATTTCTAGAAATTTTATGAGAATTTTTGCATGATCATAATGGGCTTTTATGTGGGCTCTTTCAAAAATAAAAGAAAATAGAGACAAAAAGGATGCAAGGCCAAGGGTTTGAACCCTAAACCTCCAAGTAGATAACTAAACCTTAGGATGCATCCAATAACCAGAAGCCCAGCAGGGTTGTGCTATTAGAAGGGTATGAGAAATGATAGATAAGGGTAAGGGAAGCTAAGGGACACCTTCAAGTGAATAAATAGGAGTATGAGGAGACAAGAGAACCACAACTTGTCATTCTCCTCTTCTCTTCTTCTTCCCCACTGAAACCCTAGCTCCCCCTTCTTCCATTTCCGAAAACCAACTAAGCAAGAAGAGAGCTCTAGTCTTGGCATCACATAGGGTATATTCTACTACTAAACAAGCGAAAGGATGTAAGTATCCCTTCACCTGCAATACAAGTTGTTTCGGTTGTTGGTTGCTTAAAAATCCTTTTTGAAACTTTCGGCCAAGACCTCCTTCATGCTTCCAATGATTTTCCATGCCATGTTTTGTATGAATATGATGATAATATGGTAATAGATAGGCTTGATTGAGTGTTTGATTCCAAAGCTCTCCTTGAAACTTTTGGCCAAGCCCTATTTATGCTCCTAATGGTCTTCCATGCTATGATCTATATGTTTCCATGCCATGTTTTGTATGTAGATGAAGATAACATGTTGATAGCTAGCCTTGATTTGAGTGTTGATCCCAAGGCCACCTTGAAACTTTCGGCAAAGACCTAATCATGCTCCTAATGGTCTTCCATGCTATGATATATATGTTTCCATGCAATGTTTTGTATATAGATGAAGATAACATGTTGATAGATAGGCTTGATTGAGTGTTTGATTCCAAAGCTCTCCTTGAAACTTTTGGCCAAGACCTAATCATGCTCCTAATGGTCTTCCATGCTATGATCTATATGTTTCCATGCCATGTTTTGTATATAGATGAAGATAACATGTTGATAGATAGGCTTGATTGAGTGTTTGATTCCAAAGCCCTCCTTGAAACTTTTGGCCAAGCCCTATTTATGCTCTTAATGGTCTTCCATGCCATGATCTATATGTTTCCATGCCATGTTTTGTATGTATATGAAGATAACATGTGGATAGATAGGCTTGATTGAGTGTTTGATTCCAAAGCTCTCCTTGAAACTTTCGGCCAAACCCTACTTATGCTCCTAATGGTCTTCCATGCCATGATCTATATGTAATTGATGTTAACATGTTGTTAGTTAGACCTCGTACAAGTTGTTTAGGGTTTGAATTATGTTAGAACCCCCATAAAGTTTCGGCCAACCCATGTTATGCTTGTTAATGATGTTTCATACCATACTCTATATGTATATGATGTTAGTATGATGTTAGTATGATGTTAGGTAGAACTTGTACAAGATGTTTTAGTGCTTGAATTCTTGAGAAACCTCCATTAGGGTTTCGGTCAAACCATGTTTGGGCTACCAATGTTTTTCCCTTGACGTGTTTTATATGTATATGATGTTAACATGTTGATTGTTAGACTTTTATGTATATGATGTTAACATGTTGATAGTTAGACTTTTATGTATATGATGTTAACATGTTGATAGTTAGACTTTATGATAGCATGATTGGTTTATGCCACTACCTTATATCCATGTTAATTGTATGAATGGTGTTATGAAAAGGAACATGATATGTTATGAAAAGGAACATGATATGCTATGATAAGGAACATGATATGTTATGATAAGGAATATGATATGTTATGATAAGGAACATGATATGTTATGATAAGGAACATGATATGCTATTTTACTTTATGCATGGCTTGTACCGGACCCTAACAAGGTCCAAGGGATGGGCTCCTACGTGCCCCTAGATCGACGGTCATAGTACGGACCTAGTACGGGATGGGCTCCTAAGTTGCCCTAGGCCGACGGACATAGTACGGGCCTAGGATGAGCTTCTATGTTATGTTGCCCCTAGGTCGACGGACGTAGTACGGACCTTGTACCCTAGTAGGTTCGGGATTAGCTACCTCGGGTCTATTAGGGATTCGCGCAATGATGATGATGTATGTGGTACAATGTCGGGCCCAATATGTTGAGATTATGTTTAAGTACCTATAAAATATATGATTTCAAAGAGCATCTTACATATACCTTTATTTCATGTCTATGTGACTATGATATTTATATGGATGCTATGCTTATATGTTCTTAATTGATTGATTATGATATTTATATGAGTGTTATGCTTATATGCTCTTGAATGATCATGTCATTACTCTTATATGTATGCTATGCTTATATGTTCTTGAATGCTCATGTCATTTCTCTTATATGTATGCTATGCTTATATGTTCTTGAATTATCATGCCATTACCCTTATATGAATGTTATGCTTATATGTTCTTGAATGCTCATGTCATTTCTCTTATATGTATGCTATACTTATATGTTCTTGAATGATCATGCCATTACCCTTATATGAATGCTATGCTTATATGTTCTTGAATGATCATGTCATTACTCTTATATATATGCTATGCTTGTATGTCCTTAAATGATCATGTCACTACTCTATGTCTAATTCTTGATGTATGGGTTTTGTGAGTAGGAAAGGATCTTACTAAGCCTATGTGCTTATAGTTTCATGTTCCCTTGTACTACAGATAAGGGTAAAGAATGGCTAAACTAAAGGGAGCAGCAGGAGGGGCAAAGTGTGTGTGGTAGTGGCATGGTGGAGGAGATCTGTTTATGTTCCCAGACTTATGCATGTTTCCCTTTAAGTTTTGCATGTTAGTTGTTAAGAGTCGAACTCTACTTGATGTTGATGGTTGATACTTGGTGTCCTTTAAGTTGATTATCATGAACTTGAACTAAGTACTTATGAGATGATTATGCATGCTCCATGTTTCATGCTTTATGTTTTAAAAATAAAAGAAAAAAAAGAATTTTAAAGTCTTCCGCTGTAAATGCATGTTGTCTTCCACTTTAAATACATGTATATATGATCGCGTCGCACCACCCTTCCAACCCCTATAGATTACAAGGAAAAAGGGCGGGCGTGACAGGAACCAGAGTCAGTTCTTCATCTCCTAGACCGGTGGTAGATGACTCTTCTTGAGTTTGCTCCGGTGTAGATGATCTAATCTCCTCCCCCTCAATCCTAGAGGCGGAGACTTCTTCTACTTCTACCTCTTCTTCCACCTATCTCGATCCGAATGTTAATTCCTTATCGACTTCTGAATCCTCACTTTCTTGTGAGGAAGAGCTTTCTTCTTCTTCGGCTCTCTCTCTACTTGAGCCATGGATGGTTCTTCATGGAACTTGGCCAATTTTTCCCATAGCTCCTTGACATCTAGAAATTCACCTAACCTAGACACAATATCGTTAGGTAATGAATTTAATATCAATTGCATTACCTTATCATTTCTTTCGAATGCTTGGACTTGCTCTTTGGTCCATCTCTTCTTCTTGAAGTATCCACCTTTTGGACCCCTTGGGAATTCGAATTCCTTCATTAGGATGAGCCAATCTTCAAAGTCCATCATGAAGAAGTTCTCCATCCATGCCTTACATTGTTCGAACCCTTCTTGTCCATAGAAAGCATATGGGATTGGGGTGATGATGTCCCATCCCAATTTTTCTTCAAGCGGTGCTCTCTTAGCAGTTAGTCCAAATGAAGAGCGAACTTGCTCTGATACCACTTGTTGGGAATTTGACCGTCGCTAGAGGGGAGGGTGAATAGCGTTTCATATGTCGATGGAATTTGTTCGCGTGCTTGCAACAATTTAATTAATACACAGTGGAAATAATAGAAAAACATAAACAAAAACACAAGGACACAATTACACAATCGATATAACGTGGTTCGGAACCTCAAGGTTCCTACTCCATGGGTTGGGCTCGAATGAGCCCTAGCAATGCAAACAACACCACTAAATAATAGCGCTCCTTCTCGACAACACGTCGGAGGTGGAGAAACCTTGTACAAGAGATTACACTAAGTAATACAATGAATACAAAAGATGAAATACAATACAAGTAAAGAAAAACAATTTATAAGAAATCTTTGAATGCTTACTTTTGGTTGCTTGAGAATAGCCTTGATGGTCTGGATTGCAGCAGCAAATCCTCTCCAAATCGCCTCAAGAAACCCTTGCCAAATCCCTCTCCAAGAGCTACTTTTATAACTTGCATTCGGGCTAGATTTTGCCTAGTAATCGCATGATTGCGACCATCAGTCAACTTCTCCTGTAGCCATTGTCTCACAATTGCTCGAGCAATGTTGGATAAGTTCCAACGGATAGACCATCAGTTGACTGATCATGCCTATCAGTCGACTGATCATGCCTATCAGTCGACTGTAAAACCCTAACAGTTGACTCTGAAACCTTCTATGTCTGTGACATTGACCATCAATCGATCGACATAGCGATCGTAGGCCCATCGATCGGCCCAATCGTGATGAACTACTAGGCCATTTCTTGCAGTCAAACACCAGTCGACTCCCAATAGTCGACTGATTATAATCCCAGTCGACTGATACAAGTCGACTCAGCTGCCCAAGTGTCAAAACACTTGACCAATCAACTGGTCCAAAGCCCCAGTTGGCTGATAACCTCAACCATGAGGTTTAAAACCATGTATGATGCCCTCATACTTGCTAGACCACCCTTAGCCTAGACCTAAGCCTTCTAGCCAGCTTCATGAGCCTCACGCCTTTCAGATCTCTCCAAGTCATCCATCACTTGTTCATTCATATGCTAGCCTTCAGGTGCTTCCATCGACTATTGTCATGCTAACGTGGTTTATCCCGCCAAGGCACATTAGGCTTACGCTGCTAAGACTACCACTTGTAGTTTACACTGCCAACCATTTGACTTATGCTGCCAAGACTCCCGCTTGGACTTTACGCCGCCAATATCACCCCTTGGACTTCCCTTGCCAACCCATGTTGGACTTTCCATTTTCCAAGACTCAAGCTTGGATTTTCCATGCCAACCCATGTTGGACTTTTCCATTGCTAAGTGTCCCACTTGGACTTTCCATGCAAAGTACCCATGAATTGGACTTTCCCATGACAATCACATTGTCATACATTTTGTCAAACATCAAAATATCGCTCGAGTCAAACTCTAGTCTGGTCAATCGTGACCTGGCCTGATTGCACCAATAAAATACTCATAAAATAATGAGATTGTCACAAAGTCCAAAATTATGGAAAAGTTCAATGTTTTGACCCTACTTTGTATCATCTCCTTCAATGGTGATTGCTATCACAAGATAGACTTCACCAAGGTTTTTCAAAATGGTTTTGAAATGATTTTAAAACCTTAATCCATTTTCCTAACATCTCACTTGTATATAAGGTGTATGAAGACACATACAAGTCAAGTATTTTTGTGAGATGTGAGTTTTGGTTATTTAAGGTTTCATGCATTTTCTAGACAACTCTATTTGATTCCCTTATACATGGGACTTCAAATCATATCATTTTCCTTAACTCAATTTTAATTAATACATGAATAATGATTATGGCATAAATGATAACATAAATAAGACATGTGCCAATAATCATGAATTCATGGCATATAACATAAACCTAAGCATAATATGATATTAAAAATTAACCCTAAGCATGATCATGACATTTTATATGATTAAAATGAAATATGATATCATGACATGGCAATGGAAAACAAGGTATGACAAATAAAAGGTAAAGGTATACAAATACCTAAATTTTAGTATTAATTGACATTTATTATGATTAAATTCATTTTTGCTATCTTACCATTATCTCCCAAATGTGCAAAAACCCAAAATAGCACACCATGACCTCTAAACCTAAGTTTTGCCAATTTGATCAATTTTTTAAACTTCTTAAATTTAATTAGCACATCCTAAAATCTTTTAGGATGTAAATTCTAATCATATTTCCAAGGTACCCATAACCTTTAAAATGACCTAAAGTGTCAACTTTGCTATGGTTAGGTTACCTACCTTACCAATTCAAGTTGACACAACCTAATCCATTTAGCATGAAGGGATCACGGTCCTAATAAACCAATACCTATTTGAGCTCCTTTGGTTTACTAGGGATAACTTCCCTTGATACGTTCCTAATGACCCTCCTAGGCTTAGAAGCCTTGGTCATTTGGGTCTTGCCTAGGTCAACTCTAGGGATGGCCTCCCATGTGACCTTCTTAGTGGTTTCCTTAGGTTTCCTTGAAACCTTAGTCACTAAGCGCACACCATGATTAACCGCAAGGATGACCTCCATAGTAACCATGGTTTTTCTAGACCTAGATTGAGTTCTATAATTAAATGGAACATTGTGATAGGTCTTCTTGGGATTAGGTTTGTGACCCAAATCTTTCTTGTCCCTTGATCGTTCTTGCCTCCTATGACCTAAGTTTTGACCATTAGACCCCTTAAATGAGTTTGTCATTTTTGCTAGGGTCTTTTCTAGTTTTTCAAGCCTTGACCTCAAGGCTTGGTTCTCTAACTCTAATTTTCCAAATTTTGATTTTTCATTAACCTTTTGGAAAAAATTCTTCCTCTTAAGCATATGCCTACCCTTCTTAGGGTTAACGCATAAATTTTCTTCTATCCTTCTAATATTCTCCCTAGGTAAAATTGTTTTATGGTTATTGGTTCTAGGTTTGTCCCTAGATGTAATATTGCAACTCTTAGCACCTAAGCAAAGATATCTATTCCTACTAGCATGCTTTTGTTCATGGGCAATAGCAAGTGAACTTAAATAATTTCTAGCATGCTTTTTAACCTTAGAACTTGAATGTGCATTAATAAACGATACCTTAGGGTTTGCTTTAGAAGCTCCCCCTACATGTGATGCTCCTTCTTGGGTTTTCTTCCTCCCCCTAGGGCATTGACTTCTATAATACCCCTTTTGATGGCACTTGAAGCACACCACGTGCTCCTTGCTCTTTCTAATCAGGGCTCCGACTTCATTAGTCTTTTCTTGAACTTTTGGCATCGGTTGAGTCTTCTTGACTCTTTTAGGGCACTTACTCTTGTAATGGTTGAATTCCCTACACTCAAAGCATATAATGTGATTTTTATTCTTAATTAAAATGCATGAGTTACCTAGGTCGGTAGAGGCGATATGGGGTGGTTCTTCACTTCTAACGGAGGTCGATGCTTCCTCTAATTCTTCTACCGATCCGGATGTGGATTCCCTCTCAATTTCCGAATCCTCATGGGCTTGAGAGGATGAACATTCTTCCTCAGCTTCCTTCTCTACTTGTGTCAGTTCGGGATTTTTGTGGTATTTGACAAACTTATCCCACAATTCCTTAGCATCCCCATAGCTCCCTAATCTAGACAAAATATCGTAAGGTATCAATTTTATTAACATTTTTGTTACCTTAATAGTTGTCTTGAATTGTTTTCGTTTCTCTTCGGTCCATCATGATTTTTATATTAGTTTGTTGTCTTCATCCCTAGGTACCTCGAAACCATTCTCAATTATTAGCAACATATCAAAATCGGTTTTGAAAAATACCTCCATTCTTTTTTCTACTAAGAAAAGTCTCCTTTGAATTTTGGTGGGTGAATGTTGATATCGTCCATTTATCTTGCTTATCACGGTGATGAGTCCGATGATAGGCTCCTCGCTCTGATACCACTGGTTGGAGATCGATGGCCCGGCTATAAGAGGGGATGAATAGCCTTTTTCGTTGCTTGATTGAATTCGATCGTGCTTGCGTGATTTTCTACAATACTCGTCAATATACATAGTGGAATAATAATAATACTAACAAACACACAAACACGAGTACACATTCATAAAGACAATTGATATAATGTGGTTCGAAACCTTAGGCTTCCTACTCTACGGGGTGAGCTCAACGAGCTCTAGTGATGCACACACCACTACTAAATCTTCTCCTCGACAACACATCAGAGGTGGAGAAACCTCGCACAAGAAATTACAACAGTAATATAAAATTGTACAAGCAAATACAAAGACAATAATGAAATACAAGTAAAGAACACTTTACAATAATTGCTTTGAACTCTTGCTTGTTTCTTGCTTTAGTTTGCTCTTGAAAGTCTGGAATGCAGCAACAATTCCCCTTCAAAATCTCTCTAAAAATCGCTACTAAATCCTCCAACTCGAGCTCCTTTTATAACCTGCATCGAGCTGATTTTGTGCCCATCAGTCGACTGCCATAAGGCCCCAGTCAACTTCCCCTGTAGTCGTTGTCTCACAATGTCTCAATCCACCCTAGAAACACTCGAACAGATACACTGGCAGTCGACTGTCATTACCATCAATCGACTGCCAACCTCGTAGCTGACTGATCAGTCGGCTACCGAGCATTCTATGCTCGCAACCAAGACCAGCAGTAGATTACCCTCCATGGCAGTCGACTGCTCAAGCCCAGTCGAGACGGTGCTTCAATTGGGACTCCAATCGAGGCACCAGTTGAGTCACCTTGGATCTGTGACCACAACTCATCCACAGTTGATTTCCAGTCGATTGGTAGATCCCCCCAGTCGACTCATAAACCTCAACCATGAGGTTTAACCCAAGTATGATGCCCTCATACTTGCTAAACCACCCTTAGCCTAGACCTAAACCTTTTAGCCACCTCCATCGACCTCATGCCTCTCAGATCCCTCGAAGTCATCCATGACTTGTTCATCCATACGCTAGCCTCCAAATGCTTCCACCGGCTATTATCATGCTAACCGAGTCTACACTGCCAAGGCTACACACTTGGACTTCCCATGCCAACTCCATGTTGGACTTTCCATGCCAAGGCTACACACTTGGACTTTACAATTGCCAAGCCCCATGCTTGGACTTTCACTGCCAAGGCTACACACTTGGACTTTCAATGCCAATTACACAAGACTTGGACTTCCCATGCCAATTTCATTGTTATATGTTTTGTCAAACATCAAAATATTGCTCGGGTAAAATTCGAGTCTGGTCAATCGTGACCTGGGCTGATTGCACTAACATATACATCTTTATACATACCATTTGCATATTCTATACTGTTGTATGTGGAATACTTGGGTATAAGTTGAATCAGGTTGTTATGTGCTTTTGATTAACATTATGATTCTGCATTAGATGGACTAGGTTGGCTTCTACATTTGATTATACATTCTTCATATGATTATGAGTTCATCACAGGTGTGATTTTATTCATGCATGTTATTCGTATGTGTTACGTTGTGTATACTTATTAGGTCATTATGAGTTGTGTCATTGCAGACTTTCATGTATGTAAGTACATTACATTACATCTGATTGATTAGATTGGTATATGTATTTATTAGTTTTATACTGATGGTTAATTTATTATTACCTTTAAGACTGTATACCTGTTGATCTCCATATGTTTATTTAGTTCATGCACTATCTTTCCTATACCACTAAGTCTTATACTCACCACCATAGACCCTTGGTTTTCTTGTCGTCCAGGTAGAAGGTAGAAGATTCCTTAGGTCCTTGGAGTTTCGCCAGCTGATCTCATCTCACACCGAGCATTTGGATTTTATTTCATATTTGTTCCGCTATTGTTTTTTTAGATTTATAGTTTATGTATGTGATTGGTTGTATTTGACCTTTATTATAGTTTTGGTTTGGATGTTGGATTTTTTTATATTTTGTTATTGTGTTAGAGTAACACCAGTGTGCATCTTTGTGTCTTTGTAGTTTTATTATCTATCAATGTTATTTTATTGTTATATATGGCCTATGGGTGTTAGCGGCTATGTGGCCCTTGTAGCGGTATTGTATCTCATATTGTTACAAGAGGGTATCGTCCAATGGACGGACAATTATACTCTCGGGGCGTGACAGGTTTCCTATGCGACTAAGTTTACCTCACAAGTAGATTGATTCACCGTGAGGACACATTAGGTATCATAGAACGTAATAAACCTATTCTAGCAGAAGGCCCAAAGTAGGAGAAATCAATCTATAAGGGTTGTGGAACCGAGTGATAGGGGGCCTCCCAAAGATATCAACCCCTTGAGCTCTGATGATCTAGAAGGGAAAATTGGCTAGGAATAGGATAATCCCATATAGTTCCAAAAGATCACGTTGGATAAAATATAATATCCTACCTACATGAATAACCATTAAGAGTTAGGAGTAAGACATATGTTTATAATCATTTAGGTGAAACCGAAATCTTAGAATCCTTTAAGAAACTTTGAGCCCACCTTTTCTTTCTCCAAGTGACACCGTAATTGAGTTAGGACCGTCGTCGACCTCACACACCCGACTAGTAAGATTTTTTACTCTGAACAAATGACATCCACTGAACAAATGGTATTCGAAACACAGTCTATGTGGGATTGATATTTTTATTAATTGATGACAATTGTGCACTTGTGGGCATTGAGTGTGAGTACGTGCTTTGAATCCTTGGCGATCCTCATTGGAGATTTGAGGTCATGCTCACGTGCATCGAGTTTTTGGCGCCATTGTCGGGGTTTATAGATTTGATATTAGATCAAAAGTGGATAGTTTGAATCGGACCTAGTTTAGGATTATTTTCCTAGTCTTTATTAATTTCCAATTTAATATAGTTCTAATTCAGATTTTAGTTTTTATTCTAGCTTTAGTTATTTTCTAGAAGTTTTTCTTTTAGTTATTTTCTTAGCACTTGGTTTCCTTTATTTTGCTGTTTGTTTTTTTAGTCTGTTGCTAATGCACTGATGTTCCTTCCCTTGTATGTATTTTCCTGTATATAATGATGCATGCTTTCACTCATGAATATGATAAATTTAATGTTGTGAGTTTTGGTAACATTTATTGTGAGCATTGTGGTGAAACATGGCATACAATTAACGATTGTCTGGATATATTTGAACCTTTGCAATTTGAACAAGAAGATGTCACCTATGATTACAATCAGAAGCCCAACAATCCATATTCCAGCATATACAATCCCGTATGGAGGAACCACCCAAACTTTTCCTATAAGAATAATTCGGGGAATTTCCAGCAATCGGGAGGGTACAGACATCAAGATAATGGGCAGAAGTGACCGCCTAAATCTCGACTTGAGCAGATGATGGAAAATTTCATTCAAATGCAACAAGCAGTGAACCTTGAATTCCAGCAGTGGCATTCACAAATAGAGATGATACATGAAGAATTAAGGTCATCTGTGAACGACCTTGCTAGCCACAAAAGAAGCTAGAGATTCAGATAGCACAGATCGCCAGCCAGTCTGCTAGAACACCAGGCCGATTACTAGGAAAATCAGAAGAACAATCCATTCAATCACCACTAGAGAGAAAACTTGAGGATTATATAGTTGATACTTTAATCGAGGAGTGCATAGCTTTAATTAAAATACCTCCTAACCTCAAGGACCCAGAGGAGTCTGCTTTAATCCTCACCGAAACTTTAGTTACCAATAACGAAGCCCTTTTAGTGATTAGTAATGATAAAATTTCAAACAACATAATAGAATTTTCTATTCAATCTTTTGGTAAGGATATTTGTGGTGAGTTACATTATTTATAGCATATGGATGAAATGGAATATTGTGATCAAACTCCTGATGATTCTTTGAAGATAAGCATGTTTAATCTCGAGCAAAAGACAGCAGCTAACAAGTATCTTGCCCTTCCACGTGCAAGATTTAAGAGATATGGTCATGGAGGACCAAAAGGCAAGAAGCATAAAGTGAGCAAATATATTGCCCCTCCACGAGCAAGATTTAAGATATATAGTGATGGAGGACCATGAGGCAAGAGGCATAAAGTGAGCAAGTATCTTGCTCCCCCACGAGCAAGATTCAAACACATCAGGAGAGAGAGGAAGAAAAATCTCATTGAGTCGAAGGCACAAAGCGAGGTTAAAAATTCTGACAAAGTTGAATGGAGGTTCATGGAAGCATCAGAGCCAAGCTAAAACATAGGAGTACGGTCAAGCTAAAGACCTTAAACAAGCACTTCTTGGGAGGCAACCCAAGTTTAACTTTACATGTTTTTAGTCTTTTTTCATTCATGCAGGCTAGTTTAGGGTTTAATTTTTGTCCATTAGAATCAGCACAAGTATCTTAGGGTCAGATAGAACTTGCTAGGAAGAAAAGGGATCCCTTTTTAGAACCCCAGAAGGAAGCACGGGCAGTCGTGTGAATTTCACACGATCGTGCCCAATGATTAGAAGAGCACATGACAGGGCGTGTGGAAAGTCTCAAATCGTGTTGCTCTCCGGGAGAAATCCAAATTCGCACACGGTAGGCCGTGTGAATTTCACACGGTCGTGTCAAAATCCCAAACTTTTTCCAAGCGATTAGGTCAGAGCCTAGCATGGCTAGCCATGTGGATTCCACACGCCCGTGTCACGCCCCTTTAAAAGGGCGAGAACAATGTGTTTTGCTCAGCCAGATGTGTCTCTCAAATCTTCTTCCCTAGCTCTTGCACCCGCTTCACCACCATTACATCACTCACCCTCGGATCTATTGGTGTAGTAGGCACCAGATAATCGAACCTAAGTTTTCATTATGGCAAAGACTTAAAGCTAAGGTCATATTGTTATCTAACGAGATGAACTAAGTGTGTAGGAATGTTTAAGATAAGCTGAAGGTCAGCGACACCCAGAGAATCTCAAATGGAGAAACTGCAGTGGTCGAGCGATACCGGAAAAACTTTGGAGGGAGCCAAAGGATCCAGGTGGAGACCTAAAGCAAAGCTGCAAGTCGCAAAGACCTAAGGTAAGCTCATGTGTGTGAGTGAATGCAAGGTCGGGTCCTCCATATGGGGACGTCCTTAGGCGACGATCTGACCAAGACTTCCCATGGAAGGTCTAGGTCGAGATCAGACGGTAAGTGGTCGTCAAATTCACTTATATTGCTTTCATTTTTGAGCTAACTTTTTATTGCAGCTGGAAACCCTAGCAACAATCGAGTGTTGACTGTTGGCAGTAGACTGCTGGTGGCATCAGTCGATTGATAGGGTTGATTAGTCGACTGTCATTCAAATTCCAACTTCGAGAAGAGTCAAACCTCATCCCCTTATCTTAGGGTGAGGTGGACTTTATTGATAGAACTTGATCTCAATGTCTAGGGGGTTGGAAGGCTATAAAAGAAGGGGGATTTCACCCCTTTAGTGAAGGTTAAATGATGTGTTTCTCTTCTTCACATCGGTCGCTTGTGCATGGCGATCCTATCTCACATCCCCGGATTCAAATTTTATTAATTAAAACTAATCCGGATGGAAATCGATTACCCAATCAACCAATTCATTATCGTGCTATTCGATTTAAGTGGTCGCTTGAACAAACTTATTGTTCAAGCAACCTAACTCTTTTCCTCGATTAGCCGCGGAATAGATGATGAACGGATCGCCGGTTTTTGTGTTTATCATCAGGGTCCATGTTAATCAATAACATACAAAATACAAAAGAACTAGAATCAAAATTAAACAAGATTATACCTCTTGTTTTACCTCTTGATCTTCTATTATATTCCTATCCTCTTCTTGGACGTCATGTGGGCGATGATCTTCCAAAAATTGAAGTCTCCTAGATCGTGTGTCTTCCCTTCCTTGCTCGCTCCGAACAAGAGAAGAACAAACTCCCTTCTTCCCCTTGCTTGTGCCGACCACCAAACACCAAGCTTGGTGTCCACCGACCCTAAGGAGAGGGAGAGGATGTGCCGGCCAAGACAAAGGAAGAAGGCACCCTATCCTTTGTTCCTGCCGGCCCTAGGAGAGGTGGAAGAGGCACCGGCCAAATCCCAAGGAAGAAGGTATGTTGTCGCCGGCCCTTGGAGAAGGAGAGGAGGCGCCGGCCAAGAGAGGAATAAGATGCAAAACCCTAGCCACCTCTTGTTGCCGCCGGCCCTATCCCAACTCTTGTTGCCGCCCAAGCCTCTCCAATGCCAACCTCCAAACCCTAGCACAACTTTTCTTTCACCCAAGGCTCTCCACATCCTTATATAGATCTAGGCTTCATGAGGTATTTATAATAGGCTACAATAGGGACCATGAGGAGGAGTTGGATCTTGGCCACCCAATGAATCCGAACCATATAAAATCCGATCCATTAATGATGATCCATTCCACTAGAGGATCATCATTAATCTACCTCACCAACCCCCATAATTAAATATGGGTTCCACATATTATTTGTACAAAATATCTCCCCGTGTTTAAGATATCGAATGTCCATTAATTAATTAAATTATTGACAATTTAATTAATTAATATCTAACTCCATGAGTAGTACCACTCATCCTTATCATCATGTTGGACCAAGTCCACCTGTAGGATTTACATGATGAACTTTATGAGCTCCTCAAGGGGACATCATCATCCTAATATATAGGACACGGTTTCCTTATATAATCAATGACACACCATGTAAATAATATTATTTCCTAACTTACCAGGCCTATCGATTTAACCCATAAATCTCGCCCATTTGTAAATCAAAGAAAT
Source organism: Wurfbainia villosa (assembly GCA_025175895.1). Lineage (NCBI taxonomy): Eukaryota > Viridiplantae > Streptophyta > Magnoliopsida > Zingiberales > Zingiberaceae > Wurfbainia > Wurfbainia villosa. The sequence goes on along the minus strand of CM046000.1, from coordinate 25,932,609 downwards.
AAATATTAAGTACATGCGCCCATTATTATATCGGGATTAAGAGCATGTACACCATAATATCCAAGGTTTGATTCAATTATGTAGTCAACAATAAATTGAATTACCTCTAAATCGGTCCTACTCAATACACACAAAATGTACTAGTGTAATTCTTTGGTCAAGATAAACCAATACCAAATCACACTACAATCATGCCAATGGTTTGTTCAAAACCATCTTGGTTGTGAGCCTCTACTTATACTCTACAAGGAACTGATAACATGATCTTCTGTGTGACACCACACACCATGTTATCTACAATGTAAAGTATCAGACAATATGCACATGTATAAAAGGTAAATAATGATCATGTGATTCTTATTTCAAAATGAAGATGTCCACACAAAGGCTAGGCTTTCAGTATATATCCCAATAATCTTTCACTTATACTAAAAGACAATGTTGCCATCAAACTGGCATACATCTGATTCCCATTCCCTCCACATGCCTATCAAAAGCTCTCATTGGAAGGGCCTTAGTGAAGGGATCTACCAGGTTATCCTCTGTTGAAATCTTGGCGATAGCAACTTCTCATTGCTTTACGATCTCTCGTATCAGGTGATACTTGCGCTCTATGTGTTTACTTGCCTTATGAGCTCGTGGTTCCTTTGAGTTTGCAACTACACCACTTTTATCACAATAAATTGTGATAGTTCTGAGAAAACCAAGAATCACATCCAAGTCCATCAAGAAGTTCCTGAGTCATACAACTTCTTTGGCTGCCTAAGAGGTTGCCACATACTCAGCTTCCATGGTGGAGTCCACCACACATTTCTGCTTGACACTCCTCCATATAATGGCTCCACCCCCCAAAGTAAATACAAAACCCGAGGTAGACTTACTATTATCCCTATCTAATTGAAAGTCAGAATCAGTGTAACCTACAGGGAGTAATTGATCTGCCTGGTATACCAGCATATAATTCTTAGTCCTTCTCAGGTACTTCAATATATGCTTTATCGTAGTCCAATGTCTCTGTTCTGTATTACTCTGATATCTACTTACCATGCCCACGATAAAGTAGATATTCGGCCTCGTACATAACATAGCATACATGAGGCTTCCTACCGCCGAAGCATAAGGAACCGCCTTCATCTCCTCTATCTCCTTTGATGTTCTAGGATACATCTCTTTAGATAAAGGTACTCCATGCCTAAAAGGTAGAAAACCTTTCTTGAAGTTTTGCATGCTAAAATGGGCCAAAATAGTGTCTATGTATGAAGCTTGAGATAAGCACAACATCCTTTTCTTGCGATCCCTTATAACCTTGATCCCAAGGATGTGTCCCACTTCTCCCAAGTCCTTCATATCAAAATGTTTGGATAACCATACCCTTGTTGGGATGTACACTGAAAAGTCTATCTTTTGTATGAACATCTTTATTTTGAAATAAGAATCACATGATCATTGTTTACATATTTTTATGGTTATGCATATTGTCTAATACATTACATTGTAGATAACATGGTGTGTGGTGTCACACGAGAGATCATGTTATCGGCTCCTTGTAAAGTATAAGTAAAGGCTCACAACCGAGATGACTTTGGACAAACCATTGGAATGGTTGTAGTGTGATTTGGTATTGGTTTGTTTTGATCATAGAATAACACCAGTGCACTTCGTGTGTATTGAGCAGGACCGACTTAGAGGTGATTCGATTTATTGCTGACTACATAATCGAATCAGACGTCAGATATTATATTATACATACTCTTAATCCCGATATAATAACGGGCACATATACTTAGTATTCATCTCTTTGATTTACCAATGGGCGAGATTTATAGATTAAATCGTTAGGCTTGGTAAGTTGGGAAATGATATTATTTATATGGTGTGTCGTTGATTATAGGAGGAAACCGTGTCCTATATATTAGGATGATGATGTCCCCTTGAGGATCTCATAAGGTTCATCATGTAAACCTTGCAGGTGGACTTGGTCCGACATGATGAAAAGGTTGAGTGGTACTACTCATGGAGTTAGATGTTGACTAATTAATGGTCAGTAAATTAATTAATCGACGAACATTCAAGATCTTAAACACGGAGAGAAAATGTACATATAATATATGGAGCCCATATTAATTTATGGGGGTTAGTGAGGTAGATCAATGATAATCCTTTAGTGGATTGGATTATCATTAATGGATCGGACTTTATGTGGGCTTGATCCATTGGGTGGCCAAGATCCAACTCCTCCTCATGGTCCCTATTGTAGCCTATTAATACCTCATGAAGCCTAGATCCAATGGATGGAAACAAACCTCTAGATCCAAAGGTAGAGATTAAATCTCTAGATCCGATGGTTGAGATTAAATCTCTAGATCCGACGGTTGAGATTAAATCCCTAGAACCAATGGTGGAGATTAAAACAAGGCTTATCCCTAACTCTATAAAAGGAGAGCAAGGGCTGGGTGGCAAGGAGAATCCCATTAGAGATAGGATTAGGGTTTGGAGTTGGCAGCAAGCTTGGACATTAGGGTTTGGATCTTGGCGGCACCAAATAAGGAAATTATTTCCTTCTCTTCTTCTTCTCCATTGGTGGTCAGCGTCCATACAGCCCCTCTCCTACCTTGGCTGGCGTCCAAACCTAGCTCTCCTCTTCTCCTTGGCCGGTGGAACCAAGGCTTAGGGTCCTCCCTTGGAGCTTTGGCCGACATTCATCTTTTCTCCCTTCTCCTTGTTGGCCGGTGGCAAGCAACTTGCTTGTTGCTTATTGGTTGGCTAAAGGAAAGAGAAGAGTCTTGTTTCTATTCTTCCTCTTGCTCGGAATGAGCAAGGAAAGAAGATTGGTGATCTAGGAGCTTCAACTTTTGGTAGATCGTCGCCCACACGACGTCCGAAAGGAGGAAGGTCATACAATAGAAGATCGAGAGGTATATCGATTCTCTATTTTCATTTATGACATGTTTATATTTGTTTTTCAATTATATGCATGATATATATTCTGTTTTGTGGATAAATATACTTGGACCCCGAACATAAACACAAAAGCCAGCGATTTGTACATCGTCTATTCCGCGGCTATTCGTAGAATAGAGGTTGGTCGCTTTAACAACAAGTTTGTTCAAGTGACTACTCTAATCGAATAGCACGACGATGACAAGGTTGCTTGGGCAATCTCTCTTGTCAAGGATAAATTTTTTTTATCTGGGGATGTAGAAGGGATCGCCATGAACAAGCGACCGAGTTGAAGTGGGAAGCGAAGTTTCCCCTCCCATCAATTGGTATCAGAGCCACGGTTTCCGGTTTTGTGTGTTTAGGATTCGGTTACTCTTATGCATTTTTCATATATTATATGTGCCGGATAATAGTAGGATATACGTAGGTTAACTCTTTGGTTGTAGGCATAAGATCCGACTATTATGGTCATATGTGTGTATGTAATTGTATGTGTGTAATAGTATATTTTGTTGAATCCTCGGGGTTGACGATACTAGTATTTAATTTTTTTTGTAAATTAGATACGACATTGTTTAGCCACTCTTTCTATTTAGTTTACTTTCGATCAAGATTTCATGTACACTCCCTCGTGGAGTATAGGATCGATGGATGTAAATTAAAATAGTTTTTAGTCTCGGCTCGGATCTCCGAATGGCTCGTACATATTGAAGACAAAAGCCATAATAGTTGGAAAATAATTTATTTTTCATATTTATTGCTTATTGTTTGATATGCATGTCGTAGGCTAGAAAATTCCTCAATTTCAAATTACTAAGTGGGAGAGGGATATTTTTATAAATTCCCACGGCCTTCATTACGATTTGACAAGTGATGCAAACAAACTTGCATGTCGGCTCTGAGTGCCTTCCTCCCCATTGGATTAGTTTGTTTGTGGATCACAAGGTCAAATATGGTTATAAAGAATTATTAAGGAGCGTGTGTACTTCCCCATTGGAAGGCACATAACCCGAGATAATTACCTTGCTGCCGAGTAATGGTGAACACTTAGATACAAATATAAGTATCCTCCCCATCAGAGTCACTGCTTTTATTTGTAGGGTCAAAAAGGAACCAAGTATTAATTTTACATGTCAAAAAGTTAGGTTGACAAGATAGTAAAATTAATGGGTAAAATCTCCTCTTACAAATATAGAATTCATATACGTCCACACTATCATGGCATATGATATTCTCGGTGTTTTGAGGTGTTGGTTGATTTTAAAATTTTATTGTTTGAGGAATCAATAATTTTTTGAAATCTAATGTTTTGATCTATGTGATTCTTAGGCTTTCTTTCAAAATGACTTTCAACCCGCTTGTTGTGATACTGAAAGAGAATAAATTTACTAGACCCAACTATGTTGATTGGAAGAGGAATCTTGACATTGTCTTGACTGTTGAGGAATACAAATATGTACTCCTCGAAGAGTGCCCTCCTAAGCCTGCGGATGATTCTGGGGAAAAGGAGAGAGAGAGTTATAAGAAGTGGATCAAGGCCGATGTAATGGCGTGGCGTACTGCAACATCAGCATCAAGTCATGCCCACTGCTTATGACATGATGCTCAATCTCAAAGAGCTTTTTGAACACCAGAATCAGACTGCAAGGCAGGAAGCCATGAGGAACTTGATGACGACCACCATGATCGAGGGAACACCCGTGAGGGATCATGTTCTCAAGATGATGGCTCATTTGAATGAGTTAGAAGTCCTCGAAGCTAAGATCGATGGGAAAACCTAGGTCGATATCATTCTCCAGTCTCTACCTAGGAGTTTTGAGCAGTTTCACCTGAACTACAACATGAACAAGAGGTTGTATTCGTTGGCGGAGCTTCTGACAGGACTCCAGGCGACAAAGGGGATATTTCGTTAGAGTGCTCAGGCGCATGCCATGGTGACCCAAAAGGTTTCTACTTCTAAGCCGAAAGGCAAGAAGAAGAAGAAACAAACTGGGACAAAGGCGGTGGGAGGAACTCAGGGAGGAGTGAAGAAGACGATAGGCAAGTGCTTCACTTGTAAGCAGACTGAACACTGGAAGAAGGACTACCCCAACCGCAAGCAGAACAAAGGTATATCTTTTGATCTAGTCATTGAAACATGTTTAGCGGTGTTATCTACCGACACCTGGTGTGTAGATACAGGAGCAACTGATCATGTCTGCAATACTTTACAGGGGTTCTAGGAAACCAGATGACTAGCTGAGGGGGAGATTACCGTGTACTTGGGCGATACCACGAAGGTGGAGCTGTTGTAGTGGGAGACGTTCATTTATCTTTTGAGAAAAATAAAGTTTTAGTTCTTAAGAATTGCCTTTATGTACCTTTGTTTAGAAAGAATTTAATTTCGGTTTCTAAATTATTTATGAATGGATATTCTATTTATTTTAATGACAGAGTTGTTATAAAAAGGAATAGGGTCATTATCAGTTCGGGTGCATTGATAAGAAATTTATACACACTTGAACCAAAAGCTCCCACGATGCAAATTGAAGTTAATAACTCATCTTCTAATTCCAATAAGAGAAAAGAACCTTCGAAGATGAACCAAACATATCTTTGGCATCTTAGGCTTGGTCATATTAACCTAAGTAGAATTCAAAGGTTAATAGCTGATGGACCTCTAGGTTCAATAGTGGTGGAGGATTTCCTAACCTGTGAATCTTGCTTGGAGGGTAAAATGACCAAGAGGCCTTTTAAGGCCATGGGGTATAGAGCCAAAGATGTGTTGGAGTTGGTTCATTCTGATTTGTGTGGTCCTATGTCTATCCAGGCTAGAGGTGGTTTTGAGTATTTCGTCTCTTTTATAGACGATTATTCGAGATATGGATACATTTACTTGATGCGCCTCAAGTCTGAATGCTTTGACAAGTTCAAAGAATTCAAGGCTGATGTGGAGAAACGTCAAGGTAAAAGTATCAAGACACTATGATCTGATCATGGTGGTGAGTACCTCTTGGTAGAGTTTAGGAATTACTTATCAGAGGCTGGGATTCAATCCTAATTATCTGCACCTGGCACACCCCAGCAGAATGGTGTAGCAGTGCGAAGGAATAGGACTCTTATGGAGATAGTTAGATCGATGATGAGTTATTCTGAGTTTCCAGATTCGTTATGGGGATATGCTCTAGATATGGCGGTGTACATTCTTAACTTGGTTCCATCTAAATCAGTGCCTTCTACTCCCACAGAATTGTGGACTGGGCGAAAGCCTAGTCTAAGACATATTCAGATTTGGGGGAGTCCAGCACATGTGTTGAAGGCAGATGCTAGTAAGTTGGAACCTCGTACAGAAGTACGCATGTTCGTTGGCTATCCTAGAGGAACGAAGGGTGGTTTGTTTTATAGTCCTAGAGATCAGAGGGTGATCATTAGCACGAACGCTAGATTTCTAGAGGAAGACTATGTGATGAGCCACAAGCCCAAGAGTAAAATTGTTCTGGAGGAATTAAAAGGGGAAGTCTCTTCTTCAGTACCACCGGTACAAGAGGATATACCACAAGTCACTGCACCGCGTGTCACAGAGGATACATAGGTGATACCTCGTCGTAGTGGGAGGGTTGTGAGATAGCCTGATAGATTCATGTTCTTGGGAGAATCTTCTAATTTGGTCCTTGGCGAACATGAACCTGATCCCTGGACATATGATGAGGCAATCCAAGATAAATATGCATTATCTTGGTGAAGTGCAATGAATGCTGAGATTGAATCTATGGATTCAAATTAGGTCTGGGAGCTAGTAGAACCACCCGATGGTGTAAACACCATTGGATGCAAGTGGATCTACAAAAGAAAGAGAGGAATAGACGGGAAGGTTGAGACCTTCAAAGCGAGGCTTGTTGCGAAGGGGTATACTCAGAAAGAGGGTATCGATTATGAGGAGACCTTTTCGTCGGTAGTCATGCTTAAGTCTATCCAGATTCTCTTATGCATAGCAGCTCATATGGATTATGAGGTGTGGAAGATGGATGTTAAGACAGTTTTCCTTAATGGAAGTCTTGAGGAAAACATCTATATGAAGCAACCAGATGGATTCATTGCGAAGGGTAAAGAGCATCTTGTATGTAAGCTTAATCGGTCCATTTATGAATTGAAGCAAGCTTCGAGGTCTTGGAACATCCTCTTTGATGAGGTAATCCAGTCTTATGGATTTATTTAAAGTCCAGATGAGTCTTGTGTATACAAGAGATGTGACGGAAACGTAGTGGTATTTCTTGTACTATACGTAGATGACATTTTGTTAATTGGCAACAATGTCAAGGTGTTATCGGACGTAAGGGTATGGTTGTCCAAACAGTTTGATATGAAGGACTTGGGAGAAGTGGGACACATTCTTGGGATCAAGGTTATAAGGGATCACAGGAAAAGGATGTTGTGCTTATCCCTAGCTTCATACATAGACACAATTATGAATCGTTTTAGCATGCAGAACTCCAAGAAGGATTTTCTACCTTTCAGGAATGGAGTTCCTTTATCTAAGGAGATGTGTCCTAGAACATCTGAGGAGATAGAGGAGATAAAGGCGGTTCCTTATGCCTAAGTAGTAGGAAGCCTCATGTATGCGATGCTATGTACGAGACCAGATATCTGCTTTACCGTGGGCATGGTCAACAGATATCAGAGTAATCCAAGACAGGGACATTGGACTGCGGTAAAGCATATATTAAAGTACCTGAGAAGGACTAGGGATTATATGCTAGTTTACCAGGCAGACCAATTACTCCCTATGGGTTACACGAATTCCGACTTCCAATCAGATAGGGATAACAGTAAGTCTACCTCAGGTTTTGTGTTTACATTGGGAGGTGGAGCCATTGTATGGAGGAGTGTCAAGCAGAAATGCGTGGCAGACTCCACCATGGAAGCAGAGTATGTGGCAGCCTCTGAGGCGGCCAAAGAAGTTGTGTGGCTCAGGAACTTCCTGATGGACTTGGATGTGATTCCTGGTTTGCCAAGAACTATCACAATTTATTGTGATAATAGTGGTGCTGTTACAAACTTAAAGGAAACACGAGCCCATAATGCAAGTAAGCACATAGAGCGCAAGTACCACCTGATACGAGAAATCGTAAAGAGAGGAGAAGTTGTTGTGGCAAAGATTGCATCGGAGGATAACCTGGTAGATCCTTTCACTAAGGCTCTTCCGGCAAGATCTTTCGATAGGCATGTGGAGGGAATGGGGATCAGATGTATGGCAGTTTGAGGATAGTATAGTCTTTTAGTATAAGTGGGAGATTGTTGGGATGTATACTGAAAAGTCTATCTTTTGTATGAACATCTTTATTTTGAAATAAGAATCACATGATTATTGTTTACATATTTTTATGGTTATGCATATTGTCTAATACATTACATTGTAGATAACATGGTGTGTGGTGTCAAATGGGAGATCATGTTATCGGCTCCTTGTAAAGTATAAGTAAAGGCTCACAACCAAGATGGCTTTGGACAAACCATTGGAATGGTTGTAGTGTGATTTAGTATTGGTTTGTCTTGACCATAGAATCACACTAGTGCACTTCGTGTGTATTGAGCAGGACCGACTTAGAGGTGATTCGATTTATTGCTGACTACATAATCGAATCCGACCTCAGATATTATACTGTACATACTCTTAATCCCGATATAATAACGGGCACATATACTTAGTATTCATCTCTTTGATTTACCAATGGGCGAGATTTATAGATTAAATCGATAGGCTCGGTATGTTGGGAAATGATATTATTTATATGGTGTGTCGTTGATTATAGGAGGAAACCGTGTCCTGTATATTAGGATGATGATGTCCCCTTGAGGAGCTCATAAGGTGTTAGTAATATATGAGAGATGTCCTAAGGCAATCGCCTTATGTATGAACTATTTATATGATAAATGAAGATTCACTATTTGAGTATACATATTTTATGTATTTGATTGGATCTTAAACTCATTTACTGAATGTCCACGATACGATTCACAGCATGAGAGAATTTGTGATTGGATCACAACTAGTGAGTATCTCTACATGTGTAATTGTGATGTATCTAATTATCTAGTCAATGAATTGATGGATTTGACACCATCAATTCTGTCGAGACTAGCACGAGGTATACTCCTTGGTGTATCCAAGCAGCTGATTCTCACTGGCTGGAGACATAGTGATGTCCGGAGTTAATCGTGGATGCTAGTTATGGTAACTAGTTCATTGGAGTGACCAACCGTAAGACTTCATATGGTTTTCTGCATATATAGATATGTCAATGAAGTTCTTACTGTGGCTTAAGTGCGATGTTCCTTTGACTTGCGGTATTCAAGTCATCTTGATCATAGAGACTTATGCTTTGACATCTTAAGCAAACATCTCTAAGGAGATGTGGACCCGGATGATTGGGTATAAGTCAAGTGATCAAGGTGTTTGAATAGCCTATAAAGGATTCACCACTCCTTGCGAGGAGATGTATACCCATGGCCTCTCGTCGGATTGTTACTAAAGTCTTTGGCCAAAGCATTACATGTTTAGAGTAAGGTACTCTTCGATACATGTGAAGTAACTAGAACTGTGAGGACGAGGAAATGATACTTGGGCTAGGTGTGACGAGTCTAGTGGGGACCGACACAATAGACCATGTCCCAACCAAGTGGGTATAAGATGAGTGAAGGGAATGGGGCACGATTCATTCGAGCCATCAAGGGTTTCGTAAATAGTTCGATCAACCCTGATCTTTTCGCTAATTGGGGATCATGATGTACTACTAGGTGCCACTCATGATCGCTCTATAATTAATGGTTAATTATAGACGGCCAACATAAACCGAGAACCTATTTGGTCACACGCACAACGAGTGTAATCCAAAGGATTTAAAACGAGCTTGAGAATGGGATTCTCGCATCGAGAGAAACTATGTTTGGTTGGACCAAACATAAAGCGAGCATGAAATTGTTTCAGTCGCAATGGAAGCGTGGATGGGCCGTGTCTTATGAAGACATAATGGATGGACCAAAATGGTTTGGTTCTAATCCAATGGATGAGAATAAACCAAAGGGTTTGGTTTATTTTAAACGAATGAACCACAAGTTGGTTCGGTTCGTTTTAACTTAAAATAAACCATCATGGTTTGGTTTATTTTAACTTATCTTAATGGAGCGGGTTAACGGGCTTTATGGATATGATCCATTAACCATTAAGAGAATTAGTTCTCTATAAAAGTGGGCTTAAGGGATTGTTAAACCCCTAATCAAAACCCTAGCTGCCGCCACCCTTGTTGAAGGATTTCGCGCCAACCCAAAGAGCAGCCACCGCCTACCTTGTGTCCAGCCGCCGCCTTGCCGCGCCCAAGCTCCAGCCGGTGAACCTCCGACCCTCCGTGATCCCCTATAGGTTTGGCATCAAGGTGAGGTTTCTTCTCCTTGTTTTGGCCGGCGCTCTCTTCCACCAAGCTGTCCAGTTTTCTGGACAGCTTTTTCCTTCCGCCGAGCGCTGCTTGGACGACGGTTAGTGCCCGACAGCGCTAACATACCGGGATTTGATCTCCGTAATCCTCTGAGGTGGAGGACGGCGATCTGGCCAATTGGTTGACGAATACCTCTCGGAGAAGCAAGTCTTGAGGACTTGTTTTTAGGTCCGAATTTGATTCGATCGTGATCATCTCTCGATCACGCCGCCTTCAACACGAGGCTAGTAACCCGCACGAAGACGGCTCGTGGCTTAGCGGTCATCCCGAGGAGCTCGGCGTGGATACGGATAGAGACGATTCTTACGAGATCGCTCCGCTGATGCCGTTTCCACTACACGTCATACGGAAGGTATAACGTAGTTTAATTTCCTTTATTGCAATTTTAATTTACGGTTATGTCTACACTTGTTGTAATAGCATGCGTGTGTTGTGTGTGTTGTAATAAATAGGAGTATTTATTATTTTTATTGCTTCCGCTGTGCTCATGTTTATGAAACATGATCGAACACACGGTGCCTAAAACCCAACAAAGGGTATCAGAGCCTGTGTTGTGTTTCACATAATCGTAAAATTGGTTTTATGATAGTCATAATGTATTTCTGGAAATTTTCTAATTTTGGAAATTTAGAAGTATTTATGGAAATTTTTCAATTTTGGAAAGTCTAGAAGTATTTATGGAAATCTTCCACTTTTGGAAAGTTGGAAGTATTTATGGAAATTGATATTTTCCATAAATAAAATATTTGATTAGATTCTGGAAATTTTTTTCATAATTTAATCATGATTTGATTTGGGAAATCAAATCTTAAAATATTTTATTTCCATAAGTAGTTTTAATGATTTAGGAAATTGGTTTCCTAAATAGATTTTCCTTAATCAAATAATTCCATGAATAAAATATGTGATTAGATTTGGAAATTTGTTTCCTAATTTAATTATGATTTGATTTGGAGAATCAAATCTTAAACATATTTTATTTCCATAAATAGTTATGACATATAAGGAAATATTGTACATGACATAATTGTATGACATGTAATTGCATTAGATGCATAACATAATGCCATGCGTGTCGTGACATGTAGATGTATGCCATGTATGCCATGCCATGTAGATAATAGTTATTTGCATGCAAAGAGGATGAGACATAAAAACCGTTAAACAATATTAAAGCCTACACCTTCCATTAATATGGTTTGAACCAGAGTTCCGTTTCTTGTTTGGGTTGTTGGACTCTCTCCAAGCCCGGCTCGAACCCGAACATGTTCAAACCATGGAATAGTTTAATACTAATATGGTAAGAGTCAGAGGTCAATCGTTAGCTTTGGTTGTTGGACTCTCTCCAAGCTGGGCTAATTGGTTGAATGCGCTCTAACCATATTAAAACTATGTCCTGATTAATGGGTTGGCTTTAACCTGGAGCATCGGTTTGTTGGACTCTCTCCAAGGTCGATGTAAAGGGAGGTGAAGTTGGGTGCTATGCATATGATGCATACTTGTTAATGTGTTAACAACCCGATGTATGTGTGAACATTCAAATAGTTGATAGCACATTGTGATAGTTGCATATACGGGATATGCAATCGGTATAGATGATACCTACCGTCGTAGTTATGAATGGCTTGTTGGACTCTCTCCAAGGTTGTTCATAATTATGATGGATATCAGCCCATTCGGAGATGGACCTACAATCTCCCGAAGTGATTTTGGGGTTTTTGAAATTCGAAAAATGAATGGGATTTATAAATGTATATTGATGCATTTTAAAATCATCTTTCATATATGCTCGTTTTGTATTTCTAAGTTAATATATTGATCATGATGTGTTTGAATTTGCGTCCCATTTTGGATTCAAATAAATTGACTGGGCCGAACTTCTTGGACTAGCTTAGAAACTTGAGAATTGTTCTCAAGGTGGAAAAGCTTGCGTATGTCCTCGAAGCGCCTCTTCCCGCCCATCCTAGTGACAATGCAACTCTGGACCAATTGTTGGTCTATCAGAAGCATGTGAGTGATTCTGAACAAATGAGTTGCATCATGCTAGCCACGATGGAACCCAAGCTACGAAAGCAGCATGAGCATATGGATGCTCATATCGTAGTCCTTCATCTTTGTGAGTTGGTTGATGAGCAAGTGAGATTCGAAAGGTTCGAAGTCTCAAAGCTCCTCTTCACCTCTGAGATGCTAGGAGGTTCATCTATGGTACTGCTCAATATGCTGAAGACTGTGGAGTCTTCTGAGAAGCATGAGCAGGGGACGGTGCTGTTAGTTGATTCCTCGAAGAAAGGTTCTAAGAGGAAGTCAAAGGAACAGCAGAAGGGAAAGAAGAGAAGGGCTAAGAAGGTAGAACTAGCACAAAAGGAAACTTGCCATCATTATGGCAAGGAGAGCCATTTGCGAAGAAAGTGCAAGATTTATCGTGAGTCCGTGAAGAAGGATAAGGCATCGGATGCCCCATCTTCTTCAGAAATCTTCTTTATTGATTGTCGTTCTATTTCCTTAGACACTTGGGTATTGGATACTGGGTGTGGCTCACATATATGTAATGACATACATGGGATAAGGAATAGAAGAAGACTCGTCAAGGGAAAGTCAAATTTACATGTTGGGAATGGAGCAAAGGTTGCTGCACTCGCCATCGGATCGTATTTGTTGAAACTCCCTGCAGGACTTGTCTTAGAACTGGACAATTGCTTTTAAATTCCTTTGTTGATAAAGAACATCATTTCTATTTCTTGTTTAAATAGAAAGTGGTTTCCATTTGACGTTTAGTAACAATTGTTGTTACATAACTTTGAATGGGGTTCTTTATGGGACTGGAACTTTAAGCAATGGTGTTTATACGTTGGACGTATCCAGTGACATTTGCAATATCGAAGCGAGCAACAAGAGTGCTCGAAAGGATAATCAAATAGACTCCTACATGTGGCATTGTCGTCTTGGCCATGCAAGCAAGAAACGCATGTCCGAATTACACCAATGTGGAATTCTGGAATCGTTTGAATTGGATTCATACGATACATGCGAATCATGCTTAAAAGGCAAGATGACTAAGTTACCTTTTACGGGAAAAGGTGAACGAGTGGGAGAGTTACTGGGTCTAGTACATACTGATGTATGTGGACCTATGTCAACTCAAGCTTTAGGAGGCTATAGCTACTTCATTACCTTCACCGATGATCACTCACAGTTTGGGTATGTGTTCTTGATGAAACACAAGTCTGAAGACTTTGAAAGGTTCAAAGAATTCAGAAATGAAGTAGAGAAACAACATGACAAAAGTATTAAAATACTTCGATCGGATCGAGGTGGTGAATACTTAAGTCAAGAGTTTCTTGATTATCTAAGAGACAATGGCATATTGTCTCAATGGACTCCGCCCTATACACCACAAGATAATGGTGTATCCGAGAGGCGAATCGATTGTTGGACATGGTCAGGTCAATGATGAATCATGCGACTCTTCCCAAGTCCTTTTGGGGTTATGCACTTCGCATAACTTTGTTAAATGTAATGCCTACCAAGGTAGTCTCAACTACTCCATATGAGATATGGAATGGTAAGAAACCTCATGTATCTTACTTGAAGATATGGGGTTGTCCCGCTTATGTGAAGTGTGATCAGACGCATAAACCGGATGCTAAGTCCGATAAATGTCTATTTATTGGATACCCTAAGGAAACAAGGGGTTACCAATTCTATCATCCCGTGGAACAAAAGGTGTTTGTTTCAAGGCATGTGTTTCTAGAGAAAGAGTTTCTCTTGCAAGAAAATGCTGGGGAGTGTCGCCGAGCTTGAGGAGGCTCGAGAGACTCAAATAGACATTAATGAGATACCGGTGAAAGCACAACAATGACAACTCATAGTGATGAGCAATCCTGGACTTATTGTAACACCACATCTTCAGAGATCCGTAGAACACGCAATATTCCTGAGAGATATGGATTTCTCGTAAGTGAATCGAACGACGTGTTACTCATTGATGATGAGGAGCCTACCAGTTATGAAGAAGTGCTGACAAGTTCAGAAAGGGATAAGTGGCTTGATGCCATGAAGTCGGAAATGGATTCCATGTACGAAAACCAAGTTTGGAACTTGGTTGACCCACCTGAAGGCATAAAGCCTATAGGGTGCAAGTGGGTTTTCAAGAAGAAAAACCGACATGGATGGTAATGTGATTACCTATAAGGCTAGATTGGTGGCGAAAGGATATCGTCAAAAGCAAGGTGTTGATTATGACAAAACCTATTCGCCTGTAGCTATGCTTAAATCCATTCGGATGCTCCTGGCCATAGCAGCTCATTATGATTATGAGATATGGCAGATGGATGTGAAAACAGCTTTCCTTAATGGAAACTTGCTCGAGGACGTGTATATGATACAGCCTGAGGGTTTCACATCGGTTGATAAAACCAAGGTATGCAAGTTGCGACGATCCATTTATGGATTGAAGCAAGCATCCAGGAGCTGGAATATCCGTTTTGATGAGACGATCAAAAAGTTTGATTTCTCACAAAATCCAGACGAACCTTGTGTGTACAAGAAGGTTAGTGGGAGTGCAAATGTGTTCCTAGTATTGTATGTCGATGACATATTACTTATAGGAAACGATGTGTCAATCTTACAGTCAGTTAAGGTTTGGTTATCCAAGACATTCTCCATGAAAGACCTGGGAGAAGCAACCTACATCCTTGGGATTAAGATCTATAGAGATAGATCAAAACGGTTGCTTGGTCTTTCGCAGTCTACATATATAGACCGAGTGCTAAAGAGGTTTAGCATGTCGGAATCCAAGAAAGGTTTCCTACCCATCAGGCATGGGGTACACCTTTCGAAGTCTATGTGTCCGCGCACAGAAGACGAGAGGATTTGCATGAGTAAGATTCCCTATGCATCCGCAATAGGATCTATCATGTATGCTATGTTATGTACGAGGCCCGATGTATCGTATGCTCGGAGTGTCACGAGCAGATACCAGTCTGATCCAGGAATGGATCATTGGGCGGCTGTTAAGACGATCCTTAAGTACTTGAGAAGAACTAAGGATGTGTTCCTAATATATGGAGAAGGGTACATGGTGATACGTGGGTATACGGATGCGGATCGATCCGCATGCATAAGGATGATTCCATGTCTTAGTCCGTATGTATTCACCTAGAAGGCGCAATAAGTTGGAAATGTTCCAAGCTTGACACTATAGCGGATTCTCGCCACTAAGGCGCGAACAGTTGCGCTTGAAGCAAAGAAAGGAAGCGGTTTGGATCAAGTAGTTCATCTATGAACTTGATGTGGTCTCATCAATGATCCAAACATGTGCTTCACGCTATCATCTTATCGTAGAGAGATCATCAAGAGGAATGAAATACAAATCGAGAAAATTCTACCGAAAGGAACTTAGCGGATCCTTTGACTAAAGCATTACCTCAAAGTAAGTTTGAGGGTCATGTTGGTGCTTATGGTATTGATACCGTAGCGATTGGCATTAGGCCAAGTGGGAGTCTTAGTAATATATGAGAGATGTCCTAAGGCAATCGCTTATGTATGAACCATTTATATGATAAATGAAGATTCACTATTTGAGTATACATATTTTATGTATTTGATTGATCTTAAACTCATTTATCAATGTCCACGATACGATTCACAAAGATGAGAGAATTTGTGATTGGATCACAACTAGTGAGTATCTCTACATGTGTAATTGTGATGTATCGGAATTATCCTAGTCAATGAATTGATGGATTTGGACACCATCAATTCACGAGACTAGCACGAGGTATACTCCTTGGTGTATCCAAGCAGCTGATTCTCACTGGCTGGAGACATAGTGATGTCCGGAGTTAATCGTGGATGCTAGTTATGGTAACTAGTTCATTGGAGTGACCAACCGTAAGACTTCATATGGTTTTCTGCATATATAGATATGTCAATGAAGTTCTTACTGTGGCTTAAGTGCGATATTCCTTTGACTTACGGTATTCAAGTCATCTTGATCATAGAGACTTATGCTTTGACATCTTAAGCAAACATCTCTAAGGAGATGTGGACCCGGGATGATTGGGTATAAGTCGAAGTGATCGAAGGTGTTTGAATAGCCTATAAAGGATTCACCACTCCTTGCGAGGAGATGTATACCTATGGCCTCTCGTCGGATTGTTACTAAAGTCTTTGGCCAAAGCATTACATGTTTAGAGTAAGGTACTCTTCGATACATGTGGAGTAACTAGAATCGTGAGGACGAGGAAATGATACTTGGGCTAGGTGTGACGTGAGTCACCTAGTGGGGACCGACACTATAGACCATGTGTCCGAACCAAGTGGGTATAAGATGAGTGAAGGGAATGGGGCACGATTCATTCGATGCTTGAAGGTTTTGAAATAGTTACGGATCAGCCGTTGATCTTTTGGTTAATTGGGGATCATGATGTACTACTAGGTGCCACTCATGATCGTTCTATAATTAATGGTTAATTATAGACGGCCAACATAAACCGAGAACCTATTTGGTCACACGCACAACGAGTGTAATCCAAAGGATTTAAAACGAGCTTGAGAATGGGATTCTCAGACCAAGAGAAACTATGTTTGGTTGGACCAAACATAAAGCGAGCATGAAATTGTTTCAGTCGCAATGGAAGCGTGGATGGGCAGTGTCTTATGAAGACATAATGGATGGACCAAAATGGTTTGGTTCTAATCCAATGGATAAGAATAAACCAAAGGGTTTGGTTTATTTTAAACGAATGAACCAAAAGTTGGTTCGGTTCGTTTTAACTTAAAATAAACCA
This sequence comes from Wurfbainia villosa, assembly GCA_025175895.1. Classification (NCBI taxonomy): domain Eukaryota; kingdom Viridiplantae; phylum Streptophyta; class Magnoliopsida; order Zingiberales; family Zingiberaceae; genus Wurfbainia; species Wurfbainia villosa. The sequence continues at coordinate 25,915,409 of CM046000.1, read as the reverse complement.
TCATGGTTTGGTTTATTTTAACTTATCTTAATGGAGCGGTTTAACGGGCTTTATGGATATGATCCATTAACCATTAAGAGAATTAGTTCTCTATAAAAGTGGGCTTAAGGGATTGTTAAACCCTAACTAATCAAAACACTAGCCTCCCCCCTTTGTGATGCCGCCCACCCTTGTTGAAGGATATCGGAGCCAACCCAAGCGACCACCGCCCAGCTTGTGTGCGTCAAGTCGTTCTTGCGGCGTCAAGCTCAGCGGTGAACCTCCGGCGACCCTCGGTGATCCTATAGGTTTGGCATCAAGGTGAGGCTTTTCTCTCCTTGTTTTGGCCGGCGCCTACTCCTCCACCAAGCTGTCCAGTTTTCTGGACAGCTTCTTCTCCTCTCGTCGGAGCGTCGTTTGGACGACGGTTAGTGCTCCGACCGCGGCTAACATACCGGGGATTTGATCTCCGGTAATCCTCTGAGGTGGAGGACGAAGGATTCGTCAATCGGTTGACGAATACCTCTCCGGAGAAGCAAGTCTTGAGGACTTGTTTTAGGTCCGAATTTGGATTCGGACCGTGATCATCTCTCGATCACGTCGTCTTCAACACGAGGCTAGTAACCCGTACGAAGACGAAGCTCGTGGCTTGGCGAAGTCATCCCGAGGAGCTCGGCGTGGATACGGATAGAGACGATTCTTACGAGAATCGTTCCGGTTGATGCCGTTCCCGCTACACGTCATACGGAAGGTATAACGTAGTTTAATTTCCTTTTATTGCAATTTTAATTTACGGTTATGTCTACACTTGTTGTAATAGCATGCGTGTGTTGTGTGTGTTGTAATAAATAGGAGTATTTATTATTTTTATTGCTTCCGCTGTGCTCATGTTTACGAAACATGATCGAACACACACACGCCGCGGTGCCGGAAACCCAACATAAGGTTCATCATGTAAACCCTGCAGGTGGACTTGGTCCGGCATGATGAAAAGGTTGAGTGGTACTACTCATGGAGTTAGATGTTGATTAATTAATGTTTAGTAAATTATTTAATCGACAAACATTCAAGATCTTAAACACGGGGAGAAAATGTACATATAATATATGGAGCCCATATTAATTTATGGGGGTTAGTGAGGTAGATCAATGATAATCCTTTAGTGGATTGGATTATTATTAATGGATCGAACTTTATGTGGGCTTGATCCATTGGGTGACCAAGATCCAACTCCTCCTCATGGTCCCTATTGTAGCCTATTAATACCTCATGAAGCCTAGATCCAATGGATGGAAACAAAACTCTAGATCCAAAGGTAAAGATTAAATCTCTAGATCCGACGGTTGAGATTAAATCTCTAGATCTGACGGTTGAGATTAAATCCCTAGAACCAATGGTGGAGATTAAAACAATGCTTATCCCTAACTCTATAAAAGGAGAGCAAGGGGTGGCCGGCAAGGAGAATCCCATTAGAGATAGGATTAGGGTTTGGAGTTGGCGGCAAGCTTGGAGATTAGGGTTTGGAGCTTGGCGGCACCAAATAAGGAAATTATTTCCTTCTCTTCTTCTTCTCAATTGATGGCCGGCGTCCATACAGCCCCTCTCCTCCCTTGGTCGGTGTCTAAATCTAGCTCTCCTCTTCTCCTTGGCCGGTAGAACCAAGGCTTAGGGTACTCCCTTGGAGCTTTGGCCGACATACATCTTTTCTCCCTTCTCCTTGTTGGCCGGCGGCAAGCAACTTGCTTGTTGCTTGTTGGTTGGCTAAAGGAAGGAGAAGAGTCTTGTTTCTATTCTTCCTCTTGCTCGGAACGAGCAAGGAAGGAAGATTGGTGATCTAGGAGCTTCAACTTTTGGTAGATCATCGCCCACATGACGTCCGGAAGGAGGAAGGTCATACAATAGAAGATCGAGAGGTATATCGATTCTCTATTTTCATTTGTGACATGTTTATATTTGTTTTTCAATTATATGCATGATATATATTCTGTTTTGTGGCTAAATATACTTGGACCCCAAACATAAACACAAAAGTCAGTGATCCGTACATTGTCTATTCCACGGCTATTCGTAGAATAGAGGTTGGTCACTTGAACAACAAGTTTGTTCAAGTGACTACTCTAATCCAATAGCACGACGATGACAAGGTTGCTTGGGCAATCCCTCTTGTCAAGGATAAATTTTTTTTATCCGGGGACGTAGAAGGGATCGCCATGAACAAGCGACCGAGTTGAAGTGGGAAGCGAAGTTTCCCCTCCCATCAACCCTTACGTCTAATAACACTTTGACATTGTTGCCAATCAGCAAAATGTCATCTACGTATAGTACAAGAAATACCACTACATTTCCATCACATCTCTTGTATATACAAGACTCATCCAAACTTTGAATAAATACATATGACTAGATTATCTCATCAACGCGGATGCTCCAAGATCTCAAAGCTTGTTTCAATCCATAAATGGACCGATTAAGCTTGTACACAAGATGCTCTTTTCCCTTTGTAATGAATCCCTCTGGTTGCTCCATATAGATGTTTTCTTCAAGACTTCCATTAAGCAAAGTTGTCTTCATATCCATTTGCCAAACCTCATAATCCATATGAGCAGCAATAGATAAGAGAATCCAGATAGACTTAAAGATGGCTACCGGTGAAAAGGTCTCCTTATAATCGATACCCTTTTTCTGAGTATACCCTTTCGTAATCAGCCTTGCTTTGAAGGTCTCTGCCTTCCCATCTGATCCTCTCTTTCTTTTGTAGATCCACTTGCATCCAATGGCCTTTACACCATTGGGTGGTTCTACTAGCTTCCAGACCTGATTTGAATCGATAGATTCTATCTCAGAATTCATCGCCCTTTGCCAAGATACTGCATCTATATCTTGGATTGTCTCGTCATATGTCTAGAGATTAGATTCATGTTCACCAGGGACCAAATTGTTAGTGCAGGGGCACCAGATGATCGAACCTGTGTTTTGATTATGGCAAAAGACGCAAAGTTAAGATTACATCGTTATCTCATGAGCTTAATCGAGTGTGCAAAAAAGTACTAAAGATGGAGGTGAAGGCTGGCGACACCTGGAGGAAACCGTGGTGGTCGGGCGACACTCGAGTGACTTCAGAGGGAGCCGAAGGAATCGAGTGGAAGGCCAGAAGCAAGAGCTACAAAGTAAGTATCGAGGTAAGCTTGTGTGTGTGAGCATAAGTGAGGTCGTATCCTCCGTATGGGGATGGTTTTAAGCGTATATCCAACCAAAGAAATCCCATGGATAGTCTAGGTCGAGATCGGACGGTCGGTGACCGTCGAAATTATATTTTTGTTAAGCTAACTTGTGATTTCAGCTAGCATCAGTCGACTACCCACAAGAGCCACTCGACTGCCTGAAATCAGTCAACTGCTGAGTATTGCGACTCGACTGGCATTTCCATCAGTCGACTGATGATGGTCATTAGTCGACTGATGGTCAAGGATCAGCTTCGAGGAGTCAAGCCTTATCACCTCATTCCAAGGAGCTTTGTGCCTATTTGTGATTGGTTGAATACCCATTCGATGAGGGGATCAAAAGCTATAAAAGGAGGGCTTCTCTAAGGGTTTTTAATCAATTCAAAAAGCCTCCAAGTGCTTCTGATACGCTACAACTCTCCGACATCCCTACGACGAAGTGCTGCCAAGACGACGACTGGAGCTTCAACCTCCAACCTTTGAAGTCGTCGATAATAAAAGTTTTAATTGTATTTTATTTTACTTATCTTGTAAAGCTTTCATTATAACGAGGAGAGAGGGAGTGTCCCTCTACCTCGAGGTTTTGTGATTTCGTGTATCTGTTTAACTCCTACCTCTAACGAGGAGGAATTCTTTAGTATTCTACCCTCCATGTGTTGTCAAGGACAACTAGGGCCTTGGAGTTGTAGCCTTCGGCTACGAACCAAGTAAACAACCTCGTGTCTATCATCTCTTTTGTTTTAAATTTATCTTCCGCTGTATCTACTCGTGTTTTAATGAACAAAGTCAAACGAAAGATTTTATATCGCTATTCACCCCCCCCCCCCCTCTAGCGATCCGCTTGATCCAACAATTAGTATCAGAGCCATGGTCCATGTCAACCCATGAACCTCGAACGAAAGAAGTGGAGCTCCCATGTCTAGATCAAGAGAATCAGATACCAGGCAAGAAGTCCAGTTGGATCGAGAGGACCGAACAACTGGTAGGAAGTCCAGTTCGGCCAAAGGGCTGGACAACTGCCAGGAAGTCCAGCTGGGTCAGGAGGAACAGATAGTTGGCAAGAAGTCCTGGTGGGTTGAGGATCGGACATCAACAGAGGATGTCCTTCGAGGATGGATAGGCTTGAGGGGGGGGTCAATGTGGTCCTTCGTTCGAGGGGGGGATTATTCGAGTATTGAGAATACAATCAAATTCTCACATTGGTAAGACATGGAAAAGATCATGTGCTTATAAGATGAAAAGATATCTCCATTGGCATGAGGCCTTTTGGGTAAAGCCCAAAAACAAAACCATGAGGGTTTGGGTCCAAAGTGGACAATATCATACTATTGTGGAGATATGTGGATCTTATAGGCACTAACAATTGGTATCAGAGCCGGGGGCACTAAGATTTGGTGAAACCACCAATCTAGCCTTTTTACATATTTGTTTTTGAATTTTAGGAATCTTTTTTCGTTCGTTTAAATTTTCTCCCGCGCTACTAATCCAAGACAAAGTCTTGGTACTCTTCTTTTGGTTTTGTTTTGCAAGTATTCGCTTTTGGAGTAGCCGACGGAAAAACGTGCATAACTTTTTGTACAAGTTGACCCACTAAATGGGCTACCTACCAAAATGAAGTTATATGAGAGATCTACACTTCTTACTAAAGTTTACCCTTGTAACAAGTTACCTTCATCCCCAAAAACCAACGTTTAGTACCCTTTCAGGGACATCGAAGGTTGTAAGTGCTCATCTTTTATTTTAGTTGGTTATTTCTCGTTTATTCCTTTTGTTTCTTTTTATTTCCTACATTGCTAATCCAAGGCGAAGTCTTGGAACCTTTTTTGTGTTTTTTTTATTATTTTGTGTGCAAGGTTTTCCTTCCAAATGGCCCACATTGAGGGGTACAACACCACCCGACCTCCGTTCTTTAATGGAGATGATTTTTGTTATTGGAAAGGTCGGATGAAGTGTTTTCTAAAAACACAATTCGAGACTTGGATAATAATCCAAACCGGATTTGCTCTACCCACCAATGATCAAGGCGAGCGCTTGGACTTTGACAAGTGGACCAATACAACCAAGAGGCAAATCGAAGTCGATGCAAAGGCAACCCAAATATTGTAGTGCGGTCTGTCCAAAGAGAAGCTCAACCGCATCGGACCCTTCATCAGTGCAAAGGACCTATGGAACAAATTAATCGAGCTACATGAAGGAACGTCCGATGATAAGGTATGTAAACGTGACCTTCTTTTCAATAAGTTGTATAACCTTAAGATGCAGGAACACGAGATGGTGACGCAACTACACGCCCGCGTCCAGGACATTGTCAATGGCCTGCACACCATCGGACACAAAGTCAAAAACCGTGACCTCCTAAGGTACATTCTTAATTCATTTCCTAGGACTACCTTGTGGGCATCCATGGTTGATGCATACAAGGTCTCTAAGGACCTTTCGAAGCTTAGGTTAGACGAATTATTTTCCGAATTTGAACTTCACGAGCAGACTAACATGGTCCAGGCCGAGAGAGGTATTGCTCTACATGCAGGACAAAGAAGCAAGACACCTACCAGGCAAGAAGATGGACTCGAACCCAAAGACAAATCAAAGTCCGAATCCGAAGAGGTGGTAGCAATAGTGAACGTAGTGCGGAAGATTGTTCGGAGGGAAAGGAGGATACTAAAAAACCAAAAGAGGGCACAATTCAAATCAAATCAAAAGAAGGCTTTTCATGCAACATGGGACAACGAAGAAGGCGTCGGCATAGCATGTATGGAAAGACCCGAAGAGTCCGAGTCAGAGTTCAAATCTGAATCAAACTACAACACCGACTCCGAACTCGAGGACTACTTCGAGAAGCAACTCAAAGCCGGACCAGAAGGGAAAATTAAGGTTAGCCGCTCACTAATTCATACGCTATACAATACAATTAAATTGCTAACTAGGAAATTAGCTAAATTCGAGTCTAGGGGTCGAGTCCTTTGTTGAGGAGGTTGAAACCCTCAAACAAGAGACACCCCTAAACTCTTCGACTAGTCAAATTCAAGAGGAGGACTCAACTCGAGTTGAAAAACTCGAAGAAAAGAACTCTCTCTTGAAAGGACGAGTCCAAGAGCTCGGAGCTCGGTTGAACAAGTTCTCGATGGGGTCCAAGAATCTTAACCAACTTCTTGGAACTCAAAGAGTCATGTACAATAGGGTCGGACTCGGATATAGCTCAAAGACTACGAATAGATCTTACATGTCTATCGTAAACTGTAGTCATCATCGAGTCCAAGCGTGGGTCCCGAAAACTTTATTAAACTCACATATAAGGACCAATAGGTTTTGGATTCCCCGGGATCAAGTTCATTACTTGACCAGACCATATTGGTTCAATGATCCAGGGGGAGCTAATACCAAAATAGTATATCCGATAACCTAAATTTTTTTTTGGTTAGATAGGACTATAACTCATCAATGCTTGATAACATAGTACCAGGACGCGGCGAGATGATAGTATGCTAGAAAAATAGAGTCTCATGTATTTGGGCTAGATAAAGTGTATCTAGTTCGGTTCACTTGACCGAGTGGAACTAGCTGAAGCTACCTCGCCGTATCCTAGACTAGTTACACCAGGAAGTGGTCTTAGGTGAGTCAAGTTACTATTTTCTCGAAATTGGCTTTGTCTAAGGAAGTGGTCATTTTTTCGATCAAAGAAGGCCCCTGTGCCTCGCCATGACCTGGAAGCCAAGATCTTGAAAAGGTGACTTGATGAGCTTAGGGTCAAATCTAAATCTAACGCAAGGTTGACCAGTTTCAAATCATTAAATTTAATCAAGATAAAATTGAAATCATCTCACACAACATATAAGGTGAACCAATTCTAAGACACTTAGAATGGGTGAGATGAATAAGGAACAATTTCAATTTACATAATCCTTTCAAAAATGTTATCTATTTTTCAAACTATCGAGCTTAAACGTTTACTTATACTGGAACAAAACTCTAAATATACAACATTCTAGGTCAATGTTTAGCGCCCCCTAACTCTTCTATATCTTATATACTTGATTAAGGGGGAGAGTAAACTAACCCTAAGGGTTGTATATTTTCAAAAGTTATTAGCTTATAAGTATTTTGAAACTCAAAGCTAATTTTATAAGCATTTTTATAAATCAAATTAGTCTCAAGACTTATATTGTTGGTGTAGAGGGTTATACTTCGAACCAAAGTAAATCGAGACACATGCTTGGACTCATGTTAGATAATCTTTATGCATGCTACTTGTTTTGTTAAAAACCCCTACTTTTTATATACAACTCCAAATATTTTTTGATCTATGGAAAAAGGGGGAGAAGAGCACAAGTTAAGGGGGAGAGAACAAAAATTTAAATTTTTTAAGATTAACCTCTTTTTAAGATTAACCTCACCTAAGGTTAAAGGGGAATTGATTATAATGAGTGCATCGTTTACATTTACTCATTTTCCACATTATATTTTTTCCTTAACTTTGCGTAAGTTTGTCATATATCAAAACGGGGGAGATTATTGGTGCAGGGGCACCAGATGATCGAACCTGTGTTTTGATTATGGTAAAGGACGCAAAGTTAAGATTACATCGTTATCTCACGAGCTTAATTGAGTGTGCAAAAAAGTACTAAAGCTGGAGCTGAAGGCTGGCGACACCCGGAGGAAACCGTGGTGGTCGGGCGACACTCGAGTGACTTCAGAGGGAGCCGAAGGAATCGAGTGGAAGGCCAGAAGCAAGAGCTACAAAGTAAGTATCGAGGTAAGCTCGTGTGTGTGAGCATAAGTGAGGTCGTATCCTCCTTATGGGGATGGTCTTAAGCGTATATCCAACCAAAGAAATCCCATGGATAGTCTAGGTCGAGATCGGACGGTCGGCGACCGTTGAAATTATGTTTTTGTTAAGCTAACTTGTGATTTGAGCTAACATCAATCGACTACCCACAAGAGCCACTCGACTGCCTGAAATCAGTCGACTGCTGAGTGTTGCGACTCGACTGGCACTGCCATCAGTCGACTGATGATGGCCATCAGTCGACTGATGGTCAAGGATCAACTTCGAGGAGTCAAGCCTTATCACCTCATTCCAAGGAGCTTTGTGCCTATTTGTGATTGGTTGAAGACTCATTCGATGAGGGGATCAAAATCTATAAAAGGAGGGCTTCTCTAAGGGTTTTTGATCAATTCAAAAAGCCTCCAAGTGCTTCCGATATGCTATGACTCTCCGACATCCCTACGACGAAGTGCTGCCGAGACGACAACTAGAGCTTCATCCTCCAACCTTTGAAGTCGTCGGTAACAAAAGTTTTAATTGTATTTTATTTTACTTATCTTGTAAAGCTTTCATTATAACGAGGAGAGGGGGAGTGTCCCTCTACCTCGAGGTTTTGTGATTTCGTGTATCCGTTTAACTCCTACCTCCAATGAGAAGTTCTTTAGTATTCTGCCCTCCGTGCGTGGTCAAGGACCACTAGGGCCTTGGAGTAGTATCCTTCGGCTAAGAACCAAGTAAAAACCCTCGTGTCTATCGTCTCTTTTGTTTTGAATTTATCTTCCGCTGTGTCTACTCATGTTTTAACGAACAAAGTCGAACGAAAGATTTTATATCGCTATTCACCCCCCCCCCCCCCTCTAGCGATCCGCTCAATCCAACACAAATCAGAAAATTCTCTCAAGAACATAAATCTATCAGGTTGTCTAAAAACCCTTCCACTATGACGAGGTATCACCTGTGTATCTTCTATGACACGCAGTGTAGTCACTTGTGGTATGTCCTCTTATACCTTTGGTACTGAAGTAGTGACTTCCCCTCTTAACTCCTCCAGAACATTCTTGCTCATGGGCTTGTGGTTCATCACATAGTCTTCCTCTAAAAATCGAGCATTCGTGCTAACGATCATCCTTTGATCTCTAGGACTATAGAACAAACCACCTTTTATTTATCTAGGATAGCCTACAAACAGGCACACTTCTGTACGAGATTCCAACTTACGAGCATCTCCCTTCAGCACATATGCTGGACTACCCCAAACCCAAATATGTCTTAGACTAGGCTTTCGTCTAGTCCATAATTCTATGGGAGTAGAAGGTACTGATTTAGATGGTACCAAGTTTAGAATATACATTGTCGTATCCAGAGCATACCCTCAGAACAAATCTGGTAACTCATAATAACTTATCATCAATCTAACCATCTCCATAAGAGTCCTATTCCTTCGCTCCACCACACCAATCTGCTGGGGTGTACCAGGTGTAGATAGTTGGGATTGAATCCCAACCTCTGATAAGTAACTCTTAAACTCTACCAAGAGGTATTCACCACCACGATCATATCATAGTGTCTTGATACTTTTACCTTGACGTTTCTCCAGATCAATCTTGAATTCTTTGAACCTGTCAAAGCATTCAGACTTACGACGCATCAAGTAAATATATCCATATCTTGAATAATCGTCTATAAAAGAGACAAAATATTCAAAACCACCTCTATCCTGGATAGACATAGGACCACACAAATCAGAATGAACCAATTCCAACACATCTTTGGCTCTATACCCCTTGGCCTTAAAAGGCCTCTTGGTCATTTTACCTTCCAAGTAAGATTCGCAGGTTGGGAAATCTTCCACCACTAATGAACCCAAAGGTCCATCAGCTATCAACCTTTGAATTCTACTCATGTTAATATGACCTAACCTTAGATGCCAAAGATACGTTTGGTTCATTTTCGAAGGTTCTTTTCTCTTATTAGATTTAGAAGATGATTTATTTATTTCTATTTGCATCATGGGAGTTTTTGGTTCAAGAGTGTATAAATTTCCTACCAATGCACCAGAACAAATAATCTCCCTATTGCTTTTTATAACAACTCTGTCATTAAAAGAAATATAATATCCATCCAAAAATAATTTAGAAACTGAAATTAAATTCTTTCTAAATGAAGGTACATAAAAGCAATTTCTTAGAAACAAAGTTTTATTCCTATATATCAAAAGATAAATAAACATCTCTCAATGCAATAGCCGCCACCTTCGTAGCATTGCCCATGTAGACAGTAATCTCCCCCTCAGCTAGTCGTCTGGTTTCCTGGAACCCCTGTAAAGAGTTGCAGACATGATCAGTGGCTCCTGTATCTACACACCAAGTACCGGTAGATAGCACCGATAAACATATTTCAATGACTAGACTAAAAGATATACTTTTGTTTTGTTTGCGGTTAGGGCAGTCCGCCTTCCAATGCCCAATCTGCTTGCAAGTGAAACACTTGCCTTTCGGCTTCTTCACTCCTTGAGATCCTCCCACCACCTTTGTTGCACCTTATTTCTTCTTCTTCTTGCCTTTCGGCTTAGAAGTAGAAATCTTCTGAGCAACCAAAGCCTGAGAACTCTGACGAAAAAGTCCCTCTTCCGCTTGGAGTTCTGTCAGAAGCTCCGCCAACGAATACAACCTTTATTCATGTTTTAGTTTAGGCGAAACTGCTCAAAACCCCTAGGTAGAGATTGGAGAATGATATAGACCTGGGTTTCCCCATCGATTTCCGCTCCAAGGACTTCTATCTCATTCAAATGAACCATCATCTTGAGAACATGATCCCTCACGGGTGTTCCCTCAACCATGGTGGGCGTCATCAAGTTCCTCAAAACTTTCTGCCTTGCAGCCCAATTCTAGTGTTCGAAAAGTTCCTTGAGATTGAGCATCATGTCATATGCAATATTTATGGCTTGATGCTGATGTTGCAATACATTTGACATAGGAGCCAAAATGTAACACCGCGCCATCTCATCAGCCTTGATCCACTTCCTATAACTCTCTTTCTCCTTTTCACCAGAATCATCTATAGGTTTATGAGGCCACTCTTCGAAGAGTACATATTTGTACTCCTCAGCAGTTAAGACAATGTCAAGATTTTATTTCCAATCAACATAGTTAGGTCCAGTAAGTTTGTTTTCTTTCATAATCACAGCAAGTTGGTTGAAAGTCATTTTGAAAAAAAACCTAAGAATCACATAAATCAAAAACATTAGATTTCAAAAATTTATTGATTCCTCAAAAAATAAAATTTTAAAATCAACCAACACCTCAAAATACCGAGAATATCATATGTCACGATAGTGTGGACATATATGAATTCTATTTTTATAAGAGGAGGTTTTACCCATTAATTTTATTATCCTGTCAACCTTACTTTTTGACAAATAAAATTAATAGTTGGTTCCTCTTCGACCCTATAAATAAAAGTAGTGACTCCAATGGGGAGGATACTCTTATTTGCATCTAAGTATTCACCATTACCCGATACTGAGGCAATTATCTCGGATTATGTGCCTTCCGATGGGGAAGTACACAAGCTCCTAAATAACTTCCTATAACCATATTTGACCTAGTGATCCGCAAAACAAATTCATCTGATATAGAGGAAGGCACTCAGAGCCAATGTGCAAGTTTGTTCGCATCACATGTCAAATTATAATGGAGGCCACGGGAATTTTAAAAATATCCCTCTCCCACTAAGTAATTTAAAATTGAGGAATTTTAACTATGGAACCACAACCAACATATAAATCAAAAGAAATAAATATGAAAAATAATAAATTTTCCAACTATTATGGCTTTTGTTCTCCAATATGCCTCCAGCCGTGTTGGCACCTTGTCCGCTCCTCCCTACGCCATGTACAAGCCATCCTTTCGAAGGGGATCCGAGCCGAGAAAAATTATTTTAATTTACATCCATCGATCCTATACTCCACAAAGGAGTGTACATGAAATCTAGATCGAAAGTAAACTAAAATAAAAGAGTGGATAAACAATGTCGTACTTAATTACAAAAATTAAATACTAGCCTCGTCAACCCTGAGGATTCAAATAATATTACAATTATACACACATAATCACATACAACCACATATGGCCATAATAGTTGGATCTTATGTATGCAAGCAAAAAGTTAGCCGACGCACATCCTATTAATATCTGGCACATATAATATATGATAAGTGCATAATAGTAACCGAATCCAAAACACACAAAACCAGAAACCGTGGCTCTGATACCACTTGAAGGTGAAACGATGTGTTTCTCTTCTTCGGTTCGATCGTTTGTGCATGGCGATCCTATCTCGCATCCCCGGATTCAAATTTTATTAATTAAAACTAATCCGGATGGAAATGGATTACCCAAGGAACTGATTCATCATCGTGCTATTCGATTTGAGCGGTCGCTTGAACAAACTTATTGTTCAAGCAACCTAACTCTTTTCCTCGATTAGCTGCGGAATAGATGATGAACGGATCGCCGATTTTTGTGTTTATCAATGGTGTCCATGTTAATCAATAACATACAAAATACCAAAGAACTAGAATCAAAATTAAACAATATTATACCTCTTGTTTTACCTCTTGTTTTACCTCTTGATCTTCTATTGTATTCCTATCCTCTTCTTGGACGTCATGTGGGCAACGATCATCCAAGAATCGAAGCCTCCTTGATCGTGTGTCTTCCCTTCCTTGCTCGCTTTGAACAAGAGAAGAACAAACTCCCTTCTTCCCCTTGCTTGTCCTGACCACCAAACACCAAGCTTTGTGTCCGTCGACCCTAAGGAGAGGGAGAGGATGTGCCAGCCAAGACAAAGGAAGAAGGCACCCTATCCTTTGTTGTCGTCGGCCCTAGGAGAGGTGGAAGAGGTGTTGGCCAAATCCCAAGGAAGAAGGTATGTTGCCGTCGGCCCTTGGAGAAGAAGAGGAGGTGTCGGCCAAGAGAGGAAGAAGATGCAAACCCTAGCCACCTCTTGTTGTCGCCGGCCCTAGGCCAACTCTTGTTGTCGCCCAAGCCTCTCCAACGCCATCCTCCAAACCCTAGCACAACTTTTCTTTCGCCCAAGGCTCTCCACATCCTTATATAGATCTAGGCTTCATGAGGTATTTATAATAGGCTACAATAGGGACCATGAGGAGGAGTTGGATCTTGGCCACCCAATGGATCCGAGCCACATAAAACCCGATCCATTAATGATGATCCATTCCATTAGAGGATCATCATTGATCTACCTCACCAACCCCCATAATTAAATATGGGCTCCACATATTATTTGTACAAAATATCTCCCCGTGTTTAAGATATCGAATGTCCATTAATTAATTAAATTACTGACAATTTAATTAATTAATATCTAACTCCATGAGTAGTACCACTCATCCTTATCATCATGTTGGACCAAGTCCACCTGCAGGCTTTACATGATGAACTTTATGAGCTCCTCAAGGGGACATCATCATCCTAATATATAGGGCACGGTTTCCTCCTATAATCAACAACACACCATGTAAATAATATTATTTCTCAACTTACCAGTCCTATCGATTTAACCCATAAATCTCGCCCATTGGTAAATCAAAGAAATAAATATTAAGTACATGTGCCCGTTATTATATCGGAATTAAGAGCATGTACACCATAATATCCGAGGCCTGATTCAATTATATAATCAGCAATAAATTGAATCACCTCTAAATCAGTCTTGCTCAATACACACAAAGTGTACTAGTGTAATTCTATGGTCAAGATAAACCAATACCAAATCACACTACAACCATACCAATGGTTTGTCTAAAACCATCCTGGTTGTGAGCCTCTACTTATACTCTACAAGGAACTGATAATATGATCTTCTGTGTGACACCACACACCATGTTATCTACAATGTAAAGTATCAGACAATATGCACATGTATAAAATGCAAACAATGATCATGTGATTCTTATTTCAAAATGAAGATATCCATACAAAGGCTAGGCTTTCAGTATACGTCCCAACATTTAGGTCTTCATTCAAGCTCTCCAAGTACTCCCGCAACACCGCTACTCTACAACAACTCTACAACGCCAAAGCGCTGACGAAATGCTGACAACACAAGCTCATCCTTCATCCTCTCAGTCGTCGATATTAATTTTTAGAGTTGTTTTAATCATTGTACCTTACTTTGTTTTCGAAGCTTTTATCATAATGAGGGGAGGGGGTTTATCTCTCTACCTCAATATTTCTCGAGGTTTTGTAACCGTCGTCTCCTACCTCCAACGAGGAGGAGAAGTTTTAGTGAATTGTCATCCGTACGTAGTCTCGGATTGCTAGGGCCTTGTATTAGCAGCCGATAGGCTGTGAACCAAGTAAAACCAAGCCTTGTCCATTTACTTCCCACTGTGCTTTTACTCTTTGCTTGTGTTTTTACTATATCGACGAAAATATTACACATGTACCAATTCACCCCCCCCCCCTCTAGTGCTCTTTTTATGATCCAACAATTGGTATCAGAGTGGGGGCTCTATGATTTGGTGCAACCACCAATCTAGCACTCGGTTTAAAAGTTTTCTTTTCGTTTTTGGTTTTCAATTCGAAAGTTAAGTTTTTTTTATTTTGATTAAATTCACTCCTCCCGCACTACTAATCCAAGACGAGAATCTTGGTACCTTCTTTTTGTTTTTGTGTTTGTGAGGTTTTCCTTTTCTTCTAAATGGTCCATCTCGAAGGGTTTAGCACCGTCCGACCTCTATTTTACAACGAAGACGACTTCCTTTACTGGAAGGGTCGGATTGAGTGCTATTTAAAAACTCAAGTAGAGATGTGGATCATAATCCAAACCGAGTTCACACTTCCTACTAATGAAGTTGGTGAATTGTTAGATTGCGATCAATGGACAAATGCCATGAGACGCCAAGTGGAAGCCAATGCCAAGGCTACACAAATCCTACAGTGCGGCTTGTCCAAAGAAGAACTCAACTGCGTCGGCCCCTTCATCAGTGTGAAGGACTTATGGAACAAGCTCATCGAGCTACACGAAGGAACCGACGACGCTAAGGTATGTAAAAGGGATCTCTTGTTTAATAAATTGTACAACCTTAAGATGTAGGAACACGAGACCACCACCCAATTACATGCACGGATCCAAGATATTGTCAATAGTATACATTCGATCAAACAGAAGGTCAAAACTGGGACTTAATAAGGTACGCGCTTAACACTTTCCCTAGGACTACCTTGTGGGCATCCATGGTTGATGCCTACAAGGTCTCTAAGGACCTTTCTACGATTAGACTTGATGAAATGTTTTATTAATTTGAAATTCATGAACAGTCTAATTCGGCCCTCGCTGAGAAAAGTATTGCTTTATTTGTAGGACCGAAGAAGAAGCCCAAAAGCAAACCACCTCTGGAGGAAGAAGATGAGGATGAGTCAAAGTTAGACAATGAGATGGAGACCAAACTAGAAAATCTAGTTTGGAATATGATTAAAAGTAGAAGACAACCCATCAGTCAATTCAAGGAAGGTAAGTCTAAATCAAATTCCAACTATAGATGCTATGAGTGTAACAGATTAGGCCACATCAGGTCGAAATGTCCAAAGCTCAAGAACAAGGCACAAAAGTCCAAGAAAGCACTCAACGCTACATGGGAGGAGGAAGATAAGCTCAACAACCTCATCTTCATGGCCAAGCCTACCGAACCCGTGGAAGAGTCAAACCCGAGGAAGAGTCTAACTCCAAATCCGACGATGATGTTGGGATGTATACTAAAAGCCAAGCCTTTATATGAACATCTTCATTTTGAAATAAGAATCACATGATCATTGTTTACATTTTTGCATGTTGTCTGATACTTTACATTGTAGATAACATGGTGTGTGATGTTGCACAGAAGATCATGCTATCAGTTCCTTGTAGAGTATAAGTAGAGGCTCACAATAAAGATGGTTTTGGACAAACCATTGGCATGGTTGTAGTGTGATTTGGTATTGGTTTATCTTGACCATAGAATTACACTAGTACACATTGTGTGTATTGAGCAGGACAGATTTAGAGGTGATTTAATTTATACTAACAATATAATTGAATTAGACCTTATATATTATGATGTACATGCTCTTAATCCCGATATAATAACGGGCACATGTACTTAGTATTTATTTCTTTGATTTACCAATGGGTAAGATTTATGTGTTAAATCGATAGGCCTGGTAAGTTGGGAAATAATATTATTTACATGGTGTGTCATTGATTATAAGAGGAAACCGTGTCCTATATACTATGATGATGATGTCCCCTTGAGGAGCTCATAAGATTCATCATGTAAATCCTGCAGGTGGACTTGGTTCAACATGATGATAAGGATGAGTGGTACTACTCATGAAGTTAGATATTAATTAATTAAATTTTCAGTAATTTAATTAATTAATAGACATTCGATATCTTAAACACGGGGAGATATTTTGTACAAATAATATGTAGAGCCCATATTTAATTATGGGGGTTAGTGAGGTAGATCAATGATAATCCTCTAGTGGAATGGATCATCATTAATAGATCGGGTTTTATGTGGTTCAGATCCATTGGGTGGCCAAGATCCAACTCCTCCTCATGTTACCTATTGTAGACTATTATAAATACCTCATGAAGCCTATATCTATATAAGGGTTGGAGAGGCTTGGGCGGCAATATAAGTTCTTCTAGGGTTTTTGGAGTTGGCGTTGGAGGCTTGGGCGGCAAGGAATAGAAGGTGTGCTAGGGTTTTGGTTGGTTCACCTCTTCTTGGACGGCGGCAACAAGATAAGGAAGCTAGAGTTTTTCCTTCCTTTCCCACTCTTGGCCGGGGCCACCCTCTTCCTTCTCCATTGATGGCACTTCCCTTTCCTTCTCCAAGGGCTGGCGGCAACAAAGGTAAGGGTTCCTCCTTCCTTTGTCTTGGCCAGCACACCCTCTCCCTCTCCTTAGGGCTGGCAGACACCAAGCTTGGTGGTTGGTAGTCAGCACAAGCAAGGAGAAGAAGGGAGCTTTTATTCTTTTCTTGTTCGGAATGAGTAAGGAAGGGAAGACGCGATATAGGAGGCTTCGACTCTTGGAAGATCGTCACCCACACGACGTCCTAGAGGAGGATAGAAATACAATAGAAGATCAAGAGGTAAAACAAGAGGTATAATCTTGTTTAGTTTTGATTCTAGTTCTTTTGTATTTTGTATGTTATTGATTAACATGGACCCCGATGATAAACACAAAAACCGGCGATCCATTCATCATCTATTCCGCAGCTAGTCGAGGAAAAGAGTTAGGTTGCTTGAACAACAAGTTTGTTCAAGTGACTACTCAAATCGAATAGCACGATGATGGATTGGTTGCTTGGGTAATCCATCTCCGTCCGGATTAGTTTTAGTTGATAAAATTTTAATACGGAGATGTGTGATAGGATCGCCATGCACAAGCGACCGAAGCGAGAAGTAATTCCCTTCAAGTTGTATTAGAGCCACGATTTCCAATTTCGTGTGTTTGGATTTGGTTACTTTCATGCATTTATCATATATTATATATGTCGGATAATAGTAGAATGTGCGTAGGCTAACTTTTTATTTGCAGGCATAAGATCCAACTATTATGGCTATGTGGATGTATGTGATTGTGTGTGTGTGTGATTGTAACTAGTTATTTGAATCCTCGAGGTAGATGAGGCTAATTAATATTTAATTTTTGTAATTAAATATGGAACTATTTAGCCACTCATTTTAATTTACTTTTGATCTAGTTATGTTGTACACTCCTTCGTGGAGTATAGGATCGCTGAATGTAAATTAAAATAGTTTATCTCGGCTCGGATCCTTTTGTGGCTTGCACATGGTAAAGGGAGGAGCGGATGAGGTGGTGACACGACGGGAAGCATATTGGAAAACAAAAGCCATAATAGTTGGAAAGTTTTTTTTTTCATATTTATTGCTTATTGTTTGATATGCATGTTGTGTGAAAATTCCTCAATTTTAAATTACTAAGTGGGAGAGGGATATTTTTTAATTTCTTGCGACCTCCATTACAATTTGACATGTGATGCGAACAAACTTGTGCGTTGCCTCTGAGTGCCTTCCTCCATATCGGATGAGTTTATTTTGCGGATCACTAGGTCAAATATGTTTATAAGAAATTGTTTAGGAGCATGTATACTTCCCCATTAGAAGGCACATAATCCGAGATAATTGTCTTAGTATCGGGTAATGGTAAACACTTAGATGCAAATAAAAGTATCCTCCCCATCAGAGTCACTGCTTTTATTTGTAAGGCCAAAGAGGAACCAACTATTAATTTTATTTATCAAAAAGTAAGGTTGACAGGATAATAAAATTAATGGATAAAACCTCCTATTACAAATGAAGAATTCATATACATCCACACTATCGTGGCATATGATATTCTCGGTATTTTGAGGTGTTGGTTGATTTTAAAATTTTATTGTTTGAGGAATCAATAGATTTTGAAATCTAATGTTTTGATCACTGTGATTCTTAGGTTTTTCAAAATGACTTTCAACCCACTTGCTATGATTCTGAAAGAAAACAAACTTATTGGACCTAACTATGTTGATTGGAAAAGGAATCTGGACATTGTCTTAACTGCTGAGGAGTATAAATATTTACTCTTCAAAGAGTGTCCTCCTAAGCCTATGGATGATTCTGGTGAAAAGGAGAAAGAGAGTTATGAGAAGTGGATCAAGGCCGATGAGATAGCGTGGTGTTACATTTTGGCTTCTATGTCAAATGTATTGCAACATCAGCATCTGGCCATGACTACTGCCTATGACATGATGCTCAATCTCAAAGAACTTTTCGGACACCAGAATCGGGCTGCTAGGTAGGAAGCTATGAGGAACTTGATGACGACCACCATGGTTGAAGGAACACCAGTGAGGGATCATGTTCTCAAGATGATGGCTCATTTGAATGAGCTGGAAGTCCTTGGAGCGGAGATCGATGGGGAAACCTAGGTCGATATCATTCTCCAATCTCTACCTAGGAGTTTTTAGCAGTTTCTTCTGAACTACAACATGAATAAAAGGTTGTATTCGTTGGTGGAGCTTCTGATAGAACTCCAAGCGACAGATAAACTTTTTCGTCAAAGTTCTCAGGCTTTGGTTGCTCAGAAGGTTTCTACTTCTAAGCCAAAAGACAAGAAGAAGAAGAAACAAGGTGTAGCAAAGATGGCGGTAGGACCTCAGGCATGAGTGAAGAAGCTGAAAGGCAAGTGCTTCACTTGCAAGCAGACTGGACATTGGAAGGCGGACTGTCCCAACCGGAAATAGAACAATGGTATATCTTTTAGTTTAGTCGTTAAAACATGTTTAGTGGTGTTATCTACTGGTACCTGATGTGTAGATACGGGAGCCACTGATCATGTCTGCAACTCTTTGCAAGGGTTCTGGGAAACCAGATGACTAGCTGAGGAAGAGATTACCGTTTACATGGGCAATGTTATGAAGGTGGCGGCTATTGTAGTGGGAGATGTTTATTTATCTTTTGATAGAAATAAAACTTTGGTTCTGAGAAATTGCCTTTATGTACCTTCATTTAGAAAGAATTTGATTTTAGTTTCTAAATTATTTTTGGATGGATATTCTATTTCTTTTAATGATAGAGTTGTTATAAAAAGGAATAGGGAGATTATCTGTTCTAGTGCATTGGTATGAAATTTATACACTCTTGAACCAAAAACTCCCACAATGCAAATAGAAATAAATAACTCATCTTCTAAATCTAATAAGAGAAAAGAACCTTCAAAAAAGAACCAAACATATCTTTGGCATCTAAGGTGAGGTCATATTAACCTGAGTAGAATTCAAAGGTTGATAGCTGATGGACCTTTGGGTTCATTAGTAGTGGAAGATTTCCCAACCTGCGAATCTTGCTTGGACGGTAAAATGATCAAGAGGCCTTTTAAGGCCAAGGGGTATAAAGCCAAAGATGTGTTGGAATTTGTTCATTCTGATTTGTGTGGTCCTATGTCTATCTAGGCTAGAGGTAGTTTTGAATATTTCGTCTCTTTTATAGATGATTATTCAAGATATGGATATATTTACTTGATGCGCCACAAGTCTGAATGCTTTGACAGGTTCAAAGAATTCAAGGTTGATGTGGAGAAATGTCAAGGTAAAAGTATCAAGACACTACGATCTGATCATGGTGGTGAGTACCTCTTGGGAGATTTTAGGAGTTACTTATCAGAGGCTGGGATTCAATCCCAACTGTCTACACTTGGTACACCCCAGCAGAATGGTGTGGCGGAGTGAAGGAATATGACTCTTATGGAGATGGCTAGATCGATGATGAGTTATTCTTAGTTACCATATTCGTTCTGGGGGTATGCTCTAGATACGACAGTATATATTCTAAACTTAGTACCATCTAAATCAATACTTTCTACTCCCACAGAATTGTGGACTGGGCAAAAGCCAAGTCTGAGACATATTCGGATTTGGGGGTAGTCCAGCATATGTGCTGAAGGGAGAAGCTGGTAAGTTGAAATCTCATACAGATGTGTGTCTGTTCGTAGGCTATCCTAGAGGAACGAAAACTGGTTTGTTCTATAGTTCTAGAGATCAAAGGGTGATCGTTAGCACGAATGCCCAATTTTTAGAGGAATACTATGTGATGAACCACAAGCCCATGAGCAAGATTGTTTAGAAGGAATTAAGAGGGGAAGTCACTACTTCAGTACCAATGGTACAAGAGGACATACCACAAATGACTGCACCGCACATCATAGAGGATACACAAGTGATACCTCATCGTAGTGGGAGGGTTGTTAGACAACCTGACAGATTTATGTTCTTCAGAGAATCTTCTGATTTGGTCCCTGGCGAACATGAACCTGATCCCTGGACATATGACGAGGCAATCCAAGATAAAGATGCAGTATCTTTGCAAAGGGCGATGAATTCTGAGATAGAATCTATAGATTCAAATCAAGACTGGGAGCTAGTAGAACCACTCAATGGTGTAAAAGTCATTGGATGCAAGTGGATCTATAAAAGAAAGAGAAGATCAGACGGGAAGGTAGAGACCTTCAAAGCAAGGCTTGTTGCGAAAGGGTATACTCAGAAAGAGGGTATCGATTATTAGGAGACCTTTTCACCGGTAGACATGCTTAAGTCTATCCGGATTCTCTTATCAATTGTTGCTCATATGGATTTTGAGGTTTATAAGATGGATGTCAAGACAACTTTTTTTAATGGAAGTCTTGAAGAAAATATCTATATGGAGCAACCAGAGGGATTCAATGCAAAGGGCAAAGAGAATCTTGTGTGCAAGCTTAATCGGTCTATTTATGGATTGAAGCAAGCTTCGAGATCTTGGAACATCCACTTTGATGAGGTAATCCAGTCATATGGATTTATTCAAAGTCTGGATGAGTCTTGTGTATACAAGAGATGTTATGGAAACGTAGTGGTATTTCTTGTACAATACGTAGATGACATTTTGCTCATTGGCAACAATGTCAAAGTGTTATCAGACGTAAGGGTATGGTTGTCCAAATAATTTGATATGAAGGACTTGGGAGAAGGGGGACACATCCTTGGGATCAAGGTTATAAGGGATCGCAAGAAAAGGATGTTGTGCTTATCTCAAGCTTCATACATAGACACTATGTTAGCTCGTTTTAGCATGTAGAACTCCAAGAAAGGTTTTCTACCTTTTCAGCATAGAGTACCTTTATCTAAAGAGATGTGTCCTAGAACATCAAAGGAGATAGAGGAGATGAAGGTGGTTCCTTATGCTTCGGAGGTAGGAAGCCTCATGTATGCTATGTTATGTACGAGACCGGATATCTTCTTTGTCGTGGGCATGGTTAGTAGATATCAGAGTAATCCAGGATAGGGCCATTGGACTACGGTAAAGCATATATTGAAATACCTGAGAAGGACTAGGGATTATATGTTGGTATACCAGACAGATCAATTACTCTCTGTGGGTTACGCAAATTCTGACTTCCAATAAAATAGGGACAACAGTAAGTCTACCTCAGGTTTTGTGTTTACTTTGGGAGGTGGAGCCATTGTATGGAGGAGTGCCAAGCAGAAATGCATGGCGGACTCCACCATGGAAGTTGAGCATGTGGCAGCCTCTGAGGCAGCCAAAGAAGTTGTATGGTTCAGGAACATCTTGATGGACTTAGTTGTATTCCTGGTTTGCCCAGAACTATCATAATTAATTGTGATAACAGTGGGGCAGTTGCAAACACGAAGGAACTACGAGCTCATAAGGCAAGTAAACACATAGAGCGCAAGTACCACCTGATACGAGAGATCGTAAAGTGAGGAGAAGTTACTGTGGCCAAGATTGCATCGGAAGATAACCTGGCAGATCCTTTCACTAAGGCCCTTCCAGCGAGAGCTTTTGATCGGCATTTGGAGGGAATGAGAATCAAATGTATGGCAGTTTGATGGCATCATAGTCTTTTAGTATAAGTGGGAGATTGTTGGGATGTATATTGAAAGCCTAGCCATTATATGAACATCTTCATTTTGAAATAAGAATCACATTATCATTGTTTACATTTTTGCATTTTGTCTAATACTTTACATTGTAGATAACATGGTGTGTGGTGTCACATAGAAGATCATGTTATTAGTTCCTTGTAGAGTATAAGTAGAGGCTCACAACCAAAATGGTTTTGGATAAACAATTGGCATGGTTGTAGTGTGATTTGGTATTGGTTTATCTTGACCATAGAATTATACTAGTACACTTTGTGTGTATTGGGCATGACCGATTTAGAGGTGATTCAATTTATACTGACTATATAATTGAATCGGACCTCAGATATTATGATATGCATGCTCTTAATCTCGATATAATAACGAGCACATGTACTTAGTATTATTTCTTTGATTTACAAATAGGTGAGATTTATGTGTTAAATCGATAGGCCTGGTAAATTGGGAAATAATATTATTTACATGGTGTGTCGTTGATTATAGGAGGAAACCATGTCCTATATACTAGGATGATGATGTCCCCTTGAAGAGCTCATAAGGTTCATCATGTAAATCCTGCAGGTGGACATGGTCCAACATGATAATAAGGATGAGTGGTACAACTCATGGAGTTAGATATTAATTAATTAAATTGTCAGTAATTTAATTATTTAATGGACATTCGATATCTTAAACACGGAGAGATATTTTGTACAAATAATATGGGGAGCCCATATTTAATTATGGGGATTGGTGAGGTAGATCAATGATAATCCTCTAGTGGAATAGATCATCATTAATGGATCGAGTTTTATGTGGTTCGGATCCATTGGGTGGCCAAGATCCAACTCCTCCTCATGGTCCCTATTGTAGCCTATTATAAATACCTCGTGAAGACTAGATCTATATAAGGGTTGGAGAGGCTTGGGCGGCAACATAAGTTCTTCTAGGGTTTTTGGAGTTGGCGTTGGAGGCTTGGGCGGCAAGGAATAGAAGAGGTGTGCTAGGTCTTGGGGAATTTAGGCCGCTAGAGGGGGGGTGAATAGCATTTGACCGTTCGTAGATGGAATTCGATCGCGTGCTCGTGTCTACAAGTTTCGTTAGCACAGTGGAATATATATAATAAAAATAACGAAACACAATCACAAAAACAATAACACGAAGATTTAACGTGGTTCGGAACCACACGGTTCCTACTCCACGGATCGAGCTCTAAAGAGCCCTAGCGATGCCAATGCAATCACTAACCACAAATACTCCTTCTCGACACAAGTCGGAGGTGGAGAAACCTCTTACAAACGTTTACAACAATAAACGAAAGAAATACAAGAAAATACAAATGAAATGTAAAGAACACTTTACGAAACTAGGGTTTGAGCGCTTTGCTTGTTGGTTGCTTGGATGAGGTTGAAGGGCCCTGAAATGCACCTGCAAATCGCCTTCAAATCGCCTCAAGAAAGCTCCCCAATAACTGATGATGAAATCCTCCATGAGCTCCCCTTTTTATCTTGCGTCGGGCTGAATTTCCGCCTATCAGTCGACTGCAATAAGTCCCCAGTCGACTGATGCCACTGTTGTCGTGAGACAACGGCTCAATCCACGTTGGACAAGTTCCAACGGGACTCTTAGCGATCGCCAACATTGCGCGATCGGCTAACGCCCAGAGCTAATCAAGCTGGCGGTCGGCTCACGGAGCATTTGTGCTCGACATTGGGTGCGATCGACTACTCCAATGAGCTGATCGACAGAGCATTTCGACTCTAAGCGGCGGTCGAACTCAAGTCGACTCACGGCAGTCGAACCAGCCATAATGCCAATCGACTGCCAACCTCAAAAATGAGGTTTTAACCCAAGTATGGTGCCCCCATACTTGCTAGACCACTCTTAGCCTAGACCTAAGCCTTCTAGCCACCTCCATCAGCCTCACGCATCTCGGATCCCTCCAAGTCATCCATGACTTGTTCATCCATCGCGCTAGCCTCTAGGTGCTTCCGTCGGCTATGTCATGCTAACGGTGTCTACACCGCCAAGGCACATTGGACTTACGCCGCAAAGACTCCGCTTGGACTTTACGCCGCCAACCATTGGACTTATGTTGCCAAGACTCCCGCTTGGACTTTACGCAGCCAATATCAAACCCCTTGGACTTCTCATGCCAAGACTCAAGCTTGGACTTTCCCTTGCCAACCCATGTTGGACTTTTACATTGCCAAGACCCATGGTTGGACTTTTCCCTTGCCAACCCATGTTGGACTTCTCAAATGCCAAGACCATGCTTGGACTTTCCCTTGCCAACCCATGTTGGACTTTTACATTGCCAAGACCCATGCTTGGACTTTTCATGTGCCAAGTGTCCCACTTGGACTTTTCATGCCAAGTACTCAAGACTTAGACTTTACCAAATGTCAAGTGTTCCACTTGGACTTTCCATGCCAAGTACACAAGACATGGACTTTCCCATGACAATTACATTGTCATATGTTTTTGTCGAAACATCAAAACATCACTCGAGTCAAACTCGAGTCCTGGTCAATCGTGACCTGGGCCGATTGCACCAACAATCTCCCCCTTTTTGATATTTGACAAAAACCAAAAAAATCATTTGAGTTAGACCACTAACTCAAATCTCTTACCAATTATCCCAAATTGGTAAACACTCTCCAAATGTTCTTTCCCAAACATTCTCCCCCTTTTTGACTAACATCAAAAAGGTTTTCTCTCCAAGGAGGTCAATGTCTCATGTCCCAATGAGATCTTACAATCTCCCCCTTGATCCAAAAATAAATACCTAGGATGTCTACCATCTTCCTAGTGATAATTCACATATCACTCAAGAGAGGTAATCCTATACTCTCTCCCAATTTCCAAATTGGGTATCAAAAACCCATCAATTTCCCAATTGATGATACTCTCCCAATAACTTTTCCTTTTCAAGGAGAAAAACACATCCATCATCCCAAGATGGATACCTCCCCCTAAAGGCTTGCTTCCCTTTGACCATCGCACCAACAATGTCCTTCGGAAGCCCCTAAGCCAATAGGAACTCTAAACCATCAAAATTAAGGTTCTAAGTTCAACATAGAACTTTCACTCACCCTAAATTTAATACTTTGACCTAACACAGTTCCTAATCCATATCCAATGAATTTTCACCCTTTATATTGCTTCCTAAAGCATATCCTAGGGTTAAGAGTGATTAGGAACCTTTTCCATAGCTGAACACGGGCTAAACAAATCTTGTTAACCCGAAATCAGACCTGGCAGTCGACTCTTGTTAAGATACTCGATCAGCCCAAAAGCGATCGTGATAGCTGAAATTTCCGAATTTCAGCTATCAGAATTGAGATTTGGAAAATCATAAGTAATTCTACGTAATTTGAAAAATCATAAAATTTGATACGCATATTACTTATAGTCATTAAAATGGGTGAAAAATATTTGAAAATTATTTTACTCATAAAATAGTGAGTTTGATACAAAACTCAAAACCATTGAAGTTTTCAATGTTTTGGCCCTATTTTGTATCAACTTCATCAATGGTGATTTCTATCAAAAGATAGACTTCACCAAGGTTTTCTAAATTGATTTTAAAATGTTTTCAAAACCTTATTTTGGATCATATTCCTTGGGCTCTATGTACATGACTTGTACACATGCTTTCCCAATGATCCACTAATCATATAAGATGAGTTTGAGTTCATCTAGATGCAAAACCTATGCACTTTGAACTTAACTCATATCCTAGCATCTCACATGTATCTAGGGTGTATAAATACACATACATGTCAATTGGATGTGAGATGTGGGTTTTGGTTCATTTAAAACTAGGGTTTCATGCATCATCTAAGGCAACCCTACTTGATTCCCTTATGAATGGGACTCCAAGTCATGCCATAGTCCTTAAATCAATTTCAATCGAAATTTTTCTTAAATACATGAATGATTATGGCATTAATGATGATATAAATAAGCATATGCTCATAATCATGATGTCATGGCATAAGATGAAATCTAAAAACACATGACATTTAAAATCTTAATCCTAAAACATGAACATGACATATAAAATGATTAAAAGTAAGCATGATGTCATGGCAAACAAAGCATGGCATATAAAATATATAGGTATAATAATACCTAAATTTTAATATTAATTGCCATTTGTTGGGATTAATCATATTTTGCCATATTAACCTAATCTCCCTAGTGTGCCAAAAACCCAAAATGGCACAATAACCTCTAAACCTAAATTGTGCCAATTTAATTGATTTTTCTTAATTTCAAAATTGCATTGACACATCCTAAAATCTTTTAGGATATTGATTTAAATCTATTTCCAAGGTAACCATAACCTTGAAAATATTCTAAAGTGCCACCTTTACCATGGTTGAGTTAGCTATCCATCCAATCAAGGTTGGCACACCCTAAACCCATCTAGCGTGAATCAATCACGCTCTTAGGAACCCAAAACCGATTTGAGCTCCTAGGGTTAATTAGGTATTCCTTAGGGATAACCTCCCTAGATACCTTCCTAATGACCCTCCTAGGCTTGTTAGCCTTGGTCATTTGGGTCTTACCTAGGTTGACTCTAGGGGTAACTCCCCTTGCAACCTTCTTAGTGGCCACCCTAGGTTTCCTAGAAACCCTAGCCACTAGGCACAACCTTTGGTCAACCTTAGGGATGACTTCCCTATTGACCTTGGTCTTCCTAGACCTAGTTTGTGTTCCATAGTCAAATGGGACACTATGATAAGCCACTTTAGGCTTAGGTTTGTGACTCAAACCTTGCTTGCCCTTTGTTGACTTTTGACTCTTAGGTCCTAGGTGTTGACTTTGACTTTTGGACCCTTGATTTTGACCACTAGACCCTTTAAATTGATTTTGTATCTTATTTAGGGTCTTTTCAAGTTTTTCAAGCCTTGACCTCAAGACTTGATTCTCTAATTCTAATTGCCCAATTGATTTTTGATTAAATTCTTGGGCATTGGACTTTCTAGGCATATGCCTAGTCCATTTAGGGTTTAGACCTAGGTGCTCTTGCACCTTTCTAATTGTCTCCCTAGGTAAAATTGATCTTGAGTTATTTGACCTAGGTTTGTCCTTAGGTAAATTGTTTTTAGGGACATTAGTCCCAAATTTCTCCCTATTATCTAAGTAGACATTCTTAGCTCCTAAGCAAAAATACTTGTTCCTATTAGCATGCTTTTCATAAATTGCAAGTGAATTGAAATCCCTAGCATGCTTTTGCTTGTAAATTGAAGAAGGAGCAAAATTAGAAGTTACCCTAGGGTTTGCCTTAGCTCCCCCTACATATGATGTTCCATTTTGAGTCTTCTTGTCCCCCTTCTTGCATTGACTCCGGAAATGTCCCGGTTGTCGGCACTTGAAGCAAATTACTTGTTCTTTGCTCTTTTACATTGAGGGACCGGCATCCTTGACCTTTGGAGTCGGTGGAGCTTTCCTATTCTTCTTTGGGCACTTGCTTTTATAGTGCCCAGTTTCCCTACACTCAAAACATATTATATGCATTTTATTATTAATACATATGTTTGAGTTACCTAGGTTAATGGAGACCGGAATTGGACTTTGGGCTTCTTCATCTTGATGTTCCGGTGTGGAAGTTATCTCCTCCCCCTCAATCCTTGAGGTGGATGCTTCTTCCACTTCCTCCACCTCCTTGGAGATTGATGGCCTCTCAACCTCCAATTCTTCACACTCTCCTCTTGCCCCGGATGTTGACTCTTCTTCAACTTCCGAATCCTCACTTGCTTGTGAGGAGGAGCTTGCTTCTTCAACCTCTTCCGATTGAACCGATGAGCATTCTACATCTTCTTCTTCTTCTTGGACCAGTTGAGGGTTTTCATGGAGCTTGGCCAAATCGCTCCATAGCTCCTTGGCATCCACATAGTCACCTAGACTACACAAGAGGTCATTAGGAATTAAATCAAAAATGAATTTGATTACCTTCTTTTTTTTCTCGAATTGTTGGAGTTGCTCCTCACTCCACTTCTTCTTCTTGAGAAACCCTCCCTTTGGTCCCTTAGGATATTCAAATCCTTCCATCAACGCGGACCACTCCTCAAGGTCTCTCATCATCAAAAAATCTTCAATTCTCGCCTTCCAAGAATTGAAACCTTCTCGTCCATAGAAGGAATAGGGAATTGGGGTGTTGATGTCACATCCCAATAGTTCTTCCATCTTCACCCTCTAGCCTCTTTGTCTTAGCTCCCGGCGGTTAGTCCGTAGAAGAGCCCCGGGCTCTAATACCACTTGTTGGGGAATTGAGGCCGCTAGAGGAGGGGTGAATAGCATTTGACCATTCATAGATGGAATTCGATCGCATGTTCGTGTCTACAAGTTTTGTTAGCACAGCGGAATATATATAATAACAATAACGAAACATAATCACAAACACAATAACATGAAGATTTAACGTGGTTCGGAACCACACGGTTCCTACTCCACGGATCGAGCTCTAAAGAGCCCTAGCGATGCCAATGCAATCACTAACCACAAATACTCCTTCTCGACACAAGTCGGAGGTGGAGAAACCTCTTACAAATGTTTACAACAATAAACGAAAGAAATACAAGGAAATACAAATGAAATGTAAAGAACACTTTACGAAACAAGGGTTTGAGCGCTTTGCTTGTTGGTTGCTTGGATGAGGTTGAAGGGCCCTGAAATGCACCTTCAAATCGCCTCAAGAAAGCTCCCCAAGAACTGATGATGAAATCCTCCACGAGCTCCCCTTTTTATCTTGCATCGGGCTGGATTTCCGCCTATCAGTCGACTGCAATAAGTCTTCAGTCGACTGATGCCACTGTTGTCGTGAGAAAATGACTCAATCCACGTCGGACAAGTTCCAACGGGACTCTTAGCGATGATCGTCAACATTGGCGATCGACTACGCCAGCCGATCGCTGGCGGCTATGGAGCGTTACGTGTTTCGACATTGGATCGGCAATGATCGCGACGGCGGACCGCTATCGACACTACCGATCGGCGCTTCCAATGAGCAATCGATTGACAAAGCATTTCCAGCTCTAAACTGGCAGTCGAACTCATGTCGACTCACGGCAGTCGAACCGGCCATAATGCCAGTCGACTATCAACCTCAAAAATGAGGTTTTAACCCATGTATGGTGCCCCCATACTTGCTAGACCACCCTTAGCCTAGACCCAAGCCTTCTAGCCACCTCCATCAGCCTCACGCATCTTGGATCCCTTCAAGACATCCATGACTTGTTCATCCATCGCGCTAGCCTCTAGGTGCTTCTGTCGGCTATGTCATGCTAACGGTGTCTACACCGCCAAGGCACATTGGACTTACGCCGCCAAGACTCCGCTTGGACTTTACGCCACCAACCATTGGACTTATGCTGCCAAGACTCCCGCTTGGACTTTACGCAGCCAATATCAAACCCCTTGGACTTCTCATGCCAAGACTCAAGCTTGGACTTTCCCTTGCCAACCCATGTTGGACTTTTACATTGCCAAGACCCATGCTTGGACTTTTCCCTTGCCAACCCATGTTGGACTTCTCAAATGCCAAGACCATGCTTGGACTTTCCCTTGCCAACCCATGTTGGACTTTTACATTGCCAAGACCCATGCTTGAACTTTTCATGTGCCAAGTGTCCCACTTGGACTTTTCATGCCAAGTACTCAAGACTTGGACTTTACCAAATGCCAAGTGTTCCACTTGGACTTTCCATGCCAAGTACACAAGACTTGGACTTACCCATGACAATTATATTGTCATATATTTTTGTCGAAACATCAAAAAATCAGTCAATTCAAACTCGAGTCCTGGTCAATCGTGACCTGGGCCGATTGCACCAACACTAGGGTTTTGGTTGGTTCACCTCTTCTTGGCTAGCGACAACAAGACAAGGAAGCCAGGGTTTTTCCTTTCTTTCCCACTCTTGGTCGGCGCCACCCTCTTTCTTCTCCATTGTCGGTGCCTCCCTTTCCTTCTCCAAGGGCCGACAGCAACAAAGGTAAGGTTCCTCCTTCCTTTGTCTTGGCCAGCACACCCTCTCCCTCTCCTTAGGGCCAACAGACACCAAGCTTGGTGATTGGTGGTCGGCGCAAGCAAGGAGAAGAAGGGAGATTTTGTTCTTCCCTTGTTCAGAGCGAGCAAGGAAGGGAAGACGCAATCTAGGAGGCTTCGACTCTTGGAAGATCGTCGCCCACACGATGTCCAAGAAAAGGATAGGAATACAATAGAAGATCAAGAGTTAAAACAAGAGGTATAATCTTGTTTTGTTTTGATTCTAATTCTTTTTGTATTTTGTATGTTATTGATTAACATGGACCCCGATTATAAACATAAAAATTGGTGATCCGTTCATCATCTATTCCGTGGCTAATCGAGGAAAAGAGTTAGGTTGCTTCAACAACAAGTTTGTTCAAGCGACTACTCAAATCTAATAGCACGATGATGGATCGGTTGCTTGGGTAATCCATCTCCGTCCGGATTAGTTTTAGTTGATAAAATTTTAATCCGGGGATGTGTGATAGGATCGCCATGCACAAGCAACCAAAGTGAGAAGAAATTCCCTTCAGATGAGTCTCTATTCAAGACAAGCCACGGATTTGTATCCGATTCAAAAGGTTCACTCAAGGTACATCAGTCTTTAATTGATACATTATATAATGCAATTAAATTTTTAACTAGAATGTTAGCTATGTCCGAGTCCAAGGTCAAGACCTTAGTTGAGAAGGTTAAACTCCTTAAACATGAGATCTTCTTAACCTTTTCGACTAGTCAAGTTCAAGAGGAGGACTCAATTCGAGTTGACAAACTCTAAGTTGAGAACTCACTTTTGAAAGGATAAGTCGAAGATCTTAGGCAAACGTTGGGAAGGTTTACTTTGGGATCCAAGGGACTTGACCTACTACTTGGATCGCAAAGGGCCATGTACAACAAGGCCATACTACAATTTAGATCAAACACGACTAACAAGTCATATATGTCAATCATAAACCATAAAAGAAAACAAGTCCAACCATGGGTCCCTAAGACCACTTTAATTTCACAAGTAGGATCTAACAAGTACTGGGTTCCCAAGGACCAAATCCACTATATGGAAAGACTGAATCGATTCAATGGTCTAGGGGGAGCCAGTACAAAATTTGTTTGTTCTATTCTTTGAAGTTAGACTTTGCATGCTTTGGTATTTTATTTTAATTTTTAGAATGGTTAGATAGGATGTATAACTAGTCAATTCTTGATAATATAGTACTAGGATGCGGCGAGATTATAGTATGTTAGAGAAACGAAGTCTCGTGTGTCCAAGTTAGATAAGGCGTATCTAGCTCAGTGCACTCGACTGAGTTGAACAAGCTGAAGCTACCTCGTCGTATCCTTTACTAGTTAGACCAAGAAGTAATCTTGAGTGACTCAAGTAATCGATTTCTTGAATTTGGCTTTGTCTAAAGAAGTGGTCGTTGTTCCGATCAAAGAAGGCCTTGTTAGTGCAATCAACCCGTGATATGGTTTTGATGTGTGTGACAAAGGGTTTAAGTTAGGATGATTGGATTTGATATGTGCGTTGGAGTCTTGCAGGACTTAGTAATTCGCACATGGAGCTTAGGCAAGTGTCACCACTCACAACCTCGTGCTTGAGTCGAAGAAGGAGCATTACAGAGTCGTGCGCTTGATCCTGCCGAGGGACCGCCGGATGAGATGACTTGAAGCGAAGCTAAGAAAGCATACTTCGAGGAAAAGAGATGCAAAGGAGTAATGCAGAGTCGTGCACCTGATGCTGCCAAGGGACGTGGCCACGAACGAAGAAAGCTTCGGCGATGGACTTCGAGTGAGATGAGAGAATGAGTGAATTGTAAGTAGCTCATTAGGTGAACTTGGTCGAATGGCTGAGTGTCGGAAGCTCGATCGCAAGGGTTGAGGTTTACCTGACCGTTGGAAGCTCAAACAGATGTTAAGTTTGAGTTTTACTCGGCACAAGTCGACTGCCATCTCATGGTCGTCGACTGCTCCAAGTCGATCAACAATCGACTGGTGTTAGCTATTGGATCAAGTCGACATCAGTCGACTGCTTAAGGAAAGCAGTCGACTGATCGCACTGTGCACGGGTACAGAAGCTAGTCGTGCTCGCAGGTCACTCCATTGGAAGTCAACATCAGTCGACTGATCATATGACTGTTGGAGAATCGACCATGGATCCCGTGAATCCAGTTTGGTAAGAAGTCGTTGGAGACAACATCAGTCAACTGATGAAAGCATCAGTCGACTAATAGTGCTCAACGGGAAGAATTGCTTCCTCTCTATAAAAAGAGAGGGTGGGGGCTTGTAGATGGTTAATCTTTATGCTAAAAACATTCTACTAAGTGCCCCACAAAGCTCAATCTCCTTCTTCTAGTTTTCTTTCATATTTATTGTAAAAGAAGGAGTGATCTCTTGTTGTTAAGGTTTACCTCCACCTTGCTTGGGCTAAAGGGAGAGACCAATAGTGGATTGGTTGCGGAGTGATTCACCGGAGACGAATCGGGTAGTGGATTAGCAGCAAGGCCATGAACCACGTTATATTCTCTTGTTAGCATTGTTTATCTTTTGTTTGTTTCTTAATTGTCTTTATTAGTATATTCCGCTTGCGCTAACGTTACTCGTAGATGAGCAATCAACGAACGACTACCATCGTCTACGATAAAGGCTATTCACCCCCCTCTAGCCGGCCACCATCGACCCTACAAGTGGTATCAGAGCAAGGCACTTGTCACCGGACTAACCGCCTCAACAAACACTACATCACGAGATGGATGGCTCTAATATTCATCCGTCGAAGTTCGAGGGGGAATTCTCTTGGTGGAAGAAACGAATGGAGGTATTTTTCGAAACCGACTTCGAAATTTTATTAATTATGGAAAACTGTTTCGAGATGCCTAGGGATGAAGAAGGAGAGCCATTGGAAAAATCAAGGTCGAGTAAGAGGCAAAGGGAGGAGTACTTGGTGAACTCAAAGGCAAAGCACCACCTCTACAATGTACTCCCTCAACAAGAAGTCAACCGAATAGGAGAATGTGCTAGTGCCAAGGAAATGTGGGAGAAACTCATAGAGATTCATGAAGGCACATCCGAGGCCAAGCTAGCAAGGAGAGATGTCCTTCGCTCCCAACTAACCAATATCAAACTCGAAAAGTGAGAGAAGGTAAAGTCTCTACATTCTAGGTTTAAAGAAATTTTAATCGGTTTGACAAGTGTAGGGGAGAAGCTTTCCAACCGGTGTTGGATCGATGCGGTTCGCTAGAGGGGGGGGGGGTGAATAGCGATAAAAACTTTTTCGTAATCGTTCGTTAAGGTACGAGTAAAACGCAGCGTAAAGATAACAATAAATAAATAAAAACACGAGGGTTTTTACTTGGTTCGTAGCCTACGGCTACTACTCCAAAGCCCTAGTGGTCCTTGACCACGCACGGAGGGCAAAATACTAACCAAACTCCTCCTCGTTGGAGATAGGAGTTAAACGAATACAAAACTCGATAAAGACTCAAGGTAGTGGGACACTCCCCCTCTCCTTGATATGATTTAAAGCTTTACTAAAAGAAATAAACTGAAATACAATTTAGAACTTTTTCAAGCGACTTTAAAGGTTGGAGGTAGCAGCTTTCGTCGTAGGGATGTCGGAGAGTCGAAGCGTATCGAAAGCACTTGGAAGCTTTTTAATTGATGAAAAACCCTAGGACAAGCCCTCCTTTTATAGCCTTTAAGCCCCTCATCGAATCGGTCTTCAACCAATAGGAATTCGGCACAAAACTCCTTGAAAAATGGTGATAAAGCTTGACTCCTCGAGGCTGATTTTTGACCACCGGTTGAACTGGCCGGTTGAACTGATGGCCAGGATTTTTGACTACAATGAAGAGTTAGCTCAAAATATAAGTGAATTCGACGGCCACTTGCCGTCCGATCTCAACATAGACCTTCCATGGGAAGTCTTGGGTCGGATCACGCTAAGGACGCCCCGCAAAAGGACACGACCTCACTTCACTTTACTCACTCGAGCTTACCTCGATACTTTACGTGTTGCTTTTGCTTTCGGCCTTCCACTCAATTCCTTCGGCTCCCTCCGAAGTCTCTTGAGTGTCGCCCGACCACCGCGGCTTCATCCGGGTGTCGCTAGCCTTCAGCTCCAGCGTTGAGGCTTTTCTGCACACTTGATTTAGCTCATGAGATAACAATATATGCTTAACTTTGTATCGTTTGCTATAATCAAAACTTAGGTGCCTACTGCACCAACAATCTCCCCCTTTTTAATTTATGGCAAACCCACATACAAAGTTAAGTAAATAGCAAGCATGAAGAGTAATAACCTGCATGAGAAACAAAAAATATGAAGATTAAGTTGGAGTAGTAAGGATTTTCTTCAAGTACTCCCCCTTGAGGAAACCTCCCCCTTGACCGAGGGTGAGTCTTGAAGAAAGACCTTAATCCTCCCCCTTGAGGGTTGCTTTAAGTAATTAACATTACTTAAAGTTGGCCTTAGTAAAACGTTTTAGTTAAGCCCTTTCTCCCCCTTAAGTAAAATATTAACGGTATAAAGCTTAAAAAATAAGTTTAAGTTAAGAATTCTTTGGCCTTTTGTTAAAAGTTAACTAAGTTTTAACTTTTGGTTTAAATATGAAGTAAGAGTTAAAAAATTTGACCCCTTAACTTTGGCCTTTTTCTCCCCCTTTTGCCGTATATCGAAAAGAGTAAGGGGTGTGTACAAAACAAAATAAGTGTTAAATTTAAAGTCCAAGCATGTTCCCCATTTTTTATAAAACAATATACTGAAAATAAGCTCATTTATAAAATGTTTGACTCATATTTGACTTGATTGATATGAAAGATCAACCAGTCCAGGTCAGAGTCGGTTAGTATGTATGATTATACTCTGTCGTTCATAGCGATGCACTAGCTCTACATCTGGAACCAGGAGTAAGGTCCTAACATCTCACGCCCATCTACGTGGCTAAGTACACAAACACATTAGTCCTATGTGTTGTGAGATGTACTGGCTCCTTAAATCTATAGGTGCATGATATCTAAGGTATGTCCTATGCTAGTTCCATAAAAATGAAAATTTTAAGAAATAGTAGTAAGAAAATATAATTTGCAAGTTCCTATTCTATTACGCACATGCCCAATTTTCGTCTTAATAGACTAAATTCGGCTTCGGGTAGGGGTTTAGTAAATAGGTCTGTCAAGTTAGACTTTGATTTGACGTATTCGAGTTGTATTGCTCCGTTGGCCACATGTTCTCGAATGAAATGGTGTTTGACCTCTATATGTTTGGTCCTAGAGTGACATATCGGATTCTTTGTAAGATTAATTGAACTAATGTTATCTACATGAAGTTTAGTATTCGTCAGTTGCGTATTGCTAGAGTAACGGTATTACTTCATCCAAAAGAGTGTGACACACTCACCCATCGTGATGTATTCGGCTTCGGTGGTAGATAAAGCAACATAGTGTTGTTTCCTACTGCACCAACTCACTAGACTCGAGCCGAGAAGTTGACAACAACCACTCGTGTTCTTTCTATCGAGCTTACTACCGGCATAATCCAAATCGGAGTAGCCGATTAGTTCGAACTCCGTAGATCTAGGGTACCAAATACCAACGTTAAGTGTACCCTTAAGATATCTAAGGATACGCTTAACTAGGGTTAGGTGAGACTCCTTAGCACAGGTTTGAAACCTGGCGCACATACTTACTGCGAATAGGATGTCGGGTCGACTCGCAGTTAAGTATAGGAGACTCCCTATTATGCTCCTATAGTATTTTAAGTCAATGGACTTACTTTCAGGGTCTTCTCCTATGTTAACATTAATCGCCATTGGGGTGTTTATTATCTTAGCGTCTTGTATTCCAAATCTTTTAATTAACTCCTTAGTGTATTTCTGTTGATATAGGTATATACCATCCTTAGTTTGTTTAATTTGTAGACCTAAAAAGAAACTTAACTCGCCTACCAAGTTGATTTCGAACTCACTTTCCATGAGTGAAACGAACTCGTTTAGTAAGGCTGAGTTAGAGGTTCCAAAAATTATATCGTCTACGTAAATTTGAGCTATGAATATTTCTTTGCCTAAGGTTTTTACGAAGAGAGTTGGGTCAACTAAGCCTTGGTTAAACCCTTTTGACTTAGGATGGATTGAAAGTCTCTCGTACCAAGCTAGAGGAGCTTGTTTAAGTCCATAGAGAGCTTTCTTAAGTTTTAGAACATGGTCGGGTTTATCTAGATTTTCGAATCCGGGGGGTTGGCTTGTTGGGATGTATACTGAAAGCCTAGCTCTTTTGTATGGACATCTTTATTTTGAAATAAGAATCACATGATCATTGTTTGCACGTTATATTTATATGTGTGCATATTGTCTAATATTTTACATTGTAGATAACATGGTGCCTGGGTGTGGCACAGAAGATCATGTTATCAGTCCCTTGTAGAATATAAGTAGAGGCTCACAACCAAGATGGTTTTGGACAAACCATTGGCATGGTTGTAGTGTAGCTTGGTATTGTTTTATCTTGAACATAGAGTTACACTAGTACACCTCGGTGTATTGAGCAGGACCGACATAGAGGTGATTCAATTTATTGCTGACTACATAATTGAATCGGACCTCGGATATTATGTTGTACATGCTCTTAATCCCGATATAATAACGGGCACATGTACTTAGTATTTATTTCTTTGATTTACCGGAGGGTGAGATTTAGATGGATTAAATCAATATGCCCGGTAAGTTGGGAAAAGATATTATTTACATGGTGTGCCGTTGATTATAGGAGGAAACCGTGTCCTATATATTAGGTTGATGATGTCCCCTTGAGGAGCTCATAAGGTTCATCATGTAAAACCTGCAGGTTGACTTAGTCAACATGATGATAAGGTTGAGTGGTACTACTCGAGGAATTAGATGTTAATTAATTGATGGTCAGTAAATCAATTAATTGACGGACATTCGATATCTTAAACACGGAGAGATAAATGTACAAATAATATATGGAGCCCATATTAATTTATGGGGGTTGGTGAGGTAGTTCGATGATGATCCTCTAGTGGAATGGAACATCATTGATGGATCAAGTTTGTGTGGTTCCGATCCATCGGGTGGCCAAGACCCAACTCCTCCTCATGGTCCCTATCGTCGCCTAATATAACCCTCATGAAGTCTAGATCAAATGATGGAAAACAAATCTCTAGATCCGACGGTTGGGATTAAATTCCTAGAACCGACGGTTGAGATTAAATCTCTAGATCCGACGGTTGGGATTATTTCCTAGAACCGACGGTTGAGATTAAATCTCTAAATCCGACGGTTGAGATTAAAACCCTAGAACCGACGGTGGAGATTAAACCAAGGCCTAAACCTAACTCTATATAAAAGGGAGAGGAAAGGTTGGATAAGGTGGGCGGCAAGAAAATTGGGAATTAGTTCCTATATTTTTGGCTACCTCATCAATAACCAATTTTCTCCTAAGTTCTATATAAGGGAGCATGGGTTGGGCGGCAACTAAGTTTTTTGGATGGTTCATGATGGATGCTAAGGAAATTAGGGTTTTGCCTAGCATTACTTGGGCGGC
Organism: Wurfbainia villosa; assembly: GCA_025175895.1. Lineage (NCBI taxonomy): Eukaryota > Viridiplantae > Streptophyta > Magnoliopsida > Zingiberales > Zingiberaceae > Wurfbainia > Wurfbainia villosa. The sequence continues at coordinate 25,877,358 of CM046000.1, read as the reverse complement.
AAGCAACCTCAAGGAGGAAACCCTAATTAGGGTTTTGGTTCCTTAGGTTGGGCGGCCAAGGTGGTGGAGCTAGAGGGGGCGGCAACCTATGGATGAGCTTGTCTTCTTCCTTGGAGGTGGCTAGCTCCTAGATCTCTCCTCTCCACCATGCTTAGGCGGCAAGAAACCTATGGAGGAAACCCTAATTAGATTAGGGTTTGGCTCTTTGGATTAGGCGGCTAGGTTTGGAAGTTATGGTTGGGCGGCAACTATAGGGGAAGGGCTCATCTTCTTCCTTCTAAGGGTTGGCCAGCCACTACCTTCTCTTCCTCTACCTTGGGCGGTAAGAAATCCAAAGGAAGCTTGGTTGGGCGGCTAGGGTTTGGAAGGTAAGGTAGGTGGCAACTATAGGGGAAGTGTTCTTCTTCTTCCTAGGGTGTTGGCCGGTTCCTATCCTTTTTCCTATACCTTTGGTGGTGCCCAACCTATTCCTCTTTTCCCTTTGTTTTCCTCTTGGCCGGCGGCACTAGGAGCTAGGGTTTGTCCCTAGTTCGGTTGCTTGGTTGTTTCCATTATGTTCTCTCTATTCTTGGGGCCGGCGGCATCAATCCTTTGTGGATTGGTGGTTGGCTCAAGCAAGAAGGGAAAGAGAGTTCTTCATTCTTTGGATTGAAGAAGATCTAAGAAGCTTCAACTTGTGGAGGATCTTCGCCCACACGAAGTCTACAAGGAGGTTAGGACATACGATAGAAGATCAAGAGGTATAAAAGTTTTATAACTTTAATTTCAGATCTGAGCATGTTCTTATATATGATGATTATACATGTGTGTATATGAATATATATTGTATAATCATGGACCCCGAATAAGAAACACAAAAACCGGCGATCCGTCCGTCGTCTCTTCCGCGGCTAACCGACTAGAAGAGTTGTGTTGCTTGAACAACTAGTTTGTTCAAGCGATCGCTCGAGTTGTTAGCACGACGACGAATTGGTTGTGCTTAGGAAACTCATCCCACCCGGATTAGTTTTCATTAGTGAAAATTTTAATCCGGGGACATGGGAGCCTATGAGCATTCCGAGAAATAGCACGGTTGCCAACAATTGGTATCAGAGCCATGGTTTCCGGTTTTGTGTGTTTTTGGATTCGGTTACTTTCCTGCACATATCATATATTTTGTATGCCGGATAATAGTAGGATGTGCGTAGGCTAACTTTTTGGTTGCAGGCATAAGATCCGACTATTATGGCTATATGTGTGTATGTGATTGTTTGTGTATGATTGTATATTATTTGAATCCTCGGGGTTGACGAGGCTAGATTAGTATTTAATTTTTGTAATTAAATACGGCATTGTTTAGCCACTCTTTATTTTATTTTACTTTCGATCTAGATTTCATGTACACTCCCTCGTGGAGTATAGGATCGATGGATGTAAAATAAAATAGGTTTTATTCTCGGCTCGGATCTCCGGATGGCTCGTACATGGCATAGGAGGAGCGGACAAGGTGGCGGCACGACGGGATGCGTATTGGAGAACAATGCCATAATAGTTGGAAAAAAATTCTGTTTTTTTCCATATTTATTGCTGATTTGTTTTATATGCATGTTGTGTGTGCTTGAAAATTCCTCATTTTCAATTTACTAAGTGGGAGAGGGACATTTTAATTAATTCCCACGGCCTCCATTACAATTTGACGTGTGATGCAAACAAACTTGTGTGTTGGCTCTGAGTGCCTTCCTCCCCGAGGACGGGTTTGTTTGCGGATCACTAGGTCAAATAATGGTTATAGGAAATTATCTAGGAGCGTGTGTACTTCCACAGAGGTAAGGCACATAATCCAAAATAATTCCCTTAGTATCGTGTAATGGTGCACACTTAGATGCAAATAAAAGTATCCTCCCCATAGGAGTCACTGCTTTTATTTGTAGGGCCAAAGAGGAACCAACTATTAATTTTATTTGTCAAAAAGTAAGGTTGACAAGATAATAAAATTAATGGGTAAAACCTCCTCTTACAAATGAAGAATTCGTATACGTCCACACAGAGTGGCATGCGAAATTCTCGGTGTTTTGAGGTGTTGGTTGATTTCGGAATTTTATTGTTTTGAGGAATCAATAATATTTGAAATCTAAAGTTTTGATCATTGTGATTCTTAGGATTTTCAAAATGACTTTCAGTCCACTTATTGTGATACTAAAGGAAATAAACTTACTGTACCCAAATAATGTTGATTGGAAAAGAATCTAGATGTTGTCTTATTTGCTAAGAAGTACAAGTATACACTCTTCAAAGAGTGTCCTCAAGCCATGGTTGCTCAAAAGGTTTCTACTTCTAAGTAAAGGCAAGAAGAAGGAGAAACAAGGTGGAGCAAAGGTGGTGGAGGATCTCGGAGGAGTGAAGAAGCCGAAAGGCAAGTACTTCACTTACTAGCAGATCGGACATAAGAAGGAGGATTGTCCTAATCCAAGCAAGAGCAAAGTATATCTTTTGGTCTAGTCGCTGAAACATGGTTAGCGTGTTATCTACCGCAAGACCGGTGTGTAGATACGAGAGCCACTAATCATGTCCGCAATGCTTTGCAGGGTTCCAGAAACCCGACGACTAGCTAAAGGATATTACAATTTACTTGGGCAATGCCATGAAGATGGCCTATTGTAAAGGGGAGATATTTTATTTATCTTTTGAGAAAATAAAGTTTTTGGTTCTTAAGAATTTTCTTTATGTATCTTTATTTAGAAAGAATTGTTTCGGTTTCTAAATTATGGATGGATAATTTATTCCTTTTAATGATGATTTGTTATGAAAGGAATAGGATATTATCTATTCAGTACATAGAAAGGAAATTAATAATTTGAACCACAAGCTCCCACGATGCAAATTGAAGTTAAATAACTCATCTTCTAATTCGATAAGAGAAAAGAACCTTCAAGATGAACCAAACATATCTTTGGGATCTTAGGTCATATTAACCTGCGTAATTCAAAGGTTGAAAGCCGATGGACCTTTGGGTTACATTAGTAGTGGAGGATCTCTGACCTGCGAATCTTGCTTGGAGGGTAAGATGACCAAGAGGCCTTTCAAGGCCAAGGGGTATAGATCCAAAGATGTGTTGGAATTGGTTCATTCTGATTCGTATGGTCCTATGTCTATCCAGGCAAGAGGTAGTTTTGAATATTTCATCTTTTTCATAGACAATTATTCAAGATGACACTACGATTTGATCGTAGTGGTGAATACCTCTTGGGAGAGTTTAGGAATTACTTATCAGAGGCTGGGATTCAATCCCAATTGTCTGCACCTGGCACACCCCAGCAGAATGGTGTAGCGTAGCGAAGGAAGAGGACTCTTATGGAGATGGTTAGAACGATGATGAGTTATTCTGACTTGCAGTTCGTTACGAGGATATACTCTAGATACGACGGTGTACATTCTGAACTTGGTTCCATCTAAATTAGTGCCTTCTAATCCCACAGAGTTGTGGACCGGGCGAAAGCCTAGTCTAAGACATATTCGGATATGGGAGTCCAGCACATGTGCTGAAGGCAGATACTGGTAAGTTGGAACCTCGTACAGAAGTATGCATGTTCGTTGGCTATCCCAAGGAGACGAAGGGTGGTTTGTTTTATAGTCCTAGAGATCAGAGGGTGATCGTTAGTACGAATGCCAGATTTCTAGAGGAGGACTATGTGATGAACCACAAGCCCACGAGTAGGATTGTTCTTGAGGAGTTGATAGGGGAAGTCCCGACTTCAGTACCACCAGTACAAGAGGATATACCACATGTCACTGCACCGCGTGTCACACAGGATACACAGGTGATACCTCGTCGTAGTGGGAGGGTTGTGAGACAGCCTGATAGATTCATGTTCTTGGGAGAATCTTCCGATTTGGTCCCTGGCGAACATGAACCTGATCCCTGGACATATGACGAGGCAATCCAAGATATAAATGCAGCATCTTTGCAAAGTGCAATGAATACTGAGATTGAATCTATGGATTCAAATCGGTCAGGAGCTCTATGCATAGCGGCTCATATGAATTTATGAGGTGTGGCGGATGGATGTCAAGACAGCTTTCCTTAGTGGAAGTCTTGAGGAATCCATCTATATGAAGCAACCAGAGGGATTCATTGCTAAGGGCAAAGAGCATCTTGTATGTAAGCTTAATCGGTCCATTTATGGATTGAAGCAAGCTTCGAGGTCTTGGAACATCCGCTTTGAGGAGGTAAATCCAGTCTTATGGATTTATTCAAAGTTCGGATGAGTCTTGTGTATACAAGAGATGTGACGGAAACATAGTGGTATTTTTGTACTATATGTAGATGACATTTTGGTGGTTGGCGACAACATCGAAGTGTTATCGAGGCGTAAGAGTATGGTTGTCAATGAGTTTGATATGAAGGACTTGGGAGAGGTGAGACACATCCTTGGGATCGAGGATCCTTTGGAAAGGATGTTGTACTTATCCCAAGCTTCATACATAGGCACGATTATGGATCATCTTAGCATGCAAAACTCCAAGAAAGGTTTTCTACCTTTCAGGCATGGAGTCCCTTTATCTAAGGAGATGTGTCCTAGATCATCTGAGGAGATAGAGGAGATGAAGGCGGTTCTTTATGCTTCGGCAGTAGGAAGCCTCATGTATATGATGCTATGTATGAGACCCGATATCTGCTTTGCCATAGGCATGGTCAGTGGAATGTCGAGTAATCGAGGGACGAGGACATTGGGTCAGTAAAGCATATATTGTAGTGCGAGAAGGACTAGGGATTATATGCTAGTTCTGCGGACCAATTACTCCTGTGGGTTACATAGATTCGATTTCCAATCGATAGGGATAGATAAGTCTACCTCAGGTTTTGTGTTTACTTTTGGAGGTGGAGCCATAGTATGGAAGAGTGTCAAGTAGAAATGCGTGGTGGACTCTACCATGGAAGCTGAGTGTATGGCAGCCTCTTAGGTGGCCAAAGAAGCTGTATGGCTCAGGAACTTCCTGATGGACTTGGATGTGATTCTTGGTTTGCCCAGAACTATCACAATTTATTGTGATAATAATGGTGCAGTTGCAAACTCGAAGGAACCACGAGCCCATAAGGCTAGTAAACACATAGAGTGCAAGTACCACCTGATACAAGAAATCGTAAAGGAGGTAGAAGTAAGCTGTCGCCTAGATTGCATCAGAGGATGACCTGGTAGACCCTTTCACTAAGCCCCTTCTAGCGAGAGCTTTGATAGGCAGTGGAGGAAGGGAATCGGATGTATGGCGATAATGATGACATAGTCTTTTAGTATAAGTGGGAGATTGTTGGGATGTATCGAAAGCCTAGCTCTTTTGTATGGACATCTTTATTTTGAAATAAGAATCACATGATCATTGTTTTACGTTATATTTATATGTGTGCATATTGTCTAATATTTTACATTGTAGATAACATGGTGCACTTGGTGTGTACGAAGATCATGTTATCAGTCCCTTGTAGAATATAAGTAGAGGCTCACAACCAAGATGGTTTTGGACAAACCATTGGCATGGTTGTAGTGTAGCTTGGTATTGTTTTATCTTGAACATAGAGTTACACTAGTACACCTCGGTGTATTGGCAGACCGACATAGAGGTGATTCAATTTATTCTTGACTACATAATTGAATCGGACCTCGGATATTATGTTGTACATGCTCTTAATCCCGATATAATAACGGGCACATGTACTTAGTATTTATTTCTTTGATTTACCAAAGGGTGAGATTTCTATGGATTAAATCAATATGCATTAAGTTGGGAAGTGATATTATTTACATGGTGTGGTTGATTATAGGAGGAATCCGTGTCCTATATATTAGGTTGATGATGTCCCCTTGAGGAGCTCATAAGGTTCATCATGTAAACCCTGCAGGTTGACTTAGTCAACATGATGATAAGGTTGAGTGGTACTACTCGAGGAGTTAGATGTTAATTAATTGATGGTCAGTAAATCAATTAATTGACGGACATTCGATATCTTAAACACGGGGAGATGGATGTACAAATAATGTATGGAGCCCATATTAATTTATGGGGGTTGGTGAGGTAGTTCGATGATGATCCTCTAGTGGAATGGAACATCATTGATGGATCAAGTTTGTGTGGTTCCGATCCATCGGGTGGCCAAGACCCAACTCCTCCTCATGGTCCCTATCGTAGCCTTATATAAACCTCATGAAGTCTAGATCAAATGATGGAAAACAAATCTCTAGATCCGACGGTTAGGATTGAATCCCTAGAACCGACGGTGGAGATTAGATCTCTAGATCCGACGGTTGGGATTAAATTCCTAGAACCACGGTTGAGATTAAATCTCTAGATCCGACGGTTGGAATTAAATTCCTAGAACCGGCGGTTGAGATTAAATCTCTAGATCCGACGGTTGGGATTATTTCCTAGAACCGCGGTTGAGATTAAATCTCTAAATCCGGAGTTGAGATTAAAACCCTAGAACCGACGGTGGAGATTAAACCAAGGCCTAAACCTAACTCTATATAAAGGGAGAGGAAAGGTTGGATAAGGTGGTAGCAAGAAAATTGGGAATTAGTTCCTATATTTTTGGCTACCTCATCAATAACCAATTTTCTCCTAAGTTCTATATAAGGGAGCATGGGTTGGCGGCAACTAAGTTTTATGGATGGTTCATGATGGATGCTAAGGAAATTAGGGTTTTGCCTAGCATTACTTGGGCGGCAAGCAACCTCAAGGAGGAAACCTAATTAGGGTTTTGGTTCCTTAGGTTGGCGGCCAAGGTGGTGGAGCTAGAGGCGGCAACCTATGGATGAGCTTGTCTTCTTCCTTGGAGGTGGCTAGCTCCTAGATCTCTCCTCTCCACCATGCTTAGGCGGCAAGAAACCTATGGAGGAAACCCTAATTAGATTAGGGTTTGGCTCTTTGGATTAGGCGGCTAGGTTTGGAAGTTATGGTTGGCGGCAACTATAGGGGAAGGGCTCATCTTCTTCCTTCTAAGGGTTGGCCGGCCACTACCTTCTCTTCCTCTACCTTGGGTGGCAAGAAATCCAAAGGAAGCTTGGTTGGGCGGCTAGGGTTTGGAAGGTAAGGTAGGTGGCAACTATAGGGGAAGTGTTCTTCTTCTTCCTAGGGTGTTGGCCGGTTCCTATCCTTTTTCCTATACCTTTGGTGGTGCCCAACCTATTCCTCTTTTCCCTTTGTTTTCCTCTTGGCCGGCGGCACTAGGAGCTAGGGTTTGTCCCTAGTTCGGTTGCTTGGTTGTTTCCATTATGTTCTCTCTATTCTTGGGGCCGGCGGCATCAATCCTTTGTGGATTGGTGGTTGGCTCAAGCAAGAAGGGAAAGAGAGTTCTTCATTCTTTGGATTGAAGAAGATCTAAGAAGCTTCAACTTGTGGAGGATCTTCGCCCACACGAAGTCTACAAGGAGGTTAGGACATACGATAGAAGATCAAGAGGTATAAAAGTTTTATAACTTTAATTTCAGATCTGAGCATGTTCTTATATATGATGATTATACATGTGTGTATATGAATATATATTGTATAATCATGGACCCCGAAGACAAACACAAAAACCGGCGATCCGTCCGTCATCTCTTCCGCGGCTAACCGATTGGAAGAGTTGTGTTGCTTGAACAACTAGTTTGTTCAAGCGATCGCTCGAGTCGTTAGCACGACGACGAATTGGTTGTGCTTAGGAAACTCATCCCACCCGGATTAGTTTTCATTAGTGAAAATTTTAATCCGGGGACATGGGAGCCTATGAGCATTCCGAGAAATAGCACGGTTGCCAACATGGCTAACATAAACTTCTTCTTTAATGTATCCATTTAGGAATGCCGACTTAACATCCATTTGAAACAGCTTAAATCCTCGATGTGCGGCATAAGCTAGCGACATTCGAATGGATTCGAGTCTAGCTACTGGGGCATAGGTTTCGTCGTAATCTAAGCCTTCGACTTGACTAAACCCTTTGGCGACTAACCTAGCCTTGTTTCTAACTACTTCACCTTTATCATCAAGCTTATTTCGAAACACCCACCTTGTTCCAATTATCATTTTGTCTTTAGGTGGTGGTACTAATTCTCACACTTCATTCCTAGTAAATTGAGCTAGCTCTTCTTGCATTGCAATAATCCAATCGGGATCAAGAAGAGCTTGTTCAATTGATTTGGGTTCTATCTTTGAAATTAAGGAAATTTGACTAAGGTTCCTATAGGATGCTCTAGTTCGAACTCCTAGATTAGGATCTCCTATCACTTGGTCGATAGGATGATTCGTTTGAGTCCTAGTTGGATTTGGGTTTGAGTCTACAACTTGATCCATAGGATGACTCGGTTGAACACTAGTTTGGTTGGAGTCATCTATCACTTGATCAATAGAGTGATTTGGTTGACTTAGGTTAGGATTAACACTAGACCTGATCTCCGGATCAGAGTTAGGTCTAGTATGAATCGGCTCGCTAATTGGGGTTGCTGGGGGTTTTGTATGTTCATGTCCTTCATCAAATACTACATTGATAGTCTCCTCGACTCTAAGGGCGTCGTGGTTATATACTCTATAAGCTCGACTTGTAGTCGAGTATCCTAGAAAGATTCCGGTCGTGGTTTTGGATGTAAATTTCCCTAGGTAATCCTTAGTGTTTAGGATATGTACCTTACACCCAAATACCCTAAAGTACTTGATGTTGGGTACTTTATCGTGATAAATCTCGTATGAGGTCTTAAGGTGCCTTTTTACCATAAGGATCCTATTTTGGACATAGCATTTTGTACTCACGGCTTCTGCCCAAAACCTATCGGGTAGGTCGTATTCGTTCAACATGGTCCTAGCGGCTTCTTGTAGAGTTCGGTTTTTCCACGCTACTAGGCCATTTTGTTGAGGGGTCCTAGGGCAAGAGAATTCATGGTGGTATCCGTTTAGGTTACAGAAGTCGGTAAACCTTTGATTTTCAAATTCACCACCATGATCGCTTCTAAGTCTTTTAACCTTAAGGTCTTTTTGATTCTCGATTAATTTGAATAGATTGATTAATTGATCTAGGGTATCATTTTTATGTTTGATGAACCTAACCTGTAAACGAGTAGTCGTCAATTATGACTAAGCAATATTGATTTCTATTGGTGACTTGGCTCCATGTGAATCGAATAGATCCATATGCAGGAGCTCAAGTACACTTGAGGTTCGTTCTTGGTTAGTTAACTTGTGTTGTGTCCTAGGTTGTTCTCTTGTTGACAAGCATTCACAGTTTTATTAACCAAGTTGTTGAGGTTGGGTAAGCCTCTGACTAAGCCACTCTGACTCATCTTGTGGACGAGTCTTGGGTGCGAGTGACCGAGTCGTCGGTGCCACAACCATGATTCCTCTTCCTGTGTCATAAGACATTTGGCTGAGGATTTGATTAAGTTAATTGTATAAATGTTATTTGTCCTAGTTCCTTTGAGTATTGTTTTAGCTATTTTATTTGTTTTAATTACACATTCATTTTCTAAAAATACGACCTTATAGTTATTGTCACATAATTGGCTTACGCTAAGCAGGTTATATTCGAAATTCTCTACAAGTAATACATTTTTAATAATAAAATTCGAGTTAAGCTCGATATCACCTGATCCGATGATTTTGAGCTTGCCGTTATTCCCAAAAGCTACCGATCCTTGTCGTTTGAATCGAAGCTTTGTGAATTTGAGTTGATCCCCGGTCATGTGTCGGGAGCAACCGCTGTCCAACATCCATTGATCCTACACACAAGGTGGTTGGATTGGATGTTAGATTTTTAAAAAAATTGGTTGTGAGTTGTTAAACCTAGGTCATCTCACCTGTGTCTATATGATCAAGCATGTTATACTTATGTGTTTTTTGTGAGATGATTTCCAATTAAGTTGATTAAGTGTATTTAGGTTCAAGTAATTTTATGTTAGATTTGGATTTGACCCTAGGCTTGTCAAGTTTACCTTTTCAAGATCATGGCTTCCAGGTCGTGGCGAGGCACAGGGACCTTCTTTTATCGGATCATCGACCACTTCCTTATACAAAGCCATGTTCAAGAAAATGATGACTTGACTCACCTAAGATTATTTCCTAGTCTAACTGGTTATTTTTGAAAAGAGGCTCCCTGAGGCTCAATCTTTTCGAAGAATTTTAGTTGGTTATATTTTTGAAAAGAGGCTCCCCGAGGCTCAATCTTTTCGAAGTTGATTATGTTCATGTTCTAAGTGAGTTCACAAGTTTTAAAGTACAAACTTTCTAAGTTAAAACATGCAATTTCTAAGTTAAAGCACAAACATTCTAAGTTAAAACATGCAATTTCTAAGTTAAAGCACAAACATGTTTTGTACTGGCTCCCCCTAGACCGTTGAATCGGTTCGGTCTATCCACATAGTGGATTTGGTCCTTGGGAATCCAGTACGGGTTGGATCCTAGAGTTGAAATCAAAAGGTTCTTAGGGACCCATGCTTGGACATGTTTCCTATGTCGACTTACAATCGACATATACGACCTATTAGTCGTGTTTGAGTTAAATCCTAGTCCAGCCTTGTTGTACACGGCCCTTTGAGATCCAAGTAGGAGGTCAAGTCCTTTGGATCCCGAAGTGAACCTTTCCAACGTGTTCCTAAGATCTTCGACTTGACTTTTCAAGAGAGAGTTCTCAACTTCGAGCTTTTCAACTCGAGTTGAGTCCTTCTCTTGAACTCGACTAGTCAAAGAGGTTAGGGAGACCTCGTGTTTGAGGAGTTTAACCTCCTCAACAAGGGTCTCGACCTTGGACTCGGACTTAGCTAACTTCCTAGACAAAAACCTAACCGTATTATGTAAAGTATTAAATAAAGTTCGACTTACTTTAAGGGTATCTTTTGAACCGGATGCGTATCCGTGGCTTGACTTGAAGGTAGCTTCGTAGTCCGAGTCATCCTCAGGTTCTGACTCAAGTTCAGGCTCGGTCTCCATGTCCGACTCAATTGATTTCGCCATGAAGACGTGGTCTTTGTCTTCTTCGGATGACGCTTCCTCCTCGGTTGGTGGTGGCTTGCTTGCGATTTTCTTCTTCTTTGAACCTGCAAACAAGGCTATACCCCTCTCGGGCTCCGAGTTAGACTGCTCATGAAGTTTGAAATCCGAAAAGAGTTCATCTAACCTAATTTTGGAAAGGTCCTTGGAGACCTTATAGGCATCGACCATGGATGCCCATAAGGTAGTCCTCTGAAAAGAGTTTAGGACATACCTTATAAGGTCGCGGTTTTTGACCTTTTGCCCGATTGTGTGTAGGTTGTTGACTATGTCTTGGACACAGGCGTGGAGTTGCGTCGCGGACTCGTGTTCCTGCATTTTTAAATTATATAATTTATTGAACAAAAGGTCACGCTTACATACCTTGGCTTCATCGGTCCCTTCGTGTAGCTCCACTAGTTTTGTCCAAAGATCTTTTGCACTTATGAAGGGGCCGACGCGATTTAGCTCCTCCTTGGATAGGCCGCATTGGAGGATTTGTGTTGCCTTGGCGTCGGCTTCAACTTGTCGTTTTGTCGCAATGGTCCATTGATCATAATCCAAGGAGTCACCCACTTCATTAGTCGGAAGTGTAAAACCCGTTTGGATTATGATCCACATCTTAATTTGGGTTTTGAGAAAGTATTCCATCCGACCCTTCCAATAACGGAAGTCATCTCCATTGTAAAACGGAGGTCGGACAGTGCTAAAACCCTCAAGATGGGCCATTAGAACAAAAGACACAAAGAGACGAAGAAAAAAAACTAGCAACGACAAAAACACACAAACAAGTACCAAGACTTGCGTCTTGGATTAGTAGTGCGGGAGAAAAACTTAACAAGGCGAAATAAATTAAAAAAAAACAGAATTAAAAGAAAAATAAATCTGTAAAAAGGCTAGATTGGTGGTTTCACCAAATCTTAGCAACCCCCGGCTCTGATACCAATTGTTAGATCGATGCGGTTCGCTAGAGGGGGGGGTGAATAGCGATAAAAACTTTTTCGTAATCGTTCGTTAAGGTACGAGTAAAATGCAGCGGAAAGATAACAATAAATAAATAAAAACACGAGGGTTTTTACTTGGTTCGTAGCCTACGGCTACTACTCCAAGCCCTAGTGGTCCTTGACCACGCACGGAGGGCAAAATACTAACCAAACTCCTCCTCGTTGAAGATAGGAGTTAAACGAATACAAAACTCGATAAAGACTCAAGGTAGAGGGACACTCCCCCTCTCCTTGATATGATTTAAAGCTTTACTAAAAGAAATAAACTGAAATACAATTTAGAACTTTCGTTACCGACGACTTTAAAGGTTGGAGGTTGAAGCTCTAGTCGTCGTCTCGTGCCGCCGTCAGAGGGTCAGGAGAGTAGTTTTTAATTGATGAAAAACCTTAGGACAAGCCCTCCTTTTATAGACTTTAAGCCCCTCATCGAATGGGTCTTCAACCAATAGGAATTGGGCACAAAACTCCTTGAAAAATGGTGATAAAGCTTGACTCCTCGAGGCTGATTTTTGACCACCGATTGAACTGGCCTGGTTGAACTGGTCAGTTGAATTGATGGCCAATATTTTTGACTTCAATGAAGAGTTAGCTCAAAATATAAGTGAATTCGACGACCACTTGCCGTCCGATCTCAACATAGACCTTCCATGGGAAGTCTTGGGTCGGATCGTCGCCTAAGGACGTCCCCGTACAAAGGACACGACCTCACTTCACTTTACTCACTCGAGCTTACCTCGATACTTTACGTGTTGCTTTTGCTTCCGGCCTTCCACTCAATTCCTTCGGCTCCCTCCGAAGTCTCTTGAGTGTCGCCCAACTACCGCGGCTTCCTCCGGGTGTCGCTAGCCTTCAGCTCCAGCGTTGAGGCTTTTCTGCACACTTGATTTAGCTCATGAGATAACAATATATGCTTAACTTTGTATCATTTGCTATAATCAAAACTTAGGTTCGACTTAGGTGCCTACTGCACCAACAACCGGGATATGGTAATGAAGGCTATAGATGTCTTTCCTCGGTCCTCAAGATGGAGCACAATGGTGGACTCCTTCTACATCTCGAAGAATTTAGAAGTGAGCACACTTGAAGAATTTTTTTCAACCATGGAGCTCCATGAAACAAGGCTTGAGGGAATAAGTGAAAAACCGAGCATCAAGCCATCAAGAGGAGTGGCACTATTAGCCAACAAAGAGACAAAGAAGATGGAGACTCCTTCCTCCTCCGATGAAGCATCCTCCTCCTCCTCCATGGATAGCATGGAAGAAGTTTATATGGTAAGGAAGGTAAGGCATGCATTAAAAGGTTTTAAATTTAACAAATCTCATGATAGGGGTAAAAGGCCAAGGAGGAAAATAATTTACTACAATTACCAACAAGAGGGACACATAAGAGATAATTGTCCACTCTTGAACAAGAGCAAAGAAGAGAGGAGAAAGAAAGAAGAAAAGAAGAAAAAGGAGAGCAAAAAGAAGGAAGAAGAGAAGAAGGCCAAAGCACTCAAAGCAAGGACTTGGGATGACCTTCTTCCTCATCATCATCATCATCCGAGGAAGAAAATGTCTTTGTCACAAATTTGGCACTAATGGCATTTGATGACCTAGACACATCCTCCTCCGAACAAGAAAGATCAAGCACAAGTGAGGAGAGCTCTAGTGAAGGGGGAGGCTCATCACCATCCTCATCCGAATCCAAAGAAGAAGACATGGAGACTATGGTAACGAATCTCTCACCCAATAAAATAGTTTCCATGATTTCTAGCCTTACTAAGGATTTATTTAGGGCTAAGAAAAAGAACAAGTGCATGCTTGATCAAATTAAGGATCTAGAAAATAAACTAGAAAAAGCATGCTTAAACATTAATGATGATATTTCTTCTAGTCATGATGATGCATGCTCACATGATAACTATATGCCATTTGATGTAAATGATGCATGCATTGAAGAAAATAGGGCTTTAAGGGAAAAGGTAGATCATTTGACCAAAGCCCTAGAAAAATTCACCATTGGCTCCAACACCCTTAACATGATCATAGGGAGCCAAAGAGCTAGCTTTAATAAGAAAGGCCTAGGATATAAGGGAAAAACAAATGAAAAGGCCTATAAATATTTAATTGCTAGGGGTCAAAGCAAAAATAAGACAATTGCTAGAAAATAGATCCCCAAGGAATATTTAGTGAACCTCATAGGAAAGAATTTGTTTTGAGTTCCTAAATCCATCCTTAAGGGTTAGGAAAACCCTAAGATAGTCAACCATATGGAATTTAACTATATCATATTTTTGGTTGACTTAGGATGGTGGAACTAAGTTTTTGAAATAGTGTTGGGTAATGATAATGCACCCTTAAATAGCTTAAGTCATGCTCAACACTTAGTCTTATATATGTTGACACTCATGACCTATAAATTTTTAGCATAGTGTTGGGTGATGATAATGTGCCCATAAATTGATAATAATGTTTAAATCATGATAATTAATGAAATTGTTATATATGTTTGCAATCATGATGTATGATCTTGACAATGTAATATATAATCATGGGCATTAGGGTTTAAATCATGCTTTTGGTGATACTTGATTTATTTTCATGATTTTATACCTAATGCATGATTACAAATTGATATATACATTAGTTTCATGATCATAATGTGAAATCAATGCATGTATGTCTTTATGATCATGTGGTATGTTAGGATGCTACTTAACCTTGTGTAAATTTGCATGAAATTAATGGTTAAGTAATATACAAATACCTTTAGGTACATCTCACACTCACTATAGGCTACCTTGATTGAAAACATAGCATGAGTGAGATGATAGGATGATACAAATGGTTCACTAATGCCTATGACATTTAGATGATCATTTAAAGTATCAAAATAGCAATAATAGACCAATCATGGTGAAGGCTTATGTTTAATTCATAGACATATTGCCCAAAGATCATGGTTGGATATTTCAAATGTTTTGAAAACCATTTATTGTTTCATAAACTGAATTTTCATGTTTTGAAAACCTTCAAGGCAAAACTAGGTTTTAAAATTGATACAAACTTTAGATATTTTCCAACTTTTAAGATTTTGCCTAATTTTTGAAAATATAATGATTTTTCATGGAAAACTATTTTTCATTGATAAAAGAACTTACATGAAATGTGTTCCCCAAAAATCATGATTTTTTGAATTTTAAAGAATTTTTAATGCATTTATGAAATTTAGCCCGAAAATCAAAAATTCCTGAAATCAGAGAGTCAGTCGACTGGTAGTCTGAACCAGTCGACTGATCGACTTAATCTTTTTGATGGTGTCAAAGGGGGAGAAATATGTATGTTTAAGTGAGTGATATTAAGGGGGAGAATTGTATTTAGGGGGAGTTTTATATATTAAGGGGGAGAGTTGATAATCATGTTTATTTACATGCTTTCTTGCCTTAATATTTTTACCAAATGTTTACCTAACTTAAACAGATTGCCACACATCAAAAAAGGGGAGATTGTTAGTACAATCAACCCGTGATATGGTTTTGATGTGTGTGACAAAGGGTTTAAGTTAGGATGATTGGATTTGATATGTGCGTTGGAGTCTTATAAGACTTAGTAATTCGCACATGGAGCTTAGGCAAGTGTCACCCCTCACAACCTCGTTCTTGAGTCGAAGAAGGAGCATTACAGAGTCGTACACTTGATGATGCCGAGGGACTGCCGAACGAGATGACTTGAAGCGAAGCCAAGGAAGTAGACTTCGAGGAAAAGAGACACGAAGGAGCATTGCAGAGTCGTGCGCCTGATGATGCGGAGGGAGGTGGCCACGAACGAAGAAATCTTCGGCGATGGACTTCGAGTGAGATGAGAGAATGAGTGAATTGTAAGTAGCTCATTAGGTAAACTTAGCTGAATGGCAGAGTGTCAGAAGCTTGACCGCAAGGGTTGAGGTTTACCCGACCGCCGGAAGCTCAAATGGATGTTAAGTTTGAGTTTTACCCGGCACCAGTCGACTGCCATGTCATGGCAGTCGACTGCTCCAAGTCGATCGGCAATCGACTGGTGTTAGCTGCTGGATCAAGTCGACATCAGTCGACTGCTTAAGGGAAGCAGTCGACTGATCGCACTGTGCACGGGCACAGAAGCTAGTCGAGCTCGCGGGTCACTCGACTGGAAGTCGACATCAGTCGACTGATGAAAGAATCAGTTGATTGATCATATGACTGTTCGAGAATCGGTCACGGATCCCACGAATCTGGTCTGGTCAAAAGTCGTTGGAGTCGACATCAGTCGACTGATAGTGCTCAACGGGAAGAATTGCTTCCTCTCTATAAAAAGAGAGGGTGGGGGCTTGTAGATGGTTAATCTTCATGCTCAAAACATTCTACTAAGTGCCCCACAAAGCTCAAACTCCTTCTTCTAGTTTTCTTTCATATTTATTGTAAAAGAAGGAGTGATCTCTTGTTGTAAAGGTTTACCTTCACCTTGCTTGGGCTAAAGGGAGAGACCAATAGTGGATTGGTTATGGAGTGATTCACCATAGACGAATCGGATCATGGATTAGCGGCAAGGCCGTGAACCACGTTATATTCTCTTGTCAGCATTGTTTATCTTCTGTTTGTTTCTTAATTGTCTTTATTAGTATATTCTGCTTGCGCTAACGTTACTCGTAGACGATCAATCAACGAACGACTATCATCGTCTACGATAAAGGCTATTCACCCCCCTCTAGTCGGCCACCATCGACCCTACAGGCCTCTATGCCTTGCCACGATCTGGAAGTCAATTTCTCGAAAAGTTTACTTGATGAGTTAAGGGTTAAATCCGAATCTAACCCAAGGTTGATTAGTTTCAATTCACTAAATTTAATCAAGTAAAATTGAAGTCATCTCAAAAACACATAAGGATAACATGTTTGATCATGTAGAAAGGGTGAGATGATTCCTAGGTTTAATAAATTTCAACCAACCTATAAAATTCCAATATCCAATCCAACTACTATATGTGTAGGATCAATGGATGTTGGACAGTGGGTGCTCCCGACACATGACCGGGGACCAACTAAAATTTTCGAAGCTCAGATTCAAAAGTCAAGGATTGGTAGCTTTCGGAAACAATGGCAAGCTCAAAATCATTGGATCATGTGATATTGAGCTAAACTCTAACTTTACAATTAGAAATTTTTTATTAGTCAAAAATTTTGAGTATAATTTATTTAGTGTAAGTCAATTGTGTGACAACGACTATAAGGTTATATTCTTAGATAATGAATGCTTAATTAAAACTAATGAAACCTCTAAAACAATACTTAAATGAACTAGGAATAGCAACATCTATACAATTAATTTACCCAACTCCTCAACTAAGTGTCTTATGACACAACAAGAGGAATCTTAGTTGTGGCACCGACGACTCGGCCACTCACACCCAAGACTCATTCACAAAATGAGTCAGAGTGGTTTAGTCAGAGGCTTGTCGAACCTTAACAACTTTGTTGGGGGATCGAAATGGCCGGCTAGAGGGGGGTGAATAGCCCTCAATCGTTGGATGTCGTAATTCGTTCGTTCTTGTGTGCTTGTCTACAATTGTCGTTAATATACGCAGCGGAATAACAATAGAAATAACAACAATACAAGCACAATCAATACACAAGCATAAACGTGGTTCGGAACCGAATGGTTCCTACTCCACGGGATGAGCTCCACGAGCTCGTGTTATGCACACGGCACTAACAACACTCCTTATCGACTACACGTCGGAGGTGGAGAAACCTCTCACAAGCTATTACAACAAGTAATATGAAATACAACAAGAAATACAAAGACAATACAAAAGAGAACTTTTACACAATTGTTTTGATCGTTTTCTTGTTGCTTGCTTTTGCTTGCTATTGAAGGTCTGGAATGCAACAGCAATTCCCCTCCAAAGTCACCTCAAAAGCCTTGACGAAATCCTCCAACTCGAGCTCCATTTATAACCAAGACATCACGACCGATCGCGACCATGATCAGTCCCATAGCCGTTGTCTCACAACGGCCAGATCCACGTTGGTTAAGTTCCAACAGATCACACATCAGTCGACTGATGGCACCCATCACCGATCGATCATCCATCGATCGAGTGCCGGGCGAAGCTCGACTTTATTCTGCGGCTCGCTGTCATTAGTCGATCACGCCATCCTCGACACCGATCGATTCTCCCAACAATGACCGCCTCTCCTGTGACCGATCACCAGACTTGGTTCAAGAACACCGGTCGAACTCATACGACCTAGAAGCGATCGGCACCTATGTCAGTCGACTGATGTCGGCTAAAACCTCAAACACAAAGTTGTTTGAGCGTCCGACACTCAGTCTTAGCCACTTGGCCAAGTCCACCTTATCCCTCATGGAGTTCCCCATCGAAGCTCTTTTCCCTCGGCCTACGTCCCTCGGATGTGCCAAGCGCACGGTTTTGCAATGCCATCCTTCGCGTCTCATGCTCTAGAAGTGTGCTTCCCTTTGGGCTCACTCCATTCGCTCCCCGTTCGGCGGTCCCTCAGATGCACCAAGCGCACGGCTTCGCAATGTCATCCTTCACCGACTCAAGGACCCGAACCTAGTGAACTTGCCAAGTTCTCAAGACTTCCCAAATGCACCAAGCGCACGGCTTCGCAATGCATTTCTCACCAAGCACCAAGCGCACGGCTTCGCAATGCTTTAGATTTCCCATGTCAAGCACCAAGTGCACGGCTTCGCAATGCTTTGGACTTTCCCATGCCAAGGCTTCCCCCTTGGACTTCCACACCAAGCTCCATGCTTGGATTTTCCATGCCAACCCCATGTTGGACTTTCCCATGACAATCCCATGTCATGAGTTTTTTCTATCATCAAAATACTATCAAGGTACTGTTCGAGTCAAACTCGAGTCAACCTGGGCCGATTGCACCAACAATCTCTCCCCTTTTTGATGATTGACAAAACTACCATCTTAAGTCTACCAATTCTCCCATATTAGCAATTCTCATATCCCAATGAGAATTCCAACGAACCCTAATTGGTAACTTGGTAACTTCTCCCCCTTTTTGACATTACATCAAAAAGGTCCTCCCCAAGGGTATGAATGTCTCATATCCCAATGAGATCTTACAATCTCCCCCTTGGAGGAACACATGCCTACAATCTTTCTAGTGATCCCATATCACTTAAAGAGAGGCAACCCAATTTTCCTCCCATGAGGAAATACACATCCATCTTCCCATGATGGATACCTCCCCCTAGAGGCTTGCTCCCCCTTGACCATTGCACCAACAATGTCCTTGGAGAGTCCCTAAGCCAATAGGAACATTAAAACAAACAAAATTAAGGCAAAGTTCAACAATGAACTCTCATCCACCTTAAAATTGATACTCACCCTCAACCCAACTCCTAATCCATATCCATTGGATTTCCACCCTTTCTAATGCTCTCCCAAGCATATCCTAGGGTTAGGAGTGGTTAGGGGACCAAAACACAGCTGAACATGGGCCTAACCAACAAGGATTACCCAAAATCATCATTTTCCGATCATCGAAACCAATCGATCGACACTCATCATCATCACGACCGCCTCGGCGATTGATAACTCCATTTGTAGTTTTTTGAATTTCATAAATGAATTTCCAAAATTCATAAGTAAATATACATAAATAGATAAATCTTGAAATTTGGTATGTATACTACTTATCACAAACATTATGGGTGAAAATATTAGAAAATTATTTTACCCATTAAACTAGGAGATTGATACAAAGTTCAAAATTTAAGAAAAGCTTCAATAAGGAGCCCTCTTTGTATCATCTCATTCAATGGTGATAGCTATCAAAAGGTAGGCTTCACCAAGGTTTCTCAAAATGTTTTCAAAATGTTTTCAAAACCTTTAATTTCTTTTCCTTAAACATCTCACTTATATCTAGATGTGTAAAACACATTCAAGGCAATTAATCTATTGAGATGTGGGTTTTTATTCTTTTAATGGTCTCATGCATATTTCTAGGCAATATTATTTGATTCCCATCAAATCATGCCATAGTCCTTAATTTCATTTTATTTGTATGCATGATATGATTATGGCATAAATATGATATAAGTAAAAGCATATGCCAATATCATGATGTCATGGTATGTAAATGAGATCTAGGTATTCATGACATCTAAACATAAATCTAAACATGATCATGACATTTTTATAGATAAAATGAGAATGATGTCATGACATGGCAAGGAAAACAAATCATGGCAAGTAAAATATACTAAGGTATAAAATACCTAAGTGTTAAAATTAATTTGCCATTTCTAGGGATTAAATTCATTTTGCCTTAATGTCATTCATTTCCCTAGTGTGCCAAAAACCCAAAATGACACACCAATACCTCTAAAACCTAATTGTGCCAATTTAATCATTTTTCAACTTCTCAAGTATATTCGCACACCCTAATGTGTCAACTCACAATGACTAGGTTAACCACCCATCCACTTAGGGTTGACACACCCTAACCCATTTAGCGTGAATCGATCATGCTTCTAGGAACCCAATACCTATTGGAGCTCCTTGGGTTAACAAGGTATTCCCTAGGGATAACTTCCCTAGATACCTTCCTAATGACCCTTTTTGGCTTTGAAGCCTTAGTCAAATGGGTCTTACTTGGGTCAACTCTAGAGGTGACTCCTCCATTGACCTTCTTAGTGGCTACATTTGATTTCTTTGAGGTGTTAGCCACTAAACACATACCATGGCTAGACTTAGGGATGACTTCCCTATTAGCCTTGGTTTTCTTAGACCTAGATGTAGTTCCATAATTAAATGGAACATTATGGTAGGATATAGGTTTGTGACCCAAACCCTTCTTGCCCTTAGACATTTCTTGTTTTCTGGGTCTTGACTTTTGTACATTAGACCCCTTAACCGAATTTGATATTATTGCTAGGGTCTTCTCCAATTTTTCTAGCCTTGACATTAAGGCTTGGTTTTCTAACTCTAATTTTCCCAATTTTGAATTTCCATTTATCTTTTGGGAAATGTTTTTCTTTTTAGGCATATGCCTAGATTTCTTAGGATTAACACCCAAGTTTTCTTCAATTCTTCTAATTGACTCTCTAGGTAAAATAGATCTAGTGTTTTGAGTCCTAGGTTTGTCCTTAGAGAAACTAACATGCTTAGCACCTAAGCAATAAACCTTATTATTTCTCCTAGCATGCTTTTTATTGATAATAGCAAGAAAACTAAAATAATTTTTAGCATGCTTTTTGACTTTAGGAATTAAAGGTGCATTAACTAAATGTACCTTAGGGTTAGCTTTAGGAGCTCCCCCTACATGAGTTGCACCTTCTTGCCCTTTCTTCCTCCCCCTAGGGCATTGGCTTCGGTAATGTCCCCGTTGGTTGCATTTAAAGCACACAATGTGCTCTTTGCTCTTGATTTTGGGAACACCGGCATCCTTTGACTTTGGGTTGACTTTTGGTGTTGATGTCTTTTCCTTAGCCAATTTAGGGCATTTACTCTTGTAGTGCCCTTTCTCCCTACACTCAAAACATATTATGTGATTTTTATTCAAAATTAAAATACTTGAGCTACCTAGGGAGGTGGTGGAGGCCTCTTCTTGATCTTCACTTCTCCTGGATGTGGATGCTTCTTGTTCTTGCTCCGGGATGGAAGATTGTCTTTCCTCCCCCTCAATGCTAGAGGTGGAGGTCTCCACTAAATCATCAACATCTTTAAATGTTGTGGGTGCTTTTTCCTCGACATTCTCCTCTACATGTGCCGGTTGGGAGTTTTCTTGAAATTTCATTATCTTCTCCCATAATTGTTTTGCATCCCTATAGTCACCCAATCTAGACCAAATATGATTAGGTAACAAATCACTAAGTAATTTAATTACCTCGAGATTTGTCTTGAAGTCCTTTATTTGATCTTGGGTCCACCTCGATTTTTCCATGGGCTTATTTTCTTTGTCCCTAGGCATCTTAAAACCGTTTTCTATAATTAACATAGAGTCAAAATCAGTTTCAAGATATACCTCCATCCGTTTCCTCCACCAAGAAAAATCTCCATCAAATTTTGGTGGATGGATGAAGTCGGCCATTTTGTTGTGCTCTCGCGGTGGTTAGTCCTTGAAGAGCAACCTCGGCTCTGATACCACTTGCTGGGGGATCGAAACAGCCGACTAGAGGGGGGTGAATAGCCCTCAATCGTTGGATGTCGTAATTCGTTCATTCTCATGTGCTTGTCTACAATTGTCGTTAATATACGCAACGGAATAACAATAGAAATAACAACAATACAAGCACAATCAATACACAAGCATATACGTGGTTCGGAACCGAATGGTTCCTACTCCACGGGGTGAGCTCAACGAGCTCGTGTTATGCGCACGACACTAACAACACTCCTTATCGACTACACGTCGGAGGTGGAGAAACCTCTCACAATCTATTACAACAAGTAATATGAAATACAACAAGAAATACAAAGACAATACAAAAGAGAACTTTTACACAATTGTTTTGATCGCTTTCTTGTTGCTTGCTTTTGCTTGCTCTTGAAGGTCTGGAATGCAATAGCAATTCCCCTCCAAAGTCACCTCAAAAGCCCTGGCGAAATCCTCCAACTCGAGCTCCATTTATAACCTGCATCAAGCTATTTTCGCGCACATCAGTCGACTGATCGTGACCATCAGTCGACTGGTCCCGTAGCCGTTGTCTCACAACGGCCAGATCCACGTTGGTTAAGTTCCAACGGATCACACATCAGTTGACTGATGGCACCCATCAGTCGACTGATCATCCATCAGTCGAGTGCTGGCGAGCTCGACTCCATTTTATCCCCGTGTACGCGGTCATCACGATCGCCATCCTCGACAATGATCGATTCTCAAACGATCGCCTCTCCCTGAATGATCGATCACCAGACTTGGTTAAGTCGAACACTCGTCGAACCCATACGACCTAGAGCAGTCGACTGGCACATATGTCAGTCGACTGATGTCGGCTAAAACCTCAAACGCAAAGTTGTTTGAGCGCCCGATACTCAGTCTTAGCCACTTGGCCAAGTCCACCTTATCCCTCATGGAGTTCCCCACCGAAGCTCTCTTCCCTCGGCCTACGTCCCTTGGATGCGCCAAGCGCACGACTTTGCAACGCCATCCTTCGCGTCTCATGCTCTAGAAGTATGCTTCCCTTTGGGCTCACTCCATTCGCTCCCCGTCCGGCGGTCCCTCGGATACACCAAGCGCACGGCTTCGCAATGTCATCCTTCACCGACTCAAGGACCCGAGCCTAGTGAACTTGCCAAGTTCTCAAGACTTCCCAAATGCACCAAGCGCACGGCTTCGCAATGCATTTCTCTCCAAGCACCAAGAGCACGACTTCGCAATGCTTTGGATTTCCCATGCCAATCACTAAGCGCACGACTTCGCAATGCTTTGGACTTTCCCATGCCAAGGCTTCCCCCTTGGACTTCCACACCAAGCTCCATGCTTGGATTTTCCATGCCAACCCCATGTTGGACTTTCCCATGTCATGAGTTTTGTCTATCATCAAAATACTATCAAGGTACTGCTCGAGTCAAAATTGAGTCAACCTGGGCCGATTGCACCAACAAACTTGGATAATAAAATCTGTAATACTTGTCAACAAGGTAAACAAACTAGGGCACAACATCAACTAACTAACCAAGAATGAACCAAAAATGTGCTTGGGCTTCTACACTTAGACCTATTCGATTCTCATGGAGCCAAGTCACTAAATGGGAGTCAATTTTGCTTAGTTATAATTGACGACTACTCTAGGTTCACCTGAGTTAGGTTCCTTAAACACAAAAGTGATACCTTAGACTAACTTACCAACTTATGTAAATTAATAGAAAACAAAAAGAACCTTAAGATTAAAAGACTTAGAAGCGATCATGGTGGTGAATTCGAAAACCATAGGTTCACAAACTTCCAACTTCTATAACTTAACGGATACCACCATGAGTTCTCCTATCCTTGAACCCCACAACAAAATGGTCTAGTCGAGCGAAAGAATAGAACCTCACAAGAAGCCGCTAGAACCATGTTAAACGAGTATAGCCTACTACCCGATAGGTTTTGGGCAGAAGCTGTTAGTACGGCTTGTTATGTTCAAAATAGAATCCTACTAGACAAGAGGCACCTTAAGACCTCATACGAAATCTACCATGATAAAGTATGTAACATTAAATACTTTAGGCTATTCGGATGTAGGGTAGATATCCTAAATACTAAAGACTACCTAGGCAAATTCACCTCTAAAACAAATACCGAAATATTCCTAGGATGCTCAACCACAAGTAGAGCCTATAGAGTCTACAATAATGAAACCCTAAAAATCAAAGAAATCATTAATGTAGTATTCGATGGAGATAAAACCACAAAACCCGTAGTAGAACCAATTGATGAACCGATTAATACTAGACCCGAATCTGACCATGAAAATGAGTCTAGTATAAATCCTAATCCGAGTCAGTCTAGGTTACAATCGAATCATCCTATTGATCTAGTGATAGGTGATCCCAACCTAGGGGTTCGAACTAGAGCATCATACAGAAACCTTAGTCAAATCTCTTTAATCTTGAAAATTTAACCTAAATCAATTAAACAAGTTCTTCTTGATCCCGATTGGATTATTGCTTTGCAAGAAGAGCTAGCTCAATTCACTAGGAATGATGTTTGGGAATTAGTACCACCACCTAAAGATAAATTGATTATTGGAACAAGGTGGGTATTCCAGAATAAACTCAATGATAAAGAGGAAGTAGTTAGAAATAAAGCGAGATTGGTCGCAAAAGGTTTTAGTCAAGTAGAGGAGTTAGATTATGACGAAACCTATGCCCCCATAGCTAGACTAGAATCAATCAGAATGTTAATAGCCTACGTTTCACATCGAGGATTTAAACTATTTCAAATGGATGTGAAATCAGCGTTCTTAAATGGAATTATCAAGGAAGAAGTCTATGTTAGCCAACCCCTAGGATTCAAAAGCTTAGATAAACCCGGCTATGTTTTTAAACTTAAGAAAGCCCTATATGGACTAAAACAATCTTTTAGATCTTGGTATGAAAGGCTTTCTATTTACCTCAAGTCTAAAGGGTTTAGCTAAGGCCTAGTCGACCCAATCCTCTTTGTAAAATCCATAGGCAAAGAAATATTTATTGCCCAAATTTACGTAGACGACATAATTTTTGGAATAACAAACTCAATCCTACTAAACGAGTTCATTTCACTAATGGAAAGTGAATTTGAAATGAACTTAGTAGGAGAATTAACTTTTTTCCTAGGATTACAAATTAAACAAACTAAAGAGGGAATTTACTTACACCAACATAAATATGCTAAGGAATTAATTAATCGATTCAGATTGCAAAATGCTAAGGTAATAAATACACCGATGGCCACAAATGTTAATATAGGAGAAGACTTAGAAGGCAAACCAATAGATCTTAAATACTATAGGAGCGCAATAGGTAGTCTCCTGTACTTAACTGCTAGTCGAACCGATATATTATTGTAGTAAGTATGTGAGCAAGGTTCCAAACGTATGCTAAGGAGTTGCACCTAACGTTAGTTAAGTGTATCCTTAGATACCTAAAGGGTATAATAAACATAGGGATTTGGTACCCTAGATCTACCGAGTTCAAACTAATCGGCTACTCCGACTCGGACTTTACTGGTAGTAAACTCGATGGAAAGAGCACAAGTGGTTGTTGTAAACTTCTCGGCTCGAGTCTAGTTAGTTGGTGCAGTAGAAAGCAATACTATGTTGCCTTATCTACCACCGAAGTCAAATACATCGTGATGGGTGAGTGTGTGGCTCAGCTTCTTTGGATGAAGTACACTTTCCAAGACTTTAACCTAAATTTTTAACAACACTAAAATTTACATCGATAATATTAGTTCAATTAATTTAACCAAAAAATCCTATATGCCACTCTAGGACCAAACATATAGAGGTCAAACACCACTTTATTCGAGAACATGTAACTAACGGGACTACTATTGGTCGGCCCATTTACCATCATCGCCCCTATTGGCCCGTCGTTACTCACCTGGACTTCCCACCCCTGGAAGTGGGTTTTTTCCTTCCCCAGGAGTCGAACTCTAGACCTCCAGGCTAAATACTAAAGTTTATGAATCCTGGTAACCAAGTGATCCAGGATCACTTGGTTACCAGGATTCATAAACTTTAGTACTTAGCCTGGAGGTCTAGAGTTTGAATCTTGGGGAAGGCAAAAACCCACTTCAGGTGAAGTCCAGTGAGTAACGACAGCCAACGAGGCGATATGGTCGACCGACCAATAGTCGCCAATTCCGCTAATAGGCGGTGACAATAGGGGTCTGGTCGTTACAATAAAAGGCGCCTTTTTATTATAACGGCCTGGCCCCTATTGGCGGAATTCGGTAACCCCTATTGGTCGACGATCGTCGCCCCTGTTGGCCCGTTGTTACTCACTTGGACTTCCCACCCCTGGAAGTGGGTTTTTTGCCTTCCCCAGGATTCAAACTCTAGACCTCCAGGCTAAGTACTAAAGTTTATGAATCCTGGTAACCAAGTGATCCTGAATAAAATTGTCACGCCCCGGGAGTATACCGTGCCGAAAAGCAAACGGACGGCATCTCCCCTATACATGGCAACATATCGGGTTAATACAAGGCCCGTAGGCCCACAACAACAATATGATATACACAGATATCAACATATCAAATGCAGCGGAAACATAAAACAGATAAAACAATATACAATGACCCAACTGTGCACTCCGGAGTGACTTGACACCACAAGAAACATAATAGAAGCCACATCGAAAGCCAAATACATACAACACGTCCGTATATCACAGATACGGAAACAATACAAGCTAAAACCACAAAATGACAATCCACACAAATACAACAATGCGGATTAAATATCCATCCGTCCGGTGTGAGATGGGATCAGCTGGCGGAGCTCCGAACGTCCAAGGAATCTTCTACCTGTTATCTGGGCGACAGGAAACCCAGGGTCCAGGGGTGGTGAGTATAAACTCAGGGGTAATATATAGAAAGTGCATGAACAACATATAAGGATAGATCTACAAGTATACATGTGAAGATCTACGGGTATACAGCATGAGTCCAATAGACATACAGTCATATCCAAATCTAATAACAAGTAACTACAGTAAAGTCATACTCAATGTATATACTAAACTGATCAACTGAACATGAAGTAATGTACCAACGTACCTGACGGTCTGCAACACCATAAGCTATATCATCCTGACAGATATATAATAACATAACCCATATAATGTACCAGGTCAATCCCATACCTGACCAATACTCAGACATATGAACAGTATATGATCACCTGTATAATAACCCAGTCTGTACCACACAATGACATGATGCTAATCAAATGCATATAACAATCTGAATAAACGCATGTATCATGCTCAACACATAACAGTAAATAAAATGCAAATGACATGTATCATGATGAACAAGCATGTGCAACAATCATAGCTCAATCAAATGCAGCATCTCACAGGCATATGTAAAACATATATCAAATACATGCATACATATATATCCGCAATGCATATGCATGGTCACTGTCTGCGGACCCGTCCAACCACGACCCCAGAGTGGCCAGGGTGGCACGACAAATGACAACTAGCCCGACTCCAGCTGCCGCCACTCTCGAGTGACCAAGTTGGGTAGTTTGACTGAGTAGCGTATAAGCGTAAAAAGCTAACTACTCCTAGGGGCCCCTGCTGCAAGCCACGCTGTCCCTACCCATGAGTAGACAAACGCCGCACACAGGACAACTGCACGTCACACAACCACCGTCTATAGTGGGCGAGTGCTAACACCACTCTGCACAGTGGCCAGGTGCGCATCTCTAGCTACCACCATCCATAGTGGTCGAGCGCGGCAAATCCAATGCTCTGCCCTCAACCCTGCTACCACTACCCCGAGTGGCCGGGGAGGCAGGATGACTGACGACCCGTCTCATCCATAAGGGAGACCCAGGCGTCAGCATGCATGAAAATATAATGATGCATAGATCCACACAAGTATCCTCGCAACACTCCCTATCTCACGGGGAGTCCTGGTCAACCAAAAGTCAACTATGCAAGGACTACAATCCACAAGACTCTCTCTATCGCACAAAGAGTCATACTCATCTGACAGTCCACCACGCTAAGACCTCTAGTCAGTAGCGATATACAATCGACCATCCATATAACCATACACAGACACACAATCCATAATGGATATACCATCATGCTAGGACCTCTAGTCCGTAACCACATACTTTTATCTATGCACAGACAACTAAATCCACCATAGATGCACAACTAATATGTGTACGATACAACGATCGACTCCATAACCCAATCCATCACCTAACCCTAGTGATGAAACACAGTAACCCAATCTGAGGTCACAAAGATAACCCTAACCACCTGTACTTACTGAACATCCATCAGCTAATACATAATAGGGTTTATAGTTCCTATCCGAGCTAGATAATCAATGAAGTACCAGAGTTTATATCTAAAAGGTCAAGGCAGTACAAGCATATGATTAAATAAGAGTGGATTTAAGGTAAACATGTATAAACATAAATCCAAGATCATGCACTAGAATTTGATCAAAACTACCGGACCAGGTAGATATTACCCACCTGATATGAAGACTCATCTGAAAACATCATTTGTCATCACGTCCACAAGACAGTCCTAAATCAAAGTCTTGTACATTTGTTACACAACTATAACATAGCCTATAACATAACATTCAGAATCAAAGCTTACCTTCATTGCTTGAAATCTCCATACCCCACAATTACCATCAAGCTACAACCGGTATCCTCTAATAGAACAATATCACTCGCTAACTATCAAACATCACCACACAATGAACAGAGAACTACATAATTATGGCCCAACCAAATCAGCTTACTAAATAAAACTGATACACCACTATGAACAATCAAATTCTACTTACCACACCCCAGCTTCAATTGCACAGCTTCTGGATCCACCGTTGCGATATCAAATCTATAATAGTTAGATTGCCTTAAAAACAACCCCTACTTGATCACTCGCATACCTAATGACTGAAACATATCACAGAAATTACCAATTGCATCATAGTCCTATCTCATTCTATAACCATATCCAAGCATCAAATGACTGATCGAAAACTTACCCAACGCACATCCTGCATAAAAACCACCATACCTAGTCCATGCTGAATTCCTAGTATAGGTATTAGATCTTGCTTACCCTCACCAGCACAACTTCAAATCCATCAGCCCTTAACAGAAAACCATCGAATACCATAGGCATAGACACCATGAAAATATAGCAATTATCATTGAACAGAAAAGGGTAACAAGGCTTACCAAATTCAGGTTCTTTGCTCAACTAAACTCACTCCGAAGACTCCAATCAAAGCAGTAACAACTGCAATCAACAATCCCAAATCGCCAGTAATGAGGAAGTCGTGCCCTAGATCGAGAATCGTCACAGGAAAAATAATCGTCGCCTCACCTCCTGACCTCAAGGTCGGCTCACGAGGAGGTGATTGGGACGATCGGCAGAACAGATCCCCATCCGGCAGATCAGAGGATCGATGGAGTTGTGACGACGAGTTGAGCTCAGGTAACAACAGCGATGAAGAAGAGGAGATGCTGACGAGCTGAGCTTCGCGATCCAAGGCGACTGCCGAATCGAGGTTGGCATCGGAGGAGATCAGCCGCGGCGACGAAGCAGGGAAAAACTTGCACGATCGGGATTTAGGGAGAAGAAATCGCGGTGAGAAAGGAAATCTGGATCGAAAAACCGGAGATGGGGAACAGAGGAAATCTCGCGGCGAAGGGAGGAAGAAATCGCGCAAATTGGCAAACGGGTTCGGAAAGCTTTTAAGGTCGTTGGAACTTGGTTCGACTAGCTCAAGTCCAACCCCAAATCTAACCTAGGTTTAACCCAGCCAAATCCAAACCTAACCTGATTTGGGTTCAGCTCAGCCATTTTGGCCCAATCAGCCCAAGCCCAATTTCATTTACTTCGTTCGGTTACGTATTGCTGTTCGTGTGGTCTTTACATTTCCATCTCGCGTTAATCCCAATTAATTAAAGGGGTTAATCCATAAATAAATTTTTTTTCCATATTTTACATTCTCCCCCACTTATAAAAATTTGGTCCCCAAATTTCAGACTCATATACGAGTACGAGATGTCACAATAATCATCTCAAGTATTCGGAGAAAAGTAACAACTCAAATGACTAAGTGGGGTACTGAGCTCGAATATTACATTCTAGCTCTTATATATGCTCTCAATCAACCTATTAATAGGTCAATAACTGTACCAGAGTGGAGCTCTATACCCGTGACTGGTCGGAGACTTTGTCAGAATCGTAAGGTGAATTATGAATCACTATCAAAAATGATACCCAAGGCTATTCCTGTTGGGATGTATACTGAAAGCCTAGCTCTTTGGTATGAACATTTTATTTTGAAACAAGAATCACATGATCATTGTTTGCACTTTATATTAATATATGTGCATATTGTCTAATACTTTACATTGTAGATAACATGGTGCGTGGGTGTGGCACAGAAGATCATGTTATCAGTCCCTTGTAGAGTATAAGTAGAGGCTCACAATCAAGATGGTTTTGGACAAACCATTGGCATGGTTGTAGTGTAGCTTGGTATTGGTTTGTCTTGACCATAGAGTTACACTAGTACACCTCGGTGTATTGAGCAGGACCGACATAGAGGTGATTCAATTTGTTGCTGACTACATAATTGAATCGGACCTCGGATATTATGTTGTACATGCTCTTAATCCCGATATAATAACGGACACATGTACTTAGTATTTATTTCTTTGATTTACCAGAGGGTGAGATTTCTATGGATTAAATCAATATGCCCGGTAAGTTGGGAAATGATATTATTTACATGGTGTGTCGTTGATTATAGGAGGAATCCGTGTCCTATGTATTAGGTTGATGATGTCCCCTTGAGGAGCTCATAAGGTTCATCATGTAAACCCTGCTGGTTGACTTAGTTAACATGATGATAAGGTTGAGTGGTACTACTCGAGGAGTTAGATGTTAATTAATTGATGGTCAGTAAATCAATTAATTGACGGACATTCGATGTCTTAAACACGGGGAGATGGATGTACAAATAATATATGGAGCCCATATTAATTTATGGGGTTGGTGAGGTAGTTCGATGATGATCCTCTAGTGGAATGGAACATCATTGATGGATCAAGTTTGTGTGGTTCCGATCCATCGGGTGGCCAAGACCCAACTCCTCCTCATGGTCCCTATCGTAGCCTAATATAAACCTCATGAAGTCTAGATCAAATGACGGTTGAGATTAAATCTCTAGATCCGACGGTTAGGATTAAATCCCTAGAACCGACGGTTGAGATTAAATCTCTGGATCCGACGGTTGGGATTAAAACCCTAGAACCAACGGTTGAGATTAAATCTCTAAATCCGACGGTTGAGATTAAAACCCTAGAACCGACGGTGGAGATCAAACCAAGGCCTAAACCTAACTCTATATAAAAGGGAGAGGAAAGGTTGGATAAGTTGGGCGGCAAGATTATAGGAAGAAAAAGTTTACTAATTCCTTGCTACCCTTGGGCGGCAAGAAAATTGGGAATTAGTTCCTATATTTTTGGCTACCTCATCAATAACCAACTTTCTCCTAAGTTCTATAAATAGGGGCTTAGGCTTGGTTGGCTAAAAATATAGATGAAAAACCTAATTGAGACAAGGTTGCTTGGGCGGCAAGAAAAGGAGATTAGGGTTAGGGTTTGGTTGATAATGTTGGGCGGCAAGGCTTCTCCTTCTTCCAATTGTTGGCCGGCAACCCATCCTCCCTATTCCTCCTTGATTTGGCCGGCGCCCAAGTTTTACCTTTCCTTCTATGGCTTAGGTTGGATGGAATTAGGATGGCTTCCTTTGGCAACCAAAACCTAGATGGGATAGGATTGGGGTTGGGCGGCTAGGGTTAGGGTTTTGGGATTAGGTTGGGCGGCAACATGGAGATGAAGATCTTCTTCTTCTTCCTTCTAAGTGTTGGCCAGCCACTATCCATGTTCCCTATACCTTGGACGGAGCTCAACCTATTCTCCTTCCCTTCATCCTTGGTCGGAAATTAGGAAAGCTTTTTCTAGGGTTTGGGCGGCAACAAGGAGGAGGATTGTTTTCCTTTCCTTTCTCCAAGTGTTGGCCGGCGCCCATACCCTTGGTGTTTCTCTTTCGGTTGGCTTCCATACTCCATTCCATCTTCTCTTTGGACCGGCGGCAAACATCATGCTTGGAGCTTGATGGTTGGTCCTAGATAAGAGATGAGTTTTGTTTCCATTTTGTTCTCTCTATTCTTGGGGCCGGCGGCATCAATCCTTTGTGGATTGGTGGTTGGCTCAAGCAAGAAGGGAAAGAGAGTTCTTCTTTCTTTGGATTGAAGAAGATCTAGGATGCTTCAACTTGTGGAGGATCTTCGCCCACACGAAGTCTACAAGGAGGTTAGGACATACGATAGAAGATCAAGAGGTATAAAAGTTTCACAACTTTTATTATTGTTCTTTTCATGTTCTTATTTGATATGCTAGCTTATGTTCTTTATGTTAGTATATGTTGATTATACTAGTTTGCATTTGCATGTATTTGTATAATCATGGACCCCGAATAAGAAACACAAAAACCGGCGATCCGTCCGTCGTCTCTTCCGCGACTAATCGACTAGAAGAGTTTGGTTGCTTGAACAACTAGTTTGTTCAAGCGATCGCTCGAGTCGTTGGCACGACGACGAATTGGTTGTGCTTAGGAAACTCATCCCATCCGGATTAGTTTTCATTAGTGAAAATTTTAATCCGGGGACATGGGAGCCTATGAGCATTCCGAGAAATAGCACGGTTGCCAACACCTACAAATAAAAGCAGTGACTCCGATGGGGAGGATACTTTTAATTTGCATCTAAGTGTGCACCATTACACGATACTAAGGGAATTATTTTGGATTATGTGCCTTACCGATGGGGAAGTACACACGCTCCTTAATAATTTCTTATAACCATTATTTGACCTAGTGATCCGCAAACAAACCCATCCGATGGGGAAGAAGGCACTCAGAGCCAACACGCAAGTTTGTTGCATCACACGTCAAATTGTAATGGAGGTCGCATGAATTAATTAAAATGTCCCTCTCCCACTTAGTAAATTGAAAATGAGGAATTTTAAAACATACACAACATGCATATAAAACAAATAAGCAATAAATATGGAAAAAATAGAATTTTTCCAACTATTATGGCATTGTCCTCCAATATGCATCCCGTTGTGTCGCCACCTCGTCCGCTCCATCTTTTCCCGTGCGCAAGTCACCAAAGAGATCCGAGCCGAGATAAAACTATTTTAATTTACATCCATCGATCCTATACTCCACGAAGGAGTGTACAAATAATTTAGATCGAAAGTAAACTAAAATGAGCGGCTAAACAATGCCGTATTTAATTACAAAAATTAAATACTAATCTAGCCTCGTCAACCCCGATGATTCAAATAATAAATATTTACACACATCCAATCACATACACACATATGACCATAATAGTCGGATCTTATGCCTGCAACCAAAGAGTTAAACTATGCATATCCTACTATTATCCGGCACATATAATATATGAATAAGTGCATAAAAATTAACCGAATCCTAAACACACAAAACCGAAAACCGTGGCTCTGATACCACTTGTAGGGAGTTGCTTCGGAGGCTCATTGGCTCCCATGTCCCAGGATTAAAATTTTCACTAATGAAAGAATTAATCCGGATGGGATGAGCTTCCTTACCACAACCATTTCGTCGTCGTGCTAACAACTTGAGTGGTCGCTTGAACAAACTAGTTGTTCAAGCAACACAACTCTTCTAGTTGGTTAGCCGAGGAAGAGACGACGGACGGATCGTCGGTTTTTGTGTTTGTCTTCGGG
This sequence comes from Wurfbainia villosa, assembly GCA_025175895.1. Taxonomy (NCBI): domain Eukaryota; kingdom Viridiplantae; phylum Streptophyta; class Magnoliopsida; order Zingiberales; family Zingiberaceae; genus Wurfbainia; species Wurfbainia villosa. Next base: position 25,843,377 of record CM046000.1, on the reverse strand, counting down.
GTCCATGATAATACGATATATATACATACACACACATGTATAATCAACACTAAAAGGAACATGCTCAGATCTGAAAATAAAGTTATAAAACTTTATACCTTACGATCTTCTACCGTATGTCCTATCCTTCTCGTGGACGACGTGTGGACGAAGATCCTCCACGAGTAGAAGCCTTCTAGATCGCGTTCTTCCCTTCCTTGTCCGCTGCGAAAAAAGAGAAGAACCAACAAATACCTATCCTTTCTAGAACCGGCCACCAAATTAGGGAATTTTGTGCAACCGCCGGCCAAGGAGCAAGTGGATGAAGCGCCGGCCAACTTGAAGAGGGGTTGCCGCCGGCCACCAAGGAGAAAGGAAGGAGGAAGAGCACCGGCCACCAATGGAAGGAGAACCGCCGGCCAAGGAATAAGAGAGAGGCCTTGAGAATGGGCGCCGGCCAAGTCTAGATGGAAGAAGGTTGGGCGCCGGCAACTTCTTGGAGGAAGGAGGTTGCCGCCCAAAAAAAAAAACCCTAGCTCCCAAACCCTAGCCGCCCACTTGTGGAAGACCAAACCCTAATTCTCTTATTCAATTATGCCGCCCAAGCCTAAGCCCCCTATTTATAGAATTGGTCTTAAGCCTCCTTTAATCTCCACCGTCGGATCTAGGGATTTAATCTCCACCGTCGGATCTAGGATTTCATCCCAACCGTCGAATCTAGGGTTTCATCCCAACCGTCAGATCTAGGATTTCATCCCAACCGTCGGATCTAGGGTTTCATCCCAACCATCGGATCTAGGGTTTCATCCCAACCATCGGATCTAGGGATTTAATGCCAACCGTCGGATCTAGGGTTTTATCCCAACCGTCGGATCTAGAGATTTAATCCCAACCGTTGGTTCTAGGGTTTCATCCTAACCATCGGATCTAGGGATTTAATCCTAACCGTTGGTTCTAGGTTTTGTTTTACATTCTTAGATCTAGACTTCACAAGGATTATATTAGGCTACGATAGGGACCATAAGGAGGAGTTGGATCTTGGCCACCCGATGGATCGGAACCACACAAACTTGATCCATCAATGATGTTCCATTCCACTAGAGGATCATCATTGAACTACCTCACCAACCCCCATAAATTAATATGGGCTCCATATATTATTCGTACATGAATCTCCCCGTGTTTAAGATATCGAATGTTCGTCAATTAATTGATTTACTGACCATCAATTAATTAACATCTAATTCCTCGAGTAGTACCACTCAACCTTATCATCATGTTGACTAAGTCAACCAGCTGGGTTTACATGATGAACCTTATGAGCTCCTCAAGAGGACATCATCAACCTAATATATAGGACACGGTTTCCTCCTATAATCAACGACACACAATGTAAATAATATCATTTCCCAACTTACCGGGCATATTGATTTAATCCATCTAAATCTCACCCTCTGGTAAATCAAAGAAATAAATACTAAGTACATGTGCCCATTATTATATCGGGATTAAGAGCATGTACAACATAATATCCGAGGTCCGATTCAATTATGTAGTCAGCAATTAATTGAATCACCTCTATGTCGGTCCTGCTCAATACACCTAAGTGTACTAGTGTAACATTATGTTCAAGACAAAACAATACCAAGCTACACTACAACCATGCCAATGGTTTGTCCAAAACCATCTTGGTTGTGAGCCTCTACTTATATTCTACAAGGGACTGATAACATGATCTTCTGTGCCACACCAAGCACCATGTTATCTACAATGTAAAATATTAGACAATATGCACACACATATAATAAATATATAAAGTGCAAACAATGATCATATGATTCTTATTTCAAAATAAAATGTTCATACAAAAAGAGCTAGGCTTTCAGTATACATTCCAACACTTGGCACACTCCCTTCCTCCTCTGTGTGACACCGTATAAAGTAAAGTCCACCGACAACCCTCACCAATCAAAACCTCTTAGAGTTACGTCCAAACAATTACAACCACTGAATATATTGATATTTGAATCCCAGTCCCTGTGGGATCGATAATCTTTATTACTTGACGACATCCGTGCACTTGCGGGCATTGAGCGCGAGCACGCACTTTGAGTCTTCGACGGTCTCTATCGCGAGATTTGAGGTCGCGTTCATGCGCATCAAGTTTTTGGCGTCGTTGCCGAGGACTAATTGATTCGATATCAAATTAAACAGTGGTAAATTGGATCGGATTTAGGATTAGATTTATTTACTTGCTTTATTTTCTTATTAGTTTGCTTCATTTGCTTTAGTTCTATATTTTCCATATTTAGATTTAGTTTTTACTTTTAGCAGTAGTTTCTGATTTCCCTATTGCATCTTAGACTTTGCTTAGCTAGATTGTTTTGTTTTCTACTCTTAGAATAGGGTAGCACTTCTAATTTTTGTGGCTCAGTTCTTCGTATGCTTAGACGCTTAGGATCGAAAGGCCTGATTCAGATCGATGTAGAAATCGAATGGACCTTTCATCGCCGAAAAGTATAGCAGCGAAGGATGGAGGATCAAGTCGCATCTGAAGTGAACATAGGTAGTCGACCTCTGCGGGATTATGCAGCTCCTTGCTCTAGAGAATTTAGGCCGAGTATAGCTGGACCATCTATTTCAGCGAATAACTTTGAACTTAAACCATTACTTATACATATGGTCCAGCAGATTCAATTCGGGGGAGCTGCGACTGGAGACTCGAACCCGCACCTAGAGGCATTTTTAGAAATCTGTTCAACAATGAAGATGAACGGAGTCCCTGCTGATACGATCCGCCTGAGCCTATTCCCATTATCATTGCGGGATAAGGCTAAGGCATGGCTTCACTCCCTACCTTCAGGAAGCATCACTACATGAGAGCAATGTGAGTAGCAATTACTGAACAAATACTTCTCACCAAGCAAGACTGCTCACATGCACCATCTTATCATGAGCTTCCACCAGAAGGAGGGGGAGTCCTTATTCGAGGCTTGGGATCGCTACAAGGGGCTACTCTACTAATGCCCCCACCACGGACTGGAAAGGTGGCTGGTGATCCACATTTTCTACAATGGGATCGCTTACGCCACGAAGATGTCCCTAGATTCTGCCGCAGGAGGAGCACTGATGAATAAGACTATAGAGGAAGCGGAAGAGATGATTGGAGAAGTGGCTCAGAACCACCATCAATGGGCTTCCGAACATGGTCAACCAACACCTGCAGCGTGACGATACACTGTCAACTCAATGGACCACCTAGCAGCAAGGATGGACACGCTCAGTAGACGATTCAAATCCATGAATCCTTAATCTGCATGCACAGCCATTGACTTCGGAGAGGGAGTGGCAACATATTGAGAGGACCACCATGGAGGGCAGGGAACCCTAGATGAGCAGATCGAGCACTGCGATGCGGTTGGGGACTACGACCAAAGGTCCAACAACCCATACTCCAATACCTACAATCCCGGATGGAGGAACCACCCAAATTTCTCCTATAAGAATAACTCAGGAACCTCACAACCATCAAGGGGTATGGGCAGCGACCACAGAAGTCCAGACTGAAACTGATGATGGAGGACTTTATTGCTACCCAGACTAAGGCGAATGAGGAATTTCATTGCCAACATCAAAAATCTGAAGAATCACTCAGAGACTTGAAGGCCATCGTTGACGGCCTTGCAAGTCACACAAGGATGTTGGAGACACAAGTGGCCCAGATAACCCAATCCATGTCACAACCTATGAAGAGCTCTCCGTTATCACCCCAAGTAGAGTCAAGCTAAAGAGGAAGTAGTGGGGCAGAGTAACAAATTCGCCAAGGGGTGTGTAGCCATGATTACCACCCTACCTGATCAAGCTGTAATTGAAGATAAGATTCCACTACAGCTTGAGGACCCCGATGAATTTGTTATCCCTTGCTCAATTTATGGGGAGAGCTTCGATGAAGCGCTATGCAACTTGGGGTCATCAGTCAGTGTGATGCCCTACGCATACTATCTGAAGATGGGACTGAATGGGCTCCAACTAGCGAATCTTGGTATTCGTATGGGGGATGACTCAGTCAAAGAGCCCGTCGGCTTTCTGGCACATGTGTCTATGATGATTGAGAATTTCGTGATACCCACGGACTTCATCATACTAGAAACAGGACCAGATCCCCATAATTCTATCATTCTGGGAAGGCCTTTTCTAGTGACTACAAGGGCGTGCATAGATGTGAAGGCACACCATATCTCCCTGGAGGTAGATGGGGAGATCATCCTCTTCCTCCTTTCGGAGCACAGGGCTCCCTACCTCGACGGCTTCACATTTAGCAGAATGAAGCCAGGGCCACCGGATGAAGATCTCGAGACGGATGAATGGAGGTTCACTGAACCTCCAGAGCCAAGTTGATAGTGGAGTGCGGTCGAGCAAAATGACCTTAAACAAAGCATTTCTTGGAAGGCAACCCAAGTTTAGTTTTAGATTTTCCCTTGATTGTATTGCATGCATTTGTTAGATTTTAGTTTTGATATCCATCTCATTTAGAGTTAGGACTAGAAAAGAACTTTGCTAGGCAAAAATGAAATCAATACTAGCCTACACAGCGAAGTGTATGAGAAAATTTGGACTGTGGTGCATAAATGAGCAAAAAATGGGGACACATGGCCTGGCCGTGTGTTTTCCCACGGCCATTCCCGACCGACCCGAGGCGCACATGGCCTAGCCGTGTCGCGCGAGGTTAAAAGGGGTGAGCTATGTGTTTTAACATCCATTGCGTCGTGTGCTTCGAAAACTCTTGCCCTAGCCGTGTGGTTTCATCTTCCCCACCATCTAGAAGCACTTTTAACCTCTAAGGAAGCCAAAAGAAGCAAGGATGAGGAGGAACAAGCATGTAGCACCTCGATCCGATGCCTCGGAGCGACGAACAAGGAGAGTCGACGCCCCTCAAGCTCTGGAGGAGGGTAACAACCTACCTACTCTTCTTTTTTCGCAATAATGAACATAGAGATAGATATAATGTGCTCTCTACTCGTAAGCTCACTACTACTAGGTACTTAGATGAAGATTTCCTAGAGTCTTTAGGGTTGTTGGGTGATATTCAAGCCCTATTTGCAAAAATGGGGTGGGAAGAGATGATGGGAATAAGGCACCCAACCTACCCTAGGATAGTTCTAGAATTTTTAAGTTCCTTAGAGGCGGCAATTTTAACGGGTAGAGAGAGCGAGGAGGGTAGGATAACTTTTAGGCTTTTTAACATTGAGCATGAGTGGACCCTTCACCAATGGAACTCATGCTTTGGCTTGCCGAGTGGGGGACAGAGAAGACTCCCTATTGGGTTTAACTCTCGGATAGTTTTGACTGAGTTGACGGGGGAGCTTGCTTATGACCCATCTAGGGCCAAAGCGTCGTGCCTCCAAAACCCCATTTTTCGATACCTCCACCACATCATGGCCAGTACTATATTTGGTCGTGGGAAGAGTGACGATGTAGTTAGGGCTAGCGAGTTGCTTTGCCTTTGGGACATGCTACAAGAAAGGAGTAGCATCGATGTTGGGTCCCACTTCATCAAACACTTAGTGAAGATGGGTAAAGCAGCACGAGGAGAGATTAATGTGGGAGGCTTACTTACCCACATTTGCCATAGGATGGGGTACGATTACACTACATCAGAGAATATAGAGGGGAGCCCTAGGATCGACCTAGGAGTGTGCATGGTCATGAAAATGATTGTGAGAGAAGGAGACTCCTTATGCTTTGTAAGGAAAAATCGGACGGCCCTTAGGCTCCCCGACCCGGATCGTACCACCATCGCTATACGTGCCAACTGGCATTTGGACCTGATAGTGGAGCCCCCTCCACATGAGGGACCATCCACATCGGCGCCTATCTCTCCACCTTTATATCACTCTCCCTCTAGTCCACACATGTATAGGAGCCCACCTAGTCCATGCCGACATGAGCCTGCACCTGCACCACCACCTTTTTTTACTTTTGAGCAGGATGTAGGTATGTCGGCTTATGATTTCTCGGAGTTCCTATCGTGCCTCGATGACATTTACACTAAGTAGCAGATGCAAAGGCAGCGATGGGAGGAGCAGAGCGCCTACTAGCAGGCAGAGTTCCAGGGATTCCGGGAGCATTTCCAGTGGGTTGAGGAGTTCTACGATGAGGCCCGCATATACTTCCTGGAGGAGGCTGCTCGTCGCCAGAATGAGGCTGCCTACCGCAGAGAGATGCGACAGTACATGCACGCCCAGCAGGCACAGTGGGCTAGGGAGGAGGAGCACCGAGCAGCCGCTGCATCCACTAGCTCCCAGATCGACCACATGTACATGTGGTATCAGCGGCTCAGCAGTAGGTTCTCCCAGGATCCAGAGATGCCCAGGCTCCCAGATTTTCCACCTCGTCCACCATACTAGAGGCATATTTTCATTTAAGCCTGGGGGGAAGGCCCCAAAGTTTATTTTGTTTTGTTTCCTAGCAGTAGTTTCTTTTCTGGTATTTTCATTAATTTATTCATGCATGGATTGTTGAACTTCTTTCAGTACTTAGTTTTTGTTATCTATAAAGCTGCCTCAGTTGTATTTATAAAAAAGTTGCTTACATGAGTTGTTCCTATAGGTAGCTTAACTTCATTTATCACATGGTATTTTATTTTATTTTCTTTAATGAATGTTCTAGACCTACACTAGTTAGCTTTATTTCTTTACACCTACACATGTTGAACATTCTGAAGGGGATAATCTAGTACATACCTAGTTATGATTCATCTCAGTAGTCTAGTACTATGGAATCCATAGGTGACTCTAGGTTTAGCATTTTAGTTACTGGAGATTCTCAGATTGTGTAAGCCCATTTGGAAAAATCAAAATCCCAGTGAGAAGAAAAAAAAAAGAGAAGAGAGAAAGAGAAAAGGATGAAAAAGAAAACAAGAAAAAAAAAGAGAGAGAGAAGAGAGAGATAGAAGATTATGAGGGATAAAAAATAGTTGTCGTGGGTGGAAATGGCTAGGTGCCCCTTTGAGACCGAGTTACTGGGAAAACACCTACCAATTTCTCTCAATACCGATCATGCCTTTGAGACTTTATGCTAGATCTAGGGAATAACCCTCGCTTTGGCCAGGTAAGTGCCTAAGAGTCGGAAACCTTAGGAAAGCTATGGGGTGACGACTTAATGTTGGATCGAGAAGCGTCGCTAGAGCGGGGGGTGAATAGCGATCGTAAATCTTTTCGATGTTTCGTTCGAGTAGACAATTAAACAAGTAAGAGCAGCGAAAAATAAAGGAACACGTTTATTTTTTACTTGGTTCACAACCCAGCGGTTGCTACTCCAAGGCCCTATCGGTCCTCGACCGCGTACGGAGGGCAAAACACTATAACGTCTCCTCCTAGTTGGAGGTAGGAGACAACGATCACAAAAACCGAATGTACGAGGATGAGGCAACAAGCCTACCTCACCTCGTTACGATTAAAATAAAGAATACAATAAAAATAATTACTTGCTACTGCTGCCGACGAAGGAGATTTGAACTTGTCGTCGCGTCGGCGTTATGATGGCGTTGGAGCGTTGGCGTTGTGGGAGCACTTAATGAATAAACTTAATGATGCTTGGAGTTGGAATCCTCCCCTCCTTTTATATATTTTGGCCTCTGAATATGTCTCCTCTTTTTTTTTAACAGATCACGAAGTTGTCCAAATTTTATCGCGAAGTGGCCGTGTCAAACGTTATCCGTTTTGACCTAGCGCAAAGGCTGATTCTTCGCCATCACGATCGATGTTTCCCATCACCGATCGATGAGCATCACGATCGCTTGATGTCCAGAATGATCACACCGCCACTTCCGCAGAAGAGGTTAGCTCGTAAAATAATAAATGCGATAGCGATCGTCCGATCTCGACCTAGACCTTCCACGGGAAGTCTTAATCGGATCGCCGCCTACGGTTGTCCCCGTAAAGAGGACACGACCTTACAATCTCTCACTCACACGAGCTTATCTCGATAGTAGCTCTCACTTCTGGCCTTCCACTCGATTCCTTCGGCTCCCTCCGAAGTCACTCGAGTGTCGCCCGACCACCGCGGCTTCCTCCGGGTGTCACTAGCCTTCAGCTCCAGCTTTAGCACTTTTCTGCACACTTGATTTAGCTCATGAGATAACGATGTAAACTTAACTTTGTGTCTTTGCCATAATCAAAACACAGGTTCGATTATCTAGTGCCCATGCACCAACACTTAACTCACCATGGAACGGGCATCCCCTAAGAATGGTTCTCTTAGCACGAGCACGAGGAGCTAACTTAGTGAATTTCTAGAACATATTTATTCTGCTTTGATTGTAAATACCACTTGATAAATTTAATTGTCATGCTAAGTATGGAACAATGTCTTTTAAATTTCATGGTACTGAGGTTTGCTTGAGGACAAGCAAAGATTTAAGTCTGGGGGAAGTGATGTGAGCAAAATATATAGGGTTTTAGGAGTAGTTTTCGCTCACATCTCATTACATTTTATGTTAGTTTCATGTATATGTCACTCTATTTTGCATGCATTTCCTATTTTCTAGTTCGGAGGTCTGCTCTTTGTACTTTTGTGTGCAGGATAGCATTTCAGGGGAAAATGGTGCACTTTTAGAGCAAAAGGACATTTTACAGCTAGACGGAGAATGGGACCCGGCCAAGGCGTGTGGCTATACACGGCCGTGTCCAATGGGCAAAATCAGCCACCCCAAGGCCGCACACGGCCTGACCGTGTGTTTTCACATGACTGTGTGGTGGCCCACCAGATTTGCGCGACTAGGGTTTTTCCGGATTTTTCAGCGGTCTGAGGTGATGTCTATATAAAGATGGCTCTGCCCAAACCCTTGTTGGGATGTATACTGAAAAGTCTATCTTTTGTATGAACATCTTCATTTTTGAAATAAGAATCACATGATCATTGTTTGCATATTTATGGTTATGCATATTGTCTTATACATTACATTGTAGATAACATGGTGTATAGTGTCACACGGTAGATCATGTTATCAGCTCCTTGTAGAGTATAAGTAAAGGCTCAAAACCGAGATGGCTTTGGACAAACCATTGGTATGGTTGTAGTGTGATTTGGTATTGGTTTGTCTTGACCATAGAATCACACTAGTACACTTTGTGTGTATTGAGCAGAACCGACTTAGAGGTGATTCGATTCATTGCTGACTACATAATCGAATCAGACCTCAAATATTATGTTGTACATGCTCTTAATCCTGATATAATAACGGGCACATATACTTAGTATTCATTTCTTTGATTTACCAATGGGCGAGATTTATAGAGTAAATCGATAGGCTCGATAAGTTGGAAAATGATATTATTTATATGGTGTGTCGTTGATTATAAGAGGAAATCGTGTCCTATATATTAGGATGATGATATCCCCTTGAGGAGCTCATAAGGTTCATCATGTAAACCCTGCAGGTGGACTTGGTCCGGCATGATGATAAGGTTGAGTGGTACTACTCATGGAGTTAGATGTTGATTAATTAATTGTCAGTAAATTAATTAATCAATGGACATTCGAGATCTTAAACACGGGGAGATAAATGTACAAATAATATATGGAGCCCATATTAACCTATGGGGGTTGGTGAGGTAGATCAATGATAACTCTAGTAGAATGGATTATCATTAATGGATCGGACTTTATGTGGGCTTGATCCATTGTGTGGCCAAGATCCAACTCCTCCTCATGGTCCATATTGTATCCTATTAAAGCCTCATGGAGCCTAGATCCAATGATGAAAAATAAAACTCTAGATCCGACGGTGGAGATTAAATCTCTTGATCCGACGATGGAGATTAAATATCTAAATCCGACGGTTGAGATTAAATCCCTAGAATTGACGGTGGAGATTAAAAGGAGGCTTAAGCCTAACTCTATAAATAAGGGCTTAAGGTGGGCGGCAAAAAGATAGCTAAGGGATTAGGGTTTGGGCGGCAAGGGGCTTGGCGTCTTGGGCGGTCACAAATTTGGAAATTTTTTCCTTCTTCTTCCTTAGGTGGCTGGCGCCCATCCTCTCTTCTTCTCTCCTTGGTCGGCGTCCAAGCTTCATCTTCTCATCCTTTTCTCTTGGCCAGCACACTCTCTCCTTTTCCAAGGGCCGGCGGCATCAAGGGTTGGGGTGATCCTTTTCCCTTGTCCGGCAACATCTCCTTGTTCTTCTTCTTGGCCAGTGGCAAGTACCAAGCTTGGAGCTTGGTGGTCGGTTAAAGGAAGGAGAAGAGTTTTGTTTTATCATCTTCCTTTGTTCGGAGTGAACAAGGAAAGGAAGATTGGTGATCTAGAAAGCTTCGACTTTTGGAAGATCGTCGCCCACACGACATCCAAAAAGGAGGAAGGACATACAATAGAAGATCAAGAGGTATAATGTTTGTTTATATTCTTTTGTATTATGTCAATAATTGTTTTTCAATTATATGCATGTTGTATGTTTTTATATGTGTCTAATTTACTTGGACCTCGAATACAAACACAAAAGCGATCCGTACATCGTCTATTCCGCGGCTAATCGTAGAATAGAGGTTGGTTGCTTGAACAACAAGTTTGTTCAAGTGACTACTCTAATCAAATAGCACGACGATGAAATGGTAGCTTGGGTAATCCCTAATTATCATGGATTAAATTTTTAATTTGGAGACGACGACGGGATCGCCATGAACAAGCAACCGAGTTGAAGTGGGAAGCGAAGTTTCCTCCCTTCAACCCTTGGGGGGAGGCACCACGGCTAGGACGGCACGTCGAAGTCTTAAAAAGCTTCGGGAACTCACAACGGGGAGGAGGAATGCCACCAGAGTTCCACGCCTTGCACTTCAACGCCGGAAAGAAGACCACAAAAGCATTGTAATCCTTTGTTCCTGCGTTTTATTGCTTATGTATTCGAACATAAACATGATTTGTGATTCTTCCTTCATATACATGGAGTAGTACTTTCCATTATAGGATTAGGGAGTAGCTTGTGTGCACATTACAATGTTAGTTCATGTTAAATTCTGCCTTTGAGTTTGATTTGACAATTGGTAGTTGTTTTTACTATATCTATGTGTGTTTGGTTTTCTAACTGCTATGCTTAGGCGATACTAGGTGTGACAACCCTCCTATTTAAGATTTAGGGGATTTTATACAAGGAATCTAGGGTTAAACCTAATCTCCTATAACTGTGGGTAGAAGGGTGAGGTGGAATCGGAAACGGTTCATCGTAGAGATTGATTTGGCATCCTCGTACCGTCTATCCCGTCCTTTTAGGCGGAGATAGCTCCTGGTAGATGCGGCGGCTCATTGGAAGAGTGTATGATGTCCCTTCCACAAAATCATAGATAAACGTCTAGACAACACCAATTGACAGCATTGTTTTGTGATACACAAGCGAAACCGAAGTCCTAGAATCGCCTTTGAAGACCTTGGCACACTCCCTTCCTTCTCCGTGTGACACCGTATAGAGTAAAGTCCACCGACAACCCTCACCAATCAAAACCTCTTAGAGTTATGTCCGAACAATTACAACCACTGAATATATTGATGTTCAAATCTCAATCCATGTGGGATCGATAATCTTTATTACTTGACAACATCCGTGCACTTGCGGGCGTTGAGCATGAGCACGCACTTTGAGTCTTCGACGATCTCCGTCGTGAGATTTGAGGTCGTGTTCATGTACATCAGTAGCATTTTGAAAAGGTTATGTTTTGTGTATATTATTCCTTAACATCTCACCCATTCTTTGTCTCATAATGTGTTAACCTTATATGTTTTGTGAGATGATTTTAACTTGTTTAAAGATAGTCAACTTTGGGTTAGATTCGGATTTAACCCTAAACTCATCAAGTAACCTTTTCGAGAAACTAGCTTCCAGGTCGTGGTGAGGCACAGGGGCCTTCTTTGATCAAAACAACGACCACTTCCTTAGATAAAGCCAAGTTTAGAAAAATGATAACTTGAGTCACTTAAAACTACTTCCTGGTCTAACTAGTTTAGGATACGATGAGGTAGCTTCAGTTAGTTCCACTTAGTCAAGTGCACCGAGCTAGATACGCCTTATCTAACTTGGACACACAGGACTTCATTTCCATAGCATACTATCATCTTGCCACGTTCTAATAGTATGTTGTCAAGAGTTGACTAACTACTTGCCCTATCTAGTCATTCTAAAAAGTAAAACAAAAAGGTTGATGATGCTAAGGTAGTGGGTATACTATTTTGGTATTAGCTCTCCCTGGACCATTGAACCAATATGGTCTATCCAGAAAATGGACTTGATCCTGGGGAATCCAATACTCATTAGTCTTTATATTTGAGTTTAATAAAACCTTTGGGACCCATGCTTGGACTCGTTGATGACTATAATTTACGATAGACATGTACGATATATTCGTAGTCTTTGAACTAAACCCGAGTTCGACTCTGTTGTACACAACTCTCTGAGTTCCAAGAAGTCGGTTAAGATTCTTGGATCCTGTCAAGAACTTGTCCAACTGAGCCTCGAGCTCGTGGACTTGTCCTTTCAAGAGTGAGTTCTGACCTTCGAGATTTTCAACTCGAGTTGAGTCCTCCTCTTGAACTTGACTAGTCGAAGAGGTTAGGGTGGCCTCTTGCTTGAGGGTTTCAATCTCCTCAAGCAAGGACTCGATCCTAGATTCGGACTTAGTTAGTTTCCTACTTAGCATTTTAATTGTATGATAAAGAGTACTAATTAATGAATGACTTACCTTAATTTTCTCTTTCGACCCGACTTTGAGTTTCTTCTCGAAGTGGTCTTTAGGGTCGGAGTCAGAGTTAGATTCGTATTCGACTTCGGACTCTGACTCTGACTCTTCTGGTCTTGCCATGAACACTACGCCATCTCCTTCTTCTTCATTGTCCCAAGTTGCATGAAAAGCCTTCTTTGCTCCCTTTTGCTTTGATATGAATTTCCCTTTCTTTTTGTTCTTCGATTACAGCCTTTCTTTTCGAATTATTCTCCGCACCATGTTAACTATTGCGGCCTCCTCTTCGGATTCGGACTCGGGTTCATCCTCGGGTTTGGGTCTTTCTTCTAGCTCGGGAGGTGACTTGCTCTTCTCCTTTCTTCTTTGACCTGCAAGCAAGGCAACTCCTTTCTCGGCCTGGACCACGTTAGTTTGTTCGTGAAGTTCAAATTCAAAAAATAATTCATCTAATCTAATTTTAGAAAGGTCCTTAGAAACCTTGTAGGCATCAACCATGGATGCCCACAAGGTGGTCCTAGGTAATGCATTAAGTGTGTACCTTATTAGATCCTGATTCTCCATGGCTTGCCCGATCGAGTGAAGACCATTGACGATGTCTTGGATTCGTGCATGTAGTTTAGTGGCGGTCTCATGATCCTGTATTTTTAGATTGTATAATTTATTTAAAAACAAATCCCTTTTACATACCTTAGCGTCGTCGGTTCCTTCATGTATCTCGATGAGCTTGTTCCAAAGGTCCTTCGTGTTGATAAAGGGGTCGATGCGGTTGAGCTCTTCCTTGGACAAACCACACTGCAACATTTGAGTCGCCTTTGCATCGGCTTCGATTTGCCTCTTGGTTGCATTGGTCCACTTGTCGAAGTCCAAGGGCTCACCTTGATGATTGGTGGGTAGAGCAAAGCCAGTTTGGATGATTATCTAAGTCTCGACTTATGTTTTTAGAAAATACTCCATCTGACCTTTCCAATAAAGGAAATCATCTCCGTTAAAGAACGGAGGTCGGGTGGTGTTTTACCCCTAAATGTGGGCCATTGATTTAAAACCTTGCACACAAAATAAAAAAAAACATGAAAAAAGTTCCAAGACTTTGCCTTGGATTATTAATGCAGGAAATAAAAAGAAATAAATGAAAAAATAAAAAACTAAACAAAAATAACTTACGACCTTTTATGTCTCAGAAAGAGTACTAAACGTTATTTTTTGGGGATGAAAACAACTTGTTATGAGGGTAAACCCTCGTAAGAAGTGTAAATCTCTGAGAGAGCTTCAATTTGGTTGGTAGCACATTTTATGGGTCCACTTGTATATAACGTTATGCTCGTTTTACCGTGAGCTACTCCGGAAGTGATTAGTTTGATTGTTACTTACAAATACACAAACAAAAAAACAATGTACCAAGACTTGGTCTTGGATTAGTAGTGTGGGAAAAACTTAAAACAATAAATATGAAAAGAAAAGTGCCCAATCGATGGTTGCATCGAATTTGAGCGCCCCCGCTCTGATACCAATTGTTGGGTCGTAAAAAGAGCGCTAGAGGGGGGGGGGGTGAATAGCACACGAGAATTCTTTTCATTAGTTAAATATAAAACAATTATAAGAGTAAAAATGCAACAGAAATATAAGAGACACGGATTGGTTTTACTTGGATCACAGCCTACCGACTACTAATCCAAGGCCCTAGCGGTCCGAGACCGCATAAGGAGGGCAATTCACTAAAATGTCTCCTCCTCGTTAGAGGTAGGAGACGACGATTACAAAATCTTGAAAATATCGAGGTAGAGAGACAAACCCCCTCTCCTCATTACGATAAAAGCTCGATAAACAAAATGAAGTACGATGTTAAAGAAGATGACAAACTAAAGTTATACCGACAACTAGGAAAATGGAGGTTGAGCTCGTATCGTCGGCGTTTCAGCAGCGCTTCGTTGTCATAGAGTCATTATAGAAGAGTAGCATTGCGGAGGCGTTCAGAGATCTTGAATGATTACCTAAAGGGGTGAAACCCCCCTTCTTTTATAGCCTTCCAACCTAGTGGACGTTGAGCTCAAGTTTCATTCAAAATGGCCACCTCACCCTAAGATAAAGGGATGAAGTTTGACTCTCCTCGAAGCAGGAATTTGAATGGCAGTCGACTGATCAACCCTATCAATCGACTGAAGTCCACGAGTAGTTGACTGTCAACAGCCGACAGTCGACTGTTGGTAGGGTTTCTAGCTGCAACAAAAAGTTAGCTCGAAAATGAAAGTAATATAAGTGAATTTGACGGTCACTTGCCGTTTGATCTCGACCTAGACCTTCCATGGGAAGTCTTGGTCGGATCGACCCGACCTTGCATTCACTCACACATACGAGCTTTTCTTAGGTCCTTTGTGACTTGTAGCTTTGCTTCCGGTCTCCACCTGGATTCTTCGGCTCCCTCCGAAGTTCTCTCGGTGTCACCCAACCACCACGATTTCTCCATTCGAGATTCTCCGGGTGTCACCAACCTTTAGTTTAGCCTAGCCATTCCTGCACACTTGGTTTAACTCGTTAGACAACAATATGACCTTAGCTTTGGGTATTTTCCATAATCAAAACTCAAGTTCAATTATCTGGTGCCTACTGCACCAACAATTACCGAGGAGGTTTAAAGAATTAAATTAGGTAAGGGGAAAAGTCATCCTACTTGAATAATGGAGGAGAAGAGGTGGTCGCTCAGGAAGCCTCTTATGGTGGTAGGGTCGAAGGGGGATACATGCATGTTGTTATTCCTTGTTAACATGAGGGTTGGTACCGAAGCATGGTTATCTGTAGAAATTGGAAGAGTCTACCTGAGCAATGACTTATGTGCCGAGCGACAATAGGGTGGCTCGGCACATGGAGTTAGATTTGATTCAAGAAAAGAAGGATGTTGCTTTCTATCACGTTGAAAGGTATAGGTCACAAGTAATAAAAGTTTATAATAAAAAAAGGTAGTGCCTCATACTTTTCAGGAAGGAGACTTAGTATTAAGCAAAGTGCTGCCCGATAGATGCAAGGGTAAGCTAGGACCTAAGTGGGAAGGCCCCTTTCAAGTAAAGAGCCAAGTGGGGAGTGGAGCTTATTACTTAAAGGATGCTCAAAGAAGACTTTTGGCAAGACTGGGGAACATGTATCATTTATGCTCTTATTTTAGTAGATGAATATTGTAAAGTTTATGTTTTTATTTCTTTAGGATAATATAGTGTATACTAAATAGTATGTTTTTATTTCAAGTGTTATACTGAATACAAGTTGTTACATTTTTTCAATATTGGGTGGAAAAGGAAAAGATAATAAATCAGGTGGAGTACGATCGATTGTATTGTCTATATCTAAAAAATTGGTAGAATGCCCGGGGAGTGGATAGGCCACTGCTTGGAATTGATTAATACAATCTTGGAAACCCCATTGCAGGAAGGCAAAGCCTCGATCCAAGAACATGTCATTGATAACAGCTGAAGTCCAAAATGTTTCTGGTGAAGTACTCGTGCCTTCTTGGGATGATTTAGCTTTTAGAATGTCTAAAGTATTCTATACGTAGGTTGCATGGAAGTGAAGGGCTGATAATTCTGCTCGGTCGGCTTGAGTTTTTATGTAAGAAGATTGAAGTTCTCTTTCTATTCTTTGATAAGCATGTTGTAAGGATAACTCTCGAGCTTCGCATTCTTGTAGTTTTTTCTTGAGAGTATTAGTATACTGAGCCCATTGATCATTTAAGTGATTTATGCTTGTAATGCCCTGCAAGGTTAGATGTTAGTATTAAATAACAGTAATAAAGGAAATGGTGTACTAACCTCTTTGATACTGGATAAGAGGGAGTCAGGTAAGTCTTGGATTAAAAGGGAAGGAGGATTCTGTGTGGTTGGGCAAGAAAGTGGAAGTTGAGGGGAGGGTGCCGAGTTGCGAAGGTGAAGTTGAATGGGATTTATGCGTGAAAATGTGGAACATTGTTGGAGGCCTGTAGTAGTAGTGATTCTATAAGAGAAAAGGAAAACAATATTAGGTATATAATACTTAGATGCATGTGACAATAAAAGTATTACCCAGGGTATTAGTCGACTGCAAAGGATAAGTTGTTTTGATTAATGACAATGCTGGTTTCGTGAGTAGCTGATTTAAATTGAATTGATTTTTTGCTAGTGATAAGGTTATTACTTGGTATTATGTATTATCCCGGTATTGACCTAGGGAAGGACGAGGGGAAAGAGTAGTCAACTAAATGGAAGAAAAAGGGAAAGGAGAAGGAGAATGCACAAAGAAGTAGTGCTCCTTCCATCCTTTGTGTGAGGAAGGGATGTTGGTTAGGAATTGGAAGTCTGATTGGGCATGGAAATAGAAAATACCTATTTTTGATGATTTTACTTAGAAAAAATAGTGAAATAGAAAGGTTGAGGGGGTAATGAATAAGTAGGATGTGATAAGATAGAATCCCAACATAAAACAGAAGGAACTGGGACTTAGTTGATTCAGAGGAATAGAAAAGTACTCGATACTTTTAAGAAGAAGGGTTGAATAGGGAAGTATAAGCCAACTTCTATTTGTTCCGAGAAGAAGGCCTTCGTGCACCCGAGGGTTAGATGGGGACGCTCTATGGAGGTAGCTACAGTTATATGAAAGTCGGGGGGAAATTATAATCGAGAAGAGAGGGATCGACATTGTTCTCCTGTGACTTTGGAGCGAGTGGAGGAAAACCATGGATGGGGGACTAGAGAAAGGAGTTGCATCTTCTTGAAGATAGGGAGTGGAAATCAGTAAGGATTGCTTTTGTGTTTATAGTAAAGAAGGGGGGAGGGGAAAGGGGGGAAATAACAACTTTTCTCGCTTATTTTTAGAGAAGTAATGTTACGAAATTTGATGGAATTAGTTTGTTAGGGTGAAAATAATGGGTAAGTAAGGAATCCAGTTCTTGATAGGGTAAGAAGGGGGTATTCTAGTTTCTAGTAAGGCAAATGCAGTATTGGTACTTTCTAATATGATGGGCAGGAGATGTATCAATTTTTATGAATTCCGTTATAAGGGAATGTGTCCAAGTCACAGGCATAATTAGTGTGTTGTATATACAGTATAAATTTAGGAGTGATATGGTAGAATGAAGATAATTATTCATTGCTAGTTGGTGAAGACAGACAACTTAAGCGTTGGTCGTTATTGAAGTGAATAAATAGGAAGTGTATAAGGGTATTCAAATTTTGTTACGAGACCTATATAGGTTATAGTGTAAGGATGCAAAATTGATATTTGTGGGGTATTTCATGAATTACTGATGAAGAGGGCTCTTGGATGGAAGTGGATGTGGAGGCTGTTTGAGCTCTCTTTCTCTTCTTTTGTTGGGTTTTTGCCAAAGTCCTTGCAATGGCAACGTGCATCATATCCTATGCCAAGTAAAGTATTAGTACACATTTAAAAGTAAATTAAGTATGCAAGATTAAACATCAGTATGCATTTAGAGGTAAATTTAGTAAATATGCAGTTAAGTAAAACTTACATATAGGATGAGCTTCTTGTGATTGGATGGGGGACAGTCTATAGTAAGAGAAAATGGGTCCTTGAAGAATTTCTTTGATACTAAAGTATTTGTTTCCAAGTATGGCTTCAATGGAGGGGAAGCTGATGGTGGATTTGGCACTTTTGAGGTCGAGGAGACGGCGAAGAGTAGTTTTCCAAGAATAAGAGAATTAAAGGATATGATCTAGAGGAACATATAAGTACAATTCTTTCCAGCCATTATAAGAGGTGGGAATGTCAGTTAAGAATTGATGGTCTTGGTGTGCCATGGAGTAGAACACACCTGTGTTAGGCATTTTCAACTGGTACCGACAGTGGAAAATGTGGGGATTTTGGGGGATGTTAAGGTGTTGGAATATGATTAGGGTTTCGATCAGAATTTGAATGGAGTTAGGGGTTAGTTGATTGATGGGGAGGTCGTAATAGGTTAGAATGTGAAAGAGGGGTTTGGGAATAGGAAGGTGAAGACCTCCTTCTAGTTAGCCTGTGAAGAAGGTGCTAGTGTCGATCGGGGGGTTGATGGGGTCGTTGATGGGGGGCAGGGATGATGACGGTGAATCCCTCAAGAATATATTTGGGTTCATGAAGGAAGAAAAGGGTGATTGAGAGTTAGTCGACTAGAGGTCGTTTCATACCAAGGGGGGTTGGAGGAGGAAGAAACCATGAGGGGAAGTTTGTCGCAGAAGGGTTGAAGGTGTTAGGGAAGAAGAAAGCTAGGGTTTTTGGTAAAAGCAAAGGGGAGTTAACGGTTAAGTGTGATAGTGTGGTGATACCCTTTAAAGGAGAAGGGAAAAGTGAAGTTAAGGGAGAATGGTTTGTATTCTTATCAATTTTTTCTATAGCAGGGGTTAAAAATATTTTTTCTAAGGCATTTTACGCCTGATACAAAGCTTGAGGATTAATTAATACTCTTTTGAAGGGGTTAATGGTTTTTCTAGGGCATGTTATGCCTAATATAGAGCCTAAGGGATAATTAATATGTTTTTGTAGGGGTTATTAATAAAGTTTTTGTAGGATCAAAGTTATCCGAGAGAGGGGGTGAATCTCATAATATAAATTTTTCTTTTAAAAAAACTTATTTTATCTTTTATGAAATTAAAAGTTATTGTAGTAGAAATTAAATAGACAAGTCTTTTACTTGGTTTACAACCCGAGTCAGGTTGCTACTCCAAGGCTTATAGCTCTCCGAGAGCTACCTCGATAGGCAATTCACTAAAAGGGCCCTCCGACTGAGAACACTCGACTTCGGAGGAGTTTGCTTTTTACAAAAGATAATAAGAGAGGTAACAAGATACCTTCTCTTAAATTAAAGTACAAAAATGAAAGTAAATCACAATACAAAGTATACTGACTCTTGTAGCTTTTGAAATGGAGCTTGGAGTGTCGGAGTTGTGGCGTTGCAGCGTGATAAAGCTCTTGCAGATGAGAAACACACGAGACAGTACTTGGATGTAGTAGATTTGTTGTTTTTGCAGCTGGTCTTGCATTTCTTTTATAAGCCACTTCCAGTCGACTGGAATGTCCTCCAGTCGACTCCAAATCAACCCGTCGATATGGTACTTCGGCCTTTCCAACTGACTGGACATGTTCCAGTCGACTCTAGGTCACTTGACTCCGCATCGGGAAGTTTGCCTTTTCAGTCGACTGGACCTCCCCAATCAACTAGAACTCTTTCCATCTAGGCTGCCAGATCTTCGATCGATCACTATCTAATCTTGCCAACTGCGTATCTAGTCGACTGGACCATACTCAGTCGATTGGACTTTAGTCAACTGGACTTCAGTCAACTGGTATCCTTTCAGTGGATTGTTCCCTGCAAAATGAGATTAGAAAAAGCAAATAGTATAAAATACAATAGCAGTAGTAATACTATTCAATCTTGACTTCTAAGTCCCATGCAAACTATCCGTCGGATCGACGCCTATCTTTGTCCCCCTACAAAGGACTTGGCCTTACCTCTTCACTCGAGGCTTACCTGTCGGCTGCCCTGCCGGACCTACCATACTTGATATCCGATCTGACCCACCAGGGCTTCCATCAGCTGTCCAGTCTCCCTGACCCAGCTGGACTTCATGTCTATTGTCCGATCTTCTGACCCAATCAGTCTTCATGCCAGATGTCTGGTCTCCTGACCTATCTAGACTTCCTGCCTGGTGTCCGGTCCTCCTAATCTGTCAAGTCTTCTGCCTAGTATCTGGTCAACACGACCTACTAGGACTTCCCATGCATTGCCTAGTATCCGATCTGTCTGACCTACTAGTACTTCCTGTTAAGCCTACACACTTAGCACATATATCAAACCACAAGTAATTCCTAACTTTAACTGTGATTCATACATCAAAACTAAGGAGTGGTGCTCTCTACACCAACATTTTTTGACACTTAAATCAAATTCTCTTTGGCAGCAATCAATGACATTTTTTTCTAAGAGTTTTTATGCGTAATCAAAATTTCTTCTTACATACATCAATGATATTTTTTTGAGGTTTTTCAAGCTTGATACACTTTTTTGGCAGAATCAGTAGTATTCTTTCTAAGTGTTATGGAGTGCAAAAATAACTCAAGGCTCTTACGCCTATTATTACAGCCTATGGGATAGGTAGCTACATTCTCCCACGGGGACTATAACGCCACCTATATGTCATATGTATAATGTTCTTAAGGCTTTTACACCTACTATAACAACCTATGGGCTCGATAGCTACATTCTCCCATGGGGACTATAATGCCACCTATATGGCATATGTACAATGTTCTCAAGGTTCTTATGCCTTCTATAACAGCCTATGGGCTAGGTAGCACATTCCCCCATAGGGAACTATGACGCCAGCTGTAAGGGGCAGGTAAATTGCTAACATTCATGGCCCAATGCCTTATATAACAGTTATGGATCTGCGCCTCGTATGACAATCTAAGGCCCTGCGCCTATTATGGTAGCTTGTGATTTATGGCATAATCTATATCAGTAAATACTTGTGAAACTTCACTCGACTTTGCTCTTCAGTTTCACTAAAGAGAGGGAACTTATGATGGGTGTGGGGTTTTCAACTAAGGCAGTGAAGTTTTTTGTTATTTTCGGCTAAGAGAGAAAAGTTTTGGTTTCAGTTAAAGCAAGATAGAGACATTTTTGTTTTGTAAGGGAAGTTTCAATAAAAATTTATAAAACTTCAATCAACTTTTCTCTTCAGTTTTACTAAAGAGGGGGAACTTATGATGGGGTCAGGGTTTTCTGATCAATTAGAAGGTTTTTCGAGTAGTTTATATAGTTCCCGAGCAATGTATGTGATGCCCGAGCTAGGTAGGGGCGTGTGTAGTAACAATGTTTGTGGAGTAATTTGTGTGCTAATAGAACAATATATATAATTCCCGAGCCCAGTAGGGGTGAGTAGTGCAGTGTTGCTATGTGCTAAGTGTTGGATCGAGCAAACGCTAGAGGGGGGTGAATTGCGTTCGAAAACCTTTTCTTTTCGTCGATTTAAAACCAAAGCGTGCAGCGGACACACACAACAAAAGACACAAGTATTTTTTACTTTGTTCAAAGCCCACCTGCTGCTATTTCAAGGCCCTGCAATCCTTGATCGCTTTCAAAGGGCAAAACACTAAATATCTCTTCCTTGTTGGAGGTAAGAGACAACTGATTACAATAATGATATAGAGGAAGAGGTAACAAACCTACCTCTCCTCTTAGCAAATAATAAGTAAGAAATAAGCATGGTACCGACAACTGAATTGTAGAGGATGCATGGTCGAATTAGCGTTGTAGCATGTAGAATTATGGTCGGGGATCAAGCACACTTAGGAGTTCATTGAATGAATAGGGTTTGTGTCCTCCCCTCCTTTTATAGACTTGTGCCTTGGGATAAGTCTAGATCCATATCCAAAACTCGTGGATCTTATCTTGAGGTGGTAAATTATCTTATCTTTAGGTGGCGGCATCGATCGATAACTCTTTGACCTTGTGCATTGGGTTGATTCATCGACATCAGTCGACTGATCCTTTTGGTAGTCGACTGCCTCCAGTCAACTACTGAAACCTCCAGTCGACTCCTATACTTGAGAATTCAACCTGACACCTACAACACAAGGTTAGCACAAGAGATGCATAATGTCATGCAGTGTGAGAGTCCTTTGGTTGTCCGATCTCGACTTCGGCATTCCTCTGAAAGCCTTGGTCGGATCGACACCTAGGATTGTCCTCTTATCGAGGATGCGTCCTTACCACCACTCCACACCTGGAGCTTACCTTTGGTCCTCCTGACCTGTCACTTAGCTTTCGGTCACTTGGTACCGAGGTTTCTCCTTCTGAGATTCTCCTGGAATCACCTGACCACCGAGGTTTCTCCTTCCGAGATTCTCCTAGCATCACCCGACCACCGAGGTTTCTCCTTCCGAGATTCTCCTAGTGTCACCCGACCACCGAGGTTTCTCGTCCTAAGATTCTCCTGATGTCGTTGACCACCGAGGTTTCTTGTCCGAAGATTCTCTTGGTATCATTGACCTTAGCAAAGTTTAATACAATACCTGCACACTTAGCATAGCATATGAGATAACAAAATAGCTTAACTTTGAATCTTTGCCATTATCAAAACCAAGGTTCGATTAACTGGTCCCCCTGCACTAATAATCTCTCCCTTTTTGATCTATGGTAATCCAATTTAAAGTTATGAGAAAATAAGCAGTAAGCATTAAACAAGCATTTTTCAAAAACCTCCCCCTTAAGGTTACCTACCCCTTAACTCTAGGTGAGTCTTGAAAAGCAAATACTTTTCAAAAAAAAATAGTTAACCTCTTAACTTTAACCTCTCTCCCCCTTTGCCATATATCAAAAATAACTTTATAAGGGGTGCATTTTTAAGGTTAACGTTTAAACAATATTTTCAAGCATTAAGTCTTTTACTTTTACCAAAAATAGAATTTTAAAACATTCTAATCAATTTGACTTAACATATTCAACTCCCTTTAACATTTATGAGCTTAGGTTTCTAGATCCTGCACCAACAATGTATATCCTAGGTTATGATGTGATAGTCCAACCATTAACATTGTTATAGAATTTTGAGAAAGATTTTTTTTTTAAAAAAAAAGAATTAAAAATACATTTACAAGATATTAAAGGCTCATGTCTATTAGGTTTTATGTCAAATTAGAGGTAGCTAGAGATACTAAGTTTATCTAACTTAAGTCTTCTCTCCCCCTTGGCATAATTTTTTTTAAAATAATAATATTTGAATAACTTCTAAAAATAATGATTATCCAATTAGAACCTTTCCCTTAACCTGACATCCTTGTTAGCCATAAGGAAGGCTTATCTAGAGGGCCTATGCCTTTGTCTGACAAACTCTTAGAACATCCTTGTTGGCCACAAGGAAGGCTTACCTAAGTGTCCAGAGGGTCTAGATGTCTAAAGTTGACCTAAGGATCTAGAAGCTCAGTATTGGTCAACTAACCATCATTTTAAAAATCATAGTTATTTTAAACACTATGTATAACTACACACAACAATCATGCCAACCAATAAAAATATTTTTAAGAATTTATATATATATATATATATATATATATATAAATTTTGAAATCATTTTCAAAACTATTTTCAATTTGTTGTCCTTACCATCTCACCCATTCTACATGATCAACCAAGTAATCCTTATAGGTGTTGTGAGATGAATTTAATTTAATTTACTTAATTTTAATAATTTAAAAATTAATTAACCTTGGGTTAGATTCGGATTTAACCTTTAGTTAGTTAAGTGAACATTTCAAAAGAGGGCTTCCAAGTCGTGGCGAGGTACAGAGGCCTTCTTTGATTAGAACAATGACCACTTCCTTAGACAAAGCCAATCTTAAGAAATTGTACACTTAAATCACTTTGGATCAAATCCTGGTCTAAATAGTTTAGGATGTACATTGTGAGGTAGCTTCAGCTAGTTCCACTTAGCCAAGTGTACCAAGCTAGATACTCCTTATCTAACCCGGATACACGAGACTTCGTTTCCCTAACATACTATAATCTCATCATGTCATGATACTATGTTGTCAAGGTTAATTAACGATTTCCTATCAAACCATTCAATGAGAGTTAATTTAAGACTAGTATGTATGACATGACAAAAATAAGCATGGTAATTAATTAAAATGATATGTATGCATGAGCATGTTATGTTCAATCAATTCAAAGAAATGGTTCGTTTCTTAGGTAGACTTTGTTAGTGCAATCGCCCCAGGTCACGAATGACCCGACTCGAGTTTGACTCAAGCAGTGTCTTGATGTTTGTGTTTTGATGTTTGCCAATGAGTTGACCATTGTTTGACAATGAGTTGACTATATGGTTGACATGGGGTTAACCATATGATAGAGAAGTCCAAGTGGAACACTTGGCATGGAAAGTCCAAGCATGGGTCTTGGCGATGGTAAAGTCCAAGTCTTGAGTACTTGGCATGGAAAGTCCAAGCATGGGTCTTGGCAAGGGAAAGTCCAAGTTTGAGTCTTGGCAAATGGAAAGTCCAACATGGGTTGGCAAGGGAAGTCCAAGGGTTGATATTGGAGGCATAAAGACCAAGGGTGGAGTCTTGGCAGCATAAGTCCAATGGTTAGCAGCGTAAAGTCCAAGCGTGTGTCTTGGCAGTGTAAGCCCAATGTGCCTTGGCGGTGTAGACCAGCTTAGAATGACAATAGCCGATGGAAGCACTTGAAGGCTAGTGTCACGCCCCGGAGGCATATTCGTCATCCAAATGATGAATGAGCCCCTTAGTGACAATATTCAGAAATACAAAACTAGAACCAAATCTGGTAAAAACCCCGAAATAATAATAGAATACAAATATTTTATTGACCGCATCCATGCAATGTTAGTAATATATGAGAGATTTCCTAAGGCAATCGCCTATGTTTGAACCATTTATATGATAAATGAAGATTCACTATTTGAGTATACATGTTCTCATGTATTTGATTAGATCTTAAACTCATTTACTGAATGTCCATGACACGATTCATAGCATGAGAGAATTTGTGATTGGATCACAACTAGTGAGTATCTCTACATGTGTAATTGTGATGAATCAAAATTATCCCTAGTCGATGAATTGATGGATTAGGACACCATCAAATCTATCGAGACTAGCACGAGGTGTACTCCTTGGTGTATCCAAGCAGTTGATTCTCACTGGCTGGAGACATTGTGATGTCCGGAGTTAATCGTGGATGCTAGTTATGGTAACTAGTTCATTAGAGTGACCAGCCGTAAGACTTCATATGGTTCTTTGCATATATAGATATGTCATTGAAGTTCTTACTACAGCTTAAGTGCGATGTTCCTTTGACTTGCGGTATTCAAGTTATCTTGATCATGAAGACTTATGCTTTGACATCTTAAGCAAGTATCTCTGAGGAGATATGGACCCGGGATGATTAGGTATAAGTCGAAGTGATTGAAGGTGTTTGAATAGCCTATAAAGGATTCACCACTCCTTGTGAGGAGATGTATACCCATGGCCTCTCGTCGGATTGTTAATAAAGTCTTTGGCCAAAGCATTACATGTTTAGAGTAAGGTACTCTTCGATACATGTGCAGTAACTAGAATCCGTAGGACGAGGAAATAATACTTGGGCTAGGTGTGACGTAGTCAACCTAGTGGGGACTGACACTATAGACCATGTCCTGAACTAAGTGGGTATAAGATGAATGAAAGGAATGGGGCACGATTCATTGTAGCTGCTGAAGGGTTTCAGAAATAGTTCTGGATCAACCGTTGATCTTTTCGGTTAATTGGGGATCATGATGTACTACTAGGTGTCACTCATGATCATTCTATAATTAATGGTTAATTATAGGCGGCCAACATAAATCGAGAACCTATTTGGTCACACGCACAACGAGCGTAATCCGAAGGATTTAAAACGGACTTGAGAATGAGATTCTCAGACTGAGAGAAACTAGGTTTGGTTTGACCAAACAAGGAGCGAGCATGAAATCATTTCAGTCTCAATGGAAGCGTGGATGGGCCGTGTCTTATGAAGACATGATGGATGAACCAAATTGGTTTGGTTCTAATCCAATGGTGAAGAATAAACCAAAGGTGTTTGGTTTGTTTTAAACGAATGAACCAAAGTTGGCTTGATTCGTTTTAACTTAAAATAGACCAAATTGGTTTGGTTTATTTTAACTTAAATTAATGGAGTGGGTTAACGGGCTTTTGGTTATGATCCGATAACCATTAGGAGAATTTGTTCTCTATAAAATAGGGCTTAAGGGTTTTGTGAAAACCTAATCCAAGAAATCCACAAGTTGCCGCCCACCCTCTCCTTCTCCTCTTGTGGTCGGCGCCCAACCCTAGCCGCCGCCCACCCTTGTGCCGCCGTCCAAACTTGTTGCCAGCGTCCAAGCTTCAGTCGGCGACCCTCCAGTGATCTTCCTTGGGTCCGGCGACAAGGTGAGCATCTAGCTTCCTTATTTGGCTGGCCCTAATCCTCCACCAAAGTTGTCCAATTTTCTGGACAGCTTGTTTATTTCGTGTCGGAGCATCGTTTGGAAGATGTTTGGAGCTCCGACAGTGGCTACTCCACCAGGGATTTGATCTCCGATAATCCTCATAGGTGGAGGACGAAGGATTCATCAAACAGTTGACGAATACCTCTCCGGAGAAGCTAGTTTTTGAGAACTCATTTTGAATCCGAATTTTGATTCGGATTGTGATCTTCTCTCGATCACATCGTCTTCAACACGAGGCCAGTAACTCGTATGAAGATGAGGCTCATGACTTTGTGAAGTCATCCCGAAGATACTCGGCGTGGATATGGATAGAGGCGATTCTAGCGAGGATCGCTCCGGTTGTTGCCTTTCCCGCTACACGTGATACGTCATATATACGTAGTATAAATTTCCTTTTATTGCAAAATTTGAATTTACGGTTATATCTACACATGTTGTACTATGCATGCGTGTGGTGTGTATTGTAATAAATTAGATTTATTATTTTTATTTCTTCCGTTGTGCACATGTTTACGAAACATGTTCGAACACACACTCGCCGCGGTGCAGGAAACCCAACAGTGGTATCAGAGCCCAGGTTGTGTTTCGACATAATCGTAAAATTATTTTGCGATAGTCGTAATGGTATTTATGGAAATTTTCTACTTTTGGAAAGTTAGAAGTATTTTTGGAACTTTTTACTTTTGGAAAGTCTAGAATTATTTATGGAAATCTTCTACTTTTGGAAAGTTAGAAGTATTTATGGAAATTGATATTTTCCATAAATAAAATATTTGATTAGATTTGGAAATTTATTTCCTAATTTAATTATGATTTGATTTGGGAAATCAAATCTTAAAAATATTTTATTTCCATTAGTAGTTTTGATGATTTAGGAAATTTGTTTCCTAAATTGACTTTCCTTAATCAACATTTTCCATAAATAAAATATGTGATTAGATTTGGAAATTTGTTTCCTAATTTAATCATGATTTGATTTGGAGAATCAAATTTTAAACATATTTTATTTCCATAAATAGTTATGACATATAAGGAAATGTTGTACATGTCATAATTATATGTCATGTAATTGCATTAGATGCATATCATTATGTCATGCGTGTCGTGACATATAGATGTATGCCATGTAGATAATAGTTATTTGCATGCAAAGAGGATGAGACATAAAAACCTTTACTCAATATTAAAGCCTACACCTTCCATTAATATGGTTAGAACCAGCGTTTCGTTTCTTGTTTGGGTTGTTGGACTCTCTCCAAGCCCGGCTCGAACCCGAACATGTTCAAACCATGGAATAGTTTAATACTAATATGGTAAGAGTCAGAGGTCAATCGTTAGCTTTGGTTGTTGGACTCTCTCCAAGCCGGGATAATTGGTTGAATGCACTCTAACCATATTAAAGCTATTTCTTGATTAATGGGTTAGCTTTAACCT
Organism: Wurfbainia villosa; assembly: GCA_025175895.1. Taxonomy (NCBI): domain Eukaryota; kingdom Viridiplantae; phylum Streptophyta; class Magnoliopsida; order Zingiberales; family Zingiberaceae; genus Wurfbainia; species Wurfbainia villosa. The sequence goes on along the minus strand of CM046000.1, from coordinate 25,815,242 downwards.
GGAGCATCGGATTGTTGGACTCTCTCCAAGGTCGATGTGAAGGGAGGTGAAGTTAGGTGCTATGCATATGATGCATACTTGTTAATGTGTTAACAACCCGATGTATGTATGAACATTCAATTAGTTGATAGCACATTGTGATAGTTGCATATACGTGATATGCAATCGGTATAGACGATACCTACCGTCGTAGTTATGAATGGCTTGTTGGACTCTCTCCAAGGTTGTTCATAACTATGATGGATATCAGCCCATTCGGAGATGGACCTACGATCTCCTGAAGTGATTTTGGGGTTTTTGAAATTCGAAAAATGAATGGGATTTATAAATGTATATTGATGCATTTTAAAATCATTTTCTCATATATGCTCGTTTTGTATTTCTAGGTCAATAAATTGATCATGACGACTTTGAATTTGCGCACTATTTTGGATTCGAACAAACTGACTGGGCCTAACTTCCTAGACTGGCTTAGAAACCTGAGAATTGTTCTCAAGGCGGAAAAGCTTGCATATGTCCTTGAAGTGCCTCTTCCTGACCGTCCTAAGGACGATGCAACTCCAGACCAAATGTTGGTCTATCAGAAGCATGTGGCAGATTCTGAGCTGGCGAGTTGCATCATGCTAGCGGCGATGGTACCTGAGCTGCAAAAGCAGCATGAGCATATGGATGCTAATACTATAGTCTTCCATCTTCATGAGTTGTTCGATGAGCAAGCGAGATCCGAAAGGTTCGAGGTCTCAAGGCTCCTCTTCACCACGAAGATGCAAGAAGGTTCGTCTGTAGTGCAGTTTGTGCTAAAGATGAACGGGTACATCGAGCGGCTAGCTACCCTCGGGTTTGTGATGGATCATGAGTTAAGTATTGACTTAATTCTGCATTGTTTGCCCAAGAGTTTCTCACAATTTGTGATGAACTATCGGATGAACAAATTAGAATCCACTATTCCTGAGCTCCTCAATATGCTGAAGACTGTGGAGCCTTCTATGAAGCATGAGGAGAAGGCGGTTCTGTTAGTTGATTCCTCAAAGAAAGGTTCTAAGAGGAAGGCAAAGGAACAGAAGAAAGGGAAGAATAAGAAGGCTAAGAAGGAAGAACCAGCACAAAAGGGCACTTGGCATCATTGTGGCAAGGAAGGCCACTGGCGAAGAAACTGCAAGATTTATCTTGAATCCGTGAAGAAGAAGAAGGCATCCGATGCCCCATCCTCTTCAGGTATCTTCGTTATTGATTGTCATTCTATTTCCTTAGACACTTGGGTATTGAATACTGGATGTGGCTCACATATATGTAATGACATACAGGGGCTAAGGAATAGAAGAAGACTCGTCAGAGGGGAGTCAAATTTGCGAGTTGGCAATGGAGCAAAGGTTTCTGCGGTCACCATCGGAACTTATTTGCTGAAGCTCCCTAGTGGACTAGTCTTGGAACTAGACAATTGCTATTGTGTTCCTTCTCTAATAAAGAACATTGTTTCTATTTCCTGCTTAAATAGAAATGGTTACCATTTGACGTTTAGTAACAATTATTGTTATATAACTTTGAATGGTGTACTTTATGGAACTGGAACTTTGAGCAATGGTATTTATACGTTGGACGTATCCAGTGACATTTTCAATATCGAAGCGAGCAACAAGCGTGCTTGAAAGGATAATCAATTAGACTCCTACATGTGGCATTGTCGTCTTGGCCATGCAAGCAAGAAACGCATGTCCGAATTACACCGATGTGGAATTCTAGAATCGTTTGAATTGGATTCATACGATACATGCGAATCATGCTTGAAAGGCAAGATGACTAAGTTACCTTTTACAGGAAAAGATGAATGAGTGGGGGAGTTACTAGGTCTAATACATACTGATGTATGTGGACCTATGTCAACTCAAGCTTTAGGAGGCTATAGCTACTTCATTACCTTCACCGATGATCACTCACGGTTTGAGTATGTGTTCTTGATGAAACACAAGTCTGAGGCCTTTGAAAGGTTCAAAGAATTCATAAATGAAGTAGAGAAACAACATGACAAGAGTATTAAAATACTTCGATCGGATCGAGGTGGTGAATACTTAAGTCAAGAGTTTCTAGATTATCTAAGAGACAATGATATATTGTCTCAATGGACTCCTCCATATACACCACAGCATAATGGTGTATTTGAGAGGCGTAACCGGACCTTGTTGGACATTGTTAGGTCAATGATGAATCATGTGAATCTTCCCAAGTCCTTTTGGGGCTATGCGCTTCAGACAGCTGTTTACTTGTTAAACAGAATGTCAACCAAGGTAGTCTCCACTACTCCATATGAGATATCTTACTTGAAGATATGGGGTTGACCTGCTTATGTGAAGTGGACTGTATCAGACAAATTGGATGCTAAGTCTGATAAATGTCTATTTATTGGATACCCTATGGAAACAAGGGGTTACCAATTCTATCATCCTGTAGAACAAAAGGTGTTTGTTTCAAGGCATGCTGTGTTTCTAGAGAAAGAGTTTCTCTTGCAAGAAAACAGTGGGAGTGTCGTCGAGCTTGAGGAGGCTCGAGAGACTCAAATAGACATTGATGAGATACCTAGTGAAGCATAATAGCCGATAACTCATAGTGATAAGCAATCGGCTGGACCTATTGAAACACCATATCTTCGTAGATCTGGTAGAACATGCAATATTCCTGAGAGATATGGATTTCTCGTAAGTGAATCGAATGATGTGTTACTCATTGATGATGAGGAGCCTACCAGTTATGAAGAAGTTCTGACAAGTTCAGAAAGGGATAAGTGGCTTGAAGTCATGAAGTCGAAAATGGATTCCATGTATGAAAACCAAGTTTGGAACTTGGTTGACCCACCCGAAGGCATAAAGCCTATAGGGTGCAAGTGAGTTTTCAAGAAGAAAACTGACATGGATGGTAATGTGATTACCTATAAGGCTAGATTGGTGGCGAAAGGATATCGTCAAAACAAGGTGTTGATTATGACGAAACTTATTCGCCTGTTGCTATGCTTAAATCCATTCGGATGCTCCTGGCCATAACGGCTCATTATGATTATGAGATATGGCAGATGGATGTGAAAATAGCTTTCCTTAATGGAAACCTACTCGAGGACGTGTATATGATACAGCCTGAGGGTTTCACATCGGTTGATAAAACCAAGGTATGCAAATTGCGACGGTCCATATATAGATTAAAGCAAGCATCCAGGAGCTGGAATATCTGTTTTGATGAGACAATCAAAAGGTTTGATTTCTCACAAAATCTAGACGAACCTTGTGTGTACAAGAAGGTTAGTGGGAGTGCAGTCGTGTTTCTAGTATTGTATGTCGATGACATATTACTTATAGGAAATGATGTTTCAGTCTTACAGTCAGTCAAGATTTGGTTGTCCAAGACATTCTCCATGAAAGACCTGGGAGAAGCAACCTACATCCTCAGGATTAAGATCTATAGAGATAGATCAAAACGGTTGCTTGGTCTTTCGCAGTCTACATATATAGACCGAGTGCTAAAGAGATTTAGCATGTCAGAATCCAAGAAAGGTTACCTACCCATCAGGCATAGGATACACCTTTTAAAGTCTATGTGTCCGCGCACTGAAGATGAGAGGATTTGCATGAGTAAGATTCCCTATGCATCCGCAATAGGATCTATCATGTATTCTATGTTATGTACGAGGACCGATGTATCATATGCTATGAGTGTCACAAGTAGATACCAGTCTAATCCAGGAATGGATCATTGGGTGGTTGTTAAGACAATCCTTAAGTACTTGAGAAGAACTAAGGATGTGTTCCTAATATATGGAGAAGGGGACATGGTGGTACGCGGGTATACGGATGCCAGCTTCCAGACAGACAAGGATGATTCCAAGTCTCAAACTGGATACGTGTTCACCTTGAATGGGGGCGCAGTGAGTTGGAAAAGTTCCAAACAAGACACTATAGCGGATTCTACCACTGAGGCAGAATACATTGCAGCTTCAGAAGCAGCAAAGGATGCGGTTTAGATCAAGAAGTTCATTTATGAACATGGTGCAGTTCCAGCCATTATTGAAGCAATACCGATCTACTGCGACAACAATGGAGCAATTGCATAGGCGAAAGAGCCAAGGTCTCATCAACGATCCAAACATGTGCTTCGCCGCTATCATTTGATCAGAGAGATCATTAGTAGGAAGGAAATACAAATCGAGAAAATCCCCACTGAAAGGAACTTAGCGGATCCTTTGACTAAGGCATTACCTCAAAGTAAGTTTGAGGGTCATGTTAGAGCCTATGGTATTGGATACCGTAGCGATTGGCATTAGGCCAAGTGGGAGTTTGTTAGTAATATATGAGAGATGTCATAAGGCAATCGCCTTATGTTTGAACCATTTATATGATGAATGAAGATTCACTATTTGAGTATACATGTTCTCATGTATTTGATTAGATCTTAAACTCATTTACTGAATATCCACGATACGATTCACAGCATGAGAGAATTTGTGATTGGATCACAACTAGTGAGTATCTCTACATGTGTAATTATGATGTATCAGAATTATCCCTAGTTGATGAATTGATGGATTAGGACACCATCAAATCTGTCGAGACTAGCACGAGGTGTACTCCTTGGTGTATCCAAGCAGTTGATTCTCACTAGCTGGAGACATTATGATGTCCGGAGTTAATTGTGGATGCTAGTTATGGTAACTAGTTCATTGGAGTGACCAGCCGTAAGACTTCATATGGTTCTCTACATATATAGATATGTCAATGAAGTTCTTACTGCAGCTTAAGTGCGATGTTCCTTTGGCTTGCGGTATTCAAGTCATCTTGATCATGAAGACTTATGCTTTGACATCTTAAGCAAACATCTCTGAGGAGATATGGACCCGGGATGATTAGGTATAAGTCGAAGTGATCGAAGGTGTTTGAATAGCCTATAAAGGATTCACCACTCCTTGTGATGAGATGTATACCCATGGCCTCTCGTCGGATTGTTACTAAAGTCTTTGGACAAAGCATTACATGTTTAGAGTAAGGTACTCTTCGATACATGTGCAGTAACTAGAATCCGTAGGACGAGGAAATAATACTTGGGTTAGGTGTGACGTAGTCAACCTAGTGGGACTGACACTATAGACCATGTTCTGAACCAAGTGGGTATAAGATGAGTGAAACAAATTGTAGGGGATCGGTATGGCCGGCTAGAGGGGGGTGAATAGCCCTTGTACGTTGGACGTCGTAAATTGCTCGTCTACAAAAGATTAGCGCAAGCGGAATATACAAAGACAAAGCAAAAGACAAACAATAAAACAAACGCTAACACGATGGTATAACGTGGTTCACGGCTACGCCGCTAATCCACGGTCCCCGATTCGTCCTCGGTGAATCACTCCGTTAAACCAATCCACTAAATGGTCTCTCCTTTGCACCAAGCTAGGTGGAGGTAACCTTTACAACCAAGATCACTCTTCTTACAATAGGATTGAAGTAAAGACAAGTAAGAAGAGTTTAAAGCTTGTGGGGCACTAGGAAGATCGTTTGGAGTATGAGCATTAGCCTCTCAAAGGCTTACACCCTCTCTTTTTATAGAGAGGGCTTACTTCTTCCCGTTTGCCACCATCAGTCGACTGCCGCCCTTGGCAGTCGACTGCCGTCACTACAACAGCCTCCGAACACGTCGGATCTCGACCGTTGTAGTCCAACGGAACTCTTGGCAATGATCGATGGACCATCGCCGATCGTCAGCCGTAGTCGATCGCCGCCCGGCTACGAACGGTTCTGCGGGTCGAAACCCCATTGACTACCGATCCGGCGCCGGCGATGATCGATGGTCTTGGCAATGATCGCCCACGATGGCGATCGCTGGCCACAATCCGGCCAATATACCGGTCGAACTCACTCGATTGAGCGGGCGATCGCATGACATGGCATAGCGATCGTGTCGAAAACCCATCCGACACTTGGCCAAATGGCCAAGTTTCACCTAAGAGCTACCCTTCCTCGGGTTACAATCGCTCCTCTCATTTCTGAGTCCCTTGCCTTGAAGTTCTCTTCGTTCTCGGCCACGTCCCCTCGGCAGATCAAAGCGCACGGCTCGCAATGCTCCTTCGCGTCTCTTGCCTCGAAGTCTACTTCCTCCGGCTTCACTCCAAGCTTCTCGTCCGGCGGTCCCTCGGATGCTCCAAGCGCACGGCTTCCGCAAAGCTATCCTTCACCGACTCAAGGCACGAGTCATGAGATGTGAAACTCGCCATGGCTCCATGTGCGAATTACTAAGTCCTGCACGACTTCAACGCACATATCACATCAACATATCAAACTAACTTAAACCCTTTGCCACACCATCAAAACCATATTACGGCAAGAGATTGCCTTAACAATCTCCCCCTTTTTGATGTGTGGCAATCCGTTTAAGTTAGGTAAAAACATTTGATATAAATTCTAAGGTAAGAAAGCATGTAAAGATAAACATGATATAGCAACATGCAACTCCCCCTTAATCCATGAAACTCTCTATGCAAATTTTCTCCCCCTATCATATATTTCTCCCTCTAAAGTAATTAACTTAAACATACTTATTTCTCCCCCTTTGACACCATCAAAAAGATTAACACTAAGTTATAAGCTCATGGCATCAAGTATAATGGAGGGAAAATATGACAAGTTGATTTAAAAATTGGGTACCACTTGTTGATGGCATCAAGTATATTTCTACCACTTGTTGTAGGTTTACAAACTGAATTCGGCCTCCAATGTTCTGATTTACAGGCCACCAGTCGACTGCTATCAGTATGGCAGTCGACTGGCACAAAGGAATCCGAATTTTTGATTTTCTGGACGAATTTCAGAAATGCATTATAAATTCCAGAAAATTCGAAAAATAATGAAATTTGGAGAACATATTTCTTTTAAGTATATCTATCAATGAAAAATAGTTTTTCATGAAAACTCATTATATTTTCTTGTTTTTGCCAAAAATCCAAAAGCTCTAAAAACCACTAGGTTTTTGATCATTCTAGTATCAAGTTAGCTACCTAGTTTTGCATCCAATTGTTTCAAAACATGAATACATGTATTTTAAGGTAAGAAATTGTTTTGAAAACATATGAAATATCCAACCATGATCTTTGGGCAATATGTCTATGAATTAAACATAAGCCTTCCCCATGATTGGTCTATTATTGCTATTTTGATACTTTAAATGACCATCTAAATGCCATAGGCATTAGTGGACATTTGTATCATCCTAACATCTCACCCATGCTAAGTTTGCAATCAAGTTAGCCTATAGTGAGTGTGAGATGCATCCTAGGGGGTATTTGTATATACTTAACCAATATATTCATGCAATTCTATCATGGTTAAGTATCAACCTAACAACCTACATGATCATAATGACATATATGATTTAATTTTACATTATGATCATGAAATGCATGTTTTCATCAAATTATAATCATGCATTAGGTATTATGTGGTGATAATAAATAAAGTATCACCTAAAGCATGATTCAAACCTATTTCTCATGATAACGTGCCAAATTTCAAAACATAATCATGATTGTAAATATACATAGGAATTACATCAATCATCATGATTTAAGCATTATTACCTATTTATGGGTACGCTATCATCACCCAACACTATCTAAAAATGTTGTCTCACATCCTAAGTCAACCAAAATATGATATAGGTCAAGTTCATATGGTTGACTACCCTAGGGGTTTTCTAACCCTTAAGGATGGATTTTGGAACCCAAAATAAGTTCTTTCCTATTGGGTTCACTAAATATTCCTTGGGGATCCATTTCCTAGCAATTACCTTCTTTTTATCTTGTCCCCTAGCTATAAGGCATTTGTAGGCCTTTTCATTTTTCTTTTCCTTGTAGCCTAGGCCCTTTTTGTTGAAACTAGCTCTTTGGCTCCCTAAGATCATATTTAAGGTGTTGGAGCCAATTGTGAATTTCTCTAGGGCTTTGGTTAAATAATCTACCTTTTCCCTTAATGCCCTATTTTCCTCTATGCATGCATCATTAACATCCAAAGGCATATAATCATGTGAGCATGCATCATCATTTAAGCTAGAAGAAATATTATCATTTAAGCATGCATTTTCTAATTTTTGTTCTAGGTCCTTAATTTGATCTAGCATGCTTTTGTTCTTCTTCTTAGCTCTAAATAAGTCCTTAGTTAAGCTAGAAATAATGAAAACTATCTTATGGGGTGAGAGATTCGTTACCATAGTTTCCATGTCCTCTTCTTCTTCGGATGATGAGGATGTAGAAGCTCCTTCTTCTTCACTTGAGCTCTCTCCTTTTGAGCTTGAACCTTCATTTTCGGAGGAAGAGCAATCCAAGTCATCAAAGGCCATCAAGGCCAAATTGGTGACAAAGGCATTCTCCTCTTCCGATGATGATGAAGAGGATGAGGAAGGATCATCCCATGTCTTGGCCTTGAATGCTTTGGCCTTCCCCTTTTCTTTTGCCTTCTTTTCTTCTTCCTTTCTCTTGCTCCCCTTCTTCTTCTTCCTCTTCTCTTCTTTCTTTTTCTTTTCTTCTTTGCTTTTGTTTAGGAGGGGACAATTGTCCCTTATGTGTCCCTCTCCTTGGCAATTATAACATATGACCTTCCCCCTTGGTCTTCTATTCCTATCATTAGATTTATCAAATCTAAAATTCTTAAATACACGCCTCACCTTCCTTACCATGTAGGCTTCTTCGTTGCTATACATGGAGGAGGAGGAAGATGCTTCACATCGGATGAGGAGGGGATTTAATCTTCTTCTTCCCTTACTTGCCAATAATGCTACTCCTCTTGAGGGTTGAATTTTAGGCTCCTCTTGTATTCCCTCAAGCCTAGTTTCGTGGAGCTCCATTGTTGAGAAAAATTCCTCCAAGGTACTTACTTCCAAGTTCTTGGAGATGTAGAACGAATCCACCATGGAGCTCCACTTTGAGGACCGGGGAAAGGCATCTATGGCCTTCATTACCATATCCCGGTTTGATAGCTTCTCACCTACACTTGTTAGTCCATTTAAAATTTCTTTGAATCTAGAATGCAAAGAAATTACCTTTTCTCCCTTTTCTAATTTGATGTTGGATAGTTGGGAGCGGAGGAGATCTCTCCTTGCTAGCTTTGCCTCGGATGTGCCTTCATGAAGCTCAATTAGCTTCTCCCACATCTCCTTGGCGCTTAGGCATTCTCCTATTCGGTTGATTTCTTGTTGGGGGAGCACATTGAAGAGATGATGTTTGGCTTTTGAATTTGCAAGGTGCTCTTCCCTTTGCCTTTTGGTCCACCTAGATTTCTCGATTGGTTTCCCTTCTTCATCCCTAGGCAAAACGAAACCGGATTCCATTGTAATCATTATATCAAAATCCGTTTCGAAAAATACCTCCATTCACTTTTTCCACCAAGCGAATTCTCCTTCAAACTTCGGAGGATGAATGTTGGAGCCGGCCATTTTGAAAATTGCTTGTTGTGGCGGTTAGTCCTCGACAAGCTTTCCTCGGCTCTGATACCACTTGTAGGGGATCGGTATGGCTGGCTAGAGGGGGGTGAATAGCCCTTGTACGTTGGACGTCGTAAATTGCTCATCTACAAAAGATTAGCGCAAGCGGAATATACAAAGACAAAGCAAAAGACAAACAATAAAACAAACGCTAACACGATGGTATAACGTGGTTCACGGCTACGCCGCTAATCCACGGTCCCCGATTCGTCCTCGGTGAATCACTCCGTTAAACCAATCCACTAAATGGTCTCTCCTTTGCACCAAGCTAGGTGGAGGTAACCTTTACAACCAAGATCACTCTTCTTACAATAGGATTGAAGTAAAGACAAGTAAGAAGAGTTTAAAGCTTGTGGGGCACTAGGAAGATCGTTTGGAGCATGAGCATTAGCCTCTCAAAGGCTTACACCCTCTCTTTTTATAGAGAGGGCTAACTTCTTCCCGTTTGTCGCCATCAGTCGACTGCCGCCCTTGGCAGTCGACTGCCGTCACTACAACGGCCTCCGAACACGTCGTATCCCGACCATTGTAGTCCAACGGAACTCTTGGCAGTCGACTGATGGACCTCATCCGATCACGCTTCAGAAGTCGACATCGCCTGGCCACGAAGGGTTCTGCGGGTCCGAAACCCCATTGACGGGCCGACCGCCGCTTCGCAGCCGATCGATGGTCTCGGCAATGATCGCCCATTATAGGCGCCGATCACGCCACAATCCAGATCCGATATACCACCGAACTCACTGATTAGCGGCCGCCGCCATGATATGACATGGCAATGATCGTGTTTCGAAAACCCATCCGACACTTGGCCAAATGGCCAAGTTTCACCTAAGAGCTACCCTTCCTCGGGTTACAATCGCCACTCTCATTTCTGGAGTCCCTTGCCTTCGTTCTCTTCGCTTCGCCACGCCCTCGAGCAAAGATCAGCGACGGCTCTGCAATGCTCCGTCGCGTCTCTTGCCTCGAAGTCTACTTCCTCCGGCTTCACTCCAAGCTTCTCGTCCGGCGGTCCCTCGGATGCTCCAAGCGCACGGCTTCCGCAAAGCTATCCTTCACCGACTCAAGGCACGAGTCATGAGATGTGAAACTCGCCATGGCTCCATGTGCGAATTACTAAGTCCTGCACGACTTCAACGCACATATCACATCAACATATCAAACTAACTTAAACCCTTTGCCACACCATCAAAACCATATTACGGCAAGAGATTGCCTTAACACAAATGGGGCACGATTCATTGTAGCTGCTGAAGGGTTTCAGAAATAGTTCTAGATCATGATGTACTACTAGGTGCCACTCATGATCATTCTATAATTAATGGTTAATTATAGGAGACAACATAAACCGAGAACCTATTTGGTCACACTCACAACGAGCGTAATCCGAAGGATTTAAAACGGGCTTGAGAATGAGATTCTCAGACCGAGAGAAACTAGGTTTGGTTTGACCAAACAAGGAGCGAGCATGAAATCGTTCCAATCGCAATGGAAGCGTGGATGGGTCGTATCTTATGAAGACATGATGGTTGAACGAAATTAGTTTGGTTCTAATCCAATGGTGGAGAATAAACCAAAGGAGTTTGGTTTGTTTTAAACGAATGAACCAAAGTTGGTTCGGTTCATTTTAACTTAAAATAGACCAAATCGGTTTGGTTTATTTTAACTTAAATTAATGGAGCGGGGTTAACGGGCTTTTGGTTATGATCCGATAACTATTAGGAGAATTTGTTCTCTATAAAATAGGGCTTAAGGGTTTTGTGAAAACCTAATCCAAGCAATCCACAAGTTGCCGCCCACCCTCTCCTTCTCCTCTTGTGGTCGGCGCCCAACCATAGCCGCCGCCCACCCTTGTGCCGCCATCCAAACTTGTTGCTGGCGTCCAAGATTCAGCTGGCAACCCTCCGGTGATCTTCCTTAGGTCCGGTGACAAGGTGAGCATCTTGCTTCCTTATTTGGCCGGGCCTAATCCTCCACCAAAGCTGTCCAGTTTTCTGGACAGCTTGTTTATTTCGTGTCAGAGAGTCATTTGGACGGCGTTTGGAGCTCCGACAGTGGCTACTCCACCGGGGATTCGATCTCCGGTAATCCTCATAGGTGGAGGACGAAGGATTTGTCAAACGGTTGACGAATACCTCTTAGGAGAAGCGAGTTTTTGAGGACTCGTTTTGAATCCGAATTTTGGTTCGGATTGTGATCTTCTCTCGATCACATCGTCTTCAACAAAGGCTAGTAATTCGTATGATGACGAGGCTCATGACTTTGTGAAGTCATCCCGAAGATACTCGGCGTGGATATGGATAGAGGCGATTCTAGCGAGGATCGCTTCGGTTGATGTCTTTCCCGCTACACGTGATACGTCAGGTATACGTAGTATAAATTTATTTTATTGCAAAATTTGAATTTACGGTTATGTCTACACATGTTGTACTATGCATGAGTTTGGTGTGTGTGTTGTAATAAATTAGATTTATTATTTTTATTTCTTCCGTTGTGCACATGTTTACGAAACATGTTCAAACACACACTCGCCACGGTGCAGGAAACCCAGCATGCACGACTAAAAATATAAATCAATTAAAAGTAATTTAGTTTTATGACACCAAATCAAACTGTGACAAAATCCAACGTGCATAAACAAAATGCTATAACAATAAAATAAATAAAGCAACATCTACGACGATGTAGTGGGACCAGCACGACAAGGGACTCTCTGAGTGATGCGAAGGCAAGTCAATTGGACACGTCCTCTATCAGCTAACCTGAAGGATAAGAGAAGAGGGGGTGAGTACAACCACTCAGTGGGTGGATAGAAAATAGTGCATAATCATAATAGACATAATGGAAGGCAAAGAAAACAAAATAGAGTAACCCAAACCTCAGAGTATCAATATCGATCCACAACTAACCTGGTCAGCAGTATAACAAATATACTTGCAACATATACAACCTACTGCAATCTACAAGCAATATATATCAAGATACCGCGACAAAGCCTCGTGGCTCTCGAGGTAATACAAAGGGCACTATCTGCGAGCAACGACATTCTACCATGACCGAGACTCATAGGCAGATAGGCAATATACAGAGTACTGTCAACACGCAATGACATGCTACCACGACCGGGACTCATGGGTAGATCAATGTCTGCAGGCAACGACATGCTACCATGACCGGGTCTCATGGGCAGACAGAGTATATAGCTATCTAGCTATGGATTGCATGCAACAACATGCTACCACGGCCAGGTCTCGTGGGCAGTCAAGATGTAAGGTAGGTATCTATCTATAGACAACACACGAATCCAACTATCACTAACTCCGAACGAGTAGTCCAAGAGTATACCTCCATGGTAGATTCTCTCAACCACAAATGGGAGACATGATCGACCACAGGTATACAAATGCAACCATAGTTTAAAAGTAGGTAACCTCTACTGCAGACCCTCTCAACCACGAATTGGAGACATAGATGCCAACTGAGATAGGAGAAAAGTCATATATCCTCTACTGCATACCCTCTCAACCTTGAATGGGAAACATAGCTGGCAGCCGAGATAGGAGAAAAGTTATATATCCTTTACTGTAGACCCTCTCAACCATGAATGGGAGACATAGCTGGTAGCCGAGATAGGAGAAGTTATATATCCTCTACTGCAGACCCTCTCAACCACAAATGGGAGACATAGTTGGCAGCCGAGATAGGAGAAAAGTTATATATCCTCTGACGATTAATCTCATCTTAATTATACTATTTCACTAGTCTAATCATGATACCAATCCAACAAATAATAGGTAAGCATCTACCAGCAATATCTACCTATTTATATCTCAGCAATAAATAGACACATATAACAGTAATATCAATTAATAACTACATGCTAATGATGAGCAAGCAACCTAGAATCCAAGGGTTCAGCAAATGTAGTATCAAAGCAATTCTAACAATAACATAAAGGGTAACTACAATATAACATAAGTAAACCACATAACCAATATAACCATGCACTAAATTCTAAAAAGGTTAAAGATCCACCCACTTGATTTGTAGAACATCTTAGAAATCTTCCAATCTAAAGCTCTGCGTCTGTTTTCAAATTTTTTATTTAACCCAATCAATATTTTTAATTAACTAATGGACAAATATTTAATAACTCAATTAATCTCTTAATTGATTATCTAATCAATTTGGGTTGCATTAACTCTTGATTAATTAGCATAAAGCTAATTTTACTGATCTAATTAATCTATTAAATAGGTGAATTAATCCTGACCAGTTATTAAATCCAAATTCATTCAATTACTCCTAATAATAGATTAATCAAATTAACTCCCTTGATTTAACCGATTAATCCCTTACCCCTTCTCGAGTTCAGAGTCATGACGACGACCTTCGCCTAGGCGAAGATCCAAGGCATGGCCTCAATCTCACCATCTATGATGAGGGGGAGGCCACTAAAGCTCCGGTGGCACTGCACCTCGATTCTAAAGCTGGAGCAGAGAGGGCAGAGGAGGGTGCGGAGGCCGCGAAGTCGTCGAGGCAACAAGCGCCGTAGGTGGGGTCGGCGAGGATGAGGACTTCGTCGAGGCTAGTGTCGGAGGCCGATTGGAGGATGTCGGTGATGGGAAGAGCATACATGAGGAGGCCATCGGGAAGCTAGAGTGTAGGGCGACACGTGTCAGAATTTGGATGCGCTGAAGGTTGCGGCGTGGCAGCAGTCAAGGTGAATGCTTGCCGCAGCAGCGGCAGCTTGGCCACCTACACGTGTGCGGCGACATCGTGTCTCGCCGACTCTAGAAGCTCACCGACGGGCAGACGATGGAAAAGAAAGGAATCTGTTTGGAGAGAAATCGAGAGGGAGAAAGAGGATGCGACGGCTGAGGTGAGTGGAGATTGGCACGGGAAAGAGGGATGCGGCGCTGCAGGTGGCGTCGCGTGGAAGAGGAATGGGAAAAAGAGAAAAATAGATAAATAAATAAAATAACTCTTGAAATCTAAACCTAGGCTTATTTACAAGTTAGGTTCTATTGAATTAATCAATCCCTTCATTAATTCACTTAATCAAGTCCTAAAACTTATCTTGAAAATTTTTATCTTTCGGATAAGATAAATAGACTATCTCAAAGTCTAATAATTTTTTTTTTAAACTTTTCTAATTAAATATTAATAACTAAATCTCCACTTTTGAAACAATCGACTTTATTATTGGATAAAGCCAATTAGACTTAGTCCAATCTGATAAAAGCTTATCGCAAAATTATCAACTAAAATACTAATAAATAACTAATTTCCATTTAATAAAATAAATAAATAAATTTATTTTATTTATCTCGTTTTTAAATTATATTATTATTATATTATATTATTTTAATTTTTATTTAATTTGTTTTTTTTGTTTTTTTTCGATATATTACAGCTAGCGTATGGATGAACAAGTCATGGATGACTTGGAGTGATCAATAGGCTTGAGGCTGATGAAGGTGGCTAGAAGGCTTAGGTCTAGGCTAAAGGTGGTCTAGCAAGTATGAGGGCATCATACTTGGGGTAAACCTCATGGTTGAGGTGTAGCAGTTGACTGAGGTTATAGACCAGTCGACTGGTCAAGTGTTTTGACACTTGGCAGCCAAGTCGACATTAAGCAATCGATTGGGATTATGACTAGTTGACTGTCGTGAGTCGACTGGCGTTCGACTGCGGCAAAAGGCCTTGGTAGTCATCTGCGGCATTGACGATCGTGATGGCTTGAGTAGTTAGCGCCATGTAGGGCGATCATTGTTAGTGTTAGTCACGAGGGCGAGAACACTTTCGGTAGCCGTGGCGATCGGTTATGGGCGTTGGTAGTCAACTGTTGGGAATGGAAATCGACTGCTAGTGTATCCGTTGGCTTGGATGTCAACGTGGATTAAGTCGTTGTCTCACATCGACTATAGGAGCAATCGACTGATGGTCGCGAGCAATTGACTACTAGGTGGAATCTAGCCCTAGTTGCAGCTTTAAAGGGAGCTCAAGGAGAAGGATTTTGGCAGCGATTTCTTGGGCAATTTTGAGTGATTTGCTAGTGCAAATCAGCGTCTTCAAGTGTCGTCCAAAGCAATCAACAAGCAAGCATTCAAGTTCACATTTGTAAAGTTTTCTTTACTTGTATTTGTGTAGTTTACTTGTATTAGCTTGTATTTCTCTCTTATTTGTGTAAGATTGTTTGTACGAGGTTTCTCCACCTTCGAGGTGTTGTCGAGAAGGAGTTTATTGATTAGTGGTGTGTACATCACTAGAGCTCATTGAGCTCGCCCCGTGGAGTAGGAACCCTAAGGTTTCGAATCATGTATATCGATTGTGTATGTGTGTGCTTGTATTGTTTTTATTATTTTTATATTCCACTGTGTACTAACAATCGTAGACAAGCACGAACGAATTCCGTCAAGTCGACGAAGATGCGCCATTCACCCCCTCTAGCGCTCACCGACGTTCCTACAGATTTTTATTTGTTCCATAGTTATAAGGTACTCTATGATAATTAGGTTTACAAATTTTAGGGTCTTGATTTTTGCTTAACTTAGACTTGTAACCCAAGTCTACATAATTATTAGTTGAATTTTTAAAAGTTAAAAGTTTAATTACTAAATTATTAATTTGTGTATAATCAATTGGTATTTTATTATAACTAAATTTATTGTTTTGATTATCTATTTTTGAATTTTTTAATTAGGTTAGATTTTGCATTATTTAAAATATATTTAATAGGATTATTAGCCTTTTTCAAAATAATATTATTAGACTTTTTAAAGATAAGATTATTATAATTTTCAAAAGTAGAATTATTAGAATTTTTTAAGATAATATTATTAGACTTTTTAAAAGTAGAATTATTAGAATTTTTTAAGATAATATTATTAGACTTTTTAAAAGTAGAATTATTTGAATTATTAGAATTTTTCAAGATAAGATTATTAGAATTTTTAAAAATAGAATTATTAAAATTATTAGAATTTTCAAGATAAGGTTATTAGAATTTTTAGAATTTTTTAGATTAGATTTGGAATTTTTTAAATTTAATTTCGAATTTTTAATGGTTGAATTTTCCAAAATAGAATTTTTTTAATTTCGAATTATCTAGATTAATCAGATCTAGTGTTTGATAATTCTATCCTAAGGTTTGATTATTCTGATCTAGTCTTTGATTATCTTATGTTGGTTTTATTTTTGACTTGATCTAAATCTATGTTGATTAAATTAAATATTTGATTAAGTTTTTGATTAATCTTATCATAGGATAGATTAATTTGATTGTTTTCTTCAATAATATTATTATTATTTAAACTAATTAAATCTTAATTAATTAAGTTTTTATTAGTTGAATTATTAACGGTGTTAATTAATTGACAACAATCAACTAATTTGCTAGCTTTAATACATAATTTATCTAAATTATCAAGTATTCTAAAACATAAATGTTCAAAATTATTAATTTTACTAACCTTCTTTTTCACCCGGCACCGATTCTTGTAGTGACCGAATCTTCCGCACTCAAAGCACTTGATGTTCTCCTTGTTCCTCCGGACTCCTGGCAATGGTGTCTCGTTTGCTGTCGGTTGTGTCGTCCGAGTCTTATGAGTAGGACACTTATTTTTATAGTGTCCTCTCTCCCTACACTTGAAACAAGTAATATGCAATTTAAATTTTAAATTTAATTTACCTCTTGAGTCATGATATGAACTCTCCCCCTGAATCCTTGATTTATCTATTTTTCTGCAATGTTAATTACAAAGAAAATATCCCACGACTTGGTCTTGGATTAGTAGTGCGAGAGATAATAAATAAAATAAATAAAAAACAAACCGAAAAGAAAAATGCTCTACCGATGGTTGCACCGAATCTGAGCGCCCCCACTCTGATACCAATTGTTGGATCAAGTAAATGCTAGAGGGGGTGAATATCATTCGGAAACCTTTTCTTTTCATCGATTTAAAACCAAAGCGTTCAGTGAAAACACATAACAAAAGACACAAGTATTTTTACTTGGTTCACAGCCCACCGACTGCTAATCTAAGGCCCTACGATCCTTGATCGCTTTCGAAGAGCAAAGCACTAAATATCTCTTCCTCGATGGAGGTAAGAGACAACCGATTACAATAATGATGTAGAGGATGTTAGTGCAATTGGCCCAGGTCACAATTGACCAAACTCGAGTTGGACTCGAGTAGTGATTTCATGTTGTGTTTTGATATTTGACGATGAGTTGACCATTTTTTGACAATGAGTTGATTGTATGGTTGACATAGGGTTGATCATATGATGGAGAAGTCCAAGTGAGCACTTGGCATGGAAAGTCCAAGCATGAGTCTTGGCAAGGGAAAGTCCAAGCATGAGTCTTAGTAATTTGAAAGTCCAAGCATGAGTCTTGGCAATTGGAAAGTCCATCATGGGTTGGCATGGAAAGTCCAAGGGTTTAGTCTTAGGCACGTAAGTCCAAGTGTGTAGTCTTAGCAATGAAAGTCCAAGTTATGGGTAGTTGGCATTTGGGAAGTCCAAGGTTTGATATTGGCGGCGTAAAGTCCAAGGGTAGAGTCTTGGCAGCATAAGTCCAATGGTTGACAGCGTAAAATCCAAGTGTGTGTCTTGGCAGCGTAAGCCCAAATATGCCTTGGTAGTGTAGACCCGATTAGCATGACAATAGCTGATGAAAGCACCTGAAGGCTAGCATATGGATGAATAAGTCATGGATGACTTGGAGGGATCCAATAGGCATGAAGCAGATGGAGGTGGCTAGAAGGCTTAAGTCTATGATAAGGGTGGTCTAGCAAGTATGAGGACATCATACTTAGGGTAAACCTCATGGTTGAGGTTTAGCAGTCGACTAGGATTATGGACCAGTCGACTAGTCAAGTGTTTAGACACTTGGCAGCTAAGTCGACACTGAGTAGTCAACTAGGATTATGACCAGTCGACTGTCGAGAGTCGACTAGGGTTCGACTGCGATAAGAGGCCTTGGCAGTCGACTGTCGAGCAGTCCACTACCATGGAGGGTAGTCGACTATTTCTAGTTTTGGTCGTGAGGCAGAACACTCGGTAACCAACTAAGCAGTCGACTACGGGTATGAGTAGTCAATTGCTAGTAAATGGCAGTCGACTGCCAGTGTATCTGTTGGCTTAAATGTCGTGGATCAAGTCCGTTGTGAGACAACGACACTGTTGACAGTCGACTGCCAGGCGGAAATTCAGGTCGCACGGAGGCTTAAAAGGAGCTCGATGGAGAGGATTTTTGCAGTGATTTCTTGGGAGATTTGAGGCGATTTGCTGGTGTAAATTAGGGTCTTCAAGTGTGGTTCAAAGCAATCAACAAACAAGCATTCAAGTTCACATTTGTAAAGTTTTATTTACTTGTATTTGTGTAGTTTACTTATATTAGCTTGCATTTCTCTCTTATTTGTGTAAGATCACCTGTACGAGGTTTCTCCACCTCCGACATGTTGTCGAGAAGAAGTTTATTGATTAGTGGTGGTGTGTGCATCTCTAGAGTTCATTCGAGCTCAATCCGTGGAATAGGAACCCTAATGTTCCGAAGCACGTTATATCGCATGTCGTATGTGTGTGCTTGTATCTTTGTATTTGTGTTAGTATTATTATTCCGCTACGCTAACAAGTGTTGTAGATGATCAAGCACGAACGAATTCCATCGACGAACGCGAATGCTCCATTCACCCCCTCTAGCGCTCACCGAAGTTCCTACAAGTGGTATTAGAGCCCGACGCCTCTTAGAAGAAGAAGATGCTCTAATTCCTACAAGTGGTATCAGAGCTAGGAGCTCTTCTATGGATTAACAACTGGGAACAAAAGCGGTAAAGGATGGAGTTGCCAAAAGATGGACTTGGATGGTACGTCAACACGCCAATCTCATACGCATTCTATGGACAAAAAGGCTTCAATCAATGGAAAACAAGGATTGAAGAATTCATAATGATGATAGACTTCAAATATTGGTCCGCTTTGATGGAAGGATTAGAATATCCAAGCGGGACAAAGGAAGGATTCCTCAAGATGAAGAAGTGAACCAAGGAATAACTCCAAGAATTCGAGAAAAATAAGAAGGTAATAAAATTCTTGGTTGATTTAATTCCTAATGATATTTTGTATAGTTTAGGTGATTACATGAATGCCAAGGAGCTATGGAGCAAGTTGGCAAAATTCCATGTGGAGCCCACACCGGTCCACGATAAGGAAGAAGAGGAGTTCTCATCCTCTCAAGCTCAAGAAGAAGAAAGAACATTATCTTCATCACAAGAGTTTGTGGAATCGGAGTTTGAAAGGCCATCAATATCCTAGGAAGAGGAGGAAGTAGAAGAAGCCTCTACCTCTAGAATTGAGAGGGAGGAGAGACCGTTCCCCATGCCGGAGCAAGAAGAACATGAACCATCTACCTCCGATCAAGAAGAAGAGGAAGTTCAAAACTCCTCTACCATGGAAGGTAACTCAAACATTGTAGTTAAAATTAAGAATCATATAATATATTTTGAGTGTAAAGAGCAAGGACACTACAAGTGTAAGTATCCTAAATGGGTCAAGAAGACGGCACAAGTAGTGTCAAAGACTGAGGAAACCGGTGCCCAAAGTCAAAAGAGCAAGGAGCATATCATTTGCTTCAAATGTCATCAAAAGGGGCACTATAGAAGGAAATGCCCTAGGAGAAAGCAAACCAAGGGACAAGAAGGAGCATCACTTGTAGGGGGAGCTTCTAAAGCAAACCCTAAGGTAAAATTTAGTAATGCACCTTCCCTATTTTATAATAAAAATAAGCATGCAAGGAGTAATCTTACTATTTTTCATGAAAGGCATGCTAGAAAAAATAAATTTTATTGTTTAGGTGCTAAGAGTTATAATTTTAGAACTAAGGAGAAATTTGGGACTAATAACTCTAGACCAATTTTGTTGGTGCAACAATGCCCCAAGCATTTATATGTTTTGATGTTTGGATAATCATCTAAGTTAGGCAATATTTTGTGATCTAATTGTGAACATGTTTAAGTGATAGGAAAAATCCAAGTATGAAGACTTGGTAAAAGCAAAGTCCAAGTGTGATCTTGGCAAAAGAAGTCCAAGGAAAGGGTTTGGCAGCGTAAGAGCAAGCATGTAGTCTTGGCGGCGTAAAGTCCAAGTGGACCTTGGCAAAGGAAGTCCAAAGGCAAGTCTTGGAAGCTTAAGTCCAAGCATGTAGTCTTGGTGGTGTAAAGTCCAAGCGTACTTTGGCGAAGAGAAACCCAAGATATGATGAAACCGAAGGAAGCTCTTAGAAGCAAGCGCAAAGGATGAACAAGTCGCGGACTCGGAGGGATCCTGGAGGCACAAGGCTAAAGGAAGAGCTAGAAGGTTAAGTCTAGGTCTAGGGAGTCAAATTCAAGTATGAATTACTCATACTTGATGAGTATCAGTCGACTGATACGATGTAGCAGTCGACTGATAAGGTGCTCGACTGAGTCAGGCTGAAACCCTGATGATCAGTCGACTACCAATACCGGCAGTTGACTGATCAAGTCGACGACGGGCATAGAATGGAGTCTCACTCGACTCCGCGGGGGGATCACTCGACTGATCGCTTCATCAGTCGACTGATGAAGTGATCAGTCAACTGATCAGGTTGCCTTTGGAAATGGCGGCTGCATATCTCCATGGATTTTCCTTATCAGAAGTCGTTGGCTTCTACGACAGTCGACTGATGTTGTACATCAGTCGACTGATCATGGCCCAACGGGAAAAATAGCCCTCTCTATAAAAAGAGGGCTTGGAATGCTTGAGAAAGTTAGTGCTTATTTTCCAACCTTGTTCTCAAGCTCCCACGAATTTTCAAAGGCTTTCTTTGTGTTAATTCCTCCTCTTCTCCTAAATCTCAATTTCATCATTGTAAGAAGAGGAGAGTGTCTTGTAAAGGAAAGCTTCTTAGTGGAATTGCTTTGGGTTGCTCCACCTTAAGGATTGTCGTGGAGTAGGAGCGTTATCTTCGAACCACGTAAAAGGCTTCGTGTTAGCGTTTGTGTTTAGCTTCTCTTTTTTATTTAGTATTTGCTTCCGCTAACATTTCTTGTATATTTTGAAAAGAGGCTATTTACCCCCCTCTAGCCTTCCAAGGATCCCTAACAAGTGGTATCAGAGCCTGGATCGCATCGGAAGATCTAACAATCAACCGGAGCACGATGGCATTCCAAGAGGGGTATAGCATGGTGAGTCCTCCTTTCTTCGACGACAACGACTTCGGCTACTGGAAAGGTAGGATGAAATACTACCTTATAAATGATATTGAAAATTGGTTTAGTGTTGTAGATGGATTCGAGAAGTCGATCGATGAACACGAAGTGCATATACCAACCAAGGATTGGACGAGGGACATGGCCAAGAAGGCTCAAGCTAACGCCAAAGCAACAACCACACTTCAATGTGGTTTGTCAAAAGAGCAACTAAGTAAAGTGGGGCCTTTCGAATCGGCAAAGGAGCTTTGGGAGAAGCTAATTGAACTCAACGAGGGATCGAAGGAAATAAGAAGAGGCAAGAGAGATCTCTTGATAGGCCAACTCCAAAAGCTTTGACATGAAGACCAACGAGACCGTAAGCCAAATGCATGGTCGCTTCAAGGAGGTAGTCAACGAACTACATGTGATAGGTGAGAAGGTCGACAATCGAGACCTTGTGAGGTATATTCTTCAAGCTTTCCCTAGAACAACCTTATGGGCATCAATGGTAGATGCTTATAAGGTGTCTAGGGATCTTTCTTTGGTTAAACTAGATGAACTCTTTTGTGAATTTAAGTTACACGAGCAAGCTAACACTTCGTCCAAGGAGAAAGGTGTAGCTCTTTTTGTAGAAAAGAAGGACAAGAAGAAGGAGAAGAAAGAAGTCTCTTCTTCATCCGAATCCGAGGAAGAGTCATCTAGTAGCGATGACGAGCTATCGGCTAGTGAGGTAGCTCATTATGTTAAGAAGTTTGGTGGGAGGTCAAAGAAACTCATCAAGAAGGATGTGAGGAGGATGTTCCAATCCTCCAAAGGTAAAACCTCAACTAGTTCAATTTCTACATCTAATGTAACTTGTTATGGTTGCAACAAGAAAGGGCACATCAATCCAAATTGCCTGGACCTAAAGAAGAAGGAGGAGAAGGAAAAGAAGGAGAAAAAGAAGGAGGCAATGGTGACACAAACTTGGGATACACAAAGCATAGAATATTCCTCCGATGATGAAGAAATTTGTCATGTCACAAGAAACATGACACTCATGGCCTTGAAGGATAGCTCAAGTGAAAAATCCTCCTCCTCCTCAAGCGATGAATCGTCATCTAGTGACGATGAGGTAAAGGACTCCCCTAGAATAGAATTATTATATGAAACTATTGCATGCCTTCAAAATGCACTAAATAAATCAAAGTATAGGATTAAGGATTTAAAAGTAGAAATTAGAGTCATTAAGAATGTAGAAATTTTTTGTAATAATGCATGTTCATTTAGGAATGAGAATGATGAACTTAGAAAAGAAATAGGTAACCTAAAAGCATGCTTAAAGAAATTTATGAATGGGTCCAAATATCTTGATATGATTCTGAGGGACCAAAGGGTCATTTATAACAAGGCCGACATAGGATATAGGCCTAAGGAGAAGGAGGTAGCCTTTACATCCCTTGTGAGTAGAAAATCAATTGTTAAGAGCAAGATTAGAAAGGCTTGGGTCCCTAAGGAATTTTTAATTGATGCTATCGGACCTAAAATTTGGGTGCCTAAGACTTGCATTTTTCATGTTGTATAGGTAGAAGGACCAAGCTTATGGATTGTTGATAGTGGTTGTTCAAAACACATAACCGGTGATGAAAGCAAATTCTCAACAATCAACCACATTATCAAAGGGAAGGTGTCTTTTGGAAATAGTGATAAACTTAAGATCCTAGGAAAAGGGACAATTGAGGTATCTCCAAACCTTGCAATTCATAAAGTATTATTAGTCAAAAATATGAAATTTAATTTTCTTAGTGTAAGTCAATTATGTGATGCCAATTTTGATGTTCAATTTGATTCTTCTAAATGCTTCATAAGACACAAAAATCAAAATGATTGCATGTTAGTAGGTTTTAGGAAATCAAATATATACTATGTTGATTTATCCTATGCTACTAACGCTTCTACTAAGTGTCTTATTGCAAAAGAAGAAGAGAGTTGCCTATGGCATAGGAGGCTAGGGCACATCAATATGAAAAACATTGCCAAAATAGCCAAGAAGAAGCTAGTCAAGGGGTTGTCAAAAGTCAAGTATCTTAAGGACAAAATGTGTGATGCATGTCAAGAAGGAAAGCAATCAAGATCATCACACAAAGGTAAAACTTTACTTAGTACCGCTTTACCTCTAGAACTTTTGCATGTTGATTTATTTGATTGTCATAGTACTCCTTCCATGATTGGTAGTAAATATTGTCTAGTTATAGTAGATGATTTTTCTAGATTTACTTGGGTATTCTTCATGAAACATAAGGATGAAACCCTAGGAATAATCATAGGCTTTAGCAAAAGAGTAGAGAATGAAAAGAATCTCAAAATCAATCGGATCCATAGTGATCATGGTGGAGAATTTGAGAATTCTAACTTCTCAAAATTTTACCTAGAACAAGGGTACAAGCACAAATTTTCATGTCCTAGAACACCTCAACAAAATGGGGTGGTGGAAAGAAAAAAATCATGCCCTACAAGAAGCGGCTAGGACTATGTTTAATGAATATTCTTTACCTAGCTACTTGTGGGCGGAAGCAGTCAATACCGCTTGCTATATCCAAAATAGGGTTTTAGTTCATAGATTTTTAGGGAAAAGCCCATTTGAATTGTGGAATGGTACAATTTTAATAATTCACTACTTCAAAGTCTTTTGATGCAAAGTTTACATTTTAAACACCAAAGACAACCTTGGTAAATTTGAATCCAAAGCGGATGAGGGAATCCTAGTTGGATATTCACCCACTAGTGTAGGGTATAGAGTTTGTAATAAAAGAACTCAAAAAGTTGAGGAATCTTTAAATTTTTAATTTGATGAAACTTCAAATACTTACCCTAGGAAATCCCCTATTGATGATGATATCAATGACAAAAATCAAGAAATTATCCAAAAATTTTAAGATTTGACTTTAGGGGGTAATGATCAAGGGGGAGAGTTAAATCAATGGGGAGTAAGAGGTGATTCTGATGATGAAAGAAGGTTTGAGGATAATTATGATCAAAATCAAGTTAATACACCTCCTAGATCGATAAGAGTTCATTAAAATCAACCCCTAGATCAAGTTGTAGGTGAATTATCTCAAGGTGTTAGGACTAGGTCATTTCATAGAGCTCCCTCTAGTCATATAGCCCTCATCTCCCAAATTGAGCCCCAAAACAATCAGTGATGCATTACTTGATCCAGATTGGATCTTAGCAATGCAAGATGAATTGGCTCAATTTGAAAGGAGTCAAGTATGGGAGTTAGTTCCTAGACCTAATGATAATACCATCATTACTACAAGATGGGTTTTTGGAAACAAACTAGATGATCAAGGCAATATAACTAGGAATAAGGCAAGGTTAGATGCAAGGGGCTTCAATCAAATTGAAGGACTTGATTATGATGAAACATATTCCCCAGTTGCTAGGTTGGAGTCCATTATAATCTTATTAGGATATGCCTCCTACATGGGCTTTAAACTCCATAAAATGGATGTAAAGTCGGCATTCCTAAATGGGTTTATTAAGGAGGAAGTATATGTAGAACAATCTCCTGGGTTTGAAAACATAGAAGAACTATGTCGGTTGCAAGTTGGATCGGAAGAGTACTAGTGGTGGATGTCAATTTCTTGGATCCTCCTTAGTAAGTTGGAGTAGTAGAAAGCAACCTTGTGTTGCTTTGTCAACCACCGAGGCCGAATATGTGGCTATGGGTGATTGTGTGGCTCAATTGCTTTGGATGAGACACACATTAGAGGATTATAAGCTACACTACTCCAATGTAAAAGTTTATTGTGATAATATAAGTATAATAAATTTGATAAAAAATCTGGTACATCACTCTAGGACTAAGCACATTGAAGTGAAACATCACTTCATTAGAGATCACGTGGCTAAGGGGGACATTGAACTTAATTACATAGAATTCAAGTCCAACTTAGCCGACATATTCACCAAGGCTCTCCGCAAAGCGGAATATTCATCACTTAGGAGAGAACTTGGAATGTGCTTAGTAGAATAGAGGTTTAGGTTTGCATGATCCTATAGAAATTCTAGGATTTATACCTTTAAGCACTCACAAAACACCTAAGAAACCATGATTTTTGTATTAAGCCACTTAGACAAAATGTGAGATGTTAGGAAGATGCACTTGGGTCATCATGCTTGTTATGATGCATTACTATGAACCAAAGTGTCATCTAGAGACATTAATCCTTCATTGGACCAATCATTGGGAAGGCTTATGCACAATTGATGTGCATATAGGTCCAAGAAAATGATTGGAAATGTCAAATAAAACATAATTTAAACTATGTTTATCATACTTTGAAAAACAGCTTTCAATTGCTAAGCAAAATTGATACAAAGTTTGCAAAATACTTAAAGCTTTTGCTAGGTTTCAAAATTGTATCATTTTCGAAATCTAGAAAATATATATTTTTTAAATTATTTTTTCTTGATAGAAAATGATTTCAGAAATGTGTACACAAAATTTCGTAATTTTTTGATGTTTCCTATATTTTTGGCGCATTTCTGAAGTTGGGCTAAAAAAACTTGAAAAATGGACTTCGGGTGTGGTAGTCCACTGAATTAGAATTCAGTCGACTGATACCTTGTTTTTCTACATTTCAACCTTATTTCTTGATCTTGAGTGTGCTATTAAGTGTCCTAACCCTATGGTATGTTGACTTAAGTAATTAAAAGGGTATGGGACTGTTTGATGCAATGTTTTAGGGGGAGTTTCATAATATAAATCTTTTCATTCCCTAAATGTATATTGTCGGTGCAAAATTAGGATTTAACTTTCTATCTTTTGTTATGCTTTGCTCCATAATGTTATTGACACATCATGAATCATATCTTGGATTAAGGGGGAGCCTCATATCAATTTTATGCCTTAGTTCAAGATATATCAAATTTAATTCTTTCATGACCTTGTTATTGTATGAATTCTTCTCCTTTTCGATGTATGTCAAAGGGGGGAGAAGGGATGTTTAAGTTAGAATTCATATTGGAAATATGATTATGTGCATATGCTAAAGACCTAACTTAAATGATTGCCAAACATCAAAAAGGGGGAGATTGTTGGTGCAACAATGCCTCAAGCATTTATATATTTTGATGTTTGGATAATCATCTAAGTTAGGCAATATTTTATGATCTAATTGTGAACTTGTTTAAGTGACAGGAAATATCCAAGTATGAAGACTTGGTAAAAGAAAAGTCCAAGTGTGATCTTGGCAAAAGAAGTCTAAGGAAAGGGTTTGGCGGCGTAACACCAAGCATGTAGTCTTGGCGGCGTAAAGTCCAAGCGGACCTTAGCAAAGGAAGTCCAAAGGCAAGTCTTGGCAGCTTAAGTCCAAGCATGTAGTTTTGGCAGCGTAAAGTCCAAGCATACTTTGGCGAAGAGAAACCCAATACATGACGAAACCGAAGGAAGCACTTGGAAGCAAGCACAAAGGATGAACAAGTTGCGGACTCGAAGGGATCCTGGAGGCGTAAGACTAAAGGAAGAGCTAGAAGGTTAAGTCTAGGTCTAGGGAATCAAATTCAAGTATGAATTACTCATACTTGACGAGTATCAGTCGACTGATATGATGTAGCAATCGACTGATAAGGTGCTCGACTGAGTCAGGCTGAAACCCTGATGATCAATCGACTGCCAAGAGCTGTTAGTCGACTGATGTTGCAATCAGTCGACTGCCAATATCGACAGTCAACTGATCAAGTTGACGATGGGCATAGAATGGAGTCTCACTCGACTCCGCGCGGGGATCACTCGACTGATCGCTTCATCAGTCGACTGATGAAGTGATCAGTCGACTGATCAGGCTGCCGTTGGAAATGGCGGCTGCGTATCTCCACGAATTTGCCTCGTCAGAAGTCGTTGGCTTCGATGGTAGTTGACTGATGTTGTACATCAGTCGACTGATCGTGGCCCAACAGGAAAAACAACCCTCTCTCGATAAAAAGAGGGCTTGGGATGCTTGAGAAAGTTGGTGCTTATTTTCCAACCTTGTTCTCAAGCTCCCACAAATTTTCAAAAGTTTTCTTTGTGTTAATTCCTCCTCTTCTCCTAAATCTCATTTTCATCATTGTAAGAAGAGGAGAGTGTCTTATAAAGGAAAGCTTCTTTGTGGAATTGCTTTGGGTTGATCCACCTTAAGGATTGTCGTGGAGTAGGAGCGTTATCTCCGAACCATGTAAAAGGCTTTGTGTTAGCGTTTGTGTTTAGCTTCTTGTTTTAATTTAGTATTTGCTTCCTCTAACATTTCTTGTAGATTTCGAAAAGAGGCTATTCACCCCCCCCCCCCCTAGCCTTCCAAGGATCCCTAACAAATTCTACCTAAGGAGGCAATTAGAAAGATAGAAAACCATTTAGGCATTAACCCTAAGAAGGGTAGGCATATGCCTAGAAGAAATGGTAATGCACAAAGACTAAATGAAAAATCAAAAATTGGGCAATTAGAATTAGAAAATCAAGCTTTGAGGTCAAAGCTTGAGAAAATGGAAAGGACCCTAAGGAAGATGAAAAATATGATTATAGAGTCAAATAGTCAAAACCTAGGGTCTATAAGGCAAGACTCATCTATGGGCAAGAAAGGCTTGAGCCATAAGCCTAAGTCCAAGGTATATAAGCCTACCTATCACCATGTTCCATTCAATTATGGAACACAACCTAGGTCTAGGAAGACCAAGGTTACTAGGGAAGTCATCCCTAAGGGTAACCATGGTAGGTGCCTAGTGGCTAAAGTTTCAAGGAAACCTAGGGAAGTCACTAAGAAGGTTACAAGGGGAGTCATCCCTAGATTTAACCTAGGCAAGACTACAATGACCAAGGCTTCTAAGCCTAGAAGGGTCATTAGGAGGGTATGTAGGTAAGTTATCCCTAAGGAATACCTAGTAAATCCAAGGAGCTCCAATAGGTATTGGGTTCCTAAGAGCGTGATTGATTCACGCTAAATGGGTTAGGTTGTGTCAAACTTGAATGGATGGGTAGTTAACTCAACCATAGCAAAGTTGACATTTTAGATCATTTTCAAGGTTATGGGATACTTTGGAAATAAGGTTGAATTTAATCCTAAAGGATTTTAGGATGTGCCAATATATTTTGAGAACTATGAAAAATTAATCAAATTGGCACAATAAGGTTTAGAGGACTTGGTGTGCCTTTTTGGATTTTTGGCATACTTGGTAGATATGAGTAATATGACAAAATGAACTTAATCCTAACAAATGACAACTAATATTAAAATGTAGGTATTCTTATGCCTTACTCTTTATTTGTCATGCTTTGATTGTCATTTATCATGTCATGACATCATATTTTATTTTTATCATATAAAATGCATGATAATGCTTAGGACTATTTTAAAATGTTACTTAGATGTTATTTATATGCCATGACATCATGATTTTTGACACATGCTTATCTATATTATTATTATATGTCATAATCATCATTCATGCATTTAGGGTTAATTAAAATTGATTTAAGGATTATGACATGATTTGAAGTCTCATGTATAAGGGAATCAAATAGTGTTGCCTTAGAAAAATACATGAGACCTTAGTTTAGGATGAACAAAACCCACATCTCACATCACATTGACATGTGTATGTATTCATACACCCTAGACACATGTGAGATGCTAGGAAATGAGTTAAGTTCAAGGTGCATAGATGTTGCATCTAGATGAACTCAAACTCATCATATACCATGGATGAATCATGAGGAAAGCTTATGTACAAGTCACGTGCATTGAGCCCATAGACCATGGTTCAATATAATGTTTTTAAATCATTTTGAAAAACCATGGCGTAGTCTATCTTTTGATAGAAGTCACCATTGATGAAGTTGATACAAAGTAAGCTCAAAACAATAAATTTTTTCTTATTTTTGAACTTTGTATCAATCTCACTATTTTATGGATATTTTATTTTTCAAATATTTTTCACCCATAACGATTGACTTAAGTATTATACATATGAATTTTTGTGATTTTTCAAATTATGTATAATTACTTATGATTTTCACAAATTCATTTCTGATTTTTGATTTCTGCACAGTACAGAAATCATTTGACTACCATGGATGGCAATCGACTAGCCTTAGGGGCAGTCGACTGGTAGCTGACAGAGTCGACTACCAATGGTTGATTTCGAGTAAACAAGGATGTTTAGACCATGTTTCAACTAAGTTAGGCTACCTTAACTGTTGGATCGAGAAGCGTCGCTAGAGGGGGGGTGAATAGCGAGCGTAAATCTTTTCTTCATTTCGTTCGAGTAGACAATTAAACGAGTAAGCACAGCAGAAAATAAAGAGACACGTTTATTTTATTTGGTTCAAAACCCAGCGGTTTCTACTCTAAGGCCCTATCGGTCCAAGACCGCGTACGGAGGGCAAAGCACTATAACGTCTCCTCCTCGTTGGAGGTAGGAGACAACGATCACAAAACCGAATGTACGAGGATGAGGCAACAAGCCTACCTCACCTCGTTACGAATACAATAACAAAATATATTACTAGATACTGCTGCCGACGAAGAAGATCTGAACTTGTTGTCGCGTCGACGTTATGACGGTGTTGGAGCATTGGCGTTGTAGGAGCACTTGATGAATAAACTTGATGATGTTTGGAGTTGGAATCCACCCCTCCTTTTATAGATTTTGGCCTCTGAATATGTCTCCTCTTTTTTCAGAACATATCACGAAGTTGTAATAAATTTTATCGCGAAGTGGTCGTGTCAAACCTTATCCATTTTGACCTAGTGCAAAGGCTGATTCGTCGCCATCAGTCGACTAATGACTCCCATCAGTCGACTGATGAGCATCAGTTGACTGCCCAATGTCCAGCAGTCGACTACCAACCTGGCCACTTCCTTGTAGTAAGAGGTTGGCTCAGAAAATGATAAATGCAACGGTTTCTAACCGTCCGATCTCGACCTAGACCTTCCATAGGAAGTCTAAGTCAGATCGCCGCCTACGGTCATCCCCGTAAAGAGGACATGACCTTACAATCTCTCACTCACACAAGCTTTCCTTGATACTTACCTTGTAGCTCTCGCTTTCAGCCTTTCACTCGATTCCTTCGGCTCCCTCCGAAGTCACTCGAGTGTTGCCCGACCACCGCAGCTTCCTCCGGGTGTCGCTAGCCTTCAGCTCCAGCTTTAGTACTTTTCTGCACACTCAATTTAGCTCATGAGATAACGATATAAACTTAACTTTGTGTCTTTGTCATAATCAAAATGCAGGTTCGATTATCTAGTGCCCCTGCACCAACATTAACTGCTCCTTACCCTAGGATATACTTTAGAAAGCATTATAAAGGGTGAAAATCCATTGGATATGGATTAGGAGAGTTGTTTAGGGTATATATCTATTTTAAGGTGTGTGAAAGTTCAAGGTTGAACTTTTGCCCTTAATTTTGATGGTTTAGTGTTCCTATAGGCTTAGGGAATCTCCAAGGACATTGTTGGTGCAATGGTCATGGGGGAGCAAGCCTTTAGGGGGAGGTTATCCATCATGGGATGATGGATATGTTCTTCCTTATGAGGGGGAGAATTTGAAGAAGTGAGGATTGTCTCTCTTTAGTGATATAAGACTTATCACTAGGAAGAATGAAGGCATCCTAGATGATTTTGGACCAAAGGGGAGATTGTAAGATATAGGAACATTGGCGACCACTAGAGGGGGTGAATAGCGCGTTCGTTGCGTATATGAAAATCGATCGCGTGCTTGCTACAAAACTTGTTATGCGCAGCGGATATAGAAATAATAATACAATAACAAAATACAAGCATAACAAAACACGCGTTATAACGTGATTCAGAACCTTAGTGTTCCTACTACACGGATTGGGCTCGAATGAGCCCTAGCGATGCCAAACACCACTAATAATCAAATACTCCTTCTCGACAAGAAGACGGAGGTGGAGAAACCTCTTACAATGTTTCTTACAGCAACAAAAAACAAAATACAAGCTAATACAAGTAAACTACACAAATGCAAAAAATCTTTAGAAAATGTGAACTTGAGTGCTTGCTTTTGGTTGCTTGAGAAGAGCCTTGAAGGTCTGGATTGCAGTAGCAAATCCTCTCCAAATCGCCTCAAAGAACCATGCCAAAATCCTTCTCCATGACTCCTTTTAAAGCTTCACCTCGAGCTAGATTCCACCTAGCAGTCGACTAATCATGACCATCAGTCGACTACTCTTGTAGCCGTTGTGAGACAACGACTCGATCCACATTGGATAAGTTACAATGGATACACTAGCAATCGATTGCCAATACCCATCAGTCGACTGTCGAGGCGGTAGCCGACTGATCAGTCGGCTACCGAACGTTCTGCTCCCGCAACCTTGACAAGCAGTCAACTACCATTCATGGAAATCGACTGATGGCTTGATTAGTCGACTGTCTAATGCTGGCAGTCGACTGCTGAGCCTTTTTGCTGCAGTTGAACCCCAGTTGACTCACAGCAGTCAACTAATCATAATCCCAGTCGACTGCTATAAGTCGACTTGGCTACTAAGTGTCAAAACACTTGACCAGTCGACTGGTCCAAAGCCCCAATCGGCTGATAACCTCAACCATGAGGTTTATCCCCAAGTATGATGCCCTCATACTTGCTGGATCACCCTTACCCTAGACCTAAGCCTTCTAACAACCTCCGTCAGTCTCACGCCTATCGGATCCCTCCAAGTCATCCATACGCTAGCCTTCAGGTGCTTCCATCGGTTATTGTCATGCTAAGCTGGTCTACAACGCCAAGGCACATTTGGGCTTACGCTGTCAAGACACACACTTATACTTTACGCCGCCAAAACATTAGACATATGTTGCCAAGACTCCTGCTTGGACTTTACGCCGCCAATATCAACCCTTGGACTTCCCTTGCCAACCCATGTTGGACTTTCCATTTGCCAAGACTCAAGCTTGGACTTTCCATTTGCCAAGACTCAAGCTTGGACATTCCATGCCAAGTACCCATGACTTGGACTTTTCCATTGCCAAGTATTCCACTTGGACTTTCCATGCCAAGTACCCATGACTTTGACTTTTCCATTGCCAAGTGTCCCACTTGGACTTTCCATGCCAAGTACCCATGAATTCGACTTTCCCATGACAATCACATTGTCATACATTTTGTCAAACATCAAAATACCACTCGAGTCAAACTCGAGTCTGGTCAATCGTGACCTAGGCCGATTACAATAACAATCTCTCCCTTTTTATGTTTGATAAAATTCACAAACACCTTTGAGTTAGGCCACCTAACTCAAATCTCCTTACCAATTCTCCAAAATTGATAATCTCAAATTCTCCCATTGATTTTGCCATCAATTCTCCCCCTTTTTGACATAAATCAAAAAGGTTCTCCCCAAGGGTGTCAATGTCTCATATCCCAATTAGATCTTACATTCTCTCCCTTGGTCCAAAAACACCTAGGATGTCTTCACTCTTCCTAGTGATAAGTCTCATATCAATCAAGAGAGACAATCCTACAAATTCACCCAATTTCCAAAATGGGCATTTCACATTCTCTCATTTTCTAATTCTCCCCCTCATGTGGAAGAACACATCTATAATCCCATGATGGATAACGTCCTCCAAAAGGCTTACTCCCCCTTGACCATTGCACCAATAATGTTCTTAGAGAGTCCCTAAGCCAATAAGAACACTAAACCATCAAAATTAAGGTTAAAAGTTCAACCTTGAACTTTCACACACCTTAAAATTGATGCACACCCTAAATAACTTTCCTAATCCATACCTAATAGATTTTCACCCTTTCCAATACTTTCCAAAGCATATCCTAGGTTTAAAAGAAGTTAGGGTAGCCTAACATAGCTGAAATACGGCTAAATAAACCTTGTTTACCCAAAATCAGGCCTAGCAGTCGACTGTCCTATGAATCAGTCGACTGCCAACAAGCGGCAGTCGATTGATATCTGCAAAATCAAAATCAAAAAATGAATTTAAAAAAATCATAAATAATTATACATAATTTGAAAAATCTTGAAACTTCATACATATAATACTTATATCAATCATAATGGGTGAAAAATATTGGAAAAATAAAATACCCATAAACTAGTGAGTTTGACACAAATTTCATAACCATTGAAAAGTTCAATGTTTTGGCCCTACTTTGTATCAACTCTATCAATGGTGATTACTATCAAAAGATAGACTTCACCAAGGTTTTCTAAAATTATTTTAAAATATTTTTGAAATCTATATTGGATCATGATCAATGGGTTCAATGCACATGACTTGCACATTAGCTTTCCCCATGATCCAGCCATGGTATAAGATAAGTTTGAGTTCATCTAGAAGCAAGAACTATACATCTTAAACTTAACTCATTTCCTAGCATCTCACTGTTCGGATGTATATTGAAAAGTCTATCTTTTATTTGAACATCTTTATTTTTGAAATAAGAATCACATGATCATTGTTTGCATATTTATGGTTATGCATATTGTCTAATACATTACATTGTAGATAACATGGTGTGAAGTGTCACACGGGAGATCATGTTATCGGTTTCTTGTAAAGTATAAGTAAAGGCTCACAACCTAGATGGCTTTAGACAAACCATTGGTATGGTTGTAGTGTGATTTGGTATTGGTTTGTCTTGACCATAGAATTATACTACTACACTTTGTGTGTATTGAGCAGGACCGACTTAGAGGTGATTCAATTTATTGCTGACTACATAATCAAATCGGACCTCAGATATTATATTGTACATGCTCTTAATCCCGATATAATAGCGGGCACATATACTTAGTATTCATTTCTTTGATTTACCAATGGGCGAGATTTATAGAGTAAATCGATAGGATCGGTAAGTTGGGAAATGATATTATTTATATGGTATGCCGTTGATTATAGGAGGAAACCGTGTCCTATATATTAGGATGATGATGTCCCCTTGAGGAGCTCATAAGGTTCTTCATGTAAACCCTGCAGGTGGACTTGGTCCGGCATGATGATATGGTTGAGTGGTACTACTCATGGAGTTAGATGTTGATTAATTAATTAATTGACGGACATTCGAGTTCTTAAACACGAGGAGATATTTGTACAATTAATATATGGAGCCCATATTTATTTATGGGGGTTGGTGAGGTAGATCAATGATAATCCTCTAGTGGAATGGATTATCATTAATTGATCGAATTTTATATGGGTCGGATCCATTGGGTGGCCAAGATCTAACTTCTCCTCATGGTCCCTATTGTAGCCTATTAAAACCCTCATGAAGCCTAGATCTGATGGTGGAAAATGGAACTGTAGATCCGAATGTGGAAAATGGAACTCTAGATCCGATGGTGGAGGTTAAATCTCTAAATCCAACGGTGGATATTAAATATCTAGATCTGACGGTTGAGATTAAATATCTAGATCCGACGGTGGAGAATAAAAGGAGGCTTAAGCCTAACTCTATAAATAAGGGCTAGGGCTTGGGCGCCAAGGATATAGCACATCCAATTAGGGTTAGGGTTTTTGGAGTTGGCTTGAGAGAAGAGGTGGGCAGCAACCCTAGGTTGTCTTCTTCCTATTGGGCGGCAGCAAGGCTTCTAGGCTTGGGCTCTTCTTGGCCGATGGTGCCTCACCCTCTCTCTCTCTAGATTGGCTGGCAACTCCTCCCTCCCTCTCCTCTCCTTTGGTCAGCGGCAACCTTTCTTCAAGGTTGGTCGGTGCTCCTTCATCCTATCCTTGGCCGGCGGCAACATCAAGTTTCTTGGCTTGGTGGTCGGTTCTAGATAGGAGAAGAAGTTTTGTTTTATTCTTCCCTTTGTTCGGAGCGAGCAAGGAAAGGAAGATACGTGATCTAGGAGGCTTTGACTTTTGGAAGATCGTCGCCCACACGACGTCCAAAAGGAGGAAGGACATACAATAGAAGACCTAGAGGTAAACAAGAGGTATAATTCTTGTTTAAGTATGTTTTCTTATTCTATGCAAATTGTATGTATTATATGTGGCTAATTTACTTGGACCCCAAAGACAAATACAAAAATTGGTGATCCGTACATCGTCTATTCCGTGGCTAATCGAAGAAAAGAGGTAGGTTACTTGAACAACAAGTTTGTTTAATTGACCGCTTTATTCGAATAGCACAACGATGGATCGGTTGCATGGGCAATCTCTCTTCGTCAAGGATTATTTTTTTTAATCTGGAGACGTAGATGGGATCGCCATGCACTAGCGACCGAGGTGAAGTAGAAGGGAAGCTTCGGCTCCGCAAAACCCTTCAATCATACGTTTTGTCTAACATCAAAATATAGTTCGAGTCAAACTCGAGTCCGGTCAATCGTGACCTGGGCCGATTGCACCAACAATCTCCCCCTTTTTGATGTTTGACAAAACCTCAAACTCAAGTCTACCAATTATCCCCAATTGGTAATTTTCACATCCCAATGAGAATTCCAACTAACCTCAATTGGTAACTTCTCCCCCTTTTTGACATACATCAAAAAAGTCCTCCCCAAGGGTATGAATGTCTCATATCCCAATGAGATCTTACAATCTCTCCCTTGGAGAAAACACATGCATTCAATCTTTCTAGTGATAAGTCCTATATCACTTAAGAGAGGCAATCCCTCAATTTTTCACCCATGAAGAAAAATACACTTCCATCTTCCCATGACGGATACCTCCCCCTAAAGGCTTGCTCCCCCTTGACCATTGCACCAACAATGTCCTTGGAGAGTCCCTAATCCAATAGGAACACATAAACAATCAAAATTAAGTCACAAGTTCAACATTGAACTTCCATACACCTTAAAATTGCCCTAAACACTTCTCCTAATCCATATCCAATAGATTTCCACCCATTCTAATGATCTCCAAAGCATGTCCTAGGGTTAGGAGTAGTTAGGGAACCCAAACATTGCTGAACATGGGTCTAACAAACATTGTTTACCTAAAATTAGTCTGGCAATCGTCTCTGATAGAAATCAGTCGACTGCCACAGTCATTAGTCGACTGCCACTAAGCAGCAGTCAACAGGTAATTGAAAAATCCGAATTTCAGTTATCAAAAATAGTTTTCAAAAATTCATAAGTAATTATACATATGTTGAAAAATCATGAAAATTCATATGCATAATACTTATAACAATCAATATGGGCGAAAAATATTTGAAAATTATTTTACCCACAAAATTGTGATATTGATACAAAGTTCAAAATTTAAGAAAAGCTTCAATATTTGAGCCCTCTTTGTATCAACAGCATCAATGGTGATTGCTATCAAAAGATAGACTTCACCAAAGTTTTTCAAAATGATTTTGAAATTTTTTTAAAACCTTTAATTCCATTTTCCTAAACATCTCGCTTGTATCTAAATGTGTGAAATACATACAAGTCAAGTATTCTAGTGAGATGTGGGCTTTGTTTATTTAGGGTCTCATGCATTTTTCTAGGCAACACTATTTGATTCCCTTATGCATGGGACTTCAAATCATGCCTTAGTCCTTAAATCCATTTTATTTATGCATAAATGGTGATTATGGCATAATGATAATATAAGCAAGCATTTGCCAATAATCATGATGTCATGACATGTGAATTAATTCTAAGCATACATGACATATATAAATAACCCTAAATATTATCATGACATTTTACATGATAAAAATGAATATGATGTCATGTCATGGCATATGGCAAGTAAATCATGGCAAGTAAAAGATAAAGGTATAAATACCTAGATTTTAGTATTAATTTCCATTTGATATAATTAAATCCATTTTGCCATAATACAACCCATTTACCTAGTGTGCCAAAAATCCAAAATGGCACACCATGACCTCTAACCTAAAGTGTCAATTTTAATCAATTTTTAACTTCTCAAAACACATTGGCACATCCTAAAGTGTCAACTCTACCATGGCTAGGTTAACTAGCCATTCACATAGGGTTGACACACCTTAACCCATTTAGCGTGAATCGATCACGCTCCTAAGAATCCAATATCTATCGGAGCTCCTTGGGTTAACAAGGTATTCACTAGGGATAACTTCCCTAGATACCTTCCTAATGACCCTTTTTGGATTTGAAACCTTAGTCAATTGAGTCTTTCCTAGGTCAACTCTAGAGGTTACTCCCCCTTTGACCTTCTTAGTGACTACCTTGGATTTCTTTGAATTTTTTGCCACTAGACAAACACCATGGTTAGTCTTAGGGATGACTTACCTATTAACCTTGGTCTTCCTAGACCCAAATGTTGTTCCATAATCAAATGGAACATTGTTATAGGACTTAGGTTTGTGACCCAAATCTCTCTTGCCCTTGGACAGTTCTTGTCTCCTATGTCTTAAATTTTGATCTTTTGACCCCTTAAATGAATTTGTAATTCTTGCTAGGGTCTTCTAAAGTTTCTCAAGCCTTGACCTCAAGGCTTGGTTCTCTACCTCTAATCTTTCCAATTTTTATTTTTCATTTTTCTTTTGGGAAAGACTCTTCCTAGGCATATGTCTATGATTTTTAGGATTAATGCCTAGGTGGTTTTCAACCTTCCTAATAGACACTCTAGGTAAAATCGATCTAGAGTTATGGTGTCTAGGTTTGTCCTTATGTAAATCAACATGCTTAGCACCTAGGCAAAAATATTTGTTCATACTAGCATGCTTTTCATTAATAATAGCAAGTGAATTAAAATAATTTCTAGCATGTTTCTTAGACCTAGAGCTAGAAGGTACATTAAGATATACCTTAGGGTTTGCTTTGGAAGCTCCCCCTACTTGTTTAGCTCCTTCTTGCCCCTTCTTTGTCCCCCTAGGGCATTGGCTCCTATAATGTCCTCTTTGGTTGCATTTGAAGCACACAATGTGTCCTTTGCTCTTCTTAGCGAGGACTTCGGCATCCTTTGACTTTTGGTTGACTTTTGACACCGGTACCTTCTTCTTAGCCAATTTTGGGCATTTGATCTTGTAATGCCCGGTTTCCTACACTCAAAGCATATAATATTTTTTTATCTTTAATTACAATGCATGAGTTACCTAAGGAGGTGGAAGCCTCTTGATCTTCACTTCTCCCCGATGTAGATACTTCTTCTCGTTCTTGCTCTGGGATAGAAGATTGCCTCTCCTCCCCCTCAATGCTAGAGGTGGAGGTTTCCTCCAAGTCATTCACATCTTGGAATGTTGATGGTGATTCTTCAACATCCTCGGATCCGGATGTTGATGGACATTCTACTTCGGCTTCCTTCTCTACTTGTGTCGATTCGGAGTTTTCATGGAATTTTACCACCTTATGCCACAACTCCTTTGCATCCCTATAATTACCTAATCTAGACCAAATATGGTTAGGAATCAAATCACTTAGCTGTTGGATCGAGAAGCGTCGCTAGAGGGGGGTGAATAGCGAGCATAAATCTTTTCTTCATTTCGTTCGAGTAGACAATTAAATGAGTAAGAGCAGCAGAAAATAAAGAGTCATGTTTATTTTTACTTGGTTCACAACCCAGCGGTTGTTACTCCAAGGCCCTAACAGTCCTAAACTGCGTACGGAGGGCAAAGCACTATAACGTCTCCTCCTCGTTGGAGGTAGGAGACAACGATCACAAAACAGGAAAGTACGAGGATGAGGCAACAAGCCTACCTCACCTCATTACGATTAAAATAAAGAATACAATAAAAATAATTACTTTCTACTGCTGCCGATGAAGGAGATTTGAACTTGTCGTCGCGTCGGCGTTATGACGGCGTTGGAGCGTTGGCGTTGTAGGAGCACTTGAGAATAAACTTGATGTGATTTGGAGTTGGAATCCTCCCCTCCTTTTATAGATTTTGGCCTCTGAATTTGTCTCCTCATCTTTCAGAACATATCACGAAGTTGTACAAATTTTATCATGAAGTGGCTGCATCAAACCTTATCCGTTTTGACCTAGCGCAAAGGCTGATTCATCGTCATCAGTCAACTGATGCCTCCCATCAATCGACTGATGTGCATCAGTCGACTGCCCAACATCCAGCAGTCGACTGCCAGCTTGGCCACTTCCCTGCAGTAAGAGGTTAGCTCAGAAAATGATAAATGCGACGGTTTCTAACCATCCGATCTCGACCTAGACCTTCCCCAGGAAGTCTTAGTCGGATCACCGCCTACGGTTGTCCCCGTACAGAGGACACGACATTACCATCTCTCACTCACACGAGCTTACCTCGATACTTACTGTGTCGCTTTAGCTTCCAGCCTTCCACTCGATTTCTTCGGCTCCCTCCGAAGTCACTCAAGTGTCGCCCAACCACCGCAGCTTCCTCCGGGTGTCGCTAGCCTTCAGCTCCAGCTTTACTACTTTTCTGCACACTCAATTTAGCTCGTGAGATAACGATGTAAACTTACCTTTGTGTCTTTGCCATAATCAAAACACAGGTTCGATTATCTAGTGCCCCTGCACCAACATTAGAAATTTGATTACCTTGAGATTTGTCTTGAAATCCTTGATTTGGTCCTTGTTCCATCTTGTCTTTTCAATTTGACTATTGTCTTCATCCCTAGGCATTTCGAAACCATTTTCTAGAATTAACATTATATCAAAATCAGTTTCGAGATATACCCCCATTTTTCTTTTCCACCATTGAAAATCCCCTTCGAATTTTGGTGGTTGGAGGTTCAAGTTGGCCATCTTGTCATGCTTGTGTTGACGATTAGTCCATGACAAGCTCCTCGCTCTGATATCACTTGTTGGAGGATCGATGGCCGACTAGAGGGGGGTGAATAGCCCAAATCGCGTGGTGGATGGAAATCGATCGTTCATTGCATATCGCTTGTCTACAATTCTCGTTAGCATAGCGAAATATACAATAATAAAAACACAACAAGAATACAAGCACATGACACACGATATATGTGGTTCGGAACCTTAGGTTTCCTACTCCATGGGTGAGCTCAATGAGCTCGTGTTATGCGCACGACACTAACAACACTCCTTCTCAATAACACGTTGGAGGTGGAGAAACCTAGTATAAGCAATTACAATAAGTAATGCAAGAAAATACAAATACAAGTAAAAAACACTTTATAAAACTTTGCTTTGATCACTTGCTTGTTGCTTGCTTTGGATTGCTCTTGAAGGACTAGAATGCAGCAGCAATTCCCCTCCAAAATCTCCCCAAAAGTCTTGGCAAAATCCTCCATCTTGAGCTCCATTTATAACCTACATCGAGTTGATTCCTCGCCCATCAGTCGACTAATCGCGACCATCAGTCGACTGCTACTGTAGCCATTATCTTACAATGACTTGATCCACGCTGGCCAAATTCCAATGGATCCATCATCAGTCAACTGATCATGCCCATCAGTCGACTGATGATCTCATCAGTCGAGTGATCACCGTAATCACTCGACTGGAAAAGCTTCTGTGCTCGAATTCACCCCGATCAGTCAACTGTCCTCCCTCGGCAGTTGATTGATGTTGTCTGCAGTCGACTGCCATCCCTTAGCAGTCGACTGTTCGACCAGAACTAGGTCAGTCGAATACCAGTCGAGTCCAATCGGCCTAGAGCAGTCGACTGGCACCTATGACAGTCGATTGATGTCGGGTAAAATCTCAAACACCAAGTTGTTTGAGCATCTGACACTCAGTCTTAACCACTTGGCCAAGTCCACCTCATCCTCTCATGAAGTTACCCACCGAAGCTCTCTTCCCTCGGCCTACGTCCCTCGGATGCACCAAGCGCACGCCTTCGCAGTGTCATCCTTCGCGTCTCTTGCCCTCGAAGTTTGCTTCCCTTGGGCCTCACTCCATTCACTCCCCATCTAGCTGTCCCTCAGATGCACCAAATGCACGGTTTCACAATGCCATCCTTCACCGACTCAAGGACCCCAAGCCTAGTGAACTTGCCAAGTCCTCAAGACTTCCTACACCAAGCCTCATGCTTGGATTTTCCCAACACCAAGCCCCATGCTTGGACTTTTCACCACCAAGGCTACACACTTGGATTTATGTGGCCAACCCATGTTGAACTTCCCATGAAAATCCCATGTCATATGTTTTGTCTAACATCAA
Organism: Wurfbainia villosa; assembly: GCA_025175895.1. Lineage (NCBI taxonomy): Eukaryota > Viridiplantae > Streptophyta > Magnoliopsida > Zingiberales > Zingiberaceae > Wurfbainia > Wurfbainia villosa. The sequence continues at coordinate 25,773,511 of CM046000.1, read as the reverse complement.
TATACAGTTCGAGTCAAACTCGAGTCCGATCAATCATGACCTGGGCCGATTGCACCAACACCTTGAACTTTACGCCGCCAATATCAAATCTTGGACTTCCCAAATGCCAAGTACCCATGACTTGGACTTTCACTGCCAAGACTACATACTTGGACTTACGTGGGCAAGACTACACCCTTGGACTTTCCATGCCAACCCATGTTGGACTTTCCAATTTTGAAGACTCATGCTTGGACTTTCCAATTGCCAAGACTCATTCTTGGACTTTGCCTTGCCAAGACCCATTCTTGGACTTTCCATGCCAAGTGCTCAGTTGGACTTCTTCATCATATGGTCAACCCTATGTCAACCATCCAGTCAACCCATTGTCAAACAATGGTCAACTCATCGTCAAACATCAAAACACAACATCAAATCACTACTCGAGTCCAACTCGAGTCTGGTCAATCTTGACCTGGACCGATTGCACAAATAATCTCCCCCTTTTGATGTTTTACAAAAACCAAAACCTTTGAGTTAGAACACTAACTCAGATCAAACCTCCCAATTATCCAAATTGGGAATTCCAACTTCTCACTCATCACTTCTCCCCCTTTTTGACATACATCAAAAAAGCTCTCCCCAAGGGTGTCAATGTCACATATCCCAATGAGATCTTATGTTGGTGCAATCGGCCTATGTCACGATTGACCAGACTCGAGTTTGACTCAAGCGGTATTTTGATGTTCGATAAAATGTATGACAATGTGATTGTAATGGGAAAGTCCAAGTCATGGGTACTTGGCATGGAAAGTCCAAGTGGGACACTTGGCAATGGGAAAGTCGAAGTCATGGGTACTTGGCATGAAAAGTCCAAGTGGGATACTTGGCAATGGGAAAGTCCAAGTCATGGGTACTTGGCATGGAAAGTCCAAGCATGGGTCTTGGCAAGGGAAAGTCCAAGCTTGAGTCTTGGCAATTGGAAAGTCCAATATGGATTGACATGGAAAGTCCAAGCATGGTTCTTGGCAAGGGAAAGTCCAAGATTGAGTCTTTGCAAATGGAAATTCCAACATGGGTTGAAAAGGGAAGTCCAAGGGTTGATATTGGTGGTGTAAAGTCCAAGCGGGAGTCTTGGCAGCATAAGTCCAATGGTTTAGCGGCGTAAAGTCCAAGTGTGTGTCTTGGTAGCGTAAGCCCAAATGTGCTTTGGCAGTGTAGACCAAATTAGCATGACAATAGCCGATGGAAGCACCTGAAGGCTAGCGTATGGATGAACAAGTCATGGATGACTTGGAGGGATCCGATAGGCATGAGGCTGACGGAGGTGGCTAGAAGGCTTAGGTATAGGCTAAGGGTGGTCTAGCAAGTATGAGGGGATAAACCTCATGGTTGAGGTTATCAGTCAACTGGGGCTTTGGACCAGTCGACTAGTCAAATGTTTTGACACTTGGCAATCGAGTCGACTTGTAGCAGTCGATTGGTATTATGATCAGTCGTCTGTTGTGAGTCGACTAGGGTTCGACTACGGCAAAAAAACTCAGCAATCGACTGCTAGCATTGGGAAGTTGACTGATGGCTGTCGACTGCTGGTCGAGGTTGCGAGAGCAGAATGCTCGGTAGTCGACTATGTTGGATCGAGAAGCGTCGCTAGAGGGGGGGGTGAATAGCGAGCATAAATCTTTTCGTTCGTTCGTTCGATACACGAGTAATCACAACGGAAAAATAAAAAGACACATTTATTTTTACTTAGTTCACAACCCAGTGGTTGCTACTCCAAGGCCCTAATAGTCCTAGACCGCGTACGGAGGGCAAAGCACTATAATGTCTCCTCCTCGTTGGAGGTAGGAGACAACGATCGCAAAACCGAAAGTACGAGGATGAGGCAACAAGCCTACCTCACCTCGTTACGAATAAAAATAAAGAATACAATAAGAAAATATGTTACTTGTTGCTGCTGCCGACGAAGAAGGTGAAAGCTTGGCGTCGCATTGGTGTTATGACGGTGTTGGAGATTTAGCGTTGTAGGAGAACTTAAGAATAATCTTGATGATGTTTGGAGTTGGAATCCTCCCCTCCTTTTATAGAGTTTAGCCTCTGAATATGTCTCCTTATCTTTTGGAACAGATCACGAAGTTGTACAAAATTTTATCGTGAAGTGGCCACGTCAAACCTTATCCGTTTTGACCTAGTGCAAAGGCTGATTTATCGCCATCAGTCGACTGATGCCTCCCATCAGTCGACTGATGAGCATCAGTCGATTGCCAAATGGTCAGCAGTCGACTGCCAACCTGGCCACTTCCCTGCAATAAGAGGTTAGCACGGAAAATGGTAAATATGACGGTTTCTGACCGTTCGATCTCGACCTAGACCTTCCATAGGAAGTCTTTGTCAGATCGTCGCCTACGGTCGTCCCCGTAAAGAGGACACAACCTTGCTTGCACTCACTCACACGAGCTCACCTCAACTTGTAGCTTCTGCTTCCGATCTTCCACCTGATTCCTTCGGCTCCCTCCGAAGTCATCCCGATGTCACCTGACCACCACGTCTCCCTCCGGGTGTCATTGACCTTCAGCTCTAGCTTTAGTACTTTTTGCACACTTGATTTAGCTCGTGAGATAACGATGTAAACTTAACTTTGTGTCTTTGCTATAATCAAAACACAGGTTCGATTATCTGGTGCCCCTACACCAACATACTGGTCAGTCGGCTACGACCTTGACAGTCGATTGATGGGTAATGGCAGTCGACTGCTAGTGTATTTGTTGGAACTTATCCAACGTGAATCAAGTCATTGTCTCACATCGGCTATAGGAGTAGTCGATTGATGGTCGCGATCAGTTGAATGCTAGGCGAAATCCAGTCAGAGGTGAAGCCTTAAAAGGAGCTCATGGAGAAGGATTTTGGCATGGTTCTTTGAGGCAATTTGAAGGGGATTTGCTGCTGCAATCTAGACCTTCAAGGCTCTTCTCAAGCAACCAAAAGCAAGCACTCAAGTTCACATTGTGTAAAGTTTTCTTTACTTGTATTTGTGTAGTTTACTTGTATTAGCTTGTATTTTGTTTCTTATTGTTGTAAGAATCATTGTAAGAGGTTTCTTCGCCTTCGACTTGTTGTCGAGAAGAAGTATTTGATTATTAGTGGTGTTTGACATCGGTAGGGCTCATTTAAGCCCAATCCGTGGAGTAGGAACCCTAAGATTTTGAACCACGTTATATCGCGTGTTTTGTTGTGCTTGTATTTTGTTATTGCTTTATTATTTGTATATCCGTTGCACATAATAAGTTTTGTAGCAAGCACGTGATCGATTTCCATCTACTCAGCCAATGCGCTATTCACCCCCCTCAGCGGTCACCAACATTCCTACAATTGGTATCAGAGCTAGGAGCTCTTCACCGGCTTTACATCTGAGGGAGCATGCTAGAGGAAGGAAAATGATGATCAAAGAAAGATTGGGGGATGATATCAACGTGCCGCCACCATACGAATTCTATGGAGCTGAGGATTTTGAGCTATGGGTGGTAAGAATGATATTTTGATCAAGATAGGAGATTGTAAAGATGCCAAGGACCTTTGGAGCAAGTTGGCAAAATATCATGAAGAACCCCCAACGACTCAAGAAATAGAGGAGCCCGAGGAATGCTCATCGGCTCAATCGGAGGAGGCCGAAGAAGCAAGTTCATCTTCCTCACAAGAAAGTGAGGATTTGGAGGTTGAGAGTTCATCAACATCCAAGGTAGAAGAATAAGTAGAGGAAGCCTCTACCTCTAGGATTGAGGGGGAGGAAGTTAGATCACCGGAGCCGGAGCAAGAGCAAGAAGTAGACTTAACATCTGGGAGAGATAAACAAGTTCAAGAGAACCTCACCACCACCCTCGGTAACTCAAACACATGTGTTAATAATAAAAATCATATTATGTGTTTCTAGTGCAGGGAAGTAGGACATTACAAGAGTAAATGTCCTAAAAGAGTCAAGAAAAGTCAACCGACACCAAAATCTCAAGAAAAGGGCAAGGATGTCGGTGCCCCAATGCATAAGAGCAAGGAGTACATTGTGTGATTCGAATACCATCAAATGGGACACTGCCGAAGTAAATGCCCTAGGGGGAGAAAGCAAACCAAAGGGCAAGGAGGAGCTACACATGTAGGGGGAGCCTCTAAGGCAAACCCTATGGTATATTTTAGCAATGCACCTTCTAGTTTTAATGTTAAAATGCATGCTTTTGATTCACTTGCCATTGCTCATGAAAAGCATGCTAGTAGAAATCGATTGTATTGTTTAGGTGCTAAGAGTTGTAGCTTTAGAACCAAGGAGAAATTTGGGACTAATGTCCCTAGAAAAATTCTACCTAAGGTAAGTATTAGGAAAATAGAAGGCCATCTAGGCTTTAATCCAAATTAATCTAGACATATGCCTAGGAAGGGCAAAAATTATCAAAGAAACAATGGGCCCACCAAAATAGAAAAATTAGAATTTGAAAATCAAGTTTTGAGGTCAAAACTTGAGAAGATGGAGAAGACCCTTGCAAGGATGCAAAATTCAATTAAAGGGTCAAATTGTCAAAATCTAGGGTCTAGGAAGCAAGGTCCACCCAAGGGCAAGAAAGGTTTGGGTCACAAACCTAAGCCCAAGGAGACTTATCATAGTGTTCCATTCGATTATGGAATACAACCTAGGTCTAGGAGAGCCAAGGTCACTAGGGAAGTCATCTCTAAGGATGACCATGGCAAGTGTCTAGTGCCCAAGGTGTCCATGAAACCTAGGAAGACCACTAAGAAGGTTACTAGGGAGGCAATCCCTAAGGTTAACCTTGGTGAGACCCAAATAACCAAGACTTCTAAGCCTAGGAGGGTCATTAGGAAGGTATCTAGAGAAGTTATCCCTAAGGATTACCTAGTAAACCTAAGGAGCTCCAATTGGTATTGGGTTCCCAGGAGCGTGATCGATTCACGCTAAATGGGTTAGGTTATGCCAACTTTAAATGGATGGGTAGTTAACCTAACCATGGTAAAGGTGACACTTTAGGTCATTTTCAAGGTTATTGATACCTTGGAAATAGGTTTTAATTTTATATCCTAAAGGATTTTAGGATGTGCCAATATGATTTAAGAAGTTTGAAAAACTAATTGAATTGGCACAAGTTAGGTCTTAGAGTGATGGTGTGTCATTTTGGGTTTTTGGCACACTTGGGGGATAAGTGATTTTTATGGGAAAATGAAATTAATCATAACAAATGGAAATAAATATTAAAATTTAGGTATTGTTATACCTATACCTTTTATTTGTCATGCTTTATTTGTCATATGTCATGTCATGACATCATATTTCTTTTTATCATATAATATGTCATGATCATGTTTAGTTTAAGTTTTTATGTCATGAGTGCTTAGGTTCATTTTTATTCCATTATCATCATCATTCATGCATTTAGATTAATGAAAATTGATTTAAGTACTATGATATGATTTGAAGTCTCATGTATAAGGGAATCAAATAGTGTTGCCTAGAAAATGCATGAAACCCTAGATTAGGATGAACAAAACTCACATCTCACATCAAATTGACTTGTATGTGTTTTCATACACCTTATACATATGTGAGTGAAGGTTTTGCGGAACCGACGCTCTGATACCACCTGAAGGTAGGAAACTTTGCTTCTCACTTCAACTCGGTCGCTTGTTCATGGCGATCCCTTCTACGTCCCCGGATAAAACAATTTATCCTTGACAAGGAGGGATCACCCAAGCTACCGTTTCATCATCGTGCTATTCAATTAGAGTGGTCACTTGAACAAACTTGTTGTTCAAGCCACCAACCTCTATTTTATGAATAGCTACGGAATAGACGATGTACGGATCACCGACTTTTGTGTTTGTATTCGGGGTCCAAGTTAATTTAACCATAAAATAAAACATACAACATGCAAATAATTGAAAACAATTATAGACATGATACAAAAGAATATAAATAAGCATTATACCTCTCGATCTTCTATTGTATGTCCTTCCTCCTTTTGGACATCGTGTGGGCAACGATCTTCCAAAAGTCGAAACCTCCTAGATCACCAATCTTCCTTTCCTTGTTCACTCCGAACAAAGGAAGATCATAAAACAAAACTCTTCTTCCTATCTAGAACCGGCCACTAAGTCAATGGACTTGATGTTGCCGCTAGCCAAGGAAGAGAATATAGAGTATGGGAACCGGCCAAAAGCTCCAAGGGAAGAAACCCTAGCTCTTGCCGCCGGCCAAGGAAGAGGGGAAGAGGGTGGTGCTGCCAACCAAAAGAGAATAAAGGAGTATGATGGGCGCCGGCCAACTGTTGGAGAAGATAAAGGAAACCAAACCTTCACCTTGTACCCGCCCAAAACCCTAACCCTTCTCTTGAGTTGTCGCCGGCCCTAAGGAGATGGAAGACTAGTTGCCACCCACCCCTTCAACCCAAACCCTAGCTCTCCTAGGTTTCTTGCCACCCAAGCCAAGGGAGGCAAAACCCTAATCTCCCTTCCATGTGTTGTCGCCCAAGCCATAAGCCTCCTTTTATAGAGTTAGGCCTAAGCCTTGTTTTAATCTCCACCATCAGTTCTAGGGATTTAATCTCAACCGTTGAATCTAGAGATTTAATCTCTACCGTTGGATCTAGAGTTTTGTTTTCCATCATTGGATCTAGACTCCATGAGGTTTTAATAGGCTACAATAGGGACCATGAGGAGGAGTTGGATCTTAGCCACCCAATGGATCAAGCCCACATAAAGTCCGATCCATTAATGATAATCCAATCCACTAGAGGATTATCATTGATCTACCTCACCAACCCCCATAAGTTAATATGGGCTCCATATATTATTTGTACATTTTTTTCCTGTGTTTAAGATCTCGAATGTCCGTCGATTAATTAATTTACTGACAATTAATTAATCAACATCTAACTCCATGAGTAGTACCACTCAACCTTATCATCATGCCGGACCAAGTCCACCTGCAGGGTTTACATGATGAACCTTATGAGCTCCTCAAGGGGACATCATCATCCTAATATATAGGATACGGTTTCCTCCTATAATCAACGACATACCATATAAATAATACCATTTCCCAACTTACTGAGCCTATCAATTTACTCTATAAATCTCGACCATTGGTAAATCAAAGACATGAATACTAAGTATATGTTCCCACTATTATATCGGGATTAAGAGCATGTACAATATAATATCTGAGATCCTATTCAATTATGTAGTCAGCAATAAATCGAATCACCTCTAAGTCAGTCCTGCTCAATACACACAAAGTGTACTAGTATAATTCTATGGTCAAGACAAACCAATACCAAATCACACTACAACCATACCAATGGTTTATCTAAAGTCATCTAGGTTGTGAGCCTTTACTTATACTTTACAAAAAACCGATAACATGATCTCCCGTGTGACACTACACACCATGTTATCTACAATGTAATGTATTAGACAATATGCATAACCATAAATATGCAAACAATGATCATGTGATTCTTATTTCAAAAATAAAGATGTTCAAACAAAAGATAGACTTTTCAGTATACATCCCAACAGTGAGATGCTAGGAAATGAGTTAAGTTCAAGATGTATAGTTCTTGCATCTAGATGAACTCAAACTTATCTTATACCATGGTTGGATCATGGGGAAAGCTAATGTGCAAGTCATGTGCATTGAGCTCATTGATCATGATCGAATATATATTTTCAAAAAAATTTTAAAATCATTTTAGAAAACCTTGGTGAAGTCTATCTTTTGATAGTAATCACCATTGATAGAGTTGATAAAAAGTAGGGCCAAAACATTGAACTTTTCAATGGTTTTGAAATTTGTGTCAACTCACTAGTTTATGGGTATTTTATTTTTCCAATATTTTTCACCCATTATGATTGATATAAGTATTATACGTATGAAGTTTCAAGATTTTTTAAATTATGTATAATTATTTATGATTTTTGTAAATTCATTTTTTGATTCTAATTTTTGCATTTTGCATACATAAAGCGATCGTGATGCATAGAGGCGATCATAGCTGATCATCAGTCATTGCTAGGCCTGATTTTGGGTAAACAAGGTTTATTTAGCCATATTTCAGCTATGTTAGGCTACCCTAACTTCTTTTAAACCTAGGATATGCTTTGGAAAACATTGGAAAGGGTGAAAATCTATTAGGTATGGATTAGAAGAGTTATTTAGAGTGTGTATCAATTTTAAGGTGTGTGAAAGTTCAAGGTTGAACTTTTAACCTTAATTTTGATGGTTTAGTGTTCTTATTGGCTTAGGGACTCTCTAAAAACATTATTGGTGCAATGGTCAAGGTGGAGTAAGCCTTTAGAAGGACGTTATCCATCATGGGATTATAGATGTGTTCTTCCACATGAGGGGGAGAATTAGAAAATGAGAGAATGTGAGATGCCCAATTTGGAAATTGGGTGAGTTTGTAGGGTTGCCTCTCTTGAGTGATATGGGACTTATCACTAGGAAGAGTGAAGGCATCCTAGGTGTTTTTGGACCAAGGGAGAGATTGTAAGATCTCATTGGGATTTGAGACATTGACACCCTTGGGGAGAACATTTTTGATTTATGTCAAAAAGGGAGAGAATTGATGGCAAAATCAATGGGAGAATTTGAGATTATCAATTTTAGAGAATTGGTAAGGAGATTTGAGTCAGGTGGTCTAACTCAAAGGTGTTTGTGGTTTTTATCAAACTTAAAAAGGGAGAGATTGTTGGTGCAATCGGCCCAGGTCACGATTGACCAGACTCAAGTTTGACTCGAGTGGTATTTTGATGTTTGACAAAATGTATGACAATGTGATTATCATAGGAAAGTCGAAGTCATGGATACTTGGCATGGAAAGTCCAAGTGGGACACTTAGCAATGGGAAAGTCGAAGTCATGGGTACTTGGCATGGAAAGTCCAAGTGGAACACTTGGCAATGGGAAAGTCCAAGTCATGGGTACTTGGCATGGAAAGTCCAAACATGGGTCTTGGCAAATGGAAAGTCCAAGCTTGAGTCTTGGAAAATGAAAAGTCAAAGCTTGAGTCTTGGAAAATGGAAAGTCCAAGCTTGAGTCTTGGCAAATGGAAAGTCTAACATGGGTTGGCAAGGGAAGTCCAAGGGTTGATATTGGCGGCGTAAAGTCCAAGCAGGAGTCTTGGCAGCATAAGTCTAATGTTTTGGCGGCGTAAAGTATAAGCGTGTGTCTTGACAGCGTAAGCCCAAATGTGCCTTGGCGTTGTAGACCAGCTTAGCATGACAATAGTCGAAGGAAGCACCTGAAGGCTAGCGTATGGATGAATAAGTCATGGATGACTTGGAGGGATCCGATAGGCGTGAGGCTGACGGAGGTGGTTAGAAGGCTTAGGTCTAGGATAAGGGTGATCCAGCAAGTATGAGGGCATCATACTTGGGGATAAACCTAATGGTTGAGGTTATCAGTCGATTGGGGCTTTGGACGATCGGTAGTCAAGTTTGACACTTAGCGACCGTCGACTTGTAGCGATCATGGGATTATTCGATCGTCATTGTTGTGAGTCAACTTAGGTTCAAGCAGCAAAAAGGCTCGTGATCATTGCCCGATTAGACGATCGACTAATCAAGCCATGATCGATTTCCATGAATGGTAGTTGATCGCTTGTCAAGGTTGGGGAGCGAAGCGTTGATGGCCGATCGATCGGCTACCACCTGCTTGATTGGTGATGGGTATTGACAATCGATTGCTAGTGTATTCGTTGGAACTTATCCAATATGGATCGAGTCGTTGTCTCACAACGGCTACAGGATCAGTAGACTGATTGTCACGATTAGTCGACTGCTAGGCGGAATCCAGCTCGAGGTGAAGATTTAAAAGGAGTTGTGGAGAAGGATTTTGGCATGGTTCTTTGAGGAGATTTAGAGAGGATTTGCTACTGCAATCCAGACCTTCAAGGCTCTTCTCAAGCAACCAAAAGCAAGCACTCAAGTTCACATTGTCTACAGTTTTTTTGCATTTGTGTAGTTTACTTGTATTAGCTTGTATTTTGTTTCTTGTTGCTGTAAGAATCATTGTAAGAGGTTTCTCCACCTCTGTCTTCTTGTCGAGAAGGAGTATTTGATTATTAGTGGTGTTTGGCATTGCTAGGGCTCATTCAAGCCCAATCCGTGTAGTAGGAACCCTAAGGTTCTGAACCATGTTATATCGCGTGTTTTGTTATGCTTGTATTTTGTTATTGCATTATTATTTCTATATCTACTGCTCATAACAAGTTTTGTAGCAAGAACGTGATTTTCATATACGCAACGAACGTGCTATTCACCCCCCTCTAGTGGTCGCCAACGTTCCTATATCTTACAATCTCCCCTTTGGTCCAAAATCATCTGGGATGCCTTAATTCTTCCTAGTGATAAGTCTCATATCACTAAAGAGAGACTATCCTCACTTCTCCAAATTCTCCCCCTCATAAGGAAGAACACATCCATCATCCCATGATGGATAACCTCCCCCTAAAGGCTTGCTCCCCCATGACCATTGCACCAACAATGTCCTTGGAGATTCCTTAAGCCTATAGGAACACTAAACCATCAAAATTAAGGGCAAAAGTTCAACCTTGAACTTTCACACACCTTAAAATTGATACATACCCTAAATAACTCTCCTAATCCATATCCAATAGATTTTCACCCTTTATAATGCTTTTTAAAGTATATCCTAGGGTAAGGAGCAGTTAAGGTAGCCTAACTTAGCTGAAACATGGGCTAAACATCCTTGTTTACTCGAAATCAACCATTGGTAGTTGACTCTGTCAGCTACCAGTCGACTGCCCCTAAGGCCAGTCGATTGCCATCCATGGTAGTCAAATGATTTCTGTACTATGCAGAAATCAAAAATCAGAAATGAATTTGCGAAAATCATAAGTAATTATACATAATTTGAAAAATCATGAAAATCCATATGTATAATACTTAAGTCAATCGTTATGGGTGAAAAATATTTGAAAAATAAAATATCCATAAAATAGTGAGATTGATACAAAGTTCAAAAACAAGAAAAACTTTATTGTTTTGAGCTTACTTTGTATCAACTTCATCAATGGTGACTTCTATCAAAAGATAGACTACACCATGGTTTTTCAAAATGATTTAAAAACATTATATTGAACCATGGTCTATGGGCTCAATGCACATGACTTGTACATAAGCTTTCCTCATGATTCATCCATGGTATATGATGAGTTTGAGTTCATCTAGATGCAACATCTATGCACCTTGAACTTAAATCATTTCCTAGCATCTCACATGTGTCTAGGGTGTATGAATACATACACATGTCAATGTGATGTGAGATGTGGATTTTGTTCATCCTAAACTAAGGTCTCATGTATTTTTCTAATGCAACACTATTTGATTCCCTTATACATGGGACTTCAAATCATGTCATAATCCTTAAATCAATTTTAATTAATCCTAAATGCATGAATGATGATTATGGCATATAATAATAACATAGATAAGCATGTGCCAAAAATCATGATGTCATGGCATATAAATAACATCTAAGTAACATTTTAAAATAGTCCTAAGCATTATCATGACATTTTATATGATAAAAATGAAATATGATGTCATGACATAGTAAATGACAATCAAAGCATGACAAATAAAGAGTAAGGCATAAGAATACCTACATTTTAATATTAGTTGTCATTTGTTAGGATTAAGTTCATTTTGTCATATTACTCATATCTACCAAGTATGCCAAAAATCCAAAAAGGCACACCAAGTCCTCTAAACCTTATTGTGCCAATTTGATCAATTTTTCATAGTTCTCAAAATATATTGGCACATCAATCGACTGTCATAGGTGCCAGTCGACTGCTCTAGGCCGATTGGACTCGGCCGTTAGTGACCTAGTTACGCTGAGCGATCATTGCCGAGGATGGCGATCGATGACAACATCAATCAATCAGCGAGGGAGGCGGTTGGATCGAGGTGAGTGTCAGACACGAAGCTTTCGATCAGTGATCACGGTGATCACTCGACTGATGGGATCATCAGTCGACTGATGGGCATGATCAGTCGACTGATGATGGATCCATTGGAATTTGGCTAGCGTTGATCAAGTCATTGTAAGATAACGGCTACAGCAACAGTCGACTGATGGTCGCGATCAGCCGACTAATGGGCGTGGAATCAGCTCGATGCAGGTTATAAATGGAGCTCGAGATGGAGGATTTTGCCAAGACTTTTGAGGAGATTTTGGAGGGGAATTGCTGCTGCATTCTAGTCCTTCAAGAGCAATCCAAAGCAAGCAACAAGCAAGTGATCAAAGCGAAGTTTAGTATAGTGTTTTTTACTTGTATTTTTTCTTGTATTTGTATTTTCTTGTATTACTTATTGTAATTGCTTATACTAGGTTTCTCCACCTCCAACGTGTTGTTGAGAAGGAGTGTTGTTAGTGTCATGCGCATAACACGAGTTCATTGAGCTCACCCGTGGAGTAGGAAACCTAAGGTTCTGAACCACGTATATCATGTGTTGTGTGTTTGTATTCTTGTTGTGATTTGATTATTGTATATTCCGCTATGCTAACGAGAATTGTAGACAAGCGATATGCAACGAACGATCGATTTCCATCCACCACACGATTTGGGCTATTCACCCCCCTCTAGTCGGCCATCGATCCTCCAACAAGTGGTATCAAAGCGAGGAGCTTATCATGGACTAATCGTCAACATAAGCATGACAAGATGGCCGGCTTGAACCTCTAACCACCAAAATTAGAAGGGGATTTTCAATGGTGGAAAAGAAAAATGGGGGTATATCTTGAAACCGATTTTGATATAATGTTAATTCTAGAAAATGGTTTCGAAATGCCTAGGGATGAAGACAATAGGCAAATTAAAAAGACAAAATGGAACAAGGACCAAATCAAGGATTTCAAGACAAATCTCAAGGAAATCAAATTGCTAAGTTATTTGATTCCTAACCATATTTGGTCTAGATTAGGTAATTATAGGGATGCAAAGGAGTTGTGGCATAAGGTGGTCAAATTCCACGAAAACTCCGAACCGGCACAAGTAGAGAAGGAAGCCGAAGTAGAATGTCCATCAACATCTAGATCCGAGGATGTTGAAGAATCGCCATCAACATCCAAATCCGAGGATGTTGAAGAATCGCCATCAACATTCCAAGATGTGGATGACTTGGAGGAAACCTCCACCTCTAGCATTGAGGGGGAGGAGAGGCAATCTTCTATCCCGGAGCAAGAACGAGAAAAAGTATCTACATCGGGGAGAAGTGAAGATCAAGAGGCTTCCACCTCCTTAGGTAACACATGCATTGTAATTAAAGATAAAAAAAAATATTATATGCTTTGAGTGTAGGAAACCGGGCATTACAAGAGCAAATGCCCAAAATTGGCTAAGAAGAAGGTACCGGTGCCAAAAGTCAACCAAAAGTCAAAGGATGCCGAAGTCCTCACTAAGAAGAGCAAAGGACACATCGTGTGCTTCAAATGCAACCAAAGAGGACATTATAGGAGCCAATGCCCTAGGGGGACAAAGAAGGGGCAAGAAGGAGCTAAACAAGTAGGGGGAGCTTCCAAAGCAAACCCTAAGGTATATCTTAATGTACCTTCTATCTCTAGGTCTAAGAAACATGCTAGAAATTATTTTAATTCACTTGCTATTATTAATGAAAAGCATGCTAGTATGAACAAATATTTTTGCCTAGGTGCTAAGCATGTTGATTTACATAAGGACAAACCTAGACACCATAACTCTAGACCGATTTTACCTAGAGTGTCTATTAGGAAGGTTGAAAACCACCTAGGCATTAATCCTAAAAATCATAGACATATGCCTAGGAAGAGTCTTTCCCAAAAGAAAAATGAATAATAAAAATTGGAAAGATTAGAGGTAGAGAACCAAGCCTTGAGGTCAAGGCTTGAGAAATTTTAGAAGACCCTAACAAGAATTACAAATTCATTTAAGGAGTCAAAAGATCAAAATTTAAGAACTAGGAGACAAGAACCATCCAAGGGCAAGAGAGATTTGGGTCACAAACCTAAGTCCTATCACAATGTTCCATTTGATTATGGAACAACATATGGCTCTAGGAAGACCAAGGTTAATAGGTAAGTCATCCCTAAGACTAACCATGGTGTTTGTCTAGTAGCAAAAAATTCAAAGAAATCCAAGGTAATCACTAAGAAGGTCAAAGGGGGAGTCACCTCTAGAGTTGACCTAGGAAAGACCCAATTGACTAAGGCTTCAAAGCCAAAAAGGGTCATTAGGAAGGTATCTAGGAAAGTTATCCCTAGTGAATACCTTGTTAACCCAAGGAGCTCCGATAGATATTGGATTCCTAGGAGCATGATCGATTCACGCTAAATGAGTTAGGGTGTGTCAACCCTAAGTGGATGGCTAGTTAACCTAGCCATGGTAGAGTTGACACTTTAGGATATGTCAATGTATTTTGAGAAGATGAAAATTGATTAAAATTGACACTTTAGGTTAGAGGTCATGGTGTGTCATTTTGGATTTTTGGCACACTAGGGAAATGGGTTGTATTATGGCAAAATGGATTTAATTATATCAAATGACAATTAATACTAAAATCTAGGTATTTATACCTTTATCTTTTACTTGCTATGATTTACTTGCCATATTCCATGACATGACATCATATTCATTTTTATCATGTAAAATGGCATGATAATATTTAGGGTTATTTATATATGTCATGTATGCTTAGAATTCATTCACATGTCATGACATCATGATTATTGGCACATGCTTGCTTATATTATCATTATGTCATAATCACCATTCATGCATAAATAAAATGGATTTAAGGACTAAGGCATGATTTGAAGTCCCATGCATAAGGAAATCAAATAGTGTTGCCTAGAAAAATGCATGAGACCCTAAATGAACAAAGCCCACATCTCACTATAATACTTGACTTGTATACATTTCACACATTTAGATACAAGTGAGATGTTTAGGAAAATGGAATTAAAGGTTTTAAAAATATTTCAAAATCATTTTGAAAAATATTTGTGAAGTCTATCTTTTGATAGCAATCACAATTGATGATGTTGATACAAAGAGGACTCAAATATTGAAGCTTTTCTTAAATTTTGAACTTTGTATCAATATCACAATTTTGTGGGTAAAATAATTTTTAAATATTTTTCACCCATATTGATTGTTATAAGTATTATGCATATGAATTTTCATGATTTTTCAACATATGTATAATTACTTATGAATTTTTGAAAACCATTTTTGACAACTAAAATTCGGATTTTTCAGTTACCAGTTGACTGCTGCTTAGTGGCAGTCGACTGATGAGTGTGGCATCGACTGATTTCTATCAGAGTCGATTGCCAGGCTAATTTCGGGTAAACAATGTTTGTTAGGCCCATGTTCAGCTATGTTTGGGTTCCCTAATCACTCCTAACCCTAGGACATGCTTTGGAGAGCATTAGAAAAGGTGGAAATTCATTGGATATGGATTAGGAGAAGTGTTTAGGGCGAGTATCAATTTTAAGGTGTATGGAAGTTCAATGTTGAACTTGTGACTTAATTTTGATTGTTTATGTGTTCCTATTGGATTAGGGACTCTCCAAGGACATTGTTGGTGCAATAGTCAAGGGGGAGCAAGCCTTTAGGGGGAGGTATCCATCATGGGAAGATGAAAGTGTATTTTTCCTCATGGGTGCAAAATTGAGGGATCGTCTCTCTTAAGTGATATGGGACTTATCACTAGAAAGATTGAATGCATGTGTTTTCTCCAAGGAAGAGATTGTAAGATCTCATTGGGATATGAGATATTCATACCCTTGGGGAGGACCTTTTGATGTATGTCAAAAAGGGAGAGAAGTTACCAATTGAGGTTAGTTGGAATTCTCATTGGGATGTGAAAATTACCAATTGGGGATAATTGGTAGACTTGAGTTTGAGGTTTTGTCAAACATCAAAAAGGGGGAGATTGTTGGTGCAATCGGCCCAGGTCACGATTGACCGGACTCGAGTTTGACTCGAACTATATTTTGATGTTAGACAAAATGTATGACTGAAGGGTTTTGCGGAGCCAAAGCTTCCCTACTACTTCACCTCGGTCGATAGTGCATGGCGATCCCATATACGTCTCCAGATTAAAAAAAAATAATCCTTGACGAAGAGAGATTTCCCAAGCAACCGATCCATCGTCGTGCTATTCGAATAAAGTGGTCAATTAAATAAACTTGTTGTTCAAGTAACCTACCTATTTTCTTCGATTAGCCGCGGAATAGATGATGTATGGATCGCCAATTTTTGTATTTGTCTTCGGGGTCCAAGTAAATTAGCCACATACAATACATACAATTTGCATAGAATAAGAAAACATACTTAAACAAGAATTATACCTCTTGTTTACCTCTAGGTCTTCTATTGTATGTCTTTCCTCCTTTTAGACGTCGTGTGGGCGATGATCTTCCAAAAGGCGAAGCCTCCTAGATCACGTATCTTCCTTTCCTTGCTCGCTCCGAACAAAGGGAAGAATAAAACAAAACTTCTTCTCCTATCTAGAACCGACCACCAAGCCAAGGAACTTGATGTTGCCGCCGGCCAAGGAGAGGATGAAGGAGCGTCAGCCAACCTTGAACAAAGGTTGCCGCTGGCCAAAGGAGAGGAGAGGGAGGGAGGAGTTGCCAGCCAATCTAGAGAGAGAGAGGGTGAGGCGCCGTCGGCCAAGAAGAGCCCAAGCTGAGAAGCCTTGCCGTCGCCCAATAGGAAGAAGACAACCTAGGGTTGCTGCCCACCTCTTCTCTCAAGCCAACTCCAAAAACCCTAACCCTAATTGGATGTGCTATATCCTTGGCTCCCAAGCCCTAGCCCTTATTTATAGAGTTAGGCTTAAGCCTCCTTTTATTCTCCACCATCGGATCTAGAGATTTAATCTCAACCGTCGGATCTAGAGATTTAATCTCCACTGTCGGATCTAGAGATTTAACCTCCACCATCGGATCTAGAGTCCCATTTTCCACCATAGGATCTACAGTTCTATTTTCCACCATCAGATCTAGGCTTCATGAGGGTTTTAATAGGCTACAATAGGGACCATGAGGAGGAGTTGGATCTTGGCCACCCAATGGATCCGACCAATATAAAATCTGATCCATTAATGATAATCCATTCCACTAGAGGATTATCATTGATCTACCTCACCAACCCCCATAAATAAATATAGGCTTCATATATTAATTGTAAAAATATTTCCTCGTATTTAAGATCTCGAATGTCCGTCAATTAATTAATTTACTGACAATTAATTAATCAATATCTAACTCCATGAGTAGTACCACTCAACCTTATCATCATGCCGGACCAAGTCCACCTGCAAGGTTTACATGATGAACCTTATGAGCTCCTCAAGGGGACATCATCATCCTAATATATAGGACATGGTTTCCTCCTATAATCAATGGCACACCATATAAATAATATTATTTCCCAACTTACCGAGCCTATCGATTTAATCTATAAATCTCGCCCATTGGTAAATCAAAGAAATAAATACTAAGTACATGTGCCCGTTATTATATCGGGATTAAGAGCATGTACATCATAATATTCGAGGTCCGATTCAATTATGTAGTCAACAATAAATCGAATCACCTCTAATTTGGTCCTGCTCAATACACACAAAGTGTACTAGTGTAATTCTATGGTTAAGACAAACCAATACCAAATCACACTATAATCATACCAATGGTTTGTCCAAAACCATCTCGGTTGTGAGCCTTTACTTATACTTTACAAGGAACTGATAACATGATCTCCCGTGTGACACTACACACCATGTTATCTACAATGTAATGTATTAGACAATATGTATAACCATAAATATGCAAACAATGATCATGTGATTCTTATTTCAAAAAATAAAGATGTTCATACAAAAGATAGACTTTTCAGTATACATCCCAACAATCTCTCACTTATACTAAAAGACTATGTTGTCCTCATACTGCCATACATTTGATTCCCATTCCCTCCACATGCCTATCAAAAGCTCTCGCTGGAAGGGCCTTAGTGAAAGGATCTGCCAGGTTATCCTCTGATGCAATCTTGGCTACAGCAACTTCTCCTCGCTTTATGATTTCTCGTATCAGGTGGTACTTGCACTCTATGTGTTTACTTGTCTTATAGGCTTGTGGTTCCTTCGAGTTTGCAACTGCACCACTGTTATCACAATAAATTGTGATAGTTCTGGGCAAACCAGGAATCACATCCAAGTCCATCAAGAAGTTCTTGAGTCATACAGCTTCTTTGGCTGCCTCAGAGGCTGCCACATACTCATCTTCCATGGTAGAGTCCGCCACGCATTTCTGCTTGACACTCCTCCATACAATGGCTCCACCTCCCAAAGTAAACACAAAACCTAAGGTAGACTTACTGTTATGCCTATCTAATTGGAAGTCGAAATCTGTGTAACCCACAGGGAGTAATTGATCTGCCTAGTATACCAACATATAATCCCTAGTCTTTCTCAGGTACTTCAATATATGCTTTACCACAGTCAAATGTCCCTGTCCTAGATTACTCTGATATCTGCTAACCATGCCCATGGCAAAGCAGATATTCAGCCTCGTACATAGCATAGCATACATGAGGCTTCCTACTGCCGAAGTATAAGGAACCACCTTCATCTCCTCTATCTCCTTTGATGTTCTAGGACACGTCTCTTTAGACAAAGGTACTCCATGCCTAAAAGGTAGAAAACCTTTCTTAGAGTTTTGCATGCTAAAACGAGCCAAAATGGTGTCTATGTATGAAGCTTGAGATAAGCACAACATCTTTTTCCTGCGATCCCTTATAACCTTGATCCTAAGAATGTGTCCCACTTCTCCCAAGTCCTTCATATCAAACTGTTTGGACAACCATACCCTTACGCCCGATAACACCTTGACATTGTTGTCAATTAACAAAATGACATCTACGTATAGTACAAGAAATACCACCACGTTTCCGTCACATCTCTTGTATACACAAGACTCATCTGGACTTTGAATAAATCCATAAGACTGGATTACCTCATCAAAGCGGATGTTCCAAGATCTCGAAGCTTGCTTCAATCCATAAATGGACTGATTAAGCCTGCACACAAGATGCTCTTTGCCCTTTGCAATGAATCCCTCTGGTTGCTCCATATAGATGTTTTACTCAAGACTTCCATTAAGGAAAGTTGTCTTGACATCCATCTGTCATACCTCATAATCCATATGAGCAGCAATACATAAGAGAATCAGGATAGACTTAAGCATGGCTACCGGCGAAAAGGTCTTCTCATAATCGATACGCTCTTTTCTGAGTATACCCTTTCGCAACAAGCCTTGCTTTGAAGGTCTCAACCTTCCCATCTATTCCTCTCTTTCTTTTGTAGATCCACTTGCATCTAATGATTTTTACACCATTGGATGGTTCTACTTGATGGAATTCGCTTCGGAGGCACATTGGCTCCCATGTCCCCGGATTAAAATTTTCACTAATGAAAGGATTAATCCGGATGGGATGAGCTTCCTTAGCAACACCATTTCGTCGTCGTGCTAATAACTCGAGTGGTCGCTCAAACAAACTAGTTGTTCAAGCAACTCAACTCTTCTAGTTGATTAGCCGCGGAAGAGACGACGGATGGATCGCCGGTTTTTGTGTTTGTCTTCGGGGTCCATGATTATACAACATATATTCATATACGAACATGCATAATCAAAACAAATAAGAACATGCTCAGATCTGTACATAAAGTTAAAATAACTTTATACCTTACGATCTTCTACCGTATGTCCTATCCTTCTCGTGGACGACGTGTGGACGAAGATCCTCCACGAGTTGAAGCTTTCTAGATCGAGTTCTCCTCTACCTTGTCCGCTGCGAACAAAGAGAAAACGAACAAAACCTTTTCCTTTCTAGAACCGCCACCAAGAAAAGAAGTTTGATGTAACCGCCCGGCCAAGGAAGGCGAATGAATGAGCGCCGCCAACTTTGAGACAAAGTTGCCGCCGCCACAATGGATGAGCCGCCACCAAGAAGCTTGGAACCACCGGCCACCAAGGATTAAGGGAGAAGAATGAGGGCGGCCAAGGAAGAAAGGAGAGGTCTACAAGATGGGCCTTGCCAAGCCTTGATGGAGAATAATGGGCGCCGGCAACAATGTTGGAAGAAGGAAAGTTGCCGCCCAAGCTCTATCTCCAAACCCTAGCCGCCCAACTTGATAAGAGCCAAAACCCCAAGCCTCAATTCGAACCAACTCGTATATTTCTAGCCGCCCAACCCTAAGCCGTATATTTATAGAATTTAGGAGAAAGTTGGTAAGCCTAAAATATAGGAACTAATTCCTATATTCTTGCCAACCCTAACTCCTCTAGGGTTTGTTGTTGCCGCCCAACCCATGGAGGAGCCAAACCCTAATTCTATAATTTAGGCTTAAGCTTCCTCTAATCTCCACCGTCGGATCTAGGATTTAATCTCCACCGCCGGTTCTAGGGATTTAATCTCCACCGTCGGATCTAGGATTTCATCCCAACCGGCCGGATCTAGGATTTCATCCCAACCATCGGATCTATGATTTCATCCCAACCATCGGATCTATGGATTAATCCAACCGTTGGTTCTAGGGTTTCATCCTAACCATTGGATCTATGGATTTAATCCAACCGTTGGTTCTAGGTTTTGTTTTACATTCTTGGATCTAGACTTCTCAAGGATTATATTAGGCTACGATAGGGACCATAAGGAGGAGTTGGGTCTTGGCCACCCGATGGATCGGAACCACACAAACTTGATCCATCAATGATGTTCCATTCCACTAGAGGATCATCATTGAACTACCTCACCAACCCCCATAAATTAATATGGGCTCCATATATTATTTGTACATTTATCTCCCCGTGTTTAAGATATCGAATGTCCGTCAATTAATTGATTTACTGACCATCAATTAATTAACATCTAACTCCTCGAGTAGTACCACTCAACCTTATCATCATGTTGACTAAGTCAACCACCGGTGGGTTTACATGATGAACCTTATGAGCTCCTCAAGGGGACATCATCAACCTAATATATAGGACACGGTTTCCTCCTATAATCAACGGCACACCATGTAAATAATATTATTTCCCAACTTACCGGGCATATTGATTTAATCCATCTAAATCTCACCCATTGGTAAATCAAAGAAATAAATACTAAGTACATGTGCCCGTTATTATATCGGGATTAAGAGCATGTACAATATAATATCCGAGGTCCGATTCAATTATGTAGTCAGCACTAAATTGAATCACCTCTATGTCGGTCCTGCTTAATACACCTAAGTGTACTAGTGTAACTCTATGTTCAAGATAAAACAATACCGAGCTACACTACAACCATGCCAATGGTTTGTCCAAAACCATCTTGGTTGTGAGCCTTTACTTATATTTTACAAGGTACTGATAACATGATCTTCTGTGCCACACCAAGCACCATGTTATCTACAATGTAAAATATTAGACAATATGCACACATATATAATGAATATATAAAATGCAAACAATGATCATGTGATTCTTATTTCAAAATAAAATGTTCATAGAAAAAGAGCTAGGCTTTCAGTATACATTCTAACAATCTCCCACTTATACTAAAAGACTATGCTGTCATCACTCTGCCATACATCTGATCCCCATGTCCTCCACATGCCTATCAAACGCTTTCGCTGGAAGGGCCTTAGTGAATGGATCTGCCAGGTTATTCTCTGATGCAATCTTGGCGACAGCAACTTCTCCTCTCTTTACGATCTCTCGTATGAGGTGGTACTTGCGCTCTATGTGTTTACTTGCCTTATGGGCTCGTGGTTCCTTCGAGTTTGCAACTGCACCACTGTTATCACAATAAATTGTGATAGTTCTGGGCAAACCAGGAATCACATCCAAGTCCATCAAGAAGTTCCTGAGCCATCTCTTCTTTGCGCCTCGTCGGAGGCCGCCACATACTCGACTTCCATGGTAGAGTCCGCCACGCATTTCTGCTTGACACTCCTCCATACTATGGCTCCACCTCCAAAAGTAAACACAAACCCCGAGGTAGACTTACTCTTGTCCCTATCTGATTGGAAATCCGAATCCGTGTAACCTACAAGGACTAATTGATCTGCCCGGTAAACTAGCATATAATCCCTAGTCCTTCTCAAGTACTTCAATATATGCTTTACTGCAGTCCAATGTCCCTGTCCAGGATTACTCTGATATCTGCTTACCATGCCCACGGCAAAGCAGATATCTGGTCTCGTACATAGCATAGCATACATAAGGCTTCCTACTGCCGAAGCATAAGGAACCGCCTTCATGTCCTCTATCTCCTTTGATGTTTTGGGACACATCTCTTTAGATAAAGGAACTCCATGTCTAAAAGGTAGAAAACCTTTCTTGGAGTTCTGCATGCTAAAACGAGCAAGGACAGTGTCAATGTATGAAGCTTGAGACAAGCACAACATCCTTTTCTTGCGATCCCTTATAACTTTGATCCCAAGGATGTGTCCCACTTCTCCCAAGTCCTTCATGTCAAACTGTTTTGACAACCATACCCTTACGTCTGATAACACTTTGATATTGTTGCCAACTAACAAAATGTCATCTACGTATAGTACAAGAAACACCACTACGTTTCCGTCACATCTCTTGTATACACAAGGCTCATCCGGACTTTGAATAAATCCATATGACTGGATTACCTCATCAAAGCGGATGTTCCAAGATCTAGAAGCTTGCTTCAATCCATAAATGGATCGATTAAGCTTACATACAAGATGCTCTTTGCCTTTAGCAATGAATCCCTCTGGTTGCCGCATATAGATGTTCTCCTCAAGACTTAGTTAAGGAAAGCTCTTGACATCCATCTCATATCTCATAATCCATATGAGCATATAGATAAGAGAATCCGGATAGACTTAAGCATAGCTCGTGAAAAGGTCTCCTCATAATCGATACCCTCTTTACGAGTATACCCTTTCGCAATGCAAGCCTAGCTTTGAAGGTCTCAACCTTCCCGTCTACTCCTCTCTTTCTCTTGTAGATCCACTTGCACCCAATGGTTTTACACCATCCGTGGGTCTACTAGCTCAGACTGATTAGAATCCATAGATTCTATCTCCAATTCATCGCTCTTTGCCAAGATATCATCTCTATCTTCGATTGCCTCTCATATGTCCAGGATCAGTTCATGTTCACGGGGACCAAGTCCAAGACTCTCCCAAAAACATGAATCACAGTTGTCTAACAACCCTCCCACTACGACGGTGCCTCCCGTGTATGCTCTGTGACACGCGGTGCAGTGACTTGTGGTGTCTCCTCTTGTATGCAGTGGTAAAGCGACTTCCTGAGTTCCTCAAGAACAATCCTACTCGTGGGCTTGTGGTTCATCACATAGTCCTCCTCTAGAAATCGGCATTCATGACTCACGATCACCTTCTGATCTCTAGGACTATAGAATAAACCACCCTTCGTTCCCTTAGGGTAGCCAACAAACAAGCGCACTTCTGTACGAGATTCCAACTTACCAGCATCTCCCTTCAGCACATGTGCTGGACTACCCCAAATCCGAATATGTCTTAGACTAGGCTTTCGCCCAGTCCACAACTCTGTGGGAGTAGAGTCGGCTTAGATGGAACCAAGTTCGAATGTGTGCCGTTTCGAGCAAACCCCCAGAATGAATCAGGTAACTCAGAATAACTCATCATAGATCTGACCATCTCCATAAGAGTCCTATTCCTTCGCTCCGCCACACCATTCTGTTGGGGTGTGCCAGGTGCAGACAATTGGGATTGAATCCCAGCCTCTGATAAGTAACTCCTAAACTCTCCCAAGAGGTACTCGCCACCACGATCAGATCGTAATGTCTTGATACTTTTACCTTGACGGTTCTCCACATCACCTTGAATTCTTTGAACTTTGTCAAAGCATTCAGACTTGCGCATCAAGTAAATGTATCCATACCTCGAATAATCGCGTCTATAAAAGAGGCGTATTCAAAGCCACCTCTTGCTTGGATAGACATAGGACCGCACATATCAGAATGAACCAATTCTAACACATCTTTGGCTCTATACCCCTTGGCCTTGAAAGGCCTCTTGTTCATTTTACCTTCCAAGCATGATTCGCAGGTTGGGAGATCCTCCACCACTAATGAACCTAAAGGTCCATCAGCTATCAACCTTTGAATTCTACTTAGGTTAATATGACCAAGCCTTAGATGCCAGAGATATGTTTGGTTCATTTGCGAAGGTTCTTTTCTCTTATTAGATTTAGAAGATGAGTTATTAACTTCTATATGCATCGTGGGAGTTTTTGGTTCAAGAGTATATAAATTGCCAACCAATGTACCAGAACAGATAATCTCTCTATTTCTTTTTATAACGACTCTGTCATTAAAAGAAACAGAATACCCATCCAGAAACAATTTAGAAACTGAAATTAAATTCTTTCTAAAAGTAGGTACATAAAGACAATTTCTTAAAACCAAAACTTTATTTCTATCAAAAGATAAATAAACGTCTCCCACTGCAATATGCCACCTTTGAAGCATTGCCCATGTAGAGTAACCTCTCCCTCTAGTCGTCGGGTTTCCTGGAACCTGCAAAGTATTGCAGACATGATCGATCGGCTCTGTATCTACACAGTCTTGGTAGATAACACCGCTAAACATGTTTCAACAACTAAACAAGAAGATATACCTTTGTTCTTTCGAGGACAGTCGCCTTCCAATGTCGATCTGCTTGCAAGTGAAGCACTTGCCTTTAAACTTCTTCACTCTGCGGGTCCTCGCCACTTTCTTGCTGCACCTTGCTTCTTCTTCTTCTTACCTTTCGGTTTAGAGGAAGAAACCTTCCGACCATGGCTTGAGAACTCGGCGAAAAAGCCCCTCTGCACGCTGGAGTTACAGCCGGAAGCTCCAGCCATACAACCTCTTGTTCATGTTGTAGTTGAGGCGGAATCTCAAAACTCCTAAGCGTGGGAGAATGATATCGACACTGGTTTCCCCATCGATCTCGGCTCAGGGACTTCTCATTAAGATGAGCCATCATCTTGAGAACATGATCCCTAACGGGTGTTCCTCGACGACCATGGTGGTCGCCATCAAGTTTCTCATTGCCTCCCGCTTAGCCGCCTCTACTCGATGTCCGAAAGTTCCTTGAGATTGAACATCATGTCATAGCGATGGTTATGGCACGATCTTTGATGTTGACACATTTGACATGGATGCCAAAATGTAACACCGCGCCATCTCATCTGCCTTAACCCACTTCTTATAATGTTCTTTCTCCTTTTCATCAGAGTCATCGGTGGGCTTAGGAGGACAGACCTCGAAGAGTACAAATTTGTACTCTTCCGCAGTTAAGACAATATCGTGTTTCTTTTCCAATCAATGTAGTTTGGACCCGATGGTTTGTTTTCTTTTAAAATCACACAAGTGGGTTGAAAGCCATTTGAAAATCCTAAAAATCACAATGATCAAAAAAATATCAGATTTCAAATAATATTGATTTCTCAAAACAATAAAATCCCGAAATCAACCAACACCTCAAAACACCGAGAATATCGCATGCCACGATAGTGTGGACGTATACGAATTCTACATTTGTAAGAGGAGGTTTTACCCATTAATTTTATTATCTTGTCAACCTTACTTTTTGACAAATAAAATTAATAGTTGGTTCCTCTTTAGCCCTACAAATAAAAGCAGTGACTCCGATGGGGAGGATACTTTTTATTTGCATCTAAGTGTGCACCATTACACGATACTAAGGGAATTATTTCGGATTATGTGCCTTACCGATGGGGAAGTACACACGCTCCTAGATAATTTCCTATAACCATTATTTGACCTAGTGATCCGCAAACAAACCCATCCGATGGGGAGGAAGGCACTCAGAGCCAACGCGCAAGTTTGTTGCATCACACGTCAAATTGTAATGGAGGCCGCGGGAATTAATTAAAATGTCCCTCTCCCACTTAGTAAATTGCAATCGAGGAATTTTAAAACAAACACAACATGCATATAAAACAACTAAGCAATAAATATGGAAAAATCAGAATTTTTTCCAACTATTATGGCATTGTTCTCCAATATGCATCCCGTCGTGTCGCCACCTCGTCCGCTCCATCTTTTCCCGTGCGCAAGTCACCAAAGAGTACCGAGCCGAGATAAATCATATTAATTTACATCCATCGATCCTATACTCCACGAAGGAGTGTACAAATAATCTAGATCGAAAGTAAACTAAAATGAGCGGCTAAACAATGCCGTATTTAATTACAAAAATTAAATACTAATCTAGCCTCACAACCCGAGGATTCAAATAATAAATTTTTACACACATCCATTCACATACACACACATGGCCATAATAGTCGGATCTTCTGCCTGCAACCAAAGAGTGAAACTACGCATATCCTACTATTATCCGGCACATATAATATATGAAAAATGCATAAAAATTAACCGAATCCTAAACACACAAAACCGAAACCGTGGCTCGATACCATTACGATGGAATTCGCTTCGGAGGCACATTCGCTCCCATGTCCCCGGATTAAAATTTTCACTAATTAAACGATTAATCCGTATGGGATGATCTTCCTAAGCAACACCATTTCGTCGTCGTGCTAACAACACGAGTGGTCGCTCAAACAAACTAGTTGTTCAAGCAACTCAACTCTTCTAGTTGATTAGCGCGGAAGAGGCAGCGGATGGATCGCGGTTTTGTGTTTGTCTTCGTGGTCCATGATTATACAACATATATTCATATACGAACATGCATAATCAAAACAAATAAGAACATGCTCAGATCTGTACATAAAGTTAAAATAACTTTATACCTTACGATCTTCTACCGTATGTCCTATCCTTCTCGTGGACGACGTGTGGACGAAGATCCTCCACGAGTTGAAGCTTTCTAGATCGAGTTCTCCTCTACCTTGTCCGCTGCGAACAAAGAGAAAAACGAACAAAACCTTTTCCTTTCTAGAACCGGCCACCAAGAAAAGAAGTTTGATGTAACCGCCGGCCAAGGAACGAATGAATGAACGCCGGCCAACTTTGAGACAAAGTTGCCGCAGTCCACCAAAGGATGAGCGCCGGCCACCAAGAAGCTTGGAACCACCGGCCACCAAGGATTAAGGGAGAAGAATGAGGGCCGGCCAAGGAAGAAAGGAGAGGTCTACAAGATGGACGCCGGCCAAGCCTTGATGGAGAATAATGGGCGCCGGCAACAATGTTGGAAGAAGGAAAGTTGCCGCCCAAGCTCTATCTCCAAACCCTAGCCGCCCAACTTGATAAGAGCCAAAACCCCAAGCCTCAATTCGAACCAACTCGTATATTTCTAGCCGCCCAACCCTAAGCCGTATATTTATAGAATTTAGGAGAAAGTTGGTAAGCCTAAAATATAGGAACTAATTCCTATATTCTTGCCGCCCAACCCCTAACTCCTCTAGGGTTTGTTGCCGCCCAACCCATGGAGGAGCCAAACCCTAATTCTATAATTTAGGCTTAAGCTTCCTCTAATCTCCACCGTCGGATCTAGGATTTAATCTCCACCGGTTCTAGGGATTTAATCTCCACCGTCGGATCTAGGATTTCATCCCAACCGTCGGATCTAGGATTTCATCCCAACCATCGGATCTATGATTTCATCCCAACCATCGGATCTATGGATTAATCCAACCGTTGGTTCTAGGGTTTCATCCTAACCATTGGATCTATGGATTTAATCCAACCGTTGGTTCTAGGTTTTGTTTTACATTCTTGGATCTAGACTTCTCAAGGATTATATTAGGCTACGATAGGGACCATAAGGAGGAGTTGGGTCTTGGCCACCTGATGGATCGGAACCACACAAACTTGATCCATCAATGATGTTCCATTCCACTAGAGGATCATCATTGAACTACCTCACCAACCCCCATAAATTAATATGGGCTCCATATATTATTTGTACATTTATCTCCCCGTGTTTAAGATATCGAATGTCCGTCAATTAATTGATTTACTGACCATCAATTAATTAACATCTAACTCCTCGAGTAGTACCACTCAACCTTATCATCATGTTGACTAAGTCAACCAGCTGGGTTTACATGATGAACCTTATGAGCTCCTCAAGGGGACATCATCAACCTAATATATAGGACACGGTTTCCTCCTATAATCAAAGGCACACCATGTAAATAATATTATTTCCCAACTTAACGGGCATATTGATTTAATCCATCTAAATCTCACCCATTGGTAAATCAAAGAAATAAATACTAAGTACATGTGCCCGTTATTATATCGGGATTAAGAGCATGTACAATATAATATCCGAGGTCCGATTCAATTATGTAGTCAGCACTAAATTGAATCACCTCTATGTCGGTCCTGCTTAATACACCTAAGTGTACTAGTGTAACTCTATGTTCAAGATAAAACAATACCGAGCTACACTACAACCATGCCAATGGTTTGTCCAAAACCATCTTGGTTGTGAGCCTTTACTTATATTTTACAAGGTACTGATAACATGATCTTCTGTGCCACACCAAGCACCATGTTATCTACAATGTAAAATATTAGACAATATGCACACATATATAATGAATATATAAAATGCAAACAATGATCATGTGATTCTTATTTCAAAATAAAATGTTCATAGAAAAAGAGCTAGGCTTTCAGTATACATTCTAACACTACTAGCTCCCAGAACTGATTTGAATTCATGGATTTTATCTCAGAATTCATCGTACTTTGCCAAGATACCGCATCTTTATCTTGGATTGCCTCATCATATGTCCAGGGATCAGGTTCATGTTCACCAGGGACCGAATCAGAAGATTCTCCCAAGAACATAAATCTATCAGGCTGTCTAACAACCCTCCCACTACAATGAGGTATCACCTATCTATCCTCTGTGACACACGGTGCAGTCACTTATGGTATATCCTCTTGTACTGGTGGTACTGAAGTAGTGACTTCCCCTCTCAATTCCTCCAGAACAATCTTACTCATGGGCTTGTGGTTCATCACATAGTCTTCCTCTAGAAATTTGGCGTTCGTGCTAACGATCACCCTCTGATCTCTAGAACTATAAAACAAACCACCTTTCGTTCCTCTAGGATAGATAACGAACATGCGCATTTCTGTACGAGGTTTCAACTTACCAGCATCTGCCTTCAGCACATGTGCTAAACTCCTCCAAATATGAATATGTCTCAGACTAGGCTTTCGCCCAGTCCACAATTCTGTGGGAGTAGAAGGCACTAATTTAGATGGTACCAAATTTAGAATATACACTGTCGTATCCAGAGCATACCCCCAGAACGAATCTGGCAACTCAGAATAACTCATCATCGATTTAACCATCTCCATAAGAGTCCTATTCCTTCGCTCTGCTACACCATTCTGCTGGGGTGTGCCAGGTGAAGACAATTGGGATTGAATCCCAGCCTCTGATAAGTAATTCCTAAACTCTCCCAAGAGGTACTCACCACCACGATCAGATCGTAGTGTCTTGATACTTTTACCTTGACATTTCTCCACATCAGCCTTGAATTCTTTGAACCTGTCAAAGCATTCAGACTTGTGACGCATCAAGTAAATATATCCATATCTTGAATAATCATCTATAAAAGAGAAGAAATATTCAAAACCACCTCTTGCCTAGATAGACATAGGACCACACAAATCAGAATGAACCAATTCCAAGACATCTTTGGCTTTATACCCCTTGGCCTTAAAAGGCCTCTTGGTCATTTTACCTTCCAAGCAAGATTCGTAGGTTGGAAAATCTTCCACCACCAATAAATCCAATGGTCCATCAGCTATCAACCTTTGAATTCTACTCAGGTTAATATGACCTAACCTTAGATGCCAAAGATATGTTTGGTTCATTTTTGAAGGTTCTTTTCTCTTATTAGAATTAGAAGATGAGTTGTTTACTTCTATTTACATCGTGAGAGCTTTTGGTTCAAGGGTATATAAATTTCCTATCAATGCACCAGAACAGATAATCTTCCTATTCCTTTTTATAACAACTCTGTCATTAAAAGAAATAGAATATCCATCCATAAATAATTTAGAAATCAAAATCAAATTCTTTCTAAATAAAGGTACATAAAGGTAATTTTTCAGAATCAAAATTTTATTCCTCTCAAAAGATAAATAAACATCTCCCCACTACAATAGCCACCACATTTGTAGCATCACCCAAGTAAACGGTAATCTCTCCCTCAGCCAGTCGTTTGGTTTCCTGGAACCCCTATAAAGTATTGCAGACATGATCAGTGGCTCCCATATCTACACACCAGGTGCCGATAGATAACACCGCTAAATATGTTTCAACAACTAGACCAAAAGATATACATTTGTTCTGCTTCCAGTTGGGGCAGTCCTTCTTCTAATGTCCAGTCTGCTTGCAAGTGAAGCACTTGCCTTTCGGCTTCTTCACTCCTACCTGAGATCCTCCCGCCACCTTTGCCCCACCTTGTTTCTTCTTCTTCTTGCCTTTCGGCTTAAAAGTAGAAACCTTTTGGGCAACCATGGCTTGTGCCTGAGCACTCTGACGAAAAAGCCCCTCTGCCGCCTGGAGTTCTGTCAAAAGCTCCGCCAATGAATACAACCTCTTGTTCATGTTGTAATTTAGGTAAAACTGCTCAAAACTCCTAGGTAGAGACTGGAGAATGATATCGACCTGGGTTTCCCCATCAATCTCAGCTCCAAAGACTTCCAGCTCATTCAAATGAGCCATCATCTTGAGAACATGATCCCTCACGGGTGTTCCCTCGATCATGGTGGTCATCATCAAGTTCCTCATGGCTTCCTGCCTAGCAAGTGTCGATTTGAGATTGAGCATCATGTCATAAGCAGTGGGCATGGCTTGATGCTGATGTTGCAATACATTTGACATAGAAGCCAAAATGTAACACCGCGCCATCTCATCAGCCTTTATCCACTTCTTATAACTCTCCTTCTCCTTTTCCCTAGAATCATCCGCAGGCTTAGGAGGACACTCTTCGAAGAGTATATACTTGTACTCCTCAACAGTCAAGACAATATCAAGATTCCTTTTCCAATCAACATAATTGGGTCCAGTAAGTTTATTCTCTTTTAGTATCACAGCAAGCGGGTTGAAAGTCATTTTTGAAAAACCTAAGAATCACATAGATCAAAACATTAGATTTCAAAAAATTATTGATTCCTCAAACAATAAAATTTTAAAATCAACCAACACCTCAAAACACTGAGAATATAGTATGCCACGATCATGTGGACGTATACGAATTCTACATTTGTAAGAGGAGATTTTACCCATTAATTTTACTATCTTGTCAACCTAACTTTTTGACAAATAAAATTAATAGTTGGTTCCTCTTTGGCCCTACAAATAAAAGCAGTGACTCCAATGGGGAGGATACTCCTATTTTCATCTAAGTGTGCATCATTACTTGGTACCAAGGTAATTATCTCGGGTTATGTGCCTTCCGATGGGGAAGTACACACGCTCCTAAATAATTTCCTATAACTATATTTGACTCTGTGATCTACAAAACAAACTCATCCGATGGGGAGGAAGGCACTCAGAGCTGACACGCAAGTTTGTTTGCATCACATGTCAAATCGTAATAGAGGCCGTGGGAATTTAAAAAAAATATCCCTCTCCCACTTAGTAATTTAAAATTGAGGAATTTTCTTAGCACACGACATGCATATCAAACAAGAAGCAATAAATATGAAAAAAAATATTTTCCAACTATTATGGCTTTTGTTCTTCAATATGCCTCTCGTTGCGTTGTCATCTCGTTTACTCCTCCCTACGCCATGTACAAGCCATCCAGAGATCCGAGCTAAGAATAATTATTTTAATTTACATCCATCGATCCTATACTCCACAAAGGAGTGTACATGAAATCTAGATGGAAAGTAAACTAAAATAAAAGAGTGGCTAAATAATGTCATACTTAATTACAAAAATCTAAATACTAGCCTCGTCAACCCCGAGGATTCAAACAATAATACAATTACACACATCCAATCACATACACACACATATGGCTATAATAGTTGGATCTTATGCCTGCAACCAAAAAGTTAGCCTAAGCACATCCTACTATCATCCGGCACATACAATATATGATAAGTGTATAAAAGTAATCGAATCCTAAACACACAAAATCGGAAACCGTGGCTCTGATACCACTTGAAGGGTTTTACGGAGCCAAAGCTTCGCTTCTACTTTACCTCGGTCGCTAGTGCATGGCGATCCCATCTACGTCTCTGGATTAAAAAATAATAATCCTTGACGAAGAGAGATTGCCCAAGCAACCGATCCATAGTCGTGCTATTCGAATAGAGTGGTCACTTGAACAAACTTGTTGTTCAAGTAACCTACCTCTTTTCTTCGATTAGTCGCGGAATAGACGATGTACGGATTGTTGGTTTTTGTGTTTGTCTTCAGGGTCCAAGTAAATTAGCCACATACAATACATACAATTTGCATAGAATAAGAAAACATACTTAAACAAGAATTATACCTCTTGTTTACCTCTAGGTCTTCTATTGTATGTCCTTCTTCCTTTTGGACATCATGTGGGCGACGATCTTCCAAAAGTCGAAGCCTCCTAGATCACGTATCTTCCTTTCCTTGCTTGCTCTGAACAAAGGGAAGAATAAAATAAAACTTCTTCTCCTATCTAGAACCCACCACCAAGCCAAGGAACTTGATGTTGCCGCTGGCCAAGGAGAGGATGAAGGAGCACTGGCCAACCTTGAAGAAAGGTTGCCGCCGGCCAAAGGAGAGGAGAGGAAAGGAGGAGTTGCCGACCAATCTAGAGAGAGAGAGAGGGTGAGGCGCCGCCAACCAAGAAGAGCCAAAACCTAGAAGCCTTGTCGCCGCCCAATAGAAAGAAGACAACCTAGGGTTGCCGCCCACCTCTTCTCTCAAGCCAACTCCAAAAACCCTAACCTTAATTGGATGTGGTATATCCTTAACGCCCAAGCCCTATCCCTTATTTATAGAGTTAGCCTTAAGCCTCCTTTTATTCTCCACTGTCGGATCTAGAGATTTAATCTCAACTGTCGGATCTAGAGATTTAATCTCGACCGTCGAATCTAGAGATTTAACCTCCACCATCGAATCTAGGCTTCATGAGGGTTTTAATAGGCTACAATAGGGACCATGAGGAGGAGTTGGATCTTGGCCACCCAATGGATCCGGCCCACATAAAATTCGATCCATTAATGATAATTCATTCCACTAGAGGATTATCATTGATCTACCACACCAACCCCCATAAATAAATATGGGTTCCATATATTAATTGTACAAATATCTCCCCGTGTTTAAGATCTCGAATGTCCCTCAATTAATTAATTTACTAACAATTAATTAATCAACATCTAACTCCATGAGTAGTACCACTCAACCTTATCATCATGCCGGACCAAGTCCACCTGCAGGGTTTACATGATGAACCTTATGAGCTCCTCAAGGGGACATCATCATCCTAATATATAGGACACGATTTCCTCTTATAATCAACGGCACACCATGTAAATAATATCATTTTCCAACTTACCGAGCCTATCGATTTAATCTATAAATTTCACCCATTGGTAAATCAAAGAAATAAATACTAAGTACATGTGTCTGTTATTATATCAGGATTAAGAGCATGTACACCATAATATTCGAGGTCTGATTCAATTATGTAGTCAGCAATAAATCGAATCACCTCTAAGTCGGTCCTTCTCAATACACACAAAGTGTACTAGTGTAATTCTATGGTCAAGACAAATCAATACCAAATCACACTACAACCATACCAATTGTTTGTCCAAAACCATCTCGGTTGTGAGCCTTTACTTATACTTTACAAGGAACTGATAACATGATCTCCCATGTGACACTACACACCATGTTATCTATAATGTAATGTATTAGACAATATGCATAACCATAAATATGCAAACAATGATCATGTGATTCTTATTTTAAAAAATAAAGATGTTCATACAAAAGATAGACTTTTCAGTATACATCCCAACAATGACATGGGATTGTCATGGGAAGTCCAATATGGGTTGGCCATGTAAATCCAAGTGTGTAGCCTTGGTGGTGAAAATTCCAAGCATGGGGCTTGGTGTTGGGAAAATACAACCATGAGGCTTGGTGTAGGAAGTCTTGAGGACTTGGCAAGTTCACTAGGCTCAGGGTCCTTGAGTCGATGAAGGATGACATTGCGAAGCCGTGTGTTTGGTGCATCTGAGAGACCGTCGGATGGGGAGCGAATGGAGTGAGGCCCAAGGGAAACAAACATCGAGGGCAAGAGGCATGAAGGATGGCTCTGCGAAGTCGTACGCTTGGTGCATCCGAGAGACGTAGGGCAAGGGAAGAGAGCTTCGGTGGGGAACTTCATGAGAGGATGAGGTGGACTTGGCCAAGTGGCTAAGACTGAGTGTCGGATGCTCAAACAACTTGGTGTTTAAGGTTTTACCCGACATCAGTCGACTGACATAGGTGCTAGTCGACTGCTCTAGGTCGATTGGACTCGATTGATGTTTGACTGACCTAGTTAATGGCCGATCGCCAAGGATGGCGGTCGATCGAGATCACCATCGATCACGAGGAGGGCCGATCGGGATGAATTCGGGCATAGAAGCTTTTCCAATTGAGTGATCGCGGTGATCCCTCGACTGATGGGATCATCAGTCGACTGATGGGCATGATCAATCGACTGATGATGGATCTGTTGGAATTTGGCCAGCGTGGATCAAGTCGTTGTGAGACAACGACTACATTAGCAGTTGACTGATAGTCACGATCAGTCGACTGATGGGCACAAAATCTGTTGGGTTTCCGGCACCGCGGCGTGTGTGTGTTCGATCATGTTTCATAAACATGAGCACAGCGGAAGCAATTAAAAATAATAAATACTCCTATTTATTACAACACACACAACACACGCATGCTATTACAACAAGTGTAGACATAACCGTAAATTAAAATTTGCAATAAAAGGAAATTAACTACGTTATACCTTTCGTATGACGTGTAGCGGGAACGGCATCAACCGGAACGATCCTCGTAAGAATCGTCTCTATCCGTATCCACGCCGAGCTCCTCGGGATGACTTCGCTAAGTCACGAGCTTCGTCTTCGTACGGGTTACTAGCCTCGTGTTGAAGACGACGTGATCGAGAGATGATCACGATCCGAATCCAAATTCGGATCCAAAACGAGTTCTCAAAACTCGCTTCTCCGGAGAGGTATTCGTCAACCGTTTGACGAATCCTTCGTCCTCCACCTCAGAGGATTACCGGAGATCAAATCCCCGGTAAGTTAGCCGCTGTCGGAGCACTAACCATCGTCCAAACGACGCTCCGACGAGAGGAGAAGAAGCTGTCCAGAAAACTGGACAGCTTGGTGGAGGAGTAGGCGCCGGCCAAAACAAGGAGAGAAAAGGCTCACCTTGATGCCGAACCTATAGGAGATCACCGGAGGGTCGCCGGAGGTTCACCGGCTGGAGCTTGGACGCCGGCAAGGGTCTTGGACGGCGGCACAAGGCTGGGCGGCGGCTGCTCTTGGGTTGGCGCCGAAAACTCCTCCAAGGAGTGGGCGGCAACTCAAGGGGGGGGCTAGGGTTTGGATTAGTTAGGGTTTAACAATCCCTTAAGCCCACTTTTATAGAGAACTAATTCTCTTAATGGTTAATGGATCATATCCATAAAGCCCGTTAACTCGCTCCATTAAGATAAGTTAAAATAAACCAAACCATGATGGTTTATTTTAAGTTAAAACGAACCGAACCAACTTTTGGTTCATTCGTTTAAAATAAACCAAACCCTTTGGTTTATTCTTATCCATTGGATTAGAACCAAACCATTTTGGTCCATCCATTACGTCTTCATAAGACGCAGCCCATCCACGCTTCCATTGCGACTGAAACAATTTCATGCTCGCTTTATGTTTGGTCCAACCAAACATAGTTTCTCTCGGTCTGAGAATCTCATTCTCAAGCTCGTTTTAAATCCTTTGGATTACACTCGTTGTGCGTGTGACCAAATAGGTTCTCGGTTTATGTTGGTCGTCTATAATTAACCATTAATTATAGAACGATCATGAGTGGCACCTAGTAGTACATCATGATCCCCAATTAACCGAAAAGATCAACGGTTGATCCAGAACTATTTCTGAAACCCTTCAGTAGCTCGAATGAATCGTGCCCCATTCCCTTCACTCATCTTATACCCACTTGGTTCAGGACATGGTCTATTGTGTCAGTCCCCACTAGGCTGACTACGTCACACCTAGCCCAAGTATCATTTCCTCGTCCTACGGATTCTAGTTACTCCACATGTATCGAAGAGTACTTTACTCTAAACATGTAATGCTTTGGCCAAAGACTTTAGTAACAATCCGACGAGAGGCCATGGGTATACATCTCCTCGCAAGGAGTGGTGAATCCTTTATAGGCTATTCAAACACCTTCGATCACTTCGACTTATACCCAATCATCCCGGGTCCACATCTCCTCAGAGATGTTTGCTTAAGATGTCAAAGCATAAGTCTCCATGATCAAGATGACTTGAATACCGCAAGTCAAAGGAACATCGCACTTAAGCCACAGTAAGAACTTCATTGACATATCTATATGCAGAGAACCATATGAAGTCTTACTACCTTGGTCACTCAATGAACTAGTTACCATAACTAGCATCCACGATTAACTCCGGACATCACTATGTCTCCGGCCCGGTGAGAATCATGCTTGGATACACCAAGGATACCTCGTGCTAGTCTTGGAATTGATGGTGTCCAAATCCATCAATTCATCGACTAGGATAATTCGATACATCACAATTACACATGTAGAGATACTCACTAGTTGTGATCCAATCACAAATTCTCTCATGCTGTGAATCGTATCGTGGACATTCAGTAAATGAGTTTAAGATCCAATCAAATACATAAAACATGTATACTCAAATAGTGAATCTTCATTTATCATATAAATGGTTCATTCATAAGGCGATTGCCTTAGGACATCTCTCATATATTACTAACAGACTCCCACTTGGCCTAATGCCAATCGCTACGGTATCCAATACCATAAGCTCTAACATGACCCTCAAACTTACTTTGAGGTAATGCTTTAGTCAAGGGCTAAAGTTCCTTTCGATTAGGAATTTTCTCGATTTGTATTTCGTTCCTCTGATGATCTCTCGATAAGATGATAGCGTGAAGCACATGTTTGGATCATTGATGAGACCACATCAAGTTCATAGATGAACTTCTTGATCAAACCGCTTCCTTTCTTTGCTTCAAAGGCTGCAATGTATTACGCCTTAGTGGCGAGAATCCATAGTGTCAAGCTTGGAACCTTTCCAACTTATTGCGCCTCCATTCGGTGAATACATACCCGGTGAGACATGGAATCATCCTTATGCATGTGTACGGGTGGCATCCGTATATCACCATGTCCCCTTCTCCATATATTAGGAACACATCCTTAGTTCTTCTCAAGTACTTAAGGATCGTCTTAACAGCCGCCCAATGATCCATTCCTGGATCGGACTGGTATCTGCTCGTGACACTCAGAGCATATGATACATCGGGCCTCGTACATAACATAGCATACATGATAGATCCTATTGCGGATGCATAGGGAATCTTACTCATGCAAATCCTCTCGTCTTCTGTGCGCGGACACATAGACTTCGAAAGGTGTACCCCATGCACGATGGGTAGGAAACCTTTCTTGGATTCGACATGCTAAACCTCTTTGCTTTTCGGTCTATATATATGCTGCGAAAGACCAAAGCAACCCGTTTGATCTATCTCTATAGATCTTAATCCAGGATGTAGGTTGCTTCTCCCAGTCTTTCATGGAGAATGTCTTGGATAACCAAACCTTCTTGTAAGATTGAAACATCGTTTCCTATAAGTAGTATGTCATCGACATACAATACTAGGAACACATTTGCCTCCCACTAACCTTCTTGTACACACAAGGTTAAATGCGGATTTTGTGAGAAATCAAACTTTTGATTGTCTCATCAAAGCGGATATTCCGACTCTGGATGCTTGCTTAATCCATAAATGGACCGTCGCAATTTGCATACCTTGGTTTTATCAGCGATGTGAAACCCTCGGTGTATCATATACCGTCCTCGGCGAGTTTCCATTAAGGAAAGTTGTTTTCACATCCATCTGCCATATCTCATAATCATAATGAGCCGCTATGGCGGGAGCATCGAATGGATTTAAGCATAGCTACTGTGAATAGGTTTCGTCATAATCAACACCTTGTTTTTGATGATATCCTTTCGCCACCAATCTAGCCTTATAGGTAATCACATTACCATCCATGTCGGTTTTCTTCTTGAAA
Source organism: Wurfbainia villosa (assembly GCA_025175895.1). Taxonomy (NCBI): domain Eukaryota; kingdom Viridiplantae; phylum Streptophyta; class Magnoliopsida; order Zingiberales; family Zingiberaceae; genus Wurfbainia; species Wurfbainia villosa. The sequence goes on along the minus strand of CM046000.1, from coordinate 25,735,079 downwards.
ACCCACTTGCACCCTATAGGCTTTATGCCTTCAGGTGGGTCAACCAAGTTCCAAACTTGGTTTTCATACATGGAATCCATTTCCGACTTCATGGCACCAAGCCACTTATCCCTTTCTGAACTTGTCAGCACTTCTTCATAACTGGTAGGCTCCTCATCATCAATGAGTAACACGTCGTTCGATTCTCTTACGAGAAATCCATATCTCTCAGGAATATTGCGTGTTCTACCAGATCTACGAAGATGTGGTGTTACAATAAGTCGAGGATTGCTCATCACTATGAGTTATGTCATTGTCTCACCAGGTATCTCATTAATGTCTATTTGAGTCTCTCGAGCCTCCTCAAGCTCGACGACACTCCCACTGTTTTCTTGCAAGAGAAACTCTTTCTCTAGAAACACAGCATGCCTTGAAACAAACACCTTTTGTTCCACAGGAAGATAGAATTGGTAACCCCTTGTTTCCTTAGGGTATCCAATAAATAGACATTTATCAGACTTAGCATCCAATTTGTCTGATACAGTCCGCTTCACATAAGCAGGACAACCCCATATCTTCAAGTAAGATACATGAGGTTTCTTACCATTCCATATCTCATATGGAGTAGTTGAGACTACCTTGGTAGGCATTACATTTAACAAGTAAGCAGGTATGCAAGTGCATAGCCCCAAAAGGACTTGGGAAGAGTCGCATGATTCATCATTGACTGACCATGTCCAACAAGTCGATTCGCCTCTCGGATACACCATTATCTTTGTGGTGTATATGGCGGAGTCCATTGAGACAATATGCCATTGTCTCTTAGATAATCAGAAACTCTTGACTTAAGTATTCACCACCTCGATCCGATCGAAGTATTTTAATACTTTGTCATGTTGTTTCTCTACTTCATTTCTGAATTCTTTGAACCTTTCAAAGGCTTGGACTTGTGTTTCATCAAGAACACATACCCAAACCGTGAGTGATCATCGGTGAAGGTAATGAAGTAGCTATAGCCTCCTAAAGCTTGAGTTGACATAGGTCCACATACATCGGTATGTATTAGACCTAGTAACTCTCCCACTCGTTCACCTTTTCGTAAAGGTAACTTAGTCATCTTGCCTTTTAAGCATGATTCGCATGTATCGTATGAATCCAATTCAAACGATTCCAGAATTCCACATCGGTGTAATTCGGACATGCGTTTCTTGCTTATCTGGCCAAGACGACAATGCCACATATAGGAGTCTATGTGATTATCCTTTCGAGCACGCGTGTTGCTCGCTTCGATATTGAAAATGTCACTGGATACGTCCAACGTATAAACACCATTGCTTAAAGTTCCAGTCCCATAAAGAACCCCATTCAAAGTTATGTAACAACAATTGTTACTAAAAGTCAAATGGAACCCATTTCTATTTAGACAAGAAATAGAAATGATGTTCTTTATCAACGAAGGAACATACAAGCAATTGTCCAATTCTAAGACAAGTCCTACAGGGAGTTCCAACAAATACGTTCCGATGGCGAGTGCAGCAACCGTTGCTCCATTCCCAACACGTAAATTTGACTCTCCCCTTGACGAGTCTTCTTCTATTCCTTAGCCCATGTATGTCATTACATATATGTGAGCCACACCCAGTATCAAATACCCAAGTGTCTGAGGAAATAGAATGACAATCAATAAAGAAGATTTCTGAAGAAGATGGGGCATCCGATGCCTTATCCTTCTTCACGAACTCAAGATAAATCTTGCACTTTCTTCGCAAATGTCTCTCCTTGCCATAATGATGGCAAGTTTCCTTTTGTGCTAGTTCTACCTTCTTAGCCCTTCTCTTCTTTCCCTTCTGCTGTTCCTTTGACTTCCTCTTAGAACCTTTCTTTGAGGAATCAACTAACAGCACCGTCCCCTGCTCATGCTTCTCAGAAGACTCCACAGTCTTCAGCATATTGAGCAGTACCACAGATGAACCTCCTAGCATCTCAGAGGTGAAGAGGAGCTTTGAGACTTCGAACCTTTCGAATCTCACTTGCTCATCAACCAACTCACAAAGATGAAGGACTACGATATGAGCATCCATATGCTCATGCTGCTTTCGTAGCTTGGGTTCCATCGTGGCTAGCATGAAGCAACTCATTTGTTCAGAATCACTCACATGTTTCTGATAGGCCAACAATTGGTCCATAGTTGCATTGTCACTAGGATGGGCGGGAAGAGGTGCTTCGAGGACATACGCAAGCTTTTCCACCTTGAGAACAATTCTCAAGTTTCTAAGCTAGTCCAAGAAGTTCGGCCCAGTCAATTTATTTGAATCCAAAATGGAACGCAAATTCAAACACATCATGATCAATATATTAACTTAGAAATACAAAACGAGCATATATGAGAAATATGATTTTTTTAAAAATGCATCAATATACATTTATAAATCCCATTCATTTTTGAATTTCAAAACCCCAAAATCACTTGGAGATTGTAGGTCCATCTCCGAATGGGCTGATATCCATCATAGTTATGAACAACCTTGGAGAGAGTCAACAAGCAATTCATAACTACGACGGTAGGTATCATCTATACCGATTGCATATCCCGTATATGCAACTATCACAATGTGCTATCAACTAATTGAATGTTCACACATACATCGGGTTGTTAACACATTAACAAGTATGCATCATATGCATAGCACCCAACTTCACCTCCCTTTACATCGACCTTGGAGAGAGTCCAACAAGCCGATGCTCCAGGTTAAAGCCAACCCATTAATCAGGACCTAGTTTTAATATGGTTAGGCGCATTCAACCAATTAGCCCAGCTTGGAGAGTCCAACAACCAAAGCTAACGATTGACCTCGACTCTTACCATATTAGTATTAAACTATTCCATGGTTTGAACATATTGAGTTGAGCGGGCTTGGAGAGTCCAACAACCCAAACAAGAAAGAACTCTGGTTCTAACCATATTAATGGAAGGTGTAGGCTTTAATATTGATTAAGGGTTTTTATGTCTCATCCTCTTTGCATGCAAATAACTATTATCTACATGGCATGGCATACATGGCATACATCTACATGTCACGACACGCATGGCATAATGTTATGCATCTAATGCAATTACATGGCATACAATTATGTCATGTTTATAATTTCCTTATATGTCATAACTATTTATGGAAATAAAATATGTTTAAGATTTGATTCTCCAAATCAAATCATAATTAAATTAGGAAACAAATTTCCAAATCTAATCACATATTTTATTCATGGAATTATTTGATTAAGGAAAATCTATTTAGGAAACCAATTTCATAAATCATTAAAACTACTTATGGAAATAAAATATTTTAAGATTTGATTTCCCAAATCAAATCATGATTAAATTAGGAAACAAATTTCCAGAATCTAATCAAATATTATATTTATGGAAAATATCAATTTCCATAAATACTTCCAACTTTCCAAAAGTGGAAGATTTCCATAAATACTTCTAGACTTTCCAAAATTGAAAAATTTCCATAAATACTTCTAAATTTCCAAAATTTAGAAAATTTCCAGAAATACATTATGACTATCGCAAAACCATTTTTACGATTATGTCGAAACACAACCTGGGCTCTGATACCACTGTTGGGTTTCCGGCACCGCGGCGTGTGTGTGTTCGATCATGTTTCGTAAACATGAGCACAGCGGAAGCAATTAAAAATAATAAATACTCCTATTTATTACAACACACACAACACACGCATGATATTACAACAAGTGTAGACATAACCGTAAATTAAAATTTGCAATAAAAGGAAATTAACTACGTTATACCTTTCGTATGACGTGTAGCGGGAACGGCATCAACCGGAACGATCCTCGTAAGAATCGTCTCTATCCGTATCCACGCCGAGCTCCTCGGGATGACTTCGCTAAGTCACGAGCTTCGTCTTCGTACGGGTTACTAGCCTCGTGTTGAAGACGACGTGATCGAGAGATGATCACGATCCGAATCCAAATTCGGATCCAAAACGAGTTCTCAAAACTCGCTTCTCCGGAGAGGTATCACCTCAGAGGATTACCGGAGATCAAATCCCCGGTAAGTTAGCCGCTGTCGGAGCACTAACCGTCGTCCAAACGACGCTCCGACGAGAGGAGAAGAAGCTGTCCAGAAAACTGGACAGCTTGGTGGAGGAGTAGGCGCCGGCCAAAACAAGGAGAGAAAAGGCTCACCTTGATGCCGAACCTATAGGAGATCACCGGAGGGTCGCCGGAGGTTCACCGGCTGGAGCTTGGACGCCGGCAAGGGTCTTGGACGGCGGCACAAGGCTGGGCGGCGGCTGCTCTTGGGTTGGCGCCGAAAACTCCTCCAAGGAGTGGGCGGCAACTCAAGGGGGGGCTAGGGTTTGGATTAGTTAGGGTTTAACAATCCCTTAAGCCCACTTTTATAGAGAACTAATTCTCTTAATGGTTAATGGATCATATCCATAAAGCCCGTTAACCCGCTCCATTAAGATAAGTTAAAATAAACCAAACCATGATGGTTTATTTTAAGTTAAAACGAACCGAACCAACTTTTGGTTCATTCGTTTAAAATAAATCAAACCCTTTGGTTTATTCTTATCCATTGGATTAGAACCAAACCATTTTGGTCCATCCATTACGTCTTCATAAGACGCAGCCCATCCATGCTTCCATTGCGACTGAAACAATTTCATGCTCGCTTTATGTTTGGTCCAACCAAACATAGTTTCTCTCGGTCTGAGAATCTCATTCTCAAGCTCGTTTTAAATCCTTTAGATTACACTCGTTGTGCGTGTGACCAAATAGGTTCTCGGTTTATGTTGGCCGTCTATAATTAACCATTAATTATAGAACGATCATGAGTGGCACCTAGTAGTACATCATGATCCCCAATTAACCGAAAAGATCAACGGTTGATCCAGAACTATTTCTGAAACCCTTCAGTAGCTCGAATGAATCGTGCCCCATTCCCTTCACTCATCTTATACCCACTTGGTTCAGGACATAGTCTATTGTGTCAGTCCCCACTAGGCTGACTACGTCACACCTAGCCCAAGTATCATTTCCTCGTCCTACGGATTCTAGTTACTCCACATGTATCGAAGAGTACTTTACTCTAAACATGTAATGCTTTGGCCAAAGACTTTAGTAACAATCCGATGAGAGGCCATGGGTATACATCTCCTCGCAAGGACTGGTGAATCCTTTATAGGCTATTCAAACACCTTCGATCACTTCGACTTATACCCAATCATCCCGGGTCCACATCTCCTCGGAGATGTTTGCTTAAGATGTCAAAGCATAAGTCTCCATGATCAAGATGACTTGAATACCGCAAGTCAAAGGAACATCGCACTTAAGCCACAGTAAGAACTTCATTGACATATCTATATATGCAGAGAACCATATGAAGTCTTACGGCTGGTCACTCCAATGAACTAGTTACCATAACTAGCATCCACGATTAACTCCGGACATCACTATGTCTCCAGCCAGTGAGAATCAGCTGCTTGGATACACCAAGGAGTATACCTCGTGCTAGTCTTGACAGAATTGATGGTGTCCAAATCCATCAATTCATCGACTAGGGATAATTCCGATACATCACAATTACACATGTAGAGATACTCACTAGTTGTGATCCAATCACAAATTCTCTCATGCTGTGAATCGTATCGTGGACATTCTGTAAATGAGTTTAAGATCCAATCAAATACATAAAACATGTATACTCAAATAGTGAATCTTCATTTATCATATAAATGGTTCATTCATAAGGCGATTGCCTTAGGACATCTCTCATATATTACTAACAAAATCAGCTCAATGTAGGTTATAAATGGAGCTTGAGATATAGGATTTTACCAAGACTTTTAGGGAGATTTTGGAGGGGAATTGTTGTTGTATTCCAGTCCTTTAAGAGCAATCTAAAGCAAGGAACAAGCAAGTGATCAAAGTGATGTCTTGTAAAGTGTTCTTTACTTGTATTTCTTCTTGTATTTTTATTTCCTTGTATTACTTAGTGTAATTGCTTGTACGAGATTTCTCCACCTCCAACGTGTTGTCGAGAATGAGTGTTGTTAGTGTCGTGCACATAACACAAGCTCGTTGAGCTCACCCCATGGAGTAGGAACCCTAAGGTTCTGAACCACGTATATCGTGTGTCATGTGCTTGTATTCTTGTTGTATTTTTATTATTGTATATTCTGTTGTGCTAACGAGAATTGTAGACAAGCGATACGCAACGAAGGATCGATTTCCATCCACCACGCGATTTGGGCTATTCACCCCCTCTAGCCGACCACCGATCCTCCAACACAAGGGTGGAGTCTTTGTAGCATAAGTCTAATGGCTGGAAGCGTAAAGTCCAAGTGTGTGTCTTGGCAGCGTAAGCCAAAATGTGCCTTGCCAGTGTAGACCCGGTTAGCATGACAATAGCCGATGGAAGCACCTGAAGGCTAGCATATGGATGAACAAATCATTGATGACTTGGAGGGATCCAATAGGTGTGAGGCTGATAGAGGTGGCTAGAAGGCTTAAGTCTAGGCTAAGAGTGGTCTAGCAAGTATGAGGGCATCATACTTGTGGTAAACCTCATGGTTGAGGTTTAGCAGTCGATTGGGGTTATGAACCAGTCAACTGATCAAGTATTTGGAAACTTTGCAGCCGAGTTGACATTGAGCAATCGATTAGGATTATGACCAATCAACCACCAAGAGTCGACTGGGGTTCGACTGCGACAAGAGGCCTTGGCAGTCAACTGCCAGCATTGGGCAGTCGACTTGCCATGAGCAGTCGACTTCCATGGATGGCAATCGACTGTTGTTTGTTTTTATCGCGAGGCAGAATGCTCAGTATCCAACTGAGTAGTCGACTACAGGTATGAGTAGTCGACTGTTGGTAAATGGTCATCGACTGTCAGTGTATCCATTGGCTTGAATGCCAATGTGGATCAAATCTGTTGTGAGGCAACGACACTGTTGGCAGTTGACTGCCAGGCAAAAATCTAGGTCGCACGAAGGCTTAAAAGGAGCTCGATGGAGAGGATTTTTGTAGCAATTTCTTGGTCAATTTGAGGCGATTTGAGGCTATTTGCTGGTTCAAATCAAGTTCTTCAAGTGTGATCCAAAGCAATCAACAAGCAAGCATTCAAGTTCATATTTGTAAAGTTTTCTTTACTTGTATTTGTGTAGTTTACTTGTATTAGCTTGTATTTCTCTCCTATTTGTGTAAGATCGCTTGTACGAGGTTTCTCCACCTTCGACGTGTTGTTGAGAAGGAGTTTATTGATTGGTGGTGGTGTGTGCATCACTAGATCTCATTCGAGCTCAATCTGTGGAGTAGGAACCCTAAGGTTCCAAACCACGTTATATCTCTTGTTGTATGTTTGTGCTTGTATCTTTGTATTTGTGTTAGTATTATTATTTTGCTGCGCTAACAAGTGTTGTAGACGATCAAGCATGAACGAATTTCATTGACAAATGCGAACGCACCATTCACCCCCCCTCTAGCGCTCACCGAAATTCCTACATAGGAAGGGGTAACAAACCTACCTATCCTCTCAGCAAATAATAAGTAAGAAATAAGCAAGATACCAACAATTGAATTGTAGAGAATGCACGGTCAGAGTAGCGTTGCAGCACGTAGAATTATGATCGAAGATCAAGCGTACTTAGGAGTTCATTAAATGAATAGGGTTTGTGTCCTCCCCTCCTTTTATAGACTTGTGCCTTGGGATAAGTCTAGATCCATATCCAAAACTCGTGGATCTTATCTTGAGGTGGCAACTTATCTTATCTTGAGGTGGCGACATCAATCGATAACTCTTTGACCTTGTGCATTGGGCTGATTCGTCGACATCAGTCGATTGATCCTTTTGGCAGTCGACTGCTACACATGAGAATTCAACCTAACACCAACAACACAAGGTTAGTACAAGAGATGTATAATGGCATGCAGTGTGATAGTCCTTTAACTGTCCGATCTCGACTTCGACATTCCTTCGGAAGCCTTGGTCGGATCGATGCCTAGGATTGTCCTCTTACTGAGGACACATCCTTACCACTGCTCCACACTCGGAGCTTGCCATTCGTTTTCCTGACCTGTCACTTAGCTTTCAGTCGCTTGATCATCGAGGTTTCTCCTTTCAAGATTCTTCTGGCATCACCCGACTACCGAGATTTCTCCTTTCGAGATTCTCCTAGAATCACCCGAGCACCAAGGTTTCTCCTTCTGAGATTCTCCTGGTGTTACCCGACCATCGAGGTTTCTAGTCCTGAGATTCTCCTGGTGTCGTTGACCATCGAGGTTTCTCGTCCAGAGATTCTCCTGTTGTTGTTGACCTTAGCAAAGTCTAATACAATACCTTCACACTTAGCATATCATATGAGATAACAAATTAGCTTAACTTTGAATCTTTGTCATTATCAAAACCAAGGTTCGATTAACTGGTGCTCCTGCACCAACACTAAGTATAGTGTTGGCAGAGTAGTTTATGTTTTTCTCGAGCAGTCTATATGTTTCTCGAGCAGTATATATGATTCCCAAGCCTAGTAGGGGTGAGTAGTGTTGTGTTGCTCAGTGCTAAGTATAGTGTTGGCAGAGTAGTTTATATTTTTCTTGAGTAGTCTATGTGTTTCGCGAGCAGTATATATGATTCCCGAGCCCAATAGGGGTGAGTAGTGAAGTGTTGCTCAGTGCTAAGTATAGTGTTGGCAGAGTAGTTTATGCTTTTCTCAAGCAGTGTATACATGCATTTCCCGAGCAATATATATGATTCCCGAGCTCAATAGGGGTGAGTAGTGCAGTGTTGCTCAGTGCTAAGAAAGTGTTGGCAGGGCAGTATATGCTTTTCCTGAACAATCTATGTATTTCTTGAGCAATATATATATAATTCCCGATCCTAGTATGGGTGACTAGTGTCGTGATGTTCAGAGTTAAGTATTGTATTGGCAAAGTAATTTATGTAAATCTTGAGCAGTATATGTATTTTTCGAGCCTAGTAGGGTGACAGAGGGCAGTGAGGCTCAGAATTAAGTATTGCATTGGCTAAGTAGTTTATGTAAATCCCGAGTTGTATATGTATTTCCCGGACCCAATAGGGTGACAGAGGATAGTGAGGCTCAGAATTAAGTATTGCATTTGTTGAGCAGTTTATGTAAATCCCAAGCAGTATATGTATTTCCTATTGGATCATAAAAGCGTCGCTAGAGGGGGGTGAATAGCGAGGGTAAAACTTTTCTTCTTTTCGTTCGTTCGATTAAAACTATGAGTATTGCAATGGAAAAATAAATAAGACAAATTTATTTTTACTTGGTTCATAACCCAACGGTTGCTACTCCAAGGTCTCGCGATCCTTGACTGCGTACAAAGGGGCAATCCACTATAGAGTCTCCTCCTCATTGGAGGTAGGAGACAACGATCACAAAAACAAAAGCTCGAAGATGAGGCAACAAACCTACCTCACCTCGTTACAATTAAAATCACGAATACAATAAATAAAATAACCTAGTTGCTACCGACGAAGAAGTTGTAAGCTTGGCGTTGTGTCAGTGTTAAGACGGTGTTACGGTGTTAGAGCTTTAGCGTTGCGGGAGCACTTTGAGAGCAAGACGGATAATCTTTGGGTTCGAGTCCTCCCCTCCTTTTATAGACTTGTGCCTTGGAATAAGTCTAGATCTAGATCCTCAACTTGTGGTTCTTATTATGAGGTGGAACCTTATCTTATCACGAAGTGGCGACGTCAAATGTTATCCTTTTTGACCTTGCATATTTGGTTGATTCATCGCCATCAGTCTACTGATGCACTGTAGGGTCGATATGTGGCCGGCTAGAGGGGGTGAATAGCCCTCTATCGTTTGATGATGGAATTCGCTTGTCTACAAAGAATATTAGCACAACGGAAACAAAACAAGACAAGCAAATAGAAATAAGAATACCAAACAATACTAACACCGCAATGTAACGTGGTTCACGACTGTGCCGCTAATCCACAGTCCGATTCTTCCACAGTGAATCACTCCGCAACCAATCCACTATTGGTCTCTCCTTTGCACCAAGCAAGGTGGAGGTAACCCTTACAACTCAAGAATACTCCTTCTTTTACAATAGATGTGAAAGAGGTTAGAAGAAGGAGTTTAACACTTGTGGAGCACTTGGATGATAGTTTGGAACATAAGCATTAGCCATCCAAAAGCCCACACCCTCTCTTTTTATAGAGAGGGCTGATTTCTTCCCGTTGGCCACCACCAGTCGACTGCTGCCCTTAGCAGTCGACTGCCGCCACTACAACGGCCTCCGAAAATGTCAGATCCTGACCGTTATAGTCCAACGGAACCCTTGGCAGTCGACTAATGTATCCATCAGTCGACTGATGCCTTCGTAGTCGACTATCCAGTCGGCTACTAGAGGTTCTGTGCCCAAAACCCTCTCGACCAGTCAACTGCTGCCATCAGCAGTCCACTGATGGTCTTGGCAGTCGACTGCCAATATATGGCAGCCGACTGCTGGGCCAAAAATCCATCAGTTGGATACCAGTCGAACCTCGTTCGACTCAGAGCATTTGACTATCATTTTATGGCAGTCGACTGATGTCGGGAAATCTCATCTAACACTTAGCCATTCGGCCAAGTTTCACCTAAGCGCACTAACCCGTCCCGGGTTACATTCGCTCACTCTCATCCCTTGGAGTCCCTCGCCTTTGAAGTTATCTTCATCCGGCCATGTCTCTCAGATACGTCAAGCATACGGCTCTGCAGCGCCATCCTTCGCGTCTCACCCTGAAGTCTACTTCCTTCGGCTTCACTCCAATCTCCTCTTCCGACAGTCCCTCGGATGCTCCAAGCGCACAGCATCCGCAAAGCCATCCTTCACCGACTCAAGGACCGAGTCATGAGAGGTGAAACTCGCCAATGCTTCATGTGCAAATTACTAAGTCCTACAAGACTCCAACACACACATCAAATCCAATCATCCTAACTTAAACCCTTTGCCACACACATCAAAACCATATCACGGGTCGATTGCACTAACAATCTCCCCCTTTTTGATATGTGGCACTCCGTTTAAGTTAGGTAAAAACATTTGATAAACTATTAAGGAAAGAAAGCATGTAAATAAACATGATTAGCAACTCTCCCCCTTAATACATGAAACTCCCCCTAAATACATTCCCCCTTACTTAAACATAGATCTTTCTCCCCCTTTGACACCATCAAAAAGATTAAACAAAGTTTATATGACATGACATCAAGTCTAGAGAGAAACAAAAACCAAAAACAATCAAAAACATGATAAAATCATGTTACTGTGCTCGTGCACAGTATATCAGTCGACTGCTATCAGCATGGCAGTCGACTGGCACAAGGAAATTAGGTTTTCTGATTTTCTGGATGAAATTCAAAAATGCACTATAAATTCCATAAAATTCAAAAAATAGTGAAATTTGGGGAACATATTTCTTGTAAGTATATTTATCAATGAAAAATAGTTTTTCATGAAAAATCATTATATTTTCAAAAATTAGGCAAAATCTCAAAAGTTTGAAAATATCTAAAGTTTATATCAATTTTGAAGCCTAGTTTTGCCTTAAAGCTTTTCAAAAACATGAACATTCAATTTATGAAACAAGAAATGTTTTCCAAAACATTTGAAATATCCAACCATGATCTTTGGGAAATATGTCTATGAATTAAACATAAGTCTTCCCTATGATTGGTCTATTATTGCTATTTTGATACTTTAAATGATCATCTAAATGTCATATGCATTAGTGAACCATTTGTATCATCCTATCATCTCACCCATGCTAAGTTTTTCAATCAAGGTAGCCTATGGTGAGTGTGAGATGTATCCTAAAGGTATTTGTATACTTAACCATTAATTTCATGCTATTCTACACAAGGTTAAGAATCATCCTAACATTCCACATGATCATAATGACATATATGTATTGTTTCCACATTATGATCATGAAACAAATGTATTCATCAATTTATAATCATGCATTAGGTGTGTAACCATGATAAAAAGTAAAGTATCACCCAAAGCATGATTTAAACCTTATTTTCCATGACTATGTGCCAAATATCAAAATCATAAATCATGATTGCAAACATATATAACAATTATATTAAACATCATGATTTAAGCATTATTATCAAATAATGGGTACATTATCATCACCCAACACTATGCTAAAAATGTGTATCAACATACATGACACTAAGTGTTGAGCATGATTTAAACTATTTATGGGTGCATTATCATCACCCAACACTATTTCAAAAATTATGTCCCGCCATCCTAAGTCAACCAAAAACATAAGATATAGATGAAGTCCATATGGTTGACTATCCTAGGGTTTTCCTAACCCTTAAGGATGGATTTAGGAACCCAAAATAAATTCTTTCCTATTGGGTTCACTAAAAATTCCTTAGGGATCCATTTTCTAGTTATTGTCTTATTTTTATCTTGACCCCTAGCAATTAGACATTTATAGGCCTTTTCATTTTTATTTTCCTTATATCCTAGGAATTTCTTGTTAAAACTTGCCCTTTGGCTTCCTATAATCATATTAAGAGTGTTGGAGCCAATGGTGAACTTTTCTAGGGCTTTGGTCAAATGGTCTACCTTTTCCCTTAAAGCCCTATTTTCATCCATACATGCATCACTAACATTAAAAGGCATATAGTTATCATGTGAACATGCATCTTCATGACTAGAAGAAATATCATCATTAATATTTAAGCATGCTTTTTCTAATTTTTCTTCTAAGTCCTTAATTTGATCTAGCATGCATTTGTTCTTTTTCTTTGCCCTAAACAAGTCCTTAGTGAGGCTAGAAATAATTGACATAATTTTCTTAGGGGAAAGATTTGTTACCTCACTTACCAAATCCTCTCCCGATGATGAGGATGTAGAGGAAGCTTCCCCTTCACTCAAGCTCTCCTCACTTGAGCTTGCTTCTTCATTTTCAGAGGAGGAGGAGCCTAGGTCGTCAAATGTCATTAGGGCAAGGTTTGAGTAGACATGTTCTTCCTCTTCTTCGGATGAGGATGATGAGGAGGGATCATCCCATGTCTTTGTCTTTAGTGCTTTGACCTTTCCCTTTTCTTTGGCCTTCTTCTCTTCTTCCTTTTTCTTCTTGCTCCCATTCTTCTTCTTTTCTTCCTTCTTCCTCCTCTCTTCTTTGCTCTTGTTTAAGAGGGGACAATTATCCCTTATGTGTCCCTCTCTTTGGCAATTGTAGCAAATTATCTTCCCCCTTGGTCTTCTTCTCCTATCATTAGATTTATTAAATTTAAAACCTTTTAATGCACGCCTTACCCTCCTTACCATATAGGCTTCTTCCGTGCTATCCATGGAGGAGGAGGAGGATGCTTCATCGGAGGAGGAGGAAGTCTCTATCTTCTTCTTCTTCCCTATATTTGCTACTAGGGCTACTCCTCTTGATGGCTTGATACTTGATTCTTCATTTATCCCTTCAAGCCTTGTCTTATGGAGCTCCATGGTTGAGAAGAACTCCTCCAAGGTGCTTACTTCTAAATTCTTCGACATGTAGAAGGAGTCCACCATTGAACTCCATTTCGATGACCGAGGAAAGGCATCAATTGCTTTCATGAGCATGTCCCGGTTCGAAAGTCTTTCTCCTACACTCATTAGCCCAATTAAAATTTCTTTGAATCTAGAATGTAAGGAGGTTACCTTTTCTCCCTTTTCAAGCTTGATATTTGTTAGTTGGGAGTGGAGGAGGTCTCTTCTTGCAAGCTTGGCCTCCGAAGTACCTTCATGAAGCTCTACTAGCTTCTCCCACATCTCCTTGGCACTTGCACACTCCCCTATCCTATTCACTTCTTGTTGGGGGAGTACATTGTAGAGGTGGTGCTTGGCCTTTGAATTCGCCAAGTACTCCTCTCTTTGTCTTTTATTCCACCTTGATTTCTCCAATGGCTCCCCTTCTTCATTCCTAGGCATCTCGAAACCATTTTCCATAATTAATAAAATTTCAAAGTCGGTTTCGAAGAATACCTCCATTCTCTTTTTCCACCAAGAGAATTCTCCTTCAAACTTCGGTGGGTGAATGTTGGAGTCGGCCATCCTTGATGTAGAGCTTGTTGCAGCGGTTAGTCCGGTGACAAGCAACCTGGCTCTGATACCACTTGTAGGGTCAATATGTGGCCGACTAGAGGGGGGTGAATAGCCCTCTATCATTCGATGATGGAATTCGCTTGTCTACAAAGAATATTAGCGCAACCGAAACAAAATAAGACAAGAAAATAGAAATAAGAATACCAAACAATGCTAACACCGCAATGTAACGTGGTTCACGGCTACGTCGCTAATCCACGGTCCGATTCGTCCACGGTGAATCACTCCGCAACCAATCCACTATTGGTCTCTCCTTTACACCAAGCTAGGTGGAGGTAACCCTTACAACTGAAGAATACTCCTTCTTTTACAATAGAAGTGAAAGAGGTTACAAGAAGGAGTTTAACACTTGTGGAGCACTTGGATGATAGTTTGGAACATAAGCATTAGCCATCCAAGAGCCCACACCCTCTCTTTTTATAGAGAGGGCTGATTTCTTCCCGTTGGCCGCCACCAGTCGACTGCTGCCCTTGGCAGTCGACTGTCGCCACTACAATGGCCTCCGAAAATGTTAGATCTTGACTATTATAGTCCAACAGAACCCTTGGCAGTTGACTGATGTATCCATCAGTCGACTGATGCCTTCGTAGTCGACTGCCCAGTCGGCTACGAGAGGTTCTATGCCCAAAACCCTCTCGACGGGCTGATCACGCCATCGCGGATCGATGGTCTTAGGATCGCCAATATATGGCATCATGCTGGGCCAAAAACCCATCAGTCGGATACCAGTCGAACCCCATTCGACTCAGAGCAGTCGACTGTCATTTTATGGCAGTCGACTGATGTCGGAAAATCTCATCCGACACTTAGCCATTCAGCCAAGTTTCACCTAAGTGCACTATCCCATCCTGGGTTACATTCGCTCACTCTCATCCCTTGGAGTCCCTCACCTTTGAAGTTATCTTCATCCGGCCACATCCCTCAGATGCGCCAAGCGCACAACTCTACAGCGCCATCCTTCGCATCTCTCCCTGAAGTCTACTTCCTTCGGCTTCACTCCAATCTCCTCGTCCGACGGTCCCTCGAATTCTCCAAGCTCACAGCTTTCGCAAAGCCATCCTTCACCGACTCAAGGACCGAGTCATGAGAGGTGAAACTCGCCAATGCTTCATGTGCGAATTACTAAGTCCTGCAAGACTCCAACGCACACATCAAATCCAATCATCCTAACTTAAACCCTTTGCCACACACATCAAAACCATATCACGGGTCGATTGCACTAACATGCACTTCATCAGTCGACTGACATCAGTCAACTGCTAATATCCAGTAGTCGACTGCCAGCCTGGTCACTTCCCTGCAAAAAAAGGTTAGCACGAAATATGGTAAATATGACGGTTCCTTACCGTCCTATCTCGACCTAGACCTTTCACTGGAAGTCTTAGTTGGATCACCGCCTATGGTCGTCCCCATACAGAGGACATGACCTTACCATCTCTCTTCGCACTCATGCTTACCTCTGGTCCTTTATGACTTGTCGCTTTGCTTTCGGTCTTCACCTGGGTTCTTCGACTCCCACGAAGTTCTCCCAGTGTTGCCCGACCACCACAGTTTCCCGACTCGGGATTCTCCAGGTGTCGCTGACCTCCATCTTAGATTAATCATTTCCTGCACACTTAATTCATCTCATGAGATAATAATATGACCTTAACTTTGGATCTTCGCCATAATCAAAACCTATGTTCGATTATCTGATGCCCCTGTACCAACAATCTCTCCCTTTTTGATTTATGGCAAATTGACACAAAGTTAAGGGAAATTTAAAACATAAAACAAGTAGAATAAATGATAAATGCTATTTCAAAAACTCCCCCTTAACCCTAGGTGAGTTTTGAAAGAGATACTTTAATTTTTAAAATAAATTTTGTGTTACTCCCCCTTAACTTTTGCTCTTCTCCCCCTTTTTCCATAAATAAAAAAATGTGGGGGTGTTTATATAAAATAGAGGTTTAAAAACAACATGCATCTAAAATTATTAAGGATAAATCAACTATGAGTCCAAGCATGCATCTAGCATTAGTTAGATAGATTGGTTCAAGGTGTGTCCCTCTGCACCAACAATTTAATAAGTTTTTGAAACATACTTTTCAAAATACTTATAAGTTTATTTTCAAAAAGAACTTCAAAGGTTTGTAATATAACCCTTAAGGTTAGTTTTCTCTCCCCCTTAGTCAAATATATGAAGTATAAGAGATTTAGGGGGCACTAAACTTTGGCCTACAGAGTTATATATTTAGTATTGGCCAATCGAAGTTATAATTATTCGTTAAGTGCAAGAAAATAAGTAGCATTTTGAAAAAAAGTTATGTTAAGTGTATTTCAATTATCCTTAACATCTCACCCATTCTATGTGTCTCAAAAATGTGTTTGCCTTATATGTTTTGTGAGATGATTTTAACTTGATTAAAGTTAGTCAACCTTGGATTAGATTTGGATTCAACCCTTAGTTCGTCAAGTAAACTTGCCAAGAAATTAGCTTCTAGGTCATGGCGAGGCATAGGGGCCTTCTTTGATCGGAACAATGATCACTTCCTTAGACAAAGTCAAATTCAAGAAATTGATTACTTGAGTCACTTAAGATTACTTTCTAGTCTAACTAGTTTAGGATATGGTGAGGTAGCTTCAGCTAGTTCAACTCATTCAAGTGCACCAAGCTAGATACGCCTTATCTAGCTTGAATACATGAGATGTTGTTTCCCTAACGTACTATCATCTCACCGCGTTCTGATACTATGTTGTCAAAGTTGACTAATTATTTATCCTATCTAGCCATTCTAAAAAGTAAAACAAAATAACTAATCATGCAATGATTTTGCTAAGGAAGCGGGTATACTATTTTAGTGTTAGCTCTCCCTGGACCATTGAACCAATATGGTCTATCGACAAAGTGAACTTGATCCTGGGGAATCCAATACTTATTGGTCCTTATATGTGAGTTTAATAAAACCTTTGGGACCCATGCTTGGACTCGTTGATGACTATGATTTACGATAGACATATAAGATCTATTTGTAGTCCTTGAACTAAACTCGAGTCTAGCTTTGTCGTACATGGCTCTTTGGGTTCCAAGAAGTCAGTTAAGATTCTTAGATCCCAACGTGAATCTTTCCAACCTAGCCTCAAGCCCTTGAACTGGTCCATTCAAGAGAGAATTCTCCTCCTCAAGCTTTTCAACTTGAGTTGAGTTTCCCTCTTGAAATTGACTAGTTGAAGAGGTTAGATTAGCCTCTTGCTTGATAATTTCAACCTCCTCGAGCAACGACTCGACTCTAGACTCGGACTTAGTTAATTTCCTACTTAACAACTTAATTGCATGATATAAATTTGTAATTAGTGAATGAATGACTTACCTTAATTTTTTTTCTTTTGACTCGGCTTTGAGTCTCTTCTCGAAGTCATCCTCAAAGTCAGAGTCGGAGTTGGATTCATATTCTACTTCGGACTCGGACTCGGACTCTACCGGTTTTGCCATGAACGCCAAGTAATTATTTTGATCTTCCTCCTCCCATGTTGCTTAAAAAGCTTGCTTGGGTTGCTTGTGTTTTGGCTTCATTTTTTATTTGAAGTGCCCTTTCTTCTTGTTTTCTGATTGCTCCCTTTCTTTTTTGGATTATCCTCCGCACCATGTTTACTATCTCGGCCTCTTCTTCCGATTCGGACTCAAATTCACCCTCGAGTTCAGATCCTTCTTCTTGCTCAGGAGGTGGCTTGCTCTTCTCCTTTCTTCTCTGACCTACAAGCAAAGCAATACCTCTCTCGGCCCGGACTGCATTAGTTTGTTCATGAACTTCAAATTCAGAGAAAACTTCATCTAACCTAATTTTTGATAGATCCTTAGAAACCTTGTAGGCATCGACCATGGATGCCCATAAGGTGGTCATAGAGAAGGCATTGAGTGAGTACCTTATTAGGACCCGATTGTCGACGGCTTTCCCTATCGAGTGGAGACCATTGACGATGACTTAGATCCGTGCATGTAGTTGGGTGGAGGTCTCATGAACCTGCATTTTTAGATTATATAATTTATTTAACAATAAATCCCTTTTACATACCTTAGCATCGTCGGTTCCTTCGTGAAGCTCGATGAGCTTGTTCCACAAGTCCTTTACGCTTATGAACGGGTCGACGCAGTTGAGCTCCTCTTTGGATAGATCGCATTGTAGGATTTGTTTGGCTTTTGCATCGACTTCAATTTGTCTTTTAGTTGCGTTGGTCCACTTATCGAAGTCCATGGTTTTGGTGCAATCGGCCCAAGTCACGAATGACCATACTCGAGTAGTGTTTTGATGTTTGACATTGATGTCTGATATTAATGTCTGACATGTGTTGGGAAGATTGCTGGTGCAATCAACCCAGGTTATAATTGATGTTTGACGATGGTTTGATCGTTGTCATGGGAGAAGTCCAAGTCTTGTGTACTTGGCATGAAAAGTCCAAGCTTGAGTCTTGGCATGGAAAGTCCAAGCATGGGTCTTAGCAAAGGAAAGTCCAAGCATGGGTCTTGACAATTGAGAAGTCCAAGGGGAATATTGGCGGCATAAAGTCCAAAGGTAGAGTCTTGGCTGCATAAGTCCAATGGTTGGCAGCGTAAAGTCCAAGCGGAGTCTTGGCAGCATAAGCCCAATGTGCCTTGGCGGTATAGATCAACTTAGCATGACACAACCAATGGAAGCACCTAAAGGCTAACGTATGGATGAATAAGTCATGGATGACTTCGAGGGATCTGATAGGTGTGAGGCTGACAGAGGTGGCTAGAAGCCTTAGGTCTAGGCTAAGGGTGGTCTAGCAAGTATGGGGGCACCATACTTGGGTTAAAACCTCATGTTTGAGGTATATCAGTCAACTGAAACTATGGTCAGTCGACTGATGGGAGTCAACTAGAGTTTGACTGCGGGAAGATGGCCTAGCAGTCGACTAATGGCCTGATCAGTCAACTGATCTGGAGATTAGTTGACTGCTGGTCAAGAATTCAGGCACAGTGAGTTCTCCAATCGAGTGATTAGCCTGAACACTCGACTGATTGAGCTATCAGTCGACTGATGGGTTTAATCAGTCGATTGATGGTCTTCCTGTTGGAACTTATCCAACGTGGCACATGTCGTTGTCTCACAACGGCTATAGGGGAAGTCGACTGATGGTCCCGATCAGTCGACTGTTAGGTGAAATCCAGCCCAAGGAGCAGCTTTAAAGGGGGCTCGTGGAGGGAGGATTTGGCACTAGTTCTTTGACGTGTTTGAGGCGATTTGTTGCTACAAATCAGGGTCTCCAAGTGCAATTCAAGCAACCAAAGATCAAGCAATCAAAAGAGCATTTGTAAAGTATTTTTCCTTTACTTATAGTGTATTTCATATTTGTAGTTGCTTGTATCTATTCGTTTATTGTTGTAATCACTTGTACGAGGTTTCTCCACCTCCGGATTATTCTGAGAAAGAGTTTATTTGATTAGTGGTGTTGTATGCATCACTAGAGCTCGTTTGAGCTCGATCCACGGAGTAGGAACCATTCGATTCCAAACCACGTTATATCATCGTGTTGTGATCATGTTTGTGTTTGCATTGTATTATTTCATTTTCCGCTGCATACTAATATATTTGTAGCAAGCATGATTGAATTTCATCATCCTACGACGAATGCGCTATTCACCCCCCTCTAGTGGTCACGAAGGTTCCTACAATTGGTATCAGAGCAAGGCCGCTCTTCAAGGATTAACAACCAAGAGAGCACCGCTAGAGGGTGAAGAGATGGAGTTTGAAGAACAATTAGGATGGGACATCAACACACCGGTCCCATATGTGCATTATAGACAAGAAGGCTTCAATTCATGGAAGAGAAGAATTGAAAACTTCATCATGATGAGAGATTTTGAAGAATGGTTCATTTTGATTGAGGGATTTAACTATCCAAGAGGAACAAAGGGAGGCTTCCTCAAGATGAAGAGATTGACCGAGAAGCAACTCCAACAGTTTGATAAAAATAAGAAGGTAGTCAAATTTATTTTTGATTTGATTCCTAATGACATCTTGTGTAGCCTAGGGGATTACATGGATGCCAAGGAGCTTTGGAGCTAATTGGCAAAATATCATGAAAATCCATCACCGGTCCAAGAAGAAGAAGAAGAAGAGTGCTCATCCTCTCAAGCGCAAGAAGAAGCAAGCACATCTTCATCTCAAGAGCTTGAGGATTCGAAGGTTGATAGGGAATCAACATCCAGATCGAAAGAGGAAAAAGAGATGGAAGAAGCCTCCACTTCAAGGTTTGAGGGGGAGGAGAGATCGTCCACTCCGGAACAAGGGCAAGAGCAAGGAGAGTCATCTACTTCGGAGAGAAGTGATGTACAAGCTCAAGAGATCTCACCACCACCCTAGGTAACTCAAACACTATAATTCAAAATAAAATTCATATTATGTTTTTTGAGTGTAGGGAGTATGGGCATTACAAGAGTAAGTGTCCTAAGAAAGTTAAGAAGACTCCACCGGCGCCTAAAAGTCAAGAAAAGCCAAATGAAGTCGGAATCCCAATTAGGAAGAGCAAGAAGCGCGTGGTGTGCTTCAAGTGCCAACAACAGGGCCACTATAGGAGTCAATGCCCTAGGAGAAAAGAAGAAGCATCACAAGTAGGGGGAGCTAAGGCAAACTCTAAGGCAACCGTTAAGTATGCATCTTCTTCAATTAAAAGTCAAAAGCATGCTTTTAATTCACTTGCTATTACTCATGAAAATCATGTTAGCAAAAATAGATTTTGTTGTCTAGGAGCTAAAAATGTCCACCTTAGGAATAAGGAGAAATTTGGGACTAATGTCCCTAAAAATATTTTACCTAAGGAAAGTATTAGGAAAATTGAAGACCGCCTAGGTTTTAACCCTAAATGGACTAGGCATATGCCTAGGAAGACTCTTGTCCAAAGAATAGATGAAAAATCAAAAATTAGACAATTAGAATTAGAAAATCAAGACTTGAAAAACTTGAAAAGACCCTTGCAAAGATGCAAAATTCAATTATAGGGTCAAGTGATCAAAAATCTAGGTCTAAGAGTCAAAGTCAAAGGCCTAGGAAACAAGAACCATCAAAGGGCAAGCCTAAGCTCAAAAAGACCTACCATAGTGTTCCATTCGATTATGGAACTCAAGCTAGGTCTAGAAAGACCAAGGTTACTAGGGAAGTCATCCCTAAGGGTAACCAAGGTGTATGCTTAGTGGCTAAAGTTTCAAGGAAACCTAGGGAAGTCATTAAGAAGGTTACAAGGGGAATTACCCCCAGAGTTAACCTAGGCAAGACCAAGATGACCAAGGCTTCTAAGCCTAAGAGGGTCATAAGGAGGATATCTAGGGAAGTTATCCCTAAGGAATATCTAGTTAACCCAAGGAGCTCCAATAGGTATTGGGTTCCTAGGATCATGATCGATTCATGCTAAATGGGTTTAGGTGTGCCAACTTTAAATGGATGGGTAGTGATGTGAGCAAAACATATAGGGTTTTAGGAGTACTTTTCGCTCACATCTCATTGCATTTTATGTTTGTTTCATGCATATTTTACTTTGTTTTGCATGCATTTCCTATTTTCTAGTTCGGAGATCTACTTTTGTTAATTTATGTGTAGGATGATGTTTTTGGAGCAAAAATGGAGCAATTTTTGGAGCACGGACCTTAAGGAACATGCACTGACCATGTCCCAAGACTTGGGCATGTTTTCGAAGCGAAATGGATCAAAACGGAGGCTCCAAGAAAAGACACGGCCAGGCCGTGTGAAAACACACGGTCGTGCCTTTTTTCCAACTTATTTTTCATCCCTGATTTCAGCCGTTTTCTAGCCTTGCACATGGCCTGGCCATGTGAAATTCACACGGTCGTGTGGCGGCACCGCAAATTCAACGAAATAAGGTTTTTCAAGCATTTATGGAAAGCTGGAGCCGCCTCTATATATAGGAAACTTGTCTAAGAGGCTAGGGATCACGAGGGAGCCACCCTAGGGCTCCCAAACCCTAGGGGGGAGGCACGATGGCTAGGACGGCACACCGAAGCCCTAAAAAGCTTCGGGAACTCACAGCGGGGAGGAGAAATGCCGCCGAAGGTCCACGCTTTGCACTTCAACGCCGGAGAGAAGACCACGAAAGCATTGTAATCCTTTGTTCTTGCATTTTATCTATGATATATTCGAACATGTACATGCTTTGTGATTCCTCCTTTATATACATGGAGTGGTTCTTTCGATTCTAGGTTTAGGGAGTAGCTTATGTGCACATGACATGTTGGTTCATGTTAGATTCTGTCTTTGAATTTAATTTGGTGATTGGAAGTTGTTTATACTATATCTATGCGTGTTTGGTTTTCTATCTGCTGCGCTTAGCCGATACGAGGGGCGATATCCCTCGTATCTAAGACTTAGGGGATTTTATATAAGGAACCTAGGGGTAAACCTGATCTCCTGTAACTGTGGGTAGAAAGATGCGATTGAACCGGAAACGGTTCATCGTAGGGATTGATTCAGTATCCTCGTACCGTCTATCCCATCTTTTTAGGCGGAGATAGCTCCCGGTAGATGCGGCGGCTCATCGGGAGAGTGTATGATGTCTCTTCCACAAAACCATAGCTAAACGTCTGGACAATGCCAATTGACAACATTGTTTTGTGACACACAAGCGAAACCGAAGTCCTAGAATTACCTTTGAAGACCTCGGCACGCTCCCTTCTTCCTCCGTGTGACACCGTATAAAGTATAGTCCACCGACATCCCTCACAAGTCGAAAGCTCTTAGAGTTTTACTTCCAAACAATTTCAACCACTGAACATCTCGATATTTGAATCTCAGTCCCTATGGGATCGATAATCTTTTATTACTTGACAACATCCATGCACTTGTGGGCATTGTGCATGAACGCGCGCTTCGAGTCCTCGATGGCCTCCATCGCGAGATTTAAGGTCACGATCACGTGCATCAAATTTTTGGTGTCGTTGCCGGGGACAGTTGATTCAATATCGAATCGAAAGTGGACAGTTGTATCGGACTTAGGCTAGATTTATTTTCTTGTTTTATTTTATTTTATTTCAGTTTTATTTCATTTTATATTTTTGCTATTCAATTTTTAGTTTATATTAATTACATCTTTCTTTCTTTCAGTTTTTAGTTTTTTTTAGTGCTTCAGTTTAATATATATATATATATATATATATATATATAAGTAGACTCTTGCCAAGCCACCGCTATTTCTTTCCTTATTTTCCTGCATATAACAATGCATACTTTTACTCATGATTATGATCAATTTAATGCTGTGAGTTTTGGTAACATTTATTGTGAGCATTGTGGTGAAACATGACATATCATAAATGATTGTCCTAATATATTTGAACCTTCACAATTTGAACAAGAAGATGTCAGCTACAATTACAACCAGTGGCCACAAGATGATTTCTATTTATATAGTTATGACCCTGGCTACTTAAACCCTCAATATTGTCTGCCTAAATCCCGACTTGAGTAGATGATGGAAGATTTCATTCAAACACAACAAGCAGCGAACGATGAATTCCGACGGCGGCATTCGCAGACAAAGACTCAATATTGTTTCCCAAGTGAGAACGAGTGCTATGAATTGCCATGTGAATTTTATCCAGAACCAAGTCCCCACTTAGAAGCCCCGCTAGATAAATTTACTAGGGAATGCAAGGAGCATAGCCGACAATTTGCGGAGATTATCCAACGAGATCTAGCAAGAGAAGAAACTAAACGACTAGAAGGTGGCTTTGATGTTTGGATTACCCCTAATATGGCAGAGACTCACTTTGAGCAAATGGATGAGGAGCACGTAGATGACATAAGAAGTGAATAAGGATAATCCATTCAATCACCACTGGAAGAAGAACTTGAGGATTATATAATTGATACTTTAATCGAGGAGTGTATTGCTTCAATCAAAATACCTCCTAATCTCAAGGGTCTAGAAGAGAAACTTTAGCTACCAATGACGAAGCCCATTTAGTGATTTGTAATGATAAATTTTCATTTGACATAATAGAATCGGTTGATCAATCTTTTGGTGAGGATATTTGTGGTGAGTTACAGTATTCATAGCATATGGATGAAACAGAATATTATGATCAAACTCTTGATGATTTGTTGAGGCTAAGCTTGTTCAACCTCGAGCCAAGGAAAGTAGTGCCCAAGTATCTTGCCCCTCCACGAGCAAGATTTAAAAGATATAGTGATGGAGGACTAAAAGGCAGGAAGTGAAAGGTGAGAAAGTATCTGGCCCCTCCACGAGCAAGATTTAAGGGGTATAGTAATAGAGGACCACCGAGCAAGAGGCATAAAGTGAGCATGTACCTTGCTCCCCTACGAGCAAGATTCAGACGCTTCAAATGAAACGTAGGAATAAGGTCAAGCTAAAAGACCTTAAACAAAGTGCTTCTTGGGAGGCAACCCAAGTTTAGATTTTGTGTTTATTTCTTATTAGTTTGTTGCATTCGTTTGTTTTGAACTTTGATTTATATTCATTTAGCATGTTGCATTTGAATTAGGACTAGAAAGAACTTGCAAGGTAGAAACAAAAATCATTTTGAACCTACACGACTGAGCGTGTAAGGAGAATTCGGACCATTGTGCACCATGAGAGAGAAACGGGGGGCACACGGCGTGGTCGTGTGTTTTCACATGGTCGTGTCCCACATTCCAGCAGCACACACGGCCTGGCCGTGTGTTTTCACATGGCCGTGTTGCGCAAGGAATAAAAGATGTCGCACCGTGCGTTTTCCCCCTTTACATCACTCTCCCTCCAGTCCATACATACATAGGAGCTCACCTAGTCCACGTCGACATGAGCCTACACCCGCACCACCACCTTTTTCTACTTTTGAGCAGGATGCAGGTGTTGGGTTTTCGGCACCGCGGCGAGTGTGTGTTCGTACATGTTTCGTAAACATGTGCACAGCGGAAGAAATAAAAATAATAAATCTACATTTATTACAACACACACAACACACGCATGCATAGTACAACAAGTGTAGACATAACCGTAAATTTAAATTTGCAATAAAAGGAAATTTAAGTACGTTATACCTTTCATATTACGTGTAGTGGGAACGGCATCAACCGGAACGATCCTCGCTAGAATCGTCTCTATCTGTATCCACGCCGAGTATCCTTAGGATGACTTTGCTAAGCCACGAGCTTCGTCTTCGTACGGGTTACTAGCCTCGTGTTGAAGACGACGTGATCGAGAGATGATCACGATCCGAATCCAAATTCGGATCCAAAACGAGTCCTCAAAACTCGCTTCTCCGGAGAGGTATTCATCAACCGATTGACTAATCCTTCATCCTCCACCTCAGAGGATTACCAGAGATCGAATCCCCGGTAAGTTAGCCGCTGTCGGAGCTCTAACCGTCGTCCAAACGATGCTCCGACGAGAGGAGAACAAGCTGTCATGAAAACTGGACAGCTTTGGTGGAGGAGATAGGCGCCGGCCAACCAAGGGAAGATAAAGCTCACCTTGATGCCAAACCTAAAGGAGATCATCGGAGGGTCGCCGGAGGATCACCGGCTGAAGCTTTGACGCCGGCAAGGAGCTGGACGGCGGCACAAGGGGCGGCAATGGGGTTGGCGCCAGAGTCTGAGAGGCGGCAACTATTGCTAGGGTTTTTGGATTAGGGCATAATTATCCCTTAAGCCCTCTTTTATAGAGAACTAATTCTCTTAATGGTTATTGGATCATAACCATTAGGCCCGTTAACTCGCTCCATTAAGATAAGTTAAAATAAACCAAACCATGATGGTTTATTTTAAGTTAAAACGAACCGAACCAACTTTTGGTTCATTCGTTTAAAATAAACCAAACCCTTTGGTTTATTCTCCTCCATTGGATTAGAACCAAACCATTTTGGTTCATCCATTATGTCTTCATAAGACACGGCCCATCTACACTTCCATTGCGACTGAAACGATTTCATGCTCGCTTCATGTTTGGTCCAACCAAACCTAGTTTCTCTCGGTCTGAGAATCCCATTCTCAAGCTCGTTTTAAATCCTTTGGATTATGCTCATTGTGTGTGTGACCAAATAGGTTCTCGGTTTATGTTGGCCGTCTATAATTAACCATTAATTATAGAACGATCATGAGTGGCACCTAGTAGTGTTAGTAATATATGAGAGATGTCCTAAGGCAATCGCCTTATGTATGAACCATTTATATGATAAATGAAGATTCACTATTTGAGTATACATGTTTTATGTATTTGATTGGATCTTAAACTCATTTACTGAATGTCCACGATACGATTCACAGCATGAGAGAATTTGTGATTGGATCACAACTAGTGAGTATCTCTACATGTGTAATTGTGATGTATCGGAATTATCCCTAGTCGATGAATTGATGAATCTGGACACCATCAATTCTGTTGAGACTAGCACGAGGTATACTCCTTGGTGTATCCAAGCAGCTGATTCTCACTGGCTGGAGACATAGTGATGTCCGGAGTTAATCGTGGATGCTAGTTATGGTAACTAGTTCATTGGAGTGACCAGCCGTAAGACTTCATATGGTTCTCTGCATATAGATATGTCAATGAAGTTCTTACTGCGGGCTTAAGTGCGATGTTCTTTCGACTTGCGGATTCAAGTCATCTTGATCATGGAGACTTATGCTTTGACATCTTAAGCAAACATCTCCGAGGAGATGTGGACCCGGGATGATTGGGTATAAGTCGAAGTGATCGAAGGTGTTTGAATAGCCTATAAAGGATTCACCACTCCTTGCGAGGAGATGTATACCCATGGTCTCTCGTCGGATTGTTACTAAAGTCTTTGGCCAAAGCATTACATGTTTAGAGTAAAGTACTCTTCGATACATGTGGAGTAACTAGAATCCGTAGGACGAGGAAATGATACTTGGGCTAGGTGTGACGTAGTCACTAGTGGGGATGACACAATAGACCATGTCCCGAACCAAGTGGGTATAAGATGAGTGAAGGGAATGGGGCACGATTCATTCGAGCATCAAGGGTTTCGTAAATAGTTCGATCAACCGCTGATCTTTTCGCTAATTGGGGATCATGATGTACTACTAGGTGCCACTCATGATCGTTCTATAATTAATGGTTAATTATAGACGGCCAACATAAACCGAGAACCTATTTGGTCACACGCACAACGAGTGTAATCCAAAGGATTTAAAACGAGCTTGAGAATTGGATTCTCAGACCGAGAGAAACTAGGTTTGGTTGGACCAACCATAAAGCGAGCATGAAATCGTTTCAGTCGCAATGGAAGCGTGGATGGGCTGCGTCTTATGAAGACGTAATGGATGGACCAAAATGGTTTGGTTCTAATCCAATGGATAAGAATAAACCAAAGGGGTTGGTTTATTTTAAACGAATGAACCAAAAGTTGGTTCGGTTCGTTTTAACTTAAAATAAACCATCATGGTTTGGTTTATTTTAACTTATCTTAATGGAGCGGGTTAACGGGCTTTATGGATATGATTCATTAACCATTAAGAGAATTAGTTCTCTATAAAAGTGGGCTTAAGGGATTGTTAAACCCTAACTAATCCAAACCCTAGCCCCCCCCCCCTTGAGTTGCCGCCCACTCCTTGAAGGAGTTAATCGGCGCCCAACTACTAGCTGCCGCCGCCCAACTTTGTGCCGCCGTCCAAGACCCTTGCCGGTGTCCAAGCTCCAGCCGGTGAACCTCCGGCGACCCTCCGGTGATCTCCTATAGGTTTGGCATCAAGGTGAGCTTTTTCTCTCCTTGTTTTGGCCGGCGCCTACTCCTCCACCAAGCTGTCCAGTTTTCTGGACAGCTTCTCCTACTCTCGTCGGAGCGTCGTTTGGACGACGGTTAGTGCTCCGACAGCGGCTAACTTACCGGGGATTTGATCTCCGGTAATCCTCTGAGGTGGAGGACGAAGGATTCGTCAAACGGTTGACGAACACCTCTCCGGAGAAGCGAGTTTTGAGAACTCGTTTTGGATCCGAATTTGGATTTTGATCGTGATCATCTCTCGATCACGTCGTCTTCAACACGAGGCTAGTAACCCATACGAAGACGAAGCTCGTGACTTAGCGAAGTCATCCCGAGGAGCTCGGCGTGGATACGGATAGAGACGATTCTTACGAGGATCGTTCCGGTTGATGCCGTTCCCGCTACACGTCATACGGAAGGTATAACGTAGTTTAATTTCCTTTTATTGCAAATTATAATTTACGGTTATGTCTACACTTGTTGTAATAGCATGCGTGTGTTGTGTGTGTTGTAATAAATAGGAGTATTTATTATTTTTATTGCTTCCGCTGTGCTCATGTTTACGAAACATGATCGAACACACACACGCCGCGGTGCCGGAAACCCAACAGTGGTATCAGAGCCCAGGTTGTGTTTCGACATAATCGTAAAAATGGTTTTTCGATAGTCATAATGTATTTCTGGAAATTTTCTAAATTTTGGAAATTTAGAAGTATTTATGGAAATTTTTCAATTTTGGAAAGTCTAGAAGTATTTATGGAAATCTTCCACTTTTGGAAAGTTGGAAGTATTTATGGAAATTGATATTTTCCATAAATAAAATATTTGATTAGATTCTGGAAATTTGTTTCCTAATTTAATCATGATTTGATTTGGGAAATCAAATCTTAAAATATTTTATTTCCATAAGTAGTTTTAATGATTTAGGAAATTGGTTTCCTAAATAGATTTTCCTTAATCAAATAATTCCATGAATAAAATATGTGATTAGATTTGGAAATTTGTTTCCTAATTTAATTATGATTTGATTTGGAGAATCAAATCTTAAATATATTTTATTTCCATAAATAGTTATGACATATAAGGAAATTATATACATGACATAATTGTATGCCATGTAATTGCATTAGATGCATAACATTATGCCATGCGTGTCGTGACATGTAGATGTATGCCATGTATGTCATGTCATGTAGATAATAGTTATTTGCATGCAAAGAGGATGAGACATAAAACCCTTAATCAATATTAAAGCCTACACCTTCCATTAATATGGTTAGAACCAGAGTTCTGTTTCTTGTTTGGGTTGTTGGACTCTCTCCAAGCCCTGGCCAACTGAATATGTTCAAACCATGGAATAGTTTAATACTAATATGGTAAGAGTCAGAGGTCAATCGTTAGCTTTGGTTGTTGGACTCTCTCCAAGCTGGGCTAATTGGTTGAATGTGCTCTAACCATATTAAAACTATGTCCCGATTAATGGGTTGGCTTTAACCTGGAGCATCGGCTTGTTGGACTCTCTCCAAGGACGATGTAAAGGGAGGTGAAGTTGGGTGCTATGCATATGATGCATACTTGTTAATGTGTTAACAACCCGATGTATGTGTGAATATTCAATTAGTTGATAGCACATTGTGATAGTTGCATATACGTGATATGCAATCGGTATAGAAGATACCTACCGTCGTAGTTATGAATGGCTTGTTGGACTCTCTCCAAGGTTGTTCATAACTATGATGGATATCAGCCCATTCAGAGATGGACCTACGATCTCCCGAAGTGATTTTGGGGTTTTTGAAATTCGAAAAATGAATGGGATTTATAAATGTATATTGATGCATTTTAAAATCATCTTTCTCATATATGCTCGTTTTGTATTTCTAAGTTAATATATTGATCATGATGTGTTTGAATTTGCGTTCCATTTTGGATTCAAATAAATTGACTGGGTCGAACTTCTTGGACTGGCTTAGAAACTTGAGAATTGTTCTCAAGGTGAAAAGCTTGTGTATGTCCTCGAAGCGCCTCTTCACTTGGCCCTAGTGACGATGCAACTCTGGACCAATTGTTGGCCTATCAGAAACATGTGAGTGATTCTGAACAAATGAGTTGCATCATGCTAGCCGCGATGGAACCCAAGCTACGAAAGCAGCATGAGCATATGGATGCTCATATCGTAGTCCTTCATCTCTGTGAGTTGGTTGATGAGCAAGTGAGATTCGAAAGGTTCGAAGTCTCCAAGCTCCTCTTCACCTCTGAGATGCAAGGAGGTTCATCTGTGGTACTGCTCAACATGCTGAAGACTGTGGAGCCTTCTGAGAAGCATGAGCAGGGGACGGTGCTGTTAGTTGATTCCTCGAAGAAAGGTTCTAAGAGGAAGTCAAAGGAACAATAGAAGGGGAAGAAGAAAAAGGCTAAAAAGCGAGAACCCAGCTCAAAGGGCACTTGCCATCATTATGGCAAGGAGGGTCATTGGCGAAGAAATTGCAAGGTTTATCAAGAGTCCGTGAAGAAGGATAAGGCATCGGATGCCCCATCTTCTTCAGAAATCTTCTTTATTGATTGTCATTCTATTTCCTTAGACACTTGGGTATTGGATACTGGGTGTGGCTCACATATATGTAATGACATACATGGGCTAAGGAATAGAAGAAGACTCGTCAAGGGAAAGTCAAATTTACGTGTTGGGAATGGAGCAAAGGTTGCTGCACTCGCCATCGGATCGTATTTGTTGAAACTCCCTGCAGGACTTGTCTTAGAACTGGACAATTGCTTTTATATTCCTTCGTTGATAAAGAACATCATTTCTATTTCTTGTTTAAATAGAAATGGTTTCCATTTGACGTTTAGTAACAATTGTTGTTACATAACTTTGAATGGGGTTCTTTATGGGACTGGAACTTTAAGCAATGGTGTTTATACATTGGACGTATCCAGTGACATTTGCAATATCGAAGCGAGCAACAAGCGTGCTCGAAAGGATAATCAAATAGACTCCTATATGTGGCATTGTCGTCTTGGCCATATAAGCAAGAAACACATGTCCGAATTACACCGATGTGGAATTCTGGAATCGTTTGAATTGGATTCATACGAAACATGCGAATCATGCTTAAAAGGCAAGATGACTAAGTTACCTTTTACAGGAAAAGGTGAACGAGTGGGAGAGTTACTAGGTTTAGTACATACTGATGTATGTGGACCTATGTCAACTCAAGCATTAGGAGGCTATAGCTACTTCATTACCTTCACCGATGATCACTCACGGTTTGGGTATGTGTTCTTGATGAAACACAAGTCTGAAGCCTTTGAAAGGTTCAAAGAATTCAGAAATGAAGTAGAGAAACAACATGACAAGAGTATTAAAATACTTCGATCGGATCGAGGTGGTGAATACTTAAGTCAAGAGTTTCTTGATTATCTAAGAGACAATGACATATTGTCTCAATGGACTCCGCCCTATACACCACAGCATAATGGTGTATCTGAGAGGCGTAACCGGACCTTGTTGGACATGGTCAGGTCAATGATGAATCATGCAACTCTTCCCAAGTCCTTTTGGGGTTATGCACTTCAGACAGCTGTTTACTTGTTAAACAGAATGCCTACCAAGGTAGTCTCAACCACTCCATATGAGATATGGAATGGTAAGAAACCTCATGTATCTTACTTGAAGATATGGGGTTGTCCTGCTTATGTGAAGCGGACTGTATCAGACAAACTGGATGCTAAGTCTGATAAATGTCTATTTATTGGATACCCTAAGGAAACAAGGGGTTACCAATTCTATCATCCTGTGGAACAAAAGGTGTTTGTTTCAAGGCATGCTGTGTTTCTAGAGAAAGAGTTTCTCTTGCAAGAAAACAGTGGGAGTGTCGTCGAGCTTGAGGAGGCTCGAGAGACTCAAATAGACATTGATGAGATACCTGGTGAAGCACAACAGCCGACAACTCATAGTGATGAGCAATCGGCTGGACCTATTGTAACACCACATCTTCGTAGATCTGGTAGAACACGCAATATTCCTGAGAGATATGGATTTCTCGTAAGTGAATCGAACGACGTGTTACTCATTGATGATGAGGAGCCTACCAGTTATGAAGAAGTGCTGACAAGTTCAGAAAGGGATAAGTGGCTTGGTGCCATGAAGTCGGAAATGGATTCCATGTACGAAAACCAAGTTTGGAACTTGGTTGACCCACCTGAAGGCATAAAGCCTATAGGGTGCAAGTGGGTTTTCAAGAAGAAAAACCGACATGGATGGTAATGTGATTACCTATAAGGCTAGATTGGTGGCGAAAGGATATCGTCAAAAGCAAGGTGTTGATTATGACGAAACCTATTCGCCTGTAGCTATGCTTAAATCCATTCGATGCTCGCCATAGCTCATTATGATTATGAGATATGGCGATGGATGTGAAAACAAATTTCCTTAATGGAAACCCGCCGAGGACGGTATATGATACACCGAGGGTTTCACATCGCTGATAAAACCAAGGTATGCAAATTGCGACGATCCATTTATGGATCAAGCAAGCATCCAGAGTCGGAATATCCGCTTTGATGAGACGATCAAAAGTTTGATTTCTCACAAAATCCGCATTTAACCTTGTGTGTACAAGAAGGTTAGTGGGAGGCAATGTGTTCCTAGTATTGTATGTCGATGACATATTACTTATAGGAAACGATGTGTCAATCTTACGCTTAAGGTTTGGTTATCCAAGACATTCTCCATGAAAGACTGGGAGAAGCAACCTACATCCTTGGGATTAAGATCTATAGAGATAGATCAAACTTGTTTGGTCTTTCGCAGTCTACATATATAGACCGAGTGCTAAAGAGGTTTAGCATGTCGGAATCCAAGAAAGGTTACCTACCCATCAGGCATGGGGTACACCTTTCGAAGTCTATGTGTCCGCGCACAGAAGATGAGAGGATTTGCATGAGTAAGATTCCCTATGCATCCGCAAAAGGATCTATCATGTATGCTATGTTATGTACGAGGCCCGATGTATCGTATGCCCGAGTGTCACGAGCAGATACTACACCGATCCAGAATGGATCATTGGGCTCGTTAAGACGATCCTTAAGTACTTGAGAAGAACTAAGGATGTGTTCCTAATATATGGAGAAGGGACATGGTGATACGCGGTATACGGATGCCACCTTCCGCATGCATACAAGGATGATTCCGTGTCTCACCGATACGTGTTCACCTTGAATGGGGCGCAGTGAGTTGGAAAAGTTCCAAACAAGAGATCAGAGCGGATTCTACCACCGAGGCGGTAATATATTGCGCTGAAGCAAAGAAAGGAAGCGATTTGGATCAAGAAGTTCGCTCATGAACTTGGTGTGATTCCGCCATTGTTGAAGCAATACCGATCATCACGACAACAATGGAGCAATCAGACAGGCGAAAGAGCCAAGGTCTCATCAACGATCCAAACATGTGCTTCGCCGCTATCATCTTATCAGAGAGATCATAAGTAGGAACGAAATACAAATCGAGAAAATTCCCACTGAAAGGAACTTAGCGGATCCTTTGACTAAAGCATTACCTCAAAGTAAGTTTGAGGGTCATGTTAGAGCTTATGGTATTGGATACCGTAGCGATTGCCATTAGGCCAAGTGGGAGTCTGTTAGTAATATATGAGAGATGTCCTAAGGCAATCGCCTTATGTATGAACCATTTATATGATAAATGAAGATTCACTATTTGAGTATACATGTTTTATGTATTTGATTGGATCTTAAACTCATTTACTGAATGTCCACGATACGATTCACAGCATGAGAGAATTTGTGATTGGATCACAACTAGTGAGTATCTCTACATGTGTAATTGTGATGTATCGGAATTATCCCTAGTCGATGAATTGATGAATCTGGACACCATCAATTCTGTTGAGACTAGCACGAGGTATACTCCTTGGTGTATCCAAGCAGCTGATTCTCACTGGCTGGAGACATAGTGATGTCCGGAGTTAATCGTGGATGCTAGTTATGGTAACTAGTTCATTGGAGTGACCAGCCGTAAGACTTCATATGGTTCTCTGCATATATAGATATGTCAATGAAGTTCTTACTGTGGCTTAAGTGCGATGTTCCTTTGACTTGCGGTATTCAAGTCATCTTGATCATGGAGACTTATGCTTTGACATCTTAAGCAAACATCTCTAAGGAGATGTGGACCCTGGATGATTGGGTATAAGTCGAAGTGATCGAAGGTGTTTGAATAGCCTATAAAGGATTCACCACTCCTTGTGAGGAGATGTATACCCATGGCCTCTCGTCGGATTGTTACTAAAGTCTTTGGCCAAAGCATTACATGTTTAGAGTAAAGTACTCTTCGATACATGTGGAGTAACTAGAATCCGTAGGACGAGGAAATGATACTTGGGCTAGGTGTGACGAGCGCCTAGTGGGACACACAATAGACCATGTCCCAACCAAGTGGGTATAAGATGAGTGAAGGGAATGGGGCACGATTCATTCGAGCTACTGAAGGGTTTCAGAAATAGTTCTGGATCAACCGTTGATCTTTTCGGTTAATTGGGGATCATGATGTACTACTAGGTGTCACTCATGATCGTTCTATAATTAATGGTTAATTATAGACGGCCAACATAAACCGAGAACCTATTTGGTCACACGCACAACGAGTGTAATTCAAAGGATTTAAAACGAGCTTGAGAATTGGATTCTCAGACCGAGAGAAACTAGGTTTGGTTGGACCAAACATAAAGCAAGCATGAAATCGTTTCAGTCGCAATGGAAGCGTGGATGGGCTGCGTCTTATGAAGACGTAATGGATGGACCAAAATGGTTTGTTTCTAATCCAATGGATAAGAATAAACCAAAGGGTTTGGTTTATTTTAAATGAATGAACCAAAAGTTGGTTCGGTTCGTTTTAACTTAAAATAAACCATCATGGTTTGGTTTATTTTAACTTATCTTAATGGAGCGGGTTAACGGGCTTTATGGATATGATCCATTAACCATTAAGAGAATTAGTTCTCTATAAAAGTGGGCTTAAGGGATTGTTAAACCCTAACTAATCCAAACCCTAGCCCCCCCTTGAGTTGCCGCCCACTCCTTGGAGGAGTTAATCGGCGCCCAACTACTAGCTGCCGCCGCCCAGCTTTGTGCCGCCGTCCAAGACCCTTGCCGGCGTCCAAGCTCCAGCCGGTGAACCTCCGGCGACCCTCCGGTGATCTCCTATAGGTTCGGCATCAAGGTGAGCTTTTTCTCTCCTTGTTTTGGCCGGCGCCTACTCCTCCACCAAGCTGTCCAGTTTTCTGGACAGCTTCTCCTCCTCTCGTCGGAGCGTCGTTTGGACGACGGTTAGTGCTCCGACAGCGGCTAACTTACCGGAGATTTGATCTCCGGTAATCCTCTGAGGTGGAGGACGAAGGATTCGTCAAACGGTTGACGAACACCTCTCCGGAGAAGCGAGTTTTGAGAACTCGTTTTGGATCCGAATTTGGATTCGGATCGTGATAATCTCTCGATCACGTCGTCTTCAACACGAGGCTAGTAACCCGTACGAAGACG
Source organism: Wurfbainia villosa (assembly GCA_025175895.1). Classification (NCBI taxonomy): domain Eukaryota; kingdom Viridiplantae; phylum Streptophyta; class Magnoliopsida; order Zingiberales; family Zingiberaceae; genus Wurfbainia; species Wurfbainia villosa. Next base: position 25,699,657 of record CM046000.1, on the reverse strand, counting down.
AAGCTCGTGACTTAGCGAAGTCATCCCGAGGAGCTCGGCGTGGATACGGATAGAGACGATTCTTACGAGGATCGTTCCGGTTGATGTCGTTCCCGCTACACGTCATACGGAAGGTATAACGTAGTTTAATTTCCTTTTATTGCAAATTATAATTTACGGTTATGTCTACACTTGTTGTAATAGCATGCGTGTGTTGTGTGTGTTGTAATAAATAGGAGTATTTATTATTTTTATTGCTTCCGCTGTGCTCATGTTTACGAAACATGATCGAACACACACACGCCGCGGTGCCGGAAACCCAACAAGTAGTACATCATGATCCCCAATTAACCGAAAAGATCAACGGTTGATCCAGAACTATTTCTAAAACCCTTCAGCAGCTCGAATGATTCGTGTCCCATTCCCTTCACTCATCTTATACCCACTTGGTTCAGGACATGGTCTATAGTGTCAGTCCCCACTAGGCTGACTACGTCACACCTAGCCCAAGTATCATTTCCTCATCCTACGGATTCTAGTTACTGCACATGTATCGAAGAGTACCTTACTCTAAACATGTAATGCTTTGGCCAAAGACTTTAGTAACAATCCGACGAGAGGCCATGGGTATACATCTCCTCACAAGGAGTGGTGAATCCTTTATAGGCTATTCAAACACCTTCGATCACTTCGACTTATACCCAATCATCCCGGATCCACATCTCCTTAGATATGCTTGCTTAAGATGTCAAAGCATAAGTCTCCATGATCAAGATGACTTGAATACCGCAAGTCAAAGGAACATCACACTTAAGCTACAGTAAGAACTTCATTGACACATCTATATATGCAGAGAATCATATGAAGTCTTATGGCTGGTCACTCCAATGAACTAGTTACCATAACTAGCATCCACGATCAACTCCAGACATCACAATGTCTCCAGCCAGTGAGAATCAGCTGCTTGGATACACCAAGGAGTATACCTCGTGCTAGTCTCGACAGAATCGATGGTGTCCAAATCCATCAATTCATCGACTAGGGATAATTTCGATACATCACAATTACACATGTAGAGATACTCACTAGTTGTGATCCAATCACAAATTCTCTCATGCTATGAATCGTATCGTGGACATTCAGTAAATGAGTTTAAGATCCAATCAAATACATCAAAACATGTATACTCAAATAGTGAATCTTCATTTATCATATAAATGGTGCATACATAAGGCGATTACCTTAGGACATCTCTCATATATTACTAACAGCAGGTACATCTGCCTATGATTCTTTTTGGAGTTTCGATCGCGCCTCGACGACATATACGTCGAGCAGCAGACGCAGAGGCAACGATGGGAGGAATAGAGCGTTTACACGCAGGTAGAGTTTCAGGGCTTCCATGAGCACTTCTAGCAGGCTGAGGAGTTCTACGACGAGGCCGTATCTACTTCCAAGCGGAGGCTGCCTGTCGCCAGGAGGAGGCCGCCTATCGCCAGGAGTTTCGACAGCACATGCGTGCCCAGCAGGCACAGTGGGCCCTGGAGGAGGAGCACAGAGCAGTCGTTGCATCCACCATCTCTTAGATCGACCACATGTACATGTGGCATCATCGGCTCAGCAACAGATTCTCCTAGGATCCTGAGATGCCGAGGCTACCAAACTTTCCACCTCGTCCACCATATTAGAGGTTTGCTTTGCTTAAGTCTGGGGGGGACCCCAAGTTTTGATTTATCTTGTTTCTAGTAGTAGTTTCTTTCCTGATATTTTCATTTTAGTTAGCATTCATTTGTTCATGCATAGGTTATTTAGTTTCTTTTAGCACTTAGTTTTTGCTATCTATAAGCTACCTCAGTAGTATTTTTAAAGTTTTCTTCCTGAGTTGTCTCCATGGGTAGCTTAACTTCATTTACCTCATGGTATTTTATTTTATTAGCTCTGAATGAATGTTCTAGACTTACACTGGTTGGCTTTTATTTTACACATACACATGACAAACTTTCTGAAGGGAGAGTCTAGTACATACCTAGTTATGATTCATCTCAGTAGTCTAGTACTTTGGAATCCACAAGTGACCCTAAGTTTAGCATTTTAGTTACTAGAGATGCTCGGATTGTGTAAGCTCATTCGAAAAAATCAAAATCCCCGTGAGTAGAAAAAATAAAAGAGAGTAAAAAAAGAGAGAAAAGAAAAAATAGAGAGAGAGAGAGAGAGAAAATAAAATATTGAAAAAGAGATTATGAGCGATAAAAAAATAATTGTCGTGGGTAGAAATGGTTAGGTGCCCCTTTGAGACCGAGTTAGGTTACTAGGAAACACCTACCAATTTCTCTCAATACCGAGCACGCCTTTGAGACTTTGTGCTAGAACTAGGGAACGACCCTCGCTTTGGGCAGGTAAGTGCCTAAGAGCCAGAGACCTTAGGAAAGATATAGGATGACGACTTAACTTATCATGGAATGAGTATCCCCTAAGAAGATTCGCTTGGCACGAGCACTAGGAGCTAACTTAGTGAATTTTTAGAGCATATTTATTTTGCTTTGATTGATAATACCACTTGATAAATCTAGTTAACATGCTAAGTATGGAACAATGTTTTTTAAATTTCATGGCACTGAGGTTTGCTTGAGGACAAGCAAAGGATTAAGTCTGGGGGAATTGATGTGAGCAAAACATATAGGATTTTAGGAGTACTTTTCGCTCACATCTCATTGCATTTTATGTTTAATTTGTTTCATGCATATTTTACTTTGTTTTGCATGTATTTCCTATTTTTTAGTTCGGAGATCTAGTTTTGTTAATTTATGTTCAGGACAGAATTTTTGGAGCAAAAATGGAGCAATTTATGGAGCACGTACTTTAAGGAACATGCACTGGCCATGTCCCAAGACTTGGGCATGTTTCCGAAGTGAAATGGATCAAAACGGAGGCTCCAGAAAAAGACACGGCTAGGCCGTGTGAAAACACATGGTCGTGCCTTTTTTCCAGCTTATTTTTCATCCCTGATTTCAGCCATTTTCCAGCCTTGCACACGGCCTGTCCGTGTGAAATTCACATGGCCATGTGGAGAGGCTGCAAATTTGACGAAATAGGGTTTCTCAAGCATTTATGGAAAGTCGGAGCCACCTCTATATATAGGAAACTTGTCTAAGAGGCTAGGGATCACGAGGGAGCCGCCCTAGGGCTCCCAAACCCTAGGGGGGAGGCACGATGGCTAGGACGGCACACCGAAGCCCTAAAAAGCTTTGGAAACTCGCAACGGGGAGGAGAAATGTCGTCGGAGGTCCATGCTTTGCACTTCAATGCCGGAGAGAAGACCACGAAAGCATTGTAATCCTTTGTTCCTGCATTTTATCTCTGATATATTTGAACATGTACATGCTTTGTGATTCCTCCTTTATATACATGGAGTAGTTCTTTCGATTCTAGGATTAGGGAGTAGCTTGTGTGCACATTACATGTTGGTTCATGTTAGATTCTATCTTTGAATTTAATTTGGCGATTGGAAGTTGTTTATACTATATCTATGCGTGTTTGGTTTTCTACCTGCTGCGCTTAGCCGATACGAGGGGTGACAGCCCTCATATCTAAGATTTAGGGGATTTTATATAAGGAACCTAGGGGTAAACCTGATCTCCTTTAACCGTGGGTAGAAGGATGCGATTGAACCGGAAACGGTTCATCGTAGGGATTGATTCGGCATCCTCGTACCGTCTATCCCGTCCTTTTAGGCGGAGATAGCTCCCGATAGATGCGGCGGCTCATCGAGAGAGTGTATGATATCCCTTCTACAAAACCATAGCCAAACATCTAGATAACGGCAATTGACAACATTGTTTTGTGACACACAAGCAAAACCGAAGTCCTAGAATCACCTTTGAAGACCTCGGCACGCTCCCTTCTACCTCCGTGTGACACCGTATAGAGTATAGTCCACCGACAGCCCTCACAAGTCGAAACCTCTTAGAGTTTTACTTTCGAACAATTTCAACCACTGAACATCTCGATATTCGAATCTCAATCCCTATGCGATCAATAATCTTTTATTACTTGACGACATCCGTGCACTTTGTTGGTGCAATCGGCCCAGGTCACGATTGACCAGACTCGAGTTTGACTCGAGTGATATTTTGATGTTTGACATGGAAGTGGCATGTTTTGATGTTTGACATGGAAGTGTTTGACATGGAAGTGTTTGACATGGAAGTGTTTGACATGGAGGTTTGACATTGATGTCTGATAATATTTTGGGGAGATTGTTTGTACAATCGACCCGGGTCATGGTTGGTCGGACTCGAGTTTGACTCGAGGGGATTTTGATGGTTGACTGGAGTTGACCATGTCATGGAAAGTCCAAGTCTTTAGTACTTGGCATGTAAAGTCCAAGCATGGGTCTTGGCAAGGAAAAGTCCAACATGGGTTGGCAAAGAAAAGTCCAAGCATGGGTCTTGGCATGGAAAGTCCAACATGGGTTGGCAAGGAAAAGTCCAAGCTTGAGTCTTGCCATTTGAGAAGTCCAAGGGATTTGATATTGGCGGCGTAAAGTCCAAGCGGGAGTCTTGGCTGAAAGGTTTAGCCCGGAAGCTATGATACCAATTGAAGGGATTTCCCTTGTCGAGTCCGTGAGAGGAAACTTCGCTTCCCCTTCACCTCGGTTGCTTAACCATGGTGATCCCTTCGATGTCCCCGGATTAAAAATGTAATCCTAGACAAAAGGGATTCCCAAGACAACCAAGTCATCGTCGTGCTATTCGTTTAGAGAGGTCACTTAAACAAACTAGTTGTTCAAGCGACCATCCTCTATTCTACGAGTAGCCGCGGAATAGACGATGTCCGGATCGCCGGTTTTTGTGTTTATACTCGGGATCCAAGTATTATTTAGCCTATTTACAGAAATATAACATGCTTATATTTTGAAAAACAAACACAATCAATGAATAAAAGAGATAGAAGAATAGTTATACCTCTTGGTCTTCTAATGTATGACCCTCCTCCTTTTGGACGTCGTGTGGGCGACGATCCACCAAAAGTCGAAGCTCCTAGATCGCAAAACTTCCTTCCTTGCTTTTCCCAAGCAAGAGGAAGAAGAGAAACAATGTTTTTCTCCTTCAAAAACTCAACCAACAAAGAACTATAGAAGTTCTTGCCGCCGGCCAACTAGAAGGAGAAGAAGATGATGGAAAACTACCAAGACACCAAGGGAAACCCTATATCTTGTTTCCACCACCTAAGGAGAAGAGAGGGGAGTGTTTTGGGCGCCGGCCAAGGGCTGGGAAGGGCTGGAATAGCTGCTGGACGTTGGTCACAAGGCAAGGAAGAAGAAGAAAAACTTGCCTTATTTGGTGCCACCCTTGCTTCCAAACCCTAACCCTAATTCCAATCCTATCTCAACTAGGATTGCCCTATTCTTGCCGCCCAAGCCTTGCTCCCTCTCTATCATGTTATCCACGACCACTTCCCATGCCCTCCTTTTATAGAGTTAGGGATAAGTCATGAATTAATCTCCTCCATTGGTTCTAGGGATTTAATCTCAACCGTCGGATCTAGAGATTTAATCTCAACCGGCGGATCTTAGAGATTTAATCTCTACCAATGGATCTTAGTGTTTTGTTTCTATCCATTGGATCTAAGCATCTTGAGGTGTTAATGGGCTACATTAGGGACCATGAGGAGGAGTTGGGTCTTGGCCACCCATGGATCAAGCCCACATAAAGTCCGATCCACTAATGATGGTCCAATCCACTAAAGGTCCATCATTGATCTACCTCACCAACCCCCATATGATAATATGGGCTCCATATATTATTTGTACATTTTCTCCCCGTGTTTAAGATCTCGAATGTCCGTCGATTAATTAATTTACTAACCATTAATTAATCAACATCTAACTCCTTGAGTAGTACCACTCAACCTTTTCATCATGCCGGACCTAGTCCACTGGGTTTACATGATGAAACCTTATGAGCTCCTCAAGGGGACATCATCATCCTAATATATAGGACACGGTTTCTCCTATAATTAACGGCACACCATATAAATAATATCATCTCCCAACTTACCGAGTCTATCGATTTAATCTATAAATCTCGCCCATTGGTAAATCAAAGAGATGAGTACCAAGTATATGTGCCCGTTATTATATCGGGATTAAGAGCATGTACTAAATAATATCTGAGGTCCGATTCGATTATGTAGTCAGCAATAAATCGAATCACCTCTGTGTCGGTCCTGCTCAATACACACAAAGTGCACTAGTGTGATTCTATGGTCAAGACAAACCAATACCAAATCACACTACAACCATTCCGATGGTTTGTCCAAAGCCATCTCGGTTGTGAGCCTTTACTTATACTTTACAAGGAGCCGATAACATGATCTCCCGTGTGACACCACACACCATGTTATCTACAATGTAACGTATTAGACAATATGCATAAATATATGTAAACAATGATCATGTGATTCTTATTTCAAAATAAAGATGTTCATACAAAAGAGCTAGGCTTTCAGTATACATCCCAACATTGGCAGCATAAGTCCAATGGTTGGCGGCATAAAGTCCAAGCAGAGTCTTGGCAACGTAAGTCCAATGTGCCTTGGTGGTGTAGACACCATTAGCATGACATAGCTGATGGAAGCACCTGAAGGCTAGCACATGGATTAACAAGTCATAGATGACTTGGAGGGATCCGAGAGGCGTGAGGCTGACAGAGGTAGCTAGAAGGTTTAGGTCTAGGCTAAGGGTGGTCTAGCAAGTATGGGGGCACCATACTTGGGTTAAAACCTCATATTTGAGGTATGCCAGTCGACTGGTGTCATATGGCAGTCGACTAGTGTAAGTCTACTAAGGTTTGACTGCGGGAAGTGTCCCAGTAGTTGATTGCCAGAGGTTGGAAATAAATTGATGGCTCGAGTATTCGACTGATTGTGTGATCAGTCGACTGGTGCTCGAGAATTTCAGCACAGAATGGAGTCGAGACTCGACTGTGGGGTTAGCAGTCGAGTGAAGGCTCGATCAGTCGACTGATGTCCTATCCGTTGGATTTTTCCAGCATGGATTACATCGTTGTCTCACAGCAACAGTGTTATCAGTCGACTGATGGTCCCAAGCAGTCGACTAATAGGCGATTTCCATCCCAGGCAACAGCTTTAAAGGAAGCTCATGGAGAAGGAAACCAATAATGGTTCTTGAGCTACTTTGGGGCGATTTGTTGCTGCAAATCAGGGTCTCCAAGGCTATTCTTCAAGCAACCAAGATCAAGCAATCCAAAGCTCTTTGTAAAGTTTTCTTTACTTGCATTCTATTGTATTTTCATTGTATTACTATTGTATACATTATACGAGGTTTCTCCACCTCTGGATTGTTCCGAGAAGGAGTTATTTGTGATTAGTGGTTGTGTGTGCATCACTAGAGCTCGATCCGTGGAGTAGGAACCATTCGGTTCCGAACCACATTAAATACTTGTGTAATTGTGTGTTTGTCTATTTCGTTATTGCTTTATTATTATTCCGCTTTGCGCTAACGAAGATTGTAGAGACAAACGTGAACGATTTCCATCAACGTACTAGCACGACGCTATTCACCCATGCCTCTAGCGATCACATTTCCTCTACAATTGGTATCAAAGCCCGGGGCTCTTCTACGGACTAAACGTCGGGAGCAAAGATGCTAGAGGGAAAGATGGAAGTTGAAGAACAACTTGGATGGGACATCCATACAACGGTCATGTATGCTTTCTATGGACAAGAGGGCTTCAACCAATGGAAGGCAAGGATTGAAGATTTTTTGATGATTAGGGATTTAGAGGAGTGGTCCATCCTAATAGAAGGATTCCAATACCCACGAGGACCAAAGGGAGGCTTCCTCAAAAAGAAGAGATGGAGTGAGGAGCAACTCCAACAATTTGAGAAAAACAAGAAGGTAGTCAAATTTATTTTTGATTTAATTCCTAATGACTTCTTGTGTAGCCTAGATGATTGTATGGATGCCAAGGAGCTTTGAAGAGAATTGGCCAAGCTCCATGAAGACCCATCACCGGCTCAAGAAGAGGAAGCCGAAGATGAATCCTTATCCTCACAAGCGAGTGAGGATTCAGAAGTTGAGAAGGAATCAACTTCCGGATCAGTGGAAGAAGAGGAGACCTCCATCTCTAGGATTGAGGGGGAGGAGATTAGGGCATCTTCAATATTGGAGCAACCTCAAGAAGAGCCTTCAACATCCGGTCAAGATGAGGAAGCTCAAAACTCCACCACCACCCTAGGTAACTCAAGAATTTTGGTTTTAAATAAAAAAACATATAATATGCTTTGAGTGTAGGGAATCCGGGCACTACAAGAGCAAGTGCCCAAAAAGAGTAAGGAAAGCTCCATCGGCACTAAAGGTCAAGGATGTCGGTCCCCCAACAAACAAGAGCAAGGAGCAAGTGATTTGCTTCAAATGTCGGCTACCGGGGCATTATATGAGTCAATGCCCTAGGGGGAGCAAAAAGACCCAAAATGGAGCATCACATGTAGGGGGAGCTAAGGCTAACCCTAAGGTATATTTTAGTAATGCTCCTTGTAATTTAAATGTTAAAAAGCATGCTAGGGATTTCAATTCTCTTGCAATTTATCATGACAAGCATGCTAGGAACAATGAATATTGTTTAGGAGCTAAGAAGGTCAACCTTAGGAATAAGGAAAAATTTGGGACTAATGTCCCTAAAACAAATTTATCTAAAGACAAATCTAGGTCAAATAATTCTAGACCAATTCTACCTAGGGAGACAATTAGAAAGGTACAAGAGCACCTAGGTCTGAACCCCAAATGGACTAGGCATATACCTAGGAAGAACCATGCCCAAGGATTAAATCAAAATTCAAAAATTGGGCAATTAGAGGTTGAAAATCAATCCTTGAGGTCAAGGCTTGAGAAAATGGAAAAGACCCTTGAAAAAATACAAAATTCAATTAAGGGGTCAAATGGTCAAAGTCAAATGTCTAGATCTCAAAGTCAACACCTAGGACCTAAGAGACAAAAGTCAACCAAGGACAAAAAAGGTTTGGGTCATAAACCTAAGTCTAAGGTGGCTTATCATAGTGTTCCATTTGATTATGGAACACAAACTAGGTCTAGGAAGGCCAAGGTCAATAGGGAAGTCCTCCCTAAGGTTGACCAAGGTAGGTGCTTAGTGGCCAAGCTTTCCATGAAACCTAGGAAGACCACTAAGAAGGTTACTAGGGAGGCAATCTCTAAGGTTAACCTAGTTAAGACCCAAATAACCAAGGCTAACAAGCCTAGAAGGGTCATTAGGAAGGTATCTAGGGAGGTTATCCCTAAGGAATACCTAGTAAACCCTAGGAGCTCAAATAGGTTTTGGGTTCCTAAGAGCGTGATTGATTCATGCTAGATGAGTTTAGGGTGTGCCAACCTTGATTGGATGGGTAATTAACTCAACCATGGCAAATGTGACACTTTAGGTAATTTTCAAGGTTATGGATACCTTGGAAATATATTTGATATTATGATCCTAAAAGATTTTAGGATGTGCCAATACACTTTTGGAATTATGAAAAATCGATTAAATTGGCACAATTTAGGATTAGAGGTCATAGTGTATCATTTTGGGTTTTTGGCACACTTGGGAGAAAAATAACAATATGGCAAAACATACTTAATTATATCAAATGACAATTAATACTAAAATTTAGGTATTATTATACATATATCGTTTATATGTCATGCTTTGTTTGCCATATAACATGTCATGACATCATGTTTATCTTTATCTTATAAATGTCATGATCATATTTAGGATTAAGGTTAAATGTCATGTGTTTTTAGATTATATCATATGTCATGACATCATGATCATTGGCCATGTTTAATTATGTTATCATTTATGTCATGATCATTCATGCATTTAAATTAATGAAAATTGATTTAAGGACAATGGCATGACTTGAAGTCCCATTTATAAGGGAATCAAGTAGTGTTGCCTTAGAAAATGCATGAGACTTTAGTTTAAGATGAACCAAAACCCACATCTCACATTAAATTGACATGTATGTGTATTTATACACCCTAGATACATGTGAGATGCTAGGATATGAGTTAAGTTCAAGGTGCATAGTTGTTGCATCTAGTTGAACTAAAACTCATCTTTTACTAAATGTGGATCATTGGGAAAGCTTGTGTACAAGTCATGTACATTGAGCCCAAGGAACATGATCCAATATAGATTTTCAAAAATATTTTAAAATACTTTTAGAAAACCTTGGTGAAGTCTATCTTTTGATAGCAATCACCATTGATGAAGTTGATACAAAGTGAGCTAAAACTTTGAAATTTTTCTTCACTTTTGAACTTTGTATCAATTTCGATATTTTATGAGTAAAATATTTTTCTATCATTTTTCATCCATTGTATTATTCATAAGTATTATACGTATGAATTTTCATGATTTTTTTATATACGTATAATTATTTATGAATTTTCAAAATCCATTTCTGATAATTGAAAATCAGATTTTGATTATCACCAATCGCCTTGGTGGCTTGATGATGGGCATAGCAGATTTATCGATTCAAGGACTCGATCATTATCATGATTTCGGGAAAAACAATGTTGTTTAGCCCGTTTTTAGCTATAGTAAAGTTCCCTAACCACTCCTAACTCTAGGATATGCTTTAGGAAGTATTATAAAGGGTGAAAATTCATTAGATATGGATTAGGAGAGGTGTTAAGGTGATGTATCAAATTTAAGGTATGGGAGAGTTCATGTTTGAACTTTGAACCTTATTTTTGATGGTTTAGAGTTCCCATTGGCTTAGGGACTTCTCAAGGACATTGTTGGTGCAATGGTCAAGGGGGAGCAAGCCTTTAGGGGGAGGTATCCATCATGGAATGATGGATGGTATTTTTCTCATGAGAAGGAAAATGGAATTTTGAGATACCCAATTTGGAAATTGGGAGAGTGTATAGGATTGCCTCTCTTGAGTGACATGGGACTTATCACTAGGAAGATTGTAGGCATCCTAGGTATTTTTGGACCAAGGGGGAGATTGTAAGATCTCATTGGGACATGAGACTTTGACCTCCTTGGAGAGAACTTTTTTGATGTTAGTCAAAAGGGGGAGAATGTTTTGGGGGAGAATGTTATGGAGAGTGTTATCAATTGTCAATTCGGAGAATTAGAGAGAATGTTTGGGATTACCAATTTGGGATAATTGATAAGGAAATTTGAGTTAGTGTTCTAACTCAAAGGTATATGTTTTTGTTAAACATCAAAAAGGGAGAGATTGTTGGTGCAATCGGCCCAGGTCACGATTGAACGAACTCGAGTTTGACTCAAGTGATGTTTTGATGTTAGTCATGGAAGTGGTATGTTTTGATGTTTGACATGGAAGTGTTTGACATGGAGGTTTGACATTAATGTTTGACATTGATGTCTGATAATGTTTTGGGGAGATTGTTTGTACAATCAATCCGGGTCATGATTGACCGGACTCGAGTTTGACTCGAGGGGATTTTGATGGTTGACTGGAGTTGACCATGTCATGGAAAGTCCAAGTCTTGAGTACTTGGCATGTAAAGTCCAAGCATGGGTCTTGGCAAGGAAAAGTCCAACATGAGTTGGCAAGGAAAAGTCCAAGCATGGGTCTTGGCATGGAAAGTCCAACATGAGTTGACAAAGGAAAGTCCAAGCTTGAGTCTTGGCATTTGAGAAGTCCAAGGGGTTTGATATTGGCGGCGTAAAGTCCAAGTGGGAGTCTTAGCAGCATAAGTCCAATGGTTGGTGGCGTAAAGTCCAAGCGGAGTCTTGGCAGCGTAAGTCCAATGTGCCTTGGCGGTGTAGACACTGTTAGTATGACATAGCTGATGGAAGCACCTGAAGGCTAGCGCATGGATGAACAAGTCATGGATGACTTGGAGGGATCCGAGAGGCGTGAGGTTGATGGAGGTGGCTAGAAGGCTTAGGTCTAGGCTAAGGGTGGTCTAGCAAGTATGGGGGCACCATACTTGGGTTAAAACCTCATGTTTAAGGTGTGCCAGTCGACTGGTGTCATATGACAGTCGACTAGTGTAAGTCAACTAGGGGTTGATTGCGGAAAGTGTCCCAACAGTCGACTGCCAGAGGTGGGCAGTCGACTGATGGCTCAAGCAGTCGACTGATCATGTGATCAATCGACTGGTGCTCGAGAATTTTGGCACAGAATGGAGTCGAGACTCGACTGCGGGGTTAGCAGTCGAGTGAAGGCTCGATCAGTCGACTGATGTACATGATCAGTCGACTGACATCCTATCCGTTGGATTTTTCCAGGGTGGATTACACCGTTGTCTCACAGCAACAGTGTCATCAGTCAACTGATGGTCCTGAGCAGTCAACTGATAGGTGATTTCTAGCCCAGGTAGCAGCTTTAAAGGGAGCTCGTGGAGGAGGAAATCAATAATGGTTCTTGAGCTACTTTGGGGCAATTTGTTGCTGCAAATCAAGGTCTCCAAGCTATTCTTCAAGCAACCAAGATCAAGCAATCCATAGCTCTTTGTAAAGTTTTCTTTACTTGCATTCCATTGTATTTGCTTGTATTTTCATTGTATTACTGTTGTATACATTGTACGAGGTTTCTCTACCTCCGGATTGTTTCGAGAAGGAGTTATTTGTGATTAGTGGTTGCGTGTGCATCACTAGAGCTCTTTAGGGCTCGATCCGTGGAGTATGAACCATTCGATTCCGAACCACGTTAAATACTTATGTAATTGTGTGTTTGTCTATTTCGTTATTGCTTTATTATTATTCCGCTGCGCGCTAACAAAGATTGTAGAGACAAACACGAACGATTTCCATCAACGTACTAGCACGACGCTATTCACCCCCCCCCCTCTAGCGGTCACATTTCCTCTACACACTTGCAGGCGTTGAGCACGAGCGCATGCTTCGAGTCCTCGACGGCCTCCGTCACGAGATTTGAGGTCGCGATCACGTGCATTAGGTAGTTAACCTAACCATAGTAAAGGTGGCACCTTAGGTTATTTTCAAGGTTATGGATACCTTGGAAATAGATTTGAATTTTTATCCTAAAGAATTTTAGGATGTGCCAATATTATTTATGGAAGTTGAAAAATCAATCAAATTGGCACAATTTAGGTTGAGATGTGCCATTTTGGGTTTTTGGCACACTTGGGAGATAGATGGCAATATGGCAAAATGGGTTTAATAATAACAAATAACAACTAATATCAAAATTTAGGTATTATATACCTTTATATTTTATTTGTCATGCTTGATTTGTCATATAATATGTCATGATCATGCTTAGGTTTAAGGTTTTATGTCATGTATGCTTAGACTCCATTTTATTGTTGGGAAATTCCGGATCGTGATGTTCACAACATCGCGGGCGAATACTTCGCACAACCGCAGCGGAAATAATATATATATCCGGATCCCACCAGAGATCCATGCAAAAATATACAAATCATTTTTCCTTAATCTTATCTAGATCTTATCTAAAAGAAGAGATTATACCTTCGTTGCGTACCCTTCGCAATCCCGCAAATCCAAGCGCTGTCGGATCTCAATACGGTAAGTATAACCGTATCTCCACGGTATCCACACTGACACTCAAATGTTTTGGAGTTACGTTGTGCTAGCAACCCTAGCAAAGCACCAAGAACACTTGGAAGAAGAAGGAGAGGAAAGAGAGAACTCTTCTCTTTTCTTAGAGGAAGTAGGAGAGAACACTTCTCTATTTTGGCTTACACGTTTAACAACCAAAATCACAACTAGCCAATTCTGCACTCACGTTCCAAAACCAAAAAGAACTCATTTTCCTTTCACTATGGAACTATATATACACTCTTGGCTATCACGTGGAGAACCATTTAAGACAAATCCCATTTTGCTTTTTCATGTTGAAAGACATTTAAGCTAAATCCTATTTTGCTTTATCAAGCCAAATCCAATTTAGCTTTATCAAGCCAAATCCTATTTATCTTTTTAAATTCATGAACCTTTCTCCTCATCCCTTGGTATTCATATGCATGATTATTCACATTAATCATGCATGATGATGATGAATCAATTTCCATGGTTAAACTTGAGTCTAACTCAAGTTTAACCAGTTTGAGTCTAACTCAAGTCTTGGCGATATGCTCAATTGTTCTTTTAGTCCAACTAAAGGAAATCATCTCCAAAACAGAATGTCATTTGTGTGTGACCCAATAGGCTCTTTGTAACGTTGGCAATGTATCTAAAATGATTTTAGATACATAAGCAATGAGCAGCATCTAGCAATACATCATTGCTACCCAAGCTACAAGATAGTCGAAATCCGACAACCTTTCCGTGAACATTATCATGAGTGACAGTGTCCTTCTATCTCTGATATCTTAGATCGATCAATGAGGCATAGACCGTGTCATCCCCTTATCGATCTTTATGTTTCTTGATCCCCAAGTAGACTCACTAAAATAAATGAGCTCAATATCTCATATTGACTCATTTGAGCATGGTTATGCATTCCGTGGTCATACTCTATCAAGAGGCCAAAGATATCACTCCCGCTATATGGGAGGGATAGATCTCATCTACATCACTCACATTCCTCTGCATAATTTGTTACATACCCAGTAATCACCCTTATAGTGCACCCTGTTACGGGTGACGTTAGACGATACCAAAGTACATAACTTCTTATATAGGGAACCGTAGTGACTTCAGGTCTAAGGATTATTCATAGCAATAGTCACATGAGAAAGTATATGACACTCATATAACGATCCATAACACTTTCTCATGGAGGGTCAATTCAGTATATATATTCTCTAATATATGTACTCATGTGTCAATGTGATATCACATATCCATGACTTGTGAAATCAAGTCATCCATTGACCTACATACTAGTCTCAATGCATTAATATTGCCCTTATTATATTTATACAATACTTGACTAGGAATATTTAAGAATAGTATTCTCTACAGCTTCTCATAATTAATTCTACCAATTTATATACTGTAGATTAGAACCTACTATTCAAGCACATTATTATATTTATTTAGCTGGCACACGCATAGAGTAAATATAATAATCAATCTTTGCCTTTTATTAATGAAATATGATACATATGATCCCTAATCAATCATCTCATGATTGGCACTAAGGGCTGACACTAACATTTATGCCATGACATCATGATTATGAGCACATGCTTATTTATATCATTAATATTATAATCATTCATGCATTTATGAAAATTGATTTAAGGACAATTGGCATGACTTGAAGTCCCATGTATAAGGGAATCAAGTAGTGTTGCCTTAGGAAAATGTATGGAACCCTAGTTTAGGATGAACAAAATCCACATCTCATATTACATTGACATATATGTGTATTGATACACTCTAGATACATATGAGTTGTTAGGATATGAGTTAAGTTCAAGGTGCATAGTTTTTGCAGCTAGATGAACTCAAACTCATATTATATTAGTGATGGATCATTGGGAAAGCTTATGTTCAAGTCATGTACATTAAACCCAAAGAATATGATCCAATATAAGGTTTTAAACTATTTTAAAATCATTTTAAAAAACCTTGGTGTAGTCTATCTTTTGATAGAAGTCACCATTGATGATGTTGATACAAAGTGAGCTAAAACATTGAAGTTTTTCTTCACTTTTGAACTTTGTGTCAATTTTGCTATTTTATGGGTAAATTATTTTTCCAATATTTTTCACCCATTGTATTTCTTATAAGTAATGTACGTATGAATTTTCATGATTTTTCGATATACGTATAATTACTTATGCTTTTTTGAAATTCATTTCTGATAATTGAAATTGAATTCTTATCACTTGATCGTCGATGGCAATGATCGATGAGCATGCCAATCAAGGTTCGATAAAGTCGATCGCTGCTGATTTCGGATAAACAAGGTATGTTTAGCCCAATTTCAGCTAGGTTAGGGTTCCCTAACTACTCCTAATCCTAGGATATGCTTTGGAAAGAATTGGAAAGGGTGAAAATTCATTGGATATGGATTAGGAGAGTTGTTAGGGTGATGTATCAATTTTAAGGTGTGGGAAAGTTCAATGTTGAACTTTTAACCTTAACTTTGATGGTTTAGTGTTCCTATTGGTTTAGGGACTTCCCAAGGACATTGTTGGTGCAATGGTCAAGGGGTAGCAAGCCTTTAGGGGGAGTTATCTATCATGGGATGATGGATGTTATTTTTCCTCATGAGGGAGAGAAATGGGAAGTTGAGATGCCCAATTTGAAAATTGGGAGAGTTTATAGGAGTGCCTCTCTTGAGTGATATGAGACTTATTACTAGGAAGATTATAGGCATCCTATGTGTTTTGGACCAGGGGGGAGATTATAAGATCTCATTGGGATATGAGACGTTGACTTTCTTGGGGAGAACCTTTTTGATGTATGTCAAAAAGGGAGAGAATTAATGTGAATTACCAATTTGGGAAAATTGGTAAGGGAATTTGAGTTAGGGGTTTTTGTCAAACATCAAAAAGGGGGAGATTATTGGTGCAATCGACCCAGGTCACGATTGACCAGACTCAAGTTTGACTCGAATAGTATTTTGATGTTTAACATTGATGTCTGACATGTGTTGAGGAGATTGCTAGTGCAATCGACCCAAGTTATAATTGATGTTTGACAATGGTTTGACCATTGTCATGGGAGAAGTCCAAGTCTTGTGTACTTGGCATGAAAAGTCCAAGCTTGAGTCTTTGCATGGAAAGTCCAAGCATGGGTTTTGGCAAAGGAAAGTCCAAGTATGGGTCTTGGTAATTGAGAAGTCCAAGGGGAATATTGGCGGCATAAAGTCCAAGGGTAGAGTCTTGGCAGCATAAGTCCAATGGTTGGTGGCGTAAAGTCCAAGCGCAGTTTTGGCAGCGTAAGCCTAGTATTCTTTGGCGGTATAGATCAACTTAGCATGACACAACTGATTGAAGCACCTGAAGGCTAGCGTATGGATGAACAAGTCATGGATGACTTGGAGGGATCTAATAGGCGTGAGGCTGACAGAGGTGGCTAGAAGGCTTAGGTCTAGACTAAGGGTAGTCTAGTAAGTATGGGGGCACCATACTTGGGTTAAAACCTCATGTTTGAGGTGTATCATTCGGCTGGGATTATGGTCAGTCGATTGATGGGAGTCAACTAGGGTTTGACTGTGAGAAGATGGCCTAGCAGTCGACTACCAGCATTGGGCAGTCGACTGATGGCCTGATTAGTCGATTGATTTGGAGATCAGTCGACTGCTAGTCGAGAATTCAGGCACAGTGAGTTCTCTAGTAGAGTTATCAGCCCGAACACTCGACTAATTGAGCCATCAGTCAACTGATGGTCTATCTGCTGGATCTTATCCAACATGGCACATGTCGTTGTCTCACAACGGCTACAGGGGCAGTCGACTCATGGTCCCGATCAGTCGACTCCTAGGCAAAATCCATCTCAAGGAGAAACTTTAAAGGGAGCTCGTAGAGGGAGGATTTGGCACTGGTTCTTGGACATGTTTGCGGTGATTTGTTGCTGTAAATCAGGGTCTCCAAGTGCAATTCAAGCAACCAAAGATCAAGCAATCAAAAGAGCATTTGTAAAGTGTTTTTCCTTTACTTGTAGTGTATTCCATATTTATAGTTTCTTGTATCTATTTGTTTATTGTTGTAATCATTTGTATGAGGTTTCTCGACCTCCGGATTGTTCCAAGAAGGAGTTTATTTGATTAGTGGTGTTGTACGCATCGCTAGAGCTCATTTGAGCTCGATCCGTGGAGTAGGAACCATTCGGTTCCGAACCACGTTATATCTTCGTGTTGTAATCGTGTTTGTGTGTTTGCATTGTATTATTTATATTCCCATTGTGTACTAATATATTTGTAGCAAGAACGATCGAATTCCATCTTCCTACGACGAATGCGCTATTCACCTCCCTCTAGCGGTCACGAAGGTTCCTACACAAGGGCTCGACTCAATGATTGGTGGGTAAATCAATGCCGGTTTGGATGATTATCCAAGTCTCGACTTGTGTTTTTAAAAAACACTCCATCCAACCTTTCCAGTAACGAAAATCATCTCCGTTAAAGAACGGAGGTCGGGTGGTGCTATACCCCTCAATGTGGGCCATTAATTATCTTGCAAAATACACAACTAAAAGAAGAGTACCAAGACTTCATCTTGGATTAGTAGTTCGAGAGAAGAAAGCCCAAAAAAAATCACGAATCGAAAAATACGAAAAGAAATCCAAAAAGTGCTAGATTAGTGGTTTCACCAAATCTCAGCGCCCCCACTCTGATACCAATTGTTGGATCGTAAAATCGTTGCTAGAGGGGGGGGGTGAATAGCGAGGGTAAAACTTTAAACTTTTCGTCTTTTCGTTCGTTTGATTAAAACTTTGAGTAATGCAATGGAAAAATAAATAAGACAAATTTATTTTTACTTGGTTCACAATCCAGCGGTTGCTACTCCAAGGTCCCACGATCCTTGACTGCGTACGAAGGGGCAATCCACTATAGAGTCTCCTCCTCATTGGAGGTAGGAGACAACGATCACATAAATGAAAGCTCGAGGATGAGGCAACAAATCTACCTCACCTCGTTACGATTAAAATAATGAATACAATAAATAAAACAACCTAGCTGCTGCGGACGAAGAAGTTATAAGCTTGGCATTGCGTCGGAGTTAAGATGGCATTACGACATTAGAACTTTGGCATTGCGAGAGCACTTTGAGAGCAAGACGGATAATTTTTGGGTTCGAGTCCTCCCCTCCTTTTATAGACTTGTGCCTTGGAATAAGTCTAGATCCAGATCCTCAACTCGTGGTTCTTATCATGAGGTGGCTGATAACTGCCATTTTGTTGTATTATTTTGGTCCTTAATATCACCGTTTTAATCCTCTCGTATATTTAATTGTTGATTATTTGCATGTTTTATGAGTTGGATCATCTTTTGGACCTAATTGTAAATTCTCTTATATTTTAGACTTATATGCAAAATTTGTCTTTATTTGTAAGAGATCGAGATGGTCCACTGGACTAGACTGAAGTTGGATTAAATATGGCTTCATCTAGGACTAGAAGGATCATTTCAAACTGGATTAATCTGGGTCCTTCATCGTGATCGAAGGCAAATCGATCAAGGGATCAGATCTGAGCATTATGGACTGTCCAATAAAAGTACCAGATTCTGAGCCATCTATCCAAATCTAGAGAGATCCAATCCGTACATTCAGATTTGGACATTTGAGCCCTTCATTCAAATTCGACCGATCGTGATTATCCCTTTAGATGGATCAGATCCGTCCATTTGAAGTCAAATTGATTTCAACCATTGGATGCACAACCTTAATTGATTCATCAAAGCATCAAACCCTAGCTTACTTGGACGGCTGAGATTGAAAGGGGCTAAATGGATCGGACGGCTCATGGAAATAGCTTCAATAATCGCGCAGCTTCTTCCTCCTCCCAAATCGCGAGCACAGTTCTTCCTCCTCTCCATCACACGACGCCGGCGGCTCACCTCCACACCATCCGCCCAAAGCACCACCGGTCGTTCCCTTCCTCCACCAAGGCCAGCAGTGGCATTTGTAGGGGATCGGTATGGCCGGCTAGAGGGGGGTGAATATCCCTTTTCGTTGGATGCCGGTATTTGCTCGTCTACAAAACTAATTAGCACAAGCGGAAGACTAATAAAGACAAGCAAATAGAAATACAAGAAAACAAACGCTAACAAAGAATGTAACGTGGTTCACGGCTACGCCGCTAATCCACGGTCCCCGATTCGTCCTCGGTGAATCACTCCGCTTAACCAATCCACTAAATGGTCTCTCCTTTGCACCAAGCTAGGTGGAGGTAACCTTTACAATCAAGATCACTCTTCTTACAAATAGAATGGAGTAAAAGCGAGTAAGAAGAGTTTAGAGCTTGTGGGGCACTAGGAAGATTACTTAGAGCATAAGCATTAGCCTCTCAAAGGCTTACACCCTCCCTTTTTATAGAGAGGGCTGTTTTCTTCCCGTTGGCCGCCATCAGTCGACTGCCGCCCTTGGCAGTCGACTGCCGTCACTACAACGGCCTCCGAACACGTCGGATCCTGACCGTTGTAGTCCAACGGAACTCTTGGCAGTCGACTGATGGACCTCATCGCCGATCGATGCCTCTCGTAGTCGATCGCCCGATCGGCTTCTGACGGTTGGCTAAACCCTATTGACCCGCTGCGCCGCCGATGAGTCGATGATGGCGGATGATCATTGCCCATGTATGGCGATCAGCTGCCACAATCCTCGATCGTATACCGGTCGAACTCACTCGACTAGGCGATCGGCCCGCCATGACATAGCGGTCGGTGTGTCGAAAACCCATCCGACACTTGCCAAATGGCCAAGTTTCACCTAAGAGCTACCCTTCCCCGGGTTACAATCGCTCACTCTCATCTCTCGGAGTCCCTCGCCTTCGAAGTTCTCTTCGCTCACCACGCCCCTAAGGCGATCGAGCGCACGGCTCTGCAATACTCCTTCGCGTCTCTTGCCTCGAAGTCTACTTCCTCCGGCTTCACTCCAAGCTTCTCGTCCGGCGGTCCCTCGGATGCTCCAAGCGCACGGCTTCCGCAAAGCTATCCTTCACCGACTCAAGGCACGAGTCATGAGATGTGAAACTCGCCACGGCTCCATGTGCGAATTACTAAGTTCTGCACGACTTCAACGCACATATCACATCAACATATCAAACTAACTTAAACCCTTTGCCACACCATCAAAACCATATTACGGCAAGAGATTGCCCTAACAATCTCCCCCTTTTTGATGTGTGGCAATCCGTTTAAGTTAGGTAAAAACATTTGATATAAATTCTAAGGTAAGAAAGCATGTAAAGATAAACATGATATAACAACATGCAACTCCCCCTTAATCCATGAAACTCTCTATGCAAATTTTCTCCCCCTAAAATATATTTCTCCCCCCTAAAATAATTAACTTAAACATAATTATTTCTCCCCCTTTGACACCATCAAAAAGATTAACACTAAGTTATAAGCTCATGGCATCAAGTATAATGGAGGGAAAATACCAAAAACATGAATAAAATCTGAAATCAGAAAATTGCAGGCTGATTTTCAGGTGAGCAGTCGACTGCTATCAGTATGGCAGTCGACTGGCACAATTTATTCCGAAATTCTGATTTTCTGGGCGAATTTCAGAAATGCATTAAAAATTCCAGAAAATTCGAAAAATCATGAAATTTGAGGAACATATTTCTATTAAGTATATCTATCAAGGAAAAATAGTTTTTCATGAAAAATCATTATATTTTCCGAGATTTGCCAAAAATCCAAACACTTGAAAAACCACTAGTTTTTGAGCATGTTAGTATCCATTTTAGCACCTAGTCTTGCTTCGAGTTGTTCCAAAACATGAATACATAGATTTTAAATTAAGGAATTATTTTGAAAACATATGAAATATCCAACCATGATCTTTGGGCAATATGTCTATGAATTAAACATAAGCCTTCCCCATGATTGGTCTATTATTGCTATTTTGATGCTTTAAATGACCATCTAAATGCCATAGGCATTAGTGGACATTTGTATCATCCTAATATCTCACTCATGCTAAGTTTTCAATCAAGTTAGCCTATAGTGAGTGTGAGATGCATCCTAGGGGGTATTTGTATATACTTAACCAATATATTCATGCAATTCTATCATGGTTAAGTATCATCCTAACAATTAACATGATCATAATGACATATATGAATGAATTCTACATTATGATCATGAAATACATGTTTTCATTAAATTATAATCATGCATTAGGTATTATATGATGATAATAACCAAAGTGTCACCTAAAGCATGATTCAAACCTATTTCTCATGATAACATGCCAAATATCAAAATCATAAATCATGATTTAAAACATACATGGCAATTACATTAATCATCATGATTTAAGCATTATTACCTATTTATGGGCACGTTATCATCACCCAACACTATCTAAAAAATGTTGTCCCGTCATCCTAAGTCAACCAAAATATGATATAGGTTAGGACCATGTGGTTGACTACCCTAGGGTTATTCTAACCCTTAAGGATGGATTTTGGAACCCAAAATAAATTCTTTCCTATTGGGTTCACTAAATACTCCTTGGGGATCCATTTCCTAGCAATTACTTTCTTTTTATCTTGTCCCCTAGCTATTAGGCATTTATAGGCCTTTTCATTTTTCTTTTCTTTGTATCCTAGGCCTTTCTTGTTGAAACTAGCTCTTTGGCTCCCTAAGATCATGTTCAAAGTGTTGGAGCCAATAGTGAATTTTTCTAGGGCTTTTGTTAAATGATCTACCTTTTCCCTTAAGGCCCTATTTTTCTCTATACATGCATCACTAACATCTAATGGCACATAAAGGTCATGTGAGCATGCTTCATTTAAGCTAGAAGAAATATTATCATTTAAGCATGCATTTTCTAGTTTATTTTCTAGGTCCTTAATTTGATCTAGCATGCTTTTGTTTTTCTTCTTAGCTCTAAATAAATCTCTAGTTAAGCTAGAAACCATGGAAACTATTTTCTTAGGAGTTAGATTTGTTACCATAGTTTCCATGTCCTCTTCTTCTTCGGATGAGGAGGATGTAGAAGCTCCCCCTTCACTTGAGCTCTCTCCTCTTGAGCTTGATCCTTCATTTTCGGAGGAAGAGCAATCCAAGTCATCAAAGGCCATCAAGGCCAAATTGGTGACAAAGGCATTCTCCTCATCCGATGATGATGAGGAGGATGAGGATGGATCATCCCAAGTCCTTGCCTTGAGAGCTTTAGCCTTTCCCTTTTCCTTTGTCTTCTTCTCCTCTTCCTTCTTTTTCTTGCTCCCCTTTTTCTTCTTCTTTTCTTCTTTCTTTTTCCTCTCTTCCTTGCTCTTGTTTAAGAGAGGACAATTGTCCCTTATGTGCCCTTCTCCTTGGCAATTGTAGCATATGACCTTCCCCCTTGGTCTTCTATTCCTATCATTAGATTTATCAAATCTAAAATTCTTAAATGCACGTCTTACCCTTCTTACCATATAGGCTTCTTCGGTGCTATCCATGGAGGAGGAGGAAGATGCTTCGTCATCGGAGGAGGAGGTGATTTCCATCTTCTTCTTCCCCTTATTTGCCAACAATGCTACTCCTCTTGAAGGTTGAATTCTAGGCTCCTCTTGTATTCCCTCAAGCCTAGTTTCGTGGAGTTCCATTGTTGAGAAGAACTCCTCCAAGGTGCTCACTTCTAAATTCTTTGAGATATAGAATGAGTCCACCATGGAGCTCCACTTTGAGGACCGGGGAAAAGCATCTATGGCCTTCATTACCATATCCCGGTTTGATAGCTTCTCACCTACACTTGTTAGTCCATTTAAAATTTCTTTGAATCTAGAATGCAAAGAAATTACCTTTTCTCCCTTTTCTAATTTGATGTTGGATAGTTGGGAGCGGAGGAGATCTCTCCTTGCTAGCTTTGCCTCGGATGTGCCTTCATGAAGCTCAATTAGCTTCTCCCACATCTCCTTGGCGCTTAGGCATTCTCCTATTCGGTTGATTTCTTGTTGGGGGAGCACATTGAAGAGATGATGCTTGGCTTTTGAATTTGCAAGGTGCTCTTCCCTTTGCCTTTTGGTCCACCTAGATTTCTCTATTGGCTTCCCCTCTTCATCCCTAGGCAAAACGAAACCGGATTCCATTGTAATCATAATGTCAAAATCCGTTTCAAAAAATACCTCCATTCGCTTCTTCCACCAAGCGAATTCTCCTTCAAACTTCGGAGGATGGATGTTGGAGCCGGCCATTTTGAAAGTTGCTTGTTGTGGCGGTTAGTCCTCGACAAGCTTTCCTCGGCTCTGATACCACTTGTAGGGGATCGGTATGGCCGGCTAGAGGGGGGTGAATAGCCCTTTTCGTTGGATGCCGGTATTTGCTCGTCTACAAAACTAATTAGCGCAAGCGGAAGACTAATAAAGACAAGCAAATAGAAATACAAGAAAACAAACGCTAACAAAGAATGTAACGTGGTTCACGGCTACGCCGCTAATCCACGGTCCCCGATTCGTCCTCGGTGAATCACTCCGCTTAACCAATCCACTAAATGGTCTCTCCTTTGCACCAAGCTAGGTGGAGGTAACCTTTACAATCAAGATCACTCTTCTTACAAATAGAATGGAGTAAAAGCGAGTAAGAAGAGTTTAGAGCTTGTGGGGCACTAGGAAGATTACTTAGAGCATAAGCATTAGCCTCTCAAAGGCTTACACCCTCCCTTTTTATAGAGAGGGTTGTTTTCTTCCCGTTGGTCGCCATCGATCACGCTTGGCTTAGCGATCGCTATCACTACAACGGCCTCCGAACACGTCGGATCCCGACCGTTGTAGTCCAACGGAACTCTTGGCAGTCGACTGATGGACCTCATCAGTCGACTGCTGCCTCCGTAGTCGACTGCCCAGTCGGCTACGAACGGTTCTGTGGCCGAAACCCTATTGACCCGATCATTGCGCCGATCGATGGATCGGCGGCAATGATCGCCCATGTATGGCGATCAACCTGCGCCACAATCCGGATCGATCGTATACCGGTCGAACTCACTCGATTAGAGCGATCACCGCCATGACATGGCGGACCGGGTGTCGAAAAACCCATCCGACACTTAGCCAAATGGCCAAGTTTCACCTAAGAGCTACCCTTCCCCGGGTTACAATCGCTCACTCTCATCTCTCGGAGTCCCTCGCCTTCGAAGTTCTCTTCGTTCTCGGCCACGTCCCTCGGCAGCATCAGGCGCACGACTCTGCAATGCTCCTTCGCGTCTCTTGCCTCGAAGTCTACTTCCTCCGGCTTCACTCCAAGCTTCTCGTCCGGCGGTCCCTCGGATGCTCCAAGCGCACGGCTTCCGCAAAGCTATCCTTCACCGACTCAAGGCACGAGTCATGAGATGTGAAACTCGCCACAGCTCCATGTGCGAATTACTAAGTCCTGCATGACTTCAACGCACATATCACATCAACATATCAAACTAACTTAAACCCTTTGCCACACCATCAAAACCATATTACGGCAAGAGATTGCCCTAACAGCATTCCCTTTTTCCTTCTTCCAAAGCGCAACACATTCAAACTGCGGCGTTCTTCTTCCTCTCCATGCGCGACGACGGCGATTCCTCCATAGCAGAAAATCGGCGATTGTTTCGGCAGTAACCATCGGCGCTCCTTCCACTTTCCACCCATTCTGAAGCAAGCTTGATCGGCGGGGCACAAGTTCTGCACTTGGGCAGACGCAGCTTCACCGAGCATCTGCGTTCCTCCTTCAGCTTCACCAGTGTTCCACAGCAGCTTGGCGGTCGGAGCTGAGACAACCCAGTTGGACGGGATCCCAGAAGACTGGGGTTATCTTCTATTGGCACGATCGCGACAGTGCCTTCATCCAGTTTTGGGAGCCTTCAATTCCTAAATTCTAGTGGTAGA
Organism: Wurfbainia villosa; assembly: GCA_025175895.1. NCBI lineage: Eukaryota > Viridiplantae > Streptophyta > Magnoliopsida > Zingiberales > Zingiberaceae > Wurfbainia > Wurfbainia villosa. The sequence goes on along the minus strand of CM046000.1, from coordinate 25,674,206 downwards.
ACCCCATTTTCAGCATCGGTGAAGGCTTGTAGACGATCACAGATCCGATCCCTTCCACTGTCGCGACCGTGATTCATACTGCTCCGCTTTCCGCATTCATCCACTGGCTGTAGAGATTCGGCAACCCCGTATTCCATCGCCGGGTTGTGATCCGTGTCCATCCATTCCATCGAAGAAGTTGGGAGCTGTTCAGACTATCGTGGGTAACCGGAGAGGGTGGTTTCTTTCCGGGAGTTGTGGACGAGAGTTGGTTAATTTTTACTCTGTGGTTCATTTTTTGTTTTCATTTGTATTTGCACTTGTGTTTTCCTTCGTATTTGCACTTGTGTTTTTATTTGTGTTGTCACTGGTGTTCTTACATTGTGTTTACATTAGTGTTTTCAATTGTGTTTTCGCTAGTGTTTTTAATATGTGCTTTCACCAGTGGTTTTGAATTGTGTTTTTACTAGTGTTCGTAACCTGTGTTTTCACTAGTGTTTTTAACTTGTGTTTTAATATATGATTTACCTTGCATTTTATTCTGTATTCTAACTTGTGTTTTAACTCGAGTCATAGTTAGAGTTTTAATTGTGTTATGTTTAATTATGTTTAGTTTAGTTTCAGTTAATGTTTGACCAATGTACCATATAGTGATAGTGCGGTGCTTGGTTGAATTGCTTTAGTTGTTAGTTTAGTTTTCATTTACACTCGACCATGTGTCGTATAGTGACAATGCGGTGCTTGGTTGAATTGCTTACTTTTCTTGCATTTCATTTTCAGTTAATCTTTGACCACTGTGTCGTATAATGACAGTGCAGTGCTTGGTCGAATTATTTAAGTTTGTTAGTTTAGTGTTTAGTGACTGTTTGACCACTGTGCCTTATAGTGACAGTGTGGTGCGTGGTTGAATTGTTCACATTTGTTTCTTTGATCATTGTACCGTATAGTGACAGTGCGGTGCATGATCTTTTACTTTTGCATCTTAGGTTAGTTTCCAAAAGGTTTGATCATTGTATCATATAGTGACAGTGTGATGCATGGTTGAATTGCTTGGGTTTGTTAGTTTGGCTATTGGCTAACACTTAATCATTGTATCACATAGTGACAGTGCGGTGCTTGGTCGGATTGTTTGGACTTCTTATGTTTGCTTTTTGATTTTGCATTTTAATAGATTCAGAAAACCCCCAGTGTTTACTTCTGTTTAAAAATAAACATCTAGCCATTAGGTTCATTGGGAGATGATCCAAGTCAGTCCTATACTGCATTAGTGTAGTTAGGGGCTTCGGTAAATAATTTGGGAATGGTATTGCGACAATTAAAATCGTTCGATCAGTGGCACCTTACCTTATCGCGAAGTGGCGGCATAAAAAGTTATCCTTTTTGACTTTGTGTATTTGGTTGATGTTAGTAATATATGAGAGGTGTCCTAAGGCAATCGCCTTATGGTTGTACCATTTATTTGATAAATGAAGATTCACTATTTGAGTATACATATTTTCATGTATTTGATTGGATCTTAAACTCATTTATTGAATGTCCACAATATGATTCACAGCATGAGATAATTTGTGATTGGATCACAATTAGTGAGTATCTCTACATGTATAATTGTGATGTATTGGAATTATCCCTAGTCGATGAATTGATGCATTCGGACGTCATCGATTCTGTTGAGACTAGCATGAGATGTACTCTTTGGTTTATCCAAACAGTTGTTTCTCACTGGCTAAAGACATTGGGATATCCAAAGTTGATCGTGGATGCTAGTTATGGTAACTAATTCATTGGAGTGATCAACTGTAAGACTTCATATGGTTCTCTACATATATGGATATGTCAATGAAGTTCTTACTGCAGCTTAAGTGCGATGTTCCTTCGACTTGCGCTATTCAAGTTGTCTTGGCCATGGAGACTTATGCTTTGACATCTTAAGCAAGCATCTCCAAGGAGATGTGGACCCGGGATGATTGGGTATAAGTCGAAGTGTCCGAAGGTATTTGAATAGCCTACAAAGGATTCACCACTCCTTACGAGGAGATGTATACCCTTGGCCTCTCGTCGGATTGTTACTAAAGTCTTTGGCCAAAGCATTACATGTTTAGAGTAAGGTACTATTGGATACATGTGCAGTAACTAGAATCCGCAAGACTAGGAAATGATACTCGGGCTAGGTGTGACGTAGTCAGCCTAGTGGGGACTGACACTATAGACCATGTCCTGAACCAAGTGGGTATAAGATGAGTGAAGGGAACGGGACATGATTCATTGTAGCTGCTGAAGGGTTTCAGAAAAGGTTCTGAGATTAACCGTTGATTTTTCGATTAATTGGGGATCATGATGTACTACTAGGTGTCACTCATGATCGTTCTATAATTAATGATTAATTATAGATAGCCAACATAAATTGGGAACCTATTTGGTCACACGCACAACGAGCGTAATCCGAAGGATTTAAAACGAACTTGAGAATATGATTCTCAGATTAAGAGAGACTTGGTTTGGTTGAACCAAACAAAGACCGAGTATGAAATCATTTCAGTCACATCGAAAGCATGGATGGGCTTCTTATGAAGACATGATGGATGAACCAAATCGATTTGGTTCTAATCCAATGGTGTAAAATAAACCAAAGTGGTTTGGTTTGTTTTAAACAAATGAACCAAAGTTGGATCGGTTCATTTTAACTTAAAATAGACCAACGCAGTTTGGTTTATTTTAACTTATGTTATTGGAGCGGATTAACGGGTTTTGGTTATGAACCAATAACCATTAGGAGAATGTGTTCTCTATAAAAACATGACTTAAGGGTTTTGTGAAACCCTAATCATCAATCAAGAGTTGTTGCCCAACCCTAGGAGAGGAGCCCTTGCTCTTGCCGCCCAAGGTGTTGCCGCTCATCTCTTGTTCCGCCACCCAAGCTTGTTGCAACTCTTCCTCCTCACCGCTGGCCACCCATTAGCCACCGGAGACTCTTCTAACCATCCTCCCTTGGCCGCCGGCGACTAAGGAGCAACCGGCCATTGATTGGCCAGCCATCTTCTCCACCAACACAAGCTGTCCAGTTTTGGACAGCTTGTTTCTCTCTTCATAGAGAGGTCGCTTGGTCGGCATTTTGAGCTCCGAAAACAACCTACTTGCCGGGGATTGGATCTCCAACAATCCTCATAGGTGGACGACCAAGGTTTCGTCAATTGGTTGACGAAAACCGCTTCCGAGAAGCGAGTTTGTGGAGCTCATTTTTAGATTCGAATTTTGATTCGGATTGTGATCGTCTCTTGGATCACAACGTCTTCGACACGAGGCTAGTAACTCTTGCGAAGATGGGGCTAGTGGCTTTATGAAGCTATCCCGATGATACTCGACGTGGATACAAATAGAGGTGAGACTTGCAAGTGTCGCTCGGTTGGTGTCATTCCCGCTACATGTAATCCGTCAGGTATACCTAGTATAAGTTTCCTTTTATTGAAAAATTAATATCGATTATGTCTACACATGTTGTATCCTAGTATGCGTGTGGTGTGTGTATTGTAATAAATAGTTTATTACTAATTTTTTCTTCCATTGTGTGTATGTTTACGAAACGTGTTCGAACACAACACCCATGTCAGTGTTATGGGAACCCAACAGCGGTATCACAACCCGATTGTATTTCGACATAATCGTAAAATTGTTTTGCGATAATCATAATTGTATTTTTGGAAATATTCTACTTTTGGAAAGTTTAGAAGTATTTATGGAAATTTTAATTTGTAAAGAAATTCAAATTGGAAGTTTCCTAATATGATTAGGAAATTACAATTTAGGAAATTTGTTTCCTAAATTAGATTTGGCTTTCCTTAATTAACACTTTCCATAAATAAAATATGTGATTAGATTTGAAAATTTATTTCCTAATTTAATCATGATTTGATTTGAGAAATCAAATCTAAAACATATTTTATTTCTAAAATAGTTATGACAAATAAGGAAACTATTTGTACATGTTATAATTGTATGTCATGTAATTGCATTAGATACATATCATTATGTCATGTGTATCGTGACATGTAGATGTATGTCATGTGTGACATGCTATGTAGATAATAGTTATTTGCATGAAAAGATGATAAGACATTAAAACCCTTACACAATATTAAAGCCTACACCTTCCATTAATATGGTTAGAATTGGAGTTATGTTTCTTGTTTGGGTTGTTGGACTCACTCCAAGACCGGCTCGAACCTGAACTTGTTCAAATTATTGAAATAATTTAACACTAATATGATAAGAGTAAGAGGTCAATCATTAGTTTGGGTTGTTGGACTCACTCCAAGCCTGGCTAATTGGTTGAATGCGCTCTAACCATATTAAAACTATTTCGCAATTAATGGGTTGGCTCTAACTTGGAGCATCACTTCAAGGTCGATGTGAAGAGAGGTGAAGTTGGGTGTTATGCATATGATGCATACTTGTTAATGTGTTAACAACCCAATGTATGTGTGAACATTCAATTAGTTGATAGCACATTGTGATAGTTACATATACGTGATATGTAATTGGTATACTTGATACCTACCATCATAGCTAAGAATGGCTTGTTGGACTCACTCCAAGGTCGTTCTTATCTATGTTGGATATCAACCCATTCAGAGACGGACCTACGATCTCCTGAATTAATTTTGAGGGTTTTTTATTTCGAAAAATGAATGGAATTTTGTAAATGTATGTGGATTCATTTTAAATCATCTTTCTCATATATTCTCGATTTGTATTTCTAGGTTAATCGCTTGATCATAATGTCTTTGAATTTGCGCTCTATTTTGGATTCGAATAAATTGACTGGGGCGAACTTCTTGGACTGGCTTAGAAACTTGAGAATTGTTCTCAAGGCTGAAAAGTTTGCGTATGTCCTCGAAACACATCTACCCGCCCGTCCTAGTGATGACATAACTCCGGACCAATTGTTGTCCCATCAAAAACATGTAAATAATTCTGAACTAGTGAGTTGCATCATGCTAGCTATGATGGTACCCGAGCTGCGGAAGCAGCATGAGCATATGGATGCTCATACCATAGTCTTTCATCTTTATGAGTTATTTGATGAGCATGTGAGATCCGAAAGGTTTGAAGTCTTCAAGCTCCTCTTCACCTCTGAGATGAAAGAAGGTTCAACTGTGGTACTGCTCAACATGCTGAAGACTGTGGAGCCTTCTGTGAAGCATGAGCAAGGGACGGTGTTGTTAGCTGATTCCTCAAAGAAAAGTTATAGGAGGAAATCAAAGAAACAACACAAGGGAAAGAAGAAGGCAAAACCAGCTCAAAAGGGTACTTGCCATCGTTGTGGCAAGGAGGGTCATTGGCGAAGAAACTACAAGATTTATCTTGAGTCCCTGAAGAAGAATAAGGCATTTGATGCCCCATTTTTTTCAGATATCTTCGTTATTGATTTTCATTCTATTTCCTCAGACACTTTTGTATTGGATACTGGGTGTGGCTCACATATATGTAATGACATATATGGGCTAAGAAATAGAAGAAGACTCATCAAGGGAGAGTCAAATTTACGTGTTGTGAATGGAGCAAAGGTTGTTGCACTCGCCATCAGAATATATTTGTCGAAACTCCCTACAGGACTTGTCTTAGAACTGAACAATTGCTTTTATGTTCTTTCGTTGATAATGAACATTATTTCTATTTCTTATTTGAATAGAAATGAGTATCATTTAACTTTTAGTAACAATTATTGTTACATAACGTTGAATGGCGTTCTTTATGGGACTAGAACTTTTAGCAATAGTATTTATACATTAGACGTATCCAGTGACATTTTCAATATCGAAGTGAGTAACAAGCGTGCTCGAAAAGATAATCAATTAGACTCCTACATGTGGCATTGTCATCTTAGTCGCTATGTGAGCAAGAAATGCATGTCCGAATTACACCGATGTGGAATTTTGGAATCGTTTGAATTAGATTCATACGATACATGCGATCATGCTTAAAGGGCAAGATGACCAAGTTACCTTTTACTGGAAAAAGGTGAACCAGTGGATGAGTCGCTTGGTCTAATATATACTGATGTATGTGGATCTATGTCAACTCAAGCTCTAGGAGGTTATAACTACTTCATTACCTTCACCGATGATCACTGATGGTTTGGGTATGTGTTCTTGATGAAATACAAGTCTGAAGCCTTTGAAAGGTTCAAAGAATTCAGAAATAAAGTAGAGAAACAACTTGGCAAGAGTATTAAAAAACTTTGATCAGATAGAGATGGTGAATACTTGAGTCAAGAGTTTCTAGATTATCTAAGAGACAATGGTATATTATCTCAATGGACTCTGCCGTATACACCACATCTTAATGGTGTATCTGAGAGGCGAAACTGGACCTTGTTGGACATGGTCAAGTCAATGATGAATCACGCGAATCTTCCCGAGTTCTTTTGGGGCTATGCACTTCAGACAGTTGTTTACTTGTTAAACAAAGTCCTGACTAATGTAGTCTCTACTACTCCATATGAGATATGGGCTAGTAAGAAACCTCATTTATCTTACTTGAAGATATGGGGTTGTCCTGCTTATGTGAAGCGAAATGTGTTAGACAAATTGGACGGTAAGTCTGACAAGTGCCTATTTATTGGATACCCTAAGGAAACGAGGGGTTATCAATTTTATCATCCTGTGGAACAAAAGATGTTTGTTTCAAGGCATGCTGTGTTTCTAGAGAAAGAGTTTCTCTTATGAGAAAACAGTGGGAGTGTTGTTGAACTTGAGGAGGTTCAAGAGACTCCAATAGACATTAATAAGATATCTGGTCAAGCACCACAACCAATAACTCATAGTGATGAGCCTTCAGCTGAACCTATTGTGACACCACATCTTCATAGATCTAGTACAATATGCAACATTCTTGAGAGATATGGATTTCTCATAAGTGAATCGAATGACGTATTACTCATTGATGATGAGGAGTCTGCCTGTTATGAAGAAATTCTGAAAAGTTCATAAAGGAACAAATGGCTCGATGCCATGAAGTCGGAAATGGATTCCATGTATGAAAATCAAGTTTGGAACTTGGTTGACCCACCTGAAGGCATTAAGCCTATATGGTGCAAGTGGGTTTTCAAGAAGAAAATTGACATGGATGGTAATATGAATACCTATAAGGATAAATTAGTGGCGAAAGGCTATCGTCAAAAGCAAGGTGTTGATTATGACGAAACCTATTCTCCAGTTGCTATGCTTAAATCCATTCGGATGCTCCTGGCCATAGCGGCTCATTATGATTATTAGATATGACAGATGGATGTGAAAACGGCTTTCCTTAATGGAAACCTACTCGAGGACGTGTATATGATATAGCCTGAGGGTTTCACATCGGTTGATAAAACCAAGGTATGCAAACTTCGACGATCCATATATGGATTGAAGCAAGCATTCAGGAGATGGAATATCCGTTTTGATGAGGCAATCAAAAGGTTTGATTTCTCACAAAATTTGAATGAACCTTGTGTGTACAAGAAGGTTAGTGGGAGTGCAGTCGTGTTCCTAGTATTGTATGTCGATGACATATTACTTATAGGAAATGATGTTTCTATCTTACAGTCAGTTAAAATTTGGTTATCCAAGACATGCTCCATGAAAGACCTAGGAGAAGCAACCTACATCCTCTGGATTAAGATCTATAGGGATAGATCGAATAGGTTGCTTGGTCTTTCGTAGTCTACATATATAGACCAAGTGCTAAAGAAGTTTAACATGTCGGAATCCAAGAAAGGTTTCCTACCCATTAGGCATGGGATACACCTTTCGAAGTCTATGTGTCTGCGCACAGAAGATGAGAGGATTTGCATGAATAAGATTCTCTATGCATCCGCAATAGGATCTATCATGTATGCTATGTTATGTACAAGGCCCAAAGTATCGTATGCTCTGAGTGTCACGAGCAGATACCAGTTCGATCCTGGAATGGATCATTGGGTGGCTGTTAAGACAATCTTTAAGTACTTGAGAAGAACTAAGGATGTGTTCATAATATATGGAGTAGGTGATATGGTAATACGAGGGTATACGGATGCTAGCTTCCATACAAAAAAAGATGATTCCATGTCTCAGTCTGGTTACGTATTTACCTTAAATAGAGGTGCAATAAGTTGGAAAGGTTCCAAGAAAGATATTGTAGAGGATTCTACCACCGAGGTAGAATGCATTGCAGCTTCGGAAATAGTAAAGGAAGCGGTTTAAATTAAGAAGTTCATCTTTGAACTTGATGTGGTCTCATTAACGATCCAAATATGTGCTTCACCGCTATCATTTGATCATAGAGATCATAAGTAGGAAGGAAATACAAATCGAGAAGATTTCTACTGAAAGGAACATAGCGGACCCTTTAACTAAGGTCTTACCTCAAAATAAGTTTGAGGGTCATGTTAGAGCTTAAGGTATAGGATACCGTGACGATTAACATTAGGCCAAGTGGTAGTTTGTTAGTAATATATGAGAGGTATCCTAAGATAATCGTCTTATGATTGTACCATTTATTTAAAAAATGAAGATTCACTATTTGAGTATATATGTTTTCATGTATTTGATTGGATCTTAAACTCATTTATTGAATGTTCGCAATATGATTCACAATAAGAGAGAATTTGTGATTGGATCACAACTAGTGAGTATCTCTACATGTGTAATTGTAATATATTGGAATTATCCCTAGTCAATGAATTGATGCATTCGGACGCCATCGATTCTGTTGAGACTAGCACGAGGTTAATCTTTGGTTTATCCAAGAAGTTATTTCCCACTGGCTAGAGATATTGGGATGTTCGGAATTGATCGTGGATGCTAGTTATGGTAACTAGTTCATTGGAGTGATCAGCTATAAGACTTTATATAGTTCTATACATATATGGATATGTCAATGAAGTTCTTACTGCAGTTTAAGTGTGATGTTCCTTCGACTTGCGCTATTCAAGTCGTCTTGGTCATGGAGACTTATGCTTTGACATCTTAAGCAAGCATCTCCAAGGAGATGTGGACCCGAGATGATTGGGTATAAGTCGAAGTGTCCGAAGGTGTTTGAATAGCTTACAAGGGATTCACCACTCCTTGCGAGGAGATGTATACCCTTGGGCTCTCGTCGGATTGTTACTAAAGTCTTTGTCAAAGCATTACATGTTTAGAGTAAGGTACTCTTGGATTCATATGCAGTAACTAGAATTCGCAGGACGAGGAAATGATACTTAGGCTAGGTGTGACGTAGTCAGTCTAGTGGGGACTGACACTATAGACCTTGTTTTGAACCAAGTGGGTATAAGATGAGTGAAGGGAACGGGGCACGATTCATTGTAGCTGCTGAAGGATTTCAGAAATGTTTCTGGGATCAACCGTTGATTTTTCGGTTAATTGGGGATCATAATGTACTACTAGGTGTCACTCATGATCGTTCTATAATTAATGGTTAATTATAGATGATCAACATAAATCGGAAACCTATTTGGTCACATGCACAACGAGCGTAATCCGAAGGATTTAAAATGAGCTTGAGAATGAGATTCTCAGATCGAGAGAAACTAGGTTTGGTTAGACCAAACAAGGAGCGAGCATGAAATCGTTTCAGTCACAATGGAAGCATGGATGGGTCGAGTCTTATGAAGACATGATGGATGAACCAAATTAGTTTGGTTCTAATCCAATGGTGGAAAATAAACCAAAGTGGTTTGGTTTGTTTTAAACGAATGAACCAAAGTTGGTTCGGTTCGTTTTAACTTAAAAATAGACCAATGCGGTTTGGTTTATTTTAACTTAAGTTATTGGAGTGGGTTAATGGGTTTTGATTATGAACTAATAGTCATTATGAGAATGTGTTCTCTATAAAAACACGGCTTAAGGGTTTTGTGAAACCCTAATCATCAATCAAGAGTTGCCGCCCAACCCTAGGAGAGGAGCCCTTGCTCTTACCGCCCAAGGTGTTGCCGCCCATCTCTTGTGCTGCCGCCCAAGCTTGTTACAGCTCTTCCTCCTCACTGCCGGCCACCCACCAGCCACCGCGCGACTCCTCCAGCCATCCTCCCTTGGCCACAAACAACCAAGGAGCAACCGGCCATTGATTGGGCGGCCATTTTCTCCACCAACACAAGATGTCTTGTTTTGGACAGCTTATTTCTCTCTTCATAGAGAGGTCATTTAGTCGGCATTTTGCACTCCGACAATGACCTACTTGCCAGGGATTGGATCTCTGGCAATCCTCATAGGTGGAACATCAAGTTTTCGTCAATTGGTTGACGAAAATCGCTTCCGAGAAGCGAGTTCGTGGAGCTCATTTTTAGATCCGAATTTTGATTCGGATTGTGATCGTCTCTTGGTTCACAACGTCTTCGACACAAGGCTAATAACTCTTGCGAAGATGGGGCTCGTCTCTTTGTGAAGCTATCCTAATGATACTCGGCGTGGATACGGATAGCGGCAAGACTTGCAAGTGTCGCTCGGTTGATGTCATTCTCGCTACACGTGATCCGTCAGGTATACCTAGTATAAGTTTATTTTTATTGAAAAATTTGAAATATCGATTATGTCTACACATGTTGTATCCTAGCATGCGTGTGGTGTGTGTGGTGTAATAAATAGTTTATTACTAGTTTTTGCTTCCGCTGTGTGCATGTTTATGAAACATGTTCGAACACAACACCTATGTCGGTGCTATGGGAACCCAACAGTTGATTCGTCGCCATCAGTCGACTGATGCACTTTATCAGTCGACTGACATCAGTCGACTGCCAATATCCAACAGTCGACTACCAGCCTGGTCACTTCCCTACAATAAGAGGTTAGCACGAAATATGGTAAATATGACGATTCCTTACCGTCCGATCTCGACCTAGACCTTCCACTGGAAGTCTTAGTCGAATCGTCACCTACGGTCATCCTCGTACATAGGACACAACCTTACCATCTCTCTTCACACTTGTGCTTACCTCTTGTCCTTTATGACATGTCGCTTTGCTTCTGGTCTTCACCTGGGTTCTTCGACTCCCACGAAGTTTTCTCGGTGTCGCCCGACCACTACGATTTCCCGACTAGGGATTCTCCGAGTGTCGCTGACCTTCGGTTTAGTTTAACCATTTCCTGCACACTTAATTCAACAAGAGATAATAATATAATCTTAACTTTGGATCTTTTCCATAATCAAAATATAGGTACGATTATTTGGTGCCCTTGCACCAACATTTCCTGAGCCTAGTAAGGTAACAGAGGGCAATGATGCTCGGAGATAAGTATTATATTGGCAGAGTAGTTTATATAAATCCCGAGCAGTATATGTATTTTTCCGGGCCCAGTAGGGTGACAAAGGTCAATGATGCTCAGAGATAAGTATTGTATTGGCAGAGTAGTTTATTTAAATCTCGAGCAGTATATGTATTTCCCGAGCCACGTATGAGTTTTTGGTATTCTTTTTAAGTACGGTGAGAAGAGGAGATATGAGCACGGGAAGTAGTAGGAAGAGTTTGGGAATAGAAAATATGATTAATTTAAGATATTTTGGTATTTGTCGTTTATTTTATTTAATTAATGCTTGGTAGGAAGCTAGGAAGCACATAAGGAGATATTTTGAAAAGGAACGAGAAAGACAGTTACATCTAACAGCTTGGTAAGGGTATTAAAGTAAATTCACTTCGAGGAGAAGGAGGGATAAATCATCTATAAGAGGAGTAGAGAAGGAAGGAAGAAGGGGTAGTTGTTTCTTCACTATTTGGTATCTCAAAAATATTCTTCTCACTTCTTTTACATTTTGCATTTCTACTATCTTCATCCTATTGTTTCTGACTTGAGCATTGGAGGGGTTATACCGAGAAGTCGTTCCACCTCTAATACTCTCTTGTGAAGTAACAAATCCAACTCTCATTTTAAGGATCCAAGATAATTGAAGGAAGTTCTCACGAAGAGAGGAAAGGAATTGTTTATTATTTTATTTTTAACACTCTCTTGTTACGCATATAGCTGGGAGTTCTCAGATCGGACAAGATAGAGGGAGATCTTGACAGGTCGAAGAAAGTAAACACCATTAATTATTAATTTAAATTTTAAGTCTTTTAATTAGTAATTTAGTTTTCTTTACTAAAACATACGATAAATTGAAGCTTATTCCTCCCTAACCAAAGTAAAATTTTCTACATGAAATACTGAGGGCATATATCTGCTTTTTTTAAATAATCCAGGTATATACGTGTCATTAGATAGTTAGGCATACAAAATGATAAATACATTCCATTACATTACATGCTGAGCTTCTTTACTTCAAATAAGAAATGGCCTGCAGGTGCATCTGCTTCAAGGTTGAAGACATTCTTCAGGTTTCAACAGCCCAATTTTGTCTTCATCTTCGTCCATGTCCATTTTAGGAGCTTCCCTCCCCACCAAGTCCGCAGCCTTCGAGGCCTCTCTTTCCCAATCCATGTTGCGGATCACGTGGAGTACCGACACGGCGCACGCCGCTTGGGCTGCAAGAAGCCCAAGACTTAGACCGAGGAAGCCCATGTCCCACCGGAAGGCCAGCACCAACGCCACCGGCGCTCCAACCAAGTAGAAGGCGTACAGGTTGATGGCGGCGCCCACCGAGGTGCGGGCGCTGCCACGGAGCACGCCGCACCCTGTCGTCTGCGGGCAATTCGCCAGCTCGCACAACCCGATCACCGGAAGCACCACCTTGGTGAGCCGGAGAACCTCCTTGTCATCCGTGAAGACTCGCCCCCAAGCCTCCCTTCCCAGGGTGACCCATAGCAAGCTGACGCACGAACCTGCAAATGCGAGGCCGATGGCCACCGTCGCGGATGTCTGCGCTCCCCTCGGCCGGCCCGCACCGAGCTCGTTCCCAACACGAGCTGAGACCGACGTGCTCAGCGTGGTTGGGACCGTGTACATCAAGGACGTAGTCTGTATGACGATGGCGGCCGTGGCCAAGCTGACGTGAGGGTTACTAAGGTAGCCGGAGGCCACGGTCATGAGCTCGTACCACCACCACTCGAGGCAGACGGATAAACAGCTGGGCAATGCCAATCGGATCAGCGATGCCCACTCCGCCGACGATGGCTTCGTAGAAGAGCAGGGTACCGAAGTTGGGATCGGCATGTAAACAGAGGTCTCCTCTGTTACTGGAGCGCATGCAAAGCAAGCTAGGAGGAATAGGAGGGTGTTGAAGTTGGTAAGGCAGGTGGCTATGGCCACACCTGGCACGCCTATGGCGGAGCCGAGCAATGCGGTAATGGGGACGTGGAGGAAAACGGCGAGGGAGATGCACCACATGAGGGGGCAAGGCGTGCCCTTGCACCTAAAGTAGACGCGGAGGGGCTGCAAGAGGCTGTTGGCGAGGAGATCGGGGAGCGCGAAGCGGCAGTAAAGGGAGGCGACGCGGGCCACGTCGGGGTCTTGGCGGGCGACCTGCATGATCGGCTTGATATTGATCCACAGCCAGGCGATGGGAAGGGAGGCGAGGAGGAGCATGAGGATGATGCGGCGAAGGATGCGAGCCGCCATGGGAAGGTTGCGACACCCAAACGCCTGGCTGCACATGGGCTCCATGCCCATGGCGAGGCCGGTGAGCACGGAGTAGCCGGTGACATTGGTGAAGCCCACGGCCAGCGCGCCGCCTGCCAGCTCCAGACGGCCCAACCGGCCCATGCACATCACTGAGGTCATCCCTTTGATGTAGCTCACCAAGTTGATGACAGTGATGGGAAGACCTATCTCCTTCATTCTCTTCCACTCCTCGAACATCTGCAGCAAACACTTGAATTGAATTGAATCGGCAAAAGCAGTCAAAGAGGAGCATAGTTTTGATACCTCTGATACTGTCAGGTGCTCCTGGGTTTTGTCTCCTGGGACCATTTTATTAGCTTCTGTGGAGTGGAGTGGAGTGGAGTTACCGCTCTCAGATTGGAGGAACAAACGAGCGAGAGAACTTGGTGGAAACGACGGGAGGTAAGGGGATACATATAGGACATTGAACTGAAGTAGCTAGAGGTTGTTCCAAGAACTTCAAATTTTAAATGGAAGTTTGAGCAGATCTATTGTAACCTGAGCTGGATAACCACATCACTCGGTGTGGTGCCAGACCTCTATGCAATTGAGATCAATACAAAGTCACGACCAAGTACAATTTTAGTAGGTCCCTAGTAACTTACATAAATCAGGTCAGACACATCCGACTGTCCTCAAACTTAGAGCAGACGACCTCTTCCAATCCTTTCTCATTTATTAAGGTCTCCAAACCTTGTGCTCCTTGGACTTCCACATCATGGCATGCAGCTGGTTCACTCGTTTCACTGCTGTGAGATAGGAATTATGGGGACTTTGAATTCCTGTCAGAATGCGATTACTTAGAACCTTGAACTTCCAGTTAAATCTTTAGAGAAATGTATCCAACAAGGGAGATTATGTATGGCATTTTAACCTGACAAAGCGCTAGCTTGAACACTATTACAGATGCTTTAAATAAACTAGGGTCAGGTTGTTAAGTGTATTATCAGGGAGGAAGATGAATAATTGTAATCAAATGATGAAACATGTCTGATAGCAACGCAATAACAGCAAGTGCACAACAACTGAAGGTGCTGTAGTTCACTGTGATGCTATCATGGGTAATCATCAAATGTCTGCTTGCCTTCCTCTGTCGTTTAATGGGAATTTAAGTTCAAACTTTACATGCGTGTAAGGACGTCAAGCCCTCTGTTCTGGAAACTGAACTTGTGAAACAGAGGAGACGGTTTTGCCCAGTTTTTATCTAGATATCACGGTGTAAAAAGTACAAATCTGTATTAGTTATAGGATTCAGAGCTTAGTTGCTTAAATAATGTTTGCAACTATGTGAAAGAATGCATGGCCCTCGTTTGCTTTTGGTTAGGATATGTTCATGCGCAGGGAGACCCACAAGGACCACAAAGTACAAACGTGTGGTATGGGCAAAGAAGAGGATTAAGCTTTGCGTCCAACGACGATCATGATCAGCAAATGCGGGGACGACACATGAATCGCTTCTCGATGGAATTTCAATTCTCCATCAGCCTTTGACCCCGTTTGGGTAACTCACACGTTGTGTTCAAAATGAGTCATTATTATATGGAGATAGTTAGTTGAATGGAAGACGATTGCTTAAAAGCAGGTTGTTCTCTTTCCATGGCGCTTTCAGTGGAACAGCTGAATCTTCGAAACACCATAGTTTTCTCTTTTTACAGAGAGGTGGGTAGTGGTTGCGTGGCAATGGAGAGGCTGTACCGGTTGCCTAGCCTAATTGAACAAACAAGTTGTTCCCGACTCCCTCGTCCTCGTGGTGGTCCTGAAGCAAAGCCTAACTCCGTGGAACATCAGCGCACCGGGTCACGTTAGGGTGCCTGGCTTGATTTAATGTGGTTTGGGGGAGTAACACGGGATGGGCATGGGCAACTGCTACGAGCCCGTGCGGTGCGAGGGAAGCCTGCCAGAGGGAGAAATTGCACGCTGCTATGGTTGCTGTTGCTATCGCTGCCAGGTAATTATATTGCAAAAAGATGATCTGCTGCTGCTGCTGCTGGTTACTGCACAGCTGCGTTGTGGACATACGCAGCACTGCTTGGGGCCAGAACGCACGTGGTGATTGTGTTGTGATGGATTTGATGGATCAAAGTTGGTTTTACTTTTTTGCTTTAGGAGAAAAGCACCGCAGAACTGTTGCCTGGCTGGTTGGAGGACTTCTGCTGCTAGCTTACAGTGGCTAGCTAGTTGACTCCAAAGTAATTGACACAACTTAGACTTAGACTTAGACGTTGGTGATCTATGTTCAACGAGGCTGTACTAATTGGAAGCTCAACTAGAGGTTGTGGCTACGATACAAACACACGATAACCAAAGCAAAAGGAGAGCAAGACTAAGCGTTATTATGGGTGCGGATGGAGGTATATGACAATACCAATGTGGCTCATGTACTATGAAAACAATGGTCAGAGAGGAAGAGGAAGAGAAGAGTTTGTAGGTTGTAGCTTTGAGTGTTGTCACTGAAGATGATGACTACAACGGTGGTGTCGATGGATGACAACGTGTTAAAATAAGAGATGAGAAATGCAAGAGTGGTGCATCAATGTAGGACGTGGCTTTTGGCTTTGTCAAAAGTGTGATGGCATGCGCCAATACAAGTAGACAATGGCATGCAAGAAATATATATGGGAGATAAGAGAGGGAGAGAGTCCAAAGGCAAAGAGGATTCATAAATAAGGACTCGAATCATTAAGGTTATATTTAATTTCTGTCATTCGAAATTTTTACAATTTTATAATATTACTTGATACGATCACTCTTTGCCCCTTTTGGTCAAGTTTTCGACAAAGAGTGAGTTTTCACGGTTGCAACAGTAATTTCTGTCTAAAATAATATGAATCAGACCATCGTCGATGATCCGACTACGGTCCTTTGATACTTAAGTCAAATAAGTGAAGAAGAAGATGAAATTGATGAAAAAGTATTTAGTAGCAAAAATGTGAAAGAATGCATCTTATCTCAACCTACCTCTTTATAGTAACTCCAATGTTTCTTCTCCCCACGATCGTGCCTCCGTTATGCCCTTTGTATGGCTATTAGGGGACACCTTCTGTAGGGAATCTCCACCTGCTATGTCACGTATTCAAAAGCCATCATTAGGAGAGACCATTAGGGGACCAAAGATAATAGATATGGGAATGAATCTTCTCCGTGGTCCCTGGGCTTTCGACTCTTCATTCTCCTAACTTCTAAGTTCCCTACTTCTTCACCTCTTTCAACTTCCCGAGTCACTCCACTCCTGGCTTGTTCCACTTTCGACTTCCTGAGTCGATCTGCTCTTGACTCGCTCCCCTTCCAACTTCTCGAGTCATTCTGCTCCCAACTCGCTCCTCTTCCACTTTTCGAGTTACTCTGCTCTTGATCTTTATGAGCCCCATGTACTGATATATGTTGGATCGAGAGAATCGCTAGAGGGGGTGAATAGCAATCATAAAACTTTTCTTTTCGTCGATTAAAATAAAATACGCAGCGGAAAACTAAAACTCAAAACACAAGTATTTATTACTTGGTTCACAACCCACCGACTGCTAATCCAAGGCTCTGTAATCTTTGATCGCTTCCGAAGGGCAAAACACTAAAAATCTCTTCCTCATTGGAGGTAAGAGATAACCGAATACAATGATGTAGAGGAAGAGGTAACAACCTTACCTCTCCTCTTTGCAAATAATAATTAAGAAGTAAAAGATGTTGGATCGAAAAGCATCGCTAGAGGGGGGGTGAATAGCGTGTGTAAAACTTTCTTTCGTTCGTTCGATAAGAGCAATCACAGCGGAAAAATAAATAACACAATTTATTTTTACTTGGTTCACATCCCACCGGCTGTTAATCCAAGGCCCCGTGATCCTTGACTCGTACGAAGGGGCAATCAACTATAAAGTCTCCTCCTCGTTGGAGGTAGGAGACAACTGTAAAATACCACAGAAAAAAAAATAAAGGTTGGACTGTAATTAATACCCAATCTAGGTATTGATTAAAGGGGTTAATCAAACCTAGGTTTGGTCTTATAGGGTAAGAACCCAATAAGAATTTTAAGCCCAACCCGCTAAATCCATCCGACCCGTTAATCCTTTAACGCCGTTGTTTCTCCTCTTCCGTTCTTCGCTGACTCCACCGTCAGCATTTCTTTCCGCGCGAGCATTTCTCGCACGCTGTGATTTACGTTTGTCGCCGACTCCGCCGCCAGCGCTGTCTCTCCCGAGCGACTCTCTTTCTTTTCTCCTCCATCGCACACGACTCCTCTTCCTCCTCACTGTGCAGTTCTTCTCTTCCCTTCTGAAATGCTCGACTGCCAAGCAATCTTGCTTCTCATCTGCTCCGAGGTTGGCCTACGGTGGACCAGTGGGTGAGCCGGCTGGAATGAAGGAGGCCAACGTTTAGCTTGTTGGGAGTTTCAGTCGAAGGAAGGAATACCAGGCAGCACCGCCGGTGGATTCGGGCGAGAGTTCACCTCGAACAGGGAATCAATAGCAACATCGTTGTTGTCACCGTTGCCCCAATTGCTACAGTAATTAGGTAAGAACTTGCTTTTGTCTTACCTTGGACCAGATTTAGGGCTACGGTGCATCTTCCTTACGTTGAGCTTGATCTGTTTTGGGCAGGAGTTGGTGTCGGCAAACAAGGGATAGGGGAAAAGGGGGCTACCGGTTGTTGAGGATTGGCTGCCGATGAAGTTGAATTTAGCTATACTCTCTGTTGCTTTCCTCTTCTCTGCTATTCAGCACAGTTATTTTGGATTGATGTTGTTGTTCTTATGTTGTCTACCGATGAGAGGGGGGGGGGTTCTGTGTTGTGCGGTCGGTGTTGGAATTTTGGCCGAATGGGATTGTGTGGGGAGGAACTGATGAGTGTTGGTTTTAATGAAGTGTGTCAATAGTTAGATCCCTAAATTGGTGTGGCTGTGATGGGTTGTGATTGGAGTCGACCGACTGTGAACGGTCCGATGGGTGTCAGTGTGGCTGTGAATAAGAGGAGAAAACTCATTTGGGCTATTCCGATGAATAGAACAGGCTGGGATGGCTGTGTATGAGTTGTGATGTTGTGGAGTTAGCTGTGAGAGCTATGGGTGTCCTGTGTGAGCGAGCTATAAATGGATGTGCAACTGTGAGCAAGGAATTGTCGGTTGTGCGACCGTGAATACGACTGTTTTTGGGCCACGAAGGGGCTGTAAATGGTTGGTTTCGGGTTTTGCTCAGCTAAGTGAGAAAGGGGCGAGTGGAATGAGGTGTGTCAATTAGGGTGGTTAGACCCCTGGTTGGGCATAATTATGGGTTGTTACGCACCGTTTCAAGTTGAGTAATTAGGGACTTGGTTGAGATTAGTCAGGTCTTGAAAGTAGTGCGAAATGTCGACTATCGATCGAGCTGTGT
The DNA here is from genome assembly GCA_025175895.1 of Wurfbainia villosa. NCBI lineage: Eukaryota > Viridiplantae > Streptophyta > Magnoliopsida > Zingiberales > Zingiberaceae > Wurfbainia > Wurfbainia villosa. The sequence continues at coordinate 25,655,317 of CM046000.1, read as the reverse complement.
GATGATCCGATCTCGACTACAAAATGAAAGTTATAACACGTATTCGATAAGGGATGTGGATATAGGGAAATACGTAGGAGTTAATTCGTATTTTGTTGTATACTTGCACTAAATTGGAATTGATGATATTTGCAGGACATGGATACGAGACAGGTCCGTGGGCGTGAGGACTCTAGTACTACGAGCATTTACAGCAGGTGGGTAATTTTCTACCCTGGTCAGGTAGATGTAATGACATTCAGATTTAGTCATAGATATGAGCATGTTAGGTGTTCATATTATCTTGATTCTGCTTTTATTTATCCTATGCTTGATACTTATCGTTGGCTATATATATGCTCAATTGTTGATATCACATTTTCTTTTATTATGATTTAGGAGTTACGGATGTGATGTAAATAGGTCTAAATGTTTAGTAGGGTGTAATTGTTAGAGTACGGATGATGACCCAATTTGTAAATTGGCAAAAAATGTCATCCGTGGGTAGGTAATGCCCTAAGTGTAGGAGGTATTCCAATACTCGTATGTTGCATACTTATTTACCAACCATGTGTTGTGTAAATGGGCAGGTGAGTCGTGAATAGTGTGTCGCTATGGACTGGTGGTCCTAGTTTGCCATGATCAGCTGAGTATTGTTGGTGCAACAATGCTCCAAGCATTTATATGTTTTGATGTTTGGCTAATCATCTAAGTTAGGCAATATCTTGTGATCTAATTAAGCATGTGTTTAAGTGACAGGGAAATCCAAGGATGAAGACTTGGTAAAAGGAAGTCCAAGTATGATCTTGGCAAAGGAAGTCCAAGGGATGGACTTGGCGGCATAAGACCAAGCTTGTAGCCTTGGCAGCATAAAGTCCAAGTGAACCTTGGCAAAGGATGTTGGGTTTCCAGCACCGCGGCGTGTGTGTGTTCGATCATGTTTCGTAAACATGAGCACAGCGGAAGCAATTAAAAATAATAAATCTATATTTATTACAACACACACAACACACGCATGCATATTACAACAAGTGTAGACATAACCGTAAATTAAATTTGCAATAAAAGAAATTTATCTACGTTATACCTTTCGTATGACGTGTAGCGGGAACGGCATCAACCGGAACGATCCTCGTAAGAATCGTCTCTATCCGTATCCACGCCGAGCTCCTCGGGATGACTTCGATAAGTCATGAGCTTCGTCTTCGTACGGGTTACTAGCCTCGTGTTGAAGACGACGTGATCGAGAGATGATCACGATCCGAATCCAAATTCGGATCCTAAAATGAGTTCTCAAAACTCGCTTCTCCGGAGAGGTATTCGTCAACCGTTTGACGAATCGCCGTCCCCACCTCAGAGGATTACGGAGATCAAATCCCGGTAAGTTAGCGCTGTCGGAGCACTAACCGTCGTCCAAGCGGCGCTCCGACAACAAAGAAACAAGCTGTCAGAAAACTGGACAGCTTTTGGTGGAGAATAGAGGCGGCTAAGGAAAGATGGAAGCTCACCTTATCACGAACCCAAAGGAGATCGCGGAGGGTCGCCGGAGGTTCTCGGCTGAAGCTTGGGCGCCCGGCAAAGACTTGGCGGCAGCACAACTCAAGGGGCGGCCTTTAGGGTTGGCCAATTAACTCCAAGGTGGAGGTGGGGCGCCTCAAGGGGGCTAGGGTTTTGGATTAGGGCTTAATTATCCCTTAAGCCCTCTTTTATAGAGAACTACTTCTCTTAATGGTTATTGGATCATAACCATTAGGCCCGTTAACCGCTCCATTAGGATAAGTTAAAATAAACCAAACCATGATGGTTTATTTTAAGTTAAAACGAACCGAACCAACTTTTGGTTCATTCGTTTAAAATAAACCAAACCCTTTGGTTTATTCTCATCCATTGGATTAGAACCAAACCATTTTGGTCCATCCATTATGTCTTCATAAGACACGACCCATCCACGCTTCCATTGCGACTGAAACAATTTCATGCTCGCTTTATGTTTGGTCCAACCAAACATAGTTTCTCTCGGTCTGAGAATCCCATTCTCAAGCTCGTTTTAAATCCTTTGGATTACACTCGTTGTGCGTGTGACCAAATAGGTTCTCGGTTTATGTTGGTCGTCTATAATTAACCATTAATTATAGAGCGATCATGAGTGGCACCTAGTAGTACATCATGATCCCCAATTAACCGAAAAGATCAACGGTTGATCCAGAACTATTTCTGAAACCCTTCAGTAGCTCGAATGAATCGTGCCCCATTCCCTTCACTCATCTTATACCCACTTGGTTCAGGACATGGTCTATTGTGTGAGTCCCCACTAGGCTGACTACGTCACACCTAGCCCAAGTATTATTTCCTCGTCCTCTACAGTTCTAATTACTCCACATGTATCGAAGAGTACCTTACTCTAAACATGTAATGCTTTGGCCAAAGACTTTAGTAACAATCCGACGAGAGGCCATGGGTATACATCTCCTCGCAAGGAGTGGTGAATCCTTTATAGGCTATTCAAACACCTTCGATCACTTCGACTTATACCCAATCATCCCGGGTCCACATCTCCTTAAAGATGTTTGCTTAAGATGTCAAAGCATAAGTCTCCATGATCAAGATGACTTGAATACCGCAAGTCAAAGGAACATCGCACTTAAGCCACAGTAAGAACTTCATTGACATATCTATATATGCAGAGAACCATATGAAGTCTTACGGTGGTCACTCGATGAACTAGTTACCATCTAGCATCCACGATTAACTCGGACATCACAATGTCTCGGCCGGTGAGAATCGGTGCTTGGATACACCAAGGAGTATACCTCGTGCTAGTCTCGGCGAATTGATGGTGTCGAATCCATCGATTCATCGACTAGGATAATTAGATACATCACAATTACACATGTAGAGATACTCACTAGTTGTGATCAATCACAAATTCTCTCATCTTTGTAAATCGTATCGTGGACATTCGATAAATGAGTTTAAGATCCAATCAAATACATGAAACATGTATACTCAAATAGTGAATCTTCATTTATCATATAAATGGTTCATACATAAGGCGATTGCCTTAGGACATCTCTCATATATTACTAACAGACTCCCACTTGGCCTAATGCCAATCGCTACGGTATCCAATACCATATGCTCTAACATGACCCTCAAACTTACTTTGAGGTAATGCTTTAGTCAAAGGATCCGCTAAGTTCCTTTCAGTGGGAATTTTCTCGATTTGTATTTCGTTCCTACTGATGATCTCTCTGATAAGATGATAGCGGCGAAGCACATGTTTGGATCATTGATGAGACCACATCAAGTTCAGAGATGAACTTCTTGATCCAAACCGCTTCCTCTTTGCTTAGCGCAATGTATTACGCCTTAGTGGCGAGAATCGCTATAGTGTCAAGCTTGGAACCTTTCCAACTTATTGCGCCTCCATTCGGTGAATACATACCCGGTGAGACATGGAATCATCCTTATGCATGCTAGATCCGGCATCCGTATACCACGTATCACCATGTACCCTTCTCCGTATATTAGGAACACATCCTTAGTTCTTCTCAAGTACTTAAGGATCGTCTTAATGACCCCAATGATCCATTCCTGGATCAGACTGGTATCTACTCGTGACACTTACAGCATACGATACATCAGGCCTCGTACATAACATAGCATACATGATAGATCCTATTGCGGATGCATAGGGAATCTTACTCATGCAAATCCTCTCGTCTTACGTGTGCGCGGACACATAGACTTGAAGGTGTACCCCATGCACGATGGGTAGGAAACTTTCTTGGATTCCGACATGCTAAACCTCTTTAGCACTCGGTCTATATATGTAGACTGCGAAAGACCAAGCAACCGTTTCGATCTATCTCTATAGATCTTAATCCCGAGGATGTAGGTTGCTTCTCCCAGGTCTTTCATGGAGAATGTCTTGGATAACCAAACCTTCAGCTTATAAGATTGAAACATCATTTCCTATAAGTAGTATGTCATCGACATACAATACTAGGAATACGACTGCACTCCCACTAACCTTCTTGTACACACAAGGTTCGTCTGGATTTTGTGAGAAATCAAACCTTTTGATTGTCTCATCAAAGCGGATATTCCGACTCTGGATGCTTGCTTGATCCATAAATGGATATCGCAATTTGCATACCTTGGTTTTATCAGCGATGTGAAACCCTCAGGTGTATCATATACACGTCCTCGGCGGAGTTTCCATTAAGGAAAGCTGTTTTCACATCCATCGCCATATCTCATAATCATAATGAGCGCTATGGCGGGAGCATCCGAATGGATTTAAGCATAGCTACGAGCGAATAGGTTTCGTCATAATCAACACCTTGTTTTTGGCGATATCCTTCGCCACCAATCTAGCCTTATAGGTAATCACATTACCATCCATGTCGGTTTTCTTCTTGAAAACCTGCACCTCTATAGGCTTTATGCCTTCAGTGGGTCAACCAAGTTCCAAACTTGGTTTTCATACATGGAATCCATTTCCGACTTCATGGCACCAAGCCACTTATCCCTTCTCAACTTGTCAAAGACTTCTTCATAATCGTAGGCTCTCATCATCAATGAGTAACACGTCGCTCGATTCACTTACGAGAAATCCATATCTCTCAGAATATCATGCGTGTTCTACAGATCTACGAAGATGTGGTGTTACAATAGGTCCAAATTGATTGCTCATCACTATGAGTTGCTCACCGTCAGGCTTCACCGTATCTCATCAATGTCTATTTGAGTCTCTCGAGCCTCCTCAAGCTCGACGACACTCCCACTGATTTCTTGCAAGAGAAACTCTTTCTCTAGAAACACAGCATGCCTTGAAACAAACACCTTTTGTTCCACAGGATGATAGAATTGGTAACCCCTTGTTTCCTTAGGGTATCCAACAAATAGACATTTATCAGACTTAGCATCCAATTTGTCTGATACAGTCCGCTTCACATAAGCAGGACAACCCCATATCTTCAAGTAAGATACATGAGGTTTCTTACCATTCCATATCTCATATGGAGTAGTTGAGACTACCTTGGTAGGCATTCTGTTTAACAAGTAAACAGCTGTCTGAAGTGCATAGCCCCAAAAGGACTTGGGAAGAGTCGCATGATTCATCATTGACCTAACCATGTCCAACAAGGTCCGGTTACGCCTCTCAGATACACCATTATGCTGTGGTGTATATGGCGGAGTCCATTGAGACAATATACCATTGTCTCTTAGATAATCAAGAAACTCTTGACTTAAGTATTCACCACCTCGATCCGATCGAAGTATTTTAATACTCTTGTCATGTTGTTTCTCTACTTCATTTCTGAATTCTTTGAACCTTTCAAAGGCTTCAGACTTGTGTTTCATCAAGAACACATACCCAAACCGTGAGTGATCATCGGTGAAGGTAATGAAGTAGCTATAGCCTCCTAATGCTTGAGTTGACATAGGTCCACATACATCAGTAGTTATTAGACTTAGTAACTCTCCCACTCGTTCACCTTTTCCAGTAAAAGGTAACTTAGTCATCTTGCCTTTTAAGCATGATTCGCATGTATCATATGAATCCAATTCAAACGATTCCAGAATTCCACATCGGTGTAATTCGGACATGCGTTTCTTGCTTATATGGCCAAGACGACAATGCCACATATAGGAGTCTATTTGATTATCCTTTCGAGCACGCGTGTTGCTCGCTTCGATATTGAAAATGTCACTGGATACGTCCAACGTATAAACATGTCATTGCTTAAAGTTCCATTCCCATAAAGAACTCCATTCAAAGTTATGTAACAACAATTGTTACTAAAAGTCAAATGGTACCCATTTCTATTTAAACACGAAATAGAAATGAGGTTCTTTATCAACGAAGGAACATAAAAGCAATTGTCCATTTCTAAGACAAGTCCTACAGGGAGTTCCAACAAATACGTTCCGATGGCGAGTGCAAAGAACCTTTGCTCCATTCCCAACACGTAAATTTGACTCTCCTCGACGAGTCTTCTTCTATTCCTTAGCCCATGTATGTCATTACATATATGTGAGCCACACCCAAAGATCCAATACCCAAGTGTCCGAGGAAATAGAATGACAATCAATAAAGAAGATTTGAAGAAGATGGGGCATCCGATGCCTTATCCTTCTTCACGGACTCAAGATAAATCTTGCACTTTCTTCAAGAATGACTCTCCTTGCCATAATGATGGCAAGTTTCCTTTGTGCTAGTTCTACCTTCTTAGCCCTTCTCTTCTTTCCTTCTCACTGTTCCTTTGACTTCTCTTAGAACCTTTCTTCGAGGAATCAACTAACAAAGACCGCCCCCTCGCCATGCTTCTCAAGACTCCGCCTTCAAAGATATTGAGCAGATCACAGATGAACCTCCTAGCATCTCAGAGGTGAAGAGGAGCTTTGAGACTCAACCTTCAATCTCACTTGCTCATCAACCAACTCACAAAGATGAAGGACTACGATATGAGCATCCATATGCTCATGCTTCTTTCGTAGCTTGGGTTCCATCGCGGCTAGCATGATGCAACTCATTTGTTCAGAATCACTTACATGTTTCTGATAGGCCAACAATTGGTCCAGAGTTGCATTGTCACTAGGATGGGCGGGAAGAGGCGCTTCGAGGACATACGCAAGCTTTTCCACCTTGAGAACAATTCTCAAGTTTCTAAGCTAGTCCAAGAAGTTCGGCCCAGTCAATTTATTTGAATCCAAAATGGAACGCAAATTCAAACACATCATGATCAATATATTAACTTAGAAATACAAAACGAGCATATATGAGAAAGATGATTTTAAAATGCATCAATATACATTTATAAATCCCATTCATTTTTTGAATTTCAAAAACCCCAAAATCACTTCGGGAGATTATAGGTCCATCTCCGAATGGGCTGATATCCGTCATAGTCATGAACAACCTTGGAGAGAGTCCAACAAGCCATTCATAACTACGACGGTAGGTATCATCTATACCGATTGCATATCCCATATATGCAACTATCACAATGTGCTATCAACTAATTGAATGTTCACACATACATCGGGTTATTAACACATTAACAAGTATGCATCATATGCATAGCACCCAACTTCACCTCCCTTTACATCGACCTTGGAGAGAGTCCAACAAGCCGATGCTCCAGGTTAAAGCCAACCCATTAATCAGGACATAGTTTTAATATGGTTAGAGCGCATTCAACCAATTAGCCCAGCTTGGAGAGAGTCCAACAACCAAAGCTAACGATTGACCTCTGACTCTTACAATATTAGTATTAAACTATTCCATGGTTTGAACATATTCAGGTTCGAGCCGGGCTTGGAGAGAGTCCAACAACCCAAACAAGAAACAGAACTCTGGTTCTAACCATATTAATGGAAGGTGTAGGCTTTAATATTGATTAAGGGTTTTTATGTCTCATCCTCTTTGCATGCAAATAACTATTATCTACATGGCATGGCATACATGACATACATCTACATGTCACGACACGCATGGCATAATGTTATGCATCTAATGCAATTACATGGCATACAATTATGTCATGTATATAATTTCCTTATATGTCATAACTATTTATGAAAATAAAATATGTTTAAGATTTGATTCTCCAAATCAAATCATAATTAAATTAGGAAACAAATTTCCAAATCTAATCACATATTTTATTCATGGAATTATTTGATTAAGGAAAATCTATTTAGGAAACCAATTTCCTAAATCATTAAAACTACTTATGGAAATAAAATATTTTAAGATTTGATTTCCCAAATCAAATCATGATTAAATTAGGAAACTAATTTCCAGAATCTAATCAAATATTTTATTTATGGAAAATATCAATTTCCATAAATACTTCCAACTTTCCAAAAGTGGAAGATTTCCATAAATACTTCTAGACTTTCCAAAATTGAAAAATTTCCATAAATACTTCTAAATTTCCAAAATTTAGAAAATTTCCAGAAATACATTATGACTATTGCAAAACCATTTTTACGATTATGTCGAAACACAACCTGGGCTCTGATACCACTGTTGGGTTTCCGGCACCGCGGCGTGTGTGTGTTCGATCATATTTCGTAAACATGAGCACAGCGGAAGCAATTAAAAATAATAAATCTATATTTATTACAACACACACAACACACGCATGCATATTACAACAAGTGTAGACATAACCGTAAATTAAATTTGCAATAAAAGAAATTTATCTACGTTATACCTTTCGTATGACGTGTAGCGGGAACGGCATCAACCGGAACGATCCTCGTAAGAATCGTCTCTATCCGTATCCACGCCGAGCTCCTCGGGATGACTTCGCTAAGTCACGAGCTTCGTCTTCATATGGGTTACTAGCCTTGTGTTGAAGACGACGTGATCGAGAGATGATCACGATCCGAATCCAAATTCGGATCCTAAAACGAGTTCTCAAAACTCGCTTCTCCGGAGAGGTATTCGTCAACCGTTTGACGAATCCTTCGTCCCCCACCTCAGAGGATTACCGGAGATCAAATCCCCGGTAAGTTAGCCGCTGTCGGAGCACTAACCGTCGTCCAAACGACGCTCCGACAACAAAGAAACAAGCTGTCCAGAAAAACTGGACAGCTTTTGGTGGAGGAATAGAGGCCGGCTAAGGAAAGATGGAAGCTCACCTTATCACCGAACCCAAAGGAGATCGCCGGAGGGCCGCCGGAGGTTCTCCGGCTGAAGCTTGGACGCCGGCAAAGACTTGGACGACAGCACACAAGCTGGGCGGCGGCAGCTTTAGGGTTGGCGCCAATTAACTCCAAGGTGGAGGTAGGCGGCAACTCAAGGGGGGCTAGGGTTTTGATTAGGGCTTAATTATCCCTTAAGCCCTCTTTTATAGAGAACTACTTCTCTTAATGGTTATTGGATCATAACCATTAGGCCCGTTAACCCGCTCCATTAGGATAAGTTAAAATAAACCAAACCATGATGGTTTATTTTAAGTTAAAACGAACCGAACCAACTTTTGGTTCATTCGTTTAAAATAAACCAAACCCTTTGGTTTATTATAATCCATTGGATTAGAACCAAACCATTTTGGTCCATCCATTATGTCTTCATAAGACACGGCCCATCCACGCTTCCATTGCGACTGAAACAATTTCATGCTCGCTTTATGTTTGGTCCAACCAAACATAGTTTCTCTCGGTCTGAGAATCCCATTCTCAAGCTCATTTTAAATCCTTTGGATTTCACTCGTTGTGCGTGTGACCAAATAGGTTCTCGGTTTATGTTGGCCGTCTATAATTAACCATTAATTATAGAACGATCATGAGTGGCACCTAGTAGTACATCATGATCCCCACCAACCAAAAGATCAACGTTGATCCGTAACTATTTCTGAAACCCTTTAGTAGCTCGAATGAATCGTGCCCCATTCCCTTCACTCATCTTATACCCACTTGGTTCAGGACATGGTCTATTGTGTCAGTCCCCACTAGGCTGACTACGTCACACCTAGCCCAAGTATTATTTCCTCGTCCTACGGATTCTAGTTACTCCACATGTATCGAAGAGTACCTTACTCTAAACATGTAATGCTTTGGCCAAAGACTTTAGTAACAATCCGATGAGAGGCCATGGGTATACATCTCCTCGCAAGGAGTGGTGAATCCTTTATAGGCTATTCAAACACCTTCGATCACTTCGACTTATACCCAATCATCCCGGGTCCACATCTCCTTAGAGATGTTTGCTTAAGATGTCAAAGCATAAGTCTCCATGATCAAGATGACTTGAATACCGCAAGTCAAAGGAACATCGCACTTAAGCCACAGTAAGAACTTCATTGACATATCTATATATGCAGAGAACCATATGAAGTCTTACGGCTGGTCACTCCAATGAACTAGTTACCATATCTAGCATCCACGATTAACTCCGGACATCACAATGTCTCCAGCCAGTGAGAATCAGCTGCTTGGATACACCAAGGAGTATACCTCGTGCTAGTCTCGACAGAATTGATGGTGTCCAAATCCATCAATTCATCGACTAGAGATAATTCCGATACATCACAATTACACATGTAGAGATACTCACTAGTTGTGATCCAATCACAAATTCTCTCATACTGTGAATCACATCGTGGACATTCAGTAAATGAGTTTAAGATCCAATCAAATACATGAAACATGTATACTCAAATAGTGAATCTTCATTTATCATATAAATGGTTCATACATAAGGCGATTGCCTTAGGACATCTCTCATATATTACTAACAAAGGAAGTCCAAAGTAAAGTCTTGGCAGCATAAGTCCAAGCTTGTAGTCTTGGCGGCGTAAAGTCCAAGCATTTGGCAACCCAAGACATGACGAAACCGAAGGAAGCTCTTGGAAGCAAAGCGCAAAGGATGAACAAGTCGCGGACTCGGAGGGATCCTGAAGTTGCAAGGCTTATTGAGGAGCTAGAAGGTTGAGTCTAGGTCTAGGGTATAAAATCAAGTATGAATTACTCATACTTGATGACGATACGATGTATCTCAGCGCTCGAGTCGATGAATGACCATCACCGACCGCTTCGCCTTAGCAATGATCGATCGTCTGCGATCGATCCGACCCGCAAGGGCATCGACGGTGATCAAGGGAAATATCGCCACAGAATCGCGCCTCACTGATCACGCTTGATCACTCGACTGATCACCCCATCAGTCGACTGATCCCTCCATCAGTCGACTGATCACCTGACCGTTGGAAATTGCGGCTACGAATCTCCGCGGAGATCGCGTTTCAGAAGCCGTTGGCTTCGGCGGCAGTCGACTGATGGTATGCATCAGTCGACTGATCGACGCCCAACGGGAAAAATAGCCCCTCTTCTATAAAAAGGGGTCATGGGAAGCTTGGTGAAGCTAGTGCTCTTGCTCCTAACTATACTCTTGTGTTCACCAAGCCTTCCAAGTGTTTTTAGTGGTTTAAATCCTTCTCTTCTCTTGTTCTTGATCATCCATCATTATAAAGAAGAGGAGAGCATTGTAAGAAAGGTTTCTCCACCTTGGTTCATCCAAAGGAGGTTCTAGTGAAGGTTGATTAGGGCTAATCCACCTTACGGATTGCCGTGGAGTAGGAGCGTCATCTCCGAACCACGTACATTGGGTGTTAGCTTTGTTCTTGCTTTGATTTGTGTTTATATTTTGTATTGCTTCCGCTAACATTTTTGTAGAAAAGAAGAAAGGCTAATCACCCCCCCTCTAGCCGTTCCAAGGGTCCTAACAAGTGGTATCAGAGCCCGGATAGCTTGGAAGATCTCACCATCAACCAAGACATCAATGGCTCTTCAAGAGGGATATATCATCGCCAAGCCACCGCTCTTCGATGGGAGTCACTTTGCGTATTGGAAAGGTAGGATGAAGTACTATCTTATGAGTAATATTGAAATTTGGCATAGTGTTGTAGATGGCTTCGAGGAACCGATGGATGAACATGGACATCCTATTCCAAGCAAGGATTGGACAAGAGAAATAAACAAGAAATTTGAATCAAATGCAAAGGCTGTCCTCACCATCCAATGCGGCGTCACAATGGAGCAACTCAACAAGGTGGGGCCTTTTGAATCCGCCAAGGAGCTATGGGAAAAGCTCATTGAGCTAAATGAAGGTTCCAAGGAGTCAAAGAGGGCCAAGAAGGACCTATTAATTGGGCAACTTCAAGCCTTCCAAATGAAGATGCATGAAACCGTAAGTCAAATGCATGGAAGGTTCAAGGAAATTGTAAACGGACTCCATATCATAGGTGAGCGAGTTGACAACCGGGATTTGGTAAGGTATATTTTACAAGCATTTCCTAGAAATTCTTTATGGACTTCTATAGTTGATGCCATTAAGGTAACTAGGGATTTATCTCAAATTAAAATTGATGAATTATTTTGTGAGTTTGAATTACATGAGCAAACTAACATGTCCTCTAAGGAAAAGGGGTTAGCTCTATTTGTTGAAAAGAAGGACAAGAAAGAAAAGAAGAAGAAGGAAAGAAAAGAAGCATCATCATCATCCGAGTCGGAGGATGAGTCAAGTAGCGATGGGGACTCATCTAGTGAAATGGCAAATTTCGTCAAGAAGCTTTATAGAAAGTCAAGAGAGTTCAAGAATAGAGAAGCAAGGAAGGGGTCTCATTCCTCAAAAGGTAAATTTAATGGTAATTCAAGTTTTAGCAATAATGTGATTTGCCATGCTTGCAATAAGAAGGGGCATATAAAGCCGAATTGCCCGGAGCTAAAGAAGAAGGAGGAAAAGAAAAAGAAAAAGAAGGACAAGAAGGAAAAGAAGAAGAAGGAGGCCATGGTGGCTCAAACCACATGGGACACACCAAGTGTTGAAGACTCTTCATCCGATGATGAGCTTTGCCACATCACACGCCATGTGACACTCATGGCATTAGAAGATGATTCCGACACATCAAGTCAAGAAGATTCTTCAAGTGATGAATCGTCATCTAGTGACGATGAGGTAATGAATTCTCCCAAGGTTATGCTTCTCTATAAATCAATTGCTTATCTTAAAGAAGCTCTAGATAAGTCAAAATCTAAGGTTAAGAGCATGAAGGTAGAACTAAAGGCCATTAGGAATGAAAAGCCTTCACATATTGACTCTTGCATGCTTAGGGAAGAAAATGACAAACTTAAGGATGAGGTTAGTGAATTGAAAGTATGTTTAGAAAAATTTTCAAATGGCTCAAAGTGTCTTGATATGATTCTTAGTAGGCAAAGAGCGGTCTATAACAAGGCCGATTTAGGATATAAGCCAAAAGAAAAAGAAGTTGCTTATATTTCATTAATTAATAGGAAAGCAACCATTAAGGGTAAGGTTAAGAAAGCTTGGGTACCTAAAAAGTTTTTACTTAATGTTACCGGTCCAAATGTTTGAGTACCAAAAGCTTGTGTTTTTCATGTGATTTAGGTAGGAGAGCGAGATATGTGGATTGTGGATAGCGGTTGCTCAACACATATGACCGGGGATGTGAGCAAGTTCTCCACAATTAAATATGTGAAGAAGGGAGCGGTGTCCTTTGGGAATAGTGGAAAACTCAAGATATTAGGTAGAGGTACAATTGAGGTATCCCCTAAAATTGTTATTCACAAAGTATTGCTAGTTGAAAATATGAAATTTAATTTATTAAGTGTTAGTCAACTTTGTGATGCAAACTATCATGTCTCTTTTGAATCCTCTAAATGCATGATTAGACACAAGGAATTAAATGATTGTATGTTAGTTGGATATAGGAAATCAAACATCTATTATGTTGATCTTTCATATGCTTCTAACATTTCTACTAAGTGTTTTGTTGCAAAAGAAGAGGAAAGTTGGCTATGGCATAGAAGATTAGGGCATATCAACATGAAAAACATAGCCAAGGTAGCCAAGATGGAGTTGGTCAAAGGGCTACCAAAGATCAAGTATGTCAAGAACAAATTGTGTGATGCATGCCAAGAAGGAAAACAAACAAAGGCATCACACAAAGGTAAAACTCTAACCAATACCTCTTTACCATTAGAATTATTGCATCTTGACTTATTTGATTGCCATAGTACTCCATCTTTAAATGGTAATAAATATTGTTTGGTTATAGTAGATGATTTTTCTAGGTATACTTGGGTCTATTTTATGAAACATAAGGATGATACCTTAGAAATAATCATAGGATTTAGTAAAAGGGTTGAAAATGAAAAGAGTCTTAAAATCAACCAGATCCGTAGTGATCATGGAGGTGAATTTGAAAACCTAAAATTTTCACAATTTTGTTTAGAGCAAGGGTACAAGCATGAGTTCTCTTGTCCTAGAACACCCCAACAAAATGGGGTGGTGGAAAGAAGAAATCGTGCCCTACAAGAGGCGGCTAGGACTATGCTTAATGCATATTCTCTACCTAGCTACTTGTGGGCGGAAGCGGTTAATACCGCTTGCTATATCCAAAATAGGGTTCAAATCCATAGGTTTTTAGGAAAAACACCATTTGAATTATGGAATGGGACTATACCCACAATTCATTATTTCAAAGTCTTTGGATGTAAAGTTTATATTCTAAACACCAAAGATAACTTAGGAAAATTTGAATCAAAAGCGGATGAGGGAATCCTAGTTGGATACTCATCCACAAGTAGAGGGTATAGAGTCTACAATAAGAGAACCAAAGGGATTGAGGAGTCTTCCAATGTTCAATTTGATGAAACTACTAGTACCTACCCTAGAAAGTCCTCCATTGATAAGGATATTAATAACAACAATCAAGACATTATCCAAAAATTTCAAAATTTGACCATTAGGGGTAATGATCAAGGGGGAGGAAGAGGAGACTCCGATGATGAAAGAAGGGTGGAAGATAACAATGATCAAATTGAAACCACTTCTAGAAACCTAAGAATTCATCAAGATCATCCACTTGACCAAGTAGTAGGAGATCTATCTCAAGGAGTAAGAACTAGGTCATTTCATAGACCTCCTACTAGTCAAGTTGCTCTTATCTCACAAATTGAGCCCAAATCGATCAATGATGCATTACATGATCCGGATTGGATTTTGGCAATGCAAGATGAATTGACTCAATTTGAGAGAAGTCAAGTGTGGGAATTAGTACCTAGACCCGATGATAGCACCATAATTACTACAAGATGAGTCTTTAGGAATAAGCTAGATGATCAAGGAAATATCACTAGAAATAAAGCTAGGTTGGTTGCTAGGGGATTCAATCAAGTTGAGGGGCTTGACTATGATGAGACTTATGCCCCGGTTGCAAGGTTAGAATCTATTAGGATTCTCTTAGGGTATGCTTCCTACATGGGATTTAAACTTTACCAAATGGATGTTAAATCGGCATTCTTAAATGGTTTTATTAAGGAGGAAGTATATGTAGAGCAACCACCCAGATTTGAGAACATAGATTATCCAAATCATGTATGTAAGCTTAGGAAAGCATTATATGGGTTAAAACAAGCTCCCCGGGCATGGTATGAAAGATTGTCATCCTTTTCTAATTTCAAGGATTTTAGAAGAGGCCAAGTAGATCAAACTTTGTTTATAAAGTCAACGTTAAAAGATATATTCATAGCCCAAGTATATGTTGATGATATCATCTTTGGGTCAACAAATGATGATCTTCTTCAAGACTTTATAAAAAATATGGAAAATGAATTTGAAATGAGTTTGGTTGGAGAGCTTACCTTTTTCCTAGGCTTACAAGTCAAACAAACCAATGAGGGTATTCATATTTATCAAACCAAATATGCAAATGAAATGATCAAGAAATTTGGTTTGGAAAATGCCAAAATTGTAACCACTCCTATGGCCACTAGCACTAGGATAGATAGTGATCATGAAGGTAAATCAATTGATCTTAAACTTTATAGGAGTATGATTGGTAGCTTACTATACCTAACCGCTAGTAGACCCGACATTTTATTTGCGGTGGGTATGTGTGCAAGATACCAATCTTGTGCCAAAGAATCACATTTGGTAGCCGTCAAAAGAATATTAAGGTATATTAAAGGCACCCTAAATGTAGGACTTTGGTATCCTAGGACTAGGTCATTTGAATTACTTGGTTATACCGATTCCGATTATGCCGGGTGCAAATTGATAGGAAAAGTACTAGTGGTGGATGCCAATTTCTTGGGTCCTCCCTAGTTAGTTGGAGTAGTAGGAAGCAACATTGTGTGGCTTTATCAACCACCGAAGCTGAATATGTGGCTATGGGTGGTTGTGTAGCTCAATTACTTTGGATGAGGCATACTCTTGTGGACTATGAGCTACACTACTCTAACATTAAAGTTTATTGTGATAATGTGAGTACCATCAACTTGACCAAAAATCCGGTACATCACTCTAGGACCAAGCACATTGAAGTGAAACATCACTTCATAAGAGATCATGTGGCAAGAGGGGACATTGAACTTAATTATGTAGAATCTAAGTCCAACCTTGCCGATATCTTCACCAAAGCTCTTCCCGAAAATGAATTTTCATCTTTAAGGAGAGAGCTTGGTATGTGCTTTGTAGAGTAAAATTCTAGGTCTCATGTTTATATGTTATCGTTATACCTTGATACATCTCACAAAAAGCCTTAAGAAACCTTGATTTTTGTATTGAGACACTTAGAACCATGTGAGATGATAGGGAAGGTGTACTTGGCTCATCATGCTTGTTATGATGCATTACTATGAGCCAATGACACACCTAGAGACATAAATACCTTATGGACCAACCATTGGGAAGGCTTGTATTCAAGTAATGAGTACATAGCTCTAAGAACATGGTTGGAAATTCCAAATCATATATATTTTAAACTATGTTCATTATATTTTGGAAAACAGTTTTCAAGTGAATCACAAAAGTGATACAAAGTTTGAAAATTCTTTAGAACTTTTGTAAGTTTCCAAATTTGTATCAATCTTGAAATCTGGAAAACATATATTTTTCAAATTATTTTTCCTTAATAAAGTATGATTTCAGAAATGTGTACGCAAAATTTCGTGATTTTTCGAGATTTCTGGAATTTCTACCGCATTTCTGAAAATGGGCTGAAAAGGCTGAAATTTCGATTTCAGGCATAGCAGTCGACTGGTTCAGATACCAGTCGACTGATACACTGGGTTTTCTGATAATAAGCTCCATTTTCTGATATTTGGTGTATTTTTGATGTCCTAACACTCTAGTATGATAATATTGCATTTTAGGACTGCTTAATACAGTGGTTTAGGGGGAGTTTCAATAAATTCTATCCTTTTATCCCCAAAACCATTGTTGGTGCAAAGTTAGGATTTAACTTTTAAATTTTAGATTATGCTTTGCTTCAAATGTAATTTACATCCTATCTTGGATTAAGGGGGAGCTTAATTTCAATCTAATACCTTAGTCCAAGATCCAACACTCTTAATTCTTTCATCCTTCTCTTTTTGATGTATGTCAAAGGGGGAGAAGGAATGCTTAAGTTAGATGATTATGCGTGTATCTTTAAAGACCTAACTTAAATGATTGTCAAACATCAAAAAGGGGGAGATTGTTGGTGCAACAATGCTCTAAGCATTTATATGTTTTGATGTTTGGCTAATCATCTAAGTTAGGCAATATCTTGTGATCTAATTAAGCATGTGTTTAAGTGACAGGGAAATCCAAGGATGAAGACTTGGTAAAAGGAAGTCCAGGTATGATCTTGGCAAAGGAAGTCCAAGGGATGGACTTAGCGGCATAAGACCAAGCTTGTAGTCTTGGCAGCATAAAGTCCAAGTGAACCTTGGCAAAGGAAGTCCAAAGTAAAGTCTTGGCAGCATAAGTCCAAGCTTGTAGTCTTGGCGGCGTAAAGTCCAAGCATTTGGCAACCCAAGACATGACGAAACCGAAGGAAGCTCTTGGAAGCAAAGCGCAAAGGATGAACAAGTCGCGGACTCGGAGGGATCCTGAAGGCGCAAGGCTTATTGAGGAGCTAGAAGGTTGAGTCTAGGTCTAGGGTATAAAATCAAGTATGAATTACTCATACTTGCCGATCGATGTATCGATCGACCGTCGCGTTCGACCGAGTCGAGATGAAACCACGACCATCACCGACCGCCTTTGGTCGAGCAATGATCGATGTCGCGATCACCGATCGCCAAGGGCATCACGACCGATCAAGGGAAATATCGCATGCACGCGCACTGCGTCGCGCCTTGATCACTCGACTGATCACCCCATCAGTCGACTGATGGAGGGATCAGTCGACTGATCACCTGGTCGTTGGAAATTGTGACTACGAATCTCCACGGAGATCACGTTTGGCGCTGGCCGGCGCAATGATCGTGATGGTATGCATCAGTCGACTGATCGACGCCCAACGGGAAAAACATCCCCTCTTCTATAAAAAGGGGCCATGGGGAGCTTGGTGAAGCTAGTGCTCTTGCTCCTAACTATACTCTCATGTTCACCAAGCCTTCCAAGTGTTTTTAGTGGTTTAAATCCTTCTCTTCTCTTGTTCTTGATCATCCATCATTGTAAAGAAGAGGAGAGCATTGTAAGAAAGGTTTCTCCACCTTGGTTCATCCAAAGGAGGTTCTAGTGAAGGTTGATTAGGGCTAATCCACCTTACGGATTGCCGTGGAGTAGGAGCGTCATCTCCGAACCACGTACATTGGGTGTTAGCTTTGTTCTTGCTTTGATTTGTGTTTATATTTTGTATTGCTTCCGCTAACATTTTTGTAGAAAAGAAGAAAGGCTAATCACCCCCCTCTAGCCGTTCCAAGGGTCCTAACAAGTATGACTCTCTACAGGATAGAGAGTGTACTGATCAAATGGGTATGACTCTCTATTGAACAGAGAGTCTGTGGTAGATGTCTGTATGTGAGATAGTGCATTCATGTCATTGCATGCATACTGACGACATAGTCTCCCTTGGAGTTGAGAGAGTCATCAGTCATCTTGTCTCCCAGGTTACTCCCATAGGAATAACTGGTGTGAGGGTAGAGCATTTATTGTACCGCACTCTACCATTATAGACGATGGTAGTTGGAGTTGCGTATAGTTGTCCTGGGTGCGTGACACTCGACCACTCATAGGTAGTGTTAGTCGGAGTAGCCAGCAGCAGGGACCCTTATTTTGTAGCGAGCTCTTTACGATCATATGCTACTTGATCATATTGTGCACTCGGCTACTCTAGAGCAGTGGTTGGTGTGAGTTGAGACAGTTGACATGTCGTGCCACCTAGGCCACATTGGGGTCGTGGTAGCGAGTAGGGGTGCGCAGGCATGACCATGCATGCTGCATTGCCGTATCATACGGTGTTTCGCATATTGCTATATATATATATATATATATATATGGATGATGGTGATTAGTATACATACAGATGCAGTCTATATGTATACTCACTTTGATGATGCATTTGTATGTACTATGCTTGTTGTATTTGTTTGTACATATTCATATATGCTATTGCATTTTCTGTATGGTAGTAGGCTGGGTACTTGTATACTTGTTGGTCGGTCACTGTGATACCCTCGAACCGTATCATGATGTAGTGTGGGTAGTATTACTCTTTATACATTGTGTTGTGGATATATGTCCAGGTTGGATGAGGATAGAGTAGATGACTGTCAGGTATGTCAGCATCGTTCGTTGTTCAGTTTGTTTAGTGTATGCATGTATGTATATATTTTATGCTGATGTATACCTGTCGTACCAGTAGATTAAACTGTTGAATGACATGTGATATTGATATATATTTACATGTTCTATCTTATTACCTGCTGAGTTTTACTCACCACCACAGACCCTGGGTTTTTCTGTCGCCCAGGTAACAGGTAGAAGTCTTCGTGACGGCTTGGAGCTGCACTGACGATCCATCCCATCTCTATTTTTCCGAGCTTCCCGGGGATGTTGATTATGTTATGGACTTGTTTTATATTATGTACTTTGTCGTGATGTCGAGGACTTTATTTCTATGTCCGATGCTTTATGTACTGTTTTATTACTGTGGACTTGTCAGGTGGTGTACACCTGTATGTTTTTAGTGTGTATGCTGTGGATATGTGGTTTATATTTCTGCTGTGTTTGATATATTTATATTATGTTGTTGTTGTGGGCCTATGGACCTTGTATTAAGACGATATGTTGCCACGTATAGGGGAGATGTCATCCGTTTGCTTTTCGGCATGACATGCTCTCGGGGCGTGACAACAACAATCACAAAAACGAAAGCACGAGAATGAGACAACAAGCTTACCTCACCTCGTTATGATTAAAACCACAATTGAATACAGTAAATAAAAATAATACTTGCTACCGACGAATAGATTCTGAACTTGGCGTTGCATCGACGTTACGACGTTGGAGCTTTGGCGTTGCGGGAGCACTTTCAGAGAAAGATAATTGATCTTTGGGCTGGAGTCCTCCCCTCCTTTCATAAATTTTTGCATTGGAATAAGTCCTGATAGAAATCCTCAACTTTTGGAACTGATCTCGAGGTGGCTCCTTATCTTATCGCAAAGTGGTCATGTCAAACATTATCCGTTTTTACCTAGCGCAAAAGGCTGATTCGTCGTCATATATCAGTCGACTGATGCCTTCCATCAGTCGATTGCCCAATGACCAGTAGTCGACTGCCAGCCTGGCCACTTCTCTACAGTAAGAGGTTAGCACGAAAAATGGTAAATATGATGGTTCCTTACTGTCCGATCTTGACCTAGACCTTCCACTCGAAGTCTTAGTCGAATTGCCGCCTACGGTCATCCCTGTACAGAGGATATAACCTTACCATCTCTCTTAACACTCGTGCTTACCTCTGGTCCTTTATGACCTGTTGCTTTGCTTCCGGTCTTCCATCTAGGTTCTTCGACTCCCATGAAGTTCCTCCGATATCACCCGACTACCATGGTTTCCTGACTCATGATTCTCCGGGTGTCGTTGACTTTCAGCTTATCTCAACCATTTCCTGCACACTTAATTCAACTCATGAGATAATAATATGACCTTAACTTTGGATCTTTGTCATAATCAAAATCTAGATTCGATTATCTAGTGCCCCTGCACCAACAATCTCTCCCTTTTTGATCTATGACAAAACGAC
Organism: Wurfbainia villosa; assembly: GCA_025175895.1. Taxonomy (NCBI): domain Eukaryota; kingdom Viridiplantae; phylum Streptophyta; class Magnoliopsida; order Zingiberales; family Zingiberaceae; genus Wurfbainia; species Wurfbainia villosa. The sequence goes on along the minus strand of CM046000.1, from coordinate 25,634,780 downwards.
ACAAAGTTAAGGGAAAAGTTAAAGCATAAAACAAGTGAAAATGATAAACATCCTTTCAAAAACTCCCCCTTAACCCTAGGTGAGTTTTGAAAGAGATACTTTGAATTTTTTTAAAAAATTAAATTTCTATTACTTCCCCTTAACTTTCGCTCTTCTCCCCTTTTGTCATAAATCAAAAAAGGTCTCGAGGTTTTTATATAAAATAGGGGTTTAAAAACAATATGTGTCTAGAAAAGATAAATCAACTGTGAGCCCAAGCATGCGTCCAACACTAGTTAGATAAATTGGTTCGAGGTGTGTCCCTCTGCACCAATAATCTAAAGGTTTGTAATATAACTCTTAGGGTTAGTTTGCTCTCCCCCTTAGTCAAATATATGAAGTATAAGAAATATAGGGGGGCGCTAAACTTTGGCCTAGAGAATTGTAAATATTCGTTAAGTACCATAGTTGAGAAAATAGATAGCATTTTGAAAAAAGTTATGTTAAGTGTATTTCAATTATCTTTAACATCTCACCCATTCTATGTGTCTCAGAATGTGTTCACCTTATATGTTTTGTAAGATGATTTGAACTTAATTAGAGATAGTCAACCTTGGGTTAGATTCGGATTTAACCTTTATATTGTTAAGTAACTTTTCTAGAAACTGGCTTCCAAGTCGTGGCGAGGCACAGGGGCCTTCTTTGATCGGAACAACGACCACTTCCTTAGACAAAGCCAAATTTAAGAAAATATCACTTAAGTCACTTAGGGTTACTTCTTGGTCTAACTAGTTTAGGATACAGCGAGGTAGCTTCAGCTAGTTCCACTCGGTCAAGTGCACCAAGCTAGATACGCCTTATCTAGCTCGAATATACGAGACTTTGTTTCCCTAATGTACTATCATCTCGCCGCATCCTGATACTATGTTGTCAAGAGTTGACTAAATATTTTCCCTATCTAGCCGTTCTAAAAATTAAAATAAAATAACTAATCATGTAATGATTTTGCTAAGGAAGTGAGTGTACTATTTTAGTGTTAGCTCCCCCTGGACCATTGAACCAATATGGTCTATCCATAAAGTGGACTTGATCCTGGGGAATCCAATACTTATTAGTCCTTATATGTGAGTGTTGGGTTTCCGGCACCGCGGCGAGTGTGTGTTCGAACATGTTTCGTAAACATGTACACAGCGGAAGGAATAAAAATAATAAATCTACATTTATTACAACACACACATCACACGCATGCATAGTACAACATGTGTAGACATAACCGTAAATTTAAATTTTGCAATAAAAGGAAATTTAACTACGTATACCTTTCGTATCACATGTAGCGGGAACGACATCAATCAGAACGATCCTCGCTAGAATCGTCTCTATCCGTATCCACGCCGAGTATCTTCGGGATGACTTCACAAAGTCACGAGCTTCGTCTTCGTACGGGTTACTAGCCTCGTGTTGAAGACGATGTGATCGAGAGAGGATCACGATCCGAATCCAAATTCGGATCCAAAGACGAGTCCTCAAAACTTGCTTCTCCGGAGAGGTATTCGTCAACCGTTTGACGAATCCTTCATTCTCCACCTATGAGGATTACCGGAGATCGAATCCCCGGTAAGTTAGGCGCTGTCGGAGCTCCAACCATCGTCCAAACGACGCTCCGACGAGAGGGAAACAAGCTGTCCAGAAAACTGGACAGCTTTGGTCGAGGAATTAGGGCCGGCCAAAAAGGTAGGATGAAGCTCACCTTGATGCCAAACCCAATGGAGATCACCGGAGCTCCTCAAGCAACAGCTCAACGCCGGCAAGAGTGAAGGTCAGCACCTTTTGGACGCCGGCCAAGGAGCTTCAAGGTGGGCGGCGGCAAGGAGGAGGGTTGGCGCCGAAATCTCCAAGGGGAGGTGGGCGGCAACTATTAGGTTAGGGTTTTTATTAGGGCTTAACAAACCCTTAAGACCTCTTTTATAGAGAACTAATTCTCTTAATGGTTATTGGATCATAACCATAAGGCCCGTTAACCCGCTCCATTAATATAAGTTAAAATAAACCAAACCATGATGGTTTATTTTAAGTTAAAACGAACCGAACTAACTTTGGTTCATTCGTTTCAAATAAACCAAACCCTTTGGTTTATTCTCCTCTATTGGATTAGAACCAAACCATTTTGGTTCATCCATTATATCTTCATAAGACACGGCCCATCCACGCTTCCATTGCGACTAAAACAATTTCATGCTCGCTTCTTGTTTGGTCCAACCAAACTTAGTTTCTCTCGGTCTGAGAATCTCATTCTCAAGATCGTTTTAAATCCTTCGGATTACGCTCGTTGTGCGTGTGACCAAATAGGTTCTCGGTTTATGTTGGTCGTCTATAATTAACCATTAATTATAGAACGATCATGAGTGACACCTAGTAGTACATCATGATCCCCAATTAACCGAAAAGATCAACAGTTGATCCAGAACTATTTCTGAAACCCTTCAGCAGCTCGAATGAATCGTGCCCCATTCTCTTCAATCATCTTATACCCACTTAGTTCAGGACATGGTCTATAGTGTCAGTCCCCACTAGGTTGACTACGTCACACCTAGCCCAAGTATCATTTCCTCGTCCTACGGATTCTAGTTACTGCACATGTATCGAAGAGTACCTTACTCTAAACATGTAATGCTTTGGCCAGACTTTAGTAATAATCCGACGAGAGGCCATGGGTATACATCTCCTCGCAAGGAGTGGTGAATCCTTTATAGGCTATTCAAACACCTTCGATCACTTCGACTTATACCCAATCATCCCGGGTCCACATCTCCTCAGAGATGTTTGCTTAAGATGTCAAAGCATAAGTCTCCATGATCAAGATGACTTGAATACCGCAAGTCAAAGGAACATCGCACTTAAGCTACAGTAAGAACTTCATTGACATATCTATATATGCAGAGAACCATATGAAGTCATATGGCTGGTCACTCCAATGAACTAGTTACCATAACTAGCATCCACGATTAACTCCGGACATCACAATGTCTCCAGCTAGTGAGAATCAGCTGCTTGGATACACCAAGGAGTATACCTCGTGCTAGTCTTGACAGAATTGATGGTGTCCAAATCCATCAATTCATCGACTAGGGATAATTTTGATACATCACAATTACACATGTAAAGATACTCACTAGTTGTGATCCAATCACAAATTCTCTCATGCTGTGAATCGTATCATGGACATTCAGTAAATGAGTTTAAGATCCAATCAAATACATGAAAACATGTATACTCAAATAGCGAATCTTCATTTATCATATAAATGGTTCATACATAAGACGATTGACTTAGGACATCTCTCATATATTACTAACAGACTCCCACTTGGCCTAATGCCAATCGGTACGGTATCCAATACCATAAGCTCTAACATGACCCTCAAACTTACTTTGAGGTAATGCTTTAGTCAAAGGATCCGCTAAGTTCCTTTCAGTGGGAATTTTCTCGATTTGTATTTCATTCCTACTGATGATCTCTCTAATAAGATGATAGCGGCGAAGCACATGTTTGGATCGTTGATGAGACCTTGGCTCTTTCACCTGTGCAATTGCTCCATTGTTGTCGCAGTAGACCGGTATTGCTTCAACAATGGCTGGAATCACACCAAGTTCATAAACGAACTTCTTGATCCAAACCGCTTCCTTTGCTGCTTCCGAAGCTGCAATGTATTCTGCCTCAGTGGTAGAATCCGCTACAGTGTCTTGTTTGGAACTTTTCCAACTCACTGTGCCCCCATTCAGGGTGAACACGTATCCAGACTGAGACCTGGAATCATCCTTGTCTGTTTGGAAGCTGGCATCCGTATACCCGCGTATCACCATGTCCCCTTCTCCATATATTAGGAACACATCCTTAGTTCTTCTTAAGTACTTAAGGATCGTCTTAATAGCCACCCAATGATCCATTCCTGGATCAGACTGGTATCTACTCGTGACACTCAGAGTATATGATACATCGGGCCTCGTACATAACATAACATACATGATAGATCCTATTGCGGATGCATAGGGAATCTTACTCATGCAAATCCTCTCGTCTTCTGTGCGCGGACACATAGACTTCGAAAGGTGTACCCTATGCCTGATGGGTAGGAAACCTTTCTTGGATTCCGACATGCTAAACCTCTTTAGCACTCGGTCTATATATGTAGACTGCGAAAGACCAAGCAACCATTTCGATCTATCTCTATAGATCTTAATCCCGAGGATGTAGGTTGCTTCTCCCAGGTCTTTCATGGAGAATGTCTTGGATAACCAAACCTTAACTGACTGTAAGATTGAAACATCGTCTCCTATAAGTAATATGTCATCGACATATAATACTAGGAACACGACTGCACTCCCACTAACCTTCTTGTACACACAAGGTTCGTCTGGATTTTGTGAGAAATCAAACTTTTTGATTGTCTCATCAAAACGGATATTCCAGCTCCTGGATGCTTGCTTCAATCCATAAATGGACCGTCGCAATTTGCATACCTTGGTTTTATCAACCGATGTGAAACCCTCAGGTTGTATCATATACACGTCCTTGAGCAGGTTTCCATTAAGGAAAGTTGTTTTCACATCCATCTGTCATATCTCATAATCATAATGAGCCGCTATGGCCAGAAGCATCCGAATGGATTTAAGCATAGCTACAGGCGAATAGGTTTCGTCATAATCAACACCTTGTTTTTGACGATATCCTTTCGCCACCAATCTAGCCTTATAGGTAATCACATTACCATCCATGTCGGTTTTCTTCTTGAAAACCCACTTGCACCCTATAGCCTTTATGCCTTCAGGTGGGTCAACCAAGTTCCAAACTTGGTTTTCATACATGGAATCCATTTCCGACTTCATGGCTTCAAGCCACTTATCCCTTTCTGAACTTGTCAGCACTTCTTCATAACTGGTAGGCTCCTCATCATCAATGAGTAACACGTCGTTTGATTCACTTACGAGAAATCCATATCTCTCAGGAATGTTGCGTGTTCTACCAGATCTACAAAGATGTGGTGTTACAATAGGTCCAGCCGATTGCTCATCACTATGAGTTGTCGGCTGTTGTGCTTCACCAGGTATCTCATCAATGTCTATTTGAGTCTCTCGAGCCTCTTCAAGTTCGACGACACTCCCACTGTTTTCTTGTAAGAGAAACTCTTTCTCTAGAAACACAGCATGCCTTGAAACAAACACCTTTTGTTCCACAGGATGATAAAATTGGTAACCCCTTGTTTCCTTAAGGTATCCAATAAATAGATATTTATCAGACTTAGCATCCAATTTGTCTGATGCAGTCCGCTTCACATAAGCAGGACAACCCCATATCTTCAAGTAAGATACATGAGGTTTCTTACTATTCCATATCTCATATGGAGTAGTAGAGACTACCTTGGTTGACATTCTATTTAATAAGTAAATAGCTATCTGAAGTGCATAGCCCCAAAAGGACTTGGGAAGATTCGCATGATTCATCATTGACCTGACCATGTCCAACAAGGTCCGGTTACGCCTCTCAGATACACCATTATGCTGTGGTGTATATGGCGGAGTCCATTGAGACAATATGCCATTGTCTCTTAGATAATCAAGAAACTCTTGACTTAAGTATTCACCACCTCGATCTGATCGAAGTATTTTAATACTCTTGTCATGTTGTTTCTCTACTTCATTTCTGAATTCTTTGAACCTTTCAAAGGCTTCAGACTTGTGTTTCATCAAGAACACATACCCAAACCGCGAGTGATCATCGGTGAAGGTAATGAAGTAGCTATAGCCTCCTAAAGCTTGAGTTGACATAGGTCCGCATACATCAGTATGTATTAGACCTAGTAACTCTTCCACTCGTTCACCTTTTCCAGTAAAAGGTAACTTAGTCATCTTGCCTTTTAAGCATGATTCACATGTATCGTATGAATCCAATTCAAACGATTCCAGAATTCCACATTGGTGTAATTCGGACATGCGTTTCTTGCTTACATGGCCAAGACGACAATGCCACATATAGGAGTCTAATTGATTATCCTTTCGAGCACGCGTGTTGCTCGCTTCGATATTGAAAATGTCACTGGATACATCCAACGTATAAATGCCATTACTCAAAGTTCCAGTTCCATAAAGTACGCCATTCAAAGTTATATAACAACAATTGTTACTAAACGTTAAATGGAAACCATTTCTATTTAAACAGGAAATAGAAACAATGTTCTTTATCAATGAAGGAACTCAAAAGCAATTGTCCAGTTCTAAGACAAGTCCTGTAGGGAGTTTCAATAAATACGTTCCGATGGTGAGTGCAGCAACCTTTGCTCCATTCCCAACACGTAAATTTGACTCTCCCTTGATGAGTCTTCTTCTATTCCTTAGCCCATGTATGTCATTACATATATGTGAGCCACACCCAGTATCCAATACCCAAGTGTTTGAGGAAATAGAATGACAATCAATAACGAAGATATCTGAAGAAGATGGGGCATCCGATGCCTTATTCTTCTTCACGAACTCAAGATAAATCTTGTAATTTCTTTGCCAATAACCCTCCTTGCCATAATGATGGCAAGTGCCCTTTTGAGCTAGTTCTACCTTTTTAGCCTTTTTCTTCCCCTTATGCTATTCCTTTGACTTCCTCTTAGATCCTTTCTTCGAGGAATCAACTTACAGCATCGTCCCCTGCTCATGCTTCACAGAAGACTCCACAATCTTCAGCATGTTGAGCAGTACCACAGATGAACCTTCTTGCATCTCAGAGGTGAAGAGGATCTTGGAGACTTCGAACCTTTTGAATCTCACTTGCTCATCAACCAACTCATAAAGATGAAAGACTATGATATGAGCATCCATATGCTCATGCTGCTTGTGCAGCTTGGGTTCCATCGCGGCTAGCATGATGCAACTCACTTGTTCAGAATCACTTACATGTTTCTGATAAGCCAACAATTGGTCTAGAGTTGCATTATCACTAGGACGGGTGGGAAGAGGCTCTTCGAGGACATACGCAAGCTTTTCCACCTTGAGAATAATTCTCAAGTTTCTAAGCCAGTCCAAGAAGTTCAGCCCAGTCAATTTATTTGAATCCAAAATGGAACGCAAATTCAAAGATATCATGATCAATCGATTAACTTAGAAATACAAAACGAGCATATATGAGAAAATGATTTTAAAATGCATCAATATACATTCATAAATCCCATTCATTTTTCAAATTTCAAAAACCCCAAAATCACTTCAGGAGATCGTAGGTCCATCTCCAAATGGGCTGATATCCATCATAGATATGAACAACCTTGGAGAGAGTCCAACAAGTCATTCATAACTACGATGGTAGGTATCAACTATACCGATTGCATATCACGTATATGCAACTATCACAATGTGCTATCAACTTATTGAATGTTCACACATACATCGGGTTGTTAATACATTAACAAGTATGCATCATATGCATAGCACCCAACTTCACCTCCCTTTACATCGACCTTGGAGAGAGTCCAACAAGCCGATGCTCCAGGTTAAAGCCAACCCATTAATCAAGAAATAGTTTTAATATGGTTAGAGCGCATTTAACCAATTAGCCCGGCTTGGAGAGAGTCCAACAACCAAAGCTAACGATTGACCTCTGACTCTTACCATATTAGTATTAAACTATTCCATGGTTTGAACATGTTCGGGTTCGAGCCGGGCTTGGAGAGAGTCCAACAACCCAAACAAGAAACGGAACTCTGGTTCTAACCATATTAATGGAAGGTGTAGGCTTTAATATTGAGTAAGGGTTTTTATGTCTCATCCTCTTTGCATGCAAATAACTATTATCTACATGACATGACATACATGACATACATCTACATGTCACGACACGCATGGCATAATGATATGCATCTAATGCAATTACATGACATACAATTATGTCATGTACATAATTTCCTTATATGTCATAACTATTTATGGAAATAAAATATGTTTAAGATTTGATTCTCCAAATCAAATCATGATTAAATTAGGAAACAAATTTCCAAATCCAATCACATATTTTATTTGTGGAAATAGTTGATTAAGGAAAGTCAATTTAGGAAACCAATTTCCTAAATCATCAAAGCTACTTATGGAAATAAAATATTTTAAGATTTGATTTCACAAAGTCACGAGCTTCGTCTTCGTACGGGTTACTAGCCTCGTGTTGAAGACGACATGATCGAGAGAGGATCACGATCCGAATCCAAATTCGGATCCAAAGACGAGTCCTCAAAACTCGCTTCTCTGGAGAGGTATTCGTCAACCGTTTGACGAATCCTTCATCCTCCACCTATGAGGATTACCGGAGATCAAATCCCCAGTAAGTTAGGCATTGTCGGAGCTCCAACCATTGTCCAAATGACGATCCGACGAGAGGGAAACAAGCTGTCCAGAAAACTGGACAGCTTTGGTGGAGGAATTAGGGTCGGCCAAAAAGGTAGGATGAAGCTCACCTTGATGCCAAACCCAATGGAGATCACCGGAGCTCCTCCGACAACAGATCGACGCTGGCAAGAGTGAAGGTCAGCACCTTCTGGACGCCGGCCAAGAAGCTTCAAGGTGGGCGGCGGCAAGGAGGAGGGTTGGCGCCGAAATCTCCAAGGGGAGGTGGGCGGCAACTATTAGGTTAGGGTTTTTATTAGGGCTTAACAAACCCTTAAGCCCTCTTTTATAGAGAACTAATTCTCTTAATGGTTATTGGATCATAACCATAAGGCCCGTTAACCCGCTTCATTAATATAAGTTAAAATAAACCAAACCATGATGGTTTATTTTAAGTTAAAACGAACCGAACCAACTTTGGTTCATTCGTTTAAAATAAACCAAACCCTTTGGTTTATTCTCCTCCATTGGATTAGAACCAAACCATTTTGGTTCATCCATTATGTATTCATAAGACACGACTCATCCATGCTTCCATTGCGACTGAAACAATTTCATGCTCGCTTCTTGCTTGGTCCAACCAAACTTAGTTTCTCTCGGTCTGAGAATCTCATTCTCAAGCTCGTTTTAAATCCTTCGGATTACGCTCGTTGTACGTGTGACCAAATAGGTTCTCGGTTTATGTTGGCCATCTATAATTAACCATTAATTATAGAACGATCATGAGTGACACCTAGTAGTACATCATGATCCCCAATTAACCGAAAAGATCAACGGTTGATCCAGAACTATTTCTGAAACCCTTCAGCAGCTCGAATGAATCGTGCCCCATTCCCTTCACTCATCTTATACCCACTTGGTTCAGGACATGGTCTATAGTGTCAGTCCCCACTAGGCTGACTACGTCACACCTAGCCCAAGTATCATTTCCTTGTCCTACGGATTCTAGTTACTGCACATGTATCGAAGAGTACCTTACTCTAAACATGTAATGCTTTGGCCAAAGACTTTAGTAACAATCCGACGAGAGGCCATGGGTATACATCTCCTCGCAAGGAGTGGTGAATCCTTTATAGGCTATTCAAACACCTTCGATCACTTTGACTTATACCCAATCATCCCGGGTCCACATCTCCTCAGAGATGCTTGCTTAAGATGTTAAAGCATAAGTCTTTATGATCAAGATGACTTGAATACCGCAAGTCAAAGGAACATCACACTTAAGCTACAGTAAGAACTTCATTGACATATCTATATATGCAGAGAACCATATGAAGTCTTACGGCTAGTCACTCCAATGAACTAGTTACCATAACTAGCATCCACGATTAACTCCGGACATCACAATGTCTCCAGCCAGTGAGAATCAGCTGCTTGGATACACCAAGGAGTATACCTCGTGCTAGTCTCGACAGAATCAATGGTGTCCAAATCCATTAATTCATTGACTAGGGATAATTTCGATACATCACAATTACACATGTAAAGATACTCACTAGTTGTGATCCAATCACAAATTCTCTCATGCTGTGAATCGTATCGTGGACATTCAGTAAATGAGTTTAAGATCCAATCAAATACATGAAGACATGTATACTCAAATAGCGAATCTTCATTTATCATATAAATGGTTCATATATAAAGCGATTGCCTTAGGACATCTCTCATATATTACTAACAGTGAGTTCAATAAAACCTTTGGGACCCATGCTTGGACTTTTTGATGACTACGATTCACAATAGACATGTAAGATCTATTCGTAGTCGTTGACTTAAATTCGAGTCCGGCTTTGTTGTACACAGCTCTTTGGGTTCCAAGTAGTCAGTTAAGATTCTTAGATCCCAACGTGAACCTTTCCAACCTAGCCTCGACCTCTTGAACTCGGTCTTTCAAGAGAGAATTCTCCTCCTCAAGTTTTTCACCTTGGGTTGAGTTTTCCTCTTGAACTTGACTAGTTGAAGAGGCTAGAGTAGCCTCTTGTTTGAGGGTTTCAACCTCCTCAAGTAATGACTCAACCCTAGACTCGGACTTAGTTAATTTCCTAGTAAGCATTTTAATTGTAAGGTAAAGTGTACTAATTAAGGAGCGGCTAAACTTGACTTTCCCTTTTGGTCTGGCTTTGAGTTTCCTCTTGAAGTAGTCTTTGGGGTTGGAGTCGGAGTTGTAGTTGGACTCAGCTTTAGATTCTGACTCGGACTTTTCCGGTCTTGCCATGTAAGCTATCTCAATGCCTTCTTCTCCGTTGTCCCAAGTTGTATGGAAGGCTTTCCTTGCTCCATTTTGCTTTGACTGCCTCCTTGACTTGAATTGCTCTTTGTTCTCATTCTTCAATTGCCTTCTTTCTTGTCGAACTATTCTCCGCACCATGTTGACTATTACAACCTCCTCTTCGGATTCGGATTCGAGTTCATCCTCGGGTTCGGATCCATCTTCTTGCTCGAGAGGTGGCTTGCTCTTCTCCTTTTTTTTTGTCCTGCAAGTAAAGCAACACCTCTTTCGACCGAGACCATGTTAGTTTGTTCATGTAACTCACATTCTGAAAAAAAATCATCTAACCTAATCATAGATAAATCTTTAGATACCTTATAGACATCAACCATGGATGCCCACAAGGTGGTCCTAGGAAAAGCATTAAAAGCTTACCTTATTATATCCCGATTGTCTACCTTTTGTCTGATGGCATGTAGGCCATTCAAGATGTCTTGGATCTGCGCATGGAGTTGTCAAGCAGTCTCGTGATCATGCATCTTTAGATTATACAGTTTATTTAAAAGTAAATCTCTTTTACATACCTTAGTATCGAACGTCCCTTCGTGTAGATCAATTAATTTGTTCTAGAGGTCTTTGGCGCTAATGAATGGTCCAATTCGGTTGAGCTCCTTCTTGGACAAGCCGCATTGCAACATTTGGGTCGCTCTTGCATCGGCTTCAATTTGCTCTCGGTTGCATTGGTCCACTTGTCAAAATCCAAGGGCTCCCCTTGATCATTGGTGGGTAGAGCAAAACCGGTTTGAAATATTATCCAAGTCTCGACTTGTGTTTTCAAGAAACACTTCATCTGACCTTTCCAATAACGGAAATCATTTCCGTTAAAGAACGGAGGTCAGGTGGTTCTATACCCCTCAATGTGAGCCATTAAATATCTTACAAAACACGAATAAAAACCAAAAGGAATTCCAAGACTTGGTCTTGGATTAGTAACGCAGAAAATAATAAGAAATAAATAGAAATAAATAAGAAGAATAAGAAACTAACAAAAATGAGAAACTTACGACCTTCGATGTCTCCGAAAGGGTACTAGATGTTGGTTTTTGGTGATGAATACAGCTTGTTACGAGGGTAAACTCTGGTAAGAACTGTAGATCTCTCAGAGAGCTTCGATTTGGTAGGTAGCACATTTCGTGGGTCCACTTGTACGAAAAGTTATGGCCGTTTTACCATCGGCTACTCCAAAAGTGAATACTTGCAAATACACAACCAAAAGAAGAGTACCAAGACTTCGTCTTGGATTAGTAGTGTGGGAGAAAGAAAACCTAAAAAAAATACGAATCGAAAAATATGAAAAGAAAGCCAAAAAGTGCTAAATTGGTGGTTTCACCAAATCTTAGTGCCCCTGCTCTGATACCAATTGTTGGATCAAGAAGCGTCACTAGAGGGGGGGGGGTGAATAGCGAGCGTAAAACTTTCTTTCGTTCGTTTGATAAGAGCAATCACAGCAGAAAAATAAATAACACAATTTATTTTTACTTGGTTTATAGCCCACCGGGTGCTAATCTAAGGCCCTGCGATCCTTGACCGCGTACGAAAGGGCAATCCACTATAAAGTCTCCTCCTCGTTGGAGGTAGGAGACAACGATCACAAAATCGAAAGCACGAGGATGAGGCAACAAGCCTACCTCACCTCATTATGATTAAAACCATAATCGAATACAATAAATAAAAATAATACTTGATGTCGATGAATAGATTCCGAACTTGGCGTTGCGTCGGTGTTACGACGTTGGAGCTTTGGCGTTGCGGGAGCACTTTGAGAGCAAGATGATTGATCTTTGGATTGGAGCCCTCCCCTCCTTTTATAGATTTTTGCATTGGAATAAGTCATGATAGAAATCCTTAACTTTTGGAACTGATCTCGAGGTGGCTCCTTATCTTATTGCGAAGTGGTCACGTCAAACATTATCCGTTTTGACCTAGCGCAAAAGGCTGATTCGTCGCCATCAGTCAACTGATGCCTTCCATCAGTCGACTGATGTGCATCAATTGACTACCCAATGACTAGCAGTCGACTGCCAGTCTAGCCACTTCCCTGCAATAAGATGTTAGTATGGAAAATGATAAATATGATGGTTCTTTACCGTCCAATCTTGACCTAGACCTTCCACTGGAAGTCTTAGTTGGATCGCCGCCTACGGTCATCCCCGTACAGAGGACACGACCTTACCATCTCTCTTCGCACTCGTGCTTATCTCTGGTCCTTTATGACCTGTCGCTTTGCTTCCGGTCTTCCACCTAGGTTCTTTGACTCCCACGAAGTTCCCCCGGTGTCGCCCAACCACCACGATTTCCCGACTCAGGATTCTCCGGGTGTCGTTGACCTTCATCTTAGCTTAATCATTTCCTGCACACTTAATTCAGCTCATGAGATAATAATATGACCTTAACTTTGGATCTTTGTCATAATCAAAACCTAGGTTCAATTATCTAGTGCCCCTGCACTAACAAAAGATACAGACAAATAACTTGTAGTGGATGCACGGTTGGAGTAGCGTTGTAGCACGAAGGATTGCGGAGAGCCGGCGCACTTAGGAGTTCATTGATTCATTGATGGGTTTGAGTCCTCTCCTCCTTTTATAGATTATCACCTTGGAATATTTCTCGATCTAGATCCAAAACTCGTGGATCTTATCTTGAGGTGGCGGCTTATCTTATCATGAGGTGGTGGCATCGATCTCTATCTCTTTGACATTGTGCATTGGGCTAATTTATCGACATTAGTCGACTGATCCTTTTTGGCAGTCGAATGACTTCAGTCAACTTCTGACACCTCCAGTCGACTGTTGTACTTGAGAATTCCTACAACATAAGGTTAGCACAAGAGATGCATAATGTCATGCAGTGTGACAATCCTTTGACTGTTCGATCTCGACTTCAGCATTTCTCCGGAAGCCTTGGTCGGATCGACGCCTAGGATTGTCCTCTAACCGAGGATGCATCCTTACCGCCGCTCCACACCCAGAGCTTACCTTCAGTCCTCCTGACCCATCACTTAGCTTTCAGTCACTTGATTACCGAGGTTTCTCCTTTCGAGATTCTCCTGTCATCACTCGACCACCGAGGTTTCTCCTTCTGAGATTCTCCTTGTGTCACCTGACCACCGAGGTTTCTTGTCTCGAGATTCTCCTGGTGTCGTTGATCATGAAGTTTCTCATTCGGAGATTCTCCTGGTATCGTTGATCTTGGCAAAGTCTAATACAATACCTGCATAGTTAGCATAACATATGAGATAACAAAATAGCTTAACTTTGAATCTTTACCATTATTAAAACCAAGGTTCGATTAACTAGTGTCACTGCATCAACAATCTTCCTCTTTTTGATCTATGACAAACCAATTCAAAGTTAAGAAAAAAATAACCAATAAGTATTAAACAAGCATTTTTCAAAACCTTCCCCTTAACCCTAGGTGAGTTTTGAAAAATAATTACTTTTTGAAAAAAAAAAGTAGGTAACCTCTTAACTTTATCCTCTCTCCGCCTTTGACATATATCAAAAATAACTTTATAAGGGGTGTATTTTTAAGGATATGAACCAGTATGTTCAACTCCCTTTAACATTTAAGAGCTTAGTTTTCTAGATCCTGCACCAACAATGTATATCCTAGGTTAGGATGTGACCGTCTTAACCTAGAGGTACTCTAGAGGCTCATGTCTATTGAGTTTATGTCAAACTAGAGGTAGCTAGAGATACTAAGTTTGTCCAACTTAAGTCTTCTCTCCCCCTTGACATATTATCAAAAAGAAGGATTTTAAATTTTGAAAGTATTGGGATTTTTTTTTAAAATAATAATATTTTTAACAACTTCTATGATTATTATCCAATTAGAATCTCCCTCTTAACCTAACATCCTTGTTAGCCACAAGGAAGGCTTATATAGAGGGTCTCCCTCGTCTGACAAACTCTTAGGACATCCTTGTTGGCCATAAGGAAGGCTCACCTAAGTGTCCAGAGGGTCTAGGTGTCTAAAGTTGACCTAAAGATTTAGACGTTCAGTATTGGTCAACTAACCATCATTTTAAGAAGCATAGTTATTTTGAAAACTACGTATAACTACACACAACAATCATGACAACCAATAAAAATAGTTTTAAGAATCCATTTATGTATATATAAATTTTGAAATTATTTTCAAAACTATTTTCAATTTGTTGTCCTTACCATCTCATCCATTCTACATGATCAACCAAGTTATCCTTATAGGTGTTGTGAGATGAATTTAATTTTACTTAGTTAATGTTAATGATTTTAAAATTAATTAACTTTGGATTAGATTCGGATTTAACCTTTAGTTAATTAAGTGAACATTTCAAAAGATGACTTCTAGGTTGTGGCGAGGCACAGAGACCTTCTTTGATCAGAACAACGATCACTTCCTTTGATAAAGCCAATCTTACGAAATTGTGTACTTAATTCACTTAGGGTTACGTCCTAGTCTAACTAGTCTAGGATGTGGTGAGGTAGCTTCAGCTAGTTCTACTTAGCCAAGTGCACCAAGCTAGATACTCCTTATCTAATCCGGATACATAAGACTTCATTTCCCTAACATACTATTATCTCACCCCGTTCTGATACCGTGTTATCAAGGTTAATTAACCATTTCCTATCTAACTGTTCTATGAGATTTAATTTAAGACAGGTTTGTATGATATGAAAAAAATAAGCATGGTAATTAATTAAAATGATATGTATACATGAGCATGTTATGTTCAATCAATTCAAAGAAATAGTTTCTTCTTAGATAGTTTTTTATTTGTTGAGTTTCTAAAAGTTGAAGGTTTAATTGTTAAATTATTAATTTTTGTATAATCAAATGGTACTCTATTATAATTAATTTTATTAGTTTGATTATTTAATTTTGAATTTTGAATTAAGTTAGATTTTGAATTTAAAATAGATTTAATAGGATTATTAGATTTTTTAAAAGTAGAATTATTATTAGAATGTTTAAAAGTAGAATTATTATTAGAATGTTTAAAAGTGAAATTATTATTAGAATTTTTTAAGATAAGATTTTTAGACTTTTCAACAATAGAATTATTAATAGAATTTTTCAAGCTAAGATTGTTAAAATTTTTAAAGGTAGAATTATTATTAAAAAATTTTAAGATAAGATTGTTAGAATTTTTAAAGGTAGAATTATTAATAGAATTATTAGAATTGTTTAAGATAAGATTGTTAGAATTTTTCAAAGTATAATTAATATTATTTTTATAATCATTTATATTATCTTTCGAATTTTTTAAAGTTAATTTCAAAATTTTTATGGTTGAATTTTTCAAAACAAAATTTTTTAATTCGGAATTATGTAGATTAATCATATCTAGTGTTTGATAATTCTATCCTAATGTTTGATTATTCTGATTTAGGGTTTGATTATTCTGATTAAGTTCTAGGTTGATTTTATCTTTGACTTGATCTAGATCTATGTGTTGGACCGTCGGTGGTCGGCTAGAGGGGGGTGAATAGCCCTCTTTCGCGTACGGTGAAATTCACTCATTGATTGCTCGTCTACAAACTCGTTAGTGCAAGCAGAAATATAAACAATAAAGACAAAGCAATAAGAAATGAGACAAACACTAATAAAGAGATTTAACATGGTTCACGGCCTTGCCGCTAATCCACGATCCGATTCGTCCAAGATGAATTACGCCTTAAGCTTCACTATTCTCTCCTTGGCACCAAGCAAGGTGGAGGTAACCTTTTCTTACAAGATCACTCTTCTTACAATAGGATTTAGCTAAAAGCAAGTAAGAAGAGTAGGAAAATGTTTTGGTCACTTGGGTGTTGTTTGGAGTTAAAGCATTAGGCTCCCCAAGTGTCTAAAGGCCTCTTCTTATAGGGAAGAGCTCATTCTTCCTGTTGGGCGCCTGGCAGTCGACTGATGCCTTGATCAGTCGATTGCCTCTGTAGTTGTTGCCCTATAACATCTTCTTCCACGTTGGATTTCATCCAATGGCTCCCACATCAGTCGACTGATCTTCCCATCGATCGATGGAGCTAATAAATCGAGTCGCATGGCGAGCGATCGACTATCAACCATTCTGCCGAAACCACCGTGACGGTCATCGCGCCATCGTGATCGGCCGATGGTTTGGCAGTCAACTGTCAACCCTTGGCAGTCAACTGCTAGGACACAAACCAGACTCGAACACCAATCGAGTCAATAGTTGACTTGGAGCAGTCGACTGCCATGATATGACAGTCGACTAATGTCGGTAAAACTCATCCGACACTTAGCCAATTGGCCAAGTTTCACCTAAGCGCTACCCGTCCCGGGTTACATTCGCTCACTCTCATCTTTCCTTGGAGTCCCTTACCTTTGAAGTTCTCTTCATCCGACCACGTCCCTCGGATGCGCCAAACGCATGGCTTCACAGCGCCATCCTTCACGTCTCGCCCTGAAGTCTACTTCCTCCAGCTTCACTCCAATGCTCCTCGTCTGGCGGTCCCTCAGATACACCAAGCGCACGACTTTCACAATGCATCTTTCACCGACTCAAAGACCGAGTCATGAGAGGTGAAATTTTCCAATGCTCCATGTGCGAATTACTAAGTCCTGCATGACTTCAACGCACATATCAAATTCATATCAATCTTAACTTAAACCCTTTGCCACACACATCAAAACCATACCACATAGGTTGATTTCCCTAACAATCTCTCCCTTTTTGATGTGTGGCAATCCGTTTAAGTTAGGTAAAAACAATAACAATAAAAACATAAGGCAAGAAAGCATGTAAATAATATGAGTATCAAAACTGCCCCTTAAACATGCAACTCTCCCTTAAGACATGCTAAATTTTCCCCTTTAGCATGATTAACTTAAACTCACAATTTCTCTCCCTTTAACACCATCAAAAATATTATCCAAATGTTATACACGCACGACATCAATTCTAATGGAAGAAAATACCAAAAACCTGATAATATAGGTTACTGTGCTCGTGCACAGTACATCAGTCGACTAAATCAAAGGATGAATAGACTGGCACTCAATTTTCAGTTGTTTTTTTATTTTTTGAATGAACTTCAAAAATGCACCAGAAATTATAGAAAATTCAAAAAATCATGAAATTTTGAGTACATATTTCTAGTGAGTTCATTTATCAGTGAAAAATGATTTTTTTTATGAAAATTCATTCTACTTTCGAAAATTAGGCAAAAACTTAAAGTTTGTAAAAAGTCTAAAGTTTGTATCAACTTTAAAGCCTAGTTTTGCCTTAAAGCTTTTCAAAACATGAACTCACAGGTTATTAAACATAAAATGGTTTTGAAATCATTTGAAATATCCAACCATGATCTTTGGGCAATATGTCTATGAATTAAACATATGTTTTCCCCATGATTGGTCTATTATTGCTCTATTGATACACTTAATGACCCATCTAAATGCCATAAGTATTAGTGGACCATTTGTATCATTCTATCATCTCACCCATTGCTATATTCTCAATCAAGTTAGCCTTATAGTGGGATGTGAGATGTTCCTAATGGTATTTACACTTAACCAAAATTTTATGCATTTCTACCCATGGTTAAGTATCATCCTAAAAGCCTAATCATGAACATGCATCAATAATTATCAATCATGATCATAAATCATCAATCATTGCATATCATGATTATAAATTATAAAATTAAGCATGAATAATGATTTAAGCATTTAATTTATGGGTTATACATTATCATCATCCAACACTATGTTAAAAATTTATAACCCACACCATTTTAAGTCGACCATTCAATATGATATAAGTAAAATCCTTATGGTTGACTATCCTAGGGTTTTCCTAACCCAAAAAGATGGATTTGGGAACCCAATACAAATTCTTTTCTATAGGTTCAACAAAAATTCTTTAGGGATCCATT
Source organism: Wurfbainia villosa (assembly GCA_025175895.1). Taxonomy (NCBI): domain Eukaryota; kingdom Viridiplantae; phylum Streptophyta; class Magnoliopsida; order Zingiberales; family Zingiberaceae; genus Wurfbainia; species Wurfbainia villosa. Next base: position 25,616,238 of record CM046000.1, on the reverse strand, counting down.
TTCTAGCTATTGTTTTATTTTTTGGCTTGACCCCTAGCAATTAGGCAATGATAGGTCTTTTCATTTTTATTTCCTTTATATCCTAGGCCTTTCTTATTAAAGCTTGCCCTTTGGCTCCCTATCATCATGTTCAATGTATTGGAGCCTATGGTAAATTTTTCTAGGGCCTTAGTTAAATGATCTACCTTTTCTCTTAAAGTCCTATTTTCCTCAATACATGCATCATTAACATCTAGAAGAATATAATCATTAACATTTAAGCATGCATTTGCTAGTTTTTCTTCTAGGGCCTTAATCTCATTTTGCATGCATTTATTTCTATTTTTCATTTTAAATAAGTCCCTAGTTAAACTTGAAATCATGGAAACTATTTTCTTAGGAGAAAGACTCGTTACCATAGTTTCCATGTCTTCTTCATCCGATGAGGATGAGGATGAAGCTCCCCCTTCACTTGAGCTCTCCTCACTAGTGCTTCTTTCTTCTTGCTCGGAGGAGGAGGAGTCCAAGTCTTCTATGGCCATTAGGGCAAGGCTTGTGAAGGCCTCTTCTTCTTTGGATAAGGATGATGGATCATCCCATGTAGCCTCGTGTGCCTTGACCTTTCCTTTTTCTTTAGTTTTCTTCTCTTCCTCCTTTTTCTTGCTCCCTTTCTTCTTCTCATCTTTCTTCCTCCTTTCTTCTTTGCTCTTGTTCAAGAGGGGACAATCATCCCTTATGTGTCCCTCTCCTTGGAAATTGTAGCAAATGATTTTTCACCTCAGCCTTCTCCTCCTATCATTTGATTTGTTAAATTTAAAACTTTTTAAAGCATGTTTTACCTTCCTTACCATGTAGGCTTCTTCCGTGCTATCCATGGAGGAGGAGGAGTCTTCATCCGATGAGGAGGGAGTCTCCTTCTTCTTCTTCCCCTTGTTGGCCATTAATGCAACTCCCTTTGATGACTTGATGCTTGGTTCTTCAACTATTCCTTCAAGCCTAGATTCATGCAATTCCATAGTGGAGAAAAATTCATCTAGAGTACTTACCTCTAGATTCTTTGAGATATAGAATGAGTCCACCATTCAACTCCACTTGGATGATCGGGGAAAGGCATCAATTGCCTTCATGATCATGTTCCTATTTGAGAGCTTCTCCCCTACACTAGATAAACCATTAAGAATTTCTTTAGACTGAGAATGTAAAGATGTTACCTTCTCCCCTTTATCGAGTTTGATATTGTTGAGTTGGGAGCGAAGGACATCTCTCCTTGCTAACTTGGCCTCGGATGTGCCTTCATGAAGCTCCACTAGCTTCTCCTACATCTCTTTGGCGCTAGCACATTCGCCTATTCGGTTGACTTCTTATTGAGGGAGCACGTTGTATAAATGATGTTTGGCCTTTGAATTTTCCAAGTACTCCTTTCTTTGCCTCTTTGTCCATTTCAATTTTTCCAAAGACTCTCCTTCCTCATCCCTAAGTATCTCAAAACCATTCTCCATTATTAGCATAATTTCAAAATCGATTTCAAAGAATATCTCAATACGCTTCTTCCACCACGCAAATTCTCCCTCGAACTTTGGCGGATGGATGTTGGAGCCGGCCATCATTGTCGTCGTGCTTGTTGCGGCGGTGAGTCCGGTGACAAGCGACTTGGCTCTGATACCACTTGTTGGACCATCGGTGGCCGGCTAGAGGGGGGGGTGAATAGCCCTCTTTCACGTACGGTGGAATTCACTCGTTGATTGCTCATCCACAAACTCATTAGCGCAAGCAGAAATATAAACAATAAAGACAAAGCAATAAGAAATGAGACAAACGCTAACAAAGAGATTTAACGTGGTTCACGGCCTTGCCGCTAATCCACGACCCGATTCATCCAAGGTGAATCACGCCATAAGCTTCACTATTCTCTCCTTGACACCAAGCAAGGTGGAGGTAACCTTTTCTTACAAGATCACTCTTCTTGCAATAGGATTTAGATAAAAGCAAGTAAGAAGAGTAGGAAAACGTTTTGGGCACTTGGGTGTTGTTTGGAGTTAAAGCATTAGGCTTCCCAAGTGTCCAAAGGCCCTTTCTTATAGGGAAGAGCTCATTCTTCCCATTGGGTGCCTGGCAGTCAACTGATGCCTCAATCAGTCGACTGCCCCTGTAGCTGTTGCCCTATATTGGCTTCTTCCACGTTGGATTTCATCCAATGGCTCCCACATTAGTCAATTGATCTTCTCATCAATCGATTGATGGAGCTAACAGTCGAGTGTCGCAAGCGAGCAGTCGACTATCAACCATTCTGTGCCCGAAACCCTCGCGACCAGTCGACTGTTGCCATCAATAGTCGATTGATGGTTTCGACAGTCGATTGTCGACCCTTGGCAGTCCACTGCTGGGACATAAACCAGACTCGAACACCAGTCTTGTCAACAGTCGACTTGGAGCAGTCGACTGATGTCGGGAAAACCCATCTGACACTTAGCCAATTGGCCAAGTTTCACCTAAGCGCTACCCGTCCCGGGTTACATTCGCTCACTCTCATCTTTCCTTGGAGTCCCTCGCCTTTGAAGTTCTCTTCGTTCGGCCACATCTCTCGGATGCGCCAAGCACACGGCTTCGCAACACCATCCTTCGTGTCTTGCCCTGAAGTCTACTTCCTTCGGCTTCACTCCAATGCTCCTCGTCCGGCAGTCCCTCGGATGCACCAAGCGCACGACTTCTGCAATGCATCTTTCACCGACTCAAAGACCGAGTCATGAGAGGTGAAACTTGTCAATGCTCCATGTGCGAATTACTAAGTCCTGCATGACTTCAGCGCACATATCAAATTCATATCAATCCTAACTTAAACCCTTTGCCACACACATCAAAATCATACCACATGGGTTGATTGCCCTAACACTATGTTGATCAAACTAAAAATTTGATTAAGAACTTGGTTAATTTTATCAAATGTTAGATTAATTTGATCATTTTCCTCAATAATATTATTATTATTTAAAATAATTAAATCTAAATTAATTAAGTTTTTATTAGTTGAATTATTAACTGTGTTAATTAATTGACAACAATTAACTAATTTACTAGCTTTAATGCATAATTTATCTAAATTATCAAGTATGCTAAAACTCAAATTTTCAAAATTATTAATTTTATTAATCTTTTACTCCGGGCACCGATTCTTGTAGTGACCGAATCTTTTGCACCTAAAGCACTTGATGTGCTCCTTGTTCTTCCAAACTCCTGGCAATGGTGTCTCCTTTGCCGCTAGTTGTGTCGTTCGAGTCTTACGAGTAGGACACTTATTTTTATAGTGTCCTCTCTCCCCGCACTTGAAGAGAATAATATGCAATTTAAAATTTATATTCACATTGTTACCTTTAGGCCTTGTGGGATGCTCTTCCATGGCTAGCTTAGTCAACGATCTTCCAATACTTAAAAAAACACAACAAAAATTCCCAAAATTTGGTCTTGGATTAGTAGTGCGGGAGATAATTAAAAATAAAAATAAAGAAAATAAAATGCCTAATCGATGGTTGCACCGAATCTGAGTGCCCCCGTTCTGATACCAATTGTTGGATCAAGAGAATCGCTAGAGGGGGTGAATAGCGATCGTAAAACTTTTCTTTTCGTCGATTAAAACAAAGTATGCAGCGGAAAACTAAAACTCAAAACACAAGTATTTTTTACTTGGTTCACTGCCTAGGACTTCTAATCCAAGGCTCTACGATCCTTGATCGCTTCCGAAGGGCAAAGCACTAAAAATCTCTTCCTCGTTGAAGGTAAGAGACAACTGAATACAATGATGTAGAGGAAGAGGTAACAACCTTACCTCTCTTCTTTACAAATAATAATTAAGAAGTAAAAGATACCGACAAATAACTTGTAGTGCACTTAAGAGTTCATTGATTCATTGATGGGTTTGAGTCTTCTTCTCCTATTATCGATTGTCGCCTTGGAATATGTCCCGATCCAGATCCAAAATGTTAGTTCCTATAAGAATCCACATATCTCCACAATGGTATGATATTGTCCACTTTGGGCCTAAGCCCTCATGATTTTTTTTTTGGGCTTTACCCAAAAGGCCTCATACCATTGGAGATGTCTTTTCATCTTATAAGCACATGATCTTTTCCATGTCTTACCAATGTGGGACTTTGATTGTATTCCCAATACTCCAACAATCCCCCCCTCAAATGAAGGACCACATTGACCCCTCTCAAGCCTATCCGTCCTCGAAGGACATCCTCTGCTTGATGTCCGATCCTCAACCCACCAGGACTTCCTACCAATTGTCTGGTCCTCCTGACCCAGCTGGACTTCCTGCCAGTTGTCCAACCCTTCTGGCCCAACTAAACTTCATGCCAGTTGTTTGGTCCTCCCAACCCAACTAGACTTCCTGCCTAGTGTTTAGTTCTCTTGATCCGGACATGGGAGCTCACCTTCCTTCATTCGAGGTCCATGGCTTGACATGTGTTGGTGCAATCGGCCTAGGTCATGATTGACCAGACTCGAGTTTGACTCGAGTGATGTTTTGATGTTTGACAAAGGGATTTGACAAAGTGGTTTGGCATTGATGTTTGACATTAATGTCGGTTAATATGTTAGGGATATTGTTGGAGCAATCGACCCGGGTCATGTTTGACTGGACTCAAGTTTGACTCGAGGAAGACCTTGATGGTTGACTGGGGTTGACCATGTGATTATGGGAAAGTCCAAGCATGGGTCTTGGCAAGGTAAAGTCCAAGTCATGGGTACTTGGCATGGAAAGTCCAAGTGGGACACTTGGCATTTGGTAAAGTCCAAGTCTTGAGTACTTGGCATGAAAAGTCCAAGTGGGACACTTGGCGCATGGAAAGTCCAAGTCATGGGTACTTGGCATTTGGGAAAGTCCAAGTCTTGAGTACTTGGCATGAGAAGTCCAAGCATGGGTCTTGGCAAATGAGAAGTCCAAGCATGGGTCTTGGCATGGAAAGTCCAACATGGGTTGGCAAGGGAAAGTCCAAGCTTGAGTCTTGGCATTTGGAAGTCCAAGGGGGTTGATATTGGCAGCGTAAAGTCCAAGCGGAGTCTTGGCGGCGTAAGTCCAATGTGCCTTGGCGGTGTAGACACCGTTAGCATGACATAGCCGAGGGAAGCACCTGGAGGCTAGTGCGATGGATGAACAAGTCATGGATGACTTGGAGGGATCCGAGAGGCGTGAGGTTGATGGAGGTGGATAGAAGGCTTAGGTCTAGGCTAAGGGTGGTCTAGCAAGTATGGGGGCACCATACTTGGGGTTAAAACCTCATCTTTGAGGTTGGCAGTCGACTGGCATTATGGCCGATTCGACTGTCGTGAGTCGACTTGAGGTTACCGCTCGTTTAAGTCGCTTGGGCGGATCGCTAGTTCATGGGAAGCGATCAGGCTGATATCTCTGGCGATCGGCCCGCGATCATTGATCGCAAGAGATCCGTTGGAGTTTTTCCAACGTGGATCGATCCGTTGTCTCACGACAACAGTGGCATCAGTCGACTAGTGACTTATGGCAGTCGACTGATAGGCGGAAATCCAGCCCGACGTAGGTTATAAAGGCAGCTCGGAAGGAGGGTTTTTGAAGCGATTTTCTTGGGCAAAATTGAAGGGGGAAGTTGGTGCTTTTCAGTCCTTCAAAGCTAGTTCAAGGCAATCAAAGATCAAGCAATCCAAAGCTCTTGTAAAGTTGTTTTTCCTTTACTTGCATTGTATTTCTTACTTGTATTTGCTTGTATCTTGTGTATTACTTAGTGTAATCCTTGCACGAGGTTTCTCCGCCTCCGGATTATTCCGAGAAGGAGTTATTATTGATTAGTGATTGCGTGTGCATCACTAGGGCTCTTTAGAGCTCGATCCGTGGAGTAGGAACCGTTCGGTTCCGAACCACATTATATACTTGTGTTCGTGATTGTTGTATTTCGTTATTGCTTTCATTTCTATATTCCGCTGCGCTAACGAAATTGTAGACACGATCACGATTGAATTCCATCTTCGTACGATCACAACGCTATTCACCCCCCCTCTAGCGCCGTCAAATCTCCAACAAGTGGTATCAGAGCCCGGGGCTCTTCAACGGATTAACAACCGGGAGCAAGACGCTAGAGGGTAAAAGATGGAAGTTCAAGATCAATTAGGTTGGGACATCAACACACCGGTGCCCTACACCCTATACGGACGAGAAGGATTCAATTCTTGGAAGGGAAGAATTGAGAATTTTATTATGATGAGAGACTTTGAGGAATGGTCCATTTTGATGGATGGATTTGAATATCCAAGAGGACCAAGAGGTGGATTCCTCAAAAAGAAGAGATGGACCGAAGAGCAAGTTCAAGCATCCGAGAAAAATGATAAGGTGATAAAATTTTTAATTGATTTAATGCCTAACAATGTCTTGTGTATGTTAGGTAATTATGTAGATGCTAAAGAGTTATGGAGCCAAGTGGCAAAGCTCCATGAAAACTCATCATCGGTCCAAGAAGAAGAAGAAGAGGAGGAGTGCTCACCCTCTCAAGCTCAAGAAAGTACACCGTCATCCCAAGAGCTTGAGGATTTGGAGGTTGATAGGGAATCAACATCCGGATCGGAAGAGGTGGAGGAAGTGGAAGAAGCATCCACTTCTAGGATTGAGGAAGAGGTTAGGGCATCCTCGATACCGGAGCAACAAGAAGAACCATCTACATCTGGTAGAGAGGAAGAGCAAGCTCAAGAATCCACTCCGACCACCACAACCACCCTATGTAACTCAAGCATGTCAATTAATAATAAAATGAATATTATATGCTTTGAGTGTAGGGAGAAAGGACACTACAAGAGTAAGTGTCCTAAACGGGTTAAGAAGACTCCACCCGTGCCAAAAGTCAAGGAGACCGGTGTCTCAATGAAAAAGAGCAAGGAGCAAGTGATTTGCTTCAAATGCCGACTACCGGGTCATTATCGGAGTCAATGCCCGAAGGGGGAGAAGAAGGGGCAAAGGGGAGCATCACAAGTAGGGGGAGCTACTAAGGCTAACCCTAAGGTATATCAAGTTAATAATGCTCTTTCTTTAGTTAATAGACAAAAGCATGCTAATAGAAATAAATACTTTTGTTTAGGAGCTAAAAATATTCACTTAGATAATAGGGAGAAATTTGGGACTAATGTCCCTAAAAACAACTTATCTAAGGACAAACCTAGGTCAAATAACTCTAGAAAATTTTTACCTAGGGAGACAATTAGAAAGGTGCAAGAGCACCTAGGTCTAAACCCTAAATGGACTAGGCATATGCCTAGGAAGTCCAATGCCCAAGATTTAAATCAAAATTCTAAAATTGGGCAATTAGAAAAGGAAAATCAAGTCTTGAGGTCAAGGCTTGAAAAACTTGAAAAGACCCTAAGTAAGATACAAAACCAATTTAAAGGGTCTAGTGGTCAAAATCAAGGGTCCAAAAGTCAAAGTCAACACCTAAGACCTAAGAGTCAAAAGTCAACCAAGGGCAAGCAAGGTTTGGGTCACAAACCTAAGCCTAAGGTGGCTTATCATAGTGTTCCATTTGACTATGGAACACAAACTAGGTATAGGAAGACCAAGGTCAATAGGGAGGTTATCCCTAGAGTTGACCAAAGGGTGTGCCTAGTGGCTAGGGTTTCAAGGAAACCTAGGGTGGCCACTAAGAAGGTTGCAAGGGGGGTTACCCCTAGAGTCAACCTAGGTAAGACCAAAATGACCAAGGCTAACAAGCCTAGGAGGGTCATTAGGAAGGTATCTAGGGAGGTTATCCCTAAGGAATACCTAATTAACCCTAGGAGATCAAATCGGTTTTGGGTTCCTAAGAGCGTGATTGATTCACGCTAGATGGGTTTAGGGTGTGCCAACCTTGATTGGATGGGTAGTTAACTCAACCATGATAAAGGTGGCATTTTAGGTTATTTTCAAGGTTATGGATACCTTGGAAATAGGGTTGAATTATTATCCTAAAAAGTTTTTAGGATGTGCCAATGCACTCTTGAATTTAAGAAAAATCAATCAAATTGGCACAATTAGGGTTTAGAGTGTTAGTGTGCCATTTTGGGTTGTTGGCACACTAGGGAGATTAAGTTTAATATGGCAAAATATATCTAACTATATCAAATGGCATTTAATATTAAAATTTTAGGTATTACTATACCTATATATTTTATATGCCATGTCTTGATTGCCATATGCCATGTCATGACATCATGCCTATTTCTATGATTTTATATGTCATGAGTATGCTTAGGTTTAAGGATTTAAATATCATGTGTTTTAGATCTCATATTATGCCATGACATCATGATTATGAGCATATGTTTATTTATGTCATCATTAATGCCATAATCATTCATGCATTTAAGAAAATCTCAATTGAAATTGAATTAAGGACTATGGCATGACTTGAAGTCCCATTTATAAGGGAATCAAGTAGGGTTGCCTTAGAGAATGCATGAAACCCTAGATTAGGATGAACAAAACCCACATCTCACATCCAATTGACATGTATGTGTATTTATACACCTTAGATACATGTGAGATGCTAGGATATGAGTTGAGTTCAAGGTGCATAGTTTTTGCATCTAGATGAACTAAAACTCATCTTGTTTCATTTGTGGATCATTGGGAAAGCTTGTGTACAAGTCATGTACATAGAGCCCAATGAATATGATCCAAAATAAGGTTTTGAAAATATTTTAAAATCATTTTGAAAAACCTTGGTGAAGTCTATCTTTTGATAGCAATCACCATTGATAGAGTTGATACAAAATAGGGCCAAAACATTGAAAATTTCAATGGTTTTGAGTTTTGTATCAAACTCACTATTTTATGGGTAAAATAATTTTCAAATATTTTTTACCCATTGTATGTGTCATAAGTATTATACATATGAATTTTCACGATTTTTTGAATTATGTATAATTATTTATAAATTTTCAAAATTCATTTCTGATAGTTGAAAATCGAGATTTTCAGTTATTAGTCGATCGGCCTGTGGCGATCGATGAGTGGCAATGATCGACATCGTCAGAGTCGACTGCTAGGTCTGATTTCGGGTTAACAAGGTTTGTTTAGCCCGTTTTCAGCCATGGTAAAGGTCCCTAACCACTTCTAACCCTAGGATATGCTTTGGGAAGCATTATAAAGGGTGAAAATCCATTGGATATGGATTAGGAGAAGTGTTAGGTCAAAGTATCAAATTTAGGGTGAGTGAAAGCTCTATGTTGAACTTAGAACCTTAATTTTGATGGTTTAGAGTTCCTATTGGCTTAGGGGCTTCCCAAGGACATTGTTGGTGCAATGGTCAAGGGGGAGCAAGCCTTTAGGGGGAGTTATCCATCTTGGGATGATGGATGTGTTTCTCTTCTTGAAGGGGGAGAAGTTATTGGGAGAGTATCATCAATTGGGAAAATTGATGGGTTTTTAATACCCAATTTGGAAATTGGGAGAGAGTATAGGATTGTCTCTCTTGAGTGATATGTGAATTATCACTAGGAAGATTGTAGGCATCCTAGGTATTTATTTTTGGTTCAAGGGGGAGATTGTAAGATCTCATTGGGACATGAGACATTGATCTCCTTGGAGAGAAAACCTTTTTGATGTTAGTCAAAAAGGGGGAGAATGTTTGGGGGAGAACATTTGGAGAGTGTTTACCAATTTGGGATAATTGGTAAGGGATTTGAGTTAGTGGTCTAACTCAGATGATTTGTTTGGTTTTTGTCAAACATCAAAAAGGGGGAGATTGTTGGTGCAATCGGCCCAGGTAACGATTGACCAGACTCGAGTTTGACTCGAGTGATGTTTTGATGTTTGACAAAGGGATTTGACAAAGGGATTTGACAAAGTGGTTTGGCATTGATGTTTGACATTAATGTCGGTTAATATGTTGGGGAGATTGTTGGAGCAATCGACCCGGGTCATGTTTGACCGGACTCGAGTTTGACTCGAGGAAGACCTTGATGGTTGACTGGGATTGACCATGTGATTATGGGAAAGTCCAAGCATGGGTCTTGGCAAGGTAAAGTCCAAGTCATGGGTACTTGGCATGGAAAGTCCAAGTGGGACACTTGGCATTTGGTAAAGTCCAAGTCTTGAGTACTTGGCATGAAAAGTCCAAGTGGGACACTTGGCGCATGGAAAGTCCAAGTCATTGGTACTTGGCATTTGGGAAAGTCCAAGTCTTGAGTACTTGGCATGAGAAGTCCAAGCACGGGTCTTGGCAAATGAGAAGTCCAAGCATGGGTCTTGGCAAATGGAAAGTCCAAGCATGGGTCTTGGCATGGAAAGTCCAACATGGGTTGGCAAGGGAAAGTCCAAGCTTGAGTCTTGGCATTTGGAAGTCCAAGGGGGTTGATATTGGCAGCGTAAAGTCCAAGCAGAGTCTTGGCGGCGTAAGTCCAATGTGCCTTGGTGGTGTAGACACCGTTAGCATGACATAGCCGAGGGAAGCACCTGGAGGCTAGCGCGATGGATGAACAAGTCATGGATGACTTGGAGGGATCCGAGAGGCGTGAGGTTGATGGAGGTGGCTAGAAGGCTTAGGTCTAGGCTAAGGGTGGTCTAGCAAGTATGGGGGCACCATACTTGGGTTAAGAGGTTGGCCATTATGGCTGAGTCGACGAGTTCGACCGCCGTGAGTCGACTTGAGTTCGATCGCCGCTTAAGAAATCGCCAAATAATCGCTCATGGGATCATCGAATCGATGATGTCTACGGTAGTCGATCGCCAAGGTCGGCCTACGATCGCTAGTCATTTCACCGCGAATGCTCGTAGCCGATCGGCGTACGATTACGCTTCACGTACGATCGCTAATGTTGGCCGGATCGGCGCGAGAGATCCGTTGGAGTTTTTCAGCGTGGATCGATCCGTTGTCTCACAACAACAGTGGCATCGATCGGGTGACTTATGGCGATCAAGCGATAAGGCGAAATCCGGCCGACGCAGTTATAAAGCGGCTCGGAAGGAGGGTTTTTGAAGTGATTTTCTTGGGCGAAATTGAAGGGGGAAGTTGGTGCTTTCCAGTCCTTCAAAGCTAGTTCAAGGCAATCAAAGATCAAGCAATCCAAAGCTCTTGTAAAGTTGTTTTTCCTTTACTTGCATTGTATTTCTTACTTGTATTTGCTTGTATCTTGTGTATTACTTAGTGTAATCCTTGTACGAGGTTTCTCCGCCTCTGGATTGTTCCGAGAATGAGTTATTATTGATTAGTGATTGCGTGTGCATCACTAGGGCTCTTTAGAGCTCTATCCGTGGAGTAGGAACCGTTCGGTTCCGAACCACATTATATACTTGTGTTCGTGATTGTTGTATTTCGTTATTGCTTTCATTTCTATATTCCGCTGCGCTAACGAAATTGTAGACACGATCACGATTGAATTCCATCTTCGTACGGTCACAACGCTATTCACCCCCCCTCTAGCGCCGTCAAATCTCCAACAACATGGACCATGACTTTGATACCAATTGTTAGTGCCTATAAGAATCCATATATCTCCAATATGGCATGATATTGTCCACTTTGGGCCTAAGCCCTCATGGTTTTATTTTTGGGTTTTACCCAAAAGGCCTCATACCAATGGAGATATCTTTTCATCTTATAAGCACATGATCTTTTCCATGTCTTACCAAAGTGGGACTTCGATTGTATTCCTAATACTCTAACACAAAACTCATGGATCTTATCTTGAGGTGGCGGCTTATCTTATCTTGAGGTGGCGGCTTATCTTATCTTGAGGTGGCGGCTTCGATCTCTATCTCTTTGACCGTGTGCAGTGGGTTGATTCGTCGATATCAGTCGACTGATCCTTTTTGCAGTCGACTGCCTTCAGTCGACTACTGACACCTCCAATTGACTGCTACACTTGAGAATTCCTACAACATAAGGTTAGCACAAGAGATGCATAATGCCATGCAGTGTGATAGTCCTTTGTATGTCTGATCTCGACTTCGGCATTCCTCCGGAAGCCTTGGTCGAATCGATGCCTAGGATTATTCTCTAACCGGGGATGATTTCTTACCACCGCTCCACACCCCGAGCTTACCTTTAGTCCTCCTGACCCATCACTTAGCTTTCGGTCACTTGATCATTGAGGTTTCTTTTGGTGCAATCGGCCTAGGTCATGATTGATCGGACTCGAGTTTGACTCGAGCAGTATTTTGATGTTAGACAAAACATATGACATGGAGTTGGCAAGGGAAGACCAAGTGTGTAGCCTTGGCCACGTAAGTCCAAGTGTGTAGCCTTGGTAGTGAAAGTCCAAGTTTTGGGTACTTGGCATTTGGGAAGTCCAAGGGGTGGTTTGGCGGCGTAAGGCCAAGTGGTAGTCTTGGGAGCATAAGTCTATATGTACCTTCACGGTATAGACACCGAGAGCATGAGAATAGCCGAAGGAAGCACCTGGAGGCTAGCGTATAGATGAACAAGTCATGGATGACTTGGAGGGATCCGCGCATGGATGAACAAGTCATGGACGACTTGGAGGGATCCGATAGGCACGAAGCTAGTAGAGGTGGCTAGAAGGTTTAGGTCTAGGCTAAGGGTGTGTCGGATGCTCAAACATGTTGTTTGAGGTTTTACCTAATGGTCGGATGCTCAAACAACTTGTGTTTGAGGTTTTACCCTACAATAGTCGACTGGTGGTAGTCGACTAGCATTCGACTGTGTCGTATGCCATGGTAGTCGACTGCCAACATTGGGCAGTCAATTGATGGCTTCAATAGTCAACTGCTGGTTGAGGATGCGAGCACAAAATGCTTAGTAGCCCACTGATCAGTCGACTACGAGGCTGATAGTTGACTTATGGTAACTGGCAGTCGACTGCCAGTGTATCCGTTGGTCAGATGTCGACGTGGATTAAACCATTATCTCACAACGGCTACAGGAACAGTCGACTGGGGCCTTATGGCACTTGACTGCTAGGTGCGAAATCAGCCCGAGACAAGCATAAAAGGAGGATCTTGGGGAGGATTTCCACAGCGATTTTTGGGGAGATTTTGGAGGGGAATTGTTGTTGCATTCCAGATCTTCAAGAGCAAACCAAAGCAAGCAACAAGCAAGTAATCAAAGTAAAGTGTTGTAAAGTTTTCTTTACTTGTATTTCATATTGTCTTTGTATTTTGCTTGTACTTTTGTATTACTTGTAATTGCTTGTACGAGGTTTCTCTACCTCTGACTTGTTGTCGAGAAGGAGTTTTAGTAGTGGTGTATTCATCACTCGAGCTCGTCGAGCTCGCCCCGTGGAGTAGGGACCCTAAGGTTCGGAACCACGTATATCGTTGTGTTCTTGTGTGTTGTATTTGTATTTCGTATTTGTATCTATTATTTCCGCTATGCATATTGATGATTATTATAGGCAAGCTCGCAAGAACGAACGATTTCCAATGAACAATGCAAAAGGCTATTCAACCCCCCTTCTAATTGGACCATGATCCTCCTTTAAGTGGTATCAGAGCGAGGAGATTGTCATCGGACTCACCGCCGTGGCAACAACCAAAATGGCCGACATTAACATCCAACCACTGAAATTCGAAGAAGAATTCTCATGGTGGAAGAAACGGATGGAAGTATACTTCCAAATCGATTTCGATACTATGCTAATCATTGAAAATGGTTTTGAAGTGCCTAGGGGTGAAGACAACAAGCTGTTAGTAAAATCAAGATGGATCGAGGAGCAACGACAACAATTCAGAACAAATGTTAAGGTAACAATTATGTTAGTAAAATTAATACCTAACAATATTTTGTCCAAGCTAGGTGAATATCAGGATGCAAAGGATTTGTGGAATAAGGTGGTCAAAATTCATGAAAATCCTGAACCGACCCAATCGGAGAAGGAGGCCGAGGAAGCATGCTCATCCTCTCAAGCCCAAGGAGAAGAAAGCTCATCCTCTCATGAAAGTAAGGATTCGGAAGTTAAGAGATGTTGAACATCTGGATCGGTAGAAGAGGTGGAAGAAGTGGAAAAAGCATCCACCTCCAGAAGAAGTGAAGATACCTCCCATATCGCCTCTACCAACCTAGGTAACTCAAGCATATTAATTAAAAATAAAAATCATATCATATGCTTTGAGTGTAGGGTAGCCGAACATTACAAGAGTAAATGCCCAAAATTGGCTAAGGAGAAAGCACCGACACCAAAAGTTAAAGGATGCTAGAGTCCTCACTAAGAAAAAAAAAGAGCACATTGTGTGCTTCAAATGCAACCAAAGGGGACACTATCGAAGCCAATGCCCTAGGGGGAAGAAGAAGGGTCAAGAAGGAGCTACACAAGTAGAGGGAGCTTCCAAAGCAAACCCTAAAGTATACTTTAATGCACCTTCTAGTTCTAGGATTAAGAAGCATGCTAGAAATTATTTTAACTCACTTTCTACTGTCCATGAATATAAGCATGCTAGTAGGAATATATATGTTTGCTTAGGGGCTAAATCCTATGAACTTACAATTAAGGACAAATCTAGATCAAACAATTTTAGACCTATTTTACCTAGGGTGAGTATTAAGAGGATAGAAGAAAATTTAGGCATTAACCCTAAAAAGGATATGCACATGCCTAAGAAGAAGAGTCTTTCTCAAAAGATTAATGAAAAAACAAAATTGAGAAAATTAGAATTAGAAAATCGAGCCTTGAGGTCAAAGCTTGAAAAATTGGAAAAGACCCCAGCAAAAATGACAAATTCATTTAAGGGGTCTAATGATCAAAATCTAAGACCTAGGAGACAAGAACCATCCAAGGGCAAGAAATGTTTGGGTCACAAACCTAAGTCCTACCGCGATGTTCCATTCGATTATGGAACAATATATAGGTCTAGGAAAACCAAGGTTAATAGGGAAGTCATCCCTAAGATTAACCATGGTGTGTGTCTAGTGGCCAAGCATTCTATAAAACCTAGGAAGACCACTAAGAAGGTTACTAGGGAGGCAATACCTAAGGTTAACCTTGACAAGACCCAAATGACTAAGGCTTCAAATCCAAAAAGGGTCATTAGGAAGGTATCTAGGGAAGTTATCCCTAGTGAATACCTTGTTAACCCAAGGAGCTCCAATAGGTATTGGGTTCTTAGGAGTGTGATCGATTCATGCTAGATGGGTTAGGGTGTGTCAACCCTAAGTGGATGGGTAGTTAACCTAACCATGGTAGAGTTGACACTTTAGGATGTGCCAATGTGCTTTGAGAAGTTGAAAATTGATTAAATTGGAACAATTAGGTCCTAGAAGTCATGGTGTGCTATTTTGGGTTTTTGGCACACTAGGGGGATAGTTGGTATTAAGGCAAAATGGATTTAATCTTAGAAATGACAATTTGGACTCAACACTTAGGTATTTTATACTTGTCATGATTTATTTTCCTTGCCATATCATGACATCATATTTATTTTTATCATATAAAATGTCATGAAAATACTTAGGGTTAGCTAAATGTCATGTTATGCTTAAGTTTATATCACATGTCATGACATCATGATTATTGGCACATGTTTATTCATGTTATCATTTATGACATAATCATCATTCATGCATTAAATAAAATTGAGTTAAGGACAATGGTATGATTTGAAGTCTCATGCATAAGGGAATAAAATAGTGTTGCCTAGAAAAATGCATGAGAACCTAAATAACCAAAACCCACATCTCACTAGAACACTTGACTTGTATGTGTTTCATACACTTAGATACAAGTGAGGTGTTTAGGAAAATGAATTTAAAGTTTTAAAATCATTTCAAAACCATTTTGAAAAACCTTGGTGAAGTCTATCTTTAGATAGCAATCACCATTGAATGAGGTGATACAAAGTAGGGTCAAACATTGAAAATTTTAATGGTTTTGAATTTTGTGTCAATCTCACTAGTTTATGGGTATTTTATTTTTCAAATATTTTTCACCCATAATGTTTGTTATAAGTAATACACGTGTGAATTTTCAAGATTTTTCAAAATACGTATTTTTACTTATGAATTTTTAAAATTTAGTTTTGAAGTCTAATTTTTGCACTATGCAAAAATCAGTCGACTGCCATGGATGGCAGTCGACTGCCATCAATGGAAATCAACTGGTGACTATAAGAGTCGACTGCCAGAGCTGATTTTGGGTAAATAAGGTTTGTTAGGCCCATGTTCAACTACATTTAGGTTCCCTAACTGCTCCTAACTCTAGGATATGCTTTGAAGAGCATTGGAAGGGAGGAAATCCATTGAAAATGGATTAGGAGAATTGTTTAGGGTGTGTATCGAATTAAAAGAGGTAAAAGTTCAATGTTGAATCTTTGCCCTTAATTTCGATGGTTTAATGTTCCTATTGACTTAGGGACTCTCCAAATACATTACCTTTAGGGGAGGTTATCCATTTTGAGATGATGGATGTGTTTTTGAACAAAGGGAGAGATTGTAAGATCTCATTGGGATGTAAGACATTAACATATGTCAAAAAGGGGGAGAAAGGACCAATTGGGGTTAGTTGGAATTCTCAAAGGTGAAAATTGTCAATTGGGGATAATTGGTAGACTTGAATTAGGACACCTAACTCAAAGGTCTTTGGGGTTTTGTCAAAAATAAAAAAGGGGAAGATTGTTGGTGCAATCGACACAGGTCACGATTGACCGAAATTGAGTTTGACTCGAGCAGTATTTTGATGTTAGATAAAACATATGGCATGGAGTTATCAAGGGAAGACCAAGTGTATAGCCTTGGCCACGTAAGTCCAAGTGTGTAGCCTTGGCAGTGAAAGTCCAAGTTATGTGTACTTGGCATTTGGAAAGTCCAAGGGGTGGTTTGGCGGTGTAAGGCCAAGCGATAGTCTTGGGAGCATAAGTCCATATATACCTTGGCGTCATAAACACCGAGAGCATGACAATAGCCAAAGGAAGCACCTGGAGGCTATCATATGGATGAATAAGTCATGGATAACTTGGAGGGATCCGCGCATGGATGAACAAGTCATGGATGACTTGGAGGGATCCGATAGGCACGAGGCTAGTAGAGGTGGCTTTAAGGTTTAGGTCTAGGCTAAGGGTGTATCGGATGCTCAAACATGTTGTTTGAGATTTTACCCGACGGTCGGATGCTCAAACAACTTGTGTTTGAGGTTTTACCTGACAATAGTCGACTGGTGATATGTCCCAATCGACTGGTAAAAGTTGACTGGCGTTCGACTGCATCGTATATCATGGCAGTTGATTGCCAGCATTGGCAGTCGACTACTGGTTGAGGACACGAGCACAGAATGCTCAGTAGCTGACTGATCAATTGGCTATGAGGGTCGATCGACTCATGTAGTAGCGGCGATTGGTGCCAGTGTATCCATTAGGTCGAATCTTGGATAGATTAAGCCGTTGTCTCACAACGGCTATAGGAGCTGTCACGCCCCGAGAGAGTCCCCGCCAGATGAAAATCCGACAGCATCTCCCCTGTACAGGTGACAATACCAATCTTGCATACAAGGCCTACACGGCCACTATACATCGGTCAACATGATCGGAACCAAACTACACACGCAGGTCATAAATAGGCCTCAGACCAACAATCAAAGGAAGTAACAAAAGTCTATGACATCTAGACTTACCCCTTCTGCCATCTGGGCAGGAATACACAACCAAATCCAATCGAATAAAAATCCGAATAGAGGTTCATAAGGACATACCAAATATCACCAAAAACAATCCACGAGTACATAATCCACAATGCAAGTCCTAAACATATCTTCTAGTCAATACCAAAATCATAAATCAAATGACAAGAAAACTATCATCACGAGGGGGTTTGGCAGCTGGACTCTCTTGACAGCTTCATCCTGAAATAGATATAAAACAACGGGGTAAGTTCAAAAAACTCAGCGGATAAAAGTCGATATGCATAGTAAGATATAACTAACAATAACAATCATGTCAGTACAGTCTCATATATAGGATATGCAAGAAAGAAACACGAAAAGATTGTACTTACCTGAATCTCCTATCCTGATATAGAAGCATGTGCCATACTAGCAGAAATAAAATCATCAGTCCAAATACAAATATGTGTCCTGTATGCATGGCAATCATATGCAACATCCAAGGCAGCAATCAAAATGCAGCAAACACAATACAAATGCCATGCATGCAAAATGCATGCGATCCAAATGACATGGTCACCCCTGACACCAGTCAGCCGCCTCACACGCGATGGTGAAGGCGAGTGGGTAGGGCTATGACAATTGTGCACTCTACCATCACTGCTCTTGAGTGACCGAGTGGACAGGATGTTGTTGGAGTACACCTATCCTCCTACCCCAAACAGAGTGGGGGAGCAAAGCTCTCATCTCCCGGTGTCGTAGACCAGAGGAGGGATCCCTTCCCGCTACCACGCTGCCTCATCGCTACCCATGAGTGGACCAGCGGAGCCTGACAGAGCTACTACACACACCCTCCTGATGTACCACTAACCCATGAGTGGCAGCGTGTGTAAACCATGTAATCAAGCAGCTCAACTTCCACCAAAGATGCAATCATGCAAGATGGTGCATGACACTAAAGCATGTAACACCAACTAAAATATGTCTCCGAATAATATGCACAACCAATAGGTACATACCAATGATCCAAGTAAAACAGGAAAGGTATAACTAAAAGCTGAACAAATGCATGAATCAAGTAGGCACAATAACATACAAGGCAGTTAAACATAAAAATTATTGCAAGCTATACTAACTAGCATATCAACATGACTATATCTAAAAGATAAGTCAAAATACCCGCCTGATCTAAAGAATACCAACTGTCTCTACGCCCGTGAATGTCTCGAATCAAAACCCTGCACATAGAACATACATAACTAAGTTCTATCATTTTCCAATAATCGAATAAATCGATTCATTAACCCATTAACTGGTCCATCAATTCACTAAAAAATGGATTATGATCTAACTCCCTTACCTAATCGTTTGTTAACATAAATCCATATCCTGAACCTTACAAATATAACAACTTCTTCCATTAGTTACTAACCAGCAAGCCAATAGTAGCTTAGTTAATCAAGTTCTGTAATAGGGTACTCCCATTTACTTCCTCACCCCCATATACATGTACCAACATCAAAGAAACCGACTCCATATCAGATCAGATACATAAGCAAATCACATACCACCATTTCCTCAATCTACACTCACAATAGATCCATAGCTGAAACTTATCACCAGACAATCCAAGGCTCAAGATCACTGTCCAAATATCACAACCCTCACACACTGACCACCGTCCAACTTGTTCTACCGAAGGAAAACCCACCCCAAATCAACCAATTTAATCTATTCACAGCTCCTTCGCGAGTATGAACAGAACACCACCAACAAAATCTCCAAACATAAACAACACAGCCAACTTAAATGACCAAACCAACTCAAACTCATAGCCAACTCCACAGATCAAAAATCCAACCGCATATAACAAAAATTAACCACCGTATGCACAAAGAAAAGAAGCAGATTGAGCTTACTAGCTATTGGAACCTTGCCGACAGTAAACCCCCCAAATCCACCCTATTCGCCAAAAAACCACTACCAAACAAAATCCCTGTTCAACCAAAAGAAAACCACAGTAGGGATTTCAATCTCGTCCAAAATTTAGGGAAAGAACAGCCTTACCTTTGCTCCGATGATCACCGACCGTAAAACCCCCCCTCAATCCGACGGTGGAAGGGCGCTGCGACAGTGACAGCTCTTGCTCGCGAGGTAGGACGCAAGGAAGAGGCGCTGCTTTGGCTCGGTTGTGGGCACCGCCGAGGCGAATCGCTCGTCGCCACTTGCCGCGAGGAGAAGGCGACAGTGAGTCGGTGTTGGGAGGCTGAGGGCGGCGAGCGGGCGGAAGCTGCGGCTGCTGGCCGCGTGCGCGCGATGCGCAGGTTAATGATCGCACGGCGATGAAGGCGATAGTCAACTTCTAGCGTGCGCACGGTGACAGTGCTCGCGATCGAGGGAGGAAGACGCGGGGAACCCGTCGCGCGCGAAGAGGCGAAGTCGCGGTGAGGAAGGACTCGCGCTGCGGCTGGGAGAGGAGTTATCGCGAGGGAGAAACCGACGGAGTGGCGCATCGAGGAAAGAAAAGAAGAAATAGAAAAACATAGGTTTTCTATTTAAAACCTTAGGTTAATATAATCTATTAACTCTTCAATAACAGATAATCCCAAATAGGCCTTATAAAAGTCTGTTAAATCTTTCCATATATAATATCACAACAACTCCGTTTAAATCCAGAAAAATTATGAAAAAATTCCTAAAATTTCTCCAAAAATCCCGAAAAATTCCTAGGATTATTTTTCCTAAATTTTGACCTTTTAATTTAGTATTTTAAATTTCCGTATTTAATATTCTCCCCCACTAATAAAAATTTGATCCTTAAATTTCCTACTTAAATGCATAATGAGTAAAGGATACCATAAGTACTGAAAAATATATCTCACGGACCTTAAGTAAATAGGTGGGGGTATTGAGCTATGATCTTTTTCCTCAAACTCCCAAGTAGTCTCCTCATCGGCGTGGTGACTCCACCCTACCTTGACAAGTCGCACAATCTTGTTCCACAATTGTCGTTCCTTGTGATCCAGAATCCGTATCGGAACCTCTGCGTAAGTAGCATCAGGTTGAATGGAACCTAACACATCTGACAGAATATGTATAGAGTATGACACATACTTTCTCAGTATGGACACATGAAACACATCATAAATACCCATCAAAGATGGTGGAAGTGCTAGGTGGTAAGCGACGGCTCCGATCTTCTCCAAAATCTAGAACGGGCAAACCCACCACAAAATCCATAATAATATGCTTCCACTTCCATTCTGGAATCAGAATTTCCTGAAGCATCTGTTCCTTAAACTAATGCAACTCCGAAAACCATTATCCTCCTCGGAGTCAGAGACGGTAGTCCATCTACCGTCCTAAATCCACTCCACCACACACTCTGTAAGTGCATGGGAGGCTTGTTGGTGCAACAATGCTCCAAGCATTTATATGTTTTGATGTTTGGATAATCATCTAAGTTAGGCAATATCTTGTGATCTAATTGCGAATATGTTTTTAAGTAACAGGGAAATCCAAGGATGAAGACTTGGTAAAAGAGAAGTCCAAGTATGATCTTGGCAAGGAAAGTCCAAGGGATGGACTTGGCAGCGTAAGACCAAGCTTGTAGTCTTGGTAGCGTAAAGTCCAAGTGAACCTTGGCAAAGGAAGTCCAAAGTAAGGTCTTGGCAGCATAAGTCCAAGTTTGTAGTCTTGGTGGCATAAAGTCCAAGCATTTGGCAAACCCAAGACATGACGAAACCGAAGGAAGCTCCTGGAAGCAAAGCGCAAAGGATGAACAAGTCACGGACTCAGAGGGATCCTAAAGGCGCAAGGCTTAATGAGGAGCTAGAAGGTTGAGTCTAGGTCTAGGGTATAAAATCAAGTGAGAATTACTCATAATTGATGAGTATCAGTCGACTGATATGATGTCGATCGAGTCAGCGCTCGACTAAGTCGAGGTGAAACCACGGCCATCGATCACGCCTTAGTCATAGCAATGATCGGTGATGTTGCGTCGATCGCCAAGGGCAGCAGGCGTGATCGATCGAAGAAAAATATCGCCACGAGAAGGTCTCACTCATTGCGCCTTGATCACTCATCGATCACTCCATCGATCGTGATGGAGGATCGATCGTGATCACCTGGCAGTTGGAGATTGTAGCTACGAATCTCTGCGGAGATCGCGTTTCAGAAGCCGTTGGCTTCGGCGGCAGTCGACTGATGGTAAGTATCAGTCGATTGATCGAAGCCCAATGGGAAAAACAACCCCTCTTCTATAAAAAGGGGCCATGGGGAGCTTGGTGAAGCTAGTGCTCTTGCTCCTAACTACACCCTCGTGCTCACCAAGCTTTCCAAGTGTTTTTAGTGATTCAAAACCTCCTCTTCTCTTGTTCTTGATCATCCATCATTGTAAAGAAGAGGAGAGCATTGTAAGAAAGGTTTCTCCACCTTGGTTCATCCAAAGGAGAAGATAGTGAAGCTTGGCTAGGACTAATCCACCTTACGGATTGCCGTGGAGTAGGAGCGTCATCTCCGAACCACGTACATCGGGTGTTAGCGTTTGGTTTCTTATTTCTTATTCGTATTCGTTTTCATATTTGTATTGCTTCCGCTAACTTACTTGTAGAAACGAAGAAAGGCTAATCACCCCCCTCTAGCCATTCCAATATTCCTATGGGTGGTTGTGTAGCTCAATTACTTTGGATGAGACATACTCTTGTGGACTATGAGCTACACTACTCTAACATTAAAGTTTATTGTGACAATGTGAGTACCATCAACTTGACCAAAAATCCGGTACATCACTCTAGGACCAAGCACATTGAAGTGAAACATCACTTCATAAGAGATCATGTGGCAAGAGGGGACATTGAACTTTATTATGTAGAATCTAAGTCCAACCTTGCCGATATCTTCACCAAAGCTCTTCCCGAAGCCAAATTTTCATCATTAAGGAGAGAGCTTGGTATGTGCTTTGTAGAGTAAAACTCTAGGTTTGCATGATCCTATACTTTTATAGTAGCTTTATACCTTGATGCATCTCACGAAAAGCCTTAAGACACCTTGATTTTTGTATTGATACAATTAGAACCATGTGAGATGATAGGGAAGGTGTACTTGGCTCATCATTCTTGTTATGATGCATTACTATGAGCCAATAACACACCTAGAGACATAAAAACCTTATGGACCAATCATTGGGAAGGCTTGTATTCAAGTAATGAATACATAGCTCAAAGAACATGGTTGGAAATTCCAAATAATATATATATTAAACTATGTTCATCATATTTTGAAAAACAATTTTCAAATGGAACACAAAAGTGATACAAAGTTTGCAAAATCTTTAGAACTTTTGTTAGGTTCCAAGTTTGTATCAATCTTGAAATCTGGAAAACATATATTTTTCAAAAAAAAATTTCCTTAATAAAGTATGATTTCAGAAATGTGTACGCAAAATTTCGTGATTTTTCGAGATTTTTGGAATTTCTAACGCATTTCTGAAGTTGGGCTGAAAAGGTTGAAATTTCGATTTCAGGCGTATCAGTCGACTGGTTCAGAAACCAGTCGACTGATACACTGTATTTTCTAATAAACAGCTCCATTTTATGGTATTTAGTGTATTCTTGATGTCCTACAACTATAGCTTGATAATATTGCATATAAACAAAGGTTTAGGACTGTTTAGTGCAGTGGTTTAGGGGGAGTTTCATAAATTGTATCTTTTTCATCCCCAAATCCATTGTTGGTGCAAAGTTAGGACTTAATGTTTTTAAATTTCTGTTATGCTTTGCTTCAAATATTATTTACACATTATAAAGCTTATCTTGGATTAAGGGGGAGCTTTAATTTCAATTTTATACCTTAGTCCAAGATCCAACACCTTTGATTCCTTCATTTTTGAATCCTTCTCTTTTTGATGTATGTCAAAGGGGGAGAAGGGATGTTTAAGTTAGATGATTATGTGTGTATCTTTAAAATACCTAACTTAAATGATTGTCAAACATCAAAAAGGGGGAGATTGTTGGTGCAACAATGCTCCAAGCATTTATATGTTTTGATGTTTGGATAATCATCTAAGTTAGGCAATATCTTGTGATCTAATTGCGAATATGTTTTTAAGTAACAGGGAAATCCAAGGATGAAGACTTGGTAAAAGAGAAGTCCAAGTATGATCTTGGCAAGGAAAGTCCAAGGGATGGACTTGGCAGCGTAAGACCAAGCTTGTAGTCTTGGTAGCGTAAAGTCCAAGTGAACCTTGGCAAAGGAAGTCCAAAGTAAGGTCTTGGTAGCATAAGTCCAAGTTTGTAGTCTTGGCGGCATAAAGTCCAAGCATTTGGCAAACCCAAGACATGACGAAACCGAAGGAAGCTCCTGGAAGCAAAGCGCAAAGGATGAACAAGTCACGGACTCGGAGGGATCCTGAAGGCGCAAGGCTTAATGAGGAGCTAGAAGGTTGAGTCTAGGTCTAGGGTATAAAATCAAGTGAGAATTACTCATACTAGTGTCGATCGGTAGTCGGCGTTCGACTAAGTCGGTGAAACCACGGCCATCGATCATTGCCTTGGTCATGCGATCGTGATGTTGCGATCGATCGTGATCAAGAAAAATATCGCCCGCAGAATCACGATCTCACTCATTGCGCCTTGATCACTCGATCGATCACTCCATTGATCGGTGATGGAGGATCGATCGGTGATCACCTGGCCGTTGGAGATTGCGGCTACGAATCTTCGCGGAGATCGCGTTTCAGAAGTCGTTGGCTTCGACAGCAGTCGACTGATGGTAAGCATCAGTCGATTGATCGAAGCCCAACGGGAAAAATAGCCCCTCTTCTATAAAAAGGGGCCATGGGGAGCTTGGTGAAGCTAGTGCTCTTGCTCCTAACTACACCCTCGTGCTCCCCAAGCTTTCCAAGTGTTTTTAGTGATTCAAAACCTCCTCTTCTCTTGTTCTTGATCATCCATCATTGTAAAGAAGAGGAGAGCATTGTAAGAAAGGTTTCTCCACCTTGGTTCATCCAAAGGAGAAGATAGTGAAGCTTGGCTAGGACTAATCCACCTTACGGATTGCCGTGGAGTAGGAGCGTCATCTCCGAACCACGTACATCGGGTGTTAGCGTTTGGTTTCTTATTTCTTATTTCTTATTCGTATTCATTTTCATATTTGTATTTCTTCCGCTAACTTACTTGTAGAAACGAAGAAAGGCTAATAACCCCCTTTCTAGCCATTCCAATATTTCTAACAAGGCTATCGCAACTAAACTTCCTTGTTACAACCGTTCGTGTTCTAGCTACTCTATAGTAGCTATCCAGTAGCTAGCTAAAACTCCATGAGCATTTCTGCTCCTCACCTCTTCAAAATAACATAATAACTGTGAAGTCCACGTCATATATATGACGACTTATCTCACAGTCCTTTAACTGTCGTAAGCTTAAGATACATCTTATTCAATAGCATCGGAATCGCTCCGATCCCCGAAATGATGCATCCTTATACACTACCCTTCCATCCACACTAGAATGATTAATCAACACTGGCGTAAAAGTCAACCATCGTCTGAGCCTTGAAAATAGTTTCACAAGCTTCAGACCAAGTAAATTCCATCACCTTCCTGGTTCAACCAGTCAGCAATGTAGTACCGCTAGAGCATCCTATCCATATCAATGGTAATAATCAAATCAATACCAAGAAACCACCATCTACGGTGGCCGAGTGTGCAACTCTAACTACCACCATCAATAGTGGTCAAGTTACGCAACTCGAACAACCACAACCGATCTAATCGTGTCTAGAATACACGACTTCCCAAATCCCTGGACGTATTCAATAAGTCTAATAAGATAATCAAAAGCTCATACAATTCATACCAAGTATGAAATTGTCGTCACTACACACCTGCATTCTCTTTACTCTAGACTGATGATATACAATCATCACAATGACAATGATAATTGTATGACACCATGTCACTACAATATCGACACACCAGTCATAAATCAATCCTAGAGTATACACAGGTGTCTTATAGCTGATCTAAATAGATCCTTTATCCACAATGAAGGATATTCATTTCCTTCCATAACTACCGCATTCTATCATCGATAATCGATGCATAACTGTTGGATCGATCGGATCGCTAGAGGGGGGGTGAATAGCGATAGAAACTTTTTAGTACGAATTCGTTTTAAAAAAAAACTTATATGCAGCGGAAAGATAAATAAAACAATAAGTAAAGGAGACAATAGACACAAGAGATTTACTTGGTTCGTAGTCGAAGGCTACTACTCCAAGGCCCTAGTGGTCCTTGACCACGTACGGAGGGCAAACTACTAAAGAACTCCTCCTCGTTGGAGGTAGGAGTTAGACGGATACAAAAAGCCCGAGGTAGAAGGACACTCCCCCTCTCCTCGTTATAATAAAAGCTTTACTAAAAGGAATAAGCTGAAATACAATTTATAACTTTCGTTACCGACGACTTTAAAGGTTGGAGGTTGAAGCTCTAGTCGTCGTCTCGGCAGCACTTCGTCGTAGGGATGTCAGAGAGTCGGAGCGTATCGGAAGCACTTGATAGCTTTTGAATTGATGAAAAACCCTAGGTTTGGCCCTCCTTTTATAGCCTTTGAGCCCCTCATCGAATGGGTCTTTAGCCAATCACAAATGGGCACAAAACCCCTTGAAAAATGGTGATAACTCTTGACTATTCGAGGCTGATCCTTTGACCAAGAATGATCGATGGCCATCATCGATCGATGGCGGCATCGATCGACATCGACCTTCGATCGGTTTGATGGCAGTCGAGTCCTCCAAGCTGGCAGTCGACTGATGCTAGCTGCAAGGCAAGGTTAGCTCAACAAAAACATAATTTCGATGGTCGTCGACCATCCGATCTCGACCTAGACCATCTATAAGAAGTCTTTGGTCGGATCTACGCTTAAGATCATCCCCGTAAAGAGGATACGACCTTACTTACACTCGCACACACGAGCTTACCTCAGTACTTACGTGTTGCTTTTGCTTCCGACCTTCCACTCAATTCCTTCGGCTCCCTCCGAAGTCTCTTGAGTGTCGCCTGACCACCGTGGCTTCCTCCGGGTGTCGCTAGCCTTCAGCTCCAGCATTGAGACTTTTCTGCACACTTGATTTAGCTCATGAGATAACAATATATGCTTAACTTTGTATCGTTTGTTATAATCAAAACTTAGGTTCGACTTAGGTGCCTACTGCACCAACAATCTCCCCCTTTTTGATTTATGGCAAACCCACATACAAAGTTAAGTAAATAGCAAGCATGAAGAGTAATAATGTGCATGAGAAACAAAAAATATGAAGATTAAGTTGGAGTAGTAAGGATTTTCTTCAAGTACTCCCCCTTGAGGAAACCTCCCCCTTGACCGAGGGTGAGTCTTGAAGAAAGACCTTAATCCTCCCCCTTGAGGGTTGCTTTAAGTAATTAACATTACTTAAAGTTGGCCTTAGTAAAACGTTTTAGTTAAGCCCTTTCTCCCCCTTAAGTAAAACATTAACGACATAAAGTTTAAAAAATAAGTTTAAGTAAAATGTAGACGGCACAAATAAGTTTAAGTTAAGAATTCTTTGGCCTTTTGGTAAAAGTTAACTAAGTTTTAACTTTTGGTTTAAATATGAAGTAAGAGTTAAGTTAAAAAAAAATTTGACCCCTTAATTTTTGCCTTTTTCTCCCCCTTTTGCCGTATATCGAAAAGAGTAAGGGGTGTGTGGAAAATAAAATAAGTGTTAAATTTAAAGTCCAAGCATGTTCCCCATTTTTTATAAAAAAATATACTGAAAATAAGCTCATCTATAAAATGTTGGACTCATATTTGGCTTGATTGATATGTAAGATCAACCAGTCCTGGTCAGAGTCGGTTAGTATGTATGATTATACTCCATGGTTCATAGCGATGCACTAGCTCTACATCTGGAACCAGGAGTAAAGTCCTAACATCTCACGCCCATCTACGTGGCTAAGTACACAAACACATTAGTCCTATGTGTTGTGAGATGTACTGGCTCCTTAAATCTATAGGTGCATGATATCTAAGGTATGTCCTATGCTAGTTCCATAAAAATGAAATTAAAGAAATAGTAGTAAGAACATATAATTTGCATGTACCTATTCTATTTTACATGCCCAATTTTCGTCTTAATAGACTAAATTCGGCTTCGGGTAGGGGTTTAGTAAATAGGTCTGCTAAGTTAGACTTCGATTCGACGTATTCGAGTTGTATTGCTCCGTTGGCCACATGTTCTCGAATGAAATGGTGTTTGACCTCTATATGTTTGGTCCTAGAGTGACATATCGGATTCTTTGTAAGATTAATTGAACTAATGTTATCTACATGAAGTTTAGTATTCGTAAAGTCTAACTTAAAGTCACGGAGGGTGTGCTTCATCCAAAGAAGCTGCGTGACACACTCACCCATCGCGATGTATTCGGCTTCGGTGGTAGATAAAGCAACACAGTGTTGCTTCCTACTGCACCAACTTTCTAGACTCGAGCCGAGAAGTTGACAACAACCACTCGTACTTTTTCTATCGAGCTTACTACCGGCATAATCCGAATTGGAGTAGCCGATTAGTTCGAACTCCGTAGATCTAGGGTACCAAATACCAACGTTAAGTGTACCCTTAAGATATCTAAGGATACGCTTAACTAGGGTTAGGTGAGACTCCTTAGCACATGTTTGAAACCTGGCGCACATACTTACTGCGAATAGGATGTCGGGTCGACTCGCAGTTAAGTATAGAAGACTTTCTATCGCACTCCTATAGTACTTTAAGTCAATGGACTTACTTTTAGGGTCTTCTCCTATGTTAACATTAATCGCCATTGGGGTGTTTATTATCTTAGCGTCTTGCATTCCAAATCTTTTAATTAACTCCTTAGTGTATTTCTGTTGATATAGGTATATACCATCCTTAGTTTGTTTAATTTGTAGACCTAAAAAGAAACTTAACTCGCCTACCAAGTTCATTTCTAACTCACTTTCCATGAGTGAAACGAACTCGTTTAGTAAGGCTGAGTTAGAGGTTCCAAAAATTATATCGTCTACGTAAATTTGAGCTATGAATATTTCTTTACCTAAGGTTTTTACGAAGAGAGTTGGGTCAACTAAGCCTTGGTTAAACCCTTTTGACTTAAGATGGATTGAAAGTCTCTCGTACCAAGCTCGAGGAGCTTGTTTATGTCTATAGAGAGCTTTCTTAAGTTTTAGAACATGGTCGTGTTTATCTAGATTTTCGAATCCAGGGGGTTGGCTAACATAAACTTCTTCTTTAATGTATCCATTTAGGAATGCCGACTTAACATCCATTTGAAACAACTTAAATCCTCGATGTGCGGCATAAGCTAGCAACATTCGAATGGATTCGAGTCTAGCTACTGGGGCATAGGTTTCGTCGTAATCTAAGCCTTCGACTTGGCTAAACCCTTTGGCGACTAACCTAGCCTTGTTTCTAACTACTTCACCTTTATCATCAAGCTTATTTCGAAACACCCACCTTGTTCCAATTATCGTTTTGTCTTTAGGTGGTGGTACTAATTCCCACACTTCATTCCTAGTAAATTGAGCTAGCTCTTCTTGCATTGCAATAATCCAATCGAGATCAAGAAGAGCTTGTTCAATTGATTTGGGTTCTATCTTTGAAATTAAGGAAATTTGACTAAGGTTCCTATAGGATGCTCTAGTTCGAACTCCTAGATTAGGATCTCCTATCACTTGATCGATAGGGTGGTTAGTCTGAATCCTAGATTGGGTTGGGTTTGTGTCACCTAATGTTTGATCAATGGGGTGACTTGGTTGAACACTAGTTTGGTTGGAGTCATCTATCACTTGATCAACAAGAGAAGTTGGTTGATGTGGATTAGACTCGATCTCAGGGTCGGAGACGAGTTTGGTATCAGTGGGCTCAACACTTGGGGTCATTAAGGGTTTTGTAGGTTCGGGTACTTCATCAAATACTACATTGATAGTCTCCTCGACTCTAAGGGTGTCGTGGTTATATACTCTATAAGCTCGACTTGTAGTCGAGTATCCTAGAAAGATTCCGGTCATGGTTTTGGATGTAAATTTCCCTAGGTAATCCTTAGTGTTTAGGATATGTACCTTACACTCAAATACCCTAAAGTACTTGATGTTGGGTACTTTATCGTGATAAATCTCGTACGAGGTCTTAAGGTGCCTTTTTACCATAAAGATCCTATTTTGGACATAGCATGCCGTACTCACGGCTTCTGCCCAAAACCTATCGGGTAGGTCGTATTCGTTCAACATGGTCCTAGCGGCTTCTTGTAGAGTTCGGTTTTTCCGCTCCACTAGGCCATTTTGTTGAGGGGTCCTAGGGCAAGAGAATTCATGGTGGTATCCGTTTAGGTTACAGAAGTCGGTGAACCTTTGATTTTCGAATTCACCACCATGATCGCTTCTAAGTCTTTTAACCTTAAGGTCTTTTTGATTCTCGATTAATTTGAATAGATTGATTAATTGATCTAGGGTATCATTTTTATGTTTGATGAACCTAACCCAGGTAAACCTGGAGTAGTCGTCAATTATGACTAAGCAATATTGACTTCTATTGAGTGACTTGGCTCCATGTGAATCGAATAGATCCATATGGAGGAGCTCAAGTACACTTGAGGTTCGTTCTTGGTTAGTTAACTTGTGTTGTGTCCTAGGTTGTTTTCCTTGTTGACAAGCATTACAGATTTTATTAACCAAGTTGTTGAGGTTGAGTAAGCCTCTGACTAAGCCACTCTGACTCATCTTGTGGACGAGTCTTGGGTGCGAGTGACCGAGTCGTCGGTGCCACAACCATGATTCCTCTTCCTGTGTCATAAGACATTTGGCTGAGGATTTGATTAAGTTAATTGTGTAAATGTTATTTGTCCTAGTTCCTTTGAGTATTGTTTTAGCTGTTTTATTTGTTTTAATTACACATTCATTTTCTAAAAATACGACCTTATAGTTATTGTCACATAATTGGCTTACGCTAAGCAGGTTATATTCAAAATTCTCTACAAGTAATACATTTTTAATAACAAAATTCGAGTTAAGCTCGATATCACCTGATTTGATGATTTTGAGCTTGCCGTTATTCCCAAAGGCTACCGATCCTTGTCGTTTGAATCGAAGCTTTGTGAATTTGAGTTGATCCCCGGTCATGTGTCAGGAGCAACCGCTGTCCAACATCCATTGATCCTACACACAAGGTGGTTGGATTGGATGTTAGATTTTTTTTTTTTTTAAATTGGTTGTAAGTTGTTAAACCTAGGTCATCTCACCTGTGTCTATATGATCAATCATGTTATACTTATGTGTTTTTTTGTGAGATGACTTCCAATTAAGTTGATTAAGTGCATTTAGGTTCAAGTAATTTTATGTTAGATTTGGATTTAAACCTAGGCTTGTCAAGTTTACCTTTTCAAGATCATGGCTTCTAGGTCGTGGCGAGGCACAGGGTCTTTTTTTATCGGATCATCGACCACTTCCTTAGACAAAGCCATTTTCAAGAAAATGATGACTTGACTCACCTAAGACTATCTCCTAGTCTAACTGGTTATTTTTGAAAAGAGGCTCCCCGAGGCTCAA
This sequence comes from Wurfbainia villosa, assembly GCA_025175895.1. NCBI lineage: Eukaryota > Viridiplantae > Streptophyta > Magnoliopsida > Zingiberales > Zingiberaceae > Wurfbainia > Wurfbainia villosa. Next base: position 25,585,129 of record CM046000.1, on the reverse strand, counting down.
TCTTTTCGAAGAATTTTAGTTGGTTATGTTCATGTTCTAAGTGAGTTCACAAGTTTTAAAGCACAAATTTTCTAAGTTAAAGCATGCAATTTCTAAGTTAAAGCACACACTTTTTAAGTTAAAACATGCAATTTCTAAGTTAAAGCACAAACATGTTTTGTACTGGCTCCCCCTAGACCGTTGAATCGGTTCGGTCTATCCACATAGTGGATTTGGTCCTTGGGAATCCAGTACGGGTTGGATCCTAGAGTTGAAATCAAAAGGTTCTTAGGGACCCATGCTTGGACATGTTTCCTATGTCGACTTACAATCGACATATACGACCTATTAGTCGTGTTTGAGTTAAACCCTAGTCCAGCCTTGTTGTACACGGCCCTTTGAGATCCAAGTAGGAGGTCAAGTCCTTTGGATCCCGAAGTGAACCTTTCCAACGTGTTCCTAAGATCTTCGACTTGACTTTTCAAGAGAGAGTTCTCAACTTCGAGCTTTTTAACTCGAGTTGAGTCCTTCTCTTGAACTCGACTAGTCGTTAGGGAGACCTCGTGTTTTAGAAGTTTAACCTCCTCAACAAGGGTCTCGACCTTGGACTCGGACTTAGCTAACTTCCTAGATAAAAACCTAACCGTATTATGTAAAGTATTAAATAAAGTTCGACTTACTTTAAGGGTATCTTTTGAACCGGATGCGTATCCATGGCTTGACTTGAAGGTAGCTTCGTAGTCCGAGTCATCCTCAGGTTCCGACTCAAGTTCAGGTTCGGTCTCCGTGTCTGACTCAATCGATTTCGCCATGAAGACGTGGTCTTCATCTTCTTCGGATGACGCTTCTTCCCATGTCGCGTTGAGGGCCTTCTTGTGCTTAGGTGCTTTGTGGTTGAGTTTGGGGCACTCGTACTTGATATGTCCAAATCTGTTACACTCATAACACCTAATATTAGAACTTTTAGACTTACCTTGGTTGGGTCGAGTTGTGGTTCGCTTTCGTCCCTTGGCTATCCTTCGAGCTAGGTTCATTAGTTCGGCAGTCAACTTCTTCTTCGGACTCGTCTTCCTCCTCGGTTGGTGGTGGCTTGCTTGCGATTTTCTTCTTCTTTGATCCTGCAAACAAGGCTATACCCCTCTCGGGTTCCGAGTTGGACTGCTCATGTAATTCGAAATCAAAAAAGAGTTCATCTAACCTAATTTTAGAAAGATCCTTGGAGACCTTGTAGGCATCGACCATGGATGCCCACAAGGTAGTCCTCGGAAACGAGTTTAGAACATACCTTATAAGGTCGCGCGACCTTTTGCCCGATTGCGTGTAGGTTGTTGACTATGTCCTGGACTCGGGCGTGAAGTTGGGTCGCGGACTCGTGTTCCTGCATTTTTAGGTTATATAGTTTATTGAAAAGAAGATCACGCTTACATACCTTGGCTTCATCGGTCCCTTCGTGTAGCTCCACTAGTTTCGTCCAAAGATCTTTTACGCTTATGAAGGGGCCGACGCGATTTAGCTCCTCCTTGGATAGGCCGCATTGGAGGATTTGTGTTGCCTTGGCGTCGGCTTCGACTTGTCGTTTTGTCGCAATGGTCCATTGATCATAATCCAAGGAGTCACCCACTTCATTAGTCGGAAGTGTGAAACCCGTTTGGATTATGATCCACATATCGATTTGGGTTTTGAGAAAGCATTCCATCCGACCCTTCCAATAACGGAAGTCATCTCCGTTGTAAAACGGAGGTCGGACGGTGCTAAAACCCTAGAGATGGGCCATTAGAACAAAAGACACAAATAGACGGAGACGAAGAAACTAACAACGACAAAAACACGAAAACAAGTACCAAGACTCGCGTCTTGGATTAGTAGTGCGGGAGAAAAACTTAACAAAGAGAAATAAATAAAAATAAATAGAATTAAAAGAAAAATAAATCTGTAAAAAGGCTAGATTGGTGGTTTCACCAAATCTTAGCAACCCCCTGCTCTGATACCAATTATTGGATCGATCGGATCGCTAGAGGGGGGGGAGTGAATAGCGATAGAAACTTTTTAGTACGAATTCGTTTTAAAAAAAAACTTATATGCAGCGGAAAGATAAACAAAACAATAAGTAAAGGAGACAATAGACACAAGAGATTTACTTGGTTCGTAGCCGAAGGCTACTACTCCAAGGCCCTAGTGGTCCTTGACCACGTACGGAGGGCAAACTACTAAAGAACTCCTCCTCGTTGGAGGTAGGAGTTAGACGGATACAAAAAGCCTGAGGTAGAAGGACACTCCCCCTCTCCTCGTTATAATGAAAGCTTTACTAAAAGGAATAAGCTGAAATACAATTTATAACTTTCGTTACCGACGACTTTAAAGGTTGGAGGTTGAAGCTCTAGTCGTCGTCTCGACAGCGCTTCGTCGTAGGGATGTCGGAGAGTCAGAGCGTATCGGAAGCACTTGGAAGCTTTTGAATTGATGAAAAACCCTAGGTTTGGCCCTCCTTTTATAGCCTTTGAGCCCCTCATCGAATGGGTCTTTAGCCAATCACAAATGGGCACAAAACCCCTTGAAAAATGGTGATAACTCTATCGGTGATGGCCATCATCGATCGGTGATGCGGCGATAATCGATCGCGACCTTGGCCGATCATTTGTTTGATGGCAGTCGAGTCCTCCAAGCTGGCAGTCGACTGATGCTAGCTGCAAGGCAAGGTTAGCTCAACAAAAACATAATTTCGATGGTCGTCGACCATCCGATCTCGACCTAGACCATCTATAAGAAGTCTTTGGTCGGATCTACGCTTAAGATCATCCCCGTAAAGAGGATACGACCTTACTTACGCTCGCACACACGAGCTTACCTTAGTACTTACGTGTTGCTTTTGCTTCCGGCCTTCCACTCAATTCCTTCGGCTCCCTCCGAAGTCTCTTGAGTGTCGCCCGACCACCGCGGCTTCCTCCGGGTGTCGCTAGCCTTCAGCTCCAGCGTTGAGACTTTTCTGCACACTTGATTTAGCTCATGAGATAACAATATATGCTTAACTTTGTATCGTTTGCTATAATCAAAACTTAGGTTCGACTTAGGTGCCTACTGCACCAACAATAACCTCAAAGGTTCATCTCTCTTTTAACAAAGAGTTCCGGATCTTCTCTGGAAGAAATATTGGGACAGATAAATATCTCATCCAACACCTTCTATAATAAGGTAAAATGATCTTTCATCGTCTTGACCAGTGTAGGTATACACGCCTTATCCATAACCAAATCACTAATAATAGGGACTGATATTTTCTGAGGGGTTACTCCTTGACCTCCCAATGGGTGGCTAGCGAGCCTAACCCTAGCTTCCTAATTCAATATCAGTCGACATCTCTAAAGAGTCTACCTTTTCAAGCTCAAGGGTAGGTCCCACAGCATCAATAGGTCGCTTTCGAGGTCAACCTCATCCACGACCATGAGTAAGGACAATTTCCCTAGGTGACTTTTCCTACCGTGAGCAAATATGTAAGTATCTAACAAAAACATAATGATAACTTCCTATTACATAAGGAAATTAAAGTGACCACTAAAGGCAACTACTTTTCCTATAGCTTAGAGATATTTTTCAGTTTGCCTGGTCCCAAAACACAAGAACTCTCAAAAATCCAAGGAAAAGAAAATCCTCGAAACACAAAACCCACAAACCAAAATCGCAAACCAATAAAAATTGTCACACCCCGGGAGCATATCCATCATCCAAATGACGGAGAAGCCCCTTAGTGTCAATATTCAGAAATACATGGACCAGATCTGGTAAAAACCTCGAAATAATAATAGAAATACAAATATTTTAATTAACTGTATGCATGCATGACTAAACATAAATCAATTAAAGTAAAATAGTTTTATGACACCAAATCAAATTGCGACAAAATCCAAAGTGCATAAACAAAATGCAATACCGATAAAGTAAACAAAGCGGCATCTCGACGATGCAGTAGGACAAGTACGGCAAGGAACTCTCTGAGTGACACAAAGGTAGGTCAACAAGACACGTCTTCCATCAATTAACCTAGAGGATAAATGAGGAGGGGTGAGTACAACCACTCAGTGGATAGATAGACAATAATGCATAATCATAATGCACATAATGGAAGTCAAATGAAACAAACTAAAGTAACCCAACCCTCAGAGTACCAATATCAGTCTGCAACTAACCTGGTCAGCAGTATAACAAATATACCCGCAAAACATACTCAACCACTGCCATCTACAAGCAATGCACATCCAGATACCACGACAAAGCCTCATGGCTCTCGAGGTAATACAAAGGGAACTATCTATGAGCTACCACGAACGAAACTCGGGGGGTCGACAATCAATATACTCAGCACTGTCTACACGCAACTACATGCTACCATGAATAGGACTCGTGGGTAAACAGGCAGTATAAAGACTCAATGTCTGCGGGCAATGACATGCTACCACGAATGAGTCTCGTGGGTAGACAGCGTATATAGATATCTAGTTATTGACTGCACACAACAACATGCTACCACCAATGGGTCGCGTGGGCAGTCGATTATCCTAGGCGGTTAAGCCTAGGGTTATCCAATACATCTAGCTTAGAATGTCTATCAAAGTCGATAAAGATTATCGATCTACAATTAAGCCCATTGAAGCGGTCAAGCGAGGGTTTCAACACATCTAATACGAAATGTTTACCAAAGTCGATAAAGATCATCGACTTATAAATAAATACCTCGAGATGATTAAGTCTAGGGTTCCAACCCTTCTAACATGAATGGTTATCAAGGTCGATAAAAATCATAAGTCCACTCATAAACACGTCGAGATGATTAATCATAGGGTTTAGTCCCAGCTAACAGGAAACACCTATCCAGGCCAATAAGGACAACACATCTACTTACAAGACCGGCAAGAGGGCTAAGCCTAAAGTATATCAGTTCTACCAGTTTAACCATGCATGCTACAACATGCTACCACGAACCAATCTCGTGGATACTTAAGATGTAAAGTAATTATCTAGCTACAGACGTCATACAAATATCACTAACTTCGAATGAATAACGCATAAGTATAACTTTACGGTAGGTCATCTCAACCATGATTGGGAGGCATGATTGACCACAAATATACAAAGCACCTACCTATAGAGAGACTCTACTGCAGACTCTCTCTCAACCAAGAATGGGAGATAAAGTTGGCAACCGAGATATGAACGATGTTATATACCCTCTGAGGATTAATCGCATCCTAATCATACAACCTCTACTAGTCCAATCACCATATCAACTGAAATAGTAAATGGATAATCATATATCATTAAGCACATCCGGGTTATTACGCCTAGGGTTCCAACACCTAGGGTTCTACTAATGTTGTTTCATTCCTGAGATCCGCTCCTACAGAATAACCTCATCTAAGTTATTCTATCTCTACTAGTCTTAATCATGGTATCCACCGCAAAAACACATAACCATATAACCACATAACACACTATCTAATAAACGATAGCATAGTCATACTAATGGCAATCAATGGCTGAAATTAATTAGGGTATAACTAAAGGGTCATGCCAGAACAAAGTCAAAGCAATACTAAATAAAGCATCAGATGCCTATATATACCCTAAACTACGTAAGCAATGTAATCATGTCATCATGCACTAGGATCTATAGAGTCAAAGAACCTATGTGTATACCTTCTACGAATTTATCCATCTTAGTCATATTATTCAACTAGTCTAATCCTAATACTAGTCCAATCCTAATACTAGTCTAAAAATTAAGAGGTAAACATCTACCAATAATATCTAATCATTTATATCACAATGATAACTAGCTATGTATAGCAGTAATAGCAATTAATACTCATATGCTAATGATAAACCAGCAACATAAAAATCTAACAGTCTAACAGATATAAGGTTAAAACAATACTAGACAAAATATGATACCACCTAAGTAAACCGCATAACCAATATAACCAATACAAATATGCACTAAATCTAGAAAAAAAATTCTCTAGAATTTATTCACCTGTTAGCCGTCTGGAGATGTCCTGTCGCCGCCAAATCCCTAAATTGACCTCGTCAATACTACCTCGAATTTTCGAAACATAAAAATCGTCGAAAATTCGTACAAATATGAAAATACCCCAGTTAACCTGCCAAACGTGGCAAACTCCAAAAACCCAAAGGCCCTAAAGAACTCAAAACCTAGGCTCTAATACCAAATAAATTATCACGCCCCGAGGGAGTCCCCGCCAGACGAAAATCCAGCAGCATCTCCCCTATATGGGTGACAATACCAATCTTGCATACAAGGCCTACACGGCCACTATACATCGGTCAACACGATCGGAACCAAACTACACATGCAGGTCATAAATAAGCCTCAGGCCAACAATCAAAGGAAGTAACAAAAGTCTATCACATCTAGACTTACCCCTTTTGCCATCTGGGCAGGAATACAGAACCAAATCCAATCGAATAAAAATCCGAATAGAGGTCCATAAGGACATACCAAATATCACCAAAAACAATCCACGAGTACATAATCCACAATGCAAGTCCTAAACATATCTTTTAGTCAATACCAAAACCATAAATCAAATGACAAGAAAACTATCACGACGAGGGGGTTTGGGAGCTGGACTCTCCTGACAGCTTCATTTTGAAATAGATATAAAACAACAGGGTAAGTTCAAAAAACTCAGCGGATAAAAGTCGATATGCATAGTAAGATATAACTAACAATAATAATCATGTTAGTACAGTCTCATATATAGGATATGCAAGAAAGAAACACGAAAAGACTGTACTTACCTAAATCTTCTATTCTGATATAGGAGCATGTGCCATACTAGCAGAAATAAAGTCGTCAGTCCAAATACAAATATGTGTCCTGTATGCATGGCAATCATATGCAACATCCAAGGCAACAATCAAAATGCAGCAAACACAATACAAATGCCATCCATACAAAATGCATGCGATGCAAATGACATGGTCAACCCTGACGCCAGTCAGCTGCCTCACACGCGATGGTGAAACCGAGTGGGTAGGGCTATGACAACTGTGCACTCTGCCATCATTGCTCCTGAGTGACCGAGTGGACAGGATGTTGTTGAAGTACACCTATCCTCCTACCCCAAACAGAGTGGGGGAGCAAAGCTCTCATCTCCCGATGTCGTAGACCAGAGGAGGGATCCCTGCCTACTACCACGCTGCCTCATCGCTACCCATGAGCGGACCAGCAGAGCCTGATAGAGCTACTGTACACACCCTCCTGATGTACCACTAACCCATGAGTGGCAGCGTGTGCAGACCATGTAACTGGCTGCGGGCTCAACTATAAAGGAACCCCGTCCAGCCAGCATGCAATCATGCAAGATGGTGCATGACACTAAAGCATGTAACACCAACTAAAATATGTCTCCGAATAATATGCACAACCAATAGGTACATACCAATGATCCAAGTAAAACAGAAAAGGTATAACTAAAAGCTGAACAAATGCATGAATCAAGTTGGCACAATAACATACAAGGCAGTTAAACATAAAAATTATTGCAAGCTATACTAACTAGCATATCAACATGACTATATCTAAAAGATAAGTCAAAATACCCGCCTGATCTAAAGAATACCAACTGTCTCTACGCCCGTGAATGTCTCGAATCAAAACCCTGCACATAGAACATACATAACTAAGTTCTATCATTTTCCAATAATCGAACAAATAGATTCATTAACCCATTAACTGGTCCATCAATTCACTAACAAATGGATTATGATCTAACTCCCTTACCTAATCATTTGTTAACATAAATCCATATCCTGAACTTTACCAATATAACAACTTCTTCCATTAGTTACTAACCAACAACCCAATAGTAGCTTAGTTAATCAAGTTCTGCAATAGGGTACTCCCATTTACTTCCTTACCCCCATATACATGTACCAACATCAAAGAAACCGACTCCAAATCAGATCAGATACATAAACAAATCACATACCACCATTTCCTCAATCTACACTCACAATAGATCCATAGTCGAAACTTATCACCAGACAATCCAAGGCTCAAGATCACTGTCCAAATATCACAACCCTCACACACCGACCACTGTCCAACTTGCTCTACCGAAGGAAAACCCACCCCAAATCAACCAATTTAATCTATTCACAGCTCCTTCACGAGTATGAACAGAACACCACCAACAAAATCTCCAAACATAAACAGCACAGCCAACTTAAATGACCAAACCAACTCAAACTCGTAGCCAACTCCACAGATCAAAAATCCAACCGCATATAACAAAAAGTAACCACCATATGCACAAAGAAAAGAAGCAAATCGAGCTTACCAGCTGTTGGAACCTCCCCGGCAATAACCCCCCCAAATCCACCCTGTTCGTCAAAAAACCACTGCCAAACAAAATCCCTATTCAACCAAAAAAACCACAGTATGGATTTCAATCTCGTCCAAAATTTAGGGAAAGAACAACCTTACCTTTGCTCCGGCGATCACCAACCATAAAACCCCCCCCCCTCAATCTGGCGGTGGAAGGGCGCTGCGACGGTGACAGCTCTTGCTCGCGAGGTAGGACGCGAGGAAGAGGCACTGCTCTAGCTCAGTCGTGGGCACCGCTGAGGTGAATCACTCATCGCCACTTGCCGCGAGGAGAAGGCAACAGTGAGTCGGTGTTGGGAGGATGAGGGCGATGAGCGCAGGTCACAGTGACCACCGCATTTAATACGAAGGCGGCAGTCAACTTCTAGCGTGCGCACGGTGACAGTGCTCGCAATCGAGGGAGGAAGACGCAGGGAACCCGTCGGGCGCGAAGAGGCAAAGTCACAGTGAGGAAGGACTCGTGCTGCAGCTGGGAGAGGAGTTATCCCGAGGGAGAAACCGACGGAGCGGCGCATCGGGGAAAGAAAAAAAAAGAAATAGAAAAACCTAGGTTTTCTATTTAAAACCTTAGATTAATATAATCTATTAACTCTTCAATAATAGATAATCCCAAACAGGCCTTATAAAAGCCTGTTAAATCTTTCCATACATAATATCATAACAACTCCGTTTAAATCCAGAAAAAATTCTGGAAAAATTCCTAAAATTTCTCTAAAAATTTCAAAAAATTCCTAGTATTATTTTTCCTAAATTTTGACCTTTTAATTTAGTATTTTAAATTTCCATATTTAACAGGAGCAGTCGATTTGGGCCTTTGTTGGTGCAATCGGCCCGGACTCGAGTTTGACTCGAACTATATTTTGATGTTAGATAAAACGCATGACATGGGATTGTCATGGGAAGTCCAACATGGGTTGGCCATGTAAATCCAAGTGTGTAGCCTTTGTGGTGAAAAGTCCAAGCATGGGGCTTGGTATTGGGAAAATCCAGGCATAGGGCTTGGTGTGGAAAGTCCAACATGGGTTGACCACGTAAGTCCAAGCATAGGGCTTGGCAGTGAAAGTCCAAGCATGGGGCTTGGCATGGAAAATCCAAGCATGAGGCTTGGTGTGGAAAGTCTTGAGGACTTGGCAAGTTCACTAGGCTCGGGGTACTTGAGTCGGTGAAGGATGGCATTGCGATGTCATGCGCTTAGTGCATCCGAGGGACCACCGGACGGGGAGTGAATGGAGTGAGGTCCAAGAGAAGCATACTTCGAGGGCCAGAGACACGAAGGATGACATTACAAAGCTGTGCGCTTGGTGTATCCGAGGGACGTAGGCCGAGGGAAGAGAGCTTTGGTGGGGAACTCCATGAGAGGATAAGGTGGACTTGGCCAAGTGGCTAAGACTGAGTATCGGAGGCTCAAACGTGGTGTTCGAGGGTTTACCCGACAGTCGGATGCTCAAACAACTTGGTGTTTGAGGTTTTAGGGCTTCATCAGTCGACTGCTCTAGGTCGAATGGACTCGACCGGTGTTCGACTGACTAGGTTCTGCCTAAACAGTCGACTATCGAGGGAGGGCAGTCGATTGTCGATGCCATCAGTCGACTGATGATGGATATCAGTCGACTGATCGGGGCAATTTCAGCTACAGAAGGTCTTCCAGTCAAGTGCTCGCACCAGCACTCGACTAATGGGATCATCAGTCGACTAATGGGCATGATCAGTCGACTGATGATGGATCCGTTGGAGTTTGGCTAACGTGGATCGAGTCATTGTGAGACGACGGCTATAGGACCAGTCGACTAATGGGTGTGAAATCAGCTCGATGCAGTTTATAAATGGAGCTCGAGATGGAGGATTTCACCAAGACTTTTGGGGTGACTTTAGAGGGGAATTGTTGTTGCATTCCAGACCTTCAAGAGCAAACAAAAGCAAGCAACAAGCAAGTGATCAAAAGCAATCAGTGAAAAGTTTTCTTTTGTATTGTATTTGTATTCTTATTTGTACTTTGTGTATTACTTTATAATTGCTTATACGAGGTTTCTCCACCTCCGACGTATTGTCGAGAAGGAGTGTTAGTTATTATCGTGCGCATAACTAGAGCTCGGTGAACTTGCCCGTGGAGTAGGAACCATTCAGTTCCGAATCACGTATATCATGTGTATTTGTGTGTGCTTGTGTTGTTGTTAGTATTTCTATTTGTTTCTATTGTTTCCGCTGTGCTAATGATAATTGCAGACAAGATACGCACGACGAATGATCGTATTCCATCGTACACGCAAATTAGGCTATTCACCCCCCTCTAGCCAACCACCGACGTTCCAACGAGTGGTATCAGAGCCAAGTTGCTTGTCGAGGACTAACCTCCAACACAAGCACGACAAGATGGTCGGCTACAACCTCCAACCACCAAAATTCGAAGAAGATTTTCAATGGTGGAGAAGGAAGATGGAGGTATACTTCGAAACCAATTTGGATTTCATGTTAATTATTGAAAATGGTTTTGAAGTGCATAGGGATAAGGAAAACAAGCCAATAGAAAAATCGAAATGGAACAAGGACCAAATCAAGGACTTCAAGACAAATCTCAAGGTAATCACATTGCTTAGTGATTTGATTCCTAACAATATTTGGTCTAGGCTAGGTGAATATAGGGATGCAAAGGAGCTATGGAATAAGGTGGTAAAATTCAATGAACATCCCGAATTGGCACAAGTAGAGGAAGAAGCTGAGAAAGAGTGCCCATCAACATCCGGATCCGAGGATTTTGAAGAATCACCATCTACATTCAAAGATGTGGATGACTTGGTGGAAACCTTCACCTCTAGCATTAAGGGGGAGGAAAGGGTTTCCATTCCGGAGCAAAGTCAAGATGAAGCATCTACCTCCGAAAGAAGTGATCAAGAGGCTTCCACCACCTCCATAGGTAACTCATGCATTATAATTAATAATAAAATCACATAATTTGTTTTGAGTGTAGGGAGAAAGGGCATTACAAGAGTAAATGCCCAAAATTGGCTAAGAAAAATGCACCGGCACCAAAAGTCAATCAAAAGTCAAAAGATGCCGGAGTCCTCGCTCAAAAGAGTAAAGAGCACATTGTGTGCTTTAAATGTAACCAAAGAGGACACTACCGAAGCCAATGCCCTAGGGGGAGGAAGAAAGGGCAAGAAGGGGCATCTCATGTAGGGGGAGCTTTAAAGCTAACCCTAAGGTAAATTCAATTAATGCACCTTCAATTTCTAGGACTTATAAGCATGCTAAAAATTATTTTAGTTCACTTGCTATTATCAATGAAAAGCATGCTAATAGGAACAAATATGTTTGTTTAGGTGCCAAGTATATTCGTTTACTAAGGACAAACCTAGGATCAATAACACTAGACAAATCCTACCTAGGGAGTCAATTAGGAGAATAGAAGAAAACTTGGGCATTAACCCCAAGAAATCTAGGCATATGCCTAAGAAGAAAAACAATTCCCAAAAATCTAATGATAGATCAAAATTGGGAAGATTAGTGGTGGAGAACCGAGCCTTGAGGTCAAGACTAGAAAAATTAGAAAAGACCCTTAAAATTATGACAAAATCATTTAAGGGGTCTAGTGATCAAAATTTAAGGCCTAGGAAACAAGAAATGTCCAAGGGCAAGAAAGGTTTGGGTCACAAACCTATGTCCTACCATAATGTCCCATTTAATTATGAAACAATTTCTAGGTCTAGGAAAACCAAGGCTAATAGAGAAGTTATCCCTAAGACTAGCCATGGTGTGTGTTTAGTGGCTAAGGACTTAAGAAAAACCAAGAAAACCACTAAGAAGGTCAAAGGAGGAGTCACCTCTAGAGTTGACCTAGGAAAGACCCAAATGACTAAGGTGTCAAAACCTAAAAGGGTCATTAGGAAGTTATCTAGGGAAGTTATCCCTAGTGAATACCTTGTTAACCCAAGGAGCTCCAATAGGTATTGAGTTCTTAGAAGCATGATTGATTCACGCTAAATGGGTTAGGGTGTGTTAACCCTAAGTGGATGGGTAGTTAACCTAGCCATAGTGAGTTGACACATTAGGATGTGCCAATGTTGTTTGAGAAGATGAAAAATGATTAAATTAGCACAATTAGGTCTTAGGAGTAATGATGTGCCATTTTGGGTTTTTGGCACACTAGGAGAATAATGGCATTAAGGCAAAAATAGGTTTAATCTTAGAAATGGCAATTCGAATTTAACACTTAGGTATTTTATACCTTAGTATCTTATAATTGTCATGCTTTGTTTGCCTTGCATGACATGACATCATATTTATTTTTATCATATAAAATGTCATGATCATTTTTAGGGTTATGTTTATATGTCATGATCTCATTCACATGCCATGACATCATGATTATATGGCACATGCTTTATTCTTGTATCTTTATGCCATAATCATCATTCATGCATAAATAAATTGAAATTAAGGACTAAGGCATGATTTGAAGTCCCATGCATAAGAAAATCAAATAATGTTGCCTAGAAATATACATGAAACCCTAAATAAAAAAGACCCCACATCTCACTAATATTTGACTTGTATGTGTTTTACACATGTAGATACAAGTGAGATGTTTAGGAAAAAGGAATTAAAGGTTTTAAAAATATTTTGAAAAACCTTGGTGAAGTCTATCTTTTGATAGCAATCACCATTGAATGAGGTGATACAAAGAGGGCTCAATATTGAAGCTTTTCTTAACTTTTGAACTTTGTATCAATTTCACTAATTTGTGAGTAAAATAATTTTATAATATTTTGCACCCATAGTGTTTGTTGTAAGTATTATACGTATGAATTTTCAAGATTTTTCAACTTATGTATATTTACTTATCATTTTCGGAATTTCATATCTGATAATTGAAAAACTGGATTTTGCAATTATCAGTCGATTGCCATGTATGGCAGTCGACTGATGTGGGAAGGAGTTGATTGGTATCTGATACAGTCGACTGCCCAAGCTGATTTTGGGTAAACCATGGTGGTTAGGCCCATGTTCAGCTATGTTTTGGTCCTCTAACCACTCCTAATCCTAGGACATGCTTGGGAGAGCATTAGAAAGGGTGGAAATCCATTGGATATAGATTAGGAGAGGTGTTTAGGGTGAGTATCAATTTTAAGGTGGATGAAAGTTCATTATTGAACTTTGCCTTAATGTTGATTGGTTAATTGTTCCTATTGGCTTAGGGACTCTCCAAGACATTGTTGGTGCAATGATTAAGAGGGAGCAAGCCTTTAGGGGGAGATATCTATTATGAGAAGATGGATGTATATTTTTCCTCATGGGAGGAAAATTGGGTTGCCTCTCTTAAGTGATATTGGACTTATCACTAGAAAGATTGTAGGCATGTGTTCCTCCAAGGGAGAGATTGTAAGATCTCATTGGGATATGAGACATTCATACCCTTGGGGAGGACTTTTTTGATGTATGTCAAAAAGGGGGAGAAGTTACCAATTGATAGTTGGAATTCTCATTGGGATGTGAGAATTGCCAATTGGGAGATAATTGGTAGACTTGGGTTTAAGGTTTTGTCCAACATCAAAAAGGGGAAGATTGTTGGTGCAATCGGCCCGGACTCGAATTTGACTCGAACTATATTTTGATGTTAGACAAAATGTATGACATGGAATTGTCATGGGAAGTCCAACATGGGTTGACCACGTAAATCCAAGTGTGTAGCCTTGGTGGTGAAAAGTCCAAGCATGGGGCTTGGTGTTGGGAAAATACAGGCATAGGGCTTGGTGTGGAAAGTCCAAAATGGGTTGGCCACGTAAGTCCAAGCATAGGGCTTGGCGGTGAAACTCCAAGTATGGGGTTTGGCATGGAAAATCCAAGCATGAGGCTTGGTGTGGGAAGTTTTGAGGACTTGGCAAGTTCACTAGGCTCAGGGTCCTTGAGTCGATGAAGGATGGCATTGCGAAGCTTTGCGCTTGGTGCATCCGAGGGACCACCGAATGGGGAGCGAATGGAGTGAGACCCAAGGGAAGCATACTTCGAGGGCAAGAGATGCGAAGGATGACATTGCGAAGCTGTGCGCTTGGTGCATCTGAGGGACGTAGGCCGAGGGAAGAGAGCTTCGGTGGGGAACTCCATGAGAGGATAAGGTGGACTTGGCCAAGTGGCTAAGACTGAGTGTCGGAGGCTCAAACTGTTGGGATGTATACTGAAAAGTCTATCTTTTGTATGAACATCTTTAGTTTTGAAATAAGAATCACATGATCATTGTTTGCATATTTATGGTTATGCATATTGTCTAATACATTACATTGTAGATAACATGGTGTGTGGTGTCACACGGGAGATCATGTTATCGGCTCCTTGTAAAGTATAAGTAAAGGCTCACAACCGAGATGGATTTGGACAAACCATTGGTATGGTTGTAGTGTGATTTGGTATTGGTTTGTCTTGACCATAGAATCACACTAGTACACTTTGTGTGTATTGAGCAGGACCGACTTAGAGGTGATTTGATTTATTGATGACTACATAATCGAACCGGATCTCAGATATTATATTGTACATGCTCTTAATCCCGATATAATAACGGGCACATATACTTAGTATTCATTTCTTTGATTTACCAATGGGTGAGATTTATAGATTAAATCGATAGGCTCGGTAAGTTGGGAGATGATATTATTTATATGGTGTGTCATTGATTATAGGAGGAAATCGTGTCCTATATATTAGGATGATGATGTCCCCTTGAGGAGCTCATAAGGTTCATCATGTAAACCCTGCAGGTGGACTTGGTCCGGCATGATGAAAAGGTTGAGTGGTACTACTCATGGAGTTAGATGTTGATTAATTAATGGTCAGTAAATTAATTAATCGACGGACATTCGAGATCTTAAACATGGAGAAAAAATGTACAAATAATATATGGAGCCCATATTAACTTATGGGGGTTAGTGAGGTAGATCAATGATAATCCTCTAGTGGAATGGATAATCATTAATGGATCGGACTTTATGTGGGCTTGATCCATTGGGTGGCCAAGATCCAACTCCTCCTTATGGTCCCTATTGTAGCCTATTAAAACCTCATTAAGCTTAGATCCAATGGATGAAAACAAAACTCTAGATCCAACGGTAGAGATTAAATCTCTAGATCCGACGGTTGAGATTAAATCTCTAGATCCGACGGTTGAGATTAAATCCCTAGAACCGATGGTAGAGATTAAAACAAGGCTTGAGCCCAACCCTATAAATAAGCCTTGATGGGTTGGGTAGCAACAAGATGGAGGGGAATTAGGGTTTGCTTCCCTTGGGCGGCAAGCAATCCTAATTAGGTTAGGAATAGGAGTGGGCAGCTAGGGTTTGGGTGTTGGTTGTGGGCGGCAACAAGAGGAGAAAGTCTTTTCTTCTTCTTCCAAGGTGTTGCCGGCAACCTATCCTTCTTCCCTCTACTTTGGCCAGTGCTCAACTTATCCTTCTTCCCCTCTTCTTTGGCCGGAAATTAAGAGAGCTAGGGTTAGGGTTTTGGGCGGCTACAAGGTGAAGATTGGTTTTCTTTTTCTTCTCCAAGTGTTGGTCGGCGCCCATCACCCTCATTGATTCTATTTTGGTCGGTTCCCATACTCCATGTTCTCTTCCTTGGCCGGCGGCAACATCGAGTCTATTAACTTGGTGGCCAGTTCTAGATAGGAAGAAGAGTTTTGTTTTATGATCTTCCTTTGTTTGGAGTGAACAAGGAAAGGAAGATTGGTGATCTAGGAGGCTTCGACTTTTGGAAGATCGTCGCCCACACGACGTCCAAAAGGAGGAAGGACATACAATAGAAGATCAAGAGGTATAACAAGAGGTATAATCTTGTTTACTTTGATTAGTGTTCTTTTGTATTATGTCTATAATTGTTTTTCAATTATGTGCATGTTGTATGTGGTTGTTTACTTTATGTATGTGGCTAATATAACTTGGACCCCGAACATAAAAACAAAATCCGACGATCCGTACATCGTCTATTCCGCAGCTATTCGTAGAATAGAGGTTGGTTGCTTGAACAACAAGTTTGTTCAAGTGACTACTCTAATCGAATAGCACGACGATGAAACGGTTGCTTGGGTAATCCCTCTTGTCAAGGATAAAAAATTTTTATCCGGGGACGTAGAAGGGATCGCCATGAACAAGCGACTGAGTTAAAATGGGAAGCGAAGTTTCTCCACCTTCATGTGGAATAAGAGCTTCGGTTCCAAAGGAAAAACCCTTCACAAACATGGTGTTTTAGGGTTTACCCGATGGTCGGATGCTAAAACACAAATATGTCTGACGTCATGTGATCCGTTCTTATTGATTTCACGCTGCCCTTACCTTAGGGTTTTGTGTTTTCCAAATCAAGCTTGAGAAAATGTCACACATGCCCCTATCATCTTCAAATTTCATGCATATATGCCTTCACTTTTTCCCTTGGTCTTTATTATTTCGTTTTTCCCTTCCTTGTAGCCTTCCTCTCGAGTTTTTCATTGGCTTTACGTGTCTGCGACCTCTTCCCTTTCAAGATGCTTTTTCTTTTGCTGCTTCGCTTGTTTCGTGCTTCATCCCTCCCTTCGTTCTACTTTCAAGCAAGTAATCCTATCTTCTGTCATAGGCCCTTCCCCAGGAGCCCCTTGTGTTGGTACTGATTTGATGCACCAGTGAGGGGGGTAAATAGCATCATTCGATTCACATTTCGATTATGTGTTTATCTCGACAAAAATGTTAGCAGTGAAATACGAAAAACACAAGACAAAAAAACACACAATCACAACAAGGAGATTTTATATGGTTTAGAACCTACGGTTCCTACTCTACGACGACATTTAGTGATCTATCCTCACTAAAACCTCTCCTTCTCGGCAACACGCTGGAGGTAGAGAAACCTTGTACAAGAGTTTACAACGATACAAAAAAATACAATGTAAAAAAGAAATGCAAATACAAAAATATTTTACAAATGAAGAGAACTTTGCTTGATCTTATTGGTTGCTTAGATGACTCTTGAAGGTCTGGAATGTAACAACACTTCCCCTTCAAAATTTCTCAAAAATTGATATCGAAATCCTCCATCTCGAGCTCCATTTAAAGCTACGTCTAGCTGGTTTCGCGGTAAGCAGTCGACTACCAAAAGGATCGACTATCCACTTATCCATTGTGTCATAACAGACTAATCCATGTTGGATTCTTCCCAACGTATACCTGAGCAGTCGTCTGCCATTACTATCAGTCGATTGCCAAGCCAGTAGTCAACTGCCCAGTCGACTACGAGACCTTCTTGCCCTACCCACTTACAGCCAGTCGACTGCCTATCCATGACATTCAACTGCTAGTGGCCAATTGACTACCAGAGCCACAACAACAGTCGAGCTATAGTCGACTACACGACCAGTTGACTGGGTCATAATCCCAGTCGACTGCTCGAGTCAACTAAGTTCCAGAGTGCCAAACACTCTACTAATAGATTTTTCCAAAGCTATCAGTCGACTGGTAAATCTCAAACATGAGATTTAACCCAAGTATGATCTCCTCATACTTGATACTCACCCTTAACCTAGACCTAAGTCTTCTAGCCACCTCCATCAGCCTCACACCCTCACACCCTCATATTCCATCAGAGTCCTCCATGACTTGTTCACCCTTCCCACTAGCCTTCAGATGCTTCCATCAACTATATCATGCCTTCGGGTCTCTTTTGCCAAGAGGTCATGCCTCCATGACTTCTCCATTGCCAAGCCTCAATGCTTGGACTTTCACCACCAAAACTTGCACACTTGGACTTACTGGCCAAGACTACAGTTTTGGACTTTTCCTTTACCAAATATTCATATTTGGGCTTTCACCGCCAAGACTAGACACTTGGACTTACACGACCAAGACTACACCCTTGGACTTTTCCTTTGTCAATACTTCACCCTTGGACTTTCCCTTACCAATACTACACCCTTGGACTTTTCCTAGCTAAGTATCCATACTTGGACTTCTCCATTGTCAAGAATCCAATCTTGGACTTTCCTTGCCAATCTCCAAACTTGGACTTCCACTCAAGCCTCACTCGAGCTAGTTCAACCTTGACCATCTCCTCCATATGACCTTAGATATCCCAATTATCCACTAGTTATATAATCAACATATGATCAAATCATATTGACAAATACTTGACAATCCCATTGTCAAACTCATTGTGAAACATCAAAACACTACTCGAGTCTGGTCTATCGTGACCTGGGTCGATTGCATCAAAAATATACCTTTTTTTATGTTTGACAAAACCTTTAAGTTAGGCGATCTCATGATCCCAACTTGACTCTTCTTATACCAAAGCATAATGAAGGTTTACATAACATAAAATCTCATTTCTCCCCATTTGGCATACATCAAAAAGCCTACTAAGATTTTCAATGTCTCATCTCTCAATGAAATCCTACACTCTCCCTCTTGGACCAAAATCATCCTAAACCTTCATTTCTCCTTTTGTAACCAAAATTTATTCGTCATACCTTGATGGATGACCTCTCCCTAAAGGCTTGCTCCCCCTTGACCATTGCACCAACAATATCCTTGGAGAGTTCCTAAGCCTATAGGAAACCTGGACCATCAAAAATAAGTATAAAAGTTAAAATTTTAACATTAACCTCCCTTAAAATTTGATACTCTATCCTAACTAACTCTCCTAATTATTTTCAATAATCATTTCACCCTTCCAATGCTTCTCTAAGCATATCATAGGGTTAGGAGAAGTTAGGGTAGCTTGGGTTGCTGATAGATGTCTAAACAAATATTGTTCAGCCAATATCAAGCATGACAGTCGACTGAAATTAGAAACTAGTCAGTTGCACCACCACTAGTCGACTGCTCCAAGAGCTAATCGACTGGTTTCTGAAATTGTAAAAAATAGTTTTTTAGATCAATTTCAAAAATTCATAAGTAATTATACGATTTTCTAAAAATCATAAAATTTCATACGTATATTACTCATATCAAATAGTATGGGTGAAAAATAATTTTAAATTAAAATATTCATTATTTTGAAAGAGTAATACAAAGTTCAAAAGCATCGAAACTTTTCGATGTTCTGTCTAACTTTGTGTCAATATTATCAATGGTGATTGCTATCAAAAGATAGATTTCACTAGGGGTTTCTAAAATGATTTTAAAATATGTTTCCAAAACCATAATTTCAATCATAGTCTATGAACTAGATGTACTTGATTTGTACATTAGCTTTCCTTATGATTTATATATATGATTGAATGAGTTCTAAGTTCATATTGATGTACCATACAAGCACATGAACGTAACTCATTTTCTCGCATCTCACATATGTCTAGGATATATCAATACATACACATGTCACCTTATGGTCTTTGTGAGATGTAGATTTTGGTTTTCCCTAAATCTAAGAGCTCATGCATTATATCTAGGCATTCTAATTTGATTCCATTATTTATGACATCAATTCATGCCATTGTTCTGTTGGGTTTTCTCGCCACCGACGTGGGTGTGTATTAGAATATGTTTCGTAAACATGCACATAACAGAAGCAAAAACAAGTAATAAACTAATTTATTACAACACACACACCACACACATGCAAGGATACATCAAGTGTAGACATAATCACATCTTCAAATTTTACAATAAAAGGAAACTTATACTAGGTATACCTGACGAATTATGTGAAGAGGAAATGACATCATCCTTAGCGACCCTCATAAGTTTTGCCTTTATTCGTATCCATACCGAGTATTGTCGGGATAACTTCAACAAGCTATGAGCCCCCGTCTTCACGTGAGATACTAGTCTCGTATCGAAGACGTTGTGATCCGAGAGACGATCACAATTCAAATCCAAAATGAGTTTCGTAAAGTAGCTTCTCGAAAGCGGTTTTTGTCAACCGATTGACAAAACTTCGATCTTCCACCAAAGAGGATTGTCGGAGATCCAATCCTCGTCAAGGAGGTCGCTGTCGGAGTTCCAAACACCGGCCAAACGACGCTCTCATCGCAAAGGACACAAGCTATCCAAGAGGGCATCTTGGTGAAGGAAGTGG
The DNA here is from genome assembly GCA_025175895.1 of Wurfbainia villosa. Taxonomy (NCBI): domain Eukaryota; kingdom Viridiplantae; phylum Streptophyta; class Magnoliopsida; order Zingiberales; family Zingiberaceae; genus Wurfbainia; species Wurfbainia villosa. The sequence continues at coordinate 25,564,716 of CM046000.1, read as the reverse complement.
CCGGCCAAACTAGTGGTTGACTGCTCCTTGGTCACCGGTGGCCAAGGAAGGTTGCCCCACGGCTGAGGATGGCCGGAGGGCTACCGGCGGCTAGTGGTTGGCCGGCGGCAAGGGGAAGGTGGCATCACAACAACTTGGGTAGCACCTTAGTGTTGGGTGGTGGCAACAAGAGGACTGACACACAAGAGAGGGAGAGGAGAAGAGAAAACGCCTAGGGTTTCACAAACCTTAGTCGATCAATCATGGATTATCTCTCAACCCTGTTATTTATAGAGAACGTATCTCTTATCCAATAAGAGACTTTTTCTCAAGACCTTTTCTCAAGACCTTTTCTCTAAAACATTTTCTCGAAAACCTTTTCTTAAAGGGTTAATGGTTCACAACCAAAACCCATCAATCCGCTCCATTAACTTAAGTTAAAATAAACCAAACCGTGTTGGTCTATTTTAAGTTAAAATGAACCAAACCAATTTTGGTTCATTCATTTAAAACAAACCAAACCACTTTGGTTTATTTTCCACCATTGGATTAGAACTAAATCAATTTGGTTCATCCATCATGTCTTCATAAGACTCGGCCCATCTATGCTTCTGATGCAACGAAAACAATTTCATACTCGCTCTTTATTTGGAACAAACAAACCAAGTCTCTCTCGATCTGAGAATCCTATTCTCAAACTAGTTTTAAATCCTTCAGATAACACTCGTAGTCTGTGTGATCAAATTGGTTCCCAATTTATGTTGGTCATCTATAATTAACCATTAATTATAGAACGATCGTGAGTGACACCTAGTAGTACATCATGATCCCTAATTAATTGGAAAATCAATGGTTGACTACAGAACAACTACAGAAACCTTTCAGCAGCTACAGTGAGTCATGCCCCATTCTCTTCACTCATCTTATACCCACTTGGTTCAGGACATGGTCCATTGTGTCAATCCCCACTAGGTTGACATGTCACACCTAGCCCAAGTATTACTTCCTCATCCTCCGAATTCTAGTTACTACACATGTATCCAAGAGTACCATACTCTAAATATGTAATGCTTTGGCCAAAGACTTTAGTAACAATCCAATGAGAGGCCATAGGGTAGACATCTCCTCGCAATGAGTGGTGAATCCTCTGTAGGCTATTCAAACACCTTCGGCCACTTCGACTTATACCCAATCATCCTGGGTCCACATCTCCTCGGAGATGCTTGCTTAAAATGTCAAAGCATAAATCTTCATGACTAAGATGACTTGAATACCTCAAGTCGAAGGAACATCGCACTTAAGATGCAATAAGAACATCATTGACATATCCATATATGTTGAGAACCATATGAAGTCTTACAGCTAGTCACTCTAATGTATTAGTTACCATAACTAGCATCCACGATTAACTCTGGGCATCCCAATGTCTCCAGCCAGTGAGAAACAACTGCTTGGATAAACCAAAGAGTATAACTCGTGCTAGTCTCAATAGAATTAATGGTGTCTGAATGCATCAATTCATCGACTAGGGATAATTCCAATACATCAAAATTATACATGTAGAGATACTCACTAGTTATGATCCAATCACAAATTCTCTCATGCTATGAATCGTATTGTGGACATTCAATAAATGAGTTTAAGATCCAATCAAATATATGAAAATATGTATACTTAAATAGTGAATCTTCATTTATCAAATAAATGGTATAACCATAAGGTGAATGCCTTAGGACATCTCTCATATATATCTAACAAACTCCCACTTGGCATAATGTCAATCGCCACGGTATCCAATACCATAAGCTCTAACATAACCCTCAAACTTACTTTGAGGTAAGACCTTAGTTAAAGGATCTGCTAAGTTTCTTTCAGTGGGAGTCTTCTCAATTTGTATTTCCTTCCTACTTATGATCTCTCTGATCAAATGATAGTGGCGAAGCACATGTTTGGATCATTGATGAAATCTTGGTTATTTTGCCTATGCAATCGCTCCATTGTTGTCGCAGTAGAATGGTATTGCTTTAACAATGGTTGGAACCACACCAAGTTTAGAGATGAACTTATTGATCCAAACCGCTTCTTTTCCTGCTTCCGAAGCTGCAATGTATTCTGCCTCAATGGTAGAATCCGCCACAGTGTCTTGCTTAGAACTTTTCTAGCTTATTGTGCCTCCATTCAAGGTGAATATGTACCCAGACTAAGACTTGGAATCATCCTTGTCTATCTGGAAGCTGGCATCCGTATACCGTGTATTACCATATCACCCTCTCCATATATTAGAAACGCATCCTTAGTTCTTCTTAAGTACTTAAGGATTGCCTTAATAGCCGCCCAATGATCTATTACTAGATCAGACTGGTATCTGCTCATGACACTCAGAGCATACAATACATCGAGCCTCATACATAACATAGCAAACATGATAGATCCTATTGCGGATGCATAGAGGATCTTACTCATCCAAATTCTCTCGTCTTCTGTGCACGGACATATAGACTTCGAAAGGTGTATCTCATGCCTGATGGGAAGGAAACCTTTCTTGGATTCCGACATGCTAAACCTCTTTAGCACTCAGTCTATATATGTAGACTGTGAAAGACAAAGCAACCGCTTCGATCTATCTCTATAGATCTTAATCTCGAGGATGTAGGTCGCTTCTCATAGGTCTTTCATGGAGAATGTTTGGATAACCAAATTTTAACTGACTTGAAGACAGATATATCGTTTCCTATAAGTAATATGTCATCGACAAACAACACTAGGAACACGACTTCTCTCCCACTAATCTTCTTATACACACAGAGTTCATCTGGATTCTGTAAGAAATGAAACATTTTGATTGTCTCATCAAAACGGATATTTTAGCTCCTAGATGCTTGCTTCATTCCATATATGGACCATCAAAACTTGCATACCTTGGTTTTATCAACCGATGTGAAACCCTCCGGTTGTATCATATACACATCCTCGAGTAGGTTTCTATTAAGGAAAGTCATTTTCACGTCCATTTTCCATATCTCATAATCATAATGAGCCGCTATGGCCAAGAGCATCCGAATGGATTTAAGCATAGCTATCGGTGAATAGGTCTCATAATAATTAACACCTTACTTTTGACGATAGCCTTTCGCCACCAATCTAGCCTTAAAGGTAATCACATTACCATCCATGTTGGTTTTCTTCTTGAAAATCTACTTACACCCTATAGGCTTAATGCCTTCAGGTGGGTCCACCAAGTTGCAAACTTATTTTTTATACATGGAATCCATTTCTGACTTCATGGCTTCAAGCCATTTGTCCCTTTCTGAACTTTTTAGAACTTCTTCATAACTAGTAGGCTTCTCATCGTTAATGAGTGACACGTTGTTTGATTCGCTCACGAGAAATCCATATCTCTTAGGAATGTTGCGTGTTCTACCAGATCTACGAAGATGTGGTATCACAATAGGTTCAGCCGATGTCTCATCAATATGAGTTATCGGTTGAGGTACTTGACCAGGTATCTCATTAATGTCTATTGGAGTCTCATGAACCTCCTCATGTTCAACGACACTCCCACTAATTTCTTGCAAGAGAAACTTTATCTGTAGAAACATAGTTTGCCTTGAAACAAACATCTTTTGTTCCACAGGGTGATAGAATTGTTAACCCCTCGTTTCCTTAGGGTATCCAATAAAAAGACATTTATCACACTTAACATCCAGTTTGTTTGATACATTCCGCATCACATAAGCAAGACAACCCCATATCTTTAAATAAGATAAATGAGGTTTCTTACTATTCCAAATCTCATATGGAGTAGTAGAGACTACCTTGGTCGAGACTTTGTTTAGCAAGTAAACAGTTGTCTGAAGTGCATAGCCCCAAAAGGACTTGGGAAGATTCACATTATTCATCATAGACCTAACCATGTCCAACAAGGTTCAGTTTTGCCTCTCAGATACACCATTAAGTCGTGGTGTATACGGCAGAGTCCATTGAGACAATATACCATTGTCCCTTAGATAATCCAGAAACTCTTGACTCAAGTATTCAGCACCTCGATCAGATCAAAGTATTTTAATACTTTTGTCAAGTTGTTTCTCTACTTCATTTTTGAATTCTTTGAAATTTTCAAAGGCTTCAGACTTGTGTTTCATCAAAAATACATACCCATACCGTGAGTGATCATCGATAAAGGTGATGAAGTAGTTATATCCTCCTAGGGCATGAGTTGATATAGGTCCGCATATATTAGTATGTATTAGACCAAGCAACTCTTCCACCAGTTCACCTTTTCCAGTAAAAGGTAACCTAGTCATCTTGCCTTTTAAGAATGATTCGCATGTATCGAATGAATCAAATACAAATGATTCCAGAATTCCACATCGGTGTAATTTGGACATGCATTTCTTGCTTACAAGGGCAAGACGATAATGCCACATACAGGAGTCTAATTGGTTATCTTTCCGAGCACGCTTGTTGCTCGCTTCGATATTGAAAATGTCACCGGATACATCTAACGTATAAATTTCATTGCATAAAGTTCCAGTCCCATAACGAACGCCATTCAAAGTTATGTAATAACAATTATTACTAAAAGTCAAATGGTACCCATTTCTATTTAAGAAGGAAATAGAAACAATGTTCTTCATTAACGAAGGTACGTAATAGCAATAGTCCAATTCTAAGAAAAGTCTTGTAGGAAGCTTTAACAAATATGTTCCGATGGCGACCGCAGCAACCTTTGCTCCATTTCCAACTCACAAATTTGATTCTCTTTTGACGAGTCTTCTTCTATTCCTTATCCCTTGTATGTCATTACATATATGTGAGCTACACCCAGTATTTTATACCCAAGTGTCTAAAAAAATAGAATGACAATCAATAACGAAGATACATGAAGAGGATGGGGCATTGGATGTCGCCTTCTTCTTCACGAACTCAAGATAAATCTTGCAATTTCTTCGCCAATGGCCCTCCTTGCCACAATGATGACAAGTGCCCTTTTGAGATGGTTCTACCTTTTTAGCCCTTTTCTTCTTACCCTTTGCAGTTCCTTTGACTTCCACTTAGAACCTTTCTTCGAGAAATTAACTAACAACATCGTTCCCTGATCATGCTTCACAGAAGGCTCCACAATCTTCAACATGTTGAGCAGTACCACAGATGAACCTTCTTTCATCTCAGAGGTGAGGAAGAGCATGGAGACTTCGAACCTTTTGGATCTCACTTGCTCATCAAACAACTCATAGAGATGAAAGACTACGGTATGAGCATCCATATTCTCATGCTGCTTCTGCAGCTTGGGTTCCATCGCGGCTAGGATGATGTAACTCACTAGTTCAGAATCACTCACATGTTTTTGATAGGCTAACAATTGGTCCAGAGTTGCATCATCACTATGACGGACGGGAAGAGACTCTTCGAGGACATTCGCAAGCTTTTCAACCTTGAGAACAATTCTCAAGTTTCTAAGCTAGTCCAAGAAGTTCGCCCGAGTCAATTTATTCGAATGCAAAAATGGAACGCAAATTCAAATACATCTTGATCAATCGATTAACCTAGATATACAAATCGAGCATATGTGAGAAAATGATTTAAAATGCATCAACATACATATATAATTCCCATTCATTTTTCGAATTCGAAAACTAAAAACCCTCAAAATCAATTCCGGAGATCGTAGGTCCATCTCCGAATGGGTTGATCTCCAATATAGATAAGAACAACCTTGGAGAGAGTCTAATAAGTCATTCTTAGCTACGATGGTAGGTATCAAGTATACCAATTGCATATCACATATATGCAACTATCACAAAGTGCTATCAACTTATTGAATGTTCACACATACATTGAGTTGTTAACACATTAACAAGTATGCATCATATGCATAGCACCCAACTTCACCTCGCTTCACATCGACCTTGGAGAGAGTCCAACAAATCGATGCTCCAAGTTAAAGCCAACCCATTAATCGTGAAATAGTTTTAATATGGTTAGAGCACATTCAACCAATTAGCCAGGCTTGGAGAGAGTCCAACAACCCAAACTAATGATTAACCTCTGACTCTTACCATATTAGTAATAAACTATTTCAATGGTTTGAACATGTTCAGGTTCGAGCTGGGCTTGGAGAGAGTCCAACAACCCAAACAAGAAACGGAACTCTGGTTCTAACCATATTAATGGAAGGTGTAAGAGTTTTAAGGTCTCATCCTCTTTGCATGCAAATAACTATTATCTATATGACATACATCTACATGTCACGATACGCATGACATATTGATATACATCTAATGCAATTACATGACTTACAATTATGACATGTACAAATAGGTTTCCTTGTTTGTCATAACTAATTTTGGAAATAAAATTTGTTTGAGATTTGATTTCTTAAATCAAATCTTGATTAAATTAGGAAACAAATTTACAAATCTAATGACATATTTTATTTATGGAAAATATTAATTAAGGAAATTCAAATTTAATTTAGGAAGCAAATTTCCTAAATTGTAATTTCCTAATAAAATTAGAAAATTTCCAATTTGAATTTCTTTACTAATTAAAATTTCCATAATAATTTCTAAAATTTCCAAAAGTAGAAATTTTTTAAAAATACAATTATGACTATCACAAAATAATTTTATGATTATGTCGAAACACAATCGGGCTCTGATACCACTGTTGGGTTTCCTCGGCACCGATGTGGGTGTGTGTTCGAACACGTTTCATAAACATGCACACAGTGGAAGCAAAAATAAGTAATAAACTAATTTATTACAACACTCACACCACATGCATGCAAGGATACATCAAGTGCAGACATAATCGCATTTTCAAATTTTGCAATAAAAGAAAACTTATACTAGGTATACCTGACGAATTATGTGAAGTGAAAATGGAATCAACCTTAGCGACCCTCAAAAGTTTCACCTCTATCTGTATCCACACCGAGTATCGTCAGGATAGCTTCAACAAGCTACGAGCCCCGTCTTCACATGAGATACTAGTCTTGTATCGAAGACATTGTGATCCAAGAGACGATCACAATTCGAATCAAATTTGAATCCAAAATGAGTTTCGTAAACTCGCTCCTCGAAAGCGGTTTTCGTCAACCGATTCATGAAAACTCGATCCTCCACCAAAGAGGATTGTTGGAGATCCAATCCTTGGCACAGAGGTCACTGCCAGAGTTCCAAATGTCAGCCAAACGATGCTCTCATCGCAAAGGACACAAGCTGTCCAAGAGGGTACCTTGGTGGAGGAAGTGGCTGGCCAAACTAGTGGTCGATTACTCCTTGGTCACCGGTGGCCAAGGAAGGTTGGTCGACGGCTGAGGATGGTCGGATGGCCGCCGATGGCTTGTGGTTGGCCGGAGGCAAGGGGAAGGTGGCGACACAACAACTTGGGCGACACCTTGGTGTTGGGCGGCGACAATAAGAGAACTGACACACAAGAGAGGGAGAGGAGAAGATAAAATGGCAAAACTTAGTCGATCAATCATGGGTTATCTCTTAACTCTATTATTTATAGAGAACGTATCTCTTATCCAATAAGAGACTTTTTCTCAAGACCTTTTCTCTAATTTCTTTTCTCGAAAACCATTTCTCAAAGGGTTATTGGTTCACAACCAAAACTCATTAACCCGCTCTATTAACTTAAGTTAAAATAAACTAAACCGCATTGGTCTATTTTAAGTTAAAATGAACCGAACCAATTTTGGTTCATTCGTTAAAAACAAACCAAATCACTTTGGTTTATTTTTCACCAATGGATTAGAATAAAACTAATTTGATTCATCCATCATGCCTTCATAAGACTTGGCCCATTCATGCTTCTGATGTGACTGAAACAATTTTCTACTTGCTCTTTGTTTGGTTCAACTAAACCAAGTCTCTCTCGATATAAGAATCCTATTCTCAAACTCATTTTAAATCCTTCAGATAAAACTCGTAGTGCGTGTGATCAAATTGGTTCCCAATTTATGTTGGTCGTCTATAATTAATCATTCATTATAGAACGATCGTGAGTGGCACCTAGTAGTACATCATGATCCCCAATTAACTGAAAAAATCAACGGTTGACTACAGAACAACTACAGAAACCTTTCAACAGCTACAGTGAGTCATGCCCCATTCTCTTCACTCATCTTATACCCACTTGGTTCAGGACATGGTCCATTGTGTTAGTCCCCACTAGGCTGACCATGTCACACCTAGCCCAAGTATTACTTCCTCATCCTCCGAATTCTAGTTATTGCACATGTATCCAAGAGTATCATACTCTAAACATGTAATGCTTTGGCCAAAGACTTTAGTAAAAATCCGATGAGAGGCCATAGGGTAGACATCTCCTCGCAAGGAGTGGTGAATCCTCTGTAGGCTATTCAAACACCTTCGGCCACTTTGACTTATACCCAATCATCCCGGGTCCACATCTCCTCGGAGATGCTTGCTTAAGATGTCAAAGCATAAGTCTTCATGACTAAGATGACTTGAATACCACAAGTCGAAGGAACATCGCACTTAAGATGCAATAAGAACTTCATTGGCATATTCATATATGCTGAAAACCATATGAAGTTGTAGGGACGAGTGTTGGCCGGCTAGAGGGGGGGTGAATAGCCTTTGTCGTAGACGGTGGAAATCATTCTTAATTGTCTACAATAAACGTTAGCGCAAGTGGAAAATACAAAGCAAAGACAATTAAGAACAAACACAAAGAAAAATAATGCTAACAAAACAATATAACATGGTTCATAGCTGCACCGCTAATCCACGGTCCGATTCGTCCACGGTGAATCACTCCGTAAGCTTTCACTATTCTCTCCTTTGCACCAAGCTAGGTGGAGGTAACCTCTTTACAATCCCTCTTCTTACAATAGAATGGAATAATAGCAAGTAAGAAGAGTGGGAATTCTTTAAGGCACTTTGGGAGGAGTTTAGAGCATAAGCATTTGACCCCCAAAGCCCCACACCTCTTCTTTTTATAGAAGAAGAGGGTTTCTTCCCGTTGACACAGGACCAGTCGACTGATGTCCCTATCAGTCGATTGATCCCGTAGCCATTTCCCAATAACGGCTGCTTTCCACGTTAGATTCCATCCAACGGCTCCCACATCAGTCGACTGATCTTGCCATCAGTCGACTGATGCTCTGATCAGTCGAGTGCCGGAAGCGGACACTCCATTCTAAGCCCAAAACACTTGCGACCAATCGACTGATGACTTCATCAGTCGACTGGTGGTCTCACAGTCGACTGCCAATCCATGGCAGTCAACTGTTGGCACATGAACCGAACTCTAACACTAGTCAAGTCACAGTCGACTTAGAGTAGTCGACTACCATAACATGGTAGTCGACTGATGTCGAGAAATCTCATCCGACACTTAGCCAAAAAACCAAGTTTCACCTAAGAGCACTACCCCTTCCCAGGTTACATTCGCTCACTCTCATTCCTTGGAGTCCCTCGCCTTTGAAGTTATCTTCGTCCAACCACGTCCCTCGGATGCGCCAAGCACATGACTCTGCAACGCCATCCTTCGCGTCTTGCCCTGAAGTCTACTTCCTTCGGCTTCACTCCAATCTCCTCGTCCAGCGGTCCCTCGGATGCTCCAAGCGCACGGCTTCCATAAAGTCATCCTTCACCGACTCAAGGACCGAGTCATGAGAGGTGAAACTCGCCAATGCTCCATGTGTGAATTACTAAGTCCTGCAAGACTCCAATGCACATATCAAATCCAAACATCCTAACTTAAACCCTTTGCCACACACATCAAAACCATATCACGACAAGAGATTTCCCTAACAATCTTCCCCTTTTTTATGTGTGGCAATACATTTAAGTTAGGTAAAACCTTTGATAAAATACTAAGGTAAGAAAGCATGTAAATAAACATGATTATCAACTCTCCCCCTTAATACATGAGACTCCCCCTAAATACAATTTCCCCTTACTTAAACATATGTATTTCTCCCCCTTTGACACTATCAAAAATATTAAGCAAAGTTTATATAAGCATAGCATCAAGTTTAGAGGGAAACAAAAACCAAAACATGCCTTAAAATTGGATAAAAGAGGTTATTGGGCATGTTATCAGTCGATCAATCGACTGGTTCAGACTACCAGTCAACTGGCACTCTGATTTCGGATTTTCTGATTTTCAGGGTGAATTTCAAAAATACATTAAAAAATCTACAAAATTCGAAAAATCATGAAATTTTGAGAATACATTTCTTTTAAGATCCTTTATCAGTGAAAAATAGTTTTTCATGAAAAATCATTATATTTTCGAAGATTTGCCAAAAATCCAAAAGCTTCAAAAACAACTAGGTTTTTGATCAAGTTTGTATCAATTTTAACATCCAGTTTTGCTTTCAATTATTTCAAAACATGAACACACAGATTTTAAAGTAAGAAATTGCTTTGAAAACATATGAAATATCCAACCATGATCTTTGGGCGATATGTCTATGAATTAAACATAAGTCTTCCCCATGATTGGTCTATTATTGCTATTTTGATACTTTAAATGACCATCTAAGTGTCATAGGCATCAGTGGACCATTAGTATCATCCTATCATCTCACCCATGCTAAATTTTCAATCAAGGTAGCCTATGGTGAGTGTGAGATGTATCCTAAAGGTATTTGTATATACTTAACCTTCAATTTCATGCAATTATACCCAAGGTTAAGTATCATCCTACCATCCCACATGATCATAAAAATATACATGAATTGATTTCATATTATGATCATAAAACACATGTATTCATCAATTTATAACCATGCATTAGGTGTGTAAGCATGATAAAAAGTAAAGTATCACCCAAAGCATGATTTAAACCCTAATGCCCATTACTATGTGCCAAATATCAAAATCATAAATCATGATTGCAAACATATATAACAATTACATTAATTATCATGATTTAAGCATTATTATTAATTTATGGGCACGTTATCATCACCCAACACTATGCTAAAAATGTATAGGTCATGAGTATCACATAACACTAAGTGTTGAGCATGACTTAAACTATTTATGGGTGCATTATCATCACCCAACACTATTTCAAAAATTATGTCCCGCCATCCTAAGTCAACCAAAAATATGATATAGGTAAATTCCATATGGTTGACTATCCTAGGGTTTTCCTAACCCTTAAGGATGGATTTAGGAACCCAAAACAAATTCTTTCCTATGGGGTTCACTAAAAATTCCTTAGGGATCCATTTTCTAGCAATTGTTTTCTTTTTATCTTAACCCCTAGCAATTAAACACTTATAGACCTTTTCATTTTTATTTTCCTTATATCCTAGGCCTTTCTTATTGAAGTTAGCCCTTTGGCTCCCTATAATCATATTAAGGGTGTTGGAGCCAATTGTAAATTTTCCTAGGGCCTTGGTCAAGTGGTCTACCTTTTCTCTCAAAACCCTATTTTCCTCTATGCATGCATCATTAACATCAAATGGCATATAAAGATCATGTGAGCATGCATCATCATGACTAGAAGAAATATTATCATTAATAGTTAAGCATGTTTTTTCTAATTTTTCTTCTAGATCCTTAATTTGCTCAAGCATGCTTTTGTTCTTTTTCTTGGCTCTAAATAAATCCTTAGTAAGACTAGAAATCATGGAACCTATCTTATGGGGTGAGAGATTCGTTACCATAGTCTCCATGTCTTCTTCTTCTTCGGATGAAGATGGTGAAGAAGCTCCCCCTTCACTAGAGCTCTCCTCACTTGTGCTTGATCTTTCTTGTTCGGAGGAGGAGGTGTCTAGGTCATCAAAAGACATCAAAGTAAGGTTTGTGACAAATGTGTTTTCTTCCTCCGATGATGATGATGAGGAGGAAGGGTCATCCCAAGTTCTTGCTTTTAGTGCCTTGGCCTTCCCCTTTTCTTTGGCCTTCTTCTCCTCTTCCTTCTTCTTGCTCCCCTTCTTCTTCTTTTCTTCTTTATTTCTCCTCTCTTCTTTGCTTTTGTTTAGGAGGAGACAATTATCCCTTATGTGTCCCTCTCCTTGGCAATTATAGCAAATTACCTTCCCCCTTGGTCTTCTCCTCCTATCATTAGACTTATTAAATTTAAATTTTTTCAAAGCACGTCTTACCTTCCTTACCATGTAAGCTTCTTCCATGCTATCCATGGAGGAGGAGGAGGATGCTTCATTGGAGGAGGAAGGAATCTCCATCTTTTTCTTCCCCTTGTTGGCCACTAGTGCCACTCCCCTTGATGGTTGAAATTTTGGCTCTTATACTACTCCTTCGAGCCTTGTTTCGTGGAGCTCCATGGTTGAAAAGAATTCCTCCAAGGTGATAACTTCTAGGTTCTTGGAGATATAGAAGGAATCCACCATAGAGCTCCATCTTGAGGATCGGGGAAAGGCATCTATAGCCTTCATTACCATATCCCGGTTGGAGAGCTTTTCCCCTACACTTGTCAAACCGGTTAGAATTTCCTTAAACCTAAAGTGTAGGGATTTTACCTTCTCCCCTTTTTCGAGTTTGATATTGGATAGTTGGGAGCGAAGGACATCTCTCCTTGCTAGCTTGGCCTCGGATGTGCCTTCATGAATCTCTATAAGTTTCTCCCACATTTCCTTGGCGCTAGCACACTCTCCTATCTGGTTGACTCCTTGTTGCGGGAGTACATTGTAGAGGTGATGTTTGGCTTTTGAGTTTGCCAAGTACTCTTCCCGTTGCCTCTTGCTCCACCTTGATTTTTCCAATGGCTCCCCCTCTTCATCCCTAGACATCTCAAAACCGTTTTCCATAATTAATAGAATTTCGAAGTTGGTTTCGAAGAATACCTCCATTCTCTTCTTCCACCAAGAGAATTCTCCCTCGAACTTCGGTGGGTGAATGTTAGAGTTGGCCATCCTTGATTGTGCTTGTTGCGGCGATTAGTCCGGTGACAAGCGCCTTGGCTCTGATACCACTTGTAGGGACGAGTGTTGGCCGGCTAGAGGGGGGTTAATAGCCTTTGTCGTAGATGGTGGAAGTCGTTCTTAATCGTCTACAATAAACGTTAGCGCAAGTGAAAAATACAAAGCAAAGACAATTAAGAACAAACACAAAGAAAAACAATGCTAACAAAATAATATAGCGTGGTTCACGACTGCGCTGCTAATCCATGGTCTGATTCGTCCACGGTGAATCACTCCACAAGCTTTCACTATTCTCTCCTTTGCACCAAGCTAGGTGGAGGCAACCTCTTTACAATCCCTCTTCTTACAATAGAATGGAATAATAGCAAGTAAGAAGAGTGGGAATTCTTTAGGGAACTTTGGGAGGAGTTTAGAGCATAAATATTTGACCCCCAAAGCCCCACACCTCTTCTTTTTATAGAAGAAGAGGGTTTCTTCCCGTTGACACAGGACCAGTCGACTGATCCCATAGTCGTTGCCCAATAACGGCTGCTTTCCACGTTGGATTCCATCCAATAGCTCCCACATCAGTAGACTAATCTTGCCATCAGTCGACTGATGCTCCGATCAGTCGAGTGCCAGAAGCGGACACTCCATTCTGTGCCCGAAACACTTGCGACCAGTCGACTGAAGACTTCATCAGTCAACTACTAATCCATGGCAGTCGACTGTTGGCACATGAACCAGACTCTAACACTAGTCGAGTCACAGTCGACTTAGAGTAGTCGACTATCATAGCATGGTAGTCGACTGATGTCGGGAAATCTCATCCGACACTTAGCCAAAAAGCCAAGTTTCACCTAAGAGAACTACCCCTTCCCGGGTTACATTCGCTCACTCTCATACCTTGGAGTCCCTCGCCTTTGAAGTTATCTTCATTCGGCCATGTCCCTCGGATGCGCCAAGCGCACGGCTCTGCAACGCCATCCTTCACGTCTTGCCCTGAAGTCTACTTCCTCCGGCTTCACTCCAATCTCCTCGTCCAGCGGTCCCTCGGATGCTCCAAGCGCACGACTTCTGCAAAGCCATCCTTCACCGACTCAAGGACCGAGTCATGAGAGGTGAAACTCGCCAATGCTCCATGTGTGAATTACTAAGTCCTGCAAGACTCCAACGCACATATCAAATCCAAACATCCTAACTTAAACCCTTTTCCATACACATCAAAATCATATCACGACAAGAGATTGCCCTAACAGAAGTCTTACAGCTAGTCACTCCAATGTACTAGTTACCATAACTAGCATCCACGATTAACTCTGGGCATCCCAATGTCTTCAGCCAGTGAGAAACAGCTGCTTGGATAAACCAAAGAGTATAAATCATGCTAGTCTCAATAGAATTAATGGTGTCTGAATGCATCAATTCATCGACTAGGGATAATTCTAATACATCAAAATTACACATGTAGAGATACTAATTAGTTATGATCCAATCACAAATTCTCTCATGCTGTGAATCGTATTGTGGACATTCAGTAAATGAGTTTAAGATTCAATCAAATAAATGAAAATATATATACTTAAATAGTGAATCTTCATTTATCAAATAAATGGTACAACCATAAGGTGAATGCCTTAGGACATCTCTCATATATATCTAACAAACTTTCACTTGGCCTAATGCCAATCGCCATGGTATCCAATACCATAAGCTCTAACATGACCCTCAAATTTACTTTGAGGTAAGACCTTAGTTAAAGGATCCGCTAAGTTCCTTTCAGTGGGAATCTTCTCAATTTGTATTACCTTCCTACTTATGATCTCTCTGAACAAATGATAGTGGCGAAGCACATGTTTAGATCGTTGATGAGACCTTGGTTATTTTGCCTATGCAATCGCTCCATTGTTGTCGCAGTAGACTAGTATTGCTTCAATAATGGTTGGAACCACACCAAGTTCAGAGATGAACTTATTGATCCAAACCGCTTCTTTTCCTGCTTCCGAAGCTGCAATGTATTCTGCCTCAATGGTAGAATCCGCCATAGTGTCTTGCTTGGAACTTTTCTAGCTTATTGCACCTCCATTGAAGGTGAATATGTACCTAGACTAAGACCTGAAATCATCCTTGTCTATCTGGAAGTTGGCATGCGTATACCGGGTATTACCATATCACCCTCTCCATATATTAGAAACACATCCTTAGTTATTCTTAAGTACTTATGGATTGTCTTAATAGCCTCTCAATGATCCATTTCTGAATCAGACTAGTATCTGCTCGTGACACTCAGAGCATACGATACATCGGGCCTCGTACATAACATAGCGTACATGATAGATCCTATTGCGAATGCATAGGGAATCTTACTCATGCAAATTCTCTCGTCTTCTGTGTGCGGACATATAGACTTCGAAAGGTGTATCCCATGCCTGATGGGAAGGAAATCTTTCTTGGATTCCGACATGCTAAACCTCTTTAGCACTCAGTTTATATATATGTAGACTGCGAAAGACCAAATAACTGCTTCGATCTATCTCTATAGATCTTAATCCCGAGGATGTAGGTCGCTTCTCATAGGTCTTTCATGGATAATGTTTTGGATAACCAAATTTTAATTGACTTGAAGACAGATATATTGTTTCCTATAAGTAATATGTCATCGACAAACAACACTAGGAACATGACTTCACTCCCACTAATCTTCTTGTACACACAAGCTTCATCTATATTTTGTGAGAAATGAAACATTTTGATTGTCTCATCAAAATGGATATTTCAGCTCCTGGATGCTTGCTTCAGTCCATATATGGACCGTCAAAAATGGCATGCCTTAGTTTTATCAACCAATTTGAAACCCTCGGGTTGTATCATATACACGTTCTCGAGTAGGTTTCTATTAAAGAAAGTCATTTTCACATCCATCTCCCATATCTCATAATCATAATG
Source organism: Wurfbainia villosa (assembly GCA_025175895.1). Classification (NCBI taxonomy): domain Eukaryota; kingdom Viridiplantae; phylum Streptophyta; class Magnoliopsida; order Zingiberales; family Zingiberaceae; genus Wurfbainia; species Wurfbainia villosa. The sequence goes on along the minus strand of CM046000.1, from coordinate 25,548,932 downwards.
AGCCGCTATGGCCAGGAGCATCCGAATGGATTTAAGCATAGCTATCGGTGAATAGGTCTCATCATAATCAACACCTTGCTTTTGATGATAGTCTTTCGCCACTAATCTAGCCTTAAAGGTAATCACATTACCATCCATGTTGGTTTTCTTCTTAAAAATCCACTTGCACCCTATAGGCTTAATGCCTTCAGGTGGGTCCACCAAGTTGCAAACTTATTTTTCATACATGGAATCCATTTCTGACTTCATGGCTTCAAGTCATTTGTCCCTTTCTGAACTTTTCAGAACTTCTTCATAACTTGTAGGCTCCTCATCGTTAATGAGTAGCACGTCGTTCGATTCGCACATAAGAAATCGATATCTCTTAGGAATGTTGCGTGTTCTACCAGATCTACGAAGATGTGGTATCACAATAGGTTCAACCGATGTCTCATCACTATGAGTTATCGGTTGAGGTGCTTGACCAGGTATCTCATCAATGTCTATTGGAGTATCATGAACCTCCTCATGTTCAACGACACTTCCACTATTTTCTTGCAAGAGAAACTCTTTCTCTAGAAACACAGCTTGCCTTGAAACAAACACCTTTTATTCCACAGGGTGATAGAATTGGTAACCCCTCATTTCCTTAGGATATCTAATAAAAAGACATTTATCACACTTAGCATCCAGTTTGTCTGATACATTCCGCTTCACATAAGCAGGACAACCCCATATCTTTAAATAAGATAAATGAGGTTTCTTACTATTCCATATCTCATATGGAGTAGTAGACACTACCTTGGTCGGGACTTTGTTTAGCAAGTAAACAGTTGTCTGAAGTGCATAGCCCCAAAAGGAAAAGGGAAGATTCGTATGATTCATCATAGACCTAACCATGTCCAACAAGGTTCGGTTTCGCCTCTCAGATACACCATTAAGCTGTAGTGTATACGGCGGAGTCCATTGAGACAATATACCATTGTCCCTTAGATAATCCAGAAACTCTTGACTCAAGTATTCAGCACCTCGATCAGATCAAAGTATTTTAATATTTTTGTCAAGTTGTTTCTCTACTTCATTTTTGAATTCTTTGAAATTTTCAAAGGCTTTAGACTTGTGTTTCATCAAAAACACATACCCATACTATGAGTGATCATCGATAAAGGTGATGAAGTAGCTATATCCTCCTAGGGAATGAGTTGACATAGGTCCGCATATATTAGTATGTATTAGACCAAGCAACTCTCCCACCGGTTCACCTTTTCCAATAAAAGGTAACTTAGTCATCTTGCCTTTTAAGTATGATTCACATGTATCGAATGAATCAAATTCAAACGATTCCAGAATTCCACATCGATGTAATTCAGACATGCATTTCTTGCTTACATAGGCAAGATGATAATGCTACATACAAGAGTCTAATTGGTTATCTTTCTGAGCACGCTTGTTGCTCGCTTCAATATTGAAAATGTCACCAGATACATCTAACATATAAATTCCATTGCCTAAAGTTCCAGTCCCATAATGAATGTCATTCAAAGTTATGTAATAACAATTGTTACTAAAAGTCAAATGGTACCCATTTCTATTTAAGTAGGAAATAGAAATAATGTATTTTATTAATGAAGGTACGTAATAGCAATAGTCCAGTTTTAAGAAAGGTCTTGTAGGGAGCTTTGACAAATATGTTCCGATGGAAACCGCAGCAACCTTTGCTCCATTGCCAACTCGCAAATTTGATTCTCTTTTGACAAGTCTTCTTCTATTCCTTAGCCCCTGTATATCATTACATATATGTGAGCTACATCCAGTATCCTATACCCAAGTGTCTAAGGAAATAGAATGACAATCAATAACGAAGATACCTGAAGAGGATGGGGCATTGGATGTCGCCTTCTTCTTCACGGATTCAAGATAAATCTTGCAATATCTTCGCCAATGGCCCTCCTTGCCACAATGATGACAAGTGCCCTTTTGAGCTGGTTCTACCTTTTTAGCCCTTTTCTTCTTCCCCTTTGTTGTTCCTTTGACTTCCTCTTAGAACCTTGTTTCGAGGAATTAACTAACAGCACCCTTCCCTGCACATGCTTCACAGAAGGCTCCACAATCTTCAACATGTTGAGCAGTACTACAGATGAACCTTCTTGCATCTCAGAGGTTAAGAGAAGCATGGAGACTTCGAACCTTTTGGATCTCACTTGCTCATCAAACAACTCATAGAGATGAAAGACTACAGTATGAGCATCCATATACTCATGGTGCTTCTGCAGCTTGGGTTCTATTGTGGCAAGGATGATGTAACTCACTAGTTCAGAATCACTCACATGTTTTTGATAGGCTAACAATTGGTCCAGAATTGCATCATCACTAGAATGGACGGGAAGAGACTCTTCGAGGACATTCGCAAGCTTTTCAACCTTGAGAACAATTCTCAAGTTTCTAAGCTAGTCCAAGAAGTTCGGCCAAGTCAATTTATTCGAATGCAAAATGGAACGCAAATTCAAATACATCATGATCAATCGATTAACCTAGATATACAAATCGAGCATATATGAGAAAATGATTTAAAATGCATCAACATACATATATAATTCTCATTCATTTTTCGAATTCGAAAACCAAAAACCCTCAAAATCAATTCGGGAGATTATAGGCCCATCTCCGAATGGGTTGATCTCCAATATAGATAAGAATAACCTTGGAAAGAGTCCAATAAGTCATTCTTAGTTATGATGGTAGGTATCAAGTATACTAATTGCATATCACATATATGCAACTATCACAAAGTGCTATCAACTTATTGAATGTTCACACATACATTGGGTTGTTAACACATTAACAAGTATACATCATATGCATAGCACCCAACTTCACCTCCCTTCACATCGACCTTGGAGAGAATCCAACAAATCGATGCTCCAAGTTAAAGTCGATCCATTAATTGTGAAATAGTTTTAATATGGTTAGAGCGCATTCAACTAATTAGCCAGGCTTGGAGAGAGTCCAACAACCCAAACTAATGATTGTCCTCTGACTCTTACCATATTTGTAATAAACTATTTCAATGGTTTGAACATGTTCAGGTTTGAGTTGGGCTTGGAGAGAGTCCAACAACCCAAACAAGAAATGGAACTCTGGTTCTAACCATATTAATGGAAGGTGTAGGCTTTAATATTGTGTAAGAGTTTTAAGGTCTCATCCTCTTTGCATGCAAATAACTATTATCTACATGGCATAACACACATGGTATACATCTACATGTCATGATATGCATGACATAATGATATACATCTAATGCAATTACATGACATACAATTATGACATGTACAAATAGGTTTCCTTATTTGTCATAACTAATTTTGGAAATAAAATTTATTTGAGATTTGATTTCTCAAATCAAATCTTGATTAAATTAGGAAACAAATTTACAAATCTAATGACATATTTTATTTATGGAAAATATTAATTATGGAAATTCAAATTTAATTTAGGAAACAAATTTCCTAAATTGTAATTTCCTAATCAAATTAGAAAATTTCCAATTTGAATTTCTTTACTAATTAAAATTTCCATAATTATTTCTAAATTTTCCAAAAGTAGAAAATTTTCAAAAATACAATTATGACTATCACAAAATAATTTTACGATTATGTCGAAACATAGTCGGGCTCTGATACCACTATTGGATTTCTCCGACACCGACGTGGGTGTGTGTTCGAACACGTTTCATAAACATGCACACAGCGAAAGAAAAAACAAGTATTAAACTAATTTATTACAACACTCACACCACACGCATGCAAGGATACATCAAGTGCAGACATAATCGCATTTTCAAATTTTGCAATAAAAGAAAACTTATACTAGGTATACCTGACGAATTATGTGAAGCGAAAATGGAATCAACCTTAGCGACCCTCATAAGTTTTGCCTCTATCCGTATCCACACTGAGTATCGTCGGGATAGCTTCAACAAGCTATGAGCCCCGTCTTCACATGAGATACTAGTCTCGTATCGAAGACGTTGTGATCCGAGAGATGATCACAACTCGAATCGAATTCGAATCCAAAACGAGTTTCATAAACTCGCTTCTCGAAAGCGGTTTTCATCAACCAATTCATGAAACTTCGATCCTCCACCAAAGAGGATTGTCGGAGATCCAATCCTCAGCAAGGAGGTTGCTGCCGGAGTTCCAAATGCCAGCCAAACGAATCTCTCATCGCAAAGGACACAAGCTATCCAAGAGGGTAGCTTGGTGGATGAAGTGGTTGTTGGTGCAGTAGGCACCTAAATCGAACTTAAGTTTTGATTATAACAAACGATACAAAGTTAAGCTCATATCGTTATCTCATGAGCTGAATCGAGTGTACAAAAAATTGCTAAAGCTGGAGCTAAAGACAAGTGACACCCGGAGGAAGCCGCGGTGGTCGGGCGACACTCGAGTGACTTCGGAGGGAGCCGAAGGAATTGAGTGGAAGGCCGGAAGCGAAAGCAACACAGTAAGTATCGAGGTAAGCTCGTGTGTGTGCGAGAGTATGTGAGGTTGTATCCTCTTTACGAGGATGATCTTAAGTGTAGATACGACTAAAGACATCTTATAGGTGGTCTAGGTCGAGATCGGATGGTCGAAGGCCGTTGAAACAATGTTTTTGTTAAGCTAAATTTGCCTTGCAGCTGTTGGGAGATTGTTGGTGCAATCGTCCCAGGTTGACTCGAGTTTGACTCGAGCAGTACCCTGATAATATTTTGATGATAGACAAAACTCATGACATGGGATTGTCATGGAAAAGTCCAACATGGAGTTGGCATGGAAAATCCAAGCATGGAGCTTGGTGTGGGAAAGTCCAACATGGGGTTGGCATGGAAAGTCCAAAGCATTGCGAAGCCGTGCGCTTGGTGCTTGGTGAGAAATGCATTGCGAAGCCGTGCGCTTGGTGCATATGGGAAGTCTTGAGGACTTGGTAAGTTCACTAGGCTCGGGGTCCTTGAGTCGGTGAAGGATGGCATTGCGAAGCCGTGCGCTTGGTGCATCCGAGGGACCGCCGGACAGGGAGCGAATGGAGTGAGCCCAAAGGGGAAGCATACTTCTAGGGCATGAGACGAGAAGGATGGCGTTGCGAAGCCGTGCGCTTGGCGCATCCGAGGGACGTAGGCCGAGGGAAGAGAGCTTCGGTGGGGAACTCCATGAGGGATGTGGACTTAGCCAAGTGGCTAAGACTGAGTGTCGGAGGCTCAAACAACTTGGTGTTTCCAAGTCGACTAGGGTTCCCGATCGCTATGGATCGGCAATGATCGATAGCCGAGCAGAATGACCGCCGGGCCACGGGCAATGATCGATGGAAGTGTCGAGAGCATTGATCGCCCGTGAGCCGATCGGAAGGCCGATTATTCACTAATGATCGCCACCGGCAATGATCGTAGGAGATCCGCTGGAACTTGTCCAACGTGGATCCGGCCGCTGTGAGACAACGGACACGCGGGGCCGATCGGGGCCTTTTGGCCGATCGATGGGCAATACAAATTTGATGCAGGTTATAAATGGAGCTCGAGTTGGAGGATTTCGCCAAGACTTTAAGGAAGCAATTGAAGGGGATTTGCTGTTGCATTCCAGTCCTTCAAGAGTCATCCAAAGCAAGCAACAAGAAAAGGGTCAAAGCAAAGATTTGTAAAGCGTTCTTTACTTGTATTTCTTGTGTCTTTGTATTTCTTGTATATTATTGTTGTAATAGCTTGTGAGAGGTTTCTCCACCTCCGACGTAGTCGAAGGAGTTTAGTTAGTGCCGCGCATAACTAGAGCTCGAGGAGCTCGCCCATGGAGTAGGAACCATTCGGTTCGAACCACGATATCGTGTATTTGCATGTGATTGTATTTGTTGTTAGTATTCATATTTGCATTAGTATTCCGCTGCGCTAACAACAATCGTAGACAAGCACGCGACGAGAACGATCGAATTACAACATCCAAGGAAAAGGGCTATTCACCCCCCTCTAGCCGGCCATATCGATCCCCTACAAGTGGTATCAGAGCCGAGGTCGCTCTTCAAGGACTAACCGCCGCGAGAGCACTTCAACAAGTAAATGGCCGGTTTCGTCCATCCACCGAAATTCGATGGAGATTTTGCTTGGTGGAGGAAACAGATGGAGGTATATCTCGAAACCGATTTTGATTCTATGATTATTATAGAAAACGGTTTTGAGATGCCTAGGGACAAGTACAACAAGCCAATTGAGAAGTCAAAATGGACCCAAGACCAAATCAAAGACTTCAAGACAAATCTCAAGGTAATCAAGTTGATTAGTGATTTGTTACCTAACACTATTTGGTCTAGATTGGGTAGCTATAGGGATGCAAGGGAATTATGGGAGAAGATAAAGAAATTTCAAGAAAACTCCCAACCGGCACAAGTAGAGGAAGATGTCGTGGAAGAAGAAGCATCCACATTCGAAGATGTGGATGACTTGGTGGAGACCTCCACCTCTAGCATTGAGGGGGAGGAAAGGCAATCTTCCATCCCGGAGCAAGAACAAGAAGTATCTACATCCGGGAGAAGTGAAGATCGTGAAGAGGCCTCCACCACCTCCCTAGGTAACTCAAGTGTTGTAATTTTAAATAAAAATCACATAATATGCTTTGAGTGTAGGGAGAAAGGGCACTACAAGAGTAAATGCCCTAAATTGGCTAAGGAAAAGGCATCGACACCAAAAGTCAACCCAAAGTCAAACGATGCCGGTGTTCCCAAAATCAAGAGCAAAGAGCACATTGTGTGCTTCAAATGCAACCAAAAGGGACACTATCGAAGCCAATGCCCTAGGGGGAGGAAGAAAGGGCAAGAAGGTGCAACTCATGTAGGGGGAGCTCCTAAAGCTAACCCTAAGGTAAATTTAGTTAATGCACCTTCAATTCCTAAAGTCAAAAAGCATGCTAAAAACTATTTTAGTTCTCTTGCCATTATTAATGAAAAGCATGCTAGGAGAAACAATAAGGTTTATTGCTTAGGTGCCAAGCATGTTCATATGGCTAAAGACAAACCTAGGACTCATAATTCTAGAAATATCTTGCCTAGGGAGTCAATTAGGAGAGTAGAAGAAAATTTGGGTATTAATCCCAAAAAGTCTAGGCACATGCCTAAGAAGAAGAGATTTTCCCAAAAACCAAATGAAAATTCAAAAATGGGAAAATTAGAGCTAGAGAACCAAGTCTTGAGGTCAAGACTTGAGAGAATGGAGAAAGTCCTTAGAATCATAGAAAATTCAATTCTAGGGTCAAATGCCCAAAAGTCAAGACCTAAGGTTCAAAAACGGTCTAAGGGCAAGGAAGGTTTGGGTGACAAACCTAAGCCCAAGAAGACTTATCATAATGTTCCATTTAATTATGGAACTATTTCTAGGTATAGGAAAACCAAGGCTAATAGGGAAGTCATCCCTAAGTCTAGCCATGGTATGTGTTTAGTGGCTAAGGACTTAAGAAAAATCAAGAAAGCCACTAAAAAGGTCAATGGAGGAGTCACCTCTAGAGTTGACCTAGGAAAGACCCAAAAGACTATGGCTTCAAAGCCTAAAAGGGTCATTAGGAAGGTATCTAGGGAAGTTATCCCTAGAGAATACCTTGTTAACCCAAGGAGCTCCAATAGATATTGGGTTCCTAAAAGCGTGATCGATTCACGCTAAATGGGTTAGGGTGTGTCAACCCTAAGTGGATGGGTAGTTAACCTAACCATAGTAGAGTTGACACATTAGGGTGTGCCAATATGGTTTGAGAAGTTAAAAATGGTTTAAATTGGCACATTTAGGTCTTAGAGGTATTGGTGTGCCATTTTGGGTTGTTGGCACACTAGGGAAATGAATGACGTTAAGGCAAAATGAATTTAATTCCTAGAAATGGCAATTTAATTTTTAACACTTAGGTATTCTATACCTTAGTATATTTTACTTGCCATGCTTTATTTGCCTTGCCATGTCATGACATCATTTTCATTTTCATCTATAAAAATGTCATGATCATGTTTAGATTTATGTTTAGATGTCATGTATGCTTAAGTTTCATTCACATGCCATGACATCATGATATTGACATAGGTTTGTATCTATATCATATCTATGCCATAATCACATCATGCATGAATTAAAATGGAGTTAAGGACTATGGCATGATTTGATGGGAATCAAAGAATATTGCCTTAGAAATATGCATGAGAACATAAACAAAACAAAAACCCACATCTCACAAAAATTTGACTTGTATGTGTTTTGCACATCTAGATATTGGTGAGATGTTTTAGGAAAAAGAAAATAAAGGTTTGAAAAACATTTTGAAAACATTTTGAAAAACCTTGGTGAAGTCTATCTTTTGATAGCTATCATCATTGAATGGGATGATACAAAGAGGGCTCTTTATTGAAGCTTTTCTAAACTTTTGAACTCTGTATCAATCTCCTAATTTAATGGGTAAAATAATTTTCCAATATTTTTCACCCATAGTGTTTAGGATAAGTATTATACGTATGCATTTTCAAGATTTTTAAAATTACGATATTTACTTATGGATTTGAAATCCATTTCGAAGTCAAAATCAAGAATCGATAATCGACCGCCATGGATCGGCAATGATCGATAGTGGCAAATGACCGTCGATTTGATTTCACGATCGCCTAAGCTGATTTTGGGTAAATCTTGTTGGTTAGGCCCATGTTCAGCTAGGTTAAGGTCCCCTAACCACTCCTAACCCTAGGATATGCTTGGGAGAGCATTAGAGAGGGTGGAAATCCATTGGATATGGATTAGGAGTTGGGTTGAGGGTGAGTATCAATTTTAAGGTGGAAATGAGTTCATTGTTGAACTTTGCCTTAATTTTGATTTGGTTAATGTTCCTATTGGCTTAGGGGCTCTCCAAGGACATTGTTGGTGCAATGGTCAAGGGGGAGCAAGCCTCTAGGGGGAGATATCCATCATGGGAAGATGGATGTGTATTTCCTCATGGGAGGAAATTGGGTTGCCTCTCTTTAAGTGATATGGGATCACTAGAAAGATTATAGGCATGTGTTCCTCCAAGGGAGAGATATAAGATCTCATTGGGATATGAGACATTCATACCCTTGGGGAGGACCTTTTTGATGTATGTCAAAAAGGGGGAGGGATTACCAAGTTACCAATTAGGTTTGGAATTCTCATTGGGATATGAGAATTGCCAATATGGGAGAATTGGTAGACTTGAGATGGTAGTTTTGTCAATCATCAAAAAGGGGGAGATTGTTGGGAGATTGTTGGTGCAATCGTCCCAGGTTGACTCGAGTTTGACTCGAGCAGTACCCTGATAATATTTTGATGATAGACAAAACTCATGACATGGGATTGTCATGGAAAAGTCCAACATGGAGTTGGCATGGAAAATCCAAGCATGGAGCTTGGTGTGGGAAAGTCCAACATGGGGTTGGCATGGAAAGTCCAAAGCATTGCGAAGCCGTGCGCTTGGTGCTTGGTGAGAAATGCATTGCGAAGCCGTGCGCTTGGTGCATATGGGAAGTCTTGAGGACTTGGTAAGTTCACTAGGCTCGGGGTCCTTGAGTCGGTGAAGGATGGCATTGCGAAGCCGTGCGCTTGGTGCATCCGAGGGACCGCCGGACAGGGAGCGAATGGAGTGAGCCCAAAGGGGAAGCATACTTCTAGGGCATGAGACGAGAAGGATGGCGTTGCGGCCGCGGCGCTTGGTACATCCGAGGGACGAGGCCGAGGAAGAGAGCCGGTGGGGAACTCCATGAGGATGTGGACTTAGCCAAGTGGCTAAGATCGAGTGTCGGAGGCTCAAACAACTTGGTGTTTGAGGTTTTTCACCGCATAGGTGCCGCCGACCGGTCCAAGTCGACTAGGGTTCGACTGGTGTAAGGTGCGTAGGTTGCCCGATCGCCATGGATCGGGTAGCGATCGATGTCGACAAGAATGACTATCGCCGGATGGCTCGATCGATGGAAGTGTCGAGAGCAGAACACTCCGTGAGCCGATCAACGGCCGATTATTAGGTCACTACGATCGCCACCGCGGCAATGATCGGTAGGAGATCCGTTGGAACTTGTCCAACGTGGATCTGGCCGTTGTGAGACAACGGAGAGTGGGCGCCGATCGGGCCTTTTGGCAATGATCGATGGGCGCAATACGCCTTGATGCAGGTTATAAATGGAGCTCGAGTTGGAGGATTTCGCCAAGACTTTAAGGAAGCAATTGAAGGGGATTTGCTGTTGCATTCCAGTCCTTCAAGAGCCATCCAAAGCAAGCAACAAGAAAAGGGTCAAAGCAAAGATTTGTAAAGCGTTCTTTACTTGTATTTCTTGTGTCTTTGTATTTCTTGTATATTATTGTTGTAATAGCTTGTGAGAGGTTTCTCCACCTCCGACGTGTAGTCGAGAAGGAGTTTAGTTAGTGTCGTGCGCATAACTAGAGCTCGAGGAGCTCGCCCGTGGAGTAGGAACCATTCAGTTCCGAACCACGTATATCGTGTGTATTTGCATGTGATTGTATTTGTTGTTAGTATTCATATTTGCATTAGTATTCCGCTGCGCTAACAACAATCGTAGACAAGCACGCGACGAGAACGATCGAATTACGACATCCAAGGAAAAGGGCTATTCACCCCCCTCTAGCCGGCCATATCGATCCCCTACAGCAGCTAGCATCAATCGACTTCCAGCTTAGAGGACTCGACTGCCATCCAACAGTCGACTGCCTAAGGTCAGCATTCGACTGATGCTGCCATCAGTCGACTAGTTGTCAAGGATCAGCCTCGAGGAGTCAAGGCTTATCACCTTATTTCAAGGGGAGTGGTGCTCAAATATGATTGGCTAGGGTTCCTCTCGAAAAGGGGCTCAAAGGCTATAAAAGGAGGGCCTATCCTAGGGTTTCTTCATCAATTCTAAGCTTCCAAAAGCTTCCGCAAAGCTACAACTCTCCGACAACGAAGTGCTTCTTCTCCGACGTCTAGGTTTAATTTACTTTAATTTTTTTTACGTTGGTATAAGCTTTATATCAGTTGTTTCTTTACTTTTTCGAAGCTTTTCTATCGTAACGAGGAGAGGGGGAGTGTCCCTCTACCTCAAGTTTTTTGTGTTCTTGTATCGATTAACTCCTACCTCTAACAAGGAGGAGTTCTTTAGTGTTTTGCCCTCCATGCATGATCAAGGACCACTAGGGCCTTGGAGTAGTAGCCGAAGGCTACGAACCAAGTAAAAAATATTTTGTCTCTTTTTGTTTCATTTATCTTTCCGCTGCACTTAATTGTTTTGATACGAATTCGAAAGAAAGAAAAGTTTTATCGCTATTCACCCCCCCTCTAGCGATCCGCTTCGATCCAACAATTGGTATCAGAGCCGGGGGTTGCTAAGATTTGGTGAAACCACCGATCTAGATTTTTACAGATTTTTTTTAATTCTATTTATTCCAGATTTATTTCATTTAGTTAGTTTTTCTCCCGCACTACTAATCCAAGACGCGAGTCTTGGTACATTTTCGTGTGTTTTTGTCATTGCTAGGTTTTTCGTCTTCGTCTCCTTGTTTCTTTTGTTTTAATGGCTCATCTCGAGGGTTTTAGTACCGTCCGACCTCCGTTTTACAACGGAGATTACTTCCGTTATTGGAAGGGTTGGATGGAATGCTTTCTCAAAACCCAAATTGAGATGTGGATCATAATCCAAACGGGTTTCACACTTCCGACTAATGAAGTGGGTGAATCCTTGGATTATAATCAATGGACCATTACGACAAAACGACAAGTTGAAGTCGACGCCAAGGAAACTCAAATCCTCCAATGCGGTTTGTCCAAGGAGGAACTAAATCGTGTCGGCCCCTTCATCAGCGCAAAGGACCTTTGGACAAAGCTAGTGGAGCTACACGAAGGGACCGATGAAGCCAAGGTATGTAAGCGAGATCTTTTATTTAATAAACTATATAATCTAAAAATGCAGGAACATGAGTCTGCAATGCAACTTCATGCCCGTGTTCAAGACATAGTCAACAATCTACACGCAATCAGGCAAAATGTCGAAAACCACGACCTTATAAGGTATGTTCTTAACTCCTTTCCGAGGACTACCTTGTGGGCATCCATGGTCGATACCTACAAGGTCTCCAAGGATCTTTCGAAACTTAGGTTAGATGAATTATTTTCTGATTTTGAACTTCATGAGCAGTCTAACTCAGAACCCAAGAAGGGTATAGCACTTTTTGCAGGTTCAAGGAAGAAAACCGCAAGCAAGCCACCCCCGAAGGAAGAAGAGAATGAGTCCGATTCGAAGGTCGACTCGGAAATGGAGGCCAAACTAGTCAACCTAGTTCAGAGGATAGTCAAGGGCCGAAAATGAACCGTCACTCGACCCAACGAAGGTAAGACTAAAAGTTCAAATATTAGATGCTATGAATGCAACAGGTTTGGACATATCAAGTCCAAATGCCCAAAACTCAAGAGCAAAGCACCAAAACACAAAAAGGCACTCAACGCTACTTGGGAAGAAGCATCTGAGGAAGAAGATAATGATCGTGTTCTCATGGCTAAACTGGTGGAATCGGAGATGGAGTCAGAACCGGAACTTGAATCGAAAATCGAAGACGAGTCAGACTGCGAAGCACTATTCAAGACAAGCCACGGATACGCATCTGGTTCAAAAGATACACTCAAGTTAAGTCGATCCTTCATTAGTACACTTTATAGTGAAATTAAGTTTTTAACTAAAAAATTAGCTAAGTCCGAGTCCAAGGTCGAGACCCTGGTTGAGGAAGTTAAACTCCTCAAACATGAGGTCTCCCTAACCTCTTCGACTAGTCGAGTTCAAGAGGAGGACTCAACTCGGGTTGAAAAACTCGAAGTTGAGAACTCACTTTTGAAGAGTCAAGTCGAAGATCTTAGGAACACGTTGGAAAGGTTTACTTTGGGATCCAAAGGACTTGACCTCCTACTTGGATCGCAAAGGGTCGTGTACAACAAGGCTGGACTAGGGTTTAGCTCAAATATGACCAACAAGTCATATATGTCGATTGTAAGTCAACATAAAAAATGTGTCCAAGCATGGGTCCCTAATACCACCTTAATTTCAAACTTAGGATCGAACCAGTACTGGGTTCCCAAGGACCAAATCCACTATGTGGAGAGACCGAATCGATTCAACGGTCCAGGGAGAGCTAATACAAAACTTGTTTGTGTTTTAACTTAGAAATTGCATGTTTAGGTGTTTATTTAGTTTGATTTTCCTTTTTAGAATAGTTAGATAGGACTATAACTCATCAATACTTGATAACATAGTACCAGAATGCTGCGAGATGATAGTATGCTAGGAAAGCGGAGTCTTGTGTATTCGGGCTAGATAAGGCGTATCTAGTTCGGTGCACTTGACCGAGCGAAACTAGCTGAAGTTACCTCGCCATATCCTAGACTAGTTAGACCAGGAAGTGGTCTTAGGTAGTCAAGTCTCTATTTTTTTGAAAATGGCTTTGTCTAAGGAAGTGGTCGTTGTTCCGATCAAAGAAGGTCTCTGTGCCTCGCCACGACCTGGAAGCCATGATCTTGAAAAGGTGACTTGATGAGCCTAAGGTCAAATCCGAATCTAACGCAGGGTTGACAAGTGTTTTAGTCATTAAATTTAAATCAAGTAAAATTGGAAGTCATCTCACAAGAACATATAGGGTTAACGTGTTTGATCATGTAGACATGGGTGAGATGATATAGGCTAATAATGTTCAACCAATCTTTAATAAATCCAATATCCGATCCAACTACCTTACGTGTAGGATCAGTGGATGTTGGACAGTGGTTGCTCCCGACACATGACCGGGGATCAACTCAAGTTTTCGAAGCTTCGATTCAAACGACGAGGATCGGTAGCCTTCGGAAACAACGGCAAGCTCAAAATCATCGGATCAGGTGATATTGAGCTCAACTCAAATTTTGTTATTCAAAATGTTTTATTAGTAGAAAATTTTCAATATAATTTACTTAGTGTGAGCCAATTGTGTGATAATAACTATAAGGTCATATTACTAGAAAATGAATGCGTAATTAATACAAATGAAACTTCTAAAACAATTCTTAAGGGAACTAGAAATAACAATATTTACACTATTAACTTAACTAACTCCTCAACTAAGTGTCTTATGACACGGCAAGAGGAATCATGGTTGTGGCACCGACGGCTCGGTCACTCACACCCAAGACTCATCCACAAGATGAGTCAGAGTGACTTAGTCAGAGGTTTGCTTAACCTCAATAACTTGGATAATAAAATATGTAATGCTTGTCAACAAGGTAAACAATCTAGGAGACAACATCAACTAACTAATCAAGAACGAACCAAAAGTGTGCTTGAGCTCCTACACATGGATCTATTTGATTCACATGGAGCTAAGTCACTTAATGGAAGTAAATTCTGCTTAGTCATAATTGATGACTATTCTAGATTTACTTGGGTTAGGTTCATCAAACACAAAAGTGATACCCTAGATCAATTAATCAACCTATTTAAATTAATAGAAAATCAACAAAGCATTAAAATCAAAAGACTTAGGACTGATCATGGTGGTGAATTCGAGAACCATAGGTTTACAGAATTCTGTAACCTAAATGGATACCACCATGAGTTCTCTTGCCCTAGAACTCCACAACAAAATGGCCTAGTAGAACGCAAAAATAGAACCCTACAAGAAGCCGCTTGGACAATGTTAAACGAGTATAACCTACCCGATAGGTTTTGGGCGGAAGCCGTAAGTACGACATGCTATGTCCAAAATAGGATCCTTATGGTAAAGAGGCACCTTAAGACCTCATACGAGATTTATCACGACAAAATACCTAACATCAAGTACTTTAGGGTATTTGGGTGTAAGATACATATCCTAAACACTAAGGATTACCTAGGGAAATTTACATCCAAAACCACAACCGGAATCTTTCTAGGATACTCGATTACAAGTAGAGCTTATAGAGTATATAACCATGACACCCTTAGAGTCGAGGAGACTATCAATGTAGTATTTTATGAAGGACACGAACCTACAAAACCCCCGTCAACCCCAATTAGTGAGCCGATTCATACTAGACCTAATTCTGATCCAGAGACCAGGTCTAGTGTTAATCCTAACCTAAGTCAACCAAGTCACTCTATTGACCAAGTGATAGATGACTCCAACCAAACTAGAACTCAAATGAGTCATCCTATGGATCAAGTTGTAGACTCAAACCCAAATCCATCTAGGACTCAAACGAATCATCCTATAGACCAAGTGATAGGTGATCTAAGTCTAGGAGTTCGAACTAGAGTCTCATACAGAAACCTCAGTCAAATCTCCTTGATTTCTAAAATTGAACCCAAAACTATTGACTAAGCTCTTCTTGATCCCGATTGGATCATTGCAATGCAAGAAGAGCTGGCTCAATTCACTAGGAACGAAGTATGAGAATTAGTACCACCACCTAAAGATAAAACAATCGTTGGAACAAGGTGGGTGTTTAGAAATAAACTTGATGATAATGGTGAAGTAGTTAGAAATAAAGCTAGACTAGTCGCTAAAGGGTTCAGTCAAGTTGAAGGTTTAGATTACGACGAGACCTATGCCCCAGTAGCTAGATTAGAGTCCATTCGAATGCTATTAGCGTATGCTGCACATCGAGAATTTAAGTTATTTCAAATGGATGTGAAATCAGAGTTCTTAAATGGATACATTAAGGAAGAGGTTTATGTTAGTCAACCTCCCGGTTTCGAAAGTGTAGATAAACCCGACCATGTCCTTAGGTTAAAGAAAGCCCTCTATGGACTTAAACAAGCTCCTCGAGCTTGGTACGAAAGACTTTTGATTTATCTTAAGTCTAAAGGATTTAACCAAGGTGTAGTTGACCCAACCTTTTTCGTAAAAACCTTAGGTAAAGACATATTCATAGCCCAAATCTATGTAGACTATATTATTTTTGGAACCACCAACTCGATCCTACTGAATGAGTTCATTTCACTTATGAAAAGTGAATTTGAAATGAATTTAGTAGGCGAGTTAAGTTTCTTCTTAGGTCTACAAATTAAACAAACTAAAGATGGAATATACCTACATCAACACAAATATACTAGGGAGTTAATTAAACGCTTTGGAATGCAAGACGCTAAAATTATTAATACCCCAATGGCAACTAATGTGAATATAGAAGAAGATGTAATCGGAAACTCAATTGATTTAAAATACTATAGGAGTGTAATAGGGAGTCTCCTTTACTTAACTGTAAGCCGACCTGATATCTTATTTGCAGTAAGTATGTGCGCAAGGTTCCAAACCTGTGCCAAGGAGTCTCACCTAACTCTAGTCAAGCATATCCTTAGATATCTAAAGGGTACACTTAATGTCGGTATTTGGTACCCTAGATCTACCGAGTTCGAACTAACCGGCTACTCCAATTCGGACTATACCGGTAGTAAGCTTGATAGAAAGAGTACAAGTGGTTGTTGTCAACTTCTCGGCTCGAGTCTAGTGAGTTGGTGCAGTAGGAAGCAACACTGTGTTGCCTTATCTACCACCGAAGCCGAATATATCGCAATGGGTGAGTGTGTAACTCAGCTTCTTTGGATGAAGCACACTCTCCGCGGCTTTAAGTTAGACTTTACAAATACTAAACTTCACGTAGATAACATTAGTTCAATTAATCTTACTAAGAATCTGATATGTCACTCTAGGACCAAACATATAGAGGTCAAACACCATTTCATTCGAGAACATGTGGCCAACGAAGCTATACAACTCGAATACGTCGAATCAAAGTCTAACTTGGCAGACCTATTTACTAAATCCCTACCCGATGCCGAATTTAATCTATTAAGATGAAAATTGGGCATGTGTGTAGTAGAATAGGACTTTGCAAATTATATTATTACTATTTCTTATTTTTCATTTTTCATGGAACTAGTATAGGACATACCTTAGATATCATGCACCTATAGATTTAAGGAGCCAATACATCTCACAACACATAGGACTAATGTGTTTGTGTACTTAGCCAAGTAGATGGGTGTGAGATGTTAGGACCTTACTCCTGGTTCCAGATGTAGAGATAATGCATCACCATGAACCACGGAGTATAATCATACATACTAACCGACTCTGACCAGGACTGGTTGATCTTTCATATCAATCAAGCCAAATATGAGTCGAACATGTTATAGATGAGCTTATTTTCAGTATATTATTTTCAAATAATGTGGAACATGCTTGGACTTTAAATTTAATACTTATTTTTTTTATTTATTCCACACACACCCTCACTCTTTTCGATATATGGCAAAAGGGGGATAAAAATCCGTAAAGGCCAGGTTAAGAGAACTCTTAACTTAAACACATTTAGTTAACTTGTTAACAAAACGGAAGTAAAGGCCAAGGTTAAGAAATAAATTTTTCTATTTCCTAACTTAAAACTTATTTTAAACACTATGGCCAATAATTTCGGTAGCAAATATCAAGGGGCCAAGGTTAAGAAATAAATTTTTTTATTTTCTAACTTAAAACTTATTTTAAACACTATGGCCAATAATTTCGGTAGCAAATATAAAGGGGGAGAGTTAAAAGTCTTTCTCAAGTACTCACCCTCGGTCAAGGGGGAGGATTCCTCAAGGGGGAGCACTTGAAAAAGTTTTTATACTCCTGCTCATTCATGCATATCTTATACTCATTTTGCTTAATACACTTAATTTATTTTTCTTAACTTTGTATGTGGGTTTGCCATAAATTAAAAAGGGGGATATTGTTGGTGCAGTAGGCACCTAAGTCGAACCTGAGTTTTGATTATAGCAAACGATACAAAGTTAAGCTCATATCATTATCTCACGAGCTGAATCGAGTGTGCAGAAAATTGCTAAAGCTGGAGCTAAAGGCTAGCGACACCCAGAGGAAGTCGTGGTGGTCGGGCGACACTCGAGTGACTTCGGAGGGAGCCGAAGGAATCGAGTGGAAGGTCGGAAGCGAAAGCGACACAGTAAGTATCGAGGTAAGCTCGTGTGTGTGCGAAAGTATGTGAGGTCGTATCCTCTTTACGGGGATGATCTTAAGTGTAGATCCGACTAAATACATCTTATATGTGGTCTAGGTCGAGATCGGACGGTCGGAGGTCATTGAAATAATGTTTTTGTTAAGCTAACTTTGCCTTGCAGCTAGCATCGATCATTGCCGACTTGAGGACTCGACGTCGTCAACAATGATCGCTGAGGTCGACATTTGGATCGATAGCCGCTATCACCGACCGATGATGGCCATCACCGATCGGTGGTCAAGGATCAGCCTCGAGGAGTCAAGGCTTATCACCTTATTTCAAGGGGAGTGGTGCTCAAATATGATTGGCTAGGGTTCCTCTCGAAAAGGAGCTCAAAGGCTATAAAAGGAGGGCCTATCCTAGGGTTTCTTCATCAATTCTAAGCTTCCAAAAGCTTCCGCAAAGCTACAACTCTCCGACAACGAAGTGCTTCTTCTCCGACGTCTAGGTTTAATTTACTTTAATTTTTTTTACGTCGGTATAAGCTTTATATCAGTTGTTTATTTACTTTTTTGAAGCTTTTCTATCGTAACGAGGAGAGGGGGAGTGTCCCTCTACCTCAAGCTTTTTGTGTTCTTGTATCGATTAACTCCTACCTCTAACGAGGAGGAGTTCTTTAGTGTTTTTCCCTTCGTGCGTGGTCAAGGACCACTAGGGCCTTAGAGTAGTAGCCGAAGGCTACGAACCAAGTAAAAAATATCTTGTCTCTTTTTGTTTCATTTATCTTTCCGCTGCACTTAATTGTTTTGATACGAATTCGAAAGAAAGAAAAGTTTTATCGCTATTCACCCCCCCTCTAGTGATCCGCTTCAATCCAACAGTGGTTGGCCAAACTAGTGGCCGATTGCTCCTTGGTCACCGGTGGCCAAGGAAGGTTGGTCGACGGCTGAGGATGGCCAGATGGCCACCGACAACTGGTGGTTAGCCGGAGGCAAGGGGAAGGTGGCGACACAACAACTTGGGCGGCACCTTGGTGTTGGGCGGCGACAACAAGAGAACCAGCGCACAAGAGAGGGAGAGGAAAAGAGAAAACGACAAACCTTAGTCGATCGACCACAGGTTATCTCTCTACCCTATTATTTATAGAGAACGTTGTAGGTTTTGCCCGGAAGCTCTGATACCAATTGAAGGGATTTCCCTTGTCGAGTCCGTGAGAGGAAACTTCGCTTCCCCTTCACCTCGGTTGCTTGACCATGGTGATCCCTTCGATGTCCCCGGATTAAAAATTTAATCCTAGACAAAAGGGATTCCCAAAGAAACCAAGTCATCGTCGTGCTATTCATTTAGAGAGGTCACTTGAACAAACTATTTGTTCAAGTGACCATCCTCTATTCTACGAGTAGCCGCGGAATAGACGATGTCCGGATCGCCGGTTTTTGGGTTTATACTCGGGATCCAAGTATTATTTAGCCTATTTACAGAAATATAACATGCTTATATTTTGAAAAACAAACACAAGCAATGAATAAAAGAGATAGAAGAATAGTTATACCTCTTGGTCTTCTAATGTATGACCCTCCTCCTTTTGGACGTCGTGTGGGCGACGATCCACCAAAAGTCGAAGCTCCTAGATCGCAAAACTTCCTTCCTTGCTTTTCCCAAGCAAGAGGAAGAAGAGAAACAATGTTTTTCTCCTTCAAAAACTCAACCAACAAAGAACTATAGAAGTTCTTGCCGCCGGCCAACTAGAAGGAGAAGAAGATGATGGAAAACTACCAAGACACCAAGGGAAACCCTATATCTTGTTTCCACCACCTAAGGAGAAGAGAGGGGAGTGTTTTGGGTGCCGGACAAGGGCTGGGAAGGGCTGGAATAGCTGCTGGACGTTGGCCACAAGGCAAGGAAGAAGAAGGAAAACTTGCCTTATTTGGTGTCACCCTTGCTTCCAAACCCTAACCCTAATTCCAATCCTATCTCAACTAGGATTGCCCTATTCTTGCCGCCCAAGCCTTGCTCCCTCTCAATCATCATCTTCACGCCAACCCCATGCCACCTTTTATAGAGTTTGGGGATAAGCCATGAATTAATCTCCTCCATTGGTTCTAGGGATTTAATCTCAACCGTCGGATCTAGAGATTTAATCTCAACTGTCGGATCTTAGAGATTTAATCTCTACCAATGGATCTTAGTGTTTTGTTTCTATCCATTGGATCTAAGCATCTTGAGGTGTTAATGGGCTACATTAGGGACCATGAGGAGGAGTTGGGTCTTGGCCACCCATGGATCAAGCCCACATAAAGTCCGATCCACTAATGATGGTCCAATCCACTAAAGGTCCATCATTGATCTACCTCACCAACCCCCATATGATAATATGGGCTCCATATATTATTTGTACATTTTCTCCCCGTGTTTAAGATCTCGAATGTCCGTCGATTAATTAATTTACTGACCATTAATTAATCAACATCTAACTCCTTGAGTAGTACCACTCAACCTTTTCATCATGTCGGACCTAGTCCACCTGCAGGGTTTACATGATGAACCTTATGAGCTCCTCAAGGGGACATCATCATCCTAATATATAGGACAAGGTTTCCTCATATAATCAACGGCACACCATATAAATAATATCATCTCCCAACTTACCGAGTCTATCGATTTAATCTATAAATCTCGCCCATTGGTAAATCAAAGAGATGAGTACCAAGTATATGTGCCCGTTATTATATCGGGATTAAGAGCATGTACTAAATAATATCTGAGGTCCGATTCGATTATGTAGTCAGCAATAAATCGAATCACCTCTGTGTCGGTCCTGCTCAATACACACAAAGTGCACTAGTGTGATTCCAAGGTCAAGACAAACCAATACCAAATCACACTACAACCATTCCGATGGTTTGTCCAAAGCCATCTCGGTTGTGAGCCTTTACTTATACTTTACAAGGAGCCGATAACATGATCTCCCGTGTGACACCACACACCATGTTATCTACAATGTAACGTATTAGACAATATGCATAAATATATGCAAACAATGATCATGTGATTCTTATTTCAAAAATAAAGATGTTTATAGAAAAGATAGACTTTTCAGTATACATCCCTACAAACGTATCTCTTATCCAATAAGAGACTTTTTCTCAAGACCTTTTCTCTAAAGCCTTTTCTCAAAAACCTTTTCTCAAAGGGTTATTGGTTCACAACCAAAACCCATTAACCCACTCCATTAACTTAAGTTAAAGTAAACCAAACTGTGTTGGTCTATTTTAAGTTAAAATGGACCGAACAAATTTTGGTTCATTCTTTTAAAACAAACCAAACAACTTTGGTTTATTTTTCACCATTGGATTAGAACCAAACTGATTTGGTTCATCCATCATGTCTTCATAAGACTTGACTCGTCCATACTTCTGATTCGACTGAAAACAATTTTCTACTAGCTCTTTGTTTGGTCCAACCAAACCAAGCCTCTCTCGATCTGAGAATCTTATTCTCAAACTCGTTTTAAATCCTTTGAATAACACTCATAGTGTGTGTGACCAATTAGTTTTCTGGTTTATGTTGGTCATCTATAATTAACCTTTAATTATAGAATGATCATGAGTGACACCTAGTAGTACATCATGATCCCCAATTAACTAGAAAATAAATGGTTGACCCCAGGACAACTTCTGAAACTTTTTAGCCGCTATAGTGAGTCGTGCCCCATTCCCTTCACTCATATTATACCAACTTGGTTCAGGACATGACCCATTGTGTCAGTCCCCACTAGGCTGACCATGTCACACCTAGCCCAAGTATTACTTCCTCGTCCTCCGAATTCTAGTTACTGCACATGTATCTAAGAGCACCATACTCTAAACATGTAATGCTTTGGCCAAAGCTTTAGTAACAATCCAACGAGGGACCATAGGGTATACATCTCTTCGCAAGGATTAGTGAATCTTTTATAGGCCTTCGACCACTTCGACTTATACCCAATCATCTCGGGTCCACATCTCCTCGGAGATGCTTGCTTAAGATGTCAAAGCATAAGTCTTCATGACCAAGATGACTTGAATACTGCAAGTCGAAGGAATATCGCACTTAAGCTGCAGTAAGAACTTCAATGACATATCCATATATGTTGAGAAACATATGTAGTCTTACAGCTAGTCACTCCAATGAACTAGTTACCATAACTAGCATCCATCGTTAACTCTGGACATCCCAATGTCTCTAGCCAGTGAGAAACAGCTGCTTGGATAAACCAAAGAGTATAACTCGTGCTAGTCTTAACAGAATTGATGGTATTCGAATGCATCAATTCATCGACTAGGGATAATTTCAATACATCATAATTACATGTAGAGTTACTCACTAGTTGTGATCCGATCACAAATTCTCTCATGTTGTGAATCGTATTGTAGATATTCAGTAAATGAGCTTAAGATCTAATCAAATACATGAAAATATGAATACTCAAATAGTGAATCTTCATTTATCAAATAAATGGTACAACCATAAGGTGATTGCCTTAGGATATCTCTCATATATATCTAATATGTCCTTAATTTCCATTGATTAACCTTAATGCATGAAATATAATCATGACATAAATGATTTGCATAATTTAAGCATTTCCCAATGATGATTCATGATGTCATGACATGATATAAAGTTAATCTAAGTATTAGTCATGTCATTAATCAATTTAAGCGCTATCATGACATTTTAAATGATAATATGAGAATAATGGCATGACATGACATACGACAAAAAAAGCTTGACATATAAATTATTCAAAGGTATAGAGATACCTAAATATTAATTCCAAATGCCATTTGTTAGAATTAAATCAATTTTGCCATAATAACCAAATCTCCCAAGTGTGCTAAAATCCAAAATGACACACTTTTGACTCTAAGCCTACTTGTGCCAATTATAATCAAATTTCAACCTTTTATAATTCTATTGGGCATCCTAAAATCTTTGTAGGATATATTTTTAAACTTATTTCTAAGGTATCACATTACTTTGAAAATGTCCTAAAGTTTCTACTCTACCATGGTTAGGTTAACTACCCATTCATTTAAGATTGACACATCCTAACCCATCTAGCTTGAGGGAATCAACCTCCTATGAACCCAAAACCTATTGGAGCACCTTGAGTTTACTAGGTACTCAGTAGAGATAACTTCCCTTAGTGCATTTCTAATGACCCTCTTAGACATGGAAGCCTTGGTCATTTTGGTCTTGTCTAAGTCAACTCTAGGGATGACTTATTTTGTGACTTTCTTAGTGACTTTGCTAGGCTTTTTTGAAACCTTAGCTACTAGACACCTATCATGGTCAACTCTAGGGATGACTTCCCTTGTGACCTTGACTTTCCTAGACCTTGGG
Source organism: Wurfbainia villosa (assembly GCA_025175895.1). Lineage (NCBI taxonomy): Eukaryota > Viridiplantae > Streptophyta > Magnoliopsida > Zingiberales > Zingiberaceae > Wurfbainia > Wurfbainia villosa. The sequence goes on along the minus strand of CM046000.1, from coordinate 25,525,590 downwards.
ATGGTTTTGTTAGTGCTAATAAGATTCACATATCTCCACAATGATATGATATTATCCACTTTGGACCTAAGCCCTCATGGTTTTATTTTTGGGCTTTACCCAAAAGGCCTCATACCAATAGAAATATCTTTTCATCTTATAAACATATGATCTTTTCTATGTCTTACCAATGTGGGACTTTGATTGTATTCTCCATACTCTCAATAACCCCCCCCCTCAAATGAAGGACCACATTGAACCTCCCTCAATCCTATTCGTTCTCGAAGGACTTCATCTGCTTGATGTCTGATCCTCAACCTACCAGGACTTTTGCAAACTATCTACTCCTCTTGACTCAACTAGACTTCTTTCCAGTTGTCTAGACCTTCTGGCCCAACTAGACTTCCTGCTAATTGTTTGATCCTCCCGACCCAACTGGACTTCCTGCCTGATGTCTAGTTCTCTTGATCCGGACATGGGATCTCCACTTCCTTCATTCGAGATTCATTGCTTGACATGGATCATGGCTCTGATACCAATTGTTAGTGCCAATAAGATTCACATATCTCCATAATGGTATGATATTGTCCACTTTGGGTTTAAGCTCTCATGGTTTTATTTTTGGGCTTTACCCAAAAGGCCTCATACCAATAGAGATATCTTTTCATCTTATAAGCATATGATATTTTCTATGTCTTACCAATGTGGGACTTTGATTGTATTCCCTATACTCTCAACAGGTTTCATAGTCACATGGAACACTATAGTAGGTAGGCTTATCTACCTTAGACTTAGGCTTGTGACCAAAGCCTTTCTTGTCCTTATGTTGATTTTGCCTACCAAAACCTAAAATTTTCCCACTAGACCCTTTTATCATGTTTTCCATTCTATTAAGGGTTGATGAGGTTGACATTTTTAGTCAGATACTTAGCATATTTTTTAGAAGGCATCAAGTGTGATTCCTGACTAGTTAGTATGTTTCCTGAGCAGTATATGCAATTTTTCGAGCAATATATGCAATTCTCGGGTAGTATGTGCACTTCCCGATCGATGTATGTAATTCCCAAGCAGTATGTGTAATTCCCGAGCTGAGTAGGGGTGAGCAGATTAGTTGTGTTCAGAACTAAGTATTGTGTTGACAGAGTAATATGTGCATTTCTCGATCGATGTATATAATTCTCGAGCAGTATCTATTGGTGCAGGGGCACCAGATAATCAAACCTAGGTTTTGATAATGGCAAAGATTCAAAGTTAAGTCATTCTTGTTATCTCATATGTTGTGCTGAGTGTGTAGGTAATATGTTAGGCTTTTCTAAGGTCAACGATGCCATGAGAATCTCAGGAAGAGAAACCTCAGTGGTCGGGTGACACCAGGAGAACCTTGGGGAGTCGAGGAACCTTGGTGGTGACCGGAAGCTAAGCGATAGGTCAGAAGGATGAAAGGTAAGATTCGGGTGTGGAGTGATGGTAAGAACATATCCTTCATACGGGGATGACCGTAGGTGGCTATCCGACTAGGAGTTCCGGAGGAAGGTCTAAGTTGAGATCGGATGGTACAAGACCATCGAATTTTACCATCAATAAAGATTCTTGTGCTAACCATGTATTTCAGGTGAGTTATCAAGCTATCAGTCGACTAAACTATAGGAACGTTGGTGGTCGGCTAGAGGGGGGTGAATAGCCCTCAATCGTCGTATGATGGAATTGCTTCGTTGATTGTCTACAAATTCTATTAGCGCAAGCGGAAATATAAAAGCTAAACAACAATAAAGATAAGAAAACAAAATCAATGCTAACACCAATATGTAACGTGGTTCATGGCCTCGCCACTAATCCACGGTCCGATTCATCTTCGGTGAATCACTCCGAAACCAATCCAATATGGTCCCTCCCTTTAGCTAAAGCAAGGTGGAGGTAAACCTCTTTACAAAAGAACACTCTTTCTTACAATAGATTTAAAATAAGAACAAGAGAAAGAGTTGGAAGCTTGTGGGGCACTTGGATTATCAATTATAGCATAAGCATTAGCCATCCAAAAGCCCACACCTTCTCTATATATAGAGAAGGTTATTTTTTCCCGTTGGTCACTGGCAGTCGACTGATGCCCCGATCAGTCGACTGCCCTTGTAGCCATTGCTCAATAACGGCTTCTTCCACATTGGATTTCATCCAATGGCTCCCACATCAATCGACTGATCTTTCCATCAGTCGACTGATGGAGCTATCAGTCGAGTGCCAGAAGCGAGCACTCGACTGATCACTATTCTATGCCCGAAACCCTCATGACCAGTCAACTGATGCCATCATCAGTCAACTAGTGGTCTCGGGAGTCAACTGCCAATCCTTGGCAGTCGACTGATGGCACAGAAACTAGACTCGAACATCAGTCGAGTCACAGTCTACTTAGAGCAGTCGATTGTCATGACATGGCAGTCGACTGATGCCGGGTAAACCTCAAACTTTACATCCGTTTGAGTGTCCGACGATCGGGTAAACCTCAACCCTTGTGGTCGAGCCTCTGATACTTAGCCATTCATCCAAGTTCACCTAATGAGCTACTTACATTTCACTCATTCTCTCATCTCACTTGAAGTCCCTCGCCGAAGCTCTCTTCGTTCACGGCCACGTCCCTTGGCAGCATCAAGCGCACGACTTTGCAATACTCCTTTGTGTCTCTTGCCCTCGAAGTCTGCTTCCTTGGCTTCACTTCAAGTCATCTCGTCCAGCGGTCCCTCGGATGCATCAAGTGCACGACTTCGCAATGCTCCTTCGCCGACTCAAGCACGAGGTTGTGAGTTGGTGAAACTTGCCAAAGCTCCATGTGCGAATTACTAAGTCCTGCATAACTCCAACGCACATATCAAATCCAATCATCCTAACTTAAACCGTTTGCCACACACATCAAAACCATATCACGGGTTGATTGCCCTAACAATCTCCTCCTTTTTGATGTGTGACAATTCGTTTAAGTTAGGTAAAACAAATAACAATAAACATAAGCAAGGAAAGCATGTAAGTAAAAAATATGAGTATAACAACTCCCCGTTAAGCATGCAACTCCCCCTTAAGACATGCTAAATTTTTCCCTTTAGCATGATTAACTTAAACTTCCCTATTTCTCCCCCCTTTGACACCATCAAAAATATTTTCTAAATGTAATACACGCATGGCATCAACTCTAAAGAGGAAAAATACCCAAAAAAAATAGCCTAAATACTGAAATCAGGTTGTGAACAAGCTACAATGATCATTGAATCGGACACGATCGTAGCTCGTTTCAGAATTTCGATTTTAGACCGAAATTCAAAAATGCACCAGAAATTCCAAAAAAATTGAAAAATTGTGAATTTTTGCAAACACATTTCTTTTAAAGTCCTTTATCAGTGAAAAATGAGTTTTCATGAAAATTACTTATATTTTCAATGATTTGCCAAAAATTTAAAAGTTTCAAAAACAACTAGTATTTGATCAAGTTTGTATCAATTTTAACACCTAGTTTTGCTTTAGATTGTTTCAAAACCTGAAAACACAGATTTTAAAGTAAGGAATAATTTTGAAAACATATGAAATATCCAACCATGATCTTTGGGCAATATGTCTATGAATTAAACATATGTTTTCCCCATGATTGGTCTATTATTACTCTATTGATACACTTAATGACCCATCTAAATGTCATAAGAATTAGTGGACCATTTGTATCATCCTATCATCTCACCCATGCTATGTTTTCAATCAAGGTTAGTCTTATAGTGGGTGTGATATGTTTCTAAAGGTATTTATATACTTAACCTTTAAATTCATGCAATTCTACCCATTGTTAAGTATCACCCTAACATACCACATGATCATAAAAGCATATATGCATTGATTTCACATTATGATCATGAAACAAGTGTATCAATCATGCATCAGGTATAAAATCATGATAATAAGTCAAGTATCACTCAAAGCACTATTTATGGGTGCATTATCATCACCCAACACTATTTCAAAATTAAGTCCATTGACTATCCTAGGGTTTTCCTAACCCTTAAGGATGGATTTAGGAACCCAATACAAGTTCTTTCCTATATGGTTCACCAAATATTCCTTAGGGATCCATTTTTTAGCAATTGTCTTATTTTTGGTTTGACCCCTAGCAATCAAACATTTATAGGCCTTTTCATTTGTCTTTCCCTTATAACCTAGGCCCTTTCTATTGAAGCTAGCCCTTTGGCTCCCTATGATCATGTTTAATGTATTAGAGCTAATTGTGAATTTTTCTAGGGCTTTAGTCAAATGATCTACCTTTTCCCTTAACACCCTATTTTCTTCAATACATGCATCATTTACATCAAAAGACATATAGTCATGTGAGCATGCATTATCAATACTAGAAATATTATCATTAACATTTAAACATGCTTGTTCCAATTTTTCTTCTAGGGCCTTAATTTCATCTAGCATGCTCTTATTTTTCTTTTTGGCCCTAAATAAATCCCTAGCTAAGCTAGAAATCATGGCAACTACTTCTTGAGTGGGAAGATATTTTACCATAGTTACCATGTCTTCTTCTTCGGATGATGAGGATGATGAAGAGTCTCCCCCTTCACTTGAGCTCTCCTCACTTGAGCTTCTTTCTTTTTTTCCCGAGGAGGAGGTGGTGTCCACATCTTCTATTGTCATTAGAGCCAAATTTGTGACAAAGGCATTTTCTTCCTCCGATGATGATGATGAGGAAAGATCATCTCATGTCCTTGCTTTGAGTGCCTTGGCCTTCCCCTTTTCCTTGGCCTTCTTTTCTTCTTCCTTTTTCTTGCTCCCCTTCTTCTTTTATTCTTTTCTCCTCCTTTCTTCTTTACTCTTGTTCAAGAGGGAACAATCATCTTTTATATGTCCCTCTTGTTGGCAATTATAGCATATGATCTTCCTCTTGTGCCTTCTCCTATCATAAGATTTGTTAAATTTTAAATTTCTTAAGGCACGCCTTACCTTCCTTACCATATAAGCATATTCATTGCTATTCATGGAGGATGAGGAGGATGCTTCATCGGATGAGGAGGGAGTCTCTATCTTCTTCTTCTTCCCCTTGTTGGCTACTAAGGCTACTCATCTTGATGGCTTGATACTTGATTCTTCAATTACTTCCTCAAGCCTTGTTTTGTGGAGCTCCATGGTTGAGAAGAACTCCTCTAAGGTGCTAACTTCTAAATTTTTGGAGATGTAGAAGGAGTCCACCATTGAGCTCCACTTTGAGGACCGGGGAAATACATCTATAGTCTTCATTATCATGTCCCGATTTGATAACTTTTCTCCTACACTTGTTAGTCCAATTAAAATTTCTTTAAACCTAGAATGTAAAGAATTTACCTTCTCTCCCTTTTCGAGTTTGATGTTGCTTAATTGGGAGCGAAGGAGATCTCTTCTCGCAAGCTTGGCCTCGGAAGTGCCTTCATGGAGTTCCATCAACCTCTCCCACATTTCCTTGGCGCTTGCACATTCCCGAGGGAATACGTTGTATAGGTGGTGCTTTGCCTTTGAGTTCGCCAAGTACTCTTTCCTTTGCTTTTTAGTCCATCTAGACTTCTCGATTGGCTTCCCTTCTTCATGCCTAGGTATCTCGAAACCATTTTCCATTATTAATAAGATTTCGAAGTCGGTTTCAAAAAATACCTCCATGCATTTCTTCCACCACGCAAATTCTCCTTCAAACTTCAGCGGATGAATATTGAAGCCGGCCATTCTTGATGTAGTGCTTGTTGTGGCGGTTAGTCCTCGACAAGCTACCTTGGCTCTGATACCACTTGTAGGAACGTTGCTGGCCGGCTAGAGGGGAGTGAATAGCCCTCAATCATCGTATGATGGAATTGCTTCATTGATTGTCTACAAATTTTATTTGCGCAAGCGAAAATATAAAAGATAAACAATAATAAACATAAGCAAAACAAAATCAATGCTAATACCAATATGTAACGTGGTTCACGGTCTCGCCGCTAATCCATGGTCCGATTCGTCTCTGGTGAATCACTCTGAAACCAATCCAATATGGTCTCTCCCTTTAGCCAAAGCAAGGTGGAGGTAAACCTCTTTACAACACAATACTCTTTATTACAATAGATTTGAAATAAGAACAAGAGAAAGAGTTGGAAGCTTGTGGGGCACTTGGATGATCAATTAGAGCATAAGCATTAACCATCCAAAAGCCCACACCTTCTCTATAAATAGAGAAGGTTGATTTCATCTAATGACTGACATCAATCGACCGATCTTCCCATCAATGACTGATCGGAGCTATCGATCGAGTGCTAGAAGCGAGCTGACCGATCACCACATTCTATGCCCGAAACCCTCGTGATCGGTCATGTCATCATCGGTCAATCGCTGATGTCGATCGATGGCATAGAAACCAGACTCGAACACCAGTCGAGTCATAGTCGACTGATGCCAAGTAAACCTCAAACTTTACATCCGTTTGAGCGTCTGACGGTCGGGTAAACCTCAACCCTTGCGGTCGAGTCTCCGACACTTAGCCATTCGGCCAAGTTCACCTAATGAGCTACTTACATTTCACTCATTCTCTCAACTCACTTGAAGTCCCTCGCCGAAGCTCTCTTCGTTCGCAACCACGTCCCTCGGCAGCATTAAGCGCACAACTTTGCAATGCTCCTACGCGTCTCTTGCCCTCGAAGTCTGCTACCTTAGCTTTGCTTCAAGTCATCTCGTCCGGCGGTGCCTCGGATGCATCAAGCGAACGACTTCGCAATGCTCCTTCACCGACTCAAGCACGAGGTTGTGAGTTGGTGAAACTTGCCAAAGCTCTAGGTGCGAATTACTAAGTCCTGCAAGACTCCAACGCACATATCAAATCTAATCATCCTAACTTAAACCCTTTACCACACACATCAAAACCATATCACGGATTGATTGCCCTAACATAAACTACCATCAGTCGACTATTGTATGACATCAGTCGACTGCTTGTCAAGCTGATCACTTCGAGCAGAGTCAAGATAAGATCCACCAAAGAAGGGGTGATGTGGAGGTTTGACCCAGATATGGATCTCAATGAGCTGGGGTTCAAATGGCTATAAAAGGTGAGGCAAATCACTCATTTCTATCATCTTAAAAGGCTTCCAAAGTGCTCTGTCAATTCAAGTGCTCTTTGACATGCAACGACATTATAACGCCGACAAAACGTGCATCTTCATCCTCTTAAGTCGGTATACTTAATTAGTTGCTAGTTTTTGTACTTATTGTTGCTAAAGAGAAGAGGTAGGCTTGTTGCCTCTTCCTCTACATTCTTTTTGTAATCACTTTTCGCTTACCTCCAACAAGGAAGAGACCATTTTAGCAAATTTCCCATCGGAAGCGATCACGGATCACGGGGCCTTGGACTAGCAACCGGTTGGTTGTGATCTAAGTAAAAATAAACTCGTGTCATTGTGTTTTGTATTTCATTATTCTGCTGCGTACTTTGCTTTTTAAATGATGAAAAGAAAGAAAAGAAAGTTTTTTAGAATGCTATTCACCCTCTAGCATTTCTCGATCCAACAAATGGTATTAGAGACAGGGCGCTCAGATTCGGTGCAACCACCGGTCGAGCAATTATCTTTTCGTATTTTTGTGTTTAAATTAAGTTTTCTTCCCGCACTACTAATCCAAGACAAAGTCTTGGAATTTTTTTTTTTTTGAATTTTTGCAAGGATTTTAAAATGGGCCATCTTGAGGGGTATAACATCGCCCGACCTCCGTTTTTTAATGGAGATGACATCCATCCATTATTGGAAGGGTCGGATGGAATGTTTCTTGAAAACACAAGTCGAGATGTGGTTAATAATCAAATCCGACTTTGCTTTACCCACCAACGTGTTAAGAGGTATACTTAAAGTCTAGCCTTTGTATGAACATCTTCATTTTGAAATAAGAATCACATGATCATTGTTTGAATTTATGCATATTGTCTGATACGTTACATTGTAGATAACATGGTGTGTGGTGTCGCACAGAAGATCATGTTATCAGTTCCTTGTAGAGTATAAGTAGAGGCTTATAATCAAGATGGTTTTAGACAAACCATTGGCATGGTTGTAGTGTAATTTGGTATTGGTTTATCTTGACCATAGAATTACACTAGTACACTTTGTGTGTATTGAGCAGGACCAATTTAGAGGTGATTCAATTTATTACTTACTATATAATTGAATTAGACCTCGGATATTATGGTGTAGATGCTCTTAATCCCGATATAATAACAGGCACATGTACTTAATATTTATTTCTTTGATTTACCAATGGGCGAGATTTATGGGTTAAATCGATAGGCTCGGTAAGTTGGAAAATAATATTATTTACATGGCATGTCGTTGATTATAGGAGGAAATCGTGTCCTATGTATGAAAATGATGATGTCCCCTGAGGAGCTCATAAGGATCATCATGTAAATCCTGCAGGTGGACTTGGTCCAACATGATGATGAGGTTGAGTGGTACTACTCATGGAGTTAGATGTTAATTAATTAATTATCAGTAAATTAATTAATTAATGGACATTTGATATCTTAAACATGGAGAGATATTTGTACAAATAATATGTGGAGCCCATATTTATTTATGGGGGTTGGTGAGGTAGATCAATGATAATCCTATAGTGGAATGGATCATCATTAATGGATCAGGTTTTGTGTGGTTCGGATCCATTGGGTGGCTAAGATCCAACTCCTCCTCATGGTCCCTATTGTAGCCTATTATAAATACCTCATGAAGCCTAGATCTATATAAGAAGGGGAGAGGCTTGGGCGGCTAAAGGGGGCTAGGGTTTGGCTTGTCTTTTGTGGGCGGCAAGTTTGGAGGATCAGGGTTAGGTTTTGCTTCTCTTTTCCTCTCCTTTGGTCGCTGCCTACCCTTCCTCTTTGTGAGGCTGGCGCTCCTTCTCCATCCAGCAAGGGATGGTGCCAATTCTCCCTCTCTTAGGGCTGGTGGTAACAAAGCAAGGAGGAAGAAGGTCCTTTCTTCCTCAATCTCTTCTTCTTTCTCCTTAGGGTCGGCGGACACCAACTCTTGGAAGCTTTGGTGGTTGGTGCAAGCAAGGAGATGAGGAAAGCTTTGTGTTCAGCATGAGATAGGAGAAGAAGGGAGGGTTATCTTACTTTGTTCAAAGAGAGCAAGGAAAGGAAGATACGTGATCTAGGAGGCTTCAATTCTTGGAAGATCGTTGCCCACACAACGTCCAAGAAGAGGAAAGGTCATATAATAGAAGATCAAGAGGTAAACAAGAAGTATAATTCTTGTTTAGTTTTCTTTCTTGTTCTATGTAATTGGATTATAATTGTATGATCATGGACCTCGAAGATAAATGCAAAAACCGGCGATCCGTTCATCATCTATTCCGAGGCTAATTGAGGAAAATAGTTAGGTTGCTTGAACAACAAGTTTGTTCAAGCGATCACTCAAATCGAATAGCACGATGATGGATCGGTTGCTTGGGTAATCCATCTTCGTCTGGATTAATTTTTTTAATCCAGGGACGTGTGATAGGATCGCCATGCATAAGCGACCGAAGGTGGAAGCAATTTTCCCTTCAAGTGGTATCAAAGTCACAGTTTCCAGTTTTGTGTGTTTCTTGATTCGGTTACTTTTATGCACTTATCATATATTATATGTGCCGAATAATAATAGAATGTGCGTAGGCTAACTTTTTTCTTTCAAGCATAAGATCCAACCATTATGGCCATATGTGGTTGTATGTGATTGTGTGTGTATAATTGTAATATTATTTGAATCCTCGGGGTTGACGAGGCTAGTATCTAATTTTTGTAATTAAGTATGACATTGTTTATCCACTCTTTTATTTTAATTTACTTTCAATCTAGATTTCATGTACACTCCTTTGTGAAGTATATGATCGATGGATTTAAATTAAATTAATTTTTCTCAGCTCGGATCCCCTTTGAGAGTATGGCTTGTACATGGCGTTGGGAGGAGCGGACAAGGTGCCAACACGACTGGAGGAATATTGAAGAACAAAAGCCATAATAGTTGGAAAATTTGTTATTTTTCATATTTATTGCTTTTGATTTATATGCTTGTTGTGGTTGCATAGTTAACATTCATCAATTTTAAATTACTAAGTGGGAGAGAGATAATTTTAAAATTTCCGCGGCCTCCATTAAAATTTGACATGTGATGCGAACAAACTTGCGCATTGGCTCTGAGTGCCTTCCTCCATATCGGATGAGTTTGTTTTGCGGATCACTAGGTCAAATATGGTTATAGGATATTGCTTAGGAGCGTGTGTACTTCCCCATCAGAAGGCACATAATCCGAGGTAATTCCCTTAGTATCGAGTAATGGTAAACACTTAGATGCAAATAAAAGTATCCTCCCCATCGGAGTCACTGCTTTTATTTGTAGAGCCAAAGAGGAACCAACTATTAATTTTATTTGTCAAAAAGTAAGATTGACAGGATAATAAAATTAATGGGTAAAGCCTCCTCTTACAAATGTAGAATTCGTATACGTCCACACTATCGTGGCATACAATATTCTTGGTGTTTTGAGGTGTTGGTTGATTTTAAAATTTTATTATTTGAGGAATCAATAAATTTTTGAAATCTAATGTTTTTGATCATTGTGATTCTTAGGTTTTTCAAAATGACTTTCAACCCACTTGTGATTCTAAAAGAAAATAAATTTACTTGACCTAACTATGTTGATTTGAAAAGAAATCTGGACATTGTCTTAACTGCTGAGGAGTACAAATATGTACTCTTCGAAGAGTGTCCTCCTAAGCCTACGGATGATTCTTCTGAAAAGGAGAAAGAGAGTTATAGGAAGTGAATAAAGGCTAATGAGATGGCGCGGTGTTACATTTTGGCTTCTATGTCAAATGTATTGCAACATCAACATTAAGCCATGAATACTGCCTATGACATGATGCTCAATCTCAAGGAACTTTTTGGACACCAGGATCGGACTGCTAGGCAGGAAGCTATGAGGAACTTGATGACGACCACCATGGTTGAGGGAACACCTGTGAGGGATCATGTTCTCCAGATGATGGCTCATTTAAATGAGCTTGAAGTCCTTGGAGCTGAGATCGATGGGGAAACCCAGGTCGATATCATTCTCCAATCTCTACCTAGGAGTTTTGAGCAGTTTCGCCTGAACTACAACATGAATAAGAGGTTGTATTCATTGGTGGAGCTTCTAACAGAACTCCAGGTAGCATAGGGACATTTTCATCAGAATTCTCAGGCTTTGGTTGCTCAGAAGGTTTCTACTTCTAAGCCGAAAGGCAAGAAGAAGAAGAAACAAGGTGCAACAAAGGTGGTGAGAGGATCTCAGGGAGGAGTGAAGAAGCCGAAAGGCAAGTGCTTCACTTGCAAGCAGACTGGACTTTGGAAGGTGGACTATCCCAACCGCAAACAAAATAAAGGTATATCTTTTAGTCTAGTCATTGAAACATGTTTAGCGGTGTTATCTACCGGTACCTAGTGTGTAGATACGGGAGCCACTGATCATGTCTGCAACTCTTTGCAGGGGTTCCAGGAAACTAGACGACTAGTTGAGGGGGAGATTACTGTCTACATGGGCAATGCTACGAAGGTGGCGGCTATTTCAGTGGGAGATGTTTATTTATCTTTTGAGAGAAATAAAACTTTGGTTCTAAGAAATTACCTTTATGTATCTTCATTTAGAAAGAATTTAATTTCAGTTTCTAAATTATTTTTGGATAGATATTCTATTTCTTTTAATGATAGAGTTGTTATAAAACAGAATAGGGAGATTATCTGTTCTGGTGTATTGGTAGGAAATTTATACACTCTTGAACCAAAATCTCCCACGATGCAAATAGAAATAAATAACTCATCTTCTAAATCTAATAAGAGAAAAGAACCTTCGAAAATGAACCAAACATATCTTTGGCATCTAAGATTAGGTCATATTAACCTGAATTGAATTCAAAGGTTGATAGCTGATGGACCTTTGGGTTCATTGGTGGTGGAAGATTTCCCAACCTGCGAATCTTGCTTGGAAGGTAAAATGACCAAGAGGCCTTTTAAGGCCAAGGGGTATAGAGCCAAAGATGTGTTAGAATTGGTTCATTCTGATTTGTGTGGTCCTATGTCTATCTAGGCTAGAGGTGGTTTTGAATATATTGTCTCTTTTATAGACGATTATTAAAGATATGGATACATTTACTTGATGCGCCGCAAGTCTGAATGCTTTGACAGGTTTAAAGAATTCAAGGCTGATGTGGAGAAACGTCAAGGTAAAAGTATCAAGACACTATGATCTGATCGTGGTGGTGAGTACCTCTTGAGAGAGTTTAGGAGTTACTTATTAGAGGCTAAGATTCAATCCCAACTATCTGCACCTGATACACCCTAGTAGAATGGTGTGGCGGAGTGAAGGAATATGACTCTTATGGAGATGGTTAGATCAATGATGAGTTATTCTGAGTTACCATATTCGTTCTGGGGGTATGCTCTGGATACGACAGTGTATATTCTGAACTTGGTACCATCTAAATTAATACCTTTCACTCCCACAGAATTATGGATTGGGCGAAAGCCTAGTCCGAGACATATTCAGATTTGGGGGAGTCCAGCACATGTGCTAAAGGGAGATGCTAGTAAGTTGGAACCTCGTACAGAAGTGCACCTGTTCGTTGGCTATCCTAGAGGAATGAAAGGTAGTTTTTTCTATAGTCCTAGAGATCATAGGGTGATTGTTAGCACAAATGCCCGATTTTTAGAGGAATACTATGTGATGAACCACAAGCCCATGAGAAAGATTGTTCTGGAGGAATTAAGAGGGGAAGTCACTACTTTAGTACCAACGGTACAAGAGGACATACCACAAGTGACTGCACCGCGTGTCACAGAGGATACACAGGTGATACATTGTCGTAATGGGAGGGTTGTTAAACAACCTGATAGATTTATATTCTTGAGAGAATCTTCTGATTTGGTCCCTGGCGAACATGAACCTGATCCCTAGACATATGACAAGGCAATCCAAGATAAAGATGCGGTATCTTGCCAAAGGGCAATGAATTCTAAGATAGAATCTATGGATTCAAATCAGGTCTGGGAGCTAGTAGAACCACCCAATGGTGTAAAAGCCATTGGATGCAAGTGGATCTAGAAAATAAAGAGAGGATCATATGGGAAGGTAGAGACCTTCAAAGCAAGACTTGTTGCGAAAGGGTATACTCAGAAAGAGGGTATCGATTATGAGGATACCTTTTCACTGGTAGTCATGCTTAAGTCTATCCGGATTCTCTTATCTATTGCTGCTCATATGGATTATGAGGTTTGACAGATGGATGTCAAGATAGCTTTCCTTAATGGAAGTTTTGAAGAAAACATCTATATGGAGAAACCAGAGGGATTCATTGCAAAGGGCAAAGAGCATCTTGTTTGAAAGCTTAATCGATCCATTTATGGATTGAAGCAAGCTTCGAGATCTTGGAACATCCGCTTTGATGAGGTAATCCAGTCATATGGATTTATTCAAAGTCCGGATGAGTCTTGTGTATACAAGAGATGTGACGAAAATGTAGTGGTATTTCTTGTACTATACGTAGATGATATTTTGCTCATTGGCAACAATATCAAAGTGTTATCAGACATAAGGATATGGTTGTCCAAAAATTTTGATATGAAGGACTTGGGAGAAGTGGGACACATCCTTGTGATCAAGGTTATAAGAGATCGCAAGAAAAGGATGTTGTACTTATCTCAAGCTTCATACATAGACACTATTTTATCTCGCTTTAGCATGCAGAACTCCAAGAAAGGTTTTCTACCTTTTTGACATGGAGTACCTTTATCTGAAGAGATGTGTTCTAGAACATCAAAGGAGAGATGAAGGCGGTTCCATATGCTTTGGTGGTAGGAAGCCTAATGTATGCTATGTTATGTACGAAGCCGGATATTTGCTTTGCCATGGGCATGGTTAGCAGATATCAGAGTAATCCAGGACAGGGACATTGGACTACGGTAAAGCATATATTGAAGTACCTGAGAAGGACTAGGGATTATATGCTGGTATACCAAGTAGATCAATTACTCCCTGTGGGTTACATAGATTTTGACTTCCAATCAGATAGGGATAACAGTAAGTCTACCTCGGGTTTTGTGTTTACGTTAGGAGGTGGAGCCATTATATGGAGGAGTGTCAAGCAGAAATGTGTGGCGGACTCCACCATGGAAGCTGAGTATGTGGCAGCCTTTGAGGTAGCTAAAGAAACTGTATGACTTAGGGACATCATAATGGACTTTGGATGTGATTCCTGGTTTGCCTAGAACTATCACAATTTATTGTGATAACAGTGGTGCAGTTGCAAACTCGAAGGAACCATGAGCTCATAAGGCAAATAAACACATAGAGCGTAAGTACTACCTGATACGAGAGATCGTAAAGCGAGGAGAAGTTGTTGTCGCCAAGATTGCATCAGAGGATAACCTGGCAGATCCTTTCACTAAGGCCCTTCCAGCGAGATCTTTTGATAGGCATGTGGAGGGAATGAGAATCAGATGTATGGTAGTTTGATGGCAGCATAGTCTTTTAGTACAAGTGGGAGATTGTTGGGATGTATACTGAAAGCCTAGCCTTTGTATGAACATCTTCATTTTGAAATAAGAATCAAATGATCATTATTTGCATTTATGCATATTGTCTGATACGTTACATTGTAGATAACATGGTGTGTGGTGTCGCACAGAAGATCATGTTATCAGTTCCTTGTAGAGTATAAGTAGAGGCTCACAACCAAGAGGGTTTTGGACAAACCATTGTCATGGTTGTAGTGTAATTTGGTATTGATTTATCTTGACCATAGAATTACACTAGTACACTTTGTGTATATTGAGCAGGACCAATTTAGAGGTGATTCAATTTATGACTAACTATATAATTGAATTAGACCTCGGATATTATGGTGTGGATGCTCTTAATCCCGATATAATAACGGGCACATGTACTTAATATTTATTTCTTTGATTTACCAATGGGCAAGATTTATGGGTTAAATCGATAGGCCCGGTAAGTTGGGAAATAATATTATTTACATGGTGTGTCATTAATTATACAATGAAACCCTGTCCTATGTATGAGGATGATGATGTCCCCTTGAAGAGCTCATAAGAATCATCATGTAAATTCTGTAGGTGGACTTGGTCCAGCATGATGATGAGTTTGAGTGGTACTACTCATGCAGTTAGATGTTAATTAATTAATTAACGAGCATTCAATATCTTAAACACGGGGAGATATTTGTTCAAATAATATGTGGAGCCTATATTTATTTATAGGGGTTGGTGAGGTAGATCAATGATAATCCTGTAGTGGAATGGATCGTCATTAATGGATCGGGTTTTGTGTGGTTCGGATCCATTAGGTGGCCAAGATCCAACTCCTCCTCATGGTCCCTATTGTAGCCTATTATAAATACCTTATGAAGCCTAGATCTATATAAGAAGGGGAGAGGCTTGGGCGGCTAAAGAGGGCTAGGGTTTGGCTTGTCTTTTGTGGGCAACAAGGTTGGAGGATTAGGGTTAGGTTTTGCTTCTCTTTTCCTCTCCTTTGGCTACCGTCTACTACAGTTTGGTAAGTTACTATGTTGACTGCATCGATTGCCATGGAGGACAGTTGACTGCTAGTGTTGGTCGCGAGCATAGAACGCTCGATAGTTGACTGATCAGTCGGCTACGGGGTTGGCAGTCTACTGATGGTAATGGGCAGTCGACTGTCAATGTATCCATTGGCTTGATGTCAACGTGGATTAGGTTGTTATCTCACAACGGCTACAGGAGTAGTCGACTGGGGCCTTATGGCTGTCGACTGCTAGGCGCAAAATTACCTAACCTCTTTAACTAGTCAAGTTTGAGAGGGAAACTCAACTCAAGTTAAAACGCCCCCTTGAACTTGTCCGTTCTATGCTCGCGACCAACACTAGCAGCCAACTGTCCTCTATGGCAATCGATGCAGTCAACAAGGTTGGAGGATTAGCGTTCTATGCTCGCGACCAACACTAGCAGCCAACTATGTTCCGACTTGTCATAGGGATTGAATCGACATCCTCGTACCACCTATCCCGTCCTAAAGCCAGGGGTCGACCTGGTATGGTAGAGGTAGTTCCCAATAGATGCAAAGGCTCATCGGGGAAGTGTATGATGTCCCTTTGACAATATGCTAGTTAGACATATAGTTAATACACAATTGATAGTGTGTTCGGTGACACACAAGCGAAACCAAAATCCTAGAATTCCCTCAAAAGATTCGTAGCAACCCTTCTCTTCCTCCATGTGACACCATACTAGAGTTAGGACCACCGACAACCCTTGTCATCACAACCATTAGAACGGAACTCCGAACAATAACGTCCACTAAACCAATCGGTACTCGAATCTTAGTCCCTATGGGATAGATAATTTTTTTTATTACTTGAATATATCTGTGCACATGCGGACGTTGAGCGTGAGCGCACGCTTCGAGTTCTCGACGGTTCTTGTCGTGAGATTTGAGATCGTGTTTGCGTGCATCAAGTTTTTGGCACCATTGCGGGGCACTGATTGATTCGATATCGAATCAAGAGGTGGACAATTGGATCAGACTTAGGGTAGATTTATTTACTTGCTTTATTTTTCACTTTTATTTGATTTACTTCAGTTTTAGATTTTTAATATCTAGAGTAAGTTTAGATTTATTTCAGTAATTACATTGACTCAACCCTTAGGAATATTCATTACGTATGATTTACTGATCCCCTCTCACCAAGGGACGCCGAAATGTTAAGACAGCACGCTCGACCCTTGAGAGATTACATAGTGCTTAGACGAAAAGCATGGAACTCTTGCATAACTATTCCACGAATTCATGCCGCAAGCTGGGAAATAAACCCTGCATTAATTACCCTTATTCAAGAAAAGCAATTTGGAGGAACTCAGATTGAGGAGCCCTATCTACATCTTGAAGAATTCCTGGCTCACTCCGACACAGTGCACTATGGCAGAGTCCCAACAGATGCCATTAAGCTCATTACGTTCCCATTCTCCCTAAAAGGGGAGGCTAGGCAATGGATACACACTCTACCAGAAGGATGTATAATGACATGGGAACAGATGGAAAGCATTTTTTTAAGTAAATTCTGCCCCCCCCTCCCCCCAAAACAACCTACCTTAGGGATAAAATCCTTTCGTTTGAGCAAAGGCAAGAAAAGACTATGGCCCAGGCATGGAAGAGACTCCAAGAGCTGATTATTTGGTGCCCACACCATGGATTACAGGATTGGTTACTCATCCATATTTTTTATTCTAGCATCACTAGCTCATCGAAAGAACTCTTTGACATAGCTACGGGGGGAGTATTGATGAAAAAGAGCATCGACGAAGCATATCGCATTATAGAAATAGTAGTGTGGACTCTCGAAATGTGGGCAAACAGCATGCAGAATTTTTAGGAGGTCTTCCCTAGAAAGGGGGTAGTAACATTGAAAGGGATTATCAAGTACAAGAGAAGACAAAGAGAGGGAGTACTGAATGGAAGAAGCTTCCCTATCTTCGGGATCAGAAGAAGAAGATTCGAGGCAGGTGGCAGCAGAGAAACACCCAAGTCTTGAGATGAAGCCACTACCCCCGATTCTCAAGTATGAATTTTTGGGTCCAACTTCAACCCATCCAGTGATTATAAACACCGATTTGAGTGAGGTAGAGACGAGGAAGTTGTTGGGGGTACTCAGGACATTCAAAAAGGTGCTAGGGTACACCATTAATGACATTAAGGGGATTAGCCCATCTCTCTGCATGCATACGATAATACTTGAGGATGGGTGTAAGACAATAGTGCAGCGTCAACGACGACTTAACCCAAACTTGCATGAGGCAGTTGATGTGAGCAAAACATATAGGATTTTAGGAGTAGTTTTCGCTCACATCTCATTTCATTTTATGTTTGTTTCATGCATATTTTACTTTGTTTTTCATGCATTCCCTATTTTCTAGTTCGGAGATCTACTTTTGTTAATTTATGTGTAGGGCAGAATTTTTGGAGCAAAAATGGAGCAATTTGTGGAGCACGAACCTTAGGGAACACGCATTGGCCATGTACTAAGACTTGGGCATGTTTCCGAAGTGAAACGGATCAAAACGGAGGCTCCAAGAAAAGACATGGCCAAGCCGTGTGAAAACACACGTCCGTGCCTTTTTTCCAACTCAATTTCCAGCTGAGATTTCATCTATTTTCTAGCCTTGCAAATGGCCAGGCCGTGTGAAATTCACACGGCCGTGTGGCGGCGCTGCGAATTCAAGGAAATAGAGTTTTTCAAGCATTTATGAAAAGCCAGAGTTGCCTCTATATATAGGAAACACATCTAAGAGGTGAGGGATCACGAGGAACCTGCCCTAGGGCTCCCAAACCCTAGGGAGGAGTGATGCGCACAGACACTACCTCGAATCTCGTGATGGATACCGTCGAGGACTCAAAGCGCATGCTCGCGCTCAATGCCCACAAGTGCACGGATGTCATTAAGTAATAAAGATTTATCGATCCTACAGGGACTGGGATTCGAATACCAATACACTAAGGCTACGTTTGGTACAGGGTAATCAGGCTTGTAATGTAATCGGATTACATTACAAGATGATTTACTTTTTTTTGTTAACATTTCAAAGATGTAATGTAATGTAATCGCATTACAAAATAAGAGCCAAGATCCGTAATCTCGATTACGAAGGAAAAGCGATGTAATCCGATTACATTACGGACTCAATATTTGTCTTTACAAATATGTCCTTCTTTTATTTTTTCTAATTACTTCGAGGTTTACTACGGCCGCCGTGTGCGATCGACGGCCGATCGGCGGCTTGGCCGATCGGCTGAGCCGGCGGCCGATCGGCGGCGGCCGCCGGCGATCGGCGACCGGTTGGCGATCGATCGGCGGCCGGCCGATCGGCGGCGGCCGACCGGCGGCGGCGCCGACGATCGGCGGCCGATCGACGACCGGCGGCGACGACGATCGGGCGGCGACGACGACCGGCGGCGATCGACGATCAACCGGGCGGCGATCGACGACCGGGCGGCGACCGACAACCTTATAAGGCTATTTTTGTCATTTTATAATAATATGAGTCACATTCCTTATAACAAATATGGATACCAAACAAACGAATGTAATCACTTTTGTAATCAAAGATTACACACCAATCGCTAACCAAACACAGTAATGTAATACACATTACATTACAAACTTGATTACATTACAAGGTTGATTACATTACCCCGTACCAAACGTAGCCTAAGTGGTTGCGATTGTTCGGACGTAATCTCTGAGAGAGTCGGTTGGTGAGGACTATCGGTGGACCCTACTCTGTATGGTGTCACACGGAGGAGGAAAGAGTGTGTCGGGGTCTTAAAAGGCGATTCTAGGACTTCAGTTTCACTTGTGTACCACAGAAAAATGTTGTCAATTGGCATCGTCTAAACGTCTACATACGGTTTTGGGGAAGGGACATCATACACTCTCCCGCAAAGCCACCGCATTCACCGGGAGCTACCTCCGCCCAAAAGGACGGGATAGAGGGTACGAGGATGTCAAATCAATCCTTGCGGTGGACCGTTTCTGATTCCACCGCTCCCTTCTCCCCGCAGTTACGGGAGGTCAGGTTTACCCCTAGGTTCCTTAGATCAAACCTCCTAAATTATAGATTGCGAGGGTTGTCACCACCTTGTATCGCCTAAGAATAGCGGAAAGAAAGCCAAAAACATGTAGATATAATAGAGAGCAACTACCAATTGTCAAATCAAACTATTGGCCAGAATTTAATATGAACCAACATTGTTTATGTACACAAGCTACTCCCTAATCCTAGAATCGAAAGTACTACTTCATAAATACGAAGGAAGAATCACAAAACATATTTAAGTTCGAATACAATAGAAATAGAGCGCAGAAATAAAGATATACGATGCTTCGTGATCTTCTCTCCGACGTTGTATTGCAAGTTGTGGACCTCCGGCGGTGTTCCTCCTCCCCGCTACGAGTTATCGAAGCTTTTTAGGGCTTCGACATGCCATCCTAACCGTCGTGCCTCCCCCCTAGGGTTTGGGCGAAGCCATCCTTATATAGACATCACCTCGGACCGCTATAAAATCCGAAAAAAGCCCTAGTCGTGCAAATCCGTCAGGCCGCCACACGACCATGTGTTTCCACATGGCCAGGCCGTGTGCGGCTCTAGGGTGCTGTTCTTTGCCCATTGGACACGGCCATGTGAATCCACACGCCCTAGTCGTGTCCCACTCTACGTCTAGCTGGGAAAGTCCTTTTGCTCCGAAAATGCATCTTTTTCACCAGAAAAGCTAACCTGCGCACAAAAGTACAACGAGCAGACCTCCAAACCAGAAAATAGGCAATGCGTGCAAGAATAAAGTAACATATGCATGAAACTAACGCAAAATGTAACAAGATGTGAGCGAAAACTACTCCTAAAACCCTATATGTTTTGCTCACATCACTTCCCCCAGACTTAAATCTTTGCTTGTCCTCAAGCAAACCTCAGTGCCATAAAATTTTAAAAAGATATTGTTCCATAATTAGCATGTTAACTAAATTTATCAGGTGGTATTTACAATCAAAGCAAAATAGATATGTTCTAAAAATTCACTAAGTTAGCTCCTCGTGCTCGTGCTAGGCGAATCATTCTCAGGGGATGCCCATTCCATGGTGAGTTAAGTCGTCACCCCATAGCTTTCCTAAGGTTTCCGGCTCTTAGGCACTTTCCTGCCCAAAGCGAGGGTTATTCCCTAGATCTAGCATAAAGCCTCAAAGGCGTGCTCGGTATTGAGAGAAATTGGGAGGTGTTTCCCCAGTAACCTAACTCGATCTCAAAGGGGCACCTAGCCATTTCCACTCACGACAACTGTTTTTTTATCCCTCATAATCTCCTTTTTTTCTTCTCTCTTTTTTTTTTCTCATTTCTTTTTCTCTTTTTTTTTTATTTTTTTTTCTTTTATATTTTTTTTTCGGCTCATAGGGATTTTCATTTTTCCGAATGGGCTTACACAATCTAAGCATCTCCAGTAACTAAAATGCTAAACCTAGAGTCACCTATGGATTCCAAAGTACTAGACTACTGAAGTGAATCATAACTAGGTATGTACTAGATTCTCCCTTTCAGAATGTTCAATATGTGTAAGTGCAAAAATGAAGCTAACCAGTGCAAAGCTAGAACATTTAATAGAGCGAATAAAATAAAATACCATAAGATAAATAGAGTTAAGCTACCTATGGGAACAACTCATGCAAGCAACTTTTAAAAATACTACTGAGGTAGCTTTACAGACACTAAAAATTAAGTACTGAAAGGAACTAAACAACTCATGCATGCATGAACAAATGAATGAAAATACCAGAAAAGAAACTACTGCTAGGCAACAAAACAAAATAAATCTTGGGGTCTCCCCCCCAGACTTAAATGAAAATATACCTCTAATATGGTAGACGAGGTGGAAAGTTTGGGAGTCTGGGCATCTCTAGATCCTGGGAGAACCTGCTGCTGAGCCGCTGATGCCACATATACATGTGGTCGATCTGGGAACTGGTGGATGTAGCGGCTGCTCGGTGCTCCTCCTCCCTGGCCCACTGTGCCTGTTGGGTGTGCATATGCTGTCGCATCTCCCTGTGGTAGGCGGCCTCATCCTGGCGACGAGCAGCCTCCTCCTGGAAGTATATGCAGGCCTCATCATAAAACTCCTCAGCCCACTGGAAATGCTCCCGGAATCCCTAGAACTCCACCTACTGGTAGGCGCTCTACTCCTCCCATCACTTCCTCTTCATCTACTTCTCAGTGTAAATGTCATCGAGGTGCGATCGAAACTCCGAGAAATCATAGATCGACGTACCTGCATCCTGCTCAAAACTAGAAAAAAGTGGTGGTGCAGGTGTAGGCTCATGTCGGCGTGGACTAGGTGGGCTCCTATGCATGTGTGGACTGGAGGGAGAGTGATACAAAGGTGGAGAGATGGGCGCTGATGTGGATGGTCCCTCATGTGGAGGGGACTCCACTATCAGGTCTAAGCGCTAGTTAGCGCGTATAGCGATGGTGGTATGATCTGGGTCGGGGAGCCTAAAGGTCGTAAGATTTTTCCTTACATAGCATAAGGAGTCTCCTTCTCTTACAATCATCTTCATGGCCATGCATACTCCTAGGTCGATCCTAGGGCTCCCCTCTATACTCTCCAATGTTGTGTAGTCGTACCCCATCCTATAACAAATGTGGGTAAGTAGGCCTCCCACATTGATCTCTCTGCATACTACTTTGCCCATCTTCACTAAGTGTCTAATGAAGTGGGACCCTACATCGATGCTACTCCTTTCTTGTAGAATATCCCATAAGCAAAGTAGCTCGCTGGCTCTGACTACACCGTCACTCTCCCCATGACCAAATATAGTACTGGCCATGACGCGGTGAAGATATCGAAAGATGGGGTTTTGGAGGCGCGACGTTTTGGCCCTAGAAGGGTCATAAGTGTGCTCCCCCATTAACTCGGTCCAACATTCCCGAGAGTTGAACCCAATAGGGGTTCTTCTCTCTCCCCCACTTGGTAAGCCAAAGCATGAGTTTCATTGGTGAAGGGTCCACTCATGCTCAATATTAAAAAGCCTAAAAGTTATCCTACCCTCCTCACTCTCTCTACCCGTTAAAACTTCCGCCTCTAAAGAGCTCAAAAATTCCAAAACTATTCTAGGGTAGGTTAGGTGTCTTATTCCCATAATCTCATCCCACCCTATTTTTGCAAATAGGGTTTTCATATCACCTAACAACCCTAAAGATTCTAGTAAATCCTCATCTAAACACCTAGTAGCAGTAAGTTTATGAGTAGAGAGCATATTGTATCTATCTCTATGGTCATTATTGCGAGAAAGTAGAGGGGGTAGGGCGTTACCCTCTTCTGAAGCTTGAGGGGCGTCGGCTCTCCTTGTTCGTTGCTCCGAGGCGTCGGATCGGGATGCTACGGTCTTGGTCCTCCTCATCCTTGCTCCTTTTGGCTTCTTTAGAGGTTAGAAATTCTTCTAGAGGAAGGGGAAAACGAAATCATATGGCTAGGGCAAGAACTTTTGAAGCACACGGCGCAAATGGGGTGAAAACACACGGCTCGCCCCTTTTAACCTCGCGTGCCACGGCCATATGAAAACACACGGCTAGGCTGTGTGCGCCTTTGGTCAGTCGGGCACGGCCATGGGAAAACACACGGTCAGGCCGTGTGTCCCCATTTTTTGCCCATTCATGCACCATGGCCCGAATTTTTTCATACACTTCGCCGTGTAGGCTAATATGGGTCTCATTTTTGCCTAGCAAAGTTCTTTTCTATTCCTAACTCTAAATGTGATGGAAATTAAAACTAAAATCAAACAAATGTATGCAATGCAATCGAAAAGGGAAATCTAAAACTAAACTTGGGTTGCCTCCCAAGAAGCGCTTTGTTTAAAGTCGTTTAGCTCGACCGCACTCTACTATCAACTCGGCTCTGGTGGTTCAGTGAACCTCCATTCATCCATCTCGGGATCTTGGTCTGGAGGTTCCAGTTTCATTCTACTAAATATGAAGCCATCAAGGTAGGGAGTTATGTGCTCTGAAAGGCTGAAAAGGATGATCTCCCCGTCTACCTCCAGGGAGATCTGATGTGCCTTCACATCTATGCGTGCCCCTGCGGTCGCAAGAAAAGACCTTCCCAGAATGATGGGATTCTGGGGATTTGGTCCTGTGTCCAATATGATGAAGTTCATGGGTATCACAAAATCTTCAATCATCACAAGAACATGTGGTAGCAGTCCAATGGGCTCCTTAACTGAATCATCCCCTATACGAATACCAAGATTCACTGGTTGGAGCCCGCTCAGTCCCATTTTCAGAAAATATACGTAGGGCATCACATTGACTGATGACCCCAAGTCGCATAGTGCTTCGTCGAAGCTCTCCCCATAAATCGAGCAGGGTATAACAAATTCACCAGGGTCTTCAAGATGTACTGGAATCTTCTCTTCAAACTCAGCTTGGTCAGGTAGGGTGGTAATCATGGCTACACACCCCTTGGCGAATTGGCTACTCTGCCCCACTCCTTCCTCTTTTCCTTGGCTCACTGGAGAGTTCTTCACAGGTTGTGACACAGATTGGCCTATTTGGGCCACTTGTGCCTCCAATATCCGGGTATGACTTGCAAGGTCGTCAATGGTGGCCTTCAAGTCTCTCAGTGCTTCTTCAGACTTCTGATGTTGGCAACAAAATTCCTCATTGGCCTTAGTTTGGGTAGCGATGAAGTCCTCCATCATCAGTTCTAGTCTGGACTTCTGTGGTTGCTGCCCATTGCCTTGCTATTGCCCATACCCTTCGGATGGTTAGGGGTTTCCCGAGCTATTTTTGTAGGAGAAATTAGGGTGACTCCTCCATCCGGGATTGTAGGTATTAGAGTATGGGTTGTAGGGCCTTTGATCATAGTCCCCAATCGCGTCACAGTGCTCAATCTGCTCGTCTGAGGTCCTCTGCCCTCCATGTTGGTGCAATCGGCCCAAGTCACGATTGACCAGGACTCGAGCTTGGCTCGAGAGATGTTTTGATGTTAGACAAAAACATATGACAATGTAATTATCATGGTAAAGTCCAAGTGGGATACTTGGCATGGAAAGTCCAAGCATGGGTCTTGGCATGGAAAGTCCAACATGGGTTGGCAAAGGAAAGTCCAAGCTTGAGTCTTGGCATTTGAGAAGTCCAAGGGGTTTGATATTGGCAGCGTAAAGTCCAAGGGTGCAGTCTTGGCAGCATAAGTCCAATGGTTGGCGGCGTAAAGTCCAAGCGGAGTCTTGGCAGCATAAGTCCAATGTGCCTTGGCGGTGTAGACACTGTTAGCATGACATAGCCGATGGAAGCACCTGAAAGCTAACGCGATGGATGAACAAGTCATGGATGACTTGGAGGGATCCGAGAGGCATGAGGCTGATGGAGGTGGAAAGAAGGCTTAGGTCTAGGCTAAGGGTGGTCTAGCAAGTATGGGGGAATCATACTTGGGTTAAAACCTCATTTTTGAGGTTGGCAGTCGACTGGCATTATGGCCGATTCGACTGCCGTGAGTCAACTTGAGTTTGACTGTCATTTAAGAGCTAAAATTGCTCTGGCAGTCGACTACTCATTGGAGCAGTCGACTGATGTCGGCACGATCGCGCCAACTGAAGCGAAGAATGCTCCATAGCCATTGAGCGATCGGCTATGGGCGCTGTAATCACGCCAATGTTAGCGATGGTAGTGAGAGTACCGCTGGAACTTGTCCAACGTGGATTAGTCGTTGTCTCACAGCTCTGATGTTGGTCGATCGGGGCCTTTATGGCGCCGCGGAAATCTAGCCTGATAGAGGATAAAAGCAGCTGTTCATGGAAGGCTCAAGGAGCGGTTTTCTTGGGCGATTTGAAGGGGAATTGTTGGTGCTCTTCCAGTCCTTCAAGGTTAGTCCAAGGCAACAAAGTGCTCTTGTAAAGTAGTTTTCTTTACTTGCATTGTATTTCACTATTGTATTTGCTTGTATCCATTTAGATTATTGTTGTAATCTTTTGTACGAGGTTTCTCCGCCTCCGACTTGTGTCGAGAAGGAGTATTTGTGATTAGTGATTGCATTGGCATCGCTAGAGCTCTTTAGAGCTCGATCCGTGGAGTAGGAACCGTTCGGTTCCGAACCACGTTATATCTTTGTGTTCGTGGTTGTTTCATTTCGTTGTTGCTTTTATTATTACTATTCCGCTGCACATAACAAGTTTTGTAGAGACGATCATGATCAAATTCCATCAACGAACAGTAACGCGCTATTTGTTAGGGCAATCTCTTGCCATGATAAGGTTTTGATGTGTGTGGCAAAGGGTTTAAGTTAGGATGATATTGTTATTTGATATGTGCGTTGGAGTCTTGTAGGACTTAGTAATTCGCACATGGAGCCTTGGCGGGTTCATCCTCACAACCTCGGTCCTTGAGTCGGTGAAGGATGACTTTGCGGAAGTCGTGCGCTTGGAGCATCCAAGGGACCGCCGGACGAGATGACTTGAAGTGAAGCCAAGGAAGCAGACTTCGGAGGCAAGAGACGCGAAGGAGCATTGCAGAGTCGTGCGCCTGATGCTGCCGAGGGACGTGGCCGCGAACGAAGAGAGCTTCGGCGAGGGACTTCGAGTGAGATGAGAGAATGAGTGAAATGTAAGTAGCTCATTAGGTGAACTTGGCCGGATGGCTGAGTGTCGGAAACTTGACCGCAAGGGTTAAGGTTTACCCGACCGCCGGAAGCTCAAACTTATGTTAAGTTTGAGTTTCACACGGCACCAGTCGACTGCCATGTAATGGCAGTCGACTGATCTGAGTCGAGTGTGTTCGACTGGTATCCGACTGATGGGTTTATGCCCAGCAATGATCGCTATGGAATGGCAATGCCGAGGATGTCGCGAAGAACCACTCGTGATCGGGCAATCGACTACGGAGGGCGTGATCTGGTGAGGTCCATCAGTCGACTGCCAAGTGTTCCGTTGGACTACAACGGTCGGGATCCGACGTGTTCGGAGGCCGTTGGAGTGGCGGCAGTCGACTGCCAAGGGCAGCAGTCGACTGGTGACGGCCAACGGGAAGAAATCAGCCCTCTCTATAAAAAGAGAGGGTGTGGAGCTTTGGTAGAAAAATGCTCAAGTTCTAAACGACCATCCAAGTGCTCCACAAGATTCAAACTCCTTATCTTAGCTTTCTTTCACATCTATTGTAAAAGAAGGAGTGTGCTTGATTTGTAAAGGTTACCTCCAACTAGCTTGGTGCAAAGGAGAGACCAATAGTGATTGGCTTTGAAGGAGTGATTCACCTCGGACGAATCGGGATCGTGGATTAGCGGCGTAGCCGTGAACCACGTTACATCTTCTTTGTTAGCGTTTGTATTTTCGTTTATTGCTTTGTCTTTATTGTTTATGCTTCCGCTTGTGCTAACGATTGTGTAGAAGAGCAAACGAATGAGAGAATTCCGACATCCATCGGAAGAGTGCTATTCACCCCCCTCTAGCCAGTCGTATTGATTCCCAACAAGTGGTATCATAGCCAAGGAAAGCTTGTCAAGGACTAACCGCCACAACAAGCAACATTCAAAATGGCCGACTCCAACATCCACCCACCGAAGTTCGACGGCGAATTCTCTTGGTGGAGGAAGCGAATGGAGGTATTCTTCAAAACTGACTTTGAAATCCTTTTAATAATGGAAAACGGTTTCGAGTTGCCTAGGAACGAAAATGGGGAGCCATTGGAGAAATCAAGGTGGAGCAAGAGGCAAAGAGAAGAATACTTGGCAAATTCAAAGGCCAAGCACCACCTATACAATGTCCTCCCTCAACAAGAAGTCAATAGGATAGGAGAGTGTGCTAGCACCAAGGAAATGTGGGAGAAAATAATAGAAATCCATGAAGGCACATCCGAGACAAAGCTAGCAAGGAGAGATGTTCTTCGCTCCCAATTGTCCAATATCAAACTTGAAAAGGGAGAGAAGGTAAAATCCCTACACTCTAGATTTAAAGAAATACTAACCGGTTTAACAAGTGTAGGTGAAAAGCTCTCCAACCGGGATATGGTAATGAAGGCCATAGATGCCTTTCCCCGATCCTCAAGATGGAGCTCTATGGTGGATTCGTTCTACATCTCCAAGAACTTGGAAGTAAGTACCTTGGAGGAGTTCTTCTCAACAATGGAGCTCCACGAAATGAGGCTTGAAGGAATACAAGAAGAGCCAAAAATCCAACCTTCAAGAGGAGTAGCATTCTTGGCAAACAAGGGGAAGAAGAAGATAGAGATCCCCTCCTCCTCCGATGATGATGAAGCCTCTTCCTCCTCTTCCATGGATAGCACGGAAGAAGCGTATATGGTAAGGAGGGTAAGGCATGCTTTAAAGGGTTTTCATTTTATTAAATCTAATGATAGGAATAGAAGACCAAGGGGGAAAATCATTTGCTACAATTGCCAAGGAGAGGGACACATAAGGGATAATTGTCCCTTCTTGAACAAAAGCAAGGAGGAGAAGAGAAAGAAAGAAGAAAAGAAGAAGAAAAAGGGTAGCAAGAAGAAAAAGGAAGAAGAAAATAAGGAAAAGAAAAAGGGGAAGGCCAAAGCATTCAAGGCCAAGACATGGGATGACCCTTCCTCCTCTTCTTCATCATCATCTGAGGAAGAAAATGCATTTGTCACCAACCTAGCATTGATGGCTTTCGATGACTTGGATTGCTCCTACACCGAAAATGAAGAATCAAGCTCAAGTGGAGAGAGCTCAAGTGAAGGGGGAGCCTCTACATCCTCCTCATCCGAAGAAGAAGAAGAGGACATGGAAACTATGGTAACAAACTTAACTCCTAAGAAAATAGTTTCCATGGTTTCTAGCTTAACTAGGGATTTATTTAGAGCTAAGAAGAAGAACAAAAGCATGCTAGATCAAATTAAGGACTTAGAAAGTAAGTTAGAAAAAGCATGCTTAAATGATGATAATATTTCTTCTAGCTTAAATGATGCATGCTCACATGATAACTATATGTCATTAGATGTTAGTGATGCATGTATAAATGAAAATAGGGCCTTAAGGGAAAAGGTAGACTATTTGACAAAAGCCCTAGAAAAGTTTACAATTGGCTCCAACACCTTGAACATGATAATTGGGAGCCAAAGGGCAAGTTTCAACAAGAAGGGCCTAGGTTATAAAGAAAAGAAAAATGAAAAGGCCTATAAATGCCTAATTGCTAGGGGACAAGATAAGAAGAAAGTAATAGCTAGGAAATGGATCCCCAAAGAGTATTTAGTGAACCCCATAGGCAAAAATCTATTTTGGGTTCCAAAATCCATCCTTATGTGTTAGGAAAACCTTAGGATAGTCAACCGTATGCAATTAACCTATATCATATTTTGGTTGACTTAGGATGGCGGGACAACATTTTTAGAATAGTGTTGGGTGATGATAACGTGCCCATAAATAGATAATAATGCTTAAATCATGATGATTAATGTAATCGCTATGTATATTTGCAATCATGATTTATGATATTGATATTTGGCACATAATCATGAGAAATAGGTTTAAATCATGTTTTAGGTGATACTTTGTTTATTATCATGATATAATACCTAATGCATGAGAACAATTCAATGAATACATGTATTTCATGATCATAATGTAAAATTAAGTCATATATATCTTTATGATCATGAGGATTGTTAGGTTGATACTTAACCTTGATAGAATTGTATGAATATGATGGTTAAGTATATACAAATACCCCCTAGGATGCATCTCACACTCACCATAGGCTACTTTGATTGAAAACTTAGCATGGGTGAGATGTTAGGATGATACAAATGTCCACTAATGTCTATGGTATTTAGATGGTCATTTAAAGTATCAAAATAGCAATAATAGACCAATCATGGGGAAAGCTTATGTTTAATTCATAGACATATTGCCCAAAGATCATGGTTGGATATTTCATATGTTTTTCAAAACAATTTCTTAATCTAAAATCTATGTATTCATGTCTTGAAACAATTGGATGCAAAACTAGGTGTTAAACTTGATACTAGAATGATCAACAACCTAGTGGTTTTTAAAACTTTTGGATTTTTGTCAAATCTCTGGAAATATAATGCATTTTCATGAAAAACTAATTTTCACTGATAAAGAATCTTACAATAAATATGTTCCCCAAATTTCATGATTTTTCGAATTTTTTGGAATTTTTAATGCATTTCTGAAATTCACCCAGAAAATCAAAATTTCGGAATCCATTGTGTCAGTCGACTGCCATACTGATAGCAGTCGACTGCTCACCTGAAAAATAGCCCAATATTTTCTGATTTGGTGTTCTCTTTCTATTAGACTTGATGCCATGAGTTTATAAATTAGGATTAATCTTTTTGATGGTGTCAAAGGGGGAGAAATGTATGTTTAAGTAACGGGGAATATATTTTGGGGGAGAAATGATCATGTTTATGATAGGGGGAGAAAATTTTTATGGGGAGTTTCATGGATTAAGGGGGAGTTGCATGTTACTATATCATGTTTATGTTTACATGTCTTCTTACCTTAGAATTTTTATCAAATGTTTTTACCTAACTTAAACGGATTGTCACACATCAAAAAGGGGGAGATTGTTAGGGCAATCTCTTGCCATGATAAGGTTTTGATGTGTGTGGCAAAGGGTTTAAGTTAGGATGATATTGTTATTTGATATGTGCGTTGGAGTCTTGCAGGACTTAGTAATTCGCACATGGAGCCTTGGCGGGTTCATCCTCACAACCTCGGTCCTTGAGTCGGTGAAGGATGACTTTGCGGAAGTCGTGCGCTTGGAGCATCCAAGGGATCGCCGGACGAGATGACTTGAAGTGAAGCCAAGGAAGCAGACTTCAGAGGCAAGAGACGCGAAGGATCATTGCAGAGTCGTGCGCCTGATGCTGCCGAGGGACGTGGCCACGAACGAAGAGAGCTTCGGCGAGGGACTTCGAGTGAGATGAGAGAATGAGTGAAATGTAAGTAGCTCATTAGGTGAACTTGGTCGGATGGTTGAGTGTCGGAAACTTGACCGCAAGGGTTAAGGTTTACCCGACCGCCGAAAGCTCAAACTTATGTTAAGTTTGAGTTTCACCTGACACCGATCGCCATAATAGCGATCGGTGATCTGAGTCGAGTGTGTTCGACTGGTATCCGACTGATGGGTTTATGCCCGCGATCATTGCCGAAGGATGGCGCGCAGAACCGCTAGTAGCCGTAGCGTCGACTACGAGGCGGCGATCGTGGTGAGGTCCATCAGTCGACTGCCAAGTGTTCCGTTGAACTACAACGGTCGGGATCCGACGTGTTCGGAGGTTATTGGAGTGGCAGCAGTCGACTGCCAAGGGTAGCAGTCGACTGGTGGCGGCCAACAGGAAGAAATCAGCCCTCTCTATAAAAAGAGAGGGTGTGGAGCTTTGGTAGAAAAATGCTCAAGTTCTAAACGACCATCCAAGTGCTCCACAAGATTCAAACTCCTTCTCTTAGCTTTCTTTCACATCTATTGTAAAAGGAGTGTGCTTGATTTGTAAAGGTTACCTCCACCTAGCTTGGTGCAAAGGAGAGACGAATAGTGATTGGCTTTGAAGGAGTGATTCACCTCGGACGAATCAGGATCGTGGATTAGCGGCGTAGCCGTGAACCACGTTACATCTTCTTTGTTAGCGTTTGTATTTTCGTTTATTGCTTTTGTTAGGACCCTTGTAATGGCTAGAGGGGGGGTGAATAGCGTTTCTTCGTTTGTAGATGGAATTTGATCTCGTTCATGTCTATAATTTCGTTAGCGCAGCGGAATATAGATAATGATAACAATAACGAAATAGACAATTACACACGAACACAAGGATATAATGTGGTTCGAAACCGCACGGTTCCTACTCCACGGATCGAGCTCTATGAGCTCTAGTGATGCACACACAACCACTAATAAACACTCCTTCTCGGAACAATCCGGAGGCGGAGAAACCTCGTACAATAATGATTACAACAATAATCAAATGAATACAAGAAAATACAATGAAATACAAATGCAAGTAAAGGAAAAACACTTTACAAGATCTTTGGATTGCTTGATCTTTGATTGCCTTGAACTAGCTTTGAAGGACTGGAAAGCACCAACTTCCCCCTTCAATTTCGCTCAAGAAAATCGCTATCTTTTCCTCCATCACGAGCTCCTTATATAGCTTCAACCTGTGCTAGAAAAGGTCGATCAATCGATTGCTCGGAACCATCAGTCGACTGATCACACTATTGCTGTGAGACAACGGTGTAATCCACGCTGGAAAAATCCAACGGCTAGGACATCGATTGGTGATCGCGACCATCGATCTGATGAGCCATCACTCAACCTGCTCGTCTCGTGATCGAGTGAGACTCCATCTCGTGGCCGAAAATCCGAGCATCGGTTGGTGATCACATGATCGATCGATCGTCTATCGATCGGCCCGCCCAATAGTGGCGATTAAACCACTTCCCGCAGTCAAACCCTAGTTGACTCAGGCCAGTCGACTGCCACACCTCAAACATGAGGTTTTAACCCAAGTATGGTGTCCCCATACTTGCTAGACCACCCTTAGCCTAGACCTAAGCCTTCTAGCTACCTCCATCAATCTCACGCCTCTCGGATCCTTCCAAGTCATCCATGACTTGTTCATCCATCGCGCTAGCCTTCAGGTGCTTCCATCGGCTATGTCATGCTAACGATGTCTACACCACCAAGGCACATTGGACTTACGCCGCCAAGACTCCGCTTGGACTTTACGCCGCCAACCATTGGACTTATGCTGCCAAGACTCTCGCTTGGACTTTACGAAGCCAATATTAAACCCCTTGGACTTCTCATGCCAAGACTCATGCTTGGACTTTACAAATGCCAAGACCATGCTTGAACTTTCCCTTGCCAACCCATGTTGGACTTTTACATTGCCAAGACCCATGCTTGGACTTTCCCTTGCCAACCCATGTTGGACTTTTATATTGCCAAGACCCATGCTTGGACTTTTCATGTGACAAGTACTCAGGACTTGGACTTTACCAAATGCCAAGTGTTCAACTTGGACTTTCCATGCCAAGTACCCATGACTTGGACTTTACCTTGACAATTTCATTTGTCATATATTTTTGTCGAACATCAAAACATCATTCGAGTCAAACTCGAGTCCTGGTCAATTGTGACCTGGGTCGATTGCACCAACAATCTCCCCCTTTTTGATGTTTGACAAAAACCAAAACATTTGAGTTAGACCGCTAACTCAAGTCTCTTACCAATTATTCCAAATTGGTGATCCCAAATATTTTCCCAAACATATTCTCCCCCTTTTTGACATACATCAAAAGGTTATCTCTCCAAGGAGGTCAATGTCTCATGGCCCAATGAGATCTTACAATCTCCCCCTTTGTCCAAAAATACCTAGGATGCCTACTATCTTCTTAGTGATAAGTCTCATATCACTCAAGAGAGGCAATCCTATACACATTCCCAATTTCCAAACTAGGTTTCTAAAAATCCATCAATTTTTCAAATTGATAACATCCATCACTCCAAGATGGATACCTCCCCCTAAAGGCTTGCCCCCCCCCTTGACCATTGCACCAAAATGTCCTTGGGAAGTCCCTAAGCCAATAGGAACTCTAAACCATCAAAATTAAGGTTAGAAATTCAATATTGAACTTTTCATCACCTTAAAATTGATACAAACCCTAAGCACCTCTCCAAATCCATATCTAATGGATTTTCACCCTTTATAATGCTACCCAAAGCATATCCTAGGGTCAGAAGTGGTTAGGGACCTTAACCACAGCTCAAATCGGGTTAAACAACTTTGGTTACCCCGAAATCAGGCTATCACGATCGACTGTTACTACCGATCGATGATGTATCCATCACGATCGGCACGGCTAATCGAAGTGATCTCGCAATCGAGTCCAACGTTGCCCATCACCGATCGGGATGCCGATAATCAATCAAACTCGACTTTTGGGAATTCATAAGTAATTCTACGTAAAGAAAAAAATCACGAAACTTGATACGTATATTACTTACCACACATACAATCAGTGAAAAATCTTGGAAAAATATTTTTACCATTGAAATAGGAAATTGATACAAAATCCAAAAGTGACTAAAAACTTTAAAGTTTAAGCTCACTTTGTATCAATCTCATCAATGGTGATTGCTATCAAAAGATAGACTTCACTAAGGTTTTTCAAAATGATTTTAAAATATTTTTAAAAACCTATTTTGGATCATTTTCCTTGGGCTCTATGCACATGGCTTGTACCCAAGCTTTACTAATGATCCACATGTTGAATTAATACGAGTTTGGATTCAACTAGATGCAAAAACTATGCACCTTGAACGTAACTCATATCCTAGCATCTCACATGTATCTAGGGTGTAGAAGTACTCATACATGTCAATTTGATGTGAGATGTGGATTTTGGTTCATTTAATCTAGGATTTCATGCATTTACTAAGGCAACCCTACTTGATTCCCTTATGAATGGGACTCCAAGTCATGCCATTGTCCTTAGTTCAATTTTAATCAATTAAATGCATGAAATGATCATGGCATGAAGATAGTAAAAGAAATAAGCAGGACCAATGATCATGATGTCACACTACAAAAAAAACAATCATTAGCGACGAATTTTAAAAAAAAATTCGTTGCAAAATAAATTAGCGACGAATTTAGCGACAAAAATATTTTTGTTGCGAATACAGTGTCACAAATAATAGCGACAAAATTAGCGATGAATTTTAGCGACGAAAATTAGGGACGAATTTAAAAATTCGTCGCTAATTTTGTTGCAGAAGTTACCAGATTTCAAAAAATTCGTCGCATATTTCGTCGCAAAAATTTGCGACGAATTAATTTTTTCGTTGGTAATTTTCGCGACGAATTAAGAAATTCGTTGGTAAATTGGCGACTGATACAAATTCGTCGCAAATTTCATCGCAGAATTCGTCGCAAAAGTCATCGCAAAAAACCATATTTTGCGACGAATTAATTTTTTCGTTGGTAATTTTCGCGACGAAATAAGAAATTCGTTGGTAAATTTGCGACATACATATTTGTCGCAAAATTTGTCGCAAAATTCGTCGCAAAATTTGTCGCAAAGTTCAATATTTTGCGATGAGTTCTTTTTCGTTGCAAAAATTTGCGACGAATTTAATTTTCGTCGCAAATTACGTCGCAAAATTCGTTGCAAAATTTGTCGCAGGTTAGAGTCGTTGCTAAATTCGTCGCAAATTTGCAACGAAAATTTAATTCGTCGCAAAATTCATCGCGAATTTCTCAGAATTTAGCAACGAATTTGTATTTTTGTCGCTAAATTTGTCGCTAAATAAAAAAAAATTTGACAAATTTCATTCGTTTCGATATTCTATCGTATATACAAATTATCACACACACACAACAAAACACAATAAGTTCTAATATCCAAATAAATACATTCAATACAAACAAAACACACACACATTCAGTATAACAAAATAATATTCAATCATATCCAAATAAATACAAAGCAACACAATCAATTAAGAACAATACAACATTCCAAATAAAAAGTTATATCCTACAACATTTCAAACATCAACATAGTTCTGATATCCAAATAACAATGTCTACAAAAGATCTAAACACATGGGAAAGAAAAAAGAAAAGAGAATCTCGTAAGCAATCGCCGACATTTTTCTACCTGCATTAGAAAAGAAACAAAAAAAAAGTATTATACATTAAAAAAAAACTATATAATAACATGAAAATAAATATTCAAAGACTTACAATGATGTGCATATTCAACCGTCATAAGGATTAACTTCATCGATCATTCCTGTTTAAAGCAAAATAAACAAAGTCAATAAACTAAAAAATTTTAAAAGTACTAATTAAAAACATGCATACAATATCATCATCATTCGCCACCATCATCTATGACTCGGAGGAATATGACTTGGACCGTAACTAAATTCTTTGGAATCACGCATAAGAAAGGCTTGTTGTCGTCGCATTTCTATCATTTCTTGATCCCTTTGTGAGTTTTGTTGTTGTATTTCTAAAATTTGCTGATCTCTTTCATGTATTATGCCCTTCAAATTGCTAACCTCCTCAGTTAAGTTATGTATCTGTGCCGCTACTGCTGGTGGAGTAGAAGAAATAGATCTACGAGGAGCATTATGCATTCTGCTCAGAGAATCCATACCTAATATCCTTCCCCCTTTTGATCCTCCACTCGCCTCAAGCCATAAATCCAAATTATTACTAACAGATGGCTCAGATCCCTTAGTATCATCGTCATCTCCTGAAATTCTCTGAGATGAGGATAACTGATCATATCTCTCCTACACAAAATTAAAATTTTAATCAAAGCATTTACATAACTAACATAATTAAAGTTATAAAGTAAGTTTAAAGAATAATTCAAACCTTAATTGCTCGAGCTCTATCTCCACTCCAAGTCTTATCTTTTTTTTGGAAAGTGCGAACGAAAGTATCTATAAATTCCGGCTCCTTTCCCAATTCCTTAGACTAAATAAAAGAATGTTAGAAATAAAATAATAATCTGAAATATATTTAAAAACTAATTGTAGAATTTAAAAATTACCAATCTACGTGAATGCTCCTCGATATTTATAGATCCTCCCGCATATGTTGCAGATAAGTCTCCAGAATTACATGCTTGATTTAATTTATTCTATTGACTTCTTTTTTTGCTCTCATCCGATTGCCAATAATTGGAGATTTTACTCCAATTTTTACGTGACACAGTGGTTTTTTGAGATTTGGCATGACTCAATACATGCCGGATATGATCGCCACATTTTTTTTTTAAATTCTTTGCACTTCCAAGTCTTGAGTAGGGTCCCAAATAAATCTCCGCTGAGATGGAAAAAAAACAATTATTTATATAATCACTTATTTAATATATAAAATGAATCAATTATACCTGAAACTCGCACCACCATAATTCTTTTGTAGGTCCTGGCGTGCTTGAGTATGACAAAGAGTCTCCTCTCCAATAGTTATTCACGATTTTATTGATCTCGCGAATAACAGGTACAGAATTTTCAAACCTACGATAAAGTGATAAAAAATTTAATAAATAATTAAGATAGTTTAAAAATTATAATACTTATATTACTTACGAATCTCCAATCGGAAATATATATGGTCGACTTTCGATGTTCTCGGAGAGAGTGTCCTGGCAGTGCAATTGAATCAGAATGGGAAGGTCGTGCCGGCGAATGAGATGGTACTGGCGACTGATCATGTGAAGGTCCAGGCAGATCAGGAGGGCAAGTAGGTATAGTGCTGCCAGGCGATGGATCAGTCTGGCCACTACTAGTACTCTGTCGTCTCTGTCCACCGCGTCGAAACTATCAACCCAAAACAAAATTAGAATAAAGAAAATAAAACTTTTATGCTTAATGAAGAACATGAAAAACTTACAATATGCATAATGAAGATATGAGAGACTGCGACTGCGCTAAGCTACGATGATTTCACCACTGATAACCTATAAGAACAAAATATACACAACATACAGAGACAAAAGATATAAATTTAACAATGAGACATTATATAAACAAATAATTGAGCTAAGAAAATTTGTAAAATTACAGTTTAAAACTAAAATTATATATAAAAAAACTTACCCTATACGTCAAATTTCAAAGTTCTCATTATCATCTTCCTCATCCTCATCAGTATCCTCATCCTCGGTCTCCTCCTCCTCTTCCTCCTCGTCCCCGTCCTCCTCCTCCTCCTCCTCCCCCTCCTCCTCCTCATCATTATCATCAATTTCAGTTGCATCCACGTTTATCACTACTCCGCTGGGATCTCGTAACGTTGGAATTATATATTCCTCGGTATTAAACATATTTGTAACTTTGTCTTGTTGATATGCAATGTCTTGCCAGTGCTCTTCAATTTTTTTTCGTGCTTTTGTTTTACAAACAGCCCACCATTCATTTTTGTCACGCCTCAAACTAGGATATGGAGCATAGAAAACTTGAATCGCTTGTTGTGCCAAAATAAATGGTTCATATCTCTTATAAAATCTTTTATGATTTATTTCAACCAAATGATACTGTGGATGCACCTTCATCCCTCTGACGGGGTCAAACCAGCGACACATAAATAAGATAACTCGCATTTCTGGACCAGGATAATCAATCTCTATAATTTCATCCAGCAAACCATAAAATTCATTGCTTGCACCTCCATCATTGGAAGACTGAACACATACTCCACTATTCATTGTACTCTTTCCACTTCCATATTCTTGAGTGTGGAAATTGTATCCGTTTATGAAATATGCTGGCCAAGTGCGTACCATTGCTTTTGGACCCCATGATAGATGGATTAGCAATTCTTGCTGAACTTGAGTTTGATTAGCATAAACCTATACCCAAATGAAAATGATATTTATTTAAAAGTTAAGATATGTGTAAACAAAAATGAGGTAATTAAAGCGCTACATATGATTTGAACCAGGGTGCAAATTCCTGATCGCAGAAGTGATCAAAGTCACGTGTCGGGATTTCAGAATATAAGTTTTGGAAAATCCTATAATAAAAAATTAACTTATAACATAAACAAATTAACACTTGACGAAGAAATAGGAAATATATACTAACTCGAAATATGGCGATACTTCTGGACAATTAAGTAAAACATATGTCTGGGCTGCCCGCCATTCTTGATCAGTTAAGTATCGTTGCTTACACGGTCCACTTGGTCGACCAAGATAATTAAAAATTGAGAATGAATTCAAATTGGGATCGACAGGACCTTCATCATTCCTTCCGGATTTCCGTCTTTTGGTCTGAACGTGAGGCTCAAAATAATATGATGCAAAAGTTGTTACTTCCTCCACAATATATGCATTCACAATAGAGGCTTCAACATGTGCCTTATTTTTCACTTTTTTCTTCAAATGATATAAGAATCTGATTGTAATATAACAAATTATATTAGAAATGAATATATAAACAAATTAAACATTTTTATGCAATATTAACGAAGTATAGAATATGCGAATTATACCTTTCAAAAGGATACATCCATCGATAATGAACTGGTCCTCCAACTTTGGCCTCATATGGCAAGTGAACCAAAAGATGTTCCATTGAATCAAAAAATGCAGGCGGAAAAATCCTTTCTAAATTGCACAAAATGATTGGAATGTCTCTCTCTAACTTCTCCATGTGTGAATATCCCAAAACTGTTGAGCATATATCATGAAGAAAAATACTTAACTCTGTAATGGCACCCCAGACAAAATTCGGTAAGAGTTCTTTAAAGGCAATAGGAATTAGTCTTTCCATGAATATATGACAATCATGGCTTTTCAAAC
This sequence comes from Wurfbainia villosa, assembly GCA_025175895.1. Taxonomy (NCBI): domain Eukaryota; kingdom Viridiplantae; phylum Streptophyta; class Magnoliopsida; order Zingiberales; family Zingiberaceae; genus Wurfbainia; species Wurfbainia villosa. The sequence continues at coordinate 25,486,687 of CM046000.1, read as the reverse complement.
CCATCAATTTGCATTCCTTCATATCGACACATCTCCCAAGATTAGAAACATACCCATCAGGAAATCTCAATGACTTCAACCATTCACAAACAACACGTCTCTGTTCCTTATTCAATGTATAAACTGCCTTTGGTTTTGGTCCTCTACTATTTTCATCAACATCAAGGGTGGGTCGTTTACAAATGAGTCGCATATCTTTTCTTGCATTCAGATTATCTTTTGTTTTTCCGGTGATATCCATCACTGTATTTATCAGATTATCAAAAATATTCTTCTCAATATGCATAACATCGAGATTATGATGAATCAAATTACTAAACCAATACGGTAACTCCCAAAATATACTTCGTTTGGTCCATTTATGGTTGCTTCCATATTCATAAGTTGTACCATGTGGCTCTTCAATAATAGATGGAAAGTGAAGAACTCTGTACCAAATATCTTGACCTGTCAATCTCAATGGCAGAGGTGTTCTTTCAATTCGATTCCTAGTGAATTCATCTTTATTCCTTCTGAAATTATGATTTAGTGGTAGAAATTGTCTATGACAATCAAAATAACTTGGCTTCTTACCATGCTTCAATCTAATCGACTTTGATCTCTCCATACATATTGGGCATCCTAAGATACCTTAAGTACTAAAACCTGATATCATAACATAAGCCTGAAAGTCATTTATGGTCCAAAGAAGAGCGACCTTCATTACAAACATCGATTAGTATGAGCGTCGTATGTAGGAAAACCTTCATCCCATAGTTGTTTTAGCTCGCAATTAATGGTTGCATATAAACATCTATTAACTTCTTTGGATTTTTTGGGCCAGGCACAACCAATGTTAAAAACATATACGGTGTTTTCATGCACATCCCAGGCGGAAGATTATACGGAGTTAATATAACTGGCCAACAAGAATAGTGTCTTCCTGATTTACCAAATGGAGCAAATCCGTCAGCACAGAGACCTAACCTAATATTTCGAGTCTCCTTCGCAAAATCAGGATATGTTCTATCAAAAATTTTCCATGCCTCTGCATCTGATGGATGACACATTAGTCCCTCTTCTGTTCGATGATTTGCATGCCAAGTCATGTGTTCAGCAGTTGTCTTTGATGCATAAAGCCTTTGTAACCTAGGAGTTAAAGGCAAATAAAACAACTGACTATATGATTTACGTCGTTGCTGCCTCCTACTAGTGCTCTTGTACCTATCTTGATTACAAACCATCTCTGCACACATCAATTCTTTCCACTGGGAGACCTAATTCTTTCATCAGTTTTTTCATACTGTACAAATCATTGCGATATGATCATTAATGCCTCTTCAAAAGCTTAAACAAAATTATTAAAACACTCTTCAGACACATTATGCTCTGCCTTGACATTCAACATTCTTGCTGTGAACGATAGTTTAGTGTGAGTCTCACAACCAGCCCATAAAGGTGCATCTGCAACACTCAACACCTCCTGAAATTTGAGATATGCTTCATTATTCATATTCTGACCGATATCTGTTACTTGCACCTCTTCCAAGGGTGATGCATTAGTAAACATTTGCTCAACAGTTGGAGGACAACTTGAAGTGGCACCTTGTGATTGGGGAATCAAATTCGGGCCCGCTACATCATATATCATCCTCTGATATGGATTTAATTGATTATAATCACTTTGATCCCTAAACACTTGTGTGTTGTGTCTATCATAAACTTCATCAGATATAAATGGTTCACCATGACATGTCCAGTTATAGTAATTTGCAACGAATCCAAATCTACAAAGATGCTCTGAAACTTTGCTAGACGATAAAAATCTACCATTGTGACACTTTCTGCACGGACACCTTATCTGATTACCATCCATAAACTCAACATTACTAGCTGCGAAATTTAAAAACTCTTGCAACCCACTCATAAATTCATTAGTTAAACCCCGACGTTCAGGTAAATTCCTATTATACATCCAACTCCTTTCACACCGCATTATGTCTGTTTTCAATCAATTATATTAATATAAACACCTAGAAATTACAATAATACGAATATACAATTAGTTCACAAATCAGGATATATTATATATGTTACATGAGTTGAATGTTTGCAAAATCAGGATATAATAACATATAATATGTTTTCATGTATTACTGCATTTAGTATACATTATCCTTTGTTATAAAAAGACATCTCACTATCTTATGCTAACCACCATGGAATTAAGGTGTCAATGAATTGGGCACAGGCATAAAAATCTGCAAGATTATGGTAATATCATTGGAGTCCCAGTATGATTTTGAATGAAATGCATCGGGCGCAATTAACCTATATCATACCACTCTAATACCACTATAGATTAACACAGAAAATTAACAATAATATAAATTTCAATATTAAAAATAACAATGATTTAAAAAAAAAAAATTATACCACTGGTGGCTACGGGCATCTCGGCGGCTGATTGGTGGTTTACGGCTACTGGCGGCGTGCAGGACCTCTCAGACAGAGACCTAGCGGTGCCTACCAACGGTGTGGTGGACTCATGGCTTCTTTGGCGATCCTTATCTGATATATAGTAAAGAGAAACAATACCAGGGATGAGACACAAGTACTAAATTACTCACAAAAAAAAAAAAAAAAGAGATCAGAGACAAAGCAAGACCACCAAAAATATTGACCATCATCAAAGATTTTTTGCAGAATATCACTAAACAAATGCACAGGAATTAGCACAGCGAAGAAACATTTACTCACAATTAACTATACATGTGTAGAATAAAAATGAAATTAATTTTAGCTAAATTACTTGAGGAATTATCCCAGTTGAAACTTATTAAGAGCCACTAAATCTATTAGTAATGTTTCTTCAAGACTTTCTTGGGCACCTAAATGACAATTAAGTTTTTTGCAGTTCATACTCGTACAGGACAATATTCATCAAAAAATTGTAAATTTTTTTTCCTACAAAGCAGGTCTACACAAGTACATACTATGAGAAATAGGATAAGCAATTCTGATTTTTCCAACACCAGCTAAAGATTAGTATCTGAATGTAGATGCTATTAACATTGGTCAGGCTAACTTTTCAGTTTTCTAACACAAAGACATTGACATTGATGAAATTGTAGCATGTGTTTATCGTGTAACTTACCTTTAAGAATGATCATGAGCCAACCTTTACCATGGTACAGATAAATCCAGGTACCAAGAAACATAGTTCTAGCAAAGATTGAGATATCATGCGGAGTCAATTCAAAGATGGACAAAAAATAACATAGCAGATCAATACCGAGAACATGGACGCTAAGCTAACTAATAAGAGTACAGAAAAAAAGGGAGATGGTCCTCCCAATATAAATTTTGAACGCAAATTTACTCCTTGTCAATGACTCATTAGCTACTTTTAGAAAATATCAATAAGCTATAATCCACATCATGAATCGAGCAATAATTCGTTTGCATGTAGCTCAGATCATCCATAGTACAATACTGGGGTGAGATAGAGGTTAAATTGTCATTGCTTAATGAGTATTTATGAGTCGCGGGTATAATCTAGCACAATAAGTAAACAAAACAAGCAAAGAAATGGGAGCTCCCTAAAAGTGTTTGGCAGATCTATTGTGTTGGTTATAGAGTCTGTATAAATCAGATAACCAATTTTGTAGATACATATGTACAAAGTAGAAGAAAAAAACATTAAATCCAAATGGCATTTATCAGACAAAGCAATTCTAGTGTCGAGACAAAGGGAGATTTGACAAAACTGTTGAAGTCTACGTTACCTCATTACTAGCTCAAGAACCCAGGATATTGATATCGATCGCCCCAATTAAAGACTAGGAATTCAGTGAAAAAGATTTAATTACCCTAAAACCCAGGATCCTTCATGCTTAAGCAATCAGCAAATTCCAATTCAAGGAAATTATCGACTTAACAAGAAAAACAACCGTAGTAGATCTTCATACTAAATGGCCCATATGATTGATTTTCATATATATCCAAGAAAAACAAAGTTCCCAAATCAAGCAAATGGAAACACGTTTTCAGTCCCTGGTAATCAATTTTCGCAAACCCCAAAGGAATCCATAGCTAAGAATCTCTACAGTTCTTCTCACTTACGATCCGACAATCAAACTCCGATCCATGGAGACCACGATCTCGGTAATCACCGATCACAAAAAGAAGAAATTTCAAGAGACATAACCGCTGGCAAAAACGCATAAAATCCGGAAGCAAAAGAGATTGCATACAGATTCCATGATCAAAGAGAAAGGAAGCCGCGAAGTATAGGGAAGGGAGGCGGCTCGACCCCTCGCCGAGACCAATCATGCGGGCCGGGGCGGAGGGTCGCCGCGGCGGGGGGCGGCTGATGACGAGCGCCGGCCTCACGGCGACGGCGGATCGGGGTCGTGCGTAGCGTCGGTCGACCTAAGCGCCCGGCTGCCGCCTAGGGGCCGGGCGGGCTAGGTGCTGTGGATGCTCGAGTCGCGTCGGGCCGGACGTAGTGGTCGTGTCGAACAAGTGCAGCCGAGGCAAGGCGAAGGGAAAATCGGCGCCGCAGAGGGGAAAGAAAGGATTTGAGGGTTCGGCTGCGACGCGAGGGGAAGGTAAAGTTAAATAAATTTTGCAACGAATCTTTGAATTCGTTGCAAATTTGCAACGAATCCAAAGATTCGTTGCAAATTTTTTATAAAAAAAAAATTAAACTTTTTAAAACGTTAATAATTTTAATTTAGCAACGAATCCAGGATTCGTTGCAAATTTTTTATAAAAAAAAAATTAAACTTTTTAAAACGTTAATAGTTTTAATTTATCAACGAATCCAGGATTCGTTGCAAATTTTTAAAAAAAAAATTAAACTTTTTAAAACGTTAATAATTTTAATTTATAAAATAAAATTAAACTTTTTAAAATGTTAATAATTTTAATTTAGCAACGAATCGACGGATTCGTTGCAAATTTTGCAACGAATCCGTCGATTCGTTGCAAATATTTTATAAAAAAAAATTAAACTTTTTAAAATGTTAATAATTTTAATTTAGCAACGAATCCAGGATTCGTTGCAAATTTTTGCAACAAATCTAGGATTCGTTGCAAATTTTTGCAACGAATCCGTGGATTCGTTGCAAATTTTAAAAAAAAATTTAACTTTTTAAAACGTTAATTTATTTTTTAATATTAATATTATTTTTGCAACGAATCGTCGATTCGTCGCAAAGAATTGCAACGAATCACGGATTCATTGCAATTTTTTGCGACGAATTCTTAATTCGTTGCTAAATTATGCGACGAAAATTATTTCCGTCGCAAATTTGCGATGAAAAAATAAATTCGTCGCAAATTTGTGCAACGAATTCAAATTTCGTTGCAGAAATTTGCGACGAATTTATCTTTCGTCGCAAATTGCCGACGAAAATTTATTTCGTTACAAATTTGCGACGAAACCTAAGATTCGTTGCTATATTTGTTGCAGATTTGCAACGAAAATAATTCGTTGCTAAATTTCGTCGCCAAAAAACAATTTTTTTGTAGTGTCATGGCATGTGATATAATCTAAGACAACATGACATCTAAAACAATCCTAAACAATGATATGACATGGTTTACGATAAGATGCAATTTCACGTCATGATATAACAACTTCCATAAGCTAATACAATAATACAAACACTCATTCAAACACACAAGATTTTCTCAAACAAAAATTTCATTTAATTTAAAAGATTTCAGTCTTTTACATTCAAAATGGAGATTGGATATGCTCAATCTCACTACAAAAACTGAAAACCCAAGAAAATCTAACAGCCTCTATATCTAGTCGTCTGCAGGAGGTGGCGGTGGAGGAGGCTGCTGACTCAACGTCCAGGCCCGCATCATCTCAAACATATCGAGCTGACGTTGCTCGATCTGGCTCTGGGACTCCTCCATCCGATCAAGACGTGCGCCGAAGGATGCTTGGCCTGCTAAGATCTCTGACAGCCTAGAGTCAATCGTCTGCTGATAGTCCTGTAATCTAGACTTCAGCTGGCCACGACGATCTGATGGACCTGCCGCTGATGCATCTAGTGGCAGCTAATCCTCCTCATCAGCGGCGTCTACATCCTCATAGTCCTCTGCCGCATCTCTGGGTACCGGAGGAGGCTCTCTGCGTGCCCTGGGTGGTGGTCGAGGCGCCAACTCCATCTGTCCAGGCCCCATCTCAGCTTCGCTAACGAGAAGTTGCGAATCGATATGCAGTCATACACCTCAGAGAGCACTCTCAGAGAACCCCTGTGAATGTTAATGCCTACGGACTCTAGCCATGCTGTGATGAGGTGACCATATGGCATATGCACTTTCCCTTGTACAGGGGAAGTGAAATGCACAATGCAGTGAAACATGTTTAGTGCAAAGTTGATATCTAACCTATGACGCATGGCGTATAGTAGGAAGAGATGAGGAGGCCGAATCTTGGCCAGACCCCGAGTGACGATAGGAAGAAAACACCTAACAATGACCTTGTAAAGTACATTGTCAGGTGCAGATAACTCACTAATAGGGAATAAATTCTGGGCCGGTGGACGAGGATGACCAAAGATATGCTCATGCATGGACTCCATAGAGATATGGTCAAAGGGCTCGGGTAAAGGGAAATCCATGGTAGGGTAAAAAATAAAGGTGTCATCCGATGGCTTACACTCGAGAAACTCCTGCAGTATCGCAGGAGTGAACTCTAACTCGTGTTTTGCAATGCAAGTAGTGTAGGTAGGGTCGTCATCTACCTTTTTTAGATTCTGATAAAACTCCTTAAGGAGGTCATCGTTAATGGGATGCGTGCATAAGACAATTTTCATGAGATTATAGTATGCAACTAATTCCATGACATCGCTACAATGGCGATTAAAAAAGTCCCTATCGATGTACCTAACCAACATAGGTTGGTACAATCGAGATTCACTCTCGGGTGGATTATTCCTACGGGCTATCCTATTATGAATGCAATGTAATGATATGACATGCAAGGACAATAATACATGATTAGATAGAACTAAATTACAATAGGAAGAAGAATTAGGGTTTTGGGTAAGAAAAGTCTTACTTAGGTGCCATTTGGAGGTGTGACGATGGGATGCTCAGATATCGCTGAGGGAGTCGCCGGAAAGTTCGCCGGAGGACTCAAACGTCGAAACCCTAGTTGGAAACAGGGAAACAAACCCTAAAACGCATGAACTAAGGCTTGAAATAAGTGAAAAACGCAAGAAGAGGGGCTTATCTATCAAACCTAAAACCTTGGGAGGCTGGCACGGCCGGAAGGATCGGTCAGAGAAAGGGACGGCGATCGGAGAGGAAGCGGAACACGAAGGAGCGTCGCATGAAGACGCTGAACCCTAGCGGTTCGGCGTTATAAAATCGTGATCGCGATCAGCGATGTGCGGCATCGATCGGTTGTCGCTGATTTATTACCGAAGTTTACGAGCCGTGATCGGCCCGATCCGGCAATCGCATTCTTGAACCTTACGTGACATGATCGGTAACATCGATCGGTGATGTGGCTCATCGATCGGGGTGTTGTCACTACTCGACTGATGAGCGAGCACTCGACTGATGCCCCCTCGACCTCGGTGAACAGTACCATCAGTCGACTGATGTTTCCCATCAGTCGATTAATGTTCAAGCAGTCGAGTCATGAAGCCAGCACTCGACTGATGACCGCATCGTATCGCGCTACAGTGTTATCAGTCGACTGATATCTGATTTCCAGTTCTGAAATTCTGAAAATCTCGATTTCTTCATCTAATTTATTCCATTTTATCATGTTTATTCTTGTATATCGAACACATTGATGTTCTACTTATATTCATGTATTCGTTAATGTATTTAAATGTTTTATTTCATTTTTGCAAACATTAACATTCAATGATTTCCAAATCCTAACATCTCACCCTTTCTAAGTGTTGAAATACACAATCAAGGTAAAAGACTTGTTTTGTGAGATGCAATCCATCCTAGACATTCCTTCCATGCAAACATATGGTAAAACACATGAAGCATGGTGAGTACAAGACATCAAGTTGTGTGGCACTTGAGTATCACTCTTGATGTTACGTTTACATCTTAAACACACTTTTCTTGATACATGAACTTCTAAAGTGTGCCAACAATCAAAGTTACACACTATGACCTCTAAATCTAGATTGTGCCAATTTTATTGATTTTCATGTTTTCAAGAAATATATTGACACATCCTAAAATCCTTTAGGATTAAGGCTCAAATGTATTTCCAAGGTAACCATAACCTTGAAAATATCCTAAAGTGCCACCTTAATCATGGTTGAGTTAACTACCCATCCAATCAAGGTTGGCACACCCTAACCCCATCTAGCGTGAATCAATCACGCTCTTAGGAACCCAAAACTTATTTGAGCTCCTAGGGTTGATTAAGTATTCCTTAGGGATAACCTCCCTAGATACCTTCCTAATGACCCTCCTAGGCTTAATAGCCTTGGTCATTTTGGTCTTACCTAGGTTGACTCTAGGGGTAACTCCCCTTGCAACCTTCTTAGTGGCCACCCTAGGTTTCCTAGAAACCTTAGCCACTAGGCACAAACTATGGTTACTCTTAGGGATAGCTTCCCTAGTAACTTTCATCTTCTTAGAGTTAGTTTGTGTTCCATAATCAAATGGAACACTATGGTAAGCCACCTTAGGCTTAGGTTTGTGACCCAAACCTTGCTTGCCCTTGGTTGACTTCCGACTTTGAGGTCCTAGATGTTGACTTTGAGATCTAGACTTAGACTTTTGATCATTAGACCCTTTAAATTGAGTTTGTATATTCCTAAGGGTCTTTTCTAGTTTCTCAAGCCTTGACCTCAAGGATTGGTTCTCCAATTCTAATTGCTCAATTTTTGAGTTTTGGTTTAAACCATGGGCATTGTCCTTTCTAGGCATATGCCTAGTCCATTTAGGGTTAAACCCTAGGTGTTCTCCTATTTTCTTGATAGATTCCCTAGGTAAAATATTTTTAGGGACATTAGTCCCAAATTTCTTCTTATTTCCTAAGTGGACACTCTTAGCACCTAAACAAATATGTCTATTATTTCTAGCATGCTTTTCATGTACAATAACAAGACTATTAAAATTATTCTTAGCATGCTTCTTATTCCTAGAAATTGAAGGTGCATTAATGAATTTTACCTTAGGGTTTGCCTTGGAGGCTCCCCCTACTTGTGTTGCTCCTTCTTGCCCTTTCTTCTTCCCCCTTGGGCAATGACTCCAGTAATGCCCCTTTGAGTTGCACTTGAAGCATATGATATGCTCCTTGCTCTTTTGACTTTGGGGACCGACATCCTTGACTTTTGGTGCCGATTGAGCCTTCTTTACCCTTTTTGGGCACTTACTCTTGTAGTGCCCGGATTCCCTACACTCAAAGCAAATTATATGTTTTTTACTTAAAACCAAATTGCTTGAGTTACCTAGTTCGGTGGTGGAGACCGGAATTGGACTTTGGGCTTCTTCATCTTGACCGGATGTCGAAACTTCTTCTTGATGTTCCGGTATGGAGGTTCTCTCCTCCCCCTCAATCGTTGAGGTGGGTGCTTCTTCCACTTCCTCCACCTCTTCCGATCCGGAAGTTGACTCCTCACTTTCTTGTGAGGATGATGATGATTCTTCTTCGGTCTCCTCCTCTTCCAAGTCTTCTTGGACCGATTCAGAATTGTCGTGGAACTTGATCAACTTGTTCCACAACTCCTTGGCATCCCTATAGCTTCCTAATCTGGACAAAATGTCGTTAGGTATCAAGTTAATCAACATTTTTGTTACCTTAACGGTTGTCTTGAATTTTTCCCGTTGCTCCTCGGTCCATCGCTTCATTTTGAGGATTTCGCCGTTCTCTCCTCTCGGAGCATCAAAACCTATAGTCACGGCAAACCAATTTTCGATATTTGTCATTAGAAAATATTCCATCCTACCTTTCCAATACGCGAAATGTTCATGGTTGAAGGAAGGTGGAATGTTGACGTCATCACCCAATTTGTCTTGGAAATCCATATTCTTCCCTCTAGCTTCTTGACTCCGGGTTGTTAATCCGTAGAAAAGAACCTAGCTCTGATACCACTCGTTAAGACCCTTGTAATGGCTAGAGGGGGGGTGAATAGCATTTCTTTGTTTGTAGATGGAATTTGATCTCGTTCGTGTCTACAATTTCGTTAGCGCAACGGAATATAGATAATGATAACAATAACGAAATAGACAATTACACACGAACACAAGGATATAACGTGGTTCGGAACCGCACGGTTCCTACTCTATGGATCGAGCTCTACGAGCTCTAGTGATGCACACGCAACCACTAATAAACACTCCTTCTCAGAACAATCCGGAGGCGGAGAAACCTCGTACAATAATGATTACAACAATAATCAAATGAATACAAGCAAATACAATGAAATACAAATGCAAGTAAAGGAAAAACACTTTACAAGATCTTTGGATTGCTTGATCTTTGATTGCCTTGAACTAGCTTTGAAGGACTGGAAAGCACCAACTTCCCCCTTCAATTTCGCTCAAGAAAATCGCTATCTTTTCCTCCATCACGAGCTCCTTATATAGCTTCAACCTGTGCTGGAAAAGGTCGATCAGTCGACTGCTCGGGACCATCAGTCGACTGATCACACTGTTGCTGTGAGACAACGGTGTAATCCACGCTGGAAAAATCCAACGGCTAGGACATCAGTCGACTGATCATTACCATCAGTTGACTGATGAGCCATCACTCAACTGCTCGTCTCAGCAGTCGAGTGAGACTCCATTCTGTGGCCGAAAATCCGAGCATCAATCGGCCGATCGATCACATGATCGATCGGCGATCGATCTATCGATCGGCCTAATAGTGGCGGTCGCTAGGCTACTTCCGCATGATCAAACCCTAGTTGACTCAGGCCAGTCGACTGCCACACCTCAAACATGAGGTTTTAACCCAAGTATGGTGTCCCCATACTTGCTAGACCACCCTTAGCCTAGACCTAAGCCTTCTAGCTACCTCCATCAGCCTCACGCCTCTCGGATCCTTCCAAGTCATCCATGACTTGTTCATCCATCGCGCTAGCCTTCAGGTGCTTCCATCGGCTATGTCATGCTAACGGTGTCTACACCGCCAAGGCACATTGGACTTACGCCGCCAAGACTCCGCTTGGACTTTACGCCGCCAACCATTGGACTTATGCTGCCAAGACTCCCGCTTGGACTTTACGCAGCCAATATTAAACCCCTTGGACTTCTCATGCCAAGACTCATGCTTGGACTTTACAAATGCCAAGACCATGCTTGGACTTTCCCTTGCCAACCCATGTTGGACTTTTACATTGCCAAGACCCATGCTTGGACTTTCCCTTGCCAACCCATGTTGGACTTTTACATTGCCAAGACCCATGCTTGGACTTTTCATGTGCCAAGTACTCAAGACTTGGACTTTACCAAATGCCAAGTGTTCAACTTAGACTTTCCATGCCAAGTACCCATGACTTGGACTTTACCTTGACAATTTCATTTGTCATATATTTTTGTCGAACATCAAAACATCATTCGAGTCAAACTCGAGTCCTGGTCAATCGTGACCTAGGCCGATTGCACCAACAGCTTTGTCTGTATTGTTTATGCTTCCGCTTGCGCTAACGATTGTGTAGAAGAGCAAACGAACGAGAGAATTTCGACATCCATCAGAAGAGTGCTATTCACCCCCCTCTAGCCGACCATATCGATTCCCAACACTATTCACCCCCCCCCTCTAGCGGCCTCAAATCTCTTACAATTCGTATCAGAGCCCGGGGCTCTTCTACAGACTAACTGCCGGGAGCTAAAGAAGCTAGAGTGAAGATGATGGATCTTCAAGAAAGATGGGGCGATGACATTGCGACTCCACCCGCCTTTGACCGCAAAGATTTCAGTATTGGAAAGGTAGGATGGAATATTTTCTAATGTCGAATATAGAAAATTGGTTTGCCATGATTATAGGTTTTGATGCTCCGAGAGGAGAGAACGGCAAAATCCTCAAAAAGAAGTGATGGACCGAGGAGCAACGGCAAAAATTCAAGACAACCGTTAAGGTAACAAAAATATTGGTTAATTTGATACCTAACGACATTTTGTCTAGATTAGGAAGCTATAGAGATGCCAAGGAGTTGTGGAACAAGTTGGTCAAGTTCTACGACAATCCCGAATTGGTCAAAGAAGACTTGGAAGAGGAGGAGACCGAAGAGGAAGCTTCATCATCCTCACAAGAAAGTGAGGAGTCAACTTCCGGATTGGAGAAAGAAGAGGTGGAAGAAGTGGAAGAAGTATCCACTTCTAGGATTGAGGAGGAGAGACCATCTACACTGGAGCAACCTCAAGAAGAGCCTTCAACATCCGGTCAAGATGAGGAAGCTCAAAACTCCACCACCACCCTAAGTAACTCAAACACCATAATTCAAAATAAAAATAATATTATGTATTTTGAGTGTAGGGAATTTGGGCACTATAAGAGCAAGTGCCCAAAGAAGGTTAGGAAAGCTCCACCGGCACAAATAGTCAATGAAGCCAGTGTTCCCAACGCCAAGAAAAGCAAGGAGCAAGTCATTTGCTTCAAATGCCGGGAACCGGGGCATTACCGGAGTCAATGCCCAAGGGGGAAGAAGAAGGGTCAAGAAGGAGCACCACAAGTAGGGGGAGCTTCCAAAACTAACCCTAAGGTATTTTTAAATAAAGCTCCTTCTAATTTAAATGTTAAAAAGCATGCTAGGAATTTTAATTCTCTTGCAATTTATGAAAAGCATGCTAATAGGAATAAATATTTTTGTTTAGGAGCTAAGAATGTCCACTTAGGAAATAAGGAGAAATTTGGGACTAACACTACAACAAAAAATCGAATAGACAACGGTGAAAAACCGTTGTCTATTAGCCAAAAAATCTATGGTTAATCGACCCGTTGTGGAAAGTGGTTCGGGCAAAGACAACGGTGAAAAATCATTGTAGATTTAAGGAAAAGACAACGGTAAAAAACCGTTGTCTATTGGTAAAAAAATCCGTGGTAAATCGACCCGTTGTGAAAAGTGGTTCGGGCAAAGACAACGGTGAAAAACCGTTGTCGTTTCAAAGAAAAGACAACGGTTTTTAACCGTTGTCTTTGACCAAACCACTATTCACAACGGGGCGATTTACCACGGATTTTTTGCCAATAGACAATGGTTTTTCACCGTTGTCTTTTCCTTAAATCTACAACGGGTTTTCACCGTTGTCTTTGACCGACCCCCGATTTACCACGGTTTTTTTTTTCTCATAGACAATGGTTTTTCAGCATTGTCATTTCTCAACGATTACTCTATAACATAATAAACCGTTGTAGATTTATAGTGTTGCATTTTTAATATAAATCATACAACATCAAAAAGAATTATAGAAAACACATATATACACTCTCACTTGTAGCAATGTAAAGTACAAGGTCACATTACATTTTAAATGATCACTTTTACCGATATATATTAAAAAGTATTGTGGCAAAACAACTACACATCATATGCACCAAAAGTATTTGCATAGCAAAACACTCAGACTAGTCCTTCGCGGGGAAGAATTGATTAAAGATAGTATCAGAGCAGGGAGAACTCCAGTCAAGACCAGAACCAAAAGATGTATGTACATGCACTTAAATCTCTCCTAATCATCAGATATGTGATCTTGTATGCAATCAGCCCACTCGAGCATTACCTCATCAATTTCCTTTACACCTATCACAGAATTTGTGAACTGCATGTGAAAAAATGAAAATGTAATTAAACGCTATGGTATCAATAAGAAAATTTGAAAATATATCTAATATTACTATTGATCGTAGGGAAGACTTGTCAAAGGATGCGACGCCTTCAATTATCTCTCTCATATATCGTAAACAAAATACCGCATTGAGCTCCATCAGGTTGAAGGAACTGTGATGGAAAAAATTATAGTAGTTATTCGATAGTAAAATTTGATACATAAATTACACGACATAAAAAAAGTTGGCATAAGGGAAAAAAAATTGTCATTTAATTTCAATTGTCATTAACAGCAAAGTGAGATTTATCTGATTTTAATAGAATAACTAATGACAATATATAGAGCAAAGAAGAAGATTTGCATATTTCTTTTAATGATTTAGTAAAAGTTATGACAGGCCTACACAACCTTTGCTTACATTGAAGTAATAATAAATTTGTAATAAGAATTTACTTTTACGATAGTCCTACACAACTTTTATCATTTTTTTTTCCTCTTGCAGGAGAATACAGGATGTAAACAGTTTACATGATCTTTCCCGAAATTCCTTGTGCCATAAAGTCACCTGATCACATGATGATTTTCAAGCTGGATTCTATTTTAAAAAATGCAACAATTAAGAGTGATAGTGAGAAAATTATTGCAATGCAAATTAGAAGGGTACTACCAGTATCGCAGGAAATTCAGAACACAATGTCAATTTGCTCCAGAACACAATGTCGATTGGCAAAACACTCCAGAATAGATTAGAGTAAGTAGGCCAATCAGAGCACAATGTCAATTTAGCCACAGTAAAGAAGCAGATCCAGGCAAAACAAAATGTCGGGGAGGAGGTCAGATTAGGTTATGCTTAACAAAAAATAAGGAATTTGTAGATCTAACTCGAACTAATTTGATACCCACCTCAGCCAATTCCAGAATAGATCGGAGTTATCTGAAGATTATCAAAATGCCTACCATGAAAATATTCATCGGTCTATGTGGATTGCATAAGCAGCCGGTCGCAATCTCTCTTGCTAGAATCATTCTTGCGCTAATTAAGTCAGGCCCTTGTCTCAGTTGATCAGCTTATCCATGAGAAAGAATCCGAGGAAAGTAAATTTCATCATCTTTTGAAACAGATTATGGAAGAAAAAAAAACATGGAAGAAAAAGAAACGAGAAGGAATAAGACTTTCTTTTCCGCCTATAATTGAGGGCCTTGAGAATGAAAGAAAATTAAGAAGAAGAGCTGAGTGCAAGAATGAAAGGCTCAGAGTTGAACTAGGAAAAGTTAATTCTTCACTGGTAGAAGCATGTGAAAAGCTGGAAAGTGAGAGGAAAACAAGGAAAATGATTGAACAATTCTGTGGTCAGATGATTAAAGAAATCGATAATGACAAGGCTGAAGTAGAAGAACTGAAGTGGGAGTCTGTAAAGGCACGTGAAGAGATGGACAAGGAGAGACAAATGCTTCTTCTCTTCATATTGAGCCAAATATCAATATGAAGAGAAGAATGCAGCTGTTGACCAATTGAGGTGCCAGCTTGAGGCATTTCTAGTAACTAAAAGAACAAAAGAAACAGAAAATGAGCCATGGAATCTGATTTGTGACGTGGAAAATGATATCCCAACACAAATGGTGCACCGAAGCATGAGCAGTAGCCTAGGTAAGCTAATTGTGGACAATAAAGATCTAGATGAAGAAAACTGCCTGGTGTAAAACATACCTTGATTATTTCCCACAAAGGGTGTTTCTTCCCGTGCTTGCCAATCTCTGTGTTGAACAATTTCAAGGCCCTTCGTAAAATCATAAAAGATTATAGACTTTTAGTGCATATAGTATATATAAAAAAATTATAATAAATATTGACAATATTTTGCTGCTAAAACTTACATCTTCACAACATTCTTCCAAGTCTCATCACGATTAGGATTTGAGAGGATCCAACAACGAAACAACCTCTTTGTGAGGATCGATAATGATCAAAATCCAATGGAAACTACATATATACACAATAGTAATGCATGTAATTAAGCAAGTGTTTATCAAAGTAAAAAAATTAGCATTCCACCTCTATTTTACACACCCTATGTTAACTGGAACCAAAACTAGCTGGTTTGGTGGTGTGACATTCAACCTAGCTGCCAAACCAAGGGCCCTCTTATCAACTAATGTGAAGTGACACCCAACAACATATGGATCCACAAATCTAAACCTCTCCAGCTTATTTTCCTCCTTCATCTTTTTATATAAATGCCTACCATTTAAACATACAACAAAATGCATAAGACCAGGATAAATAAAACTCATAAATCAATAGTCAAAGTGTTAGTACATGAAAACAATATACGTACCATATGTACACAACTATGCAATTGTATGAAATTGGTGCCAAGTTGCAGAAAGGAATGATGTCTTGAAGGCAAACACTGGCTTCGAACTTACCACCAAATACATCTTACTCCAACATAAATTTCATAGACTGGTGATCATGAAGAGCACGCTTGCAATAACAATACAACAACCATAGTGATCTAGGCATATTTGATGATCGCACTGTTAATGATTGCACATTTGGTGATTGCAATCGATGCTTCCTTTTGGCACAGTCAGGTTTTTTCCCCTTGACCTTCTAGTTTATGAAAACATATACTTGTTAGGCACTTGTATAGCTAAATTTAAATAGATTGTAGCATTTACCGAAGAATCTTGTGTTTGCATCAAGTGTCTGGGCCAAGCTACATGTGATCCGATAGCATCACCAATGCTTTGACACACAGGGGTTGGAATTGGCAAAGGGGCGGTTTCATCCAATGCTTCATCAACCATTATGAAACAATGGTTCGTATGCTTACTTGGATCACCATTAAGATGCTCATCATCTCCCCCAATATTAACAATTGTACCAAAAGCTACATGGATGCCAGATTCCACACTCAATGCAACTAATTGACCCTTGTAAGACAAAACATAATGCTTGTATAAAAAATAAATGTATTTAAATTGTACATTTCAATGATATCATTAAAGATTAAAGATACCTGTAAAGGCTCAGCCTCGTTAATAAACTCCACATCGGCATCAGCATGCCTTTCATCTCATTTGATAGACCATGATCATAGTTAAACTCATTTTCTGCAAGGTTGGAGGAAACTTCACACTACAACTTCCCTTCTCATCATTCTCAATCTCGCATTTGCCATTTTGAAAACCATTGCTTCTAACTTGTTTATCAAGATCCTCCTGCTCTAAAATTTTTTTATGTTGCTCCAACAACATATTTTGTTGATCATTAAATACAGCTTGCTGAATGTGAGACCCCCATTTTGACAAGCCAAAGTATATACTTGGAGTGATGTAAGCTCCAACTGCCCTTATACGCCCACCATGTTCCTTAGATTCAAGTGCAACTGTTAGAATGTCTTGTGTCGGTTCACCAAGCATTAACTTTCCCTCCCTCTTTTGTAAGATACCATCATCCTGCAATGCACAAAAACATATATTGACTAATATTTGGATGGGAACCATTAACATAACAAGCCAAAATCTAAAACATTTACTTACAATTTTTGAGGTTGTTGCCTTCAGTTGATCACCAACAAACTCCCCTTCTTTATTGAGTCGGCCTTTCTTCCAAAGGATAGCTCGGTTGATTTCATTATCAGTAGATAATTCATCCTTCTAATAACAATAACAAATGAATCAATATTATTTAAATACCTCTTCGTTAAGGTATCAAATTTATTGTAAGTGATAATTAAATATTACTTACTATTTCTTCAGCTAGGCGTGCATATCCTTTGCGAGAAAGTCGATGGGGGTATTTGTTTTGGGCTCTCCTTTCCTGTTGTTTCTCACTTAGTTCCTTAAAAAATAAACAAGACAACAATGCATTACCAATCACAATATTCTATTAAGAGTTCATTATTTGAGACATGAGATTTAAAAATCTTACTTTAAATTCATTAGACAAACGACTTATTACGAACTTGCTCCATATGTCTGCTGGAATATTTGATCCTGGAGGTGGCATATGCAACTTCTCTGGAGTTTTGCAATTGGGATAAATATAGTTTTGCGTGAGACTGCTTTTCCATTGGCGCCACTTATCATTTGCCGAGCTCAAACATCCCTTTTTCCAAGCAACATCAACCTTGTACGCCAACTACAAATCCATAAAAAAATGGATAAACATCAAATGTTAATAAACACAAAAAAAAGTATTAGTTTATATTTGAAGAATAAAAGTATGGTCATTTATATTTACATTCACGGCTTCCCACACACGCTCCTTGATGTCAATAGGAACATGCTTCCAAGTATTGTAAGTTATTGGTACTTTCTCTCGAACAATGCCAAGTGAACTTTGCATTTTAATGCATTTTCCCAATAGTCGTCCCAGTTATTATTGAATTCAACTTTCAAGATAATTCCCTTATTCCTTAGCCTTGAAATATTGTCCATATGTGTAGGACCTCTACTCATTTTGTTTGATTGGGTGGCAGTGGAATCCTGTGTGCAGCCAACATTGTCCTCGTCTAATAAATCAGCGCCAATTTTTTCCTTACCCTTTTCAAGTTTTGTACCTCCTCGTTTGCTTTGATTTTTTGTCATAGAGTTGACAACCTATTAATCACAAAATCTGCACTTTGCAAATATAAGGTAAATATCATAAATTACTGATGGAGATAACAACAAAAATTAAACTTGCAACTTCTGTCTTGTGTGAGTTGACAACAAAAAATTCAGCTTTAGATTAATATAATCTACAATTGGCATGCTTAGTATCCTTATATAAAAGTTCATGAACAAAACTCATATACAAATAAGCAAGTTTATTTTCAACAGGAATATAATCATGTTGCAGTCCACACGTAGCTGAGCTTGCTAAAATATGTGCAAATATTAAGAAAAACAAATAACAAGTAAGAAACACAAAGTTAAAATTCTTACAATCTCCTGTAAGGGTTGATAAATTTGGAGGTGCAGCGACTATCACAAAGGATCAAACTAACATTTCATTATTGTGTTGCAAAATTATCTGACATATAAAGCAGTATCATTTACCAAACCAGATTTGATGCCGGTGTGGTAAACCATCATCAAATTTATGGGATAAAGAGTATCATTTACAGATAACAGATAATAGATAAAGCAGTATCATCTACCAAAACAGAAATAATCGAGTGACAAATAAAATAAAGCAATCCCATAAGATATAGCAAATTTATGGGAAAAAAATATAATTCCAATCCAAAGTAACACAAGGTGACACAAAGACAAACCAAAACATTAACGTAGGATTTAAATTTAAATATAATTTCCACACTAAGGTAAAACATCATCAACCCAAGTTCCGTCACAATCTTCACGCATGCACGGTGGTTCATTGTCATCTAATTCATCAACATCCATTATTGGGAGCCCTCGGGAAAAACATTGATAGTTGGTTGCAGTTTCTTCCAAATTATCACCAATAATATTTTCAAAGTAGTCTCTACTAGGAGTTGCAAGTGCAACAGACCATGTGGGATCTTCAGGGTCTTCAAGGTAAAAAACTTGTTTCGCTTGACTACCTAAGATGAATGAATCAGATTTAAACCCTATCCTTTTGAGGTTTACTAATGTGAAATCATGTTCATCTACTTTAATACCACCATTATTATCAACCCAACTACATTTAAACACTGGAATTCGATAGAGATGGTAATCGAGCTCCCATATTTCATCAATAACGCCATAGAATACCATGTCTGACACAATTGGATTCCTATCCTTTGTGCTAGAAAGTTGCATAGTCTTTGCAACTAAGCTTACTCCAGAATTTTGCACTACCCGCACGTCATCACGCTCTTTTGTGTGATAAGTAACCCCAGCAATTAAATATGCAGAATACTTGAATACTCGCGTGCTAGGTCCATGCACCAACCACTTTAATGTTCAGAGATTTGATGTGTCGAATGGTTAATTGCATTTGCAACCTATAAATTGCAAAATGCAAAAGTTGAATTATATATTAGTCTTCATAAATTATAAATACCCCCATTAATTTGCATGTAACTTACAGTATCACGCAACCACGGAATAAAAGGCCTATTGTGCTCATCTTGTAACCACTTTTTTTACTTTACTTTCTGATGAAATGTTGCCTTCAAATGAGCCATGTGTTTGCTGTTGAAGAAATGATTAGATACTAGAATTTAATGTCGCATTTGAAAGTAGCAATGAGTTGGAGAAATTACTCGATATATGGCTCTATCTCATCATTATTTTCTAATACGTGATGATGTGCTTGCTCCCACTCCTCATGATTGGTGGAGTGCACTCGATCTCGTGATAAAGGTCTGGTAAACTCCAATTGACGATTCCTTGTTGGGATGCCAACAGTGTGCACATTAAACAGGTAGTCTGAGCAAAATTCTAGAGCCTCCTCAGCAATATAACATTCGGCTATACAACCTTCGGGTCGATTGCGGTTTCGCACATAAACTTTCAATATTTTCATGAATCTTTCAAATGGGTACATCCATCTATACCAAACTGGTCCACACAATTTAACCTCACGTACGAGGTGAACAATCAAATGGAGCATGACATCAAAAAATGGAGGAAAATATTTTTCAAGTAAGCACAATGTTGTCACAATATCTCTTTGCATATCATCTAACTTCGAGACATCTATCACTTTGCTACACAACTTGTTGAAGAAAAAGCATAATCGAGTGATAGTATATCTAACATGTTTGGGTAAGACACCACGAATGGCAACTGGAAGTAACTGTTGCATCAAAGTGTGACAATCGTGTGATTTCATACCAAAAAGTTGCAATTCCTTCATTGATACAAGGCTTCTAATATTGGATGAATAACCTGTAGGAACCTTCATTCCCAACAAGGAGCTACAAAATTTCCTTTTCTCATCTTTACTTAATGTATAACATCTGGGCAAAAGTTTTCTTTTCCCCTCCTTTGGTGCCAATTCCATCGACATTCATATCCACAAGGTCTAGGCGTGCTGCTAATCCATCTTTTGTTTTCCCTGGAATGCCAAGTAATGTGCCGACCAGGCTTTCACATATATTTTTCTCGATGTGCATCACATCAAGAACATGTCGGACATGTAGATGCTCCCAATATGCAAGTTCAAAGAATATTGATTTCTTCTTCCAATATGGATGACTACCATCCTCTGATGCTTGAAGTTTTCTGTTCATTTTTCCCCAACGACAATTAATTTTATTAACTGTTTTGGAAATATCACGACCACTCAATGGTCTCGGTGCAATGTTAAAGTCTTGCTTCCCATCAAATGCTTTCTTTTGCCTTCGATAAGGATGGTTCTCAGGAAGAAACCTTCTATGGCCTATGAATGACATTTTTCTACTATGTTTCAATCTTTTTGCACATGTGTTTTCACCACAGATAGGACATGCATTATATCCTTTCACGCGACATCCAGAAAGGTTTCCATATGTCGGAAAGTCATTAATTGTCCATAATAAGACTACCTTAAGGGTGAATCTTTCTTGTCGATATGCATCATATGCTTCAATACCTTCTTCCCATAAGTGCTTTAAGTCATCAATCAAAGGTGCTAGGTAAACATCAATATCATTCCCTGGCTGTTTAGGACCTGATATCAATAAAGTAAGCATCATAAATTTTCTCGTCATACACAAAAATGGAGGAAGATTGTAAGTGATCAACAAAACTAGCCAACAACTATACGTAGAACTCATCAATCTATGTGGATTTATTCCATCTGCCGATATGGCCAATCTCAAATTTCTTGGCTCATAAGCAAAATCTGGCCACTTATGGTCGACTACCTTCCAATTGGGTGAATCACTGGATGACGAAATAACCATCACAAGTTCTACTATCAAGATGCCAAAGTTAACACCTTAGAGGTTTCTTGGTTTCTAAACATTTTTCGAAATCTTGGAATAGGTGGAAAGTACCAGAGGACCTTTGCAGGAATTCCTTCATTTACTTTTGAATTCTTGCATATCTTCCATCTTGAAAACCCACAAGTAGGACAATTGATACAATCTAGGTATTCCTTCCGATATAAGATACAATCATTAGGACATGCATGTATTTTTTCATATTCCATACCCAATACAGCCAAGGATTTCTTCGCAAAGATACACTGATAAAGGCAATTCATTACCATCTGGAAGCATTTCTCCCAACAAAGAAAGAATGTCTGTGAATCCTTTATCGCTCCAACTATATTTGGCTTTCAAGTTGTACAATTTAACAATGGCAGATAACTTTGTAAATTTTGTACATCCAGGATATAAAGGTTTCTCAACATCATGGAGTAGGTTATTGAATGTAGTTGGATTCTCATCATATTCATATGTCGCATTTACCATATCTACAAGCTTCTCATCAAAGAAATTCTGTTCACCTTGTTGGCCTTGTTCACTATCATTCATTAAGTTGGTAAATGAGGGTTTTTCTCCATGTCATATCCACACTACGTATGTTAAATCCATACCATTACTTCTTAAATGAGCCCTTGTGACATCAATACTATTCCTTCTTAGGTTACCACACATGGCACATGGACAAGATATTGCATTAGAATCACCAGAATTTTGCACTGCAAATTGCAAGAAGGACTCTACTCCATACGCATACTCAGGTGATAATCTATCCTTGAACATCCATTCTTTGTCCATTCTAGTGCATAAAAACATTAAATGACAATTAAATAAACTTTCATAATACTTAACACCACTAGATCATTAATAAAGCAGCAGTAGATGCTTCAATGTATCAAACTTATATTTCCAGGATAAGAAGGTAATATGAAGTAACTTAAATTTGTATATGATATTGCTGTCCACCTAAACTAAAGTTAGAAAGTACAAACAAAGCAACTGTTCAGTGAATAAAATATAAATTTAAGTAGAAACTAACGATAAATCTGAAGAATTAAATATAAATTTTAGGGGTTGGAAGGTACTATAAAGTAAAAAATTTAAACTAAATTTATAAACATACATTTTATATTATAGAATACCGAGAGAATGGCTTATAGAATAGATAAATACGATGTACAAACGAAGATATAAGGTGAATAATCTTCATGAAGAATAAGGTTGGAACATAACTGGATTTTCTGTATGCGCAGATACCGGATTATCTGTGACAATGAGATTAAGGTTCAATGGATAGAAATAATCCAACTCAAACCTTCTTAACAAATAAAGGTTTGAAGGCACAACATGATAACCCTAAACCAAGAGTTTATGACGCTGAACCTGTTGGGACGGAATCAGGACGCTGAACGATGGACGAAGGCCGACGGACGGAGGTCGAGCAGTGGCCGACGGAAAAGGAAGAGAATAAACAGAGGGCGACCAACCGTGAGAATGCGGCGCGGAAGAAGATGGGATGGACGAGCGCGCAATGGAGAACGGGGGAGGTTTTTTGGGAAGTAGAAACCGCGGAGGTTTTCGGAAAGTAAGAACGGCGAAGAAGTTTAGGGAAGATTTATTTAACCTAACAAATTTTTAAATATATATAACAACTTTTAAAAAAAATATTGTTGTAAATATTGTTTAAAAAATATATATAAACTTTTAAATATATTGTTGTAAACGTATATATTTATAATTTTTTTAAAAAAAACTTATTTCCAATAATTTAAAAAAAAATAGTATTAATAATTAAAAAATAATTTCACCGTTGTATTATAATAATAAAATAGTATTAATAGTATTATAAACTTTTAAAATTTCATTGACAACGGTTTAAAACCGTTGTAATATTATCACAATGACAACAAAAAAATTCTCATTGACAACGGTTGATTGCACCGTTGTCCCAACTGTTGTTGAGATAAAAAAAAAACCTTAAAGACAACAGTTCTGGAAAACTGTTGTAAAATGTGTTGTTGATTTAAAAAAAATGCTCAACGACAACGGATACTGTCAAACCGTTGTCTTTTGTGTTATATGGGCGCTCAAAGACAACGGTTTTGTCAAAAACCGTTGTCTTTTAACAAAAAGACAATGGTTTCCCCTAAAACCGTTGTCTTTGAGGTGTTGTCTTTTAGCATTTTTGTTGTAGTGTAATGTCCCTAAAAATATTTTACCTAGGGAATCTATCAAGAAAATAGGAGAACACCTAGGTCTTAACCCTAAATGGACTAGGCATATGCCTAGGAAGTCTCATGCCTAAGGATTAAATCAAAATTCTAAAATTAGGCAATTAGAATTAGAAAATCAAGCTTTGAGGCCAAGGCTTGAAAAACTAGAAAATGCCCTAAATAAGATGCAAAATCAATTTCAAGGGTCTAGAAGTCAAAGCCTAGGATCAAATGGTCAAAAATCAAGACCTAGGAAACTAGATTCATCCAAGGGCAAACCTAAGCCCAAGGAAACCTATCACAATGTTCCATTTGATTATGGAACTAAACCTACGAAAACCAAGGTGACTAGGGAAGCTATCCCTAAGAGTAACCATGCTAAGTGCCTAGTGGCTAGGGTTTCTAGGAAACATAGGGTGGCCACTAAGAAGGTTGCAAGGGGAGTTACCCCTAGAGTCAACCTAGGTAAGACCCAAATGACCAAGGCTAACAAGCCTAGGAGGGTCATTAGGAGGGTATCTAGAGAGGTTATCCCTAAGGAATACCTAATTAACCCTAGGAGCTCAAATAGGTTTTGGGTTCCTAAGAGCGTGATTGATTCACACTAGATGGGTTAGGATGTGCCAACCTTGATTGGATGGGTAGTTAACTCAACCATGGTAAAGGTGGCACTTTAGGATATTTTCAAGGTTATGGTTACCTTGGAAATACATTTGAGCTTTATTCCTAAAAGATTTTAGGATGTGCCAATATTATTTGAGAAGTTTGTTAAATCAATCGAATTGGCACAACTTAGGGTTTAGAGTCTTAGTGTGCCATTTTGGATTTTTGGCACACATGGGAGATTAGGAGCATTATGGCAAAATATACCTAATTATAACAAATGGCAACTAATTTTAAAATTTAGGTATTCGTATACCTATACCTTTTATTTGCCATGCCTTGATTTGCCATATAACATGCCATGACATCATGTTTATTTGTATCATTTATATGTCATGATCATGTTTAGGATTAAGGATTTAAATGTCATGTGCTTTAGTTTTATATCATATGCCATGACATCATGATCATTGGCCATGTTTTATTTTTGCTATTATTATGCCATGATCATTTCATGCATTTAATTGATTAAAATTGATTTAAGGACAATGGCATGACTTGGAGTCCCATTTATAAGAGAATCAAGTAGAGTTGCCTTAGAAAAATGTATGAAACCCTAGTTTAGAGAGAACAAAACTCACATCTCACATCACATTGACATGTATGTGTATTTATACATCCTAGATACATGTGAGATGTTAGGATATGAGTTGAGTTCAAGGTGCATAGTTTTTGCATCTAGATGAACTAAAACTCATCTAATTTTAATTGTGGATCATTGGGAAAGCTTGTGTACAAGTCATGTGCATTGAGCCCAAGGAATATGATCCAATATAGGTTTTCAAAATCATTTTAAAATCCATTTAGAAAACCTTGGTGAAGTCTATCTTTTGATAGCAATCACCATTGATGAGATTGATACAAAGTGAGCTAAAACATTGAAGTTTTTCTTCACTTTTGAATTTTGTATCAATTTTGATATTTTATGGGTAAAATATTTTTCAAACATTTTTCACCCATTATATTGACTATAAGTAATATACGTATCAAATTTTGTGAATTTTTGATATACGTAGAATTACTTATGACTTTTCAAAATTCAAGATAATGAAATTAAATTCGAGAATTTCGCTATCAATCAACCGCTGATGGCAATGATCGATGTGAGTGGCAGTCGACTGATTACTATAAGTAGTCGATTGCCAAGCTGATTTTGAGAAAAACAAGGTTGTTTAGCCCATTTTCAGTCATGGTAAAAGTCTCTAACCACTCCTAACCCTAGGATATGCTTTGGGAAGTATTTTAAAGGGTGAAAATCCATTGGATATGGATTTGGAGAGGTGTTAGGTCAAAGTATCAAATTTAAGGGTGGGAGAGTTCATGTTTGAACTTAGAACCTTAATTTTGATGGTTTAGAGTTTCTATTGGCTTAGGGACTTCCCAAGGACATTGTTGGTGCAATGGTCAAGGGGGAGCAAGGCTTTAGGGGGAGTTATCCATCTTGGGATGATGGATGTGTTTCTCTTCTTGAAGGGGGAGAAGTTATTGGGAGAGTATCATCAATTGGGAAAATTGATGGGTTTTTGATACCCAACATGGAAGTTGGGAGAGTGAATAGGATTGCCTCTCTTGAGTGATATGGGACTTATCACTAGGAAGATGGTAGGCATCCTAGGTATTTTTGGACCAAGGGGGAGATTATAAGATCTCATTGGGACATGAGACATTGACCTCCTTGGAGAGATAACCTTTTTGATGTTAGTCAAAAAGGGAGAGAATATTTGGGGAAGAATATTTTGGAGAAGGTTAAATTACCAATTTGGGATAATTGGTAAGGAGTTTTTGAATTAGATGGTCTAACTCAAATGGTTTGTTTGGTTTTTGTCAAACATCAAAAAGGGGGAGATTGTTGGTGCAATCGGCCCAGGTCACGATTGACCAAGACTCGAGCTTGGCTCGAGAGATGTTTTGATGTTAGACAAAAACATATGACAATGTAATTGCCATGGTAAAGTCCAAGTCATGGGTACTTGGCATGGAAAGTCCAAGTGGGATACTTGGCATGGAAAGTCCAAGCATAGGTCTTGGCATGGAAAGTCCAACATGGGTTGGCAAGGGAAAGTCTAAGCTTGAGTCTTGGCATTTGAGAAGTCCAAGGGGTTTGATATTGGCAGCATAAAGTCCAAGGGTGGAGTCTTGGTAGCATAAGTTCAATGGTTGGCGGCGTAAAGTCCAAGCAGAGTCTTGGCAGCATAAGTCCAATGTGCCTTGGCGGTGTAGACACCGTTAGCATGACATAGCCGATGGAAGCACCTGAAGGCTAGCACGATGGATGAACAAGTCATGGATGACTTGGAGGGATCCGAGAGGCGTGAGGCTGATGGAGGTGGCTAGAAGGCTTAGGTCTAGGCTAAGGGTGGTCTAGCAAGTATGGGGGAATCATACTTGGGTTAAAACCTTATTTTTGAGGTTGGCAGTCGACTGGCATTATGGTCGGTTCGACTGCCATGAGTTGACTTGAGTTCGACTGTCGTTTAAGAGCTGAAATTGCTCGCGGTCATTGCTCATGGAAGCGATCGGGATGTCGATCGGCAACGATCGGTGATTCTGAGCAGAATGCTCCGTAGCCGATTGGGCAGTCAGCTACGGGCGCTGGCAGTCGAATGCCAATGTTGGCAATCGACTGGTGAGAGTATCGTTGGAACTTGTCCAACGTGGATTGAGTCGTTGTCTCACGACTACGATGTTAGCGATCATGGGCCTTATGGCGAATGATCACAAAGTGAAATCCATCCCGATGAAGGATAAAAGCAGTTGTTCGTGGAAGGCTCAAGGAGCGGTTTTCTTGGGCTATTTGAAGGGGAATTGTTAGTGCTCTTCCAGTCCTTCAAGGCTAGTCCAAGGCAACCAAAGATCAAGTAACCAAAGTGCTCTTGTAAAGTAGTTTTCTTTACTTGCATTGTATTTCACTATTGTATTTGCTTGTATCCATTTAGATTATTGTTGTAATCTTTTGTACGAGGTTTCTCCGCCTCCAACTTGTGTCGAGAAGGAGTATTTGTGATTAGTGATTGCATTGGCGTCGCTAGAGCTCTTTAGAGCTCGATCCGTGGAGTAGGAACCGTTCGGTTTCGAACCATGTTATATCTTTGTGTTCGTGGTTGTTTCATTTCGTTATTGCTTTTATTATTACTATTCCACTGCACATAACGATTTTTGTAGAGACGATCACGATCAAATTCCATCAATGAACGGTAACGCGCTATTCACCCCCCCCCCCCACTCTAGCGGCCTCAAATCTCTTACACTCTATAGTGGTCCTCTCGATACGCTGTCGCTCCCTCTCCAAAATCAATGGCCGCGCATGCAGATGATGGATTCAAAGATTCAAATCGCCTGCTGAGCGCGTCCATCCTTGCCGAAAGGTGGTCCATGGAGTTGACACTATATCTTCCTGCTGCAGGCATGGGTTGACCACGTTCGGAAGCCCATTGATGGTGGTTTTGTGCCACCTCATTGATAACCTCCTCTGCCTCCTCTATGGTCTTGTTCATTAGTGCTCCTCCTGCGGCAGAATCTAGGGACATCTTTGTGGTGTAAGCTATCCCATTATAGAAAATGTGGATCACCAGCCACCTCTCCAGTCCGTGGTGGGGGCATTGATAAAGTAGCCCCTTGTAGCGATCCCATGCTTCGAATAAGGGCTCTCCCTCCTTCTGGCGAAAGCTTGCGATAAGATGGCGCATGTGAGCAGTCTTACTTGGTGGGAAGTATTTATTCAAAAATTACTGCTCACACTGCTCCCATGTGGTGATGCTGCCAGAGGGTAGAGAGTGAAGCCAAGCCTTAGCGTCGAGAAAGGCTTAGGGACTCCGTTCAGTTTCATAGTTGAGCAGATTTCGAGAAAAGCCTCAAGATGTCGGTTCGGGTCTTTAGTCGCAGCTCCCCCGAATTGGCTCTGCTGGACCATATGTATAAGTGTCGGCTTCAGCTCAAAGTTATTCGTCGAAATAGACGATCCAGCTATGCTCGACCTGAATCCTCTAGCGCTAGGAGCTGCGAAGTCCCGCAGAGGTCGACTTCCTATGTTCACCTCGGATGCAGCTTGATCTTCCATCTTTTGTTGTGCTGCTCTCCAACGGTGAAAGGTTCGCTCAATCTCTAAGTCGATCGGAATTAAACTTTTCGACCCTAATCATCTAAGCATACGACGAACCAAACCACTAAGTTAAGAGTGCTAACCTAATGCTAAAAGCAGAAAATAAATAAGTCTAGCAAATAAAAATCTAAGATGCAAAAAGTAAATAAAAATAAAAAAAAACTACTACTGAAAATAAAAACTAAATATGGAAAATAGAACTAAAGAAAATAAGATAAACTGTAAGAAAATAAAGCAAGTAAATAATCTAATCTTAAGTCCGATCCAATTCACCACTGTTCGATTTGATATCGAATCGACAGTCCCCGACAACGGCGCCAAAAACTTAATGCGCACGAACGCGACCTCGAATCTCACGACGGATACCGTCAAGGACTCAAAGCGCACGCTCGCGCTCAATGCCCGCAAGTGCACGGATGTCATCAAGTAATAAAGATTTATCAATCCCACAAGGACTGGGATTCGAATACCAATACACTAAGTGTTTGCGATTGTTCGGACGTAATCTCTGAGAGAGTTGGTTGGTGAGGACTATCGGTGGACCCTACTTTGTACGGTATCACACGGAGGAAGAAAAGAGTGTGTCGGGGTCTTAAAAGGCGATTCTAGGACTTCGGTTTCGCTTGTGTACCACAAAACAATGTTGTCAATTATCGTCGTCTAAACGTCTACCTACAGTTTTGGGGAAGGGACATCATACACTCTCCCGCAGAGCCGCCGCATTCACCGGGAGCTACCTCCGCCAAAATGATGGGATAGAGGGTACAAGGATGCCAAATCAATCCTTGCGGTGGATCGTTTCCGATTCAACTGCTTCTCCGCGCAGTTACGGGAGGTCAGGTTTACCCCTAGGTTCCTTATATCAAACCTCCTAAATTATAGATTGCGAGGGTTGTCACCACCTTGTATCCCCTAAGCACAGCGGAAAGAAAGCCAAAAACACGTAGATATAATAGAGAGCAACTACCAATTGTCAAATCAAACTATTGGTCAGAATTTAATATGAACCAACATTGTTTATGTACACAAGCTACTCCCTAATCCTAGAATTGAAAGTACTACTCCATAAATACAAAGGAAGAATCACAAAACATGTTTAAGTTCGAATACAATAGAAATAGAGTGCAGAAATAGAGATATACGATGCTTCGTGATCTTCTCTCCGGTGTTGTATTGCAAGTTGTGGACCTCCGGTGGCATTCCTCCTCCCTGCTACGAGTTACCGAAGCTTTTTAGGGCTTCGGCGTGTCGTCCTTGTTAGTAATATATGAGAGATGTCCTAAGGCAATCGCCTTATGTATGAACCATTTATATGATAAATGAAGATTCACTATTCGAGTATACATGTTTCATATATTTGATTGGATCTTAAACTCATTTACTGAATGTCCACGATACGATTCACAGCATGAAAGAATTTGTGATTAAATCACAACTAGTGAGTATCACTACATGTGTAATTGTGATGTATCGGAATTATCCCTAGTCGATGAATTGATGGATTTGGACACCATCAATTCTGTCGAGACTAGCACGAGGTATACTCCTTGGTGTATCCAAGCAGCTGATTCTCACTGGCTGGAGACATTGTGATGTCCAGAGTTAATCGTGGATGTTAGTTATGGTAACTAGTTCATTGGAGTGACCAACAGTAAGACTTCATATGGTTCTCTGCATATATAGATATGTCAATGAAGTTCTTACTGCAGCTTAAGTGCGATGTTCCTTTGACTTGCGGTATTCAAGTCATCTTGATCATGGAGACTTATGCTTTGACATCTTAAGCAAACATCTCTAAGGAGATGTGGACCCGGGATGATTGGGTATAAGTCGAAGTGATCAAAGGTGTTTGAATAGCCTATAAAGGATTCACCACTCCTTGTGAGGAGATGTATACCCATGGCCTCTCGTCGGATTGTTACTAAAGTCTTTGGTCAAAGCATTACATGTTTAGAGTAAGGTACTCTTCGATACATGTGCAGTAACTAGAATCCGTAGGACGAGGAAATGATACTTGGGCTAGGTGTGACGTAGTCAGCCTAGTGGGGACTGACACTATAGACCATGTCCTGAACTAAGTGGGTATAAGATGAGTGAAGGGAATGGGGCACGATTCATTCGAGCTGCTGAAGGGTTTCATAAATAGTTTTGGATCAACCGTTGATCTTTTCGGTTAATTGGGGATCATGATGTACTACTAGGTGCCACTCATGATCGTTCTATAATTAATGGTTAATTATAGACGGCCAACATAAACCAAGAACCTATTTGGTCACATGCACAACGAGCGTAATCCGAAGGATTTAAAATGAGCTTGAGAATGAGATTCTCAGACCGAGAGAAACTAGGTTTGGTTGGACCAAACAAGAAGCGAGCATGAAATTGTTTCAGTCGCAATGGAAGCGTGGATGGGCCGTGTCTTATGAAGACATAATGGATGAACCAAAATGGTTTGGTTCTAATCCAATGGAGGAGAATAAACCAAAGGGCTTGGTTTATTTTAAACGAATGAACCAAAGTTGGTTCGGTTCATTTTAACTTAAAATAAACCATCATGGTTTGGTTTATTTTAACTTATATTAATGGAACGGGTTAACGGGCCTTATGGTTATGATCCAATAACCATTAAGAGAATTAGTTCTCTATAAAAGAGGGCTTAAGGGTTTGTTAAGCCCTAATCCAAAACCCTAACCGAATAGTTGCCGCCCACCTCCCCTTGGAGATTTCGGCGCCAACCCTCCTCCTTGCCACCGCCCACCTTGAAGCTCCTTGGCCGGCATCCAGAAGGTGCTGACCTTCACTCTTGCCGGTGTCGAGCTATTGCCGGAGGAGCTCCGGTGATCTCCATTGGGTTTGGCATCAAGGTGAGCTTCATCCTACCTTTTTGGCCGGCCCTAATTCCTCCACCAAAGCTGTCCAGTTTTCTGGACAGCTTGTTTCCCTCTCGTCGGAGCGTCGTTTGGACGACGGTTGGAGCTCCGACAGCGCCTTACATACCGGGGATTCGATCTCCGGTAATCCTCATAGGTGGAGGACGAAAGATTCGTCAAACGGTTGACGAATACCTCTCCGGAGAAGCGAGTTTTGAGGACTCGTCTTTGGATCCGAATTTGGATTTGGATCGTGATCCTCTCTCGATCACGTCGTCTTCAACACGAGGCTAGTAACCCGTACAAAGACGAAGCTCGTGACTTTGTGAAGTCATCCCGAAGATACTCGGCGTGGATACGGATAGAGACGATTCTAGCGAGGATCGTTTCGGTTGATGTCGTTCCCGCTACACGTGATACGAAAGGTATACGTAGTTAAATTTCCTTTTATTACAAATTTAAATTTACGATTATGTCAACACATATTGTACTATGCATGCGTGTGATGTGTGTGTTGTAATAAACATAGATTTATTATTTTTATTTCTTCCGCTGTGCACATGTTTACAAAACATGTTCGAACACACACTCGCCGCGGTGCCAAAAACCCAACAGTTCTAGCCATCGTACCTCCCCCCTAGGGTTTGGGCAGAGCCATCCTTATATAGACATCGCCTCGGACCACTGCAAAATTCAGAAAAAACCCTAGTCATGCAAATCCATCAGGACACCACACGGTTGTGTGTTTCCACACAGCCAGGCCGTGTGCAGCCCTGGGGTGTTGTTCTTCCCCCATTGGACACGGCCGTGTGAATCCACACGCCTTGGTCATGTCCCACTCTGCGTCTAGCTGCAAAAGTCCTTCTTTTGCTCCGAAAATGTGTCTTTTTCACCAGAAAAGCTAACCTACACACAAAAGTATAATTAGCAGACCTCCGAACCAGAAAATAGGCAATGCGTGCAAGAATAGAGTAACGTATGCATGAAACTAACACAAAATGTAATAAGATGTGAGAGAAAACTACTCCTAAAATCCTATATGTTTTGCTCACATCAAGGAGCCAACCGAAACAACACTCCGAAGCCCTAAAAAGCTTTAGAGACTCAACGGGGAGGAAGGAAGACGCTCGAGATCCAAGTTTTGCACCTCAACGCCAGAGAGAAGGGCCTCAACGCATTGCAATCTATATTCTTTCCATGCTTTATCTTGTATATTTGAATTTGACAATGCCTTGTGTTTCCTTTCTCGCATTCATTGAGTAGATTCTCTGATTCTAGGACTCCGTCACGAGATTTGAGGCCCAATTGACAACATGTTCTACAACACACAAACGAAACTGAAATCCTAGAATCCATCTAAAGACTCGTAGCAACCTTTCTCTTCCTCCGTGTGACACCGTACTAGAGTTCGGACCACCGACAACCCTCCTAATCGCAACGCTTAGAATCAAGTTCCGAACAATAACATCAACCAAATAGATCGGCACTCGAATCTCAGTCTCTGTGGGATCGATAATCTATATTATTACTTGACGACACCCGTGAACTTGTGGGCGTTGAGTGCTAGTGCGCGCTTCGAGTCTTTGATGGTCTCTGTCACGAGATTTGAGGTCGCGTTCGCGTGCATCAAGTTTTTAGTGTCGTTGCCGGGGATTGATTGATTCGATATCGAATCGAGAAGTGGATAATTGGATCGGACCTAGGCTAGATTTACCTTTCTTGTTTTATTTTATTCTATTTTATTTTATTTCAGTTTTGTTTATTCAGTTGCTCTTTCCTTATTTATAATTTCCTGTATATAACGATGCATGCTTTTACTCATGATTTTGGTCAATTTAATGTTGTAAGTTTCGGTAACATTTATTGTGAGCATTGTGGTGAAACATGGCATACCATATATGATTGTCCAAATATATTTGAACCTTCACAATTTGAACAAGAAGATGTCATCTACAATTACAACCAATGGACACAAGATGATTCCTATTCATATAGCTATGACCCTTGCTACTTAAACCCTCAATATTGTCCGCCTAAATCCCGACTTGAGCAGATGATGGAAGATTTCATTCAAACGCAACAAGCGGCGAACGATGAATTCTGACGACGGCATTCATAGACAAAGACTCAATATTGTTTCCCAAGTGAGAATGAGTGCTATGTGTTGGTGCAATTAGGCCCAGATGATGTTTTGGTGTTTGACAAGGGTTCAAGTCTAGGTGATAATTATGTGTTATCTCATGCGGTATGTTGAGATGTATTTTCAGGAAATTCCTTATAGGTCGAGGACTGGATGCAAGGTGGTGAAGACCTGGACAAGGAGTCCTGGCAAATGAAGACCCGGATGAAGAGTCTTGGCAAATGAAGACCCGGACGAGGAGTCCTGGCAAATGAAGACCCAGATGAGGAGTCCTGGCAAGTGAAGACCCGGACAAGGAGTCTTAGCATGAAGACCCGGACGAGGAGTCTTAGCATGAAGACCCAAACGAGGAGTCTTGGCACGAAGTCCCGGAAGTGATTCTTGGCACGGAAGACCTATGAACAGTGGTTCACAGGCATCAGGTAAAGGGTAAAGGGTAGACCCTCTCTTAGGCGTGGTTTCGACTCTAGACGAGTTGAAACAGTCAAGAGTCGAGGCAGCACCTCGACTGGCTTGCAAAACGCTGAGAAGACCGTAGCAGTCGAGGCGACACCTCGACTGGGGTTGTTTCTCATGAACAGAAGCAAGCTGTAGTCAATTAAAGCCTCAACTGTAGTCTGTGTGTTCAAAGGAAAAAACCCCTCAGTAGTCGAGGCAACACCTCGACTGATGCTTGGTTCAACGAAATAGACGCAAGGGACTGTCGACTGCGAGCTCGACTGTTGCTCTGTTTGGATTGAAACAGAAGCAAGGGAGTTTCGACTGAAGGCTCGACTAAAGCCTGCCAGTCGAGGTGATGAACCATCGCCTCGACTGGACGTAAGTTACAACGGACAAATAATGTTAATTATGGTGGAAAACTTATCGTTGGAAGCTCATTAAATGCGAGTTAATGCGTCAGTCGAGGCGACTCGATTGCACGGGCTGGAAAAGCCCTAACCAGGCTCGATTTAAAAGGTTTACACGGCTGGTTTTCAAGAATAAGAAGAAAAAAAAAGACTTACTGCTAACGAGAACCTAAGAAGCTATTACTCAAACGAGGGTTCCTGCATCCTCGAGGTTTTTGATCTCAAAGGAAATTACAAGTTCTGAAAAGAAGAAGCAATCTAATTTTCACTGCAATCATTGTAATCGGTTTCTTCTTCATCTCCTACTACTGTAAGTTTCGTGTAAATTTTTGATAAACTGTGTTAAGAGGTTTCTCCACCTTCGGTGTGTCACCAGGAAGGAGAAGTATTATAGTGGTGGTGTGCATCACTAGAGTCGACAAGGGGCTCAACCGTGGAGTAGGAACTTGAGTTCCAAACTACGTAAATACTGTGTTTTGTGCTTGTTGTGTGTTGTTGTGCTTGTATTCGAGTTTTCCACTGCGTACTAACATTGTAGACAAGCACAACGAATCGAAGAGACGAGTATCGCTATTCTTCCCCCCCCCCTTCTAGCGACACCAACGGTCATACAAGTGGTATCAAAGCCTGGTGCTCTTCTCCGGACTCACAACCGCAAGAGCAAGTTCAAATGGCGATGCAAGAAGGCTATAGCACAAACAGACCCCCTTTCTTTGACAGAACAAATTTCCAGTATTGGCGAAGCCGAATGGAGTACTATCTCATGACTGAGATAGATATGTGGCTTTCGGTGACCGAAGGCTTCACAACACCAATGGACGTAGAAGGCAAAATCTTGAGTCTAGAAAGTGGACTGCAGAACAAAAACACAAGGCGCAAGCAAATGCTAAGGCCACAGTAACTCTGCAATGTGGTTTGGCGAAGGACCAACTCAACAAGATTGGTCCATTCAGTAGCGCGCAAGATCTCTGGAATAAACTGATAGAACTCAACGAAGGCACAAGAGACTCGAGAATCGCAAAATGTGATCTCTACATGAACCAACTGCAAAATTTCACTATGAAAGATGGCGAGACTGTTGGCGAATTACACGGAAGGTTCAAGGAGGTGTTGAATGGGTTGCATTCAGTTGGAGAAGGTTTGGAAAACAGAGACACTATCAGGTATGTCCTAAAATCCTTTCCCTGAAATGCTTTGTGGTCATCTATGGTAGATGCCTACAAAGTATCAAGGGATTTATCTACTGTAAAATTGGATGAATTTTTTTGTGAAATGGAACTACATGAGCAAGCTAATAAGGGTCCAAAAGAGAAAGGTATTGCA
Source organism: Wurfbainia villosa (assembly GCA_025175895.1). Lineage (NCBI taxonomy): Eukaryota > Viridiplantae > Streptophyta > Magnoliopsida > Zingiberales > Zingiberaceae > Wurfbainia > Wurfbainia villosa. The sequence goes on along the minus strand of CM046000.1, from coordinate 25,450,899 downwards.
TTTGTTGTAGGTGAGCAATACAAGGAGAACAAGAAAAAGGAGAAGAAGAGGGAGTCATCTTCATCCTCATCCGAGATAAGCAGTGACAGTGATGATGAGTCCTCATCCAGTGAGATAGCAAATTTCGTGAGGAGGATGATGAGGAGAAGTAGAAAGTACAATAAGAAGGATGTAAAGAAAATCTTCGTGGACAAGAGGAAGGGTAAGTCATCACATAAATTTATAGGTAAAACTGATGTTGTTTGTTTTGAGTGTAACAGGAAAGGGCATATCAAAAGTGAATGTCTTGATCTCAACAAGAAAGAGGACAAGCCCAGGAAGAAGAAGGAATTGAGGGCGACATGGGATGAATCTTCTTCCAGCTCCTCAGAAGATGAAGACAAGGCAAAAGGGACCAAGCATACTGCGCTAATGGTGTTTGATAACTCAGATTCAGAGGAAAATGAAAGTCAGAATGAATCTTCACCGAAGGACACATCATCATCTGCAGGTGATGAGGTAACATCTCCTGAGTTAGATAAATTGTATGAAACAATAGCATGCTTGACCAATGCCTTGAGTAGATTAAAAATTAAAGTTAAGATGTTGAAATCGGAGGTAGAGGAACTTAGGAATCAAAATTCTATTTCTATAGAAAACAGAACTGATACCTCTGAAATTGAAAAACTTAGAGAGGAAAACAATTCCATGAGAGCACAAGTTGATGATCTCAAGTGCACACTTGAGAAATTCACAACAAGCTCTCAAACCCTTAACATGATTTTAGATGCCCAAAGGGCAGTCTACAACAAAGTCGGGATAGGCTATAAATCGAAACAAAGGGAATTCAGTTTCATGTCATTAGTTAGTAGAAGTCATGTTGTTAAGGCAAACGTAGCTAAATCTTGGGTTCCTAAACAATATGTTGTGAATGCTAATGGACCCAAAATTTTTGGGTTCCAAAAGATCTTGTATTTCGTGTTTGATTAGGTACCGATCGAGGGGGAGTGTCCGATGATGTGGGTTGTGGATAGCAGATGCTCCAAGCACATGACCGGGGATTCCTCAAAGTTTGCTTCATTTAAAAACAGGAGTAAAGTTACTGTCTCTTTTGGTAATAGTGGCAAACTAAAAGTCATAGGAGTAGGAGATATAGTTATTTCTGAACAATTTAGGATTAAGAATGTTCTGCTAGTTAAAGGAATGGTTTTTAATTTGTTGAGTGTTAGTCAATTATGTGATGAAGGATATAGAGTAGAATTTTATTCAACTAAATGCTTAATTAAACATAATGAATCAAATACTATCATGCTAGTAGGGACTAGGAAGGAAAATATCTATCAAGTTCAGTTTAGTAGTGCTACTAACATGCGTGTGAAGTATTTTTTGTCCAAAGAAGATGACTCATGGCTATGGCATCGAAGACTCGCACATGTCAACATGAAGAATATTAAGAGGTTGGACAAGGAAGAGCTTGTGCGAGGTCTACTATTGCTCAAGTACGAAAAGGACAAGCTATGTGATGCATGTCAAAAAAGTAAACAAATAAGAGCATCACACAAAAGCAAAAACAATGTAAGTACGTCAAATGCTTTAGATTTATTGCATTTGGATTTGTTTGATAGTAGCTCAACTAAATCTTTGAATGGTAGTAGATATTGCTTGGTAGTAGTAGATGACTATACTAGATATACATGAACTTTCTTTCTCAAACATAGGGATCAAACGGTAGGAATTTTTATTTCCTTTTGTAGAAGAATTGAGAATGAGAAAAATGCAACAATTAAAACAATTAGAAGTGATCATGGAGGAGAATTTGAAAACATGAGGTTTAAGGATTTTTGTTTAGAAAAAGGGTATAAACATGAATTTTCCACTCCTAGGACACCACAATAAAATGGTGTGGTAGAGAGGAAAAATAGAGTTTTACAAGAAGCTGCGAGGAGTATGCTAAATGAGTATGCTCTTCCTAGTTACTTGTGGGCTGAGGCAATTAATATTGCATTCTATGTTCAAAACAGAATTTTGATACATAGGTTTTTAAGAAAAATGTCTCATGAACTATGGTTTGGAAAACCACCAACAATCAAACATCTTAGGGTATTTGGTTGCAAGGTATTCATTTTAAACACTAAGGATCATCTAAAAAATTCACTACAAAAAAGCAGATGAAGGTGTTCTTTTAGGATATTCTCTCACCAATAAGGCATATCGAGTTTATAACAAGAGAACGAAGCTGGTTGAGGAATCATCAAATATAGTTTTTGAAGAATGTAAAGAGCAAGTTGACTCTAAGGATAAGAGCGATGAAGTTGAGTTTGAACTCAAGAGATTGAGGTTGAATGAGAACACTAATGTAGGGAGAGTTAAATCTGACTCCGATAATGAAAAATCTAAGTCAGAAGGGTCATCACTTGAGCTTGTGCCAAATTGTGAGACATCTCAAGTACCAAGATCCATAAGAATGGTCACTAGTCATCCCCTAGATCAAGTTGTTGGAGACATCCATCATGGGATGAGGATGAGATCATTCTTTAGGAGTGAAGTGAATCAAGTAGCATTAATCTCTGAAATTGAACCAAAAGTAATCGATGAAGCTTTGCTTGATCCGAACTGGATTATTGCAATGTAAGATGAATTGGGACAATTTGAGAGAAGTCAAGTTTGGGATTTAGTTCCAAGACTTGATCAAGCTACCATAATAGGGACAAAATGGGTATTCAAAAACAAAATGAATGATAAGGGAGAAATAGTTAGAAATAAAGCTAGGTTAGTTGCCAAAGGGTACAATCAAGTCGAGGGACTTGATTATGATGAAACTTACGCACCTGTGGCAAGATTAGAATCCATAAGACTAATACTAGCATTTGCAGCATACAAAGGATTCAAATTATATCAAATGGATGTTAAGTCAGCATTTTTGAACGGTTTTATAAAGGAGGAAGTATATGTTGAACAACCACTGGGATTTGAAAATTTTGCATTTCCAAATTGTTGGGATGTATACTGAAAAGTCTATCTTTTGTATGAACATCTTTATTTCTTGAAATAAGAATCACATTATCATTGTTTGCATATTTATGGTTATGCATATTGTCTAATACATTACATTGTAGATAACATGGTGTGTAGTGTCACACGGGAGATCATGTTATCAGTTCCTTGTAAAGTATAAATAAAGGCTCACAACCGAGATGGTTATGGACAAACCATTGATATAGTTGTAGTGTAATTTGGTATTGGTTTGCCTTGACCATAGAATTACACTAGTACACTTTGTGTGTATTGAGCATGACCGATTTAGAGGTGATTCGGTATATTGCTGACTACATAATCGAATCGGACCTCAGATATTATGTTGTACATGCTCTTAATCCCGATATAATAACGGGCACATATACTTAATATCCATTTCTTTGATTTACCAATGGGCGAGATTTATAGAGTAAATCGATAGGCTCGGTAAGTTGAGAAATGATATTATTTATATGGTGTGTCGTTGATTATAGGAGGAAACCGTGTCCTATATATTAGGATGATGATGACCTCTTGAGGAGCTCATAAGGTTCATCATGTAAACCCTGCAAGTGGACTTGGCCCGGCATGATGATAAGGTTGAGTGGTACTACTCATGGAGTTAGAAGTTGATTAATTAATTGTCAGAAAATTAATTGATCGACGGACATTCGAGATCTTAAACACAGGGAGATATATGTACAAATAATATATGGAGCCCATATTAACTTATGGGGGTTGGTGAGGTAGATCAGTGATAATCCTCTAGTGGAATAAATTATCATTAATGGATCAGACTTTATGTGGGCTTGATCCATTGGGTGGCCAAGATCCAACTCCTTCTCATGGTCCCTATTGTAGCCTATTAAAACCTCATGGAGCCTAGATCCGATGGTGGAAGATGAAACTCTAGATCTGACGGTGGAGATTTGTAGGGATCTCTTGTATGCCGAATGGCATATGCGCAACGGAAAATAGGATCCCTTCCATGTGATCCATGTGAAAGCAAACTCGTATAAAATAAATTTCTCTAAACCAAGCCTATCTTATAGGAGAGTTCTACCTTTGTTGCGTGCCCTTTGCAATCCCGCTTTTCCTTTCGGTTTGTTGGATCTTTAGCACGTTCAAGTGTCCGTGCCTCTATACGTATCCACACGAGCACGCTCTTGTCTCACAAAAGGAAAACTAGAAGAGCTCTCCTTTACTTCTTGCTAGAGAAGTCCCTAAAGGAGAGGAAGAGAGGGAAAAGGAGAAAGGAAGAAGAAGACTCCTCTTCTTGCTAGCCTACACTCACAAACCCACACAACTAAAGCTTCCACCAAGCTTTCTCACCACTAACACAACCAAAGCTTCCACCAACAACAAAAGCCAATACTCTTACTTTGGCCGGCCACTTGATGTGTCTTTTATAGGGTTGGAAAAACCCTTTCACCTCCACACATTCAATGCAATCCATTGCATTGAGACATATCCTTGTTTGGCCGGCCACTTAAGGAGACAAAACCATTTTGTTTCCTTCCACCTTAACTAGCTTAGGTGGATGCTTAGGTGGCATGCTTATGTGGCATGCTTATGTGGCATTCTTATGTGGCATTCATGCATGTTGAATTAATCTTATTAATTCAATTAAGCTTATGTTATCATATTGAATTAATCTTATTAATTCAATCATATTGAATTAATCTTATTAATTCAATTAAGCTTATGTTATCATATTGAATTAATCTTATTAAATCAATAAGGTAACATATTGAATTAATCTCATTAAATCAATTAGCTAAAATTCTCATTAAGCTTAAAGTCCAAAAACCATTTTGTACTTAAGCTTATTCCCAAATTATTCTAGTCAAACTAGAATACTCTAATTCCTCTAATTATCATGCTCTTTGTGTGTGACCCTATAGGCTCTCATAACGTTGGCAGTGGACCTAAACTCTTTTAGATACACAAGCAATGAGCGGCATCTAGCAATACATCATTGCTACCCAAGTTATGAGATAAGTCAAGATCCGACTAACCTTTCCGTGACTACTATAATATATGACCGTGTCCTTCTATCCTTGATATCAGATTGATCAATGAGGCATAGACCGTGTCATCCTCGATCAATCTATGTGTTTCTTGATCCCTGAGTAAACTAACTCAAACAAATGAGCTCAATATCTCATATTGACTCATTCGAGCATGGCCATGCGTTTTAGTAGTTCTACTCAATCAAGGGGCCCACCGATATCACTCTCGTCATATGAGAGGGATAGATCCCATCTACATCACTCACATCCCTCCGCATAATTTGTTATATACCCAGTAATCGCCTTTATGGTCCACCCTGTTACGGGTGACGTTTGACGATACCAAAGTACACAACTCCTTATGTAGGGAACCGTAGTGACTTCAGGTCTGAGGACTATTCATACCAATAGTCACATGAGAAAGTTTATGACACTCATATAACGATCCATGAAACTTTCTCATGGCGGGTCAGTTCAGTATATATTCTCTAATATATACCCATGTGTCAACTTGATATCATATATCCATGACTTGTGAGATCAAGTCATCAATTGACCTACATGCTAGTCTTTATGTATTAATATTGCCCTTGCATATTAATACTTGACTAGGAACATTTAGAAAGTGTTCTCTACATCCTCTCATAATCAATTCTGCCAATTGATGTGCTGTAGATAAGAACCTACTTTTCTAGGGCATTACTATATTTAATTTAGCTAGCACAAGCAAGACTTAAATATAATAACCAATCCTTTGCCTTTATAGAATATGATACAAAATGTTCCCTATTCAACCATCACATGATTGGTTCTTAGGGCTATAACTAACAATCTCCCACTAGCACTAGTACCAATCACTATGATATCTAATACCTAGTGACCTAGTGTGACCATCATGCTTCCTCTGTGCCAAAGCCTTGGTGATGGATCTGCGATGTTAGCTTCGCTTACTCTGCATATCCTCACATCTCCTCTATCGATGATCTCTCGAATGAGATGGAAGCGCTTGATATGTGTTTGGTCGTGATGTGATCGAGGTTCCTTAGCTGTCAATAGCCCCATTGTTGTCGCGAGTAGAGGTCTATTGGATCTGCAATGCTAGGAACTACCCCAAGTTCAGCGATGAACTTGCGGAGCCAAACGACCTCCTTTCTTTGCATCGGATCTTTGCAATATACTAAACCACATTGTAGAATCGGCCAAGCTGTGTCTGCTTTGAACTCTTCGACTCACGGCTCCACCATTCGAGCAAAACACGTTACCCGATTGCGATCTATAGTCATCCTTATGCATTTGGAAGCTTGCATCACGTAACCCTTCTGATTAGCTCCTCATTGCCTCCAAATATCAGGAAATATTCTTTCGTCCTTCGTAAGTATTTAAGAATATTTTTGACTACTATCCAGTGACTTTCACCTGGATCTGACTGGTATCTACTCGTCATACTCAAAGCATACGAGATGTCAGGACGAGTACAAAGCATGGCGTACATGATAGACCCTATAGCAGATGCATAAGGGATCTTATCCATGCGATCTCTCTCCTCCTTAGAAGAGGGACATTGAGTCTTCGAAAGACTTACACCATGTGATAAAGGCAGAAACCCTTTCTTGGAATTTTGCATAGCAAAACGATCTAGCACTTTATCAATGTATGTACTCTGACTTAGGCCAAGTAATCTTTTAGATCTATCTCTATAGATCTTGATGCCTAGAATATAGGCACTTCACCTAAGTCTTTCATCGAGAAACAATTCCTAACCATATCTTCACAGATTTGGAGTGAGGGAATATCATTTAGATGAGAAGTATGTCATCTACATACAAGACAAGAAATACAATCTGGCCCCACTATTTCTCTTGTAGACACAAGGCTCATCTTCATTCTTGATGAAACCAAACTCTTTGATTGCATCATCGAATCGAAGATTCGAGCTTCGAGAGGCTTGCTTTAGTCCATAAATGGACCTTTGCAGTTTGCATACCTTTCGGGATGCTTTGGATCTTCAAAACCCTCAGGTTGTGTCATGTACACATCCTCGAGTAGCTTTCCATTCAGAAAAGCGGTTTTGACATCCATCTGCCAGATCTCATAATCATGGTAGGCTGCAATAGCAAGTATGATCCGAATGGATTTAAGCATCGCAACTGGTGAAAAGGTTTCTTCATAGTCAATACCATGAATTTGTTTGAATCCTTTAGCCACCAATCTACCTTTATAGGTATGCTTATTACCATCCATGTCAGTCTTTACTTTAAAGACCCACTTACACCCAATGGGTTTTACCCCTTCAGGTGGATCAACCAAAGTCCATACTTGGTTAGTGAACATGGATTCCATTTCGGATCTCATGGCCTCTAGCCATTTCTCAGAATCTGGGCTCATCATAGCTTCTTGATAGGATGTAGGCTCGTCAAGATCGACAAGCAATACTTCACCGTTGTCAGTCAAGAGAAAAGAATATCTCTCGGGTTGACGACGGATCCTATTAGATCTACGAAGAGGTTGGTCTACTTGAACAGGTGTTTGCTCCACAACTCTTTGGGCAACAAATTCCTCATCCACAACACTTTGTGGTGCCTGTTCTTTTTCCATCGAAGCCTTAGTGTTATCATCATCTTGAACTTCTTCAAGATGAATTTTACTCCCACTAGTATTTCTAGAAATAAATTCTCTTTCTAGAAAGACAGCATTTCTGGCAACAAACACCTTGCCAAGTGTGGGATTGTAAAAGTAATATCCCTTAGTTTCCTTGGGATATCCTAAAATAACACTTATCTGATTTGGGTCCTAGTTTATCTGAGACTTGACGTCTAACGAAGCTTCACAACCCCAAATCTTTATAAAAGACATTTTGGGACTCTTCGGTCCATATCGTATATGGTGTCTTTTCTACTTTTGATGGAACGCGATTAAGTGTGAAAGTGGTCATCTCTAGAGCTAAACCCCAAAAGGAAGTAGGTAGATCAATCGGCTCATCATCGATCGTACCATATCTAATAGAGTCACGATTTCTCCTCTCGGATACACCATTCCATTGTGGTGTTCGGTGGAGTGAGTTGGGATATTATCCCACACTCGGCCGAGTGATCACGAAACTCTTGACTAAGGTATTCACCACCTCGATCCGATCAAGTAGCTTAACACGCTTACCAAGTTGGTTTTGTACTTCATTCTTGAATTCTTTGAACTTTTCAAAGGATTCTGACTTATGTCTCATCAAATATAAGTAGCCAAATCTACTCATATCATCAGTGAAAGTAATAAAGTACTTATAGCCTCCTCTGGCTTCGACATTGAAAGGGCCACATACATCAGTATGTATGAGTCCTAACAAATCCGTCGCTCTCTCGCCATGTCCACTAAATGGAGTTTTAGTCATCTTTCCTAAAAGACAAGACTCGCATACCTCATATGATTCAAAATCAAATGAGTCCAATAATCCATCTTTATGGAGTTGGGATATCGTTTTTCATTTATGTGACCTAGGCGACGATGCGAAGATATGTCCGTTCAAATCATTCGATTTGAACCGTTTGGTATTTACGTTATAAATTGGGTTATCTAAATCTAGAACATAGAGACCATTCATAAGTGGTGCATTACAATAGAACATTTCATTTAAATAAATTGAACAACATTTGTCCTTTATTATAAAAGAAAAGTTTTTCTTGTCTAAACAAGATACAGAAATTATGTTTTTTGTTAATGCGTGTTCATAGAAGCACTCCTCTAGTTCTAAGATAAGCCCTGGGCAAAGACAAAGAATATGTTTGGCTGACGCCATTGCCTACTCAGAGGTCCACTTCAACCTTTGCCATTATTCTACTATTTCTCACCTCGCACATTAGTACAAATGTGAGATGCACATCCGATCTAATACCCATGTAGAAGAAATAGATAGATTAACTTCTATAACGTGTATACCGAGGCGTAAGTCCTACTTCTCTTGTTCTTTACTTCCTCAAGGCTTCGCTTCGGTGTCGATCTCACCCAATGATAGAGCGATCCCTTCCTTAGGTACTTTACCTTTACCCTTTGAAGTGGATGAATTGGCCTTGCCTTTGGCTTGGTCTTACCCTTGCCTTTGCGCTTACCTTTGTCCTTCTTGACCATTAGTACATTACTAACTTTCTTCTTGAGATTTGGTTGTTGATTCTCAACATCTTTGAGAATCTCAGCAAAGGTTTATCAATTTCATTCATGTTATAATTTATGACTTAATTGATTGTATGCTTAAACGATTGCGAGGATGACATCGATTGCCAATTCTTGGCTCGATGGAAAACCTAGTCTTTCAAGGTTCTCAACGCATCTAATCATTTTGAGTCGTGAGTTCCTACAGTGTTCCTTCTTGCATCTTGCATGCAAAAAGAGCCTTAGACACTTCAAAACGCCGTGCCTAGCTTGTCCTTGATATAGTTGTTTCAAATGCTCAACCATATCATAGGCATCCATGTTTTCATGTTGCTTCAAGCTCGAGTTCATGGTGGCAAGCATAAGGCATGACACATCTAATCGTCATCTTGATGCTTCTTATAAGCATCCTTTTCAAAGACGAGTGTGGTGAGGGCGGGTATTTTAGGGGTAGCTGCTCTAGGACATATAGTTTGCGTTCTTGCTTGAGGATAATCCTCAAGTTCCTATACCAAGAAAGTTTGCTCCATTGAGCTTGTCCTTCTCGGCGACAGATCGCAAGTTGAGGGTGTGTCGTGTTAGATGACATGGTGATCTACAACATTAAAATGCAAAGTTAAGTATCATACCTAAATCATTTAATTAGGCCTTTAATTAAATGAGGCTCCACTAAATTCTCATAGCTACTATTTAGCTATAAATTTATATGGGATAAAGATCCACATCATAATTGCCTTGAGTTAGCTTTGGCTAATCGCCCAAGACGTAGTATAATTAGGTAGGCAATCTTTTGCCAATTACATCTGATGTAACTCTTTAATAGCTTTGGTTAAGTTTTAGATTAGTTTAGTGTTTATTCCTAAAGACTTCAGTGTGGCGAGGCAGGGGCCTTCTTGGATATCGAACAACGACCACTTCTAAGACAAAGGCGATGTTAAATCACACAAAACTAATGTTAACACTTATGTTCAAAGCTAATATATGCCTCTACTTTCTTAACCAATTAAGAAAACACTTAATTAAGTCTTAACCAAGACTGATAGCGGGACATCACGATTGTCCACTCGCACCCCTCCAAGATAAAATGCATTGCTTTGCTTTGGCAAACCCAATAACAAATGATCGAGGAAGTAGTGAGTACCAACTTTGGTAGGCATATCGTTTAGACTTATTAAGAAATAAACATGTATCATATACATATTAGCATACATCACATATAAGCTAAACTAATCATGCATCACATACAAGCTAAACTAACATGCATCACATACATATTAAACTAACGTGTCATGGTTATGGCCCTTATTCTACAATCTTCTCAAGCCAATGAAAAGATTGATTGGTCAACCTAGGGATAGCATCTTCTCCTAAGTGCTTCCTTTTGGTTGTCTTGTGTGTTGACTTCCTCCTTGTAACCTCATCTTCCAATGGACCCTCCATCCTTGTTTTGTACATTACAAAAGGAGAAATACTCGAGTTACATTCGAGTCTAAAACTAATTTTACAACAAGAATATTAGGAGAAAGGCACGACACGCAGGCCGTATTAAGAATTACAACACACAATCACAAACTTTTTGGGACTAGGCCATAACCATGCACCATGTCATTTTAACTTTTAAAAGACATTGGATATTTTATTATGTTTGAAAATTTGCTAATGCAATTATCAACTCATAATAAAATTTATCCTACTTCTATATCACATATAAAATAGAGAAAACCTATTTTTATACGATCTTTCGCAAGTGGCTCTGATACCACTGTAGGGATCTCTTGTATGCCGAATGGCATATGCGCAACGGAAAATAGGATCCCTTCCATGTGATCCATGCGAAAGCAAACTCGTATAAAATAAATTTCTCTAAACCAAGCCTATCTTATAGGAGAGTTCTACCTTTGTTGCGTGCCCTTTGCAATCCCGCTTTTCCTTTCGGTTTGTTGGATCTTTAGCACGTTCAAGTGTCCGTGCCTCTATACGTATCCACACGAGCACGCTCTTGTCTCACAAAAGGAAAACTAGAAGAGCTCTCCTTTACTTCTTGCTAGAGAAGTCCCTAAAGGAGAGGAAGAGAGGGAAAAGGAGAAAGGAAGAAGAAGACTCCTCTTCTTGCTAGCCTACACTCACAAACCCACACAACTAAAGCTTCCACCAAGCTTTCTCACCACTAACACAACCAAAGCTTCCACCAACAACAAAAGCCAATACTCTTACTTTGGCCGGCCACTTGAGGTGTCTTTTATAGGGTTGGAAAAACCCTTTCACCTCCACACATTCAATGCAATCCATTGCATTGAGACATATCCTTGTTTGGCCGGCCACTTAAGGAGACAAAACCATTTTGTTTCCTTCCACCTTAACTAGCTTAGGTGGATGCTTAGGTGGCATGCTTATGTGGCATTCTTATGTGGCATTCTTATGTGGCATTCATGCATGTTGAATTAATCTTATTAATTCAATTAAGCTTATGTTATCATATTGAATTAATCTTATTAATTCAATCATATTGAATTAATCTTATTAATTCAATTAAGCTTATGTTATCATATTGAATTAATCTTATTAAATCAATAAGGTAACATATTGAATTAATCTCATTAAATCAATTAGCTAAAATTCTCATTAAGCTTAAAGTCCAAAAACCATTTTGTACTTAAGCTTATTCCCAAATTATTCTAGTCAAACTAGAATACTCTAATTCCTCTAATTATCATGCTCTTTGTGTGTGACCCTATAGGCTCTCATAGCGTTGGCGGTGGACCTAAACTCTTTTAGATACACAAGCAATGAGCGGCATCTAGCAATACATCATTGCTACCCAAGTTACTGAGATAAGTCAAGATCCGACTAACCTTCCGTGACTACTATAATATATGACCGTGTCCTTCTATCCTTGATATCGATTGATCAATGAGGCAAGTGTCATCCTCGATCAATCTATGTGTTTCTTGATCCTCGAGTAAACTAACTCAAACAAATGAGCTCAATATCTCATATTGACTCATTCGAGCATGGCCATGCGTTTTAGTAGTTCTACTCAATCAAGGGGCCCACCGATATCACTCTCGTCATATGAGAGGGATAGATCCCATCTACATCACTCACATCCCTCCGCATAATTTGTTATATACCCAGTAATCGCCTTTATGGTCCACCTATTACGGGTGACGTTTGTGATACCAAAGTACACAACTCCTTATGTAGGAACCGTAGTGACTTCAGTCGAGGACTATTCATACCAATAGTCACATGAGAAAGTTTATGACACTCATATAACGATCCATGAAACTTTCTCATGGCGAATTGATTCAGATATATTCTCTAATATATACCCATGTGTCAACTTGATATCATATATCCATGACTTGTGAGATCAAGTCATCAATTGACCTACATGCTAGTCTTTATGTATTAATATTGCCCTTGCATATTAATACTTGACTAGAACATTTAGAAAGTGTTCTCTACACTCTCATAATCAATTCGCCAAATTGATGTGTAGATAAGAACCTACTTTTCTAGGGCATTACTATATTTAATTTAGCACAAGAAAGACTTAAATATAATAACCAATCCTTTGCCTTTATAGAATATGATACAAAATGTTCCCTATTCAACCATCACATGATTGGTTCTTAGGGCTATAACTAACAATCTCCCACTAGCACTAGTACCAATCACTATGATATCTAATACCTAGTGACCTAGTGTGACCATCATGCTTCCTCTGTGCAAAGCCTTGTGATGGATCTGCGATGTTAGCTTCACCGGTACTCTGCATATCCTCACATCTCCTCTATCGATGATCTCTCGAATGAGATGGAAGCGCCGATATGTGTTTGGTCGTGATGTGATCGAGGTTCCTTAGCACTGCAATAGCCCCATTGTTGTCACGTGAGAGGTCTATTGGATCTGCAATGCTAGGAACTACCCCAAGTTCATCGATGAACTTGCGGAGCCAAACAGACCTCCTTTGCATCGGATCGCAATATACTACTTTGTAGAATCAAGAATCGTGTCCTCGCTTTGAACTCTTCCACTCACGGCTCCACCATTCGTGCAAAACACGTACCCGATTGCGATCTATAGTCATCCTTATCTGTTTGGAAGCGTGCATCATTGTAACCCTTTACAGTTAGCTCCTCATTGCCTCCAAATATCGTGAAATATTCTTTCGCCCTTCGTAAGTATTTAAGAATATTTTTGACGCGCTATCCGATGACTTTCACTGGATCTGACCGGGTATCTACTGTCATACTCAAAGCATACGAGATGTCGGGACTAGTACAAAGCATGGCGTGCATATGATAGACCCTATAGCGGATACATAAGGGATCTTATCCATGCGTCTCTCTCCTCCTTAGAAGAGGACATTGAGTCTTCGAAAGACTTACACCATGTGATAAAGGCAGAAATCCTTTCTTGGAATTTTGCATAGCAAAACGATCTAGCACTTTATCAATGTATGTACTCTGACTTAGGCCAAGTAATCTTTTAGATCTATCTCTATAGATCTTGATGCCTAGAATATAGGCAGCTTCAACTAAGTCCTTCATCGAGAAACAATTCCCTAACCACATCTTCACAGACTGGAGTGAGTGAATATCATTTCCGATGAGAAGTATGTCATCTACATACAAGACAAGAAATACAACTGTGCTCCCACTATTTCTCTTGTAGACACAAGGTTCTTCTTCATTTTTGATGAAACCAAACTCCTTGATTGCATCATCGAATCGAAGATTCCACCGAGAGGCTTGCTTTAGTCCATAAATGGACCTTTGCAGTTTGCATACCTTTCCAGGATGCTTTGGATCTTCAAAACCCTCAGGTTGTGTCATGTACACATCCTCGAGTAGCTTTCCATTCAGAAAAGCGGTTTTGACATCCATCTGCCAGATCTCATAATCATGGTAGGCTGCAATAGCAAGTATGATCCGAATGGATTTAAGCATCGCAACTGGTGAAAAGGTTTCTTCATAGTCAATACCATGAATTTGTTTGAATCCTTTAGCCACCAATCTACCTTTATAGGTATGCTTATTACCATCCATGTCAGTCTTTACTTTAAAGACCCACTTACACCCAATGGGTTTTACCCCTTCAGGTGGATCAACCAAAGTCCATACTTGGTTAGTGAACATGGATTCCATTTCGGATCTCATGGCCTCTAGCCATTTCTCAGAATCTGGGCTCATCATAGCTTCTTGATAGGATGTAGGCTCGTCAAGATCGACAAGCAATACTTCACCGTTGTCACCAAGAGAAAAGAATATCTCTGGTTCACGGATCCTATTAGATCTACGAAGAGGTTGGTCTACTTGAACAGGTGTTTGCTCCACAACTCTTTGGGCAACAAATTCCTCATCCACAACACTTTGTGGTGCCTGTTCATTTTCCATCAAAGCCTTAGTGTTATCATCATCTTGAACTTCTTCAAGATGAATTTTACTCCCACTAGTATTTCTAGAAATAAATTCTCTTTCTAGAAAGACAGCATTTCTGGCAACAAACACCTTGCCAAGTGTGGGATTGTAAAAGTAATATCCCTTAGTTTCCTTGGGATATCCTAAAAATAACACTTATCCGATTTGGGTCCTAGTTTATCCGAGACTTGGCGTCTAACGTAAGCTTCACAACCCCAAATCTTTATAAAAGACATTTAGGGACACATCCCGGTCCATATCGTATATGGTGTCTTTTCAACGGCTTTTGATGGAACGCGATTAAGTGTGAAAGCGGTATCTCTTGAGCTAAACCCCAAAGGAAGTAGGTAGATCAATCGGCTCATCATTGATCGTACCATATCTAATAGAGTACGATTTCTCCTCTCGGATACACCATTCCATTGTGGTGTTCGGGTGGAGTGAGTTGGGATATTATCCCACACTCGGCCGGTGATCACGAAACTCTTGACTAAGGTATTCACCACCTCGATCTGATCGAAGTAGCTTAATACGCTTACCAAGTTGGTTTTGTACTTCATTCTTGAATTCTTTGAACTTTTCAAAGGATTCTGACTTATGTCTCATCAAATATAAGTAGCCAAATCTACTCATATTATCAGTGAAAGTAATAAAGTACTTATAGCCTCCTCTGGCTTCGACATTGAAAGGGCCACATACATCAGTATGTATGAGTCCTAACAAATCCGTCGCTCTCTCGCCATGTCCACTAAATGGAGTTTTAGTCATCTTTCCTAAAAGACAAGACTCGCATACCTCATATGATTCAAAATCAAATGAGTATAATCCATCTTTATGGAGTTGGGATATGCGTTTTTCATTTATGTGACCTAGGCGACAGTGCCAGAGATATGTCTGGTTCAAATCATTCGATTTGAACCGTTTGGTATTTACGTTATAAATTGGGTTATCTAAATCTAGAACATAGAGACCATTCATAAGTGGTGCATTACAATAGAACATTTCATTTAAATAAATGGAACAACATTTGTCCTTTATTATAAAAGAAAAGTTTTTCTTGTCTAAACCAATCGATTGATATAGATAAAAATCTTCTACTCAAGGACGTTATTATACTTAGTTTATTTGGCATCAATACACGTAAATATAATAATCATGCCTTTATAAATAGGAATATGATACAATAAAGTTCATACAACAATCATCACATGATTGACTCTAGGGCTTTCACTAACAATCTCCCACAAGCACTAGTGTCAATCACCGTAGTATCTAATACTCAATGACCTAGTGTGACCATCATGTTTTTTCTGTGTCAAAGCCTTAGTCAAGGGATCTGCGATGTTAGCCTCTGTGGGTACTCTGCAAATCTTCACATCTCCTCTATCGATAATCTCTCGAATGAGATGGAAGCGTCATAGTATGTGTTTAGTCCGCTGGTGTGAGCGAGGTTCCTTAGCCTGTGCAATAGCTCCATTGTTGTCACAATAGAACTCTATAGGATCTGCTATGCTAGGAACCACCCCAAGCTCAGTAATGAACTTGCGGATCCAAACTGCCTCCTTTGCTGCCTCTGATGCAGCGATATACTCAGCTTCTGTTGTAGAATCAACAACTGTGTCCTGCTTCGAACTCTTCCAGCTCACAGCGCCGCCATTCAAGCAAAACACGAACCCTGACTGTGATCTATAATCATCCTCCGGTCTGGAAGCGCATCGCTTGTAACCCTTTAAACTAGCTCTCATCGCTTCTCCAAATATCAAGAAATATTCTTTAGTCCTTCTCAAGTACTTAAGAATATTCTGATCGCTATCCAAAGGACGCTCACCGATCCGATCGTATCTACTCGCCATGCTCAAAGCATACGAGACATCGTGAGAGTACACAAAGATGCATACATGATAGATCCTATAGCAGATGCGTAAGGGATCTTATCCATGCGGTCTCTCTCCTCTCTAGAAGAGGGACTTTGAGTCTTCGAAAGACTCACACCATGTGACATCGACAGAAGTCCCTTCTTGGAATTACGCATGGCAAATCATAGTAATACCATGTTAATATATGTACTCTGACTTAGGCCAAGCAATCTCTTAGATCTATCTCTATAGATCTTGATGCCTAAAATACAGGCCACTTCACCTAAGTCCTTCATTGAGAAGCACGTCCCTAGCCAAGTCTTCACAGACTGTAGCGAAGGGATGTCATTCCCAATGAGTAGTATGTCATCCACATACAATACAAGGAAGACAACTGTGTTCCCATTAACCCTCTTGTAGACACAGGGTTCATCTTCATTCTTGATGAAACTAAACTATTTGATCACATCATCGAATCGAAGATTCCAGCTCCGAGAAGCTTTCTTTAGCCCATAAATGAACCTTTGCAGCTTGCATACTTTCCCAGTATGTTGTGGATCTATAAAACCCTCAGATTGTGTCATGTACACATCCTCGAGTAAGTTTTCATTCAGAAACGTAGTTTTCACATTCATCTGCCATATCTCATAATCGTGGTATGCTGCAATACCAAGCATGATCTGAATGGACTTAAACATCGCCACTGGAGAAAAGGTTTCATCATAGTCAATACCATGAATTTGCTTGAAACCTTTAGCCACCAATCGGCCCTTATAGGTATGCGTAAGTCCATCCATGTCAGTCTTTCTCTTAAAGACCCACTTACACCCAATGGGTTTGACCCCTTCAGGTGGATCAACCAAAGTCCATACTTGGTTGGTGTACATGGATTCCGTCTCGGATCTCATGGCCTCTAGTCATTTCTCAGAGTCTGGGCTCATCACAGCTTCCTGATAGGAGGTAGCCTCATTCTCAATGAGCATAACATCATCATGGTCAGACAAGAGAAATGAGTATCTCTTAGACTGACGACGTACCCTATCAGATCTGCGAAGAGGTAGGTCTACCTGAACAGGTGGTTGTTCCACAACTCTTTGTGCAACAATCTTATCACCCATAACACTTTGTGGTTCCTGTTCAACCTCCATCAAGGCCTCAGTGCTATGGTCCTTATCTTGAATTTCTTCAAGATCGAACGTACTCCCACTAGTTTTTCTAGAATCAAAATCTCTTTCTAGAAATACTCCAGTCTTTGCCACAAACACTTTGTGTTGACTGGGAATGTAGAAGTAATATCCCTTCGTGTCCTTGGAATATCCAATAAAATAGCACTTATCGAATTTGGGTCCCAGTTTATCTGAGACTTGACATTGAACGTAAGCCTTACAACCCCAAATCCTCATGAAAGACATCTTGGGATTTCTCCCTGTCCATATTGTATATGGTGTCTTTATCACAGCCTTGGATGGTACACGGTTAAGAGTGAAGGCTACTGTGTCTAGAGCATATCCCCAAAAGGATATAGGAAGATCTGTGTGACTCATCTTAGATCGTACCATATCTAACAGGGTACGATTCCTCCTTTTGAATACACCATTCCACTGTGGTGTTCCAGAAGGAGTGAGTTGGGATAGAATCTCACACTCAGCTAGATAGTCACGAAACTCATGGCTAAGGTTTTGTACTGATCGAAGTATCTTAATACTCTTGCCAAGCTAATTTTGTACTTCATTCTTGAATTCTTTAAACTTTTCAAAGGATTCTGATTTATGTGTCATGAGATACACATAACCATATCTACTGAAGTCATCAGTAAATGTAATGAAGTACTTGTAACCACCTCTAGCAGCAACATTGAAAGGGTCACATACATCACTATGTATAAGTCCTAACAAGTCTATTATTCTTTCGCTGTGTCCACTAAAGAGAGTCTTGGTCATCTTGCCTAAAAGGCAAGACTCGCATGTCTCATATGATTCAAAATCAAATGAGTCTAGCAGCCCATCCTTATGGAGCTGAGATAAGCGACTCTCATTTATGTGACCTAAGCGACAATGCTAGAGAAAGGTTTGCTTCAACTCATTTGACTTGAACCTTTTGGTACTTATATTATAGATGGGGCTCTCTAAGTCTAAAAAGTAGAGTCCATTCATTAGAGGTGCACTACAATAGAACATATCATTTAAATAAACTGAACAACATTTGTTCTTTATTATAAATGTAAATCCTTTCTTGTCCAAATAAGAAACCGAAATTATGTTCTTAGTCAAAGCAGGCACATAATAATATTCATCTAGTTCTAGTACAAGCCCAGTGGGCAGAGATAGATCATAAGTTTCTACAACAACAGCAGCAACTCTTGCTCCATTGCCTACTCGTAGGTCCACCTCGCCCTTTGTCAATGCCCTGCTATTTCTCAGCGCTTGCACATTGGTACAAATGTGAGATGCACATCCGGTATCTAATACCCATGATGAAGAAATAGATAGATTGACTTCTATAACATTTATACTTGAAGTAGAAGTCTCACTTCTCTTCTTCTTAAGATCTTCCAGGTAAGCTTTGCAGTTACGCTTCCAATGTCCAGCTTCCTTGCAGTGGAAGCAAGCCCCTTCTTTGGCCACCCCTCCTTTGGGTTTCAGTTCTTTGCCTTTGCCCTTGGCTTGGGACTTTCCCTTACCTTTAGGCTTGCCCTTGCCTTTCTTCTTTTGCACCATCAAAATGGAGTCAGATTTTCCCTTCTTAAGGTTGAGCTCAGTAGTTCTCAACATGCTGAGCATCTCAGGCAGTGGCTTATCAATTTCATTCATATTGTAATTCATGACAAATTGATTATAGCTTTGTGGCAAAGACTGCAAGATCAAGTTAGTGGCCAGCTCTTGGCCAAGTGGGAATCCCAATCTCTATAGGTTTTCTACGTACCCAATCATCTTGAGTACATATGGACCTACGGGAGTCCCATCTTGCATCTTGGACTGAAACAATGCCTTAGAGACTTCATATCTCTCGTGCCTTGCTTGTCCTTGATATAGTTGACGAAGATGTTTAACCATATCATAAGCATTCATGAACTCGTATTGCTTCTGAAGCTCAGAGTTCATGGTCACGAGCATGAGACATGACACATCTAATGCATCATCTTGATGCTTCTTGTAAGCATCTTTGTCAGTTCGCGAGGCAGTGGCAGGAGGTGCCTCCGGAATGGGTTGCTCCAGGACGTACAATTTCCTTTCTGGGGTGAGAACGATTCTCAGGTTCCTGTATCAGTCTAGGAAATTTGCTCCATTGAGTTTGTCCTTCTCAAGGACAGAACGCAGGGAGAGAGTGTTCGTGTTTGTCGACATAGTAATCTACAACATACACAATGCAGAAAATTATATCATATTTCTTTTATCATTTAATTAGGCCTTTAATCAAATTATGCTCCCACTGAATTATAGGACTTTTGTAGAATCGAGTTATGGATGTGGTCAAACCACATTATTAGATTCATACAAACATGCTATAATTCCTGCAGGATAAGATCCACATCATACTAAGTCTTGAGTTAGCTTTGGCTAAATCGCCCAAGACTTAGTATGATCGGTGGGTAACACATTATCGATAACATCTCTATGCAACTCTTGTTTATAGGATCAAGACCCACATTTACAAAAGACTTTGAGTTAGCTTTGGCTAAATCGCCTAAGATTTAGTGTAAATGCGATATTATCCTATCTTTCCAACGGTTGGAATATGCCTATAGTTCTACTCGATCCAATTGAGTTAACTAGTTTTACTCAATCTAATCGAGCTTACTCTAACCCAAGCCGTAATAGGCGGGACCAATATTGTCCCTCCGCACCCTACCAAGATAATATGTGTTGCTCTGCTTTGGCAGATTCAACAACTACAAATGATCGAGGTAGTGATGGGTATCAAGACTTGGTAGGCATTTT
Organism: Wurfbainia villosa; assembly: GCA_025175895.1. Classification (NCBI taxonomy): domain Eukaryota; kingdom Viridiplantae; phylum Streptophyta; class Magnoliopsida; order Zingiberales; family Zingiberaceae; genus Wurfbainia; species Wurfbainia villosa. The sequence goes on along the minus strand of CM046000.1, from coordinate 25,430,536 downwards.
TCGAGTTGATTCGATTATGATCTAATCTAATCGTGAATGTGTATCATATACGCATCAAGACCTTTATTATCCTATACTAGCATGTATCACATATATACAAGCATTATACTAGCATGCATCATATACATACAAGTAAAATATTCTAGCATGCATTATATACATACAAACAAAATTTACTAGCATGCATCACATACATACAAGAAAAACAAATATATATATATATATATATATATATATCAACATATATATATATAAATTAATTGTGATGTGTGATGTGGTCATGACCCTACTACGATCTTCCCAAGCCAATGAGAAGATCGGACGGTTAACCTAGGGTTAGCGGCTTCTCCAAGCGCCTCCATTGACTGTCATGTGTAGTCGACTCCCTCCTCGTAACTTCGTCTACAAGTGGACTTTCCACCGCTCCATTTTGTACATTACAAATATGAAACTCGAGTTACATTCGAGTCTAAAACTATTTACAACTAGAATTTTAAAAGAAGAGGTACGACGCACAGGTCGCATACCCTATACAACATGCACAACCACAAAAATGGCACGCAGGCCGTATTATGAATTACAACACATTATCATCTAATCATATTGGGGTTCTTGGGCCATGACCATCACAGAATTATACATAATTCTAAATTATGTATTTTACAGAAAATTTCTATAATTTTTCCTATTTTTTTCAATTTTATGAGTCACCTCTCCGTAACGGTCCCGCTAAGCGATTTCCGGGCGCGATCGCGGGACAAGGCCCCTTTCGGATATAAGGGCAGCGCCCCTACTCGTAAAAATAAACTTTATGAGTGTCTCTACTAGATTTTATAGTGACTTAAGTCACTGTCCCAAAAACCTAAAGTGAGAACTCACCGTTTCGGAGAGTTTTTCTCGGTGGTTGAAGCCTACAAGTGTCCCAACACTTGTTGCTTCAACTCTTCGAGAAAAATACCCAAAACATCTATAAAAATAGGAAATTTATATAAACTTAAAAATCTATAATTTTTATATCTAACACAAAAACTACAAATTTAAAAAACACATACATGCTTCACACGTGGCTCTGATACCACTGTTGGACTTTCCGAGCCGCAAAAACCGCTTTTTGTGTTGTGGAAACCACGGAAGCCCGGCCACGGATCCGTGCGAAGATATATAAAAATAAAACTACATGTATGTGTTTAAAGAAACCTAGATCTACCTTAGATCTACAAGATGAGAGTGTTACCCTCGTAGCGATGCCCTTCGCTTATCCCGCTCGTCCAAAAGTTTTGCCGGATCTCGAAGAGTGTCAAGTGTACACTCCTCTACAAGTATCCACACGGACAAATGGTGGAGAAGACACCTTAGAGTGTGCTATCACCCTTGATGTCCATGACAAGAAGAGGATTGGGAGAGAGCTTGAGAGGAATAAGATCCAAGGAATAAGAAGATGGGTTACTAACCAAATGAATTCCCACCATATGGAATAAAGTGGCCGGCCACTTCATTCTTGGGGGATTACATGCATGCATGTAACTCCAAGAGCTAATGACTCTTGGTCTCCCTCATGAGGTGGCATCACATGATAAGTCCATTATGATGTGGAACACCATCATTGGTCGCCCCCCATGTCATGTCACCATGACATGGCAATTGGTCAAGTCAAAATTGACCATTCATCTTCCCTCTCAAGTCAAGTCAAACTTGACATCTTATCTGCCATGGTTGATCAAATCTAACCACTTGATTCAAGTCAATTTGATTTAATGAATCTCTATTCATTAATTTAAATTGACTCAATGAATCAAATCTAAATTAGACTCATTCAACACTTGAATCAAATTTAGTCTAACTCAATTAGTCTAATTTGGATTACTCTTAATCTAATTTGGTTCATCCCATGAACCTAATCCTCATGGTTCATCATATGAACCTAATCTCCATCTAATTGCCCTTTGTGTGTGACCCTATAGGTTCTTGTAACGTTGGCAATGCTCCTAAACCGATTTAGGAACATAAGCAATGAGCGGTATCTAGCAACACATCATTGCTACTCTAGTTACAAGAATGTTGAGATCCAACATCACCTTTGTGACTACTAATTGTGACTCTCACAATATGTGACAATGTCCCTCTATCCTTGACATCTAGATTGACCAATTAAGGCATAGACCGTGTCATTCTCGGTACAATCTATATCTTGAACTCCAAGTAGACTCACTCTAATCAAATCAGCTCAATATCTCATATTGACTCATTTGGGCATGGTCATGCACTTCGTGGTCTCACTCTATCAAGAATAACGATGTCACTCCCGTCATATAGGAGAGATAGATCTCATCTACATCACTCACATCCCTCCGCATAATTTGTTACATACCCAGTAATCGCCTTTATAGTGACCCATTTACGGGTGACGTTTGACGAAACCAAAGTATGCAACTCCTTATGTAGGAAACCATGGTGACTTCAGGTCCAAGGACTAATAGTCACATGAGAAAGTATATGACACTCATATAACGATCCATGATACTTTCTCATGGCGGGTTATTCAGTATACATTCTCTAATGTATACTCATGTGTCAACTTGATATCTCATATCCATGACTTATGAGATCAAGTCATCGAGTTGACCTACATGCTAGTCTCTACGCATTAACATTGTCCTTGAATGTTATTACTTGACTAGGAATGATTAAGAGTAGTGTTCTCTATATCATCTCATTATCGATTTAACAAATCGATTGATATAGATAAGAACCTTCTACTCGAGGACGTTATTATACTTAGTTTATTTGGCATCAATACAAGTAAATATAATAACCATGCCTTTATAAATAGGAATATGATACAATAAAGTTCATACAACAATCATCACATGATTGGGTCTAGGGCTTTCACTGACAATATTCGACATCCAAATGATGGAGGAGCCCCTTAGTGACAATATTTCAAAATACATCGCTAGAACCAAATCAGGTAAAAACTTTGAAATAATATAGAAATACAATTATTTTATTGACTGCATGCATGCACGACTAAAATATATATATCAATTAAAAGTAAATTAGTTTTACGAGACCAAATCCAATTGCGACAAAATTCAAATATGTAAACAAAATGCGACAATAATAAAGAAAGACAAATCGACATCTCGACGATGCAGTGGGACCAGCACGACAAGTGACTCTCTAAGCGACGCGAAGGTAAGCCAATTGGACTCGTCCTCTATCGACTAACCTGGAAAATAAGAGAAGAGGGGGGGTGAGTACAACCACTCAGTGGGTGGATAGAAAATAGTGCATAATCATAATTGATATAATGGAAGTCAAAGAAAACAAACTAGAGTAACTCAAACCTCAGAGTACCAATATAGATTCGCTACAAACCTGGTCAGCAATATAATAAATGCATCTGCAACATATACAACCAACTACAATCTACAAGCAATACATATCATGATACCGCAATAAAGCCTCGTGGCTCTCGAGGTAATACAAAGGACACTATCTACGGGCAACAACATGCTACCACGATCGGGACTCGTTGGCAGATAGGCAATATACAGAGCACTATCTACGCGTAACTACATGCTACCATGACTGAGACTCGTGGGTAGATAGGCAATAAAAGACTCAATGTCTGCGGACAATGACATGCTACGACGATCGGGTCTCATGGGCAGACAAAGTATATAGCAATCTAACTATAAACTGCACGCAATAGCATGCTACCACGATCGGGTCTCGTGGACAGTCAAGATGTAAGGTAGCTATCTAGCTACAAACGATACACAAATCCAACTATCACTAACTTCAAACGAGTAGTCTAAGAGTATAACTCAATGGTAGATTCTCTCAACCATGAATGGGACATAATAGTTGGAAAAATTCTGTTTTTTCCATATTTATTGTTTATTTGTTTTATATGCATGTTGTGTATGTTTTAAAATTCCTCATTTTCAATTAACTAATTGGGAGAGGGACATTTTAATTAATTCCCACAGCCTCCATTACAATTTGACGTGTGATGCAACAAACTTGTGTGTTGGCTCTGAGTGTCTTCCTCCCTGCGGACGGGTTTATTTGCGGATCACTAGGTCAAATAATGGTTATAGGAAATTATCTAGGAGCATGTGTACTTCCACAACAGTAAGGCACATAATCCGAAATAATTCCCTTGGTATCGTGTAATGGTGCACACTTAGATGCAAATAAAAGTATCCTCCCCATCGGAGTCACTGCTTTTATTTGTAGGGCCAAAGAGGAACCAACTATTAATTTTATTTGTCAAAAAGTAAGGTTGACAAGATAATAAAATTAATGGGTAAAACCTCCTCTTACAAATGTAGAATTCGTATACGTCCACACAGCGTGGCATGCGATATTCTCGGTGATTTGAGGTGTTGGTTGATTTCGGGATTTTATTGTTTTAAGGAATCAATAATTTTTGAAATCTAATATTTTGATCATTGTGATTTTTAGGATTTTCAAATGGCTTTCAACCCACTTGCTGTGATTTTAAAAGAAAACAAACTTACTGGACCAAACTATATTGATTGGAAAAGAAATCTGGATATTGTCTTAACTGCGGAGGAGTACAAATTTGTACTCTTCGAGGTCTGTCCTCCTAAGCCCTCTGATGACTCTGATGAAAAGGAGAAAGAACGTTATAAGAAATGGGTCAAGGCAGATGTGATGACGCGGTGTTACATTTTGGCATCTATGTCAAATGTGCTGCAACATCTGCATCAGGCCATAGCCACAGCTTATGACATGATGTTCAATCTCATGGAACTTTTCGGACATCAGAGTAGGGCGGCTAGGCAGGAGACGATGAGAAACTTGATGACGACCTCCATGATCGAGGGAACACCCGTTAGGGATCATGTTCTCAAGATGATGGCTCATCTTAATGAGATGGAAGTCCTCGGAGCTGAGATCGATGGGGAAACCCAGGTCGATATCATTCTCCAGTCTCTGCCTAGGAGTTTTGAGCAGTTCCGCCTCAACTACAACATGAACAAGAGGTTGTATTCTTTGGCGGAGCTTCTGACAGAACTCCAGGCGGTAGAGGGGCTTTTTCGTCAAAGTACTCAAGCCATGGTCGCTCAGAAGGTTTCTTCCTCTAAACCGAAAGGTAAGAAGAAGAAGAAGCAAGGTGGAGCGAAGTAAGTGGCAGTGGGACCTCAGGCAGGAGTGAAGAAGCCGAAAGGCAAGTGCTTCACTTGCAAGCAGACTGGACATTGGAAGGCGGACTGTCCTCGCCGAAAGAACAAAGGTATATCTTCTTGTTTAGTTGTTGAAACATGTTTAGCGGTGTTATCTACGATTAGCTCGTGTATAGATCACAGAGCCATCGATCATGTCTGCAATACTTGCGGGGTTCCAGAAACCCGACGACTAAATGAGGAGAGATTCACAGTCTTCATGGGCAATGCTTCAAAGGTGGCGGCTATTGCAGTGGGAGACGTTTATTTATCTTTTGATAGGAATAAAGTTTTGGTTTTGAGAAATTGTCTTTATGTACCTACTTTTAGAAAGAATTTAATTTCAGTTTCTAAATTGTTTAAGTATGGATATTCTGTTTCTTTTAATGACAAAGTGGTTATAAAAAGGTTCTGGTACATTGGTTGGCAATTTATATACTCTTGAACCGAAAACTCCCACGATGCATATAGAAGTAAATAACTCATCTTCTAAGTCTAATAAGAGAAAAGAACCTTCGCAAATGAACCAGACATATCTTTGGCATCTAAGGCTTGGTCATATTAACCTAAGCAGAATTCAAAGGTTGATAGCTGATGGACCTTTGGGTTCATTAGTGGTGGAGGATCTCCCAACCTGCGAATCTTGCTTGGAAGGTAAAATGACCAAGAGGCCTTTCAAGGCCAAGGGGTATAGAGCCAAAGATGTGTTAGAATTGGTTCATTCTGATTTGTGCGGTCCTATGTCTATCCAGGCAAGAGGTGGTTTTGAATATTTCGTCTCTTTTATAGACGATTATTCAAGATATGGATACATTTACTTGATATGCCGCAAGTCTGAATGCTTTGACAGGTTCAAAGAATTCAAGGCTGATGTGGAGAACCGTCAAGGTAAAAGTATCAAGACACTACGATCTGATCGTGGTTGCGAGTACCTCTTGGGAGAGTTTAGGAGTTACTTATCAGAGTCTGGGATTCAATCCCAATTGTCTGCACCTGGCACACCCCAGCAGAATGGTGTAGCGGAGCGAAGGAATAAGACTCTTATGGAGATGGTCAGATCGATGATGAGTTATTCTGAGTTACCTATTTCGTTCTGGGGGTATGCACTGGATACGGCAATGTATACTCTGAACTTGGTTCCATCCAAATCAGTACCTTCTACCCCTGTAGAATTGTGGACTGGGCGAAAGCCTAGTCTAAGACATATTCGAATATAGGGGAGTCCAGCACATGTGATGAAGGCTGATGCTGGTAAGTTGGAACCTCGTACAGAAGTGTGCATGTTTGTTGGCTACCCTAAGGGAACGAAAGGTGGTTTGTTTTATAATCCTAGAGATCAGAGGGTGATCGTTAGCATGAACGCCAGATTTCTAGAGGAGGATTATGTAATGAACCACAAGCCCAAGAGTAGGATTGTTCTTGAGGATTTAACAGGGGAAGTCCCGACTTCAGTACCACCGGTACAAGAAGAGACACCATAAGTCACTGCACCGCGTGTCACAGAGCATACACAGGAGGCACCTCGTCGTAGTGGGAGGGTTGTTAAACAACCCGAGAGATTCATGTTTTTGGGAGAGTCTTCGGACTTAGTCCCTGGTGAACATGAACCTGATCCCTGGACATATGACGAGGCAATCCAAGATAGAGATGCGGTATCTTGGCAAAAAGCGATGGATTTAGAGATAGAATCTATGGATTCTAATCAGGTCTGGGAGCTAGTAGAACCACCCGATGGTGTAAAAACCATTGGATGCAAGTGGATCTACAAGAGAAAGAGAGGAGTAGACGGGAAGGTTGAGACCTTCAAAGCTAAGCTTGTTGCGAAAGGGTATACTCAGAAAGAGGGTATCGATTATGAGGAGACCTTTTCGTCGATAGCTATGCTTAAGTCTATCTGGATTCTCTTATCTATAGTTGCTCATATGGATTATGAGATTTGACAGATGGATGTCAAGACAGCTTTCCTTAACGGAAGTCTTGAGGAGAACATCTATATGCGGCAACCAGAGGGATTCATTGTTAAAGGCAAAGAGCATCTTGTATGTAAGCATAATCGATCCATTTATGGATTGAAGCAAGCTTCTAGATCTTGGAACATCCGCTTTGATGAGGTAATCCAGTCATATGGATTTATTCAAAGTCCGGATGAGCCTTGTGTATACAAGAGATGTGTGAGCGTAGTGGTGTTTCTTGTACTATACGTAGATGACATTTTGTTAGTTGGCAACAATATCAAAGTGTTATCAGACGTAAGGGTATGGTTGTCCAAACAGTTTGATATGAAGGACTTGGGAGAAGTGGGACACATCCTTGGGATCAAAGTTATAAGGGATCGTAAGAAAAGGATGTTGTGCTTGTCTCAAGCTTCATACATTGACACTATCCTTGCTCGTTTTAGCATGCAGAACTCCAAGAAAGGTTTTCTACCTTTTAGGCATGGAGTTCCTTTATCTAAAGAGATGTGTCCCAAAACATCAAAGGAGATAGAGGACATGAAGGCAGTTCCTTATGCTTCGGCAGTAGGAAGCCTCATGTATGCTATGATGTGTACGAGACCGGATATCTGCTTTGCCATGGGCATGGTTAGCAGATATCAGAGTAATCCTGGACAGGGACATTGGACTGCGGTAAAGCATATATTGAAGTACCTGAGAAGGACTAGGGATTATATCTTTGGTTTCTGCAGGCGGATCAATTAGTCCTATGGGTTACAGTTAATTTCCAATCGAGATAGGGACAAGTAAGTCTACCTCGGGGTTTGTGTTTACTTTTGGAGGTGGAGCCATAGTATGGAGGAGTGTCAAGCGAAATGCGTGGCGGACTCTACCATGGAAGTGAGTATGTGGCGACCTCTGAGGCGACCAAGGAAGTCTGTATGGCTCAGAACTTCTTGATGGACTTGGATGTGATTCTGGTTTGCCCACTATCACAATTTATTGTGATAATAGTGGTGCGATTGCAAACTCGAAGGAACCACGAGCCCATAAGGCGAGTAAACACATAGCGCAAGTACCACCTTATACGAGAGATAAGCGAGGAGAAGTTCATCGCCAAGATTGCATCGAGAGGATAACTGGCGGATCCATTCACTAAGGCCCTTCCGGTAGCGTTTGATAGGCATGTGGAGGACATGGGGATCGGATGTATGGCGAGTGATGACGGCATAGTCTTTTAGTATAAGTGGGAGATTGTTGGAATGTATACTGAAAGCCTAGCTCTTTTTGTATGAACATTTTATTTTGAAATAAGAATCACATGATCATTGTTTGAACTTTATATATTTATTATATGTGTGAATATTGTCTAATATTTTACATTGTAGATAAAATGGTAATTGGTGTGGCACAGAAGATCATGTTATCAGTCCCTTGTAGAATATAAGTAGAGGCTCACAACCAAGATGAGCTGACAAACCATTGGCATGGTTGTAGTGTAGCTTGGTATTGTTTTGTCTTGAACATAGGAGTTACACTAGTACACTTAGGTGTATCGAGCAGACCATCATAGAGGTGATTCAATTTAGATCCGACTACATAATCAATCGACTTCGGATATTATGTTGTGCATGCTCTTAATCCCGATATAATAACGGACACATGTACTTAGTATTTATTTCTTTAATTTACCAAAGGGTGAGATTTAGATGGATTAAATCAATATGCCCGGTAAGTTGGGAAATAATATTATTTACATGGTGTGTCATTGATTATAGGAGGAAACCGTGTCCTATATATTAGGTTGATGATGTCCCCTTGAGGAGCTCATAAGGTTCATCATGTAAACCCAGCTGGTTGACTTAGTCAACATGATGATAAGGTTGAGTGGTACTACTCGAGGAATTAGATGTTAATTAATTGATGGTCAGTAAATCAATTAATTGACGGACATTCGATATCTTAAACACGGGGAGATGAATGTATAAATAATATATGGAGCCCATATTAATTTATGAGGGTTGGTGAGGTAGTTCAATGATGATCCTCTAGTGGAATGGAACATCATTGATGGATCAAGTTTGTGTGGTTCCGATCCATCGGGTGGCCAAGATCCAACTCCTCCTTATGGTCCCTATCGTAGCCTAATATAATCCTTGTAGTCTAGATCCAAGAATGTAAACAAAACCTAGAACCAACGGTTGGGATTAAATCCCTAGATCCGATGGTTAGATGAAACCCTAGAACCAACGGTTGGGATTAAATCCCTAGATCCGATGGTTAGGATGAAACCCTAGAATCGACGCTGGGATTAAATCCCTAGATCCGACGGTTGGGATAAAACCCTAGATCCGAGATGGGATGAAACCCTAGATCCGACGGTTGGGATGAAATCCTAGATCCGACGGTTGGGATGAAACCCTAGATCCGACGGTTGGGATAAAACCCTAGATCCGACGGTGGAGATTAAATCCCTAGATCCGATGGTGGAGATTAAAGGAGGCTTAAGCCCAATTCTATAAATAGAAGGCTTAAGCTTGGGCGGCAAGGATAATGGAATTGGAGTTAGGGTTTGGCTCTTCTCAAAGTGGGCGGCAACCATCTTCCTTCTCCTTATTGCCGGCGCCCATCTTCCTCCATCAAGACTTGGCCGGCGCCCATCCTCTAGGCCTCTCTCTTATTCCTTGGCCGGCGGTTCTCCTTCCATTGGTGGCCGACGTTCACTCCTCCATACTCTCCAAAGTGGCCGGCGGTTCTCCTTCCATTGGTGGCCGGCGCCTCATCCACTTGTTCCTTGGCCGGCGGTTGCATCAAATTCTCTAATTTGGTGGCCAGTTCTAGAAAGGATAGGTATTTGTTGGTTCTTCTCTTTGTTTGCAGCGGACAAGGAAGGGAAGAACGCGATCTAGAAGGCTTCTACCCGTGGTGGATCTTCGTCCACATGTCGTCCACGAGAAGGATAGGACATACGGTAGAAGATCGTAAGGTATAAAGTTTTATAACTTTATTTTCAGATCTGAGCATGTTCCTTTTAGTGTTGATTATACATATGTGCGTATGTATATATATTGTATAATCATGGACCCCGAAGACAAACACAAAAACCGGCGATCCGTCCGTCGTCTCTTCCGCGGCTAATCAACTAGAAGAGTTGTGTTGCTTGAACAACTAGTTTGTTCAAACGACCACTCAAGTTGTTAGCACGACGACGAATAGGTTGTGCTAAGGAAACTCATCCCATCCGGATTAATTCTTTCATTAGTGAAAATTTTAATCCGGGGACATGGGAGCCAATGAGCCTCCGAAGCAACTCCCTTCAAGTGGTATATCAATCAATGACTATATGTTAATGATGAGCAAGCAACCTAGAATCTAAGGGTTCAACAAATATAGTACCAAAGTAATTCTAGCATTAACATAAAGGGTAACTACAATATAACAAAAGTAAATCGCATAACCAATATAACCATGCACTAAATTTTAAAGAGATCACAGAGCCACCCACCTGATCTGTAGACCATGTTAACTGTCTTTCAATCCGAAGATGCTTCAGCTCTCAACACTGTCATAATTAATCTATTCTACACCTCCATTATTACTGTTTTGCTTCAGTATAATTCCAACTATTATTCTCTTCGTGGTATCATTGTATCGGAGCATGATCTGACCATTCATTCCATCATATTTTCTCAATGGAGGATCAACTACCAAACCCCGGCAAAAAGGAGGCATGTTAGATGGTTCATGGAAAACTCATAGACTAGAAACTGTCATATCCCTTGCACGATAGATACAACAGAGAAAATCACACCACAGAGAATCAAACATCCTCAGTGTCGAATCCATTCAATAAGGAACAAATGGAGTTGCCGCAGATAAAAGCCCCAAGAGTCTGTGAAGAGTACATTGAACCTAAGAGGTACTGCTCCTTAAGGATTGACTCCTCTATTTGCGCTGGAACAACTTCACCAACAAATCTTTGGAACCGAGAAGGCCTTTCCCAAAATTGAATCTTCTGCATGATTCCTTCGAGTTTGTTCCTGACGACGACAGAATTTGACCGGACAAGGTGGCCGGTGCGGCGCGCGGAGACGGGGGGAAGAAGGCAGCATTGGCCGTGAGTTGGCAGGTGTCGCGTGCGGAGTGGCTACGTTAGCCGAGCTCACGGTGAGGTCGAGCTCGTGACGATCGGGCACAGCGACAATGCGGTTGTCACCCATGGTGATAGTGAGCTGGACAAGGGGAAAAGGAGGCGGCGATGTCGGTGTTGCTGCGGACGCGAGAGAGGGGCGGCAGCACTCCCCGTTGGATGACGATGGCCAAGGGAGTCGTGTGGGTTAGGACAACGCATGCAATGACTGAAGGCGATTACGTGCGTGCGATGGCGGCGAAGCAGGAGCAGCGGCGGTGCGTTGGCGTGGGCGGTGCGTGGAGGCTGCTGTGGTGCGGTGATGCGACGAACGCACAGAAGAGGGATTAAATCCCTAATTCCAAACCTAGACTTTTATTAAAATCCTAACCTAGGCTTAAGTTTATATAATCTTAGATTAATTGACTTAATCAATATTTTAGATAAAATAATTAGACTTAACCAAATCTAATAAAATTTTATCCCAAAATTTTTAATAAATATTTAATAACTAAATTCCGCTTTTGAAATAATCAACTTTATTATTGGATAAAGCCAATTAGACTTAGTCCAATCTGATAAAAGTTTATCCCAAATTTATCCACTAAAATACTAGTAAATAACTATTTTCCATTTAATAAAATAAATTTATTTTATTTATCTCATTTTTAAATTATATTATATTATTTTAATTTTTTATTTAATTTGTTTTTTTCTCGATATATTACATTCTCCCCCACTATTAAAAATTTGATCCCCAAATTTCCTACTCGATATACCCTAATGAAGATATCCTATCTACATGTCATTCTTTTACTCTAAACAGTTACTTCATTAGAATCTTGTTACCATCCAACTTTAATCCAGCAGATGACCTTACTTCATCTCAACATTCTTCGCCTTGGAATATAATCTGGAACTTCAACTATATCCTTCACAACATAAATAAATTGAGTACATACTCCCATATTAACAAAATATGGAAGTCATTATGTACTTCTATGGTTAGATAATCCTAAGCATTTCAATTGTCAGATCGTAAGCTTCTCTGTGGGTTATGAGTCCACCATGCTTCCGTTGCTTAACTCTGATCCATATCCCAATCGATTACTAGTCTCCTTATCTTCGATAAGTGTGAGATTCAGTGCCTTTATACTGAGTTTTTGTATGTCGGGTCTCATACTCTACGTTACTGATAGTTTAATCTCAAGTCAAGGTATGACTATCGAAATCCAAGGGTTACTCCTTTACTTCGTAACGAGACGTTAAAGTCTTCCTTGATAGTGCTATTTGTAGGAGATTTGAGGCCGCTAGAGGGGGGGTGAATAGCGTGTGACCGTACAATGATGGAATTCGTTCGCGTTGCTTGTCTACAATCTTGTTAGTACGCAGCGGAATAAACAAATACAAACACAAGATACAATCACAACACACACGATATAACGTGGTTCGGAACCGAAACGATTCATACTCCACGGATTGGGTTCGTACGAACCCTAGCGATGTCACAAACACCACTAAGCAATAAAAACTCCTTCTCGACAATAAGTCGGAGGTAGAGAAACCTCGTACAATGAATTACAATAAGTAATACAAAGTAAACAAGCAAATACAAGTGAAAATGTAAAGAACACTTTACAAACTAGGGTTTTGAGCGCTTGCTTGTCGGTTGCTTAGATGAGCTTGAAGGGCCCTGAAATGCACCTGCAAATCGCCTTCGAATCGCCTCACCAAAGCTCCCAAAGAACTGATAATGAAATCCTCCATGAGCTCCCCTTTTTATCTTGCGTCGGGCTGGATTTCCGCCTGACAGTCGACTGTCATAAGTCCCCAGTCGACTGCCAACACTGTAGCTGTGAGACAATGACTCAATCCACGTTGGACAAGTTCCAACGGGACTCTTGGCAGTCGACTGCCAACATTGGCGATCATCAATGGGCCGGCCAGTTGGCTACGGAGCATTCTGTTTCAACTCAATCGCGATCAATGCCATCCCTTGGCAGTCGACTCACGGCAGTCGAAACGGCCATAATGCCAGTCAACTGTCAACCTCAAAAATGAGGTTTTAACCCAAGTATAATTCTCCCATACTTGCTAGACCACCCTTATCCTAGACTTAAGCCTTCTAGTCACCTCTATCAGCCTTACGCCTCTTGGATCCCTCCAAGTCATCCATGACTTATTCATCTATCGCGTTAGCCTTCAGGTGCTTCCATCGGCTATGTCATGCTAACGGTGTCTACACCGCCAAGGCACATTGGACTTATGCCGCCAAGACTCCGCTTGGACTTTACGCCGCCAATATCAAACCCCTTGGACTTCTCAAATGCCAAGACTCAAGCTTGGACTTTCCCTTGCCAACCCATGTTGGACTTTCCATGCCAAGACCCATGCTTGGACTTTCCATGCCAAGACATGTTGGACTTTCCATGCCAAGCCCCATGCTTGGACTTTTCTTGTGCCAAGTACTCAAGACTTGGACTTTCCCAAATGTCAAGTGTCCCACTTAGGCTTTCCATGCCAAGTACCCATGACTTGGACTTTACCTTGCCAAGACTCATGCTTGGACTTTCCCACAATCACATGGTCAATCCCTAGTCAACCATCAAAGCCTCCCTCGAGTCAAACTCGAGTCTGGTCAATTATAACCTGGGTCAATTGCTCCAACAATCTCTCCAACATATTAACCGACATCAATGTCAAACATACTATGTCAAACATCAAAACATCACTCGAGTTAAACTCGAGTCTGGTCAATCGTGACCTGGGCCGATTGCACCAACACTATTATCACTAATCTACAAGGTCGAGGTATCAGAATTCTACTAATTTTTCCTAAGAATTATCGAAATATAAAGGAATGTGAACTATCAGTATATCAACTAGAATAGGAAAAACCAACACGATACCTCATATACCAAACCCATCGGCTCACTGAGTCATCTCAATCGGTAAGACTCGACCTAGTGCCTCTCGATAGGTATCAATGGAGGATTCGGACATCCTAGTTCGAATGTAGGCTACAAGACCATAGACAACTTGGAGCATACGATCATAGTCCTGAGCTCCTTAATAGGGAAAAATTTTACAAGTCGATTAAATTTCTCCAATATAATCCATGATGCTCTGATCACCTTGCTTACAATTTGAAAACTTCCGACGACAACTTATACGGAAGGAGGCAGGAAAATACTGTCTCCCCAAGGCCTCTCGGAATAGTCTCCCAGTGATACTCTGCTCCCCAAAATCATCCGCTGCATTTTCCACCATGTGATGGTTTGACCTCGTAAGTGATACAAAACAAGCTCCACCTTCTCTACATCTATGTGAGTTATGTATCCAAATGAATCTTCTACATTGTCCATCCACACATGAGCAATCCATGGACCGGTATCCCCTAAAATAAGGTAAAACAATCCTTCATCGTCTTGGTTAGTGTGGGTATACACACCTTATCTATGACCAAATCACTAGTGGTATGAACTGATACTCTCTGAGGGGTTGCTCTTTTGACTTCCAAATGGGTGGCTAGTGGGTCTAACCCTAGCTTCCAAATTCGACATCAGTCGTCACCTCTAAAGAGTCTACATTTTCAACCACGAGGGTAGGTCCCGCAACATCAATAGATCACTTTCGAGGTCAACCTGGTCCACGACCATGAGTAGGGGCAATTTCACTAGGTAGCATTTTCTACTATGAGCAAGTATCTCACAAGAACATAATGACAACTTCCTATTACATAAGGAAAGTAGAGTAACCACTAAAGGCAATACTTTTCCTATAGCTTAGATATGTCCTTCCGCTTGTCTGGTCCCAAAACACGAGAACTCCAAAACAAAGAGCAAGAAAATCTCAAAACACAAAAACCACAAATCGAAATCGTAAACTTAGGCTTTAATACCAATAAAATTGTCACGCCCCAGGGGCATATTCGTCATCCAAATGATGGAGGAGCCCCTTAGTGACAATATTTCAAAATACATCGCTAGAACCAAATCAGGTAAAAACTTTGAAATAATATAGAAATACAATTATTTTATTGATCGCATGCATGCACGACTAAAATATATATATCAATTAAAAGTAAATTAGTTTCATGACACCAAATCCAATTGCGACAAAATCCAAATATGTAAACAAAATGCGACAATAATAAAGAAAGACAAATTGACATCTTGACGATGCAATGGGACCAGCACGACAAGGGACTCTCTGAGCGACGCGAAGGTAAGCCAACTGGACTCGTCCTCTATCGGCTAACCTGGAGGATAAGAGAAGAGGGGGGTGAGTACAACCACTCAGTGGGTGGATAGAAAATAGTGCATAATCATAATAGATATAATGGAAGTCAAAGAAAACAAACTAGAGTAACTCAAACCTCAGAGTACCAATATCGATCCGCTACAAACCTGGTCAACAATATAATAAATGCATCTGCAACATATACAACCAACTACAATCTACAAGCAATACATATCATGATACCGCGACAAAGCCTCATGGCTCTCGAGGTAATACAAAGGACATTATCTACGGGCAACAACATGCTACCACACTGGGACTCGTGGACAGATAGGCAATATACAGATCACTATCTACACGCAACCGCATGCTACCACGACTGAGACTCATGGGTAGACAGGCAATAAAAGACTCAATGTCTGCAGGCAATGACATGCTACCACGACCGGGTCTCATGGGCAGACAGAGTATATATCTATCTAACTATGGACTGCACGTAATAGTATGCTACCACGATCAGGTCTCGTGGACAGTCAAGATGTAAGGTAGCTATCTAGCTACAAACAATACACGAATCCAACTATCATTAACTCCGAACGAGTAGTCTAAGAGTATAACTCCACGGTAGATTCTCTCAACCACGAATGGGAGACATGATCGACCATAGGTATACAAATGCAATCATAGTTCAAAAGTAGGGAACCTCTATTGCACACCCTCTCAACCATGAATGGGAGACATAGCTAGCAGCCGAGATAGAAGAAAAGTTATAAATCCTCTACTACAGACTCTCTCAACTATGAATGAGAGACATAGCTGGCAGCCGAGATAGGAGAAAAGTTATAAATCCTCTACTGCAGACCCTCTCAACCACGAATGAGAGACATAGTTGGCAGCCGAGATAGGAGAAAAGTTATATATCCTCTAACGATTAATCTCATCTTAATTATACTATTTCACTAGTCCAATCAAGATACCAATCCAACAAATAATAGGTGAGCATCTACCAGCAATATCTATCAATTTATATCTCAACAATAAATAGACACATATAACAGGAATATCAATCAATGACTACATGCTAATGATGAACAAACAACCTAGAATCTAAGGGTTCAACACATATAGTACCAAAGCAATTCTAGCAATAACGTAAAGGGTAACTACAATATAACATAAGTAAACCATATAACTAATATAACCATGCACTAAATTCTAAAGAGATCACAGAGTCACCCACCTGATATGTAGATTGTGTTAACTGTCTTTTAATCTGAATATGCTTCAGCTCTCAACTCTGTCATAATTAATCTATTCTGCACCTCCATTATTACTGTTTTGCTTCAGTATAATTCCAACTATTATTCTCTTCATGGTATCATTATATCGGAGCATGATTTGACCATTCATTCCATCATATTTTCTCAATGGAGGATCAACTACCAAACCCCGGTACAAAGGAGGCCTGCTAGATGGTTCATGGAAAACTCATAGACTAGAAATTGTCATATCCCTTGCACGATAGATACAACAGAGAAAATCACACCACAGAGAATCAAACATTCTCAATGCTGAATCCATTCAACAAGGAACAAATGGAGTTGCCGTAGATAAAAGCCCTAAGAGTCTGTGAAGAGTACATTGAACCTAAGAGGTACTGCTCCTTAAGGATTGACTCCTCTGTTTGCGCTACAACAACTTCACCAACAAATCTTTGGAACCGAGAAGGCCTTTCCCAAAATTTGATCTTCTGCACGATTCCTTCAAGTTTGTTTCTGACGACGATGAGATTTGGTGATCGACAAGGTGGCGGTGCGGTGGCGTGGAGGAGACGGCATGGGAAGAAGGCGGCGTTGGCGCGAGTCGGCGCCACGTGGGGCGGCTGCGTTAGTGAGGCTCATGGCGAGGCTGAGCTCATGATGATCGGGCACAGTGATGACGTGGTTGTCACCTGAGGTGATGGCGAGCTGGACAAGGAGAAAAGGAGGCAGCGATGTCGGTGTCACTGCGGACGCGAGAGAGGGGCGGCGACACTCATTGGATGACGATGACCAAGGGAGTCGCGCGAGTTAGGACGGCGCGTGCAACAACTGAAGGTGATGGCGTGCGTGCGATGGTGGCGAAGCGGGAGCAGCGGCGACACGTCGGCGTGGGCGGTGAGTGGAGGCTGCTGCGGTGCGGTGATGCGATGAACGAGCGGAAGAGGGATTAAATCCCTAATTCCAAACCTAGACTTTTATTGAAATCCTAACCTAGGCTTTAGTTTATATAATCTTAGATTAATTGATTTAATCAATATTTTAGATAAAATAATTAGACTTAGCCAAATCTAATAAAATTTTATCCCGAAATTTCTAATAAATATTTAATAACTAAATTCCGCTTTTAACTTTATTATTGGATAAAGCTAATTAGACTTAGTCCAATCTGATAAAAGTTTATCCTGAATTTATCCACTAAAATACTAGTAAATAACTAATTTCCATTTAATAAAATAAATTTATTTTATTTATCTCGTTTTTAAATTATATTATTATTTTATATTATTTTAATTTTTTATTTAATTTGTTTTTTTCTCGATATGTTACTTACACACTATTTTATTATTTATAATGATGCTTGTTTAGGCCCAGGAAACGGGGACTAAGCCATTATTCATAGACACTTTCATTCGTACATTTAAAAAAAAAAACAAGACGCAGAGTAGGGAGAGAGCTAGAATAATGAAGTTTTATAATTTCAAATATTTAAAGTCTTTTGTTATTGTTAATTTTGTAATTCAGGATATCAAACTTACATGAACGAAGCCCTATTTATAGATAAGATTAGGACTTATTCAAAAGAATAAATCAAACCCTATCCTAGGAATAAATCAAAACTCTATCCTAAGAAATAATTATTCCTAATGATATTTAGGGATAACAATTATCCCTAATCATATCTACAATATTCTAACACTCCCCCTCAAGCTGAAGAATATAAATTATATGCACCCAGCTTGTTACATATGTAGTCAATTCGGGGACCTCTCAGTGACTTAGTAAATATATCTGCTAGTTGATCATGTGAGTTAACAAAACTAGTAGATATTTCTCCAGATATAACTTTTTCTCTGACAAAGTGACAGTCGACTTCTATATGCTTTGTCCTCTCATGAAAAACTGGATTTGAAGCAATATGCATGGCGGCTTGGTTATCACATATAAGTGACATTTGTGTAACGTCTCCAAATTTTAGCTCCTGAAGCAACTGTTTGAGCCATATAAGTTCTTGACTGGCTAAGGCCATAGCTCGATACTCTGCCTCTGCACTGGATCTTGCCACAACATTCTGCTTTTTGCTTTTCCAAGAAACAAGGTTATCTCCGACAAATATACAAAAACCAGAAGTAGATCTCCTGTCAATGGGAGATCCTGCCCAGTCTGCATCAGAATATCCTATAACTCGAGTATGTCCTTTGTCTTCATACAAAAGACCCTTTCCTGGAGCGCCTCTGATATATCGAACAATGCGAATCACAGCATCCCAATGTTCTTTACACGGTGAGTTGAGAAACTGACTTACTACACTTACTGCAAATGAGATATCTGGACGAGTAACAGTAAGGTAACTTAGTCTTCCTACTAATCGCCTGTATCGTTCAGGATCTAGTAGAGGCTCCCGATTCGGTAGGAGCTTGACATTAGGATCCAGGGTTGTCAAGCCTTTGAGTTTAACATTCTGCTTTCTTCTAGAATATCCATTGCATACTTCCTTTGAGATATAATGTCGACTGCATTTACTTCTATTCCCAAGAAGTATTTAAGTCTGCCGAGATCCTTTGTCTGGAAATGTTTGAAAAGATGTTGTTTCACCTGTGAGATCCCGAGATGATCACTACCTGTGATGACAATATCATCAACATAAACCACTAGGTAGATGCACCCAGCCGATGAGTGACGATAAAAGACAGAATGGTCAGCCTCGCTCCGAGTCATGCCGAACTGTTGAATTACAATACTAAATCTACCGAACCATGCTCTGGGTGACTGCTTGAGACCATATAAAGATTTTCGCAAGCGACACACAAGACCAGAAGACTCCCCCTGAGCAACAAAACACGGAGGTTGCTCCATGTAGACTTCTTCGAGCAGGTCACCATGTAAGAATGCATTCTTGATATCTAACTGATAAAGAGACCAGTGTTGAATCGCAGCAATGGACATGAGTAAGCGTATAGAGGACATCTTGGCAACAGGAGAAAACGTGTCCCCATAATCTAATCCGAAGATCTGAGTATAACCTTTAGCAACGAGACGAGCCTTAAGCCGATCAATGCTCCGGCCCGGACCAACCTTCATCAGTATATACCATCGACAACCAACAATCGACTTTTCCCGTGGTAGAGGAACAAGATCCCAAGTCCCACAACTCAGAAGCACTCATTTAAATCTAACATAGCCTTTGTTTCCATCTGGATGGGTAAATGCATCTCTGCGCTGGAAGAGAAAGCAGTATTTACAAAGAGGAAAGACAAGAATAATAGGAAGGAGATAGACGATGGTAACTCAAAGAAACATAATGTGGAGAAGGATTACGAGTGGAACGTATACCTTTTCGAAGGGCAATGGGAATATCAGATTCAGAATACTGGACCGGAGGAGGGAGCGGAGGATCTGGCTCCAGAGATGATTCCATGGCAGAGTCAGCGTTGGCCGGCAGCAAAGCAGAACGAGGACGACGCTGATAAACCTGTAACGGAGGAGGAATTGGGGCTGGGGGTGATAGAGAAACTTCCGGAGGATCAAAGACTGATACAGGCATAGAAGGATTAAACTCAGATGATGACTCTAAAGACCCAAAGAAAGGAACTGAATCAAAGAACGTGACATCGGCAGAGATGAAATACCGACGGAGAGTAGGGGAATAACACTTATACCCTTTCTGAGACCGTGGGTACCCAAGAAAAACACATTTATGCGACCGAGGAGAGAGTTTATCAATGCCAGGATCAAGAGCATGAGCAAAGCATGTAGAACCAAAAACCCTAGGTGGTAAAGGATGAAGGGACTGTTTCGGATAAAGTACATGATGAGGTATTTGACCCTGTAAAGTAGAGGAAGGCATGCGATTGATGAGATAACATGCAGTAAGTACGGCATCACCCCAAAAACGAAGAGGAACGTGAGAGTGGAGGAGAAGAGTCCGGGTGGTCTCGAGAAGATGGCGATTCTTGCGTTCTGCGACTCCATTCTGTTGGGGGGTATGAGGACAAGACTTCCGATGTAATATGCCGTGAGATGCCAAAAAGGTTTGAAACGGAGTAGATAGATATTCACGTGCATTATCACTCTGCAAGGATCGAAGAGGGATACCAAATTGTGTTTTGACTTCATTAAAAAAAGATTGAAAAATAGAAAACAATTCAGAGCGATCTTTCATCAGATATAACCAAGTACAACGGGAAAAATCGTCTACAAAAGTAACAAAATATCGTGACCCCAATGTAGAGGTAACACGACTCGGACCCCAGATATCAGAATGAACTAAAGCAAAGGGAGACGTAGCCCGACTTATAATGCGAGGAGAAAATGAACTACGTATATGCTTGCCTAACTGGCATGACTCACAAGATAAAGACTCTAAGTGAGACAGACTAGGATGTAATTGTTTTAACTTATCAAGACCAGGATGTCCCAACTGAGCATGGATAACAAGTGGAGATGCTGCCGCCGCACCGACAAGAGAGTTTTGGTGAAGTTGATATAGACCATGAGATTCACATCCGGAGCCAATCATCCTCCCCGTACTCCGGTCCTGCAATGAAACAGAAGATTTAGTGAATGAGATGACACAATCAAGAGACCGAGTGAGCTGGCTTATTGATAATAAATTAAAGGGAGCTCCGGGAACATAAAGAACATTCTGAATGGGAAGAGATGGAGAAGAATGAACAATACCAACACCTTGGGACTGAGTCTGAGAACCATTTGCCATAGTGACAAATGGTAAATAACCAGAAGTAGAAAGTGAGGAAAAAAGAGATCTATTACCAGTGATATGATCGGTGGCCCCAGAGTCAAGTACCCAAGGACCCGAAGAACGAGATATGCCAGCAAAGGAATTACCAGCTTGTGTAACGGCAGCAAGGGAATTAGACTCCTGTCGACCCTCATACCACTTCAGAAAGTCATCATAGGAAGGCGGTGGAGTCGAGCCGTATCGACCGAGGCTGGAGTCGAGCCGATGTCGATCGCGAATCGAAGCCAAGACGCAGCTACGAAGCGATCTGAGCAGTACGAGGAGGTCGACCATGGAGACTCCAACATTTATCAATCGTGTGTCCTGGTCGGTGACAATGATTACACCAAGGACGTCCTTTGCCATTCTTACGCGGTTTGTTGTTATTTTCAGAGACCAATGCTGAAGAGTCAACTGGAACGGAGGATGGTACTGTCAAGACTTTGGTAGGGACACGAAGGAGAGTCGCCCAGGTAGAGTCCATGGTTGCTTCTATGGGGCTGCCCAGGATCTGATCACGAACATGAGAGTAATCGTAACCGTATAATGCCAAAGACATAAAAAATTTCTTCCGATTTTCAAGCTCTGCAATAGGAGTGGCTGCAGGTGGGATCAGGTCATTGAACTCACACAGAAGGCTAGAGACTGATCCCAAATAAGTTGGCGTAGACTCCTTGATCGTGACGGGCATTAAGAATGGTCATGAGGTCATCAAACTTGATAAGTCGTAGAAGTGTTTGTAAAAAGTTGTTGAGCTTGTATCGAACATCCTTGCGAGTCTTATGAGTTCGAATACATCCCGAAGAGATGGATGGATGGTGGCTCGGATAATGCAACCTGTTTTCATCGACTTTTCTCCATGTGGACGATCGACCACTTGAATATCTTCTTGATTTGTGTAAGATGTTTTTCATAACCCCGTCCAACAAGCCAAAGCTCTATAAGAGGCCCAGAGGAGTAGTTCTTACCATCCAAGAACTCGGGAGCGAGGCGGTGCCGTGTAAAGATCGGAAACTCCGGCTTTGAAGTGTTGAGGGTAGCCATGATGAATGCAGGCTGGATGATCCTTTACTGTCGTGACAAAGGATTGCGACGGCAGGAAGATCCCGACCGGAGGAGCCCAGCTAAAGGTATCGCACGTGTTGGAGTCGGGGCCCCGATCAGAGGATAGTTAAGGATGGGCGGGAAGTTTGGTTGCGCGACCAAAAGGACTCGCCGACGCATAAGGAGGCCGGCGGGCGAACCTCGAAGAGCCGTCTGGAGTCGCCGTCGCGTCGATCTCGCGCTCGGCGAGCGGATCGTCGTCGCCGCCGGAGTCAGCAGGAGATGCGCGTGAGGTTAGCGGAATGGCGTAAGCGCCGCGGCGAAGGCAGCCGCGGCGGCGCGGAGGCGAGGAAGAAAGGCTCGCCTTTTTCCTTCGCCGCTCGTTGCTGCTGCTGCTGAACGAACGGAGAAGAAGACGGAGAAAGGCGAGGGAGCTGGCGCTGGAGGCCGCTGGCGCTCGCGCGATCGATGGACTGTCGAGCGTGAATCCACTGCCGCCCTGACGTCGCCGCTGCGTCGCTCGCGAGGAGGAAGAAGCGCCCGCCGTCCGCGAGGTGTAGCGAAGCCGAAAGAGAAGAACGCTAGGGCTCTGATACCATGTTAATTTTGTAATTCAGGATATCAAACTTACATGAACGAAGCCCTATTTATAGATAAGATTAGGACTTATTCAAAAGAATAAATCAAACCCTATCCTAGGAATAAATCAAAACTCTATCCTAAGAAATAATTATTCCTAATGATATTTAGGGATAACAATTATCCCTAATCATATCTACAATATTCTAACAGTTATTATTTAACTTTTTTTTAAACAGGAGGAATACAATAAACTTGCATAAATAAATTTAGGTGTAAGTGATGATGCAGTCGAATCTGATCCTTTTGTTGGCAATATGAATCTATGGCTCGAAGCAACTGGAGGGGCAAAAGATTGAAGAATAATTAGACTTGGTTCTTTGAGCCGAACCTATAAAGTCCCTCATGCTTCTTCTTTATCCTCACCAATAGTAAAAGTATAAATAAATCAATTGACCGAAGAGGTTAACCATTTAAAGGAGTTACTAGCGCAAAAAAAAAAATGAATCGAGATAAACAGATCAGGAAGTAAAGGAATTAAATGAACAGATGAACGAATTTCAGAGGCAACAAATGTTAATCATGCAACATCTTCAATTATCCTCTAGTTCAAGTCAACTTGCTCATTCTCGATCTCATCCTCCTACTAATGTCTGTAATAATGACGATGAAGATGTATTTTTTGATGATTGATGGTGATGATGATAGTTACATTTGAATTGTTATATTTAAATATTACCTTACTTGTCACATTCGATATCCTTGTATTATAAGTTACGTTTATGTTTGTTATATATATTGACTTGGTATTGAATTATTTTCATTGATTAGATGATTATGAAGTTTGATATGTGAATTAGTTTATATTGTTAGATGTATTTGTTGTAAAATAGGTAAAAATAGTAGGATTTAGCATGATTTTTTTTATATTTCGCTAGATTAGCGACGAAAATAAGTTTCGTCGTAGATTTTCAACGAAAAAGCATTTTTCATCGCAGACTTGGCAACAAAAAAAAATTTCGTTGTAAAAATTAGAGCATCGTAAATTAAAATTGATTATCAGTTGACTGTCAAAATATAACAGTTGACTGATGGTGGAAAATTTGCAACTAAATAATTTTTTTATCCCAGAATTTGCATCGAAAACATTTTTCATCGCAAATTTTCCATTATCAGTCGATTGCTAATACCGTATCACTTCACAGAACCTTTTTTAGTCGATCACTGATCGCTTTAGGGTCACCGATCAAGAAATACAACGATCGATTGCTATCCAGAATCTTTTTTAGCTGATTGCTCAATCGATTGATATCCATATGCAGTCGACTGAGGTTCATTGTTATTTTTATTACTAATTTGCAATTAATTTTGTAATGGAAATTTTATTTGTCATAATTTTTACGATAAATTTTTATTTTTCATTATAAAATTTTACGGCGAATTATTTACAATGAAAATTATTTCGTTGTAAAAAAATATTTACAATGAATTTTTATTCAAAATTTATTGTAAAATTCGTCGCAAAAATGTAACTTTTTTTTTTTTTTTTTTTTTTAGTGAATGGAGATGCTCTCTTATGTTATAGAGATTATAGAAAGAAAAATGAGAGAGAGAAGAGAAGATGGAGGAAGGAGCAAGGGGAGAGGGAAAATTTTTATAAATTTTATAAAAAGTACAATTTAGACTAAGGATATTTTTTTCAGGAAAAAAATTAAAATTTATTTAATAATTGATAGGATGTAAATAGCTCATTCCTTTCGCAAAATCGGTCTTCTAAGATCAAAAACATCAGAAGCACCAAGTTTCGGCCGCAGACCGTCCATCGTACTTTTGCACGGCACTGCTGACTAGAGCCATCTAATGACCGGTTTAGGGTTCGCTATATATTGCCAGATTCCATTTCGTCCTCGTCTCACTCGATCATCTCATCCCTGCCTTCCCTACCTATCTAGCTTGGGGAGCGAAATCGAGCTTAAAACAGTAAAACGACGCATCTTTGGCCACGAAAACCCCCCTAGATAAGCCCATAGAACAGGTTATCGCTAGCCCTCGTGATGCCTCCCAAAGCTGCAAAATCGAAGGATGTTGCTACGGAGCGGCCGATTCTTGGGCGCTTCTCGTCGCACTTAAAGATTGGAATTGTAAGCTTCGGAACTTTCTAGTTCGAATTTATGCATAGCGTCTTTGTTGCTCTGTTGTTGGATCTCGTTCGTATTTCAGAATTGGTTTCCTCGCTTCTGTAGGAAAAGGAGATTAAAGTGTTGTTTGTTATACAGCTGTATATATTGCGTGGGTTGTCTGTTTAAACTAACTTTTTAAAATTAAATTTCTTGTTTAGATTTCATTTATTTGCCATTAATCGAATCTCTCTGTGTAGCTTAAAAACATATGTGGCTGACTAATTTGTCCGTTTGACTCTTTTGGATTGATTGTTATTTTATTTAAACAATATAAGCTTCTTCATTTTATGTTCTGATTTTCACGTGTTGGCCTGGCTGAATAATGAAGGCACCTTAGAGTTGTATAATGTGATAACGCAATTCAGCCTATTTTAATTTGCAGGTTGGATTACCAAACGTTGGCAAGTCAACCCTGTTCAACACACTTACGAAATTGTCAATACCTGCTGAGAACTTTCCTTTCTGCACCATAGAACCTAATGAAGCAAGAGTCAATGTTCCTGATGATCGGTTTGATTGGCTCTGCCAATTATACAAGCCGAAGAGTGAGGTGTGTATTTTCTTGTATTGTAATTGCTGTCGAAAATCTTTCCTTGTCTAAACCTCAGATATTATTAACCACTTTGATTATAGCAAGCTTAATTGAATAATTTTACCACAGAATGTAATTATTTTGTTTCTTTAGTTGCTGTACTTTGAATAATATTCTGAAACTTATCAAATGCTGATTGAGAATTTCAGAGTAGTAGGAACCAATGACTATTTTGTGTTAATTGTTTTAATGCAATAAGTTACAACAGTCAGATGATCAAGTTGGAGTAACATGGAGCATTCTTGTATGCTTCTAAGCAATAGGCATTGCCACTAATCAATATAATAATATTCATGAAAGTGAATTTTATTTACATTTTGTCTAGCCAAAGTTCCCAGACTTCCTTAATTATATTATATATATATTTCCATTAATGCACAAAGGTATTCCTGCTGTCTATGTGAAATATGAAAATCCATCACTACAAACACTTCAATCACACTCAATAATGACACCTCCCCTGTCTGTTACACAAAAGCAGGAGGTTAACATCGGAACTGACAAATTAGAACATGATTAGTGGTTGCAGGAAAATGTTATCCGGTAGATCTAGAATTATATATGAATGTAGATTATAGATTTTGTTAATTTTTGTTGTTAAACTTTTCCTTTATCATAATCATAATGAAATGAATGAGTTCCCTTCATACAGGAAACAAGGAAATCATAGCAATCAATATATTCTGGAAACTGACGTGTATATCCTGATTAATATGATGATTTTATGCTGTATCTTCCTTAGTTTAAGAAAAGATCAATTTCAGGTCTCAATTGGAGCAGCCTGTAGTTTCATCAGTGTTGGAATTTGGGATAACATTATTGCTTCTCTTGTTGGAAGAGAAAAACATCCTTAATGAACATTGTGATGTTTTCCCTGTAGTTTGAGTTTGATATTGTGTTACTTTTAGGTGATTGTTTGGTATAGAATAAAAATCTCCTTAGGATGTGACAAAATCTTTTTAAATAGAGCTTCTCTGAAGTCATACTTTCCAGACTGATGATCGAATTTTCTCCTCTCTCTTTTAGAGACATAACAAGTCTACTGAATTGTTTTGTGTTCCCT
The DNA here is from genome assembly GCA_025175895.1 of Wurfbainia villosa. Taxonomy (NCBI): domain Eukaryota; kingdom Viridiplantae; phylum Streptophyta; class Magnoliopsida; order Zingiberales; family Zingiberaceae; genus Wurfbainia; species Wurfbainia villosa. Next base: position 25,403,575 of record CM046000.1, on the reverse strand, counting down.
GTGCAGGTGTCAGCTTTTCTAGAGATACACGACATAGCTGGACTAGTGAGAGGGGCTCATGAGGGACAGGGTTTAGGAAATAGCTTCCTGTCTCATATTCGTGCAGTCGATGGAATTTTTCATGTTTTAAGTGAGTTTTTACCATTTTATTTACTTTTTCTTTTGGAAATGGGCATTGTGATTGAAATTATTATCTTTCTGGATCCTAGATTCATTCAGTTCTAAAAATGTTCCTGTTATGAAATGTAGAAGTTAACTCATTTATTGATATTTGTATTGGTTCTATTAGATCACTTGGCTTAAAAATTTTCATTTGCAAACAAACCTTTTGGCTTGATTTGTGAAACATATTGTGTTTTTTTTTATGACAGTTCAGTAGGGCTACCAGATGTTCTAAGAAGTTTAGGATGCACATATTTATTGGACTACATCAAGACTAGTGTGTGGTTGTGTGTTCTTATATTTGGAGGATATTGTTCAGTTTCGGATATTCATTAGTGTTAATCTTCCATCTTTTTGGTGTCTTGGATATGATATTTGAAAAATTCTTATATTTGCTCATTATAGAATTGTAGCTTTCATGTTTGCATTAGTTTCTCAAAGTTTCTTTCACCTTTTCAAGGAGCATTTGAAGATCCAGACATAATTCATGTTGATGATTCTGTGGATCCTGTTAGGGATTTGGAGATCATAGGTGAAGAACTACGACTTAAGGTACTGTTATCATTCCCCATAATGATTTCTATTTGCTGGTGGGCCAATCAACTAATACCTACTACCATCTATCTTTATTTCACTATTTAATGTGTTTAAGTGCTGTCATGTTGTTGGAATGGTGGGTTTGATGATGCAGTTCTAATTTTTTTTAGCTCATTCTTTTTGATAAGAGTGGTGAACCAGATCTGGTTTCTTGTTATGTGGCTACTTATTGAATGAATTGATCTGTCATCCTTGATATTATTTAATAAACTTTTGATTGTCACATGGTGAGTGAATGAGACTACTATCCATGTCCATTTCTATTCTAAGAATCAAAAGAATATTGAAGTGATGAACATGTACACTATTCTTTGAGTTATGATTCTAGTTGCAAGTATGATGTGCTTTGTTTTTTTTTACATTGTCTATCATGAATTAATGTATCTTTAGTCAAAGTCAAAGAAATTCAGTGTTAGCTCTTGATGGTACATCAAGCATATTTTGTTGGATGCTTTATCTCCTGGACGTTGAAATGTCATAGCATCAATTCAAACAACTAAGAAAGCCATTGCCATTTGAGGCAATTCACCAGTTTCCCTTATGTATGCACATGAAACATTAATTTTTTTTAAAGATTATGAGAATGTGAATTTATGAACGAGGATAACTCTTAAAATAGTTTTGTGTGTTATGAATTTGTTAGAATTTTAATTATTTTGGATTTACTATTCAACAAGAAGGGATATTGATGAAGAAAATCGTTGACAGGGTATATCGTAGGTGGTCTAAATGGAGAGATGTTGTTGAGACCTTGTGTTCATCGTGTGCCCCTTTGGCTAAGAGGAAAATTTTATAAGATTATGAAACGAATTGCATTTTTTATGGATTAGAGGTTCAAGGGCAGCCTCGTGTAAGAAGCTCCAACGAATGCAGGGTCTCGACGAAGGGTCTATTGTATGCAGTCTTACTTTGCTTTGCAAGAGGATGTTTCCGTGGGATTAGAGGTTCAAACTATTAAAAAATAACACATACAACAATAATAACTAATCTTTTATCCCACTAAGTAGGGTTGACTATGTAGATTCTCTTAAAATATTAGGCTCTATCCTCCATTATAGTCATTATATTTGATAAATTTTATCTTGATTTATGGTTGCTAACTAAGTCTTTTTTTGGTCTCCTTCCTCAATTAATGTGTATTTGTTATAATCTCACATCACCTAATTGAAGCATTTATTAATCGCTTAAGTCCTTGCCATTCTATCTTAAATGCATCTCTTAGAATTTTCTCTCAACAGACACAATCTAATTTTCTTTCTAACATTCTCATTGCTTATCCTATTCATCCTTGTATGCCCACATTCATATTAATATTCTCATCTCTATAACTTCCATCTTTCAGTCATTTGTTAGATTTATAACTCAACATTCAATTCTATATAATATATCAGGTCTCATTATTATTTTGTAAAATTTTCCTTTAAGCTTTAATGATATCTTACGATCACAAAAAATATCTGCGCTTTTCTCCATTTTAACTATCTTGCTTATATTCTATGTAAAATACCTCTATCAACTATACCATCCTTTTGCAAAAATGAACTTGGATGTTTAAAGCTCTCAGTTACAAGTAATACACTATCTCTTAGTTTTACACTTGCGTTGCTATATATACTAGTACTGAATTTAAATTTCATATGTTACATCTCTATTAATCCTAAAACCCTTTTACTTCTTGTGTTTTCCACTAAGATTCGATCTTAGCATATAATTCTTCACTTGTCTCATTAATTAAAACAATGTCATCAACAAACACATCCTTTGCTAATATCCTATTGGATTCATGTTCAGTACATCTTATTTGGGTAAGATCTTTTGTTTTCCCCTCTCTCGTTTTAGTTATTCTATAAATATCCCTTTTCCCTTCTTTTGTATCAATCTGTCGAAATGTTAAGATATGATAATTAATAAAATAGATACAAGAATTGTTAAGATGAAGTGTTAATAGAAAGATAAAAATACTAGTATTTGAGACATTTAGGTGTATTCCCAATAGATGATGAAATACAAGAATATATTGAGATGATACACACATGTCCAAAGGTGACAAATAGTTAAAATAGTTGAATCTATTAGAGCAGCTAGTGTGTAGTGCATGGGTAGGGAGAGACTAAAGAAAAATATTAGTCAATATAATAAAAGTGTGTAGTGCATGGGTAGGGAGAGACTAAAGAAAAATATTAGTCAATATAATAAAAGATAGAAGTGATTGGAATATTTCTAATGATATAATCTTGCATAGGGCTTAATGGAGAGAGAAAATTTATGTAGTTGACCCAAATAGTTAGAACAAACATGATGATGAGGACTACCAGCTATGCTATGATATTATGATTTGAATAAACAATTCTTGAAATGTTTATGTGATTGTATTCTTAGCCTTTCTTAAGTTTATTCTCATTGTCACTTTATTCTATCCTCTTTTTCTACTTGACGGTTAAAATGGAAATTTATAGAAATGCAACTGTTTTACTATTATAGTAGTTACATAAGTCAATTTAAATTGACATGTTTTACTTTTTAATGTCATTTTTTAAAAATATACCTGTGTTAGTACTTTTATTAGTTTCCAAAATCTTTGTTTACCTTTGCCTTTGTTTGCACTATCAATGATATGATATTCTTAAGTTAGTCATGGGTTTTGTTGGAACTATTTTTTGTGTATTTCTGGCTTTGATGTTTTGTTTGATTTGAAGGTACATAACTCCTTTTTTTTTTTTCGTTTTTATGAACAATTATATTTCCTCATTGTAGGATTTGGAATTCATTGACAAGAAATTGGAGGATCTAGAGAAGAGCATGAAAAGAAGCAATGATAAACAATTAAAAATTGAACATGAATTATGTGACAAGGTTGGTACAGTGACTATCAGTTTTTTTTTTTTTGCATCACTTTTTCTAGATTTATACAATAGTTATAATGATTTTATTCCATTTTTAATTATATACATATATTTATTATTAGACTGCAAGGTTTTTATGGATTTCATGTACTTGTTGCTTTTCGATTTTACATCTATAGACTTGAATAACTTTCACTTGGAAGATTCCAGCCTTTGGTGGGTAATAATTAAATTCACAATCGGAAGTGATTAATGTATACTATTCATTTCCCAGATGATATCAAACTTGTCATAAACATTCTTTCCAATCTGTTATATTCATTTCCAGGTTGCTATCAAACTTGCCATAAAACATTCTTTCCAATCTGTCGCCAGGTTGTTTTATCTTGTAAAAAACTCATTTCCATGATTTAGTTTTTTTTGGCCACTTGGAATTGATAATTACTATATGGTTATATTACTTTCACTACTAAGCTAAAACTTATTATTTCAATATTGATCTAAAAGGTTTCTATACTCTAGATTATTTCATCTTTAAAGGTATGCTTATGTATGCGGAAGAGAAAGTGATGGAGGGGCAGAGGAAGAAAAAGCATCTTTTCATTGTTACTTTGATGGAGGAGCAGAGAGAAGGATGAGAAGGGAGGATCCACCTTCCACATTTTCCTGCAAATTGATCTGCACATAATTAGGCCGATGATGAGAGTAAAAACTATTTCTTACACGCGCGCACACACACATTTCAAAAAACATCTCATGAAGTTTTTTATTTCCAAATTCCTTCTTTTACTCCCCATTTACAAGTAAACAACCTAGTGTATCAACTGTTTTTTCCTTTCATAGTCTATCCCAAATCCGAATAAAGAAGGAGGATTGCGTTAGATTGTCTACTAGCGTTAAACAAAGGTCAATATTATATACGAAGCCATCAAATTATTGTTCTAATGCTAAGTTATTTCGCAGAAGGAATGCATTGTAAGGCCTGACCATAACATCTCGGCAAGGATCGCTATATTTTCACGAGAACTTAGTGTAGTATTAAATATCCAGGAGTTCTCAGACCCTATGTTGGACATTATAGGAACATGATTGTCTTAGATTTGGAATATGAAATATGAATACTTACTGATAAAGTAATGAAGATAGTAGATACTATGATTAGAAAAAGAATTAATGTTTATACTTATAAGAGATAAAATGGGTAAGAAAGAAAGCAAAGATGATAGAGAATTCGAATTTTAAGTTATGGTACACAGGAAAGAGTAAACGAGAAATGAAGTAAATATTGTTATAGATAGTTCATTAAAAGACAAAGTAATATGAGTAGTTAAGAAGGGAGATATGATTATAGCTTTCAACATACAACAACGACAACAACAACAACAAAGCCTTATCCCACTAGGTGGGGTCGGCTATATGGATCATGCTACGCTATTGGACTCTATCCCCTACTATATCATCATCTATATTTAAATAAATTTTATCTTGTTTTATTATTGCTAGCCAAATCTTTTTTGGTCCTCCTCTTCCTCGTTTGATGTGTATATTTGTTATCATTTTACATCGCCTAACTGGAGTATTTATTGACCGTCTAAGTACATGTCCATACCACCTTAAATGTGTCTCTCGGAGCTTTTCTTCAATAGATACAACACCGATTTTTTCTCTAATGCTCTCATTTCTTATTCTTTTCATCCTCGTATGTCTGCACATTCACCTTAACATCCTTATCTCTGCAACTCTTATCTTTTGCTCATGTGCTCGAGTTATAGCTCAACATTCAGCGCAATATAACATAGCAGGTCTAATCGTCGTTTTGTAGAACTTCCCTTTAAGTTTTAGAGATATTTTACGATCACATAAAACACCTGACGCTTTCCTTCATTTCAACTATCCTGCTTGTATTCTATATAAGACATCTCTCTCAATCCCTCCATCATCTTGCGAAAATGATCCTAAATATTTAAAGCTCTCAGTTTCAGACAACTCGTCATCTCCTATCTTAACGTTTGTTTCATTACGTCTAATATTGCTAAACTTAAATTCCATATATTCTGTCTTTACTCAACTAAGCTTAAACCTTTCAACATAGTGGTAGCAAAAGAAACTATTAATGTAGTTAGCATATGTACACCTCAAGTAGGATTAGTGAAGATATCAAATGTAGGTTTTGAGCTAATGAGGTAGTACAAAAAATTCTGACAAATGAGATGATTTTAATAGGAGGAAATCTAAATAATCATATAGAGTAGGAAAAAAGAATATAGTAGGGTGCATAGGACCATAATTTTAGATCAAGAAATGAAGAATAAAAAACTATATTAGATTTCACGATAATATATAAATTTATAATAAATAATACGTTTTCAAGAAGAGAGAATATATATTCAAAAGTAGAAACAATAAGTCATAAATTGACTTTCTTATGGTGAGGAAAAGGGATAAAAAAATTTATAAAAATTGAAAATCATCCTGGAAGAAAACTTAATCATCCAATCTAGGTTAATGGTATTAGATGCGTGCCTCAAGCATAACATTAATTGAAGGAAAACGTGCATGACTCTTAGAATTAAGTGGTGGAAATTGAAAGATAAGAAATAAAGATAAAAAACAGAGGATCTTTAAGGAAAGGGCAGGAACATAAATATTATGAGAACTACGTGGTGACTCTACTATAATATTGGAAATGATGACATCAAATTTGAAAACAATGGTTAAGAGTGTACTCGTTAATCAAGAGAACGAACACTATTAAATAAAAAATCTTGATGGTGGAATGAGCAAATATAAGAGAAAGTGGTAGAAAAACAAAAACCTACAAATTATTATACATTTGTAAGGATAAAAATAACTTAAAATGTATGCAATAGCTAAGAAAGAGGCTAAAAAAGCAATGAGTGATTCCAAGAATAAAGTTTTCGAATGCTTATATCGACTACAAAAATAGGTCAAAGGAGTATAGGAATTTAAATTTTTATTGAAGAACTCAAACTTTAAAAGTAGAATAGTATTAAATGAGATGCAAAATGGAAAAGTAGTTGGATCGGATGATATTCTAATAAGAGGTATGAAAATGTCTAGGGAAGCAGTGTATTGAATGACTTACAAAGTTATTCAACCTAATATTAAAAAGGAAGGAAATGCTTCATCAGTGAAGAATAAGTACTATGGTCCCTTGTGTAACAAAATTATGAGAATTATAAGAGAATTAAGTTATTGAATCATACCATGAAACTTTGGAAAATGATGATAGGAAAAAATTTAAAAAGACAAAGGTGATCGAAAATTAGTTAGGATTTATGTTTGAAAGGTCGACAATATAAGCTATATATTTTCTTAGCTAATTGATAGAACAGTATTAGAAAACAAAGCAAGACTTACATATAGTATTTATTGACCTAGAAAAAGCTTATGATAAAATTTTAAGGGAAATTATGTAGAGAATTTTAGAAAGAAAAGTGTTAGCATGATATATATTGAAAAAATCAAGGATATGTATGAGGATGCAACGACAAAAGTGAAGATTCTTGAATTAATTGAAGCATTTTCTAAAAAGATAAGATTACATTAAAGATCAACTTTAAGTCCATATTTTTTTTACACGTCTTAGACATGTTACGATGGTGCATGTTGTTTGTAGATAATACTGTTTTGGTCGATGAGGCACGTGATTTTGAATTTTAGCAAGAAATGCTGAAAGTAAAAGATTTTAAGCTTAATATAGTAAAGATATAATATATAGAGTATTAGACATAACAAGACAAATGTTAAATTAGGAGATGACAAGTTAGCAGTAACCGAGAGTTTTAAATATTTAGGATCATTTTTGCAAATGAATAGAGGGGTTGAAAGAGATATTTTATATAAAATATAAGTAGGCTGGTTGAAATGATGACATCAATTATTTTTTGTGATTGTATAATACCTCTAAAGCTAAAGCTTAAAGTGACAACATCAACAACAACAATCAAGGCTTATCCCACTAGGTGGGGTCGACTATATAGATTCTTCTACGTCATTGGATTATATTTCCTACTATATCATCATTTATACTTAAATAAATTTTATCTTATTTTATTATTGCTAACTAAGTTGTTTTTAGTCTTCCTCTTCCTCGTTAGATGTGCGTATTTATTATAGTTTCACATTGTCTAACTGGAGCATTTATTAGTCGTCTAAGTATATGCCCGTACTACCTTAAATGTATCTCTTAGAGTTTTCCTTCAATAGATAAAACTTTAACTTTTTCTCTAATACTATAATTTCTTGTTCTGTCCATCCTTGTATGACTACACTTCCACTTAACATTCTTATTTCTGTAACTCTCATCTTCTGCTCATGTGCTCGAGTTATAGCCTAACATTCAATGCCATATAACATAGGAGATCTAGCAGCCGTTTTGTAAAACTTTCCTTTAAGTTTTAGAGGTACTTTATGATCACATAAAATACTTAATGCTCTCCTCTATTTCAACCATCCTGTTTGTATTCTATGTAAGACATCTTTCTCAATCCCTTTATCGTCTTACAAAAATGATCTTAAATACTTAAAACTCTCAGTTTCAGACAACTTGTCATCTCCTATTTTAATAGTTATCTTATTATGTCTAATATTGCTAAACTTAAATTTCATATATTCTGTCTTTACTCAACTGAGCCTAACATCTTTCACTTTTAGTGTTTTCTGCCAAGATTCTAGTTTAGCATTTATTTCTTCATGTGTCTCTTCTACCAAAATAATATCATTTGCAAACAACATGCATCACGATATTGTGTCTTGAATATGTTCAGTGAGTTCGTCCATTATTAATGTAAAATGATAGAGACTTAGAACTGATCTTTGATGTAACCTTAACATTATTGGAAGTGTTTCAGTTAATCTGCCTGAAGTCTTCACTCTGGTTATTACTTTCTCATACATATCCTTAATTAGTTTAATATATTCTACGCTAACACATCTTTTTTTTTAAAATTCTCCATATAATTTTTCTTAGAACTCTAGGATAAATTTTTTCTAAGTCAACATTATGTGTAGATCTTGCTTTTTCTCCTGATGCTTTTCAATTAGTTGTTTGAGACGATTTAAAAGCTCGACCCGTATCGAAGTTTTGGTTTACGATCGGAACGATACGATTTCGATATCGTATCGTGCCGTATCGATAAATTTCAATAATTTTTAAATATAAAATACATAAATAAAAAATAAAAAATTTAACTTAAATATTAAAAATAAAAAGGAAAAAATACCAAAAAATTAATAATAATAATAAAATTAATTTAATTAATTTCAATTTTATAGAATTAAAAAACAAAATAAATTTTAATAATAATAAAATTATTATTCATAATATATAAATTAATAAAATAATTTATAAAATATTTTTAGATTAATAAAATAATTTTTAAAAAATTTTAACCATCGAACTTCACGCGAGGCCGTCAGATCCGCCGCCATGCCTGGGCGAGGCGCCCGCCGCAGGGCCTCGCGCGAGGCCACTCGCAGCTTGTAGTCGCGGCCTCGCTGAGGTCTGGGCGCTCGCCGTCATGCTCATTGGCCGGCCGCACCTCAAGAAGACCTCGATGTCTCGCGCGAAGCCTTCGATGCATATGTTGGTGCACCTGGCCCAGTCACGACACTGTGACTCGAGTTCGGCTCGAGTAATGTTTTGATGTGTTTGATGTTTTGACAAAAACATACGATAAATGTAATCAGGTAAAAGTCCAAGCCAGGTAGTAGCTTGGAAAGTCCAACACGGGTTGCGAGGAAAGTCCAAGCGTACGGTTGCGATGTAAAAGTCCAATGGTCATGCGAAAGTCCAAGCATGGTCTGCATGGAAAGTCCAACACGGGTTGGCATTCAAGTCCAAGGATTGATTTTCGGCGTAAAGTCCAAGCGGTAGTCCGGCAAGATAAGTCCAATGGTCATACAGGCGAAGTCCAAGCGAGTCGGCGTAAGTCGAGGCCGCAGACACCGCTTAGCACGACATAGCCGATGGAAGCACCAAGGAGTAATAATGGATGAAACAAGTCGTGGATGACTTGGAGGGATCCGAGAGGCGTGAGGTCGATGGAAGTGGCTAAGGCTTAGGTTCAGGCTAAGGGTAGTCTAGCAAGTACGGGGGAACCATACTGGGCTAAAACCTCACGTTTGAGGTGTGCCGACCGCGCCACGCGATACCGACCGGACCGAGTCAACTAGGGTTTCGATTTGCGGGTTAGTAAGAATGACCGCCAGAGGCGGCGGGCCGATCGACGTCGAGCGCCGATCGATCGTGATCACCGACCGGGTGCTCGAGCATTCGGCCACAGAATGGAGTCGAGACTCGACTGGTCGAGTGAGGACTCCATCAGTCGACTGATGGTCACAATCACCGATCACGGTAGATCCGCTGATTTATCCAACATGGATCTAGCTGTCTCACGCAACAAAGTGACATCAATCGATCACGGTCTCGATCCGATCGATCGACTTTTTCCAAAGACAGTCGTTATATATGGAGCTCGTGATGGAGGAAAAAGTGATCGGTTCTTGAGGGCTATTGGGGCGATTTGTTGGTGCAAATCAGGTCTCCAAGTGCAAGCAAGCAACCAAGCATTCAAGCAATCAAAACAAGTGTTGTAAAGTCTTTTCTTTACTTGTATTTCATATTTACATCAGATATTGCTTGTATTTCGCTTCATCATTGTAAGATCTATCAGAAGGGGTTTCTCCGCCTCCGACTTGTGTCGAGAAGGAGTGTTTATCATTAGTGAGCGCGCGCATCACTAGGGCTCTTTAGAGCTCGATCATGGAGTAGAACCGCGGTTCCGAACCACGCTATATCATCAGGTTAGCTTATTGTCTATTTCGCTATTGCTTTTATTATTTCTATTTCACAAGACTAACGAAATGTAGACACGAAGACGATCAATTTCATCTACGCTTATTCACCCCCTCTAGCTCCAATATTCCTAACAAGTGGTATCGAGCGGGGCTCTTCTACGGATTAACAACCCGAGTCAAGAATCTAGAGGGAAGAATATGGATTTCAAGAAAGATTGTGACGTGTCAACATCCCACCTTCCTTCAACCGCGAACATTTTTGCGTATTAAAGGTAGGATGGAATATTTTCTAACGACGAATATAGAAAATTGGTCACAGTGACTATAGGTTTTGATGCTCGAGAGGAGAAAACGACAACATCCTCAAGACGAAGAGAGACGGACCGAAGAGCAACGGAAAAATTCAAGACAACCGCTAAGGTAACAAAATGTTGATTGATTTGATACTAACGATATTTCACAAGATTAGGAAGCTATAGGGATGCCAAAGAGTCAGGAATAAGTTGATCAAGTTCCACGACAATCCGAATCCCAAGAAGACTTGGAAGAAGAGGAGACCAAGAAGAATCATCATCATCCTCACAAGAAAGCGAGGAGTCAACTTCCGGCCTAAGAGGTGGAGGAAGTGGAAGAAGCATCCACCTCAAGAATCGAGGGGAGGAGAGAACCTTCATACCGGAACATCGAGAAGAAGAAGCTCACATCCTGGCCAAGATGAAGAAGCCCAAAGTCAAATTCCTGTCCACCACTATCTAGAACTCAAACACCTCAATTCAAAATAAAAATAACATCAGGTGTTTTGAGTGTAGGAAATTGGGCATTATAAGAGTAAGTGCCCAAAGAAAATCAAGAAAGCTCCTCCGACACCTAAAAGTCAACAAAAGTCAACTGACGGTTCTCCAAGTCAAAAGAGCAAGGAGCATGTCATTTGCTTTCAAATGTCGACTACTGGGTCATTACTGAGTCAACGCCAAAGAAGAAGAAGAAGGGGCAAAGGAGCATCACAAGTAGGGAGCCACTAAGGAACCCTAAGGTATATTTAAATAATGCCCGTATAATTTAAATATTAAAAGGCATGCTAGAACTAATTTTAGCAATTTTACATGTATCATAAAGAGTACGCTAGAAATAACAAACATATTTGTTTAAGAGCTAAGAATGTTCACCTTAAGGATAAGGAGAAATTTGGGACTAATGTCCCTGTAAAAACCATACCTAGGAATCTATTAAGAAAATGCAAGAACATTTAGGTTTTAATCCAAATGGACTAGGCGTATATGCCAAGAAAGTCCAATGCCCTAAGATTTAAATAAAAATTCTAAAATCGGGCAATTAGATTAGAGAACCAAGCCTCGAGGTCAAGGCTCGAGAAATCGAAAAGACCCTAAACAAGATACAAAATCAATTTCAAGGGTCTAATTGTTAAACTCTGGACCTAAGAGTCAAAAGTCGACTAAGGGCAAGAGAATGGTTTGGGTCACAAACCTAAGTCCAAGGTGACTACCATAGTGTTCCATTTGACTATGGAACACTAACTAGTTCTAGGAAGACAAAGTCAACGGGAAGTCATCCCTAGAGTCGAGGTTGTTTGTGTTTAGTGGCCAAGGTTTCAAGAAACCTAGGGCTATTAAGAAGGTTGTTAGGGAGGCAATTCCTAAGGTTAACCTAGGCAAGAACAAAACGACCAAGGCTAATAAGCCTAGGAAAGTCATTAGAAGGTATTCAGGAGGTTATCCCAAGGAATACCTAATTAACCCTGTGAGCTCAAATCGGTTTGGGTTCTAAGAGCGTGACGACCACGCTAGGTGGATTTAGGACGAACGCTAATCGAGAAGTTTGATAAAATGATCAAAATCGCAATCTAGATTTAGGAGATCATAGTGTGTAACTTCGATTGTTGACACACTTCAAGAGTTCGTAAAAGTAACATCAAGAGCGATACTCAAGTGTCACACAACTCGATGTCGTGTACTCACCACGCCTCATATGTTTTGCCATGTTTGCGTGGAAGGAATGTTAGGATGAATCAGATCTCACAAAATAAGTCTTTTACCTCGATTGTGTATTTTAACACTTAGGAAGGGTGAGATGTTAGGATTTGAAATCATCAATGTTAATGTCGCAAAAATGGAATAAAACATTAAAAATACATTAACAAATATATGAATATAAGTATAACATCAATACATTCGATATACAAGATAAATACGATAAAACGGAACCGCTTAGATGAAGAAATCGAGATTTTCGTAATTTTAGAATCGGAAATCGATATCACGACCGATATTTATCAATGATCGATAACATCAGAGCGATGACGATACGGCCATCACGAGTGCTATCGACGACTGATCGATCAACATCACGATCATGGTAGCTCACCGAGGCCGAGGGTCGTCCCGAGTGCTCGACAAGGCCGATCGAGTGATGTGCACATCACCGATCGATGCCATCAGAAGACGTCGCGAAGGTTCAATACCGATCGATTCGCGGATCGATCACGTGGCTAAACCCATTAATAATCGCGATCGGTCCGACCGATGCTCCACATCACGATCGCATCGCGATTTATAACGCCGAACCGCTTAGGTTCTTGCGCCTTCACGCGACGGCCTTTCTTCTCCTTTCTTTCTCCGATCACATCTCCGTCTCGACCAATTCTTCTCGCCGCCAACCGCCAAAGTGTTAGGTTTGATAGAGAAGCCTCTCCTCTTCTCGCTTTTCACTTATTTCGAGCCCTAGTTCACATGTTTTAGGGTTGATTCTTCCTTGTTCGATTAGGGTTCCGAGGTTCTCCTCATGAAGTTCTCCGTGAGTTTCAAAGAACATCGAGTTCTCTCTCCGCCACACCTTCAAATGGCGCCTAAGTAACGATTTTTCTTTTCAAGCCCTAATTTTCATTTCACACAATTTAGGTTTATCTAATCATGCATTATCGCTCTCAGACGTCATATCATACATCGCATTCATAATAGGAAAGGTCAGTAGGGACGATCCACTGAGGTGAATCTCGAGTACCAACCAATGTTGGTTAGGTACATCGATGCAGATTTTTTAACCGCTATCAGAGTGATGTCGTGGAGTTAATTTCATACTATAGTCTCAAAAGTCGCCCTACGACCCATTCTATTAACGCATTTACCTTCTTAAGGAATTTTATCAAAACTTAAACGACGCTACTTACACTACTCGCATCGAAAACACGAGTTAGAGTTCACTCGCGCGATCATCGCAGGGAGTTTTTCGAGTGTAGGCCCTCGGATTTACACTTTTATCTGCTACCCTACCATGGATTTCCCTTTACCTCGAGCCCTTTGCGCCATATCTCTACGGAGTCCATGACGAGCACATTTTTGTTATTCTCGCCCACCGCCCAAAACTTATTTCCTATCATCGAAGTAGACTGACAACGTCTGCATAAGGTCGTTGTTGGGTGTTTCTTCCTATCATACTGGTCCGCCAAGATTCGGCCTCCATCTCTTTCTACTATACGCCATGCCATAGGTTAGATATTAACTCATTAAACATGTTCCCATCGATTGTGCATTTTATTTCGCAAGGGAAAGTGCATATGCCTGGTCATATCATTACCGCATGGTTAGAGTCCGTAGCGCCAACATCCACGGGGTTCTCGAGAGCGCTCTCGGTGTACGATCGTATATCGGGCCAGAATTCTCTTTAGCAAAAGCTACTACGGGCGACAGATGGAGTCAGCGCCACGACCACCACCACCTACAGAGACCCTCCTCCAAAGATTGGAGATACAAAGCAGAGGACTACGAGGATGTAGACGCGTGATGAGGACGATCGAGATCGCGGCCACGATCGCGGTCCGTCGGGATGATCGTCGTCGGGCTACCGAGTCCAGATTTCAGACTATCGCAATTGGCCGACGATAGTCAGAGCTATCGAGCCAGCTTCGGGCGACTGGATCGGATGGAGGAGTCCCAGAGCCGCATCGAGCGATGTCACTTGATATGTTAGAATGATGCGGGCTGGACCGAGTCAGCCTCCTCCACCGCCACCTCCGCAGACGATTAGATATTGAGGATATTAGATTTTTGTGGTTGTCGGAGCGAGATCGAGCATGAATCTCCATTTTAAATGTAAAAGACTAAATTTTTAAGTTAGATGAAATTTTTGTTTCAAAATCTTGTGTTCTGGATGAGTATTCAGATTGCATGAAAGTTGGTATATCGCTACGTGAAATCGCATCCTATCATATACCATGTCAGTCATCGTTTGCAGAGTTATTTTAGATGTCGTGTGTTCTTAAATTTTATCTTACGCCATTACATCACGATCATCGTGGACATATTTTTATTTTGCACATCACTACGCCATGATCATTTCATGCATTAATTTGATTGAACATCGATTTAAGGAAACGATACGACTCAAGTCTCATTCATAAGGAATCAAGTAGGGTCCTTGTAAGACGCATTTAAATCCTAAATCAATGAACCAAAGTCAACATCTCACATCAAATCGACATGATGTGACTTATACACCCTAGATACATGTGAGATGCTAGGATAATAAGTTAGGTTTAAGGTGCATGAAAGTGCATCTAGATTTAACTCAAACTTATTCTAATTATCACCAAGAATCATAAGGAAAGCTAATATACAAGCTTATGTTATTTAGCCAATAAATTACGGTTCAAAATAGACTTTCAAAAACATTTTAAAATAAATTTAGAAAACCTTAAATGAAGTCTATCTTTTGATAAAGAATCACCATTGATGAAGTTGACATAAAGTAGACCAAAACATCAAAATTTCAATGGTTTTGAACTTTACTAATTTCGATTTTATGGGTAAAATAATTTTCAAACATTTTTCACCGTATTGTCATGTATTATACGTATCAAATTTCGTGATTTTTCGATATACGATAATTATTTATGATTTTCGAAATTGACTCGATAATCAAATTTGGAAATTTAGTATCACGATCGATCGTTAATTTGATCGGTGAGTGTATCACGACCGTAGTGAACCACTGATCGATTATTCGATTTCAGAAAACTATGGTTGTTAACCCGATTTCATTTTATCTGGTTATGGTCACAATCACTCCCAACCTAGGATATGCTTTGGGAAGCATTATAAAGAGGTGAAAATCCATTGGGTATGGATTAGGAGAGGTGTTTAGGGTTTGTATCGATTTGAGGTGTTGGAAAGTTGATGTTGAATTTAACCTTACTTTTAATGGCTTAGAGTTCACTATTGGCTTAGGGACTTCCCGAGACATTGTTGGTCTGATGGTCGAGGAATGACAGCCTTTAGGGAGAGTATTTTCTCTAGAAGAGGAGAAGTTATTGGAAAGTATCATTGATTTGGGAAAATTGATGGGTTTTGATACTGATTTGGAAATTGGGAGAGTGAATAGGATTGCCTCTCTTGAGTGATATGGGACTTATCACTAGGAAGATGGTAGGCATCCTAGATATTTTAGACGAGGGGGATTGTAAGATCTCGTTGGGACATGAGACATTGACCTCCTTGGAGAGAAGACCTTTTATGTTAGTCAGGGGAGAATGTTTGGGAAGAACACTTAAGATTACGATTTGGGATAATTGGTAAGGGATTTGAGTTAGTGTTACAACTCGATAATTTGTTTGGTTTTTGTCGAACATCAGGGGAGATTGTTGGTCTGTCGGCCCGAGTCGCGATTGACGGGACTCGAGTTTGGCTCGAGTAATGTTTTGATGTGTTTTGATGTTTAAACAACGTATAATGATGTAATTGTCGAGTAAAAATCAAGTCATGGGTACTTGGCATGAAAAGTCGACATGGGTTGCGAGGAAAGTCAGCGTAGTCTTGGCGATGTAAAAGTCAGCGTGGGTTGTGAGAAAGTCGACATGGTCTTGGCATGGAAAGTCAACGTAGGTTGGCATTTGAAGTCGAGGATTGATTTTGGCGGCGTAAAGTCAGCGGTAGTCTTGGCGGCGTAAGTCGATGGTTGGCGGCGTAAAGTCAGTCTTGGCGGCGTAAGTCGATGTGCCTTGGCGGTGTAGACAGATTAGCGTAGCATAGTGGAAGCACTGAAGGGTAGCGCGATGGATGAGCAAGTCGTGGATGACTTGGAGGATCCGAGGCGTGAGGTGATGGAGGTGGCTAGAAGGCTTAGGTGTCTAAGGCTAAGGTAGTCTAGCAAGTATGGGGAACCATACGGGCTAAAACCTCGTGTTTGAGGTGTGCGGTCGGCCCAGTGCCATGTGACGATCGGTGGACCAGTCAACTAGGGTTTATTTGCGGGTTATGAGCTGTGATCGCGAGGCGAGCGATCGGGATGATGGCGATCGGATCGGATCGTGTGATC
The DNA here is from genome assembly GCA_025175895.1 of Wurfbainia villosa. Taxonomy (NCBI): domain Eukaryota; kingdom Viridiplantae; phylum Streptophyta; class Magnoliopsida; order Zingiberales; family Zingiberaceae; genus Wurfbainia; species Wurfbainia villosa. Next base: position 25,386,824 of record CM046000.1, on the reverse strand, counting down.
GGTCGGTGGTGCTCGAGTCGACCGGGAATGGAGTCGAGACTCGACTGGTCGAGTGAGGACTCCATCAGTCGACTGATGGTCACAATCAGTCGACTGATGGTAGATCCGTTGGATTTATCCAGCGTGGATCTAGCCGTTGTCTCACGACAACAGTGACATCAATCGACTGATGGTCTCGATCAGTCGACTGATCGACTTTTCGCGCGAGGTTGAAGATGGAGGAAAAAGTGATCGGTTCTTGAGGGCTATTGGGGCGATTTGTTGGTGCAAATCAGGTCTCCAAGTGCAAGCAAGCAACCAAGCATTCAAGCAATCAAAACAAGTGTTGTAAAGTCTTTTCTTTACTTGTATTTCGTATTTACATTGTATATTGCTTGTATTTCGTTCTTACTGTTGTAAGATCTATTGTAAGGGGTTTCTCCGCCTCCGACTTGTGTCGAGAAGGAGTGTTTATCATTAGTGAGTGCGTGTGCATCACTAGGGCTCTTTAGAGCTCGATCTGTGGAGTAGGAACCGTGCGGTTCCGAACCACGTTATATCATTGTGTTAGCTTGTTGTCTATTTCGTTATTGCTTTTATTATTTCTATTTCTGTATTAGCGAAATTGTAGACCGAGCCTTGATCAATTTCATCTGCTATTCACCTCCTCTGTAGTTCGATATTCTAACAGCGTATCTAGGTCTTGGATGCCTGTACTAGTGTCGGGTGATAGGCAGAACTATAAATTCCGTCTGTATCGCTCGGCATGGGTCGAAATTTAAAACTTTGGCTTGAGAAGATGTATAACTTCAATTGTCGACCTTTGAACCTAAATTGATTTTCAGAAATCGTGGTTTCCTTCCTTAATCTTTTTTTTATTACTCTTTCAAAATTTCATAGTATGATTCAATAATTTAATACCCCTATAGTTTGAACAAGTTTGTACATCCCCTTATTCTTATATAAGGGAATTAGAGTATTTATCCTCCATTGATCGTATATATTTTTTTTCAATATCATGTTAAATAATTTTGTAAGTCATTCAATACATTATTTCTCTAGGTACTTCCATGCCTCTATTAGAATATCATCTAGTCTAACGACTTTTCTATTTTGCATCTCATTTAAAACTTGTTCTACTTTTGAAATTTGAATTCTATGATAAAAATATATATTTCTATACCCATTTGACCTACTTAAATTATCTAAGTTAAGTTGATCTCCTAAATCTTCTTTAAAAAATTAATGAAAATATCTCTTCCACTGTTATTTTACTTCTCCATAATTTACTAGTACCCTATTACATTTATCTTTAATACATATTATTTGAATAAGATCTCTCGTCTTCCTCTCTCTTACTTTAATTATTCTATAAATGTTTCTTTCTTTTTTTTTTATATCGAATTTTTGATATAACCATTCAAAAATTTCATTTTTAGTTTCATTCATTATTTTCTTAGCCTCTTTTTTAGCTATTGTATATTTTTAAAAAATTTTCTCATTCTTATAAATATATAATTCTTTATAGGCTGTTTGTTTGTTTTCTTCATTTTTTTCTGTACTTTCTCGGTCTATTATCAAGATTCCTTACTTGGTGGTGCATACCTTTTTGACTTATCGAGTATACTCTTATCTACTATTTTCAACTTTGATACTATCTTATCTCATGTTGTATTAGGGTTGCCGTATATTTTACACAATACTTGTACACTTATCTTCTCCTTAAATGTATTTTGTTTCCCATCCTTTAACATTCATTACTTAATTCTCAGAGTCGTATATATTTTCCTTCTATTAATATTATATTTGAGACATATATCCAACACTACTAACCTATGTTGGGTAGTTAAATTTTCTCCAACGATGACCTTGTAATCTTTATAAATTTTTTATCCCTCTTCCTAATCATAAGAAAGTCGATTTATGATTTATTATTTTCACTTTTGAACGTGACCAAGTATTCTTGTCTTTTCTTAAAAAACGTATTAGATAGTATAAGGTCATATGCTATCGCAAAATCTAATATAATTTTACCTTTTTCATTTTTGTTCCAAATCCATAATCCTCATGCATCCTTTCATATTTTTCATTTTTCACTTCGATATGTCCATTTAAATTGCCTTGTATTAAAATCATTTCATTTTATGAAATATTTTGTAATACTTCATATAGGTCGGTCCAAAATCTTGATTTGATATCTTTATCTAATCTTGCTTGAGGTGCATATACTCTAATTACGTTCATAGTTTCTTTCTCCATCACTATCTTGAGAGTTATAATTTTATCCCCTTTTTAATTACTCCTACAACTTCATTATTTAACAAATTATCTACAATAATGCCCACTCCATTTTTTGTTTTACTCTTTCCTATGTACCATAATTTAAAATTCGAGTTTCCTACCATCTTTGCCTTTTTGCCTATCTATTTTATCTCTTACACACACAAAACACTAATTCTTCTTCTAATTATCGTATTTACTACCTCTATTGCTTTATTAGTGAGGGTTCTTATGTTTCATATTCTAAATATTAGACTATTAATTTTTCTATAATATTTATTCTTACCCAATCTATGGTGAGAACTTTTACTTATTTAACGCTACACCTAAGTTCTCATGGAGATGTAGTGGTCCTTGTTGATACCTTACAGTCGGATCCTGCAACATGAACTCTTATATATTTATCACTACACCAGAGTTCTAGAGATGTAGCGGTTCTTGCCGAGACGTTATCGTCGGACCCTACAATGCATTCTTTCTGGAGAAGGACCTAACATTAACACAATAGTTTAATGGATTCATTCATTGAACGTTTGCCTTAGTTTAACATTGGTTGTCAATCTAACACAACATTGTAAGCTTAAAGTGAAGCTTTATAAAATGACTATTAGACTTATTATGTTATACAAAGCTAAATTTTAGGCTATAAAGCGGCCACAAGAAAAAAAGATGAGAGTTGCAGAGATGAGATTGTTAAAATATATGTGCAAATATACGAGGATGAATATGGTAAGAAATGAGAGTATTAGAGAGAAAGTTGGATTGTACCTATTAAGGGAAATACCTGAAAAATACGTTTAAGATGGTATAAACATGCATTTAGGTGTTCAATAAATGCTTAGTTAGGCAATGTGAGCTTATGACAAATACATACGGTAATAGAGAAAAAGGGAGATAAAAAAAAAACCTGATTAGCAATGATAAAATAGGATAAAATTCATATAGTAATTAGTTAAGGAGTTGCAAATATTATTGTAAAATTTTTTGCACAATAGAATTTTCATTATGTTTAATTAATTATGTTGAAATATTTTAAAAACTTAAATTAAATTTTGATTTTAACAATTAATTCACCAACATTAGTTCCGTTAGATAGTTAATAAAAATCCTACTTTAATTATGATTTTTATAATAAATTTTAGAAGCCTACCGTGGCGGGTCTCAAGTTCGGATGAAAAAGGGAGAGGATTGTATTAGGTTGCCAGCTAGTGTTGAACTTCGATAAATTTTCATAAATAGATTCATCAAGATATTGTGGTAAAGTTAAATTATTTCTCGAAAGGAACGCTTTGCAGGATTCGATTGTGACGTCTCAGTAAGGACCGCTACATCTTCATGAGAACTTAAGTGTAGTATTAAATATGTAAGAGTTCTTATACTATAGGTTGGATAAAAATAAATATTATAGAAAAATTGATTATTTATGATTTGGAATATGGAATATATGAATGCTCATCGGTAAATCAATAGATGTAGTAGATACTATAATTAGAAGAATTAATATTCTGTGTTTATAAGAAACAAAATGGGTCGGAGAGAAGACAAAAATGATAGAAAACTAATGTTTTAAGTTATGGTAAATAGGAAAGAATAGAATACGAAATGGAGTAGGAATTGTTATAGATAGTTCATTAAATGATGAAGTAGTAGGAGTAATTAGAAAAGGATATAAAATTATAACTCTCAAAATAGTGTTAGCGAAAGATACCATTAATATAATTTGCATATATGTATTTCAAGTAGGATTAGATGAAGACACTAAAATTAGATTTTGGAAAGATTTAGATGAGATATTATAAAAAAATTCGCTAAACAAAATAAAATAGGAGATCTAAATGGACATGTAGGAGTAAAAAATATGGAATATAATAAGGTACATGGGGGTTATAGGTTTGGAATAAGTAATGAAGAAGGAAAAATTATATTGGATTTTACAATAGCATATGAACTTATACTAGTTAATAAAAGAGAAGAACCTTTGTTCATGTTTAAAAGTGGGAATGCAATAGGATCTTGCCCAAATAAGATCTTGTTCAAATAAGATGCACTAAATATGAATGTAATAGGGTATATTGGACAATAAGGAAATAAAAGAGATATGGAAAAGGTATTTTTTTATCAACTTTTCAATGAAGGTTTAATTAAGTGATCAATTTAACTTAGACAATTTAAGTATATCAAAGGAGTATAGAAATTTAAATTTTTATCGTAAAATTCAACCTTCAGAAGTAGAATAGGCTTTAACTGGGATGAAAAATAAAAAAGTAATTGGACTAGTTGATATTCTGATAGAGATATGAAAGTGCCTAGATAAGAAAGGTATCGAATGACTTACAAAGTTATTCAATTCGATATTGAAATGAAAAAAAGATAAGGGAGACATACAAAATTATGTAAATTATAGAGGTATTAAATTAATGAGTCATACTATTGGAAAATAATAATAGAAAAAAAATACTAAGGAGATAATGGTGATCGAAAATCAATTTGGATTTATATCGGAAAGATTGCCAATATAAGCTATACATCTTCTTAGACAAGTAATTGAACAGTATTGAAAATGAAAGAAAAAATTACACATGATATTTATTGATTTTGAAAAAGTTTTTGATGGAGTCTTAAGAAAAATTAAAGAAAGGTGTTAGTGCAACATATATTGAAATAATTAAGGATATGTATGAGGATGCAATGACACGAGTGAAAACGTTTGGAGGATTAATCGAAGCATTTCCCATAAAGATAATGTTGCATCAAGGATCAACTTTATGCCCTCTGTTTTTTTACGTTAATCATGGATGAACTTGCTAAACACATCCAAAATATGGTATCATTGTGTCTATTATTTGGAGATGATATTGTTTTGGTAAATAATACACGTAAAGGAATAAATACTAAACTTGAATTTTAAAGAGATGCTAAAAGCGAAAGGTCTTGCACTTAGTAGAGTAAAAATAAAATATATGAAATTTAAATTTAACAATGTTAGAAACAATGCGATAGTTATTAAGTCAGGAGATAATGAGCTGTCTGTAACTGAAAGTTTTAGATATTTATGATCATTTTTATAAAAGGATGGAGAGGTTGAGAGAAATATCTTACATATAATATAAATAGAATGGTTGAAATAGAGGAAAGTATCGGATATTTTTTGTGATCGTAAAACATATTTAAAACTTAAAGGGAAATTTTATAAAACGACAATTAGACCTGCTTTATTATATAAAACTGAATGTTGACTTATAATTCGAGCACATGAGTAAAAGATGAGAGTTGCAGAAATAAGGATGTTAAAATGAATGTGTGGATATACGAGGATGGATAAAATAAAAAATGAGAACGTTAGAGTAAAAGTTGGGTTTGCACCTATCGAGGAAAAACTTATGGAGACACGTTTAAGATGATACGAATATATACTTGGACGACCGATAGATGCTTCAGTTAGACGATATAAAACTATTACAAATATGCAAATCAAACGAGAAAGAGGAAGACTAAAGAAGACTTGTTAACAATGATAAAACTAGATAAAATTTATTTAAATATAGATGATGATATAGTAGGGGATAGAGTCCAATGACATAGAAGGATCCATATAGCTGACCTTACCTACTGAGATAAGATTTGATTGTTGTTATTGTATAATAAATTTAAAAATTTCACTAGGTAATTTTGACATATTGAGGGTTTAAATAATGAATCCTCTTTTCTTTATTATATTCCACTTATAAAATTTAGGGTATTTTCTATTAAGAACCATAATCTCCCTAATTAATTATCAATAGAAATCCTTTGGTTGACTATTTACTGGACTAATTCGTAGTGAATATAAGAATGGAATAATAACTCTATGTGATTATATTTTCTAAAAACTATTATGGTGCCAAATTTTCATACGAGCGGACTAAATTGATCAGAGGCTCGATGTAAAATTGTAAGGGGAGAGAGAGTCCGGTGACTAAGTGAAGAAAATGGAAAAATCAAATTACTTAAAATACTTATTGCTATCCTCGTATAATCTTGGCTATATCAGACATAATCCTTTCATATAAGGCATTCAACCTAGACCATACCATGGGTCGGGTTGGCTTGGACTCGACCAGGGTCCGTAACGTGATCAATGGGCTAGTTACCTATTGACCCAGGTTAATGGGCCAAAATCAAAATTGACTCTTCAAGAGATGGACCGGTTATGATTTTGGCTACCCAAAACCGTTGAACCAACAGTTCGAACTTCAGCGGTTCTAATTTTTTTTTTAAAAAAAGAACATTGGAATCAACAGGATTTTTTGATATTTTTTTGATGATCGAAATCATTTGACTATTTTTTGATCAATGACTACGATTTAGTGTCTATTATGGTCCAAATTCTATATATATAGGATGCTCATTTCATCATTTTCATAACATATTCTCTCTCAATTTCACAATTTTAATTGCTTTTGGCTTTGATTCTTCGATTTTAATGGAAGGCGGTTCATCTCGTTCTCAAAAGGCAGGTCTTCATTTTGAATGTTAATCCTGAGTCCGAGGAGATTCAATTTATAAATGATGAACTAGAGCAATTTTCGACAATCGATACACAGGAAAGTATTGAAACTTTCAAGGTGCAGGATCCTTTACCTTTAAAATTGTCAATTTTTACTAAATATTTTGAAAAAAATCATTTTTCCATCCGAAGAAATGTAAGCAAAGTACAAATATTGCAATGTCTCATATAAATTCCAATCGGGAGGTGATTTTATGTTATCAAAATTATATGTTAAAACAAAGCACCCGATAGAATTTGAGATCGATTGTTCTCAAATATAATTTTTCAGATTTTCTTCATCTATTGAAGGTACAGATGCAAGTTTATTTAAATATTTTGAAATTAAATTAAAAGAATCATTAGTTTGATTTGTTTTTATACATTTTTTATTTAGTTTTGACTCGAAATGCATTTTTGAAGATTTTTATTAAGAATTCCTTAATTCATCTGTTAAACGTGTTCTACGAACTATATTTACTTTCACAATTAAAAGATTAATAAGATAAGATAAAAGAAATTTAATTGAAGAATTTAGTAAATTAAATAGTAAAGTATCTTTATATTCAGATATTTAGAGCGATCATAGACAAACTTATTGTTATATAAGTATGACTTATATTTAAATAAGTGCAATTTTTTTTTTAATATATTTAAAATTTTTAAATAAAAAATAATAAGTTCGAACCGTGAATTGACGGTTTCAAACCGTGAACCGAACCATGAATTGGCAATTTTGAATCGTGAACTGACGATGCCAAATTGTGAACTAGCGGTTTCGAATTGTGAATCGTAACAGTCTTAGACGGTTAAGGTTAATGGTCAACCTTTCACGAACCGTCGAACAATCGATTCTGAACCGTCGGTTTCGAACCATGGTTGGGTCTAATTCAACTTTTGTTTGATGTTGCAAGGCAAATGTTAAGCTAGAAGATGACAAGTTACTTGCAATTGGGAGCTTTCTGTATCTAGGATTGATTTTGCAAAGGATGAAGTGGTTGATAGAGATATTTTACATAGAATATAAACATGATGATTGAAATGGAGGATGATGGTTGATTTTTTTGTGATCGTAAAATATCTTTAAAATTTAAAGAGAAGTTTTACAAAATGACAATTAAATTTGTTATGTCATACATATATGAATATTGGGTTATGAAATGAGAACACGAGTAAAAGATGAAAATCACAGAGATGAGAATATTAAGGTGCATGTGCAAATGATGGACATGATAAAAAATAAAAACATTAGAAGGAAAGTCGGGATTGTATCTATTGAAGAAATCTTTTTAGAAATACATTTAAAATGGTATGTACATGTATATATTTAAGCGTCTAATAAATGTCCAATCAGGGGATGTGCTCCTATTTTGCCATTAACTCATGCAAGTGAAACTGCAGTGAGTTGGTCCAGTATTGGTTTTAATTTAATTTGATTGTTTGATCTCATGAATGGATAAATATGGTGGTGCAGCATGTCATGGATGTCATACAAGGCGCTTGGACTTCTTGTTACTTGTTTTGTCTTTTTGATGATCCATAAAGAAGGTGAAATGGAAGAGTGGAATTGAAGACAGTGGAAGGGGAGAAGACTAATAATCATCATGATATGATTTCTACTAAACAAATACTGCATTTCCTTAGTTAAAGAATTAATAAACTCATACCACATCAAAGCCTAGTTAGAAAAATATTTGCATGTGATTTGTTTTGTCATATTAGCTCATTAATTTGTTAGTCTATGCGTTACCCTTACAAAAAAAACCTTTCATCTTTTTGCAGATAAAGTTGTGGCTGAAGGATGGTAAAGATGTCCGTCTTGGCGATTGGAAAGCTGCTGATATTGAGACCTTGAATACTTTCCAATTGCTGACTGCTAAGCCTGTTGTTTATTTGGTAATTCCTTTTCTCTGACTGCTGTAAGACATAGATGTACCAACTTCCTTTTATTAGGATAATTTCGTCTGGTAGTTTCCTCTAGATATGTTTATTATTATTAATTAAAATTGCATTATACACCTCTTTTTTTAAGGTTCTTACAAGTAGTCCTTGCATTTACAGTTAGGTCTCTAATATTTTCTCAAGTTTGCTTAAATATATTATTAAAAATAGCTTGTTGTAGATATATTCAATCTTAGAACCTCTTAAAGGAATTGGTTAAGAAATTCACTGTCTATTAGAGATGATAAATGATATGATAATTCCATTGAATGGCGGAGTTTTTGCAAAGACACAGAAATTCACATATTCAAAGAAATACGACAATCCTGCAATCAACAATTGACAACATTACAATTAGAACTAATTGCAGCCAATGATAAAAATCAGAAATTGGCACGTAGAGAAGGGGACCGACACTTTCTGCTCGGCCAGTGCCCATCTCACTCCACAAGCCTTTCTTCCTTTATCTTCAGCAGAAGAACTACCGAGCCCCCTCCTTCACACCATTAACGAGGTTGGTAGCACATATCTTTTATTACTTCCAATTAGCATTTATTTTTAACTTTTTCAGGGCTTCACAAGTATAACTCAATTGAACACTAAATGGGCCTGACACACTACTACTTTAAAGAATTAATTATAAACATGCTATGCCCGAGAAACATATCTCCAACATTCTTATAAACGACTTGAAAGAGAACTATAAGCATCTCACATAAAGGCACAGGCTGACCGAGCAGAATTATTTGCCCTCAGATTTCAAATAGCCTACTTACAAAATACTCTCGATACTTTACAAGCTCAACCATCATCAATAGGAACAAACAATACAAGATAGGAAGAAGCTTTTTGGTTTTCTACTAAGATTAATGATATGTTTCTTGATCGAGGATTTTCCTTTCTTTAATGGGGCTTCCAAGATTGTGTTAATCAATTTCAAGCAGCATGCTATCCTCCTCTTGGCCAATCTACCTCCTTCCTGGACATGGGCAAAACTATTGACCGAACTCCTCCTGACTTGCTGTCTTTCCCTTTTAAGTCAAATACTGAAACAATGTAAATCATGTATTCATTTACTATGACAATATATTCTTTCTTTTTTTTTTATTACAAAGCATTTATCAATACATTCTAATTACACTTTTTTTGAAACAACATCCAATTTCTACAAAATTAACCACCAAAATAGGGATGCAAATTGTATACATTACAAGGTCGAGCCAACAATCTCCCTTGTGCATCCTTCAGATAATAAGCTCCTATCCTTGTATGACTTTCCACCTGAAAAGGACCTTTCCACTTAGGACCTAACTTATCTTTACAACCTTCGGACAATGCCTTTCTCAACACTAAATCTCTTACTTGAAAAGAACGTGGTACAACTCTTTTATTATAAGGTCGCACCACTTGTGATATGTATTTTTCAGCATGATAAAAAGCTTGACCCTTTCTTTCTTCAATCAAATCTAACTCCATATGCCGAGCCACCTCATTGCTACTTGGAGTATAAGCTGTCATCTGAGCAGACTCTACCCCCATCTCTATAGGCAACTCTGCTTCTGTATCATATACCATACTAAAAGGAGTTGCCCCCGTGGCTCGCCTAAGAGTAGTGCAAAAAGACCACAACACATTAGGCAACTCTTCTACCCAACTACCCTTAACATGTTCCAATTTAGTCTTCAACCCATGTACCAGCTCTCTATTAGTAACTTCAGTCTGTCCATTACTCTGAGGATATGCTACTGACTTGAATACTTGCTCAGTCTTAAAATCTTGACACCATTTTGTTAATTTTTTACCATGAAATTGTCGTACATTATCTGATACTAGTCGTCTAGGTATACCAAAATGATATATTATATTCTTTTATAATTTTTTTAATATCATTTGTTCTGTAATACGAGCTAAAGGTTCAACCTTTACCCATTTAGAAAAATAATCAATGGCTATCAACAAAAGTTTTTTTTGAGTTGTCCCGATTGGAAACGACCCTACTATATCCATACTCCATTGATTAAAACGACAAGATGATACAACTGACTTCATATATTCAGCCGACTGATGATGTCAATTATGATGTTTCTGACAACTTTCACACTGCTCCACCAATTGAATGACATCCTTCATCAATGTAGGCTAAAAATATCCAGCCAACAATACTTTTCGAGCAAGTGATTTACTTCCTATATGATTTCCACAAGCTCGCTCATGTATTCCTCTTAGTACATAATCTGCCTCCATCCTTCTCAAACATCGCAATAAAGGCCCAGCACTAGTTCTTTTATACAAAACCCCCTTTAACACACAAAAACGAGTAACTTGTTTAAATTGCTGAGCATGCATAGGATCATTGGACACTTTATTTTCTTGAAAAAATAATAACAATTCATTTCTCCAATCATCCTCTATTAAACCCTTCGACACCTCAGCTTGAGGTAACAACTCCACCTGCGTAATTATCTCTTGAGTACTCCAATTACTTAAGGAGCTAGCCAACTGAGCAAGCTCATCTGCCCGTTGATTTTCCACTCGGGTAACCTTTTTTATCAACACTTCTGTAAAATATTCTTTAGCTTTTTCACCAATTCACAGTAATTACGACATTTAACATCCATAACTTCAAATCCTCCACTTATTTGCTGCACCACCAATTGAGAATTCATATGGACTATTACTTGTTCTACCCCTACATTCTTAGCAGCTTGAAGGGTTATAAGTAAAGCTTCATACTTAGCTTCATTATTAGAAGCTCGAAAATGCAATCAGACTGCCAACTTAACCTCCTCCTCTTGCGGTGAAATAAAAATTATCCCCACTCCACAACCCTCTTTCTTAGAGGACCCATCTGTATATACAATCCACGGATCATGATCCTCTCTATGTACAGTTTCAACTAAAAAATTAGCTAAAGCCTGTGCCTTAATAAAAAGACGAGGTTGATATGTAATGTCGTACTCACTGAGTTCAGTAGCCCAATTAATAAGCTTTCCAGTAGCCTCTGGATGAGTAAGTATGCGATCTAAGGGAGTATCAGTGAGTACTACCAATGGATGTGATAAAAAGTAAGGACGTAATCTCCGAGCAGTTAAAACTAAGCCCCAAGTTAATTTCTTCAAATTAGTATAATGAATTTTTGACCCTTTTAATAGATAACTAATGTAATATATTGGATGTTTATCTTGTTCTTGTTGTATCAATACTGAACTTACAACAACTTCCGAAAGAGCCAAATACACCCATAATAACTCTCATGGCTGGGGCTTAGCTAAAAAAGGTGGTTCAGACAAATATTCTTTTAATGATTGAAAAGTCTTATCACAATGCTCATCCCATTGAAAACGAGTGGCTCTTTTCAATATCTTAAAAAAGGTAAGACTCCTATCTGCCGACCGAGAAATAAAACAGGAAAGAGCATTAATTTTCCCCAACAACCTTTGTACTTCCCTCACTCTTTGGAGGTTGCATTTGTTGAATAACATTAATCTTCCCGGGATTAGTCTTTATACCTTGCTTAGTCACTACATACCCAAGAAAACACCCCTGAGTAACCCCAAATACACATTTTTCGGGGTTAAGTTTCATCCGGAATCTTCGTAGAGCACTAAAAGTTTCTTCTAAATCAGATATTAACTGCTCAGGTTGTAAAATTTTAACAAGGATGTCATCTGCATATACCTCAACATTTCTCCTCAATTGCTTCTCAAAAATTTTATCCATTAACTTCTGATAAGTAGCCCCAGTATTTTTTTACCCAAACGGCTTGACAATATAACAACCTTCAACCATAATGAAACTAAACTTGTCCTGATCCTCTAATGTCAATGGTATCTGATGATATCCCTGATAAGTATCCATCACAGGAATAAATTGATGTCCTACTGTAGAATCTACCAATTGATCTATACGAGATAATGGGTAACAATCCTTAGAACAAACCTTATTCAAATCCTTGAAATCCACACATATCTACCACTTTCCTGATGACTTAGGTACTAATACTACATTAGACAACTACGATGGATAATGCACCTCTCGAATATGTCATGCCATCAATAATTTGTGCACCTCTTCCTTAATAATTGCATCTTTCCCAACTCCAAAGTGATGACGCTTTTGTTTAACTGGTGACATCGTAGGCAAAATATGTAATTTATGCTCCATGACAATAGGGTCAATTCTCGTCAGATCTTGAGGTGACCATGCAAAAACATCTACATTTTAAGACATTCTATTAAGGAAGCTTTAAGATGTATTGGAAGTTCTCTAGCTATAAAAGTAGTGTGTTCAGGATGATTAGAGTTAATTCTAACTGCTTCTTTATCTGAATCTCTTATATCATTAGAACCCCTTTCTGAATTACACACACTGTATCTCCATATTGACCTAATTTTTTTAAAGGTCTTTGCAAATCGTTCCCTTTCTGTCCAGTCCGAATAACATCTACATAATATCTTCTAGAGAGTTGCTGATCTCCTTTGACTTCTCCTACTTCATTTCCAACAAATAAGGGGAGGCAACTGCCTGCAAACTCCCAAGAACTGGTTGACCCAAAATAGCATTGTAAGAAGAAGGCATATCTACTACCGTAAAATTAATAAGTACTGTTCTCCTTCTTGGTTCTGTGCCCAATGACAAGGGTAATTTTATCTGCCCCATGGGCTATACGTCATGCCTAGAAAATCCAAATAAAGAAGTAACTACAGGCTGTAAATCCTTTATCCTCATCCCCATTTGCTCCAAGGCTGATCAATACAAAATATCTACTGAACTATTTGGATTCACAAATACCCTCCCTACATCAAAATTAGCAATGAGAGCTCGTATTACTAAAGCATTTGTACGAGGAGCCATTACTCCCTTAAGATCACTAGATCTAAACCCCAAGATAGGTCTTGCTTGATTAGGCAGAGTGGTGACTGCTAAACATTCTCTACGACTATGCCGCTTCCGAGCTCTATTGGAATCCCTATTAGTAGAACCTTCAAAAATCATGTTAATAGCATCTTTTACAGGAGGTTGATCCACAGGAGCAATTCCTGCAGAGGATACACCCCTCGATTGAGGAGATTGAGGAGCTCAATTAATGGGAGGCCCCGATTGATTTCCCTTGGAATAATTTCTAGACCACGGTCTTTGTTGATAAGGAGTTTGATTCATACCCATTGCTTTGACTCTCAGATGAGCTCCCATTACCCTCTGTAATTCATAATCTAATTGCCCATATTCATGATAATAAGAACAGAAAGTAGGAGCAGGTGGCCTTTGAGGCCCCCGAGCAGCCTCGATCGACCTTTTCAGCAACTGATGTTCTTCACAAATATTCATAGCTCGCTCCTTAGAAATTTGCAACTGGGGAGCATACGAAGAATGCTTCTCAACCAATGAACGAGTAGGCCTCCCCCAATCAACTCGGCATTCAAACATTTCCATCATTCTATACTCTCGAGCCTCCTGACGAGCCCTCTGAGCTTCTTCTAGATTAATAAATTTCTCTGTCTGAGTCAATAGGACATCAAAATTTGCAAGCGGTGTTTTAGATACAGACTGAAAAAATCTCCTTCCCGCAACCCTTGAGTAAATGCTCCTACCAATATTCCAGGTGCTACTGCAGGAATTCCCCGTGCTGCCTGAGTGAACCTTTGCACATATTGTTGCAATGTTTCTCGACCCCTTTGTTGAATATTAAAAAGACTAAGTGGAGGAGGATATCGCTTAGAACTAGAAAAATGCCGCAAAAATAATATGGCGAAATCCTTAAATGAAGCGATACTTTGTGACCTTAAAGTATCAAACCACTGCTGAACAAGTCCAATCAAAGTAGTAAGAAAAATCCGACACTTAACTCTTTCGGTATACTGATGCAATAACGTAGCATTCTCAAATTTATTCAAATGATCATGAGGATTTGAAGAACCATTATACTCAAGAATATGAGGAACTCGAAAATGACGAGGCAATTCATCATTTAAAATATTTTATATGAAGGGCCTCTGTTCCTCCCCGCTCCTTGTGATACTACCCCTCACAAAAGGATATCCCCAACCAAATTGTTCCTTCAACTGAGGAGTTGTATATTCCTCCTTTCCCTTTGAACGCTCACAGAAACGAGGAGATTTATCTTTTTGCTTAGATACCCTAAGCGGGACTCCTTCAGAATCATCCTCAGATGTATCATCCTCTTTCACTTCTTTAGGCACAACTCGTGAAATATGATCCATCACAGCGACTACTATCTGAATGAGGTCCTCCTTGCATATAGAACCCTGCATCCTCCTACTAGTACCTCCCCGGGATGTACTAGTTATTGATTTCTTCTCTTCTAATTGCTCCTTCATTGCTTTCCTAGTATTAACCATCGCAGCTTTTTGTTTAGTTTCCTACAGATGATGCCAATTTGATGGTGTCCTCTTCTTCAGCACACTCGGACCCCTCCCTCTTTCTTATGAATTGTTGCTGGGATCTTAGATCTCCTAGCTTCAGTACCAGAAGGAATGTTAGAAGAGGGCTGGTGTTATCGACACAATCTCTCCATGGCTTAAGTCAAGATCTGAAAAGTGGAATAGTACAATGACAAGAAGAAATGAGAAGAGAGTCTTCATGTACCGAATAGAGAAAAAAAAATCATCCCCTGTTCTTTCTATCTCTGCCCCTTTTATAGAGGATTAGCACTGTCTTACTTGAAGATGAATTTACTTCAATACCCTTATCATACCATTGAGATATAACCGCTTTCGTACTTTCCTTTGACTGTATCTATATCCTCCACATATCACCTCTCCTTTCTTATTGATCACCTAAAAATAAGCCATACATAAATTCTAAAATAAATAAATGATAATAATAAAGAATATTTTCTTTCATCAGTATTTTCTGTTCAAAAGATTCCTTAACATCTCATCTTACGGTACTTAAAAATACCCATTCCATTCATCCTTATTGAACTTGGAAGTAACCATAACTCTACCCCCCTACTGAGCTCGGGAAATATCCTAGGTGCTCGACATACACAACAACCCAAGGATCTGAATCAACTATGCTGCTCAACCCTTCTGCGCTCGAGAAAAACACAAGGTGCTTGGGCAATACAGAGGGTGCTCGACACTGATCATAACCCAACTATGAATCAACTACAATGTCCAACCCTTCTTGTGCTCGACAAAAGCATACAGTACTCAGGAAATACACAGGGTGCTCGGTCTAGATAACAACATAAAGATCTGACTCAACTATAATATTCAGTCCCTCAGTGCTCGGGAAGAACTCATCGTGCTCGGGAAATACACAAGGGTTCTCGGCACAGATAACAACATAAAGATCCGATTCAACTATGATACTCAGCCCCTCTGTGTTCGGGAAGAACTCATGGGCTCGGGAAATACGCAGGGTGCTCAGCATAAATAACAGCATAAAGATTTGACTTAACTATGATACTCAGTCCTTCTATGCTCGGGAAGAACTCATAGTGCTCGGGAAATACGCAGGCTGTTTGACATAATTTACAACCTAAAGATCTCACTCAACTATGATACTCAGCCCCTCTGTACTCGGGAAGAACTCATGGTGCTTGGGAAATACGTAGAATGCTCAGCACAGATAACAACATAAAGATCTGATTTAACTATGTTACTCAGCGCCTCGTGCTTGGGAAGGACTCATAGTGCTCGGGAAATATACAGGGTGCTCGACACTGATAACAACCTAAAGATCTGACTCAACTATGATACTCAGCCTCTCTGTGCTCGGGAAGAACTCATGGTGTTCAGGAAATATACAGGGTGCTCAGTACAGATAACAACATAAAGATTTGACTTAACTATGATACTCAATGGCTTTGTGCTTGGGGAGAACTCATAATGCTCGGGAAATACGCAGGCTGCTCAGCACAGATAATAGTCTAAAGATCTGACTCAACTATAATACTCCACTCCTCTATGGTCGAGAAGAATTCATAGTGCTTGCGAAACATGCAGGGTGCTCGACATAGATAACTACCTAAAGATCTGACTCAACTATAATACTCAACCCTTCTGTACTCGGGAAGAACTCATGATGCTCGGGAAATATGCAAGGTGCTCAGCACAGTTAACAACATAAAGATCTGACTTAACTATGATACTCAACCCCTCTGTGCTGGGGAAGACCTCATAGTGCTCGAAAAATACGCAGGGTGCTCGGCGCAAACATTATAACACTGAGCTCTGCATCACCTACATTGCTTGCTCCTACTGTACTCGGAAAAATACAAAGTACTCAGTATAAACACTAACACTGAGCTCTGAATCACATATGACACTCAATTCTACTCGGCTTGAGAACAACATAGAGTGCTTGGCATACACTAACACTGAGCTCTGAATCATATATACTACTCGGCCTTGCTTCATAATAAGTATTGAAAACCCCAAACCATCAATAATCATGACAAAAGGCCTGAGTACTAGTTGATTACCTTCACTGTGAATGGTATGTTTGCATTTATCATTGTTGGGTTGTTCAATTTCCTAATCAGTCAGTTGTATCTTCTTAATGGCTTCACCTGTCTTGACATAAGAGTAACATTTTTCTTGAATATATAAGTAAATACTTCAATTGGTAGATATAAATGCCTCTCCCAAAGCGGGGCATCTCTTTACCAGAAAGTATCGTAGGATGCCCAAATCCTAATATAAAAAGTAAAAAAAAGATTTTCTTTCAGTCTAGTGACGTTTGCAAAGTCATTTGTTGTCATAATCTCCTGCCAACCCACCCAAGTGCAACTGTTTCCTTTTTGACATCTTCCTCAATACACTTGCTAAATGGTGAGAAAGGCAAAACCATCCTTTAGGGGACTGCTTCATACCATATAGAGATTTCTTCAAATCACTATCACCCATGCAACAAACACTAAAATGTTGTCCCAGTTAAGGGGGACAAAAGTTGACTTGATCAATTTGCAAAACACGACCTGACCTGCAATTTTGTAGGATTGGGTTTGAGCTAAATTGGTTTGGGTCATACACGAGATAAGTAGTTTGGGTTGGGTTATAAATGGGTTAATCCATTTATGACTCATTCACAAATATATTGATATTTTAATCATTTGTATTAGTTAATCTATATAAGCAAGGATATTGAAATGATGTTTGAATCATAAGCACTTTGGTGATATTGTGAATCGTTAATTGTATCAAATCACGAATAGGAATGCTAAGGTTCATGACATGTAAGTAAGTTAACAGAATTGTACCTTACTAAAATTATAAGAATATTCTAGTATAATTACAAAACTAACAAAGAATAATAGCACATTACCAAAAATATATAAAATGTGTTATAAAAGCAACTAAGTACATAACCATTCATGAAAATAAGTTAAGTCTAACAACAAGTGAAACATTAAATTACTAAATAGTAAATACATATTCTTAGATTAATATTATCAAAAATGTATCAAAAATATGGTTTAAAATTTCATATCGTGCCGACACAAGTGAAATTTGCCATTTTACTTGACATCGGCATTGGCATTGTGGGTTGTTGTAATCTTGTGGTGATTCTGTGAGGTCGCGGAGACTGCTATGATCCTGCAACGACCTCTACGGGGTTACGAGGGCACAGTGATTCCGCGGCGACCTTCATGGGGTTGCGGAGGCTGTTGTAATGCTATGATGACCTTCGTGGGGTCATGGGCGCATCGTGATCCTGTAGGTTTTTTTAAAAATTATTTTATTTTTTTGTATTTTAAATTTTTTTAATATTTAAGTTAAAATTTTTATTTTTAATTATTATATTTAAAAAATATCGAAACTATATCAGCACAGCACAACACGATATGGTAGCGAAATCGTATTGTTTCGATTATAAATTGAAACTTTGATATAGCTAAAATTTTAAACCATGGTCCAAAATTTTGAAATTCTCAGCTATCATTTGAATGACTATTAGATGGTACCGAGTATAGTAGGTTGTTGTATGCAAGGGCTTATGAAGTTGCACATCCTATCTAGTGTCAACAACCTCTAGATCCATCGATATTTGCTTTTAATGCCATTAAAATTGCTTGTAATTGCTTCTTTGGTTCTATCATTGCTTCATTCATATAGCCCATAGACGGTTCCACATCACTATCCACAAGATGAAGCACTTTGACAAGTAGTGTAACACACTTCAAACAAAACTTGGGTTTTAAAATCGTGAATCACACAATGTAATGTCGTGGATTTCTTCCTTCTAATTGACTTGTAAAAGAGCTTGTTGCTATGATTCAAAAGAAAACATAGACATCATTTTAAGTGTCAAATATGCTGTAAGTGTCAAGTACGCCATAGCAAATCTAATGATTGTAGGCCTTGCTAATTCACTTCCCTTAGCAGGCAAATCTTCTATATAAATTTAGGATTGAAGTATAACGCTAAATAAAAATGGTGATCTTCTTTGCCTATGCTATAGTATCATTAAAAAAAGGAATTTTATTAATCTCAATAAGAATCAAATCTAAATGCTGTGTGTCACAATGTGACCAAAACAATTTTGTCCTTTTGGCTTCTAATAATCGTAACTACCATGTAATTAGCTTGGATAACACTTTCTTTGCATATTTCATCCATTATGCTATCAAATAATTTATATACTTTGTTTGCATCTTTAATTTGTTGTGCCAATAGATCTTAGAATTACTATGCCACTTGGACTATTACTAGGAAACTTGTGAGAGAATGCCCTCTACTATTAGTCTATCCATCAGACTTAATAGTGCACTGTCTTCCTCTCAACTTTATTTTTGAAGATCTTTGTGGAGCAAATCTATTTCTTCAAATATATCACTTTTGCTTAATGATAAATAAAGGTATTTAAACCTTGACTATACTTTCCAAGAAACTTCGAGCATTTGTACAAATGAAGCCTTCTTTACTAAATTAAATGGCGAGGCATTACCACGAATGCATTTGCAATTATCTTTAAATGGCAGTCTCTTTTTTTCACAATTTGATTTATTGTTATTTACTTTGTTTTTCCATTTCCATACGGACTTCAAAGAGTGAACACTCAACACTCAAACAATTGAGAAAAGAATTGTGGGACAACCCTAAATTGTAATATCTTGGTTTTGTTTTATCCTAGCACAAAATTGTTACACAACCACTTTGATTAGAATCGAATCGATCCATTTTAGATGTTCTGATTTAGCCACTGTCAATTCAAATTGTTGGGTATGCATATTGAATTTGATGATTTGAATCGTGAATCATCCAAATATGATAATCATGTATAAAATTTATAAAATATAATCTAATATATAAATAAATAATTATATATACAAATTATAGCATAAGATGGTCCATGTATAATTGAAAATAATGTGTATCTAAAATTTGTTTTTAATAAGTCATATGACCTTGTTATAACTCATTTAATTAAATAAGTTATGTCAAATGATAGAGTTCTAAGGAAAATTATGTGAAGAATTCTAGAAAAGAAAGATATTAGTGTAGTATATATTGAAATAATTAAGGATATATATGAGGATGCAATGACAAGAGTGAAAACATCAAAAGAATTAATCGAAGTATTTTTCATAGAGATAGGGTTACATTAATGATTAACTTTAAGTCCCTATTTTTTTGCACTAATCATTGATGAACTCGCTAGACACATCCAAAATACAATAGTATAGTGCCTATTATTTACATATGATATTGTTTTGGTAGATGAGACACGTAAAAGAGTAAATGTTAAATTTGAATCTTGAAGAGATGCTAGAGGTGAAAGATCTTATACTTAGTAGAATAAAAATAGAATATATGCAATTTAAATTTAACAATGTTAGATATAATGAGACAATTATTAAGTTAAGAGATAATGAGTTGTTTGTAACCGAAAATTTTAAATATTTAGGATTATTTTTACAAAAGGATAGAGAAGTTGAGAGAGATGTCTTATATACAATACAAGCAGGATGATTGAAATGAAGGAGAGCATCGAATATTTTTTGTAATCGTAAAGTACTTTTAAAACTTAAAGAATTTTTTTATAAAATGATAGTTATTATGACTCGAGTACATGAGCAAAAGACGAGAGTTGCAAATATGAGAATGTTAAGATGGGTGTGTAGACATACGAGGATGGATAAAATAAGAAATAAGAATATTAGAGCGAAAATTGGGGTTGCATCCGTTGAGGAAAAATTTTGAGAGACATGTTTAAGATGATATACGTATGTACTTAGACGACAGATGTTCCAGTTAGATGATGTGGAACTATTACAAATATACAAATCAAACAAGAAAGAGGATGACCAAAGAAGACTTGGTTAACAACTATAAAACATGATAAAATTTATTTAAATATAGATAATGATATAGTAGGGGATAGAGTCCAATGATGTAGGAGGATTTATATAGCCGACTTCACTTAGTGGGATAAGACTTGATGATTATTGTTGTAGTTATGCCAAATCACCCTTTCATGACTTGTCTAATCCATTTAAGTAAACGTTAAACATGGAGTGTATATGGGTTGAAGATTTTGTGCGGCTATCATGGATAAATATATTCTTAATATCCAATTAGTGAAGAGGCAATTGAAATATGATTGCCAAGGTGAGGAATTATTGGGAATTTGTGTCCAAGTAATCTACTATATATGTATTTCTTAGCTACTATGAATACCATTTGCAACTTACTGTGGACTTATTAAAAGGTTTACAGGTATTAACTCTCTTGTACTATTATAATACAAGGCATGCTTGCATCTCATTGACTTTAGTCTATCTTTACTATGGATGTGAGAGCGCCTTTAAAAGATAAGAAATGAAGGTGAAACATTTAGGTCATAATGTCTCATAAGATAACAAATGAGAAAGAGGTAGAACAAGAGTAAGTATATTTTCAAAGAGTGATAGGAAGATCCAAATTAGAAGTTGGATTTAGAACAAGAGGTGGTGTTGGGTGAGCAATCGAGTCTCAAGGTTCTCTATTATATATCACAGTCTTGCTTGAGAAAGTAATGAAGGGAATGCGCTAGAAAGTTATGGAATGAACAAGCCTTTAGTTACAAATTTATAAGTAGATGAAGAGCTTCAAAAGAACAAGTAAACATTAAGAATGTAACCTTGACAAAAATAAATTCTCCTCATAAATCAGAAGAGTAACAATAGAACCTCTTCTAACTGAGAATATCCAAGGAAGACTTAGTAACTGAAGTAGGTGATAGCTTATTGTTGTCAAAAGATAAGAAATGGATAAACAAGTATACCAAAATACATTAGGTGAAAGACAATACATAGGGATCACTAAAAAAAAAGGGGATATAAAGGAACCTAGATTTGAAAAAAAAGGGGTGGGGGTGCTCTACTAGCGATGATTTTAACTCTTGCTATCAAACTAGAAAGGTGGATCACAATTAACAAAGCGAAAATAAGATAATCATGCAATTAACACTTACACAATTGCTAATAAGTTTATTTAATGTGGTTTGACAATTCTTCAGATTCCTATTCCATGACCTATAATCTATTGATGGATCACTCTTAACTTAGAGGTGGAGAAATTGATGTTGTGAAACTACTGCAAGCGCACGATTGCCATCAAATAATAAAATTATCATCCTTTCGGACTTGGTTAAGTATCGGTTATTTGCAAAGTAGATTATCTAGAAAAATCAAATAATGAGAATCAATACGAAAAGATAAAAGAAAAGATAAGGAGCGGGTTAGAAGATAGGATTGAGGATAATATTTAGGATTTCGATTTCACTGCGATAACTATTGATAAGACAATTCTCTCTTATAACGATACACTTTCCCGAAAGTGGTCTATCATATGGTAATCGATGTTTCCTTTTGAGAATACGCTGGTGTATCTACCTAAATGCGACTCCTACTTTTGTGGTATGCATACGTAGAACTTGCATTGAGAATCTATCACGAAAACCCCGCAGATCTATCTAGACTTGCTACTGTTACTCGTAAAGCCGGTTCAGTATAGATCCTTTATGCTTCGTGATAACCAATGAAATTTTCGAGAGATTTTGAACTACTTTTATGGCAGTCGTATTAAAGAATCGTTGGTTGGAATATTCCTGTCACTAGAGCACCCACGATTCTTGGACTTCTACCCTTACTCGTGAGTAATCCCTTAAGTTCGGTTTTATAGTTTTAGAGTTAAGGTTCTTTTGATTTATCCTTCGATCCCTAAGTCATGCGAATAGGTGGTCGATATAGACGCAATTAAATAATGAACACAATAAAACTAAATCAGGGATAAAATATTGATAAAAAGGAGAGTTAATAACAATTCATGACAAATATAGATAAAAGGCTACTCCTTTGTCCTAAGATACAACATAGCATAGAGGTAAAGCCTAAAGAAATCATAGAAAATGATCGACAAATAGTAAAAAGATAGAAAATAGAGAAAATTCAGTTTGTCGAAGTCGTAGATGGCCCCCGCTCCTTTGGCGGCTCCTTAATGCTACTTAATGTATCTTACCACGTCCTCCACATGCCTCCCCCCTTTGGATGAACCCTGTCTTTTTTTATAGCCAAATAATATTCAAATATGAAAAATCAGCACAGCAGCAGGGGAGTTCACAATTGTGGAAGCCACCATGGGTTGCCCGTGGTCAGGCTGGAGGTTCGAGGCGAACTGGGGAGACAACTCCATGCCCATGGAGTGCTCTATGGTTAGACTGTGGAGCAGTCTGTGGCTTCTAGTTTGATTCCGGATCTCCTCCGTCTGATAGTAGGTCCTTGTAGACTTCTCATGCCTTGATCATGCTTTTTTTTAAACCAAATTATGCCTTCTAGAGAATAAAAACATACAACCTTAGTTATATGAACTAAAAAGGAGAAAATGAATGCAAATGCTAATGTTTAACCCTAGTTATGTAAATAAAATGCAATGTATGTATGCTAAATAAACTCTAAATGCATGCATAATTTATGCACATCAAATACTCCCAAATTTAAACTTTGCTTGTCCTCAAGCAAAGAAAAAACTAATCTATATGTGAGAATTATTGCATGACAACTCATTACTTTGGTAAGTTCGTTTGGGTCCATCTCAGAGTTTTATTCCCTGATCATAGTTTCATGGATCCCTTTTCCGTGGCTAAACATGTAAGACCCTCGTGTAGTGCACATGATTTGAGTCTAAGATTTTGGATATCAATCCAGGCTTATATTCCTTCAACAGTGTTCCTTGCATTTCTGATGTACTTGCCAGTATGCTTGACTCGTCTCCTCACTACCATACTTGGTCTCAAAAGAGCACTCAAGGTCAAGGAAAAGAAAATCAAGAAATGTATAATGAATATTTCTTTAGTAACTAGTTAGTTTCAAAGGGGTACCCTTATGAGTATTTCCCTAGTAACTACTTCTCAAAAGGCTATTCGAATGATATTTCTTCTCTTTTTTTCTCTGTCTTCACATTTTTTTTTTCATTTTTTTTAATCGTATATTTTTTCTTCTCTTTTTTTTTCCCAATGAAACTCTTGAGATGAATCGTATATATTTTTTTTTAATGTTGTGAGAGTCTCTATGAAAATTTGAGTACTAGTCCAGCATAGTGAACTTAACTCTTCTTGGATACCTCTACCTTGAAGTCGTGTTGTAAGTGAAATAGAGTTCTTCGTAAGGAAACCAAAAAGAAGTTCACCAATCTATCTAGTTCTTAGTTCATGCTACTCTAAATGACTAAAAAAAATAAACTACCAATAAAGCTACGAACAAAAATTTAAACATGGTAGAACATGGTAAATATGGTATGGAATAAGAATAATACAGAACATATAATACAAAGAAACAAATAAAGATAACTAAGTACCCCCAAATTTAAATTATGCATTGTCTTCAATGTATGTGGTAGGTAGTGGTTAAGAAAATAAAAACTACTCAGGAGGTGGAAAGAAATAGCCTTGGGAGATGTGCCAATGGTACATGACATGATCATGCAACGCGTTGCTCGGCTTGATCGATTGAATGACAGAGAGAAAGCACCACGCTTACGTAAGGGCTCCATGATTGTGTCATAGTTCCTATTATACCTACATAAAGCAAAGTTAAATCAAAGAAAATAATAGAAAATGATAAACTAAAATGAAAAAAATAGGCTTGGGTTACCTCCCAGGAAGTATTTATTTTCGGTCATAAGCTTGACCCCTGTAAAATTATAGTGTGAAGTGCTCAGTTAGAGGAGGTTTTGCTTCCCTCCTTTCTTGATGGTTTAAATATCTTAAATCTTGCTCGTGCCGGAGTAAAATATTTCATCACTTTTCTATCTCTAGTTCCGGACCTTTCGTCTACTATGCTCGATTTCATTGGATCATCATCTTCTGAACCTTGCTTGTGGTGGGACAAGATACTTGTTTGCTGCTTCTCTTGGTTCTTTATCAAATACACTCAACTTCAAAGGGTCGTCAGGAGATCGTCCATGATATTCTTCTTTTTTCACCTGCTGTAAACAATGCAATTTGCAACAAACATCCTCAACAAAAGATTGATTAGTAGCCTTAGATAGAATAATTGCAATATCATCTTCACCAAATACCAAAGAGGATTTATTATTGATTACTAAAGCTTTGGTGATGGCTAAGGAAGATTTTTCTTGATCCTTAAGATTTGGAGGTATTTGAATTGAAGCAATACACTACTTAATCAAAGTATCAATTTCATATTCCTTAAGTTCCTCTTTATGTGGTGTCTGAATTGATTTACCCTTCTTGTGTCATCTACATTTTCCTCGCCCACTTGCATAAATTGAGTTTCCAACATAGTATATATAGTCTAATCATCAAAGTTATCTGCTACTTGTTCAATTGCTTCCTGTTTATTTTTGTTGTCTAAGCTCCGCAAATTGCTAGCTAGACTCCTCGCATTGCCTGTTAAAATTTTCTAGCACGACTTTTAAGTTAGATTTTGGTGCATGATGAAATTTTGATGGCGGTCCATAGTGTCATTCCCAACTTGGTTTTGATAATTCCTGTAGAAATTTTTTTGAGGATTTTTTCAACTAGGGTTATGGGTGTATGAATATGGATCATCTTGCGACCATTGATTGTAGTTGTAAGCGACATCCACTTGTTCAAAATGTGAAGGTGTAAGTATTATTGGGCAATCATCGAGAGTATGTCTTGTTTCACCACAGATCTCGCAATAAAAGTTAGCAAAATTTATAGTATCAAATTGATCAAACATTTGAGTTAGAGCGTCCATGTTTATATAAAAAGAAATAAAGAGAAGGATAGAAATAGGGCACCAGAAAATGAAGAAAAAGGGAAAAAATTTTAGCAACAAAAATAAAAAGGAAATAAATGATAAAAGGAAAATTAAATAAAAAAGGAAAGTTAGATTAAGAAAAGAAAAGAAATATGGAAAACATGCTTGCAAATAAGGAAAGTACAAATAAGAAAATAAAATTGTAAATAAGGAAAGTAAGCAAATATGAAAAATGAAAATATAGAAATATAAAATATGGAAAGTAAAATATGACGGTAAAGCTCAAATAAGCAAAGAAATTATGGAAACTACAAATACTACCACAACGACAAAAACCAAGTCTTATCCTACTAGTTGGGGTCGGCTCTATAGATCCTTCTACGCCATTCGACTCGATTCCCTACTATATCATCATCTACACTTAAATAGACTTTATCTTGTTTTATTATTGTTAACCAAGTCTTTTTTGATTTTTCTTTTCCTCGTTTGATGTGCGAATTTATGATAGTTTCACATCACTTAACTGGAGCATTTATTAATCGTCTAAGTATATGTCCGTATCACCTTAAACGCATCTCTCGGAGTTCTCTTAATAGATGCAATTTTGACTTTATATCTAATGCTCTAATTTTTTATTCTATCCATCTTCGTATGCTCACACATCCATTTTAATATCCTCATTTCTATAACTCTCATCTTTTCCTCATGTGCTCGAGTTATAACCCAACATTCAGGATGCATTTGGTTGGGGGTCATCTGTGATTATCTTAGTCATGTGATTACCAAGTAATCACATCATCAAGGTTATAGGGAATAAAATATAACTTAATGTTGTTTGGTTTAATCCTAGGTAATGAGACAAAACCTTGTTTGTTTGAAGGTTTTAATGTATTACGACGACAAACCGACGGCGGCGCATGACGACCGGCCGATAATCGACGATCGCTACGACGGTCGACGATCGACGACTGGCGACGGCGGCGACGACGACGGCCGACGACCAACTGGCAATCGGCTAGATTGTAATTTGATAAATTGATAAAGATAGTTTTGTCCTAAATGGTAAAAATTAGAGGGTATTTTTGGAAAAAAAGATTCATAACCAAGGGAATTAAGAAAAACCAAGCTTTTTGGACGTTTTCCAATTTCCCCATCCATAATCCTTTTGCTGACGTGGCATGACATGTCGGGCATCTATCATGACTTGGTAATCATTCAAATCCTAAACCAAACAAGGTTTTCTTTGATAACCTTTGATGGATAACCAAGGTTATCACAGATGACCCCCAACCAAACGCACCCTCAGGGTTATATAATATAGTAGGTCTAATCGTCATTTTGTAGAACTTTTTTTTAAGTTTTAGAAGTACTTTAGGATCATATAAAACATCCGATGCTCTCTTTCATTTTAACCATCTTATTTGTATTCTATGTAACATATCTCTCTCAAGCTCTCTATCATCTTGCAAAAATACTCCTAAATACTTCAAGCTCTCAGTTGCAGATAATTCGTCATCTTCTATCTTAACACTTATCTCATTATGTTTAATATTGTTATACTTAAATTTCATATATTATGTCTTTACTTTACTAAGCTTAAAACCTCAAGATTTTAATTTAGTTTTTGTTTCTTAATTTGTCTCATTTACCAAAATAATATCATCTGCAAATGACATGTACCACGGTGCCGTCTTAAATGTCTCGTGAGTTCATTCATGATTAATGTAAAAAGATAAGAATTCAGAGTTGATCCTTGATGTAACCCAATCTTTATTGGAAATGTTTCAATAATCCGTCTAAAGTCTTCATTTTGGTAGTCACTTCCTCACACATATTCTTAATTATTTCAATATGTGCTACGTTAACACTTCTCTTCTATAGAATTCTCCATATAATTTCTCTTGAGACTCTATCATAAATGTTTTCTAAGTCAATGAATACTGTGTGTAGATATTGCTTTTGCTCCCGGTACTTTTCAATTAGTTGCAGTAAATGTATAACTTCTATTGTCGACTTTCTAGACATTAACCTAAATTGATTTTCGATAACCATGACCTCCTTCCTTTTTTTTATTATTTTTTTTTTCAAAGTTTCATGGTATGATTCATTAGTTTAATACTCCTATAGTTTGTACAATTTTGTACGCCCTTTTATTCTTATATAAGAGAATTAGAGTACTTACCATTCATTGATCTGACATTTTTTTGTTTTCAATATCATGTTAAATAATTTTGTAAACTATTTAATACTTTGTTTCCCTAGTCATTTCCATACCTCTATCGGAATATCATTTGGTCTAATGACTTTTTTATTTTGCATCTCATTTAAAGGTTGTATTACTTCTAAAATTTGAATTCTACGATAAAAGTTTAAATTTTTATATTTATTTAACATACTTAAATTATCTAAGTTAAGTTGGTCACTTAAATCTTCATTAAAAAGTTCAAAATACTTCTTCTACTGCTCTTTTATTTCTCTATCATTTACTAGTACTCTATTGTATTTATCTTTAATATATATTATTTGGGTAAGATCTTTTTTTTTTCCTCACTTTAGTTATTCTATAAATGTCTTTTTTTCTTTCTTTTGTATCCAATTTTCTATATAACTATTCAAAAGTTTCATTATTAGCTTCGTTCACTGTTTTCTCATTCTCTCTTAGCTATTGTATATTTTTTTAGTTTTCTTCGTTCTTACAAATATATAATTTCTTTATAGGCTGTTCGTTTTTTCTTCACTTTCTCATGTACCTTCTCATTCCGCCGCCAAGATTCCATATTTGATGGTGCATGCTCCTTTGACTCATCGAGTATACTCTTCGCAATTATTTTCAACTTTGATATTATCTTATCTCATGTCGTATTAGAGTCACCATATATTTCACCAATACTTGTACTCTTATCTTCTCTTTAAATATATTTTGTTTTCCATCCTTTAACTTCCACTGTGTAGTTCTAGGAGTCGATATATTTTTCTTCTATTGATACTATATCTGAGGCGTATATCTAACACTACTAATCTATATTGGATAGTTAAGATTTCTCCATCTTTACAAATCTTTCTATTCCTCTTTCTAATCATAAGAAAGTCAATTTGTAATTTATTATTCTTACTTTTGAACGTGACCAAGTGTTTTTCTCTTTTCTTAAAAAATATATTAACTAATATAAAGTCATATTTTATCGCAAAATCCAATATAGTTTTACTTTCTTCATTTCTTGTTCAAAACTATAACCCCCATGCACTATCTCATATTCTTCATTTTTCACTCTTACATGCTTATTTAGATCGCCTCCTATTAAAATCATTTCATTTGGCGGAATGTTTTGTAATACTTCATCTAGGTCTTCCCAAAATCATAATTTGATATTTTGATCTAATCCTACTTAAGGTGCTTATATGCTAATTATGTTCATAGTTTCTTTCTCTACTATTATTTTGAGAGCTATAATTTTAACTCCCTTTCTAACTACTCTTACAACTTCATCATTTAACAAACTATTTACAAAAATATCTACTCTATTTCTTGTTTTACTCTTTCATATATACCATAACTTAAAATCCGAGTCCCTATCATCTTTGCCTTCTTATCTACCCATTTTGTCTCTTGTACACACAAAATATTAATTCTTCTCCTAATCATTGTATCTACTACCTCCATTGCTTTACCAGTGAGGGTTCCTATATTCTATGTTTTAAATTTTAGACAATTAGTTTTCTTATCATATTTGTTCTTACCCAATCTATGGTATGAGAACTCTTGCCTTTTTAATACTATACTAAGTTCTCATGGAGATATATCGGTCCTTATCGATACGTTACAGTCGGACCTTGCAATCCGAACTCTTGTATATTTATCACTACATCCGAGTTATGAAAATGGAGCGGTCCTTGCCGAGATGTTACAGTCGGACCCTGCAACGCGTTTCTTTCAGAGAACAACTTAACAGTAGCACATTCATCATTTAATGAACTATCTACAACAATATTCAATCCATTTTTTGTTTTACTCTTTCATGTGTAACATAACTTAAAATTTGAGTTTCCTATCATCTTTACCTTCTTGCCTATCTATTTTGTCTCTTGTACACAAAATACTAATTTTTCTCTTAATCATCGTATCTACTATCTTCATTGCTTACTAGTGAGGGTTCCTATGTTCCATTTTCTAAATTTTAGACTATTAGTTTTCTTGTCATATTTATTTTTACCCAATTTATGGTATGAGAACTCTTGCCTTTTTAATACTACACTAAATTCTCATGGAGATGTAGCGGTCGTTGTAGATACGTTACAGTCGGACCCTACAATGCGAACTCTTGTATATTATCACTACACCCGAGTTCTGAAAATGTAGTGGTCCTTACTGAAATATTACAATCGGACCCTGTAATGCGTTTCTTTTTGGGGAACAAGCTAACATTAGCACAATTATTTAATAGATCTATGTATTGAGTATTTGCCTGAGTTTAACGTTGACTGACAATCTAATGCAACCCTTCTCCTTTATCAGGACTTGGGATCGATCATGACAGAGTTAACTTGTCATGGACGGAGTTAAATTATAGAAAGTGCAAATATAGAAATAGACATATGGATAGTGCAAATATGGAAATGGAAAATATGGGAAATGCAAATATGAAAATAAAGACAAACTTTCAGAAAATAATAGCAAAAATAAGGAAAAATCTAGATTAGCCAAATTGTAAACAAACCAATATTGAGCGCAGTCTTCGGTAACGACGTCAAAAACATGATGTGGATGAAACTACTGTAAGCGCATAGTCGTTGCCAAGTAATAAAATTATCGTCCTTTGAGATTGGGTCAAGTATTGGTTATATGTAAAGTAGATTATTTAGAAGAATCAAATAATGAAGAATCAATATGAAAAGATAAAAGAAAAGATAAGGAACGGGGTAGAAGATAGGGTTGAGGATAATCTTAGGATTTCGGTTTCACCGTGATAACTATTGACAGTTCTCTCTTTTAACGATACACTTCCCTATAGGTGGTGTATCCTATGGTAACCGATGTTTCCTTTTGAGAATACGCTGATGTATCTACTTAAATGCGACTTCTACTTTTGTGGTATCTGTATGTAGAACTTACTTGCATTGGAAACTTGTCACGAGAACTCCGCAGATCTATCTAGACTTACTATCATTCCTTGTGAAGTCGGTTCAGTATAGATCCTTTACGCTTCGTGATAGTCAATGGAATCCTCGAGAGGTCTTGAACTACTGTGGCAGTCGTATTAGAGAATCATTGGTTGGGATACCCTTGTCACTAGAACACCCACGATCCTTGAACTCTACCCTTACTCGTGAGCAATCTGTCAAGTTCGGTTTTATCGTTCCAGAGTTAAGGTTCTCCTTTCGGTTCATCCCTCAATCTCTAAGTCATGCTAATAGGTGGTCGACATAGATGCAATTAAACAATGAAAACAATAAAACTAAATCAGGGATAAAATATCGATAAAAAGGAGAGTTTATAGAAATTCATGACAAACAGATAAAGGATTACTCCCTTGTCCTAAGATTACGGAATACTAGTTCATAGCATAGAGGTTAAAGCCCAAAGAAATCATAGAAAACAATCGTTAAACAATAAAAAGATAAAGAATAGAGAAAACTCAGTTTGTCGATATTGTAGATGGTTCTCGCTCCTTGGAGCATCTACCTTAGCGGCTCCTCAATGCTCCTTAATGTCTCCTACCATATCCTCCACGTGCCTTCCCCCTTTGGATGAGCCCTAAGCCTTCTTTTATAGCCAAACAATCTTCCAATATGGAAAATCGGCCCAGCAGCAGGGGGTCCACGACTGTGGAAGCAACCACGGGCTGGCTATGGTCAGGCTGGAGGTCCGAGGTGAACTAGGCAGACCATTCCACGGCCAGATCGTGGAGCGATCTGTGGCTCCCCGTTTGATTTCAGATCTCCTTCGTTTGATGATAAGGCCGTGTAGGCTTCTCCTCATGCCTTGATCGTGCCCTTTTTGTTCCAAATTATGTATTCTTGAGAATAAAACATACAACCGTAGTTATCTGAACTAAAAAGATAAAATGAATGCAAATGCTAATGTTTAATCTTGATTATGCAAATAAAATGCAATGTATGTATGCTAAATAGATCCTAAAAAACATGCATAATTCACACACATCAAATACTCCCAAATCGACATAGTGGCAGGGGCTCCACGGTCATGGAAGCCACCACGGCTTGGTCGTGGTCAGACTTGGGGTCCGAGGCGAACTGGGGAGATCACTCCACGGCTCTGGAGTGCTTTAAGACCAGATCGTGGAGCGGTCTATGGCTCCCCATTTGATTTTGATTCTTCCCCGTCTGATGGTTGGTCCTTGTAGGCTTCTCCTCATGCCTTGATCATGCCCTTTTTTCTCAAATTATGCCTTCCTGAAAATAAAACATATAACCAAACTAAAAGGATAAAATGAATGCAAATGCTAATGTTTAACTCTAGTTATGCAAATAAAATATAATGTATGCATGCTAAATTAAACCAAAAAAGCATGCATAATTCACACACGTTAGAAATCTATTACAAGCACAACAAAGAGGAAGGCTTAGAGAAAATTCAAGGCTTCTAGTAGGGTTAGTTGACACTATTTCGCTAACCTTGAAGTCTCCATTTGCTCCTCGCTTTATAGTCGATTAGTTGATTGATCTTATAGCCATCAGCCAACTAATTCATCGTGGTTCGACTGTTGTCGTGCAATTACAACTCCTTGCTTTCCACTTTAATAATGTGTTAATTTGCCATCGGTTAACTGTTTGTCATTAATCTCCTATACAATTGACTAGGCCACGAGTAGAAACATTTTGTTGGCTGTCTCTTCAGACCCACTCAACTAATCCATTAGTCAATTGATATTCATCATTAGTTGACTACTTAAACTATAATCCTGAAACACTTTAGGGTTCTAAGTTTTTTAATTACCACTCAACTGTTGTTCATCACCAAATGACTGGTGACCCAAAGTATGACCACTTATAAGTCGAGTCCGTGTATGTTGAATTCTACTCTCATCTTTATGAATACAGATCACTCACATTTATGGCTCACTAGAGTTTTACACTATGCAATGTGACTTCGCCATCGACCATCTCTGGTCAACCAATATGTCCTTTGGATGTACCCAAGCCCTTTGCTTCTTGTACCATCTTTAACATTTCTTGCCTACGTAGTTTGCCTCCTTCAATTGTCATCCTCGCTGCCTTGATATTCCTCGTTCTATAATCCTAGGTTTGCCTCGTGCAATTCTCTCCCAACTCTACAAACCTTGAATTGCTAACCTGGCCGTCCCAAGTCTTCACTCCTGAGTTGTTTCAACACCACTTCAATACTCCTCGTCTTCGGACTTTCAAACTACTAGGTGTGTCTCATATCATCCTTCTTTGATCTCTTTCTATGATTCCCTACACACTCAAATATACATATCAAATACAATAGATAAACCTAATTTAAATGCTTTACTTAAACATTAAAATCTAAGATTACATTAGATCACTTGGTAACAACATCCTAGAATTTGGGCAAAGCTATGTGAATGTGAAATGCATGAGTAATCTTAGCAAGTGGTGGTTCTTCCTTTTAGATATATCATTCTCTTGGGTTTTACATAGGAACGAATGTCTATAAAGAATGCCTTGTTCAGAGATAAAAGATTGGAAAGGAGTGGAAGAAATATTTTTTAGTATCATCACTCCTCCACACCTTAACTACAACACAATTTGGGTCAAGATAGAATAAAGCAAAAATAGAATAAATTTGGAACAATCTCTCATTATGCCATTCTCTAATACTTAATGTAAACTAGTAAAGTATTTGAATTTAGGCTTTCAACTCTCAAGCAAACCTAAGGTTTTGGTCTATGGTGGGTTGAGATAATGGCACTGATGCTTGTACTGAAGGTGTGTTGGAGGAGAAGACAATGTTGATGCTGTGGCAAGATGAACAAGATGAGTAGGAGCTAGAAATGTGTCGAAGGAGGAGAAGACAATGCCGGTGTCGGGGGAAGGGGAAGAGGAAGAGGAAGAGGAAGAAGATGAATAAGAGCCAAAGGTGTATCGAAGGAGGAGAAGACTGTGTCGAGTGTTGGATGACGAGGAAGGTTGGGAGGAAGATAAGTGTAGGGAGCGTACCTAGTGGGAAGCCAATGCTAGAGTCTAGGGTTTCAGTTTCGGTTTCGGATTAAAGGAGGCAAGGGAGAAGCTAGGTTTTGTTATAGAAGAGGAAGTTGCAAAGGAAGTCAATCTTGTGGTAGACAATTTGACACCAACAACAGTTGTGAATGATCATCGCGTGGGATTGAAGACCTCACATGTCGGTTGATGGGTGGAATGAAAAGTTTCATTTGTCTCGATCGACGTGACTCGAGATTATAAACATTGTATGAAATTAAGCTTAGAACAAATTCTGACTTGGAACACAAATATTAGAATGATCTAAGGGAAAGGTGCAAGACCAAGACACTTTGAGGAATTACAGATTGAATATGTTTGCAAGGTTCAAGTTTTTAAGATGAGGTAATTTAGGCATAATCTTTTGAAAAAATATGGAACCGCTATATTAGCGGCCCCCTTCGGCTGCCCCTACAAGTGGAAAAGGTAAATCAGAATCCCAATTGGCAAGTGCAAAGGAAGGGGGTCGATAGCTCAGGGTGATGAATTTTCCGAGAATTGACTCCTGCCCACTACGGATAAATCCCTTTGCACTTACCAACTAAGTTAGCCCGGGGGGGGGGGGGGGGGGTTTAGGCATCATCTTTTGAAGATGAATGTGTTGATGATTGTGATTGTAAATTTCAAGAGAAAGGTTAGATGGTTAAGCTCTAAGAGCAAATAAAGGCGGTGGATATTATCAACATGAATCCCTAGACTGGTGCCTCTTTATACACGAGTCCTCAATAGAAATAGAGTTACTAGTAAATATTATGGAGGAATTTAAAACATACTAAAATAACTAATTGAAAATTAATATTAAAGCAATTAGGCACATAAAGAACATAGCAGATTGATACAGGTTATAGTACCAGAAATCTACCAATGCTTTTTCCCCATATAAAAGAATCATTGGCAGCCATGATGCTGATAAGCAAGTTGAGTTATATAAGAGTAGAGAATTGAGTAAATGTTAATAGTATGTGGATAGAGGTGTCTGAGTTAACAAGTTAGGTAGAATTCCCAGAGGAATCTATCAATAGTGTAGTAAAAGTACTTGCACTGAAGATCACAGCATTTAATTATGGGGAGGCATTTGTCACAGCCGTTAGAGAGGATAAGTATACTCAATATGAACTGGGATGGTGTAGCTTGAGCCTAAAGAGATGGAAAAAGTGTTGATTGTTGTTGGAGAAGCACCTTCATTATCGTGAGGTTAGACTACTATTGTTTGGAAATATGGTTTAAGAGCAAATATGATAGGAAAATTAATAGTCTAAGATTTGAAATATGGAATGTAGGAAGCTTCACTGGTAAAACAATAGAGATAGTAAACATGATTAGGAGAATAATTAGTACTTTGTGTGTACAAAAGACAAAATGGGTAGGCGAGAAGGCAAAGATGATACAAAACTTAGATTTTAATTTATGTTATATATGAAAGAGTAAAACAAGAAATAGAGTGGGTATTGTTGTAGATAGTTCATTAAAGGATGAAGTTATAGGAATTTATAACTCTCAAGAGAGCAGTGTAGAAAGAAACTATGAACATAATTAGTGTATATGAACCTTAAGTAGAATTATACGAAGATACCAAATCAAAATTTTGCGACGACCTAAATGAAGTATTATAAAATATTTTACTAAATAAAATGATTTTAATAAGAGACAATCTAAATGGGTATATGAGAGTGAAAAATAAGGAATATGAGAGGGTGCACAGGAGTTATGAGTTTGGAACAAGAAATGAAAAAAGTAAAACTATATTGGATTTTACGATAACATATGACCTTATACTAGCTAATACATTTTTTAAGAAAAGAGAAGAATACTTGGTCATGTTCAAAAGTAAGAATAATAAATCACAAATTGACTTTCTCATGATTAGGAAGAGAGATAGAAAGATTTGCAAAGATTGCAAGGTCATCTCTGGAGAAAGCTTAACTATCTAATATAGGTTAATAGTATTGGATATACGCCTCAGATATAGTATCAATAGAAGAAAAATATACACGACTTCTAAAATTAAGCGGTGGAAGTTAAAAGATGGAAAATAGAACATATTTAAGGAGAAAATAGGAGTATGAGTATTAGGTGAAATATACGGTGATCCTAATATGACATAAGATAAGATGCTATCAAAATTGAAAATAGTAGCTAAGAGTATATTCGGTGAGTCAAAGAGACATGCACCACTAAATAAGGAATCTTGGTGGTGGGATGAGAAGGTATAAGAGAAAGTGAAGGAAAAATGAACAACCTATAAGGAATTATATATTTGTAAGAATGAGGAAAATTTTAAAAAATATATCATAGCCAAGAAAGAGGCTAAGAAATCAATGAATGAAGCTAAAAATGAAGCTTTTGAACAGTTATATCGAAAATTAGATACCAAAGAAGAGGAAAAAGATATTTATAGAATAACTAAAGTGAGAGAGAGACAAAGATCTTGCCCAAATAAAATGTATTAAAGATAAATGCAATATGGTATTAGTAAATGATGAAGAAATAAAAGAGCGGTGGAAGAAGTATTTTCATCAATTTTTTAATGAAGGTTTAAGTGACTAATTTAATTTAGGTAATTTAAGTAAGTCAAATGAGTATAGAAATTTACATTTTTATCGTAGAATTCAAATTTTAGAAATAGAATAACTTTAAATGGGATGCAAAATGAAAAAGTTGTTGGACCGGATGATATTCCAATAGAGGTATAAAAGTGTATAGGGAAATAAAGTATTGAATGACTTATAAAATTATTTAACATGATATTAAAAATAAAAAATGCTTAATCAATAGAGGGTAAATACTCTAATTTCATTATATAAGAATAAGGAGGACGTACAAAATTGTGCAAACTATAAAGGTATTAAACTAATGAGTTATACCAAACTTTGGAAAAGAGTAATAGAAAAACGATTAAGGAAACCACGGTTATCGAAAATCAGTTTGGATTCATGCCTAAAAGGTTGACAATAGAAGTTATACATCTTAGGTAACTAATTGAAAAGTATCGGGAGCAAAAGCAAGATTTACACTTGATATTTATTGACTTATAAAAAGCTTATGATAGAGTCTCAAGAGAAATTATATGGAGAATTCTAAAAAAGAAAGGTGTCAGCGTAGTATATATTGAACTAATTAAGGATATGTATAAGGAAGTAATGATCAGAGTGAAGGCTTTAGGTGGATTAATTGAAGCGTTTCCAATAAAAAATAAGATTACATTAAGGATCGGTTCTACGTTCCTTTCTTTTTACACTAATCATGGGCGAACACACTAGACACATTCAAGACAGTACCATGGTACATGTTGTTTGCAGATGATATTGTTTTGGTAGATAAGACATGTGAAAGAGTAAATGCTAAATTAGAATTTTGACGAGAAATATTAGAAGTGAAAGGTTTTAGGCTTGTAAAGTAATATATGAAATTTAAATTTAGCAATATTAGACGTAATAAGACAAGTGTTAAGATAGGAGACGATGAATTATCTGGAACTGAGAGCTTTAAGTATTTAGGATCATTTTTGCAAGATGATAGAGAGATTGAGAGAAATGTATTACATAGAATACGAGCAAGATGGTGGAAATGAAGGAGGGGGTCGGATGTTTTATGTGATCGTAAAGTACCTCTAAAACTTAAAGGGAAATTCTACAAAATGATAGTTAGACTTGCTATGTTATATGACGTTGAATGTTGGTTTATGACTCGAGCACATGAACAAAAGATGAGAATTGCTGAGATGAGGATGTTAAAATGAATGTGTGGACACACGAGAATGAACATAATAAGAAATGAGAGTATTAGAGAGAAAGTCGGAGTTGTATTTATTGAGGAAAAATTCTGAAAGATACGTTTAAGGTGGTATGGGCATGTACTTAGACGACCAATAAATGCATCAGTTAGGCGATGTGAAACTATGATAAATATGCACACCAAATGAGGAAGAGGAAGAACAAAAAAACTTGATTAACAATAATAAAATAAGATAAAATTTATTTAAGTATAGATGATGATATAGTAGGTGATAGAGATAATGGTATAGAAGGATTTATATAGTCGATTCCACCTAGTCGGATAAGACTTGATTATCCTTGTTGTATTGACAATATGGTTTAAGATAAATGTATCCTTTATTTTTAATATGCACATCAAGTGTAGAGAGACTTGAATAGTGAACATGGAACTGGCGGAGCTTGTTGACTTGGTGGAACAAGGTTAAATGGAGCTATAAAAGGAGCTCAGGAAACTTGATTTCCTGGAATGTTGGCCCAATGGTACGGAGTGAACCATGAGAGATTACAAGAGGGACTGTAAAATTTGGTTTGTGCTTCTGGGTAGCATCTTGTGATCACATGTGTTTAACCAGGAGAGTCAAACTGAACTAAAATTTCCTATTTAGTTTCAGTTTAATTCAAATGGAAACCATAAATTAAAATAAGAATAAATTAACCAAAAATCAATAAAAGTTTTGTTTTTGAACAAGAACCTATCGTGATTAATTATAAAAAGTATCGTAATTCAAGGTTAATGTTGATTAATGAACTTATGAACTTGAGAAGACCTAGATAAAGGGAGTTTGGCACACAGAGCTTTCATCAATGTATGAGTCCGGGGAAAGGTCCATGGTATGCAATCTTACATTGCATTGCAAGAGTTTATTTTTGTATTTCGAATCCGTGACTATTAGGTCACACGACAACTTTATCGTTGCATCAATTCTCTCCTTAGAAAGACCTAGATGAGGTAGTATAAATTTTTTTGATAAACAGTATGATTTTAATAGAAGATCTAAATGGACATATAAAATAAGAAGCGAGGAAAATGAATGCATGGGTCTATGATTTTAGAATAAGGAATGAAGAAAGAAAATTATATTATATAGATTTCATGATAGTATATGAATTTATAATAGTTAATACGTTTTTTTAAATGAGAGAAGACACGTAGTTATATTCAAAAGTGAGAACAATAAATCGCAAACTAACTTTCTTATGGTTAGCCTTGGAGAAAATTTATCTACCCGACATAGGTCATTGGTGTTAGATACGCACTTCAAACCAGTAGAAAGAAACGTGCATGACTCCTGTTATAAAGTGGTGAAGTTAGAAGGATGGGAATAAAGTGTTTTTTAAAAGATTCAAGAGTATAAATTTTAGGAAAAAATACATGGTGACATGAATACAATATGGAATAAGATGATAACAAATTTGATAACGGTGGCTAAGAGCCTACTTGGTTAGTCAATAGGACGGGGACTACCAAATAAAAAAATCTTAGTGGTGAAATAAGAAAATATAGGAGAAAGTGACCGAAAAAAAGTATGCAGTAATCAAGAAAAAGACAAAGATAACAGTGAGTGAAACTAAGAATAAAACTTTCGAATGCTTATATTGACAACTTGAAGCAAAAGGAAAGGAATGAGATATTTATAAGATACTTGAAGCGAAAGAGGAAAATAAAGGATTTTATTTAAATAAGATGTATTAAAAATGAATCCTATATGATACTAGTGAAGGATGAGAAAATAAAAAAGCGATGGAATAAATATTTTCATCAACTTTCTAATGGAAGTTTAAGTGACCAACTTAGCTTAAGAAATTTAAGTAGATTAAAAGTGTGTACAAATTTAAATTTTTATTGGAGAGGTATGGAGGAAAATTGTCACCACATTAGATGTTGAAGTGGATGCCTTGATTAGGGATGGAGATGGTTCTGTAGAAAAGAAAGCACACGTCAGAGGGCGCTAGAGTTGTTCGGTGAGGGATTAGGTTTAGGATTAAATACTTAAGTTATCATGCTGCCATGGATATAATAAAATAGTAATGGAAAAGAAAGTAGTAAAGAGAGGGATTAGGATTAAATCCTAGAGGTTAGATCTTCGTACCACCGCTGCTTAATATTTATAAAGGATACCGCTCCCAAACCCCAACTCTAGGGTTATTAGGCCTTGGGTAT
Organism: Wurfbainia villosa; assembly: GCA_025175895.1. Lineage (NCBI taxonomy): Eukaryota > Viridiplantae > Streptophyta > Magnoliopsida > Zingiberales > Zingiberaceae > Wurfbainia > Wurfbainia villosa. Next base: position 25,346,766 of record CM046000.1, on the reverse strand, counting down.
TTTGTGCTGCGTGTTGTGTGGGGGCCATGCCCAATTATGACCTGCAAATACCTGGCTGCTAGGAGAGTGGAGGACCTGAGAGATCAAGCGTAGGGAGCTAAAGGAGCTTAGAGTGCAAAGGAGGGGAGAGTTGGATAGGGGTCTCGAGTACCGAATCACATGAGATTTTTTGGATGCCGAATTGCATGGAGAACTCAGGAAGCCAAGTCACATGAGGAGCTTGGAAAATCAAGCCGTGCAGGTGCTTGGAGTCCGAGCTGTAGAAAGGTCTTGGGAAAGGAAGTTGCATGAGAAATTCGGGAGTCTAATCATATCTAGAGTAGGGCCATGTAGGTATATCCTATTGACTTAGAGGGGTATCAATATTAGCAGTATCGTTAGTCCTTCAAGTTGAGCCAAGGTACACAAGACTTGATTAGGATGTTTAGGTCAGTTGGATGCTGATGTGGGCTTGAGTAGCTGTACTGAATTCTTGAAGGAAAACTTTTCCTTGATGGCGAAACTGGAAGGGCTAGAGGGGCTGAGTTGGAGAAGTTGGCTACCCAAAATGCTTTCTCCTAAAGTGGAATCGAAGGGGAACAAAGGTCGAGTTAGACCATAAAAGAGGAGAGCTAGCACAAGTTAAGCTGGGAGCCAATGTCGAGTTGTAAGTATAGTGCAAAGGCCAATTTAATACAACTGAACTTTGTAAATCGACCCTAGATAAGGCTAAGGGAGAAAGATTGATCTTGAGACAAGGTCTAAGAGCGATCTAACAATTGACCCCAGCACCACGAGGCTAAGTGGGAAGAATATAGAAAGTAAAAACCCTTATAACTTAGATCCCTTGACTTGGATAACCCAATGAGAATAATAGTAGAGTATCCGAACGACTCTATCCTGAAACTTGGACAGATTAACGAGATTAGAGAGAGAATAATAGAAGATTAGGCTTAATCCTGTGGCTCGGATGAATCGAGGAAGTTTGGGAGAGGAAAATAAAAGACTAGGTTGGATCTTGCGACTTGGATAGATGAATTCAGGGAGAGGAGGATAGAAGACCAGACTTCATCCCCTAACTCGGATAGAAGGACAGTGTCAAGGAAAGGATAATAGAAGATTAGGCTTGATCTTGCAACTCGAATAGATCAACAAAGTCAGAGAGAGGATAATAGGAGACCGAGCTCGATCCCATAACTCGGATAGATCAATGTAGTCAAAGAGAGGATAATAGGGGATTAGGGTCGATCCTGCGACTCGAATAAATTGACGAAGTCAAGGAGAGGATAATAGAAGACCATACTCTATCTTGTGACTTGGATAGATCAATAAAATCGAGGAGAGAGAGTAATAGAAGGCTAGGCTTAATCCCATGACTCGGATAGATCGAGTCAGGGAGAGAACGATATAGTTCAACAAAGTTGAGGAGAGGATAATAAAAGAGCAGACATATTCTCCCTCACCTTGGAGTTTCACCTAAATTCTTGGGATCAAGCTCTTTCCCCCAACCCATGGCTTTGGGTTAGCTCCTTTATGCTAGTTGAGTTTGTTATATGCTAACACATAAGCCTCTTTTTTCTAAATCAAGTTCATTACATGTTCATGTATTATCAATTTTACTTGAGCACAGAGGCCTTAAGAAGGGCATTCATTGAAGGCTCTTGCACTGCTCCTGAAACTTGTCCTTAGCCTCCAGCTTAATCATGATCGTGAGGATGCTTCTATGCCTTCTGACTTGAACACTCTAATCGAGTCTTTTACACTCCAGTTCTTTCACTTGATTTGAAAGGGGACTTGTGATATCCAAAGCAAGATCGACATACATGACTAGAGTTCACACCAGCACATCTAGTTTGCATGGTTCCTATTCAACTCTTAACTCGACTCAAACTCTGAGAGCCACTCTAACTGTGCGACATCCTGAGTCATGTTCGAGTCCTTGACATCTCGAGTACTCCCTTCAACTCAACGACCCGAGCACCTCCTCGACTTAGCCTCCTCAACTTGGCCTTCTAAGTCGCTTTTATAGCTTGGTAGTTGAGCACCTTGCTCAGCTCCTAACTCAACTCAAACTGCTAAGTCACTCTCACTGTGTGACATCCCAAGTCGTTTTTGAGTCCTCGATATCCCAAGCACTTCTTCCAGCTTAACAACTTGAGCACCCTATGACTTAGCCTTCCTGACTCAGCCTTCTGAGTCACTCATATAGCTTAGCAGCCCGAGCATACCTCACTCGACCCTCTAAGAACACCCGTACGACTTGCACTTAAGTGCCTTAAGCGCTCTACTAGAAGTGGTGCTCGAGCTTCGTACGCAGGATGCTATTTTGAGCTCCTTGTGTTGGGTTTTATTTGATTTTACTCCTTAGCTTGATTTGAAAGGGGGACTTGTGATATCTTGGGTATCACCTTATAGTTTTGTTTGTTTAGTCTATGTGATTTGGCTCCACCTTTGCATGCCCAATACACGTAGCATCGGTCCCTACGTTGACAACCTCAAAAAGTGGCATTAGCACATTTCCTGCTATGATGACCCAGTGCTCATAAGTGCGAGCATTGGCCTCAGCACCTCGGTGCTTGACATCTCGAACATGCAAGGCACCCTTCTAAGCTTTGCATATAGCTCGACCCTTTGAGCATTAGGCTTCCTCAGATCCCTTGTGATGGGCCTAGACCCCCTTGAATGCCATTAGTTATATTGATCAGAGTCCTAGACTGAGCCATGGCAGGGCATGGTTTAGGCACACTCCTAAAGGCGAGGCTGTGACAAGGTATGGGAAGGATAGATCCAACTATTACGGATTAGAGCCCCCTTACTATTCATACTAGTTAGAGTCTCCTTGGAGTTTGTACTAACACGACTTGTGATCCTTAGGGCTCAACAACCCTAGGGCACCCTACTTTAGTCATATAAAAAGGATTAAGTTAGTAGTGGCAAAGGCTTTGAACCTCATTCTCCATCTCTCTCCCTATTTTGTTTCTCTCTCATAAGCTTTCACTATCGAAAACTAACTTAAGCATTGGAGGGATTTTGCTGGACATTTTCTGTGCCCTTTGACATGTGTTGATCTATGTAGGTCTAATCGAAAGAAGCTTCAACATTAGCATCCAATAAAGAGGCAGATTCTGGACATATCATAGGGTATTGAATGGTTCTTTAACTTGATATTGAAAACAAAGAAAATACCTAATTAGTGGAGGGTAACTATTCTAATCTTTTATATAAAAACAAAGGAGATGTATAAAATTATGCAAACTATAAAACTTTGGGAAAGAGATAGATAAACGATTAAGGAAGGAGACAAAGACGATCGAATATGATTTATACTCGAAAGGTTGATGGTAGAAGCTATACATCTTCTTAGATGATTGATTGAGAAGTATTGGAAAAAAAAAGACTTACACATGGTATTCATTGATCTCGAAAAAGCTTATGATAAAGTCGTGAAGGAAATTATATAGAGAATTCTAGATAAGAAAAGTGTTAGTATAGCGTATATTGAAATAATATAGAATATGTATGAGGATGTAATGATAAAAGTGAAGACTCTAGGCATATTAATTGAAGCGTTTCCTATAAAAATAGAGTTGCATCAAAGATTGATTTTAAATCTGTATCGTTTTACACTAGTCATGGATGAACTCACTGGACATATTTAAGAAGTGTTACTATAGTGCATGTTTATAGATGACATTCTTTTGGTCGACGAGATATTTGAATAAATAAATGCTAAACTTGAATCTTGACAAGAAATGCTGGAAGTAAAATGTTTTAGGCTTAGTAGGGTAAAGAACATATGAAATTTTAGTAGTATTAGAAGTAGCAAACTATTGTTAATATAGGAGATGACGAATTACCTGTAACTAAGAGGTTTAAGTATCTAAGTTCATTCTTGCAAAAAGATGAAAGGGTTGTTAGAGATGTTTTACATAGGATATAAGCAGGATAGTTGGAATAGAGGACGTTAGTTATTTTTTGTGATTGTAAGGTACCTCTAAAGGTTAAAAGAAAATTTTACAAAATGGTAGTTAGAAGTTGAATGTTGGACTATGAATTTAATACATGAGCAAAAGATGAGAGTCATAGGGATGAGAATGTTATGGTGGATGTGTGGACATACGAGTTTAGATAGATATGAAATGAGAACATTTAAGAGCTAGTTAGGATTGTGCTTGTTAAGGAAAAACTATGAGAGATGCGTTTATGTATTTATGTGATGAATAAATATCTCAGTTAGGCGATATGAGACCATGTCAAATACACATATTATGAGGAAGAGGAAGATCAAAAAAGACTTAGCAACGATGAAATCGGATAATTTTTTTAAAAATATATATGATGATACAATATTAAGAGAAGAAAAACTTCTCAAATTAAATGACGGAAGTTAAAAGATAAGAAATAAAATATATTTAAAGGGAGGATAGGAGTACAAGTATTAGAAGCGATACATGATGACTCGAATATGACATGAGATAAGGTGATATTAAAGTTAAAAATGATAGTCCAAGGTTTACTAGGTGAGTCAAAGGGATGTGGATCAGCAAGTAAAGAATTTTGGTGATGAAATAATAAAGTATAGGAGAAAATTAAGAAAAACGAAAAGCCTATAAGTATTATACATTTGTAAGAATGAGGAAAACTTAAAAAGTATACAATAGTCAAGAAAGAGGCTAAAAAAGTAATAAGTGAAGTTAATAATGAAATTTTGAACGCTTATATCGATAAGTGGATACAAAAGGAAAAAAAATATTTATGGAATAGCTAAAGGTAGAGAGAGACAGACTAGAGATCTTATCTAGATGGATTAAAGATGAATGCAATATGATACTATTGAATAATGAGGAAATAAAAGAGTGATGAAAGATGTATTTTCATTAATTTTTTAATGAAGATTTAGATAATCAATTTAAGTTAGGTTATTTAAGTAGGTCAAAGAAGTATAAAAATTTAAATTTTTATTGTAGAATTCAACCTTCAGAAGTAGAACAAGCTTTAAATGAGATGCAAATGGAAAATTAATTGGACCAAATGATATTCCAATAGCAGTATGAAAGTGCCTAGGTAAGTAAGATATTGAATGACTTATAAAGTTATTCAACTTGATATTGAAAATGAAAAAAATGCTTGATTAGTAGAGGATAAGTTCTCTATTTTCTTTATATAAAAATAAAGGAGATATACAAAATTGTATAAATTATAGGAGTATTAAAATAATGTGCCATACTACGGAATTATGAAAAAAAGTAATAGAAAAAAGACTAAGGAAGAAGACTACAGTGGCTAAAAATCAATTTAAATTTATGTCGAGAAGGTCAATAATAGAAGCTATATATTTTCACAGACAACTAATTAAAAAATATTGAAAACAAAAGCAAGACTTACACATGATATTTAATGACCTTGAAAAAGTTTAAGATAGAGGCCCAAAGGAAATTATATGGAGAATTCTAAAAAAAAAAGGTATTAGTATAACATATATTGAAATAATTAAGGATATGTATGATGATATAATGATAAGAGTGAAAATGTTAGAAGGATTAACGGAAGCATTTCCCATGAATATAGGGTTACATCAAGGATCAACTTTAAGTTTTATCTTTTACATTAATTATGGAAGAACTCACTAGGCACATTTAAGACACGGTACTATAGTACATGTTATTTATAGATAATATTGTTTTAGTAGATAAAACACGTGAAGGAGTAAATACTAAATATGAATCTTAGACGGAAACACTAGAAGTAAAAGGTTTTACACTTAATAGAATAAAGATAGAATATATGAAATTTAAATTTAACAATATTAGATACAATGAGACAATTGTTAAGTTAGGAGATAATGAGTTATCTGTAATTTTGAAAGTTTTAAATATTTAAGATTATTTTTGCAAAAGGATAGAGGGATTGAGAGAGATGTTTAATATAAAATACAAACAAGATGATTGAAATAGATGAGAACATCAGATGTTCTTTGTGATCATATAGTATTTTTAAAACTTAAAGGGAAGTATTATAAAATGATAGCTAGATTTGCTATGTTATATGGAGCTGAATGTTAAGCTATGACTTGAGTACATGAGCAGAAGAAGAGAGTTGCGGAGATGAGGATATTAAAATGGATGTTAGGACATACAAAGAGAGATAAAATAAGAAATGAGAATATTAGAACAAAAGTTGTGATTGTATCTATTGAGGAAAATTTTTGGGAGATAATTTTAAGATAGTATAGACATGTACTTAGGCGACTGGTAAATGCTCTAGTTAGGCGATATGAAACTATTATAAATATACAAATCAAACGAGAAAAAAAAGACCAAAGAAGATTGGTTAACAATGATAAAACAAGATAAAATTTATTTAAATATAGATAATGATATAATAGGGGATAGAGCCTAATGACATAGGAGGATCCATATAAGCGATCCCTTCTAGTGGGATAAGGCTTGGTTGTTGTATATGATGATAAAGTAGGGGATCATGCCCAATCCCTATAGTTGACCCCATTTTTGTTGTTATATGTAATAGTAAAAATAAAATACCTTAACTCTTTGGTTTGGTTTTAATGGTGTGTATAAGTTCAAACCCATAACAAAGCAAAACCAAAGCAAAACCAGTAAACTTAATTCTACTGGCATGCAAAGAAAATATCACAATGGACATGATACTAAGAAGTGAATGAGGTAATTATTTGAGTTCAATCTTCCTCGAGTCTCCTTTACCTTTTTTTTTTATTATTATTTGTCAATGTAAAAATTACACTTTACATCACACCTTGTATTATTTTAGACTATATTTACAAGTAGATCCTAGTGTTCACACTTAGGTTCCTAGATTTGAATCTTTTGGTGTGTTAAAATTCCTTTCCTAATTCTATATGCAAGAACTCAAGGTATTTCCTCGCTACAGACTGAACTAGTGTAATATAGACACAAGAGTTTATGAATAATCCTTTGAGCTCTTCTAAAGATACAATTGCTGGTATATCTACAAGAATTTAATAGCACAATATTGATGTCCATCATCTTTTAACTCTCAGTTAATTGTTGTTCCATATTCATCAACTTGCAGGTCAACATGAATGAGAAGGACTACCAAAGGAAGAAGAACAAGTTCTTGCCAAAGATACATGCCTGGTAGATCTCATAATTTCAGAACACCTAATATAGTTTCTGAAGCTGTATTTTTTTATTTGTCTTCACTTCACATCATTCTTCTGATCGGTTTGCCTGATGAGCTTGCTAGGGTACTTCTTTGGTATATTATTCAGAGATTAAAAGTTCGAATCTTATTATTCTTCTTTAGGGATATATTGGCTGAAGTTCAATGTACAATTGACAACTTACCATGTGACATGCATATTGCATATTGCGTGTCTGAAAAAAGTTAAATGCTTTTTAAAGAAGCTATTATAAGTTTTCATTTCAAACTGTTCAGGGTTCAGGAGCATGGTGGCGAGCCTATTATCCCCTTAAGCTGCATCTTGGAAAAGAATTTGGCAGATATGCCAGAGGATGAGGCTGCTAAATACTGTGAGGAAAACAAATTACAAAGGTCAGTTACTCTGCATTTTGAATGTCATCGAAAGTGAATATTGACGTATTGTGGAAATTTTTTAATGAGATTCAGTGCTACTTGCTGAAGAAGTGGTTGGATGTTGCTTTACCTTTAGTCTAATGGTCTCACTCTCACTACTTTACTGTGTATGTGTGCTGATCATGATTTTGTAGTCTGTATTGAGTTATTACTGAGATTATCAATGAAATGAATGTGTTTTCCTCGGGAATTAACTTCTCAAATGTAGTATTTTTTGATTTTGAGGTTTTATTTAATAACATGCACAATTTCTTATAACATTACTTTCTCAATAGTTGTCTGAAATTCTTGATCTCATGATTTTTTTTGCTGATGTATACCTTTTCCTCAAGATCTCTCATTGTCATTTCTCTCACTGGATACATGCATAACACCACTATGAAACAGATGTTGCCAAATTATATACTTGTTTTTTTAAAAAACTTTTTAATTGCTCTTTTACAGTGCCTTACAAAAAATCATAAAGACTGGTTTTGCTGCAATCAATCTCATTTACTTTTTCACAGCTGGGCCTGATGAGGTATGGAAGTCCTGGCTAGTAGATTGCTGTTGGACAAAGATCAATTAAACAATACATGAAATATTTACTTGCATGTGATGGATACTTGACAATTACACAGGTGAAGTGTTGGCAGATCAGACGGCAGACAAAAGCCCCTCAAGCTGCTGGTGCTATTCACTCAGATTTTGAAAGAGGCTTCATTTGTGCTGAGGTATGTTCTTATCATACCAATTCATCTCCCAACCCAGTTTCTGTTTTTACCCATTTTGTTTACTAGTCCACTATTCTATATTCAGGTTATGAAGTTTGAGGATCTCAAGGAACTCGACAGTGAAGCAGCAGTTAAGGTACAAAACGTTTCCTGCAGTTTATTGCATTTACATCACCTTAATTATTGCTTGCTGATAGACATTTCTGCAACAAGAAACAGTGGGTGGATGGGTGCAGAGTGTAGTTACTATGGGAAATTATTATCTGCAACTAACAAGAAATGTCTTTACGTGTGTGCACTGGCAACTTTTTTTTAAAATTCATTTCAGGCTGCTGGCAAATATAGGCAGGAAGGAAAGACCTATGTTGTTCAGGATGGGGACATAATTTTCTTCAAGTTCAATGTATCTGGGGGTGGGAAGAAGTGATGTTTGATTATGGAAGGCGAGTAGCCAAACTAGCTTTCTTCATGCTTGGCATCTTGATCAGCCTTATTATGTTTTCCTTATATTTAAATCTGTTGGTTGAAGAGATAGGGTTCTCTCCTGCCAAATGATTGTAAGAATGTGCAACAGCTGCGTGTTTATCAAATTTTGGAGTGTCTCAAGTTCTTGTATTGTAATAAGCTCTACTATGGTTTACAAGATAAGCTAATTGTCTTTAGTTTTTTAATGCGACCTTTATTAGTAGAATAATGGATGAATTATTAATCGTAAATTAATATATGAAATGCAAAGCAATTAATTGTTAAGGCTGTATATTTCCATTGTGGAAGGATGCACCTTGTGTATGCTCATGGAATTCGAATTTGCTATTGTTTTTACATGTCTGTCGTCTAATTCTTTGGATTTTGAAACCTCAATCTGCCCTCCTCAGTTCCTGTGTCTATAACAGCAAGTTCCCACAGGGATGACGTGTTAGTGCGGTGTAGATTTGTGATGGGTTTGAAATTTTTTACTAGGGTATTTCAATAATTGTTAGAGGTAATGTGGTAGAATATCATATGTTTTTTTTTAGAACATAAGGGTCGAGTATTATAATGGGTTCAGAGTTATGGTATGATTTGTGCCAAAGCAATTTGCTTATTTTTCGAGTAGCTTATGTATTTCCCGAGCAGTATATAAGTTTTTCGATCAGTATGTGTATTTTCTAAGCTTAGTAGGGATGAACAGTTGATTCAGAGCTTCATTTTGTGAAGTGTTAGTATTGAACAATATGTGCATTTTTTGAGCATCATGTGTTTCTCGATCAGCATGAATATTTTTCAAGCTTCGTAGGGATGGACAACGTAGTTGATCCCGAGTTTCATTTTGTGAAGTGTTAGTAATGAGCAATATGTGTATTTCTCGAGCAGTATATATCTTTCCCGATCAATATGTGTATTTCCCGAGCCTATTAGGGATGAGCAGTGTAGTTGATCCAGAGTTTCGTTTTGTAAAGTGTTAATAATGAGCAGTATATGTATTTCCGGAGCAGAATGTGTTTTTCGATCAGCATGTGTATTTTTCGAGCTCAGTATGAATGGGCAGTGTAGTTGATCTAGAGCTCCATTTTGTGAAGTGTTAATGAGCAGTATGTGTATTTTTCGAGTACATATGTATTTTTTCATCAGTATGTGTATTTTTCGAACTCAGTAGGGATGAACAATGTAGTTGATCCAGAGCTTTGTTTTGTGAAGTATTAGTAATGAGCAGTATGTGTATTTTTCAAACAGCATGTGTTTCCCAACCAATATATGTATTTTTCGAGCTCAGTAGGGATGGACAGTATAGTTGATCTAGAGTTTCATTTTGTGAAGTATTAGTATTGAATAGTATGTGTATTTCTCAAGCAGCCTATGCATTTTTTGAGCTCAGTAGGGATGAGCAGTGTAGTTGATCCAGAGTTTCGTTTTTTTGAAGTGTTAATAATGAGTAGTATGTGTATTTTCCAAGCAGCGCGTGTTTTTCGACCAATATATATATTTCCTGAGCTCAGTAAGGATGGACAGTGTAGTTAATCCAGAGCTCCGTTTAGTATTGAACAATATGTGTATTTCCTAAGTTGCTTATGCATTTTCAACCAACATGTATATTTCCCGAGCTTAGTAGGGATAAGCAATGTAGTTGATTCAGAGCTCCGTTTTGTGAAGTGTTAGTAATGAGCAGTATGTGTATTTCCCGAGCAACATGTGTTTCCGATCGACATGTGTATTTTTCGAGCTTAGTAGGGATGGACAGTGTAGTTGATCCAGAGCGTCATTTTGTGAAGTGTTAGTATTGAGTAGTATGTGTATTTCCTGAGCAACCTATGTATTTCTCAACCAGCATATATATTTTTCGAGCTCAATAGGAATGAGCAGTGTAGTTGATTCAGAACTTCATTTTTTGAAGTGTTAGTAATGAACAGTATGTGTATTTTCTGAGCAGCATATGCATTTTTTGACCAACATGTATATTTCTCGAGTTCAGTAGAGATGGATAGTGTAGTTGATTCAGAGCTTCGTTTTGCGAAGTGTTAGTATTGAGTAGTATATGTATTTCTCGAACAACCTATGCATTTCTCGATCAACATGTATATTTCTCGGGCTCAATAGGGATGCACAATGTAGTTGATTTAGAGTTCCATTTTGTGAAGTGTTTGTAATGAGCAACTTGTGCATTTCATGACTAGCATGTGTATTTTTTCGACTAGCATGTGTATTTTCTCGAGCACTTTGTTTGTTTTTTGAGTTTTACGAAGGTTTCTCAATTTTGATAAAGATGAATAATATGAATATTTTGGAGTATAATAAGATGGGATGTCAGGAGATCTTGTGAATAAGACATATTGTTATCATTATTATTATGTATTGGAAATTTGTGTACGGTTGGTTTTTTAGGTACTTGATAAGCGTGAGTTTGCGAGTTTGAGAAGTTTGAGTTTGTGAAATTGTCAGTTGTAAATCTTTCTGAAGAAAGCAAAAACTCCGAGCATCGTCTCAGATTTTCTTTCAGTTTCGGAAAGTCGATCCCTATTTTGGTATCAGAGCTTGTTAAAGCGATGCAAGGCTAAAACCAAAGTTCTAGGTGAAGGTACGGGTACTTATATCCTTTCCCTTATGCTATCTCGTTCTACTTAAATTTCTCATATATACCTGGGAAGCAACCTAAAAGACGGAAGGTGGAGACTCGATAAGCATCCTTGGTTCGGTTTAACCACAAGGCTAGTAAGTGCGTAAGATGGTAAACCTGAAATCTAAACTGGTAATATTCCCAGTATAAATTGTGAAAAGAAGATAGTCGGTATATTAATCTTAAGCTTGCAATAAGGCGACCGAATCTGTTAATTAATTGCAAAAGACTGCAGTACTTGTAAATCTCCAAGAGGAGTCGAGTCCGTCAGGTGAGCATGAAATTTTTATGGGTTCCTAAGCCGAAGTAAGAGTAAGGTTGATAAATCTTCTAAATGAGTGAAAAATTCGAGAAAAATATAAGGGATTGGTATGAGAAAACTCGGAACCCGAACCTAGAATACCTTAACCTTGCAGAAAAACCTAAACCATCAACCAGCGATTTGGCAAACAATCTTGAAATCATTCATAACCAAGTTTTCCTACTCTCAAAGGTTTCCTTAAGGCATTTCTATTTATTAGAAGAAGAAAACAAGGTGCTAAAAGAAGAAATTGTGAAGCTTAGAACAGCTGTCAATCTACTCGAAGGAGAAATCCTAAAGAATCAACCCGTAACAAAAAGAGAAATAAGAGTAGTGATAGCCGAGGCTTTAGATCAGCCCAAGATAGTTGAAAAAGAAATAGTCAGAGCGGCTGAAGAATTAAAGAAAAAGGTTAGAGAAGTAGAATCAGTTCTACAAGAAGTGAAGAAATTAATTGGCGGATGAACTGGGATAAACAAGCAGAAAGCTCAGTATACATCAACGCTTTAAAAGCAATAGAAAGTATAGAAGCACCTTCTCAGGGATTTTCAAAGGGTATTAATCAAAGAAAATAGTACCCTGTTATCCCTTATAATTGGATTGCACACTCAGTTGCAGGATCTCCAAAACCAAGTCAGAACCCTTAAGCAAACCTCGAGTGCATCAACATCAGCACCAAAGGAGCTTGAAGGAGCTATAGACGACTTGTCAAAAAGAATTTCTGGCCTAAATCTAGGAAGTGAAAGTATAATCCCAAAGAAGAAAGGATCCATACTCATATTCAGAAATCCTTCGAATATCCTACAGAAGGAAAAAGACAAGTAATGGCCTCAAGAACTTCTACAAGTACGAGACCACCAGCAGTGATCACACCAGCTGATATGCAAGTGCCCAGTGCAGAAGATCAAATAACAGACTATAGAGTTGGGCAGAGAAGACTATATAATCTGCAGAGGCGAATTATGCCCAGCCAAAGAAGATTTCGGAGGACTATTGAAAGTCAAGTCAACTCGGAAGAACAATTGGAGATTTCTAGATCCCAACGAGCAAACATGGTACCAGCTGAGGTACTATATTCAACAGGTTTCAGACCGACACAACATAGAGTGTACCAGCACTATTCGGAAGAAGATGTTCTGTGTGTCGAAGAAGGGCAAGTGGATCTTCCACTAGTCATTGACCAAAGCCAGCAAACCCTAAGGGAAGCAGGTTTTTACCATATCCATATGGGTCTGGTTATGATAAGAATTTATACTCTTCATAGAAGAAATACAGGTGTCATGGTTTTGGTAATACTGCGGGACACCAGGTGGCGAGGCGATAGATCCATAATTGCTACTATGGAGATGGACTTAACCAGAGGCACACAAATGGTTTATGTAATCCCAGATATAATGATGAATCTGGAAGACTTTGCCAACCATGTTGAGATATCCATTCAAACCAGAGGATATCAGGACTGACAAGGAGGATCTAGTAATCTGCTGATTACTAGAATGATGATTGGTCGGCTAACTAACACCAGTTTCACAAATTTTAATTATAATGTGCAAAATGTTGCAGACTATCTGGCTAGCAGAGGAGTAATTGCACTTCCAGGATCAAGATTCACTGTTGATGAGTTGCAACAACAGCGATGGATACTGCGACCAACGCAAAGGAGGAACCCTATGGCTCCAACCAGAGTGGACACCAGAACACTATTAGATGGAAGCATCTCTTTACAATTTCAAGGGTACACTCCAATAGCGGAACCTCGAGCAATTGCCGTCAATAATGATGATGTGGAGGAATGCTCACCCGAAAGAGAAATTCTTTCAGTATTAATTATTGAGGAGCCAGTGTTTGAAGTAATGAGACTGCATCCAGAGGCAATCTCGCCGGTTCGAAGAACACAAGGAGCTGCGGGGTATGATCTACATATTTGCAATAATTACAAAATACAACCATGGGGTAGGTCCTTGCTCTACACAGGATTAGCATTCGCTATTCCCGAAGGACACTATGGCCGTATTGCAGCTAGGTCAAGCAGCGCATGGCGAAAAGGAATTCTAGTCGGAGCAGGAGTAATTGATTCTGATTACAGAGGAGAAGTCAAAATCCTAGTCTTTAATATGACTTCTGAACATCTATTTCTTCAAGCAGGTGAAGCTGTAGCCCAGCTAATCCTTGAGAAAATATCCACACCACCATTAACAATGGTGTCTTGCCTGGAAAGCACCATACGCGGATCGCAAGGATTTGGATCGACATCTTCTAGGCCTGTACAAATGGGAACTTCTGAATGGAACAATTTGATGGAAGTTCTAGTACCATCAGAGAAGAAGCCGCATGAAGAGCATCTTGTTACCTTACAAGATAATATAGAAGGGACTAATCCATTTGCGGAAGTTGGTGGGGATGATGATGAGTATTTATCTGCTGAATCTAACTTTTGTGATGAACAGGTAGCTCATATTAATGAAGGCGATTATGATATGGACTATCCCGTTCAGAAGGGCAAGAAGCAAATCTTGGCGTCTTCTGTAACATCTGCCTTCAACCCCCCTGAAGACACAATGATGGGACCACCTCAATATGGTCCAGCGGATGAAAGACCGACAACGTCCAACCCATACAGAAACATGGACTACATGAATGCAAAAATTGGAAAATTCAGAAGGGCTTATAACAATGAACAATGGACACTATCACCACAGCAAACAACAGGTGCTATGTTAGTCCTTCCTAATAACATTGGGTTGTATAATAATGTGATTTCCAGATGGAAATCTATAACCACCAATGTGGTTGACTCAAAGATCTGGCCCGACAAAAGAACTAAGGTGCAATATGTGGAGAACTTATTGGGCGAAATAGATAAGAAGACTTTCATCAAATGGCGGATGATGTTTCTAGATCAGTATGATAAACTGATCAATGCTGCAGATGAAACCCAGAATATCCTATCCCAAATAAGGAGAATCATCACTCTGGAGGATCCGGCCTCAGGAGCAACATCTGAGCAGAATCAAGCATACCTAGATCTAGAAAGGTTAGTATGCAATGGCACTAAGGACTTGGTAAATTACATGAATACATACAAAGACCTTGCTGCGAGAATAGGGAGAATGTTTATAAATGAAGAATTATCAAGCAAATTCTACCGTAAGATGCCACCTCTTATTGGGAGACACTTAGAGGCAAAGTTCCAAGAAAAATTCAGAGGAAATACTATTGGAGTTCTACCCAGAATTCATCACGCCTACCAAGAGCTTACGGAGATGTGCAAGCAGGAAACCCTACAAAGGAGCCTTAAAGATTTGCAATTCTGTTCTCAAATTCCCATACCAAGTTATTACCAGGGTGAAAGAAAGAAATATGGACTGCGGAAATCAAGTACTTACAAAGGAAAACCGCATAAATCACATGTGCGGGTAATCAAAAGAAAATACCAGAATGACAGAACCAGGGTCAAAAAGTGTAAGTGCTTTATCTGCGGAGAAGAAGGACATTTCGTCAGGGAATGTCACAATAAGGTAGGCAACAAGGAAAGAGTTGCCATGATTAATGATCTAGATCTACCAGAGGATTTTGATGTTGTATCTGTTGATCCAGATGCGAGTAGCAGCGATGCCATCTGCAGTATGTCAGAAGGCGAAAATTCAACAGAGCAGCATTGCACTGCTGCAACCAGCGTTCTTCCTATCACTGAATCTATGTTTGTCCTAATAGGAGAACCACAAGGCTGGCAGGTCCAAGTAGATATGCCTGAAGAAAAATACTACTGTGAACACAAATGGCAGGTAAACCAGGAAATAGGTACGCCATTTATTAAATGCAATTTCTGTGGTGCAGTCACTACACAAAGGGCAAGGAGGCATTGTTCAGAGTGTATATGGACAGCTTGTACACTATGCTCAGATTATTATTTAAAGATTGAAACCCCAGCCATGCCACCAGTACCTCGTAAGTATGAGGAAAATAACCTGATAACAGAACTGTTTGGTTATATTGAATACTTACAGGCTGAAATCAGAAGACTGCAAGCTGAATTAGAAAGAGTTCTAAAGAGGAATCATGAAGCTGAGGCAACACTAAGTGATGATTTAGCTGAAGAACTTCAACAGTTAAATCTCAGGGATATACAGAGAGGAAAAGAACAATTGCATTTCCTAGAAGTTGTTGGTGCAGTGGGCACCAAAGTCGAACCGGTATTTTGATTATGGCAAAAGGCTCAATAGTTAAGGGTATATTTGTTATCTTACGAGCTCAATTAAGTGTGCAGAAATGCTAAAGTTGAGCGGAAGGTCTGCGACACCCGGTGGGAACCGAGGTGGTCGGGCAACGCCAGAGGGACTTCGGAGGAAGCCGAGGTACTCGGGTGAAGACCGGAAGCGAGGCTACAAGGTAAGCTCGTGTGAAAGCGAAGCAAGGTCGTTAAGCGTAGATCCGACCCAATACCTCCAATGGAAGGTCTAGGTCGAGATCAGATGGTTAGAACCATCGTACTTTATATTTTAAGCTAACTTGTACTGCAGTCCAAAACCCTTTGACTACAGTCAACTGCTAGTCAAGTTCCAGCCTCGAGAAGAGCTCGAATTTCAAGGGGGTGAATTTGGACTTGACTCGTGTTTTGGTACAAAGGGTGATGTGGCATCAAGGTGGACATCCAAACCATCACCAAGCTTCCTTGTGGTGGACGCCCAAAATAAGGTGAGTTGGCACAAGATGGTTGGCTCCCATGATGTGGCACAAGTTGAATGGCTCCAACAAGTTGGCGCCCAAGGAGGTTGGAGGTGGCACAAGGTGGTTGGATGAAACACCTCATCCTTGAGTTGGCGCACAAGAAGGTTGGAGGTGGCACAAGGTGGTTGGATGAAACACCTCATCCTCAAGTTGGCGCCCAAGGAGGTTGGAGGTGGCACAAGGTGGTTGGATGAAACACCTCATCCTTGAGTTGGCGCACAAGAAGGTTGGAGGTGGCACAAGGTGGTTGGATGAAACACCTCATCCTTGAGTTGGGATAAGAACCTCACCTTGGACACTACCTATGTCTAAATTCATAGATCAATATCCATAAATAGACATGTTCACTCCAAGCAAAGACAAGAAATTAAGAGCAGCTGCTGCTACTACTACTCACATTTGTTACGACGAAGTGCCGCCGACAACGAAAGCTACATCTTCTACTTATAAGAGTTGTCGGTATATTTATTTAAGTTCTACTTCTTTAAATTGTCTTTGTGCTTTAATCGTAACAAGGAAAGGGGGAGTGTCCCTTTGCCTTGATTTCTTTTTGTAATCGTTGCTCCTACTTCCAACGAGGAGGAGTGGTTTTAGTGAATTGCCCTCCGTACGTGATCAAGGATCACTCGGGCCGTGGATTAGCAATCGAAAGATTGTGAACCACGTAAAAATATCTTGTCTACTTTATATTTCCGCTGTGCATTCTCTACTTGCTTTTTACTTATTGCAAAAGTTTTTAACGACACCGTATCGCTAGTCACCCCCTCTAGCTTACACTTTCGATCCAACAATTGGTATCGAGTCGGCGCTAAGATTCGGTGAAACCACCAATCTAGCTTTGTTTTTCTTTTTTACAGATTTTTATTTATTTATTTATTTTTCGTATAATTATTTCACTTGCTTATCTTCTCCTACATATAGAATTGCATTAGAGGCTTTAGGATCCGGATAAGGTTGTCCTTGGGTTAGATCCCGAGTAAGGTTATCCTCCGGAACTTCAACGACATTCGCATTTGATTGTTTATTTCTTTTGCAAGTTACATTTTATATATCTTTTTACTTCCCAAGATTACTAATCCAAGACGAAAGTCTTGGAATATTCTTTCGTGTGTTTTGCAAGATTCTTTTTCGTTCTTCTTCTTGTTTTAAATGGCCCATCTCGAAGGGTTTAGCACCACCCCCGCTTTACAACGGTAATGACTTTCGTTATTGGAAGGGTCGGATGGAATGCTTTCTTAAAACCCAAATCGAGATGTGGATCGTAATCAAACCGGTTTCACACTTCCTATTAATGAAGATGGTGAATCTTTGGGTTATCAATGGTCAAATTCCATGAAAAACAAGTAGAAGCCGATGCCAAGGCAACTCAAATCTTGCAATGTGGGTTGTCCAAGGAAGGCGTCGGCCCCTTCATTAGTGCAAAGGACTTATGGACCAAGCTAGTGGAACTACACGAAGGCACCGACGACACGAAGGTATGTAAAAGAGATTTACTTTTAAATAAATTGTATAACTTGAAAATGCAGGAAAACGAGACCGCAACTCAACTACATGCTCGTATCAAAGACATCGTCAACCAACTCCATGCCATCGGACAAAAGGTCGAGAATCGCGACCTTATCAGGTATTCTCTTAACTCGTTTCCTAGGACCACCTTGTGGGCATCCATGGTCGATGCCTACAAGGTCTCCAAGGACCTTTCTAAAATTAGGTTAGGCGAATTGTTTTGAACTTGAATTACATGAGCAAACTAACGTGGTCCAGCCGAGAAGAGTATTGCGTTAGTTGCGAGTTCCAAGAAGAATAAGCCCCCAAGCAAGCAACCCCAGAAGGAATAAGACGATTCCTAATCGGAAGTATACTCCGAAATAGAATCCGAACTAGTCAATCTAGTTCGGAAGATGATCAAGAGACGAAAACGACCAACAACTCAAGGTAAGCCTAAACCTAATTCAAATACTTCTAATTTTAGATGCTATGAGTGCAACAGGTTCGGTCACATCAAGTCCGAGTGCCCAAAGCTAAAGAATAACGCATCAAAGACCAAGAAAGCGCTAAACGCTACTTGGGAGGAGTTGTCGGAGGAAGAAGACGATATCCAAGCTCTAATGGCCAAGCCGACCGAGCACGACTCAAAGCAAGAAGAGTCCGAAGTCGAATCCGATGATGAGCTTCCATTCAAGACAAGCCACGGATCCGTATCCGGTTCAAAAGAATCATTAAGGGTAAGTCGGTTGTTACTTAATACTTTGTATGGTGCAATTAAATTTTTAAATAAGAAACTAGCTAAGTCCGAGTCCAAGGTCGAGACCCTAATTGAGGAGGTTAACCTTCTCAAACATGAGGTCTCCCTAACCTCTTCGACTACTCGTATTCAAGAGGAGGACTCAACTCAAGTTGAAAAGCTTGAAGTTGAGAACTCGCTTTGAAAACACAAGTCGAAGACCTTAGGAACACGTTGGAAAGGTTCACTTTGGGATCCAAGGGACTTGACCTCTTACTTGGATCACAAAGGGCCGTGGTACAACAAGGCCGGACTCGGGTTTAACTCAAATACAACCAATAAGTCATATATGTCTATAGTAAACCAACATAAGAAAAATGTCCAAGCATGGGTCCCTAAGACCACTTTGATTTCAACTTTAGGATCTAACATGTATTGGGTTCCCAAGGACCAAATTCACTATGTGAATAGACCCACTCGATTCAATGGTCCAGGGGGAGCCAATACAAAATGTATTTTTGTTAAGTCTTAGAAATTGCATGCTTAGCTTTTCCTTTATTTTTAGAATGGTTAGATAGGACTCATAACCAACTAAAATCTAAAAGATTGAGCCTCGGGAGCCTCTTTTCAAAAATAAACCAACTAAAATCCTACGAAAAGATTGAGCCTCGGGAGCCTCTTTTCAAAAATAACTAGTTAGACCAAGAAGACGAGTCTCATAAGTCGAGTTATCAATTCTTGAAATTAGCTTTGTCTAAGGAAGTGGTCGTTGTTCCGATCAAAGAAGGCCTCTGTCTCGCCACGACTGAAGCTAATCTCTTGAAAAGATTACTTGATGAGCTTAGACTAAATCCGAATCTAACCTAATGTTGGTTAATTTAAATTCATTAAAATTAATCAAGTAAAATTGAAAGTCATCTCACAATAACACATAGGAACAACATGTTTTGATCATGTAGATATTGGTGAGATGATTTAGGTTTAAAAACTTACAAACAACCCTTTAGTAATTCCAATATCCGATCCAACTACCTTATGTGTAGGATCAATGGATGTTGTGCTGGTTGCTCCCACACATGACCGGGATCAACTCAAATTTTCGGTTACGATTCAAACGACAAGGATCGGTAGCCTTCGAATAACGCAAGCTCAAAATCATCGGATCGGTGATATTGAGCTCAACTCTAACTTTACAATTCAAAATGTCTTATTAGTAGAAAACTTTCAATATAATTTACTTAGTGTAAGCCAATTGTGTGATAACAATTATAAGGTCATATTTCTAGAAAATGAATGCGTAATCAAAATAAATGCAACATCTAAAATAATACTTAAAGGAACTAGGAGTAGCAACATCTACACAATAAATTTACCCAACTCCTCAACCAAGTGTCTTATGACACAAAGAAGAGGAATCTTGGTTATGGCAATCAAGACTGACACTCGCACTCCAAGACTCGGCCCACAAGATGAGTCGAGTGGCTTGGTTATAGGTTTGCCTAAACTAAACAACTTGGATAATAAAATATGTAATGCTTGTCAACAAGGTAAACAATCTAGGACACAACATCAATTAACTAATCAAGAACGAACCAAAAGTGTTCTTGAGCTCCTACACATGGATCTATTTGATTCACATGGAGCTAAGTCACTCAATGGTAGTCAATTTTGCTTAGTCATAATTGACGACTATTCTAGATTTACTTGGGTTAGGTTTATCAAACAT
This sequence comes from Wurfbainia villosa, assembly GCA_025175895.1. NCBI lineage: Eukaryota > Viridiplantae > Streptophyta > Magnoliopsida > Zingiberales > Zingiberaceae > Wurfbainia > Wurfbainia villosa. Next base: position 25,326,408 of record CM046000.1, on the reverse strand, counting down.
AAAAATGATACCTAGACCAACTAATCAATCTTTGTAGGTTAATCGAAAATCAAAAGAACCTTAAGATTAAAAGACTTAGAAGCGATCATGGTGGTGAATTAAAACCACGGTTTTACTGATCAGAACCCAAAGCGGATACCACCATGAGTTTTCATGTCCTAGAACCCCACAACAAAATGGGTTAGTCGAACGGAAAAATAGAACCCTACAAGAAGCCGCTAGGACAATGTTAAACGAGTATAACCTATCCGATAGATTTTGGGCAGAGGCCGTTAGTACGGCTTGCTATGTCCAAAATAGGATCCTTATAGTAAAGAGGCACCAAAAGACCTCGTACGAGATTTATCACGATAAAATACCGAACATCAAGTACTTTAGGGTATTTGGATGCAAGGTACATATCTTAAACACTAAGGATTACCTAGGGAAATTCAAATCCAAAACCTCATCGAACCTTTCTAGGATACTCAACCACCGAGAGCTTATAGGGTATACAATCACGACACTCTTAGAGTCGAAGAAACCATTAATATAGTTTTCGACGAAGGACACGAACCCGCTCAATCCTTAACAAAACCAACTAGCAAATCAACTTATAGCGAACCCGACTGATCTTGAACTTGAATCTGCCCCTAACCCAAGTCATCCTATCGACCAAGTGATAGATGACTCTAACCCAAGTCAAACTAGAACTCACCCAAGTCATCCTATCGACCAAGTGATAGATGACCCTAACCCGAGTCACACTAAGACTCAAACAAATCATCCTATCAATCAAGTTATAGGTGATCCAAATTTAGGGGTTCGAACTAGAGCTTCATATCGAAACCTTAGTCAAATCTCGTTAATTTCCAAAATCGAACCCAAAACTATTGAACAAGCACTTCTTGATCCCGATGGATTATTGCTATGCAAGAAGAGCTAGCTCAATTCACTAGAAATGAAGTCCGGGAATTAGTACCACCACCTAAAGAAAAATCAATTATTGGAACAAGGTGGGTATTTCAAATAAACTTGATGATAAAGGTGAAGTAGTTAGAAATAAAGCTAGGTTAGTCGCAAAAGGGTTTAGTCAAGTCGAAGGTTTAGATTACGATGAGACCTACGCCCGTGAGCGGACTAGAGTCCATCCGAATGTTGTTAGCATATGCGCACATCGAGGTTTTAAATTGTTTCAAATGGATGTCAAGTCAGCATTTTTGAATGGATACATTAAGGAAGAAGTTTACGCTACCAACCTCCGGATTGAAAATCTAGATAAACCCGACCATGTCCTTAGACTTAAGAAAGCCCTATATGGACTCAAACAAGCCCCAAGAGCTTGGGTACGAAAGGCTTTCGATCTATCTTAAGTCCAAAGGATTCAACCAAGGTTTAGTCGACCCAACCTTATTCATAAAAACCGTAGGAAAAGAAATCTTTATAGCCCAAATCTATGTAGATGATATAATTTTGGAACTACCAACTCGATCCGCTAAACGTAATTCATCTCACTTATGGAAAGTGAATTTGAAATGAATTTAGTGGGAGAGTTAAGTTTCTTCTTAGGTTTACAAATTAAACAAACTAAAGATGGAATATATTTACATCAACAAAAATATACTAAGGACTTAATAAATCGATTTGGAATGCACGATGCTAAAATAATCAATACACCTATGGCAACTAATGTTAATATAAACGAAGATGTAGAAGGAAAACCCGTTGACCTAAAATACTATAGAGCGAATAGAAGTCTCCTATACTTAACCATGAGCCCCGACATTTTATTCGCGGTAAGTATATGTGCGCAAGGTTACAAACTGTGCCAAGGAGTCTCACCTAACCCTAGTCAAGCGTATCCTTAGATATCTAAAGGGCACGCTAAACGTAGGTATTTGGTACCCTAGATCTACCGAGTTTAATCTAATGGCTACTCCGACTCGACTATGCGGTAGTAAACTCGATAGAAAGAGCACGAGTGGTTGTTGTCAAATCCTCGGCTACGAGTCTAGTAAGTTGGTGCAGAGGAAGCAAAGATTGCATGCGTTGCCTTATCTACCACCGGCCGAATACGCTATGCGATGGGTGAGTGTGTCTCTCACTCGTGGATGAAGCACACTCTCCAAGACTTTAGCTTAATCTTTAACAACATTAAAACCTACATAGATAACATTAGTTCAATTAACTTAACTAAAAATCCAATATGTCATTCTAGGACAAAACATATAGAAGTTAAACACCACTTCATTAGGGAACATGTAACTAATGGAACTATACAACTAGAGTATGTTGAGTCCAAATCAAACCTAGCGGACATCTTCACCAAACCACTACCCGAAGCCGAATTTAGTTTATTAAGACGAAAGTTAGGTATGTGCGTAATAGAGTAGGATTTAAATTTTTCTATATATGTACTCTACTTTTGCTTCTTTTTATGAAATTAGCCTAAGTCTTACCTTAGAAATCATATACCTATAGATTTAAGGAGCCAACACATCTCACAACACATAGGACTAATGTGTTTGTGTACTTAGCCACGTAGACGGGCGTGAGATGTTAGGACCTTACTCCTGGTTCCAGATGTAGATTCAGTGCATCGACATGAACCATGGAGTATAATTATTTAAAATTAATCAACTCCTTCAAGACTTATTGATCATTCTATATCAATCAAGTCCAACCGGAGTTGTACATTTTAGATGAACATATTTTCAAGCTTATTATTATTTTTAAAAAAAAAGAAAAAAAAAATATATTTATATTGGGAACTTGCTTGGACTTACAAACCCTAAAATATATTTACAAACTTTTTGAGTTAAGGCAAAAGGGGGAGAAAGTCACAAAAGTAAGGAAGAAAGTAAACAAAATTATTACCTTTTATATTAAGTAATTCCGTTTACTTAAGCAACTATTAAGGGGGAGTAAAAATTATTTTTCAAGAACTCACCTTCGGTCAAGGGGGAGGTTACCTCAAAGGGGAGAACTTGAAACAATAATTTTTCTCACTCATATTTAATCTTTATGCTAGCTCATTCATCTTTATGCTAGCTCATTCATATTTAATCATTATGCTAGCTCATTCATATTTAATCTTTATGCTAGCTCATTCATATTTAATCTTTATGCTAGCTCATTCATGCTTAATCATTATGCTAGCTTCTTTGTTATGTTTAATTTTTCCTTAACTTTTGTGTGGTTTGCCATGAATCAAAAGGGGGAGATTGTTGGTGCGATGGGCACCAAAGTCGAACCGGTATTTTGATTATGGCAAAAGGCTCAATAGTTAAGGGTATATTTGTTATCTTACGAGCTCAATTAAGTGTGCAGAAATGCTAAAGTTGAGCGGAAGGTCTGCGACACCCGGTGGGAACCGAGGTGGTCGGGCAACGCCAGAGGGACTTCGGAGGAAGCCGAGGTACTCGGGTGAAGACCGGAAGCGAGGCTACAAGGTAAGCTCGTGTGAAAGCGAAGCAAGGTCGTTAGCGAGATCCACCCAATACCTCCAATGGAAGGTCTAGGTCGAGATCGGATGGTTAGAACCATCGTACTTTATATTTTAAGCTAACTTGTATCGGTCAAAACCCTTTGACTCCAATCGCTAGTCAAGTTCCAAATTTCGAGAAGAGCTCGAATTTCAAGGGGTGAATTTGGACTTGACTCGTGTTTTGGTACAAAGGGTGATGTGGCATCAAGGTGGACATCCAAACCATCACCAAGCTTCCTTGTGGTGGACGCCCAAAATAAGGTGAGTTGGCACAAGATGGTTGGCTCCCATGATGTGGCACAAGTTGAATGGCTCCAACAAGTTGGCGCCCAAGGAGGTTGGAGGTGGCACAAGGTGGTTGGATGAAACACCTCATCCTTGAGTTGGCGCACAAGAAGGTTGGAGGTGGCACAAGGTGGTTGGATGAAACACCTCATCCTCAAGTTGGCGCCCAAGGAGGTTGGAGGTGGCACAAGGTGGTTGGATGAAACACCTCATCCTTGAGTTGGCGCACAAGAAGGTTGGAGGTGGCACAAGGTGGTTGGATGAAACACCTCATCCTTGAGTTGGGATAAGAACCTCACCTTGGACACTACCTATGTCTAAATTCATAGATCAATATCCATAAATAGACATGTTCACTCCAAGCAAAGACAAGAAATTAAGAGCTCTCAACACGCCGTCGTAACGCTGCTACTACTACTCACATTTGCTACGACGAAGTGCCGCCGACAACGAAAGCTACATCTTCTACTTATAAGAGTTGTCGGTATATTTATTTAAGTTCTACTTCTTTAAATTGTCTTTGTGCTTTAATCGTAACAAGGAAAGGGGGAGTGTCCCTTTGCCTTGATTTCTTTTTGTAATCGTTGCTCCTACCTCCAACGAGGAGGAGTGGTTTTAGTGAATTGCCCTCCATACGTGATCAAGGATCACTAGGGCCGTGGATTAGCAATCGAAAGATTGTGAACCACGTAAAAATATCTTGTCTACTTTATATTTCCGCTGTGCATTCTCTACTTGCTTTTTACTTATTGCAAAAGTTTTTAACGACACCGTATCGCTATTCACCCCCCCCTCTAGCGACACTTTCGATCCAACAGAAGTATCTGTATACCAAGCATCAAGCGGCCAATATCATCCAAGAAGAACCCTAAACCGATTATACAACATGATGGTAGAAATTGAGATTCCGTCTATACCCCCATTCCAAGTCAGTGCTATTCTAGATACTGGAGCAACTACTTGTTGCGTGGACCAGAAATCAGTACCAGCACAGGCTCTGGAGAAGAATCCTTTCACGGTTATTATTAACGGAGTCAACTCAAAGCAAGTAGCAAACTAGAAATTCAAGGGAGGACAGATGAAGATTGGAGAAAATAAGTTCAGAATTCCGTTCACTTATTCATTTGATATGACACTCGGAGATGGAATTCAGATGGTCCTCGGAGGAAATTTTATCAGGGGAATGCAAGGAGGAGTTCGGATAGAAGGTAACACTGTAACCTTCTATAAAAATATAACAACCATTTCTACAAGTCCCACAGCTGCAGTAGCGATTGAAGAACTACAGTTAGAAGAAATGGAGTACCTGGAAATTAAGGAAAAGGTACTATTTACAGCCACTCCTTCAAATACATTTATACTGCAACAACATGGACCTTTATTGAACAGATTGAAAGAACAAGGGTATATTGGGGATAATCCACTACGACACTGGGAGAAGAATGACATTCTATGTAAAATAGATATTATAAATCCGGATATCACTATCCAGGATAAGCCATTATCTCATATAACCCCGGCTATGAAAGCAGTATTCCAAAAGCATATTGACATACTCTTGGGATTGAAGGTTATCCGTCCTAGCAAGAGCAGGCATAGGACTATAGCTATGATAGTTCAGTCAGGAACCAGTGTGAACCCAATCACAGGGAAAGAAGAAAAGGGCAAAGAGCGTATGGTATTCAACTACAAGACGCTCAACGACAACACCTATAAAGACCAATATAGCCTACCAGGTATTAATACAATTCTTAAGAAGGTCGGGAATTCAAAGATCTATTCAAAGTTCGATCTTAAATCTTGATTTCATCAAGTGGCTATGGATCCATCATCAATTGAGTGGACAACATTTATTTGTCCATCTGGTCTTTATGAATGGCTGGCAATGCCATTCGGTTTGAAAAATGCGCCCGCAACATTCCAGCGGAAAATGGATCAGTGCTTCAAAGGTACAGAAGAATTCATTTCAATATATATTGATGATATTCTTGTCTTTTCAAACTCAGAAAGGGAGCACGTAAAGCATCTTGAAGTTATGCTGAACATATGTGAAAAACATGGATTGGTATTATCACCAACCAAGTGCAAATTGGCAGTTTCAAAGATTGAATTTCTAGGAGCAGAAATTGGAGAGGGCAAGTTGAAATTACAACCCCATATTATCAAGAAGATTGCTGAATTTAATGAAGAAAGCCTCAAAGAGAAGAAGGGGCTAAGATCTTGGTTGGAAATTCTCAACTATGCCAGGACTTACATCCCAAATTTGAGTGCCAAATTAGGGCCACTATACGAGAAGACTTCTATACATGGTGACAAAAGAATGAAGTCCTCAGATTGAGCCTTGGTAAAAGAAATAAATGCCCAAATCTAGCAACTCCCGGATCTGGAACTCCCACCAGAGAAAGCCTATATCATACTGGAAACTGATGGCTGTATGACAGGCTGGGGTGGAGTATGCAAATGGAAAAATTCCAAATATGATTCTAGAAGCACCGAAAAGGTTTGTACATATGCCCATGGAAAATTTGCTGTGATAAAATCTGTAATTGATGCAGAAATATTTGCTGCCATGGAGACCATGAGTGCATTAAAAATTCATTATTTGGACAAGGAAGAAATCACCCTACGAACTGATTGCCAGGCTATAATAAGTTTCTACAACAAAGTAGCCAGAAACAAGCCTTCATGAGTCCGATGGATCGCCTTTACTGACTTCATCACAGGGTCAGGTATAAAGGTACAATTTGAGCATATTGATGCTAAACTAAACATTTGTGCAGACTCATTATCTAGACTAGTCTCTGGCAAAGAAGTAGTCTCGGTAATAACAACTAGCAAGGGGAAGGAGAAATTGGATGATGAACCACAAATTACTGAAGGGTTTCGCTACAAAAATGACGAGGAAGAGGCTACCACAGAATTAGCTGCCTCCAGAAGACGACTACTAAGGGATCAGTATGAGGAAGTCATGCGAGACATTGGTAAAAATATTCTCACCCCCCCCCCCCCCCCCAAAGCATCAGAAAAGAAGGATGCTGGATGAGATTGAAGAGCAAGCATTACAAAACCTGTACTATGCTCTACAGGAGCTCGAAATGATTGAGCAAATGAAGGAATCTGACTTTACCAGCAGAAGGTACCAGGAGGGTGGGTACCAAAACTACTTTCTCAGTGCACTACCAAAGCTGAAGGACATAAGAAAGGAGCTTTGGAGGCTATCCAACGCGATAAATTCTGTCCTTGGACAGATAAAGGCGACACCCCACTAGCCGAAAGCAGTGGTGAGCCCAGAAGCAAGACTGAGCCTCGGGGAGCCGTCTTGTCAATGGGTACAATAATGTAATCCTTTAGAGCTGTAAAGCAGGAAGTGTGAGCTGTAAGGCCGATAGAGAATAAAGGGTATCATGATTAAAGGACGATGGGGCTAATAAATGAGCACCCACTTTAATTATTGACGCAACCTTTTTCATCTATATAAGGCCAAGGAGAGCAGAGGTTTGATCAGACTTGAGCAATACCAAGTCTATCATTCCTAGTGTGAAGTGTGAGTTTGCGAGTTTGAGAAGTTTGAGTTTGTGAAATCGTCAGTTGTAAATCTTTCTGAAGAAAGCAAAAACTTCGAGCATCGTCTCAGGAGGGACACGTAGAGGGCATGGAAGAAGTTATTTTGAAAGGAAGCAGAAAAAATTGTTACATCTCAATGGGCTGATAGGGGCATTAAAGTAAATTCATCTCAAAATAAGGCGATGAAAATTGCCTATACAAGGAGCAGAGATGGGAGGAAGTGGGGGATGATTCTTTCTTCTCTATTCGGTAAACAAGGATCTTTTCTTATTTTTTCTTCATTCCACTATTCTACTCTTCTGATTCCAACTTGAGTGTCGGAGGGGCCATGCTAATAACGTCGACCCATCTCTAACGATTCTCTTTGAGCGATAGATCTAGCATTGGGCCTGGAGATTCCAAGTTTTGGCTGGGGCCCTTGAGAAAGAAAAAGGGGATCTGAGTGGGCTAAAGAAGAGGACACCATCAAATTTGCATCGTCTGTGGGAATTTGGACAAAAAAACTATGATGGTGAATACTAGGAGGACGATGAAGGAGCTAGTAGAAGAGGAGAAGTTTGTTTCTAGTACATCTCGGGGAGGTACAAGCAGAAGACGACAAGGATCCATATGTAGGGAAGATCTTATGCAAGTAGTAGCTGCTGTGATGGATTAAATTTCACAATGAACTGTACCTAGAAAAGTAAAGGAAGATGATACATCTTGGGAAGATTCTGAAAAAGATCTGATCAGAGTCTCTCGTCCAAAGAATGATTCTCCTCGTATCCATAAGCGTTCGAAGAAAAAAAAGCAGAATATGTAGATCCTCTTGTGGGAGAGCAATTTGATGGAGAATATCCCTTTGTAAGGAGTATATCAAGAGTTGAGGAGTAGAATCCCTTTACGGATGGAATTTTAAATGAAGAGTTGCCACGATATTTTCGGGTTCCTCATATTCCTATGATGCAAATGGTTGGAATCCACCAACCTAGCGGGTTCCTCATATTCCTAAATACACTGGTTCTTGAGATCTCAAAGATCATCTGGGTAGATTTGAAAATGCGGTATTGTTACATTGGTGCATTGAGGGAGTTAAATGTCGAGTTTTCATTACCACTTTAGTGGGATATGTACAACAATGATTTGATACTTTAAAACTCCGAAGTATTGCTTCATTTAAGAATTTTGCTGCCTTATTTTAAAGATATTTTTCTAGTTCTAAACAGTATCCTCCTCCCTAAAGTCTTTTCAATCTTAAATAAGGAAGGCAAGAGACTTTGTGGCAGCATGTGCAACGATTTACGTTGGCTGCACGGGGAATTCTTATAATAGAGCATGGAATGGTAGTAGGAGCATTTACTCAGGGGTTAAAAGGACATTTTTTTCGGTCTCTTTCCAAAAATCCACTTACTGATTTTGATATTTTATTGTCTAGAGATGAGAAGTTTATTAATTTAGAGAATGCTTAGAAAGCTCTGCAGGAGTCTAGGGATTATCGAGTGTTAGATATGCCAGAGCGCCGAGATGAATTGGTAAGACCCATTCGTCCCTTAGGGGAAAGACCTTTATATGTGCCACAATTACGAGTTTCTAAAGAGTGGGCTATGAATATTTGTGAAGAGCACCAATTGTTGAGAAGACCAATGGGAGCTGAGCGAGGGCCTCGGAGAGCACCCACCTCTACTTTTTGCTCTTATCAACAGGAATATGGACATACTACTCAAGACTGTCAACAATTGGATTTCGAGTTACACAGGGATATGGGAGCTCATCCAAGAGTTAGGGCTATAATCATAAATCAGACTCCATATTAATAGAGGCCATGGGTTAGAAATTATTCTAGAGGAAATCAAATGAGGCCTCCTATTCATCGACCTTTTCAACCTTCTCAGTCGAGGGAAGTATCTTCCGATAGAGTAGTCCTTATAGGTCAACCTCCTATAAGAGGGGCTATTAATATGATTTATGGAGGTTCCACTAACGGGGACTCAAATAGGGCTCATAAAAGACATAGTTGAGAAGTATATTTAGTAGTGACAACTCTGCCTAGAGCAGGAGGACCTATTTTGGCTTTTGGTCCTATTGATTTAGAGGGAGTGATGATCCCCCATAATGATGTTTTGGTGATTCGGTCCCTTATTACTAACTTTGATGTAGGAAGAGTATTTGTGGATCCGAGTAGTTCGGTGGATATTTTATATTTGTTTGCACTAGAGCAAATGGGAGTGGGGGTAAAAGATTTGCAGCTTGTAGTTACTTCTTTGTTTGGATTTTTCGGGCATGAAGTACAACCGATGGGGCAGATAAAGTTACCTCTGTCACTAGGAGAAGAGGCGAGAAGAAAAACAATGCTTATTAATTTTACGGTGGTAGATATGCCCTCTTCTTATAATGCTATTTTGGGTCGGCCAGTCTTGGGAAGTTTACATGTCGTGGCCTCCCCTTACCATCGACATATTAAATTTTCTATTAGAAATGAGGTAGGAGAGGTAGGGAATCAACAACTTTCTAGAAAATATTATGTAGATGCCATTCGAACAGGAAAGAAAGGAAAGACTTTGAATAATGCTTTTTAGAAATCTGGTCGGTATATGAATATAGTATGTGTTATTCAGAAAGGTGGCTCTGATGATATAGGGGAATCTGATAAAGAAGCAGTTGTGATTGATACTAATTGTGTTGAGCATATTACGTTTATAGCTAGAGAGCTTTCTATACAACTTAAAGCTTCTTTGATAGAGTGCCTTATTAAAAATATTAATGTTTTTGCATGGTCACCTTAGGATTTGACAGGGATTGATCATACCATTATGGAACATAAGTTGTATATTCTGCCTACAATAGCACCTGTAAAACAAAAGCGTTGTCATTTTGGAGCTGGGAAGGATGCAATCATTAAGGAGGAGGTGCACAAATTATTAAAGGGAGGGCATATTAGGGAAGTACATTATCCATCCTGGTTGTCCAATGTAGTGTTAGTACCTAAACTCACGGGGAAATAGAGAATGTGTGTAGATTTTAGAGATTTAAATAAGACATGCCCTAAGGATTGTTATCCCTTGCCTCGAATAGACCAATTGGTGGATTCTACTACGGGACATCAATTCATTTCGATGATGGTTGCTTATCAGGGATATCATCATATCCCACTAGCAGTAGAGGATCAGGACAGAGTTAGTTTTATTACAGTTGAGGAAACTTTTTACTATCTTGTTATGCCATTTGGGTTAAAGAATACTAGGGCTACTTATCAGAGACTAATGGATAAGATCTCTAAAGAGCAGTTAGAAAGAAATGTTGAGGTGTATGTTGATGATATTTTTGTTAAGACTCTACAGGTCGAGCAGTTAGTATCTGATTTGGAGAAAATTTTTGGTACTTGTGTAGATATAGAATGAAGCTCAATCCAGAGAAATGTGTGTTTGGAGTCACATAGGAGCGTTTCTTGGGATATGTGGTTACTGAGCAAGGTATAAAAGCTAATCCTAGTAAGGTTGATGCTATTCAACAAATGTAGCCTCCAAAAAATTTGAGGGAAGTACAAAGACTGTTAGGGAGAATTATTGCTCTATCCTGATTCATATCCTGGTTGGCAGATAGAAGTCTCTCCTTTTTCAAGATATTAAAAAGAGCTGCTCGATTTCAGTGGGATGAACATTGTGATAAGACTTTTCAATCCTTAAAGGAATATTTGTTTGAGCCCCCTTTTTTAGCTAAACCACAACCTGTAGAGGTGGTATGGATATATTTAGCTCTTTCTGAAGTTGCTATAAGTTCTATATTGGTACGACAGGAGCAGAATCAACAACATCCGGTCTATTATATCACTGAAAAGGTACATATATATAAAAAACATCGCTTCATGAGGAGAATACCCCAATCCACTCATCACAATACAGGACTCAAGACATGTCCTCCTAACATCCCTTACCCATGCAATCACCACACCACCCCACGTAGGAGGTTATCCATGCATCCATCAAAAACCTATCCATCACAACACCAAGACCATTCATTACAACAAAACAAAACCCATACCCCATCCAAGCTCAAAAACCGGCCATATCCCATCCAACAACATCCATCACCACACAAAAATCAATCATTACAACAAACAAAAACCAAAACCCAATCACATCCAACACCACACATCCAACAACCAAACCAAATACAACCCAAAACCAAAACCAAACATTACCCAAGTTACCATCATCATCCTTGTCCCAAAAGGTCTATAAACCTATGGACATGAATTTGCACCTTTTGGAAAGCTTCATCAATGCTATACGGCACCCCCTCGAATTTGTACTTGTTTCGGGCTGTCCATACATGATATATGGCACATGAGATGGCAAGAAATCTCGCTTTGACCATCCTCCCCGCCCCTTTATATCTCCTTCTTGCACCGCCCATCAGCTCCTCCACCTTCTCGAATCGAAACTTGATGGCAAGTCATTCCTTCATATGCTCCCAAAGGCCACAAGCAAAGGGGCATTTGAAAAAGAGATGATCCATAGTCTCCTCCTCTTGCTTACACACCGGACACCACTTGTTCGCCTCATAAGATATCCTATCCACCGTGCGAAGTTTCCTTTGTATTAGAAGCCACATAATAAATCGATGCTTAGGCATAATTTCCGACCTCCATAGCTTCAGAACCCATGGAGGTTTTTGATTTTCACCTTGAAAGAAACCATATGCCTTAGCAACACCTTTCTTTTCCTTAACAAACCAATCCATGAAATTCATATTTGCTTCACCCACTCCATTTGATCTTTGCTTGATTTCTTCTTTGATTTCCACCAACCTCTTGATCAAAGGCGAATCCGTGGCCTTCGCATTCCATTCCCAAAAATCTGCCCTCCTTACATAATGATGGCACACCCACTTTATCCAAAGCGTATTCACACTAGATTTAATGTTCCATAGTACTTTGGCAAGCAAGGCTTTGTTCCACACAAGTAAATTCTGAAGTCCATAACCCCCACTCTCCTTTGGCACAAATGGTGTCCCATGCTATAGGTGGATACTTTGAGTCCCAAACAAATATCCGGCATATGACTTTGATCTTGTCTATCACTCCACCCGGTATTGAGAGTAATGAAAACCAAAAGCATTCCATTCCTTGAAGGACCGTCTTAACAAGCTCTAGCCTTCCCGCATAAGACAAAGACTTCTTTGGCCATCCACTCATCCTTCTTGTAATCGCATCCAATAGAGGCCCATAGTTTGCAATGCGTAGCTTCTCCGCCACCATCGGAATACCCAAATATCTAAAGGGAAAAACCCCCTCTTGAAAGCCCAAAATCTTCAACAACTCACCTTTTGTATTGCCATCAACTCCCGCCATATATAACTGTGATTTTATGGGATTGACCCTCAAGCCCGCCTCATTTCCAAACCTCTCTAAACATCCCGCAAGCAAGCCCAAGGAAGTCTCATCCGCCCTTGCAAACAACATTAGATCATCCGCATAAATAAGATGGGTGATGCCTACCTCCTTACACCTTGGATGATAATGAAAAGATGGAAGCATCGAAATGTCCTTGATTCTTCTGGATAGCACCTCTACATATAATCCAATGAGAAGTGGGGATAGTGACCTTGCCTCAACCCCCTCCTACCACCAAATAAACCATAGACTCCTCCATTAAGCGATATAGAATAAGTTGTTGTAGTCACACATTGCCTTATCCAAGCACAATATTGTTGGGGAAAACCAAAACCAACAAGTGCTTCCATTAGAAAATCCCAATTTAGCATATTAAATGTCTTCTTTAAGTCCACTTTAGCCATACACCTCGGGGAAACCCTTTTTCGAGCATACCTCTGATAACTGTCATTTTATTGTATTATTTTGGTCCTTAATATCACTGTTTTTATCCTCTCGAGTGATTTATTATTGATTATTATCATGTTTTATGAGTTGGATATAATTTTGGACCTTATTTTAAATTCTCCTAATTTTTGGACTTATATGTAAATTTTATCTTTGTTTGTAGGAGATCGAGATGAGCCACTAGACTAGACTCAAGTTGGATCAAATATAGCTTCATCTGGGGTCATAATGGACATTTCAAGATGATTTAATCTGAGCCCTTCATCCAGATCAGAAGGCAAATGAAATCAAGGGTTCAGATCTGAGCATGATGAACTGTCCGAGGAAAGTGATTGATTCTGAGCCATCCATCTGGATCTGGAGCAATCCGGCCCGTACATTAAGATCTACACGTCTTGGCCGTTCATCCGGATTGTTGGATTTTGATTATACCTTCAGACGGATCAGATCCGTCCATTTCAAATCAGACTGATTTCAGCCGTTGGATGGAGCAGCTTAATTAAGCAATTAATATATCCATCAAACCCTAGCTTGTTTGGATGGTTGGGATCAGATGAAGCTCAAATCGGACGGCTGGGAGAAAATCACTAAAACCTTACCTATCTTCCCAAAATCGGCAGAATCGACAGAAGCGCAGAATCGTGATGAGCATAGGCGTTCTCTTCCTCGCGAGTGACAGCAGCAACCTCTTCTGTTTCCGTGCGAGCGGCGGCGGGATTGCACAGGAGTCGCCGACGAAGCGCAGAAGGAGGTTCTTCAATATCGCGACGAGCAGCGCAACTTGTGCCTCAGCGTTTTTCCCCCCTTTTTCACGCACGACAGAGTCTTCTTCCCCACGAGCAGCGGCGACAGTCCAGGAGCTTCTTTCCGGCGACCTCCCTTCTGAGATCCGGTGGCAATCCCAACCGATCCTCGATGGCAGATCCAGATGTGCTGATTGCGACAGCTGATCCGAAGTGGGGTGAGGCAAGATTTCGGTGATTCACCTTCACCGGTGTTCCACTCCATTCCAGCGACTGGGATAGGCCTTTCCACATCGCCGAAGTCACCCACCAGCTATGCCGGATTAGGGTAGTTCCATCTCCAACCGGTGAAGATTCCATTCACTGTCCGGTGAATCCAGATCGCCGGAACAGTGTTCACGTTCCTCCGTATGTCCGTCCTCCCTGCTGCACCGATCGGGGCAGCTTCGCATTCACCGTCGGAATGGTTGTTCGGGTTATTGTGGCCATTGTGGGGTTACCGATTGCTTATATTTGAATTCAGTCCATTTAATTGGATATTCTACTTTGTTATGTTTGTTCTGTTACGGTTAATTTGTTTATTATGTTTGATCATGTTTAGGTTAGTTTTTATTTACATTTGACCAACGTGCCGTATAGTGACAGTGCGGTGCCTGATTGAATTGCTTTCGTTATTAGTTTAGATTTTATTTACATTTGGCCAGTGCACCGTATAGTGACAGTGCGGTGCTTGGTTGAATTGCTTTCGTTTATTGTATTTCGTTTACTGCAGTTTTTAGTGACTATTTGACTACTGTGCCGTATAGTGACAGTGCGATGCATGGTTAAATTGTTCACATTTGTTTGATCATTGTACCGTATAGTGACAGTGCAGTGCTTGGTCGCTTTCTTTTCTGTCTGTTAGTTTAGTTTTTTTCAGTGATTGTTTGATCACTGTGTCGTATAGTGATAGTGCAGTGCTTGGTTGAATTGTTCACATTTGTTTGATCATTGTACCGTATAGTGATAGTGCGGTGCATGATCACTTACTTTTGCGCATTAGGATAGTTGCCTGTTACTTTTTACATTTGTTCTTGCATTAGGTTAGTTTCCCGGGAATTAATAATTGGTAGTTAGGTTTACTTTTTGCATGTTTAATTCTCATGTTTGTTTTTGATTTTGCATTTTAATTATTTTGATAATTATAAAAACCCCTAGTATTTACTTCTGTTTAAAAACAAACGTCCAGCCATTAGGTTCGTTGGGAGATGACCCGAGTCAGTCCTATACTGCATTAGTGTAGTTAGGGGGTTCGGTAAATAATTTGGGAACGGTATTGCGACAAATAAAAATTACGTTCTATCAAATTTTGGCGCTGTTGCCGGGGAACTTTAATGGGTTCGTTTGTCTTTAAACTGTAGTTTGTTTGTTTGTTTTCTTTTTCTTTTGTTATTATTGCCTTTCTTGTTATCTATATTTGTTTCTCATTGTATCTGTTTGTGTGGATGACTAGGTCTTCATGCGATAATCTACTTGAGTTTTATGCAACAGTTTTTCTCTTCCCTCATAGGCCCAGCCTAGGAAGGGGGTTGTTGAAGAAAAGGCTAGGGAATTCCAAGAGCTAGTAGATTCCCAAGTATGCCAAGTTTTTTTTTTAAAGATCTGTGTGTTCACGAGAAGTTTTACTCTTTCTATAGAGGTAGGAGTTACTGTGGTTCAGTTCAGTATTTTAGACGCTATGAGGTACCCGATGGAGGATTATTCTATTCTTAGCGTGGTTATAGTTGATGAGTTGGACTGCATGAACTTTATTTCTTAGTCTGTTTTTCATTTGGATATCTCTGCACCTTCTACATTTTGTTGTGATTTTATTGATTCTGATGTTGATAATGATTTATTGTTAGGACCTATCTGTGGGCCCTTTTATGTAGATAGGGATATGGAATGTGTAGGGGTTGCCCCAAGGATCACTTCCATTAGATGTTTGTGAGAAATGTTATTTCATGGTAGAGCATGGGATAGTCTTAGGTTGTATTATCTCTGTGTATGGTATTGAAGTAGATCCTGCTAAATTTCATGTTATATCTTCTTTATCTTACCCCACTTTTGTGCGGGAAGTTTGTGCCTTTCTAGGTCATGCAGGTTTCTACAGACTTTTTATCAGAGACTTCAGTAAGATTGCCCTACCCTTGACCACTTTGTTGCAGACAGAGGTGGTATTTCAGCTTGACTAGGATTGTGATGGAGATCGAGCCCACCCCCATAGCAGATTCTTTTCCAGATGAGCAACTTTTTCACCTGTAGGGTAAGACACCATGGTATGCAGATCTTGCTATTTATTTAATTGTCATGTTGTACCTTCACATTTTACTCATGCACAAGTCCAAAAATTGAAAAGTGATGTTAAATGATATGTATGGGATGATTTTTATCTTTGAAAATTTTGTAGTGATCAGATCATTAGATGATGTGTGCTTGATTATGAGTTTCATTCTATACGTACTTACTTTTTGTTATTCTCTAGCTTGTGAGGGGTATTTTGGACCCCAAAGGACTGCTAGAAAAGTTGTATAGTCTAGTTTGTATTGGCCCACCTTATTTCATGATGCCTTTGAATTCTACAAGTCTTGTGAGCGATGTCAACGAACAGGGAATATAGGATGTAGAAATGAAATGCCTCAACAATCCTTGTTATTTTATGAGATTTTCGATGTTTGGGGTATTGATTTTATGGGTCCATTTCCTGTATCTTTTGTATTTTCATATATTCTTTTAACATATGATTATGTTTCCAAATGGGTGGAGGCCATCCCCACCAGGACTGATGATTCTCTAGTTGTTGTGGATTTTGTTAGCTCTCACATATTTTGCAGATTTGGAGTTCCCAGGGTGATCATTAGCGATCAAGGGTCACACTTTTGCAACAGACTCATGAAGTGTCGAGCAAAGAGATCAAGTCTATACTAGAGAATACGGTGGGGCCAGACATGATGATGCTTTTTCTCCGACTTGAAAGGGGAGTGGGTTCTTTTATTTACTGTATTTATTTTCTTCCTTTCATGTTCGGAATAATTTGTGTGGTTGATTACGTGTTTGCCTGTTTACCTAGGTTTGTTTGTCTGTTGTTGAGTCAAATAATATTCTCTATGCATGCCTTAGTATCATTTCAGAGGTGGTAAAAATTAGTTAAGTTTGATCATCAAATTGTGGATTTATGTGTATGATAGGAGACTTCACTTGCATACAGTCACTTGTTATGATGGTGAACTTTTTATTGATAGACTAAGCTTGATTTTGATTCACCTAGTGAGGTTGTAAGCCATTCTTATCATCTATCCACTTTTGTGTGATAACACATGTGATTCTTGTTACTCTAGAACTTGCTTTAAGTCTTTTCAAAACTGCAGTAACATTTACTTGCATGAATATGATGAAGGATTTCATTCTTGGAATCTGTTCCTAACTTAGTTTGATCGTCTAATCCACTTGATACTTTCATCTTCCATGTCTTACTTGTCTCATCTCTTCATTTGCTATCCATTGTCTTTGTATCTTTGTGGATTATCTTTTGTATATCTATTATTTTCCATGTTGGAGGAATTAGTTTGATGGGTTGTATTGTCCGAGACGGACAAAATTTTTAAGTGTGGGGGAGGAGTTATATTATTTTTGTTGGAAACATGATATGGAAGGCATGATTTTCAGAGGTCATTGGTCCTGAGATATATTTGTCTGTGATTAGTACTTGAGTTTCTGCACACAAAAAAAAGAAAAAAAAAAGAAAAAAAAAGGCGCCATCGATGTTTCTTTTGTTGAAAAAAAAAGAAAAAAAAAAGAAAAAAAAGTGCAATTGTAATGCAGACAAATGGAATTGCAATGTGTTGGATAGAGTCATTTGATCCTGAATCCAATTCTAAAGTTTCCAATTGTCCTAGCCTCTTCCCATATTGCTGGTTACTGAGTATTTCACAGAGCAACTCATTAGGTTTATTTCTCCAATTCTTCTCTTGTTCCCTATTCATTTGTACCTTTGTCTTGTACTTCTCTTTGCATACTTTATCTGCAATCTACTTTTGATCTTATTCTGATTCATGATAAATCCTTTTGATTCATGTATGAGATCTATTGATAGCAGTAGAGAAGTAGATGATAAGCAAGCATATGGTAGTACAAAATTGCATGTTGTTTTGAGGGCGCCCCACTCCTATGTTATTATGTGAGCATCAGTGCATTTATCCATTTTGGGAGGTTTTGTATCAGACTTAGTCTATTTGATTTGACTGTAAATCATCATACATGTTGATTGTTATAGGAGTCGGATCTTTTGACTACCTAGGATCCAGATCGATTTGGTGATCCTAAGTAACTTATTTTTCCTGTCTCTGAATTATTGATCTAGGTATTGTCTGGGGAATGAGTGATGGAGTTAGTGTGTCTTTGTTTTTGTTATTGCATGGGACGCAAAAAAATAAGTGTGGGGGAATTGATAACTGCCATTTTGTTGTATTATATTGGTCCTTAATATCACTGTTTTTATCCTCTCGAGTGATTTATTATTGATTATTATCATGTTTTATGAGTTGGATATATTTTTGGACCTTATTGTAAATTCTTCTAATTTTTGGACTTATATGTAAATTTTATCTTTTTTTGTAGGAGATCGAGATGAGCCACTAGACTAGACTCAAGTTGGATCAAATATAGCTTCATCTGGGGTCATAATGGACATTTCAAGATGATTTAATCTGAGCACTTCATCCAGATCAGAAGGCAAATGAAATCAAGGGTTCAGATCTGAGCATGATGAACCGTCCGAGGAAAGTGATTGATTCTGAGTCATCCATCTGGATCTGGAGCGATCCGGCCCGTACATTAAGATCTACACGTCTTGGCCGTTCATCCGGATTGTTGGATCTTGATTATACCTTTAGACGGATCAGATCCGTCCATTTCAAATCAGATTGATTTCAGCCATTGGATGGAGCAGCTTAATTAAGCAATTAATATATCCATCAAACCCTAGCTTGTTTGGACGGCTAGGATCAGATGAGGCTCAAATCGGAC
Source organism: Wurfbainia villosa (assembly GCA_025175895.1). Lineage (NCBI taxonomy): Eukaryota > Viridiplantae > Streptophyta > Magnoliopsida > Zingiberales > Zingiberaceae > Wurfbainia > Wurfbainia villosa. The sequence goes on along the minus strand of CM046000.1, from coordinate 25,307,489 downwards.
GGCTGGGAGAAAATCACTAAAACCTTACCTATCTTCCCAAAATCGACAGAATCGGCAGAAGCGCAGAATCGCGACGAGCGCAGGCGTTCTCTTCCTCGCGAGCGATGGCGACAACCTCTTCTGTTTCCGCGCGAGCGGCGACGGGATTGCACAGGAGTCGCCAGCGATGCGCAGAAGGAGGTTCTTCAATATCGCGATGAGCAGCGCAACTCGAGCCTCAACATTTTTTCCCCTTTTTCACGCGCGACAGAGTCATCTTTCCCACGAGCGGCGGCGACAGTCCGACATCTTCTTTTCGGCGACCTCCCTTCTGAGATCCGACGACAATCCCAATCGATCCTCGACGGCAGATCCAGATGCGTTGATTACGGCAGCTGATCCGAAGCGGGGTGAGGCAAGATTCCGGTGATTCACCTTCACCAGCGTTCCACTCCATTCCAGCGACTGGGATAGGCCTTTCCACATCGCCAGAGTCACCCACCAGCTGTGCCGGATTAAGGCAGTTCCATCTCCAACCGGTGAAGATTCCATTCACTGTCCAGTGAATCCAGATTGCCGAAACAGTGTTCGCGTTCCTCCGTATGTTCGTCCTCCCTGCTGCGCCGATCGGGGCAGCTTCGCATTCACCGCCGGAATGGTTGTTCGGGTTATTGTGGCCATCGTGGGGTTACCAATTGCTTATATTTGAATTCAGTCCATTTAATTGGATATTCTACTTTGTTATGTTTTTTCTGTTACGGTTAATGAGTTGCTCTGTGAAATACTCAGTAACCAGCAATATGGGAAGAGGCTAGGACAATTGGAAACTTTAGAATTGGATTCAGGATCAAATGACTCTATCCAACACATTGCAATTCCATTTGTCTGCATTACAATTGCACTTTTTTTTTCTTTTTTTTTTCAACAAAAGAAACATTGATGGCGCCTTTTTTTTTTGTGTGTGTGCAGAAACTCAAGTATTATTTTGGTCCTTAATATCATTGTTTTTATCCTCTCGAGTGATTTATTATTGATTATTATCATGTTTTATGAGTTGGATATATTTTTGGACCTTATTGTAAATTCTCCTAATTTTTGGACTTATATGTAAATTTTATCTTTGTTTGTAGGAGATCAAGATGAGCCACTGGACTAGACTCAAGTTGGATCAAATATGGCTTCATCTGGGGTCATAATGGACATTTCAAGATGATTTAATCTGAGCCCTTCATCCAGATCAGAAGGCAAATGAAATAAACGGTTCAGATCTGAGCATTATGAACCGTCCGAGGAAAGTGATTGATTTTGAGCCATCCATCTGGATCTGGAGCGATCCGGCCCGTACATTAAGATCTACACGTCTTGGCCGTTCATCCGGATTGTTGGATCTTGATTATACCTTCAGACGGATCAGATCCGTCCATTTCAAATTAGACTGATTTCAACCGTTGGATGGAGCAGCTTAATTAAGCAATTAATATATCCATCAAACCCTAGCTTGTTTGGACGGCTGGGATCAGATGAGGCTCAAATCGGACTGTTGGGATAAAATCACTAAAACCTTACCTATCTTCCCAAAATCGGCAGAAGCGCAGAATCGCGACGAGCGCAGGCGTTCTCTTCCTCGAAAGCGACGGCGGCAACCTCTTCTGTTTTCGTGCGAGCGGCGGCGGGATTGCACAGGAGTCGCCGGCGACACATAGAAGGAGGTTCTTCAATATCGCGACGAGCAACGCAACTCGAGCCTCAGCATTTTTTTCCCCTTTTTCACGCCGACAGAGTCTTCTTCCCCACGAGCGGCGGCGACAGTCCGACAACTTCTTTCCGGCGACCTCCCTTCCGAGATCCGATGGCAATCCCAACCGATCCTCGACGGCAGATCTAGATGCACTGATTGCGGCAGCTGATCCGATGCGGGGTGAGGCAGGATTTCGGTGATTCACCTTCACCGGCGTTCCACTCCATTCCAGCGACTGGGATAGGCCTTTCCACATTGCCAGAGTCACCCACCAGCTGTGCTGGATTAGGGCAGTTCCATCTCCAACCGGTGAAGATTCCATTCACTGTCCGATGAATCCAGATCGCCGAAACAGTGTTCGCATTCCTCCGTATGTCCGTCCTCCCTGCTGTGTCGATCGGGGCAGCTTCGCATTCACCGCCGGAATGGTTGTTCGGGTTATTGTGGCCATCGTGGGGTTATCGATTGCTTATATTTGAATTCAGTCCATTTAATTGGATATTCTACTTTGTTATGTTTGTTCTGTTACGGTTAATTTGTTTATTATGTTTGATCATGTTTAGGTTAGTTTTCATTTACATTCAACCAATGTGCCGTATAGTGACAGTGCGGTGCCTGATTGAATTGCTTTCATTATTAGTTTAGATTTTATTTACATTTGGCCAGTGCACCGTATAGTGATAGTGCGGTGCTTGGTTGAATTTCTTTCGTTTATTGTATTTCGTTTACTGCAGTTTTTAGTGACTGTTTGACTACTGTGTCGTATAGTGACAGTGCGGTGCATGGTTGAATTGTTTACATTTGTTTGATCATTGTACCGTATAGTGACAGTGCGGTGCTTGGTCGCTTTCTTTTCTGTCTGTTAGTTTAGTTTTTTTCAGTGACTGTTTGATCACTGTGTCGTATAGTGACAGTGTGGTGCTTGGTTGAATTGTTCACATTTGTGTGATCATTGTACCGTATAGTGACAGTGCAGTGCGTGATCACTTACTTTTGCGCATTAGGATAGTTGCTTGTTACTTTTTGCATTTGTTCTTGCATTAGGTTAGTTTCCCGGGAATTAATAATTGGTAGTTAGGTTTACTTTTTGCATGTTTAATTCTCATGTTTGTTTTTGATTTTGCATTTTAATTGTTTTGATAATTATAAAAACCCTCAGTATTTGCTTCTGTTTAAAAACAAACGTCCATCCATTAGGTTCGTTGGGAGATACCGAGTCAGTCCTATACTGCATTAGTGTAGTTAGGGGGTTCGGTAAATAATTTGGGAACGATATTGCGACAAATAAAAATTACGTTCTATCAACCTCCTTAGAAGATCTTGTGTAAGAAAGATATTATCCCCAATGCTTCTCCCTTGCACAAAAGCCGCTTGAGCAGGATCAATCAAGAAATTCATCACCTTAGAAAGCCTCCTTGCCAATATCTTAGCAATAACCTTATAAAAGACATTACAACATGAGATAGGCCGATAGTCCAAGACACCCTCCACATGATCACTCTTTGACACAAGGTATATAAGAGAATGATTCCTTTGCTTCAAGAGATTACCCATCCCAAAGAATTCTTGTATTGCAGCCACAAAATCATCCCCTACAATATCCCAAGTCGAAGTGAAGAATTTATCTCCATAGCCATCCGGACCCGGTGCTTTTTCACTCCCAATGTCATGTAGCGCCAACTTGATCTCCTCCACCCAATCGGTCGCAAAAGGTCATCCACTGGTCCATTATTTAGCTTTCTTCCCGTGAGGGCAACACCATCCAAGGGATCACAACCCTCTGGTTTCCCAAGAATCCCATGGAAATAATCAATAAACTCCTCCGTAACTTCCTTAATGGTTGTTGTTCTTTCCCCATTCCTCTTTGTAAGCATGATGATCGTATTCCTCTTATTGTTCCTTTTGACCACATCATGGAAGAACTTTGTGCATTTATTCGCACATCTCAAATATGTATGTTTTGCTCTTTGTTGATAAAACAACTTCTCTGCTTCCGATAAAAGAATTGCCCGCTTCCTTATCTCACCATAATTTGAAGGGATGGGCTCACTCGACAATACAATCTTTTGTGCCTCCTCCAACTCCATATTCGCCCTCTTTGCCTTCTCCGATATGTGGCCAAACTCCATGTTTAGCTACCTCAAAACTGCCTTTAATCTAAACAACTTGCTCTTTAACCGAAATTGGGCGTTGCTATGAACCAATGCCGCCCATGATTCTTCAACCACCCTTTTATACTCTTGATGCAAAGTCCATATGTTCAAGAACTTAAAAGGTCTTGTTGCTGCCCTTTCCTTGCCAAGAATGTGTACCATACTACATGAGTGGTCCGATAAATATCCCGGAGGAAAAAATTCTCCATAAACATCAAAGTCCTCCAAGAGCCATGCCGAATTCACCATTGCTCTATCAAATTTGCAAGCCACCTCCCCATTAGACCAAGTGAACCTACACCTTATGGATCGCAAGTCCACCATTCCACATACATGAATAAAACTTTGAAGGTCCCTCATCTCATAGTTTGTAATCGGATTGCCCTCTTTCCTTTCATGAATACCCCGTATAGCGTTGAAATTCCCCATAATCATCCAAGGTCCCCCAATAGCTTCACCCAACTCCGAGAGATTCTCTCACAGCGGTCTTCTAGTAGTCACCGAATGCAGCCCATATATGAATGTGACATAGAAACCCCGTCTAGAGACCCGACATCTAACATAAGTATGCATGAATTGCTCCGAAATATTGATAACTTCCATATCAACCCACTGCTCATCCCAAAGAAGTAATATCCGACCATGGTTAGAAGTATCAAAATTATGCACATACTTCATACTTGAAAATATTTTCCCCATGATTGGCCCAATAGATTGCTCTGTGAGTTTAGTCTCCAATAACATTAAGGCTTGTATCTCCTTGCTCCTCAAGAGGTGCTACACACCCCCTTGCTTTAGGGACTTGTGGAAGCCCCTAATGTTCCATGAAGCCACCTTCATTGTCCACCCCCTCGGGCTGCTTGCGCCCGTAGATTACGCCCATTTGCCGGGGTCGATCCATTCACGCTCCTTCCCTTGTTCATAGTAGTGGTTGTGCCGGATGGTAGGGACGACATAGATGCTTCACCTTCCCCTCCATTTGTTCTACTTGCAGCTGTTCTTGATGATGAAACGGACACACCATTGCCTTCCTCATGAGATGATCGGCCAGCTTGCTGTGGAGCTGCCCATGCTCCCGACGAAACCCCATTCAGCCCCTCTGTCTCCACCTCCTGTTGCCCCCTATTATGGTCCTGATCTTGAGCCCTTTGTTGTGATTCTTGTGACTCGGTGCTCTCCCCACTTGGCATCGTAACAGATAGTGGAATGGGAGTATCCGTAACTACCAAAGCAAGCCCATTCTGTACCTCCACCTGCTCCCTATTCAGCCCTTGCCTTTCGTGCGCCGGTCGCCACTGTGGATGTTGTTGTTGCCTTGGCCTATACCATAGTCTCCTCCCTTCCCTTCCCCTCGCTGATCGAGATCGCCACCTTCCATTTACATTCACATTCTACCCAAATCTCGCATTTGGCATTGCTTCCTGTCCTTGTTGGCCGGTCGACCCCTTCCCCCCATTACACGCATCTTGCCCATGCCCCATTCTCATGCATTTTTGACAATAATCCGGTACCATTTCATAGATGACCTTCAATTCCACTTGAACCCCAGTAGGTAAGGTGATAGGAACCTCATGAATTCGATCCCCAATAGCCGGAACTTCCACCATAAGCCTTGCATAATCCAATCATTTCCTAGTTCTTGTTAATCGATCCATGTACAATGGTTTCCCCACTTCAGAGCCAATCATACTAAGAACTTTTTGAGACCAACAATCCGATGGTAGCCCGTGAATTTGTATCCATGCCGGCACAAATCTTCCATGCTTCTCAACAGAAAATACTTTGGCATTACCTTCAAGAACATCGATATACTGAACACAAAATACGACCCCCCTTGCAAGACTTTGTCACGATCTTCCTCTTTCTCAAATTTGTATACAACCCACCCACTTTGATGCATGTAGAACTTGTAGGGGACCTTCCATCGCTTAGCTATACTCTAAACCCCATCCCTCCCGGGGTACTCGCCCATGAAACTTCGAACAAGACAAAACCCTATTGCATCTTCAACATTATCAATGTCATCGTAGTCAAAGGCTAACCTGTCCCCCTTTGCTTCATATTGATCAAGATTCATCGCCATCTTCATCTTCCGATTATCCCTGAAAAGATTCACCCATGGTCTCCCTTGTTGTGCCCGCCCAAAGCCCTCACCATGCTCCTCCCTTACAGCACCATCCTCCACAACTTGGCTGCCCCCTATCAGCTGTTCCCTTGCTTCCGTCTCACCCTCCACCGGAGTTGCTCCACCTCCGGCCACTTGAACTTGAGGATAAGGTGCTGAAGCTGCCCTTGGCTCCTACAGGTCATCCTCCCCACCAGCCCCCCCAGCCATGCCAACAACTCTAGCCACATCAGCCTGCTCGCCCAATCCAGCCTCAACTTGTTGCTCCACCTGTCTAGCCGTGTTTGCCACCTTTGCAGTCGAACTTGCCATGTCATCCTCACTTGCCACCTCACCAATAGCCCTTTTACCAGAGGTTGCCTTCTCTTTACCCTTCCTCCTTGCCATGATTGGCCAAAACAAGCCATCTCAGCCTTGGAAAACCCCTACTTGTCAGCTCACCCAATGAGCAGCCAACCCTTCATAAAGTTTGAAACCTGCCCTAAGATAGTGGTTTGCCACCCACCCAACCCCCTGCCACTTGTCCACCAACCACTGGTCGGAGTGGCCGACCCTTGGCCGGAGCAGATGGCCAGACCACCCCAAAGTTCGCCGAAATACTCCAAAACCAGCCGGAACCTCCACCAACCACCTCCAAACTACCCAAACAAGAAAACCAAGTAAAGAAATCCCCCTTACCTCCCTTTTGCACCCTGAAAACACCTCGAATAGCCCCCCTTCTCCAGCCAAGACCCCAAACTAGCCCGCCCTAGCCGCCTTCCTCCTCCAAGGTGGAAGAAGAAGCCTCCCAAAATGCCCAAGTATCCCACCAGTACACGAAGTCACAATGGGACCCGTAGGATACGACCCAGCCAGAGCAGAAACATACCCCGGACCATCCGCACCTCTCCCGAACCGACAACCATTCAATTCAAGGTGCAAGAGAGATGAAAATAACGAGCTATGGATGCTACCATCAGCTCAACAGAAGGGTGGAGCCTTATTTGTCATACCCACACAGCTTTCGGAGGAAGACTGAAGTCAAGATTGGACGGTCAAAGGACTATCACTATTAATATATTTGTATACATTGTATTAATCTTGTGTTGCAGGTGTCAAGTTGGAACCTCAAGTATAGTAGTCGATTAGATGGTTCGGCAGTTTACTGGGGCCAGTCGATTGCCAATAGGAGCAGTTGACTAGTGTGCGCATGAAGAGCCAAGTGCCACCTCAAGGATAAGATTTGTGGATAAAATTTTATCTAGATCTTGATCTCAACTGTTAGGGTTTGGAAGACTATAAAAGAAGGGGTGAAGCACTCCCTATTCATGAATTAAAAAGCTCTCAAAGTGCTTCACCAATCAAAAACTCTCATCTCCACGCAACAACGTCGTAACGCCGACAAAGCTTGTTAGGGCAATGAACCCGTGATATGGTTTTGATGTGTGTTGCAAAGGGTTTAAGTTAGGATGTTTGGATTTGATATGTGTGTTGGAGTCTTGCAGGACTTAGTAATTTGCACATGGAGCATTGACAAGTTTCACCTCTCATGACTCGGTTCTTGAGTCGGTGAAGGATGACTTTGCAGAAGCCGTGCGCTTGGAGCATCCGAGGGACCGCCGGACGAGGAGATTGGAGTGAAGCCGGAGGAAGTAGACTTCAGGGCGAGATGCGAAGGATGGCGCTGCAGAGCTGTATGCTTGGTGCATCCGAGGGACATGGCCGGATGAAGACAACTTCAAAGGAGAGGGACTCCAAGGGATGAGAGTGAGCGAATGTAACCCGGGAAGGAGTAGTGCGCTTAGGTGGAACTTGGCCAATTGGATAAGTGTCGGATGAGATTTCCCGACATCATTCGACTACCATGTAATGGTAGTCGACTACTCTAAGTTGATTGTGACTCGACTAGTGTTCGAGTCCGATTCATGTGCCAACAGTCGACTGCAATGGATTGATAGTCGACTGTGAGACCACTAGTCGACTGATGAAGGCATCAGTCGACTGGTCACAAGGGTTTCGGGCACGGAATGGAGTGTTCACATTCGACACTCAACTGATAGCTCCATCAGTTGATTGATGGTAAGATCAGTCGACTAATGTGGGAGTCGTTGGGTGAAATCCAACGTGGAAGAAGCCGTTATTGGGCAACGACTACGGGATCAGTCGACTGATCGGGGCATCAGTCGACTGGTCCTGTGTCAACAAGAAGAAACTCTCTTCTTCTATAAAAAGAAGGGGTGAGGGCATTTGGGAGCCTAATGCTTCAACTCATAACATCTCCCAAAGTGCCCTAAAGATCTTCCACTCTTCTACTTGTGCTAATCTTCATTCCATTGTAAGAAGTGTGGATTCTTGTGTAAAAGGTTACCTCTACCTAGCTTGGTGCAAAGGAGAGAATAGTAAAAGCTTGAGGCGTGATTCACTTTAGACGAATCGGACTGTGGATTAGCGGCGAGGCCATGAACCACGTTACATTGTGGTGTTAGCGTTTGTGTTTATATTCTTCCTTTGCTTGTCTTTGCTTGTTTATATTAGTATATTCCGCTTGCGTTAATAGTGTTTGTAGACGAGCAACGAACGAATAATTTCCACCGTCTACAATAAAGCCTATTCACCCCCCTCTAGCCAGCCACCATCGACCCTACAAGTGGTATCAGAGCCAAGGTAGCTTGTCACCGGACTAACCGCCACAACAAGCACTACATCACAAGATGACCGACTCTAATATTCATCCGCCGAAGTTCGAGGGGGAATTCGCTTGGTGGAAGAAGTGAATGGAGGTATTCTTTGAAATCAATTTCGATATTATTCTTATAATGGAAAACGGTTTTGAGATGCCTAAAGATGAAGAGGGGAGAATACTAGACAAATCAAGGTGGACTAAAAAGAAAAGAGATGAGCACCTTGCAAATTCAAAGGCTAAGCACCATCTCCTCAACGTATTCCCTCAACAAGAAGTAAACCAGATTGGAGAATGCTCTAGTGCCAAAGAGATGTGGGAGAAGCTAGTGGAGCTTCATGAAGGCACATCCGAGGCCAAGCTAGCAAGGAGAGATGTCCTACGCTCCCAACTCAACAACATCAAACTCGATAAAAGGGAGAAGGTAACATCTCTACATGCTAGATTTAAAGAAATAATAACCGGTTTATCTAGTGTAGGGGAGAAGCTTTCAAATAGGGACATGCTCATGAAGGCAATAGATGCCTTCCCTCGGTCCTCAAGATGGAGCTCAATGGTGGACTCCTTTTACATCTCCAAGAACCTAGAAGTTAGCACCTTGGAGGAATTCTTTTCAACCATGGAGCTCCACGAAACAAGGCTCGAAGGAGTAGTAGAAGAGCCAAAATTTCAACCATCAAGGGGAGTGACACTATTGGCCGACAAGGGGAAGAAGAAGATGGAGACTCCCTCCTCCTCTGATGAAGCATCCTCCTCCTCCTCCATGGATAGCACGGAAAAAGCATACATGGTAAGGAAGGTAAGACGTGCTTTGAAAATTTTTAAATTTAATAAATCTAATGATAGGAGGAGAAGACCAAGGGGGAAGGTAATTTGCTACAATTGCCAACAAGAGGGACACATAAGGGATAATTATCCCCTCTTGAACAAGAGCAAAGAGGAGAGGAGAAAGAAAGAAGAAAAGAAGAAGAAGGGGAGCAAAAAAAAAAAAGGGAAGAGGAGAAGAAGGCCAAGGAAAAGGGGAAGACCAAGGCACTAAAAGCAAGGACATGGGATGATCCCTCTTCTTCGTCATCATCATCCGAAGAAGAAGAACATGTCTACTCAAATCTTGCCCTAATGGCATTTGATGACCTAGACTCCACCTCCTCCTCCGAAAAAGAAGAAGCAAGCTCAAGTGAGGAGAGCTCAAGTGAAGGGGGAGCTTCTTCTACATCCTCAACATTGGAAGAAGATTTGATAAGTGAGGTAACGAATCTACCTCCCAAGAAAATTATGTCAATGATTTCTAGCCTTACTAAGGAATTATTCAGGGCTAAAAATAAAAATAAATGCATGCTAGCTCAAATTAAGGATTTAGAAGAAAAATTAGAACAAGCATGTTTAAATATAAATGATAATATTACTTCTAGTCATGATGATGCATGCTCACATGATCTTTATATGCCATTTGATGTTAATGATGCATGCATAGAGGAAAATAGGGCTTTAAGAGAGAAAGTAGATCATTTAACCAAGGCCCTAGAAAAATTCACTATTGGCTCCAGCACCCTTAACATGATCATAGGGAGCCAAAGGGCAAGCTTCAATAAGAAAGACCTAGGATATAAGGAAAATAAAAATGAAAAGGCCTATAAATGTTTAATTGCTAGGGGTCAAGATAAAAAGAAAACAATAGCTAGAAAATGGATCCCTAAGGAATTTTTAGTGAGCCCCATAGGTAAGAATTTATTTTGGGTTCCTAAATCCATCCTTAAGGGTTAGAAAAACCCTAGGATAGTCAACCAAAATAACTTTACTTATATCATATTTTTGGTTGACTTAGGATGGTGGGACTTAATTTTAGAAATAGTGTTGGGTGATGATAATGCACTCATAAATAGTTTAAATCATGCTCAATACTTAGTGTTATATATGTTGATACTCATGACCTATAAATTTTTAGCATAGTGTTGGGTGATGATAATGTGCCCATAAATGGATAATAATGCTTAAATCATGATGGTTAATGTAATTGTTACACATGTTTGCAATCATGATTTATGATCTTGATATTTGGCACATAGTCATGAGCAATAAGGTTTTAAATCATGCCTTGGGTGATACTTTACTTATTATCATAATTCATACCTAATGCATGATCACAAATTGATGAATACAATTGTTTCATGATCATAATGTGAAATTAATTCATATATGTCTTTATGATCATGTGGATTGTTAGGATGATACTTAACCTTTTATAGAATTGCATGAAATTAATGGTTAAGTATATACAAATACCTTTAGGAACATCTCACACTCACCATAGGCTACCTTGATTGAAAACTTAGCATGGGTGAGATGATAGGATGATACAAATGGTCCACTAATGCCTATGACATTTAGATGGTCATTTAAGTATCAAAATAGCAAAATAATAGACCAATCATAGGGAATGCTTATGTTTAATTCATAGACATATTGCCCAAAGATCATGGTTGGATATTTCATATGTTTTCAAAACAATTTCTTACTTTAAAAACTATGTGTTTATGTTTTGAAACAATCTAAAGCAAAACTAGGTGTTAAAATTGATACAAACTTGATCAAAAATCTAGTTGATTTTGAAACTTTTGGATTTTTGGAAAAATCTTGAAAATACAAGTATTTTCCATGAAAAACTATTTTTCACTAATAAAGGACCTTAAAAGAAATGTGTTCCTCAAATTTCATGATTTTTCGAATTTTATAGAATTTTTAATGCATTTCTGAAATTCGCCCTGAAAATCAGAAAAATCCAAAATCAGAGTGCCAGTCGACTGGTGGTCTGAACCAGTCGACTGATAACATGCCCAGTAACTTTATTTTATCATATTTAAGGCATGTTTTGGTAATTTTTGTTCCCTATAATTGATGCCATACTTGTATAAACTTTGTTTAATATTTTTGATGGTGTCAAAGGGGGAGAAATATACATGTTTAAGTAAGGGGAGAATTGCATTTAGGGGGATTTTCATGTATTAAGGGGGAGAGTTGATAATCATGTTTATTTACATGTTTTCTTATCTTAATATTTTTATCAAATGTTTACCTAACTTAAACGGATTGCCACACATCAAAAAGAGGGAGATTGTTAGGGCAATCAACCCGTGATATGGTTTTGATGTGTGTGACAAAGGGTTTAAGTTAGGATGTTTGGATTTGATATGTGCGTTGGAGTCATGCATGACTTAGTAATTCGCACATGAAGCATTGGCAAGTTTCACCTCTCATGACTCGGTCCTTGAGTCAGTGAAGGATGACTTTGCGGAAGCCGTGCGCTTGGAGTATCCGAGGGACCGCCGGACGAGGAGATTGGAGTGAAGCCGGAGGAAGTAGACTTCAGGGCGAGACGCGAAGGATGACACTGCAGAGCCGTGCGCTTGGCGCATCCGAGGGACATGGCCGGACGAAGACAACTTCAAAGGCGAGGGACTCCAAGGGATGAGAGTGAGCGAATGTAATCCGAGAAGGGGTAGTGCGCTTAGGTGGAACTTGGCCAATTGGCTAAGTGTCGGATGGAATTTCCCGACATCAGTCGACTACCATGTAAGATTCATTGTATAACAGTCATTGCCGAGACCATCGATCGTGACCGAGGCATCACCGATCGGGTCGCAAGGGTTTTGGGCACGAGAATGGAGTGTTCGCTCAAGACTCGATGAAAGCTTTCCATCACCGAGGTGATGGTAAGATCAGTCGACTAATGTGGGAGCCATTGGGTGAAATCCAACGTGGAAGAAGCCGTTATTGGGCAACGACTACAGGATCAGTCGACTGATCGAGGCATCAGTCGACTGGTCCTGTGTCAACGGGAAGAAATCCTCTTCTTCTATAAAAAGAAGGGGTGAGGGCATTTGGGAGCCTAATGCTTCAACTCATAACATCTCCTAAAGTGCCCTAAAGATCTTCCACTCTTCTACTTGTGCTAATCTTTATTCCATTGTAAGAAGAGTGGATTCTTGTGTAAAAGGTTACCTCCACCAAGCTTGGTGCAAAGGAGAGAATAGTGAAAGCTTGAGGCGTGATTCACCTTGGACGAATCAGACCATGGATTAGCGGCAAGGCCGTGAACCACGTTACATTGTGGCGTTAGTATTTGTGTTTCTATTCTTCCTTTGCTTGTCTTTAATTGTTTATATTAGTATATTCCGCTTGTGCTAATAGTATTTGTAGACGAGCAACGAACGAACGACTTCCACCGTCTACGATAAAGGCTATTCACCCCCCTCTAGCCGGCCACCATCGACCCTACAAAGCTGTCATCTTTCATTTCTTAAGTCGGTACTTTCATTTCTTTACTTATTACTTGCTAAGAGGAGAGGTAGGATTGTTACCTCCTCCTCTACATTTTTGTATTTCTTCGTATCTCTTACCTCTAATGAGGAAGAGAGTTTTAGTGAATTGCTCTTTGAAGGCGATCAAGGATCGCAGGGCCTTGGACTAGCAACCGGTTGGTTATGAACCAAATAAAAAATACTTTTGCCTTTGGTTTTGTCTTTTTCTTATTCCGTTGTGATATACTTTGTGTTTTATGTGTTTTACAAAAGAAAGAAAAGATTTTTTAATATGCTATTCACCCCCCTCTAACATCTTTCTCGATCCTACAATTGACATCAGAGTGGGAGCGCTCAGATTCGGTGCAACCACTAGTCGAGCCTTTTTTTTGTTTATTCTTTGCTTAAGTTTTATTCCGCACTACTAATCCAAGAACAAGTCTTGGATTTTTTTTGTTGTTTTTGTTTCGTGCAAGATTTACATGGCTAGTCAAGAGGGATTTAGCATAGTCCGACCTCCGTATTTTTATGGAGATGACTTCCATTATTGGAAGGGTCGGATGGAGTGTTTCCTCAAGACTCAAGTCGGCATGTGGATCGTCATCCAAAAAGGTTTTGACCTACCTACCGACGAAAAGGGTGCGCTCTTGGAATGTGACTTGTGGACCAATGCGATGAAGAAACAAATCGAAGTGGATACCAAAGAAAACCAAATCTTACAATGTGGTATATCCAAAGAGGAGCTCAACTGTGTCAACCCCTTCATCAGCGCTAAAGATCTATGGGATAAGCTCACCGAGCTCCACAAAGGAACCTCCGATACAAAGGTATGTAAAAGGGATTTACTTTTAAATAAATTATTTAATTTAAAAATGTAGGACAATGAGACTACGAGTCAACTTCATGTTCGCATCCAAGACATCCTAAACGACCTCCATTCCATCGAACATAAGGTGGAGAACCGCGATATTATAAGGTATGCACTTAAGGCTTTTCCTAGGACTACATTGTGGGCATCAATGGTTGATGCTTACAAAGTGTCTCGGGATATTTCTAAGATTAGATTAGATGAGTTTTTTTCTTCTGAATTTGAATTGCATGAACAAACTAATTCGAGCATGGTCGAGAAAAGTACAGCTTTGTTTGCAAGACAAAAGAAAACAAGAAGTAAACCAACTCCTGAAGACGATGAGTCCAATTCGGATCTAGATGACAAATTGGAAACTGAGATCGTCAACCTTGTTTGAAGATTAATCAAGAAAAGAAGATGTACAAACAAGTCAACTAAAGAGAAAAACTCCGAAACAAATCACAAGGTCAAGCAAGACTTCAAGTTCTACGAATGCAACAAGAAGGGTCATTTCATAGCCGACTGCCCCAAGCTAATGTCCAAATCTACCAAGAAGGCTCTTAGAGCAACATGGGAAGAATCATCAGATGATAAAGAACAAGATCAAATCAACAACCTCATCCTCATGGCAAGACCCTCTGAGTTCGAGTCTGAGTTAGAGTTTGAGCGCGAGTCCAAGTCCGACTCCAAGTCTGAGTCAAAGTCCGAGACAAGCGACGGATCCGTATCCATTTCTGAAGGTTCGGTGAAGGTACACCGTTCTACAATTAGGAACTTATATCGTGCAATTAATTATTTAAATAAAAAATTAACTACGTCCGAGTCTAAAGTCAATTCTCTTCTTAAGGAAGTTGACACTGTAGGGGATCCTTGGAAGCTAGAGGAGGGGGGGGGGGGTGGTGAATAGCTTGTTTTCGTTTCTACAAAGATGATTAGCGGAAACACAACAAAAACAATAGTAAAAGAAATGAAAATACAATGCTAACACAAATCCTTTACGTGGTTCGGAGATAACACTCCTACTCCACATCGATCCTTAAGGTGGATCAATCCTAATCAATCTCACTAGGAAGCTTTCTTTTTACAACAACCCTCCTCTTCTTACAAAAGATGAAGATGAAGTTTAGAGAGGAGGAGGGGAATGAAAACACTAGAAAGCTTGGAAAATTCGTGGAGGCTTGAGAGGATGATCAGAATGTAAGCATTAACCCTCACAACCACCACAAGCCCTCTTTTTATAGAGAGGGTTATTTTTCCCATTGGGGCATGATCAGTCGACTGATGTACAACATCAGTCGACTATCGCCGGGGTTAACGACTTCTGAAAAGCCAGATTCGTGGGATTTCAAATCGTCATCATCCAACGACAAGCTCATCAGTCGACTGATCCATCCATCAGTCAACTGATGGAGTGATCAGTCGAGTGATCACGACGCGCAGTCGAGTGAGACTCCATTCTGTTCCCGTGTTTAACTTGATCACGATCACATTATTTGGCGATCGTGATGGAGCATCGATTATTTGCCACCACTAGGCAGCGATCGCTCGTCGGCTTTTCACCGACTCCGAGCACCCTAACAGTTGATTGATACATCGTATCAGTCGACTGATACTCATCAAGTATGAATAATTCATACTTGAATTAACTTCCTAGACCTAGACTCAACCTTCTAGCTCTTCTTTAAGCCTTGCGCCTCCAGGATCCTTCCGAGTCCGCGACTTATTCATCATTTGCGCTTTACTTCCAAGAGCTTCCTTTGGTTTTGTCATGTCTTGGGTTTCCCTTTGCCAAAGTGCGCTTGGACTTTACGCCGCCAAGACTACATTCTTGGACTTACGCTGTCAAGACTTGCCTTTGGACTTCCTTTGCCAAGGTCCGTTTGGACTTTACGCCGCCAAGACTACATGCTTGGTCTTACGCCACCAAACCTTTTCCTTGGACTTTGCATTTACCAAGTCTTCATACTTGGATTTTCCTGTCACTTAAATATGTTCACAATTAGATCATAAAGTATTGCCTAACTTAGATGATTATCCAAACATCAAAACATATAAATGCTTGGGGCATTGTTGCACCAACAATCTCTCATTTTTTGACGTTTGACAATCATTTAAGTTAGGTCTTTAACACATGCACATAATCATATTTCTAATATGAACTCTAACTTAAACATTCCTTTTCCCCCTTTGACATACATAAAAAAAAGAAGGATTCATAAATTTCATGAAAGAATTAAATTTGTTGTAATCTTGAACTAAGATATAAGATTGAAATTAAGCTCTCCCTTAATCCAAGATATGGTTCATGATATGTGAAAAACATGTGGAGCAAAGCCTAACAAAAATTTGGAGGTTAAATCCTAACTTTTGCACCAACAATATAAGTTTGGGGATGAAAAGATATATATTATGAAACTCCCCCTAAAACATTGCATCAAACGGTCCTAAAAACTTCTTTATACTGAAGATTATCATACCATAGTTTTAGGTCATTCAAAAATACAATTAAATCCAGGAAATAGAGCTTTTTATCAAAAAACACAGTGTATCAGTCGACTGGTTTATGATACAGTCGATTGCTACGCCCGAATTCCATTTTTCTGATTTTTCAGCCCAACTTCAGAAATGCGCCAAAAATTCTAGAAACATCAAAAAATCACAAAATTTTGTGTACACATTTCTGAAATCATTTTCTATCAAGGAAAAATAATTTAAAAAATATATGTTTTCCAAATTTTGAAAATGATGCAATTTTGAAACTTAACAAAAACTCTAAGTATTTTGCAAACTTTGTATCACTTTTGTATTCCACTTGAAAACTATTTTTCAAAGTTTGATAAACATAGTTTAAATTATATTTTATTTGACATTTCTAATCATATTCTTGGAGCTATATGCACATTAGTTGTGCATAAGCCTTCCCAATGATTGGTCCAATGAAGGATTAATGTCTCTAGATGACACTTTGGTTCATAGTAATGCATCATAACAAGCATGATGAACCAAGTGCATCTTCCTAACATCTCACATGTTGTCTAAGTGGCTCAATACAAAAATCATGATTTCTTAGGTATTTTGTGAGATGCTTAAAGGTATAAATCCTAGGATTGGAAATGTCAATTTATCCTAGGATTTCTATAGGATCATGCAAACCTACACCTTTATTCAACTAAGCACATCCCAAGTTCTCTCCTAAGTGATGAAAATTCTACTTCGGGGAGAGGATTGGTAAAGATGTCGGCTAGGTTGGACTTAGATTCAATGTAATTAAGCTCAATGTCCCCCTTAGCCACATGATCTCTAATGAAGTGATGTTTCACTTCAATGTGCTTGGTCCTAGAGTGATGCACCAGATTTTTGGTCAAATTTATGATGCTCACATTATCACAAAATACTTTTATGTTGGAGTAAGATAGCTCATAGTCCTCTAAGGTATGTCTCATCCATAGTAGTTGAGCTACACAACCACCCATAGCCACATACTCGACCTCGGTGGTGGATAGGGCAACACAAGGTTGCTTCCTACTACTCCAACTAACTAGGGAGGACCCAAGGAATTGACATCCACCACTAGTGCTCTTCTGATCCAATTTGCACCCGGCATAATCGGAATCAGTGTACCCAACCAAATCAAAAGACCTAGTCCTAGGGTACTATAGTCCTTGTGTGCCTTTAATATATCTTAGGATTCTCTTAACGATAACTAAATGAGATTTTTGGCACATGATTGATACCTAACACACATACCAACCGCAAATAATATATCGGGTCTACTAGCGGTTAGGTACAAGAGGCTACCAATCATACTCCTATAGAGTGTAAGGTCAATTTGTTTTCCTTCATTATCACTATCTATTTTTGTATTGGTTGCCATTGGGGTTGACACTACTTTAGCATTTTCCAAACCAAATTTCTTAATCATTTCCTTAGCATATTTGGTTTGGTAAATATAAATTCCTTCACTTGTTTGTTTGACTTGTAATCCTAGGAAGAAATTTAGTTCCCCAACTAGACTCATCTCAAACTCATTTTCCATATTCTTAATAAAGTCTTGAAGGAGTTCATCATTTGTTTACCCAAAGATAATGTCATCAACATATACTTGGGCTACAAAGATGTCCTTTGATGTTGACTTTATAAATAGAGTTTGATCTACACTACCCCTCTTAAAGTTCTTAGAGATTAAGAAAGATGATAATCTTTCATACCAAGCCCGGGGAGCTTGTTTCAAACCATACAAAGCTTTCCTAAGTATACATGGTTTGGATAATCCATATTCTCAAACCTGGGAGGTTGTTCTACATATACCTCTTCCTTAATGAAACCATTTAGGAATGCCGATTTAACATCCATTTGATGGAGTTTGAAACCCATATAAGAGGCATACCCTAATAGGATTCTAATAGACTCTAACCTAGCAACTGGGGCATATGTTTCATCATAGTCAAGTCCTTCAACTTGATTAAAGCCCCTTGCAACTAACCTTGCCTTATTCCTAGTAATATTTCCTTTGTCATCTAGTTTGTTCCTAAAGACCCATCTTGTGGTAATGATGGTATTGTCATTAGGTCTAGAAACTAACTCCCATACTTGACTCCTTCAAATTGAGCCAATTCATCTTGCATTGCTAATATCCAATTCGGATCAAGTAATGCATCATTGATTGATTTGGGCTCAATTTGGGAGATTAGGGCTATATGACTAGAAGGATCTCTATGAAATGACCTAGTTCTAACTCATTGAGATAATTCACCTACAATTTGATCTAAAGGGTGATTTTGATGAACTCTTATTGTTTTAGGAGGTGTATTAACTTGATTTTGAACATGATTATCCCCAATTCTTCTTTCATCATCGGAATCACCTCTTACTCCCCCTTGATTCAATTCTCCCCCTTGATCATTAACCCCTAAAGTTAAATCTTGAAATTTTTGGGTAATTTCTTGATTTTTATCATTGATATCATCATCAATGGGGGATTTCCTAGGGTATTTATTAGAGGTTTGATCAAATTGCACATTTAAAGATTCCTCAATCTTTTGAGTTCTTTTATTATAAACTCTATGTTGGGTTTTTTGAGCCACAAAAATTGCTTTTTGCGTTGTGGAAACCTCGGAAACACGGCCACGGATCCGTGCGAAGATATATAAAATAAAAACATGTATGTGCTTAAGTAAACCTTAGATCTACCTTAGATCTAGAAGGTTAGAGTATTACCCTCGTAGCGATGTCCTTCGCTTATCTTGCTCGTCCAAAAGCTTCGCCGGAACTCGAGAGTGTCAAGTGCACACTCCTCTATTGGTATCCACACAAGCAATAGGTGGAGAAAACACAACCTTGAGTGTGCTAGCACCCTTTGGCTGGTTCGGCCAAGATGAGGTTGGGAGAGCAAGCTTGAGAGGAAGATGATCCAAGGAAGAAGATGAAGTTGGAGTAACTCACCAAAATCAATTACACCCATCAAATGGAGTGGCCGGCCACTTCATGACTTGGGGGGTTACATGCATGCATGTAACTCCAAGAGACAATGGCTCTTGGTCTCCCTCATGAGGTGGCACCATATGATAAGTCAATGATGATGTGGAACATCATCATTGGCCGGCCCCCATGCCATGTCACCATGACATGGCAATTGGTCAAGTCAAAATTGACCATTCATCTTCCCTCTCAAGTCAAGTCAAACTTGACCTCTTATCTCCTATGGTTGATCAAATCTAACCACTTGATTCAAGTCAATTTGATTTAATGAATCTCTATTCATTAATTTAAATTGACTCAATGAATCAAATCTAAATTAGACTCATTCAACACTTGAATCAACTTGAGTCTAACTCAATTAGTCTAATTTGGATTACTCTTAATCCAATTTGGTTCATCCCATGAACCTAATCCTCATGGTTCATCATATGAACCTAATCTCCATCTAATTGCCCTTTGTGTGTGACCCTATAGGTTCTTGTAACATTGGCAATGTCCCTAAACCGATTTAGGAACATAAGCAATGAGCGGTATCTAGCAACACATCATTGCTACCCAAGTTACAAGAATGTTGAGCTCCAACATCACTTTTGTGACTACTAATTGTGACTCTCACAATATGTGACAAATTCCCTCTACCCTTGACATCTAGAATGACCAATCGAGGTATAGACCGTGTCATCCTCGGTACAATCTATATCTTGAACTCCAAGTAGACACACTCTAATCACTTCGTGGTCTCACTCTATCAAGAATAACGATGTCACTCCCGTCATATAGGAGCGATAAATCCCATCTACATCACTCACATCCCTCTGCATAATTTGTTACATACCCAGTAATCGCCTTTATAGTCCACCCATTTACGGGTGACGTTTGACGAAGCCAAAGTATGCAACTCCTTATGTAGGGAACCATGGTGACTTCAGGTCGAAGGACTAATAGTCATACTAATAGCCACATGAGAAAGTATATGACACTCATATAACGATCCATTATACTTTCTCATGATAGGTCATTCAGTATACATTCTCCAATGCATACCCATGTGTCAACTTGATATCTCATATCCATGACTTGTGAGATCAAGTCATCGTGTTGACCTACATGCTAGTCTCTACGCATTAACATTGTCCCTGAATGTTAATACTTGACTAGGAATGATTAAGAGTAGTGTTCTCTATATCATCTCATTATCGATTCAACCAATCGATTGATATAGATAAGAACCTACTACTCAAGGACGTTATTATACTTAGTTTATTTGGCACCAATACAAGTAAATATAATAACCATGCCTTTATGAATAGGAATATGATACAATAAAGTCCATACAACAATCATCACATGATTGGCTCTAGGGCTTTCACTAACAATCTCCCACTAGCACTAGTGCCAATCACCGTAATATCTAATACCCAATGACCTAGTGTGACCATCATGCTTTTTCTGTGCCAAAGCCTTGGTCAAGGGATCTGCGATGTTAGCCTCTGTGGGTACTCTACAAATCTTCACATCTCCTCTATCGATAATCTCTCGAATGAGATGGAAGCGCCGTAGTATGTGTTTGGTCCGCTGGTGTGAGCGAGGTTCCTTAGCCTATGCAATCGCTCCATTGTTGTCACAATAGAGCTCTATAGGATTTGCAATGCTAGGAACCACCTCTAGCTCAGTAATGAACTTGCAGATCCAAACTGCCTCTTTTGCTGCCTCAGATGCAGCGATATACTCGAATTCTGTTGTAGAATCAGCAACTGTGTCCTGCTTCGAACTCTTCCAGCTCACAACGCCACCATTCAAGCAAAACACGCACCCTGATTGCGATTTATAATCATCCTGGTCAGTTTGGAAGCTGACATCGCTGTAACCCTTTACAGCTAGCTCCTCATCACCTCCAAATATCAAGAAATATTCTTTAGTCCTTCTCAAGTACTTAAGAATATTCTTGACTGCTATCCAGTGACACTCACCTGGATCTGACTGGTATCTACTCGTCATGCTCAAAGCATACGAGACATCAGGACGAGTACACAACATGGCGTACATGATAGATCCTATAGCAGATGTGTAAGGGATCTTATGTTGGTGCAGGGGCACTTAAGTCGAACCTATATTTTGATTATGGCAAAAGACGCAAAGTCAAGGATATATCGTTATCTCACGAGCTGAATCAAGTGTGCAGAAAAGTGCTAAAGCTGGAGCTGAAGGCTAGCGACACCCGGAGGAAGCCGCGGTGGTCGGGCGACACTCGAGTGACTTCGGAGCGAGCCGAAGGAATCGAGTGGAAGGTCGAAAGCAAAAGAGACATGGTAAGTATCGAGGTAAGCTCGTGTGTGCGAGCGTAAGTGAGGTCGTATCCTCCTTACGGGGATGGTCTTAAGCATAGATCCGACCAAAGACATCCCATCGATGGTCTAGGTCGAGATCGGATGGTCGAAGGCTGTCGAAATAATATTTTCTTTGAGCTAACTTTGACTTGCAGCAAGAATCAGTCGACTGCCAACTTGGAGGACTCGACTGCCGGAGGTTAACACTCGACTGATGCTGCCATCAGTCGACTGATGATGGCCATCAGTCGACTGATGGTCAAAAGATCAGCCTTGAGGAGTCAAGGCTTATCACCACTTTTCAAGGAGGTTGTGTGTTCATTTGTGATTGGTTGAAGACCCATTCGATGAGGGGCTCAAAGGCTATAAAAGGAGGTCCTAACCTAGGGTTTTCTCAACAATTCTAAGCTTCCAAAAGCCTCCGCAAAGCTACAACTCTCCGACAACGAAGTGCTTCTTCTCCGACGTCTAGGTCTTAACTTCTTTTCTTTTTGTAATGTCGGTTTAAGCTTTTACTTCAGTTTGTTACTTTAATTCTTTCGGAGCTTTTATCGTAACGAGGAGAGGGGGAGTGTCCCTCTACCTCAAGTTTTGTTCTTTATTGTATCGATTAACTCCTACCTCCAAACGAGGAGTTCATTTAGTATTTTGCCCTCCGTGCATGGTCAAGGACCACTAGGGCCTTGGAGTAGTAGCCGAAGGCTACGAACCAAGTAAAAAGAATTGTCTCTTTTATTTATTGTTTATCTTTCCGCTGCAAATTATCTACTCGAGTTTTAACGAACGATTTCGTAAAAGTTTTATCGCTATTCACCCCCTCTAGCGATCCGCTTCGATCCAACATCTTATCCATACGGTCTCTCTCCTCTCTAGAAGAGGGACTTTGAGTCTTCGAAATACTCACACCATGTGACATCGGCAGAAGTCCCTTCTTGGAATTATGCATGGCAAACCGTAGTAATAACGTGTCAATGTATGCACTCAGACTTAGGCCAAGCAATCTCTTAGATCTATCTCTATAGATCTTGATGCCTAGAATACAGGCTGCTTCACCAAAGTCCTTCATTGAGAAGCACGTCCCCAGCCAAGTCTTCACAGACTGTAGGGAAGGGATGTCATTCCCAATGAGTAGTATGTCATCCACATACAATACAAGGAAGACAACTGTGTTCCTATTAACCCTCTTGTAGACACAGGGTTCATTTTCATTCTTGATGAAATCAAACTATTTAATCGCATCATCGAATCGAAGATTCCAGCTCCGAGAAGCTTGCTTTAGCCCATAAATGGACCTTTGCATCTTGCATACTTTCCCAGTATGCTGTGGATCTTTAAAACCCTCAGGTTGTGTCATGTACACATCCTCGAGTAAGTTTCCATTCAGAATTGTGGTTTTGACATCCATCTGTCAGATCTCATAATCGTGGTATGCTGCAATAGCAAGCATGATCGAAATGGACTTAAACATCACCACTGGAGAAAAGGTTTCATCATAGTTAATACCATGAATTTGCTTGAAACCTTTAGCCACCAATTGACCCTTATAGGTATGCGTAAGTCCATCCATGTCAGTCTTTCTCCTAAAGACCCACTTACACCCAATGGGTTTGATCCCTTCAGGTGGATCAACCAAAGTCCATACTTGGTTGGTGTACATGGATTCCATCTCGGATCTCATGACTTCTAGCCATTTCTCAAAATCTGGACTCAACACAGCTTCCTGATAGGAGGTAGGCTCATTCTCAATGAGCATAACGTCATCATGGTCAGACAAGAGAAATGAGTATCTCTCAGGCTGACGACGTACCCTATCAGACCTGCGAAGAGGTAGGTCTACCTGAACAGGTGGTTGTTCCACAACTCTTTGTGCAACAACCTCATTACCCACAACACTTTGTTGTTCCTGTTCAACCTCCATCAAGGCCTAAATTCTATCTTCCTTATCTTGAATTTCTTCAAGATCGAACGTACTCCCACTAGTTTTTTTAGAAACAAAATCCCTTTCTAGAAAAACCCCAATCTTTGCCACAAACACTTTGTGCTGACTGGGAATGTAGAAGTAATATTCCTTTGTATCCTTGGGATATCCAATAAAATAGCACCTATCGGATTTGGGCCCCAGTTTGTCTGAGACTTGACATCGAACGTAAGCCTCACAACCCAAAATCCTCATGAAAGACATCTTGGGATTTCTCCCTGTCCATATCGTATATGGTGTCTTTATCACAACCTTAGATGGTACACGGTTAAGGGTAAAGGATGCTGTGTCTAGAGCATATCCCCAAAAGGATATAGGAAGATATGTGTGACTCATCATAGATCGTACCATATCTAATAGGGTACGATTCCTCCTTTCGGATACACCATTCCACTGTGGTGTTCCAGGAGGAGTGAGTTGGGATAGAATCCCACACTCAGTTAGATAGTCACGAAACTCATGGCTAAGGTATTCTCCACCTCGATCTGATCGAAGTATCTTAATACTCTTGCCAAGCTGGTTTAGTACTTCATTTTTGAATTCTTTGAACTTTTCAAAGGATTCTGATTTATATGTCATAAGATACACAACCATATCTACTGAAGTCATCAGTAAATGTAATGAAGAACCTTTAACCACCTCTAGCAGCAACATTGAAAGGGCCACATACATCACTATGTATAAGACCTAACAAGTCTGTTGCTCTTTCGCTGTGTCCTCTAAAGGGAGTCTTGGTCATCTTGCCTAAAAGGCAAGACTCGCATGTCTCATATGATTCAAAATCAAATGAGTCTAGCAGCCCATCCTTATGGAGCTGAGATAAGCGACTCTCATTTATGTGACCTAAGCGACAATACCAGAGATAGGTTTGGTTCAACTCATTTGACTTGAACCTTTTGGTACTTATGTTATAGATAGGGCTCTCTAAGTCTAGAAAGTAGAATCCGTTCATTAGAGGTGTGCTACAATAGAACATATCATTTAAATAAATTGAACAACATTTGTTCTTTATTATAAATGTAAATCCTTTCTTGTCTAAACAAGAAACCAAAATTATGTTCTTAGTTAAAGCAGACATATAACAACATTCATCTAATTCTAGTACAATCTCAGAGGGCAGAGATAGATCATAAGTTCCTACAGCAACAACAACAACTCTTGCTCCATTGCCTACTCGTAGGTCCACCTCGTCCTTTGTCAATGCCCTGCTATTTCTCAGCGCCTGCACATTGGTACAAATGTGAGATGCACATCCGGTATCTAATACCCTTGATGAAGAAATAGATAGATTGACTTCTATAATATTTATACATGAAGTAGAAGTCTCACTTCTCTTCTTCTTAAGATCTTCCAGGTATGCCTTGCAGTTACGCTTCCAGTGTCCAGCTTCCTTGCAGTGGAAGCAAGCCCCTTCCTTGTGAAGAGTTTGTTTCATTGATCCGTGAGGGGAAACTTCGCTTCCCACTTCACCTCGGTTGCTTGATCATGGCGATCCCTTCGATGTCCCCGGATTAAAAAAATTTGATCATAGACAAAAGGGATTGCCCAAACAACCAAGTCATCGTCGTGCTATTCGTTTAGAGAGGTCACTTGAACAAACTCGTTGTTCAAGCGACCAACCTCTATTCTACGAGTAGCCGCGGAATAGACGATGTCTGGATCGTCGGTTTTTGTGTTTATGTTCGGGATCCAAGTATTATTTATCCACAAATAGAAAATAACATGCTCATAATTGGAAAAACAAATACAAGCAAGTAACAAAAGAGAATAGAGAATAGATATACCTCTCGATCTTCTAATGTATGACCTTCCTCCTTTCGGACGTCGTGTGGGCAACGATCTAACAAAAGTTGAAGCTCCTAGATCGCAAATCTTCCTTTCTTGCTCTTCCAAAGCAAGAGGAAGAATAGAAACAAGGTTCTTCTCCTTCCTATAGCCAACCAACAAGGAATAAAGGGAATCCTTGCCGACGGCTAACAAGGAGAAGGAGATTATGGTGGAAACCGGCCAAGACACCAAGGGAAAGCCCTATATCTTGTTTCCACCACCTAAGGATAAGGAGAAGAGGGTATTTGGCTATCGGCCAATGGCTGGAAAGGGCAGGAAAAATCTGCTAGACGCCGGCCACCTTGAAGGAAGAAGAAGAAAGGAATTTACTTCCTTATTTGGTGCCGCCCAAGCCTCCAAAACCATAAGCCTCCAAACGCTAATCCTATCTCAATTAGGATTCATCAGTTGCCGCCCACCCCTTGCCCTCCTTTTATAGAGTTAGGGATAAGCCATGTTTTAATCTCCACCATTGGTTCTAGAGATTTAATCTCAACCGTCGGATCTAGAGATTTAATCTCAACCGTCGGATCTAGAGATTTAATCTCTACCTTTGGATCTAGAGTTTTATTTCTATCCATTGGATCTATGCTTCATGAGGTGTTAATGTAGGGGATCGGTGCGCCGGCTAGAGGGGGGGTGAATAGCCCTCGTTCGTTGGATGTCGTAATTCGCTCGTCTACAAAATGTTTTGCGCAAGCGGAAACAATAAACTAAGACAAGCAAATAGAAATAAAACAAAGACAATACAAACACGGAGATGTAACGTGGTTCACGGCTACGCCGCTAATCCACGGTCCGATTCGTCCACGGTGAATCACTCCGAAATCTATCCACTAGATCTCTCCTTTGCACAAAGCTAGGTGGAGGTAACCTCTTTTACACAAAGATCACTCTTCTACAATGGAATGAAGATTAGAGCAAGTAGAAGAGTGGAAAATCGTTTAGGGCACTTTGGGAGTAGTTGGGTGTTCAAGCATTAACCCCCCAAAGCCCCATCCCCTTCCTTTTTATAGAGGAAGAGGGTTTCTTCCCATTGACACAGGAGCAGTCGACTGATGGCACCCATCAGTCGACTGGTGCTGTAGCCGTTGCCCAATAACGACCGCTTTCCACGTTGGATACTATCCAACGGTACTGGCATCAGTCGACTGATGGCACCCATCAGTCGACTGATGTCAATCAGTCGAGTCCTCAACGAGGTCGACTCCATTCATGCCGTGCCGCGGTGACATCGATCATTGCCGTCCTTGCGGTCGGCCCGATCGATTAGCATCGATCATTGCTCATCTTTGGCGGATCGGTGATCAACTGATTCAGCCACATTAGACGGTCGATCGAACCATCGACTCGCCATGACATGAAAACTTATCCGACACTTGGCCAAATGACCAAGTTTCACCTAAGAGCTACCCTTCCCGGGTTACAATCGCTCACTCACATCCCTCGGAGTCCCTCGCCTTCGAAGTTCTCTTCGTTCGCGGCCACGTCCCTCGGCAGCATCAGGTGTATGGCTCTGCAATGCTCCTTCGCGTCTCTTGCCTCGAAGTCTACTTCCTCCGGCTTCACTCTAAGCTCCTCGTCCGGTGGTCCCTCGGATGCTCCAAGCGCACGCTTCCGCAAAGCTATCCTTCACCGACTCAAGGCACGAGTCATGAGATGTGAAACTCGCCATGGCTCCATGTGCGAATTACTAAGTCCTGCACGACTTCAACGCACATATCAAATCAACATATCAAACTAACTTAAACCCTTTGCCACACCATCAAAACCATATTACGGCAAGAGATTTCCCTAACAGTTAATAGGCTACATTAGGGACCATGAGGAGGAGTTGGATCTTGGCCATCCATGGATCAAGCCCACATAAAGTCCGATCCATTAATGATAATCCAATCCACTAAAGGATTATCATTGATCTACCTCACCAACCCCATAAGTTAATATGGGCTCCATATATTATTTGTACATTTTCTCCCCGTATTAAAGATCTTGAATGTCTGTCGATTAATTAATTTACTGACCATTAATTAATCAACATCTAACTCCATGAGTAGTACCACTCAACCTTTTCATCATGCCGGACCAAGTCCACCTGTAGGGTTTACATGATGAACCTTATGAGCTCCTCAAGGGGACATCATCATCCTAATATATAGGACACGGTTTCCTCCTATAATCAACGACACACTATATAAATAATATCATCTCCAAACTTACCGAGCCTATCAATTTAATCTATAAATCTCGCCCATTGGTAAATCAAAGAGATGAGTACCAAGTATATGTGCCCGTTATTATATCGGGATTAAGAGTATGTACAATATAATATCTGAGGTTCGATTCGATTATGTAGTCAGCAATAAATCGAATCACCTCTAAGTCGGTCCTGCTCAATACACACAAAGTGCACTAGTGTGATTCTATGGTCAAGACAAGCCAATACCAAATCACACTATAACCATTCCAATGATTTGTCCAAAGCCATCTCGGTTGTGAGCCTTTACTTATACTTTTCAAGGAGCCGATAACATGATCTCCCGTGTGACACCACACACCATGTTATCTACAATGTAAAGTATTAGACAATATGCATAACCATAATAATATGCAAACAATGATCATGTGATTTTTATTTCAAAATAAAGATGTTCATACAAAAGATAGACTTTTCAGTATACATCCCTACAATCTCCCACTTATACTAAAAGACTATGTTGTCCTCAAACTGCCATACATCTTATCCCCATTCCCTCCACATGCCTATCAAAAGCTCTCGCCAGAAGGGCCTTAGTGAAAGGATCTGCCAGGTTATCCTCCGATGCAATCTTGGCCACAACAACTTCTCCTCTCTTTACGATTTTTCGTATCAGGTGGTACTTACGCTCTATGTGTTTACTGGCCTTATGGACTCATGGTTCCTTTGAGTTTGCAACTGCACCACTATTATCACAAAAAATTATGATAGTTCTGGGCAAACCAGGAATCACATCCAAGTCCATCAGAAAGTTCCTGAGCCACACAGCTTCTTTGGCCGCCTCAGAGGCCGCCACATACTCAGCTTCCATGGTGGAGTCCGCCACGCACTTCTGCTTGACACTCCTCCATACAATGGCTCCACCTCCCAAAGTAAATACAAAACCTGAGGTACACTTACTATTATCCCTATCAGATTGGAAGTCGGAATCCGTGTAACCCACAGGGAGTAATTGGTCTGCCCGGTAAACCAGCATATAATCCCTAGTCCTTCTCAGGTACTTCAATATATGCTTTACCGTAGTCCAATGTCCCTGTCCTGGATTACTCTGATATCTGCTGACCATGCCCACGGCAAAGAAGATATCTGGTCTCATACATAGCATCACATACATGAGGCTTCCTACTGCCGAAGCATAAGGAACCACCTTCATCTCCTCTATCTCCTCAGGTGTTCTAGGACACATCTCCTTAGATAGAGGTACTCCATGCCTGAAAGGTAGAAAATCCTTCTTGGAGTTCTGCATGCTAAAACACTCCATAATCGTGTCTATGTATGAAGCTTGGGATAAGCACAACATCCTTTTCCTGCGATCCCTTATAACCTTGATCCCAAGGATGTGTCCCACTTCTCCCAAGTCCTTCATATCAAACTGTTTGGACAACCATACCCTTACGTCCGATAACACCTTGATATTATTGCCAATCGATAAAATGTCATCTACATATAGTACAAGAAATATCACTATGTTTCCGTCACATCTCTTGTATACACAAGACTCATCTGGACTTTGAATAAATCCATAAGACTGGATTACTTCATCAAAGCGGATGTTCCAAGATCTCGAAGCTTGCTTCAATCCATAAAAGGACCGATTAAGCTTACACACAAGATGCTCTTTGCCTTTAGCAATGAATCCCTCGGGTTGCTTCATATAGATGTTTTCCTCAAGACTTCCATTAAGGAAAGCTATCTTGACATCCATCTGCCACACCTCATAATCCATATGAGCTGCTATGCATAAGAGAATCCGGATAGACTTAAGCATGACTACCGGCAAAAAGGTCTCCTCATAATCGATACCCTCCTTCTGAGTATACCCCTTTGCAACAAGCCTTTCTTTGAAGGTCTCAACCTTCCCATCTATTCCTCTCTTTCTCTTGTAGATCCACTTGCATCCAATGGTTTTTACACCATCGGGTGGCTCCATTAGCTCCCAAACCTGATTTGAATCCATAGATTCAATCTCAGCATTCATTGCACTTTGCCAAGATACTGCATCTTTATCTTGGATTGCCTCGTCATATGTCCAGGGATCAGGTTCATGTTCGCCAGGGACCAAATCGGAAGATTCTCCCAAGAACATGAATCTATCAGGTTGTTTCACAACCCTCCCACTACGACGAGGTATCACCTGTGTATCCTCTGTGACACGCGGTGCAGTGACATGTGGTATATCCTCTTGTACCGGTGGTACTAAAGAAGTGACTTCCCCTTTTAATTCCTCCAGAACAATTTTACTCTTGGACTTGTGGCTCATCACATAGTCTTCCTCTAGAAATCTGGCGTTCGTACTAACGATCACCCTCTGATCTCTAGGACTATAAAATAAACCACCCTTCGTTCCCTCGATCATGGTGGTCGTCATCAAGTTTCTCATGGCTTCTTGCCTTGCAGCCCGATTCTGGTGTCTGAAAAGCTCCTTGAGATTGAGAATCATGTCATAAGCAGTGGGCATGGCTTGATGCTGATGTTGCAGTACATTTGACATAGATGCCAAAATGTAACACCGCGCTATCTCATCGGCCTTGATCGACTTCTTATAGCTCTCTCTCTCTCCTTTTCCCCAGAATCATCTGCAGGCTTTGGAGGGCACTCTTCGAGGAGTACATATTTGTATTCCTCAGCAGTCAAGACAATGTCTAGATTCCTCTTCCAATCAATATAGTTGGGTCCAGTAAGTTTGTTCTCTTTCAGTATCACAGCAAGTGAGTTGAAAGTCATTTTGAAAGAAAACCTAAGAATCACATAAATCAATACATTAGATTTCAAAAAAATTATTGATTCCTCAAACAATAAAATTTTAAAATCAACCAACACCTCAAAACATCGAGAATATCGTATGCCAGGATAGTGTGGACGTATAAGAATTCTACATTTGTAAGAGGAGGTTTTACCCATTAATTTTACTATCTTGTCAACCTAACTTTTTGATAAGTAAAATTAATAGTTGGTTCCTCTTTGGCCCTACAAATAAAAGCAGTGACTCCGATGGGGAGGATACTTATATTTGTATCTAAGTGTTCACCATTACTCAGTACCAAGCTAATTATCTCGAGTTATGTGCCTTCCGATGGGGAAGTGCACACGCTCCTTAATAATTTCCTATAACCATATTTGACCTTGTGATCCACAAACAAACTCATCCGATGGGGAGGAAGGCACTCAGAGCCAACGCGCAAGTTTGTTTGCATCACTTGTCAAATCGTAATGGAGGCCGTGGGAAATAATAAAAATTTTCCTCTCCCACTTAGTAATTTGAAAATGAGGAATTTTCCTAGCCTACGACATGCATATTAAACAAAAAGCAATAAATATGAAAAATAAATTATTTTCCAACTATTATGGCTTTTGTCTTCAATATGTCTCCCGTCGCATCGCCATCTCGTCCGCTCCTCCTATGCCATGTACGAGCCATCCGGAGATCTGAGCCGAGACTAAAACCTATTTTAATTTACATCCATCGATCCTATACTCCACGAGGGAGTGTACATGAAATCTAGATCGAAAGTAAACTAAAATAAATAGCGGCTAAATAATGCCGTATCTAATTTACAAAAAATCAAATACTAGCCTCGTCAACCCCGAGGATTCAACAAAATAAATAATTACACACATCACATACACACATATGACCATAATAGTCGGATCTTATGCCTGCAACCAAAGAGTTAAACTACGCATATCCTACTATTATCTGGCACATATAATATATGAAAAGTGCATAAAAAATTAACCGAATCATAAACACACAAAACCGGAAACCTTGGCTCTGATACCAATTGAAGGGTTTGTTTCATTGATCCGTGAGGGGAAACTTCGCTTCCCACTTCACCTCGGTTACTTGATCATGGCGATCCCTTCGATGTCCCCGGATTAAAAAAATTTAATCCTAGACAAAAGAGATTGCCCAAACAACCAAGTCATCATCGTGCTATTCGTTTAGAGAGGTCACTTGAACAAACTCGTTGTTCAAGCAACCAACCTCTATTCTACGAGTAGCCGCAAAATAGACGATGTCCGGATCGCCGGTTTTTGTGTTTATGTTTGGGATCCAAGTATTATTTAGCAACAAACAGAAAATAACATGCTCATAATTGGAAAAACAAATACAAGCAAGTAACAAAAGAGAATAGAGAATAGATATACCTCTCGATCTTCTAATGTATGACCTTCCTCCTTTCGGACGTCGTGTGGGCGACGATCTACCAAAAGTTGAAGTTCCTAGATAGCAAATCTTCCTTCCTTGCTCTTCCAAAGCAAGAAGAAGAATAGAACAAGGTTCTTATCCTTCCTATAGCCAACCAACAAGGAACAAAGGGAATCCTTGCTGCCGGCCAACAAGGAGAAGGAGATTATGGTGGAAACCGGCCAAGACACCAAGGGAAAGCCCTATATCTTGTTTCCACCACCTAAGGAGAAGGAGAAGAGGGTCTTTGGCCACTGGCCAATGGCTGGAAAGGGCTGGAAAAATCTGCTTGACGCCGGCCACCTTGAAGGAAGAAGAAAGGAATTTACTTCCTTATTTGGTGCCGCCCAAGCCTCCAAAACCCTAAGCCTTCAAACCCTAATCCAATCTCAATTAGGATTCATCAGTTGCCACCCACCCCTTGCCCTCCTTTTATAGAGTTAGGGATAAGCCATGTTTTAATCTCCACCATTGGTTCTAAGGATTTAATCTCAACCGTCGGATCTAGAGATTTAATCTCAACCGTCGGATCTAGAGATTTAATCTCTACCTTTGGATCTAGAGTTTTATTTCTATCCATTGGATCTAAGCTTCATGAGGTGTTAATAGGCTACATTAGGGACCATGAGGAGGAGTTGGATCTTGGCCACCCATGGATCAAGCCCACATAAAGTCCTATCCATTAATGATAATCCAATCCACTAAAGGATTATCACTGATCTACCTCACCAACCCTCATAAGTTAATATGGGCTCCATATATTATTTGTACATTTTCTCCCCGTGTTTAAGATCTCGAATGTCCAACGATTAATTAATTTACTGACCATTAATTAATCAACATCTAACTCCATGAGTAGTACCACTCAACCTTTTCATCATGCCAGACCAAGTCCACCTGCAGGGTTTACATGATGAACCTTATGAGCTCCTCAGTGGGACATCATCCTAATATATAGGACACGGTTTCCTCCAATAATCAATGACACACCATATAAATAATATCATCTCCCAACTTACCGAGCCTATCGATTTAATCTATAAATCTCGCCCATTGGTAAATCAAAGAGATGAGTACCAAGTATATGTGCCCGTTATTATATCGGGATTAAGAGTCTGTACAATATAATATCTAAGGTCCGATTCGATTATGTAGTCAGCAATAAATCGAATCACCTCTAAGTCGGTCCTGCTCAATACACACAAAGTGCACTAGTGTGATTCTATGGTCAAGACAAACCAATACCAAATCACACTATAACCATTCCGATGATTTGTCCAAAGCCATCTCGGTTGTGAGCCTTTACTTATACTTTTCAAGGAGCCGATAACATGATCTCCCGTGTGACACCACACACCATGTTATCTACAATGTAAAGTATTAGACAATAAGCATAACCATAATAATATGCAAACAATGATCATGTGATTCTTATTTCAAAATAAAGATGTTCATACAAAAGATAGACTTTTCAGTATACATCCCTACAATCTCCCACTTATACTAAAAGACTATGCTGTCCTCAAACTGCCATACATCTGATCCCTATTCCCTACACATGCCTATCAAAAGCTCTCGCCAGAAGGGCCTTAGTGAAAGGATCTGCCAGGTTATCCTTCGATGCAATCTTGGCCACAGAAACTTCTCCTCTCTTTACGATTTCTCGTATCAGGTGGTACTTGCGCTCTATGTGTTTACTGACCTTATGGGCTAGTGGTTCCTTCGAGTTTACAACTGCACCAATATTATCACAATAAATTGTGATAGTTCTGGGCAAACCAGGAATCACATCCAAGTCCATCAAAAAGTTTCTGAGCCACACAACTTCTTTGGCCGCCTCAGAGGCCGCCACATACTCAGCTTCCATGGTGGAGTCCGCCACGCACTTCTGCTTGACACTCCTCCATACAATGGCTCCACCTCCCAAAGTAAACACAAAACCTGAGGTAGACTTACTGTTATTTCTATCAGATTGGAAGTTGGAATCCGTGTAACCCACAGGGAGTAATTGGTCTGCTCGGTAAACCAGCATATAATCCCTAGTCCTTCTCTGGTACTTCAATATATGCTTTACCATAGTCCAATGTCCCTGTCCTGGATTACTCTAATATCTGCTGACCATGCCCACGGCAAAGCAGATATCTGGTCTTGTGCATAGCATCCCATACATGAGGCTTCCTACTGCCGAAGCATAGGGAACCGCCTTCATCTCCTCTATCTCCTCAGATGTTCTAGGACATATCTCCTTAGATAGAGGTACTCTATGTCTGAAAGGTAGAAAACCCTTCTTGGAGTTCTGCATGCTAAAACGCTCCATAATCGTGTCTATGTATGAAGCTTGGGATAAGCACAACATCCTTTTCCTGTGATCCCTTATAACCTTGATCCCAAGGATGTGTCCCACTTCTCCCAAGTCCTTCATATCAAACTGTTTGGACAACCATACCCTTACGTCCGATAACACCTTGATATTGTTGCCAATCAACAAAATGTCATCTACGTATAGTACAAGAAATACCACTACGTTTCCATCACATCTCTTGTATACACAAGATTCATCCGGACTTTGAATAAATCCATAAGACTGGATTACTTCATCAAAGCGGATGTTCCAAGATCTCGAAGCTTGCTTCAATCCATAAATGGACCGATTAAGTTTACACAAAAGATGCTCTTTTCCTTTAGCAATGAATCCCTCGGGTTGCTTAATATAGATGTTTTCCTCAAGACTTCCATTAAGGAAAGCTGTCTTGACATCCATCTGCCACACCTCATAATCCATATGAGCTGCTATGCATAAGAGAATTCGGATAGACTTAAGCATGGCTACCGACGAAAAGGTCTCCTCATAATCGATACCCTCTTTCTGAGTATACCCCTTTGCAACAAGCCTTGCTTTGAAGGTCTCAACCTTCCCATCTATTCCTCTCTTTCTCTTGTAGATCCACTTGCATCCAATGGTTTTTACACCATCAGGTGGCTCCATTAGCTCCCAGACCTGATTTGAATCCTTAGATTCAATATCAGCATTCATTGCACTTTGCCAAAATACTGCATCTTTATCTTGGATTGCCTCTTCATATGTCCAGGGATCAGGTTCATGTTCGCCAGGGACCAAATCCGAAGATTCTCCCAAGAACATGAATCTATAAGTTTGTCTCACAACCCTCCCATTACGACGAGGTATCACCTGTGTATCCTCTGTGACACGTGGTGCAGTGACATGTGGTATATCCTCTTGTACCGGTGGTACTAAAGAAGTGACTTCCCCTTTTAATTCCTCCAGAACAATTTTACTCTTGGGCTTGTGGCTCATCACATAGTCTTCCTAAAAAAATCTGGCGTTCGTACTAACGATCACCCTCTGATCTCTAGGACTATAAAACAAACCACCCTTCATTCCTCTAGGATAGTCAACGAACATGCGTACTTCTATACGAGGTTCCAACTTACCAGCATCTGCCTTCAGCACATGTGCTGGACTCCTCCATATCCGAATATGTCTTAGACTAGGCTTTCGCCCAGTCCATAATTCTGTGGGAGTAGAAGACACTGATTTAGATGGAACCAAGTTCAGAATGTACACCGCCGTATCTAGAGCATATCCCCATAACGAATCTGGCAACTCAAAATAACTCATCATCGATCTAACCATCTCCACAAGAGTCCTATTCCTTCGCTCTGCTACACCATTTTGCTGGGGTGTGCCAGGTGCAGTCAATTGGGATCGAATCCCAGCCTCTAATAAGTAATTCCTAAACTCTCCCAAGAGGTACTCGCCACCACGATCAGATCGTAGTGTCTTGATACTTTTACCTTGACGTTTCTCCACATCAGCCTTGAATTCTTTAAACTTGTCAAAGCATTCAGACTTGCGGCGCATAAGGTAAATGTATCCATATCTTGAGTAATCGTCTATAAAAGAGACGAAATACTCAAAACCGCCTCTAGACTGGATAGACATAGGACCACACAAATCAGAATGAACCAATTCTAACACATCTTTGGCTCTATACCCCTTGGCCTTAAAAGGCCTCTTGGTCATCTTACCCTCCAAGCAAGATTCGCAGGTTGGGAGACACTCCACCACTATTGAACCCAAAGGTCCATCACCTATCAACCTTTGAATTCTGCTTAGGTTAATGTGACCAAGCCTAAGATGCCAAAGATATGTTTGGTTTATTTTCGAAGGTTCTTTTCTCTTATTGGAATTAGAAGATGAGTTATTAATTTCAATATGCATTGTGGGAGCTTTTGGTTCAAGTGTGTACAAATTTCCTATCAATGCATCCAAACAGATAATGTCCCTATTCCTTCTTATAACAACTCTGTCATTAAAAGAAATAGAATATCCATCCATATACAATTTAGAAACTGAAATTAAATTCTTTCTAAATAAGGGTACATAAAGGCAATTCTTAAGAACCAAAAGTTTATTTTTTCTCAAAAGATAAATGAACATCTCCCACTGCAACAACCACCACCTTCGTGGCATCGCCCAAGTACACAGTAATCTCCCCTTCAGCCAGTCATCTGGTTTCCTGGAACCCTTGCAAAGTATTGTAGACATGATCAGTGGCTCCCATATCTACACACCAAGTGCCGGTAGATAACACCGCAAAATATGTTTCAACGACTAGACCAAAATATATACCTTTGTTCTGCTTGCGGTTGGGACAATCCTTCTTCTAGTGTCCAGTCTGCTTACAAGTGAAGCACTTGCCTTTCGGCTTCTTCACTCCTCCCTGAGTACCTCCCGCCGCCTTCGCCCCAGTTTGTTTCTTCTTGTTCTTGTCTTTCGTCTTAGAAGTAGAAACCTTTTGAGTCACCATGGGATGTGCCTGAGCACTCTGACGAAATAGCCCCTCTGCCGCCTGGAGTTCTGTCAGAAGCTCCGCCAGCGAATACAACCTCTTGTTCATGTAGTAGTTCAGGCGAAACTACTCGAAACTCCTAGGTAGAGACTGGAGTATGATATCGACTTGGGTTTCCCCATCGATCTCAGCTTCAAGTACCTCTAGCTCATTCAAATGAGCCATCATCTTGAGAACATGATCCCTCACGGGTGTTCCCTCGATCATGGTGGTCGTCATCAAGTTTTTCATGGCTTCTTGCCTCGCAGCCCGATTCTAGTGTCCGAAAAGCTCCTTGAGATTGAGCATCATGTCATAAGCAGTGGACATGGTTTGATGCTGGTGTTACAGTACATTTGACATAGATGCCAAAATGTAATACCGCGCCATCTCATCGGCCTTGATCCACTTCTTATAGCTCTCTCTCTCCTTTTCCCCATAATCATCTACAGGCTTTGGAGGGCACTCTTCGAGGAGTACATATTAGTATTCCTCAATAGTCAAGACAATGTCTAGATTCCTCTTCCAATCAACATAGTTGGGTCCAGTAAGTTTGTTCTCTTTCAGTATCACAGCAAGTGGGTTGAAAGTCATTTTGAAAGAAAACCTAAGAATCACATAAATCAATACATTAAATCAATACATTAGATTTCAACCATCGGATCTAGAGATTTAATCTCAACCGTCGGATCTAGAGATTTAATCTCTACCTTTGGATCTAGAGTTTTGTTTCTATCCATTGGATCTATGCTTCATGAGGTGTTAATAGGCTACATTAGGGACCATGAGGAGGAGTTGGATCTTGGCCACCCATGGATCAAGCCCACATAAAGTCTGATCCATTAATGATAATCCAATCCACTAAAGGATTATCATTGATCTACCTCACCAACCCCATAAGTTAATATGGGCTCCATATATTATTTGTACATTTTCTCCCCGTGTTTAAGATCTCGAATGTCCGTCGATTAATTAATTTACTGACCATTAATTAATCAACATCTAACTCCATGAGTAGTACCACTCAACCTTTTCATCATGCCGGACCAAGTCCACCTGTAGGGTTTACATGATGAACCTTATGAGCTCCTCAAGGGGACATCATCATCCTAATATATAGGACATGGTTTCCTCCTATAATCAATGACACACCATATAAATAATATCATCTCCCAACTTACCGAGCCTTTCGATTTAATCTATAAATCTCGCCCATTGGTAAATCAAAGAGATAAGTGTTGGATCGAAGCGGTTCGCTAGAGGGGGGGGTGAATAGCGAAAAACCTTTTTTTTTCGAGTTCGTATCAAAACAATTAAGTGCAGTGGAAAGATAAATGTAACAAAAAGAGACAAGATATTTTTTTACTTGGTTCGTAGCCTTCGGCTACTACTCCAAGGCCCTAACGGTCCTAGACCATGTACGGAGGGCAATTCACTAAAACACTCCTCCTCGTTGGAGGTAGGAGTTTGATGATTACAAAAACCTTCAAAGCAAAAAAGATAGAGAGACAAACCCTCTCTTCTATTTAAGTAAAATGCAACGATAGAAAACCTTGATTAAAAAGAATTGCAATATTGAAAGCAATAACAAAGTAAGATTATACCAACAACTAGAAAAAAAAGAACTTAAGCTAGGGTTGTTGGCAGCACTTCGTTGTTGTAGAGTCGTCGGAGAGTCGCAGCGTTGCGGAGGCTTTTGAGCACTTAGAATTGATGAAGAAACCCTAGGTTAGGACCTCCTTTTATAGCCTTTGAGCCCCTTTTCGAGAGGAACCCTAGCCAATCATATTTGAGCACCACTCCCCTTGAAATTTGGTGATAAGCCTTTACTCCTCGAAGCTGATCCTTTGACCATCAGTTGACTGATGGCAGCATCAGTCGAGTGCTAACCTCCGGCAGTCGACTGATTGACGACAGTCGAGTCCTCCAAGCTGGCAGTCGACTGATGCTTGCTGCAAGTCAAAGTTAGCTCAACAAAAACATAATTTCGACAGTCGTCGACCGTCCGATCTCGACCTAGACCATCTATAGGATGTCTTTGGTCGGATCTACGCTTAAGATCATCCCCGTAAAGAGGATACGACCTCACTTACGCTCACACACACACGAGCTTACCTCGATACTTACTGTGTCGCTTTCGCTTCCGGCCTTCCACCCGATTCCTTCGGCTCCCTCCGAAGTCACCCGAGTGTTGCCCGACCACCACGACTTCCTCCGGGTGTCGCTAGCCTTCAGCTCTAGCTATAGCAATTTTCTGCACACTCGATTCAGCTCGTGAGATAATGACATGAGCTTAACTTTGTATCGTTTGCTATAATCAAAACTCAGGTTCGACTTAGGTGCCTACTGCACCAACAATAAGTACCAAGTATATGTGCCCGTTATTATATCGGGATTAAGAGTATGTACAATATAATATCTGAGGTCCGATTCGATTATGTAGTCAACAATAAATCGAATCACCTCTAAGTCGGTCTTGCTCAATACACACAAAGTGCACTAGTGTGATTCTATGGTCAAGACAAACCAATACCAAATCACACTACAACCATTCCGATGGTTTGTCCAAAGCCATCTCGGTTGTGATCCTTTACTTATACTTTTCAAGGAGCCGATAACATGATCTCCCGTGTGACACCATACACCATGTTATATACAATGTAAAATATTAGAAAATATGCACAACCATAATAATATGCAAACAATGATCATGTGATTCTTATTTCAAAATAAAGATGTTCATACAAATGATAGACTTTTCAGTATACATCCCTACACCTTGGCCACCCCTCCTTTGGGTTTTAGTTCCTTGTCTTTGCCCTTGGCTTGGGACTTTCCCTTACCTTTAGGCTTGCCCTTGCCTTTCTTCTTTTGCACCATCAAAATGGAGTCAGATTTTCCCTTCTTAAGGTTGAGCTCAGCAGTTCTCAACATGCTGAGCATCTCAGGCAGTGACTTATCAATTTCATTCATGTTGTAATTCATGACAAATTGATTGTAACTTTGCGGCAAAGACTACAAGATCAAGTCAGTGGCCAGCTCTTGGCCAAGGGGAAATCCCAATCTCTATAGGTTTTCTATGTACCTAATCATCTTGAGTACATATGAACCTATGGGAGTCCCATCTTGCATTTTGGACCCAAACAATGCCTTAGAGACTTCATATCTCTCGTGCCTTGCTTGTCCTTGATATAGTTGACGAAGATGTTCAACCATATCATAAGCATTCATGAACTCGTGTTGCTTCTGAAGCTTAGAGTTCATGGTCGCGAGCATTAGACATGACACATCTAATGCATCATCTTGATGCTTCTTGTAAGCATCTTTGTCAGCTCGCGAGGCAGTGGTAGGAGGTTCCTCCAGAATGGGCTGCTCCAGGACGTACAACTTCCTTTCTTGGGTGAGAACGATTCTCAGGTTCCTATACCAGTCCAGGAAATTTGCTCC
Organism: Wurfbainia villosa; assembly: GCA_025175895.1. Lineage (NCBI taxonomy): Eukaryota > Viridiplantae > Streptophyta > Magnoliopsida > Zingiberales > Zingiberaceae > Wurfbainia > Wurfbainia villosa. Next base: position 25,267,331 of record CM046000.1, on the reverse strand, counting down.
ATTGAGCTTGTCCTTCTCAAGGACAGAACGCAGAGAGAGAGAGTGTTCGTGTTTATCGACATAGTAATCTACAACATACAATGCAGAGAATTAATATCATATTCCTTTTATCATTTAATTAGGCCTTTAATCAAATGATGCTCCCACTGAATTATAGGAATTTTGTAGAATCGAGTTATGGATGTGGTCAAACCACATTACTAGATTCATACAAATTAGCTATAATTCCTGCTTTGGCTAAATCACCCAAGACTTGGTACGATCGGTGGGTAACACATTACCGATTACATCTCTATGCAACTCTTGTTTATAGGATCAAGACCCACATTTACAAAAGACCTTGAGTTAGCTTTGACTAAATCGCCCAAGATTTAGTGTAAATGCGATCTTATCCTATCTTTCCAATGGTTGGAATATGCCTATAGTTCTACTCGATCTAATTGAGTTAACTAGTTTTACTCAATCTAATTGAGCTTACTCTAACCCAAGCCGTGATAGGCAGGACCAAGATTGTCCCTCCGCACCCTACCAAGATAATATGCATTGCTCTGCTTTGGCAGATTCAACAACTACAAATGATCGAGGTAGTGATGGGTATCAAGGACTTGGTAGGCATTTACGAGTTGATTCGATTAAGATCTAATCTAATCGTAATGTGTATCATATACGCGTTAAGGCCTTTATTATCCTATACTAGCATGCATCACATACATACAAGCATTATTCTAGCATGCATCATATACATACAAGAAAAATATCCTAGCATGCATCATATACATACAAGCATTATTCTACTAGCATGCATCACATACATACAAGAATAACAAATATATATATATATATATATAAATATTAATTGTGATTAGGTCATGGCCCTACTACGATCTTCTCAAGCCAATGAGAAGATCGGATGGTCAACCTAGGGTTAGTGCCTTCTCCAAGTGCCTCCTTTGACCGCCATGTGTCGTCGACACCCTTCTCGTAACTCCGTCTAGAAGTGGACCTTCCACCACTTAATTTTGTACATTACAAACATGAAACTCGAGTTACATTCGACTCTAAAACTATTTACAACTAGAATTTTAAAAGAAGAGGCACGACGCGCAGGTCGCATACCCTATACAACATGCACAACCACAAAAACGGCACGCAGGCCGTATTATGAATTACAACACATTAATGTCCAATCACATTGGGGTTCTTGGGCCATGACCATCACAGAATTATACATAATTCTATATTATGTATTTTACAGAAATTTTTTATAATTTTTCCTATTTTTTTTTTAATTTTATGAGTCACCTCTCCGTAATGATCCCGCTAAGCGATTTCCGGGCGCGATCGCGGGACAAGGCCCCTTTCGAGGAAAGGGGAAGCGCCCATACTCGTAAAATAAACTTTGTGAGTATCCCTACTACGATCTTACAACGACTTAAGTCACTGTCCCAAAAATCTAAAGCGAGAAATCACCATTTCGGAGAGTTTTTCTCGGTGGTTGAAGCCTACAAGTATCCCAACACTTGTTGCTTCGACTCTTTGAGAAAAATACCCAAAACTTCTATAAAAATAGGAAATTTACATAAACTTAAAAATCTGTAATTTTTATATCTAATACAAAAACTACAAATACGAAACACATACATGCTTCGCACGTGGCTCTGAAACCACTGTTGGGTTTTCCGAGCAACAAAAATCGCTTTTTACGTTGCGGAAACCTCGGAAACCCGGCCACGGATCCGTGTGAATATATATAAAATAAAAACATGTATGTGATTAAGTAAACCTTAGATCTACCTTAGATCTAGAAGGTTAGAGTATTACCCTCGTAGCGATGCCCTTCGCTTATCCCGCTCGTCCAAAAGCTTCGCCAGAACTTGAGAGTGTCAAGTGCACACTCCTCTATTGGTATCCACACAAGCAATAGGTGGAGAAAACACAACCTTGAGTGTGCTAGCACCCTTTGGATGGTTCAGCCAAGATGAGGTTGGGAGAGCAAGCTTGAGAGGAAGATGATCCAAGGAAGAAGATGAAGTTGGAGTAACTCACCAAAATCAATTACACCCATCAAATGGAGTGGCCGACCACTTCATGACTTGGGGGGTTACATGCATGCATGTAACTCCAAGAGACAATGGCTCTTGGTCTCCCTCATGAGGTGGCACCACATGATAAGTCAATGATGATGTGGAACATCATCATTGGCCGACCCCCATGCCATGTCACCATGACATGGCAATTGGTCAAGTCAAAATTGACCATTCATATTCCCTCTCAAGTCAAGTAAAACTTGACCTCTTATCTTTCATGGTTGATCAAATCTAACCACTTGATTCAAGTCAATTTGATTTAATGAATCTCTATTCATTAATTTAAATTGACTCAATGAATCAAATCTAAATTAGACTCATTCAACACTTTAATCAACTTGAGTCTAACTCAATTAGTCTAATTTGGATTACTCTTAATCCAATTTGGTTCATCCCATGAACCTAATCCTCATGGTTCATCATATGAACCTAATCTCCATCTAATTTCCCTTTGTGTGTGACCCTATAGGTTCTTGTAACATTGGCAATGTCCCTAAACCGATTTAGGAACATAAGCAATGAGCGGTATCTAGCAACACATCATTGCTACCCAAGTTACAAGAATGTTGAGCTCCAACATCACCTTTGGGACTACTAATTGTGACTCTCACAATATGTCACAATGTCCCTCTACCCTTGACATCTAGATTGGCCAATCAAGGCATAGACTGTGTCATCCTCGGTACAATCTATATCTTGAACTCCAAGTAGACTCACTCTAATCAAATGAGCTCAATATCTCATATTGACTCATTTGGGCATGACCATGCACTTCGTGGTCTCACTCTATCAAGAATAACGATGTCACTCCCGTCATATAGGAGGGATAGATCCCATCTACATCACTCACATTCCTCCGCATAATTTGTTACATACCCAGTAATCACCTTTATAATCCCCCATTTACGGGTGACGTTTGACGAAGCGAAAGTATGCAAATCCTTATGTAGGGAACCATGGTGACTTCAGGTCTAAGGACTAATAGTCATACTAATAGCCACATAAGAAAGTATATGACACTCATATAATGATCCATGATACTTTCTCATGGCGGGTCATTCAGTATACATTCTCCAATGCATACCCATGTGTCAACTTGATATCTCATATCCATGACTTGTGAGATCAAGTTATTGTGTTGACCTACATGCTAGTCTCTACGCATTAACATTGTCCCTGAATGTTAATACTTGACTAGGAATGATTAAGAGTAGTGTTCTCTATATCATCTCATTATCGATTCAACCAATCGATTGATATAGATAAGAACCTACTACTCAAGGACGTTATTATACTTAGTTTATTTTGCACCAATACAAGTAAATATAATAACCATGCCTTTATGAATAGGAATATGATACAATAAAGTCCATACAACAATCATCACATGATGGGCTCTAGGGCTTTCACTAACACTCTATACCCTACACTAGTGGATGAATATCCAACTAGGATTCTCTCATTCACTTTGGACTCAAATTTACCTAGGTTGTCTTTGGTATTTAAAATATAAATTTTTCATCCAAAGACCTTAAAATAGTGAATTGTTAGAATTGTACCCTTCCATAATTCAAATGGGGTTTTTCCTAAAAATCTATGAATTAAAACCCTATTTTGGATATAACAAGCGTTGTTGACCGCTTCCGTCCACAAGTAGCTAGGTAAAGAATATGCATTAAGCATAGTCCTAGCCGCTTCTTGTAGGGCACAATTTTTTCTTTCCACAACCCCATTTTGTTGGGGTGTTCTAGGACAAGAAAATTCGTGCTTGTACCCTTGTTCTAAGCAAAAAGTTGAGAAGTTGGAACTCTCAAATTCTCCACCATGATCACTACGGATCCGGTTGATTTTGAGTTTCCTTTCATTCTCTACTCTCTTGCTAAATCCTATGATTATTCCTAGAGTTTCATCCTTATTTTTCATGAAAAATAGCCAAGTAAATCTAAAAAAATCATCTACAATAACTAAGCAATATTTACTACCAATCATGGAAGGAGTACCATGACAATCAAATAAGTCCATATGCAATAGTTCTAAAGGTAAAGCGGTACTAAGTAAAGTTTTACCTTTGTGTGATGATTTTGATTGCTTTCCCTCTTGGCATGCATCACACATTTTGTCCTTAAGATACTTGACTTTTGGCAACCCCTTGACTAACTTCATTTTGGCTATTTTGGCAATGTTCTTCATATTAATGTGCCCTAGCCTCCTATGCCAAAGCCAACATTCTTCTTCTTTTGCAATAAGACACTTGATAGAAGCATTAGTAGAATAGGATAAATCAACATAGTATATATTTGATTTCCTAAAGCCTACTAACATGCAATCATTTAAAGTTTTGTGTCTTATGAAGAATTTTGAAGAATCAAATTGAACATCAAAATTGGCATCACATAGTTGACTTACACTAAGCAAATTAAATTTCATATTTTTAACTAATAACACTTTATGAATGGTAAGGTTGGGGGATACCTCAGTTGTGCCTTTTCCTAGAATCTTAAGTTTACTACTATTTCCAAAAGATACCTTCCCCTTGCTAGTGTGGTTGATGGTGGAAAATTTTCTCTCATCACCGATCATGTGTTTTGAGCACCCACTATCAACAATCCATAAGCTTGGTTCTTCTACCTATACAACATGAAAAATGCAAGTCTTAGGCACCCAAATTTTAGGACCACTAGCATCAATTAAAAACTTCTTAGGGACCCAAGCCTTTCTAACTTTTCTCCTAACAGTGGATTTTCTACTAACAAGGGATGTAAATGCTACCTCCTTTTCCTTAGGCCTATATTCTATTCCGACCTTGTTGTAAATAACCCTTTGATCCTTAATTATCATATCTAAGTATTTAGAGCCATTTGTAAATTTTTCTAAGCATGCTCTTAGTTCACCTATTTCTTTTCTCAATTCATCATTTTCATTTCTAAGTGTACATGTATCATCACAAAGTGGTTCTACACTTTTAAGTGATTTAATTTCTACTTTTAAGTCCTTAATCCTAGTTTTTGATCTATTTAAGGCATTTTGAAGGCATGCAATGGTTTTATAAAGTAAATCTACCCTAGGGGAGTTGCTTACCTCATCATCACTTGATGATAATTCGTCGCTTGAGGAAGAGGATGAAGAGTCCTCACTTGAGCTTCTGGCTTCCTCCTCCAAGGCCATGAGAGCTAGGTTCTGGGTGGCATGACACACTTCTTCATCATCGGAAGAGTCCTCCAAGCTTAGTGTGTCCCAAGTTTGTGCCACCATTGTCTCCTTCTTTTCCTTATTCTCCTTATGCTTCTTTTCTTTCTCCTCCTCCTTCTTTAAGTCCGGGCAATTTGGCTTGATGTGCCCCTTCTTATTGCAACCATAGCAAACAACATTAGATGAAGGAGTTGAACTACTAGAAGACTTACCTCTTGAGGATTGGAACATCCTCCTCACATCTTTCTTGGTGAGTTTCCTTGATCTCCCACCAAACTTATTCACATAGTGAGCTACCTCACTAGTCGATAGCTTGTCGTCGCTACTTGATGATTCCTCCTCGGATTCGGATGAGGAGGAGACTTCTTTCTTCTCCTTCTTCTTTTTGTCCTTCTTCCCTACAAAAAGAGCTATACCTTTCTCTTTGGATGAAGTATTATCTTGCTCGTGCAATCCAAATTCACAAAAGAGCTCATCTAATTTAACCAAAGAAAGATCCCTAGAGACCTTATAGACATCTACCATTGAAGCCCACAAGGTTGTTCTAGGGAAGGCTTGGAGTACATACCTCACAAGGTCTCGGTTGTCGACCTTCTCACCTATCACATGTAGTCCGTTGACTACTTCCTTGAAGCGACCGTGCATTTGACTCACGGTCTCATTGGTATTCATGGCGAAGCTTTGAAGTTGGCCTATTAAGAGATCTCTCTTGGCTCTTCTTGTTTCCTTGGATCCCTCGTTGAGCTCAAATAACTTCTCCCAAAGCTCATTCGCCGATTCAAAAGGCCCCACCTTGCTTAGTTGCTCTTTTGACAACCCACATTGAAGTGTGGTTGTTGCTTTGGCGTTGGATTGAGCCTTCTTGGCCATGTCCCTCGTCCAATCCTTGGTCGGTATGGGCGCTCCATGTTCATTGATCGACTTCTCGAATCCGTCTACAATGTTAAACCAATTATTAATATCATTCATAAGGTAGTATTCCATCCTACCTTTCCAGTAGCCAAAGTCGTTGCCGTCGAAGAATGGAGGCCTCACCGTGCTATACCCCTCTTGGAAAGCCATCTTGCTCCAGTTGATTGTTAAATCTTCCGATGCGATCCGGGCTCTGATACCACTTGTAGGGGATCCTTGGAAGCTAGAGTGGGGGGGGGGGTGAATAGCTTATTTTCGTTTCTACAAAGATGATTAGCGAAAGCACAACAAAAACAATAGTAAAAGAAATGAAAACATAATGCTAACACAAATTCTTTACGTGGTTCGGAGATAACACTCCTACTCCATGGCGATCCTTAAGGTGGATCAACCCTAATCAATCTCACTAGGAAGCTTTCTTTTTACAACAACCCTCCTCTTCTTACAAAAGATGAAGATAAAGTTTAGAGAGGAGGGGAATGAAAAAACTAGAAAGCTTGGAAAATTCGTGGATGCTTGAGAGGATGATCAGAATGTAAGCATTAACCCTCACAACCACCACAAGTCCTCTTTTTATAGAGAGAGGGCTATTTTTCCCGTTGGGGCACGATCAGTCAACTGATGTACAACATCAGTCGACTGCTGCCATGGTTAACGACTTCTGAACAGCTAGATTCACGGGTTTCCAAATCGTCATCATCCAACGACACACTCATCAATCGACTGATCCATCCATCAATAGACTGATGGAGTGATCAGTCGAGTGATCACGGTGCACAGTCGAGTGAGACTCCATTCTGTGCCCGTGTTTAACTTGATCAGTCGACTGCCACTATTTGGCAGTTGACTGATAGAGCATTAGTCGACTGCCACCACTAGGCAATCGACTGTTCGTCAGCTTTTCATCCTGACTCAGTCGAGCACCCTAACAGTCGATTGATACATCGTATCAGTCGACTGATACTCATCATGTATGAATAATTCATACTTGAATTGACTCCCTAGATCTAGACTCAACCTTCTAGCTCTTCCTTAAGCCTTGCGCCTTCAGGATCCCTCCGAGTCCGCGACTTGTTCATCCTTTGCGCTTTGCTTCCAAGAGCTTCCTTCGATTTTGTCATGTCTTGGGTTTCCCTTTGCCAAAGTGCGCTTGGACTTTACACCGCCAAGACTACATGCTTGGACTTACACTGCTAAGTCTTGCCTTTGGACTTCCTTTGCCAAGGTCCATTTGGACTTTACGCCGTCAAGACTACATGCTTGGTCTTACACCACCAAACCTTTTCCTTGGACTTCTCTTGCCAAGATCATACTTGGACTTTGCCTTTACCAAGTCTTCATACTTGGATTTTCCTTTCACTTAAACATGTTCACAATTAGATCACAAAGTATTGCCTAACTTAGATGATTATCCAAACATCAAAACATATAAATGCTTGGGGCATTGTTGCACCAACAGACACCCTTAAGAAGACCAACTTAAATTCTTCAACTAGCCACATTGAAGAAGGAACCTCAACTTGAGTCAAGACACTTGAGGAAGTTCAAGATCTTAAGAAAATGTTGGAAAAGTTCACATTAGGATCCAAAGGTCTCGACCTAACAGTTGGGTCTCAACGTGCTGTATACAACAAGACTGGACTCGACTTTAGACAACAAAATAGGTCCTTTATTTCACTAGTAAATCATGATCAAACAAGAATCCAAGCATGAGTTCCAAAATCTTGTATAAACATGAATGTAGACTTAACTGAGTATTGGGTTCCTCAGGATCAAATCAACTATGTGGATCGTCCCTACATAAGTTATAATCTAGGGAGAGTAAATATTAAGTCAGTTTATGTTATTAGATAATCTTTGCTTGCATGTTTAGATTAATTTACTTGCTTAATTTAGAACGGTTAGATAGGACCAAAGGTTAATTAATCTTGACAATATAGTATCAGGACGTGGTGAGATGATAGTATATTAGGGAAACAAAGTCACGTGTATCTGGGTTAGATAAGGAGTATCTAGCTTGGTGCACTTGGCTAAGTGGAATTGACTGAAGCTACCTCACCACATTTTAAACTAGCTAGACTAGGATTTAATCCTGAAGTAAATTAAGTGTATAATTTCTTAAGTTGGCTTTGTCTAAGGAAGTGATCGTTGTTCCAATCAAAGAAGGCCTCTGTGCCTCGCCAAGACCTGAAAGCCCTCTTTTGAAATATTCACTTAACTAAAGGTTAAATCCGAATCTAACCCAAGGTTAATTAATTTTCAAGTCATTAAAATTTAACTAAGTAAAAATAAACTCCTCATCTACCAATACATATAAGGTTAACATGATTGATCATGTAAAATGGATTAGATGTTAAGGACAATTAAAATAAAAATGACATAATTTTTTTAAGTGCCTTCAAAATCAATAAATAAATATTTTATTAAAACTAGTTATTAATATTCGTGATTGTTGTAGTTATACTTAATTTTTGATAATCCAAAAAAAACACAAAAAAAAATAAAATAAAAGCACCTTACTACATATTAGTATATAATCTTTTCAAAATCATTGTTGGTGCAGAGGGAAAAGAAAGACTTAAATTGATCATACACCTCTAGTTACCTATAAGTTGGTACAATCTTTAGGACTTAAATTGATAAATCGGAATTAACTTCAAAGTATAGATATTTTTTTTTTCTAAAGTAAAGGGACACATGCTTGGATTCATAAAAGTGTTTGCTACTTCATATTTTATCATTTGGACATTTGAAAATTAACTTATCAAAGTTATTTCAAAAAAATTTAAAGATGTCTCGATATTTTACAGCTTGAAGATGCTCTTACAACTCTAAATTTTCAAGTTAAACATTCTATATAAGTTTTTTTAAAAATTATATTGCCTTTTGATATATGTTAAAGGGGGAGAGGTAAAAGCGATAATTCAAAATTAATTCAAAAATACTATTACTCTATTAAAGGGGTGGTACCTTTAAGGTGGAGTTCAGTTAAGGGGGAGTTGCACTTAAGTTATACACTTATTTTCCTTAACTTTGAATTATATTGTCATAGATTAAAAAGTTGGAGATTGTTGGTGCAGGGGCACCAGATAATCGAACATTGATTTTGATAATGACAAAGATTCAAAGTTAAGTTATTTTGTTATCTCATGTGCTATTTTGAGTGTACAGGTAATGTGTTAGACTTTGATAAAGTCAAAGACACCAGGAGAAACTCGGGTTGAGAAACTTTGGTAGTCGAGTGATGGGAAGCTAAGCAATAGGCTAGAAGGACCAAAGGTAAGCAAGGTAAGAACCTTGTGTGGAGAGGACAAGTCGCATCCCCAGTACGGGGACAACCGTAGGCGTCGATCCGACTAAGGCTTCCGAAGGAAGGCCGGAGTCGAGATCGGTCGGTCAAAGGACTATCACTATTAATATATTTGTATACATTGTATTAATCTTGTGTTGTAGGTGTCAAGTTGGAACCTCAAGTATAGCAGTTGATTAGAAGGTTCGACAGTCGAGTGGGGCCAGTCGACTGCCAATAGAAGAAGTCGACTGGTGTGCGCGTAAAGAGCTAAGTGCCACCTCAAGGATAAGATTTGTGGATAAACTTCTATCTAGATCTTGATCTAGATCTAGATCTCAACGTGCTAGGGTTTGGAAGGCTATAAAAGAAGGGGTGAGGCACCCCCTATTCATGAATTAAAAAGCTCCCAAAGTGCTCTATCAATCAAAAGCTCTCATCTCCACGCAATAACATCGTAATGCCAACAAAGCTCTCATATTTCATTTCTTTACTTATTACTTGCTAAGAGGAGAGGTAGGATTGTTACCTCCTCCTCTATATTTTTGTATTGATTCGTATCTCTTACCTCCAACGAGGAAGAAAGTTTTAGTGAATTGCCCTTTGAAGGTGATCAAGGATTGCAGGGCCTTGTGTTGGTGCAGGAGCACCAGACAATCGAACATATATTTTGATTATGGCAAAGACACAAAGTTAAGCTTATATCGTTATCTCACGAGCTGAATCAAGTGTGTAGGAAATGCTAAGCTAAAGGTCAGTGACATCCGGAGGGAACCGTGGTGGTCGGGCGACACCGGGAGGACTTCGGGGGGAGCCGAAGAAATTTAATGGAGACTGAAAGCAAATATTCATGTTGGTGCAATCGACCCAGGTCACGATTGACCATACTCGAGTTTGACTCGAGTGATGTTTTGATGTTTGACATAAGATGTTTGACAAAGTGGTTTGACATTGATGTCGGTTAATATGTTGGGGAGATTGTTGGAGCAATCGACCTAGGTTATAATTGACTAGACTCGAGTTTGACTCGAGCGAGATCTTGATGGTTGACTAGGGTTGACCATGTGATTAAGGGAAAGTCTAAGCATGGGTCTTGGCAAGGTAAAGTCCGAGTCATGGGTACTTGGCATGGAAAGTCCAAGTGGGACACTTGGCATTTGGGAAAGTCCAAGTCTTGAGTACTTGGCACAAGGAAAAGTCCAAGCATGAGTCTTGGCATGGAAAGTCCAACATGGGTTGGCAAGGGAAAGTCCAAGCTTGAGTCTTGGCATTTGAGAAGTCCAAGGGGATTGATATTGGCGGCGTAAAGTCCAAGGGTGAAGTCTTGGCAGCATAAGTCCAATGGTTGGCGGCATAAAGTCCAAGTGGAGTCTTGACGACGTAAGTCCAATGTGCCTTGGCGGTGTAGACACCGTTAGCATGACATAGCCGAGGGAAGCACCTGGAGGCTAGCGCGATGGATGAAAAAGTCATGGATGACTTGGAGGGATCCGAGAGGCGTGAGGCTGATGTAGGTGGCTAGAAGGCTTAGGTCTAGGCTAAGGGTGGTCTAGCAAGTATGGGGGCACCATACTTGGGTTAAAACCTCATTTTTGAGGTTGGCAGTCGACTGGCATTATGGCCGGTTCGACTGCCGAGAGTCGACTAGAGTTCGACTGCCGTCTAGAGCTGGAAATGCTCTGGCAGTCAATTGCTCATTAGGCGATCGTGGTGTCGACAACGATCGCTGCCAAGGGTCGGCGATCGTCGTCAATGTCGAGCACGAGAATGCTCCATAGGATCGACCAGCCCGAGCGCGGCGATCGCCAAGAGTCCCGTTGGAACTTGTCCGACGTGGATTGAGTCATTGTCTCACGACAACAGTGGCATCAGTCGACTGGTGACTTATGGCAGTCGACTGATAAGCGGAAATCCAGCCCGATGCAAGTTAAAAAGAGGAGCTCGTGGAGGATTTCATCATCAGTTCTTTGGTAGCTTACTTGAGGCGATTTGAAGGCGATTTGCAAGTGCATTTCAGGGCCCTTCAACCTCATCCAAGCAACCAACAAGCAAAGCGTTCAAACCCTAGTTTGTAAAGTGTTCTTTACATTTCCTTGTATTTTGCTTGTATTTTTGTGTATTACTTATTGTAATCCATTGTACGAGGTTTCTCTACCTCCGACTTGTTGTCGAGAAGGAGTTTATTGTTTAGTGGTGTTTGTGGCATCGCTAGGGTTCATACGAACCCAATCCGTGGAGTAGGAACCATTTCGGTTCCGAACCATGTTATATCTTCGTGTTATGCATGTGTTCATGTTTGTTTCGTGTTATTGTTTTTATTATCATTATTCCGCTGCGCTAACACGATTTGTAGACGCAATCACGATCAAATTCCATCATCGTACGACAACCCGCTATTCACCCCCCCTCTAGCGGGCGCACATGTCCCAATAAGTGGTATCAGAGCGAGGCCGCTCTTCTAAGTCGAACAGCGAAGGGAGCAAGCTAGAGGGTAAAAGATGGAAGTCCAAGATCAATTAGGTTGGGACATCAACACACCGGTGCCCTACACCCTATAATGACGAGAAGGATTCAATTCTTGGAAGGGAAGAACTGAGGATTTTATTATGATGAGAGACTTTGAGGAATGGTCCATTTTGATGGATGGATTTGAATATCCAAGAGGACCAAGAGGTGGATTCCTCAAAAAGAAGAGATGGACCGAAGAGCAAGTTCAAGCATCCGAAAAAAATGATAAGGTGATAAAAATTTTAATTGATTTAATGCCTAACAATATCTTGTGTATGTTAGGTAATTATGTAGATGCTAAAGAGTTATGGAGCCAAGTGGCAAAGCTCCATGAAAACTCATCATCGGTCCAAGAAGAAGAAGAAGAAGAGGAGTGCTCACCCTCTCAAGCTCAAGAAAGTACATCGTCATCCCAAGAGCTTGAGGATTCGGAGGTTGATAGGGAATCAACATCCGGATCAGAAGAAGTGGAAGAATCATCCACTTCCAGATCGGAGAAGGAAGTAGAAGAGGTGGAAGAAGCATCCACTTCTATGATTGAGGGGGAGAGACCATCTACACCGGAGCCGGAACAAAATAAAGAAGATGCCTCAACCTCCGGTCAAGATGAAGAAGTTTCAATTCCAACACCTACCACCACCATAGGTAACTCAAACATATCAATTTATAATAAAAATCATATCATATGTTTTGAGTGTAGGGAAACCGGGCACTACAAGAGCAAGTGCCCAAAGAGAGTAAGAAAAGCTCCATCGGCGCCAAAGATCAAGGATGCCGGTTCCCCAAATATCAAGAGCAAGGAGCATATCATATGCTTCAAGTGCAACTCAAAGGGGCATTATCGGAGTCAATGCCCTAGGGGGAAGAAGAAGAGGCAAGAAGGAGCATCACATGTAGGGGGAGCTAAGGCTAACCCTAAGGTATATTTTAGTAATGCTCTTTCTAATTCTTATAGTCAAAAGCATGCTAGGAATAATTTCAATAGTCTTGCTATTTATCATAAAGAGCATGCTAGAAGTAAGGAATTTTGTTTAGGAGCTAAGAGAGTCCATGTAGGAAATAAGGAAAAATTTGGGACTAATGTCCCTAGAAAAACCTTACCTAAGGAATCTATTAGGAAAATACAAGAACACTTAGGTTTTAACCCTAAATGGACTAGGCATATGCCTAGAAAGGACAATGCCCATGGTTTAAATCAAAACTCAAAAATTGGGCAATTAGAAAAGGAAAATCAAGTCTTGAGGTCAAGACTTGAAAAACTAGAAAAGACCCTTAGGAATATGCAAAACCAATTTAAAGGGTCAAATGATCAAAATTCTAGGTCCAAATCTCAAATTCAACACTTAGGACCTAAGAATCAAAAGTCAACCAAGGGCAATCAAGGTTTGGGTCACAAACCTAAGCCTAAGGTGGCTTATCATAGTGTTCCATTTGACCATGGAACACAAACTAGGTCTAGGAAGACCAAGGTCAATAGGGAAGTCATCCCTAAGGTTGACCAAAGGTTGTGCCTAGTGGCTAGGGTTTCTAGGAAACCTAGGGTGGCCACTAAGAAGGTTACAAGGGGAGTTACCCCTAGAGTCAACCTAGGTAAGACCCAAATGACCAAGGCTAACAAGCCTAGGAGGGTCATTAGGAAGGTATCTAGGGAGGTTATCCCTAAGGAATACCTAGTTAACCCTAGGAGCTCAAATCGGTTTTGGGTTCCTAAGAGCGTGATTGATTCACGCTAGATGGGTTTAGGGTGTGCCAACCTTGATTGGATGGGTAGTTAACTCAACCATGGTAAAGGTGGCACTTTAGGATATTTTCAAGGTTATGGTCACCTTGGAAATAGATTTGAATTAATATCCTAAAAGATTTTAGGATGTGCCAATGCATTTTTTGAAATTAAGAAAAATCAATTAAATTGGCACAATTTAGGTTTAGAGGTTAGTGTGCCATTTTGGGTTTTTGGCACACTAGGGAGATTAATGATAATATGGCAAAATATATCTAATTATATCAAATGACAATTAATATTAAAATTTAGGTATTACTATACCTATATATTTTATATGTCATGCTTTGTTTGCCATATAACATGCCATGACATCATGTTTATTTTAATCATTTTATATGTCATGTTCATGTTTAGGTTTAAGGATTAATGTCATGTGTTTTAGATTTCATAATATGCCATAACATCATGATCATTGGCCATGATTTATTTTTGCTATTATTATGCCATGATCATTTTATGCATTAACTTGATTGAAAATTGATTTAAGGACTATGGCATGACTTAGAGTCCCATTCATAAGGGAATCAAGTAGGGTTGCCTTAGAAATGCATGAAACCCTAGATTAAATGAACCAAAACCCACATCTCACATCCAATTGACATGTATGTGTATTTATACACCCTAGATACATGTGAGATGCTAGGATGTGAGTTAAGTTCAAGGTGCATAGTTTTTGCATCTAGATGAACTCAAACTCATCTTATATGATTAGTGGATCATTGGGAAAGTTTGTGTACAAGTCATATGCATAGAGCCCAAGGAATATGATCCAAAATAAGGTTTTGAAAAATGTTTTAAAATCATTTTGAAAAACCTTGGTGAAGTCTATCTTTTGATAGCAATCACCATTGATGAGATTGATACAAAGTGAGCTTGAACTTTAAAGTTTTTAGTCATTTTTGAATTTTGTATCAATTTTGCTATTTTATGGGTAAAATATTTTTAAAATATTTTTCACCCATTGTATTGGTCATAGGTATTATACGTATCAAATTTCGTGATTTTTCGATATACGTATAATTAGTTATGATTTTCTGAATCTCGATTCTGATAGCTGAAATTTGGAAATTTCAGCTATCAGTCGACTGCCCTTGGTGGCAGTCGACTGATATGGGTGGCAGTCGACTGGTTACTGTCAGGAGTCGACTGCCAGGTCTGATTTCGGGAAAACAAGGTTGTTTAGCCCGTGTTCAGCTATGGTAAAGGTTCCTAATCACTCCTAACCCTAGGATATACTTTGAGAAGCATTATAAAGGGTGAAAATCCATTGTATATGGATTAGGAGCGGTGTTAGGTCAAAGTATCAAATTTAGGGTGAGTGAAAGTTCTATGTTGAACTTAGAAACTTAATTTTGATGGTTTAGAGTTCCTATTGTCTTAGGAACTTCCCAAGGACATTGTTGGTGCAATGGTCAAGGGGGAGCAAGCCTTTAGGGGGAGTTATCCATCTTGGGATGATGGATGTGTTTCTCTTCTTGAAGGGGGAGAAGTTATTGGGAGAGTATCATCAATTGGGAAAATTGATGGGATTTTGAGAGACCCAATTTGGAAATTGGGAGAGAGTATAGGATTGCCTCTCTTGAGTGATATGTGACTTATCACTAGGAAGATAGTAGACATCCTAGGTATTTTTGGATCAAGGGGGAGATTGTAAGATCTCATTGGGACATGAGACATTGACCTCCTTGGAGAGATAACCTTTTTGATGTATGTCAAAAAGGGGGAGAAGATTAAATTACCAATTTGGAAAATTGGTAAGGGAATTTGAGTTAGGGGAATAACTCAAGGTTTGTTTTGTTAAACATCAAAAAGGGGGAGATTATTGATGCAATCGGCCACGGTCACGATTGACCATACTCGAGTTTGACTCGAGTGATGTTTGACATAGGATGTTTAACAAAGTGGTTTGACATTGATGTCGGTTAATATGTTGGGGAGATTGTTGGAGCAATCGACCCAGGTTATAATTGACCAAACTCGAGTTTGACTCGAGGGAGATCTTGATGGTTGACTAGGGTTGACCATGTGATTAAGGGAAAGTCCAAGCATAGGTCTTGGCAAGGTAAAGTCCGAGTCATGGGTACTTGGCATGGAAAGTCCAAGTGGGACACTTGACATTTGGGAAAGTCCAAGTCTTGAGTACTTGGCACAAGGAAAAGTCCAAGCATGGGTCTTGGCATGGAAAGTCCAACATGGGTTGGCAAGGGAAAGTCCAAGCTTGAGTCTTGGCATTTGAGAAGTCCAAGGGGATTGATATTGGCGGCGTAAAGTCCAAGGTTGAAGTCTTGGCAGCATAAGTCCAATGGTTGGCGGCGTAAAGTCCAAGCGGAGTCTTGGCGGCGTAAGTCCAATGTGCCTTGGCGGTGTAGACACCGTTAGCATGACATAGCCGAGGGAAGCACCTGGAGGCTAGCCCGATGGATGAACAAGTCATGGATGACTTGGAGGGATCCGAGAGGCGTGAGGCTGATGTAGGTGGCTAGAAGGCTTAGGTCTAGGCTAAGGGTGGTCTAGCAAGTATGGGGGCACCATACTTGGGTTAAAACCTCATTTTTGAGGTTGGCAGTCGACTGACATTATGGTCGGTTCGACTGTCGAGAGTCAACTAGAGTTTGACTGCCATCTAGAGCTGGAAATGCTCTGGCAATCGACTGCTCATTGAGGCGATCAACTGCATCGATGATCGACTTTCAAGGTCGCAGATCGCCACCCAATGTCGAGCATGAATGCTCAGAGCCGACCGTGGCCGGCCACGGCGTTGGTAGTCGACTGCCAAGAGTCCCGTTGGAACTTGTCCGACGTGGATTGAGCCGTTGTCTCACAACAACAGTGGCATCAGTCGACAGGTGACTTATGGTAGTCGACTGATAGGCGGAAATCCAGCCCGATGCAGGTTAAAAAGAGGAGCTCATGGAGGATTTCATCATCAGTTCTTTGGGAGCTTACTTGAGTCGATTTGAAGGCGATTTGCAGGTGCATTTCAGGGCCCTTCAACCTCATCCAAGCAACCAACAAGCAAAGCGCTCAAACCCTAGTTTGTAAAGTGTTCTTTACATTTCCTTGTATTTTGCTTGTATTTTTGTGTATTACTTATTGTAATCCATTGTACGAGGTTTCTCCACCTCTGACTTATTGTCGAGAAGGAGTTTATTGCTTAGTGGTGTTTGTGGAATCGCTAGGGTTCATACGAACCCAATCCGTGGAGTAGGAACCATTTCGGTTCCGAACCACGTTATATCTTCGTGTTATGCATGTGTTCGTGTTTGTTTCGTGTTATTGTTTTTATTATCATTATTCCACTGAGCTAACGCGATTTGTAGACGCAATCACGATCAAATTCCATCATCTTACGACAACCCGCTATTCACCCCCTCCTCTAGCGGGCACACAGGTCCCAACAATTCAAAGGTAAAGGTTGAGGTAAGCCCGTGTGAGTGAGTATAAGTAAGGTCGTGACCTTCGTACGGGGACGTCCTTAGGAGACGATCCAACTAAGACTTCCCATGGAAGGTCTAAGTCGAGATCGGATGGTTGGTAGCTGTCGAAAACACTTATTTCAATGTCATTTTCAAGCTAACTCTTGATGCAGTCGAAAACCCTGGCCATCAGTTCAACCGACCAGTTCAACTGCTGTTTGAATTACAGTTTCGAGGAGAGTCAAAATTCATCCCTTTCTTCAAGGGTGAGGTGGCTTTCATGATAGGATCTCCATCTTAAACATTGAGGGGGTTCTAGGGCTATAAAAGAAGGGTCATTCCACTCCTTTTTCATCATTCCAAAGCTCTCCAAGTGCTTCCAAAATGCTACGACACTCCGACGATGAAGCACTGTCGAAACGACGACAATTCGAGCTCAAACTACCATCCCTTAAGTTGTCGGTAAAGGTTTTACTTTAAGTATATTTCAAACATTGTATTCTTTCTTTTTATCGGAGTTTTAATCATAATGAGGAGAGGGGGGGGGTGTCCCTCTACCTCGAGTTTTATCATTTTATTGTAACCGTTCACTCCTACCTCCAACAAGGAGGAGTATTTTAGTGATTTGCCCTCCGTACACAGTCTAGGACCGTTATGGCCTTGGATTAGCAGCCGAAAGGCTATGAACCAAGTAAAATATCATTTGTCTTGTTTTATTTTCCACTGCACTTTACTCTTCTTACTTATCGAATCTACGAACGAACGAAAAATTTTTGTGCGCTATTCACCCCCCTCTAGCGCTCATATCGATCCAACAATTGGTATCAGAGGCGGGGGCGCTACGATTTGGTGAAACCACCAATCTAGCAACTCTTTATAGATTTTTCTTGTTTATTTTTGGTTTTTCAACTTTTTCGTTTTGTTTGATTTTGTTCTCCTACACTACTAATCCAAGATGAAAAGTCTTGGTACATTTGGTTGTTTTTGTTTTTGCAAGGTATTATTTTTTGTCTAAATGGCCCATCTTGAAGGGTTTAGCACCATCTGACCTCTATTTTACAATGGAGACAACTTTCGTTACTGGAATGGTTGGATGGAGTGCTTCCTAAAGACCCAAATCGAGATGTGGATCGTAATCCAAATCGGATTCACGCTTCCTACTAATGAAGTAGGTGAATCGCTGGATTACGATTAATGGACGAACGCCATGAAAAGATAAGTGGAATCTGATGCCAAGGTGACCTAAATACTTCAATGTGGCTTATCCAAAGAAGAGCTAAACCGCGTCGGCCCCTTCATCAGTGCAAAGGACCTTTGGAACAAGCTCGTAGAGATACACGAAGGAACCAACAACGCGAAGATGTGTAAACATGACTTACTTTTCAATAAGTTGTATAATCTTAAGATGCAGGAACATGAGATGACAACACAACTACACGCTTGTATATAAGACATCGTCAACAGCCTGCACTCCATCGGACAAAAGGTCAAGAACTGAGACCTTTTAAGGTATGCACTTAATGCCTTTCCTAGGACTACCTTGTGGGAATCCATGGCCGATGCCTACAAGGTTTCTAAGCACCTCTCTAAAATTAGACTACATGAATTATTTTCAAAATTCGAACTTCATGAACAAACAAACGTGGTCCGGGCCAAGAAAGGAGTTGCCTTACTTGCAGGTCAAAGAAGAAAAGGAAAGAGCAAGCCACCTCCCTAGCAAGAAGATGAATCCGAACCCGAAGGCGAATCCGAGTCCGAATCTGAAGAGGAGGCTGTGATAGTGAACATGGTGTAGAGGATTGTTCGAAAAGAAAGAGAGCTATCAAAGAACAAAAAGAGGGCACAATTCAAATCAAAGCAAAAGGGAGCAAAGAAAGTCTTTCCTGCAACTTGGGACAATGAAGAAGTAGGCATCGGCATAGCATACATGGAAAGATAAGAAGAGTCTGAGTCAGAGTCCGAAGCCGAGTATGAATCCAACTACAACTCCGACTCCGACCCTGAAGACTACTTCGAGAAGAGACTCAAAGTCGGGCCGAAAGGGAAAGTCAAGATTAGTTGTTCTTTAATTAGTATGCTTTATCATACAAATAAAATGCTAACTAGGAAATTAACTAAGTCCGAGTCTAGGGTCAAATCCTTGCTTGAGGAGGTTGAAACTCTCAAGCAAGAGGCCACTCTAATCTCTTCGACTAGTCAAGTTCAAGAGGAGGACTCAACTCGAGTTGAAAAACTCGAAGGTGAGAACTCACTCTTGAAAGGACAAGTCCAAGAGCTCGAGGCTCGATTGGACAAGTTCTCGACGGGATCCAAGAATCTTAACCGACTTCTTGGAACTCAGAGAGCTGTGTATAATAGAGCTGAACTCGAGTTTAGTCCAAAGACTACGAATAGATCATATATGTCTATCGTAAATCGTAGTCATCAACGAGTCCAAGCTTGGGTCCCGAAGACTCTCTTAAATTCACATATAAGGACCAATAGGTATTGGATTCCCTAGCATCAAGTCCATTTTTTGGATAGACCATATTGGTTCAATGGTCCAGAGGGAGCTAATACCAAAATAGTATACCTGATACCTTAGCATCATCAATCTTTTTATTTTACCTTTTAGAACGGCTAGATAGGGCAAATAGTTAGTCAACTCTTGACAACATAGTATCAAGATGCGACGAGATGATAGTATGTTAGGGAAACAAAGTCTCGTGTATTTGAGCTAGATAAGGCGTATCTAGCTTGGTGCACTTGGCAGAGTGGAACTAGCTGAAGCTACCTCATCGTATCCTAAACTAGTTAGACCAAGAAGTAGTCTTAAGTGACTCAAGTTATCATTTTCCTGAACTTGGCTTTGTCTAAGGAAGTGGTCGTTGTTCTAATCAAAGAAGGCCCCTGTGCCTCGCCATGACCTGGAAGCTAATTTCTCGAAAAGGTTACTTGACGAGCTTAGGGTTAAATCTGAATCTAACCCAAGGTTGACTAGATTTAATTAAGTTCACATCATCTTACAAAACATATAAGGCGAACAAATTCTGAGACACATAGAATGGGTGAGATGATTAAGGAATAATTATAATATACATAACTTTTTTTCAAAAAAGCCATCTATTTTTTAACTATTGCACTTAAACGAATAATTATAGTTGGCCAATATTAACTATAAAACTCTCTAGGTCAAAGTTTAGTGCCCCCTAACTCTCTTATACCTCATATACTTGACTAAGGGGAAGAGCAAACTAACCCTAAGAATTATAAGTCTTTAAAGTTATTCTTGAAAATTAGCTTATAAGTATTTTGAAAATCAAAGCTAAGTTTCAAAAACTTATTGTTGGTGCAAAGGGATATACCTCGAACCAATTTACTTAACCAAGTTAGAGACGCATGCTTGGACTCAATTTCATTTTTTTTATGCATGCTATACTATTATGTTTTTCAAACCCCTTATTTTTTATAAAAACCCTCGACCTTATTTTTTGATTTATGACAAAAGGGGGAGAATAGCGTAAGTTAAGGGGGACTACCACAAAAATTTAAATTTAAACAATTAAAGTATTTCTTTCAAAACTCACCTAGAATTAAGGGGGAGTTCTTTAAAGTGAGTTTATCATTTACTTTACTTGTTTTATGTCTTATGCTTTAAATTTCCCTTAACATTGCATCAATTTGCCATAGATAAAAAAGGAGAGATTGTTGGTGCAGGGGCACCAGATAATCGTGTAGGGATCTTTTTTTTATGCAAAATAGCATATGCGCAACGGAAAAATAGGATCCCTTCCAAGTGATCCTTGAGAAAGAAAACCTCGTACAAAAAAATAAATTTCTCTAAAAGAAAAAAAAACTTATCTTATAGGAGAATATTACCTTTGTTGCGTGCCCTTTTTAATCCCGCTTCTCCTTGGGTTTGTTGGATCTTTTAGCACGTTCAAATGTCCGTGCCTCTATATGTATCCACACGAGCAAGCTCTTGTCTCACAAAAGAAACTAGAAGAGCTCTCCTTTACTTCTTGCTAGAGAAGTCCCTAAAGGAGAGGAAGGTAGGGAAAAAGAGAAAGGAAGAAGAAGACCACTCTTCTTGCTAGCCTACACTCACAAAAGCCACACAACCAAAGCCTCTCACCACCAAGCTCTCTCCAAGCCTCAAGCTTCCACCAAGTTTGGCCGGCCACCCCATGGAGTGTTTTATAGGATTGAAAAAACCTTTCACCTCCTATCACATTCAATGCAATCAATTGCATTGAAAAATACACTCCTTGTTTGGCCGGCCACATGTGGAGAAATTCCAAAGGTCAAAACCCTTTGTCTCCTTCCACCTCATCAAGCTTAGGTGGCATGCTTATGTGGCATGCTTAGGTGGCATGCTTATGTGGCATTCATGCATGTTGAATTAATCTTATTAATTCAATAAGCTTATGTTATCATATTGAATTAATCTCATTAAATCAATAAGGTAACATATTGAATTAATCTTATTAAATCAATTAATCTTAGGCTATCATGATAACATATTTATTTAATCTTATTAAATTAATAAGCTTAGCATATTGAATTAATCTCATTAAATCAACAAGCTAAAATTCTCATTAAGCTTAAAGTCCAAAAACCATTTTGTACTTAAGCTTATTCCCAAATTATTCTAGTCAAACTAGAATGCACTAATTCTTCTAATCATCATGCTCTTTGTGTGTGACCCTATAGGCTCTCATAACGTTGGCAGTGGATCTAAACTCTTTTAGATACACAAGCAATGAGCGGCATCTAGCAATACATCATTGCTACCCAAGTTACGAAATAAGTCAAGATCCGACTAACCTTTCCGTGACTACTATAATGTATGACCGTGTCCTTCTATCCTTGATATCAGATTGACCAATGAGGCATAGACCGTGTCATCCTCGATCAATCTATGTGTTTCTTGATCCCTGAGTAAACTAACCCAAACCAATGAGCTCAATATCTCATATTGACTCATTCGAGCATGGTCATGCGTTTTAGTAGTTCTACTCAATCAAGGGGCCCACAGATATCACTCCCGATATATGGGAGGGATAGATCCCATCTACATCACTCACATCCCTCCGCATAATTTGTTATATACCCAGTAATCGCCTTTATGGTCCACCCTGTTACGGGTGACGTTTGACGATACCAAAGTACATAACTCCTTATGTAGGGAACCGTAGTGACTTCAGGTTTGAGGACTATTCATACCAATAGTCACATGAGAAAGTTTATGACACTCATATGACGATCCATGAAACTTTCTCATGGCGGGTCAGTTCAGTATATATTCTCTAATATATACCCATGTGTCAACTTGATATCATATATCCATGACTTGTAAGATCAAGTCATCAATTGACCTACATTCTAGTATTTATGTATTAATATTGCCCTTGCATATTAATACTTAACTAGGAACATTTAGGAAAGTGTTCTCTACAGCCTCTCATAATCAATTCTGTCAATTGATGTGCTGTAGATAAGAACCTACTTTTCTAGAGCATTATTATATTTAATTTAGCTGACACAAGCAAGACGTAAATATAATAACCAATCCTTTGCCTTTATAGAATATGATACCAAATGTTCCCTATTCAACCATCACATGATTGGTTCTAGGGCTATAACTAACAATCTCCCACTAGCACTAGTACCAATCACTATAATATCTGATACCTAGTGACCTAGTGTGACCATCATGCTTCCTCTGTGCCAAAGCCTTGGTCAATGGATCTGCGATGTTAGCTTCTGTCGGTACTCTGCATATCCTCACATCTCCTCTATCGATGATCTCTCGAATGAGATGGAAGCGCCCGATGTGTTTGGTCCGCTGATGTGATCGAGGTTCCTTAGCCTGTGCAATAGCCCCATTGTTGTCACAATAGAGGTCTATTGGATCTGCAATGCTAGGAACTACCCCAAGTTCACTGATGAACTTGCGGAGCTAAACAGCCTCCTTTGCTGCATCAGACACAACAATATACTCGGCTTCTGTTGTAGAATCAGCAACTATGTCCTGCTTCGAACTCTTCCAGCTCACAGCTCAACCATTCAGGCAAAACACGTACCCCGATTGCGATCTATAGTCATCCTTGTCTGTTTGGAAGCTTGCATCACTGTAACCCTTTACAGTTAGCTCCTCATTGCCTCCAAATATCAGGAAATATTCTTTCGTTCTTCGTAAGCATTTAAGAATATTTTTGACTGCTATCCAGTGACTTTCACCTGGATCCGATTGGTATCTACTCGTCATGCTCAAAGCATACGAGACGTCAGGACGAGTATAAAGCATGGCGTACAAGATAGACCCTATAGCAGATGCATAAGGGATCTTATCCATGTGATCTCTCTCCTCCTTAGAAGAGGGACATTGAGTCTTTGAAAGACTCACACCATGTGATAAAGGCAGAAATCCTTTCTTGGAATTTTGCATAGCAAAACGATCTAGCACTTTATCAATGTATGTACTCTGACTTAGGACAAGTAATCTTTTAGATCTATCTCTATAGATCTTGATGCCTAGAATATAGGCAGCTTCACTTAAGTCTTTCATCGAGAAACAATTCCCTAACCACATCTTCACAGACTGGAGTGAGGGAATATCATTTCCGATGAGAAGTATGTCATCTACATACAAGATAAGAAATACAACTGTGCTCCCACTATTTCTCTTGTAGACACAAGGTTCATCTTCATTCTTGATGAAACCAAACTCCTTGATTGCATCATCGAATCGAAGATTCCAGCTTCGAGAGGCTTGCTTTAGTCCATAAATGGACCTTTGCAGTTTGCATATCTTTCCAGGATGCTTTGGATCTTCAAAACCCTCAGGCTGTGTCATGTACACATCCTCGAGTAGCTTTCCATTCAGAAAAGCGGTTTTGACATCCATCTGCTAGATCTCATAATCGTGGTAGGCTGCAATAGCAAGTATGATCCGAATGGATTTAAGCATCGCAACTGGTGAAAAGGTTTCATCATAGTCAATACCATGAATTTGTTTGAATCCTTTAGCCACCAATCTACCTTTATAGGTATGCTTATTACCATCCATGTCAGTCTTTACTTTAAAGACCCACTTACACCCAATGGGTTTTACCCCTTCAGGTGGATCAACCAAAGTCCATACTTGGTTAGTGTACATGGATTCCATTTCGGATCTCATGGCCTCTAGCCATTTCTCGGAATCTGGGCTCATCATAGCTTCTTGATAGGATGTAGGCTCGTCAAGATCGACAGCAATACATCACCGTTGTCAGTCAAGAGAAAAGAATATCTCTCGGGTTGACGACGGATCCTATCAGATCTACGAAGAGGTTGGTCTACTTGAACAGGTGTTTGCTCCATAACTCTTTGGGCAACAATTTCCCCATCCACAACACTTTGTGGTGCCTGTTCATTTTCCATCGAAGCCTTAGTGTTATCTTCATCTTGAATTTCTTCAAGATGAATTTTACACCCACTAGTTTTTCTAGAAATAAATTCTCTTTCTAGAAAGACAACATTTCTGGCAACAAACACCTTGCCAAGTGTGGGATTGTAAAAGTAATATCCCTTAGTTTCCTTGGGATATCCTACAAAATAACACTTATCTGATTTGGGTCCTAATTTATCTGAGACTTGACGTCTAACATAAGCTTCACAACCCCAAATCTTTATAAAAGACATTTTGGGACTCTTCCCAGTCCATAACGTATATGGTGTCTTTTCTACGGCTTTTGATGGGATGTGATTAAGTGTGAAAGCGGCTGTCTCTAGAGCTAAACCCCAAAAGGAAGTAGGTAGATCAGTCTGGCTCATCATTGATCGTACCATATCTAATAGAGTACAATTTCTCCTCTCATATACACCATTCCATTGTGGTGTTCCAGGTGGAGTGAGTTGGGATATTATCCCACACTCAGCCAGGTGATCACGAAACTCTTGACTAAGGTATTCACTACCTCGATCTGATCGAAGTAGCTTAATATGCTTACCAAGTTGGTTTTGTACTTCATTCTTGAATTCTTTGAACTTTTCAAAGGATTCTGACTTATGTCTCATCAAATATAAGTAGCCAAATCTACTCATATCATCAGTGAAAGTAATAAAGTACTTATAGCCTCCTCTGGCTTCGACATTGAAAGGGCCACATACATCAGTATGTATGAGTCCTAACAAGTCCGTCACTCTCTCGCCATGTCCACTAAATGGAGTTTTAGTCATCTTTCCTAAAAGACAAGATTCTCATACCTCATATGATTCAAAATCAAATGAGTCCAATAATCCATCTTTATGGAGTTGGGATATGTGTTTTTCATTTATGTGACCTAGGCGACAGTGCCAGAGATATGTTTGGTTCAAATTATTCAATTTGAACCGTTTGGTATTTACGTTATAAATTGGGTTTTCTAAATCTAGAACATAGAGACCATTCATAAGTGGTGCATTACAATAGAACATTTCATTTAAATAAATGGAACAACATTTGTCCTTTATTATAAAAGAAAAGTTTTTCTTGTCTAAACAAGATACCGAAATTATGTTCTTCGTTAATGCAGGTACATAAAAGCACTCCTCTAGTTCTAAGATAAGCCCAGTGGGCAAAGACAAAGAATATGTTCCTACAGCTACAGCAGCAACTTTTGCGCCATTGCCTACTCATAGGTCCACTCCGCCCTTTGCCATTAGTCTACTATTTCTCAGTCCCTGCACATTAGTACAAATGTGAGATGCACATCCGGTATCTAATACCCATGTAGAAGAAATAGATAGATTAACTTCTATAATGTGTATACCTGAGGCAGAAGTCCCACTTCTTTTCTTCTTTACTTCCTCAAGGTAGACTTTACAGTTTCGCTTCCAGTGTCCAGTCTCACCGCAATGGAAACAGTCCCCTTCCTTAGGTACTTTACCTTTACCCTTTGAAGTGGATGAATTGGCCTTGCCTTTGGCTTGGGTCTTACCCTTGCCTTTGCGCTTACCTTTACCCTTCTTGACCATTAGTACGTTACTAACTTTCTTCTTGAGATTCGGTTCGTGATTCTTAACATCGAGAATCTCGAGCAAACTTATCAATTTCATTCATGTTATAATTCATGACGAATTGATTATATGCTTCCGGCAATGATTGCAGGATAACATCGGTTGCCAATTCTTGGCTTAGTGGAAAACCTAGTCTTTTAAGGTTCTCAACGTACCCTATCATTTTAAGTACGTGAGTTCCTACAGGTGTTCCTTCTTGCATCTTGCATGCAAAAAGAGCCTTAGACACTTCAAAACGCTCGTGCCTAGCTTGTCCTTGATATAGTTGTTTCAAATGCTCAACCATACCATAGGCATCCATGTTCTCATGTTGCTTCTGAAGCTCAGAGTTCATGGTGGCAAGCATAAGACATGACACATCTAATGCATCATCTTGATGCTTCTTATAAGCATCCTTTTCGACGAGTGGTGCAGGGAGTGTTTCAGGGATAGACTGCTCTAGGACATACAGTTTATGTTCTTGCTTGAGGATAATCCTCAAGTTCCTATACCATTCTAGAAAGTTAGCTCCATTGAGCTTGTCTTTCTCAAGGACAGATCGCAAGTTGAGGGGGTGTGTCGTGTTAGATGACATGGTGATCTACAACATTAAAATGCAAAATTAAGTATCATACCTAAGTCATTTAATTAGGCCTTTAATTAAATGAGGCTCCCACTAAATTCTCATAGCTTTGATATGAGCTAATCATTGATGTAGGCAAACACATTTTGCTTACATCATTAGCTTCTATTTAGCTATAAATTTATATGGGATAAAGATCCACATCATACTTCGTCTTGAGTTAGCTTTGGCTAATCGCCCAAGACGTAGTATGATTAGGTAGGAAATCTTTTGCCAATTACATCTGATGTAACTCTTTAATAGCTTTGGTTAAGTTTAGATTAGTTTAGTGCTTATTCCTAAACCGACTTCGGTGTGGCGAGAGCCAGAGGCCTTCTTTGATATTAGCAAGCGACCACTTTCTAAGACAAAGTGATGTTGAAATCACACAAAACTAATTTTTAAAACTTATGTTCAAAGCTAATATATGCCTCTACTTTCTTAATTAATTAAGAAAAACTTAATTAAGTCTTAACCAAGTTTGATAGCGGGACATCACGATTGTCCACTCGCACTCTTCCAAGATAAAATGCATTGCTTTGCTTTGGCAAACCCAATAACAAATGATCGAGGAAGTAGTGAGTACCAAATTTTGGTAGGCATATCGTTTTTGACTTATTAAGAAATAAACTTAAACATGCATCACATACATATTAGCATACATCACATATAAGCTAAATTAACATGCATCACATACATATTAAACTAAGCGTGTCATGGTTATGGCCCTTATTCTACAATCTTCTCAAGCCAATGAAAAGATTGATTGGTCAACCTAGGGATAGCATCTTCTCCCAAGTGCTTCCTTTTGGTTGTCTTGTGTTGTTGATTTCCTCCTTGTAACGTCATCTTCCAATGGACCCTCCATCTTTATTTTGTATATTACAAAAGGAGAAATACTCAAGTTACATTCGAGTCTAAAACTAATTTTACAACAAGAATTTTAGGAGAAAGGCACGACATGCAGGCCGTATTACAACACACACATTCATAAACTTTTTGGGACTAGGCCATAACCATGCACCATGTCAATTTTAACTTTTAAAAGACATCGGATATTTTTTTATGTTTGAAAAATTGCTAATGCAATTATCAACTCATAATAAAATTTATCCTACTTCTATATCATATCATATATAAAACAGAGAAAACCTATTTTTTTTATACGATCTTTCACAAGTGGCTCTGATACCACTGTAGGGATCTTTTTTTTTATGTAAAATAGCATATGCACAACGGAAAAATAGGATCCCTTCCAAGTGATCCTTGCGAAAGAAAACCTCGTACAAAAAAATAAATTTCTCTAAAAGAAAAAAACTTATCTTATAGGAGAATATTACTTTTGTTGTGTGCCCTTTTTAATCCCGCTTCTCCTTGGGTTTGTTGGATCTTTTAGCACGTTCAAATGTTCGTGCCTCTATATGTATCCACACGAGCAAGCTCTTGTCTCACAAAAGAAACTAGAAGAGCTCTCCTTTACTTCTTGCTAGAGAAGTCCCTAAAGGAGAGAAAGGTAGGGAAAAAGAGAAAGGAAGAAGAAGACCACTCTTCTTGCTAGCCTACACTCACAAAAGCCACACAACCAAAGCCTCTCACCACCAAGCTCTCTCCAAGCCTCAAGCTTCCACCAAGTTTGGCCGGCCACCCCATGGAGTGTTTTATAGGATTGAAAAAACCTTTCACCTCCTATCACATTCAATGCAATCAATTGCATTGAAAAATACACTCCTTGTTTGGCCGGCCACATGTGGAGAAATTCCAAAGGTCAAAACCCTTTGTCTCCTTCCACCTCATCAAGCTTAGGTGGCATGCTTATGTGGCATGCTTAGGTGGCATGCTTATGTGGCATTCATGCATGTTGAATTAATCTTATTAATTCAATAAACATGTTATCATTAAATCAATAAGGTAACATATTGAATTAATCTTATTAAATCAATTAAGCTTAGGCTATCATGATAACATATTTATTTAATCTTATTAAATTAATAAGCTTAGCATATTGAATTAATCTCATTAAATCAACAAGCTAAAATTCTCATTAAGCTTAAAGTCCAAAAACCATTTTGTACTTAAGCTTATTCCCAAATTATTCTAGTCAAACTAGAATGCACTAATTCTTCTAATCATCATGCTCTTTGTGTGTGACCCTATAGGCTCTCATAATGTTGGCAGTGGATCTAAACTCTTTTAGATACACAAGCAATGAGCGACATCTAGCAATACATCATTGCTACCCAAGTTACGAAATAAGTCAAGATCCGACTAACCTTTCTGTGACTACTATAATGTATGACCGTGTCCTTCTATCCTTGATATCAGATTGACTAATGAGGCATAGACCGTGTCATCCTCGATCAATCTATGTGTTTCTTCATCCTTGAGTAAACTAACTCAAACAAATGAGCTCAATATCTCATATTGACTCATTCGAGCATGGCCATACATTTTAGTAGTTCTACTCAATCAAGGGGCCCACAGATATCACTCCCGTCATATGGGAGGGATAGATCCCATCTACATCACTCACATCCCTCCGCATAATTTGTTATATACCCAGTAATCGCCTTTATGGTCCACCCTGTTACGGGTGACGTTTGACGATACCAAAGTACATAACTCCTTATGTAGGGAACTGTAGTGACTTCAGGTTTGAGGACTATTCATACCAATAGTCACATGAGAAAGTTTATGACACTCATATGATGATCCATGAAACTTTCTCATGGCGGGTCAGTTCAGTATATATTCTCTAATATATACCCATGTGTCAACTTGATATCATATATCCATGACTTGTGAGATCAAGTCATCAATTGACCTACATACTAGTCTTTATGTATTAATATTGCCCTTGCATATTAATACTTGACTAGGAACATTTAGGAAAGTGTTCTCTATAGCCTCTCATAATCAATTCTGCCAATTGATGTGCTGTAGATAAGAACCTACTTTTCTAGGGCATTATTATATTTAATTTAGCTAGCACAAGCAAGACGTAAATATAATAACCAATCCTTTGCCTTTATAGAATATGATACAAAATGTTCCCTATTCAACCATCACATGATTGGTTCTAGGGCTATAACTAACAAATCGAACCTATGCTTTGATTATGGCAAAGACACAAAGTTAAGCTTATATCGTTATCTCACGAGTTGAATCAAGTGTGAAGAAATGCTAAGCTAACGTTCAGCGACACCCGAAGGGAACCGTGGTGGTCGGACAATACCGGGAGGACTTCGGGGGGAGCCGAAGAAATCAGGTGGAGACCGAAAGCAAAGCTTCAAAGGTAAAGGTTGAGATAAGCTCGTGTGAGTGAGTGTAAGTAAGGTCGCGTCCTCTGTACGGGGACGTCCTTAGGCGACGATATGACTAAAACTTCCCATGGAAGGTCTAAGTTGAGATCGGACGATTGGTAGCCGTTGAAAACACTTATTTCAATGTCATTTTCGAGCTAACTCTTGATGTAGTCAAAAACCTTGGCCATCAGTTCATCCGGTCAGTTCAACCGGGCCAGTTCAATTGTTGTTTGAATTACAGCTTTGAGGAGAGTCAAAACTCATCCCTTCATTCAAGGGTGAGGTGGCTTTGACGATAGGATCTCCATCTTGAATATTGAGGGGGGGGTTCTAGGGCTACAAAAGAAGGGTCATTCCACTCATTTTTCATCATTGCAAAGCTCTCCAAGTGCTTCTGAAACACTTCGACACTCCAACGATCGTACGACGATGAAGCGTTGCCG
The DNA here is from genome assembly GCA_025175895.1 of Wurfbainia villosa. Lineage (NCBI taxonomy): Eukaryota > Viridiplantae > Streptophyta > Magnoliopsida > Zingiberales > Zingiberaceae > Wurfbainia > Wurfbainia villosa. The sequence continues at coordinate 25,236,780 of CM046000.1, read as the reverse complement.
AAACGACGATAACCCGAGCTCAAACTACCATCCCTTAAGTTGTCGGTAAAGGTTTTACTTTAAGTATATTTCAAACATTGTATTCTTTCTTTTTATCGGAGCTTTAATCATAATGAGGAGAGGGGGGGGGTGTCCCTCTACCTCGAGTTTTATCATTTTATTGTAACCGTTTACTCCTACCTCCAACGAGGAGGAGTATTTTAGTGATTTGCCCTCCGTAAATGGTCTAGGACCGTTAGGGCCTTGGATTAGCAGCCGAAAGGCTGTGAACTAGGTAAAATTGCATTTGTCTTGTTTTATTTTCCACTGCACTTTACTCTTCTTGCTTATCGAATCTACGAACGAACGAAAATGTTTTGTGTGTTATTCACCCCCCCCCCCTCCTCTAGTGCTCATATCGATCCAACACCTTGGACTATCATCCAGTTGGCTGTGAACCAAGTAAAAAATACTTGTTCTTTTGGTTTTCTCTTCTGTTTATTCCACTGCGATATCCAACACCTTACACGTCTTTCTCGATCCTACAAATACAACTTCCACGTCCAGAATTATAATAGATTGATCTAAAGAAAGTAATCCTTGGTCATTGGCCTCTTGAAGGGCTCCTTTGAATCCTCTCTGAAAATATTTTCCGTGTTTGGAGGCCATCTTGGTTAATAACTGAGTTTCTTGGACCATCCAATGTTCTATTTATGATTCCTACATTATAGAAAGTTCTCGTTGAAGTTGAGTGACACGACGAGTTTATTCATTGCAGACGTCTGCTACACTTTGAACATACTGGATGGAGATGGATAGTTTAAATTGTATTTCCTCAATATTGCTGTTGGCCCTGTGGTTGAGCTGTTGGGTTTACGGCACCGCGGCGTGTGTGTGTTCGATCATGTTTCGTAAACATGAACACAGCGGAAGCAATAAAAATAATAAATCTACATTTATTACAACACACACAACACACGCATGCATATTACAACAAGTGTAGACATAACCGTAAATTTAAAATTTGCAATAAAAGGAAATTTATCTACGTTATACCTTTCGTATGACGTGTAACGGGAACGGCATCAACCGGAACGATCCTCGCTAGAATCGTCTCTATCCGTATCCACGCCGAGTTCCTCGGGATGACTTCGCTAAGTCCACGAGCTTCGCCTTCGTGACACGGGTTACTAGCCTCGTTGAAGACGACGTGATCGAGAGATGATCACGATCCGAATCCAAATTCGATCCTAATACGAAGTTCTCAAAACTCGCTTCGAGAGGTATTCACAACCAATTGACGAATCCTTCGCCTCCACTCAGAGGATTACCGGAGATCAATCCCCGTAAGTTAGCCGCTGTCGGAGCTCTAACCGCCGCCCAAACGACGCCCGACGAGGAGAAGAAGCTGTCCAGAAAACTGGACAGCTTGGTGGAGGAGTAGGCGCCGCCAAACAAGGAAGCCAAGTGCTCACCTTTTCACCGAGGCCTAGGAAGATCACGAGGGTCGCCGAGGGTTCACCGGCTGAAGCTTGGATGCCGCAAGGAAGGAGCCAGCAAGAAGACAACAAGCTGGGCGGCAATGGAGGTTGGGCGACACAACTAGGTTGGGCAAGAACTCCAAGCTTAGGGTTTGGATTAGGCTTAATTATCCATTAAGCCCTTTTTATAGAGAACTAATTCTCTTAATGGTTAATGGATCATATCCATAAAGCCCGCTAACCCGCCTCCATTAAGATAAGTTAAAATAAACCAAACCATGATGGTTTATTTTAAGTTAAAACGAATCAACCAACTTTTGGTTCATTCGCTTAAAATAAACCAAACCCTTTGGTTTATTCTCATCCATTGGATTAGAACCAAACCATTTTGGTTTATCCATTATGTCTTCATAAGACTCGCCCATCCACGCTTCCATTGCGATCAAACAATTTCATGCTCGCTTTATGTTTGGTCCAACCAAACCTAGTTTCTCTCGGTCCGAGAATCCCATTCTCAAGCTCGTTTTAAATCCTTTGGATTACGCTCGTTGTGCGTGTGACCAAATAGGTTCTCGGTTTATGTTGGCCGTCTATAATTAACCATTAATTATAGAACCATCATGAGTGGCACCTAGTAGTACATCATGATCCCCAATTAACCGAAAAGATCAACGCTGATCCGTAACTATTTCAAACCCTTCAAGAGCTCGAATGATTCGTGCCCCATTCCCTTCACTCATCTTATACCCACTTGGTTCAGACATGGTCTATTGTGTCTCACTAGGCGACTCACGCCACACCTAGCCCAAGTATCATTTCCTCGCCCTACTGATTCTAGTTACTCCACATGTATCAAGAGTACCTTACTCTAAACATGTAATGCTTTGGCCAAAGACTTTAGTAACAATCCGACGAGAGGCCATGGGTATACATCTCCTCGCAAGGAGTGGTGAATCCTTTATAGGCTATTCAAACACCTTCGATCACTCGACTTATACCCAATCATCTGGGTCCACATCTCCTTAGAGATGTTTGCTTAAGATGTCAAAGCATAAGTCTCCATGATCAAGATGACTTGAATACCGCAAGTCAAAGGAACATCGCACTTAAGCCACAAGAAGAACTTCATTGACATATCTATATATGCAGAGAACCATATGAAGTCTTACTACTGGTCACTCCAATGAACTAGTTACCATAACTAGCATCCACGATTAACTCCGACATCACTATGTCTCCACCAAAGGAGAATCACCGCTTGATACACCAAAGGAGTATACCTCGTGGTAGTCTCGGTAATCGATGGTGTCCAAATCCATCAATTCATCGATTAGGATAATTCCGATACATCACAATTACACATGTAGAGATACTCACTAGTTGTGATCCAATCACAAATTCTCTCATGCCGTGAATCGATCGTGGACATTCAAGAAATGAGTTTAAGATCCAATCAAATACATAAAACATGTATACTCAAATAGTGAATCTTCATTTATCATATAAATGGTTCATACATAAGGCGATTGCCTTAGGACATCTCTCATATATTACTAACAGACTCCCACTTGCCTAATGCCAATCGCTACGTATCCAATACCATAAGCTTCTAACATGACCTCAAACTTATTTGAGGTAATGCCTTAGTCAAGGATCCGCTAAGTTCCTTTCAAAGGGGAATTTTCTCGATTTGTATTTCGCTCCTACCGATGATCTCTCCGATAAGATGATAGCGGCACATGTTTGGATCTGATGAGACCTTGGCTCTTTCTAATTGCTCCATTGTTGTCGCAGAGACCAAAGATTGCTTCAACAATGGCCGAATCACACCAAGTTCATGAACGAACTTTTGATCCAAACCGCTCTTTGCTACTCAAGCCGCAATGTATTCTCGCCTGGGTAGAATCCGCTACGCCTCTTGTTTGGAACTTTTCCAACTCATCGCGCTTCCATTCAAGGTGAACACGATCCGCATCGAGACCTAGAATCATCCTTGTCCGCCTCGAAGATGGCATCCGATACCCAGATCACCATGTCCCTTCTCCATATATTAGGAACACATCCTTAGTTCTTCTCAAGTACTTAAGGATCGCCTTAATACCGCCCAATGATCCATTCCTCGATCGATCGTATCTGCCGTGACACTCAGAGCATACGATACATCGGGCCTCGTACATAACATAGCATACATGATAGATCCTATCATGATGCATAGGAATCTTACTCATGCAAATCCTCTCGCCTTCTGCGGCGCGACACATAGACTTCGAAAGGTTTACCCCATGCCCGATGGGTAGGAAACCTTTCTTGGATTCCGACATGCTAAACCTCTTTAGCACTCGCCTATATATGTAGATCGTGAAAGACCAAGCAACCGCTTCGATCTATCTCTATAGATCTTAATCCCGAGGATGTAGGTTGCTTCTCCCGTGTCTTTCATGGAGAATGTCTTGGATAACCAAACCTTCAATCGATCAGTAAGATTGAAAACATCGCTTTCCTATAAGTAGTATGTCATCGACATACAATACTAGGAATACAATCGCACTCCCACTAACCTTCTTGTACACACAAGGTTCGCGGATTTTGTGAGAAATCAAACTTTTGATTGTCTCATCAAAACGGATATTCTAGCTCTCGGATGCTTGCTTCAATCCATAAATGGACCCGCAATTTGCATACCTTGGTTTTATCAACCGATGTGAAACCCTCAGGCTGTATCATATACACGTCCTCGAGCAGGTTTCCATTAAGGAAAGCTGTTTTTCACATCCATCTGTCATATCTCATAATCATAATGAGCCGCTCTGGCCAGGAGCATCCGAATGGATTTAAGCATAGCTACAGGCGAATAGGTTTCGTCATAATCAACACCTTGCTTTTGACGATATCCTTTCGCCACCAATCTAGCCTTATAGGTAATCACATTACCATCCATGTCGGTTTTCTTCTTGAAAACCCACTTGCACCCTATAGGCTTTATCCCTTCAGTGGGTCAACCAAAATTTCAAACTTTGGTTTTCATACATGGAATCCATTCACTTCATGGCACCAAGCCACTTATCCCTTTACGAACTTATCGGCCACTTCTTCATAAGCTGGTAGGCTCCTCATCATCAATGAGTAACACGTCGTTCGATTCACTTACGAAATCCATATCTCTCGGGAATATTGCGTGTTCTACGGATCTCTGAAGATGTGGTGTTACAATATCGGTAGATTGCTCATCACTATGAGTTGTCGGCTGTTGTGCTTCACCAGGTATCTCATTAATGTCTATTTGAGTCTCTCGAGCCTCCTCAAGCTCGACGACACTCCCACTGTTTTCTTGCAAGAGAAACTCTTTCTCTAGAAACACAGCATGCCTTGAAACAAACACCTTTTGTTCCAGGATGATAGAATTAGTAACCCTTGTTTCCTTAGGGTATCCAATAAATAGACATTTATCAGACTTAGCATCCAATTTTTCTGATACTGTCCGCTTCACATAAGAAGGACAACCCCATATCTTCAAGTAAGATACATGAGGTTTCTTACTATTCCATATCTCATATGGAGTAGTTGAGACTACCTTGGTAGGCATTCTGTTTAACAAGTAAACAGTTGTCTGATGTGCATAACCCCCAAAGGACTTAGGAAGAGTTGCATGATTCATCATTGACGACCATGTCCAACAAGGTCGATTCGCCTCTCGGATACACCATTATCTTTGTGGTGTATAGGCGGAGTCCATTGAGACAATATACCATTGTCTCTTAGATAATCAGAAACTCTTGACTTAAGTATTCACCACCTCGATCCGTCGAAGTATTTTAATACTCTTGTCATGTTGTTTCTCTACTTCATTTAATTCTTTGAACCTTTCAAAGGCTTGGACTTGTGTTTCATCAAGAACACATACCCAAGCGTAGTGATCATCGGTGAAGGTAATGAAGTAGCTATAGCCTCCTAATGCTTGAGTTGACATAGGTCCACATACATCGGTATGTATTAGACCTAGTAACTCTCCCACTCGTTCACCTTTTCCGGTAAAGGTAACTTAGTCATCTTGCCTTTTAAGCATGATTCGCATGTATCGTATGAATCAATTCAAGCGATTCGAATTCCACATCGGTGTAATTCGGACATGCGTTTCTTGCTTATATGGCCAAAACGACAATGCCACATATAGGAGTCTATTTGATTATCCTTTCGAGCAGCGTGTTGCTCGCCCGATATTGAAAATGTCCTTTGGATCGTCAGCGTATAAATGCCATTACTCAAGGTTCCAGTTCCATAAAGAACTCCATTCAAAGTTATGTAACAACAATTGTTACTAAAAGTCAAATGGTACCGATTTCTATTTAAACAAGAAATAGAAATGATGTTCTTTATCAACGAAGGAACATAAAAGAAATTGTCCAGTTCTAAGACAAGTCCTGTAGGGAGTTTCAACAAATGCGTTCAATGGCGTCGGCAACCTTTGCTCCATTCCCAACACGCAAATTTGACTCTCCCTTGACGAGCCTTCTTCTATTCCTTAGCCCATGTATGTCATTACATATATGTGAGCCACACCCAGTATTCAATACCCAAATGTTTGAGGAAATAGAATGACAATCAATAACGAAGATATCTGAAGAAGATGGGGCATCCGATGCCTTATTCTTCTTCACGGACTCAAGATAAATCTTGCACTTTCTTTGCAAATGGCTCTCCTTGCCATAATGATGGCAAGTTTCCTTTTGTGCTAGTTCTACCTTCTTAGCCCTTCTCTTCTTTCCCTTCTGTTGTTCCTTTGACTTCCTCTTAGAACCTTTCTTCGAGGAATCAACTAACAGCACCGTCCCCTGCTCATGCTTCTCAGAAGACTCCACAGTCTTGGCATATTGGCGATACCACGCAGATGAACCTTCTAACATCTCGAGGTGAAGAGGAGCTTTGAGACTTGAACCTTTGAATCTCACTTGCTCATCAACCAACTCACAAAGATGAAGGACTACGATATGAGCATCCATATGCTCATGCTGCTTTCGTAGCTTGGGTTCCATCGCGGCTAGCATGATGCAACTCATTTGTTCAGAATCACTCACATGTTTCTGATAGGCCAACAATTGGTCCAGAGTTGCATCGTCACTAGGACGGGCAGGAAGAGGCGCTTCGAGGACATTTGCAAGCTTTTCAACCTTGAGAACAATTCTCAAGCTTCTAAGCCAGTCCAGGAAGTTAGGCCCAGTCAGTTTGTTCGAATCCAAAATAGTGCGCAAATTCAAAGACGTCATGATCAATTTATTGACCTAGAAATACAAAACGAGCATATATGAGAAAATGATTTTAAAATGCATCAATATACATTTATAAATCCCATTCATTTTTCGAATTTCAAAAAACCCAAAATCACTTCGGGAGATCGTAGGTCCTTCTCCGAATGGGCTGATATCCATCATAGTTATGAACAACCTTGGAGAGAGTCCAACAAGCCATTCATAACTACGACGGTAGGTATCAACTATACCGATTGCATATCACGCATATGCAACTATCACAATGTGCTATCAACTAATTGAATGTTCACACATACATCGGGTTGTTAACACATTAACAAGTATGCATCATATGCATAGCACCCAACTTCACCTCCCTTTACATCGACCTTGGAGAGAGTCCAACAAGCCGAGGCGCGAGGTTAAAGCCAACCCATTAATCGAATAGTTTAATATGGTTAGAGCGCATTCAACCAATTAGCCCAGCTTGAGAGAGTCCAACAACCAAAGCTAACGATTGACCTCTGACTTTTACCATATTAGTATTAAACTATTCCATGGTTTGAACATGTTCGTTCGAGCCGGGCTTGGAGAGAGTCCAACAACCCAAACAAGAAACGGAACTCTGGTTCTAACCATATTAATGGAAGGTGTAGGCTTTAATATTGTTTAAGGGTTTTATGTCTCATCCTCTTTGCATGCAAATAACTATTATCTACATGGCATGACATACATGGCATACATCTACATCTACATGTCACGACACGCATGGCATAATGTTATGCATCTAATGCAATTACATGGCATACAATTATGTCATGTATATAATTTCATATGTCATAACTATTTATGGAAATAAAATATGTTTAAGATTTGATTCTCCAAATCAAATCATAATTAAATTAGGAAACAAATTTCCAAATCTAATCACATATTTTATTCATGGAATTATTTGATTAAGGAAAATCTATTTAGGAAACCAATTTCCTAAATCATTAAAACTACTTATAGAAATAAAATATTTTAAGATTTGATTTCCCAAATCAAATCATGATTAAATTAGGAAACAAATTTCCAGAATCTAATCAAATATTTTATTTATGGAAAATATCAATTTCCATAAATACTTCCAACTTTCCAAAAGTGGAAGATTTCCATAAATACTTCTAGACTTTCCAAAATTGAAAAATTCCATAAATACTTCTAAATTTCCAAAATTAGAAAATTTCCAGAAATACATTATGACTATCGCAAAACCATTTTTACGATTATGTCGAAACACAACCTGGGCTCTGATACCACTGTTGGGTTTACGGCATCGCGGCATGTGTGTGTTCGATCATGTTTCGTAAACATGAACACAGCGGAAGCAATAAAAATAATAAATCTACATTTATTACAACACACACAACACACGCATGCATATTACAACAAGTGTAGACATAACCGTAAATTTAAATTTGCAATAAAAGGAAATTTATCTACGTTATACCTTTCGTATGACGTGTAGCGGGAACGGCATCAACCGGAACAATCCTCGCTAGAATCGTCTCTATCCGTATCCACGCCAAGTTCCTCGGGATGACTTCGCTAAGCCACGAGCTTCGTCTTCGTACGGGTTACTAGCCTCGTGTTGAAGATGACGTGATCGAGAGATGATCATGATCCGAATCCAAATTCGGATCCTAATACGAGTTCTCAAAACTCGCTTTTCCGGAGAGGTATTCGTCAACCAATTGACGAATCCTTCGTCCTCCACCTCAGAGGATTACCGGAGATCGAATCTCCGGTAAGTTAGCTGCTGTCGGAGCTCTAACCGCCGTCCAAACGACGCTCCGACGAGAGGAGAAGAAGCTGTCCAGAAAACTGGACAGCTTGGTGGAGGAGTAGGCGCCGGCCAAAACAAGGAAGCCAAGTGCTCACCTTTTCACCGAGGCCTAGGAAGATCACCGGAGGGTCGCCGGAGGGTTCACCGGCCGAAGCTTGACGCCGCAAGGAGCTAGACTGGCAAAGACAACAAGTGGTGGCAATGGAGGTTGGGCGGCACAACTAGGTTGGGCGGCAACTCCAAGCTAGGGTTTGGATTAGGGCTTAATTATCCATTAAGCCCTCTTTTATAGAGAACTAATTCTCTTAATGGTTATTGGATCATAACCATTAGGCCCGTTAACCCGCTCCATTAAGATAAGTTAAAATAAACCAAACCATGATGGTTTATTTTAAGTTAAAACGAACCGAACCAACTTTTGGTTCATTCGTTTAAAATAAACCAAACCCTTTGGTTTATTCTCCTCCATTGGATTAGAACCAAACCATTTTGGTTTATCCATTACGTCTTCATAAGACTCGGCCCATCCACGCTTCCATTGCGACTGAAACGATTTCATGCTCGCTTTATGTTTGGTCCAACCAAACCTAGTTTCTCTCGGTCTGAGAATCCCATTCTCAAGCTCGTTTTAAATCCTTTGGATTACGCTCGTTGTGCGTGTGACCAAATAGGTTCTCGGTTTATGTTGGTCGTCTATAATTAACCATTAATTATAGAACGATCATGAGTGGCACCTAGTAGTACATCATGATCCCCAATTAACCGAAAAGATCAACGGTTGATCCAGAACTATTTCTGAAACCCTTCAGTAGCTCGAATGATTCGTGCCCCATTCCCTTCACTCATCTTATACCCACTTGGTTCAGGACATGGTCTATTGTGTCAGTCCCCACTAGGCTGACTACGTCACACCTAGCCCAAGTATCATTTCCTCGTCCTACGAATTCTAGTTACTCCACATGTATCGAAGAGTACCTTACTCTAAACATGTAATGCTTTGGCCAAAGACTTTAGTAACAATCCGACGAGAGGCCATGGGTATACATCTCCTCGCAAGGAGTGGTGAATCCTTTATAGGCTATTCAAACACCTTCGATCACTCGACTTATACCCAATCATCCGGGTCCACATCTCCTTAGAGATGTTTGCTTAAGATGTCAAAGCATAAGTCTCCATGATCAAGATGACTTGAATACCGCAAGTCAAAGGAACATCGCACTTAAGCCACAGTAAGAACTTCATTGACATATCTATATATGCAGAGAACCATATGAAGTCTTACAACTGGTCACTCCAATGAACTAGTTACCATAACTAGCATCCACGATTAACTCCGGACATCACTATGTCTCCAGCCAGTGAGAATCAGCTGCTTGGATACACCAAAGAGTATACCTCGTGCAAGTCTCGACCGAATTGATGGTGTCCAAATCCATCAATTCATCGACTAGGGATAATTCCGATACATCACAATTACACATGTAGAGATACTCACTAGTTGTGATCCAATCACAAATTCTCTCATGCTGTGAATCGTATCATGGACATTCAGTAAATGAGTTTAAGATCCAATCAAATACATAAAACATGTATACTCAAATAGTGAATCTTCATTTATCATATAAATGGTTCATACATAAGGCGATTGCCTTAGGACATCTCTCATATATTACTAACATGAGCTACTTGTATGGATTTTGGAGGTCGTCTAGAGGTTGAAAGTAATGGCCAAATAAGAAGTGCCAATCTCTTTCTCTGTGTATCAATTTTTGGGTTTTGCCGTCAGTCATAGACATTTCTTATTGAAGAGCTTCTAGTTGTTGATTGCGGAGTTGTACTCTTTCTCGAAGTGAATGAATCTCTGTATCTTTGCAGGCACTCCTCCATTCAGCCTCACATAGTTTATGTCTATGTTGGATAGAGTTGGCTGCTATTTCTGATAATAGTTGGCCTCTTTTTGTGGTAAAGGTCTATATTTGGGCTTGAAATGCTTATTGTTATTGGAGGAAGTCTTCTTCTTTTTTGGCCCATTCATCTGAGTCAAAAGGGCTAGTTTGGGTACCCTTTGAAGAGGAAGGATCTGTTGGAGGGATGTCAACTTATAATGTGTCTCTAGGTGGAGATGGAGGTTGAAGAGTTTGAGTATGAGACCCTGTTAACCATTCTTGGAGATGGTGTAGTTTGGAAGTGTTCTGTAAGAAGATGGTAAACAGTAATGTTAGAAATATATTGGTGAAGTTGCATGAATCAGTAAAGAAAAAGAAAGCTTACTAGTGTTAGATCCTGATGAAGTTCTTGGAGAAGTTGGTATATATCAGAATTGGTAATATGAGGTACGGTAGGCGTGTTAGTGTTTGATGGGGATAAGGGAAGTGTTGGGAGTATGAGGAATACAATCAAAATCCCACATTGGTAAGACATGAAAAAGATCATGTGCCTATAAGATAAAAAGATATCTCCATTGGTATAAGACCTTTTGGGTAAAGCCCAAAAACAAAACCATCAAGGCTTAGGCCCAAAGTGGACAATATCATGCCATTGTACATATATGTGAATCTTATAGGCACTAACAATTGGTATTAGAGTCATGGTCCATGTCAAGCCATGAACCTCGAATGAAGGAAGTCGAGCTCCCATGTCTGGATCAAGAGAACAAGACACCAAGCAAGAAGTCCAGTTGGGTCGAGAGGATCGAACAACTGTCAGAAAGTTCAGCTGGGTCAGGAGGACCACACAGTTGGTAGGAAGTCCTGGTGGGTTAAGGATCGGACATCAAGCAGAGGAAGTCCTTCAAGGATGGATAGGCTTGAGGAGGGCTCAATATGGTCCTTCGTTTGAGGGGGGATTGTTGGGAGTATGGGGAATACAATTAAAGTCCCACATTAGTAAGACATGGAAAAGATCATGTGCTTATAAGATAAAAAAATATCTCCATTGGTATGGGACCTTTTGGGTAAAGCTCAAAAATAAAACCATGAGAGCTTAGGCCCAAAGTGGACAATATTATGCCATTGTGGAGATATGTGAATCTTATAGGCACTAACAGGAAGTATGTTGGGTGAATCATGACTTGGTGGGGATAGGGGAAGTGCATTGGGAGAGGTTGGAGGATTAGCTGGGTATGTGTTTGGTATGGCTTGTATCAGTAAATCAAGGGGGGATGAGGCTATGTTATCAAGAATTATGAGGCTAGGAGGAGGAGATGAATGTTGATGTTTGATGGGGAGAAGGGAAGATAGGGGAAGGTTATATGTAGAGGAAGCTGGGAAGGGGAGGAGGTAAGATCAATAGGAATATCACGGGGTCGGGGAAGGAAGTAGGTGCTTCTATAAGATGCGTTAAAACAAGAGGGGGTGGAATTGTTGAGGAACCAGGTTGGATATAAACAAGGTCAATAAGGGTAATGGAGAAAGGGAGTTTTCCTGGTTCTTCAATTGTTAGTATGGGAATGACAAGAAGTTCCAAAGGAACTTGTAGAAAGACATAAATTGAGTAAATATAAGTAAGATTAAGAGTATGCAGTAAGGGTGGAAATAGTTACTGATGATGAGGAGGTAGGCCGTTTGGTAGGTGAGGAGGTAGTTGTTTAGAGAGCTTTTCGTTTCTTCTTCTTTTTTGCTAGGGTTATGGCGATAGCTACATGCATCATTTCTTCTAAAAAATATACAAAACAGTGTGTTAGTAAATGATGAGGAATAATCATGTAATAAGTAGGGAAGTTATACCTATAAGATGAGCTTCGATAGAAGGAATAGGGGATAACCCATAGTAGGAGATGAAGGGAGTGGGGGGAATGTTTAGGAGTCGGAACACAATTAGGGTTCCCGCGAGGATTCGAATGGAGTTGGAAGTTAATTGATTGATAGGTAGGCCGAAGAATGCCAGTATGTCGAAGAAGGGTTTGGAGACAGGAAGGTGAAGGCCTCCTTCGAGCTAACCTGTGAAGAGGGTGCTAGTACCGGGAGGAGGATGGTGAGGTCATTGATGGGGAGCAAGGATGATGGCAGAGAAGCCCTCGGGGATGTATTTAAGTTCGTATTGGAAAAAAGAATGGTCTGAGGTTAGCCAGCTGGGGGTGTCTGTCACTCCCCGAGAGTATGCCGAGCCCGAAATCGGATAGCATATCCCCTGTACGTGATACAATTCTCTGTTGATACAAAGTCTTTCAACCACAACCACACAACATAATGAAATGACACTACCAAACAATACAACCACAAAGACACAAAGATGCGCACCGGTGCGACTCTAACACACTAAACAAAATAGCATCAAAACCAACATCCAAACTAAAAGCATCATAAAAGCCTAATACAACACTTCACATACTTAACTATAATCCAAAAACAACAGTGGAACAAATATGAATTAAACTCCAAATGCTCGGTGTGAAATGAGATCAGCTGGCGGAGCTCCAAGCATCCTAGGAATCTTCCACCTGTTACCTGGGCGACAGGAAAACCCAAGGTCTGTGGTGGTGAGTAAAAACTCAGTGGTAAAGAATAAATAGTGCATGAACTAAATAAATGTAAGGAGATCAACAGATATACAATCTAAAGGTACATTAGGTATACACCAGTATAATATATATATACATGCATATACCAACTAAACAACTGAATAACGTAAGGTGCTGACATACCTGAAAGTCTGCTACGCTTCACTCATCCAACCTGAGCATATATCCACAATATACAACATAAAGAGTAATACTAACTCTATAATGAACAACTGCCTTACTAACATTCCATAATGAATACAAATAATAAATCTGGTCTAACTCATACTACATCCTGATACAGGTCAAAGGTATCCCATAGTCCGACCAACTCATACACAGGTATCCCACAGACAACCATATAGAAAATGCAAGTAGCATGTATGATGATGTACAAACAAATGCAACAAGCATAGTACAAACAAATGCAACATCACAACAAGCATATATATAGACTGCATCTATATACATACTAATCACAACCATATATATATATATATATATATATATGCAAAATGCCATAGCAACACGGTAATGCATGGTCATGCATGCTCACCCCACTCACTACCACGACCCCAGTGTGGCCTAGGTGGCTCGACATGACAACTGACCCAACTCAACACCAACCACTACTCTCGAGTGGCCTAGTGGACAGTATGAATAAGTAGCATATAAGTGTAAAGAGCTAGCTATACAATGGGGGTCTCTATTGTTGGCCACTCCGACAATCACTATCCATGAGTGGTCGAGTGTCACACACACAGGACAACTGTATGCAACTCCAACTATCACCATCTATAGTGGTCGAGTGTGACACAACAAATTCTCTGCCCTCACACCAGCTACTTCTACCACGAGTAACAGTAGAGGTAGGATGATTGACGACTCTCTTGACCATAAGAGAGACCAAGTCGCCAGCATGCATGTAAATGGCATGAATGCATACACACATACATACATCCACCACATACTCTCTATCCTATAGAGAGTCATACTCAACTGATTAATACACTCTCTTTCTCACAGAGAGTCATACTCAACTGATCAGTCAACCATGCTAGGACCACCAGTCCATAGCAACCCACTATCAACAATCTACCAAACACATATCCATGATCCATATTAGACATACAACGTAAAGGGATATAATACGATAATCCACTACACATACTAACAACAACCCACTTATCTATGCACCGATGGCCAGGTCCACCATAGATGCACCACGTAAATGTGTCTGATACAACAATCAACCCCACCATCAAAATCATCACCTAACCCCAAATGTAGCACGATGAATAAAGCTGAACCCACAACTGTGCCCTAGTAATATGCACTTAAATGAACCTCTACAGGTCAACTTACAATAGAGTCTATAATCTATAATAGTGATGAACGAATTGTAAGATAATAACAACGCATCTCAAAGTACAAAGGCTAAGTAACAAGCACATGATTAAATAAGAGGGAAGTCAAGGTAAAGGTATCGTCAACATAAATATCATGCACAAAATACATCAACTACCTGACTAGGGTAGGAAATTACCCACCTGATATGAAGATCGTACTGATTGCCTTAGCATACGTAAGTCTATCTCAAATCAAAGTCCTAGTCTGATACAATCACCACCAATTCCTTAATCTGTTTAAACAAATCTGATCCGCCTCAATCAATCAGACTGAAAAACAAATCCTTATTTCAATAATCCAGAATAACTTGAAATCACAATATATGAATAGAGCTAACCAACACGATCTAATGTCATAATAACATCTTACATCAATCTTAACCCATAAGTTAACCATTCATTAAGCTACACATTATTCGCTTAATTGGACTTATCATTCTCATAATTACATATATACTGTAGTCAATCTCAATCTCCATATAAACTAACTGTGAATCTAATTTGAAATCATAATACTCAGATTCAATCTTACATAGTCTCATTTTAGTCATCCACAATGGATCTGTAATAAGGCCTATTGATAAGTGGGATCAACCCTAACCAGATCACCTTTCTTCCCTAACAATCACAGAGTATCATAGCTAAGTTACCAACGAATTGAATGAACAACCCCAACCTTTCTCAAATCGTCTTCATCACCTACCATTTACCACAATCTTATCTAATTCTTCCTCATTAAATCCACAATTAAGAAACATAATGATGGCTAAGGGAATACCCGTAGATAAGAAGCAAATCACAGAATCAGCTGCACATCCATTGTTTGCAGAGAGGAAGAAAATGATCAGATCATTAATGCCCATTTACTCTTGCCCGCTCACTCCAAAATCCCCTTGGTCGAGCTCCTCCCTGTCTTGGCAATAGACGTTGCAGCAATGGTCGATAGCAGCTATGACTCGTAAGCAGGAAAGGAAGATGCTGGTGAGGAGGAAAGGGAAGAGTGACGGCGATAACTCTATCGATCATGGCGAAGAGCTAGGCAAGGAGCAAGCTATCCGGCCTTGGAGCGGCGATGACCAAGGGTGGTGGTCGCTGGCTGCGTGTAAAGGGACGACGACCACTAGTCCTGTGCATGCGACGAGCAAGGGCGACGGGACGTGAGGTGGTCTGCTCAGGGGTCGTGAGCGACCGTGGATGGTCGTGGGGCGACAGTGAGGTGAGGAGGGTGGCGTGCAAAAAATTGAGAGGGAGGAGAAGAGAAGAGGCGGCGATGATAGGAGAGGAAATCGCAGGATCGTGAAAAGAGGGAAAATCTCGGCGGAAGAAGAAGGAAGCGCCGATTGGGGAAAAGAATAGGGAAAATAAAAACCCTAGCTTAGTTATTTAAACTTAGGCTTATTAAACCCATTAATTTCTCCTTAGTTAATAATTTAAACAGTCTTTATCAAGGCCTATTAATTTTATCCCCATGAAAGATCATAAAACTTCCGTTTAAATCCAGAAAAATTTCTAAAACTTCCTAGAAAATTATATAAGATAATTTCTTAATTAACAAGGGGTATTTTATTCTCGATATCTTATAGTGTCTTCGTACCAAGGAAGGTCATCCGAGGAAGAAGCCATGGAGAGCTTGAGGGGGAGTTATAGAAGTTGCAAAGAGGGATCGGGGAGGAAGACGAGGTTAGGGTTAAGAGAAAAAGCAGGGTTCGGGTTGTTTTTAAGTATGGTAGGAAAAAAGAAAAAAGTGAGAAAATATTATTAGAAGAATTTTGAAAGATAAGTACTAGATTTTTGAGGTTTTGTGTTGGTTTAATACTAAAAGGGATGGTTTGGAGTATATAGTAGACTTCATACAACTTCGCTTTTTAGTCTAATGTGGAAGGGGGAGTCAGAGGGATGGTGAGTAGGGTCATGAAGGTAGTTGGAGGAAGGAAGAGGGTCTTTTCTTAGGGTGTGTCTTTTGCAGAAATTAAGTGACTTTTTTTAAAGCTCTATGCCTAATATAACATCATAAGGGATAAGTAATTATACTCCTTTTGCGGAACTATAATAGTCTTCTATAGTGGCTAAGTAAAATTTTTTCAAGGCTCTATGTCTAATATAACATCTTAAGGGCTAGGTAATTACACTCTCTCTGTGGGATTATAACAATCCTCTATAGTAACTAAGTAAAATTTTTTGGAGCTTAACGCCTAATGTGACAGCCTAAAGGCTAAAATAAATTATTCAAGCTCTGCGCCTAATGACATGATGATTGTATAAAGCATAGCATGACAAGGTATGGTGGTTGTTTTTGAGTTCAGTGAAGAATTTTTAATAGACACTTGCAAAACTTCATTCGACTTTGCTCTTTGGTTTTACAAAAGAGGGGAAACTTATGATGGGTTTGGAGGTTTTTGGGTCTATGTTTGAGGAATGATGTGGCAGAAGTATGATGTGCTTGAGTGCAGTGGTGTATTCTTTATGGATACTTATAAAACTTCATTCGACTTCGCTCTTCAATTTTACTAAAGAGGGGGAACTTATAATGGGTTCGAGATTTTTGGCTAGGGTATTTCAGTAATTGTTAGAGGTAATGCATCAGAATATCATATGCTTTTTATGAGAATAGAAGGGTTGAGTATTATTGTGGGTTCAGAGTTATGGTATGATTTGTGTCGAAGCAAGTTGCTTGTTTCCCGAGTAGCTTATGTATTTCCCGAGAAACATATGAGTTCTCTGACCAGCATGTGTATTTCCCAAGCTCAGTAGGGATGGGAAGTTGATCTAGAGCTCCATTTTGTGAAGTGTTAGTATTGAGTAGTATGTGCATTTTCCGAGCAGCATATGTGTTTACCGACTAGCATGAGTATTTCCCGAGCTCAGTAGGGATCAACAACATAGTTGATCCAGAGTTCTATTTTGTGAAGTGTTAGTAATGAGTAGTATGTGTATTTCCTGAGCAGTATATGTGTTTCTCGACCAACATGTGTATTTCTCAAGCTCAGTAGGGATGGACTGTGTAGTTGATCCAGAGCTCCGTTTTGTGAAGTATTAGTAATGAGTAGTATGTGCATTTCTCGAGCAGGATATGTGTTTCTCGACCAGCATGTGTACTTCCCGAGCTCAATAGGGATGGACAGTGTAGTTGATCCAGAGCTCTATTTTATGAAGTGTTAATGAGCAGTATGTGTATTTTCCGAGCAGCATATGTATTTCCCAACTAGCATGTGTATTTTCTGAGTTCAGTAGGGATGGGCAGTATAGATGATCCAGAGCTCCATATTGTGAAGTGTTAGTAATGAATAGTATGTGTATTTTCTGAGCAATATATGTGTTTCTCGATCATCATGTGTATTTTCCGAGCTCAGTAGAGATGGGTAGTGTAGTTGATCCAGAGCTCCGTTTTGTGAAGTGTTAGTATTGAGCAGTGTGTGTATTTCCCGAGCAACCTATGCATTTTTCGACTAGTATGTATATTTCCCTAGCTTAGTAGGGATAGGTAGTGTAGTTGATCCAGAGCTCCGTTTTGTGAAGTGTTAGTAATGAGCAGTATGTGTATTTCCTAAGTAGCATATTTGTTTCTCGACCAACATGTGTATTTTTCGAGCTCAGTAGAGATGGACAGTGTAGTTGATCCAGAGCTCCATTTTGTGAAGTGTTAGTATTGAGTTATATGTGTATTTCTTGACCAGTATGTATATTTTCTGAGTTTAGTAGGGATGGGGCAATGTATTTGATCCAGAGCTTCGTTTTGTGAAGTATTAGTAATGAGCAACCTATGCATTTCCCTACTAGCATGTGTATTTCCTGAGCACCTTATTTGTTTTCTGAGTTTTACGAAGGTTTCCTGAATTTGGTAAATATGAATAATATGGATATTCCGAAGTACAATAAGATGAAATGTCAGGGGATCTTGTGAATAAGACATATTATTATTATTATTTATTGAAAATTTGTGTATGGTTGGTTTTTTAGGTACTTGATAAGGAAGAAGGAGGGACATATGGAGAACATGGAAGAAGCTATTTTGAAAGGAAGTGAAAAAAAATAGTTACATCTCAACGGGCTGATAGGGGTATTAAAGTAAATTCATCTTAGAATAAGGCGGTGAAAATTTCTTATAAAAGGAGCAGAGATGGGAGGAAGAGGGGGATGGTTCTTTCTTCTCTATTCGATACACAATGATTTCTTCTTATTTCTTCTTCATTCTTCTCTTCCGATTCTGACTTGAGCGTCGGAGGGGCCATGTCGGTAACGTCGGCCCATCTCTAACGATTCTCTTTGAGTGACAAATCTAGCATTGGGTCCGGAGGTTCCAGGTTTTGGCGGGAGCCCTTGAGAAAGAAAAAAAGGATCTGAGTGAACCGAAGAAGATGACACTATCAATTTGTATCAATGAACAAGGGTTAATCCTCGCTGTTAGATGGAAATACCAATTGGGGTATTTTGTCCTCTACCACACTAGTCAATAGTACTATAGCTAAAGACTATCTGTGATTTATCTGTGGGATCGACGAGAGGGGGTCCTCGGGGTGTGGGTTAACACTTTTATGCATCAGTTTATTTATTAAGGCAAAATGATTATGGACTTTATTAAATATTTGGGATGATTTCGACTGTAGAATGAAATTATATTGCAATTTTTTATAAATTAATATTCGCAAGATTGCACTGCTCAATGTTTTTTTATTAAGGATCTAATTATTTGAAAGGATTTATAAAAATATATATAAATAATGAACGTGTAATTTTATAGTCTTTTCATTCAAATAATGGAACTTGGGAGAAAATTTATTCTCTTGATAGAAGAGTAGGGCTCTAACTGAGCTTGAGTTTGTTCCTGTGATCTATGTGAGTCTCTTCTTTTTTAATAGGAAATTGAATAGCAAACATCTGTTTTCTTGCTGTCTTTCACCGATTTCCAAGGCAGTATCATTTGTTGTGATGACAAATTCCTTTACCATGTGTATTATGGGATCCGAGAGAACGAAGGCTATTAATTATATATGAGAGGTGTCCTAAGGCAATCGCCTTATGATTGTACCATTTAATTGATAAATGAAGATTCATTATTTGAGTATATATGTTTTCATGTATTTGATTGGATCTTAAACTCATTTACTAAATATTCACAATACGATTCACAACATTAGAGAATTTACGATTGGATAACAACTAGTGAGTATTTCTACATGTGTAATTATGATGTATTGGAATTATCCCTAGTCGATGAATTGATGGATTCGGATGCCAACGATTCTGTTGAGACTAGCACGAGTCATACTCTTTGGTTTATCCAAGTAGTTGTTTCTCACTAGATGAAGACATTGGGATGTCCGGAGTTGAACTTGGATGCTAATTATGGCAACTAGTTCATCAGAGTGACTAGCTGTAAGACTTCATATGGTTCTCTGCATATATAGATATGTCAATGAAGTTCTTATTCCAGCTTAAGTCCGATGTTCCTTTGACTTGCGGTATTCAAGTAATCTTGGTAATGAAGACTTATGCTTTGACATCTTAAGCAAGCATCTCCGAGAAGATGTGGACCCGGGATGATTGGGTATAAGTCGAAGTGCCCGAAAGTGTTTGAATAGCCTACAGAGGATTCATCACTCCTTGCGAGGAGATGTATACCCTATGGCCTCTCGTTGGATTGTTACTAAAGTTTTTGGCCAAAGCATTATATGTTTAGAGCATGATACTCTTTGATACATGTGCAGTAACTAGAATCTGTAGGACGAGGAAGTAATACTTGGGCTAGGTGTGACGCAGCCTAATGGGAACTGACACAATGGACCATATCCTTAACCAAGTGGGTATAAGATGAGTGAAGGGAACGGGGTACATTTCACTGTAGCTGCTGAAGGGTTTCAGAAGCATTCTAGGATCAACCGTTGATTTTTCGATTAATTAGTGATCATGATGTACTACTAGGTGCCACTCATGATCGTTCTATAATTAATGGTTAATTATAGACGACAAACATAAATTGGGAACCTATTTGGTCACACACACTATGAGTGTTATCCGAAGGATTTAAAACGAGCTTGAAAATTGGATTCTCAGATCGAGAGAGACATGGTTTGATTGGACCAAACGAAGAGTGAGCTTGAAATTATTTCAGTCGCATCAGAAGCAATGAATGGGCCAAGTCTTATGAAGACTTGATGGATGAACCAAATCGGTTTGGTTCTAATCCAATGGTGGAAAATAAACCAAAGGGGTTTGGTTTGTTTTAAACCAATGAACTGAAATTGGTTCGGTTCATTTTAACTTAAAATAAACCAACGCAGTTTGGTTTATTTTAACTTAAGTTAATGGAACAGGTTAACAGATTTTGGTTATGAACCAATAACCGTCAAGAGAATGTGTTCTCTATAAAAACATGGCTTAAGAGTTTTGTGGATAGACACGACTTAGGTTTTGGAAACCGTAGCTATTTTTTTTCCTTCTTCTCCTCCCTTGGTGTTGCCGCCCACCCTTGGTGTTTCCACCCAATCTTGGAGTTACCGTCACCTCCTCCTTTCCGTCGGCCAACCACCAGCCGTCGGCAGTCTTCCGGCCATCCTCAGCCACCGACCAACCTCTCTTGGCCGTCGGTGACCAAGGAGCAGCCGACCAACTTGTTTGGCCGGTCATCTCCTCCACTAAAACAAGCTGTCCAGTTTTGCACAGCTTGCTATCCTCTTCATGGAGAGGTCTTTTGGTCGACGTTTTGTGCATCGACAGTGACCTACTTGTCGGGGATTGGATCTCCGACAATCCCCTTTTGTGGAGGACCAAGGTTTCGTCAATTGGTTGACGAAAACCGCTTCCAAGAAGTGAGTCTGTGGAACTCATTTTTAGATCCGAATTGAATTCGAATTGTGATCGTCTCTCGGATCACAACGGCTTCAATGCGAAGCTAGTACCTCTCGTGAAGTTGGGGCTCATGGCTTTGTGAAGCTATCCCGATGATACTCGACGTGGATACA
This sequence comes from Wurfbainia villosa, assembly GCA_025175895.1. Classification (NCBI taxonomy): domain Eukaryota; kingdom Viridiplantae; phylum Streptophyta; class Magnoliopsida; order Zingiberales; family Zingiberaceae; genus Wurfbainia; species Wurfbainia villosa. The sequence goes on along the minus strand of CM046000.1, from coordinate 25,215,383 downwards.
GATAGAGGCGAAACTCGTGAGGGTGACTTAGTTGATGTTGTTGGTGCAATCGGGCCAGGTCACAATTGACCAGGACTCGAGCTTGACTCGAGAGATGTTTTGATGTTCGACAAAAACATATGACAATGTGATTGTCACGGGAAAGTCCAAGTCATGGGTACTTGGCATGTAAAGTCTAAGTGGGACACTTGGCATTTGGGAAAGTCCAAGCATGGGTCTTGGCAAGGAAAAGTCCAAGCATGGGTCTTGGCATGGAAAGTTCAACATGGGTTGGCAAGGGAAATTCCAAGCTTGAGTCTTGGCATTTGGAAAGTCCAAGGGGTTTGATATTGGTGGCGTAAAGTCCAAGCGGGAGTCTTGGTAGCATAAGTCTAATGGTTGACAGCGTAAAGTCCAAGCGGAGTCATGGCGGTGTAAGTCCAATGTGCCTTGGCGGTGTAGACACCGTTAGCATGACATAGCCGATGGAAGCACCTGAAAGCTAGCGCAATGGATGAACAAGTCATGGATGACTTGGAGGGATCCGAGAGGCGTGAGGCTGACGGAGGTGGCTAGAAGGCTTAGGTCTAGGCTACGAGTGGTCTAGCAAGTATGGGGGAACCATACTTCGGTTAAACCTCATGTTTGAGGTGTGCCAATCGACTGGTGCCATGTGACAGTCGACTGGAGCAAGTCAACTAGGATTTGACTGCGGGAATTAGCCTAGTAGTCGATTGCCAGATGAGGGCAGTCGACTGGTGCTCGATTTTTCGGGCATAGAATAGAGTCTGACTCGACTGCTGGGGTTAGCAGTCGAGTGGATGCTCGACCAGTCGACTGATGATCATGATCAGTCGACTGATAATGGATCCGTTGGACTTTTCCAGTGTGGATCTAGCTGTTGTCTCATGACAACAGTGGCATCAGTCGACTGATGGTCCCGAGCAGTTGATTGGTCGACATTTTCCAGCCCATGCAGAAGCTTTAAATGGAGCTCGTGGAGGAGAAAAAAGCATCCGGTTCTTGAGCATCCTTGGGGTGATTTGTTACTGCAAATCAGGGTCTCCAAGGCCATTCTTCAAGCAATCAAAAGCAAGTAATCCAAAGGCATTTGTAAAGTATTTTCTTTACTTGTATTGCATTGTATTTCATATTAGTTGCTTGTTGTATTTAGTTTATTGTTGTAAATTATTGTACGAGGTTTCTCCACCTCCGACTTGTTTCGAGAAGGAGTTATTTGTGATTAGTGATTGCGTGTGCATCACTAGAGATCTTTAGAGATCGATCCGTGGAGTAGGAACCATTCGGTTCCGAACCACGTTATATTCTTGTGTTCGTGTTTGTCTTGTGTCTTGTTATTGTTATTATCGATATTCCACTGCGCATAATGAGTTTTGTAGAGACGAACGCGAACGAATTCCATCACGCTACGAATACAAGCTATTCACCCCCCTCTAGCTTCCAAGGATCCCCTACAAGTGGTATTAGAGCGAGGCCGCTCTTCAAAGTTTAACAACTAAGGGAGCACGCTAGAGGGAAGATGGAATTCCAAGACAAGCTTGGATGGGACATCAACACTCCACCACCATACAACCGAGAAGATTTTCCGGCGTGGAGAGCAAGAATGGAGACATTCTTGATGATGAACATAAAGGATTGGTTCATCCTCATAGAAGGCTTTGAATCTCCTAGGGATAAGAAGGGACAAGTCCTCAAGTTGAAGAAATGGACCCAAGAGCAACGACAAAAATTCAAGACCGAAGCCAAGGTAACAAAAATTTTAGAAGATTTGATACCTAATGATGTTTTGTCTAGGCTAGGTGAATATCTTGACGGCAAGGAGCTATGGGACAAATTGGCCAAGTTTCATGAGAAGCCTCACTTGACACAAATAGAAGAAGAAGAATCTTCATCAGCTCAAGATGAGCAAGAAGCCGAGGAAGAACCATCATCATCGTCACAAGAAAGTGAGGAGTCAGAAGTTGAGAAGGAATCAATTTCCGGATTGGTGGAAGAAGTGGAAGAAGCCTCCACTTCAAGGATTGAGGGGGAGGAGAGACCATCCACACCAGAGCCGGAGCAAAATCAAGAAGAAGCCTCAACCTCCGGGAGGGATGAAGAACTCACTCCGATCACCACCACAAATACCCTAAGTAACTCAAGCAATTTAGGTTTAAATAAAAATCATATAATTTGCTTTGAGTGTAGGGAATCCGGGCACTATAAGAGCAAGTGCCCAAAGAAAGTAAGAAAAGCTCCACTGACACCTAAAAGTCAAGAAAAGTCAAAGGATGCCGATCCCCCACCAACCATGAGCAAGGAGCAAGTGGTTTGCTTCAAATGCCGGCAACCGGGACATTACCAGAATCAATGCCCAAAGGGGGAAAAGAAGAGGCAAAGGGGAGCATCACAAGTAGGGGGAGCCTCTAAGGCAAACCCTAAGGTATATCTAAATAATGCTCCTTCTAATTTAAATGTTAAAAAGCATGCTAGGAATTTCAATTCACTTGCTATTTATCATAAAAAGCATGCTAGAAATAACGAATATTGTTTAGGAGCTAAGAATGTCCACTTAGAAAATAAGGAGAAATTTGGGACTAATGTCCCTAAAAATATTTTAACTAAGGACAAATCTAGGTCAAACAACTCTAGACCAACTTTACCTAGGGAGACAATTAGAAAAGTACAAGAGCACCTAGGTCTTAATCCCAAATGGACTAGGCATATGCCTAGAAAGGACAATGCCCAAAGACCAAATCAAAATTCTAAAATTGAGCAATTAGAGGTTGAAAATCAAGCCTTGAGATCAAGGCTTGAGAAACTTGAGAAGACCCTTAAAATTATGCAAAATCAAATAAAAGGGTCAAATGGTCAAAGTCAAGGGTCTAGGACTAAGAGTCAACACCTAGAGCCTAAGAGACAAAAGTCAACTAAGGGCAAGAAGGGTTTGGGTCACAAACCTAAGCCTAAGGTGTCTTATCATAGTGTTCCATTTGATTATGGAACACAAACTAGGTCTAGAAAGACCAAGGTTATTAGGGAAGTCATCCCTAAGAGTAACCATGGTGTGTGCTTAGTGGCTAGGGTTTCAAGAAAACCTAGGGAAGCCACTAAGAAGGTTGCAAGGGGAGTCACCCCTAGAGTCAACCTAGGCAAGACCCAAATGACCAAGGCTAACAAGCCTAGAAGGGTCATTAGGAAGGTATCTAGGGAGGTTATCCCTAAGGAATACCTAGTAAATCCTAGGAGTTTAAATAGGTTTTGGGTTCCTAAGAGCGTGATCGATTCACGCTAGATGGGTTTAGGGTGTGCCAACCTTGATTGGATGGGTAGTTAACTCTACCATGGCAAAGGTGACATTTTAGGTAATTTTCAAGGTTATGGATACCTTGGAAATAGATTTGATTGTTAATCCTAAAAGATTTTAGGATGTGCCAATATATCTTGAAGATTATGTAAAATCAATCAAATTGACACAATTTAGGATTAGAGGTCATAGTGTGACATTTTGGGCTTTGGCACACTAGGGAGAAAAGTAATAATATGGAAAAATATATTTAATCATATCAAATAGCAATTAATATTAAAATTTAGGTATTATTATACCTATACATTTATATGTCATGCTTTGATTGCCATATAACATGCCATGACATCATATCTATTTTTAATCATTTAAAATGTCATGATCATGTTTAGGGTTAGGTTAAATGTCATGTGTGCTTAGATTATATTATATGCCATGACATCATAATCATTTCCCATGCTTTATTATGCTATCATTTATGTCATGATCATATTTCATGTATTTAAATTAATGAAAATTGATTTAAGGACTTTGGCATGACTTGGAGTCCCATTTATAAGGGAATCAAGTAGGGCTACCTTAGAAAAATGCATGAAACCCTAGATTAGGAGAACAAAACCCACATCTCACATTAAAATTGACATGTATGTATATTTATACACCCTAGATACATGTGAGATGCTAGGATATGAGTTAAGTTCAAGGTGCATAGTTTTTGCATCTAGATGAACTAAAACTCATCTAATTTCATTTGTGGATCATTGGGAAAGCTTGTGTACAAGTCATGTACATTGAACCCAAGGAATATGATCCAAAATAAGGTTTTGAAAATATTTTAAAATCCTTTTGAAAAACCTTGGTGAAGTCTATCTTTTGATAGCAATCACCATTGATGAGATTGATACAAAGTGAGCTAAAACTTTAAAGTTTTTATTCACTTTTAGATTTTATATCAATTTTGATATTTTATAGGTAAACTAATTTTCAAATATTTTTCACCCATTGTACGTGTCATAAGTATTATATGTATGAATTTTCATGATTTTTCGAATTACGTATAATTATTTATAATTTTCCAAATTTCATTTCTGATAACTGAATTTCTGAAATTTCAGTTATCAGTCGACTGCCCTTGGTGGCAGTCGACTGATGGAGATGGCAGTCGACTAGTATCTGATAGAGTCGACTGTCAATGCTGATTTTGGGAAAAATAAGGTTGTTTAGCTCATTTTCAGCTACGGTAAGGGTGTCTAACCATTCCTAACCCTAGGATATGCTTTGGAAAGCATTATAAAGGGTGAAAATCCATTGGATATGGATTAGGAAAGGAGTTAGGGTGATGTATCAAATTTAAGGTGTGGAGAGTTCATGTTTGAACTTTGAACCTTATTTTTGATGGTTTAGAGTTCCTATTGGCTTAGGGACTTTCCAAGGATATTGTTGGTGCAATGGTCAAGGGGGAGCAAGCCTTTAGGGGGAGGTATCCATCATGGGATGAGGGATGGTATTTTTCCTCATGAGGAGGAAAAATGGTATTTTGAGATACCCAATTTGGAAATTGGGAGAGTGTATAGGATTGCCTCTCTTGAGTGGTATGAGACTTATCACTAGAAAGATGGTAGGCATCCTAGATATTTTTGGACCAAGGGGGAGATTGTAAGATCTCATTAGGACATGAGACATTGACCTCCTTGGAGAGAACCTTTTTGATGTTAAGTCAAAAAGGGGGAGAATGTTTTGGGGGAGAACTTATTGAGAGAATGACATCAATTGGGAAAATTGATGGGGATGATTGGGTTGAGTTAGATGGTCTAACTCAATGGTTTTTTTGGTTTTTTTCAAATATCAAAAAAGGGGAGATTGTTGGTGCAATCGACCCAAGTCACGATTGACCAGGACTCGAGCTTGACTCGAGAGATGTTTTGATGTTCGACAAAAACATATGACAATGTGATTGTCATGGGAAAGTCTAAGTCATGGATCTTGGCAAGGAAAAGTCCAAGCATAGGTCTTGGCATGGAAAGTCCAACATGGGTTGGCAAGGGAAAGTTCAAGCTTGAGTCTTGCCATTTGAAAAGTCCAAGGGGTTTGATATTGGCAGGGTAAAGTCCAAGTGGGAGTCTTGGCAGCATAAGTCCAATGGTTGGCGGCGTAAAGTCCAAGCGGAGTCTTGGCGGCGTATGTCCAATATGCCTTGGCGGTGTAGACACCGTTAGCATGACATAGCCGATGGAAGTACCTGAAAGTTAGTGCAATGGATGAAGAAGTCATGGATGACTTGGAGGGATCCGAGAGGCATGAGGCTAACGGAGGTGGATAGAAGGCTTAGGTCTAGGCTATGAGTGGTCTAGCAAGTATGGGGGAACCATACTTGGGTTAAACCTCATGTTTGAGGTGTGCCAGTCGACTTGTGTCATGTGGCAGTCGACTGGAGCAAGTCAACTAGGGTTTGACTACGGGAATTGGCCTAGCAGTCGACTGCCAGATGAGGGAAGTCGACTGATTAGCCAAGCAGTCGATTGATTGTGTGATCAGTCGACTGGTGCTCAATTTTTCAGGCACAGAATAGAGTCTGACTCGACTACTGGGGTTAGCAATCGAGTGGAGGCTCGACCAGTCGACTGATGGTCATGATCAGTTGACTAATGATGGATCCGTTGGACTTTTCCAACATGGATCTAGCCGTTGTCTCACGACAATAGTGGCATCAGTCGACTGATAGTCCCGAGCAGTCGACTGATCGACATTTTCTAGCCCAGGCAGAAGCTTTAAATGGAGCTCGTGGAGGAGGAAAAAGCATCCGGTTCTTGAGCATCCTTGGGGCGATTTGTTGCTGCAAATCAGGGTCTCCAAGGTCATTCTTCAAGCAACCAACAGCAAGCAATCCAAAGGCATTTGTAAAGTGTTTTCTTTACTTGTATTGCATTATATTTCATATTAGTTGCTTGTTGCATTTAGTTTATTGTTGTAAACTATTGTACGAGGTTTCTCCATCTCCGACTTGTGTCGAGAAGGAGTTATTTGTGATTAGTGATTGCGTGTGCATCACTAGAGCTCGATCTGTGGAGTAGGAACCGTTCGGTTCCGAACCACGTTATATTCTTGTGTTCGTGTTTATCTTGTGTCTTGTTATTGTTATTATCTATATTCCACTGCGCATAATGAGTTTTGTAGAGACGAAAGCGAACGAATTCTATCACGCTACGAATACAAGCTATTCACCCCCCTCTAGCTTCCAAGGATCCCCTACAGATGTCATTCTCGCTTCACGTAATTCATCAGGGATACCTAGAGTAGTTTTCTTTTATTGCAAAATTTGAAAATGCAATTATGTCTACACTTGTTGTATCCTGTATACGTGTATTGTGTGTATTGTAATAAATTAGTTTATTACTTGTTTTTGCTTCCGCTGTGTGCATGTTTATGAAACGTGTTCGAATACAACCACGTCGATGTCGAGGAAACCCAACAGCGGTATCAGAGCCAGACTGTGTTTCGACATAATCGTAAAATTATTTTGCGATAGTTATAATTGTATTTTTAGAAGTTTTCTATTTTTGGAAAGTTTAGAAATAATTATGAAAATTTTAATTAGTAAAGAAATTCAAATTGGAAATTTTCTAATGTGATTAGAAAATTTATTTCCTAAATTAAATTTGAATTTCCTTAATTAATATTTTTTATAAATAAAATATGTTATTAGATTTGGAAATTTATTTCCTAATTTAATCAAGATTTGATTTGAGAAATTGAATTTCGAACATATTTTATTTCTAAAATTAGTTATGACAAATAAGGAAACAATTTGTACATGTCATAATTGTATGTCATGTAATTGTATTATATGCATAACATTATGTCATACGTGTCGTGACATGTAGATGTATGTCATGTGTGTCATGCCATGTAGATAATAGTTATTTGCATGAAAAGGAGGATGAGACCTGAAAACCCTTACACAATATTAAAGCCTACACCTTCCATTAATATGGTTAGAACCAGAGTTCCGTTTCTTGTTTGGGTTGTTGAACTCACTCCAAGCCCGGCTTGAACCTGAATATGTTCAAATCATTAGAATAGTTTAACACTAATATGGTAAGAGTCAGAGGTCAATCATTAATTTGGGTTGTTGGACTCACTCCAAGCCTGACCAATTGGTTGAATGCACTCTAACCATATTAAAACTATTTCGCGATTAATGGGTCGGATCTAACTTGGAGCATCGATTTATTGGATTCTCTCTAAGGTCGATGTGAAGAGAGGTGAAGTTGGGTGCTATGCATACTTGTTAATGTGTTAACAATCCAATGTTTGTGTGAACATTCAATTAGTTGATAATACATTGTGATAGTTACATATATGTGATATGTAATCGGTATACTTGATACCTACCATCATAGCTAAGAATGGCTTGTTGGACTCACTCCAAGGTTGTTCTTATCTATGTTGGATATTAGCCCATTTGGAGATGAACCAACGATCTCTCGAATTGATTTTGAGGGTTTTTGAATTCGAAAAAAAACTGAATCGGATTTTATAAATGTATATGGATACATTTTTAAATCATCTTTCTCATATATGCTCGATTTGTATTTCTAGATTAATTGTTTGATCATGATGTCTTTGAATTTGCGCTCTATTTTGGATTCGAATAAATTAATTGGGCCGAACTTCTTAGACTAGCTTGGAAACTTGAGAACTATTCTCAAGGCTGAAAAGCTTGTGTATGTCCTCGAAGGGCCTCTTCCCGCCCGTCCTAGTGATGACGCAACTCCGGACCAATTGTTGGCCCATCAAAAACTTGTGAGTGATTCTGAACTAGTGAGTTGCATCATGCTAGCCGTGATGGTACCCAATCTGTGGAAGCAGCATGAGCATATGGATGCTCATACCATAGTCTTTTATCTTTATGAGTTGTTTGATGAGCAAGTGAGATCCGAAAGGTTTGAAGTCTCCAAGCTCCTCTTCACCTCTGAGATGCAAGAAGGTTTATCTGTGGTACTGCTCAACTTGCTAAAGAATGTGGAGCCTTTCTGTGAAGCATGAGCAAGGGACGGTGTTGTTAGTTGATTTCTCAAAGAAAGGTTCTAAGAGGAAGTCAAAGAAACATCAGAAGGGGAAAAAGAAAAGAGCTAAAAAGGTAGAACCAGCTCAAAAGGACACTTTCCATCATTGTGGCAAGGAGGGCCATTGGCGAAGAAACTACAAGATTTATCCTGAGTCCGTGAAGAAGAATAAGGCATATGATGCCCCATCTTCTTCAGATATCTTCGTTATTGATTGTCATTCTATTTTCTTTGACACTTGGGTATTGGATACCAGGTGTGGTTCACATATATATAATAACATACATGGGCTAAGGAATAGAAGAAGACTCGTCAAGGGAGAGTCAAATTTATGTGTTGGGAATGGAGCAAAGGTTGCTGCACTCGCCATCGGAATGTATTTATTGAAACTCCCTATAGGACTTGTCTTAGAACTGAACAATTGCTTGTATGTTCCTTCGTTGATAAAGAACATCATTTCTATTTCTTGTTTAAATAGAAATGGGTACCATTTAACTTTTAGTAATAATTATTGTTACATAACTTTGAATGACGTTCTTTATGGGAATGGAACTTTAAGCAATGGTATTTATACGTTGGACGTATCCAGTGACATTTTCAATATCAAAGCGAGAAACAAGTGTGCTCAAAAAGATAATCAAATAGACTCCTACATGTGACATTGTCATCTTGGCCATGTGAGCAAGAAATGCATGTCCGAATTACACTGATGTGGAATTCTGGAATTGTTTGAATTAGATTCATACGTTACATGTGAATCATGCTTAAAGGGCAAGATGACCAAGTTACCTTTTACTGGAAAAGGTGAACCGGTGGGAGAATTGCTTCATCTAATACATACTGATGTATGCGGACCTATGTCAACTCAAGCTCTAGGAGGCTATAGCTACTTCATTACCTTCACCGATGATCACTCACGGTTTGGGTATGTGTTCTTAATGAAACACAAGTCTGAAGCCTTTGAAAGGTTCAAAGAATTCAGAAATGAAGTAGAGAAACAACTTGGCAAGAGTATTAAAATACTTCGATTGGATCGAGGTGGTGAATACTTGAGTCAAGAGTTTCTAGATTATCTGAGGAACAATGGTATATTGTCTCAATGGACTCCGTCGTATACACCACAACTTAATGGTGTATCTGAGAGACGAAACTAGACCTTGTTGGACATGGTTAGGTTGATGATGAATCACGCGAATCTTCCCAAGTCCTTTTGGGGTATGCACTTCAGACAGCTATTTACTTGCTAAACAGAGTCCCAACCAAGGTAGTCTCCACTACTTCATATGAGATATGGGCTAGTAAGAAACCTCATTTATCTTACTTGAAGATATGGGGTTGTCCTGCTTATGTGAAGCAGACTATGTCAGACAAATTGGATGTTAAGTCTGATAAATGTCTATTTATTGGATACCCTAAGGAAACGAGGGGTTACCAATTCTCTCATCCCTTGGAACAAAAGGTGTTTGTATCAAGGAACGCTGTGTTTCTAGAGAAAGAGTTTCTCTTGCAAGAAAACAGTGGAAGTGTCGTTGAACTTGAGGAGGTTCAAGAGACTCCAATAGACATTGATGAGATACCTGGTCAAACACCACAACCGATAACTCATAGTGATGAGTCATCGGCTGAACCTATTGTGACACCACATCTTCGTAGATCTGGTAGAACACGCAATATTCCTGAGAGATATGGATTTTGTTGATGCAGTAGGCACCTAAGTCAAACCTGAGTTTTGATTTTAGCAAACGATACAAAGTTAAGCTCATGTTGTTATCTCACGAGCTAAATCGAGTGTGCAGAAGATTGCTATAGCTGGAGCTGAAGGCTAGCGACACCCGGAGGAAGCCGCGATGGTCGGGCGACACTCGAGTGACTTCGGAGGGAGCCGAAGGAATCGAGTGGAAGGCCGGAAGCAAAAGCAACAAGTAAGTATCGAGGTAAGCTCGTGTGTGCGAGCATAAGTGAGGTCGTATCCTCGTTACGGGGATGATCTTAAGCGTAGATCCGACCAAAGACATCCTATAGATGGTCTAGGTCGAGATCGGACGGTCGACGACAGTCGAAATTATGTTTTTGTTGAGTTAACTTTGACTTGCAGCAAGCATCAGTCGACTGCCAGCTTGGAGGACTCGACTGCCGTCAATCGGTCATTTGCCGATCGATCGATCGATCATCAGTCGACTAATGGTCAATGATCAGATTCGAGGAGTCAAGGATTATCACCCCATTTCAAGGAGTTTTTGTGTCCATTTGTGATTGGTTGAAGACCCATTCAATAAGGGGCTCAAAGGCTATAAAAGGAGGGCTTGTCTTAGGGTTTTTCATCAATTAAAAAAGCTTCCAAGTGCTTCCGATACTCTCCGACTCTCCGACATCCCTCTGACAGCCGCTGAGGCACGACTAGAGCTTCAACCTCCATCCTTTGAAGTCGCTTGTAGAAAGTTTGAATCATATTTTAGTTTATAAGTTGTTCTTATTTCGAGCTTTAAATCATATCAAGGAGAGGGGGAGTGTCCCTCTACCTTGAGCTTTTATCATCTTGTGTATCCGTCTAACTCCTACCTCCAACGAGGAGGAGCTTTTTAGTAGTTTTCCCTCCGTACGTGGTCAAGGACCACTAGGGCCTTGGAATAGTAGCCTTCGGCTACGAACCAAGTAAAACCTTTGTGTCTATTGTCTCTTTTATTTTTTGTTTATCTTTCCGCTGCATATAAGTTTTTTTTAAAATGAATTCGTACGAAAAATTTCTATCGCTATTCACCCCCCCCTCTAGCGATCCGATCGATCCAACAATTGGTATCAGAGCCGGGGGCGCTTAGATTTGGTGAAACCACCAATCTAACATTTTTTACAGATTTTTTTTTCGTTCGTTTAAATTTTTCTCCCGCACTACTAATCCAAGACGAAGTCTTGGTACTCTTCGTTTGATTTTGTTTTGCAAGTATTCGCTTTTGGAGTAGCCGACGGTCAAACGGGCATAACTTTTCGTACAAGTTGACCCACGACACGGTCTACCTACCAAATCGAAGCCCTCGCAGAGATCTACACTTCTTATTGGGGTTTACCCCCGTAACAATTTGTTTTCATCCTCAAAAATTGACATTTAGTAGCCTTTCGGGGACATCGAAGGTTGTGAGTACTTACTTTTTATTTAGTTTCTTATTTCTTTGCTTAACTTTCTATTTTTCGTTTGTTTCTTTTTATTTCCCACACTACTAATCCAAGACGCAAGTCTTGGTACTTTCGTGTGTTTTTGTCGTTGCTAGGTCTTCTTTTTAGTCTCCTTGTTTTTTGTTCTAATGGCCCATCTCGAGGGTTTTAGCACCGTCCGACCTCCGTTTTACAACGGAGATGATTTCCGCTACTGGAAAAGTCGGATGGAATGCTTTCTCAAAACCCAAATCGAGATGTGGATCATAATCCAAACGGGTTTCACACTTCCGACTAATGAAGTGGGTGACTCCTTGGATTATGATCAATGGACCATTGCAACAAAACGACAAGTCGAAGCCGATGCCAAGGCAACACAAATCCTCCAATGCGGCTTGTCTAAGGAGGAGTTAAATCGCGTCGGCCCCTTCATAAGCGCAAAAGATCTTTGGACAAAACTAGTGGAGCTACACGAAGGGACCGATGAAGCCAAGGTATGTAAGCGCGACCTTTTATTCAATAAATTATATAATCTAAAAATGCAGGAACATGAGTCCGCAACGCAACTTCACGCCCGAGTCCAGGACATCGTCAACAACCTACACGCAATCGGGCAAAAGGTCGAAAACCACGACCTTATAAGGTATGTTCTACACTCTTTTCCGAGGACTACCTTGTGGGCATCCATGGTCGACGCCTACAAGGTCTCCAAGGACCTTTCTAAAGTTAGAATAGACGAATTATTCTCAGATTTCGAATTACATGAGCAGTCCAACTCGGAACCCGAGAGGGGTATAGCCTTGTTTGCAGGTTCAAAGAAGAAGAAAATCGCAAGCAAGCCACCACCAACCGAGGAGGAAGACGAGTCCGAAGAAGAAGTTGACCCGGAGTTGACTGCCGAACTAATGAACCTAGCTCGAAGGATAGCCAACGGACGAAAGCGAACCACGACTCGACCCAACCAAGGTAAGCCTAAAAGTTCTAATATTAGGTGTTATGAGTGTAACAGGTTTGGACATATCAAGTCTGAGTACCCCAAGCTCAACCACCAAGCACCTAAGCACATGAAGGCCCTCAACGCGACATGGGAAGAAGCGTCATCCGAAGAAGACGAAGACCACATCTTCATGGAGAAATCGATTGAGTCAGACACGGAGAACGAACCTGAACTTGAGTCAGAACCTAAGGATGACTCGGACTACGAAGCTACCTTCAAGTCAAGCCACGGATACGCATCCGGTTCAAAAGATACCCTTAAAGTGAGTCAAACTTTATTTAATACTTTACATAATAGGGTTAGGTTTTTATCTAGGAAATTAGTTAAGTCCGAGTCCAAGGTCGAGACCCTGGTTGAGGAGGTCAAACTCCTCAAACACAAGGTCTCCCTAACCTCTTCGACTAGTCAAGTTCGAGAAGAGGACCCAACTCGAGATGAAAAGCTCGAAGTTGAGAACTCTCTCTTGAAAAGTCAAGTTGAAGATCTTAGGAACACGTTGGAAAGGTTTACTTCGGGATCCAAAGGACTTGACCTCCTACTTGGATCTCAAAGGGCCGTGTACAACAAGGCTGGACTAGGGTTTAACTCTAACACGACTAATAGGTTATATATGTCGATTGTAAGTCGACATAGGAAACATGTCCAAGCATGGGTCCCTAAGAACTTTTTGATTTCAACTCTAGGATTTAACCCGTACTGGGTTCCCAAGGACCAAATCCACTATGTGGATAGACCGAACCGATTCAACGGTCTAGGGGGAGCCAGTACAAAACATGTTTGTGCTTTAACTTAGAAATTGCATGCTTAGAATTTTTTTTTTTAAACTTGTGAACTCACTTAGAACACGTACATAACCAACTAAAATCCTTCGAAAAGATTGAGCCTCGGGGAGCCTCTTTTCAAAAATAACCAGTTAGACTAGGAAATAGTCTTAGGTGAGTCAAGTCATTATTTTCTTGAAAATGGCTTTGTCTAAGGAAGTGGTCGATGATCCGTTAAAAGAAGGCCCCTGTGCCTCGCCACGACCTGGAAGCCATGATCTTGAAAAGGTAAACTTGACAAGTCTAGGGTCAAATCCAAATCTAACATAAAATTACTTGAACCTAAATGCACTTAATCAACTTAATTGGAAGTCATCTCACAAAAAACACATAAGTATAACATGCTTGATCATATAGACACAGGTGAGATGACCTAGGTTTAACAACTTACAACCAATTTTTTTTTAAAAAAATCTAACATCCAATCCAACCACCTTGTGTGTAGGATCAATGGATGTTGGACAGCGGTTGCTCCCGACACATGACCGGGGATCAACTCAAATTCATGAAGCTTCGATTCAAACGACAAGGATCGGTAGCCTTTGGGAATAACGGCAAGCTCAAAATCATCGGATCAGGTGATATCGAGCTTAACTCAAATTTTGTTATTAAAAATGTATTACTTGTAGAGAATTTTGAATATAACCTGCTTAGCGTAAGCCAATTATGTGACAATAACTATAAGGTTGTATTTTTAGAAAATGAATGTGTAATTAAAACAAATAAAACAGCTAAAACAATACTCAAAGGAACTAGGACAAATAACATTTATACAATTAACTTAATCAAATCCTCAGCCAAATGTCTTATGACACAGGAAGAGGAATCATGGTTGTGGCACCGACGACTCGGTCACTCGCACCCAAGACTCGTCCACAAGATGAGTCAGAGTGGCTTAGTCAGAGGCTTACCCAACCTCAATAATTTGGTTAATAAAATATGTAATGCTTGTCAACAACGAAAACAACCTAGGACACAACACAAGTTAACTAACCAAGAACGAACCTCAAGTGTACTTGAGCTCCTGCATATGGATCTATTCGATTCACATGGAGCCAAGTCACTCAATAGAAGTCAATATTGCTTAGTCATAATTGACGACTACTCCAGGTTTACCTGGGTCAGGTTCATCAAACATTAAAATGATACCCTAGATCAATTAATCAATCTATTCAAATTAATCGAGAATCAAAAAAACCTTAAGGTTAAAAGACTTAGAAGCGATCATGGTGGTGAATTCGAAAATCAAAGGTTCACCGACTTCTGTAACCTAAACGGATACCACCATGAATTCTCTTGCCCTAGGACCCCTCAACAAAATGGCCTAGTGGAGCGAAAAAACTGAACTCTACAAGAAGCCGCTAGGACCATGTTGAACGAATACGACCTACCTGATAGGTTTTGGGCAGAAGCCATTAGCACAGCTTGCTATGTCCAGAATAGGATCCTTATGGTAAAGAGGTACCTTAAGACCTCGTACGAGATTTATCACAATAAAGTACCCAACATCAAGTACTTTAGGGTATTTGGATGTAAAGTACATATCTTAAACACTAAGAACCACCTAGGGAAATTCAAATCCAAAACCTCCACCGGAATCTTCTTAGGATACTCAACCACGAGTAGGGCCTATAGGGTATATAACCACGATACCCTTAAAGTCAAAGAGACTATTAATGTAGTGTTCGATGAAGTACCCGAACCTACAAAACCCTTAATGACCCCAAGTGTTGAGCCCACTGATACCAAACTCGTCTCCGACCCTGAGATCGAGTCTAATCCACATCAACCAACTTCTCTTGTCGATCAAGTGACAAGTGATCCGAGTCAAACTAGTGTTCAACCAAGTCACCCCATTGATCAAGCATTAGGTGACACAAACCCAACCCAATCTAAGATTCAGACTAACCACCCTATCGATCAAGTAATAGGAGATCCTAATCTGGGAGTTCGAACTAGAGCATCCTATAGGAACCTTAGTCAAATTTCCTTAATTTCAAAGATAGAACCCAAATCAATTGAACAAGCTCTTCTTGATCCCGATTGGATTATTGCAATGCAAGAAGAGCTAGCTCAATTTACTAGGAATGAAGTGTGGGAATTAGTACCACCACCTAAAGACAAAACGATAATTGGAACAAGGTGGGTGTTTCGAAATAAGCTTGATGATAAAGGTGAAGTAGTTAGAAACAAGGCTAGGTTAGTCGCCAAAGGGTTTAGTCAAGTCGAAGGCTTAGATTACGACGAAACCTATGCCCCAGTAGCTAGACTCAAATCCATTCGAATGTTGCTAGCTTATGTCGCACATCGAGGATTTAAGCTGTTTCAAATGGATGTTAAGTCGGCATTCCTAAATGGATATATTAAAGAAGAAGTTTATGTTAGCCAACCCCCCGGATTCGAAAATCTAGATAAACCCGACCATGTTCTAAAACTTAAGAAAGCTCTCTATGGACTTAAACAAGCTCCTCGAGCTTGGTACGAGAGACTTTCAATCCATCTTAAGTCAAAAGGGTTTAACCAAGGCTTAGTTGACCCAACTCTCTTCGTAAAAACCTTAGGTAAAGAAATATTCATAGCTCAAATTTACGTAGACGATATAATTTTTGGAACCTCTAACTCAGCCTTACTAAACGAGTTCGTTTCACTCATGAAAAGTGAGTTCGAAATGAACTTGGTAGGCGAGTTAAGTTTCTTTTTAGGTCTACAAATTAAACAAACTAAGGATGGTATATACCTATATCAACAAAAATACACTAAGGAGTTAATTAAAAGATTTGGAATGCAAGATGCTAAGATAATAAACACCCCAATGGCGATTAATGTAAACATAGGAGAAGACCTAGAAAGTAAGTCCATTGACTTAAAGTACTATAAGAGCGCGATAGGAAGTCTCCTATACTTAACTGCGAGTCGACCCGACATCCTATTCGCAGTAAGTATGTGCGCCAGGTTTCAAACCTGTGCTAAGGAGTCTCACCTAACCCTAGTTAAGCGTATCCTTAGATATCTTAAGGGTACACTTAATGTCGGTATTTGGTATCCTAGATCTACCGAGTTCGAACTAACCGGCTACTCCGATTCGGACTATGTCGATAGTAAGCTCGATAGAAAGAGTACGAGTGGTTGTTGTCAACTTCTCGGCTCGAGTCTAGTGAGTTGGTGCAGTAGGAAGCAACACTGTGTTGCTTTATCTACCACCGAAGCCGAATATATCGCGATGGGTGAGTGTGTCATGCAGCTTCTTTGGATGAAGCACACTCTCCGCGACTTTAAGTTAGACTTTACGAATACTAAACTTCACGTAGATAACATTAGTCCAATTAATCTTACAAAGAATCCGATATGTCACTCTAGGACCAAACATATAGAGGTCAAACACCATTTCATTCGAGAACATGTGGCCAACGGAGCCATACAACTCGAATATGTCGAATCGAAGTCTAACTTGGCAGACCTATTTACTAAACCCCTACCCGAAGCCGAATTTAGTCTATTAAGACGAAAATTGGGCATGTGTGTAGTAGAATAGGAACTTGCAAATTATATTTTCTTACTACTATTTCTTAAATTTTCATTTTTATGGAACTAGCATTGGACATACCTTAGATATCATGCACCTATAGATTTAAGGAGCCAATACATCTCACAACACATAGGACTAATGTGTTTGTGTACTTAGCCACGTAGATGGGAGTGAGATGTTAGGACCTTACTCCTGGTTCCAGATGTAGAGCTAGTGCATCGCTATGAACCATGGAGTATAATCATACATACTAACCGACTCTGACCAGGACTGGTTGATCCTTCATATCAATCAAGCCAAATATGAGTCGAACATTTTATAGATGAACTTATTTTCAGTATATTATTTTCAAAATAATGTGGAACATGCTTGGACTTTAAAATTAAAACTTATTCCACACACACCCTCACTCTTTTCGATAAATGGCAAAAGGGGGAGAAAAAGGCCAAAGTTAAGGGATCAAGGCCAAAGTTAAGGGATCATTTTTTTTATGGCCAAGGCTTACTTAACTTTAAGTTAACAAAACAAGTTAAGGGGACTCTTAACTTAAACACATTTAGTTAACTTGTTTTCGTCAACAATACAAAAATAATAATAATAATAATAAATAGTAATTAACTCTAAGTTAACTTGTTAACAAAATGGAAGTAAAGGCCAAGGTTAAGAAATCAATTTTTTGATTTCTTAACTTAAAACTTATTTTAAACACATTTTTTTGTAGCAAATATCAAGGGGGAGAGTTAAAACTCTTTCTCAAGTACTCACCCTCGGTCAAGGGGGAGGATTCCTCAAGGGGGAGCACTTGAAAAAGAGTTATTATATACTCCTACACATTCATGCATATCTCTTGCTCATTTTACTTAATGCACTTAATTTGTCTTTCTTAACTTTGTATGTGGGTTTGCCATAAATCAAAAAGGGGGAGATTGTTGGTGCAGTAGGCACCTAAGTCAAATCTGAGTTTTGATTTTAGCAAACGATACAAAGTTAAGCTCATGTTGTTATCTCATAAGCTGAATCGAGTGTGCAGAAGATTGCTATAGCTGGAGCTGAAGGCTAGCGACACTCGGAGGAAGCCGCGGTAGTCGGGCGACACTCGAGTGACTTCGGAGGGAGCCGAAGGAATCGAGTGGAAGGCCGGAAGCAAAAGCAACAAGTAAGTATCAAGGTAAGCTCGTGTGTGCGAGCGTAAGTGAGGTTGTATCCTCGTTACGGGGATGATCTTAAGCGTAGATCCGACCAAAGACATCCTATAGATGGTCTAGGTCGACGGCCCGTCGAAATTATATGTTTTGTTGAGCTAACTTTGACTTGCAGAAGCATCATCGATCGTCACTTGAGGACTCGACCGCCATCAATCGATCAGATCGCTACTCGACTGATCGATGTCGCTATCACTCGATCGATGATGGCCATCGATCGATGGTCAATGATCAGATTCGAGGAGTCAAGGCTTATCACCCCATTTCAAGGAGTTTTTGTGTCCATTTGTGATTGGTTGAAGACCCATTCGATGAGGGGCTCAAAGGCTATAAAAGGAGGGCTTGTCTTAGGGTTTTTCATCAATTAAAAAAACTTCCAAGTGCTTCCGATATGCTCCGACTCTCCGACATCCCTACGACAAAGCGCTACCGAGACGACGACTAGAGCTTCAACCTCCATCCTTTGAAGTCGTCGGTAACGAAAGTTTGAATCATATTTCAGTTTATAAGTTGTTCTTATTTCGAGCTTTAAATCATATCAAGGAGAGGGGGAGTGTCCCTCTACCTTGAGCTTTTATCATCTTGTGTATCCGTCTAACTCCTACCTCCAATGAGGAGGAGCTTTTTAGTAGTTTGCCCTCCGTACGTGGTCAAGGACCACTAGGGCCTTGGAGTAGTAGCCTTCGGCTACGAACCAAGTAAAACCTTTGTGTCTATTGTCTCTTTTATTTTTTGTTTATCTTTCCGCTGCATATAAGTTTTTTTTAAAACGAATTCGTACGAAAAATTTCTATTACTATTCACCCCCCCTCTAGCGATCCGATCGATCCAACAGATTTCTCGTAAGTGAATCGAACGACGTATTACTCATTGATGATGAGGAGCCTACCATTTATGAAGAGATTCTAAAAAGTTTAGAAAGGGACAAATGGCTTGATGCTATAAAGTCAGACATGGATTCCATGTATGAAAATCAAGTTTGGAACTTGATGGACCCACCTGAAGGCATAAAGCCTATAGGGTGCAAGTGGGGTTTCAAGAAGAAAATCGACATGGATGGTAATGTGATTACCTATAAGGCTAGATTAGTGGCGAAAGGCTATCGTCAAAAGCAAGGTGTTGATTATGACGGGACCTATTCACCAGTAGCTATGCTTAAATCCATTCAGATGCTTCTGGCCATAGCGGCTCATTATGATTATGAGATATGACAAATGGATGTGAAAATGACTTTCCTTAATGGAAACCTCCTCGAGGACGTGTATATGATACAACCTTAGGGTTTCACATCGGTTGATAAAACCAAGGTATGTAAACTTCGACGGTCCATTTATGGACTAAAGCAAGCATTCAAGGGCTGGAATATCCATTTTATGAGACAATCAAAAAGTTTGATTTCTCACAAAATCCAGACGAACCCTGTGTGTACAAGAAAGTTAGTGGGAGTGTAGTCGTGTTTCTAGTATTGTATGTCAATGACATATTACTTATAAGAAACGATATATCTGTCTTACAGTCAGTCAAAATTTGGTTATCCAAAATATTCTCCATGAAAGACCTGGGAGAAGCGACCTACATCCTTGGGATTAAGATATATAGAGATAGATTGAAATAGTCTACATATATAGATCGAGTGCTAAAGAGGTTTACCATGTCGGAATCTAAGAAAGGTTTCCTTCCCATCAGATATGGGATATACCATTCGAAGTCTATGTGTCCGCGCACAGAAGACGAGAGGATTTGCATGAGTAAGATCCCCTATGCATCGACAATAGGATCTATCATGATGCTATGTTATGTACGAGATCCGATGTATCTATGCTCTAAGTGTCACGAGCAGATACCAGTCTGATCCAGGAATGGATCATTGGGTGGTTGTTAAGACAATCCTTAAGTACTTGAGAACAACTAAGAATGTGTTTCTAATATATAGAGAGGGTGATATGGTAATATGTGGGTATATGGATGCCAGCTTCCAGACAGACAAAGATGATTCTAGGTCTCAGTCTGGGTATATATTCACCTTGAATGGAGGTGCAATAAGTTGGAAAGGTTCCAAATAAGACACTATAGTGGATTCTGCCACTGAGGCAGAATACATTGCAGCTTCAGAATCATCAAAGGAAGCAGTTTGGATCAAGAAGTTCGTCTCTGAATCTCATCAACGATCCAAACATGTGCTTCGCCATTATCAATTGATCAGAGAGATCATAAGTAGGAAGAAAATATAAATCGAGAAGATTCCCACTAAAGGAACTTAGTGGATCCTTTAACTAAGGTCTTATCTCAAAGTAAGTTTAAGGGTCATGTTAGAGTTTATGGTATTGGATACAGTGGCGATTGACATAAGGCCAAGTGGGAGTTTATTAGTTATATATGAGAGGTGTCCTAAGGCAATCACCTTATGGTTGTACCATTTATTTTATAAATGAAGATTCACTATTTGAATATACATCTTTTCATGTATTTGATTGGATCTTAAACTCATTTACTAAATGTTCGCAATACGATTCACAGCATGAGAGAATTTGTGATTGGATCACAACTAGTGAGTATCTCTACATGTGTAATTGTGATGTATTGGAATTATCCCTAATCGATAAATTGATGGATTCAGACGCCATTAATTCTATTGATCAGACTAGCATGAGTCATACTCTTTGGTTTATCTAAGAAACTGTTTCTCACTGGCTAGAGACATTGGGATGTCCGGAGTTGAACGTGAATGCTAGTTATGGTAACTAGTTCCTCAGAGCGATCAACTGTAAGACTTCATATGATTCTCTGCATATATAGATATGTCAATAAAGTTCTTATTGTAGCTTAAGTGTGATGTTCCTTTGACTTGCGGTATTCAAGTCATCTTGGTCATGAAGACTTATGCTTTGACATCTTTAGCAAGCATCTCCGAGAAGATGTGGACCCGGGATGATTGGGTATAAGTTGAAGTGTCCAAAAGTGTTTGAATAGCCTACAGACGACTCGCCACTCCTTGCGAGGAGATGTATACCCTATGGTCTCTCATCAGATTGTTACTAAAGTCTTTGGCTAAAGCATTACATGTTTAGAGTATGATACTCTTTGATACATGTGCAGTAACTAGAATCTGTAGAACGAGGAAGTAATACTTGGGCTAGGTCTGACGTAGTTAGCCTAGTGGAGACTGACACAATGGACCATGTCCTGAACCAAGTGGATATAAGATGAGTGAAGGGAACGGGGCAGGTTTCACTGTAGTTGCTGAAGGGTTTCAGAAGTGTTCTGGGATCAACCGTTGATTTTTCGATTAATTGAGAATCATGATGTACTACTAGGTGTCACTCATGATCGTTTTATAATTAATGGTTAATTATAGACGACCAACATAAACCGGGAACCTATTTGGTAACACACACTACGAGTGTCATCCGAAGGATTTAAAACGAGCTTGAGAATAGGATTCTCAGATCGAGAGAGACATTGTTTGATTGGACCAGACGAAGAGCGAGCTTGAAATTGTTTCAGTTGCATCGGAAGCATGAATGGGCCGAGTCTTATGAAGACTTGATGGATGAACCAAATCGGTTTGGTTCTAATCCAATGGTAGAAAGTAAACCAAAGGGGTTTGTTTTTTTTTAAACGAATGAACCGAAATTAGTTCGGTTTGTTTTATTTTAACTTAAGTTAATGGAGCAGGTTAACGGATTTTGGTTATGAACCAATAATCGTTAGGAGAATGTGTTCTCTATAAAAACATGGCTTAAGAGTTTTGTGGATAGACACGACTTATGTTTTCGAAACCTTAGCCATTTTTTTCCTTCTTCTCCTCCCTTGGTGTTGTCGCCCACCCTTGGTGTTGCCGCCCACTCTTGGAGTTACCGTCACCTCCTCCTTACCGTCGGCCAACCACCAACCGCCGATAGTCTTCCGGCCATCCTCAGCTGCCGACAGTCTTCTGGCCATCCTTAGCCGCCGGCCAACCTCCCTTGGCCGCCGGTGACCAAGGAGTAACCGACCAACTTGTTTGGCCGGCCGTCTCCTCCACCAAAACAAGCTGTCCAATTTTGGACAGCTTGTTGTCCTCCTCGTGGAGAGGTCGTTTGGTTGAAGTTTTGCGCTCCGACAATGATTTACTTGTTGGGAATTGGATCTCCGGCAATCCCCTTTGGTGGAGGACCAAGGTTTCGTCAATTGGTTGACGAAAACCACTTCCAAGAAGCGAGTTCGTGGAACTCATTTTTAGATCCGAATTGGATTCGAATTGTGATCGTCTCTCAGATCACGACTTCAACGCGAAGCTAGTACCTCTCGTGAAGTTGGGGCTCGTGGCTTTGTGAAGCTATCCCGACGATACTCTGCATGGATATGGATAGAGGCGAAACTCGTGAGAGTCGCTTGGTTGATGTCATTCTCGCTTCACGTAATTCGTTAGATATACCTAGAGAGTTTTCTTTTATTACAAAATTTAAAAATGTGATTATGTCTACACTTGTTGTATCTTGTATGCGTGTGGTGTGTGTATTATAATAAATTAATTTATTACTTATTTTTACTTCCGCTGTATGCATGTTTACGAAACGTGTTTGAACACACACCCACGTCGGTGTCGGAGAAACCCAACAAAGGCTGCATATGAGAAAGTAAGGTAGTGTTTGATCCATGGAAAAAAAATTATTTTTTACTTTTTTTTTGAGAAAATATAGAAAATAATGTTTGATTGATATTTTTCATCTTCGTTTTTTAGAAAATAAAGGAGCATTTTTTGAAAAACTAAAAAACACACAAAAATTATTTTTTATTTTCTGAAAGAGGAAAAATGCGCTCCCAACCAAACACTGCCTAAATATTTTACCTATCACATATCAGTAGGAGGAGAAAATTCCAAGTGCTTCGGTGTTATTCCATTTGATAAATATCATTATATCATTCTGGCGTAGCTGAAATCTATGAAATTAAGGGTGTATTTAGTTCAAAATGATCATGGATAATCTTAGTTATCCATCTAAGATTATTCATACTAACTTCGTTTGGTAAAACAAAAAAAGTGATTTTTAAGTAATTAAGTATGCTCACCCCGTGAACAAATAGGATATATAATTCGGAATTATATTATCTTGGAGAGGATAGATTTTTTTTTTGAAGTTAATAAATATATATATTTTTAAATTATCTTCTGAATTTTATTTGAATATAGTCAAAACTCTAATCGATTGTATGTGGTTGCCGTCGTCGATCGTCGGCAAATGCCGCTGCCATCGGTCGTCGATTGTTGCCATCGTCCGTTGATTGTCGATCGTCGCAATCGATGATCTTCGATCGCTATCGTCGATCGTCGACCATCGTCGTCGGTCCCTGACCACCACCGTCATCGATGATCACCAGCCGCCGTTGTCGATCATCGTCATCTTTAGAAGTAAATAGAGCTTTAGACTTGAATCAAAAGATAATATAGTAAAATGTTAAAGTAGATTATACATTAAAACTTTAAAACAAATAAATTTTTATTACATTACTAGATTATATTTTATTCTCTATAATATTAGTTAAGTGATTATCTAGTAATCACATAATCAAAATTATACATAATAATAATTTAAATCAAATGCACCCTAAGAGTTGAGGTCTATGAAGCCAGTGTTGAGGGTCATTTGTTGTATGCTATTTTGATACAAGTTTATCTAGTTTATCTGACTCTCCTTAAACCTAGTATCGATTTTTCAAAAGCATCCATGTGCTCGAAATCCTTGTGGAGAGACTCCTTGATATATAGTCCAATCTCTCCTCTTTAAATAAGCTAGGTATCAGTGGTAGGACTAGAAACTTCAGCATCGATGCTCTTCCGTTGGCTCTCCCTCAACCTATTCCATTGGCCTAGTTTCCTGCCTTCCACTACTGACAATCCATGCCCTTTGTCATGCTTGCAAATGAAAATTATATTATCCCTATTCTATATCTACAAACTCTTCGATGGGATGACAAAAATGACATATGTATTTTTTTTATTGGTTTCAGAGTATTCGAAATTTCGATTCGATTAATTTTTAAGAGTGATCGACTCTGCTCTATAGATCTTCAGGATGTCTCGCAAATAGTTGAGCTGGATAAGGTCAGAATCTAAGTGACCTTCATCGGCCATTAAGGATAAATCAGGTAAGTGCTTGCAGCTTTTTCACGGCTCATCTCGGACTCTATAGTCGCACCATCCCTAAATGACAGTCCAACGATGAAACTGTACTTCATCTATCGAGCAAACTCCTGGGTCTTGGGATCGTCCGAATGAATTTTTTCTAAATTTATTATCGAACGATGTCGCAGTGAAGAATCGAATTATATTCTTCTGTTGAATGTCTCTTCACTTTTACCACTGCACCGCCCTCGGAGGCGACATGCATTTTACTATCATGCTATGGTATGGAGTAATGGGTAATGCAATGCATTTGAAAGACAACGTCTATATACAGGACACCTACATTAAAAACAAATGGGCCAGCCTCGATTTGGCATGGCCCTTAGTGACAATAGATAATATGCCGTCAACAATAATATAGAGGATATTATCATAGGCCGATCATTCATTAGCTGAGAACATGGTTAAGTTTGAAGGATGATGACTAGGATAAAATGCAAAATAGAGTGTCAATAATAATACCCTCATAGGCTTAGGCAAAGGCTAAGTGAACTAGGATAACGGACAAAACTAGAATGATATGGAAGACTACCCAAGAATTCTTTGAAAATTCATAGGGAAACTCAATGTCCTTCTTGGCAACACAAGTTTAATAGAGTAGGCATCTCAAGTTTGCCTTAAATTATTATAAAACTCAGTGCAGAAGTTGAGATTCATGGTGTGGGTGTAATAGACTACATTATCATTTTATCTAAATGATAATGTTTGATGATTTCAATGACAAAACTAACAATCATCCTAAAGAAATTAGCATTTAGAAAATGCAAGATTAAGATTTGGGAGACACAGGTATATCAAACAGTCGACACAACCCCTTAAAAGGAAATTGTAGAACACTAGATGGGATGTTCCTATGTGAGGATTCCTCCTTAGATGCACGACTCTTACATTTTTGTGTAATGATAAGAATGGTGCATGATTGCCTCCAGGGCAATGGCGCGTCGGTAAGAGCTTGGGGGGTCCCTGGAGCAAGCCATGGTTCGATCCCTGCCGGCTGCAGCTTGCGGAGGGAATTCCGCCGTTTTCCACTCGCTTGCGGGTTGCGGAGGCGGGTTCCCGTTTACCAGCGGGTTGGTGTGGGATGCGGACCCTGATTGGCGTTAAACCCCTCACGGCGACTTGGTGGCGCGTCTTCCTGATTTACCCTTGTGGGCCGGTGGAGACTCTTCGGAGGCCGTGGGGCAGGGCCGGTTCGCCAAGTGGATTAGTCGGGCGAAGCTTGGATACCACTTGTAAATCAAAAAAAAAAAAAATGGTGCATGATTGACGAAATGAAACATGCAAACAATAAATTGATCAAATATATTCATAAGTACCAAATAATATGAAGATAAGATGAGATAGGATTATCTAGGAGCCACGAAGTGATAAAAATTGGTAAAATCACTCCTCTTGTTGAGCAAATAGAAGAAAATAAGTCAAAAGAATGTAGAATAAGGTTAAAGGAAGGGAATGGAAGGTTTTATAGGGACTAGAATGACTAGAGGTTAAGAAACGAGTGAGAAGAGGTGACACCCAGTGAGTGGAAATTGTGAGAGAATGCGAACACCATTTGGAATGTACATATACACTTTTGAACATGAGTTGATTGATGAATTACAGTCAACTTTGAGAGTCGATCATAGGACATTATGTTTTGATAAAAATTAGAATAGGCGACTCTAATAGTTGATGTGTGTGTTTCCTACCTATATTTTCAGACATATTTTGCATCTATTTTAAAAAGTTCATTAGCATATTTGCATTTTATTATGTCACTTTCATGCATTTTCATCGGGTATCTTATGATGAGTCCTTTCACACTGGCAATTAGTGACTGTTGGATCGATAGAGGCAAAGGATGAGGAGCGAAGCGATGCCTACAAGTTAATTTTTTTTTCTCTTGCTAACGATTTAGCAAGGACACACACATTAAATGAACAAATATCACATAAAAGAAAGAGACAAGGACACGAGTGTTTACTTAGTTCATAACCCCCAGGGTTACTAGTCCAATGCCTATGCACGATTTGCCCATCCACTAACTTTCCCCTCTTCGATAAAGTGCCGGAGGTGAAGAAATCTTTTATACAGTAAGTACAAGGAGAATAAGAACAAAATAATGAAGCTGTCTGAGTGTGTTGTATTCTTTGTCTTCGAGCTCCAAGGGTCCTTATATAGACTTCTCCTCGATCTGATCTCGATGCTGACGTGGTACAATTCCAGGCGCCTGGGAGACTACAAACTTTTATCCTTGGATAGGTTGGCATCGATCCTCTTCTGTTGATGTGGCTCCATTCCAGGTGCCTGGATTCGTTCCAAGCACTTGGACTAGTGACCATTGTGGATCCTGATTTGCTTGCCCTGATCCATAATTTGCGATCACTTCCGGTCGCTTGGACCCGTTCAAGTTGTTTGGAACTGCAAGAACTTTGAATCGCCAAACCTGATCAAAGAAAGATTCATTATTGCAGGAAAGGTATGCCTAACCAAAAAGAAGGAGGAAAACGACAGTTGGACGATGGTAGGTGACCTAAAAAGCACCAAAAGCTCATAATTGAAGATGAAGGAAGGCGACTCAAGGCAAGCGACAAAGCTCCATCCATCAGAAAGCTATCAAGATGAATTCTCCAGCCAAAGAAGGGCATATTTCTTTTGTCTTAATCTCTCTTTGGCTGTAAACACTTATCGAACAATGTCTTGTGTTGCTCTTTGATTTCTATGGAGTAAAACCATTGATTCTAGGACTAGGGAGTAGCGATGTGAATGTTGGACATGTTTATGCATTTATAATCTAATTTACTCTATTTATATTTGTGGTTCATGTCTCTTAGTTCTGTGATAATTATGGTTTGCTTCTATTTCTATCATGCTTACTCAATATAGATGCTAAGAGAAACTATATCGAAACCTAGGAGAATCAAGAATGAACCATACAATCATCCTCCCTCCCATAATCGTAGATATTAGGACATGAAAGAGTAGGACATGAAACATGGTCTGCCTGTTCATGGGGATAACATAGGACATTTTAGAACTCCATGAACCTAGTCTATCTAAAGGCCGCAAAATAAGAGAAATCAATTCAGTGGTTGTGGGACCGTTACAGGGGCATCCTAGTGACAATAACCTCTTGAGCTCTGTGGATCCAAAAGGGATGCTCTAGAAGATTAGGTAATTCCTGTGTAGAACCAAAATTTCACCATGATTAAATTTGATGATCCTACCACAAGATCAAAATTAGAAAACTTAGGAGCATAAATTTACAACATGTCTGACATTGCATAGGTGAAACTGAAATCCTAGAATCCCTTCTATAGCCTTGAGCACACCCCTTTTTCTTTCTCTAAATGACACTGATACTAGAGTTTAGATCGTGATCGACAACTTTCAACCACCAAGTTCCAATCTGAATGATCAAAGTTCACTGGATCAATCAATACTCGAATATCAGTCCCTATGAGATCTATAATTTTATTACTTGATGACAACCATGCACTTGCAGGTGTTGAGCGCGATCTAGTCTTCAACTTCGCAGTTGAGGGCTTTAGTTAGTGCGCATCAAATTTTTATCGTCGTTGCTGGGGATTGAATATTTGATATTGGTTCAAAAGTGAATAGATTGGATTAGACCAGTTTTCTTTTGCTTTAGTTTCAATTCAGTTGTTTTTTTACTTTATTTTCAATTATTTTATTAGTGGTTATTTTTCCTTGTTTTACTGCTTATTCATTTTTTGTTAATTGCATAGATGCTCTTGTTTTGTCCCTCGTATGCATAGGCATATGAGACCTATAAATCTGCTTCCACTAGATCCAGAGATAGACCGAACCTTTCATCGTAGGAGAGCTGAGCAGAGGGAGATGGAAGAAAATGATGCGCCATTGGCGAACATAAAAAATCATCCCTTGTGAGACTATGCAACTCCAAGCACTAGAGAATTCAGATATAGTATTGTAGGACCAACCATTGCAACAAATAACTTTGGACTCAAACTTTCATTGATACATATGGTCTAGCAAAATCAATTCGGAGGGATAACTATTG
Source organism: Wurfbainia villosa (assembly GCA_025175895.1). Classification (NCBI taxonomy): domain Eukaryota; kingdom Viridiplantae; phylum Streptophyta; class Magnoliopsida; order Zingiberales; family Zingiberaceae; genus Wurfbainia; species Wurfbainia villosa. The sequence continues at coordinate 25,187,148 of CM046000.1, read as the reverse complement.
AAGACCGAACCTGCACATAGAGATGTTTCTGGAGATATGTTTCACCATAAAGTTCAATGGAATACCTGTAGATGCCATCCGCCTGAGTTTGTTCTCGTTCTCTCTGAAGGACAAGGCGAAGACGTGGTTGCACTTGCTACCATCAGGAAGCATGATGACTTGCGAGCAGTGTGAGTGCAATTCTTGAACAAATTCTTTCTGCCAAGCAAGACAGCTCACATGTGCCACCCAATCACCAACTCTTTCTAGAAGGAAGGAGAGTCTCTGTTTGAAGCCTGAGATCGTTTCAAAGGTTTACTCCATCAGTTCCCCCATCACGGTCTCGAGAGATGGCTCATGATTCACATGTTCTACAAAGGGATCACGTATGCCATGAAGGTATCCCTGGACTCTACTATAGGAGGAGCCCTGATGAAAAAAAAAACTATCGAAGAAGCAGAGGAACACATTAAGGAGGTGACCCAAAATCACCACCAATGGGCTTCTGAGTGTAGTCATCCTGCATTGGCAACAGGGAGATATTCTGTGAATTTTGTGGATCACTTAACAGCAAGGATGGACACACTGATGAAGAGGTTTGACTCTTTTAATTCTAGTATAGTAAATGATGATAATTTGTGTTGTGTAGGTAGTGGATCCACAGGACATTTAGAAGAGTTTTGTTCTAGAGAGAAAAATAACTAGGGAGGTTAGATTGAGCAAGTCGATGTTGTGGGCAGTTTCAATTAGAGACCCAATGATCTGTATTCTAGAACTTATAATCCCGGCTGATGAAACCACCAAAATTTCTCCTGTAGGAATAACTCAGAGAATTTCCAACCATCAGGAGGATATGGGCAGCAGAATAGTGGACAACATCAATCTCCAAAATCTAGACTTGAGCAGATGATGGAGGGATTTATTATCACACATACCAAAGCTAGTGCAGAATTCCAACAGAGGCATCAGAAAATAGAGGAAGTATTGAAAGAGATAAAAGCCTCTATTGATGGTCTCACAAGAAACACCAAGATGTTGGAAACACAGGTAACCCAGATAACCAATGCATCATCATGAGCTACGAAGGGATTCACTAGGAAATCTGAACCAAGACACATAGAACATTGTAACGTTGTGTATGCCATGAAATGGCACCAAGACCTAGTAGAGCATGATGATTCATCAAGGGAATTGGTGGATTCGAAAAATAGGTGTACTAAGAGCCATGTAACCATGATTCTGACACTAGAGAGCCCAATAACGATTGAAGACAAGTCTCCACCTAAGCTCGAGGACCTAGGCGATTTCATCATACCCTATAGAATTTTTGGATTCAATTTCGACATCGCATTGTGCGACCTCAGTTTGACCATCAATGTGATGCTATATGCGTTCTATAAAAAGATGAGGCTGAATAGTGTGAAGTTGACTGATATGACTCTTCGATTGGTGGATGACACACTTAGAAAATCTATTAGTATTTTGGAAAATGTATTGGCGACTATAGAAAATTTATTGATACCTATGGATTTCATTATTTTAGACACTGGACAGGAATCTCAAACCCCACTAATCCTAGGAAGACTGTTCTTAGCCATTGTTGGAGCTCAAATCGATGTTAAAAAGCACAGAATTTCCTTAGAAGTGGAGCACGTGGTCATACAGTTTGACCTATCAGGGTTTGACAACCTTCTATCGGCTGGCTATTCTTCTTGTCGAATAGCTAAGTTATCGTCAGAGGAGAGGAATTCCGATGTGGATGAATGGAGATTCACTGAGCCACCGACACCCAGCTGACACACAGGAGTATGGTTGAGCTAAAGTGTTGGGTTTTACAAGCCGCAAAAACCGCTTTTTGCGTTGCAGATACCTCGGAAACCCGGCCACGGATCCGTGCAATGATATATAAAATAAAAACATGTATGTGCTTAAGTAAACCTTAGATCTAGAAGGTTAGATTATTACCCTCGTAGCAATGCCCTTCGCTTATCTCGCTCATCCAAAAGCTTCGTCGAAACTTGAGAGTGTCAAGTGCACACTCATCTATTGGTATCCACACAAGCAATAGGTGGAGAAAACACAACCTTGAGTGTGCTAGCACCCTTTGGATGGTTCGGCCAAGATGAGGTTGGGAGAGAAAGCTTGAGAGGAAGATGATCCAAGGAAGAAGATGAAATTGGAGTAACTCACCAAAATCAATTACACCCATCAAATGGAGTGGCCGACCACTTCATGACTTGGGGGGTTATATGCATGCATGTAACTCCAAGAGCCAATGGCTCTTTGTCTTCCTCATGAGGTGGCACCACATGATAAGTCAATGATGATGTGGTCGACCCCCATGCCATGTCACCATGACATGGCAATTGGTCAAGTCAAAATTGATCATTCATCTTCCCTCTCAAGTCAAGTCAAACTTGACCTCTAATCTCCCATGGTCGATCAAATCTAACCACTTGACTCAAGTCAATTTGATTTAATGAATCTCAATTTATTAATTTAAATTGACTCAATGAATCAAATCTAAATTAGACTCATTCAACACTTGAATCAACTTGAGTCTAACTCAATTAGTCTAATTTGGATTACTCTTAATCCAATTTGGTTCATCCCATGAACCTAATCCTCATGGTTCATCATATAAACCTAATCTCCATCTAATTGCCCATTGTGTGTGACCCTATAGGTTCTTGTAACGTTGGCAATGTCCCTAAACCGATTTAGGAACATAAGCAATGAGGGGTATCTAGCAACACATCATTGCTACCCAAGTTACAAGAATGTTGAGCTCCAACATCACCTTTGTGACTCTTACAATATATGACAATGTCCCTCTACCCTAGACATCTAGGTTGACCAATCGAGACATAGATCGTGTCATCCTTGGTACAATCTATATCTTGAACTCCAAGTAGACTCACTCTAATCAAATGAGCTCAATATCTCATATTGACTCATTTGGGCATGGCCATGTACTTCGTGGTCTCACTCTATCAAGAATAATGATGTCACTCCCATCATATAGGAGGGATAGATCTCATCTACATCACTCACATCCCTCCGCATAATTTGTTACATACCTAATATTCGCCTTTATAGTCCACCCATTTACGGGTGACGTTTGACGAAGCCAAAGTATTCAACTCCTTATGTAGGCAACCATGGTGACTTCATGTCTAAGGACTAATAGTCATACTAATAGCCACATGAGAAAGTATATGACACTCATATAACGATCCATGATACTTTCTCATGGTGGATCATTCAGTATACATTCTCCAATGTATACCCATGTGTCAACTTGATACTCATATCCATGACTTGTGAGATCAAGTCATCATGTTGACCTACATGCTAGTCTCTACGCATTAACATTGTCCCTGAATGTTAATACTCGACTAGGAATGATTAAGAGTAGTGTTCTCTATATTATCTCATTATCGATTCAACCAATCGATTGATATAGATAAGAACCTACTACTCAAGGACGTTATTATATTTAGTTATTTGACACCTATACAAGTAAATATAATAACCATGCCTTATAAATAGGAATATGATAAAATAAAGTCCATACAACAATCATCACATGATTGACTCTAGGGCTTTCACTAACAATCTCCCACTAGCACTAGTGCCAATCACCGTAGTATCTAATACCCAATGACCTAGTATGACCATCATGCTTTTTCTGTGCCAAAGACTTGGTCAAGGGATCTGCGATGTTAGCCTCTGTGGGTACTCTGCAAATCTTCACATCTCCTCTATCGATAATCTCTCGAATGAGATGGAAGCGCCGTAGTATGTGTTTGGTCCGCTGGTGTGAGCGAGGTTCCTTAGCCTGTGCAATCGTTCCATTGTTGTCACAATAGAGCTCTATAGATGCTAGGAACCACCCCGAGCTCAGTAATGAACTTGCAGATCCAAACTGCCTCCTCTGCTGCCTCAGATGCAGCGATATACTCGGCTTCTGTTGTAGAATCAGCAACTGTGTCCTGCTTCGAACTCTTCCATCTCACAGCGCCACCATTCAAGCAAAACACGAACCCTGACTGTGATCTATAATCATCCTGGTCAGTTTGGAAGATGACATCGTTGTAACCCTTTACAGCTAGCTCCTCATCGCCTCCAAATATCAAGAAATATTCTTTAGTCTTTCTCAAGTACTTAAGAATATTATTGACTGCTATCCAGTGACGCTCACCTGGATCTGACTGGTATCTACTCGTCGTGCTCAAAGCATACGAGACATCAGGACGAGTACATAGCATGACATACATGATAGATTCTATAGCAGATGCATAAGGGATCTTATCCATGCAGTCTCTCTTCTCTCTAGAAGAGGGACTTTGAGTCTTCGAAAGACTCACACCATGTGACATCGGCAGAAGTCCCTTCTTGGAATTCTGCATGGCAAACCGTAGTAATACCATATCAATATATGTACTCTGACTTAGGCCAAGCAATCTCTTAGATCTATCTCTATAGATCTTGATGCCTAGAATACAGGCTGCTTCACCTAAGTCCTTCATTGAGAAGCACGTCCCCAGCCAAGTCTTCACAGATTGTAGCGAAGGGATGTCATTCCCAATGAGTAGTATGTCATCCACATACAATACAAGGAAGACAACTGTGTTCCTATTAACCCTTTTGTAGACACATGGTTCATCTTCATTCTTGATGAAACCAAACTGTTTGATCGCATCATCGAATCGAAGATTCCAGCTCCGAGAGGCTTGCTTTAGCCCATAAATGGACCTTTGCATCTTGTATACTTTCCCAGTATGCTGTGGATCTTCAAAACTCTCAGGTTGTGTCATGTACACATCCTCGAGTAAGTTTCCATTTAGAAACGCGATTTTGACATCCATCTGCCAGATCTCATAATCGTGGTATGTTGCAATAGCAAACAAAATCCGAATGGACTTAAACATCGCCACTGGAGAAAAGATTTCATCATAGTCAATACCATGAATTTGCTTAAAACCTTTAGCCACCAATCGACCCTTATAGGTATGCGTAAGTCCATCCATGTCAGTCTTTCTCCTAAAGACCCACTTACACCCAATGGGTTTGACCCCTTCAGGTGGATCAACCAAAGTCTATACTTGGTTGGTGTACATGGATTCCATCTCGGATCTCATGGCCTCTAGCCATTTCTAAGAATCTGGGCTCATCACAGCTTTCTGATAAGAGGTAGGCTCATTCTCAATGAGCATAACGTCATCATGGTCAGACAAGAGAAATGAGTATCTCTCAAGCTGACGACGTACCCTATTAGATCTGTGAAGAGGTAGGTCTACCTGAACAGGTGGTTGTTCCACAACTCCTTGTGTAACAACCTCATCACCCACAACACTTTGTGGTTCCTATTCATCCTCCATCAAGGCCTCAGTACTATGATCCTTATCTTGAATTTCTTCAAGATCGAACGTACTCCCACTAGTTTTTCTAGAAACAAAATCCCTTTCTAGAAAATCCCCAGTCTTTGCCACAAACACTTTGTACTGACTGGGAATGTAGAAGTAATATCACTTTGTGTCCTTGGGATATCCAATAAAATAGCACCTATTGGATTTGGGTCCCAGTTTGTCTAAGACTTGACGTTGAACGTAAGCCTCACCACCCCAAATCATCATGAAAGACATCTTGGGATTTCTCCCTATCCATATCATATATGGTGTCTTTATCACAGCCTTGGATGGTACACGGTTAAGGGTAAAGGCTGTTGTGTCTAGAGCATATCCCCAAAAGGATATAGGAAGATCTATGTGACTCATCATAGATCGTACCATATCTAATAGGGTACGATTCCTCCTTTTGGATACACCATTCCACTGTGGTGTTCCAGGAGGAGTGAGTTGTGATAGAATCCCACACTCAGCTAGATAGTCATGAAACTCATGGCTAAGGTATTCACTACCTCGATCTGATCGAAGTATCTTAATACTCTTGCCAAGCTGGTTTTGTACTTCATTCTTGAATTCTTTGAACGTTTCAAAGGATTCTGATTTATGTGTCATGAGATACTCATAACTATATCTACTGAAGTCATCAGTAAATGTAATGAAGTACCTGTAACCACCTCTAGCTGCAACATTGAAAGGGCCGCATACATCACTATGTATAAGTCCTAACAAGTTTGTTGCTCTTTTGTTGTGTCCACTATAGGGAGTCTTGGTCATCTTGCCTAAAAGGCAAGACTCGCATGTCTCATATGATTCAAAATCAAATGAGTCTAGCAGCCCATCCTTATGGAGCTGAGATAAGCGACTCTCATTTATGTGACCTAAGCGACAATGCCAGAGATAGGTTTGGTTCAACTCATTTAACTTGAACCTTTTGGTACTTATGTTATAGATAGGGCTCTCTAAGTCTAGAAAGTAGATTCCGTTCATTAGAGATGCACTATAATAGAACATATCATTTAAATAAACTGAACAACATTTGTTCTTTATTATAAATGTAAATCCTTTCTTGTCTAAACAAGAAACCGAAATTATGTTCTTAGTTAAAGCAGGCACATAACAACATTCATCTAATTCTAGTACAAGCCTAGAGGGCAGAGATAGATCATAAGTTCCTACAGCAACAGTAGCAACTCTTGCTCCATTGCCTACTCGTAGGTCCACCTCGCCCTTTGTCAATGCCCTACTATTTCTCAGCGCTTGCACATTGGTACAAATGTGAGATGCACATCCAGTATCTAATACCCATGATGAAGAAATAGATAGATTGACTTCTATAACATTTATACCTGAAGTAGAAGTCTCACTTCTCTTCTTCTTAAGATCTTCCAGGTATGCTCATAGCTACGCCCAGTTGTCCAACTTCCTGCAAAGGGAAGCAAGCCCCTTCCTTGGCCACCCCTCCTTTGGGTTTCAGTTCCTTGCCTTTTCCCTTGGCTTGAGACTTTCCCTTACCTTTAGGCTTGCCCTTGCCTTTCTTTTTTTACACCATCAAAATGGAGTCAGATTTTCCCTTCTTAAGGTTGAGCTCAGCAGTTCTCAACATGCTGAGCATCTCGGGCAGTGGTTTATCAATTTCATTCATGTTGTAATTCATGACAAATTGACTGTAGCTTTGTGGCAAAGACTGCAAGATCAAGTCAGTGGCCATCTCTTGGCCAAGGGGGAATCCCAATCTCTATAGGTTTTCTACGTACCCAATCATCTTGAGTACATATGGACCTACGGGAGTCCCATATTGCATTTTGGAACCAAACAATGCCTTAGAGACTTCATATCTCTCGTGCCTTGCTTGTCCTTGATATTGTTAACGAAGATGTTCAACCATATCATAAGCATTTATGAACTCGTGTTGCTTCTGAAGCTCAGAGTTCATGGTCGCGAGCATTAGACATGACACATCTAATGCATTATCTTGATGCTTCTTGTAAGCATATTTGTCAGCTCGCGAGCCAATGGCAGAAGGTGCCTCCGGAATGGGATGCTCCAGGACGTACAATTTCCTTTCTTGGGTGAGAACGATTCTCAGGTTCCTGTACCAGTCCAGGAAATTTGCTCCATTGAGCTTGTCCTTCTCAAGGACAGAACACAGAGAGAGAGTGTTCGTGTTTGTCGACATAGTAATCTACAACATACAATGCAGAGAATTAATATCATATTCCTTTTATCATTTAATTAGGCCTTTAATCAAATGATGCTCCCACTGAATTATAGGAATTTTGTAGAATCGAGTTATGAATGTGGTCAAACCACATTACTAGATTCATACAAACTAGTTATAATTCCTGCAGAACAAGATCCACATCATACTAAGCCTTGAGTTAGCTTTGGATAAATCACCCAAGACTTAGTACGATCGGTGGGTAACACATTACCGATTACATCTCTATGCAACTCTTGTTTATAGGATCAAGACCCACATTTACAAAAGACCTTGAGTTAGCTTTGGCTAAATCGCCCAAGATTTAGTGTAAATGCGATCTTATCCTATCTTTCCAACAGTTGGAATATGCCTATAGTTCTACTCGATCCAATTGAGTTAACTAGTTTTACTCAATCTAATTGAGCTTACTCTAACCCAAGCCATGATAGGCGGGACCAAGATTGTCCCTCCGCACCCTACCAAGATAATATGCGTTTCTCTGCTTTGACAGATTCAACAACTATAAATGATCGAGGTAGTGATGGGTATCAAGGACTTGGTAGGCATTTACAAGTTAATTCGATTAAGATCTAATCTAATCGTAATGTGTATCATATACTCATTAAGGCCTTTATTATCCTATATTAGCATGCATCACATACATAGAAGCATTATTCTAGCATGCATCATATACATACAAGAAAAATATCCTAGCATTCATCATATACATACAAGCATTATTCTACTAGCATGCATCACATACATACAAGAAAATATATAGCATGCATATATATATATATATATATATATATATATATATATATATATATATATATATATATATATATATATATATATATATATATATATATATATATATATATATATATATATATATTTGATTAGGTCATGGCCCTACTACGATCTTCTCAAGCCAATGAGAAGATCGGACGGTCAACCTAGGGTTAGCAGCTTCTCTAAGAGCCTCCTTTGACCGCCATGTGTCGTCGGCACCCTTCTTGTAACTCCGTCTAGAAGTGGACCTTCCACCGCTCCATTTTGTACATTACAAACATGAAACTTGAGTTACATTCGAGTCTAAAACTATTTACAACTAGAATTTTAAAAGAAGAAGCATGACGCGTAGGTCGCATACCCTATACAACACGTACAACCACAAAAACGGTACGCAGGCCGTATTATGAATTACAACACATTAACGTCCAATCACATTGGGGTTCTTTGGCCATGACCATCACAGAATTATATATAATTATAAATTATGTATTTTACAGAAAATTTCTATAATTTTTCCTATTTTCTTTTCAATTTTATGAGTCACCTTTCTGTAACGATCCCACTAAGCGGTTTCCGGGCGCGATCGCGGGACAAGGCCCCTTTCGGGGATAGGGGAAGTGCCCATACTCACAAAATAAACTTTGCGAGTGTCCCTACTACGATCTTACAACAACTTAAGTCACTCTCCCAAAAACCTAAAGCGAGAACTCGCCGTTTCGGAGAGTTTTTCTCGATGGTTGAAGCCTACAAGTGTCCCAACACTCGTTCCTTCGACTCTTCGAGAAAAATACCCAAAAATTCTATAAAAATAGGAAATTTACAGAAACATAAAAATCTGTAATTTTTATATCTAATACAAAAACTATAAAAATGAAACACATACATGTTTTGCACGTGGCTCTGATACCACTGTTGGGTTTTCCAAGCCGCAAAAACCGCTTTTTGCGTTGCAGAAACCTCGGAAACCCGGCCACCGATCCGTGCAAATATATATAAAATAAAAACATGTATGTGCTTAAGTAAACCTTAGATCTACCTTATATCTAGAAGGTTAGATTATTACTCTCATAGCGATGCCCTTCGCTTATCCCGCTCGTCCAAAAGCTTCGCCGGAACTCAAGAGTGTCAAGTGCACACTCCTCTATTGGTATCCACACAAGCAATAGGTGGAGAAAACACAACCTTGAGTGTGCTAGCACCCTTTGGATGGTTCGGCCATGATGAGGTTGGGAGAGCAAGCTTGAGAGGAAGATGATCCCAGGAAGAAGATGAAGTTGGAGTAACTCACCAAAATCAATTACACCCATCAAATGGAGTGGCAGGCCACTTCATGACTTGGGGGGTTACATGCATGCATGTAACTCCAAGAGACAATGGCTCTTGGTCTCCCTCATGAGGTGGCACCACATGATAAGTCAATGATGATGTGGAACATCATCATTGGCCGACCCCCATGCCATGTCACCATGACATGACAATTAGTCAAGTCAAAATTGACCATTCATCTTCCCTCTCAAGTCAAGTCAAACTTGACCTCTAATCTCCCATGGTTGATCAAATCTAACCACTTGACTCAAGTCAATTTGATTTAATAAATCTCTATTCATTAATTTAAATTGACTCAATGAATCAAATCTAAATTAGACTTATTCAACACTTGAATCAACTTGAGTCTAACTCAATTAGTCTAATTTGGATTACTCTTAATCCAATTTGGTTCATCCCATGAACCTAATCCTCATGGTTCATCATATGAACCTAATATCCATCTAATTGCCCTTTTTGTGTGATCCTATAGGTTCTTGTAACGTTGGCAATGTCCCTAAACCGATTTAGGAACATAAGCAATGAGCAGTATCTAGCAACACACCATTGCTACCCAAGTTACAAGAATGTTGAGCTCCAACATCACCTTTGTGGCTACTAATTGTGACTCTCACAATATGTGACAATGTCCCTCTACCCTTGACATCTAGATTGACCATGGTACAATCTATATCTTGAACTCTAAGTAGACTCACTCTAATCAAATGAGCTCAATATCTCATATTGACTCATTTGGGCATGGTCATGCACTTCGTGGTCTCACTCTATCAAGAATAACGATGTCACTCCCGTCATATAGGAGGGATAGATCTCATCTACATCACTCACATCCCTCCGCATAATTTGTTACATACCCAGTAATCGCCTTTATAGTCGACCCATTTACGGGTGATGTTTGACGAAGCTAAAGTATGCAACTCCTTATGTAGGGAACCATGGTGACTTCAGGTCTTAGGACTAATAGTCATACTAATAGGCACATGAGAAAGTATATGACACTCATATAACAATCCATGATACTTTCTCATGGCGGGTCATTCAGTATACATTCTCCAATGCATACCCATGTGTCAACTTGATATCTCATATCCATGACTTGTGAGATCAAGTCATCATGTTGACCTACATGCTAGTCTCTACGCATTAACATTGTCCCTGAATGTTAATACTCGACTAGGAATGATTAAGAGTAGTGTTCTCTATATCATCTCATTATCGATTCAACCAATCGATTGATATAGATAAGAACCTACTACTCAAGGACGTTATTATATTTAGTTATTTGGCACCAATACAAGTAAATATAATAACCATGCCTTTATAAATAAGAATATGATACAATAAAGTCCATACAATAATCATCACATGATTGACTCTAGGGCTTTCACTAACATAAAGATCTTAAACAAACACTTATTGGGAGGCAACCCAAGTTTACTTTAGTCAATTTCAGTTTTTCTTTCATTCATGCTAGTTTAAATTTTTAGTTTTTTCTTATCATTGTGTTCTTATGTTCATAGATGTTTGTGGGACTTACCATGCAGGAAAGAGCAATATTTAGGAGTTCACAGAACAAGGTACAGGCGATCATGTGAATTTCACACGGCCGTGCCATTTATCAAAATTTTTTCAAATGGCCGCAGCAGACTCACACATGGTCGGTAGTGTGAAATTCATACAGTCGTGTCACACCTCCTTAAAGGTACGTGAACCATGTGTTTTGCCCCAAATCAATCGTACCTTTCAGATTTTCTATCTTAGCCCACACCTACCTTCTTCTCCTATCTCCAAGAGACCTTCCTCAACCCCTAGTCCCATCCAAGAACCTTCCCATAGGCATAGATGAAGCTCAAAAGGCATGGAACTCCTTCATCTGCCCCAACCGAGCTAAGGGCAAGGGGATGAGGCAACCAACAAGCTCCGGAGGAAGGTAACACCCTTTTAGGTCTTATATTTTGTTAGGGCAATCTCTTGTCGTGATATGGTTTTGATGTGTGTGTCAAAGGGTTTATGTTAGAGTGTTATTATGATTTGATATGTGCGTTGGAGTCTTGTAGGACTTAGTAATTCGTACATGGAGCCTTGGAGAGTTTCACCTCTCATGACTCATTCCTTGAGTCGGTGAAGGATGACTTTGCGGAAGCCGTGCGCTTGGAGCATCCGAGGGACCGCCGGACGAGGAGCTTGGAGTGAAGCCAGAGGAAGTAGACTTCAGAGCGAGATGCGAAGGATGGCACTGCAGAGCCGTGCGCTTGGCGCATCCGAGGGACATGGCTGGACGAAAATAACTTCGAAGGCGAGGGACTCTGAGAGATGAGAGTGAGCGAATATTACCCGGGAAGGGGTAGTAGCTCTTAGGTGAAATCCTGCCATTCGCTAAGTGTTTGATGAGATTTTCTCGACATCAGATCGCCATGTCATGGTAGTCTATCATTCGAACCGGTCGTGACTCGACTAGTGTTCAAGCCCGCTAGCGTGTTAATCAATGACCGCCAGCATGGATCGGCACGATCGCGAGGTTGATCGGCCGATCGACGAAGGCATCGATACCGACCGTCGTAAGCGTTTCTGGTACGTAATGGAGTCGTAGCTCGCGGAGCATCGACGATCGAGGCCAGCATCGATGCATCAATGATCGACCGATCGGTGACCGCTTGGATGAAATCCAACATGGAAAAGCTGTACCGTTATTGGGCAACGATACAGGATCACCGATGATCGATCAGGCATCACCCTCCTGTGTCAACGGGAAGAAACCCTCTTCCTCTATAAAGAGGAAGGGTGTGGGGCTTTGGGAACCTAATGCTTATGCTCTAATCTTCTCCCAAAGTGCCCTAAAGCTTTCCATCCTCTTACTTGAGCTATTTCCATTATATTTGTAAGAGGAGTGTTTTTGTGTAAAAGAGGTTACCTCCACCTATCTTTGTGCAAAGGAGAGATCTAGTGAAAGATTAAGGAGTGATTCACCTTGGACGAATCGGATCGTGGATTAGCGGCGTAGCCGTGAACCACGTTACATCTCGGTGTTTGCGTTGTTTGTATTCTTGCTTATCTTTTGCTTTGTCTTTATCTATTTGTATTTTCATATTCCTCTTGCACTAATCTTGGTTATAGACGAGCAAATACCGTTATCCAATGAAAGAGGACTATTCACCTTCCTCTAGCCGGCCGATCGATCCCCTACAAGTGGTATCAAAGCCAAGGAAAGCTTGTCGAGGACTCACCGCCATAACAAGCACATTCAAGGATGGCCGGCTCAAACATTCACCCACCAAAATTCGAAGGCGAATTCTCTTGGTGGAAAAAGAGAATGGAGGTATTTTTTCGAGACCGATTTTGAAATTCTTTTGATTATGGAAAATGGTTTCGAATTGCCTAGGAATGAAGATGGGGAGCCATTGGAGAAAGCAATGTGGAGCAAGAGGCAAAGGGAAGAATACTTGGCAAATTCAAAGGCCAAGCACCACCTCTACAATGTACTCCCCCAACAAGAGGTGAATAGAATAGGGGAATGCTCTAGTGCGAAGGAGATGTGGGAGAAGCTAGTAGAGCTTCATGAAAGCACCTCGGAAGCCAAACTTGCAAGGAGAGACCTCCTCCGCTCCCAACTATCCAACATAAAATTAGAAAAGGGAGAAAAGGTAACATCATTGCATTCTAGGTTTAAGGAAATTTTGATTGGACTAACAAGTGTAGGAGAAAGGCTCTCCAACCGGGACATGCTCATGAAAGCAATTGATGCTTTTCCCCGGTCATCAAAGTGGAGCTCAATGGTGGACTCCTTCTACATGTCCAAGAACCTAGAAGTGAGCACCTTGGAGGAGTTCTTCTCAACAATGGAGCTCCACGAAACGAGGCTTGAAGGAATACAAGAAGAGCCAAAGTTTCAACCTTCAAGAGGAGTAGCCTTGATGGCACACAAGGGAAAGAAGAAGATAGAGATCCCCTCCTCCTCCGATGAAGCATCTTCCTCCTCCTCCATGGATAGCACGGAAGAAGCCTATATGGTAAGGAGGGTAAGGCATGCATTAAAAGGTTTTCAATTTAATAAATCAAATGATAGGAGAAGAAGACCAAAGGGGAAGGTCATTTGCTACAATTGCCAAGGGGAAGGACACATAAGGGACAATTGTCCCCTCTTGAAGAAAAGCAAGGAGGAGAAGAGAAAGAAGGAAGAAAAGAAGAAGAAGGGGAGCAAGAAGAAAAAGGAAGAAGAAAAGAAGGCCAAAGAAAAAGGGAAGGCCAAGGCATTCAAAGCAAAGACTTGGGATGAACCATCCTCCTCCTCATCATCATCATCCGAGGAAGAAAATGCTTTTGTCACAAATTTGGCATTGATGGCGTTTGACGACTTGGATTGCTCCTCCTCCGAAAATGAAGGATCAAGCTCAAGTGGAGAGAGCTCAAGTGAAGGGGGAGCCTCCTCTACATCCTCATCATCGGAAGAGGATTTGGTAAGTGAGGTAACAAATCTACCCCCTAAGAAAATAATGTCTATGATTTCTAGCCTCACTAGGGATTTATTTAGAGCAAAGAAGAAAAATAAATGCATGCTTGAGCAAATTAAGGATTTAGAAAATAAGCTAGAAAAAGCATGCTTAAATGATAATGATAATGATGCATGCTCACATGATAATTATATGCCTTTGGATGTTAATGATGCATGCATAGAAGAAAATAGGGCTTTAAGGGAAAAGGTAGACCATTTGACCAAAGCCCTAGAAAAGTTTACAATAGGCTCCAACACCTTGAACATGATCATAGGGAGCCAAAGGGCTAGCTTCAATAAGAAAGGCCTAGGTTATAAAGAAAAGAAAAATGAAAAGGCCTATAAATGCCTAATTGCTAGGGGACAAGATAAAAAGAAGGTAATAGCTAGAAAATGGATCCCTAAGGAATTTTTAGTGAACCCCATAGGCAAGAATTTGTATTGGGTTCCAAAATCCATCCTAAAGGGTTAGGAAAACCCTAGGATAGTCAACCATATGCAATTGACCTAAATCATATGTTGGTTGACTTAGGATGGTGGGACAACATTTTTGAAATAGTGTTGGGTGATGATAATGTGCCCAAAAATAGATAATAATGCTTAAATCATGATAATTAATGAAATTGCCATGTAAGTTTGCAAGCATGATCTATCTTCTTGATTTTTGGCACATAGTGATAGGCATTAAGGTTTAAATCATGCCTTAGGTGATATTTGCTTTATTATCATGATATAATACCTAATGCATGATCACAATTTGATGAATACATTTGTTTCATGATCATAATGTGAAATTAATTCATATATATCTTTATGATCATGTGATATGATAGGATGATACTTAACCTTGATAGAATTGCATGAAAATAATGGTTAAGTATATACAAATACCTTGAGGACACATCTCACACTCACCATAGGCTACCTTGATTGAAAACTTAGCATGAGTGAGATGTTAGGATGATACAAATGTCCACTAGTGCCTATGACATTTAGATGGTCATTTAAAGTATCAAAATAGCAATAATAGACCAATCATGGGGAAGGCTTATGTTTAATTCATAGACATATTTTCCAAAGATCATGGTTGGATATTTCATATATTTTCAAAACAATTTCTTACTTTAAAATCTGTGTATTCATGTTTTGAAACAATCCAAGGCAAAACTAGGTGTTAAAATGGATACAAACTTGATTAAAAACCTAGGTGTTTTTAAAGCTTTTGGATTTTTGGAAAATCTTTGGAAATATAATGATTTTTCATAGAAAACTATTTTTCATTGATAGATATACTTACAAGAAATATGTTCCCCAAAATTTCATGATTTTTCAAATTTTATAGATTTTCTAATGCATTTCTGAAATTCATTCTGAAAACCTAAAAATCCCGAAATGCTTGTGCCAGTCGACTGGTAGTCTGAACCAGTCGACTGGTAGTCTGATAACATGCCCAATAACCTTGTGTATCCGATTTTAAGGCATGTTTTGGGTTTTGTTTCTCTCTAAACTTGATGCCATGCTTAGATAAACTTTGTTTAAATATTTTTGATCGTGTCAAAGGGAGAGAAATGTTATGTTTAAGTAAGGGAGAATAGTTTAAGTAAGGGGGAATATATGTAGGGGGAGTTTCATGTATTGAGTTTCATGTATTAAGTTTCATGTATTAAGGGGGAGAGTTGCTAATCATGTTATTTACATGCTTTCTTTCCTTAATAGCTTATCAAATATTTTACCTAACTTAAACGGATTGCCACACATCAAAAAGGGGGAGATTGTTAGGGCAATCTCTTGCCGTGATATGGTTTTGATGTGTGTGGCAAAGGGTTTAAGTTAGAGTGTTATTATGATTTGATATGTGCGTTGGAGTCTTGCAGGACTTAGTAATTCGCACATGGAGCCTTAGAGAGTTTCACCTCTCATGACTCGGTCCTTGAGTCGGTGAAGGATGGCTTTGCGGAAGCCGTGCGCTTGGAGTATTCGAGGGACCGCCGGACGAGGAGTTTGGAGTGAAGCCGGAGGAAATAGACTTCAGGGCGAGACGTGAAGGATGGCGCTGCAGAGTCGTGTGCTTGGCGCATCTGAGGGACGTGGCCGGACGAAGATAGCTTCGAAGGCGAGGGACTCCGAGAGATGAGAGTGAGCGAATGTAACCCGGGAAGGGGTAGTAGCTCTTAGGTGAAACTTGCCCTTTTGGATAAGTGTCAGATGAGTTTTCTCGACATCAGTCGACTGCCATGGACTGGCAGTCGACTACTCTGAGTCGAACGGAGTTTGACTGGTATAAGACTAGGGTTTTGACCTAAGTAGTCGATCGCTATGGATCGACAATGATCGAGGTCGACATCACCGATCAGAGGATGGTAGTCGATCGATAGCAGCCGCATGGGCACAGAATGGAGTCGAGCTTGCGGAGCACTCGAATGATCGAGCATTAGTCGACTGATGGTAATATCAGTCGACTGATGCCAGTACCGTTGGATGAAATCCAACGTGGAAATCAGCCATTATTGGGCAACAACTATAGGACCAGTCGACTGATAGGGACATCAGTCGACTGCTCCTGTGTCAACGGGAAGAAACCCTCTTCCTCTATAAAGCGGAAGGGTGTGGGGCTTTGGGAACCTAATGCTTATGCTCTAATCTTTTCCCAAAGTGCCCTAAAGCTTTCCATCCTCTTACTTGAGCTTATTTCCATTATATTTGTAAGAGGAGTGTTTTTGTGTAAAAGAGGTTACCTCCACCTAGCTTTGTGCAAAGGAGAGATCTAGTGAAAGATTAAGGAGTGATTCACCTTGGACGAATCGGACCGTGGATTAGCGGCATAGCCGTGAACCACGTTACATCTCGGTGTTTACGTTGTTTGTATTCTTGCTTATCTTTTGCTTTGTCTTTATCTATTTGTATTTGCATATTCCGCTTGCGCTAATCTTGGTTATAGACGAGCAAATACCGTTATCCAACGAAAGAGGGCTATTCACCCCCCTCTAGTCGGCCGATCGATCCCCTACATATTTCATAATGATGCTCATAATATTCATTTTGATATGCTCTCTACTCATAAAATTGTGACCACTAGGCATATAGAATAACCTCTCCTTGAAACCCTAGGTTTACTCAATGATGTGCAATAGTTATTCCATAATGTAGGTTGGGAGGAGCTTGTAGGTATTAGGAGCCCAACCTATCCTAGGGTAGTATTAGAATTTTTAAGCTCGGTGGATGTGGAAATTTTATCGGGGATGGATAGTGTAGAAGGGAAGATCACATTTAGGTTGTTTAATAAAGAACATGAATTGACTCTTCACCAATGGAATTTTTGTTTCGGATTGCCTAGTGGGGAGAGAGGAGAACACCTAACGACTTCAATGCTAGATTATTTTGGTCTGAATTGTTGGGCATCTTTGGAAGGCTAGAGGGGGTGAATAACCTCTTTTCGTTTCTACAAGCAAGGTTAGCGGAAGCAAAACAAAAGCTAAAATGAAATTAAGAAACTAACAAGACAATCGCTAACAAGAAAGAATTTACGTGGTTCGGAGATTAAGCTCCTACTCCACGACAATCTTTAAGGTGTATCAATCTAAGCAATTCTCCACTAAAAAGCTTCCTTTACAAACACTCTCCTCTTCTTTACAATTGATGAAAATGAAGTTTAGAGAAGAGGAGGATTTAAAACTCTTTAGAAAGCTTAGAAATTCGTGGGGAGCTTGAGAGTAAGGTTGGAAGATAAGCACTAGACTCATCAAGCACTCCATGATCTCTTTTTATAGAGAAGAGGCTATTTTTCCCGTTGAGCCTCGATCAGTTGACTGATGTTCTCCATCAATCAACTGATGCTATAGCCGATGCAATCCAACGACTTCTGACAAGCCGGATCCGCGATCGTCACTGCCAATGGGAAGTCGATCAATCAACTGATCATACCATCAGTCAACTGATTTAGTGACCAGTTGAGTTCTCCAAGCGATCACTCGACTGACGACCTTTCTGTGCCGAAATTCACTTACAGCAGTCGACTGATGGGTGGATCAGTCGATTGCCAAACCCTAGCAGTTGACTGCCAAACCCTAGCAGTCGACTGTTGACCATCAAACTCGGTCAACTTCAGTCGAGTAACTGAGCAGTCGACTAGGACGAAGCACTAGTCGATTGATGGGTGGATCGATCACTAAACCCTAGCGATTCCATCGCTGACCATCGAACTCACCAACCTCTCGAGTAATCGAGCGATTGATGGGACGAAGCACTAGTCGACTATTACTCTTCAAATATGAATAAATCATACTTGAATTAACCCCTAGACCTAGACTTAACCTTTTAGCTCTTCCTTCAGTCTTGTGCCTCCAGGATCCCTCCGAGTCTGCGACTCCTTCATCCTTGCGCTTGCTTCCAAGAGCTTCCATCAGTTTTGTCATGTCTTGGGTTTCTCTTTTCCAAAGGACCACTTCGAATTTACACCACCAAGACTACATGCTTGGTCTTATGCTACCAAGACCTTGCCTTTGGTCCATTGCCAAGGTTCGCTTGGAATTTACGTCGCCAAGACTACATGCTTAGTCTTACGCCGCCAAAACCCCCCCTTGGACTTCCTTTGCCAAGATCATACTTGGACTTTCCTTTACCAAGTCTTCACACTTGGATTTCCTGTCACTTTAACACGTTCATGGTTAGATCACAAAACATTGCCTAACTATAGATGATTATCCAAACATCAAAACATATAAATGTTAGGGCAATCTCTTGCTGAGATATGGTTTTGATGTGTGTGGCAAAGGATTTAAGTTAGGTTATTAATGTGATTTGATATGTGCATTGGAGTCTTGTAGAACTTAGTAATTCACACATGGAGCCTTGGCGAGTTTCACATCTCATGACTCGGTCCTTGAGTCGGTGAAGGATGGCTTTGCGGAAGCCATGCGCTTGGAGCATCCGAGGGACCGCCGGATGAGGAGCTTGGAGTGAAGCCGGAGGAAGTAGACTTCAGGGCGAAATGCGAAGCATGGCGCTGCAGAGCCGTGCGCTTGGCAAATCCGAGGGACGTGGTCGGACGAAGATAACTTCAAAGGCGAGGGACTCCGAGGGATGAGAGTGAGCGAATGTAACCCGGGAAGGGGTAGAGCTCCTAGGTGAAACTTGGCCATTTAGCTAAGTGTCGGATGAGATTTCCAGACATCAGTCGACTACCATGAAATGGCGATTGGATCGCTTCCGAGTCAAATGGAGTTCAATCGGTATCCGATCGATGGGCTTTAGCTGATGACCGCCATGGACTATGATCGGCCCGATGTTGACGAATGATCGGCTAAGGATGGCGATCGCATCGCGTGCACCGCACGGGTACGCAGAATGGAGTCAAGCTCGCGAGCACTCAACTAATGGTAAGATCAGTCGACTGATGATGTTGCCGTTGGATGAAATCCAACGTGGAAAGCAGCCGTTATTGGGCAACGACTACAGGACCAGTCGATTGATAGGGACATCAGTCGACTGCTTCTGTGTCAACGGGAAGAAACCCTCTTCCTCTATAAAGAGGAAGGGTGTGGGACTTTGGGGACCTAATGCTTATGCTCTAACCTTCTCCCAAAGTGCCCTAAGAGATTTCTACTCTTCTTACTTGCTTTATTTCCATTCTATTGTAAGAAGAGAAATTGTAAAGAGGTTACCTCCACCTAGCTTGGTGCAAAGGAGAGATCTAGTGGATTTGGCAAAGGAGTAATTCACCTTGGACGAATCAGGATCGTGGATTAGCTGTGTAGCCGTGAACCACGTTACGACTTTGTGTTAGCATTGTTTGTTTATCTTTTGCTTTGTCTTTATTTATTTGTATTTGCATATTCCGCTTGCGCTAATATCTTTGTAGACGAGCAAATTCCATCATCGTACGAAGAGGGCTATTCACCCCCCTCTAGTCGGCCAACCGCATTCACATCGATCCCATACAAGTGGTATCATAGCCAAGGAAAGCTTGTCGAGGACTAACCGCCACAACAAGCACATTCAAGGATGGTCGACTCAAACATTCACCCACCGAAATTCGAAGGCAAATTCTCTTAGTGGAAAAAGAGAATGGAGGTATTTTTCGAGACCGATTTTGAAATTCTTTTGATTATGGAAAACGGTTTCGAAATGCTTAGGGATGAAGAAGGGGAGCCATTGGAAAAATCAAGATGGAGCAAGAGGCAAAGGGAAGAGTATTTGGCAAATTCAAAAGCCAAACATCACCTCTACAATGTCCTCCCCCAACAAGAAGTCAACCGGATAGGAGAGTGTGCTAGCGCCAAGGAAATGTGGGAGAAACTAATAGAGATTCATGAAGGCACATCCGAGGCGAAGCTAGCAAGGAGAGATGTCCTTCGCTCCCAATTGTCCAATATCAAACTCGAAAAGGGAGAGAAGGTAAAATCCCTAAACTCTAGATTTAAGGAAATTCTAATCGGTTTGACAAGTGTAGGTGAAAAGCTCTCCAATCGGGACATGCTCATGAAAGCAATTGATGCTTTTCCCCGGTCATCAAAATGGAGCTCAATGGTGGACTCCTTCTACATGTCCAAGAATTTAGAAGTGAGCACCTTGGAGGAGTTCTTCTCAACCATGGAGCTCCATGAAACAAGACTTGAAGGAATAATAGAAGAGTCAAGAATTCAACCTTCAAGAGGAGTAACACTTTTGGCTAACAAGGGGAAGAAGAAGATGGAGATCCCCTCCTCCTCCGATGAAGCATCCTCATCCTCCTCCATGGATAGCACGGAAGAAGCTTACATGGTAAGGAAGGTAAGGCGTGCTTTAAGAAATTTTAAATTTAATAAATCTAATGATAGGAGGAGAAGACCAAGGGGGAAGGTTATTTGCTACAATTGTCAAGGGGAAGGAAACATAAGGGATAATTGTCCCCTCTTGAACAAGAGTAAAGAGGAGAAGAGAAAGAAGGAAGAAAAGAAGAAGAAGAAGGGGAGCAAGAAGAAAATGGAAGAAGAGAAGAAGGCCAAGGAAAAGGGGAAGACCAAAGCTCTCAAGGCAAGGACTTGGGATGATCCTTCTTCATCATCATCATCATCATCATCCGAAGAAGAAGAACATGTCTACTCCAACCTTTCCCTAATGGCGTT
This sequence comes from Wurfbainia villosa, assembly GCA_025175895.1. Taxonomy (NCBI): domain Eukaryota; kingdom Viridiplantae; phylum Streptophyta; class Magnoliopsida; order Zingiberales; family Zingiberaceae; genus Wurfbainia; species Wurfbainia villosa. The sequence goes on along the minus strand of CM046000.1, from coordinate 25,165,842 downwards.
TGATGATCTCTCCACCTCCTCCTCAGATGGTGAAGAAGCAAGCTCAAGTGAAGGGGGAGCCTCCTCTACATCCTCATCATCGAAAGAGGACTTGGTAAGTGAGGTAACGAATCTACCCCCTAAGCAAATAATGTCCATGATTTCTAGCCTCACTAAGGATTTATTTAGAGCCAATAAAAAGAACAAATGCATGCTAGATCAAATTAAGGACTTAGAAGAAAAGTTAGAAAAAGCATGCTTAAATGTAAATGATAATATTTCTTCTAGCTTAAATGATGCATGCTCACATGAATATATGCCATTTGATGTTAATGATGCATGCATAGAGGAAAATAGGGCTCTAAGGGAAAAGGTAGATCATTTGACCAAGACCCTAGAAAAGTTTACAATAGGCTCCAATACCCTTAACATGATAATTGGGAGCCAAAGAGCTAGCTTCAACAAGAAAGGCCTAGGTTATAAAGAAAATAAAAATGAAAAGGCCTATAAATGTTTAATTGCTAGGGGTCAAGACAAAAAGGAGGTAATAGCTAGAAAATGGATCCCTAAGGAGTATTTAGTGAACCCCATAGGAAAGAACTTATTTTGGATTCCAAAATCCATTCTAAAGGGTTAGGAAAACCCTAGGATAGTCAACCATATGAACTTTATCTATATCATATTTTGGTTGACTTAGGATGATGGGACAAAATTTTGAAATAGTGTTGGGTGATGATAATGCACCCATAAATAGGTTAAATCATGTTCAACACTTAGTGTAATGTGATACTCATGACCTATACAATTTTTGCAAAGTGTTGGGTGATGATAATGTGCCCATAATTTCATAATAATGCTTAAATCATGATTGTTAATGAAATTCCTATGTATATGTACAATCATGATTTATGATTTTGATATTTGGCACATAGTAATGGGCACTAGGGTTTGTTAGTAATATATGAGAGATGTCCTAAGGCAATCACCTTATGTATGAACCATTTATATGATAAATGAAGATTCACTATTTGAGTATACATGTTTTGATGTATTTGATTGGATCTTAAACTCATTTACTGAATGTCCACGATACGATTCACAACATGAGAGAATTTGTGATTGGATCACAACTAGTGAGTATCTCTACATGTGTAATTGTGATGTATCGAAATTATCCCTAGTCGATGAATTGATGGATTTGGACACCATCGATTCTGTCGAGACTAGCACGAGGTATACTCCTTGGTGTATCCAAGCAGCTGATTCTCACTGGCTAGAGACATTGTGATGTCCGGAGTTGATCGTGGATGCTAGTTATGGTAACTAGTTCATTGGAGTGACCAGTCGTAAGAGTTCATATGGTTCTCTGCATATATAGATATGTCAATGAAGTTCTTGTTGGGAGGATCGGATGGCCGGTTAGAGGGGGGTGAATAGCCCTCGTTCATTGGACGTCGTATTTTGCTCGTCTACAATTAGATTAGCGCAACGGAAACAATAAAGCAAGACAAGCAAATAGAAATACAAGAAATCAAACGCTAACAAGATGGTGTAACATTGTTCACGGCTACGCCGCTAATCCACGGTCCCCGATTCGTCCTCGGTGAATCACTCCGCCAAAACCAATCACTATCGGTCTCTCCTTTGCACCAAGCTAGGTGGAGGTAACCTTTACAACACAAAGATCACTCTTCTACAATGGAATGAAGATTAAAGCTAGTAGAAGAGTGGAAAATCGTTTAGGGCACTTTGGGAGTAGTTGGGCGTTCAAGCATTAGCCTCTCAAAGGCTTACACCCTCTCTTTTTATAGAGAGGGCTGATTTCTTCCCGTTGGCCGCCACCGATCGCCGCCCTTGGCGATCGATCATTACTACAACGCCTCCCGAACACGTCGATCCCGAGTAGTCCAACGGAACTCTGGCAATGACGATGGACCTCACCGCCGATCGCTACTCGTAGTCGATCGCCTACGGCTACGAAGCGGTCTGCGTTCGCTGATATCCTCGCACGATCGCCATTCCATGGCAATGATCACGGGCATAAGCCTATCACCGGATACCCCGAACCCACTTGACGAGGCCGATCGCCATTACATGGCAGTCGACTGGTGCCGTGTGAAACTCAACCTTAACATAAGTTTGAGCTTCCGGCAGTCGGGTAAACCTTAACCCTTGCGGTCAAGTCTCCGACACTCAGCCATTCGGTCAAGTTCACCTAATGAGCTACTTACATTTCACTCATTCTCTCATCTCACTCGAAGTCCCTCGCCGAAGCTCTCTTCGTTCACGGCCACATCCCTCGGCAGCATCAGGCGCACGGCTCTGCAATGCTCCTTCGCGTCTCTTGCCTCCGAAGTCTGCTTCCTTGGCTTCACTTCAAGTCATCTCGTCCGGCGGTCCCTCGGATGCTCCAAGCGCACGACTTCCGCAAAGTCATCCTTCACCGACTCAAGGACCGAGGTTGTGAGGGTGAACCCGCCAAGGCTCCATGTGCGAATTACTAAGTCCTGCACAACTTCAACGCACATATCACATCAACATACCACACTAACTTAAACCCTTTGCCACACCATCAAAACCATATTACGGCAAGAGATTTCCCTAACAATCTCCCCCTTTTTGATGTGTGGCAATCCGTTTAAGTTAGGTAAAAACATTTGATATAAATTTTAAGGTAAGAAAGCATGTAAAGATAAACATGATATAACAACATGCAACTCCCCCTTAATCCATGAAATTCTCTATACAAATTTTCTCCCCCTATCATAAGCATAATCATTTCTCCCCCAAAATATATTCTCCTTTACTTAAACATACATTTCTCCCCTTTACTTAAACATACATTTCTCCCCCTAAAATATATTCCATACATTTCTCCCCCTAAAATAATTAACTTAAACATAATCATTTCTCCCCCTTTGACACCATCAAAAAGATTAATACTAAGTTATAAACTCATGGCATCAAGTATAAAGAGAAATATACATTAAAATCAGTCAAAACCTGATGAAATCCGATTCGTACTTGTTTATCCATCGATCATCGCTATCGATGGCGGTCGGCACAAGGGAATCCAAATTTCTGATTTTCTGGATGAATTTCAGAAATGCATTATTAATTCCAGAAAATTTGAAAAATCATGAAATTTGAGGGGACACATTTATTTTAAGTATATCTATCAGTGAAAAATATGTTTTCATGAAAAATCATTATCTTTTCAAGTATTTGCCAAAAAAATCCAAAAGCTTTAAAAACTACTAGGTTTTTGATCATAAGAGTATCCATTTTAACACCTAGTCTTGCATCCAATTGTTTCAAAACATGAATACATATATTTTAAAGTAAGAAATTGTTTTGAAAACATATGAAATATCCAACCATGATCTTTGGGCAATATGTCTATGAATTAAACATAAGCCTTCCCCATGATTGGTCTATTATTGCTATTTTGATACTTTAAATGACCATCTAAATGCCATAGGCATTAGTGGACATTTGTATCATCCTAATATCTCACCCATGCTAAGTTTGCAATCAAGTTAGCCTATAGTGAGTGTGAGATGCATCCTAGGGGGTATTTGTGCATACTTAACCAATATATTCATGTAATTCTATCATGGTTAAGTATCAACCTAATAATCCTCATGATCATAAAGGCACATATGAATGAATTCTACATTATGATCATGAAACTCATGTATTCATCAAATAATAGTCATGCATTAGGTATGATATGATGATAATAAACAAAGTATTACCTAAAGCATGATTCAAACCTATTTCTTATGATAACGTGCCAAATTTCAAAAACATAAATCATGATTGTAAATATACATAGGAATTACATCAATCATCATGATTTAATCATTATTATCTATTTATGGGTACGCTATCATCACCCAACACTATCTAAAAAATGTTGTCCCGTCATCCTAAGTCAACCAAAATATGATATAGATTAAGTCCATGTGGTCGACTACCCTAAGGTCATTCTAACCCTTAAGGATGGATTTTGGAACCCAAAATAAGTTCTTTCCTATTGGGTTCACTAGATATTCTTTGGGGATCCATTTTCTATCAATTACTTTCTTTTTATCTTGTCCCCTAGCAATTAGGCATTTATAGGCCTTCTCATTTTTCTTCTCTTTATATCCTAGGCCCTTCTTGTTAAAACTTGCCCTTTGGCTCCCAATTATCATGTTAAGGGTATTGGAGCCTATTGTGAATTTCTCTAGGGCTTTGGTTAAATAATCTACCTTTTCCCTTAATGCCCTATTTTCATTTATACATGCATCACTAACATCCAAAGGCATATAATCATGTGAGCATGCATTATCATGGCAAGAAGAAATATTTTCATTTAAGCATGCATTTTCTAGCTTATTTTCTAAATCCTTAATTTGATTAAGCATGCTTTTATTCTTCTTTTTCATTCCAAATAAGTCCTTAGTTAAACTAGAAATTATGGAAACTATTTTCTTAGGAGAAGCTTTCGTTACCATAGTTTCCATATCTTCTTCTTCTTCGGATGATGAGGAGGATGTAGAAGCTCCCCCTTCACTTGAGCTCTCCCCACTTGAGCTTGAATCTTCATTTTCGGTGGAGGAGGAGCAATCCGAGTCATGAAGAGCCATTAGTGCTAGGTTGGAGTAGACATGCACTTCTTCTTCGGATGAGGATGAAGAGGCAAGGTCATCCCATGTCTTGGCTTTGAGTGCCATGGCCTTCCCTTTTCCTTTTGTCTTCTTTTCTTCTTCCTTTTTCTTGCTCTCCTTCTTCTTCCTCTTTTCTTCTTTCTTCTTCCTTTCTTCCTTGTTCTTGTTTAGGAGGGGACAATTATCCCTTATATGTCCCTCTCCTTGGCAATTGTAGCATATGACCTTCCCCCTTGGTCTTCTATTCCTATCATTGGATTTATTAAATCTAAAATTCTTAAATGCACGCTTTACCCTCCTTACCATATACGCTTCTTCGGTGCTATCCATGGAGGAGGAGGAAGACGCTTCATCATCATCGGAGGAGGAGATCTCTATCTTCTTCTTCCCCTTATTTGCCAACAATGCTACTCCTCTTGAGGGTTGAATTCTAGGCTCTTCTTGTATTCCTTCAAGCCTAGTTTCGTGGAGCTCCATTGTTGAGAAAAATTCCTCCAAGGTACTTACTTCCAAGTTCTTGGAGATGTAGAAAGAATCCACCATGGAGCTCCACTTTGAGGACCGGGGAAAGGCATCTATAGCCTTCATAAGCATGTCCCGGTTTGATAGCTTCTCACCTACACTTGTTAGCTCAATTAAAATTTCTTTAAACCTAGAGTGTAGTGAGGTTACCTTTTCTCCCTTTTCTAGTTTTATAATGGATAGTTGGGAGCGGAGGAGGTCTCTCCTTGCTAGCTTGGCCTCGGATGTGCCTTCATGGAGTTCTATAAGCTTCTCCCACATCTCTTTGGCACTAGCACATTCTCCGATTCGGTTGATCTCTTGTTGGGGGAGCACATTGTAGAGATGATGCTTGGCTTTTGAATTTGCAAGGTGCTCTTCCCTTTGCCTTTTGGTCCACCTAGATTTCTCTATTGGTTTCCCTTCTTCATCCCTAGGCAAAACGAAACCGGATTCCATTGTAATCATTATATCAAAATCCGTTTCGAAAAATACCTCCATTCGCTTCTTCCACCAAGCGAATTCTCCTTCAAACTTCGGAGGATGAATGTTGGAGCCGGCCATTTTGAAAATTTCTTGTTGTGGCGGTTAGTCCTCGACAAGCTTTCCTCGGCTCTGATACCACTTGTTGGGAGGATCGGATGGCCGGCTAGAGGGGGGTGAATAGCCCTCGTTCGTTGGACGTCGTATTTTGCTCGTCTACAATTAGATTAGCGCAACGGAAACAATAAAGCAAGACAAGCAAATAGAAATACAAGAAATCAAACGCTAACAAGATGGTGTAACGTGGTTCACGGCTACGCCGCTAATCCATGGTCCCCGATTCGTCCTCGGTGAATCACTCCGCCAAAATCAATCACTATCGGTCTCTCCTTTGCAACAAGCTAGGTGGAGGTAACCTTTACAACACAAAGATCACTCTTCTACAATGGAATGAAGATTAAAGCTAGTAGAAGAGTGGAAAATCGTTTAGGGCACTTTGGGAGTAGTTGGGCGTTCAAGCATTAGCCTCTCAAAGGCTTACACCCTCTCTTTTTATAGAGAGGGCTGATTTCTTCCCGTTGGCCGCCACCAGTCGACTGCCGCCCTTGGCAGTCGACTGCCGTCACTACAACGACCTCCAAACACGTCGGATCCCGACCGTTGTAGTCCAACAGAACTCTTGGCAGTCGACTGATGGACCTCACCACGATCGGCCGCGCCTCGTAGTCGACCGCCGCCGGCTACGAGCGGTTCTCGGCTCGCGATATCCTCCGGCGGATCACGGGCATAAGCCTATCAGTCGGATACCAGTCGAACCCACTCGACTCAGAGCAGTCGACTGCCATTACATGGCAGTCGACTGGTGCCGTGTGAAACTCAACCTTAACATAAGTTTGAGCTTCCGGCAGTCGGGTAAACCTTAACCCCCGCGGTCAAGTCTCCGACACTCAGCCATTCGGCCAAGTTCACCTAATAAGCTACTTACATTTCACTCATTCTCTCATCTCACTTGAAGTCCCTCGCCGAAGCTCTCTTCGTTCGCGGCCACGTCCCTCGGCAGCATCAGGCGCACGACTCTGCAATGCTCCTTCGCGTCTCTTGCCTCCGAAGTCTGCTTCCTTGGCTTCACTTCAAGTCATCTCGTCCGGCGGTCCCTCGGATGCTCCAAGCGCACGGCTTCCGCAAAGTCATCCTTCACCGACTCAAGGACCGAGGTTGTGAGGGTGAACCCGCCAAGGCTCCATGTGCGAATTACTAAGTCCTGCATAACTTCAACGCACATATCACATCAACATACCACACTAACTTAAACCCTTTGCCACACCATCAAAACCATATTACGGCAAGAGATTGCCCTAACAGTTCTTACTGTAGCTTAAGTGCGATGTTCCTTTGACTTGAGGTATTCAAGTCATCTTGATCATGGAGACTTATGCTTTGACATCTTAAGCAAGCATCTCTAAGGAGATGTGGACCTGGGATGATTGGGTATAAGTCGAAGTGATCGAAGGTGTTTGAATAGCCTATAAAGGATTCACCACTCCTTGCGAGGAGATGTATACCCATGGCCTCTCGTCGGATTGTTACTAAAGTCTTTGGCCAAAGCATTACATGTTTAGAGTAAGGTACCCTTCGATACATGTGCAGTAACTAGAGTCCGTAGGACGAGGAAATGATACTTGGGCTAGGTGTGACGTAGTCACCCTAGTGGGGACTGACACTATAAACCATGTCCTGAACCAAGTGGGTATAAGATGAGTGAAGGGAATGGGGCACGAATCATTCAAGCTGCTGAAGGGTTTCAGAAATAGTTCTGGATCAACCGTTGATCTTTTCGGTTAATTGGGGATCATGATGTACTACTAGGTGCCACTCATGATCGTTCTATAATTAATGGTTAATTATAGACGACCAACATAAACCGAGAACCTATTTGGTCACACGCACAACGAGCGTAATCCAAAGGATTTAAAACGAGCTTGAGAATGGGATTCTCAGACCGAGAGAAACTAGGTTAGGTTGGACCAAACATGAAGCGAACATGAAATCGTTTCAGTCGCAATGGAAGCGTGGATGAGCCGTGTCTTATGAAGACATAATGGATGAACCAAAATGGTTTGGTTCTAATCCAATAGAGGAGAATAAACCAAAGAGTTTGGTTTATTTTAAACGAATGAACCAAAAGTTGGTTCGGTTCGTTTTAACTTAAAATAAACCATCATGGTTTGGTTTATTTTAACTTATCTTAATGGAACGGGTTAACGGGCCTAATGGTTATGATCCAATAACCATTAAGAGAATTAGTTCTCTATAAAAGAGGGCTTAAGGGATAATTAAGCCCTAATCCAAAAACCCTAGCAATAGTTACCGCCCACCTCTCCTTGGAGACTCTCGGCGCCAACCCCCATTGCCGCCCAGCCCCTTGTGCCGCCGTCCAGCTCCTTGCCGGCGTCCAAGCTTCAGCCGGTGATCCTCCGGCGACCCTCCGGTGATCTCCTTTAGGTTTGGCATCAAGGTGAGCTTTATCTTCCCTTGGTTGGCCGGCGCCTATCTCCTCCACCAAAGCTGTCCAGTTTTCTGGACAGCTTGTTCTCCTCTCGTCGGAGTGTCGTTTGGACGACGGTTAGAGCTCTGACAGCGGCTAACTTATCGGGTATTCGATCTCTGGTAATCCTCTGAGGTGGAGGACGAAGGATTCATCAATCGGTTGATGAATACCTCTCCGGAGAAGCGAGTTTTGAGGACTCGTTTTGGATCCGAATTTGGATTCGGATCGTGATCATCTCACGATCACGTCGTCTTCAACACGAGGTTAGTAACCCGTACGAAGACGAAGCTCGTGGCTTAGCGAAGTCATCCTAAGGATACTCGGCGTGGATACGGATAGAGACGATTCTAGCGAGGATCGTTCCGGTTGATGCCGTTCCCGCTACATGTAATACGAAAGGTATAACGTAGTTAAATTTCCTTTTATTGCAAATTTAAATTTACGGTTATGTCTACACTTGTTGTACTATGCATGCGTGTGTTGTGTGTGTTGTAATAAATGTAGATTTATTATTTTTATTTCTTCCGCTGTGCACATGTTTACGAAACATGTACGAACACACACTCGCCGCGGTGCCGGAAACCCAACAGTGGTATCAGAGCCCAGGTTGTGTTTCGACATAATCGTAAAATGGTTTTGCGATAGTCATAATGTTATTTCTGGAAATTTTCTAATTTTGGAAATTTAGAAGTATTTATGGAAAATTTTCAATTTTGGAAAGTCTAGAAGTATTTATGGAAATCTTCCACTTTTGGAAAGTTGGAAGTATTTATGGAAATTGATATTTTCCATAAATAAAATATTTGATTAGATTCTGGAAATTTGTTTCCTAATTTAATCATGATTTGATTTGGGAAATCAAATCTTAAAATATTTTATTTCCATAAGTAGTTTTGATGATTTAGGAAATTGGTTTCCTAAATTGATTTTCCTTAATCAATTATTTCCATAAATAAAATATGTGATTAGATTTGGAAATTTGTTTCCTAATTTAATCATGATTTGATTTGGAGAATCAATTCTTAAACATATTTTATTTCCATAAATAGTTATGACAAATAAAGAAATTATGTACATGACATAATTGTATGTCATGTAATTGCATTAGATGCATATCATTATGCTATGCGTGTCGTGACATGTAGATGTATGCCATGCCATATAGATAATAGTTATTTGCATGCAAAGAGGATGAGACATAAAAACCCTAACTCAATATTAAAGCTTACACCTTCCATTAATATGGTTAGAACCAGAGTTCCGTTTCTTGTTTGGGTTGTTGGACTCTCTCCAAGCCCGGCTCGAACCCGAACATGTTCAAACCATGGAATAGTTTAATACTAATATGGTAAGAGTCAGAGGTCAATCGTTAGCTTTGGTTGTTGGACTCTCTCCAAGATGGGCTAATTGGTTGAATGCGCTCTAACCATATTAAAACTATTTCTCGATTAATGGGTTGGTTTTAACCTGGAGCATCAGCTTGTTGGACTCTCTCCAAGGTCGATGTAAAGGGAGGTGAAGTTGGGTGCTATGCATATGATGCATACTTGTTAATGTGTTAACAACCTGATGTATGTGTGAACATTCAATTAGTTGATAACACATTGTGATAGTTGCATATACGTGATATGCAATCGGTATAGTTGTTACCTACCGTCGTAGTTATGAATGGCTTGTTGGACTCTCTCCAAGGTTGTTCATATCTATGATGGATATCAGCCCATTCGGAGATGGACCTACGATCTCCCGAAGTGATTTTGGGGTTTTTGAAATTCGAAAAATGAATGAAATTTATGAATGTATATTGATGCATTTAAAATCATTTTCTCATATATGCTCGTTTTGTATTTCTAAGATTGATCATGATGTCTTTGAATTTGCGTTCCATTTTGGATTCGAATAAATTGACTGGGACGAACTTCTTGAACTGGCTTAGAAACTTGAGAATTGTTCTCAAGGTTGAAAAGCTTGCAAATGTCCTCGAAGCGCCTCTTCCCACCCGTCCTAGTGAAGATGCAACTCTAGACCAATTGTTGGCCTATCAGAAACATGTGAGTGATTCTGAACAAATGAGTTGCATCATGCTAGCCGCGATGGAACCCAAGCTATGAAAGCAGCATGAGCATATGGATGCTCATATCGTAGTCCTTCATCTTTATGAGTTGTTTGATAAGCAAGTGAGATTCGAAAGGTTCGAAGTCTCCAAGCTCCTCTTCACCTCTGAGATGCAAGAAGGTTCATCTGTGGTACTGCTCAACATGCTAAAGACTGTGGAGCCTTCTAAGAAGCATGAGCAGGGGACGGTGTTATTAGTTGATTCCTCGAAGAAAGGTTCTAAGAGGGAGTCAAAGGAACAATAGAAGGGGAAGAAGAAAAGGCTAAAAAGGCAGAACCAGCTCAAAAGGGCACTTGCCATCATTATGGCAAGGAGGGTCATTGGCGAAGAAATTGTAAGATTTATCTTGAGTCCGTGAAGAAGAATAAGTCATAAGATGCTCCATCTTTTTCATATATCTTCGTTATTGATTGTCATTCTATTTCCTCAGACACTTGGGTATTGGATACTGGGTGTGACTCACATATATGTAATGACATACATGGGCTAAGGAATAGAAGAAGACTCGTCAAGGGAGAGTCAAATTTACGTGTTGGGAATGGAGCAAAGGTTGCTGCACTCGCCATCAGAACGTATTTGTTGAAACTCCCTGTAGGACTTGTCTTAGAACTGGACAATTGCTTTTATATTCCTTCATTGATAAATAACATCATTTCTATTTCTTGTTTAAATAGAAATGGTTTCCATTTGACGTTTAGTAACAATTGTTGTTACATAACTTTGAATGGAGTTCTTTATGTTGACATAACTTGTCACACACTCGCCGCGGTGCCGGAAACCCAACAGGGTTTTAAATCATGTTTTAGGTGATACTTGAATTTTTATCATAATTTTATACCTAATGCATGATTATAAATTAATGAATATATTTGTTTCATGATCATAATGTGAAATTAATTCATATATATTTTTATGATCATGTAGATTGTTAGGATGATACTTAACCTTGGGTAGAATTGCATGAAATTGAAGGTTAAGTATATACAAATACCTTTAGGATGCATCTCACACTCACCATAGGCTACCTTGATTGAAAACTTAGCATGAGTGAGATGTTAGGATGATACAAATGTCCACTAATGCCTATGACATTTAGATGGTCATTTAAGGTATCAAAATAGCAATAATAGACCAATCATGGGGAAGGCTTATGTTTAATTCATAGACATATTGCCCAAAGATCATGGTTGGATATTTCATATGCTTTCAAAACAATTTATTACTTTAAAATCTGAGTGTTCATGTTTTGAAACAATTCAAACCAAAACTAGGTGTTAAATGTGATACTAACGTGATCAAAAACCTAGTTGTTTTTAAAACTTTTGGATTTTTGGAAAATCTTTGAAAATACAATGATTTTTCATGGAAAACTATTTTTCATTGATAAATATACTTACAAGAAATATGTTCCCCAAATTTCATGATTTTTTAAATTTTATAGAAATTTTTACGCATTTCTGAAATCCACCCTGAAAACCTGAAAAACCCGAAATGCACGTGCTAGTCGACTGGTAGTCTGAACCAGTCGACTGGTGCTCTGATAACATGGCCAATAACCTTTTGTATCAGATTTTAAGGCATGTTTTGGCTTTTGTTTCCCTCTAGACTTGATGTCATGTTTAGATAAACTTTGTTAATTATTTTATTTGGTGTCAAAAGGGGAGAAATATATTTGTTTAAGTAAGAGGGAATGTATTTAGGGGGAGTTTCATGTATTAAGGGGGAGAGTTGCTAATCATGTTATTTACGTGCTTTCTTTCCTTAATATTTTATCAAATGTTTTTACCTAACTTAAACGGATTGCCACACATAAAAAAGGGGGAGATTGTAAGGGCAATCTCTTGTCGAGATATGATTTTGATGTGTGTGGCAAAGGGTTTAAGTTAGGTTATTAGTGTGATTTGATATGTACATTAGAGTCATGTAGGACTTAGTAATTCACACATGGAGCCTTGGCGAGTTTCACATCTCATGACTCGGTCCTTGAGTCGGTGAAGGATGGCTTTGCAGAAGCCGTGCGCTTGGAGCATCCGAGAGACCGCCGGACGAGGAGCTTGGAGTGAAGCCGGAGGAAGTAGACTTTAGGGCGAAACGAGAAGGATGGTACTGCAGAGCCGTGCGCTTGGCGCATCCGAGGGACGTGGCCGGACGAAGATAACTTCAAAGGCGAGAGACTCCGAGGGATGAGAGTGAGTGAATGTAACCCGGGAAGGGGTAGAGCTCCTAGGTGAAACTTGGCCATTTGGCTAAGTGTCGGATGAGATTTCTCGACATTAGTCGACTGCCATGAAATGACAGTCTACTGTATTGGATTTCCGGCACCGCGGCGAGTGTGTGTTCGAACATGTTTCGCAAACATGTGCACAGCGGAAGAAATAAAAATAATAAATGTACATTTATTACAACACACACATCACACGCATGCATAGTACAACATGTGTAGACATAACCATAAATTTAAATTTTGCAATAAAGGAAATTTAACTACGTATACCTTTTGTATCACGTGTAGCGGGAACAGCATCAACCGGAACGATCCTTGCTAGAATTGTCTCTATCCGTATCCACGCCGAGTATCCTTAGGATGACTTCACTAAGACACGAGCTTCGTCTTCGTACGGGTTACTAGCCTCGTGTTGAAGACGACGTGATCGAGAGATGATCACGATCCGAATCCAAATTCGGACCCAAAGACGAGTCCTCAAAACTCGCTTCTCCGGAGAGGTATTCGTCAACCGTTTGACGAATCCTTCGTCCTCCACCTCAGAGGATTACCGGAGATCGAATCCCCAGTAAGTTAGGCGCTGTTGGAGCTCTAACCGTCGTCCAAACGACGCTCCGACGAGAGGAAAACAAGCTGTCCAGAAAACTGGACAGCTTTGGTGGAGGAGTAGGCGCCGGCCAACCAAGGGAAGCCAAGTGCTCACCTTATCGCCACACCCAAGGGAGATCACCGGAGCACCAACCGGCAGCAGCTCAACGCCGACGAGGGGGAAGGAAAGCTCCTTCTGGAAGCCGGTTGGAGGAGAAGAGGGGGCGGCAATGGAGTTGGCGCCGACTCCTTCAATGGGGTGGGCGGCAACTAGGTTTAGGGTTTTTGGATTAGGGCTTAACAATCCCTTAAGCCCTCTTTTATAGAGAACTAATTCTCTTAATGGTTAATGGATCATATCCATAAAGCCCGTTAACCCGCTCCATTAGTATAAGTTAAAATAAACCAAACCATGATGGTTTATTTAAAGTTAAAACGAACCGAACCAACTTTTGGTTCATTCGTTTAAAATAAACCAAACCCTTTGGTTTATTCTCCTCCATTGGATTAGAACCAAACCATTTTGGTTCATCAATTATGTCTTCATAAGACACGGCCCATCCACGCTTCCATTGCGACTGAAATGATTTCATGCTCGCTTCTTGTTTGGTCAAACCAAACCTAGTTTCTCTCGGTTTGAGAATTCCATTCTCAAGCTCATTTTAAATCCTTCGGATTACGCTCGTTGTGCGTGTGACCAAATAGGTTCTCGGTTTATGTTGGCCGTCTATAATTAACCATTAATTATAGAACGATCATGAGTGGCACCTAGTAGTACATCATGATCCCCAATTAACCGGAAAGATCAACGGTTGATCCATAACTATTTCTGAAATCCTTCAGCAGCTCGAATGATTCATGCCCCATTCCCTTCACTCATCTTATACCCACTTGGTTCAGGACATGGTCTATAGTGTCAGTCCCCACTAGGCTGACTACGTCACACCTAGCCCAAGTATCATTTCCTCGTCCTACGGATTCTAGTTACTGCACATGTATCGAAGAGTACCTTACTCTAAACATGTAATGCTTTAGCCAAAGACTTTAGTAACAATCCGATGAGAGGCCATGGGTATACATCTCCTCGCAAGGAGCGGTGAATCCTTTATAGGCTATTCAAACACCTTCGATCACTTCGACTTATACCCAATCATCCCGGGTCCACATCTCCTTAGAGATGTTTGCTTAAGATGTCAAAGCATAAGTCTCCATGATCAAGATGACTTGAATACCGCAAGTCAAAGGAACATCGCACTTAATCTACAGTAAGAACTTCATTGACATATCTATATATGCAGAGAACCATATGAAGTCTTACAGCTGGTCACTCCAATGAACTAGTTACCATAACTAGCATCCACGATCAACTCCGGACATCACAATGTCTCCAGCCAGTGAGAATCAGCTGCTTGGATACACCAAGGAGTATACCTCGTGCTAGTCTCGACAGAATTGATGGTGTCCAATTCCATCAATTCATCGACTAGGGATAATTCTGATACATCACAATTACACATGTAGAGATACTCACTAGTTGTGATCCAATCACAAATTCTCTCATGCTGTGAATCGTATCGTGGACATTCAGTAGATGAGTTTAAGATCCAATCAAATACATGAAAACATGTATACTCAAATAGTGAATCTTCATTTATCATATAAATGGTTCATACATAAGGCGATTGCCTTAGGACATCTCTCATATATTACTAACAGACTCCCACTTGGCCTAATGCCAATCGCTACGGTATCCAATACCATAAGCTCTAACATGACCCTCAAACTTACTTTGAGGTAATGCTTTAGTCAAAGGATCCGCTAAGTTCCTTTCAATGGGAATTTTCTCGATTTGTATTTCGTTCCTACTGATGATCTCTCTGATAAGATGATAGCGGCGAAGCACATGTTTGGATCATTGATGAGACCACATCAAGTTCAGAGATGAACTTCTTGATCCAAACCGCTTCCTTTGCTGCTTCCAAAGCTGCAATGTATTCTGCCTTAGTGGCAGAATCCGCTATAGTGTCAAGCTTGGAACCTTTCTAACTTATTGTGCCTCCATTCTAGGTGAATACATACCCAGACTAAGACATGGAATCATCCTTGTCTGTCTAGATCTTGCATTCGTATACCCACGTATCACCATGTACCCTTCTCCATATATTAGGAACGCATCCTTAGTTCTTCTTAAGTACTTAAGGATCATCTTAATAGTCACCCAATGATCCATTCCTCGATCATACTGGTATCTCTTCATGACACTCAGAGCATACGATACATCGGGCCTTGTACATAACATAGCATACATGATAGATCCTATTGCAGATGCATAGGGAATCTTACTCATGCAAATCCTCTCGTCTTCTGTGCGTGGACACATAGACTTCGAAAGGTGTATCCCATGCCTGATGGGTAGAAAATCTTTCTTGGATTCCGACATGCTAAACCTATTTAGCACTCGGTCTATATATGTAGACTGCGAAAGACCAAGCAACCGTTTCGATCTGTCTCTATAGATCTTAATCCCGAGGATGTAGGTTGCTTCTCCCAGGTCTTTCATGGAGAATGTCTTGGATAACCAAACCTTAACTGACTGTAAGATTGAAACATCGTTTCCTATAAGTAATATGTCATCGACATACAATACTAGGAACACGACTGCACTCCCACTAACCTTCTTGTACACACAAGGTTCGTCTGGATTTTGTGAGAAATCAAACTTTTTGATCGTCTCATCAAAACGGATATTCCAGCTCCTGGATGCTTGCTTCAATCCATAAATGGACCGTCGCAATTTGCATACCTTGGTTTTATCAACCGATGTGAAACCCTCAGGCTGTATCATATACACATCCTCGAGAAGGTTTCCATTAAGGAAAGCTGTTTTCACATCCATCTGCCATATCTCATAATCATAATGAGCCGCTATGGCCAGGAGCATCCGAATGGATTTAAGCATAGCTACAGGTAAATAGGTTTCGTCATAATCAACACCTTGCTTTTGACGATATCCTTTCCCCACCAATCTAGCCTTATAGGTAATCACATTACCATCCATGTCGGTTTTCTTCTTGAAAACCCACTTGCACCCTATAGGCTTAATGCCTTCAGGTGGGTCAACCAAGTTCCAATCTTGGTTTTCATACATGGAATCCATTTCTGACTTCATGGCATCAAGCCACTTATCCCTTTTTGAACTTGTCAGCACTTCTTCATAACTGGTAGGCTCCTCATCATCAATGAGTAACACGTCGTTCGATTCACTTACGAGAAATCCATATCTCTCAGGAATGTTATGTGTTCTACCAGATCTACGAAGATGTGGCGTTACAATAGGTCCAGCCGATTGCTCATCACTATGAGTTGTCGGCTGTTGTGCTTCACCAGGTATCTCATCAATGTCTATTTGAGTTTCTCGAGCCTCCTCAAGCTCGACGACACTCCCACTGTTTTCTTGCAAGAGAAACTTTCTCTAGAAACACAGCATGCCTTGAAACAAACACCTTTTGTTCCACAGGATGATATAATTGGTAATCCCTTGTTTCCTTAGGGTATCCAATAAATAGACATTTATCAGACTTAGCATCCAATTTGTATTATACAGTCCGCTTCACATAAACAGGACAATCCCATATCTTCAAGTAAGATACATGAGGTTTCTTACTATTCCATATCTCATATGGAGTAGTAGAGACTACCTTGGTTGGCATTCTGTTTAACAAGTAAATAGTTGTCTGAAGTGCATAGCCCCAAAAGGACTTGGGAAGATTCGCATGATTCATCATTGACCTGACCATGTCCAACAAGGTCTGGTTACGCCTCTCAGATACACCATTATGTTGTGGTGTATATGGCGGAGTCCATTGAGACAATATGCCATTGTCTCTTAAATAATCAAGAAACTCTTGACTTAAGTATTCACCACCTCGATCTGATCGAAGTATTTTAATACTCTTGTCATGTTGTTTCTCTACTTCATTTCTGAATTCTTTGAACCTTTCAAAGGCTTCAGACTTGTGTTTCATCAAGAACACATACCCAAACCGTGAGTGATCATCGGTGAAGGTAATGAAGTAGCTATAGCCTCCTAAAGCTTGAGTTGACATAGGTCCACATACATCAGTATGTATTAGACCTAGTAACTCTCTCACTCGTTCACCTTTTCCAGTAAAAGGTAACTTAGTCATCTTGCCTTTTAAGCATGATTCGCATGTATCGTATGAATCCAATTCAAACGATTCCAGAATTCCACATCGGTGTAATTCGGACATGCATTTCTTGCTTACATGACCAAGACGACAATGCCACATATAAGAGTCTAATTGATTATCCTTTCGAGCACGCTTGTTGCTCGCTTCGATATTAAAAACGCCACTGGATACGTCCAACGTATAAACACCATTGCTTAAAGTTCCAGACCCATAAAGAACTCCATTCAAATTTATGTAACAACAATTGTTACTAAAAGTCAAATGGTACCCATTTATATTTAAACAAGAAATAGAAATGATGTTCTTTATCAATGAAGGAACACAAAAGTAATTGTCCAGTTCTAAGACAAGTCCTGCAGGGAGTTTCAACAAATACGTTCCGTTGGCGAGTGCAGCAACCTTTGCTCCATTCCCAACACGTAAATTTAACTCTCCCTTGACGAGTCTTCTTCTATTCCTTAGCCCATGTATGTCATTATATATATGTGAGCCACACCCAGTATCCAATACCCAAGTGTTTGAGGAAATAGAATGACAATCAATAACGAAGATATGTGAAAAGATGGAGCATCTTATGCCTTATTCTTCTTCACGGACTCAAGATAAATCTTGCAATTTCTTCGCCAATGGCCCTACTTGCCATAATTATGGCAAGTGCCCTTTTGAGCTAGTTCTGCCTTTTTAGCCTTTTTCTTCTTCCCCTTTTGTTGTTCCTTTGACTCCCTCTTAGAACCTTTCTTCGAGGAATCAACTAACAACACCGTCCCCTGCTCATGCTTCTCAGAAGGCTCCACAGTCTTCAGCATGTTGAGCAGTACCACAGATGAACCTTCTTGCATCTCAGAGGTGAAGAGGAGCTTGGAGACTTCGAACCTTTCGAATCTCACTTGCTCATCAAACAACTCATAAAGATGAAGGACTACGATATGAGCATCCATATGCTCATGTTGCTTTCGTAGATTTGGGTTCTATCGCGGCTAGTATGATGCAACTTGTCAGTTCAGAATCAGTCACATGTTTGTGATAGACCAACAATTAGTCCGGAGTTGCATCGTCACTAGGATGGGCGGGAAGAGGCGCTTCGAGGAAATACACAAGCTTTTCACCTTGAAAACAATTCTCAAGTTTCTAAGCCAGTCCAAAAAGTTTGGCCCAGTCAATTTATTCGAATCCAAAATGGAACGCAAATTCAAAGACATCATGATCAATTTTAGAAATACAAAGCGAGCATATATGAGAAAGATGATTTTAAAATGCATCAATATACATTTATAAATCCCATTCATTTTTCGAATTTCAAAAACCCCAAAATCACTTCGGGAGATCGTAGGTCCATCTCCGAATGGGCTGATATCCATCATAGATATGAACGACCTTAGAGAGAGTCCAACAAGCCATTCATAACTATGACAGTAGGTATCAACTATACCGATTGCATATCACGTATATGCAACTATCACAATGTGCTATCAACTAATTGAATGTTCACACATACATCGGGTTGTTAACACATTAACAAGTATGCATCATATGCATAACACCCAACTTCACCTCCCTTCACATCGACCTTGGAGAGAGTCCAACAAGTCGATGCTCCAAGTTAAAGCCAACCCATTAATCGAGAAATAGTTTTAATATGGTTAGAGCGCATTCAACCAATTAGCCCAGCTTGGAGAGAGTCCAACAACCAAAGCTAACGATTGACCTCTGACTCTTACCATATTAGTATTAAACTATTCCATGGTTTGAACATGTTCGGGTTCGAGCCGGGCTTGGAGAGAGTCCAACAACCCAAACAAGAAATGGAACTCTGGTTCTAACCATATTAATGGAAGGTGTATACTTTAATAATGAGTAAGGTTTTTTATGTCTTATCCTCTTTGCATGCAAATAACTATTATCTACATTGCATGACATACATGGCATACATCTACATGTCACGACACGCATGACATAATGATATGCATCTAATGCAATTACATGACATACAATTATGTCATGTACATAATTTCCTTATTTGTCATAACTATTTATGGAAATAAAATATGTTTAAGATTTGATTCTCTAAATCAAATCATGATTAAATTAGGAAACAAATTTCCAAATCTAATCACATATTTTATTTATGGAATTAGTTGATTAAGGAAAATCAATTTAGGAAACCAATTTCCTAAATCATCAAAAATACTTATGGAAATAAAATATTTTAAGATTTGATTTCCCAAATCAAATCATGATTAAATTAGGAAACAAATTTTCAGAATCTAATCAAATATTTTATTTATGGAAAATATCAATTTCCATAAATACTTCCAACTTTTCAAAAGTGGAAGATTTCCATAAATACTTCTAGACTTTCCAAAATTGAAAAATTTCCATAAATACTTCTAAATTTCCAAAATTAGAAAATTTCCAGAAATAACATTATGACTATCGCAAAACCATTTTATGATTATGTCGAAACATAACCTGGGCTCTGATACCACTGTTGGGTTTCCGGCACCGCGGCGAGTGTGTGTTCGAACATGTTTCGCAAACATATGCACAGCGGAAGAAATAAAAATAATAAATCTACATTTATTACAACACACACATCACACGCATGCATAGTACAACATGTGTAGACATAACCGTAAATTTAAATTTTGCAATAAAGGAAATTTAACTACGTATACCTTTCGTATCACGTCTAGCGGGAATGGTATCAACCGGAACGATCCTCGCTAGAATCGTCTCTATCCGTATCCACGCCGAGTATCCTTAGGATGACTTCACTAAGCCACGAGCTTCGTCTTCGTACGGGTTACTAGCCTCGTGTTGAAGACGACGTGATCGAGAGATGATCACGATCCGAATCCAAATTCGGACCCAAAGACGAGTCCTCAAAACTCGCTTCTCTGGAGAGGTATTCGTCAACCATTTGACGAATCCTTCGTCCTCCACCTCAGAGGATTACCGGAGATCGAATCCCCGGTAAGTTAGGCGCTGTCAGAGCTCTAACTGTCGTCCAAACGACGCTCCGACGAGAGAAAAACAAGCTGTCCAGAAAACTGGACAGGTTTGGTGGAGGAGTAGGCGCCGACCAACCAAGGGAAGCCAAGTGCTCACCTTATCGCCACACCCAAGGGAGATCACCGGAGCACCAACTGGCAGCAGCTCAACGCCGATGAGGGGGAAGGAAAGCTCCTTTTGGACGCCGGTTGGAGGAGAAGAGGGGGCGGCAATGGAGTTGGTGCCGACTCCTTCAATGGGGTGGGCGGCAACTAGGTTTAGGGTTTTTGGATTAGAGCTTAACAATCCCTTAAGCCCTCTTTTATAGAGAACTAATTCTCTTAATTGTTAAAGGATCATATCCATAAAGCCCGTTAACCCGCTCCATTAGTATAAGTTAAAATAAACCAAACCATGATGGTTTATTTTAAGTTAAAACGAACCGAACCAACTTTTGGTTCATTCGTTTAAAATAAACCAAACCCTTTGGTTTATTCTCCTCCATTGGATTAGAACCAAATCATTTTGGTTCATCCATTATGTCTTCATAAGACACGGCCCATCCACGCTTCCATTGCGACTGAAATGATTTCATGCTCGCTTCTTGTTTGGTCCAACCAAACCTAGTTTCTCTCGGTTTGAGAATCCCATTCTCAAGCTCGTTTTAAATCCTTCGGATTACGCTCGTTGTGCGTGTGACCAAATAGGTTCTCGATTTATGTTGGCCGTCTATAATTAACCATTAATTATAGAACGATCATGAGTGGCACCTAGTAGTACATCATGATCCCCAATTAACCGAAAAGATCAACGGTTGATCCAGAACTATTTCTGAAACCCTTCAGCAGCTCGAATGATTCGTGCCCCATTCCCTTCACTCATCTTATACCCACTTGGTTCAGGACATGGTCTATAGTGTCAGTCCCCACTAGGCTGACTACGTCACACCTAGCCCAAGTATCATTTTCTCGTCCTACGGATTCTAGTTACTGCACATGTATTGAAGAGTACCTTACTCTAAACATGTAATGCTTTGGCCAAAGACTTTAGTAACAATCCGACGAGAGGCCATGGGTATACATCTCCTCGCAAGGAGTGGTGAATCCTTTATAGGCTATTCAAACACCTTCGATCACTTTGACTTATACCCAATCATCCCGGGTCCACATCTCCTTAGAGATGTTTGCTTAAGATGTCAAAGCATAAGTCTCCATGATCAAGATGACTTAAATACCGCAAGTCAAAGGAACATCGCACTTAAGCTACAGTAAGAACTTCATTGACATATCTATATATGCAGAGAACCATATGAAGTCTTACAGCTGGTCACTCCAATGAACTAGTTACCATAACTAGCATCCACAATCAACTCCGGACATCACAATATCTCCAGCCAGTGAGAATCAGCTGCTTGGATACACCAAGGAGTATACCTCGTGCTAGTCTCGACAGAATTGAT
Organism: Wurfbainia villosa; assembly: GCA_025175895.1. Classification (NCBI taxonomy): domain Eukaryota; kingdom Viridiplantae; phylum Streptophyta; class Magnoliopsida; order Zingiberales; family Zingiberaceae; genus Wurfbainia; species Wurfbainia villosa. The sequence continues at coordinate 25,144,087 of CM046000.1, read as the reverse complement.
GGTGTCCAATTCCATCAATTCATCGACTAGGGATAATTCCGATACATCAGAATTACACATGTAGAGATACTCACTAGTTGTGATCCAATCTCAAATTCTCTCATGCTGTGAATCATATCGTGGACATTCAGTAGATGAGTTTAAGATCCAATCAAATACATGAAAACATGTATACTCAAATAGTGAATCTTCATTTATCATATAAATGGTTCATACATAAGGCGATTGCCTTAGGACATCTCTCATATATTACTAACAGACTCCCACTTGGCCTAATGCCAATCGCTACGGTATCCAATACCATAAGCTCTAACATGACCCTCAAACTTACTTTGAGGTAATTCTTTAGTCAAAGGATCCGCTAAGTTCCTTTCAATGGGAATTTTCTCGATTTGTATTTCGTTCCTACTGATGATCTCTCTGATAAGATGATAGCGGCGAAGCACATATTTGGATCATTGATGAGACCACATCAAGTTCAGAGATGAACTTCTTGATCCAAACCGCTTCCTTTGCTGCTTCCAAAGCTGCAATGTATTCTGCCTTAGTGGCAGAATCCGCTATAGTGTCAAGCTTGGAACCTTTCCAACTTATTGTTTCTCCATTCCAGGTGAATACATACCCAGACTAAGACATGGAATCATCCTTGTCTGTCTAGATCTGGCATCCGTATACCCACGTATCACCATGTACCCATCTCCATATATTAGGAACGCATCCTTAGTTCTTCTTAAGTACTTAAGGATCATCTTAACAATGCTTGGGGCATTGTTGCACCAACAATCTCTCCCTTTTTGATGTTTGACAATCATTTAAGTTAGGTCTTAACATATGCATATAATGAAAACATCATATTTCCAATATGAATTCTAACTTAAAGTTTCCTTCTCCTCCTTTGACATATTGATGCATGCGAACGCGACCTCAAATCTCGCGATGGAGGCCGTCGAGGACTCAAAGCGCGCGCTTGCACTCAACGACCGCAAGTGCACGGATGTCGTCAAGTAATAAAAGATTATCGATCCCACAGGGGCTGGGATTCGAATATCGATATGTTCAGTGGTTGAAATTGTTCGGAAGTAATCTCTAAGAGGTTTCGATTTGCGAGGGCTGTTGGTGGACTAAACTTTAATACGGTGTCACACGGAGGAAGAAGGGAGCGTGCCGAGGTCTTCAAAAGTGATTCTAGGACTTCGGTTTCGCTCGTGTGTCACAAAACAATGTTGTCAACTGGGCGTTGTCTAAACGTTTAGCTATGGTTTTGTGGAAAGAACATCATACACTCTCCCGATGAGCCACCGCATCTACCGAGAGCTATCTTTGCCTTACAATGATGTGATAGACGGTACGAGAATGCCGAATCAATCCCTGCGACGAACCGTTTCCGGTTCCATCGCATCCTTCTACCCACGGTTATAGGAGATGAGGTTTACCCTTAGGTTCCTTGTATAAAATCTCCTAAATCTTAGATACGAGGACTGTCACCCCTCGTATCGCCTAAGCACAGTAGGTAGAAAACCAAACACGCAAAGATATGGGTATAAACAATTTCCAATTGCCAAATTAAACTCAAAAATAGAATTTAACGTGAACCAACATGTAATGTGCACACAAGCTACTCCCTAATCCTAGAATCGAGGGAACTACTCCATGTATATAAGAGAGGAATCACAAAGCATGTACATGTTCGAATACATCAGAAATAAAGTGCAGGAACAAGGAATTACAATGCCTATGTGGTCTTCTCTCCAGCATTGAAGTGCAAAACGTGGACCTCTGGCGGCGTTCTTCCTCCTTGTTGCGAGTCCCCAAAGGTTTTTAGGGCTTCGGTGTGCCATCCTAGCCGTCGTGCCTCCCCCCTAGGGTTTGGACGGAGCCATCCTTATATAGACATCACCTCGGTTCGCTGCAAAATTTGAAAAAAAAAACTAGTCATGCAAATCTAGCGGTCCACCACACGGCTATGTGTTTCCACACAGCTAGGCAGTGTGGGGCCCTGGGGTGATTGATCTCGCCCATTGGACATGGTCGTGTGTAGCCACATGCCCTGGTCGTGTCCCATTCTGTCTAGCTGCAAAATGTCATTCTTTTGCTTCGAAAGTGTGCCTTTTTCCCCCGAAACGCTATCCTGCATACAAAAGTACAAAGAGTAGACCTTCAAACCAGAAAATAGGAAATGCGTGCAAAATAGAGTGACATATGCATGAAACTAACATAAAATGTAATGAGATGTGAGCGAAAACTACTCCTAAAACCCTATATGTTTTGCTCACATCACTTCCCCAGACTTAAATCTTTGCTTGTCCTCAAGTAAACCTCAGTGCCATGAAATTTTTAAAAAGATATTGTTCCATACTTAGCATATTAACTAAGTTTATCAAGTGATATTTGCAATCAAAGAAAAATAAATATGTTATAGAGATTCACTAAGTTAGCTCCTTGTGCTCGTGCTAAGCGAATCTTCTTAGGGGATACTCGTTCTATGATAAGTTAAGTTGTTATCCTATAGCATTCCTAAGGTCTCCAACTCTTAGGCACTTACTTGCCCAAAGCGAGGGTCATTGCCTAGATCTAGCACAAAGTCTCGAAGACGTGCTCGGTATTGAGAGAAATTGGTAGGTGTTTGCCCAGTAATCTAACTCGGTCTCAATGGGGCACCTAACCATTTCCACCCACAACAACTGTTTTTTTATCCCTCAATTTTTTTTTCAAATAATTTTTTTCTTCTTATTCTCTTTTTATTTTCTTTTCTTATTCCATTTTTTTCTCTCTCTTGGGATTTTGATTTTTCTGAATGGGCTTCCACAATCCAGCATCTCTAGTAACTAAAATGCTAAATCTAGAGTCACCTATGGATTCCAAAGTACTAGGCTACTGAGATGAATCATAACTAGATATGTACTAGACTCTTCCTTTCAGAAAGTTCATCATGTGTATGTGTAAAATAAAAGCTAACCAATGTAAGTCTAGAATATTCATTCAGAGCAAATAGAATAAAATACCACGAGATAAATGAAGTTAAGCTACCTATGGGAACAACTCATGTAAGTAACTTTAAAAATACTACTGAGGCAGCTTATAGATAGCGAAAACTAAGTGCTGAAAGAAACTCAACAACCTATGCATGAACAAATGAATGCTAACAATAATGCAAATATCAGGAAAGAAACTACTGCTAGAAACAAAATAAATCAAAACTTGGGGTCCCCCCCAGACTTATATGAGACTGTACCTCTAATATGGTGGCCAAGGTGGGAAGTCTAGTAGTCTCGGCATGTCAGGCTCCTAGGAAAATCTGGTGCTAAGCCGCTGATGCCACATGTACATGTGGTTGATCTGGGAGCTGGTGGATGCAACGACTGCTCTGTGCTCCTCCTCTTGGGCCCACTATGTCTGTTGGGCACACATATGCTGTCGCATCTCCTGGCGGTAGGTGGTCTCCTCCTGGCGTCGGACATCCTCCTCTTGAAAGTAAATAGGGCCTCATCGTAGAAGTCCTCGTCCCACTGGAAGTGCTCCCGTAAGCCTATAAACTCCGCCTGCATATAAGAGCTATGATCATCCCATTGCTGCCCCTGTGTCTGCTGCTTGGCGTGTATGTCATCAAGGTGTGATCGAAACTCCGAGAAATCATAGGTAGCAGTACTTGCATTTTGCTCAAAAGTAGGAAAAGAAAACGGTGCAAGTGTAGGCTTTTCACGTGGACTAGGAGGCGTGACACGACCATGTGAAATCACACGGCCTGACCGTGTGCACCTCTGGAAGTCAGGGCATGGTCGTGTGAAAACACATTGCCTGACCGTGTGTGACTCTAGAAGTCAGGGCATGGCCGTATGAAAACACACGACCTAGCCTTGCACCCTTTATTTCTTTTCTCATGGTGCACAATGGTCTAATTTCTCTCACTCACTTCACCGCATAAACATAAAATGACTTTTGTTTTTACCTAGCAAGTTCTTTCCTTACCTACAAATGCTAAATACCATAAATCAAAGTTCGAATTACAAAAAAATTGAATGCAATAAAAAGAAATCCTAAAAACTAAACTTAGGATGCCTCCCAAGAAGCACTTTGTTTAAGGTCTTTTAGCTCGACCATACCCCTACGTTTCATTTGAGGCGTTTGAATCTTGCTCGTGGGGGAGCAAGATATTTTCTCACCTTATGCCTCCTCCCTTATGGTCCCTTATCACCATATTTCTTAAATATTGCTCGTGGAGGGGCATGATATTTATTGGCTACCTTCCTTGGTTCGAGAGTGAACATGCTTATCTTTAAAGAATCATCAGGAGTTTGATCATGATATTCTATTTCATCCATATGCTGTAAATAATGTAACTCACCACAAATATTCTCACCAAAAGATTGATTAGTAGATGCTATTAGGTCGAATGAAATTTTATCATCACAAATCACTAGATGGGCTTTGTTATTGGTAACTAAAGTTTTGGTGAGGGTTAAGGCAGACTCTTCTAGACCCTTGAGGTTAGGAGGTGTTTTGATTGAAGCAATGCACTCCTCGATTAAAGTATCAATTATATAATCCTCAAGTTCTCCTTCAAGTGGTGATTGAATGGATTGTCCTTCTTTACTCCCAATGTCATCTACGTCCTCCTCATCCTTTCACTCAAAGTGAGTCTCCACCCTATTAGGTGTGATCTAGTCATTAAAGCCACCTTCTAGTCATTTGGTTTCTTCTCTTGCAAGATCTCGTTCCATAATCTCTGCAAATTGTTGGCTATCCTCCTCGCATTACCTAGTAAAATTATCTAGCAGGGCTTCTAAGTGGGGACTTGGTTATGGATAAAATTTGCATGGTGACTCATAGCTCTCATTCTCATTTTGGAAACAATATTGAGTCTCTATCTATGAATGCCACCGTCGGAATTTAGCGTTCGTTGCTTGTTCTGTTCGAATGAAATCTTCTATCATCTGCTCAAGTTGGGATTTAGGCAGACAATATTGAGGGTTTAAGTACCCAGGGTCATAACTATATGAATAGGAATCATCTTGTGGCCACTAGTTGTAATTGTAGGTAACATCTTCTTGTTCAAATTTTGAAGGTCTGAATATATTCGGACAATTGTTAATGGTATGTCATGTTTCACCACAATGCTCACAATAAATGTTACCAAAACTTACAACATTAAATTGACTATAATCATGAGTAAAAGTATGCATCGTTATACACAGGAAATTATAGGTAAGGAAAGGAATAGCAGTGGGTTGGAAAGAGTCTCCTTTTTTTTTTATTAAACTAGAGCACTACTAAAAACTGAAAGAAAGAAAGATGTAATTAATCTAAACTACAAATTGAATAGAAAAAATCTAAAATGAAATAAAACTGAAATAATATAAAATAAAACAAGAAAATAAATCTAGCCTAAGTCCGATTCAATTATCCACTTCTCGATTCAATATCGAATCTATCAGTCCCAGGCAACGATGCCAAAAACTTGATGCATGCGAACGCGACCTCAAATCTCGCGATGGAGGTCGTCGAGGACTCAAAGCGCGCGCTCATGCTCAACACCTGTATGTGCATGAATGTCATTAAGTAATAAAAGATTATCGATTCCACAGGGACTGAGATTCGAATACCGATATGTTCAGTCGTTGAAATTGTTCGGAAGTAAGCTCTAAGAGGTTTCGATTTGCGAGGGCTGTCGGTGGACTAAACTCTAATACGGTGTCACACGGAGGAAGAAGGGAGCGTGCCGAGGTCTTCAAAAGTGATTCTAGGACTTCGGTTTCGCTAGTGTGTCACAAAACAATGCTGTTAACTAGGCGTTGTCTAAACGTTTAGCTATGGTTTTGTGGAAGGGACATCACACACTCTCCCGATGAACCACCGCATCTACCGAGAGCTATCTCTTCCTTACAAGGATGGGATAGATGGTACGAGGATGCCAAATCAATCCCTGCGACGAATCGTTTCCAGTTCCATCGCATCCTTCTATTCACGATTTCAAGAGATCAGGTTTACCCCTAGGTTCCTTATATAAAATTCTTTAAATCTTAGATACGAGGACTGTCACCCCTCGTATCGCCTAAGCACAGCAGGTAGAAAATCAAACACGCATAGATATGGGTATAAACAATTTCCAATTGCGAAATTAAACTCAAAAATAGAATTTAACGTGAACCAACATGTAATGTGCACACAAGCTACTCCCTAATCCTAGAATCAAGGGAACTACTCCATGTATATAAGAGAGGAATCACAAAGCATGTACATGTTTGAATACATCAAAAATAAAGTGCAGGAACAAGGAATTACAATACCTATGTGGTCTTCTCTCCAACGTTGAAGTGCAAAACGTGGACCTCCGGCGGCATTCTTCCTCCCTGTTGTGAGTTCCCGAAGCTTTTTAGGGCATCAGTGTGTCATCCTAGCCATCATGCCTCCCCCTAGGGTTTGGGCGGAGCCATCCTTATATAGACATCACCTCGGACCACTGCAAAATCCAGAAAAAGCTCTAGTCACGCAAATATAGCGGGCCACCACATGACCGTGTGTTTTCACACGGCCAGACCGTGTGCGGCCCTGGGGTGGTTGATCTCACCCATTGGACACGACCATGTGTAGCCACACACCCTCGCTATGTCCCATTCTACATCTAGCTACAAAATATCCTTCTTTTTCTCCGAAAGTGCGCCTTTTTCCCCCGAAACGCTATCCTGCACACAAAAGTACAAAGAGCAGACCTCCGAATCAAAAAATAGGAAATGCGTGCAAAATAGAGTGACATATGCATGAAACTAACATAAAATGTAATGAGATATGAGCGAAAACTACTCCTAAAACCCTCTATGTTTTGCTCACATCACATACATCAAAAAGAGAAGGATTCATACAATGATAAGTTCATGAAAGAATTGAATTGGTTATGTCTTGAATTAAGGTATAAAATAGATATGGGGCTCCCCCTTAATCCAAGGCATGGTTCATGATACGTGAATAATATGTGGAGCAAAGCATAACCAAAAAATATGAAACTATGTCCTAACTTTGCACCAACAATATAAATTTAGGGGATGAAAAGATTTCATTATGAAGCTACCCCTAAAACAATGCATCAATCAATCCTATACCCTTTTAATTACTTGAATTATCATACCATAGGGTTAGGATACTTAAGTTTACATTTTAGACATAGGAACAGGGCTGATTTATAGAAAAAATCAAAGTGGCAGTCGACTGATATCTGAATTAGTCGACTGCCACACCTGAAACGCCGTTTTCAAGTTTTTCAACCCAACTTCATAAATGTGAAAAAAATTCTAGAAGCATCGAAAAATTACGAAATTTTGTGTACACACTTCTGAAACAATTTTATATCAAGGAAAAATAATTTAAAAAATATATGTTTTCCAGATTTCAAAAATGATATAATTTTGAAAACTAGCAAAGACTTTGAGAATTTTACAAACTTTGTATCACCTTTGCTTAGTATTTGAAAACTTTTTTTTTTCAAAGTAGGATAAACATAGTTTAAAATATATTTTATTTGATATTTCTAATCATGTTCTTAGAACTATATGCACATCAATTGTACATAAGCCTTCCCAATGATTGGTCCAATTAAGGATTAATGTCTCTTGATGATATTTTGGTTCATAGTAATGCATCATAACAAGCATGATGAACCAAATGCATCTTCCTAACATCTCACATATTATCTAAGTGGCTCAATACAAAAATCTGTTGGTGCAATCAGCCTAGGTCATGATTGACCAGACTCGAGTTTGACTCGAGCAATGTTTTGATATTTGACATGAAGGTTTGACATTGATGTCTGATAATGTTTTGGGGAGATTGACCGGACTCAAGTTTGACTCGAGGGGGATTTTGATGGTTGACTTAGGTTGACTATGTCATGGAAAGTCTAAGTCTTGAGTACTTGGCATGTAAAGTCTAAGCATGGGTCTTGGCAAGGAAAAGTCCAACATGGGTTGGCAAGGGAAAGTCCTGTAGGGTTTGATCCGTGAAGGGAAACTTTGCTTCCCACTTCAACTCGATCGCTTGTTCATGGCGATCCCATCGATGTCCCTGGATTAAAAATTTAATCCAAGACAAAAGGGACCACCCAAGCAACCTTGTCATCATCGTGCTATTCGTTTAGAGTAGTCACTTGAACAAACTTGTTGTTCAAGCGACCGACCTCTATTCCACGAATAGCCGCGGAATAGACGATGTACGGATCGTTGATTTTTGTGTTTATGTTCGGGATCCAAGTATTATTTAGCCACAAACAGAATATATCATGCTCATAATTGAAAAACAAATATAAACATGTAACAAATGAAAATAGAGAATCGATATACCTCTCGATCTTCTATTGTATGACCTTCCTCCTTTCGGACGTCGTGTGGGCGACGATCTACCAAAAGTTGAAGCTCCTAGATCGCCAATCTTCCTTCCTTGCTCGTTCCGAGCAAGAGGAAGAATAGAAACAAGCCTCTTCTCCTTCTTTCAACCAACCACCAAACTCCAAGGTTGGAGCTTGCCGCCGGCCAAGGAGGAAGAGGAGAATAGGTGAATGCCAACTAAAGCTCCAAGGGAGAACCCTAAGCCTAGGTTTTAACGGCAAAAGAGAGGGAGAGGGGCTGCTTTGGACGCCGGCCAATGGATGGAAAGTGTTGCTATGTCGCCGGCCACCTTGAGGGAAGAAGAAGAAAGAAAGACCTTCCTTATTTGGTGCCGCCAAGCCCTAAACCCTAGCCTCCAAGCCTTGCCGCCCAAAAATCCTAATCCTATCTCTAGTTGGATTCAAGTTGCCACCCACCCCTTGCCCTCCTTTTATAAAGTTAGGGATAAGCCTTGTTTTAATCTCCACCATTGGTTCTAGGGATTTAATCTCAACCGTCGAATCTAGAGATTTAATCTCAACCATCGGATCTAGAGATTTAATCTCTACCTTTGGATCTAGAGTTTTGTTTCTATCAATTGGATCTAGGCTTCATGAGGTGTTAATAGGCTACAATAGGAACCATGAGGAGGAGTTGGATCTTGGCCACCCAATGGATCAAGCCCACATAAAGTCCGATCCATTAATGATAATCCAATCCACTAAAGGTTTATCATTGATCTACCTCACCAACCCCCATAAGTTAATATGGGCTCCATATATTATATGTAAATTTTCTCTCCGTGTTTAAGACCTTGAATGTCTGTCGATTAATTAATTTACTGACCATTAATTAATCTACATCTAACTCCATGAGTAGTACCACTCAACCTTTTCATCATGCCGGACCAAGTCCGCCTGCAGGGTTTACATGATGAACCTTATGAGCTCCTCAAGGGGACATCATCATCCTAATATATAGGACACAATTTTCTCCTATAATCAACAGCACACCATATAAATAATATCATCTCCCAACTTACCGAGCCTATCGATTTAATCTATAAATCTCGTCCATTGGTAAATCAAAGAGATGAATACTAAGTATATGTGCCCATTATTATATCGGGATTAAGAGTATGTACAATATAATATCTGATGTCTGATTCGATTATGTAGTCAACAATAAATCGAATCACCTCTAAGTCAGTCCTGCTCAATACACACAAAGTGCACTAGTGTGATTCTATGGTCAAGACAAACCAATCCCAAATCACACTACAACCATTCCAATGGTTTGTCCAAAGCCATCTCGGTTGTGAGCCTTTACTTATACTTTACAAGGAACCGATAACATGATCTCCCGTGTGACACCACACACCATATTATCTACGATGTAATGTATTAGACAATATACATAGCCATAAAAATATGCAAACAATGATCATGTGATTCTTATTTCAAAATAAAGATGTTCATACAAAAGATAGACTTTTCAGTATACATCCCAACAAGTCCAAGCTTGAGTCTTGGCATTTGGAAAGTCCAAGAGTGTAATCTTGACAACATAAGGCCAAGGGTGTAGTCTTGGCGGTGAAAGTCCAAGTCATGAGTACTTGGCATTTGAGAAGTCCAAGGGGTTTGATATTGGCGGCATAAAGTCTAAGGGTGAAGTCTTGGTAGCATAAGTCCAATGGTTGGTGACGTAAAGTCCAAGCGGAGTCTTGGCAGTGTAAGTCCAATATGCCTTGGCAGTGTAGACACCGTTAGCATGACATAGTCGATGGAAGCACCTGAAGGCTAGCGTATGGATGAACAAGTCATGGTTGACTTGGAGGGATCCAATAGGTGCGAGGCTGATGAAGGTGACTAGAAGGTTTAGGTCTAGGCTACGGGTGGTCTAGCAAGTATGGGGGAACCATACTTGGGTTAAACCTCATGTTTGAGGCTAAAACCCCATGTTTGAGGCTAAAACCTCATGTTTGAGGTGTATCAGTCAACTGGTACCATGTGGCAGTCAATTGGTGTGAGTCAACTAGGGTTTAACTGCGGGGAGTGCCCTAGCAGTCGACTGCCAAAGAAGGGCAGTCGACTGCTGGACCAAGTAGTCGACTGATCTTGTGATCAGTCAATTGGTGCTCGATATTTCGGGCACAGAATGGTCTCCAGTCGAGTGATCGGCCCGACCACTCGATTGATCGAGTCACCAGTCGACTGATGGGTATGATGAGTCGACTGATGATGGATATGTTGGATTTTTCCAGTGTGGATCATGCTGTTGTGAGACAACGGCTACATAGGCAGTCGACTGATTGTCCCGATCAGTCGATTGCCAGGTGAAAATCAGCCCAAGGAGAAGCTTTAAAGAGAGCTCGTGAAGGGAGATTTGGCAAGCGATTTCTTGAGCATTGTATAAATCAGGGTCTTCAACCACGATTCAAGCAATCAAAGATTAAGCAATTAAGTTCACATTTGTAAAGGTTTTCCTTACTTGTATTTATGTAGCTTACTTGTATTTGCTTGTATTTTATTCTTATTGTTGTAAGAATATTTGTACGAGATTTCTCCACCTTTGGATTGTTCCAAGAATGAGCTATTTTTGATTAGTGGTTGCGTGTGCATCACTAGAGCTCTTTAGAGCTCGATCTGTGGAGTATGAACCATTCGGTTCCGAACCACATTACATACTTGTGTATTGGTGTATTTGTGTTTGCCTTCGCTTTCGTTATTGCTATTATTTCTATTTCCGCTGCGCTAACGAGATTTGTAGACGAACATGAAACGAATTCCATCGAGCATCAAACTGCTATTCATCCCCCTCTAGCGGCCACCGAATCCTCAACAATTGGTATTAGAGTTAGGAGCTCTTCTACGGATTCACACCCGAGAGCAACACCGCTAGAGGAAGAATATGGAGATTCAAGAGACTTTGGGATGGGATATTAACACGCCGGTCCCTTACGCACTATATGGACGAGAAGGCTTCAATTCTTGAAAGAGAAGAATTGAAGATTTCATCATGATGAGAGACTTTGAGGAATGGTCTATTTTGATGGAAGGATTTGAATATCCAAAAGGACTAAAGGGAGGATTCCTCAAGAAAAAGAGATGGAGTGAGGAACAACTCGAAAGATTCGAGAAAAACACCAAGGTAATAAAGTTCTTGGTTGATTTGATTCCTAACGATATTGTATGTATGTTAGGTAATTATATAGATGCCAAGGAGCTATGGAGCCAAGTGGCTAAGCTCCATGAAGACCCATCACCAGCTCAAGAAGAGGAGGCCGAAGATGAAACCTCATCCTCACAAGCAAGTGAGGATTCGGAAGTTGAGGAGGAGTCAATTTTCGGATTGGTGGGAGAGGAATTGGAAGACGTGGAAGAAGCCTCCACCTCTAGGATTGAGGGGGAGGATATTAGATCTCCGAGTCAAGGGCAAGAGCAAGAAGAGCCATCTACTTCAGGGAGAAGTGATGTGCAAGCTCAAGAGATCCTCACCACCACCCTAGGTAACTCAAACATATCAATTCATAATAAAAATCATATCATATGTTTTGAGTGTAGGGAATCCGGAAACTACAAGAGTAAGTGTACGGAAAGAGGAAGGAAAGCTCCACCGGCGCCTAAGAGTCAAGAAAAGTCAAAGGATGTCGGTGTCCCTACCAAAAAGAGCAAGGAGCACATGGTGTGCTTCAAATGCCGACAACCAGGACACTATAGGAGCCAATACCCTAGGAGAAAAATAGAAGCTACACATGTAGGGGGAGCCTCTAAGGTAAACCCTAAGGTAAAATTCAATAATGCCTCTACCTTAATTTATAGGCAAAAGCATGCTAGGAATTTTAATTCTCTTGCAATGTATCATAAAGAGCATGCTAGAAATAGAGAATATTGTTTAGGAGCTAAGAAAGTCAACCTTTCAAATAAGAAGAAATTTGGGACTAATGTCCCTAGAAAAACCTTACCTAGGGAATCTATTAGAAAAATTGAAGACCACCTAGGTTTTAACCCCAAATGGACTAGGCATTGCCTAAAAAGAACAATGCCCAAAGATTAAATCAAAAATCTAAAATTGGGCAATTAGAGTTGAAAAATCAAGCCATGAGATCAAGGCTTGAGAAACTTGAAAAGACCCTTGCAAAAATGACAAATCAAATACAAAGGTCAAATGGTCAAACTCTAGGGTCTAGAAGTCAAAGTCAACACCTAGGGCCTAAGATGTTGGGATGTATACTAAAAAGTCTATCTTTTGTATGAACATCTTTATTTTTGAAATAAGAATCACATGATCATTATTTGCATATTTATGGTTATGCATATTTGTCTGATACATTACATTGTAGATAACATGGTGTGTAGTGTCACACAGGAGATCATGTTATCAGTTCCTTGTAAAGTATAAGTAAAGACTCATAACCGAGATGATTATGGACAAACCATTGGTATGGTTGTAGTGTGATTTGGTATTGGTTTGTCTTGACCATAGAATTACACTAGTACACTTTGTGTGTATTGACCAGGACCGACTTAGAGGTGATTCGATTTATTGCTGACTACATAATTGAATCGGACCTCGGATATTATGGTATATATGCACTTAATCCCGATATAATAATGGGCACATATACTTAGTATTTATTTCTTTGATTTACCAATGGGCGAGATTTATAGAGTAAATCGATAGGCTCGGTAAGTTGGGAAATGATATTATTTATATGTTGTGCCATTGATTATAGGAGGAAACCATGTCCTATATATTAGGATGATGATGTCCCCTTGAGGAGCTCATAAGGTTCATCATGTAAACCCTGCAGGTGGACTTGGTCCGGCATGATGATAAGGTTGAGTGGTATTACTCATGGAGTTAGATGTTAATTAATTAATTGTCAGTAAATTAATTAATTGATGGACATTCGAGATCTTAAACATGGGAAGATATTTGTACAATTAATATATGGAGCCCATATTTAATTATGGGGGTTGGTGAGGTAGATCAATGATAATCCTCTAGTGGAATGGATTATCATTAATGGATCAGACTTTATGTGGGCTTGATCCATTGGGTGGCCAAGATCCAATTCCTCCTCATGGTCCCTATTGTAGCCTAATAAAACCCTCATGAAGCTTAGATCCGATGATGGAAAATGAAACTCTAGATCCAACGGTGGAGGTTAAATCTCTAGATTCGACGGTGGAGATTAAATCTCTAGATCCGACGGTTGAGATTAAATCTCTAGATCCGACGGTGGAGATTAAAAGGAGGCTCAAGCCTAACTCTATAAATAAGGGCTTAGGGCTTGGGCATGGAGAAAATAAGACAAGGGTTAGGGTTTTGGAGTTGGCTTGAGAGGAGAGGTGGGCGGCAACCCTAGGGTTTCCTCTTCCTATTGGGCGGCGACAACTAATTCTAGGGTTTGGGGCTCCTCTTGGCTGGCGGCATCTAAACCACCCTCTCTCTCTCTAGATCAGCGGCAACTCCTCCCTCTCTCTCTCTATGTTGGCCGACGACAACCTTTCTTCAAGGTTGGTCGGCGCTCCTACATCCACTCCTTGGCCGGCGGCAACATCAAGCTTAGAGCTTGGTGGTCGGTTCTAGATAGGAGAAAGAGTTTCGTTTCATTCTTCCCTTTGTTTAGAGTGAGCAAGGAAGGGAAGAACGTGATCTAGGAGGCTTCGACTTTTGGAAGATCGTCGCCCACACGACGTCCAAAAGAAGGAAGGATATACAATAGAAGATCAAAGAGGTATAACAAGAGGTATAAGCTTGTTTACTTTGATTAGTGTTCTTTTGTATTATGTATATAATTGTTTACAATTGTATGTGGCTAATTTACTTGGACCTCGAAGACAAACACAAAGACCGGCGATCCATACATCGTCTATTCTGTGGCTAATCGAAGAAAAGAGGTAGGTTGTTTGAATAACGAGTTTGTTCAAGTGATCACTCTAATCGAATAGCATGATGATGGATCGGTTGCTTGGGTAATCCCTCTTTGTCAAGGATCAATTTTTTTTAATCTGGGGACGTAGATGGGATCGCCATGCACAAGCGACCAATTTGAAGTGGGAAGCGAAGTTTCTCCCTTCAAGTAGTATTAGAGCCACGGTTTCCGATTTTGTGTGTTTATGATTCGGTTAATTTTATGCACTTATCATATATTGTATGTGTCGGATGATAGTAGGATGTGCGTAGGCTAACTTTTTGATTGCAGGCATAAGATCCAACTATTATGGCCATATGTGTGTTTATGTGATTGGATGTGAGTAATATTATTTGAATCCTCGGGGTTGACGAGGCTAGTATTTAATTTTTGTAATTAAGTACGATATTGTTTAGCCACTCTTTTATTTAGTTTACTTTCGATCTAGATTTCATGTACACTCCTTCGTGGAGTATAGGATCGATGGATGTAAATTATAATAATTTTTCTCGGCTCAGATCTTCGGATGGCTTGTACATGGTGTAGGGAGGAGCGGACGAGATGACGATACGACGGGAGGCATATTGGAGAACAAAAGCCATAACAGTTGGAAAATATTTTTTTCATATTTATTGCTTCTTGTTTGATATGCATGTCGTGTGCTAGGAAAATTTCTCAATTTTAAATTACTAAGGTGGAGAGGGATATTTTTTATAAATTCCCACGACCTCCATTACGATTTGACATGTGATGCAAACAAACTTGCACGTCGGCTCTGAGTGTCTTCCTCCCCATCAGATGAGTTTGTTTTGTGGATCACAGGGTCGAATATGGTTATAGAATATTATTAAGGAGCATGTGTACTTCCCCATCGGAAGGCACATAACCCAATATAATTGCCTTGGTACCGAGTAATGAACACTTAGATGCAAATAGGAGTATCCTCCCCATCGGAGTCACTGCTTTTATTTGTAGGGCCAAAGAGAAACCAACTATTAATTTTATTTCTCAAAAAGTTAGGTTGACAAGATAGTAAAATTAAAGGGTAAAACCTCCTCTTACAAATGTAGAATTCGTATACATCCACACGATCGTGGCATATGATATTCTCGGTGTTTTAAGGTGTTGGTTGATTTTAAAATTTTATTGTTTGAGGAATCAATAATTTTTTGAAATCTAATGTTTTAATCTATGTGATTCTTAGATTTTTCAAAAATCACTTTCAATCCACTTGCTATGATACTAAAAGAGAATAAACTTACTAGGCCCAATTATGTTGATTGGAAAAGGAATCTTGATATTGTCTTGACTACTGAGGAGTACAAATATGTACTCTTCGAAGAGTGTCCTCCTAAGCCTGCGGATGATTCTGGGGAAAAGGAGAAGGAGAGTTATAAGAAGTGGATAAAGACTGATGAGATGGCGCAGTGTTACATTTTGGCTTCTATGTCAAATGTATTACAACATCAGCATCAAGTCATGCCCACTGCTTATGACATAATGCTCAATCTCAAGGAGCTTTTCGGATACCAGAATCGGGCTGCAAGGCAGGAAGCCATGAGGAAGTTAATGACGACCACCATGATCGAGGGAACACCTGTGAGGGATCATGTTCTCAAGATGATGGCTCATTTGAATGAGCTGGAAGTCCTTGGAGCTGAGATTGATGGGGAAACCTAAGTCGATATCATTCTCCAGTCTCTACCTAGGAGTTTTGAGCAGTTTTGCCTGAACTACAACATGAACAAGAGGTTGTATTTGTTGGTGGAGCTTCTGACAGAACTCCAGCCGGCAGAGGGGCTTTTTCATCAGAGTGCTCAGGCTCAGGCCATGGTTACCCAAAAGGTTTCTACTTATAAGCTGAAAGGCAAGAAAAAGAAGAAACAATGTGGGGTAAAGGTGGCTGGAGGATCTCAGGGAGGAGTGAAGAAGCCGAAAGGCAAGTGCTTCACTTGCAAGTAGATTGTACATTGGAAGAAGGACTGCCCCAACCATTAGCAGAACAAAGGTATATCTTTTGGTCTAGTCGTTGAAACATGTTTAGCGGTGTTATCTACCGGCACCTGGTGTGTAGATACGGGAGCCACTGATCATGTCTGCAATACTTTGCAGGGCTTCCAGGAAACCAGACGACTAGCTGAGGAGGAGATTACCATTTACTTGGGCGATGCTACGAAGGTGGCAGCTGTTGCAGTGGGAGATATTTATTTGTCTTTTGAGAGGAATAAAATTTTGGTTCTGAAAATTTGCCTTTATGTACCTTTATTTAGAAAGAATTTGATTTCGGTTTCTAAATTGTTTATGGATGGATATTCTATTTCTTTTAATGATAGAGTTGTTATAAAAAGAAATAGGAAGATTATCTGTTCTAGTGCATTGATTGGAAATTTATATACCCTTGAACCAAAAGCTCCCACATTGCAAATAGAAGTGAATAACTCATCTTCTAATTCTAATAAGAGAAAAGAGCCTTCAAAGATGAACCAAACATATCTTTGGCATCTAAGGCTAGGTCATATTAACCTAAGTAGAATTCAAAGGTTGATAGCTGATAGACCTTTGGGTTCATTAGTGGTGGAAGATTTCCCAACCTGCGAGTCTTACTTGGAAGGTAAAATGACCAAGAGATCTTTTAAGGCCAAGGAGTATAGAGCCAAAGATGTGTTGGAATTGGTTCATTCTGATTTGTGTGGTCCTATGTCTATCCAAGCAAGAGGTGGTTTTGAATATTTCGTCTCTTTTATAGACGATTATTCAAGATATGGATACATTTACTTGATGCGCCACAAGTCTGAATGCTTTGACAAGTTCAAAGAATTCAAGGCTAATGTGGAGAAATATCAAGGTAAAAGTATCAAGACACTATGATCTGATCATGGTGGTGAGTATCTCTTGGGAGAGTTTAGGAATTACTTATCAGAGGCTGGGATTCAATCCCAATTATCTGCACCTGACACACCCCAGCAAAATGGTGTAGCAGAATGAAGGAATAAGACTCTTATGAAGATGGTTAGATCGATGATGAGTAATTCTGAGTTGCCAGATTCATTATGGGGGTATGCTCTGGATACGACAATATATATTCTGAACTTGGTACCATCTAAATCAGTGCCTTCTACTCCCACAGAATTGTAGACTGGGCGAAAGCCTAGTCTGAGACATATTCGGATTTAGAGGAGTCCAGCACATGTGCTGAAGGCAGATGCTGGTAAGTTGGAACCTCGTACAGAAGTGCGCATGTTCGTTGACTATCCTAGAGGAACGAAAGGTGGTTTGTTTTATAGTCCTAGAGATCAGAGGGTGATCATTAGCACAAATGCCAGATTTCTAGAGGAAAACTATGTGATGAACCACAAGCCCATGAGTAAGATTGTTCTTGAGGAATTGAGAGGGGAAGTCACTACTTCAGTACCACCGGTACAAGAAGATATACCATAAGTGACTGCACCGCCTGTCACAGAGGATACACAGGTGATACCTCATCGTAGTGGGAGGGTTGTTAGACAGCCTGATAGATTTATGTTCTTAGGAGAATCTTCTGATTTGGTCTCTGGCGAACATGAACCTGATCCCTGGACATAAGACGAGGCGATCCAAGATAAAGATGTGGCATCTTGGCAAAGTGCAATGAATTTTGAGATAGAATTTATGGATTCAAATCAAGTCTGAGAGCTAGTAGAACCACCCAATGGTGTAAAAACCATTGGATGCAAGTGGATCTACAAAAGAAAGAGAGGAATAGACGGGAAGGTTGAGACATTCAAAGCGAGGCTTTTTGCGAAGGGGTATACTCAGAAAGAGGGCATCGATTATGAAGAGACCTTTTCACTGGTAGCCATGCTTAAGTCTATCCGGATTCTCTTATGTATTGCTGCTCATATGGATTATGAGGTATGACAGATGGATGTCAATACAACTTTCTTTAATGGAAGTCTTGAGGAAAACATCTATATGAAGCAACCAGAAGGATTCATTGAAAAGGGTAAAGAGCATCTTGTATGCAAGCTTAATCGGTCCATTTATGGATTGAAGCAAGCTTTGAGATCTTGGAACATCCGCTTTGATGAGGTAATCCAATCTTATGGATTTGTTCAAAGTCCGGATGAGTCTTGTGTATACAAGAGATGTGACTAAAACATAGTGGTATTTCTTGTACTATGCGTAGATGACATTTTGTTAATTGACTACAATGTCAAGGTGTTATCAGACGTAAGGGTATGGTTGTCCAAACAGTTTGATATGAAGGACTTGGGAGAAGTGGGACACATCCTTGGGATCAAGGTTATAAGGGATTGCAGAAAAAGGATGTTGTGCTTGTCTCAAGCATCATACATAGACACCATTTTGGCTCATTTTAGCATGCAGAACTCCAAGAAAGGTTTTCTACCTTTTAGGCATGGAGTTCCTTTATCTAAAGAGATGTGTCCTAGAAATCAAAGGAGATAGAGGAGATGAAGACGGTTCCTTATGCTTCGGCAGTAGGAAGCCTTATGTATGTTATGCTATGTACGAGATCGGATATCTGCTTTGCCGTTGGCATGGTAAGTAGATATTAGAGTAATCCAGGACAGGGACATTGGACTGCGGTAAAGCATATATTGAAGTACCTGAGAAGGACTAGAGATTATATGCTGGTATATCAGGCAGATCAATTACTCCCTATGGGTTACACAGATTCCGATTTCCAATCAGATAGGGATAACAGTAAGTCTACCTTAGGTTTTGTGTTTACTTTGGGAGGTGGAGCCATTGTATAGAGGACTGTCAAGCAAAAATGCGTGGCGGACTCTACCATGGAAGCTGAGTATGTGGAAGCCTCTAAGGCGGCCAAAGAAGCTGTATGGCTCAGGAACTTCTTGATGGACTTGGATGTGATTCCTGGTTTTCCCAGAACTATCACAATATATTGTGATAATAGTGGTGCAATTGCAAACTCGAAGGAACCACGAGCCCATAAGGCAAGTAAACACATGGAGCGCAAGTACCACCTGATACGAGAAATCGTAAAGAGGGTAGAAGTTGTTGTGGCCAAGATTGCATCAGAGGATAACCTGGAAGATCCTTTCACTAAGGCCCTTCCAGCGAGAGTTTTTGATAGGCATGTGGAGGGAATGGGAATCAGATGTATGGCAGTATGAGGACAACATAGTTTTTTAGTATAAGTGGGAGATTGTTGGGATGTATACTGAAAAGTCTATCTTTTGTATGAACATCTTTATTTTTGAAATAAGAATCACATGATCATTGTTTGCATATTTATGATTATGCATATTTGTCTGATACGTTACATTGTAGATAACATGGTGTGTAGTGTCACACAGGAGATCATGTTATCAGTTCATTGTAATGTATAAGTAAAGGCTCACAACCGAGATGATTATAGACAAACCATTGGTATGGTTGTAGTGTGATTTGGTATTGGTTTGTCTTGACCATAGATTTATACTAATACACTTTGTGTCTATTGAGCAGGACCGACTTAGAGGTGATTCGATTTATTTCTGACTACATAATTGAATCGGACCTCGGATATTATGGTGTATATGCTCTTAATCCCGATATAATAATGGACACATATACTTAGTATTTATTTCTTTGATTTACCAATGGGTGAGATTTATAGAGTAAATCGATAGGCTCGGTAAGTTGGGAAATGATATTATTTATATGGTGTGTCGTTGATTATAGGAGGAAACCGTGTCCTATATATTAGGATGATGATGTCCCATTGAGGAGCTCATAAGGTTCATCATGTAAACCCTGCAGGTGGACTTGGTCCGACATGATGATAAGATTGAGTGGTACTACTCATGGAGTTTGATGTTGATTAATTAATTATTAGTAAATTAATTAATTGACGGACATTCGAGATCTTAAACACGGAGAGATATTTGTACAATTAATATATGGAGCCCATATTTAATTATGGGGGTTGGTGAGGTAGATCAATGATAATCCTCTAGTGGAATGGATTATCATTAATGGATCGGACTTTATGTGGGCTTGATCCATTGGGTGGCCAAGATCTAACTCCTCCTCACGGTCCCTATTGTAGCCTATAAAAACCTTTATGAAGCCTAGATCCGATGATGGAAAATGAAACTCTAGATCTAACGGTGGAGGTTAAATCTCTAGATCCGATGGTGGAGATTAAATCTCTAGATCCGATGGTTGAGATTAAATCTCTAGATCTGATGGTAGAGATTAAAAGGAGGCTCAAGCCTAACTCTATAAATAAGGGCTTAGGGATTGGGCGTGGAGAAAATAAGACAAGGGTTAGGGTTTTGGAGTTGACTTGAGAGGAGAGGTGGGCGGCAACCCTAGGGTTTCCTCTTCCTATTGGGCGGCGACAACTAATTCTAGGGTTTGGAGCTCCTCTTGGCCGATGGCATCTAAACCACCCTCTCTCTCTCTCTAGATCGGTAGCAACTCCTCCCTCTCTCTCTCTCTCTCTCTAGGTTTGTCGGCGGCAACTTTTCTTCAAGGTTGGCCGACGCTCCTACATCGACTCCTTGGCTGGCGGTAACATCAAGCTTGGAGCTTGGTGGTCGGTTCTAGATAGGAGAAAGAGTTTCATTTCATTCTTCCCTTTGTTCAGAGCGAGCAAGGAAGGGAAGAACGTGATCTAGAAAGCTTCGACTTTTGGAAGATCGTCGCCCACACGACGTCCAAAAGGAGGAACGACATACAATAGAAGATCAAAGAGGCATAACAAGAGGTATAAGCTTGTTTACTTTGATTAGTGTTCTTTTGTATTATGTATATAATTGTTTACAATTGTATGTGGCTAATTTACTTGGACCCCGAAGATAAACACAAAGATCGGTGATCCGTACATCGTCTATTCCGTGGCTAATCGAAGAAAAGTGGTAGGTTGCTTGAACAACAAGTTTGTTCAAGTGACCACTCTAATCGAATAGCACGACGATGGATCAGTTGCTTGGGTAATCTCTCTTTGTCAAGGATTATTTTGTTTTTTTAATCCAGGGACGTAGATGGGATCGCCATGCACAAGCGACCAAGTTGAAGTGGGAAGCGAAGTTTCTCCCTTCATAAGAGACAAAAGTCAACAAAGGGCAAGAAAGGTTTGGGTCACAAACCTAAGCCTAAGGTGACTTATCATAGTGTTCCATTTGATTATGGAACACAAACTAGGTCTTGGAAAGCCAAGGTCAATAGGGAAGTCATCCCTAAGGTTGACCAAGGTAGGTGCCTAGTGGCTAGGGTTTCGAAGAAACCTAGGGAGGCCACTAAGAAGGTTACAAGGGGAGTTACCTCTAGAGTTAACCATGGAAAAACCCAAATGACCAAGGCTAACAAGCCTAGAAGGGTCATTAGGAAGGTATCTAGGGAGGTTATCCCTAAGGAATACCTAATTAACCCTAGGAGCTCAAGTAGGTTTTGGGTTCCTAAGAACGTGATTGATTCACACTAGATGGGTTTAGGGTGTACCAACTTTAAATGGAAGGGTAGTTAACCTAACCATGTTAAAGGTGGCATTTTAGATAATTTTCAAGGTTATGGATACCTTGGAAATAAGTTTGATCTTATGATCCTAAAAGATTTTAGGATGTGCCAATACATTTTTGGGATTATGAAAAATCAATTAAATTGGCACCATTTAGGTTTAGAGGTCATAGTGTGCAATTTTGGGTTTTTGACACACTTGGGAGAAAAGTGATAATATGGAAAAATATACTTAATTATATCAAATGACGATTAATACTAAAATTTAGGTATACATTTTATTTTCCATGCCTTGTTTGCCATATAACATGCCATGACATCATATCTATTTTAATCATATAAAATGTCATGATCATGTTTAGGATTAAGGTTTAATGTCATGTGTTTTTAGATTATATCATATGCCATGACATCATGATCATTGGCCATGCTTAATTATGCTATTATTTATTCCATGATCATTCATGCTTTTAAAATAATTTAAATTGATTTAAGGACTATGGCATGACTTGAAGTCTCATTTATAAGAGAATCAAGTAGTGTTGCCTTAGGAAATGCATGAGACCTTAGTTTAAAATAAACCAAAACCCACATCTCACATTACATTGACTTGCATGTGTTTTTATACACCCTAGATACATGTGAGATGATAGGATATGAGTCAAGTTCAAGGTGCATAGTTTTTGCATCTAGATGAACTTAAACTCATCTAAAATCATGGGTGGATCATGTAAGGGGATCGTTGGAAGCTAGAGGGGGGGGGGAGAATAGCTTGATTCGTTTCATGATGGAAATTGATCGCATGTTCATCTACAAACTTCATTAGCGCGCAGTGGAATAATAATAAAGCAATAATGAAATAGACAAAACACAACACAACACGAGGATATAACGTGGTTCGGAACCTCAAGATTTCTACTCCACGGATCGGGCTCAAACTCTAGGGATGACTTTCCTATTGACCTTGGTCTTCCTAGACCTAGTTTGTATTCCATAATCAAATGTAACACTATGATAAGCCACCTTAGGCTTAGGTTTATGACCCAAACCTTTCTTGTCCTTTGTTGACTTTTGTCTCTTAGACCCTAGGTGTTGACTCTTGGTCCTAGACTCTTGACTTTGACCATTTGACCCCTTAACTTGATTTTGCATAATCTTGAGGGTCTTCTCAAGTTTTTCAAACCTTGACCTCAAGGCTTGATTTTCAACCTCTAATTGCCCAATTTTAGAATTTTGATTTAATCCTTGGGCATGACTCTTCCTAGGCATATGCCTAGTACATTTAGGATTGAAACCTAGGTGCTCTTGCACCTTTCTAATTGTCTCCCTAGGTAGAATTTGTCTAGAGTTATTTGACCTAGATTTGTCCTTAGTTAAATTGTTTTTAGGGACATTAGTCCCAAATTTCTCCTTATTTTCAAAATGAACATTCTTAGTTCCTAAACAAAAGTATTTGTTATTTCTAGCATGCTTTTCATGATAGATGGCAAGTGAATTGAAATTCCAAGCATGCTTTTGTCTATTAACTAAAGAAGGAGCATTACAATATACCTTAGGATTTGCCTTAGAGGCTCCCCCTACTTGTGAAGCTCCCCTTTGAGTCTTCTTCTCCCCCTTTGGGCATTGATTCTGATAGTGTCCCGATTGCCGACATTTGAAGCAAATCACTTGCTCCTTACTTTTAGTTGTTGGGGGATCGGCATCCTTGACTTTTGGTGTTGGAGGAGACTTCTTGACTTTCTTTGGGCACTTACTCTTATAGTGCCCAAATTCCCTACACTCAAAATACATAATATTATTTTTATTTTGAATTGAGGTGTTTGAGTTACCTAAGTCAATGGAGGTCGGAATCGGATTTTGAGCTTCTTCATCTTGACCAGATGTTGAAGCTTCTTCTTGATGTTGCTCCGGTGATCTAATCTCCTCCCCCTCAATCCTAGAGGTGGAGGTCTCCTACGATTCTACTTCCTCTTCCTCCTTGGATATTGATGGTCTCTCAACCTCCAAGTCCTCACTTCCTTGTGAGGATGATGCATTTGCCTCTTCGGTCCCTTCCTCTTGGACTGGTGATGGACTTTCATGGAGCTTGGCCACTTGCCTCCATAGCTCCTTGGCATATACATAATTACCTAACATACACAAGATATTGTTAGGTATTAAATCAATTATAAACTTCATTACCTTATCATTTTTCTCGAAGGCTTGGACTTGCTCTTTAGTCCATCTCTTTTTCTTGAGGAACCCTCCCTTTGGTCCTATTGGATAGCTATATCCCTCCATCAAAATGGACCATTCTTAGAAGTCCCTCATCATGATAAGATCTTCAATTCTTCTCTTCCAAGAATTGAAGCATTCTCGTCCATATAAGGTGAAAGGAACCGGTGTGTTGATGTCCCAACCTAGTTGCTCCTGAACTTCCATCTTCACCCTCTAGCGTGCTCCCTTAGTTGTTAAACTTGAAGAGTGGTCTCGCTCTGATAACACTTGTAGGGGATCTTTGGAAGCTAGAGGGGGGGTGAATAGCTTGATTCATTTTGTGATGGAAATTGATCGCGTTCAAGTCTATAAACTTCGTTAGCGCGCAACGGAATAATAATAAAGCGATAATGAAATAGATAAAACACAACACAACACTAGGATATAACGTGGTTCGGAACCTCAAGGTTCCTACTCCATGGATCGGGCTCAAACGAGCCCTAGCGATGCCAATCACACACCACTAATAAACACTCCTTCTCGGAACAATCCGAAGGCGGAGAAACCTCGTACAATAGTTTACAACAATAAACTAAATACAACAAGCAACTAATATGGAATACAATGCAATACAAGTAAAGAAAACACTTTACAAATGCCTTTGGATTGCTTGCTTTTGGTTGCTTGAAGAATGACCTTGGAGACCCTGATTTGCAGGAACAAATCTCCCCAAGGATGCTCAAGAACTGGATGTGATTTCCTCCTCCATGTGCTCCATTTAAAGCTGTAACATGGGCTGTAAATCGCCGATCAGTCGACTGCTTGGGACCATCAGTCGACTGATGCCAATGTTGTCATGAGACAACGGCTAGATCCACGCTGGAAAAGTCCAATGGGTCCATCATCAATCGACTGATTATGACCATCAGTTGACTATTCGAGCCTCCACTCGATTGCTAACCCCAGCAGTCGAGTCAGACTCCATTCTATGCCCGAAAAACCAAGCACTAGTCGACTGATCACAAGATCGGGCCGATCACCAATCACCGATTGTCCACCTGCAGCGATCGACTACTAGGCGATTCTCGCGATAAATCCTAGTTGACTCACTCCGATCGCGCCATGGCACCGGTCATCGCCACATGGCACGATCACCGAACACCTCAAACATGAGGTTTTAACCCAAGTATGGTTCCCCTATACTTGCTAGACCACCTTTAGCCTAGACCTAAGCCTTCTAGCCACCTCCATCAGCCTCACGCCTCTCGGATCCCTCCAAGTCATCCATGACTTGTTCATCCATTGCGCTAGCCTTCAGGTGCTTCCATCGGCTATGTCATGCTAATGGTGTCTACATCGCCAAGGCACATTGGACTTACACTGCCAAGACTCTGCTTGGACTTTACGCCGCCAACCATTGGACTTATGCTGCCAAGACTCCCGCTTGGACTTTACGCCGCCAATATCAAACCCCTTGGACTTCTCAAATGACAAGACTCAAGCTTGGACTTTCCCTTGCCAACCCATGTTAGACTTTCAATGCCAAGACCCATGCTTGGACTTTCCTTGCCAAGACCCATGCTTGGACTTTCCCAAGTGCCAAGTGTCCCACTTGGACTTTCCATGCCAAGTACCCAAGACTTAGACTTTCCCAAATGCCAAGTGTCCCACTTGGACTTTTTATGCCAAATACCCATGACTTGGACTTTCCCATGACAATCACATTGTCATATATTTTTGTCGAACATCAAAATATCTCTCGAGTCAAGCTCGAGTCCTGGTCAATCATGACCTGGGCCGATTGCACCAACAGATCATTGGAAAAGCTTGTGTACAAGTCATGTACATTAAGCCCAAGTAATATGATCCAATATAGGTTTTTAAAATCATTTTAAAATACTTTTAGAAAAATTTGGTGAAGTCTATCTTTTGATAGCAATAACCATTGATGATGAAGATACAAAGTGAGCTAAAACATTGAAATTTTTCTTCACTTTTGAACTTTGTATCAATTTCAATATTTTATGAGTAAAATATTTTTCTAACATTTTTCACCCATTGTATTAGTTATAAGTATTATACGTATGAATTTTCATGATTTTTCGATATACGTATAATTATTTATGAATATCTGAAATTTGATTATGATAATTAAAATTCAGAAATTTCAGTTATCAGTCGATTGCCCTTGGTGGCAGTCGACTGATGGACACGACAGTCGACTGATATCTGATAAAGTCGACTACCAGGCTGATTTCGAGAAAAACAAGATTGTTTAGCTCGTTTTTAGCTACGGTAAAGTTCCCTAATCACTCTTAACCCTAGGATATGCTTTAGGAAGCATTATAAAGGGTGAAAATCTATTGGATATGAATTAGGAGAGGTGTTAGGGTAATGTATCAAATCTAAGGGGTTGGAAAGTTCAATGTTGAACTTTGAACCTTATTTTTGATGGTTTAGAGTTCTATTGGCTTAGGGACTTCCCAAGGACATTATTGGTGCAATGGTCAAGGGGAAGCAAGTCTTTAGGGGGAGGTATCTATCATGGGATGATGGATGGTTTTTTTCTTCATGAAGGGTAAAATGAAATTTGAAGATACCAAATTTAGAAATTGGGAGAGTGTATAGGATTGTCTCTCTTGAGTGATATGAGACTTATCACTAGGAAGATTGTAGGCATCCTAGGTATTTTTGAACCAAGGGGGAGATTATAAGATCTCATTGGGACATGAGATATTGATCTCCTTGGAGATACCTTTTTTATGTTAGTCAAAAAGGGGAAGAATGTTTGGGGAGAATGTTTGGGAGAATTTATGGGATTACCAATTTGGAATAATTGGTAAGGAGATTTGAGTTAGTGTACTAACTCAAAGGTATGTGGTTTTGTCAAACATCAAAAAGGGAGAGATTGTTGGTGCAATTGGCCCAGGTCACGATTGACCAGACTCGAGTTTGACTCGAGCAATGTTTTGATGTTTGACCTGAAGGTTTGACATTGATGTTTGACATTGATGTCTGATAATATTTTGAGGAGATTGTTGGAGCAATCGACCCGGGTCATGATTGACCAGACTCGTGTTTGACTCGAGGGGGATTTTGATGGTTGACTGGGGTTGACCATGTCATGGAAAGTCCAAGTCTTAAGTACTTGGCATGTAAAGTCCAAGCATGGGTCTTGGCAAGGAAAAGTCCAACATGGGTTGGCAAGGGAAAGTCCAAGCTTGAGTCTTGGCATTTGGAAAGTCCAAGGGTGTAGTCTTGGCCACGTAAGTCCAAGGGTGTAGTCTTGGCAGTGAAAGTCCAAGTCATGAGTACTTGGCATTTGAGAAGTCCAAGGGGTTTGATATTGGCGGCGTAAAGTCCAAGGGTGAAGGCATGGCAGCATAAGTCCAATGGTTGGCGGCGTAAAGTCCAAACAGAGTCTTGGTAGTGTAAGTCCAATATGTCTTGGCAGTGTAGACACCATTAGTATGACATAGTCGATGGAAGCACCTGAAGGCTAGCATATGGATGAATAAGTCATGGTTGACTTGGAGGGATCCAATAGGTGCAAGGCTGATGGAGGTGGCTAGAAGGTTTAGGTCTAGGCTACGGGTGGTCTAGCAAGTATGGGGGAACCATACTTGAGTTAAATCTCATGTTTGAGGTTAAAACCTCATGTTTGAGGTGTATCAGTCGACTGGTACCATGTGTCAGTCGACTGGTGTGAGTCAACTAGGGTTTGACTACGGGGAGTGCCCTAGCAGTCGATTGCCAGAGGAGGGCAGTCGACTGATCTTGTGATCAGTCGACTGGTGCTCGTTATATCGGGCACAGAATAGTCTCCAGTCGAGTGATCGACCCAACCACTCGACTGATTGAGTCACCAATCGACTGATGGGTATGATCAGTCGACTGATGATTGATTCGTTGGATTTTTTTCAGCGTGGATCATGTCGTTGTGAGATAACAGCTACAGGGGCAGTCGACTGATGGTCCCGATCAGTTGACTGCCAGGTGAAAATCATCACGAGTAGCAGCTTTAAAGAGATCTCGTGAAGGGGGATTTGGTAAGCGATTTCTTGAGCATTGTTGAGGCAATTTTCTGGTGTAAATCAGGGTCTTCAACCATGATTCAAGCAATCAAAGATCAAGCAATTAAGTTCACATTTGTAAAGGTTTTCCTTGTATTTGTGTAACTTACTTGTATTTGCTTGTAATTTATTCTTATTGTTGTAAGAATATTTGTACGAGGTTTCTCCACCTCCGGATTGTTCCGAGAAGGAGTTATTTGTGATTAGTGGTTGCGTGTGCATCACTAGAGCTCTTTAGAGCTCGATCCATGGAGTATGAACCATTCGATTCCGAACCACGTTACATACTTGTGTATTGGTGTATTTGTGTTTACCTTTGCTTTCGTTATTGCTATTATTTCTATTTTCGGTGCACTAACGAGATTTGTAGACGAACACGAAACGAATTCCATCGAGCATCAAACCGCTATTCATCCCCCTCTAGCGGCCACTGAATCCTCAACAAAATCATGATTTCTTAGGTATTTTGTGAGATGCTTAGAGGTATAGTCCTAGATTTTCTATGAGATCATGCAAACCTAGGCCTCTATTCTACTAAGCACATTCTAAGTTATCTCCTAAGTGATGAATATTCCACTTCGCGAAGAGCCTTGGTGAATATGTCGGCTAGGTTAGACTTGGATTCTATGTAATTGAGTTCAATGTCCCCCTTAGCCACATGATCTCTAATGAAGTGATGCTTCACTTCAATGTGCTTAGTCCTAGAGTGATATACCAGATTTTTGGTCAAATTTATGGTACTCACATTATCACAATAAACCTTGACATTGGAGTGGTGTAGCTCATAATCCTCTAATGTGTGTCTCATCCAAAGTAGTTGAGCTACACAACCACCCATAGCCACATATTCGGCTGCGGTAGTGGACAAAGCAACACAAGGTTGCTTTCTACTACTCCAACTAACTAGGGAGGATCCAAGAAATTGGCATCCACCACTAGTACTCTTCCGATCCAACTTGCAACCTGCATAGTCGGAATCGGTATACCCAACCAAATCAAAAGACTTAGTCCTAGGGTACCAAAGTCCTACATTTAGTGTGCCTTTGATATATCTTAGAATTCTCTTAACGACCACTAAATGAGACTCTTTGGCATAAGATTGGTATCTTGCACACATACCCACCACAAATAAAATGTCGGGTCTACTAGCGGTTAAGTATAAAAGACTACTAATCATGCTCCTATAAAGCTTAAGGTCAATTGATTTTCCTTCATGATCATTATCTATTTTTGTATTGGTTGCCATAGGAGTTGAAACTACCTTAGCATTTTCCAAACCAAATTTCTTGATCATTTGTTTGACATATTTGGTTTGGTATACATAGGTTCCTTCATTAGTTTGTTTGACTTGTAATCCTAAGAAGAATCTTAATTCTCCAACTAGACTCATTTCAAATTCATTCTCCATATTTTTGATGAAATCTTGAAGGAGTTCATCATTGGTTGACCCAAAAATTATGTCATCTACATATACTTGGGCCACAAAGATGTCCTTAGACTTTGATTTAATGAAGAGAGTTTGATCTACTTGACCCCTTCTAAACCCCTTAGAGACCAAGAAAGATGACAATCTTTCATTCCAAGCCCGGGGAGCTTGTTTCAAACCGTATAAAGCTTTTCTAAGCTTGAATACATGGTTTGGATAGTCTATGTTCTCAAACCCGGGAGATTGTTCTACATACACCTCTTCCTTAATGAACCCATTTAGGAATGCCGACTTTACATCCATTTGATGGAGTTTAAAGCCCATGTAAGAGACATATCCTAGTAGGATTCTAATAAATTCTAACCTAGCAACCAGAGCATAGGTTTCATCATAATCAAGTCCTTCAACTTGATTGATGCCCCTTGCAACTAACCTTGCTTTATTCCTAGTTATATTACTTTGATCATCTAATTTGTTCCTAAAGACCCATCTTGTGGTAATGATTGTGCTATCATTGGGTCTAGGAACTAGCTCCCATACTTGACTTCTTTCAAATTGAGCCAATTCATCTTGCATTGTTAAGATCCAATCCGAATCAAACAATGCATCATTGATTGATTTGGACTCAATTTGAGAGATAAGAGCTATTTGACTAAAGGTAGCTCTATGGAAGGACTTAGTTCTAACCCCTTGAGATAATTCCCCTACAACTTGATCTAGAGAATGATTTTGATGAACTCTTATTGTTCTAGGAGGTGTATCAACTTGATTTTGATCTTGGATATCCTCAATTTTCCTTTCATCATCCGAATCCCCTCTTGCTCCCCCTTGATTGTTACTCACTAATCCTCCCCCTTGATTATTACCCCCTAAAGTCATGTTTTGAAATTTTTGGGTAATTTCTTGATTTTTGTCATTGATATCATTATCAATGGGAGATTTCCTAGGGTAAGTGGTAGAGGTTTCATCAAATTGAACATTTGAAGACTCCTCAACTATTTGAGTCCTTTTATTGTAGACTCTATACCCTCTACTAGTGGATGAGTATCCAACTAGGATTCTCTCATCCGCTTTGGACTAAAACTTCCCTAAATTGTCTTTGGTGTTTAAGATATAAGTTTTGCATCCAAAGACTTTAAAGTAATGAATTGTTGGAATTGAGTCATTCCATAATTCAAATGGAGTTTTTCCTAAAAACCTATGGATTTTGACTCTATTTTGGATATAGCAAGCGGTATTATCCGCTTCCGCCCACAAGTAGCTAGGTAATGAGTATACATTAAGCATAGTCCTAGTGGCTTCTTGTAGGGCACGATTTTTCCTTTCTACCACCCCATTTTGTTGAGGTGTTCTAGGACAAGAAAATTTATACTTGTACCCTTGTTCTAGGCAAAATTTGGAGAAATTTGAATTCTCAAATTCTCCACTGTGATCACTATAGATCCGGTTGAGTTTGAGATTTCTTTCATTCTCTACTCTTTTGCTAAAACCTATAATTATTTCTAGAGTATTGTCCTTATGTTTCATGAAATACACCCAAGTATATCTAGAAATACACCCAAGTATATCTAGAAAAAATATCTACTATAACTAAATAATATTTACTATCATTCAATGAAGGAGTACTATGACAATCAAATAAATCTAAATGAATAAGCTCTAAAGGTAAAGAAGTACTAATTAAATTTTTACCTTTGTGTGATGACCTTGATTGTTTCCCTTCTTGGCATGCATCACACATCTTATCCTTCATGTACTTCACTTTTAGCAATCCCTTCACTAGCTTCAATTTAGATACTTTGGCTATGTTCTTCATGTTGATATGCCCTAATCTCCTATGTCATAGCCAACTCTCTTCTTCTTTTTCCATAAGACACTTAGGGGAAATGTTAGAAGCATAGGATAAATCAACATAATAAATATTTGATTTCCTATATCCTACAAACATGCAATCATTTAATTTCTGATGTCTTATCAAGCATTTTGAAGAGTTAAATTGCATATCAAAATTTACATCACATAATTGACTTACACTAAGCAAGTTAAATTTCATGTTTTCAACCAATAATACTTTATGAATGGCAAGATTTCTGGATACCTCAATTGTGTCTTTTCCTAGAATTTTAAGCTTTTCACTATTTTCAAAAGACACTTTCCCCTTGTTAATGTGGTTGATTGTAGAAAATTTACTCTCATCACCGGTCATATGTCTTGAGCATCCACTATCAACAATCTACATCCCTGGTCCTCCTACCTATACAACAAGAAAAATACAAGCCTTAGGCACCCAAATTTTAGGTCTGGTAGCATCAACTAAAAATTTCTTAGGAACCCAAGCCTTTCTAACATTGCTCCTAAGTGTTGTTTTTCTACTTATTAGGGAGGCAAAAGTGACTTCCTTTTCCTTAGGTTTGTATCATATTCTGGCCTTGTTGTAAATGACCCTTTGATCCCTAAGTATCATGTCTATGTTGGACTTTCCGAGCCGCAAAAACCGCTTTTTGCGTTGCGGAAACCCCGGAAGTCCGGCCACGGATCCGTGCGAAGTATAAAAAAATAAAACTAACATGTATGTGTTTAATAAAACCCTAGATCTACCTTAGATCTAGAAGGTGAGATCATTACCCTCGATGTGACGCCCTTCGCAAATCCCGCTCATCCAAAAGCTTCGCCGGAACTCAAGAGCATCAAGAGCACACTCCTCTATTGGTATCCACACAAGCAATAGGTGGAGAAAACACACCCTTGAGTGTGCTAGCACCCTATGGATGGTTCGGCCAAGGAGAGGGATGGGAGAGCAAGCTTGAGAGAGAGATGATCCAAGGAAGAAGATGAAGTTGGAGTAACCCACCAAATCAATTCCATCTAATGGAATAAAGTGGTCGGCCACTTCATGGAGGGGGGGGGGTTACATGCATGCATGTAACCCCAATGGCTCTTGGTCTCCCCCGTGAGGTGGCACCATATGATAAGTCAATGATGGCCGGCCATGCCAAGTCATCATCATGACATGACATTTGGTCAAGTCAAACTTGACCTTTCATCTTCCCTCTCATGTAAAGTCAAACTTGACCTCTTATCTCCCATGGTTGATCAAATCCAACCATTTGATTCAAGTCAATTTAATTTAATGAATCTCTATTAAATAATTTAAATTTATTTGATGAATCAAATCTAAATTAGACTCATTCAACACTTGAATCAAATCGAGTCCAACTCAATTCGTCTAATTAGGATTACTTTTAATCCAATTTGGTTCATCCCATGAACCTGATCCTCATGGTTCATCATATGAACCTAATCTCCATCTAATTGCCCTTATGTGTGTGACCCTATAGGTTCTTATAACGTTGGCAATGTCCCTAAACCGATTTAGAAACATAAGCAATGAGAGGTATCTAACAACACATCATTGCTACTCAAGTTACAAGAATGTTGAGCTCCAACATCACCTTTGTGACTACTAATTGTGACTCTCACAATATGTGATAAGTCCCTCTATCCATGACATCTAGATTGACCAATCGAGGCATAGACCGTGTCATCCTCGATACAATCTATATCTTGAACTCCAAGTAGACTCACTCTAATCAAATGAGCTCGATATCTCATATTGACTCATTTGGGCATCGCCATGCACTTCGTGGTCTCACTCTATCAAGAATATCGATGTCACTCCCGTCATATAGGAGGGATAGATCACATCTACATCACTCACATCTCTCTGCATAATTTGTTACATACCCAATAATTGCCTTTATAGTGCACCCATTTACGGGTGACGTTTGATGAAGCCAAAGTATGCAACTCCTTATGTTGGGAACCATGGTGACTTCAGGTCTAAGGACTAATAGTCATACTAATAGCCACATGAGAAAGTATATGACACTCATATAACGATCCACGATACTTTCTCATGGCGGGTCATTCAGTATACATTCTTCAATGCATACCCATGTGTCAACTTGATATCTCATATCCATGACTTGTGAGATCAAGTCATCGTGTTGACCTACATGCTAGTCTCTATGCATTAACATTGTCCCTCAATGTTAATACTTGACTAAGAATGATTAAGAGTAGTGTTCTCTATATCATCTCATTATCGATTCAACCAATCGATTGATATAGATAAGAACCTACTACTCAAGGACGTTATTATATTTAGTTATTTGGCACCAATACAAGTAAATATAATAACCATGCCTTTATAAATAGAAATATGATACAATAAAGTCCATACAACAATCATCACATGATTGGCTCTAGGGCTTTCACTAACAATCTCCCACTTGTAGTCGCTCGCTTCGGAGGCTCATTGGCTCCCATGTCCCCGGATTAAAATTTTCACTAATGAAAGAATTAATCCGGATGGGATGAGCTTCCTTAGCACAACCTATTCGTCGTCGTGCTAACAACTTGAGTGGTCGCTTGAACAAACTAGTTGTTCAAGCAACACAACTCTTCTAGTTGGTTAGCCGCGGAAGAGACGACAGATGGATCGCCGATTTTTGTGTTTGTCTTCGGGGTCCATGATTATACAATATATATTCATACACACACATGCATAATCAAAACAAATAAGAACATGCTCAGATCTGTACATAAAGTTAAAATAACTTTATACCTCACGATCTTCTACCGTATGTCCTATCCTTCTCGTGGACGACGTGTGGACGAAGATCCTCCACGAGTAGAAGCCTTCTAGATCGCTTTCTTCTCTACCTTGTCCGCTGCGAACAAAGAGAAGAAACAACAAATACCTTCCTATCTAGAACCGGCCACCAAATTATGGAACTTGGTGCAACCGCCGATCAAGGAACAATTGGATGATTCACCGGCCAACTTCAAGAAGTGTTGCCGCCGGCCACTTTGGAGAATAGGGAGGAGGAAAAGAGCCGGCCACCAATGGGAGGAGAACCGCCGGCCAAGGAAAAGGGAAAGACCTCTAGGATGGGCGCCGGCCAAGTGTTGATGGAGGAGGATGGGCGCCGGCAATCAACTTGAAGGAAGGAGGTTGCCGCCCACTTCTTTGCTCCAAAACCCTAGCCGCCCACTTGTGGATGAACCAAACCCTAACTCCAATTCCTTGATTACCCTTGCCGCCCAACCCTAAGCATCTATTTATAGAATAGGGCTTAAACCTCCTTTAATCTCCTCCGTCGGATCTAGGGATTTAACCTCCACCGTCGGATCTAGGGTTTTATCCCAACCGTCGGATCCGTCGGATCTAGGATTTCATCCCAACCGTCGGATCTAGGATTTCATCCCAACCGTCGGATCTAGGGATTTAATCTCAACCGTCGATTCTAGGGTTTCATCCTAACCATCGGATCTAGGGATTTAATCCCAACCGTTGGTTCTAGTGTTTCATCCTAACCATCGGATCTAGGGATTTAATCCCAACCGTTGGTTCTAGGTTTTGTTTTACATTCTTGGATCTAGACTTCATAAGGATTATATTAGGCTACGATAGGGACCATAAGGAGGAGTTGGGTCTTGGCCACCCGATGGATCGGAACCACACAAACTTGATCCATCAATGATGTTCCATTCTACTAGAGGATCATCATTGAACTACCTCACCAACCCCATAAATCAATATGGGCTCCATATATTATTTGCACATTAATCTCCCCGTATTTAAGATATCGAATGTCCGTCAATTAATTGATTTACTGACCATCAATTAATTAACATCTAATTCCTCGAGTAGTACCACTCAACCTTATCATCATGTTGACTAAGTCAACCAACTGAGTTTACATGATGAACCTTATGAGCTCCTCAAGGGGACATCATCAACCTAATATATAGGACACCGTTTCCTCCTATAATCAACGACACACCATGTAAATAATATTATTTCCTAACTTACCGGGCATATTGATTTAATCCATCTAAATCTCACCCACTGGTAAATCAAAGAAATAAATACTAAGTACATGTGCCCGTTATTATATCGGGATTAAGAGCATGTACAACATAATATCCGAGGTCCGATTCAATTATGTAGTCAGTACTAAATTGAATCACCTCTATGTCGGTCCTACTCAATACACCTAAGTGTACTAGTGTAACTCTATGTTCAAGATAAAACAATACCAAGCTACACTACAACCATGCCAATGGTTTGTCCAAAACCATCTTGGTTGTGAGCCTTTACTTATATTTTACAAGGTACTGATAACATGATCTTCTGTGCCACACCAAGCACTATGTTATCTACAATGTAAAATATTAGACAATATGCACACATATATAATGAATATATAAAATGAAAATAATGATCATGTGATTCTTATTTCAAAATAAAATGTTCATACAAAAAGAGCTAGGCTTTCAGTATACATTCCAACAATCTCCCACTTATACTAAAAGAGTATGCTGTCATCACTCTGCCATACATCTGATCCCCATGTCCTCCACATGCCTATCAAACGCTTTCGCTGGAAGGGCCTTAGTGAATGGATCCGCCAGGTTATCCTCTGATGCAATCTTGGCGACAGCAACTTCTCCTCGCTTTATGATCTCTCGTATGAGGTGGTACTTGCGCTCTATGTGTTTACTCGCCTTATGGGCTCGTGGTTCCTTCGAGTTTGCAACTGCACCACTGTTATCACAATAAATTGTGATAGTTCTGGGCAAACCAGGAATCACATCCAAGTCCATCAAGAAGTTCCTGAGCCATACAGCTTCCTTAGCTGCCTCAGAGGCTGCCACATACTCAGCTTCCATGGTAGAGTCCGCCACGCATTTCTGCTTGACACTCCTCCATACTATGGCTCCACCTCCAAAAGTAAACACAAACCCCGAGGTAGACTTACTCTTGTCCCTATCTGATTGGAAATCCGAATCCGTGTAACCCACAGGGACTAATTGATCTGCCCGGTAAACCAGCATATAATCCCTAGTCCTTCTCAGGTACTTCAATATATGCTTTACTGCAGTCCAATGTCCCTGTCCAGGATTACTCTGATATCTGCTAACCATGCCCACGACAAAGCAGATATCCGGTCTCGTACATAGCATAGCATACATAAGGCTTCCTACTGCCGAAGCATAAGGAACCGCCTTCATGTCCTCTATCTCCTTTGATGTTTTGGGACATATCTCTTTAGATAAAGGAACTCCATGCCTGAAAGGTAGGAAACCTTTCTTGGAGTTCTGCATGCTAAAACGAGCAAGTATAGTGTCAATGTATGAAGCTTGAGATAAGCACAACATCCTTTTCTTGCGATCCCTTATAACTTTGATCCCAAGGATGTGTCCCACTTCTCCCAAGTCCTTCATATCAAACTGTTTGGACAACCATACCCTTACGTCTGATAACACTTTGATATTGTTGCCAACTAACAAAATGTCATCTACGTATAGTACAAGAAACACCACTACGTTTCCGTCACATCTCTTGTATACACAAGGCTCATCCGGACTTTGAATAAATCCATATGACTGGATTACCTCATCAAAGCGGATGTTCCATGATCTAGAAGCTTGCTTCAATTCATAAATGGACCGATTAAGCTTACATACAAGATGCTCTTTGCCTTTAGCAATGAATCCTCCTGCTGCCGTGATATAGATGTTCTCAAGACTCGCTAAGGAAAGCTGTCTTGACATCCATCTGCCAAATCTCATAATCCATATGAGCAGCTATAGATAAGAGAATCCGGATAGACTTAAGCATAGCTACCG
The DNA here is from genome assembly GCA_025175895.1 of Wurfbainia villosa. NCBI lineage: Eukaryota > Viridiplantae > Streptophyta > Magnoliopsida > Zingiberales > Zingiberaceae > Wurfbainia > Wurfbainia villosa. Next base: position 25,106,956 of record CM046000.1, on the reverse strand, counting down.
GCGAAAAGGTCTCCTCATAATCGATACCCTCTTTCTGAGTATACCCTTTCGCAACAAGCCTAGCTTTGAAGGTCTCAACCTTCCCGTTTACTCCTTTCTTTCTCTTGTAGATCCACTTGCATCCAATGGTTTTTACACCATCGGGTGGCTCTACTAGCTCCCAGACCTGATTAGAATCCATAGATTCTATCTCTGAATTCATCGCACTTTGCCAAGATACCGCATCTCTATCTTGGATTGCCTCTTCATATGTCCAGGGATCAGGTTCATGTTCACCAGGGACTAAGTCCAAAGACTCTCCCAAAAACATGAATCTCTCGGGTTGTCTAACAACCCTCCCACTACGACGAGGTGCCTCCTGTGTATGCTCTGTGACACGCGGTGCAGTGACTTATGGTGTCTCCTCTTGTACCGGTGGTACTGAAGTCGGGACTTCCCCTGTCAACTCCTCAAGAACAATCCTACTCTTGGGCTTGTGGTTCATTACATAATCCTCCTCTAGAAATCTGGCGTTCGTGCTAACGATCACCCTCTGATCTCTAGGATTATAAAACAAACCAGCTTTCGTTCCCTTAGGGTAGCCAACAAACATACATACTTCTGTACGAGGTTCCAACTTACCAGCATCAGCCTTCAGCACATGTGCTGGACTCCCCCATATCCAAATATGTCTCAGACTAGGCTTTTGCTCAGTCCACAATTCTACAGGGGTAGAAGGTACTGATTTAGATGGAACCAAGTTCAGAGTGTACATTGTCGTATCCAGTGCATACCCCCAGAACGAAATAGGTAACTCAGAATAACTCATCATCGATCTAACCATCTCTATAAGAGTCCTATTCCTTCGCTCCGCTACACCATTCTGCTGGGGTGTGCCAGGTGCAGACAATTGGGATTGAATCCCAGCCTCTGATAAGTAACGCCTAAACTCTCCCAAGAGGTACTCGCCACCACGATCAGATCGTAATGTCTTGATACTTTTACCTTGACGGTTCTCCACATCAGCCTTGAATTCTTTGAACTTGTCAAAGCATTCAGACTTGCGGCGCATCAAGTAAATGTATCCATACCTTGAATAATCGTCTATAAATGAGACGAAGTATTCAAAGCCACCTCTTGCCTGGATAGACATAGGACCACACAAATCAGAATGAACTAATTCTAACACATCTTTGGCTCTATACCCCTTGGCCTTGAAAGGCCTCTTGGTCATTTTACCTTTCAAGCAAGATTCGTAGGTTGGGAGATCCTCCACCACTAATGAACCCAAAGGTCCATCAGCTATCAACCTTTGAATTCTGCTTAGGTTAATATGACCAAGCCTTAGATGCCAAAGATATGTTTGGTTCATTTGCGAAGGTTCTTTTCTCTTATTAGACTTAGAAGATGAGTTATTGATTTCTATATGCATCGTGGGAGTTTTTTGTTCAAGAGTATATAAATTGCCAACCAATGTACCAGAACAGATAATCTCCCTATTTCTTTTTATAACCACTTTGTCATTAAAAGAAATGTAATACCATCCATAAACAATTTAGAAACTGAAATTAAATTCTTTCTAAAAGTAGGTACATAAAGACAATTTCTCAAAACCAAAACTTTATTCCTATCAAAAGATAAATAAACGCCTCTCCACCGCAATAGCCGCCACCTTTGAAGCATTGCCCATGAAGACTGTGAATCTCTCCTCACCTAGTCGTCGGGTTTCGAACTCCTCGTAAAGTATTGACATGATCGCTGGCTCTGTGATCTACACACCTGTGCAATCGGTAGATAACACCGCTAAACATGTTTCAACAACTAAACAAGAAGATATACCTTTGTTCTTTCTGAGACAGTCCGCCTTCCAATGTCCTGCTTGCAAATGAAGCACTTGCCTTCGGCTTCTTCACTCACTGCGGTCCCATCGCCACTTTCTTCGCTCCACCTTGTTTCTTCTTCTTCTTACCTTTCGGTTTAGAGGAAGAAACCTTCTGAGCGATCATGGCTTGAGCACTCTGACGAAAAAGCCCCTCTGCCGCCTGGAGTTCTGTCAGAAGCTCCGCCAACGAATACAACCTTTTGTTCATGTTGTAGTTGAGGCGAATCGCCAAAACTCCTAGGCAGAGGAGAATGATATCGACCTGGGTTTCCCCATCGATCTCAGCTCTGAGGACTTCCATCTCATTAAGATGAGCCATCATCTTGAGAACATGATCCCTAACGGATGTTCCCTCGACCATGGTGGTCGTCATCAAGTTTCTCATTGCCTCCTGCCTAGCCGCCCTACTCTGATGTCCGAAAAGTTCCTTGAGATTGAACATCATGTCATAAGCTGTGGCTATGGCCTGATGCTGATGTTGCAAAGACATTTGACATAGATGCCAAAATGTAACACCGCGCCATCTCATCTGCCTTAACCCATTTCTTATAACGTTCTATCTCCTTTTCATCAGAGTCATCTGAGGGCTTAGGAGGACAGACCTCGAAGAGTACAAATTTGTACTCTTCCGCAGTTAAGACAATATCCAGGTTTCTTTTCCAATCAATGTAGTTTGGACCAGTAAGTTTGTTTTCTTTTAAAATCACAACAAGTGGGTTGAAAGCCATTTGAAAATCCTAAAAATCACAATGATCAAAATATTAGATTTAAAAAATTATTGATTCCTCAAAACAATAAAATCTCGAAATCAACCAACACCTCAAATCACCGAGAATGTCGCATGCCACTCTGTGTGGACGTATACGAATTCTACATTTGTAAGAGGAGGTTTTACCCATTAATTTTATTATCTTGTCAACCTTACTTTTTGACAAATAAAATTAATAGTTGGTTCCTCTTTGGCCCTACAAATAAAAGCAGTGACTCCTATGGGGAGGATACTTTTATTTGTATCTAAGTGTGCACCATTACACGATACTAAGGGAATTATTTTGGATTATGTGCCTTACCTCTGTGGAAGTACACATGCTCCTAGATAATTTCCTATAACCATTATTTGACCTAGTGATCCGCAAACAAACCCGTCCTCAGGGAGGAAGGCACTCAGAGCCGACACACAGGTTTGTTGCATCACACGTCAAATTGTAATGGAGGCCGCGGGAATTAATTAAAATGTCCCTCTCCCACTTAGTAAATTGCAAATGAGGAATTTTAAATCATACACAACATGCATATAAAACAAATAAGCAATAAATATGGAAAAAATAGAATTTTTCCAACTATTATGGAATTGTCCTCCAATATGCATCCCGTCGTGTCGCCACCTCGTCCGCTCCATCTTTTCCCGTGCGCAAGTCACCAAAGAGTTCCGAGCCGAGATAAATCATTTTATTTACATCCATCGATCCTATACTCCACGAAAGAGTGTACAAATAATCTAGATCGAAAGTAAACTAAAATGATCGGCTAAACAATGTCATATTTAATTACAAAAATTAAATACTAATCTAGCTTCATCAACCCCGAGGATTCAAATAATAAATTTTTACACACATCCATTCACATACACACACATGGCCATAATAGTCGGATCTTATGCCTGCAACCAAAGAGTTAAACTACGCATATCCTACTATTATCCGGCACATATAATATATGAAAAAGTGCATAAAAAATTAACCGAATCCAAAACACACAAAACCGGAAACCGTGGCTCTGATACCAATTGTAGTCGCTCGCTTCGGAGGCTCATTGGCTCCCATGTCCCCAGATTAAAATTTTCACTAATGAAAGAATTAATCCGGATGGGATGAACTTCCTTAGCACAACCTATTCGTCGTCGTGCTAACAACTTGAGTGGTCTCTTGAACAAACTAGTTGTTCAAGCAACACAACTCTTCTAGTTGGTTAGCCGCGGAAGAGACGACGGATGGATCGCCGGTTTTTGTGTTTGTCTTCGGGGTCCATGATTATACAATATATATTCATACACACACATGCATAATCAAAACAAATAAGAACATGCTCAGATCTGTACATAAAGTTAAAATAACTTTATACCTCACGATCTTCTACCGTATGTCCTATCCTTCTCGTGGACGACGTGTGGACGAAGATCCTCCACGAGTAGAAGCCTTCTAGATCGCTTTCTTCTCTACCTTGTCCGCTGCGAACAAAGAGAAGAAACAACAAATACCTTCCTATCTAGAACCGGCCACCAAATTATGGAACTTGGTGCAACCGCTGGTCAAGGAACAATTGGATGATTCACCGGCCAACTTCAAGAAGTGTTGCCGCCGGCCACTTTGGAGAATAGGGAGGAGGAAAAGAGCCGGCCACCAATGGGAGGAGAACCGCCAGCCAAGGAAGAAGGGAAAGACCTCTAGGATGGGCGCCGACCAAGTGTTGATGGAGGAGGATGGGTGCCGGCAATCAACTTGAAGGAAGGAGGTTGCCGCCCACTTCTTTGCTCCAAAACCCTAGCCGCCCAATGAACCCTAGTCGCCCACTTGTGGATGAACCAAACCCTAACTCCAATTCCTTGATTACCCTTGCCGCCCAACCCTAAGCATCTATTTATAGAATAGGGCTTAAACCTCCTTTAATCTCCTCCGTCGGATCTAGGGATTTAACCTCCACCGTCGGATCTAGGGTTTTATCCCAACCGTCGGATCTAGGGTTTCATCTCAACCGTCGGATCTAGGATTTCATCCCAACCGTCGGATCTAGGGTTTTATCCCAACCGTCGGATCTAGGGATTTAATCTCAACCGTCGATTCTAGGGTTTCATCCTAACCATCGGATCTAGGGATTTAATCCCAACCGTTGGTTCTAGTGTTTCATCCTAACCATCGGATCTAGGGATTTAATCCCAACCGTTGGTTCTAGGTTTTGTTTTACATTCTTGGATCTAGACTTCATAAGGATTATATTAGGCTACGATAGGGACCATAAGGAGGAGTTGGGTCTTGGCCACCCGATGGATCGGAACCACATAAACTTGATCCATCAATGATGTTCCATTCCACTAGAGGATCATCATTGAACTACCTCACCAACCCCATAAATCAATATGGGCTCCATATATTATTTGCACATTAATCTACCCGTGTTTAAGATATCGAATGTCCGTCAATTAATTGATTTACTGACCATCAATTAATTAACATCTAATTCCTCGAGTAGTACCACTCAACCTTATCATCATGTTGACTAAGTCAACCAGCTGGGTTTACATGATGAACCTTATGAGCTCCTCAAGGGGACATCATCAACCTAATATATAGGACACGGTTTCCTCCTATAATCAACGGCATACCATGTAAATAATATTATTTCCCAACTTACCGGGCATATTGATTTAATCCATCTAAATCTCACCCACTGGTAAATCAAAGAAATAAATACTAAGTACATGTGCCCGTTATTATATCAGGATTAAGAGCATGTACAACATAATATCCGAGGTCCGATTCAATTATGTAGTCAGTACTAAATTGAATCACCTCTATGTCGGTCCTACTCAATACACCTAAGTGTACTAGTGTAACTCTATGTTCAAGATAAAACAATACCAAGCTACACTACAACCATGCCAATGGTTTGTCCAAAACCATCTTGGTTGTGAGCCTTTACTTATATTTTACAAGGTACTGATAACATGATCTTCTGTGCCACACCAAGCACCATGTTATCTACAATGTAAAATATTAGACAATATGCACACATATATAATGAATATATAAAATGCAAATAATGATCATGTGATTCTTATTTCAAAATAAAATGTTCATACAAAAAGAGCTAGGCTTTCAGTATACATTCCAACACCACTAGCACTAGTGCCAATCACCATAGTATATAATACTCAATGACCTAGTGTGACTATCATGCTTTTTCTGTGCCAAAGCCTTCATCAAGGGATTTGTGATGTTAGCCTCTGTGGGTACTCGACAAATCTTCACATCTCCTCTATCGATAATCTCTCGAATGAGATGGAAGCACCGATATACTCGACCTCTTATTGTAGAATCAGCAACTGTGTCCTGCTTGGAACTCTTCCAGCGCACAGTGCCACCATTCAAGCAAAACATGAATCCTGACTGCGATCTATAATCATCCTGGTCAGTTTGGAAGCTGGCATCGCTGTAACCCTTTACAACTAGCTCCTCATCGCCTCCAAATATCAAGAAATATTCTTTAGTCCTTCTCAAGTACTTAAGAATATTCTTGACTTCTATCCAGTGATGCTCACCTGGATCTGACTGGTATCTACTCGTCATGCTTAAAGCATACGAGACATAAGGATGAGTACATAGCATGGTGTACATGATAGATCCTATAGCAGATGCATAAGGGATCTTATCCATGCAGTCTCTCTCCTCTCTAGAAGAGGGACTTTGAGTCTTCGAAAGACTCACACCATGTGACATCGGCAAAAGTCCCTTCTTGGAATTCTGCATGACAAACCGTAGTAATACCGTGTCAATGTATGTACTCTGACTTAGGCCAAGCAATCTCTTAGATATGTCTCTACAGATCTTGATGCCTAGAATACAGGCTGCTTCACCTAAGTCCTTCATTGAGAAGCACGTCCCCAGCCAAGTCTTCATAGACTGTAGCAAAGGGATGTCATTCCTAATGAGCAGTATGTCATTCACATACAATACAAGGAAGACAACTATATTCCCATTAACCCTTTTGTAGACACAAGGTTCATCTTCATTCTTGATGAAACCAAACTGTTTGATCGCATAATAGAATCGAAGATTCCAGCTCTGAGAAGCTTGCTTTAGCCCATAAATGGACCTTTGCAGCTTGCATACTTTCCCAGTATGCTGTGGATATACAAAATCCTCAGGTTGTGTCATGTACACATCCTCGAGTAAGTTTCCATTCAGAAATGCGGTTTTGACATCCATCTGCCAGATCTCATAATCGTGGTATGCTGCAATAGCCAGCAAGATCCGAATGGACTTAAACATCGCCACTGGAGAAAAGGTTTCATCATAGTCAATACCATGAATTTGCTTGAAACCTTTAGCAACCAATCGGCCCTTATAGGTATGCATAAGTCCATCCATGTCAGTCTTTCTCCTAAAGACCCACTTACACCCAATGAGTTTGACCCCTTCAGGTGGATCAACCAAAGTCCATACTTGGTTGGTGTACATGGATTCCATCTCGGATCTCATGGCCTCTAGCCATTTCTCAGAATCTGGGCTCATCACAGCTTCCTGATAGGAGGTAGGCTCATTCTCAATGAGCATAACGTCATCATGGTCAGACATGAGAAATGAGTATCTATCAGGCTGACGACGTAATCTATCAGACCTGCGAAGAGGTAGGTCTACTTGAACAGGTGGTTGTTCCACAACCCTTTGTGCAATTACCTCATCACCCACAACACTTTGTGGTTCCAGTTCAACCTCCATCATGGCCTCAGTGCTATGGTCCTTATCTTGAATTTCTTTGAGATCGAACGTACTCCCACTAGTTTTTCTAGAAACAAAATCCCTTTCTAGAAAAACCCCAGTCTTTGCCACAAATACTTTGTGCTGACTGGGAATGTAGAAGTAATATCCTTTTGTATCCTTGGGATATCCAACAAAATCGCACCTATCAGATTTGGGTCCCAGTTTGTCTGAGACTTGACGTCGAACGTAAGTCTCACAACCCCAAATCCTCATGAAAGACATCTTGGGATTTCTCCCTGTCCATATCGTATATGGCGTCTTTATCACAGCCTTGGATGGTACACAGTTAAGGGTAAAGGCTGCTGTGTCTAAAGCATATCCCCAAAAGGATATAGGAAGATCTGTGTGACTCATCATAGATCGTACCATATCTAATAGGGTACTATTCCTCCTTTCGGATACACCATTCCACTGTGGTGTTCCAGGAGGAGTGAGTTGGGATAGAATCCCACACTCAGCTAGATAGTCACGAAACTCATGGCTAAGGTATTCACCTCCTCGATCTGATCGAAGTATCTTAATACTCTTGCCAAGCTGGTTTTGTACTTCATTCTTGAATTCTTTGAACTTTTCAAAGGATTCTGATTTATGTGTTATGAGATACACATAACCATATCTACTAAAGTCATCAGTAAATGTAATGAAGTACCTGTAACCACCTCTAGCAGCAACATTGCAAGGGCCACATACATCATTATGTATAAGTCCTAACAAATCTGTTGCTCTTTCACTGTGTCCACTAAAGGGAGTCTTGGTCATCTTGCCTAAAAGGCAAGACTCGCATGTCTCATATGATTCAAAATCAAATGAGTCTAGCAGCCCATCCTTATGGAGCTGAGATAAGCGACTCTCATTTATGTGACCTAAGCGACAATGCCAGAGATAGATTTGGTTCAACTCATTTGACTTGAACCTTTTGGTACTTATGTTATAGATAGGGCTCTCTAAGTCTAGAAAGTAGAGTCCGTTCATTAGAGGTGCACTACAATAGAACATATCATTTAAATAAACTGAACAACATTTGTTCTTTATTATAAATGTAAATCCTTTCTTGTCCAAACAAGAAACCGAAATTATGTTCTTAGTTAAGGTAGGCACATAACAACATTCATCTAATTCTAGTACAAGCCCAGAGGGCAGAGATAGATCATAAGTTCCTACAGCAACAGCAACAACTCTTGCTCCATTGCCTACTCGTAGGTCCACTTCGCCCTTTATCAATGCCCTGCTATTTCTCAGCGCCTGCACATTGGTACAAATGTGAAATGCACATCCGATATCTAATACCCAAGATAAAGAAATAGATAGATTGACTTTTATAACATTTATACTTGAAGTAGAAGTCTCACTTCTCTTCTTCTTAAGATCTTCTAGGTATGCCTTGCAGTTACGCTTCCAGTGTCCAACTTCCTTGCAGTGGAAGCAAGCCCCATCCTTGACTACCCCTCCTTTGGGTTTCAGTTCCTTGCCCTTGCCCGTGGCTTGGGACTTTCCCTTTCCTTTAGGCTTGCCCTTGCCTTTCTTCTTTTGCACCATCAAAATGGCATCAGATTTTCCCATCTTAAGGTTAAGCTCAACAGTTCTCAACATGCTGATCATCTCAGGCAGTGGCTTATCAATTTCATTCATGTTATAATTCATGACAAATTGATTGTAGGCTTGTGGCAAAGATTGCAAGATCAGGTCAATGGCCAGTTCTTGGCCAAGTGGGAATCTCAACCTTTGTAGGTTTTCTACGTACCCAATCATCTTGAGTACATATGGACCTATGGGAGTTCCATCCTGCATTTTGGACCCAAACAATGCCTTAGAGACTTCATATCTCTCATGCCTTGCTTGTCCTTGATATAGTTGACGAAGATGTCCAACCATATCATAAGCATTCATGAACTTGTGTTGCTTCTGAAGCTCAGAGTTCATGGTCACGAGCATTAGACATGACACATCTAATGCATCATCTTGATGCTTCTTGTAAGCATCTTTGTCAGCTCACGAGGCAGTGGCAGGAGGTGCCTCCGGAATGGGCTGCTCCAGGACGTACAACTTCCTTTCTTGGGTGAGAACAATTCTCAGATTCCTGTACCAGTCCAGGAAATTTGCTCCATTGAGCTTGTCCTTCTCAAGGACAGAATGCAGAGAGAGAGTGTTCGTGTTTGTCGACATAGTAATCTACAACATACAATGCAGAGAATTAATATCATATTCCTTTTATCATTTAATTAGGCCTTTAATCAAATGATGCTCCCACTGAATTATAGGAATTTTGTATAATTGAGTTATGGATGTAGTCAAACCACATTACTATATTTATACAAACTAGCTATAATTCTTGCGGGACAAGATTCACATCATACTAAGCCTTGAGTTAGCTTTGGCTAAATCGCCCAAGACTTAGTACGATCAGTGGGTAACACATTACCGATTACATCTCTATGCAACTCTTGTTTATAGGATCAAGACCCACATTTACAAAAGACCTTGAGTTAGCTTTGGCTAAATCGCCCAAGATTTAGTGTAAATGCGATCTTATCCTATCTTTCCAACAATTGGAATATGCCTATAGTTCTACTCGATCCAATTGAGTTAACTAGTTTTACTCAATCTAATTGAGCTTACTCTAACCCAAGCCGTGATAGGCAGGACCAAGATTGTCCCTCCGCACCCTACCAAGATAATATGCGTTGCTCTACTTTGGCAGATTCAACAACTACAAATGATCAAGGTAGTGATGGGTATCAAGGACTTGGTAGGCATTTACGAGTTGATTCGATTAAGATCTAATCTAATCGTAATGTGTATCATACACGCATTAAGGCCTTTATTATCCTATATTAGCATGCATCACATACATACAAGCATTATTCTAGCATGCATCATATACATACAAGCATTATTCTACTAGCATGCATCACATACATACAAGAAAAATCAAATATATATATATATATATATATATATATAATTAACTATGATATGGTCATGACCCTACTACGATCTTTTAACTGCCATGTGTCGTCGGCACCCTTCTCGTAACTTCGTCTACAAGTGGACTTTCCACCGCTCCATTTTATACATTACAAATATGAAACTCGAGTTACATTCGAGTCTAAAACTATTTACAACATGAATTTCAAAAGAAGAGGTACGACGCACAGGTCGCATACACTATACAACACGCACAACCACAAAAATGGCACGCAGGCCGTATTATGAATTACAACACATCATAATCCAATCAAATTGGGGTCATTGGGCCATGACAATCATAGAATTATACATAATTCTAAATTATGTATTTTTATAAAAAATTTCTATAATTTTTCCTTTTTTTTTTTTCAATTTTATGAGTCACCTCTCTGTAACGGTCCCGCTAAGCGGTTTCCGGGCGCGATCGCGGGACAAGGCCCCTTTCGGGGATAGGGGCAGCACCCCTACTCACAAAATAAACTTTGCGAGTGTCCCTACTATGATCTTACAGCGACTTAAGTCGCTGTCCCAAAAACCTAAAGCGAGAACTCGCCGTTTCAGAGAGTTTTTCTCGTTGGTTGAAGCGCACAAGTGTCCCAACACTCATTGCATCGACTCTTCGAGAAAAATACCCAAAAATTCTATAAAAATAGGAAATTTATAGAAACATAAAAATCTGTAATTTTTATATCTAATACAAAAACTACAAAAATGAAACACATACATGCTTCACACGTAGCTCTGATACCACTGTTGGACTTTTCGAGCCACAAAAACCGCTTTTTGCGTTGCGGAAACCCCGGAAGTCCGGCCACGGATCCGTGCGAAGTATAAAAAAATAAAACTAACATGTATGTGTTTAATAAAACCCTAGATCTACCTTAGATCTAGAAGGTGAGATCATTACCCTCGATGCGACGCCCTTCGCAAATCCCGCTTATCCAAAAGCTTCGTTGGAACTCAAGAGCGTCAAGTGCACACTCCTCTATTGGTATCCACACAAGCAATAGGTGGAGAAAACACACCCTTGAGTGTGCTAGCACCCTATGGATGGTTCGTCCAAGGAGAGGGATGGGAGAGCAAGCTTGAGAGAGAGATGATCCAAGGAAGAAGATGAAGTTGGAGTAACCCACCAAATCAATTCCATCTAATGGAATAAAGTGGCCGGCTACTTCATGGAGGGGGGGGGGGGGGGTTACATGCATGCATGTAATTCCAATGGCTCTTGGTCTCCCCCATGAGGTGGCACCATATGATAAGTCAATGATGATGTGGAACATCATCATTGGTCGGCCATGCCAAGTCATCATCATGACATGACATTTAGTCAAGTCAAACTTGACCTTTCATCTTCCCTCTCAAGTCAAGTCAAACTTGACCTCTTATCTCCCATGGTTGATCAAATCCAACCATTTGATTCAAGTCAATTTAATTTAATGAATCTCTATTCATTAATTTAAATTGATTTAATGAATCAAATCTAAATTAGACTCATTCAACACTTGAATCAAATCGAGTCCAACTCAATTAGTCTAATTAGGATTACTCTTAATTCAATTTGGTTCATCCCATGAACCTAATCCTCATGGTTCATCATATGAACCTAATCTCCATCTAATTACCCTTATGTGTGTGACCCTATAGGTTCTTGTAACGTTGGCAATGTCCCTAAACTGATTTAGGAACATAAGCAATGAGCGGTATCTAGCAACACATCATTGCTACCCAAGTTACAAGAATGTTGAGCTCCAACATCACCTTTGTGACTACTAATTGTGACTCTCATAATATGTGACAATGTACCTCTATCCATGACATCTAGATTGACCAATCGAGGCATAGACCGTGTCATCCTCGATACAATCTATATCTTGAACTCCAAGTAGACTCACTCTAATCAAATGAGCTCAATATCTCATATTGACTCATTTGGGCATGGTCATACACTTCGTGGTCTCACTCTATCAAGAATATCGATGTCACTCCCATCATTTAGGAGGGATAGATCCCATCTACATCACCCACATCCCTCCGCATAATTTGTTACATACCCAGTAATCGCCTTTATAGTCCACCCATTTATGGGTGACATTTGACGAAGCCAAAGTATGCAACTCCTTATGTAGGGAACCATGGTGACTTCAGATCTAAGGACTAATAGTCATACTAATAGCCACATGAGAAAGTATATGACACTCATATAACGATCCACGATACTTGCTCATGGCGGGTCATTCAATATACATTCTCCAATGCATACCCATGTGTCAACTTGATATCCCATATCCATGACTTGTGAGATCAAGTCATCGTGTTGACCTACGTGCTAGTCTCTATGCATTAACATTGTCCCTCAATGTTAATACTTGACTAGGAATGATTAAGAGTAGTGTTCTCTATATCATCTCATTATCGATTCAACCAATCGATTGATATAGATAAGAACCTACTACTCAAGGACGTTATTATATTTAGTTATTTGGTACCAATACAAGTAAATATAATAACCATGCCTTTATAAATAGGAATATGATACAATAAAGTCTATACAACAATCATCACATAATTGGCTCTAGGGCTTTCAACTAACAATCTAGGTATTTTGAGCCATTTGTAAATTTCTCTAAGCATGCTCTTAGTTCACCTATTTCTTTTCTTAGTTCATCATTTTCATTCCTAAGTGAACATGCATCATCACAAGAAATTTCTATATTCATAATTTCCTTGATTTCTACTTTTAAATCCTTAATCCTAGATTTTAATTTATTTAGAGCATTTTGAAGGCATGCAATGGTTTCATAAAGTAATTCTATCCTAGGGGAGTCTTTTACCTCATCATCACTAGAGAACGATTCATCACTTGAGAATGATGATGATGACTCACTTGAGCTTTCAGCTTCATCCTCCATGGCCATGAGTGAAAAATTACGGATGACATGGCAAAGTTCCTCCTCATCTGATGAGTCTTTTAGGCTTTGCGTATCCCATGTTTGTGCCACCATGACCTCCTTCTTTTTCTTCTCCTCCTTGTCATTTTTTTTCTTTTCTTTTTCTTCCTTTTTATTTAACTCCGGGCAATTTGGCTTAATGTGCCCCTTTTTATTGCAACCATAACAAGTAACATTAGGAGTAGAAATTGAACTACTAGAGGTTTTACCTTTGGAGGATTGGAACATCCTCCTCACATCATTCTTGGTGAGTTTCCTTGATCTCCCACCAAATCTCTTTACGTAGTGAGCCACCTCACTATCCGATAGCTCCTCATTGCTACTTGAAGATTCCTCCTCTGATTCGGATGAGGAAGAAACCTCCTTCTTCTTCTTGTCCTTCTTACCTACAACAAGAGCTATACCTTTTTCTTTCGAGGAAGTGTTAGCATGCTCATATAGCTCAAATTCACAAAAAAGTTCATCTATCTTAACTAAAGAAAGATCCCTAGAGACCTTATAAGCATATACCATTGATGCCCATAAAGTTGTTCTAGGGAAAGCTTGAAGGACATACCTTACAAGGTCTCGGTTATCAACCTGCTCACCTATAACATGTAGTCCGTTGACTACCTCCTTGAAGCAATCGTGCATTTGGCTCACGGTCTCATTGGTCTTCATGTTGAAATTTTGGAGTTGACCTATCAAAAGATCCCTCTTTGCTCTTCTTGTCTCCTTTGACCCTTCATTTAGTTTGATGAGCTTCTCCCAAGGCTCCTTTGTGGATTCGAAAGGTCCTACTTTGGATAGTTGCTCCTTTTATAGACCACATTGGAGTGTGGTCGTTGCTTTGGTGTTAGCTTGAGCCTTCTTGGTTATATTCCTCGTCCAATCCTTGGTTGGTATAGGCACTCTGTGTTCAATGACCGACTTCTCGAATCCATCTACAACATTAAACCAATTCTCAATATCGTTCATAAGATAGTATTCCATCCTACCTTTCCAATATCTGAAATCATTGCCGTCGAAGAATGGAGGCCTCGCCGTGCTATACCCCTCTTGAAAAGTCATTGTGCTCCGGTTGATGGTTAGATCTTCCGACACGATCTGGGCTCTAATACCACTTGTTGGGGATCTTTGGAAGGCTAGAGGGGGTGAATAGCCTCTTTTCGTTTCTACAAGCAAGGTTAGCAGAAGCAAAACAAAAGCTAAAACAAAATTAAGAAACTAACAAGACAATCGCTAACAAGGAAGAATTTATGTGGTTCGGAGATTAAGCTTCTACTCCACGGCGATCCTTAAGGTGGATCAATCCAAGCAATTCTCCACTAAAAAGCTTCCTTTACAAACACTCTCCTCTTCTTTACGATTGATGAAAATGAAGTTTATAGAAGAGGAGGATTTAAAACTCTTTAGAAAGCTTAGAAATTCGTGGGGAGCTTGAGAGTAAGGTTGGAAGATAAGCACTAGCCTCATCAAGCACCCCATGGCCTCTTTTTATAGAGAAGAGGTTGTTTTTCCCGTTGAGCCTCGATCAGTCGACTGATGTTATAGCCGATGCAATCCAACGACTTCTGACAAGCCAGATCCACGATCGTCACTATCCAATGGGAAGCTGATCAGTTGACTGATCATACCATCAATCAACTAATTTAGTGACCAGTCAAGTGCTCCAAGAGATCACTCGATTAATGACTTTCTGTGTCGAAATTCACTTATAGCAGTCAACTGCTAGGTATAGCAGTCGACTGATGGGTGGATCAGTCGACTGCCAAACCCTAGCAGTCAATTGTTAACCATCGAACTCGGTTAACTTTAGTCGAGTGATTGAGCAGTCGACTGGGATGAAGCACTAGTCGACTGATACTCTTCAAATATGAATAAATCACACTTGAATTAACCCCCTAGACCTAGACTTAACCTTCTAGCTCTTCCTTCAGCCTTGCACCTCCAGGATCCCTCCGAGTCCGTGACTCCTTCATCC
The DNA here is from genome assembly GCA_025175895.1 of Wurfbainia villosa. Classification (NCBI taxonomy): domain Eukaryota; kingdom Viridiplantae; phylum Streptophyta; class Magnoliopsida; order Zingiberales; family Zingiberaceae; genus Wurfbainia; species Wurfbainia villosa. The sequence continues at coordinate 25,091,680 of CM046000.1, read as the reverse complement.
TTGTGCTTCCTTCTAAGAGTTTCCATCAGTTTCGTCATATCTTGGGTTTCTCTTTTGCCAAAGGACTGCTTGGACTTTACGCCACCAAGATTACATGCTTGGTCTTATGCTGCCAAGACCTTGCCTTTGGTCTTCCTTTGCCAAGGTCCGCTTGGACTTTACGCCGCCAAGACTACATGCTTGGTCTTACGCCGCCAAGACCCTCCCTTGAACTTCCTTTGCCAAGATCATACTTGGACTTTCCTTTACCAAGTCTTCACACTTATATTTCCTGTCACTTTAACACGTTTATGGTTAGATCACAAAACATTGTCTAACTATAGATGATTATTATCACCCCCCGAGAGTATGTCGTGCCGAAAAGCAAACGGACAACATCTCCCCTGTACGTGGCAACATCTCATGTTAATACAAGGCCCTTGGGCCCATAATAAACATAGAGTATATAAATTGTAACCATAATAACACATCAAAACACAAAACACAGCGAAAACATAATACAACAACATCACAAACTACACACATGCATACCGGTATGACTAACACCGACTCAAAACACCATAACAAAACCAGAAAGGAAAGGTACAATATTTATAGCGTCCAATCACTACAAAACATCACATAAACCAAATCCATATCGGAACACCAATGAAAACCAAAAAAACCCAGACTCTCGGAGTTGAGATGAGACGATGCCAGCCAGCGGTGCTCCAAGTCCATCACGAAGTCGGCTACCTGTTACCTGGGTGACAGAAAAACCCATGCTTAATGGCTAGCATAATTTTTGGTGGAGGAGAGAGTGATGGGGCAGTGAGAGTTAGTGAATTATTGTGTTTATGAGATATGTTTCAAGGAAATAAATTGGTGGATGTAGCTTTGCATTTTATTCGACATTTAGTTAAGTTGGGTAAAGCACCCAAGGGGGAAATAATTTTAGGGGGTTTGATAACCTACATTTGTGGTAGTATGGGATACGATTGTGGGGAATTACATAGAGTAGAAGGGAGCGCCAACCTAGACTAAGGGGTATGCATGGTGATGAAGATGATTTCAAGGGAAGGTAATTATTTCTGCTTTATAAGGAAGAACTTGACACCCCTTAGGCTCCCTAACCTCGATCATACCACCATCACAAACTGCATTAATTGACATTTGGATAGGATAGTGGAGTCCCCACCACAAGAGGGACCTTCTAGCCATGCACCCCCTTCACCACCTTCACATTATTCACCTATAGATCCACTTAGCCATTGAAGTCCACCCACCATGAGAGATGAGATGCCACACCTATGTTAGGACTTATGCGCCCTCTAGGGGAGGGGGTGAATATCACGTCGTTGTTCACTTGACGGAATTTGATTGTGCTTGTTATACGCAGCGGAAATAATAACAATAAAACAAATACAACAAGAACATAAGTACAACATCAAATATAACGTGGTTTAGAACCGTATGGTTCCTACTCCACGGATTGAACTCTAATGAGCTCTAGCGATGCAACCAACACCACTAAATAATAACACTCCTTCTCAACAACAAGTCGGAGGTGGAGAAACCTCGTATAATAAATTACAATAGTAATAAAAATAAATAAAAGCGAATACAAGTAATCTACACAAATACAAGTAAAGAAACACTTTACAATTGTGAACTTGGATGCTTGCTTTGTGATTGCTTGAACTTCACTTGAAGATCTTGATTTGCACCAGTAAATCGCTTCAAATCATCCAAGAAATTGATGGCGAAAACCTCCTCCACGAGCTCCCTTTAAAGCTTCTCCTTGGGTTGGATTCAACCTAGCAGTCGACTGATCGGGACCATCAGTCGATTGCTCCTATAGTCGTTGTCTCACAACGACATGAGCCACATTGGAAATGTTCCAACAGATAAACCTGTTGGATCGAAGTGGATCGCTAGAGGGGGGGTGAATAGCGATAAACCTTTTTTTTCGAGTTCGTTTCAAAACAATTAAGTGCAGCGAAAAGATAAATGAAACAATAAAATAGACAAGATATTTTTACTTCGTTCTTAGCCTTCGGCTACTACTCCAAGGCCCTAGTGGTCCTTGACCATGCACAGAGGGTAAAACACTAAAGAACTCCTCCTCGTTTGAGGTAGGAGTTAATCGAGTACAAGAAAAATCACAAAGCTTTGAGGTAGAGGGACACTCCCCCTCTCCTCGTAACGATAAAAACTCCGAGACAATTGATATGAAAAATATAAACTGAAAATGAAGATTATACCGACGAAACAAAAATATAAACAATTAAACCTAGACGTCAGAGAACTAGAACTTCGTTGTCGGAGAGTCGTAGCGTTGCGGAGGCTTTTTGGAAGCTTAGGATTGATGAAATGGTGAGGAATGGACCTTATTTTATATCCCTAGAAGTCCCCTCCTCGAGCACATCAAGATCCTACATCAATGGCCACCTCACCCTTGAAGAAAGGTGTCACGCCCGCCATTTCCAGGGGTTCGGAGGGGTGGCGTGATGCGTTCGTACATACATGCATTACAACGGAAGACTACATATACTTCTTACAGTGGAAGACTTTAGACTTCTTTTTTTTTTCTTTCTTTCTTTTTAAACCTAAAGCATGCATCATCATTTCATAAGTATTTCTTTTCAAACATAGAGCATGCATCATCATTTCATAAGTACTTAGTTCAAGTTCATAAAAATCATCTTAAAGGTAAACATGCATAGGGAAACATAACAGATCTCCTCCACCATGCCACTACCACACACACTTTGCCCCTCCTGCTGCTCCCTTTAGTTTAGCCACCCTTTACCCTTATCTGCAGTACAAGGGAACATAAACTATAAGCACATAGGCTTAGTAAGATCCTGTCCTACTCACAAAAACCATACGTCAAACATTAAGCATAGAGTAGTGACATGATCATATAACACATATAAGCATAACATTCATATAAACATACAAAGACATATAAACAAACATAACATGCATATAAACATACAAGAACATAAGCAAGCATAACATGCATATAACATACCAGAACATAAGCATAGCATTCATATAAACATTTAAGAACATAAGCAAGCATAACATGCATATAACATACAAGAACATAAGCAAGCATAACATGCATATAACATACAAGAACATAAGCAAGCATAACATGCATATAACATCATAATGATCCAGACATGAAATAAGAATATATGCAGGATGCTATTTGAAAACATATATTATAGGTATTTAAACATAATCTCAACATATTGGGCCCGACATTGTACCACATCATCATCATCATAGCGCGCATCCCTAAATAAACCCGAGGTAGCTAATCCCGAACCTACTAGGTTACTAGGGCCGTACTATGTTCGTCGACCTAGGGGCCATCATAACATAGAAGCTCATCTTAGGCCTGTACTTATGACCGTCGGCCTAGGGCAACTTGGAGCCCATCCCGTACTAGGTCCGTACTATGACCGTCGACCTAGGGGCAATCATAACATAGAAGCCCATCCTAGGCCCGTACTATGTCTGTCGGCCTAGGGCAACTTAGGAGCCCATCCCTTTGAACCTTGTTAGGGTCCGGTACAAGCCATGCAGAAAGTAAAATACATATCATGCTTCTTATCATAACATATCATATTTCTTTTCATAAACATATCATGTTCTTTATCAAGGCATATCATGTTTCTTCTTCATATCATAACATGTTTCTTCTTCATAACATATCATATTTCTTTTCATAACATATCATGTTCCCTCTTCATAACATATCATATTGCTTTTCATACATATCATGTTCCTTCTTTATAACATGTCATACATTCATACAATTTACAAGGCAATGAGCATAACATGATCATGCATTTAACATGGTAATGAGCAGAACATAATCATGCATTCCTACAATTTACATGGACATATGATAGTGACATATAAACCAATCATACTAAACAACTTGAGCAAGGACTACTTAACATCATGCTAACATCACACCCATATAGGGCATGTCATAAACATCATGAACAAACATAACATGGTGTGATCCAAACTTCATGGAGTTCTAGCAAAATTTTAAACACTAAACAACTTATATATGATCTATCTAACCACATATTAATTCATTAACATATAAATCATGGCATGGAAGGCACTTAGGAGTTTAGATAAGTCTTGGCCGAGAGCTTCAAGGAATCCTAAGGTCCATTTCTTAAATCTAGCTTAGCTATCAACATGTTACCTTCATCTACATTCATAACATAGCATGACAACTTATAGATCATAGCATAATAGACCTAAATGGGTCTTGGCCGAATGGTTCAAGGAACTTAAAGGATCAAGCACTTAAATTTAGGTTAGCTAACAACATGTTATCTTCATCTAACATCAAAACATAGCATGAACTCATCTATAGCATGGCATAGAGCATGTTATCTTCATCTAACATCAAAACATAGCATGAACTCATCTAGAGCCTAGCATAGATCATATTATCTTCATCTAACATCAAAACATATCATGAACTCATCTAGAGCATGACATAGAAAAACACATTAGGGGTCCAAAGGGGCTTGGCTGAGAGTCCTAGGAGGGTTTGAAGACCAACCACTTAACCAAACCCATCTAGAAATCTATCATCATCATATTCATACAAGGTATATCATGGATCATCATGGAGGGCACAAGGAATGGTCTTGGCCAAAGTTTCTTGTAGTTTTGAAGATCAAACACTTAACCAAACCTATCTAGCAACCTATCATCATCATATTCATACAAGGTATAGCATGGATTATCATGGAGAGCACAAGGAAGGGTCTTGGCCAAATGGTTCATGAAGGGATTTATATAATAACATCAATCGAAACAACTTGTATGCAGGTGAGGGAATACTTACATCCTTCGCTTTGTTAATAGTTGGAAAATACCCTAAGGGATGCCAAACCTAGAGCCTTCTTCTTGCTTGGCTAGCTTTCGGAAAATGGAAGAGGAGAAGAGTAGGGTTTCGGTGAGGAAGAAGAAGAGAAGGAGAGGATGCCAACTTTGATTTCTCATGTATCCTCATTCCCCTATTTATTCACTTGAAGGTGTCGCTTAGCCTCCCTTACCCTTATCTATCATTTCCCATATTCCTCTAATAGTACAACCCTATTGGGCTTCTGGTTATTGGATGCAACTTAGGGCTTGGCTATCCACTAGAGGTTTGGGGTTCAAATCCTGGGCCATGCATCCGTTTTGGCTCTATTTCTTTTATTTTTTAAAGATCCCACATAAAGCCCATTATAATCATGCAAAAATTCTTGTAAAATTGCTAGGAAATTTTACAGGTGTTACAAAAGGGATGAGTTTTGACTCATCTCGAAGCTGTAATTCAAATAGTAGTTGAAATGGCCGGTTGAACTAGCCCGGTTGAATTGGCCGGTTGAACTGATGGCCAGGATTTTTTACTACAATAAAGAGTTAGCTCAAAATATAAGTGAATTCGACGACCACTTGCCGTCTGATCTCGACATAGACCTTCCATGGGAAGTCTTGGTCGGATCGTCGCCTAAGGACGTCCCCGTACAAAGGACATGACCTCACTTCACTTTACTCACTTGAGCTTACCTCAACATTTACCTTTGAAGCCATGCTTCTGGTCTCCACCTGATTCCTTCGGCTCCCTCCGAAGTCCTCCCGGTGTTGGCCGACCACCACGGTTCCCTCTAGGTGTCGCCGACCTTCAGCTTTAGCTTAGCATTTTTTGCACACTTGGTTTAGCTCGTGAGATAACAAAATAACCTTGACTTTGTATCGTTTGCTATAATCAAAACTCAGGTTTGACTTAGGTGCCTACTGCACCAACAGTCTCCCCCTTTTTGATTTATGGCAAACCCACATACAAAGTTAAGAAAGTATGCATGAAATAATAATGTGTATGAAAAACAAAAATGAAGATTAAGTTGGAGTAGTAAGGTTTTTTTTTCAAGTACTCCCCCTTGAGGAAACCTCCCCCTTGACCGAGGGTGAGTCTTGAAGAAAGACCTTAATCCTCCCCCTTGAGGGTTTCTTTAAGTAACATTACTTAAAGTTGGCCTTAGTAAAACGTTTAAGTTAAGAGGTCTTCTTAACTTGGCCCTTTCTCCCCCTTAAGTAAAACATTAACGTTTACTTGTTAAGAATTCTCTTAACTTAGTCTTTACTTCCTTTTAGTTAACAAAAATGAGTTAAATTTTCAAAACTTAAAGTTAAGTAAACATTTACTTAACTTTTGTCCATGTGAATAAAACTTAAAGTGAGTTAAGTTTATCAAAAAAAATTTTGACCCCTTAACTTTGACCTTTTTCTCCCCCTTTTGTCATATATCGAAAAGAGTGGGAGTGTGTGAAAGATAAAAAATAAGTATTAAATTTAAAGTCCAAGCATGTTCCATATTATTTTGAAATTAATATACTGAAAATAAGCTCATCTATTAAATGTTCGACTCATATTCGGCTTGATTGATATGAAAGATCAACCAGTCCTGGTCAGAGTCGGTTAGTATGTATGATTATACTCCGTGGTTCATGGCGATACACTAGCTCTACATCTAGAACCAGGAGTAAGGTCCTAACATCTCACGCCCATCTACGTGGCTAAGTACACAAACACATTAGTCCTATGTGTTGTGAGATGTATAGACTCCTTAAATCTATAGGTGCATGATATCTAAGGTATGTCCTATGCTAGTTCCATAAAAATAAAAATTAAGAAATAGTAGTAAGAAAATATAATTCGTAAGTTCCTATTCTACTATGCACATGCCCAATTTCGTCTTAATAGACTGAATTCGGCTTCGGGTAGGGGTTTAGTAAATAGGTCTGCCAAGTTGGACTTCGATTCGACGTATTCGAGTTGTATGGCTCCATTGGCCACATGTTCTTGAATGAAGTGATGTTTGACCTCTATATGTTTGGTCCTAGAGTGACATATTGGATTCTTTGTTAGATTAATTGAGCTAATGTTATCTATGTGGAGTTTAGTGTTCGTAAAGTCTAACTTAAAGTCGCAGAGAGTGTGCTTCATCCAAAGAAGCTGAGTGACACACTCACCCATCGCGATGTATTCGGCTTCGGTGGTAGATAAGACAACACATTGTTGTTTCCTATTGCACCAACTCACTAGACTTGAGCCGAGAAGTTGACAACAACCACTCATACTCTTTCTATCGAGTTTACTACCGGCATAGTCTGAATCAGAGTAGTCGGTTAGTTTGAACTCGGTAGATCTAGGGTACCAAATACCGACATTAAGTGTACCCTTTAGATATCTAAGGATATGCTTGACTAGAGTTAGGTGAGACTCCTTAGCACAGGTTTGGAACCTTGCGCACATACTTACTGCAAATAAGATATCAGGTCGGCTTGCAGTTAAGTAAAGGAGACTCCCTATTACGCTCCTATAGTATTTTAAATTAATTGAATTTCCGATTACATCTTCATCTATATTCACATTAGTTTCCATTGGAGTATTAATAATTTTAGCGTCTTGCATTCCAAAGCGTTTAATTAATTCCCTAGTATATTTGCGTTGATGTAGGTATATTCCATCTTTAGTTTGTTTAATTTGTAGACCTAAGAAGAAACTTAACTCGTCTACTAAATTCATTTCAAATTTACTTTCCATAAGTGAAATGAACTCATTTAGTAGGATTGAGTTGGTGGTTTCGAAAATAATATCATCTACGTAGATTTGGGCTATGAATATGTCATTACCTAAGGTTTTTACGAAAAGAGTTGGGTCAACTACACCTTGGTTAAAACCTTTGGACTTAAGATAAATCGAAAGTCTCTCGTACCAAGCTCGAGGAGCTTGTTTAAGTCCATAGAGAGCTTTCTTTAACCTAAGGACATGGTCGGGTTTGTCTAAACATTCGAAACCGGGAGGTTGACTAACATAAACCTCTTCCTTAATGTATCCATTTAAGAATGCTGATTTCACATCCATTTGAAACAACTTAAATCCTTGATGTGCAACATATGCTAATAGCATTTGATTGGACTCTAATCTAGCTACTGAGGCATAGGTCTCATCGTAATCTAAACCTTCGACTTGACTAAACCCTTTAGCGACTAGTCTAGCTTTATTTCTAACTACTTCACCTTTGTCATCAAGTTTATTTCTAAATACCCACCTTGTTCCAATGATTGTTTTATCTTTAGGTGGTGGTACTAATTCTCATACTTCGTTTCTAGTGAATTGGACCAGCTCTTCTTGCATTGCAATAATCCAATCGGGATCAAGAAGAGCTTGGTCAATAGTCTTGGGTTCAATTTTGGAAATTAAGGAGATTTGACTAAGGTTTCTGTATGAGGCTCTAGTTCGAACTCCTAGACTTGGATCACCTATCACTTGGTCGATAGGATGATTCGTTTGAGTCCTAGTTGGGTTTGGGTTTGAGTCTAGAACTTGATCAATAGGATGACTCATTTGAGTTCTAGTTTGGTTAGAGTCATATATCACTTGGTCGATAGAATGACTTGGTTGACTTAGGTTAGGATTAATACTAGACCTGATCTCCGAATCAGAGTTAGGTCTAGTATGAATCGGCTCGCTAATTAGGGTTGCCGGGGGTTTTGTAGGTTCGTGTCCTTCATCAAATACTACATTGATAGTCTCCTCGACTCTAAGGGTGTCATGGTTATATACTCTATAAGCTCTACTTGTAGTCGAGTATCCTAGAAAGATTCCGGTCGTGGTTTTGGATGTAAATTTCCCTAGGTAATCCTTAGTGTTTAGGATATGTACCTTACACCCAAATACCCTAAAGTACTTGATGTTAGGTATTTTATCGTGATAAATCTCGTATGAGGTCTTAAGGTGCCTCTTTACCATAAGGACCCTATTTTAGACATAGCATGTCGTACTCACGGCTTCCGCCCAAAACCTATCGGGTAGGTTATACTCATTTAACATTGTCCTAGCGGCTTCTTGTAGGGTTCTATTTTTGTGTTCTGCTAGGCCATTTTGTTGTGGAGTTCTAGGGCAAGAGAACTCATGGTGGTATCCATTTAGGTTACAAAATTCTATAAACATATGGTTCTCGAATTCACCACCATGATCAGTCCTAAGTCTTTTGATTTTAATGCTTTGTTGATTTTCTGTTAATTTAAATAGGTTGATTAATTGATCTAGGGTATCACTTTTGTGTTTGATGAACCTAACCCAAGTAAATCTAGAATAGTCATCAATTATGACTAAGCAGAATTTACTCCCATTAAGTGACTTAGCTCCGTGTGAATCAAATAGATCCATGTGTAGGAGCTCAAGAACACTTTTGGTTCGTTCTTGGTTAGTTAGTTGATGAGTTATAGTCCTATCTAACCATTCTATAAATAAGAGGTTTAGGTTACCGGATATACTATTTTGGTATTAGCTCCCCCTGGATTATTGAACCAATATGGTCTAGTCAAGTAATGAACTTGATCCTAGGGAATCCAAAACCTATTTGTCCTTATATGTGAGTTTAATAAAGTTTTCGGGACCCACGCTTGGACTCGATGATGACTACGATTTACGATAGAAATGTAAGATCTATTCATAGTCTTTGAGCTATATCCAAGTCTGGCTCTATTGTACATGACTCTCTGAGTTCCAAGAAGTCGGTTAAGATTCTTGGACCCCGTCGAGAACTTGTTCAGCCGAGCTTCGAGCTCTTGGACTTGTCCTTTCAAGAGAGAGTTCTCTTCTTCGAGTTTTTCAACTCGAGTTGAGTCCTCCTCTTGAACTCAACTAGTTGAAGAGTTTAGGGATGTCTCTTGTTTGAGGGTTTCAACCTCCTCAACCAAGGACTCGACCCTAGACTCGGATTTAGCTAATTTCCTAGTTAGCAATTTAATTGTATTGTAAAGCGTATGAATTAGTGAGTGGCTAACCATAATTTTCCCTTTCGGTCCGGCTTTGAGTTGCTTCTCGAAGTAGTCCTCGAGTTCGGAGTCGGTGTTGTAGTTGGATTTGGATTCGGACTCTGACTCGGACTCTTCGGGTCTTACCATGCACGCTATGCCGACGCCGTCTTCGTTGTCCCATGTTGCATGAAAAGCCTTCTTTTGATTCGATATGAATTGTGCTCTCTTTTGGTTCTTTAGTTCTATCCGAATGATCTTCTGCACTACGTTTACAATTGCTTCCACCTCTTCGGATTCGGACTTTGATTCGTCTTCGGGTTCGAGTCCATCTTCTTGCCTGGTAGATGGCTTTCTTCTTTGTCCTGCAAATAGAGTAATACCTTTCTCGGCCCAGACCATGTTAGTCTGCTCATGAAGTTCAAACTCGGAAAATAACTCATCTAACCTAAGCTTCGAAAGGTCCTTAGAGACCTTGTAGGCATCGACCATGGATGCCCACAAGGTAGTCCTAGGAAATGAATTAAGAACGTACCTTAGAAGGTCGCAGTTTTCGACCTTGTGTCCGATGGTGTGTAGGCCATTGACAGTGTCCTGGATGCGGGCGTGTAGTTTCGTTGCCGTCTCACATTCCTGCATTTTTAGGTTATACAATTTATTAAGTAGTAAGTCACGCTTAGTTACCTTCACGTCGTTAGTCCCTTCGTGTAGTTCTATGAGTTTTGTCCATAGATCTTTTCCACTGATGAAGGGTCTGATGCGGCTGAGCTCTTCCTTGGACAAACCATATTGAAGGATTTGAGTTGCCTTGGCGTCGGCTTCAACTTGTTGTTTTGTCGCAATGGTCCATTGGTCATAATCCAAGGATTCACCCACTTCGTTAGTCGGAAGTGCGAATCCCGTTTGGATTATGATCCACATCTCGATTTGGGTTTTGAGAAAGCATTCCATCTGACCCTTCTAATAATGGAAGTCATCTCCATTGTAAAACGGAGGTCGGACGGTGCTAAAACCCTCGAGATGGGCCAGTAAAACAAAAGAAACAAGGAGATGAAGACGAAAAAACCTAGCAACGATAAAAACACACGAAATGTACCAAGACTCGCGTCTTGGATTAGTAGTGCGGGAGGAAAACTAACCAAATGAAATAAAATTTGAAATAAACAGAATTAAAATGAAAAAAAAATCTGTAAAAAGCTAGATCGATGGTTTCACCAAATCTTAGCAACCCCCGGCTCTGATACCAATTGTTGGATGGAAGCGGATCGCTAGAGGGGGGGTGAATAGCGATAAACCTTTTTTTTTCGAGTTCGTTTCAAAACAATTAAGTGCAATGGAAAGATAAATGAAACAATAAAAGAGACAAAATATTTTTACTTGGTTCGTAGCCTTCGACTACTACTCCAAGGCCCTAGTGGTCCTTGACCACGCACGGAGAGCAAAACACTAAAGAACTCCTCCTCGTTAGAGGTAGGAGTTAATCGAGTACAAGAAAAATCACAAAGCTTTGAGGTAGAGGGACACTCCCCCTCTCCTCGAGACAATTGATATGAAAAATATAAATTGAAAATGAAGATTACACCGACGAAACAAAAATATAAACAATTAAACCTAGACGTCGGAGAACTAGAACTTTGTTGTCGGAGAGTCGTAGCGTTGTGGAGGCTTTTTGGAAGCTTAGGATTGATGAAATGGTGAGGAATGGACCTTCTTTTATAGCCCTAGAAGTCCCCTCCTCGAGCACATCAAGATCCTACATCAATGGCCACCTCACCCTTGAAGAAAGGGATGAATTTGGACTCATCTCGAAGCTGTAATTCAAACAGTAGTTGAACTAACCTGGTTGAACTGACCAGTTGAACTGATGGCCAGGATTTTTTACTACAATAAAGAGTTAGCTCAAAATATAAGTGAATTCGACGGCCACTTGCCATCTGATCTCGACATAGACCTTCCATGGGAAGTCTGTTAGTGAAAGCCCTAGAGCCAATCATGTGATGATTGTTGTATGGACTTTATTGTATCATATTCCTAATTATAAAGGCATGGTTATTATATTTACTTGTATTGGTGCCAAATAACTAAATATAATAATGTCCTTGAGTAGTAGGTTCTTATCTATATCAATCGATTGCTTGAATCGATAATGAGATGATATAGAGAACACTACTCTTAATCATTCCTAGTCAAGTAATAACATTCAGGGACAATGTTAATGCGTAGAGACTAGCATGTAGGTCAACACGATGACTTGATCTCACAAGTCATGGATATGAGATATCAAGTTGACACATGGGTATGCATTGGAGAATGTATACTGAATGACCCGCCATGAGAAAGTATCATGGATTGTTATATGAGTGTCATATACTTTCTCATGTGGCTATTAGTATGACTATTAGTCCTTAGACCTGAAGTCACCATGGTTCCCTACATAAGGAGTTGCATACTTTGGCTTCGTCAAACGTCACCCGTAAATGGGTGAACTATAAAGGCGATTACTGGGTATGTAACAAATTATGTGGAGGGATGTGAGTGATGTAGATGAGATCTATCCCTCCTATATGACGAGAGTGACATTGATATTCTTGATAGAGTGAGACCACGAAGTGTATGGCCATGCCCAAATGAGTCAATATGAGATATTGAAATCATTTGATTAGAGTGAGTCTACTTGGAGTTCAAGATATAGATTATACCGAGGATGACACGGTCTATGCCTCGATTGGTCAATCTAGATGTCAAGGATAGAGGGACATTATCACATATTGTGAGAGTCACAATTAGTAGTCACAAAGGTGATGTTGGAGCTCAACATTCTTGTAACTTGGGTAGCAATGATGTGTTGCTAGATACCGCTCATTGCTTATGTTCCTAAATCGGTTTAGGGACATTGCCAACGTTACAAGAACCTATAGGGTCACACACATAAGGGCAATTAGATGGAAATTAGGTTCATATGATGAACCAAGAGAATTAGGTTCATGGGATGAACCAAATTGGATTAAGAGTAATCCTAATTAGACTAATTGAGTTGGACTCGATTTGATTCAAGTGTTGAATGAGTCTAATTTAGATTTGATTCATCAAATCAATTTAAATTAATAAATAGAGATTCATTAAATTAAATTGACTTGAATCAAGTGGTTGGATTTGATCAACCATGGGAGATAAGAGGTCAACTTTGACTTGACTTGAGAGGGAAGATAAAAGGTTAAGTTTGACTTGACCAAATGTCATGTCATGATGATGACTTGGCATGGCCGACCAATGATGATGCTCCACATCATCATTGACTTATTATGTGGTGCCACCTCATGATGGAGACCAAGAGCCATTGGAGTTACATGCATGCATGTAACCTCCCAAGCCTTATGGTGGCTGACCACTTTACTCCATTGGATGGTGAAATTGATTTGGTGAGTTATGTTGGTGCAGTAGGCACCTATGTCGAACCTGAATTTTGATTATAGCAAACGATACAAAGTTAAGCTCATGTCGTTATCTCACGAGCTGAATCGAGTGTGCAGAAGATTGCTATAGATGGAGCTGAAGGCTAGCGACACCCGGAGGAAGCCGCGGTGGTCGGGCGACACTAGAGTGACTTCGGAGGGAGCCGACGGAATCGAGTGGAAGGCCTGAAGCAAAAGCGACATGGTAAGTATCGAGGTAAGCTCGTGTGTGCGAGCGTAAGTGAGGTCGTATCCTCCTTACGCGGATGGTCTTAAGCGTAGATCCGACCAAAGACATCCCATCGATGGTCTAGGTCGAGATCGGACGGTCGAAGGCCGTCGAAATAATATTTTCTTTGAGCTAACTTTGCCTTGCAGCTAGTAGCAATGATCGCTACTTGGAGGACTCGACCGCGTCAAACAATGATCGGCTGAGGTCGATTCGATCGATGTCGCCATCACGATCGATGATGGCCATCAGTCGACTGATGGTCAATGATCAGCTTTGAGGAGTCAAGGCTTATCACCCCATTTCAAGGAGATTGGTGCTCAATTTTGATTGGCTAGGGTTCCTCTCGAAAAGGGGCTCAAAGGCTATAAAAGGAGGGCCAATCCTAGGGTTTATTCATCAATTCTAAAGCTTCCAAAAGCCTCCGCCAAGCTACAACCTTTCCGACAACGAAGTGCTTTCTCTCCGACGTCTAGGTCTTAATTTCTTTCTTATTGTAATGTCGGCTTTAGCTTTTATTTTAAGTTCATTTCTTTAAATCTTTCGAAGCTTTTATCGTATACGAGGAGAGGGGGAGTGTCCCTCTACCTCAAGTTCTTTCCTTCTTGTATCGATTAACTCCTACCTCCAACGAGGAGGAGTTCCTTTAGTGCTTTTGCCCTCCGTACGTGATCAAGGACCACTAGGGCCTTGGAGTAGTAGCCGAAGGCTACGAACCAAGTAAAAAGAATTGTCTCTTTTACTTATTGCTTATCTTTTCCGCTGCAAATTAATTATCTACTCGGATTTTAAACTAACGAACGAAAAAAAAAAAGTTTTAACGCTATTCACCCCCCCTCTAGCGTTTCAAATCGATCCAACAATTGGTATTAGAGCCGGGGGTTGCTAAGATTTGGTGAAACCACCAATCTAGCCATTTTACAGAATTTTTTTTCTTTTTAATTCTGTTTATTTCAAATTTATTTCGCTTTGTTACTTTTACTCCGGCACTACTAATCCAAGACGCGAGTCTTGGTACTTTTTTGTGTGTTTTTGTCGTTGCTAGTTTCTTCGTCTTCGTCTCCTTGTGTCTTTTGTTCTAATGGCCCATCTCGAGGGTTTTAGCACCGTCCGACCTCCGTTTTACAATGGAGATGACTTCCGTTATTGGAAGGGTCAGATGGAATGCTTTCTCAAAACCCAAATCGAGATGTGGATCATAATCCAAACGGGATTCACACTTCCGACTAACGAAGTGGGTGAATCCTTGGATTATGACCAATGGACCATTGCGACAAAAAGACAAGTCGAAGCCGACACTAAGGCAACTCAAATCCTTCAATGCGGCTTATCCAAGGAAGACCTAAATTGCATCGGCCCCTTCATAAGCGCAAAGGACCTTTGGACAAAACTAGTGGAGCTACACGAAGGGACCGATGAAGCCAAGGTATGTAAGCGTGATCTTCTATTCAATAAACTATATAACCTAAAAATGCAGGAACACGAGTCCGCGACGCAACTCCATGCCCGTGTCCAAGACATAGTCAACAACCTACATGCAATCGGGCAAAAGGTCAAAAACCGCGACCTTATAAGGTATGTTCTAAACTCTTTTCTGAGGACTACCTTTTGGGCATCCATGGTCGATGCCTACAAGGTCTCCAAGGATCTTTCTAAACTTAGGTTAGATGAACTCTTTTCTGATTTCAAACTTCATGAGCAGTCTAACTTGGAACCCGAGAAGGGTATAGCACTTTTTGCAGGTTCGAGGAAGAAAATCGCAAGCAAGCGACCCCCGAAGGAAGAAGAGGATGAGTCGGATTCGGAGGTCGACTTGGAAATGGAAGCCGAACTAGTCAACCTAGTTTGGAGGATAGTCAAGGGCTGAAAATGAGCCGTCACTCGACCCAATGAAGGTAAGCCTAAAAGTTCAAACATAAGATGTTATGAATGCAACAGGTTTGGACACATTAAGTCCGAATGCCCAAAACTCAAGAGCAAGGCACCAAAACATAAAAAGGCACTCAACGCTACTTGGGAAGAAGCTTCCGAGGAAGAAGACAACGATCGAGTCCTTATGAATAAGCCGGTGGAATCGGAGACGGAGTCAGAACCGGAACCTAAATCGGAAACCGAAGACGAGTCGGACTGCAAAGCACTATTCAAGACAAGCCACGGATACGCATCCGGTTCAAAAGATACACTCAAGGTGAGTCAGTCTCTTATTACTACTCTTTATAGTGCAATTAAGTTTTTAAATAAAAAGTTAGCTAAGTCCGACTCCAAGGTCGAGACCCTGGTTGAGGAAGTTAAACTCCTCAAACACGAGGTCTCCTTAACCTCTTCGACTAGTCGAGTTCAAGAGAAGGACTCAACTCGGGTTGAAAAACTCGAAGTTGAGAACTCACTCTTGAAAAGTCAAGTCGAAGATCTTAGGAATACGTTGGAAAGGTTTACTTTGGGATCCAAAGGACTTGACCTCCTACTTGGATCGCAAAGGGCCGTGTACAACAAGGCCGGACTAGGTTTTAGCTCAAACACGACCAATAAGTCGTATATGTCGATTGTAAGTCGACATAAAAAATGTGTCCAAGCATGGGTCCCTAAGACCACCTTGATTTCAAACTTAGGATCAAACTAGTACTGGGTTCCCAAGGACCAAATCCACTATGTGGAGAGACCAAATCGATTCAACGGTCCAGGGGGAGCTAGTACGAAATTTGTTTGCGTTTTAACTTAGAAATTGCATGCTTAGGTTTTTATTTAGTTTGATTTTTCTTTTTAGAATGGTTAGATAGGACTATAACTCGTCAATACTTGATAACATAGTACCAGGACGCGGCGAGATGATAGTACGCTAGGAAAGCGGAGTCTTGTGAATTCGGGCTAGATAAGGCGTATCTAGTTCGGTGCACTTGACCGAGCAGAACTAGTTGAAGCTACCTCGCCGTATCCTAGACTAGTTAGACCAGGAAGTGATCTTAGGTGAGTCAAGTCTCTATTTTCTTGAAAATGGCTTTGTCTAAGGAAGTGATCATTTTTCCGATCAAAGAAGGCCTCTGTGCCTCGCCACGACCTGTAAGTCATGATCTTGAAAAGGTGACTTGATGAGCCTAAGGTCAAATCCGAATCTAACGCAAGGTTGACAAGTGTTTAAGTCATTAAATTTAATTCAACTAAAATTGGAAGTCATCTCACAAGAACATATAGGATTAACATGTTTGATCATGTAGACATGGGTGAGATGATTTAGGTTAATAATTTTCAACCAATTTTTTAAAAATCCAATATCCGATCCAACTACCTTGCGTGTAGGATCAATGGATGTTGGACAGTGGTTGGTCCCGACACATGACCGGGGATCAACTCAAGTTTTTGAAGCTTCGATTCAAACGACAAGGATCGGTAGCCTTCGGAAATAACGACAAGCTCAAAATCATCGGATCAGGTGATATTGAGCTTAACTCAAATTTTGTCATTCAAAATGTTTTATTAGTAGAAAATTTTCAATATAATCTTCTCAGTGTAAGCCAATTGTGTGATAATAACTATAAGGTCATATTTCTAAAAAATGAATGTGTAATTAATACAAACGAAACCTCTAAAACAATTCTTAAAGGGACTAGAAATAACAACATTTACACTATCAACTTAATTAACTCCTCAACTAAGTGTCTTATGACACGGCAAGAGGAATCATGGTTGTGGCACCGACGACTCGGTCACTCACACCCAAGACTCATCCACAAGATGAGTCAGAGTGATTTAGTCAGAGGTTTGCCTAACCTCAACAACTTAGATAATAAAATATGTAATGCTTGTCAACAAGGTAAACAATCTAGGACACAACATCAACTAACTAGTCAAGAACGAACCAAAAGTGTGCTTGAGCTCCTACACATGGATCTATTTGATTCACACGGAGCTAAGTCACTTAACGGAAGTAAATTCTGTTTAGTCATTATTGATGACTACTCTAGATTTACTTGGGTTAGGTTCATCAAACACAAAAGTGATACCCTAGGTCAATTAATCAACCTATTTAAGTTAATAGAAAATCAACAAAGCGTTAAAATCAAAAGACTTAGGACTGATCATGGTGGTGAATTTGAAAACCATAGGTTTAAAGAATTCTGTAACCTAAATGGATACCACCACGAGTTCTCTTGCCCTAGAACTCTACAACAAAATGGCCTAGAAGAATGCAGAAATAGAACCCTACAAGAAGCCATTAGGACAATGCTTAATGAGTATAACCTACCCGATAGGTTTTGGGCCGAAGCCGTGAGTACGACATGCTATGTCCAGAATAGGATCCTTATGGTAAAGAGGCACCTTAAGACCTCATACGAGATTTATCACGATAAAATACCTAACATCAAGTATTTTAGGGTATTTGGGTGTAAGGTACATATCCTAAACACTAAAGATTACCTAGGGAAATTTACATCCAAAACTACGATCGGAATCTTTCTAGGATACTCGACTACAAGTAGAGCTTATAGAGTATATAACCATGACACTCTTAGAGTCGAGGAAACTATCAATGTAGTATTCGATGAAGGACACGAACCTACAAAGCCCCCGGCAACCCCAATTAGCGAGCCGATTCATATTAGACCTAACTCTGATCTGGAGGTCAGGTCTAGTGACCTAAGTCAACCAAGTCACTCTATTGATCAAGTGATAGATGACTCCAACTAAACTAGAACTCAAACGAGTCATCCTATGGATCAAGTTGTAGACTCAAACTCAAATCCAACTAGGACTCAAACGAATCATCCTATCAACCAAGTGATAGGTGATCCAAGTCTAGGAGTTCAAACTAGAGCCTCATACAGAAACCTTAGTCAAATATCTTTGATTTCTAAAATTGAACCCAAAACTATTGACCAAGCTCTTCTTGATCCCGATTGGATTATTGCAATGCAAGAAGAGTTGACTCAATTCACTAGGAACGAAGTATGGGAATTAGTACCACCACCTAAAGATAAAACAATCATTGGAACAAGGTGGGTGTTTAGAAATAAAATTGATGATAAATGTGAAGTAGTTAGAAATAAAGCTAGACTAGTTGCTAAAGGGTTTAGTCAAGTCGAAGGTTTAGATTACGATGAGACCTATGCCCCAGTAGCTAGATTAGAGTCCATTCGAATGCTATTAGCATATGCAGCACATCGAGGATTTAAATTGTTTCAAATGGATGTGAAATCTGCATTCTTAAATGGATACATTAAAGAAGAAGTTTACGTTAGTCAACCCCCCGGTTTTGAAAGTTTAGACAAACCCGATCATGTCCTTAGATTAAAGAAAGCGCTTTATGGACTTAAACAAGCTCCTCGAGCTTGGTATGAGAGACTTTCGATTTATCTTAAGTCCAAAGGCTTTAACCAAGGTGTAGTTGACCCAACCCTTTTCGTAAAAACCTTAGGTAAAGACATATTCATAGCCCAAATCTACGTAGATGATATTATTTTCGGAACCACCAACTCAATCCTACTAAATGAGTTCATTTCACTTATGGAAAGTGAATTTGAAATGAATTTAGTAGGCGAGTTAAGTTTCTTTTTAGGTCTACAAATTAAACAAACTAAAGATGGAATATACCTACATCAACGCAAATATACTAGGGAATTAATTAAATGCTTTGGAATGCAAGACACTAAAATTATTAATACCCCAATGGCAACTAATGTGAATATAGAAGAAGATGTAATCGGAAATTCAATTGATTAAAAATACTATAGGAGCATAATAGGGAGTCTCCTTTACTTAACTGCAAGCCGACCTGATATCTTATTTGTAGTAAGTATGTGCGCAAGGTTTCAAACCTGTGCCAAGGAGTCTCACCTAACTCTAGTCAAGCGTATCCTTAGATATCTAAAGAGTACACTTAATGTCGGTATTTGGTATCCTAGATCTACCGAGTTCGAACTAACCGGATACTCCGATTCGGACTATGCCGGTAGTAAGCTCGATAGAAAGAGTACGAGTGGTTGTTGTCAACTTCTCGGCTCGAGTCTAGTGAGTTGGTACAGTAGGAAGCAACACTGTGTTTCTTTATCTACCACCGAAGCCGAATACATCGCGATGGGTGAGTGTGTCACGCAACTTCTTTGGATGAAGCACACTCTCCGCGACTTTAAGTTAGACTTTACAAATACTAAACTTCAGGTAGATAACATTAGTTCAATTAATCTTACAAAGAATCCAATATGTCACTCTAGGACCAAACATATAGAGGTCAAACACCATTTCATTCGAGAACATGTGGCCAACGGAGCCATACAACTCGAATACGTCGAATCAAAGTCTAACTTAGCAGACCTATTTTCTAAACCCCTACCCGAAGCCGAATTTAGTCTATTAAGATGAAAATTGGGCATGTGCGTAGTAGAATAGGAACTTGCAAATTATATTTTCTTACTACTATTTCTTAATTTTTATTTTTTGTGGAACTAGTATAGGACATACCTTAGATATCATGCACCTATAGATTTAAGGAGCCAATACATCTCACAACACATAGGACTAATGTGTTTGTGTACTTAGCCACGTAGATGGGCGTGAGATGTTAGGACCTTACTCCTGGTTCCAGATGTAGAGCTAGTGCATCGCTATGAATCACGGAGTATAATCATACACACTAACCGACTCTGACCAGGACTGGTTGATCTTTCATATCAATCAAGCCAAATATGAGTCGAACATTTTATAGATGAACTTATTTTCAGTATATTATTTTCAAAATAATGTGGAACATGCTTGGACTTTAAATTTAACACTTATTTTTGTTTTCCACACACACCCTCACTCTTTTCGATATATGGCAAAAGGGGGAGAAAAAGGCCAAAGTTAAGGGGTCAAATTTTTTTTGATAACTTAACTCTTACTTTATATTTAAACCAAAAGTTAACTTTAAGTTTTGAAAACTTATTAAAGGACAAGTTAAGAGAATTCTTAACTTAAACTTATTTGTGCCGTCAATGTTTTACTTAAGGGGGAGAAAGGGCCAAGTTAAGAAGAACTCTTAACTTAAACGTTTTACTAAGGCCAACTTTAAGTAATGTTAATTACTTAAAGAAACCCTCAAAGGGGAGGATTAAGGTCTTTCTTCAAGACTCACCCTCGGTCAAGGGGGAGGTTTCCTCAAGGGGGAGTACTTGAAGAAAATCCTTACTACTCCAACTTAATCTTCTTTATTTCTTGTTTGTTTATAATGCACATTATTCTTCACGCTTACTGTTTACTTAACTTTGTATGTGGGTTTGCCATAAATCAAAAAGGGGGAGATTGTTGGTGCAGTAGGCACCTAAGTCGAACCTGAGTTTTGATTATAGCAAACGATACAAAGTTAAGCTCATGTCGTTATCTCACGAGCTGAATCGAGTGTGCAAAAGATTGCTATAGCTGAAGCTGAAGGCTAGCGACACCCGGAGGAAACCATGGTGGTCGGGCGACACTCGAGTGACTTCGGAGGGAGCCGAAGGAATCGAGTGGAAGGCCGGAAGCAAAAGCGACATGGTAAGTATCGAGGTAAGCTCGTGTGTGCGAGCGCAAGTGAGGTCATATCCTTCTTACGGGGATGGTCTTAAGCGTAGATCCGACCAAAGACATCCCATCGATGGTCTAGGTCGAGATCGGACTGTCGAAGGCTGTAGAAATAATGTTTTCTTTGAGCTAACTTTGCCTTGCAGCTAGTATCACGACCGGCTTGAGGACTCGACCGTCAAACAATGATCGCTTGAGGTCGAAGATTCGATCGATGTCGCCATCACGATCGATGATGGCCATCAGTCGACTGATGGTCAATGATCAGCTTTGAGGAGTCAAGGCTTATCACCCCATTTCAAGGAGATTGGTGCTCAATTTTGATTGGCTAGGGTTCCTCTCGAAAAGGGGCTCAAAGGCTATAAAAGGAGGGCCAATCCTAGGGTTTATTCATCAATTCTAAAGCTTCCAAAAGCCTCCGCCAAGCTACAACCTTTCCAACAACGAAGTGCTTTCTCTCCGACGTCTAGGTCTTAATTTCTTTCTTATTGTAACGTCGGCTTTAGCTTTTATTTTAAGTTCATTTCTTTAAATCTTTCAGAGCTTTTATCGTATACGAGGAGAGGGGGAGTGTCCCTCTACCTCAAGTTCTTTCCTTCTTGTATCGATTAACTTCTACCTCCAACGAGGAGGAGTTCCTTTAGTGCTTTTGCCCTCCGTACGTGGTCAAGGACCACTAGGGCCTTGGAGTAGTAGCCGAAGGCTACGAACCAAGTAAAAAGAATTGTCTCTTTTACTTATTGCTTATCTTTTCCGCTGCAAATTAATTATCTACTCGGATTTTAAACGAACGAACAAAAAAAAAAGTTTTAACACTATTCACCCCCCCTCTAGCGTTTCAAATCGATCCAACAAGTTACTCTCCAACTTCATCTTCTTCGTTGGATCATCTTCCTCTCAAGCTTGCTCTCCCATCCCTCTCCTTGGCCGAACCATCCATAGGGTGATAGCACACTCAAGGGTGTGTTTTCTCCACCTATTTCTTGTGTGGATACCAATAGAGGAGTGTGCACTTGATGCTCTTGAGTTCCGGCGAAGCTTTTAGATGAGCGAGATTTGCGAAGGGCATCACATCGAGGGTAATGATCTCACCTTCTAGATCTAAGGTAGATCTATGGTTTTTAGTAAACACATACATGTTTTAGTTTTAATACATCTTCACACGGATCCGTGGCCGGACTTCCCGGGTTTCCGCAACGCAAAAAGCATTTTTTGCAGCTCGGAAAGTCCAATAGTGGTATCAGAGCCACGTGCGAAGCATGTATGTGTTTCATTTTTGTAGTTTTTGTATTAGATATAAAAATTATAGATTTTTATGTTTCTGTAAATTTCCTATTTTTATAGAATTTTTGGGCATTTTTCTCGAAGAATCGAAGCAACGAGTGTTGGGAC
The DNA here is from genome assembly GCA_025175895.1 of Wurfbainia villosa. Lineage (NCBI taxonomy): Eukaryota > Viridiplantae > Streptophyta > Magnoliopsida > Zingiberales > Zingiberaceae > Wurfbainia > Wurfbainia villosa. Next base: position 25,069,238 of record CM046000.1, on the reverse strand, counting down.
ACTTGTAGGCTTCAACCATCGAGAAAAACTCTCCGAAACGGCGAGTTCTCGCTTTAGGTTTTTGAGACAGTGACTTAAGTCACTGTAAGATCGTAGTGGGGACACTCGCAAAGTTTATTTTGCGAGTAGGGGCACTGCCCCAATCCCCCAAAGGGGCCTTGTCCCGCTATCGCGCCCGGAAACTGCTTAGCGGGACCGTTACGGAGAGGTGACTTATAAAATTGAAAAAAAATAAGAAAAATTATAGAAATTTTTTGTAAAAATACATAATTTAGAATTATGTATAATTCTGTGATTGTCATGGCCCAATGACCCCAATTTGATTGGATTATGATGTGTTGTAATTCATAATACGGCCTGCATGCCGTTTTATTGGTCGTGCATATTGTATAGTGTATGCAACCTGCTCGTCGTACCTCTTCTTTTGAAATTCTAGTTGTAAATAGTTTTAGACTCGAATGTAACTCGAGTTTCATATTTGTAATGTGCAAAATGGAGCGGTGGAAAGTCCACTTGTAGATGAAGTTACGAGAAGGGTGCCGACGACACATGGCGGTCAAAGAAAGCGCTTGGAGAAGCCGCTAGCCTTAGGTTGACCGTCCGACCTTCTCATTGGCTTGAGAAGATCGTAGTAGGGCCATGACCACATCACAGTTAATTTTATATATATATATGTTGATATATATATATATATATATATATATATATATATATATATATATATATATATATATATATATATATATATATATATATATATATATATATATATATATATATATATATATTTGATTTTGCTTGTATGTATATGATGCATGCTAGTAGAATAATGCTTGTATGTATATGATGCATGCTAGGATATTTTTCTTGTATGTATATGATGCATGCTAGAATAATACTTGTATGTATGTGATGCATGCTAATATAGGATAATAAAGGGCTTAATGCGTATATGATACACATTACGATTAGATTATATCTTAATCGAATCAACTCGTAAATGCCTACCAAGTCCTTGATACCAATCACTACCTCAATCATTTGTAGTTGTTGAATCTGCCAAAGCAGAGCAACGCATATTATCTTGGTAGGGTGCGGAGGGACAATCTTGGTCCCGCCTATCATGGCTTGGGTTAGAGTAAGCTCAATTAGATTGAGTAAAACTAGTTAACTCAATTGGATCGAGTAGAACTATAGACATATTCCAATCGTTGGAAAGATAGGATAAGATCGCATTTACACTAAATCTTGGGCGATTTAGCCAAAGCTAACTCAAGGTCTTTTGTAAATGTGGTTGTTGATCCTATAAACAAGAGTTGCATAGAGATGTAATCGGATGTTACCCACCGATTGTAATAAGTCTTGGGTGATTTAGCCAAAGCTAACTCAAGACTTAGTATGATGTGGATCTTGTCCCACAAGAATTATAACTAGTTTGTATGAATCTAGTAATGTAGTTTGACCACATCCATAACTCGATTCTATAAAATTCCTATAATTAAGTGGGAGCATCATTTGATTAAAGGCCTAATTAAATGATAAAAGGAATATGATATTAATTCTCTGCATTGTATGTTGTAGATTACTATGTCGACAAACACGAACACTCTCTCTCTGCGTTCTGTCCTTGAGAAGGACAAGCTCAATGGAGCAAATTTCCTGGACTGGTACAGGAACCTGAGAATTGTTCTCACCCAAGAAAGGAAGTTGTACGTCTTGGAGCAGCCCATTCTGGAGGCACCTCCTGCCACTGCCTCACGAGCTGACAAAGATGCTTACAAGAAGCATCAAGATGATGCATTAGATGTGTCATGTCTAATGCTCGTGACCATGAACTCTGAGCTTCAGAAGCAACACGAGTTCATGAATGCTTATGATATGGTTGAACATCTTCGTCAACTATATCAAGGACAAGCAAGGCACGAGAGATATGAAGTCTCTAAGGCATTGTTTGGGTCCAAAATGCAAGATGGGACTCCCGTAGGTCCATATGTACTCAAGATGATTGGGTACATAGAAAACTTACAAAGGCTGGGATTCCCACTTGGCCAAGAGCTGGCCACTGCCCTGATCTTGCAATCTTTGCCACAAACCTACAATCAATTTGTCATGAATTATAACATGAATGAAATTGATAAGTCACTGCCTGAGATGCTCAGCATGTTGAGAACTGCTGAGCTTAACCTTAAGAAGGGAAAATCTGACGCCATTTTGATGGTGCAAAAGAAGAAAGGCAAGGGCAAGCCTAAAGGTAAGGGAAAGTCCCAAGCCAAGGGACAAGGCAAAGAACTTAAACCCAAAGGAGGGGTAGCCAAGGAAGGGGCTTGGTTCCACTGCAAGGAAGCTGGACACTAGAAGCGTAACTGCAAGGCTGGAAGATCTTAAGAAGAAGAGAAGTGAGACTTCTACTTCAGGTATAAATGTTATAAAAGTCAATCTATCTATTTCTTCATCTTGGGTATTAGATACCGGATGTGCATCTCACATTTGTACCAATGTGCAGGCGCTGAGAAATAGCAGGGCATTGACAAAGGGCGAGGTGGACCTACGAGTAGGCAATGGAGCAAGAGTTGCTGCTGTTGCTGTAGGAACTTATGATCTATCTCTGCCCTCTGGGCTTGTACTAGAATTAGATGAATGTTGTTATGTGCCTGCCTTAACTAAGAACATAATTTCGATTTCTTGTTTGAACAAGAAAGGATTTACATTTATAATAAAGAACAAATGTTGTTTAATTTATTTAAATGATATGTTCTATTGTAGTGCACCTCTAATGAACGGACTCTACTTTCTAGACTTAGAGAGCCCTATCTATAACATAAGTACTAAAAGGTTCAAGTCAAATGAGTTGAACCAAACCTATCTCTGGCATTGTCGCTTAGGTCACATAAATGAGAGTTGCTTATCTCAGCTCCATAAGGATGGGATGCTAGAATCATTTGATTTTGAATCATATGAGACATGCGAGTCTTGCCTTTTAGGCAATATGACCAAGACTCCCTTTAGAGGACATAGCGAAAGAGCAACAGATTTATTAGGACTTATACATAGTGATGTATGTGACCCTTTCAATGTTGCTGCTAGAGGTGGTTATAGGTACTTCATTACATTTACTGATGACTTCAGTAGATACGGTTATGTATATCTCATGACACAAAAATCAGAATCCTTTGAAAAGTTCAAAGAATTCAAGAATGAAGTACAAAATCAGCTTGGCAAGAGTATTAAGATAATTTGATCAGATCGAGGTGGTGAATACCTTAGCCATGAGTTTCGTGACTATCTAGCTGAGTGTGAGATTCTATCCCAACTCACTCCTCCTGAAACACCACAGTGGAATGGTGTATCCGAAAGGAGGAATCGTACCCTATTAGATATGGTACGATCTATGATGAGTTACAAAGATCTTCCTATATCCTTTTGGGGATATGCTCTAGACACAACAGCCTTTACCCTTAACCTTTTACTATCCAAGGCTATGATAAAGACACCATATACGATATGGACATGGAGAAATCCCAAGATGTCTTTCATGAGGATTTAGGGTTGTGAGGCTTACGTTCGAACGTCAAGTCTCAGACAAACTGGGACCCAAATCCGATAGGTGCTATTTTGTTGGATATATCAAGGATACAAAGGGATATTACTTCTACATTCCCAGTCAGCACAAAGTGTTTGTGGCAAAGACTGGGGTTTTTCTAGAAAGGGATTTTGTTTCTAGAAAAACTAGTGGGAGTACGTTCGATCTTGAAGAAATTCAAGATAAGGACCATAGCTCTGAGGCCTTGATGGAGGTTGAACAGGAACCACAAAGTATTGTGGGTGATGAGGTTGTTGCACAAAGGGTTGTGGAACAACCACCTGTTCAGGTAGACCTATCTCTTCGCAGATCTGATAGGGTACGTCGTCAGTCTGAGAGATACTCATTTCTCTTGTCTGACCATGATGACGTTATGCTCATTAAGAATGAGCCTACCTCCTATCAGGAAGCTGTGATGAGCCTAGATTCTGAGAAATGGCTAGAGGCCATGAGATCCGAGATGGAATCCATGTACACCAACCAAGTATGGACTTTGGTTGATCCATCTGAAGGAGTCAAACCCATTGGGTGTAAGTTGGTCTTTAGGAGAAAGACTGACATGGATGGACTTACGCATACCTATAAGGGTCGATTGGTGGCTAAAGGTTTCAAGAAAATTCATGGTATTGACTATGATGAAACCTTTTCTCCAGTGGCAATGTTTAAGTCCATTCGGATCTTGCTTGCTATTGCAGCATACCACGATTATGAGATCTGGCAGATGGATGTCAAAATCGCATTTCTGAATGGAAACTTACTCGAGGATGTGTACATGACACAACCTGAGGGTTTTGTAGATCCACGGCATACTGGGAAAGTATGCAAGCTACAAAGGTCCATTTATGGGCTAAAGTAAGCTTCTCGGAGCTGGAATCTTCGATTCGGTGATGCGATCAAACAGTTTGGTTTCATCAAGAATGAAGATGAACCCTGTGTCTACAAAAGGGTTAATGGGAATACAGTTGTCTTCCTTGTATTGTATGTGGATAACATACTGCTCATTGGGAATGACATCCCTTCGCTACAGTTTGTGAAGACTTGGCTAGGGACATGCTTCTCAATGAAGGACTTAGGTGAAGTAGCATGTATTCTAGGCATCAAGATCTATAGAGATAGATCTAAGAGATTGCTTGGCCTAAGTCAGAGTACATACATTGATACGGTATTACTACGGTTTGCCATGTAGAATTCCAAGAAGGGACTTCTGCCGATGTCACATGGTGTGAGTCTTTCGAAGACTCAAAGTCCCTCTTCTAGAAAGGAGAGAGACCACATGGATAAGATCCCTTACGCATCTGCTATAGGATCTATCATGTACGCCATACTGTGTACTCATCTTGATATCTCGTATGCTTTGAGCATGACAAGTAGATACCAGTCAGATCCAGGTGAGCGTCACTAGATAGCAGTCAAGAATATTCTTAAGTACTTGAGAAGGACTAAAGAATATTTCTTGATATTTGGAGGCGATGAGGAGCTAGGTCAGAAGGGTTACTGATGCGGCTTCCAAACCACTGAGATGATTATAGATCGCAGTCAAGGTTTGTGTTTTGCTTGAATGGTGGCGCTGTGAGCTGGAAGAGTTTGAAGCAGGACACACGATTCTTGATTCTACAAGCCGAGTATATTCTTTGCATCCGAGGCGTGAAGGAGCGATTTGGATCCATGAAGTTCATTACTGAGCTTGAGGTGGTTCCTAGCATAGCAGATCCCATAGAGCTCTATTGTGACAACAATGGAGTGATTGCACAGGCTAAGGAACCTCGCTCACACCAGCGGACCAAACACATACTACGGTGCTTCCATCTCATTTGAGAGATTATCGATAGAGGAGATGTGAAGATTTGCAGAGTAGCCACAGAGGCTAACATCGCAGGTCACTTGACCAAGGCTTTGGCACAGAAAAAGCATGATGGTCACACTAGGTCATTGGGTATTAGATACTACGGTGATTGACACTAGTGCTAGTGGGAGATTGTTAGTGAAAGCCCTAGAGCCAATCATGTGATGATTGTTGTATGGACTTTATTATATCATATTCCTATTTAAAAAGGCATGGTTATTATATTTACTTGTATTGGTGCCAAATAACTAAATATAATAATGTCCTTGAGTAGTAGGTTCTTATCTATATCAATCGATTGCTTGAATCGATAATGAGATGATATAGAGAACACTACTCTTAATCATTCCTAGTCAAGTATTAACATTCAGGGACAATGTTAATGCGTAGAGACTAGCATGTAGGTCAACACGATGACTTGATCTCACAAGTCATGGATATGAGATATCAAGTTGACACATGGGTATGCATTGGAGAATGTATATTGAATGACCCGCCATGAGAAAGTATCATGGATCGTTATATGAGTGTCATATACTTTCTCATGTGGCTATTAATATGACTATTAGTCCTTAGACCTGAAGTTACCATGGTTCCCTACATAAGGAGTTTCATACTTTAGCTTCGTCAAACGTCACCCGTAAATGGGTGCACTATAAAGGCGATTACTGGATATGTAACAAATTATGCGGAGGGATGTGAGTGATGTAGATGGGATCTATCCCTCCTATATGACGGGAGTGACATCGATATTCTTGATAGAGTGAGACCACGAAGTGCATGGCCATGCCCAAATGAGTCAATATGAGATATTGAGTTCATTTGATTAGAGTGAGTCTACTTGGAGTTCAAGATATAGATTGTACCGAGGATGACACGGTCTATGCCTCGATTGGTCAATCTAGATGTCAAGGATATAGGGACATTGTCACATATTGTGAGAGTCACAATTAGTAGTCACAAAGGTGATGTTGGAGCTCAACATTCTTGTAACTTGGGTAGCAATGATGTGTTGCTAGATACCGCTCATTGCTTATGTTCCTAAATCAGTTTAGGGACATTGCCAACGTTACAAGAACCTATAGGGTCATACACATAAGGGAAATTAGATGGAGATTAGGTTCATATGATGAACCATGAGGATTAGGTTCATGGGATGAACCAAATTGGATTAAGAGTAATCCTAATTAGACTAATTGAGTTGGACTCGATTTGATTCAAGTGTTGAATGAGTCTAATTTAGATTTGATTCATCAATTCAATTTAAATTAATGAACAGAGATTCATTAAATTAAATTGACTTGAATCAAGTGGTTGGATTTGATCAATCATGGAAGATAAGAGGTCAAGTTTGACTTGACTTGAGAGGGAAGATGAAAGGTCAAGTTTGACTTGACCAAATGTCATATCATGATGATGTCTTGGCATGGCCGACCAATGATGATGCTCAACATCATCATTGACTTATTATGTGGTGCCACCTCATGAGGGAGACCAAGAGCCATTGGAGTTACATGCATGCATGTAACCTCCCAAGCCTTATGGTGGCCGACCACTTTACTCCATTGGATGGTGAAATTGATTTGGTGAGTTACTCTCCAACTTCATCTTCTTCCTTGGATCATCTTCCTCTCAAGCTTGCTCTCCCATCCCTCTCCTTGGCCGAACCATCCATAGGGTGCTAGCACACTCAAGGGTGTGTTTTCTCCACCTATTTCTTGTGTGGATACCAATAGAGGAGTGTGCACTTGACGCTCTTGAGTTCCGGCGAAGCTTTTGGACGAGCGAGATTTGCGAAGGGCGTCGCATCGAGGGAAATGATCTCACCTTCTAGATCTAAGGTAGATCTAGGGTTTTTAGTAAACACATACATGTTTTAGTTTTAATACATCTTCGCACGGATCCATGGTCGGACTTTCGGGGTTTTCGCAACTCAAAAAGCGGTTTTTGCGGCTCGGAAAGTCCAACAAAGTCTTGGTCGGATCGTCGCCTAAGGACGTCCCCATACAAAGGACACGACCTCACTTCACTTTACTCACTCGAGCTTACCTCAACATTTACCTTTGAAGCCATGCTTCCGGTCTCCACTTGATTCCTTTGGCTCCCTCCGAAGTCCTCCCGGTGTTGGCCGACCACCACGGTTCCCTCCAGGTGTCGCTGATCTTCAGCTTTAGCTTAGCATTTTCTGCACACTTGGTTTAGCTCATGAGATAACAAAATAACCTTGACTTTGTATCGTTTGCTATAATCAAAACTCATGTTTAACTTAGGTGCCTACTGCACCAACAAAACCATCAGTCAATTGATCATTCCCATCAGTCGATTGATCAAGCCTTCACTCGACTGCCAAACCCTAACAAATAACTTCGAAGCTTCTATGCGAATACCCGACTGATTTGCTCGAGCAAGTGATCATTGTTCATCCGGGCGATCACATCATTCGATTGATACACCTCAAACATAAAGTTTTACCCCAAGTATGATGCCCTCATACTTGCTAGACCACCCTTATCCTAGACCTAAGCTTTCTAGCCACCTCTGTCAGCTCACGCCTATCAGATCCCTCTAAGTCATCCATGACTTGTTCATCCATACGCTAGCCTTCAGGCACTTCCATCGGCTATGTCATGCTAAGTTGATCTATACCGCCAAGGCACTTTGGACTTACGCTGCCAAGACTCCGCTTGGACTTTACGCCATCAACTATTGGACTTATGCTGCCGAGACTCCACCCTTGGACTTTACGCCGCCAATATCACCCCTTGCCAAGACCCATGTTGGACTTCTCATGCCAAGTACTCAAGACTTGGACTTTCCCTTGACAATCACATTGTCATACGTTTTGTTGAACATCAAAATATCACTCGAGTCTGGTCAATCGTGACCTGGGCCGATTGCACCAACAATATCTTCTTTTTTGATGTTTAAAAAAACCACATACCTTTGAGTTAGAACACTAACTCAATCCAATTATCCCAATTGTCCAAATTGGGAATCTTAACTTCTCCCCCTTTTTGATCAAAAAGGTTCTCCCTAAGGAGGTCAATGTCTCATATCCCAATGAGATCTTACAATCTCCCCCTTGGTCCAAAAACATCTAGGATGCCTACAATCTTCCTAGTGATAAGTCTCATATCACTTAAGAGAGGCAATCCTAACTTCTCCAAAATTCTCTACATTCTCCCCCTTACAAGGAAGAATATACATCCATCATCCCATGATGGATACCTCCCCCTAAAGGTTTGTTCCCACTTGACCATTGCACCAACAATGTCCTTGGGAAGTCCCTAAGCCAATAGGAACATTAAACCATCAAAATTAAGGTTAAAAGTTCAACATTGAACTTTTACTCACCTTAAATTGATACACACCTTAAACAACTCTTCTAATCCATATCCAATGGATTTTCACCCTTTCTAATGCTTTCCAAAGTATATATCCTAGGGTTATGAGCAGTTAGAAAACCCTAACATAGCTGAAACATGGGCTAAACATCCTTGTTTACTCGAAATCAACTCTAGCGATGACTGACAAGAATCGTTGATCGTTTATTATCACATTGCCATTAAGTGGCAAATGATCGATAATCAGAAATGCAGTTTTCAACTATTAGATTTGAATTTCAGAAATGCATAAGTAATTCTATATATTTCGAAAAATCGTGAAAATTCATACATACATTACTTATAAGCAATACAATGGGTGAAAAATATTGGAAAAATAATTTACCCATAAAATAGTGAAATTGATACAAAATACAAAAGTGAAGAAAAACTTCAATGTTTGAGCTCACTTTATATCAACATCATCAATGGTGATTGCTATCAAAAGATAGATTTCACCAAGGTTTTTCAAAATGATTTTAAAATATTTTTAAAACCTTATATTGGATTATGTTTTTTGGGCTCAATGTACATGACTTGAACATAAGCTTTCTTAATGATCCATTCATGATTTTAGATGAGTTTGAGTTCATCTAGATGCAAAAACTATGCACCTTGAACTTAACTCATATCCTAGCATCTCACATGTATCTAGGGTGTATCAATACACATACATGTCAATGTAATGTGAGATGTGGATTTTGGTTCATCTAAAACTAGGGCCACATGCATTTTTCTAAGGCAACACTACTTGATTCCCTTATACATGGAACTTCAAGTCATGTCAATTGTCCTTGACTCAAGTTTTATTAATGTATGAATGATTATGGAATTAATGATGATATAAATAATCATGTGCTCATAATCATGATGTCATGGCATAAAATGGAATCTAAGCATATATGACATTTAACCTTAATCCTAAGCATGATCATGACATATTATATAATTAAAAGTAGATATGATGTCATGACATGGTATATGACAAATTAAGCATGACAAATAAAACCTAAATTTTAACATTAATTGCCATTTGTTATTATTAAACCCATTTTGCCATATTACGATTTATCTACCAAGTGTGCCAAAAACCCAAAATGACACACTATAACTTTTAATCCTAATTGTGCCAATTTGATTGATTTTTCAACTTCCATAAATTATATTGGCACATCCTAAAAATATTTAGGATTATGATCAAACTTATTTCCAAGATACCCATAACCTTGGAAATGACCTAAAGTGCCACCTTTACCATGGTTAGGTTAACTACTCATCCATTTAAAGTTGACACACCTAAACCCATTTAGCGTGAGTCAATCACGCTCCTAGGAACCCAATACCTATTGGAGCTCCTTGGGTTTACTAGGTATTTCTTAGGGATGACCTCCCTAGATACCCTCCTAATGACCCTCCTAGGCTTAGAAGCCTTGGTTATTTAGGTCTTGCTTAGGTCAACTCTAGAAGTAACTCCCCCTTTGACCTTCTTAGTGGCTTCCCTAGATTTCCTTGAAACCCTAGCCACTAGGCATCTACCTTGGTCAACCTTAGGGATGACTTCCCTATTGACCTTGGTTTTCCTAGACCTAACTTGAGTTCCATAATCGAATGGAATATTGTGATAAGTCTTTTTGGGCTTAAGCTTGCCCTTGGTTGGACCTTGCTTCCTAAAACCTAGGTTTTGACTCTTAGACCTAGATTTATGATTCTTTGACCCTTGTATTTGATTTTGCATTTTTGCAAGGGTCTTTTCTAGTTTCTCAAGCCTTGACCTCAAGGCTTGATTTTCTAATTCTAATCTTCCTAATTTTGAATTTTCATATGTCCTTTGGGAATTGTTTTTCCTAGGCATATGCCTAGTTCATTTAGGGTTAATACCTAGGTGATCCTCTATTTTTCTATTGGTTTTCTTAGGTAGAATAGGTCTAGAATCATTTACTCTAGGATTGTCCTTAGGTAAAATTGTTTTAGGGACATTAGTTCCAAATTTCTCCTTATTCCTAATGTGAACATGCTTAGCTCCTAAACAATAAAATCTATTATTCCTACTAGCATGCTTTTCATGATGAATAGAAAGTGTATTAAGATTATCTCTAGCATGCTTTTTACTATAAAATTTAGAAGGTGCATTATTATTTTTACCTTAGAGATTGCTTTAGAAGCTCCCCCTACTTGTGATGCTCCTTCTTGGCTCTTTTTCTTTCCCTAGGGCATTAACTCCTATAATGCCCCTTTTGTTGACATTTGAAGCAAATAACATGCTCCTTGATTTTTCTAGTGGGGGCACCAGCATCCTTAGTTTTCTCTTGACTGTTAGGCGCCGATGGAGTCTTCTTAACTCTTTTTGGACACTTACTTTTGTAGTGTCCTTGCTCCCTACACTCAAATCATATAATATGAATTTTATTCTTAATCGAAATGCTTGAGCTACCTTCCATTGTAGGGGAGTCCCAAGTTTCCTCTTCCTCTTGACCGGAGGTAGATGGTTCTTCTTATAGCTCCGATATTGAGGATGCCCTAATCTCCTCCCCCTCAATTCTTGAAGTGGAGGCTTCTTCCATCTCTTCTTCCTTTTTTTATCTGGATGTTGATTCCCTATCAACCTTTAAATCCTCAAGCTCTTGGGATGAAGATGTGCTTGCTTCTTCTTGAGCTTGAGAGGATAAGTACTCCTCTCCTTCCTCTTCTTCTTCTTTTTCTTGGACCGATGGAGGGTTCTCATGAAATCTTCCCACTTGACTCCATAGCTCCTTGGCATCCATATAGTCCCCTAAACTAGACAAATATTGTTAGGTATTAAATCAATCAAAAATTTCATTACCTTCTTATTTTTATCAAACCCTTGGAGTTGCTCCTCAGTCCATCTCTTCATCTTGAGGAAACCTCCCTTTGGTCATCTTGGATAGTTAAATCCCTCCATCAAAATGGACCATTTTTCAAAGTCCCTCATCATGATGAAGTCTTCAATTCTTCTCTTCCATGAATTGAATCCTTCTCGTCCATAAAATGTATACGAGACCGACGTGTTGATATCCCATCCTAATTGTTCTTCAAACTCCATCTTCCCTCTAGCAATCGTGCTCCCGGGTGTTAGTCCGTAGAAGAGCTCCAAGCTCTGATATCACTTATTAGGACTTATGCGCCAGCTAGAGGGGGGGTGATAACAACGATTTATGTCATGGTACCGTTTCAAATTAATTACCGAACCCCCTCTACACTAATATAGCATAGTGAATGGCTCGGATCGTTTCCCAACGAGTGTAATCGACAGAATAGTAAACTTAGGATCACTAATTATTGCTTTGGATTTTCTATTGAAGATTGGGGGTTTGGGATTTGAGATCTAATCTACGATTGCAAGGTAATTAAAGCTCTAAACTAACATGCAACAACTAAATCAAATAATGCAGGAAGTAAATCAATAAAAACTGGAAAAGGAAAGAAATAATCTAATCAACCCAAGATAGGCTCAGTGAATGAACAAGGTCCTTCGGCTAAGTCCAGTGAAGCTCGATCGAGACTCTGCAAATGACAGTGGATGAGGGATGGTGCAAACTCTTGAATCCAGTAGTTTGATGGACACTCCGAACTCTCGCGGATCCGGTTGAGCTCGAAGAAGTGTCGTCGAGGGAGGAACTTCTCCTCGAATTCGAAAGAGAAGTTGGATGAGTTGTGAGATGGAGGACGTCGTCAAATTCTCTTGATGAAGCGGTTCCTCCTCGAATCCATGGAGGAAAGTGGGTGGAGGCAAGATGAATGTGGCTGCTAAGGCTCAAGGGAAGAAAAGATTTAACTACAACCTAATGAAAACATGATTAAAAGAAAGCAATTAAAGTAAAGCTTGAAATTAAATCTAACCTAACTAACTACGACCTAATTACCCATAGAAACATTTCATCAAATACTAAATAGGCATGAAACAAAACAATTCGAATACGTGCAATCTAAACATGGAAGATTGAATCTATTATAAACATTCAACAATTTAAACGAAGGAACAAACAAATGAAATCTTGTTGTCTAAAATTTGGAATATGGCTGGAAATAGCTGCTGGTCGGAGGTCTTATGGAGCTGCCGGAGCTGATGGTGAAACTGCTGGATGGTGGTGGAGGTCGGCGCTGCCGTGAAGGTGCTGGTCGCAAAGGTGGAATGCTGCTGGAGCTGTGGAGCGGCTGGAATGAGATGAAACCGGAGAGGAATCCCCACTCCGGTGATCGGTGGCGACAGAGCTTAGCAAAGGCTGGCGGCGTTGCTCACTGGACGGCGGAGGTGTGGTCGCTGCTGATGGTGGAGGAGCTGGCAGGACCGGTCACCGGAGAGGAATCCCATCTCCAATTGATCGACAACAGCTGAGTTTGGAGCGGGGATGGCTGGCGGGAATGAATTGGCGTTGGGTGAAATCCGTGAGAAGGGGCGAATGAAAAATGCCAATTGTGGAGGGGATGATGAAGGAGAAGACCACCGGTCACCGGAGAAGGAGGGGATCCCCTTTCCTCTCCAGCGACCGGCGAGGAAGATGGAGAGGAGTCGGCGGTCGCGCGATGGAAGGGAAGAAGCTCTGCTACGCGATGAGGAGGGCGATTGGGAAAATGTTGGTTTTTAAGCTTCATTTTAGCAGCCGTCCGATCCAAGTAGGATCAATCCCAACCGTCCATTAACTTAGGTTTTGATTGCCTTGATTAATCCATTAATGGGTTGTGGATCCAACGGCTGAGAATTCTTTGACTTTGAATGGATGGATCTGATCCATCCAAAGGGATAATCACGATCGGTCGAATCTGGATGAAGGGTTCAGATGTACAGATCAATATGTACGGACCAGATCTCTCCAGATATGGGTAAATTGCTCAGAATCAAGCCGCTTTATCGGACGATCCATATTGCTCAGATCTGATCTCTTGATTAAATTGCCCTCAATCACGATGAAAGGTCCGGATTGATCCAGCTTAAAATATCATTCTAGCCCTAGATGAAGACATATTTGATCCAACTCAAGTCTAATCCATTGGCTCATCTCGATCTCCTATGATTAAGATGTAAAATTTACATATAAGTCCAAAAATTAGGAGAATTTACAATTAGGTCCAAAAATATATCCAACTCATAAAACATGCAAATAATCAATATTTAATCACTCGAGAGGATAAAAACAGTGATATTAAGAAGCAAAATAACACGACAAAATGATAGTTATCAATTCTCCCATACTTATTCTTGCACGTCCCAAGCAAGTAAAGAAAACTAAAAACAACTGAAAGTATATTTCCCTAGCAATTCCCAAGCATACATAGAAAATCGTGAAAGAAAGTTACCTGGGATTGTCAATTCTCAGAAACTCAAGCAATCATGGACTCAAATCTTGCACAGGTTAACAAACATGGTAACTTCAATCCATTATGAATAGACTAAGAATGATTAAGCCTCACAAGATAAGTGGTGGTTTCTCTCGCTCTCATAAGCATGTAATAATAGAGTTCACTCAAGCTACTCATGGTTTATGAACTATCATATGCTTGCTTTTCTTATACCTTCACCACTATATGTACATAAGAATGCACAATCATTGAAGGCTTATTAAGAATGTAAGGGAAACATGAATACAAGAAAAATGACGATATGTACGAAAGGAATGAAAGGTAAGAAATAGCTAAAGAATACAAGAAGATATGGAAATACTGGAATGTTATATAGATGAGTACAAAGAAAGTAATTACCCTAAAAGTTTTTCTTCCAACCCAATAAACATGTAAACAACCCTTATCACATTCTTTAATACAAATCTACTCCTGATATACAATAAATATCTCAATAACTGCAACAAGGGATGTCGCTAACAAAAATACTATCACACATAAATAAAAATGAATGTTTCATAATATTTTTTTATTTCATGGGCACCCAAATTTATTTTTTTTTCAACTATTTTTTTCTTCTTTTTTTTTTCTTTTCTGACCTGTAGTGCACTTCCCTATGCTCCAACATCAAGCTCAGGTAAAAAGATAAAGAGCATGACTAGCTCATGGTGATCAAGCATGACTTGCCTATGCTTACACTAAATTCTCCTGAGCTACTCTCTCCCCACACTTAAATTTTTATCCATCCTGGGCAAAACACTCATCATGGATCATCCAAGTATTCCACATTTAGAAATAGAAATGGAGAAGAAAGTAATGGAAGGAAAGAAAAAAAAATGTAAGGATGAATGACTAGAATGTTATTCAAATAAGCATGTGATGATAAAAGAAGTGAAGGAAAACAAAGTGATTGTCTTCATAATAATCATGCAAACCTACTGTTGTGTAGTCTCAAAAGAATCAAAGCAAGTTCTAGAGTTACAATAACCACAAGTGCACCACACACAAGCAATAAAAATAGGCTCAATCCTCACTAGGTAAACAAAAATAATCAACTCAGTCTATCAACATAGAATCCATCACCAAGTAGTAACCACATGCAATCAAATAATCCATTCGTGACAATAACTTTCTGAAACTCGACAATCAAATTTAACTAGCTTTCACGACTTCTAAGATGATATAAAGGAATGCATAGGAAATTTATTTAAAAATCCCAACAAAACAAAAACTAAACAAACGAAACATAACCAATAAAACAAAAACAAATGAAGTAAAAGAGATATATATACAAAGAAAAAGAAAAGAGGTGAGATGGAGCAAACTCCCTTGAGATCCTAGCAGTTGAAGAAGGTTCAGTAGGAGGAGCCACGTAGGCCGTGGAGTGCTCCGAAAGAAATCCTGTCCCAGTGGTTGAAGAAGATTCAGCTTTAACATCCACGCCGGGAGAGGAATGGACTGAATGAGGGTGAGCGCCTTCATGATGTGATCATGATAGTACTGTGTTGCTCCCTCCGATAGTATCGCCTCATCATATGTAGTCTCTGGCGGTCGGAGGCGATTCAGTAAAAATGTCCAGCCTTAGGGCTGATTATTGCATTTGTTATCAAGACTTTCATCATCATGGTTCTTGCAGACTCTGGCTGTGGTGGGAGTGTCCAGTCTAGGGGAATAGTCTAGCTATCCATCACTCCTAGTTCTGGCAGGCAACTCTTAACATCATCCTCAACACATTTTGCAGACCCTGCTTCCACTATAGATTTCTCAGTGTCAGTGGCAAAAATAGTATCACAGAGTAAATCCAAACCACTGGTATCATCCTATATATCATATTCAATAGCAACAACATCATCAATATCTAGAGCATTAGACAATACATCATCACCATGCCCATCAACAGAGGAGTCCTGTAGAGCTGCAGAAGAAGAAACATATCTATCACTAGCTCTACAATCCATCTCCTCAAGCACATCACTGCCATCAGGAATGATCTCTGGGGAAAACTAGGAGGAATCTTGTGCTTGTGTTTGGCTGATGGATGATGCAATTAGATCCAGTTGGATTTGCATGTTATGTATCCGTTGTTGACTATCGTTCATTTGTTGCTAATATTGATGTAGAAATGATGCTAGTTTTTCTAGTGTCTTTTATTGACTGGGAGCAGGGGTTTCTTCACAGTAACTTGCTTGATCTCCCTAACTAGGCATGTAAGTATCAATGGATGGTTAGGGTAGATAGCACTGTGACTGTGTATTCCCATACCTAAAATCTGAATTGACATTATATGTACTAGAAAATGAATTATACATCCTGGCGATAAGATAATCGAGGAATAAAAATAATATGAGTGATCGGTAATAATAATCTTCAGGTTGGTAATACTCTTGTTGACCAGTGCCTGAATAGTAAGCATCACTAAGATCTCCAAATGGCTGATAATATGGATCTATGTTGCAAGAGATTCGTAGTCTTTCCTGAAAAACTAACAAACACAATCAAAAGTCACAGGAAATAGGCATGATCAAGTATATGGATATGCAAGAAATAAAAGAATGCAACCCTAAACAAAAGTTTTTGAATTTTGATTTTTTTTCTTTTAGAAAAATTGACAAACAATCCTAAATCTACTAAGCATCATTACACTCCCCGGCAATGGTGCCAAAATTTGATAACAGTGATTTATGTCATGGTATAGTTTCAAATTAATTACCGAACCCCCTCTACACTAATATAGCATAGTGAATAGCCTAGATCGTTTCCCAATGAGTGTAATCGATAGAATAGTAAACTTAGTATCACTAATTATTGCTTTGAATTTTCTATTGAAGATTGGGGGTTTGGGATTTGAGGTCTAATCTACGATTGCAAGGTAATTAAATCTCTAAACTTACATGCAAAAACTAAATCAAATAATACAGGAAGTAAATCAATAAAAACTGGAAAAGGAAAGAAATAATCTAATCAACCCAAGATAGGCCTGGTGAATGAACAAGGTCCTCCGGCTAAGTCCCGCGAAACTCGATCAAGACTCCGCAAATGACAGTGGATGTGGGATGGTGCAAACTCCTGAATCCAGTAGTTTGATGAACACTCTGAACTCTCGCGGATTCGGTTGAGCTCGAAGAAGTGTCGTCGGGGGTGGAACTTCTCCTGGAATCCGAAAGAGAAGGTGGATGAGTTGTGAGATGGAGGACGTTGCCGAATTCTCTCGATAAAGTGGTTCCTCCTCGAATATGTGGAGGAAAGTGGGTGGAGGCAAGATGGACGTGGCTGCTAAGGCTCAAGGGAAGAAAAGATTTAACTACAACCTAATGAAAACATGATTAAAAGAAAGCAATTAAAGTAAAGCTTGAAATTAAATCTAACCTAACTAACTACGACCTAATTACCCATAGAAACATTTCATCAAATACTAAATAGGCATGAAATAAAACAATTCGAATACGTGCAATCTAAACATGGAAGATTGAATCTATTATAGACATTCAACAATCTAAACGGAGGAACAAACAAATGAAATCTTGTTGTCTAAAATTTGGAATAGGGCTGGAAATAGCTGATGGTCGAAGGTCTTATGGAGTTGCTGGTGAAACTGTCGGATGGAGGTGGAGGTCGGCACTGTCATGAAGGTGCTGGCCGTAAAGGTGGAATGCTGTCGGAGCTGTGGAGCGATTGGAATGAGATGAAATCGGAGGGGAATTCGTACTCCGGTGATCGGCGACGACAGAGCTTGGCAAAGGCTGGCGATGCTGCTCACTGGACGACGGAGGTGTGGTGGCTGCTGATGGTGGAGGAGCTGGTCGGATCGATCACCGGAGGGGAATCCCGTCTCCGATTGATCGACAGCGGCTGAGCTCAGAGCGGAGATGGCTGGCGGCAATGAATTGGTGTCAGGTGAAATCCGTGAGAAGGGGAGAATGAAAAATGTTGGCTGTGGAGTGGGTGATGAAGTAGAAGACCACCGGTCACCGGAGAAGGAGGGGATCCCCTTTCCTCCCCGGCGACCGGCGAGGAAGATGGAGAGGAGTCGACGGTCGCACGATGGAAGGGAAGAAGCTCTGCTGCGCGATGAGGAGGGCGATTGGGAAAATGTTGGTTTTTAAGCTTCATTTTAGCAGTCGTCCGATCCAAGCAGGATCAATCCCAACCATCCATTAACCTAGGTTTTGATTGCCTTGATTAATCCATTAATGGGTTGTTCATCCAACGGTTGAGAATTCTCTGACTTTAAATGGTTGGATCTGATCCATCCGAAGGGATAATCACGATAGGTCAAATCTAGATGAAGGGTTCAGATGTCAGATCACTATGTACGGACCAGATCTCTCTAGATCTGGGTAAATGGCTCAGAATCAAGCTGTTTTATCGGACGATCCATATTGCTCAGATTTGATCTCTTGATTAAATTGCCCTTGATCACGATGAAAGGTCTGGATTGATCCAGCTTAAAAAATCATTCTAGCCCTAGATGAAGCCATATTTGATCCAACTTGAGTCTAATCCATTAGCTTATCTCGATCTCCTACGATTAAGATGTAAAATTTGCATATAAGTCCAAAAATTAGGAGAATTTATAATTAGGTCCAAAAATATATCCAACTCATAAAACATGCAAATAATCAATAATTAATCACTCGAGAGGATAAAAATAGTGATATTAAGGACCAAAATAACACGACAAAATGACAGTTATCAGGGGGTGAATAGCGCTTCATTGTTCGCTTGATGGAATTTGATTGTGATTGCTACAAAGCTTGTTATATGCAACAGAAATAATAACAACAAAACAAATGTTGGTGATCGGTTGGAAGCTAGAGGGGGGGGGGGTGAATAGCTTGTTTTTCATCTTTACAAAAATATTAGCGGAAGCACAACAAAAACAATAATAACACAAAAGAAAAACAATGCTAACATGATTCTTTTATGTGATTCGGAGATAGCGCTCCTACTCCACGGTGATCCTTGAGGTGGATCAACCCTAATCAAATCACTATGAAGCCTTCCTTTACAACAATCCTCCTCTTCTTACAAAGAATGAAACTTGACCTTAGAGTGAGGAGGAGGAGATTTAAAATCACTAGAAAGCTTGAAAACTCGTGGAGGCTTGAGAGTATTATCAGAGAATGAGCATTCACCCCAAAAACCTCCACCATCCCTCTTTTTATAGAGAGAAGGCTGATTTTCCCGTTGGAGCACCATTAGTCGACTGCCGGCGCATTTAACGGCTTCTGAATAGCTGAATTTGTGGGATTTAGAGTCGTTACCTCCAATGACACTCTCATCAGTCGACTAATCCATCCATCAATCGACTGATGGAGTGATTAGTCGAGTGATCACAGGCCGCAGTCGAGTGTGACTCCACTCTGTGCCCATACTTAACATGATCGGTCACATCGATCGCCACGCAGCCGATCGATCGAAGACATCACGATCACATGATCATCGCAAGTATGAGTAATTCATACTTGATTTCACCCCCTAGACCTAGACTCAACCTTCTAGCTCTTCCTTAAGCCTTGCGCCTCCAGGATCCCTTCGAGTCCGTGACTTGTTCATCCTTTACGCTTTGCTTCCAAGAGCTTCCTTCGGTTTTGTCATGTCTTGGGTTTCCCTTTGCCAAAGCGTGCTTGGACTTTACGCTGCCAAGTCTACATGCTTGGACTTACACTGCCAAGACTTGCCTTTGGACCTCCTTTGCCATGGTCCATTTGGACTTAATGTCGCTAAGACAACATGCTTGGTCTTATGCCGCCAAATCTTTACCTTGGACTTCTCTTGCCAAGATCATACTTGGACTTTGCCTTTACCAAGTCTTCATACTTGGATTTCCCTGTCACTTGAACATTGTAACAATTAGATCACAAATTGTTTCTTAACTTAGATGATTATCCAAACATCAAAACATATAAATGCTTGGGGCATTCTTGTACCAACAACAAATACAACAAGAACACAAGTAAAACACCAAATATAATGTGGTTCGGAACCGTATGGTTCCTACTCCACGGATTGAGCTCTAATGAGCTCTAGCGATGCAACTAACACCACTAAATAATAATACTCCTTCTCAACAACAAGTTGGAGGTGGAGAAATCTCGTACAATGAATTACAATAGTAATAAAACTAAATACAAGCGAATACAAGTAAACTACACAAATACAAGTAAAGAAACACTTTACAATTGTGAACTTGGATGCTTGCTTTGTGATTGCTTGAACTTCACTTGAAGACCCTAATTTTCACTAGCAAATCGCTTCAAATCGTCCAAGAAACTGATGGAGAAAACCTCTGTTGGTGCAATCGGGCCAGGTCACGATTGACCAGACTCGAGTTTGACTCGAGTGATGTTTTGATGTTTGACATGGAAGTTTGACATTGATGTCAAATATTGTTTTGGGGAGATTGTTGGCACAATTGACCCGGGTCATGATTGACCAGACACAAGTTTGACTCGAGGGGAATTTTGATGGTTGACTAGAGTTGACCATGTCATGGAAAGTCCAAGCATGGGTCTTGGCAAGGAAAAGTCCAACATGGGTTGGCAAGGAAAAGTCCAACATGGGCTGGCAAGGAAAAGTCCAAGCATGGGTCTTGGCATGGAAAGTCCAACATGGGTTGGCAAGGGAAAGTCCAAGCTTGAGTCTTGGCATTTGAGAAGTCCAAGGGGTTTGATGTTGGTGGCGTAAAGTCCAAGCGGGAGTCTTGGCAGCATAAGTTCAATGGTTGGTGGCGTAAAGTCCAAGCAGAGTCTTGGAAGCGTAAGTCCAATGTGCCTTGGCGGTGTAGACACCGTTAGCATGACATAGCCGATGGAAGCACCTAAAGGCTAGTGCAATGGATGAACAAGTCACGGATGACTTGGAGGGATCCGAGAGGCGCGAGGCAGACGGAGGTGGCTAGAAGGCTTAGGTCTAGGCTAAGGGTGGTCTAGCAAGTATGGGAAAACCATACTTGGGTCAAAACCTCATGTTTGAGGTGTGCCAGTCGACTGGTGCCATATGGCAGTCGACTGGTATGAGTCAACTAGGGTTTGACTATGGGAAGTGCCCCAGCAGTCGACTGCCAGAGGTGGGCAGTCGACTGCTAGCTCGAGCAGTCGACTGATCGTGTGATCAGTCGATTGATGCTCGAGAAATTCGGCATAGAATGGAGTCGAGACTCGACTGCGGGGTTAGCAGTCAAGTGAAGGCTCCATCAGTCGACTAATGTCCTATTCGTTAGATTTTTTCAGCGTGGATTACACCGTTGTCTCACAGCAACAGTGTCATCAGTCGACTGATGGTCCCGATAAGTCGACTGATCGACGATTTCCAACCCAGGTAGCAGCTTTAAAGGGAGCTCGTGGAGGAGGAAATTAATAAGGTTCTTTGAGGTGTTTTGGGCCGAGTTGTTGCTGTAATTCAGGGTCTCCAAGTGCTACTCGATCAACCTAGCAAGCAAGCATTCAAAAGAGTTTTGTGTAAAGTTTTCTTTGCATCTCTTGTTGTATTTCATATTGTATTTGCTAGTTGTATTTAGTTTAATATTGTAAACTATTGTACAAGGTTTCTCCACCTCCGACTTATGTCGAGAAGGAGTGTTTTATTAGTGGTGTGTGATTGGCATCGCTAGGGCTCGTTTGAGACCAATCCGTGGAGTAGGAAACGTTTGGTTTCGATCCACGTTACATAGTTGTGTTTTCATGTTTGTTTATTTCGTTATTGTTGGTGCAGTAGGCACCTAAATCGAACCTGAGTTTTGATTATAGAAAACGATATAAAGTTAAGCTCATATTGTTATCTCACGAGCTAAATCTTATGTGCAGAAAAGTGCCAATGCTGGAGCTGAAGGCTAGTGACACCAAGAGGAAGCCGCGGTGGTCGGGCGACACTCGAGTGATTTCAGAGGAAGCCAAAGGAATCGAGTGGAAGGCCGGAAGCGAAAGCGACACAGTAAGTATCGAGGTAAAGCTCGTGTGTGTGAGAGTAAGAGAGGTCGTATCCTCCTTACGGGGATGATCTTAAGCGTAGATCCGACCAAAGACATCCTATAGATGGTCTAGGTCGAGATTGGATGGTCAACGACCGTCGAAATAATATTTTTGTTAAGCTAACTTTGCCCTACAACTAGCATCAGTCGACTGCAAGCTTGGAGGACTCGACTGCCATCCATCAGTCGTCTGCCTGCGGTCAGTATTCGACTGATGTTGCCATCAGTCGACTGATGATGGCCATCAGTCGACTGATGGTCAAGGATCAACTTCGAGGAGTCAAGGCTTATCACCTCATTTCAAGGGTGGTGGTGCTCAAATCTTATTGGCTGAAGTTTCTCTTGAGAAGGGGCTCAAAGGCTATAAAAGGAGGGCCTCTCCTAGGGGTTTCTCATAAATTCTAAGTGCTCAAAAGCCTTCGCAACGCTATGACTCTCCGACGACTCTACAATGACGAAGTGCCGTCGAAACACAAACAACCCTAGCTTAATTTCTATTTCCTAGTTGTTGGTATAATCTTAATTTGTCATCTCTTTAATATTACAATTCTTTTTGTTAATCGAGGTTTTCTATTGTTGCATTTTACCTTAATAGAAGAGAGGGTTTGTCTCTCTATCTTTTTCTTTCGAAGGTTTTTGTAATCGTCAAACTCCTACCTCCAACGAAGAGGAGTGTTTTAGTGAATTGCCCTCCGTACATGGGCTAGGACCGTTAGGGCCTTGGAGTAGTAGCCGAAGGCTACGAACCAAGTAAAAAATCTACTTGTCTCTTTTAGTTTTCGTTTATCTTTCTGTTGCGTTTAATTTTCTACCGAACGAATTCGAAGAAAAAGTTTTTATCGCTATTCACCCCCCCCTCTAGCGATCCGCTCGATCCAACAATTGGTATCAGAGCCGGGGGTGCTAAGATTTGGTGAAACCACAAATCTAGCTTTCTACAGATTTTTTTCGATTTATTTTCTGTTTAATTTTGAATTTTTTTATTTTCATTCGTGTAGTCTTTCTTCTCCCGCACTACTAATCTAAGACGCGAGTCTTGGGACATTTTCATTGTTTGTGGTTTTAGGTTTTTCTTCCGCTTAATTCTTTTATCTTTTTTGTTTCAATGGCCCATCTCGAGGGTTTTAGCACCGTTCGACCTCCATTTTACAACGGAGAAGACTTCCGTTATTCGAATGGTCGGATGAAATGCTTTCTTAAAACCCAAATCGAGATGTGGATCATAATCCAAATGGGATTCACACTTCCGACTAACGAAGTGGGTGAATCATTGGATTATGACTAATGGACCAATGCGACAAAAAGTCAAGTCGAAGTTGACGCCAAGTGCGGCTTGTCCAAGGAGGAGCTTAATCGCGTCGGCCCCTACATCAGCGCAAAGGACCTTTGGAACAAGCTAGTGGAGCTGCACGAAGGGACCGATGATGCCAAGGTATGTAAGCGCGATCTTTTGTTTAATAAGTTATATAATCTAAAAATACAGGAACCCAAAATGGTGACCCAACTCCATGCTCGCGTTCAAGACATAGTCAATAACCTACACGCGATCAGGCAAAAGGTCAAAAACTGTGATCTTATTAGGTATGTTCTTAACTCATTTCCTAGGACTACCTTGTGGGCATCCATGGTCGATGCCTACAAGGTCTCCAAGTATCTTTCAAAACTTAGGTTAGATGAGTTGTTTTCCAATTTTGAACTTCATGAGCAGTCTAACTCGGAACCCGAGAAGGGTATAGCACTTTTTGCAGGTTCAAGAAAGAAAACCACAAGCAAGCCACCCCCAAAGGAAGAAGAAGATGAGTCTGATTCAGAGGTCGACCCAGAAATGGAGGCCGAACTAGTCAACCTAGTTTGGAGGATAGTCAAGGGCTGAAAGCGAACCGTCACTCGACCCAACGAAGGTAAGCCTAAAAGTTCTAATATTTGGTGTTACAAATGCAACAGGTTTGGACACATCAAGTTCGAATGCCCAAAGCTCAAGATCAAAGCACCAAAACACAAAAAGGCACTCAACACTACATGAAAAGAAGCGTCCAAGGAAGAAGACGATAATCGCGTCCTCATGGCTAAACCGGTTGAATCGGAGACGGAGTCAGAATTGAAACATGAATCTGAAACCGAAGATGAGTCGGACTATGAAGCGCTATTCAAGACAAGCCAATGATACGCATCCGGTTCAAAAGATACACTCAAGGTAAGTCGATTCCTTATTAGTACGCTTTATAGTGCAATTAAGTTCTTAACTAGGAAATTAGCTAAGTCCGAGTCCAAGGTCGAGACCCTGGTTGAAGAAGTTAAACTCCTCAAACACGAGGTCTCCCTAACCTCTTCGACTAGTCGAGTTCAAGAGGAGGACTCAACTCGGGTTGAAAAGCTTGAAGTTGAGAACTCACTCTTGAAGAGTCAAGTCGAAGATCTTAGGAACATGTTGGAAAGGTTTACTTTGAGATCCAAAGGACTTGACCCCCTACTTGGATCGCAAAGGGCCGTGTACAACAAGGCCGGACTAGGGTTTAGCTCAAATACAACCAACAAGTCATATATGTCGATTATAAGTCGACATAAAAAACGTGTCCAAGCATGGGTCCCTAAGACCACCTTGATTTCAAACTTAGGATCAAACCAATACTGTGTTCCCAAGGACCAAATCCACTATGTGGAGAGACCGAACCGATTCAACGGTCCCGGGGGAACCAGTACAAAACTTGTTTGTATTTTAACTTAAAAATTGCATGCTTAGGTTCTTTATTTAGTTTGATATTTATTTTTAGAATGGTTAGATAAGACTATAACTCATCAATATTTGATAACATAGTACCAGGACGTGGCGAGATGATAGTACGCTAGGATAGCGGAGTCTTGTGTATTCGGACTAGATAAGGCGTATCTAGTTCAGTGCACTTGACCGAGTGGAACTAGCTGAAGCTACCTCGCCATATCCTAGACTAGTTAGACCAGGAAGTGGTCTTAGGTGAGTCAAGTATCTATTTTCTTGAAAATGGCTTTGTCTAAGGAAGTGGTCGTTGTTCTGATCAAAGAAAGCCTCTGTGCCTCGCCACGACTTGGAAGCCATGATCTTGAAAAGGTGACTTGATGAGCCTAAGGTTAAATCCGAATCTAACGCAAGGTTGACAAGTATTCAAATCATTAAATTTAAATCAAGTAAAATTGGAAGTCATCTCACAAGAACATATAGGGTTAACATGTTTGATCATGTAGACATGGGTGAGATGATTTAGGTTAATAATCTTTAACCAATCTTTAATAAATCCAATATTCGATCCAACTACCTTGCGTGTAAGATCAATGGATGTTGGACAATGGTTGCTCCCAACACATGACTGGGGATCAACTCAAGTTTTTGAAGCTTCGATTCAAATGACAAGGATCGGTAGCCTTCGGAAACAACGACAAGCTCATAATCATCGGATCAGGTGATATTGAGCTCAACTCTAACTTTATTATTCAAAATGTCTTATTTGTAGAAAATTTTCAATATAATTTACTTAGTGTAAGCCAATTGTGTGATAATAACTATAAGGTCATATTTCTAGAAAATGAGTGCGTAATTAATATAAATGAAACTTCTAAAACAATCCTTAAGGGAACCAGAAATAACAATATTTACACTATTAATTTAACTAACTCCTCAACCAAGTATCTTATGACACAACAAGAGGAATCATGGTTGTGGCACCGATGACTCGGTCACTCACACCCAAGACTCATCCACAAGATGAGTCAGAGAGACTTAGTCAGAGGTTTGCCTAACTTCAATAACTTGAATAATAAAATATGTAATGCTTGTCAACAAGGTAAACAATCTAGGACACAACATCAACTAACTAATCAAGAATGAACCAAAAGTGTTCTTGAGCTCCTACACACGGATCTATTTGATTCACACGGAGCTAAGTCACTTAATGGGAGTAAATTCTGCTTAGTCATAATTGATGACTATTCTAGATTTACTTGGGTTAGGTTCATCAAACACAAGAGTGATACCCTAGATCAATTAATCAATCTATTTAAACTAATAGAAAATCAACAAAACCTTAAAATCAAAAGACTTAGGACTGATCATGGTGGTGAATTCGAGAACCACAGGTTTAAAGAATTCTTTAGCCTAAATGGATACCACCATGAGTTCTCTTGCCCTAGAACCACACAACAGGATGGCCTAGTAGAACGTAAAAATAGAACCCTACAAGAAGCCGCTAGGACAATGTTAAACGAGTATAACCTACCCGATAGGTTTTGGGCGGATGCCGTAAGTATGACATGCTATGTCCAAAATAGGATCCTTATAGTAAAGAGGCACCTTAAGACCTCATACGAGATTTATCACGATAAATTACCTAACATCAAGTACTTTAGGGTATTTGGGTGTAAGGTACATATCCTAAACACTAAGGATTACCTAGGGAAATTTACATCCAAAACCTCAACCGGAATATTTCTAGGATACTCGACTACAAGTAGAGCTTATAGAGTATATAACCATGACACCCTTAGAATCGAGGAGACTATCAATGTAGTGTTTGATGAAGGACACGAACCTACAAAACCCCCGGAAACCCCAATTAGCGAGCCGATTCATACCAGACTCAACTCCGATCCGGAGATCAAGTCTAGTATTAAACCTAACCTAAGTCAACCAAGTCATTCTATCAATCAAGTGGTAGATGACTCTAACGAAACTGGGACTCAAACAAGTCATCCTATTGACCAAGTGGTAGATGACCCAAACCCAAACCCAAACAAAACTAGGACTCAAATGAATCATCCTATCGACCAAGTGATAGGTGATCCAAGCCTAGGAGTTCGAACTAGAGCCTCATACAGAAACCTTAGTCAAATCTCCTTGATTTCCAAAATTGAACCCAAAACTATTGACCAAGCTCTTCTTGATCTGGATTGGATTATTGCAATGCAAGAAGAGCTGGCTCAATTCACTAGGAACGAAGTATGGGAATTAGTACCACCACCTAAAAATAAAACAATCGTTGGAACAAGGTGGGTGTTGAGAAATAAACTTGATGATAAAGGTGAAGTAGTTAGAAATAAAGCTAGACTAGTCGCTAAAGGGTT
The DNA here is from genome assembly GCA_025175895.1 of Wurfbainia villosa. Taxonomy (NCBI): domain Eukaryota; kingdom Viridiplantae; phylum Streptophyta; class Magnoliopsida; order Zingiberales; family Zingiberaceae; genus Wurfbainia; species Wurfbainia villosa. The sequence goes on along the minus strand of CM046000.1, from coordinate 25,042,017 downwards.
TAGTCAAGTCGAAGGTTTAGATTACGACGAGACTGTTAGTAATATATGAGAGATGTCCTAAGGCAATCACCTTATGTATGAACCATTTATATGATAAATGAAGATTCACTATTTGAGTATAAATGTTTTATGTATTTGATTGGATCTTAAACTCATTTACTGAATGTCCACGATACGATTCACAGCATGAGAGAATTTGTGATTGGATCACAACTAGTGAGTATCTCTACATGTGTAATTGTGATGTATCAGAATTATCCCTAGTCCATTAATTGATGGATTTGGACACCATCAATTCTGTCGAGACTAGCACGAGGTATACTCCTTGGTGTATCCAAACAGCTGATTCTCACTGGCTGGAGACATTGTGATGTCCGGAGTTAATTGTGGATGCTAGTTATGGTAACTAGTTCATTGGAGTGACCAGCCGTAAGACTTCATATGGTTCTCTGCATATATAGATATGTCAAAGAAGTTCTTACTATGGCTTAAGTGCGATGTTCCTTTGACTTGCGGTATTCAAGTCATCTTGATCATGGAGACTTATGCTTTGACATCTTAAGCAAACATCTCTAAGGAGATGTGGACCCGGGATGATTGGGTATAAGTCAAAATGATCGAAGGTGTTTGAATAGCCTATAAAGGATTCACCACTCCTTGCGAGGAGATGTATACCCATGGCCTCTCGTCGGATTGTTACTAAAGTCTTTGGCCAAAGCATTACATGTTTAGAGTAAGGTACTCTTCGATACATGTGGAGTAACTAGAATTCGTAGGACGAGGAATTGATACTTGGGCTAGGTGTGACGTAGTCAGCCTAGTGGGGACTGACACTATAGACCATGTCCTGAACTAAGTGGCTATAAGATGAGTGAAGGGAATGGGACACGACTCATTCGAGCTGCTGAAGGGTTCTAGAAATAGTTATGGATCAACCGTTGATCTTTTCGGTTAATTGGGGATCATGATGTACTACTAGGTGCCACTCATGATCATTCTATAATTAATGGTTAATTATAAATGGCCAACATAAACCGAGAACCTATTTGGTCACACGCACAACGAGCGTAATCCGAAGGATTTAAAACGAGCTTGAGAATAGGATTCTCAGACCGAGAGAAACTAGGTTTGGTTGGACCAAACATAAAGCGAGCATGAAATCGTTTCAATCGCAATGGAAGCGTGGATCGGCCAAGTCTTATGAAGACGTAATGGATGAACCAAAATGGTTTGGTTCTAATCTAACGGATAAGAATAAACCAAAGGGTTTGGTTTATTTTAAACGAATGAACCAAAAGTTGGTTCGGTTCATTTTAACTTAAAATAAACCATCATGGTTTGGTTTATTTTAACTTATCTTAATGGAGCGGGTTAACGGGCCTAATGGTTATGATCCAATAACTATTAAGAGAATTAGTTCTCTATAAAAGAGGGCTTAAGGAATAATTAAGCCCTAATCCAAGCCCTAGCAAAAGTTGCCGCCCACCCCATTGAAGGAGTTTTTCGGCGCCAACCCTAAGCTTTCCGCCCAGCTCCTTGTGCCGCCGTCCAGCTCCTTGCCGGCATCCAAGCTTCAGCCGGTGAACCCTCCGGTGACCCTCCGGTGATCTTCTTAGGCCTCGGTGAAAAGGTGAGCACTTGGCTTCCTTGTTTTGGCCGGCGCCTACTCCTCCACCAAGCTGTCCAGTTTTTCTGGACAGCTTCTTCTCCTCTCGTCGGAGCGTCGTTTGGATGACGGTTAGAGCTCCGACAGCGGCTAACTTACCGGGGATTCGATCTCCGGTAATCCTCTGAGGTGGAGGATGAAGGTTTCGTCAATTGGTTGACGAATACCTCTCCGGAGAAGCGAGTTTTGAGGACTCGTATTAGGATCCGAATTTGGATTCGGATCGTGATCATCTCTCGATCACGTCGTCTTCAACACGAGGCTAGTAACCCGTACGAGAACGAAGCTCATGGCTTAGCGAAGTCATCCCGAGGAACTCGGCGTGGATACGGATAGAGACGATTCTAGCGAGGATCGTTCCGGTTGATGTCATTCCCGCTACACGTCATACGAAAGGTATAACGTAGATAAATTTCCTTTTATTGCAAATTTAAATTTACGGTTATGTCTACACTTGTTGTAATATGCATGCGTGTGTTGTGTGTGTTGTAATAAATGTAGATTTATTATTTTTATTGCTTCCGCTGTGTTCATGTTTACGAAACGTGATCGAACACATACACGCCGCAGTGCCGGAAACCCAACAGTGGTATCAGAGCCCAGGTTGTATTTCGACATAATCGTAAAAATGGTTTTGCGATAGTCATAATGTATTTCTGGAAATTTTCTAATTTTGGAAATTTAGAAGTATTTATGGAAATTTTTCAATTTTGGAAAGTCTATAAGTATTCATGGAAATCTTCCACTTTTGGAAAGTTGGAAGTATTTATGGAAATTGATATTTTTCATGAATAAAATATTTGATTAGATTTTGGAAATTTGTTTCCTAATTTAATCATGATTTGATTTGGGAAATCAAATCTTAAAATATTTTATTTCCATAAGTAGTTTTAATGATTTAGGAAATTGGTTTCCTAAATAGATTTTCCTTAATCAAATAATTCCATGAATAAAATATGTGATTAGATTTGGAAATTTGTTTCCTAATTTAATTATGATTTGATTTGGAGAATCAAATCTTAAACATATTTTATTTCCATAAATAGTTATGACATATAAGGAAATTAGATACATGACATAATTGTATGCCATGTAATTGCATTAGATGCATAACATTATGCCATACGTGTCGTGACATGTAGATGTATGCCATGTATGCCATGCCATGTAGATAATAGTTATTTGCATGCAAAGAGGATGAGACATAAAAACCCTTAAACAATATTAAAGCCTACACCTTCCATTAATATGGTTAGAACCAGAGTTCCGTTTCTTGTTTGGGTTGTTGGACTCTCTCCAAGCCCGGCTCGAACCCGAACATGTTCAAACCATGGAATAGTTTAATACTAATATGGTAAGAGTCAGAGGTCAATCGTTAGCTTTGGTTGTTAGACTCTCTCCAAGCTGGGCTAATTGGTTGAATGCGCTCCAACCATATTAAAACTATTTCCCAATTAATGGGTTGGCTTTAACCTGGAGCATCGGCTTGTTGGACTCTCTCCAAGGTCGATGTAAAGGGAGGTGAAGTTGGGTGCTATGCATATGATGCATACTTGATAATGTGTTAACAACCCGATGTATGTGTGAAAATTCAATTAGTTGATAGCACATTGTGATAGTTGCATATACGTGATATGCAATCGGTATAGTTGATACCAACCGTCGTAGTTATGAATGGCTTGTTGGACTCTCTCCAAGGTTGTTCATAACTATGATGGATATCAGCCCATTCGGAGATGGACCTACGATCTCCCGAAGTGATTTTGGGGTTTTTGAAATTCGAAAAAAAATGAATGGGATTTATAAATGTATATTGATGCATTTTTAAAAATCATTTTCTCATATATGCTCGTTTTGTATTTCTAAGATTGATCATGATGTCTTTGAATTTGCGTTCCATTTTGGATTCGAATAAATTGACTGGGCCGAGCTTCTTGGACTGGCTTAGAAGCTTGAGAATTGTTCTCAAGGTTGAAAAGCTTGCAAATGTCCTCGAAGCGCCTCTTCCCGCCTCTAGTGACGATGCAACTCGACCAATTGTTGGCCTATCGAAACATGTGAGTGATTCTCAACAAATGAGTTGCATCATGCTAGCCGCGATGGAACCCAAGCTACGACAAGCATATGGATGCTCATATCGTAGTCCTTCATCTTTGTGAGTTGGTTGATGAGCAAGTGAGATTCGAAAGGTTCGAAGTCTCAAAGCTCCTCTTCACCTCTGAGATGCTAGAAGGTTCATCTGTGGTATTGCTCAATATCTTTGAAGACTGTGGAGTCTTCGAGAAGCATGAGCGAGGACGGTGTGCTATTAGTTGATTCCTCAAGAAAGGTTCTAAGAGGAAGTCAAGGAGCGATAGAAGGGAAAGAAGAGAAGGGCTAAGAAGGTAGAACTAGCACAAAGGAAACTTGCCATCATTATGGCAAGGAGAGCCATTTGCGAAGAAAGTGCAAGATTTATCTTGAGTCCGTGAAGAAGAATAAGGCATCGGATGCCCCATCTTCTTCAGATATCTTCGTTATTGATTGTCATTCTATTTCCTCAAACACTTGGGTATTGGATACTGGGTGTGGCTCACATATATGTAATGACATACATGGGCTAAGGAATAGAAGAAGACTCGTCAAAGGAGAGTCAAATTTGCGTGTTGGGAATGGAGCAAAGGTTCTGCGCAATGCCATTGGAACGCATTTGTTGAAACTCCCTACAGGACTTGTCTTAGAACTGGACAATTACTTTTATGTTCCTTCGTTGATAAAGAACATCATTTCTATTTCTTGTTTAAATAGAAATGGGTACCATTTGACTTTTAGTAACAATTTTTGTTACATAATTTTGAATGGAGTTCTTTATGGGACTGGAACTTTAAGCAATGGTATTTATACGTTGGACGTATCCAGTGACATCTTCAATATCGAAGCGAGCAACAAGCGTGCTCGAAAGGATAATCAATTAGACTCCCATATGTGGCATTGTCGTCTTGGCCATATAAGCAAGAAACGCATGTCCAAATTACACCGATGTGGAATTCTGGAATCGTTTGAATTGGATTCATACGATACATGCGAATCATGCTTAAAAGGCAAGATGACTAAGTTACCTTTTACTGGAAAAGGTGAACGAGTGGGAGAGTTACTAGGTCTAATACATACTGATGTATGTGGACCTATGTCAACTCAAGCATTAGGAGGCTATAGCTACTTCATTACCTTCACCGATGATCACTCACGGTTTGGGTATGTGTTCTTGATGAAACACAAGTCTGAAGCCTTTGAAAGGTTCAAAGAATTCAGAAATGAAGTAGAGAAACAACATGACAAGAGTATTAAAATACTTCGATCGGATCGAGGTGGTGAATACTTAAGTCAAGAGTTTCTTGATTATCTAAGAGACAATGGTATATTGTCTCAATGGACTCCGCCATATACACCACAGCATAATGGTGTATCTGAGAGGCGTAACCGGACCTTGTTGGACATGGTCAGGTCAATGATGAATCATGCGACTCTTCCCAAGTCCTTTTGGGGTTATGCACTTGAGCATTGTTTACTTGTTAAACAGAATGCCTACCAAGGTAGTCTCAACTACTCCATATGAGATATGGAATAGTAAGAAACCTCATGTATCTTACTTGAAGATATGGGGTTGTCCTGCTTATGTGAAGCGGACAGTATCAGACAAATTGGATGCTAAGTTTGATAAATGTCTATTTATTGGATACCCTAAGGGAACAAGGGGTTACCAATTCTATCATCCTGTGGAACAAAAGGTGTTTGTTTCAAGGCATGCTGTGTTTCTAGAGAAAGAGTTTCTCTTGCAAGAAAATAGTGGGAGTGTCGTCGAGCTTGAGGAGGCTCGAGAGACTCAAATAGACATTGATGAGATACCTGGTGAAGCACAACAATCGATAACTCATAGTGATGAGCAATCGGCTGGACCTATTGTAACACCACATCTTCGTAGATCTGATAGAACACGCAATATTCCTGAGAGATATGGATTTCTCGTAAGTGAATCGAACGATGTGTTACTCATTGATGATGAGGAGCCTACCAGTTATGAAGAAGTGCTGACAAATTCAGAAAGGGATAAGTGACTTGATGCCATGAAGTCGGAAATGGGTTCCATGTATGAAAACCAAGTTTGGAACTTGGTTGACCCACCTGAAGGCATTAAGCCTAAAGGGTGCAAGTGGGTTTTCAAGAAGAAAACCGACATGGATGGTAATGTGATTACCTATAAGGCTAGATTGGTGGCGAAAGGATATCGTCAAAAGCAAGGTGTTGATTATGACGAAACCTATTCGCCTGTAGCTATGCTTAAATCCATTCGGATGCTCCTGGCCATAGCGGCTCATTATGATTATGAGATATGGAAGATGGATGTGAAAACAGCTTTCCTTAATGAAAACCTGCTCGAGGACGTGTATATGATACAGCCTGAGGGTTTCACATCGGTTGATAAAACCAAGGTATGCAAATTGTGACGGTCCATTTATGGATTGAAGCAAGCATCCAGGAGCTGGAATATCCATTTTGATGAGACAATCAAAAAGTTTGATTTCTCACAAAATCCAGACGAACCTTGTGTGTACAAGAAGGTTAGTGGGAGTGCAATCGTGTTCCTAGTATTATATGTCGATGACATATTACTTATAGGAAACGATGTTTCAGTCTTCTGATCGATTAAGGTTTGGTTATCCAAGACATTCTCCATGAAAGACAGGAGAAGCAACCTACATCCTCGGGATTAAGATCTATAGAGATAGATCGAACGGTTGCTTGGTCTTTCACACTACATATATATAGACCGAAAAGCTAAAGAGGTTTAGCTGTCGGAATCCAAGAAAGGTTTCCTACCCATCAGGCATGGGATACACCTTTCGAAGTCTATGTGTCCGCGCACAGAAGACGAGAGGATTTGCATGAGTAAGATTCCCTATGCATCCGCAATAGGATCTATCATGTATGCTATGTTATGTACGAGGCCCGATGTATCGTATACTCTGAGTGTCACGAGCAGATACCAGTCTGATCCAGGAATGGTTCATTGGGTGACTGTTAAGATGATCCTTAAGTACTTAAGAAGAACTAAGGATGCGTTCCTAATATATGGAGAAGGGTACATGGTGATACGTGGGTATATGGATGCTACCCGCATGCATAAGGATGATTCCATGTCTTTGTCTGGGTATGTATTCACCTGGAATGGAGGCGCAATAAGTTGGAAAGGTTCCAAGCTTGACACTATAGCGGATTCTGCCACTAAGGCAGAATACATTGCAGCTTTGGAAGCAGCAAAGGAAGCGGTTTGGATCAAGAAGTTCATCTCTGAACTTGATGTGGTCTCATCAATGATCTAAACATGTGCTTGGCCGCTATCATCTTATCAGAGAGATCATCAGTAGGAAAGAAATACAAATTGAGAAAATTCCCACTGAAAGGAACTTAGCGGATCCCTTGACTAAGGCATTACCTCAAAATAAGTTTGAGGGTCATGTTCGAGCTTATGGTATTGGATACCGTAGCGATTGGCATTAGGCCAAGTGAGAGTCTGTTAGTAATATATGAGAGATGTCCTAAGGCAATCGCCTTATGTATGAACCATTTATATGATAAATGAAGATTCACTATTTGAGTATACATGTTTTATGTATTTGATTGGATCTTAAACTCATTTACTGAATATCCACGATACGATTCACAGCATGAGAGAATTTGTGATTGGATCACAACTAGTGAGTATCTCTACATGTGTAATTGTGATGTATCGGAATTATCCCTAGTCGATTAATTGATGGATTTGGACACCATCAATTCTGTCGAGACTAGCACGAGGTATACTCCTTGGTGTATCCAAGCAGCTGATTCTCACTGGCTGGAGACATTGTGATGTCCAGAGTTAATCGTGGATGCTAGTTATGGTAACAAGTTCATTGGAGTGACCAGTCGTAAGACTTCATATGGTTCTCTGCATATATAGATATGTCAATGAAGTTCTTACTATGGCTTAAGTGCGATGTTCCTTTGACTTGCAGTATTCAAGTCATCTTGATCATGGAGACTTATGCTTTGACATCTTAAGCAAACATCTCTAAGGAGATGTGGACCCGGGATGATTGGGTATAAGTCGAAATGATCGAAGGTTTTTGAATAGCCTATAAAGGATTCACCACTCCTTGCGAGGAGATGTATACCCATGGCCTCTCGTCGGATTGTTACTAAAGTCTTTAGCAAAAACATTACATGTTTAGAGTAAGGTACTCTTCGATACATGTGGAGTAACTAGAATCCGTAGGACGAAGAATTGATACTTGGGCTAGGTGTGACGTAGTCAGCCTAGTGGGGACTGACACTATAGACCATGTCCTGAACCAAGTGGGTATAAGATGAGTGAAGGGAATGGGGCACGACTCATTCGAGCTGCTGAAGGGTTCCAAAAATAGTTCTGGATCAACCGTTGATCTTTTCGGTTAATTGGGGATCATGATGTACTACTAGGTGCCACTCATGATCGTTCTATAATTAATGGTTAATTATAGACGGCCAACATAAACCGAGAACCTATTTGGTCACACGCACAACGAGCGTAATCCGAAGGATTTAAAACGAGCTTGAGAATGGGATTCTCAGACCGAGAGAAACTAGGTTTGGTTGGACCAAACATAAAGCGAGCATGAAATCATTTCAGTCGCAATGGAAGCGTGGATGGGCCGAGTCTTATGAAGACATAATGGATGAACCAAAATGGTTTGGTTCTAATCCAATGGATAAGAATAAACCAAAGGGTTTGGTTTTTTTTAAACGAATGAACCAAAAGTTGGTTCGGTTCGTTTTAACTTAAAATAAACCATCATGGTTCGGTTTATTTTAACTTATCTTAATGGAGTGGATTAACGGGCCTAATGGTTTTGATCCAATAACCATTAAGAGAATTAGTTCTCTATAAAAGAGGGCTTAAGGAATAATTAAGCCCTAATCCAAGCCCTAGCAAAAGTTGCCGCCCACCCCATTGAAGGAGTTTTTCGGCGCCAACCCTAAGCTTGCCGCCTAGCTCCTTGTGCCACCGTCCAGCTCCTTGCCGGCATCCAAGCTTCAGCCGGTGAACCCTCCGGCGACCCTCCGGTGATCTTCTTAGGCCTCGGTGAAAAGGTGAGCACTTGGCTTCCTTGTTTTGGCCGGCGCCTACTCCTCCACCAAGCTGTCCAGTTTTTCTGGACAGCTTCTTCTCCTCTCGTCGGAGCGTCGTTTGGACGACGGTTAGAGCTCCGACAGTGGCTAACTTACCGGGGATTCGATCTCCAGTAATCCTCTGAGGTGGAGGACGAAGAATTTGTCAATTGGTTGACGAATACCTCTCCGGAGAAGCGAGTTTTGAGGACTCGTATTTGGATCCGAATTTGGATTCGGATCGTGATCATCTCTCGATCACGTCGTCTTCAACACGAGGCTAGTAACCCGTACGAGGACGAAGCTTGTGGCTTAGCGAAGTCATCCCGAGGAACTCGGCGTGGATACGGATAGAGACGATTCTTGCGAGGATCATTCCGGTTGATGTCGTTCCCGCTACATGTCATACGAAAGGTATAACGTAGATAAATTTCCTTTTATTGCAAATTTAAATTTACAGTTATGTCTACACTTGTTGTAATATGCATGCGTGTGTTGTGTGTTTTGTAATAAATGTAGATTTATTATTTTTATTGCTTCCGCTGTGTTCATGTTTACGAAACATGATCGAACACACACACGCCGCGGTGCCGGAAACCCAACAGAGACCTTTGCCCTAGTAGCTAGACTAGAGTCCATTCGAATGTTATTAGCATATGCTACACATCGAGGATTTAAGTTGTTTCAAATGGATGTAAAGTCAGTATTCTTGAATGGATACAATAAAGAAGAGGTTTATGTTAGTCAACCCCCCGGTTTCGAAAGTCTAGATAAACCTGACCATGTTCTTAGGTTAAAGAATGCTCTCTATGGACTTAAACAAACTCCTCGAGCTTGGTACGAGAGACTTTCGGTTTATCTTAAGTCCAAAGGATTTAACCAAGGTGTAGTTGATCCAACCCTTTTCGTAAAAACCGTAGGTAAAGACATATTCATTGCTCAAATCTACGTAAATGATATTATTTTTGGAACCACCAACTCGATCCTACTGAATGTATTCATTTCACTTCTGGAAAGTGAATTTGAAATGAAATTAGTAGGTGAGTTAAGCTTCTTCTTAGGTCTACAAATTAAACAAACTAAAGATGAAATATACCTACATCAACATAAATATACTAGGGAATTAATTAAATGCTTTGGAATGCAAGATGCTAAAATTATTAATACCCCAATGGCAACTAATGTGAATATAGAAGAAGATGTAATCAGAAATTCAATTGATTTAAAATACTATAGGAGCATAATAGGGAGTCTCCTTTACTTAACTGAGAGCCGACCTGATATTCTATTTGCAGTAAGTATGTGCGCAAGGTTCCAAACCTGTGCCAAGGAGTCTCACGTAACTCTAGTCTAGCGTATCCTTAGATATCTAAAGGGTACACTTAATGTCGGTATTTGGTACCCTAGATCTACCGAGTTTGAACTAATAAGCTACTCCGATTCAGACTATGCCGATAGTAAGCTCGATAGAAAGACTACGAGTGGTTGTTGTCAACATCTCGGCTCGAGTCTAGTGAGTTGGTGCAGTAGGAAGCAACACTGTGTTGCCTTATCTACCACCGAAGCCGAATACATCGCGATGGGTAAGTGTGTTACTCAGCTTCTTTGGATGAAGCACACTCTCCGAGACTTTAAGTTAGATTTTACAAACACTAAACTCCACGTAGATAACATTAGCTCAATTAAACTAAGTAAGAATCTAATATGTCATTCAAGGAACAAACATATAGAGGTCAAACATCATTTCATTCGAGAACATGTGGCCAACGGAGCCATACAACTCGAATACGTTGAATCGATGTCCAACTTGGCAGAACTATTTACTAAACCCCTACCCGAAACTGAATTCAGTCTATTAAGACGAAAATTGGGCATGTGCGTAGTAGAATAGGAACTTGGAAATTATATTTTCTTACTACTATTTCTTACTTTTCATTTTTATGGAACTAGCATAGGACAAACCTTATATATCATGCACCTATAGATTTAAGGAGCCAATACATCTCACAACACATAGGACTAATGTGTTTGTGTACTTAGCTACGTAGATGGGCGTGAGATGTTAGGACCTTACTCTTGGTTCCAGATGTAGATCTAGTGTATCGCCATGAACCACAGAGTATAGTCATACATATTAACCGACTCTGACCAGGACTGGTTGATCTTTCATATCAATCAAGTCAAATATGAGTCGAACATTTTATAGATGAGCTTATTTTTAGTATATTATTTTCAAAATAATATATATCATGCTTGGACTTTAAATTTACTACATATATTCATTTTTCACACAACCCAACTCTTTTCGATATATGGCAAAAGGGGGAGAAAAAGGCCAAAGTTAACGGATCAAATTTTTTTGATAACTTAACTTACTTAATATTTATTCACATGGCCAAAAGTTAAGTAAATGTTTACTTTTACTTAACTTGTTTGAGTTAACAAAAAAGGAAATAAAGGCCAAGTTAAGAGAATTCTTAACTTAAACTTATTTTTAATACTATGGCCAAACGTTAAGAAAAGGGGAGAAAGGGCCAAGTTAAGAAGTCCTCTTAACTTAAACGTTTTACTAAGGCCAACTTTAAGTAATGTTAATTACTTAAACTCTTCCTAAATAGCAACCATCAAGGGGGAGGATTAAGGACTTCTTTCAAGACTCACCCTCGGTCAAGGGGGAGGTTTCCTCAAGGGAGAGTACTTGAAGAAAATTCTTATTACTCCTACTTAATCTTTATTATTCGTGTTTTTTATGCACATTATTCTTCTTCATGCATGTTGTTTTCTTAACTTTGTATGCGAGTTTGCCAAAGATCAAAAAGGGAGAGATTGTTGGTGCAGTAGGCACCTAAGTCAAACTTGAGTTTTGATTATAGCAAACGATACAAAGTTAAGCTCATATTGTTATCTCACGAGCTAAATCGAGTGTGCAGAAAAGTGCCAACGCTGGAGCTGAAGGCTAGTGACACCCAGAGGAAGCCGCGGTGGTCGGGCGACACTCGAGTGATTTCGGAGGAAGCCAAAGGAATCGAGTGGAAGGACAGAAGTGAAAGCGACACAGTAAGTATCGAGGTAAAGCTCGTGTGTGTGAGAGTAAGAGAGGTCGTATCCTCCTTACGGGGATGATCTTAAGCATGGATCCGACCAAAGACATCCTATAGATTGTCTAGGTCGAGATTGGATAGTCAGCGGCCGTCGAAATAATATTTTTGTTAAGCTAACTTTCCCTACAGCTAGCATCAGTCGACTACCAGCTTGGAGGACTCGACTATCGTCCATCAGTCGACTGCTTACGATCAACATTCGACTGATGCTGCCATCAGTCGACTGATGATTGCCATTAGTCGACTGATGGTCAAGGATCAACTTCGAGGAGTCAAGGCTTATCACCTCATTTCAAGGGTGGTGGTGCTCAAATCTTATTGGCTGAAATTTCTCTTGAGAAGGGGCTCAAAGGCTATAAAAGGAGGGCCTCTCCTAGGGGTTTCTCATCAATTCTAAGTGCTCAAAATCCTTCGCAACGCTACGACTCTCCGACGACTCTACAATGACGAAGTGCTATCGAAACACCAACAACCCTAGCTTAATTTCTATTTCCTATTTGTTGGTATAATCTTAATTTGTCGTCTCTTTAATATTGCAATTCTTTTTGTTAATCGAGGTTTTCTATTGTTGCATTTTACCTTAATAGAAGAGAGGGTTTGTCTCTCTATCTTTTGCTTTCGAAGGTTTTTGTAATCGTCAAACTCTTACCTCCAACGAAGAGGAGTGTTTTAGTGAATTTCCCTCCGTACACGGTCTAGGACCATTAGGGCCTTGGAGTAGTAGCCGAAGGCTACGAACCAAGTAAAAAATCTACTTGTCTCTTTTAGTTTTCATTTATCTTTCTACTGCGTTTAATTGTCTACCGAACGAATTCGAAGAAAAAGTTTTTATCGCTATTTACCCCCCTCTAGTGATTCGCAAGATCCAACAATTGGTATCAGAGCCGAGGGTGCTAAGATTTGGTGAAACCACCAATCTAGCTTTCTACGGATTTTTTTTGATTTATTTTCTATTTAATTTTGAATTTTTTTATTTTCATTCGTGTAGTCTTTCTTCTCCCGCACTACTAATCCAAGACGCGAGTCTTGGGACATTTTCATTATTTGTCGTTTTAGGTTTTTCTTCCACTTCATTCTTTTGTCTTTTTTGTTTCAATGGCCCATCTCGAGGGTTTTAGCACCGTTCGACCTCCATTTTACAACGGAGATGACTTTCATTATTGGAAGGGGTAGATGAAATGCTTTCTTAAAACCCAAATCAAGATGTGGATCATAATCCAAACGGGATTCACACTTCCGACTAACGAAGTGGGTGAATCATTGGATTATGACCAATGGACCAATGTGACAAAAAGACAAGTCGAAGATGACGCCAAGTGCGGCTTGTCCAAGGAGGAGCTTAATCGTGTCAGCACCTTCATCATCGCAAAGGACCTTTGGACAAAGCTAGTGGAGCTACACGATGGGACCGATGAAGCCAAGGTATGTAAGCGAGATCTTTTGTTTAATAAGTTATATAATCTAAAAATGCAGGAGCACAAAACGGCAATGCAACTCCATGCTCGCGTTCAAGACATAGTCAATAACCTACACGCGATTAGGCAAAAGGTCGAAAACTGCGATCTTATTAGGTATGTTCTTAACTCATTTCCTAGGACTACCTTGTGGGCATCCATGGTCGATGCCTACAAGGTCTCCAAGTATCTTTCAAAACTTAGGTTAGATGAGTTGTTTTCAGATTTCGAACTTCATGAGCAGTCTAACTCAGAACCCGAAAAGGGTATAACACTTTTTGCAGGTTCAAGGAAGAAAACCACAAGCAAGCTGTTGGGAGTATGGGGAATACAATCAAAGTCCCACATTGGTAAGACATGGAAAAGATCATGTGCTTATAAGAAAAAAGATATCTCCATTGGTATGAGGCCTTTAGGGTAAAGCCCAAAAATAAAACCATGAGGGCTTAGACCCAAAGTGGACAATATCATGCCATTGTGGAGATATGTGGAGCTTATAAGCACTAACAATTGGTATCAGAGCCATGGTCCATGTCAAGCCATGAACCTCGAACGAAGGAAGTTGAGCTCCCACGTCCAGATCAAGAGAACCAGACATCAGGAAGGAAGTCTAGTTGGGTCGGGGGGACCGAACAACTGGCAGGAAGTCCTGGTGGGTTGAAGATCGGACATCAAGCAGAGAAAATCCTTCGAGGAGGGATAGGCTTGAGGGGGGCCCAATGTGGTCCTTCGTTTGAGGGGGGGATTGTTGGGAGTATGGGGAATACAATCAAAGTCCCACATTGGTAAGACATGGAAAAGATCATGTGCTTATAAGAAAAAAGATATCTCCATTGGTATGAGGCCTTTTGGGTAAGATTCGGTGAAACCACCAATCTAGCTTTGTTTTTCTTTTTTTTACAGATTTTTTATTTATTTATTTCTGTTTTCGTATAATTATTTCACTTGCTTATCTTCTCCTACATATAGAATTGCATTAGAGGCTTTAGGATCCGGATAAGGTTGTCCTTCGGGTTAGATCCCGAGTAAGGTTGTCCTCCGGAACTTCAACGACATTCGCATTTGATTGTTTATTTCTTTTTGCAAGTTACATTTTATATATCTTTTTTACTTCTCAAGATTACTAATCCAAGACGAAAGTCTTGGAATATTCTTTCCGTGTGTGTTTTGCAAGATTCTTTTGTTCTTCTTCTTGTTTTTAAATGGCCCATCTCAAGGGTTTAGCAATCGCTCGACCCCCGTTTTACAACGGTAATGACTTTCGTTATTGGAAGGGTCGGATGGAATGCTTTCTTAAAACCCAAATCGAGATGTGGATCGTAATCCAAACCGGTTTCACACTTCCTATTAATGAAGATGGTGAATCTTTGGGTTACGATCAATGGTCAAATTCCATGAAAAACAAGTAGAAGCCGATGCCAAGGCAACTCAAATCTTGCAATGTGGGTTGTCCAAGGAAGAGCTCAACCGCCGGCCCTTCATTAGTGCAAAGGACTTATGGACCAAGCTAGTGGAACTACACGAAGGCACCGACGACACGAAGGTATGTAAAAGAGATTTACTTTTAAATAAATTGTATAACTTGAAAATGCAGGAAAACGAGACCGCAACTCAACTACATGCTCAGATCCAAAACATCGCCAACCAACTCCATGCCATCGGACAAAAGGTCGAGAATCGCGACCTTATCGTATTCTCTTAACTCGCTTCCTAGGACCACCTTGTGGGCATCCATGGTCGATGCCTACAAGGTCTCCAAGGACCTTTCTAAAATTAGGTTAGACGAATTGTTTTCGAACTTGAATTACATGAGCAAACTAACGTGGTCGCCGAGAAGAGTATTATGCGTTAGTTGCAGTTCCAAGAAGAAGAAGCCCGCAAGCAAGCCACCCCGAAGGAAGAAGACGAGTCCGAATCTAAGTAGACTCGAATAGAATCCGAACTAGTCAATCTAGTTCTAAGATGATCAAGAGACGAAACGACCAACAACTCAAGGTAAGCCTAAACCTAATTCAAATACTTCTAATTTTAGATGCTATGAGTGCAACAGGTTCGGTCACATCAAGTCCGAGTGCCCAAAGCTAAAGAATAACGCATCAAAGACCAAGAAAGCGCTAAACGCTACTTGGGAGGAGTTGTCGGAGGAAGAAGACGATATCCAATCTCTAATTGCCAAGCCGACCGAGCACGACTCAAATCAAGAAGAGTCCGAGTCCGAATCCGATGATGAGCTTCCATTCAAGTCAAGCCACGGATCCGTATCCGGTTCAAAAGAATCATTAAGGGTAAGTCGGTCGTTACTTAATACTTTGTATGGTGCAATTAAATTTTTAAATAAGTAACTAGCTAAGTCCGAGTCCAAGGTCGAGACCCTAATTGAGGAGGTTAACCTTCTCAAACATGAGGTCTCCCTAACCTCTTCGACTACTCGTATTCAAGAGGAGGACTCAACTCAAGTTGAAAAGCTTGAAGTTGAGAACTCGCTTTTGAAAACACAAGTCAAGACCTTAGGAACACGTTGAAAGGTTCACTTTGGGATCCAAGGGACTTGACCTCTTACTTGGATCACAAAGGGCCGTACAACAAGGCCGACTCGGTTTAACTCAAATACAACCAATAAGTCATATATGTCTATAGTAAACCAACATAAGAAAAATGTCCAAGCATGGGTCCCTAAGACCACTTTGATTTCAACTTTAGGATCTAACATGTATTGGGTTCCTAAGGACCAAATTCACTATGTGAATAGACCCACTGATTCAATGGTCCAGGGGAGCCAATACAAAATGTATTTTTGTTAAGTCTTAGAAATTGCATGCTTAGTTTTTCCTTTATTTTTAGAATGGTTAGATAGGACTCATAACCAACTAAAATCCTGCGAAAAAGATTGAGCCTCGGGAGCCTCTTTTCAAAAATAAACCAACTAAAATCCTATTTAAAAGATTGAGCCCTGGGGAGCCTCTTTTCAAAAATAACTAGTTAGACCAAGACGTAGTCTCAAGTAAGTCGAGTTATCAATTTCTTGAAATTAGCTTTGTCTAAGGAAGTGGTCGTTGTTCCGATCAAAGAAGGCCTCTGCTCTCGCCACGACTGAAGCTAATCTCTTGAAAAGATTACTTGATGAGCTTAGACTAAATCGAATCTAACCTAATGTTGGTTAATTTAAATTCATTAAAATTAATCAAGTAAAATTGAAAGTCATCTCACAATAACACATAGGAATAACATGTTTTGATCATGTAGATATTGGTGAGATGATTTAGGTTTAAAACTTACAAACAACCCTTTAGTAATTCCAATATCCGATCCAACTACCTTATGTGTAGGATCAATGGATGTTGGACAGTGGTTGCTCCCGACACATGACCGGGGATCAACTCAAATTTTCGAAGTTACGATTCAAACGACAAGGATCGGTAGCCTTCGGAAATAACGGCAAGCTCAAAATCATCGGATCAGGTGATATTGAGCTCAACTCTAACTTTACAATTCAAAATGTCTTATTAGTAGAAAACTTTCAATATAATTTACTTAGTGTAAGCCAATTGTGTGATAACAATTATAAGGTCATATTTCTAGAAAATGAATGCGTAATCAAAATAAATGCAACATCTAAAATAATACTTAAAGGAACTAGGAGTAGCAACATCTACACAATAAATTTACCTAACTCCTCAACCAAGTGTCTTATGACACAAGAAGAGGAATCTTGGTTATGGCAAAGACTGGACACTGCACTCCAAGACTCGTCCCACAAGATGAGTCGAGTGGCTGTTATAGGTTTGCCTAAACTAAACAACTTGGATAATAAAATATGTAATGCTTGTCAACAAGGTAAACAATCTAGGACACAACATCAATTAACTAATCAAGAACGAACCAAAAGTGTTCTTGAGCTCCTACACATGGATCTATTTGATTCACATGGAGCTAAGTCACTCAATGGTAGTCAATTTTGCTTAGTCATAATTGACGACTATTCTAGATTTACTTGGGTTAGGTTTATCAAACATAAAAATGATACCCTAGACCAACTAATCAATCTTTGTAGGTTAATCAAAATCAAAAGAACCTTAAGATTAAAAGACTTAGAAGCGATCATGGTGGTGAATTCGAAAACCACAGTTTACAGATTGTAACCTAAACGGATACCACCATGAGTTTTCATGTCCTAGAACCCCACAACAAAATGGGTTAGTCGAACGGAAAAATAGAACCCTACAAGAAGCCGCTAGGACAATGTTAAACGAGTATAACCTACCCGATAGATTTTGGGCAGAGGCCGTTAGTACGGATTGCTATGTCCAAAATAGGATCCTTATGGTAAAGAGGCACCAAAAGACCTCGTACGAGATTTATCACGATAAAATACCGAACATCAAGTACTTTAGGGTATTTGGATGCAAGGTACATATCTTAAACACTAAGGATTACCTAGGGAAATTCAAATCCAAAACCTATACTGGAACCTTTCTAGGATACTCAACCACCAGTAGAGCTTATAGGGTATACAATCACGACACTCTTAGAGTCGAAGAAACCATTAATATAGTTTTCGACGAAGGACACGAACCCGTTCAATCCTTAACAAAACCAACTAGCAAATCAACTTATAGCGAACCCGACTCTGATATTGAACTTGAATCTCGTCCTAACCCAAGTCATCCTATCGACCAAGTGATAGATGACTCTAACCCAAGTCAAACTAGAACTCACCCAAGTCATCCTATCGACCAAGTGATAGATGACCCTAACCCGAGTCACACTAAGACTCAAACAAATCATCCTATCAATCAAGTTATAGGTGATCCAAATTTAGGGGTTCGAACTAGAGCTTCATATCGAAACCTTAGTCAAATCTGCTAATTTCCAAAATCGAACCCAAAACTATTGAACAAGCACTTCTTGATCCCGATCGGATTATTGCTATGCAAGAAGAGCTAGCTCAATTCACTAGAAATGAAGTCCGGGAATTAGTACCACCACCTAAAGAAAAATCAATTATTGGAACAAGGTGGGTATTTCAAATAAACTTGATGATAAAGGTGAAGTAGTTAGAAATAAAGCTAGGTTAGTCGCAAAAGGGTTTAGTCAAGTCAAGGTTTAGATTACGATGAGACCTACGCCTCGTAGCTGCACTAGAGTCCATCCGAATGTTGTTAGCATATGCCGCACATCGAGGTTTTAAATTGTTTCAAATGGATGTCAAGTCAGCATTTTTGAATGGATACATTAAGGAAGAAGTTTACATCACCAACCTCCGGATTCAAAATCTAGATAAACCCGACCATGTCCTTAGACTTAAGAAAGCCCTATATGGACTCAAACAAGCCCCAAGAGCTTGGTACTAAAGGCTTCGATCTATCTTAAGTCCAAAGGATTCAACCAAGGTTTAGTCGACCCAACCTTATTCGTTAAAACCGTAGGAAAAGAAATCTTTATAGCCCAAATCTATGTAGATGATATAATTTTGGAACTACCAACTCGATCCTCGCTAAACGAATTCATCTCACTTATGGAAAGTGAATTTGAAATGAATTTAGTGGGAGAGTTAAGTTTCTTCTTAGGTTTACAAATTAAACAAACTAAAGATGGAATATATTTACATCAACAAAAATATACTAAGGACTTAATAAATCGATTTGGAATGCAAGATGCTAAAATAATCAATACACCTATGGCAACTAATGTTAATATAAACGAAGATGTAGAAGGAAAACCCGCTGACCTAAAATACTATAGAGCGAATAGGAAGTCTCCTATACTTAACCGCGAGCCGACCCGACATTTTATTCATGGTAAGTATGTGCGCAAGGTTACAAACCTGCGCTAAGGAGTCTCACCTAACCCTAGTCAAGCGTATCCTTAGATATCTAAAGGGCACGCTAAACGAGGTATTTACCCTAGATCTACCGAGTTTAATCTAATCGCTACTCGACCGACTATGCCGGTAGTAAACTCGATAGAAAGAGCACGAGTGGTTGTTGTCAAATCCTCGGCTCGAGTCTAGTAAGTTGGTGCAAGAGGGAAGCAAAGATTATGCTGCCTTATCTACCACCGGCGAATACGCTGCGATGGGTGAGTGTGTCTCACCTCGTGGATGAAGCACACTCTCCAAGACTTTAGCTTAATCTTTAACAACATTAAAACCTACATAGATAACATTAGTTCAATTAACTTAACTAAAAATCCAATATGTCATTCTAGGACAAAACATATAGAAGTTAAACACCACTTCATTAGGAAACATGTAACTAATGGAACTATACAACTAGAGTATGTTGAGTCCAAATCAAACCTAGCGGACATCTTCACCAAACCACTACCCGCCGAATTTAGTTTATTAAGACGAAAGTTAGGTATGTGCGTAATAGAGTAGGATTTAAATTTTTCTATATATGTACTCTACTTTTGCTTCTTTTTATGAAATTAGCCTAAGTCTTACCTTAGAAATCATATACCTATAGATTTAAGGAGCCAACACATCTCACAACACATAGGACTAATGTGTTTGTGTACTTAGCCACGTAGACGGGCGTGAGATGTTAGGACCTTACTCACAGTTCGGATGTAGATTGGTCATCGACATGAACCATGGAGTATAATTATTTAAAATTAATCAACTCCTTCAAGACTTATTGATCATTCTATATCAATCAAGTCCAACCGGAGTTGTACATTTTAGATGAACATATTTTCAAGCTTATTATTATTTTTAAAAAAAATATATATATTTATATTGGGAACTTGCTTGGACTTACAAACCCTAAAATATATTTACAAACTTTTTGAGTTAAGGCAAAAGGGGGAGAAAGTCACAAAAGTAAGGAAGAAAGTAAACAAAATTATTACCTTTTATATTAAGTAATTCCGTTTACTTAAGCAACTATTAAGGGGGAGTAAATATTATTTTTCAAGAACTCACCTTCGGTCAAGGGGGAGGTTACCTCAAAGGGGAGAACTTGAAACAATAATTTTGCTCATTCATATTTAATCATTATGCTAGCTCATTCATATTTAATCTTTATGCTAGCTCATTCATATTTAATCTTTATGCTAGCTCATTCATGCTTAATCATTATGCTAGCTTACTGTTATGCTTAATTTTTCCTTAACTTTTGTGTCGGTTTGCCATGAATCAAAAAGGGAGAGATTGTTGGTGCAGTGGGCACCAAAGTCGAACCGGTATTTTGATTATGGCAAAAGGCTCAATAGTTAAGGGTATATTTGTTATCTTACGAGCTCAATTAAGTGTGCAGAAATGCTAAAGTTGAGCGGAAGGTCTGCGACACCCGGTGGGAACCGAGGTGGTCGGGCAACGCCAGAGGGACTTCGGAGGAAGCCGAGGTACTCGGGTGAAGACCGGAAGCGAGGCTACAAGGTAAGCTCGTGTGAAAGCGAAGCAAGGTCGTTAAGCGTAGATCCGACCCAATACCTCCAATGGAAGGTCTAGGTCGAGATCAGATGGTTAGAACCATCGTACTTTATATTTTAAGCTAACTTGTACTGCAGTCCAAAACCCTTTGACTACAGTCAACTGCTAGTCAAGTTCCAGCCTCGAGAAGAGCTCGAATTTCAAGGGGGTGAATTTGGACTTGACTCGTGTTTTGGTACAAAGGGTGATGTGGCATCAAGGTGGACATCCAAACCATCACCAAGCTTCCTTGTGGTGGACGCCCAAAATAAGGTGAGTTGGCACAAGATGGTTGGCTCCCATGATGTGGCACAAGTTGAATGTGTTGGGAGTATGGGGAATACAATCAAAGTCCCACATTGGTAAGACATGGAAAAGATCATGTGCTTATAAGAAAAAAGATATCTCCATTGGCAAGAGGCCTTTTGGGTATAGCCCAAAAATAAAACCATGAGGGCTTAGGCCCAAAGTGGACAATATCATACCATTGTGGAGATATGTGGATCTCATAAGCACTAACAATTGGTATCAGAGCCATGGTCCATGTCAAGCCATGAACCTCGAACGAAGGAAGTTGAGCTCCCACGTCCGGATCAAGAGAACCAGACATCAGGAAGGAAGTCTAGTTGGGTCGGGGGGACCGAACAACTGGCAGGAAGTCCTGGTGGGTTGAAGATCGGACATCAAGCAGAGAAAATCCTTCGAGGAGGGATAGGCTTGAGGGGGGGCCCAATGTGGTCCTTCGTTTGAGGGGGGGATTGTTGGGAGTATGGGGAATACAATCAAAGTCCCACATTGGTAAGACATGGAAAAGATCATGTGCTTATAAGAAAAAAGATATCTCCATTGGCAAGAGGCCTTTTGGGTATAGCCCAAAAATAAAACCATGAGGGCTTAGGCCCAAAGTGGACAATATCATACCATTGTGGAGATATGTGGATCTCATAAGCACTAACAGAATGGCTCCAACAAGTTGGCGCCCAAGGAGGTTGGAGGTGGCACAAGGTGGTTGGATGAAACACCTCATCCTTGAGTTGGCGCACAAGAAGGTTGGAGGTGGCACAAGGTGGTTGGATGAAACACCTCATCCTCAAGTTGGCGCCCAAGGAGGTTGGAGGTGGCACAAGTTGGTTGGATGAAACACCTCATCCTTGAGTTGGCGCACAAGAAGGTTGGAGGTGGCACAAGGTGGTTGGATGAAACACCTCATCCTTGAGTTGGGATAAGAACCTCACCTTGGACACTACCTATGTCTAAATTCATAGATCAATATCATGCCATTGTGGGGATATGTGGAGCTTATAAGCACTAACAATTGGTATCAGAGCCATGGTCCATGTCAAGCCATGAACCTCGAACGAAGGAAGTTGAGCTCCCACGTCCGGATCAAGAGAACCAGACATCAGGAAGGAAGTCTAGTTGGGTCGGGGGGACCGAACAACTGGCAGGAAGTCCTGGTGGGTTGAAGATCGGACATCAAGCAGAGAAAATCCTTCGAGGAGGGATAGGCTTGAGGGGGGCCCAATGTGGTCCTTCGTTTGAGGGGGGGATTGTTGGGAGTATGGGGAATACAATCAAAGTCCCACATTGGTAAGACATGGAAAAGATCATGTGCTTATAAGAAAAAAGATATCTCCATTGGTATGAGGCCTTTTGGGTAAAGCCCAAAAATAAAACCATGAGGGCTTAGACCCAAAGTGGACAATATCATGCCATTGTGGAGATATGTGGAGCTTATAAGCACTAACACAAGCCACCCCCGAAGGAAGAAGAAGATGAGTCTGATTCAGAGGTCGACCCGGAAATGGAGGTCGAACTAGTCAACCTAGTTTGGAGGATAGTCAAGGGCTCAAAGCGAACCGTCACTCGACCCAATGAAGGTAAGCCTAAAAGTTCTAATATTAGGTGTTACAAATGTAACAGGTTTGGACACATCAAGTCCGAATGCCCAAAGCTAAAGAGCAAAGCACCAAAACACAAAAAGGCACTCAACACTACATGGGAAGAAGCGTCCGAGGAAGAAGACGATAATCGTGTCCTCATGGCTAAACCGGTTGAATCGGAGATGGAGTCAGAATTGGAACATGAATCTGAAACCAAAGACGAGTCGGACTACGAAGCGCTATTGAAGACAAGCCACGGATACGCATCTGGTTCAAAAGATACACTCAAGGTAAGTCGATCCCTTATTAGTATGCTTTATAGTGCAATTAAGTTCTTAACTAGGAAATTAGCTAAGTTCGAGTCCAAGGTCGAGACCCTGGTTGAGGAAGTTAAACTTCTCAAACACGAGGTCTCCCTAACCTCTTTGACTAGTCGAGTTCAAGAGGAGGACTCAAATCGGGTAGAAAAGCTCGAAGTTGAGAATTCACTCTTGAAGAGTCAAGTCGAAGATCTTAGGAATACATTGGAAAGGTTTACTTTGGGATCCAAAGGACTTGACCCCCTACTTGGATCGCAAAGGGCCGTGTACAATAAGGCCGGACTAGGGTTTAGCTCAAATATGACCAACAAGTCATATATGTCGATTGTAAGTCGACATAAAAAACGTGTCCAAGCATGGGTCCCTAAGACCACCTTGATTTCAAACTTACGATCAAACCAATACTGTGTTCCCAAGGACCAAATCCACTATGTGGAGAGACCGAACTGATTCAATGGTCCAGGGGGAGCCAGTACAAAACTTGTTTGTATTTTAACTTAGAAATTGCATGCTTAGGTTCTTTAATTAGTTTGATATTTATTTTTAGAATGGTTAGATAAGACTATAACTCGTCAATACTTGATAACATAGTACTAGGATGTGGCGAGATGATAGTACGCTAGGAAAGCATAGTCTTGTGTATTCGGGCTAGATAAGGCGTATCTAGTTCAGTGCACTTGACCGAGTGGAACTAGCTGAAGCTACCTCACCATATCTTGAAAGTGGTCTTAGGTGTGTCAAGTCTCTATTTTCTTGAAAATGGCTTTGTCTAAGGAAGTGGTCGTTGTTCTGATCAAAGAAAGCCTCTGTGCCTCGCCATGACCTGGAAGCCATGATCTTGAAAAGGTGACTTGATGAGCCTAAGGTCAAATCTGAATCTAATGCAAGGTTGACAAGTATTCAAATCATTAAATTTAAATCAAGTAAAATTGGAAGTCATCTCACAAGAACATATAGGGTTAACATGTTTGATCATGTAGCCATGGGTGAGATGATTTAGGTTAATAATCTTCAACCAATCTTTAATAAATCCAATATTCGATCCAACTACCTTGCATGTAGGATCAATGGATGTTGGACAATGTTTGCTCCCAACACCTGACTGGGGATCAACTCAAGTTTTTGAAGCTTCGATTCAAATGAAAAGGATCGGTAGCCTTCGGAAACAACGGCAAGCTCAAAATCATCGGATCAGGTGATATTGAGCTCAACTCTAACTTTATTATTCAAAATGTCTTATTGGTAGAAAATTTTCAATATAATTTACTTAGTGTAAGCCAATTGTGTGATAATAACTATAAGGTCATATTTCTAGAAAATGAATGCGTAATTAATACAAATGAAACTTCTAAAACAATCCTTAAGGGAACCAGAAATAATAATATTTACACTATTAATTTAACTAACTCCTCAACCAAGTGTCTTATGACACAACAAGAAGAATCATAGTTGTGGCACCGACGACTCGGTCACTCACACCCAAGACTCATCCACAAGATGAGTCAGAGTGACTTTGTAAGAGGTTTGCCTAACCTCAATAACTTGAATAATAAAATATGTAATGCTTGTCAACAAGGTAAACAATCTAGGACACAACATCAACTAACTAATCAAGAATGAACCAAAAGTGTTCTTGAGCTCCTACACATGGATCTATTTGATTCACACGGAGCTAAGTCACTTAATGGGAGTAAATTTTGCTTAGTCATAATTGATGACTATTCTAGATTTACTTGGGTTAGGTTCATCAAACACAAGAGTGATACCCTAGATCAATTAATCAATCTATTTAAACTAATAGAAAATTAACAAAACCTTAAAATCAAAAGACTTACGACTGATCATGGTGGTGAATTCGAGAACCACAGGTTTACAGAATTCTGTAGCCTAAATGGATACTACCATGAGTTCTCTTTCCCTAGAACCCCACAACAGGATGACCTAGTAGAACGTAAAAATAGAACCCTATAAGAAGCCGCTAGGACAATGTAAACGAGTATAACCTACCCGATAGGTTTTGGGCGGAAGCCGTAAGTATGACATGCTATGTCCAAAATAGGATCGTTATAGTAAAGAGACACCTTAAGACCTCATACGAGATTTATCACGATAAAATACCTAACATCAAGTACTTTAGGGTATTTGGGTGTAAGGTACATATCCTAAACACTAAGGATTACCTAGGGAAATTTACATCCAAAACCTCAACCAGAATCTTTCTAGGATACTCGACTACAAGTAGATCTTATAGAGTATATAACCATGACACCCTTAGAATCAAGGAGACTATCAATGTAGTGTTTGATGAAGGACACGAACCCCGTTTCAGTTACGTATTGCTAAATTTAATTAGAAGTATTCATACCAGAATACGATCCGAAGATCAAGTCTATTATTAATCCTAACTTAAGTCAACCAAGTCATTCTATCAACCAAGTGGTAGATGACTCTAACCAAACTAGGACTCAAACGAGTCATCCTATTGACCAAGTGGTAGATGACCCAAACCCAAACCAAACTAGGACTCAAATGAATCATCCTATCGACCAAGTGATAGGTGATCCAAGCCTAGGAGTTCGAACTAGAGCCTCATACAGAAACCTTAGTCAAATCTCCTTGATTTCCAAAATTGAACCCAAAACTATTGACCAAGCTCTTCTTGATCCCGATTGGATTATTGCAATGCAAGAAGAGCTGGCTCAATTCACTAGGAACGAAGTATGGGAATTAGTACTGTTGGTGCAGTGGGCACCAAAGTCGAACCGGTATTTTGATTATGGCAAAAGGCTCAATAGTTAAGGGTATATTTGTTATCTTACGAGCTCAATTAAGTGTGCAGAAATGCTAAAGTTGAGCGGAAGGTCTGCGACACCCGGTGGGAACCGAGGTGGTCGGGCAACGCCAGAGGGACTTCGGAGGAAGCCGAGGTACTCGGGTGAAGACCGGAAGCGAGGCTACAAGGTAAGCTCGTGTGAAAGCGAAGCAAGGTCGTTAAGCGTAGATCCGACCCAATACCTCCAATGGAAGGTCTAGGTCGAGATCAGATGGTTAGAACCATCGTACTTTATATTTTAAGCTAACTTGTACTGCAGTCCAAAACCCTTTGACTACAGTCAACTGCTAGTCAAGTTCCAGCCTCGAGAAGAGCTCGAATTTCAAGGGGGTGAATTTGGACTTGACTCGTGTTTTGGTACAAAGGGTGATGTGGCATCAAGGTGGACATCCAAACCATCACCAAGCTTCCTTGTGGTGGACGCCCAAAATAAGGTGAGTTGGCACAAGATGGTTGGCTCCCATGATGTGGCACAAGTTGAATGGCTCCAACAAGTTGGCGCCCAAGGAGGTTGGAGGTGGCACAAGGTGGTTGGATGAAACACCTCATCCTTGAGTTGGCGCACAAGAAGGTTGGAGGTGGCACAAGGTGGTTGGATGAAACACCTCATCCTCAAGTTGGCGCCCAAGGAGGTTGGAGGTGGCACAAGGTGGTTGGATGAAACACCTCATCCTTGAGTTGGCGCACAAGAAGGTTGGAGGTGGCACAAGGTGGTTGGATGAAACACCTCATCCTTGAGTTGGGATAAGAACCTCACCTTGGACACTACCTATGTCTAAATTCATAGATCAATATCCATAAATAGACATGTTCACTCCAAGCAAAGATAAGAAATTAAGAGCTCTCAACACGCCGTCGTAACGCCGCTACTACTACTCACATTTGCTACGACGAAGTGCCGCCGACAACGAAAGCTACATCTTCTACTTATAAGAGTTGTCGGTATATTTATTTAATTTCTACTTCTTTAAATTGTCTTTGTGCTTTAATCGTAACAAGGAAAGGGGGAGTGTCCCTTTGCCTTGATTTCTTTTTGTAATCGTTGCTCTACCTCCAACGAGGAGGAGTGGTTTTAGTGAATTGCCCTCCGTACGTGATCAAGGATCACTAGGGCCGTGGATTAGCAATCGAAAGATTGTGAACAACGTAAAAATATCTTGTCTACTTTATATTTCCGCTGTGCATTCTCTACTTGCTTTTTACTTATTGCAAAAGTTTTTAACGACACCGTATCGCTATTCACCCCCCCCCCTCTAGCGACACTTTCGATCCAACAATTGGTATCAGAGCCGGGGGCGCTAAGATTCGGTGAAAACACCAATCTAGCTTTGTTTTTATTTTTTTTAAAGATTTTTTATTTATTTATTTCTGTTTTCGTATAATTATTTCACTTGCTTATCTTCTCCTACATATAGAATTGCATTAGAGGCTTTAGGATCCGGATAAGGTTGTCCTTCGAGTTAGATCCCGAGTAAGGTTGTCCTCCGGAACTTCAACGACATTCGCATTTGATTGTTTATTTCTTTTTGCAAGTTACATTTTATATATCTTTTTTTACTTCCCGCACTACTAATCCAAGACGAAAGTCTTGGAATATTCTTTCCGTGTGTGTTTTGCAAGATTCTTTTCGTCGTTCTTCTTCTTGTTTTTAAATGGCCCATCTCGAAGGGTTTAGCACCGCCCGACCCCCGTTTTACAACGGTAATGACTTTCGTTATTGGAAGGGTCGGATGGAATGCTTTCTTAAAACCCAAATCGAGATGTGGATCGTAATCCAAACCGGTTTCACACTTCCTATTAATGAAGATGGTGAATCTTTGGGTTACGATCAATGGTCAAATTCCATGAAAAAACAAGTAGAAGCCGATGCCAAGGCAACTCAAATCTTGCAATGTGGGTTGTCCAAGGAAGAGCTCAACCGCGTCGGCCCCTTCATTAGTGCAAAGGACTTATGGACCAAGCTAGTGGAACTACACGAAGGCACCGACACGAAGGTATGTAAAAGAGATTTACTTTTAAATAAATTGTATAACTTGAAAATGCAGGAAAAGCGAGACCGCAACTCAACTACATGCTCAGATCCAAAACATCGTCAACCAACTCCATGCCATCGGACAAAAGGTCGAGAATCGCGACCTTATCGTATTCTCTTAACTCGTTTCCTAGGACCACCTTGTGGGCATCCATGGTCGATGCCTACAAGGTCTCCAAGGACCTTTCTAAAATTAGGTTAGACGAATTGTTTTGGAACTTGAATTACATGAGCAAACTAACGTGGTCCAGTAGAAGAGTATTGCGTTAGTTGCGAGTTCCAAGAAGAAGAAGCCCAAGCAAGCCTCCCAAGGAAGAAGAGATTTAGTCCGAATCGGAAGTAGACTCGAATAGAATCCGAACTAGTCAATCTAGTTCGAAGATGATCAAGAGACGAAAAACGACCAACAACTCAAGGTAAGCCTAAACCTAATTCAAATACTTCTAATTTTAGATGCTATGAGTGCAGTTCGGCCACATCAAGTCCGAGTGCCCAAAGCTAAAGAATAACGATCAAAGACCAAGAAAGCGCTAAACGCTACTTGGGAGGAGTTGTCGGAGGAAGAAGACGATATCCAAGCTCTAATGGCTGCCGATCGAGCACGACTCCGAAACCGAAGAAGAGTCCGAGTCCGAATCCGATGATGAGCTTCCATTCAAGACAAGCCACGGATCCGTATCCGGTTCAAAAGAATCATTAAGGGTAAGTCGGTCGTTACTTAATACTTTGTATGGTGCAATTAAATTTTTAAATAAGAAACTAGCTAAGTCCGAGTCCAAGGTCGAGACCCTAATTGAGGAGGTTAACCTTCTCAAACATGAGGTCTCCCTAACCTCTTCGACTACTCTTATTCAAGAGGAGGACTCAACTCAAGTTGAAAAGCTTGAAGTTGAGAACTCGCTTTTGAAAACACAAGTCGAAGACCTTAGGAACACGTTGGAAAGGTTCACTTTGGGATCCAAGGGACTTGACCTCTTACTTGGATCACAAAGGGCCGTGTACAACAAGGCCGGACTCGGGTTTAACTCAAATACAACCAATAAGTCATATATGTCTATAGTAAACCAACATAAGAAAAATGTCCAAGCATGGGTCCCTAAGACCACTTTGATTTCAACTTTAGGATCTAACATGTATTGGGTTCCCAAGGACCAAATTCACTATGTGAATAGACCCACTCGATTCAATGGTCCAGAGCCAATACAAAATGTATTTTTGTTAAGTCTTAGAAATTGCATGCTTAGCTTTTCCTTTATTTTTAGAATGGTTAGATAGGACTCATAACCAACTAAAATCCTCGAAAAGATTGAGCCTCGGGAGCCTCTTTTCAAAAATAAACCAACTAAAATCCTACGAAAGATTGAGCCTCGGGAGCCTCTTTTCAAAAATAACTAGTTAGACCAAGACGTAGTCTCAAGTAAGTCGAGTTATCAATTTCTTGAAATTAGCTTTGTCTAAGGAAGTGGTCATTGTTCCGATCAAAGAAGGCCTCAGGCCTCGCCACGACACGAAGCTAATCTCTTGAAAAGATTACTTGATGAGCTTAGACTAAATCGAATCTAACCTAATGTTGGTTAATTTAAATTCATTAAAATTAATCAAGTAAAATTGAAAGTCATCTCACAATAACACATAGGAATAACATGTTTTGATCATGTAGATATTGGTGAGATGATTTAGGTTTAAAACTTACAAACAACCCTTTAGTAATTCCAATATCCGATCCAACTACCTTATGTGTAGGATCAATGGATGTTGGACGGGTTGCTCCCGACACATGACCGGGGATCAACTCAAATTTTCGAAGTTACGATTCAAACGACAAGGATCGGTAGCCTTCGGAAATAACGGCAAGCTCAAAATCATCGGATCAGGTGATATTGAGCTCAACTCTAACTTTACAATTCAAAATGTCTTATTAGTAGAAAACTTTCAATATAATTTACTTAGTGTAAGCCAATTGTGTGATAACAATTATAAGGTCATATTTCTAGAAAATGAATGCGTAATCAAAATAAATGCAACATCTAAAATAATACTTAAAGGAACTAGGAGTAGCAACATCTACACAATAAATTTACCCAACTCCTCAACCAAGTGTCTTATGACACAGCAAGAGGAATCTTGGTTATGGCACCGAAGACTCGGACACTCGCACCCAAGACTCGTCCACAAGATGAGTCAGAGTGGCTTGGTTATAGGTTTGCCTAAACTAAACAACTTGGATAATAAAATATGTAATGCTTGTCAACAAGGTAAACAATCTAGGACACAACATCAATTAACTAATCAAGAACGAACCAAAAGTGTTCTTGAGCTCCTACACATGGATCTATTTGATTCACATGGAGCTAAGTCACTCAATGGAATTCATCTCACTTATGGAAAGTGAATTTGAAATGAATTTAGTAGGAGAGTTAAGTTTCTTCTTAGGTTTACAAATTAAACAAACTAAAGATGGAATATATTTACATCAACAAAAATATACTAAGGACTTAATAAATCGATTTGGAATGCAAGATGCTAAAATAATCAATACACCTATGGCAACTAATGTTAATATAAACGAAGATGTAGAAGGAAAACCCGTTGACCTAAAATACTATAGGAGCACAATAGGAAGTCTCCTATACTTAACCGCGAGCCGACCCGACATTTTATTCGCGGTAAGTATGTGCGCAAGGTTACAAACCTGTGCCAAGGAGTCTCACCTAACCCTAGTCAAGCGTATCCTTAGATATCTAAAGGGCACGCTAAACGTAGGTATTTGGTACCCTAGATCTACCGAGTTTAATCTAATCGGCTACTCCAACTCCGACTATGCCGGTAGTAAACTCGATAGAAAGAGCACGAGTGGTTGTTGTCAAATCCTACCGAGTCTAGTAAGTTGGTGCAAGAGGAAGCGACAGATTGCGTTGCCTTATCTACCACCGGCTTAATACGTTGCGATGGGTGAGTGTGTCTCACTCCGTGGATGAAGCACACTCTCCAAGACTTTAGCTTAATCTTTAACAACATTAAAACCTACATAGATAACATTAGTTCAATTAACTTAACTAAAAATCCAATATGTCATTCTAGGACAAAACATATAGAAGTTAAACACCACTTCATTAGGGAACATGTAACTAATGGAACTATACAACTAGAGTATGTTGAGTCCAAATCAAACCTAGCGACATCTTCACCAAACCACTACCCGGTCAATTTAGTTTATTAAGACGAAAGTTAGGTATGTGCGTAATAGAGTAGGATTTAAATTTTTCTATATATGTACTCTACTTTTGCTTCTTTTTATGAAATTAGCCTAAGTCTTACCTTAGAAATCATATACCTATAGATTTAAGGAGCCAACACATCTCACAACACATAGGACTAATGTGTTTGTGTACTTAGCCAATGAGACGGCGTGAGATGTTAGGACCTTACTCCCCGGTTCCGTATGTAGATTCAAGTGCATCGACATGAACCATGGAGTATAATTATTTAAATTAATCAACTCCTTCAAGACTTATTGATCATTCTATATCAATCAAGTCCAACCGGAGTTGTACATTTTAGATGAACATATTTTCAAGCTTATTATTATTTTTAAAAAAAAAAAAGAAAAAAAAAATATATTTATATTGGGAACTTGCTTGGACTTACAAACCCTAAAATATATTTACAAACTTTTTGAGTTAAGGCAAAAGGGGGAGAAAGTCACAAAAGTAAGGAAGAAAGTAAACAAAATTATTACCTTTTATATTAAGTAATTCCGTTTACTTAAGCAACTATTAAGGGAGTAAAATTATTTTTCAAGAACTCACCTTGGTCAAGGGAGGTTACCTCAAAGGAGAACTTGAAACAATAATTTCTCACTCATATTTAATCTTTATGCTAGCTCATTCATCTTTATGCTAGCTCATTCATATTTAATCATTATGCTAGCTCATTCATATTTAATCTTTATGCTAGCTCATTCATATTTAATCTTTATGCTAGCTCATTCATGCTTAATCATTATGCTAGCTTACTGTTATGCTTAATTTTTCCTTAACTTTTGTGTCGGTTTGCCATGAATCAAAAAGGGGGAGATTGTTGGTGCAAAGGCACCAAAGTCGAACCGTATTTTGATTATGGCAAAAGGCTCAATAGTTAAGGGTATATTTGTTATCTTACGAGCTCAATTAAGTGTGCAGAAATGCTAAAGTTGAGCGGAAGGTCTGCGACACCCGGTGGGAACCGAGGTGGTCGGGCAACGCCAGAGGGACTTCGGAGGAAGCCGAGGTACTCGGGTGAAGACCGGAAGCGAGGCTACAAGGTAAGCTCGTGTGAAAGCGAAGCAAGGTCGTTAAGCGTAGATCCGACCCAATACCTCCAATGGAAGGTCTAGGTCGAGATCAGATGGTTAGAACCATCGCACTTTATATTTTAATGTATCCAAAACCCTTTGACTACGATCAACCGCTAGTCAAGTTCCAGCCTCGAGAAGAGCTCGAATTTCAAGGGGGTGAATTTGGACTTGACTCGTGTTTTGGTACAAAGGGTGATGTGGCATCAAGGTGGACATCCAAACCATCACCAAGCTTCCTTGTGGTGGACGCCCTAAATAAGGTGAGTTGGCACAAGATGGTTGGCTCCACTGATGTGGCACAAGTTGAATGGCTCCAACAAGTTGGCGCCCAAGGAGGTTGGAGGTGGCACAAGGTGGTTGGATGAAACACCTCATCCTTGAGTTGGCGCACAAGAAGGTTGGAGGTGGCACAAGGTGGTTGGATGAAACACCTCATCCTCAAGTTGGCGCCCAAGGAGGTTGGAGGTGGCACAAGGTGGTTGGATGAAACACCTCATCCTTGAGTTGGCGCACAAGAAGGTTGGAGGTGGCACAAGGTGGTTGGATGAAACACCTCATCCTTGAGTTGGGATAAGAACCTCACCTTGGACACTACCTATGTCTAAATTCATAGATCAATATCCATAAATAGACATGTTCACTCCAAGCAAAGATAAGAAATTAAGAGCTCTCAACACGCCGTCGTAACGCCGCTACTACTACTCACATTTGCTACGACGAAGTGCCGCCGACAACGAAAGCTACATCTTCTACTTATAAGAGTTGTCGGTATATTTATTTAAGTTCTACTTCTTTAAATTGTCTTTGTGCTTTAATCGTAACAAGGAAAGGGGGAGTGTCCCTTTGCCTTGATTTCTTTTTGTAATCGTTGCTCCTACCTCCAACGAGGAGGAGTGGTTTTAGTGAATTGCCCTCCGTACGTGATCAAGGATCACTAGGGCCGTGGATTAGCAATCGAAAGATTGTGAACCACGTAAAAATATCTTGTCTACTTTATATTTCCGCTGTGCATTCTCTACTTGCTTTTTACTTATTGCAAAAGTTTTTAACGACACCGTATCGCTATTCACCCCCCCCTCTAGCGACACTTTCGATCCAACAAGTACCACCACCTAAAAATAAAACAATCGTTGGAACAAGGTGGGTGTTTAGAAATAAACTTGATGATAAAGGTGAAGTAGTTAGAAATAAAGCTAGACTAGTCACTAAAGGCTTTAGTTAAGTCGAAGGTTTAGATTACGACGAGACCTATGCCCCAGTAGCTAGACTAGAGTCCATTCGAATGTTATTAGCATATGCTACACATCGAGGATTTAAGTTGTTTCAAATGGATGTAAAGTCAGTATTCTTGAATGGATACATTAAAGAAGAGGTTTATGTTAGTCAACCCCTCGGTTTCGAAAGTCTAGATAAAATTGACCATGTTCGTAGGTTAAAGAAAGCTCTCTATGGACTTAAACAAACTCCTCGAGCTTGGTACGAGAGGCTTTCGGTTTATCTTAAGTCCAAAGGATTTAACCAAGGTGTAGTTGATCCAACCCTTTTCGTAAAAATCGTAGGTAAAGACATATTCATAGCCCAAATCTACGTAGATGATATTATTTTCGGAACCACCAACTCGATCCTACTGAATGAATTTATTTCACTTATGGAAAGTGAATTTGAAATGAATTTAGTAGGCGAG
This sequence comes from Wurfbainia villosa, assembly GCA_025175895.1. NCBI lineage: Eukaryota > Viridiplantae > Streptophyta > Magnoliopsida > Zingiberales > Zingiberaceae > Wurfbainia > Wurfbainia villosa. Next base: position 25,008,127 of record CM046000.1, on the reverse strand, counting down.
TTAAGCTTCTTCTTAGGTCTACAAATTAAAAAAACTAAAGATGGAATATACCTACATCAATGCAAATATACTAGGGAATTAATTAAATGCTTTGGAATGCAAGACGCTAAAATTATTAATACCCCAATGGCAACTAATGTGAATATAGAAGAAGATGTAATCGGAAATTCAATTGATTTAAAATACTATAGGAGCATAATAGGGAGTCTCCTTTACTTAACTGCGAGCTGACCTGATATTCTATTTGCAGTAAGTATGTGCGCAAGATTCCAAACCTGTGCCAAGGAGTCTCACCTAACTCTAGTCAAGCGTATCCTTAGATATCTAAAGGGTACACTTAATGTCGGTATTTGGTACCCTAGATCTACCGAGTTTGAACTAATAAGCTACTCCGATTCGGACTATGCCGATAGTAAGCTCGATAGAAAGAGTACGAGTGGTTGTTGTCAACTTCTCGGCTCGAGTCTAGTGAGTTGGTGCAGTAGGAAGCAACACTGTGTTGCCTTATCTACCACCAAAGCCGAATACATCGTGATGGGTGAGTGTGTTATTCAGCTTCTTTGGATGAAGCACACTCTCCGAGACTTTAAGTTAGATTTTACAAACACTAAACTCCACGTAGATAACATTAGCTCAATTAAACTAAGTAGGAATCCAATATGTCATTCTAGGACCAAACATATAGAGGTCAAACATCATTTCATTCGAGAACATGTGGCCAACGGAGTCATACAACTCGAATACGTTGAATCGAAGTCCAACTTGGCAGACCTATTTACTAAACCCCTACCCGAAACCGAATTAAGTCTTTTAAGATGAAAATTGGGCATGTGCGTAGTAGAATAGGAACTTCCAAATTATATTTTCTTACTACTATTTCTTACTTTTCATTTTTATGGAACTAGCATAGGACAAACCTTAGATATCATGCACCTATAGATTTAAGGAGCCAATACATCTCACAATACATAGGACTAATGTGTTTGTGTACTTAGCCACGTAGATGGGCGTGAGATGTTACGACCTTACTCTTGGTTCTAGATGTAGAGCTAGTGCATCGCCATGAACCACGGAGTATAGTCATACATATTAACCGACTCTGACCAGGACTGGTTGATCTTTCATATCAATCAAGTCAAATATGAGTCGAACATTTTATAGATGAGCTTATTTTCAGTATATTATTTTCAAAATAATATGGATCATGCTTGGACTTTAAATTTACTACATATATTCATTTTTCACACACCCCCACTCTTTTCAATATATGGCAAAAGGGGGAGAAAAAGGCCAAAGTTAAGGGATCAAATTTTTTTGATAACTTAACTTACTTAATATTTATTCACATGGCCAAAAGTTAAGTAAATGTTTACTTTTACTTAACTTGTTTGAGTTAACAAAAAAGGAAATAAAGGCCAAGTTAAGAGAATTCTTAACTTAAACTTATTTTTAATACTATGGCCAAACGTTAAGAAAAGGGGAGAAAGGGCCAAGTTAAGAAGTCCTCTTAACTTAAACATTTTACTAAGGCCAACTTTAAGTAATGTTAATTATTTAAACTCTTCCTAAATAGCAACCATCAAGGGGGAGGATTAAGGACTTCTTTCAAGACTCACCCTCGGTCAAGGGGGAGGTTTCCTCAAGGGGGAGTACTTGAAGAAAATTCTTATTACTCCTACTTAATCTTTATTATTTGTGTATTTATGCACATTATTATTCTTCATGCATGTTGTTTTCTTAACTTTGTATGTGGGTTTGCCATAGATCAAAAAGGGAGAGATTGTTGGTGTAGTAAGCACCTAAGTCAAACCTGAGTTTTGATTATAGCAAACGATACAAAGTTAAGCTCATATTGTTATCTCACGAGCTAAATCAAGTGTGCAGAAAAGTGCCAACGCTGGAGCTGAAGGCTAGTGACACCCAGAGGAAGCCGCGGTGGTCGGGCGACACTCGAGTGATTTCGGAGGAAGCCAAAGGAATCAAGTGGAAGGCCGGAAGCGAAAGCGACACAGTAAGTATCGAGGTAAAGCTCGTGTGTGTGAGAGTAAGAGAGGTCGTATCCTCCTTGCGGGGATGATCTTAAGCGTGGATCCGACCAAAGACATCCTATAGATGGTCTAGGTCGAGATTGGACGGTCAGCGGCCATCGAAATAATATTTTTCTTAAGCTAACTTTGCCCTACATCTAGCATCACCAATCGCCACTTGGAGGACTCGATCGCCGCCCATCGCTTGATCGTCAGCCAACATTCGACGATGTCGCCATCACGATCATTGATGGCCATCAGTCGACTGATGGTCAAGGATCAACTTCGAGGAGTCAAGGCTTATCACCTCATTTCAACGGTGGTGGTGCTCAATTCTTATTGGTTGAAGTTCCTCTCGAGAAGGGGCTCAAAGGCTATAAAAGGAGGGCCTCTCCTAGGGTTTTCTCATCAATTCTAAGTGCTCAAAAGTCTCTACAATGCTACGACTCTCTGACGACTCTACAATGATGAAGTTCTGTCGAAACACCAACAACCCTAGCTTAATTTCTATTTCCTAGTTTTTGGTATAATCTTACTTTGTCGTCTCTTTAATATTGCAATTCTTTTTGTTAATCGAGGTTTTCTATCGTTGCATTTTACCTTAATAGAAGAGAGGGTTTGTCTCTCTATCTTTTGCTTTCAAAGGTTTTTGTAATCTTCAAACTTCTACCTCCAACGAGGAGGAGTGTTTTAGTTAATTTCCCTCCGTACACGGTCTAGGACCGTTAGGGCCTTGGAGTAGTAGCCGAAGGCTATGAACCAAGTAAAAAATATACTTGTCTCTTTTAGTTTTCGTTTATCTTTCTGCTGTGTTTAATTGTCTACCGAACGAATTCGAAGGAAAAGTTTTTATCGCTATTCACTCCCCCTCTAGCGATCCGCTCGATCCAACAATTATTGCTTTATTTCTATTTCCACTGCGTGCTAACGAGATTTGTAGACAAACACGAACGATTTCCATCAACATATGAATCGACGCTATTCACCTCCCCTCTAGTGGTCAATATTTCCTCTACAATTGGTATCAGAGCCCGGGGCTCTTCTACGGACTAACCGCTGGGAGCAAAAGACGCTAGAGGGAAGATGGAATTCCAAGACAAGCTTGGATGGGACATCAACACTCCACCACCATACGACCGAGAAGATTTTCCGGTATGGAGAGCAAGAATGGAGACATTCTTGATGATGGACATAGAGGATTGGTTCATCCTCGTAGAAGGCTTTGAACCTACGAGGGATAAGAAGGGAGAGGTACTAAAATTGAAGAAGTGGACCTAAGAGTAACGCTAAAAGTTCAAGACCGAAGTTAAAGTAACAAAACTTTTGGAAAATTTAATCCCAAATGATGTTTTGTGTAAGCTAGGAGATTACATGGATGCCAAAGAGCCATGAAGCAAATTGGCAAGATTCCATGAGGAACCTCACTCAAGCCAAGAAGAAAAGGAAGAGGAGGAAGAGAGCTCATCCTCACAAGCAAGTGAGGATTCGGAAGTTGAGGAGGAGTCAAATTCCGGGTCAGTGGAAGAGGAAGAGGAAGAATTGGAGGAGGTCTCCACCTCTAGGATTGAGGGGGAGGAGATTAGAGTATCCTCAACACCGAAGCAACAAGAAGAACCATCTACATCCGATCGAGAGGAAGAGCAAGCTCAAGAGAACCTCATCACCACCCTAGGTAACTCAAGCAATTTGGTTTTAAACAAAAATCATATAATTTGCTTTGAGTGTAGGGAATCTGGGCACTACAAGAGTAAGTGCCCAAAAAGAGTCAAGAAGGCTCCACCTGTACCAAAGGTCAAGGAGACCAGTGCCTTAACGCAAAAGGGCAAGGAGCAAGTGATTTGCTTCAAATGCCAGCTACCGGGGCATTATAGAAGTCAATGCCCTAGGGGGAGCAAAAAGACCCAAACTGGAGCATCACATGTAGGGGGAGCTAAGGCTAACCCTAAGGTATATTTTAGTAATGCTCCTTCTAATTTAAATGTCAAAAAACATGCTAGGAATTTTAAATCTCTTGCAATTTATCATGAAAAGCATGCTAGAAATAACAAATATTTTTGTTTAGAAGCTAAAAATGTTCACTTTTCAAATAAGGAGAAATTTTGGACTAATGTCCCTAAAAATATCTTACCTAAAAACAAACCTAGATCAAATAATTCTACACCAATTCTACCTAGGGAGACAATTAGAAAGGTACAAGAGCACCTAGGTTTTAACCCCAAATGGACTAGGCATATGCCTAGGAAGAACCATGCCCAAGGACTAAATCAAAATTCTAAAATTGGACAATTAGAGGTTGAAAATCAAGCCTTGAGGTCAAGGCTTGAAAAACTTGAAAAGACCCTTAAGATTATGCAAAACTAAATAAATGGGTCAAATGATCAAAGTCAAGGGTCTAAGTCCAAGAGTCAAGGCCTAGGGCATAGGAGACAAGAGTCAACTAAGGGCAAGAAAGGTTTGGGTCACAAACCTAAGCCTAAGGTGGCTTATCATAGTGTTCCATTTGATTATGAAACACAAACTAGGTCTAGGAAGACCAAGGTCAATAGGGAAGTCATCCCTAGAGTTGACCATGGTGTGTGCCTAGTGGCTAGGGTTTCGAAGAAACCTAGGGTGGCCACTAAGAAGGTTGCAAGGGGAGTTACCCCTAGAGTCAACCTAGGCAAGACCACAATGACCAAGGCTAACAAGCCTAGAAGGGTCATTAGGAAGGTATCTAGGGAGGTTATCCCTAAGGAATACCTAGTAAACCCTAGGAGCTCAAATAGGTTTTGGGTTCCTAAGAGCGTGATTGATTCACGCTAGATGGGTTTAGGATGTGCCAACCTCGATTGGATGGGTAGTTAACTCAACCATGGTAAAGGTGGCACTTTAAGTCATTTTCAAGGTTATGGTTACGTTGGAAATAAGTTTGATCTTTGATCCTAAAAGATTTTAGGATGTGCCAATACATTGTTGGGATTATGAAAAATCAATTAAATTGACACAATTTAGGTCTAGAGGCCATTGTGTGCCATTTTGGATTTTTGGCACTCTTGGGAGAAAAGTAGCAATGTGGCAAAATGCAATTAATAATAACAAATGTCACTTAATACTAAAATTTAGGTATTATTATACCTATACATTTTATATGCCATTCTTTGTTTGCCATATAATATGTCATGACATCATATCTATTTTTAACTATTTAATATGTCATGATCATGCTTTTAGGATTAGGTTTAATGTCATGTGTTTTTAGATTCCATCTTATTCCATGACATCATGATTATGAGCATGTGTTTATTTATACCATCATTAATGCCATAATCATTCATGCATCTAAATTGATTAAAATTGAATTAAGGACTTTGGCATGACTTGAAGTCCCATTTATAAGGGAATCAAGTAGGGTTGCCTTAGAAAAATGCATGAAACCCTAGATTAGGAGAATAAAAACCACATCTCACATCACATTGACATGTATGTGTATTTTATACACCCTAGATACATGTGAGATGCTAGGATATGAGTTAAGTTCAAGGTGCATAGTTTTTGCATCTAGATGAACTAAAACTCATCTTTAACTAAAGGTGGATCATTGGGAAAGCTTTTGTACAAGTCATGTACATTGAGCCCAAGGAACATGATCCAATATAGGTTTTCAAAAACATTTTAAAATTATTTTAGAAAACCTTGGTGAAGTCTATCTTTTGATAGCAATCACCATTGATGAAGTTGATACAAAGTAGGGCCTAAACATCGAAAATTTCAATGGTTTTGAACTTTGTGTCAATTTCACTATTTTTGGGTAAAATAATTTTCAAATATTTTTCACCCATTGTATTGGTCATAAGTAGTATACATATGAATTTTCATGATTTTTCAAATTACGTATAATTATTTATGAATTTTCAAAATCCATTTCTGATAATTGAAATTCAGAAATTTCAGTTATCAGTCGACTGCCCTTGGTGGCAGTCAACTGATGAGAGTGGCAGTCGACTGATCTCTGATAGAGATGACTGCCAGGCTGATTTCGAGAAAAACAAGGATGTTTAGCCTGTGTTCAGCTATGGGAAAGGTCCCTAACCAATCCTAACCCTAGGATATGCTTTGGGAAGCATTATAAAAGATGAAAATCCATTGGATATGGATTAGGAAAGGTGTTAGGGTTATGTATCAATTTAAGGTGTTGAAAAGTTCAATGTTGAATTTCCAACCTTATTTTTGATGGTTTAGAGTTCCTATTGGCTTAGGGACTTCCCAAGGACATTGTTGGTGCAATGGTCAAGGGGGAGCAAGCCTTTAGGGGGAGGTATCCATCATGGGATGATGGATGGTATTTTTCCTCATGAGGGGGAAAATGGGATTTTGAGATACCCAATTTGGAAATTGGGAGAGTGTATAGGATTGCCTCTCTTGAGTGATATGAGACTTATCACTAGGAAGATGGTAGACATCCTAGGTATTTTTGGACCAAGGGGGAGATTGTAAGATCTCATTGAGACATGAGACATTGACCTCCTTGGAGAGAACCTTTTTGATGTATGTCAAAAAGGGGGAGAAGGTAAAATTACCAATTTGGGATAATTGGTAAGGGAATTTGAGTTAGTGTTCTAACTCAAAGGTATGTGTTTTTGTCAAACATCAAAAAGGTAGAGATTGTTGGTGCAATCAGCCCAGGTCACGATTGACCGGACTCGAGATTGACTCGAGTGATGTTTTGATGTATCACATCGATGTTTGACATTGATGTTTGACATTGATGTCTGATATTGTTTTGGGGAGATTGTTAGCACAATCGACCCGGGTCATGATTAACCGGACTCAATTTTGACTCGAGGGGGATTTTGATGGTTGACTGGAGTTGACCATGTCATGGAAAGTCCAAGCATGGGTCTTGGCAAGGAAAAATCCAACATGGGTTGGCAAGGAAAAGTCCAACATGGGTTGGCAAGGAAAAGTCCAAGCATGGGTCTTGGCATGGAAAGTCCAACATGGGTTGGCAAGGGAAAGTCCAAGCTTGAGTCCTGACATTTGAGAAGTCCAAGGGGTTTTATATTTGCAGCGTAAAGTCCAAGCGGGAGTCTTGACAGCATAAGTCCAATGGTTGGCAACGTAAAGTCCAAGCGGAGTCTTGGCAGGGTAAGTCCAATGTGCCTTGGTGGTGTAGACACCATTAGCATGACATAGACGATAGACGCACCTGAAGGCTATCGCAATGGATGAACAAGTCATGGATGACTTGGAGGGATCCGAGAAGCGTGAGGCTAACGGAGGTGGCTTGAAGGCTTAGGTCTAGGCTAAGGGTGGTCTAGCAAGTATGGGGGAATCATACTTGGGTCAAAACCTCATGTTTGAGGTGTGTCATTCGACTGGTGTCATATGGTAGTCGACTGATGTAAGTCAACTAGGGTTTGACTGCGGGAAGTGTCCCAGTAGTCGACTGCCAGAGGTGGGCAGTCGATTGATCGTGTGATCAGTCGACTAGTGCTCGAGAATTTTGGCACAGAATGGAGTCGAGACTCGACTGTGGGGTTAGCAGTTGAGTGAAGGCTCCATCAGTCGACTGATGTCCTTTTTATTGGATTTTTCCAGTGTGGATTACACCGTTGTCTCACAGCAACAGTGTCATCAGTCGACAGATGGTCCCGATCAGTCGACTGATCGACAATTTCTAGCACAGGCAACAGCTTTAAAGGAAGCTCGTGGAGGAGGAAATCAATAAGGTTCTTTGAGGTGTTTTGGGGTGAATTACTGCTACAATTCAAGGTCTCCAAGTGCTACTCAATCAACCTAGCAAGAAAGCATTCAAAAGAGTTTTGTGTAAAGTTTTCTTTGCATCTCTTATTGTATTTCATATTGTATTTGCTTGTTGTATTTAGTTTATTATTGTAAACTATTGTATGAAGCTTCTCCACCTCCAACTTGTGTCGAGAAGGAGTGTTTTATTAGTGGTGTGTGATTGGCATCGCTAGGGCTCATTTGAGCCCAATCTATGGAGTAGGAACCGTTTGGTTCCGAACCACGTTACATAGTTGTGTTTGCGTGTTTGTCTATTTTGTTATTCCTTTATTTCTATTTCAGCTTCACGCTAACGAGATTTGTAGACAAACACGAATGATTTCCATCAACATACGAATCGACGCTATTCACCTCCCCTCTAGCGGTCAACATTTCCTCTACAACCTCCTCCACGAGCTCCCTTTAAAGCTTCTCCTTAGACTGGATTCCGCCTAGTAGTCGACTGATCAGGACCATCAGTCGACTGCTCCTATAGCCATTGTCTCACAACGGTGTGAGCCACGTTAGATAAGTTCCAACGGATAGACCATCAGTCGATTGATCATGCCCATTAGTTGACTGATTGAGCCTTCACTCGACTACCAAACTCTAATAGTCGACTCGGGAAGCTTCTGTGCCCGAATACCTGACTAATAGTCGATTGATCTCCAGATTAGACGATTGCTCAGGCCAGCAGTCGACTGCCCAATGCTGGCAGTCGACTGCTAGGCCAATTTCTATACTCGATTACCAATCAACTCACATCAGTCAACTGATCATAGTCTCAGTCGACTGATACACCTCAAACATGAGGTTTTACCCTAATTATGATGCCCTCATACTTTCTAGACCACCCTTAGCCTAGACCTAAGCCTTCTAGCCACCTCCGTTAGCCTTACGCCTATTGGATCCCTCCAAGTCATCCATGACTTGTTCATCTATACGCTAGCCTTCAGGTGCTTCCATCGGCTATGTCATGCTAAGTTGATCTATACCGCCAAGGCACATTGGACTTACGCTACCAAAACTCCACTTGGACTTTACGTCGCCAACCATTGGACTTATGCTGCCAAGACTCCACTCTTGGACTTTACGCCGCCAATATCACCCCTTGCCAAGACCCATGTTGGACTTCTCTTGCCAAGTACTCAAGACTTGGACTTTCCCTTGACAATCACATTTTCATACGTTTTGTCGAACATCAAAATATGGCTCGAGTCAAACTCGAGTCTAGTCAATCGTGACCTGGGTCGATTGCACCAACAACCTAGATCCTGCACTTGCATGACATTCTTTTACTTCTTTTGGATAGGCTATAGGTGAGTCCGCCTATGATTTTTTAGAGTTCCGATCATGCCTCAACAATATCTACGCCGACCAGCAGACATAGGGGCAGTGATGGGAGGAGCAGTGGACATTCACTCATGCAAAGTTTTAGGATCTGCAAGGTCATTTTCAATGGGTGGAGGAGTTCTATCGACATTCCCATCAACATTATCAGAGGGCAGAGGAGTATTACGACCATGCATAATAGTACTTCTAGGAGGAGGCTGAGTATCGTCAGGAGATACGATAGTTCATGAGGGTTGCACTTGTATAGTGGACTCGAGATAAGGATCACTGAGCTACTGCTAAGTCCACCAGATCACAGATCGATCACATGTATATGTGGCACCAGCACCTGAGTACACGATTATCCCATGAGTCAGAGATGTCGAGATTGCCTAATTTTCCTCCTAGACCACCACGTTAGAGGAACGTTAAACTCTAAGTCTTGGGGGGGGGGGTTGTGAAATTTTCTGATATTGCACTTTTTATTGCTTTGGTATGTTTAACTTTATGTCTCTTAAATCTAGTAGTAACTTTTATTTGCATTTGTATTTGGATTCCTTTCAACACTTATTTCATTCGATCTCATAGCTTACTTCAGTGAAGTTTTTGAAAAAGAATAATATATCATAGTAATATGTTTTTGTGCCATAAGCATTTTACTTTATTTTATCTTGTGGTTTTTAAATTTGTGATGTATTAATGATTGTTCACTATTTTTTACTAGTTAGCTTCTATTTTCACAAACACTTATTGAGAATTCCAAAAGGGGTGATCTAGTACATAATTAGTTATGATTCATCTTGATAGGTTAGCACTTTGGAATCCATAGGCGACCCTAGATTAACATTTTAGTTATTGGAGATTCTCGGATCTTGAAACCCCATATGAAAAAAAAAAGAGAAAAAAAAAGAAGAAGAAAAAAAAAAGATTGTGAGATTTTGAGAAAGAGAAAAAGAAAGAAGAGAGAGTTCATGGGTGAAAATGGTTAGGTGTCCCTATGAGATCGAGTTAGATTACTGAGGAAAAACCTACCAATTTCTCTCGATACTGAACATACCTTTGAGACTTTGTGCTAATGCTAGGGAGACGAAACTTGCTTAGGGCAAGTAAGTGCCTAAAAGCTAGAAACCTTAGGAAATCTAGAGGATGACGATTTAAATTAGCTTGGAAAGTGAAACCCTTAAGGAAAACTTTTTGCACTTGCACGGAAAGCTAACTTAGTGAACTTGGCGGGCATATCTTTAGCTTTGATTGAAAATACCACTTGATAAATTTTAGGAAATATGCTAGGCATTGAAACATATCATTTAACCTGAAATTTATGATACACTGAAGTTTGATTGAGGATAAGCAAAGATCTAAGTCTGAGAGATTTTGATGTGTGCAAATCATATAGGGTTTTAGTGGTTGCTGTGGCACGAATCTTATTGTATTTTGTAGTTATTTCATGCATATTTACCTTAATTTGCATTTATTTTTTATTTCTAGTTCGGAGGTCTACTCTTGTTGCTTTTCATGTGTAGGATGGAGTTTTGGAGCGTAATGACGTACTGAACGAAGCTTGAAGAGAAGGAAGCATGCTCTAGTCGTGTTCCCAAGACACGGGTATGCTTCCGAATGAAAAGAAGACATTCATACGAATCTCTAGAGGGACACACGGTCGGTTGTGTGAAATTCACACGGTCGTTCCATTTTCCAGAATGAAGCCCTGGCATTGATTTTCCAACATGACACACGGTAGGCCATGTGAAATTCATATGGTAGTGTCGCGCTGCCATAAAACTTGGAAAATAGATTTCGTGGGCGAATATGGAAAGCGGGGATCACTCCTATATATAGGAAGGCATGCCTAACCAAAAAGGAGGAGGAAAACGACGACTAGGCGACGGTGGGTCCTCTAAAAAGCACTAAAAGCTCGCAATCCAGAGGAAGGAAGGTGACTCAAGGCCGGCGACGAAGCTCCTTCGACTAAAAGGCTACCAAGATGAATTATCCAACCAAAGCAGGGCATATTTATTTTGTTCTAAACTTTCTTTGGTTGTAAACTCTTATCTAACAATGTCTTATATTTGCTCTTTGATTTCTATGGAGTAGAACCATTGATTCTAGGACTAGAGAGTAGCCATGTGAATGTTGGACATGTTTGTGCATTTATAATTTGATTTACTCTATTTATATTTGTGGTTTATGTCTCTTAGCTATGTGATAATTGCAGTTTGCTTCTATTTCTACTATGCTTAGTCGATATAGATGCTAAGAGCATCTATATCGAAACCTAGGAGAATCAAAGAGGAACTGAAAGGTTTTCATCCTTCCCATAGCCATAGATATTAGGATGTGAAAGAGTAGGACATGAAATATGATCTTAGAACTCTATGAACCTAGTTTATCTAGAGGATGTGAAGTAGGAGAAATCAACTCAGTGGTTGTGAGACCCATGATAGGGGCATACCAATGACAACAACTTCCTGAGTTCTATGGATCTGAATGGGATGTTCTAGAAGAGTAGGTAATTCCCATGTAGAATCAAAAGTTCACAGGGATTAAACTTGATGATTCTCCTGCAATATAAAAATTAGGGAACTTAGGAGCATAAATTTACAACATGTCTGACATCGCATAGGTGAAATCAAAATCCTGAAATCCCTTCCATAGCCTTGAGCACACCCCTTTTCCTTTCTCTAAATGACATCGATACTAGAGTTTAGACCGTGACCGAAAACTTTCAACCACCAAGTTCCACTTCGAACGATCAAAGTTCACTAGATCAACCAATACTCGAATATTAGTCCCTGTGGTATTGGTAATTTTATTACTTGATGACAACCATGCATTTGTAGGTGTTGAGCGATACTTGGTCTTCAACTTTGCAGTTGAGGGCTTTGGTCAGCGTACATCAGTTCCCTACACATTTAGACACACAAATCAAATTCAAATGCAAGGCCTAACTTAACATAGTTGATCACACATCAAAACCATTGTGGCTTCACCACTTAGGGTTCCAACGATCTCCCCCTTTATCATTCGGAGTACTAATTGTAGGAACATTGGTGACCGCTAGAGGGAGGGGGGTGGGGGTGAATAGCAAGTTTTCGTTTGATGATGGAAATCGATCGTTCTTGATAGTCTACAATGTCATTAGCGCAGCGGAAATAATAATAACAATAATAAAACATGACATGCATAATCACAACATGCAAATATAACGTGGTTTGGAACCTTAGGGTTCCTACTCCACGGATTGAGCTCAAATGAGCTCTAGTGATTCCAAACACCACTAATGATCAAATACTCCTTCTCGACAATAAGTTGAAGGTGGAGAAACCTCGTACAAAGGTTCTTACAAGAATAAGGAACAAATACAAGTAAAGAAAACTTTACGCAAAGTAAACTTGAATGCTTGCTTTTGGCTGCTTGAGAAGAGCCTTGAAGGTCTAGATTGCAGCAGCAAATCCCCTCCAAATCGCCTCAAAGAACTGCTACCAAATCCTCCTTCACAAGCTGCTTTTATAACCTGCATTCGGGTTGGATTTGTGCCTGGCAGTCGACTGCCAATAGTACCGTTGTCTCACAACGGACTTAATCTACGTCGACATTCAAGCCAATGAATACACCATCAGTCGACTGCCATTATCCATCGATCATTGCCGGGTGTCGTAGCCGACGGCCGACTACCGCATTCGCTCGACAACCTTGACCAACGATGATTTGTCCTCCTTGGTAGTCGATCAAATTTTATCATTGCCAAGGCATTTTGCCACAGCCGAACCCTAGTCGACTCATAGTAGTTGACTGGTCATAATCCCAGTCAACTACCAAGAGTCAACTCAGCTGCCAAATGTCAAAACACTTGACTAATTGACTGGTCCAAAGTCTCAGTCGATTGATAACCTCAACCATGAGGTTTAACCCAAAGTATGATGCCCTTATACTTGCTAGATCACCTTTAGCCTAGACCTAAGCCTTATAGCCACTTCTGTCAGCCTCATGCTTATCGGATCCCTCCAAGTCATCCATGACTTGTTCATCCATATGCTAGCCTTCAAGTGTATCCAATGACTATTGTCATGCTAAGCTGGTCTACACCGCCAAGGCACATTGGACTTACGGTGCCAAGACTACCGCTTGGACTTTACGTTGCTAACCATTGAACTTATACTGCGTAGACTCCCGCTTGGACTTTTCGCCACCAAAATCAACCCTTGGACTTCCCAATTGCCAAGTACCCATGACTTGGACTTTCCTTGCCAACCCATGTTGGAATTTCCAATTGCCAACCCTTGTTGGACTTTCCAATTGCCAAGACTCAAGTTTGGACTTTCCCTTGCCAAGACTCATGCTTGGACTTTCCATGCTAACCTATGTTGGACTTTCCCATTGCCAAGTGTCCCACTTGGACTTTCCATGCCAAGTACCCATGACTTGGACTTTCCCATGATAATCACATTGGCATATGTTTTGTCGAACATCAAAATACCACTCAAGTCAAACTCGAGTCTAGTCAATTGTGACCTAGGTCGATTGCACCAACAATCTCTCCCTTTTTGATATTTGACAAAAACCACAAACACCTTTGAGTTAGGCCACCTAACTCAAATCTCCTTACCAATTCTCCTAAATTGATAATTCCCAAATTCTCTCACCAATTCTCTCCCTTTTTGACATACATCAAAAATGTTCTCTCCAAGGGTGTCAATGTCTCATATCCCAATGAGATGTTACAATCTCCCCCTTGATCCAAAAACATTTAGGATGTCTTTACTCTTCCTAGTGATAAGTCTCATATCACTAAAGAGAGGCAATCCTCACACTCTCCCAAATCCCCAAATTCTCATCCTCATGAGGAAGAAGACATCCACATCCCATGACGGATAACCTCCCCCTAAAGGCTTGCTCCCCCTTGACCATTGCACCAACAATGTCCTTGGAGAGTCCCTAAGCTTATAGGAACACTAAACCATCAAAATTAAGGTCAAAAGTTCAACCTTGAACTTTCACACACCTTAAAATTGATAAACACCCAAACAACTCTCTTAATCCATATCCAATGGATTTTCACCCTTTCCAATGCTCTCTAAAGCATATCCTAGGGTTAAGAACAGTTAGGATAGTCTAACATAGCTGAAATCAGGCTAAACAAACCTTGTTTACCCGAAATCAGCATTGGCAGTCGACTCTTAGAGTCACCAGTCGACACCCCTTGACGCCAGTCGACTTCCATAAGCGACAGTCGACTGATTTCTGCAAATGCATAATTTCAATTTCAGAAATGGAATTCGAAAAATCACAAGTAATTATACATAAATTTAAAATTCATGAAAATTCATATGTATAATACTTATGTCAAACATTATGAGTGAAAAATATTTGAAAAATAAAATACTCATAAAATAATGAGATTGACACAAAGTTTAAAACTATTGAAAAGTTCATTGTTTTGACCCTACTTTGTATCAACTCCATCAATGGTGATTGCTATCAAAAAATAGACTTCACCAAGGTTTTCTAAAATGATTTTATTTTTTTTAAAAAAACCTATATTGGATCATGATCAATGGGCTCAATGCACATGACTTGCACATTAGCTTTACCCATGATCTACCCATGGTATAAGGTGAGTTGAGTTCATCTAGATGCAAGAACTATGCACCTTGAACTTAACTTATTTCCTAGCATCTCACATGTGTCTAGGGTGTATCAATACACACACATGTCAATGTAATGTGAGATGTTGGTTTTGGTTATACCTATACTAAAGTCTCATGCATTCTCTATGGCAACACTACTTGATTCCCTTATACATGGGACTTCAAATCATGCTAATTGTTCTTAAATAAATTTTACTTAATGCATGGAATGATCATGGCATAAATGATAATATAAATAAGTATTGCCAAAAATCATGATGTCATGACATATGATTAAATTTAAATACACATGACATAAAAAAATCCTAAGAATAATCATGACATTTATATGATAAAAATAAGATATGATGTCATGACATGTTATATGGCAATCAAGGTATGACAAATAAGATATAATGCATAAGAATACCTAAATTTTAATATTTATTGCCATTTGTTATGATTAATTTCAATTTGCCATAACACTAACCATCTCCCAAGTGTGCCAAAACCCAAAAATGACACACTATGACCTCTAAACCTAAGTTGTGCCAATTTGATTGGTTTATCAAACTTCTTAAATAATATTGGCACATCCTAAAATCCTTTAGGATTATGAATTCAAAACACATTTCCAAGGTACCCATATCTTTGAAAATGACCTAAAGTGCCACCTTTACCATGGTTAGGTTAACTACCCATCAATTTAAAGTTGGCACAACCTAACCCATTTAGCATGAAGGGATCACGCTCCTAGGAACTCAATACTTATTGAAGCTCCTTGGGTTTACTAGGTATTCCTTAGGGATAATTTCCCTAGATACCCTCCTAATGACCCTCTTAGACTTGGTAGTCTTGGTCATTGTGGTCTTGCCTAGGTTAGCTCTAGGGGTGACTCCTCGTGTAACCTTCTTAGTGGTTTTTCTAGGTTTCTTCGAAACCCTAGCCACTAGGCACTTACCATGGTCAACTCTAGGGATGACTTCCCTTGTGACCTTGGTTTTCTTAGACCTAGGTTGTGTTCCATAATCAAATGGAACACTATGGTAGGTCTCTTTGGGCTTAGGTTTGTGACCCAAACCTTTCTTGCCCTTGGTTGGACCTTGCTTCCTAGACCCTAAGTTTTGACTCTTAGACCCTTGAATTTGATTTTGCATATTTCTAAGGGTCTTTTCAAGTTTCTCAAGACTTGACCTCAAAGCTTGGTTCTTTAACTCTAATTTCTCTAATTTGGTGGGTCCATTGTTTCTTTGATAATTTTTTCCCTTCCTAGGCATATGTCTAGATTTCTTTGGATTAAAGCCTAGATGGTCTTATATTTTCCTAATACTTGCCTTAGGTAGAATTTTTCTAAGGACATTAGTCCCAAATTTCTCCTTGGTTCTAAGGTTACATGATTTTTCACCTAAGCAATAGAATCTATTTCTACTAGCATGCTTTTCATGAGCAATAGCCATAAAATTCCTAGCATGCTTTTGCCTATTAATTAAAGAAGGAACATAATTAAATGTTACCTTAGGGTTTGCCTTAGCTCCCCCTACATGTGATTCTTCTTCTTGGCCCTTGGTTATCGTCCTCCTAGGGCATTGACTCCTATAATGCTCTTTTTTTTATTGAATTTGATGCACACCACGTGCTCCTTGCTATTCCTAATTAGGGCTCTGGCTTCATTGGTCTTAGATTGAACTTTTGGCGCTGGTTGAGTCTTCTTGACCTTCTTAGGGCACTTGCTCTTATAGTGCACATATTCCCTACACTCAAAACATATAATATGATCTTTATTACTAATGCATGTGATTGAGTTACCTTCCACGGTAGGGAAATTTTGATCGGATTCTTCATGGCTCTTCGAGGTAGAGGCTTCCTCTTGTTTCTCCGACGTCAAGGATGGCCTAATCTCCTCCCCCTCAATCCTAGAGGTGGAGGCTTCCTCCAATTCTTCCTCTTCCACAGATTCGGAAGTTGACTCCTTCTCAACTTCCGACTCCTCACTTTCTTGTGAAAATGAACTTGTTTCTTCGGCCTCCTCCGATTGAGCCGATGAGTATTCCTCTTCTTCCTCTTCTTCTTGGACCGGTTGCGGGTTCTCATGGAATCTTGCCACTTGGATCCATAGCTCCTTGGCATCCATCTAATCACATAAACTACACAAAATGTTGTTAGAAATTAGATCAACCAAGAATTTAATTACCTTCTTATTTTTCTCGAATTCTTGGATTTGTTCCTCGGTTCACTTCTTCATCTTGAGGAATCCTCCCTTTGGTCCTCTTGGATAATTAAATCCTTCCATTAAGATGGCCCATTCTTCAAAGTCCCTCATCATGATGAAGTCTTCAATCCTTCCCTTCCATTGATTGAAGCCTTCTCATCAATAGAGCGCATATGGAACCGGCGTGTTGATATCCCATCCCAATTTTTCTTGAAGATCCATCTTCTTCCCTCTAGCGTGCTCCCTTAGTTGTTAAACCTTGAAGAGAGGCCTCGCTCTAATACCAATTATAGGAATGTTGGTGACCACTAGAGGGGGGGGGGGGTGAATAGCGTGTTTTTGTTTGACGATGGAAATCGATTGTGCTTGATAGTCTACAATGTTGTTAGCACGGCGGAAATAATAATAACAATAATAAAATACGACACACACAATCACAACATGTAAATATAACGTGATTCGGAACCTTAGGGTTCCTACTCCATGGATTGAGCTCTAGCGATGCCATACACCACTAATGATCAAATACTCCTTCTCAATAACAAGTCAGAGGCGGAGAAACCTCGTACAAAGGTTCTTACAACAATAAGAAACAAATACAAGTAAACTACACAAATACAAGTAAAGAAAACTTTACACAAAATGAACTTGAATGCTTTCTTTTGGTTGCTTGAGAAGAGCCTTGAAGGTCTAGATTGCAGTAGCATATCCTCTCCAAATCGCCTCAAAGAACCGCTGCTAAATCCTCTTCCACGAGCTACTTTTATAACCTGCATTGGGCTAGATTTGCGCCTGACAATCCACTTCCATAAAACCCCAGTTTACTGTCAACAGTACCATTGTCTCACAATGGACTTAATCCACGTTGGCATTCAAGCCAACGGATACACTGACAGTTGGCTGCCATTATCCATCAGTCGACTGCCATGGCCTTAGCCGATTGACACCGACCATCGAGCATTCTCGCCCGGCAACCTCAACCAGTGATCGCTTACTCGCGATCGCCAAGGCATTTTGCCCAGTCAAACCCTAGTCGACTCACAGCAGTCGACTAGTCATAATCTCAATCGACTATCAAGAGTCAACTCAGCTGCCAAGTGTCAAAACACTTAACCAATCGACTGGTCCAAAGCCCCAATTCACTGATAACCTCAACCATGAGGTTTAACCCTAAGTATGATGCCCTCATACTTGCTAGACCACCCTTAGCCTAGACCTAAGCCTTCTAGCCACCTTCGTTAGCCTCACGCCTATTGGATCCCTCCAAGTCATCCATGACTTGTTCATCCATATGCTAGCTTTCAGGTGCTTCCATCGACTATTGTCATGCTAAGCTGGTCTACACCGGCAAGGCACATTGGGCTTACGCTACCAAGACTACTGCTTGAACTTTATGCCGCAACCATTGCACTTATGTTGCCAAGACTCCCGCTTGGACTTCCCAATTGCCAATTACCCAAGACTTGGACTTTCCTTGCCAACCCATGTTGGACTTTCCAATTGCCAACCCATGTTAGACTTTCCAATTGCCAAGACTCAAGCTTGGACTTTCCCTTGCCAAGACCCATGCTTAGACTTTCTATGCCAACCCATGTTGGACTTTCCCTTTGCCAAGTGTCCCATTTGTACTTTCCATGCCAAGTACCCATGACTTGGACTTTTCCATAACAATCACATTGCCATACATTTTGTCGAACATCAAAATACCGCTCAAGTCAAACTCAAGTTTGGTAAATCGTGACCTGGGTCGATTGCACCAACGCTAACAATCTCTCCATTTTTGATGTGTTTCAACCCGAGCTATGTTTGGGTAAACATTTCATAAATAAAATGTAAGTAAGAGAAATATAAATGCAAATAAATTAAAACATGCTAGCATCTCCCCCTACATATATCTTTTTCCCTAAACTCACAATTTCTCCCCCTTTGATAAAAAGTGGAGTTCAATTAGTAGTTTCAAAAATTACTTAGTCAAGTTAGAAAATTGATTTGAAAATTGATAAAATCTTAAAAATTTGACCACTAATAGAAAACATTCTGTTCTTTCACAAAAAAAATATTTACATTAAAAATTATTTTTCTTTTTTGAGAAATAAATATTAACTTTTGAAATACAAAAATATTATTTAATAATTTTCTAATCACTTTAAAATTATAAAATTTTGACCATGAACAATAAAAAACTTGTTAGTGCCTATAAAATTCACATATCTTAATAATGATATGATATTGTCTACTTTTGACCCAAGCTCTTATGATTTTGTTTTTGGGCTTTACCTAAAAGGACTCATACCAATGGAGATATCTTTTCATCTTATAAGTACATGATCTTTTCCATATCTTACCAATGTGGGACTTTGATTGTATTCCCAATACTCCAACAATATCCCCCTCAAACAAAGGGCCACATTGACCCCCCCTCAAGCCTATCCGTCCTCGAAGAACATCCTCTACTTGATGTTTGATCCTTAACCCACCAGGACTTCCTGCCAACTGTTTGGTCCTTCTGATCCACCTGGACTTTTTGCCAATTGTCCAACCCTTCTGACCCAACTGGACTTCCTACCTGGTGTCTAGTTCTCTTGATTCAGACATGGGAGCTCAGCTTCTTTCGTTCGAGGTTCATGACTTGACGGACCATGTCTTTGATACCAATTGTTAGTGCCTATAAGATTCACATATAGCTTGTCCTTCTCATATTGAGGTCCACCCATTCACGTTGAGAGTAGCCTTCTCATACACTATTTTCATGCATTAATCTCATTTGCATGCAAAGTTGAGAAAACTTCTCAAATTTCAATTGCATGCATTAATCCATTTGCATGTAACGTTGAAGAGTGTCATGAAATCCCATTGCATGCAAGATTAATCATCATTAATTTGCATTCAACAACTTTAATTTACATGCAACGTTGAGAACATTTTTGAAATACCATTTCATGCAAGATTAATCATCATTAATTTGCATGCAACAACTCCCATTTCATTAATGCATGATTAATCTTCATTCATCATGCATGAATGTTCAACCCCTTCTCATTTGCCTTCTTCAATTGGTTTCATTTGAGTCTAACTCAAATTAAACCAATTTGAGTCCAACTCAAGTTTGTCCAAGCAATGAGTCTAACTCATTCTAGTCCATTCAATTAACTAATGATTAATTTAGTCAAACTAAGATGATCCTATCTCCAAAATAACATGTTCTTTGTGTGTGATCTTAAAGGTTTTCATAACGTTGACAATGTATCTAAAACACTTTAGACACATAAGCAATGAGCGGCATCTAGCAATGCATCATTGCTACCCAAGTTATGAAAATGTCAAGATCCGACAAAATCTTTCTATGACTACTATCTTATAGAACCTTGTCCTTCTATCCTCGATATCTAGATTGATAAATGAGGCATAAACTGTGTCATTCTCTTATCAATATTTGTGTTTCTTGATCCCCAAGTAGACTCACTCAAACAAATGAGCTCAATATCTCATATTGACTCATTTGAGCATTACCATGCATTTCGTGGTCCTACTCTATCAAGAAGCCTAAAGATATCACACCCATCATATGGGAGGGATAGATCCCATCTACATCACTCAGATCTCTCCGCATAATTTGTTACATACCCAGTGATCACCTTTATAGTCCACCCTGTTACGGGTGAAGTTTGACGATACCAAAGTACATAACTCTTTATGTAGGGAACCGTAGTGATTTCAGGTC
This sequence comes from Wurfbainia villosa, assembly GCA_025175895.1. NCBI lineage: Eukaryota > Viridiplantae > Streptophyta > Magnoliopsida > Zingiberales > Zingiberaceae > Wurfbainia > Wurfbainia villosa. Next base: position 24,987,448 of record CM046000.1, on the reverse strand, counting down.
TAAGGACTATTTATACTAATAGTCACATGAGAAAGTTTATGACACTCATATAACGATCCATGAAACTTTCTCATGGTGGGTCAATTCAGTATATATTCTCTAATATATACCTATGTGTCAACGTGATATCACATATCCATGACTTGTGAGATCAAATCATCAATTGACCTACATGCTAATTTCAATGCATTAATATTTCCCTTGTATATTAATACTTGATTAGGAATATTTAAAAATAGTGTTCTCCATAGCTTCTCACAATCAATTCTACTAATTGATATGCTGTAGGTAAGAACCTACTTTCTAGGGCATTATTATATTTATTCAACTGGCACAAGTATGAAGTAAATATAATAACCAAACTTTGCCTTTATTATTAATAGAATATGATACAAAAAGTCCCTAGTCAATCATCACATAATTGGCTCTAAGGCTTATTACTAACAATCTCCCACTAGCACTAATGTCAATCACTGTAATATCTAATACTTAGTGACCTAGTATGACCATCATGCTTTCTCTGTGCTAAAGCCTTGGTCAAAGGATCTGCGATGTTAGCATCCGTCGGTACTCTACATATCCTCACATCTCCTCTATCGATGATCTCTCGAATAAGATGGAAGCGCCGTAGTATATGTTTGATATGCTGATGAGAGCGAGGTTCCTTAGCCTATGCAATAGCCCCATTATTATCACAATAGAGGTCTATAGGGTCCACTATGCTAGGAACCACCCCAATTTCAGTGATGAACTTTCAGATCCAAACAACCTCCTTTGCCACATCAGACACAGCAATATACTCGGCTTCTATTATAGAATCTGCGATTGGGTCTTGCTTTGAACTCTTCTAGCTCACAGCGCGACCATTCAGACAAAATACAAACCTTGACTGCGATCTAAAATCATCCCTGTCGGTTTGGAATGTTGCATCACTATAACCCTTTACAACTAGCTCCTCATCGCCTCTGAATATTAAGAAATATTCTTTCGTCCTTTGCAAGTACTTAAGAATGTTCTTGACAGTTGTCGAAGTGACTTTCACCTGGATCTGACTGGTATCTGCTCATCATGCTCAAAGCATACGAGACATCGGGGCAAGTGCAAAGCATGGCATAGATGATAGACCCTATAGCAGATGCTTAAGGGGTCTGATCCATGCGGTCTTTCTCCTCCTTAGAAGAGGGACATTGAGTCTTCGAAAGATTCACACCATGTGACATTGGCAGAAATCCCTTCTTGGAATTCTGCATGGAAAAATATTTAAGCACCTTGTCAATATATGTACTTTGACTTAGGCCAAGAAGTCTCTTAGATCTATCTCTATAGATCGTGATGCCTAATATATAGGTTGCTTCTCCTAAATCTTTCATTGAGAAACTGTTCCCAAGCCAAGTCTTTACAGACTGCAGCATAGGGATATTATTTCCAATGAGTAGTATGTCATCTACATACAAGATGAGAAAAATCACTGTGCTCCCACTAACCCTCTTGTAGACACATGGTTCATCTTCATTCTTTAAGAAACCAAACATTTTGATCGCATCATCGAATCGAAGATTCCAACTTCTAGATGCTTGCTTTAAATCATAAATGGACCTTTGCAGCTTGCTTACCTTTCCAGTATGCTTTGGATCTACAAAACCTTCAGGTTGTGTCATGTACACATCCTCGAGTAGATTTTCATTAAAAAACACAATTTTGACATCCATTTGCCAGATCTCATAATCGTGGTAAGTTGCAATAGCAAGCATGATCCGAATAGTCTTAAACATCACAACTGGTGAAAAAGTTTCATCATAGTCAATACCATGAATCTGCTTGAAACCTTTAGCTACCAATCGCCCTTTATAGGTATGCATAAGACCGTCCATGTCAGTCTTTCTCTTAAAGACCTACTTACACCCAATGGGTTTGACCCCTTTAGATGGATCAACCAAAGTCCATACTTGGTTAGTGTACATGGATTCCATTTCAAACCTCATGGCGTCTAGACATTTCTCAGAATCTGGACTCATCACAACTTCCTGATAGGATGTAGGCTCATTTAACTCAACAAGCATAACGTCATTATGGTTAGACAAGAGAAATGAATATCTCTCAGGCTGAAGATGTGTCCTATTAGACCCGCAAAGAGGTTGGTCTATTTGAACAGGTTGGTGCTCCACAACATCTTTGCAACAATCTCATCATCCATAACACTTCGTGCTGCCTATTCAATTTCCATCTCAGTGCTATCTTGAACTTCTTCAAGATGATTTTAATCCCACTAGTTTTTCTAGAAATGAACTCTCTTTCTAGAAATATGCCATTTCTCACGACAAACACTTTGTCTTATGTGGGATTGTAAAAGTAATATCCCTTTGTTTTCTTGAGATATCCTATAAAGTAGCACTTGTCTGACTTGGGACCTAGCTTGTCGGAGACTTGATGTCGAACATAAGCCTCACAACCCCAAATCTTCATAAAAGACATTTTGGGACTCTTCCTAGTCCATATCATATATGGTGTCTTTATGACAACTTTAGATGGAACACGATTAAGTGTGAAGACAACCATCTTTAAAGCATACCCCCAACAAGAAGTAGGTAGATCAGTCTGACTCATCATCAATTGTACCATATCTAATAAAATACGATTTCTCCGTTCGAATACACTATTCTACTATTGTGTTTCAGGTGGAGTGAGTTGAGATATGATCTCACACTCAGCTAGATAGTCACAAAACTGTTGGCTAAGGTATTCACCACCTTGATCTGATCGAAGCATCTTAATACTTTTGCCAAGTTGATTTTGTACTTTACTCTTGAATTCTTTGAATTTTTCAAAGGATTCTAACTTGTGTTTCATGAGATACACATAGTCGTATCTACTGACATCATCAATAAAAGCGATGAAGTACTGATAGCATCCTCTAGCAACAATATAGAAAGGGCCACATACATCAGTATGTATGAGTCCTAACAAGTCTGTCACTCTTTCGGCATGTCCACTAAATGGAGTCTTGGTCATCTTGCTTAGAAGATATGATTCACACCTCTCATATGATTCAAAATCAAATGAGTCCAGCAATCTATCACTACAAAAATAAGAGTATTTGGTGATGAATTTTGCAACAAATTTTAGAAAAAAATTGGAAGTAAAATTTTTTTGCAACTGATACTGCTGGTACCTTTTTTATATAGTTCCTGATAGAAGGGTTAGCGGGTGACCCATGATCCAATCCAAAATATTCGGTTCAGCGAAGGGAGAAAAGGAAGAATGGTTCGGGCGCGAATATCAGAGGCTATTGGTCCGGGCACGAATTGTTGGTGCAATCGGCCTAGGTCACGATTGACCAGGACTCGAGTGATGTTTTGATGTTTCAACAAAAACATATGACAATGTAATTGTCATGGGAAAGTCCAAGTCATGGGTACTTGGCATGGAAAGTCCAAGTGGAACACTTGGCATTTGGTAAAGTCTAAGTCTTGAGTACTTGGCATGAAAAGTCCAACCATGGGTCTTGGCAATGTAAAAGTCCAAGCATGTGTACTTGGCATGAGAAGTCCAAGCATGGGTCTTGGCAAATGGAAAGTCCAAGCATGGGTCTTGGCATGGAAGGTCCAACATGGGTTGGCAAGGGAAAGTCCAAGCTTGAGTCTTGGCATTTGGAAGTCCAAGGGGATTGATATTGGCTGCGTAAAGTCCAAGCGAGAGTCTTGGAAGCATAAGTCCAATGGTTGGCGGCGTAAAGTCCAAGCGGAGTCTTGGCGGCGTAAGTCCAATGTGCCTTGGCGGTGTAGACACCGTTAGCATGACATAGCCGACGGAAGCACCTAGAGGCTAGCGCAATGGATGAACAAGTCATGGATGACTTGGAGGGATCAGAGAGGCGTGAGGCTGATGGAGGTGGCTAGAAGGCTTAGGTCTAGGCTAAGGGTGGTCTAGCAAGTATGGGGGCACCATACTTGGGTTAAAACCTCATTTTTGAGGATGGCAGTCGACTGGCATTATGGCCGGTTCGACTGCCGTGAGTCGACTTAAGTTCGACTGCTGGTTAAGAGTTGGAATTACTCGGATCGCCATCATTGGAAGCGATCGTGATGTCGGCAACGATCGGACCGCCAAGATGGCGATCGCTAGTTCTGTGTCGAGCAGAGCGCTCCATAGCCGATCGCCGCCGACTACGGAGTCTTGCGATCGACTGCCAATGTTGGCAGTCGACTGCCAAGAGTCCCGTTGGAACTTGTCCAACGTGGATTGAGCCGTTGTCTCACAGCTACAGTGCTGGCAGTCGACTGGGGACTTATGGCAGTCGACTGCTAGGCAGAAATCTAGCCCGATGGAGGATAAAAGCAGCTGTTCGTGGAAGGCTCAAGAATCAGATTTTTGGGAGCTTTGGTGAGGCAATTTGAAGGCGATTTGTAGGTGCATTTTAGGGTCCTTCAAGCTCATCCAAGCAACCAACAAGCAAGCGCTCAAAACCCTAGTTTGTAAAGTGTTCTTTACATTTCTTTTGTATTTGCTTGTATTTCTTTCGTTTATTGTTGTAAACGTTTGTACGAGGTTTCTCCGCCTCCGACTTGTTGTCGAGAAGGAGTTTATTGATTAGTGATTGCATTGGCGTCGCTAGAGCTCGTTAGAGCTCGATCCATGGAGTAGGAACCATGTGGTTCTGAACCACGTTATATCGTGCGTATTGTGATTGTATCTTGTGTTTGTATTTGTTATTGTTTATTCCGCTGTATACTAACAAGATTGTAGACAAGCAACGCGAACGATTTCCATCTACGTACGGTCAAACGCTATTCACCCCCCCTCTAGTGGCGTCAAATCTCTAACAATTGGTATCAGAGCCCGGGGCTCTTCAATGGATTAACAACCGGGAGCAAGACGCTAGAGGGTAAAAGATGGAAGTCCAAGATCAATTAGGTTGGGACATCAACACACCGGTGCCCTACACCTTATACGGACGAGAAGGATTCAATTCTTGGAAGGGAAGAATTGAGGATGTTATTATGATGAGAGACTTTGAGGAATGGTCCATTTTGATGGATGGATTTGAATATCCAAGAGGACCAAGAGGTGGATTCCTCAAGAAGAAGAGATGGACCGAAGAGCAAGTTCAAGCATCTAAGAAAAATGATAAGGTGATAAAAATTTAATTGATTTAATGCCTAACAATATCTTGTGTATGTTAGGTAATTATGTAGATGCTAAAGAGTTATGGAGCCAAGTGGCAAAGCTCCATGAAAACTCATCATCAGTTTAAGAAGAAGAAGAAGAAGAGGAGTGCTCAACCTCTCAAGCTCAAGAAAGTTCACCATCAATTCAAGAAGATAAGGAGGGTGAAGAAGAGAGATCATCCTCACAAGGAAGTGAGGATTCGGAGGTTGATAGGGAATCAACATCCGGATCGGAAGAGGTGGAGGAAGTGGAAGAAGCATCCACTTCAAGGATTGAGGGGGAGGAGAGAACCTCCACACCGGAACATCAAGAAGAAGCTTCGACATCCGGTCAAGATGAAGAAGCCCAAAGTCCAATTCCGGTCCTTATTAACCTAGGTAACTCAAACACTCTAATTTCAAATAAAAATAATATTATGTGTTTTGAGTGTAGGGAATTTGGGCACTATAAGAGCAAGTGCCCAAAGAAGATTAGGAAAGCTCCACCGGCACCAAAAGTCAAGGATGCCGGTTCCCCAACACCTAAAGGCAAGGAGCACATCATATGCTTCAAGTGCAATTCAAAGGGGCATTATCGGAGTCAATGCCCTAGGGGGAAGAAGAAGGGGCAAGAAGAAGCATCACAAGTAGGGGGAGCTAAGGCTAACCCTAAGGTACATTTTAGTAATGTATCTTCTAATTTAAATGCTAAAAAGCATGCTAGGAACGTTAATTCTCTTGCAATTTATGAAAAGCATGCTAATAGGAATAAATATTTTTGCTTAGGAGCTAAGAGAGTCCATGTAGGAAATAGAGAGAAATTTGGGACTAATGTCCCTAAAAACAACTTATTTAAGGACAAACCTAGGTCAAATAACTCAAGATCAATTTTACCTAGGGAAACAATTAGAAAGGTGCAAGAGCACCTAGGTCTAAACCCTAAATGGACTAGGCATATGCCTAGGAAGTCCAATGCCCAAGATTTAAATCAAAATTCTAAAATTGGGCAATTAGAAAAGGAAAATCAAGTCTTGAGGTCAAGGCTTGAAAAACTTGAAAAGACCCTTAGGAATATACAAAACCAATTTAAAGGGTCTAATGGTCAAAGTCAAAGGTTCAAAAGACAAAGTCAACACCAAGGACCTAAGAGTCAAAAGTCAACCAAAGGCAAGCAATGTTTGAGTCACAAACCTAAGCCTAAGGTAGCTTACCATAGTGTTCCATTTGATTATGGGACACAAACTAGGTCTAGGAAGACCAAGGTCAATAGGGAAGTCATCCCTAGAGTTGACCAAAGGGTGTGCCTAGTGGCTAGGGTTTCTAGGAAACCTAGGGTGGCCACTAAGAAGGTTGCAAGGGGAGTTATCCCTAGAGTCAACCTAGGTAAGACCCAAATGACCAAGGCCAACAAGCCTAGGAGGGTCATTAGTAAGGTATCTAGGGAGGTTATCCCTAAGGAATACCTAATTAACCCTAGGAGCTCAAATCGGTTTTGGGTTCCTAAGAGCGTGATTGATTCATGCTAGGTGGGTTTAGGATGTGCCAACCTTGAGTGGATGGGTAGTTAACTCAACCATGATAAAGGTGGCATTTTAGGTTATTTTCAAGGCTATGGATACCTTGGAAATAGGGTTGAATTATAATCCTAAAAGATTTTAGGATGTGCCAATATTAGTTATGAAGTTTGATAAAATGATCAAATTGACACAATTAGGGTTTAGAGTGTTAGTGTGCCATTTTGGGCTTTCGGCACACTAGGGAGATTAATGATAATATGGCAAAATACATCTAATTATATCAAATGACAATTAATATTAAAATTTAGGTATTACTATACCTATATATTTTATATGCCATGCCTTGATTGCCATATGCCATGTCATGACATCATGCCTATTTCTATGATTTTATATGTCATGAGTATGCTTAGGTTTTAGGTTAATGTCATGTATGCTTAGTTTTATATCATATGTCATGACATCATGATTATGAGCATATGCTTATTTATATCGTTTCTAATGCCATAATCATTCATGCATTTAAGACAATTTGGTTGAAATTGAATTAAGGACTATGGCATGACTTGAAGTCCCATGTATAAGGGAATCAAGTAGGGTTGCCTTAGAGAATGCATGAAACCCTAGATTAGGATGAACAAAACCCACATCTCACATTAAATTGATATGTATGTGTATTTTATACACCTTAGATACATGTGAGATACTAGGATATGAGTTGAGTTCAAGGTGCATAGTTTTTGCATCTAGATGAACTAAAACTCATCTAATTTCAATTAGTGGATCATTGGGAGAGCATGTGTACAAGTCATGTACATAGAGCCCAAGGAATATGATCCAAAATAAGGTTTTGAAAACATTTTAAAATCATTTTGAAAAACCTTGGTGAAGTCTATCTTTTGATAGCAATCACCATTGATAGAGTTGATACAAAATAGGGCCAAAACATTGAAAATTTCAATGGTTTTGAGTTTTGTATCAAACTCACTATTTTATGGGTAAAATAATTTTCAAATATTTTTCACCCATTGTGTGTGTCATAAGTATTAAACATATGAATTTTCACGATTTTTTGAATTACGTATAATTATTTATGAATTTCCAAAATTCATTTCTGATAGTTGAAAATCGAGATTTTGATTATCGATCGGCCCTGTGGCCGCCGATCGATGTGAGTGTGATCGATCGACATCGCGAGTCGATCGCCATGTCTGATTTCGGGTTAACAAGGTTTGTTTAGCCCGTGTTCAGCTATGGAAAAGGTTCCTAATCACTCCTAACCCTAGGATATGCTTTAGGAAGCATTATAAAGGGTGAAAATCCATTGGATATGGATTAGAAGTTGTGTTAGGTCAAAGTATCAAATTTAGGATGAGTGAAAGTTCTATGTTGAACTTAGAACCTTAATTTTGATGGTTTAGAGTTCCTATTGGCTTAGGGGCTTCCCAAGGACATTGTTGGTGCAATGGTCAAGGGGGAGCAAACCTTTAGGGGGAGGTATTCATCTTGGGATGATGGATGTGTTTTTCTCCTTGAAGAGGAGAAGTTATTGGAAGAGTATCATCAATTGGGAAAATTGATGGGTTTTTGATACCCAATTTGGAAATTGGGAGAGAGTATAGGATTGTCTCTCTTGAGTGATATGTGAATTATCACTAGGAAGATGGTAGGCATCCTAGGAAGATGTTGGATGAAGGGGGAGATTGTAAGATCTCATTGGGATATGAGACATTGACCTCCTTGGAGAGAAAACCTTTTTGATGTTAGTCAAAAAGGGGGAGAATGATTGGGGGAGAACATTTGGAGAGTGTTTACCAATTTGGGATAATTGGTAAGGGATTTGAGTTAGTGGTCTAACTCAAATGATTTGTTTGGTTTTTGTCAAACATCAAAAAGGGGGAGATTGTTGGTGCAATCGGCCCAGGTCACGATTGACCAGTACTCGAGTTTGACTCGAGTGATGTTTTAATGTTTCGACAAAAACATATGACAATGTAATTATCATGGGAAAGACCAAGTCATGGGTACTTGGCATGGAAAGTCCAAGTGGAACACTTGGCATTTGGTAAAGTCCAAGTCTTGAGTACTTGGCATGAAAAGTCCAAGCATGGGTCTTGGCAATGTAAAAGTCCAAGCATGTGTACTTGGCATGAGAAGTCCAAGCATGGGTCTTGGCAAATGGAAAGTCCAAGCATGGGTCTTGGCATGGAAGGTCCAACATGGGTTGGCAAGGGAAAGTCCAAGCTTGAGTCTTGGCATTTGGAAGTCCAAGGGGATTGATATTGGCTGCGTAAAGTCCAAGCGAGAGTCTTGGCAGCATAAGTCCAATGGTTGGCGGCGTAAAGTCCAAGCGGAGTCTTGGCGGCATAAGTCCAATGTGCCTTGGCGGTGTAGACACCGTTAGCATGACATAGACGAGGGAAGCACCTAGAGGCTAGCGCGATGGATGAATAAGTCATGGATGACTTGGAGGGATCCGAGAGGCGTGAGGCTGATGGAGGTGGCTAGAAGGCTTAGGTCTAGGCTAAGGGTGGTCTAGCAAGTATGGGGGCACCATACTTGGGTTAAAACCTCATTTTTGAGGATGGCTGACCGCATTATGGCGGGACCGCTGTGAGTCGACTTAAGTTCGATGCGGTTAAGAGCCGAATTGCTCTGGCAATGATCGCATTATCGAGCAATGATCGATATGTCGGCAACGATCGCAAGGATGGCAATGATCATTGCTAGTTTGGTGAGGCGATTTGCAAGTGCATTTCAGGGTCCTTCAAGCTCATCCAAGCAACCAACAAGCAAGCGCTCAAAACCCTAGTTTGTAAAGTGTTCTTTACATTTCTTTTGTATTTGCTTGTATTTCTTTCGTTTATTGTTGTAAACGTTTGTACGAGGTTTCTCCGCCTCCGACTTGTTGTCGAGAAGGAGTTTATTGATTAGTGATTGCATTGGCATCGCTAGAGCTCGATCCGTGGAGTAGGAACCGTGTGGTTCCGAACCACGTTATATCGTGCGTGTTGTGATTGTATCTTGTGTTTGTATTTGTTATTGTTTATTCCGCTGCGTACTAACAAGATTGTAGACAAGCAACGCGAACGATTTCCATCTACGTACGGTCAAACGTTATTCACCCCCCCTCTAGCGGCATCAAATCTCTAACACGAATATCAGAAGCTATTGGTTCAGGCGCGAATATCAGAAGCTATTGGTTTGGGAGAATATCTAAAGCAATTGGCACGGGGGAGTTTGCAGAAGCAATTGATATGGTAAAGAAGAGACGGAAGGCACTTCGCTAAGAGTAGAACAAGAATTGGTTTAGCTAGATAATCCCAGAAGCCGATGGGATAGATAGAGGGTTGGCTTAACCTGATCGATACGAAGGAAGTTTGGCACGGGAAAAAGAGGAATTAGTTCGGGTCGATGAGGAACTCTAGGGCTAGGGCGCCCGTGGGCTATAGATCTAAGCTAGCTTCACTTGAAGCGGATGGTTGAGGGAGATAGTCTAACCTAGTTATCCGAAAAGTAGAGGAGGAGGGGTTAGGCAACGACTTGGGAGGCCCCACGCAATATTCCAAGGAGTCTTCATTCCTCATATCTGTAACAGAATTATTCTTCAGGTGGAAGTGGTGGCCACGCGTACGATAGAGATAGCCCACGATGTTACGATGAAGGAAAAGGGAAGATAAAAGGGAGGAAGCAAGGAGAAAAGGGGGATCCCGCAATTATTCCCACCCAGCAAGAGAGGAAGAGACGCAGGAGAAGAAGGAGGGGATCGACAACCGCCTCGCCGGAGAAGAAGGACGGAGATCTGTCGATTGTTACCTCTCTTGTATTTTTCTCGTTTTGTGATATCATTGTAAGAGGTTTTTCTCCTCCACCTTCGGGAACTTTCTTTCCGTAAAGGAGGACCTTCATAGTGAAGGTGCTTAGGCACTGCATCCGGTGAGAAAAGCTCACCTCCGTGGAGTAGGAATCCTTATTCCGAACCACGTTACATCTTGTGTCTGAGTCTCGAGTGCTGACGTGGGTTTCTTGTGTTTCATCTGCTTCATCTTCTCATTCTCTACTAACTGCGGCCTGTGAAAACTCTCTGAGATCTCCCTCAGTGCTTCACTGCATTGAAAAAGGAGTGAATAGATTTTCACCCCGTCCCGCATCAGTTGGCGCCGTCTGTGGGAACATTTGAGCTGGACGTCGAGATTAAACCTGAAGAAGTACAACAACCTGCTACCTCTGCAGCGGAAGAGCACCCCATCACCCTTCTACCATTGCAGCTGAAGGCCCTGGTGGATGATGCTATTACAGAAGCCCTCGCTAGGGAAAGGAGAAGGATCGGATATCTGCATCCGCATTCCGGTGAACCTTCTTCTAGAGGCCCACCCCCAGAAATGCCTCCTCCATCTCGTACAGCCGTCAATGTGGAAATATTACCTGGAGGCGGACTTGGGGGAAGAATGCCTCAGAACACTATGCCCTTCACCCAAACGCACAGGAAAGAACAGGGCGAGAGTCAATCAACCCGACCTCCGGAAATATACGAGCCCAGTCCCTTTACAATGGACATCCTCTCTGAGCTCCCCCCTTCTTACTTTCGAAATCCTCAGATCAATAAGTATGATGGTTCGACGGATCCCGAAGAGCACATATCTCAATTTGATGGAGCGGCCTCGCTCCACTGTTATACTGACGCTCTCAAGTGCCGAGTCTTTCGAACCACCCAAATTGGCTCGGCACAAAAGTGGTTCAATACTCTGCCCCCAGGATCCGTCACTTGTTTCGCTGATTTCCAGAGAATGTTTAGTCGGGAATTTGTCACCACAGACGCCTCTATGTTAATGCATATCACCCAGGACCTCGTAATCCCTTAGGTATATTCACCGATTCACACTGCAGCCTAGGGAATCCTCCGCCCGTCTGAATCTTTCAGAGGCGCTATTCGGCGTAAATTTGAAGGAGGGCCCCTTCCTCAGTTCCATGTTAAGGCAACCTGCGGATAGTTATGAGGAGCTACTAAGTCGTGCGGAGCAGTTTATCCACGAAGAAGAAGGATTAAAGGTATGGAGAGCTGAATGGACTGCCGCAGCAGTCCCAACGGAAAGAGCTCGTTTCGCTGCTCCTCAAGCGCTCCCTCGACGGGAGTATACAAGACATTTTCGACAGGAGGTTCCGAGGCCTCGTCCAATCTTTGCCAGTGCTCGCCTGCTCCGCCCTTACAAATCATGGCCGCTGAAGCGCTTCCTCCTGTGAGGACTTGGAAAGAACGAGAAATGGAATTCTATGACCAATAGGGTCTGCTGCAACGACCCTTAGGATACAGGGGGATCCCACGTAACCCCCCTGCCCCATTCTTCTGCCAATAACATACGGAATACGACCACAGTAGTGGCCGATGTTTCAAGTTACAAGAGGAATTGGATCGCCTCCATACTGCATATCTACAAGTAAGGCTCCAGGCAGGAGGACCGGCACGGTGAGGCTCCCGACCCAATGTAACTCGTCCAGGGCCCTATAATCAACAACCTCAAGTCACTTTCCCTCAAACGCCATCCCAAGAGGTTGTTTCCCAAGGAGGCCCATCAGGTGAGGGCCCTTCATCCAATTTAGATAACGCTCCCACACGAAGAGTTATTCATGTTATAGTTGGAGGACCTACTGATGGGGACTCCAACCGAGCACGGAAGTCGTATACCCATCTCCTGGAGAGTTTGACCATCGCCACTGACCAGACTATTCAAGCTGCACTGCCCGTTTCATTCGGGCCAGAAGATTTACAGGGTGTCCTACTACCTCATACGAACGCCTTGGTTATTCGCATATCCTTGGCTAATTATGAAGTGGCCCGGGTGTTGGTCGATTCAGGAAGTTCCATCAACATCCTCTTTCAGGAAGCCTTCGGACAGATGCAGCTGGGGAATGCTCAGTTAGAAGATGTGACCACCCCCCTCTTCGGATTCGCAGGACATGTAGTGCTCCCTACGGGGCAGATTTCATTGCCTCTGACTCTGGGCGTAAAGCCCAGCCAAAAAACCTGTATAATCCCTTTCCTCATTATGGATGCTTCGTCAACTTATAATGCTATTCTTGGGCCTCCTTTCCTCACCCTTTTTCAGGCCGTGGCTTCCCCGTACCACCAGAAGCTGAAATTTCCGGTGGGCCCATCGGTGGGAGAAGTCCGTGGAGAACAGAAGGCCTCCAGGAGCTTCTACGTGCAAATGGTTCGGGACGATCAGAAGAAAGCCCGAACCAATGATCTCAAAGGCAAAGTCATCATCATCACTGATATCTGCGTCCTGGAGGAATCCCTCCCCAAGGCTGGCAAAATAGAGGAAGGTGAACTGGTGGAAATCGCTCAGAAAGGCTACACGGTGTGGCCAAATTGAAACTAAAGAAGAGCCGTGGCTTGCTCAAGGAAAATGAAGACATCTTCGCAAAGACGTGCATGATCTCACGGGATCAACCTCGAATGGTGAACACCACCAATATCACTAAAGGAGTCCGACCTGGCCCAAATGTAAGAGGCGACATTTTGGACCAGAAAAGGACAAGGTCATAGCTGAAGAAGTAGACAAATTGCTAAAAGCTGGTCATGTAAAGGAGATCCAGTTTCCTGAATGGGTTTCCAATGTAGTCCTGGTCCCCAAGCCCTCGGGGCAATGGAGGATGTGTATCGATTTTCATGATTTAAATAAAGCATACCCTAAAGACTGCTACCCCTTGCCTCGTATTGATCAATTAGTGGATTCTACTGTGGGATATGAAGTGGTGTCCCTAATGGATGCATATCAAGGATATCATCAAATACCTTTGGCCAAAGAAGATCAAAAGAGGGTTAGCTTTGTGACTGCAGGAGGGTTATACGCTTATGTGGTAATGCCATTCGGATTAAAGAACGCAGGGGCCACCTATCAGCGCCTTATGGATAAAATCTTTGCAGAACATAAAGGGAAAAATGTGGAAGTCTACGTGGATGATATATTAGTCAAATCAAAGACCACTCGGGATTTAGTCAAGGATTTAAATGAAACCTTTACTACATTAAGGCGGTTTAATATGAATCTAAACCCTAACAAATGCCTATTCGGAGTAAAGAGCGGCAAGTTCCTGGGGTACATCGTGACTGAGAAAGGGTTGCAGGCCAACCCTGAGAAGGTGCAAGCACTATGTAACATGAAGTCACCTTCTAATCTGCGGGAAACCCAGAAGCTGGTCGGCATGATCGTTTCTTTATCACGATTCATAGCCAGATCAGCGGACAAAGGATTGCCTTTCTTCAAGATCCTGCGCAAGGCTACTAAATTTCAGTGGGATGACCAATGTGAACAGGCTTTCCAGGAGTTGAAGAAATATTTGGCTGGACTCCCACTGCTAGCCAAACCAATAGCCGGAGAACCATTATGGATGTATCTGGCCGTCTCAGAGGGAGTCGTTAGTTCGGTATTATTAAAACAAGAAGGCTCTCACCAGCAGCCTATTTATTATACCAGCCATATTCTAAAAGGGGCGGAATTCCGTTATACAGAGCTGGAGAAGTTGGCGTATATCCTAGTGCTAACTGCCCGCAAATTAAGGTCGTACTTTTTAGCTCATCCCATCACCGTTCTAACACAGCGAATTGGGCAAGGTCGTCACTAAGCCCAATTTCTCGGGAAGATTGGCCAAATGGGTGGTAGAACTAAGCGAGTATGATATTCACTACCAACCTCGAACGGTTATCAAGGCCCAAGCGCTTGCTGATTTTCTGGCAGAGGTACCCTGCGGCTCGGAAGAGGGTTCGACAGCTAAAGAGGAAGGATCAGAGGCATGGAATATATTTGTAGATGGTTCTTCAGGATCTACGGGCAGCGACGTCGGTGTTCTATTAATTTCCCCTGATGGTGAAGAAACTCGACTAGCCGTTCGCCTGGAATATCGGGCATCTAATAATGAGGCGGAATATGAAGCCATTCTAGTGGGATTGCAGGCTGCAAAAGCGGTGGGGGCTTCTTCCATTGTAATCCATTCAGATTCTCAATTGGCGATATCACAACTTCAAGGTTCTTTTGCGGTTCGAGAGGAAAGGCTACATAAGTACTTGAAGGCTTTTGAGAAAGAAAAGGCTCAATTCCGTCAGGTCCTCTTGAAGCAAATTCCACGGGAGAATAATGGGAAGGCAGATGAATTGGCTCGGATGGCTAGTGCTATGGAAGGAATGAAGTCCTCGGAAATGATCCATACGAAAATTCATACTTCCCTAGTAATATGCAGCGTGGAGGAAGATGCACCCGAATCCAGCCTAATTTTTGATTGGAGGACTGACATCATAGCTTATTTACGACACGGGAAGGTCCCTGAAGAAAAAAGAGTGGCATCCGCTTTAATATGCCGAGCCACACGGTTCACCCTCTTAAATGGAGATTTGTACAAGACTTCTTTCGGACGACCCTTATTGAAATGCTTGGGAAAGGAGGATGCAGAATGGGTGCTCCGGGAGATTCATGAAGGTTGCTGCAGCAATCATTTAGGAGGGAGAGCTTTAGCAAGAAAGGCCCTATTAGCAGGATATTTTTGGCCTACTCTCCAGCAAGATGCTGCTCGTATGGTGCAAGCTTGTCCCGCTTATCAGAAGCATAGCAGCCGTTCCGAACGACCGGCTGAGTTGATGAAAGCCGTAGTCTCTTCCTGGCCTTTCGATCAATGGGGGATGGATATAGTAGGTTCGATGCCAGCGGCACCCTTACAAAAGAAGTTTTTATTGGTGGCTGTGGATTATTTTTCCAAATGGGTGGAGGCAGAGCCCTTAGCCAAAATTACTGAGAATACCGTAATACAGTTCTTATGGAGAAACATTGTTTGTCGATACGGTATTCCTCGAAAAATAGTCAGTGACAATGGACGACAGTTCCAAGGAAAAAAGATCCAAGAATGGTGCTAGAGTCTCAACATTCAGCAGGCTTTCACTTCGGTCGCTCACCCTCAAGCGAACGAGCAAGTGGAGGTGACTAACAGGATCCTCATTCAAGGATTAAAGACCAAATTGGGGGCTCAGAGGGGGAACTGGGTAGAAGAGTTACCAGGCGTCCTATGGGCCTATCGAACTACACCCAAGACAGCAACAGGAGAAACTCCCTTTAGTTTGGTGTACGGGACGGAAGCTATTATTCCGATCGAAGTTTTGTTAAATAGCGCTCGGATAAAGGCGTACGAACCAAATCAGAACCAACTTATCCGAAGCACTGAATTGGACTTGGTAGAAGAAAAGCGGGAAATGGCACGAAGGCGAGCGGAAGTCTACAAGCAAAGAGTGCAGCGAGCCTTTAATAAGAAAGTAATGCCTCAAAGATTTCAAGAAGGGGATTGAGTTTTGCGTAAAGTTAATCCCGCTGGAGACCCCGGAAAGCTAGCTCCAAACTGGGAAGGACCCTATAAAATAACGTGCTGCGTAGCAGGGTCAGCATATTATCTGAAAGATGAACAAGGCAAAGAGCTTCCAAGACCTTGGAATGCCATTCATTTAAAACTTTTTCACACTGTATGAGGAATAGAAAATAGAAGAAAAGAAATGATGAGACTTTGAAGGAGTGTACTCCTTAACGTGATCGCATTAATTAGATATTAAGTACTCTCCAAATTTCATTAATGAGAAGCAATACAATACTGATTATCAATCATGAAGAAGAGAAAGAAAATGGAAAGGAAACTCTCGTTTCAAAATAAGATATCGAATTACAGTTTAAATCGGTCGGGAGGATAACGTCGAAAACCAGCCTCCCAATTTAAAGAAAATGAAGGATAAGTTGGAGGAGGTAATCCTTGGTTAGCATATTGCCGAACCGCTTCATTAAATTAGTCCTGATAAGTGGCGCACAGTAAAATGATGAGTCTCTCCTGGCGGTTCGGACGGTCAGGGCTTCACTCTCGATGCAGCCTCTCGCATTTTTCTTGTTGCTCTTAAAGTTGTCGACACACGTCCACATAGCGTCGTGACACCTCCATAATAGCATCGGCTAGGATGGAGACATCATCGGCTAGGATGGAGACATCATCGGCTTGGGAACTTTGGTCCTGCTGCACAAGGTGCGTCATCTCCACCATGTTTTGACGCATAGAAGCTGAAATCCCCTCCACTGCCTCAGAATAAGATCTGGTCCAGGCGAGTTCAGTGCCCAGCCTCTGGAGAGAAGTCTCTTGCCTGCGTAGACGGGCGTGAGCATGAGCCCGGGAATTTATGAGGGAGGAGTTTTCTTGTACCTCCTTGCACAAGCGGGTGCGGAGGTCCCCTATCTTATCCTGTGTTTGCCGATATTGAACCTGAAGGTGAGCGAGGGCGTCAGAATCCTGTTACTTCCCCTTGAGGAGCTCTGCTACCTGCCCTTGGAGACGTATTAATTCTTGGGCCGAGGAAGACTCCTTATCAAGAGGAGCTAGTTGGACTTCCCACTGGGGGACGGGTAGCTGCACACCTGGATGTTGTTGTTCCCTCAACGCTGCAATGGTATCAGCATCCTTCTGAATTTGTTGGCGAGCCTCGGATAATTGCTCCTGGCACAGATGCAATTGTTGCAACAGGAGCCGTTCTCGATTTTGTGTATTGGCTAAATCTTCCCGTTGTTGTCGCTCCCATTCTTGAGCTTGAGCCCGATATTGATGGAGGGAGCGATCCAACTCTTGATGGTTGGTCACAGCCTGCATGCTAGTTGTGAAAAAGAAATCGGTTAGTGAGACAAAGCTAAGAGAGCTAATCGAGAAAACATACCAAATCCAGAGCATGGCGTAGGCTTTCCATGCGAGGAACCACTTCCTCTAAGTTCAGGATCCGAAGACTCCTGGGAGATAAAGAAGAAGATGGGACAGATGATACTGAGGTGGGAAGTTCACTGGTGAGGGGGAGAAGGGGGATGATATTTGTGGGAGGAGAAGGACTCTTCAGGCGATGAGTGGGGAGGGAAGTTTGCGGTAAGGGGATATCAACCGCCATGGGGTCGGAGGAAGAACGCTACTCAGGGGAGATAGAAGGTAGGGGTGAGCCAGCCTCTGTTGTCGGCTGACATGGAAGTGCATCCTCCCTGGGTTCATTCACAGGTTGCAGTGAAGGAGAAGGTGACTTCTGAATATTGGTGGCAGAGGGAGAAAAAGCATAAGAGCTAGGGTTTGTAAGTGTCGGAGAAATCGAGGAGGGACTAATTGTCTCAATTTCCTCTGGGGCGGAAGTAAAAAGGGATGCAGGGGGAGGAGAAGAAGACGGACGAGATGAAGCAGATGTGGTGGTGATCGGGGAAAGTGAAGAAGAAGACGGAGTCGACGGCTGACCAGCCTTCCTCTTGCGATGTGGATAACGACCCGCTATCTCCTGGAAGAAGGTAGAATGCATTTTGAGGGCTTGAGAATAAAGAGAAAGGGCTAAAAAAAGGGATTAAGGCAACGGAGTATGGCGGCGGAGGAACGAATAGACGGAGAAGAAGGAGATGAAAAGGCAAGGGAAGGAAGATAGAAAAAGAAACGAAGGCAAAAGGATCTCCTATAAAAGGGATGAGAGTGGGCTGGTAACCATTATTGGGCTCCTCGTCTGTGGTAAAGGAGGCCCCAAGTGAAAAGGAAAAAAGGGTTGTTCTTTTTAAATAGCCCAGTATGTACTAAAGCCTTCATTTGCATGGGAAGGGGCGGATATAAGCGTTCCCCTTCAGAAGACAAGCACAAAAGAAGGATGATATGAGAGCGTTGCCTCCTTTATGTTGATGGCTTCTGAGCCATATATATATATATATAAATTTCTATCCCCGCGAGGCGAAGCGGAAGATATCTCCGTGTGGTGGCGGAACAGAAGAACCGAATTTTATTCGGTTATACTCATAATTTCTATCCCCGCGAGGCGAAGCGGAAGATATCCCCGTGTGGTTGCGGAACGGAAGAACCGAATTTTATTCGGTTATACTCATAATTTCTATCCCCGCGAGGCGAAGCGGAAGATATCCCCGTGTGGTGGCGGAACGGAAGAACCGAATTTCATTCGGTTATACTCATAATTTCTATCCCCACAAGGCGAAGCGGAAGATATCCCCGTGTGGTGGCAGAACGGAAGAACCGAATTTCATTCGGTTATACTCATAATTTCTATCCCCACGAGGTGAAGCGGATGATATCCCCGTGCGGTGGCGGAACGGAAGAACTGAGGTTCCTCGGTTATGTACTATATATATATAAATTTCTATCCCCGTGAGGCGAAGCGGAAGATATCCCCATGTGGTGGCGGAATGGAAGAACCGAATTTTATTCGGTTATACTCATAATTTCTATCCCTGCGAGGTGAAGTGGAAGATATCCCCGTACGGTGGCGGAACGGAAGAACTGAGGTTCCTCGGTTATGTACTATATATATATAAATTTCTATCCCCGTGAGGCGAAGCGGAAGATATCTCCGTGTGGTGGCGGAACGGAAGAACCGAATTTCATTCGGTTATACTCATAATTTCTATCCCCGCGAGGTGAAGCGGAAGATATCCCCGTGCGGTGGTGGAACGGAAGAACTGAGGTTCCTCGGTTATGTACTATATATATATAAATTTCTATCCCCGCGAGGCGAAGCGGAAGATTTCCCCGTGTGGTGGCAGAATGGAAGAACCGAATTTCATTCGGTTATACTCATAATTTCTATCCCGCGAGGTAAAGCAGAAGATATCCCCGTGCAGTGGCGGAACGGAAGAACCGAGGTTCCTCGGTTATGTACTATATATATACAAATTTATATCCCCGCGAGGCGAAGCGGAAGATATCCCCGTGTGGTGGCGGAACGGAAGAACCGAATTTCATTCGGTTATACTCATAATTTCTATCCCCGCAAGGCGAAGCGGAAGATATCCCCGTGTGGTGGCGGAACGGAAGAACCAAATTTCATTCGGTTATACTCATAATTTTTATCCCCGCGAAGCGGAAGATATCCCCGTGTGGTGGCAGAACGGAAGAACTGAGATCTCCTTAGTTGTGTATCACTTTTTGTCCCCGTAAAGTGGGAGAAGTTGAAGTCCTTGTTTAACTTTGTATTGTTTTATTCCTGTAAAACAACAAAGTTGGCTCATTTAATGGTTCTATATACCCAGCAGAGTAAAAAGGCGGAAGAGCTGAAATATGCCTCAGTTATATGTGAGTCTATGCGAATACGAAAGAAGTAAAACATGGCACAACTCAGAAGATACTGGAGAAAGAAGATAAACTGGGAAAGTTCATTGATGCGAAAGAATTACATATGCTGAGTCATTTACAAGGGAAAATAACAAATAGAAGCCCTTATACATCTGGGGTACTACAGTTCTTTGTTGGGAGGAATGGATGAAGATCCTTTGTAGGGTTGAGGTTGGCATAATAGTTGCCAGAAGATCACTGCAGGAAGATCTGCTTGGCCAGTTCCTTTTGGGACCCGACCAGTTGTAGGCGCAGGGAGCGATTACGGGCGAAAGTTTCCTTCAGCCGTTGCTGTAAGTACTTCACTTTCTCCTCCAGGTTATCTATGTATCTGCGATCATTTATCTGTTCTTCAGAAGGAGAGGAAATGCTGCCCTGTTCAGATATTCTGTCCATGGCAAATAAAGAGAAAAGGAAAGGATGGAAGCTATCAGATAAGGGTTGGGGACTTTTATAGCGGCGAAGGGGAAAAAGTGCATTTATTGGTAGAAGAAATAGGGACCATAAATGCCAGTAAAGAAGAGGAAATGTGGGGGCAGTAGTGGGAAGGTCGATGGGACTATGCCTGTAATTAAGAGGGTCTGAATCCCCGGGCGATGGCAGAAGAAGGCATGTTCGGACCAGATTACCATCCTTTTGAAGACAGAAACCTTCTACGAGAAAAAGACAAAAGAAAAATATCAAGTTCCCTCCCTCGTTTTTATTGATATATTTGAAATGATTACATTAATTTAATCTATACAGATTTCCTCTGATTACTCCCAACAGACGAGGCGGGAGAGGTCTCTTTGGGGGGAGAAGGCGCCAAGACGACCTTGAAGCGCTCGCCTTGGGACGGAGGAGGAACTGATGGACCTTCATCGAACGGGGAAAGATGAGCTTCCACCGGGGGGACTGGGATGAAAGCCAGCGCTGGTGGAAGTGGAGGGAGTTCATCAGCGGCACGGGGGTCTCCCACTGTATACTCCTAGGTGAAGGGAGGATTCCACACTCTATTGCGGAAGGAAGGGAAGGGAGCACGAAAGGACCTCCCTGTAGGAGGGGTTGGAGTTGGAGTATGAGGTGGAAAAGGAAGAGGATGAAAAGTGGAAGTGGCAGTTGAGCGGGTCTCTGAATCTTCAGTGTCTTCAGAAACCCAGTCCTGCAGCTCGAAAGATTCTGAAGTTGAAGAAATTTCAATGGGGTGCCCCTCTGAAGCCATGATAGTGAGATATGAGAGGGGAGACATGGAGGGTAATGATTTATAATGGAAGAAAAGCGATGGCAGAAGTTCTTGGGAAGGTGAAGAAGACGAAGAGATTGATGCAGTCTCCGAAGCGGCAAAAGGAATGGGGAAAACCAATAGGCAAGAGTCACTTAAAGCAAGTCTCTGAACCGAAACCGGGACGGATGTAAATAATATCAAGCAAAATACTTCAGGCGGACCTCCGAACCGAAACTGGGACGGATGTGAATAGTATCAGGCAAGATCCTTCAAACGGATTCCCGAATCAAAATTGGGGCGGAGGTGAATAATGTTATTCAAGATTTTTTTTCGATAAGCCCGAATCAACGAGGTGATTGCCCCAGATGATACGGGAAAAGAGATAGCGGTATAAAAAGGGAGGAGTTTAAAATTGGTTCAGAATTCCCGATCCGTCAAGAAACATGACAAGACAATGATAATTAAACATATGGACAAATTCCTCATTCAGAAGCAAAAGAAAGTCTAAGTGACAAAATTACCAAAAAGGAGAATAGTAGAAATTAAGACTCAAAAAGTTTGGGTGGACACTTAGCTAGCGCCTCCGTAGGATCTAAATAGCTGGTGTCCGTGCCAGGAGGCGGGTATCCTTGTTCGGCGTTTTGAGCCGAGGACCCCTCAAAGCCTAGTATAAATAAGTCTACCCCCTTTTTGACATAGCGTCCCTTGAGGTTGGCTTCTTGCTCCTTCAGCTGGTCCTGATATCGAACCACCTGAGCTTGATTTTCTGCCAATTCAGCCGCCAAAACATCTCTCTCGGTGGCTGCCTTTATAGCTTGCTGCCCCAAGGTTGAAAGAGCTTCTAGGTACTCCTGGTGGAGGGTAGACTGTTGCAGAGCCACCGGCGATAAGGTGTGAGAAAGAGCTGCCACCATGGAGGAAAGCTCCTGGCATTTCTTTGTACAGGATTCCTTGGTGGTTTCCCATGCTCGACGTTCCAATTCAAGCTGGTGTCGCTCTTACTGAAGCTGCATAATAGTGGTCGAGGAGTCAGCAGCCTTGGTCATGGCGTCCCAAAGAGATCTCTTGTACTCCCCCAGTTCACGGGTGAAGCGTCTACCGCTGCGGTTATTTGGATCGCAAAAAGAGGCGTCAAGTTCTTCATTTTTCGTTCGCGGCTCCTCTTTCGCGGACCAGGGCCAGTTGCATCATGGCATCTTCGCACTGGCCCCTAAAGTCCGCTTCCTTGGCCTCTTGCTCGCTCAACCGCAGAACGAGCTCTTTTTGTTGTGATACGGCGGCAAAGTGGCGAGTTTCAATGCTAGATTGGAATTGGGCCAGCCGAACTACCATGTTGTTATGCTGGGTGGAGGCCTAAATGGAAGGAAAAGTTATCAGTATATATCGGCATATAGAGATACCCATAATGAAGAGGAGGAAAAGAAAGAGTAGATACCTCTGCCAACAGTTTGCTCACTTGTTCACATGGGCCTTGTATGCCCGAATGATTGAAGAATTTCACCTTCGAGGGGTGCCGAATCTTCAGCAGGGATCCCAACGTGGCCCTCGGAGGAACAGGAAGGGAAGGATCCTCCTCTTCAGAGGAGGATGGGAGTCTGATGCGACGAAGGGGGGTAGGAGCTGCTCTTGAGTAGGAAGGTACATAGAGCCGAGGACTTCAGATGAGAAGGTAGGGGTGAATTTTGTGCGCATGGGGAGGAATGAAGAAATCGAGGAGAATCCTCCTCGGGGAGATGAGAAGGGACAGGAGGTAACCGCCTCCCCTTCTTGGCTCATAAATGGTTAGGTTGAGACCCCTACTGGTCAAGATAAGGGAAGAAGAGCCGATGAACTTGAGGCTCCTTTCGATGAGCCGCAATTTTTTCCGGGGATGACGGAGCGCCACCGATTTGCCTCTTTTAGTCGATGTTTTCTTCTTCTTGGCCGCCTCGATCGCCTCCCCTTCCACCAAAGCCTTCTGCATTAGATTATCTGCAAGGTATACTGATAAGAAAAATGAATAACCTAGAAAAGAAGTCATATTGCAGGGTAAGTATCACCCTACCTAAAGCAATTGAAGTCATCAAAGGTAGGGAAGACAATCCAAAGTGGCTTAAAAGAGGAGTTTCTATTAGATGGTTTGAGCAGTAATGCAACTCTCTTAATACTCTATACACTTCCGGGAAGGGGCATTTGGTCCTCATTTCTCGGAAGGGAGGCAATTCAGGAAGGGCTACCTTCCATGTATTAGAATAGGCAGACTCCTGAAGTCAGACAAAGAAATACAATTCTTCCCAGCCCTTGTGGGAAGTGGGTAGGTTCACCAAGAATTGGCAGTCTGAACGACTAGATAGATAGAAGAGACCTGCCTTAGAAGATTTTAGTTGAAAGAAGCAATGGAATATTTCAGGGGTTAGAGAAAGGTTCAAGTGTTGGAATACTATGTGAGCTCTAGATAAAATTTGAAAGGAGTTGGGGGTGAATTGGTTCAGGGGTAGCCCATAGAAGTTTAGAAGGTCCAAATAGACCGACGGTACCGGCAAGGATAAGCCATTAAGAAATTGTTCGGAGAAAAAACATGTCAAACCAGGGGAGGATTATGAGGCCGATGCAGTTTAGTTGTGAAACAACATTTTATAGAGGGATCTATGTAGTTGTCCTTAATATTAAAGAAATAATGGTTACAATCTAACTGGGTTATGGTATGTTCATTCCAGGCAGGTGAGGAGATGGTCCTAGGAGTCATGGGTGTGAACAAAGCAGAGCACTTACTCGGAGGTTAAGGAAGAATCGTGTGGGGAAAGGAAGGACTGGGTCGCCGAAATGCCGCCGGTGAAAATCACGGAAGGAGAAGAACAGGCTGGATTATTAAGCACACTAAACGATACCTAAAAGGAGAAGGCAGAGGTTTATATAGGGTTTTTTGTGATGATTCAACTGCACAAAAGGAGAAGAAGAAGCGGAGCCCATAAGCCTATCGGGCCTCCTTAAGTATACCTAAGGGAGGTATAAGGGAACGGATGGATCTAAGTTGAGAAATGAAGAGTCGGTCAGAAACCTCATGTCCATTTAGAAAGTCAAGCTTATAACTTGGCTTGACTATTTTTCGGGGTTGACTAATGATACTGCTGGTACCTTTTTTATATAGTTCCCGATAGAAGGGTTAGCGGGTGACCCATTATCCGATCCAAAATATTCGGTTCAGCGAAGGGAGAAAAGGAAGAATGGTTCGAGCGCGAATATCAGAGGCTATTGGTCCGGGCGCGAATATCAGAAGCTATTGGTTCAGGCGCGAATATCAGAAGCTATTGGTACGGGAGAATATCTAAATCAATTGGCACGGGGGAGTTAGCAGAAGCAATTGATACGGTAAAGAAGAGACGGAAGGCACTTCGCTAAGAGTGGAACAAGAATTGGTTCAGCTAGATAATCCCAGAAGCCGATGGGATAGATAGAGGGTTGGCTTAACCTGATCGATACGAAGGAAGTTTGGCATGGGAAAAAGAGGAATTGGTTCGGGTCGATGAGGAACCCTAGGGCTAGGGCGCCCGTGGGCTATAGATCTAAGCTAGCTTCCCTTGAAGCGGATGTTTGAGAGAGATAGTCTAACCTAGTTATCCGAAAAGTAGAGGAGGAGGGGTTAGGCAACGACTTGGGAGGCCCCACGCAATATTCCAAGGAGTCTTCATTCCTCATATCTGTAACAGAATTATTCTCCAGGTGGAAGTGGTGGCCACGCGTACGATGGAGATAGCCCACGACGTTACGATGAAGGAAAAGGGAAGATAAAAGGGTGGAAGCGAGGAGAAAAGGGGGATCCCGCAATTATTCCCACCCAGCAAGAGAGGAAGAGACGCAGGAGAAGGAGGGGATCGACAACCGCCTCACCGGAGATCTGTTGATTGTTACCTCTCTTGTATTTTTCTCGTTTTGTGATATCATTGTAAGAGGTTTTTCTCCTCCACCTTCGGGAACTTTCTTTCCGTAAAGGAGGACCTTCATAGTGAAGGTGCTTAGGCACTGCATCCGGTGAGAAAAGCTCACCTCCATGGAGTAGGAATCCTTATTCCGAACCACGTTACATCTTGTGTCTGAGTCTCGAGTGCTGACGTGGGTTTCTTACATTTCATCTGCTTCATCTTCTCATTCTCTACTGACTGCGGCTTGTGAAAACTCTCTGAGATCTCCCTCAGTGCTTCACTGCATTGAAAAAGGAGTGAACAGATTTTCACCCCGTCCCGCATCAGCAACGAAAAAAATTTCGTTGCAAATAATTCGCCTCTAAATTTTGCAACAAAAAACAATTCATGATCAAAATTGCAACGAATAAAATTTTTGTTGAAAAATTTGTTGCCAATTTTGGCGACGAATATTTATTTTCGTCATAAATTTTGGCGATGAAACATAGTTCGTCCCCAAATCTGCGACGAAAAAATTATTCATCGCTAATTCTACGACGAATAAATAGTTCGTTGCAAATATTTGGCAATGAAAATGAAATTCGTCTCCAAATTTTATGATGAATATAACTTTTTGTTGCTAAATTTGGCGACAAATATATTTTTTGTTGCCAAATTTGGCGACGAATTTAATTTTCATCGCCAAGTTTGGCGATGAATTTAGCTTTCGTCGCCAAATTTGGCGACGAAAAGCGAGATTTGTCGCCAAATTTGGTGACGAAAATTAAATTCATCACCAAAGTCTAATAAACATATTTCCACGAATAAAATTCACCAAATATGTGATGAAAAAAATATTCATTGCAAAATTTTCAAGAGCAGTCGATTGACGAATACAATCAATCGACTGCATATATGACTAGTTCGACTGATCGGTCGACTACCAAAGGTTCTGTAATGTGCTACAATAATGGTAGTCGACTGGTCATTTTCATCAGTCGACTACCAAGTGAATAGTTTCTTGGCAACCGTGCTATTCCTTGGAATGCTCATTGGCTCCCATGTCCCCGGATTAAAATTTTCACTAATGAAAACTAATCCGGATGGGATGAGTTTCCTAAGCACAACCAATTCGTCGTCGTGCTAATGACTTGAGCGATCGCTTGAACAAACTAGTTGTTCAAGCAACCCAACTCTTCTAGTCGGTTAGCCGCGGAAGAGACGACGGACGGATCGCCGATTTTTGTGTTTCTTATCGGGGTCCATGATTATACAAATACATGCAAATGCAAACTAGTATAATCAACATATACTAACATAATGAACATAAGCTAGCATATCAAATAAGAACATGAAAAGAACAATAATAAAAGTTGTGAAACTTTTATACCTCTTGATCTTCTATCGTATGTCCTAACCTCCTTGTAGACTTCGTGTGGGCAAAGATCCTCCACAAGTTGAAGCTTCCTAGATCTTCTTCAATCCAAAGAATGAAGAACTCTCTTTCCCTTCTTGCTTGAGCCAACCACCAATCCACAAAGGATTGATGCCGCCGGCCCCAAGAATAGAGAGAACATAATGGAAACAACCAAGCAACCGAACTAGGGACAAACCCTAGCTCCTTGTGCCGCCGGCCAAGAGGAAAACAAGAGGAAAAGAGGAATAGGTTGGGCACCACCAAAGGTATAGGATAAAGGATAGGAACCGGCCAACACCCTAGGAAGAAGAAGAACACTTCCCCTATAGTTGCCACCTACCTTACCTTCCAAACCCTAGCCACCCAACCAAGCTTCCTTTGGATTTCTTGCCGCCCAAGGTAGAGGAAGAGAAGGTAGTGGCCGGCCAACCCTTAGAAGGAAGAAGATGAGCCCTTCCCCTATAGTTGCCGCCCAACCTAACTTCCAACCTAGCCGCCCAATCCAAAGAGCCAAACCCTAATCTAATTAGGGTTTCCTCCATAGGTTTCTTGCCGCCTAAGCATGGTGGAGAGGAGAGATCTAGGAGCTATCCCCCTCCAAGGAAGAAGACAAGCTCCTCCATAGGTTGCCGCCCACCCCCCTACATCACCTTGGCCGCCCAACCTAAGGAGCCAAAACCCTAATTAGGGTTTCCTCCTTAAGGTTGCTTGCCGCCCAAGTCAAGCTAGGCAAAACCCTAATTTCCTTAGCATCCATCATGAACCCTCCAAAAAACTTAGTTGCCGCCCAACCCATGCTCCCTTATATAGAACTTAGGAGAAAATTGGTTATTGATGAGGTAGCCAAAAATATAGGAACTAATTCCCAATTTTCTTGCCGCCCACCTTATCCAACCTTTCCTCTCCCTTTTATATAGAGTTAGGTTTAGGCCTTGGTTTAATCTCCTCCGTCGGTTCTAGGGTTTTAATCTCAACCGTCGGATTTAGAGATTTAATCTCAACCGTCGGTTCTAGGAAATAATCCCAACCGTCGGATCTAGAGATTTAATCTCAACCATCGGTTCTAGGAAATAATCCCAACCGTCGGATCTATAGATTTAATCTCAACCGTCGGTTCTAGGAATTTAATCCCAACCGTCGGATCTAGAGATTTAATCTCAACCGTCGGTTCTAGGAATTTAATCCCAACCGTCGGATCTAGAGATCTAATCTCCACCGTCGGTTCTAGGGATTCAATCCTAACCGTCGGATCTAGAGATTTGTTTTCCATCATTTGATCTAGACTTCATGAGGTTTATATAAGGCTACGATAGGGACCATGAGGAGGAGTTGGGTCTTGGCCACCCGATGGATCGGAACCACACAAACTTGATCCATCAATGATGTTCCATTCCACTAGAGGATCATCATCGAACTACCTCACCAACCCCCATAAATTAATATGGGCTCCATATATTATTTGTACATCCATCTCCCCGTGTTTAAGATATCGAATGTCCGTCAATTAATTGATTTACTGCCCATCAATTAATTAACATCTAACTCCTCGAGTAGTACCACTCAACCTTATCATCATGTTGACTAAGTCAACCTACAGGGTTTACATGATGAACCTTATGAGCTCCTCAAGGGGACATCATCAACCTAATACATAGGACACGGATTCCTCCTATAATCAACGACACACCATGTAAATAATATCATTTCCCAACTTACCGGGCATATTGATTTAATCCATAGAAATCTCACCCTCTGGTAAATCAAAGAAATAAATATTAAGTACATGTGCCCGTTATTATATCGGGATTAAGAGCATGTACAACATAATATCCGAGGTCCGATTCAATTATGCAGTCAGCAATAAATTGAATCACCTCTATGTCGGTCCTGCTCAATACACCGAGGTGTACTAGTGTAACTCTATGTTCAAGATAAAACAATACCAAGCTACACTACAACCATGCCAATGGTTTGTCCAAAACCATCTTGGTTGTGAGCCTCTACTTATATTCTACAAGGGACTGATAACATGATCTTCTGTGCCGCACCCAGGCACCATGTTATCTACAATGTAAAATATTAGACAATATGCACATATATAAATATAAAGTGCAATCAATGATCATGTGATTCTTATTTCAAAATAAAGATGTTCATACAAAAGAGCTAGGCTTTCAGTATACATCCCAACAATCTCCCACTTATACTAAAAGACTATGCTGTCATTATACTGCCATACATCTGATTCCCCTTCCCTCCACATGCCTATCAAAGCTCTCGCCAGAAGGGCCTTAGTGAAAGGGTCTACTAGGTCATCCTCTGATGCAATCTTGGCGACATCAACTTCTACCTCCTTTACGATTTATCGTATCATGTGGTACTTGCACTCTATGTGTTTACTAGCCTTATGGGCTCGTGGTTCCTTCGAGTTTGCAACTGCACCATTATTATCACAATAAATTGTGATAGTTCTGGGCAAACCAGGAATCATATCCAAGTCCATGAGGAAGTTCCTGAGCCACCCAGCTTCTTTGGCCGCCTAAGAGGCTGCCATACAGTCAGCTTCCATGATAGAGTCCACCACGCATTTCTGCTTGACACTCTTCCATACTATGGCTCCACCTCCCAAAGTAAACACAAAACCTGAGGTAGACTTACTGTTATCCCTATCAGATTAGAAATCACAATCCATGCAACCCACAGGGAGTAATTGGTCTGCCCGGTAAACTTGCATATATCCCTGTCCTGGATTACTTTGATATCTGCTGACCATGCCCACGGCAAAGCAGATATCTGGTCTCGTATAGAGCATCGCATACATGAGGCTTCCTACTGCCGAAGCATAAGGGACCGCCTTCATCTCCTCTATCTCCTCAAATGATCTAGGATACATCTCCTTTGATAAAGGAACTCCATACCTGAAAGGTAGAAAACCCTTCTTGGAGTATTGCATGCTAAAACGATCCAAAACCATGTCTATGTATGAAGCTTGGGATAAGCACAACAACCTTGATCCCCAAGGTTGTGACCCACTTCTCCCAAGTCCTTCATATCATACTGTTTGGACGACCATACCCTTACGTCTGATAACACTTCGATGTTGTCGCCAACCACCAAAATGTCATCTACATATAGTACAAAAATACCACTACGTTTCAGTCACATCTCTGATATACACAAGACTCATCCGAACTTTGAATAAATCCATAAGACTAGATTTACCTCCTCAAAGCGGATGTCCCAAGACTTCAAAGCTTGCTTCAGTCCATTAACGGACCGATTAAGCTTATATACAATACGCTCTTTGCCCTTAGCAATGAATCCCTCTGGTCGCTTCATGTAGATGGATTCCTCAAGACTTCCACTAAGGAATGCTGTCTTGACATCCATCTGTCACGTCTCATAATCCATATGAGTTGCTATGCATGAGAGCTCCCAGACCTGACTTGAATCCATAGATTCAATCTCAGTATTCATTGCACTTTGCAAAGATGCTGTATTTATATCTTGGATTGCCTCATCGTATGTCAAGGGATCAGGTTCATGTTTGCTAGGGACCAAATCAGAAGATTTGTCCAAAAACATGAATCTAAGAGATTGTCTAACAACCCTCCCACTACGACGAGGTATCTTCTGTGTATCCTCTGTGACACGCGGTGCAGTGACATGTGGTATGTCCTCTTGTACCGGTGGTACTAAAGAAGTGACTTCCCATTTTAACTCCTCCAGAACAATTTTACCCTTGGGCTTGTGGCTTATCACATAGTCTTCCTCTAGAAATCTGGCATTCATGTTAACGATCACCCTCTGATCTCTAGGACTATAAAACAAGTCAGAATAACTCATCATCGATCTAACCATCTCCATAAGAGTCATATTCCTTCGCTCTGCTACACCGTTCTGCTGGGGTGTGCCAGGTGCAGTCAATTGGGATTGAATCCCAACCTCTGATAAGTAGTTCCTAAACTCTCCCAAGAGGTTGTCACCACCACGATCAGATCGTAGTGTCATCCATATCTTGAATAATCGTCTATGAAAGAGACGAAATATTCAAGATTACCTCTTGCCTAGATAGCCATAGGACCTCACAAATCAGAATGAACCATTTCTAACAAATCATTGGCTCTATACCCCTTGGCCTTAAAAAGGCCTCTTGGTCATCTTACCCTCCAAGCAAGATTCGTAGGTTGGGAGATCCTCCACCACTAATGAACCCAAAGGTCCATCAGCTATCAACCTTTGAATTCTGCTTAGGTTAATGTGACCAAGCCTAAGAAGCCAAAGATATGTTTGGTTCATCTTCGAAGGTTCTTTTCTCTTATTGGAATTAGAAGATGAGTTATTAACTTCTATTTGCATCGTGGGAGCTTGTGGTTCAAGTTATAAATTTCCTATCTATGTACCTGAATAGATAATTTCCCTATTCCTTTTATAACAAATCTGTCATGAAAAGAAATAGATTATCCATCCAAAAACTATTTAGAAACCGAAATCAATTCTTTCTAAATAAGGGTACATAAAGGAAATTCTTAAGAACCAGAAAACTTTATTTTTCTCAAAAAATAAATAAAACATCTCCCACTGCAATAGCTGCCATCTTCATGGCATTGCCCAAGTAAATGGTAATATCCTTTAGCTAGTTAGGGTTTCTGGAACCCATGCAAAGTATTGCAGACATGATTAGTGGCTCTCGTATCTACACACCAGGTACCGGTAGATAACACCGCTAACCATGTTACAACGACTAGACCAAAAGATATACTTTTGTTCTGTTTTGGATTGGGACAGTCCTCCTTCCAATGTCCATCCTGCTTGTAAGTGAAGTACTTGCCTTTCGGCTTCTTCACTCCTCCCTGAGATCCTCCCACCACATTTGCTCCACCTTGTTTCTCCTTCTTCATGCCTTTTACTTAGAAGTAGAAACCCTTTGAGCAATGATGGCTTGAGGACACTCTTTGAAGATTGCATACTAGCAGATAAGACAATATTTGGATTCATTTCCAATCAATATAATTTGGGTACAATAAGTTTATTTCCTTTAGTATCAAAATAAGTGGACTGAAAGTCAATTTTGAAAATCCTAAGAATCACATAGATCATTACTTTAGATTTCAAAAAATTATTGATTCCTCAAACAATAAAATTTCGAAATCAACCAACACCTCAAAACACCGAGAATATCGCATGCCACGCAGTGTGGACGTATACGAATTCTACATTTGTAAGAGGAGGTTTTACCCATTAATTTTATTATCTTGTCAACCTTACTTTTTGACAAATAAAATTAATAGTTGGTTCCTCTTTGGCCCTACAAATAAAAGCAGTGACTCCGATGGGGAGGATACTTTTTATTTGCATCTAAGTGTGCACCATTACACAATACTAAGGGAATTATTTCGGATTATGTGCCTTACCGCTGTGGAAGTACACACGCTCCTAGATAATTTCCTATAACCATTATTTGACCTAGTGATCCGCAAACAAACTCATCCGCAGGGAGGAAGGCACTCAGAGCCGACACGCAAGTTTGTTGCATCACACGTCAAATTGTAATGGAGGCCGCGGGAATTAATTAAAATATCCCTCTCCCACTTAGTAAATTGAAAATGAGGAATTTTCAAGCACACACAACATGCTTATTATTACTGTAGATTTCAATAAAAATTATTGATTCCTCAAACAATAAAATTTTGAAATCCACCAACACCTCAAACACCGAGAATATCGCATGCCACGCTGTGTGGACGTATACGAATTCTACATTTGTAAGAGGAGGTTTAACCCATTAATTTTATTATCTTGTCAACCTTACTTTTGACAAATAAAATTAATAGTTGGTTTCTCTTCGGCCCTACAAATAAAACTACTTTTTATTTGCATCTAAGTGTGCACCATTACACGGTACTAAGGGAATTATTTCGGATTATGTGCCTTACCGCTGTGGAAGTACACACGATCCTAGATAATTTCCTATAACCATTATTTGACCTAGTGATCCGCAAACAAACCCGTCCTCGGGGAGGAAGGCACTCAGAGCCGACACACAAGTTTGTTGCATCACACGTCAAATTGTAATGGAGGCCGCGGGAATTAATTAAAATGTCCCTCTCCCACTTAGTAAATTGCAAATGAGGAATTTTCAAGCACACACAACATGCATATAAAACAAATCAGCAATAAATATGGAAAAAACAGAATTTTTCCAACTATTATGGCATTGTTCTCCAATATGCGTTCCGTCGTGTCGCCACCTCGTCCGCTCCATCTTTTCCCGTGCGCAAGTCACCAAAGAGTTCCGAGCCGAGATAAAACATTTTAATTTACATCCATCGATCCTATACTCCACGAAAGAGTGTACAAATAATCTAGATCGAAAGTAAACTAAAATGAGCGGCTAAACAATGCCGTATTTAATTACAAAAATTAAATACTAATCTAGCCTCGTCAACCCCGAGGACTCAAATAATATACAATCACACACACATGCAATCACATACACACATATATAGCCATAATAGTTGGATCTTATGCCTGCAACCAAAAAGTTAGCCTACGCACATCCTACTATTATCCGGCATACACAATATATGATAAGTGCATGAAAGTAACCGAATCCAAAACACACAAAACCGGAAACCGTGGCTCTGATACCAATTCTTGGCAACCGTGCTATTCCTCGGAATGCTCATTGGCTCCCATGTCCCCGGATTAAAATTTTCACTAATGAAAACTAATCCGGATGGGATGAGTTTCCTAAGCACAACCAATTCGTCGTCGTGCTAATGACTTGAGCGATCGCTTGAACAAACTAGTTGTTCAAGCAACCCAACTCTTCTAGTCGGTTAGCCGCGGAAGAGACGACAGACGGATCGCCGATTTTTGTGTTTCTTATCGGGGTCCATGATTATACAAATACATGCAAATGCAAACTAGTATAATCAACATATACTAACATAATGAACATAAGCTAGCATATCAAATAAGAACATGAAAAGAACAATAATAAAAGTTGTGAAACTTTTATACCTCTTGATCTTCTATCGTATGTCCTAACCTCCTTGTAGACTTTGTGTGGGCGAAGATCCTCCACAAGTTGAAGCTTCCTAGATCTTCTTCAATCCAAAGAATGAAGAACTCTCTTTCCCTTCTTGCTTGAGCCAACCACCAATCCACAAAGGATTGATGCCGCCGACCCCAAGAATAGAGAGAACATAATGGAAACAACCAAGCAACCAAACTAGGGACAAACCCTAGCTCCTTGTGCCGCCGGCCAAGAGGAAAACAAGAGGAAAAGAGGAATAGGTTGGGCACCACCAAAGGTATAGG
This sequence comes from Wurfbainia villosa, assembly GCA_025175895.1. NCBI lineage: Eukaryota > Viridiplantae > Streptophyta > Magnoliopsida > Zingiberales > Zingiberaceae > Wurfbainia > Wurfbainia villosa. The sequence continues at coordinate 24,953,816 of CM046000.1, read as the reverse complement.
AAAAAGGATAGGAACCGGCCAACACCCTAGGAAGAAGAAGAACACTTCCCCTATAGTTGCCACCTACCTTACCTTCCAAACCCTAGCCGCCCAACCAAGCTTCCTTTGGATTTCTTGCCGCCCAAGGTAGAGGAAGAGAAGGTAGTGGCCGACCAACCCTTAGAAGGAAGAAGATGAGCCCTTCCCCTATAGTTGCCGCCCAACCTAACTTCCAACCTAGCCGCCCAATCCAAAGAGCCAAACCCTAATCTAATTAGGGTTTCCTCCATAGGTTTCTTGCCGCCTAAGCATGGTGGAGAGGAGAGATCTAGGAGCTATCCCCCTCCAAGGAAGAAGACAAGCTCCTCCATAGGTTGCCGCCCACCCCCCTACATCACCTTGGCCGCCCAACCTAAGGAGCCAAAACCCTAATTAGGGTTTCCTCCTTGAGGTTGCTTGTCGCCCAAGTCATGCTAGGCAAAACCCTAATTTCCTTAGCATCCATCATGAACCCTCCAAAAAACTTAGTTGCCGCCCAACCCATGCTCCCTTATATAGAACTTAGGAGAAAATTGGTTATTGATGAGGTAGCCAAAAATATAGGAACTAATTCCCAATTTTCTTGCCGCCCACCTTATCCAACCTTTCCTCTCCCTTTTATATAGAGTTAGGTTTAGGCCTTGGTTTAATCTCCACCGTCGGTTCTAGGGTTTTAATCTCAACCGTCGGATTTAGAGATTTAATCTCAACCGTTGGTTCTAGGAAATAATCCCAACCGTCGGATCTAGAGATTTAATCTCAACCGTCGGTTCTAGGAAATAATCCCAACCGTCGGATCTAGAGATTTAATCTCAACCGTCGGTTCTAGGAATTTAATCCCAACCGTCGGATCTAGAGATTTAATCTCAACCGTCGGTTCTAGGAATTTAATCCCAACCGTCGGATCTAGAGATCTAATCTCCACCGTCGATTCTAGGGATTCAATCCTAACCGTCGGATCTAGAGATTTTTTTTCCATCATTTGATCTAGACTTCATGAGGTTTATATAAGGCTACGATAGGGACCATGAGGAGGAGTTGGGTCTTGGCCACCCGATGGATCGGAACCACACAAACTTGATCCATCAATGATGTTCCATTCCACTAGAGGATCATCATCGAACTACCTCACCAACCCCCATAAATTAATATGGGCTCCATATATTATTTGTACATCCATCTCCCCGTGTTTAAGATATCGAATGTCCGTCAATTAATTGATTTACTGACCATCAATTAATTAACATCTAACTCCTCGAGTAGTACCACTCAACCTTATCATCATGTTGACTAAGTCAACCTGCAGGGTTTACATGATGAACCTTATGAGCTCCTCAAGGGGACATCATCAACCTAATACATAGGACACGGATTCCTCCTATAATCAATGACACACCATGTAAATAATATCATTTCCCAACTTACCGGGCATATTGATTTAATCCATAGAAATCTCACCCTCTGGTAAATCAAAGAAATAAATATTAAGTACATGTGCCCGTTATTATATCGGGATTAAGAGCATGTACAACATAATATCCGAGGTCCGATTCAATTATGCAACAAGAATAAATTGAATCACCTCTATGTCGGTCTCCCGCCAATACACCTAAGTGTACTAGTGTAACTCTATGTTCAAGATAAAACAATACCAAGCTACACTACAACCATGCCAATGGTTTGTCCAAAACCATCTTGGTTGTGAGCCTCTACTTATATTCTACAAGGGACTGATAACATGATCTTCTGTGCCGCACCCAGGCACCATGTTATCTACAATGTAAAATATTAGACAATATGCACATATATAAATATAAAGTGCAATCAATGATCATGTGATTCTTATTTCAAAATAAAGATGTTCATACAAAAGAGCTAGGCTTTCAGTATACATCCCAACATAGTTGACTGCTTAGTCGGCTACAAAATATTCTGTAAGATGCTACAGTACCATCAGTTGACTCATCATGTTTATCACTTGACTGATGATGAAAATCTATTTTTTTGATGCATTGTTTCATGTATCAGTCGACTTATGGTTTACATCAGTTGACTGATACATTAATTTTTGCAACAAAAATAATTTTTTCGTTGCAAATATGGAAAAATATTTTTTTTCATAGATTATACTTTTCCCCTATTTTACAACAAACACATACAACAATATAAATAAATTTACACATCAAACTTTAATACTGAATATATATATATATATATATATATATATATATATATATATAAAACAAACCTAAACAAACTTACAATACATAGATATCGTATGTGATAAGTCAAGTAACATTTAAATACAACAAATAAATTCATAGGTAACCACCATCATCATTAAAAAATACATCATCATTGTCATTATGACAAGGATCAGGAGGAGGAGTAGATCCAGAAGGAGGAAGTTGACTTGAACTAGACATTCATTGAAGATGTTTCATAATGAACTTTTATTGCCTTCGAAATTCGTTCATCTGTTTATTTAAGTCTTTTACTTACTGAGCTCTTTCTCTCGATTCATTTTCCTTTTGTGCTAGTACCTCCCTCAAATGATTAACCTCTTCGGTTAATTGATTTACTTCTGCTTTTGATGCTAGAGAGGATGAAGAAGAAGCACCAGGGACTCTATAGGATCGGCTCAAAGAATCGAATTATTCTTTCACTTTTCGGCCCTCCAGTTGCTTCGAGCCATAAATTTATATTGCTAACAGAAGGCTCAAATTCGACTACATCATCACTTGCACTCAAATTTCTCTCTGCAAGTTCATCGTATTTCTCCTGTTTTGAAAGAAAAAAAATTAAATACTAACATAAGAATTTAAATTTTTAAAATTACAAACCTTAATTGTTCTAGCTCTTTCCCCACTCAACGTCTTATCTTTCTTTTGGAATGTATGGGTGAAAGTGTCTATAAATAATGGCTCAGTCCCCATCTCCTGGGCCTAAACAAACAGTTAAAATTTATAAATTAGTGAGTATTAGATTACAAAATTATTATTTGGAAAAACTCACCAATCGATGTCTATGCTCATCGATATTTATTGATCCTCCCGCATACGTGGCAGACATAATGCCGAAATTACAATGTTGATTTTGCTTATTCTGCTCACTCCTCCATTTACTATCCTCAGATCCCCAATGTGCAACAATTTTATTCCAATTCTCCTTGGTTATACAGTGTGACTTTTTATTTCTAGTTTTCGCATGTTTGAGTATGTTTCTGATATAATCGCCACGCTTTTTCTTGAAAATCCTTCTAATCTCTAGTGTTTCACTCTCCTTCCAAGTAAATACCCACTGCAGTAGAGAAAAATTGAATTGATTATATTAACTACAATTTTATATACAAAATGATTTAAATAAGTTACCTTGAACTCATTCCACCACAAAATTTTTATTTCTTCCGGCATGCTCGTATAAGTCATAGAAGCTCCGACCCAATGGTTATTCACTATTTTATTCACCTCGTGAATAACATGTGTAGAATTTATAAATCTAACATAAAATAAAAATAAACCTTGTTAGATACTTATAAAATACATATCACATTAAAAATTAAACATAGATAATCTAAAACTTGAATACTTACGAATCTCCATGCGTAGATATCAACTCTCTCATATCTTCCCTCTCAATGAGTGATTGTTGTACCGAGGAAGATACATCAGCAGGTATCTGCTGAGAACCAGAAGATTCTGCAATTGAAGAAGAGGTGGAAGGCACATTTTCTGCAAGAGCATCAGAATGTGCAGGGGCTGAAGCAGAGAAAGACTGTGATCTTCCATCGCTACTCCATCTATGACCGCCACGTCGAAACTAACAATCGTAATTATTAGAAGAATATGACAGTAAAAAAAATTACATTTGCATATCGAATTTATAATATGAACAATATGAAAAAATTACCATATTCATAGCAACTGGATGACCTACAAAAAAAATAGTTCATTAATATAACAAATATATAATATTTCAAATTAGACAGTAAATTAAAACATAATTGGTACTCAATAAAAGTTACCCACAATTAGAAATCGAAGTTCATATTATAATTTTCATCCTGGTCATGCATCTATTCGTCATCGTCTTCGTCTTCGTCATCGTCATCATCATCGTCGTCATCATCGTCATCCTCATCCTCTAAATTAAATTCCTCATCTTCATCCTCATTCAGTTCACTTGCATCAACGGCTATTACTATGCCGCTGGGATCTCGTAACGTTGAAATATTATATTCTTTGATATAAAATGTATTGACAACTTCATCTTGTTGATATGCTATGTCTTCCCAATGTTCCTCAATTTTATTACATTCTTTTGTTTTACAAACAACCCACCAATCACTTTTGTCTCGTCTCAGACTAGGATATGAAACATAAAATACTTGAATCGCTTGTTGTGCTTGTTGGAATGTATACTGAAAGCCTAGCTCTTTTTGTATGAACATTTTTATTTTGAAATAAGAATCACATGATCATTGTTTGCACTTTATATATTTATTATATGTGTGCATATTGTCTAATATTTTACATTGTAGATAACATGGTGCTTGGTGTGGCACAGAAGATCATGTTATCAGTCCCTTGTAGAATATAAGTAGAGGCTCACAACCAAGATGGTTTTGGATAAACCATTGGTATGGTTGTAGTGTAGCTTGGTATTATTTTGTCTTGAACATAGAGTTACACTAGTACACTTAGGTGTATTGAGCAGGACCGACATAGAGGTGATTCAATTTATTGCTGACTACATAATTGAATCGGACCTCGGATATTATGTTGTACATGCTCTTAATCCCGATATAATAACGGGCACATGTACTTAGTATTTATTTCTTTGATTTACTAGAGGGTGAGATTTAGATGGATTAAATCAATATGCCCGGTAAGTTGGGAAATGATATTATTATTTACATGGTTTGTCGTTGATTATAGGAGGAAACCGTGTCCTATATATTAGGTTGATGATGTCCACTTGAGGAGCTCATAAGGTTCATCATGTAAACCAAGCTGGTTGACTTAGTCAACATGATGATAAGGTTGAGTGGTACTACTCGAGGAGTTAGATATTAATTAATTGATGGTCAGTAAATCAATTAATTGACGGACATTCGATATCTTAAACACGGGGAGATGAATGTACAAATTATATATGGAGCCCATATTAATTTATGGGGGTTGGTGAGGTAGTTCAATGATGATCCTCTAGTGGAATGGAACATCATTGATGGATCAAGTTTGTGTGGTTCCGATCCATCGGGTGGCCAAGATCCAACTCCTCCTTATGGTCCCTATCGTAGCCTAATATAATCCTCATGAAGTCTAGATCCAAGGATGTAAAACAAAACCCTAGAACCAACGGTTGGGATTAAATCCCTAAGTCTGATGGTTGGGATGAAACCCTAGAACCAATGGTTGGGATTAAATCCCTAGATCCGATGGTTGAGATGAAACCCTAGATCCGACAGTTGGGATGAAACCCTAGATCCGACGGTTGGGATGAAATCCTAGATCCGACGGTTGGGATGAAACCCTAGATCCGACGGTTGAGATAAAACCCTAGATCCGACGGTGGAGATTAAATCCCTAGATCCGACGGTGGAGATTAAAGGAGTCTTAAGCCCAATTCTATAAATAGAGGGCTTAGGTTGGGCAGCAAGAGATGGTTCATTTGGATTAGAGTTTTGCCTCTCAAGTGTTTTAGGGGGCTAGGGTTTTGGTGTGGTTTGGGCGGCAACAAGGAAGGTGATTAGGGTTTCTTCCTTTTCTCCTTGGTGGCCGACGCTCACTCCTTCCTTCTCCTAGCTTTGGCCGACCTTCTTCCTCCTCCTTTTCTCCTTGGTGGCCGGTGGTTCTCCATCTTCTTGGTGACCGGCGCTTCTCCAACCTCTAGGTGGCTAGCGACAACATTGTCACAAGTGGTCGACGCTCATCCATTCATTCCTTGGCCGGCGGTTACATCGAGCTCCTTTGCTTGGTGGCCAGTTCTAGAAAGGAGAAGTTTTGTTTGGTTCTTCTCTTTGTTTGCAGCGAACAAGGAAGGGAAGAACGCGATCTAGAAGGCTTCTACTCGTGGAGGATCTTCGCCCACACGTCGTCCACGAGAAGCATAGGGCATACGGTAGAAGATCGTGAGGTATAAAAGTTTTACAACTTTATTTTCTGATCTTAGCATGTTCTTTTATGTGTTGATTATACAAGTGTGCATTTGTATATATTTTGTATAATCATGGACCCCGAAGACAAACACAAAAACCGGCGATCCGTCCGTCGTCTCTTCCGCGGCTAACCAACTAGAAGAGTTGTGTTGCTTGAACAACTAGTTTGTTCAAGCGATCACTCAAGTTGTTAGCACGACGACGAATTGGTTGTGCTAAGGAAACTCATCCCATCCAGATTAGTTATTTCATTAGTGAAAATTTTAATCCGGAGACATGGGAGCCAATGAGCCTCCGAAGCAACTCCCTACGAGTGGTATCAGAGCCACGGTTTTCGGTTTTGTGTGTTTTGGATTCGGTTACTTTCATGCACATATCATATATTGAGTATGCCAGATAATAGTAGGATGTGCGTAGGCTAACTTTTTGGTTGTAGGCATAAGATCCGACTATTATGGCTATTTGGTTGTATGTGATTGTTTTGTGTGTGATTGTATGTATATTATTTGAATCCTCGGGGTTGACGAGGCTAGATTAGTATTTAATTTTTGTAATTAAATACGACATTGTTTAGCCGCTCATTTTAGTTTACTTTCGATCTAGATTATTTGTACACTCCTTCGTGGAGTATAGGATCGATGGATGTAAATTAAAATGATATATCTCGACTCGGATCTCTTTGGTGACTTGCGCACGGGAAAAGAGGGAGCGGACGAGGTGGCGACACGACGGGATGCGTATTGGATAACAATGTCATAATAGTTGGAAAAATTCTGTTTTTTTTCCATATTTATTGCTTATTTGTTTTATACGCATGTTGTGTATGCTTTAAAATTCCTCAGTTTCAATTTACTAAGTGGGAGAGGGATATTTTAATTAATTCCCGCGACCTCCATTACAATTTGACATGTGATGCAACAAACTTGTGTGTCGGCTTTGAGTGTCTTCCTCCCTGTGAACAGGTTTGTTTGTGGATCACTAGGTCAAATAATGGTTATAGGAAATTATCTAGGAGCATGTGTACTTCCACAGCGGTAAGGCACATAATCCAAAATAATTCCCTTAGTATCGTGTAATGGTGCACACTTAGATGCAAATAAAAGCATCCTCCCCATCGGAGTCACTGCTTTTATTTGTAGAGCCAAAGAGGAAACAACTATTAATTTTATTTGTCAAAAAGTAAGGTTGACAAGATAATAAAATTAATGGGTAAAACCTCCTCTTACAAATGTAGAATTCGTATACGTCCACACAGCGTGGCATGCGATATTCTCAGTGATTTGAGGTGTTGGTTGATTTCGGAATTTTATTGTTTTGAGGAATCAATAATATTTGAAATCTAATATTTTGATCATTGTGATTTTTAGGATTTTCAAATGGCTTTCAACCCACTTGCTGTGATATTAAAAGAAAATAAACTTACTGGACCAAACTATATTGATTGGAAAAGAAATCTGGATATTGTCTTAACTGCGGAGGAGTACAAATTTGTACTCTTCGAGGTCTGTCCTCCTAAGCCCACTGATGACTCTGATGAAAAAAAGAAAGAAAGTTATAAGAAATGGATCAAGGCAGATGAGATGGCGCGGTGTTACATTTTGGCATCTATGTCAAATGTGCTGCAACATCAGCATCAGGCCATGGCCACAGCTTATGACATGATGTTCAATCTCAAGAAACATTTCGGACATCAGAGTAGGGCGGCTAGACAGGAGGCGATGAGAAACTTGATGACGACCACCATGATCGAGGGAACACCCATTAGGGATCATGTTCTCAAGATGATGGCTCATCTTAATGAGATGGAAGTCCTCGGAGCTGAGATCGATAGGGAAACCCAGGTCGATATCATTCTCCAGTCTCTGCCTAGGAGTTTTGAGCAGTTCCGCCTCAACTATAACATGAACAAGAGGTTGTATTCGTTGGCGGAGCTTCTGACAGAACTCCAGGCGACAGAGGGGCTTTTTCGTCAAAGTACTCAAGCCATGGTTGCTCAGAAGGTTTCTTCCTCTAAACCGAAAGGTAAGAAGAAGAAGAAGCAAGGTGGAGCGAAGAAAGTGGCAGTGGGACCTCAGGCAGGAGTGAAGAAGCCGAAAGCCAAGTGCTTCACTTGCAAGCAGACTGGACATTGGAAGGCAGACTGTCCTCACCGAAAGAACAAAGGTATATCTTCTTGTTTAGTTGTTGAAACATGTTTAGCAGTGTTATCTACCAGTGCATGGTGTGTAGATACAGAAGCCACTGATCATGTCTGCAATACTTTGTAGGGGTTCCAGGAAACCCGACGACTAGCTGAGGGAGAGATTACCGTCTTCATGGGCAATGCTTCAAAGGTGGTGGCTATTGCAGTGGGAGACGTTTATTTATCTTTTGATAGGAATAAAGTTTTGGTTTGTCTTTATGTACCTACTTTTAGAAAGATGGAAAGTTAAGCACTCTATGCCATAAAAATTGACTAGTGAATCTCAATGGTGGAGGTGTTCTTTCAATTCTATTCTTAGTGATTTCTTCTTTATTTCTTATGAATTTATGATTTGATGGTAAAAATTATCTATGACAATCAAAATAACTCAGTTTCTTTCCGTGTTTCAATGTGAATGACTTTGATCTCTCCATACATATTGGACATCCTAAAATCCCCACGGTACTCCAGCCCGATAACATACCATAAGTAGGAAAACCATTTACGGTCCAAAGAAGCGCAACTCTCATTGTGAACATCTGATTAGTATGGACATCATATGTAGAAGCACCCTTGTCCCATAGTTGGTTCAGATCGACAATCAATGGTTTCATGTAAATATCTATTAACTTCTTCGAATAATGAGGGCCAAGCACAATCAATGTTAAAAACATATAAGGTGTTTTTCATACACATACCAGGTGAAAGATTATACGGAGTTATGATAATTAGCCAACAAGAATAAGTTCTTCCTGATTTGCCAAATGGAGCAAATCCATCAGAACATAGACACAACCTGATGTTTCGAGTCTCATTCACAAACTCAGGATATATTCTATCAAAAATGTTCCACGCCTCTGCATATGATGGATGACACATTAGCCCATCCTCTGTTTCATGGTTTGCATGCCATGTCATGTGTTCTGCAGTAACCTTTGATGCATAAAGCCTTTGCAATCTAGGAGTTAAAGGCAAATAGAATATTTGTCTGAATGATTTAAATCGCTTATTATGATTCGATCTCGTGGTACTCTTGTACCTGCATTGACTACAGAATATACAAGTCTCTAAATCTATATTATCTCCCCAATATAGCATACAACCATGTTTGCAAATATCAGTTCTTTGCACCGGAAGACCTAAATCTTTCACAAGTTTTTTCATACTGTAAAAATCATTCGGCATTATGTGATCACGCGACATTACTTATCCAATAACTTGAACAAAATCATTAAAATAATCTTCAGACATATTATGCTCAGCTTTAACATTCAACAATCTTGCGGTGAGAGATAATTTAGTGTGACTGTCACAACCAGACCACACGGGTTCATCTGCAGCTCTCAACACTTCTTGAAATTTGAGATATGACTCATTGTATACATTTTCATGAACACCAGTTACTTCTACCTCTTCCAACGACATTGAATAACTAGTATACATGTGTTTAAATGTTTGAGGATAACTAGAACTTGCAGCGTTTGGTTCGTTATTCAAAGTATGACCAACTGCATCAACTATCATCCTCTGGTATGGATTGAATTGATCGTAATATATTTGCTCTCCACTAACTGCCCTTTGTATGTTTCATCCAACCTCTTCATCAAATATAAACGGTTCACCATGACAAGTCCAATTATAATAATTTGGTGCAAAACCTCTACAAAGATGTTCTCGAACTTTATCACACTAGAAATATTTACCATTATGACATGTTTTGCATGGACACCTCAATTTATTCCCATCCATAAACTCAACATTGCTATTAGCAAAATTCAAAAATTGTTCCAACCCAATAATAAATTCATCAATCAAACCACGACATTCTGGTAAATTCTTTTTATACATCCAACTTCGTTCTCTCTCCATTTATCTTGTTTTCAAATTTATATCAAGGATTAATTTTATTTTTTTCCATATTTCATCCATATATATTAATCTAACAATAAATTTATACTCAAAATAAATTATTCTAGTACTAAATGTGATTTTGTTTGATATTTAATTGCAAACTATAATATCATTTTGAACAAATATTATATATTTACAGTAATAAAATTACTTAAAATCAACCATTAATTATATATAATATAAAATGATAATACTATAAATTTATGAATATACAATATTTATACCTGTCCTGATGGAAACAACGGATGAGCTCACAACTGAAGACTTCACGAACACACCGAACACCTAAATGACGAAGTACGACAACCCTATGAAAAATAAAACATTAGTTTTGTATTTATATTACACATTATACTGATTTATATAATTTGAATAAAATTTTAACTCTATTGTTACGGCGATGAACGACTCAATTTGATTGTGCATGCGGCATTTGGAACAAATGCTCCAACTGGGACGACGATTAACCACCCAAGTGCGTGATGCAGAGACCAATGAACCTCACCTGCTGCGTCGTCGCACCCCCATGCCAAATTACGTGGCAGCTACCCACAAAGTGTGACTTCACGACACAGTGCGTGCGATACCTACCCCGACCGGTGTGGCCTCAAGGTGTGGTACCTTGAAGTCGCACATTCTTGTGAGCTCGCAGCCGGTGCCGCGAGGTGCGACAACTGCCGCGAGCTCGCAGCGTGGCTGCCATGAGCTCGCGCTGTAGCACCTTCGCTATTCCGACAATGGTGATGGTGATGGAAGATGGGGAGGAAGACGGGGAGAAAGAATCATACCGGATCGGGGGGAAGCGTCGTCGTGAGGTTCGATTGAAGAAAGGAAGCAGGAGTAATTAGGGGAAAATCGATGATGAAACCTATTTCGTTGTTAAAGTTGTTGGAATATTAGCGATGAATACTAGATTCGTCGTCAATTTGGTGACGAAATTTATTATTCGTCGCCAAATTGGGGACGAATTTATTTTTCGTCGCAATTCGTCGCAAAATTGGCGACCAATTTTTTTTCATCGCAAAATTGGCGACCAAATTATTTTTCGTCGCCAATTTAGTGACGAATATTATATTCGTTGCAAATTTTATAATTCCCACCATGCCAAAATAATTGGGAAATTTCCAACGGATTTATGAATTCATTACTAATTTTGGCAACGAATTTTAGATTCATTGCTAATTTGCAATGAAAAAAATTTCGTTGCAAATTTTGCAATGAATTCATGAATTCGTTGCAAATTTTGCAACTAATTATGAATTCGTTGCAAATTTTGCAACGAAATTATAATTCATTGCAAATTTTTTCAATGAAAATTTAATTCGTTACAGAATTTGCAATGAAAATAAAATTCTTTGCAGAATTTGCAACGAAAATAAAATTCATTGCAAATTTTGCAACGAATTCAAAATTGGTTGCAAAAAATTTGCAACGAATTTGTTGTTTCGTCGCAAATTGGCGATGGAAAATTATTTTCGTCGTGAATTTGCAACAAATTTTTTGATGAAAATGAATTGTTGGAAATTTAAATAATTTTGCAACAAAATAATTTTTGATGGAAATTTTGTTACAAATTTGCGATGAAATTTGAAATTCGTCGCAAATTTTATTACAAATTTGCAACAAATTTTTTTCGTTCTCAAATTTCATCGCTAATTTGATATTTTTTGTAGTGCATCTTTATGAAGCTGGGATATGTGACTCTCATTTATGTGACCCAGGCGATAATGCCAACGATATGTTTGGTTCAAATCATTCGATTTGAACCGTTTGGTATTTATGTTATAGATTGAATTATCAAAAACTAGAACATGGAGTCCATTCACTAGATGTGCACTGCAATAGAACATTTCATTTAAATAAACAGAACAACTTGTTAGTAATATATAAGAGGTGTTCTAAGGCAATCACCTTATGGTTGTACCATTTATTTGATAAATGAAGATTCACTTTTTGAGTATACATGTTTTTTCATGTATTTGATTGGATCTTAAACTCATTTATTGAATGTCCGTAATACAATTCATAGCATGAGAGAATTTGTGATTGGATCACAACTAGTGAGTATCTCTACAAATGTAATTGTGTTGTATTGGAATTATCCCTAGTCGATGAATTGATGGATTCGGACGCCATCGATTCTATTGAGACTAGCACGATGTATACTCTTTGGTTTATCCAAGCAGCTATTCCTCACTAGCTGATGACATTGGGATGTCTGGAGTTGATCGTGGATGCTAGTTATGGTAACTAGTTCATTAGAGTGATCAACTGTAAGACTTCATATGGTTCTCTGCATATAAGGATATGTCAATGAAGTTCTTACAGTAGCTTAAGTGTGATGTTCCTTTGACTTGCGATATTCAAGTCATCTTGGTCATGGATGTAAAATACCGAAAAATAATAATAATAATAAAAATATCCCTTGTTAATTGAGGGAATTATCTTGTGGAATTTTTCAAGAATTTTTAGAAATTTTTCTGGATTCAATAGGAGCTCATATGACCATTTGGGAGAAAGGTTAAAGTCTAAATAGGTGATTGGGCTAACCTAGGTTAGCTTTAGGTTAAACTAGAGCTAGTTAAACCAGATCAGTCGACCCTTTAAGTCCCGATTTCCTGTTCCTTTCTCATCGTGATTTCGCCATTTCATTCTCTCCCGATCGCTCGCGATTCCTCTTCTCTTCTCCCTCACGATTTCTCGCTGCTGCCCCTTTCTCTCGATCGTGTGCCATCTCCTCTCCGCCATCGTCTACCCCGCCGGGGAACTGCCCTCTTGGGCTGCCCTTTTCTTCCTCATCGTCACCAACTGCTCGATCTTGTCTCTGCGTTCTTCCTCTGTCATTGCCGCCGCCCATAGCCACCTTCTCGAGCTGTTCACCGTCCACAGTCGCACCTCCGGTTGCCGCAGTCACCTAGCTCATGACACTAGTCGACCACGGCCAGCCACGCGAGCACGCACCCCCCTCCTCTCCACCGCTTTTCATTGAGGATTCAGATTTCTTCGAATTGTGTGTCACCACCATGGGATTGGATCACCGCCGAGCCTATCCTCGCATGCATCACTGAAATTTGGTCACCTCACTGTTCAGACCGCCATCTCCTTGCCGTGCCCTTGTTCGATCTGTCGATCCAGACGACAGCGAGCTCCGACAACCTTCCTTCCCCCATTGGTCACCACTGTCTACTTCTGTCTACAGTTGATATCGTCGATCTCCACCGCAGTAAGCTTTGATGTAGTTTGCGAGGGTTCGAGATAAGATCCACGAATCAAACCCATATGATGTCCGGTAATCCCGTTCATCCTTTTTGTTGCTATGAATTAAGAATGCATTGATCAGTGGATCAATTGGAAATATAGGCTTAATGTATTCACAGGGTAGGGAAATTTATAGTAGGTTTATCTTCCAGATAAGTGGTGGGCTATGGAAGCTACATGGTATTGGGTTTGTTGACTTTAAGTCAGTGATGGAGTTCGATCTGTGACTTCAAACTAGGGATCAAGAAGCGATGGAAGTAAGGCTAAGTTGGGTAATCCTTGTCCTATCTCTATTTTGATTTGGAATAGTTGATGATTTGTGTGGATGCTTGTTTAGATCGGCTGTGTAATCATGGAAATGGATTATAGGTGATCGACACCGGATTGTTCTTCTAGAAAAGCTATGGGAATTGATGCGATGTAAGGTAAGTTCAGATGTGGATGTTTTCGGATGCATGCAAATATATGAGTTGGTTCATCTTATAGTATTAGATTATTTGGTTAATGAATCATGGATTAAAAATTTGATTAAATTCTTATGCCTATTGTTTGGTTATGCCAGCACGAGTTATATACTTGGACTTTGATTTGAGGTAGAGTGTTCGAACGTGAAGACAATTGGTGTCTACATATCAATTGGGTAATTCCTACCTTAGTCAGGTAGTTTTAATGCATACAGATTTAGATGCATGATCATCTTATATGATCATGTTACCTTGACTCTGTTCTTATTTACTCTTGCTCTTGATACTTTACCTTTGGCTGTTAACTCCATTGCTGCTACCATGTTACATTTTATCATGATTAGGAGTTATATATATAGGTGATGTAAGTAACCTAGAATTTGTTTAGTTAAGTACAAATAGTAAAGTCCGGATGACAACCTGATTGTAAATTGGGCAAAGAGGTCATCTGTGGGTAGGTAATGTTTTGAACGTAGGGTTAATTCTAATACCCTTAGGTTGCATGTTTACCACCGACCATGTATTGTGTAAATGGTCAGGTGATGGTATTTAGTGTGTCGCTACGGACCGGTGGTCTAAACTTGATATAATCAGTTTGAGTATGACTCTCTACAGGATAGAGAGTGCATCGATCAGATGAGTACAACTCTCTATAGGATAGAGAGTGCATCCATCAGTTGAGTACGACTCTCTGTAGGATAGAGAGTGCGTCGATTAGATTGGTATGACTCTCTACAGGATAGAGAGTGTTATGATCAGTTGAGTATAACTCTCTGCAGGATAGAGAGTGTGTTGATCTGATTAGTATGACTCTCTGTAGAATAGAGAGTCTATGGTGGATCTCTATATGTGAGAAATTGCATTCATGTCATTTGCATGCATGCTGGTGACGATGTCTCCCTTGTGGTTGAGAGGGTCACCAGTCATCCTGCCTCCACGGTTACTCATAGGAGGAGTAACTGGTGTGAGGGTAGAGCATTATGGTGCCGCACTCTACCACTATAGACGATGGTAGTGGGATTTATGTGTCGTAGTCCTGCGTGTGTGGCACTCGACCACTCATGGGTAGTGACTGTCGGAGTCGCCAACAACAGGGACCCCCATCGTGTAGCTTGCTCTTCACGCTTATATGCTACTCGATCATACTGCCCACTCGACCACTCGAGAGTAGTGGTTGGTGTTGAGTTGGGACAATTGTCATGCTCGAGCCACCAAGGCCACACTGGGGTCGTGGTAGCTTTAGGGTGAGCCGACATGACCATGCATGCTGCATTGCCGACTTATGGCATTTTTGCATATTGCCATATATATACATATATGCATGTATATATATATATGGATGATTGTGATTAGTATATATATATAGATGCAATCTATATATATATATGCTTATTGTGATGTTGTATTATGTTTCCGCTGTGTTTTGTGTATTTGTCTTATTGTTTCCGCTGTGTTTTGATGTGTTATTATGGTTATATATATATTTATGGTTCTCGTTGTGGCCTACGGGCCTTGTATTAACACGAGATGTTGCTACGTATAGAGGAGATGTTGTCCGTTTGCTTTTCGACATGGCATACTCTCGGGGCGTGATAATGGAGACTTATGATTTGACATCTTAAGCAAGCATCTCCAAGGAGATGTGGACCCAGGATGATTGGGTATAAGTCGAAATGCCCGAAGGTGTTTGAATAACCTATAAAGAATTCAGCACTCCTTGTGAGGAGATGTATACCCTTGGCCTCTCATGGGATTGTTAGTAAAGTCTTTGGCCAAAACATTACATGTCAAGCCTAAAAAAAAAACCCCATTTAACCGGCCGAACCCTTTTTATTTTCCTTTTCTTTTTCCCTTCTTTTTTGTTCGCACGACCCATCTTCTGCTCGTGAGCCACCGCAGACGACGAAAAGGGGCGATCGTCGAACCCCTTCCACCGGAGACGACGCCAAGCTGCCGGAGCTACACCGACCCTCCTCCTTCCTCTTCACGGTGAGTAGTCCTTGGCTAGGGTTGGCGAGGGTGGTGAGTTCCGCATATTTTCGTGTGGGAATGTTGCAGCGAGATTGAGTTGGGGTTTTGGGGATTGAATCGTGCCGGTGAACTTTGGTTTCCAGATGGAGTTCTAGCAGGGTCATAGGGGGGATTTCGGTAGGTTTGGAATGGACGGAGCTGGAGAAACCGGTGGAGCTTGGATCCCGTCTACTTGAAGGAGGTGAGGAGCAGGGATGTCGGGATTTAATCGGGTCTGGGCATTTGGGTTCCAGATTGTGTTCTAGCAGGTTCATGGGGGGATTTTCGATAGTTTGGGATGGACTGAGCTATGGAAACCGGTGGAGCTGGGTTTTCCGTCGGCTTGAAGGAGGTGAGGAGCAGAGAGATTCCGGGAGGTGGCTAGGGATTTAAATCCTTGGGTTGTAGTGGGAATTCTAGATGGAGGTGATCGTACCCGAGGGATTAGGGTTCTCGGCAGGTGAAGGGCAGGGGAAAGGGAATGGGTAAACAGATTTGTGTTGTTGGGAGGGAAGGGGATCAGTTTAGGATTTTAGGATCGTTTTTATGAATTTAAGTGTGGATTGGTATTGTGGGTTTCATCTGGTAGGGTGATAATAACGGAGTATACACATGTTCGGGTCATTATGAATTGGGTGTGACGAGTGATGTATATGAGGGTTAAATCTTCAGTTAATAGCCCAATAAATGTTTAATAGATGTAAGGAGTAGTTTGTTTGAAAGGAATCAACATGCTAGGGTGGATATAAAAATTTGTATGTACATGAGCTTTATGTCTGTAGATTATTCCTGCTATATTTGTTCTTAGTCAGCATGTTTAGTTAATCCTTTATGAGATTTTTCTTAATGTTGTAAATGATATATAATATGTGATAAATATTGTCTATCTGTGTATGAGGTTAGATACTATATGTATATGTGTGTAATTACCATCTACCTGTGTATGAGGTTAGATGCTATATATAGATATATATATTTGTTCACCTATGATGTTTAATGTTATCATTTTTAGCTAAATGTTCATCAGATCTTTTTGTGCTTTGATGTTATGTGAATAAGTTATATTATCATCTACCTGTGTGTAAGGTTAGATGTTATATGTACATGTGTGTAATTATCATCTACCTGTGTATGAGGTTAGATGCTATATATATATATATATGTGGGTGTAATTAACATCTACTTGTGTATTAGGTTAGATGCTATATATAAATATATACTCGTTCACTCATGATGTTCTATGTTATCCTTCTGTGACTGAGTATGATAGAAAATGACAGAAATTCTTATTTAGCTAACTGTATGTACATGAGCATTAGTGGTGCCTGGACAGGTTGGGCTCCCCGGGTTGAGCTCCGGGGAGGGCCCACCCAAATTCTGAGATTAGTGATGGTGATATGGTGACCCCCTTAGTTTCTTTCTAGAGGTACCTCAGGATTGCACAAGAAAATAAGGTATTTGACTGGCTCAACATTGTAAATGCATAATGTGAGGTACCACGAGGGTTTATGTTTAGGTACAGTTAGCAGAACAGAAAGGCATGATTGAGTTTGCAGTACTTGTTATAATGGCATGTTGTTAAAAGTATTGGTTATGTTTCATACTGACTTACAGAAAGTGTAACATAAAATGTATGTTGAGCTACAGTAGTTTACATTTACAGTTGTAGAGATATATGTTTCCTGTTGAATTTTCCTCCCTGTGTTATCTCCCTATCATTGATCTACTTACTGGGCTGTGAACTCATGATTTCACATAATATTTTCAGGTAGGGAACAGGATTCCCAGATTGAGATGCAGGAAGCGGAGGTGGTGTAACTGAGGAGATGACGATGAGCATAGCACACATTGTCCGGGACATCTATGATATAGGGTTTCTAGTTTGAGGGGAGTTGATTTGATGTTCTAGTTTTCTTCAGACGGAGAGGGTAAAGTGTGTAGTTGAGACTGCTAAACGGAATGGAATAAAATAATCTTTGTGCCGGGTGTTCCGATCTTGTGTATCATGGGTAAGATTGATGTGTGACTGGGCAATTAAGTATATGCATACTGGGTTAGGTCTTTTCAGTTGGTATCAGAGCCAACGATCCTAAAGGACAGTGTGTGCATGCAATATCATCAAGGACTCAGATACATCCATCTCCGCGTTTGTAAGCTTTAAATTTATTTTTCAAGTAGTAGTCTTAATGTAATCATGTTTAGGTTTATGTACAAATTGGAGATAACGATGCAAGTATCGGGTTTTATAGGAGAATAGCGGGTCGAAGAAACAATGGTGAAGTGGGGTAGAGTAGTTAGTTTCTCGCTGAGCTTGCCGCAATTATGCAAGAACAGAGTCAGATTCAGGGAGAACATATCCAACAGCTGTTGAGAGCCAGGGAGCATGGAAACACCTACAGTGGTCCCACAACCAGTGTGAACCCAGTTTACAAGCAATTCAGGGATCTTGGACCGACAGAGTTTAAGGGAAATACAGACCCGATTGTGGCAGAAGGATGGATTCGATCATTGGAGACGATATATGACTTCATGCAGCTTACAAATGCTGATAAGGTGAGGTGTGCCATATTCATGTTGCGGGGCGATGCTCGGATATGGTGGGAGGGTGCATGTTCAGCGGTGGATTTAGCTACTGTTACTTGGGTTGAATTCAAGGAGGTATTTTATGGTAAATACTTTACTGATGACACCAGAACCCGAATGGCCAGGGAATTCCTAGAGCTTCACCAAGGGGACCGGACAGTGGCTGAGTATGTCAAGGAATTCGAGAAGGGGCGGTATTTTGTACCTATGATTGCCAGTCAACCAGTAGAGGAGCTGAAACATTTCACTAAGGGATTGAGGGCAACCATTCGCCAAGATGTCAGGGTGAGTCGAGTTACCACCTTCAGAGAGGCTGTGGATCAGGCTTTGATGGCAGAGAGGGACAAGAATGACATGATAAAGGAAGTACAGACTAAGAGGTCTAGTTACCAGGGAAGGGAACCTCCTGCGTCGAGTCAGAAGAAGTTTGCACCGAGCCAGTTTCGAGGCAAACAACCCGATTCGAGAGCGACCCACGGCGAAGGAACCCGACGACCATACTGTCTTCAAGGGTGAAAGCAAAATTCAGTGTTCCAAGTGCGATAAGACTCATGCAGGTCAATTTTTGGTGGGTACAGATGTGTGCTACAAGTGCAAGAAGTCTGGACACTTTGCTATGAACTGCCCTTAGCTTAAAGAGCCAACTAGAGGAAGGGTGTATGCTATGACACAGGAGCAGGTGGATCCGGATTCGGCCATCATCACAGGTATAATTTCTATTGTCAACCTACCTGCTCATGCCTTAATTGATTCTGGAGCTACACACTCTTTCATATCGGTGGCCTACGTTGCAAAACTAGGTATTTCATGTGATTGGATGGCTACCGGCTATAACGTGTCCTTGCCTTTGGGGGAAGAACTGACCAGCAATAGAATAGTGAGGAACTGTCCGATAAGGATGCAGAACTATATAGTGTATGCCGAACTTATTGTATTAGAGATGGTGGACTTTGATGTAATTCTGGGTATGGATTGGTTGACCCGGTACGAGGCCATTATTGACTGTAAACAAAGGATGGTTAAACTGAAACTACAAAATGATGGATTTGTCATATTCAATGCAACCTCCACGTTGAGTCATCTACCTGTTATATCAGCATGTAAAGCTCAGAAAATGTTAAGTAAGGGGTGTAACGGATTTCTAGTCAACATAATGGGTAGTTCTGAGACTTTCAAACAAAGTATGGAGGAAGTAGAGGTAGTCCGGGATTTTCCCGATGTATTTCCAGAGGATATTGCAGGATTACCCCCTGTCAGGGAGGTTGAGTTTGGAATAGAATTAATATCGGGAACCACCCCTGTGTCTAAAGCACCGTACCGCCTGGCACCCACCGAAATGAAGGAACTGAAGGAGCAACTACAAGAACTACTGGATAAGGGTTTCATCTGACCCAGTGTGTCACCCTGGGGAGCGCCAGTGTTGTTCGTCCGTAAGAATGACGGTTCAATACGGTTGTGCATTGACTACCGGGAGTTGAACCGGGTTACAGTCAAGAACAAGTACTCGTTGCCTAGAATCGATGATCTGTTTGATCAACTACAGGGAGCAACGGTGTTCTCAAAAATTGACTTGAGGTCGGGGTACCACCAATTGAGGGTGAAAGGAGAAGATGTTTATAAAACTGCATTCAGAACTCGATATGGTCATTATGAGTTTCTAGTTATGCCGTTTGGGCTTACTAATGCCCCCGCAGCCTTTATGGATTTGATGAACCGGATTTTCCAGCCATACCTTGATTCAGTTTGTGATTGTCTTCATCGATGATATACTAATTTACTCTCAGAGTCGCGAAGAGCACCGACAACATCTGACGCTGGTGCTGCAGACTCTGAAGGATAAGCGGTTATATGCTAAGTTCAGCAAATGCGATTTTTGGCTGAGACAAATAGCATTTCTAGGACATATAGTCTCGGAGAGGGGAATAGAGGTGGATCCAGTCAAAGTGGAGGCAATTCAGAGTTGGGCTACTTCGAGGAATGTTACAGAAATTTGAAGTTTCCTGGGACTAGCGGGGTATTATCGCAGATTTATTCAGAATTTTTCACGAATTGCGCTACCCCTGACTTCGTTGACCAAGAAGGGGGTGAGGTGTGAATGGACTACTCAGTACGAGAAGAGTTTTATGGAGCTAAAGGAAAGGCTGATGATAGCGCCTGTGCTTGCAGTTCCAGACACTTCTGGGTAGTTTGTGGTGTACACTAATGCCTCCAAAATTGGTCTAGGGGCTGTATTGATGCATAAGGGGAGGGTCATTGCCTATGCATCACGTCAGTTGAAGGTGCATGAGCAGAATTATCCTACACATGATCTGGAACTAGCAGTGGTCGTCTTCGCTTTGAAGATCTGGCGACACTATCTTTACGGAGAACGTTGCGAGATCTACACAGATCATAAAAGTTTGAAATATTTCTTTACTCAAAAGGAACTGAATATGCGGCAGAGACGATGGTTGGAGTTGGTAAAAGATTATGACTGCAATATTAACTATCACCCGGGTAAGGCAAATATGGTGGCGGATGCGCTGAGTCGCAAGACGGCGACACTATTATAGTTGACCACCCAGCAAAGATTGATATCAGAATTTTAACAGATAAGAGTGGAGGTGATAGCACTAGGTGAGCAGGTTAGGTTGGCGGCACTGACGGTTACATCGAACTTACGGGATCAGATTCGGGCAGAACAAGCCTCGGATCAACAGTTAATGGAATGGAAATGCAAAGATGAAGCAAAGGGTAGCACCATCTACTCAGTGATCGATGGGATGGTGCGATACAAGGGCCGCATCTAGGTTCCTAAGGGTGGATCCCTGAGGGAGAATCTCATGAGGGAAGCTCACACTACCCTGTACTCTATCCACCCTGGCAGCAAAAAGATGTATAAGGATATGCGGCTATTATATTGGTGGCCGGGCATGAAGAGAGACATAAGCAAGATGGTCCATGAGTGCCTTACTCAGCAACGGCCGAGCACCAAAGGCCCGTGGGATTGCTCGAACCGCTTCCGATACCTGTCTGGAAGTGGGAAAATGTTGCCATGGATTTTGTGGTAGGATTACCGATCTCGACTAAGGGATCAAATGCAGTGTGGGTTATTGTGGATCGATTGACGAAGTCAACACACTTCTTTCCAGTGAAAACCACTTTCACTATGATACAATATGCAGAGTTGTATATATGGGAAATAGTAAGGTTACATGGAATTCCGAATCAGATTGTGTCAGATAGAGATCCAAAATTTACATCCGGGTTCTGGAAGAGTTTGCATCGGGGATTGGGTACAAAACTTGCTTTCGATCGCTTTCCATCCCCAGATCGACGCCAATGAGCGAGTAATTCAGATTTTGGAAGATATGCTACGAGCTTGCATTATAGATTTCAAAGGGAGCTGGGAGTCCAAACTGCCCTTGGTAGAGTTCACCTATAATAATAGTTATCAATCCACCATCGGTATGGCTCCCTATGAAGCGTTATACGGAAGAAGGTGTAGAACCCCACTACATTGGGAAGAGGTAGGAGAAAGGGAAGTTCTGGGTCCAGAGATTGTGACACAAACTGTGGAACTAGTAGCAAAGATCCAGGACAGAATGCAGTCGGCACAAAGTCACCAAAAGAGTTATGCTGATTGTCGAAGGAGGGACCTAGAGTTCACAGTGGGAGACTATGTATTTCTCAAAGTGTCACCCATGAAGGGAGTACTGAGGTTCGGAAGGAAGGGAAAACTCAGTCAGAGGTATATTGGGCCTTTTGAGATCCTCGACCAGATTTGAACACGAGCATACCGAGTTGCTCTACCACCAAACCTGGCGGGAGTTCATAATGTGTTTCACGTATCCATGCTCAGGAGGTACCTTTCCAACCCTGCACATGTGATTGGGTATGAAGCCATACAGTGGACACCAGATCTATCCTACGAGGTAATACCAGAACAAATATTGGATCGTCAAGTGCGGAAGCTGAGAAATAAAGAAATTAGAATGGTGAAAGTTTTATGGGGAAATCAGCAGATAGAGGAAGCTACCTGGGAGACCGAGCGGGATATGCGTGACCGTTACCCTGAACTATTTGGTAAGTCAAATTTCGAGGATGAAATTTTTTTAAGGGGGGAAGAGTTGTCAAGTCTAAAAAAAAAACCCATTTAACCGGCCGAACCCTTTTTATTTTCCTTTTCTTTTTCTTTTTCCCTTCTTTTTCGTTCGTGCGTCCCATCTTCCGCTCGCAAGCCGCCGTAGATGACGAAAAGGGGCGATCGTCGAACCCCTTCCGCCGGAGACGACGCCAAGATGCCAGAGCTACACCGACCCTCCTCCTTCCTCTTCACGGTGAGTAGTCTTTGGCTAGGGTTGGCGAGGGCGGTGAGTTCCGTAGATTTTCATGTGGGACTGTTACGGCGAGATTGAGTTGGGGTTTTGGGGATTGAATCGTGCCCGTGAACTTGGGTTTCCAGATGGAGTTCTAGCAGGGTCATAGGGGGGATTTCGGTAGGTTTGGAATGGACAGAGCTGGAGAAACCGGTGGAGCTTGGATCCCGTCGGCTTAAAGGAGGTGATGAGCAGGGATGTCGGGATTTAATCAGGTATGGGCATTTGGGTTCCAGATTGTGTTCTAGCAGGGTTCATGGGGGGATTTTCGGTAGTTTGGGATGGACTGAGCTATTGAAACCGGTGGAGCTGGGTTTTTTGTCGGCTTGAAGGAGGTGAGGAGAAGAGAGATTCTGGGAGGTGGCTAGGGATTTAAATCCTTGGGTTGTAGTGGGAATTCTAGATGGAGGTGATCGTACCCGGGGGATTAGGGTTCTCGGCAGGTGAAGGGCAGGGGAAAGGGAATGGGTAAACAGATTTGTGTTGTTGGGAGGGAAGGGGATCGGTTTAGGATTTTAGGATCGTTTTTATGAATTTAAGCGTGGATTGGTATTGTGGGATTCATCCGGTAGGGTGATAATAACGGAATATACACATGTTGGGGTCATTATGAATTGGGTGTGCCGAGTGATGTATATGAGGGTTAAATCTTCAGTTAATAGCCAGATAAATGTTTAATAGATGTAAGGAGTAGTTTGTTGGAAAGGAATCAGCATGCTAGGGTGGATATAAAAATTTGTATGTACATGAGCTTTATGTCTGTAGATTATTCCTGCTATATTTGTTCTCAGTCAGCATGTTTAGTTAATCCTTTATGAGATTTTACTTAATGCTGTAAATGATATATAATATGTGATAAATATTGTCTACCTATGTATGAGGTTAGATGCTATATGTATATGTGTGTAATTACGATCTACCTGTGTATGAGGTTAGATGCTATATGTATATGTGTGTAATTACCATCTACCTGTGTATGAGGTTAGATGCTATATATAGATATATATATTTGTTCACCTATGATGTTTAATGTTATCATTTTTAGCTAAATGTTCATCAGATCTTTCTTGTGCTTCGATGTTACGTGAATAAGTTATGTTATCATCTACCTGTGTGTAAGGTTAGATGTTATATGTACATGTGTGTAATTATCATCTACCTATGTATGAGGTTAGATGCTATATATATATATGTGGGTGTAATTAACATCTACCTGTGTATGAGGTTAGATG
Source organism: Wurfbainia villosa (assembly GCA_025175895.1). Lineage (NCBI taxonomy): Eukaryota > Viridiplantae > Streptophyta > Magnoliopsida > Zingiberales > Zingiberaceae > Wurfbainia > Wurfbainia villosa. Next base: position 24,929,640 of record CM046000.1, on the reverse strand, counting down.
CTATATATAGATATATACTCGTTCACTCATGATGTTCTATGTTATCCTTCTGTGACTGAGTATGATAGAAAATGACAGAAATTCTTATTTAGCTAACTGTATGTACATGAGCATTAGTGGTGCCTGGACAGGTTGGGCTCCCCGGGTTGAGCTCCGGGGAGGACCCACCCAAATTGAAAGATTGACTGATGACTGATGACTGACCCCCTTAGTTTCTTTCTAGAGGTACCTCAGGATTGCACAAGAAAATAAGGTATTTGACTGGCTCAGCATTGTAAATGCATAATGTAAGGTACCACGAGGGTTTATGTTTAGGTACAGTTAGCAGAACAGAAAGGCATGATTGAGTTCGCAGTACTTGTTATAATGGCATGTTTTTAAAAGTATTGGTTATGTTTCATACTGACTTACAGAAAGTGTAACATAAAATGTATGTTGAGCTACAGTAGTTTACATTTACAGTAGTAGAGATATATGTTTCCTATTGAATTTTCCTCCCTGTGTTATCTCCCTATCATTGATCTACTTACTGGGCTGTGAACTCATGATTTCACATAATATTTTCAGGTAGGGAACAGGATTCCCAGATTGAGATGCAGGAAGCGGAGGTGGTGTAACTGAGGAGATGACAATGAGCATAGCACACATTGTTCGGGACATCTATGATACAGGGTTTCCAGTTTGAGGGGAGTTGATTTGATGTTCTAGTTTTCTTCAGACGGAGAGGGTAAAGTGTGTAGTTGAGACTACTAAACGGAATGGAATAAAATAATCTTTGTGCCGGGTGTTCCGATCTTGTGTATCATGGGTAAGATTGATGTGTGACTGGGCAATTAAGTATATGCATACTGGGTTAGGTCTTTTCATTACATGTTTAGAGTAAGGTACTCTATGATACATGTGCAGTAACTAGAATTCGTAGGACGAGGAAATGATACTTGGGCTAGGTGTGACGTAGTCAGCCTAGTGGGGACTAACACTATAGACCATGTCCTGAACCAAGTGGGTATAAGATGATTGAAAGAAATGGGGCACGATTCATTGTAGCTGCTGAAGAGTTTCAGAAATGGTTCTAGAATCAACCGTTGATTTTTCGATTAATTGGGGATCATGATATACTACTAGGTGTCACTCATGATCGTTCTATAATTAATGGTTAATTATAAATGGCCAACATAAACTGAGAACCTATTTAGTCACACACAATGAGCATAATCCGAAGGATTTAAAATGAGCTTGAGAATGAGATTCTTAGATCGAGAGAAACTAGATTTGGTTGGATCAAACAAGGAGCGAGCATGAAATAGTTTCAGTTGCAACGAAAGCATGGATGGGCTAAGTCTTATGAAGACATGATGGATGAACCAAATTGGTTTGGTTCTAATCCAATGGTGTAAAATAAACCAAAGTGGTTTGGTTTGTTTTAAACGAATGAACCAAAGTTGGTTTGGTTCATTTTAACTTAAAATAGACCAACTCGGTTCAGTTTATTTTAACTTAAGTTATTGGAGAAGATTAATGTGTTTTGGTTAGGAACCAATAACTCTAAGGAGAAGGTTTCTTGATGGTTAAGAAACACATGCTCTATAAAAGCGCGGCTAGAGTTTTGGAGAGCCATAAGTTTTATTTTTGGAAACTTCTCATCCTCTCCTCTCCCTCTCTTCTCCTTGCCGCCGCCCAAGGAAGCCACGCTCAAGCTTGTGTTGCTGTCCAACCTTGTGCCACCGACGTCCAACTGCTGCCGGCCACCCTCCGGCGATCCTCTGGCGACCCTCCTTGGCTCCGATGACCAAGGACCAACCGTCCCTCTTCCTTTGGCCGACGCCATGTCCTCCACCAAGCTATCCAGATTTTGGACAGCTTGTTTCCTTCTTGTTGGAGCGTAGTTTGGACGGCGTTTGGAGCTCCGACAGTGACATCCTTGTCGGGGATTGGATTTTCGATAATCCTCATAGGTGGACCAAGAATTCGTCAATCGGTTGATGAATACCTCTTCGGAGAAGCGAGTTTTGGGGACTCATTTTTGCTTTCGAATTTTGATTCAGATTGTGATCTTCTTATTTGGGATCCTTGGAAGGCTAGAGGGGGGGGGGGTGAATAGCCTCTTTTCGAATTCTACAAGAAATGTTAGCGGAAGCAAAATACTAAACAAAAACAAGAAGCTAAACACAAACGTTAACACGAAGGCTTTTACATGGTTCGAAGATAAACCTCCTACTCCACGGCGATCCTTAAGGTGGATCAACCCAAGCAATTCCACTAAGAAGCTTTCCTTACAGGACCCTCCTCTTCTTACAAAAGATGAAGGTGAAGATTGGAGGGGAGGGGAATGAAAATCACTTTGAAAGCTTAAAACATGGGAGCTTGAGAGTATTGGTTGGAATGTGAGCACTAGCCTCCTCAAGCCCCTCAAGCCCTCTTTTTATAGAGAGAGGGTTGTTTTTCCCGTTGAGCCATGATCAGTCGACTGATGGTCTCCATCAGTCGACTGTCGTCGTGGCTAACGGCTTCTGATCAGCCAGATTCATGGGATTTCAAAGGCATTATCATCCAATGGCACACTCATCAGTCGACTGATCCCTCCATCAGTCGAATGATGAAGTGATCAGTCGAGTGATCACGGTGAGCAATCGAGTGAGACTCCATTCTGTGCCCGATGTCAACTTGATCGATCAGCCTAGTCATGGCGATCGATGATGGCAAACGATCATTGCCAAGACTAGCGGTCATGATCGTCAGGTTTTCAACCTGACTTAATTGAGCACCCTATCAGTCGACTGCTACATCGTATCAGTCGACTGATACTCGTCAAGTATGAGTAATTCATACTTGAATTGACTCCCTAGACCTAGACTTAACCTTCTAGCTCTTCCTTTAGCCTTGTGCCTCCAGGATCCCTCCGAGTCCGCGACTTGTTCATCCTTTGCGCTTGCTTTCAAGAGCTTCCTTCGATTTCATCATGTCTTGGGTTTCCCTTTGCCAAAGTACGCTTGGACTTTACATCGCCAAGACTACATACTTGGACTTACACTTCCAAGACTTGCCTTTGGACTTCCTTTGCTAACGTCCGCTTGGACTTTACGCCGCCAAGACTACATGCTTGGTCTTACGCCACCAAGCCCTTTCCTTGGACTTCTCTTGCCAAGATCATACTTGGACTTTTCCTTTACCAAGTCTTCATACTTGGATTTTCCTGTCACTTAAATATGTTCACAATTAGATCACAAAACATTGCCTAACTTAGATGATTGTCCAAACATCAAAACATATTACTGCTTGGGGCATTGTTACACCAACAATCTCCCCCTTTTTGATGTTTGGCAATCATTTAAGTTAGGTCTTTAACATATAATGAAAGCATCATATTTCCAATATGAATTCTAACTTAAAGTTCCCTTCTCCCCCTTTGACATACATAAAAAAGAGAAGGATTCACACAATGATAAGTTCATGAAAGAATTAAATTAGTTATGTCTTGAACTAAGGTATAAGATAGGTGTGAGGCTCCGCCTTAACCCAAGACATGGTTCATAATGTGTGAATAACATGTGGAGCAAAGCATAAACAAAAGATATAAAGTTATGACCTAACTTTGCACCAACAATCTAATTTTAGGGGATGAAAAGTTTATATTATGAAGCTCCCCCTAAAACATTGCATCAAACCATCCTAAAACTTCTTTTTACTGAAGATTATCATATCATAGCTTTAGAACATTTAAAAATACACTTAAGACCAAGAAAAAAATTGTTTTTCAGAAAAACACTGAGTATCAGTCGACTGAATGAAATCATTTTCTATCAAGGAAAAATAATTTAAAAAATATATGTTTTCTAGATTTCGAAAATGATACAATTTTGAAACCTAACAAAAGCTTTAAGTATTTTGCAAACTTTGTATCACTTTTGCTTTAGCAATTGAAAACTATTTTTCAAGGTATGATAAATATAGTTTAAATTATATTTTATTTGATATTTCCAATCATATTCTTAGAGCTATATGTACATCAATTGTGCATAAGCCTTCCCAATGATTGGTCCAATGAAGGATTAATGTATCTAGATGACATTTTAGTTCATAGTAATGCATCATAACAAGCATGATGAACCAAGTGCATCTTCCTAACATCTCACATGTTGTCTAAGTGGCTCAATACAAAAATCATGGATTCTTAGGTCTTTTGTGAGATGCTTAGAGGTATAAATCCTAGAATTTCTATGAGATCATGCAAACCTATACCTCTATTCTACTAAGCACATCCCAAGTTCTCTCCTTAGTGATGAATATTCCACTTCGAGGAGAGCCTTGGTGAATATGTCGTCTAAGTTGGACTTAGATTCGATGTAATTAAGTTCAATGTCCCCCTTTTCCACATGATCTCTAATGAAGTGATGCTTCACTTCAATGTGCTTAGTCCTAGAGTGATGTACCAGATTTTTGGTCAAATTTATGGTACTCACATTATCAATATAATCTTTTACATTGGAGTAGTGTAGTTCATAATCCTCTAAAGTGTGTCTCATCCAAAGTAATTGAGCCACACAACCACCCATAGCCACATATTCGGCCTCGGTGGTTGACAAAGCAACACAAGGTTGCTTTCTACTACTCCAACTTACTAGGGAGGATCCAAGAAATTGACATCCACCACTAGTACTCTTCCGATCCAACTTGCAACTTGCATAGTTAGAATCTGTGTACCCAATTAAATCAAAAGATTTTGTCCTAGGGTACCAAAGTCCTACATTTAGTGTGCCCTTGATATACCTTAAGATTCTCTTAACGACCACTAAATGAGACTCTTTGGCACATGATTGGTACCTTGCACACATACCTACTGCAAATAATATATCGGGTCTACTAGCGGTTAGGTACAAAAGGCTACCAATCATACTCCTATAGAGTTTAAGGTCAATTTATTTTCCTTCATGATCATTATCTATTTTTGTATTAGTTGCCATTGGGGTTGAAACTACTTTAGCATTTTCTAAACCAAATTTCTTAATCATTTCCTTAGCATATTTGGTTTGGTATACATAAATTCCTTTATTTTTTTTTTGACTTGTAGACCTAGGAAGAAATTTAGTTCCCCAACTAGACTCATCTCAAACTTATTCTCCATATTTTTTATGAAGTCTTGAAGGAGCTAATCATTTGTTGACCCAAAGATAATGTCATCTACATATACTTGGGCTACAAAGATGTCCTTAGACTTTGATTTAATGAAGAGAGTTTGGTCTACTTGACCCCTTCTAAACCCCTTAGAGACCAATCAAAGATGACAATCTTTTATACCAAGGTCGGGGAGCTTGTTTCAAACCGTATAAAGCCTTTTTAAGCTTGAATACACTATTTGGATAGTCTATGCTTTCAAACCCAGGAGGTTGTTCTACATATACTTCCTCCTTAATGAACCCATTTAGGAATGTCGACTTTACATCCATTTTATGGAGTTTAAAGCCCATGTAAGAGGCATATCCTAGTAGGATTCTAATCGACTCTAACATAGCAACCGAGGCATATGTTTCATCATAATCAAGTCCTTCAACTTGATTGAAGCCCCTTGCAGCTAACCTTGCTTTATTCCTAGTTATATTGCCTTGATCATCTAGTTTGTTCCTAAAAACCCATCTTGTAGTAATGATGGTACTATCATTAGGTCTCGGAACTAACTCCCATACTTGACTCCTTTCAAATTGAGTCAATTCATCTTGCATTGCTAAGACCCAATTCGGATCAAGTAATGCATCATTGATTGTTTTGGGCTCAATTTGGGAGATGAGGGCTATATGACTAGAGGGAGCTCTATGAAATGACCTAGTTCTAACACCTTGAGATAACTCCCCTACTACTTGATCTAGAGGATGATTTTAATGGACTCTTATAGTTCTAGGAGGTGTATTATATTGGTTTTGATCATGATTATGCTCAACACTCTTTTCATCATCGGAATCACTTCTTACTCCCCCTTGATTTAACTCTCCCCCTTGATCATTACCCACTAAAGTTAAATCTTGAAATTTTTGGGTAATTTCTTGATTTTTGTCATTGATATCATTATCAATAGGGGATTTCCTAGGGTAAGTATTAGAGGTTTCATCAAATTGGACATTAAAAGATTCCTCAACCTTTTGAGTTATTTTATTATAAACTCTATATCCTACACTAGTGGATGAGTATCCAACTAGAATTCCCTCATCCGCTTTGGATTCAAATTTACCGAGGTTGTCTTTGGTGTTTAAAATGTAAACTTTGCATCCAAAGACTTTGAAATAGTGAATTGTTGGAATTGTACCATTCCATAATTCAAATGGGAGTTTTCATAAAAACTTATGAATTAAAACCCTATTTTGGATATAGCAAGCGGTATTGACCGCTTCCGCCCACAAGTAGCTAGGTAGAGAATATGTATTAAGCATAGTCCTAGCCGCTTCTTGTAGGACACGATTTTTTCCTTTCCACCACTCCATTTTTTTGGGGTGTTCTAGGACATGAAAATTTGTGCTTGTACCCTTGTTCTAGGCAAAATTTTGAGAAGTTAGAGTTCTCAAACTCTCCACCATGATCACTACAGATCCGGTTGATTTTGAGATTCTTTTCATTCTCTACTCTTTTTCTAAAGCATATGATTATTCCTAAGGTTTCATCCTTATGTTTCATGAAGAATACCCAAGTAAATCTAGAAAAATCATCTACTATAACTAGACAATATTTACTACCAATCATGGAGGGAGTAGTATGACAATCAAATAAATCAACATGCAAGAGTTCAAAAGATAAAGCGGTACTAAGTAAAGTTTTACCTTTGTGTGATGATTTTGATTGCTTTCCTTCTTGGCATGCATCACACATTTTGTCCTTATGATACTTGACTTTTAGCACCCCTTGACTAGCTTCATCTTGGCTATTTTGGCAATGTTTTTCATGTTGATGTGCCCTAGCCTCCTATGTCATAGCCAACTCTCTTCTTCTTTTGCAATAAGACACTTAGTAGAAGCGTTAGAAGCATAGGATAAATCAACATAGTATATATTTGATTTCCTAAAACCTACTAACATGCAATCATTTAAATTTTTGTGTCTTATGAAGCATTTAGAAGAATCAAATTGAACATCAAAATTGGCATCACATAATTGACTTACACTAAGAAAATTAAATTTCATATTTTTAACTAATAATTCTTTGTGAATTGCAAGGTTTGGGGATACCTCAATTGTCCCTTTTCCTAGGATCTTAAGTTTACCACTATTTCCAAAAGACATCTTTCCCTTGCTAGTGTGGTTGATTGTGAAAAATTTACTCTCATCATCGGTCATGTGTTTTGAGCAACCACTATCAACAATCCATAAGCTTGGTCCTTCTACCTATACAACATGAAAAATGCAAGTCTTAGGCACCCAAATTTTAGGACCATTAGCTTTTGGGAACCCAAGCTTTTCTAGCCTTGCTCTTAATGGTTGATTTTCTAGTAATTAGTGAGTTGAAAGCTACTTCCTTCTCCTTAGGCCTATATCCTATACCGACCTTGTTATAAATGACCCTTTGGTTCCTAAGAATTATATCAAGATATTTGGACCCATTCGTAAATTTCTCTAAGCATGCTCTTATGTTACCTATTTCTTTTCTAAGTTCATCATTTTCATTCCTAAGTGAACATGCATCATCACAAGAAATTTCTACATTCTTAATTGATTTAATTTCTAATTTTAAATCCTTAATCCTAGATTTTGATTTATTTAGTGCATTTTGAATGTATGCAATAATTTTATAAAGTAATTCTATCCTAGGGGAGTCCTTTACCTCATCGTCACTAGATGACGATTCATCACTTGAGAAGGAGGATGACTCTTCACTTGAGCTTTCGGCTTCATCCTCCATGGCCATGAGTGCAAGGTTGCGGGTGACATGGCAAAGCTCATCATCATCCAATGAGTCTTCTAGACTTTGCGTATCCCATGTTTGTGCCACCATTGCCTCCTTCTTCTTCTTCTCCTTCTTTTCCTTCTTTTTCTTTTCCTTCTCCTCCTTCTTCTTTAGGTCCAGGCAATTTGGCTTGATGTGTCCTTTCTTGTTGCAACCATAACAAGTTACATTAGATGTAGAAATTGAACTAGTTGAAGTTTTACCTTTGGAGGATTAGAACATCCTCCTCACATCCTTCTTGGTGAATTTTCTTGACCTCCCACCAAATTTTTTTACATAGTGAGCTACCTCACTAGCCGATAGCTCGTCATCGCTACTTGAAGATTCCTCCTCTGACTCGGATGAAGAGGAAATCTCTTTCTTCTTCTTGTCCTTCTTACCTACAACAAGAGCTATACCTTTTTCTTTCGAAGAAGTGTTAGCATGTTCATGTAGCTCAAATTCACAAAAAAGTTCATCTATCTTAACTAAAGAAAGATCCCTAGAGACCTTATAGGCATCTACCATTGAAGCCCACAAGGTCTCAGTTTTCGACCTTTTCACCTATCACATGTAGTCCGTTGATAACCTCCTTGAAGCGACCGTGCATTTGGCTCACGGTTTCGTTGGTCTTCATGGAGAATCTTTGGAGTTGGCCTATCAAAAGGTGCCTCTTTGCTCTTCTTGTCTTCTTTGACCCTTCATTTAGTTCAATGAGCTTCTCCTAAAGCTCCTTTGCGGATTCGAAAGGTCCTACCTTGGATAGTTGCTCCTTTGATAGACCACATTGAAGTGTGGTCGTTGCCTTCGCATTGGCTTGCGCCTTCTTTTCCATTTCCCTTGTCCAATCCTTGGGTGGTAGTGGCGCTCCAAACTCGTCGACCGACTTCCCGAACCCATCTACAACACTAAACCAATTATCAATGTCGTTCATAAGGTAGTATTCCATCCTACCTTTCCAATAGCCGAAGTCGTTGCTGTCGAAGTATGGAGGCTTCGCCATGCTATACCCCTCTTGAAATGCCATTATGCTCTGGTTGATGGTTAGATCTTCTGATGCGATTCGGGCACTGATACCACTTGTTGGGGATCCTTGAAAGGCTAGAGAGGGGGGGGGGGGTGAATAGCCTCTTTTCGAATTCTACAAGAAATGTTAGCGGAAGCAAAATACTAAACAAAAACAAGAAGTTAAATACAAACGCTAACATGAAGACTTTTACATGGTTCGGAGATAAAACTCCTACTCCACGGCGATCCTTAAGGTGGATCAACCCAAACAATTCCACTAAGAAGCTTTCCTTACAAGACCCTCCTCTTCTTACAAAAGATGAAGATGAAGATTGGAGAGGAGGGAAATGAAAATCACTTTGAAATCTTAGGAAAAACGTGGGAGCTTGAAAGTATTGGTTGGAATGTGAGCACTAGCCTCCTCAAGCACCCCAAGCCCTCTTTTTATAGAGAGAGTTTTTTTTTCCCGTTGGGCCATGATCAGTTGATTGATGGTCTCCATCAGTCGACTGCTGTCGCAGCTAACAACTTCTGATCAACTGGATTCGTGGGATTTCAAAGGCGTCATCATCCAACGACACGCTCATCAGTCGACTGATCCCTCCATCAGTCGACTGATGAAGTGATCAGTCGATTAATCACGGTGAGCAGTCGAGTGAGACCCCATTCTGTGCTCGATGTCGACTTGATCAGTCGACTACCAAGACTAGCCAATCGACTGCTCGTTAGGTTTTCAGCCTCACTCAGTTGAGCACCCTATTAGTCAACTGCTACATCGTATCAGTCGACTGATACTCATCAAGTATGAGTAATTCATACTTGAATTGACTCCCTAGACCTAGACTTAACCTTCTAGCTCTTTCTTTAGCCTTGCGCCTCCAGGATCCCTCCGAGTCAGCGACTTGTTCATCCTTTGCGCTTGGTTCCAAGAGCTTCTTTTGGTTTCGTCATGTCTTGGGTTTCCCTTTGCCAAAGTACGCTTGAACTTTACGCCGCCAAGACTACATGCTTGAACTTATGCTGCCAAGACTTGCCTTTGGACTTCCTTTGCCAAGGTCCGCTTGGACTTTACGCCGCCAAGACTACATGCTTGGTCTTATGCCACCAAGCCCTTTTCTTGGACTTCTCTTGCCAAGATCATACTTGGACTTTTCCTTTAACAAGTCTTCATACTTGGATTTTCCTGTCACTTAAACATGTTCACAATTAGATCACAAAACATTGCCTAACTTAGATTATTATCCAAACATCAAAATATATAACTGCTTGGGGCATTATTGCACCAACACTTCTCTCGATAACATCGTCTTCGACACGAGGCTAGTGACTCCTACGAAGACGAGGCTCGTACCTTGGCGAAGCTATCCCGACGGTACTCGACGTGGATACGGATAGAGGCAACTCTTGCGTGAGTTGTTCCGATTGATGTCATTCCCGCTGCCCGTGATACGTCAGGTATAACTAGCATAATTTCCTTTTATTGAAAAATTTGAAACTGCGATTATGTCTACACATATTGTATCTTGCATGCATGTGGTGTGTGTGTTGTAATAAATTAGATTTATTGCTTTTAATTCTTTCGCTGTCCACATGTTTATGAAACATTTTCGCACACTCGCCACGGTGCCGGGGAAACCCAACACAACTTTTGTCTTTTATTATTAATGAGAAACCTCTCTTGTCCAAACAAGAAATAGAGATAATGTTCTTAGTTATGATAGGTACATAATAGCACTCTTCTAGTTCTAAGATAAGCCCAGTGAGCAAAGATAAAGAGTATGTTCCTATAACTATGGAAGCAACTCTTGAACCATTGCCTACTCGTAGGTCCACTTCGCCCTTTGTTAATGATCTACTCTTTCTTAGGCCCTGTACATTAGTATAAATGTGTGATGCACAACTGATATCTAATACCGATGAAGAAGAAATAGATAAATTGACTTCTATAACATATATACCTGAGGAAGAAGTCTCACTTCTCTTTTTCTTAACTTCCTCTAGGTATAACTTGCAGTTTCTCTTCCAATGCCTGGTCTCACCATAGCGGAAGTAGTCCCCTTTTTTAGACACCCCTCCTTTAGGTTTCAATGCTTTGGCCTTGCCCTTGTCTTGAGTCTTACCCTTTCCTTTGGGCTTCTTTTTGCCTTTGCCCTTTTTAACCATGAGCACATTACCAGATTGGATCTTTTTAAGATTGGTTTCAACAATTCTCAACATGCTTAACAACTCATGCAATGACTTGTCAATTTCATTCATGTTATAGTTCATGACAAATTGACTATACCTTTCCAACGATAATTGTAGGATAAGGTCAGTTGCCAATTCTTGGCCTAGTGGAAATCCTAGTCTCTCAAGGTTCTCTACATACCCAATCATCTTGAGTATGTGAGTTCCTACGGGAGTTCCTTCTTGCATCTTGCATGCAAATAGGGCCTTAGACACCTCATACCGTTCATGCCTAGCTTGCCCTTGATATAGTTGTTTTAGGTGTTCAACCATATCGTGTGCATCCATGTTTTCGTTTTGCTTCTGAAGCTCAGAATTCATGGTGGTAAGCATTATGCATGATACATCTAATGCATCATCCTGATGCTTCTTATAAGCATCTTTCTCCGCATGAGTGGATGTAGTGGCAGGTGCTTTAGGAAGAAGTTGCTCTAGGACGTATAATTTTTGTCCTTACTTGAGGACGATCCTCAAGTTTCTGTACCAGTCTAGGAAATTAGCTCCGTTGAGCTTGTCCTTCTTAAGAACAGATAACACAGAGAGAGTATTTGACGTGGTAGACGACATGGTGATCTATAATAGTAAAATATAGAAATAAGTATCATATCTAAATCATTTAATTAGACCTTTAATTAAATAATGCTCCCACTAAATCACAGAGCTTCGGTAGGGGATAGTCATGGATGTAGGCAAACGCCTTTTGCCCACACTACTAGCTCCTAGCCCAACAGCTACAAATTCATGTGGGACAAGATCCACATCATACCTCACTTTGAGTTAGCTTTGGCTAATGACCCAAGTTTTAGTATGATTAGGTAGGCAATATTTTACCAATTACATCTTATACAACTCTTGGAAACAAAGGGTCAAGATCCACATTACACATCATTTTGAGTTATCTTTGGCTAATCGTCCAAGATTTAGTATTATTGTTTTCTTACCCAATCTTCCCAACTTTTGGCATATGCCTTTACGTTCTCAATCTAATTGAGATAACTTAGTTAAGTCTCACCCAAAGTTCGATAGCGGGACATCACAATTGTCCTCTCACACTCTACCAAGATAAAATGTGTCACTTTGCTTTGGCAAACTCAACAACAAATGATCGAGGTAGTTTATGAGTACCAAACTTTGGTAGGCAAATCGATTCGACTTAATTAAGATAAAATTATTATCTAACATGCATCACATACACACATAGCATATATCAACATATAAGCTTAAACGTGACATGGTTATGGCTGAATCTACAATCTCCTCAAGTCAATGAGAAGAGCGATGGGTCAACCTAGGGATAACATCTTCTCCAAGTGCATCCTTTGGTTGTTATGTGTCGTCGGCAACCTTCTTGTAACTTCATCTTCCAATAGACTTTCCACTCATCATTGTGTACATTACAAAATAAGAATACTTGAGTTACATTTGAGTCTTGATCTATTTTACAACTAGAAAAATAGAGAGGGAGGCATGACTCGCAAGTCGTATTATGAATTACAACATGCACACACAACACAACAACAATCACATTAGGGTTAAGGGTCATAACCATGCACCATGGCATACAATGTTCACAAATATCTATAACATGCAGATTTTATTATGATGCGATGCACGACTTATAAGCCGCTACAACACGGCAGTCCCGCTAGCCAATTAGCGGGCGGGGTCAAGGGGCAGTGCCCCCGGAGCAAAATTTTATTTTAACAACTCTTTGAATGAGTCTCTGCCCTTAGTCCATCATAATGAACCCGAGACCCTTACTTGCCACTGTTTGTAGCAATTTTGGGTGATAGATCACAATGACAAATATGTTGTTCGATCAACAAATATGCCATGCATATCTTGTTGCACAAAATCACCCCAACAATCAAGAATGCACTCATAATAAACTTCTTATACAAAATTTTATATCACATATAAAATGACCTACGACGATCTTTATGTATGATCTTTCGCAAGTGGCTCTGATACCACTGTTGGGAATCCTATGCGATAAATAATGAAATCACAACAGAAAAAAGATCCCTTGAGTGATCTATGCGAAAGAAAACTCGTACAAAGTATAGATCAAAAAGGCCCTATCCTATAGGGTATACCTTTGATGCGAGCCCTTTATCTATCCCACTCGTCCACGGTTCGCCAGATCTCTTGCACATTCAAGTATTCGTGCCTCTATGGTATCCACATGAACACTCTTTTGGATAAAGGAGACAAAACCTTTGGTTGTGCTAGCAACCAAAACAAGGCTCTCCACACAAGACTTTGGCCAAGAAGAAGGGAGAAGGGAAAAATGGATCCTTGGCTAAAAATGAGATCACACACCCAAAAATGAGGTCCACCCATTCACGTTGAGAGTAGCCTTCTCATATAATATTTTCATGCATTAATCTCATTTGCATGCAATGTTGAAAAAACTTCTCAAATTCCAATTGTATGCATTAATCCATTTGCATGTAACACTGAGGAGTGTCATGAAATCCCATTGCATGCAATTAAATGCATTTGCATGCAAGATTAATCATCATTAATTTGCATGCAACAACTCCAATTTACTTGCAACATTGAGAAAGTTTTGAAATCCCATTTCTTGTAAGATTAATCATCATTAATTTGCATGCAACAACTCCCTTTTCATTAATGCATGATTAATCTTCATTCATCATGCATGAATGTTCAACCCCTTCTCATTTGCCTTCTTCAATTGGTTTGGCCAAGCAATGAGTCTAACTCATTCTAGTCCATTCAATTAACTAATGATTCATTTAGTCAAACTAAGATGATCCTATCTTCAAAATAACATGTTCTTTGTGTGTGACCCTATAGGTTTTCATAACGTTGGCAATGTCTCTAAACCACTTTAGATACATAAGCAATGAGCGACATCTAACAATGCATCATTACTACCCAAGTTATGAAAATGTCAAGATCCGACAAAACCTTTCTGTGACTACTATCTTGTAGAACCTTGTCCTTCTATCCTCGATATCTAGATTGATCAATGAGGCATAGACCGTGTCATCCTCTTATCAATCTTTGTGTTTCTTGATCCCCAAGTAGACTCACTCAAACAAATGAGCTCAATATCTCATATTGACTCATTTGAGCATGACCATGCATTTCGTGGTCCTACACTATTAAGAGGCCTAAAGATATCACTCCCGTCATATGGGAGGGATAGATCTCATCTACATCACTCACATCTCTCCACATAATTTGTTACATACCTAGTGATCACCTTTATAGTCCACCCTATTACGGGTGACATTTGACTTTACCAAAGTACATAACTCCTTATGTAGAGAACATAGTGATTTTAGGTCTAAGGACTATTCATATTAATAGTTACATGAGAAAGTTTATGATACTCATATAACGATCCATGAAACTACTTTCTAGGGCATTATTATATTTATTCAGCTGACATAAGTATGAAGTAAATATAATAGCCAAGCATTGCCTTTATTATTAATAGAATATGATACAAAAAGTCTCTTGTCAATTATCACATAATTGGCTCTAGGGCTTATTACTAACAAAACCAACCTTCATAAAAATTAAATTTCATAAAAATTATTGATCAGATAGTTTGGAAATATATTTTTCTTACATATGCACATCAAGTCAACCATGTGTAAGAGATATTTATGATTGTCAACTAAAATATTTTCTAACATTTAAAATGGATTTTGGTAGCCATAATAAATTTTTTCCTACTGGATTTATAAAATATTCATTAGGAATCAAAATCTTTGTCATTTTATTACTTTGAACCCTAGGGTTTCCAAAATTCTAATTTTGACCACTAAACACTAAGCAATGTCGATTAAACTTATTTCTTTGATTTATTTAATAATAATTTCATATTTTATGAGCCAATAGAAATTTTTACTAAAGCATGTTTAAGATTTACTACTTGTTCTTTCAATTTTTCATTTTCACTCTTAGTGTTTTCAAAATCTACTTTTGAGCTTGAATTTTCTAATTGATTTTCCAAAGATATTTTTTTCTTTCATTAATTCAATATATTTATTCCTATTTCTACATAAAGATCTAGAGGACATTTTAATTGTATCATTTAATTTATCAGAGGGAAGATTGCATGCCTCACTTATCATGTCGGACTCATCAATTGAAACTCTCCCTTCATTGCTGCTCTTCTGATGACATGCACTCGGAGTATTCATGACTACTAGTGTAATCAATCTCGAGTCAAGATTGACTAGACGCGAGTGGGACTCGAGTAGGATTTTGATGTTTGACAATGGGTTTTATAATATGTTTGACAAACGTATGATCATATGACTAGTGGATGGTTTGAGACATCCAAGGCCATGTGAGGGAAATTGTTAGGAGGAGATTGTTGGAGCAATCAACCTCAGATCAAGGTTGACCAAGCTCGAGTGAGACTTGAGTGGAAGTCCATGTTTGGAGACTTATCAAGGGAAAGTCCAAGTATGGATACTTGGCACTAGAGAAGTCAAAGAATGGATTCTTGGAAAGAGAAAAGTTTAAGTGTGCATTCTTTGCAGTGTAAATCCAAGTGTGTAGTCTTGGCGGTGAAAGTCCAAGTATGAATACTTGGCAAAAGAAAGTCCAAGTATCGATACTTGGGAAAGGAAAGTCCAAGGGTGTAGTATTGGCCATGCAAGCCAAGGGTGGAGTCTTGTATCAATCATTCAAAATAATGGGTATTTTCATATAAAACTATTTTTCACCCATATTACATGACATAAATAATATATGTATGAAGTTTCATGATTTTTCTAAAATCGCATAATTACTTATACATTTCTAAATTTTAATATGAAAACCTAATTTCTATAAATTCAAAAACTAGTCAACTATAGCATGAAGCAGTCGACTGGTCACTAATTCAGTCGATTGTTAGACTGATATTCGGTTGAACAAGTTTGTTTAGCTCATTATCAGCAACCCCTAAGTACCCTAACCACTCCTAACCCTATGATATGCTTAGATAAGCATTGGAAGAGTGAGATGTTCATTGAAAATAAATAGAAGAGTTAATTAGGGTAAGGATCAAAGTTTAAGGGAGGTTAAAGTTCAAGTTTGAACTTTTACCCTTATTTTTGATGGTTTAGATTTCTTATAGGCTTTGGAACTCTTGAACGACATTGTTGATGCAATGGTCAAGGGGGAGTTTATCCATCAAGGGATGATGGATGAATGTTAAAAAGGGGGAGAGTGAAGAATTACCTTTCACTGGAATGAAGAAATTTAAGATGATTTTGGACCAAGGGAGAGAATGAAGGATCTCATTGGAAGATGAGACATGAAAAATCTTGGTATATATTTTGATGTATGGCAAAGGAGGAGAAATAAAGGGTTTAAGTTAGTAAACCTTCATTATGTCTTGGCATAAGAAGAATCAAGTCGGGCTTATAGGATAACCTAACTTAAAGTTATTGTCAAACATCAAAAAGGGGGAGATTGTTGGTGCAATTGACCTTGGATCAAGATTGACCAGACTTGAGTAGGGTTTTGATGTTTGACAATGGGTTTAATAATACGTTTGACATACATATGTGTTGGAGGATCATTGCCCGGCTAGAAGGGGGTTGAATAGCTCGATGTCGTAGATTGAAATCGCTCGTCTTAATTTTCTACGAGAATGATTAGAGCAGTGGAAATAATGCTAAAGAAAAAGATAAATAAGAAAATGCAAGAAGTAAAGAGACAAACGCTAACACAATTATGTAACGTGGTTCACGACCCTTGCCGCTAGTCCACGGACGATTTGTAAGGCGAATCACTCCCCAACTCAAATCACTAATCTCTCCTTTAGCTTAAACAAGGTGGAGGTAACCTCTTTACAATAATTTCTCCCTCTTACAATAAGATAGAGCTAAAAACAAGGAAGAGGAGAGAAAACACGTTTAGGGCACTTGAGAGTATGAATGAGAGTTAAGCATTAACCTCCCAAAGGCACCCAAGCCCTCTTTTTATAGAGAAGAGGGATTTCTTCTCGTTGGGCATGTAGCAGTCGACTGTTGCATGCCATCAGTCGACTGTTGCTCTAACGACTGACTCCCAATGGCTTCTGACTTGCCATCGTCACTATCCAATGGTAGGCTTGGCGCTTGACTCGCTGTGTAGTCGATCGATCACCGCCACGAGTGATTCTCGCGCCGCTGACCACCTTGATGGTCGATCATCGCCCCTTGGTAGTTCGATTGATGGTCGAGCTGATCGCCAAACTAGCAATCGATCCGGGCCGAAACCCTTGATCGAACACCACCAACATCGATTGACTCAGTAGTCGACTGCTATCTAGCAGTCAATTAGTGTCGGGTAAAACCTCAAACAAATACTTGTTTGAGCATCCGACGATTGGGTAAACCTCAAACCATCTATTTGAGCATCCGATACTTCCATTCGTCGGGTAGAAACCTCAAACTCATGTTTGAGCATCCGACTTATCTAATTGTCGGGTAAAACCTCAAACACAAGTTTGATCGTCCGACTTGTCGGGTAAAACCTCAAACCTAAGTTTGAGCGTCCGACACTTGACTTAGCCATTTGGCCAAGTTCACCTAGCTGAGCTACCCCATCTCGGGTTATAATCGCTCACTCTCATCTCCCATGAAGTCTCTCGCCTCGAAGCTCTCTTTGGCCTACGTCCCTCGGATTTACTAAGCCCTCGGCTCCTCCAGTGCCATCCTTCACGTCGCACCATGAGGTATGCTTCCTCTAGCTTCACTTCATTTGCTCCTCTTCCAGCGGTCCCTCGGATGCACCAAACGCACGACTTATGCAATGCCATCCTTCACCGACTCAAGGACCTGAGCCATGAGATGGTGAACTCGCCAATGTTTTAATCAAGTCAACCATGTGTGATTTACTTAAGTTCTACACAACTTAAACACACATATGAAATCACATAAACAACCTAACTTAAACCCTTTGCCACACACATAAAAAAAACCATACTTGGGTTGATTGCCCTAACAATCTCCCCCTTTTTGATGTGTGGCAACATGTTTAAATTTGGTAAAACATTAACAAAATACTAAGGCAAGGAAAGCATGTAAACATAACATGAGTATCAAAACACTATCCCTTAATACATGCAACTCCCCCTTAACACATGCTAATTCTCCCCTAGTATGATTCACTTAAACACTAACATTTCTCCCCCTTTGATGTTAGTAATATATGAGAGGTGTCCTAAGGCAATCACCTTATGGTTGTATCATTTATTTGATAAATGAAGATTCACTATTTGAGTATATATATTTTCATGTATTTAATTGGATCTTAAACTCATTTACTGAATGTCTGCAATACGATTCACAGCATGAGAGAATTTGTAATTATATCACAACTAGTAAGTATCTCTATATGTGTAATTGTGATGTATTGAAATTATCCCTAGTCGATGAATTGATGGATTCGGATGCCATCGATTTTGTAAAGACTAGCACAAGTTATACTCTTTGGTTTATCCAAGCAGCTATTTCTCACTGGTTGGAGACATTGGGATGTTCAGAGTTGATCGTGGATGCTAGTTATGGTAACTAGTTCATTGGAGTGACCAGCTGTAAGACTTCATATGGTTCTCTGCATATATGGACATGTCAATGAAGTTCTTACTGCAACTTAAGTGCAATGTTCCTTCGACTTGTGATATTCAAGTCATCTTGGTCATGAAGACTTATGCTTTGACATCTTAAGCAAGCATCTCCGAGGAGATGTGGACCCAGGATGATTGGGTATAAGTCGAAGTGGCCGAAGGTGTTTGAATAGCCTACAGAGGATTTACCACTCCTTGCGAGGAGATGTATACCCTATGGCCTCTCATCGGATTGTTACTAAAGTCTTTGACCAAAGCATTATATGTTTAGAGTATGATACTCTTGGATGCATGTGCAGTAACTAGAATCCAGAGGACGAGGAAGTAATACTTGGGCTAGGTGTGACATAGTCAACCTAGTGGGGACTGATACAATAGACTATGTCTTGAACCAAGTAGGTATAAGATGAGTGAAAGGAATGGGGCATGATTCATTGTAGCTACTGAAGGGTTTCAAAAATGGTTCTGGAATCAACCGTTGATTTTCTGGTTAATTGGGAATCATGATGTACTACTAGGTGCCACTCATGATCGTTCTATAATTAATGGTTAATTATAGATGGCCAACATAAATTGGGAACCTATTTGATGACACGCACAACGAGTGTAATCCGAAGGATTTAAAACCAGCTTGAGAATGAGATACTCAGATCAAGAGAAACAAGGTTTGGTTGGACCAAACAAGGAGCGAGCATGAAATCATTTCAGTCACAACGAAAGCATGGATGGGTCGAGTCTTATGAAGACATGATGGATAAACCAAATTGGTTTGGTTATAATCCAATGGTAGAAAATAAACCAAAGTGGTTTGGTTTGTTTTAAACGAATGAACCAAAGTTGGTTCGGTTCGTTTTAACTTAAAATAGACCAACTCGGTTTGGTTTATTTTAACTTAAGTTATTAGAGTGGGTTAACGAGTTTTGGTTATAAACCAATAACTCTAAGGAGAAGGTTTCTTGATGGTTAAGAAACACGTGCTCTATAAAAGTACGGCTTGAGGTTTGGAGAGCCCTAAGTTTATTTTTGAAAACTTCTCTTCCTCTCCTCTCCCTCTCTTCTCCTTGCCGCTGGCCAAGAGGATCCACGCCTACCTCTTGAGGCGTCGCCCCTTTGTGACATTGGCGACCCTCCGGCGATCCACCTAGGCTCCGGTGACCAAGGATTAGCCGACCACCTCCTTTGGCCGGCGCCAAGTCCTCCACCAAGCTGTCCAATTTTTGGACAGTTTGTTTCCTTCTTGTCGGAGCGTCGTTTTGACGACATTTGGAGCTCCGACAGCGAATTCCTTGTCAGAGATTCAATCTCCGATAATCCTCATAGGTGGAGGACCAATGATTCATCAATCGGTTGACAAATACCTCTCCGGAGAAGCGAGTTTTTGGGGGTTCATTTTGCATCCGAATTTTGATTCGGATTGTGATCTCCTCTTGATCACATCGTCTTCGACACGAGGCTAGTGACTCCTACAAAGACAAGGCTCGTAGCTTGGTGAAGCTATCCCGACAGTACTCGGCATGGATACGGATAGAGGCAATTCTAGCGAGAGTAGCTCCGGTTGATGTCATTCCCATTGCACGTGATACGTCAGGTATAACTAGCATAATTTCCTTTTATTGTAAAATTTGAAACTGCAATTATGTCTACACATATTATATCTTGCATGTGTGTAGTGTATGTGTTGTAATAAATTAGATTTATTGCTTTTAATTCTTCCACTGTGCATGTGTTTACGAAACATGTTCGAACACACACTCACCGCGGTGCTGGAGAAACCCAATAGTGGTATCAGAGCCCAGGTTATGTTTCGACATAATCGTAAAATTATTTTGTGATAGAATTTTTCTACTTTTAGAATGTTTAGAAGTATTTATGGAAATTTTCTAATTTTGGAATGTTTAGAAGTATTTATGGAAATCTTCTACTTTTGGAAAATTTAGAAGTATTTATGGAAATTAACACTTTCCATAAATAAAATATGTGATTAGATTTGGAAATTTATTTTCTAATTTAATCATTATTTGATTTGGAGAATCAAATCATAAACATATTTTATTCTCATAAATAGTTTTGACAATTTAGGAAATTTGTTTCTTAAATTAAATTTGACTTTCCTTAATTAACACTTTCCATAAATAAAATATGTGATTAGATTTAGAAATTTATTTCCTAATTTAATCATGATTTGATTTGGGGAATCAAATCTCAAACATATTTTATTTCCATAAATAGTTATGACATATAAGGAAATTTTTATACATGTCATAATTGTACGACATGTAATTGCATTATATGCATATCATTATGTCATGCGTGTCGTGACATGTAGATGTATTCCACGCCATGTAGATAATAGTTATTTGCATGCAAAGAGGATGAGATATTAAAACCCTTACACAATATTAAAGCCTACACCTTCCATTAATATGGTTGGAACCAGAGTTCTTTTTCTTGTTTGGGTTGTTGGACTCTCTCCAAGCCCAGCTCAAACCCAAACATATTCAAACCATGGAATAGTTTAATACTAATATGGTAAGAGTTAGAGGTCAACCGTTAGCTTTGGTTGTTGGACTCTCTCTAAGCTGAGCTAATTGGTTGAATGCACTCATATTAAAACTATTTCTCGATTAATGGATTGACTTTAACATGGAACATAGGCTTGTTGGACTCTCTCCAAGGTCGATGTGAAGGGAGGTGAAGTTGGGTGCTATGTATATGATGCATACTTGTTAATGAGTTAACAACCCGATGTATGTGTGAACATTCAATTAATTGATAGCACATTGTGATAGTTGCATATATGTGATATGCAATCGGTATACTTGATACCTACCATTGTAGCTATGAATGACTTGTTGGACTCTCTCTAAGGTTGTTCATATCTATGTTGGATATCAGCCCATTCAGAGATGGACCTACGATCTCCCGAAGTGATTTTGGAGTTTTAAAATTCAAAAAAATGAATGGGATTTGTAAATGTATGTTGATGCATTTTTCCATCTTTCTCATATATGCTCGATTTTGTATTTCTAGGTTAATCGATTGATTATGATATCTTTGAATTTGCACTCTATTTTGAATTCGAATAAATTGTCTGGTCTGAACTTCTTGGACTGGCTTAAAAACTTGAGAATTGTTCTCAAGGCTGAAAAGCTTGAGTATGTCCTCGAAGCGCCTCTTCCCGCCCATCCTAGTGATGACGCAACTTCGGACCAATTGTTGGCTCATCAAAAACATGTGAGTAATTCTGAACTAGTGAGTTGCATCATGCTAGCCGTGATGGTACCCGAGTTGCGGAAGCAACATGAGCATATGTGTGCTCATACCATAGTCTTTCATCTTTATGAGTTGTTTGATGAACAAGTGAGATTCGAAAGGTTCGAAGTCTCCAAGATCCTCTTCAACTCTGAGATGCAAGAAGGTTCATCTGTGGTACTGCTCAACATGCTGAAGACTATGGAGCCTTCTGTGAAGCATAAGCAGGGGACAGTGTTGTTAGTTGATTCCTCAAAGAAAGATTCTAAGAGGAAGTCAATGGAACAGTAGAAGGGGAAGAAGAAAATGGCTAAAAAGGCATAACCAACTCAAAAAGGCACTTGCCATCATTGTGGCAAGGAGGGCTATTGATGAAGAAACTGTAAAATTTATCTTGAGTCCGTGAAGAAGGATAAGGCATCATATACCCCATCTTCTTCAGATATCTTCGTTATTGATTGTCATTCTATTTCCTCAAACACTTGGGTATTGGATACTGGGTGTGGCTCACATATATATAAAGATATACATGGGCTATGAAATAGAAGAAGACTCATCAAGGGAGAGTCAAATTTACATGTTGGGAATGGAGCAAAGGTTGCTACACTTGTCATCAGAACGTATTTGTTGAAACTCCCTACATGACTTGTCTTAGAACTGGACAATTTCTTTTATGTTTCTTCATTGATAAAAAACATCATTTCTATTTCTTGTTTGAATAGAAATGGGTACCATTTAACTTTTAGTAACAATTGTTATTACATAACTTTAAATGACGTTCTTTATGGAACTGAAACTTTAAGCAATGATATTTATACATTGGACGTATCCAGTGACATTTTCAATATCGAACGAGCAACAAGCGTGCTTGAAAAGATAATCAATTAGCCTCCTACATGTGACATTGTCATCTTGGCCATGTAAGCAAGAAATGCATGTCCGAATTACACCAATGTGGAATTCTGGAATTGTTTGAATTTGATTCATTCGATACATGCGAATCATGCTTAAAAGGCAAGATGACTAAGTTACCTTTTATGGGAAAAGGTGAACCGGTGGGAGAGTTACTTGGTCTAATACATCCGGATGTATGCGGACCTATGACAACTCATGCTCTAGGAGGCTATAGCTACTTCATTACCTTCACTGATGATCACTCACGGTTTGGGTATGTGTTCTTGATGAAACACAAGTATGAAGCCTTTGAAAGGTTCAAAGAATTCATGAAGTAGAAAAACAACTTGGCAAGAGTGTTAAAATACTTCGATCGGATCAAGGTGGTGAATACTCGAGTCAAGAGTTTCTAGATTATCTAAGAGACAATGGTATATTATCTCAATGGACTCCACCATATACATCACAACATAATGGTGTATCTGAGAGGCATAACCAGACCTTGTTGGACATGGTCAAGTCAATGATGAATCATGTGAATCTTCCAAAGTCCTTTTGGTGCTATGCTCTTCAGACAGCTGTTTACTTGCTAAATAGAATCCCAACCAAGGTAGTCTCAACTACTCCATATGAGATATGGAATAGTAAGAAACCTCATTTATCTTACTTGAAGATATGGAGTTGTCCTGCTTATGTGAAGTAGACTGTATCAGACAAACTGGATGCTAAGTCTGATAAATGTCTATTTATTAGATACCCTAAGGAAACGAGGGGTTACCAATTCTATCATCCAGTGGAACAAAAGGTGCTTGTTTCAAGGCATGTTTTGTTTCTAGAGAAAGAGTTTCTCTTGTAAGAAAATAGTGGGAGTGTTGTTAAGCTTGAGGAGGCTCAAGAGACTTCAATAGACATTGATGAGATACCTGGTGAAGCATCACAACCGATAACTCAATGATGAGCCATCGGCTGGACTAATTGTGACACCACATCTTCATAGATCTGGTATAACACGTAACATTCTTGAGAGATATGGATTTCTCATAAGTGAATCGAATGACATGTTACTCATTGATGATGAGGAGCCTACCAATTATGAAGAAGTTCTGAAAAGTTCAGAAAGGAATAAATGACTTAAAGCCATGAAGTCGGAAATGAATTCTATGTATGAAAATCAAGTTTGAAACTTGGTTGACCCACATGAAGGCATAAAACCTATAGGGTTCAAGTGGGTTTTCAAGAAGAAAACCGACATGGGTGGTAATGTGATTACCTATAAGGCTAGACTGGCGGCGAAAGGATATCGTCAAAAGCAAGGTGTTGATTATGACGAGACCTATTCACTTGTTGCTATGCTTAAATCCAATTGGATGCTCCTGGCCATAGCGGCTCATTGTGATTATGAGATATGACAGATAGATATGAAAACAGCTTTCCTTAATGGAAACCTACTCGAGGATGTGTATATGATACAACTTGAGGGTTTCACATCGGTTGATAAAACCAAGGTTTGCAAACTGCGACAGTCTATATATGGACTGAAGCAAGCATCCAGGAGTTGGAATATCTGTTTTGATGAGACAATCAAAAAGTTTGATTTCTCACAAAATCCGGACGAACCTTGTGTGTACAAGAAGGTTAGTGGGAGTGCAGTCGTGTTCCAAGTATTGTATGTCGATGACATATTACTTATAGGAAACGATGTTTCTGTCTTACAGTCAGTTAAAATTTGGTTGTCCAAGATATTCTCCATGAAAGACCTAGGAGAAGCAACCTACATCCTCAGGATTAAGATCTATAGGGATAGATCGAATCGGTTGTTTTGTCTTTCGCAGTCTACATATATAGACTGAGTGCTAAAGAGGTTTAGCAAGTCGGAATCCAAGAAAGATTTTCTACCCATCAGGCATGGGATATACCTTTCGAAGTCTATGTGTCCATGCACAGAAGATGAGAGGATTTGCATGAATAAGATTCCCTATGCATCCGCAATAGGATCTATCATGTATGCTATGTTACGTATGAGGCTTGATGTATCGTATGCTCTGAGTGTCACGAGCAGATACCAGTCTGATCCAGGAATGCTGTTAAGACGATCCTTAAGTACTTGAGAAGAACTAAGGATGTGTTCCTAATATATGGAGAAGGAGACATGGTGATACGTAGGTATACGGATGCTAGCTTCCAGACAGATAAGGATGATTCCAGGTCTCAGTTTGGGCATGTATTTACCTTAAATGGAGGCGTAATAAGTTGGAAAAGTTCCAAGTAAGACACTATAGTGGATTCTGCCACTGAGGCAAAATACATTACAGCTTTGGAAGCTGCAAAGGAAGCGATTTAGATCAAGAAGTTCGTCTCTCAACTTGATGTGGTCTCATCAATAATCCAAACATATGCTTCGCCGCTATCATTTGATCAAAGAGATCATAAGTAGGAAAGAAATAAAATCGAGAAGATTCCCACTGAAAGGAACTTAGCGAACCCTTTAAATAAGGTCATACCTCAAAGTAAGTTTGAGGGTCATGTTAGAGCTTATGGTATTGGATACCGTGGCGATTGGCATTAGGTCATGTGAGAGTTTGTTAGTAATATATGAGAGGTGTCCTAAGGCAATCACCTTATGGTTGTACCATTTATTTGATAAATGAAGATTTAATATTAGAGTATACATATTTTCATGTATTTGATTGGATCTTAAACTCATTTACTGAATGTCCACAATACGATTCATAACATGAGAGAATTTGTGATAAGATCACAACTAGTGAGTATCTCTACATGTGTAATTGTGATGTATTGAAATTATCCCTAGTCGATGAATTGATGGATTCGGACGCCATCGATTCTGTTGAGACTAGCATGTGATATACTTTTTGGTTTATCCAAGCAGCTATTTCTCACTGGCTGGAGACATTGGGATGTCCGGAGTTGATCATGGAATGCTAGTTATGGTAACTAGTTCATTGGAGTGACCAGCTGTAAGACTTCATATGGTTCTCTACATATATGGATATGTCAATGAAGTTCTTACTTCATCTTAGGTGCGATGTTTTTTTGGCTTGTGGTATTCAAGTCATCTTGGTCATGAAGACTTATGCTTTGACATTTTAAGCAAGCATCTCCGAGGATATGTGGACCCGAGATGATTGGGTATAAGTCGAAGTGGCCGTAGCTGTTTGAATAGCCTACAGACGATTCACCGCTCCTTGCAAGGAGATGTATACCCTATGACCTCTCGTCGGATTGTTACTAAAGTCTTTGGCCAAAGCATTACATGTTTAGAGTATGGTACTCTTGGATGCATGTGCAATAACAAGAATCCGGAGGACGAGGAAGCAATACTTGAGCTAGGTGTGACGTAGTCAACCTAGTGGGGACTGACACAATAGACCATGTTTTGAACCAAGTGGGTATAAGATGAGTGAAAGGAATGGGGCACGATTCATTGTAGCTGCTGAAGGGTTTCAGAAATGGTTCTAGAATCAATCGTTGATTTTTTGGTTAATTGGAGATCATAATGTACTACTTGGTGTCACTCATGATCATTCTATAATTAATGGTTAATTATAGACGGCCAACATAAATCGGGAACTTATTTGGTCACACACACAACGAGCGTAATCCGAAGGATTTAAAATGAACTTGAGAATGAGATTCGTAAATCGAAAGAAACAAGGTTTGGTTGGACCAAACAAGGAGCGAGCATGAAATCGTTTCAATCGCAACAAAAGCATGGATGGGTCGAGTCTTATGAAGACATGATGGATAAACCAAATTAGTTTAGTTCTAATCCAATGGTGGAAAATAAACCAAAGTGGTTTGGTTTGTTTTAAACAAATGAACCAAAGTTGGCTTGGTTCGTTTTAACTTAAAATAGACCAAGTCGGTTCAGTTTATTTTAACTTAAGTTATTGGAGCGGGTTAATGGGTTTTGGTTATGAACCAATAACTCTAAGGAGAAGGTTTCTTGATGGTTAAGAAACATGTGTTCTATAAAAGCGTGGCTAGAGGTTTGGAGAGGCCTAAGTTTATTTTTGGAAACTTCTCTTCCTCTCCTCTCCCTCTCTTCTCCTTGTCGCCGCCCAAGAGGATCCACGCCCAGCTCTTGAGCCATCACCCCTTTCTGTCACCGGTGTCCAGCTGCTGCCGGCCACCCCTTTGGCGATCCTCCGGTGATCCACCTTGGCTCCGGTGACCAAGGATTAGCCAACCACCTCCTTTGGCCGGCGCCAAGTCCTCTACCAAGCTGTCCAATTTTTGGACAGCTTATTTCCTTCTTGTCGGAGCGTCGTTTAGACGGTATTTGGAGATCCGACAGCAAATTCCTTGCCAGGGATTGGATCTCCGGTAATCCTCATAGGTGGAGGACCAAGGATTCATCAATCGGTTGACGAATACCTCTCCGGAGTGAAGGGTTTTGCTTATCGAGTATGTGAGGGAAAACTTCGCTTCCCACTTCACCTCGGTAGCTTGTCCATGGCGATCCCTTCGATGTCCCCGGATTAAAAAAAAATTAATCCTAGACAAAAGGGATTGCCCAAACCACCAAGTCATCGTCGTGCTATTCGTTTAGAGAGGTCACTTGAACAAACTAGTTGTTCCAGCGACCATCCTCTATTCTACGAGTAGCCGCGGAATAGACGATGTACGGATCGCCGGTTTTCGTGTTTATGCTCGGGATCCAAGTATTATTTAGCAATTTACAGATTTATAACATGCTTATAATTGAAAAACAAAAACAAGCAACAAACAAAAGAAGAAAGTAGAATAGGTATACCTCTCGATCTTCTAATGTATGACCTTCCTCCTTTTAGACGTCGTGTGGGCGACGATCTACCAAAATTCGAAGCTCCTAGATCACAAATCTTCCTTCCTTACTCTTCCAAAGCAAGAGGAAGAGTAGAAACAAGGATTTTCTCCTCCCTAAAACCAACCAACAAGGAGCATACAATGTCCTTGCCGCCGGCCAACTAGAAGGTGGAGAAGATGATGGAAAACAATCAAGACACCAAGGGAAACCCTATATCTTGTTACCACCACCTAAGGAGAGGGAGAAGGGAGCTTTTGGGCACTGGCCAAGGGCAGGGAAGGGCCTGGAAACTTGCTGGATGCCGGCCACAAGACAAGGAAGAAGAAAGGAAACCTTGCCTTATTTGGTGCCGCCCTAGCCTCCAAACCCTAAACCTAATCCTATCTCAACTAGGATTCCTTTTTGCTGCCCAAACCCTAGCTCTTCTTGATTGCCATCCACGCCAACTCCCATGACATCTTTTTATAGAGTTAGGGATAAGTCATGAATTAATCTCCTCCATTGGTTCTAGGGATTTAATCTCAACCGTCGGATCAAGAGATTTAATCTCTACCGTCGGA
The DNA here is from genome assembly GCA_025175895.1 of Wurfbainia villosa. Taxonomy (NCBI): domain Eukaryota; kingdom Viridiplantae; phylum Streptophyta; class Magnoliopsida; order Zingiberales; family Zingiberaceae; genus Wurfbainia; species Wurfbainia villosa. The sequence continues at coordinate 24,901,397 of CM046000.1, read as the reverse complement.
TCTTAGAGATTTAATCTCTACCAATGGATCTTAGAGTTTTGTTTCTATCCATTGGATCTAAGCATCATGAGGTGTTAATAGGCTACATTAGGGACCATGAGGAGGAGTTGGGTCTTGGCCACCCATGGATCAAGCCCACATAAAGTCCGATCCACCAATGATGATCCAATCCACTAAAGGTTCATCATTGATCTACCTCACCAACCCCCATATGATAATATGGGCTCCATATATTATTTGTACATTTTCTCCCCGTGTTTAAGATCTCGAATGTCCATCGATTAATTAATTTACTGACCATTAATTAATCAACATCTAACTCCTTGAGTAGTACCGCTCAACCTTTTCATCATGCCGGACCAAGTCCACCTGCAGGGTTTACATGATGAACCTTATGAGCTCCTCAAGGGGACATCATCATCCTAATATATAGGACACGGTTTTCTCCTATAATCAACGACACACCATATAAATAATATCATCTCTCAACTTACCGAGCCTATCGATTTAATCTATAAATCTCGCCCATTGGTAAATCAAAGAGATGATTACTAAGTATATGTGCCTGTTATTATATCGGGATTAAGAGCTTGTACTAAATAATATCTGAGGTCCGATTTTCATTATGTAGTCAGTAATAAATCGAATCACCTCTAAGTCGGTCCTGCTCAATACATACAAAGTGCACTAGTGTGATTCTATGGTCAAGACAAACCAATACCAAATCACACTACAACCATTCCGATGGTTTGTCCAAAGGCATCTCGGTTGTGAGCCTTTACTTATGCTTTTCAAGGGGCCGATAACATGATATCCTGTTTGACACCACACACCATGTTATCTACAATGTAAAGTATTAAACAATATTGCATAACCATAAAAATATGCAAACAATGATCATGTGATTCTTATTCCAAAATAAAGATGTTCATACAAAAGATAGACTTTTCAGTATACATCTCTATAATCTCCCACTTATACTAAAAGACTATGATGTCCTCAAAGTGCCATACATCTGATCGCCATTCCCTCCACATGCCTTTCAAAAGCTCCCGCCGGAATGGCCTTAGTGAAAGGATCTGCCAGGTTATCCTCCGATGCAAACTTTGCCACAACAACTTCTCTCTTTACGATTTCTCATATCAGGTGGTACTTGTGCTCTATGTGTTTACTAGCCTTATTGGCTAGTGGTTCCTTCGAGTTTGCAACTGCACCACTATTATCACAATAAATTGTGATAGTTCTGGGCAAACCAGGAATCACATCCAAGTCCATCAGGAAGTTCCTGAGCCATACAACTTCTTTGGCTGCCTCAGAGGCCGCCACATACTCATCTTCCATGGTGGAGTCCGCCATGCATTTCTGCTTGACACTCCTTCATACAATGGCTCCACCTCCCAAAGTAAACACAAAACCTGAGGTAGACTTATTGTTATCCCTATCATATTGGAAGTCGGAATCTATGTAACCCATAGGGAGTAATTGGTCTGCCCGGTAAACCAGCATATAATCCCTAGTCCTTCTCAGGTACTTCAATATATACTTTACCGTAGTCCAATGTCCCTGTCCTGGATTACTCTGATATCTGTTGACCATGCCCACGATAAAGCAGATATCTGGTCTCGTACAGAGCATCACATACATGAGGCTTCCTACTGCCAAAGCATAAGGAACCGCCTTCATCTCCTCTATCTCCTCAGATGATCTAGGACACATCTCCTTAGATAAAGGAACTCCATGCCTGAAAGGTAGAAAACCCTTCTTGGAGTTCTGCATGCTAAAACGCTTCATAATCGTGTCTATGTATGAAGCTTGGGATAAGCACAACATCCTTTTCCTGCGATCCCTTATAACCTTGATCCCAAGGATGTGTCCCACCTCCCCCAAGTCCTTCATATCAAACTATTTGGATAACCATACCCTTACGTCCGATAACACTTTGATATTGTTGCCAATCAACAAAATGTCATCTACGTATAGTACAAGAAATACCACTACGTTTCCATCACATCTCTTGTATACACAAGACTCATCCGGACTTTGAATAAATCCATAAGACTGGATCACCTCATCAAACCGGATGTTCCAAGACCTCGAAGCTTGTTTCAATCCATAAATGGACCGATTAAGCTTACATACAAGATGCTCTTTGCCCTTAGCAATGAATCCCTCTGGTTGCTTCATGTAGATATTTTCCTCAAGACTTCCATTAAGGAAAGTTGTCTTGACATCCATCTGCCACACCTCATAATCCATATGAGCTGCTATACATAAGAGAATCCGGATAGACTTAAGCATGGCTACCGGCGAAAAGGTCTCCTCATAATCGATACCCTCTTTCTGAGTATACCCCTTCGCAACAAGACTTGCTTTGAAGGTCTCAACCTTCCCATCTATTCCTCTCTTTCTCTTGTAGATCCACTTGCATCCAATGGTTTTTACACCATCGGGTGGTTCTACTAGCTCCCAGCCTGATTTGAATCCATAGATTCAATCTCAGCATTCATTGCACTTTGCCAAGATACTGCATCTTTGTCTTGGATTGCCTCGTCATATGTCCAGGGATCAGGTTCGTGTTCGCCAAGGACCAAATCAGAAGATTCTCCCAAGAACATGAATCTATCAGGCTATCTCACAACCCTCCCACTACGACGAGATATCACATATGTATCCTCTATGAACGCGGTGCAGTGACATGTGGTATATTCTCTTGTACCAGCAGTACTAAAGAAGTGACTTCCCCTTTTAACTCCTCCAGAACAATTTTACTCTTGGGCTTGTGGCTCATCACATAGTCTTCCTCTAGAAATCTAGCATTCGTGCTAACGATCACCCTCTGATCTCTAGGACTATAAAACAATCCACCCTTTGTTCCCCTGGGATAGCCAACGAACAAGCGTACTTCTGTACGAGGTTCCAACTTACCAACATCTGCCTTCAGCACATGTGCTGGACTCCCCCATATCCGAATATGTCTTAGACTAGGCTTTCACCCAGTCCACAACTCTGTGGGAGTAGAAGGCACTGATTTAGATGGTACCAAATTCAGAATGTACACCAACTTATCTAGAGCATATCCCCAGAACGAATCTGGCAAGTCAGAATAACTCATCATCGATCTAACCATCTCCATAAGAGTCCTATTCCTTCGCTCTGCTACACCGTTCTGCTGGGGTGTGCCAGGTGCAGTCAATTGGGATTGAATCCCAGCCTCTGATAAGTAGTTCCTAAACTCTCCCAAGAAGTACTCACCACCACGATCAGATCGTAGTGTCTTGATACTTTTACCTTGACGTTTCTCCACATCAGCCTTGAATTCTTTGAACTTGTCAAAGCATTTAGACTTGCGGCGCATCAGGTAAATGTATCCATATCTTGAGTAATCATCTATAAAAGAGATGAAATACTCAAAACCACCTCTAGCCTGGATAGACATAGGACCACACAAATCAGAATGAACCAATTCTAACACATCTTCGGCTCTATACCCCTTGGCCTTAAAAGGCCTCTTGGTCATCTTACCCTCCAAGCAAGATTCACAGGTTGGGAGATCCTCCACCACTAATGAACCTAAAGGTCCATCAGCTATCAACCTTTGAATTCTGGTTAGGTTAATGTGACCAAGCCTAAGATGCCAAAGATATGTTTGGTTCATCTTCGAAGGTTCTTTTCTCTTATTGGAATTAGAAGATGAGTTATTAACTTCAATTTACATCGTGGGAGGTTTTGGTTCAAGTGTGTACAAATTTCCTATCAATGCACCCGAACAGATAATGTCCCTATTCCTTCTTATAACAACTCTGTCATTAAAAGAAATAGAATATCCATCCATAAACAATTTAGAAACCGAAATTAAATTCTTTCTAAATAAAGGTACATAAAGGCAATTCTTAAGAACCAAAAGTTTATTTTTCTCAAAAGATAAATGAACATCTCCCACTGCAATAGCCGCCACCTTCGTGGCATCGCCCAAGTACATGATAATCTACCCCTCAGCCAGTCATCTGGTTTCCTGGAACCCATGCAAAGTATTGCAGACATGATCAGTGGCTTCCATATCTACACACCAGGTGCCGGTAGATAACACTGCTAAACATGTTTCAATGACTAGACCAAAAGATATACCTTTGTTCTTACGGTTGGGGCAGTCCTTCTTCCAATGTCCAGTCTGCTTACAAGTGAAGCACTTGCCTTTTGGCTTCTTCACTCCTCCCTGAGTACCTCCCACCGCCTTCACCCCGGTTTGTTTCTTCTTCTTCTTGCCTTTCGGCTTAGAAGTAGAAACCTTCTGGGTCTCCACGGCATGCGCCTGAGCACTCTGACGAAATAGTCCCTCTGCCGCCTGGAGTTCTGTCAGAAGTTCCGCCAACAAATACAACCTCTTGTTCATGTTGTAGTTGAGGCAAAACTGCTCAAAACTCCTAGGCAGAGACTAGAGTATGATATCTACTTGGGTTTCCCCATCGATCTTAGCTCCTAGGACCTCCAGCTCATTTAAATGAGCCATCATCTTGAGAACATGATCCCTCACGGGTGTTCCCTCGATCATGGTGGTCGTCATCAAGTTTCTCATGGCCTCTTGCCTCGCAGCCCGATTCTGGTGTCCGAAAAGCTCCTTGAGATTGAGCATCATATCATAAGAAGTGGGCATGGCTTGATGCTGATGTTGCAGTACATTTGACATAGATGCCAAAATGTAACACTGCGCCATCTCACCTGGCCCGATCCACTTTTATAGCCTCCTTTCTCCTGCACTATCTGTGAGTTTGTCAGAGGGCACTCTTCGAGGAGTACATATTTGTATTCTCAAAGAACAAGACAATGTCTAGATTCCTTCCAATCTAACATAGTTGGGTCCAAGAAGTTTGTTCTCTTCAAGATCACATACAAGTGGGTTGAAAGTCATTTTGAAAGAAAACCTAAGAATCACATAAATCAAAACATTAGATTTCAAAAAATTACTGATTCCTCAAACAATAAAATTTTAAAATCAACTAACACCTCAAAACACCGAGAATATCGTATGCCATGATAGTGTGGACGTATACGAATTCTACATTTGTAAGAGGAGGTTTTACCCATTAATTTTACTATCTTGTCAACCTAACTTTTGACAAGTAAAATTAATAGTTGGTTCCCTTCTTGGCCCTACAAATAAAAGCAAAGTTGACTGATGGGGAGGATACTTATATTTGTATCTAAGTGTTCACCATTACTCGATACTCAAGCTGTAATTATCTCGTTTATGTGTCTTACGTAATGGCAAGTACACGCTGTCCTTAATAATTTCCTATAACCATATTCGACCTTTGCGATCCGCAAACAAAACCCATCCGATGGGGAGGAAGGCACCTGTGAGCCGATGCGCAAGTTTGTTCGCATCACTTGTCAAATCGTAATGGAGGCCGCGTGAATTTATAAAAATATCCTCTCCCACTTAGTAATTTGAAATTGAGGAATTTTTCCTAGCCTACGACATGCATATCAAACAAAAGCAATAAATATGAAAATAAATTATTTTCCAACCATTATGGCTTTGTCTTCAATATGACTCTGGCCGTCAGATCGCTATCTCGGCCCGCTCTCCTCCTACGCCATGTACGAGCCATCCGAGATCCGAGCGAGACTAAAACCTATTTTAATTTACATCCATCGATCCATCATACTCCACGAGGGAGTGTAGTACATGAAATCTAGATCGAAAGTAAAATAAAATAAAGAGCTGGCTAAACAATGCCAGATTTGAATTTACAAAAAATTCTAAATACTAGCCTCGCATAACCCTGAGGATTCAATAAAATAAATATTTACACACATACAATCACATACACATATGGCTATAATAGTCTGGATCTTATGCTCGCAACTAAAGAGTTAAACTACGATATCCTACTATTATCCTACACATATAATATATGAAAAAGTGCATAAAATTAACCAATCCTAAACACACAAAACCGAAACCTTGGCCTGATACCAATTGAAGGGTTTTGCTTATCGAGTCCGTGAGGGGAAATCTCGCTTCCCACTTCACCCTAAGAGTTTGTCCATGGCATCCTTCGATGTCCCTGGATTAAAAAATTAATCCTAGACAAAAGGGATTGCCCAAACCACCAAGTCATCGTCGGTTATTCGCTTAGAGAGGTCACTTGAACAAATCCGTTGTTCAAGTTGACCATCCCCTATTCTACGAGTAGCCGTGACATTTATTCACGGCATGTCCGCACGTAGCTTTTGTTTTATGCTCGGGATCCAAGTATTATTTAGCCATTTACAGATTTATAACATGCTTATAATTGAAAAACAAAAACAAGCAACAAACAAAAGAAGAAAGTAGAATAGGTATGCCTCTCGATCTTCTAATGTATGACCTTCCTCCTTTTGGACGTCGTGTGGGCGACAATCTACCAAAAGTCGAAGCTCCTAGATCGCAAATCTTCCTTCCTTGCTCTTTCAAAGCAAGAGGAAGAGTAGAAACAAGGATATTCTCCTCCCTAAAACCAACCAACAAGGAGCATACAATGTCCTTGCCGCCGGCCAACTAGAAGGTGGAGAAGATGATGGAAAACAATCAAGACACCAAGGGAAACCCTATATCTTGTTTCCACCACCTAAGGAGAGGGAGAAGGGAGCTTTTGGGTGCCAGCCAAGGGCTGGGAAGGGCCTGGAAACTTGCTGGACGCCGGCCACAAGACAAGGAAGAAGAAAGAAAACCTTGCCTTATTTGGTGCCGCCCTAGCCTCCAAACCCTAAACCTAATCCTATCTCAACTAGGATTCCTTCTTGCTACCCAAACCCTAGCTCTCCTTGATTGTCATCCATGCCAACTCCCATGCCATCCTTTTATAGAGTTAGGGATAAGTCATGAATTAATCTCCTCCATTGGTTCTAGGGATTTAATCTCAACCGTCGGATCTAGAGATTTAATCTCTATCGTCGGATCTTAGAGATTTAATCTCTACCAATGGATCTAAGAGTTTTGTTTCTATCCATTGGATCTAAGCATAATGAGGTGTTAATAGGCTACATTAGGGACCATGAGGAGGAGTTGGGTCTTGCCCACCCATGGATCAAGCCCACATAAAGTCCGATCCATCAATGATGATCCAATCCACTAAAGGTTCATCATTGATCTACCTCACCAACCCCCATATGATAATATGGGCTCCATATATTATTTGTACATTTTCTCCCCATGTTTAAGATCTCGAATGTCTGTCGATTAATTAATTTACTGACCATTAATTAATCAACATCTAACTCCTTGAGTAGTACCACTCAACATTTTCATCATGCCGGACTAAGTCCACCTGCAGGGTTTACATGATGAACCTTATGAGCTCCTCAAGGGGACATCATCATCCTAATATGTAGGACACGGTTTCCTCCTATAATCAACGACACACCATATAAATAATATCATCTCTCAACTTACCGAGCCTATCGATTTAATCTATAAATCTTGCCCATTGGTAAATCAAAGAGATGAGTACTAAGTATATGTGCCCATTATTATATCGGGATTAAGAGCATGTACTAAATAATATCTGAGGTCTGATTCGATTATGTAGTCAGCAATAAATCGAATCACCTCTAAGTCGGTCCTGCTCAATACACACAAAGTTCACTAGTGTGATTCTATGGTCAAGACAAACCAATACCAAATCAGACTACAACCATTCCGATGGTTTGTCCAAAGCCATCTCGGTTGTGAGCCTTTACTTATACTTTTCAAGGGGCCGATAACATGATCTCCTATGTGACACCACACACCATGTTATCTATAATGTAAAGTATTAGACAATATTGCATAACCATAAAAATATGCAAACAATGATCATGTGATTCTTATTCCAAAATAAAGATGTTCATATAAAAGATAGACTTTTCAGTATACATCCCTACACGGAGAAGCGAGTTTTTGGGGACTAGTTTTGCATCCAAAATTTGATTCGAATTGTGATATCCTCTCGATCACATCATCTTCGACATGAGGCTAGTGACTCCTACGAAGACGAGACTCGTAGCTTAGTGAAGCTATCCCGATGGTACTTGGCATGGATACGGATAGAGGAAATTCTAGCGAGAGTAGCTCCGGTTGATGTCATTCTCGTTGCACGTGATACTTCAGGTATACCTAGCATAATTTCCTTTTATTGAAAAATTTGAAACTGGGATTATGTATGAACATATTGTATCTTTCATGCGTGTGGTGTGTGTTGTAATAAATTAGATTTATTGCTTTTAATTTCTTCCGCTGTGCACATGTTTACGAAACATGTTCGAACATACACTCGCCGCGGTGCCGAGGAAACCCAACATTTGACACCATTAAAAACATCATACAAATGTTATACAACATGACATCAATATATAAGGGAATAAAACTATCAAAAATCATATTTGAAAACACAAAAACCCAGTTTTTGCACATAGCAACTGGCATTCTTTATTGGTCGACTGATAGCTGAAAGTTCTGAATTCTGATTTCTGAAGCCAACTTTAAAAATGCATTAAAAAATCCAAAAAATTTGAAAAATCATGAAATTTGGGGAACACATTTCTTATGGGTACCTTTATCAATGAAAAATAATTTTTGAAAATTCATTCAATTTTTGAAAATTAGGTAAAATCTCAAAAGCTTTAAAAACTTCAAATTTTGTATCAACTTAAAAGTTTAGTTTTGCTTTAGAGCATTTCAAAACATGAACTCTTAGTTTTCAAAACATGAAATGGTTTTAAAACATTAAATATATCCAACCATGATCTTTGGACAATATGTCCATGAATTATACATTAGCTTTCCTCATGGTTGGTCTATGATTGTTATGTTATGATACACTTAATAACCCATCAAAATATCATAAGCATTAGTGAGTCATTTGTATCAATCTAACATCTCACCATTGCTATTTTTTCAATCAAATTAGCCTTATGGTTAATTGTGAAATGTAACTAAGGGTAGTTATACTTAACCAAAATTTCATGCAATTCTACCCAAGGTTAAGTATCATGCATCAAGTATCATCCACATCACAAGTCAAACATTATCAATCATGATCATAAAAACAAATATTATCCATAACTACACATCATGATCATAAATCAAATATTACCCCAAATCACAAGTCAAATATTATTACCCAACACTAACATGAGTCAACCATTTATCATGATATAAAATAAGTCTACTTATGGTTGACTATCCTAGGTTTCTCTAACCTCTAAGGATGGATTTGGGAACCCAATATAAATTCTTTCCAATATGGTTCACCAAATACTCCTTTGGGATCCATTTCCTAGCTACCATGGTTGTTTTAGCTTGTCCTCTAGGAATTAAACAATGGTAGGTTTTTTCATTTTTGGATCCTTTATAACCTAGGCCCTACTTGTTAAAACTTGCTCTTTGGCTCCCTATGATCATATTCAAGGTGTTTGAGCCAATGGTAAATATTTCAAGGGCCTTAGTAAGGTAATCTACCTTTTCCCTTAGAATCCTATTTTCTTCAATACATGCATCATTTGTCATAGAAGAAGAAGCATTATCATTTAAACATGATTTTTCAATTTTTCTTCTAATTTCCTAATTTCATCAAGCATGCATTTGTTTTTCTTCTTAGCCCTAAATAAATCCTTAGTTAAACTAGAAATTACGAAAATAATCTTTTTAGGAGGGAGATTTATTACCTCACTTACCCAATCCTCTTGTTCCGAATCTGAGGTAGACACTCCCCCTTCTCTTGAGCTCTCTTCCTCACTTGTACTTCCTTCTTGTTCGGATTAGGTGGAGGCTATGTCATCCATTCCCATGAGTGCAAGATGCATGAAGACTTCTTCTTCCTCCGATGAGGATGGATCATCCCACGTAGCCTTTAGGTTATGGGGCTTTGACTTCTCCTTTTCCTTGGACTTCTTTTCTTCTTTCTTTTTGCCTTTCTTCTTGCTATCCTTTTTCTTCTCTTCCTTGCTCTTGTTTAATTGGGGACACTCATCCCTCATATGTCCCTCTCCTTGGTAATTATAGCAAATGATCTTCCTTTGCCTTCTTCCCCTATCATGAGATTTGTTAAATTTAAAACTTTTTAAAGCACGTCTCACCTTTCTTACCATGTAGGTCTCTTCATCGATGTTCATGGAGGAAGATGAGTCATCATCTGATGAAGGTGGTGGAGTTTCCTTTTTCTTCCCCTTGTTCGCCACTAGGGCCACTCACCTTGATTGAATTCTTGGCTCTTCTACTATACCTTTAAGTCTAGTTTCATGAAGCTCCATAGTAGAGAAAAAATCTTCTAGAGTACTTACCTATAGATTCCTTGAAATATAAAAAGAATCCACCATTGAGCTCCATTTAGATGACTAGGGGAATGCATCGATTGCCTTCATTATCATATCCTGGTTCGATAGCTTCTCACCTACACTTGATAACCCATTAATAATTTCTTCAAATCTAGAGTATAGTAATAAAACCTTTTCCCCCTTATCTAATTTGATACTATTAAGTTGAGAGTGGAGAAGGTCTCTTCTTGCAAGCTTGGCTTCGGAGGTGCCTTCATGAAGCTCCATTAGCTTCTCACATATCTTTTTAGTGCTTGAGCACTCTCCAATCTTATTGATCTCTTGTTGAGGAAGCACATTGAAAAGATGGTGCTTGGATTTTGAATTTGCTAAGTGCTCCTCTCTTTGCTTTTTGATCTATCTCGATTTCTCTAATAGCTCTCCTTCTTCATCCGTCAGCACTTCGAAATCGTTTTTTCATAATAAGCATGGTATCAAAATCAGTTTCAAAGAATACCTCCATTCTCTTCTTCCACCAAGAGAAGTCGCCTTCGAATTTGGGTGGACGAATGTTCGAGCCAGCCATTTCATTGTCGTGCTTGTTTTGGTGATGAGTCCATCGACAAGCTCCTCTCTCTGATACCACTTGTTGGAGGATCGTGGCCCATCTAGAAGGGGGGGGGGTTGAATAGCCCAATGTCATAAATGGAAATCGCTCATCTTAATTGTCTACGAGAATGATTAGCGCCGCGGAAATAATGCTAAAGCAAAAGATAAATAATAAAATGCAAGAAGTAAAGAGACAAATGCTAACACAATTATGTAATGTGGTTCACGACCCTTGCCGCTAGTCCATGGACGATTCGTAAGGCGAATCACTCCCCAACTCAAATCACTAATCTCTCCTTTAGCTTAAACAAGGTGGAGGTAACCTCTTTACAATAATTTCTCCCTCTTACAATAAGATAAAGCTAAGAACAAGGAAGAGGAGAGAAAACACATTTAGGGCACTCAGAAGTATGAATGGGAGTTAAGCATTAACCTCCCAAAGGCACCCAAGCCCTCTTTTTATAGAGAAGAGGGCTTTCTTCTCATTGGGCATGCAGTAGTCAACTGCCGCTCTAACGGTCGACTCCCAACGACTTCTGACTTGCCTTCATCACCGTCCAACTGTAGGCTTGGCAGTTTACTGCTGCTATCAACGATCGTACTACTGTGTAGTCGATCGATCGATCGACTGGCGATTACGTACTGCGATAACCTTCAATAGTCGACTGTCGTCCCTTGGCAGTTCAACTGATGGTCAACAGTCGACTGCCAAACCCTAGCAGTCGACTGCTGATGCATGTGAATGCGACCTTAAATCTCGCGACGAAGACCATCGAGGACTCAAAGTGCACGCTTGCGCTCAACGCCCGCAAGTGCACAGATGTCGTCAAGTAATAAAAAGATTATCAATCCCACAAGGACTGAGATTCGAGTACCGATTTGGTAAGTGGAGGTTATTGTTCGGAATTCAGATTTAAGGGTTGTAAATGCGAGGGTTGACGACGGTCTCAACTCAATACGGTGTCACACGGAAGAAGAAAGAAACTATGTTGCAAGATTTTGGAAGGGATTCTAGGATTTTGGTTTCGTTTGTGTGTCGCAGAACACGTTGTCAATTGGGTTTCGTCTAGGGTTCTAGCTACGGTTTTGTGGAAAGGACATCATACACTCCCCTGATGAGCCTTCACATCTATCGGAAGCTACCTCTGCCATTACCAGGTTGACCCCTGGACTTAGGACGGGATAGTTGGTACAAGGATGCCGAATCGAACCCTGGGACGAGTCAAAAATGGGGCACATTTCCTACTCTATCGCATCCTTCTACCCACGGTTATTGGAGATGAGATCAACCCCTAGGTGCCTCCATGATTCTCCTAAATCTTAGATACAAGGGTTGTCACCCCTCGTGTGGCTAGCACAGTAGATAGAAAACCAAAACAATAACTATAGTGCTAAAACCAAACGCCAATTGCAAATAGAAATTCAAGAACAGAATTCAAATTTGGAATAACATGTTTTATGCACACAAACTACTCCCTAATCCTAGAATCGGAAAGTCTACTCCATAGATAGGAGAGGAGAAACACAAAACATGATCATGTTGGTATAAACAATAGAAATTAAGCAAGGAACAGAAATTACAATGCAATGTGACTCTTCTCTCCCGCGTTGAAGTGTAGAATTTGGATCTTCGACGACTTTCTTCCTCCCCGATGCAAGTTCCCGAAGCTTTTTAGGGCATCGGAGTGCCATCCCGGCCATCGTGCCTCCTCCCTAGGGTTTGGGCGTAGCCTCCTTTATATAGATATCAGCCTGGATCTCTCTAAAACCTGGAAAATAACCGACTCACGTCAGAATCATGCAGCGCCACATGACCATGTGTTTCCACATGGCCAGGCCATGTGTGGCACTAGGGTGGCCAATTTCGCCCCTTGGACATGGCCATGTGTAGCCACACACCCTAGCCATGTCCCCTTCTGTGTCCAGCTACAAAATGCCCTTCTTTTGCTCCGAAAATGCGCCTTTTCCCCATGAAATGCTATCTTGCACACAAAAGTACAAAGAGCATATCTCCGAACTAGAAAATAAGAAATGCATGCAAAACAAAGTGAAATATGCATGAAACAAACATAAAATGTAATGAGATGTGAGCCAAAACTACTCCTAAAACCCTATATGTTTTGCTCACATCAATTCCCCCAGACTTAAATCTTTGCTTGTCCTCAAGCAATCCTCAGTGCCATGAAATTTTAAAAGGTATTGTTCCATACTTAACATGTTAACTAGATTTATCAAGTGGTATTTGTAATCAAAGAAAAATATATATGTTCTAGAAATTCACTAAGCTAGCTTCTCGTGCTTGTGCTAAGCGAATCTTCTTAGGGGATACTTGTTCCATGGTAAGTTAAGTCATCATCCTATAGATTTCCTAAGGTCTCCAGCTCTTAGGCACTTACTTACCTAAAGCGAGGGTCGTTCCCTAGATCTAGCACAAAGTCTCAAAGGCATACTCGGTATTGAAAGAAATTGGTGGGTGTTTGCCTAGTAACCTAACTCGGTCTCAAAGGGGCACCTAACCATCTCCACCCACGACAACTATTTTTTTTATCCCTCATAATTTTTTTTTGGATTTTGATTTTTCTGAATGGGCTTTCACAATCTGAGCATCTCCAATAACTAAAATGCTAAACTTAGGGTGACCTATGGATTCCAAAGTACTAGACTACTGAGATGAATCATAACTAGGTATGTACTAGACTCTCCCTTTCAGAATGTTCGTCATGTGTAGGTGTAAATATAAAAGCTAACCAGTGTAACACTAGAACATTCATTAGAGCAAATAAAATAAAATACCACGAGATAAATGAAGTTAAGCTACCCATGGAAACAACTCATAAAAGAAAATTCTAAAAATACTACTGAGGTAGCTTAAAGATAGCAGAAATTAAGTACTGACCAAACTAAAAACTCTATGTATGAACAAATGCAAATGACAGGAAAGAAACTACTGCTAGAAACAAAATAAATCAAAACTCGGGGCCGCCTAGAATTATATGAGACCGTACCACTAATATGATGGCCGAGGTGGGAAGTCCGGTAGTCTCAGCATGTCAAGCTCCTAGGAAAATCTAGTGCTCAACCGCTGATGCCACATGTACATGTGGTTGATCTGAGAGCTGGTGGATGCAGTGACCGCTTTGTGCTCCTCCTCCCAGGCCCAATGTGCCTACTGGGCATGCATGTGCTGCCGCATCTCCTGGTGGTAGGTGGCCTCATCATGGTGACAGGCAGTCTCCTCCTCAAAGTAGACGCGGGCCTCGTCGTAGAACTCCTTAACCCACTAGAAGTGCTCCTGAAAGCCCTGAAACTCTGCCTGTGTGAAAGCACTCTGCTCCTCCCATCGCTACCTCTGCATCTACTGCTTGGCATATATGTCGTCGAGGCACGATCGGAACTCCAAAAAATCATAGGCAGATGTACCTGCATCCTGCTCAAAAGTAGAAAAAGGTGGCGGTGCAGGTGTAGGCTCAAGTCTATATGGACTAGGTGGGCTCCTATGAATGCGTGGACTGGGGGGAGAGTGATGTAAAGGGGGAGAGATGGGTGCCGATGTGGATGGTCCCTCATATGGTGGGGACTCCACTATCAGGTTTAAGCGCCAGTTGGCGTGTGTGGTGATGGTGGTACGATCAGGGTCGAGGAGCCTAAGGGATGATAGGTTTTTCCTTACAAAGCACAAGGAGTGTCCCTCTCTCACTATCATCTTCATGGTCATACACACTCCTAGGTCGATCCTAGGGCTCCCCTCTATGGTATATAGTGTAGTGTAGTTGTACCCCATCCTATGGCAAATATGGGTAAGTAGGCCCCCCACAATGATCTCTCCTCTCGCTGCTTTGCCCATTTTCACTAGGTGTCTAATGAAATGGGAGCCTACATAAATGCTACTCCTTTCTTGTAGCATGTCCCACATGCAAAGCAGCTCACTAGCTCGCACTACACCATCACTCTCCCCACGACCAAAAATAATAATTGCCATGATTCGGTGTAGGTACCCGAAAACGGGGTTTTGGAGGCACGATGCTTTGGCCCTAGAAGGGTCGTATGCGTGCTCTCCTATCAATTCAATCCAAAAGATCCGAGAGTTGAACCCAATAGGGGTTCTTCTCTCTCCCCCACTAGGCAAGCCAAAGCATGTGTTCCATTGGTGTAGTGTCCATTCATGCTCAATGTTAAATAACCTAAAGGTAATCCTACCCTCTTCGCTCTCTCTACCCATTAAAACCTTAGCTTCTAAAGGACTTTAAAACTCTAAAACTATCCTAGGGTAGATGGGTGTCTTATCCTCATTATCTCTCCCCACCCAATTTTTACAAATAGGGCTTGAATATCACCAAATAAACCTAGGGATTCTAGTAAATCTTCATCAAGATATCTAGTTGCGGTGATTCTTCTAGTAGCAAGCATGTTATATCTATCCCTATGCTCATTATTTCGAAAAAGGATGGTTGGAAGAAAATTACCTTCCTCCGGAGCTTGAGGGGCGTCCATTCTCATTGTCCTTCGCTCCGAAGCACCAAATTGAGATGTCACTTGCTTGGTTCTTTTCATCCTTACATATTTTGAGCTTATTTAAAGGTTGAAAAGGCTTTTAGGTGGTGGGGAAGAAAGATTCACACGACTAGGGCAAGAGGAACCAAAGCACATGACATATTTGGGATGAAAATGCACGGCTTGGCCATTTAAACCTTGTGCGACATGGCCGTGTGAAAATACATGGTCAGGCCATGTGCACCGATGGAAGAATGGATACATCTGTGTGAAAACACACAGCCAGGTCGTGTGTCCCCCGTTTCCTTCTCATGGTGCACAACGGTTCGAATTCTTCTTACTCGCTCAGTCGTGTGGGTTCAAAATGATTTTACTTTTACCTAGCAAGTTCTTTCTAGTCCTAATTCACGCTAAAAAAATGCTAAATGAATGGAATCCAAAATTTGAATTAAACAAATAAATGTAATACAATGAAAAGAACACCTAAAATCTAAACATGGGTTGCCTCCCAGAAGCGCTTTGTTTAAGGTCTTTTAGCTCAACCCTACTCCATGGTCTTAACTTGGCTCCGGAGGTTCTGTGTGTTGGGATGTTTACTGAAAGCCTAATCTTTGTATGGACATCTTCATTTTGAAATAATAATCACATGATCATTATTTTCATATTTATAGGTATGCATATTGTCTAATACTTTACTTTGTAGATAACATGGTGTGTGGTGTCGCACAGAAGATCATGTTATCAGTTCCTTATATAGTATAAGTAGAGGCTCACAACCAAGATGGTTTTGGACAAACCATTGGTATGGTTGTAGTGTAATTTGGTATTGGTTTATCTTGACGATAGAATTATACTAGTACACTTCGTGTGTATTGAGCAGGACCGACTTAGAGGTGATTCAATTTATACTGACTATATAATTGAATCAGACCTCGAATATTATGGTGTACATGCTCTTAATCCCGATATAATAATGAGCACATGTACTTAATATTTATTTCTTTGATTTATCGATGGGCGAGATTTATAGGTTAAATCAATAGGCCCAGTAAGTTAGGAAATGATATTATTTACATGGTGTGTCGTTGATTATAGGAGGAAACCGTGTCCTATGTATTAGGATGATGATGTCCCCTTGAGGAGCTCATAAGGATCATCATGTAAATCCTGCAGGTGGACTTAGTCCAGCATGATGATAAGGTTGAGTGGTACTACTCATGGAGTTTGATGTTAATTAATTAATTATCAGTAAATTAATTAATTAACAAACATTTGATATCTTAAACACGGAGAGATATATGTACAATTAATATATAGAGCCCATATTTAATTATGGGGGTTGGTGAGGTAGATCAATGATAATCCTCTAGTGGAATGGATTATCATTAATGGATCGGATTTTATGTGGGCCGGATCCATTGGGTGGTAAAGATCTAACACCTCCTCATGGTCCCTATTGTAGCCTATTAAAACCCTTACGAAGCCTAGATCCAATGGATACGATTAAAAGGAGGCTTGAGCAAAATCTATAAAAAGGTTCCAAGGCTTGGGCGGCAAGGATAGTTTCTTGGATGCTAGGGTTTGCTTCCAAGGCTTGGGTGGCAAGGATAGAAGAAGATTTAGGGTTTGGAGTTGGCTTGTGCGGCAGCAAGAGGTGGAGGAGGTTTAGGGTTTTATTTTTCCTCTATTCCTATGGTTTGGCCAGTGCCTCTTCTTCATCCCTTTAGGGTCAGCACTCCTTTCTTGAAGCAAAGGTCGGTGGTTCTTCTTCCTCTACTTCTCCTTGGCCGACGACAACAAGAGTTCATCTCTTGTACAGTGCCCACCTCTCCTTCTTCCTCTCCTTGGCCGGCGGCAACAACCAAGCTAGGTGGCTTGGTGGTCGGCACTAGATAGGAGAAGAAGAGTTTTGTCATCTTCTCTTGTTTGGAGCGAGCAAGGAAGGGAGGATACGTGATCTAGGAGGCTTTAACTCTTGGAAGATCGTTGCCCACACAATGTCCAAGAGGAGGATAGGTCATACAATAGAAGATCAAGAGGTAAACAAGAGGTATAATCTTGTTTGTTTTGATTCTAGTTCTTTTGTATCATGTATGTGGTTATTTTACTTGGACCCCGATGATAAACACAAAAATCAGCGATCTATACATCATCTATTTCATGGCTAATCGAGGAAAAGAGTTAGGTTGCTTGAACAATAAGTTTGTTCAAGCAACCACTCAAATCGAATAGCACGTAGATGGATCGATTGCTTGGGTAATCCATCTTCATCTGAATTAATTTTTTTTAATCCGGGGACATATGATAGGATCGCCATGCCCAAGCGACCAAAGCGAAGCTTCAACCTTCATGTGGTATCAGAGCCACGATTTTCGATTTTGTGTGTTTAGGATTCGGTTACTTTTATGCACTTATCATATACTATGTGTGTCGGATAATAGTAGGATGTGCGTAGGCTAACTTTTTGGTTGCAGGCATAAGATACAACTATTATGACCATATGTGTGTGTATGTGATTGTATGTGTAATCGTAATATTATTTGAATCCTCGGGGTTGACGAGGCTAGTATTTAATTTTTGTAATTAAGTATAACATTGTTTAGCCACTCTTTTATTTTAGTTTACTTTCGATCTAGATTTCATATACACTCCTTTGTGGAGTATAGGATCGATGGATGTAAATTAAAATAATTTTTCTCGGCTCGGATCTCCGGATGGCTTGTACATGGTGTATGGAGGAGCGGACAAGGTGGCAACACGACTGGAGGCATATTGGAGAACAAAAGTCATAATAGTTGGAAAATTTGTTTTTCATATTTATTGCTTTTGATTTATATGCTTGTTGTGCTTGCATAGTTAAAATTCCTCAATTTTAAATTACTAAGTGGGAGAGGGATATTTTTTAAATTCCCGCGGCCTCCTTTACAATTTGACATGTGATGTGAACAAACTTGCGTGTTGGCTTTGAGTGCCTTCCTTCATATCGAATGAGTTTGTTTTGCAGATCACTAGGTCAAATATGGTTATAGGAAGTTATTTAGGAGCGTGTGTACTTCCTCATCAGAAGACACATAATCTGAGGTAATTACCTTAGTATAAGGGAATGGTGAACATTTAGATGCAAATAAAAGTATCCTCCCCATCGGAGTCACTGCTTTTATTTGTAGGGCCGAAGATGAAGCAACTATTAATTTTATTTGTCAAAAGATAAGGTTGATAGGATAATAAAATTAATGGGTAAAATCTCATCTTACAAATGTATAATTCGTATACCTCCACACTATCGTGGCATACGATATTCTCAATGTTTTGAGGTGTTGGTTGATTTTGAAATTTTATTGTTTGAGGAATTAATATTTTTTGAAATCTAAATGTTTTTGATCTATGTGATTCTTATATTTTTTCAAAATGACTTTCAACCCACTTGCTGTGATTCTAAAGGAAAACAAACTTACTAGACCTATCTATGTTGATTGGAAAAGGAATCTGGACATAGTCTTGACTGCTAAAAAGTACAAATATGTACTCTTCGAGAAGTGTCCTCCTAAGCCTATGGATGATTTTGGGGAAAATGAGAAAGAGAGTTATAAGAAGTGGATCAAGGATGATGAGATGGCACGGTGTTACATTTTGGCTTCTATGTCAAATGTATTGCAACATCAGCATCAGGCCATGACCACTGCCTATGACATGATGCTCAATCTCAAGGAACTTTTCGGACACCAGAATCAGGCTGTTAGGCAAGAAGCCATGAAAAACTTGATGACGACCACCATAGTTGAGGGAACACCCATGAGGGATCATGTTCTCAAAATGATGGCTCATTTGAATGAGTTGGAAGTCCTTAGAGCTGAGATCGATGAGGAAACCCATGTCAATATCATTCTCCAATCTCTACCTAGGAGTTTTGAGTAGTTTTGCCTGAACTACAACATGAATAAGAGGTTGTATTCATTGGTGGAGCTTCTGACAGAACTCCAGGCGACAGAGAGGCTTTTTCTTCAGAGTTCTCAGGTTTTGGTTGCCTAGAAGGTTTCTACTTCTAAGCCGAAAGGCAAGAAGAATAAGAAAAAAGGTGTAGCGAAGGTGGTGGGAGGATCTCAGGGAGGAGTGAAGAACCCAAAAGGCAAGTGCTTCACTTGCAAGCAGACTGGACATTGGAAGGAGGATTGTCCTAACCATAAATAAAACAAAGGTATATCTTTTGGTCTTGTCATTGAAATATGTTTAGCGGTGTTATCTACCGGTACCTGGTGTGTAGATACGGGAGCCACTGATCATGTCTGCAACTCTTTGCAGGGGTTCCAGGAAACCAGATAACTAGCTGAGGGGGAGATTACCGTCTACATGGGCATTGCTACGAAGGCGGTGGCTATTGCAGTGGGATATGTTTATTTATCTTTTGATAGGAATAAAACTTTGGTTCTGAGAAATTGCCTTTATGTGCCTTCATTTAGAAAGAATTTAATTTCAGTTTCTAAATTATGTTTGGATGGATATTCTATTTCTTTAAATGACAGAGTTGTTATAAAAAGGAATAGAGAGATTATCTATTCTGGTGCGTTGGTAGGAAATTTATATACTCTTGAACCAAAGGCTCCCACGATGCAAATAGAAGTAAATAACTCATCTTCTAAATCTAATAAGAGAAAAGAACCTTCGAAAGTGAACCAAACATATCTTTGGCATCTAAGGTTAGGTCATATTAACCTAGGTAGAATTCAAAGGTTGATAGCTAATGGACCTTTGGGTTCATTAGTGGTGAAAGATTTCCCAACCTGCGAATCTTGCTTGGAAGGTAAAATGACCAATAGACCTTTTAAGGCCAAGGGGTATAGAGCCAAAGATGTGTTGGAATTGGTTCATTTTGATTTGTGTGGTCCTATGTCTATCCAAGCTAGAGGTGGTTTTGAATATTTCATCTCTTTTATAGATGATTATTCAAGATATGGATACATTTACTCGATGCACTGAAAGTCTGAATACTTTGACAGGTTCAAAGAATTCAAGGCTGATGTGGAGAAATGTTAAGGTAAAAGCATCAAGACACTGCGATTTGATCGTGGTGGTGAGTACCTCTTGGGAGAGTTTAGGAGTTACTTATCAGAGGCTGGGATTCAATCCCAACTGTCTGCACCTGGTACACCCCAGCAGAAGGGTGTGGCAGAGCAAAGGAATAGGACTCTTATAGAGATGGTTAGATCGATGATGAGTTATTCTGAGTTACTAGATTCGTTCTGGGGGTATATTCTGGATATGACAGTGTATATTCTGAACTTAGTACCATCTAAATTAGTACCTTCTACTCCCACAGAATTATGGACTGGGCGAAAGCCTAGTCTGAGATATATTCGGATTTGGGGTAGTTCAGCACATGTGCTGAAGGGAGATGCTGGTAAGTTGGAACCTCGTACAGAAGTGCGCTTGTTCGTAGGCTATCCTAGAGGAACGAAAGGTGGTTTGTTCTATAGTTCTAGAGATCAGAGGGGGATCGTTAGCACGAATGCCCAATTTTTAGAGGAAGACTATGTGATGAACCACAAGCCCATGAGCAAGATTGTTTTGGAGGAGTTAAGAGGGGAAGTCCCTGTCACGCCCGCCCTTTTCGGACCCAGAACCCGGAGGGGCGGCGCGTGACGCGACCGTACATACATACATTACATACAGCGGAAGACTTTATACATACTTCTTTTTTTTCTTACAGTGGAAGACTTTACACTTATTTTTTTTTTCTTTTAAACATATGCATTGACATATATATATATATATATATATATATATATATATATATATATATATATATATATATATATATACTTCTTCTTCTTAACATAGGGCATGCATCATAGCATATATAGATACTTCTTCTTACTTCTTCCTTACTTCTTCTTATTAACATAGAGCATGCATCATAACATATATAGATACTTAGTGCTTAGTTCAAGTTCTTAAACATCGTCGTCATACGGAAACATAAGTAAGGACATCCATAAACGTCATCATCATAGGTAAACATATATATATAGACCTAACGGATCTTCTCCACCATGCCACTGCCACACACATTTGGCCCCTCTTGCTGCTCCCTTTTGTTTATCCATCCCTTACCCTTATCTGCAGTACAAGGGAAAGATAAACTATAAGCACATAGGCTTAGTAAGATCCAGTCCTACTCACAAAAACCATATATCGACATTAATCATGGCATGTAACATTCATAACATATAAGCCATATAACATGTAACATACATGGCGTAATCAACTTAACATGTAGCATAAGTAACGTGAGTAAACATAACATGTCTCATCCATAGCATGGCAGCATAACATGTATCATCTATAACATAGCATCATATCATGTACATTTAGGACTTAATTAAACATAACATATAACATACGTAACATAGTGACATAACATGGCATATCAAACATAACATACTTCATATGTAACATAGTGGCATAAACATGGCATATCAAACATAACATACATCATATGTAGCATAGTGACATAAACATGGCATATCAAACATAACATGCATCATATGTAGCATAGAGACGTAAACATGGCATATCAAACATAACATACATCATATGTAACATATCAACATGGCATGTGAACATAACAACCTAATCATGTAACATATGCAAGATGCTTTTGAAAACATATATTATAGGTACGTAAATATAAATCTCAACATATTTGGGCCCGACATTGTACCACTTCTTCATTATCATAGCGCGCATCCCTAAATAGGCCCGAGGTAGCAAGTCTCGAACCTAATAGGTTACTAGGCCCGATCTTAGTCCGTCGACCTAGGGCAATCGTCATAGCGTAGAAGCCCATCCTTGGCCCGAGTCTTACTCCATCGACCTAAGACATCTTGGAGCCCATCCCGTACTAGGCCCGAGTCTTATTCCATCGACCTAGGGGCAATCATACATAGAAGCCCATCCTAGGCCCGAGTCTTATTCCATCGACCTAGGGCATCTTAGGAGCCCATCCCTTCTTGAAATTGTTAAGGTCTTGGTACAAGCCATGCAGAAGGTAAAATACTTATATGCTTATTTTATAACATAGCTTATTTCATTTTGCAAACATAGCATACTTCATTTCATAACACATCATGCTTCCCTTCATGAACATATCATCTTTCATTTCGTAAACATACCATTCTTCATTTCATAACATATCATTCTTCATTTCATCATCATGTCATATTCATGTCGTGAACATATCATTTTGTCTCATTTCATAATCTTATCTTTTTCCATTTCATAACATATTTTAAACATCGCATACACATAGACATGGCATAAGGCATGGCATGCATTTACCCAACATAAAACACATGTTAGCCTATTTATTTAACTTAACAACAACTTCATATGCACATAAGACTTGAATTAACCTAAGGCATGTTATCTTCATCTAGCATTAATTAATATCACAAGTCAACATGCATTCACCCAACATAAAACACATGTTAGCCTATTCATTTAACTTCACAACAACATCATATGCACATAAGACTTGAATTAACCTAAGGCATGTTATCTTCATCTAGCATTAATTAATATCACAAGTCAACATGCATTCACCCAACATAAAACACATGTTAGCCTATTCATTTAACTTAACAACAACTTCATATGCACATAAGACTTGAATTAACCTAAGGCATGTTATCTTCATCTAGCATTAATTAATATCACAAGTCAACATGAATTCACCCAACATAAAACACATGTTAGCCTATTCATTTAACTTAACAACAACTTCATATGCACATAAGACTTGAATTAACCTAAGGCATGTTATCTTCATCTAGCATTAATTAATATCACAAGTCAACATGCATTCACCCAACATAAAACACATGTTAGCCTATTCATTTAACTTAACAACAACTTCATATGCACATAAGACTTGAATTAAAACTTCATTTAATCCCCAAAAATACATGATGGCCGAATGGTCCATAGGGTTTTCTAGGGTTATCTTTTAACCTAATTCATTTTAGCATAACAACAACTTCATTTGCATATAGAACATGAATTATACTTCATTTAATCACCCAAAACATAGGTTGGCCGAATGATCCATAGGGTTTTCTAGGGTTATCTTTTAACCTAATTCATTTAACATAACACAACAACTTCATTTGCATATAAAACAAGAACTAGACTTCATTTAATCACCCAAAACATAGGTTGGCCGAATGATCCATAGGGTTTTCTAGGGTTATCTTTTAACCTAATTCATTTTAGCATAACAACAACTTCATTTGCATATAGAACATGAATTAGACTTCATTTAATCACCCAAAACATAGGTTGGCCGAATGATCCATAGGGTTTTCTAGGGTTATCTTTTAACCTAATTCGTTTAACATAACACAACAACTTCCTTTGCATATAAAACAAGAACTAGACTTCATTTAATCACCCAAAAGTCATGGTGGCCGAATGATCCAAGTAGGTTTTTAGGGTTAGCTTTTTTCCTAATCCATCTTAAATCCTAACATCATCATATAGTTACAAAAACATAGCATAGAACTTCATTAAAACCTAGAATCATGGCTTGGCCGAATAGGCTTTAGTGGCTATTAGGGTTATCTTTTAACCTAATCGCTTTTTCCATGTTAACATCATCATCTACTTCCTAAACATAGCATACAACTTCATTGATAAACTAAAACATAGTTTGGCCGGATATAACATATAGATTTCTTTTACAAACATCAATCGAAGCTACTCGTATGCAGGGGAGGGATACTTACATCCTTCGCTTTGCTTGTAGTGTGAGATAAACTAAGGAACACAAAACCTAGCCCTTGCTTCTTGCTTGAAGGAGTTTCGGCCAAGAGTGGAAATGGAGAGGAAATGGAGAGGGAGAGCTTTAGGATTTCGGTGAGAAGAAGAAGAGAAGTGGAGAAAGTGAAGTTGCTCACTCATGCCTCCTCATCCCCCCCCCCCCCCCTATTTATTCACCTAAAGAGTCCCTTAATCTCCCTTACACTTAACCATAATTTCCCTTATTCCTCTAATGATATAGTCCTATTGGGCTTCTGGTTAGTGGGTGCATCTATAGGGCTTGGCTATCTCTAGAGGTTTGGGGTTCAATTCCTAGGCCTTGCACTCCTTTTTGGCTTATTTTCTTTTATTTTTGAAAAGGCACACATAAAGCCCATGATCATTAAGCCAAAAATTCTTGTAAAATTGCTAGGAATTTTACGGGCATTACAATCCCTACTTCAGTACCACCAGTACAAGAGGATATACCACAAGTGACTGCACCGCGTGTCACAGAGGATACACAGGTGATACCTCGTCATAGTGGGAGGGTTGTTGGACAACCTGAGAGATTTATGTTCTTGGGAGAATATTCTGATTTGATCCCTAGCGAACATGAATTTGATCCCTAGCGAACATGAATTTGATCCCTGGATATATGACGAGGCAATCCAAGATAAAGATGCGATATCTTGGCAAAGGGCGATGAATTCTGAGATAGAATCTATGGATTCAAATTAGGTCTGGGAGCTAGTAGAACCATCTAATGGTGTAAAAACCATTGCATGCAAGTGGATCTACAAAAGAAAGAGAGGAATAGATGGGAAGGTTGAGACCTTCAAAGCAAGGCTTGTTGCGAAAGGGTATACTCAGAAAGAGGGTATCGATTATGAGGAGACCTTTTCACTAGTAGTCATGCTTAAGTCTATCCGGATTCTCTTATCTATTGCTGCTCATATGGATTATGAGATTTGGTAGATGGATGTCAAGACAACTTTCCTTAATGGAAGTCTTGAAGAAAACATCTATATGGAGCAACCAGAGGGATTCATTGCAAAGGGCAAAGAGCATCTTGTGTGCAAGCTTAATCGGTCCATTTATGGATTGAAGCAAGCTTCGAGATCTTGGAACATCTGCTTTGATGAGGTAATCCAGTCATATGGATTTATTCAAAGTCCGGATGAGTCTTGTGTATGCAAGAGATGTGACGGAAACATAGTGGTATTTCTTGTACTACACATAGATGACATTTTGCTCATTGGCAACAATATCAAAGTGTTGTCAGCCGTAAGGGTATGGTTGTCCAAACAGTTTGATATGAAGGACTTGGAAGAAGTGGGACACATCCTTGGGATCAAGGTTATAAGGGATCGCAAGAAAAGGATGTTGTGCTTATCTCAAGCTTTATACGTAGACACTATTTTGGCTCGTTTTAGCATGCAGAACTCCAAGAAAGGTTTTCTACCTTTTAGGCATGGAGTACCTTTATCTAAAGAGATGTGTCCTAGAATATCAAAGGAGATAGAGGAGATGAAGACAGTTCCTTATGCTTCGGCGGTAGAAAGTCTCATGTATGCTATGTTATGTACGAGGCCGGATATCTACTTTACCGTGGACATGGTTAGCAAATATCAGAGTAATCTAGGACAGGGACATTGGACTGCGGTAAAGCATTTATTGAAGTACCTAAGAAGGACTAGGGATTATATTCTGGTATACCAGGCAGATCAATTACTCCCTGTGGGTTATATAAATTCTGACTTTCAATCAGATAGGGATAACAGTAAGTCTACCTCAGGTTTTGTGTTTACTTTGGGAGGTGGAGCCATTGTATGGAGGAGTGTCAAGCAGAAATGTGTGGCGGACTCCACCATGGAAGCTGAGTATATGACAGCCTCTCAGGCAGCCAAAGAAGTTGTATGGCTCAGGAACTTCTTGATAGACTTGGATATAATTTCTGGTCTGGCCAGAACTATCACAATTTATTATGATAACACTGGTGCAGTTGCAAACTCGAAGGAACCATGAGCCCATAAGGCAAGTAAACACATAGAGCGCAAGTACCACCTGATACGAGAGATCGTAAAGCGAGGATAAGTTGCTGTCGCCAAAATTGAATCAAAGGATAACCTGGCAGATCCTTTCACTAAGGCCCTTCCAGTGAGAGCTTTTGATAGGCATGTGGAGGGAATGAGAATCAAATGCATGGCACTTTGATGACAGCAAAGTCTTTTAGTATAAGTGGAAGATTGTTGGGATGTATACTGAAAGCCTAGTCTTTGTATGGACATCTTCATTTTGAAATAAGAATCACATGATCATTATTTGCATATTGTCTAATACTTTACATTGTAGATAACATGGTGTGTGGTGTCGCATAGAAGATCATGTTATTATTTCCTTGTAGAGTATAAGTAGAGGCTCACAACCAAGATGGTTTTGGACAAACTATTGGCATGGTTGTAGTGTAATTTGGTATTGGTTTATCTTGATCATAGAATTACACTAGTACACTTTGTGTGTATTGAGCAGGACCGACTTAGAGGTGATTCAATTTATACTGACTATATAATTGAATCGGACCTCAGATATTATGGTATACATGCTCTTAATCCCGATATAATAATGGGCACATGTACTTAATATTTATTTCTTTGATTTACCAATGGGCGAGATTTATGGGTTAAATCAATAGGCCCGGTAAGTTGAGAAATGATATTATTTTCATGGTTTGCATTTGATTATAGGAGGAAATTGTGCCCTATGTATTAGGATGATGATGCCCCCTTGAGGAGCTCATAAGGATCACCATGTAAATCTTGCATGTGAACTTAGTCCAACATGATGATAAGGTTGAGTGGTACTACTCGTGAAATTAGATGTTAATTAATTAATTATTAGTAAATTAATTAATTAATGGAAATTCGATATCTTAAACACGGGGAGATATTTGTACAATTAATATATGGTGCCCATATTTAATTATGGGGGTTGGTGAGGTAGATCAATGATAATCCTCTAGTGGAATGGATTATCATTAATGGATCGGATTTTATGTGGGTCGGATCCATTGGGTGGCCAAGATCCAACTCCTCCTCATGGTTCCTATTATAGCCTATTAAAACCCTCACGAAGCCTAGATCCAATGGACACGATTAAAAGGAGGCTTGAGCGAAATCTATAAAAAGTTCCAAGGCTTGGGTGGCAAGGATAGTTTCTTGGATGCTAGGGTTTGCTTCCAAGGCTTGAGCGGCAAGGATAGAAGAAGCTTTAGGGTTTGGAGTTGGCTTGTGCGGCGGCACGAGGTGGAGGAGGTTTAGAGTTTTATTTTTTCCTCTCTTCCTAAGGTTTGGCCGGTGCCTCTTCTTCATCCCTTTAGGGCTAGCATTCCTTCCTAGAAGCAAAGGCCGACGGTTCTTCTTCCTCTACTTCTCCTTTGCCAGTGCCCACCTCTCCTTCTTCCTCTCCTTGGCCGGCAGCAACAACCAATCTAGGTGGCTTGGTGGTCGGCACTAGATAGGAGAAGAAGAGTTTGGTCATCTTCCCTTGTTCGGAGCGAGCTAGGAAGGAAAGATAAGTGATCTAGGAGGCTTTAACTCTTGGAAGATCGTTGCCCACACAACATCCAAGAGGAGGATAGGTCATACAATAGAATATCAAGAGGTAAGGAAGAGGTATAATCTTGTTTGTTTTGATTTTAGTTCTTTTGTATCATGTATGTGGTTATTTTACTTGGACCCCGATGATAAACACAAAAATTGGCGATCCGTATATCATCTATTCCACGACTAATCGAGGAAAAGAGTTAGGTTGTTTGAACAACAAGTTTGTTCAAGCGACTACTCAAATCGAATAGCACAATGATGGATCAGTTGCTTGGGTAATCCATCTTCGTTTGGATTAATTTTTTTTAATCTGGGGACGTATGATAGGATCGCCATACACAAGCGACCGAAGTGAAGCTTCAACCTTCACTGTGAACCTCCATTCATCCATCTCGGAGTTGACATTCGATGGGTTCGGCTCTACCCTACTTAAAGTGTAGTCGCCCAAGAAGGGAGCTCTACATTCTGACAGATTAAAAATGATGATCTCCCCGTCTACCTCCAAGGAGATCTTGTGCACCTTTACGTCAATTAATCCGCCCGCAATCGCCAGAAAAGGTCTTCCCAAAATTATGGGGTTCTGGGGATTTGGTCCTGTGTCCAATATAATAAAATCCGTGTGTATCATGAAATTCTCAATGACCACAGGCACATGTTCTAGCATGCCGATAGGCTCCTTGACCGAGTCATCTCCCATGTGAATACCAAGATTTGCTGGTTGGATCCCATTTAGTCCCATCTTCAAATAGTATGCGTAGGGCATCACACTTACTGATGACCCTAAGTCGCACAGCGCTTCATCGAAGCTTTCCCCATAAATCGAGCAGGGGATAACAAATTCACCAGGGTCCTCAAGCTGTGGTGGAATTTTATCTTCAATTTCGGCTTGGTCGGGTAGTATTGATATCATGGGTGCACACCCTTGGCAGATCTGTTCTTCTGACCTACTCTTTCACCGAATATTCCCTCCTCCTTAACTTAACTCGGCTCGGGTAGTGATGGAGAACTATCCATATATTGTGATACAGTTTAGGCTATCTGGACACTTGTGTTTCCAACATCCTCGTGTGACTTGTAAGACCGTCAATAGTGACCTTCAAATCCCTAAGTGACTCTTCTATTTTATGATGTTGGTATCAAAATTCTTCATTGGCCTTTGTTTGGGTAGCAATGAAGTCTTCCATCATCAATTCTAGCCTAGACTTCTGTGGTTGCTGCTTCCCATTGCCCTGTTGTTTCCCATACCCTCCTGATGGTTGGAAATTCCCCCAGTTATTCCGATAGGAGAAGTTTGGGTGGTTCTTCCATCCGGGGTTGTAAGTATTGGAGTATGGATTGTTGGGCTATTGATTGTAATCCCAACCGCATCTATATGCTCAATCTGCTCTTCTAAGCCACCTTGCCTTTCATAGTAGTCCTCCCGATACACTGCTGCTCCTTCTCCAAAGTCATTGGTCGCACATGAAGAAATAGGATTGAAAGAGACAAATCGTCAGCTAAGCGCGTCCAACCTCATTTCCATGTGGTCCACGGAGTTGACAACATATCGTCCCGCGGTAGGAACTGGGTGACTACGTTCGGAAGCCCATTGATGGTGGTTCTAGGCCACCTCTTCTATTAGCTCTTTCGCTTCCTCGATAGTCTTGTTCATAAGCCCTCCTCTTGCAGCAGAATCGAGGGACATCTTTGTGGCATACGTGATCCCATTATAGAGGATGTGGATCACCAGCCACCTTTCAAGTCCATGATGCGGCCATTGGTAAAGTAGCCCCTTATAGTGATCCCAAGCTTCAAATAGGGACTCTCCTTCCTTCTGATGGATGCTCGTTATTAGATGGCGCATGTGAGCAGTCTTGCTAGGTGGGAAGTATTTATTCAAGAACTGTTGCTCACATTGCTCCCAGGTGGTAATGCTTCCTGAAGGTAGGGAGTGAAGCCATGCCTTAGCCTTATCCCGCAATGAGAACGAGAATAGGCTCAGGTGAATCGCATCTGCAGGGACTCCATTAATCTTCATTGTTGAGCAGATTTCCAAGAATGTCTCTAGGTGCCGGTTTGGGTCTTCAGTCGCAGCTCCCCAAAATTGAGTCTACTGAACCATGTGAATGAGTGCCGATTTTAGCTCAAAGTTGTTTGCTAAAATAGACGGTCCAGCTATACTCGGTCTAAATCCTCTAGCACTAGGGGATGCATAATCCCGCAAAGGTCGGCTACCTATATGCACCTCGGATGCAGCTTGGTCCTCCATCCTCTTCTGTTCAGCTCTCCGGGGATGATAGGTTCGTTTGATTTTTAGATCGATCGGAATTAGGTCTTCCGATCCTAAGCATCTATGCATACGAGAAACCGAGCCACAAAATTAGGAGTATTACCTAATACTTAATTAAAAAAATAGAAAATAGCCTAAACTAATACTAAATTAATTGCAAAAAATTTAACTAAAAGTTAATGCAACATAATTACTGAAATAAATCTAAACTTACTCTAGAAATTAAAAATCTAAAACTGAAGTAAAATAATAAAAATATAAAAATAAAAATAAATGAAAGAAATAAAAGTTAAGCAAGTAAATAAATCTATCCTAAGTCCGATCCAATTATCTGCTTCTTGATTCGATATCGAATCAATCAGTCCCCGGCAATGGTGCCAAAAACTTGATGCATGCGAACACGACGGAGACCGTCGAGGACTCGAAGCGTACGCTCGCGCTCAACGCCCGCAAGTGCACGAATGTTGCCAAGTAATAAAAAGATTATCGATCCCATAGGGACTGAGATTCGAGTACCGATTTGGTAAGTGGAGGTTATTGTTCGGAATTCAGATTTAAGGGTTGTAAATGCGAGGGTTGATAGTGGTTTCAACTCAATATGGTGTCACACAGAAGAAGAAAGAAACTATGTTGCGAGATTTTTGAAGGGATTCTAGGATTTCGGTTTCGTTTGTGTGTCACAGAACACGTTGTCAATTGGGTTTCGTCTAAGGTTCCAGCTACGGTTTTGTGGAAAGGACATCATACACTCCCCCGATGAGCCTTCATATCTATCGGAAGCTACTTCTACCATTACCAAGTCGACCCCTGGACTTTGGATGGGATAGTCTGTACGAGGATGCCGAATCGATCTCTGCAACAAGTCGAAAATGGGGTGCGTTTCCTACTCTATCGCATCCTTCTACCCACGGTTACGGGAGATGAGGTCAACCCATAGGTGCCTCCTTGATTCTCCTAAATCTTAGATACAAGGATTGTCACCCCTCGTATCAGCTAGCACAGTAGATAGAAAACCAAAAAACTAACTATAGCGCTAAAACCAAATGCCAATTGCAAATTGAAATTCAAGAACATAATTCAAATTTGGAATAACATGTTCTACACACACAAACTACTCCCTAATCCTAGAATCGAAAAGTCTACTCCATAGATAGGAGAGGAGAAACACAAAACATGATCATATTCATATAATCAATAGAAATTAAGTAAGGAATAGAAATTACAAAGCAATGTGACTCTTCTCTCTGGAGTTGAAGTGCAGAATTTGGATCTCCGACGACTTTCTTCCTCCCCGATGCGAGTTTCCGAAGCTTTTTAGGGCGTCGAAGTGCCATCCCGACCATCGTGCCTCCTCCCTAGGGTTTGGGCGTAGCCTCCTTTATATATATATATATATATCAGCCTGGATCTCTCTCAAACCTGGAAAATAATCGACTCATGTCAGAATTACGCAACGCCACACGACCGTGTGTTTCCACACGGGCAAGCCATGTATGGTGTTGGGGTGGCCAATTTCACCCCTTGGACACGACTGTGTGTAGCCACACACCCTGGTCGTGTCCCCTTCTGCGTCCAGCTATAAAATGCCCTTTTTTTGCTCTAAAAGTGTGCCTTTTGCCCCATGAAATGCTATCCTGCACACAAAAGTACAAAGAGCAAATCTCCGAACCATAAAATAGGAAATACACGCAAAACAAAGTGAAATATGAATGAAACAAACATAAAATGTAATAAGATGTGAGCAAAAACTACTCCTAAAATCCTATATGTTTTGCTCACATAACTGCTGGGCCAGAAACCCTTCAATCGAACACCAGTCAACATTTAGTCAACTCAAAGCAGTCGGCTGCTATCTATAGCAGTCGACTGGTGTCGTGTAAAATCTCAAACAAATACTTGTTTGAGCATCTGATAGTCAGGTAAACCTCAAACCACCTATTTGAGCATCCGACACTTTCATTCGTCGGGTAGAAACCTCAAACTCATGTTTGAGCATCCGACTTATCCAATTGTCAGGTAAAACCTCAAAAACAAGTTTGAGCGCTGATGTGAGCAAAGCATATAGAGTTTTAAGAGTAGTTTTCACTCACATCTCATCTCATTTTATGTTGGTTTCATGAATATTTTACTTTATTTTCCATTCATTTCTTGTTTTCTGGTTCGGAGATCTGTTATGTATACTTTTGTCTACAGGATAGCATTTCATGGGGATAACGCCACACTTTCAGAGCAAAAAGAAAACATTTGGCAGCTGGACGTAGAAGGGAACATGGCTAGGGCGTGTGCCTACACACGACCGTGTTCAGAAGGGGAAAATGGTCACCACGGCCCGACACACAGCCAGGCTATGTGTTTTCACATGACCATGTGGTGGCCAAGTGATTTGATGCGACTAGGGTTTTTTTCTAGATTTTGCAGAGATCCGGCATGATGTCTATATAAGGAAAGCTCTGCCCAAACCCTAGGGGGGAGGCACGCCGACCGGGACAACACTTCGAAGCCCTAAAAAGCTTTGGAAACTCGCATCGAGGAAGGAGAGAGTCACTCGAGGATCAAGATATGCACCACAAAGCCAGAAAGAAGAACTGCAATTACATTGTAATTCATATTTCTTGCACGTTTATCATTTTACTCATGAATTCTATAATGTATTGTGACTCTCTTCTCGTATCAATGGAGTAGATTCTCTAATTCTAGGATTAGGGAGTAGTTTGTGTTGAGTAGAATATTATTATTTCAAATATGTTTCCGTTCTTGAAATCGTATTTGCAATTGAATGATTGTTTATATCTATAGCTTTATGTTTTGGTTTTCTATCTTCTGTGCGTAGATGATACGAGGAGTGACCGTCCTCGTATATAAGATTTAGGGGATATTAGGAGGAACCTATAGGTTGGCCTCATCGCCTACAACTGTGGATAAAAGGATGTGATAGAGTCGGTAACTTTTCTCGTTTCCGGCTCGTCATAGGGATCAATTTGGCATCCTCGTACCATAGTGTATGATGTCCTTTCCACACAACCCTAGTTAGAAAATCTAGATACATTCGATTGATAGCATGTTTTGTGACACACAAACGAAACCGAAGTCCTAGAATCCCATTCAAATCCTCGTAGCAACATTTTCTCTTCTTCCGTGTGACACTGTACTAAGTTCGGACCACCGACGACCTCTCATTCATGAACCCTCAAATTACCAATCCGAATAACAACACATCCATTGGACAAACCGATACTTGAAATCTCAGTTCCTATGGGATTGATATTCTTTATTACTTGACGACATCCATGCACTTGCGGGCGTTGAGCGCGAGTGCACACTTCGAGTCCTCGACGGTCTCCATTGCGAGATTTGAGGTCGTGTTTGTGTGCATCAGCATCCGACTTGTCAGGTAAAACCTCAAACCTAAGTTTGAGCGTCCAACACTTGACTTAGTCATTTAGCCAAGTTCACCTAGCTGAGCTACCCCGTCTCGAGTTACAACTGTTCACTCTCATCTCCCATGAAGTCCCTCTCCTTGAAGCTCTCTTCGGCCTGCATCCCTCGGATGCACTAAGCTCTCGGCTCCTCCAGTGCCATCCTTCGCATCTCGCCACGAAGTCTTCTTCCTTCGGCTTCACTTCATGTTCTCCTCATTCGGCGGTCCCTCGGATGTACCAAGTGCACGACTTCTACAATGTCATCCTTCACCGACTCAAGGACCTAGGCCATGAGATGGTGAACTTGCCAATGCTTTAATCAAATCAACCATGTGTGATTCACTTAAGTCCTACACAATTTAAACACACACATCGAATCACATAAACAACTTAACTTAAACCCTTTGCCACACACATCAAAACCAAACCATACTTGTGTTGATTGCCCTAACAATATGATCATATGACTAGTGAATGGTTTGAGATATCCAAGGTTATGTGAGGGAAATTGTTAGGAGGAGATTGTTGGAGCAATCGGTCTTAGGTCAAGGTTGACCAAGCTCGAGTGAGACTTGAGTGGAAGTCCAAGTTTTGAGACTTGACAAGGGAAAGTCCAAGTATGGATACTTGACAATGGAGAAGTTCAAGAATGGATTATTGTCAAGGGAAAAGTCCAAGTGTGTAGTCTTAGCCGTATAAGTCCAAGTGTGTAGTCATGGCGACGAAAGTCCAGGTATGGATACTTGGCAAAGGAAAGTCCATGGGTATAGTCTTGGTCATGTAAGGCCAAGGGTGGAGCCTTGACAGCATACCCGTTAGCATGACAAAGTCGATGGATTACTTGAATGCTAGCGTGAAGGGTGAAGGAGTCATGGAGAACTTGAATGGACCCTGAGGGCATGAGGCTGATGGAAGTGACTTGATGGCTTTGGTCTAGGCTAAGCCTACTTGGGGTTAAACCTCACTTTTGAGGTTTATCAATCGACTAGTGGTATTGACCAGTCGACTAGTCGAGTGCTCAACACTCGGGGATTAGTTGATTCGGCTAGTCGATTGAGGTTATGACCCAGTGAACTAGTCATGTAGTCGACTGAGGCTCAATTGCTAAGTGTGGATCTGGTAGTCGATTGGTGGGTAAGATTTGTCGATTGGCCACTGCAGTTGACTGACCTTTCATGGACAAGGCACAAAATGTTTCAGAGTCGACAGCTAGCTTATGACAGTGAACTGATGACTATGTTAGTCGACTAATGGGTCAGTACAATCAACTAATCACCCAAAGACTAACGTGGATTAGTTCGTTGTGAGATAACAGATAAATAAGCAGTCAACTACTGGGTAAGGGATGTCGACTGCTAGGTGGAAAATTAGCCCGAGTGGTGCTTTAAATGGAGTTTGCAGAGGAGGTTTCGAGTTGTCGATTCTTGGAGCTTTTGGGGAGGAATTGCTGCTGTATTCTAGGTCTTCAAAAGCCTTTCAAAGCAACTTACAAGCAAAGATCAAGCAAAGGTCACTTGTAAAGTGTTTTATTCCTTGTTCTTGTATTTCATTTGTATATGTGTATTTGGTTGTCTTTGTTGTAAGCTTTTCATTGCAAAGATCTTGTAAGAGGTTTCTCTAACTCTGGAATGTTTCTGAGAAGGAGAAGGTTTAGTGGTGGTGTGCATCACTAGAGCTCACTCTAGAGCTTGGTCGTGGAGTATGAACTAGGGTTCCGAACCATGTAAAATATCGTGTTATGGTTTGTTCTTGTATTTATTCTTATGCTTTTAGTTTCCTCTGCGCTAATATTTTTGTAGACAAGCACGAACAAAATCAAACGATCGAATCGGCAAACACTTTTCACTCCCCTAGCGATGCCAAAGGTCATAACTGTGACTTGCCATTAATGCCATTCCTGCTATATGCTTAGAAACTTCTGAGGATGATGGATCACTCCAAGTGGCTTTTATGTTATGAATCTTGTCCCTTTTCTTAGACTTTTCTTTTCCTTTATTCTTGTTCTTCAACATAGGGCAATTCTCCTTAATATGCCCTTTTTCATCGCAATTGAAGCAACATACCTTCTTCTTTTTTCTTCGTATAGCTTGTTTGCTTGCATCCTATCAAAACTATTAGTTTTAAAAAACGTTTTCATTTTCTCTTACCATAAATGCTTCCTCATCACTATCCATCGAAGACTATGACTCTGCCTCTTTTGGTTTAGATGCTAGGGCTATGTTATGATTCAAAGTATCTTTTTCTTTCAAACCTTCAATTCTAGACTCATGTAATTCCATTGTAGAGAAAAAAATCTTCTTATGTACTTACCTCGAAATTTTTCAATAAGTAGTATGAATCTACCATCGAAACCTATTCTTGAGTTCTCAGAAATGTATTGATCATGTATCTAAGAACTTCTTGATTTGAAATTACCTCATCAAGGTTACTTATGTTAGGGAGATTGTTGGTGCA
This sequence comes from Wurfbainia villosa, assembly GCA_025175895.1. NCBI lineage: Eukaryota > Viridiplantae > Streptophyta > Magnoliopsida > Zingiberales > Zingiberaceae > Wurfbainia > Wurfbainia villosa. The sequence continues at coordinate 24,865,482 of CM046000.1, read as the reverse complement.
ATCAACCTCATGTCAAGGTTGACCAAGTTTGAGTGGGAGTCGAGTAGAGTTTTGATGTTCGACAATATGATTGGATGGTATGAGACATCCATAGTCATATAGTGTTGGTGACCGAGAAGTCAAGTAGGTCAAGGTTGACTAGAGACTTGATAGAAAAAGTCCAAGTATGGGTACTTGGCAAGAAAAGTCCAAGTACGGTGTTGGCAAGGAAAAGTCCAAGTACCGATACTTAGCAAGGAAAGTCCAAGTATGGATACTTGGCAAGGGAAAGTCCAAGTATGGATACTTGGCAAGTGAAAGTCCAAGTATGGAGACTTGACAATAGAAGTCTCGTAGGTGTGGCCTCTTGGCAAGGGAAAGTCCAAGTATGGAGACTTGACAATGGAAGTCCTAGAAGCATGACTTCTACGCAAGGAAAAGTCCTAGTATGAAGGCTTGGCAATGGAGGTCCCGGAGGCATGGCCTCTTGGCAAAGGAAGACTCGATATCATGACAAAGTCGAAGGAAGCACTTGAAGGCTAGCACAAAGGGTGAGGAGTCGTGGAGGACCCGGTGCATCCTAAAGGTGTGAAGCTGATGGAAGAAGATTAAAGGCTTAGGTCTAGGCTAAGGGTAATTATCAATTATGAGAGGATCATACTTGATGCGCTAAACCTCAATTTTGAGGTGTACCAGTCGAATGGTCAAGTGCTCAGGTGAGTGAAATCGTGGCACTCAAGAAACTCCGATAAGTGCTTGAGCAGTCGACTGGTGGATTGGACCAGTTGACTGGCTGTGGGTAGTCAGGAGGAGTTGAGTCAAGCTGAGAAATAGTGCTCTAACGAAGTAGTCGACTATTGTGATGAAATAGTCAACTAGCTTTAAGCGAACAGAGCATAGAATGTTTCTGAGTTGACTTGGAAATCAAATGGTAGCTTATGGCAGTTGACTGATGGTTCTTGGTAGTCGATTGATCGACTGAAATCCGAAGTGGATTAAGCTATTATGAGACAACGGATAGGTGACTAGTTGACTGGGAGTAAGGATTGTCGACTGGTTAGTGGAAAGTATATACGTTGACAGAAAAGTTGGCAAGAGTATTTCAATATAGCCTACGGAAATACTCTTACCTGGTTTCTGCCAATATAGCTGTCAATACAACGCCTGTTGAAAAACTCTGCGGACCAGTCGACTCCAATATAGGACTGAAATCAATGCTAGGAGATAAAGAGAAAGCTCGCTGAATTAGGGGATGCAACTAAGGTTAGTCAATTGAACTTTTTGGAATTATATTTTTGAAATACATGAAAATTTAAATCATTACAATAAATTAGATATTAATTCTTGTATTACTAATGATGAGAACTTAAATTTAGATAAATCTAGCAAATTAATTCATCTTAGTTTAATAAAACTAATAAAAATCAATTAGATTTAATTAATAAAAAATTAAATAATTCTGATTTAACTACTTTAAATAATAAATTACTAGTAAAAAAATGATCAAGTTAAATTGACCAGATTAATAAAAAACTTGATCAAATCTTTGATGTAGTCAAAATTAAAAACAATCTAGGAGTTAATCAGATTGAACAAAAACTAGATCAAAATTATCAAACACTAGATATGATTAATTTATATAATTCCGATAAAAAAAATCTATTTTGAAAAATTCAAATCCTATTTTAAAAAATTCTAAATCTAATTTTAAAAATTCTAAATTGAAAAATAAAAAAATCTAAATCTATTTTTTAAAAAAATCTATCTTGAAAAGTTCAAATTTGAAAAATTTTAAATCTAGTTTGACAAATCCTATTTTGAAAAATTCAAAACCAAACTTAATTAAGAATTCAAAATTAGATAATCAAGATAATATAATTAATTATAATAGAGTACCATTTGATTATATAAAAATTAATAATTTAAAAGTTAAACCTTCAACTATTGAAAATTAAACTAACACTTTGATAAGGAAAATTACTAAAAATATAGAATTGGGTTACAAGTCTAAGTCAAACAAAAATTAATATCTTAACATTCATAAACCTAATTATCATAGAGTACCATATAACTATGAAATAAATAAAATTATACCCAAGAAAACTATCAAATTAATTAATTGAAAAATGTGTCAAAGTGGGTTGACACATTAGCGGGATAACTCTAATGTATCAAATTGAGTATTTGGTATATTATTAGAAACCAACTACTTTAAATTGGTTGAATTGATTGAATATGACATGTTCATTCATACATTTATACCATGTTCAATTAATTATTATTATCATGTTTAACTATGTCATGTCATACATGTTAGCCTTAAATTAATTGTTTATCATAGAACAGTTAGATTGGACCAAGTATTGGTTGACACTTGACAATATAGTATCAAGACACGGTGAGATGATAGTACATTAAGGAAACTCAGTCAAGTGTATTCGAGTTGGATAAGGAGTATCTGGCTTGATGCACTTAGCTAAGTGGAACTAACAAAAGATACCTCACAACATCCTAAACTAGTTAGATCAGGGTTTCTCATTAAGTTAACTAAGTGTATAATTTCTTGAGCTAGCTTTGTGTAAGAAAGTGGTAATTGATCCAATTAAATTGCCCTATGCCTCATCATGACCTAGAAGCTAACTTTAGAAATGTTCACTTAATTGACTTAAGGCTAAACTCAAATCTAACCCAAGGTCATGTTAGTATGAGCCCTTAGTGCCAATTATGAGATGATTGGTGAGGGAGACTTTTGTATTATATTCTTATATTAATAAAGGAAAAGATTGATTATTATATTTCTTTATGCGTGTGCCAGCTAAATAAATATAATAATGCCCTTGAATAGTAGGTTCTTATCTACAGTATATCAATTGGTAGAATTGATTATGAGAAGCTGTAGAGAACACTATTCTTAAATATTCCTAGTCGAGTATTGTATTAATAGACAAGGGCTATATTGATACATTGAGACTAGCATGTAGGTCAATGGATGACTTGATCTCACAAGTCATGGATATGTGATATCACATTGACATATGGGTATATATATTGGAGGCTATATATACTGAATTGACCCGCCATGAGAAAGTATCATGGATCGTTATATGAGTGTCATATACTTTCTCATGTGACTATTGGTATGAATAGTCCTTAGACCTGAAGTCACTACGGTTCCCTACATAAGGAGTTATATATTTTGGTATCGTCAAACGTCACCCGTAACATGGTGGACTATAAAGGCATTCACTGGATATGTAACAAATTATGTGGAGGGATGTGAGTGATGTAGATGGGATCTATCCCTCCCATATGACGGGAGTGATATCTTTGGCCTCTTGATAAAGTAGGACCACGAAATACATGGCCATGCTCAAATGAGTCAATATGAGATATTGAGCTCATTTGTTTGAGTGAGTCCACTTGGGGATCAAGAAATATAAAGATCGGTAAGAGGGTGACACGGTCTATGCCTCATTGATCAATCTGAGATATCAAGGATAGAAGGACACCATCATATGATAATAGTCACGAAATAGATTGTCAAATCTCGACATTCTCATCACTTGGGTAGCAATGATGTATTGCTAGATACCGCTCATTGCTTATGTATCTAAAATGGTTTTTGGATACATTGCCAACGTTATGAGAGCCTATAGGGTCACACACAAAGAACATATTATTTTGGAGATGAAATCATTTTAGTTTAACTAAATGAATTATTAGTTAATTGGATTAACTAGAATGAGTAAGACTCGTTACTTGGCTAAATTTGAGTTGGACTCAAATTGGTTTATGTTGAGTTAGACTCAAGTCAAACCAAGTGAAGAAGGCTAAAATGATTAATTATGATTAATCATGGTTTACACGGATTAATGATTAATTGTGATTAATCATGGTTTACACGAATTAATAAAATGGGGTTTTATTGGCTTCCTTTCTTTCAACGTGGAGAATAAGGAAGAGTGGAAGTGCATTTAATGTCTCATTAATGTGCATTATTTGTGTTTTTTTTATTTCAACGTGGTGAATGAGAATAATTTTAATTAATCTCATATTGCTTTTCTCTTGAAGCCGAGAATAGAGTGAACGAAGAGAGACCTTGGTGTGGTTGCTAGCACAACCAATAGGTTCACCTCTTCTCTCCAAGATCGTGTGTGTGTGTAGATACCTTAGATATACGTTACCCTAACCGTATTGTGATCCGACCAAGTCTTGGACGAGCGGGATAAGTGAAGGGCATCGCATCGAAGGTATACTTCTTCCTCTAGATGAGATCTAGCAAAAGTAGGATACGAAATGTTTATGATTTTTCACTTGGATCTCTGGAGGGATCCTAATTTTTCCGCTGTGAATTTTTTTATTTATCGCTTGAGATCCCTACAGGTCAAACAATCCTCTTATTTGAAAACCATCTCAAAATACCCATAAGATTAACAAGTTTTCTCTGTATTGAGGCACATGTTGGTGCAATCGACCCAGGTCACGATTGACCAAACTCGAGTAGTGTTTTGATATTTGACATTGATGTATGACATGTGTTGGGAAGATTGTTGATGCAATCGACCCAGGTCATAATTGATGTTTAACGATGGTTTGAGCATTGTCATGGGAGAAGTCCAAGTCTTGTGTACTTGCCATGAAAAGTCCAAGCTTGAGTCTTGGTAAGGGAAAATCCAAGTATGGGTCTTAGAAATTGAGAAGTCCAAGGGGAATATTGGTGGCATAAAGTCCAAAGGTCGAGTCTTGGCAGCATAAGTCCAATGGTTGGTGGTGTAAAGTCCAAGCGGAGGCTTGGCAGTGTAAGCCCAATGTGCCTTAGTGGTGTAGACCACATTAGCATGACAATAGCTGATGAAAGCATTTGAAGGAGAGCATATGGATGAATAAGTCATGGATGATTTAGAGGGATCCGATAGGTGTGAGGCTGATGGACGTGGTTAGAAGGCTTAGGTCTAGGCTAAGGGTGGTCTAGCAAGTATGGGGGCACCATACTTGGGTTAAAACCTCATGTTTGAGGTGTATCAGTCGACTGGGACTATAGTCAGTTGACTGATGGGAGTCGCCTAGAGTTCGACTGCTAGAATTGGCCTAGCAGTGGATTGCCAGCATTGAGCAATCGACTGATGTCCTGAGCAGTCAACTGATCTAGAAATTAGTCAACTGTTGGTCAGGAATTCGGACATAGAAGCTTCCCGAGTTGACTGTTAGGGTTTGACAGTCGAGTGAAGGCTTGATGGTAGTCGACTGATGGGCATGATTAGTCGACTGATGGTCTATCCATTGGAACTTATCCAATGTGGCACATGTTGTTGTCTCACAACGGCTACAGGGGCAGTCGACTAATGGTCCCGATAAGTCGACTACTAGGGGAAATCTAGCCCAAGGAGAAGCTTTAAAGGGAGCACGTGGAGGAGGTTTTCGCCATCAGTTCTTGGATGTCTTTGGGGAGATTTACTGGTGCAAATCAGGGTCTTCAAGCACAGTTCAAGCAATCAACAAGAAAGCATTCCAAAAGAGTTTTTGTAAAGTGTTCTTTACTTCTTTTGTTTTATTTCATTTGTAATTGCTTGTATTTCATTCTTATTGTTATAAGAATACTTGTACGAGGTTTCTCCACCTCCGGATTGTTCCAAGGAGTTATTGAGTAGTAGTGTGTGATTGGCATTGCTAGGGCTCGTTCGAGCCTAATCCATGGAGTAGGAACCATTTGGTTCCGAACCACATTATATTTGGTGTTGTGATTATGCTTGTGTGTATTTGTTTTTGTTATATATATATATATATATATATATATATATATATATATATATATATATATATATATATATATATATATATATATATATATATATCTATATATATATTCCGTTGCGTATAACACATTTTGTAGCAAGCGCGATCAAATTCCATCAAGCAATGTTGAATCGCTATTCACCCCCCCTCTAGCGGGCGCACAGGTCCTAACAAGTGGTATCAGAGCTAGGAGCTCTTCAACCGATTAACAACCGGGAGAAAGTGCGCTAGAGGGAAAGATGGATTTCGAAGAACAATTAGGATGGGATATCAACACTCTGATACCGTACAACTTCTATGGACAAGAAGGGTTTAGGCAATGGAGGGTACGGATTGAAAACTTTATTATGATGAGGGACTTCAAAGAATGGTCCACATTGATGGAAGGATTCAAGTATCCGAGAGGGCCAAAGGGGGGTTTCCTCAAAATGAAGAAGTGGACCGGGGAACAAATCCAAGAATTCGAGATAAACAAGAAGGTAATAAAATTCTTGGTTGATTTGATTCCTAACAATATATTGCATAGCTTAGGTGAATACAAGAATGCCAAGGAGGTATGGAGCAAGTTGGCAAGATTCCATGAGGAGTCTCACTTGGCACAAGAGGAAGAGGTCGAAGAAGCTAGCTCATCCTCACAAGAAAGTGGGGATTTGGAAGTTGAAGAGGAGTTAACATCCGAGAAGGAAGAAGAGGGGGAATTGGAAGAAGTCTCCACCTCTAGGATTGAGGGAGAGGAGAGACCATCCACGCCGGAGCCAGAACAAAATCAAGAAGTTACTTCAACCTCCGGAAGAAGTGAAGAATCAATTCCGGCACCGACCACCACTCTAGGTAACTCAAGCAATTTAGTTCAAAATTAAATTCATATAATTTGATTTGAGTGTAGGGAAGCTGGGCACTATAAGAGAAAGTGCCCTAAGAGGGTCAAGAAGCCTCCTCCGGCACCAAAAGTCAATGAAAAGACCAATGAAGCCAAAGTCCCCACCAAGAAGAGCTAGGAGCACGTGGTGTGCTTCAAGTGCCATCAAAAGGGGCACTATAGGAGTCAATGCCCAAAGGGAGGGAAGACTCATGAAGGAAGAGCTACATATGTAGGGGGAGCTAAGGCAAACCCTAAGGTAACTTCTAAATTTGCTCCATCCTTAATTGATAAGAAAAATCATGTTAGGAGTAATCTTGCTATTTCTCATGAACAAAAGCATGCTAGTAGAAATAGATTTTATTGCTTAGGTGCAAAGTCTTGTCATTTTAAACATAAGGAGAAATTTGGGACTAATGTCCCTAAAAAAATCCTTCCTGGGGAAACCATTAAGAAGGAAGAAGACCACCTAAGCATCAATCCTAAATGGACTAGACATATGCCTAGGAAGAACAATTCCCAAAGGACATATGAAAAATCTAAATTGGGAAGATTAGAGATAGAAAACCAAGACTTGAGGTCAAGGCTTGAGAAACTAGAAAAGACCCTTGCAAAAATGCAAAATCAAATTCAAGGGTCAAAGGATCAGAAATCTAAGTCTAAGAGTCAAAACCTAGGTTTTAGTAAGTAAGGTCCAACTAAGGGCAAGAGAGGTTTGGGTCACAAACGTAAGGGCAAGAGAGGTTTGGGTCACAAACGTAAGCCCAAGGAGACCTACCATAGTGTTCCATTTGATTATAGAACATAATCTAGGTCTAGGAAAACCAAGGTCACTAGGGAAGTCATCTCTAAGGTTGACCAAAGTAGATGTCTAGTGGCTAGGGTTTCAAGGAAACCTAGGGAAGCCACTAAGAAGGTTACAAGGGGAGTTACCCCTAGAGTTAACCTAGGCAAGACCCAAATGACCAAGGCTACAAAGCCTAGGAGGGTATCTAGGGAAGTTATCCCTAGTGAATACCTAGTAAATCCAAGGAGCTCCAATAGGTATTGGGTTCCTAAGAGCGTGATCGATTCACGCTAAATGGGTTTAGGTGTGCCAACCTTGAAAGGATGGGTAGTTAACCTAACAATAGTAAAGGTGGAACTTTAGGTCATTTTCAAGGTTATGGGTACCTTGGAACGTGGTTTGAATTATAATACTAAAATATTTTAGGGTGTGCCAATATACTTTGAAGATTATGAAAAATCAATCAAATTGGTACAAATTAGGTTTAGAGGTCATAGTGTGTCATTTTGGGTTTTTGGCACACTTGGGATAAGCTAGTAATATGGAAAAATGAGATTAATTCTAACAAATGGCAACTAATATTAAAATTTAGGTATTATATACCTTTATAGTTTATTTGTAATGCTTGAATTGCCATATAACATGTCATGACATCATGTTTTATTTTAATCATTAAAAATGTCATGCTTAGGGGTTATTTTTAAATGTCATGTATGCTTAGATTCCATTTTATGTCATGACATCATGATTATGAGCACATGCTTATTTATATCATCATTAATGTCATAATCATTCATACATTAATAAAAATTGAGTTAAGGACAATTGACATGACTTGAAGTCTCATGTATAAGGGAATCAACTAGTGTTGCCTTAGAAAAATACATGAAACCCTAGTTTAGGATGAACAAAACCCACATCTCACATTACATTGACATGTATGTGTATTGATACACTCTAGATACATGTGAGATGCTAGGATATGAGTTGAGTTCAAGGTGCATAGTTTTTGCATCTAGGTGAACTAAAACTCATCTTATATTATGGATGGATCATTGGGAAACTTATGTTCAAGCCATGTACATTAAACCCAAAGAATATGATCCAAAATAAGGTTTTAAAAACATTTTAAAATCATTTTGAAAAATCTTGGTGAAGTCTATCTTTTGATAGCAATCACCATTGATGATGTTGATACAAAGTGAGCTAAAACATTGAAGTTTTTTTTCACTTTTGAACTTTGTATCAATTTTGCTATTTTATGGGTAAATTATTTTTCAAATATTTTTCACCCATTATATTGGTAATAAGTATTATACGTATGAAGTTTCATGATTTTTCAAGTTACGTATAATTACTTATGCATTTCTAAAATTCATTTTTGATAACTGAAAATCAGAATTTTTAGTTATCTGTCGACTGCCGCTTGATGGTAGTCGACTGATGGGTAGGGCAGTCGACTGTTGACTGATAGAGTCGATTGCTAGGTCTGATTTCGGGTGAACAAGGTTTGTTTAGCCTAATTTCAGCTATGTTAGGGTTTCCTAACTGCTCCTAACCCTAGGATATGCTTTGGAAAGCATTAGAAAGGGTGAAAATCTATTGGATATGGATTAGGAGAGTTATTAGGGTGATGTATCAATTTTAAGGTGTGGGAAAGTTCAATATTGAACTTTGAACCTTATTTTTGATGGTTTAGAGTGCCTATAGGCTTAGGGACTTCCCAAGGACATTGTTAGTGCAATAGTCAAAGGGGAGCAAGCCTTTAGGAGAAGGTATCCATCATGGGATGATGGATGTATATTCTTCCTTGTAAAGGGGAGAAATGGGAATTTGAGATGCCCAATTCGGAAATTGGGAGAGTTCATAGGAGTGCCTCTCTTGAGTGATATAGGACTTATCACTAGGAAGAGTGTAGGCATCCTAGGTGTTTTTGGACCAAGGGAGAGATTTCAAGATCTCATTGGGATATGAGACATTGACCTTCTTGGGGAGAATCTTTTTTGATGTATGTCAAAAAGGGGGTGAATTAATGGGAGAATGTTAGAATTACCAATTTGAGAAAATTGGTAAGGGAATTTGAGTTAGGGGCCTAACTCAAGGGTATTTTTGTCAAAAATAAAAAAGGGAGAGATTGTTGGTGCAATTGGCCCACGTCATGATTGACTAGACTCAAGTTTAACTCGAGTAGTGTTTTGATGTTTGACATTGATGTCTGACATGTGTTGGGAAGATTACTGATGCAATCGACCCAGGTCATAATTGATGTTTAACGATGGTTTAACCATTGTCATGGGAGAAGTTCAAGTCTTGTGTACTTGGCATGAAAAGTCCAAGCTTGTGTCTTGGCAAGGGAAAGTCCAAGCATGGGTCTTGCCAATTTAGAAGTCCAAGGGGAATATTGGCGGCGTGAAGTCTAAGGGTGGAGTCATGGCAGCATAAGTCCAATGGTTGGTGGTGTAAAGCCCAAGCGGAGTCTTAGCAGCGTAAGCCCAATGTGCCTTGGCGGTGTAGACCACATTAGCATGACAATAGCTGATGGAAGCATCTGAAGGCTAGTGTATGGATGAACAAGTCATGGATAACTTGGAGGGATTCGATAGGCGTGAGGCTGATGGAGGTGGCTAGAAGGCTTAGGTCTAGGCTAAGGGTGGTCTAGCAAGTATGGGGGCACCATACTTGGGTTAAAACCTCGTGTTTGAGGTGTATCAGTCGACTGGGGCTATGGTCAGTTGACTGATGGGAGTTCACTAGAGTTTGATCACTTTGGAATTGGCCTAGCAATGACGCCAAAGATTGGCGCTTGATTGATTGAGTTGAGCAATGATCGATATGGAAATCGATCACGTTGGGAATTCGGGCACAGAAGCTTCCCGAGTCGACTATTAGGGTTTGACAGTCGAGTGAAGGCTCAATTAGTCGACTGATGGGCATGATGAGTCGACTGATGGTCTATCCATTGGAACTTATCCAACGTGGCTCATGTCGTTGTCTCACAACGGCTACAGTGGCAGTCGACTGATGGTCCCGATCAGTCGACTGCTAGGCGGAATCCAGCCCAAGGAGAAGCTTTAAAGGAAGCTCATGGAGGAGGTTTTCGCCATAAGTTCTTGGACATCTTTGGGGCGATTTGCTAGTGCAAATTAGGGTCTTTAAGCGTGGTTCAAGCAATCAACAAGCAAGCATTCCAAAAGAGTTTTTGTAAAGTGTTATTTACTTCTTTTATTTTATTTCATTTGTACTTGCTTGTATTTCATTCTTATTGTTGTAAGAATACTTGTACGAGGTTTCTCCACCTCTGGATTGTTCTGAGGAGTTATTGAGTAGTGGTGTGTGATTGACATCTCTAGGGCTCGTTCGAGCCCAATCCATGGAGTAGGAAACATTTGGTTCCGAACCACGTTATATTTGGTGTTGTGATTGTGCTTGTGTGTATTTGTTTTTGTAATATATATATATTCCACTGCGTATAACATATTTTGTAGCAAGCACGATCAAATTCCATCAAGCAACGCCGAATCGCTATTCACCCCCTCCCCCCTCTAGCGGGTGCACAGGTCCTAACAACACATAGAATGGGTGAGATGATAAGGACAATTGAATTGAAAATATTTTGGAAATGCTTTCAAAATCTATAAATAAATATTTTCTTAAAACTATTTTTTTTATATTCATTGATTTTCATGATTGTTGTGTGTAGTTATACTTAATTTTTGAAAAAAAATATATTTGCTTAAAATGATGATTGGTTGGCCAATACTAAACTTCGAGATCATTAGGTCAACTTTAAACTTTTAGACCCTCTAGACACTTAGGTAAGTCTTCATTGTGGTTAACAAGGATGTCCTAAAAGTGTGTTAGATTAAGGGGGAGGTCCTGATTAAATAATCATTATTTATTAGGAGCCTTTAAAATATATTTGAAAAATCATGATTTGAAAAATGGTGCATTAAAAAAAACTTTCAAAATTTTAAAGATACTCTTTATTAGTTCAAAATCTTTGAAAATTCGAATTGGAAATCATTATCCTTTAAAAATTCTTTTTATTCTTGCAACTTTTGAAAATTAAGTAGCTTTCGAAAAGGATTTTGGGACCATATTTGATAAACCTTAAAAAAACATTTGTATCAAAATTAGAATTTTCTTGGTAAAAATTTCTCAAACTATCTTTATGAACATTGTTGCAACTATTGAAAATTAAAACCTAGGTTAAACATTGTTGGTGCAAAATCTAAGAAAAACCTAGGGTAAAATTCTTTTTGATGTATGCCAAAAGGTGAGAGGAGAACTTAAGTTAGAAATATTTAGAACCTCTTAGATTGGCATAAGACCCTTAGGACCTGAGTCTAATTTAAAAATACTGAAAAACATTAAAAAGGAAAAGATTATTGGTGAAATCAACCTCTAAGATTTCGATGTTTGACAATATACTTTTGTCTGGTCAAGTATTAACCAAAAGTCATTCCAAATAGGACCAAAATATTTGAATATGAGTTAAGAGTGAAAGTCCTAGTAGGTCAGTGGGATCGGACTAGACAAGTGGAAGTCCTAGTAGTTCTGCAAGATCGGACTAGGCAAGTAAAAAATATTAGTAGGTCTATGGAATTAGATTAGGTAAGGAAGTCTTACCAGGATCGAGGACACCAGGTGAAGGATTCGTGATGGGTTAGCGTGGGTTGGACATTAGAAAGAAGTCATGGGGGTTAATGATCGCAGGCTAAGAAGGGATCTGACAAAGGGTTTTGAGGGAATGCCAAAGTCTAGGTCAGACAGTCAGAAGATTGCCATTACTACTCTTTGTATGTTGTACTAACTCTGTGATGAAGGTACTATACAAGAGACTAGACTAGGTCTAGATGCCTGGAACCTCATATAGTACAGTTTATATTAGATAGTTGAAAGACTATTTGTTGCCGGTACTGTCCAGGCGACTGGATTGTTGAGACCTTGATTACACTAGAGGGAGGTGAGTAGCATTTGAACTCTAACTCTCTATTTGATTGTGTTCTCTCGATTGTGTCTACAAAAATTTTATGGCAACGGAAATAAGATATAAACAAAACAACACAATCACAACTCACGGTTTTGACGTGGTTCAAAAATCCGCTCCTACTCCACGACAATTCTTAAGGCAGATTATGTTGGAGATTCTAGGATCACGCACAGTGGAATAAAGTGAATAAAATAATTTTTATTACTTCCCAAACATCCCCTGGGGGCCAGAAAAACTTGCTTTAGCATAATCACATGAAAACACACAAAAGGAGAAGGAGAAGTTATACCTTCAAGATTCTTTTGAATCCGTCGAAATAACAAGAAAGACCAACGGACCTTGCCTCTATCAGTATCCATGCCGGAATCACCTGAGACAACTCCTAGAGCAGCAAGCCTTTATCTCCGATTGGTGCTAGCCAACCAGCGGAGACAAGAGTGTTGGAATGTATACTGAAAGCCTAGCTCTTTTTGTATGAACATTTTTATTTTGAAATAAGAATCACATGATCATTGTTTGCACTTTATATATTTATTATATGTGTGCATATTATCTAATATTTTACATTGTAGATAACATGGTGCTTGGTGTGGCACAGAAGATCATGTTATCAGTCCCTTGTAGAATATAAGTAGAGGCTCACAACCAAGATGGTTTTGGACAAACCATTGGTATGGTTGTAGTGTAGCTTGGTATTGTATTGTCTTGAACATAGAGTTACACTAGTACACTTAGGTGTATTGAGCAGGACCGACATAGAGGTGATTCAATTTATTGCTGACTACATAATTGAATCGGACCTCGGATATTATGTTGTACATGCTCTTAATCCCGATATAATAACGGGCACATGTACTTAGTATTTATTTCTGTGTTGTAACAGAGGGTGAGATTTAGATGGATTAAATCAATATGCCCGGTAAGTTGGGAAATGATATTATTTACATGGTGTGCCGTTGATTATAGGAGGAAACCGTGTCCTATATATTAGGTTGATGATGTCCCCTTGAGGAGCTCATAAGGTTCATCATGTAAACCCATCTAGTTGACTTAGTCAACATGATGATAAGGTTGAGTGGTACTACTCGAGGAGTTAGATCTTAATTAATTGATGGTCAGTAAATCAATTAATTGATGGACATTCGATATCTTAAACACGGGGAAATGAATGTACAAATTATACATGGAGCCCATATTAATTTATGGGGGTTTGTGAGGTAGTTCAATGATGATCCTCTAGTGGAATGGAACATCATTGATGGATCAAGTTTGTGTTGTTCCGATCCATCGGGTGGCCAAGATCCAACTCCTCCTTATGGTCCCTATCATAGCCTAATATAATCCTCATGAAGTCTAGATCCAAGGATGTAAAACAAAACCCTAGAACCAACGGTTGGGATTAAATCCCTAGATCCGATGGTTGGGATGAAACCCTAGAACCAACAGTTGGGATTAAATCCCTAGATCCGATGGTTGGGATGAAACCCTAGATCCGACAGTTGGGATGAAACCCTAGATCCGACGGTTGGGATGAAATCCTAGATCCGACGGTTGGGATGAAACCCTAGATCCGACGGTTGGGATAAAACCCTAGATCCGACGGTGGAGATTAAATCCCTAGATCCGACGGTGGAGATTAAAGGAGGCTTAAGCCCAATTCTATAAATAGAGGGCTTAGGTTGGGCGGCAAGAGATGGTTCATTTGGATTAGGGTTTTGCCTCTCAAGTGTTTTAGGCGGCTAGGGTTTTGGTGTGGTTTGGGCGGCAACAAGGAAGGTGATTAGGGTTTCTTCCTTTTCTCCTTGGTAGTCGGCACTCACTCCTTCCTTCTCCTAGCTTTGGTCGGCCTTCTTCCTCCTCCTTTGCTCCTTGGTGGCCAGCGGTTCTCCATCTTCTTGGTGGTCGGCGCTTCTCCAACCTCTAGGTGGCCGGCGGCAACATTGTCACAAGTGGCCGGCGCTCATCCATTCATTCCTTGGCCGACGGTTACATCGAGCTCCTTTGCTTGGTGGCCGGTTCTAGAAAGGAGAAGTTTTGTTTGGTTCTTCTCTTTGTTCGCAGCAAACAAGGAAGGGAAGAACGCGATCTAGAAGGCTTCTACTCGTGGAGGATCTTCGCCCACACGTCGTCCACGAGGAGGATAGGACATACGGTAGAAGATCGTGAGGTATAAAAGTTTTACAACTTTATTTTCTGATCTTAGCATGTTCTTTTATGTGTTGATTATACAAGTGTGCATTTGTATATATTTTGTATAATCATGGACCCCGAAGACAAGCACAAAAACCGGCGATCCGCCCGTCGTCTCTTCCGCGGCAAACCAACTAGAAGAGTTGTGTTGCTTGAACAACTAGTTTGTTCAAGCGATCACTCAAGTTGTTAGCACGACGACAAATTGGTTGTGCTAAGGAAACTCATCCCATCCGGATTAGTTCTTTCATTAGTGAAAATTTTAATCCGGGGACATGGGAGCCAATGAGCCTCCGAAGCAACTCCCTTCAAGTAGTATCAGAGCCACAGTTTCCGGTTTTGTATGTTTTGGATTCAGTTACTTTCATGCACATATCATATATTGAGTATGCCGGATAATAGTAGGATGTGCGTAGGCTAACTTTTTGGTTGCAGGCATAAGATCCGACTATTATGGCTATTTGGTTGTATGTGATTGTTTTGTGTGTGATTGTATGTATATTATTTGAATCCTCGGGGTTGACGAGGCTAGATTAGTATTTAATTTTTGTAATTAAATACATATTTTTTAGCCACTCATTTTAGTTTACTTTCGATCTAGATTATTTGTACACTCCTTCGTGGAGTATAGGATCGATGGATGTAAATTAAAATGATATATCTCGACTCGGATCTCTTTGGTGACTTGCGCACGGGAAAAGATGGAGCGGACGAGGTGGCAACACGACGGGATGCGTATTGGAGAACAATGTCATAATAGTTGGAAAAATTCTGTTTTTTTCTCATATTTATTGCTTATTTGTTTTATATGCATGTTGTGTATGCTTTAAAATTCCTCAGTTTCAATTTACTAAGTGGGAGAGGGATATTATAATTAATTCCCGCGACCTCCATTACAATTTGACATGTGATGCAACAAACTTGTGTGTCGGCTCTGAGTGCCTTCCTCCCTGCGGACGGGTTTGTTTGCGGATCACTAGGTCAAATAATGGTTATAGGAAATTATCTAGGAGCATGTGTACTTCCACAGCGGTAAGGCACATAATCCGAAATAATTCCCTTAGTATCGTGTAATGGTGCACACTTAGATGCAAATAAAAGTATCCTCCCCATCGGAGTCACTGCTTTTATTTGTAGGGCAAAAGAGGAACCAACTATTAATTTTATTTGTCAAAAAGTAAGGTTGACAAGATAATAAAATTAATGGGTAAAATCTCCTCTTACAAATGTAGAATTCGTATACATCCACACAGCGTGGCACGCGATATTCTCGGTGATTTGAGGTATTGGTTGATTTCGGAATTTTATTATTTTGAGGAATCAATAATATTTGAAATCTAATATTTTGATCATTGTGATTTTTAGGATTTTCAAATGGCTTTCAACCCACTTGCTGTGATATTAAAAGAAAATAAACTTACTGGACCAAACTATATTGATTGGAAAAGAAATCTAGATATTATCTTAACTACGGAGGAGTACAAATTTGTACTCTTCGAGGTCTATCCTCCTAAGACCACCGATGACTCTGATGAAAAGGAGAAAGAAAGTTATAAGAAATGGATCAAGGCAGATGAGATGGCGCGGTGTTACATTTTGGCATCTATGTCCAATGTGCTGCAACATCAGCATCAGGCCATGGCCACGGCTTATGACATGATGTTCAATCTCAAGGAACTTTTCGGACATCAGAGTAGGGCGGCTAGACAGGAGGCGATGAGAAACTTGATGACGACCACCATGATCGAGGGAACACCCGTTAGGGATCATGTTCTCAAGATGATGGCTCATCTTAATGAGATGGAAGTCCTCGGAGCTGAGATCGATGGGGAAACCCAGGTCGATATCATTCTCCAGTCTCGCTAGGAGTTTTGAGCAGCTACCAACTACAACATGAACAAGAGGTTGTATTCGCGAGCTTCGTGTAACTCCAGCGCAGGGGCTTTTTTGTCAAAGTGCTCAAGCCATGGTCGCTCAGAAGGTTTCTTCCTCTAAATCGAAAGGTAAGTAGAAGAAGAAGCAAGGTGGAGCGAAGAAAGTGGCAATGGGACCTCAGGCAGGAGTGAAGAAGCCGAAAGGCAAGTGCTTCACTTGCAAGCAGACTGGACATTGGAAGGCGGACTGTCCTCGCCAAAAGAACAAAGGTATATCTTCTTGTTTAGTTGTTGAAACATGTTTAGCGGTGTTATCTACCAGTGCCTAGTGTGTAGATACAGGAGCCACTGATCATGTCTGCAATACTTTGCAGGGGTTCCAGGAAACCCGACGACTAGCTGAGGGAGAGATTACCGTCTTCATGGGCAATGCTTCAAAGGTATGGCTATTGCAAAGGGGAGACGTTTATTTATCTTTTGATAGGAATAAAGTTTTGGTTTTGAGAAATTGTCTTTATGTACCTACTTTTAGAAAGAATTTAATTTCAGTTTCTAAATTGTTTATGGATGGATATTCTGTTTCTTTTAATGACAAAGTGGTTATAAAAAGAAATAGGGAGATTATCTGTTCTGGTACATTGGTTGGCAATTTATATACTCTTGAACCGAAAACTCCCACGATGCATATAGAAATCAATAACTCATCTTCTAAGTCTTATAAGAGAAAAGAACCTTCGCAAATGAACCAAACATATCTTTGGCATCTAAGGCTTGGTCATATTAACCTAAGCAGAATTCAAAGGTTGATAGCTGATGGACCTTTGGGTTTATTAGTGGTGGAGGATCTCCCAACCTGCGAATCTTGCTTGGAAGGTAAAATGACCAAGAGGCCTTTCAAGGCCAAGGGGTATAGAGCCAAAGATGTGTTAGAATTGGTTCATTCTGATTTGTGTGGTCCTATGTCTATCCAGGCAAGAGGTGGTTTTGAATATTTCGTCTCTTTTATAGACGATTATTCAAGATATGGGTACATTTACTTGATGCGCCGCAAGTCTGAATGCTTTGACAGGTTCAAAGAATTCAAGGCTGATATGGAGAACTGTCAAGGTAAGAGTATCAAGACCCTACGATCTGATCGTGGTGGTGAGTACCTCTTGGGAGAGTTTAGGAATTACTTATCAGAGACTGGGATTCAATCCCAATTGTCTGCACCTGGCACACCCCAGCAGAATGGTGTAGCGGAGCGAAGGAATAGGACTCTTATGGAGATGGTCAGATCGATGATGAGTTATTCTGAGTTACCTGTTTCATTCTGGGGGTATGCGCTGGATACGACAATGTATACTCTGAACTTGGTTCCATCTAAATCAGTACCTTCTACCCCTGTAGATTTGTGGATTGGGCGAAAGCCTAGTCCGAGACATATTCGGATATGGGGGAGTCCAGCACATGTGCTGAAGGCTGATGCTGGTAAGTTGGAACCTCGTACAGAAGTGTGCATGTTTGTTGGCTACCCTAAGGGAATGAAAGGTGGTTTGTTTTATAATTCTAGAGATCAGAGGGTGATCGTTAGCATGAACGCCAGATTTCTAAAGGAGGATTATGTAATGAACCACAAGCCCAAGAGTAAGATTGTTCTTGAGGAGTTGACAGGGGAAGTCCCGACTTCAGTACCACCGGTACAAGAGGAGATACCACAATTCACTGCACCGCGTGTCACAGAGCATACACAGGAGGCACCTCGTCATAGTGGGAGGGTTGTTAGACAACCCGAGAGATTCATGTTTTTGGGAGAGTCTTCGGACTTAGTCCCTGGTGAACATGAACCTGATCCCTGGACATATGACGAGGCACTCCAAGATAGAGATGCGGTATCTTGGCAAAGAGCGATGGATTCAGAGATAGAATCTATGGATTCTAATCAGGTCTGGGAGCTAGTAGAACCACCCGATGGTGTAAAAGCCATTGGATGCAAGTGGATCTACAAGAGAAAGAGAGGAGTAGATGGGAAGGTTGAGACCTTCAAAGCTAGGCTTGTTGCGAAAGGGTATACTCAGAAAAAGGGTATCGATTATGAGGAGACCTTTTCGCCGGTAGCTATGCTTAAGTCTATCTAGATTCTCTTATCTATAGCTGCTCATATGGATTATGAGATTTGGCAGATGGATGTCAAGACAGCTTTCCTTAACGAAAGTCTTGAGGAGAACATCTATATGCGGCAACCAGAGGGATTCATTGCTAAAGGCAAAGAGCATCTTGTATGTAAGCTTAATTGGTCCATTTATGGATTGAAGCAAGCTTCTAGATCTTGGAACATCCGCTTTGATGAGGTAATCCAGTCATATGGATTTATTCAAAGTCCGGATGACCCTTGTGTATACAAGAGATGTGACGGAAACGTAGTGGTGTTTCTTGTACTATACGTAGATGACATTTTGTTAGTTGGCAACAATATCAAAGTGTTATCAGACGTAAGGGTATGGTTGTCCAAACAGTTTGACATGAAGGACTTGGGAGAAGTGGAACACATCCTTGGGATCAAAGTTATAAGGGATCGCAAGAAAAGGATGTTGTGCTTATCTCAAGCCTCAACCATTGACACTATCCTTGCTCGTTTTAGCATGCAGAACTCCAAGAAAGGTTTTCTACCTTTTAGGCATGGAGTTCCTTTATCTAACGAGATGTGTCCCAAAACATCAAAGGAGATAGAGGACATGAAGGCGGTTCCTTATGCTTCGGCAGTAGGAAGCCTCATGTATGTTATGCTTTGTACGAGACCAGATATCTGCTTTGTCGTGGGCATGGTTAGCAGATATCAAAGTAATCCTGGACAGGGACATTGGACTGCGGTAAAGCATATATTGAAGTACCTGAGAAGGACTAGGGATTATATGCTGGTTTACCGGGCAGATCAATTAGTCCCTGTGAGTTACACGGATTCGGATTTCCAATCAGATAGGGACAAGAGTAAGTCTACCTCGGGGTTTGTGTTTACTTTTGAAGGTGGAGCCATAGTATGGAGGAGTGTCAAGCAGAAATGCGTGGCGGACTCTACCATGGAAGCTGAGTATGTGGCAGCCTCTGAGGCAGCCAAGGAAGCAGTATGACTCAGGAACTTCTTGATGGACTTGGATGTGATTCCTGGTTTGCCCAGAACTATCACAAATTATTGTGATAACAGTGGTGCAGTTGCAAACTCGAAGGAACCACGAGCCCACAAGGCGAGTAAACACATAGAGCGCAAGTACCACCTTATACGAGAGATCGTAAAGCGAGGAGAAGTTGCTGTCGCCAATATTGCATAAGAGGATAACTTGGCGGATCCATTCACTAAGGCCCTTCCAGGGAAAGCGTTTGATAGGCATGTTGAGGACATGGGGATCAGATGTATGACAGTGTGATAACAGCATAGTCTTTTAGTATAAGTTGGAGATTGTTGGAATGTATACTGAAAGCCTAGCTCTTTTTGTATGAAAATTTTTATTTTGAAAAAAGAATCACATGATCATTGTTTGCACTTTATATATTTATTATATGTGTGCATATTGTCTAATATTTTACATTGTAGATAACATGATGCTTGGTGTGGCACAGAAGATCATGTTATCAGTCCCTTATAGAATATAAGTAGAGGCTCACAACCAAGATGGTTTTGGACAAACCATTGGTATGGTTGTAGTGTAGCTTGGTATTGTTTTGTCTTGAACATAGAGTTACACTAGTACACTTAGGTGTATTGAGCAGGACCGACATAGAGGTGATTCAATTTATTGCTGACTACATAATTGAATCAGACCTCGGATATTATGTTATACATGCTCTTAATCCTGATATAATAACGGGCACATGTACTTAGTATTTATTTCTTTGATTTACCAGAGGGTGAGATTTAGATGGATTAAATCAATATGCCCGGTAAGTTGGGAAATGATATTATTTACATGGTGTGCCGTTGATTATACGAGGAAACTGTTGGATCGAGCGGATCGCTAGAGGGGGGGGTGAATAGCGATAGAAATTTTTCGTTCAAAATCATTCGTTAAAATGCGAGTAGACATAGCGGAAGATAAAAAAAAACAAGCGAGACAATAGACACAAGGGTTTTACTTGGTTCGTAGTCGAAGGCTACTATTCCAAGGCCCTAGTGGTCCTTGACCACGTACGGAGGGCAAACTACTAAAGAACTCCTCGTTGGAGGTAGGAGTTAGACAGATACACAAAATGACAAAAGCTCGAGGTAGAGGGACACTCCCCCTCTCCTCGTTATAATGAAAGCTTTACTAAAAAATAAACCGAAATACAATTTAAACTAATGACGACTTCAAAGGTTGAGGTTGAAGCTCTAGTCGCCGCCTCGGCAGCTCCAGAGGGATGTCGGAGAGTCGAGCGATCAAGCACTTGGAAGCCTTTTAAATTGATGAAAACCCTAAGACAAGCTCCTCCTTTATAGCCTTTGAGCCCTCATCGAATGGGTCTTCAACCAATCACAAATGGACACAAAACCTCCTTGAAATGGGGTGATAAGCCTTGACTGGTCGATCATTGACCATCACCGACCGATGGCCATCATCACGATCGATGGTAGCATCACCGAAGGCCGAGAGATGCTGATCGATGAAGGGCAATGAGTCCTGTCGCCGGCAATGACCGATGCTAGCTGCAAGGCAATGTTAGCTCAAAGAAAACATTATTTCGACGACCTTCGACCGTCCGATCTCGACCTAGACCATCGATGGGATGTCTTTGGTCGGATCTACGCTTAAGACCATCCCTGTAAGGAGGATACGACCTCACTTACGCTCGCACACACGAGCTTACCTCGATACTTACCATGTCGCTTTTGCTTTCGACCTTCCACTCGATTCCTTCGGCTCCCTCCGAAGTCACTCAAGTGTCGCCCGACCACCTGGCTTCCTCCGGGTGTCGCTAGCCTTCAGCTCCAGCTTTAGTAATCTTCTGCACACTCGATTCAGCTCGTGAGATAACGACATAAGTTTAACTTTGTATCGTTTGCTATAATCAAAACTCAGGTTCGACTTAGGTGCCTACTGCACCAACAATCTCCCCCTTTTTGATTTATGGCAAACCCACATACAAAGTTAAGTAAATAGTAAGCATGAAGAATAATGTGTATTAGAAACAAACAACAACAAAAAAATAAAGAAGATTAAGTTGGAGTAGTAAGGATTTTCTTCAAGCATTTCCCCTTGAGGAAACCTCCCCCTTGACCGAGGGTGAGTCTTGAGGAAAGACCTTAATCCTCCCCCTTTGAGGGTTTCTTAACATTACTTAAAGTTGGCCTTAGTAAAACGTTTAAGTTAAGAGTTCTTCTTAACTTGGCCCTTTCTCCCCTTTAAGTAAAACATTAAAAATGAGTAAAACGTTGATGGCACAAATAAGTTTAAGTTAAGAATTATCTTAACTTGGTCTTAATAAGTTTTCAAAACTTAAAGTTAACTTTTGGTTTAAATATAAAGTAAGAGTTAAGTTATAAAAAAAATTTTGACCCCTTAACTTTGGCCTTTTTCTCCCCCTTTTGCCATATATCGAAAAGAGTGAGGGTGTGTGTGGAAAACAAAAATAAGTGTTAAATATAAAGTCCAAGCATGTTCCACATTATTTTGAAAATAATATACTGAAAATAAGTTCATCTATAAAATGTTCGACTCATATTTGGCTTGATTGATATGAAAGATCAACCAGTCCTGGTTAGAGTCGGTTAGTATGTATGATTATACTCCGTAGTTCATAGCGATGCACTAGCTCTACATCTGGAACCAGGAGTAAGGTCCTAGCATCTCACGCCCATCTACGTGGCTAAGTACACAAACACATTAGTCCTATGTGTTGTGAGATGTATTGGCTCCTTAAATCTATAGGTGCATGATATCTAAGGTATGTCCTATGCTAGTTCCATAAAAAATGAAAATTAAGAAATAGTAGTAAGAAAATATAATTTGCAAGTTCCTATTCTACTACGCACATGCCCAATTTTTGTCTTAATAGACTAAATTCGGCTTCGGGTAGGGGTTTAGTAAATAGGTCTGCTAAGTTAGACTTTGATTCGACGTATTCGAGTTGTATGGCTCCGTTGGCCACATGTTCTCGAATGAAATGGTGTTTGACCTTTATATGTTTGGTCCTAGAGTGACATATCAGATTCTTTGTAAGATTAATTGAACTAATGTTATCTACGTGAAGTTTAGTATTCGTAAAGTCTAACTTAAAGTCGCGAAGAGTGTGCTTCATCCAAAGAAGCTGCGTGACATACTCACCCATTGCAATGTATTCGGCTTCGGTGGTAGATAAAGCAACACAGTGTTGCTTCCTACTGCACCAACTCACTAGACTCGAGCCGAGAAGTTGACAACAACCACTCATACTCTTTCTATCGAGCTTACTACTGGCATAGTCCAAATCAGAGTAGTCGATTAGTTCGAACTCGGTAGATCTAGGGTACCAAATACCGACATTAAGTGTACCCTTTAGATATCTAAGTGTTGGTGCAGGGGCACTAGATAATCGAACCTGTGTTTTGATTATGGCAAAGACACAAAGTTAAGTCTACATTGTTATCTCACGAGCTAAATCAAGTGTGCAGAAAAGTGTTAAAGCTGGAGCTGAAGGCTAGCGACACCCAGAGGAAGCCGCGGTGGTCGGGCGACACTCGAGTGACTTTGGAGGGAGCCGAAGGAATCGAGTGGAAGGCCGGAAGCGAGAGCTACTATCGAGGTAAGCTCGTGTGAGTGAAAGATTGTAAGGTCGTGTCCTCTTTACGGGGATGACCGTAGGCGGCGATCCGACTAAGACTTCTTGTGGAAGGTCTAGGTCGAGATCGGACGGTTAGAAACCGTCGTATTTATCATTTTCCGAGCTAACCTCTTATTGCAGGGAAGTGGCTGTCGGGCAATCGCCGAAAATGGAGCAAGGGCCGATCGATGCCCATCACGATCGATGGGAGGCATCAGTCGACTGATGGCGACGATTCAGCTTTTGCGCTAGGTCAAAACGGATAATGTTTGACGCGGCCACTTCGCGATAAAATTTGGACAACTTCATGATCCGTTCCGAAATAAGAGGAGACAAATTCAGAGGCCAAAGTCTATAAAAGGAGGGGAGGATTCCATCTCCAAATTATATCAAGTTTATTCATCAAGTGCTCCTACAACGTCAACGCTCCAACATCATCATAACGCCGACGCGACGTCAAGTTTCGATCTTCTTCGTCGGCAGCAGAATCAAGTAATATTTTTGATATTGTATTCTTTGTTTTTCTTCATAACGAGGTGAGGTAGGCTTGTTGCCTCATCCTCGTATATTCGGTTTTGTGATCGTTGTCTCCTACCTCCAACGAGGAGGAGACGTTATAGTGCTTTGCCCTCCGTATGCGGTCTTGGACCGATAGGGCCTCGAGTAGCACTGGTTGTGGAACCAAGTAAAATAAACGTGTTCATTTATTTTCCGCTGTGCTTACTTTGCTTATCGAACGAACGAAAAAG
Organism: Wurfbainia villosa; assembly: GCA_025175895.1. Taxonomy (NCBI): domain Eukaryota; kingdom Viridiplantae; phylum Streptophyta; class Magnoliopsida; order Zingiberales; family Zingiberaceae; genus Wurfbainia; species Wurfbainia villosa. The sequence continues at coordinate 24,841,508 of CM046000.1, read as the reverse complement.
AAAAGATTTACGATCGTTATTCACCCCCCCCCCCTCCTCTAGCGACGCTTCTCGATCCAACAATTGGTATCAGAGCGGGGGTGCTAAGATTTGGTGAAACCACCAATCTAGCACGTTTTGGTTTTCTGTTCATATTTTTTGATTCATATTTTTTTTGGTCTTTTTCCTCCCGCACTACTAATCCAAGACGAAGTCTTGGTACGTTTCTTTTGGTTGTGTGCTTGCAAGTTTTCTCTCTTGGAGTAGCCGACGGTAAAACAGCTATAACGTTTCGCACAAGTGGACTCACATAATGATCTACCTACCAAATCGAAGCTCTCAGAAAGATCTACATTTCTTGATCTACATTTCTTACAAGGGTTTACCCTCATAACAAGCTGTTTCCAGCCCCAAAATCCAACGTTTAGTACCCTTTCGGGGACATCGAAGGTCGTAAGTTTCGAGTTTTTGTTAGTTTTTTTTATTCTCCTTATTTATTTCTGTTTATTTCCTATTATTTCCCACACTACTAATCCAAGACCAAGTCTTGGAATTCTCTTTGGTTTTTATTCGTGTTTTGCAAGATATTTAATGGCTCACATTGAGGGGTATAGCACCACCCGACCTCCGTTCTTTAACGGAAATGATTTCCGTTATTGGAAAGGTCAGATGGAGTGTTTTCTAAAAACACAAGTCGAGACTTGGATAATAATCTAAACCGGCTTTGCTCTACCCACCAATGATCAAGGAGAGGCCTTGGATTTCAACAAGTGGACAAATGCAACCAAGAGGCAAATCGAAGCCGATGCAAGAGCAACCCAAATATTGCAATGCGGCTTGTCCAAGGAGGAACTCAACCGCATCGGACCATTCATTAGCGCCAAAGACCTCTGGAACAAATTGATTGATTTACACGAAGGGACGGCCGATGCTAAGGTATGTAAAAGAGATTTACTTTTAAATAAACTGTACAATCTAAAGATGCAGGATCATGAGACCGCCACCCAACTACATGCGCGGATCCAAGATATCGTCAATGGTCTTCATTCGATCGGGCAAGCCATAGAGAACCGGGACCTTATAAGGTACGCTTTAAATGCTTTCCCTAGAACTACCTTGTGGGCATCCATGGTCGATGTCTACAAGGTCTCTATGGACCTTTCGAAGCTTAGGTTAGACGAATTATTTTCTGAGTTTGAACTTCATGAGAAAACTAATGTGGTCCGGGCCGAGAGAGGTATTGCTCTACTTGCAGGACAAAGAAGGAAGCCACCTACTAAGCAAGTAGATGAACTCGAACCCGAAGATGAATCCGAATCCGAAGAGGAGGCCATAATAGTCAACATTGTGCGGAGAATAGTTCGACAAGAAAGGAGGAAATTGAAGAATGAGAACCAAAAGAAAAAGTGAGCAAGGAAAGCCTTCCATGCAACTTGGAACAACAGAGAAGACATAGCTTTCATGGCGAAATCAATTGAGTCAGACACGGAGATCGAACCTGAACTTGAGTTAGAACCTGAGGATGACTCGGACTACGAAGCTACCTTCAAGTCAAGCCACGGATACGCATCCGGTTCAAAAGATACCCTTAAAGTGAGTCGAACTTTATTTAATACTTTACATAATACTGTTAGGTTTTTGTCTAGGAAATTAGTTAAGTCCGAGTCCAAGGTCGAGACCCTGGTTGAGGAGGTCAAACTCCTCAAACACAAGGTCTCCCTAACCTCTTCGACTAGTCAAGTTCGAGAAGAGGACCCAACTCGAGCTGAAAAGCTCGAAGTTGAGAACTCTCTCTTGAAAAGTCAAGTTGAAGATCTTAGGAACACGTTGGAAAGGTTCACTTCGGGATCCAAAGGACTTGACCTCCTACTTGGATCTCAAAGGGCCATGTACAACAAGGCTGGACTAGGGTTTAACTCAAACACGACTAATAGGTCATATATGTCGATTATAAGTCGACATAGGAAACATGTCCAAGCATGGGTCCCTAAGAACTTTTTGATTTCAACTCTAGGATCCAACCTCGGGTTCCCAAGGACCAAATCCACTATGTGGATAGACCGAACCGATTCAACGGTCTAGGGGGAGCCAGTACAAAACATGTTTGTGCTTTAACTTAGAAATTGCATGCTTTAACTTAGAAAGTTTGTGCTTTAAAACGTGTGAGCTCACTTAGAACACGTACATAACCAACTAAAATCCTATGAAAAGATTGAGCCTCGGGGAGCCTCTTTTAAAAAAAAATAACCAGTTAGACTAGAAAATAGTCTTAGGTGAGTCAAGTCATCATTTTCTTGAAAATAGCTTTGTCTAAGGAAGTGGTCGATGATCCGATAAAAGAAGGCCTCGTGCTCTCGCCATGACTGAAGCCATGATCTTGAAAACGTAAACTTGACAAGCCTAGGGTCAAATCCAAATCTAACATAAAATTACTTGAACCTAAATGCACTTAATCAACTTAATTGGAAGTCATCTCACAAAAACACATAAGTATAACATGCTTGATCATATAGACACAGGTGAGATGTTAAGGATAATTGAAATATAACCTCTTCAAAATACTACTTATTTTCTCAACTATTGTATTTAACAACTCTTAGACCAAAGTTTAGCGCCCCCTACATCTCTTATACTTCATATATTTGACTAAGGGGGAGAGCAAACTAACCTTAAGGGTTATATTATAAACATTTAGATTATTGGTGCAGAGGGACACACCTCGAACCAATCTATCTAATTACTGCTAGACGCATGCTTGGACTTATAGTTGATTTATCTTGATGCATGCAGATACCATATTGTTTTTAAGCCCCTATTTTATATACCAAACTTCAATTTTATATAAAAACCCCAACATTTGTTTAGATTTATGGCAAAAGGGGGAGAAGAGCGAAAGTTAAGGGGGAGTAACACAAAATTTAATTTATTTAATTTTGAATTATTCAAAACTCACCTAGGGTTAAGGGGGAGTTTTGGAAAATGACATTCATCATTTACTATACTTGTTTTATGCTTTAATTTTCCTTAACTTTGTGTTGGTTTTCCATAGATCAAAAAGGGGGAGATTGTTGGTGCAGGGGCACTAGATAATCGAACCTGTGTTTTGATTATGGCAAAGACACAAAGTTAAGTCTACATTGTTATCTCACGAGCTAAATCAAGTGTGCAGAAAAGTGTTAAAGCTGGAGCTGAAGGCTAGCGACACCCAGAGGAAGCCGCGGTGGTCGGGCGACACCCGAGTGACTTCGGAGGGAGCCAAAGGAATCGAGTGGAAGGCCGGAAGCGAGAGCTACTATCGAGGTAAGCTCGTGTGAGTGAGAGATTGTAAGTTCGTGTCCTCTTTACGGGGATGACCGTAGGCGGCGATCCGACTAAGACTTCCTGTGGAAGGTCTAGGTCGAGATCGGACGGTTAGAAACCGTCGTATTTATCATTTTCCGAGCTAACCTCTTATTGCAGGGAAGTGGTTGTCGGCAATGATCACCGGAAAATGGAGCGCGATCGATGCCCATCACGACCGATCGAGGGAGGCATCACGATCGATGGCGATTTGACCTTTTTTATGCTAGGTCAAAACGGATAACGTTTGACGCGGCCACTTCGCGATAAAATTTGGACAACTTCATGATCCGTTCCGAAATAAGAGGAGACAAATTCATAGGCCAAAGTCTATAAAAGGAGGGGAGGATTCCATCTCCAAATTATATCAAGTTTATTCATCAAGTGCTCCTACAACGCCAACGCTCCAACATCATCATAACGCCGACGCGACGTCAAGTTTCGATCTTCTTCGTCGGCAGCAGAATCAAGTAATATTTTTGATATTGTATTCTTTGTTTTTCTTCATAACGAGGTGAGGTAGGCTTGTTGCCTCATCCTCGTATATTCGGTTTTGTGATCATTGTCTCCTACCTCCAACGAGGAGGAGACGTTATAGTGCTTTGCCCTCCGTACGCGGTCTAGGACCGATAGGGCCTTGGAGTAGCAACCGCTAGGTTGTGAACCAAGTAAAATAAACATGTTCATTTATTTTCCGCTGTGCTTACTTTGCGTATCGAACGAACGAAAAAGAAAAGATTTACGATCGCTATTCACCCCCCCCCCTCTAGCGAAGCTTCTCGATCCAACACTAAGGATACGTTTAACTAGAGTTAGGTGAGACTCCTTGGCACAGGTTTGGAACCTTGCGCACATACTTACTGCAAATAGGATATCAGGTCGGCTTGCAGTTAAGTAAAGGAGACTCCCTATTATGCTCCTATAGTATTTTAAATCAATTGAGTTTTCGATTAAATCTTCTTCTATATTGACATTAGTTGCCATTGGGGTATTAATAATTTTAGCATCTTGCATTCCAAACCGTTTAATTAATTCCCTAGTATATTTGCGTTGATGTAGGTATATTCCATATTTAGTTTGTTTAATTTGTAGACCTAAAAAGAAGCTTAACTCACCTACTAAATTCATTTCAAATTCACTTTCCATAAGTGAAATGAACTCATTTAGTAGGATTGAGTTGGTGGTTCCGAAAATAATATCATCTACGTAGATTTGGGCTATGAATATGTCTTTATCTAAGGTTTTTACGAAAAGAGTTGGGTCAACTACACCTTGGTTAAAGCCTTTGGACTTAAGATAAATCGAAAGTCTCTCGTACCAAGCTCGCGGAGCTTGTTTAAGTCCATAAAGAGCTTTCTTTAACCTAAGGACATGATCGGGTGTGTCTAAACTTTCAAAACCGGGGGGTTGACTAACGTAAACTTCTTCTTTAATGTATCCATTTAAGAATGTAGATTTCACATCCATTTGAAACAATTTAAATCCTCGATTTGCTGTATATGCTAATAGCATTTGAATGGACTCTAATCTAGCTACTGGGGCATAGGTCTCGTCGTAATCTAAACCTTCGACTTGACTAAACCCTTTAGCAACTAGTCTAGCTTTATTTCTAACTACTTCACCTTTATCATCAATTTTATTTCTAAACACCCACCTTGTTCCAATGATTGTTTTATCTTTAGGTGGTGGTACTAATTCCCATACTTCGTTCCTAGTGAATTGAGCCAACTCTTCTTGCATTGCAATAATCCAATCGGGATCAAGAAGAGCTTGGTCAATAGTTTTGGGTTCAATTTTAGAAATCAAAGATATTTGACTAAGGTTTCTGTATGAGGCTCTAGTTCGAACTCCTAGACTTGGATCACCTATCACTTGGTCGATAGGATGATTTGTTTGGGTCCTAGTTGGATTTGGGTTTGAGTCTACAACTTGATCCATAGGATGGCTTGTTTGAGTTCTAGTTTGGTTGGAGTCATCTATCACTTGGTCGATAGAGTGACTTGGTTGACTTAGGTTAGGATTAACACTAGACCTGATCTCCGAATCAGAGTTAGGTCTAGTATGAGTCAGCTCGCTAATTGGGGTTGCCGGGGGTTTTGTAGGTTCGTGTTCTTCATCAAAACCTACATTGATAGTCTCCTCGACCCTAAGGATGTCGTGGTTATATACTCTATAAGCTCTGCTTGTAGTCGAGTATCCTAGAAAGATTCCGGTCGTGGTTTTGGATGTAAATTTCCCTAGGTAATCCTTAGTGTTTAGGATATGTACCTTACATCCAAATAACCTAAAGTACTTGATGTTAGGTATTTTATCGTGATAAATCTCGTATGAGGTCTTAAGGTGCCTCTTTACCATAAGGATTCTATTTTGGACATAGCATGTCGTACTCATGGCTTCCGCCCAAAACCTATTGGGTAGGTTATACTCATTTAACATTGTCCTAGCGGCTTCTTGTAGGGTTCTATTTTTGCGTTCTACTAGGTCATTTTGTTGTGGAGTTCTAGGGCAAGAGAACTCGTGGTGGTATCCATTTAGGTTACAGAATTCTGTAAACCTATGGTTTTCGAATTCACCACCATGATCAGTCCTAAGTCTTTTGATTTTAATGCTTTGTTGATTTTATATTAACTTAAATAGATTGATTAATTGATCTAGGGTATCATTTTTGTGTTTGATGAACCTAACCTAAGTAAATCTAGAATAGTCATCAATTATGACTAAGCAGAATTTACTTCCGTTAAGTGACTTAGCTCCGTGTGAATCAAATAGATCCATGTGTAGGAGCTCAAGCACACTTTTGGTTCGTTCTTGACTAGTTAGTTGATGTTGTGTCCTAGATTGTTTACCTTGTTGACAAGCATTACATATTTTATTATCCAAGTTGTTGAGGTTAGGCAAACCTCTGACTAAATCACTCTGACTCATCTTGTAGATGAGTCTTGGGTGTGAGTGACTGAGTCGTCGGTGCCACAACCACGATTCCTCTTGCCGTGTCATAAGACACTTAGTTGAGGAGTTAGTTAAGTTGATAGTGTAAATGTTGTTATTTCTAGTCCCTTTAAGAATTATTTTAGAGGTTTCGTTTGTATTAATTACGCATTCATTTTCTAGAAATATGACCTTATAGTTATTATCACACAATTGGCTTACACTAAGTAAATTATATTGAAAATTTTCTACTAATAAAACATTTTGAATAACAAAATTTGAATTGAGCTCAATATCACCTGATCCGATGATTTTGAGCTTGTCGTTATTTCCGAAGGCTACTGATCCTTGTCGTTTGAATCGAAGCTTCGAAAACTTGAGTTGATCCCCGGTCATGTGTCGGGAGCAACCACTGTCCAACATCCATTAATCCTACACGCAAGGTAGTTGGATCGGATATTGGATTTATTAAAAATTGGTTGAAGATTATTAACCTAAATCATCTCACCCATGTCTATATGATCAAACATGTTAATCCTATATGTTCTTGTGAGATGACTTCCAATTTTTTAGTTGAATTAAGTTTAATGACTTAAACACTTGTCAACCTTACGTTAGATTCGGATTTGACCTTAGGCTCATCAAGTCACCTTTTCAAGATCATGGCTTCCAGGTCGTGGCGAGGCACAGAGGCCTTCTTTGATCGGAACAACGACCACTTCCTTAGACAAAGCCATTTTCAAGAAAATAGAGACTTGACTCACCTAAGACCACTTCCTGGTCTAACTAGTCTAGGATACGGCGAGGTAGCTTCAGCTAGTTTCTCTCGGTCAAGTGCACCGAACTAGATACGCCTTATCTAGCTCGAATACACAAGACTCCGCTTTCCTAGCGTACTATCATCTCGCCGCGTCCTAGTACTATGTTATCAAGTATTGACGAGTTATAGTCCTATCTAACCATTCTAAAAAGGAAAATCAAACTAAATAAAAACCTAAGCATGCAATTTCTAAGTTAAAACCCAAACAAATTTCGTACTAGCTCCCCCTGAACCGTTGAATCGATTCGGTCTCTCCACATAGTGGATTTGGTCCTTGGGAACCCAATACTGGTTTGATCCTAAGTTTGAAATCAAGGTGGTCTTAGGGACCCATGCTTGGACACGTTTTCTATGTCTACTTACGATTGACATATACGACATATTGGTCGTGTTTGAGCTAAACCCTAGCCCGGCCTTGTTGTACATGACCCTTTGCGATCCAAGTAGGAGGTCAAGTCCTTTGGATCCCAAAGTAAACCTTTCCAACGTATTCCTAAGATCTTCGACTTGACTCTTCAAGAGTGAGTTCTCAACTTCGAGTTTTTCAACTCGAGTTGAGTCCTTCTCTTGAACTCGACTAGTCGAAGAGGTTAGGGAGACCTCGTGTTTGAGGAGTTTAACTTTCTTAACCAGGGTCTCGACCTTGGACTCGGACTTAGCTAACTTTTTATTTAAAAACTTAATTGCACTATAAAGAGTAGTAATAAGAGACCGACTTACCTTGAGTGTATCTTTTGAACCGGATGCATATCCGTGGCTTGTCTTGAATAGTGTTTCGTAGACCGACTCATCTTCGGTTTGATTACAGTTCGGTTCGGTTCGACTCGTCTCGATTCCCTTTGGTAGCCATAAGGACTCGATCGTTGTCTTCTTCCTCGGAGGCTTCTTCCCAAGTAGCATTGAGTACCTTTTTATGTTTTGGTGCCTTGCTCTTCGTTGGGTCGAGTGACGGCTCATTTTCGGCCCTTGACTATCCTCCGAACTAGGTTGACTAGTTCGGCTTTCATTTCCGAGTCAACCTCCGAATCCAACTCATCCTCTTCTTCCTTCGGGGGTGACTTGCTTGCTGTTTTCTTCCTCGAACCTGCAAAAAGTGCTATACCCTTCTTGGGTTCCGAGTTAGATTGCTCATGAAGTTTGAAATCAGAAAAAAGTTCATCTAACCTAAGTTTAGAAAGATCCTTTGAGACCTTGTAGGCATCGACCATGGATGCCCACAAGGTAGTCCTCGGAAAAGAGTTTAGGACATACCTTATAAGGTCGCGGTTTTCGACCTTTTGCCCGATTGCGTGTAGGTTGTTGACTATGTCTTGGACACGGGCGTGGAGTTGCGTCGCGGACTCGTGTTCCTGCATTTTTAGGTTATATAGTTTATTGAATAGAAGATCACACTTACATACCTTGGCTTCATCGGTCCCTTCGTGTAGCTCCACTAGTTTTGTCCAAAGATCCTTTGCGCTTATGAAGGGGCCGACGCGATTTAGCTCCTCCTTGGATAGGCCGCATTGAAGGATTTGAGTTGCCTTAGCGTCGGCTTCGACTTGTCTTTTTGTCGCAATGGTCCATTGGTCATAATCCAAGGATTCACCCACTTCATTAGTTGTAAGTGTGAATCCCGTTTGGATTATGATCCACATCTCGATTTGGGTTTTAAGAAAGCATTCTATCCGACCCTTCCAATAACGGAAGTCATCTCCGTTGTAAAACGGAGGTCGGACGGTGCTAAAACCCTCGAGATGGGTCATTTGGAAGGAAAACCTTGCACAAAAAAATACAAAAAACACGAAAAAGGGTTCCAAGACTTCGCCTTGGATTAGTGGTGTGGGAAATAAAAAGAAACAAACGAGAAATAGAAAGTTAAGCAAAGAAATAAGAAACTAAATAAAAAGTAAGTACTCACAACCTTTGATGTCCCCGAAAGGCTACTAAACGTCGATTTTTGAGGATGAAAACATCTTGTTACAGGGGTAAACCCCTAGACCGTTGTGTAGATCTCTCAGAGAGCTTCGATTTGGTGGGTAGATCGTTTCGTGAGTCCCCTTGTAGCAAAAGTTATGCTCGTTTGATCGTGAGGTACTCCGAAGGCGATTAGTACTTGCAAAAAACACAACTAAAAACTATGTACCAAGACTTGGTCTTGGATTAGTAGTGTAGGAGAAATCTTAAAACAATAAATACGAAAATAAAATTGCTCGATTGGTGGTTGCACCGAATCTGAGCGCTCCCGGCTCTGATACCAATTGTTGGATCGAGCGGATCGCTAGAGGGGGGGTGAATAGCGATAGAAATTTTTCGTTCAAAATCGTTCGTTAAAATGCGAGTAGACACAGCGGAAGATAAAAACAAAATAAGCGAGACAATAAACACAAGGGTTTTACTTGGTTCGTAGCCGAAGGCTACTATTCCAAGGCCCTAGTGGTCCTTGACCACGTACGGAGGGCAAACTACTAAAGAACTCCTCGTTGGAGGTAGGAGTTAGACGGATACACAAAATGACAAAAGCTCGAGGTAGAGGGACACTCCCCCTCTCCTCGTTATAATGAAAGCTTTACTAAAAAATAAACTGAAATACAATTTAAACTTTCGTTACCGATGACTTCAAAGGTTGGAGGTTGAAGCTCTAGTCGTCATCTCGGCAGCGCTTCGTCGTAGGGATGTCGGAGAGTCGAAGCATATCGGAAGCACTTGGAAGCCTTTTTAATTGATGAAAACCCCTAAGACAAGCCCTCCTTTTATAGCCTTTGAGCCCCTCATCGAATGAGTCTTCAACCAATCACAAATGGACACAAAACCTCCTTGAAATGGGGTGATAAGCCTTGACTCCTCGAAGCTGATCATTGACCATCAGTCGACTGATGGCCATCATCAGTCGACTGATGGTAGCATCAGTCGAGTGCTGACAGTAGACAATCGACTGATGAAGGGCAGTCGAGTCCTCCAAGCTGGCAGTCGACTGATGCTAGCTGCAAGGCAAAGTTAGCTCAAAGAAAACATTATTTCGACGGCCTTCGACCGTCCGATCTCGACCTAGACCATCGATGGGATGCCTTTGGTCGGATCTACGCTTAAGACCATCCCCGTAAGGAGGATACGACCTCACTTACGCTCACACACACGAGCTTACCTCGATACTTACCATGTCGCTTTTGCTTCCGGCCTTCCACTCGATTCCTTCGGCTCCCTCCGAAGTCACTCGAGTGTCGCCCGACCACCCGGCTTCCTCCGGGTGTCGCTAGCCTTCAGCTCCAGCTTTAGCAATCTTCTGCACACTCGATTCAGCTCGTGAGATAACGACATAAGTTTAACTTTGTATCATTTGCTATAATCAAAACTCAGGTTCGACTTAGGTGCCTACTGCACCAACAGAAACCGTGTCCTATAAATTAGGTTGATGATGTCCCCTTGACGAGCTCATAAGGTTCATCATGTAAACCTAGCTGGTTGACTTAGTCAACATGATGATAAGGTTGATGTTAGGATCTTTGTAATGGCTAGAGGGGGGTGATTAGCCTTTCTTCGTTTCTACAAGCAAGTTAGCGGAAGCAATACAAATACGAATAAGAATACAAGTAAGAAAACGATGAAAGCAACGCTAACACTCGATGTACGTGGTTCGGAGATGACACTCCTACTCCACGACAATCCGTAAGGTGGATTAGTCCTAGCCAAGCTTCACTATATTCTCCTTTGGATGAACCAAGGTGGAGAAACCTTTCTTACAATGCTCTCCTCTTCTTTACAATGTTGGATGATTAAGAACTAGAGAAGAGGAGGTTTTGAATTGCTAAAACACTTGGGAAATCTTGGTGAGCACGAGGGTGTAGTTAGGAATGAGAGCACTAACTCCACCAAGCTCCCCAAGGCCCCTTTTTATAGAAGAGGGGTTGTTTTTCCCATTGGGCCTCGATCAGTCGACTGATGCTTACCATCGGTCATTGCGCGCCAATGACCACGAGAACCGAGATCTCCACGAGATTCGTGGCCTTAATTTCCAGCGGCCGGGTGATCGGTCGGTATCCCTCCATCGATCGTGATGAAACGATCGATCAGTGATCGCGAGCCACGATCGAGTGCGACTACATTACTGTGCTCATTTTTGCGTTGATCGATCATTGCCATTGTTGTCGGTCGGTGATTGCATCGATCGGCCAGCTCAAAGCGATCGGTGATGGTCAGGGTTTCACCCTAACTCAGTCGAGCACCTGACCAATCGACTGATACATCGTATCAGTCGACTGATACTCATTAAGTATGAGTATTTCATACTTGATTTTACACCCTAGACCTAGACTCAACCTTCTAGCTCCTCATTAAGCCTTGTGCCTCCAGGATCCCTCCGAGTCCGTGACTTGTTCATCCTTTGCGCTTTGCTTCCAAGAACTTCCTTTGATTTCGTCATGTCTTGGGCTGCCAAATGCTTGGACTTTACGCCGCCAAGACTACAAGCTTGGACTTATGCTGCCAAGATCTTACTTTGGACTTCCTCTGCCAAGGTTCACTTGGACTTTACGCTTCCAAGACTACAAACTTGGTCTTACGCTGCCAAGTCCATCCCTTGGACTTCCTTTGCCAAGATCATACTTGGTCTTCCTTTGCCAAGGTTCACTTGGACTTTACGCTGCAAATACTACAAGTTTGGTCTTATGCTGCCAAGTCCGTCCCTTGGACTTTCTTTGCCAAGATCATACTTGGACTTCTCTTTTACCAAGTCTTCATCCTTGGATTTTCCTGTCACTTACACATGTTCGTAATTAGATCACAAAACATTGCCTAACTTAGATGATTATCCAAACATCAAAACATATATAAATGCTTGGAGCATTGTTGCACCAACAATCTCCCCCTTTTTGATGTTTGACAATCATTTAAGTTAGGTCTTTAAAGATACACATAATCATATTTTCAATTCTAACTTAAACATTCCTTCTCCCCCTTTGACATTCATCAAAAAGAGAAGGATTCATAAACGAAAGAATTAACATTGTTGTATCTTGGACTAAGGTATAAGATTGATATTAAGCTCCCCCTTAATCCAAGATATGCCTCATAATGTGTAAATAATATTTGAAGCAAAGAATAACAAAAATTCAAAAATTAAGTCCTAACTTTGCACCAACAATGGAAGTTTGGGGATGAAAAAGATATAATTTATGAAACTCCCCCTAAAACATTGCATTAAACAGTCCTAAAACTTGTTTATACTCAATATTATCATGCTATAGTTTTAGGACATCAAGGATACACTAAATATCAGAAAATGGAGCTAATTATCAGAAAATACAGTGTATCAGTCGACTGGTTTCTGAACCAGTCGACTGCTACGTCTGAAATCGAAATTTCAGCCTTTTCATCCCAACTTCAGAAATGCGTTAGAAATTCTAAAAATCTCAAAAAATCACAAAATTTTCCATACACATTTCTGGAATCATAATTTATTAAGGAAAAATAGTTTGAAAAATATATGTTTTCCAGATTTCAAGATTGATACAAACTTGGAACCTAACAAAAGTTCTAAAGATTTTGCAAACTTTGTATCACTTTTGTGTTCCACTTGAAAACTGTTTTTCAAAATATGATGAATATAGTTTAAAATATATATGATTTGGAATTTCCAACCATTTTCTTAGAGCTATGTATTCATTACTTGAATACAAGCCTTCCCAATGATTGGTCCATAAGGTATTTATGTCTCTAGGTGTGTCATTGGCTCATAGTAATGCATCATAACAAGCATGATGAGCCAAGTACACCTTCCCTATCATCTCACATGTTTCTAAGTGTCTCAATACAAAAATCAAGGTTTCTTAAGGCTTTTGTGAGATGTATCAAGGTATAACACTAACATATAAATATAGGATCATGCATACCTAGAATTTTACTCTACAAAACACATACCAAGCTCTCTCCTTAATGATAAAAATTCAGTTTCAGGAAGAGCTTTGGTGAAGATATCGGCAAGGTTGGACTTAGATTCTACATAATTAAGTTCAATATCCCCTCTTGCCACATGATCTCTTATAAAGTGATATTTCACTTCAATGTGCTTGGTCCTAGAGTGATGTACTGGATTTTTGGTCAAGTTGATGGTACTCACATTGTCACAATAAACTTTAATGTTAGAGTAGTGTAGCTCATAGTCCACAAGAGTATGTCTCATCCAAAGTAGTTGAGCTACACAACCACCCATAGCCACATATTTGGCTTCGGTGGTTGATAAAGCAACACAATGTTGCTTCCTACTACTCCAACTAACTAGGGAGGACCCAAGAAATTGGCATCCACCACTAGTACTCTTCCTATCCAATTTGCACCCGACATAATCGGAATCGGTATAGCCAAGCAATTCAAACGACGTAGTCCTAGGATACCAAAGTCCTACATTTAGGGTGCCTTTAATATATCTTAAAATTCTCTTAACGGCTACTAAATGTGATTCTTTGGCACAAGATTGGTATCTTGCACACATACCTACCGCAAATAAGATATCAGGTCTACTAGCGGTTAGGTATAGTAGGCTACCAATCATACTCCTATAAAGTTTAAGATCAATTGATTTACCTTCATGATCACTATCTATTCTAGTGCTAGTGGCCATAGGAGTGGTTACAATTTTGGCATTTTCCAAACCAAATTTCTTGATCATTTCATTTGCATATTTGGTTTGATAAATGTGAATCCCTTCATTAGTTTGCTTGACTTGTAAACCTAGGAAAAAGGTAAGCTCTCCAACTAAACTCATTTCAAATTCATTTTCCATGTTTTTTATAAAATCTTGGAGAAGATCATCATTTGTTGACCCAAAAATAATGTCATCAACATATACTTGGGCTATGAATATATCCTTTAATGTTGACTTTATAAACAACGTTTGATCTACTTGGCCTCTTCTAAAATCCTTAGAAATTAAGAAGGATGACAATCTTTCATACCATGCCCGAGGAGCTTGTTTTAACCCATATAATGCTTTCCTAAGCTTACATACATGGTTTGGATAATCTATGTTCTCAAATCCAGGTGGTTGCTCTACATATACTTCCTCCTTAATATAACCATTTAAGAATGCCGATTTAACATCCATTTGGTAAAGTTTAAATCCCATATAGGAAGCATACCCTAAGAGAATTCTAATAGATTCTAACCTAGCAACCGGGGCATAAGTCTCATCATAGTCAAGCCCCTCAACTTGATTAAATCCCCTAGCAACCAACCTAGCCTTATTTCTAGTGATATTTCCTTGGTCATCTAGCTTATTCCTAAAGACCCATTTTGTAGTAATTATGGTGCTATCATTGGGTCTAGGTACTAATTCCCATACTTGACTTCTCTCAAATTGGGCCAATTCATCTTGCATTGCCAAAATCTAATCCGGATCATGTAATGCATCATTGATCGATTTGGGCTCAATTTGAGAAATAAGAGCTACTTGACTAGTAAGAGGTCTATGAAATGACCTAGTTCTTACTTATTGAGATAGATCTCCTACTACTTGGTCAAGTGGATGATCTTGATGAACTCTTAGGGTTCTAGAAGGGGTTTCAAATTGATCATTATTATCTTCTACCCTCCTTTCTCCTCTTCCTCCCCCTTGATCATTACCCCTTATGGTCAAATTTTGAAGTTTTTGGGTAATGCCTTGATTATTGTCATTAATATCCTTACCAATGGAGGACTTTCTAGGGTAGGTACTAGTGGTTTCATCAAATTTAACATTAGAAGATTCCTCAATTCCTTGGGTTCTCTTATTGTAGACTCTATACCCTCTACTTGTGGATGAGTATCCAACTAGGATTCCTTCATCCGCTTTGGATTCAAATTTTCCTAAATTATCTTTGGTATTTAAAATATAAACTTTTCATCCAAAGACTTTGAAATAGTGAATTGTGGGAATAATCCCATTCCATAATTCAAATGGTGTCTTTCCTAAAAACCTATGGATTTGAACCCTATTTTGGATATAGCAAGCGGTATTAACCGCTTCCGCCCACAAGTAGCTAGGTAGAGAATATACATTAAGCATAGTCCTAGCCGCCTCTTGTAGGGCACGATTTCTCCTTTCCACCACCCCATTTTTTTGGGGTGTTCTAGGACAAGAGAACTCATGCTTGTACCTTTTCTCTAAACAAAATTGTGAAAATTTAGAATTCTCAAATTCACCACCATGATCACTACGGATCCGGTTGATTTTGAGACTCTTTTCATTTTCAACCATTTTACTAAATCCTATGATTATTTCTGAGGTATCATCCTTATGTTTCATAAAGTAGACCCAAGTATACCTAGAAAAATCATCTACTATAACTAAACAATATTTGTTACCATTTAAAGAGGGAGTGCTATGGCAATCAAATAAGTCAAGATGCAATAATTATAACGGTAAAGAGGTATTAGTTAGGGTTTTACCTTTGTGTGATGCCTTTGTTTGTTTTCCTTCTTGTCATGCATCACACATTTTGTTCTTGACATATTTGATCTTTGGTAGCCCTTTGACCAACTCTAACTTGGCTACCTTGGCTACCTTGGCTATGTTTTTCATGTTGATGTGCCCCAATCTCCTATGTCATAGCCAACTTTCTTCTTCTTTTGCAACAAGACACTTAGTAGAAATGTTAGAAGCATATGAAAGATCAACATATTAGATATTTGATTTCCTATATCCAACTAACATGCAATCATTTAATTCCTTGTGCCTAATCATGCATTTAGAGGATTCAAAAGAGACATGATAGTTTGCACCACAAAGTTGACTAACACTTAATAAATTAAATTTCATATTTTCAACTAGTAAAACTTTGTGAATGACAATTTTGGGGGATACCTCAATTGTACCTCTACCTAATATCTTGAGTTTTCCACTATTTCCAAAAGATACCACTCCCTTCTTCACATACTTAATTGTGGAGAATTTGCTCACATCCCCGGTCATATGTGTTGAGCAACCGCTATCCACAATCAACATACCTTGATCTCCTACCTAGATCACATGAAAAACACAAGCTTTTGGTACCCAAACATTTGGACCGGCAACATTAAGTAAAAGCTTCTTAGGTACCCATGCTTTCTTAACCTTTCCCTTAATGGTTGCTTTCCTATTAATCAATGAAATATAAGCAACTTCTTTTTCTTTTGGCTTATATCCTAAACCGGCCTTGTTGTAAACGGCTCTTTGTCGACTAAGGATCATATCAAGACATTTTGAGCCATTTGAAAATTTTTCTAAACATGTTTTTAATTCAGTAACCTCATCCTTAAGTTTGTCATTTTCTTCCTTAAGCATGCAAGAATCAACATGTGAAGGTTTTTCATTCCTAATGGCCTTTAGTTCTACCTTCATGCTCTTAACCTTAGATTTAGACTTATCTAGAGCTTCTTTAAGATAGGCAATTGATTTATAGAGAAGCTTAACTTTGGGAGAGTTCATTACCTCATCGTCACTAGATGACGATTCATCACTTGAGGAGTCTTCTTGGCTTGATGTATCGGAATCATCTCCTAGGGCCATGAGTGCCACATGGCGTGTGATGTGGCAAAGCTCATCATCGGAGGAGGAGTCTTCAACGCTTGGTGTGTCCCATGTGGTTTGAGCTACCATAGCCTCCTTCTTCTTCTTCTCCTTCTTGTCCTTCTTTTTCTTTTCTTTTTCCTCCTTCTTCTTTAGCTCCGGGCAATTTGGCTTTATGTGCCCCTTCTTGTTGCAAGCATTGCAAATCACATTATTATTGAAACTTGAATTACCACTAAACTTACCTTTTGAGGAATGAGACCCCTTCCTTGCTTCTCTACTCTTGAACTCCTTTGATTTCCTATAGAGCTTCTTGACAAAATTGGCCATCTCACTAGATGAGTCTTCATCACTACTTGAGTTATGCTCCGATTCGGATGATGATGATACTTCTTTTCTTTCCTTCTTCTTCTTTTCCTTCTTTTCAACAAAGAGAGCTAAACCCTTTTCCTTAGAGGACATGTTAGTTTGCTCATGTAATTCAAACTCACAAAATAATTCATCAATTTTAATTTGAGAAAGATCCCTAGTTACCTTAATGGCATCAACTATAGAAGTCCATAAAGAATTTCTAAGAAATGCTTGAAGTATGTATCTTACCAAGTCCCGGTTGTCAACTTGCTCACCTATGATGTGAAGTCCATTCACAATCTCCTTGAACCTTCCATGCATTTGGCTTACGGTTTCATGCATCTTCATTTGGAAGGCTTGAAGTTGTCCAATTAGTAGGTCCTTCTTGGCCCTCTTTGACTCCTTGGAACCTTCATTTAGCTCAATGAGCTTTTCCCATAACTCCATGGTGGATTCGAAAGGCCCCACCTTGTTGAGTTGCTCCATGGTAATACCACATTGAATAGTGAGTACCGCCTTTGCATTTGATTCAAATTTCTTATTTATTTCCCTTGTCCAATCCTTGCTTGGAATAGGATTTCCATGTTCATCCACCGGTTCCTCGAAGCCATCTACAATGCTATGCCAAATTTCAATATTACTCATTAGATAGTACTTCATCCTACCTTTCCAATATGTAAAATGACTCCCATCGAAGAGCGGTGGCTTGGCGGTGCTATATCCCTCTTGAAGAGCCATTGATGCCTTGGTTGATGATGAGATCTTCCAAGCTATCCGAGCTATGATACCACTTGTTAGGATCTTTGTAACGGTTAGAGGGGGGGGTGATTAGCCATTCTTCGTTTCTTCAAGCAAGTTAGCGGAAGCAATACAAATACGAATAAGAATACAAGTAAGAAAACTATGAAAGCAATGCTAACACTCGATGTACGTGGTTCGGAGATGACACTCCTACTCCACGGCAATCCGTAAGGTGGATTAGTCCTAGCCAAGCTTCACTATATTCTCTTTTGGATGAACCAAGGTGGAGAAACCTTTCTTACAATGCTCTCCTCTTCTTTACAATGATGGATGATTAAGAACTAGAGAAGAGGAGGTTTTGAATTGCTAAAACACTTGGGAAAGCTTGGTGAGCACGAGGGTGTAGTTAGGAATGAGAGCACTAACTCCATAAAGCTCCCCAAGGTCCATTTTTATAGAAGAGGGGTTGTTTTTCCCGTTGGGCCTCGATCAGTCGACTGATGCTTACCATCAGTCGACTGCCGCCGAAGCCAACGACTTCTGAACCGAGATCTCCACGGAGATTCGTAGCCACAATTTCCAATGGCCAGGTGATCAGTCGACTGATCCCTTCATCAGTCGACTGATGGAGCGATCAGTCGAGTGATGGTAGGCCGCAGTCGAGTGCGACTACATTCTGTGCTCATTTTTGCGTTGATCGATCATTGCCATTGTTGTCGGTCGGTGATTTAACATCGATCGGTGATGGTCGTGGTTTACCCTAAAGTATGAGTAATTCATACTTGATTTTACACCCTAGACCTAGACTCAACCTTCTAGCTCCTCAATTAGCCTTGCGCCTCCAGGATCCCTCCGAGTCCATGACTTGTTCATCCTTTGTGCTTTGCTTCCAAGAACTTCCTTCGGTTTTGTCATGTCTTGGGTTGCCAAATGCTTGGACTTTACGCCGCCAAGACTACAAGCTTGGACTTATGCTGCCAAGATCTTACTTTGGACTTCCTCTGCCAAGGTTCACTTGGACTTTACGCTGCCAAGACTACAAACTTTGTCTTACGCTGCCAAGTCCATCCCTTGGACTTCATTTGCCAAGATCATACTTGGTCTTCCTTTGCCAAGGTTCACTTGGACTTTACGCTGCCAATACTACAAGCTTGGTCTTATGCTGCCAAGTCCGTCCCTTGGACTTTCTTTGCCAAGATCATACTTGGACTTCTCTTTTACCAAGTCTTCATCCTTGGATTTTCCTGTCACTTACACATGTTCGTAATTAGATCACAAAACATTGCCTAACTTAGATGATTATCCAAACATCAAAACATATATAAATGCTTGGAGCATTGTTGCACCAATAGTTGAGTGGTACTACTCGAGGAGTTAGATGTTAATTAATTGATGGTAAGTAAATCAATTAATTGATGGACTTTCAATATCTTAAACACGGGGAGATGAATGTACTAATTATATATGGAGCCCATATTAATTTATGGGGGTTGGTGAGGTAGTTCAATGATGATCCTCTAGTGGAATGGAACATCATTGATGGATCAAGTTTGTGTGGTTCCGATCCATCGGGTGGCCAAGATCCAACTCCTCCTTATGGTCCCTATCGTAGCCTAATATAATCCTCATGAAGTCTAGATCCAAGGATGTAAAACAAAACCCTAGAACCAACGGTTGGGATTAAATCCCTAGATCCGATGGTTGGGATGAAACCCTAGAACCAACGGTTGGGATTAAATCCCTAGATCCGATGGTTGGGATGAAACCCTAGATTCGACGGTTGGGATGAAACCCTAGATCCGACAGTTGGGATGAAATCCTAGATCCGATGGTTGGGATGAAACCCTAGATTCGACGGTTGGGATAAAACCCTAGATCCGACGGTGGAGATTAAATCCCTAGATCCGACGGTGGAGATTAAAGGAGGCTTAAACCCAATTCTATAAATAGAGGGCTTAGGTTGGGCGACAAAAGATGGTTCATTTGGATTAGGGTTTTGCCTCTCAAGTGTTTTAGGCGGCTAGGGTTTTGGTGTGGTTTGGGCGGCAACAAGGAAGGTGATTAGGGTTTCTTCCTTTTCTCCTTGGTGGCCGGCGCTCACTCCTTCCTTCTCCTAGCTTTGGCCGGCCTTCTTCCTCCTCCTTTGCTCCATGGTGGCCGGCGGTTCTCCATCTTCTTGGTGGCCAGCGCTTCTCCAACCTCTAGGTGGCTGGCGGCAACATTGTCACAAGTGGCCGGCGCTCATCCATTCATTCCTTGGCCGGCGGTTACATTGAGCTCCTTTGCTTGGTGGCCGATTCTAGAAAGGAGAAGTTTTGTTTGTTTCTTCTCTTTGTTCGCAGAGAACAAGGAAGGGAAGAATGCAATCTAGAAGGCTTCTACTCGTGGAGGATCTTCGCCCACACGTCGTCCACGAGGAGGATAGGACATACGGTAGAAGATCGTGAGGTATAAAAGTTTTACAACTTTATTTTCTGATCTTAGCATGTTCTTTTATGTGTTGATTATACAAGTGTGCATTTGTATATATTTTGTATAATCATGGACCCCGAAGAAAAACACAAAAACCGACGATCCGTCCATCGTCTCTTCCGCGGCTAACCAACTAGAAGAGTTGTGTTGCTTGAACAACTAGTTTGTTCAAGCGATCACTCAAGTTGTTAGCACGACGATGAATTGGTTATGCTAAGGAAACTCATCCCATCCGGATTAGTTCTTTCATTAGTGAAAATTTTAATCCGGGGACATGGGAGCCAATGAGCCTCCGAAGCAACTCCCTACAAAGAGACGAGGAGAAGAGGAGATAGGAAAGGCAACTACCAAGGGAGAAAACCTAAAACAAAAACTTTTTCCAAAGATTATCAAGGGATCTATTTATAGAAATCTTGATTACGTCATCTTAGGAGGCTTAAACGGAACATATCTTACCATAATTATCCCAAAATTAAGGTAAGAATAACCCGGGAAATTTCCATAAGAGAAATCTCCAAAATCAGTGAAACTGCGACACGACCATGTGGATTCACACGATCAGCCGTGTCAAAAGGCATGGTCGTGCCAGGACACACAGCCGACAGTGTGTCCTTCTGGACACAACCCAGTTTTTTTCCATTTTTTGGCCAAAGCCAGGCATGACCTATGCCAAGTTAGGTACGACCGTGTGAGGCTCTGTATGGTCCATTTGACTTCATTTAGGTACGATATGGTCGTGCTAAGTCCAACAAGGTCATAGAAGGTTCCATAACCTCCGTTTTGCACCCCCATTGGTCTGGTCCAACCAGACATATCCTCTCTCAATGAGAATCTCATTCTCAAATTGTTTTACATCTCGAGATCACCCATAGTGTGTGTGACCCAATAGGTTCCCGGTTATGTTGTCCATTCATAATTAACCCCTTAATTATGAATAGATCATGAGTGACACCTAGCAGTACATCATGACCCCCAATTGATCGGAAAGTTTAAATTGACTTCAAAATATTTTCTGAACCCTTCAGCAGCTTCAGTTGTTCGTGCCTTGTTCCTTTCACTCATCCTATACCCACTTGGTTCAGGACATAGTTTATGTGTTCGTCCCCACTAGGATGACTACGTCACACCTAGCCCAAGTTATTTTCTTTGTCCTGTGGATTCAAGTTACTCCTACATGTTCCCAAGAAGACCATCTTCTTAACATGCTTGCTCTGGCCAGAGACTTCTGAGTAATAATCCTGACAAGAGGCCTAGGGTATACATCTCCTTTATCAAAAGTGGTGAATCCTCAGTGGGCTATTCAAACACCTTCAATCACTTTGGCTTATACCCAATCATCTCGGAGTTACACCTACTATGTAGATGGCTGTGAAGAAGTCAAAGTACAAGGCACCATGATCAAGGTGACTTGAAAACATCAAGTCTAAGGAAGCTCGCACTCAAGCTTCAATGAGATCTTTAACGACATATAGAACCATATGAAGTCTCATAGCAGGCCACTCCAATGAACTAGTTACTTTAACTAGCATCCACATGTTCACTCTCAGCATCCCTATACTTTCAATGAGTACCGAATGCTCGAATAAACCAAGGAGCATAACATGTGCTAGTCTCACAGAATTAATGATGTCTAATGTCATCAATTCATTGACTAGGGATAATTTCAATACTTGCATATTTACACATGATAAGATACCCACTAATTATGATCTAATCACAATTTCTCTCATGCTATGCATCGTATTATGGACTTCAGTACATGAGTTTAAGATCCAATCAAATACATATATAATGTATACTCAAATGGTGAATTTTATTAATAACTTCTAAGGTGATTGCCTTAGGACACCTCTCAATTACATCAAACTCCCACTTGACCTAAAACCAATCGTCTTGATATCTAATACCATAGGCTTGTATATGTCTCTCAAACATTTCTTGGTGAAGAGGCTTTGTCAAGGCATATTCTAGATTCCTATCAGTGGGAACTTTCTCTATTTGTACATCTCTTCTACCAATGATCTCTCTGATCAGATGGTAACGGCGTAGTACGTGCTTGGATTGCTGATGAGATCTGGTTTTTTCGCCTGTGTAATTGCACCATTGCTGTCGCAGTAAACTGGTAATGCTTCAATAATGCTCGAAACTACTCCAAGTCCAGTAATGAACTTCTTGATCCAGACCGCCTCTTTTGCTGCTTTAGAAGCTGCAATGTACTCTGCCTCCGTAGTAGAATCAATAACGGTGTCTTGCTTGGAACTCTTCCAACTCACTGCACCTCCATTCAAGATGAATATGTATCCAGACTGAGATTTAGAATCATCCATATCTGTCTGAAAACTGGCATCAGTATACCCGCTTACTACCATATCACCTCCTCTATATACCAAGAATAAATCCTTAGCCCTTCTCAAGTACTTAAGGATTATCTTGACAGCCACCCAATGGTCCATACCAGGATCCGACTGGTATCTACTCGTAATGCTCAAAGCGTATGATACATCGGGTCTCGTACATAACATAGCATACATGATTGATCCTATAGCTAACACATATGGGATCTGACTCATGCGAATCCTCTCTTCTTCAGTGCGTCAGCACATAGACTTGGAAAGGTGAATCCCATGCCTCATTGGAATAAAACCTTTCTTGGATTCTTCCATGCTAAATCATTTTAGCACTTTTGCCTATGTATGTAGACTGCAAAAGACCAAGCAACCAATTCAATATATCTTTATAGATCTTAATCCCCAAAATATAGGTTTCTTCTCCCATGTCTTTCATGGAGAGTATTTTGGACAACCAGACCTTGATTGTTTGCAAAATAGGAATATCATTTCCTATAATTAATATGTCATCGACATACAACACTAGGAACACGACCGCACTCCCACTTACCTTCTTATACACACAGGGCTCTAGAAGATTTTGTGAGAAATCAAACTGTTTGATTGCCTCATCAAAACGGATATTCCAAGTCCTGGATGCTTGCTTCAATCCAAAAATTGGAATGTTGAAGCTTGCATACTTTGTTCTTGTCAATGGATGTGAAACCCTCAGGTTGTATCATATATACATCCTCATACAGGTTTCTGTTAAGGAAAGCCATTTTCACATCCACATGTCATATCTCATAATCAAAATGAGCCACCATGGCTAGAAGTATCCGAATGGATTTAAGCATATCTACTGGTGAAAAGGTTTCGTCATAGTCAACACCTTATCTTTGACGATATCCGTTTGCCACTAATCTAGCTTTATAGGTAATAATATTACCATCCATGTCGATTTTCTACTTGAAAACCCACTTGCACCCTATAGGCGTTATGCCTTCGGGTGGATCTACCAAGTTCCAAACCTGGTTTTCATACATGGAATCCATTTCTAATTTCATGGCTATTAGCCATCTATCCCTATCTAAACTATTCAGTGCCTCATCGTAACTAGTAGGTTTCTCGTCATCTATGAGCAACACATCATTAGATTCATTTATGAGAAATCTATATCTCTCAGGAATCCTATGTGTCCTATTAGATCTACGAGGAGGTGGTGTATTATTAGGTTCAACTATTACCTCATTTGAATGAGTAATAAACTATGATTCTTGACTAGGCATCTCTTCTGTGTCTACCATAGCCTCTTGAACTACACTTAGTTCAACCTCACTCCTACTATTTTCCTGTAAGAGAAACTCCTTTTTTAGGAATACAACATGTCTTGAAATAAACACCTTTTATTCCAAGGGATGATATGTTGGTGCAATCAGCCCAGGTCACGATTGACAAGACTCGAGTTGGACTCGAGTAATGTTTTGATGTTTGACATTGATGTTTGGCAAAGGAGTTGACTATTGTTTGACAATGGGTTGACTAGATGGTTGACTAGGGGTTGACCACAATGGAAAGTCCAAGTCATGGGTACTTGGTATGAAAAGTCCAAGTCTTGGGTACTTGGCATGGGAATTCCAACATGGGTTGGCATGGAAAGTCCAAGCATGGGTCTTGCCAATGGAAAGTCCAAGCTTGAGTCTTGGCAATTGGAAAGTCCAACATGGGTTGGCAAGGAAAGTCCAAGTCATGGGTACTTGGCAATTAGAAAGTCCAAGGGTTGATATTGGCGACGTAAAGTCCAAGAGGGAGTCTTGCCAACATAAGTCCAATGGTTTGGTGGCGTAAAGTCCAAGCGGTAGTCTTGGTAGCGTAAGCCCAAATGTACCTTGGCGGTATAGACCAGCTTAGCATGACAATAAACAATGGAAGCAGCTGAAGGCTAACGTATGGATGAACAAGTCATGGATGACTTGGAGGGATTTGATAAACGTGAGGCTGATGGAGGTGGCTAGAAGGCTTAGGTATAGGTTAAGCGTGGTCTAGCAAGTATGAGGGCATCATACTTGGGGTTAAACCTAATGTTTGAGGTTATCAATCGACTGGGATTATGAACCAGTCGACTGGGATTATGGACCAGTCGACTGATCAAGTGTTTTGACACTTGGCTGTCGAGTTGACTTATAGCAGTAGACTAGAATTATGATCAGTCGACTACTGCGAGTCGACTGACATTCGACTATGGCAAAAGGCCTTGGTAGTCGACTGCCTACCTTGGGCAGTCGACTGATGGCTTGAGCAGTCAACTGATGGCTTGAGCAGTCGATTGATGGCTTGAGAAGTCGATTGATGGCTTGAGCAGTCGACTGATGGCCGAGGTAATAGACACAGAATATTTTTGAGTTGACTATTAGGGTTTGACAGTCGAGTGGAGGCATGATCAGTCTACTGATGGGTATGATCAGTCGAGTGATGGCATATTC
Organism: Wurfbainia villosa; assembly: GCA_025175895.1. Lineage (NCBI taxonomy): Eukaryota > Viridiplantae > Streptophyta > Magnoliopsida > Zingiberales > Zingiberaceae > Wurfbainia > Wurfbainia villosa. The sequence goes on along the minus strand of CM046000.1, from coordinate 24,816,569 downwards.
GTTGGAACTTATCCAACGTGGCTCGAGTCGTTGTGAGACAACGGCTATAGGAGCAGTTGACTGATGGTCACAATCAGTCGACTGCTAGGTGGAATCTAGCCCGAATGCAGGTTATAAAAGCAACTCATGGAGAAGGATTTTGGCATGGTTCTTTGAGGCAATTTGCTGCTGTAATCCAGACCTTCAAGGCTCTTCTCAAGTAACCAAAAGCAAGCATTCAAGTTCATATTGTGTAAAGTTTTTTTTACTTGTATTTTTTTAGTTTACTTATATTTGCGTGTATTTATTTCTTATTGTTGTAAGAACCTTTGTACGAGGTTTCTCTGCCTCCAACTTGTTGTCGAGAAGGAGTATTTGTGATTAGTGGTGGTGTTTGCATTGCTAGGGCTCATTCGAGCCCTATCCGTTGAGTAGGAATCCTAAGGTTCCAAACCACATTACATCCTTGTGTATTAGTGTGTTTGTTGTATTTTGTTATTGCTTTATTTTATATTCCTCTGCGCTAATAATAATTGTAGACAAGTACGATCAAATTTTGTCAAGCAACGATGAATGCGCCATTCACCCCCTCTATAGCACTCACCGACGTTCCAACATGATAGAATTGGTAACCCCTTGTTTCCTTAGGGTAACCAATAAATAGACACTTATCAGACTTTGCCTCTAGCATGTCTGATACTGTCCTCTTCACATAAGCAGGACAACCCATATCTTCAAATAAGATAAATGAAGTTTTCTACTATTCCACATCTCATATGGAGTAGTAGAGATTGCCTTAGTCGGGACTCTATTTAACAAGTAAACAGCGGTCTTGAGTGCGTAACTCCAAAAGGTTTTTGGAAGACTTGCATGTTGCATCATTGACCTAACCATGTCCAACAAGGTCCGATTTCACCTTTCAACCACACCATTATATTGTGGCATATAAGGTGGAGTCCTTTGGGACAAGATTCCATTGTCCCTTAGATAATCTTGAAACTCTTGGTTTAAGTATTAACTACCTCGATCCGATCGAAGTACTTTAATACATTTCCCAAGTTGTTTCTCTACTTCCTTTCTAAAATCTTTAAACCTTTCAAAGACTTTAGATTTGTATCTTAACAGATACAAATACCCATGATATGAATAATCATCGATAAAGGTAATGAAGTAGGTATAACCTCCTATGGCATGAGTTGACATTGGTCCACATACATCGATATGTATAAGGCCCAATACCTCAACTGCTCGTTCACCCTTTCCTCTAAAAGGTAGTTTAGTCATCTTTCCTTTTAAGCATGAAACACATGTGTCTAATGAATCTGATTCATAAGACTCCAAAATGTCAATCCTATGCAGTTTGGACATCCGTTCATTGCTTATATGGCCATGACGACAATGTTATAATTGCGAGGTTAATTTATTATCTAACTTAGTGTGTTTGCTATTTGATTCGATATTGAATATCTCGTTGGATGTATCTAACGTGTAGATTTCATTATTTAATATCCCAGTAGCATAAAGAACACCATTTAACGTAATGTAACAACAATTATTACTAAATGTCAAATGATAACCTTTCTTATTCAAACATGAAATAGAAACAATGTTCTTTATTAATGCAAGAATATAAAAACAATCATCCAACTCTAAAACTAGTCCCGTAGGAAGTCGCAACATATAAGTACCCTTGCCTGCTTCAACAACTTTTGCGCCATTGCCAACCCTTAGATCTGCTTCTCCCTTAACTAGTCTTCTTCTATTCCTAAGCCCCTGTATGTCATTACATATACATGAGCCACACCTGGTATCCAATACCCAAGTGCTAGAAGAAACAATATGACATTCAATAACAAATATACCTGAAGTAGATTGGACATCATATGCCTTTTTCTGCTTCAATGACTCCAGATACTGCTTGCAGTTTCTCTTCCAATGCCCATCCTTGTCCCAATGATGGCAGGTGCCCTTGGGAGTTATTTCTTCCTTCTTTGCCTTTTTCTTCCCTTTAGCTTTGGTTTTTGACTTCCTCTTACAACCTCTCTTTGAGGAGTCAACCAACATCACCACTTTCTGTTCTTTAGCAACAGATGACACCACTGTTTTGAGCATATTGATGAATTCAGGAATCGTGGACTCAATCTGATTCATCTGATAGTTCATCACAAATTGTGAATACATACCAGTCCGATTGTGAAGAATCATGTAAATACTTAATTCATGGTCCATAAAAAATCCTAATAATCCCAATCGCTTAATATAGTTATTCATCTTTAGTGCAAATTGCACTACAGATGACCCCTCCTACATCTTCGAGCAAAAGAGGAGTTGGGTGACCTCGAACCTTTCAGATCGTACTAGCTCATCGAACAACTCTCGAAGATGAAAGAAAATTGTATTAGAATCCATATGCTCATGTTGCTTCTGTAACTCAGGAGACATCGACTCTAGCATAATTCAACTCACCATCTCAGAGTCAACAACATGTTTTCGGTAAGCAAACTTTTGGTCACTAGATGCATTATCTACAGGAGGTTGGGGAAGAACCTATTCAATGACATCTTTTCAGCCTTGAGAACAATTCTCAAGTTGCGAAGCCAGTCCAAGAAGTTTGGCCCAGTCAATTTGTTGTTGTCCAAAATTGAACATAAATTTATGTAGGTTGACATGTTGTTCTAATTAGTACCTAGACATACAAAAAGAGGTGTATAAGAGAGATGAATTTTATAGTAATGTAAACAATTTACATTAACTAGAAACTCCCACTATTTTTATCAAATTCAATAGCCCTCACTTTGAATTCGAGAGATGGTAGGTGATCTCCTAGTGGGTTGATATCCATTATGACTAAGAACAACCTTGGAGAGAGTCCAACAAGTCAATCATAGTCATAATGTTAGGTATCAACAATACCCATTATATATCAAATATATAACTATCACTTTATGCTATCAACTAATTGAATGTTTACATATATATTAGGTTGTTAACTCATTAACATATATATATCCAATGCATATCACCTAATTGCACCTCTGTCCACATTGACCTTGGAGAGAGTCCAACAAATCAATGCTTTTAGATAGGGTCGGCCCATTAATCATGAGATTGAATTTAAATGATTTGAACAAATCCAATTTACAAGTCAGGATTTGAGAGAGTCCAACAACCCAAACTTGAAATTGACCTCTGGTCCTTCCCATTTAAAACACACATCGAATCTCATATGAATTGAACATGCTCGATGTCATGCCAGGCTTGGAGATAGTCAACAACCCAAACACGAAAAAGAACTCTTGTTCAACCATATTAATGGAAGGTGTTAGCCCTAATATTTTCACGAGGGATTTTAGTTATTATGGGTCTCATCTATAAAAGGAAATAAACCTAAATATGGAAAAACCAAAGTCACATTAGGAAATAAATTTCCCGATGTGAACGTGAGTCTATGCTTAGGCTCTAACGATGCGGCCAACACCTTCGGTGTTTCTAGGCGCATCCTCGGTATTTCCTTTTAGGTTACAAACATATCCTGTATGTAAAATCAAGCATACTCTAATCTATCATATAGATAAACATGGCATAAGTATATTAAAACATCAAACATGCTTTAAATATTCTCCTACAACATGCAATCTATGCCAAACGAACAAGGTGACTCTGATACAACTTGTTTGAGATTCTGGGATCATGCACAATAGAATAAAGCGAATAAAATAATTTTTATTACATCCCAGACATCCCCTGGTGGCCAGGAAAACTTGCTTTGGCATATTCACATGAAAACACACACAAGGAGAAGGAGAAGTTATACCTTCGAGATTCTTTTGAATCCGTCGAAACCACAAGCAAGACCAACGAGCCTTACCTTTATCAGTATCCACGCCGAGATCACCTGAGATAACTCCTAGAGTAGCAAACCTTTGTCTCCGATTAGTTCTAGCCAGCCGATAGAGACAAGAGAAGAGGAAAGAGGAAAGATGGATACCAAGGGTGAAAACCTAAAACAAAATTTTTTTTCCAAAGATTATCAAGAGATCTATTTATAGATCTCTTCATTAGGTCATCTCCAAAATAGGGAATTTCAATAATAGAAATCTCCAAAATTGGCAGAACCGCAACACGACCATGTGGATTCACACGGTCGATCATGCTAAAAGAAACGACTATGCCAGGACACACGGTCGATCGTGTGTCCTTCTAGGCACAACTCAGTTTTTTCCATTTTTTGGCCAGAGCCAGGCACGACCGTGTGAGGCTCTGTATGGTTTGTTTGACTTCGTTTAGGTGCATATGGTCGTGCTATGTCCAACAAGGCTATAGAAGGTTTCATAGCCTCCGTTTCGTACCCCCTTGGTCTGGTCCAACCAGACATATTCTCTCTCAACAAGAATCACATTCTCAGACTTGTTTTACATCTCGAGATCACCCGTAGTGCGTGTGACCCAATAGATTCTCGGTTATGTTGGTCATTCATAATTAACCCCTTAATTATGAATAGATCATGAGTGACACCTAGCAGTACATCATGACCCCCAATTGACCGAAAAATGTAAATCGACTTCAGAATATTTTTTGAACCCTTCAACAACTTAAGTTGTTCGTGCCTTATTTCTTTCACTCATCCTATACCCACTTGTTTTAGGACATGGTCTCTGTGTTCGTCCCCACTAGGCTGACTACATCACACCTAGCTCAAGTTATTTTCCTTGTCCTGTGGATTCAAGTTACTCTTACATGTTCCCAAGAAGATCATCTTCTTAACATGCTTGCTCTGGCCAAAGACTTCTGAGTAATAATCCTGACAAGAGGCCTAGGGTATGCATCTCTTTTATTAGGAGTGGTGAATCCTCTGTGGGATATTCAAACACCTTCGATCACTTTGACTTATACCCAATCATCCCAGAGTTACACCTACTATGTAGATGGCTACGAAAAAGTCAAAGTACAAGGCACCATGATCAATGTGACTTGAAAACCTCAAGTCTAAGGAAGCTCACACTCAAGCTGGAATGAGATCTTTAATGATATTGTCAAGTCTCAAAAAAAAAAAAAAAAAATATAATAATAATAATAACAATACTAAAATGATAATACACGGGTGAAAATCATCGAAAAAGGGGGATAAATTTCGGGGTCTATTTACACCCGAAATAATCACAGTTGAGAGGATGAAGGGGAAAAACCCTAAAACCCATTTAAACCGACCGAACCCCTATTTATTTCCTTTTCTTTTTTTCTTTTTCCCTTCACTTTTCGTTCGCGCAACCCACCTTCCGCCCGCGAGCCGCCGCAGACGACGAAAGGCGATCGTCGAATCCCTGCCGCCGGAGTCGACGCCAAGCTGTCGGAGCTCCACCGACCCTCCTCCTTCCTCTTCCCGGTAAGTAAATCTCTGGTAGGGCTGGTGAGGGCAAGATTTTGCTCGGATTTTTGGGATTCAATCAGCGGGATTGAGGTCGAGATTTGGGTTCTTGATCGTGTTCAAGCACTGAGTCTTGTTCTTTTCGTCTAGATTGGGTTCTAGAAAAGCTAGTGGGTGAATTTCCGAGATTTAGGGAATGGACCAAGCTGTGGGAATCAGTTGAGCCTTGCTACCCTTCGGATTAGAGGATGCGAAGAACAGGGGGATCACGGGAAGGGGTTTAGGGATTTCAACTTTTGGTTGTGAAGGGAGTTCTTGAGGGGGGAAGCGTTCGGACGATTAATTTAGGGTTTCCAGTAGGTTAGGGATTCTTCCGGTTGATATGTAATAACGGATAATATACATGATGGGGGTAATTATGAAATTGGAAATGCTGAGTTATGCATATGAGGTTTAAATACCTAGTTAATAGTCAGATAAATATTTAATAGATGAAATGAGCAGTTAGTTTGAAAGGAAATATCATGCTAGGTGGATGTAAATTGGTGTGTACTTGAGCATTATGGCAGTAGATGTTTTCCGTTATATGGGTTATCAGTTAACATGCTTAGTTAATATTTCATAAGATTTTTCTGAATACTGTAAATGATATGTAATATGTGATAACTATCATCTACCTGCGTATGAGGTCAGATGCTAAATATATATAGATATATGGGGTTTAACTATCATCTACCTGTGTATGAGGTTGGATGTTATATGTACCTGTGTGTAACTACCATCTACCTGTGTATGAGGTTAGATGTTATATATAGATATTTATATATGTTCACCCATGATGTGCTATGTTATCATTTTTCTTTAGCTAATTGTTCATCAAATCTTTCTAGTGCCTCGATGTTATGCGGATAAGTTATACTATCAACTACCTATGTGTATGGTTAGATGCTAAATATATATATGAGTGTAATTATCATCTACCTGTGTATGAGGTTAGATGTTATATGTATATGGGTGTAATTACCATCTACCTGTGTATGAGGTTAGATGCTATATATATATATATATATATATATATATATATATAGATATAAATGTTCACCCATGATGTTCCATGTTATCCTTTTGTGACGGAGCATGATAGTGAATGACAGAAATTCTTTATTTAGCTAAGTGTATGCACATGAGCCTTAGTGGTGCCTGGACGGGTTGGGCTCCCCGGGTTGAGCTCCGGGGAGGGCCCACCCAATTTGATAGATTGACTGATGACTGATGATTGATGACTGATGACTGATTCCCTTAGTTTCTTTCTAGAGGTACCTCCAGATTTCACAAGAAATTAAGGTATTTGACTGGCTCAGCATTTTAAATGCATAATGTGAGGTACCACGAGGGTTTATGTTTAGGCACAGTTAGCATAACAGAAATACATGATGGGGTTCGCTGTACTTGTTATAATGATATGATGTTAAAAGCATTGGTTAGGTTTCATATGGACTTACAGAAAGTATAACCGAAAATGTATGTTGAGCTACAGTATTTACATTTATAGTTGTAGAGATATATGTTTTCTTTTGAATTTTTCTCCTCCCTGTGTTATATCTCTGTCATTGATCTACTTACTGGGCTGTGAACTCATGATGTCACATAACAATTTTAGGTAGGGAAGAGGATACCCAGATTGAGATATAAGAAGCGGAGGTGGTGTAACTGAGGAGATGATGATGAGCATGGCACACATTGTCCGGGGTATCTACGAAACAGGGTTTCCAGATTGAGGGGAGATGATTTGATGTTCTATTTTTTCTTCAGGTTCTGAGAGTTAAGTGTGTAGTTGAGACTGCTAAACTGGATGGAATAAAAATAAATTTCTTCCGGGCATTTTGATCTTGGGTATAATGGGTAATAATGATGTGTGACTAGGGATTTAGTATGTGCATACTGTTGGGTTTCCGGCACCGCGGCGTGTGTGTGTTCGATCATGTTTCGTAAACATGAGCACAGCGGAAGCAATTAAAAATAATAAATCTATATTTATTACAACACACACAACACACGCATGCTATTACAACAAGTGTAGACATAACCGTAAATTAAAATTTGCAATAAAAGAAAATTATCTACGTTATACCTTCCGTATGACGTGTAGCGGGAACGGCATCAACCGGAACGATCCTCGTAAGAATCGTCTCTATCCGTATCCACGCCGAGCTCCTCAGGATGACTTCGCTAAGTCACGAGCTTCGTCTTCGTACGGGTTACTAGCCTCGTGTTGAAGACGACGTGATCGAGAGATGATCACGATCCGAATCCAAATTCGGATCCTAAAATGAGTTCTCAAAACTCGCTTCTCCGGAGAGGTATTCATCAACCGTTTGACGAATCCTTCGTCCTCCACCTCAGAGGATTACCGGAGATCAAATCCCCGGTAAGTTAGCCGCTGTCGGAGCACTAACCGTCGTCCAAACGACGCTCCGACGAGAGGAGGAGAAGCTGTCCAGAAAACTGGACAGCTTGGTTGAGGATATAGGCGCCGGCCAACCAAGGAAAGAAAAGCCTCACCTTGATGCCAAACCAATAGGAGATCACCGGAGGGTCGCCGGAGGTTCACCGGCTGAAGGTTGGTCACCGGCAACAAGTTGGAAGGCTGCACCACAAGCTGGGCGGCAACAAGATGTTGGGCGCCGAATTTTCCAACAAGGGTGGGCTTTTTGTTGGGCGGCAACTAGGTTTAGGGTTTTGGATGATTAGGGTTTAACAATCCCTTAAGCCCTCTTTTATAGAGAACTAATTCTCTTAATGGTTAATGGATCATATCCATAAAGCCCGTTAACCCGCTCCATTAGGATAAGTTAAAATAAACCAAACCATGATGGTTTATTTTAAGTTAAAACGAACCGAACCAACCTTTGGTTCATTCGTTTAATATAAACCAAACCCTTTGGTTTATTCTCATCCATTGGATTAGAACCAAACCATTTTGGTCCATCCATTATGTCTTCATAAGACACTACCCATCCACGCTTCCATTGCGACTGAAACAATTTCATGCTCGCTTTATGTTTGGTCCAACCAAACATAGTTTCTCTCGGTCTGAGAATCCCATTCTCAAGCTCGTTTTAAATCCTTTGGATTACACTCGTTGTGCGTGTGACCAAACAGGTTCTCGGTTTATGTTGGCCGTCTATAATTAACCATTAATTATAGAACGATCATGAGTGGCACCTAGTAGTACATCATGATCCCCAATTAACCGAAAAGATCAACGGTTGATCCAGAACTATTTCAAAACCCTTCAAGAGCTCGAATGAATCGTGCCCCATTCCTTCACTCATCTTATACCCACTTGGTTCAGGACATGGTCTATTGTGTCAGTCCCCACTAGGCTGACTACGTCACACCTAGCCCAAGTATCATTTCCTCGTCCTACGGATTCTAGTTACTCCACATGTATCGAAGAGTACTTTACTCTAAACATGTAATGCTTTGGCCAAAGACTTTAGTAACAATCCGACGAGAGGCCATGGGTATACATCTCCTCGCAAGGAGTGGTGAATCCTTTATAGGCTATTCAAACACCTTCGATCACGACTTATACCCAATCATCCGGTCCACATCTCCTGAGATGTTTGCTTAAGATGTCAAAGCATAAGTCTCCATGATCAAGATGACTTGAATACCGCAAGTCAAAGGAACATCGCACTTAAGCCACAGAAGAACTTCATTGACATATCTATATATGCAGAGAACCATATGAAGTCTTACTACCGGTCACTCCAATGAACTAGTTACCATAACTAGCATCCACGATTAACTCGGACATCACTATGTCTCTAGCGGTGAGAATCACCGCTTGGATACACCAAGGAGTATACCTCGTGCTAGTCTCGTAATCACTGATGGTGTCCAAATCCATCAATTCATCGACTAGGGATAATTCCGATATATCACAATTACACATGTAGAGATACTCACTAGTTGTGATCCAATCACAAATTCTCTCATGCTGTGAATCGTATCGTGGACATTCAGTAAATGAGTTTAAGATCCAATCAAATACATAAAACATGTATACTCAAATAGTGAATCTTCATTTATCATATAAATGGTTCATACATAAGGCGATTGCCTTAGGACATCTCTCATATATTACTAACAGACTCCCACTTGGCCTAATGCCAATCGCTACGGTATCCAATACCATAAGCTCTAACATGACCCTCAAACTTACTTTTAGGTAATGCTTTAGTCAAAGGATCCGCTAAGTTCCTTTAAGTGGGAATTTTCTCGATTTGTATTTCGTTCCTACTGATGATCTCTCTGATAAGATGATAGCGGCGAAGCACATGTTTGGATCGTTGATGAGACCTTGGCTCTTTCGCTGCGATTGCTCCATTGTTGTCGCGATGGGCCGGTATTGCTTCAACAATGGCGGAATCACACCAAGTTCATGAGCGAACTTCTTGATCCAAACCGCTTCGCTTTCTTTGCTTAGAAGGCGCAATATATTACGCCTCGGTGGTAGAATCCGCTCTGATCTCTTGTTTGGAACTTTTCCAACTCACTGCGCCCCATTCAAGGTGAACACGTATCGGTGAGACACGGAATCATCCTTGTCATGCGGAAGGCGGCATCCGTATACCAGCGTATCACCATGTCCCCTTCTCCATATATTAGGAACACATCCTTAGTTCTTCTCAAGTACTTAGGATGCGTCTTAACGACCAGCCCAATGATCCATTCTGGATCGGTGAGTATCTGCTCGTGACACTCGGGCATCGATACATCGGGCCTCGTACATAACATAGCATACATGATAGATCCTATTGCGGATGCATAGGGAATCTTACTCATGCAAATCCTCTCGTCTTACGTGCGCGGACACATAGACTTGAAGGTGTTACCCCATGCGATGGGTAGATAACCTTTCTTGGATTGACATGCTAAACCTCTTTGCTTTTCGGTCTATATATGTAGCTGCGAAAGACCAAGCAACCGTTTGATCTATCTCTATAGATCTTAATCCCAGGATGTAGGTTGCTTCTCCCGAATCTTTCATGGAGAATGTCTTGGATAACCAAACCTTAGCGGTAAGATTGACACATCGTTTCCTATAAGTAATATGTCATCGACATACAATACTAGGAACATTGCCTCCCACTAACCTTCTTGTACACACAAGGTTTGTGCGGATTTTGTGAAATCAAACTTTTTGATTGTCTCATCAAAGCGGATATTCGACTCTGGATGCTTGCTTGATCCATAAATGGATCGTCGATTTGCATACCTTGGTTTTATCAACCGATGTGAAACCCTCGGTTGTATCATATACCGTCCTCGGCGAGTTTCCATTAAGGAAAAGCTGTTTTCACATCCATCTGCCATATCTCATAATCATAATGAGCTATGGCGGGAGCATCGAATGGATTTAAGCATAGCTACTGAGGAATAGGTTTAGTCATAATCAACACCTTGTTTTTGACGATATCCTTTCGCCACCAATCTAGCCTTATAGGTAATCACATTACCATCCATGTCGGTTTTCTTCTTGAAAACCCACTTGCACCCTATAGGCTTTATGCCTTGGTGGAGTCAACCAAGTTCGAAACTTGGTTTTCGTACATGGAATCCATTTCGACTTCATGGCACCAAGCCACTTATCCCTTCTGAACTTATCGACACTTCTTCATAAGCGGTAGGCTCCTCATCATCAATGAGTAACACGTCGTTCGATTCACTTACGAAATCCATATCTCTCGGGAATATTGCGTGTTCTACGGATCTCTGAAGATGTGGTGTTACAATAAGTCCCGATTGCTCATCACTATGAGTTGTCAATTTGTGCTCACCAGGTATCTCATCAATGTCTATTTGAGTCTCTCGAGCCTCCTCAAGCTCGACACTCCCCTTTATTTTCTTGCAAGAGAAACTCTTTCTCTAGAAACCACATGCCTTGAAACAAACACCTTTTGTTCCACGGGATGATAGAATTAGTAACCCCTTGTTTCCTTAGGGTATCAATAAATAGACATTTATCGGACTTAGCATCCAATTTATACGTCTGATCACTTCACATAAGCAGGACAACCCCATATCTTCAAGTAAGATACATGAGGTTTCTTACCATTCCATATCTCATATGGAGTAGTTGAGACTACCTTGGTAGGCATTCTGTTTAACAAGTAAATAGCGGTATGAAGTGCATAACCCCAAAAGGACTTGGGAAGAGTCGCATGATTCATCATTGACTGACCATGTCCAACAAGGTCGATTCGCCTCTCGGATACACCATTATCTTTGTGGTGTATAGGGGAGTCCATTGAGACAATATGCCATTGTCTCTTAGATAATCAGAAACTCTTGACTTAAGTATTCACCACCTCGATCCGATCAGTATTTTAATACTCTTGTCATGTTGTTTCTCTACTTCATTCTGAATTCTTTGAACCTTTCAAAGGCTTGGACTTGTGTTTCATCAGAACACATACCCAAACCGTAGTGATCATCGGTGAAGGTAATGAAGTAGTTATAGCCTCCTAAAGCTTGAGTTGACATAGGTCACATACATCGGTATGTACTAGACCTAGTAACTCTCCCACTCGTTCACCTTTTCGGTAAAGGTAACTTAGTCATCTTGCCTTTTAAGCATGATTCGCATGTATCGTATGAATCCAATTCAAACGATTCCAGAATTCCACATCGGTGTAATTCGGACATGCGTTTCTTGCTTATATGGCCAAGACGACAATGCCACATATAGGAGTCTATGTGATTATCCTTTCGAGCACGCGTGTTGCTCGCCGATATTGAAAATGTCCTTTGGATCGTCCAGCGTATAAATGCCATTACTCAAAGTTCGATTCCATAAATCGCCATTCAAAGTTATATAACAACAATTGTTACTAAACATTAAATGGAAACCATTTCTATTTAAAGCAGAAATAGAAACAATGTTCTTTATTAGAGAAGGAACATAATAGCAATTGTCGATTCAAGACTAGTCCACTAGGAGCGTCGGCAAATAAGTTCGATGGCGGCCGCAACCATTGCTCCATTCCCAACACGTAAATTTGACTCTCCCTTGACGAGTCTTCTTCTATTCCTTAGCCCATGTATGTCATTACATATATGTGAGCCACACCCAGTATCCAATACCCAAGTGTCTAAGTAAATAGAATGACAATCAATAAAGAAGATTTCTGAAGAGGATGGGGCATCGGATGCCTTATCCTTCTTCACGGACTCAAGATAAATCTTGCACTTTCTTCGCAACTGGCTCTCCTTGCCATAATGATGGCAAGTTTCCTTTTGTGCTAGTTCTACCTTCTTAGCCCTTCTCTTCTTTCCCTTACCTGTTCCTTTGACTTCCTCTTAGAACCTTTCTTGAGAATCAACTAACAACTGCGTCCTGCTCATGCTTCTCGAGAAGACTCCACGGTCTTGACATATTGGCGGTACCACAGATGAACCTCCTAGCATCTCGAGGTGAAGAGGGCTTTGAGACTTGAACCTTTGAATCTCACTTGCTCATCAACCAACTCACAAAGATGAAGGACTACGATATGAGCATCCATATGCTCATGCTGCTTTCGTAGCTTGGGTTCCATCGTGGCTAGCATGATGCAACTCATTTGTTCAGAATCACTCACATGTTTCTGATAGGCCAACAATTGGTCCAGAGTTGCATCGTCACTAGGACGGGCGGGAAGAGGCGCTTCGAGGACATTTGCAAGCTTTTCACCTTGAGAACAATTCTCAAGTTTCTAAGCCAGTCCAAGAAGTTTGGCCCAGTCAATTTATTTGAATCAAAATGGAGCAAATTCAAACACATCATTATCAATATATTAACTTTGAAATACAAAACGAGCATATATGATAAAGATGATTTTAAAATGCATCAATATACATTTATAAATCCCATTCATTTTTCGAATTTCAAAAACCCTTAAAATCACTTCGGGAGATCGTAGGTCCATCTCCGAATGGGCTGATATCCATCATAGATAAGAACAACCTTGGAGTGAGTCCAACAAGCCATTCTTAGCTATGATGGTGGGTATCAAGTATACCGATTACATATCATGTATATGTAACTATCACAATGTGCTATCAACTAATTGAATGTTTACACATACATTGGGTTGTTAACACATTAACAAGTATGCATCATATGCATAGCACCCAACTTCACCTCTCTTCACATCGACCTTGGAGTGAGTCCAACAAATCGATGCTCCAAGTTAAAGCCGACCCATTAATCGCGAAATAGTTTTAATATGGTTAGGCGCATTCAACCAATTAGCCAGCTTGGAGGAGTCCAACAACCCAAACTAACGATTGACCTCTGACTCTTACCATATTAGAGTTAAACTATTCCAATGATTTGAACATGTTCAGGTTCGAGCCGGGCTTGGAGTGAGTCCAACAACCCAAACAAGAAACAGAACTCTAGTTCTAACCATATTAATGGAAGGTGTAGGCTTTAATATTGAGTTAGGGTTTTATGTCTCATCCTCTTTGCATGCAAATAACTATTATCTACATGGCATGGCATACATGGCATACATCTACATGTCACGACATGCATGGCATAATGTTATGCATCTAATGCAATTACATGGCATACAATTATGTCATGTATATAATTTCCTTATATGTCATAACTATTTATGGAAATAAAATATGTTTAAGATTTGATTCTCCAAATCAAATCATAATTAAATTAGAAACAAATTTCCAAATCTAATCACATATTTTATTCATGGAATTATTTGATTAAGGAAAATCTATTTAGGAAACCAATTTCCTAAATCATTAAAACTACTTATGGAAATAAAATATTTTAAGATTTGATTTCCCAAATCAAATCATGATTAAATTAGGAAACAAATTTCCTGAATCTAATCAAATATTTTATTTATGGAAAATATCAATTTCCATAAATACTTCCAACTTTCCAAAAGTGGAAGATTTCCATAAATACTTCTAGACTTTCCAAAATTGAAAAATTTCCATAAATACTTCTAAATTTCCAAAATTAGAAAATTTCAGAAATACATTATGACTATCGCAAAACCATTTTACGATTATGTGAAACACAACTGGGCTCGATACCCTTTGTTGGGTTTTCACATGGCGTGTGTGTGTTCGATCATGTTTCGTAAACATGAGCACAATGAAGCAATTAAAAATAATAAATCTATATTTATTACAACACACACAACACGCATGCTATTACAACAAGTGTAGACATAACCGTAAATTAAAATTTGCAATAAAGAAAATTATCTACGTTATACCTTCCGTATGGCGTGTAGCGGGAAACGGCATCAAGGCGATCCTTGTAAGAATCGTCTCTATCCGTATCCACGCCGAGCTCCTCGGGATGACCGCTAAGTCACGAGCTTCATCTTAAATGCGGGTTACTAGCCTCGTGTTGAAGACGACGTGATCGAGAGATGATCACGATCCGAATCCAAATTCGGATCCTAAAACGAGTTCTCAAAACTCGCTTCTCCGGAGAGGTATTAGTCAACCGTTTGACGAATCCTTCGTCCCCCACCACAGAGGATTACCGGAGATCAAATCCCCGGTAAGTTAGCCGCTGTCGGAGCACTAACCGTCGTCCAAACGACGCTCCGACGAGAGGAGAAGAAGCTGTCCAGAAAACTGGACAGCTTGGTGGAGGATATAGGCGCCGGCCAACCAAGGAAAGAAAAGCCTCACCTTGATGCCAAACCTATAGGAGATCACCGGAGGGTCGCCGGAGGTTCACCGGCTGAAGGTTGGTCGCCGGCAACAAGTTGGAAGGCTGCACCACAAGCTGGGCGGCAACAAGATGTTGGGCGCCGAATTTTCCAACAAGGGGTGGGCGGCAGCTTTTTGTTGGGCGGCAACTAGGTTTAGGGTTTTGGATGATTAGGGTTTAACAATCCCTTAAGCCCTCTTTTATAGAGAACTAATTCTCTTAATGGTTAATGGATCATATCCATAAAGCCCGTTAACCCGCTCCATTAGGATAAGTTAAAATAAACCAAACCATGATGGTTTATTTTAAGTTAAAACGAACCGAACCAACCTTTGGTTCATTCGTTTAATATAAACCAAACCCTTTGGTTTATTCTCATCCATTGGATTAGAACCAAACCATTTTGGTCCATCCATTATGTCTTCATAAGACACTGCCCATCCACGCTTCCATTGCGACTGAAACAATTTCATGCTCGCTTTATGTTTGGTCCAACCAAACATAGTTTCTCTCGGTCTGAGAATCCCATTCTCAAGCTCGTTTTAAATCCTTTGGATTACACTCGTTGTGCGTGTGACCAAATAGGTTCTCGGTTTATGTTGGCCGTCTATAATTAACCATTAATTATAGAGCGATCATGAGTGGCACCTAGTAGTACATCATGATCCCCAATTAACCAAAAAGATCAGCGGTTGATCGAACTATTTCTAAAACCCTTGATGGCCTCGAATGAATCGTGCCCCATTCCCTTCACTTATCTTATACTCACTTGGTTCAGGACATGGTCTATTGTGTCAGTCCCCACTAGGCTGACTACGTCACACCTAGCCCAAGTATCATTTCCTCGTCCTACGGATTCTAGTTACTCCACATGTATCGAAGAGTACTTTACTCTAAACATGTAATGCTTTGGCCAAAGACTTTAGTAACAATCCGACGAGAGGCCATGGGTATACATCTCCTCGCAAGGAGTGGTGAATCCTTTATAGGCTATTCAAACACCTTTGATCACTTTGACTTATACCCAATCATCCCGGGTCCACATCTCCTCGGAGATGTTTGCTTAAGATGTCAAAGCATAAGTCTCCATGATCAAGATGACTTGAATACCGCAAGTCAAAGGAACATCGCACTTAAGCCACAGTAAGAACTTCATTGGCATATCTATATATGCAGAGAACCATATGAAGTCTTACGGCTGGTCACTCCAATGAACTAGTTACCATAACTAGCATCCACGATTAACTCCGGACATCACTATGTCTCCAGCCAGTGAGAATCAGCTGCTTGGATACACCAAGGAGTATACCTCGTGCTAGTCTCGACAGAATTGATGGTGTCCAAATCCATCAATTCATCGACTAGGGATAATTCCGATATATCACAATTACACATGTAGAGATACTCACTAGTTGTGATCCAATCACAAATTCTCTCATGCTGTGAATCGTATCGTGGACATTCAGTAAATGAGTTTAAGATCCAATCAAATACATAAAACATGTATACTCAAATAGTGAATCTTTATTTATCATATAAATGGTTCATACATAAGGCGATTGCCTTAGGACATCTCTCATATATTACTAACACATACTGGGTTAGGTCCTTTCAGTTGGTATCAGAGCGAACGATCCTAAAGGACAGTGTGTGCATGCAATCTCATCAAGGACTCAGATACATCCATCTCCGCGTTTGTAAGCTTTAAATTTACTTTTCAAGTAGTAGTCTTAATGTGATCATGTTTAGGTTTATGTACAAATTGGAGATAACGATGCAGGTATCGGGTTTTCTAGGAGAATGGTGGGCCGAAGAAACAATGGTGAAGGGGGGCAGAATAGTCAGTTCCTCGCTGAGCTGGCCGCAATTATGCCGGAACAGAGTCAGATTCAGGGAGAACAGATCCAACAGCTGTTGAGAGCCAAGGAGCATGGAAACACCCACAGTGGTCCCACAGCCAGTGTGAACCCAGTTTACAAGCAGTTCAGGGATCTTGGACCGATAGAGTTTTAGGGAAGCTCAGACCCGATTGTGGCAGAAGGATGGATTCGATCATTGAAGACGATATATGACTTCATGCAGCTTACTGATGCTGACAAGGTGAGGTGCGCCATATTCATGTTACGGGGCGATGCTCGGATATGGTGGGAGGATGCACATTCAGCGATGGATTTAGCTACAGCTACTTGGGTTGAATTCAAGGAGGTATTTTATGGTAAATACTTTACTGCTGACACGAGAACCCAAATGGCCAGAGAATTCCTAGAGCTTCGCCAAGGGGACCGGACAGTGGCTGAGTATGTCAAGGAATTCGAGAAGGGGCGGTATTTTGTACCTATGATTGCCAGTCAACCAGTAGAGGAGCTGAAACATTTCACTGAGGGATTGAGGGCAGCCATTCGCCATGATGTCAGGGTGAGTCGAGTTACCACCTTCAGAGAGGCTGTGGATCAGGCTCTGATGGCAGAGAGGGACAGGAATGACATGATAAAGGAAGTACAGACTAAGAGGTCTAGTTACCACTGCGTCGAGTCAGAAGAAGTTTGCACCGAGCCAGTTTCGAGGCAAACAACCACAGTTTCAGACGCAGCCACGACAGCGACCCCAGGAGCCCAGACCAGTCGACCCTACTGTTCTCAAGAGTGAAAGCAAAACTCAGTGTCCCAAGTGCGATAAGACTCATGCAGGTCCGTGTTTGGTGGGTACAGATGTGTGCTACAAGTGCAAGAAGTCTGGGCACTTTGCTATGAACTGCCCTCAGCTCAAAGAGCCAACTAGAGGAAGGGTGTATGCTATGACACAGGAGCAGGTGGATCCGGACTTGGCCATTATCACAGGTAGAATTTCTATTGTCAACCTACCTGCTCATGCCTTAATAGATTATGGAGCTACACACTCTTTCATATCGGTGGCCTACGTTGCAAAACTCGGTATTTCATGTAATTGGATGGCTACCGGCTATAACGTGTCCTTGCCTTTGAGGGAAGAACTGACCAGCAATAGAATAGTGAGGAACTGTCCGATAAGGATGCAGAACTATACAGTGTACGCCGAACTTATCGTATTGGAGATGGTGGACTTTGATGTAATTCTGGATATGGATTGGTTGACCTGGTACGAGGCCATTATTGACTGTAAACAAAGGACGGTTAAACTGAAACTACAAAATGATGGATTTGTCATCTTCAATGCAACCTCCACGTTGAGTCATCTACCTATTATATCAGAATGTAAAGCACAGAAAATGTTAAGTAAGGGGTGTAACGGATTTCTAGTCAACATAATGGGAAGTTCTGGGACTTTTAAACCAAGTCTGGAGGAAGTAGAGGTAGTCCGGGATTTCCCCGATGTATTTCCAGAGGATATTGCGGGATTACCCCCTGTCAGGAAGGTTGAGTTTGGAATAGAATTAATATCGGGAACCACCCCCGTGTCTAAAGCACCGTACCGCCTGGCACCCACCGAAATGAAGGAACTAAAAGAGCAACTACAAGAACTACTGGATAAGGGTTTCATCCGACCCAGTGTGTCACCCTGGGGAGCGCCAGTGTTGTTCGTCCGTAAGAAGGACGGTTCAATGCGGTTGTGCATTGACTACCGGGAGTTGAACCGGTTCTGATCCAAGAACAAGTACCTGTTGCCTAGAATCGATGATCTGTTCGATCAACTACAGGGAGCAACGGTGTTCTCAAAAATTGACTTGAGGTCGGGGTACCACCAATTGAGGGTGAAAGGAGAAGATGTTCATAAAACTGCATTCAGAACTCGATATGGTCATTATGAGTTTCTAGTTATGCCGTTCGGACTCACTAATGCCCCCGCAGCCTTTATGGATTTGATGAACCGGATTTTCCAGCCATACCTGGATCAGTTTGTGATTGTCTTCATCGATGATATACTAATTTACTCTCAGAGTCACGAAGAGCACCGACAACATCTGACGCTGGTACTGCAGACTCTGAAGGATAAGCGGTTGTACGCTAAGTTCAGCAAATGCAATTTTTGGCTGAGACAAATAGCATTCTTAGGACATATAGTCTCGGAGAGGGGGATAGAGGTGGATCCAGTCAAAGTGGAGGCAATCCAGAGTTGGCCTACTCCGAGGAATGTTACAGAAATTCGAAGTTTCCTGGGACTAGCAGGGTATTATCGTAGATTTATTCAGAATTTTTCACAAATTGCGCTACTCCTGACTTCGTTGACCAAGAAGGGGGTGAGGTATGAATGGACTACTCAATGCGAGAAGAGTTTTATGGAGCTAAAGGAAAGGCTGATGAAAGCACCTGTGCTTGATTCGCCTGCACAGGGCAATTTGTGGTGTACACTGATGCCTCCAAAACTGGTCTAGGGGCTGTATTGATGCAGAAGGGGAGGGTCATTGCCTATGCATCACGTCAGTTGAAGGTGCATGAGCAGAATTATCCTACACATGACCTGGAACTAGCAGCTGTCGTCTTCGCCTTGAAGATCTGGCAACACTATCTTTACGGAGAATGATGCGAGATCTACACAGATCATAAAAGTTTGAAATATTTCTTTACTCAAAAGGAACTGAATATGCGACAGAGACGATGGTTAGAGTTGGTAAAAGATTATGACTGCAATATTAACTATCACCCGAGTAAGGCTAATGTGGTGGCGGATGTCGCAAGACGTCGCAAGAGCGGCTTATTTCGATTGACCACCCAGCAAAGATTGATATCAGAATTTCAACAGATAAGAGTGGAGGTGATAGCACCAGGTGAGCAGGTTAGGTTGGCGGCACTGACGGTTACATCGAATTTACGGGATCAGATTCGGGCAGAACAAGCCTCGGATCAACAGTTAATGGAATGGAAACGCAAAGATGAAGCAAAGGGTAGCACCATCTACTCAGTGATTGATGGGATAGTGCGATACAAGGGCCGCATATGGGTGCCTAAGGGTGGATCCCTGAGGGAGAATCTCATGAGGGAAGCTCACACTACCCCGTACTCTATCCACCCTGGCAGCACAAAGATGTATAAGGATATGCGGCTATTATATTGGTGGTCGGGCATGAAGAGAGACATAAGCAAGATGGTCCATGAGTGCCTTACCTGTCAACAGGTGAAAGCTGAGCACCAAAGGCCCGCGGGATTGCTCGAACCGCTTCCGATACCTGTCTGGAAGTGGGAAAATGTTGCCATGGATTTTGTGGTAGGATTACCAATCTCGACTAAGGGATCAAATGCAGTGTGGGTTATTGTGGATCGATTGACGAAGTCAGCCCACTTTTTGCGAGTGAAAACCACTTTCACTATGATACAATATCGAGTTGTATATACGGGAAATAGTAAGGTTACATGGAATTCCGGATCAGATTGTGTCAGATAGAGATCCAAAATTTACATCCGGGTTCTGGAAGAGTTTGCATCGGGGATTGGGTACAAAACTTGCTTTCAGCACTGCTTTCCATCCCCAGACTGACGGTCAATCTGAGCGAGTAATTCAGATTTTGGAAGATATGCTACGAGCTTGCATTATAGATTTCAAAGGGGGTTGGGAGTCCAAACTGCCCCTGGTAGAGTTCACCTATAATAATAGTTATCAATCCACCATCGGTATGGCTCCTATATACGGAAGAAGGTGTAGAACCCCACTACCTTTGGGAAGAGGTAGGAGAAAGAGGCGTTCTGGGTCCAGAGATTGTGACACAAACTGTGGAACTAGTAGCAAAGATCCGGGATAGAATGCAGTCGGCACAGAGTCGCCAAAAGAGTTATGCTGATTGTCGAAGGAGGGACCTAGAGTTCACAGTGGGAGACCATGTATTTCTCAAAGTGTCACCCATGAAGGGAGTGCTGAGGTTCGGAAGGAAGGGTAAACTCAGTCCGAGGTATATTGGGCCTTTTGAGATCCTCGACCGGATTGGGACACGAGCATACCGAGTTGCTCTACCACCAAACCTGGCGGGAGTTCATAATGTGTTTCACGAATCCATGCTAAGGGGGTACCTTTCCAATCCTGCACATGTGATTGGGTATGAAGCCATACAGTGGACACCAGATCTATTCTACGAGGTAACACCAGAACAAATATTGGATCGACAAGTGCGGAAGCTGAGAAATAAAGAAATCAGAATGGTGAAAGTTTTATGGGGAAATCAACAGATAGAGGAAGCTACCTGGGAGACCGAGCGGGATATGCGTGACCGTTACCCTGAACTATTTGGTAAGTCAAATTACGAGGACGAAATATTTTTTTTTAGGGGGAAAGAGTTATCAAGTCTCGAAAAAAAATAAATAAATAAATTAATAAATAAATATAAATATAATAATAATAATAACAATACTAAAATGATAATACACGGGCGAAAATCATCGAAAAAGGGGGATAAATTTCGGGGTCTATTTACACTCGAAATAATCACAATTGAGAGGATGAAGGGGAAAAACCCTAAAACCCATTTAAACTGGCCGAACCCCTATTTATTTCCTTTTATTGTTTTTCTTTTTCCCTTCACTTTTCGTTCGCGCAACCCACCTTCCGCCCGTGAGCCGTCGCAGACGACGAAAGGCGATCGTCGAATCCCTGCCACCGGAGTCGACGCCAAGCTGCCGGAGCTCCACCGACCCTCCTCCTTCCTCTTCCCGGTAAGTAAATCTCTGGTAGGGCTGGCGAGGGCGAGATTTTTCTCGGATTTTTGGGATTCAATCGGCGGTATTGAGGTCGAGATTTGGGTTCTTGATCGTGTTCAAGCACTGAGTCTTGTTCTTTTCGTCTAGATTGGGTTCTAGCAGAGCTAGTGGGTGAATTTCCGAGATTTAGGGAATGGACCAAGCTGTGGGAATCGGTTGAGCCTTGCTACCCTTCGGATTAGAGGATGCGAAGAACAGGGGGATCACGGGAAGGGGTTTAGGGATTTCAACTTTTGGTTGTGAAGGGAGTTCTTGAGGGGGGAAGCATTCGGACGATTAATTTAGGGTTTCCAGTAGGTTAGGGATTCTTCCGGTTGATATGTAATAACGGATAATATACATGATGGGGGTAATTATGAAATTGGAAATGCTGAGTTATGCATATGAGGTTTAAATACCTAGTTAATAGTCAGATAAATATTTAATAGATGAAATGAGCAGTTAGTTTGAAAGGAAATAGCATGCTAGGTGGATGTAAATTGGTGTGTACTTGAGCATTATGACAGTAGATGTTTTCCGTATTATGGGTTATCAGTTAACATGCTTAGTTAATATTTCATAAGATTTTTCTGAATACTGTAAATGATATGTAATATGTGATAACTATCATCTACCTGCGTATGAGGTCAGATGCTAAATATATATAGATATATGGGGTTTAACTATCATCTACCTGAGTATGAGGTTGGATGTTATATGTACCTGTGTGTAACTACCATCTACCTGTGTATGAGGTTAGATGCTATATATAGATATTTATATATGTTCACCCATGATGTGCTATGTTATCATTTTTCTTTAGCTAATTGTTCATCAAATCTTTCTAGTGCCTCGATGTTATGCGGATAAGTTATACTGTCAACTACCTGTGTGTATGGTTAGATGCTAAGTATATATATGAGTGTAATTATCATCTACCTGTGTATGAGGTTAGATGCTATATGTATATGGGTGTAATTACCATCTACCTGTGTATGAGGTTAGATGCTATATATATATATATATATATATATATATATATATATATATATATATAGATATATATATATATATATATATATAAATGTTCACCCATGATGTTTCATGTTATCCTTTTGTGACGGAGCATGATAGTGAATGACAAAAATTCTTTATTTAGCTAACTGTATGCACATGAGCCTTAGTGGTGCCTGGACGGGTTGGGTTCCCCGGGTTGAGCTCCGGGGAGGGCCCACCCAATTTGACAGATTGACTGATGACTGATGACTGATGACTGATTCCCTTAGTTTCTTTCTAGAGGTACCTCCGGATTTCACAAGAAATTAAGGTATTTGACTGACTCAGCATTTTAAATGCATAATGTGAGGTACCACGAGGATTTATGTTTAGGCACAGTTAGCATAACAGAAATACATGATGGGGTTCGCTGTACTTGTTATAATGATATGATGTTAAAAGCATTGGTTAGGTTTCATATGGACTTACAGAAAGTATAACCGAAAATGTATGTTGAGCTACAGTATTTACATTTATAGTTGTAGAGATATATGTTTTCTTTTGAATTTTTCTCTTCCCTGTGTTATATCTCTGTCATTGATCTACTTACTGGGCTGTGAACTCATGATGTCACATAACAATTTCAGGTAAGGAAGAGGATACCCATATTGAGATACAAGAAGCGGAGGTGGTGTAACTGAGGAGATGATGATGAGCATGGCACACATTGTCCGGGGTATCTACGAAACAGGGTTTCCATATTGAGGGGAGATGATTTGATGTTCTATTTTTTCTTCAGGTTCTGAGAGTTAAGTGTGTAGTTGAGACTGCTAAACTTGATGGAATAAAAATAAATTTCTGCCGGGCATTTTGATCTTGGGTATAATGGGTAATAATGATGTGTGAATAGGGATTTAGTATGTGCATACTGGGTTAGGTCCTTTCAGATGTATAGAACCATATGAAGTCTCATAACAGGCCACTCCAATGAACTAGTTACCATAACGGGTATCCATATGTTCACTCTCAGCATCCCTAAGCTTCCATTCAATGAGTATCGAATGCTTGGATAAACCAAAGAGTATAACATGTGCTAGTCTCACAGAATTGATAATGTCCAATCTCATCAATTCATCGACTAGGGATAGTTTCAATACTTGCATATTTCCATATGATGAAGTACCCACTAATTGTGATCCAATCACGATTTCTCTCATGCTATGCATCATATTGTGGACTTCAGTACATGAGTTTAAGATCCAATCAAATACATAGATAATGTATACTCAAATAGTGAATTTTATTAATAATTTCTAAGGAGATTACCATAGGACACCTCTCAATTACATCAGATTAATCCGCTTGCAAGCTTCCACTATCTTCTCCTTTGGATGAACACCAAGGTGGAGAAAACCTTCTTACAATTTGGAGCTTATACTGTTGGATTGATTTGAGCACTAGAGGGGGGGGGGTGAATAGCATAAAACACTTTTCGTTCATTCGTTCGATATAAAATGTGAGTGAGAGTAAATGTAGCGGAAAGAAAATATTACTCGTTTGTTTTTACTTGGTTCACAACCTTCGACTGCTAGTCCAAGGCCCTAATGGTCCTAGACCGCGTACGGAGGGTAAAACACTAAAAACACTCCTCCTCATTAGAGGTAGGAGTAAGCGAATACAATCGATACGAAAAAGCTCAAGGTAGAGGGACACTACCCCTCTCCTTGTTACGATTAAAACACGATAAATATAGATTTAAAGACAACAATAAAGAAAATACCAACGACTATTAAAGTAATAGAAGTTAGGCACTTGTTGTCAGAGATGCGGTAGCACTTCGTCGTCGTAAGGTCATCGTAGAAGAGTACCGTAGCGGAGGCTTTTTGGAGAGCTTTTGATGATGGAAATAGGGTTGAGAACCCATACTTTTATAGCCTTGGAAATCCTAGATGTTCAGATCTTCAACCAATGAGAACAATCCTCCTATCCCTTCAAAAATAGAGATAAGCTTTAACTCTCCTCGAAGTTGATCCTTGACCAACAGTCGACTGCTACCCTTACCAGTCGACTGCTAGATGAATCAGTCGACTGATACAAGCCCTCAGTCGACTGATGGCAGGATTTCTAGCTGCAACAAAGAGTTAGCTCGATAATACAATTAATATAAGTAGATTAAATGGTCATATACCATCCGATCTTGACTTAGACCTTCCATGGGAGGTCTTGGTCGGATCGTCGCCTAAGAACATCCCCGTACAGAGGACACGACCTTCCTTGTGCTCACTCACACGAGCTTACCTCAACATTTACCTTGTATCTTCTTCTTCCAGTCTTCCACATGATTCCTTTGGCTCCCTACGAAGTCATCCCGGTGTCGCTCGACCACAACAGCTCCCTCCGGGTGTCGCTGACCTTCAGCTCTAGCTTTAGAACTTTTCTGCACACTTGATTTAGCTCGTGAGATAACAAAATGAGCTTAACTTTCTATCGTTTGCTATAATCAAAACTCAGGTTTGACTTAGGTGCCTACTGTACCAACAATCTCCCCCTTTTTGATCTATGGCAAACCCATACAAAGTTAAGGAAATAATATGCATTAAAAATTAAGTAGGAGTAATAAAGACTTTCTTTCAAGTACTCCCCCATGAGGAAACCTCACCCTTGACCGAGGGTGAGTCTTGAAAGAAGGTCTTAACCCTCTTCCTTGATGTTTGCTACTTTTAAGTAATTAACAATTACTTAAAGTTGGCCTTAGTATTAAAAATAAGTTTAAGTTAAGAAGATTTCTTAACTTTGTCATTCTCCCCCTTTCTCAATGAATAAATTTGCAAACATTATTACGTTAAGTAAAACATTAACTTTTGACCTTTTCTCCCCCTTTTTCCATAAATCAGAAAGAGTGGGTTTTGGAAAATATAAATATTAAGTTTAAGTTCCAAGTCCAAGCATGTTCTATATTATTTTGAAAATAATATATTAAAAATAAGCTCATCTATTTGAATGTTCAACTCTTATTTGACTTGATTGATATGAAAGATCAACAAGTCCTGGTCAGAGTCGGTTAATATATATATGATTATACTCTGTGGTTCATGGTGATGCACTAGCTCTACATCTGGAACCAGGAGTAAGGTCCTAACATCTCATGCTCATCTACATGGCTAAGTACACAAACACATTAGTCTTATGTGTTGTGAGATGTATTGGCTCCTTAAATCTATAGGTGCATGATATCTAGGGTAAGCCCTAAGCTAGTTCCATTAACATGAAAAGAAAAGTAAATACTAGAGTATATAAAAAGAATGTAGGTCCTACTCTATTACGCACATGCCTAATTTTCATCTTAGTAGACTAAATTTGGCTATGGGTAGTGGCTTGGTAAAAAGATCGGCTAGGTTTAACTTGGATTCCACATATTCAAGTTTAATGGTTCTGTTAGCTACATGTTCTCGAATAAAGTGGTATTTAACTTCTATATGTTTGGTCCTAGAATGGAAAATAGGATTTTTGGTTAGGTTGATGGAGCTAATATTATCTATGTGACTTTAATATTGTTGAAGTTTAAGTTAAAGGCTTGGAGAGTGTGCTTCATCCAAAGAAGTTGAGCACACACTCACCCATGGTGACGTATTCGGCTTCGGTGGTAGATAAGGCAACACAGTGTTACTTCCTACTGCACCAACTCATGAGACTTGAGCCGAGAAGTTGACAACAACCACTCGTGCTCTTTCTATCGAGTTTACTGTCGATATAGTCCGAGTCGGAATAGCCAATTAATTCAAACTCGGTAGATCTAGGGTAGCAAATGTTGGTGCAGGGGCACTAGATAATCGAACTTGTGTTTTGATTATGGCAAAGACACAAAGTTAAGTTTTCATCGTTATCTCACGAGCTAAATCGAGTGTGCAGAAAAGTACTAAAGCTGGAGTTGAAGGCTAGCGACACCCGAAGGAAGCTGCGGTGGTCGGGCGACACTCAAGTGACTTTGGAGGGAGCCGAAGGAATCGAGTGGAAGGCTGGAAGCGAGAGCTACAAGATAAGTATCGAGGAAAGCTCGTGTGAGTGAGAGATTGTAATGTCGTATCTGTAGGAGATCGGTGCGCCGGCTAGAGGGGGGTGAATAGCCCTCTTCCAATTGATGTTGGAATTCTCGCGTTCGTTTGCTCATCTACACAATCATTAGCGCAAGCGGAAGCAATAAACTAAGACAAGCAAATAGAAATAAAACAAAGACAATACAAACGCTAACAAGAAGATGTAACGTGGTTCACGGCTACGCCGCTAATCCACGATCCCGATTCGTCCGAGGTGAATCACTCCTCCAAAGCCAATCACTATTGGTCTCTCCTTTGCACCAAGCTAGGTGGAGGTAACCTTTACAATCAAGATCACTCTTCTTACAATAAGAATGAAGTAAGAACAAGTAAGAAGAGTTTAGAGCTTGTGGGGCACTAGGAAGATCACTTGGAGTATGAGCATTAGCCTCTCAAAGGCTTACACCCTCTCTTTTTATAGAGAGGGCTGATTTCTTCCTGCGCCGCCATCACGACCGATCACGCTCTGGCCCGATCCGCTGTTACTACAACGGCCCGAACACGCCGATCCCGACCGCTGTAGTCCAACGATCTTTGGCAATGACCGATGGACCTCATCACGATCACGCCTCCGTAGTCGACCGCCTACGGCCATTTAACGGTTCTCGCGGCCGAAACCCCATTGATCACCGATCCGCCGCCAGCCGATCGATGAGTTGGCGATCGCCCACGTATGGCAATGATCGCTGGGCACAATCTAGTCACGATACCACGAACTCACTGATTAGCAATGATCGCCATGACATGGCAGTCGACTGGTATTGGGAAAACCCATCCAACACTTGGCCAAATGGCCAAGTTTCACCTAAGAGCTACCCTTCCCCGGGTTACAATCGCTCACTCTCATCTCTCGGAGTCCCTCGCCTTTGAAGTTCTCTTCGTTCTCGGCCACGTCCCTTGGCAGCATCAGGCGCACGGCTCTGTAATGCTCCTTCGCGTCTCTTGCCTTGAAGTCTACTTCCTCCGGCTTCACTCCAAGCTTCTCGTCCGGCGGTCCCTCGGATGCTCCATGTTGGCAACCGTGCTATTTCTCGGAATGCTCATAGGCTCCCATGTCCCCGGATTAAAATTTTCACTAATGAAAACTTATCCGGATGGGATGAGTTTCCTAAGCACAACCAATTCGTCGTCGTGCTAACGACTCAAGCGATCGCTTGAACAAACTAGTTGTTCAAGCAACCAACTCTCCTAGTCGGTTAGCCGCGGATGAGACGACAGACGGATCACCGGTTTTTGTGTTTATCTTCGGGGTCCATGATTATACAAATATATGCAAATATAACCATGTATAATCAACACATACATTAAGTAAACATCCACATAATAATAGAAACATGCAAAGATCATAAATAAAAGTTATAAAACTTTTATACCTCTTGATCTTCTATCGTATGTCCTAACCTCCTTGTAGACTTCGTGTGGGCGAAGATCCTCCACAAGTTGAAGCTTCTTAGATCACCAATCTTCCTTTCCTTGTTCACTAGGAACAAAGGAAGATCCTAAAAGAAAACTTATCTTCCTTTCTAGAACCGGCCACCAAGTCAATAAACTCGATGTTGCCGCCGGCCAAGGAAGATATAATGGAGTATGAAAACCAACCAAAAGAGAAACACCAAGGGTATGGGCGCCGGCCAACACTTGGAGAAGAAGAAAGAAAACACCCCTTCTCCTTGTTGCCGCCCAAACCCTAAACTAGGCTCTCCTTAATTTCCGGCTAAGGATGAAAGGAAGTAGAATAGCTTGAGCTTTGGCCAAGGTAGAGGGAAGAAGGAAGAGGGGCCGGCCATCAAAGGAAAATGAAGAAGAATCTTCCTTTCCTTGTTGCCGCCCATCACCAACAACCAAACCTAACCCTAGCCACCACTCTTATTCCTATCCCTTCTTGAATTGTTGCCGCCCATGGGAAACAACCAATTCCTCATCCACTAGAAGCCATTGATCAAGGGGAGAGGCTTGGGCGCCGGCCAAACCAAAGAGGAAGGAGGGAAGGAAGGTACCGGCCACCATTGGGAAGAAGAAGAAGAAAACTCCTCCACCTTGTTGCCGCCCAACACCTTGAACCAAACCTAAACCCTAGCCTCCTCCTCTTTCTTGCCGCCCAAGCAACCTAGTCTCCATTAGGTTTTCCATAAGCCATTGCCGCCCAAGCCTAAGCCCATATATATAGAGTTAGGTTTAGGCCTAGGTTTAATCTCCTCCATTGGATCTATGGTTTTAATCTCAACCGTCGGATCTCGAGATTTGATCTCATCCGTCGGTTCTAGATATTTAATCTCCATCGTCGGTTCT
Source organism: Wurfbainia villosa (assembly GCA_025175895.1). NCBI lineage: Eukaryota > Viridiplantae > Streptophyta > Magnoliopsida > Zingiberales > Zingiberaceae > Wurfbainia > Wurfbainia villosa. The sequence goes on along the minus strand of CM046000.1, from coordinate 24,787,460 downwards.
AGAGATTTAATTTCCACCGTCGGTTCTAGGGATTTAATCCCAACCTTCGGATCTAGAGATTTAATCTCAACCATCGGTTCTAGGGATTTAATCCCAACCGTCGGATCTAGAGATTTAATCTCAACCGTCGGTTCTAGGGATTTGTTTTCCATCATTTGATCTAGACTTCATGAGGTTTATATTAGGCTACGATAGGGACCATGAGGAGGAGTTGGGTCTTGGCCACCCGATGGATCGGAACCACACAATCTTGATCCATCAATGATGTTCCATTCCACTAGAGGATCATCATCGAACTACCTCACCAACCCCCATAAATCAATATGGGCTCCATATATTATTTGTACATCCATCTCCCCGTGTTTAAGATATCGAATGTCCGTCAATTAATTGATTTACTGACCATCAATTAATTAACATCTAACTCCTCGAGTAGTACCACTCAACCTTATCATCATGTTGACTAAGTCAACCTGCAGGGTTTACATGATGAACCTTATGAGCTCCTCAAGGGGACATCATCAACCTAATATATAGGACACGGATTCCTCCTATAATCAACGACACACCATGTAAATAATATCACTTCCCAACTTACCGGGCATATTGATTTAATCCATAGAAATCTCACCCTCTGGTAAATCAAAGAAATAAATACTAAGTACATGTGCCCGTTATTATATCGGGATTAAGAGCATGTACAACATAATATCCGAGGTCCGATTCAATTATGTAGTCGGCAATAAATTGAATCACCTCTATGTCGGTCCTGCTCAATACACCGAGGTGTACTAGTGTAACTCTATGTTCAAGATAAAACAATACCAAGCTACACTACAACCATGCCAATGGTTTGTCCAAAACCATCTTGGTTGTGAGCCTCTACTTATATTCTACAAGGGACTGATAACATGATCTTCTGTGCCGCACCCAGGCACCATGTTATCTACAATGTAAAATATTAGACAATATGCACACATATAAATATAACGTGCAAACAATGATCATGTGATTCTTATTTCAAAATAAAGATGTCCATACAAAAGAGCTAGGCTTTCAGTATACATCCCAACAATCTCCCACTTATACTAAAAGACTATCTTGTCCTCTTCATCGCCATACATCCGATTCCCCTTCCTCCACATGCCTATCAAAGCTCTCGCCAAGGGCCTTAGTGAAAGGGTCTACTGTGTCATCCTCTCGATGCAATCTTGGTGACACAGACTTCTACCTCCTTAACGATTTCAGATCGTGGTACTTGCACTCTATGTGTTTACTAACCTTATGGGCTCGTGGTTCCTTCGAGTTTGCAACTGCACCATTATTATCACAATAAATTGTGATAGTTCTGGGCAAACCAGGAATCACATCCAAGTCCATTAGGAAATTCCTGAGCCACCCAGCTTCTTTGGCCGCCTTAGAGGCTGCCATACAGTCAGCTTCCATGGTAGAGTCCACCACGCATTTCTGCTTGACACTCTTCCATACTATGGCTCCACCTCCCAAAGTAAACATAAACCCTGACGTAGACTTACTGTTATCCCTATCAGATTGGAAATCAGAATCCGTGTAACCCACAGGGAGTAATTGGTCTGCCCGGTAAACTAGCATATAATCCCTAGTCCTTCTCAGGCACTACAATATATGCTTTACCGCAGTCCAATATCCCTATCCTGGATTACTCTGATATCTGCTGACCATGCCCACGACAAAGCAGATATCGGGTCTCGTACATAGCATACATTAGGCTTCCTACCGCCGAAGCATAAGGAACTGCCTATATCTCCTATATCTTTTCAGATGATCTAGGACACATCTCCTTAGATAAAGGAACTCCTTGCCTGAAAGGTAGAAAACCCTTCTTGGAGTTTTGCATGCTAAATCGATCCAAAACCATGTCTATGTATGAAGCTTGGGATAAGCACAACAACCTTGATCCCCAAGGTTATGACCCACTTCTCCCAAGTCCTTCATATCATACTGTTTGGACGACCATACCCTTACGTCTGATAACACTTCGATGTTGTCGCCAACCACCAAAATGTCATCTACGTATAGTACAAAAATACCACTACGTTTACATCATCCGATATACACAAGACTCATCCGAACTTTGAATAAATCCATAAGACTGGATTTACCTCCTCAAAGCGGATGTCCCAAGACTTCAAAGCTTGCTTCACCCATTAACGGACCGATTGCTTATATACAATACGCTCTTTGCCCTTAGCAATGAATCCTCTGTCGCTTCATGTAGATGGATTCCTCAAGACTTCCACTAAGGAATGCTGTCTTGACATCCATCTGTCACGTCTCATAATCCATATGAGTTGCTATGCATGAGAGCTTCCAGACCTGACTTGAATCCATAGATTCAATCTCAGTATTCATTGCACTTTGCAAAGATGTTGTATTTATATCTTAGATTGCCTCGTCGTATGTCTAGGGATCAGGTTCATGTTTTCTAGGGACCAAATCAGAAGATTTGTCCAAAAACATGAATCTAAGAGGTTGTCTTACAACCCTCCCACTACGATGAGGTATCTTCTGTGTATCCTCTGTGACACGCGGTGCAGTGACATGTGGTATGTCCTCTTGTACCGGTGGTACTAAAGAAGTGACTTCCCTTTTTAACTCCTCCAGAACAATTTTACCCTTGGGCTTGTGGCTTATCACATAGTCTTCCTCTAGAAATCTGGCATTCGTGTTAACGATCACCCTCTGATCTCTAGGACTATAAAACAAGTCAGAATAACTCATCATCGATCTAACCATCTCCATAAGAGTCATATTCCTTCGCTCTGCTACACCGTTCTGCTGGGGTGTACCAGGTGCAGTCAATTGGGATTGAATCCCAACCTCTGATAAGTAGTTCCTAAACTCTCCCAAGAGGTTGTCACCACCACGATCAGATCGTAGTGTCATCCATATCTTGAATAATCGTCTATGAAAGAGACGAAATATTCAAGATTACCTCTTGCCTAGATAGTCATAGGGCTTCACAAATCAGAATGAACCATTTCTAACAAATCATTGGCTCTATACCCCTTGGCCTTAAAAAGGCCTCTTGGTCATCTTACCCTCCAAGCAAGATTCGTAGGTTGGGAGATCCTCCACCACTAATGAACCCAAAGGTCCATCAGCTATCAACCTTTGAATTTTGCTTAGGTTAATGTGACCAAGCCTAAGAAGCCAAAGATATGTTTGGTTCATCTTCGAAGGTTCTTTTCTCTTATTGGAATTAGAAGATGAGTTATTAACTTCTATTTGCATCGTGGGAGCTTGTGGTTCAAGTTATAAATTTCCTATCTATGTACCTGAATAGATAATTTCCCTATTCTTTTTATAACAAATCTGTCATGAAAAGAAATAGATTATCCATCCAAAAACTATTTAGAAACCGAAATCAATTCTTTCTAAATAAGGGTACATAAAGGAAATTCTTAAGAACCAGAAAACTTTATTTTTCTCAAAAAATAAATAAAACATCTCCCACTGCAATAGCTGCCATCTTCATGGCATTGCCCAAGTAAATGGTAATATCCCCTTTAGCTAGTTGTCGAGTTTTCTGGAACCCCTGCAAAGTATTGCAGACATGATTAGTGGCTCTCGTATCTACACACCAGGTACCGGTAGATAACACCGCTAACCATGTTACAACGACTAGACCAAAAGATATACTTTTGTTCTGTTTTGGATTGGGACAGTCCTCCTTCCAATGTCCATCCTGCTTGTAAGTGAAGTACTTGCCTTTCGGCTTCTTCACTCCTCCCTGAGATCCTCCCACCACATTTGCTCCACCTTGTTTCTCCTTCTTCATGCCTTTCGGCTTAGAAGTAGAAACCCTTTTGAGCAATGATGGCTTGAGGACACTCTTTGAAGATTGCATACTAGCAGATAAGACAATATTTGGATTCATTTCCAATCAATATAATTTGGGTACAATAAGTTTATTTCCTTTAGTATCAAAATAAGTGGACTGAAAGTCAATTTTGAAAATCCTAAGAATCACATAGATCATTACTTTAGATTTCAAAAAATTATTGATTCCTCAAACAATAACAGGTCAAAATCAACCAACACCTCAAAACACCGAGAATATCGCATGCCACGCAGTGTGGACGTATACGAATTCTACATTTGTAAGAGGAGGTTTTACCCATTAATTTTATTATCTTGTCAACCTTACTTTTTGACAAATAAAATTAATAGTTGGTTCTTCTTTGGCCCTACAAATAAAAGCAGTGACTCCGATGGGGAGGATACTTTTTATTTGCATCTAAGTGTGCACCATTACACGATACTAAGGGAATTATTTCGGATTATGTGCCTTACCGCTGTGGAAGTACACACGCTCCTAGATAATTTCCTATAACCATTATTTGACCTAGTGATCCGCAAACAAACTCATCCGCAGGGAGGAAGGCACTCAGAGCCGACACGCAAGTTTGTTGCATCACACGTCAAATTGTAATGGAGGCCGCGGGAATTAATTAAAATATCCCTCTCCCACTTAGTAAATTGAAAATGAGGAATTTTCAAGCACACACAACATGCTTATTATTACTGTAGATTTCAATAAAAATTATTGATTCCTCAAACAATAAAATTTTGAAATCCACCAACACCTCAAACACCGAGAATATCGCATGCCACGCTGTGTGGACGTATACGAATTCTACATTTGTAAGAGGAGGTTTAACCCATTAATTTTATTATCTTGTCAACCTTACTTTTGACAAATAAAATTAATAGTTGGTTTCTCTTCGGCCCTACAAATAAAACTACATTTTATTTGCATCTAAGTGTGCACCATTACACAGTACTAAGGGAATTATTTCGGATTATGTGCCTTACCGCTGTGGAAGTACACACGCTCCTAGATAATTTCCTATAACCATTATTTGACCTAGTGATCCGCAAACAAACCCGTCCTCGGGGAGGAAGGCACTCAGAGCCGACACACAAGTTTGTTGCATCACACGTCAAATTGTAATGGAGGCCGCGGGAATTAATTAAAATGTCCCTCTCCCACTTAGTAAATTGCAAATGAGGAATTTTCAAGCACACACAACATGCATATAAAACAAATCAGCAATAAATATGGAAAAAACAGAATTTTTCCAACTATTATGGCATTGTTCTCCAATATGCGTTCCGTCGTGTCGCCACCTCGTCCGCTCCATCTTTTCCCGTGCGCAAGTCACCAAAGAGTTCCGAGCCGAGATAAAACTTTTTAATTTACATCCATCGATCCTATACTCCACGAAGGAGTGTACATATAATCTAGATCGAAATTAAACTAAAATGAGCGGCTAAACAATGCCGTATTTAATTATAAAAATTAAATACTAATCTAGCCTCGTCAACCCCGAGGACTCAAATAATATACAATCACACACACATGCAATCACATACACACATATATAGCCATAATAGTTGGATCTTATGCCTGCAACTAAAAAGTTAGCCTACGCACATCCTACTATTATCCGGCATACACAATATATGATAAGTGCATGAAAGTAACCGAATCCAAAACACACAAAACCGGAAACCGTGGCTCTGATACCATTTGTTGGCAACCGTGCTATTTCTCGGAATGCTCATAGGCTCCCATGTCCCCGGATTAAAATTTTCACTAATGAAAACTAATTCGGATGGGATGAGTTTCCTAAGCACAACCAATTCGTCGTCGTGCTAACGACTCAAGCGATCGCTTGAACAAACTAGTTGTTCAAGCAACCAACTCTCCTAGTCGGTTAGCCGCGGAAGAGACGACGGACGGATCACCGGTTTTTGTGTTTATCTTCGGGGTCCATGATTATACAAATATATGCAAATATAACCATGTATAATCAACACATACATTAAGTAAACATCAACATAATAATAGAAACATGCAAAGATCATAAATAAAAGTTATAAAACTTTTATACCTCTTGATCTTCTATCGTATGTCCTAACCTCCTTGTAGACTTCGTGTGGGCGAAGATCCTCCACAAGTTGAAGCTTCTTAGATCACCAATCTTTCTTTCCTTGTTCACTAGGAACAAAGGAATATCCTAAAAGAAAACTTATCTTCCTTTCTAGAACCGGCCACCAAGTCAATAAACTCGATGTTGCCGCCGGCCAAGGAAGATATAATGGAGTATGAAAACCAACCAAAAGAGAAACACCAAGGGTATGGGCGCCGGCCAACACTTGGAGAAGAAGAAAGAAAACACCCCTTCTCCTTGTTGCCGCCCAAACCCTAAACTAGGCTCTCCTTAATTTCCGGCTAAGGATGAAAGGAAGTAGAATAGCTTGAGCTTTGGCCAAGGTAGAGGGAAGAAGGAAGAGGGGCCGGCCATCAAAGGAAAATGAAGAAGAATCTTCCTTTCCTTGTTGCCGCCCATCACCAACAACCAAACCTAACCCTAGCCACCACTCTTATTCCTATCCCTTCTTGAATTGTTGCCGCCCATGGGAAACAACCAATTCCTCATCCACTAGAAGCCATTGATCAAGGGGAGAGGCTTGGGCGCCGGCCAAACCAAAGAGGAAGGAGGGAAGGAAGGTACCGGCCACCATTGGGAAGAAGAAGAAGAAAACTCCTCCACCTTGTTGCCGCCCAACACCTTGAACCAAACCTAAACACTAGCCTCCTCCTCTTTCTTGCCGCCCAAGCAACCTAGTCTCCATTAGGTTTTCCATAAGCCATTGCCGCCCAAGCCTAAGCCCATATATATAGAGTTAGGTTTAGGCCTAGGTTTAATCTCCTCCATTGGATCTATGGTTTTAATCTCAACCGTCGGATCTCGAGATTTGATCTCATCCGGTTCTAGATATTTACCATCATCGTCGGTTCTAGAGATTTAATTTCCACCGTCGGTTCTAGGGATTTAATACCAACCTTCGGATCTAGAGATTTAATCTCAACCATCGGTTCTAGGGATTTAATCCCAACCGTCGGATCTAGAGATTTAATCTCAACCGTCGGTTCTAGGGATTTGTTTTCCATCATTTGATCTAGACTTCATGAGGTTTATATTAGGCTACGATAGGGACCATGAGGAGGAGTTGGGTCTTGGCCACCCGATGGATCGGAACCACACAATCTTGATCCATCAATGATGTTCCATTCCACTAGAGGATCATCATCGAACTACCTCACCAACCCCCATAAATCAATATGGGCTCCATATATTATTTGTACATCCATCTCCCCGTGTTTAAGATATCGAATGTCCGTCAATTAATTGATTTACTGACCATCAATTAATTAACATCTAACTCCTCGAGTAGTACCATTCAACCTTATCATCATGTTGACTAAGTCAACCTGCAGGGTTTACATGATGAACCTTATGAGCTCCTCAAGGGGACATCATCAACCTAATATATAGGACACGGATTCCTCCTATAATCAACGACACACCATGTAAATAATATCACTTCCCAACTTACCGGGCATATTGATTTAATCCATAGAAATCTCACCCTCTGGTAAATCAAAGAAATAAATACTAAGTACATGTGCCCGTTATTATATCGGGATTAAGAGCATGTACAACATAATATCCGAGGTCCGATTCAATTATGTAGTCAGCAATAAATTGAATCACCTCTATGTCGGTCCTGCTCAATACACCGAGGTGTACTAGTGTAACTCTATGTTCAAGATAAAACAATACCAAGCTACACTACAACCATGCCAATGGTTTGTCCAAAACCATCTTGGTTGTGAGCCTCTACTTATATTCTACAAGGGACTGATAACATGATCTTCTGTGCCGCACCCAGGCACCATGTTATCTACAATGTAAAATATTAGACAATATGCACACATATAAATATAACGTGCAAACAATGATCATGTGATTCTTATTTCAAAATAAAGATGTCCATACAAACGAGCTAGGCTTTCAGTATACATCCCAACACTCCAAGCGCACGGCTTCCGCAAAGCTATCCTTCACCGACTCAAGGCATGAGTCATGAGATGTGAAACTCGCCACGGCTCCATGTGCGAATTACTAAGTCCTGCACGACTTCAACGTACATATCAAATCAACATATCAAACTAACTTAAACCCTTTGCCACACCATCAAAACCATATTACGGCAAGAGATTGCCTTAACAATCTCCCCCTTTTTGATGTGTGGCAATCCGTTTAAGTTAGGTAAAAACATTTGATATAGATTCTAAGGTAAGAAAGCATGTAAAGATAAACATGATATAGCAACATGCAACTCCCCCTTAATCCATGAAACTCTCTATGCAAATTTTCTCCCCCTATCATATATTTCTCCCCCTAAAGCAATTAACTTAAACATAAATTATTTCTCCCCCTTTGACACCATCAAAAAGATTAACACTAAGTTATAAGCTCATGGCATCAAGTGTAATGGAGGGAAAATACCAAAAACATGATTAAAATCTGAAATCAGAAAATTGCAGGCTGATTTTCGGGTGAGCAGTCGACTGCTATCAGTATGGCAGTCGACTGGCACAATTGATTCCGAAATTCTGATTTTCTGGGCGAATTTTAGAAATGCATTAAAAATTCCAGAAAATTCAAAAAATCATGAAATTTGAGGAGCATATTTCTATTAAGTATATCTATCAAGGAAAAATAGTTTTTCATGAAAAATCATTATATTTTCCGAGATTTGCCAAAAATCCAAACACTTGAAAAACCACTAGTTTTTGAGCATGTTAGTATCCATTTTAACACCTAGTCTTGCTTTGAATTGTTCCAAAACATGAATACATAGATTTTTGATTAAGGAATTGTTTTGAAAACATATGAAATATCCAACCATGATCTTTGGGCAATATGTCTATGAATTAAATATAAGCTTTCCCCATGATTGGTCTATTATTGCTATGTTGATACTTTAAATGACCATCTAAATGCCATAGGCATTAGTGGACATTTGTATCATCCTAACATCTCACCTATGCTAAGTTTGCAATCAAGTTAGCCTATAGTGTGTGTGAGATGCATCCTAGGGGGTATTTGTATATACTTAACCAATATATTCATGCAATTCTATCATGGTTAAGTATCAACCTAACAACCTACATGATCATAATGACATATATGAATGAGTTCTACATTATGATCATGAAATACATGTATTCATTAAATAATAGTCATGCATTAGGTATTATATGATGATAATAACCAAAGTGTCACCTAAAGCATGATTCAAACCTATTTCTCATGATAACATGCCAAATATCAAAATCATAAATCATGATTTAGAACATACATAGCAATTACATTAATCATCATGATTTAAGCATTATCACCTATTTATGGGCACGTTATCATCACCCAACACTATCTAAAAAATGTTGTCCCGTCATCCTAAGTCAACCAAAATATGATATAGGTCAAGTTCATATGGTTGACTACCCTAGGGTTATTCTAACCCTTAAGGATGGATTTTGGAACCCAAAATAAATTTTTTCCTATTGGGTTCACTAAATACTCCTTGGGGATCCATTTCCTAGCAATTACCTTCTTCTTATCTTGTCCCCTAGCTATAAGGCATTTGTAGGCTTTTTCATTTTTCTTTTCCTTGTAGCCTAGGCCCTTTTTGTTGAAGCTAGCTCTTTAGCTCCCTAAGATCATGTTCAATGTGTTGGAGCCAATTGTGAATTTCTCTAGGGCTTTGGTTAAATAATCTACCTTTTCCCTTAATGCCCTATTTTCCTCTATGCATGCATCATTAACATTCAAAGGCATATAATCATGTGAGCATGCATCATCTAAGCTAGAAGAAATATTATCATTTAAGCATGCATTTTCTAGCTTATTTTCCAATGCCTTAATTTGATTAAGCATGCTTTTATTTTTCTTTTTCATTCCAAATAAGTCCTTAGTTAAACTAGAAATTATGGAAACTATTTTCTTAGGAGAAGCTTTCGTTACCATAGTTTCCATATCTTCTTCTTCTTCTTCAGATGAGGAGGATGTAGAAGCTCCCCCTTCACTTGAGCTTGATCCTTCATTTTCAGAGGAAGAGCAATCCAAGTCATCAAAGGCCATCAAGGCCAAATTGGTGACAAAGGCATTCTCCTCATCCGATGATGATGAGGAGGATGAAGATGGGTCATCCCAAGTCCTTGCCTTGAGAGCTTTGGCCTTTCCCTTTTCCTTTGTCTTCTTCTCCTCTTCCTTTTTCTTCTTGCTCCCCTTTTTCTTCTTCTTTTCTTCTTTCTTTTTCCTCTCTTCCTTGCTCTTGTTTAGGAGAGGACAATTGTCCCTTATGTGCCCTTCTCCTTGGCAATTATAGCATATGACCTTCCCCCTTGGTCTACTATTCTTATCATTAGATTTATCAAATCTAAAATTCTTAAATCCACGTCTTACCCTCCTTACCATATAGGCTTCTTCGGTGCTATCCATGGAGGAGGAGGAAGACGCTTCGTCATCGGAGGAGGAGGGGATTTCCATCTTCTTCTTCCCTTTGTTTGCCATCAAGGCTACTCCTCTTGAGGGTTGAATTCTAGGCTCCTCTTGTATTCCTTCAAGCCTAGTTTCGTGAAGCTCCATTGTTGAGAAAAATTCCTCCAAGGTACTTACTTCCAAGTTCTTGGAGATGTAGAACGAATCCACCATGGAGCTCCACTTTGAGGACCGGGGAAAGGCATCTATAGCCTTCATGAGCATGTCCCGGTTTGATAGCTTCTCACCTACACTTGTTAGCCCAATTAAAATTTCTTTAAACCTAGAGTGTAGTGAGGTTACCTTTTCTCCCTTTTCTAGTTTTATATTGGATAGTTGGGAGCGGAGGAGGTCTCTCCTTGCTAGCTTGGCCTCGGATGTGCCTTCATGGAGTTCTATAAGCTTCTCCCACATCTCTTTGGCGCTAGAACATTCTCCGATCCGGTTGATCTCTTGTTGGGGGAGCACATTGAAAAGATGATGTTTTTCCTTTGAGTTCGCAAGGTGCTCCTCTCTTTGCTTCTTAGTCCATCGTGATTTTTCGATTGGCTTCCCCTCTTCATCCCTAGGCAAAACGAAACCGGATTCCATTGTAATCATAATGTCAAAATCCGTTTCGAAAAATACCTCCATTCGCTTCTTCCACCAAGCGAATTCTCCTTCAAATTTCGGAGGATGGATGTTTGAGCCGGCCATTTTTGAATGTTGCTTGTTGTGGCGGTTAGTCCTCGACAAGCTTTCCTTGGCTCTGATACCACTTGTAGGAGATCGGTGCGCCGGCTAGAGGGGGGTGAATAGCCCTCTTCCAATTGATGTTGGAATTCTCGCGTTCGTTTGCTCGTCTACACAATCGTTAGCGCAAGCGGAAGCAATAAACTAAGACAAGAAAATAGAAATAAAACAAAGACAATACAAACGCTAACAAGAAGATGTAACGTGGTTCACGGCTACGCCGCTAATCCACGATCCCGATTCGTCCGAGGTGAATCACTCCTCCAAAGCCAATCACTATTGGTCTCTCCTTTGCACCAAGCTAGGTGGAGGTAACCTTTACAATCAAGATCACTCTTCTTACAATAAGAATGAAGTAAGAACAAGTAAGAAGAGTTTAGAGCTTGTGGGGCACTAGGAAGATCACTTGGAGTATGAGCATTAGCCTCTCAAAGGCTTACACCCTCTCTTTTTATAGAGAGGGCTGATTTCTTCCCGTTGGCCGCCATCAGTCGACTGCCGCCCTTGGCAGTCGACTGCCGTCACTACAACGGCCTCCGAACACGTCGGATCCCAACCGTTGTAGTCCAACGGAACTCTTGGCAGTCGACTGATGGACCTCATCAGTCGACTGCTGCCTCCGTAGTCGTCGCGATCGGCTACGAAACGATTCTGGCCGAAACCCCATTGATCGGTCATGCCGCCGGCCCGATCGCGTGATGTCTTCGATCGACGCACGTATGGCCGATCCGCGCCACAATCGATCGAACAGATACCGGTCGAACTCACTCGACCAGGGCCGATCGCCATGACATGGCGATCGTGTCGAGAAAACCCATCCGAGACTTGGCCAAATGGCCAAGTTTCACCTAAGAGCTACCCTTCCCCGGGTTACAATCGGTCACTCTCATCTCTTGGAGTCCCTCGCCTTTGAAGTTCTCTTCGTTCTCGGCCACATCCCTTGGCAGCATCAGGCGCACGGCTCTGCAATGCTCCTTCGCGTCTCTTGCCTCGAAGTCTACTTCCTCCGGCTTCACTCCAAGCTTCTCGTCCGGCGGTCCCTCGGATGCTCCAAGCGCACGGCTTCCGCAAAGCTATCCTTCACCAACTCAAGGCACGAGTCATGAGATGTGAAACTCGCCACGGCTCCATGTGCGAATTACTAAGTCCTGCACGACTTCAACGCACATATCAAATCAACATATCAAACTAACTTAAACCCTTTGCCACACCATCAAAACCATATTACGGCAAGAGATTGCCCTAACAGTATCCTTTTTACGGGGATGACCGTAAGCGGCAATCTGACTAAGACTTCCTGTGGAAGGTCTAGGTCGAGATCGGACGGTTAGAAACCGTCGAATTTATCGTTTTCTGAGCTAACCTCTTACTGCAGGGAAGTGGCCAGGCTGGCAGTCGACTGCTAGCCATTGGACAGTCGACTGATGCTCATCAGTCGATTAATGGGAGTCATCAGTCGACTGATGGCGATGAATCAGCCTTTGCGCTAGGTCAAAACGGATAAGGTTTGACGCGGCCACTTTGCGATAAAAATTATACAACTTCGTGATCTGTTCCGAAAAAAGAGGAGACATATTCAGAGGGCAAAATCTATAAAAGGAGGGGTGGATTCCAACTCCAAACATCATCAAGTTTATTCATCAAGTGCTCCTACAACGCCAATGCTCCAACACCGTCATAACGCCGACGCGACAACAAGTTCAGATCTTCTTCGTCGGCAGCAGCATCTAGTAATATATTTTGATATTGTATTTGTTATTTTTATTCGTAACGAGGTGAGGTAGGCTTGTTGCCTCATCCTCGTACATTCGGTTTTGTGATCGTTGTCTCCTACCTCCAACGAGGAGGAGACGTTATAGTGCTATGCCCTCCGTACGCGGTCTAAGACCGATAGGGCCTTTGAGTAGCAACCGCTGGGTTGTGAACCAAGTAAAAATAAATGTGTCTCTTTATTTTCCGCTGCTCTTACTCATTTAATTATCTACTCGAACGAAACGTCAAAAAGATTTACGATCGCTATTCACCCCCCTCTAGCGACGCTTCTCGATCCAACACCAAATACCGATGCTTAGCATGCCCTTTAAATACCTAAGGATACGCTTGACTAGGGTTAGGTGAGACTCCTTGGCACAGATTTGAAACCTTGCACACATACTTACCGCAAATAAAATATTGGGTCGACTCGCGGTTAACTATAGAAGACTCCCTATCGCACTCCTATAGTATTTTAGGTCGATGGACTTTCCTTCTAAGTCCTCTCCTATATTGACATTAGTTGTCATGGGTGTATTGATGGTTTTGGCATCTTGCATTCCAAATCATTTAATTAATTCCCTAGTATATTTTTGTTGATGTAAATATATTACATCCTTAGTTTGTTTAATTTGTAGTCCTAGAAAGAAACTCAATTCACCTACTATATTCATTTCAAATTCACTTTCCATAAGTGAAATGTGTTGGTGCAGTGAGGCACCGAAATCGAACCTGTGTTTTGATTATAGCAAAGACACAAAAGTTAAGTCTATTTTGTTTTCTCACGAGCTGAATCGAGTGTGCAGAAGATTAATATAGCTGGAGCTGAAGGCTAGCGACACCCGGAGGAAGCCACGGTGGTCGGGCGATACTCGAGTTACTTCGGAGGGAGCCGAAGGAATCGAGTGGAAGGCCGGAAGCAAAAGCGACACGTAAGTATCGAGGTAAGCTCGTGTGTGCGAGAGTAAGTAAGGTCGTATCCTCTTTACGGGGATGATCTTAAGCGTAGATCCGACCAAAGACATCTTATAGATGGTCTAGGTCGAGATCAGATGGTCGACGACCATCGAAATTATGTTTTTATTGAGCTAACTTTGACTTGCAAAGAAGCATCACGACGCCTTGAGGACTCGACCGCCGCGTGTATCGCCGATCGGCTGAAGAAGTTATCGAATCGACCGATCATCATCGATCGATGATGTCCATCACCGATCGATGGTCAATGATCGATTCGAGGAGTCAAGGCTTATCACTCCACCTCAAAGCGGTTTGGTGTCCATTTGTGATTGGTTGAAGACCCACTCGAAAAGGGGCTCAAAGGCTATAAAAGGAGGGCCAAACCTAGGGTTTCATCAACAATTCTAAGTGCTCAAAAGCCTCCGTTACGCTGCAACTCTACGACAACGAAGTCCTTCCATTCCGACGTCTAGGTTTAACTTTCTTTATTATTGTACGTCGGTCTTAGTTTTTGTTATCAGTTTGTCATTTATATTTCCGGAGCTTTTATCGTATACGAGGAGAGGGGGAGTGTCCCTCTACCTCAAGTTTTTTTGTATCGATTAACTCCTACCTCCAACGAGGAGGAGTTTGTTTAGTGATTTGCCCTCCGTGTGTGGTCAAGGACCACTAGGGCCTTGGAGTAGTAGCCTTCGGCTACGAACCAAGTAAATATCTTGTTTCTATTGTCTCCTTTACTTTTTGTTTTGCTTATCTTTCCGCTGCGTATATTTCTTTTGAAATGAATTCGAAAAAGTTTTTTTCTTTCGCTATTCACCCCCCCTTCTAGCGAACCGCATTGATCCAACAATTGGTATCAGAGCCGGGGGCGCTTAGATTTGGTGAAACCACCAATCTAACTTTTTTTCACAGATTTGTTTTTTGTTCGTTCAAATTTTTCTCCCGCACTACTAATCCAAGACGAAATCTTGGTACTCTTCGTGTGATTTTGTTTTGCAAGTATTCGCTTTTGGAGTAGCCGACGGTCAAACGGGCATAACTTTTGGTACAAGTTGACCCACGACACGGTCTACCTACCAAATCGAAGCTCTCGCAGAGATCTACACTTCTTACGGGGGTTTACCCCTGTAACAAGCTGTTTTCATCCTCAAAAAACGACGTTTAGTAGCCTTTCGGGGACATCGAAGGTTGTGAGTACTTACTTTTTATTTAGTTTCTTATTTCTTTGCTTAACTTTCTATTTTTCATTTATTTCTTTCTATTTCCCGCACTACTAATCCAAGACGCAAGTCTTGGTACTTTCGTGTGTTTTTGTTGTTGCTAGATTTTCATTTTAGTCTCCTTGTCTTTTTGTTCTAATGGCCCATCTCGAGGGTTTTAGCACCGTCCGACCTCCGTTTTACAACGGAGATGATTTCCGTTACTGGAAAGGTCGGATGGAATGCTTTCTCAAAACTCAAATTGAGATGTGGATCATAATTCAAACGGGTTTCACACTTCCGACCAATGAAGTGGGTGACTCCTTGGATTATGATCAATGGACCATTGCAACAAAATGACAAGTCGAAGCCGACGCCAAGGCGACACAAATCCTCCAATGTGGCCTATCCATGGAGGAGCTAAATCGCATCGGCCCCTTCATAAGCGCAAAAGATCTTTGGACAAAACTAATCGAGTTACACGAAGGATCGGATCAAGCTAAGGTTTGCAAACGTGATTTGTTATTCAATAAATTGTACACACTAAAAATGCAGAAACACGAGTCCGCGACGCAACTCCACGCCCGTGTCCAAGACATAGTCAACAACCTACACGCAATCGGGCAAAAGGTCGAAAACCGCGACCTTATTAGGTATGTCCTAAACTCTTTTCCGAGGACTACCTTATGGGCATCCATGGTTGATGCCTATAAGGTCTCCAAGGACCTTTCTAAAATTAGGTTAGACGAACTCTTTTCGGATTTCGAATTACATGAACAATCCAACTCAGAACCCGAGAGGGGTATAGCCTTGTTTGCAGGTTCAAAGAAGAAGAAAATCGCAAGCAAGCCACCACCACCCGAGGAGGAAGACGAGTCCGAAGAAGAAGTTGACCCAGAGTTGACTGCCGAACTAATGAACCTAGCTCGAAGGATAGCCAAGGGACGAAAGCGAACCACGACTCGACCCAACCAAGGTAAGTCTAAAAGTTCTAACATTAGGTGTTATGAGTGTAACAGGTTTGGACACATCAAGTCCGAGTGCCCCAAGCTCAACCACCAAGCACCTAAGCACAAGAAGGCACTCAACGCGACATGGGAAGAAGCGTCATCCGAAGAAGACGAAGACCACGTCTTCATGGCGGTCGATTGAGTCGCATACGGAGACCGAACTTGAGTCGAACTCGAGGATGACTCGACTACGGTTACCTTCAAGTCAAGCCACCTGGATACGCATCCGGTTCAAAAGATACCCTTAAGGTGAGTCGAGCTTTATTTAATACTTTACATAATACGGTTAGGTTTTTGTCTAGGAAGTTAGCTAAGTTCGAGTCCAAGGTCGAGACCCTTGTTGAGGAGGTTAAACTCCTCAAACACGAGGTCTCCCTAACCTCTTCGACTAGTCGAGTTCAAGAGAAGGACTCAACTCGAGTTGAAAAGCTCGAAGTTGAAAACTCTCTCTTAAAAAGTCAAGTCGAAGATCTTAGGAACACGTTGGAAAGGTTCACTTCGGGATCCAAAGGACTTGACCTCCTACTTGGATCTCAAAGGGCTGTGTACAACAAGGCTGGACTCGGGTTTAACTCAAACACGACTAATAGGTCGTATATGTCGATTGTAAGTCGACTTAAGAAACATGTCCAAGCATGGGTCCCTAAGAACTTTTTGATTTCAACTCTAGGATCCAACCCGTACTGGGTTCCCAAGGACTAAATCCACTATGTGGATAGACCGAACCGATTCAACGGTCTAGGGGGAGCCAGTACAAAACATGTTTGTGCTTTAACTTAGAAATTGCATGTTTTAACTTAGAATGTTTATGCTTTAACTTAGAAATTGCATGCTTTAACTTAGAAAGTTTGTACTTTAAAACTTGTGAACTCACTTAGAACAAAAACATAACCAACTAAAATTTTTCGAAAAGATTGAGCCTCGGGGAGCCTCTTTTCAAAAACATAACCAACTAAAATTCTTCGAAAAGATTGAGCCTCGGGGAGCCTCTTTTCAAAAATAACTAGTTAGACGAGGAAATAATTTTAGGTAAGTCAAGTCATCATTTTCTTGAAAATGGCTTTGTCTAAGGAAGTGGTCGATGATCCGATAAAAGAAGGCCTCACAGCCTCGCCACGACACAAAGCCATGATCTTGAAAAGGTAAACTTGACAAGCCTAGGGTTAAATCCAAATCTAACATAAAATTACTTGAACCTAAATCCACTTAATCAACTTAATTAGAAGTCATCTCAAATAAACACATAAGTATAACATGCTTGATCATATAGACTCGATGAGATGACCTAGGGTTAACAACTTACAACCAATTTTCTTAACAAAATCTAACATCCAATCCAACCACCTTGTGTGTAGGATCAATGGATGTTGGACAGCGGTTACTCGACACATGACCGGGATCAACTCAAATTCGCAAAGCTTCGATTCAAGCGACAAGGATCGGTAGCCTTTGGGAATAACGGCAAGCTCAAAATCATCGGATCAGGTGATATCGAGCTTAACACGAATTTTGTTATTAAAAATGTATTACTTGTAGAGAATTTTGAATATAACTTACTTAGTGTAAGCCAATTGTGTGATAATAACTATAAGGTTATATTTCTAGAAAATGAATGCGTAATTAATACCAACGAAACCTCTAAAATAATTCTTAAAGGAACTAGAAATAACAACATTTATACGATCAATTTAACCAACTCCTCAACTAAGTGTCTTATGACACGGCAAGAGGAATCATGGTTGTGGCACCGACGACTCGGTCACTCGCACCCAAGACTCGTCCACAAGATGAGTCAGAGTGGCTTAGTCAGAGGCTTACCCAACCTCAACAACTTGGTTAATAAAATGAATGCTTGTCAACAAGGAAAACAACCTAGGACACAACACAAGTTAACTAACCAAGAACGAACCTCAAGTGTACTTGAGCTCCTGCATATGGATCTATTCGATTCACATGGAGCCAAGTCACTCAATAGACGTCAATATTGCTTAGTCATAATTGACGACTACTCCAGGTTTACCTGGGTTAGGTTCATCAAACATAAAAATGATACCCTAGATCAATTAATTAATCTATTCAAATTAATCGAGAATCAAAAAGACCTTAAGGTTAAAAGACTTAGAAGCGATCATGGTGGTGAATTCGAAAATCAAAGGTTCACCGACTTCTGTAACCTAAACGGATACCACCATGAATTCTCCTGCCCTAGGACCCTCAAAGAAATGGCCTAGTGGAGCGGAAAAACCGAACTCTACAAGAAGCCGCTAGGACCATGTTGAACGAATACGACCTACCCGATAGGTTTTGGGCAGAAGCCGTTAGCACGGCTTGCTATGTCCAAAATATGATCCTTATGGTAAAGAGGCACCTTAAGACCTCGTACGAGATTTATCACGATAAAATACCTAACATCAAGTACTTTAGGGTATTTGGGTGTAAGGTACATATCCTAAACACTAAGGATTACCTAGGGAAATTTACATCCAAAACCACGAGCGGAATCTTTCTAGGATACTCGACTACAAGTAGAGCTTATAGAGTATATAACCACGACACCCTTAGAGTCGAGGAGACTATCAATGTAGTATTCGATGAAGGACATGAACCTACAAAACCCCCGGCAACCCCAATTAGCGAGCCGATTCATACTAGACCTTACTCTGATCCGGAGATCAGGTCTAGTGTTAATCCTAACCTAAGTCAACCTAGTCACTCTATTGATCAAGTGATAGATGACTCCAACCAAACTAGTGTTCAACCAAGTCACCCCATTGATCAAGCATTAGGTGACACAAACCCAACCCAATCTAGGACTCAGACTAACCACCCTATCGATCAAGTGATAGGAGATCCTAATCTAGGAGTTCGAACTAGAGCATCCTATAGGAACCTTAGTCAAATTTCCTTAATTTCAAAGATAGAACCCAAATCAATTGAACAAGCTCTTCTTGATCCCGATTGGATTATTGCAATGCAAGAAGAGCTAGCTCAATTTACTAGGAACGAGGTGTGAGAATTAGTACCACCACCTAAAGACAAAACGATAATTGGAACAAGGTGGGTGTTTCGAAATAAGCTTGATGATAAAGGTGAAGTAGTTAGAAACAAGGCTAGGTTAGTCGCCAAAGGTTTTAGCCAAGTCGAAGGCTTAGATTACGACGAAACCTATGCCCCAGTAGCTAGACTTGAATCCATTCGAATGTTGCTAGCTTATGCCGCACATCGAGGATTTAAGCTATTTCAAATGGATGTTAAGTCGGCATTCCTAAATGGATACATTAAAGAAGAAGTTTATGTTAGCCAACCCCCCGGATTCAAAAATCTAGATAAACCCGACCATGTTCTAAAACTTAAGAAAGCTCTCTATGGACTTAAACAAGCTCCTCGAGCTTGGTACGAGAGACTTTCAATCCATCTTAAGTCAAAAGGGTTTAACCAAGGCTTAGTTGACCCAACTCTCTTTGTAAAAACCTTAGTTAAAGAAATATTCATAGCTCAAATTTACGTAGATGATATAATTTTTGGAACCTCTAACTCAGCCTTACTAAACGAGTTCGTTTCGCTCATGGAAAGTGAGATTGAAATGAACTTGGTAGGCGAGTTAAGTTTCTTTTTAGGTCTACAAATTAAACAAACTAAGGATGGTATATACCTATATCAACAAAAATACACTAAGGAGTTAATTAAAAGATTTGGAATGCAAGACGCTAAGGTAATAAACACCCCAATGGCGATAAATGTTAACATAGGAGAAGACCTAGAAAGTAAGTCCATTGACTTAAAGTACTATAGGAGCACAATAGGAAGTCTTCTATACTTAATCTGAGTCGACCCGACATCCTATTCGATAAGTATGTGCGCCCGGGTTTCAAACTGTGCTAAGGAGTCTCACCTAACCCTAGTTAAGTGTATCCTTAGATATCTAAAGGGTACACTTAATGTCGGTATTTGGTATCCTAGATCTCGAGTTGAACTAATCGGCTACTCGATTCGGATTGTGCCGGTAGTAAACTCGACAGAAAGAGCACGAGTGGTTGTTGTCAACTACTCGGCTCGAGTCTAGTGAGTTGGTGCAGTAGGAAGCAACATTGTGTTGCCTTATCTACCACCGAAGCCGAATACGTTGCGATGGGTGAGTGTGTAACTCGGCTTCTTTGGATGAAGCACACTCTCCGAGACTTTAGGTTGGACTTCAACAAAACTAAAATTTTGTAGACAACATAAGTTCGATAAATCTAACTAAGAACCCTATATGCCATTCAAGGACAAAGCATATAGAGGTAAACACCATTTCATTCGAGAACATGTAGCCAACGGCTCCATACAACTCGAATATGTTGACTCAAGTCTAACCTAGCGACATATTTACTAAACCACTACCCAAGAATTTAGTCTCTTGAGGCGAAAATTAGGCATGCGTAATAGAATAGGAACTTGCAAATTATATTTTCTTACTACTATTTCTTACTTTTTCATGGAACTAGCATAGGACATACCTTAGATATCATGATCCTATAGATTTAAGGAGCACATCTCACAATACATAGGACTAATGTGTTTGTGTACTTAGCCACGTAGATGGGCGTGAGATGTTAGGACCCTACTCGGGTTCCAAGATGTAGATCAAGTGCGTCAATATGAACCTCGGAGTATAAATATGCAACTAATATTAACCAACTCTAATCAGGACTTGTTGATAATATCATTTCAATCAAGTCAAACTAGAGTTGAACATTTAGATGAATTATTTTCACATACTATTTTTAAAATCATCATGCTTGGACTTAGGGTTTTCTTAAAACCCCCACTTTTCCTTGATTTATGTCAAAAGGGGAGAAAAGGCCAAAGTTAAGGTTCAAGAAAAGGCCAAAGTTCAATTTCAAATTTTTGAAATTGATAACTTAACAAAACTTTGATTACGGCCTAATTTAAGGGGGAGTAAGGTTTAGGTTTCAACTCTTCGGAATTGAAAACTTTAAAGGCCCAAGTTAAGAAATCAAAAGTTAAACCTTTTGAATAATTAACCTTTTGACTTAACTTTTGATTACTTAACTTGCACTTATTTTTGACTCTAAGAAGCCTAAGTTAAGTAATGCCATTTACTTAACTCATTATCTTTTGTGTTTGGAGAGCTCAAAGTCTTTTCAAGTACTCACCCTCGGTCAAGGAGGGTTCCTCTAAGGGAGAACTTGAAATATTTTTACTACTCCTACTTTTGCTTCTTGTCTTTCTTGTTTCATGCACTTAATTTCCTTAACTTTGTGTGTTTTTGCCATATATCAAAAGGAGGAGATTGTTGGTGCGGTGAGGCACGAAATCGAACTGTGTTTTGATTATAGCAAAGACACAAAAGTTAAGTCTATTTTGTTTTCTCACGAGCTGAATCGGTATGCGGAAGATTAATATAGGAGTGAAGGCTAGCGACACCCGGAGGAAGCCGCGGTGGTCGGGCGATACTCGAGTTACTTTGGAGGGAGCCGAAGGAATCGAGTGGAAGGCCGGAAGCAAAAGCGACACGTAAGTATCGAGGTAAGCTCGTGTGTGCGAGAGTAAGTAAGGTCGTATCCTCTTTACGGGGATGATCTTAAGCGTAGATCCGACCAAAGACATCTTATAGATGGTCTAGGTCGAGATCGGATGGTCGACGACCCTCGAAATTATGTTTTTATTGAGCTAACTTTGACTTACAGCAAGCATCGATCATTGCCCGGCTTGGAGGACTCATTGCCGTGTATCGATCGATGAAGGTTATCAATCGATCGATCGCCATCGATCGTGATGATATCCATCAGTCGACTGATGGTCAATGATCAGATTCGAGGAGTCAAGGCTTATCACTCGACCTCAAAGCGGTTTGGTGTCCATTTGTGATTGGTTGAAGACCCACTCGAAAAGGGGCTCAAAGGCTATAAAAGGAGGGCCAAACCTAGGGTTTCATCAACAATTCTAAGTGCTCAAAAGCCTCCGTTACGCTGCAACTCTACGACAACGAAGTCCTTCCATTCCGACGTCTAGGTTTAACTTTCTTTATTATTGTACGTCGGTCTTAGTTTTTGTTATCAGTTTGTCATTTATATTTCCGGAGCTTTTATCGTATACGAGGAGAGGGGGAGTGTCCCTCTACCTCAAGTTTTTTTGTATCGATTAACTCCTACCTCCAACGAGGAGGAGTTTGTTTAGTGATTTGCCCTCCGTGCATGGTCAAGGACCACTAGGGCCTTGGAGTAGTAGCCTTCGGCTACGAACCAAGTAAATATCTTGTTTCTATTGTCTCCTTTACTTTTTGTTTTGCTTATCTTTCCGCTGCGTATATTTCTTTTGAAACGAATTCGAAAAAGTTTTTTTCTTTCGCTATTCACCCCCCCCTCTACGAACCGCATTGATCCAACAAAATGAATTCATTTAGTAGGATTGAATTGGTTTTTCCGAAAATGATATCGTCTACGTAGATTTGGGCTATAAAGATTTCCTTACCTACGGTTTTTACGAAATGAGTTGGATCGACTAGGCCTTGATTAAACCCTTTTGACTTAAGATAAATTGAAAGTCTCTTGTACCAGGCTCGAGGAGCTTGTTTGAGTCCATAAAGTTCTTTCTTTAGTTTAAGGACATGGTCGGGTTTATCTAGACTTTCGAATCCTGGGAGTTGACTAACGTATACCTCTTCCATAATAAGTCCATTCAAAAACACTGACTTGACATCCATTTGAAATAATTTAAACCCTCGATGTGCAGCGTATGCTAAAAACATTCGGATGGATTCTAGTCTAGCTATGGGGGCATAGGTTTCATCGTAATCTAATTCTTCGACTTGACTAAAACCTTTGGCGACTAACCTTGCTTTATTTCTAACTATTTCACCTTTGTCATCAAGTTTGTTTCAGAAGACCCACCTTGTTCCAATAACTGATTTATCTTTAGGTGGTGGTACTAATTCCCAAACCTCGGTCCTAGTGAATTGAGCTAGCTCTTCTTGCATTGCAATAATCCAATCGAGATCAAGAAGAGCTTGTTCAATTGTTTTGGGTTCGATTTTCGAAATCTAGGAGATTTGACTAAGGTTTATATAAGATGATCTAGTTCGAACCCCTAAGCTAGGATCATCTATCACTTGGTCGATAGGATGATTCATTTAAATCCTAGTTTGACTTGGGTTAGGGTCACCTATCACTTGGTCAACAGGATAACTCATTGGACTTGGGTTAGGATTAATACTAGACTCGATCTCAGGGTTGGAGTCGAGTCTGGTATGAGTCGGTTCACTAGTTGGTGTTGCTACAGGTTTTGTAGGTTCGTGTCCTTCATCGAACACTACATTAATGGTCTCTTCAACTCTAAGAGTGTCATGGTTGTATACCCTATAGGCTCTACTTGTAGTTGAGTATCCTAAGAAGATTCCGGTAGATGTTTTGGAGGTCAACTTTTCTAGGTAATCCTTAGTCTTCAGGATATGTACCTTACATCCAAATACCCTAAAGTACTTGATGTTAGGTACTTTGTCATGATAGATTTTGTATGAGGTCTTTAGGTGCCTCTTTACCAAAAGGATCCTATTTTGGACATAGCAAGCCATAATAACGACTTCTGCCCAAAACTTGTAAGGTAGGTTATACTCGTTTAGCATTGTCCTAGCGGCTTCTTGTAGGGTTCTATTTTTACATTTGACTAGGCCGTTTTGTTGTGGGGTTCTAGGACATGAGAATTCATGGTGATATCCATTTAGGTTACAGAAATCTATAAACTTGTGGTTTTCGAATTCACCACCATGATCACTCCTAAGTCTTTTTATTTTAAGGTTCTTTTGATTTTTGATTAGTTTAAACAAGTTGATGAGTTGATCTAGGGTATCACTTTTATATTTGATGAACCTAACCCAAGTAAACCTAGAATAGTCGTCAATTATGACTAAGCAGAATTGACTACCATTAAGTGACTTAGCTCCATGTGAATTGAATAGATCCATATGTAGGAGCTCAAGAGCACTTTTGGTTTGTTCTTGATTAGTTAGTTGATGTTGTGTCCTAGATTGTTTACCTTGTTGACAAGCATTACAAATTTTATTGTCTAAATTGTTAAGGTTGGGAAAACCTCTAACTAAGTCACTCTGACTCATCTTGTGGACGAGTCTTGGGTGCGAGTGACCGAGTCGTCGGTGCCACAACCAAGATTCCTCTTGCTGTGTCATAAGACACTTGATTGAGGAGTTAGGTAGATTAATAGTATAGATGTTGCTATTCCTAATTCCTTTAAGAATTGTTTTAGAGGTTTCATTTGTTTTAATTAAGCATTCATTTTTTAGAAATATGACCTTATAGTTATTATCACACAACTGACTTACGCTAAGTAAATTATATTCAAAATGTTCAACTAGCAAAACATTTTGAATGATAAAGTTTGAGTTGAGCTCAATATCACCTGATCTGATGATTTTGAGCTTGCCGTTGTTTCCAAAGGCTTTCGATCCTTGTCGTTTGAATCGAAGCTTTGAAAAATTAAGTTAATCCCCGATCATGTGTCGGGAACAACCACTATCCAACATTCATTGATCCTACACACAAGGTAGTTGGATCGGATATTGGAATTTAAGGGTTAGTTGAAGATTATTAGTCATAGGTCATCTCACCCATTTCTACATGATCAAACATGTTATCCTTATATGTTCTTGTGAGATGAATTCAATTTTACTTGATTAATTTTAATGAATCAAAACTAGTCAACCTTGCGTTAGATTCGGATTTGACCCTAAGCTCATCAAGTCACCTTTTCAAGATCTTGGCTTTTAGGTCGTGGTGAGGCACAGGGGCCTTCTTTGATTGGAAAAATGACCACTTCCTTAGACAAAGCCAATTTTGAGAAAATAGTAACTTGACTAACTTAAGACCACTTCCTGGTCTAACTAGTCTAGGATACGGCGAGGTAGTTTCAGCTAGTTCCACTCGGTCAAGTGAACCGAACTAGATACGCCTTATCTAGCTTGAGTACCCAAGACTTCGCTTTCCTAGCGTACTATCATCTCGCCACGTCCTGGTATTATGTTATCAAGTATTGACGAGTTATAGTCCCTATCTAACCATTCTAAAAATAAAAGAAAGAAAAAAAACTAAGCATGCAATTTTTAAGTAATAGCACGAAGAAGTTTTGTACTGGCTCCCTCGGGACCATTGAATCGGTTCGATCTTTCCACATAGTGGATTTGGTCCTTGGGAACCCAGTACTGGTTAGATCCTAATTGAGAAATCAAAGTGGTCTTAGGGACCCATGCTTTGACATGTATTCTATTTCGACTTACGATTGACATATATGACTTGTTAGTCGTATTTGAGCTAAACTCAAGCCCGACCTTGTTGTACACGGCCCTTTGCAATCCAAGTAAGAGGTCAAGTCTCTTGGGTCCCAAAGTGAACCTTTCCAACGTGTTCCTAAGATCTTCGACTTGACTTTTCAAAAGTGAGTTCTCAACTTCAAACTTTTCAACTAGAGTTGAGTCCTCATCTTGAACTTAACTAGTCGAAGAGGTTAGGGAGACCTCATGTTTAAAGAGTTTAACCTCCTCGAATAGGGTCTCGACCTTGGACTCGGACTTAACTAACTTCCTAGTTAGAAACTTAATTGCATTGTATAAAGTACTAATGAGGGACTGACTTACCTTAAGAGTATCTCTTGAATCGGATGCGTATCCGTAACTTGTCTTGAATAGAGATTCGTAGTCCGACTCATCCTCGGGTTCAGATTCTTGCTCAGATTCGAACTTCGGCTCCAATTCGGTTGGTTTATCCATGAAGACGAGGTCATCGTCTTCTTCCTCCTACGCCTCTTCCCACATAGCATTGAGCGCCTTCTTGAACTTCAGTGCTTTGTTTTTGAGCTTCGGACATTCTGACTTGACATGTTCGAACCTGTTGCATTCATAACACCTAATGTTAGAACTAGCTTTAGATTTACCTTCCTTGGGTTAAATGATGAGTCATTTTTGGCTCTTAATCATCCTCCGAACTAAGTTGACTAGTTCGGTCTCCATCTTCGGATCGACCTCCGACTCGTACTCGTCTTCTTCTTCCTTCAGGGGTGGCTTACTTGTGGGCTTCTTCTTTTGACCTGCATAAGAGTTATACCTTTCTTGGGTACCGAATTAGACTGTTCGTGAAGTTCGAATTCGGAAAATAATTCATCTAACCTAATTTTTGATAAGTCCTTAGAGACCTTGTAGGCATCGACCATGGATGCCCACAAGGTAGTCCTAGGAAATGAATTCAAGACATACCTTTTTAGGTCGCGGTTTTTGACCTTTTATCCGATGGCGTGCAAGTTGTTGACGATGTCTTGTACCCGAGCGTGTAGTTGAGTCGTGGTCTCATGTTCCTGCATTTTTAAATTATATAATTTATTAAAAAGAAGGTCCCATTTGCATATCTTTTCTTCATCGGTTCCTTCGTGCAGTTCCACTAATTTGGTCCACAAGTCCTTTGCACTGATGAAGGGGCCAACGCGATTAAGTTCCTCCTTGGACAAATCGCATTGGAGGATTTGAGTCACCTTGGTGTCGACTTCAACTTGTCATTTTGTAGCATTGGTCCATTGGTCATAATCTAAAGATTCACCCACTTCGTTAGTCGGAAGTGTGAATCCTATTTGGATTATGATCCACATCTCGATTTGGGTCTTAAGGAAGCACTCCATCCGACCCTTTCAATAACAGAAGTCATCTCTGTTGTAAAACAGAGGTTGGACGGTGCTAAAACCCTCGAGATGGGCCATTGACACAAAAAGAGCAAGAAAAAAAAAAGAAGAAATCTAGCAACGACAAAAACAAGTGAAATGTACCAAGACTCGCATCTTGGATTAGTAGTGCGGGAGAGAATCTAAATGAATGAAAGAGATTGTAAAAAATTCAAAATAAATATAAATAAAAATGAAAATAAATCTGTATAAAAAACTAGATTGGTGGTTTCACCAAATCTTAGCACCCCTACTCTGATACCAATTGTTGGATCGATTTGAGCGCTAGAGGGGGGTGAATAGCGCAAAACACTTTTCGTTATAAAATGTGAGTGAGAGTAAATGCAGCGGAAAGAAAATATTACTCGTTTGTTTTTACTTGGTTCACAGCCTCCGGCTGCTAGTCCAAGGCCCTAATGGTCCTAGACCGCATACGGAGGGCAAAGCACTAAAAATACTCCTCCTCGTTAGAGGTAAGAGTAAGCGAATACAATCAATACGAAAAAGCTCAAGGTAGAGGGACACTCCCCCTCTCCTTGTTACGATTAAAACACAATAAATACAGATTTAAAGACAATAATAAAGAAAATACCAATGACTATTAAAGTAATGGAAGTTAGGCAGTTGTTGTTGGAGATACGATTGCACTTCATCGTCGTAGAAGAGTATTGTAGCGGAGGCTTTTTGGAGAGCTTTTGATGATGGAAATAGGGTGGAGAACCCCTACTTTTATATCCTTGGAAACCCTAGATGTTCAGATCTTCAACCAATGAGAACAAGCCTCCTATCCCTTCAAAAATGGAGATAAGCTTTGAATCTCTTCAAAGTTGATCCTTGACCAACAGTCGACTGCTACTCTTACCAGTCGACTGCTAGATGGATCAGTCTACTGATACAAGCCCTCGGTCGACTGATGGTAGGTTTTCCAGCTGCAATGAAGAGTTAGCTCAAAAATACAGTTAATATAAGTAGATTAAATAGCCATATACCATCTGATCTCGACTTAGACCTTCCATGGGAGGTCTTGGTCGGATCGTCGCCTAAGAACATCCCCGTACGGAGGACATGACCTTCCTTGCGCTTACTCACACAAGCTTACCTCAACATTTACCTTGTAGCTTCTGCTTTCGGTCTTCCACCTGATTCCTTCGGCTCCCTCCGAAGTCATCCCAATGTCGCCCGACCACCACGGCTCCCTCCGGGTGTCGCTGACCTTCAGCTCTAGCTTTAGCACTTTTCTGCACACTTGATTTAGCTCGTGAGATAACAAAATGAACTTAACTTTCTATCGTTTGCTATAATCAAAACTCAGGTTCGACTTAGGTGCCTACTGCACCAACATATACAATGATACAACAACCAAATGCAACATGTAAAGGAAATAAAACCGAATACAACTAAAAAGAATGCTTTACACTATGTTGCTTTTGATCGCTATTGATTTTGTTATTTTCAACACCTTTTGAAGACTTGGAATGCAACAACACTTCCCTTCAAAAATCCCCAAGGAACCAGCACCTCAAAATGTAAACGAAGTCCCCCTTTTATAAGCTCCATGTCGACTGATTTCTGCTCATCAATCGACTGATCTTAGCCCTACTCGATTGGTCACTCGACCGATATCTCATAATGGATTGATTCAAGTAAAAAATAGTCAATCAATCAACTGCTCACAACCATCAATCGACTGCTGAGACAATAACTGAATTGCTTAGTCGATTTAGAAATTTTTGTGCCCTATCCACTTAAGGCCAATTGATTGCTCATCCATGATAATTGACTATTGTGTCGCAAATATTGTTTCTCAATCACCCAAGCACCTTGGTCACTCGAGGACCAAAGTCCAAGTGCCGAGTACACGACTTCTCGAGCACTAGTATACTACTCACTACGTGATGAGGGTGAATCATATGCACTTTTTAGTATTTATTTAGTATGTATTTCTTAGGTTTTTTCACATATCATGCATAAAACATAGCATTTACTTTTGTATTGTATTTTTAGTTCAGATAGATGTGGTTTTCATATTTTTATTCTTAGGAGGGCATAAATCAAGGAAAAAGAGGCATAATCATGTGATAAAGGGATTTTACATGAATCTATAATGAAATGGAGAGCAACTGGAACTACATCACCCACCACAGGTCATTCCATTGCCTGCCTATGGAGGGTTCCACGATCGTGGAACCCTCCGCTCAACCATGCCATGCCCTAGATTTTAGCACGGGCGAGCTGTGCCATTCAGCACAACCGTGTCGTGCTATCTTATCCCAAGTAATCCGTAACTAACTTGAGATTTCTTCTCTAAAATAACAACCTATTCACCTCTAAAGCCTATTAAAATGACCCCAAGCCTCCAACAAAGGGGCATCAGGTTGAAGAACATGGTCATTGAATAGAGGGACCAACAAAGAGCCGAAGAGGAGCCAAAGAGAACCCTAGGGGGAGGCCGATGACCGAGGATCCAAGAGTCCATGGCAACGTTCCATTTAGGGAGCCGCCGAGGACAAGATGTTCAAGATATAGGACACCGGATTAATTCTTTCTTTTTCTATCGTCTATGTTTTGTAACTTCTTTATGGAGTAGTCTTGTATCTTAGGATTAGGAAGTAACAATATATCAAATTATCTTGGATTGTTATAACTCTCTTGTCTATTGAATTGTATTTCCTAATTTGATTCTATTGCACGTCTTGATTTACTTACGTATTTAGTATCCAACTTATTTTAGCCAACTTATTCGTATGTATTAGGGATTAGGGTTAACATCAATCTCGGATCTATAGAATTAAACTTTAGGAATTGATAATGAATGAGGATTGAAGTCTAGATTGATCCGCTGGGATTCTTCTGATAGGTTCCCATTGTGAACAAGGTCATCTATGCATGAATATCCCGAAAGTGATTAATACCTCTCGAGGATTTCTTAGACTGTCATAGGAGCGCAATGGGTTTACGTAGATTAAGTTATATGAGTAATAGGTAGTAATGCTAGAATTTGATCCGCTGGGGTTCTCGTGATAGGTTCCCATTGCGAACAAGGTCGTCTATGCATAATTACTGTTAAAGTAGGATTGCGTTTAGGTAAATACGTCGGTTGTGTTGGTATAATCGACCTCAGGTCATTGTTGACCAAACTCAAGTGGAACTCGAGTAGTGTTTTAATGTTTGACAATATGCTTTACAATATGTATGATTATATGACTAATGGATGGCTTCGGACGTCCAAGGTCATATGAGAGAGATTGTTAGGAGGAGATTGTTGGAGCAATCTATTGGGATGTATACTGAAAAGTCTACCTTTTGTATGAACATCTTTATTTTTGAAATAAGAATCATATGATCATTGTTTGCATATTTATGGTTATGCATATTGTCTGATACATTACATTGTAGATAACATGGTGTGTAGTGTCACACGGGAGATCATGTTATCAGTTCCTTGTAGAGTATAAGTAAAGGCTCACAACCGAGATGATTTTGGACAAACTATTAGTATGATTGTAATGTAATTTGGTATTGGTTTGTCTTGACCATAGAATTACACTAGTACACTTTGTGTGTATTGAGCAGGACTAACTTAGAGGTGATTCAATTTATTGCTGACTACATAATTGAATCGGACCTCAGATATTATGGTGTACATGCTCTTAATCCCGATATAATAATGGGCACATGTACTTAGTATTTATTTCTTTGATTTACCAATGGGCGAGATTTATAGATTAAATCGATAGGCTTGGTAAGTTGGGAAATGATATTATTTACATGGTGTGCTGTTGATTATAGGAGGAAACCATGTCTTATATATTAGGATGATGATGTCCCCTTGAGGAGCTCATAAGGATTATCATGTAAACCCTGCAGGTGGATTTGGTCCGGTATGATGATAAGGTTGAGTGATACTACTCATGGAGTTAGATGTTGATTAATTAATCGTCAGTAAATTAATTAATTGACGGACATTCAAGATCTTAAACATGGGGAGATATTTGTACAATTAATATATGGAGCCCATATTTATTTATGGGGGTCGGTGAGGTAGATCAATGATAAACCTCTAGTGGAATGGATTATCATTAATGGATCGAACTTTATGTGGGTTAGATCCATTGGGTGGCCAAGATCCAACTCCTCCTCATGGTCCCTATTGTAGCCTATTAAAAACCTTATGAAAGCCTAGATCTGACGGTGGAGAATGAAAGCCTAGATCCGACGGTGGAGATTCAAAGGAGGCTTAAGCCTAACTCTATAAAAGAAGGGCCTAGGCTTGGGCGTGGAATCAGATTTTTGGTTCAAGGGTTTTTGGTTTTTGGCGTGAGAGGCTTGGGAGGCTAGAGGTGGTTCTAGGGTTTTGCTTCCTAGGTTTGGGCGGCAACCTACCTAGGGTTTTGCTTCCTTGGTTTGAGTGGCACACCTTCTCCCATCTCATTGCCGATGCACCACCTTCATCCTCTTTCTTGGCCGGCAGCAAGAGTTAGGCTTTCTTCGCTAGGAGCTCTTGACTGGTGCCTATCATCATCTCCATCTCCCTCTCCTTGGTGGCCGGCAGCAACAACAAAGAGGAGGAAGAGGTTTGATCTTCCTCCAAAGGGTTTGTGTCCGGAACTAGATAGGAGAAGAAGAAAGCTTATTATCTTCCTTTGTTCGGAGCAAACAAGGAAAGGAAGATACGTGATCTAGGAGGCTTCATCTCTTAGAGGATCGTTGCCCACACAACGTCCAAGAGGAGGATAGGACATACGATAGAAGACCAAGAGGTAAACAAGAGGTATAATTCTTGTTTTGGTTTCATTTTGTTTCTTTGTATGATGTATGTAATTGCATGTGGCTAATTTACTTGGACCCTGAAGATAAACACAAAAATCGGTGATCCGTACCTCATCTATTTCGCGGCTAGTTGAGGAACAGAGTTAGGATGCTTGAACAATTAGTTTGTTCAAGAGACCACTCTAATCGAATAGCATGATGATGGATTGGTTGCTTGGGTAATCTGTCATCGTCTTGGATTAATTTTTAATCCGGGGACGTAGATAGGATCGCCATGCACAAGCGACCAAGTTGAATTGGGAAGAGAAGCTCCCACCTTCAAGTGGTATCAGAGCCACAGTTTCCGATTTTATGTGTTTAGGATTCGGTTACTTTTATACACTTATCATATATTGTATGTGTCGGATGATAGTAGGATGTGCGTAGGCTAACTTTTTGGTTGCAGGCATAAGATCCAACTATTATGGCCATATGTGTGTGTATGTGATTAGATGTGTGTAATTGTAATATTATTTGAATCCTCGGGGTTGACGAGGCTAGTATTTAATTTTTTATAATTAAGTATGGCATTGTTTAGCCACTCTTTTATTTTAGTTTACTTTCGATCTAGATTTCATGTACACTCCTTCGTAGAGTATAGGATCGATGGATGTAAATTAAAATAATTTTTCTCGGCTCGGATCTCCGGATGGCTTGTACATGGCGTAGGGAGGAGAGGATGAGATGGTGATACGACGGGAGGCATATTGGAGAACAAAAGTCATAATAGTTGGAAAATATTTTTTTTTCATATTTATTGCTTCTTGTTTGATATGCATGTCGTGTGATAGGAAAATTTCTCATTTTAAATTACTAAGTGGGAGAGGGATATTTTTTTTTTTAAATTCCCACGGCCTCCATTACGATTTGACATGTGATGCAAACAAACTTGCGCGTCGGCTCTGAGTACCTTCCTCCCCATCGGATGAGTTTGTTTTGCGGATCACAGGGTCAAATATGGTTATAGGAAATTATTTAGGAGCGTGTGTACTTCCCCATCAGAAGGCACATAATCCGAGATAATTGCCTTGGTATCAAGTAATGGTAAACACTTAGATGCAAATAGGAGTGTTCTCCCCATCGGAGTCACTGCTTTTATTTGTGAGGCTGAAGAGGAACCAACTATTAATTTTATTTGTCAAAAAGTTAGGTTGACATGATAGTAAAATTAATGGGTAAAACCTCCTCTTACAAATGTAGAATTCATATACGTTCATACGATCCTGGCATACGATATTCTCGGTGTTTTGAGGTGTTGTTGATTTTAAAATTTTATTGTTTGAGGAATCAATAATTTTTTAAAATCTAATATTTTGATCTATGTGATTCTTAGGTTTTTCAAAAATGACTTTCAACCTGCTTGTTGTGATACTAAAAGAGAATAAACTTACTAGACCCAACTATGTTGATTGGAAAAGGAATCTTGATATTGTCTTGACTACTGAGGAGTACAAGTATGTACTCTTCGAAGAGTGTCCTCCTAAGCCTGCGAATGATTCTGGGGAAAAGGAGAGAGTTATAAAAGGTGGATTAAGGCTGATGAGATGGCGCGATGTTACATTTTAGCTTCTATGTCAAATGTATTGCAACATCAACATCAAGCCATACCCACTGCTTATGACATGATGCTCAATCTCAAGGAGCTTTTCGAACACCAGAATCGGGCTGCTAGGCAGGAAGCCATGAGGAACTTGATGATGACTACCATGATCGAGGGAACACCCGTGAGGGATCATGTTCTCAAGATGATGGCTCATTTGAATGAGCAGGAAGTCCTTGGAGTTGAGATCGATGGGGAAACCCAAATCAATATCATTCTCCAATCTCTACCTAAGAGTTTTGAGCAGTTTCGCCTAAACTACAACATGAATAAGAGGTTGTATTCATTGGCGGAGCTTCTGATAGAACTCCAGGTGGCAGAGAGGCTTTTTCATCAGAGTGCTCAGGCTCAGGCCATGGTTGCCCAGAAGGTTTTGACTTTTAAGCCGAAAGGAAAGAAGAAGAAGAAACAAGGTGGAGCAAAGGTGGCGGGAGGATCTCAGGGAGGAGTGAAGAAGTCGAAAGGCAAGTGCTTCACTTGCAAGCAGACTGGACATTGGAAGAAGGACTGGCCCAATCGGAAGCAGAACAAAGGTATATCTTTTGGTCTAGTCGTTGAAACATGTTTAGCAGTGTTATCTACCAGCACCTGGTGTATAGATATGGAAGCCACTGATCATGTCTACAATACTTTGCAGAGGTTCCAGGAAACCAGACGACTAGCTGAGGGGGAGATTACCATTTACTTGGGCTATGCTACGAAGGTGGAAACTGTTACAGTGGGAGATGTTTATTTATCTTTTGAGAGGAATAAAATTTTGGTTTTGAAAAATTGCCTTTATGTACCTTTATTTAGAAAGAATTTGATTTCGGTTTCTAAATTATTTTTGGATGGATATTCTATTTCTTTTAATGACAGAGTTGTTATAAAAAGGAATAGGGAGATTATCTGTTCTGGTGCATTAATAGGAAATTTATATACCCTTGAACCAAAAGCTCCCACAATACAAATATAAGTAAATAACTCATCTTCTTATTCTAATAAGAGAAAAGAACCTTTGAAAATGAACCAAACATATCTTTAGCATCTAAGGTTAGGTCATATTAACCTAAGTAGAATTCAAAGGTTGATAGCTGATGGACCTTTGGGTTCATTAGTGGTGGAAGATTTCCCAACCTGCGAATCTTGCTTGGAAGGTAAAATGACCAAAAGGCCTTTTAAGGCCAAGGGGTATAGAGCCAAAGATGTGTTGGAATTGGTTCATTCTGATTTGTGTGTTTCTATGTCTATCCAGGCTAGAGGTGGTTTTGAATATTTCATCTCTTTTATAGATGATTATTCAAGATATGGATACATTTACTTGATGCGCCACAAGTCTGAATGCTTTGACAGGTTTAAAGAATTCAAGGCTGATGTGGAGAAACGTCATGGTAAAAGTATCAAGACACTACGATCTGATCGTGGTGGTGAGTACCTCTTGAAAGAGTTTAGGAATTACTTATCAGAGGCTGGGATTCAATCCCAATTATCTGCACCTGGCACACCCCAACAGAATGGTGTAGCGGAGCGAAGGAATAGGACTCTTATGGAGATGGTTAGATCGATGATGAGTTATTTTGAGTTGCCAGATTCGTTCTGGGGGTATGCTCTAGATACGACAATATATATTTTGAACTTGGTACCATCTAAATCAGTGCCTTCTACTCCCACAGAATTGTGGACTGGGCGAAAACCTAGTCTGAGACATATTCGAATTTGGGGGAGTCCAGCATATGTGCTGAAGGCAGATGTTGGTAAGTTGGAACCTCGTACAGAAGTGTGCATGTTCGTAGGCTATCCTAGAGGAACGAAAGGTGGGTTGTTCTATAGTCCTAGAGCTCAGAGGGTGATCGTTAGCACGAATGTCATATATTTAGAGGAAGACTATGTGATGAACCACAAGCCCATGAGTAAGATTGTTCTAGAGGAATTGAGAGGGGAAGCCACTACTTCAGTACCACCGGTACAAGAGGATATACCACAAGTGATTGCACCTCGTGTCATAGAGGATACATAGGTGATACCTCATCGTAGTGGGAGGGTTGTTAGATAGACTGATAGATTTATGTTCTTGGGAGAATCTTTTGATTTGGTCCCTGGCAAACATGAACCTGATCCCTGGACACATGACGAGGCAATCCAAGATAAAGATGTGGTATCTTGGCAAAGTGCAATGAATTCTGAGATAGAATCTATGGATTCAAATCAGGTCTGGGAGCTAGTAGAACCACCCAATGGTGTAAAACCATTGGATGCAAGTGGATCTACAAAAGAAAGAGAGGAATATATGGGAAGGTTGAGACCTTCAAAGCAAGGCTTGTTGCGAAAGGGTATACTCAGAAAGAGGGTCACGATTATGAGGAAACTTTTTCGCCAGTAGCCATGTTTAAGTCTTTCCAGATTCTCTTATGTATTGCTGCTCATATGGATTATGAGGTGTGGCAGATGGATGTCAAGATAGCCTTCCTTAATGGAAGTCTTGAGGAAAACATCTATATGGAGCAACCAGAGGGATTCATTGCAAAGGGCAAAGAGCATCTTGTGTGCAAGCATAATCGGTCCATTTATGGATTGAAGCAAGCTTCGAGATCTTGGAACATCCACTTTGATGAGGTAATCCAGTCTTATGGATTTATTCAAATTCCGGATGAGTCTTGTATATACAAGAGATGTGACAGAAACGTAGTGGTATTTCTTGTACTATACGTAGATGACATTTTATTAATTGGCAACAATGTCAAGGTGTTATCAGACGTAAGGGTATGGCTATCCAAACAGTTTGATATGAAGGACCTGGGAGAAGTGGGACACATCCTTGGGATCAAGGTTATGTCAACCATATAGTCAAATAATGGTCAAATCATCATTAAACATCAAAATACCACTCGAGTCAAATTTGAGTCCGGTCAATCATGACCTGGGTCGATTGCACCAACAATCTCCCCAAAACATTTTCAAACATCAAAATACTACTCGAGTCCAACTCGAGTCTAGTCAATCATGACCTAGGTCGATTGCACCAACAACTATATCTCGTTTGTCAACTTTCTCACCTATTACATGAAGTGCATTGACGATTTCTTTAAATCTACTGTGCATTTGACTTACGGTCTAATTGGTCTTCATGGTGATTAATTAGAGTTGACCCACCAAGAGATCCATCTTTGCTCTCTTTGATTCTTTTGATCCTTCATTTAGCTCAATGAACTTTTCCTAAAGCTCCTTAGCAAAGTTGAATGACCCAACCTTGATGAGTTTCTCCATCGAGAGTCCACATTGGAGTGTGATTGTGGCCTTTGCATTTGCTTGAGCCTTCTTGATCATTTCTCTCATCTAATCCTTGGTCAGAAGAGGTGCTCCATCTTAATCCACCGGTTTCTCAAACCCATCTATAAGACTAAACCAATTTTTGATGTCGTTCATAAGATAATACTCTATCCTACCCTTCAAATATGAGAAGTTATTGTAGGGATGTATACTGAAAAGTCTATCTTTTGTATGAACATCTTTATTTTGAAATAAGAATCACATGATCATTGTTTGCATATTTTTATGGTTATGCAATATTGTCTAATACGTTACATTGCAGATAACATGGTGTGTGGTGTCACACGGGAGATCTTGTTATCGGCTCCTTGTAAAGTATAAGTAAAGGCTCACAACCGAGATGACTTTGGACAAACCATCGGAATGGTTGTAGTGTGATTTGGTATTGGTTTGTCTTGACTATAGAATCACACTAGTGCACTTTGTGTGTATTGAGCAGGACCGACGCAGAGGTGATTCGATTTATTGCTGACTACATAATCGAATCGGACCTCAGATATTATTTAGTACATGCTCTTAATCCCGATATAATAACGGGCACATATACTTGGTACTCATCTCTTTGATTTACCAATGGGCGAGATTTATAGATTAAATCGATAGACTCGGTAAGTTGGGAGATGATATTATTTATATGGTGTGCCATTGATTATAGGAGGAAACCGTGTCCTATATATTAGGATGATGATGTCCCCTTGAGGAGCTCATAAGGTTCATCATGTAAACCCTGCAGGTGGACTTGGTCCGGCATGATGAAAAGGTTGAGTGGTACTACTCAAGGAGTTAGATGTTGATTAATTAATGGTCAGTAAATTAATTAATCGATGGACATTCGAGATCTTAAACACGGGGAGAAAATGTACAAATAATATATGGAGCCCATATTATCATATGGGGGTTGGTGAGGTAGATCAATGATGGACCTTTAGTGGATTGGATCATCATTAGTGGATTGGACTTTATGTGGGCTTGATCCATGGGTGGCCAAGACCCAACTCCTCCTCATGGTCCCTAATGTAGCCTATTAACACCTCATGATGCTTGGATCCAAAGGATAGAAACAAAACTCTAAGATCCATTGGTAGAGATTAAATCTCTAAGATCCGACGGTTGAGATTAAATCTCTAGATCCGACGGTTGAGATTAAATCCCTAGAACCAATGGAGGAGATTAATTCATGACTTATCCCTAACTCTATAAAAGGAGGGCTTGGGGAGTTGGCGTGGATGACATAGAGAGGGAGCAAGGCTTGGGCGGCAAGAATAGGGCAATCCTAGTTGAGATAGGATTGGAATTAGGGTTAAGGTTTGGAAGCAAGGGTGGCACCAAATAAGGCAAGTTTTCCTTCTTCTTCCTTGTCTTGTGGCCAACGTCCAGAAGCTTTTCCATCCCTTCCCAGCCCTTGGCCGGCGCCCAAAACACTCCCTTCTCTTCTCCTTAAGTGGTGGAAACAAGATATAGGATTTCCCTTGGAGTCTTGGTAGTTTTCCACCATCTTCTTCTCCTTCTTGTTGGCCGGCGGCAAGGACTTCTATAGCTCCTTGTTGGTTGAGTTTTTGAAGGAGAAAAACATTGTTTCTCTTCTTCCTCTTGCTTGGGAAAAGCAAGGAAGGAAGTGTTGCGATGTAGGAGCTTCGACTTTTGGTGGATCGTCGCCCACACGACGTCCAAAAGGAGGAAGGTCATACATTAGAAGACCAAGAGGTATACCTATTCTTTTTTCTCTTTTATTCATTGCTTGTGTTTGTTTTTCAAATATAAGCATGTTATATTTCTGTAAATAGGCTAAATAATATTTGGATCCCGAGTATAAACACAAAAACCGGCGATCCGGACATCGTCTATTCCGCGGCTACTCGTAGAATAGAGGATGGTCGCTTGAACAACTAGTTTGTTCAAGTGACCTCTCTAAACGAATAGCACGACGATGACTTGGTTGCTTTGGGAATCCCTTTTGTCTAGGATTAAATTTTTAATCCGGGGACATCGAAGGGATCACCATGGTCAAGCAACCGAGGCGAAGGGGAAGCGAAGTTTCCTCTCACGGACTCGACAAGGGAAATCCCTTCAATTGGTATCAGAGCTTCCGGGCAAAACCTTTCAATTGGTATCAGAGCCAAGGTTTCCGGTTTTGTGTGTTTAGGATTCGGTTAATTTTTATGCACTTTTTCATATATTAAATGTGTCGGATAATAGTAGGATATGCGTAGCTTAACTCTTTGGTTGCAGGCATAAGATTCCACTATTATGGCATGTGTGTGTATGTGATTGTATGTGTGTAAATGTTTATTTTGTTGAATCCTCGAGGTTGACGAGGCTAGTATTTAGTTTTTGTAAATTAAATACGGCATTGTTTAGCCGCTCTTTATTTTATTTTACTTTCGATCTAGATTTCATGTACACTCCCTCGTGGAGTATAGGATCGATGGATGTAAATTAAAATAGGATTTAGTCTCGGCTCGGATCTACGGATTGATAGTACATTGCGTAGGAGGAGCGG
The DNA here is from genome assembly GCA_025175895.1 of Wurfbainia villosa. Classification (NCBI taxonomy): domain Eukaryota; kingdom Viridiplantae; phylum Streptophyta; class Magnoliopsida; order Zingiberales; family Zingiberaceae; genus Wurfbainia; species Wurfbainia villosa. The sequence goes on along the minus strand of CM046000.1, from coordinate 24,748,437 downwards.
ACGAGATTGATATTCGACGTTAGTCATATTGAAGACAAAAGCCATAATAGTTGGAAAATAATTTATTTTTCATATTTATTGCTTTTTGTTTGATATGCATGTCGTAGGCTAGGAAAATTCCTTAATTTCAAATTACTAAGTGGGAGAGGGATATTTTTATAAATTCCCGCGGCCTCCATTACAATTTGACAAGTGATGCAAACAAACTTACGCGTCGGCTCTGAGTGTCTTCCTCCCCATCGGATGGGTTTGTTTGCGGATCACAAGGTCGAATATGGTTATAGGAAATTATCAAGGAGCGTGTGTACTTGCCCATCGTAAGGCACATAACCCAAGATAATTACCTTGGTACCGAGTAATGGTGAACACTTAGATACAAATATAAGTATCCTCCCCATCGGAGTCACTGCTTTTATTTGTAGGGCCAAAGAGGAACCAACTATTAATTTTACTTGTCAAAAAGTTAGCTTGACAAGATAGTAAAATTAATGGCTAAAACCTCCTCTTACAAATGTAGAATTCGTATACGTCCACACTATCGTGGCATACGATATTCTCGGTGTTTTGAGGTGTTAGTTGATTTTAAAAATTTTATTGTTTGAGGAATCAATAATTTTTATTGAAATCTACAGTAATAATAAGCATGTTGTGTGTGCTTGAAAATTCCTCATTTTCAATTTACTAAGTGGGAGAGGGATATTTTAATTAATTCCCGCGGCCTCCATTACAATTTGACATGTGATGCAACAAACTTGCGCGTCGGCTCTGAGTGCCTTCCTCCCCATCGGATGAGTTTGTTTGCAGATCACTAGGTCAAATAATGGTTATAAGAAATTATTTAGGAGCGTGTGTACTTCCCCATCGGTAAGGCACATAATCCGAAATAATTCCCTTAGTACCGTGTAATGGTGCACACTTAGATGAAAATAAAAAGTATCCTTTCCATCGGAGTCACTGCTTTTATTTGTAGGGCCAAAGAGGAACCAACTATTAATTTTATTTGTCAAAAAGTAAGGTTGACAAGATAATAAAATTAATGGGTAAAACCTCCTCTTACAAATGTAGAATTCGTATACGTCCACACTATCGTGGCATGCGATATTCTCGGTGATTTGAGGTGTTGGTTGATTTTGAAATTTTATTGTTTGAGGAATCAATAATTTTTTGAAATCTAAAGTAATGATCTATGTGATTCTTAGGATTTTCAAAATTGAATTTCAGTCCACTTATTTTGATACTAAAGGAAATAAACTTATTGTACCCAAATTATATTGATTGGAAATGAATCCAAATATTGTCTTATCTGCTAGTATGCACTCTTCGAAGAGTGTCCTCAAGCCATCATTGCTCAAAAGAGTTTCTACTTCTAAGCCGAAAGGCAAGAAGAAGAAGAAACAAGGTGAAGCAAAGATGGTGGGAGGATCTCAGGGAAGAGTGAAGAAGTCGAAAGGCAAGTACTTCACTTGCAAGCAAGATGGACATTGGAAGAAGGACTGTCCCAATCCAAAACAGAACATAGGTATATCTTTTGGACTAGTCATTGAAACATGATTAGCGGTGATATCTACCGGCACCTGGTGAGTAGATACGGGAGCCACTAATCATGTCTGCAACAATTTGCAGGGGTTCCAGGAAACCCGATGACTAGTTGAAGGGGAGATTACCATTTACTTGGGCAATGCCATGATGGTGGCGGCTATTACAGTGGGAGAAGTTTTATTTATCTCTTGAAAATAATAAAACTTTGGTTCTGGAAAATTCCCTTTATGTACCTTTATTTAGAAAGAATTTATTTTCAGTTTCTAAATTATTATGGATGGATATTCTATTTCTTTTAATGACAGAGTTGTTATAAAAAGGAATAGGGAGAATATCTATTCAGGTACATTGAAAGGAAATTTAAACCAAAACCTCCCACGATGCAAATTGAAGTTAATAACTCATCTTCTAATTCCAATAAGAGAAAAGAACCTTCGAAGATGAACCAAACATATCTTTGGCTTCTTAGGCTTGGTCACATTAACCTAAGCAGAATTCAAAGGTTGATAGCTGATGGACCTTTGGGTTCATTAGTGGTGGAGGATCTCCCAACCTCTAATCTTGCTTGGAGGGTAAGATGACCAAGAGGCCTTTAAGGCCAAGGGTATAGAGCCAAAGATGTGTTGGAATTGGTTCATTCTGATTTGTGTGGTCCTATGGCTATCTAGGCAAGAGGTAATCTTGAATATTTCGTCTCTTTTGTAGATGATTATTCAAGATGTGGATGACACTACGATCTGATCGTGGTGGTGACAACCTCTTGGGAGAGTTTAGGAACTACTTATCAGAGGTTGAGATTCAATCCCAATTGACTGCACCTGGCACACCCCAGCAGAACGGTGTAGTAGAGCGAAGGAATAGGACTCTTATGGAGATGGTTAGATCGATGATGAGTTATTCTGACTTGTTTTATAGTCCTAGAGATCAGAGGGTGATCGTTAACACGAATGCCAGATTTCTAGAGGAAGACTATGTGATAAGCCACAAGCCCAAAGGTAAAATTGTTCTGGAGGAGTTAAAAAGGGAAGTCACTTCTTTAGTACCACCGGTACAAGAGGACATACCACATGTCACTGCACCGCGTGTCACAGAGGATACACAGAAGATACCTCGTCGTAGTGGGAGGGTTGTTAGACAACCTCTTAGATTCATGTTTTTGGACAAATCTTCTGATTTGGTCCCTAGCAAACATGAACCTGATCCCTAGACATACGACAAGGCAATCCAAGATATAAATACAGTATCTTTGCAAAGTGCAATGAATACTGAGATTGAATCTATGGATTCAAGACAGTCCGAGCTCTTATGCATAGCAACTCATATGGATTATGAGGTGTGACAGATGGATATCAAGACAGCATTCCTTAGTGGAAGTCTTAAGGAATCCATCTACATGAAGCGACCAGAGGGATTCATTGCTAAAGGCAAAGAGCGTATTGTATGTAAGCTTAATCGGTCCACTGATGGACTAAAGCAAGCTTTGAGGTCTTGGAACATCCGCTTTGATGAGGTAAATCCAGACTTATGGATTTATTCAAAGTCCGGATGAGTCTTGTGTATACAATAGATGTGACGGAAACGTAGTGGTATTTCTTGTACTATACGTAGATGACATTTTGGTAGTTGGCAACAATATCAGAGTGTTATCAGACGTAAGGGTATGGTTGTCCAAACAGTTTTGAAGGACTTGAGAGAAGTGGGTCACAACCTTGGGATCAAGGTTGTTGTGCTTATCTGAAGCTTCATACATAGACATGATTTTGGATCGTTTTAGCATGCAGAACTCCAAGAAGGGTTTTCTACCTTTCAGGTATGGAGTTACTTTATCTAAGGAGATGTGTCCTAGATCATCTGAGGTGATAAAGGAGCTGGAGGCGGTTCCTTATGCTTCGGCAGTAGGAAGCCTCATGTATGCTATGTACGAGACAAGATATCTATTTTGCCGTGGGCATGGTTAGCAGATATCAGAGTAATCCAGGACAGGGACATTGGACTACGGTAAAAGCATATATTGTAGTGGCTGAGAAGGACTAGGGATTATATGCTAGTTTACCGTGCATACCAATTACTCCCTGTGGGTTGCATGGATTGCGATTTCCAATCAGATAGGGATAACAGTAAGTCTACCTCAGGTTTTGTATTTACTTTAGGAGGTGGAGCCATTGTATGGAGGAGTGCCCAGCAGAAATGCGTGGCAGACTCCACCATGGAAGCTGAGTATCTGGCAGCCCCTGTGGCGGCCAAAGAAGCTATATGGCTCAGGAACTTCTTGATGGACTTAGATGTGATTCCTGGTTTACCCAGAACTATCACAATTTATTGTGATAACAATGGTGCAGTTGCAAACTCGAAGGAACCACGAGCCCATAAGGCTAGTAAACACATAAAGTGCAAGTACCACCTGATACGAGAAATCGTAAAGGAGGTAGAAGTTCTTTGTCGCCGCATCAGAGGATGACCTGGTAGACCCTTTCACTAAGGCCTTTCTGGCGAGAGCTTTGATAGGCATGTGGAAGGAAGGGGAATCAGATGTATGGCAGTATAAGGACAGCATAGTCTTTTAGTATAAGTGGGAGATTGTAGGGATGTATACTGAAAAGTCTATCTTTTGTATGAACATCTTTATTTTGAAATAAGAATCACATGATCATTGTTTGCATATTTTTATGGTTATGCAATATTGTCTAATATGTTACATTGCAGATAACATGGTGTGTGGTGTCACACGGGAGATCTTGTTATCGGCTCCTTGTAAAGTATAAGTAAAGGCTCACAACCGAGATGACTTTGGACAAACCATCGGAATGGTTGTAGTGTGATTTGGTATTGGTTTGTCTTGACCATAGAATCACACTAGTGCACTTTGTGTGTATTGAGCAGGACCGACGCAGAGGTGATTCGATTTATTGCTGACTACATAATCGAATTGGACCTCAGATATTATTTAGTACATGCTCTTAATCCCGATATAATAACGGGCACATATACTTGGTACTCATCTCTTTGATTTACCAATGGGCGAGATTTATAGATTAAATCGATAGACTCGGTAAGTTGAGAGATGATATTATTTATATGGTGTATCGTTGATTATAGGAGGAAACCGTGTCCTATATATTAGGATGATGATGTCCCCTTGAGGAGCTCATAAGGTTCATCATGTAAACCCTGCAGGTGGACTTGGTCCGGCATGATGAAAAGGTTGAGTGGTACTACTCAAGGAGTTAGATGTTGATTAATTAATGGTTAGTAAATTAATTAATCGACGGACATTCGAGATCTTAAACACGGGGAGAAAATGTACAAATAATATATGGAGCCCATATTATCATATGGGGGTTGGTGAGGTAGATCAATGATGGACCTTTAGTGGATTGGATCATCATTAGTGGATCGGACTTTATGTGGGCTTGATCCATGGGTGGCCAAGACCCAACTCCTCCTCATGGTCCCTAATGTAGCCTATTAACACCTCATGATGCTTGGATCCAAAGGATAGAAACAAAACTCTAAGATCCATTGGTAGAGATTAAATCTCTAAGATCCGACGGTTGAGATTAAATCTCTAGATCCGACGGTTGAGATTAAATCCCTAGAACCAATGGAGGAGATTAATTCATGACTTATCCCTAACTCTATAAAAGGAGGGCTTGGGGAGTTGGCGTGGATGACATAGAGAGGGAGCAAGGCTTGGGCGGCAAGAATAGGGCAATCCTAGTTGAGATAGGATTGGAATTAGGGTTAAGGTTTGGAAGCAAGGGTGGCACCAAATAAGGCAAGTTTTCCTTCTTCTTCCTTGTCTTGTGGCCAACGTCCAGAAGCTTTTCCAGCCCTTCCCAGCCCTTGGCCGATGCCCAAAACACTCCCTTCTCTTCTCCTTAAGTGGTGGAAACAAGATATAGGGTTTCCCTTGGAGTCTTAGTAGTTTTCCACCATCTTCTTCTCCTTCTAGTTGGCCGGCGGCAAGGACTTCTATAGCTCCTTGTTGGTTGAGTTTTTGAAGGAGAAAAACATTGTTTCTCTTCTTCCTCTTGCTTGGGAAAAGCAAGGAAGGAAGTGTTGCAATGTAGGAGCTTCGACTTTTGGTGGATCGTCGCCCACACGACGTCCAAAAGGAGGAAGGTCATACATTAGAAGACCAAGAGGTATACCTATTCTTTTTTCTCTTTTATTCATTGCTTGTGTTTGTTTTTCAAATATAAGCATGTTATATTTCTGTATATAGGCTAAATAATATTTGGATCCCGAGTATAAACACAAAAACCGGCGATCCGGACATCGTCTATTCCGCGGCTACTCGTAGAATAGAGGATGGTCGCTTGAACAACTAGTTTGTTCAAGTGACCTCTCTAAACGAATAGCACGACGATGACTTGGTTGCTTTGGGAATCCCTTTTGTCTAGGATTAAATTTTTAATCCGGGGACATCGAAGGGATCACCATGGTCAAGCAACCGAGGCGAAGGGGAAGCGAAGTTTCCTCTCACGGACTCGACAAGGGAAATCCCTTCAATTGGTATCAGAGCTTCCGGACAAAACCTTTCAGTTATTGCCATAGAAGAAAGGTGGTTTAGTTGTGCTATATCCCTCTTGAAATGTCATCTTGCTTCGGTTGAAGGTTAGTTCTTCCAATGCGATCCGGGATATGATACCAATTGTTTAGGATCTTGTGAAGGCTAGAGGGGGGTTGAATAGCCTTTCTTTGATTCTACAATTTATTAGCAGAAGCAAGTATAAAACAAAAGCTAGAATGGAAACAATGAGAGTAATGCTAACACAAGTGATTTAACGTGGTTCAGAGATCCACTCCTACTCCATGACAACCCTTAAGGCAGATTATTCCTTTTCAAGCCTTCACTATACTTCTCCTTTGGATGAACACACCAAGGTGGAGAAATCTTTCTTACACACAATCTCTTCTTCTTGCAAGATGTTAGGAATAAGCTTAGGAAGAAGAGACTTAGAGAGTAAAGACTTGAGAAAAGGCTTGGAGAGCTTAAGATGCAAAATTTCATATGGGACCACTAGCCTCTCCAAGCTCCCAAAACCCATTCTTATAGGGTTTGGGCATTTCTACTCGTTTCTGCCTATTGAGCCTTTTGCCAGTTGATTGTTGCATACTAGTAGTCAACTAGTGCGACCATTGATCGAATCTAATGACTTCTGACTCCATTGTGATCTGCAATCTCTCGATCATCACCACTCAATGGATACTTCACTAGACCAGTGGATTGATCGCAATAGTCGAGGGACTTCTTATTCGGTAGTGGACAGATCACGGCAGCCGAGGGACTTCTTCTTCAGTAGTCGACTTAATAGTCAACTAAGAAGTATTCTGTGACATCCTATAGTAACAGCATTCAATTGACTTAACACTGCAGTTGACTATGTCGAGCATCTCGACTGCTCATCTCATATCAGTCGACTGCATTCCTTAGTAGTCGATTGTTAGAGCCCCGAGTGTTGAGTTCCACTCGGACTTCCCTAGTGTCGAGCACCCGATACTAGTCGATTGCCAAATAATTTGTCCGATTATTTTAGCTCATTAGTCGACTGATTCAAGTACCAGCACTGGTACATCTCAAGTATGATCCTTTCATACTTGTAACCTTACCCTTGGCCTAGACCACCACCTTCAAGCTTTTCCATCAACCTCTCACCTTCAGGATGCCTCCGAATCCACGAATCTTTACCTTTGTGTAGCCAACAAAAGTTTCCTTCGGCTTTTGTCATGCCATCATGTCTTCCTTTGCTAAGGTTCTCTTGGACTTGCACTGCCAAGACTATACACTTAGACATATTCCACCAAAACTATACACTTGGACTTTTTTTTTGCCAAGATTCACTTGGACTTATGCCGCCAAGACTACACACTTGGACTTTGATGTGAGCAAAACATATAGTGTTTTAGGAGTAGTTTTTGCTCACATCTCATTTCATTTTATGTTTGTTTAATGCATATTTTACTTTGTTTTGCATGCATTTCTTATGGTTCAGATATCTGCTCTTTGTACTTTTGTGTGCATGATAGCATTTCATGGGGAAAATGGCGCACTTTTGGAGCGAAAAAGAGCATTTGGCAGCTAGGTGTAGTAGGGCACACGACCAGGGTGTGTGGCTACACACAACCATGTCCGAAGCTCAAGTTTGGCCACCACAGGGGCGCACACAACCTGGCCATGTGGAAACACACGGCCGTGTGGCGACCCAACATGTTGGCTCGATTAGGTCTTTTTCCGAATTTAATGAAGAGCCGACCTGATATCTATATAAGGAAAACCATGCCCAAATCCTAGGGGAGAGGCCCAAGGACCGGGACGGCACACCGGTGCCCTAAAAAGCATTAGAAACTTGCAATGGGGAGGAAGGAAGTCGCTTGAGATCCAAATTCTGCACCTCAACGCCAAGGAGAAAAGCACCATTGCATTGTAATCTATATTCTTTCCATGCTTTATGTTGTATTTATGAATTCGACAATGCCTTTTGTTTCTTTTCTCATATTCATGGAGTAGATTCTCTGATTCTAGGACTAGGGAATAGTCTGTGTTGAGTTAGAACATGTTGGTTCAAATATCTTTTCATTCTTGAATTTATATTTGCAATTGGCATTTGGTTTAGATCTATAGCTATTGTTTTGATTTTCTAGTCACTGTGCTTAGCCGATACAAGGGGTGACAACCCTCGTATCAAAGATTTAGGTGAATTAAGGAGGAACCTAAGGGTTGGCCTCATCGCCGGTAACTGTGGGTAGAAAGATGCGATAGAGTAGAATATGCATCCCATTTCTGACTCGTCACAAGGATTGATTCAGCATCCTCGTACTAACTATCCCATCCTAAATCCAGGGGTCTACCTGGTATGGCAGAGGTAGCTTCCGATAGATGCAAAGGCTCATCGGGGGAGTGTATGATTTCCTTTCCATAAAATCATAGCTAGAAACCTAGATAAAACTCAATTGACAACGTGTTCTATGGCACACAAACGAAATTGAAATCCTAGAATCCCATCTAAAGACTCGTAGCAACCCTTCTCTTCCTCCATGTGACATCGTACTAAGTTCGGACCACCGACGACCTCCTAAGCACAACAATAGAACTGAATTCCGAACAATAATGCCCACTGAATAGATAGGTACTCGAATCTCAGCCCCTGAGGGATCGATAATCTATATTATTACTTAACGACACCCGTGAACTTGCAGGCATTGAGCGCGAGCGTGCACTTTGAGTCCTTGACAGTCTCCGTCGTGAGATTTGAGGTTGCGTTCGCATGCATCAAGTTTTTGGCGCCGTTGTCGGGGACTGATTGATTCGATATCGAATCAAAAAGTGGATAATTTGATCGAACCTAGGCTAGATTTATTTTATTTTATTTTATTTTATTTCAGTTTTGTTCATTCTGTTTCTCTTTCCTTATTTATAATTTTCTGCATATAACAATGCATGCTTTTACTCATGATTATGGTCAATTTAATGCTGTAAGTTTTGATAACATTTATTGTGAGCATTGTAGTGAAACATGTCATAACATTAATGATTGTCTGGATATATTTTAACCTTCACAATTTGAACAAGAAGATATCACCTATGATTACAACCAGTGGCCACAAGATGATTCCTATTCATATAGTTATGACCCTGGCTACTTAAACCCTCAATATTATCCGCCTAAATCTCGACTAGAGCATATGATAGAAAGCTTTATTCAGACGCAACAAGAGACGAACGCAGAATTTTAGCAGCGGCATTCACAGACAGAGAAAATGATTGAAGAATTAAGGTCATCTATGAATGACATTGCTAGCCGACAAAAGAAGCTGGAGATTCAGATAGCACAGATCGCCAGTCAGTTTGGTAGAACACTGAGTCGATTACTAGGAAGTGAAGAAGGACAATCCATTCAATCACCACTAGAAGGAGAACTTGAGGATTATATAATTAATACTTTAATCGAGGAGTGCATTGTTTCAATCAAAACACCTCCTAACCTCAAGGATCTAAAAGAGCCTGCCTTAACCCTCACCAAAACTTTAGTTACCAATAACGAAGCCCATCTAGTGATTTGTGATGATAAAATTTCATTCGACCTAATAGAATCTACTAATCAATCTTTTGGTGAGAATATTTGTGGTGAGTTACATTATTTATAGCATATGGATGAAATGAAATATTATGATTAAACTCCTAAAAAATTTTTGAGGCTAAGCATGCTCAATCTCGAGCCAAGGAAAGCAGCTAACAAGTATCTTGCCTCTCCACGAGCAAGATTTAAGGGAGATAGTGATGGAGGACCAAAAGGCAAGAGACGAAAAGTGAGCAAATATCTTGCTCCCCCATGAGCAAGATTCAAACACATCAAATGAAACGTAGGAATAAGGTCGAGCTAAAAGACCTTAAACAAAGCGCTTCTTGGGAGGCAACCCAAGTTTAGTTTTTAGGTGTTCTTTCATTGTATTGCATTTATTTGGTTAATTTAAACTTTGATTTCCATTTCGTTTAGCATTTTCACACATGAATTAGGACCAGAAAGAACCTACTAGGTAAAAGTAAAATCACTTTGAACCTACACGACTGAGCGAGTAAGGAGAATTCGGATCATTATGCACCGTGAGAAGAAAACAGGGGGCACACGGCCTGGTCGTGTGTTTTCACATGGTCGTGCCCCCGACCTTCAGCGGTGCACAAGGCTTGGTCATGTGTTTTCACACGACTATGGTGCATGGAGTTTAAGAGGGCCAAGCCATGCGTTTTCACCCTTAATGCACCGTGTGCTTTGATTTCCTTTGCCCTAGCCGTGTGGAACCATCTTCCCCACCATACGAGGTACCATCCACTTCAGTACCTATCTCTCCCCCTGTACATCATTCTTCCTCCAGTCCACACACGTATAGGAGCCCACCTAGTCCACGTCAACATGAGCCTGCACCTACACCGCCACCATTTTTTACTTTTGAGCAGGATGTAGGTACATCTGCCTATGATTTTTTGGAGTTCCGATCGTGCCTCGATGACATATATACTGAGCAGCAGATGCAGAGGCAGTGATGGGAGGATCATAGTGCCTATATGCAGGTAGAGTTTCAGGGCTTTCGGGAGCACTTCCAGCGGGCCGAGGAGTTCTATGACGAGGCTCGCATCTACTTCCAGGAGAAGGCTGCCCGTTGCCAGGATGAGGCCACCCACCGTCAGGAGATGCAGCAACACATGCACACACAATAGGCACAGTGGGCCTAGGAGGAGGAGCACCGAGCAGCCGTTGTATCCACCAGCTCTCACATCGACCACATGTACATGTGGCATCAGTGGCTCAACACCAGATGTCGGACTTTCCACCTCATCCACCATACTAGACGTATGCTTCGCTTAAGTCTGGGGGAGGACCCTATGTTTTGATTTATTTTGTTTCTAGCAGTAGTTTCTTTCCTGATATTTGCATTATTGTTAGCATTCATTTGTTCATGCATAGGTTGTTTAGTTTCTTTCATCACTTAATTTTTGCTATCTATAAAAGTTGCCTCAGTAGTATTTTTAAAGTTTCTTCATGAGTTGTTTCCATGGGTAGCTTAACTTCATTTACCTTGTCGTATTTTATTTTATTTTCTCTAATGAATGTTCTAGACTTACACTGGTTAGCTTTTATTTTTACACCTACACATGACAAACATTCTGAAAGTAAAAATATAGTATGTACCTAGTTATGATCCATCTTAGTAGTCTAGTACTTTGAAATTCATATGTGACTCTAAATTTAACATTTTAGTTACTAGATATGGTCGGATTATGGAAGCTCATTCAAAAAAAATCAAAATCCCAAGAGAGAGAGAGAAAAGAAAAAAAGAAAAGAAAATGGAATAAGAAAATACAAAAAGAAAGAATAAGAGAGTAAGAAAAAAAATTGAAAAAAAAAGAGATTATCATGAATAAAAAAATAGTTATCGTGGGTGGAAATGGTTAGGTGCCCCTTTGAGACCAAGTTAGGTTACTGGGGAAACACCTACCAATTTCTCTCAATACCGAGCATGCCTTTGAGACTTTGTGCTAGATCTAGGGAACGACCCTCGCTTTGGGCAGGTAAGTGCCTAAGAGTCAAAGAACTTATGAAAGCAATAGGATAACAACTTAACTTACCATGGAACGTGTATCCCCTAAGAAGATTCGCTTGTCACGTGCACGAGGAGCTAACTTAGTGAATTTTTAGAACACATCTATTTTGATTTGATTAAAAATACCACTTGATAAATCTAGTTAACATGCTAAGTATGGAACAATACCTTTTTAAAATTTCATGGCACTGAGGTTTGCTTGAGGATAAGCAAAGATCTAAGTCTGGGGGAATTAATGTGAGCAAAACATATAGGGTTTAGGATTAGTTTTCGCTCACATCTCATTTCATTTTATGTTTGTTTCATGTATATTTTACTTTGTTTTACATGCATTTCCTGTTTCCTAGTTCGAAGATCTACTCTTTGTACTTTTGTGTGTAGGATAGCATTTCATGGGGAAAACAGTGCACTTTCGGAGCGAAAAAGAGCATTTGGCAGCTGGATGCAGTAGGGCACACAGCCAAGGCATGTGGCTACACACGCCTATGTTTGAAGCTCGAGTTTGTCCACCACAGGGTCGCACATGGCCTGACCATGTGGAAAAACATGGCCTGGCCGTGTGGAAACACACAGTCATGTGGCGGCCCAATATTTTGGTGTGATTAGGTCTTTTTTCGGATTTTGTGAAGAGCCGACCTGATATCTATATAAGGAAAGTCATGCCTAAACCCTAGGGGAGAGGCTCAACGACCGGGATGGCACACCAGTGCTCTAAAAAGCACCAGAAACTCACAACGAGGAGGAAGGAAACCGCTTGAGATCCAAATTCTACACCTCAACACCAAAGAGAAGAGCACCATCGCATTGTAATCTATATTCTTTCCATGCTTTATCTTGTATTTACGAATTCGACAATGCCTTGTGTTTCTTTTCTCATATTTATGAAGTAGATTCTCTGATTCTCGAACTAAGGAGTAGTTTATGTTGAGTTAGAACATGTTGGTTCAAATATCTTTTCGTTCTTGAATTTATATTTGCAATTGGCATTTGGTTTAGATCTATAGCTATTGTTTTGGTTTTCTAGTCACTGTGCTTAGCCGATACGAGGAGTGACAGCCCTTGTATCAAAGATTTAGGTGAATTAAGGAGGAACCTAGGGGTTGGCCTCATCACCGGTAACTGTGGGTAGAAAGATGCGATAGAGTAGGAAACAAGCCCCATTTTCGACTCGTCGCAGGGATCGATTCGACATCCTCGTACTGACTATCCCATCCTAAAGCTAGGGGTCGACTTGGTATGGTAGAGGTAGCTTCTGATAGATGTGAAGGCTCATCGGAGCAGTGTATGATGTCCTTTCCACAAAACCATAGTTAGAAACCTAGACAAAACTCAATTGACAACGTGTTCTGTGATACACAAACAAAACTGAAATCCTAGAATCCCATCTAAAGACTCGTAGCAACCTTTCTCTTCCTCCATGTGTCACCGTACTGATCGAGTTCGGACCACCAATGACCTCCTAAGCACAACCATTAGAATTGAATTCCGAACAATAACATCCACTGAATAGATAGGTACTTGAATCTCAGTCCCTGTGGGATCGATAATCTATATTATTACTTGACGACACCCGTGCACTTGCGGGCGTTGAGCGTGAGCATGCGCTTTGAGTCCTCGATAGTCTCCGTCGCGACATTTGAGGTTGCGTTCACGTGCATCAGACTTACGCTGCCAAGACTCCACACTTGACTTTCCTTGCCAAGATTCACTTGGACTTACACCGCATGACTACACACTTGAACTTATGCCACCAAGACTTCATCCTTGGCCTTTCCACCCTTGCTAAGTCTTCATACTTGGACTTTCCTATTTCTTGTCACTTAATATCCATGTTAGATTACCAACATTGTATAACTTAAACATGATTGTCCAAACATCAAAAGTAATTAATACTCAGAGCATTCTTGTACCAACACTAACTTCATTCAATGCACTTGTTCTACATCAGAGATTGATTCCTTTGCCTTTCTTGGTTGTGCAATACACACTCAATGTTATGTCTAGATGTTGTGAGATGTTCTGACTCCTTAAGATTTCTATAGGATCATGATTTCTAAGTTTGATTCTAGGCTAAGTCCATTTTGCAAAATACAAGAATAGAATATTAACTGAAAAATGAAACTTTCTATTCTATTAAACATAAGCCTAGTTGTCTTTTTATTGTGCTAAACTTAGCTTTTGCAAGGGGTTTAGTAAAGATGTCAACTAAGTTTGACTTGGATTCGATATAGTCGAGCACAATGTCACCTTTAGCTTCACGATGCCTTATAAAGTGATACTTTACCTCTATATGTTTGGTCCTTGAGTGATGAATGAGATTTTTAGTCATATTTATTGAGCTTATATTATCAATTAAAACTTTGATATGTTTGTAGTTAAGTTGGAAATCCTTTAATGTGTACATCATCTATAGCAGTTGAGCTACACATTCTTCTATTGCTATGTATTTGGCTTTAGTTGAGGATAATACAATACAATGTTGTTTTCTACTGTTCTAGCTAACTAGACATTGAGCAAGTAGCTAGCAATTGCCACTTGTACTTTTTCTGTCTAGTTTGCAATCAACATGATCTGAATTTGAGTATCCTATTAATTCAAGTTCATTTGTCCTAGAGTACCACATTCTTACATTCAGTGTTCCTTTAATGTATCTAAGAATTCTTTTGATAGCAGTTATATGAGATTCTTTGGCACACAATTGATACCTTGCATAAATACCTACTATAAATAGTATGCCAAGTTGACTTGCAATTTGATATAGGAGGCTTCCTCTTGCACTCCTATAGTTCTTTAGGTTAATTTCTTTTCCTGTTGGGTCACTATTTTGTTTCTATAGGGGGTTTTATTTCTTTAGCATTTTCCATGCCAAATTTCCTAATTAATTCTTTAGCATATTTAATTTGGTAGACATAGTTTCCATCCTTAGTTTGTTTCATTTGTAATCCTAAGAAGAAGTTTAGTTCACCTACTAGGCTCATTTCAAACTCATCTTCCATTATTTTAGTGAAGCCGTTTAAGAATTTTGAATCAGTTGAGCTAAGTATAATATCATCCACGTAAACTTGAGCTATGAATATTTCTTTGTCAAAGGTTTTCACAAATAATGTTGGGTTTTGTACCGGACTCTAGGGGCTTATTTTAATCCATATAGGATTTTGTTAAGTCGTAATACATAGTAAGGATGTTCAGTATCCTCAAATCTAGGTGGTTGACTTACGTATACTTCCTCTTTTATAAGTTCGTTTAGGAAGGCATACTTGATGTTCATTTAATATAACTTGAATCCCTTATGTGTAGCATATGCCAACAACATTCTAATAAACTCAAGTCTAGCAACTGGAGCGCATATGTCTCATCATAGTCTAATCCTTTTGCTTGACTAAACTCTCTAGCTACTAGTCTTTCTTTGTTTCTAACTATATTACCTTTATCATCTAACTTATTTCAAAATACCCACTTAGTATCAATTAAATATTTATTTTCTGCCTGACCCAACTATTTTAAGTTTTTTATTGTTTCCAAAAGCAACAAACCCTAGGTTTCGGTATTTTAGTTGAGTAAACTTTAGTTTGTCTCTGACCATATGTCTGAAGCAACCGTTGTTCAATATCCATTGATTCATCTCAACTTGATTCTGCATAAAGTAAGTTAAACTTGAGTTTGGCTTGATGGTTTATCCTCTTATCAATGAATAGGTTAATTTAAGTTTGAATTATGTTCGAGTTTGATTTAGATTTACTTGAGCTTGTTGGGTTGATTGATTAACATTTATTCTACATTTATGATAGATTAAGTTAAAACTAGTGTTTTTATTAGAGTTAATCTTGGTTTTAAATTGGATTTAAGTTATTGTTTGTTCTGATTAAGTTTAACCTAATTCTATCTCACCCATTTCTAAGTGTTCAAACAGGTAAACTTATATCTCTTGAGAGATGGACATTATCTTTAACTTAGGTTTTGAATCTAAGAGTTTTTTTTTATCTTGGATTAGATTTAGGTTTAACCTATGTTTAGTTAAGTGAAGCATTTCAGGTTTCTGCTTCTAAGTCATGGCGAGGCACAGAGGCCTTCTTGGTTATCGAAACAACGACCACTTTCTAGTCAAAGGTGATTCGTGAAATTGAACACTTAGTTAAGCTTGGGAAAAATTCTAGTCTAACTAGTCTAGGATGTGGTGAGGTAGCTTCATCTAGTTTTACTTAGCTTAGCAGACCAAGTAGGGTTCGCCTAATTTTACTTGACAGGCTTAGACTAAGCTTTCCTAATGTACTATCATCTTGCCCCACCCTGGTACTATGTTACCCTATACGTCCTTAAATCTAAGTTAAGGATAAAAGTAAACTAAGCATGCTTTAAGGTACATTTTCAATTGTCTCTCCCTTGATCATGGCTCATACATGGTCTGACTAAAATATGAACTCGATCTTTGTGAATCCAATATTGGTTTATTTTGACTTGACTAACCAAGTTGATTTTGCAAACCCATGCTTGGGTCTTGGGTTTGTTTTGGTTTATTATTAACATATATGATTTATTTTGGATTTGTTTGGATATGAACCCGAGTCTAGTTTGGTTGTATACAACTCACTGAGATCCAAGGAGCATATTTAGGCTCTTGGATCCGACTGCAAACTTTTCAAATGAATCCTTAAGTTTGTTAACCTAATCTTTGAGGTTGAAATTATCTTCCTCAATCTATTGAACTTGAGTTGAGGTTTTGACCTAAATTTTATCAGTTTTTGAACTCGAGTTAGTCTTCTCCTTTAGAAGATTGATTTCCTTTAGAAGTGACTTGACTCGAAGGTTGGATTTTTCTAGGTTATTGGTTAAGTATTCTTTTACACTAAATAATTCAGAATTAAAGCTTATGGTTGGGTAATGTCCTTCAGAAATGGTTATGGATTTGTGGCTTATCTCATACTTTGATTTGGATTCATATTCAGATTCATAGTTGGATCAAGCCATCATTGCTAGGTGACTTTGTTGTTCTTCCTCTTTTTCTAAGGATGATAATTCATCCCACATTTCTATGTATTGTATTATGGACTTCTGTAAATGAGTTTAAGATCCAATCAAATACATAGACAATGTATACTCAAATAGTGAATTTAATTAATAATTTCTAAGTCAATTGCCTTAAGACACCTCTCAATTACATCATACTCCCACTTGGCCTACAACCAATCACCTTGGTATCTAATATTACAGGTCTCTATATGCTTCTCAAATTTCTCTTGGGGAAGAGGCTTTGTCAAGGGATCTGCTAGATTTTTATCGGTGGGAACTCTATCTATTTGTACGTCTCTTCTATTGGTGCAATCGGCCTAGGTAACGATTGATCGAACTCGAGTTTGACTCGAGTAGTATTTTGATGTTTGACAATAGATTGACCATTGTTTGACGATGGGTTGACTATATGGTTGACATGGGGTTGACCATATGATGGAGAAGTCTAAGTGGGATACTTGGCAATTGGAAGGTCCAAGTCTTGTGTACTTGGCATGGAAAGTCCAAGTCATGTGTACTTGGCAATTGGGAAGTCCAAGCATGGGTCTTGGCAATTGAAAAGTCCAACATGGAGTTGGCAAGGGAAGTCCAAGGGTATGATATTAGCAGCGTAAAGTCCAAGCATGTGTCTTGGCAGTGTAAGTCCAAATGTACCTTGGCAAAGTAGACCTACTTAGTATGACAATAGTCGATGGAAGCATCTGAAGGCTAGCGTATGGATGAACAAGTCATGGATGACTTGGAGGGATCCGATAGGCATGAGGCTGATGGAGGTGGCTAGAAGGCTTAGGTCTAGGCTAAGGGTGATCTATCAAGTATAAAGGGATCATACTTGAGTTAAACCTCATGTTCAAGGTGTGTCAGTCGATTATCCGAGTGTTTGACACTTGGCATCCTAGTCAACTTTGTTGGTGTAGGGGCACCAGATAATCGAACCTAGGTTTTGATTATGGCAAAGGCCCAAAGTTAAGGTCTTATTGTTATCTCATGAGCTAAATTAAGTGTGTAGAAAATGGATAAGCTAAGCCGAAGGTCAACAACATCCAGAGAATCTCGAGTAGAGAAATCATGATGGTCGGGCGACACCGGGAGAACTTCATGGGAATCAAAGAACCCAGGTGGAGACCAGAAGCTAAGCGATTGGTCAGAAAGGACCGGAGGTAAGCACGAGTGCGAAGAGAGATGGTAAGGTCATGTCCTCTATATGGGGATGACCGTAGGTGGCGATCCGACTAAGACTTCTAGTGGAAGGTCTAGATTGAGATCGGATGGTAAGGAACCATCATATTTACCATATTCTATGCTAACCTATTATTGCAAGGGAGTGACCAAGATGGCAGTCGACTACTGACTATTGGCAGTTGACTGATGTCAGTTGACTGATGAAGGGCATCAGTCGACTGATGGCGATGAATCAGCCAAATACATAAGGTCAAAAAAGATAATGTTTGATGTCGCCACTTCGTGATAAGATAAGGTGTCACCTCATGATAAGATCCACTAGTTGTGCATCTGGATCTAGACTTATTCTAAGGCACAAGTCTATAAAAGGAGGAGAGGACTCGAACTCTAAGATCATCAATCTTGTTCTAAAAGTGCTCCCACAATGCTAAAGCTCTAATGTCGTCATAATGCCGACGCAACACCAAGCTCATAACCTCTTCATCAGCAACAGCAAGTTTGTTTTTATTCATTGTATTCGTGATTTTAATTGTAACGAGGTGAGGTAGGTTTGTTGCCTCATCCTTGAGATTTCGATTTTTGTAATCGTTGTCTCCTACCTTCAACGAGGAGGAGACTCTATAGTGGATTGCCCATTCGTACGCGATCAAGGATCACGGAGCCTTGGATTAGAAATCGTTGGGTTATGAACCAAGTAAAAACAAACTTGTGTTCTTTACTTTTTTCACTGTGCAATTACGTTTACTTTGTCTTAATAAAATCGTACGAAAAGAAAGAATTTGTTGCGCGCTATTCACCCCCCCCCCCCTCTAGCGTGCTTTCGATCCAACAAACTTGAATCAGTCGATTGGGGTTATGAGCAGTTGACTGGCGTGAGTCGACTGATGCTCGACTGCTATTCTATGGTTCAACAGTCGACTACTAGGCTTTAGCAGTCGATTGTTCTACAACAGTCGACTGCCATGAACTGCAGTCCACTGTTCAAGGTGACACGAGCACAGAAGCTTCGGTAGTCGACTGATCAATCGACTATCAGGCTAGTAGTCGACTACTGGTAAGGGCAGTTGACTGTTAGTGTATCCGTTGGAGTTTTTCCTGTGTGGATTGAGCCATTGTGAGACAAGGGCTACAGGGGCAGTCGACTGGTGCTTTATGGCAGTCGATTGTTAGGCAAAAATCAGCTTGAGTTTGAGCTTTATAAGGAGCACGAAGAGAAGGATTTTGGCCAGCATTTCTTGAGGAATTTGAAGGGGAATTGATGTTGAATTCCAGACCTTCAAGGCATTCCAAAAGCAACCAAAGATCTAGCATTCAAAGCTCACATTTGTAAAGTGTTTTTCTTTGTATTCATTTGCTTAGAGTAACTACTTGTATCTTTAGTCTTATTATTGTAAGACTATTGTATGAGGTTTCTCCACCTCCAGTGTGTCACTGAGAAGGAGAGATTTGATTAGTAGTGTGTGCATCACTAGAGCTCACTTGCACTCACCCTGTGGAGTAGGATCCCTAGGTTCTAAACCACGTATATCCTTGTATTGATTGTGCTTGTGAGTTTGTATTTGTGTTCATATTGTATTTCTATATTCTGGTGCGTTAACAAGTTTTGTAGACAAGGACAAAAACGATCAAGTTCCAAGCGAACGAACGAACGTGCCATTCACCCCCCCCTCCTCTAGCGCGGCGCCAACGATCTTACATCTTCTACCTATGATCTCTCTAATCAGATGGAAACGATGAAGTATGTGCTTGGATCACTGATGAGACTGTGGCTCCTTCACCTGTGCAATGACATCATTGTTGTTGCAGTAAACTGTAATGCTTCAACAATGCTTAGAACAACTCCAAGTTTAGTAATGAACTTCTTGATCCATACCACCTCCTTTGTTGCTTCAAAAATCGCAATGTACTCTACTTCCATGGTAGAATCAACAATGGTATATTGTTTGGAACTTTTCCAACTCACTGCACCTCCATTCAAGGTGAATATGTATCGAGACTATGATTTGGAATCATCCTTATCCATCTAGAAGCTAGTATCAGTATACCCTATTAGGACCTTGTGTTAGGCTAGAGGGGGGTGGATAGTCTTTCTTCGACTTGTTTCTACAATTTGTTAGCAGAAGCAAATACAAACCGAAAGCTAGAATGGGAAAACAAAAATAACAATGCTAACTCAATGATGTAATGTGATTCGGAGATAACTCCTACTCCACAACCATTCTTAAGGTAGATCACTCCTTAGCAAGCCTTCACTAAACTTCTCCTTTTGATGAGCACACCAAGGTGAAGAAACCTTCTTTACAAGACAATCTCTTCTTCTTACAATGATGGTGGAAGTAAGCTTAGGAAGAAGAGATTAAAGACTTAGAAGACTTAGAAGAAGGCTTGGAGAGCTTAGGATGAGAAATTTTGTGTGTTAGCACTAGCCTCTCTAAGCCCCCAAAGTCTTCCTTAAATATATTTTCGAGAGTCTGCTCGTTTCTGTCCATTGAGCCCTTTTCCAGTCGACTATTGCATAGCAATAATTGACTAGTGCGACTATTGATTGAATCTAACAACTTCTGACTTGGTTTGATCGCGATCATTACCACTCAACGGACACTTGATTAGTCAACTGCTCATAACACTAGTCAACTGATGTCAACCCAATCGACTGATCAGTCGACTGATAGACAATTTGTGGTGTGCTAACACCTCGACCTCTCATCAAGCGATCCAAGCTGCTTTAACACGTGATCGCCAAGCCCAAGTGTCGAGTTGGTTGAGTATAACTTAACCATTTGACTGGTCCAAGCAACCAATCGACTGGAAAATAATCTGTGCAATTGTTTTGGCTCACCAGTCGACTAGTTCAAGTACCAATCAACTGGCACTCCTCAAGTATGAATCTCACATACTTGAAAACATACGCCTAAGCGTAGATTAACACCTTCAAGCCTCTTCCATCAACCTCGCACCTTCAGGATCCCTCCGAATCCACGACTCCTTCTTCCTTGCACTTGCCTTCAAGAGCTTCCTTCGATTTTATCATGCTTTAGGGTCTTCCTTTATCAAGGTTCACTTGAACTTATCATGCCAATACTACATCCTTGGACTTCCTTTTCCAAGATTCACTTGGGCTTACACTGCCAAGACTACACACTTGGACTTACCCCATCAAGTTCTCATTTTTAGACTTTCTTTGCTAAGACTTCACCCTTGAACTTTCCTTACCAAGTCTTCATTCTTGGACTTTATTTATACCTATTACTTAACATCCATGTTAGATCACCAACATTGCCTAACTTAAACTTGATTATGTTGGTGCAGCAGACACCTAAGTCGAACCTGAGTTTTGATTATAGCAAACGATACAAAGTTAAGCTCATGTCGTTATCTCACGAGCTGAATCAAGTGTGCAGAAGATTGCTATAGCTGGAGCTGAAGGCTAGCGACACCCGAAGGAAGCCGCGGTGGTCGGGCGACACTCGAGTGATTTCGGAGGGAGCCGATGGAATCGAGTGGAAGGCCGAAAGCAAAAGCAACACGTAAGTATCGAGGTAAGCTCGTGTGTGTGAGCGTAAGTGAGGTCGTATCCTCTTTACGGGGATGATCTTAAGCGTAGATCCGATCCAAGACATCTCATAGGTGGTCTAGGTCGAGATCGGATGGTCGAAGACCGTCGGAAGTATGTTTTTGTTGAGCTAACTCATTGCCGGCTTGGAGGACTCATTGCCGTGTATCGGTCATGCCGAAGGTCATCAATTGTGATCGATGCCGCCATCACCGATCGATGGTCAATGATCAGATTCGAGGAGTCAAGGCTTATCACTCCACCTCAAAGCGGTTTGGTGTCCATTTTTGATTGGTTGAAGACCCACTCGAAAAGGGGCTCAAAGGCTATAAAAGGAGGGTCAAACCTAGGGTTTTAACAACAATTCTAAGCCTTCAAAAAGTCTCCGTTACGCTGCAACTCTCCGACAACGAAGTCCTTCCATTCCGACGTCTAGGTTTAACTCTTATTATTCTTGTACGTCGGTATTAGTTTTTCTTGTCATTTACATTTCCGGAGCTTTTATCGTATACGAGGAGAGGGGGAGTGTCCCTCTACCTCAAGTTTTTGTGGTTCCTTCTTGTATCGATTAACTCCTACCTCTAACGAGGAGGAGTTCCTTTAGTGCTTTTGCCCTCCGTACGTGGTCAAGGACCACTAGGGCCTTGGAGTAGTAGCCTTCGGCTACGAACCAAGTAAAACCCTTGTGTCGATTATTTTTTTATTTTTACATTTCCGCTGCAATTAACTAATTATCTCTCGAGTTTTAACGAAAGAAAAAGAAAAGGTTTTTCGCTATTCACCCCCCCTCTAGCGAACCACATCGATCCAACAGATTATCCAAACATCAAAAGTAATTAATACTTGTGGCATCCTTGCACCAATAATCTCTCCCTTTTTGATATTTGGCAATCATTTAAGTTAGATCTTTAAATATGTAATAAAACATAATATCGAAGCACATATGTAACCGCAATACGTCTTTTTCAATTATCATGAATTCTAACTTAAATTCTTCCCCTCTCTCCCTTTTACACACATCAAAAAAAGATAGATGAATTTTCAACATTTTCAATGTTGACAACAACCATATTATGTATGACTAAGGTGTTTTGCTTTGAATTAAGGAATAAAATATACTTGATGCTCCCCTTTAATCCAAGACATATTAGCATGATGAACCAATCAAATTTGAGAAAAATAAATCCTTATCATTGATGGGCAAAACATTGAAACATTGAGTGAAATCATTACATCACTTTGCACCAATAATAAAACATTCACACTTGTAAATTGGGTTTAGATAATTTAGCATTTAAGCCTCCCCATTAACCATTGCATCAATTAGCCCTTCACCCCCTTTTAACCTTAAGACCATTATCATTTTAACACTCCTCTAATCATATCATAGGGTTAGAACTTTATGGGATTAGTGTTAGATGGTTACATCAGACCTAAGTAACCAAAAACAGTGCTATCAGTCGACTGAGAGAATCACCAGTCAATTGGCACAATGCCAGTTGACTGGTATCGTTCGAAGTCTGCAGTTTAGTTTTCCAGACAATATTCAAAAATGCATAACTAATTCTAGAAATGTTGAAAATTCATGAAAAATTGTAGACACATTTGTCTATCCATTTTCTACCAAGGAAAAATGATTTGAAAAATAAATTTTTTCTAGATCTCTTGATTGACACAAATTTTGAAACAAACAAAAACTCTATTGTTTTTCAAAACTTTGTACCACTTTTGCTTAACAAATAAAAACTATTTTTCAAAGAATGATAAACACAATTTAAAAAGTATTTTATTTGACACTTCCAACCATATTCTTAGATCTATGTGCACATTAATTATACACAATCCTTCCCAACAATTGGTCCAATGAAGGATTCATGTCTCTAGATGTCATTTTGGTTCAAAGTAATACATTATAATAGTCATGATGAACCAAATGCATCTTCCTAACATCTCACATGATGTCTAATACTAAAATCAAGATTTCTTAAGTCTTTTGTGAGATGAGTTAAGGTATAATCCTAAATTGTAGCTATAGGATCATGCAAGACTATACCAACTACTCTACAAAGCACATTTCATGTTCTCTCCTAAGTGATATAAATTCTGTTTCGGGGAAAGCCTTGGTGAAAATGTCAGCAAAGTTAGACTTGGATTCAATATAGTTAAGTTCAATGTCTCCTCTTGCCACATGATATCTAATGAAGTGTTGCTTCACTTCATTGTGCTTTGTCCTAGAGTAATCTATCAGATTTTTGGTCAAATTGATGGTACTCACATTATCACAAAAACTTTGACTTTGGAGTAGTGTAGCTCATAATCTTCTAGAGTATGTCTCATCCAAAGTAATTGAGCCACACAATCACCCATAGCCACATACTCGGTCTTGGTTGTGGACAAAGCAACACAAGGTTGCTTTCTACTACTCCAACTCGCTAAGAAGAATCCAAGAAATTGGCATCCACCACTAGTGCTTTTCCGATCCAATTTGCAACCCATATAATTGGAATCGGTGTACCCAATTAAATTAAAAGTTTGAGTCCTAGGGTACCATAGACCTATATTAAGAGTACCCTTGATATATCTTAATATTCTCTTGGTCGCTACTAGATGGACTCTTTGGCTCAAGATTGATGTATTGCACACATACCTATCGTAAAAATTATATTTGGTCTACTAGACATTAGGTATAGTAGACTACCAATCATACTCCTATAATGCTTTGAATCTATTAATTTTCCATCTAAATCATTGTCTATCTTAGTACTGGTTCCCATAGGTGTGTTAGGAATATTGTAACAGCTAGAGGGGGGTGATTAGCGTTGATGGAATTCGATCATGATCGTGTCTACAATTTTATTAGCGCAGCGGAATATAGATAATGATAACAATAACGAAATAGACAATTACACACGAACACGAGTATGTAACGTGGTTCGAAACCGCACGGTTCCTACTCCACGGATCAGGCTCAAACGAGCCCTAGTGATGTCAATCACACACCACTATAAAATAACTCCTTCTCGGAACAATCCGGAGGTGGAGAAACCTCGTACAATGTATACAACAGTAATACAAGATGAATACAAGCACTATAATGAAATACAAAGCAATACAAGTAAAGAAAATACTTTACAAATGCTCTTTGAATGCTTGATCACTTGGTTGATCGAGTAGCACTTGGAGACCCTGAATTGCAGCAGCAACTCGCCCCAAATCGCCTCAAAGAACCATGCCATTTTCCTCCATCACGAGCTCCTTATAAAGGAAAAAGTCGATCGATCGATCGGGACCATCGATCGTGATGCCACTGCTTGTCGTGAGACAACGGCTAGATCCAGTTGGATAAGTCCAGCGATCTACCATCGGTTGGTGATCATACCCATCGATCGTGATGGAGTCCTCACTCGACCAGTCGAGTCTCGACTCCATTCTGTGGCCGATTTCTCGAGCACCAGTCGACTGATCACACGATCAGTCGACTGCTCGAGCCATCAGTCGACTGCCCACCTCTGGCAGTCGACTGCTAGGCCACAACCCGCAGTCAAACCCTAGTTGACTCGGTCCAGTCGACTGCCACATGACACCAGTCGACTGGCACACCTCAAACATGAGGTTTTAGCCCAAGTATGGTTCCCCCATACTTGCTAGACCACCCTTAGCCTAGACCTAAGCCTTCTAGCCACCTCCATCATCCTCACGTCTCTTGGATCCCTCCAAGTCATCCATGACTTGTTCATCCATCGCGCTAGCCTTCAAATGTTTCCATCGGCTATGTCATGCTAACGGTGTCTACACCGCCAAGGCACATTGGACTTACGCCGCCAAGACTCCGCTTGGACTTTACGCCGCCAATCATTGGACTTATGCTGCCAAGACTCCCGCTTGGACTTTACGCCGCCAATATCAAACCCTTGGACTTCTCAAATGCCAAGACTCAAGCTTGGACTTTCCCTTGCCAACACATGTTGGACTTTTCATGCCAAGACCCATGCTTGGACTTTCCATTTGCCAAGACTCATGCTTGGACTTTTCTCAAATGTCAAGTGTCCCTCTTGGACTTACCATGCCAAGTACATTGTCATATGTTTTTGTCGAAACATCAAAACATCACTCGAGTCAAACTCGAGTCCTGGTCAATCGTGACCTGGGCCGATTGCACCAACAATCTCCCCCTTTTTGATGTTTGACAAAAACCAAACAACACATTGAGTTAGAACACTAACTCAAATCCCTTACCAATTATCCCAAATTGGTAATCTTAAACATTCTCCAAATGTTCTCCCCCAAACATTCTCTCCCTTTTTTGACTAACATCAAAAAGGTTTTCTCTCCAAGGAGGTCAATGTCTCATGTTCCAATGAGATCTTACAATCTCCCCCTTGATCCAAAAATAAATACCTAGGATGCCTACCATCTTCCTAGTGATAATTCACATATCACTCAAGAGAGGCAATCCTATACTCTCTCCCAATTTCCAAATTGGGTATATAAAAAAAAACCATCAATTTTCCCAATAACTTCTCCTCTTCAAGGAGAAAAACACATCCATCATTCCAAGATGGATACCTCCCCCTAAAGGCTTGCTCCCCCTTGACTATTGCACTAACAATGTCCTTGGGAAGTCCCTAAGCCAATAGGAACTCTAAGCCATCAAAACTAAGGTTAGAAATTCAACATTGAACTTTCCAACACCTTAAAATTGATACAAACCCTAAACACCTTTCCTAATCCATATCTAATGGATTTTCACCCTTTATCATACTTCCCAAAGCATATCCTAGGGTCAGGAGTGGTTAGAGACCTTAACCGCAGCTGAAATCGGGTTAAACAACCTTGGTTACCCCGAAATCAGGCTATCAGTCGAGTGATTCAGAAATCAGTCGACTGACACGCTCATCACCAATCGCCACTCAGTAGCGATCGATAATCGAAAAATCTGATTTTCAGTTATCAGAAACGAGTTTTAGAAAATCATAACTAATTATACATATATCGAAAAATCACGAAATTTGATACGTATAATACTTATGACCAATACAATGGGTGAAAAATGTTTGAAAAATATTTTACCCATAAAATAGCGAAATTGATACAAAATCCAAAAGTGACTAAAAACTTTAAAGTTTAAGCTCACTTTGTATCAATCTCATCAATGGTGATTGCTATCAAAAGATAGGCTTCACCAAGGTTTTCTAAAATGATTTTAAAATATTTTCAAAGCCTTATTTTGGATCATATTCCTTGGGCTCTATGTACATGACTTGTACACATGCTCTCCCAATGATCCACCTGTTGAGTTAAGATGAGTTTGGGTTCAACTAGATGCAAAAACTATGCACCTTGAACTTAACTCATATCCTAGCATCTCACATGTATCTAGGGTGTATAAATACACATACATGTCAATTGGATGTGAGATGTGGGTTTTGGTTCATTTAATCTAGGGTTTCATGCATTTCCTAGGCAACCCGACTTGATTCCCTTATAAATGGGACTTCAAGTCATGCCATTGTCCTTAGTTCAATTTTAATCAATTTAATGCATGAAATGATCATGGCATAAAGATAGCAATAATTAAGCATGGCCAATGATCATGATGTTATGGCATATGATAAAGTCTAAAAACACATAACATTTAACACATTAATCCTAAAACATGAACATGACATATACAATGAATAAGAGTAAGCATGATGTCATGACATGTTATATGGCAAACATGGCATATAAAATATATAGGTATAATAATACCTAAATTTTAATATTAATTTCCATTTCATATAATTAATTATATTTTGCCATATTATCACTAATCTTCCTAGTGTGCCAAAAACCCAAAATGGCAAACTAATCTCTAAAACTAAATTGTGTCAATTTAATCATTTTATCAAACTTCTCAAATAATATTGGCACATCCTAAAATCTTTTAGGATTAAAGCTCGAATGTATTTTCAAGGTAACCATAACCTTGAAAATATCCTAAAGTGCCACCTTTATCATGGTTGAGTTAACTACCCATCCAATCAAGGTTGGCACACCCTAACCCCATCTAGCGTGAATCAATCACGCTCTTAGGAACCCAAAACCTATTTGAGCTCCTAGGGTTAATTAGGTATTCGTTAGGGATAACCTCCCTAGATACCTTCCTAATGACCCTCCTAGGCTTATTAGCCTTGGTCATTTTGGTCTTACCTAGGTTGACTCTAGGGGTAACTCCCCTTGCAACCTTCTTAGTGGCCACCCTAGGTTTCCTAGAAACCTTAGCCACTAGGCACAAACTATGGTTACTCTTAGGGATAGCTTCCCTAGTAACTTTGGTCTTCTTAGACTTAGTTTGTGTTCCATAATCAAATGGAACACTATGGTAAGCCACCTTAGGCTTAGGTTTGTGACCCAAACCTTGCTTGCCCTTGGTTGACTTTCGACTTTGAGGTCCTAGATGTTGACTTTGAGATCTAGACTTAGACTTTTGATCATTAGACCCTTTAAATTGAGTTTGTATATTCCTAAGGGTCTTTTCTAGTTTCTCAAGCCTTGACCTCAAGGCTTGGTTCTCCAATTCTAATTGCCCAATTTTTGAGTTTTGATTTAAACCATGGGCATTGTCCTTTCTAGGCATATGCCTAGTCCATTTAGGGTTAAACCCTAGGTGTTCTCCTATTTTCTTGATAGATTCCCTAGGTAAAATATTTTTAGGTACATTAGTCCTAAATTTCTTCTTATTTTCTAAGTGGACACTCTTAGAACCTAAATAAATATGTCTATTATTTCTAGCATGCTTTTCATGTACAATAGCAAGACTATTAAAATTATTCCTAGCATGCTTCTTATCCCTAGAAATTGAAGGTGCATTAATAAATTTTACCTTAGGGTTTGCCTTGAAGGCTCCCCCTACTTGTGTTGCTCCTTCTTGCCCTTTCTTCTTCCCCCTTGGGCAATGACTCCGGTAATGCCCCTTTGAGTTGCACTTGAAGCATATGATATGCTCCTTGCTCTTTTGACTTTGGGGACCGGCATCCTTGACTTTTGGTGTCGGTTGAGCCTTCTTTACCCTTTTTGGGCACTTGCTCTTGTAGTGCCCGATTTCCCTACACTCAAAGCAAATTATATGTTTTTTATTTAAAATCAAATTGCTTGAGTTACCTAGTTCGGTGGTAGAGACCGGAATTGGACTTTGGGCTTCTTCATCTTGACCGGAAATCGAAGCTTCTTCTTGATGTTCCGGTATGGAGGTTCTCTCCTCCCCCTCAATCCTTGAGGTGGATGCTTCTTCCACTTCCTTCACCTCTTCCGGTCCGGACGTTGACTCCTCACTTTCTTGTGAGGATGATGATGATTCTTCTTCGGTCTCCTCCTCTTCCATATCTTCTTGGACCGATTCGGGATTGTCGTGGAACTTGATCAACTTGTTCCACAACTCCTTGGCATCCCTATAGCTTCCTAATCTGGACAAAATGTCGTTAGGTATCAAGTTAATCAACATTTTTGTTACCTTAACGGTTGTCTTGAATTTTTCCCGTTGCTCCTCGGTCCATCGCTTCATTTTGAGGATTTCGCCGTTCTCTCCTCTCGGAGCATCAAAACCTATAGTCACGGCAAACCAATTTTTGATATTTGTCATTAAAAAATATTCCATCCTACCTTTCCAATACGCAAAATGTTCACGGTTGAAGAAAGGTGGAATGTTGACGTCATCACCCAATTTTTCTTGGTAATCCATATTCTTCCCTCTAGCTTCTTGACTCCGGGTTGTTAATCCGTAGAAGATCCCCGTGCTCTGATACCACTTGTTAGGAATATTGTAACGGCTAGAGGGGGGTGATTAGCGTCGATGGAATTCGATCGTGATCGTGTCTACAATTTTGTTAGCGCAGCGGAATATAGATAATGATAACAATAACGAAATAGACAATTACACACGAACACGAGTATGTAATGTGGTATGGAACCGCACGGTTCCTACTCCACGGATCAGGCTCAAACGAGCCCTAGTGATGTCAATCACACACCACTATAAAATAACTCCTTCTCGGAACAATCCGAAGGTGGAGAAACCTCGTACAATGTATACAACAGTAATACAAGATGAATACAAGCACTATAATGAAATACAAAGCAATACAAGTAAAGAAAACACTTTACAAATGCTCTTTGAATGCTCGATCACTTGGTTGATCGAGTAGCACTTGGAGACCCTGAATTGCAGCAGCAACTCGCCCCAAATCGCCTCAAAGAACCATGCCATTTTCCTCCATCACGAGCTCCTTATAAAACTTCAACCTGTGGTGGAAAAAGTCGATCAGTCGATTGATCGGGACCATCAGTCGACTGATGCCACTGTTGTCGTGAGATAACGGCTAGATCCACGCTGGATAAGTCCAACGGATCTACCATCAGTCGACTGATCATACCCATCAGTCGACTGATGGAGTCCTCACTCGACCAGTCGAGTCTCGACTCCATTCTGTGGCTGATTTCTCGAGCACCCGATCGATCACATGATCGCCGATCGCTGAGCCATCACCGATCGCCCACTTCTTGCAATGATCGCTAGGCCACAACCCGCATCAAACCCTAGTTGACTCGGTCCGGCCGATCGCCACATGACACTGGGCCGATCGTGGCACACCTCAAACATGAGGTTTTAGCCCAAGTATGGTTCCCCCATACTTGCTAGACCACCCTTAGCCTAGACCTAAGCCTTCTAGCCACCTCCATCAGCCTCACGTCTCTCGAATCCCTCCAAGTCATCCATGACTTGTTCATCCATCGCGCTAGCCTTCAGATGTTTCCATCGACTATGTCATGCTAACGGTGTCTACACCGCCAAGGCACATTGGACTTACGCCGCCAAGACTCCGCTTGGACTTTACGCCGCCAATCATTGGACTTATGCTGCCAAGACTCCCGCTTGGACTTTATGCCGCCAATATCAAACCCTTGGACTTCTCAAATGCCATGACTCAAGCTTGGACTTTCCCTTGCCAACCCATGTTGGACTTTTCATGCCAAGACCCATGCTTGGACTTTCCATTTGCCAAGACTCATGCTTGGACTTTTCTCAAATGCCAAGTGTCCCTCTTGGACTTCCCATGCCAAGTACATTGTCATATATTTTTGTCGAAACATCAAAACATCACTCGAGTCAAACTCGAGTCCTGGTCAATCGTGACCTGGGTCGATTGCACCAACAAGGTGTAGACACTACCTTAGCATTTTCGAAACCAAATTTCTTAATAATTTCTTTAGCGTATTTGGTGTGATAGACATGGGTTCCTTCACTAGTTTGTTTGTCTTGTAATCCCAAGAAAAATGTCAATTCTCCTACAAGACTAATCTCAAATTCATTTTCCATATTTTTGATGAAGTCTAGGAGAACTTCATTATTTGTTGACCCAAATATGATGTCATCAACATACACTTGAGCAACAAAGATATCTTTTTCTTTAGACTTTAGAAATAAAGTTTGGTCAACTTGGCATCTTTTGAAGTCCTTAGAGATTAAGAAAGATGAGAGTCTTTCATACCAAGTCCAGGGAGCTTGTTTTAACGCATATAAGGCTTTCTTAAGCTTACAAACATGATTTGGCTAATCTACATTTTCAAACCTGAGTAGTCGCTCCACATAGACCTCTTCCTTAATGAACCCATTTAGGAATGTTGATTTTACATCCATTTGATAGAGTTTGAAACTCATGTGTGCGACATATCCTAATAGGATTCGGATAGACTCCAACTGAGCTACCGGAGCATATGTCTCATCATAATCAAGTCCTTCAACTTGATTGAACCCTCGAGCCACTAACCTAGCTTTGTTTCTAGTGCCTTTCCTTTGATCATCTAACTTGTTCCTAAAAATTCATCTTGTTGTAACAATTGTGCCATCATTGGGTCTAGGAACTAGTTCTCATATTTGACTTCTCTCAAATTGAGGTAACTCTTCTTGCATTGCTAATATCCAATCCGGATCAAGCAAGACATCATTAATTGATTTTGTCTTAATTTGGGAGATTAGGGTAACTTGACTAGTAGGATCTCTATAGAAGGACCTACCTTACTCCTTGTAAAAGTTCTCCTACTACTTAGTCCAGATGATGGTTTTAATGAATTCTAAAAGTCCTATGAGGTGAATCATATTGAATTTGATTATCATTATCCTTCTTCCTTTCATCATCAGAATCTCCTCTTTCTCCCCCTTGATCATTACCCCCTAAATTTAGATTTTGAATTCCTTGGGTAATGTCTTTATTTTTTGCATTGATATCCTTATCAATGGAAGATTTCCTAAGGTAGGTAGTTTTGGAGATTTCAGGATCATGCACAGTGGAATAAAGTAAATAAAATAATTTTTATTTCATCCCAGACATCACCTGGGGGCCAGGAATTCTTTCTTTTGACATAATCTCATGCAAACACATAAAAGAAGAGAAGTTATACCTTCGAGATTCTTATAGAATCTGTCGAAACCACGAGCAAGACCAACGGACATTGCCTCTATCAGTATCCACACTGGGATCACCTGAGACAACAACTAGAGTAGTAAGACTTTGTCTCTGATTGGTGCTAGCCAACCAGTGTAAACAAGAGAAGAAAGAGAGAGAAAAATGGCTACCAAAAAAGAAAAACTAAGAGTTGTCTCCAAAGAATATCAAAGAATATATTTATAGATCTCTTGATTAGGGCATCTAAAGAGTCTTAAACGGAACTTTTTTTTCCATAATTATCTCATAATTAAGGTAAGAACAACCTAGAATTTGAATAAGAAAAATCTCAAAATCGGTGGAGCCGCGACCAAAAGACACGATCGTGCCAGGACACATGGATGCATGTGTCCTACTGTGCACAACCCTGGTTTTGGTCATTTTTGGCCAGAGCTAGGCACGACCCATGCCTTATTAGGCACGGTCGTGTGAGGCTCTATATGATCCATTTGACTTTGTTTAGGTGTGATATGGTCGTGCTAATTCTGACAAAGTCATAGGAAGTTCCATAGCCTCTGTTTCACACCCTCTTGGCCTGGTCCAACTAGATACATCCTCTCTCATTGATAATCTCATTCTTAGGCTTGTTTTAAGTCTCGATATCACCTATAGTAAGTATGAACCAATAGGTTCCTAGTTATGTTGATCATTCATAATTAACCCCTTAATTATGAATAGATCATGAGTGACACCTAACAGTACATCATGACCCCTAATTGATAGGAAAGTCTAAATCGACTCCGAACATTTCTGAACCCTTCAGCAGCTATAGTTATTTATGTACCTTATTCCTTTCACTCATCCTACATGTTGTTTTTCTTCTTCATTTTTGAAATCTTTAAACCTTTCAAAGACTTCAAATTTGTATCTTAACATATACAAATACCCATATCGTGAATAATCATCGATAAAGGTAACGAAGTAGATATAACCTTTTATGGCATGAGTTGACATTGGTCCACATACATTAGTATGTATAAGACCCAATACCTCAACTGCCCGTTCAACTTTTCCCCTAAAAGGTAACTTAGTCATCTTTCCTTTTAAGCATGAAGTGCATGTGTCTAATGAATTTGATTCATAAGACTCCAAAATGCCAAACTTATGCAGTTTGAAAATATGTTCTTTTCTTATATGGCCAAGACGACAATGCCATAATCACGAGGTTAACTGATTTTCTAACTTAGCGCGTTTGCTATTTTATTCGATATTGAATATCTAGTTGGATGTATCTAACGTATAGATTCTATTATTTAACATTTTTGTAGCATAAAGAACACTATTTAACGTAATATAATAATGATTATTACTGAACGTCAAATGATAACTGATGGTGTCTTCTTCTTCGACCTGCTTAGATCCTCCTCTCCCTTCCTAAGGACTCCCTCTAATCACCTTAGATCCTTAAGCTAGAAGCTAGATCTGCCACTCAAAAGAGAATGTTAAGGGTGGGTCGGCTTCCTGGTGCGGCCCCTCTGACGCTCAAGTTAGAAGTGGAAGAATGAAATAGTAGAATGTAAAAAGAAGAAGTGAGAAGAGATCTTTGAGGTACCGAATATGAAAGAAAGAATCATCCCTTTCTCCTTTCACCTCTGCCCCTTTTATAGGATATTCATACCACCTTAATTTGAAGTAGATTTACTTTAATACTCTTGCCAACCTGTCAAGATATAACTATTTTTCCCGCCTCTTTTCAAAATATCTCCGTTTATGTTCTCCACGTGTCCCCTATTTTTCCTGCCAATCATTAATCAATCAAACAAATAAATAAACAAAACATCGAATGCCAACAATATTCCTAATTCAAGAAATTCCCCGTCACCTCTTGTACCCATAAATACCCATATCCCCTTCTTTGCCTAATTCAGAAAGCGCCCAAGAAATATATATATACATCACTCGAAAAATAAACACATTGCTCAGGAAACACACTGCCTGCTCGAAAAATATACATACTACTCAGGAAATACATACACTACTCTAACTTCACCACTCTGAACCAACTACTTTGCTCACTCCTTCTGAGCTCGAGAATTGTATATGTCGCTCGAGAATTGTATACACGGCTCGGGTATTACATGTATCAATCGAGAAATGCTCATATTGCTCTTGAAACACATATATTGTTCTGACTTCATCACTCCGAACCAACTACTTTGCTCACCCCTACTGAGCTCGGGAATGTATAAAAGGCTCAAGAATTACATTTATCAATCGAGAAATGCTCATACTGCTCTAGAAACACATATACTGCTCTGAATTCATCACTCTGAACAAACTACTTTGCTCACCCCTACTTAGCTTAGGAATTGTATATGTCGCTCAGGAATTGTATACACGGCTCGAGTATTGTATATGTCGCTTGGGAATTACACTACACTCAGAAAACATGCTAACTGATCCAGAATCATATTCATTGCTCAGGAAACATACTAACTGGTCGAAAATTACTCTAATCACTCAGAAAACATACTAACTAATTCGGAATCATATTCATGGCTCGGGAAACATACTAATTGGTTGGAAATTGCTATGATCACTCAGAAAACATACTAACTGATCACTCATAAAATATACTAACTGATCTAGAATCATATTCATGGCTCGGGAAACATACTAACTAGTCGAGAATTACACTGATGACTCAGAAAACATGCTAACTGATCCGGCATCATATTCATGGCTCAGGAAATATACTAACTGGTCAAAAATTACTCTGATCATGCAGAAAACATACTAACTGATCCAAAATCATATTCATGGCTCGAAAAATATACTAACTCGGCGAAAATTATTCTGATCACTCAAAAAACATACTAACTGATTCAAAATCATATTCATGGCTTGGGAAACTTACTAACATATTGAAAATTACTTTGATCATTCAAAAAACATACTAACTGATCCAGAATCATATTCATGGCTTGGGAAACATACTAACTGATCGAAAATTATGCTAATCACTCAGAATCCTGACTGAAAATATCGACCCCAGTATAAGTCCCCCCTCTTTAGTAAAACTGAAGAGCAAAGTCGAGTGAAGTTTTACAAGTATTTACTGAGATTGTTTTCACTGAAAAAAACAAAAATTTTCTGCCTTACCCAAAAAATCCTACACCCATCATATGTTCTCCTTCTTTAGTAAAACTGAAGAGAGAAGTCAAGTGAAGTTTTATAAGTATTCACTGATATATAAAAATTCTGCCATATCAAGCATAAAACCACAAGATGTCATATTAGGCATGGATCTTGAAGCTATCCTATTAGGCATAGGGCCTTAAATTGTGATACTAGGCAGTGGGCCTCAAGTTATTACGTTAAAAATATACTTAATCATTATAGCTATCTGTTATAGTCTCACTGAGGGAATGTAATTATCTAGCCCTTAGGCTATTATATTAGACATGAATGCCTTGAGAACATTTTACTTAGCCACTATAGCGGGTTGTTATGTTGGTGCAAGGGCACTAGATAATCGAACCTAGGTTTTGATAATGGCAAAGGTTCAAAGTTAAGTCACTATTGTTATCTCCCATGTCGTGTTGAGTGTGTAGGTAGTGTATTAAGTTGTGCTAAGGTCAACGAGACTAGGAGAATCTCTGGACGAGAAACCTCAGTGGTCGGGGGACACCAGGAGAACCATAAGGAGTCGAGGAACCTCAGTGGTGGTCGGACGCTAAGCGACTGGTGAGGAGGACCAAAGGTAAGCATCGGGTGCGAAGTGATGGTAAGGTAGTGTCCTCCTTACGAGGACAACCTATTGGGTTTTCGGCACCGTGGCGTGTGTGTGTTCGATCATGTTTCGTAAACATGAGCATAGCGGAAGCAATAAAAATAATAAATCTATATTTATTACAACACACACATCACACGCATGCATAGTACAACAAGTGTAGACATAACCGTAAATTTAAATTTGCAATAAAAGGAAATTTATCTACGTTATACCTTTCGTATGACGTGTAGCGGGAACGACATCAACCGGAACGATCCTCGCTAGAATCGTCTCTATCCGTATCCACGCCGAGTTCCTCGGGATGACTTCGCTAAGCCACGAGCTTCGTCTTCGTATGGGTTACTAGCCTCGTGTTGAAGATGACGTGATCGAGAGATGATCACGATCCGAATCCAAATTCGGATCCTAATACGAGTTCTCAAAACACGCTTCTCCGGAGAGGTATTCGTCAACCAATTGATGAATCCTTCATCCTCCACCTCAGAGGATTACCGGAGATCGAATCCTCGGTAAGTTAGCCGCTGTCGGAGCTCTAACCGTCGTCCAAACGACTCTCCGACGAGAGGAGAACAAGCTGTCTAGAAAACTGGACAGCTTTGGTGGAGGAGATAGGCGCCGGCCAACCAAGGGAAGATAAAGCTCACCTTGATGTCAAACCTAAAGGAGATCACCGGAGTACCAACCGGCAGCAGCTCGACACCGGAGAGGGGGAAGGTCAGCACCTTCTGGATGCCGGTTGGAGCCTCAAGGTGGGCGACGGCAAGGAGGAGGAGAGTTGGCTCCGAATTTCTCCAAGGAGAGGTGGGCGGCAACTTAGGGTTGTGGATTTGGGCTTAACAATCCCTTAAGCCCTCTTTTTATAGAGAACTAATTCTCTTAATGGTTATTGGATCATAACCATGAGGCCTGTTAACCCGCTCCATTAATATAAGTTAAAATAAACCAAACCATGATGGTTTATTTTAAGTTAAAACGAACCGAACCAACTTTTGGTTCATTCGTTTAAAATAAACCAAACCCTTTGGTTTATTCTCCTCCATTGGATTAGAACCAAACCATTTTGGTCCATCCATTATGTCTTCATAAGACACGGCTCATCCATGCTTCCATTGCGCCTGAAATGATTTCATGCTCTCTCCTGTTGGTGCAGTGGGCACCAAAGTCGAACCGGTATTTTGATTATGGCAAAAGGCTCAATAGTTAAGGGTATATTTGTTATCTTACGAGCTCAATTAAGTGTGCAGAAATGCTAAAGTTGAGCGGAAGGTCTGCGACACCCGGTGGGAACCGAGGTGGTCGGGCAACGCCAGAGGGACTTCGGAGGAAGCCGAGGTACTCGGGTGAAGACCGGAAGCGAGGCTACAAGGTAAGCTCGTGTGAAAGCGAAGCAAGGTCGTTAAGCGTAGATCCGACCCAATACCTCCAATGGAAGGTCTAGGTCGAGATCAGATGGTTAGAACCATCGTACTTTATATTTTAAGCTAACTTGTACTGCAGTCCAAAACCCTTTGACTACAGTCAACTGCTAGTCAAGTTCCAAATAGAAGAGCTCGAATTTCAAGGGGGTGAATTTGGACTTGACTCGTGTTTTGGTACAAAGGGTGATGTGGCATCAAGGTGGACATCCAAACCATCACCAAGCTTCCTTGTGGTGGACGCCCAAAATAAGGTGAGTTGGCACAAGATGGTTGGCTCCCATGATGTGGCACAAGTTGAATGGCTCCAACAAGTTGGCGCCCAAGGAGGTTGGAGGTGGCACAAGGTGGTTGGATGAAACACCTCATCCTTGAGTTGGCGCACAAGAAGGTTGGAGGTGGCACAAGGTGGTTGGATGAAACACCTCATCCTTAAGTTGGCGCCCAAGGAGGTTGGAGGTGGCACAAGATGGTTGGATGAAACACCTCATCCTTGAGTTGGCGCACAAGAAGGTTGGAGGTGGCACAAGGTGGTTGGATGAAACACCTCATCCTTGAGTTGGGATAAGAACCTCACCTTGGACACTACCTATGTCTAAATTCATAGATCAATATCCATAAATAGACATGTTCACTCCAAGCAAAGACAAGAAATCAAGAGCTCTCAACACGCCGTCGTAACGCCGCTACTACTACTCACATTTGCTACGACGAAGTGCCGCCGACAACGAAAGCTACATCTTCTACTTATAAGAGTTGTCGGTATATTTATTTAAGTTCTACTTCTTTAAATTGTCTTTGTGCTTTAATCGTAACAAGGAAAGGGGGAGTGTCCCTTTGCCTTGATTTCTTTTTGTGATCGTTGCTCCTACTTCCAACGAGGAGGAGTGGTTTTAGTGAATTGCCCTCCGTACGTGATCAAGGATCACTAGGGCCGTGGATTAGCAATCGAAAGATTGTGAACCACGTAAAAATATCTTGTCTACTTTATATTTCCGCTGTGCATTCTCTACTTGCTTTTTACTTATTGCAAAAGTTTTTAACGACACCGTATCGCTATTCACCCCCCCCCCCTCGAGCGACACTTTCGATCCAACAATTGGTATCAGAGCCGGGGGCGCTAAGATTCGGTGAAACCACCAATCTAGCTTTGTTTTTCTTTTTTACAGATTTTTTATTTATTTATTTCTGTTTTCGTATAATTATTTCACTTGCTTATCTTCTCCTACATATAGAATTGCATTAGAGGCTTTAGGATCCGGATAAGGTTGTCCTTCGGGTTAGATCCCGAGTAAGGTTGTCCTCCTGAACTTCAACGACATTCGCATTTGATTGTTTATTTCTTTTTGCAAGTTACATTTTATATATTTTTTGTCCGTCCGACCCGCACTACTAATCCAAGACGAAAGTCTTGGAATATTCTTTCCGTGTGTGTTTTGCAAGATTCTTTTCGTCGTTCTTCTTCTTGTTTTTAAATGGCCCATCTCGAAGGGTTTAGCACCGCCCGACCCCCGTTTTACAACGGTAATGACTTTCGTTATTGGAAGGGTCGGATGGAATGCTTTCTTAAAACCCAAATCGAGATGTGGATCGTAATCCAAACCGGTTTCACACTTCCTATTAATGAAGATGGTGAATCTTTGGGTTACGATCAATGGTCAAATTCCATGAAAAAACAAGTAGAAGCCGATGCCAAGGCAACTCAAATCTTGCAATGTGGGTTGTCCAAGGAAGAGCTAAACCGCGTCGGCCCCTTCATTAGTGCAAAGGACTTATGGACCAAGCTAGTGGAACTACACGAAGGCACCGACGACACGAAGGTATGTAAAAGAGATTTACTTTTAAATAAATTGTATAACTTGAAAATGCAGGAAAACGAGACCGCAACTCAACTACATGCTCGTATCCAAAACATCGTCAACCAACTCCATGCCATCGGACAAAAGGTCGAGAATCGCGACCTTATCAGGTATTCTCTTAACTCGTTTCCTAGGACCACCTTGTGGGCATCCATGGTCGATGACTACAAGGTCTCCAAGGACCTTTCTAAAATTAGGTTAGACGAATTGTTTTCGGAACTTGAATTACATGAGGAAACTATCGTGGTCCGAGAAGAGTATTGCGTTAGTTGCAGGTTCCAAGAAGAAGAAGCCCGCAAGCAAGCCACCCCCGAAGGAAGAAGACGAGTCCGAATCGGAAGTAGACTCCGAAATAGAATCCGAACTAGTCAATCTAGTTCGGAAGATGATCAAGAGACGAAAACGACCAACAACTCAAGGTAAGCCTAAACCTAATTCAAATACTTCTAATTTTAGATGCTATGAGTGCAATGTTCGGTCACATCAAGTCCGAGTGCCCAAAGCTAAAGAATAACGCATCAAAGACCAAGAAAGCGCTAAACGCTACTTGGGAGGAGTTGTCGGAGGAAGAAGACGATATCCAAGCTCTAATGGCCAAGCCGACCGAGCACGACTCTGAAACCGAAGAAGAGTCCGAGTCCGAATCCGATGATGAGCTTCCATTCAAGACAAGCCACGGATCCGTATCCGGTTCAAAAGAATCATTAAGGGTAAGTCGGTCGTTACTTAATACTTTGTATGGTGCAATTAAATTTTTAAATAAGAAACTAGCTAAGTCCGAGTCCAAGGTCGAGACCCTAATTGAGGAGGTTAACCTTCTCAAACATGAGGTCTCCCTAACCTCTTCGACTACTCGTATTCAAGAGGAGGACTCAACTCAAGTTGAAAAGCTTGAAGTTGAGAACTCGCTTTTGAAAACACAAGTCGAAGACCTTAGGAACACGTTGGAAAGGTTCACTTTGGGATCCAAGGGACTTGACCTCTTACTTGGATCACAAAGGGCCGTGTACAACAAGGCCGGACTCGGGTTTAACTCAAATACAACCAATAAGTCATATATGTCTATAGTAAACCAACATAAGAAAAATGTCCAAGCATGGGTCCCTAAGACCACTTTGATTTCAACTTTAGGATCTAACATGTATTGGGTTCCCAAGGACCAAATTCACTATGTGAATAGACCCACTCGATTCAATGGTCCAGGGGAGCCAATACAAAATGTATTTTTGTTAAGTCTTAGAAATTGCATGCTTAGTTTTTCCTTTATTTTTAGAATGGTTAGATAGGACTCATAACCAACTAAAATCCTGAAAAGATTGAGCCTCGGGAGCCTCTTTCAAAAATAAACCAACTAAAATCCTACGAAAAGATTGAGCCTCGGGGAGCCTCTTTTCAAAAATAACTAGTTAGACCAAGACGTAGTCTCAAGTAAGTCGAGTTATCAATTTCTTGAAATTAGCTTTGTCTAAGGAAGTGGTCGTTGTTCCGATCAAAGAAGGCCTCTGTGCCTCGCCACGACACGGAAGCTAATCTCTTGAAAGATTACTTGATGAGCTTAGACTAAATCGAATCTAACCTAATGTTGGTTAATTTAAATTCATTAAAATTAATCAAGTAAAATTGAAAGTCATCTCACAATAACACATAGGAATAACATGTTTTGATCATGTAGATATTGGTGAGATGATTTAGGTTAAAACTTACAAACAACCCTTTAGTAATTCCAATATCGATCCAACTACCTTATGTGTAGGATCAATGGATGTTGGGACGGTGGTTACTCGACACATGACCAGGATCAACTCAAATTTTGAGTTACGATTCAAGCGACAAGGATCGGTAGCCTTGGAAATAGCGGCAAGCTCAAAATCATCGGATCGGGTGATATTGAGCTCAACTCTAACTTTTAAAATGTCTTATTAGTAGAAAACTTTCAATATAATTTACTTAGTGTAAGCCAATTGTGTGATAACAATTATAAGGTCATATTTCTAGAAAATGAATCGTAATCAAAATAAATGCAACATCTAAAATAATACTTAAAGGAACTAGGAGTAGCAACATCTACACAATAAATTTACCCAACTCCTCAACCAAGTGTCTTATGACACGAGAAGAGGAATCTTGGTTATGGCACGAAGACTCGGACACTCGCACCCAAGACTCGTCCACAAGATGAGTCAGTGGCTTAGTTATAGGTTTGCCTAAACTAAACAACTTGGATAATAAAATATGTAATGCTTGTCAACAAGGTAAACAATCTAGGACACAACATCAATTAACTAATCAAGAGCAGACCAAAAGTGTTCTTGAGCTCCTACACATGGATCTATTTGATTCACATGGAGCTAAGTCACTCAATGGTAGTCAATTTTGCTTAGTCATAATTGGCGACTATTCTAGATTTACTTGGGTTAGGTTTATCAAACATAAAAATGATACCTAGACCAACTAATCAATCTTTGTAGGTTAATCGAAAATCAAAAGAACCTTAAGATTAAAAGACTTAGAAGCGATCATGGTGGTGAATTCGAAACCACAGGTTTACTGATTTTACGTAACCTAAGCGGATACCACCATGAGTTTTCATGTCCTAGAACCCCACAACAAAATGGGTTAGTCGAGCGGAAAAATAGAACCCTACAAGAAGCCGCTAGGACAATGTTAGCAGTATAACCTACCCGATAGATTTTGGGCGAGGCCGTTAGTATGCGACACTATGTCCAAAATAGGATCCTTATGGTAAAGAGGCACCAAAAGACCTCATACGAGATTTATCACGATAAAATACCGAACATCAAGTACTTTAGGGTATTTGGATGCAAGGTACATATCTTAAACACTAAGGATTACCTAGGGAAATTCAAATCCAAAACCTCTACTGGAACCTTTCTAGGATACTCAACCACCAGTAGAGCTTATAGGGTATACAATCACGACACTCTTAGAGTCGAAGAAACCATTAATATAGTTTTCGACGAAGGACACGAACCCGTTCAATCCTTAACAAAACCAACTAGCAAATCAACTTATAGCGAACCCGACTCTGATCTTGAACTTGAATCTCGTCCTAACCCAAGTCATCCTATCGACCAAGTGATAGATGACTCTAACCCAAGTCAAACTAGAACTCACCCAAGTCATCCTATCGACCAAGTGATAGATGACCCTAACCCGAGTCACACTAAGACTCAAACAAATCATCCTATCAATCAAGTTATAGGTGATCCAAATTTAGGGGTTTGAACTAGAGCTTCATATCGAAACCTTAGTCAAATCTCGTTAATTTCCAAAATCGTACCCAAAACTATTGAACAAGCACTTCTTGATCCCGACTGGATTATTGCTATGCAAGAAGAGCTAGCTCAATTCACTAGAAATGAAGTCTAGGAATTAGTACCACCACCTAAAGAAAAATCAATTATTGGAACAAGGTGGGTATTTCGAAATAAACTTGATGATAAAGGTGAAGTAGTTAGAAATAAAGCTAGGTTAGTCGCAAAGGGTTTAGTCAAGTCGAAGGTTTAGATTACGATGAGACCTCGCCCCGTAGCGACTAGAGTCCATCCGAATGTTGTTAGCATACGCACATCGAGGTTTTAAATTGTTTCAAATGGATGTCAAGTCAGCATTTTTGAATGGATACATTAAGGAAGAAGTTTACGTCAGTCAACCTCCCGGATTCGAAAATCTAGATAAACCTGACCATGTCCTTAGACTTAAGAAAGCCCTATATGGACTCAAACAAGCCCCAAGAGCTTGGTACGAAAGGCTTTCGATCTATCTTAAGTCCAAAGGATTCAACCAAGGTTTAGTCGACCCAACCTTATTCGTTAAAACTGTAGGAAAAGAAATCTTTATAGCCCAAATCTATGTAGATGATATAATTTTTGGAACTACCAACTCGATCCTGCTAAACGAATTCATCTCACTTATGGAAAGTGAATTTGAAATGAATTTAGTGGGAGAGTTAAGTTTCTTCTTAGGTTTACAAATTAAACAAACTAAAGATGGAATATATTTACATCAACAAAAATATACTAAGGACTTAATAAATCGATTTGGAATGCAAGATGCTAAAATAATCAATACACCTATGGCAACTAATGTTAATATAAAGCGAAGATGTAGAAGGAAAACCCGTTGACCTAAAATACTATAGGAGCGCAATAGGAAGTCTCCTATACTTAACCGCGAGCCGACCCGACATTTTATTCGCGGTAAGTATGTGCGCAAGGTTACAAACCTGTGCCAAGGAGTCTCACCTAACCCTAGTCAATCGTATCCTTAGATATCTAAAGGGCACGCTAAACGTAGGTATTTGGTACCCTAGATCTACCGAGTTTAATCTAATCGGCTACTCCGACTCCGACTATGCCGGTAGTAAACTCGATAGAAAGAGCACGAGTGGTTGTTGTCAAATCCTCGGCTCGAGTCTAGTAAGTTGGTGCAGTAGGAAGCAGCATTGCGTTGCCTTATCTACCACCGAAGCCGAATACGTTGCGATGGGTGAGTGTGTCTCTCAGCTCCTGTGGATGAAGCACACTCTCCAAGACTTTAGCTTAATCTTTAACAACATTAAAACCTACATAGATAACATTAGTTCAATTAACTTAACTAAAAATCCAATATGTCATTCT
This sequence comes from Wurfbainia villosa, assembly GCA_025175895.1. Lineage (NCBI taxonomy): Eukaryota > Viridiplantae > Streptophyta > Magnoliopsida > Zingiberales > Zingiberaceae > Wurfbainia > Wurfbainia villosa. Next base: position 24,704,924 of record CM046000.1, on the reverse strand, counting down.
AGGACAAAACATATAGAAGTTAAACACCACTTCATTAGGGAACATGTAACTAATGGAACTATACAACTAGAGTATGTTGAGTCCAAATCAAACCTAGCGGACATCTTCACCAAACCACTACCCGCCGAATTTAGTTTATTAAGGACGAAAGTTAGGTATGTGCGTAATAGAGTAGGATTTAAATTTTTCTATATATGTACTCTACTTTTGCTTCTTTTTATGAAATTAGCCTAAGTCTTACCTTAGAAATCATATACCTATAGATTTAAGGAGCCAACACATCTCACAACACATAGGACTAATGTGTTTGTGTACTTAGCCACGTAGACGGGCGTGAGATGTTAGGACCTTACTCCTAGTTCCAGATGTAGATTCAGTGCATCGACATGAACCATGGAGTATAATTATTTAAAATTAATCAACTCCTTCAAGACTTATTGATCATTCTATATCAATCAAGTCCAACCGGAGTTGTACATTTTAGATGAACATATTTTCAAGCTTATTATTATTTTAAAAAAAATATATATTTATATTGGGAACTTGCTTGGACTTACAAACCCTAAAATATATTTACAAACTTTTTGAGTTAAGGCAAAAGGGGGAGAAAGTCACAAAAGTAAGGAAGAAAGTAAACAAAATTATTACCTTTTATATTAAGTAATTCCGTTTACTTAAGCAACTATTAAGTAATCTTTATGCTAGCTCATTCATGCTTAATCATTATGCTAGCTTACTGTTATGCTTAATTTTTCCTTAACTTTTGTGTCGGTTTGCCATGAATCAAAAAGGGGGAGATTGTTGGTGCAGTGGGCACCAAAGTCGAACCGGTATTTTGATTATGGCAAAAGGCTCAATAGTTAAGGGTATATTTGTTATCTTACGAGCTCAATTAAGTGTGCAGAAATGCTAAAGTTGAGCGGAAGGTCTGCGACACCCGGTGGGAACCGAGGTGGTCGGGCAACGCCAGAGGGACTTCGGAGGAAGCCGAGGTACTCGGGTGAAGACCGGAAGCGAGGCTACAAGGTAAGCTCGTGTGAAAGCGAAGCAAGGTCGTTAAGCGTAGATCCGACCCAATACCTCCAATGGAAGGTCTAGGTCGAGATCAGATGGTTATAACCATCGTACTTTATATTTTAAGCTAACTTGTACTGCAGTCCAAAACCCTTTGACTACAATCAACTGCTAGTCAAGTTCCAGCCTCGAGAAGAGCTCGAATTTCAAGGGGGTGAATTTGGACTTGACTCGTGTTTTGGTACAAAGGGTGATGTGGCATCAAGGTGGACATCCAAACCATCACCAAGCTTCCTTGTGGTGGACGCCCAAAATAAGGTGAGTTGGCACAAGATGGTTGGCTCCCATGATGTGGCACAAGTTGAATGGCTCCAACAAGTTGGCGCCCAAGGAGGTTGGAGGTGGCACAAGGTGGTTGGATGAAACACCTCATCCTTGAGTTGGCGCACAAGAAGGTTGGAGGTGGCACAAGGTGGTTGGATGAAACACCTCATCCTTGAGTTGGCGCCCAAGGAGGTTGGAGGTGGCACAAGGTGGTTGGATGAAACACCTCATCCTTGAGTTGGCGCACAAGAAGGTTGGAGGTGGCACAAGGTGGTTGGATGAAACACCTCATCCTTGAGTTGGGATAAGAACCTCACCTTGGACACTACCTATGTCTAAATTCATAGATCAATATCCATAAATAGACATGTTCACTCCAAGCAAAGACAAGAAATCAAGAGCTCTCAACACGCCCGTCAGTAAACGCCGCTACTACTACTCACATTTGCTACGACAAAGTGCCGCCGACAACGAAAGCTACATCTTCTACTTATAAGAGTTGTCGGTATATTTATTTAAGTTCTACTTCTTTAAATTGTCTTTGTGCTTTAATCGTAACAAGGAAAGGGGGAGTGTCCCTTTGCCTTGATTTCTTTTTGTGATCGTTGCTCCTACTTCCAACGAGGAGGAGTGGTTTTAGTGAATTGCCCTCCGTACGTGATCAAGGATCACTAGGGCCGTGGATTAGCAATCGAAAGATTGTGAACCACGTAAAAATATCTTGTCTACTTTATATTTCCGCTGTGCATTCTCTACTTGCTTTTTACTTATTGCAAAAGTTTTTAACGACACCGTATCGCTATTCACCCCCCCCCTCTAGCGACACTTTCGATCCAACATCTCCATGTTTGGTCCAACGAAACATAGTTTCTCTCGGTCTGAGAATCTCATTCTCAAGCTCGTTTTAAATCCTTCGGATTACGCTCGTTGTGCGTGTGACCAAATAGGTTCTCGGTTTATGTTGACTGTCTATAATTAACCATTAATTATAGAATGATCATGAGTGGCACCTAGTAGTACATCATGATCCCCAATTAACCGAAAAGATCAACGGTTGATCCAGAATTATTTCTGAAACCCTTCAGCAGCTCGAATGATTCGTGCCCCATTCCCTTCACTCATCTTATACCCACTTGGTTCAGGACATGGTCTATAGTGTCAGTCCCCACTAGGCTGACTACGTCACACCTAGCCCAAGTATCAATTCCTCCTCCAAGTATCGGTACTGAATGTCCACGATACGATTCACAGCATGAGAGAATTTGTGATTGGATCACAACTAGTGAGTACCTTACTCTAAACATGTAATGCTTTGGCCAAAGGCTTTAGTAACAATCTGACGAGAGGCCATGGGTATACATCTCCTCGCAAGGAGTGGTGAATCCTTTATAGGCTATTCAAACACCTTCGATCACTTTGACTTATACCCAATCATCCCGGGTCCACATCTCCTTGGAGATGTTTGCTTAAGATGTCAAAGCATAAGTCTCCATGATCAAGATGACTTGAATACCGCAAGTCAAAGGAACATCGCACTTAAGCTACAGTAAGAACTTCATTGACATATCTATATATGCAGAGAACCATATGAAGTCTTACGGCTGGTCACTCCAATGAACTAGTTACCATAACTAGCATCCACGATCAACTCTGGACATCACTATGTCTCCAGCTAGTGAGAATCAGCTGCTTGGATACACCAAGGAGTATACCTCGTGCTAGTCTCGACGGAATTGATGGTGTCCAAATCCATCAATTCATCGACTAGGGATAATTTCGATACATCACAATTACACATGTAGAGATACTCACTAGTTGTGATCCAATCACAAATTCTCTCATGCTGTGAATCGTATCGTGGACATTCAGTAAATGAGTTTAAGATCCAATCAAATACATAAAACATGTATACTCAAATAGTGAATCTTCATTTATCATATAAATGGTTCATACATAAGGTGATTGCCTTAGGACATCTCTCATATATTACTAACAGACTCCCACTTGGCCTAATGCCAATCGCTACGGTATCCAATACCATAAGCTCTAACATGACCCTCAAACTTATTTTGAGGTAATGCCTTAGTCAAGGGATCCGCTAAGTTCCTTTCAGTGGGAATTTTCTCGATTTGTATTTCGTTCCTACTAATGATCTCTCTGATAAGATGATAGCGGCGAAGCACATGTTTGGATCATTGATGAGACCACATCAAGTTCAGAGATGAACTTCTTGATCCAAACCGCTTCCTTTGCTGCTTCCAAAGCTGCAATGTATTCTGCCTTAGTGGCAGAATCCGCTATAGCGTCAAGCTTGGAACCTTTCCAACTTATTACGCCTCTATTCTAGGTGAATACATACCTAGACTGAGACATGGAATCATCCTTGTCTGTCTGGAGCTGGCATCCGTATACCCACGTATCACCATGTACCCTTCTCCATATATTAGGAACACATCCTTAGTTCTTCTCAAGTACTTAAGGATCGTCTTAACAGCCACCCAATAATCCATTCCTGGATCAGACTGGTATCTGCTCGTGACACTCAGAGCATACGATACATCGGGTCTCGTACATAACATAGCATACATGATAGATCCTATTGCGGATGCATAGGGAATCTTACTCATGCAAATCCTCTCGTCTTCTGTGCGCGGACACATAGACTTCGAAAGGTGTACCCCATGCCTGATGGGTAAGAAACCTTTCTTATATTCCGACATGCTAAACCTCTTTAGCACTCGGTCTATATATGTAGACTGCGAAAGACCAAGCAACCGTTTCGATCTATCTCTATAGATCTTAATCCCGAGGATGTAGGTTGTTTCTCCCAGGTCTTTCATGGAGAATGTCTTGGATAACCAAACCTTCACTGACTGTAAGATTGAAACATCGTTTCCTATAAGTAGTATGTCATCGACATACAATACTAGGAACACGACTGCACTCCCACTAACCTTCTTGTACACACAAGGTTCGTCTGGATTTTGTGAGAAATCAAACTTTTTGATTGTCTCATCAAAACGGATATTCCAGCTCCTGGATGCTTGCTTCAATCCATAAATGGACCGTCGCAATTTGCATACCTTGGTTTTATCAACCGATGTGAAACCCTCAGGCTGTATCATATACACGTCCTCGAGCAGGTTTCCATTAAGGAAAGATGTTTTCACATCCATCTGCCATATCTCATAATCATAATGAGCCGCTATGGCCAGGAGCATCCGAATGGATTTAAGCATAGCTACAGGCGAATAGGTTTCGTCATAATCAACACCTTGCTTTTGACGATATCCTTTCGCCACCAATCTAGCCTTATAGGTAATCACATTACCATCCAGGTCGGTTTTCTTCTTGAAAACCCACTTGCACCCTATAGGCTTTATGCCTTCAGGTGGGTCAACCAAGTTCCAAACTTAGTTTTCATACATGGAATCCATTTCCGACTTCATGGCACCAAGCCACTTATCCCTTTCTGAACTTGTCAGCACTTCTTCATAACTGGTAGGCTCCTCATCATCAATGAGTAACACGTCATTCGATTCACTTACGAGAAATCCATATCTCTCAGGAATATTGCGTGTTCTACCAGATCTACGAAGATGTGGTGTTACAATAGGTCCAGCCGATTGCTCATCACTATGAGTTGTCGGCTGTTGTGCTTCACCAGGTATCTCATCAATGTCTATTTGAGTCTCTCGAGCCTCCTCAAGCTCGACGACACTCCCACTGTTTTCTTGCAAGAGAAACTCTTTCTCTAGAAACACAGCATGCCTTGAAACAAACACCTTTTGTTCCATAGGATGATAGAATTGGTAACCCCTTGTTTCCTTAGGGTATCCAATAAATAGACATTTATCAGACTTAGCATCCAATTTGTCTGATACTATCCGCTTCACATAAGCAGGACAACCCCATATCTTCAAGTAAGATACATGAGGTTTCTTACTATTCCATATCTCATATGGAGTAGTTGAGACTACCTAGGTAGGCATTCTGTTTAACAAGTAAATAGCTGTCTGAAGTGCATAACCCCAAAAGGACTTGGGAAGAGTCGCATGATTCATCATTGACCTGACCATGTCCAACAAGGTCCGGTTACGCCTCTCAGATACACCATTATGCTGTGGTGTATAGGGCGGAGTCCATTGAGACAATATACCATTGTCTCTTAGGTAATCAAGAAACTCCTGACTCAAGTATTCACCACCTCGATCCGATCGAAGTATTTTAATACACTTGTCATGTTGTTTCTCTACTTCATTTCTGAACTCTTTGAACCTTTCAAAGGCTTCAGACTTGTGTTTCATCAAGAACACATACCCAAACCGTGAGTGATCATCGGTGAAGGTAATGAAGTAGCTATAGCCTCCTAATGCTTGAGTTGACATAGGTCCACATACATCAGTATGTATTAGACCTAGTAACTCTCCCACTCGTTCACCTTTTCCAGTAAAAGGTAACTTAGTCATCTTGCCTTTTAAGCATGATTCGCATGTATCATATGAATCCAATTCAAACGATTCCAGAATTCCACATCGGTGTAATTCGGACATGCGTTTCTTGCTTATATGGCCAAGACGACAATGCTACATATGGGAGTCTAATTGATTATCCTTTCGAGCACGCTTGTTGCTCGCTTCGATATTGAAGATGTCACTGGATACGTCCAACGTATAAACACCATTGCTTAAAATTCTAGTCCCATAAAGAACTCCATTCAAAGTTATGTAACAACAATTTTTACTAAAAGTCAAATGGTACCGATTTCTATTTAAACAAGAAATAGAAATGATGTTCTTTATCAACGAAGGAACATAAAAGCAATTGTCCATTTCTAAGACAAGTCCTGTAGGGAGTTTCAACAAATGCGTTCCAATGGCGACTGCAGCAACCTTTGCTCCATTCCCAACACGCAAATTTGACTCTCCCTTGACGAGTCTTCTTCTATTCCTTAGCCCATGTATGTCATTACATATATGTGAGCCACACCCAGTATCCAATACCCAAGTGTTTGAGGAAATAGAATGACAATCAATAACGAAGATATCTGAAGAAGATGGGGCATCCGATGCTTTATTCTTCTTCACGGACTCAAGATAAATCTTGCACTTTCTTCGCAAATGGCTCTCCTTGCCATAATGATGGCAAGTTTCCTTTTGTGCTAGTTCTACCTTCTTAGCCCTTCTCTTCTTTCCTTCGCTTGTTCCTTTGACTTCCTCTTAGAACCTTTCTTCGAGGAATCAACTAACAACTGCCCCTCGCCATGCTTCTCGAGAAGACTCCATGCCATCTTCAAAGATATTGAAAGCACCACAGATGAACCTTCTAGCATCTCGAGGTGAAGAGGAGCTTTGAGACTTGAACCTTCAAATCTCACTTGCTCATCAACCAACTCACAAAGATGAAGGACTACGATATGAGCATCCATATGCTCATGCTGCTTTCGTAGCTTGGGTTCCATCGCGGCTATCATGATGCAACTCATTTGTTCAGAATCACTCACATGTTTTTGATAGGCCAACAATTGGTCCAGAGTTGCATCATCACTAGGACGGGCGGGAAGAGGCGCTTCGAGGACATTTGCAAGCTTTTCAACCTTGAGAACAATTCTCAAGCTTCTAAGCCAGTCCAAGAAGCTCGGCCCAGTCAATTTATTCGAATCCAAAATGGAACGCAAATTCAAAGACATCATGATCAATCTTAGAAATACAAAACGAGCATATATGAGAAAGATGATTTTTAAAAATGCATCAATATACATTTATAAATCCCATTCATTTTTTCAAATTTCAAAAACCCCAAAATCACTTCGGGAGATCGTAGGTCCATCTCCGAACGGGCTGATATCCATCATAGTTATGAACAACCTTGGAGAGAGTCCAACAAGTCATTCATAACTACGACGGTAGGTATCATCTATACCGATTGCATATCCCGTATATGCAACTATCACAATGTGCTATCAACTAATTGAATTTTCACACATACATCGGGTTGTTAACACATTAACAAGTATGCATCATATGCATAGCACCCGACTTCACCTCCCTTTACATCGACCTTGGAGAGAGTCCAACAAGCCGATGCTCCAGGTTAAAGCCAACCCATTAATCGGGACATAGTTTTAATATGGTTAGAGCGCATTCAACCAATTAGCCCAGCTTGGAGAGAGTCCAACAACCAAAGCTAACGATTGACCTCTGACTCTTACCATATTAGTATTAAACTATTCCATGGTTTGAACATGTTCGGGTTCGAGCCAGGCTTGGAGAGAGTCCAACAACCCAAACAAGAAACGGAACTCTGGTTCTAACCATATTAATGGAAGGTGTAGGCTTTAATATTGTTTAAGGGTTTTATGTCTCATCCTCTTTGCATGCAAATAACTATTATCTACATGGCATGACATACATGGCATACATCTACATGTCACGACACGCATGGCATAATGTTATGCATCTAATGCAATTACATGGCATACAATTATGTCATGTATATATTTCCTTATATGTCATAATTATTTATGGAAATAAAATATGTTTAAGATTTGATTCTTCAAATCAAATCATAATTAAATTAGGAAATAAATTTCCAAATCTAATCACATATTTTATTTATGGAATTATTTGATTAAGAAAAATCTATTTAGGAAACCAATTTCCTAAATAATTAAAACTACTTATGGAAATAAAATATTTTAAGATTTGATTTCCCAAATCAAATCATGATTAAATTAGGAAACAAATTTCCAGAATCTAATCAAATATTTTATTTATGGAAAATATCAATTTCCATAAATACTTCCAACTTTTCAAAAGTGGAAGATTTCCATAAATACTTCTAGACTTTCCAAAATTGAAAAATTTCCATAAATACTTCTAAATTTCCAAAATTAGAAAATTTCTAGAAATAACATTATGACTATCGCAAAACTATTTTACGATTATGTCGAAACACAACCTGGGCTCTGATACCACTGTTGGGTTTCCGACACCGCGGCGTGTGTGTGTTCGATCACGTTTCGTAAACATGAGCACAGCGGAAGCAATAAAAATAATAAATCTATATTTATTACAACACACACATCACACGCATGCATAGTACAACAAGTGTAGACATAACCGTAAATTTAAATTTGCAATAAAAGGAAATTTATCTACGTTATACCTTTCGTATGACGTGTAACGGGAACAGCATCAACCGGAACGATCCTCGCTAGAATCGTCTCTATCCGTATCCACGCCGAGTTCCTCGGGATGACTTCGCTAAGCCACGAGCTTCGTCTTCGTACGGGTTACTAGCCTCGTGTTGAAGACGACGTGATCGAGAGATGATCACGATCCGAATTCAAATTCGGATCCTAATACGAGTTCTCAAAACTCGCTTCTCCGGAGAGGTATTCGTCAACCAATTGACGAATCCTTCGTCCTCCACCTCAGAGGATTACCAGAGATCGAATCCACGGTAAGTTAGCCGCTGTCGGAGCTCTAACCGTTGTCCAAATGATGCTCCGACGAGAGGAGAACAAGCTGTCCAGAAAACTGGACAGCTTTGGTGGAGGAGATAGGCGCAGGCCAACCAAGGGAAGATAAAGCTCACCTTGATGCCAAACCTAAAGGAGATTACCAGAGTACCAACCGGCAGCAGCTCGACGCCGGCGAGGGGGAAGGTCAGCACCTTCTGGATGCCGGTTGGAGCCTCAAGGTGGGCGGCGGCAAGGAGGAGGAGAGTTGGCTCCGAATTTCTCCAAGGAGAGGTGGGCGGCAACTTAGGGTTGTGGATTTGGGCTTAACAATCCCTTAAGCCCTCTTTTTATAGAGAACTAATTCTCTTAATGGTTATTAGATCATAACCATGAGGCCCGTTAACCCGCTCCATTAATATAAGTTAAAATAAACCAAACCATGATGGTTTATTTTAAGTTAAAACGAACCGAACCAACTTTTGGTTCATTCGTTTAAAATAAACCAAACCCTTTGGTTTATTCTCCTCCATTGGATTAGAACCAAACCATTTTGGTCCATCCATTATGTCTTCATAAGACACGGCTCATCCACGCTTCAATTGCGCCTGAAATGATTTCATGCTCGCTCCATGTTTGGTCCAACCAAACATAGTTTCTCTCGGTCTGAGAATCCCATTCTCAAGCTCGTTTTAAATCCTTCGGATTACGCTCGTTGTGCGTGTGACCAAATAGGTTATCGGTTTATGTTGGTCGTCTATAATTAACCATTAATTATAGAACGATCATGAGTGGCACCTAGTAGTACATCATGATCCCTAATTAACCGAAAAGATCAACGGTTGATCCAGAACTATTTCTGAAACCCTTCAGCAGCTCGAATGATTCGTGCCCCATTCCCTTCACTCATCTTATACCCACTTGGTTCAGGACATGGTCTATAGTGTCAGTCCCCACTAGACTGACTACGTCACACCTAGCCCAAGTATCAATTCCTCATCCTACGGATTCTAGTTACTGCACATGTATCGAAGAGTACCTTACTCTAAACATGTAATGCTTTGGCCAAAGACTTTAGTAACAATCCGACGAGAGGCCATGGGTATACATCTCCTCTCAAGGAGTGGTGAATCCTTTATAGGCTATTCAAACACCTTCGATCACTTTGACTTATACCCAATCATCCCGGGTCCACATCTCCTTGGAGATGTTTGCTTAAGATGTCAAAGCATAAGTCTCCATGATCAAGATGACTTGAATACCGCAAGTCAAAGGAACATCGTACTTAAGCTACAGTAAGAACTTCATTGACATATCTATATATGCAGAGAACCATATGAAGTCTTACGGCTGGTCACTCCAATGAACTAGTTACCATAACTAGCATCCACGATCAACTCTGGACATCACTATGTCTCCAGCTAGTGAGAATCAGCTGCTTGGATACACCATGGAGTATACCTCATGCTAGTCTCGACGGAATTGATGGTGTCCAAATCCATCAATTCATCGACTAGGGATAATTCCGATACATCACAATTACACATGTAGAGATACTCACTAGTTGTGATCCAATCACAAATTCTCTCATGCTGTGAATCGTATCGTGGACATTCGATAAATGAGTTTAAGATCCAATCAAATACATAAAACATGTATACTCAAATAGTGAATCTTCATTTATCATATAAATGGTTCATACATAAGGCGATTGCCTTAGGACATCTCTCATATATTACTAACACAACCGTAGGCGGTGATCCGACAAAGACTTCCGGAGGAAGGTTTAGGTCGAGGTCGGACGGTAAGGAACTGTCGAATTTACCATCAATGAAGTATTCTGTGCTAACCTTGTATTACAAGTGAGTGATCAAGCTAATAGTCGACTGGAGGCTAATGGCAATCGACTGAACCTACCATCAGTCGACTGTTGTAGGGTGATGAACGTGAACATGACCTCAAATCTCGCGATGGAGACCATCGAGGACTCGAAGCGCGTGCTCGTGCTCAACGCTCATAAGTGCACAGATGTCGTCAAGTAATAAAACGATTATTGATCCTACAGGGACTGAGATTCATGTATTGATTTGTTAAATGGAGGTTATTGTTCGGAATTTAGATCTAAGAGTTGTGATTGCGAGGTTTGACGGCGGTCCCAACTCAATACGGTGTCACATGGAAGAAGAAAGAAACTAGTTGCGAGTCTTTAGAAGGGATTCTAGAATTTTGGATTCATTTGTGTGTCGTAGAACACATTGTCAATTGGGTTTTTATCTAGGTTTCTAGCTACAATTTTGTGGAAAGGACATGATATACTCCCTCGATGAGCTTTCTCATCTATCAGAAGCTACTTCTGTCATTACCAGGTCGACCCCTAGACTTAGGATGGGATAGTCGGTATGAGGATGCCGAATTGATCCCTACGACAAGTCGAAAATGGGACACATTTCCTACTCTATCGCATCCTTCTACCCACAATTATGGAAGATGAGGCCAACCCCTAGGTTCCTCCTTAATTCTCTTAAATCTTATATACGAGGGATGTCATGTATTGGCTAGCACAGTAGATAGAAAACCAAAACAATAGTTATAGCTCTAAACCAAACGCCAATTGCAAATATAAATTCAAGAACGAAAAGATATTTGAACCAACATGTTCTAACTCAATACAAACTACTCCCTAGTCCTAGAATCGAAGAGTCTACTCCATAAATAAAAGAGGAGAAACACAAAGCATGATCATCTTCGTATAAACAATGGAAATTATATAAAGGATAGAAATTACAATGCGATGTGACTCTGCGCTCCGGCGTTAAAGTGCAGAATTTTGATCTCCGATGGCTTTCTTCCTCCCCGTTGCAAGTCCTCGAAGCTTTTTAGGGCATTGGAGTGTCATCCTGACCATCGTGTCTCCCCCCTAGGGTTTGGGAGTAGCCTCCTTTATATAGACATCAGCCTAGATATCTCTAAAACCTAGAAAATAACCGACTCACATCGGAATCGTGCACTGTCATACGGCCGTGTGTTTCCACATGGCCAGCCCGTGTGTGGCATCGTGGTGGCCAATTTTAGCCCTTGGACACGGCCGTGTGTAGGCACATGTCCTGGTTGTGTCCCCTTCTGTGTCCAGTTGAAAAATGTCATTCTTTTGCTTCGAAAGTGCACCGTTTTCCCATGAAATACTATTCTACACACAAAAGTACAAAGAGCAGATCTCGAACCTAAAAATAAGAAATGCATGCAAAATAAAGTAAAATATGCATGAAACAAACATAAAATGTAATGATATGTGAGCGAAAACTACTCTTAAAATCCTATATGTTTTTCTCACATTAATTCCCCCAGACTAAAGTCTTTGCTTGTCCTCAAACAAACCTCAGTGCCATGAAATTTTAAAAGGTATTGTTCCATACTTAGCATGTTAACTAGATTTATCAAGTGGTATTTGCAATCAAAGAAAAATAGGGATGTTCTAGAAATTCACTAAGTTAGCTCGTCGTGCTCGTGCTAAGCGAATCTTCTTAGGGGACACTCTTTCCATGGTAAGTTTAGTCATCATCCTATAGCTTTCCTAAGGTCTCCAGCTCTTAGTCACTGCCCAAAGCAAGGGTCGTTCCCTAGATCTATCACAAAGTCTCAAAGGCATGATTGGTATGGAGAGAAATTGGTAGGTGTTTCCCTAGTAACCTAACTCGGTCTCAAAGGGCACCTAACCATTTCCACCCATGATAACATTTTTTTTAACCCTTGGGATTTTGATTTTTCTGAATGGGCTTTCACAATCCAAGTATCTCCAGTAACTAAAAATGCTAAACTTAGGGTCACATATGGGTTCCAAAGTACTAGACTACTCTGATGAATCATAACTAGGTACGTACTAGACTCTTCCTTTCAGAATGTTCATCATGTGTAGGTGTAAATATAAAAGCTAATTAGTGTAAATTAGAACATTCATTAGAGCAAATAAAATAAAATACCATGAGATAAATGAAGTTAAGCTACCCATGGAAACAACTCATGAAAGAAAACTCTAAAAATACTACTGAGGTAGCTTAAAGATAGCAAAAATTAAGTACTGACGAAACTAAAAACTCTATGTATGAATAAATGAATACTAACTAATAAAAAATGCAAATGACAGGAAAGAAACTACTGCTAGAAAAAAAATAAATCAAAACTTAGGGTCTCCCAGACTTATATGAGACTGTACCGCTAATATGGTGGCCGAGGTGGGAAGTCCGATAGTCTCGGCATGTCAGGCTCTTGGATAAACCTGGTGCTAAACCGCTAATGCCATATGTACATGTGGTCAATCTGAAAGCTGGTGGATGCAGCGGCCACTCTGTTCTTCTCCTTCCGGGCCCACTATGCCTGCTGGGCATGCATTTGCTGCCACATCTCCTGGCGGTAGGTGGCCTCATCCTAGCGACAGGCAGCCTCCTCATGGAAGTAAATATGGGTCTCATCGTAGAACTCCTTAGAATGCTGGAAGTGCTCCTAGAAGCCCTGAAACTTTGCCTGTGTGTAAGTGCTTTGCTCCTCCCATCGCTACCTCTGCGTCTGTTGCTCGTCATATATGTCATCGAGGTACGATCGAAACTCCAAAAAATCATAGGCAGATGTACCTGCATCTTGCTCAAACATAGAAAAAGGTGGTGGTGCAAGTGCAAGCTCATGTCAATGTGGACTAGGTGGGCTCCTATACATGCACGGACTAGAGGGAGAGTGATGCAAAGGGGGAGAGATGGGTGCCGATGTGGTTGGTCCCTCATATGGCGAGGACTTCACTATTAGGTCTAAGCACCAGTTGGCGCGTGTGGTGATGGTAGTACGATCAGGGTCGGGGAGCCTAAGAGATGATAGGTTTTTCCTTACAAAACACAAGGAGTGTCTCTCTCTCACTATCATCTTCATAGCCATACACACTCCTAAGTCGATCCTAGGGCTCCCCTCTATGCTATCTATCACGGTGTAGTCGTACCCCATCCTATGGCAAATGTGGGTAAGTAGGCCCCCCACAATGATCTCTCCTCTCGCTGCTTTGCCCATTTTCACTAGGTGTCTAATGAAATGGGATCCTATATCAATGCTACTCCATTCTTGTAGCATGTCCCACAAGCAAAGCAGCTCACTAGCTCACACTACATCGTCACTCTCCCCGCGACCAAAAATAGTACTTGCCATGATTCGGTGTAGGTACCGGAAAATGGAGTTTTGGAGGCGTGATGCTTTGGCCCTAGAAGGGTTGTATGTGTGCTCTCCTGTCAATTCGATCCAAAAGATCCGAGAGTTAAACCCAATAGGGGTTCTTCTCTCTCCCCCACTAGGCAAGCAAAAACATGTGTTCCATTGGTGTAATGTCCATTCATATTCAGTGTTAAATAATCTAAAGCTAATCCTACCCTCTTCGCTCTCTCTACCCATTAAAACCTCATCTTTCAAAGAACTTAAAAACTCTAGAACTATCCTAGGGTAAGTTGAGTGTCTTATCCCCATTATCTCTCCCCACCCCATTTTTGCAAATAGGGCTTGAATATCACCAAATAAAGCTAGGGTTTCTAAGAGATCCTCATCAAGATACCTAGTAGCAGTGATTCTTCTAGTTGAAAGCATATCAAATCTCTCCCTATGCTCATTATTTTGAAAAAAACAGGGTTGGAAGAGCGTTACCTTCCTCTAGAGCTTGAGGTGCGTCCGTTCTCCTTGTTCTTCGCTCCGAAGCACCGGATCGAGATGTCACTTGCTTGGTCCTCCTTATCCTTACTTCTATTGGGCTTCCTTAAAGGTTGGAAAGGCTTGTAGGTGGTGGGGAAGAGGGATTCACACAGCTAGGGCAAGAGGAATCAAAGCACATGGTGCATTTGGGATGAAAACGCACGGCTTGGCCTCTTAAACCTCACATGCCATGACCGTGTGAAAACACACGGCCAGGCCATGTGTTCCACTGAGGGTCAGGGCACGACCGTGTGTCCTCCGTTTCCTTCTCACAGTGCACAACGGTCCGAATTCTCCTTACTCGCTCAGTCGTGTGGGTTCAAAGTGATTTTTCTTTTACCTAGCAGGTTCTTTCTAGTCCTAAGTCATGTTAAAAATGCTAAATGAATGGAATCCAAAGTTCAAATTAAAAAAATAGATGCAATACAATGAAAAGAACACCTAAAAACTAAACTTGGGTTGTCTCCCAAGAAGCGCTTTGTTTAAGGTCTTTTAGCTTGACCCTACTTCATGGTCTTAACTTGGCTCCGGAGGTTCTGTGAACCTCCATTCATCTATCTCGGAGTTGACATCCGGTGGGTTTGGCTCTACCCTACTGAAAGTGCAGCTGTCTAGGAAGGGAGCTCTACACTCTGACAGATTGAAGATGATGATCTCCCCGTCTACCTCCAAGGAGATCTTGTGCGCCTTTACGTCTATAAATGCTCCTGCAATCGCCAGAAAGGGTCTTAACAAAATGATGGGATTCTGGAGATTTGGTCCTATGTCGAGTATAACAAAATCTGTGTGTATCAAAAAATTCTCAATGACCACAGGCACATGTGCTAGCATGCCGACGGGTTCCTTGACTGAGTCGTCCCCCATACGAATACCAGGGTTCGCTGGTTGGATCCCATTCAGTCCCATCTTCAAATAATATGCGTAGGGAATCACACTTATTGATGACCCCAAGTCGCACAACGCTTCATAGAAGCTTTCCCCATAAATCGACAGGGGATAACAAATTCACCATGGTCCTCAAGCTGGGCTGGTATTTTATCTTCAATCTCGGCTTGGTCGGGTAGGGTGGAAATCATGGTTGCACGCCCCTTGGTGGATCTATTCTTCTGACCTACTCTTTCGCCGAATACTCCCTCCTCCTTGATTTGACTCGGCTCGGGTAATGATGGAGAACTATCCATAGGTTGCGACAATGTTTGGGCTATCTGGGCCACTTGTGTTTCCAACATCCGCGTGTGACTTGCATGACTGTCAACAGTAGCCTTTAAATCCCTAAGTGACTCTTCTGTTTTCTGATGTTGGCGTCGAAACTCTTCATTGGCCTTTGTTTGGGTAGCAATGAAGTCTTCCATCATCAATTCTAGCCTAGACTTCTGTGGTTGTTACAACCCATTGCCCTATTGCTACCCATATCCTTCTGATGGTTGGAAGTTCCCTGAGTTATTCTGATAGGAAAAGTTTGGGTGGTTCTTCCATCCGGAATTATAAGTACTAGAGTATGGGTTGTTGGGCCTTTGATTATAGTCCCCAACCGCATCGACATGCTCAATCTGCTCTTCTGAGCCACCTTGCCCTTCATAGTAGTCCTCTTGATATGTTGCTGCTCCTCCAAAGTCATTGACCGCACATGCAGAAATAGGATTGAAAGAGTCGAACCGTCTGCTAAGCATGTCTAACCTCGCTGCCATGTGGTCCACGGAGTTGACAACATATCGTTCTGCGGCAAGAGTTGGGTGACTATGTTCGGAAGCCCATTGATGGTGGTTCTGGGCCACCTCTTCTATTAGCTCCTCCGCTTCCTCGATAGTCTTGTTCATAAGTGCTCCTCCTGCGGCAGAATCGAGGAACTTCTTTGTGGCGTACGTGATCCCATTATAGAAGATGTGGATCACCATCCACCTTTCCAGTCCATGGTGGGGGCATAGGTAGAGTAGCCCCTTGTAGCGATCCAGGCTTCAAATAGGGACTCCCCTTCCTTCTGATGGGAGCTCGTTATTAGATGGCGCATGTGAGCAGTCTTGCTAGGTGAGAAGTATTTATTCAAGAACTGCTGCTCACATTGCTCCCAGGTAGTAATGCTTCCCGAAGGCAGGGGGTGAAGTCATGCCTTAGCCTTATCCCACAATGAGAATGGGAATAGGATCAGGCGGATCCCATCTGCAGGGATCTTCATTGTTGCAGATCCCCCGAATTGACTCTGCTGGACCATGTGTATGAGTGTTGATTTTAGCTCAAAGTTGTTTGCTGAAATGGACGGTCCAGCTATATTTGGCCTAAAGCCTCTAGCACTAGGGGATGCGTAATCCTGCAAAGGTCGGCTACCTATATTCACCTCAGATGCGGCTTGGTCCTCCATCATCTTCTGTTCAGCTCTTCGGTGATGATAGGTTCGTTCAATTTCTAGATCGATCAGAATCAGGTCTTCCAATCCTAAGCATCTATGCATACGAGGAATCGAGCCACAAAATGAGGAGTATTACCTAATACTTAATTAAAATAGAAAATAGCCTAAACTAATACTAAATTAAATGCAGAAAATTTAACTAAAGGTTAATGCAATGTAATTACTGAAATAAATCTAAACCTACTCTAGATATTAAAAATCTAAAACTGAAGTAAATAAAAATAAACAAAAGAAATAAAAGTAAAGCAAGTAAATAAATCTACCTTAATTCCGATCCAATTATCCACTTCTTGATTTGATATCGAATCAATCAGTCCCCGGCAACGGTACCAAAAACTTTATGCACGGGAATGCGACCTCAAATTTCACGATGGAGACCGTCGAGGACTCGAAGCGAGTGCTTGTGCTCAACGCCCGCAAGTGTACGGATGTCGTCAAGTAATAAAAATATTATCGACTTCACATGGATTGAGATTCGAGTATTTGGTAAGTGGAGGTTATTGTTTGGAATTTAGATCTAAGGGTTGTGATTGCAAGGGTTGACGACAGTCCCAACTCAATACGGTATCACACAGAAGAAGAAAGAAACTAGTTGCAAGTCTTTGAAAGGGATTCTAGGATTTCGATTTCATTTGTGTGTCACAGAACACATTGTCAATTGGGTTTTTGTCTAGGTTTCTAGCTACGGTTTTGTGGAAAGGACATCATACACTCCTCCGATGAGCCTTCGAATCTATCAGAAGCTACCTCTACCATTACCAGGTCAACCCCTGGACTTAGGACGGGATAGTCGGTACGAGGATGTCGAATCGATCCCTACGACGAGTCAAAAACGGGGTGTGTTTCCTACTCTATCGCATCCTTTTACCCACGCTCACGGGAGATGAGGCCAACCCCTAGGTTCCTCCTTAATTCTCCTAAATCTTAGATACGACGGTTGGCACCTCTCGTATCGGCTAGCACAGTAGAGAGAAAACCAAAACAATAGTTATAGCTCTAAACCAAATGCCAATTGCAAATATAAATTCAAGAACGAAAAGATATTTGAACCAACATGTTCTAACTCAACACAAATTACTCCCTAGTCCTAGAATCGAAGAGTCTACTCCATAAATAAGAGAGGAGAAACACAAAGCTGTTGGACTTTCCGAGCTGCAAAAACCGCTTTTTGCATTATAGAAACCTCGGATGTCTAGCCACGGATCCGTGCAAAGATATAAAAAAAATAAAACATGTATGTGTTTAAGGAAACCTAAATCTACCTTAGATCTACAAGATGAGAGCATTACCCTCATAGCGACGCCCTTCCCTTATCCTGCACGTACAAATGTTTTGTCGGAACTCAAGAGTGTCAAGTGTACACTCCTCTATTGGTATCCACACGGACAAATGGTGGAGAAAAACAACCTAGAGTGTGCTAGCACCCCTTGGAAGTTTCGGCCAAAGTGAGGAATGGGAGAGAGCTTGAGGAAGAGCAAGGAAGAAGATGAAGTTGAAGTTAATTCCAATAACACCACACAAAATGAAAGTGGTCGGCCACTTTATTCTTGGGGGGTTACATGCATGCATGTAACTCCAAGAGCCAATGGCTCTTGGTCTCCCTCATGAGGTGGCACCACATCATAAGTCCATGATGATGTGGAACATCATCATTTTCCGGCCACCATGCCAAGTCACTATGACATGACAATTGGTCATTCATCTTCCCTCTCAAGTCAAGTCAAACTTGACCTCTAATCTCCCATGGTTGATCAAATCCAACCATTTGATTCAAGTCAATTTGATTTAATGAATCTCTATTCATTAATTTAAATTGACTCAATGAATCAAATCTAAATTAGACTCATTCAACACTTGAATCAAATTGAGTCTAACTCAATTAGTCTAATTTGGATTACTCTTAATCCAATTTGGTTCATCCCATGAGCCTAATCCTCATGGTTCATCATATGAACCTAATCTCCATCTAATTGCCCTTTGTGTGTTACCCTATAGGTTCTTGTAACGTTGACAATATCCCTAAACAGATTTAGGAACATAAGCAATGAGCGGTATCTAGCAACACATCATTGCTACCCAAGTTACAAGAATGTTGAGCTCCAACATCACCTTTGTGACTACAAATTGTGACTCTCACAATATGTGACAATGTCCCTCTATCCTTGACATCTAGATTGACCAATCGAGGCATAGACTATGTCATCCTTGAATGTTAATACTTGACTAGGAATAATTAAGAGTAGTGTTCTCTATATCATCTCATTATCGATTCAACCAATCGATTGATATAGATAAGAACCTTCTACTCAATGACGTTATTATACTTAGTTTATTTGGCACCAATACAAGTAAATATAATAACCATGCCTTTATAAATAGGAATATGATACAATAAAGTCCATACAACAATCATCACATGATTGGCTCTAGGACTTTCACTAACAATCTCCCACTAGCACTAGTGCCAATCACCATAGTATCTAATACCCAATGACCTAGTGTGACCATCATGCTTTTTCTGTGCCAAAGCCTTGGTCAAGGGATTTGCGATGTTAGCCTCTTTGGGTACTCTACAAATCTTCACATCTCCTCTATCGATAATCTCTCGAATGAGATGGAAGCGTCGTAGTATGTGTTTGGTCCGCTGGTGTGAGTGAGGTTCCTTAGCCTGCGCAATAGCTCCATTGTTGTCACAATAGAGCTCTATAGGATCTGCTATGCTAGGAACCACCCCAAGCTCAGTAATGAACTTGCGGATCCAAACTGCCTCTTTTGCTACCTCTGATGCAGCGGTATACTCAGCTTCTGTTGTAGAATCAACAACTGTGTCCTGCTTCGAACTCTTCCAGCTCACAGCGCCATCATTCAAGCAAAACACGAACCCTGACTGTGATCTATAATCATCCTGTCAGTTTGGAAGCTGGCATCACTGTAACCCTTTACAGCTAGCTTCTCATCGCCTCCAAATATCAAGAAATATTCTTCAGTCCTTCTCAAGTACTTAAGAATATTCTTGACTGCTCTCCAGTGACGCTCACCTGGATCTGACTGGTATCTACTCGTCATGCTCAAAGCATACGAGACATCAGGACGAGTACACAGCATGGCGTACATGATAGATCCTATAGCAGATGCGTAAGGGATCTTATCCATGCAGTCTCTCTCCTCTCTAGAAGAGAGACTTTGAGTCTTCGAAAAACTCACACCATGTGACATTGACAGAAGTCCCTTCTTGGAATTTTGCATGGCAAACCATAGTAATACCGTGTCGATATATGTACTCTGACTTAGGCCAAGCAATCTCTTAGATCTATCTCTATAGATCTTGATGCCTAGAATACAGGTTACTTCACCTAAGTCCTTCATTGAGAAGCACGCCCCCAGCCAAGTCTTCACAGACTGTAGCGAAGGGATGTCATTCCCAATGAGTAGTATGTCATCCATATACAATACAAGGAAGACAACTGTGTTCCCATTAACCTTCTTATAGACACAGGGTTCATCTTCATTCTTGATGAAACCAAACTGTTTGATCCCATCATCAAATTGAAGATTCCAGCTCCGAGAAGCTTGCTTTAGCCCATAAATGGACCTTTACAGCTTTCATACTTTCCCAGTATGCTGTGGATCTACAAAACCCTCAGGTTGTATCATGTACACATCCTCGAGCAAGTTTCCATTCAGAAATGCGATTTTGACATCCATCTGCCAGATTTCATAATCGTGGTATGTTGCAATAGCAAGCATGATCTGAATGGACTTAAACATCGCCACTGGAGAAAAGGTTTCATCATAGTCAATACCATAAATTTGCTTGAAACCTTTAGCCACCAATCGACCCTTATAGGTATGCGTAAGTCCATCCATGTCAGTCTTTCTCTTAAAGATCCACTTACACCCAATGGGTTTGACCCCTTCAGGTGGATCAACTAAAGTCCATACTTGGTTGGTGTACATGGATTCCATCTCGGATCTCATGGCCTCTATCCATTTCTCAGAGTCTAAGCTCATCACAACTTCCTAATAGGAGGTAGGCTCATTCTCAATGAGAATAACGTCATCATGGTCAGACATGAGAAATGAGTATCTCTCAGGCTGACGATGTACCCTATCAGATCTGCGAAGAGGTAGGTCTACCTGAACAAGTGGTTATTCCACAACTCTTTGTGCAACAATCTCATCACCCACAACACTTTGTGGTTCCTATTCAACCTCCATCAAGGCCTCAGTGCTATGGTTCTTATCTTGAATTTTTTCAAAATCGAATGTACTCCCACTAGTTTTTCTAGAAACAAAATTCCTTTCCAGAAAAACCCCAGTCTTTTCCACAAACACTTTGTGATGATTGAGAATGTAGAAGTAATATCCCTTCGTCTCCTTGGGATATCTAACAAAATAGCACTTATCAGATTTGGGTCCCAGTTTGTCTGAGACTTGACGTCGAACGTAAGCCTCACAATCCCAAATCCTCATGAAATACATCTTGGGATTTCTCCCTGTCCATATCGTATATGGTGTCTTTATCACAGCCTTGGATGGTATACAGTTAAGTGTGAAGGCTGCTATGTCTAGAGCATATCCCCAAAAGGATATAGGAAGATCTGTGTAACTCATCATAGATCGTACCATATCTAATAGGGTACAATTCCTCCTTTCGGATACACCATTCCACTGTGGTGTTCCAGGAGGAGTGAGTTGGGATAGAATCCCACACTCAGCTAGATAGTCACGAAACTCATGGATAAGGTATTCACCACCTCGATCTGATCGAAGTATCTTAATACTCTTGCCAAGCTGGTTTTGTACTTCATTCTTGAATTCCTTGAACTTTTCAAAGGATTCTGATTTATGTGTCATGAGATACACATAACCATATCTACTGAAATCATCAGTAAATGTAACAAAGTACCTGTAACCATCTCTAGCAGCAACATTGAAAGGGTCACATACATCACTATGTATAAGTCCTAACAAGTCTGTTGCTCTTTTGTTGTGTCCACTAAAGGGAGCCTTGGTCATCTTGCCAAAAAGGCAAGACTCGCATGTCTCATATGATTCAAAATCAAATGAGTCTAGCAGCCCATCCTTATGGAGCTAAGATAAGCGACTCTTATTTATGTGACCTAAGTGACAATTCCAGAGATAGGTTTGGTTCGACTCATTTGACTTGAACCTTTTGGTACTTATGTTAAAGATGGGGCTCTCTAAGTCTGGAAAGTAGAGTCCGTTCATTAGAGGTGCACTACAATAGAACATATCATTTAAATAAACTGAACAACATTTGTTCTTTATTATAAATGTAAATATTTTCTTGTCCAAACAAGAAAGCGAAATTATATTCTTAGTTAAAGCAGGCACATAACAACATTCATCTAGTTCTAGTACAAGCCCAGTGGGCAGAGATAGATCATAAGTTCCTACATCAACAGTAGCAACTCTTGCTCCATTGCCTACTCGTAGGTCCACCTTGCCCTTTGTCAATGCCTTGTTATTTCTTAGCGCCTGCACATTGGTACAAATGTGAGATGCACATCCGGTATCTAATACCCATGATAAAGAAATAGATAGATTGACTTCTATAACATTTATACCTAAAGTAGAAGTCTCACTTCTTTTCTTCTTAAGATCTTCCAGGTAAGCTTTGCAGTTACGCTTTCAGTGTCCAGCTTCCTTGCAGTGGAAGCAAGCCCCTTCTTTGGCCACCCCTCCTTTGGGTTTCAGTTCTTTTCCTTTGCCCTTGGATTGGGACTTTCCCTTACCTCTAGGCTTGCCCTTGCCTTTCTTCTTTTGCACCATCAAAATGGAGTTAGATTTTCCCTTTTTAAGGTTGAGCTCAGCAGTTCTCAACATGCTGAGCATCTCAGGCAGTGGCTTATCAATTTCATTCATGTTGTAATTCATGACAAATTGATTGTAGCTTTGTGGCAAAGACTACAAGATCAAGTCAGTGGCCAGCTCTTGGCCAAGAGAGAATCCCAATCTCTGTAGGTTTTCTACGTACCCAATCATCTTGAGTACATATGGACCTACGGGAGTCTCATCTTCCATCTTGGACTGAAACAATGCCTTAGAGACTTCATATCTCTCGTGCCTTGCTTGTCCTTGATATAGTTGACGAAGATGTTCAACCATATCATAAGCATTCATGAACTCGTGTTACTTCTGAAGCTCAGAGTTCATGGTCATGAGCATGAGACATGACACATCTAATGCATCATCTTGATGCTTCTTGTAAGCATATTTGTCAGTTCGCGAGGTAGTGGCAGGAGGTGCCTCCGGAATGGGCTGCTCCAGGATGTACAGTTTCCTTTCTTGGGTGAGAACGATTCTCAGGTTTCTGTACCAGTCCAAGAAATTTGCTCCATTGAGCTTGTCCTTCTCAAGGACAGAACGCAGGGAGAGAGTGTTCGTGTTCATCGACATAGTAATCTACAACATATACAATGCAAAAAATTAATATCATATTCCTTTTATCATTTAATTAGGCCTTTAATCAAATATATATATATATATATATATAAATTAATTGTGATGTGGTCATGGCCCTACTACAATCTTCTTAAGCCAATGAGAAGATCGGATGGTCAACCTAGGGTTAGCGGCTTCTCCAAGCACCTCCATTGACTGCCATGTGTCGTCGGCTCCCTCCTCGTAACTTCGTCTATAAGTGGACTTTCCTCCGCTCCATTTTGTACATTACAAATATGAAACTCGAGTTACATTCGAGTCTAAAACTATTTACAACTAGAATTTTAAAAGAAGAGGCATGACGCGCAGGTCGTATACCCTATATAACATGCACAACCACAAAAACGGCATGCATGCCGTATTACAACACATTATCATCCAATCATATTGGGGATCTTGGGCCATGACCATCACAGAATTATACATAATTCTAAATTATGTATTTTACAAAAAATTTCTATAATTTTTTCTATGTTTTTTTTTATTTTATGAGTCACCTCTCCGTAACAGTCTCACTAAGCGGTTTACGGGCGCGATCGCGGGACAAGGCCCCTTTCAAGGATAGGGGCAGTGCCCCTACTTGCAAAAATAAACTTTACGAGTGTCCCTACTAGATCTTACAGCGACTTAAGTCGCTGTCCCAAAAACCTAAAGCGAGAACTCGCCGTTTCGGAGAGTTTTTCTCGGTGGTTGAAGCCTACAAGTGTCCCAACACTTGTTGCTTTGACTCATCGAGAAAAATACCCAAAAAATATATAAAAATAGGAAATTTACAAAAACTTAAAAATCTATAATTTTTATATCTAATGCAAAAACTACAAATTTAAAAAACACATACATGCTTCTCACATGACTCTGATACCACTATTGGACTTTCCTCCAGTTACGTATTGCTATAGTCTCCTCCGAACAACTCTGGATTAGTTTTTTATTCCGTCCAAGCTTGAGTCTTGGCAATTGAAGATGAGAGCATTACCCTCGTAGTGACGCCCTTCATTTATCCCTCTCGTCCAAATGCTTTGTCGGAACTCAAGAGTGTCAAGTGTACACTCCTCTATTGGTATCCACACAGACAAATGGTGGAGAAAAACAACCTTGAGTGTGCTAGCACCCCTTGGAAGTTTCGGCCAAAGTGAGGAATGGGAGAAAGCTTGAGGAAGAGCAAGGAAGAAGATGAAGTTGAAGTTAATTCCAATAACACCACACAAAATGAAAGTGGTCGACCACTTTATTCTTGGGAGGTTACATGCATGCATGTAACTCCAAGAGCCAATGGCTCTTGGTCTCCCTCATGAGGTGGCACCACATCATAAGTCCATGATGAGGTGGCACCACATCATAAGTCCATGATGATGTGGAACATCATCATTAGCCGGCCCCCATGCCAAGTCACCATGACATGGCAATTGGTCAAGTCAAAATTGACCATTCATCTTCCCTCTCAAGTCAAGTCAAACTTGACCTCTAATCTCCCATGGTTGATCAAATCCAACCATTTGATTCAAGTCAATTTAATTTAATGAATCTCTATTCATTAATTTAAATTGACTCAATGAATCAAATCTAAATTAGACTCATTCAACACTTGAATCAAATTGAGTCTAACTCAATTAGTCTAATTTGGATTACTCTTAATTCAATTTGGTTCATCCCATGAACCTAATCCTCATGGTTCATCATATGAACCTAATCTCCATCTAATTGTCCTTTGTGTGTGACCCTATAGGTTCTTGTAACGTTGGCAATGTCACTAAACTGATTTAGGAACATAAACAATGAGCGGTATCTAGCAACACATCATTGCTACCCATGTTACAAGAATGTTGAGCTCCAACATCACCTTTGTGACTACAAATTGTTACTCTCACAATATGTGACAATGTCCCTCTATCCTTGACATCTAGATTGACCAATTGAGGCATAGACCGTGTCATCCTCGGTACAATCTATATCTTGAACTCCAAGTAGACTCACTCTAATTAAATGAGCTCAATATCTCATATTGACTAATTCGGGCATGGCCATGCACTTCGTGGTCTCACTCTATCAAGAATAACGATGTCATTCCCGTCATATAAAAGGGATAGATCTCATCTATATCACTCACATTCCTCCGCATAATTTGTTACATACCCAGTAATCGCCTTTATAGTCCATCCATTTACGGGTGACATTTGACGAAGCTAAAGTATGCAACTCCTTATGTAGGGAACCATGGTGACTTCAGGCCCAAGGACTAATAGTCATACTAATAGTCACATGAGAAAGTATATGACACTCATATAACGATCCATGATACTTTCTCATGGCTGGTCATTCAGTATACATTCTCTAATGCATACTCATGTGTCAACTTGATATCTCATATCCATGACTTGTGAGATCAAGTCATCGAGTTGACCTACATGCTAGTCTCTACGCATTAACATTGTCCTTGAATGTTAATACCTGATTAGGAATAATTAAGAGTAGTGTTCACTATATCATCTCATTATCGATTCAACCAATCGATTGATATAGATAAGAACCTTCTACTCAAGGACGTTATTATACTTAGTTTATTTGGCACCAATACAAGTAAATATAATAACCATGCCTTTATAAATAGGAATATGATACAATAAAGTCTATACAACAATCATCACATGATTGACTCTAGGGCTTTCACTAACAAAAGCATGATCATCTTTGTATAAACAATGGAAATTATGTAAAGGACAGAAATTACAATGCACTCTTCTCTCCAGCATTGAAGTGCAAAATTTGAATCTCCGACGACTTTCTTCCTCCCCGTTGTGAGTTCCCGAAGATTTTTAGGGCGTCGGAGTGTCGTCCCGGCCGTCGTGCCTCTCCCCTAGGGTTTGGGTGTAACCTCCTTTATATAGACATCAGCCTGGATCTCTCTAAAACCTATAAAATAATCGACTCGCATTGGAATCGCACAGCGCCACATGACCATGTGTTTCCACATAGCCAGGCCATATGTGGCACCGTGGTGGCCAATTTTGGCTCTTGGACACAGCCGTGTGTAGCCACACGCCCTGGCTATGTCCCCTTCTGCATCCAGCTGCAAAATATCCTTCTTTTGCTCCGAAAGTGCACCGTTTTCCCCATGAAATGCTATCCTACACACAAAAGTACAAAGAGAAAATCTCCGAACTAGAAAATAAGAAATGCATGCAAAACAAAGTAAAATGTGCATGAAACAAACATAAAATATAATGAGATGTGAGCAAAAATTACTCCTAAAACCCTATATGTTTTGCTCACATCATAGGGCATCAGTCGACTGTTGGTCAAGCTAATCACTTCGAGGAAAGTCAAGATAAGATCCACTCAAAGTGGAGTGAGGTGGAGCTTTGACCCATATCTGGATCTCAATGAGCTAGGGCTCAAAGGGATATAAAAGAAGAGGCATTTCATCCCTTTCTATCATTTCAAAAGGCTCCCAAAGTGCTCCAATGAATCCAAGCTTTCTTCGACAAACGCGATGAAGCGACAAGTGGAGGCTGATGTGAAAGCCACTCATCCTGCAATGTGGCCTATCCAAGGAAGAGCTCAATCATGTTGGCCCCTTCATCAGCGCCAAGGACCTTTGGAATAAACTCATCGAGTTGCATGAAGGGACGGTCAACACTAAGGTATGTAAACGAGACCTATTCTTAAATAAGTTATTTAATCTAAAAATGCAGAACTATGAGATGACATCTCAACTCCATGCACAAATCCAAGATGTCATGAACGACCTCCATTCCATAGGACAAAAAGTTTAAAATTGGGACGTTATAAGGTACAATCTTA
Source organism: Wurfbainia villosa (assembly GCA_025175895.1). Classification (NCBI taxonomy): domain Eukaryota; kingdom Viridiplantae; phylum Streptophyta; class Magnoliopsida; order Zingiberales; family Zingiberaceae; genus Wurfbainia; species Wurfbainia villosa. The sequence continues at coordinate 24,677,736 of CM046000.1, read as the reverse complement.
ACGCTTTTCCTAGGACCACTTTGTGGGCATCCTTGGTTGATGCCTACAAAGTATCTAGAGACCTTTTGAAAATTATATTAGATGAATTGTTTTCAGAATTTGAATTGTATGTACAGTCTAACTCTACCCCAGTTAAGAAAAGTGTATCTTTGGTTGCAGGACAAAGAAGAAAGGCAAAGAGCAAGCCACCTTTCGAAGAAGAAGAGTACGAATCAGAGATAGACGATAAAATGGAGATCGAGCTATTCAACCTAGTTCGAAAGGTGATCAAAAGTAGAAGGCAACCCATCAAGCAAACTAAGGAGAAGAGACCCGATCAGAATCAAAATTACAAGTGCTACGAATGCCACAAGAGAGGTCACATCAAATTCGAGTGTCCGAGGCTAAAGAATAAGCAACCACAAACCAAGAAAGCTCTCAATGCAACTTGGGAAGAGTCCTCAGAGGAAGAAGAAGAACTCAATAATTTGGCATTCATGGCGAGACCAACCGAGTCTGAGTCCGAATCCTAACCCGAAGCCAGCTATGAGTCCGACACTAGGTTCGACTCCGGATCCGACATCAAGCTTCAATTCAAGACAAGCCACAGATCCGCATCCGGTTCAAAAAATTCGATCAAGGCAAGTCGATCTTTAATCAATACTTTATAAAATGCAATTAAGTACTTAAATAAGAAGTTAGCTAAGTCCAAGTCTAAGGTCAAGTCCTTGCTTAAGGAGGTTAAACTCCTCAAGCACGAGGCTACCTTAACCTCTTCGACTAGTCAAGTTCGAGAGGGAAACTCAACTCAAGTTGAAAAACTTGAGGAAGAAAATTCTCTCGTTAAAGGACAAGTTCAAGAGCTTAGGAAGTCATTGGAAAGGTTCACTTTGGGGACCAAGGGTCTTGACCTACTTCTTGGATCGCAAAGAGTCGTGTACAACAAGGTCGGGTTCCCAAGGATCAAATCCACTATGTGGATAGACAACATTGGTTCAATGATCTAGGGGGAGCTAATACTAAACTTGTGTACTCAATCTCTTGATTAGTATAACTTTGCATGCTTAGTTTCTTTTTGTTTTAATTTTTAGAACGGCTAGATAGGACCAATGATTAATCAACCTTGACAACATAGTATCAGAACGCGGTGAGATGATAATATGTTAGGGAAACAAGGACTTGTGATCTGAGCTAGATAAGGCGTATCTAGCTTGGTGCACTCGTCTAAGTGGAACTAGCTAAAGCTATCTCACCACATCCTAAACAAGTTAGACCAGTACATAACCCCAAGTGAATTAAGTGAGCAATTTCTTAAGGTTGGTTTTGTCTAAGAAAGTGGTTGTTGTTCTAATCAAAGAAGGCATATGTGCCTCGCCATGACCTGGAATCCATCTTTTGAAAGGTTCACTTAACTAACTAAAGGTTAAATCCGAATCTAACCCAAGGTTGATTAGTCCTCATATCACTAAATTTAACCAAGTAAAATTGAAGTCATCTCACAAAAACATATAAGGTTAACATGTTTGAACATGTAAAAAGGGTGAGATGAATCCTAGGTTTAAAATTTTCAAACTAATTTAAAAATTCCAATATTCGATCCAACTACTATATGTGTAGGATCAATGGATGTTAGACAGTGGATGCTCTCAACATATAACTGGAGACCAACTAAAGTTTATGAAGCTCATATTTAAAAACCAAGGGTCGGAAACCTTTGAAAATAACGGGAAGCTCAAAATCATCGGATCAGGTGATATTGAGCTAAACTCGAACTTTATAATACGTCAAGTACTATTAGTTGAAAATTTCGAATTTAATCTTCTAAGTGTTAGTCAATTATGTGATAACAGCTATAAGGTTATATTCTTACCAAATGAATGCTTGATTAAAAATAATGATTGTTCAAAAACTATACTTAAGGGAATTAGGAATAATAAAATTTACACAATAGATCTACCTAACTCCTCAACCAAGTGTCTAATGACACAGCAAGAGGAATCATAATTGTGGCATCGACCACTTGGCCACTCCCATCCAAGACTCATATATAAAATGAGTCAAAATGGTCTAGTTAGAGGTCTACCCAACCTAGGTAATCTAGAAAATAAAATATGTAATGCTTGTCAATAAGGAAAACAAACTACGACTTCACATAAACTAACTAATCAAGAAAGAACTAAAAGTGTGTTTGAGCTCCTACACTTAGACCTTTTTGACTCTCATGGAGCCAAGTCAATAAATGGAAGTCAGTATTGCCTAGTAATAATAGATGACTACTCTAGGTTCACATGGGTAAAGTTTTAAAACATAAGAGTGAAACGTTGGACCAACTCACTAACTTATGTAAACTAATAGAAAATGAAAAAAACCTAAGGATCAAGACAATTTGAAATGATCATGGTGGTGAATTCGAAAGCCATAAGTTCATCGATTTTTATAATCTAAACGGATACTACCATGAGTTCTCTTGCCCTAGTACCCTCAACAAAACGGGCTAGTTGAATGCAAAAATAGAACCCTACAAGAAGCCGCAAGAACCATGCTAAACGAATACAATCTACCTAATAGGTTTTGGGCTGAAGCAGTCAATACTGCCTGCTATGTCCAAAATAGGATTTTATTAGTTAAATAATGCCAAAAAACATCATATGAAATTTATTATGAAAAATTGTCTAACATTAAGTAGTTTAGGGTATTTGGATGTAGGGTACACATACTAAACACTAAAGATTACTTAGGAAAATTTACTTCTAAAACAATTACCGGAACATTTCTAGGATATTCAACCACTAGTAAAACCTATAGGGTATATAACAATGAAACCCTAAAAATAGAAGGAAAAATTAATGTAGTGTTTGATGAAGAAAACAAGTCAATTGTAGGATCGTGTTTCTCCGAGAGAGGGGGTGAATCACGGAGGTTAAAAAAAATATTTTAAAACTATTAGAATATTTTGAAAACTATTGTGAGTAAGCAGCGAAAAATAATAAAACTTTGTTTTACTTGGTTCACAACCCTAACTGGGTTGCTAGTCCAAGGCCCGTAGCTCTTCCAAGAGCTACCTCGATGGGCAATCACTAAATGCTCTCCGACTCGAGAACTCTCGACTTCGGAGAGTTTCGCTTTTTACAAATATAAGAGATGGGTAACACTCTACCCACTCTTGAATTTAAGTACACAAGCAAAAAATGAAATGAATTAAAGTACAAGAACTTTATACCAACACTAAATGAATTGTTGATGTAGGCGAGGAGTGTTGGAAGATCACCTTGATGTGGAAAGTAAGCTTTTGTGGACGAGCAAAAATTTCGATATCACTTCGACGTAGTTCCAATTTTCTACTCGGATCCAGTCAAACCCTTATTTTATAAACCTTTTCCAGTCAACTGGAATGCCTTCCAGTCGACTCCACATCAGCCTGTCGATTAGGAACTTCTGGTCTTCCAGTCGACTGAAACCTCTTCAGTCGACTCCAGATCACCCGGCTCTGCATCGGAAAATTTGCCTCTTTAGTCGACTCAAACCCTTAAGTCGACTAAAATCCTTTCCATCTACATCGCCAAATCTCCGATCAATCGCCTCAGTTACATGTTGCTTGATCCTCCTGAGTATGTCATACTTAGTAGCCTCGAATCAACGTGTTAATTTGCATCTCAATAAAACAAGTTCTTGAATACATAATATAAAATGTGATTACAGTAATAATACTGCTCGATCTGGACTACTAAGTTCCACGTGGACTTTCCTACAGATCGACGCCTAGCTTTGTCCCCCTAAAGAGGACTCGGCCTCACCTCTTCACTCGAGGCTTACCTACTGGCTACCTGTTGGACTTACCACTCTTGACATCTGATCTGACCCACCAGGACTTCCACTAGCTGTCCGATCTTCTTAACCCAGCTAGACTTTTTGTCAATTATCCGGTCTCCTAACCCAACTGGTCTTTGTTGGGGATCGAAACGGCTGGCTAGAGGGGAGTGAATAGCCCTCTTATGATGGATGTCGTAATTTGCTCGTCTACAATTAGATTAGCGCAAGCGGAAACAACAATACAAGAAAATTAAACAAATAAAGACAAAGAAAAAGAAATAGACAATGCTAACACAATGTCGTAACGTGGTTCATGGCTACGCCGCTAATCTACGGTCCCCGATTCGTCCTTAGTGAATCACTCCGCCAAAACCAATCCACTAACGGTCTATCCTTTGCACCAAGCTAGGTGGAGGTAACCTTTACAATCAAGATCACTCTTCTTACAATAAGAATGGAGTAAAAGCAAGTAAGAAGAGTTTAGAGCTTGTGGGGCACTTGGAAGATCACTTAAAGCATAAGCATTAGCCCTCCAAAGCTCCACACCCTCCCTTTTTATAAAGAGGAGGCTTTTCTTCCCATTAGCGCCACCGATCATTGCGCCCTTGGCGATCATTGCCGCCACTCAGCGACCTCCGAACATGCCGGATCCGGTATTGTAGTCAGCAGAACACTTGGCGGTCGATTGATGGACCTCGTGATCATCGGCTGCCTCTCCGTAATCGGCCCGATCGACTACGGCGATTATGGCGAACCCTTCGACCCGATCATTGCGCCTTGGGATCGTGATAATCTTGCGATCAGCCCACATATGGCGATTGGCTGGCCTCAAAACAGATTGAATACGGTCGAACCACGTTCGACTCGGATCGATCATTGCCATTCCATGGCGCGATCGGTGCTCGAAATCCCATCCGACACTTATCCAAATGTCCAAGTTTCACCTAAGAGCTACCCCTTCCCGGGTTACATTCGCTCACTCTCATCTCTCGGAGTACCTCGCCTTCGAAGTTCTCTTCGTTCGTAGCCACGTCCCTCGGCAGCATCAGGCGCACGGCTCTGCAATGCTCCTTCGCGTCTCTTGCCTCGAAGTCTACTTCCTCCGGCTTCACTCCAAGCTCCTCGTCCGGCGGTCCCTCGGATGCTCCAAGCGCACGACTTCTGCAAAGCCATCCTTCACCGACTCAAGGACCGAGTCATGAGTTGTGAAACTTGCCACGGCTCCATGTGCGAATTACTAAGTCCTGCACGACTTCAACGCACATATCAAATCAACATAACAAACTAACTTAAACCCTTTGCCACACACATCAAAACCTAATCATGACAAGAGATTGCCCTAACAATCTCCCCCTTTTTGATGTGTGGCAATCCATTTAAGTTAGGTAAAAACATTTGATAAAAATTTCTAAGGTAAGAAAGCATGTAAACATAAACATGATATAGCAACATGCAACTCCCCCTTAATCCATGAAACTCCCCATACATATTTCTCCCCCTATCATAATTAACTTAAACATAATATTTTCTCCCCCTTTGACACCATCAAACATGGCATCAAGTCTAATAGAAGGAAAATACCAAAAATTGGTTTAATAACTGAAATCAGCCTTTACTGTTCGGAATATCTGGCCACCATCATTGGTTCGGACTACCGACCGCACACTTGTTTTCGAAATTACGATTTTTTAAGGCGAAATTCAGAAATGCATTAAAAATTCCAAAAAAAATCAAAAAATCATGAAATTTGGGGAACATATTTCTTGTAAGATTCTTTATCAGTGAAAAATAGGTCTTCATGAAAAATCATTATATTTTCACGTATTTGCCAAAAATCCAAAAGGTTTAAAAACCACTAGGTTTTTGATCATGTGAGTATCAAGTTTAACACCTAGTTTTGGTTCCAATTGTTTCAAAACATGAATACATAGATTTTAAAGTAAGAAATTGTTTTGAAAACATATGAAATATCCAACCATGATCTTTGGGCAATATGTCTATGATTTAAACATAAGTCTTCCCCATGATCGGTCTATTATTACTATTTTGATACCTTGAATGATCATCTAAATGTCATAGGCATTAGTGGACATTTGTATCATCCTAACATCTCACTCATGCTATGTTTTCAATCATGGTAGCCTATGGTGAGTGTGAAATGCATCCTAGAGGGTATTTATACATACTTAACCATTATATTCATGCAATTCTATCAAGGTTAAGTATCATCCTAACAATTCTCATGATCATAAAGACATGTATGTATTAATTTTACATTATGATCATAAAACTCATGTATTCATAAAATAATAATCATGAATTAGGTATTATATCATGATAATAAACAATTATCACCTAAAGCATGATTTAAGTCCTATTTCTCATGATTATGTGCCAAATATCAAAATCATAAATCATGATTGCAAATATACATAGCAATTTCATTAAATATCATGATTTAAGCATTATTATCTATTTATGGGCACATTATCATCACCCAACACTATTTCAAAAATGTTGTCCCGCCATCCTAAGTCAACCAAAAATATGATATAGGTCAAGTCCATATGGTTGACTATCCTAGGGTTTTCCTAACCCTTAAGGATGGATTTTGGAACCCAATACAAATTCTTGCCTATAGGGTTCACTAGAAATTCCTTAGGAATCCATTTCCCCTATGATCATGTTCAAGGTGTTTGAGCCAATTGTGAATTTTTCTAGGGCTTTTGTCAAATAGTCTACCTTTTCCCTTAAAGCCCTATTTTCATCCATACATGCATCACTAACATTAAATGGGATATATTCATGTGAGCATGCATCATTTAAGCTAGAAGAAATATTTTCATTTTCATTTAAGCATGCTTTTTCTAGTTTATTTTCTAGATCCTTAATTTGATCTAGCATGCTCTTATTCTTCTTCTTAGCTCTAAATAAATCCCTAGTTTAGTTAGAGACCATGGAAACTATTTTCTTGGGAGTTAGATTTGTTACCATAGTCTCCATGTCCTCTTCTTCTTCTTCGGATGAGGATGTAGAGGAGGCTCCCCCTTCACTTAAGCTCTCTCCACTTGAGCTTGATTCTTCATTTTCGGTGGAGGAGCAATCCAAGTCGTCAAATGCCATCAATGCTAGGTTGGTGACAAATGCATTTTCTTCCTCGGATGATGATGAAGATGAGGAGGAAGGGTCATCCCAAGTCTTTTCTTTGAATGCCTTGGCCTTTCCCTTTTCCTTTGCTTTCTTCTCCTCTTCCTTTCTCTTCTTGCTCCCCTTTTTCTTCTTCTTTTCTTCCTTCTTTTTCCTTTCTTCCTTGCTCTTGTTTAGGAGGGGACAATTATCCCTTATGTGTCCCTCTCCTTGGCAATTGTAGCAAATGATTTTCCCCCTTTGTCTTCTATTCCTATCATTAGATTTATTAAATCTAAAACCTTTTAAAGCACGTCTTACCCTCCTTACCATATAAGCTTCTTCCGTGCTATCTGTGGAGGAGGAGGAGGATGCTTCATCATCATCGGAGGAGGGGATCTCCATCTTCTTCTTCCCCTTATTTGCCATCAATGCTACTCCCCTTGAAGGTTGGATTCTAGGCTCTTCTTGTATTCCTTCAAGTCTTGTTTCATGAAGCTCCATTGTTGAGAAGAACTCCTCCAAGGTGCTCACTTCTAAATTCTTCGAAATATAGAAGGAGTCCACCATGGAGCTCCACTTTGAGGACCGCGGAAAGGCATCTATAGCCTTCATAACCATATCCCGGTTTGATAGCTTCTCACCTACACTTGACAAACCGGTTATAATTTCCTTGAAATGAGAATGTAAGGAAAGTACATTTTCTCCCTTTTCTAGTTTAATGTTGTTGAGTTGGGAGTGGAAGACATCTCTCCTTACTAGCTTGGCCTCGGATGTGCCTTCATGGAGTTCTACAAGCTTCTCCCACATCCCTTTGGCGCTAGCACATTCTCCGATCCGGTTGATCTCTTGTTGAGGGAGCACATTGAGAAGATGATGTTTTGCCTTTGAGTTTGCAAGGTGCTCCTCTCTTTGCTTCTTAGTCCATCGTGATTTTTCGATTGGTTCACCCCTTTCATCCCTAGGCAACTCGAAACCATTTTCCATTATAAGCATAATATCAAAATCGGTCTCGAAGAATACCTCCATTCGCTTCTTCCACCAAGCGAATTCCCCTTCGAACTTTGGCGGATGAATGTTCGAGCCGGCCATCTTTTGATGAAGTACTTGTTGCGGTGGTTAGTCCTCGACAAGCGACTTGGCTCTGATACCACTTGTTGGGGATCGAAACGGTCGGCTAGAGGGGGATGAATAGCCCTCTTACGATGGATGCCGTAATTTGCTCATCTACAATTAGATTAGCGCAAGCGGAAACAACAATACAAGCAAATTAAACAAATAAATACAAAGCAAAAGAAATAGACAATGATAACACAATGTCATAACGTGGTTCACGGCTACGCCGCTAATCCACAGTCCCCGATTCGTCCTCGGTGAATCACTCCGCCAAAACCAATCCACTAACGGTCTCTCCTTTGCACCAAGCTAGGTGGAGGTAACCTTTACAATCAAGATCACTCTTCTTACAATAAGAATGGAGTAAAAGCAAGTAAGAAGAGTTTAGAGCTTGTGGGGAACTTGGAAGATCACTTAGAGCATAAGCATTAGCCCCCCAAAGCTCCACACCCTCTCTTTTTATAGAGAGGAGGTTTTTCTTCCCGTTGGCCGCCACCAGTCGATTGCTGCCCTTGGCAGTCGATTGTCACCACTCCAACGGCCTCCGAACATGTCGGATCCCGACCGTTGTAGTCCAACGGAACACTTGGCAGTCGACTGATGGACCTCATCGATCGGCGCCGATCGCTCTGGCGGTTACGTGGCCAAACCATTTCGACCGATCATTGCGCCTTGGCGATCGGATCGATGGTCTTGGCAGTCGACTGCCCACATATGGCAGTCGACTGCTGGCCTCAAAACACTCAGTCGAATACCAGTCGAACCACGTTCGACTCAGAGCAGTCGACTACCATTCCATGGCAGTCGACTGGTGTCGGGAAATCCCATCCGACACTTAGCCAAATGGCCAAGTTTCACCTAAGATCTACCCCTTCCCGGGTTACATTCGCTCACTATCATCTCTCGGAGTCCCTCGCCTTCGATGTTCTCTTCGTTCGCGGCCACGTCCCTCGGCAGCATTAGGCGCATGACTCTGCAATGCTCCTTCGCATCTCTTGCCTCGAAGTCTACTTCCTCCGGCTTCACTCCAAGCTCCTCGTCCAGCGGTCCCTCGGATGCTCCAAGCGCACGGCTTCCGCAAAGCCATCCTTCACCGACTCAAGGACCGAGTCATGAGTTGTAAAACTCGCCACGGCTCCATGTTCGAATTACTAAGTCCTGCACGACTTCAACGCACATATCAAATCAACATAACAAACTAACTTAAACCCTTTGCCACACACATCAAAACCTAATCATGGCAAGAGATTGCCCTAACAGTCTTCATACCAGATGTCCGATCCACACGACCCATCTGGACTTCATGCCTGGTGTCCGATCCTCCTGATCTGTCAAGATACTTGCCTAGTATCCGGTCAACATGACCTACCAGGACTTTTTGTTAAGCCTGCACACTTAACACTGATATTAGAACACAAGTGAATCCTAACTTTTAACAATGGTTCATACATCAAAACTAAGGAGTGATGCTCACTGCATCAACAATCTCTCCCTTTTTGATGTATGACAACACATCAGTTAAAGTTAGGAGAATTAAATACCAATATCAAATTATTGACATGTATAAGAGATGAACTATCAAATTTTGACATGTAGAATAGATGTATAAAGTTAACCATGTATAAGATGCATAAAGCCTTATCAAATTTTTTCATCTTCCTTTCAATAAATCTCTTCTTTTTCTAACTTTATCTCTCTTCTCTCCCCCTTTGGCATACATCAAAATAAAGATCAATTTTAAAATACCAAAATGATGTAGTGGAGAGTCTAAGTTTCAAAAAAAATGAGAAATTATCAATCTCAAAAATTAAGTTTAAAAATATTTCACCCTCGAAATTAATCTGATTTCAAAAACTTAATTTATGCTTTTCAAAAATTGTCAACTTTACCTTTATTTTTTAAAAATATTTCAATAAATTTTTCTAACTCTCCCTTATTATTTAAAATTTTAAAATTCAAGGTTTTCAAAATTTTCAAACACTTTTTCTAATTCAAGTCTTTCCAAAATTTTCAACAATTTCCAAAATTTTCAAAAAAAAAATTCAAACTTTTCAAACATTTTTAAACTTTTCAAAAAATTTTAAACTTTTCAAAAAATTTCAAACTTTTCAAAGATTGTCAAAAAAATTTCTAAACTCTCCCTGATTAAAAACTTATTTTTGAAATTTTCAAAAATTTTCAAAAAAAAAATTCAAACTTTTCAAAAATTATTAAAATTTTCAAAAAAAAAATTCAAAACTCCCCCTGATTAAAAACTTATTTTTTTTTTATTTTCAAAAAATTTCAAACTGATGCAAAAATGATAGGGAATATGTCCAACCATGAATTCCTAAATATTATATTTATATTTAAAAATAAACATCTAAAAATCATCCGTAAAGGAAATATCCAACTCTTTAATAGCTCAAATGATATAGAATTAATTATCAAGCTTTGAATTAGAGTTAGTCACCGAAGTGATTGATGTGCTCTTTTAAACCCCGTATTGGTTCATGTCGATGCACTAAATCTACATCTGGAACCAGGGGTGCAGTTCTAACATCTCACACCCATCTTCGTAGCTTAATACACAAACAGACAATCTTAGGTGTTTGTGAGATGCGAAGGCTTACCTAGATCTATAAGATCATGAAATCTAGATTGACCTAAGCTATATTAATTTTCAATTTTTTTTTTAAATAATATAATATTACTTTTCAAAATAAATTTTGAACATTAAGCATGAAAACATCCTAATCTACCAAACATAAACCTAATTGTCTTCTAAGCATACTAAATTTGGCTTCTGGAAGTAGTTTAGTGAATATATCGGCAAGGTTAGATTTGGACTCAACATAGTTGAGTTCAATACTTCCTTTTGCCACATGATCTCTTACAAAATGATGTTTAACATCAATGTGTTTAGTGCGTGAGTGATGAATTGGATTTTTAGTTAAATTTATTAAACTTATATTATCAACTAATGTTTTTACCTTTTTATAATCTAATTCGAAATCCTTAAGTGTGTGCATCATCCATAATAGTTGTGCCTAATGCTATGTATTCTGCTTCAATTGTGGAAAGAGCAACACAATGTTGCTACCTACTAAACTAGCTTACTAAGCATGATCCTAAGTGTAACGACCGGGCCCCTATTAGCACCTGGCCCCTATTGGCGGAATTCGGCGACCCCTATTGGTCGACGACCGTCGCCCCTGTTGGCCCGTCGTTACTCTCCTGGTCTTCCCACCACTGGAAGTGGGTTTTTGCCTTCCCCAGGATTCGAACTCTAGACCTCCAAGCTAAGTACTAAAGTTTATGAATCCTGGTAACCAAGTGATCAATGTTAGATACTGAAAAATTTAAAATAGTAAATTAAATGACCAAATAATTAAGGAAATAATCCTGGAAATTTTTCGGGAATTTTAGGTAATTTTAGAAATTTTTCCAGAATTTTTCTGGATTTAAACGGAGTCCGTACGAGATTTTTCAAGGATAAAATAAACAGTTTTAGGTGGGGTCTATTTAAGGGGTGTAATACGCGAGGAAAACCCTAAATTTCTATTTCCCTTTTTCTATTTTCTTCGCGCCGCGACCCCTTCTTCTCTTTCGGTTTCTTTTCTCGCGCGAGCCGTTTCCACCCGACACCATCCGTTTCTCCCGACAACCGCCGTCGTCGCCCGTGCGTGCTCCCTCATTGCCCGCCGGGCCAGGCCGTCTCTCTCTACAAGCGCCGCAGAACGCAATCTCCGACGCCTTGTGTGCTTCCCTTCGCCGTCACGCCCCTCTTCCTCTGCCCGGGCTCGCCGACCACGGCCATGGCGATAGGATCGCCGTGACGGTTCTCGCCTCGGCCGTCGCCTTTCCGGTGCCAGTCACCAGACCCGGCAAGGCTCGCCGACCTCCACCGCCACAGCCTTGTCGTCGGTTTCCTCTGCCCTAGACGACGAGCGTCGGTTGTTCTCCGACTAGCTTCTGCCATCGCCGTGTTATCCTCCCTTCCGCCATCGGCACACGACCCTCCGCGTGCCAGCGGTCAATCTTGTGATGCCTCGACCCACGGCCTACGCCGGCCGCGATCAGAGTCCGCCGACTCGTCGACCCCAATTTGTTCCGAACAATGAAGGAGGTAAGGGAAGAATCGGTTGTTTGGTTAATCGATGGTTGTTGTTGTATGTTAATTAGTCAGTTTAGCTAATTAACTAATTTGATTAATCAAAGTAAGGAATTAATCATTTAAAACAATGGAGTAATCTGATTAATCTGTTATTGGGAGTAATTGGATGAATTTGGATTTAATTAATAAGTTTAATCAAAGAGTACGGTTGGGTTTTTGGGGAAAACTGATATTGATCAAGTGGTAATTAAACTTGGGGTTAATAAAGTTGATTACCTAAGCTGGTTAGGATGAATTATATTTGGATACGGCAGCGAGTGATCGGTTAAGTGGATAGCTTAATCCATTAGGTTTTGGACTTGATATTGAAGTTGGAAATATAATCTGAGTATATTGTATTGTATGCAGGTTTCGGTCACGAGGCAGGTCCCCAGTCGTGACGATCTGGTTCTTCTTGCAGACATTTTTATAAGGTGGGTATTTTGACTTATCTTTTAGATATAATCAAGTTGATATGTTAGTTAGGATAGCTTTCAATAATTTTCATGCTTATATGCCTAGTATGTTTTTGTGCCTATTGATACATGCATTGGATAGGATATGATTTCTATCTTCCCTAATTTATTTGGATCATTGTTCCTTGGATCATAGATACGCACTTATTGACTGTGCGTATTATTCGGATAGGAATTTTTGGTAGGATTTACATGCTTAGTATCATGCACCATTTTTGCATGATTGCATGCTGGCTGGACGTGGTTCCATTATTGGTGAGCCCTCAGCCAGTTACATGGCCTGCACACACTTCCACTCATGGGTTAGTGGTACATCAGGAGGGTGTGTGCAGTTGCTCTGTCAGGCTCCGCTGGTCCGCTCATGGGTAGCGATGAGGCAGCGTGGTAGCGGGCAGGGATCCCTCCTCTGGTCTATGACACCGGGAGATGAGAGCTTAGCTCCCCCACTCTGTTTGGGGCAGGAGGATAGGTGTACTCCGACAGCATCCTGTCCACTCGGTCACTCAGGAGCAGTGATGGCAGAGTGCACAGTTGTCATAGCCCTACCCACTCGGCTTCACCATCGCATGTGAGGCGGCTGACTGGCGTCAGGGGTGACCATGTCATATGCACGGCATGCATTTTTGCACAGATTGCATTTGTATTGTGTTTGCTGCATTATTGTATTGATGTCTTGGATGTTGCATATGATTGTCATGCATACAGGATACATGTTTGTATAGGGTGATGACTATTATTGTTGGGCACTTGCTCCTATATCAGGGTAGGAGATTCAGGTGAGTACAGTCCTTTTGTATTTATTTCTTGCTTACCATATATATGAGACTGTACTGGCATGATTAGTATTGTTAGCTATATCTTGCTATTCATATCGACTAATATCCGCTAAGTTCTTTGAACTTACCCCGTGGTTTTATTTTTATTTCAGGATGAAGCTGTCAGGAGAGTCCAGTTGCCATATCCCCCCCTCGTAGTGACAGTTTCTTAGTTGTTTGAGTTATGGTTTGAATTTTGTATAGAAGATATGTTTAGGCTTGGAAATGGATTTATGTACTCGTGGATTTTTGGGGTTCTTGTGGACCATTGGTCGGATCTTATTTTGATTGGTTTGGTTGGGTATTCCTGCTCAGATGGCAGAAGGGGTAAGTCTAGTTAGTGTAGACTTTTGTTTACCTAGATTTGTTGGCCTGAGGCCTTATTATTATCTGCGTGTGTTGTATGGATTTCGGTCGTGTTGACCGATGTATAGTGGCCATGTAGGCCTTGTATAAAAATTGGTATTTGTTAGGACCCTTGGAATGGCTAGAGGGGGGGTGATTAACCTTTCTTTCTTTCTACAAAAATGTTAGCAGAAGCAATACAAATATAAGCACAAACAAAAACAAGAAACAAAGCTAACACCCGATGTAACGTGGTTCGGAGATGACGCTCCTACTCCACGGCAATCCGTAAGGTGGATTAGCCCTAACCAATCTTCACTAGAACCTCCTTTGGATGAACCAAGGTGGAGAACCCTTATCTTACAATGCACTCCTCTTCTTTACAATGATGGATGATTAAGAATAAGAGAAGAGGAGGTTTTGAATTACTAAAAACACTTGGAAAGCTTGGTGAGCACGTAGGTGTAGTTGGGAGCAAGAGCACTAGCTTCACCAAGCTCCCCATGGCCCCTTTTTATAGAAGAGGGGCTATTTTTCCCGTTGGGCGTCGATCAGTCGACTGATGCATACCATCGATCATTGCCGCTAACTCAAACGCGATCTCGCGGAGATTCGTAGCCGCATTTCAACGGCCGGTGATCGGATCGGTGATCCCTCCATCGATCGGTGATGGGGTGATCGATCGAGTGATCAAGGCGATCGAGTGAGATTGCGTTCGTAGGCGATATTTCCCTTGATCGGTCGACCGATGCCCTTGGTAGTCGATCGATCGCGACATCGATCGGCTCGACCAAGGCAAGCCGATCGATGGTCGTGGTTTCACCGGCTCGACCGAACGCGACTGGGCCGATCGATACATCGTATCGATGAGTAATTCACACTTGATTTTATACCCTAGACCTAGACTCAACCTTCTAGCTCCTCATTAAGCCTTGCGCCTTCAGGATCTCTCCGAGTCCGCGACTTGTTCATCCTTTGCGCTTTGCTTCCAAGAGCTTCCTTCGGTTTCGTCATGTCTTGGGTTGCCAAATGCTTGGACTTTACGCCGCCAAGACTACAAGCTTGGACTTATGCTGCCAAGACTTTACTTTGGACTTCCTTTGCCAAGGTTCACTTGGACTTTATGCTGCCAAGACTACAAGCTTGGTCTTATGCCGCCAAGTCCATCCCTTGGACTTCCTTTGCCAAGATCATACTTGGACTTCCTTTTACCAAGTCTTCATCCTTGGATTTCCCTGTCACTTACACACATTTGTAATTAGATCACAAGATATTGCCTAACTTAGACGATTAGCCAAACATCAAAACTTATAAATGCTTGGAGCATTGTTGCACCAACAATCTCCCCCTTTTTGATGTTTGACAATCATTTAAGTTAGGTCTTTAAAGATACACACATAATCATCTAACTTAAGCATTCCTTCTCCCCCTTTGACATACATCAAAAAGAGAAGGATGAAAGAATTAAGAGTGTTGGATCTTGGACTAAGGTATTAGATTGAAATTAAGCTCCCCCTAAATTCAAGATAGGATGTAAATTACATTTGAAGCAAAGCATAATCTAAAATTCAAAAGTTAAATCCTAACTTTGCACCAACAATGGTTTTGGGGATAAAAGGATAGAATTTATTGAAACTCCCCCTAAACCACTGTATTAAGCAGTCCTAAAACTCGTTTATACGCAATATTATCATACTAGAGTGTTAGGACATCAAAAATACACCAAATATCAGAAAATGGAGCTTATTATCAGAAAACCCAGTGTATCAGTCGACTGGTATCTGAACCAGTCGACTGCTATGCCTGAAATCGAAATTTCAGCCTTTTCAGCCCATTTTCAAAAATGCGGTAGAAATTCCAGAAATCTCGAAAAATCACAAAATTTTGCGTACACATTTCTGAAATCATACTCTATTAAGGAAAAATAATTTGAAAAATATATGTTTTCCATATTTTAAGATTGATACAAATTTGGAAACTTACAAAAGTTCTAAAGAATTTTCAAACTTTGTATCACTTTTGTGATTCACTTGAAAACTGTTTTCCAAAATATAATGAACATAGTTTAAAATATATATGATTTGGAATTTCCAACCATGTTCTTAGAGCTATGTACTCATTACTTGAATACAAACCTTCCCAATGGTTGGTCCATAAGGTATTTATGTCTCTAGGTGTGTCATTGCCTCATAGTAATGCATCATAACAAGCATGATGAGCCAAGTACACCTTCCCTATCATCTCACATGGTTCTAAGTGTCTCAATACAAAAATCAAGGTTTCTTAAGGCTTTTTGTGAGATGTATCAAGGTATAAAGATAACATATAAACATGGGATCATGCAAACCTAGAATTTTACTCTACAAAGCACATACCAAGCTCTCTCCTTAAAGATGAAAATTCATTTTCGGGAAGAGCTTTGGTGAAGATATCGGCAAGGTTGGACTTAGATTCTACATAATTAAGTTCAATGTCCCCTCTTGCCACATGATCTCTTATGAAGTGATGTTTCACTTCAATGTGCTTGGTCCTAGAGTGATGTACCGGATTTTTGGTCAAGTTGATGGTACTCACATTATCACAATAAACTTTAATGTTAGAGTAGTGTAGCTCATAGTCCACAAGAGTATGCCTCATCCAAAGTAATTGAGCTACACAACCACCCATAGCCACATATTCGGCTTTGGTGGTTGATAAAGCAACACAATGTTGCTTCCTACTACTCCAACTAACTAGGGAGGACCCAAGAAATTGGCATCCACCACTAGTACTTTTCCTATCCAATTTGCACCCGGCATAATCGGAATCGGTATAACCAAGTAATTCAAATGACCTAGTCCTAGGATACCAAAGTCCTACATTTAGGGTGCCTTTAATATACCTTAATATTCTTTTGACGGCTACCAAATGTGATTCTTTGGCACAAGATTGATATCTTGCACACATACCTACCGCAAATAAAATGTCGGGTCTACTAGCGGTTAGGTATAGTAAGCTACCAATCATACTCCTATAAAGTTTAAGATCAATTGATTTACCTTCATGATCACTATCTATCCTAGTGCTAGTGGCCATAGGAGTGGTTACAATTTTGGCATTTTCCAAACCAAATTTCTTGATCATTTCATTTGCATATTTGGTTTGATAAATATGAATACCCTCATTGGTTTGTTTGACTTGTAAGCCTAGGAAAAAGGTAAGCTCTCCAACCAAACTCATTTCAAATTCATTTTCCATATTTTTTATAAAGTCTTGAAGAAGATCATCATTTGTTAACCCAAAGATGATATCATCAACATATACTTGGGCTATGAATATATCTTTTAACGTTGACTTTATAAACAAAGTTTGATCTACTTGGCCTCTTCTAAAATCCTTAGAAATTAAGAAGGATGACAATCTTTCATACCATGCCCGGGGAGCTTGTTTTAACCCATATAATGCTTTCCTAAGCTTACATACATGATTTGGATAATCTATGTTCTCAAATCCGGGTGGTTGCTCTACATATACTTCCTCCTTAATAAAACCATTTAAGAATGCCGATTTAACATCCATTTGGTAAAGTTTAAATCCCATGTAGGAAGCATACCCTAAGAGAATCCTAATAGATTCTAACCTTGCAACCAGGGCATAAGTCTCATTATAGTCAAGCCCCTCAACTTGATTGAATCCCCTAGCAACCAACCTAGCTTTATTTCTAGTGATATTTCCTTGATCATCTAGCTTATTCCTAAAGACCCACCTTGTAGTAATTATGGTGCTATCATTGGGTCTAGGTACTAATTCCCACACTTGACTTCTCTCAAATTGAGCCAATTCATCTTGCATTGCCAAAATCCAATCCGGATGATGTAATGCATCATTGATCGATTTGGGCTCAATTTGTGAGATAAGAGCAACTTGACTAGTAGGAGGTCTATGAAATGACCTAGTTCTTACTCCTTGAGATAGATCTCCTACTACTTGGTCAAGTGGATGATTTTGATGAATTCTTAGGTTTCTAGAAGGGGTTTCAATTTGATCATTGTTATCTTCCACCCTTCTTTCATCATCGGAGTCTCCTCTTCCTCCCCCTTGATCATTACCCCTAATGGTCAAATTTTGAAGTTTTTGGGTAATGTCTTGATTGTTGTTATTAATATCCTTATCAATGGAGGACTTTCTAGGGTAGGTACTAGTAGTTTCATCAAATTGAACATTGGAAGACTCCTCAATCCCTTTGGTTCTCTTATTGTAGACTCTATACCCTCTACTTGTGGATGAGTATCCAACTAGGATTCCCTCATCCGCTTTTGATTCAAATTTTCCTAAGTTATCTTTGGTGTTTAGAATATAAACTTTACATCCAAAGACTTTGAAATAATGAATTGTGGGTATAGTCCCATTCCATAATTCAAATGGTGTTTTTCCTAAAAACCTATGGATTTGAATCCTATTTTGGATATAGCAAGCGGTATTAACCGCGCCTAAGTAGCTAGGTAGAGAATATGCATTAAGCATAGTCCTAGCCGCCTCTTGTAGGGCACGATTTCTCCTTTCCACCACCCCATTTTGTTGGGGTGTTCTAGGACAAGAGAACTCATGCTTGTACCCTTGCTCTAAACAAAATTGTGAAAATTTTAGGTTTTCAAATTCACCACCATGATCACTACGGATCCGGTTGATTTTGAGACTCTTTTCATTTTCAACCCTTTTACTAAATCCTATGATTATTTCTAAGGTATCATCCTTATGTTTCATAAAATAGACCCAAGTATACCTAGAAAAATCATCTACTATAACCAAACAATATTTATTACCATTTAAAGATGGAGTACTATGGCAATCAAATAAGTCAAGATGCAATAATTCTAATGGTAAAGAGGTATTGGTTAGAGTTTTACCTTTGTGTGATGCCTTTGTTTGTTTTCCTTCTTGGCATGCATCACACAATTTGTTCTTGACATACTTGATCTTTGGTAGCCCTTTGACCAACTCCATCTTGGCTACCTTGGCTATGTTTTTCATGTTGATGTGCCCCAATCTTCTATGCCATAGCCAACTTTCCTCTTCTTTTGCAACAAAACACTTAGTAGAAATGTTAGAAGCATATGAAAGATCAACATAATAGATATTTGATTTCCTATATCCAACTAACATGCAATCATTTAATTCCTTGTGTCTAATCATGCATTTAGAGGATTCAAAAGATACATGATAGTTTGCATCACAAAGTTGACTAACACTTAATAAATTAAATTTCATATTTTCAACTAGCAAGACTTTGTGAATAACAATTTTGGGGGATACCTCAATTGTTCCTCTACCTAATATCTTGAGTTTTCCACTATTCCCAAAGGACACCGCTCCCTTCTTCACATATTTAATTGTGGAGAACTTGCTCACATCCCCGGTCATATGTGTTGAGCAACCGCTATCCACAATCCACATCCCTCGCTCTCCTACCTAAATCACATGAAAAACACAAGCTTTTGGTACCCAAACATTTGGACCAGTAACATTAAGCAAAAACTTCTTAGGTACCCAAGCTTTCTTAACCTTACCCTTAATAGTTGCTTTCCTATTTATTAATGAAATATAAGCAACTTCTTTTTCTTTTGGCTTATATCCTAAACCGCCTTGTTATAAACCGCTCTTTGCCTACTAAGAATCATATCAAGACACTTTGAGCCATTTGAAAATTTTTCTAAACATACTTTCAATTCACTAACCTCATCCTTAAGTTTGTCATTTTCTTCCTTAAGCATGCAAGAGTCAATATGTGAAAGCTCTTCATCCCTAATGGCCTTTAGTTCTACCTTCATGCTCTTAACCTTAGATTTTGACTTATCTAGAGCTTCTTTAAGATATGCAATTGATTTATAAAGAAGCTTAATCTTGGGAGAATTCATTACCTCATCGTCACTAGATGACGATTCATCACTTGAAGAATCTTCTTGACTTGATGTGCCGGAATCATCTTCTAATGCCATGAGTGCCACATGGCGTGTGATGTGGCAAAGTTCATCATCGGAGGAAGAGTCTTCAACACTTGGTGTGTCCCATGTGGTTTGAGCCACCATGGCCTCCTTCTTCTTCTTTTCCTTCTTGTCCTTCTTTTTCTTTTCCTTTTCCTCCTTCTTCTTTAGCTCCGGGCAATTCGGCTTTATGTGTCCCTTCTTGTTGCAAGCATGGCAAATCACATTATTGCTAAAACTTGAATTACCATTAAATTTACCTTTTGAGGAATGAGACCCCTTCCTTGCTTCTCTATTCTTGAACTCTCTCGACTTTCTATAAAGCTTCTTGACGAAATTTGCCATTTCACTAGATGAGTCCCCATCGCTACTTGACTCATCCTCCGACTCGGATGATGATGATGCTTCTTTTCTTTCCTTCTTCTTCTTTTCTTTCTTGTCCTTCTTTTCAACAAATAGAGCTAACCCCTTTTCCTTAGAGGACATGTTAGTTTGCTCATGTAATTCAAACTCACAAAATAATTCATCAATTTTAATTTGAGATAAATCCCTAGTTACCTTAATGGCATCAACTATAGAAGTCCATAAAGAATTTCTAGGAAATGCTTGTAAAATATACCTTACCAAATCTCGGTTGTCAACTCGCTCACCTATGATATGGAGTCCGTTCACAATTTCCTTGAACCTTCCATGCATTTGACTTACTGTTTCATGCATCTTCATTTGGAAGGCTTGAAGTTGTCCAACTAATAGGTCCTTCTTGGCCCTCTTTGATTCCTTGGAACCTTCATTTAGCTCAATGAGCTTTTCCCATAGCTCCTTGGATTCAAAAGGCCCCACCTTGTTGAGTTGCTCCATCGTGATGCCGCATTGGATGGTGAGGACGGCCTTTGCATTTGATTCAAATTTCTTGTTTATTTCTCTTGTCCAATCCTTGCTTGGAATAGGATGTCCATGTTCATCCACCGGTTCCTCGAAGCCATCTACAACACTATGCCAAATTTCAATATTACTCATAAGATAGTACTTCATCCTACCTTTCCAATACGCAAAATGACTCCCATCGAAGAGCGGTGGCTTGGCGATGCTATATCCCTCTTGAAGAGCCATTGATGTCTTGGTTGATGGTGAGATCTTCCAAGCTATCCTCTGATACCACTTGTTAGGACCCTTGGAATGGCTAGAGGGGGGGTGATTAGCCTTTCTTTCTTTCTACAAAAATGTTAGCGGAAGCAATACAAATATAAGCACAAACAAAAACAAGAAACAAAGCTAACACCCGATGTAACGTGGTTCGGAGATGACGCTCCTACTCCACGGCAATCCGTAAGGTGGATTAGCCCTAACCAATCTTCACTAGAACCTCCTTTGGATGAACCAAGGTGGAGAACCCTTATCTTACAATGCACTCCTCTTCTTTACAATGATGGATGATTAAGAATAAGAGAAGAGGAGGTTTTGAATTGCTAAAAACACTTGGAAAGCTTGGTGAGCACGTAGGTGTAGTTGGGAGCAAGAGCACTAGCTTCACCAAGCTCCCCATGGCCCCTTTTTATAGAAGAGGGGTTGTTTTTCCCGTTGGGCGTCGATCACGATCGATGCATACCATCATCGATCATTGCGCCGGCCAACGGCCAAACACGATCTCCGTGGAGATTCGTAGCCACAATTTCCAACGGCCAGGTGATCAGTCGACTGATCCCTCCATCAGTCGACTGATGGGGTGATCAGTCGAGTGATCAAGGCAGCAGTCGAGTGAGACTGCATTCTGTGGTGATATTTCCCTTGATCCGATCGGTGATGCCCTTCGGTCGATCGATCGCAACATCAATCGGATCGGTCCGACCAAGGCGGATCGATGGTCGAGGTTTCACCCTCGACTCGGTCGACGCGACCCGATCGATACATCGTCAAGTATGAGTAATTCACACTTGATTTTATACCCTAGACCTAGACTCAACCTTCTAGCTCCTCATTAAGCCTTGCGCCTTCAGGATCTCTCTGAGTCCGCGACTTGTTCATCCTTTGCGCTTTGCTTCCAAGAGCTTCCTTCGGTTTCATCATGTCTTGGGTTGCCAAATGCTTGGACTTTACGCCGCCAAGACTACAAGCTTGGACTTATGCTGCCAAGACTTTACTTTTGACTTCCTTTGCCAAGGTTCACTTGGACTTTATGCTGCCAAGACTACAAGCTTGGTCTTATGCCGCCAAGTCCATCCCTTGGACTTCCTTTGCCAAGATCATACTTGGACTTCCTTTTACCAAGTCTTCATCCTTGGATTTCCCTGTCACTTACACACATTCGTAATTAGATCACAAGATATTGCCTAACTTAGACGATTAGCCAAACATCAAAACTTATAAATGCTTGGAGCATTGTTGCACCAACAGTATTGTCACCCGTACAGGGGAGGTGCTATCGGATTTTCGTCTGGCGGAGACTCCCTCTGGGCGTGACAATTTATTTGGTATCAGAGCGTAGGTTTCTGAGTTCCTTAGGGTCTTTGGGTTTTTGGGGGTTTGCCACGTTTGACAGGTTAAATGGGTATTTTCGGAGTTGTATGGATTTCTGACGATTTTTATGTTTTGGAAATTCGAGGTATTATGGACGAGGTCAATATGGGGGATTTGGCGGCGACATGACATCTCCAGACAGCTAACAGGTAAATATATTCTAGAAAATTTTCAAGATTTAGTACATATTTATATTGGTTATGCGGTAATATCATGTTTTGTCTGGTATTATTTTAACCTGATATCTGTTGGACAATTAGATTTTTAGGTTGCTGGTTTATAGATAGCATTTGATTATTAATTGCTATTACTGGTATACGTAGCTAGTTATCATTGTGATATAAATGATAAGATACTATTGGTAGATGTTTACCTCTTAGGATTTGACTAGTATTAGGATTATTAGACTAGCTGAATAATATGACTAAGATGGATAAATTCGTAGAAGGCATGAGGACATGATTACATTGCTTACATAGTTTAGGGTATATATAGGCATCTGATGTTTTATTTAGTATTGTCGTGACTTTGATCTGGCATGACCCTTTAGATATACCCTAATTAATTTCGGCTATTGATTGCCATTGGTATGACTATGCTGTCGTTTATTAGACAGCATGTTATATGTTTATGGTTATGAGTTTTTGCGATGGATACCATGATTAAGACTAGTAGAAATAGAATAACTTAGATGAAGTTATTCTGTAGGAGCGGATCTCAAGAATGAAACATTAGTGGAACCCTAGGTGTTGGAACCCTAGGTGTAATAACCCGGATGCGCATATTAGTATATGTTTATACATTTACTATTTCAGCTGATATAGTGATCGGATTAGTAGAGGTCATATGATTAGGATGCGATTAAATCCTTAGAGGGTATATAACGTTGTTCATATTTATCGGCTGCTAACAATATCACTCATTCGTGGTTGAGGACAGTTAAAGTAGAGTTTCCCTAAAGGGGCTTTTGTGTATTTGAGGTCGAATAGGTCTCCCATGTATGGTTGAGATAATCTACTGTAAGGTTATATTCTTACGTTATTCGTTCGGAGTTGGTGATAATCAGATTCGTATGATGTCTGTAGCAATATAGCTACTTTACAGGTTAAGTACCCACGAGATCTGTTCATGGTAGCATGTTGGAGCATGCATGATTGAATTGGTAGGACGGTATAATTTAGGCTTAATCCTCTTGAAGGGCTTGATAGTAGATTTGTGGTCCTTATTGGCCTGGATAGACGATTCCTGTTAGTTGGGACGAAACCCTATGATTAATCGTCTCGACACGATTATTAGTGGACTTATGATTTTGATCGACCTTGATACCGATCATGTTAGAAGGGTTGGAATGCTAGATTTAATCATCTCGACTTATTTATTTATAAGTCAATGATCTTTACCGACTTTGGTAAACATTTTGTATTAGAGGTGTTGAAACCCTCGCTTGACCGCCTCAATGGGTTTAATTGTAGATCTATGATCTTTGTCGACGTTGAAAGTCGATTTATGCCGGATGTATTGGATAACCCTAGGCTTAACAACCTAGGATAATCGACTGCTCACGCGACCTATTGGTGGTACTACGCTAGTGTATGCAGTCAATAATTAGATATTTATATACTGCCTGTCTACCCACGAGTTTCATTTGAGGTAGCATGTAGTTGCGGTTAGACAGTGCTTAGCGTATTGATTGTCGACCCATGAGTACCGTTCGCGGTAGCTCATAGATAGTTTCCTTTTTGTGCGAGAGCCACGAGACTTTGTCATGGTATCCGGATGTACACTGCTTGTTGCAGTGGTTGTGTATGTTACGGGTATATTTGTTATACTGCTGATTAGGATGGTTGCAGACTGATATTGGTACTCTGAGGGTTGGGTTACTCTAGCTTGTTCCCTGTGACTTCCATGATGTGCATTATGATTATGCACTATTGTCTATACATCCACAAAGTGGTTGTACTTATCCCCTCCTCACTTATCCTCTAGGTTAACTGATGGAGGACGTGTCATGTTGACCTACTTTGGTGTCGCTCAGAGAGTTCCTTGTCGTGCTTGTCCCACTGCATCGTCGAGATGCCGCTTTATTTACTTTATCGGTGTTGCATTTTATTATGGACTTTGGATTTTGTCGCAGTTTGATTTGGTGTCATAAAACTATTTTACTTTAATGGATATATGTTTAGTCGTGCATGCATGCAGTTATTAAAAACTAGTATTTCTATAATTATTTCGAGGTTTTTACCAGATTTGGTCTATGTATTTCGGAATATTGTCACTAAGGGGCTCCTCTGTTATTTGGATGACGTATATGCCCCCAGGACGTGACAATTTTATTGGTTTACGATTTTGGTTTGTGGGTTTTGTGTTTCGAGGATTATCTTTTCCTTGGATATTTGGGAGTTCTCGGGTTTTGGGACACGACGAGCTGAAGGATATCTCTGAGCTATAGGAAAAGTATTGTCTTTAGTGGTTACTGTACTTTAATGGTTAGGAAAAGTATTGACTTAGTGAAATTGCCCCTACTCATGGGCGTGGACGAGTTCGACGACATATTGATCTTGAGTAATCTAATGATGATTTCAGAGGTACGGATTCTTTAGAGGTGTCGACTGATGTCGAATTAGGAAGCTAGAAATATGGCCTGCTAGTCATCCATTTGAAGGTCAAGGAGTAAACCCTCAGAAAATATCAGTCCCTACTATTAGTGATTTGGTTATGGATAAGGTGTGTATGCATACACTGGTTAAGATGATGAAAGATCATTTTACCTTATTATAGGAAGGTGATGATATTTAATTGGTCTGAAGCTTGTGAAACTAATTTCAAGGCTCAGACGATGGTTGACTTTTATGCCGGTGTTGATTAATCATTCTGGTATGAATGGAAGAGTAATGTACATGGATACATCATTTCGGGGATCGTAGCGATTCCAATGCTATTGAATAAGACGTATCCTAAGCATAAGGCAGATAAAGGACTGCGAGATAAGCCGTCATATATATGACGTGGACTTAGCAGTGATTAGGTTGTATTGTAGAGGTGAAGAGCAAAAATGCTCAGGGAGTTTTGGCTAGCTACTGGATAGCTACTATAGAGTAGCTGGAACACAAACGGTTGTAACAAGGAAGTTTGGTCGTGATAGCCTCCCATGCACTTACAGAGTGTGTGGTGGAGTGGATGTTGGATGGTAGATGGACTACTGTCTCTGACACCGAGGAGGATAATGGTTTCTGAAGTTGCATTAGTTTAAGGAACAGATGCTTCAGGAAATTCCGATTCCGGAATGGAAGTGGAAGCATATTATTATAGATTTTTGTAGTGGGTTGCCTAGGACACATTAAGGTCATGACGCGATTTGGGTAGTCGTTGACCGACTAACCAAATCCGTGCACTTCTTAGTGATTTGGAAGACGAACTCTTTGGATCGTTTAATAGAGTTATATATTGTTGGGATATCATCAGATTGCATGGTGTTCCTTGAGCATTATATCATATAGAGATCCCCGATTCATGTCCCGGTTCTGGCAGAGTCTACAGCAGGCCTTAGGCATACAGATTCTCATTTTAGTACTGCATTCCATCCGCAGACAGATGGATAGTCTGAACGGGCCATTTAGACACTCGAGGACTTGTTAAGGTCTTGTGTAATGGATTTCGGGGGCAACTGGGAGGACCAGTTGCTAGGACCCATAGAGCTCAGTATAAGACAGGGTTGGTCCGTACTATCAGACGTAGGATGGCAGAGGCGCAGGATCGTCAGAAGAGTTATGCAGATCAGAGACGGAGACCTCGGGAGTTCTCTATTGGTGATCATGTTTTCTTGCGAGTCTCACCTACGGAAGGGGTGAAGAGATTTGACCTCCGTGGTAAGTTAGCTCCAAGGTACATTGGGTCTTTCAAGATTTTTGAGAGGATCGGAGCAGTCGCTTACCACCTAGCGCTACCACCGTCCTTGATGAGTATTTATGATGTGTTCCATGTCTCTATGTTGAGGAAGTATGTGCCAGACTCTACACATTTTGTCAGATGTGTCAGGTTCCATTCAACCTGATGCTACTTACGAAGAGGCTCAGGTACGGATTCTGGATCACAAAAAAAAATGACAGTCACGGAATAAGATTTTTGCGACTTGTCAAGGTCGGGTGGAGTTACCACACCGGTGAGGAGGCTACTTGGGAGCTTGAGGAAAAGATCATAGCTCAATATCCCCACTTGTTTATTTAAGGTACGTGAGATATATTTTCAGTACTTGTGCTATCTCTTACTCATCGTGCATCTGAGTAGGAAATTTAGGGACCAAATTTTTATTAGTGGGGGAGAATGTTAGATACTGAAAAATTTAAAATAGTAAATTAAATGACTAAATAATTAAGGAAATAATCCTGGAAATTTTTCGGGATTTTTAGAGAATTTTAGGAATTTTTCCGGAATTTTTCTGGATTTAAACGGAGTCCGTACGAGATTTTTTGGGGATAAAATAAACAGTTTTAGGTGGGGTCTATTTAAGGGGTTTAATACGCGAGGAAAACCCTAAATTTCTATTTCCCTTTTTCTATTTTCTCCGCGTCGCGACCCCTTCTTCTCTTTCGGTTTCTTTTCTCGCGTTAGCCGTTTCCACCCGACGCCATTCGCTTCTCCCGACAACCGCCGTCGTCGCCCCGGCGCGTGCTCCCCTCCGCTGCCCGACGCCGAGACCGACCGTCTCTCTACAAGCACTGGCAAACGCAAACTCCCACGCCGCGCTGTGCTTCCCTTCGCCGTCCGACGCCCCTCTTCCTCTGCGGGCTCGCCGACCACAGCCGCGGCAACAGGATCGCACCGGCAGACGGTTCCTCGCCTCTGACCGTCGCCTTTCCCGGTGCCCAGGTCACCGACCCCAGCCTTGCTCGCCGACCTCCACCGCCACAGCCTCGTCATCGGTTTCCTCTGCCCTAGACGACGAGCGTCGGTTGTTCACCCACTAGCTTCTGCCATCACCGTGTTATCCTCCCTCCCGCTGTCGCTGGCACACGACCCCTCCGTGCCGCAACAGTCCAATGCTGACAGTGCCTCGACCCACTGTCAGCCTCTGCCCAGCCGCGATCAGAGTCCGCCGACTAGTCGACCCGAATTTGTTCCGAACAATGAAGGAGGTAAGGGAAGAATCAGTTTTTTGGTTAATCGATGGTTGTTGTTGTATGTTAATTAGTCAGTTTAGCTAATTAACTAATTTGATTAATCAAAGTAAGGAATTAATCGTTTAAAACAATGGAGTAATCTGATTAATCTGTTATTGGGAGTAATTGGATGAATTTGGATTTAATTAATAAGTTTAATCAAATAGTACAGTTGGGTTTTTGGGGTAAACTGATATTGATCAAGTGGTAATTAAACTTGGGGTTAATAAAGTTGATTACCTAAGCTGGTTAGGATGAATTATATTTGGATACGGCAGCGAGTGATCAGTTAAGTGGATAGCTTAATCCATTAGGTTTTGGACTTGATATTGAAGTTGGAAATATAATCTGAGTATATTGTATTGTATGCAGGTTTCGGTCACGAGGCAGGTCCCCGGTCGTGA
This sequence comes from Wurfbainia villosa, assembly GCA_025175895.1. Lineage (NCBI taxonomy): Eukaryota > Viridiplantae > Streptophyta > Magnoliopsida > Zingiberales > Zingiberaceae > Wurfbainia > Wurfbainia villosa. The sequence continues at coordinate 24,649,900 of CM046000.1, read as the reverse complement.
CGATCTGGTTCTTCTTGCAGACATTTTTATAAGGCGGGTATTTTGACTTATCTTTTAGATATAGTCAAGTTGATATGTTAGTTAGGATAGCTTTCAATAATTTTCATGCTTATATGCCTAGTATGTTTTTGTGCCTATTGATACATGCATTGGATAGGATATGATTTCTATCTTCCCTGATTTATTTGGATCATAGATACGCACTTATTGACTGTGCGTATTATTCAGATAGGTATTTTTGGTAGGATTTTCACGCTTTAGTATCATGCACCATTTTTGCATGATTGCATGCTGGCTGGACGAGGTTCCATTATTGTTGAGCCCGCAGCCAGTTACATGGCTTTCACACACTGCCACTCATGGGTTAGTGGTACATCAGGAGGGTGTGTGCAGTTGCTTTGTCAGGATTCGCTGGTCCGCTCATGGGTAGCGATGAGGCAGCATGGTAGCGGGCAGGGATCCCTCCTCTGGTCTATGACACCGGGAGATGAGAGCTTAGCTCCCCCACTCTGTTTGGGGCAGGAGGATAGGTGTACTTCGACAGCATCATATCCACTCGGTCACTCAGGAGCAGTGATGGCAGAGTGCACAGTTGTCATAGCCCTACTGTAACATTCGAAATTTTAATTCCTATTTTTATTAGAGGAAAATAGAAATAAGAATAAGAATAAGAATAATAAAAATAGGAATAGAATAATAATAATAATAATAATAATAATAAATAGAAATAATTGGTTCGTTAGTTGAGACTTGAACCATGAACCGTTGGTTTGGGAGAATAGACTTCCCACTACTAAGTCATAAGATTACCAATGGATAGGATATAACAAAATATATCTATAGGCGAAAAAAAAAGGAAAGATTGGTTAATTTGACTAATTATTTAAAGGGGTAATTAAATGAAGAAAACTCTAATTTATATATATATATAGATTATTTTATTATAGAATCTCTCTCTCCTCTCTTTTAAACCGCCGCCGAATCAAAGAAAAAAAAAAAAAGAGCCTCCATAATTTCTTCCTCGTGGATTAATTCAATAGGAAATTTTTCAAAAAGGGGTGAGTTATCAAAAATCCAATAAAAATTTTATATGATTAGGGAGAAGTCATGAATTTAATTGAAGAAGGAATTAATTCTGTTAAAGAGAGAGATTTAAGGAAATTTATAAGGGAATAGGTTAAGCCTTGACGGTTATAAATTTAACCTCCCTAATACCCTAGAGGACACCTCTCTACTCTCTCTTGGTCCCTCCATCGCCGAACCACACATCAAGGAGAATTTTCTCCTAGAGTTGTCTTCTCCGCCGAATCCAAGGAAAGGTGGGATTCAAGAGACCTTAGAAGGCAGCTACTAGGGCGGGATAGAAGGTTGCATCTCATTAGGTTTTACAAATATAAGTTAAAGCAATCAAAGGTAAGTATTGCTCACCTGCAGTATAAGTAGTTATCGTATATTATTGATATGTTTTTATGTGCATGTTATTTTCAGTTATGCATGGTGTTTTCAGTTACGTGATTTTATCGTTATATTATGGATAATTCAACATCATGTTTAGATCCATGATAAGAATGTGATTCATGATCATGCATGTTGTAGATGAGTTGTAGCTTACAATCATATGCATGATATGGAGTAAGATGTAAAAATATTTCCTTTATAAAGAAAATTTAAAGATACTCCCCGTTCGACTTGGGGATTAAGAGCACAACGATCTTCATTATGCTCCCCATTTCAGTTTTGGGGGTTAAGAGCATAATGTGGTGCTCCTCATTCGTGATTTAGGGGATTAAGAGCATTTCCTTTAGTATGTATAAGAATATAAGTATAAAGGAAGTATTTTACTTTTTGATGAGGCATGTGCATCGCATCAGTTTAGCCGAGGCCCTCGATTTGATTACTAGTAGGTTCGGTGGTTGGCCACCCCGGCCTATTAGGAATGCACGCATTGGTACTATGCCGGGCCCATATCCAGGATGATTATTATTTTGAAGTATCAGTATAAGTATAAGTAAAAGTTTTCAAAGTTAATCATTTTAGTTCAGATACACTGTTTACAAGTTTTAAAACACTTAAGAGCATGATTTTATACAAGAGACAAGTAATCAGAGTTATGATTTCCAGTTATGTTTGCATGTGTATCAATGTATCCAGGGCAAGAGAACTAGTTGCATGATTTCATACAGTGCATGTTTTTGTGAGCATAGAAAGTACTTACTAAGCGTTGTTGCTTATAGTTTGCATTTCCTTATACTGCAGATAAAGGTAAAGAAAAGCTTCAGTAAGGTGGCATGGCGGATGAAGTGCTGGGTGTGTGTGGCGACGGAACAGTGGAAGTAAAAGATCCTAAGTGCAGATGTCTAAATCAGATTTTTAGTTTCTTGTTTTCTTTTGAAATTGTTGAAGTTCAACTGGATTATTTATGGTTGAGACCAAAGAATGCTAGAGTCATATTGGGTTAGTTTTCATACTTGCATGTTAGGTGAAGATCTTTGTTTAAGTGATCTAAAAGTCTTTATGATTATTTTAGTTGTTAGCATATTGCATTAGTATATTGCATGAATTAAAGATAGAGACAGTAAAGTAGTGACATATCCCTTGGTAGAGAGTGGAAAGACTAGGGGGGTGTTACAAGATGGTATCAGAGCGGGTTCCGCCCTTCCGTCACACACACATCGAGCATCAGTCCTGCCGCCTCCAAGTAAGCAAGTATTTATCTGCTTTATTTACTTTATGAGTAGTAAGGAATGCTTCTTTTAAGTTAAACTTGCTCACTTAGAATGTTCTCTTTGAGTTAAACATGCTTGCATATATATATATGAAGATGATAGACAGTAAGTAATAGAGCATATCTAAATATGTATGTGAAGATGATAAAAAGTAGTGATAATAGTCTTATAGTGGTTTCACTTGATCATCTTATGATGAGTTCACAGAGTTCCGACAAGAGAATTTGTCAGTAGACAAAGCGGTAAAGAGATTCAATAGGTTGACTACATGTCCGAATCGATCAAGATCTTGAGAAGGAAAGAGTTTGGTTGATGCTAAAGATGTTGAGACCAGGAGATAGCTCAATGTAGGGTAGAATTAATAGACCACGACTCACAAGAGCTAGTCAAAGAGTGCGCTAATCACGGAGCATTACATGAATAGTATCAAGCACCAGAAGCTAGCCTCGATAGAAAACAAAAGCCAGGGAAGTTCAGGGGGTCAGAAACCTCAGAGCGGTAATTCAAACTGGAAGCAAAACAACAATGGCAAGAGGAAACAATGGAATAATGCAAAGGGAGGTTCAACAAGAAGTGGCGACCTACGATCCTACATGTTCTAAGTGTGGGAGGAAGCATCCAGGAGTTTGCCGCCAGGGCGTGAACGGGTGTTATATATGTGGTGTCGAGGGACACTTCGCCAAACAGTGCCCCACTAAGACCAATCGCCTACCACGCCTATTCAAGATGGAGGTAGACCACCCACCTACATCGATGCAGGAGCATCGGAGGGTCCTTACATCAGCCAAGGAAGATTAGAGGCTCCATCAGTTACACCTAATGGCCGGATCTTCTCCCTCACCAAGGAAGAGGTAGCAAATGCTTCTACGGTGGTTACAGGTCAGATATCTATCCTTAGTCAGCATGCTACCGTACTGTTTGATACTGGAGCAACCCATTCTTTCATGTCTATGACATTTGCTAAGAATATAGATATAACTCTGGATACCTTAGATATTCAGTTTTTAACGACCCTACCTTCGGGTGAAATAATGACATCTACACACTGGTTGCGTGTCGTGCCGGTCAGAATTTCAGACAGAGAGCTTTATAATGATTTAATCTTGTTAGACATGCATGACTATGATGTCATCTTTGGAATGAACTTTCTTAGCAAGTACGGTGCTTCCATTGAGTGTCGTAAGCGAAGGGTAGTATTCCAACCTGAGACCGAGGCCAAATTTGAGTTTATTGGAGAACCAAGGAAGAAGACTAAGAAGTTCTTGCCCGCCATGGAAGCTCAGAAGATGCTAGCTAGTGGATGCACTGGGTATTTAGCACATCTAGTTGATACTAAGCAAGAAAGAAGCCAAAAGTTGGAAGAAGTCCCAATTGTATGTGACTACCCGAAAGTATTTCCTGACGAGCTACCAGGACTAGCACCTAGAAGGGAAGTTGAGTTTGAGATTGAACTTATTCCTGGTACCAACCCAATCTCAAAAGCACCCTATCGTATGGCTCCAGCTGAATTGAAAGAGCTTCAGGAACAATTACGGGAGTTATTAGACAAGGGATTCATCCGCCCTAGTCATTCCCCATGGGGAGCTCCAGTGTTGTTCGTGAAAAAGAAAGATGGATCTATGAGGATGTGCATAGACTACCGAGCCTTAAATCAAGTGACGATCAAGAACAGATATCCTCTGCCAAGGATAGAGGATTTATTTGATCAATTGAAGGGAGCCACAGTTTTCTCCAAGATTGATTTGCGGTCAGGTTATCATCAAGTAAGAGTTAAAGAGGATGATATACCGAAAACAGCCTTCCGAACGAGGTATGGACACTATGAGTTCGTGGTCATGCCCTTCGGAGTGACAAATGCACCCGCTATGTTTATGGACTTGATGAATCGGATATTTAAGGAGTACCTCGACAATTTTGTGGTTGTTTTCATTGACGACATCCTTATCTACTCGAGAACCCAGGAAGAACATGTCGAACACTTGAAGACAGTCTTGCAGACCCTTCAGCAAAGACAGTTATATGTAAAGTTCTCCAAGTGTGAGTTTTGGCTTGATCGAATATCGTTTCTGGGTCATGTTATTTCAAAAGATGGAGTTATGGTAGACCCGACAAAGATAGAAGCAGTCAGTAATTGGGGTCAACCAAAGAATGCCAGTGAAGTCAGAAGTTTCCTCGGATTAGCAGGGTACTATCGAAAGTTTGTGGAAAACTTCTCAAGGATAGCTTCACCGTTGACGGTTCTTACTAGAAAGAATAAGAAGTTCAAATGGACCGAAGATTGTGAAAAGAGCTTCCTTGAATTAAAGAGGAGACTCACAAGTGCTCCAGTGCTTACCCTTCCAGAAAGTAATGAGGGATTTGACCTATATAGTGATGCATCCAAGATGGGACTCGGAGCAGTGCTTATACAGAAGGGTAAAGTCATTGCTTATGCATCTAGACAACTCAAGGACTATGAAAAGAATTACCCCACTCATGACCTTGAGTTGGCGAAGGGTCTTTGCTCTGAAAGTTTGGAGACATTACTTATATGGAGTCCAATGTAAGATTTACACAGATCACCAGAGTCTGAAGTACTTCTTCACTCAGAAGGATTTGAATATGCAACAGCGTAGATGGCTTGAGTTAGTAAAGGACTATGACTGTGAAATCCACTACCATCCTGGAAAGGCAAACAAAGTAGCAGATGCGCTGAGTAGAAAATCATGCGCCACCTTAATGTCCCTAGCAACACTATCCCAACCACTGGAGAAAGAGATAATGAATTTTGGAGTTGAGATCATTTCTGGACAGCTCTCTGCCTTGACCATAGTACCTACACTATTTGAGGATATATTAGCGAGACAGGACAAAGATCCTAGAATCCAAAGGATCAAGCAAGAGATCCAAGAAGGGAAGGATGAAGGATTCCGTGTCTCTGATAGTGGGGTATTATATTTGGGTGAACGCCTATGTATCCCCAATGACCCAGACTTAAGAAAGAAGATCCTAGAAGAAGCTCATGGGACCCCATATTTGATGCATCCTGGATCCACCAAGATGTATCAAGATATAAAAGGGAAATTCTGGTGGCTTGGTATGAAGAGGGATGTAGCTAAGTATGTTAGCACTTGCCTGACATGTCAGAGAGTGAAAGTCGAACACCAGAGACCAGGAGGAGTTCTACAACCTATCCAGATTCCAGAATGGAAGTGGGAGGAACTAGCCATGGATTTCATAGTAGGATTGCCCAAAACAACCAATGGCTACGATTCTATTTGGGTAGTTGTCGATAGATTGACAAAGTCTGCTCACTTCATGCCTATCAGAATATCATACTCCATGGAGCAGTTAGCCCAGTTATACGTCAAGGAAGTGATTAGACTGCATGGAGTACCTAAAACCATTATCTCTGATAGAGACAGTCGCTTCACTTCACACTTCTGGGAGTGTGTTCAGAAAGCCCTTGGCACTAAGTTACAATTCAGCACTGCATTTCATCCTTAGACAGATGGGCAAACAGAAAGAGTGAATCAGATTTTGGAGGACATGCTCAGAGCTTGTGCCTTGGATTTTAAAGGAAGCTGGTGCAAATATTTGTGTTTGGCAGAGTTTGCCTATAATAACAGTTATCAAACCACAATTGGAATGACACCTTATGAAGCCTTGTATGGAAGGAGATACAGACGCCTATCCTGTTGGTATGAGGGTGGCGAGAAGAAAGAAATGGGACTCAAGACTGATTTTATAGATGACGCCACCAAAGCTATAAAGAACATACGTCAAAGGATAGAGCGCCCAAAGTCGGAAGAGTTACGCCGATGTCCGACACCCTAGAGTTCCAAGTCGGAGATTCGGCCATTAAGGTAGCTCCTATGAAAGGGGTAATGAGATTTGGGAAGAAAGGCAAGTTAAGTCCCAGATATATAGGCCCCTACCTGATCACCAAGAGAGTTGGTAAGGTAGCTTATGAGCTAGAGCTACCACAGGAAATGTCAGCTATCCACAATGTATTTCATGTTTCAATGCTTAAGAAGCACGTCCCAGACACCAACCAAGTGATTGAGCCATAGACAGTGATTCGCATGATCTAAGTTATGAAAGTCGACCTATTCAGATAATAGATCGAGCAGTCAGGAAACTAAGAAACAAAGAAATACCGTTAGTAAAAGTCTTATGGCAAAGTCAAAGGGTTGAAGAAGCAACCTGGGAACGTGAGGATGACATGAAGCAAAAGTACCCTGAGCTTTTCTAAGTTTCGAGGACGAAACTTTTATAAGGTATAAGGGATTGTAACATCCCAAATTTTAATTCCTATTTTTATTAGAGGAAAATAGAAATAAGAATAAGAATAAGAATAATAAAAATAGGAATAGAATAATAATAATAATAATAATAATAAATAGAAATAATTGGTTCGTTAGTTGAGACTTGAACCATGAACCGTTGGTTTGGGAGAATAGACTTCCCACTACTAAGTCATAAGATTACCAATGGATAGGATATAACAAAATATATCTATAGGCGAAAAAAAAGGAAAGATTGGTTAATTTGACTAATTATTTAAAGGGCTAATTAAATGAAGAAAACTCTAATTTATATATATATATAGATTATTTTATTATAGAATCTCTCTCTCCTCTCCTTTAAACCGCCGCCGAATCAAAGAAAAAAAAAAAAAGAGCCTCCATAATTTCTTCCTCGTGGATTAATTCAATAGGAAATTTTTCAAAAAGGGGTGAGTTATCAAAAATCCAATAAAAATTTTATATGATTAGGGAGAAGTCATGAATTTAATTGAAGAAGGAATTAATTCTGTTAAAGAGAGAGATTTATGGAAATTTATAAGGGAATAGGTTAAGCCTTGACGGTTATAAATTTAACCTCCCTAATACCCTAGAGGACACCTCTCTACTCTCTCTTGGTCCCTCCATCGCCGAACCACACATCAAGGAGAATTTTCTCCTAGGGTTGTCTTCTCCGCCGAATCCAAGGAAAGGTGGGATTCAAGAGACCTTAGAAGGCAGCTGCTAGGGCGGGATAGAAGGTTGCATCTCATTAGGTTTTACAAATATAAGTTAAAGCAATCAAAGGTAAGTATTGCTCACCTGCAGTATAAGTAGTTATCGTATATTATTGATATGTTTTTATGTGCATGTTATTTTCAGTTATGCATGGTGTTTTCAGTTACGTGATTTTATCGTTATATTATGGATAATTCAGCATCATGTTTAGATCCATGATAAGAATGTGATTCATGATCATGCATGTTGTAGATGAGTTGTAGCTTACAATCATATGCATGATATGGAGTAAGATGTAAAAATATTTCCTTTATAAAGAAAATTTAAAGATGCTCCGTTCTTGGGGATTAAGAGCACAACGATCTTGAGATGCTCCCATTTCTGGGGGTTAAGAGCATAATGTGGTGCTCATTCGTGATTTAGGGATTAAGAGCATTTCCTTTAGTATGTATAAGAATATAAGTCTAAAGGAAGTATTTTAGTTTTTGACAGGCATGTACTGGCATGTACTGCATCATCACGCCGAGGCCCTCGGATTACCTAGTAGGTTCGGTGGTTGGCCACCCCCTATTAGGAATGCGCCATTGGTACTATGCCGGGCCCATATCCAGGATGATTATTATTTTGAAGTATCAGTATAAGTATAAGTAAAAGTTTTCAAAGTTAATCATTTTAGTTCAGATACACTGTTTACAAGTTTTAAAACACTTAAGAGCATGATTTTATACAAGAGACAAGTAATCAGAGTTATGATTTCCAGTTATGTTTGCATGTGTATCAATGTATCCAGGGCAAGAGAACTAGTTGCATGATTTCATACAGTGCATGTTTTTGTGAGCATAGAAAGTACTTACTAAGCGTTGTTGCTTATAGTTTGCATTTCCTTATACTGCAGATAAAGGTAAAGAAAAGCTTGATGGGTGGCATGGCGGATGAAGTCTTTGGGTGTGTGTGGCGGAGCGATTGGAAGTAAAAGATCCTAAGTGCAGATGTCTAAATCAGATTTTTAGTTTCTTGTTTTCTTTTGAAATTGTTGAAGTTCAACTGGATTATTTATGGTTGAGACCAAAGAATGCTAGAGTCATATTGGGTTAGTTTTCATAATTGCATGTTAGGTGAAGATCTTTGTTTAAGTGATCTAAAAGTCTTTATGATTATTTTAGTTGTTAGCATATTGCATTAGTATATTGCATGAATTAAAGATAGAGACAGTAAAGTAGTGACATATCCCTTGGTAGAGAGTGGAAAGACTAGGGGGTGTTACACCTACCCACTCGGCTTCACCATCGCGTGTGAGGCGGCTGACTAGCGTCAGGGGTGACCATGTCATATGCACGGCATGCATTTTTGCACGGATTGCATTTGTATTGTGTTTGCTGCATTATTGTATTGATGCCTTGGATGTTGCATATAATTGTCATGCATACAGGATACATGTTTGTATAGGGTGATGACTATTATTGTAGGGCACTTGCTCCTATATCAGGGTAGGAGATTCAGGTGAGTACAATCCTTTTGCATTTATTTCTTGCTTACCATATATATGAGACTGTACTGGCATGATTAGTATTGTTAGCTATATTTTGCTATTCATATCGACTAATATCCACTAAGTTCTTTGAACTTACCCCGTGGTTTTATTTTTATTTCAGGATGAAGCTGTCAGGAGAGTCCAGTTGCCATACTCCCCCCCCCCCCTCGTAGTGACAGTTTCTTAGTTGTTTGAGTTATGGTTTGAATTTTGTATAGAAGATATGTTTAGGCTTGGAAATGGATTTATGTACTCGTGGATTTTTGGGGTTCTTGTGGACCATTGGTCGGATCTTATTTTGATTGGTTTGGTTGGGTATTCCTGCTCAGATGGCAGAAGGGGTAAGTCTAGTTAGTGTAGACTTTTGTTTACCTAGATTTGTTGGCCTGAGGCCTTATTATTATCTGCGTGTGTTGTATGGATTCCGGTCGTGTTGACCGATGTATAGTGGCCATGTAGGCCTTGTATAAAAATTGGTATTGTCACCCGTACAGGGGAGGTGCTGTCGGATTTTCGCCTGGCGGAGACTCCCTCGGGGCGTGACAATTTATTTGGATCACTTGGTTACCAGGATTCATAAACTTTAGTACTTAGCCTGGAGGTCTAGAGTTCGAATCCTGGGGAAGGCAAAAACCCACTTCCAGGGGTGGGAAGTCCAGGTGAGTAACGACGGGCCAACAGGCGGCTGCGTCGACCAATAGGGACTGCCAATTTTGCCAATAGAATCAGGTCGGCCAATAGGGGCGTCGTTACAATAAAAGCGCTTTTGTTGTAGCGATCGGGCCCGACCGACGCTATTGGATCGGCGACTGGTCGGCGGCGTCGCCTGTTAGCCGTCGTTACTCACCGACTTTCACCGAAGTGGTTTTAGATTCATAAACTTTATTACTTAGCCTGGAGGTCTAGAGTTCGAATCCTGGGGAAGGCAAAAACCCACTTCCAGGGGTGGGAAGTCCAGGTGAGTAACGACGGGCCAACAGGGGCGACGGTCGCCGACCAATAGGGGTCGCCGAATTCCGCCAATAGGGGCCAGGTCGGCCAATAGGGGCCCGGTCGTTACACTAAGAGTTGACATCCTCCACTAGTACTTTTCCTATCTAGTTTGTTCTAAATTAAGCAAGTAAACTAAAGCATGTAAGTGTTTAACTAAACACTGAAACAAGCAAAATGTTAGCTCCCCCTAAATGGTAGCTAGATTGAGTTTTGTTCACTAAGTAAACTTGACTCTTGGGAACCCAAAATTGATTTAGTCCAACTTGGTTAACTAAGCTAGACTTAGGAACCCATGCTTGGACTCGATTCTTAGTGTTTTGACTAAGTAAAGACATGTATGATTTATAGGAGGATTTAACTTTGTATCCATGTCCGGACTTATTGTACACAACTCACTGAGATCCAAGCATCATGTTGAGATACTTGGAACCCAAAGTGAACCTTTCCAAAGATCCGGTTAGATCTTCTACTTGCCTTTTTAGGACCAAGTTCTCTTCCTCAAGCTTTGCAACTTGAGTTGAGTCTCTATCCTTAATTTGGCAAGTTGAAGTCTTCGAGTTGACTTGCTCCTTAAGTACTTGGACTTCCTTAAGTAGCGAGTCGACTCGATTCTCGGACTTAGTTAACTTCCTACCTAGGCATGCAATTATATTGTATAACTTATCTTCTGAGGGAGAAGTTACCTCGTCTAGTCCTTCGGAAATCGATGAGGATCCGTGGCTTCTTTCATACTCGGAATCTGACTCGTACTCGGAACTTGACTCGGCTCCGGAGCTCGATTCGGCCATAAATGCCATGAAGCTTCTCTTCGTCTCTTCTACGTCTAACTCTTCTGATGATGACTCATCCCAAGTTGCCTTAAGCGCTTTCTTCTTCTTTTTCTTTTTCGGTTTTTCTTCCTTTTATAGGTTTGCACACTCTGACTTGTAGTGTCCCTTTCCGTTGCATTCGTAGCACGTCACTTTCGATTGAGGTCTTAACTTGTTGTTGACGACCTTTTTAGCATCTTTCTTCGTAAATCTTTTCCTCTGGTTGAACATCTTCTGGACCATATTTACGATCTCCTCTTCTCCGTTTGTTTCCAACTCCGACTCATCTTCAGACTCACTCTTCACCTTTCTTTCCTTTTTAGTCGAACCTGACACCAAAGTTATACCATTCTCGGTTTGACCCGAGTTAGCTTGTTCGTGTAGTTCAAGTTCACAAAAGAGTTCGTCTAGTCTAATTGTGGAAAGGTCCCTGGAAACCTTATAGGCATTGACAATAGATGTCCATAAGGAGTTTCTCGGGAATGCCTTAAGTGTATACCTAATTACGTCCCTATTTTCTATTTGATGTCCTATTAAGTGTAATCCATTTAATATATCTTTAATTCTAGTATAAAGTTGACTAGCATTTTCATTTTTATTCATTTTACAATTAAATAGTTTATTTAGTAACATGTCCCATTTAGCTATCCTAGTGGCATTTGTACCCCCATGTAGTTTAATTAATTTTTCCCATAATTCCTTAGAGTTTTCGAATTGACCTACCCTATTGAGCTCTTCTTTGATAAGTCCGCATTGCAAGGTGTTAGGTGCCTTGTAATCGACTTGAGCTCTTTTTCTAATGTCCGCGGTCTATTTCTCCGGTTCTAACAACTCATCCGAGTCATTCACCAGAGCTATGAACCCTTTCCTAATTGAGAACCAAACCTCTAGGTCGGTCTTCAAGTAGCATTTCATTCGTCTTTTTCAGTAGGAAAAGTCCTCTCCGTTGAAGAAAGAGCGGCGAATGATGTTGTATTCTTCTAAATGAGACATTTCTATATTATTAATAGATTTTTATTTAAATTAACTAAAATTAAGAATTATTCCTAATTACAACAATTAAGAATTATTTAAATTGCAAATGTTAATTAAATTTACTCTAAGAAAAGATTATTCTAAATAAAATTAAACTAATTGTAGCAATTAACAAAAACTCTAATGCAAAAAAATATATTGGGAATTTTCTAAATGCAAAAAAAAATATTTTGATAATTTTTAAATGCTGAAAAATATTATGGAAATTTTTTAAAGGCATAAAAAATACTATAGTAATTTTTTAAATGTAGAAAAAATACAATGGTAATTTTTTAAATACATAAAAAATACTATGGTAATATTTTAAATGTAGACAAAATACTATGGTAATTTTTAAATGCAGAAAAATGTATTAACAATTTTTTAAATACAGAAAAATGTATTAACAATTTTTTAATTGTAGAAAAATGTATTAACAATTTTTTAAATGTAGAAAAATGTATTAACAATTTTTTAAATGCAGAAAAATATATTAACAATTTTTTAAATATAGAAAAATATATTAACAATTTTTTAAATGTAGAAAAAATTATTAATAATTTCTTAAATGCAGGAAAATTATTCTAGCAATTATTTAATGCAGAAAAAATATTTTAGCAATTATTTAATGCAAAAAAAAATATTCTAGCAATTATTTAATAAAGGAAAAATATTCTAGCAATTATTTAATACAGGAAAAATATTCTAGCAATTATTTAATGCAGGAAAAATTATTCTAAATTATTCTAAAGCAAGAAAAAATATTCTAAAGTATTCTAAAGCTAGGAAAAATAATCTAAAGCTCACGATTGTGGTTGCATCAACTCAGAGCGCCCCTGCTCTGATACCAATTATAGGATCGTGTTTCTCAGAGAGAGGGGGGTGATTCTTGCAGGTTAAAAAAAATATTTTAAAACTATTAGAACATTTTGAAAACTATTGTGAGTATGCAGCGGAAAATAATAAAAATTTATTTTACTTGGTTGACAACCCTAACTGGGTTGCTAGTCCAAGGCATATAGCTCTTCCGAGAGCTACCTCGATGGACAATCACTAAATGCCCTCCGACTCAAGAACTCTCGACTTGGAGGGTTTCCCTTTTTATAAATATATCGGGGAAAAAAGAGACAATAATAATATTTAAAATGAAATATTTAATTTGTTTTAAAAAAATGTAACTCAATTATTAATAATTATTAGAAAATTTTTATAATAATTTTATTTGTTTTTGAGATAAGTATTTATCTTATCCCAAAGATAAGAATTTATTGGAATTAATCAACTCAAGGTTTAATTATGAAACCTAAACTTTTAATCGGTTCATCTTTCCCCATCCGCCGCCACCATCATCCCATGCCCTACCTTTCCATCCTTTCCACTATCACTCTTCTTCTCCCGATTCTGATCGTGTGCTACATTCTGTCGCCTTCTCCTCATTGTGCCGCACGCACGTGATGCACACAAACGCGACCTCAAATCTCACGATGGAGACCGTCGAGTACTCGAAGTGTGCGCTCGTGCTCAACGCCTACAAGTTCACGGATGTCGTCAAGTAATAAAGAATATTGATCCCACAGGGACTGAGATTTCGAGTATCGGTTTGTCCAGTGGATGTGTTGTTGTTCGGATTGATAATCTTAGGGTTCACGAATGAGAGGTCGTCGGTGGTCCAAACTCAGTACGGTGTCACACGGAAGAAGAGAAGGGTTGCTACGAGGATTTAGATGGATTCTAAGACTTCAATTTCGTTTGTGTGTTGCAGAACATGCTATCAATTGAATGTATCCAGATTTTCTAGCAAGGGTTTTGTGGAAAGGGCATCATACACTATGGTACGAAGATGCTGAATCGATCCCTGTGATGAGCCAGAAATGAGACACATTACCGACTCTATCACATCCTTTTATCCACAATTGCAGGCGATGAGGCCAACCTCTAAGTTCCTCCTAATATCCCCTAAATCTTAGATACGAGGACTATCACCCCACGTATCGTCTACACACAGAAGATAGAAAACCAAAATGCAAAGCTATAGATCTAAACAATCATTCAACTGCAAATACGATTTCAAGAACAGAAACATATTTGAAATAGCAATATTCTACTCAACACAAACTACTCCCTAATCCTAGAATCGAAGAATCTACTCCATGAATACAAGAAGAGAATCACAAAACATTATGGAATTCATGAATATAATGATAAACGTGTAAGAAATATGAATTATAATGTAAATGCAGCTCTTCCCTCTGGCATTGGGGTGCAGATCTTGATTCTCGAGTGGCTCTCTTCCTCTCCGATGTGAGTTCCCGAAGCTTTTTAGGGCTTCGGGGTGCCGTCCCAATCATCGTGCCTCCCTCCTCGAGTTTGGGCGTAGCTTTCCTTATATAGACACTTTGCAAAATCTAGAAAAAACCCTGATCGCGTCAAGTTGTCCGGCTGCCACACGGCCATGTGAAAACACACGGGCAGGCTGTGTGTAAGGTTGTGGTGGCCATTTTTGACCCCTAGACATGGCCGTGTGTAGCCATATGCCCAGGTCGTGTCCCACTCTGTGTCCACCTGCCAAATGCCTCCTTTTTGCTCTGAAAGCACCTGTTTTCCCCATGGATTGCTATTCTACACACAAAAGTACAAAGAGCAGTTCTTCAAACCAGAAAATAAGAAATGCATGCAAAATAAAGTAGAATATGCATGAAACAAATATAAAACTAAACGAGATGTGAGCGAAAACTACTCCTAAAACCCTATATGTTTTGCTCACATCAATTCCCCCATACTTAAATCTTTGCTTGTCCTCAAGCAAACCTCAATGCCATGAAATTTTAAAAAGGTATTGTTTCATACTTAGCATGTTAACTAGATTTATCAAGTGGTATTTTCAATCAAAACAAAATAGATATGTTCTAGAAATTCACTAAGTTAGCTCCTCGTGCTCGTGCTAAGCGAATCTTCTTAAGGGACACTCATTCCATGGTGAGTTAAGTTGTCATCCTATAGCTTTCCTAAGGTCTCCGACTCTTAGGCACTTAACTACCCAAAGTGAGAGTCGTTCCCTAGATCTAGCACAAAGTCTTAAAGGCGTGCTCGGTATTGAGAGAAATTGATAGGTGTTTCCCCAGTAACCTAACTCGGTCTCAAAGGGGCACTTAACTATTTCCACCCACGACAACTATTTTTTATCCCTCATAATCTTTTTTCCTTCTTTCCTCTCTTTTTAATTTCTTTTTCTCTATCCGCTTTTTTTTTGTTCTATTTTTTGGCTCACTGGGATTTTGATTTTTCCGAATGGGCTTACACAATCCGAGCATCTCCAGTAACTAAAATGCTAAACCTAGGGTCACCTGTGGATTCCAACATACTAGACTACTGAGATGAATCATAACTAGGCATGTACTAGATTCTCCCTTTTAGAAAGTTCATCATGTGTATGTGTAAAATAAAGGCCAACCCGTGTAAGACTAGAACATTCATTAGAGCAAATAAAATACCACGAGGTAAATAAAGTTAAGCTACCCATGGAAACAACTCATAAAAGAAAACTCTAAAAATACTACTGAGGTAGCTTAAAGATAGCAAAAATTAAGTACTGACGAAACTAAAAACCCTATGTATGAACAAATGAATGCTAACTAAAACAAATGCAAATGACAGGAAAGAAACTACTGCTAGAAACAAAATAAATCAAAATTCAGGGCCCCCCTAGACTTAAGTGAAGCATATCTCTAGTATGGTGGACGAGATAGAAAGTCCGATAGCCTCGGCATCTCGGGGTCCTAGGAGAACCTACTGTTGAGCCGCTGATGCCACATGTACATATGGTCGATTTGAGAGCTGGTAGATGCAGTGGTTGCTCGGTGTTCCTCCTCCCTAGTCCACTGCGCCTGCTGGGCATGCATGTGCTTCCGCATCTTCTGTTGGTAGGTGGCTTCCTCCTGGCGACGGGCAGCCTCCTCCTAGAAGTAGACACAAACCTCGTCATAGAACTCCTCGGCTCGCTGGAAGTGCTCCTGGAAGCCCTGAATCTCCACCTATGTGTAGGTGCTCTGCTCCTCCCATTGCTACCTCTACGTCTGCTTCTCGGCATATATGTTGTCGAGGTGCGATCGGAACTCCAAAAAATCATAGGCAGATGTATCTGCATCCTGCTCAAAAGTAAAAAAAGGTGGAGGTGCAAGTGCAGGCTCATGTCGACGTGGACTAGGTGGGCTCCTATACATGCGTGAACTGGAGGGAGAGTGATGTAAAGGCGGAGAGATGGGTGCCGATGTGGATGGTCCCTCATATGGCAGGGACTCCGCTATCAGGTCTAAGCGCAGTTGGCGAGTGTGGTGATGGTGGTACGATCAGGGTCAAGGAGCCTAAGGGTCATTAGGGTTTTTCTTACAAAGCATTGGGAGTGTCCCTCTCTTACAATCATCTTCATAGCCATACTCACTTCCAGGTTGATCATAGGGCTCCCCTCTATGCTATCTAGTGCAATGTAGTCGTACCCCATCCTATGGCAAATGTGGGTAAGTAGGCCCCCCCCTAATGATCTCTCCTCTCGCTGCTTTGCCCATTTTCACTAGGTGTCTAATGAAATGGGATCCTACATCAATGCTACTCCTTTCTTATAGCATGCCCCACAAGCAAAGCAGCTCACTAGCTTGCACTACACCGTCACTCTCCCCATGACCAAAAATAGTACTTGCCATGATTCGGTGTAGGTATCGAAAAATGGGGTTTTGGAGGCGTAACGCTTTGGCCCTAGAAGGGTCGTAAGAATACTCTCCTGTCAGTTCGGTCCAAAAGATCTGAGTGTTAAACCCGATAGGGGTTCTTTTCTCTCCCCCACTAGGCAAGTCGAAGCATGTGTTCCATTAGTGTAGTGTCCATTCATGCTCAACGTTAAATATTCTAAAGGTAATCCTACCCTCTTCACTCTCTCTTCCCGTTAAGATTTCCACTTCCAAGGAACTCAAAAATTCTAAAACTATCCTAGGGTATGTTGGGTGTCTTATTCCCATTATCTCTTCCCACCCCATTTTTGCAAATAGGACTTGAATATCACCAAACAGACCTAGGGATTCTAAGAGATCTTCATCAAGATACCTAGTAGTGGTGATTTTTCTAGTAGAAAGTATATCAAATCTTTCCCTATCCTCATTATTGCGAAAGAGAAGCGTTGGTAAGGCGTTACCTTGCTCCGGAGCTTGAGGGGCATCCATTCTCCTTGCTCTTCACTCCGAGGTAGTAGATCGGGGCGCTACTTTCCTTGTCCTCCTCATCCTTGCTTCTTTTGGCTTTCTTGAAGGTTGGAAAAGCTTCTAGGTGGTGGGAAAGAAGGATTCACACGGCTAGGGCAAGAGAAATCAAAACACACGGTGCATTTGGGGTGAAAATGCACGGCATGCCCTACTTAACCTTGTGCAACACGGCCGTGTGAAAACACATGGCCAGGCTATATACGCCTCGGGTTAGATAGGCACGGTCGTGTGAAAACACACGGTCAGGCTGTGTGCCCCTCATTTTTCTCCTTTCGTGCACAAAGGTCCAAATTCTCTCACGCTCTTTGCCGTGTAAGCTAAAATTGATTTTTATTTCTACCTAGCAAATTCTTTCTGGTCCTAATGCTAAACGAAATGGAAATCAAAGCTCAAACTAACCAAATGAATGCAATACAATAAAAAGGAAACCTAAAAACAAAACTTGGGTTGCCTCCCAAGAAGCGCTTTGTTTAAGGTCTTTTAGCTCGACCCTGAAGGGGGGAAACTTCGCTTCCCTCTTCAACTCGGTCGCTTGTTCATGGCGATCCCCTCTTCGTCCCCAGATTAAAAAAAATTAATCCTTGACAAATAAGGATTACCCAAGCTACCGTTTCATCGTCGTTCTATTCGATTAGAGTGGTCACTTAAACAAACTTGTTGTTCAAACAACCTACCTCTATTCTTCGAATAGCCGCGGAATAGACGATGTACGGATCACCGGTTTTTGTGTTTATCATCGGGGTCCAACTAAATTAGTCATATATAATTGAAAACAATTATAGACATAATACAAAAGAACACTAATAAAAATAAACAAGCTTATACCTCTTGTTATACCTCTTGATCTTCTATTGTATGTCCTTCCTCATTTTGGACGTCGTGTGGACGACGATCTTCCAAAAGTCGAAGCCTCCTAGATCACCAATCTTCCTTTCCTTGTTCACTCCGAACAAAGGAAGATCATAAAATGAAACTCTTCTCCTATCTAGGACCGGCCACCAAGTCAAGAGACTTGATGTAGCCGTCGACCAAGGAATAGATGAAGAAGATGGAGTGGGCGCCGACCAAGAGCTCCAAGGGAAGAACCCTAACCCAAGTCACCGCTGGCCAAGGATGGAGAAAAGAAGAGGATGAGCGCCGGCCAAGGTAGAGAAGAGGAAGATGGGCGTCGGCAACAACCCTAGAAAGTCTTGCCTGTTGGTGCAATCGGCCCAGGTCACGATTGACCAGGACTCGAGCTTGGCTCGAGTGATGTTTTGATGTTTCAACAAAAACATATGACAATGTAATTGTCATGGGAAAGTCCAAGTCTTGAGTACTTGGCACAAGGAAAGTCCAACATAGGTTGGCAAGGGAAAGTCCAAGCTTGAGTCTTGGCATTTAAAGTCCAAGGGGTTTGGTATTGGCGGCATAAAGTCCAAGCGGGAGTCTTGGCGGCGTAAGTCCAATGTGCCTTGGCGGTGTAAACACCGTTAGCATGACATAACCGATGGAAGCACCTGAAGGCTAGCGCGATGGATGAACAAGTCATGGATGACTTGGAGGGATCCGTGAGGAGTAAGGCTGATGGAGGTGGCTAGAAGGCTTAGGTCTAGACTAAGGGTGGTCTAGCAAGTATGGGGGCACCATACTTGAGCTAAAACCTCATATTTGAGGTGTGCTAGTCGACTGGTGCCATGTGGCAGTCGACTGGCGTAGTCAACTAGGGTTTGACTGTGGGAATTGCCCTAGCAGTCGACTGCCATTGATGGGCAGTCGACTGATTGGATGAGCAGTCGACTCAACTTGTGATCAGTCGACTAATGCTCGAATTTTGGGGCACAGAATGGAGTCTCACTCGACCGCTGGGACGAGCAGTCGAGTGATGGCTCATCAGTGAACTGATGCTCATGATCAGTCGACTGATGTCCTAGCCGTTGGATTTTTCCAGTGTGGATTACACCGTTGTCTCACAACAACAGTGTGGTCAGTCGACTGATGGTCCCGAGCAGTCGACTGATCGACTTTTTCTAGCACGGGTTGAAGCTATATAAGAAGCTCGTGATGGAGGAAAAGATAGCGATTTTCTTGGGCGAAATTGAAGGGGAAAGTTGGTGCTTTCCAGTCCTTCAAAGCTAGTTCAAGGCAATCAAAGGTCAAGCAATCAAAAGCTCTTGTAAAGTGTTTTTCTTTACTTGCATTTCATATAAATTATTGTAATTTCTTGTTTTAGTTTCTTACTGTTGTTAGATTACTTGTAAGGGGTTTCTCCGCCTCCGAATTGTGTCGAGAAGGAGTGTTTATTATAGTGGTGTGTGATTGGCATCGCTAGGGTTCGTACGAACCCGATCCGTGGACTAGGAACCGTTCGGTTCCGAACCACGTTAAACGATTGTGTTTGCATGTTGTTAATTGTTTCATTATTGCTTTCATTACTATTCCACTGTGTACTAACAAAATTGTAGAGACGAACACGCGATAGAATTCCACCTACGAACGAACTCTACGCTATTCACCCCCCCCCTCTAGCGGCTTCAAATATCCTACAATTGGTATCAGAGCCAGGGGCTCTTCTACGGATTAACCGTCGGGAGCTAAAAGGCTAGAGGGAAGATGGAATTCCAAAACAAGCTCGGATGGGACATCAACACTCCACCGCCATATGATCAAGAAGACTTTTCGGCGTGGAGAACAAGAATGGAGACATTCTTTATGATGGATATAGAGGATTAGTTCATCCTCGTAGAAGGCTTTGAACCCCCTCGGGATAGGAAGGGACAAGTCCTCAAGTTGAAGAAATGGACCCAAGAGCAACGGCAAAAATTCAAAACCGAAGCTAAGGTAACAAAACTTTTAGAAGATTTGATACCTAATGATGTTTTGTCTAGGCTAGGTGAATATCTTGATGCCAAGGAGCTATGGGACAAATTAGCCAAGTTCAATGAGAATCCCTTCTTGGCACAAGTAGAAGAAGACAAGGAAGAGGATGAAGAGAGTTCATCTTCCTCACGAGCAAGTGAGGAATCGGAAGTTGAAGAGGAGTCAACTTCCGGATCGGTGGAAGAAGAAGAAGTAGAAGACACCTCCACCTCTAGGATTGAGGGGGAGGAAAGAATATCCACTCCGAAGCAACAAGAGAAAGCTTTGACATCTAGTCAAGATGAAGAAGCTCCAATTCCGGTCTCAATTAACCTAGGTAACTCAAACACTCTAATTTCAAATAAAATCCATATATTGTGTTTTGAGTGTAGGGAGTATGGGCACTACAAGAGCAAGTGCCCAAAGAAGGTTAAGAAGACTCCACCGGCGCCTAAAAGTCAACAAAAGTCAAAGGATGCCGGTTCCCCATCACCTAAAGACAAGGAGCACATCATTTGCTTGGATGTACAGCAGGGGCATTACCGAAATCAATGTCCTAGGGGGAGCAAAAAGACTCAAAATGGAGCTTCACAAGTAGGGGGAGCCTCTAAGGCAAACCCTAAGGTATATTTTCATAATGCTCATTCTTTAAATTCTAAGCAAAAGCATGCTAGAATTAATTCAAATAACTTTGCTATTACTCATGAATCAAAGCATGCTAGGAATGATAACTCTAGATCTATTTCAAAGAAGGAGAAATTTGGGACTAATGTCCCTAGAAATGTCATTCCTAAGAAAACAATTAAGAAAATCGAAAACCATTTAGGTATCAATCCCAATAAGGGTAGATATATGTTTAAGGTGAATGGTAATGCCCAAAAACCTAATCAAAAATCATTTGGGCAATTAGAATTAGAGAACCAAGCCTTAAGGTCAAGGCTTGAAAAACTAGAAAAGACCCTAAATAAGATACAAAATCAATTTCAAGGGTCTAATGGTCAAAGTCAAGGGTCAAAATCTCAAAGTCAACATCTAGGACCCAAAAGACAAAAGTCAACCAAGGGCAATCAAGGTTTGGGTCACAAACCTAAGCCTAAGGTGGCTTACCATAGTGTTCCATTTGATTATGGAACACAAACTAGGTCTAGTAAGACCAAGGTTGCAAGGGGAGTTACCTCTAGAGTCAACCTAGGTAAGACCGCCATGACCAAGGCTAATAAGCCTAGGAGGGTCATTAGGAAGGTATCTAGGGAGGTTATCCCTAAGGAATACCTAATTAATTCAATGAGCTCAAATAGATTTTGGGTTCCAAAGAGCGTGATTGATTCACGTTAAATGGGTTAGAATGTGCCAACCATGATTGGATGGGTAGTTAACTCAACCATGGTAAAGGTGGCACTTTAGGTTATTTTAAAGGTTATGGTTACCTTGGAAATACATTCGAGCTTTAATCCTAAAAGATTTTAGGATATGCCAATATATTTTTAAAATCATGAAAATCAATAAAATTGGCACAATCTAGATTTAAAGGTCATAGTGTGTCACTTTGATCTTTGGCACACTGTAGGAATCAATGTATCAAGAGAAGTGTGTTTAAGGTATAGAAGTTACATCAAGAGTGATACTCAAGTGTCACACACCTTGATGTCTTGTACTTACCATGCTTCATGTGTTTCACCATGTGTTTGCATGGAAGGAATGTCTAGGGTGGATTGCATCTCACAAAACAAGTCTTTTACCTTGGTTGTGTATTTCAACACTTAGAAAGGGTGAGATGTTAGGATTTTGAAACTATTGAATGTTAATGTTTGCTAAAATGAAATAAAATATCAAAATACATTAACGAATACATGAATATAAGCATAACATCAATATGTTCGATATACAAGATTAAACATGAGAAAATGGAATAAGTTAGATAAAGAAATCAAGATTTTCTAAATTTTAGAACTGGAAAGATCGATACGCTTATCGATCGATCGATCACCTGAGCATGATATCGTGAGTCAAGCGAATGAGTCCGCTTCGAACTTGATTGTTTGCACATCCATCATTCGACTGATGGGATACATCAGTCGACTAATGGTACTGTTCACCGAGGGAGGTCATCGATCGAGTGCTCATTGGCATCAGTGGTGATTGTACGATCGACCGATGAGCAACATCACGACCGATGCTATCAGCATGACACGGAAGACTCGATCGATTCTTTGAGCCGAAGCGATCCGGCTCGGTAAACCCACCTATAAACCGCGATCAGTCGACTGATGCTACACATCAGTTGACTGGCGTCGTGATTTTATAACTCCGAACCGCTAGGGTTCGGTGTCTTCACCCGTCTACTTCCCGTTTTCCTTCTCCTCTCCGTTCGCCACTCCTTTCTCCGACGAGATTTTCTGACCGCTCCGGCCACCTAGGTCCTAGGTTTGATAGCCTAACTCTTCCTCTTGCGTTTTCACTCATCTCACAACCCTAGTTCACTCTTTTTCAGTGGTTGTTTCTTCTTTTCCAATTAGGGTTCCGACGTCCAGTCCTCCGGCGAACTTTCCGGTGGCCCCTTCAACAATATCTGAATATTCCCTCATCACCCCTTTAAATGGCACCGAAGTAAAATTTTCTTACTCAAAAACCCTAATTTTTCCTTTTCATTGTAATCTATTATAATCTAATCGTGTATTGGTGCCCTTGCATTTCATATTGTTGCATTACATTCATATAGGAGATCCCATAGAAATGATCCACCCGAGGGTGAATCACGATTGTACCAACCTATGTTGGTTAGGTATATCGAT
The DNA here is from genome assembly GCA_025175895.1 of Wurfbainia villosa. Classification (NCBI taxonomy): domain Eukaryota; kingdom Viridiplantae; phylum Streptophyta; class Magnoliopsida; order Zingiberales; family Zingiberaceae; genus Wurfbainia; species Wurfbainia villosa. The sequence continues at coordinate 24,626,945 of CM046000.1, read as the reverse complement.
AGGGACTTCTTTGCACGTTACTGTAGTGATGTCATGGACATATTTGCATATTATCATCTCATGAAAATTGTCTTATGCACACATGCCATTAATGATGATCTCCTTAAGGAGTTTTATCAGAACCTAAAGAAGGTAGACGATGGTCCTACCTACACTACTCGCGTTGCAAAACGCGATTTAGAGTTCACTCCTGCGATATTGCAGGAGTTTCTTGAGTGTAAGCCATCGGATGACACCTTCATTTTCTACCCTACCTTTGATGCCCCGTTACCCGAGCCTTTTGACCATATTTCTTTGGACTCCATGCATGAGCATGTTTTTGGTCATCCTTGTCCACCAGCCCAGAATTTATTTCCTATTACTGAGTTATCTGCACCTGACAATGTACTCTACAAGGTCATTGTTGGGTGTTTTCTTCCGATCGTCACTCGGGATCTGGCCAAGATTCGCCCTCCCCATCTCTTTCTACTGTATGCCATGCGTAATAGGTTAGACATAAACATTGCATTAAACATGTTTCATTATATTGTGCATTTCATTTCCCCTGTACAAGGGAAAGTGCATATGCCTTATGGGCACATTATCACAGCATGGTTAGAGTCAGTAGGCATCAACATTCACAGGGGATCACTGAGGTCGCTATCTGAGGTGTACGACTGCATATCAGTTCGTAACTTCTTGTTAGCGAAGCTGCGGATGGGGCATGGGCAGATGGAGTTGGCACCTCGGCCACCGCCCAGGGCACGTGGAGAGCCACCTTTGGTACCTAGAGAGGCGGCAGAGGACTATGAGGATGCAAACGCCGCTGATGAGGAGGATCAGATGCCAGTAGATGCATCAGCGGCGGGTCCATCAGATCGTCTTGGCCACCGGAGTCCGATTCGGGACTATCAGCAGACAGTCGACTCTAGGCTGTCAGAGCTCTTAGTAGGGCAAGCCTCCATGGGCGCACGTCTTGGTCGGATGGAGGAGAGATACATGCAGATTGCAGAGTCCCAGAGCCGCATCGAGCAGCGTCAGCTCGATATGTATGAGATGATGCGGGCCTGGACTTTGAGCCAACAGCCTCCTCCACCTCCACCTCCTGCAGACGACTAGATCTAGAAGATGTTAGGATTTTCTTTTGTTTCTCAGTTTTTGTAATGAGATTGAGCATATCAAATCTCTAGTTTTGAATGTAAAAAAAAACTAAAATCTTTTAAATTGAATGAAATTTCTGTTTGTGAAAATCATGTGTGTTTGAGTGTGTATTTGTATTAATGTATTAGTTTATGAAAATTGCTATATCATGACATGAAATTTCATCTTATCATATAGCATGTCATGCCATTGGTTATGATTATTTTAAATGTCATGTGTTTTTAGATTTTATCATATGTCATGACATCATGATCATTGGTCATGCTTAATTATTGCTATCTTTATGTCATGATCATTTCATGCATTAAATTGATTAAAATTGAACTAAGGACAATGGCATGATTTGAAGTCTCATTTATAAGGGAATCAAGTAGGGTTGCCTAGGAAATGTGTGAAACCCTAGATTAAATGAACCAAAATCCACATCTCACATCCAATTGACATGTATGTGTATTTATACACCCTAGATACATGTGAGATGCTAGGATATGAGTTAAATTCAAGGTGCATAGTTTTTGCATCTAGTTGAACCCAAACTCATCTTAACTCAACATGTGGATCATTAGGAAAGCTTGGGTACAAGTCATGTACATAGAGCCCAAGAAATATGATCCAAAATAGGGTTTTGAAAACATTTTAAAATCATTTTGAAAAACCTTGGTGAAGTCTATCTTTTGATAGCAATCACCATTGATGAGATTGATACAAAGTGAGCTTAAACTTTAAAGTTTTTAGTTACTTTTGGTTTTTGTATCAATTTTGCTATTTTATAGGTAAAATATTTTTCACTGATTGTATGCGTGATAAGTAATATACGTACCAAATTTCGTGATTTTTCGATATACGTATAATTATTTATGATTTTCTGAAATTCATTTCTGATAACTGAAAATCGAGATTTTGGTTATCGATCACCTCGGATGGCGATAATCGATTATGGTGTCGACGTGATATACGAATCACTCGATGATTATCCGATTCGGGAAAACAAGTTTGTTTAACCCGATTTCAACTGCGATTAAGGTCTCTAACCACTCCTAACCCTAGGATATGCTTTGGGAAGCATGATGAAGGGTGAAAATCCATTGGATATGGATTAGGAGAGGTGTTTAGGGTTTGTATCAATTTTAAGGTGTTGGAAAGTTCAATGTTGAATTTCTAACCTTAATTTTGATGGCTTAGAGTTCCTATTGGCTTAGGGACTTCCCAAGGACATTGTTGGTGCAATGGTCAAGGGGGAGCAAGCCTTTAGGGGGAGGTATCCATCTTGGGATGATGGATGTGTTTTTCTCCTTGAAGAGGATAAGTTATTGGGAGAGTATCATCAATTGGGAAAATTGATGGGCTCTTGATACCCAATTTAGAAATTGGGAGAGTGAATAGGATTGCCTCTCTTGAGTGATATGGGACTTATCACTAGGAAGATGATAGGCATCCTAGGTATTTTTCAACCAAGGGGGAGATTGTAAGATCTCATTGGGATGTGAGACTTTGACCTCCTTGGAGATATAACCTTTTTGATGTATGTCAAAAAGGGGGAGAATGTTTGGGAAATTATTTGGGATTACCAATTTGGAATAATTGGTAAGAGACTTGAGTTAGTGGTCTAACTCAAATGGTTTGTTTTGGTTTTTGTCAAACATCAAAAAGGGGGAGATTGTTGGTGCAATCGGCCCAGGTCACGATTGACCAGGACTCGAGCTTCGCTCGAGTGATGTTTTGATGTTTCGACAAAAACATATGACAATGTAATTGTCATGGGAAAGTCCAAGCCTTGAGTACTTGGCACAAGGAAAGTCCAAGCATGGGTCTTGGCATGGAAAGTCCAACATAGGTTGGCAAGGGAAAGTCCAAGCTTGAGTCTTGGCATTTGAAGTCCAAGGGGTTTGGTATTGGCGGCGTAAAGTCCAAGCGGAAGTCTTGGCGGCGTAAGTCCAATGTGCCTTGGCGGTGTAGACACCGTTAGCATGACATAGCCGATGGAAGCACCTGAAGGCTAGCGCGATGGATGAACAAGTCATGGATGACTTAGAGGGATCCGAGAGGCATAAGGCTGATGGAGGTGGCTAGATGGCTTAGGTCTAGACTAAGGGTGGTCTAGCAAGTATGGGGGCACCATACTTGAGCTAAAACCTCATATTTGAGGTATGCCAGTCGACTGGTGTCGTGTGGCAGTCGACTGGCGTAGTCAATTAGGGTTTGACTGCGGGAATTGCTCTAGCAGTCGACTGCCATTGATGGGCAGTAGACTGATTGGACGAGCAGTCGACTAATCTTGTGATTAGTCGACTGATGCTCGGATTTTGGGGCACAGAATGGAGTCTCACTCGACCTCTGGGACGAGCAGTCGAGTGATGGCTCATCAGTCGACTGATGCTCATGATCAGTCGACTGATGTCCTAGCCGTTAGATTTTTCCAGCGTGGATTACACCGTTGTCTCACAGCAACAGTGTGATCTGTCGACTGATGGTCCCGAGCAATCGATTGATCGACTTTTTCCAGCACAAGTTGAAGCTATATAAGGAGCTCGTGATGGAGGAAAAGATAGCGATTTTCTTGGGCGAAATTGAAGGGGAAAGTTGGTGCTTTCCAGTCCTTCAAAGCTAGTTCAAGGCAATCAAAGGTCAAGCAATCAAAAGCTCTTATAAAGTGTTTTTATTTACTTGTATTTCATATAAATTGTTGTAATTGCTTGTTTTAGTTTCTTACTATTGTAAGATTACTTGTAAGGGGTTTCTCCGCCTCCGACTTGTGTCGAGAAAGAGTGTTTATTATAGTGGTGTGTGATTGGCATCGCTAGGGTTCGTACGAACCCGATCCGTGGACTAGGAACTGTTCGGTTCCGAACCACGTTAAACGATTGTGTTTGCGTGTTGTTAATTGTTTCGTTATTTCTTTCATTACTATTCCGCTGCGTACTAACAAAATTGTAGAGACAAACACGCGATCGAATTCCATCTACGAACGAACTCTACGCTATTCACCCCCCCCCTCTAGCGGCTTCAAATATCCTACATTGCCACGCAAGACTTCTCCAAACCCTAGCCACCCAAAGCCAAAACCCTAATCTCCCTTGTGTATTCTTGCCGCCCACCCCTTAAGCCATATTTATAGAGTTAGGCTTAAGCCTCCTTTAATCTCAACCGTGGGATCTAGAGATTTAATCTCCACCGTCAGATCTAGAGTTTCATATTCCATCATTGGATCTAGGCTCCATGAGGGTTTTAATAGGCTACAATAGAGACCATAAGGAGGAGTTGGATCTTGGCCATCCAATGGATCAAGCCCACATAAAGACCGATCCATTAATGATAATCCATTCCACTAGAGGATTATCATTGATCTACCTCACCAACCCCCATAAGTTAATATGGGCTCCATATATTATTTGTACATATATCTCCCCGTGTTTAAGATCTCGAATGTCCGTTGATTAATTAATTAATTAATCAACATCTAACTCCATGAGTAGTACCACTCAACCATATCATCATGCCGGACCAAGTCCACCTGCAGCGTTTACATGATGAACCTTATGAGCTCCTCAAGGGGACATCATCATCCTAATATATAGGACATGATTTCCTACTATAATCAACAACATATCAAATAAATAATATCATTTCTCAACTTACCGAGCCTATCTATTTACTCTATAAATCTCGCCCATTGGTAAATCAAAGAAATGAATACTAAGTATATGTGCCCGTTATTATATCGGGATTAAGAACATGTACAACATAATATCTGAGGTCCGATTCAATTATGTAGTCAGCAATAAATCGAATCACCTCTAAGTCGGTCCTGCTCAATACACACAGAGTATACAAGTGTAATTCAATGGTCAAGACAAACCAATACCAAATCACACTACAACCATTCCAATGGTTTGTCCATAACCATCTAGGTTGTGAGCCTTTACTTATACTTTACAAGGAACTGATAACATGATCTCCCGTGTGACACTACACACCATGTTATCTACAATGTAATGTATTAGACAATATGCATAACCATAAATATGCAAACAATGATCATATGATTGTTATTTCAAAAATAAAGATGTTCATACAAAAGATAGACTTTTCAGTATACATCCCAACAATCTCCCACTTATACTAAAAGACTATGTTGTCTTCATACTGCCATACATCTAATTCCCATTCCCTCCACATGCCTATCAAAAGCTCTTGCTGGAAGGGCCTTAGTGAAAGGATCTGCCAGGTTATCCTCTGATGCAATCTTAGCCACAACAACTTCTCTTCGCTTTACGATTTCTCGTATCCGGTGGTACTTATGCTCTATGTGTTTACTTGCCTTATGGGCTTGTGGTTCCTTTGAGTTTGTAACTGCACCACTATTATCACAATAAATTGTGATAGTTCTGGGCAAACCAGGAATGACATCTAAGTACATCAAGAAGTTCCTGAGCCACACAGCTTCTTTGGCCGCCTTAGAGACTGCAACATACTCAGCTTCCATGGTAGAGTCCGCCACGCATTTCTGCTTGACACTCCTCTATACAATGGCTCCACCTCCCAAAGTAAACACAAAACCTGAGGTAGACTTACTGTTATCCCTATCTGATTGAAAGTCAGAATCTGTGTAACCCACAGGGAGTAATTGGTCTGCCTGGTAAACTAGCATATAATCCCTAGTCCTTCTCAGGTACTTCAATATATGCTTTACCGTAGTCCAATGTCTCTATCCTGGATTACTTTGATATCTGCTGACCATGCCCACGGCAAAGTAGATATCCGATCTCGTACATAGCATGGCATACATGAGGCTTCCTACTGCCGAAGCATAAGGAACCGCCTTCATCTCCTCTATCTCCTTAGATGTTCTAGGACACATCTCCTTAGATAAAGGAACTCCATGCCTGAAAGGTAGAAAACCTTTCTTGGAGTTCTGCATGCTAAAACAATCCATTATGGTGTCTATGTATGAAGCTTGAGATAAGCACAACATCCTTTTCCTGTGATCCCTTATAACCTTGATCCCAAGGATGTGTCCCACTTCTCCCAAGTCCTTCATATCAAACTGTTCGGACAACCATACCCTTACGTCCGATAACACCTTGACATTGTTGCCAATTAACAAAATATCATCTATGTATACTACAAGAAATACCACTATGTTTCTATCACATCTCTTTTGTACACAAGACTCATCCGGACTTTGAATAAATCCATAAGACTGGATTACCTCATCAAAGCGGATGTTCCAAGACCTCGAAGCTTGCTTCAATCCATAAATGGACCGATTAAGTTTGCACACAAGATGCTCTTTGCCCTTTGCAATGAATCCCTCTAGTTGCTTCATATAGATGTTCTCCTCAAGACTTCCATTAAAGAAAGCTATCTTGACATCCATCTGTCATACCTCATAATCCATATGAGTAGCAATACATAAGAGAATTCGGATAGACTTAAGCATGGCTACCGACGAAAAGGTCTCCTCATAATCGATATCCTCTTTCTGATTATACCCCTTCACAACAAGGATCGCTTTGAAGGTATCAACCTTCCCGTCTATTCCTCTCTTTCTTTTGTAGATCCACTTGCATCCAATGGCTTTTACACCATTGGGTGGTTCTACTAGCTTTCATACCTGATTTGAATCCATAGATTCTATCTCAGAATTCATCGCACTTTGCCAAGATACCGCATCTTTATCTTGGATCGCCTCATCATATGTCCAAGGATTAGGTTCTTGTTTGCCAAGGATCAAATCAGAAGATTCTCCCAAGAACATGAATCTATCAGGCTGTCTAACAACCCTCCCACTACGATGAGGTATCACCTGTGTATCCTCTGTGACACGCGGTGCAGTGACTTGTGGTATATCCTCTTGTACCGGTGGTATTGAAGCAGTGACTTCCCCTCTCAATTCCTCCAGAACAATCTTACTCATGGGCTTGTGGTTCATCACATAGTCTTCCTCTAGAAATATGGCGTTCGTGCTAACGATCACCCTCTGATCTCTAGGACTATAAAACAAACCACCTTTCGTTCCTTTAGGATAGCCAACGAACATGCACACTTCTGTATGAGGTTTCAATTTACCAGCATCTGCCTTCAGCACATGTGTTGGACTCTCCCAAATCTGAATATGTCTCAGACTAGGCTTTCGCCCAGTCTATAATTCTGTGGGAGTAGAAGGCACTGATTTAGATGGTACCAAGTTCAGAATATACACTGTCATATCTAGAGCATATCCCCAGAACGAACCTGGCAACTCAGAATAACTCATCATCGATCTAACCATCTCCATAAGAGTCATATTCCTTCGCTCTGCTACACCATTCTGCTAGGGTGTACCGGGTGCAGACAATTGGGATTGAATCTCAACCTCTAATAAGTAATTCCTAAACTCTCCCAAGAGGTACTCACCACCACAATCAGATCGTAGTGTCTTGATACTTTTACCCTGACGTTTCTCCACATCAGCCTTGAATTCTTTGAACTTGTCAAAGCATTCAGACTTGCGGCACATCAAGTAAATGTATCCATACCTTGAATAATCGTCTATAAAAAAGATGAAATATTCAAAACCACCTATTGCCTGGAAAGACATAGGACCACACAAATCAGAATGAACCAATTCCAACACATCTTTGGCTCTATACCCCTTGGCCATAAAAGGCCTCTTGGTCATTTTACCTTCTAAGCAAGATTCGCAGGTTGGGAAATCTTCCACCACTAATGAACCCAGAGGTCCATCAGCTATCAACCTTTGAATTCTGCTTAGGTTAATATGACCTAGCCTTAGATGCCAAAGATATGTTTGGTTCATCTTCGAATGTTCTTTTCTCTTATTGGAATTAGAAGATAAGTTATTTACTTCTATTTGCATTATGAGAGCTTTTGGTTCAAGTGTATATAAATTTTCTATCAATGCACCAGAACAGATAATCTCCCTATTTTTTTATGACAACTCTATCATTAAAAGAAATAGAATATCCATCCATAAATAATTTAGAAATCGAAATCAAATTCTTTCTAAATAAAGGTACATAAAGACAATTTTTCAGAACCAAAACTTTATTCCTCTTAAAAGATAAAAAAACATCTCCCACTGCAATAGCCGCCACCTTCGTAGCATTGCCCAAGTAAATAGTGTTAGGGATCGATTGGCCGGCTAGAGGGGGGTGAATAGCCCTTTCCGTTTGGATGCCGGTATTTGCTCGTCTACAAAACTAATTAGCGCAAGCGGAAGAATAATAAAGACAAGCAAATAGAAATACGAGAAAACAAACGCTAACAAAGAATGTAACGTGGTTCACGGCTACGCCGCTAATCCACGGTCCCCGATTTGTCCTCGGTGAATCACTCCGCTAAACCAATCCACTAAATGGTCTCTCCTTTGCACCAAGCTAGGTGGAGGTAACCTTTACAATCAAGATCACTCTTCTTACAAATAGAATGGAGTAAAAGCGAGTAAGAAGAGTTTAGAGCTTGTGGGGCACTAGGAAGATCACTTGGAGCATAAGCATTAGCCTCTCAAAGGCTTACACCCTCTCTTTTTATAGAGAGGGCTGATTTCTGCCCGTGGGCCGCCACCAGTCGACGGCCGCCGTGGGCTGTCGACTGCCGTCACTACAACGGCCTCCGAACACGTCGGATCCCGACCGTTGTAGTCAGCGGAACTCTTAACTGGATGACGATGGATCATCACCGATCACGCCTCGTAGTCGACCGCCCGATCGGCTACATTAACGCGGCCAAAACCCTATTGATCACCGATCGCCGCCTTGGCGTGACCGATGATCTCTGGCAATGATCGCCCACGATAGCGCTGATGCACGCCTAATCGTCCAATCGTATACGGTCGAACTACACTGATGACTCGAGCAATGGCCGCCATCACATGGCGATCGTGTGTGAAAACCCATCCGACACTTGGCCAAATGGCCAAGTTTCACCTAAGAGCTACCCTTCCCGGGTTACAATCGCCACTCATCTCTCGGAGTCCTCGCCGAAGTTCTCTTCGTTCTCGGCCACGCCCTCGGCGATCAGCGCCGCGGCTCTGCGAATGCTCCTTCGGCGTCTCTTGCCTCAAGTCTACTCCTCGGCCACTCCAAGCTTCTCGTCCGGCGGTCCCTCGGATGCTCCAAGCGCACGGCTTCCGCAAAGCTATCCTTCACCGACTCAAGGTACGAGTCATGATATGTGAAACTCGCCACGGCTCTATGTGCGAATTACTAAGTCCTGCACGACTTCAACGCACATATCAAATCAACATATCAAACTAACTTAAACCCTTTGCCACACCATCAAAACCATATTACGGCAAGAGATTGCCCTAACAATCTCCCCCTTTTTGATGTGTGGCAATTCGTTTAAGTTAGGTAAAAACATTTGATATAAATTCTAAGGTAAGAAAGCATGTAAAGATAAACATGATATAGCAACATGCCACTCCCCCTTAATCCATGAAACTCTATATTGCAAATTTTCTCCCCCTATCATATATTTCTCCCCCTAAAGCAATTAACTTAAACATAAATTATTTCTCCCCCTTTGACACCATCAAAAAGATTAACACTAAGTTATAAGCTCATGGCATCAAGTATAATGGAGGGAAAATACCAAAAACATGATTAAAATCTAAAATCAGAAAATTGCAGGCTGATTTTCAAGTGATCAGTCGACTGCTATCAGTATGGCAGTCGACTGGCACAATTGATTCCGAAATTCTGATTTTCTGGGCAAATTTCAGAAATGCATTAAAAATTCCAAAAAATTCGAAAAATCATGAAATTTGAGGATCATATTTCTATTGAGTATATCTATCAAGGAAAAATAGTTTTTCATGAAAAATCATTATATTTTCTGAGATTTGTCAAAAATCCAAACACTTGAAAAACCACTAGTTTTTGAGCATATTAGTATCCATTTTAACACCTAGTCTTGCTTTGAATTGTTCCAAAACATGAATACATAGATTTTAGATTAAGAAATTGTTTTGAAAACATATGAAATATCCAGCCATGATCTTTGGGCAATATGTCTATGAATTAGACATAAGCCTTCCCCATGATTGGTCTATTATTGCTATTTTGATACTTTAAATGACCATCTAAATTCCATAGGCATTAGTGGACATTTGTATCATCCTAATATCTCACCCATGCTAAGTTTGCAATCAAGTTAGCCTATAGTTGGTGTGAGATGCATCCTAGGGGGTATTTGTATATACTTAACCAATATATTCATGCAATTCTATCATGGTTAAGTATCAACCTAACAACCTACATGATCATAATGACATATATGATTTAACTTCACATTATGATCATGAAATGCATGTTTTCATCAATTTATAGTCATGCATTAGGTATTATAAGATGATACTAAATAAAATATTACCTAAAGCATGATTCAAACCTATTTCTTATGATAACGTGCCAAATTTCAAAAACATAAATCATGATTGTAAATATACATAGGAATTACATCAATCATCATGATTTAAGCATTATTATCTATTTATGGGTACGTTATCATCACCCAACACTATCTAAAAAATGTTGTCCCGTCATCCTAAGTCAACCAAAATATGATATAGGTCAAGTTCATATGGTTGACTACCCTAGGGTTATCCTAACCCTTAAGGATGGATTTTGGAACCCAAAATAAATTCTTTCCTATTTGGTTCACTAAATACTCCTTGGGGATCCATTTCCTAGTAATTACTTTATTTTTATCTTGTCCCCTAGCTATTAGGCATTTATAGGCCTTTTCATTTTTCTTTTCCTTGTAGCCTAGGCCTTTTTTGTTAAAACTTGCTCTTTGGCTCCCTATGATCATATTTAATGTGTTGGAGCCAATTATGAATTCTCTAGGGCTTTGGTTAAATAATCTACCTTTTCCCTTAATGCCTTATTTTCCTCTATGCATGCATCATTAACATCTAAAGGCATATAATCATGTGAGCATGCATCATCTAAGCTAGAAGAAATATTATCATTTAAGCATGCATTTTCTAGCTTATTTTCCAATGCCTTAATTTTATCTAGCATGCTCTTATTTTTCTTTTTCATGCCAAATAAGTCCTTAGTTAAACTAGAAATTATGGAAACTATTTTCTTAGGAGAAGCTTTCGTTACCATAGTTTCCATATCCTCTTCTTCTTCTTCGGATGAGGAGGATGTAGAAGCTCCCCCTTCATTTGAGCTCTCCCCACTTGTGCTTGATTCTTCATTTGAGGAGGAGGAGGAGCAATCCAAGTCATCAAAGGCCATCAATGCGAGATTGGTGACAAATGCATTTTCTTCCTCGGATGAGGAAGAGGAAGAGGAGTCATCCCATGTCTTGGCCTTGAATGCTTTGGCCTTCCCCTTTTCCTTTGCCTTCTTCTCTTCTTCCTTTCTCTTGCTCCCTTTCTTCTTCTTCTTTTCTTCCTTCTTTTTCTTCTCTTCCTTGCTCTTGTTTAAGAGAGGACAATTGTCCCTTATGTGCCCCTCTCCTTGGCAATTGTAGCATATGACCTTCCCCCTTGGTTTTCTATTTCTATCATTAGATTTATCAAATCTAAAATTCTTAAATGCACGTCTTACCCTCCTTACCATATAGGCTTTTTCGGTGCTATCCATGGAGGAGGAGGAAGACGCTTCGTCATCGGAGGAGGAGGGGATTTCCATCTTCTTCTTCCCCTTATTTGCCAACAATGCTACTCCTCTTGAGGGTTGAATTCTAGGCTCCTCTTGTATTCCTTCAAGCCTAGTTTCGTGGAGCTCCATTGTTGAGAAAAATTCCTCCAAGGTACTTACTTCCAAGTTCTTGGAGATGTAGAACGAATCCACCATGGAACTCCACTTTGAGGACCGGAGAAAGGCATATATAGCCTTCATGAGCATGTCCCGGTTTGATAGCTTCTCACCTACACTTGTTAGCCCAATTAAAATTTCTTTAAACCTAGAGTGTAGTGAGGTTACCTTTTCTCCCTTTTCTAGTTTTATATTGAATAGTTGAGAGCGGAGGAGGTCTCTTCTTGCTAGCTTGGCCTCGGATGTGCCTTCATGGAGTTCTATAAGCTTCTCCCACATCTCTTTGGCGCTAGCACATTCTCCGATCCGGTTGATCTCTTGTTGGGGGAGCACATTGAAAAGATGATGTTTTGCCTTTGAGTTCGCAAGGTGCTCCTCTCTTTGCTTCTTAGTCCATCGTGATTTTTCGATTGGCTTCCCCTCTTCATCCCTAGGCAAAACGAAACCGGATTCCATTGTAATCATAATGTCAAAATCCGTTTCGAAAAATACCTCCATTCGCTTCTTCCACCAAGCGAATTCTCCTTCAAATTTTGGAGGATGGATGTTTGAGCCGACCATTTTTGAATGTTGCTTGTTGTGGCGGTTAGTCCTCGACAAGCTTTCCTCGGCTCTGATACCACTTGTTAGGGATCGATTGGCCGGCTAGAGGGGGGTGAATAGCCCTTTCCGTTTGGATGCCGGTATTTGCTCGTCTACAAAACTAATTAGCGCAAGCGGAAGACTAATAAAGACAAGCAAATAGAAATACGAGAAAACAAACGCTAACAAAGAATGTAACGTGGTTCACAGCTACGCCGCTAATCCACGGTCCCCGATTCGTCCTCGGTGAATCACTCCGCTAAACCAATCCACTAAATGGTCTCTCCTTTGCACCAAGCTAGGTGGAGGTAACCATTATAATCAAGATCACTCTTCTTACAAATAGAATGGAGTAAAAGCGAGTAAGAAGAGTTTAGAGCGTGTGGGGCACTAGGAAGATCACTTGGAGCATAAGCATTAGCCTCTCAAAGGCTTACACCCTCTCTTTTTATAGAGAGGGCTGATTTCTTCCCGTTGGCCGCCATCACGATCATTGCAGCCCTGGCGATCATTGCGGATTCTAAACGGCCTCCGAACACGTCGGATCGCTGTAGTCCAGCGGAACTCTTAGCAATGATCGATGGACCTCATCGATCGATTCGCCTCCGTAATCGACCGCCGATCGGCTACGACGGCGGTCGTGGCCAAAACCCTATTGATCCGATCACGCCTTGTGATGCCGATCTTCGATCGGCCCACGTATGGCGATCGCCGCTGGCACGCCACAATCCGATCGATCGTATACGGTCGAACTACACGACTAAGCGATCGCCATGTGATGGATCGGCGTGTCGGGAAAACCCATCCGACACTTGGCCAAATGGCCAAGTTTCACCTAAGAGCTACCCTTCCCCAGGTTACAATCGCTCACTCTCATCTCTCAGAGTCCCTCGCCTTCGAAGTTCTCTTCGTTCTCGGCCACGTCCCTCGGCAGCATCAGGCGCACGGCTATGCAATGCTCCTTCGCGTCTCTTGCCTCAAAGTCTACTCCCTCCGGCTTCACTCCAAGCTTCTCGTCCGGCGGTCCCTCGGATGCTCCAAGCGCACGGCTTCCGCAAAGCTATCCTTCACTGACTCAAGGCACGAGTCATGAGATGTGAAACTCGCCACGGCTCTATGTGCGAATTACTAAGTCCTGCACGACTTCAACGCACATATCAAATCAACATATCAAACTAACTTAAACCCTTTGCCACACCATCAAAACCATATTACGGCAAGAGATTGCCCTAACAAATAGTAATCTCCCCCTTAGCTAGTCGTCTGGTTTCCTGGAACCTCTGCAAAGTATTGCAGACATGATCAGTGGCTCCCGTATCTACACACCAGGTGCTGGTAGATAACACCGCTAAACATGTTTCAACGACTAGACCAAAAGCTATACCTTTGTTCCGATTCCGATTGGGACAGTCCTTCTTTCAATGTCTAGTCTGCTTGCAAGTGAAGCACTTGCCTTTCGGCTTCTTCACTCGTCCTTGAGATCCTCCCACCACCTTTGCTTCACCTTGTTTCTTCTTCTTCTTGCCTTTCGGCTTAGAAGATGAAACTTTCTGAGCAACCATGGCCTGAGCCTGAGCAAGCCCTTCTGCCACCTGGAGTTCTGTCAGAAGCTCCGCCATCGAATACAACCTCTTATTCATGTTGTAATTCTGGCAAAACTGCTCAAAACTCCTAGGTAGAGACTGGAGAATGATATCGACCTGGGTTTCCCTATCGATCTCAGCTCCAATGGCTTCCAGCTCATTTGCCGGCTTAGGAGGATACTCTTCGAAGAGTACATACTTGTACTCCTCAACAGTTAAGACAATATCTAGATTCCTTTTCCAATCAACATAATGGGGTATAGTAAGTTTATTTTCCTTTAGTATCACAACAAGTGGGTTGAAAGTCATTTTTGAAAAACCTAAGAATCACATAGATCAAAACTTTAGATTTCAAAAATTTATTAATTCCTCAAACAATAAAATTTCAAAATCAACCAACACCTCAAAACATCGAGAATATCGTATGCCACGATCGTGTGGACATATACGAATTCTACATTTGTAAGAGGAGGTTTTACCTATTAATTTTACTATCTTATCAACCTAACTTTTTGACAAATAAAATTAATAGTTGGTTCCTCTTCGGCCCTACAAATAAAAGCAGTGACTTCGATGGGGAGGATACTCTTATTTGCATCTAAGTGTTCACCATTACTTGGTACCAAGGTAATTATCTCGGGTTATGTGCCTTCCGATGGGGAAGTACACACGCTCCTTAATAATTTCCTATAACCATATTTGACCCTGTGATCTGCAAACAAACTCATCCAATGGGGAGGAAGGTACTCAGAGCCAACACACAAGTTTATTTGTATCACATGTCAAATCGTAATGGAGGTCGTGGGAATTTATAAAAATATCCCTCTCCCACTTAGTAATTTAAAATTGAGGAATTTTTCTAGCACACGACATGCATATCAAACAATAAGCAATAAATATGAAAAAAAATATTTTCCAACTATTATGGCTTTTGTTCTCCAATATGCCTCCCGTCGTATCACCATCTCGTCCGCTCCTCCCTACGCCATGTACAAGCCATCTGGAGATTCGAGCCGAGAATAACTATTTTAATTTACATCCATCGATCCTATATTCCACGAAGGAGTGTACATGTAATCTAGATCGAAAGTAAACTAAAATAAAAGAGTGGCTAAACAATGTCATACTTAATTACAAAAATTAAATACTAGCCTCGTCAACCTCGAGGATTCAAATAATATACAATTACACACATACAATCACATACACACATATGGCCATAATAGTTGAATCCTATGCCTGCAACCAAAAAGTTAACCTATGCACATCCTACTATTATCCGGCACATATAATATATGAAAGTGCATAAAATTAATCGAATCCTAAACACACAAAATCGGAAACCGTGGCTCTGATACCAATTGAAGGGGGGAAACTTCGCTTCCCTCTTCAACTCGGTCGCTTGTTCATGGCGATCCCATCTTCGTCCCTGGATTAAAAAAATTAATCCTTGACAAATAGGGATTACCCAAGCTACCGTTTCATCGTCGTGCTATTCGATTAGAGTGGTCAATTGAACAAACTTGTTGTTCAAACAACCTACCTCTATTCTTCAAATAGTCGCGGAATATACGATGTACCGATCGTCAGTTTTTGTGTTTATCATCGGGGTCCAAGTAAATTAGCCACATATAATTGAAAACAATTATAGACATAATACAAAAGAACACTAATCAAAATAAACAAGCTTATACTTCTTATTATACCTCTTGATCTTCTATTGTATATCCTTCCTCCTTTTGGACGTCGTGTGGGAGACGATCTTCCAAAAGTCGAAGCCTCCTAGATCACCAATATTCCTTTCCTTGTTCACTCCGAACAAAGGAAGATCATAAAATGAAACTCTTCTCCTATCTAGGACCGGCCACATAGTCAAGAGACTTGATGTAGCCGCCGGCCAAGGAATAGATGAAGAAGATGGAGTGGGCGCCGACCAAGAGTTCCAAGGGAAGAACCCTAACCCTAGTCACCGCCGGCCAACGATGGAGAAAAGAAGAGGATGAGCGCCAGCCAAGGTAGAGAAGAGGAAGATGGGCGCCGGCAACAACCCTAGAAAGTCTTGCCACCCAAGACTTCTCCAAACCCTAGCCACCCAAAGCCAAAACCCTAATCTCCCTTGTGTATTCTTGCCGCCCACCCCTTAAGCCATATTTATAGAGTTAGGCTTAAGCCTCCTTTAATCTCCACCGTCGGATCTAGGGATTTAATCTCAATCGTCGGATCTAGAGATTTAATTTCTACCATCGGATCTAAAGATTTAATCTCCACCATCAGATCTAGAGTTTCATTTTCCATCATTGGATCTAGGCTCCATGAGGGTTTTAATAGGCTACAATAGGGACCATGAGGAGGAGTTGGATCTTGGCCACCCAATGGATCAAGCCCACATAAAGTCTGATTCATTAATGATAATCCATTCCACTAAAGGATTATCATTGATCTACCTCACCAACCCCCATAAATTAATATGGGCTCCATATATTATTTGTGCATATATCTCCCCGTGTTTAAGATCTCGAATGTCCATTGATTAATTAATTTACTGACAATTAATTAATCAACATCTAACTCCATGAGTAGTATCACTCAACCTTATCATCATGTCGAACCAAGTCCACCTGCAGGGTTTACATGATGAACCTTATGAGCTCCTCAAGGGGGCATCATCATCCTAATATATAGGACATGGTTTCCTCCTATAATCAACGGCACACCATATAAATAATATCATTTCCCAACTTACCGAGCCTATCGATTTACTCTATAAATCTCGCCCATTGGTAAATCAAAGAATTGAATACTAAGTATATGTGCCCATTATTATATCGGGATTAAGAGCATGTACAACATAATATCTGAGGTCCGATTTAATTATGTAGTCAGCAATAATTCGAATCACCTCTAAGTCGGTCCTGCTCAATACACACAGAGTATACTAGTGTAATTCAATGGTCAAGACAAACCAATACCAAATCACACTATAACCATTCCAATGGTTTGTCCATAACCATCTAGGTTGTGAGCTTTTACTTATACTTTACAAGGAATTGATAACATGATATCCCGTGAGACACTACACACCATGTTATCTATAATGTACTGTATTAGACAATATGCATAACCATAAATATGCAAACAATGATCATGTGATTCTTATTTCAAAAATAAATATGTTCATACAAAAGATAGACTTTTCAGTATACATCCCAACAGACCCCACTCCATTATCAACTTGGCTCCGGAGGTTCTATAAACCTCCATTCATCTGTCTCGGGATTGATGTCCAGTGGGCTTGGTTTTACCCTGCTGAAAGTGAAGCCGTCTAGGAAGTGAGTTCTTCACTCTGACAGATTGAAGAGGATGATCTTCCCATCTACTTTCATTGAGATCTTGTGTGCTTTTACATCTATACACACCCCCGCAGTCACCAGAAAGGGCCTTCCCAAGATGATGGGATTCTAGGGATCTGGTCCTGTCTCAAGTATAATAAAATATGTATGTATCACGAAGTTCTCAACGACCACAGACACATGTGCTAGAATGCCCATGAATTCCTTGACTGAGTCGTCCCTCATACGAATACCAAGGTTTGTAGGTTTGAGCCCATTCAGTCCCATCTTCATGTAGTATGCGTAGGGCATCACACTTACTGATGACCCCATGTCGCACAATGCTTCATCAAAGCTTTCCCCATAAATCGAGCAGGGGATAACAAATTCACCAAGGTTTTCAAGCTGGGGTGGAATCTTGTCCTCAATTTTGGCTTGGTCAGGTAGGGTGAAAATTATGGGTGCACACCCCTTGGCGAATCTGTTTCTTTGTGCTACTTTCTCACTACACACTCCTTCTTCCTTAACTTTACTTGGCTCAAGTAATGTTGGAGAGCTCTCTATTGGTTGTGACACGGTTTGGGCTATCTGGGCCACCTGTGTCTCTAACATCCTTGTGTGACTTGCAAGACCGTCAACAGTGGCCTTCAATTCTTTGAGTGACTCCTCTATTTTTTGATGTTGGTGATGGAACTCTTCATTGGCCTCCGTTTGGGTAGCAATGAAGTCTTCAATCATCAATTCTAACCTAGACTTCTGTGGTTGTTGTTGCCCATTGTCCTGCTGTTGCTCATACTCTCTTGATAGTTGGAAGTTCCCTAAGTTATTCTGATAGGAAAAGTTCGGGTGATTCTTCCATTCGGGATTGTAAGTACTGGAGTATAGGTTGTTGGGCCTTTGATTGTAGTCCCCAGCCACATCGACATTCTCAATCTGCTCTTCTAAGTCACCCTGCCCTCCATAGTAGTCCTCCCGGTACATTGCTACTCCTTCTTTAAAGTCAATGGCCACATATAAAAATGCAGAATTTAAAGAGTCGAACCGTCTGCTAAGCGCATCCATCTTTACTGCTAGGTGGTCCACTAAGTTGACAGCATATCATCCCATGGCAGGAGTTGGGTGACTACATTCGGAAGCCCATTGATGGTGGTTCTAGGCCACCTCTTCTATCAGCTCCTCTGCTTCCTCAATAGTCTTATTCATAAGTGCTCCTCCTACGGCAGAATCGAGGGACATCTTTTTGGCATACGTGATCCCATTATAGAAGTGTGGATCACCAGCCACCTTTCCAGTCCATGGTGGGGGCACTGGTAAAGTATCCCCTTATAGTGATCCCAAGCTTCAAATAGGGACTCCCCTTCCTTCTGACGAAAGCTTGTGATTAGATGGTGCATGTGAGCAGTCTTGCTTGGTGGGAAGTATTTGTTCAAGAACTGTTGCTCACATTGTTCCCATGTAGTAATGCTTCCCGAAGGCAGGGAGTGAAGTCATCCCTTAGCCTTATCCCACAATGAGAATGGGAATAGACTCAGGCGAATCACATCTGTAGGGACTCCATTTATCTTCATCGTCGAGTAGATTTCCAAGAATGACTCCAGGTGTCGATTCGGGTATTAAATTGCAGCTCCCTCGAATTGACTCTGCTGGACCATGTGTATAAACATCGGTTTCAGCTCAAAGTTGTTTGTCAAAATAGACGGTCCAGCTATACTCGACATAAATCCTCTAGCGCTAGGGGTTACGTAATCCCTCAAAGGTCGACTACCTATATTCACTTCGGATGCAGCTTAGTCCTCCATTCTCTTCTATTCAGCTCTCCGATGATGATAGGTTCATTCGATTTCTAGATCAATTGGAATCAGGCCTTCCAATCCTATGAATCTAAGCATACGAAGAACTGAGCCACAAAATTAGGAGTATTTACCTAAGGTTTAGAAACAAGAAATAAACTAATCTAGCTAACTAAATCAAGGAGAAAATAAGAAAATGTAGAACTACTGCTAAAATAAAAATTAAATCTAGATATGTAAAATCTAAAACTAAAGTAAATAAAATAAAAGTAAATATAAAAGAAAGTAAAGCAAGTAAATAAATCTAATCCTAAGTCTGATCCAACTATCCACTTCTTGATTTGATATCAAATCAATCAGTCCCCGACAATGGTGCCAAAAACTTGATGCACACAAATGTGACCTCAAATCTCACGATGGAGACTGTCGAGGACTCGAAGTGCGCGCTCGCACTCAACGCTCACAAGTGCACGGATATCGTCAAGTAATAAAGAATATCGATCCCACAGGGACTGAGATTTTGAGTATCAGTTTGTCCAGTGGATGTGTTGTTGTTCGGATTGGTAGTCCTAGACTTCACAAATGAGAGATCGTCGGTGGTCCGAACTTAGTACAGTGCCACATGGAAGAAGAGAAGGGTTGCTACAAGGATTTGGACGGATTCTAGGACTTCGGTTTCGTTTGTGTTGTAGAACATGCTATCAATTGAATGTATTCAGATTTTCTAGCTAGGGTTTTGTGGAAAGGACATCATACACTATGGTACGAGGATGATGAATCGATCTCTGCGATGAGACAGAAATGAGACACATTACTGACTCTATCACATCCTTCTATCCACAGTTGCAGGCGATGAGACCAACCTCTAGGTTCCTCCTAATATCCCCTAAATCTTAGATACGAGGACTGTCATCCCTCGTATCGTCTACGCATAGAAGATAGAAAATCAAAACACAAAGCTATAGATCTAAACAATCATTCAACTGCAAATACGATTTCAAGAATGGAAACATATTTGAAATAGCAATGTTCTACTCAACACAAACTACTCCCTAATCCTAGAATCGGAAAATCTACTCTATAAATACGAGAAGAGAATCACGAAACATTATGGAATTCATGAATATAATGATAAACGTGCAAGAAATATGAATTACAATATAAATGCATCTCTTCCCTCTGGCGTTGTGGTGCAGATCTTGATCCTCGAGCGGTTCTCTTCCTCCCCGATGCGAGTTCCCGAAGCTTTTTAGGGCTTCGGGGTGTCGTCCTGGCCGTCGTGCCTCCCACCTAGGGTTTGGGTGTAGCTTTCCTTATATAGACATCATGCCGGATCTTCGTCAAATCTGGAAAAAACCTTGATCGCGTCAAGTTGTATGGTCGCCACACAGCCGTGTGAAAACACACGGTCATGGCATGTCTAAGGCTGTGGCAACCATTTTCGACCCCTAGATATAGTCGTGTGTAGCCACATGCCTAGGTCGTGTCCCACTCTGTGTCCAGCTACCAAATGCCTCCTTTTTGCTCCGAAAGTGCCCGTTTTCCCCATGGAATGATATCCTGTACACAAAAGTATAAAGAGTAGATCTTCGAACCAGAAAACAGGAAATACATGCAAAATAAAGTAGAATATGCATGAAACAAATATAAAACTAAATGAGATGTGAGTGAAAACTACTCCTAAAACCCTATATGTTTTGCTCACATCAGCACGCCATCGTGCTGCCCTTCCACCGCGTGTGCACCTCACCCAACTGCCCTGCGTGCTCGCCACCCCCATCCTCAGTCAGCCTCCGCCCAAATCCTCTTCCATCGACGCCGCCGCTCGAGCTTGCGGTCGTTGCCTCCTCTACCACCACCGTCGTCGCATGCACGTGACCTATGTTCCTGATTCCGCTGATGCAGATACGGATGTTGCGCACTATCGCTGCTCACATGCCAGTTGTTGCCAGTTGAGTAGCCGACGCCGCTACTGCAGTTACCATTCCCAAATCTCAATCCATCAAGCAGGCCGATAAAGTGTCGGAGGAGGAGAATGGAGGTGGTCTCCTTATGCTTGCAGTTGTACGAGGCTCGCCTCCCCTTGAACTCTCGAGCACATAATTCCATGGATAGGTCAACGGTCATCTCCAGCTGATTCCTCCCGTTTCTGGAAAATAGGTGCCTTCACGATGGAAATCGTCTTCTCCATATCGCTTCTAGCCCTTGGTATCTAGGTTTCATTCAAGATGCAATTCCATCCATTTCCAAGGAATTAGAATGCAGTTCATGTCTTGTGAGGGAGCTTCTGAAGCTTGGGTTCAAAGTCTTAGCTGGGGTTAAGAATACGCAAAGAGCAAAACCACTGTTACAGAGTGTTAGGAAAATGAAACTTGATTTGGAAACTGGAACATCTGGAACTGAACACCAGCTACAGAGAATCTTGAAATTGTAGAATGTGACCTTGAAAGAAAAGGTGACATATTACCAATAATTGGTAATGCCTCAGTCCTTTCATGCTGCATAGGAGCTAGTGAAAAGGAAATTTCTGATATAACAAGACCATATTGAATTTACTACAAAGCTATAGAGAATCTTATTCAAGCCACTTATTTTGGGGGGTTCTCAGTTGGAAAAGAAAGGTAGAAGTAGCATTGATTGCTAGTGGTCTACCATATACAATAGTGAGGCCAGGGGGTATGGTGTAGGGGATAGATTGGAAGCTAGAGGGGGGTGAATAGTGTCATGCTATACATCGATGGAACTCGTTCGTGTTCGTCTCTACAAAACTCATTATGCGCAGCGGAATAATAATAATAAAAGCAATAACGAATTAACACAAACACGAACACAAAGATATAATGTGGTTCAGAACCGAACAGTTCCTACTCCACGGATCGAGCTCTAAAGAGCTCTAGTGATGCACACGCACTCACTAATCACAAATACTCCTTCTCGACATAAGTCGGAGTTGGAGAAACCTCGTATAATAGATTACAACAATAATCTAAATGGATACAAGCAAATACAATAATGAAATACAATGCAAGTAAAGAAAACTACTTTACAATTGCTCTTTGAATGCTTGATCACTTGGTTGCTTGATATCAACTTAGAGACCCAGATTTGCAACAGCATATCGCCCCAAAAGCCCTCAAGAAACCATGCCTTTTTCCTCCATCACGAGCTCCTTTTATAGCTTCTACCTGTGCTGGAAAAAGTCGATCAGTCGACTGCTCGGGACCATCAGTCGACTGATGCCACTATTGTCGTGAGACAACGGCTAGATCCACGCTGGAAAAATCCAACGGATCCATCATCAGTCGACTGATCATACCCATCAGTCGACTGATGGAGCCTTCACTCGACCAGTCAAGTCTCGACTCCATTCTATGGTTGATTTCTCGAGCACCAATCGACTGATCACAAGATTAGTCGACTTCTCGAGCCAGCAGTCGACTGTCCACCTCTAGCAGTCGACTGCTAGGCCACTTCTCGCAGTCAAACCCTAGTTGACTTAGGCCAGTCGACTGCTACATAGCACCAGTCGATTGGTACACCTCAAACATGAGGTTTTAGCCCAAGTATTGTTCCTCCATACTTGCTAGACCACCCTTAGCCTAGACCTAAGCCTTCTAGCCACCTCCATCAGCCTTATGCCTCTGGGATCCCTCCATGTCATCCATGACTTGTTCATCCATTGCGCTAGCCTTCATGTGCTTCCATCGGATATGTTATGCTAACGGTGTCTACACCGCCAAGGCACATTAGACTTATGCCGCCAAGACTCCGCTTGGACTTTACGCCGCCAACCATTGGACTTATGCTGCTAAGACTCCCGCTTGGACTTTACGCTGCCAATATCAAACCCCTTGGACTTCTCAAATGCCAAGACTCAAGCTTGGACTTTCCCTTGCCAACCCATGTTGGACTTTACATGCCAAGACCCATGCTTGGACTTTTCCCAAATGCCAAGTGTCCCACTTGGACTTTCCATGCCAAGTACCCAAGACTTGGACTTCCCATGACAATTGCATTGTCATATGTTTTTGTCGAACATCAAAACATCACTCAAGTCCTGGTCAATCATGACCTGGGCCAATTGCACCAACAATCTCCCCCTTTTTGATGTTTGACAAAAACCAAATAAACCATTGAGTTAGAACACTAACTCAAATCCCTTACCAATTATCCCAAATTGATAATCTTAAACATTCTCCCTCAAACATTCTCTCCCTTTTTGACTAACATCAAAAAGGTCTTCTCCAAGGAGGTCAATGTCTCATGTCCCAATGAGATCTTACAATCTCCCCCTTGATCCAAAAATACCTAGGATGCCTACCATCTTCCTAGTGATAAGTCCCATATCACTCAAGAGAGGCAATCCTATTCACTCTCCCAATTTCCAAATTGGGTCTCTCAAAATCCCATCAATTTTCCCAATTGATGACATTTCCCCATAACTTTTCCTCTTCAAGGAGAAAAATACATCCATCATCCCAAGATGGATACCTCCCCCTAAAGGCTTGCTCCCCCTTGACCATTGCACCAACAATGTCCTTGGAAAGTTCCTAAGTCAATAGGAACTCTAAACCATCAAAAATAAGGTTAAAAGTTCAAACATGAACTCTTCCATCCTTAAATTTGATACAAACCCTAAACAACTCTCCTAATCCATATCCAATGGATTTTCACCCTTTCTAATGCTTCCCAAAGCATATTCTAGGGTTAGGAGTGGTTAGGGACCTTAACCATAGCTGAACACGGGCTAAACAAACCTAGTTTTCCTGAAATCAGCATTGGCAGTCGACTCCGTCAGCTAACAGTCGACTGCCACTCACATCAGTCGACTGCCACCAAGGGCAGTCGACTGATAACTAAAATTTCTGAATTTCAATTATCAGAAGTGAATTTCAGAAATTCATAAATAATTATACGTATATCGAAAAATCATGAAAATTCATATGTATAATACTTATGACCAATACAATAGGTGAAAAATATTTGAAAATTATTTTACCCATAAAATACTGAAATTGATACAAAATTCAAAAGTGAATAAAACTTCTAAGTTTTAGCTCACTTTGTATCAATCTCATCAATGGTGATTGCTATCAAAAGATAGACTTTACTAAGGTTTTTCAAAATGATTTTAAAATGTTTTTAAAACCTTATTTTGGATCATATTCCTTGGGCTCAATGTACATGACTTGTACACAAGCTTTCCCAATGATCTACTAATAAAATTAGATGAGTTTTAGTTCATCTAGATGCAAGAACTATGCACCTTGAACTTAACTCATATCCTAGCATCTCACATATATCTAGGGTGTATAAATACACATACATGTCAATGTGATGTGAGATGTGAGTTTTGTTCTCCCTAATCTAGGATTTCATGCATTTTCCTAAGGCAACTCTACTTGATTCCCTTATAAATGGGACTCCAAGTCATGTCATTGTACTCAATTTTAATCAAATGCATGAATGATTATGGCATTAATGATGATATAAATAAGCATATGCTCATAATCATGATGTCATGGCATAAAATGAAATCTAAAAACACATGACATTTAATCCTTAATTCTAAACATGATAATGACATATAAATGATAAAAATAAATATGATGTCATGTCATGGCATATGGCAAACAAATCATGGCAAGTAAAAAGTATAGGTATAAGTATACCTAAATTTTAATATTAGTTGCCATTTCATATAATTAATTATATTTTGTCATATTTCTACTTTTCTCCCAAGTGTGCCAAAAACCCAAAATGGCACACTAACCTCTAAACCTAAATTGTGCCAATTTGATCATTTTATCAAACTTCTCAAATAATATTGGCACATCCTAAAACCTTTTAGGATTAAAGCTCAAATGTATTTCCAAGGTAACCATAACCTTGAAAATAACCTAAAGTGCCACCTTTACCATGGTTGAGTTAACTACCCATCCAATCAAGGTTGGCACACCCTAAACCCATCTAGCGTGAATCTATCACGCTCCTAGGAACCCAAAATCTATTTAAGCTCCTTGGATTAATTAGGTATTCCTTAGGGATAACCTCCCTAAATACCCTCCTAATGACCCTCCTAGGCTTGTTAGCCTTGGTCATTTGGGTCTTACCTAGGTTGACTCTAGGGGTAACTCCCCTTGCAACCTTCTTAGTGGCCACCCTAGGTTTCCTAGAAACCCTAGCCACTAGCACAAACCTTGGTTACTCTTAGGGATAACTTCCCTAGTAACCTTAGTTTTCCTAGGTTTAGTTCCATAATCAAATGGAACACTATGGTAAGCCACCTTAGGCTTAGGTTTGTGACCCAAACCTTGCTTGCCCTTGGTTGACTTTTGTTTCTTAGGTCCTAGGTGTTGACTTTGACTTTTGGACCCTTAACTTTGACCACTAGACCCTTGAACTTGATTTTGTATATTCCTAAGGGTCTTTTCCAATTTCTCAAGCCTTGACCTCAAGGCTTAGTTCTATAATTCTAATTGCCCAATTTTAGAATTTTGATTTGGTCTTTGGGCATGGGACTTCCTAGGCATATGCCTTGTCCACTTGGGATTAAAACCTAGGTGTTCTCCTATTTTCTTGATAGATTCCCTAGGTAAAATATTTTTAGGGACATTAGTCCCAAATTTCTCCTTATTTCCTATGTGGACGTTCTTAGCTCCTAAAAAAAAATATTTATTTCTATTAGCATGCTTTTCATAAATTGCAAGAGAATTAAAATTCCTAGCATGATTTTTAACATTAACTAAAGAAGGAGCATTATTAACATGATATACCTTAGGGTTTACCTTAGTGGCTCCCCCTACTTGTGATGCTCCATTTTGACTCTTCTTTTCCCCCTTCGAGCATTGATTCCGGTAATGTCCCGGTTGTCGGCATTTGAAGCAAATGACTTGCTCCTTGCTTTTAGTTGTTGGGGAATCGGCTTCTTTGACCTTTGGAGTCGGTGGAGCTTTTCTTACTCTTTTTGGGCATTTGCTCTTGTAATGCCCACTTTCCCTACACTCAAAGAAAATTATATGATTTTTATTTAAACCTAAATTGCTTGAGTTACCTAGGGTATTTGTGGTGGTAGGTGCCGGAGTTGGAGCTTCTTCATCTTGACCGGATGTGGAAGCTTCTTCTTATTGCTCTGGAGTGGAAATTCTTTCCTCCCCCTCAATCCTAGAGATGGAGGTTTCTTCCACTACGAGAAAAGAAGGATTTGCCGACGAAATGCAATGGCTGGTAATCCTATTAGTTTGGTCGGTAAAATGGATTACCAGCCAAAAATATTTGGTCAGGACTTGGCCGGTAATCCATGGTCGGTAAATATTATTTACCGGCCAAAATGGTGGTCGGTATATTTTTTTAAAATTACTGACTAAATAAATGGTCGGTAAATCTTTCTAAAATTTAATGACCAATTATATATTTGGCCGGTAATTTTTTAAAATAAATGGTAGGTATATTGTTTTAAAATTACCAGCCAAAATATATTTGGCTGGTATTTTTTAAAAAAATTTGCCAGCCAAAAAATGTTTGGTTGCTAATTTGTTTTATAATTTATCAAGCATTTATATAAAAACATAATAGTCAATAAATTTCAAAACATTAGTTTAACAACTAATCAAAATGTAAACTTTAAACATAGCAACATATTATCCAAAATGACAAAAGAGACATCATGTCATACAAAAGTAAATGCCAACTAGTTAATAAAAAAGTGCCAAAAGATCTAAGTAGAGTATCAAGAAATATTTGGATCGTCTTCTCTTTCTTGCATGGGAGTCAATTGAGATTGTTGTAGTAGTCCACTAGGTTGGTATCTCATGATGAGTTGTTGCAACATTTCTTGTGTTTTGATTTCTCGTTGGGCTTGAGTCTCTTGCATCATTTTCATTTCCTGTTTCAATTGAGATATCTCTGCTTCTTGTGCAACAATTGTCTCTTGCATAGCATCCATCTTTACTTGTACATTAGCGGATGTAGAGGAAGTAGATGTTGAAGTCTTATATACCTTTGGTGGTGGTTTGGGTCCAAATCCTAATCCACGAATATAACCAGATTTACGACCGAGTACATCTTGGTGACATTCAAATGCTAGATTCTTTAAATCATCGGAGGTGGGCAAAGAAGTACCATCCTCTATTGTTCTTTCCACAAACGAAGCTTTTTTGTCATTATAGAGAGTGATCATTGTCTCCTATTAAATAAACATATATTGATTACAAAAATTTATTATGTCAAAAATAATGTACAAATATGAACTTAAATTAGGACTTACATATTGTTTTTGTGCAAGTTCACTTGTCCACCCGGCTTCTTCTGTACAATAATATCGACGCCATGCCTCGATTGCATCATATCCCTTGCAATTAAAAATAAATAAACATCATGTCATTAGTAACAATAATAGAAAGAATTATTCATATAGAATCAAACATGTAATTATAAAATTAATTTTAATTTAACATACATCTTCAATGTGTTGAACCACAGGTCTAGAGCCGCCATGATGATTAAATAAAAGCTTTGCCCGATTTTTTTTATTTTTTGTAGAAATAAGATTTAAAAATGCAACCAATAATTAGTAGCTATCATATGATAACATTAAGATTGTAATTTGAGGAAATTATACTAAAAATAAAATAACCTTAAATTCTTCAGACTCCCAATAATTACACAAAGACTCCCATGCTTCCTGTGATGGTAAATTATCTGGCTTCTTTTCTTTTTTCTGATCTAAAGTCCAACTAGCTGGAAATTTTTGATATTTTTGATGCCATTCACTTATTTGAGTAGAATATGATTTCCTCATCAACTTCAAAAGATAAACCTCTATATCATCACAACCTTGAAACTCAAAAACAGACTAATTAAAAAAATAACAATCAGTTCTATAATTTATTAAAATACAAATTGATGTAAATAATATAATTTAAAAATATTACTTGAATGCGCTGAATTAGTTGAATTTTGTCTGACTCTGGAACTTTTTTAAAGCTTTTGTATGTAAATGGTAAGAAACTGCACACCAATGCTCCCAACTCAATAGTAAACATATTGGTTGTTGGACCTGTTGGTCTACCATGAATTGATTTCAATGTCACAATAATTTTTCTTCCCCCCTTTGTTTCATTTGCCATACGATAAGCATGTGAAAACCCTTTAGATGGCTGAGATGGTGAACGTGCACGACGACCTACAAAAAATAAAATAAAAAAATTAATTTTTGGATAAGTTAAATTAATGTACAAATAATATAAACTTTCTTCAAATTTAATTCTAATGTAAAAAATACCCCGCCGTGAAGATGTTGATATCATAATTGGTGAATCAGGATGGTCAATAGATGAAGGAACATCTAATGTGGCAGCTGCACTAGGTGTTATTTGTGAATGTCCAACATCAATAGGAATAGAAGTCTGCTCTGTTAACATGGTTAAACTAGTTTCTATGTGAAGTGGTTTAGGTGGCATCTGTATTAAGAAAAGAACTTAGTAGGTTAATAATTAAAAAAAAAGAATAAAGCATGTCAAATACATATAAAGATGCTCAACAATCTCAAAGGAATGATTTTCATATACTACACAACAGTCTAAAATAATAAGCAATTTATTGAACATCTAATAATATCATGAATATAAATACCTGTCATTCTTTAGTCAGTATCATAATCAGATATGATTTCAGCATCAGAAAAATTTTCTGCAAGATGATTTAAGTTGACTCCAAATGGATCATCATCATCAATATTATATGAATGTCTAATCTCATTCTCATTGGCTTGTAATTCTGTTATTGAAATCTCTACAGAATTCAATTCAATTCTATCAGATTCTTGATTAGTTGAGTCCACAGTAATATCATGCACATTGAGTATACTATTTTCTATTTGTAATTGAAGCTGAGCATCATCATTATCAAGGACTTCTGGATAATCCCAAATATGTCTATGTTGGAATGTCTGAACAATTTTCCAATTGTCTCCAAATTTATAATCATCAATATAGAATACTTGTTTTGCTTGGCTTGCAAGAATAAAAGGATCCTCTCTATACCATGTCTTCGAGGTATTAATGCATGTGAGCCCAAAGTCCATCTTTAAAGACTTCTTTTTTGTAGTACATTCATACCACTTGCAGTTGAATAAATATACATGATATCCAAATATATAACTCAACTCGATAACTTCCAACAACACACCAAAAAAATCCATGTTTTCTCCATTATGAGATGATGGCACTGCAACCCCATAATTTTGTGTTATTCTACCTCTATCTCGTTCCTCAGAATGATATCGAATACCTTCAACTATAGCTGCATCCGTTGTGCATACACAAAAATCAGGCATACATGACAATGAATATAATTCATTTATCAACTCAGATCTTTCTTCCTTCCTCAAACCATCCATTTTGGTTCTAAACCATGATGGAAATTCTTTTTCTTGACAAAATTGACTTCTAGCACTATCATCAAGATTTATAATTGACTCCAAATGCTCCCTTCATTGCATCAAAAAATATATGAGTTATTATAGTATAATTTTTAAAAATCATTAAAAACAATTTAATTTAGCATAACTTGAAAACTTACTTGATGTATGGTTGAACTGCACTATAGTTGTTCAATATATACCAATGAGCTTTCTCCCTTGTTGTTTGGTCAAGCTTGATATATTTTTTATGACCAATGAAGTTTACATTCTAAGAAAAAACATCTAGCTTGCAACTTGGTCGCTCACCATCAATATTTCTTTCAGGTCTATTAAATCGAGTCTCTCCATCAAGCTTGAAGAGTGACATAAATGTTAATGCCTCATCTATCACATAACCCTCTGCAATTGACCCCTCAGGTTTTGCCTTATTTCTGACATATTTTTTCAAAGTACCCAAATAACGCTCAAAAGGATACATCCATCGAGAAGAAACTGGCCCAGCTAATATTGCCTCTTCTGGCAAGTGAATTGATAAATGAATCATGATATCAAAAAAAGCAGGTGGGAATATTAACTCAAGCTTACACAATATTACAATAATATCTCTTTGTAACTTATTCAACTTGTCAATAATCAATGTTTTCTTTGTTATCACATGGAAGAAATTGCAAAGCTCTATAATAGCCTCACACACATCTTTCTGCAAGTATTTTCGAATACCAATAGGAAGTAAATTTTGAAAAAGAATATGACAATCATGAGTTTTAAGTCCTTGAAGTCTCCCTTCATTTTCGATCACTCGACGACAAATATTTGCTGCATAACCATCTGGAAATCTCACATATTTTAGCCACTTGCAAAAATCCTTACGATCATCAGGTTTCAAATTGTATTTGGCTATTGGCTTAAAAGTTTTATTTCCCAATATTTGTAAATGCAATTCAGGTCTTAAACCCTTTTTTTCCAAATCCATACGTGCCTTTGGTGTATCTTTACTCTTTCCAATTATATCTAACAATGTCCCAACTATAGCATCACACACATTTTTTTCAATATGCATAACATCTAGATTATGTCTTAATTTCAAATGAGGCCAATACTCAAGTTCATAAAAAATGGACTTCCTCACCCAATTATGTCCATCACGACCTCTATTGCCATATTTTCTTTTTCCACCCTGTAAAATACCGCAGCAAAAAAATAAATAAATAAATAAATAACTAGGTATATGCATTAAATACCTAAGTAGCTATTTGGGGGTTTAAACATGTGGTTGGATCAAGTTGGGCTAGCTTGAATTTAACCTAGGTTAGCTTAACCACAAGTGAATGACTTATATAAGACTTAAATCCAACCCGTTATTTAAAACCTAACCCGTTTAGCCAAGCATTTGCGTCCGCTTCTCATCGCGATTCAGTTTTCCTTTTTCCTTTCCCCGATTGCGTTTCTTCTCCGAATTTCTATCGCCGCACGCCCATTTCTCTCGGTCCATCTCCCGTGCCCTAGTTCTCCCGATTCGGCCGCCGCCTTCTTCCTTGCGTCGCCGCCCCTGTGCGTCTGGATCTTCGGCGGCCCGTTGGCGACCATCACCGACGACGACGACGATATCTCGTCGTGGCAGATGTCGTTCTCTGGCTTCTTCTCCCCGCGCGCCCGACAACGCCCCCGTCGATTGCCTGCTGCGACCATCGCTCATGCGCGCCGCCCTTGCGTCGTCGACACCACCTTCGCACACTCATCGCGCCCGATCGCCTCTTCTCCGCTCGTCGTCGCCTAGGGCTGCCTCGTTCTGCATGCGAGTTTGATGTTGCGGCCCCACTTCCTCCGACCCTCTTTTACATCAGCGGCAAGTGTCAGCCGCTAAATCGCGGTCTCCTCCCTTCACCGTCGCGGATTTGGGTTCTTTCCTCTGCCACCAAAGCCGACGCCTGCCTGCGCTGGATTGTTGCGATGTCGCCGCCCGAGCGATTCGGCTCCACCACTCTGCGTTCGACGCCCCTGAACCACGGCCGAGCTTCGATCAGCCGCTGCCCTGCTGCTGCTTGAATCGATTGTTGACCCCTCTTAGTGTGAGCTCGGTTTAGTGATGCCATCACTGTACCTGATCATCGCCGTCACCACACTTCACTCACCGACCACCGGCTATGAGCATTGATCGCCAAGGCAAGAGGAGTTGGGCATTTAGCAGCAAGCTCTGACAAATTCCCTTGGCTGTGTTCAACTAATGCTAAGCTAGATTGGATTTCCTTAAGCCGATGAAGAAGCTGTGGAGGAATGAAATGAGTTTGGGTAAGTATGAATCTGAATATTTATGAATGCATAATATTGATAAGTGGTTGGATGGATCTATGGATTTGTTGGAAATGCATGATGGGCGTAAGGTGAATTGCATAGTTAAGATTTTTGATCAGTATAAAGTGGGTGATGAACTGTATGTGACTACAGGTTTTAACACTGGATTTACTTCTGGATTCTTTGTGAGGAAAGTGGAACGACGCGAGGTAAGTATAGATTTGGTCGTTCATAATTGTGTATCAGTTATGTTTAATAAACTGATCTGGATATGCTATAATTATGTAGTGATGATAGTACTTGTTCATTACATGATGATGTTTGATTTATTTAGATTAAATTGAGACCAGACTCTTACAGATTAAGAAGTGGTTGAGATGGGAACAACGCGAGGACTTTGATATGAGGCTGGTTCACGGATGTGGAGACAACTTGTATTCTCAGACAAGTCGTCAAAATAGGTGGGTAATTTCCTACCTGGTCCGGGTAGTTATATTTCATTCAGATTTAGTCATTGATATGAGCATGTTAGGTGTTCATATTACCTTGACCCTGTTCTTTTTATCGCATGCTTGATCTTCTACCGTCGGCTATTAACTCCATTGCTGATATCATGTTTATTTTATCATGATTAGGAGTTATACATATAGATGATGTAAATAACTTAGAATTTGTTTAAGTTAAGTGCAAATAGTAAAGTCCGGATGACAACCTGATTGTACTTTGGGTAAAAAGGTCATCCGTAGGTAGATAATGTCTTTAACCTAGGATTAGTTCTAGTACCCTTAGGTTGTATGTTACCACGGAACATGTATTGTGTAAATGGTTAGAGGAATGATACTTAGGGTATCGCTACGGACCGATGGTCCTAGCTTGTTATAATCAGATAAGTACGACTCTCTACAGGATAGAGAGTGTGTCCATTAGTTGAGTACAACTCTCTACAGGATAGAGAGTGTGTCGCTTAGATTGGTATGACTCTCTACAGGATAGAGAGTATTATGATCGATTGAGTACGACTCTCTACAGGATAGAGAGTGTGTAGATCTGGTTAGTATGATTCTCTGTAGAACAGAGAGTCTATGGTGGATGTCGGTATGTGAGACATTGCATTCATGCATTTACATGCACGCTGGCGACGAGGTCTCCCTTGTGGTTGAGAGTGTCGCCAGTCATCCTGCCTCCACGGTTACTCATAGGAGGAGTCACCCGTGTGAGGGCAGAGCATTGAGGTGTCGCACTCTATCACTATAGACGGTGGTAGTTGGATTTGCGTGCCGTAGTCCTGCATGTGTGGTACTCGACCACTCATGGGTAGTGACTGTCGGAGTGACCAACAGCAGGGACCCCCATCATGTAGCTTGCTCTTTACGCTTATATGCTACTCGATCATACTGCCCACTCGGCCACTCGAGAGTAGTGGTTGGTGTTGAGTTGGGACAATTGTCATGCTCGAGCCACCGAGGCCACACTGGGGTCGTGGTAGCTTTAGGGTGAGCCGACATGACCATGCATGCTGCATTGCCGTATCTGATGGCGTTTTGCATATTACCATATATATATACATATATGCATGTATATATATATATATGGATGGTTGAGATTAATATATATATATGGATACAGTTTATATATATATATATATCTGATTATTGTGATGTTGCATTTGTTTGTACTATGCTTGCTGCATTTGGGTGGACATCATATTCATGCATGTTTCTTGCATATGGTATACAGTTGTGTCAGATATTGATATGTGTTGGATAGACCATAGATACCTTGACCTGTAGCTAGAGTATATTTTGAGTTGATCTACTCTTCCTGTTATATATATATATATATGTTGGATATATGTTCAGGTTGGATCAGAGTAGCGTAGCAGACTTCAGGTATGTCTGCATTTTTATGTTGTTCATTCAGTTAGACGGTATATGCTTGTATTTATATACTATGCTGATATACCTGTTGTACATCTAGATTATGTTGTCGAAATACATGTGATATTACATATATACATGTTTTCTATTACCTGCTGAGTTTTACTCACCACCCCCGCGGACCCTGGGTTTTCTGTCGCCCAGGTAACAGGTAGCCGACTTCGTGATGGACTTGGAGCACCGCTGGCTGGCATCATCTCATCTCAACTCTGAGAGTCCGGATTTTGGTGTTCTCATTGTATTCCGTTATGGATTTGTTTTATGTGATGATTGTAGTTGTGACTATTGATGTTGTACCCTTTTCTTCCTTTCTGGTTTTATTGTGGTGTCTTGAGTCGGTGTTAGTCATACCGGTATGCTGTGTTGTCGTTTGTTGATTGTAGTATGTTTCCGCTGTGCCTTGTGTAGTTTTTTTTGTTTTCATACATATGTATTGTTGTTATTGTGGGCCTACGGGCCTTGTATTAACCCGAAATATTGCCACGTACAGGGGAGGTGCTGTCCGTTTGATTTTCGGTTCGGCATGCTCTCGGGGCGTGACAACTTTAGTGGTATCAGAGCCCAAGGTTCTGCGATGCCATACAATGTTATTTTTGTGTTGAGTCTTGGATTCTCGGGAGTCGATTTATCCGGTTTTGGTTTTTGAGATGAGATGGACAGCGGCCTGAGCTCCAAGTAGCACGAGGTAAGAATTCCTGAAAAACTTATGGTTTAGTAGATATTTATCTAAACTTGATCAGTAGGTGTATACAATAGAGTTATGACACATGTGTAGACTTTTAGTAGGGGTCGTCTACCGAGACGACCAACCGGAGTTACCTTAGTGTTTATACTCCCAGTTTTTATTGCCTATGCATTTAGATGCTTATACCAGGGAATAACCTGTAGTGTGTTGGTTATTATTCGTAACCGTTGTATGAGTTGATCACGGAAACGACCTGTTGAATCTGTGAGTCTTGAACCTGTGTCGAGAAGGTAATTTACCTTTAAGAGCCGACTGATACCGAGTCGGAAAATAGGGGCCAAGTCATCACATTTATTATGAAAATCAGAGACTACAGTCTTAGAGATTTCCACTAACTGTGCTAGTCGGATCATTACCTGTGGGTAATGAACAGACTTGTAGACTATTGTTGATGCAGATAGCGGAAGGCTAGGTTATAGTGTTTCATAGGGATTTTATCCCTGGGTTGTTCGTACTGAGTTTGTATAACTTTGAGAGTACTTTTGAGTACTTAACTCATGTTATACCGAGAAAGAAGAGTTGTTTGCATGCCATTATCGGGATCAAGCCGGTATTTGGTGATAAATGCAGAAAATAATCTTCGGGAAATAATATATCACTTGATCATGGATTAGTGATGTTGAAAGAGTGTATTTCCCCGTGTCACTTTTAGTGACACATTATAAGAACTTCTTGAGCTTCAAGAAAGGGTAATCGGTTAGTAATTAGTGTACTGTGTAGAGTCGTGAGACTTGCAGAGGTTACGACCACCTAATAGCTCAAGAAGATGAATGGATATTTTAAGTCACCTACGATTGTTGGCTTATAGTTGGATTAGGATGCCGGGATCTTCTATCAGATCCTGCTGGAAGACGTTGGATTGAGACAGGAGTTTAGGAATAACTCTGTATAAGTGTTTAGGAGATGAAGATCGATAAGCAGATATTGCAAGTCAGATATTGGAGTAAGAAGTCTCCGAATGTTGGACAAAAGGAGCAAGATCGGAGTCAGAGGCCTTGGGGCTACTTTCTGATTATAGAAGACCAATCAAAGATCATCAGAAGGTTCTTGTGGATATCAGCAAAATCAAAACAAAGACTCCGAAGGAATTGTGTGCGTGCAGTGCGGACCACAAAGACATGCGAAGCCAGATTATCCGTTGGAGCAGTTCAGCTGTTGCTATGGTGAGCAACCAGTACAGTGGAGGAGGTGTACTTTGAAGACTCAGTTGAAGACTATCCGGGATATTCCGAGAAGATGATACACCGTCTCGACAGCAGAGATCGACACCGAAGATTGAGTTATTTCGTCAGCAGCGACCTACTACCTCAGGCTTGGTTGAAGTTCTGTAATACTCCCCTTCAGCAGAGATCAGCACAGAAGCAGCATCAGCAGAAGACATCTTAGAAGACCCAGCAGACAACAACAAACAGTTACCTCCAGATGTGGATTTGCTTAGTACAGAGGAGAAAGAATACGACGATGGTCGTATTTATTCAGTATTCTACAGTTGTAGCTCGTAGATTTAAGTGATAGGATCAGATGATCTAGGAAAAATCCTTGGATCATTCGACGCAGAAATGCGACTGTTTTGTCGTGGACAGTTAGATCTGATCTTATTCTCCTCGGAGAAAGGACGAGACCAGCGTGGAGCCTTTGGAATCGGATCGACAGATATTTCATCGTTCAGGGTATGACTCTAGTTTACCCTCAATGTCAATATATTGAGAGATACTTGTAGTTTACGGGTATCTTTGTCTAGAACATTCTTAGTTCGATTAGAAAGGTCCTATACATCGAACTAATGGGTCGGTGGTATCTCTACCGTCTGGTGAGATGTGGATCAATAATTAAGAAGTCGAGGGATGTCCTTAGACTTTGATAGACATACTTTTACTGTAGACATATCCTTACGGATGGTCAAATTGTTGGAAGTATGGTACGATATGTCTCTCGGATGTGCATATAATCTGAGAGTGTTCGGATGTAGTTTCAGATGAACTCCTAGGCTTGCCCTTGCATAGGCAAGTGGAGTAGATGATCGAAATGATTGCGAAAATAGTCTGATATCGAAGATCACAGACCGAGTGATAGTCTTGTGAGTATCAGTGTTGTTAAACACTATATAAATTGGAAGAACGTGAGTTGCGATTATAGGAGATGTTGGAGGGGATATTTATCTATCCCAGTATTTCTCCTTGAGAAGGATCCAGAACTCTTTGATAAAAGAGAGATGAACCTTTGAAATTATGCATCGATTATCGATGATGGAATGCGATAGTTGTTGAAAGTAAATATCCTTGTTGTGGATATATGAAATATTTATATCAGCAAAGGACACCTGTGTATACTCTAAGGTTGGTACGACTAGAGGATTGATATTGTAGTGATATGATATCATACGATTATAATTGTCGTTGTGATGATTGATATATCATCAACTTGGAGTAAGCAGGATGCAGGTGTATGGAGGACGACAATTTCATACTTAGTATGAATTTTATGAGTATTGACTAAGATGTTAGACTAATTAACGATTTAGTCATCACTGGACTTGAGAGTCGTGTATCCTGAACACGATTGGATCTTTTTGTAGTTGTTGGAGTTGCGTAACTTGGCCACTGTTGATTGTGGTAGTTGGAGTTGCGCACTCGACCACCATAGATGGTGGTTTTCCTTGCATGGTTTGGTTAGTACTGTAGATGTGGATAGAATGTCTTAGCATTACTATACCACGGGCTTGTTTGACAAAGGTGATAATGGAAATCATTTAGTCAGAAGCTGGTGAAACCAGTTACAAGACATAGACGACGGTTAACTTTTACAAGAGTATTAGTTAATCCTTCCGGA
This sequence comes from Wurfbainia villosa, assembly GCA_025175895.1. Taxonomy (NCBI): domain Eukaryota; kingdom Viridiplantae; phylum Streptophyta; class Magnoliopsida; order Zingiberales; family Zingiberaceae; genus Wurfbainia; species Wurfbainia villosa. Next base: position 24,589,520 of record CM046000.1, on the reverse strand, counting down.
GTTGCTACAGAAAGCATATCATTCAAGATGGATTATATACCTTGGCGGTACTCAGATGTATCGAGAGTTGAACGTTTATACTGGTGGAATGGTGTAAAGAGAGTTATAGCAGATTTTGCTGCTCGATGTTTAGTATGCCAGTAGGTGAGGGCTGAACATCAGAAACTCGCTAGATTGCTCTAGAAAATTCCGATTTCGGAATGGAAGTGTGAGCATATCACGATTGATTGCGGTACGGGATTGCCTAGAACCCGTAAAGGACGTGATGCGATTTGGGTGATTGTGGATCAACTGACCAAATCATCTCATTTCCTTCCTACTCGTGGGTCGTACTCGTTGGACCATACGACAGTGTTGTATTACCGAAAGATTATCAGATTGCGTAGGGTACTTTTAAGTACCAGATCGGATAGAAATTCGTGATTTATCTTGCGATTTTGACAGAGTCTGCACTAGACTATGGGCACAAAGCTTCGGCATAGTGCAACGTTTCATACACAGACAGATGAACAGTCGGAGTGTATCATTTAGACGTTAGAGGATCTATTCAGATCTTGTGTCGTGGATTACGGAGGTGTAGCTTGTCGGTTGACTTTACCTCCGACACTTGCGGGTGTTCATAACGTATTTCAGGTTTATATGCTAAGGAAATACGTGTCGCGATCTGATCATGTTCTGAAAGAGATTCCGAATTCTACCTCAGTCTAATGTGACTTACGAGGTGATTCCAGGGTGGAGCCTGGGTTGCAAGGAGCGACAGTAGTGGGATGAAAACCATCCAACTCGTAAAAGTTGGATGACAGCATCATACCGATGAGGAGGCTACATGAGAGCTGGAAGATACTATCCGAGCTCGATATCCTCATTTGTTCACTTGAGGCATGTAGTAGTTCAAGAAATCTCCTGAGTTGGTTCTCGTATGTTAGTACGAAATTTGGGGACCAAATTTTTATTAGTGGGGGAGAATGTAAAATACCGCAGGAAAAAATAAATAAATAACTAGGTATATGCATTAAATACCTAAGTAGCTATTTGGGGGTTTAAACATGTGGTTGGATCAAGTTGGGCTAGCTTGAATTTAACCTAGGTTAGCTTAACCACAAGTGAATGACTTATATAAGAATTAAATCCAACCCGTTATTTAAAACCTAACCCGTTTAGCCAAGCGTTTGCGTCCGCTTCTCATCGCGATTCAGTTTTCCTTTTTCCTTTCCCCGATCGCGTTTCTTCTCCGAATTTCTATCGCCGCACGCCCATTTCTCTCGGTCCATCTCCCGTGCCCTAGTTCTCCCGATTCGGCCGCCGCCTTCTTCCTTGCATCGCCGCCACTGTGCGTCTGGATCTTCGGCGGCCCGTTGGCGACCATCACCGACGACGACGATGATATCTCGTCGTGGCAGATGTCGTTCTCTGGCTTCTTCTCCCCGTGCGCCCGACAACGCCCCCGTCGATTGCCTCTACTGCAGCCATCGCTCATGCGCCGCCGCCCTTGCGCGTCGGCCGGCAGCCCCCACCTTCGCACACTCGTCGCCGACGCCCGATCTGCCTCTTCTCCGCTCGTCGCCGCCCTAGGGCTGCCTCGTTACCGCCGCGAGTTTGATGTTGCGGCGTCCGCTTCCTCAGGCCCTCTTTTACGTCGGCCGGCGGCAAGTGTCGCGCCGCCTAAATCGCGGTCTCCTCCCTTCACCGTCGCGGATTTGGGTTCTTTCCTCTGCCACCAAAGCCGACGCCTCTGCTCCAGTCGTCGCCTGGATTGTTGCGATGTCGGCGCCGAGCGATTCTTGGCTCCACCACTCTGCGTTCGACGCCCCTGAACCATGGCCGAGCTTCGATCAGCCGCTGCCCTGCTGCTGCTTGAATCGATTGTTGACCCCTCTTAGTGTGAGCTCGGTTTAGTGATACCATCATCATGCACGATCATCGTCGTCACCACACTTCACTCACCGACCACCGGCTATGAGCATTGATCGCCAAGGCAAGAGGAGTTGGGCATTTAGCAGCAAGCTCTGACGAATTCCCTTGGCTGTGTTCAACTAATGCTAAGCTAGATTGGATTTCCTTAAGCCGATGAAGAAGCTGTGGAGGAATGAAACGAGTTTGGGTAAGTATGAATCTGAATATTTATGAATGCATAATATTGATAAGTGGTTGGATGGATCTATGGATTTGTTGGAAATGCATGATGGGCGTAAGGTGAATTGCATAGTTAAGATTTTTGATCAGTATAAAGTGGGTGATGAACTGTATGTGACTACAGGTTTTAACACTGGATTTACTTCTGGATTCTTTGTGAGGAAAGTGGAACGATGCGAGGTAAGTATAGATTTGGTCGTTCATAATTGTGTATCAGTTATGTTTAATAAACTGATCTGGATATGCTATAATTATGTAGTGATGATAGTACTTGTTCATTACATGATGATGTTTGATTTATTTAGATTAAATTGAGACCAGACTCTTACAGCAGATTAAGAAGTGGTTGAGATAGGAACAACGCGAGGACTTTGATATGAGGCTGGTTCACGGATGTAGAGACAACTTGTATTCTCAGACAAGTCGTCAAAATAGGTGGGTAATTTCCTACCTGGTCCGGGTAGTTATATTTCATTCAGATTTAGTCATTGATATGAGCATGTTAGGTGTTCATATTACCTTGACCCTGTTCTTTTTATCGCATGCTTGATCTTCTACCGTCGGCTATTAACTCCATTGCTGATATCATGTTCATTTTATCATGATTAGGAGTTATACATATAGATGATGTAAATAACTTAGAATTTGTTTAAGTTAAGTGCAAATAGTAAAGTCCGGATGACAACCTGATTGTACTTTGGGTAAAAAGGTCATCCGTAGGTAGATAATGTCTTTAACCTAGGATTAGTTCTAGTACCCTTAGGTTATATGTTACCACGGAACATGTATTGTGTAAATGGTTAGAGAAATGATACTTAGGGTATCGCTACGGACCGATGGTCCTAGCTTGTTATAATCAGATAAGTACGACTCTCTACAGGATAGAGAGTGTGTCCATTAGTTGAGTACAACTCTCTACAGGATAGAGAGTGTCGCTTAGATTGGTATGACTCTCTACGGGATAGAGTATTATGATCGATTAGTCACGACTCTCTACAGGATAGAGAGTGCGTAGATCTGGTTAGTATGATTCTCTGTAGAACAGAGAGTCTATGGTGGATGTCGGTATGTGAGACATTGCATTCATGCATTTACATGCACGCTGGCGACGAGGTCTCCCTTGTGGTTGAGAGTGTCGCCAGTCATCCACCTCCTGATTTACTCAGGAGGAGTCACCCGTGTGAGGGCAGAGCATTGAGGTGCCGCACTCTATCACTATAGACGGTGGTAGTTGGATTTGCGTGCCATAGTCCTGCGTGTGTGGTACTCGACCACTCATGGGTAGTATTTGTCGGGTGACCAGCAGGGACCCCCATCGTGTAGCTTGCTCTTTACGCTTATATGCTACTCGATCATACTGCCCACTCGGCCACTCGAGAGTAGTGGTTGGTGTTGAGTTGGGACAGTTGTCATGCTCGAGCCACCGAGGCCACACTGGGGTCGTGGTAGCTTTAGGGTGAGCCGACATGACCATGCATCTTTGCATTAATATCGATGGCGTTTTGCATATTACCATATATATATACATATATGCATGTATATATATATATATATATATGGATGGTTGAGATTAATATATATATATGGATACAGTTTATATATATATATATATATATATATCTGATTATTGTGATGTTGCATTTGTTTGTACTATGCTTGCTGCATTTGGGTGGACATCATATTCATGCATGTTTCTTGCATATGGTATACAGTTGTGTCAGATATTGATATGTGTTGGATAGACCATAGATACCTTGACCTGTAGCTAGAGAATATTTTGAGTAGATCTACTCTTCCTGGTATATATATATATATATTTTGGATATATGTTCGAGTTGGATCGAGTAAGCGTAGCGAACTTGAGTATATCTGCATTTTTATGTTGTTCATTCAGTTAGACGGTATATGCTTGTATTTATATACTATGCTGATATACCTGTTGTACATCTAGATTATATTGTCGAAATACATGTGATATTACATATATACATGTTTTCTATTACCTGCTGAGTTTTACTCACCACCCCATGACCACGGGTTTTACATCGCCCGTGTAGCAGTGGCCGACCGTGATGGACTTGGAGCACCGTGGTGCATCATCTCATCTCAACTCCGAGAGTCCGGATTTTGGTGTTCTCATTGTATTCTGTTATGGATTTGTTTTATGTGATGATTGTAGTTGTGACTATTGATGTTGTACCCTTTTCTTCCTTTCTGGTTTTATTGTGGTGTCTTGAGTCGGTGTTAGTCATACCGGTATGCTGTGTGTTGTCGTTTGTTGATTGTAGTATGTTTCCGCTGTGCCTTGTGTAGTTTTTTTTGTTTTCATACATATGTATTGTTGTTATTGTGGGCCTACGAGCCTTGTATTAATCCGAAATGTTGCCACGTACAGGGGAGGTGCTGTCCGTTTGATTTTCGGTTCGGCATGCTCTCGGGGCGTGACACACCCACTGTTTGGAATTGAATTAAAATATCATCCGATGTAAATGCTCATGGAGGAGGTATATTTTCAATTCTGCCATTAAATTTCTTACTTCTTCGCCATGCATGATTTAATGGTAAACTTCTTCGGTGACCCATATAACATAACTTATTGATACATGGCTCTGCATCTGTATCCACATTACAAATAGGGCATGCTTTGTATCCTTTAGTACTCCAACCAGAAATCATTCCATATGCAGGAAAATCATGAATTGTCCATAAAACAATAGCACGAAGATTAAAACATTCTCCAGTTGATGAATCTAGTGTCATAATTTCATCATGTCATAATTCTTTTAGCTCTTCAATTAATGGTTCTAAAAAAACATCAATATTTTTTCCAGGTGATCTTGGACCAGGAATAAGAAGTGTCATCAATGTATAAGCTTGTTTCATCATGTGCCAAGGAGCCATATTATATGGGACAAGTATCACAGGCCACATGCTATATGAATTAGACATCATCCCAAATGGGTTAAACCCATCACTGGCTAAACCAAATCGAACATTTCTTGGTTCAGAAGCAAAAGTTGGATACTTTTTATCAAATTCTTTCCAAGCAATTGCATCAGCAGGATGTCTCAAAATACCCTCAGTTTCTACTCGTTTTTCCTTATGCCAACGCATTCCAATAGTTGTATCTTTATGCAAATAAAGCCTTTGCAACCGTTGCTTCAAAGGGAAGTGTCCAACAATCGTTGTTGGTATTTTTGAATTTTGTTTATGATTTGTAATGTAACGTAACTTCCCGCATATGGGACATTTTTCAAGATTTGCACACCCTTTTCTAAATAATTTACAACCATTTTCACATGCATGTATTACTTCATATCCCATTCCAACATTTTGAAGTATCTTCTTTGTAGCATAGTAAGACTCTGGAACATAATTCGGTTGAGGAAGACAACTTTGGAGAAACTTTAATAGCATATCAAAGGAATGATTAGACCAACAGTTGAGTACTTTAATTTGCATTAAGTTTATCAAAAAGCTAAATGTCTTCACCTTATTTGCCCCCTCATACAAATCTTGATTGGCTTCTTCAAACAATGATTTAAACAACTCAGATGTTGCATTATTGTTACCATTATCCACATCCATTTGTCTGCTCTCTTGCATAACATGTTCTAAATCTAGTAAGTTGTTCAACATGTCAACAAATTCTGGATTCTCACCTTCCACTTCATTTATGTTATTATCATTTTGTGTATCAATTCTTATATCTGCATTCTCAGATAAATCTATGAACTCTTCACCATGATTATTCCATATCAAATAAGTTTGATCGAATCCATGCAGATGAATATGAGTCTTTATCATTTCAAGATCTCCAAACTTCAAATTTCGACATAAAATACAAGGGCATCTAATAATTGATGATCCATCTTTCATGTGATACGCTGCAAAATTTAAAAATTCCTTAACTCCATTCTTATACCTATGACTAATTCTATTTCGCTCCATTATCCAACTTTTATCCATTCTTCAAACCCTGATTATGTGATGCAAATAATTCATATCAATCAAATAAGTCAGTACATGCAAGCCAATTTTTTATATTGTGACTAACAAATTTTTACATTACTATCATTTAAGCTTAATTATTATAACTTTGAGATCATTCTAAGAAAAAAAGTCCATATAAATTGGGATAAATTGTAACTAAGTACAACTTTAATAAACAACTGATGTAACAAAGCGAAACATGCCTCGTAAAAAAGAAAATCTTATACAGTGTGAAGACAAATTGAGATATTACAAATAAAAAATCGATTCATACATATTGAAAAATATATATTTAGAGAAACAGGTGAAGAATGCATTTTACTATAATATTGCTTAACTATGATAACTGGAGTTAAGTCAGGAGACGGAAGCCTAGCATCACAGCTGGTTAACATAATAATATTGGCTATTCCTTTTTTATTTTAATTTGCTCAGTATCACCTTTCTAGTTCTTCCTCATATAATAAATTAGAAAACAAAACTCATCGCGCCTAAAAAGAAGAACTCATTGAACAGTAATGAAATGGAGACAGAGCTCTATCAGTTCAGTCATCCGATTGTGTTAGGGTCTTTCTGGCACTAGACTAGCTAAGATCATGATCGAGTGGGAGAAGCCTCATTTATAGTAAGCAAAGTCGGAGCGAAGGAGAAGAACCTAAGATCAGGTCATAGTCAAGTTCTCCCTAGCTTAAATAGCTTTTCTTTTAGATGAAAAAAGCACTCTCCCTATCCTTTCTCCCTATCTAACAAGGTCAAACCCTCTAGTTCAGAAATCAAGAGGTACAAAAACTACTCTCAACAAATCTTTAGTGTAGACTTCATTCAAGCCCTATATCTCCCTTGTTCGTGCTGGTATTGACTTGTTTTGTGTCACAATACCAGAGTGAAACAAAAAATATTGACTGTTACAACCCGCACAGCACGAGATTAATCACTGATTATTCACATGTTCTTTAGGAAGCATTGTCAATTGGACTCATCACTTGTCAGATATCTCTCTTCTTAGAGCTCAGTTTGCTCACTGATGCAACTGGGAGGCCTTATATCGTTAGCTTAAAACAATACAATCAAACTCAGTTATGCAAGTGGTGGCGGCTATACTTTTCAAATATTAGCCTGCATTGGAAAATGATGGTTCATGAAGCATACTATGGCACTAGAGGTTGTTAACTGGTGATTCCAAATAATTAAGCTTTTATGGTGCGTGCCCATCCCTATTTCCCTAGCATGGTTCTTGCTCTCCTCTAACTATAACCTTTCATTTATATTAAACTAGAAATCAAGCACCATGCAAAACTTTGTCAACTAATAAAGGAAGATGTTCATGAGACATTAGATAGAGAAGCCGATAGATGCAGGAAAATACTAAAGAAAATATATATAATAGAGAAGAAGAAAATACCAAGCCAAATTGAAGAAGAAAAGGATCAATATCCAAGTCAAATCGAGGAAGAGAAAGGATCACCTCCTTTTTCTGCGTCGAGCAAAGGTGTAGAGCGGAAGAAGAAACGTCGCAATTAGGTTTTGAGGTGCACGTAGGTTTTCCTTGAAGAAAATTAATGAGCGTGAGTTTATGGAACTCAATTAAAAAAGGAAATATTATACTAATTAATTTTTTTAACATTTAAAATATAGATTACATTTTTAATTTTTTAACCATTATGATTAATATAATTAATAAAATTTTGAGGAAAATAATCTAATCTAATATTAAATATTTTTTATGAAAAATTTGAAATATAAAAAATTATTAACAAATCTAATTTTTACCCTAAAAAATCAAAATTATTAGTCAATCTAACTTTAGCTAATACAAATTAAAATGATCAATCAAATTAAACATTAGTCGACAAATTTTTTTTTTAAATTATTAGACAAATTTAACTTTGGTAAAAAAAAAATTAAATATTACTAGTCAAATCTAACTTTGGTCATTAAAAATTTAAATATTACCGACCAAATCTAACTTTGGCCACTAAAAATTAAAATTACCAATCAAAAATGAATATTGTGTTGGGAGATCGGATGGCCGGCTAGAGGGGGGTGAATAGCCCTCGTACGTTGGACGTCGTAAATTGCTCGTCTACGTTGCATGCTTGTCTATGATTGTCGTTAGCGCAGCGGAATACTAATACAAATATGAATACTAACAACAAATACAATCACATGCAAATACTCACGATATACGTGGTTCGGAACCGAATGGTTCCTACTCCACGGGCGAGCTCCTCGAGCTCTAGTTATGCGCACGGCACTAACTATAACACTCCTTTTCGACTACACGTCGGAGGTGGAGAAACCTCTCACAAGCAATTACACTAAGTAATGAAATACAAGCAATACAAAGACAAATACGAAATACACGTAAAGAACACTTTACAATGCTTGCTTTGAACCCTTGCTTGTTGCTTGCTTTAGATGGCTCTTGAAGGTCTGGAATGCAGCAGCAATTCCCCTCCAATAGCTTCACAAAAGTCTTGGCGAAATCCTCCAACTCGAGCTCCATTTATAACCTGCATCAAGCTGTTTTCGCGCCCATCGGTCATTGCCAAAAGGCCCGGTCATTGCCCCTGTCCGTTGTCTCACACGGCGGATCCACGTCGGAAAGTTCAACGGATCTCCTACGACCGATCGCCGTGGCGGTCAGTGACCTAGTAATCGATCGCCCGATCGGCTACGGAGGCGTCTGCTCCGACACTTCCATCGATCATTGCCATCCCACGGCGGATCATTGCTGTCGGCGTCGATCATTGCGATCCATGGCGATCGGCGCCAAGCCAAAACACTTACACCCGGTCGAACCTAGTCGACTTGGACCGATCGGTCGCACCTATGCGGTCGGCGACGTCGAGCAAACCTCAAACACCAAGTTGTTTGAGCCTCAGCCTCCGTAGCCACTTGGCTAAGTCCACATCCCTCATGGAGTTCCCCACCAGCTCTCTTCCCTCGGCCTCGTCCCTCGGATGCATGCGCCAAGCGCGGCCATAGCGCCATCCTTCGCGTCTCATACCCTAGAAGTATGCTTCCCTTTGGGCTCACTCCATTCGCTCCCCGTCCGGCGTCCGGTCCCTGGATGCATCAAGCGCCTTCACCGACTCAAGGACCCCGAGCCTAGTGAACTTACCAAGTCCTCAAGACTTCCCACATGCACCAAGCGCACGGCTTCGCAATGCATTTCTCACCAAGCACCAAGCGCACGGCTTCGCAATGCTTTGGATTTCCCATGCCAAGCACCCGCAATGCTTTGGACTTTCCCATGCCAAGGCTTCCCCCTTGGACTTCCACACCAAGCTCATGTCATGAGTTTTGTCTATCATCAAAATACCATCAAGGCAACCTGGGCCGATTGCACCAACAATCTCCCCCTTTTTGATGATTGACAAAACTACCATCTCAAGTCTACCAATTCTCCCATATTGGCAATTCTCATATCCCAATGAGAATTCCAACGAACCCTAATTGGTAACTTGGTAACTTCTCCCCCTTTTTGACATTACATCAAAAAGGTCCTCCCCAAGAGTATGAATGTCTCATATCCCAATGAGATCTTACAATCTCTCCCTTGGAGGAACACATGCCTACAATCTTTCTAGTGATCCCATATCACTTAAAGAGAGGCAACCCAATTTCCTCCCATGAGGAAATACACATCCATCTTCCCATGATGGATACCTCCCCCTAGAGGCTTGCTCCCCCTTGACCATTGTACCAACAATGTCCTTGGAGAGTCCCTAAGCCAATAGGAACATTAACCAAATCAAAATTAAGGCAAAGTTCAACAATGAACTCTCTTCCACCTTAAAGTTGATACTCACCCTCAACCCAACTCCTAATCCATATCCGATGGATTACCACCCTCTCTAATGCTCTCCCAAGCATATCCTAGGGTTAGGAGTGGTTAGGGGACCAAAACATGCTGAACATGGGCCTAACCAATAAGATTTACCCGAAATCAGCTTAGGCGATCGATCATTGAAATCGATCATTGCCACTATCGATCATTGCCATCCATGGCGCGATCATTGATACATTCTTGATTTTGACATTCGAAATGACTTTCCGAAATTCATAAGTAAATATACATAAGCTGATAAATATTGAAATTTGGTATGTATATTACTTATCACAAACATTATGGGTGAAAAATATTGGAAAATTATTTTACCCATTAAATTAGGAGATTGATACAAAGTTCAAAAGTTTAGAAAAGCTTCAATAAGGAGCCCTCTTTGTATCATCCCATTCAATGGTGATAGCTATCAAAAGATAGGCTTCACCAAGGTTTTTCAAAATGTTTTCAAAATGTTTTTCAAACCTTTATTTTCTTTTTCCTAAACATCTCACCAATATCTAGATGTGTAAGACACATACATGTCAAAGTTTTGTGAGATGTGGGTTTTTATTCTTTAAATGGTCTCATGCATATTTCTAAGGCACTATTCTTTGATTCCCATCAAATTATGCCGTAGTCCTTAATTTCATTTTAATTTATGCATGATATGATTATGGCATAGATATGATATAGATAAAAGCATATGCCAAAATCATGATGTCATGGCATGTGAATGAAAATTAAGCACACATGACATACAAACATAAATCTAAACATTATCATGACATTTTTATAGATAAAATGAACATGATGTCATGACATGGCAAGGCAAATAAAGCATGGCAAGAAAAAAAAAACATACTAAGGTATGGAATACCTAAGTTTTAGAATCAATTTGCCATTTCTAGAGATTAATTCAATTTTGCCTTAATGCCATTAATTTCCCTAGTGTGCCAAAAAAAAACCAAAATGACACACCAATACCTCTAAGACCTAATTGTGCCAATTTAAATCATTTTTAACTTCTCAAGCATATTGGCACACCCTAATGTGTCAACTCTACTATGGTTAGGTTAACTACCCATCCACTTAGGGTTGACACACCCTAACCTATTTAGCGTGAATCGATCACGCTCTTAGGAACCCAATATCTATTGGAGCTCCTTGGGTTGACAAGGTATTCCCTAGGGATAACTTCCCTAGATACCTTCCTAATGACCCTTTTTGGCTTTGAAGCCTTAGTCAAATGGGTCTTACTTAGGTCAACTCTAGAGGTGACTCCTCCATTGACCTTCTTAGTGGCTTTCTTAGTTTTTCTTGAGTCCTTAGCCACTAAGCACACACCATGGCTAGACTTAGGGATGACTTCCCTATTAGCCTTGGCTTTCCTAGACCTAGAAATAGTTCCATAATTAAATGGAACATTATGATAAGTCTTCTTGGGCTTAGGTTTGTGACCCAAACCTTCCTTGCCCTTAGACCGTTTTTGAATCTTAGGTCTTGACTTTTGGGCATTTGACCCTAGAATTGAATTTTCTATGATTCTAAGGGTTTTCTCCATTCTCTCAAGTCTTGACCTCAAGACTTGGTTCTCTAGCTCTAATTTTCCCAATTTTGAATTTTCATTAGGTTTTTGGGAAAGGTTCTTCCTCTTAGGCATGTGCCTAGATTTCTTGGGATTAATACCCAAGTTTTCTTCAACTCTCCTAATTGACTCCCTAGGTAAAATAGGTCTAGTGTTTTGGGTCCTAGGTTTGTCTTTAGTCATATAAACATGCTTGGCACCTAGACAAACATATTTATTTTTCTTAGCAGGCTTTTCATTTATAATTGCAAGTGAACTAAAATAATTCTTAGCATGCTTTTTAATTCTAGGAATTGAAGGTGCATTAAATAAATTTACCTTAGGGTTAGCTTTAGAAGCTCCCCCTACATGAGAAACACCTTCTTGCCCTTTCTTCCTCCCCCTGGGGCATTGACTTCGGTAGTGTCCCTTTTGGTTGCATTTAAAGCACACAATGTGCTCTTTGCTCTTGATTTTGGGAACACCGGTATCTTTTGATTTTTGAGTTTTTGGTGTCGATACCTTCTCCTTAGCCAATTTTGGGCACTTACTTTTGTAATGCCCCTTCCCCCTACACTCAAAACAAATTATATGATCTTTATTTAAAACAATGACACTTGAATTACCTAGGGAGGTGGTGGAGGCCTCTTCTTGATCTTCACTTCTCCCGGATGTAGATACTTCTTGTTCTTGCTCCGGGATGGAAGATTGTCTTTCCTCCCCTTCAATACTAGAGGTGGAGGTATCCACCAAGTCATCCACATCTTCGAAAGTGGATGGTGCTTCTTCTTCGGCATTTTCTTCTATTTGTGCCGATGGGGAATTTTCTTGGAATTTCGTTACCTTCTCCCATAATTCCCTTGCATCCCTAAAATTACCCAACCTAGACCAAATAGTGTTAGGTAACAAATCACTAATCAATTTAATTACCTCGAGATTTGTCTTGAATTTCTTGATTTGGTCTTGGGTCCACTTTGATTTTTCAATGGGCTTGTTGTTTTTGTCCCTAGGCATCTCAAAACCGGTTTCTATAATTAACATAAAATCAAAATCGGTTTCTAGGTATACCTCCATTTTTCGTCTCCACCATAGGAAATCTCCTTCGAACTTTGGTGGATGAGCGAAGCCGGCCATTTGTAGCGCTCTCGCGGCGGTTAGTCCTTGAAGAGCGACCTCGGCTCTGATACCACTTGTTGGGAGATCGGATGGCCGGCTAGAGGGGGGTGAATAGCCCTCGTACGTTGGACGTCGTAAATTGCTCGTCTACGTTGCGTGCTTGTCTATGATTGTCGTTAGCGCAGCGGAATACTAATACAAATATGAATACTAACAACAAATACAATCACATGCAAATACTCACGATATACGTGGTTCGGAACCGAATGGTTCCTACTCCACGGGCGAGCTCCTCGAGCTCTAGTTATGCGCACGGCACTAACTATAACACTCCTTTTCGACTACACGTCGGAGGTGGAGAAACCTCTCACAAGCAATTACACTAAGTAATGAAATACAAGCAATACAAAGACAAATACGAAATACACGTAAAGAACACTTTACAATGCTTGCTTTGAACCCTTGCTTGTTGCTTGCTTTAGATGGCTCTTGAAGGTCTGGAATGCAGCAGCAATTCCCCTCCAATAGATTCACAAAAGTCTTGGCGAAATCCTCCAACTCGAGCTCCATTTATAACCTGCATCAAGCTGTTTTCGCGCCCATCAGTCGACTGCCAAAAGGCCCGATCGCCCTGTCCGTTGTCTCACAACGGCCGGATCCACGGAAAGTTCCAACGGATCTCCTACCCGATCGCTGTGGCGGCAATGATCGGGTGACCTAGTAGTCGACCGCGGCTACGGACGGAGCGCTCCGACACTTCCATCGGTCATCACCATCCCACGGCGCATCGCACGTCGATCATTGCCGACGCCACGATCGCGACCATGGCAATGATCGCCAAGCACCAAAACACAGCCTTACACCAGTCGAACCCTAGTCGACTTGGACCAGTCGAACTGGCACCTATGCCAGTCGACTGACGTCGGGCAAACCTCAAACACCAAGTTGTTTGAGCCTCCGACACTCAGTCTTAGCCACTTGGCTAAGTCCACATCCCTCATGGAGTTCCCCACCGAAGCTCTCTTCCCTCGGCCTACGTCCCTCGGATGCGCCAAGCGCACGGCTTCGCAACGCCATCCTTCGCGTCTCATACCCTAGAAGTATGCTTCCCTTTGGGCTCACTCCATTCGCTCCCCGTCCGGCGGTCCCTCGGATGCATCAAGCGCACGGCTTCGCAATGCCATCCTTCACCGACTCAAGGACCCCGAGCCTAGTGAACTTACCAAGTCCTCAAGACTTCCCACATGCACCAAGCGCACGGCTTCGCAATGCATTTCTCACCAAGCACCAAGCGCACGGCTTCGCAATGCTTTGGATTTCCCATGCCAAGCACCCGCAATGCTTTGGACTTTCCCATGCCAAGGCTTCCCCCTTGGACTTCCACACCAAGCTCATGTCATGAGTTTTGTCTATCATCAAAATACCATCAAGGCAACCTGGGCCGATTGCACCAACATATTGGCCGGTAATTATAAATATTTATTGATGAATATCTATTTTGAATGCCAATTATAAATGTTTACCGACCAAATCTACTAGTAAAAAATTAAATAGTACTGGCCAAATATGAATATTGGCCAGTATTTATAAATATTTATTGATGAATATCTATTTTGGCCGGTAATTATAAATATTTACTGACCAAATCTAATTTTGGTCAGTAAAAAAATAAATATTACCGGCCAAATAAAATTATGGTCAGTAAAAAATTAATATTATCGTCCAAAATTAATCTTGGCAGGTAATTATAAATGTTTCCTGACGAATATCTATTTTGGTCGGTAAATTTAAATATTTACCGTCCAAATTTATTTTGGACAGAAAAAATTCGCTGGTAATTCTTATTTTTCTCGTAGTGTTCTCCTTCTTCCACCTCCTCTTCCACCGATTCGAAAGTTGATTCCTTATCAACCTCCGAATCCTCACTTTCTTGTGAGGATGAGCTTTCTTCTTCTTGGGCCATGGATGGTTCTTCATGGAGCTTGGATAATTTTTCCCATAGCTCCTTGGCATCTAGAACTTCACCTATCTTGGACAATAATTCGTTAGGTATTAAATTAACTATCATATCGATTACCTTGTCGTTGATTTCGGATTTTTGAAGTTGATCTTGAGTCCATCTCTTCTTCTTGAGATATCCTCCTTTCGGCCCTCTTGGCAATTCAAGGCCTTCCATCAAAATGGCCCATTCCTCAAGGTCCCTCATCATCAAAAAATCTTCAATTCTTCTCTTCCAAGAATCGAAGCCTTCTTGTCCATATAATGAGTACGGGACCGGTTTGTTGATGTCCCAACCTAATTGTTCTTGGACTTCCATCTTTACCTCTAGCTTCTTTAGCTCCCGGTGATTAATCCGTAGAAGAGAACCTAGCTCTGATACAAATTGTAGGGGATCGATTGGAAGCTAGAGGGGAGGTGAATAGCGTCATGCTATACGTCGATGGAACTCGTTCGCGTTCATCTCTACAAAACTCATTATGCGTAGCTAAATAATAATAATAAAAGCAATAACAAATTAACACAAACATGAACACAAAGATATAACGTGGTTCGGAACCGAACGGTTCCTACTCCACGGATCGAGCTCTAAAGAGCTCTAGTGATGCACAGGCACTCACTAATCACAAATACTCCTTCTCGACACAAGTCAGAGGTGGAGAAACCTCATACAATAGATTAGAACAATAATCTAAATGGATACAAGCGAATACAATAATGAAATACAATGCAAATAAAGAAAAATACTTTACAATTGCTCTTTGAATGCTTGATCACTTGGTTGCTTGACATCAACTTGGAGACCCTGATTTGCAACAGTAAATCGCCCCAAAAGCTCTCAAGAAACCATGCCTTTTCCCTCCATCACAAGCTCCTTTTATAGCTTCTACCTGTGCTGGAAAAAGTTGATCAGTCGACTGCTCGGGACCATCAGTCGACTGATGCCACTTTTGTTGTGAGACAACGGCTAGATCCATGCTGGAAAAATCCAACGGATTCATCATCAGTCGACTGATCATACCCATCAATCGACAGATAGAGCCTTCACTCGACCAGTCAAGTCTCGACTCCATTCTGTGGTCGATTTCTCGAGCACCAGTCGACTAATCACAAGATCAGTCGACTACTCGAGCCAGCAGTCGACTGCCCACCTCTGGCAGTCGACTGCTAGGCCACTTCTCGCAGTCAAACCCTAGTTGACTCAGGCCAGTCGACTGCCACATGACACCAGTCGACTGGCACACCTCAAACATGAGGTCTTAGCCCAAGTATGGTTCCTCCATACTTGCTAGACCACCCTTAGCCTAGACCTAAGCCTTCTAGCCACCTCCATCAGCCTTATGTCTCTCGGATCCCTCCAAGTCATCCATGACTTATTCATCCATCGCGCTAGCCTTCAAGTGCTTCCATCAGCTATGTCATGGTAACGGTGTCTACACTGCCAAGGCACACTGGACTTACGCCGCCAAGACTCCGCTTGGACTTTACGCCGCCAACCATTGGACTTATGCTGCCAAGACTCCCACTTGGACTTTACGCCGCCAATATCAAACCCCTTGGACTTCTCAAATGCCAAGACTCAAGCTTGGACTTTCCCTTGCCAACCCATGTTGGAATTTACATGCCAAGACCCATGCTTGGACTTTTCCCAAATGCCAAGTGTCCCACTTGGACTTTCCATGCCAAGTACCCAAGACTTGGACTTCCCATGACAATTACATTGTCATATATTTTTGTCGAACATCAAAACATCACTCGAGTCACACTCGAGTCCTGGTCAATCATGACCTGGGCCGATTGCACCAACATATGGAATGACCTACAGACTTCTATAAAGAGACTAATAATTTGGTCCTTGCTAACGAGGATACTTATTTTGGTGGACAAGTCTCAAACCCTCGTGATTCTAATTTGGGATAACCTGTAGGACATGAAGACAACCGACACATTCTACGGATCAGGTGGGTGGATTCTATGATCTCAGAATTTAGTGCATGATTATATTGGTTATATTAGTTATGTTGTTTACTTAGGTTGTATTATGTTTTCACTTTGTGATCTGTCTAGTATTGCTTTAACCTTATATCTATTGGACCGTTAGATTCTAGGCCACTTGCTTATCGTTAGCATATAATTATTGATTTCTATTACGGTTATACATGTCTAGTTATTGCTGTGATATAAATTGTTAGATATTACTAGTAGATGCTTACCTATTAATTAATGGATTTGTACTAGGATTGAACTAGTAGGATAGTACGACTAAGATGAGATAAATTCTTAGAAGGTATATATAGGTTCTTTGACTCCCAAGATTTTAGTGCATGATGACATGATTACGTTGCTTACGTGGTTAATGGTATATTTGCACTTGATGCTCTATTTAGTATTGGCTTGACTTTGTACTGGCATGACCCCTCTTAGTTATACCCTAATTAATTTCAGCCACTGATTTCTATTAGTATGTTTGTGTTGTTTATTGGATATGCTTGTTCGGTTATATATATCTGGTTGCCCATTGATCTTCATTAGTATGCTTATGTTGTTATTATTGTTAAGTGCTTATTTGATTATGTATTGTTGATACCATGATTGAGACTAGTAGAGATAGTATAACTTAGATGAGGTTATTCTGTAAGAACAGATTTCAAGAATGAAACAGCATTAGTAAAACCCTAGGAGTTAGAACCCTAGGTGTAATACCCCGGACATGCTTATTGGTAGATGTTACTAGTATATACCTAGTTATTTACTGTTTTGGTTGATATTGTGATTGGACTAGTAGAATAGTGTAATTTAGATGAGATTGATCTTTAGAGGGTATATAACATTTCTCATGTCTCGGCTGCCAATGATATCTCCCATTCGTGGTTGAGAAAGTTTGTAGTAGAGTTTCCTTATGGTTGTTTGGTATACCTGTGGTCGATCATGTCTCCCATTCATGGTTGAGATAATCTACCGTAAAGTTATACTCTTGCATTATCCGTTTGGAGTTAGTGATAATTGGATTCATATGTCGTCTTTAGCTAGATAGCTACCTTGCAACATATGTACCCACGAGACTTGTTCATGGTAGCATGTTGTAACATCCATGATTGAACTGGTAGAAATGGTTTTACTATCTCAATGAGTTTATTAGTAGATTTACGATCTTTATTGGCCATGATAGATGTTTCATGTTAGTTGGGTTTGAACCCTATGATTAATCATCTCGATGTGTTATTAGTCGATGTATGGTCTTTATCGGCCTCGATAGGCGTTTCATGTTAGTTGAGTTTGAACCTTATGATTAATCATCTCGATGTGTTATTAGTTGATGTATGGTCTTTATCGGCCTCGATAGGCATTTCATGTTGGGTTGGTACCCTATAATTAATCGTCTCGATGTCTTATTAGTAGATGTATGGTCTTTATCGACCTCAATAGGCGTTTCAAGTTAGTTGGGTTGGAACCCTATAATTAATCGTCTCGATGTGTTATTAGTAGATCGACGATCTTTAGCGACTGTGATAAGCGTTTCATGCTAGATGTGTTTGATAACCCTAGGCTTAACAATCTAGGATAATCGACTGCCCATGAGACACATTCTTGGTAGCATGCTGTTGCGTGCAGTCGATAACTAGATAGTTATATACTTTGACTGTCCACGAGACCCATTCGTGGTAGCATGTTGTTGTGCGCAGTCAATAGCTAGATAGCTATATACTCTGTCTGCCCACGAGACCCATTCGTGGTAGCATGTTATTGCGTGCAGACATAGTGCCCTTTATATTTCCTGTCTACCCACAGTCTCGTTTGTGGTAGCATGTAGTTGCGTGTAGACAGTGCTTTGTATTTTACTTGTCGGCCTAAGAGTTTCGTTCGTGGTAGCTCGTAGATAGTGTCCCACTATATTACCTCGAGAGCCATGAGGCTTTGTCGCAGTATCTTGATATTTATTACTTGTAGATTTGTAGTTAGTTGTATATGTTGCAAGTGCATTTGTTATATTATTGACCAGGTTAGTTGCGAACCAATATTGATACTCTAAGGTTTGGGTTACTCTAGTTTGTTTCCTTTGACTTCCATTATGTCCATTATATCCATTATGATTATGCACTATTTTCTATCCAACCACTGAGTGGTTGTACTCACCCCCTCTTCTCTTATCCTCCCGGTTAGCTGATAGAGAGTGTGTCCTGTTGACCTACCTTCACATCGCTCAGAGAGTTCCTTGCCATGCTATTCCCACTGCATCGTCGAGATGTCGTTCTGGTTTCCTTTATTGTTATCGTCATTTGTTTACACGCTTTGGTTTTATCACAATTTATTTAGTGTTATAAAACTATTTTACTTTTAATTGATTTATGTTTAGTCGTGCATGCATGTAGTTAATAAATTACTTGTATTCCTATTATTATTTCGAGGTTTTTACCAGATCTGGTTCGAGCGATGTATTTTGCAATATTGTCATTAAGGGGCTCCTCCTTCATTTGTATGACGAAGATGCCCCCGGGGCGTGACATAATAAAACTTTGTTTTACTTAGTTCACAACCCTAACTGGGTTGCTAATCCAAGGCCCGTAGCTCTTCCGAAAGCTACCTCAATGGACAATCACTAAATGCCCTCCGACTCGAGAACTCTCGACTTCGGAGAGTTTCACTTTTTATAAATATAAGAGATAGGTAACACTCTTCCCACCCTTGAATTTAAGTACACAAGCAAAAAATGAAATGAATTAAAGTACAAGCAGTTTATACCGACACTAAATGAATTGTTGACGTAGGCGCGGAGTGTCAAAAGATCGCCTTGATGTGGAAAGTAAGCTTTTGTGGACGAGCAAGAATTTCAACAGCACTTCAACATAGTTTCAATTTTCTATTCAGATCAAATTGAACCCTTGTTTTATAAACCTTTTCCAGTTGACTAGAATGCCTTCCAGTCGACTCCACATCAGCCTGTCGATTAGGAACTTCTGGTCTTCCAGTCGACTCCAGATCACCCGGCTCTGCATCAAAAAATTTGCCTCTTCAATCGACTGAAATCCTTTCCATCTGCATCGCCAGATCTCCAATCAATCTCTAGCTAATCCTGCCAAGTAGGTATCCAGTCGACTGTACTTCAGTCGACTCGAATCCATTCAGTCGACTGATCCCTACAAAACAAGTTTAGCCTAAATACATAATATAAAATGTTATAGCAGTAGTAATACTGCATGATCTCGATTACTAAGTTCCAGGCGGACTTTTCGTCAGATCGACGCCTAGCTTTGTCCCCCTAAAGAGGACTCGACCTCTCCTCTTCACTCGAGGCTTACCTGTCGGCTATCTGCTGGACTTACCACTCTTGACATCCGATCTGACCCACCAGAGCTTCCACCAGCTGTCCAGTCTGCCTGACCCAGCTATACTTTTTATCGATTGTCCAATCTCCTGACCCAACCGGTCTTCATGCTAGATGTCCAGTCCACACGACCCATCTGGACTTCATGCTTGGTGTTTGGTCCTCCTGATTTGTCAAGATACTTACCTAGTATCCAATCAATATGACCTACTTGGACTTCCTATTAAGCCTGCACACTTAACACTGATATTAGAACACAAGTAAATCCTAACTTTTAACTATGGTTCATACATCAAAACTAAAGAGTGATTCTCTATAAGATATCAGAAAATAAAATAATAATAAAATGCCCCTAGTTAATTAGGAAATTATCTTATAGAATTTTTCATGATTTTTGGAAATTTTTCTAGAATTAAATGAAGTTCTTATGATATTTTATGAGGAAAGATTTAATAGGCTTTCATAAAGCCTATTGGGATTAATTGTGATAAGGGTTAATTTGGTTGATTAACCTAAAGTATAGAAATACCAAAACCTAGGGTTATTCTCTATTTTTTCTTTTCCCCATTTTCTCACGCCGTAGCTGCCCAAATTTTGCGGCTCCTCTTTTCTTCTTCATCTCCCGATTGCGATTCCTCTCTTCCTCACCGTCGCAGCCTTATCGCCACTGTCGGAGCTCACCATCGCCAACCACGCTAGAGGTCTTCCCCTCCAGCCGCTGCAAGCTTGGCTTTGTCGACACTGTTTCCCTCTCGTTGGTTCATCTTTTCGATCTCCAGCCTCCTGTTTGCATGTCGCGATCGATCCCTCTTTCTCTTCTTTCGCCGCTGCCTCCTCTCTGCCCATCGATGGCTTTCCTCTGGCCATCGGAGTCGCCTGCTAGTGATATTGTTGAGTCTGCGAGCTCAGCGTGGCGAGATCTGCATCGTCGCCAGCCTCACTACTTGATCGCCACAGCCATCACTCTAATTTGTCTTATGTGCAATGTTCACTATCTCCTTCTTCCACACCTCCACAACAGCTCAATTCCGGAGATCTGAGATTCTAAAGTTGCCACCACTATTCCTCACTAGCAGATCGGAAATGGAGGGGGAAGGGGATAGTGATGGTTGGGTGAATCTGTGATTTATTGGATAAGGAAGATAGCAATGGATGTGTCAAAACTTTATCTAAGAAAATCATGTGGAGCTTGACCTTACTGTGGCTAACACCTTTGTCGTCGATTGCTGTGTTGATCACCGTCACAAAATACTTCAAGGTTGGTTGCTAGCCACTCGGTTCTTTTGATTACCCTTTAACCTTCAAGTAATCAATGTGCCTTACCTTTATTTCTTGTATTTTAATTTCAAAAGGTTGTAGATCGGGTAATGATCTTGTGATAGCTGTGGTATCTTGTGATTGTCAGGGTTGGAATTGGTCTTGCCTTAGTTTGGTTGTTAGATATAGATTAGATACTCTGAATTGGGGCAAGAAGTTGTACGAGTGAAATTAATCAAGGATGTTGATTTCAGAACCTTGATTCAAGATAGGTTGATGGACGTGAAGACTATCGACATAGTCTACATAGCAGGTGGATAATATTCTACCTTGGTTTGGTAGTTGATTATTCTTAGTGCATGAATTTCTATATGGTTGATATTGTACCTTGACTCACTCCAAGCCTGACTTAAACCTGAACATGTTCAAATCATTGGAATAGTTTAACACTAATATGGTAAGAGTCAGAGGTCAATCATTAGTTTGGGTTGTTGGACTCACTCCAAGCCTGGCTAATTGGTTGAATTCACTCTAACCATATTAAAACTATTTTGCGATTAATGATTCGGCTCTAACTTGGAGCATCGATTTGTTGGACTGACTCCAAGGTCGATGTGAAGAGAGGTGAAGTTGGGTGCTATGCATATGATGCATACTTGTTAATGTGTTAACAACTCAATGTATGTGTGAACATTCAATTAGTTGATAGCACATTGTGATAGTTACGTATACGTGATATGTAATCGGTATACATGATACCTACCATCATACCTAAGAATGGCTTGTTGGACTCACTCCAAGGTTGTTCTTATTTATGTTGGATATCAACCAATTCCGAAATGGACCTAAGATCTCCCGAATTGATTTTGAGGGTTTTGATTTCAAAAAATGAATGGGATTTATAAATGTATGTTGATGCATTTTAAAATCATTTTCTCATATATGCTCGATTTGTATTCTTAGGCTAATCGCTTGATCATGATGTCTTTGAATTTGCGCTCTATTTTGGATTCGAATAAATTGACTGGGCCGAACTTCTTGGACTAGCTTAGAAACTTGAGAATTGTTCTCAAGGTTGAAAAGCTTGTGTATGTTCTTGAAGAGCCTCTTCCCGCCCATCCTAGTGATGACGCAACTCCGAACCAATTATTGGCCCCATCAGAAACATGTGAGTGATTCTAAACTAGTGAGTTGCATCATGCTAGCCATTATGGTACCTGAGCTGCGGAAGCAGCATGAGCATATAGATGCTCATACCATAGTCTTTCATCTTTATGAGTTGTTTGATGAGCAAGTGAGATCCGAAAGATTTGAAGTCTCCAAGCTCCTCTTCACCTCTGAGATGCAAGAAGGTTCATCTGTGGTACTGCTCAACATGCTGAAGACTATGGAGCCTTTTGTGAAGCATGAGCAGAGGACGGTACTGTTAGTTGATTCCTCAAAGAAAGGTTCTAAGAGAAAATCAAAGGAACAGCACAAGTGGAAGAAGGCAAGGAAGGCAGAACTAGCTCAAAAGGGCACTTGCCATCATTGTGACAAGGAGGGTCATTGGCGAAGAAACTACAAGATTTATCTTGAGTCCGTGAAGAAGAATAAGACATCTGATGCTCCATCTTCTTCAGATATCTTCGTTATTGATTGTCATTCTATTTCCTTAGACACTTGGGTATTGGATATCGAGTGTGGTTCACATATATGTAATAACATACATGGGCTAAGGAATAGAAGAAGATTCGTCAAGGGAGAGTCAAATTTACTTGTCAATAGTTGAAGCTCCCTACAGGACTTATCTTAGAACTGGACAATTGCTTTTATGTTCTTTCATTAATAAAGAACATCATTTCTATTTCTTGTTTAAATAGAAATGGGTACCATTTAACTTTTAGTAACAATTATTGTTACATAACTTTGAATGGCGTTCTTTATTGGACTGGAACTTTAAACAATGGTATTTATATGTTGGACGTATCCAGTGACATTTTCAATATCGAAGTGAGCAACAAGCATACTTGAAAAGATAATCAATTAGACTCCTACATGTGGCATTGTCATCTTGGCCATGTGAGCAAGAAACGCATGTCCGAATTACACCGATATGGAATTCTGGAATCATTTGAATTAGATTCATACGATACATGTGAATCATGCTTAAAGGGCAAGATGACCAAGTTACCTTTTACTGGAAAAGGTGAACCGGTGGGAGAGTTGCTTGGTCTAATACATACTGATGTATGTGGACCTATGTCAACTCAAGCTCTAGGAGGCTATAGCTACTTCATTACCTTCACCGATGATCACTCACAGTTTGGGTATATGTTCTTGATGAAACACAAGTCTGAAGCCTTTGAAAGGTTCAAAGAATTCAGAAATGAAGTAGAGAAACAACTTGGCAAGAGTATTAAAATACTTCGATTGGATCGAGGTGGTGAATACTTGAGTCAAGTGTTTCTAGATTATCTAAGGGACAATGGTATATTGTCCCAATGGACTCTGTCGTATACACCACAGCTTAATGGTGTATCATAGAGGTGAAACTGGACCTTGTTAGACATGGTCAGGTCGATGATGAATCACGCGAATCTTCCCAAGTCATTTTGGAGCTATGCACTTCAGACATCTATTTACTTGCTAAATAGAGTCCTGACCAAGGTAGTCTCTACTACTCCATATGAGATATGGGCTAGTATGAAACCTCATTTATCTTACTTGAAGATATAAGATTGTCCTGCTTATGTGAAGCGGATTGTGTCAGATAAATTGGATGATAAGTCTGATAAATGTCTATTTATTGGATACCCTAAGAAAACGAGGGGTTACCAATTCTATCATCCTTTAGAACAAAAGGTGTTTGTTTCAAGGAATGTTATGTTTCTAGAGAAAGAGTTTCTCTTGCAAGAAAATAGTGGGAGCATCGTTGAACTTGAGGAGGTTCAAGAGACTCCAGTAGACATTGAGGAAATACTTGGTCAAGCATCTCAACCGATAACTCATAGTGATGAGATATTGGTTGAACCTATTGTGACACCAGATTTTCGTAGATCTGGTAGGACACGCAATATTCCTGAAAGATATGGATTTCTCATAAGCGAATCGAACGTCATGTTACTCATTGATGATGAGGAGTCTACCAGTTATTAAGAAGTTATGAAAAGTTTAAAAAGGGACAAATGGCTTGAAGCCATGAAGTCGGAAATAGATTCCATGTATGAAAATCAAGTTTGGAACTTGGTGGACCCACCTGAAGGCATTAAGCCTATAGGGTGCAAGTGGGTTTTCAAGAAGAAAACTGACATGGATGATAATGTGATTACCTTAAGGCTAGATTAGTGGCGAAAGGCTATCATCAAAAGCAAGGTGTTGATTATGATGAGACCTATTCACCAGTAGCTATGCTTAAATCCATTCGAATGCTTCTGGCCACAGCGACTCATTATGATTATGAGATATGGCAAATGGATGTGAAAATGACTTTCCTTAATGGAAACATACTCGAGGATGTGTATATGATACAACTCAAGGGTTTCACATCAGTTGATAAAGCTAAGGTATGCAAACTTCGACGGTCCATTTATGGACTGAAGCAAGCATCCAGGAGTTGGAATATTCATTTTGATGAGACAATCAAAAGGTTTGATTTCTCACAAAATCTGGATGAACCTTGTGTATACAAGAAGGTTAGTGGGAGTTAAGTAGTGTTCCTAGTGTTGTATGTCGATGACATTTTACTTATAGGAAACAATATATCTGTCTTATAGTCGGTTAAAATTTGGTTATCCAAAACATTCTCCATGAAAGACTTGGGAGAAGCAACCTACATCCTCGGGATCAAGATCTATAGAGATAAATCAAAATGGTTGCTTGGTCTTTCACAGTCTACATATATAGACTGAGTGCTAAAGAGGTTTAGCATGTCATAATCCAAGAAATGTTTCCTTCCCATCATGCATGGGATACACCTTTCGAAGTATATGTGTCCGTGCACATTAGACGAGATGATTTGCATGAGTAAGATTCCCTATGCATTCGCAATAGGATCTATCATGTATGCTATATTATGTACGAGGCCCGATGTATCGTATGCTTTGAGTGTCACGAGTAGATACCAGTTTGATCCAAGAATAGATCATTGGGCGGCTATTAAGACAATCCTTAAGTATTTAATAAGAACTAAGGATGTGTTTCTAATATATGAAGAGGGTGATATGGTAATACGTGGGTATATGGATGCCAACTTCCAGACAGACAAGGATGATTCCATGTCTCAGTCTGGGTATATATTCACCTTAAATGGAGGCGCAATAAGTTAGAAAAGTTTCAAGCAAGACAGTGTGGCGGATTCTACCACTGAGGCATAATACATTGTAGCTTCGGAAGCAGCAAAGGAAGCGGTTTGGATCAATAAGTTCATCTCAAAACTTGATGTGGTCTCATCAATGATCCAAACATGTGCTTCGCCGCTATAATTTAATCAGAGAGATCATAAGTAGGAAGGAAATACAAATCGAGAAGATTCCCACTGAAAGAAAACTTAGCGGATCCTTTAACCAAGGCCTTACCTCAATGTAAGTTTGAGGGTCATATTAGAGCTTATAGTATTGGATACCATGGCGATTGACATTAGGCCAAGTGGAAATTTGTTAGTAATATATGAGAGGTGTCCTAAGGAAATCGCCTTATGGTTGTACCATTTATTTGATAAATGAAGATTCACTATTTGAGTATACATGTTTTCATATATTTGATTGGATCTTAAACTTATTTACTGAATGTCCATAATATGATTCACAACATGAGAGAATTTGTGATTGGATCACAACTAGTGAGTATCTCTACATGTGTAATTGTGATGTATTAGAATTATCCCTAGTAGATGAATTGATGGACTCGGACGCCATCAATTCTGTTGAGACTAGCACAAGTGATACTCTTTAGTTTATCCAAGCAGTTGTTTCTCACTGGCTAGAGACATTAGGATGTTCGGAGTTAATCGTGGATGCTAGTTATGGTAACTAGTTCATTGGAGTGATTAACTGTAAGACTTCATATGGTTCTCTGCATATATGGATATGTCAATGAAGTTCTTACTGCAGCTTAAGTATGATGTTCCTTCGACTTGCGGTATTCAAGTCATCTTGGTCATGTAGACTTATTCTTTGACATCTTAAGTAAGCATCTCTGAGGAGATGTGGACCCGGGAAAATTGGGCATAAGTCGAAGTGCCTGAAGGTGTTTGAATAGGCAACAGAGGATTCACCACTCCTTGCGAGGAGATGTATACCCTATGGCCTCTCCTCGGATTGTTACTAAAGTTTTTGGCCAAAGCATTACATATTTAGAGTATGGTACTCTTGGATACATGTACAGTAACTAGAATCTGCAGGATGAGGAAGTAAATACTTGGGCTAGGTGTGACATAGTCAGCCTAGTGAGGACTGACACAATAGACCATGTGATAACTGTCATTTTATCGTATTATTTTGGTCCTTAATATCACTGTTTTTATCCTCTCGAGTGATTAATTATCAATTATTTGCATATTTTATGAGTTGGATCTATTTTTGGACCTTATTGTAAATTCTCCTTAATTTTGGACTTATATGCAAATTTTACATCTTAATTTTAGGAGATCAAGATGAGCCACTGGACTAGACTCAAATTGAATCAAATATGGCTTCATCTAGGGCTAGAAGGATCATTTTAAGCTGGAAGAATCTGGACCTTTCATCAAGATCAGAAGCAGTTTAATCAAAGGACCATATCTGAGCAATATGGACCATCCGAGGAAAATGGTTGATTCTAAGCCATCTATCCAGATATGGAGAGATCTGGTCCGTACATTTAGATCTGGACATCTGAGCCCTTCATCTAGATTCGACCGATTGTGATTATCCCTTCTGATTGATCATATCCGTTCACTAAAAATCGACGGAATCTGAGCCATTGGATGCATAGCCAGCTTAATGGATTAATCAACTTAATCAAGCCCTAGCTTTATTGGATGACTGAGATTGAAGGGTTCTTGGATCGGACGGTCATGGAAATTGCCCTTTAAAAACCAACATCTTCTCCATCGCGCAGGAGCCGGCTTTGCCATCTTCACTCGCGATTTCGCCTGAGCCCACCGCCGCCACGCTCTCCCTTTCCTCGTCGGTCGTCGGAGAGGAAAGGGGATTCCCTTATTCTCTGGTGATCGATGCCCCCCATCACATCCTCCACCGATAGCAGCTCTGCTCCGAGCTTTGTCACCGCTGACCAATCGGAGAAGGTATTCCGCTCCGATCGGTTCTGCCAGCCATCCGTTCCACCTCCGAGCTCTGTCGTCGCCGACCAATCGGAGAGGGGATTCCCCTTTGATCGGTCCGGCCAGCTCCTTCACCATCAGCCCTGTTCCATCTCCAATCGGAGGTGCCATCCACATTTTCGACAGTCCACTCCCTCCATAGGCTGCACTGATTGGCCAGTTTCCATCTGACCAACAGCTCCGGTAGACGCTCCATAGCTTCGGCAATGCTCCACGTTTGCAACCAACACCTTCACGGCAGCGCCGAATTCCATCTCCATCCAGCTTCTGTTTTAGCATCCATCGGACAGCAAGATTTCTTATTGATTGTGTTTTTTCCCTCTTCATTGTTAAATGTTTGTAATTGAACGATCTTCCACATTTAGAATTGCATGTATTCGATTTAATTCATTTCGTGCTTACGTAGTGTTCGATAAAATGCTTCTTAGAGTAATTAGGTCATAGTTGGTTAGTTTAGATTTAATTTCATGTTGTGTTTTACTCTCATGTTATTCTGCATATTTAAATTCTTGCACTTTCTTATTTGAATGCTTAGTTAAAGTTTCTTTTAATTTCATCACACTCATAGTTTAGTTAGATTAGAGTTTGATTACTTGCATTATCTTTTCATTCAGTAGGATTAGTCTTTTAAAATCCAAACCCCCATCTTCAATAGAAAATACAAAGCAATAATTAGAAATCCTAAGTTTACTATTCTATCGATTACACTCGTTGGGAAACGATCCGGGCCATTCACTATGCTATATTAGTGTAGAGGGGGTTCGGTAATTAATTTGTAACGGTACCATGACACAAATACCACTTATCACCATGTCTTGAACCAAGTGGGTATAAGATGAGTGAAATGAATGTGGCACGATTCATTGTAGCTGCTGAAGGATTTCAGAAAAGGTTCTGGAATCAACCATTGATTTTCCGATTAATTGAAGATCATGATATACTACTAGGGGCCACTCATGATCGTTCTATAATTAATGGTTAATTATAGACGACCAACATAAATCGGGAACCTTTTTGGTCACACGCACAACGAGCGTAATCCGAAGGATTTAAAACGAGCTTGAGAATAGAATTCTCAAATCGAGAGAGACTTGATTTGGTTGGACCAAACAAAGAGCGAGCATGAAATTATTTCAGTCGCATCGGAAGCATGGATAGGCCGAGTTTTATGAAGACATGATGGATAAACCAAATCGGTTTGGTTCTAATCCAATGGTGGAAAATAAACCAAAGTGGTTTGGTTTGTTTTAAACGAATGAACCAAACTTGGTTCGGTTCATTTTAATTTAAAATAGACCAACGCGGCTTGGTTTATTTTAACTTAAGTTATTGGAGTGGGTTAACGGGTTTTGGTTATGAACCAATAATCATTAGGAGAATGTGTTCTCTATAAAAACATGACTTAAGGGTTTTTCATGGAGAATTAATTGGTTCAAGGGTTTTGGAAACCCTAGCTTCCTCTCCTCTTCCTCCTCTAGGGTTCCCACCCACTTCGTTGGCTGCCCAAGCACCTTGTGTCGCTGCCCATTGGAGTTGCTACTCCTCCTCCTTGCTGCCGGCCATCCACCAGCCATTGGAGACTCCTCTGACCATCCTCCCTTGGCCGCCGGCGACCAAGGAGCAACTGGCCATTGATTGGCCGGCCATCTTCTCCACCAACACAAGCTGTTTTGGATAGCTTGTTTCTCTCTTCGTAGATAGGTCATTTGGTCAGTGTTTTGCGCTTCGACAAGGACCTACTTGCCAGGGATTGGATCTCCAGCAATCCTCATAGGTGGAGGACCAAGATTTCGTCAATTGGTTGACGAAAACTGCTTCCGAGAAGCGAGTTCGTGGAGCTCATTTTTAGATCCGAATTTTGATTTGGATTGTGATTGTCTCTTGGATCACAACATCTTCGACACGAGGCTAGTAACTCTTGCGAAGACGAGGCTCATGGCTTTGTAAAGCTATCCCGAAGATACTCGACGTGGATACGGATAGAGACGATTCTAGCTAAGGTCACTATGGTTGATGTCATTTTTGCTACACGTGATACGTCAGGTATAACTAGAATAAATGTTCTTTTATTGCACAATTTAAAATAGCGATTATGTCTATACTTATTGTATCCTCCATGCGTGTGGTGTGTGTGTTGTAATAAAGTTAGTTTATTGCTTCTTTTTGCTTCTGATGTATGCATGTTTCCGAAATATGTTCAAACACACACCCACGTCGGTGCTGGGGAAACCCAACATAAGTAGATATTGCAGGTCAAATTATTAGAATCAGAAGTCTCCAAATGTTGGATAAAAGGAGCAAGATTGGAGTCATAGGCCACGAGCTGCTATTGGAGAGTTTGTTCAATCATGGAAGACTAATCACAAATTGTCAGAATCTTCTCATACTTATCAGTGAAATTAGAGGAAAGTCTCTGAAGGAATTATGTGTATGCAGTGCGGGTCACGTTGACATGCAAAGTCAGATTATCCAGTTGGATCAGTCTGTCTACTTCTACATTAAACAATCAGTACATATGATGTGAAGGTGTACTTCGAAGACTCAGTTGAAGACTATCGATGTTGTTTCGAGAGGATGATGCACAATCTTGATAGCATAGATCATCATAGAAGATTGGGTTATCACACTAGCAGCGATCTACTACTTCAGACATAGTTGGGATTCTTTGATATTTCCCTCCAAGGGAAGCGATTTACTCAACAGTATTAGTAGAAGACATCTCAGAAGACTCAAGCGTCCAGTCAACAACAACTGTCATCACCTCAGGCGCATCTATAGTATTTGCAGAGTAGGAGTGTGCTACGTGTTGGGTCGGATCGAATGGCCGGCTAGAGGGAGGTGAATAGCCCTCGTTCGTTGGATGTCGTATTTTGCTCGTCTACGAAAATGTTAGCGCAAGCGGAAGCAATAAACTAAGACAAGCAAATAGAATTAAAACAAAGACAATACAAACACGGAGATATAACGTGGTTCACGGCTACGCCGCTAATCCACGGTCTGATTCGTCCACGGTGAATCACTCCGCAATCTATCCACTAGATCTCTCCTTTGCACAAAGCTAGGTGGAGGTAACCTCTTTACAACAACACTCCTCTTACAAATATAATGAAAATAAGCTTGGGTAAGAGGATGGAAAGCTTTAGGGAACTTTGGGAGAGTGTTAGAGTGTAAGCATTAGCCTCCCAAAGCCTTACCCCCTTCCTTTTTATAGAGGAAGAGGGTTTCTTCCCGTTGACACAGGAGCAGTCGACTGATGGCACCCATCAGTCGACTGGTGCTGTAGCCATTGCTCAATAACGACCACTTTCCACGTTGGATACTATCCAACGGCACTGGCATCAGTCGACTGATGGCACCCATCAGTCGACTGATGTCAACCAGTCGAGTCCTCAACGAGGTCGACTCCATTCTGCGGCGTGCAGCGTGACATCACCATTGCCATCCTTTGCCGATCGATCAAGCTCATCGATCCGATCGCCCATGCCGGCAATGGATCGACTGATCAACTTGATTCATCCACATTAGACCAGTCGATCGAACCATCGACTTAGAGCAGTCGACTGCCATGACATGGCAGTCAACTGGTGTCGGGAAAACCCATCCGACACTTGGCCAAATGGCCAAGTTTCACCTAAGAGCTACCCTTCCCGGGTTACAGTCGCTCACTCTTATCCTGAGTCCTCGCCGGTTCTCTTCGTTCGCCACGTCCTACAAAGATCGGCGCGGTATCGGCTCTGCAATGCTCATTCGCGTCTCTTGCCTCGAAGTCTACTTCCTCCGGCTTCACTCCAAGCTTCTCGTCCGGTGGTCCCTCGGATGCTCCAAGCGCACGGCTTCCGCAAAGCTATCCTTCACCGACTCAAGGCACGAGTAATGAGATGTGAAACTCGCCACGGCTCCATGTGCGAATTACTAAGTCCTGCATGACTTCAACGAACATATCAAATCAACATATCAAACTAACTTAAACCCTTTGCCATACCATCAAAACCATATTACGGCAAGAGATTGCCCTAACAATCTCCCCCTTTTTGATGTGTGGCAATCCGTTTAAGTTAGGTAAAAACATTTGATATAAATTTTAAGGAAAGAAAGCATGTAAACATAATCATGATATAGCAACATGCAACTCCCCCTTAATCCATGAATCTCTCTATGTAAATTTCTCCCTATCATTAATTTCTCCCCCTTTTATAATTAACTTAAACATAATATTTTCTCCCCCTTTGACACCATCAAAAAGATTATCACAAAGTTAAAAACACATGACATCAAGTCTAAAAGAAAGAAAATACCACAAGTTGATTTACGATATTCAGGCCATCAATCGATCGGGTTCAGATACGATCATTGACCGCACGTGAATTTCGGGATTTTCTGATTTTCAGACCGAATTTCAGAAATGCATTAAAAATTCCAGAAAATTCAAAAAATCATGAAATTTGGAGAACACATTTCTTTGAAGTATGTCTATCAGTGAAAAATATGTTTTCATGAAAAATTATTATATTTTCACGTATTTGCCAAAAATCCAAAAGCTTTAAAAACTACTAGGTTTTTGATCATTAAAGTATCCATTTTAACACCTAGTCTTGTATCCAATTGTTTCAAAACATGAATACATATATTTTAAAGTAAGACATTGTTTTGAAAACATATGAAATATCCAACCATGATCTTTGGGCAATATGTCTATGAATTAAACATAAGTCTTCCCCATGATTGGTCTATTATTGCTATTTTGATACTTTAAATGACCATCTAAATGCCATAGGCATTAGTGAACATTTGTATCATCCTAACATCTCACTCATGCTAAGTTTTCAATCAAGTTAGCCTATAGTGAGTGTGAGATGCATCCTAGGGGATATTTGTGCATACTTAACCAATATATTCATGCAATTCTATCAAGGTTAAGTACCAAACTAATAATCCTCATGATCATAAAGACATATATGAATGAATTCTACATTATGATCATGAACCTCATGTATTCATCAAATAATAGTCATGCATTAGGTATTATATGATGATAATAAACAAAGTATTACCTAAAGCATGATTCAAACCTATTTCTTATGATAACGTGCCAAATTTCAAAAACATAAATCATGATTGTAAATATACATAGGAATTACATCAATCATCATGATTTAAGCATTATTATCTATTTATGGGTACGTTATCATCACCCAACACTATCTAAAAAATATTGTCCCATCATCCTAAGTCAACCAAAATATGATATAGGTTAGGTCCATGTGGTTGACTACCCTAGGGTTTTCCTAACCCTTAAGGATGGATTTTGGAACCCAAAATAAGTTCTTTCCTATTGGGTTCACTAAGTATGCCTTGGGGATCCATTTCCTAGCTATTACTTTCTTCTTATCTTGTCCCCTAGCTATTAGGCATTTGTAGGCCTTTTCATTTTTCTTTTCCTTATATCCTAGGCCCTTTTTGTTAAAGCTTGCCCTTTGGCTCCCTATGATCATATTTAATGTGTTGGAGCCAATAGTGAATTTTTCTAGGGCTTTAGTTAAATAATCTACCTTTTCCCTTAATGCCCTATTTTCCTCTATGCATGCATCATTAACATCCAAAGGCATATAGTCATGTGAGCATGCATCATCATGGCAAGAAGAAGTATCATTATTATTTAAGCATGCATTTTCTAGCTTATTTTCCAATGCCTTAATTTTATCTAGCATGCTCTTATTTTTCTTTTTCATGCCAAATAAGTCCTTAGTTAAACTAGAGATTATGAAAACTATTTTCTTAGGAGAAGCATTTGTTACCATAGTTTCCATGTCTTCTTCTTCTTCTTCGGATGAGGAGGATGTAGAAGCTCCCCCTTCATTTGAGCTCTCCCCACTTGTGCTTGATTCTTCATTTGAGGAGGAGGAACAATCCGAGTCATGAAGAGCTATTAGTGCTAGGTTGGAGTAGACATGCTCTTCTTCTTCGGATGAGGATGAAAAGGCAAGGTCATCCCATGTCTTGGCTTTGAGTGTCATGGCCTTCCCTCTTCCTTTTGCCTTCTTTTCTTCTTCCTTTTTCTTGCTCCCCTTCTTCTTCCTCTTTTCTTCTTTCTTTTTCTTATCTTCCTTGCTCTTGTTTAGGAGGGGACAATTATCCCTTATATGTCCCTCTCCTTGGCAATTATAGCATATGACCTTCCCCCTTGGTCTTCTATTCCTATCATGAGATTTATCAAATCTAAGATTCTTAAATGCACACCTTACCTTCCTTACCATGTAGGCTTCTTCGGTGCTATCCATGGAGGAGGAGGAAGATGCTTCGTCATCGGAGGAGGAGGGAATTCCCATCTTCTTTTTCCCTTTGTTGGCCATCAAGGCTACTCCCCTTGAGGTTTGGACTCTAGGCTCTTCTTGTATTCCTTCTAGCCTAGTTTCATGAAGCTCCATTGTTGAGAAGAATTCCTCCAAGGTGCTTACTTCTAAGTTCTTGGAGATATAAAATGAGTCCACCATGGAGCTCCATTTTGAGGACCGGGGAAAGGCATCTATGGCCTTCATTACCATATCCCGGTTTGATAGCTTCTCACCTACACTTGTTAGCCCAATTAATATTTCTTTAAATCTAGAATGTAGGGAAGTTACCTTTTCTCCCTTTTCTAATTTGATGTTTGAGAGTTGGGAGCGGAGGAGGTCTCTTCTTGCTAGCTTAGCCTCCGAGGTACCTTCATGAAGCTCCACTAGCTTCTCCCACATCTCCTTAGCACTAGAACATTCCCCTATCCTATTGACTTCTTGTTGGGGGAGGACATTGTATAGGTGGTGCTTGGCCTTTGAATTCGCCAAGTATTCTTCTCTTTGCCTTTTGCTCCACTTCGATTTCTCCAATGGCTCCCCATCCTCGTTCCTAGGCAACTCGAAACCGTTTTCCATTATTAAAAGGATTTCAAAGTCGGTTTCGAAGAATACCTCCATTCTCTTTTTCCACCAAGAGAATTCGCCGTCGAACTTCGATGGGTGGATGTTTGAGCAGGCCATTTTGAAAATTTTCTTGTTGTGGCGGTTAGTCCTCGACAAGCTTAACCTTACTCTGATACCACTTGTTGGGTCGGATCGAATGGACGGCTAGAGGGGGGTGAATAGCCCTCGTTCGTTGGATGTCGTATTTTGCTCGTCTACGAAAATGTTAGCGCAAGCGGAAGCAATAAACTAAGACAAGCAAATAGAAATAAAACAAAGACAATACAAACACGGAGATATAACGTGGTTCACGGCTACGCCGCTAATCCACGGTCCGATTCGTCCACGGTGAATCACTCCGCAATCTATCCACTAGATCTCTCCTTTGCACAAAGCTAGGTGGAGGTAACCTCTTTACAACAACACTCCTCTTACAAATATAATGAAAATAAGCTTGGGTAAGAGGATGGAAAGCTTTAGGGAACTTTGGGAGAGTGTTAGAGTGTAAGCATTAGCCTCCCAAAGCCTTACCCCCTTCCTTTTTATAGAGGAAGAGGGTTTCTTCCCGTTGACACAGGAGCAGTCGACTGATGGCACCCATCAGTCGACTGGTGCTGTAGTCGTTGCCCAATAACGGCCGCTTTCCACGTTGGATACTATCCAACGACACTGGCATCAGTCGACTGATGGCACCCATCAGTCGACTGATGTCAACCAGTCGAGTCCTCAACGAGGTCGACTCCATTCTGCCGTGCGGTGACATCGATCGTCGTCCCTTAGCGATCGGTGATCAGCCATCGATCGCCCATGCGCGATCGGTGATCAACTTGATTCATCCACATTAGACCAGTCGATTGAACCATCGACTTAGAGCAGTCGACTGCCATGACATGGCAGTCGACTGGTGTCGGGAAAACCCATCCGACACTTGGCCAAATGGCCAAGTTTCACCTAAGAGCTACCCTTCCCGGGTTACAGTCGCTCACTCTTATCCCTCGGAGTCCCTCGCCTTCGAAGTTCTCTTCGTTCGCGGCCACGTCCCTCGGCAGCATCAGGCGCACGGCTCTGCAATGCTCCTTCGCGTCTCTTGCCTCGAAGTCTACTTCCTCCGGCTTCACTCCAAGCTTCTCGTCCGGCGGTCCCTCAGATGCTCCAAGCGCACGGCTTCCGCAAAGCTATCCTTCACCGACTCAAGGCACGAGTAATGAGATGTGAAACTCGCCACGGCTCCATGTGCGAATTACTAAGTCCTGCATGACTTCAACGCACATATCAAATCAACATATCAAACTAACTTAAACCCTTTGCCACACCATCAAAACCATATTACGGCAAGAGATTGCCCTAACACTACGATGTTGGTAGTTATTCAGTACTTTACAATCGGTGGTGTACTCTCTACCAGTACAATAGTGTTTACCACCTCTATTGCAGTCTTTGTAGTTTGCATTTCAGTTTCAACGATTGATTTCAGTTTCTACATGGTAGTCTTTTGCACCTACATGAGCTCAGCCACCAAGAGTAGAAGTTAGACGAGTTTACATCTTTACTCGAGAGGAGATGTAGAGGGTCGAAGGAGTGATCAGTTGGGGCATTACTTTAGTTTACCCTTTGTGTTGATATATTGAGAGATACTAGTAGTTTACAGGTATCTATGATTAGAATGTTCGTAGATAGGATTAGAAGGGGTTCTATACATCGACTTGTGGGTTTGTGGTATCTCTATCATCAGGTGAGATGTTGACCAACAACCAAGAAGTCGAGGGATGTCTTTGGACTTGGATAGATATACATTTACTATAGACATATCCTTATGAATAGTTAAAAGTTGAAATGATTGTATAATATGTCTCTCGGATGTGCGTATAATCCGAAAGTATTCGGATGTAGTTTTAGATGAACTCCCAGGCTTGCCATTGCATAAACAAGTGGAGTATACGATCAGAGAGATTTCAAAAATAATTTCAATATTTAAGACCTCATACCAAGAGATAACTTTATTGGTATCAATGTTGCTAAACACCATGGAAATTGGAAGAATGTAAGTTGCAATTATAGGAGGTATTGGATGGGATATTTGTCTGTCCCAGTATTTCTTCTTGAGAAGATCCAGAACTCTTTGTTGAAAGAGAGATGAATCTTTGAGGTTATGCATCAATTATCGATGATGGTATGTAGTAGCTGTTAAGAATGAACATCTTTCGTTGTGGATAGATGATTTGTTCAGATCAGCTAAAGGACATCTGTATATACTCTAGGGTTGATTTATGATTGGAGCGTTGATATTGTAGTGACTTAGTGTCATACAATTATCATTGTTGGAGTGATGATTGAGATATCATCAGCTTAGAGTAAAAAAGGATGCGGGTGTGTAGAAGATGATATGTCATATTTGGTATGAATTTTATGAGCTTTAGATAATACAGTTAGACTTATTGAATGATTTAGTCGTTAATGGACTTGAGGAATCGAGTATTCTGGAAATGATTGGACCAATTTGTGGTTGTCTTTTTAGACGATATTTTTTTTTGGATGTAATCACAATCTTAAGGGAAGTTGGTGGTTTCCCTGGATTGATTTGGTTATTACCGTAGATGTGGATAGGATGCTCTAGCATTACTACACCGATGACTTGTTGGACCAAGAAGGTGATAAAAATCACTGAGTCAGAAGCTTGTAAAAACTAGTTTATAGGGCCTAGACGGTGGCCAACTTTTGTACCAGTGATAGTTAATCCTTCCAGTGTGGATGGAAGGGTATTGTTGTTGGACTTTCCGAGCCGCAAAAACCGCCTTTTGCATTGCGAAAACCCCGGAAGTCCGGCCACGAATCCGTGCGAATATGTATTAAAACTAAAACATGTATGTGTTTGTATAAAACCCTAGATATACCTTAGATCTACATGATAAGAACGTTACCCTCGATGCGACGCCCTTCGCAAATCTCGCTCGTCCAAAAGGTTCGCCGGAACTCGAGAGTGTCAAGTGTACACTCCTCTACAAGTATCCACACGGACAAATGGTGGAGAAAAACACCTTAGAGTGTGCTAGCACCCCTTGGACGTTCATGGCTAGATGAGGAAGAGAGAGCTTGAGGGAAGAGAAGAGGAAGAAGATGAAGTTACACAACTTAACTTCAAATCATCCATAACCCACTATAAGGGGGTTACATGCATGCATGTAACTCCAAGAGCCAATGGCTCTTGGTCTCCCTCATGAGTTGGCACCCCATGATGTGTTCATGATGATGTGGAACATCATCATTGGCCGGCCATGCCAAGTCATCATCATGACATGGCATTTGGTCAAGTTAAACTTGACCTTTTATCTTCCCTCTCAAGTCAAGTCAAACTTGACCTCTTATCTCCCATGGTTGATCAAATCCAACCATTTGATTCAAGTCAATTTAATTTAATGAATCTCTATTCATTTAATTTAAATTGATTTGATGAATCAAATCTAAATTAGACTCATTCAACACTTGAATCAACTTGAGTCTAACTCAATTAGTCTAATTTGGATTACTCTTAATCCAATTTGGTTCATCCCATGAACCTAATCCTCATGGTTCATCATATGAACCTAATCTCCATCTAATTGCCCTTTGCGTGTGACCCTATAGGTTCTTGTAACGTTGGCAATGCTCCTAAACCGATTTAGGAACATAAGCAATGAGCGGTATCTAGCAACACATCATTGCTACCCAAGTTACAAGAATGTTGAGATCCAACATCACCTTTGTGACTACTAATTGTGACTCTCACAATATGTGACAATGTCCCTCTATCCTTGACATATAAATTGACCAATCGAGGCATAGACTGTGTCATCCTCGGTACAATCTAAATCTTGAACTCCAAGTAAACTCACTCTAATAAAATGAGCTCAATATCTCATATTGACTCATTTGGGCATGGCCATGCACTTCGTGGTCTCACTCTATCAAGAATATCGATGTCACTCCCGTCATATAGGAGGGATAGATACCATCTACATCACTCACATCCCTCCGCATAATTTGTTACATACCCAGTAATCGTCTTTATAGTCCACCCATTTACGGGTAATGTTTGACAAAGCCAAAGTATGCAACGCCTTATATAGGGAACCATGGTGACTTCAGGTCTAAAGATTAATAGTCATACTAATAGTCACATGAGAAAGTATATGACACTCATATAACGATCCATGATACTTTCTCATGGCGGGCCATTCAGTATTCATTCTCTAATGCATACCCATGTGTCAACTTGATATCTCATATCCATGACTTGTGAGATCAAGTCATCATGTTGACCTACATGCTAGTCTCTACACATTAACATTGTCCCTGAATGTTAATACTTGACTAGGAATGATTAAGAGTAGTGTTCTCTATATCATCTCATTATCGATTCAACCAATCGACTGATATAGATAAGAACCTACTACTCAAGGACATTATTATATTTAGTTATTTGGCACCAATACAAGTAAATATAATAACCATGCCTTTATAAATAGGAATATGATACAATAAAGTCCATACTACAATCATCACATGATTGGCTCTAGGGCTTTCACTAACAATCTCCCACTAGCACTAGTGCCAATCACCGTAGTATCTAATACCCAATGACCTAGTGTGACCATCATACTTTTTCTGTGCCAAAACCTTGGTCAAGGGATCTTCGATGTTAGCCTCTATGGGTACTCTGCAAATCTTCACATCTCCTCTATTGATAATCTCTCGAATGAGATGGAAGCACCGATATATTCGGCCTCTTGTTGTAGAATCAGCAACTGTGTCATGCTTGGAACTCTTCCAGCTCACAGTGCCACCATTCAAGCAAAACACAAACCCTGACTGCGATCTATAATCATCCTGGTCAGTTTGGAAGCTGGCATCACTGTAACCCTTTACAGCTAGCTCCTCATCGCCTCCAAATATCAAGAAATATTCTTTAGTCCTTCTCAAGCACTTAAGAATATTCTTGACTGCTATCCAGTGACGCTAACCTGGATCTGACTGGTATCTGCTCGTCATGCTCAAAGCATACGAGATATCAGGACGAGTACACAGCATGGCATACATGATAGATCCTATAGCAAATGCATAAGGGATCTTATCCATGCGGTCTCTCTCCTCTCTAGAAGAGGGACTTTGAGTCTTCGAAAGACTCACACCATGTGACATCGGCAGAAGTCCCTTCTTGGAATTCTGCATGGCAAACCGTAGTAATACTGTGTCAATGTATGTACTCTAACTTAGGCCAAGCAATCTCTTAGATCTATCTCTATAGATCTTGATGCCTAGAATACAGGCTGCTTCACCTAAGTCCTTCATTGAGAAGCACGTCCCCAGCCAAGTCTTCACCGACTGTAGCGAAGGGATGTCATTCCCAATGAGCAGTATGTCATCCACATACAATATAAGGAAGACAACTGTGTTCCCATTAACCATCTTGTAGACACAGGGTTCATCTTCATTCTCGATGAAACCAAACTGTTTGATCGCATCATCGAATCGAAGATTCCAGCTCCGAGAGGCTTGCTTTAGCCCATAAATGGACCTTTGCAGCTTGCATACTTTCCCAGTATGCTGTAGATCAACAAAACCCTCAGGTTGTGTCATGTACACATCCTCGAGTAAGTTTCCATTAAGAAATGCAGTTTTGACATCCATCTGCCAGATCTCATAATTGTGGTATGCTGCAATAGCAAGCAAGATCCGAATGGACTTAAACATCGCCACTGGAGAAAAGGTTTCATCATAGTCAATACCATGAATTTGCTTGAAACCTTTAGCCACCAATCAGCCCTTATAGGTATGCGTAAGTCCATCCATGTCAGTCTTTCTCCTAAAGACCCACTTACACCCAATGGGTTTGACCCCTTCAGGTGGATCAACCAAAGTCCATACTTGGTTGGTGTACATGGATTCCATCTCGGATCTCATGGCCTCTAGCCATTTCTCAGAATCTGGGCTCATCACAGCTTCCTGATAGGAGGTAGGCTCATTCTCAATGAGCATAACGTCATCATGGTCAGACAAGAGAAATGAGTATCTCTCAGGCTGACGACGTACCCTATCAGATCTGCGAAGAGGTAGGTCTACCTGAACAGGTGGTTGTTCCACAACTCTTTGTGCAACAACCTCATCACCCACAACACTTTGTGGTTCCTGTTCAACCTCCATCAAGGCCTTAGTGCTATGGTCCTTATCTTGAATTTCTTCAAGATCGAAGGTACTCTCACTAGTTTTCCTAGAAAGAAAATCCCTTTCTAGAAAAACTCCAGTCTTTGCCACAAACACTTTGTGCTGACTAGGAATGTAGAAGTAATATCTCTTTGTAGCCTTGGGATATCCAATAAAATAGCACCTATCAAATTTGGGTCCCAGTTTGTCTGAGACTTGACGTCGAACGTAAGCCTCACAACCCCAAATCCTCATGAAAGACATCTTGGGATTTCTCCCTATCCATATCGTATATGGTGTCTTTATCACAACCTTGGATGGTACATGGTTAAGGGTAAAGGTTGTTGTGTCTAGAGCATATCCCCAAAAGGATATAGGAAGATCTGTATGGCTCATCATAGATCGTACCATATCCAATAGGGTGTGATTCCTCTTTTCAGATACACCATTCCACTGTGGTGTTCCAGGAGGAGTGAGTTGGGATAGAATCCCACACTCAACTAGATAGTCACTGTAGAATACGAAAATATATATATATATATATATATATATATTAACTCGTTAATTAATTAGCAATAGACGGGCTTACCGAACATGGGCTTGAGATGGACTTGGGTCGTAACATGGGCCAATAATCTAACTGATTGAGTTTAGGTTTAGGTCGAGCCGGTTAACCAGATCAATCGAACGGCATTTAAAAGTCGGCCGAACGCTGATCGTCTCATTTCCATCGCGATCCGCCTGCTCGTTCTTCGCACGCTTTCGCTCGTTGATCTCGGCGATCCGGCGAAAGTACCGACGGCGCCGCTTGGTAGATCTCCTACGGGGATCAAGGGAGGGTTCTCAAAAGAAGTCGCGCGACGTTTCCGAGGACGACGCTGTCGCAGCAAATGAGCGCCATCGAGGTAAACAATCTATCTAGGGTTGGAGTTCCATCGAGGATTTCGTGGATCATCAGATTTGATCGGTTGTTGGCATTACCTCTGTAGATTGGGGATTTTCATTGATCGGTGCTTGCCGGGTTGTCTTCACCGGTTGTTCGGAGGCCGAGCGAGGATCGGGAAGAATCGCCACGGTATAGTTTGGATCCGTAAGTTGGATCTATCCCAATATCGCCAATCGTGATATCTATGGATTGTGATACTGCTAAAGTGATTTCGGTATTCGTATGATGAGTTTCGCTTGCTTAAATGTGATGTGGGTGTTTGTTTGAATCTAATTATAGCATGATGATTGTTAGGAATTGCAGATGTGGTTGGGAGTAAACTGTGATTTCGGTGATTGATTGGGGATTAGATGTTCCGGGTATTTGTTTGATTCGATCAGATGTATTGGTGATGTCGGTAATTGATGCGAGCTCGTGGTTGTGGATTGAAGCGATGAGGTTAAGAATCGAAACTGTGAAGTTGGATGGTTAGGAGTTTCAGCTAAGTGGTGGAATTTAATCTGTGATTTTAATTTGATTGTCTTACCGTGGGGGTGTGAAAGGAGAGTTGTGATGATAGAGTTGATATTGTGATTGTGGATTTGGGTAGTATAGTGAATTTGAATTGCCAATGCGTGGTTAGGCTTGTTGTTTCGGGTATTGGTGCTCGAGTAATATTAATGGATCTTTGACCGCTTAGACTTAGAGATCTATGTAGTTGACCTAGGTAGTGTAACGGTTGGGATAAGTATGGTTCTTATTCAGAGACGGAAAATAATACGAATATAAAATAGTATTTATTCGTATTATTATTGGAGTGTTATGCTAAATCCTAATTTGTTATTATGTGTTTGGGATACGGGCGTGCTCATGACGCGTGAGGATTATACTGAGCCAGATCGTGGGTAATATCTACCGTCCTAGGTTTGATCGATTCTAGTGCATGATAGTTTACATATGGTTATTCTTGTTTACCTTAGATCCACTCATATTGTATCTTGTGCTTGTACTTAACTGCGATCTTTGAGATATTCTTTGTTAATCTATCATACCTTTATCTCGGATAGAAATTATAACCCTGTTTGTTAGGTGATAGGTATTGATTAAAGGCATGTAGTCACTAGTGTGGACTTAAATGGGGTTCTACAGGTTCCATCACTAGGTTAGGTGATGAGTCCTCGATGCGTTATACATATATTAGTGAGTTAACTTGATGAACCTATTTACCTGTACATAGGTAAGTAAGTTGGGGTTACGGATCAATCGTCCTTGCATGGTTGACTTTTGTTGACTAGATCTCCTTGTGGATTAGGGAGTGTTGTGGGGATGTATGTGTGAGCTATGCATCATTACATTTGCATGCATCTTGGCATAGGTCTTCCTTGTGGAAGAGGCGGTCATCGACATCTGCCTCCCGACCACTCGGGGTAGTGGTAGCGAGGTTGAGGCGGAGCATTAGATGTGCGCTCCACTATATATATATGGTGGTAGTGGAGATCTTTGGCCACTGTGCAGAGTGGTGTTAGCACTCGCCCACTATAGATGGTGGTTGTTACGACGTGCAGTTGTCCTGTGTGCGGCGCTTGTCTACTCATGGGTAGGGACGGCGTGGCTTGCAGCAGGGACCCCTAGGAGTAGTTAGCTTTTTACGCTTATATACTACTCATTCATACTACCCAACTCGGCCACTCGAGAGTAGTGGTAGCTAGAGTCGGGCTAGTAGTTGTCATTTGTCGTGCCACCACAGCCACTCTGGGTCGTGGTTGGGCAGTCATGACAATGACCATGCATATGCATTCTTGATATATATGTATGCATGTATTTGATATATGTTTTACATATGCGTGAGATCTTTGCATTTGATTGCTGCATATGATTGTACATCATGCTACATGCCTTTTGCATATTTTATATACCGTTGTGCATGTGTTGAGCATGAGTGTGTACTATTTGGATTATGTCATGATATACCTGTTCAGGATGTTATAGATCATATGGAGGACAGACCGTCAGGTATGTACATTACTTTATGTAAGTTGATCCGTTCAGTTATGCTATGAGTAGGATATATATGTGATTATTGATTACTATGCTTAATCTTGTATGTCCATTGGACTCATCTTTGCATACTGTAGATCTTCACATGTATACTTGTAGATCTCTTACCTGTATGTTGTTCATGCACTTCTATATATTACCCACTGAGTTTTATACTCACCACCTGGACCACAGGTTTTCGCCATGTGTGGTAGATAGAAGACTTTGGCGAGACTTGGAGCATTGCCACCCGATCCCATCTCATTGTTTTTGAGGGTTTTGTTTCCCATCTCATGTATCTACATATGGACTTTATTGCTATTGGAGATCCGTGATGTATTTTGCTCTTGTGATATTCGATATGAGATTCTTTTGGTATGGACGGATATACCGATGTACCGATGTTATTGAGTTGTATTTCCATTATGTTTGACTTCGCTATTGATGTTATACATTTTCTTTGTGTTGTTATACATTTTTGATATGTGTTATCTTGTTTGCGACTTTGTACGTATTGGAATTGTCATAAAGAGTGCCGTCAGTTGTAGGACAGAGTCTACCTCAGGGCGTGACAATTTTATTGGTATCAGAGCTCTAGGTTGCGATGCCATGCAATAATGTTTTTGTCGGATTTTGGGACCTCGGAAATCGTTTTGATTTGATTTGATTTCGATTTTGGTAAGATGGGATTAGTGAGGCATGAGCTCGAGTTGTCCGAAGTAAGAAATTTTAACACTTAATATTTTCTGGATTAAATATTTAAGTAAGTCGTTCAACAGGTGTGAACAG
The DNA here is from genome assembly GCA_025175895.1 of Wurfbainia villosa. NCBI lineage: Eukaryota > Viridiplantae > Streptophyta > Magnoliopsida > Zingiberales > Zingiberaceae > Wurfbainia > Wurfbainia villosa. The sequence continues at coordinate 24,545,140 of CM046000.1, read as the reverse complement.
ACGATATTATGGCACCTGTTCAGACTCATAAGAGAGGTCGACCATCTAAAGCGACCTAACTCGGAGGACGATTGATCGGGAGGAGCCACGGCGGTCTCTACGGAGGTTCAGAACCTCAAGAGCACGATGTACCCTTGACTACGCCGATGCTACTACAGTTGTTGGGTCGAGTCAAACGATATCTGGTGTTAGCACACGACCAAGGACCGATTCACGCTATTCCGAGGCGAGTCTGATCCCTGGATTGCACGGACTTGGTTAGACAATTTGGAGGATACATTTGAGTTCATGAGTTGCACCGATGAGGAGAAGGTGGGTCTAGCAGCTTATCATCTTAGGGAGCAGGCGGTTACATGGTGGAAAATGCAGAAGACCTTGATGGGAGAGCAGAACATCACACAGGCGGTTCCGAGATATATTCTGGAGGCAGTATTTTCCTTCTGCGTTCTCTACCGCACGCCGTCAGGAGTTCTTAAGCCTTAAGCAGGGGGATCGATCAGTTATGGAATACAATGCAGAGTTTACTCGATTAGCGGAATTCTGTCCGCGTCTGGTAGCACAGGATGAGGACCGGATGTTACAATTCACACAGGGTTTGGCAGCCTATATTCGAGTAAGAATGTCTGGATCCTCCATTAACTCGCAGTGAGAGGCCTTTGGATAGGGCTCTGTCTATTGAGATGACTTCTCAGCAAATTGCAAAGGAGAAGGAAGTAGAAAAGCAGATGTCCCAGGGAAAGCAGCGGAGGCAGGATACGACCACTGAGACTCAGAAGAAGCAGAATCAGAGTGGGGCTTCTCGTGGTACTTCAGAGGGATCATCTAGGGCACAGAAAGGGAAGCGACCAGCTTCTGGACAGTCTGGCGGTTCTCAGAAGAACCGTAAGAGTGGATACATGACTAGATGTCGTAGATGTGGGTCCGGAAATCATAGTGTTCCCGAGTGTCCCCTGGATCGAGATGTTTGTTATTACTGCAAGCATCCAGGGCATACTAGTCGAGAGTGTACTCTGAAGGCACAGCTGGAGGGTTCCGGAAATTCCAGCAAGGGAAAGAGATCTCGTCGGATCATCGGAGAGGTCGCCACCTGGGGCCAGATGCATGGTCGAGACACTACACTACCTCCTACTTATCATATACATGGGAGTGATTCTTAGGGATGCCTGATTCATTATACCCTGACTCGAGAGTTATTATTAGGACCACCTACTCGTACTTCGTTCGGTTACGTATTGCTCATCGCTTTCAGCACGGTTCCTTCTCCAATGCGTCGATCACCTTCCGGATTCGCCTCTCCCACCACATCCACACAAGCACCGCTGGCCCGTCCGCCGTCCGCAAGGCCGGTGGTGGTTCCACCGTACCTCCTCTACCGTCGGCAGCCCTACAAACTTCTTCATCCACGCCATCTTGGTTTATTCTATACTGTGATACATTGATTGATATTGGTAGCTCGCATTCCTTTATTTCTAGTATATTTCTGAGAAAAATTGGGAGAATCCCTATGATTCGTTCTTGTGGATTAGCGGTATCATTACCATCGGGCGAGGTTTTGACCAGTCATCAAGTAATCGAGGGTTGTCCGTTGGATTTTGAGGGACATATACTTACGGTGGACCTTCAGGTGCTAGAGATGGTGGAATTCGACATTATACTCGGAATGGATTGGTTGGCTACATATTATGCTACAGTGGATTGTAGGCGAGAGTAGTGACCTTGAGCCACCGATCAGCCTGCATGGGAATTCGTGGGTACCCGTGATGATGGAGTGTCCGTTATATCTGCACTTCAGGCTCGGAGATTATTGTCGCATGGTTGTCAGGGTTACTTATTCTCATTGGTCAAAGTGGAGAGTGAGGAGATACCACCTCTTTCCAGCGTACGGGTAGTTCGTGAGTATCCAGATATATTTCGGAGGAACTTCGGGCTTGCCACCTCCGAGGCAAGTGGAATTGCGATAGAGGTGATTCCAGAACCGCACCGGTGTCAAGCTCCATCTGGATGGCACCGAAAGAGTTAAGTGAGCTAAAGATACATGCAAGAGTTATTGGATAGGGGTTTTGTGCGTCCTAGTGTTTCACCTTGGGAGCTCGGTCTTTGTTCGTTAAAAGAAAGATGGATCTCTACGGTTATGTATTGATTACACGACAACTTAATGCGATGGGTTAAGAACAAATATCCCTTCTTGAGGATAGAGGATTTGTTTAATCAACTCAAGGATACTTGCGTGTATTCCAAGATTGATCTGCGATCAGGTTATCATCAGCTGAGGGTAAGAGACGATGATGTCCAGAAGACAGCATTCCGCACGCGTTATGGACATTATGAGTTTCTAGTGATGCCATTTGGCCTTACTAATGCTCGGTGCATTTATGGATTTGATGAGCGGGTATTCTTGAGGTACTTGGATCGGTTGTCATCGTATTCATAGATGATATCTTAATATATTCTCGTTACGAGGAGGAGCATGAGCACCATCTTGGATTGTATTAGAGCGTTGCGGCGAGAGCATTTATATGCCAAATTCGGTAAGTGCGCTTTCGTTATCTTACGTGGGATTTCTTGGACATGTGGTATCTAGCGAGGTATTTGATTGATCCCGAAAAATCGGCGATTACGGTTAGGAAGCGACCAAAGTCGATTCGAAGTCCGTAGTTTTCTTGGATTGGCGGATATTACGTAGATTTGTGGAGGATTTTCCGTATAGCCACCCCTTACTCGCTTGACGGAAAGGGTCAAGTTTGTAATCGAGGCGTGTGAGTCCAGTTTTCAGGAGCTTAAGCAGCGTCTAGTTTCTGCACCGATACTGGTAATTCCTTCTTCTTGCGATGGGATGGTCCTATATACTGATGCTTCTTTCCAAGGATTGGGAGCAGTTTTGATGCAGTTCGACCGTGTAGTATCTTATGCCTCCCGTCAGCTTAAGGATCATGAGAGGAATTATCCGGTACACGATCTGGAGTTAGCAGCCATTATCTTTGCGCTAAAGATATGGAGACATTATCTGTATGGGATTACTTTTGAGATCTATACGGACCATAAGAGTTTGAAATATCTTTTCACTCAGAAAGAATTGAACCTTAGACAGAGACGATGGATGGAATACTTAAAGGATTATGATTGCACCATTCAGTATCATCCGGGTAAAGCTAACGTTGTAGCAGATGCACTGAGCAGGAAGTCCCGTGGGATTCTGGCTAGTCATTTGACCGCGATGGTGATCTTGTTCGGCAGTTCTGAGTTGGGGTTGTGCGAGCGAGTCAAACATCGAGGATATTGGTATCTATGGTTGCCCAGTCTGATATTATTGAGAGGATCAAGGAGGCACAAGCTAGTGATCAACATCTGCAGTTCTTATGCAGCACTCTGGACTCAGGACGACAGACGGATTTCTCGTGTGACGAGACTGGAGTCCTCCGATTCCGAGGGAGATTATGTGTTCCAGACACACATCCGATTAAGGAGGAGTTATTACGAGAGGCACATCACTCGAGATTTGCTATACATCCCGGCGGTACCCGGATGTATCAGGATTTGAGGCGTTCCTATTGGTGGGACGGTATGAAGAGGGATATTGCGGATTTAAAGCTCGATGTTTGATCGCAGGTAAAAATGAACATCGAAACCACGGATTGCTACGAGAGAATCCCAATTCCGGAATGGAAGTAGGAACATATTACGATGGATTTTGTTACAGGTTGCAGAACATGCGATTTGGGTGATTGTTGATAGATTAAGCAAATCCGCTCATTTTCTTCCGATTCGTGAGACACATCCATTGGATCGACTAGGAGTTATCTTGTGAGAGATTATCGGGCGCAGTACCCTTGAGTATCATATCGAGAGATCCGCGTTTTACTTCACGATTACAGCGAGTCTTCACATGCTATGGGCACCGAGCCGTCTCGATCTTGCATTTCACGCCAGACGGATGGGCCGATCGGGCGTACTATTCGAACTGAGGACTTATTGAGATCTTGCGCCATGGATTTCGGAGGTACCTTGGGAGGATCACGCTCACTTGGTGGAGTTCACAGATAATAATAGCTTATCACTCTTCCATTCAGATGGCTCCCTTCGAGGCTTTTGTATGGTCAATTTCGCAGATCTCCAAGATTGGAGGATGTTGGGGAGCGATGCTATATTGGGCCCTCAGAGTATTCAAAGACGATGCGCAGTTAGTTCGTGTTATCGCATCACCTACTGTCGAGGCTCCGTGATGCATGTAAAAGTTATGCTGGATTTGAGGCTAAGACCCCGAGTTTTCTATAGGGGATCATGTGTTCCACGGTATCGCCTACAAAAGGAGTCAAGAGATTCGAATTAAAGGAAAATTAGCACCCCGCCACATTGGACCATTCGAGATATTGGAGCGGATTAGGTGTAGCATACCGATTGGTTTCTACCTCCGACGCTATAGCCCATAACGATTCCATGCATGCTGAGGAAATACGATCAAGATCCTTTGTTCCACTCCACTTAACGCGACATACGAGGAGGTTCCTGATTCTTTGGATCGCAAAAGAGCGCCAACAAAAACCATCCGCCTCGGGTAAAGGTTGGATCGATCACACCTGGATGAGGAGGCTACATGAGCCGGAGGATATCATATTTAGTTCGATCACCGTTCACGGAGGTATGTAGTAATTTTAAGAAATTTCACGTTAATTATCAAGATATATATGGAAATTCGGGGACCAAATTTTTATTAATAACATGGGGAGAATGTAGTATACTAAAAAAAAAATATTAATTAACTCAAGTTAATTAATTAGGATTAATTAGGGATTAATTAGGGCTTAAATAGTGGGCCAAATCGCTTGGGCCAGAATGGACTGGGCCGAAGATTGGGTTATAGCCGGATCCCACGGATTCTTTCTGCCGGGAGAATGACGTTTTGATCACGGAAATGGGTTCAGAAACGGATCGCCGAATTAAATAACCTAATCGGATTGAGTTCCATCGAGAGGGTTGGAGTTCCATCGAGGATTTCGTGGATCTATTTGATCGGTTGTTGGCATTACCTCGGTAGATTAGGGATTTCCATTGATCGGTGCTTCTTTGGGTTGTCTTGATAGGTTGTTGAGTCTTTGAGCGGAGGATCGGGAAGAATCGCCGCCGGTAGAGTTTGGATCTGGTAAGTTGGATCTAACCCAATATAAATCATTGTGATATCTATGGATTGTGATACTCTGTTAAAGTGATTTCGGTATTCGTATGATGAGTTTCATTCGGTTAAATGTGATGTGGGTGTTTGTTTGAATCAGAATTATAGCATGATGATTGTTAGGAATTGCAGATGTGGTTGGGGAGTAAATCTGTGATTTCGGTGATTGATTGGGGATTAGATGTTGCTGGGTATTTGTTTGATTCGATCAGATGTATTGGTGATGTCGGTAATTGATGCGAGCTCGTGGTTGTGGATTGAAGCGATGAGGTTAAGAATCGAAACTGTGAAGTTGGATGGTTAGGAGTTTCAGCTAAGTGGTGGAATTTAATCTGTGATTTTAATTTGATTGTGCCGGCTGTGGGGGTGTGAAAGGAGAGTTGTGATGATAGAGTTGATATTGTGATTGTGGATTTGGGTAGTATAGTGAATTTGAATTGCCAATGAGTGGTTAGGCTTGTTGTTTCGGGTATTGGTGCTCGAGTAATATTAATGGATCTTTGACCTGTTTAGACTTAGAGATCTATGTAGTTGACCTAGGTAGTGTAACGAAGTTGGGATAAGTATGGTTCTTATTCGTAGACGGGAAAATAATACGAATATAAAATAGTATTTATTCGTATTATTATTGGAGTGTTATGCTAAATCCTAATTTGTTATTATGTGCAGGTTTGGGATCTGAGCGGGCTCGCGATAAGTGAGGATTATCGAGCTTAAATCGGTGGGTAATATCTACAGTCAGTAGTTTGATCAATTCTAGTGCATGATAGTTTACATATGGTTATTCTTGTTTACCTTAGATCCACTCATATTGTATCTTGTGCTTGTACTTAACTGCGATCTTTGAGATATTCTTTGTTAATCTATCATACCTTTATCTCGGATAGAAATTATAACCACTGGTTGTTTGTTAGTGATAGGTATTGATTAAAGGCATGTAGTCACTAGTGTGGACTTAAATGGGGTTCTGGGTTCCATCACTAGGTTAGGTGATGAGTCCTCGATTATTGTACCAGTACATATATTAGTGAGTTAACTTGATGAACCTATTTACATACATAGGTAAGTAAGTTGGGGTTCTGGATCAATCGTCCTTGCATGGTTGACTTTTGTTGACTAGATCTCCTTGTGGATTAGGAGTGTTGTGGGGATGTATGTGAGCTATGCATCATTACATTTGCATGCATCTTGTATTGGTCTTCCTTGTGGAAGAGGCGGGTCATCGGACATCTTGCCTCCCGGCCACTCGGGGTAGTGTGGTAGCGAGGTTGAGGCGAGCATTAGATGTCGCGCTCGACCACTATATATAGTGGTAGGGGAGATGCTTTGCCTTTGTGCAGTGGTGTTAGCACTCGCCCACTATAGATGGTGGTTGTTATGACGTGCAGTTGTCCTGTGTGCGGCGCTTGTCTACTCATGGGTAGGGACGGCGTGGCTTGCAGCAGGGACCCCTAGGAGTAGTTAGCTTTTTACGCTTATATACTACTCATTCATACTACCCAACTCGGCCACTCGAGAGTAGTGGTAGCTAGAGTCGGGCTAGTTGTCATTTGTCGTGCCACCACAGCCACTCTGGGGTCGTGGTTGGGGCCGATCATGACGACCATGCATATGCATTGTATGCATGTATTTGATATATGTTTTACATATGCCTGTGAGATGCTGCATTTGATTGCTGCATATGATTGTACATCATGCTACATGCCTTTTGCATATTTTATATACCGTTGTGCATGTGTTGAGCATGAGTGTGTACTATTTGGATTATGTCATGATATACCTGTTCAGGATGTTATAGATCATATGGAGGACAGACCGTCAGGTATGTACATTACTTTATGTAAGTCGATCCGTTCAGTTTATGCTATGAGTAGGACATATATGTGATTCTTGATTACTATGCTTAATCTTGTATGTCTTGGACTCATCTTTGCATAGTAGATCTTCACATGTATACTTGTAGATCTCTTACTGTATGTTGTTCATGCACTTCTATATATTACCCCGAGTTTTATACTCACCACCTGGACCACAGGTTTTACATCGCCTGGTGGTAGATAGAAGACTTTAGCGAGACTTGGAGCATTGCCACGATCCCATCTCATTTGTTTTAGGGTTTTGTTTCCCATCTCATGTATCTACATATGGACTTTATTGCTATTGGAGACCGTGATGTATTTTGCTCTTGTGATATTCGATATGAGATTCTGTTTTTGGTATGGACGGATATACCGATGTACCGATGTTATTGAGTTGTATTTCCATTATGTTTGACTTCCGCTATTGATGTTATACGTTTTGCTGTGTTGTTATACATTTTTGATATGTGTTATACTGGCTGCGACTTTGTACCGTATTGGAATTGTCATAAGGGCGTGCCGTCCGTTGGCCGGACAGAGTCTACCTCGGGGCGTGACAGTCACGAAACTCATGGCTAAGGTATTCTCCACCTCGATCTGATCAAAGTATCTTAATACTCTTGCCAAGCTGGTTTTGTACTTCATTCTTGAATTCTTTGAACTTTTCAAAGGATTCTGATTTATGTGTCATGAGATACACATAACCATATCTACTGAAGTCATCAGTAAATGTAATGAAGTACCTGTAACCACCTCTAGCTGCAACATTGAAAGGGCCACATACATCACTATGTATAAGTCCTAACAAATCTATTGCTCTTTCGCTGTGTCCACTAAAGGGAGTCTTGGTCATCTTGCCTAAAAGGCAAGACTTGCATGTCTCATATGATTCAAAATCAAATGAGTCTAGCAACCCATCCTTATGGAGCTGAGATAAGTGACTCTCATTTTTGTGACCTAAGCGACAGTTCCAGAGATAGGTTTGGTTTAACTCATTTGACTTGAACCTTTTGGTACTTATGTTATAGATAGGGCTCTCTAAGTCTAGAAAATAGAGTTCGTTCATTAGAGGTGCACTACAATAGAACATATCATTTAAATAAACTGAATAACATTTGTTCTTTATTATTAATGAAAAACCTTTCTTGTCCAAACAAGAAACCGAAATGATGTTCTTAGTTAATGCAGGCACATAACAACATTCATCTAATTCTAGTACAAGCCCAGAGGGCAGAGATAGATCATAAGTTCCTACAGCAAAAGCAGCAACTCTTGCTCCATTGCCTACTCGTAGGTCCACCTCGCCCTTTGTCAATGTCCTGCTATTTCTCAGCGCCTGCACATTGGTACAAATGTGAGATGCACATCCGGTATCTAATACCCATGATGAAGAAATAGATAGATTGACTTCTATAACATTTATACCTGAAGTAGAAGTCTTACTTCTCTTCTTCTTAAGATCTTCCAGGTATGCCTTGCAGTTACGCTTCCAGTGTCCTGCTTCCTTGCAGTGGAAGCAAGCCCCTTCCTTGGCTACCCCTCCTTTGGGTTTAAGTTCTTTGCCTTTGCCCTTGGCTTGGGACTTTCCCTTACCTTTAGGCTTGCCCTTGCCTTTCTTCTTTTGTACCATCAAAATGGAGTCAGATTTTCCCTTCTTAAGGTTAAGCTCAGCAGTTCTCAACATGCTGAGCATCTCAGGCAGTGGCTTATCAATTTCATTCATGTTATAATTCATGACAAATTAATTGTAGGCTTGTGGCAAAGATTGCAAGATCAGGTCAGTGCCCAGCTCTTGGCCAAGTGGGAATCCCAGCCTTTGTAGGTTTTCTACGTACCCAATCATCTTGAGTACATATGGACCTACAGGAGTCCCATCTTGCATTTTGGACCCAAACAATGCCTTAGAGACTTCATATCTCTCGTGCCTTGCTTGTCCTTGATATAGTTGACGAAGATGTTCAACCATATCATAAGCATTCATGAACTCGTGTTGCTTCTGAAGCTCAGAGTTCATGGTCGTGAGCATTAGACATGACACATCTAATGCATCATCTTGATGCTTCTTGTAAGCATCTTTGTCAGCTCGTGAGGCAGTGGCAGGAGGTGCCTCCGGAATGGGTTGCTCCAGGACATATAACTTCCTTTCTTGGGTGAGAACAATTCTCAAGTTCCTGTACCAGTCCAGGAAATTTGCTCCATTGAGTTTGTCCTTCTCAAGGACAGAACACAGAGAGAGAGTGTTCGTGTTTGTCGATATAGTTATCTACAACATACAATTCAGAGAATTAATATCATATTCCTTTTATCATTTAATTAGGCATTTAATCAAATGATGCTCCCACTGAATTATAGGAATTTTGTAGAATCGAGTTATGGATGTGGTCAAACCACATTACTAGATTCATACAAACTAGCTATAATTCTTGCGGGACAAGATCCACATCATACTAATCCTTGAGTTAGCTTTGGCTAAATCACCCAAGATTTAGTACAATCGGTGGGTAACACATTACCGATTACATCTCTATGCAACTCTTGTTTATAGGATCAAGACCCACATTTACAAAATACCTTGAGTTAGCTTTGGCTAAATCACCCAAGATTTAGTGTAAATGTGATCTTATCCTATCTTTCCAACGATTGGAATATGCCTATAGTTCTACTCGATCCAATTGAGTTAACTAGTTTTGCTCAATCTAATTGAGCTTACTCTAACTCAAGCGTGATAGGCGGGACCAAGATTGTCCCTCCGCACCCTACCAAGATAATATGCGTTGCTCTACTTTGGCAGATTCAACAACAACAAATGATCGAGGTAGTGATGGGTATCAAGGCTCGGTAGGCATTTTCGAGTTGATTTGATTATGATCTAATCTAATCGAAATGTGTATCTTATACGCATTTAGGCCTTTATTATCCTATATTAGCATGCATCACATACATACAATCATTATTCTAGCATGCATCATATACATACAAGAAAATTATTCTAGCATGCATCATATACATACAAGCATTATTCTACTAGCATGCATCACATACATACAAGCAAAATCAATTAAATATATATATATATATATATATATATATATATATATATATCAACATCTATATATATAATTAAATGTGATGTAGTCATGGCCCTACTACGATCTTCTCAAGCCAATGAGAAGATCGTACGGTCAACCTAAGGCTAGCGGCTTCTCCAAGCGCTTCCTTTGACCGCCATGTGTAGTCGTCACCCTTCTCGTAACCTCGTCTTCAAGTGGACTTTCCACCGCTCTATTTTGTACATTAAAAATATGAAACTCGAGTTACATTCGAGTCTAAAACTATTTACAACTAGAATATCAAAAGAAGAGGTACGACGCGCAGGTCGCATACACTATACAACACGCACAACCACAAAACGACACGCAGGCCGTATTATGAATTACAACACATCACATCCAATCATATTGGGGTTATTGGGCCATGACAATCATAGAATTATACATAATTCTAAATTATGTATTTTTACAGAAAATTTCTATAATTTTTCCTTTTTTTTTAATTTTATGAGTCACCTCTCCGTAACGGTCCCGCTAAGCGGTTTCCGGGCGCGATCGTGGGACAAGGCCCCTTTCGGGGATAGGGGCAGCATCCCTACTCACAAAATAAACTTTGCGAGTGTCCCTACAATGATCTTACAGTGACTTAAGTCACTGTCCCAAAAACCTAAAGCGAGAACTTGCCATTTCGGAGAGTTTTTCTCGACGGTTGAAGCCTACAAGTGTCCCAACACTCGTTGCTTTGATTCTTCAAGAAAAATACCCAAAAATTCTATAAAAATAGGAAATTTACAGAAACATATAAATTTGTAATTTTTTATATCTAATACAAAAATAACAAAAACAAAACACATACATGCTTCGCACGTGGCTCTGATACCACTATTGGACTTTCCGAGCCGCAAAAACCGCCTTTTGCGTTGCGAAAACCTCGGAAGTCCGGCCACGGATCCGTGCAAAGATGTATTAAAACTAAAACATGTATGTGTTTGTATAAAACCCTAGATATACCTTAGATCTACATGATAAGGACGTTACCCTCGATGTGACGCCCTTCGCAAATCCCGCTCGTCCAAAAGGTTCGCCGGAACTCGAGAGTGTCAAGTGTACACTCCTCTACAAGTATCCACATGGACAAATGGTGGAGAAAAACACCTTAGAGTGTGCTAGCACCCCTTGGACGTTCATGGCTAGATGAGGAAGAGAGAGCTTGAGGGAAGAGAAGAGGAAGAAGATGAAGTTACATAACTTAACTTCACATCATCCATAACCCACTATAAGGGGGTTACATGCATGCATGTAACTCCAAGAGCCAATGGCTCTTGGTCTCCCTCATGAGGTGGCACCCCATGATGTGTTCATGATGATGTGGAACATCATCATTGGCCGGCCATGCCAAGTCATCATCATGACATGACATTTGGTCAAGTCAAACTTGACCTTTCATCTTCCCTCTCAAGTCAAGTCAAACTTGACCTCTTATCTCCCATGGTTGATCAAATCCAACCATTTGATTCAAGTCAATTTAATTTAATGAATCTCTATTCATTTAATTTAAATTGATTTGATGAATCAAATCTAAATTAGACTCATTTAACACTTGAATCAACTTGAGTCTAACTCAATTAGTCTAATTTGGATTACTCTTAATCCAATTTGGTTCATCCCATGAACCTAATCCTCATGGTTCATCATATGAACCTAATCTCCATCTAATTGCCCTTTGCGTGTGACCCTATAGGTTCTTGTAACGTTGGCAATGCTCCTAAACCGATTTAGGAACATAAGCAATGAGCGGTATCTAGCAACACATCATTGCTACCTAAGTTACAAGAATGTTGAGATCCAACATCACCTTTGTGACTACTAATTGTGACTCTCACAATATGTGACAATGTCCCTCTATCCTTGACATATAGATTGACCAATCGAGGCATAGACCATGTCATCCTCGGTACAATCTAAATCTTGAACTCCAAGTAGACTCACTCTAATCAAATGAGCTCAATATCTCATATTGACTTATTTGGGCATGGCCATGCACTTCGTGGTCTCACTCTATCAAGAATATCGATGTCACTCCCGTCATATAGGAGGGATAGATCCCATCAACATCACTCACATCCCTCCGCATAATTTGTTACATACCCAGTAATCGTCTTTATAGTCCACCCATTTACGGGTGATGTTTGACGAAGCCAAAGTATGCAACGCCTTATGTAGGGAACCATGGTGACTTCAGGTCTAAGGACTAATAGTCATACTAATAGCCACATGAGAAAGTATATGACACTCATATAATGAACCATGATACTTTCTCATGGCGGGCCATTCAGTATTCATTCTCTAATGCATACCCATGTGTCAACTTGATATCTCATATCCATGACTTGTGAGATCAAGTCATCATGTTGACCTACATGCTAGTCTCTACGCATTAACGTTGTCCCTGAATGTTAATACTCGACTAGGAATGATTAAGAGTAGTGTTCTCTATATCATCTCATTATCGATTCAACCAATCGACTGATATAGATAAGAACCTACTACTCAAGGGCATTATTATATTTAGTTATTTGGCACCAATACAAGTAAATATAATAACCATGCCTTTATAAATAGGAATATGATACAATAAAGTCCATACTACAATCATCACATGATTGGCTCTAGGGCTTTCACTAACAATTATATGCAGATGCATCATTTCAGGGAATGGAGAGATTCCAATGCAGTTGAATGAGACGTATCACATACTTACGTCAGTTGTGGAACTATGAGATAAGTTATCATACACATGATGTGGACTTAGCAGTTTTTATCCTGATTTGTAAATGTATAGAGCAGGAATGCTCATGGAGTTTTGGCTAGCTACTAAGTAGCTACTATAGAGTTGCTAGAACACGGATAGTTACATCAAGGGAGATTGGTCACTAATGTCTCCAAGTCGCTTATAGTATGTTTGGTAGAGTGGATTTTGGACAGAAGATTGATTTCTCTGGTGAGAGAATAGTTCTCTATCTTTGAGGAGAATAGTGATTTACGAAGTTGTATTAGATTAGGGGGAGAGTTACTTTTGATTCAGGACAGCAGTCAGATCTCTTTTGTGATGATAGAGAGATTTTCATCTTCGAGGAAGAGTATGACCCAGAGCTATTTCAGCTTTAGGATGAGTTGCTTAGGAGGCATTCGAGATTGGTGATGTATTCGGAGTGTATCCGAAAATAGCGAGTTCTGAAACGTTCTTGTTGGTGGAACGACATGTAGGTCATGGTTGATTTCGTAGTTTGATGCTAGGTGTGCCAACAAGTAAAGGTGGAATACTAATGCTCAACGGGTTTATGTACCGAGATGAAGTGGGAGCTCAGTACGATGAACAGTTTTGGGAGATTATCTAAAATTCGGAAGGGATTTGATGTGGTTTGGGTAATTGGTGGTCGATTAATCAAGTCCACTCATTTTCTACCGAGCCCTAAGATGAATTTGTTGAATCGCTTGATAGATTTATACTGTGAGGAGATTTCCAAGTTCATGGAGTATCTTTGGGTATTGTATCTGATAACGATTCAGGATTTACCTTACAATTTTGACAAGCCCCCAATAAGTCATAGGTATGAAGCTCCACTTTGGTACAATTATTCATCTTTTGACAAATGGTCTATGAAGGCACCATCCATACTTTAGAAGGGATGTTGGAAGCATGTGTGATAGATTTTGGAAGCTATGTGAGAGCTAGAATATAATATTCCAGCTCAGTACCCTCACTTAGCTACTGTAAGTGTGTAACTTTTTCTAGATGCTTGAGATAGTTGTTGTGACATCTCGTATGCGTACATGAGTAAGAAATTTGGGGACCAAATTTTTATTAGTGGGGGAGAATATAAGATATCAGAAAATAAAATAATAATAAAATACCCCTGGTTAATTAGAAAATTATCTTATAGAATTTTTTAGGATTTTTGGAAATTTTTTTGGAATTAAATAGAGTTCTTACGATATTTTATGGGAAAAGATTTAATAGGCTTTGACAAAGCCAGTTGGGATTAATTGTGATAAGGGTTAATTGGGTTTATTAACCTAAAGTATAGAAATACCAAATCCTAGGGTTATTCTCTATTTTTTCTTTTCTCCATTTTCTCACACCGCAGCCGCCCAAATTCCGCAACTCCTCTTTTCTTCTTCCTTTCCCGATCGTGATTCCTCTCTTCCTCACCGCCACAGCCTTATCGCCGCCGCCGGAGCTCACCATCGCTGCCCATGCTAGAGGTCTTCCCCTCTAGCCACTGCAAGCTTGGCTTCATCAATGATGTTTCCCTCTCGCCGGTTCATCTTTTCGGTCGTCGGCCTCCTGTTTGCACATCCCGGTCGATCCCTCTTTCTCTTCTTCCGCCGCTAACTCCTCTCCGCCCATCGACAGCTTGCCTCCAGCCATCAGAGTCACCTGCCAGTGATATTGTTGAGTTTGCGAGCTTAGCTTGGCGAGATCTGCATCATTGCCAGCCTCACCGCTTGATCGCCATAGCCATCGCTATAATTTGTCCTGTGTGCGATGTTCACTGTCGCCATCTTCCACACCTCCATGGTCGCTCAATTTTGGATCTCCAAGATCCTAAAGCTGCCACCACTATTCCTCACTGGCAAATCGGAAATGGAGGGGGAAGGGGATAGTGATGGTTGGGTGAATCTGTGATTTATTGGATAAGGAAGATAGCAATGGATGTGTCAAATCTTTATCAAAGAAAATCATGGGGAGCTTGACCTTACTGTGGCTAGCACCTTTGTCGTCGATTGCTGTGTTGATCATCGTCACAAAATGCTTCAAGGCTAGTTGCTAGCCACTCGGTTCTTTTGATTACCCTTCAACCTTCAAGTAATCGATGTGCCTTACCATTATTTCTTGGATTTTAATTTCAAAAGGTTGTAGATCAAGTAATGGTCTTGTGATAGCTATGGTATCTTGTGATTTTCAGTGTTGGAATTGGTCTTGCCTTAGTTTTGTTGTTTAATACAGATTAGATACTCTGAATCAGGGTAAGAAGTTGTACAGGTGAAATTAATCAAGGATGTTGATTTCAAAACCTTGATTCAAGATAGGTTCATGGACGTGAAGACTATCGACATAGTCTACATAGCAGGTGGGTAATATTCTACCCTGGTCAGGTAGTTGATTATTCTTAGTGCATGAGTTTCTATATGGTTGATATTGTACCTTGACTCCACTCATGTTATTCTGTGTTTGATACTTAAGTCTTTGCTTTTTGAGATATATTGTTGTTATTGTTATATATCGTTCATCGTTGCTATAAATTATCTATTCTTTGGTATATAGATCTTTAGACGCTTAACCATGTATATGTAGCTAAGTATGGATGTTGATTTGACTCGGGTCATCAGGAACAATCATCTAGGGTGGATGGTGTCCTTAATGTAGAGTTAGTGGTTGTATCATCTTACCTTTCTTTCTATAACTATTACGGATCATATGTTTGTACTTGGTAGTGTGGGTTGTTGATGGTGTGTCACTACGGACTGGAAGTCCTTGTATGGTCGATGGTTAGTTGTATACGACTCTCTATTGGGTAGAGAGTGTATTATGGATGTATGTGTGGTTGTGCATTCATGTCATTTACATGCATGCTAGTGACTTGGTCTCCCTTGTGGTTGAGAGGGTCGTCAGTCATTCTGCCTCCACAGTTACTCGTGGTAGTAGTAACTAGTGTGAGGGTAGTTCATTTGTTGTGTTGCACTCGAACACTCTTGATAGTGGTAGTTGTAGTTGTGTGCAGTTGTCCTGGGTGTGTGGCACTCGACCACTCATGGGTAGTGTCAGTCGGAGTGGCCAATAGCAGGGACCTCCATTGTGTAGCTTATAGCTCTTTAGTTTATCGCTACTTATTCATACTGCCCACTCGGCCACTCGAGAGTAGTGGTTGTTGTTGAGTTGGGACAGTTGTCATGTCATGCCACCTAGGTCACACTGGGGTCGTGGTAGCGAGTGGGGTGCGCAGGCATGACCATGCATTTGCATTGTCATGTGTGAGGGCATTTGTATATATATACATATACATATATTTATGTATATATATGTGTGTGAGTGTGAACAGTATATGTGTGTGTATATATATATATATATATATATATATATATATGCTTGTTGTATTGTTGCATTTGTTTGTGCTATGTTTGTTGCATTTGATTGCACATCATCTTGCATGTTATTTGCATGATCTATATTGTTGTGTGTGGGATACCAATGTATGACTAGGACTGGACGATTGAATGCATTTGACCGGTACCTTGATGTTGAGTAGGTTGGATTAGGTATGTTATTGTATTTGTTGTAGTATGTTCGCAAGATCGTGTATTTAATATAGAGGTAGTTTTACTCTATCCAGTCGTACGTGTTATATTGTTGTATATTTGTTCAGGTTGTTTAGGTTGTGTCATTGTGAACCATTCAGGTATGCAGTACATTACATTACATACAGTTGATCAGTTGGTGGTTTATGCTCTGTTTAGATTTACACTAATAGTTGTTTGTTATCACCTCTATGACTGTATACCATTGATCTCCATCTATATATATCTGTTCATCTCCATTTGTATATCGGTTGCCCTTTATATCTTAGTTGTTGATCATGCACTATCTTGCATATTACCGCTGAGTTTTATACTCATCACCACAAACCCTGGGTTTCTTGTCGCCCAGGTAATAAGTAGAAGATTCCTTGGATGCTCGGAGCACCGCCAACTGTTCCCATCTCACCTTGAGTATTTGGATTGAAATCCATATTGGTGTTCTATATTTTGGATTGTATGTTTTGGATTTTTATCCTATATTATTTCCATTGTTTGGTAATCGATTATGTTGTTATGTATTTGGTTTCGATTATGTTTTCTTGTTGTGTCAAAGTCATACTGATACGCATGTATTTGAGTCTTTGTATTTTTATTATTGTTGGTGTATTCTGCTATGACTTTGGTTATATACTTCTGTATATTGTGTGGTTGTGGCCAGAAGGCTATGATCAACAGGGAATTGTATCGCGTACAAGGGAGATGCTGTCCAATTTTTGAGCTCAGCATACTCTCGGGGCGTGACATGCTCACTGCATCAACATCAATAAAATTCAAAGTAAAATTGAATAATGAGCAAGTAGAAAATGATGTTAGACCTGAACCTAACCCACAAAATGAATTTAGTATAGACCCTAACCCAAATCAATCTAGATTACAAGCAAACCATCCAACTGACCAAGTGATAGGTGATCCGAATTTAGGAGTTCGAACTAGAGCATCCTATAGGAACCTAAGTCAAATCTCACTCATATCTAAAATCGAACCCCAAATCATAGAGCGAGCTCTTCTTGACCTGGATTGGATCATTGCTATTCAAGAAGAGTTAACTCAATTAACTAGGAGTCAAGTTTGGGAATTAGTACCCCCCACCTAAAGGAAAAATGATCATTGGAACAAGGTGGGTATTTCGAAATAACCTTGATGACAAAGGAGAAGTTATAAGGAATAAAGCTAGGTTAGTAGCTAAGGGGTTTAGTCAAATAGAGAGATTAGATTATGATAAAACATATGCACCCGTAGCTAGACTCGAATCAATTAGAATGCTTTTAGCTTACGATGCACATCGAGGTTTTAAGTTGTTTCAAATGGATATAAAATCAGCGTTTCTAAATGGATTCATCAAGAAAGAAGTTTATGTTAGCCAACCACCAAGATTTGAAAGCTTAGACAAACCTAACCATGTACTCAAACTTAGAAAAGCCTTATATGGATTAAAGCGAGCTCATAGAGCTTGGTATGAAAGTCTATCAATCTATCTTAAGTCTAAAGGATTCAATTAAGGTTTAGTTGACCCAACTCTTTTTGTAAAACCATAGGAAAAGAAATTTTCATAGCACAAATTTACATAGATGATATAATCTTTGGAACAACCAATACAATGCTTTTAAATGAGTTCATTTCACTAATGGAGAGTGAATTTGAAATGAGCTTAGTAGGTGAACTTACCTTCTTCTTAGGGTTACAAATAAAACAAACTAGAGAAGGAATTTACATGCATCAACATAAATATGCTAAAGAATTAATTAGTAAATTTGGAATGCATAATGCTAAGGAAATTAGTACACCTATGGCTACAACATAAACATAGGAGAAGAATTAGAGGGAAAAGCTATAGATTTAAAATACTATAGGAGTGTAATAGGTAGTCTTCTATACTTAACTGCAAGTCGACCTGATATACTCTTTGCAGTAAGTATGTGTGCAAGATGTCCATCTTGTGCCAAAGAATCACACCTAACGTTAGTTAAACGGATCTTTAGATACTTAAGGAACACAAAACGTAGGAATTTGGTACCCTAGATCAAGTGAGTTCGAACTAATCGGCTACTCTGACATGGATTATGCCAGTAGTAAACACTACAAAAAAACTGCTTTTTGGCGATGAACTTTGGCAACGAAAAAAATTCGTTGCAAATTTACAATAAATTTTGCGACGAATTTTATGTTTCGTCGCAAATTTGTAACGAAATTTCCGACGAAAAAAAATTTGTTACAAAAATTATAAAATTTCCAATATTTAAATTTCGTTGCAAAATTCATCGCAAATTGGAGACGAAAATTATTTTTCGTCGCCAATTTGCGACGAAAAAATAAATTCGTCGCAAATTTCTGCAATGATTATTTATTTTGTTGTAGAATCCGGCAACGAATTAAAAAATCATTGCAAAATCTGCGACGAATTTATTTTCGTTACAAATTCTGCAACGAAAAAAATAATCATTGCAGAAATTTGCGACGAATTTATTTTTTCGTCGCAAAATTCTACAACGAATTATTTTTCGTTGCAAAATTTGCGACGGAAATAAATTCGTTGCAAAATTTTGCAACGAAAAATAAATTCGTTGCAAAATTTTGCAATGAATTTATTTTTTCGTTGCAGATTCTACAACGAATTTTGAATTCATTGCAAAAATTGCAACTAATTTATTTTCGTCACAAATTCTGCAACGAATTAAAAATTCATTGTATAAATTTGCGACGAATTTGCTATTTCGTTGCAAAATTCTGCAACGAATTTATTTTTCGTTGCAAAATTCTACAACGAATTATTTTTCGTTGCAGAATCTGCAACGAAAAATAAATCGTTGCAGATTCTATAACGAATTAATTTTTTTGTTGCAGATTCTGCAACGAATATAGAATTTGTCACCAAATTGGCGACGAATATATGATTCGTCACCAAATTGGTGACGAAATTAGTGACGAAAAAACATTCGTCGCTAAATTTTCCCTAAAATCCCGCTTCTTCCCTCTCCCTCTCCCTCTCCCTCTCTTCTTCCCTAATTAGCCCACCGCGCAGATCCAACTCCTCCGATCCCGTCACCGGCCCGTCGGTAAGTCTCCCAATCTCTTCTCCCCTCTCCCTTCCGGCGGCGTCGCTGGAGCTGCGATGCCGCTGCCGCGTGCTCGCGTGCTCGCGGCAGTGCTGGCGCAACTGCCGCGTGCACACGGCAGTGTTGGCGCAGCTGCCGCACCGCAAGCTCGCGATAGGTTCTGCCGCGTGCTCGCGGTAGTGGTGCCACGCCACGAGCTCGCGGGAGGTCCTGGCGCGTGCTCGCGCCAGTGCTGGCGCGTGCTCACGCCAGTGCTGGCGCGAGTCGTGCGGTGATCTTGCTGCGCGCAATTAAGGTCGCATCAAACCATATTTACCGCGAGCAAGCGGCGACATCGACCGTCGCGAGCAAGCGGCGGCATCGATCGACCGCCGCGAGGTCGCAGCGGGCACGTGGTGGAGGCAGCTAGGTGCTGCCGTGCGTACACGCGGCTACGTTCCTGGTGCGAGATCGCGTGCGGCAGCAGGTTCTTACCACAATATCGCATACATGTACAGCAGGCAGACCCGCAAGCTCGCGGCAGCGGTAGCTGTCCCAATTATAATACTGTGTTGTAATCTAAATATAATATTTTGTTTAATATAGGTTGTCCTACTTTGAAGGTGTTTGTCAAGGTGTTCATCTAGGCATCAGCTCATCCCCATGTTGTTTTCTTTTGGACAGGTTCATGTAAAAATATTATTTATAACATTATTTACAGTATTATGAATTATGTTATATAATTTATAATCGTAATGTTTGATTTTAGGTAATTTAATTACCATTAGTAGATCATAATTTGTTCGAAATAATGATCTTATAATTTCCAATTAAATATCACACAAAATAATATTTAGTAGTAGAAAAATATAATGTTGAGTAAAAATTTAAGATTAGATTGAGATATATATATATATATATATATATATTTATACGGATCAAGTTAATTTGGAAGAAATGAAAAATAATCGTTGTCGATATAATTTCGATGTCAGGATCGATTGAGAGAGAACGCAGTTGGATGTATAAAAAGAATTTATCAGAACGTCGTGATTTAACCGATGAATTTATAATTGGGTTGGAACAATTTTTGAGATTTGCTACTAATAATGTTGAGTTTATGGATGGGAATAAGTTAAGGTGTCCATGCAAAAAATGTCATAATGGTAAATTTTTTCAATGTTATAAAGTTCGAGAACATCTTTGTAGATTTGGTTTTACGCCAAATTATTATAATTGGACTTGTCATGGTGAACCGTTTATATCCGATGAAGAGGTTGAACGAAACATGCAAAGGACAGTTAGTGGAGAGCAAGTATATTACGATCAATGCAATCCGTACCAGAGGATGATAGTTGATGCAGTTGGTCATAATTTGAATAGGGAACCAAACACGGCAAGCTCTAGGTATCCTTAAGCATTTGAACACATGTATAATAATGATTCAACACCATTGGAGGAGGTAGAAATTACTGGTGGTAATGCAAATGTGCACAATGAGCCATATATAAAATTTCAAGAAGTATTGAGAGCTGCAGATGAACCCGTGTGGTCCGGTTGTGACAGTCACACAAAATTATCTCTCACCGCAAGATTGTTGAATGTTAGAGCTGAGCATAATGTGTCAGAAGAATGTTTTAATGATTTTGTTCAAGCTATTGGAGAAGTATTGCCGCGTGATCACATAATGCCGAATGATTTTTACAGTATGAAAAAACTTATGAAAGATTTAGGTCTTCCGGTGCAAAGAATTGATGTTTGCAGAAATAGTTGTATGCTATATTGGGGAGATAATGTAAATTTAGAGATTTGCAAATTCTGTAGTCAATGCAGGTACAAGAGTACCACGAGATCAAATCGTAATAAGAGGTTAAAATCATTCAGACAAATGTTCTATTTGCCTTTAACTCCTAGATTGCAAAGGCTTTATGCTTCAAAGGTGACTGCTGAACACATGACTTGGCATGCAAATCATGAAACAGAGAATGGGCTAATGTGTCATCCATCTGATGCAAAGGCGTGGAAAATTTTTTATCAAACATATCCTGAGTTTTCAAATGAGATCCGAAATATTAGGTTGGGTCTATGTGCTGATGGGTTTACTCCGTTTGGCAAATCAGGAAGAACGTATTCTTGCTGGCCAATTATTGTAACTCCGTACAATCTTCCTCCTGGTATGTGTATGAAAACACCTTATATGTTTTTAACATTGATTGTGCCTGGCCCTCATAATCCGAAGAAGTTAATAGATGCGTACATGCAACCGTTGATTGCTGAGTTGATCCAACTATGGGACATGGGTGTTTCCATGTATGATGTCCATACTAATCAGCTGTTCACTATGAGAGCTGCACTTCTTTGGACCATAAATGATTTTCCTACTTATGGGATGTTATCGGGCTGGAGTACTGCGGGGATTTTAGGATGTCCAATATGTATGGAGAGATCAAAGTCATTCAGATTGAAACACGGAAAGAAACCGAGTTATTTTGATTGTCATAGACAATTTTTACCGCCAAATCATAAATTCAGAAGAAATAAAGAAGAATTTACTAATAATAGAATTGAAAGAACACCTCCACCAATCAGATTCATGGGTCAAACTCTATGGCAAAGAGTTCTTAACTTTCCATCTGTTATTGAAGACCCCAATGTCACAACATATGACTATGGAATTACGCATAAATGGATAAAACGCAGTATTTTTTGGGATTTACTGTATTGGCAGAATAATTTGATTCGCCACAATCTTGATTTAATGCATATTGAGAATAATGTTTTTGAAAATCTGATAAATACGGTGATGGATATAAATGGAAAAACAAAAGACAATCTGAATGCAAGAAAAGATTTGCGTCTCATATGAAACCGACCTACCCTTGATGTTGATGAAAATAGTAGGGGACCAAAATCGAAATCAGTTTATATATTGAATAAGGATCAGAAACGGATTGTTTGTGAATGGTTGAAATCTTTGAAATTTCCTGATGGTTATGTCTCAAATATTGGTAGATGCGTTGATTTGAAGGAATGCAAATTTATGGGTTTTAAAAGTCATGACTGTCATATATTCATGGAAAGATTAATTCCTATTGCTTTGAAGGAATTGTTACCAAATTTTGTATGGGGTGCAATTACCGAATTAAGCATTTTCTTTCATGATATTTGCTCGACAGTACTGAGTCATTCACACATGGAGACATTAGAGAGAGACATTCCGATTATTTTGTGTAACTTAGAAAGGATATTCCCACCGGCATTTTTTGATTCGATGGAACATATTTTGGTTCACTTGCCATATGAGGCTAAAGTTGGAGGTCCTGTTCAATTTCGATGGATGTATCCATTTGAAAGGTGATTTTTTTTTTAACTTTTTTGTTGTTGTTATTTCATTTGGTCAACTCTAGTCTAATTTATTTGCTACTAAATTTTATTGTATTACTTTTAGATTCCTCTATCACTTGAAAAAAAAAAGTGAAAAATAAAGCTCATGTCGAAGCTTTTATAGTTAATGCTTATATTGTGAAGGAAGTTACAACTTTTGCATCATATTACTTTGAACCTCATGTTCAATGCAAGAGTCGGAAAGCAGGAAGAAACGATGAGGGTCCTATTGATCCAAATTTGAGGGCATTCTCAATTTTTAATTACCTTGGTCGACCAAGTGGATCTTGTACAAGTAGATACTTAGCTAATGCAAGTGGCGGCAGCATATACATATATTTTATTGGTATCGGAAATGTAGCCGTATTTCGAGTAAGTATATATTAGTTATATTAAAAATTTTGTATATCCTAAAATATTGTTCATGTTTTATTTATATATATTGTAGGATTTTTCAAACTCTATATTCGGAGCTTTCGGAGCATGAGTTTAATAATTTCTGTGATGAAGAATTTGCACAATGGTTCAAAAATTATGTAAGTAGTGTATGATATTAAATTTGATAAATCTTGTCTGATGACACATATTGATTTTACTTTAGGTTCATGATAATCACTGTCACATTGAGCAAGACCTAATAAACAATCTATCATGGGGTCCAAATTCAATGGTTAAAACTTGGCCCGCATATTTCATAAACGGATATAATTTTCATACTCAAGCTTATGGAACTGGGAAAACTACAATGAATAGCGGAGTTTGTGTTCAGTCATCTATTGATGGAGGTGCAAGGAATGAATTTTACGGTTTGCTGGATGAAATTTTAGAGGTAGCGTATCCAAGCTCAGATTTGCGAGTTATTTTATTTATGTGTCGTTGGTTTGACCCTATCAAAGGCATGAGGGTGCATCCACAGTTTAATTTGGTTGAAATTAACTACAAAAAAATATACAAGAGGTACGAACCATTTGTATTAGCACAGCAAGCGATTCAAGTATTTTATGCTTCATATCCTAGTATGAGACGAGACAAAAGTGATTGGTGGGAAGTTTGTAAAACCAAAGCACGTAATAAAATTGAGGAACATTGGGAGGACATAGTCTATCAACAAGATGAAGTTGTCAATACATTTCATATCGAAGAGTATAATATTTCAACGTTACGAGATCCCAGTGGGATTGTAATAGATGTTGATGCAAGTGAACTGAATGAGTATGAAGATGAAGATTTCAATGATGAGGATGAGGATGAGGATGAGGATGACGCTGACGATGACAATGATGATGACGATAACGATTAGACCCATTATCAGGCCAAAAATTTTATTGCAGACTTCAATTTCTAATTATTGGTAATTTACCTTTTAATTTATTGAATACCATTTGTGTTTTATTTTACTATGTTATTCGAAAATCTATATATTTGATATGCTAATGAACTTTTTTTTATTTAGGGTCATCCAGTTGCTATGAATATGGTAATATTTTCATATTCTTCCTATTAATAATTCAATATACAACTACATTTGTTTTCCCTGTAATATTCTTCTAATAATAATAATTGTTAGTTTCGACGTGGCGGTCATAGACATACTAGTGATGGAAGATCACAGTCTTCCTCTGCTTCAGCACCCACACATTCTGATGCTCTTGCAGGAAATGTGCCCTCCACCTCTTCCCCAGTTGCAGGATCCTCTGATTCGCAACATATACCTACTAATGTTTCTTCCCCGGTACAACAAACACTCATGGAGAGGGAAGATACGAGAGAGTTTATATCTCTGCGAGGAGACTCGTAAGTATTCAAGTTTTATAATATCTATATTAAAATTTTAATACAATAAATTTTTTTTAAAAGTATATAACGGAGTTTGTTTTTGGTTTTTGTTAGATTTACAAATTCTATACGTGTTATTCACGAGGTGAATAAAATAGTGAATAATCATTAGGGCGGCGCTTCTATGACTTATACAAGCACACCGGAAGATATTAAAGTTTTGTGGTGGAATGAGTTCAAGGTAATTTATTTCAATATTTAGTATATGAAATTACAGTTAATATAATAAATTTTTATTTTCGATCAATGCAGTGGGTATTTATTTGGGAGGAGACTGAAACACTAGAGATTAGGAGGATTTTTAAGAAAAAATGTGGTAATCATATTCGAAACATACTAAATCATGCAAAAACTAGAAATAAGAAACCCCACTGTATAACTGAGGATAATTGGAATAAAATTGTTGCACATTGGGAATCTGATGAAAGTAAGCGGAGGAGTGAACAGAATAAGCAAAATCAGAATTTTAACTCCGGCGTTATGTCTGCCACGTATGCAGGAGGATCCATAAATATCGATGAGCATAGACATCGATTGGTGAGTACTTTCAATTTATGATTTTATAATCTAATACTCACTAATTTATACATATTAACTGTTTATTTTGTTTAGGCCAAGGAGACGGGAACAGAGCCATTATTTATTGACACTTTCACCCGTACATTTCAAAAAAAGGATAAAACATGGAGTGGTGAAAGAGCTAGAATAATAAAGGTGTGTGATTGTAAAAATTTAATTTTCTTATGTTAATATTTAATTCTTTTTTCTTTCACAATAGGAGAAATACGACAAACTTTTACAAATAAATTCGGGAGCAAGTGAGGATGGAGTCGAATCGGAGCCATCTGTTAGCAATATAAATTTATGGCTCGAAGCATCTGGAGGACCAAAAAGTGGAAGAATACTTGGACTCGGCTCTTTGAGCCGATCCTATAAAGTCCCTGGTGCTTCTTCTTCATCCTCTCCAGCATCAAAGGCCCAAGTTATTCAATTAACCAAAGAGGTTAATCATTTGAGAGATTTACTAGCATGAAACCAATCGAGACAGAACGCTCAGAAAGTTCAAGACTTAAATGAAAAGATGAACGAAGTTCAAAGACAACAAATGTTTATTATGCAACATCTTCAGTTACCGTCTAGCTCAAATCAAGTTCCTCCTTCTAGCTCTGCTCCTCCTCCGCCTGATCCCTGTAATAGAGAAAATGATGATGTGTTTTTTGATGACGATGGTGATGATGTTGATTATCTTTGACTGTATTTGTTAAAGTTTATTTGTTAGCTTCTTGACTTATGACATATGCCATATTTATGTTTTTATAAGTTTGTTGTATTTAACTGTTGCCGGATGATAATGATACATACGGTAGACCTTTAATTTAGATGTTTGTTATCTGTATAAATTGGTTTGATTTCCATATTATTGTTTGTTGTATAATTGTGTTTATATTGTTGTGTGTTTGTTGAAATGGTTGAAAAAATATTAATTTGTAAATTTTTTCCTCAGTAACGAAAATACAATTCGTTAAAATTTATATATATCGATCGATGTAGACATTCACTCATTGCCAAAAATTTTGGCCATCGCTTGATCGGTAGATAATGGCGGTCGTGATGTATCTAGCATTCTGAGAACCCTTCGTGAGCCGTGACGATCGACTCGAATCGCAATCGATCGATGGATATGATCGATCATTGTCATCTTGTAAGCAACTCGCGAAGCGCCCGTAGCCATTGGTTAGTCCGTAGTCACGCTAGCTCGATCGATGTATTAATCGATCATTGCTAGTTAAATTCAGCGGCAATTATTATTTTCGTCACAAATTTGGCGACGAAAATAAATTCGTTGCCAAATTTAATTTTATTTGTTAATTCCGTTCATCAGAATTTGGCGACGAATTTTTTTTTTTCGTCGCCAAATTTAATTTTATTTGTTAATTCCGTTCATCAGAATTTGGCGACGAATATATTTTTCGTCTCCAATTTGGCGACGAAAATAATATTTCGTCGCCAAATTTACGACGAAAAATATATTCGTCGCCAAATTTCATTATATTGCCCGGCAGTGGATGGGGATTTTTGCGACAAATAAAATTTTCGTCACATATTTGGCGACGAAAAATTTTATTCGTCGCTAATTTAGCGTCGAATGTGTAATTCGTCGCCGAATTCGGCGACGAAAATAATTATTCGTTGTCGAATTCGGCAACGAAATTTATTTTTTCGTTGCAGAATTTTGCGACGAATTGTTTGCAACGAAATTTTTTTCGTTGCAAATTTCGTTGCAAAAAAATTTTGCAATGAATTTTTTTACAAATTTCATTGCAAAATTCGTCGCCAAAAAAGGATTTTTTTGTAGTGAAACTTGATAGGAAGAGCACGAGTGGATATTGTCAACTCCTAGGATCGAGTCTAGTCAGCTGGTGTAGTAGAAAGCAACATTGTATTTTCTTGTCTACTACCAAAGCCGAGTATGTAGTCATGGGTGAGTGTGTAAGCTCAACTTCTTTAGATGAAGTACACTCTTGGAGATTTTCAATTAACCTTTAGTAATACTAAAATTTTGATTGATAATATTAGCTCAATTAACTTAACTAAAAACCCGATATGTCATTCTAGAACTAAACACATAAAAGTAAAACATCACTTTATACGAGAATATGTAGCTAATGGAAATATAAAGCTTGAATATGTTGAGTCGAAATCGAACCTAGAAGACATCTTTGCAAAACCCTTACTCGAAGCAGAGTTTAGTCTGCTTAGACGAAGATTAGGATTGTGTGTAGTAGAGTAGGACCTAATTTTTATTTTACTTATAAGCTATTTTTCTTTCTTTCATGCTACATGAAACTAGATTAGGGCTTATCTTAGAAAGCATGCACCTATAGATTTAAGGAGCCAACACATCTCATAACACATAGGTTAAATGTGTTGTGTACTGAGCCACATAGATGGGCATGAGATGTTAGGACCTTATTCCTGATTCCAGATGTAGATCAAGTGCATCAACATGAATCATGGAGTATAATTTTTCAAAATACCCAACTCTAATTAAGACTTATTGATCATATTATATCAATTGAGTCAAAAAGAGTTGAACATACTTATTAGATGAATTATGTTGAAACTATTATTTTTAAAATAAAAAGGGACATGCTTGGACTTACAAACACATATAATGTTTCTTTTCTCTTTATAAATTTTTTAACACATTACACATTATAAATACACCCCTCATTTTTTAATATATTGCAAAAGAGGGAGAAGAGGTCAAATTTTAAGGGGGAGAACAAGTTTTTTCAAAAAATTTAAAAAGGTTCTTTTTAAAATTAACACATTAAGGAGGAGAAAAAGTTCTTTTTCAAAAACTTGGAGTTAAGTTTCTTTTTCAAAACTCACCTAAGGTTAAAGGGGAGGTAACCTTAAGGGGGAGGAGTTGGAAAAAGAAAATATTTCATGCTTATTTTTCATTAACTTTGAATCGGTTTGTCATAGACCAAAAAGGGGGAGATTGTTGGTACAGAGGTACCAGATAATCGAACTTAGGTTTTAATAATAGCAAAAGTTCAAAGTTAAGTCACTATTGTTATCTCACATGTCGTGTTGAGTGTGCAGATAGTGTATTAAGTTGTACTAAGTCAACGCCACCAGGAGAACCTCAGGACGAGAAATCTTGATGGTTGAGTGACACCAGGAGAACCTCGAGGAGTCGAGGAACCTCGGTGGTGCCCGGACGCTAAGCGACAAGTCAGGAGGACCAAAGGTAAGCATCGGGTGCAGAGTGATGGTAAGGTCATGTCCTCCGTACAGGGACAACCGTAGTCGGCGATCCGACTAAGACTTTCCGAGGAAGGTCTAGGTTGAGGTCGGACGGTAAGGAACCATCAAATTTACCATCAATGAAGTATTCTGTGCTAACCTTGTATTGCAGGAGAGTGATCAAGCTGACAGTCGATTGGAGACTAATGGCAATCGACAGAACCTACCATCAGTCGATTGTTGTAGGACATCAGTCGACTGCTGGTCAAGTTGATCACTTCGAGGAAAGTCAAGATAAGATCCACTCAAAGTGGAGTGAAGTGGAGCTTTGACTCAGATCTGGATCTCAATGAGTTAGGGCTCAAAGGGCTATAAAAGAAGAGGCATTTCACCCCTTTCTATCATCTCAAAAGGCTCCCAAAGTGCTCCAATAAATCCAAGCTTTCTTCGACAATGTGACACCATCGTAACACTGACAACACGCAATTTCGCATCCTTTAAGTCAGTAGCTTTTTCTATAGTTGTTTGTATTCTTTTTACTTGTGCTTTTAATTGCTAAGAGAAGATGTAGGCTTGTTGCCTCTTCCTTTTATATTTTGTTTGTAATCATTGTCTCTTACCTCCAACGAGAAAGAGACTCATTTAGTGGATTGCCCATCGAAAGCGGTCTAGGTCCGTGGGACCTTGGACTAGCAACCGTTTGATTGTGAACCAAGTAAAAAAGAAAACTTGTGTCTATTTTTTTTTACTTTTATTTCCACTGCATACTCAATTTTCATACGATGAAAAGGAAGATTTCCATATGCTATTTACCTCCCCTAGCGTTTTCTCGATCCATCATGTTATAGTCCCACTGGGCGAATATAATTTTCTAGCCTCTAGGCTATTATATTAGGCGCGAAAGGCTTGAAAAAATTTTACTTAACCACTATAATAGACGGTTATAATTACCTATAAGGATAAAAAGCTCTAGATTGATCTTTTGTCACTTTTACATGATAATAAAAATTTAAGTGCCAAAAAAGAGCTATAAATAAATAATTCAGAAAAATTATCTAAAATTAAAACCTAAAAGTGGCCTAGACAACATAAACAAGTGCACTTGTAAAGCTAAAATTGTTCGAGAAAACATTTAGAATTAAATGATTGTTGAAGTAACACTCTTTAATAGTAAATTTTCAAGGGATAAAATAAAGATCAATTTTATCTTCAATGCTAGGTTAACAAAAAGAAAAATATGTTAGTTTGACCAAGGCCTTCAATAATTGTTGATTAAGATATCCATTTACTAATGTTCAAAAACTAAACTTCTAAAAAGTTTCTTATGTTGTCCAAGGTCAAAACAAGAAAAATTCATTTGAAATTTAACTTTTAAAAAATTTGAGAAACTCGAGTTCTTGATCGTTCAATTTAAAAATTTATGTCAATCCATCTTCAAAAACGGTGGTCAAACTATAACATTTAAAGCCTAAAATATTTTGAAAAGTTACTAAATAATTGGTCATTGACTCTAGTGAATTTTAAATCTATCGATCAATTAAGAGATTAAACTTGAATATAACAAAAACTCTGATTTTGGATACTAAAGATTTAAGTTTGAGCACCATATGTAACTACAAACCTATTTAGACAACAACATATTATACAATTTACTTGCATTAAAATAACTTATAATCTTCGCAATGCAATTTCTTCAAGCTCCAAAGCGATTAACCGCTATATGCTTGAACTACCAGGTATGTCAACTTAGTTTGAGTCTATCATATTTAAGAAAATCTGCACACCCAGACAAACTTATTGAAAATAACCCACTTACTCAAATCAAACATCAAAATACGTAAAGTACCAACGCTTACATCTTGGTTTTATATCCTTACTCCGTTTATGTTGTTCCTTCATGGGTTGAGATAAAAAACAATGTTTTTATCCGGATATTCTTTTGGTACCAACAGCAAGATTCTCAGTCTTCAATAATAAATTTAACTTCTTGGAAATTTATTTGTAAACCATGTTCTGTTGGCAATTGACTCAACATTGTAAATGGCGGTGGCCCCTTCTGACAATGTCACCATCTCCATGGAGATTCATTGTTTCGAAATCACACTTTGAAAGAAAAGGCTGGAAGATTGCTGCGCCAGATCGATTCTGGGGGGATTTTTGTCTAAGTAGCGTGTCGTTGAAAGTTTTTAGGGGCTCGATCGGGTATCTATAGTACTCGTGGCATAGTCAATGAGCTGAAGGAAAAATCTTGACATGGTAATTGCCCTTGTCTTTCTCCATCTGTTACAACGGATCCCGGTAAACATCAACTTGCTGCAGATTCAGTGGAGATAGAGCGACACTGGAATATTCTCTTCGAAGTCATGCTTACTGTACTCTACTAACAGGTGCCTGTGAGTTCAAGGGATCCAAGCATGTTTGTAATCTCAATGTGTTTTTTCTTAAGAAAACAACAATGTTTTTTATTTTTCAAGTTCTTGGAAACAAAGAAAGATTTGCTATAAATTTTTCTTAATTTAAACTCACCTCGGCACTGCATTTCGTGATGCAATATGCATGGTACACTTCGCCAAGTAACTCCAGGCCATGATTTGGTGGAATTCCACCTGTCAAACCTGTACTGCCCCAGAACACTATTGACCCAGAAACTTTGGTCCTTCAGGAGAGGTCCATGTCAGTCAAGATTTCATCTCTTCCGTTTGATCATGTGAGCCCTAACTCTAACACCCCTGTTTAGAGAGATGATGCTGTTGCTGCAAATTGCAAGGACATCCAAAATATATGTGCATATTTTCTCTGTCCCAGGCTAGTTCTGAATCATGTGTCCTTCCTCTACCATGTCAGTAATTATTTCCTATAGCTGATTTTTTTTTTATATTTTATATCTGAATTTTTTTTTCCTTGTTTCCCTATAGCTACTTACAGTATCTAACACGTCGAGTGCACGACGAATCCGTGTATGCCATCATGAGGTAAACATGCATGAAAATGGCATTCCTTTGTCTCAACTCCATGTGTTGAGTTGTTCTGCTATGTTTACATAGTTTAATTTTTCAAAACTCATACATAAAATTATGAATTGTCAAAAAAAAAATGTATTGAGATTTGAAAATGTCTAAAAGTTTTTTTTTTACGTTTTATCTCTCTATCAAAATTAAATATTTTTCTTCTCTTTCCTATGTTATTTACATGCAATAATTATTTTCTTTCCTTTTCTTTTTTTCTCTCTCCCTAATTTTTTTTTTGAATTTAGAAAATCAACATCATAACATCAAATTATGTTGATTTTCGAAATTCAACACCACAAAGTAGAGCTCAAAATTTTCTAATACTACAAAGTGGTGCTGATTTCGAAAATCAACATTATGATGGTGCTAGATTTCAAAACCAACACCACCAAGTGATGTTGGATTTTTTCTAGCACTACTATGGTGTTGGTTTTCGAAAACCAACACTATAGTAGTGGATTTTTTAAATCAGCACTACGATGTATTAAACTATGACGTTCATTTTTAAAAAATAATAAAGAGATATATTTAAACTTTGAAACATTGTAAAAATCTACAGGAGTTGGAATGGATTTAATCAGAGTTCTCTATGTCCATCAATGTATTTTGATCGAAATCCATTGATGGATCTAAGAGATTTAGATTTTTAAAAAGTTAATATGTAATGGAAGAGGATAGTGCAATGAAGGTATTTATGATGTTCATGCCTAGTTCCGATATTCCTACGATAAGTTATGCATATGTGTCAATTGTTTTAAAATCAAAAACTTTGAAAACTTTTTAATCACTACTGTTAATGACTTTGAATAGATTTTTAGGCGCATATCGACTCTCAGATACTTGAGAAACTTATAGCATTTGGAATAAATATGATTGGAGTTTTCTAGGTCCATCAATGAATTTTAACCGAAATTCATTGATGGACCTAGAAGATTTAGATTTTTGAAAAGTTAGCATGCAATGGAAGACGATAGTGCGGTGAAAGTATTCATGATGTTCATATCTTATTTTGATATTTTTACAATAAGTTATGTGTCAATTAAATTTTCCTTTTTTATTTGCATATATATGAAATAATCTATGTGGTTTTGGTTCGAAAACACTACAAGAATAATAGGCTATTATGATATTTTTCTTAACGGCATTTATTTTATAGTGTAGTTATAAACATCTTATAAACTTATTAAAAATAATTTTTAATTTTTTTAAGTATCTAATTAGATACCTTTTAATGACATATATTATAAAAGTCATTATACTTAATAAACATATTAATTTATATTTACTAGGTTTTATTAACTTTTTCTCCCGTAGTCTTCTCACGTGCGCAACCCTTTCCATCTCCACCTTCGGACTTCACCTTTCCGCCGTCGACATCACCACCATTGACGTCGTTGTCGACGTCCATCTCCTCAATGTTGGTACACTGTCGTGATCGCCTCCTCGACATTTTGGGTGTGTGTCGTTGCTTTGTCACGACGTCTCAACAACCGTGATTGCCGCCGCCATTGGCTGACATGCTCGACAGGAAACCTCTGACGACGACCACAACGTGTGGATGCAAATCATTGGTAGGTATGTTTTAATGATCTTCTCTTTTATACACTTGAGTCTTTTGCATTGTCAATCAGACTCTTTTGCGTTGCGGCATTGCAAATCATTGGGAGAATAGAAGTATGTTTTCATTGGAAGAACAAATTGCTCACAAGGTTTTTACGAAGTATAACTTATACACTTTCATAATAAAAGGGTTCCTTGTAACGTAAAAAAAGCAATAATCTCCAAACGGACAAAGGAAAAGAGTAAGTCAATTATGTTATGTTCTTCCATCCTTGGGTTGTAAATTTGTAATGCTTTATGATATTCTACATCTTGGATTGCTTAACTCTGAGGTTGTGATGCTTCATCCATAAATGTCTGAATGATGCACATTTGATCAAGTAATACGATTTCTTGTAATTTATCAAGGTTGCTGGTGTTAGAAATCTAGCACCACCATTGTTCTGATGTTCGAAAACTAGCACCACAAGGTGCTGCTGAAAATCCAGCATCACCATGGTGTTGGTGTTCGAAATCCAGTACGACCATAGTGTTGGTGTCCGAATACCAGCACCATGGTGGTGCCGGTTTTCGAAATCAACATCACATAGATTGTTGCATGTATGCAAATAAAAAATAAAAATTTAATTGACACGTAACTTATCGTAGGAATGACAAAATAAGGTATAAACATCATAAATACATTCACCGCACTATCCTCTTCCATTACATGTCAACTTTTCAAAAATCTAAATCTCCTAGGCCTATCAATGGGTTTCAGTCAAAATTCATTAATGTGTTAGGACTGTTGACGTGCGCTAGAGTAGGGTGAATAACATCACTTCGATTTCATTCGTGTTCATCTACAAAACTTATTATGCGCAGCGGAAATAATAAAGTATAAACTAAAAACAAAGACAAACACTCACGAAACAAGGTTTAACATGGTTTGGAGAAACAACCCCTACTCCATGGTAATCCTTAAGGTAGTCACTCCTATTGCAAAATTCCACTATCTTCTCCTTTGGATGAACACCAAGGTAGAGAAAACCTTCTTACAATCACCTGGAACTTATACAACAACAATACAAACAAATACAAGTGTAAGAATGAAATACGAAAATAACAAACACTTTACACGAGAATATTTTTGCTTGATTGCTTATTGTTTGCTTTTGAATGCCTTGAAGGTCTGGAATGCAGCAGCAATTCCCCTTCAACTTTCTCAAGAAAATGCTATCGAAATCCTCCACGCCGAGCTCCTTTTATGACCTACATCAAGTTGAATTTCCGCCTGACAGTCGACTGCTCGTTTATCCATTGTCTCACAACGGACAAATCCACATTGACATTCTAGCCAATGGACACCTGAGCAGTCGACTATCCTTACTGGCGATCGACTATCGCACCACTAGTTGACTGCTCAGTCAACTAC
This sequence comes from Wurfbainia villosa, assembly GCA_025175895.1. NCBI lineage: Eukaryota > Viridiplantae > Streptophyta > Magnoliopsida > Zingiberales > Zingiberaceae > Wurfbainia > Wurfbainia villosa. The sequence goes on along the minus strand of CM046000.1, from coordinate 24,510,714 downwards.
CAATCTTTCTGTGGGCTGCGATAGTGCCATCAGTTAACTGTTCTACCATAGCAGTCGACTGCATTTTCAGAGTTATTATTTCTCACATCGCTCGACCACCCTATAGGTTTTCTCTGCACTAACAGTCAGTCGACTGTTGCCAATCAGCAGTCGATTGAAGAGCACATAGCTTGTTTGTCGACTCACCAGTGGGTAGTCGACTGCTTCTCCCTACAGCAGTCGACTATCGACCACCCAGTCTGAAAATCGAGTCCCATAGCAGGAGTCGGCCACACTAGACCAGTCGGCTGAAGCACCTCAAACATGAGGTTTAACTCAAGTATGATCTCCTCATACTTGATACTTACCCTAGACCTAGACCTAAGCCTTCTAGCCACCTCCATCAACCTCACGTCCTCAGGGTCTATCCAAGTCCTTCATGACTCGTTCACCCCTCACGCTAGCCTTCAGGTGCTTCCATTGGTTGTCATGTCATTGGGAACCCTTAGCCTAGATCTAAGCCTTCTAGCCACTTCCATCAGTCTTATGCCTCTAAGATCCATCCGAGCCTTCCATGACTCGTTCATCTTTGTACTAGTCTTCAAGTGCTTCTGTCGGCTTCGTCATGCTAATGGTCTACCTTTGCTAAGAGGTCGCGCCTCCGGGACTTCTCCATTGCCAAGAGGTCACGCCTCCGGGACTTCCATTGCTAAGAGGTCGCGCCTCCGGGACTTCCATTGCCAAGAGGTCACGCCTCCGGGACTTCCACTGCCAAGGATCCATCCTTGGACTTTCCCATGCCAAGTATTCATACTTGGACTTCTTCATTGTCAAGAATCCAATCTTGAACTTTCCTTGCCAAGTCTCTAAACTTGGACTTCCACTCAAGTCTCACTCGAGCTAGATTACTCTTGACTTGAGGTGGATTGCTCTAACAATCGTCTCCTAAAAATCTCCCCCATATGACCTTAGATATCCCAAACATCCACTTTATGATATGGTCAAACCCATATTGTCAACCATATTGGAAAACATCAAAACACTACTCAAGTCCCACTCGAGTCTAGTCAATCATGACTTGGGTCGATTGCACCAACAATCTTCCCCTTTTTGATGTTTGATAATATGTTTAGGTTAGGCTAACCAATAAGCCCAACTTAACTCTTCCTATGCCAAAGTACAATGAAGGTTTTCCTAACTTAAACCTTCACTTCTCCCCCTTTGGCATACATCAAAAAGGTATATCAAGGTTTTCAATGTTTCATCTCCCAATGAGATCCTACATTCTCTCTCTTGGTTCAAAATCATCTAGGATGTCTTCACTCTTTTTAGTGATATAACCCTTATCACTAAATGAGAGACAATCCATAATGAAGGTTTACTTAACCTTCACTTCTCCTCCTTTGGTCAAAAATGCATCCATCATCCTTTGATAGACACACTCCCCCTAAAGGCTTGCTCCCCCTTAACCATTGCACTAACAATATCCTTGGAGAGTTTCTAAACCTTTAGGAAAACTAAACCATCAAAAATAAGGGTAAAAGTTCAAACTTGAACTTTAACCTCCCTTAAAATTCGATACTCCACCCTAACTAACTCTCCTAATCATTTTCAATAATTATTTCACCCTTCCAATGCTTTCCAAAGCATGTCCTGGGATTAGGAGATGTTAGGACACCTAGGGGTGGCTGATAGATAGCTAAACAAACCTTGTTCAGTTGAAAATCAAACCAATAGTCGACTATCAATCAACAGTTGACTTTAACTACCACCAATCAACTGCTCCATGTGGCAGTCGACTGGTTTCTACAAATGCAAAAATTAGTCTTCAGATTCGAATTTTGAAAATAAATAAGAAATTATATGTTATTCGAAAAAATTTAAAATTTCATACGCATAATAATTATGTCAAACATTATGGTTGAAAAATATTTTTAAACTAAAATACCCATTAATTTTGAAAAATGATATAAAGTTCAAAAGCATTGAAACCTTTCAATGTTTTGTCTAACTTTGTGTCAATATTATCCATAGTGATTACTATCAAAAGATTAACTTCACCAAGATTGTTCAAAAAAATTTTAAAATATTTTTCAAACCTTATTTTCAACCATGGTCTATGAGATAGATGTACATGACTTGTACATTAACTTTCCTCATAATTCCTTAATGTCATATTATGAGTTTGAGTTCATCTAGATGCAACATTTAAGTACCTTGAACTTAACATATTTCCTAGCATCTCATATGTGTCTAGGTGTATCAATACACACACACACACACATCGTCCAATGGTCCATGTGAGATGTGGATTTTGTTCTTCCCTAATTCTAAGGGCTCATGCATTATTATCTAGGCATATCCAATTTGATTCTTTTATTTAGGACATCAAATCAATGTCATTGTCCTTAAGTTCAATTTTAATGTATGAATATGATCATGACATATATGATTTGCATAATTTAAAATATTTGCTCATGATTCATGATGTCATGGCATGATATCAAATAATCTAAGTATTATAATGACATTTATCCATCTAAAAACTATCATGACATTTTAAATGATCATATTAAGCATGATGTCATGATATGGTAAGGCAAACAAAGCATAACATATATATACAATCAAGGTATAAGAATACCTAAGTTTTAACCCAAAATGTCATTTCTATCATTATACCCACTTTGCCTTAATATAATTTTCCCTCAAGTGTGCCAAAAACCCAAAATGACACACTATGACCTTCTAATCTATTTGTATCAATTATGATCAAATTTTCAAACTTCATAATTCCAATTGTCACATCTTAAATTCCTTTAAGATATATTAATATCTCATTTCCAAGGTATCACATTACCTTGAAAATGCCCTAAAGTGTCAACTCTACCGTAGTTAGGTTAACTACCCATCCATTTGAGGTTGATACACCCTAACCCATCTAGCGTGAGTGAATCACGCTCCTAGGAACCCAATATCTATTGGAGCTCCTTGGGTTAACAAGGTATTTGCTAGGGATGACTTTCCTAGATACCTTTCTAATGACTCTTCTAGGCTTACAAGCCTTGGTCATTATGGTCTTATCAAGGGTAACCTTAGGGATAGCTTCCCTTGTAACCTTGCTAGTGACTTTTCTAGGTTTCTTTGAAGCCTTAATCACTTGACATTTGCCATGGTAAACTCTATGTTGGAGATTATGGGATAATGCGCAGCGGAATAAAGCAAATAAAATAATTTTTATTACATCCCAGACATCCCCTAGGGGCTAGGAAAACTTGCTTTAGCATAATCACATGAAAACACACAAAAGGAGAAGGAGAAGTTATACCTTCGAGATTCTTTTGAATCCGTCGAAACCACAAGCAAAACCAACAGGTCTTGCCTCTATCAGTATCCATATGGGGATCACCTGAGACAACTCTTAGAGCAGCAAGCCTTTGTCTCTGATTGGTGCTAGCCAACCGGCAAAGACAAAATAAGAAGAAAGAGGAAGACAGCTACCAAGGAAGAAAAACCCTAAAAACTCTTACTCCAAAGATTATCAGGGGATCTATTTATAGATCTATTGATTAGGTCATCTTAGGAGGCTTAAACATAATCTATCTTACCATAATTATCCCATAATTAAGGTAAGAACAACCCAAGAAATTTCCATAAGAGAAATCTCCAAAAATGATAGAACCGTGACACGACCGTATGTCTTACACATGGTCGGTCGTGCTAGGACACACGACAAACCGTGTGTTTTTTTGGGCACAGCCCAGACTTTTGCAGTTTTTTCCAGAGTTAGGCACGACCCGTGCTAGCTTAGGCATGATTGTGTGAGGCTCTTTATGGTCCATTTGACTTTGTTTAGGTGTGATATGGTCATGCTAAGTCCGACAAGGCCATAGGAGGTTCCATAGCCTTCGTTTCGCATCCCCTTATTCTGATCCTACTAGATATATCCTCTCTCATCAAGAATATCATTCTCAGACTTGTTTTACATCATGAGATCACCTGTAGTGTGTGTGATACAATAGATTCCCGGTTATGTTGGTCATTCATAATTAACCCCTTAATTATGAATAGATCATGAGTGGCACCTAGCAGTACATCATGACCCCCAATTGACCAGAAAGTCTAAATCAACTTCATAACGTTTCTGAACCCTTCAGCAACTTCTATTATTTATGCCTTGTTCCTTTCACTCATCCTATACCCACTTGGTTCAGGACATACTCTGTGTTTTCTTCCCTACTAGGCTAACAACATCACACCTAGCCCAAGTTAGTTTCCTTGTCCTGTGGATTTAAGTTACTCCTACATGTTCCCAAGAAGACCATCTTCTTAACATGTTTGCTCTGGCCAGAGACTTTTGAGTAACAATCCTGACAAGAGGCATAGGGTATACATCTCTTTTATCAGGAGTGATAAATCCTCTGTGGGTTATTCAAACACTTTCGATCACTTTGGCTCATACCCAATCATCCCGGAGTTACATCTACTATGTAGATGGTTGCGAAGAAGTCAAAGTATAAGGCGTCATGATCAAGGTGACTTGAATACCTCAAGTCTAAGGAAGATCACACTCGAGCTGCAATGAGATCTTCAATGACATATAGAACTATATGAAGTCTCATAGCAGGTCACTCCAATAAACTAGTTACCATAACTAGCATCAACATGTTCACTCTCAGCATCCCTATGCTTTCATTCAGTGAGTATCGAATGCTTGGATAAACCAAAGAGTATAACATGTGTTAGTCTCATAGAATTGATGATGTCCAATCTCATCAATTCATCGACTAGGGATAGTTTCAATAGTTACATGATTACACATGATAAGATACCCACTAATTGTGATCCAATCACAAATTATTTCATGTCATGCATCGTATTGTGGACTTCAGTACATGAGTTTAAGATCCAATCAAATACATAAATAATGTATACTCAAATAGTGAATTTTATTAATTACTTCTAAGGCGATTGACTTAGGACACCTCTTAATTACATCAAACTCCCACTTGGCCTACAATCAATCGCCTTGGTATCTAATACCATAGGCCTCTACATGCCTCTCGAACTTTTCTTGGGGAAGAAGCTTTGTCAAGGGATATGCTAGATTCCTATTAGTGGAAACTTTTTCTATTTTTACGTCTCTTCTACCTATGATCTCTCTGATCAGATGCTAACGACATAGTACGTGCTTGGATCGCTAATGAGATCGTGGTTCCTTCGTCTGTGCAAATGGTGTCATTATTGTCGTAGTAAATCAGTAATGCTTCAACAATACTCGAAACAACTTCAAGTTCAGTAATGAACTTCTTGATCTAGACCGCCTCCTTTGCTACTTCAGAAGCTGCAATGTACTCTGCCTCCGTAGTAGAATCAGCAATGGTGTCATGCTTGAAGCTTTTCCAACTCACTGCACCTCCATTCAAGATAAATATGTATCCAGACTGAGATTTGGAATCATCCTTATCTGTCTGGATGCTTGCGTCAGTATACCCGCTCACTACCATATCACCTCCTCCATATACCAAGAACAAATCCTTAGTCCTTCTCAAGTACTTAAGGATTGTCTTAACAGCCACCCAATGGTCCATACCTAGATCAGACAGGTATCTACTCGTAATGCTCAAAGTGTACGATACATCGGGTCTCATACATAACATAGCATACATGATCGATCCTATAGCTGACGCATATGGGATCTGACTCATGCGAATCCTCTCATCTTTAGTGCACGGGCACATAGACTTTGAAAGGTGAATCTCATGCCTCGTGGGAATGAAACCTTTCTTGGATTCTTCCATGCTAAACCATTTTAGCACTTTGTCTATGTATGTAGACTGTGAAAGACAAAGCAACTGATTCAATCTATCTCTATAGATCTTATTCCCCAAAATATAGGTTGTTTCTCCTATGTCTTTCATGGAGAACATTTTGAACAATAAGACTTTGACTGTTTGCAAAATAGGAATATCATTTCCTATAATTAATATGTCATTGACATACAATACTAGGAACATGATCGTACTCCTACTAACCTTCTTATATACACAGGGCTCCTCAGGATTTTGTGAGAAATTAAACTATTTGATTGCCTCATCAAAACAGATATTACAAATCCTAGATGCTTGCTTCAATCCATAAATGGATCGTTGAAGCTTGCACACTTTGTTCTTGTCAATGGATGTGAAACACTCAGGTTGTATCATATATACATCCTCGAACAGGTTTCCGTTAAGGAAAATTGTTTTCACATCCACATGTCATATCTTATAATCGAAATGAGCCGCTATAGCTAGGAGTATCCGAATGGATTACTTCTTGAAAACCCACTTGCACCTTAAAGCGGTTATGCCTTCGGGTGGGTCTACCAAGTTCCAAACTTGGTTTTCATACATGGAATCCATTTTTGATTTCATGGCTATTAGCCACCTATCCCTTTCTGAACTATTCATTGCCTCTTCATAACTAGTGAGTTCCTCATCCTCTATGAGCGACACGTTATTAGATTCACTTATGAGAAATTTATATCTCTCAAGGATCCTACATGTCCTACTAGAACTATGAGGAGGTGGTGTATCATCAGGTTCAGCTACTACCTCATCTGTATGAGTAATCAGCTGTGGTTCTTGACTAGGCATCTCTTTAGTGTTTACCAGAGTCTCTTGAACTATGCTTAGTTCAATCTCATTCCCACTGTTTTTTAATAAGAGAAACTCCTTCTCTAGGAATACAACATGCCTTGAAACAAACACCTTTTATTCCAAGGGATGATAAAATTGGTAATCCCTCGTTTCCTTAAGATAACCAATAAATAGACACTTATCAGACTTAGCCTCCAACTTGTCTGATGTGGTCCTCTTCACATAGCAGGACAACCTCATATCTTCAAATAAGATAAATGAGATTTTCTATTATTCCACATTTCATATGGAGTAGTAGAGATTGCCTTAGTCGGGACTCTATTTAACAAGTAAACAGCGGTCTCAAGTGCATAACTCTAGAAGGTTTTTGGAAGACTTGCATGCTGCATCATTGACCTAACCATGTCCAACAAGGTTCGGTTTCACCTTTCATCCACACCATTATATTGTGGCATGTAAGGTGTAGTTCTTTGGGACAAGATGCCATTGTCTCTTAGATAATCTTGAAAATCTTGGCTTAGGTATTGACCACCTCGATTCGATCAAAGTACTTCAATACTTTTCCCAAGTTGTTTCTCTACTTCTTTTCTGAAATCTTTAAACCTTTCAAAGACTTCAGATTTGTATCTTAACAGATACAAATACCCATATTGTGAATAATCATCGATAAAAGTAATGAAGTAGTTATAACCTCCTATGGCATGAGTTGATATTGGTCCACATACATCGGTATGTATAAGACCCAATAGCTCAACTGCTCATTCACCCTTTCCATGAAAAGGTAACTTAGTCATCTTTCCTTTTAAGCATGAAACACGTGTCTAATGAATCTGATTCATAAGACTCCAAAATGCCAAGCTTATGCAATTTGGACATGTGTTCATTGCTTATATGGCCAAGATGACAATGCCATAATTACGAGGTTAATTGATTATCTAATTTAATACGTTTTCTATTTGATTCGATATTGAATATCTCATTAGATGTATCTAACGTGTAGATTCCATTATTTAACATTCCAGTAGCATAAAGAACACCATTTAACGTAATGTAACAATAATTATTACTAAACATCAAATGATAACCTTTCTTATTCAAACATGAAATAGAAACAATGTTCTTTATTAATGCAGGAATATAAAAACAATCATCCAACTCTAAAACTAGTCCCATGGGAAGTTGCAACATATAGGTACCCTTGGCTACAACAACTTTTGCTCCATTGCCAACCCTTAGATCTGCTTCTCCCTTAACCAGTCTTCTTCTGTTCCTAAGCCCTTGTATGCCATTACATATATGTGAGCCACACTCGGTATTCAATACTCAAGTGTTAGAAGAAACAATATGATATTCAATAACAAATATGCTTGAAGTAGATTGGGCATCAGATGCCTTTTTCTGCTTCAGTGACTCCAGATACTGCTTGCAATTTCTCTTCCAATGCCCATCCTTGCCACAATGATGGCAGGTGCACTTGGGAGTTAATTTTTCCTTCTTTGTCTCTTTCTTCCCTTTAGCTTTGGTTTTTGACTTCCTCTTAGAAGCTTTCTGTAGGATCGTGTTTCTCCGAGAGAGGGGGGTGAATCTCAGAGTTTAAAAATTTTATTTTAATTTTTAAAACAATTTAGAATATTTGAAAACTATTGTGAGTACGCAGCGGAAAATAATAACACTTTATTTTACTTGGTTCACAACCCTAACTGGGTTACTAGTCCAAGGCCCATAGCTCTTCCGAGAGCTACCTCGATGGGCAATCACTAACTGCCCTCCGACTCGAGAACTCTCGACTTCGAAGGGTTTCGCTTTTTACAAATATTAGAGATGGGTAACACACTACCCACTCTTGAAGTTAAGTACAATAAGCGAAAATATGAATAAAAGAAATTACAAGATGTTACATCGACACTTAAAGATAGTTGAGGAAGTCGCGGAGTGTCAGAAGGTTGCCTTGTTGTGGAATGAGAATTTTCCTGGGTGAGCAGGAATTTCAACAGCACTTCGATGTAGATTAGATGTTATACTCGGATCCGGTCGAACACATATTTTATAAACCTTTTCTAGTCGACTAAAATGCCTTCCAGTCAACTCCACATCAGCCCATCGATATGGAATTCGTGGTCATCCAGTCGACTCCACGTCACCCGTCTCTGCATCGAGAAATTTGCCTCTTCAGTAGACTCAAACCCTTCAGTCGACTGAAACCCTTTCCATTTGCATCGCACGATCTCCGATCGATTACCAGCTGATCCTGCCAAATAGGTATCCAGTCGACTGATACATGTCCAGTTGACTGGAATTCAATCGACTGATCCCTACAAGACAAGATTAGTACAAATAGATAATATAAACTATGATAGCATTAGTAATACTGCTCGATCTCGGCTACTAAGTCCCACGCGGACTTTTCATCGGATCGACGCCTATCTTTGTCAACCTACAGAGGACTCAACCTCACCTCTTCACTCGAGGCTTACCTACCGAACTTACCACTCTTGACATCCGATCTGACCCACTAGGGCTTCCACCAACTATCCGATCTGCGTGATCCAGCTGGATTTTTTTACCGATTGTCTGTCTCCTGACCCAATCGATCTTCATGCCAGATGTCTGATCCACGCTACCCATCTGGACTTCATGCCTGGTGTCCGGTCCTCCTGATCTGTCAAGATACTTGCCTAGTATCCGGTCAACACGACCTACTAGGACTTTCTGTTAAGCCTACACACTTAACACTGATATTAGAACACAAGTGAATCATAACTTTTAACTATGGTTCATACATCAAAACTAAGGAGTGATGCTCATTGCATCAACAATCTTCTCCTTTTTGATGTATAACAACACATCAGTTAAAGTTAGGAGAATCAAATACCAATATCCAAATATTGACATATATGAGAGATGAACTATTAAATTTTGACATGTATAATAGATGCATAAATTAACCATGTATGAGATGTATAAAACCTTATCAAATTTTTGCATCTTTCTTTCAATAAATTTCTTCTTTTAATAAATCTCTAACTTTATATCTCTTCTCTCTCCCTTTGGCATACATTAAAATAAAGATAAAATTTAAAATTCCAAAATGATATAGTGGAGAGTTGAAATTACAAAAATGAGAAATTTTCAAGCTCAAAAATTAAGTTTTAAAATATTTCACCCACAAATTTGATTTTAAAAACTTAATTTAAACTTTTCAAAAAATTTCAAACAATTTTTTTAACTTCCCCTTATTATTGAAAAAGTTTAAAAATTCAAGATTTTCAAACAATTTTTCTAACTCCCCCTGAATGATAACTTATTTTCAAAATTTTAAAAAAAACTTTTCAAAAATTTTCAAACTTTTCAAAATTCCCCCTTAAAATTTTCAAAATTCAAGACTTTCCAAAATTTTCACCAATTTTCAAAATTTTCAAAAAACTTTTCAAAAATTTTCAAACTTTTCAAAATTTTTGAGACTCCCCCTCAATTAAAGCTTTATAATGGTTAATTATTTTCTTCCCATACATTAAAACCTAAGTAGAATTTTTTACGTATTTTAAACTTGAAAATATTTAAGCTTTTCAAAGAGCATTTAAGCTTAATTTTTTCTCCCTCTTAATTAACATTTTGAAACTTCTCCTTAATTAAAGCTTTAAGTTTTCAAAAAGATAGTTTCTCATAGATTCTTAGCTAACTTTAAAATTTTCTATTTCCCCCTTAAGAATATTTCTTATCCAATTTCAACATAATTTTAGAGAAGATTTTAAAAATATCATAATTTAGCAAAATATTTTAGGTTCCCCCTAGACTCTTGATGTCACGCCCTGAGGGAGTCTCCACCAGACAAAAATCCGGCAGCATCTCCCCTGTACGGGTGACAATATGAAACTTACATACAAGGCCTACATGGCCCACTATACCGCGGTCAACAAGACCGGAACAAACACTACACGCGCAGATCATAAATAGGCCTCAGGCCAGCAATCAAAGTAAATAACAAAAGTCTATTACATCTAGACTTACCCCTTCTGCCATCTGGGCAGGAATACACAACCAAATCCAATCCAATAAAAATCCGAATAGAGGTCCATAAGGACATACCAAATATCACCAAAACATCCACGTGTACATAAATCAAACACCAGTCCTAAACATATCTTCTAGTCAATACCAAAACCATAAATCAAATAACCAGTAAAACCATCATGACGAGAGGATTTGGCAGCTGGCCTCTCCTGGCAGTTTCATCCTGAAATAGATATAAAGCCACGAGGTAAGTTCAATGAACTCAGCGGATAATAGTTGATATGCATAGTAAGATATAACTAACAATAATAATCATGCTCGTACAGTCTCATATATAGGATATGCAAGAAAGAAATGCGAAAAGACTGTACTTACCTGAATCTCCTATCCTGATATAGGAGCATGTGCCATACTAGCAGAAATAAAGCTGTCAAATCAAATACAAATATGTATCCTATATGCATGTCAATCATATGCAACATCTGAGGCAGTAATCAAAATGCAGAAAACACAATACAAATGTCATCCATGAAATATGCATGCGATGCAAATGACATGGTCACCCCTGACGCCAGTCAGCCGCCTCACACGCGATGATGAAGCCGAGTGGGTAGGGCTATGACAACTGTGCACTCTACCATCACTGCTCCTGAGTGACCAGTGGACAGGATGCTATTGGAGTACACCTATCCTTCTGCCCCAAACAGAGTGGGGGAGCAAATCTCTCATCTCCCGGTGTCGTAGACCAGAGGAGGGATCCCTGCCCGCTACCACGCTGCCTCATCGCTACCCATGAGCGGACCAACAGAGCCTGACAGAGTTACTGCACACACCCTCCTGATGTACCACTAACCCATGAGTGACAGCGTGTGCAGACCATGTAACTGGCTACGGGCTCAACTACAAAGGAACCCCGTCCAACCAGTATGCAATCATGCAAGATGGTGCATGACACTAAAGCATGTAATACCAACTAAAAATAGGTCTCCAAATAAAATGAACAACAAATAGGTACATATTAATAACCAAAGTAAATCAGGGAAGGTATAACTAAAAGCTGATCAAATGCATGTTTCAAGTAGGCACAATAACATACAAGGCAATTAAACATGAAAATCATTGCAAGCTATAACCCCTAAGCATATCAATATGACATTATCTAAAAGATAAGTCAAAATACTGGCCTGATAAAATGCTTGAAAAATGAAATCATCACGCCCGTGGACCTGTCTCGTGATCGAAACCTGTATACAACATAACTATTGTTAAGCACAAAAATGCAATCCACCGTCAAATCGAATCTAAAGCTGATTTTGTACATAAACCAATTAACCCAAATGAACTTCCAATTTCACTAATTTATCTAACCCTTTCACAACCCTCACAACTCCCAATTACACCAATTTAGGGATCTAACCACCCTAGTTGAAATCTCATCACAACCCAACTCCATTCACTGCCCCTGAACAACCACTCCTTCCCAGCCGGCTCAACCATTGTTCACAGCCGACCACATCCACCCATAGCCACCATCAACCAAACCAAAACCAAATAACATACCCACAGGAGATAGCTCAAGATATACCTGCGATTGGAACCTCCCAACTGCTCAATTCGCCGGCAAACTTCCTTGCTGCCCTAATCACTACCCAAACACAACAGGATGCATTCATAAGAGGATCCCTTCTGAAATTGATGGAAAACAAAGAACGAACAACGCTTTACCTTACTCTGACAGAAAAATCATGGCTTCCGGCAAAATATGGTGTCGATGTCGTCGACCCAAGCCCCCCAGCCGTGAGCACCCTTGCTGTTATGGCTCGCCTGTGAGCACCGACGAGGGGACGTCGCTCATCGTCGACTTGAGTTCGAGCGACACTGACGGTGGCAGAGGAGGGCGGCGCGTGCAGCTATGGATGGCAAGCGCGTGACGCACCGGGCGGCGGTGCTCACGGGAATAGGAGAAGCGCGACGCGTGGCGGTCAGAGGCGAGGAGGGCGGCGTCATGGGGTTGGGCACGGGAAAAAAGGGCACTGCGGCAGAGTCTTGCTGCGGTGCAGAGGAAAGAAAGAAAAAGGTCGCACGGAGGAGTTGTCGCGAGAGAGAAACCGTAAGGGAACGGTGTGGTCGCGAGAGGAAGAGAGCGTCGGGATGCGGCGGGGAAAGAAGGAGAAATCTAGGTTTTCTATTTAGGTTAATACCATCTATTAACCCCCTTAAATAGATTCCACCAAAGCCTATTTATTTTATCCCCATAAAAATCTCTTACAAGCTCCGTTTAAATCCATAAAAATTCTGGAAAAAATCCTAAAATTCCCTAAAATTCCCAAAAAATTTCCAGGATTATTTTTCTTAATTCTTTGGCCATTTAATTTAATATTTTAAATTTTCCGTATTTAACATTCTCCCCCACTAATAAAAATTTGGTCCCCAAATTTCCTACTCAGATGCATAACGAGCAAGAAATTACCTCAAGTACTGAGAATATATCTGACATACCTTAAGTAAACAAGTGGGGGTATTGAGCTATGATCTTTTCTTCAAGCTCCCAAGTAGCCTCCTCATCGGTGTGGTGACTCCACCCGACCTTGACAAGTCGCACAATCTTGTTCCGCAACTGTCGTTCCTTGTGATCTAGAATCCGTACCGAAACCTCTATGTAAGTAGCATCAGGTTGAATGGAACCTGACACATCTGACAGAATATATGTAGAGTCTGGCACATACTTCCTCAGCATGGACACATGGAACACATCATGAATACCCGTCAACGATGGTGCTAGCACTAGGAGGTAAGCGACTACTCCAATCCTCTCCAAAATCTCAAACAGACCAATGTATCTTGGAGCTAGCTTACCACGGAGGCCAAATCTCTTCACCCCTTTCGTGGGTGAGACTCGCAGGAATACATGTGAAGGTAGGAAACTTCGCTTCCTACTTCAACTTGGCCGCTTGTTCATGGCGATCCCATCGACGTCCCTGGATTAAAAAAAAATTAATCCTAGATAAAAGGGATCACCCAAGCAACCGTTTCATCGTCGTGCTATTCGATTAGAGTGGTCACTTGAACAAACTTGTTGTTCAAGCCACCAACCTTTATTCTACGAATAGCCGCGGAATAGACGATGTACCGATCGCCGACTTTTGTGTTTATATTCGGGGTCCAAGTTATTTTAGCCACAAAAATAGAATACAACATGCATATATAATTGAAAAACAATTATAGACATGTTACAAAAGAAAATAGACAAGTATTATACCTCTCGATCTTCTATTGTATGTCCTTCCTCCTTTTGGACGTCGTGTGGGCGATGATCTTCCAAAAGTCGAAGCTCCTAGATCACCAATCTTCCTTCCTTGCTCGCTTCGAACAAGAGAAAGTATAGAAACAAAGCACTTCTCATTCTTTCAACCAAGCTCCAAGCTTGGTGCTTGCCACCGGCCAAGAAGGAGAACAAGGAGATGAAGAAGAGGGCCAGCCAAAAGCTACAAGGGAAAGACCCTAAGCACCGGCCAAAGATGAAGGGGAGAAGGTTGGATGCCGGCCAAACCAAGGGGAGAAGAAGAAGGAAGGGTGCCGGCCACCTAAGGAAGAAGAAGAAGAAAGGAAACAAATTCCTTATTTGTGGCCGCCCAAACCAAACTCCAAAACCCTAGCCTCCAAGCTCCTTGCCGCCCAACCCTAATCCTATCTTGTTTCTCATTCTTCTTGCCGCCCAGCCTAGCCTCTCCTTTTATAGAGTTAGGGATAAGCCTTGTTTTAATCTCCACCATTGGTTCTAGGGATTTAATCTTAACCGTCGGATCTAGAGATTTAATCTCAACCGTCGAAACTAGAGATTTAATCTCTACCGTTGGATCTAGAGTTTTGTTTTCATCCATTGGATCTAGGCTTCATGAGGTTTTAATAGGCTACAATAGGGACCTTGAGGAGGAGTTGGATCTTGGCCACCCAATGGATCAAGCCCACATAAAGTCCGATCCATTAATGATAATCCAATCCACTAAAGGATTATTATTGATCTACCTCACCAACCCCCATAAGTTAATATGGGCTCCATATATTATTTGTACATTTATCTCCTCGTATTTAAGATCTCGAATGTCCGTTGATTAATTAATTTACTGACCATTAATTAATCAACATCTAACTCCATGAGTAGTACCACACATCTTTATCATCATGCCGGACCAAGTCCATCTGTAGGGTTTACATGATGAACCTTATGAGCTCCTCAAGAGGACATCATCATCCTAATATATAGGACATGGTTTCCTCCTATAATCAATGGCACACCATATAAATAATATCATTTCCCAACTTACCAAGCCTATCGATTTAATCTATAAATCTCGCCCATTGGTAAATCAAAGAAATGAATACTAAGTATATGTGCCCGTTATTATATCGGGATTAAGAGCATGTACAATATAATATCTGAGATTCGATTCGATTATGTAGTCAGCAATAAATCGAATCACCTCTAAGTCGGTCCTACTCAATACACACAAAGTGTATTAGTGTGATTCTATGGTCAAGACAAACCAATACCAAATCACACTACAACCATACCAATGGTTTGTCCAAAGTCATCTCGGTTGTGAGCCTTTACTTATACTTTACAAGGAGCCGATAACATGATCTCCCGTGTGACACCACACACCATGTTATCTACAATGTAATGTATTAGACAATATGCATAACCATAAATATGCAAACAATGATAATATGATTCTTATTTCAAAATAAAGATATTTATACAAAAGATAGACTTTTCAGTATACATCCCAACAATCTCCCACTTATACTAAAAGACTATGCTATCCTCAAACTGCCAAACATCTGATTCCCATTCCCTCCACATGCCTGTCAAAAGCTCTCATCGGAAGGGCCTTAGTGAAAGGATCTGCCAAGTTATCCTCCGATGCAATCTTGGCCACAACAACTTTTCCTCTCTTTACGATTTCTCGTATCAGGTGGTACTTGCGCTCTATGTGTTTACTTGCCTTATGGGCTCGTGGTTCCTTCAAGTTTGCAACTGCACCACTATTATCATAATAAATTATGATAGTTCTGGGCAAACCAGAAATCACATCCAAGTCCATCAAGAAGTTCCTTAGCCACACAACTTCTTTGGCCGCCTCAGAGGCCACTACATACTCAGCTTCCATGGTAGAGTCCACCACACATTTCTGCTTGACACTCCTCCATACAATGGCTCCACCTCCCAAAGTAAACACAAAACCTGAGGTAGACTTACTATTATCCCTATCTGATTGGAAGTCGGAATCTGTGTAACCCACAGGGAGTAATTTGTCTACCTGGTAAACTAGCATATAATCCCTAGTCCTTCTCAGGTACTTCAATATATGCTTTACCGCAGTCCAATATCCCTGTACTGGATTACTCTGATATCTGCTAACCATGCCCACGGCAAAGCAGATATCTGATCTCGTACATAACATCGCATACATGAAGCTTCCTACTGCCGAAGCATAAGGAACCACCTTCATCTCCTCTATCTCCTCATATGTTCTAGGACACATCTCCTTAGATAAAGGAACTCCATGCCTGAAAGGTAGAAAACCCTTCTTGGAGTTCTGCATGCTAAAACAATCCATAATGGTGTCTATGTATGAAGCTTGAGATAAGCACAACATCCATTTCTTGCGATCCCTTATAACCTTGATCCCAAGGATGTGTCCCACTTCTCCCAAGTCCTTTATATCAAACTGTTTGGACAACCATACCCTTACGTCCGATAACACCTTGACATTGTTGCCAATTAACAAAATGTCATCTACGTATAGTACAAGAAATACCACTACGTTTCTATCACATCTCTTGTATACACAAGACTCATCCGGACTTTGAATAAATCCATAAGACTGGATTACCTCATCAAAGCGGATGTTCCAAGACCTCGAAGCTTGCTTCAATCCATAAATGGACCGATTAAGCTTACACACAAGATGTTCTTTGCCCTTTGTAATGAATCCCTCTGGTTTCTTCATATAAATGTTTTCCTCAATACTTTCATTAAGGAAAGCTATCTTGACATTCATCTGCTATACCTCATAATCCATATGAGCAGCAATACATAAGAGAATCCAGATAGACTTAAGCATGGCTACCGGCGTAAAAGGTTTCCTCATAATCAATACCCTCTTTCTGAGTATACCCCTTCGCAACAAGCCTTGCTTTGAAGGTATCAACCTTCCTGTCTATTCCTCTCTTTCTTTTGTAGATCAACTTGCATCCAATGGTTTTTACACCATCAGGTGGTTCTACTAGTTTCCAGACCTGATTTGAATCTATAGATTCAATCTCAGCATTCATTGCACTTTGCCAAGATACTGCATCTTTATCTTGGATTGCCTCGTCATATGTCCAGGGATCAGGTTCATGTTTGCCAGGGACCAAATCATAAAATTCTCTCAAGAACATGAATCTATCAGGTTGTCTAACAACCCTCCCACTATGACGAGGTATCACCTGTGTATCCTCTGTGACACACGGTGCAGTGACTTGTGGTATATCATCTTGTATCGGTGGTACTGAAGAAGTGACTTCCCCTTTCAATTCCTCCAAAACAATCTTACTCATGGGCTTGTGGTTCATCCATAGTCTTCCTCTAGAAATCTGACGTTCGTACTGACGATCATCCTCTAATCTCTAGGACTATAAAACAAACCACCTTTTGTTCCTCTAGGATAGCCAACGAACATGCACACTTCTGTACGAGGTTCCAACTTACCAGCATCTGCCTTCATCACATGTGCTGGACTCCCCCATATCTGAATATGTCTTAGATTAGGCTTTTGCCCGGTCTACAATTCTGTGGGAGTAGAAGGCACTGATTTAGATGGTACCAAGTTCAGAATATACATCCAGATCTAGAGCATATCCCCGTAACGACCGCAACTCAGAATAACTCATCATCGATCTAACCATCTCCATAAGAGTCCTATTCCTTCGCTCTGCTACACCATTCTGCTGGGGTGTGCCAGGTGCAGACAATTGGGATTGAATCTCAGCCTCTGATAAGTAATTCCTAAACTCTCCCAAGAGGTACTCACCACCACGATCAGATCGCAGTGTCTTGATACTTTTACCTTGATGTTTCTCCACATCAGCCTTGAATTCTTTGAACTTGTCAAAGCATTCAGACTTATGGTGCATCAAGTAAATGTATCCATATCTTGAATAATCGTCTATGAAGGAGGCGAAATATTCAAAACCACCTCTAGCCTGGATAGACATAGGACCACACAAATCAGAATGAATCAATTCCATCACATCTTTGTCTCTATACCCCTTAGCCTTAAAAGGCCTCTTGGTCATTTTACCCTCCAAGCAAGATTCGCAAGTTGGAAAATCTTCCACCACTAATGAGCCCAAAGGTCCATCAGCTATCAACCTTTGAATTCTTCTTAGGTTAATATGACCAAGTCTTAGATGCCAAAGATATGTTTGGTTCATCTTCGAAGGTTCTTCTCTCTTATTGGAATTAGAAGATGAGTTATTAACTTCTATTTGCATCGTGGGAGCTTTTAGTTCAAGTGTGTACAAATTTCCTATCAATGCACCAGAATAGATAATCTCCCTATTCCTTTTTATAACAACTTTGTCATTAAAAGAAATAGAATATCCATCCATAAACAATTTAGAAACTGAAATTAAATTCTTTCTAAATAAAGGTACATAAAGGCAATTCTTAAGAACCAAAACTTTATTTTTCTCAAAAGATAAATAAACATCTCCCACTGCAACAGCCGCCACCTTCGTGGCATCGCCCAAGTATACGCTAATCTCCCCCCCGTCTGTTTCTTGGAACCTCGCAAAGTATTACGACATGATCGTTGCTCGTATCTACACACCGTGTGTTGATAGATAACACCGCTAAACATGTTTCAACGACTAGACCAAAAGATATACCTTTGTTCCTTGCGGTTAATTCTTCTTCCAGTTGTCGATGCCTTACAAGTGAAGCACTTGCCTTTCGGCTTCTTCACTCCTCCCTGAGTTCCTCCCACCGCCTTTGCCCCAGCTTGTTTCTTCTTCTTCTTGCCTTTCGGCTTAGAAGTAGAAACCTTTTGGGCAACCATGGCTTGCGCCTGAGCACTCTGACGAAAAAGCCCCTCTGCCGCCTGGAGTTCTGTCAGAAGCTCCACCAACGAATACAACCTCTTGTTCATGTTGTAGTTCAGGCAAAACTGCTCAAAACTCCTAGGTAGAGACTGAAGAATGATCTCAGCTCCGAGGACTTCCAGCTCATTCAAATGAGCCATCATCTTGAGAACATGATCCCTCACGGGTGTTCCCTCGATCATGGTGGTCGTCATCAAGTTCCTCATGGATTCCTGCCTAGCAGCCCGATTCTGGTGTTCGAAAAGCTCTTTGAGATTGAGCATCATGTCATAAGCAGTGGGCATGGCTTGATGCTAATGTTGTAGTACATTTGACATAGATGCCAAAATGTAACACCGCGTCATCTCATCGGCCTTGATCCACTTCTTATAACTCTCCTTCTCCTTTTCCCCAGAATCATCCATAGGCTTAGGAGGGCACTCTTCGAGGAGTACATATTTGTATTCCTTAGCAGTTAAGACAATGTCAAGATTCCTCTTCCAATCAACATAGTTGGGTCCAGTAAGTTTATTTTCTTTCAGTATCACAACAAGCGGGTTGAAAGTCATTTTAAAAGAAAACCTAAGAATCACATAGATCAAAACATTAGATTTCAAAAAATAAAATTTTAAAACCAACACCTCAAAATACCGAGAATATCGTATGCCACGATAGTGTGAACGTATACGAATTCTACATTTGTAAGAGGAGGTTTTACCCATTAATTTTACTATCTTGTCAACCTAACCTTTTGACAAGTAAAATTAATAGTTGGTTCCTCTTCGGCCCTACAAATAAAAGCAGTGTCTCCGATGGGGAGGATACTTATATTTGTATCTAAGTGTTCACCATTACTCGGTACTAAGGTAATTATCTCGGGTTATGTGCCTTCCGATGGGGAAGTACACACGCTCCTTAATAATTTCCTATAACCATATTCGACCTTGTGATCCGCAAACAAACTCATCCGATGGGGAGGAAGGCACTCAGAGCCGACGCGCAAGTTTGTTTGCATCACATGTCAAATCGTAATGGAGGCCGTGGGAATTTATAAAAATATTCCTCTCCCACTTAGTAATTTGAAATTGAAGAATTTTCTAGCCTACGACATGCATATCAAACAATAAGCAATAAATATGAAAAATAAAAATTTTTCAACTATTATGGCTTTTGTCTTCAATATGTCTCCCGTCGTATCGCCATCTCGTCCGCTCCTCCCTACGCCATGTACAAGCCATCCGGAGATCCGAGCCGAGAAAAAATATTTTAATTTACATCCATCGATCCTATACTCCACGAGGGAGTGTACATGAAATCTAGATCGAAAGTAAACTAAAATAAAAAGAGTGGCTAAACAATGCCGTATCTAATTACAAAAATTAAATACTAGCCTTGTCAACCACGAGGATTCAACAAACATACAATTACACACATACAATCACATACACACATATGGCCATAATAGTTGGCTCCTATGCCTACAACCAAAAAGTTAACCTACGCATATCCTACTATTATCCGACACATATAATATATGAAAAGTGCATAAAAGTAACCAAAGCCTAAACACACAAAACCGAAAATCGTGGCTCTAATACAAGTTGAAGGTAGGAAACTTCGCTTCCCACTTCAACTCGGTCGCTTGTTCATGGCGATCCCATCGACGTCCCTGGATTAAAAAAAATTTAATCCTAGACAAAAGGGATCACCCAAGCAACCATTTCATTGTTGTTCTATTCGATTAGAGTGGTCACTTAAACAAACTTATTGTTCAAGCCACCAACCTCTATTCTACGAATAGCCGCGGAATAGACGATGTACGGATCGCCAGCTTTTGTGTTTATATTCGGGGTCCAAGTTATTTTAGCCACAAAAACAGAATACAACATGCATATATAATTGAAAAACAATTATAGACATGTTACAAAAGAAAATAGACAAGTATTATACCTCTCGATCTTCTATTGTATGTCCTTCCTCCTTTTGGACGTCGTGTGGGCGACGATCTTCCAAAAGTCGAAGCTCCTAGATCATCAATCTTCCTTACTTGCTCACTCCGAACAAGAGGAAGTATAGAAACAAAGCACTTCTCCTTCTTTCAACCAACCACAAAGCTCCAAGCTTGGTGCTTGCCGTCGGCCAAGAAGGAGAACAAGGAGATGAAGAAGAGGGTCGGCCAAAAGCTACAAGGGGAAGACCCTAAGCACTGGCCAAAGATGAAAGGGAGAAGGTTGGACGCCGACCAAACCAAGGGGAGAAGAAGAAGGAAGGGTGTCGGCCACCTAAGGAAGAAGAAGAAGAAAGGAAACAAATTCCTTATTTGTGGCCGCCCAAACCAAACTCCAAAACCCTAGCCTCCAAGCTCCTTGCCGCCCAACCCTAATCCTATCTTGTTTCTCATTCTTCTTGCCGCCCAGCCTAGCCTCTCCTTTATAGAGTTAGGGATAAGCCTTGTTTTAATCTCCACCATTGGTTCTAGGGATTTAATCTCAACCGTCGGATCTAGAGATTTAATCTCAACCGTCGGATCTAGAGATTTAATCTCTACCGTTGGATTTAGAGTTTTGTTTTCATCCATTGGATCTAGACTTCATGAGGTTTTAATAGGCTACAATAGGGACCATGAGGAGGAGTTGGATCTTGGCCACCCATTGAATCAAGCCCACCTAAAGTCCGATCCATTAATGATAATCCAATCCACTAAAGGATTATCATTGATCTACCTCACCAACCCCCATAAGTTAATATGGGCTCCATATATTATTTGTACATTTATCTCTTCGTGTTTAAGATCTCGAATATCCGTCGATAAATTAATTTACTAACCATTAATTAATCAACATCTAACTCCATGAGTAGTACCACTCATCCTTATCATCATGCCGGACCAAGTCCACCTATAGGGTTTACATGATGAACCTTATGAGCTCCTCAAGGGGACATCATCATCCTAATATATAGGACAAGGTTTCCTCCTATAATCAACGGCACGCCATATAAATAATATCATTTTCCAACTTACCGAGCCTATCGATTTAATTTATAAATCTCGTCCATTGGTAAATCAAAGAAATGAATGTTAGGACCCTTGGAATGGCTAGAGGGGGGGGGGGGTGATTAGCCTTTCTTTCTTTCTACAAAAATGTTAGCAGAAGCAATACAAATATAAGCACAAACAAAAACAAGAAACAAAGCTAACACCCGATGTAATGTGGTTCGGAGATGACACTCCTACTCCACGGCAATCCGTAAGGTGGATTAGCCCTAATCAATCTTCACTAGAACCTCCTTTGGATGAACCAAGGTGGAGAAACCTTATCTTACAATGCACTCCTCTTCTTTACAATGATGGAAGATTAGGATTAGAGAAGAGGAGGTTTTGGATTGCTAAAAACACTTGGAAAGCTTGGTGAGCACGTAGGTGTAGTTTGGAGCAAGAGCACTAGCTTCACCAAGCTCCCCATGACCCCTTTTTATAGAAGAGGGGCTGTTTTTCCCGTTGGGCTTCAATCAGTCGACTGATGCTTGCCATCAGTCGATTGCCGCCGAAGCCAACGACTTCTGAAACGCGATCTCCGCGGAGATTCGTAGCCACAATTTCCAACGGTCAGGTGATCAGTCGACTGATCCCTCCATCAGTCGACTGATGGGGTGATCAGTCGAGTGATCAAGGTGATCGAGTGAGATGCATTCGTGGCGATATTCCCTTGATCGGATCGGTGATGTCCTTGCGGTCGGTCGGATCACGATATCGATCGCTTCCGCCCAAATCGGTTGGTGATGGTTAGAGTTTGACTTCGAGCGCTGACGGATCGATACTCATTAAGTATGAGTAATTCATACTTGATTTTATACCCTAGACCTAGGCTCAACCTTCTAGATCCTTAATAAGCCTTGCGCCTTCAGGATCCCTCCGAGTCCGCGACTTGTTCATCCTTTGCGCTTTGCTTCCACGAGCTTCCTTCGGTTTCGTCATGTCTTGGGTTGCCAAATGCTTGGACTTTACGCCACCAAGACTACAAGCTTGGACTTATGCTGCCAAGACTTTACTTTGGACTTCCTTTGTCAAGGTTCACTTGGACTTTACGCTGCCAAGACTACAAGCTTGGTCTTACGCTGCCAAGTCCATCCCTTGTACTTCCTTTGCCAAGATCATACTTGGACTTCCTTTGCCAAGATCATACTTGGACTTCCTTTGCCAAGATCATACTTGGACTTCCCTGTCACTTAAACATTTTCGCAATTAGATCACAAGATATTGCCTAACTTAGATGATTATCCAAACATCAAAACATATATAAATGCTTGGAGCATTGTTGCACCAACAATGAATACTAAGTATATGTGCCCATTATTATATCGAGATTAAGAGCATGTACAATATAATATCTGAGGTCCGATTCGATTATGTAGTCAGCAATAAATCGAATCACCTCTAAGTCGGTCCTACTCAATACACACAAAGTGTATTAGTGTGATTCTATGGTCAAGACAAACCAATACCAAATAACACTACAACCATACCAATGGTTTGTCCAAAGCCATCTCGGTTGTGAGCCTTTACTTATACTTTACAAGGAGATGATAACATGATCTCCCGTGTGATACCACACACCATGTTATCTACAATGTAATGTATTAGACAATATGCATAACCATAAATATGCAAATAATTATCATGTGATTCTTATTTCAAAATAAAGATGTTCATACAAAAGATAGACTTTTCAGTATACATCCCAACAACATGATCACCAATAGAGAACTCCAGAGGTCTCCGTCTCCGATCTGCATAACTCTTTTGACAATCCTGCGCCTCTGCCATTCTACATCTGATTGTATGAACCAACTCTGCCTCATGCTGAGCTCTCTGGGGACCTAGCAACTGGGCCTCCCCAACCTCCTCCTAAAGGGTGGGTGTACGACACTGTCTACCATACAATGCTTCAAACGGGGTCATTTGGATAGTCGAATGATAGCTGTTATTGTAGGCGAATTCCACTAACGGCAAGTGGTCCTCCCAGTTGCCCCCAAAATCCATAACACAGAACCTCAGCAAATCCTCTAATGTTTGAATGGTCCGCTCAGACTGTCCATCTGTTTGCGGATGGAATACAGTACTAAAACGAAGTTGTGTGCCTAAGGCCTGCTGCAGACTCTACCAAAATCGGGACGTGAATCGGGGATCTCTATCTGATATAATGCTCAAAGGAACACCATGCAATCTGATGATTTCTCGACAATATAACTCTGCCAAACGATCCAGAGAGTCGGGCTTCCAAATCGCTAAGAAGTGCGCAGATTTGGTTAGTTGGTCAACGACTACCCAAATTGCATCATGGCCTTGACGTGTCCTAGGCAAACCCACCACAAAATCCATGGTAATGTGATCGCACTTCCACTCAAGAATAGGAATCCTCTGAAGTAGTCCGGCTGGTCTCTAGTGCTCAGCCTTTACCTGTTGACAAACGAGACATCTAGCAACAAAATATGCGATGTCTTTCTTCATGTCGTTCCATCAATACAAACACTTTAAATCTCGATACATGTGGGTTCCGCCTGGGTGGATCGCAAATCGAGAGCGATGGGCCTCCTGAAGTAACTCCTCCATGACCGGGTGAGACTGAGGTACGCATAATCTGCCCCAAAAATATATAATACCTTCATCATCTCGAGTGAACTCAGTCTGCTAACAAGAGGTTATCTGACTGCCAATGAACTGTAGGAGATGATTACTGGCCTGAGCTTCTCAGACTCTCGTCCGGATAGATGACTGAGCAACCATGGTAACAAGAATGCCCTATTCTGTCGGTCCCTGCTCCTCAAGGCCCAACTCAGAGAAACCCTGAATCAAATCCGTGACTAAAACTCGGTAGGAAGCTAAAGTCCCTCGAGACTTCCGGCTAAGTGCATCAACAATCACATTGGCTTTCCCTGGGTGGTAGCTAATGGTACAGTCATAATCCTTCAGGAATTTCATCCATCTCCTCTGTCGGAGATTGAGTTCCCTCTACGTAAATAGATATTTGAGACTCTTATGATCAGTGAGAATTGTTAGGACCTTTGTAACGCTAGAGGGGGGGTGATTAGCGTTTCTTCGTTTCTACAATCAAGTTAGCGGAAGCAATACAAATACAAAACGAATACAAATACGAAATAAGAAACCAAACGCTAACACCCAATTTACGTGGTTCGGAGATGACGCTCCTACTCCACGGCAATCCGTAAGGTGGATTAGCCCTAGCCAAGCTTCACTATCTTCTCCTTCGGATGAACCAAGGTGGAGAAACCTTTCTTACAATACACTCCTCTTCTTTACAATGATGGATGATGAAGAACAAGAGAAGAGGAGGTTTTGGATTGCTAAAAACACTTAGAAAACTTGGTGAGCACGAGGATGAAGTTAGGAGTTAGAGCACTAGCCTCACCATGCTCCCCATGACCCCTTTTTATAGAAGAGGGCCTGTTTTTCCCGTTGGGCCTCGATCAGTCGACTGATGCATGCCATGCCGATCATTCGGCCAGCTAACGGCCGAACCGCGATCTCCGCGGAGATTCGTAGCCGCAATTTCCAACGACTAGGTGATCAGTCGACTGATCTCTCCATCGACCGATCGGTGATGGAGTGATCGATCAGTGATCACGGCAGCGTCAGTGAGCGCGCATTCTCGTGGCATTTCTTTCCTTGATCCGATCGCTGCCCATAGCGATCGGTCGATCATAGCATCATCGATCGACATGCCCAAGGCATCGGTCGATGGTTAGGTTTCACCCGACTCGGTAAACGGACGACCGGATCGATACTCATGAATAATTCATACTTGTTTGTATACCCTAGACCTAGACTCAACCTTCTAGCTCCGTATTAAGCCTTGCGCCTTCAGGATCCCTCCGAGTCCGCGACTTGTTCATCCTTTGCGCTTTGCTTCCAAGAGCTTCCTTCGGTTTCGTCATGTCTTGGGTTGCCAAATGCTTGGACTTTACGCCGCCAAGACTACAAGCTTGGACTTATGCTGCCAAGACCTTACTTTGGACTTCCTTTGCCAAGGTTCACTTGGACTTTACGCTGCCAAGACTACAAGCTCGGACTTATGCTGCCAAGACCTTACTTTGGACTTCCTTTGCCAAGGTTCACTTGGACTTTACGCTGCCAAGACTACAAGCTTGGACTTATGCTGCCAAGTCCATCCCTTGGACTTCCTTTGCCAAGATCATACTTGGACTTCTCTTTTACCTGTCACTTAAACACATTCGCAATTAGATCACAACACATTGCCTAACTTAAATGATTATCCAAACATCAAAACATATAAATGCTTGGAGCATTGTTGCACCAACAATCTCCCCCTTTTTGATGTTTGACAATCATTTAAGTTAGATCTTTTTTTAATCATATTTCCAATATAGATTCTAACTTAAACATTCCTTCTCCCCCTTTGACAGACATCAAAAAGAGAAGGATTCATAAATGAAAGAGTTAAGGGTATTGGATCTTGGACTAAGGTATAAGATTGAAATTAAGCTCCCCCTTAATCCAAGATATGATGTGTAAACCATATTTGAAACAAAGCATATCAAGGAATTAAACATGAAGTTCTAACTTTGCACCAACAATGGATTTTAGGGAAGAAAACGATATTATATATGAAACTCCCCCTAAAACACTGCATTAATCTGTCCTAAAACTTTGTTTATTGCAACATTATCATACCATAGTTTTAGGACATCAAGGATACACTAAATATCAGAAAATGGAGCTTAATATCAGAAAACATTGTATCGACGATCGTTTACGAACGATCGCTAGACTAATCAAATTTCAAATTTTTCACTTAACTTTAGAAATGCAGAGAAATTCCAGAAATCTTGAAAAATCACGAAATTTGCGTACACATTTCTGAAATCATACTTGATGAAGGAAAAATAATTTGAAAAATATATGTTTTCAGATTTCAAGATTGATACAACCTTGGAATCTAACAAAAGTTCTAAAGAGTTTGCAACCTTTGTATCACTTTTGTGGTTCATTTGGAAATTGTTTTTCAAAATATGATGAACATAGTTTAAAATATATATTATTTGGAATTTCCAACCATGTTCTTTGAGCTATGTATCCATTACTTGAATACAAGCCTTCCCAATGATTGGTCCATAAGGTGTTTATGTCTCTAGGTGTGTCATTGGCTCATAGTAATGCATCATAACAAGCATGATGAGCCAAGTACATCTTCCTATTATCTCACATGGTTCTAGGTGTCTCAATACAAAAATCAAGGTTCTTAAGGCTTTTTGTGAGATGTAACAAGGTATAAAGATAACATATAAACATGGGATTATGCAAGCCTAGAATTTTACTCCAAAGCACATACCAAGCTCTCTCCTTAAAGATGAAAATTCATTTTGGAAGAGCTTTGGTGAAGATATCGCAAGGTTGGACTTAGATTCTACATAATTAAGTTCAATGTCCCTCTTGCCACATGATCTCTTATGAAGTGATGTTTCACTTCAATGTGCTTGGTCCTAGAGTGATGTACCGGATTTTTGGTCAAGTTGATGGTACTCACATTGTCACAATAAACCTTAATGTTAGAGTAGTGTAGCTCATAGTCCACAAGAGTATGTCTCATCCAAAGCAATTGAGCTACACAACCACCCATAGCCACATATTCGGCTTCGGTGGTTGATAAAGCAACACAATGTTGCTTCCTACTACTCCAACTAACTAGGGAGGACCCAAGAAATTGGCATCCACCACTAGTACTTTTCCTATCCAATTTGCACCCGGCATAATCGGAATCGGTATAACCAAGCAATTCAAATGACCTAGTCCTAGGATACCAAAGTCCTACATTTAGAGTACCTTTAATATATCTTAAAATTCTTTTGACGGCTACTAAATGTGATTCTTTGGCACAAGATTGGTATCTTGCACACATACCTACCGCAAATAAAATATCGGGTCTACTAGCGGTTAGGTATAGTAGGCTACCTATCATACTCCTATAAAGTTTAAGATCGATTGATTTACCATCATGATCACTATCTATTCTAGTGCTAGTGGCCATAGGAGTGCTTACAATTTTGGCATTTTCCAAACCAAATTTCTTGATCATTTCATTTGCATATTTGGTTTGATAAATATGGATACCTTCATTGGTTTGTTTTACTTGTAATCCTAGGAAAAAATTGAGTTCTCCAACTAAGCTCATTTCAAATTCATTTTCCATATTTTTTATAAAGTCTTGAAGTAGATCATCATTTGTAGACCCAAAGATGATATCATCAACATATACTTGGGCTATGAATATATCTTTCAATGTTGACTTTATAAATAAGGTTTGATCTACTTGTCCTCTTCTAAAATCCTTAGAAATTAAGAAGGATGACAATCTTTCATACCATGCCCTAGGAGCTTGTTTCAACCCATATAATGCTTTCCTAAGCTTATATACATGATTTGGATAATCTATGTTCTCAAACCCGGGTGGTTGCTCTACATACACTTCCTCCTTAATAAAACCATTTAAAAATGCCGATTTAACATCCATTTGGTAAAGTTTAAATCCCATGTAGGAAGCATACCCTAAGAGAATTCTAATAGATTCTAATCTAGCAACCGAGGCATAAGTCTCATCATAGTCAAGCCCCTCAACTTGATTAAATCCCCTAGCAACCAACCTAGCCTTATTTCTAGTGATATTCCCTTGGTCATCTAACTTATTCCTAAAGACCCATCTTGTAGTAATTATGGTGCTATCATTGGGTCTAGGCACTAACTCCCAAACTTGACTCCTCTCAAATTGAGCCAATTCATCTTGCATTGCCAAAATCCAATCCGGATCATGGAGTGCATCATTGATCGATTTAGGCTCAATTTGTGAGATGAGAGCAACTTGACTAGTAGGAGCCCTATGAAATGACCTAGTTCTTACTCCTTGAGATAGATCTCCTACTACTTGGTCAAGTGGATGATCTTGATGAATTCTTAGGTTTCTAGAAGGGGTTTCAAATTGATCATTGTTATCCTCCACCCTTCTTTCATCATCGGAATCTTCTTTTCCTCCCCCTTGATCATTGCCCCTAATGGTCAAATTTTGAAGTTTTTGGGTAATGTCTTGATTATTGTCATTAATATCCTTATCAATGGAGGACTTTCTAGGGTAGGTACTCGTAGTTTCATCAAATTTAACATTTGAGGACTCCTCAATCCCTTGGGTTCTCTTATTGTAGACTCTATACCCTTTACTTGTGGATGAGTATCCAACAAGAATTCCCTCATCCGCTTTAGATTCAAATTTCCCTAAGTTGTCTTTGGTATTTAAGATATAAACTTTACATCCAAAGACTTTGAAATAGTGAATTGTGGGAATAGTTCCATTCCATAGTTCAAAAGGTGTCTTTCCTAAAAACCTATGGATTTGAACCCTATTTTGGATATAGCAAGCGGTATTAACCGCTTCCGCCCACAAGTAGCTAGGTAGAGAATATGCATTTAGCATAGTCCTAGCCGCTTCTTGTAGGGCACGATTTCTCCTTTCCACCACCCCATTTTGTTGGGGTGTTCTAGGACAAGAGAACTCATGCTTGTACCCTTGCTCTAAACAAAATTGTGAAAATTTAAAGTTTTCAAATTCACCACCATGATCACTACGGATCCGGTTGATTTTGAGTTTCTTTTCATTTTCAACCCTTTTACTAAATCCTATGATTATTTCTAAGGTATCATCCTTATGTTTCATAAAGTAAACCCAAGTATACCTAGAAAAATCATCCACAATGACTAAACAATATTTGTTACCATTTAAAGATGGAGTGCTATGGCAATCAAATAAATCAAGATGCAATAATTCTAATGGTAAAGGCTATTAGTTAAGGTTTTACCTTTGTGCGATGCTTTTGTTTGTTTTCCTTCTTGGCATGCATCACACATTTTGTTCTTGACATACTTGATCTTTGGTAACCCTTTGACCAACTCCATCTTGGCTACCTTGGCTATGTTTTTCATGTTGACGTGCCCCAATCTTCTATGCCATAGCCAACATTCTTCTTCTTTTGCCACAAGACACTTAGTAGAAATGTTAGAAGCATATGAAAGATCAACATAATAGATGTTTGATTTCCTATATCCAACTAACATGCAATCATTTAATTCCTTGTGTTTAATCATGCATTTAGAGGATTCAATCGAGACATGATAGTTTGCATCACAAAGTTGACTAACACTTAATAAATTAAACTTCATATTTTCAACTAGCAAGACTTTGTGAATAACAATTTTAGGGGATACCTCAATTGTACCTCTACCTAGTATCTTGAGTTTTCCACTATTCCCAAAAGATACGCTCCCTTCTTCACATATTTAATTGTGGAGAACTTGCTCACAGTCCCGGTCATATGTGTTGAGCAACCGCTATCCACAATCCACATACCTCGCTCTCCTACCTAAATCACATGAAAAACACAAGCTTTTGGTACCCAAACATTTGGACCGGTAACATTAATTAAAAACTTCTTAGGTACCCAAGCTTTCTTAACCTTACCCTTAATGGTTCCTTTCCTATTAATTAATGAAATATAAGCAACCTCTTTCTCTTTTGGCTTATATCCTAAACTGCCTTGTTATAAACCGCTCTTTGCCTACTAAGGATCATGTCAAGACCTTTTGAGCCATTTGAAAATTTTCTAGACATGTTTTCAATTTACTAACCTCATCCTTAAGTTTTTCATTTTCTTCCCTAAGCATGCAAGAGTCAACATGTAAAGTTTTCATCCCTAATGGCTTTTAATTCTATCTTCATGCTCTTAACCTTAGATTTAGATTTATCTAGAGCTTCTTGAAGATATGCAATTGATTTATAAAGAAGTTCTACTTTAGGAGAGTTCATTACCTCATAAATCACTAAATGACGATTCATCATGAGGAGCTTTCTTCTTGGCTTGCGTTCGGAATCATCTCCTAGTGCCATGAGTGCCACATGGCGAGTGATGTGGCAAAGCTCATCATCGGAAGATGAGTCTTCAACAGTGTGTCCCATGTGGTTTGAGCCACCATAGCCTCCTTCTTCTTCTTCTCCTTCTTGTCCTTCTTCTTCTTTTCTTTTTCCTCCTTCTTCTTTAGCTCTGGGCAATTTGGCTTTATGTGCCCCTTCTTATTGCAAGCATGACAAATCACATTATTGTTAAAATTTGAATTACCACTACTTTTACCTCTTGATGAGTGGGACCCCTTCCTTGCTTCTCTATTCTTGAATTCCTTTGATTTTCTAAGGAACTTCTTGACAAAATGGGCCACCTCACTAGGAGTCTCCATCACTACTTGACTCTTGCTCCGACTCGGATGAAGATGACACCTCTTTCCTTTCTTTCTTCTTCTTTTCTTTCTTTTCAACAAATAGGGCCAAACCCTTTTCCTTAGAAGACATGTTAGTTTGTTCATGCAATTCAAACTCACAAAATAGTTCATCAATTTTAATTTGTGAGAGATCCTAGTTACCTTAATGGCATCAACTATAGAGGTCCATAAAGAATTTCTAGGAAAAGCTTGTAAAATATACCTTACTAAATCCCGGTTGTCAACTCGCTCACCTATGATATGGAGTCCGTTCACAATTTCCTTGAACCTTCCATGCATTTGGCTTACGGTTTCATGCATCTTCATTTGGAAGGCTTGAAGTTGTCAATTAGAAGGTCCTTCTTTGCCCTCTTTGACTCCTTGGAACCTTCATTTAGCTCAATGAGCTTTTCCCATAGCTCCTTGGCGGATTCAAAGGCCCCACCTTGTTGAGTTGCTCCATTGTGGCCGCATTGGATGGTGAGGACTTTGCATTTGACTCGAAATTGCGGTTCATCTCCCTTGTCCAATCCTTGCTTGGAATAGGGTTTCCACGCTCATCCACGGTTCCCCGAAGCCATCTACAACAGTATGCCAAATTTCAATATTACTCATTAAATAGTACTTCATCCTACCTTTCCAATATGCGAAGTGACTCCCATCGAAGAGTGGTGGCTTGGCGATGCTATATCCCTCTTGAAGAGCCATTGATGCCTTGGTTGATGGTGAGATCTTCCAAGCGATCCGGGCTCTGATACCACTTGTTAGGACCTTTGTAACGCTAGAGGGGGGGTGATTAGCGTTTCTTCAATTTCTACAATCAAGTTAGCGGAAGCAATACAAATACAAAACGAATACAAATACGAAATAAGAAACCAACGCTAACACCCAATTTACGTGGTTCGGAGATGGCGCTCCTACTCCACGGCAATCCGTAAGGTGGATTAGCCCTAGCCAAGCTTCACTATCTTCTCCTTGGATGAACCAAGGTGGAGAAACCTTTCTTACAATACACTCCTCTTCTTTACAATGATGGATGATGAAGAACAAGAGAAGAGGAGGTTTTGGATTGCTAAAAACACTTAGAAAACTTGGTGAGCACGAGGATGAAGTTAGGAGTTAGAGCACTAGCCTCACCATGCTCCCCATGACCCCTTTTTATAGAAGAGGGGCTGTTTTTCCCGTTGGGCCTCGATCGATCGGTGATGCATGCCATCGATCGTGCCGCCAACGGCACGAAACGCGATCTCGCGGAGATTCGTGTCGCATTTCCAACGGCGGTGATCGGTCGTGATCTCTCCATCGATCGGGATGGAGTGATCGATCAGTGATCACAGCGGCAATCGAGTGAGGCGCATTCGTGGCATTTCTTTCCTTGATCGATGCATTGTTGCCCATAGCGATCGGTGATCGTCATCGATCGGCCCGACATGCCCAAAGCGATCGGTGATGGTCGAGTTTCACCACGACTCGGTAAACGACTGACGGTCGGTGATACATCGTATCAGTCGACTGATACTCATTAAGTATGAATAATTCATACTTGTTTTTATACCCTAGACCTAGACTCAACCTTCTAGCTCCGTATTAAGCCTTGCGCCTTCAGGATCCCTCCGAGTCCGCGACTTGTTCATCCTTTGCGCTTTGCTTCCAAGAGCTTCCTTCGGTTTCGTCATGTCTTGGGTTGCCAAATGCTTGGACTTTACGCTGCCAAGACTACAAGCTCGGACTTATGCTGCCAAGACCTTACTTTGGACTTCCTTTGCCAAGGTTCACTTGGACTTTACGCTGCCAAGACTACAAGCTTGGACTTATGCTGCCAAGTCCATCCCTTGGACTTCCTTTGCCAAGATCATACTTGGACTTCTCTTTTACCTGTCACTTAAACACATTCGCAATTAGATCACAACACATTGCCTAACTTAAATGATTATCCAAACATCAAAACATATAAATGCTTGGAGCATTGTTGCACCAACAAGAATCTCAAATGTAATACCATACAGATGATGCCTCCAAATCTTCAAGGCAAAGATAATAGCGGCTAACTCTAGATCATGAACTGGGTAGTTTTTCTCATGCTCCTTCAGCTGGCGAGAAGCATAAGAGACCACCCTGCCGTGTTGCATCAGTACTGCGCCTAAACCCTGGAGAGATGCATCGACATAAAGGATGAAACCATCGTCCCCTGATGGCAAAACCAGAATCAGTGTTGACACCAGTCTCTTCTTCAACTCCTAGAAACTAGTCTCACATGCCTCTGACCACGTGAACTTCACACCCTTCCTGGTAAGGCGTGTCAACGGCATAGCAATGCTCGAGAAACCCTCAACAAACTGCCTGTAATAACCGACCAAGCCTAAGAAACTGCGAACCTCCTGAGGCGATTTGTTTGCTCCCAGTAGTAAGCGACCTCGATCTTACGGGTCAGAAATGTCTCTACTAGAAACAACATGTCCCAGAAAACCAACTGAGGATAACCAGAATGCGCATTTACTGAACTTCACACATAGTCACTTCTGTCGGAGCCTATCCAAAACAAGACAAAGATGCTGCACGTGTTCCTCCTCAGAACGAGAATAGACCAAAATGTCGTCAATAAAGACAATGATGAACCGATCTAGGAAATCCATAAATTCACGGTTCATCAGATCCATGAATACCGCTGGAGCATTGGTAAGCCAAATGGCATTACCAAAAACTCATAGTGTCCATATCTGGTACGGAACGCTGTCTTCTGAATGTCTGAGCCTCTAACCCTTAGTTTATGATATCCGGACTGCAGATCAATCTTAGAATATATTGATGGACCTCTGAGCTGATCAAACAAGTCCTCAATACGTGGAAGGGGATATTTAGTCTTGATGGTGACGGCGTTCAATTGCCTGTAGTCGATGCACAATCTCATCGAACCATCCTTCTTCTTTACGAAGAGAACCGGAGAACCCCAGGAAGATATGCTAGGGCGAATAAAACCTCTGTCCAAAAGCTCATGGAGTTGGACCTTTAACTCGTCCAACTCTCTGTTGGGTTTCCGGTACCGCGGCGAGTGTGTGTTCGAATATGTTTCGTAAACATGTGCACAGCGGAAGAAATAAAAATAATAAATCTACATTTATTACAACACACACATCACACACATGCATAGTACAATATGTGTAGGCATAACCGTAAATTTAAATTTGCAATAAAAGGAAATTTAACTACGTATACCTTTTGTATCACGTGTAGCGGGAACGACATCAACCGGAATGATCCTCGCTAGAATCGTCTCTATCCATATCCACGCCGAGTATCTTCGGGATGACTTCACTAAGTCACGAGCCTCATCTTCGTATGGGTTACTAGCCTCATGTTGAAGATGACGTGATCGAGAGAGGATCACGATCCGAATCTAAATTCGGATACAAAAATGAGTCCTCAAAACTCGCTTCTCCGGAGAGGTATTCGTCAACCGTTTGACGAATCCTTCGTCCTCCACCTATGAGGATTACCGGAGATCGAATCCCCGGCAAAGATACCGCTGTCGGAGCTCCAAACGTCATCCAAACGATGCTCCGACGAGAGGGAAACAAGCTGTCCAGAAAACTGGACAGCTTTGGTGGAGGAGTAGGGCCGGCCAAAAGGAAAGGTGGAAGCTCACCTTATTACCGAACCCAAGGGAGATCACCGGAGCACCAACAGGCAGCAACTCGACGCCGGCAAGAGGGAAGGTCAGCACCTTCTGGACGCCGGCTAGAGCTTGATGGTGGGCGGCGGCAAGTGGAGGTGTTGGCGCCGAAATCACCAAGGGGAGGTGGGCGGCAACTCTTAGGTTAGGGTTTTGGATTAGGGCTTAACAAACTCTTAAGCCCTCTTTTATAGAGAACTAATTCTCTTAATGGTTATTGGATCATAACCATAAGGCTCGTTAACCCGCTCCATTAATATAAGTTAAAATAAACCAAACCATGATGGTTTATTTTAAGTTAAAACGAACCAAACCAACTTTGGTTCATTCGTTTAAAATAAACCAAACCCTTTGGTTTATTTTCCTCCATTGGATTAGAACCAAATCATTTTGGTTCATCCATTATGTCTTCATAAGACACGACCCATCCACGCTTCAATTGCGACTGAAACAATTTCATGCTCGCTTCTTATTTGGTCCAACAAAACTTAGTTTCTCTCGGTCTGAGAATCTCATTCTTAAGCTCGTTTTAAATCCTTCGGATTACGCTCGTTGTGCGTGTGACCAAATAGGTTCTCGGTTTATGTTGGCCGTCTATAATTAACTATTAATTATAGAACGATCATGAGTGACACCTAGTAGTACATCATGATCCCCAATTAATCGAAAAGATTAACGGTTGATCCAGAACTATTTCTGAAACCCTTCAGCAGCTCGAATGAATCGTACCCCATTCCCTTCACTCATCTTATACCCACTTGGTTCAGGACATTGTCTATAGTGTCAGTCCCCACTAGGCTGACTACGTCACACCTAGCCCAAGTATCATTTCCTCGTCCTACGGATTCTAGTTACTGCACATGTATCGAAGAGTACCTTACTCTAAACATGTAATGCTTTGGCCAAAGACTTTAGTACCAATCCGACGAGAGGCCATGAGTATACATCTCCTTGCAAGGAGTGGTGAATCCTTTATAGGCTATTCAAACACCTTCGATCACTTCGACTTATACCCAATCATCCCAGGTCCACATCTCCACAGAGATGCTTGCTTAAGATGTCAAAGCATAAGTCTTTATGATCAAGATGACTTGAATACCGCAAGTCAAAGGAACATCGCACTTAAGCTACAATAAGAACTTCATTGACATATCTATATATGCAGAGAACCATATGAAGTCTTACGGCTGGTCACTCCAATGAACTAGTTACCATAACTAGCATCCACGATTAACTCCGGACATCACAATGTCTCCAGCCAGTGAGAATCAGCTGCTTGGATACACCAAGGAGTATACCTCGTGCTAGTCTCAACAGAATTTATAGTGTCTAAATCCATCAATTCATCGACTAGGGATAATTCTGATACATCACAATTACACATGTAGAGATACTCACTAGTTGTGATCCAATCACAAATTCTCTCATGCTGTGAATCGTATCGTGGATATTCAGTAAATGAGTTTAAGATCCAATCAAATACATGAAGACATGTATACTCAAATAGCGAATCTTCATTTATCATATAAATGGTTCGTACATAAGGCGATTGTCTTAGGACATCTCTCATATATTACTAACAGACTCCCACTTGGCCTAATGCCAATCACTACGGTATCCAATACCATAAGCTCTAACATGACCCTCAAACTTACTTTGAGGTAATGCTTTAGTCAAAGGATCCGCTAAGTTCCTTTCAGTGGGAATTTTCTCGATTTGTATTTCATTCCTACTGATGATCTCTCTGATAAGATGATAGCAGCAAAGCACATGTTTGGATCGTTGATGAGACCTTGGCTCTTTCTCCTGTGCAATTGCTCCATTGTTATCGCAGTAGACCGATATTGCTTCAACAATGGCTGGAATCACACCAAGTTCATAAATGAACTTCTTAATCCAAACCGCTTCCTTTACTGCTTCCGAAGCTGCAATGTATTCTGCCTCAGTGGTAGAATCCGCTACAGTGTCTTGTTTGGAACTTTTCTAACTCACTGCGCCCCCATTCAGGGTGAACACGTATCCAGACTGAGACCTGGAATCATCCTTGTCTGTTTGGAAGCTGGCATCCGTATACCCGCGTATCACCATGTCCCCTTCTCCATATATTAGGAACACATCCTTAGTTCTTCTTAAGTACTTAAGGATCGTCTTAACAACCACCCAATGATCCATTCCTGGATCAGACTGGTATCTGCTCGTGACACTCAGAGCATACGATACATCGGGCCTCGTACATAACATAACATACATGATAGATCCTATTGCGGATGCATAGGGAATCTTACTTATGCAAATCCTCTCGTCTTCTATGCGCTGACACATAGACTTCGAAAGGTGTACCCCATGCCTGATGGGTAGGAAACCTTTCTTGGATTCCGACATGCTAAACCTCTTTAGCACTCAGTCTATATATGTAGACTGCGAAAGACCAAGCAACCGTTTCGATCTATCTCTATAGATCTTAATCCCGAGGATGTAGGTTACTTCTCCCAGGTCTTTCATGGAGAATGTCTTGGATATCCAAACCTTAACTGACTGTAAGATTGAAACATCATTTCCTATAAGTAATATGTCATCGACATACAATACTAGGAACACGACTGCACTCCCACTAACCTTCTTGTACACACAAGGTTTGTCTGGATTTTGTGAGAAATCAAACTTTTTGATCGTCTCATCAAAATGGATATTCCAGCTCCTGGATGCTTGCTTCAATCCATAAATGGACCGTCGCAATTTGCATACCTTGGTTTTATCCCGATGTGAAACCCTCAAGTTGTATCATATACACGTCCTCGAGCAGGTTTCCATTAAGGAAAGTTGTTTTCACATCCATCTGCCATATCTCATAATCATAATGAGCCGCTATGGCCAGGAGCATCCGAATGGATTTAAGCATAGCTACAGGCGAATAGGTTTCGTCATAATCAACACCTTATTTTTGATGATATCCTTTCGCCACCAATCTAGCCTTATAGGTAATCACATTACCATCCATGTCAGTTTTCTTCCTGAAAACCCACTTGCACCCTATAGGCTTTATGCCTTCAGGTGGATCAACCAAGTTCCAAACTTGGTTTTCATACATGGAATCCATTTCCGACTTCATGGCTTCAAGCCACTTATCCCTTTCTGAACTTGTCAGCACTTCTTCATAACTGGTAGGCTCCTCATCATCAATGAGTAACACGTCGTTCGATTCACTTACGAGAAATCCATATCTCTCAGGAATGTTACGTGTTCTACCAGATCTACGAAGATGTTGTGTTACAATAGGTCCAGCCGATTGCTCATCACTATGAGTTGTCGGTTGTTGTGCTTCACCAGGTATCTCATCAATGTCTATTTGAGTCTCTCGAGCCTCCTCAAGCTCGACGACACTCCCACAGTTTTCTTGCAAGAGAAACTCTTTCTCTAGAAACACAGCATGCCTTGAAATAAACACCTTTTGTTCCACAGGATGATAGAATTGGTAACCCTTTGTTTCCTTAGGTTATCCAATAAATAGACATTTATCAGACTTAGCATCCAATTTGTCTGATGCAATCCGCTTCACATAAGCAGGACAACCCCATATCTTCAAGTAAGATACATGAGGTTTCTTACTATTCCATATCTCATATGGAGTAGTAGAGACTACCTTGGTTGGCATTCTGTTTAACAAGTAAATAGCTGTCTGAAGTGCATAGCCCCAAAAGGACTTGGGAAGATTCACATGATTCATCATTGACCTGACCATGTCCAACAAGGTCCGGTTACGCCTCTCAGATACACCATTATGCTGTGGTGTATATGGCGGAGTCCATTGAGACAATATGCCATTGTCTCTTAGATAATCAAGAAACTGTTGACTTAAGTATTCACCACCTCTATCTGATCGAAGTATTTTAATACTCTTGTCATGTTATTTCTCTACTTCATTTCTGAATTCTTTGAACCTTTCAAAGGCTTCAGACTTGTGTTTCATCAAAAACACATACCCAAACCGTGAGTGATCATCGGTGAAGGTAATGAAGTAGCTATAGCCGCCTAAAGCTTGAGTTGACATAGGTCCACATACATCAGTATGTATTAGACCTAGTAACTCTTCCACTCGTTCACCTTTTCCAGTAAAAGGTAACTTAGTCATCTTGCCTTTTAAGCATGATTCGCATGTATCGTATGAATCCAATTCAAACGATTCCAGAATTCCACATCTGTGTAATTCGGACATGCGTTTCTTGCTTATATGGCCAAGACAACAATGCCACATATAGGAGTCTAATTGATTACCCTTTCGAGCACGCGTGTTGCTCGCTTCGATATTGAAAATGTCACTGGATACGTCCAACGTATAAATGCCATTACTCAAAGTTCCAGTTCCATAAAGTACACCATTCAAAGTTATATAACAACAATTGTTACTAAACGCCAAACGAAAACCATTTCTATTTAAACAGGAAATAGAAACAATGTTCTTTATTAGAGAAGGAACATAATAGCAATTGTCCAGTTCCAAGACTAGTTCACTAGGGATCTTCAGCAAATAAGTTTCGATGGCGACCGCAACAACCTTTGCTCCATTGCCAACTCGTAAATTTGACTCCCCTCTGACGAGTCTTCTTCTATTCCTTAGCCCCTATATGTCATTACATATATGTGAGCCACACCCAGTATCCAATACCCAAGTGTCTAAGGAAATAGAATGACAATCAATAACGAAGATACCTGAAGAGGATGGAGCATCGGATGCCTTCTTCTTCTTC
Source organism: Wurfbainia villosa (assembly GCA_025175895.1). Lineage (NCBI taxonomy): Eukaryota > Viridiplantae > Streptophyta > Magnoliopsida > Zingiberales > Zingiberaceae > Wurfbainia > Wurfbainia villosa. Next base: position 24,471,207 of record CM046000.1, on the reverse strand, counting down.
ATGGACTCAAGATAAATCTTGTAGTTTCTTCGCCAGTGGCCTTCCTTGCCACAATGATGGCAAGTGTCCTTTTGTGCTGGTTCTGCCTTCTTATTCTTCCCTTTCTTCTGTTCTTTTGCCTTCCTCTTAGAACCTTTCTTTGAGGAATCAACTAACAGAACTGCCTTCTCCTCATGCTTCACAGAAGGTTCCATAGTCTTCAGCATATTGAGGAGCTCAGGAATAGTAGATTCCAATTTGTTCATCCGATAGTTCATCACGAATTGTGAGAAACTCTTGGGCAAACAATGCAGAATTAAGTCAATACTTAATTCGTGATCCATCACAAACCCGAGGGTAGCTAGCAGCTCGATGTACCCGTTCATCTTTAGCACAAATTGCACTACAGACGAACCTTCTTGCATCTTCGTGGTGAAGAGGAGCCTGGAGACTTCGAACCTTTCGGATCTCGCTTGCTCATCAAACAACTCATGAAGATGGAAGACCATAGTATTAGCATCATATGCTCATGCTGCTTTTGTAGCTCAGGTACCATCGCCGCTAGCATGATGCAACTCGCCAGCTCAGAATCTGCCACATGCTTCTGATAGACCAACATTTGGTATGGAGTTGCATCATCCTTAAGACGGTTGGGAAGAGACTCTTCAAGGACATATGCTAGCTTTTCCGCCTTGAGAACAATTCTCAGGTGTCTAAGCCAGTCCAGAAAGTTAGGCCCAATCAGTTTATTTGAATCCAAAATAGTGCACAAATTCAAAGACGTCATGATCAATCGATTGACCTAGAAATACAAAACGAGCATATATGAGAAAATGATTTTAAAATGCATCAATATACATTTATAAATCCCATTCATTTTTCGAATTTCAAAACCCCAAAATCACTTCGGGAGATTGTAGGTCCATCTCCGAATGGGCTGATATCCATCATAGATATGAACAACCTTGGAGAGAGTCCAACAAGTCATTCATAACTACGACGGTAGGTATCAACTATACCGATTGCATATCACGTATATGAAACTATCACAATGTGCTATCAACTTATTGAATGTTCACACATACATCGGGTTGTTAACACATTAACAAGTATGCATCATATGCATAGCACCCAACTTCACCTCCCTTTACATCGACCTTGGAGAGAGTCCAACAAGCCGATGCTCCAGGTTAAAGCCAACCCATTAATCGAGAAATAGTTTTAATATGGTTAGAGCGCATTCAACCAATTAGCCCGTCTTGGAGAGAGTCCAACAACCAAAGCTAACGATTGACCTCTGACTCTTACCATATTAGTATTAAACTATTTCATGGTTTGAACATGTTCGGGTTCGAGTCGGGCTTGGAGAGAGTCCAACAACCCAAACAAGAAACGGAACTCTGGTTCTAACCATATTAATGGAAGGTGTAGGCTTTAATATTGAGTAAGGGTTTTTATGTCTCATCCTCTTTGCATGCAAATAACTATTATCTACATGGCATGACATACATGGCATACATCTACATGTCACGACACGCATGGCATAATGATATGCATCTAATGCAATTACATGGCATATAATTATGTCATGTATATAATTTCCTTATATGTCATAACTATTTATGGAAATAAAATATGTTTAAGATTTGATTCTCCAAATCAAATCATGATTAAATTAGAAAACAAATTTCCAAATCTAATCACATATTTTATTTGTGGAAATAGTTGATTAAGGAAAGTCAATTTAGGAAACCAATTTCCTAAATCATCAAAACTACTTATAAAAATAAAATATTTTAAGATTTGATTTCCCAAATCAAATCATGATTAAATTAGAAAACAAATTTCCAAAATCAAATCAAATATTTTATTTATGGAAAATATCAATTTCCATAAATACTTCCAACTTTCCAAAAGTGGAAGATTTCCATAAATACTTCTAGACTTTCCAAAATTAAAAAAAATTCCATAAATACTTCTAACTTTCCAAAAGTAGAAAATTTCCAGAAATATCATTATGACTATCACAAAACCATTTTACAATTATGTCGAAACACAACCTGGGCTCTGATACCACTGTTGGGTTTCCGGTATCGCGACGAGTGTGTGTTCGAACATGTTTCGTAAACATGTGCACAGCAGAAGAAATAAAAATAATAAATCTATATTTATTACAACACACACATCACACACATGCATAGTACAACATGTGTAGACATAACCGTAAATTTAAATTTGCAATAAAAGGAAATTTAACTACGTATACCTTTCGTATCACGTGTAGCGGGAACAGCATCAACCGGAATGATCCTCGCTAGAATCGTCTCTATCCGTATCCACGCCGAGTATCTTCGGGATGACTTCACTAAGTCACGAGCCTCGTCTTCGTACGGGTTACTAGCCTCGTGTTGAAGACGATGTGATCGAGAGAGGATCACGATCCGAATCAAAATTCGGATCCAAAAATGAGTCCTCAAAACTCGCTTCTCCAGAGAGGTATTCGTCAACCGTTTGACGAATCCTTCGTCCTCCACCTATGAGGATTACCGGAGATCGAATCCCCGGCAAGGATACCGCTGTCGGAGCTCCAAACGTCGTCCAAATGACGCTCCGATGAGAGGGAAACAAGCTGTCCAGAAAACTGGACAGCTTTGGTGGAGGAATAGGGCCGGCCAAAAGGAAAGGTGGAAGCTCACTTTATTACCGAACCCAAGGGAGATCACCATAGCACCAACCGGCAGCAGCTCGACGCCGGCAAGAGGGAAGGTCAGCACCTTCTGGACGCCGGTTGGAGCTTGATGGTGGGCGGCGGCAAGTGGAGGTGTTGGCGCCGAAATCACCAAGGGGAGGTGGGCGGCAACTCTTAGGTTAGGGTTTTGGATTAGGGCTTAACAAACCCTTAAGCCCTCTTTTATAGAGAACTAATTCTCTTAATGGTTATTGGATCATAACCATAAGGCTCGTTAACCCGCTCCATTAATATAAGTTAAAATAAACCAAACCATGATGGTTTATTTTAAGTTAAAACGAACCGAACCAACTTTGGTTCATTCGTTTAAAATAAACCAAACCCTTTGGTTTATTTTCTTCCATTGGATTAGAACCAAACCATTTTGATTCGTCCATTATGTCTTCATAAGACACGGCCCATCCACGCTTCCATTGCGACTGAAACAATTTCATGCTCGCTTCTTGTTAGGTCCAACCAAACTTAGTTTCTCTCGGTCTGAGAATCTCATTCTCAAGCTCATTTTAAATCCTTCGGATTACGCTCGTTGTGCGTGTGACCAAATAGGTTCTCGGTTTATGTTGGCCATCTATAATTAACCATTAATTATAGAATGATCATGAGTGGCACCTAGTAGTACATTATGATCCCCAATTAATCGAAAAGATCAACGGTTGATCCAGAACTATTTCTGAAACCCTTCAGCAGCTCGAATGAATCGTGCCCCATTCCCTTCACTCATCTTATACCCACTTGGTTCAGGACATGGTCTATAGTGTCAGTCCCCACTAGGCTGACTACGTCACACCTAGCCCAAGTATTATTTTCTCGTCCTACGGATTCTAGTTACTGCACATGTATCGAAGAGTACCTTACTCTAAACATGTAATGCTTTGGCCAAAGACTTTAGTAACAATCCGACGAGAGGCCATGGGTATACATCTCCTCGCAAGGAGTGGTGAATCCTTTATAGGCTATTCAAACACCTTCGATCACTTCGACTTATACTCAATCATCCCGGGTCCACATCTCCACAGAGATGCTTGCTTAAGATGTCAAAGCATAAGTCTTTATGATCAAGATGACTTGAATACCGCAAGTCAAAGGAACATCGCACTTAAGCTACAGTAAGAACTTCATTGACATATCTATATATGCAAAGAACCATATGAAGTCTTACGGCTGGTCACTCCAATGAACTAGTTACCATAACTAGCATCCACGATTAACTCCGGACATCACAATGTCTCCAGCCAGTGAGAATCAGCTGCTTGGATACACCAAGGAGTATACCTCGTGTTAGTCTCAAAAGAATTGATAGTGTCCAAATCCATCAATTCATCGACTAGGGATAATTCTAATACATCACAATTGCACATGTAGAGATACTCACTAGTTGTGATCCAATCACAAATTCTCTCATGCTGTGAATCGTATCGTGGATATTCAGTAAATGAGTTTAAGATCCAATCAAATACATGAAGACATGTATACTCAAATAGCGAATCTTCATTTATCATATAAATAGTTCATACATAAGGCGATTGCCTTAGGACATCTCTCATATATTACTAACACTCTCTCGGGGCCATACGATAAGGAGCTTTCGATGTTGGCGACGTCCCAGGAATTAACTCGATTGTGAACTCCACTTGCCTTCTGGGAGGCAGACCCGGTAGATCCTCTGGAAAGACATCCAAATATTCTCGGACAATAGGAATGTCAGCGATCTGAGAGTCACCACTATCTTCTACATTGATCATAGATAATAGAAAACCCTGTCAACCCTATAATAAAAGCTTCTGAGCCTAAATCACAGAAATGGTCGATATGTCATCGTCCCGGATGCCAATGAAATCCCATGAGGGTTGGTTTAGAGGTCGGAATGTGACCACCCTCGTTTGGCAAACAACTGTGGCATGATATGCTGACAACCAATCCATGCCATGGATAATGTTAAACTCAACCATGTCCAGTACCAATAAATCTACAGTAAGTATAATGTTACCAAAATCTAAGGGATAACCTCGGACCTCCTGGGTAACATCCAATGTATCACCAGACGGTAGGGAGACGGTTAATCGCTGTGATCTAATAGTAGGTAGTCTACCAATCTCTCTCATAAATGCACGAGAAATAAATGAATGTGAACTGCCAATATCAATTAGCACAATAGATGAAAATGCATAAAGTGAAACCATACCGCGGAAAATGGATTCGCTAGCTCACTGTGCATCATCTCTAGTAACCGCATGAATCCGCCCAGTCTCCGACGGAGGTGGAGGTGGTAGCCCTACCAAAGGTGGCCGTGGTTCGCCCGAGATACGGCTCGAGATGATGATACGATGGCTACGATTGCATTGTATCAGTAAGCATGCGGTCCCTCAACTTGGTGGGGCTGCAACCGAGCATCAATCGCTGGTCGAGGTTCATCAGCTGGTCGGGCCAGATCCGAGCATCGAGGTCCGTAAATAGAACTCGTGACATCGCATGGGCACCGGAGTACTCCCGCCCATGCATGTCATATGCGCGACTACCGTAGGGAAGTTCTCTCGCTAGTGTGAAGGTTTGATCAGATGCCCTCTCTCGAGTCCTGCATCTAAGAAATCGCCCTCCTCGATAGAAACCCCGGAAGCCACATGTTGAGCCTTCAACTAACAATCTCAGCTCAGGTGTCCAGGCAGTTTGCAATAATAGCAAACTGACTGTCCCAAGGTGCAGGCTGAGATGATATGCTCTCTCGATCCACAACGAGTACAGTATGTGTCACTAGTGGGCGGCTTTCAATTCTATTGAGAATACCGAGAGGGTCCAGCTGAAGATCGTCCTGACTTCTGAGGCCGGCTAGATGCCCCAGAGTGACTCTGACCTGACTGATTGTGACCACTCTACTGCTGTCCAGTAGTCTGTGGCTGTTGGGTCTGTCCTATGGTTCATTCTGTCTGTTTCTTCTTCCTATCAGAATTAGCTATCTATTGGGCCGACTCAATCAATAGAGCTCTATCCAATGCCCCTCGGTAGGAAGAACTGCCAAAGCCTACCATCTTGACCTGAAGATGGCCATTTAGTCCCTGAACAAATTGAATCATGCGGACATGTCCTCAGCGACTAACTCTGAATAAAATATGGCTAACTGATTAAATTTTGTATTATACTCCTTCACTGTGCGATTATTCTATCGAAGACTCAGAAAATCCTGACGGCGCATCATCTGATATGCCCATGGGAAGTACTGACTCTCAAATGCTTCCCTGAATCTCTTCCAAGTAATCTGCTGCTCGTCGATAATCGAACATTGCGTGTCCCACCAGACCTCGACCTCGCCTCATAAATCGAAGGCTGCCAACACTGCCTTCTCCCACTCGGAGCAAACCATATAAAGGAAAGTACGCTCCATAGTCTCGATCAAAGACTAAGCCATGCTCGGATCAGTCTCTCCGCAGAATAATGTGAATCGGCTTTTCATCGACTTTGCTAAACCGGGAATCCGAGCTTGTGCTGTAGCCATATCGGTAGGATGAGTAGAGGTCATCGCATAAGCTGGCGAAACTACTGTAGATGGTGTCGTTGCATACGCAGGCGGATCTTAGAGTGGTCGTGAGCACCAGCGATGGGCTGTCGGTCTGTGAGCGAGCCCTCTTGTGGAGTGTCTCCGGTATGTAGCGAGGTCTCTCGATGGTACATCGGATACCCCCGAAGTGGGTATCTCTGGAGGAGGAACCGCCGAGGACTAAGGATCCACGACACCTTCAGCACCATGTGGAATTTGACCCTGATCAACATGCTCACCCTCAGTAGATATTTTTGGCAACTCTGTCGCCAAAGATCTCAATGTCCTCTGGCGTGGCCGCCCCGCACCACGTCTCGGCGCAGGAGCACACCCACCTCGTCTCATATCTGTTAAATTATTACCAGATGTTACTACAAGAAAAAAACATATAAAATTAATCATCATACCTATTTTGCCGCCAGGAGAGGTCCCGTCGCTGCCAAATCCCCAAATTGACCTCGTCAATAATACCTCGAATTTCCAAAACATAAAAAAATCGTCAGAAATCCATACCAAATCCAAAATTTTCCAGATTGACTCGCAAAACCTACCAAATATGGCGAACTTCGAAAAATCCGAAAACCCCTAGGAACTCGAAAACCTAGGCGCTCTGATACTAAATAAATTGTCACGCCCCGAGGGAGTCCCCACCGGACAAAAATCTAGTAGCATCTCCCCTGTACGGGTGATAATATGAAACTTACATACAAGGCCTACAAGGCCCACTATACCGCAGTCAACACGACCGGAACAAACACTACACATACAGATCATAAATAAGCCTCAGGCCAGCAATCAAAGTAAATAACAAAAGTCTATTACATCTAGACTTACCCCTTCTGCCATCTGGGCAGGAATACACAACCAAATCCAATCCAATAAAAATCCAAATAGAGGTCCATAAGGACATACCAAATATCACCAAAACATCCACATGTACATAAATCAAACACCAATCCTAAACATATCTTCTAGTCAATACCAAAACCATAAATCAAATAACCAGTAAAATCATCATGATGAGGGGATTTGGCAGCTGGACTCTCCTGACAGTTTCATCCTGAAATAGATATAAAGCCATGGGGTAAGTTCAATGAACTCAGCGGATAATAATCGATATGCATAGTAAGATATAACTAACAATAATAATCATGCTCGTACAGTCTCATATATAGGATATGCAAGAAAGAAATGCGAAAAGACTATACTTACCTGAATCTCCTCTCATGATATAGGAGCATGTGCCATACTAGCAGAAATAAAGTCATTAAACCAAATACAAATATGTATCCTGTATGCATGTCAATCATATGCAACATCCAAGGCAGCAATCAAAATATAGCAAACACAATACAAATGTCATCCATGAAATATGCATGCGATGCAAATGACATGGTCACCCCTGACGCCAGTCAGCCGCCTCACATCCGATGGTGAAGCCAAGTGGGTAGGGCTATGACAACTGTGCACTCTACCATCACTGCTCCTAAGTGATCGAGTGGACAGGATACTGTCGAAGTACACCTATCCTCCTGTCCCAAACAGAGTGGGGGAGCAAAGCTCTCATCTCCCGGTGTCGTAGACCAGAGGAGGAATCCCTGCCCGCTACCACACTGGCTCATCGCTACCCATGAGCGGACCAACGGAGCCTGACAGAGCTACTGCACACACCCTCCTGATGCACCACTAACCCATGAGTGGCAGCGTGTGCAGACCATGTAATTGGATGCGGGCTCGACTACAAAGGAACCCCGTCCAGCCAGTATGCAATCATGCAAGATGGTGCATGACACTAAAGCATGTAATACCAACTAAAAATATGTCTCCGAATAAAATGCACAACAAATAGGTACATATCAATGACCTAAGTAAACCAGGGAAGGTATAACTAAAAGTTGATCAAATGCATGTATCAAGTAGGCACAATAACATACAAGGCAATTAAACATGAAAATCATTGCAAGTTATAACCCCTAAGCATATCAATATGACATTATCTAAAAGATAAGTCAAAATACCCGCCTGATAAATTCTCGAAAAATGAAATCGTCGCCCGTGGACCTATCTCGTAACTGAAACCTGCATACAACATAACTATTGTTAAGCACAAAAATGCAATCCATCGTCAAATGGAATCTAAAGCTGATTTCGTACATAAACCAATTAACCCAAATTAACTTCCAATTTCACTAATTTATCTAACCCTTTCACAACCCTCACAACTCCCAATTACACCAATTTAGGGATCTAACCACCCTAGTTGAAATCTCATCACAACCCAACTCCATTCACTGCCCTTGAACAACCACTCCTTCCCAGCCGACTCAACCATTGTTCACAGCCGACCACATCCACCCACAGCCACCATCAACCAAACCAAAACCAAACAACATACCCACAGAAGATAGCTCGAGATATACCTACGATTGGAACCTCCCAACAGCTCAATTCACCGGCAAACTTCCTTGCTACCCTAATCACTACCCAAACACAACAGGACGCGTTCACAGGAGGATCCCTTCTGAAATCGAGGGAAAACAAAGAACGGACAGCGCTTTACCTTACTCCGATAGAAAAATCACGGCTTTCGACAGAATATGGTGCCGATGTCGTCGACCCAAGCCCCCCAGCCGTGAGCACCCTTGCTGCTTTAGCTCGCCTGTGAGCACCAACGAGGGGACGTCACTCACCGTCAGCTCGAGTTCGAGCGACGATGACGGTGGCAGAGGATGACGGTGCATGCGACTGTGGATGGCGAGCGCGCGACGTGTTGGGTGGCGGTGCTCGTAGGAATAGGAGAAGTGTGACGCGCGGCGGTCAGAGGCGAGGAGGGCGGCGTCGTGGGGTTGGGCACGGGAAAAAGGGGCGCTGCGACGGAGTCTTGCTGCGGCATAGGGGAAAGAAAGAAAAAGGTCGCACGGAGGAGTTGTCGCGAGAGAGAAACCGTGTCATGCCCGGGGGAGTCCCCGCCTGACGAAAATCCGACAGCATCTCCCCTGTATGGGTGACATTACCAATCTTGCATACAAGGCCTACACGGCCACTATACATCGGTCAACATGATCGGAACATACCACAACACAATATACATAATATGCGGCCTCAGGCCATCAACCAAAATAAATAAAAGATCTAAAACATCGAGACCTACCCCTTCTTCCATCTAAGCAGGAACATACAACCAAACCAAATCGAATAGTCCATAAGGGCACATCAAATATCTCCAAACTTCCACAAGTACATAACCAAAAAATTAGGACCCAAACATATCTTCTATACAAAATCCAAAACCATAACTCAAATAACTAATAAACTATCATGATGAGGGGGGGGGTGGGTATGGCAACTGGACTCTCCTGACAGCTTCATCCTGAAATAAATATAGATCAACTGGGTAAGTTCAAAGAACTCAGCGGATATAGTCGATATGCAAAGTAAGATATAGCCAACACTAATAATCATGCCAGTACAGTCTCATATATATATAGTATGCAAGAAAGAAATATAAAAGGATTGTACTTACCTGAATCTCCTACCCTGATATAGGAGCATGTGCCATACTAGAAGAAATAAAGTCATCACCATATACAAATATGTATCCTGTATGTATGATAATCATATGCAACATCCAAGGCAGCAATAAAAATACAGTAAACACAATACAAATGCTATCCATGCAAAATGCATGTCGTGCAAATGACATGGTCACCCCTGACGCCAGTCAGCCGCCTCACACGTGATGGTGAAGCCGAGTGGGTAGGGCTATGACAACTGTGCACTCTTCCATCACTGCTCTTGAGTGACCGAGTGGACAAGATGTTGTCGGAGTACACCTATCCTCCTGCCACAAACAGAGTGGGGGAGCTAAGCTCTCATCTCCCGGTGTCATAGACCAGAGGAGGGATCCCTGCCCGCTACCACGTTGCCTCATCGCTACCCATGAGCGGACCAGCGGAGCCTGACAGAGCAACTGCACACACCCTCCTGATGTACCACTAACCCATGAGTGGCAGCATGTGTAGGCCATGTAACTGGCTGCGGGCTCAACTATAAAGGAACCCCATCCAGCCAGCATGCAATCATGCAAGATGGTGCATGATACTAAAGCATGTAAATCCAACTAAAATGCATAACCGAATAATATGCACAACCAATAAGTACATATCCATGATCCGAGTAAAACAAGGAAGACATAATCATAACCGATCAAATGCATGTATCAAGTAGGCACAAAAACATACTAGGCATATAAACATGAAAATTATTGCAAGCTATCCTAACTAGCATATCAACATGACTATATCAAAAAGATAAGTCAAAATGCCTGCCTGCTATGAAACTCATGATAAATGCAAATCTTCACGCCTGTGGATTTGTCTTGTGACCGAAACCTACATAAAATAGACATTTTGAATAAGTGCAAGCATACAACAAACGATCGAATCGAATCCTACATCGACTTCATATCCGATCAATTTGATTGATTTAGTTATCCTATTAATCTAATCAATCCTCCATATCAATCCCTATCGACCATTCACAGAACACGCAACCCCTTCAAGCATACCTCAATGAAACATCCCCTTCACCAAAATGACCACATTGTCATATACAAAACCTGATAAAAACACATAGCTCAACCCAAATCTTACCTCAAATTCGAGCCAACCCTTCGATCCCACAAATTAGCACCCACAGTCCATTTATAGCCATTAACAGCCCATTATTACACCGATTTAGGGTTCTAACCCACCCTAAATGAAACACTCACTTCATTAGTCCTTCCTCACTCACACACAGTCGAGCAAAACACCTAAACAGAGCAGCTCAACCACATTCGACAGCCATCCAAAATCTCACAGCAGCCATCCCACTCCACAAAACACGCACAGTCAATCAAGATAACCAACAACAATGCAGAAAACAAAGTAGATCAACTTACCAGCCATAGCAATTTCCACAAACAATTTTCCCTAAATCTCCTTTTCGTCGGAAGGCAAGAACTCTGCTGCCTCTTCCAACCTAGCAAGATTTGTTGCAGCAGCATCGCTTCCCTCGCTCGAGCAAGGAGGCGAAAGAGAGGTTTCCCATCGAGGCACACAGCGGTGTGTGCGCGGCGGCGGTGTGAGGCCGAGTCGAAGCAGAGGAAATCCAGCTTGGGCTTCAAGGTCTTCTCGACGTCCATCAAGAGGTCACGAGGACAATGGTCGACGATGCTGGTCGGAGATTTTGGGTGCACGACAGTGGCAGCGCACGAGGAAAAGAAGGCGGCGGATCGAGAACCAGAGGGCAGGGCGATAGCAGTCCGAGCTCGCTGCGGAGGAAGGAAAAGAGAGGTGACGCCGCTGTCACCCGCGACGATGAGGACTGGCACCAGGAAATGCGGCGACAACGAGTTGGGCGTGGCTGGCGTTGCTTGTGCGCACCGTCGACGAGGGGCAGGCGAGGTGTTGTGGCTGTGGACGCAAGGAAAGAGAAGTGCGGCGGCGACAATGCTCGCGATCGAGGGAGAAGACACGAGAAGGAAACCACAAGGAAGAGGGCGTCGGGCGTGGAGGGGAAAGGAAAATTGGGAAAATAGAAAAACCTAGGTTTTCTATTTAAAACCTTAGGTCAGATAATCCAAACAGGCCTTTTAAAAGCCTGTTTTCTTATCCCCGTAACTACCATGTATAAGCCCCGTTTAAATCCAGAAAAATTCCTAAAATTCTCCAAAAATCCCAAAAAAATTCCTAGAAGTATTTTCCTAAATTTTTGGCCATTAAATTTAGTATTTTAAATTTCAGTATTTAACAAACCATAAGGGAACGGTGTGGTCGCGAGAGGAAGAGAGCGTCGGGATGCGGCAGGGAAAGAAAAGGAGAAATCTAGGTTTTCTATTTAGGTTAATACCATCTATTAACCCCCTTAAATAGATTCTACCAAAGCCTATTTATTTTATCCCCGTAAAAATCTCTTACAAGCTCCATTTAAATCCAAAAAAATTCTGGAAAAATTCTTAAAATTCCCTAAAAATCTTGAAAAATTTTCAGAATTATTTTTCTTAATTCTCTGGCCATTTAATTTAATATTTTAAATTTTCCGTATTTAACACTTGATCTTCCCCTTAAAGTAACATTGTTATATTTATACTTAATTTATTTTCAAAATAAAATTTTAAATGTTTAACTCCCCTAGAATTATAATATATCTTAACTCTCCCTTAATTATATTGATTCTCTTAGAATTAAAGTTGAGTTGATTAAAATAGATTATGTTTAGTTGATTAAATTTGTTAAATTGAAAAGTTGTTTAAGTTGTTTATTTAAGTTTAATTGAGTTGTTGTTAAGTTTAATTAAGTTATTTTTAAGTTTAATTAAGTTGTTATTAAGTTTAATTAAGTTGTTGTTTAAGTTTAATTGAGTTGGTGTTAAGTTTAATTAAGTTGTTGTTAAGTTTAATTAAGTTGTTATTAAGTTTAATTAAGTTGTTGTTTAAGTTTAATTGAGTTGTTTTTTAAGTTTAATTGAGTTGGTGTTAAGTTTAATTGAGTTGGTGTTAAGTTTAATTAAGTTGTTGTTAAGTTTAATTAAGTTGTTATTAAGTTTAATTGAGTTGTTATTAAGTTTAATTAAGTTATTGTTTAAGTTTAATTGAGTTGTTGTTTAAGTTTGATTGAGTTGTTGTTAATTTTAATTGAGTTGTTGTTAAGTTTAATTAAGTTGTGGTTAATTATATTAAACTAATTAAGATTAATTAAGTTCTAAATCATCTCACCCAAGCTAAGTTTTCAATGCATGTTAATCCTATGAGTTTTGTGAGATGATAATTTCTTTTTATCTTAATTAATTCAAGCTTAAGCAATTTTAAAGTTTTTAAACTTGTGTTAGATTCAAGCTTGGTTTGAGCTAGTCAAGTAGGTTTTTCCAGCACTGACTTCCAGGTCGTGGTGAGGCACATAGCCTTCTTGGTTATCGGAGCAACGACCACTTCCTAGACAAAGTCAATGAAGGAATCAAGTATTTGATTCACTTTAGACTAAGCCTTGGTCTAACTAGTTAAAGACTTAGTAAGTTAGCTTCGGACAGTTCCACTCGACTTAGTGCACCAGGTCGTGGCGAGGCACATGACCTTCTTGGATATCGGAGCAACGACCACTTCCTAGACATGCACTTCGAAGAGCTTCCCTAACTTACTATCAGTTCACTTCGTCTTAGTACTAGGTTGTTCAAGTTTAAACTACTTTGTTTCCTATCTAGTCCGCTCTAAATTAAGCAACTAAAGTAAACTAAAGCATGCAAGAGTTTTATCTAATTAAGGAAACAATCAATGAGTTAGCTCCCCTTGCATAGTATCTCTGTTGGGTCTTATTCACTAAGTAAACTTGTCCTTTGGGAATCGAAAATTGGTTCGGTCCAACTTGATTGACTAAGCTAGTCTTAGGAACCCAAGTTTGGACTCGACCCTTAGCATTTCTATTAAACAAGGACATGTATGATCTATTTGTGTCCTTAGCCTTATATCCGAGTCCGGACTTATTGTACATGGCTTGTTGAGACCCAAGCATCATGTTGAGATACTTGGAGCCCGAAGTGAACCTTTCCAACGATTCGGTTAGATCTTCTACTTTCCTTTTTAGTACTGAGTTTTCTTCCTCAACCTTTGCAACTTGAGTCGAGTCTCTATTCTTAATTTGGCAAGTCGAAGTCTTCGAGTTGACTTGCTCCTTAAGTACTTAGACTTTTCTCAAGAAGCGAGTCGACTCGATTCTCAGACTTGGCTAGTTTCCTACCTAAGCATGCAATAATATTGTGTTGGACCGTCAGTGGCTGGCTAGAGGAGGGTGAATAGCCTTTCTTCCGTGTACGGTGGAGATCGTTCGTTGATTGCCTACGAATATGATTAGCGTAGCGGAATAATAAAAGACAATACAAGAGGTAATGCTAACAAACTGATATAACGTGGTTCACAACCCTTGCCGCTAGTCCACGATCCGATTCGTCCAAGGTGAATCACGCCTATAACAAATTCACTATTCTCTCCTTTGCACCAAGCTAGGTGGAGGTAACATTTTCTTACAAGAATTCTCTCCTCTTACAATAAGATGAAATTAAACACAAGGAAGAGGAGGAAAATTGTTTTGGGCACTTGAGAGATGTTTAGCAATGAACCATTAACCATCCCAAGGCCCCTTCTTATAGGGAAGAGCCCATTCTTCCCGTTGGGCACCTAGCAGTCGACTGATGTCTCGATCAGTCAACTTCTGCCATAGTCGTTGCCCTCTAACGGCTTCTTCCACATTGGATTTTAACCAACAGCTCTCACATCAGTCGACTAATCATCCCATCAGTCGACTGATGGAGCCAACAGTCTAGTGGTCGACACGATCACTCGACTGCTGAAGCTTCTGTGCCCGAAATCCTCGACATCAGTCGACTTCTCCCCTTGGTAGTCAACTGATGGAGATATCAGTCGACTACCACAAGCTGGCAGTCGACTAATCAGCCAGAACTTCGACTCGAACACCAGTCGAGTCTCTAGTTGACTTGGATCAGTCGACTGGTACCTATAGCAGTCGACTAGTGTCGGGAAACACCCATCCGACACTTAGTCGTTTGGCCAAGTTTCACCTATGAGCTACCCTATCCTGGGTAACAATCGCTTACTCTCATTCCCTTGGAGTCCCTCGCCTTGAAGTTCTCTTCGTCCGGCCATGTCCCTCGGGTGTGCCAAGCGCACGACTTTGCAGCGCCATCCTTCGTGTCTCGCCCTGAAGTCTACTTCCTTCGGCTTCACTCCAATGCTCCTCGTCCAGCGGTCCCTCGGATGCACCAAGCGCACAGTTTTCGCAATGCATCTTTCACCGACTCAAGGACCGAGTCATGAGAGGTGAATCTTGCCAATGCTATCATCCATGTGCGAATTACTAAGTCCTTCATGACTTCAATGTACATATCAAATCCATAAAAAACCTAACTTAAATGCTTTGCCACACACATCAAAACCACATCACATGGGTTGATTGCCTTAACAATCTCTCCCTTTTTGATGTGTGACAATCCATTTAAGTTAGGTAAAAACATTAATGTAAGTGATTTGAGGCCGCTAGAGAGGGGTGAATAGCATCGTGCAATGGAAATCGTTGTATTTGTCTCTACAATTTCGTTAGCGCAGTGGAAATAGAAATAATAAAGCAATGAAACAAAACAAGCATAATTCACAACACGAGATATAACGTGGTTCGGAACCGAACGGTTCCTACTCCACAGATCGAGCTCTAAAGAGCTCTAGTGATGCACACACACTCACTAATCACAAATACTCCTTCTCGACACAAGTCAGAGGTGGAGAAACCTCTTACAATTGTTTATAACAATAAACAAATAGATACAAGCAAATATGATAATGAAATACAAATGCAAGTAAAGGAAAAACACTTTACAAGAGCTTTTAATTGCTTGATCTTTGATTGCCTTGAACTAACTTTGAAGGACTGGAAAGCACCAACTTTTCCCTTCGATTTCGCCTAAGAAAATCGCTGGAAAAACCCTCCATCCAAGCTGCCTTTATATCCTGCGTCGGGCTGGATTTCCGCCTGGCAGTCGACTGCCATAAGTCACCAGTCGACTGCCAACACTGTAGCTGTGAGACAACAGGTCAATCCATGTTAGACAAGTTCCAATGGATCTCTTGGCGATCATTGCCGGCGCCCATAATCGGCGCCCGGATGAGGCTCACGGGCATTACGTACTCGCAACTCAAGCTGGCGATCATGTCATCCATGGCGATTGACTACCGGCGATCGACTACCATCCATGGCGTTGACTACGGCGATCAAGCTCGATGAGCAGTCGATTGCCAAGGCAATTTCAGCTCAAAGTGGCAGTCGAGCTCTAGTCGACTTTCGGCAGTCGAACCGGCCATAATGTCAGTCGACTGTCAACCTCAAAGATGAGGTTTTAACCCAAGTATGGTGCTCCCATACTTGCTAGACCACCCTTAGCCTAGACCTAAGTCTTCTAGCCACCTCCATTAGCCTCACACCTCTTGGATCCCTCCAAGTCATCCATGACTTGTTCATCCATCGAGCTAGCCTTTAGGTGCTTCCATCGGCTATGTCATGCTAACGGTGTCTACACCGCCAAGGCACATTGGACTTACGCCGCCAAGACTCCGCTTGGACTTTATCCCGCCAACCATTAGACTTATGCTGCCAAGATTCCACCCTTGGACTTTACGCTGCCAATATCAAACCTTTTGGACTTCTCAAATGCCAAGACTCAAGCTTGGACTTTCCCTTGCCAACCCATGTTGGACTTTCCATGCAAAGACCCATGCTTGGACTTCCCTTGTGCCAAGTACTCAAGACTTGGACTTTCCCAAATGCCAAGTGTCCCACTTGGACTTTCCATGCTAAGTACCCATGACTTGGACTTTACCTTGCCAAGACTCATGCTTGGACTTTCCCAAATGCCAAGTGTCCCACTTGGACTTTTCATGCCAAGTACTCATGACTTGGACTTTACCATGACAATTACATTGTCATATGTTTTTGTCTAACATCAAAACATCTCTCGAGCTAAGCTCAAGTCCTGGTCAATTATGACCTGGGTCGATTGCACCAACAATCTCTCCCTTTTTGATGTTTGACAAAAACCAAACAAAACAAACCATTTGAGTTAGACCATCTAACTCAAAAACTCCTTACCAATTATCCCAAATTGGTAATTTAACCTTCTCCAAAATATTCTTCCCCAAATATTCTCTCCCTTTTTGACTAACATCAAAAAGGTTATCTCTCCAAGGAGGTCAATGTCTCATGTCCCAATGAGATCTTACAATCTCCCCCTTGATCCAAAAATACCTAGGATGCCTACCATCTTCCTAGTGATAAGTCCCATATCACTCAAGAGAGGCAATCCTATTCACTCTCCCAATTTCCAAATTGGGTATCAAAAACCCATCATTTTTCCCAATTGATGATACTCTCCCAATAACTTCTCCCCCTTCAAGAACACATCCATCATCCCAAGATGGATAACTCCCCCTAAAGGCTTGCTCTCCATTGACCATTGCACCAACAATGTCCTTGGGAAGTCCCTAAGCCAATAGAAACTCTAAACCATCAAAATTAAGGTTCTAAGTTCAAACATGAACTCTTCCACCCTTAAATTTGATACTTTGACCTAACACCTCTCCAAATCCATATCCAATGGATTTTCACCCTTTCTAATGCTTCCCAAAGCATATCCTAGGGTTAGGAGTGGTTAGGGAACCTTTACCATAGCTGAACATGAGCTAAACAACCCTTGTTAACCCAAAATCAGCCTAGCAGTCGACTCTTGATGACGCGATCGAGCGCCCTTACATCGATCATTTGCTAACAAGTGGCGGATCGTGATAATCAAATTCAATTTCAACTATCAGAATCGAATTTTGAAAAAGCATAATTAATTCTACGTATTTTAAAAAATCGTGAAAATTCATACGTATATTACTTATAGTTAATAAAATGGGAGAAAAATGTTTGAAAAATATTTTACCCATAAAATATCGAAATTGATACAAAATTCAAAAGTGAAGAAAAACTTCAATGTTTTAGCTCACTTTGTATCAATCTCATCAATGATGATTGCTATCGAAAGATAGGCTTCACCAAGGTTTTCTAAAATGATTTTAAAATATTTTCAAAACCTTATTTTGGATCATATTCCTTGGGCTCTATGTACATGACTTGTACACAAGCTTTCCCAATGATCCACAAATGAAATTAGATGAGTTATAGTCCATCTAGATGCAAAAATTATGCACCTTGAACTCAACTCATTTCCTAGCATCTCACATGTATCTAGGGTATATAAACACACATACATGTCAATTGGATGTGAGATGTGGGTTTTGGTTCATTTAATCTAGGGTTTCATGCATTTTCTAAGGCAACCCTAGTTGATTCCCTTATGAATGGGACTCCAAGTCATGTCATCCTTAAATCAATTTTCAATCAAGTTAATGCATGAAATGATCATGACATAATGATAGCAAAATAAAAACATGGCCAATGATCATGATGCCATGGCATAATATGAAATCTAAAAACTCATGACATTAATCCTTAATCCTAAACATGATCATGACATATAAATGATACAAATAAATATGATGTCATGGCATGTTATATGGCAAATCAAAGCATGGAAAAATAAGATATCAAGGTATATAATACCTAAATTTTAATATTAGTTGCCATTTGATATGATTAAGTATATTTTGCCATATTACTACTAATCTCCCTAGTGTGCCAAAAACCCAAAATGACACACTAACCTCTAAACCTAAATTGTGCCAATTTGATCAATTTATCAAACTTCTCAAATAATATTGGCACATCCTAAAATCTTTTAGGATTAAAGCTCAAATGTATTTCTAAGGTAACCATAACCTTGAAAATAACCTAAAGTGCCACCTTTATCATGGTTGAGTTAACTACCCACCCAATCAAGGTTGACACACCCTAAACCCATTTAGCGTGAATCTATCACGCTCTTAGAAACCCAAAACCTATTTGAGCTCCTAGGGTTAATTAGGTATTCCTTAGGGATAACCTCCCTAGATACCTTCCTAATGACCCTCCTAGGCTTGTTAGCCTTGGTCATTGTGGTCTTACCTAGGTTGACTCTAGAGGTAACTCCCCTTGCAACCTTCTTAGTGGCCACTAGGCACACACCATGATCAACTCTAGGGATGACTTCCCTATTGACCGTGGTCTTTATAGACCTAGTTAGTGTTCCATAATCTAATGGAACACTATGATAAGCCACCTTAGGCTTAGGTTTGTGACCCAAACCTTGCTTGCCCTTGGTTGACTTTTATTCCTTAGGTCTTAGATGTTGACTTTGACTTTTGAACCTAGACTTTTGCTCATTTGACCCTTTAAATTGGTTTTGCATAATTTTAAGGGTCTTCTCAAGTTTTTCAAGCCTTGATCTCAAGGCTTGGTTCTCTAATTCTAATTGCCCAATCTTAGAATTTTGATTTAATCCTTGGGCATGGTTCTTCCTAGGCATATGCCTAGTCCATTTGGGGTTAAAACCTAGGTTCTCTTGTATTTTCCTAATAGATTCCCTAGGTATGACATTTTTAGGGACATTAGTCCCAAATTTTTCTTTCTTTGAAAAGTGGACACTTTTAGCACCTAAACACAAATATTTATCTCTAGCATGCTTTTCATGATGAATTGCAATAGAATTAAAATTCCTAACATGCTTTTGACTTTTAAATTTAGAAGGTGCATTATTAAAATGATATACCTTAGGGTTTGCCTTAGTGGCTCCCCCTACATGTGTTACTCCTTCTTGTCCCTTCTTCTTCCCCCTTGGGCATTGACTTCGGTAATGCCCTTTTGAGTTGCACTTGAAGCATATGACATGCTCCTTGCTCTTTTGACTTTGGGGACCAGCATCCTTGACTTTTGGTGTCGGAGGAGACTTCTTGATCCTTTTAGGACACTTACTCTTGTAGTGTCCTTCCTCCCTACACTCAAAATATATTATATGCATTTTATTATTAACACATATGTTTGAGTTACCTAGGGTGGTTGTGGTGGTCGGAGTGGATTCTTGAGCTTGCTCTTCCTCTCTACCCGATGTAGATGGTTCCTCCTCCTCAATCCTAGAAGTGGATACTTCTTCCACTTCTTCCACCTCTTCTTTCTCTGATCCGGAAGTTGACTCCTCACTTTCTTGTGAGGATGATGAAGCTTCCTCTTCGGTCTCCTCCTCTTCCAAGTCTTCTTGTACCGATTCGGGATTGTCGTAGAACTTGACGAACTTGTTCCACAACTCCTTGGCATTCCTATAGCTTCCTAATCTAGACAAAATGCCATTAGGTATCAAATTAACCAACATTTTTGTTACCTTAATGGTTGTCTTGAATTTTTGCCGTTGCTCCTCGGTCCATCGCTTCTTATTGAGGATTTCTCCGTTCTCTCCTCTCGGAGCATCAAAACCTATAATCTGTTGGTGATCGATTGGAAGCTAGAGGGGGGGGTGAATAGCTTGTTTTTCATCTCTACAAAAAGATTAACAGAAGCACAACAAAAATAATAATAACACAAATGAAAACAATGCTAACACGATTCTTTTACGTGGTTCGGAGATAGCGCTCATACTCCATGGTGATCCTTGAGGTGGATCAACCCTAATCAATATCACTATGAAGCCTTCCTTTACAACAATCCTCCTCTTCTTACAAAGGATGATCCTTTACAACAATCCTCCTCTTCTTACAAAGGATGAAGATAGAGCTTAGAGAGGAGGAGGGGATTTAAAATCACTAGAAATCTTGGAAATGTCGTGGAGGCTTGAGAGTATTATTAGAGAATAAGCATTAGCCCTCAAAACCCCCCACAAGTCCTCTTTTTATAGAAAGAGGGCTAATTTTCCCGTTGGAGCACCATCAGTCGACTGATGGACAGCATCAGTCGACTGCCGATGTGGTTAACGACTTTTGAATAGGTGGATTCGTGGGATTCAGAGTCGTTACCTCCAACGGCACTCTCATCAGTCGACTGATCCATCCATCCATCGGGATGGAGTGATCGATCAGTGATCACAGCAGGGCGCGATCGAGTGTGACTCCATTACGTGCTCGTATTTAACTTGATCACGGCCCGCGTTGGCGTGATGGCTGTAGCAACATCGATCATTGCCCTTTGCCCAAGCGATCGGTGATCGTCGGGTTTCATCGACTCGATCTATGCACGACGATGGCGATACATCGTATCGATCGTGATACTCAACAAGTATGAGTAATTCATACTTGATTTCACCCCCTAGACCTAGACTCAACCTTCTAGCTCTTCTTTAAGCCTTGCACCTCTAGGATCCCTCCGAGTCTGCGACTTGTTCATCCTTTGCGCTTTGCTTCCAAGAGCTTCCTTCGATTTTGTCATGTCTTGGGTTTCCCTTTTCCGAATCGTGCTTGGACTTTACGCCGCCAAGTCTACATGCTTGGACTTACGCTGCCAAGACTTGCCTTTGGACTTCCTTTGCCAAGGTCCGTTTGGACTTAATGCCGCTAAGACAACATGCTTGGTCTTATGCCGCCAAACCTTTACCTTGGACTTCTCTTGCCAAGATCATACTTGGACTTTGCCTTTATCAAGTATTCATACTTGGATTTCCCTGTCACTTGAACATTGTCACAATTAGATCACAAATTGTTGCCTAACTTAGATGATTATCCAAACATCAAAACATATAAATGCTTGGGGCATTGTTGCACCAACAATCTCCCCCTTTTTGATGTTTGACAATCATTTAAGTTAGGTCTTTTAAAGATATGCACATAATCATATTTCCAAATCACATAATCATATATCCAATTCTAACTTAAACATTTCTTCTCCCCCTTTGACATACATCAAAAAGAGAAGAAAGAAAAATCATATATTTCATCAAAGAATCGAATGTGTTATAATCTTGAACTAAGGTATATAATTGACATTTAGCTCCCTCTTAATCCAAGATATAGTTCATGATGAGCAAAAGACATGTGGAGAAAAAGCCTAACAAACAATTTGAAGATTAAATCCTAACTTTGCACCAACAATGTAAATTTGGGGATGAAAAAGATATAAGTTATGAAACTCCCCCTAAAACACCACATTAAACAGTCCTAAAATTTTTTTTATACTCAATATTATCATGCTATAGTTTTAGGACATCAAAGATACACTAAATATCAGAAAATGGAGCTATTTATCAGAAATCATAGTGTATCAGTCAACTGGTTTCTGACCCAGTCGACTGCTACGCCTGAAATCCAAATTTTAGCCTTTTCATCCCAACTTCAGAAATGCGTTAGAAATTCTAGAAATCTCGAAAAATCATGAAATTTTGTGTACACATTTCTGAAATCATACTTTATCAAGGAAAAATAATTTGAAAAATATATGTTTTCTAGATTTCAAGATTGATACAAACTTGGAAACTAACAAAAGTTCTAAAGTTTTTACAAACTTTGTATCACTTTTGTGTTCCACTTGAAAATTGTTTTTCAAAATATTATAAACATAGTTTAAAATATATTTTATTTGACATTTCCAATCATGTTCTTGGAGCTATATGCACATCAATTGTGTATAAGCCTTCCCAATGATTGGTCCAATGAAGGATTAATGTCTCTAGATGACACTTTGGTCCATAGTAATGCATCATAATAAGCATGATGAACCAAGTGCATCTTCCTAACATCTCACATGTTGTCTAAGTGGCTCAATACAAAAATCATGGTTTCTTAGGTATTTTGTGAGATGCTTAAAGGTATAAATCCTAGGATTTCTATAGGATTATGCAAACCTACACCTTTATTCAACCAAGCACATTCCAAGTTCTCTCCTAAGTGATGAAAATTCTACCTCGGGGAGAGCCTTGGTAAATATGTCGGCTAGGTTGGACTTGGATTCAATGTAATTAAGCTCAATGTCCCCCTTAGCCACGTGATCTCTAATGAAGTGATGTTTCACTTCAATATGCTTGGTCCTAGAGTGATGCACCGGATTTTTGGTTAAGTTTATGGTGCTCACATTGTCACAAAATACTTTCATGTTGGAGTAAGATAGCTCATAATCTTCTAAGGTATGTTTCATCCATAGTAGTTGAGCTACACAACCACCCATAGCCACATACTCGGCCTCGGTGGTGGATAGGGCAACACAAGGTTGCTTCCTACTACTCCAACAAACTAGGGAGGACCCAAGGAATTGGCATCCACCACTAGTACTCTTCCGATCCAATTTGCAACCGACATAATCGGAATCGGTGTACCCAACCAAATCAAAAGACCTAGTCTTAGGGTACCATAGTCCTACATTTAGTGTGCCTTTAATATATCTTAAGATTCTCTTAACGACAACTAAATGAGATTCTTTTGCACAAGATTGATACCTAGCACACATATCAACCACAAATAATATGTCGGGTCTACTAGCGGTTAAGTACAAAAGGCTACCAATCATGCTCCTATAGAGTGTAAGATCAATTTGTTTTCCTTCATTATCACTATCTATTTTAGTATTGGTTGCCATTGGAGTTGAAACTACCTTAGCATTTTCTAAACTAAATTTCTTAATCATTTCCTTAGCATATTTGGTTTGATAAATATAAATTCCTTCACTTGTTTGTTTAACTTGTAATCCTAGAAAGAAATTTAATTCCCCAACTAGACTCATTTCAAACTCTTTTTCCATATTTTTAATAAAGTCTCGAAGAAGTTCATCATTTGTTGACCCAAAGATAATGTCATTAACATATACTTGGGCTACAAAAATGTCCTTTGATGTTGACTTTATAAATAGAGTTTGATCTACACTACCCCTTTTAAAGTCCTTAGAAATTAAGAAAGATGATAATCTTTCATACTAAGCCCGGGGAGCTTGTTTCAAACCATACAAAGCTTTCCTAAGCTTGTATACATGGTTTGGATAGTCCATATTCTTAAACTCGGGAGGTTGTTCTACATATACCTCTTCCTTAATAAACCCATTTAGGAATGCCGATTTAACATCCATTTGATGGAGTTTGAAACCCATATAGAAGGCATACCCTAATAGTATCCTAATAGACTCTAATCTAGCAACCGAGGCATATGTTTCATCATAGTCAAGTCCTTCAACTTGATTAAAACCCCTTGCAACTAATCTTTCTTTATTTCTAGTAATATTCCCTTGGTCATCTAGTTTGTTCCTAAAGACCCACCTTGTAGTAATGATGGTGTTTTCATTAGGTCTAGGAACTAACTCCCATACTTGACTCCTTTCAAATTGAGCCAATTCATCTTGCATTGCTAAGATCCAATCCGGATCAAGTAATGCATCTTTGATTGTTTTGGGCTCAATTTGAGAAATTAGAGTTATATGACTAGTGGGATCCCAATGAAATGACCTAGTCCTAACACCTTGAGATAATTCACCCACAATTTGATCTAAGGGGTGATTTTGATGAACTCTTATGGTTCTAGGAGGTGTATTAATTTGAGTTTGATCATAATTAACCTCAATCCTATGCTCATCATCGGAATCACCTCTTACTCCCCCTTGACTCAAACCTCCCCCTTGATCATTACCCCCTAAGATTAAATCTTGAAATTGTTGGATAATTTCTTGATTAATATCATCATCAATAGCGGATTTCCTAGGGTATGTATTGGAAGTTTAATCAAATTGGACATTTGAAGATTCCTCAATCTTTTGAGTCCTTTTATTATAAACTCTATATCCTACACTAGTGGATGAGTATCCAACTAGGATTCCCTCATCCGCTTTGGACTCAAATTTACTTAGATTGTCTTTGGTATTTAAGATATAAACTTTACATCCAAAAACCTTGAAATAATGAATTGTTGGAATTGTACCATTCCACAATTCAAATGGAGTTTTTCCTAAAAACCTATGAATTAACACCCTATTTTGGATATAGCAAGCGGTATTAATCGCTTCCGCCCACAAGTAGCTAGGTAAAGAATATGCATTTAGCATAGTCCTAGTCGCTTCTTGTAGGGCACGATTTTTTCCTTTCCACAATCCCATTTTGTTGGGGTGTTCTAGGACAAGAAAACTCATGCTTGTACCCTTGTTCTAAGCAAAAGGTTGAAAAATTAAAATTCTCAAATTCTCCACCATGATCACTACGGATCTGGTTGATTTTGAGTTTTCTTTCATTTTCTACTCCCTTGCTAAATCCTATGATTATTCCTAGGGTTTCATCTTTATTTTTCAAGAAAAATACCCAAGTAAACCTAGAGAAATCATCTACTATTACTAAGCAATATCTACTACCAATCATAGAAGGGGTACTATGACAATCAAATAAGTCCATATGTAAAAGTTCTAAAGGTAAAGCGATACTAAGTAAATTTTTACCTTTGTGTGATGTTTTTGATTGTTTCCCTTCTTGGCATGCATCACACATTTTATCCTTGAGAAATTTGACTTTAGGCAACCCTTTGACTAACTTCATTTTTGCTATTTTAGCTATGTTCTTCATGTTTATGTGTCCTAGCCTCCTATGCCAAAGCCAACATTCTTCCTCTTTTGCAATAAGACACTTAGTAGAAGCATTAGTAGCATAGGATAAATCAACATAGTATATATTTGATTTCCTAAAACCTACTAGCATGCAATCATTTAAGGTTTTGTGTTTTATAAAATATTTTGAATAATCAAATTTAACATCAAAATTTGCATCACATAGTTGGCTTACACTAAGTAAATTAAATTTCATATTTTTAACTAATAATACTTTATGAATGGCAAGGTTGGGGGATACCTCAATTGTGCCCTTTCCTAAAATCTTAAATTTGCCGCTATTACCAAATGATACCTTTCCCTTGCTAGTGTGGTTGATAGTGGAGAATTTTCTTTCATCACCGGTCATGTGTTTTGAGCACCCACTATCAACGATCCACAAGCTTGGTTCTTCTACCTATATCACATGAAAAATACAATCCTTAGGTACCCAAATCTTAGGACCACTAGCATCAATTATAAATTTCTTAGGAACCCAAGCCTTTCTACCCTTGCTTTTAATTATGGTTTTTCTACTAACAAGAGATGTAAATGCTACCTCCTTTACCTTAGGCCTATATCCTAGTCCGACCTTGTTGTAAATAGCCCTTTGATCCTTAATTATCATGTCTAGGTATTTAGAACCATTAGTAAATTTTTCTAAGCATGCTCTTAAGTTACCTATTTCTTTTCTCAATTCATCATTTTCATCCCTAAGGGTACATGCATCATCATCACAAGATAATTTACTACAAGACGGTTCTACACTCTTAAGTGATTTAATCTCTACTTTTAAGTCCTTAATCCTAGTTTTTGATCTATTCAATGCATTTTGAAGACATGCAATTATCTTGTAAAGTAAATCTACCCTAGGGGAGTTGTTTACCTCATCATCATCACTTGATGATGATTCGTCGCTTGAAGAAGAAGATGAGGACTCCTCACTTGAGCTCCCAACTTCTTCCTCCAATGCCATGAGGGCTAGATTCCGGGTGGCATGACATACTTCTTCATCGTCGGAAGAATCCTCCATGCTTAGGGTGTCCCATGTTTGTGCCACCATTGCCTCCTTCTTCTTCTCCTTCTTTTCCTTCTTTTTCTTTTCCTTCTCCTCCTTCTTTAGTTCTGGGCAATTTGGCTTTATATGCCCTTTCTTGTTGCAACCAAAGCAAGTTACGTTAGGTGTAGAATTTGAACTATTTGAAGACTTACCTCTTGAGGATTGGAACATCCTCCTCACATCTTTCTTGGTGAGTTTTCTTGACTTCCCGCCAAATTTTTTGACATAATGAGCCACCTCGCTTGCTGATAGCTCATCTTCACTACTTGATGAGTCTTCCTCGGATTCGGATGAGGAGGACACTTCTTTATTCTCCTTCTTCTTTTTGTCCTTCTTTTCTACAAAAAGAGCTAAACACTTTGGATGAAGTGTTAACTTGTTCATGTAATTGAAATTCACAAAATAGCTCATCTAACTTAACCAAAGAGAGATCCCTAAAGACCTTATAGGCATCTACCATTGAAGCCCATAAGGTTGTTCTAGGGAAGGCTTGGAGCACATACCTTACAAGGTCTCGGTTGTCGACCTTCTCACCTATTACATGTAGTCAGTTTACTACTTCTTTGAAGCGACCGTGCATTTGGCTCACGGTCTCATTGGTCTTCATGGAGAAGCTTTGAAGTTGGCCAATTAGAAGATCTCTCTTGGCCCTTCTTGTTTCCTTGGATCCTTCGTTGAGCTCTATCAACTTCTCCCAAAGCTCCTTCGCCAATTCAATTGGCCCCACCTTGCTTAATTGCTCTTTTGACAAACCACATTGAAGTGTGGTTGTTGCCTTGGCGTTGGCTTGAGCCTTCTTGGTCATGTCTCTCATCCAATCCTTGGTCGGTATGGGCGCTCTGTGTTCATCGACCGGCTTCTCGAAACCATCTACAACACTAAACCAATTTTCAATATCATTCATTAAATAATACTCCATCCTACCTTTCCAGTAGCCGAAGTCATTGTCGTCGAAGAACGGAAGCCTCGCCGTGCTATACCCCTCTTGAAAATCCATTTTGCTCCAGTTGATTGTTAGATCTTCCTATGCGATCCGGGCTCTGATACCACTTGTTGGTGATCAATTGGAAGCTAGAGGGGGGTGAATAGCTTGTTTTTCGTCTCTACAAAAAGATTAGCGGAAGCACAACAAAAATAATAATAACACAAATGAAAACAATGCTAACACGATTCTTTTACGTGGTTCGGAGATAGCGCTGCTACTCCACGGTGATCCTCGAGGTGGATCAACCCTAATCAATATCACTATGAAGCCTTCCTTTACAAAAATCCTCCTCTTCTTACAAAGGATGAAGATAGAGCTTAGAGAGGAGAAGGGGATTTAAAATCACTAGAAAGCTTAGAAAAATCATGGAGGCTTGAGAGTATTATCAGAGAATAAGCATTATCCCTCAAAACCCCCCACAAGCCCTCTTTTTATAGAGAGAGGGCTGATTTTCCCGTTGGAGCACCATCAGTCGACTGATGCACAGCATCAGTCGACTGTCGGCGTGGTTAACGACTTCTGAATAGCCAGATTCGCGGGATTCAGAGTTGTTACCTCCAATGGCACTCTCATCAGTCGACTGATCCATCCATCAGTCGACTGATGGAGTGACCAGTCGAGTGATCATAGGTCGCAGTCGAGTGTGACTCCATTCTGTGCCCATATTTAACTTGATCAGTCGATTGCCACTGTTGGCAGTCGACTAGTAGCAAAATCAGTCGACTGCCACTGCCAAAGCAGTCGACTGATCGTCAGGGTTTCATCCTGACTCAGTCGAGCACCTGACCATTCGACTAATACTCATCAAGTATGAGTAATTCATACTTGATTTCACCCCTTAGACCTAGACTCAACCTTCTAGCTCTTCCTTAAGCCTTGTGCCTCCAGGATCCCTCCGAGTCCGCGACTTGTTCATCCTTTGCGCTTTGCTTCTAAGAGCTTCCTTCGGTTTTGTCATGTCTTGGGTTTCCCTTTGCCAAATCGTGCTTGGACTTTACGCCGCCAAGTCTACATGCTTGGACTTACACTGCCAAGACTTGCCTTTGGACTTCCTTTGCCAAGGTCCGTTTGGACTTAATGCCGCCAAGACAACATGCTTGGTCTTATGCCGCCAAACCTTTACCTTGGACTTCTCTTGCCAAGATCATACTTGGACTTTGCCTTTACCATGGATTTCCCTGTCACTTGAACATTGTCACAATTAGATCACAAATTGTTGCCTAACTTAGATGATTATCCAAACATCAAAACATATAAATGCTTGGGGCATTGTTGCACCAACATAATCACGGCAAACCAATTTTCTATATTCGACATTAGAAAATATTCCATCCTACCTTTCCAATATGTGAAATCTTCACGGTCAAAGGCGGGTGGAGTCGCTATGTCATCACCCCATCTTTCTTGAAGATCCATCGTCTTCCCTCTAGCTTCTTTAGCTCTCGACGGTTAATTCGTAGAAGAGCCCCGGGCTCTGATACCAATTGTAAGTGATTTGAGGCCGCTAGAGGAAAGGTGAATAGCGTCGTGCGATGGAAATCGGTGTGTTTGTCTCTACAATTTCGTTAGCGCAGCAGAAATAGAAATAATAAAGCAATGAAACAAAACAAACACAATTCACAACACGAGATATAACGTGGTTCAGAACCGAATGGTTCCTACTCCACAGATCGAGCTCTAAAGAGCTCTAGTGATGCACACGCACTCACTAATCACAAATACTCCTTCTCGACACAAGTCGGAGGTGGAGAAACCTCTTACAATTGTTTACAACA
This sequence comes from Wurfbainia villosa, assembly GCA_025175895.1. NCBI lineage: Eukaryota > Viridiplantae > Streptophyta > Magnoliopsida > Zingiberales > Zingiberaceae > Wurfbainia > Wurfbainia villosa. Next base: position 24,442,087 of record CM046000.1, on the reverse strand, counting down.
ATAAACAAATAGATATAAGCAAATTCGATAATGAAATATTAATGCAAGTAAAGGAAAAACACTTTACAAGAGCTTTTGATTGCTTGATCTTTGATTGCCTTGAACTAGCTTTGAAGGACTAGAAAGCACCAACTTTCCCCTTCAATTTCGTCCAAGAAAATCGCTGTAAAAACCCTCCATCCAAGCTGCCTTTATATCCTGTGTCGGGCTGGATTTCCGCTTGGCAGTCGACTGCCATAAGTCACCAGTCGACTGCCAACACTATAGCTATGAGACAATGGGTCGATCCACGTTGGACAAGTTCAAACGGATCTCTTGGCGATGGCCGGCGCCATACCGACTACCTAGTTGGATACGAGCGATCAGTGCTCAACTCAGCGCGCAATGACTACCATCCATGGCGCGATCGCCGCCGTGCCCAATGAGCTCAATGATCGCCAAGGCAATTTCAGCCCTAAGTGGTAGTCGAGCTCTAGTCGACTCTCGGCAGTCGAACCGGCCATAATGCCAGTCGAATGCCAACCTCAAAGATGAGGTTTTAACCCAAGTATGCTGCTCCCATACTTGCTATACCACCCTTAGGCTAGACCTAAGCCTTCTAGCCACCTCCATCAGCCTCACGCCTCTCGAATCCCTCCAAGTCATCCATGACTTGTTTATCCATCGCGCTAGCCTTCAGGTGCTTCCATCGGCTATGTCATGCTAATGGTGTCTACACCGCTAAGGCACATTGGACTTATGCCGCCAAGACTCCGCTTGGACTTTACGCCGCCAACCATTGGACTTATGCTGCCAAGACTCCACCCTTGGACTTTACGTTGTCAATATCAAACCCCTTAGACTTCTCAAATGCCAAGACTCAAGCTTGGACTTTCTCTTGCCAACCCATGTTGGACTTTCCATGCCAAGACCCATGCTTGGACTTCCCTTGTGCCAAGTACTCAAGACTTGGACTTTCCCAAATGCCAAGTGTCCCACTTGGACTTTCCATGCCAAGTACCCATGACTTGGACTTTACCTTGCCAAGACCCATGCTTGGATTTTCCCAAATGCCAAGTGTCCCACTTAGACTTTCCATGCCAAGTACTCATGACTTGGACTTTACCATGACAATTACATTGTCATATGTTTTTGTCTAACATCAAAACATCTCTCGAGCCAAGCTTGAGTCCTGGTCAATCGTGACCTGGACCGATTGCACCAACAATTAACACAAATACATAAGGCAAGAAAGCATGTAAATAACATGAGTGTAAAAACTCCCCCTTAAACATGCAACTCCCCCTTAAGACATGCTAAATTTCTCCCATAACATGATTAACTTAAATATATCCATTTCTCCCCCTTTGACACCATCAAAAACATTATACAAATGTTATACAAGCATGACATCAAGTCTAATGGAAGAAAATACCAAAACAAGTTCAAAACCTAATAAAAATAGGTTACTGTGCTCGTGCATAGTACATCAATCGACTGATCCACTGATTTAGTCGACTGGCACCTAAGTTTTAGAAATTTTGATTTTCGAAATCCAACTTCAGAAATGCATTAAAAATTCTAAGAAATTCGAAAAATCATGAAATTTGAAGAAAATATTTCTAGTGAGTTCCTTTATCAGTGAAAAATGATTTTTCATGAAAATTCATTTTATTTTTGAAAATTTAGCAAAAACTCAAAAGTTGCAAAAATATCTAAAGTTTGTATCCATTTTGAAGCCTAGTTTTTCCTTGAAACTTTTCAAAACATGAACTCACTGTTTATAAAATATGAAATGTTTTTAAATCATTTAAAATATCCAACTATGATCTATGGGCAATATGTCCATTTATTAAACATTTGTTTTCCCCATAGTTGGTCTATGATTAATCTATTGATACACTTAATGACTCATCTAAATGTCATAAGCATTAGTGGACCATTTGTATCATCCTATCATCTCACTCATGCTATGTTTTCAATCAAAGTAACCTATAGTGAGTGTGAGATGAACCTAAAGGTATTTTTACTTAACCAAAATTTCATGCAATTCTACTCATGGTTAAGTGTCATGCATCCTAAAACCACCCAACATGATCATAAAAATATGTATTATCAATCATGATCAAATATTTTCAATTATTGCATATCTTGATCAAAAATCAAATATTATAATGATTTCCATATTATGATTGTTGGTGCAATCAACCCAGGTCACGATTGACCAGGACTCGAGTTTGACTCGAGTGATGTTTTGATGTTTCAACAAAAACATATGACAATGTAATTGTTATGATAAAGTCCAAGTCTTGGGTACTTGCCACAGAAAGTCCAAGTGGGACACTTGGAATTTGGGAAAGTCCAACATGGGTTGGCAAGAGAAAGTCCAAGCATGGGTCTTGGCAATGGAAAGTCCAACATGGGTTGGCAAGGGAAAGTCCAAGCATGGGTCTTGGCAATGGAAAGTCCAACATGGGTTGGCAAGGGAAAGTCCAAGCTTGAGTCTTGGCATTTGAGAAGTCCAAGGGGTTTGATATTGGCGGCATAAAGTCCAAGCGAGAGTCTTGGCAGCATAAGTCCAATGGTTGGCGGCGTAAAGTCCAAGTGGAGTCTTGGCGGTGTAGACATTGTTAGCATGACATAGCCGATGGAAGCACCTGGAGGCTAGCACGATGGATGAACAAGTCATGGATGACTTGGAGGGATCCGAGAGGCATGAGGCTGATGGAGGTGGTTAGAAGGCTTAGGTCTAGGCTAAGGGTGGTCTAGCAAGTATGGGGGCACCATACTTGGGCTAAAACCTCATGTTTGAGGTGTGCCAGTCGACTGGTGCCATGTGGCAGTCGACTGGCATAGTCAACTAGGGTTTTGACTGCCGGAAGTGGCCTAGCGATCATTTGCAGGTGGGCGGTCATTCGGCTGGCTCAAATCGATCGACTGATCGTGTGATCAGTCGACTGGTGCTCGAGAAATCAGCCACAGAATGGAGTCGACACTCGACTGGTCGAGTGAAGGCTTCATCAGTCGACTGATGGGTATGATCAGTCGACTGATGATGCATCCGTTGGACTTATCTAGCGTGGATCTAGCCGTTATCTCACGACAACAGTGGCATCAGTCGACTGATAGTCCCGATCAGTCGACTGATCGACTTTTTCCAGCACAGGTTGAAGCTTTATAAGGAGCTCATGATGGAGGAAAATGCAATGGTTTCTTGAGGGCTTTTGGAGCGATTTGCTGCTGCAAATCAGGGTCTCCAAGTTGATATCAAGCAACCAAGCGATCAAGCATTCAAGAGCATTTGTAAAGTGTTTTCTTTACTTGTATTGCTTTGTATTTCATTGTTTTTGCTTGTAGCATTTTGATTATTGTTGTAATCATATTGTACGGGGTTTCTCCGCCTCCGACTTGTGTCGAGAAGGAGTGTTTATCATAGTGGTGTGTGATTGGCATCGCTAGGGTTCGTACGAACCCAATCTGTGGAGTAGGAACCGTTTGGTTCCGAACCACGTTAAATACTTGTGTTTGTGTGTTGTATATTTCGTTATCATTATTATTATTGTTATTCCGCTGTGCTAACGAAATTGTAGATGAACACACGAACGAATTCCATCATCGAACAAGCACGACGCTATTCACCCCCCTCTAGCGGCCTCAAATATCCTACAATTGGTATCAGAGCCCGGGGCTCTTCTACGGACTAATCGCCGGGAGCTAAGACAAAGACACTAGAGGGTGAAGATGGAGATGGAAGAACAACTAGGTTGGGACATCAACACACCGGTCTCATACTCATTATACGGACGAGAAGGCTTTAATTCTTGGAAGAGAAGAATTGAAGATTTTTTTATGATGAGAGATCTTGAGGAATGGTCCTTATTAATGGAAGTATTTGAATATCCAAAAGGACCGAAGGGTGGCTTCCTCAAGAAGAAGAAATGGAGTGAAGATCAACTCCAAAGATTTGAGAAAAACAAGAAGGTAATCAATTTCATTTTTGATTTAATTCCTAATGAATTCTTGTGTAGCCTAGGTGAGTGCATGGATGCCAAGGATCTATGGAGCGATTTGGCCAAGCTTCATGAAAATTCATCATCAATCCAAGAAGAAGAAGAAGAAGAAGAGTGCTCACCCTCTCAAGCTCAAGCAAGTACATCATCATTTAAAGAGCTTGAGGATTCGAAGGTTGATAGGGAATCAACATCCGAATGAGAAAAGGTGGAAGAAGTGGAAGAAGCATCCACTTCTAGGATTGAGGAGGAGAGACCATCCTCAACACCGGAGCAATACCAAAAAGAAGCTTCAACATCTGATCAAGATGAAGAAACCCAAAATCCAATTCCGGTCTCCATTAACCTAGGTAACTCAAACACTCTAATTTCAAATAAAATCCATATAATGTGTTTTGAGTGTAGGGAGTATGGGCACTACAATAGCAAGTGCCCAAAGAAGGTTAGGAAAGCTCCACCGGCACAAATAGTCAATGAAGCCGGTGCCCCCACTAGAAGAAGCAAAAAGCATGTCATTTGCTTCAAGTGCCAACAACTGGGACATTACCGGAATCAATGCCCGAAGGGGGAAAGTAAGAGGCAAAATGGAACATCACAAGTAGAGGGAGCCTCTAAGGCAAACCCTAAGGTATATCATGTTAATAATGCTCCTTCTTTAGTTAATAGACAAAAGCATGCTAGGAATTTTAATTCTCTTGCAATTTATGAAAAGCATGCTAGAAACAATGAATATTGTTTAGGAGCTAAGAAAGTTAACCTTAGGAATAAGGAGAAATTTGGGACTAATGTCTCTAAAAATATTTTACCTAGGGAATCAATTAGGAAAATAGGAGAACATCTAGGTTTTAATCCTAAATGGACTAGGCATATGCCTAGGAAGGATAATGCCCAAAGATCAAACCAAAATTCTAAAATTGGGCAATTAGAATTAGAGAACCAAGCCTTGAGGTCAAGGCTTGAGAAATTAGAAAAGACTCTTAGGAATATACAAAATCAAGTTCAAGGGTCTAGTGGTCAAAGTCAAGGGTCCAAAAGTCAAAGTCAACACCTAGGACCTAAGAAACAAAAGTCAATCAAGGGCAAGCAAGGTTTGGGTCACAAATCTAAGCCTAAGGTAGCTTACCATAGTGTTCCATTTGATTATGGAACACAAACTAGGTCTAGGAAGACAAAGGTCAACAGGGAAGTCATCCCTAGAGTTGACCAAGGGTTGTGCCTAGTGGCTAGGGTTTCTAGGAAACCTAGGGTGGCCACTAAGAAGGTTGCAAGGGGAGTTACCCCTAGAGTCAACCTAGGTAAGACCCAAATGACCAAGGCTAACAAGCCTAGGAGGGTCATTAGGAGAGTATCTAGGGAGGTCATCCCTAAGGAGTACCTAATTAACCCAATGAGCTCAAATAGATTTTGGGTTCCTAAGAGCGTGATTGATTCACGCTAGAAGGGTTTAGGGTGTGCCAACCTTGATTGGATGGGTAGTTAACTCAACCATGGTAAAGGTGGTATTTTAGGATATTTTCAAGGTTATGGTTACCTTGGAAATACATTTGAGTTTTAATCCTAAAAGATTTTAGGATGTGCCAATATTATTTGAGAAGTTTGATAAATCAATCAAATTGGCACAATTTAGGTTTAGAGGTTAGTGTGCCATTTTGAGTTTTTGGCACACATGTGAGAAAAGTGAAACTATGGCAAAAATATATTTAATTATGTCAAATAGAAATTAATATTAAAATTTAGGTATTATTATACATATACTTTTTATTTGTCATGCCTTGATTGTCATATAACATGTCATGACATCATATTTATTTGTATCATTTATATGTCATGATTATGTTTAGGAATTAAAATTGAATGTCATGAGCTTTAGTTTTATATCATATGCCATGACATCATGATCATTGGCCATGTTTTATTTTTGCTATGATTATGCCATGATCATTTCATGCATTTAATTGATTAAAATTGATTTAAGGACAATGGCATGACTTGGAGTCCCATTTATAAGGGAATCAAGTAGAGTTGCCTTAGAAAAATGCATGAAACCCTAGTTTAGGGAGAACAAAACCCATATCTCACATCACATTGACATGTATGTGTATTTATATACCCTAGATACATGTGAGATGCTAGGATATGAGTTGAGTTCAAGGTGCATAGTTTTTGCAACTAGATGAACTAAAACTCATCTAATTTTAATTGTGGATCATTGAGAAAGCTTGTGTACAAGTTATGTATATTGAGCCCAAGGAATGTGATCCAAAATAAGGTTTTGAAAACATTTTAAAATCAATTGAAAAAACCTTGGTGAAGTCTATCTTTTGATAGCAATCACCATTGATGAGATTGATACAAAGTAAGCCAAAACTTAGAAGTTTTCTTCACTTTTGAATTTTATATCAATTTCAGTATTTTATGGGTAAAATAATTTTCAAATATTTTTCACCCATTTTATTGACTATAAGTAATATGTATATCAAATTTCGTGATTTTTTGAATTACGTATAATTATTTATGAATTTCTGAAACTTGACTCTGATAACTGAAATTCGAAAATTTGATTATCGATCGTGATGTGTAGTGGCGATCGTAATAGTAGCTAACAGTCAGCTGATTTTGGGTTAACAAGGTTTGTTTAGCCCGTGTTCAGCCGTGGTTAAGGTCCCTAACCACTCCTAACCCTAGGATATGCTTTGAAAAGCATTATAAAAGGTGAAAATCCATTGGATATGGATTAGGAGAGTTTTTAGGGTTTGTATCAATCTTAAGGTGAGTGAAAGTTCTATGTTGAACTTTGAACCTTGATTTTGATGGTTTAAAGTTCCTATTGGCTTAGGGACTTCCCAAGGACATTGTTGGTGCAATGGTCAAGGGAGAGCAAGCCTTTAGGGGGAGTTATCCATCTTGGGATGATGGATGTGTTTCTCTTCTTGAAGGGGGAGAAGTTATTGGGAGAGTATCATCAATTGGGAAAATTGATGGGTTTTTGATACCCAATTTGGAAATTGGGAGAGTGAATAGGATTGCCTCTCTTGAGTGATATGGGACTTATCACTAGGAATATGGTAGGCATCCTAGGTATTTTTAGACCAAGGGGGAGATTGTAAGATCTCATTGGGACATGAGACATTGACCTCCTTGGAGAGATAACCTTTTTGATGTTAGTCAAAAAGGGGGAAAATGTTTGGGATTATCAATTTGGGATAATTGGTAAGAGTTTTGAGTTAGTGGTCTAACTCAATGGTTTGTTTGGTTTTTGTCAAACATCAAAAAGGGGGAGATTGTTGGTACAATCGGCCCAGGTCACGATTGACCAGGACTCGTGTTTGACTCGAGTGATGTTTTGATATTTCGACAAAAACATATGACAATGTAATTGTCATGGTAAAGTCCAAGTCTTGGGTACATGGCACAGAAAGTCCAAGTGGGACACTTGGCATTTGGGAAAGTCCAAGCATGAGTCTTGGTAATGGAAAGTCCAATATGGGTTGGCAAGGGAAAGTCCAAGCATGAGTCTTGGCAATGGAAAGTCCAACATGGGTTGACAAGGGAAAGTCCAAGCATAGGTCTTGGCAATGGAAAGTCCAACATGGGTTGGCAAGGGAAAGTCCAAGCTTGAGTCTTGGCATTTGAGAAGTCCAAGGGGTTTGATATTGGCGGTGTAAAGTCCAAGCGGAGTCTTAGCGGCGTAAGTCTAATGTGCCTTGGCGGTGTAGACACCGTTAGCATGACATAGCCGATGGAAGCACCTGGAGGCTAGCGTGATGGATGAACAAGTTATGGATGACTTGGAGGGATCCGAGAGGCATGAGGCTGATGGAGGTGGCTAGAAGGCTTAGGTCTAGGCTAAGGGTGGTCTAGCAAGTATGGGGGCACCATACTTGGGCTAAAACCTCATATTTGAGGTGTGTCAGTCGACTGGTTCCATGTGGCAGTCGACTGGCATAGTCAACTAGGGTTTTGACTGCGGGAAGTGGCCTAGCAGTCGACTGCCAAAGGTGGGCAGTCGACTGCTGGCTCGAGCAATCGACTGATCGTGTGATCAGTCGACTGGTGCTCGAAAAATCGGCCACAGAATGGAGTCGACACTCGACTGGTCGAGTGAAGGCTTCATCAGTCGACTGATGGGTATGATCAGTCGACTGATGATGCATCCGTTGGACTTATCCAGCGTGGATCTAGCCATTGTCTCACGACAACAGTGGCATCAGTCGACTGATGGTCCCAATCAGTCGACTGATCGACTTTTTCCAGCACAGGTTGAAGCTTTATAAGGAGCTCGTGATGGAGGAAAATGCAATGGTTTCTTGAAGGCTTTTGGGGCGATTTGCTGCTGCAAATCAGGGTCTCCAAGTTGATATCAAGCAACCAAGCGATCAAGCATTCAAGAGCATTTGTAAAGTGTTTTCTTTACTTGTATTGCTTTGTATTTCATTGTATTTGCTTATAGCATTTTGATTATTGTTGTAATCATATTGTACGGGGTTTCTCCGCCTCCGACTTGTGTCGAGAAGGAGTGTTTATCATAGTGGTGTGTGATTGACATCGCTAGGGTTCGTACGAACCCAATCCGTGGAGTAGGAACCGTTCGGTTCCGAACCACGTTAAATACTTGTGTTTGTGTGTTGTATATTTTGTTATCATTATTATTATTGTTATTCCACTGCTCTAACGAAATTGTAGACGCGAACAAATTCCATCATCGAACAAGCACGACGCTATTCACCGCCCCTCTAGCGGCCTCAAATATCCTACAATGATCATATTATCATCACCCAACACTATAAATCAAAAACTTATAGCCAACATCATCCTAAGTCAACCATATAATATGATATAAGTTAAGTCCACTATGGTTGACTATCCTAGGATTTTTCTAACCCTTAAGGATGAACTTAGAAACCCAATACAAATTCTTCCCAATAGGGTTCACCAAGTATTCTTTAGGGATCCATTTTCTAGCTACCATTTTATTTTTATCTTGACCTTTAGCAATCAAACAATGGTAGGCCTTTTCATTCTTGGTCCCCTTATATCCTAGGACTTTTTTATTGAAACTTACCCTTTGGCTCCCAATAATCATGTTTAGGGTGTTGGAGCCAATAGTGAATTTTTCTTGGGCCTTAGTTAAATGGTCTATCTTTTCCCTTAAGGCCTTGTTTTCATCCATACATGCATCACTAACATTAAGAGGAATGTAATCATTATGTGAGCATGCATTTTCTAGTTTTTCCTCTAGGACCTTAATTTCCTTTTGCATGCATTTATTTCTCTTTTTAGCCCTAAATAAATCCCTAGTAAGGCTAGAAATCATGGAAATAATTTTCTTAGGGGAAAGATTCGTTACCATAGTTTCCATGTCTTCTTCCTCCGATTCCAATGAGGATGAAGATGAAGCTCCCCCTTCACTTGAGCTCTCCTCACTTAAACTTCTTTCTTCTTGCTTGGAGGAGGAGGTGGAGTCCAAGTCTTCTATTGTCATTAGGGCAAGGCTTGTGAAGGCTTCTTCTTCTTCTGAGGAAAATGATGGATCATCCCATGTTACCGCTTTGTGTGCCTTAGCCTTCCCTTTTTCTTTTGTTTTCTTTTCTTCTCCCTTTTTCTTGCTCCCCTTCTTCTTTTCTTCTTTCTTTCTCCTTTCCTCCTTGCTTTTGTTCAAGAGGGGACAATCATCTCTTATATGTCCCTCTCCTTGACAATTATAGCATATGATCTTCCTCCTTGGCCTTCTTCCCCTATCATTAGATTTATTAAATTTAAAATTTTTAAAAGCACGCCTTACCTTTCTTACCATATATGTTTTCTCATTGCTATCCATTGATGAGGAGGAGGAATCTTCATCCGATGAGGAAGGTGGCATCTCCTTCTTCTTCTTCCCCTTGCTTGCTACTAGTGCCACTCCCCTTGATGGCTTGATGCTTGGTTCTTCAATTATTCCTTCAAGCCTTGTTTTATGAAGCTCCATGGTGGAGAAAAACTCTTCTAGAGTGCTTACCTCTAGATTTTTCGAAATATAAAAGGAGTCCACCATAGAGCTCCACTTTGAAGACCGGAGGAATGCATCAATAGCCTTCATGATCATGTCCCGATTCGATAGCTTTTCACCTACACTTGATAAACCGGTTATGATTTCTTTAAATTGAGAATGCAACGATAATACCTTCTCTCCATTTTCTAACTTGATGTTGTTCAATTGGGAGCGAAGGAGGTCTCTTCTTGCTAGGTTGGCCTCAAATATGCCTTCATGAAGCTCCACTAGCTTCTCCCATATCTCTTTGGTGCTAAAGCATTCTCCTATCCGATTTATCTCTTGTTGGGGGAGCACATTGAAAAGGTGGTGCTTGGCCTTTGAGTTTGCAAGGTGCTCTTCCCTTTGCTTCTTGGTCCACCTTGATTTTTCTATTGGCTCCCCCTCTTTATCCCTAGGTATATCGAAATCGGATTCCATTATTAACATGATATCAAAATCCATTTCAAAAAATACTTCCATACGCTTCTTCCACCACGCAAATTCTCTCTCAAACTTTGGCGGATGGATGTTGGAGCGGGCCATTGTAATTGTCGTGCTTGTAGCGGCGATGAGTCCGGTGACAAGCAACCTTGCTCTGATACCACTTGTTGGACCGTCAGTGGCCGACTAGAGGGGGTGAATAGCCTTTCTTCCGTGTACGGTGGAGATCGTTCGTTGATTGCCTACGAATATGATTAGCATAGCGGAATAATAAAAGGCAATGCTAATAAACTGATATAACGTGGTTCACGACCCTTGCCGCTAGTCCATGACCTGATTCGTCCAAGGTGAATCACGCCTATAACAAATTCACTATTCTCTCCTTTGCACCAAGCTAGGTGGAGGTAACCTTTTCTTACAAGAATTCTCTCCTCTTACAATAAGATGAAGTTAAACACAAGGAAGAGGAGGAAAATCATTTTGAGCACTTGGGAGATGTTTAGCAATGAACCATTAACCATCCCAAGTCACCCAAGGCCCCTTCTTATAGGGAAGAGCCCATTTTTCCCATTGGGCGCCTAGCAGTCGAATGATGCCTCGATCAGTCGACTTCTGCCATAGCCATTGCCCTCTAACGGCTTCTTCCACGTTGGATTTTAACCAACAGCTCCTACATCAATCGACTGATCATCCCATCAGTCGACTGATGGAGCCAACAGTCGAGTGGTCGATGCGATCACTCGACTATTGAAGCTTATGTGCCCGAAACCCTCGACATCAGTCGACTAATGGAGCTATCAGTCGACTGGCACAAGCTGGCAGTCAACTGATCGGCCAGAACTTCGACTCGAACATCAATCGAGTCCCCAGTCGACTTGGATCAGTCGACTGCTACCTATAACAGTCGACTGGTGTCGGGAAACACCCATCCGACACTTAGCTATTTTGCCAAGTTTCACCTACGAGCTACCCCATCCCGGGTTACAATCGCTCACTCTCGTCTTCGCTTGGAGTCCCTCGCCTTGAAGTTCTCTTCGTCCGACCATGTCCCTTGGATGCGCCAAGTGCACGCCTTCGCAGTGCCATCCTTCGCGTCTCGCCGTGAAGTCTACTTCCTTCGGCTTGACTCCAATGCTCCTCATCCGACGATCCCTCGGATGCACCAAGCGCATGGTTTTCGCAATGCATCTTTCACCGACTCAAGGACCGAGTGATGAGAGGTGAATCTTGCCAATGCTATCGTCCATGTGCGAATTATTAAGTCATGCATGACTTCAACGCACATATCAAATTCATAACAAACCTAACTTAAACCCTTTGCCACACACATCAAAACCACATCACATGGGTTGATTGTCCTAACATATTGTACAATTTATCTTCTAGGGGAGAAGTTACCTTATCAGAACCTTCGGAAACGGATGCGGATTAGTGGCTTCTCTCAGACTCGAACTCGGACTCATGTCTTGATTCGACTTCGGACTCATCGGGCGCCGTGAGTGCTACGAAGCATGTCATTGATATTTCCGCACCCGAATCTTCCGATGATGACTTTTCCAAGTTTTCCTTAGATACTTTCTTTCTTTTTCTTCTCCTCGATTTGGATTTCTTTCCTTTTTTGTTCGTTCCTGTCATCAAAACTAAATCATCCTCGGGTTGACTCAAGTTAGCCTGTTCGTGCAATTTAATTAATTTGTCCCACAATTCTTTAGAATTTTGAATCGGACCGACTCGACTTAGCTCATCATTTGTAAGTCTGCATTGCAAAGTGTTAAGTATCTTGTAATCGACTTGAGCCCTTTTTCTAATGTCCACGGTCCATTTCTCCAGTTCTAACAACTCACCCGGGTCATCTACTGGAGCTACAAACCCTTTCCTAATGGAAAACCACACCTCTATGTCAGTTTTCAAAAAACACTCCATTCGCCTCTTCCACGAGGGAAAATCCTCTTCGTTAAAGAGAGAAGGGTGGACGGTGCTTAGACTCTCTAAGTGTGACATTATTAACGAAATATTTTCTAAGTGCAGAAAATTGAATTAAATATTTTCTAAGGCAAGAAAATTAAATCAAATATTTTCTAAATGCAGAAAATTAAATCAAATATTTTCTAAGGCAAGAAAATTAAATCAAATATTCTCTCTGTACAGAAAATTAAATTAAATTAATCTAAAGTGGAAAAAATTTATTTTAATTATTCTAAAATACAGAAAATGAATTTTAAATATTCTAAAATACAGAAAATTAATTTTAAATATTATAAAATGTAGAAAATGAAATTTAAATTATCTAAAATGTAGAAAATGAATTTTAAATTATCTAAAATACATAAAATGAATTTTAAATTATCTAAAATACAGAAAATAAATTTTAAATATTCTAAAAAGTAGAAAATGAATTTTAAATATTCTAAAAAGTATAAAATAAATTTTAAATATTCTAAAATGCAGAATATGAATTTTAAATATTCTAAAATATAGAAAATGATATTCTAGAAATTTTTAAAATGCAGAAAAATATTCTAAATTATTCTAAAGCAAGAAAATTATTCTAAATTAATCTAAAGCAAGAAAAATTATTCTAAATTATTTTAAAGCAAGAAAAATTATTTAAACTATTTTAAAGCAAGAAAAATTATTCTAAAGCAAGAAAAAAATATTTTAAAGCTCACGATGGTGGTTGCACTAATTCGGAGTGCCCCGCTCTAATATCAATTGTAGAATCCTGTTTCTCCGAGAGAGGGGGTGAATCTCATAGTTTAAAAAATTTATTTTAATTTTTAAAATAATTTAGAATATTTGAAAACTATTGTGAGTATGTGATAACTACCATTTTGTTGTGTTATTTTGGTCCTTAATATCACTGTTTTTATCCTCTCAAGTGATTTATTATTGATTATTATCATGTTTTATTAGTTGAATATATTTTTGAACCTTATTGTAAATTCTCCTAAATTTTGGACTTATATGCGAATTTTATCTTTGTTTATAGGAGATCGAGATGAGCCACTGGACTAGACTCAAGTTGGATCAAATTTGGCTTCATCTAAGGGTCATAATGGGCATTTTAAGCTGGAAGAATCTGAGCCCTTCATCAAGATCAGAGGCAATTTAATTAAGGGTTTAGATCTGTTTAATCCTGATCGTCCGATGAGATCTAATTGATCTGAGTCATCAATCCAGATTTGGAGCGATCTGATCCACACATTAAGATCCACACATCTTGGTCGTTCATCCGGACCGTTTGAACTCGACCATCCTTTCAGATTGATCAGATCCATCCATTCAGAGTTGGATTGATCACAACCGTTGGATGCATTGCCTAGTTCATGGATTAATCAGATTCAATTAACCTAGATTTAATTGGAAGGCTGCAGAAAATCACCTTAAAATGACAACATTTTCTCGTCACCCCTTCCATCACGCAGCGCAGAGTCCTTCTTCCCCTCCATAGTGATGTCACCGGTTCCTTTCCTCCACCTCATCCGCATGACACCGCCCGCTGTCCACTTCCCTCCGCCAAGGTCAGCGGTGGTCTCCTCCATCACCTCCCCTTTCATGTGCGAGGAGCCGGTTCCATCTTTATCTTCACGCGACGCCACCGCCAACATCACCACCGTTTTGCCAGCCGTCTTCCTTACCAAGCTCTATCGCCGCCGATCACCAGAGTGGGGATTCCCCTCCGTTATCACCTTCATCCACCAGAAGCTCCTTCACCATCATCTTGTTTCACCTCCGATCGGAGGATGAGTCACAGCTCCGCCGACAGCTTCATTTCCACCGCCTACGATCACCGGAGTGGGGATTCCCCCCCCCCCCGATCGGTCCAACCACCACCACTGTCACCGGAGTGGGGATTCCCCTCCGTTATCAGCACTTCTAGCAGTGTCGACCAGCAGATCCATAGCTCCGGTAGTGTTCCCTGTTTGCGGCCAGTTTCACCAGGCAGCGCCGACCTCTACCTTCATCCAGCAGTAGCTTTCATTGATGTGTTTTGATTGTCTCTTTGCTTTTGTTAGATGAATGTTTGTAATCGAATTTACCTTCCATGTTTAATTTGCATGTACTTCGTTTAATTTGTTTCATGCTTATGTAGTGTTCAATAAAATGCTTCTAAGAGTAATTAGGTTGTAGTTCATTATATTAGACTTAATTACATGCTTTACTTTACCTCATGTTCATGCAGTAGATTTCGTTAATATATTGCTTACTTCATTTAGTTATTAGTTAAATCTTTTCTTCCCTTGAGCCCTAGCAACCGCCTCCACCTTGCTTCCATCCATTTTCCTCCACGGATTCGAGGAGGAACCGCTTCATCGAGAGATTTTGGCGACGTCTTCCATCTCCACAGCTCATCCACCTTCTCCTTCGGATTCGAGGAGGAGTTCCGCCCCAACGACACTTCTTCAAGATCAACCAGATCCGCGAGAGTTCGCAGCATCCATCAAACTACTGGATTCAGGAGTTTGCACCATCCCACATCCACTGCCATTTGCGGAGTCTCGATCGAGCTTCGTCGGACTTAGCCGGAGGAACTTGTTCATTCACCGGGCCTATCTTGGGTTGATCAGATTATTTTCTCTTTCAGTTTTTGTTGATTTAATTTCGTGCATTGTCTTTTCGTTCAATATGATTAGTCTTTTAAAATCCAAACCCCAAATCTTTAATAGAAAACCCAAGCAATAATTAGAAATCCTAAGTTTATTGTTCTGTCGATTACACTCATTGGGCAATAATTCGGGCCATTCACTATGCTATATTAGTGTAGTTAGGGGGTTCGGTAATTAATTTGAAATGGTACCACAACAAAATACCTGTTCATCAATATGCAGCGAAAAATAATAACACTTTATTTTACTTGGTTCACAACCCTAACTGGGTTGCTAGTCGAAGGCCCGTAGCTCTTCCGAGAGTTACCTTGATGGGCAATCACTAACTGCCCTCCGACCGAGAACTCTCGACTTCAGAGAGTTTCTCTTTTTACAAATATTAGAGATGGGTAACACACTACCCACTCTTGAACTTAAGTACAATAAGTGAAAGTATGAATAAAAGAAATTACAAGACGTTATACCGACACTTCAAGATTGTTGAGGAAGTTGCGGAGTGTCAGAAGGTCGCCTTGTTGTGGAATGAGAATTTTCGTGGGTGAGCAGGAATTTCAGCAGCACTTCCATGAAGATTAGATGGTATACTTTGATCCGATCGAGCACATATTTTATAAATCTTTTGTCGACTGGAATGCCTTCCAGTCGACTCCACATCAGCCCTCGATAGGAATTCATGGTCTTCTAGTCGACTGAAATCTCTCCAGTCGACTCCATGTCACCCAGCTCTGCCATCTGCATCACATGATCTCCGATCAATTACCAGCTGATCCTATCAAATAGGTATCCAATCGACAGATACATGTCTAGTTGACTGGAATTCAGTCGACTAATCCCCGCAAGACAAGATTAGCACAAATAGATAATATAAACTGTGATAGCAGTAGTAATACTGCTCGATCTTGACTATTAAGTCCCACACGGACTTTTCGTCAGATCGACGCCTAGCTTTGTCCCCCTACAGAGAACTCGGCCTCACCTCTTCACTCGAGGCTTACCTGTTGGCTACCTGTCGGACTTACCACTCTTGACATCCGATCTAACCCACTAGGGATTCCACCATCTATCCGGTCTGCCTAACCCAGCTTGACTTTTTATCGATTGTCTGGTCTCCTGACCCAACCGGTCTTCATGCCAGATGTCCGGTCCATGCAACCCATCTGGACTTCATGCCTGGTGTCCGATCCTTCTGATCTATCAAGATACTTGTCTAGTATCCGGTCAACACGACCTACTAGGACTTTCTGTTAAGCCTGCACACTTAACACTGATATTAGAACACAAGTGAATCCTAACTTTTAACTATGATTCATACATCAAAACTAAAGAGTGATGCTCACTACATCAACACTTTCTTTGAGGAGTCAACCAGCATCACCACCTTCTGTTCTTTAGTAACAGATGACTCCACTGTTTTGAGCATATTGATCAATTCAGGAATTGTGGACTCAATCTTATTTATTCGATAGTTCATCACAAATTGTTAATAGCTACCAGTCAAATTGTGAAGAATTAAGTCAATACTTAATTCATGGTCCATGAAAAACCCTAATGATCCCAATCGCTCAATATAGCTATTCATCCTCAGTGCAAACTACACTGTAGATGAACCCTCCTGCATCTTCGAGCAAAAGAGGAGCTGGGTGACCTCGAACCTTTTAGATCATGACTGCTCATCGAAAAACTCTCAAAGATGGAAGATAATTGTATTAGCATCCATATGCTCATGTTGCTTCTGCAACTCAGGAGACATCGACGCTAGCATAATGCAACTTGCCATCTCTGAGTTAGTAACATGTTTCTGGTAAGCCAACTTTGGTCACCAGATGCATTGTCTGTAAAAGGTTGGGGAAGAACCTCTTCAAGGACATAAGCTAGCTTCTCAGCCTTGAGAACAATTCTCAAGTTGTGAAGCTAGTCCAAAAAGTTTGACCCAGTCAATTTGTTGTTGTCCAAAATAGAACGTAAGTTAATGGAGGTCGACATGTTGTTCAAATTAGTACCTAGATATACAAAAAGAGGTGTATAAGAGAGATGAATTTATAGTAATGTAAACAATTTACATTAACAAGAAACTCCCACTATTTTTATCAAATTCAATAACACTCACTTTGAATTCGAGAGATGGTAGGTTATCTCTTAGTGGGTTGATATCCATTATTACTAAGAAAAACCTTGGAGAGTCCAACAAGTCATTCATAGTCAAAATGTTAGGTATCAACAGTACCCATTATATATCAAATATATAACTATCACTTTATGCTATCAACTAATTAAATGTTCACATATACATTAGGTTGTTAACTCATTAACATATATACATCCAATGCCTATCACCTAATTGAACCTCTGTCCACATTGACCTTTGAGAGAGTCTAACAAATCAATGCTTTCATTTATGGCCGACCCATTAATCATGAGATCGAATTTAAATGGTTTGAACACATCCAATTTACAAGCCAGGCTTAGAGAGAGTCCAACAACCTAAACTTGAAATTGACCTCTGGTTCTTACCATTTAAAATAAACATCGAATCTCATATGAATTGAACATGCTCGATATCATGTCAGGCTTGGAGAGAGTCCAACAACCCAAACACAAAAAAAGAACTCTATTTCAACCATATTAATGGAAGGTGTTAGCCCTAATATTTGCATGAGGGATTTCAGGTTATTATAGGTCTCATCTATAATAGGAAATAAATCTAAATATGGAAAAACCAAGGTCACATTTGGAAATAAATTTCTTGATGTGAACATAAGCTGAACAATTGACGTACATGTCGTTTTAGGAATTAGATACGCGAGTCACGCAACCTATTCCCCAATGCATGGCTAGTCTATGCTTAGGCTCTAATAATGCGGCCAACACCTTCGGTGTTTACAGGCGCATCCTCGATATTTCCTTTTAGGTTACAGACATATCCTATATGTAGAATCATGCATGCTCTAATCTATCATATAGAAAAACATGGCATAGGTATATTAAAACATCGTACATGCTTTAAATATTCTCCTACTACATGCAATCTATGCCAAAACTACAAGGTGGCTCTGATACCACTTGTTGGAGATTCTGGGATAATGCACAGTGGAATAAAGTAAATAAAATAATTTTATTGCATCCCAGACATTCCCTAGGGGCCAGGAAAACTTTCTTTGGCATAATCACATGAAAACACACAAAAAGAGAAGGAGAAGTTATACCTTCGAGATTCTTTTATATCCGTCGAAACCACAAGCAAGACCATTGGGCCTTGCCTCTATTAGTATCCATGCCGGGATCACCTGAGACAACTCCTAGAGTAGCAAGCCTTTATCTCCGATTGGTGCTAGCCAACTGGCAGAGACAAAAGAAGAAGAGAGAGGTGTAGGAATTGCTTCGGAGGCTCATTGGCTCCCATGTCCCCGGATTAAAATTTTCACTAATGAAAAAACTAATATGGATGGGATGAGTTTCCTAAGCACAACCAATTCGTCATCGTGCTAACAACTTGAGTGATCGCTTGAACAAACTAGTTGTTCAAGCAACCCAACTCTTCTAGTTGGTTAGCCGCGGAAGAGACGACGGATGGATCCCCGGTTTTTGTGTTTGTCTTCGGGGTCCATGATTATACAAATACATACAAATGCAAACTAGTATAATCAACACATACTAACATAAAGATAAGAACATGCAAAGATCAATAAAAGTTGTAAAACTTTTATACCTCTCGATCTTCTATTGTATGTCCTATCCTCCTCGTGGACGTCGTGTGGGCGAAGATCCTCCACGAGTAGAAGCCTCCTAGATCACGTTCTTCCTTTCCTTGCTCTATCCGAACAAAGAGAAGAACCAAACAAAAAATCCTTCTCCTTATCTAGAACCGTCCACCAAGCCAAGGAGCATGATATAACCGCCGGCCAAGGAGTAGCTTCTTGAGCGTCAGCCAACCTTCAAGAAGAGTTGTCGCCGGCCACCAAGAAGAAAGCAAGAGGGTGCCGGCCAAGAGCTCCAAGGATAAAACCTAGCCCTTGTTTCCACCGGCCAAGGAGAAAAGGAAGAAGGGAAGAGCGCCGGCAAAGGATGAGAAGAGGAAGAGGGGCGCCGGCCAAAACCCTAGGGAGAACAAAGCTTTGCCGCCCACTTCTAGCTGCCCAACTTCTCCAAAAACCTAGCCGCCCAAAACCCTAACTTCTCTAGGGTTTGTTGCCGCCCACTTTTAGATAGGAAAAACCCTAATCTCCCAAGCATTCGTTTGCCGCCCAAGCCTTAGCTCTTTATTTATAGAGTATGGCTTAAGCCTCCTTTAATCTCCACCACCGGATCTAGGGATTTAATCTCCACCGTCGGATCTAGGGTTTCATCCCAACCGTCGGATCTAGGGTTTCATCCCAACTGTCGGATCAAGGGTTTCATCCCAACCGTCGGTTCTAGAGTTTTGTTTTCCATCTTTGGATCTAGACTTCATGAGGATTATATTAGGCTATGATAGGGACCATGAGGAGGAGTTGGATCTTGGCCACCCGATGGATCGGAACCACACAAACTTGATCAATCAATGATGTTCCATTCCACTAGAGGATCATCATTGAATTACCTCACCAACCCCCATAAATCAATATGGGCTCCATATATTATTTGTACATCCATCTCCCCGTGTTTAAGATATCGAATGTTCGTTAATTAATTGATTTACTGACCAACAATCAATTAACATCTAACTCCTCGAGTAGTACCACTCAACCTTATCATCATGTTGACTAAGTCAACCAGCTGGGTTTACATGATGAACCTTATGAGCTCCTCAAGGGGACATCATCAACCTAATATATAGGACACGGTTTCCTCCTATAATCAAGCGCACACCATGTAAATAATATCATTTCCCAACTTACCGGGCATATTGATTTAATCCATCTAAATCTCACCCTTTGGTAAATCAAAGAAATAAATACTAAGTACATGTGCCCGTTATTATATCGGGATTAAGAGCATGTACAACATAATATCTGAGGTCCGATTCAATTATGTAGTCAGCAATAAATTGAATCACCTCTATTTCGGTCCTGCTCAATACACCTAAGTGTACTAGTGTAACTCTATGTTCAAGACAAAACAATACCAAGCTACACTACAACCATGACAATGGTTTGTCCAAAACCATCTTGGTTGTGAGCCTCTATTTATATTCTACAAGGGACTGATAACATGATCTTCTGTGTCACACCAAGCACCATGTTATCTACAATGTAAAATATTAGACAATATGCACACATATAATAAATATAAAGTGCAAACAATGATCATGTGATTCTTATTTCAAAATAAAATGTTCATACAAAAAAGAGCTAGGCTTTCAGTATACATTCCAACAATCTCCCACTTATACTAAAAGACTATGCTGTTATCACACTTCCATACATCTGATCCCCATGTCCTCCACATGCCTATCAAATGCTTTCGCTGGAAGGGCCTTAGTGAATGGATCCGCCAGGTTATGCTCTGATGCAATCTTGGCGACAGCTACTTCTCCTCGCTTTACGATCTCTCGTATCAGGTGGTACTTGCGCTCTATGTGTTTACTCGCCTTATGGGCTCGTGGTTCCTTCGAGTTTGCAATTGCACCACTGTTATCACAATAAATTGTGATAGTTCTGGGCAAACCAGGAATCACATCCAAGTCCATCAAGAAGTTCCTGAGCCATACAACTTCCTTGGCTGCCTCAGAGGCTGCCATATACTCAGCTTCCATGGTAGAGTTTGCCACGCATTTCTGTTTGACACTCCTCCATACTATGGCTCCACCTCCAAAAGTAAACACAAACCCCGAGGTAGACTTATTGTTATCCCTATCTGATTGGAAATCAGAATCCGTGTAACCCACAGGGACTAATTGATCTGCCCGGTAAACCAGTATATAATCCCTAGTCCTTCTCAGGTACTTCAATATATGCTTTACCGCAGTCCAATGTCCCTGTCCAGGATTACTCTGATATCTGCTAACCATGCCTATGATAAAGCAGATATCTGGTCTCGTACATAGCATAGCATACATGAGTCTTCCTACTGCCGAAGCATAAGGAACCGCCTTCATCTCCTCTATCTCCTTTGATGTTTTGGGACACATCTCTTTAGATAAAGGAACTCTATGCCTAAAAGGTAGAAAACCTTTCTTGGAGTTCTGCATGCTAAAATGAGCTAGGACCGTGTCTATGTATGAAGCTTGAGATAAACACAACATCCTTTTCTTGCGATCCCTTATAACTTTGATCCCAACGATGTGTCCCACTTCTCCCAAGTCCTTCATGTCAAACTGTTTGGACAATCATACCTTTACGTCTGATAACACTCTGATATTGTTGCCAACTAATAAAATGTCATCTACGTATAGTACAAGAAATACCACTACATTTCCATCACATCTTTTGTATACACAAGGCTCATCCGGACTTTGAATAAATCCATATGACTGGATTACCTCATCAAAGCGGATGTTCCAAGATCTAGAAGCTTGCTTCAATCCATAAATGGACCGATTAAGCTTACATACAAGATGCTCTTTGCCTTTAGCAATGAATCCCTCTGGTTGCTGCATATAGATGTTCTCCTCAAGACTTCCATTAAGGAAAGTTGTCTTGACATTCATCTGCCAAATCTCATAATCCATATGAGCAGCTATTGATAAGAGAATCTGGATAGACTTAAGCATAGCTACCGGCGAAAAGGTCTCCTCATAATCGATACCCTCTTTCTGAGTATACCCTTTCGCAACAAGCCTAGCTTTGAAGGTCTCAACCTTCCCGTCTACCCCTCTCTTTCTCTTGTAGATCCACTTGCATCCAATGACTTTTACACCATCGGGTGGCTCTACTAGCTCCTAGACCTGATTAGAATCCATAGATTCTATCTCTGAATTCATCGCTTTTTGCCAAGATACCGCATCTCTATCTTGGAGTGCCTCGTCATATGTCCAGGGATCAGGTTCATGTTCACCAGGGACTAAGTCCGAAGACTCTCCCAAGAACATGAATCTCTCGGGTTGTCTAACAACCCTCCCACTACGATGAGGTGCCTCCTGTGTATGCTCTGTGACACGCGGTGCAGTGACTTGTGGTATCTCCTCTTGTACCGGTGGTACTGAAGTCGTGATTTCCCCTGTCAACTCCTCAAGAACAATCCTACTCGTGGGCTTATGGTTCATCACATAGTCCTCCTCTAGAAATCTGGCATTCGTACTCACGATCACCTTCTGATCTCTAGGACTATAGAACAAACCACCCTTCGTTCCCTTAGGGTAGCCAACAAACAAGCGTACTTCTGTACGAGATTCCAACTTACCAGCATCTCCCTTTAGTACATGTGTTGGACTACCCCAAATCCGAATATGTCTTAGACTAGGCTTGCGCCCAGTCCACAATTCTATGGGAGTAGAGGGTACTGACTTAGATGGAACTAAGTTCAGAATGTGTGCTTCCGTTTCCAGAGCAATCCCCCAGAACGAATCAGGTAACTCAGAATAACTCATCATCGATCTAACCATCTCCATAAGAGTCCTATTCCTTCGCTTCGCCACACCATTCTGCTGGGGTGTGCCAGGTGCGGACAATTGGGATTGAATCCCAGCCTCTGATAAGTAACTCCTAAACTCTCCCAAGAGATACTCGCTACCATGATCAGATCGTAGTGTCTTGATACTTTTACCTTGACGGTTCTCCACATCAGCCTTGAATTCTTTGAACCTGTCAAAGCATTCAGACTTGTGGCGCATCAAGTAAATGTATCCATATCTTGAATAATCGTCTATAAAAGAGACGAAATATTCAAAACCACCTCTAGCCTGGATAGACATAGTGTTGGATCGAAGCAGATCGCTAGAGGGGGGGGTGAATAGCGATAGAAAACTTTTTAGTATGAATTCATTTTAAAAAAAAAACTTATATGCAGCGGAAAGATAAACAAAACAAAAAGTAAAGGAGACAATAGACACAAGAGATTTACTTGGTTCGTAGCCGAAGGCTACTACTCCAAGGCTCTAGTGGTCCTTGACCACGTACGGAGGGCAAACTACTAAAGAACTCCTCCTCGTTGGAGGTAGGAGTTAGACGGATACAAAAAGCCCGAGGTAGAAGGACACTCCCCCTCTCCTCGTTATAATGAAAGCTTTACTAAAAGGAATAAACTGAAATACAATTTATAACTTTCGTTACCGACGACCTTAAATGTTGGAGGTTGAAGCTCTAGTCGTCGTCTCGGCAGCGCTTCGTCGTAGGGATGTCGGAGAGTCGGAGCATATCGGAAGCACTTGGAAGCTTTTGAATTGATGAAAAACCCTAGGTTTGACCCTCCTTTTATATCCTTTGAGCCCCTCATCAAATGGGTCTTTAGCCAATCACAAATGGGCATAAAACCCCTTGAAAAATGGTGATAACTCTTGACTACTCGAGGCTGATCCTTTGACCAAGAATGATCGATGGCCATCATCACGATCGGTGATGGCAAGATCGACCGATCTTGATCTTCGATATCAATGTTTGACGACGAGTCCTCCAAGTGGCGATCGATGTTAGCTGCAAGGCAAGGTTAGCTCAACAAAAACATAATTTCGATGGTCGTCGACCATCCAATCTCGACCTAGACCATCTATAAGAAGTCTTTGGTCAGATCTACGCTTAAGATCATCCCCATAAAGAGGATACGACCTTACTTACGCTCGCACACACGAGCTTACCTCAGTACTTACGTGTTGCTTTTGCTTCCGGCCTTACACTCAATTCCTTCGGCTCCCTCCGAAGTCTCTTGAGTGTTGCCCGACCACCGCAGCTTCCTCCGGGTGTCGCTAGCCTTCAGCTCCAGCGTTGAGACTTTTCTGCACACTTGATTTAGCTCATGAGATAATAATATATGCTTAACTTTTGTATCATTTGCTATAATCAAAACTTAGGTTCGACTTAGGTGCCTACTACACCAACAATCTCCCCCTTTTTGATTTATGGCAAACCCACATACAAAGTTAAGTAAATAGCAAGCATGAAGAGTAATAATGTGCATGAGAAACAAAAAATATGGAGATTAAGTTGGAGTAGTAAAGATTTTCTTCAAGTACTCCCCCTTGAGGAAACCTCCCCCTTGACCGAGGGTGAGTCTTGAAGAAAGACCTTAATCCTCCCCCTTGAGGGTTGCTTTAAGTAATTAAAATTACTTAAAGTTGGCCTTAGTAAAACGTTTTAGTTAAGCCCTTTCTCCCCCTTAAGTAAAACATTAACGACATAAAGTTTAAAAAATAAGTTTAAGTAAAACGTAGACGGCACAAATAAGTTTAAGTTAAGAATTCTTTGGCCTTTTGGTAAAAGTTAACTAAGTTTTAACTTTTGGTTTAAATATGAAGTAAGAGTTAAGTTATCAAAAAAAATTTTGACCCCTTAACTTTGGCCTTTTTCTCCCCCTTTTGTCGTATAGCGAAAGGAGTAAGGGGTGTGTGGAAAACAAAATAAGTGTTAAATTTAAAGTCCAAGCATGTTCCCCATTTTTTATAAAAAAAATATACTGAAAATAAGCTCATCTATAAAATGTTCGACTCATATTTGGCTTGATTGATATGTAAGATCAACCAGTCCTGGTCAGAGTCGGTTAGTATGTATGATTATACTCCGTGGTTCATAGCGATGCACTAGCTCTACATCTGGAACCAGGAGTAAGGTCCTAACATCTCACGCCCATCTACGTGGCTAAGTACACAAACACATTAGTCCTATGTGTTGTGAGATGTACTGGCTTCTTAAATCTATAGGTGCATGATAACTAAGGTATGTCCTATGCTAGTTCCATAAAAATGAAATTAAAGAAATAGTAGTAAGAACATATAATTTGCATGTACCTATTCTATTACGCACATGCTCAATTTTCATCTTAATAGACTAAATTCGGCTTCGGGTAGGGGTTTAGTAAATAGATCTGCCAAGTTAGACTTTGATTCGACGTATTCGAGGTGTATGGCTCCGTTGGCCACATGTTCTCGAATGAAATGGTGTTTGACCTCTATATGTTTGGTCCTAGAGTGACATATCGGATTCTTTGTAAGATTAATTGAACTAATGTTATCTACGTGAAGTTTAGTATTCGTAAAGTCTAACTTAAAGTCGCGGAGAGTGTGCTTCATCCAAAGAAGCTGCGTGACACACTCACCCATCGCGATGTATTCGGCTTCGGTGGTAGATAAAGCAACACAATGTTGTTTCCTACTGCACCAACTCACTAGACTCGAGCCGAGAAGTTGACAACAATCACTCGTGCTCTTTCTATCGAGCTTACTACCGGCATAATCCAAATTGGAGTAGCCGATTAGTTCGAACTCCGTAGATCTAGGGTACCAAATACCAACGTTAAGTGTACCCTTAAGATATCTAAGGATACACTTAACTAGGGTTAGGTGAGACTCCTTAGCACAGGTTTGAAACCTGGCGCACATACTTACTGCGAATAGGATGTCGGGTCGACTCACAGTTAAGTATAGGAGACTCCCTATTACGCTCCTATAGTATTTTAAGTCAATGGACTTACTTTCTAGGTCTTCTCCTATGTTAACATTTATCGCCATTGGGGTGTTTATTACCTTAGCATCTTGCATTCCAAATCTTTTAATTAACTCCTTAGTGTATTTTTGTTGATATAGGTATATACCATCCTTAGTTTGTTTAATTTGTAGACCTAAAAAGAAACTTAACTCGCCTACCAAGTTCATTTCGAACTCACTTTCCATGAGTGAAACGAACTCGTTTAGTAAGGCTGAGTTAGAGGTTCCAAAAATTATATCGTCTACGTAAATTTGAGCTATGAATATTTCTTTACCTAAGGTTTTTACGAAGAGAGTTGGGTCAACTAAACCTTGGTTAAACCCTTTTGACTTAAGATGGATTGAAAGTCTCTCGTACCAAGCTCGAGGAGCTTGTTTAAGTCCATAGAGAGCTTTCTTAAGTTTTATAATATGGTCGGGTTTATCTAGATTTTCGAATCCGGGGGGTTGGCTGACATAAACTTCTTCTTTAATGTATCCATTTAGGAATGCTGACTTAACATCCATTTGAAACAGCTTAAATCCTCGATGTGCGGCATAAGCTAGCAACATTCGAATGGATTCGAGTCTAGCTACTGGGGCATAGGTTTCGTCGTAATCTAAGCCTTTGACTTGGCTAAACCCTTTGGCGACTAACCTAGCCTTGTTTCTAACTACTTCACCTTTATCATCAAGCTTATTTCGAAACACCCACCTTGTTCCAATTATCGTTTTGTCTTTAGGTGGTGGTACTAATTCCCACACTTCATTCCTAGTAAATTGAGCTAGCTCTTCTTGCATTGCAATAATCCAATCGGGATCAAGAAGAGCTTGTTCAATTGATTTGGGTTCTATCTTTGAAATTAAGGAAATTTGACTAAGGTTCCTATAGGATGCTCTAGTTCGAACTCCTAGATTAGGATCTCCTATCACTTGATCGATAGGGTGGTTAGTCTGAATCCTAGATTGGGTTGGGTTTGTATCACCTAATGCTTGATCAATGGGGTGACTTGGTTGAACACTAGTTTGACTCGGATCACTTGTCACTTGGTCGACAAGAGAAGTTGGTTGATGTGGATTAGACTCGATCTCAGGGTCGGAGATGAGTTTGGTATCAGTGGGCTCAACACTTGGGGTCATTAAGGGTTTTGTAGGTTCGGGTACTTCATCAAATACTACATTGATAGTCTCCTCGACTCTAAGGGTGTCGTGGTTATATACTCTATAAGCTCGACTTGTAGTCGAGTATCCTAGAAAGATTCCGGTCGTGGTTTTGGATGTAAATTTCCCTAGGTAATCCTTAGTGTTTAGGATATGTACCTTACACCCAAATACCCTAAAGTACTTGATGTTGGGTACTTTATCGTGATAAATCTCGTACGAGGTCTTAAGGTGCCTTTTTACCATAAGGATCCTATTTTGGACATAGCATGCCGTACTCACGGCTTCTGCCCAAAACCTATCGGGTAGGTCGTATTCGTTCAACATGGTCCTAGCGGCTTCTTGTAGAGTTCGGTTTTTCCGTTCCACTAGGCCATTTTGCTGAGGGGTCCTAGGGCAAGAGAATTCATGGTGGTATCCGTTTAGGTTACAGAAGTCGGTGAACCTTTGATTTTCGAATTCACCACCATGATCGCTTCTAAGTCTTTTTACCTTAAGGTCTTTTTGATTCTCGATTAATTTGAATAGATTGATTAATTGATCTAGGGTATCATTTTTATGTTTGATGAACCTAACCTGAGTAAACTCGGAGTAGTAGTCGTCAATTATGACTAAGCAATATTGACTTCTATTGAGTGACTTGGCTCCATGTGAATCGAATAGATCCATATGCAGGAGCTCAAGTACACTTGAGGTTCGTTCTTGGTTAGTTAACTTGTGTTGTGTCCTAGGTTGTTTTCCTTGTTGACAAGCATTACAGATTTTATTAACCAAGTTGTTGAGGTTGGGTAAGCCTCTGACTAAGCCACTCTTACTCATCTTGTGGACGAGTCTTGGGTGCGAGTGACCGAGTCGTCGGTGCCACAACCATGATTCCTCTTCCTGTGTCATAAGACATTTGGCTGAGGATTTGATTAAGTTAATTGTGTAAATGTTATTTGTCCTAGTTCCTTTGAGTATTGTTTTAGCTGTTTTATTTGTTTTAATTACACATTCATTTTCTAAAAATACGACCTTATAGTTATTGTCACATAATTGGCTTACGCTAAGCAGGTTATATTCAAAATTCTCTACAAGTAATACATTTTTAATAACAAAATTCGAGTTAAGCTCGATATCACCTGATCCGATGATTTTGAGCTTGTCGTTATTCCCAAAGGCTACCGATCCTTGTCGTTTGAATCGAAGCTTTGTGAATTTGAGTTGATCCCCGGTCATGTGTCGAGTAAGCCGTCAACATCCATTGATCCTACACACAAGGTGGTTGGATTGGATGTTAGATTTTTTTTAAAAA
Source organism: Wurfbainia villosa (assembly GCA_025175895.1). NCBI lineage: Eukaryota > Viridiplantae > Streptophyta > Magnoliopsida > Zingiberales > Zingiberaceae > Wurfbainia > Wurfbainia villosa. Next base: position 24,414,057 of record CM046000.1, on the reverse strand, counting down.
AAAAATTGGTTGTAAGTTGTTAAACCTAGGTCATCTCACCTATGTCTATATGATCAATCATGTTATACTTATGTGTTTTTTGTGAGATGACTTCCAATTAAGTTGATTAAGTGCATTTAGGTTCAAGTAATTTTATGTTAGATTTGGATTTAAACCTAGGCTTGTCAAGTTTACCTTTTCAAGATCATGGCTTCCAGGTCGTGGCGAGGCACAGGGGCCTTCTTTTATCGGATCATCGACCACTTCCTTAGACAAAGCCATTTTCAAGAAAATGATGACTTGACTCACCTAAGACTATCTCCTAGTCTAACTGGTTATTTTTGAAAAGAGGCTCCCCGAGGCTTAATCTTTTCGAAGAATTTTAGTTGGTTATGTTTTTGAAAAGAGGCTCCCCGAGGCTCAATCTTTTCGAAGAATTTTAGTTGGTTATGTTTTTGAAAAGAGGCTCCCCGAGGCTCAATCTTTTCGAAGAATTTTAGTTGGTTATGTTCGTGTTCTAAGTGAGTTCACAAGTTTTAAAGAACAAATTTTCTAAGTTAAAGCATGCAATTTCTAAGTTAAAGCACACACTTTCTAAGTTAACACATGCAATTTCTAAGTTAAAGCACAAACTTTCTAAGTTAAAGCATGCAATTTCTAAGTTAAAGCACAAACATGTTTTGTACTGGCTCCCCCTAGACCGTTGAATCGGTTCGGTCTATCCACATAGTGGATTTGGTCCTTGGGAATCCAGTACGGGTTAGATCCTAGAGTTGAAATCAAAAGGTTTTTAGGGACCCATGCTTGGACATGTTTCCTATGTCGACTTACAATTGACATATACGACCTATTAGTCGTGTTTGAGTTAAACCCTAGTCCAGCCTTGTTGTACACGACCCTTTGAGATCCAAGTAGGAGGTCAAGTCCTTTGGATCCCGAAGTGAACCTTTCTAACATGTTCCTAAGATCTTCGACTTGACTTTTCAAGAGAGAGTTCTCAACTTCGAGCTTTTCAACTCGAGTTGAGTCCTTCTCTTGAACTCGACTAGTCGAAGAGGTTAGGGAGACCTCGTGTTTGAGGAGTTTAACCTCCTCAACAAGGGTCTCGACCTTGGACTCGGACTTAGCTAACTTCCTAGACAAAAACCTAACCGTATTATGTAAAGTATTAAATAAAGTTCGACTTACTTTAAGGGTATCTTTTGAACCGGATGCGTATTCGTGGCTTGACTTGAAGGTAGCTTCGTAGTCCGAGTCATCCTCAGGTTCCGACTCAAGTTCAGGTTCGGTCTCCATGTCTGACTCAATCGATTTTGCCATGAAGACGTGGTCTTCGTCTTCTTCGGATGACGCTTCTTCCCATGTCGCGTTGAGGGCCTTCTTGTGCTTAGGTGCTCGGTGGTTGAGCTTGGGGCACTCGGACTTGATATGTCCAAACCTGTTACACTCATAACACCTAATATTAGAACTTTTAGGCTTACCTTGGTTGGGTCGAGTTGTGGTTCGCTTTCGTCCCTTGGCTATCCTTCGAGCTAGGTTCATTAGTTTGGCAGTCAACTCCGGGTCAACTTCTTCTTCGGACTCGTCTTCCTCCTCGGTTGGTGGTGGCTTGCTTGCGATTTTCTTCTTCTTTGATCCTGCAAACAAGGCTATACCCCTCTCGGATTCCGCGTTGGACTGCTCATGTAATTCGAAATCGGAAAAGAGTTCATCTAACCTAATTTTAGAAAGATCCTTGGAGACCTTGTAGGCATCGACCATGGATGCCCACAAGGTAGTCCTCGGAAACGAGTTTAGAACATACCTTATAAGGTCGCGGTTTTCGACCTTTTGCCCGATTGCGTGTAGGTTGTTGACTATGTCCTGGACTCGGGCGTGAAGTTGGGTCGCGGACTCGTGTTCCTGCATTTTTAGGTTATATAGTTTATTGAAAAGAAGATCACGCTTACATACCTTGGCTTCATCGGTCCCTTCGTGTAGCTCCACTAGTTTCGTCCAAAGATCTTTTGCGCTTATGAAGGGGCCGACGCAATTTAGCTCCTCCTTGGATAGGCCGCATTGGAGGATTTGTGTTGCCTTGGCGTCGGCTTCGACTTGTCGTTTTGTCGCAATGGTCCATTGATCATAATCCAAGGAGTCACCCACTTCATTAGTCGGAAGTGTGAAACCCGTTTGGATTATGATCCACATATCGATTTGGGTTTTGAGAAAGCATTCCATCTGACCCTTCCAATAACGGAAGTCATCTCCGTTGTAAAACGGAGGTCGGACGGTGCTAAAACCCTCGAGATGGGCCATTAGAACAAAAGACACAAATAGACAGAGACGAAGAAACTAACAACGACAAAAACACGAAAACAAGTACCAAGACTCGCGTCTTGGATTAGTAGTGCGAGAGAAAAACTTAACAAAGCGAAATAAATAAAAAAAACAGAATTAAAAGAAAAATAAATCTGTAAAAAGGCTAGATTGGTGGTTTCACCAAATCTTAGCAACCCCCGGCTCTGATACCAATTGTTGGATCGAAGCGGATCGCTAGAGGGGGGGGTGAATAGCGATAGAAAACTTTTTAGTACGAATTCGTTTTTAAAAAAAAACTTATATGCAGCGGAAAGATAAACAAAACAATAAGTAAAGGAGACAATAGACACAAGAGATTTACTTGGTTCGTAGCCGAAGGCTACTACTCCAAGGCCCTAGTGGTCCTTGACCACGTACGGAGGGCAAACTACTAAAGAACTCCTCCTCGTTGGAGGTAGGAGTTAGACGGATACAAAAAGCCCGAGGTAGAAGGACACTCCCCCTCTCCTCGTTATAATGAAAGCTTTACTAAAAGGAATAAACTGAAATACAATTTAGAACTTTCGTTATCGACGACTTTAAAGGTTGGAGGTTGAAGCTCTAGTCGTCGTCTCGGCAGCGCTTCGTCGTAGGGATGTCGGAGAGTCGGAGCGTATCGGAAGCACTTGGAAGCTTTTGAATTGATGAAAAACCTTAGGTTTGGCCCTCCTTTTATAGCCTTTGAGCTCCTCATCGAATTGGTCTTTAGCCAATCACAAATGGGCACAAAACCCCTTGAAAAATGGTGATAACTCGATGGCCATCATCACCGACCGATGGCGCTAGATCGCCGATTGGTCGATCTTCTAGCAATCGATCGCTTGACGGCAGTCGAGTCCTTCAAGCTGGCAGTCGACTGATGCTAGCTGCAAGGCAAGGTTAGCTCAACAAAAACATAATTTCGATGGTCGTCGACCATCCGATCTCGACCTAGACCATCTATAAGAAGTCTTTGGTCGGATCTACGCTTAAGATCATCCCCGTAAAGAGGATACGACCTTACTTACGCTCGCACACACGAGCTTACCTCAGTACTTACGTGTTGCTTTTGCTTCCGGCCTTCCACTCAATTCCTTCGGCTCCCTCCGAAGTCTCTTGAGTGTCGCCCGACCACCGCGGCTTCCTTCGGGTGTCGCTAGCCTTCAGCTCCAGCGTTGAGACTTTTCTGCACACTTGATTTAGCTCATGAGATAACAATATATGCTTAACTTTTGTATCGTTTGCTATAATCAAAACTTAGGTTCGACTTAGGTGCCTACTGCACCAACACATAGGACCGCACAAATCAGAATGAACCAATTCTAACACATCTTTGCCTCTATACCCCTTGGCCTTGAAAGGCCTCTTGGTCATTTTACCTTCCAAGCAAGATTCGCAGGTTGGGAGATCCTCCACCACTAATGAACCCAAAGGTTCATCAGCTATCAACCTTTGAATTCTACTCAGGTTAATATGACCAAGCCTTAGATGCCAAAGATATGTCTGGTTCATTTTCGAAGGTTCTTTTCTCTTATTAGACTTAGAAGATGAGTTATTTACTTCTATATGCATCGTGGGAGTTTTCGGTTCAAGAGTGTACAAATTGCCAACCAATGTACCAGAACTGATAATCTCCCTATTCCTTTTTATAACTACTTTGTCATTAAAAGAAACAGAATATCCATCCATAAATAATTTAGAAACTGAAATTAGATTCTTTCTAAAAGTAGGTACATAAAGACAATTTCTCAAAACCAAAACTTTATTCCTATCAAAAGATAAATGAACGTCTCCCACTGCAATAGCCGCCACCTTTGAAGCATTGCCCATGAAGACGGTAATCTCTCCCTCAGTTAGTCGTCGGGTTTCCTGGAACCCCTTTGTTCTTTCGGCGAGGACAATCTGCCTTCCAATGTCCAGTCTGCTTACAAGTGAAGCATTTGCCTTTCGGCTTCTTCACTCCTTCCTGAGGTCCTACTTCCACTTTCTTTGCTCCACCTTGCTTCTTCTTCTTCTTACCTTTCGGTTTAGAAGAAGAAACCTTCTGAGCGACCATGGCTTGAGCGCTTTGACGAAAAAGCCCCTCTGCCGCCTGGAGTTCTGTCAGAAGCTCCGCCAACGAATACAACCTCTTGTTCATGTTGTAGTTGAGGCAGAATTGCTCAAAACTCCTAGGCAGAGACTGGAGAATGATATCGACCTGGGTTTCCCCATCGATCTCAGCTCCGAGGACTTCCATCTCATTAAGATGAGCCATCATCTTGAGAACATGATCCCTGACGGGTGTTCCCTCGATCATGGTGGTCGTCATCAAGTTTCTCATAGCCTCCTGTCTAGCCGCCCTACTCTGATGTCTGAAAAGTTTCTTGAGATTGAACATCATGTCATAAGCTGTGGCCATGTCCTGATGCTGATGTTGCAGCACATTTGACATAGATGCCAAAATGTAACACTGCGCCATCTCATCTGCCTTGATCCATTTCTTATAACTTTCTTTCTCCTTTTCATCAGAGTCATCGGTGGGCTTAGGAGGACAGACCTCAAAGAGTACAAATTTGTACTCCTCTGCAGTTAAGACAATATCCAAATTTCTTTTCCAATCAATATAATTTGTTCCAGTAAGTTTATTTTCTTTTAATATCACAGCAAGTGGGTTGAAAGCCATTTGAAAAACCTAAGAATCACAATGATCAAAATATTAGATTTCAAATATCATTGATTCCTCGAACAATAAAATTTCGAAATCAACCAACACCTCAAAACACCGAGAATATCACATGCCATGATAGTGTGGACGTATACGAATTCTACATTTGTAAGAGGAGATTTTACCCATTAATTTTATTATCTTGTCAACCTTACTTTTTGACAAATAAAATTAATAGTTGGTTCCTCTTTGGCCCTACAAATAAAAGCAGTGACTCCGATGGGGAGAATACTTTTTATTTACATCTAAGTGTGCACCATTACACGATACAAAGAGAATTATCTTGGATTATGTGCCTTACCGATGTGGAAGTACACACACTCCTAAATAATTTCCTATAACCATTATTTGACCTAGTGATCCGCAAACAAACCCATCTGATGGGGAGGAAGGCACTCAGAGCCGACGCGCAAGTTTGTTGCATCACACGTCAAATTGTAATGGAGGCCGCGAGAATTAATTAAAATGTCCCTCTCCCACTTAGTAAATTGACAATGAGGAATTTTCAAGCACACACAACATGCATATAAAACAAATCAGCAATAAATATGGGAAAAAATAGAATTTTCCCAACTATTATGGCATTGTTCTCCAATATGCGTCCCGTCATGTCACCACCTCGTCCGCTCCACCTTTTCCCGTGCGCAAGTCACCAAAGAGATCTGAGCCGAGATAAACTATTTTAATTTACATCCAGCGATCCTATACTCCACGAAGGAGTGTACAAATAATCTAGATCGAAAGTAAACTAAAATGAGTGGCTAAACAATGTCGTATTTAATTACAAAAATTAAATATTAAACTAGCCTCGTCAACCCCGAGGATTCAAATAATATACATACAATCACACACAAACAATTACATACACACATATAGCCATAATAGTCGGATCTTATGCCTGCAACCAAAAATTTATCCTACGCACATCCTACTATTATCCGGCATACTCAATATATGATATGTGCATGAAAGTAACCGAATCCAAAACATATTTGTAGGAATTGCTTCGGAGGCTCATTGGCTCCCATGTCCCCGGATTAAAATTTTCACTAATGAAAAAACTAATCCGGATGGGATGAGTTTCCTAAGCACAACCAATTCGTCATCGTGCTAACAACTTGAGTGATCGCTTGAACAAACTAGTTGTTCAAGCAACCCAACTCTTCTAGTTGGTTAGCCGCGGAAGAGACGAAGGACGGATCCCCGGTTTTTGTGTTTGTCTTCGGGGTCCATGATTATACAAATACATACAAATGCAAACTAGTATAATCAACACATACTAACATAAAGATAAGAACATGCAAAGATCAATAAAAGTTGTAAAACTTTTATACCTCTCGATCTTCTATCGTATGTCCTATCTTCCTCGTGGACGTCGTGTGGGCGAAGATCCTCCACGAGTAGAAGCCTCCTAGATCACGTTCTTCCTTTCCTTGCTCTATCCGAACAAAGAGAAGAACCAAACAAAAAATCCTTCTCCTTATCTAGAACCGGCCACCAAGCCAAGGAGCTTGATATAACCGCCGGCCAAGGAGTAGCTTCTTGGGCGCCGGCCAACCTTTAAGAAGAGTTGTCGCCGGCCACCAAGGAGAAAGCAAGAGGGCGCCGGCCAAGAGTTCCAAGGATAAAACCTAGCCCTTGTTTCCACTGGCCAAGGAGAAAAGGAAGAAGGGAAGAACACCGACAAAGGATGAGAAGAGGAAGAGGGGCGCCGGCCAAAACCCTAGGGAGAACAAAGCTTTACCGCCCACTTCTAGCCACCCAACTTCTCCAAAAACCTAGCCGCCCAAAACCCTAACTTCTCTAGGGTTTGTTGCCGCCCACTTTTAGATAGGAAAAACCCTAATCTCCCAAGCATTCGTTTGCCGCCCAAGCCTTAGCTCTTTATTTAAAGAGTATGGCTTAAGCCACCTTTAATCTCCACCGTCGGATCTAGGGATTTAATCTCCACCGTCAGATCTAGGGTTTCATCCCAACCATCGGATCTAGGGTTCATCCCAACCGTCGGATCTAGGGTTTCATCCCAACCGTCGGTTCTAGAGTTTTGTTTTTCATCCTTGGATCTAGACTTCATGAGGATTATATTAGGCTACAATAGGGACCATGAGGAGGAGTTGGATCTTGGCCACCCGATGGATCAGAACCACACAAACTTGATCCATCAATGATGTTCCATTCCACTAGAGGATCATCATTGAATTACCTCACCAACCCCCATAAATCAATATGGGCTCCATATATTATTTGTACATCCATCTCCCCGTGTTTAAGATATCGAATGTTCGTTAATTAATTGATTTACTGACCATCAATCAATTAACATCTAACTCCTCGAGTAGTACCCCTCAACCTTATCATCATGTTGACTAAGTCAACCAGCTGGGTTTACATGATGAACCTTATGAGCTCCTCAAGGGGACATAATCAACCTAATATATAGGACACAATTTCCTCCTATAATCAACGGCACACCATATAAATAATATCATTTCCCAACTTACCGGGCATATTGATTTAATCCATCTAAATCTCACCCTTTGGTAAATCAAAGAAATAAATACTATGTACATGTGCCCGTTATTATATCGGGATTAAGAGCATGTACAACATAATATCCGAGGTCCGATTCAATTATGTAGTCAGTAATAAATTGAATCACCTCTATGTCGATCCTGCTCAATACACCTAAGTGTACTAGTGTAACTCTATGTTCAAGACAAAACAATACCAAGCTACACTACAACCATGCCAATGGTTTATCCAAAACCATCTTGGTTGTGAGCCTCTACTTATATTCTACAAGGGACTGATAACATGATCTTCTGTGCCACACCAAGCACCATGTTATCTACAATGTAAAATATTAGACAATATGCACACATATAATAAATATAAAGTGCAAACAATGATCATGTGATTCTTATTTCAAAATAAAAATGTTCATACAAAAAAGAGCTAGGCTTTCAGTATACATTCCAACAAGAGGAAGATGGCTACCAAGGAAGAAAAACCCAAAAAACTCTTACTCCAAAGATTATCAAGGGATCTATTTTTAGATCTCTTGATTAGGTCATCTTTGTTGTATTTCCGGCACCGCGGCGAGTGTGTGTTCGAACATGTTTCGTAAACATGTACACAGCAGAAGAATTAAAAAGTAATAAATCTAATTTATTACAATACACACATCACACGTATGCATAGTACAACATGTGTATACATAATCGTAGTTTCAAATTTTGCAATAAAAGAAAATTACTCTAGTTATACCTGACATATCACGTGCAGCGGGAATGACATCAACCGGAGTGACTCTCGCTAGAATCACCTCTATCTGTATCCACGCCGAGTATCGTCGGGATGAATTCACAAAGCCATGAGCCTCATCTTTGTAGGAGTCACTAGCCTCGTATCGAAGACGATGTGATCGAGAGAAGATCACAATCCGAATCAAAATTCGGATTCGAAAACAAGTCCCCAAAACTCGCTTCTCCTGAAAGGTATTCTTCAACCAATTGATGAATCCTTGGTCCTCCACCTATGAGTATTACCGGAGATCGAATCCCTGGCAAGGTAGACGCTGTTGAAGCTCCAAATGTCATCCAAATGACACTCCGACACGTAAGGAAACAAGCTGTCCAGAAAACTGGACATCTTGGTGGAGGATTTGCACCGGCCAATGGAGGAAGGTCGGCTACACCTTGGTCACCGGAGCCAAGGGATGTCGCCGGAGGGTCGCCGCTAGCAACTGGTGGTCAGCGGCAGCTGGTGGCGTCGGCGGAAGGAGCTGCAAGAGGCGGCGGCATGGAGACTTTGGGTGGAGGCAAGGAGAAGAGAGGGAGAGGAGAGGAGAAGTTTATTTCCCAAAATAAAACTTAGGGCTCTCCAAAAACCTAACTGCGTTTTTATAGAGCCCATGTTTCTTAACCATTAAGAAAACTTCTCCTTAGAGTTATTGGTTCATAACCAAAATCGTTAACCCACTCCAATAACTTAAGTTAAAATAAACCGAACCGAGTTGGTCTATTTTAAGTTAAAACAAACCGAACCAATTTTGGTTCATTCATTTAAAACAAACCAAACCCCTTTGGTTTATTCTTCACCATTGGATTAGAACCAAACCAATTTGGTTCATCCATCATGTCTTCATAAGACACGACCCATCCATACTTCTATTGCGACTGAAACAATTTCATGCTCGCTCCTTGTTTAGTCTAACCAAGCCTAGTTTCTCTCGATCTGAGAATCTCATTCTCAAGCTCGCTTTAAATCCTTCGGATTACGCTCATTGTGCTTGTGACCAAATAGGTTCTCGGTTTATGTTGGCCATCTATAATTAACCATTAATTATAAAATGATCATGAGTGGCACCTAGTAGTACATCATGATTCCCAATTAATCGAAAAATCAACAATTGATCCAGAACCATTTCTGAAACCCTTCAACAGCTACAATAAATCGTGCCCCATTCCCTTCACTCATCTTATACCCACTTGGTTCAGGACATGGTCTATAGTGTCAGTCCCCACTAGGTTGAATACGTCACACCTAACTCAAGTATCATTTCCTCGTCCTACAGATTCTAGTTACTGCACATGTATCCAAGAGTAGCTTACTCTAAACATGTAATGCTTTGGCCAAAGACTTTAGTAACAATCTGACGAGAGGCCATGGGTATACATCTCCTCGCAACGAGTGGTGAATCCTTTAGAGGTTATTCAAACACCTTCGACCACTTCGACTTATACTCAATCATCCCGGGTCCACATCTCCTTAGAGATGCTTGCTTAAGATGTCAAAGCATAAGTCTTCATGACCAAGATGACTTGAATACCACAAGTCAAAGGAACATCGCACTTAAGCTGCAGTAAGAACTTCATTGACATATCCATATATGCAAAGAACCATATGAAGTCTTACAGCTAGTCACTCCAATAAACTAGTTACCATAACTAGCATCCATGATTAACTCTGGACATCACAATGTCTCCATCCAGTGAGAATCAGCTGCTTGGATACACCAAGGAGTATACCTAATGCTAGTCTTGACAGAATTAATGATGTCCAAATCCATCAATTCATTGACTAAGGATAATTCCAATACATCACAATTACACATGTTGAGATACTCACTAGTTGTGATCCAATCACAAATTATCTCATGTTGTGAATCGTATCATGGACATTCAGTAAATGAGTTTAAGATCTAATCAAATAAATGAAAACATGTATACTCAAATAGTGAATCTTCATTTATCATATAAATGGTTTAAACATAAGGCGATTGCCTTAGGACACCTCTCATATATAACTAACAATCTTAGGAGGCTTAAATGGAACCTATGTTACCATAATTATACCATATTAAGGTAAGAACATCCCAGAAAATTTCCATAAGAGAAATCTCCAAAAAGGCAGAACCACGACACGACCGTGTGTCTTACACACGGCCGGTCATGCCAAGACACACGACCGACCATGTGTCCTTCTGGGCACAACCCAGACTTTTGCCATTTTTGTCCAGAGTTAGGCACGACCCGTGCCAGGCTAGGCATGGCTGTGTGAGGCTCTGTATGGTCCATTTGACTTCATTTAGGTGTGATATGGTCATGCTAAGTCTGACAAGGCCATAGGAGGTTCCATAGCCTCCGTTTCACACCCCCTTGGTCTTGTCCAACCAGATATATCCTGTCTAATAGAGAATCTCATTCTCAAATTTGTTTTACATCTCGAGATCACCCTTAGTGCGTGTGACCCATTAGGTTCCCGGTTATGATGGTCATTCATAATTAACCCTTTAATTATGTATACATCATGAGTAGCACCTAGTAGTACATCATAACCCCCAATTGATCGGAAAGTCTAGATCGACTTCAGAATGTTTCTGAACCCTTCAGTAGCTTTAGTTGTTCATGTCTTGTTCCTTTCACTCATCCTATACCCACTTGGTTTAGGACATGGTCTATGTGTTCGTCCCCACTAGGCTGACAATGTCACACTTAGCCCAAGTTAGTTTCCTTGTCCTTTGGATTCAAGTTACTCCTACATGTTCCCAAGAAGACCGTCTTCTTAACATGTTTGCTCTAGCCAGAGACTTCCGAGTAACAATCTTGACAAGAGGCCTAGGGTATACATCTCCTTTATCAGGAGTGGTGAATCCTCTGTGGGTTATTCAAACACGTTTGATCACTTTGGCTCATACCCAATCATCCCAGAGTTACACCTACTATGTAGATGGTTACGAAGAAGTCAAAGTATAAGGCGCCATGATCAAGGTGACTTGAATACCTCAAGTCTAAGGAAGTTCGCACTCGAGTTGTAATAAGATCTTCAATGACATATAGAACCATATGAAGCCTCATAGCAGGTCACTCCAATGAACTAGTTACCATAACTAGCAACCACATGTTCATTCTTAACATCCCTATATTTCCATTCAGTGAGCACCAAATGATTAGATAAACCAAGGAGCATAACATGTGCTAGCCTCACAGAATTGATGATGTTCAATCTCATCAATTCTGGTGTCGGTCATGCCCAACCCCGACGCCAAAATTGGAGCACGATTTCCAGCGTGCCACCCAGTTGTGTGGCATCAACCCAACTTAACGCAAATCAGGATTTCACGAGTAATTAAGGAAAGTTGGCTTCACTCCTATAAAAGGAAAGGCATGCTCAAACCCTAGGGGAGGGCCCGATGGCTAGGACGATAAGAAGGTGCTCTAAGAAGCACCGGAGGCTCGCAGCAGGGAGAGAGGAAGTGACTTAAAGGCTGGAATCTACGCTCCAACGCCTAAGAGAACGACCAAGACACAACACGAGATTGAACAGAGAGTACTACCATTATTCTAAACTCTATTTGCATTCTAATGATTTACATTAAGATGTCTTGTGTTTATTCTCTTTCATTAATGGAGTAGATACTTCGATTCTAGGATTAGGGAGTATCTTGTGTATGTTGGATATGCTAGTTTAAATATTAATTCCATGCTCTTGAATATATATTTGCAATTTAGACTATTGAGATCCATGAAAGTTGAGTTTTGATTCTACTTCTACTGCACATAATTGATACAAGGGCGAAAAGCCTTCGTATCAAAAATCTAGGAGAACTAAGGAGGAACCTCACAGTCATCGTCCCTCCCACAACCATAGAAAGTAGGATATGGTAGGGATGGATATGAAATATAATCCATCACTTCATAGGGATTAATAGGACATCCTCGTACCCCAAGAACCTCTTCTAGCAGAATGCCTAAAGTAGGAGACATCAATTAGAAGGGTTGAGGGACCCAGTGACAAGGGGCTCCCAAAGATATTAACCCCTTGAGCTCTGACGATTCGAAAGGGAAACTTGGTTAGGAGTAGGTAATTCCTGATAGAAGAAAAAGTTCATCGAGATAACACACAATGATCCTCCTGCAAGACCATAACTAGAGATCCTATGAGCATTAAATTGATAGCATATTCAACAACTCACAAGTGAAACCGAAATCATAAAATCTTTTAAGGAACTTTAAGACCACCTTCACTTTCTCCAAATGACACCGTAACTAAGCTAGGACTGCTGTCGACCTCATACACCTGACTCTTAGGAGATTTACTCCGAACAATAATATCCATTGGACAAACAATATTCGAATCTCAGTCTTTGTAGGATTGATACATAAATTATTACTTGACGACAATCGTACACTTGCGGGTATTGAGCGTGAGAGCGCGCTTCGAGTCCTTGGCAATTCTCATCAAAGATTTGAGGTTGTGCTCGCGTGCATCAGCTTACTACTATGAGCTTTGAGCTTCAGAAGCAACATGAGAACATGGATGCTTTTGATATGGTTGCACATCTTAAATAGCTATATCAAGGGAAGGCAAGGCACGAGAGATCTAAGGTATCAAAAGCATTATTTGAATGCAAAATGCAAGAAGGAATACCTGTAGGAACTCATGTACTCAAGATGATTGAATACATTGAGAACCTTGAAAGATTGGAATTTCCATTAGATCAAGAATTGGCCATTGACCTTGTTCTGCAATCATTGCCTGAAGGCTATAGTAAATTTGTCATGAACTATAACATGAATGAAATTGATAAACCTTTGCTTGAGCTATTAATTAAGAATGTTGAGAACTGTTGAAAACAATCTTAAGAAGATCCAACCTAGTATTGTACTCATGGTTAAAAAGGGCAAAGGCAAAAAGAATTCCAAAGGAAAGGGTAAAACCCAAGATAAAGGTAAGGCTAAAACATTGAAACCTAAAGGCGGGGTGCCTAAGGAAGGAACCTGCTTCCATTGTAATGAGATCGGACATTGGAAGCGGAACTACAAAAAGTACCTAGAGGAAGTTCAGAAAAATAGAAGTGCAGCTTCTACCTTAGGTATATATGTTATAGAAGTTAATCTATCTATTTCTTTTTCATGAGTATTAGATACGAGTTGTGCTTCACATATTTGTACTAATGTGCAGGGCCTGAGAAATAGTATATCATTGTCAAAAAGAAAAGTAGACCTACGCGTAGGCAATGGCGCAAGAGTTGCTGCTATAGCTATAGGAACATATTCCTTATCTTTGCCCAGAACTAGAAGAGTGCTATTATGTACCTGCTATAACTAAGAACATTATCTCTATCTTGTGTTTGGATAAGAGTGGTTTCTCATTTATAATAAAGGATAAATGTTGTTCTGTTTATTTAAATGAAATGTTCTATTTTGCAGAGCACATCTTTTTAATGGACTCTATGTTCTAGATTTTGAAACCCCAATCTATAACATACATACCAAACAGTTCAAATCTAATGATATGAATCAAACATATCTCTGGCATTGTCGCTTGGGTCACATAAATGAGTGTCGCATATCACAACTCCATAAGGATGGACTTTTGGACTCATTTGATTTTGAATCATATGAGGTATGTGAATCTTGTCTACTAGGCGAGATGACAAAGACTCCTTTTAGTGAACACAACGAGAGAGCTAATGATTTATTAGGACTCATACATACTGATGTATGTGTCCCTTTCAAAGTAGCAGCTAGAGGAGGTTATCAGTACTTCATTACTTTTATTGATGATTTCAGTAGATATGGATATGTATATCTTATGAAACACAAATCTGAATCCTTTGAAAAGTTCAAAGAATTCAAGAATAAAGTATAAAACCAACTTGGTAAGAGTATTAAGATGCTTCAATCATATCGAGGTGGGGAATACCTTAGCCAAGAGTTTCATGACCATCTGGTTGAGTTTGGGATAATATCTCAACTCACTTCCCCTGGAACACCCAGTGGAATGGTGTATCAGAAAGGAGAAATCGTACATTATTAGATATAGTATTAATGTGTGCAAATCATATAGGGTTTTTGGAGTAGTTTTAGCAAACCCTAAACGAGAGAGCTAATGATTTATTAGGACTCATACATACTGATGTATGTGTCCCTTTCAAAGTAGCAACTAGAGGAGGTTATCAGTACTTCATTACTTTTATTGATGATTTCAGTAGATATGGATATGTATATCTTATGAAACACAAATCTGAATCCTTTGAAAAGTTCAAAGAATTCAAGAATGAAGTATAAAACCAACTTGGTAAGAGTATTAAGATGCTTCGATCATATCGAGGTGGGGAATAACTTAGCCAAGAGTTTCATGACCATCTGGTTGAGTTTGGGATAATATCTCAACTCACTCCCCCTGGAACACCCAGTGGAATGGTGTATCAGAAAGGAGAAATCGTACATTATTAGATATAGTATTAATGTGTGCAAATCATATAGGGTTTTTGGAGTAGTTTTAGCACACATCTCATTGCATTTCATACTTGTTTCGTGAATATTCTCCCTTGTTTTGCATTCATTTACTATCTTCTAGTTTGGAGATCTATTTTTGTTAATTTATGTGTAGGATGGTATTTTTAGAGAAAAAATGAAGCATTTTATGGAGCATGGACTTTAGGGAACATGCTCTGGCCATGTCCTAAGACACGGACATGTTCTCGAAGCGAAATGGATCAAAACGGAGGCTCCAGAGTGACACACGGGCAACCGTGTTAAATTTTCAGCCTAGATTTCAGCCATTTCCATCCTTGCACATGGCCCGGCCGTGTGGCGGCATTGCAAATCCAAGGAATTAGGGTTTTTCAAGCATTTATGGAAAGTCGAAGCCACCTCTATATATAGGAAACTCATCTAAGAGGCTGGGGATCATGAGGAGAGCCGCCCTATAGCTCCCAAACCTCAAGAGAGAGGCCCAATGACTAGGACGTGAAGAAGGTGCCCTAAGAAGCACTGGAGACTCACAACGGGGAGAGATGAAGTGGTTCAAGGACCGAAATATGTGCTCCAACACCAAATATAATGACCAAGAGTACTGCATTTTATTCTTAAATATCTTTGCATTGTAATGATTCACTTTATGATGTCTTGTGTCTATTCTCTTTCATCTATGGAGTAGATACATTGATTCTAGAATTAGGGAGTAGCTTGTGTACGTTGGATATGCTAGTTTGAATACATATATTCTCTGCTCTTGAATTTACATTTGCAGTTTATGTTGTTTAGATCGATGAGAATTATGTTTTGATTCTATTTCTACTGTGCTTATGCTGGTATAAAGATAGAAAACCTTTGTATCAAAATCTAGGAGAACAAAGGGGGAATCGTGCGGACATCCTCCCTCCGATAACTATAGAAAGTAGAATATGATAGAGTAGGAAATGAAATACGTTCCATCTCCTCATAAGGATTATTTGGACATCCTCGTACCTTGATAATTTATCTCAGTAGAAGGCCCAAAGTAGGTGACATTAACTCTAGAAGGGTTGAGGGACCTTAGTGACAGAGGGCTCCCAACGGTATCAACCCCCTGAGCTCTGATGATCCGAAAGGGAAACTTGGTTAGGAATAGGTAGTTCCTGATATAAGCAAAAGTTCATCAGGCAATTACATGATGATCTTCCCGCAAGATCATAATTAGAGATCCTTAAGGCATTAAATTGATAGCATATTAAACAACGCACAAGTGAAACTGAAGTCCAAGAATCCTTTTAGGAACCTGAGACCACCTTCGCTTTCTCCGAGTGATACCGTAATTGAGTCAGGACTACTGTCGACCTTGAACACCTTACTCTTAGGAGATTCACTCCGAACAACGACATCCACTGGACAAATAGTATTCAAATCTCAGTCTCTATGGGATCAATACATCTTTTATTATTTGACGACATCCATGCACTTGTGGGCGTTGAGCGCAAGTGCGCGCGTCGAATCCTTGGTGATCCTCGTTGGAGATTTGAGGTCGTGCTCACATGCACCAAGTTTTTGGCGCGTTGTCGGGGACTGAAGATTTGATATCGGATCAAAAGTGGATAGTTTGGATCAGACTTAGTTTAGATTTATTACCCTAGTCTCTATTAATTTCTAGTTTATTTAGTTCTAATTTAGATTTTAGTTTTCTTCGAGCTTCAGTTATTTTCTAGCAGTTTTTCTTTTCAATTATTTTCTTGGCAATTGTTTCCTTTATTTTGTTGTTTGTTTTTTTAGTCTCTTGCCGAGGCACTGTTGTTCCTTCCCTTGTATATATTTCTTGTATATAACGATGCATGCTTTCACTCATGATTATGATCAATATAATGCTGTGAGTTTTGGTAATATTTATTGTGAGCATTGTGGTTAAACATTGCATACCATTAACGATTGTTCGGATATATTTGAACCTTTGCAATTTGAACAAGAAGATGTCACCTACGATTACAACCAGTGGACACGAGATGATTCCTATTCATATAGTTATTGCCCTAGCTACCTAAACCCTCAATATTGTTTCTCAAGTGAGAATAAGAGCTATGAATCACCATGCGAATTTTATCTAGAACAAAGTTCCGACTTAGAAGTCTTGCTAGACAATTTTACTAGGCAATGCGAAAAGCATAGTTGACAATTCTCGGAGTATATGCAATGACAGCTAGCAGAAGAAGAATCCAAACGATTAAAAGGTGGATTTGATGACTGGATTACACCTAATATGGCAGAGACTCACTTTGAATGAACGGATGAGGAAGACGTAGATGACATAGAAAGTGAAGAAGGACAATCCATTCAATCACCACTTGAAGGAGAACTTGAGGATTATATAGTGGATACTTTAATCGAAGAGTGCATTACTTCAATCAAAACACCTCCTAACCTCAAGGATCTAGAAGAGCCTACCTTAACCCTAACTGAAACTTTAGTTACTAATAACGAAGCACTTTTAGTGATTTATGACGATAAAATTTCATTCGACATAATAGAATCCACTAATCAATCTTTTGGTGAGAATGTCTGTGGTGAGTTACATTATTCACAACATTTGGACACAATGGAATATCATGATCAAACTCTTGATGATTCTTTGAGGCAATGCGAAAAGCATAGTTGACAATTCTCGGAGTATATGCAATGACAGCTAGCAGAAGAAGAATCCAAACGACTAAAAGGTGGCTTTGATGACTGGATTACACCTAATATGGTGGAGACTCACTTTGAATGAACGGATGAGGAAGACGTAGATGACATAGAAAGTGAAGAAGGACAATCCATTCAATCACCACTTGAAGGAGAACTTGAGGATTATATAGTGGATACTTTAATCGAGGAGTGCATTGCTTCAATCAAAACACCTCCTAACCTCAAGGATCTAGAAGAGCCTACCTTAACCCTCACTGAAACTTTAGTTACTAATAACAAAGCACTTTTAGTGATTTATGACGATAAAATTTCATTCGACATAATAGAATCCACGAATCAATCTCTTGGTGAGAATGTCTGTGGTGAGTTACATTATTAACAACATTTGGACACAATGGAATATCATGATCAAACTCTTGATGATTCTTTGAGGCTAAGAATGTTCGATCTCGAGCCAAGGAAAGTAGCTAACAAGTATCTTACCCCTCCACGAGCAAGATTTAAGAGACATGATGATGGAGGACTAAAAGGCAAGAAGCGAAAAGTGAGCAAATATCTTGCTCCTCCACGAGTAAGATTTAAGAGATATAGTGATGGAGGACCACAAGGTAAGAGGCATAAAGTGAGCAAGTATCTTGCCCCTCCACGAGCAAGATTTAAAAGATATGATGATGAAGGACTAAAAGGCAAGAGGCGTAAAGTGAGCAAATATCTTGCTCCCCCATGAGCAAGATTCAAACGCATCAAGAAAGGGAGGAGGAAAAATCTCCTCGGGCCACCAGAGCCAAGATGAAACGTAGGGGTATGGTCGAGCTAGAGACCTTAAACAAACACTTCTTGGGAGATAACCCAAGTTTAAATTTACTTGTTTTTAGTCTTTTTGCATTCATGCATGTTAGTTTAGGCTTTAATTTTTGTCCATTGGAATCTTCACAAGTGTTTTAGGGTCAGATAGAACTTATTAGGTAGAAAGGAAATCCCTTGTTAGATCCTCAGAAGGAAGCACGGGCGACCGTTTGGATTTCACACGGTCATGCCCAATGGTCAGAAGAGCACACGACGGGGCGTGTGAAAAGTCTCGGATCGTGTTGCACTCCGGGAGAAATCCAGAGTCGCACACGGGTGCCCATGTGAATTTCACATGATCGTGCCAAATCCAGAACTTTTTCCAACTGCCCAATAAGAGCCCACCTATTCCACGCCACGACTTACACCTACACCACCTTCTTTTTCTAACTTTGAGCAAGATGTAGGTGGTACATTGGCCTATGATTTCTCCGAGTTTCAATCGCACCTTGATGACATTCACCCCGAACAGCAAACACAAGGGCAGCGGTGAGAGGAGCAGAGGACCTATACACAGGCGGAGTTTCAGGATCTTCGAGAGCATTTCCAACATGCTGAGGAGTTCTATGACCAAACCCATAATTATTTTTAGGAGGTTGTCTACCTCTAGGAGGTACGACAATTCATGCGTGATACATGATCACAGTGGGTTAGGGAGGAGGAGCACAGATCTGCCACTGTGTCCACCAGTTCCCAGGTCGGTCGACTTGCCGAGACTATCAGATTTCCCACCTCAACCTCCATACTAAAGGTACAATATCATTTAAGTCTGGGGGGGGATCCCAATTTTGATATGCTCTTCTACCAGTGTTAGTTTCTCTTTGACATCTAGGTTTAGATTATTTGCATTTATTTGTTCATGCATATAGTGTTTAGGATCTTTCCAATGATTAGTTGTTAGTCACTTTAAGCTACCTCCGTGATGTTTTCAAAATTGTTCACGACCTATTTCCATGCAATAGATAGCTTAACTTCCTTTATCTTATGGTATTTTATTTTTGGATGCTTTGATGGATATTCTAGATTTTCACTTGTTAGCTTTTATTTTCACTTATACTCATCGAATATTCTGAAAGGGAGAATCTCGTACATAAGTAGTTATGATTCATCTTAGTAGTCTAGTACTTTGGAATCCATATGTGACTCTAGATTTAACATTTTAGTTACTTAAGATGCTCGGATTGTGTAAGCCCATTCGGAAAAATCAAAATCCCTGTGAGCATGAGGGGAACAAAAGTTCCTTAAAATGAAACAAAAGAGAGAAAAGAAAAGAAAAGAGAGAGAGAAAATAGAAAAAAATTGTGAGGTTTAAAAAAAGAAGAAAAAAATTGAGGGATAAAAAAACAATTATCGTGGGTGGAAATGGTAAGGTGGCCCTTTGAGACCGAGTTAGGTTATTGGAGAAACACCTACCAATTTCTCTCAATACTGAGCATGCTTTTGAAACTTTATGCTAATTTTGAGGAATGACCCTCACTTAGGGCAGGTAAGTGGCTAAAAGTCGGAGACCTTAGGAAAGCTATAGGACGATGACTTGACTCACCATGTAATGAGTATCCCCTAGGAAATTTTCTCAGCATGTGCACGAAAAGCTAACCTAGTGAATCTTTAGAACATATCTATTTACTTTGATTGAAAATACCACTTGATAATTTTAGTTAGCAGAATTGATGTGTGCAAATCATATAGGATTTTTGGAGTAGTTTTAGCACACATCTCATTGCATTTCACACTTGTTTTGTGCATATTCTTCCTTGTTTTGCATTCATTTATTATTTTCTAGTTCAGAGATCTACTTTTGTTAATTTATGTGTAGGACAATATTTTTGAAGCAAAAATGAAGCATTTTATGGAGCACGGACTTTAGGGAACATGTTCTGGTCATGTCCCGAGACACGGGCATGTTCTCGAAGCGAAATGGATCAAAACGGAGGCTCCATTGTGATACATGGTCAGCCATGTTAAATTAGTATGACCGTGTTAAATTTCTATCCCATTTTTCAGTCGTTTCCAGCCTTGCACATGACCCGATCGTGTGAAATTCACACGATCGTGTGGCGATGTTGCAAATCCAAGGAATTAAAGTTTTTAAGCATTTATGGAAAGCCGGAGTCGCCTCTATATATAGGAAACTCATCTAAGAGGCTGGGGATCACGAGGGGAGCTATCCTAGGGCTCCTAAACCTCGAGAGAGAGGCCCGACGGCTAGGATGTGAAGAAGATGCCATAAGAAGCACCGAAGGCTCACAACGGGGAGAGAGGAAGCGATTCAAGGACTGGAATATGCGCTCCAATGCCAAATAGAATGACCAAGAGTACTGCATTTTATTCTTAAATATCTTTGTATTATAATGATTCACTTTATGATGTCTTGTGTCTGTTCTCTTTCGTCTATGGAGTAGATACATTGATTCTAGAATTAGGGAGTAACTTGTGTACATTGGATATGCTAGTTTGAATACATATATTCTCTGCTCTTGAATTTATATTTGTAGTTTATGTTGTTTAGATCGATGAGAATTATATTTTGATTCTATTTCTACTGTGCTTATGCCAGTACAAAGCTAGAAACCTTTGTATCAAAATCTAGGAGAACAAAGGGGGAACCATGCAGACATCCTTCCTCCGATAACCGTAGAAAGTAGAATATGATAGAGTAGGAAATGAAATACGTTCTGTCTCCTCATAGGGATTATTTGGACATCCTTGTATCTTGATAACCTATCTTAGCAGAAGGCCCAAAGTAGGTGACATTAACTCTTGAAGGGTTGTAGGATGTTAATGACAGAGGGCTCCCAACAGTATCAACCCCATGTGCTATGATGATCCAAAAGGAAAACTTGGTTAGGAATAGGTAGTTCCCGATAGAAGCAAAAGTTCATCAGGCAATTATATGATGATCCTCCCACAAGATCATAATTAGAGATCCTTAAGGCATTAAATTGATAGCATATTCAACAACGCACAAGTGAAATCGAAGTCCTAGATTCCTTTTAGGAACCTGAGACCACCTTCACTTTCTCCGAGTGACATCGTAATTGAGCCAGGACTAACATCGACCTCGAACACCTTACTCTTAGGAGATTCACTCCGAACAATGACATCCCTAGACAAATGATATGTGAATCTCAGTCTCTTTGGGATCGATACATCTTTTATTACTTGATGACATCCGTGCACTTGCAAGCATTGAGCACGAGCATGCGCGTCGAATCCTTAGCGATCTTTGTCGGAGATTTGAGATTGTGCTCGCATGCATCAGGTATAATCAATGATGAGTCAGGCAGATCTTTCTTCTTCCTTCTGAGGATATGTTCTAGAAATAGCTGCTTTCGCCCTTAACCGCATTGCGTCTTAGGCAATCATAAAGACACCATATATGATATGGACTGGGAAGAGTCTCAAGATGCCTTTTCTAAAGATTTGGGGTTTTGAGGCTTACGTTCGATGTCATGTTTCGGATAAATTAGGACCCAAATTAGGTAAATGCTATTTTGTCGAATATCCCAAAGAAACTAAGGAGTATTATTTTTATAATCCCACACAAGACAAAGTGTTTGTTGCCAAAAATGGTATTTTTTTAGAAAGAGAATTTATTTCTAAATGAGTCAGTAGGAGTAAAGTCGATCTTGAAGAAATTCGAGATACACAAGATAGCCTTGAAGCCTTGATGGAAATCGAACAAGCACCACAAGGTGGTGAAGATTATGAATCTATAACACTGCATGAAGTTGTGGCATAACCTGTTTGAGTAGACCATGCTCTATGCAGATCTGATAGGATACGTCGTCAATCTGAGAGATATTATTTTCTCTTGTGTGATCACGGTGATGTAATTCTTGTTGATTTCAATGAGCCTACATCCTATCAAGAAGCAGTAATGAGCTCAGATTTTTAGAATTGGCTAGAGATCATGCGTCCCGAAATGGAATCTATGTACACTAACCAAGTATGGACTTTGGTTGATCTACCTTAAGGAGGCAAACCCATTGAATGTAAGTGGGTCTTTAAAAGAAAGACTGACATGAATGGTCATATGCATACCTATAAAGTGCGATTGGTAGTGAAAGGTTTCAAGTAGATTCATGGTATAGACTATGATGAAACCTTTTCACCAGTTGCAATGCTTAAATCTGTTCGGATCATGCTTGCTATTGCAACTTACCATGATTATGAGATCTGGCATATGAATGTCAAAATTGCATTTCCTAACAAAAATCTACTTGAGAATGTGTACATGACACAACATGAGGGTTTTGTAGATTCAAATGATGCTGGAAAGGTATGTAAGTTGCAAAGTTTCATTTATTGTTTAAAGCAAGCTTCTAGAAGCTGGAATCTTCGATTTGATAATGCGATCCAAATGTTTTGGTTTAATCAAAAATGAAGATGAACCTTGTGTCTACAAGAGGGTTAATGGGAGCACAGTCATTTTTCTCATCTTGTATGTAGATGGCATACTACTCATTGGAAATGATATCCTTATGCTACAGTCTGTAAAGATTTGGCTTGGGAATTGTTTCTCAATAAAAGACTTAGGAGAAGCAGCCTATATATTGGGCATCAAGATCTATAGAGATAGATCTAAGAGACTGCTTGGCCTAAGTCATAGTACATATATTAACAAGGTGCTTAATCGTTTTGCCATATAGAATTCGAAGAAGGGATTTCTGCCAATGTCACATGGTGTGAGCCTTTCGAAGGATCAATGCCCTTCTTCTAAGGAAGAAAGGAATCACATGGATCAAATTTATTATGCATCTACTATAGGGTCTATCATATACACCATGTTATGTACTCGCTCTGACATTTTGTATGCATTAAGCATGACGAGCAGATAGCAGTCAGATCTAGGTGAAAATCATTGGATAGCAGTTAAGAATATTCTTAAGTACTTGAGAAGAGAAAAAGAATATTTCTTGATATTTGGATGCGATAAGGACCTCATTGTAAAGGGTTACAGCGATGCAAACTTCCAAACATACAAGGATGATTCGAGATCATAGTCAGGGTATGTATTTTGCTTAAATGGTGGACTGCAAGAGTTCAAAGCAAGACATAGTAGCTAATTCTACTACAGAGATCGAGTATATTGCTACTTCAGCAGAAGTAAAATAGTCTATTTGGATCAGAAAGTTTATTTCCGAGCTTGGTGTTGTTTCTAGCATACTGAGCCCTATGGCCCTCAATTGTGATAACAAAGGGGCTATTGCACAAGCTAAGGAACCTTGCTCTCATCAGCAATCCAAACATATACTACGACGGTTCCATCTCATTCGAGAGATCATCGATAGAGGCGATGTGAGGATATGCAGAATACCGACTGATGCTAACATTACAGATCCTTTGAACAAGGCTTTGACACAGAGGAAGCATGATGGTCACACTAGGTCACTGGGTATTTGATATTTTAGTGATTAACACTAGTGCTAGCGGGAGATTATTAGTATTAGCCCTTAATGTCAATCAATTATTAGATGATTGATAAGAAAAACTCATATTTCATGATAAAGGAAAAGTTTATGGTTGTTATATTTACTTTATTGATATGTCATTTGAATAAATATGATAATATCCTAGGGTAGTTTGTTCTAGTCTGTTGAGAGTAATGAAAATACAATCAAAATCCCACATTGGTAAGACATGGAAATGATCATATGCTTATAAGATGAAAAGATGTCTCCATTGGTATGAGACCTTTTGGATAAAGCCCTAAAACAAAACCATGAGGGCTTAGGCCCAAAGTGGATAATATTATACCATTGTGGAGATATATGAATCTTATAGGCACCAACAATTGGTATCAGAATCATGATCTATGTTAAGCCATGTACCTCGAACGAAGGAAGTGAGCTCCCATGTCTGGATCAAGAGAACCAGACACTAGACAAGAAGTCCAGTTGGGTCAAGATGACCAGACAACTGGCAGGAAGTCCAGTTGGGTCAGGAGGATCAAACAACTAGCAAGAAGTCCAACTGGGTTAGGAGGACCAGACAGTTGGCAGGAAGTCCTGATGGATTGAAGATCGAACATCAAGTAGAGAAAGCCCTTCGAGCAGGGATAGGCTTGAGGAGGGGGCCAATGTGGTCCTTTGTTTAAGGGGAGATTGTTGAGAGTATTGGGAATACAATCAAATCCCACATTAGTAAGACATGGAAAAGATCATGTGCTTATAAGATGAAAAGATGTCTTCATTGATATGAGACCTTTTGGGTAAATCCCAAAAACAAAACCATGAGAGCTTAAGACCAAAATGGACAATAGCATACCATTGTGAAGATATGTGAATCTTATAGGCACTAACATAGTCTACGACATATCAAGTTGCTGACTTAATATGGGATACTATAGATATATATAGAACACTACTCGTAACTGTTCCTAGTCAAGTATTAATATACCAGGATAATATTAATATGTTGAGACTAGCATGTAGGTCAACTAATGACTTAATCTCACAAGTCATGAATATAGGATATCATGTTGCCACATGGGCATGTATTAGAAAATACGTACCAAACTAACCCGCCATGAGAATGTTTCATGGATCGTCATATGAGTGTCATAAACATTCTAATAGTGACTATTGGAATGAATAGTCCTTAGACATGAAATCACTACGGTTTCCTACATAAAGAGTTGTATACTTTGGTATCGATAAACATCACCTGTAATAAGGTGGACTATGTTGCTGCAATCGGCCCAAGTCATGATTGACCAGACTCATGTTTGACTCGAGTAGTATTTTGATGTTTGACGATGAGTTGACCATTGTTTGACAATGGGTTAACTATATGGTTGACATGAGTTTGACCATATGATGGAGAAGTCCAAGTGGTACACTTGTCATGGAAAGTCCAAGACTTGAGTGTTGTGCATGGAAAGTCCAAGAATGGGTCTTGGCAATGGGAAAGTCCAAGTCTTGGGTACTTGGCATGGAAAGTCCAAGCATGAGTCTTGGCATTTGGAAAGTCCAACATGGAGTTGGCATGGGAAGTCCAAGGGTGTAGTCTTGGCCACGTAAGTCCAAGTGTGTAGTCTTGGCGGTGAAAGTCCAAGTCATGGGTACTTGGCAATTGGGAAGTCCAAGGGGGGAGTCTTGGCAGTATAAGTCTAATGGTTGGTGGCGTAAAATCCAAGCGTTGGTATTAGCAGTGTAAGCCTAATGTGCCTTGGTGGTGTAGACCCTGTTAGCATGACAATAGTTGATGGAAGCACCTGAAGGCTAGCGTATGGATGAATAAGTCATGGATGACTTGGAGGGATCCAATAGGCGTGAGGCTGACGGAGGTGGCTAGAAGGCATAGGTCTAGGCTAAGAAGAAGACACTCCGATGCCAACAAGTGGTATTAGAGCAGGTCGCTCTTGTTGATGCAGAGAGCATCACTCCTTGGTTTTGATGTATGAACCATAGTTAAAGTTAGGACTTGTGTTCTAATATTAGTGTTAAGTGTGCAGACTTAACAGAAAGTCCTAGTAGGTCATGTTAACTGGTACTATGTAGATGACTTGACAGATCAAAAGGATCGGACACCGGCATGAAGTCCAGATGGGTCGTGTGGACCAGACATTTGGTATGAAGACTGATTGGGTCAAGAGACCAGACAATCAGCAAAAAGTTTAGTTGGGCCAGGTAGACCAGACAGCTGGTGGAAGCCCTGGTGGATCAGATTGGATGTCAAGAACGGTAAGTCTGACATGTAGCCGATAGGTAAGCCTCGAGTGGAGAGGTGAGGCCGAGTCCTCTGTAGGGGGACAAAGCTAGGCGTCGATCCAATAGATAGTCCGCGTAAGACTTAGAAGTCGAGATTGAGCAGTATTACTAATGCTATCTTGCATTGTATTATCTATGTGTGCTAATCTCGTTTTATAGGGATCAGTCAACTGAATGGATTCCAGTCAACTGAAGTTCAGTCGACTCAATTTAATTCAGTCGACTAGATGCACACTTGGCAAGATTAGCTGGTGATCGATTGAAGATATGGCATCGCAGATGGAAAGAGTTTCAGTCGACTGGGGGAGTTTCAATTGACTGGAGAGCCAAACTTCCCGATACGGAGCCAGGTGACCTGGAGTCGGCTGGAGAGTTTTTAGTCAACTGGAAGACCAGAAGTTCCACATCGATGGGCTGATGTGAAGTCAACTGGAGGGCATTCCAATCAACTAGAAAATATTTAAAAAATAAGTGCTCGACCAGCTCCGACCAGAACACTACTACTACTATGTCGAAGTACTACAAAAATTCATTATTGTCCACTAGAGCTTCAACTCCTTGCAAAGACACACATCCAACACTCCATTCCTACCTCGATATCTCAATTAGTGTCGGTATAACTTAGCTCTAATTTTGTTTGTATTTATTTTAACTTTGTGTACTTAATTTCAAAAGAGAAGGTAGAGTGTTATTTATCTCTTATTATTTGTAAAAAGTGAATCCCTCCGAAGTCGAAAGTTCTCGAGTCGGAGGATATATAGTGATTGTCCATCAACGTAGCTCTCGAAAGAGCTATAGGCCTTGGAGTAGTAACCTAGTTAGGGTTATGAACCAAGTAAAACAAGTTGTCTCTATTTCATTTCATTTTCGTTGTATACTCTTTAAATATTTCAAAATATAAAAATAAGCTTTAAATTTTTAGAAGAAAATTATAAGTTTCGAGATTCACCCTCTCTCTCTGAGCATCTCAATCCTACAACTCTTCTAAAGACTAACCATCAAGAGAGCACCGCTAGAGGGAAGAAGAAGGATGGAGTTGGCCAATGATGATTTTGGGTGGGACATCAATACGCCAATTCCATACACCTTCTATGGACGAGAAGGGTTTGAGTAATGGAGGCACGAATGGAGAACTTATTCATGATGGACTTTGAAGATTGGATGATCCTAGTGAAGGGATTTAAACTTCCAAGAGGTCCAAAAAGTAGATATCTCAAGAAGAAGAGATGGTCCAAAGAGAAAGCTCAAGCTTTCGAAAGAAATGATAAGGTAACACAAATGATATTAAGTGTGTTACCTAATGATATTGTGTATAGGCTATGAAGGTCGAAGCTTCGCTTCCCACGTCAACTTGGTCGCTTGTGCATGGCGATCTCATCTACGTCGCCGGATTAAAAATTAATCCAAGATGATGACAGATTACCCAAGCAACCGATCCATCATCGTGCTATTTGATTAGAGTGGTCTCTTGAACAAACTAGTTGTTCAAGCAACCTAACTCTTTTCCTCGACTAGCGGCGGAATAGATGATATACAGATCGCCGGTTTTTGTGTTTATCTTCGGGGTCCAAGTAAATTAGCCACATGGAATTACATACATCATATAAAGAAACAAAAGGAAACCAAAACAAGAATTATACCTCTTGTTTATCTCATGGTCTTCTATCGTATGTCCTATCCTCCTCTTGGACGTTGTGTGGGCAACGATCCTCCAAGAGATGAAGCCTCCTAGATCGCGTATCTTCCTTTCCTTATTCGCTCCGAACAAAGGAGGATAATAAAAGACTTCTTCTCCTATCTAGTGCCGACCACCAAGCCACCAAACTTGATGTTGCCGCTGGCCAAGGAGAGGAAGAAGGAAGAGGCACCGGCCCTTTCCAATGGAGAAGGAACCGCCGGTCAAGGAGAGGAGAAGGCGCCGGCCAAAGCTTGAGGGAAAGAGTCACCGGCCAAGTGAGGGAGGAGAAGAAGAAAACCTAAGCCTCCAACCTTGTTGTCGCCGGCCCTAGGAGGAGCAAACCCTAGCAACCAATGCTTGCCGCCCCAAACTCTAGCAAAACTCCAAAACCCTAGAAGCCTTGCCGCCCAACTCCAAAACCCTAATCTCCAAACGGATTATCCACGCCCAAGCCCTTATCCCTCCTTTTATAGAGCTAGGCTTAAGCCTCCTTTCAATCTCCACCGTCGGATCTAGAGATTTAATCACCACAGTCGGATCTAGAGATTTAATCTCCACCGTCGGATCTAGAGATTTAACCTCCACCGTTGGATCTAGACTTCTATTTTCCACCATCGGATCTAGGCTTCATGAGGGTTTTAATAGGCTACAATAGGGACCATGAGGAGGAGTTGGATCTTGGGCACCCAATGGATCTAGTCCACATAAAGTCCGATCCATTAATGATAATCCATTCCACTAGAGGATTATCATTGATCTACCTCACCAACCCCATAAATAAATATGGGCTCCATTTATTAATTGTACAAATATCTCCCCGTGTTTAAGATCTCGAATGTCCATCAATTAATTAATTTACTGACAATTAATTAATCCACATCTAACTCCATGAGTAGTACCACTCAACCTTATCATCATGCCGGACCAAGTCCACCTGCAGGGTTTATATGATGAACCTTATGAGCTCCTCAAGGGGGCATCATCATCCTAATATATAGGACACGGTTTCTTCCTATAATCAATGTCACTCCATGTAAATAATATCATTTTCCAACTTATCGAGCCTATCAATTTAATATATAAATCTCGCTCATTGGTAAATCAAAGAAATAAATACTAAGTACATGTGTCCGTTATTATATCGGGATTAAGAGCATGTACACCATAATATCCGAGGTCCGATTCAATTATGTATTCAGCAATAAATTGAATCACCTCTAAGTCGGTCCTGCTCAATACACACAAAGTGCACTAGTGTAATTCTATGGTCAAGATAAACCAATACCAAATCACACTACAACCATACCAATGGTATGATGCTTGAGATAAGCACAACATCCTTTTCCTGCGATCCCTTATAACCTTGATCCCAAGGATGTGTCCCACTTCTCCCAAGTCCTTCATATCAAACTTTTTGGGCAACCATACCCTTATGTCCGATAACACCTTGACATTGTTGCCAATTAACAAAATATCATCTACGTATAGTACAAGAAATATCACTACGTTTTCATCACATCTCTTGTATACACAAGACTCATCCAGACTTTGAATAAATCCATAAGACTGGATTACCTCATCAAAGCGGATATTCCAAGATCTCGAAGCTTGCTTCAATCCATAAATGGACCGATTAAGCTTGCACACAAGATGCTCTTTCCCCTTTGCAATGAATCCCTCTGGTTGCTCCATATAGATGTTTTCCTCAAGACTTCCATTAAGAAAAGCTGTCTTGACATCCATCTGCCACACCTCATAATCCATATGAGCAGCAATACATAAGAGAATCCGGATAGACTTAAGCATGGCTACCGGTGAAAAGGTCTTCTCATAATCGATACCCTCTTTCTGAGTATACCCTTTCGTAACAAGCCTTGCTTTGAAGGTCTCAACCTTCCCGTCTATTCCTCTCTTTGTTTTGTAGATCCACTTGCATCCAATGGTTTTTACATCATTGGGTGGTTCTACTAGCTCCCAGACCTGATTTGAATCCATATATTCTATCTCAGAATTCATTGCACTTTGCCAAGATACCGCATCTTTATCTTGGATTGCCTTGTCATATGTCCAGGGATCAGATTCGTGTTTGCCAGGGACCAAATCAGAAGATTCTCCCAAGAACATAAATCTATCAGGTTGTCTAACAACCCTCCCACTACGACGAGGTATCACCTGTGTATCCTCTGTGACACGTGGTGCAGTCACTTATGGTATATCCTCTTGTACCGATGGTACTGAAGTAGTGACTTCCCCTCTCAATTCCTCCAGAACAATCTTACTCATGGGCTTGTGGTTTATCACAAAGTCTTCCTAT
Source organism: Wurfbainia villosa (assembly GCA_025175895.1). Classification (NCBI taxonomy): domain Eukaryota; kingdom Viridiplantae; phylum Streptophyta; class Magnoliopsida; order Zingiberales; family Zingiberaceae; genus Wurfbainia; species Wurfbainia villosa. The sequence continues at coordinate 24,384,056 of CM046000.1, read as the reverse complement.
AGAAATCTGGCGTTCGTGCTAACGATCACCCTCTGATCTCTAGGACTATAGAACAAACCACCTTTCGTTCCTCTAGGATAGCCTACAAACATTCACACTTCTGTATGAGGTTCCAACTTACCAGTATCTGCCTTCAACACATGTGTTGGACTCCCCCAAATCCGAATATGTCTCAGACTAGCCTTTTGCCCAGTCCATAATTCTGTGGGAGTAGAAGGCACTGATTTAGATGGTACCAAGTTCAGAATATACACTTTCGTATCCAGAGCATACCCCCAGAATAAATCTGGCAACTCAAAATAACTCATCATCGATCTAACCATCTTCATAAGAGTCCTATTCCTTCACTCCGCTACACCATTCTGCTGGGGTGTGCCAGGTACAGACAATTGGGATTGAATCCCAGCCTCTAATAAGTAATTCCTAAACTCTCCCAAGAGGTACTCACCACCACGATTAGACATCAGTCTTGAATTCTTTGAACTTGTCAAAGCATTCAGACTTGTGGCGCATCAAGTAAATGTATCCATATCTTGAAGAATCGTCTATAAAAGAGATGAAATATTCAAAACCACCTCTAGCCTGGATAGACATAGGACCACACAAATCAGAATGAACCAATTCCATCACATCTTTGGCTATATACCCCTTGGCCTTAAAAGGCCTCTTGGTCATTTTACCTTCCAAGCAAGATTCACAGGGGTGGAAATCTTCCACCACTAATGAACCCAGAGGTCCATCAACTATCAACCTTTGAATTCTACTTAGGTTTATATGACCTAACCTTAGATGCCAAAGATATGTTTAGTTCATTTTCGAAGGTTCTTTTCTCTTATTAGATTTAGAAGATGAGTTATTTATTTATATTTGCATCGTGGGAGCTTTTGGTTCAAGTGTATATAAATTGCCTACCAACGCACCAGAACAGATAATCTCTCTATTCCTTTTTATAACAACTCTGTCATTAAAAGAAATAGAATATTCATCCAAAAATAATTTAGAAATCGAAATCAAATTCTTTCTAAATAAAGGTACATAAAGGCAATTTTTCAGAACCAAAATTTTATTCCTATCAAAAGATAAATAAACATCTCTCACTGCAATAGCCGCCACCTTCGTAGCATATCCCAAGTAAACGGTAATCTCCTCCTCAACCAGTCGTCTGGTTTCCTGGAACCCCTGCAAAGTATTGCAGACATGATCAGTGGCTCCCGTATCTACACATCAGGTGTCGGTAGATAACACTGCTAAACATGTTTCAATGACTAGACCAAAAGATATACCTTTGTTCTGCTTCTGATTGGGGCAGTCCTTCTTCCAATGTCCAGTCTGCTTGCAAGTGAAGCACTTGCCTTTCGGCTTCTTCACTCCTCCCTAAGATCCTCCCGCCACCTTTGCTTCACCTTATTTCTTCTTCTTCTTGCCTTTCGGCTTAGAAGTCGAAACATTCTGAGCAACCATGGCCTGAGCCTGAGCACTCTGACAAAAATCTCCTCTACCGCCTGGAGTTCTATCAGAAGCTCCGCCAACGAATACAACCTCTTATTCATGTTGTAGTTCAGGCGAAATTGCTCAAAACTCCTAGGTAGAGACTGGAGAATGATATCGACCCGGGTTTCCCCATCGATCTCAGCTCCAAGGACTTCCAGCTCATTCAAATGAGCCATCATCTTGAGAACATGATCCCTCACGGGTGTTCCCTCGATCATGGTGGTCATCATCAAGTTCTTCATGGCTTCCTGCCTAGCAGCCCGATTTTGGTGTCCGAAAAACTCCTTAAGATTGAGCATCATGTCATAAGCAGTGGGCATGGCTTGATGCTGATGTTGCAATACATTTGACATAAAAGTCAAAATGTAATACTGCGCCATCTCATCAGCATTTATCCACTTCTTATAACTCTCCTTCTCCTTTTCCCCAGAATCATCCGTAGGCTTAGGAGGACACTTTTCAAAGAGTACATACTAGTACTCCTCAGCAGTCAAGACAATATCAAGATTCCTTTTCCAATCAACATAATTGAGTCCAGTAAGTTTATTCTCTTTTAGTATCACAGCAAGCGGGTTGAAAGTCATTTTTGAAAAACCTAAGAATCACATAGATCAAATTATTAGATTTCAAAAAAATTATTGATTCCTCAAACAATAAAATTTTAAAATCAACCAACACCTCAAAACATTGTGAATATCGTATGCCACGATCATGTGGATGTATATGAATTCTACATTTGTAAGAGGAGGTATTACCCATTAATTTTACTATCTTCTCAACCTAACTTTTTAACAAATAAAATTATAGTTGGTTCCTCTTCGGCCCTACAAATAAAAGCAGTGACTCCAATGGGGAGGATACTCCTATTTGCATCTAAGTGTGCACCATTACTTGGTACCAAGGCAATTATCTCGGGTTATGTGCCTTCTGATGGGGAAGTACACATGCTCCTAAATAATTTCCTATAACCATATCCGACCCTGTGATCCACAAAACAAACTCATCCGATGGGGAAGAAGGCACTCAGAGCCGACGCGCAAGTTTGTTTGCATCACATGTCAAATCGTAATGGAGGTCGTGAGAATTTAAAAAAAAATATCCCTCTCCCACTTAGTAATTTAAAATTGAGGAATTTTCCTAGCACACGACATGCATATCAAACAAGAAGCAATAAATATGAAAAAAAATATTTTCCAACTATTATGGTTTTTGTTCTCCAATATGCCTCCCGTCGTATTGTCATCTCGTCCGCTCCTCCCTACGCCATGTACAAGCCATCCGGAGATCCGAGCCGAGAAAAATTATTTTAATTTACATCCATTGATCCTATACTCCACGAAGGAGTGTACATGAAATCTAGATCGAAAGTAAACTAAAATAAAACAGTGGCTAAACAATGTCGTACTTAATTACAAAAATTAAATACTAGCCTCGTCAACCCCGAGGATTCAAATAATAATACAATTACACACATCCAATCACATACACACACATATGGCCATAATAGTTGGATCTTATGCTTGCAACTAAAATGTTAGCCTACGCACATCCTACTATCATACGACACATATAATATATGATAAGTGCATAAAAGTAACCGAATCCTAAACACACAAAATCGAAAATCGTGGCTCTGATACCACTTGAAGGTCGAAGCTTCGCTTCCCACTTTAACTTGGTCGCTTGTGCATGGCGATCCCATCTACGTCCCTGGATTAAAAATTAATCCAAGACGATGATGGATTACCCAAGCAACTTATCCATCATCATGCTATTCGATAAGAATGGTCTCTTGAACAAACTAGTTGTTCAAGCAACCTAACTCTTTTCTTCGACTAGCCGCGGAATAGATGATGTACGGATCGCTGATTTTTGTGTTTATCTTCTAGGTATAAGTAAATTAGTCACATGCAATTACATACATCATATAAAGAAACAAAAGGAAACTAAAACAAGAATTATACCTCTTGGTCTTCTATCATATGTCATATCCTCCTCTTGGACGTTGTGTGGGCAACGATCCTCCAAAAGATGAAGCCTCCTAGATCACGTATCTTTTTTTTCTTGTTTGCTCCGAACAAAGGAAGATAATAAAAGACTTCTGTTGGTGCAATCGGCCCAGGTCACGATTGACCAGACTCGAGTTTGACTCGAGTGATGTTTTGATGTTTGACAAAGGGATTTGACAAAGTGGTTTAGCATTGATGTTTGACATTAATGTCGGTTAATATGTTGGGGAGATTGTTGGAGCAATCGACCCGGGTCATATTTGACCGGACTCAAGTTTGACTCGAGGAAGACCTTGATGGTTGACTGGGGTTGACCAGGTGATTATGGGAAAGTCCAAGCATGGGTCTTGGCAAGGTAAAGTCCAAGTCATGGGTACTTGGCATGGAAAGTCCAAGTGGGACACTTGGCATTTGGTAAAGTCCAAGTCTTGAGTACTTGGCATGAAAAGTCCAAGTGGGACACTTGGCGCATGGAAAGTCCAAGTCATGGGTACTTGGCATTTGGGAAATTCCAAGTCTTGAGTACTTGGCATGAGAAGTCCAAGCATGGGTCTTGGCAAATGAGAAGTCCAAGCATGGGTCTTGGCAAATGGAAAGTCCAAGCATGGGTCTTGGCATGGAAAGTCCAACATGGGTTGGCAAGGGAAAGTCCAAGCTTGAGTCTTGGCATTTGGGAAGTCCAAGGGGATTGATATTGGCAGCGTAAAGTCCAAGCGGAGTCTTGGCGGCGTAAGTCCAATGTGCCTTGGCGGTATAGACACCGTTAGCATGACATAGCGAGGAAGCACACGGAGGCTAAGCGCGATGGATGAACAAGTCATGGATGACTTGGAGGATCCGAGGCGTAAAGGTGATGGAGGTGGCTAGAAGGCTTAGGTCTAGGCTAAGGGTGGTCTAGCAAGTATGGGGCACCATACTTGGGTTAAAACCTCATCTTTGAGGTTGGCGATGCGAATCATGGCGGTTCATTGCGTGAGTCGACAGTTATTTGCCGTTTAAGGGAAGGCCTTTGGCGATCATGCTCATGGGAGCGATCAGGCCCGATGTCTCTGACGATCGCCAAGTCGACGATCGCTAGTTGATCATGAGCACGAGAATGCTCCGTGTAGGCGGTCGACTCTGGTAGCGATCGGCAATGTTGGCGATCGCCAAGAGTCCCGTTGGAACTTGTCCAACGTGGATTGAGCCGTTGTCTCACAGCTCTGATCTTTGGCGATCGTGAGGACTTATAGCGATCATTGCGGCGGAAATCCACCAGCGAGATAAAAGGGAGCTGTTCATGGAGATTGCGGCATCAGATTTTTGGGAGCTTTGGTGAGGCGATTTGAAGGCGATTTGCAGGTGCATTTCAGGGTCCTTCAAGCTCATCCAAGAAACCAACAAGCAAGCGCTCAAAACCCTAGTTTGTAAAGTGTTCTTTACATTTCCTTGTATTTTGCTTGTATTTTTGTGTATTACTTATTGTAATCCATTGTACGAGGTTTCTCCACCTCCGACTTGTTGTCGAGAAGGAGTTATTTTTTAGTGGTGTGTGATTGGCATCACTAGGGCTCGTTTGAGCCCGATCCGTGGAGTAGGAACCATGCGGTTCCGAACCACGTTATATCTTTATGTTTGCGTGTTGTATCTTTTCGTTATTGCTTTTATTATTTCTATTCTGCTGCGCATAACGAGTTTTGTAGAGACGATCGCGAACGATTTCCATCTTCCTACGGTCAACGCTATTCACCCCCCCTCTAGCGGCGTCAAATCTCCAATAATTGGTATCAAAGCCCGGGGCTCTTCTACAGACTAATCGCCGGGAGCTAGGACAAAGAAGCTAGAGGGTGAAGATGGAAGAACAATTGGGATGGAACATTAACACACCAATCCCTTATTCCTTCTATGGACAAGAAGGGTTTAAGCAATGGAAGTCAAGAATTGAAGACTTCCTAATGATGAGGGACTTCGAAGAATGGTCTATCTTGATGGAGGGTTTTAGCTATCCAATAGGACCAAAGGGAGGATTCCTCAAGAAGAAGAAGTGGAGTGAAGATCAACTCCAAGCCTTCGAGAAAAACATGAAGGTAGTAAAATTTATTCTTGATTTGGTCCCTAATGAAATTGTGTGTATGGTAGGGGACTATATGGATGCTAAGGAGTTGTGGAGCCAGGTGGCAAAACTCCATGAAAACTCATCATTAGCCCAAGAAGAAGAAGAAGAAGAAGAGTGCTCATCCTCTCAAGCTCAAAAAGAAGCAAGTACATCTTCATCCAAAGAGCTTGAGGATTCGGAGGTTGATAGGGAATCAACATCTGGATCGGAAGAGGTGGAGGAAGTGGAAGAAGCATCCACTTCTAGGATTGAGGAGGAGATTAGAGTTTCCTCAACACCGGAGCATCAAGAAGAAGCTTCCACATCAGGTCAAGATGAAGAAGTTTCAATTCCAACACCTTCCACCACCATAGGTAACTCAAACATGTCAATTAATAATAAAATGAATATTATATGCTTTGAGTGTAGGGAGAAAGGACACTACAAGAGTAAGTGTCCTAAACGGGTTAAGAAGACTCCACCCGTGCCAAAAGTCAAGGAGACCTGTGCCTCAATGAAAAAGAGCAAGGAGCAAGTGATTTGCTTCAAATGCCGACTACCGGGTCATTACCGGAGTCAATGTCCGAAGGGGGAGAAGAAGGGGCAAAGGGGAGCATCACAAGTAGGGGGAGCTACTAAGGCTAACCCTAAGGTATATCAAGTTAATAATGCTCTTTCTTTAGTTAATAGACAAAAGCATGCTAGAAATTTCAATTCCCTAGCAATTTGCCATGAAAAGCATGCTAATAGAAATAAATACTTTTGTTTAGGAGCTAAAAATATTCACTTAGATAATAGGGAGAAATTTGGGACTAATGTCCCTAAAAATAACTTATCTAAGGACAAACCTAGGTCAAATAACTCTAGAAAATTTTTACCTAGGGAGACAATTAGAAAGGTGCAAGAGCACCTAGGTCTAAACCCTAAATGGACTAGGCATATGCCTAGAAAGTCCCATGCCCAAGATTTAAATCAAAATTCTAAAATTGGGCAATTAGAAAAGGAAAATCAAGTCTTGAGGTCAAGGCTTGAAAAACTTGAAAAGACCCTAAATAAGATACAAAATCAATTTCAAGGGTCCAAAAGTCAAAGTCAACACCTAGGACCTAAGAGTCAAAAGTCAACCAAGAGCAAGCAAGATTTGGGTCACAAACCTAAGCCTAAAGTGGCTTATCATAGTGTTCCATTTGACTATGGAACACAAACTGGGTCTAGGAAGACCAAGGTCAATAGGGAGGTTATCCCTAGAGTTGACCAAAGGGTGTGCCTAGTGGCTAGGGTTTCTAGGAAACCTAGGGTGGCCACTAAGAAGGTTGCAAGGGGAGTTACCCCTAGAGTCAACCTAGGTAAGACCCAAATGACCAAGGCTAACAAGCCTAGGAGGGTCATTAGGAAGGTATTTAGGGAGGTTATCCCTAAGGAATACCTAATTAACCCTAGGAGCTCAAATCGGTTTTGGGTTCCTAAGAGCGTGATTGATTCATGATAGGTGGGTTTAGGATGTGCCAACCTTGAGTGGATGGGTAGTTAACTCAACCATGATAAAGGTGGCATTTTAGGTTATTTTCAAGGTTATGGATACCTTGTAAATAGGGGTGAATTATAATCCTAAAAGGTTTTAGGATGTGCCAATATTAGTTATGAAGTTTGATAAAATGATCAAATTGGCACAATTAGGGTTTAGAGTGTTAGTGTGCCATTTTGGGTTGTTGGCACACTGGGGAGATTAATGATAATATGGCAAAATATAACTATATCAAATGACAATTAATATTAAAATTTAGGTATTACCATACCTATACATTTTATATGTCATGCTTTGATTGTCATATGTCATGTCATGACATCATGCCTATTTCTATGATTTTATATGTCATGAGTATGCTTAGGTTTTAGGTTAATATCATGTATGCTTAGTTTTATATCTTATGCCATGACATCGTGATTATGAGCATATGCTTATTTATAACATTTCTAATGCCATAATCATTCATGCATTTAAGACAATTTGGTTGAAATTGAATTAAAGACTATGGCATGACTTGAAGTCCCATTTATAAGGGAATCAAGTAGGGTTGCCTTAGAGAATGCATGAAACCCTAGATTAGGATGAACAAAACCCACATCTCACATCCAATTGACATGTATGTGTATTTATACACCTTAGATACATGTGAGATGCTAGGATATGAGTTGAGTTCAAGGTGCATAGTTTTTGCATCTAGATGAACTAAAACTCATCTTGTTTCAAATGTGGATCATTAGGAAAGCATGTGTACAAGTCATGTACATAGAGACCAAGGAATATGATCCAAAATAAGGTTTTGAAAACATTTTAAAATCATTTTGAAAAACCTTGGTGAAGTCTATCTTTTGATAGCAATCACCATTGATGAAGTTGATACAAAATAGGGTCGAAACATTAAAAATTTCAATGGTTTTGAGTTTTGTATCAAACTCACTATTTCATGGGTAAAATAATTTTCAAATATTTTTCACCCATTGTGTGTGTCATAAGTATTATACGTATGAATTTTCATAATTTTTTGAATTACGTATAATTATTTATGAATTTCTAAAATTCATTTCTGATAGTTGAAAATCGAAATTTTATTATCGATCGCCTGTGTGTGATCGATGTGAGAGTGATGTCGACTAATTCGTGAGGAGTCAACTGCCAGGTCTGATTTCGGGTTAACAAGGTTTGTTTAGCCCGTGTTCAGCTATGGAAAAGGTTCCTAATCACTCCTAACCCTAGGATATGCTTTGGGAAGCATTATAAAGGGTGAAAATCTATTGGATATGGATTAGGAGCTGTGTTAGGTCAAAGTATCAAATTTAGGGTGAGTGAAAGTTCTATATTGAACTTAGAACCTTAATTTTGATGGTTTAGAGTTCCTATTGGCTTAGGGGCTTCCCAAGGACATTGTTGGTGCAATGGTCAAGGGGGAGCAAGCCTTTAGGGGGAGTTATCCATCTTGGGATGATGGATGTGTTTTTCTCCTTGAAGAGGAGAAGTTATTGGGAGAGTATCATTAATTGGGAAAATTGATGGGTTTTTGATACCCAATTTGGAAATTGGGAGAGAGTATAGGATTGTCTCTCTTGAGTGATATTTGAATTATCACTAGGAAGATGGTAGGCATCCTAGGTATTTATTTTTGGATCAAGGGGGAGATTGTAAGATCTCATTGGGACATGAGACATTGACCTCCTTGAAGAGAAAACCTTTTTGATGTTAGTCAAAAAGGGGGAGAATGTTTGGGGGAGAACATTTGGAGAGTGTTTACCAATTTGGGATAATTGGTAAGGGATTTGAGTTAGTGGTCTAACTCAGATGATTTGTTTGGTTTTTTGTCAAACATCAAAAAGGGGGAGATTGTTGGTGCAATCGGCCCAAGTCACGATTGACCAGACTCGAGTTTGACTCGAGTGATGTTTTGATGTTTGACAAAGGGATTTGACAAAGTGGTTTGGCATTGATGTTTGACATTAATGTCGGTTAATATGTTGGGGAGATTGTTGGAGCAATCGACCCGGGTCATGTTTGACCGGACTCGAGTTTGACTCAAGGAAGACCTTGATGGTTGACTGGGGTTGACCAGGTAATTATGGGAAAGTCCAAGCATGGGTCTTGACAAGGTAAAGTCCAAGTCATGGGTACTTGGCATGGAAAGTTCAAGTGGGACACTTGACATTTGGTAAAGTCCAAGTCTTGAGTACTTGGCATGAAAAGTCCAAGTGGGACACTTGGCGCATGGAAAGTCCAAGTCATGGGTACTTGGCATTTGGGAAAGTCCAAGTCTTGAGTACTTGGCATGAGAAGTCCAAGCATGGGTCTTGGCAAATGAGAAGTCCAAGCATGGGTCTTGGCAAATGGAAAGTCCAAGCATGGGTCTTGGCATAGAAAGTCCAACATGGGTTGGCAAGGGAAAGTCCAAGCTTGAGTCTTGGCATTTGGGAAGTCCAAGGGGATTGATATTGGCAGAGTAAAGTCCAAGCGGAGTCTTGGCGGCGTAAGTCCAATGTGCCTTGGCGGTATAGACACCGTTAGCATGACATGGCCGAGGGAAGCACCTGGAGGCTAGCACGATGGATGAACAAGTCATGGATGACTTGGAGGGATCCGAGAGGCGTGAGGCTGATGGAGGTGGCTAGAAGTCTTAGGTCTAGGCTAAGGGTGGTCTAGCAAGTATGGGGGCACCATACTTGGGTTAAAACCTCATCTTTGAGGTTGGCAGTCGACTGGAATTATGGCCGGTTCGACTGCCGTGAGTCGACTTGAGTTTGACTGCCATTTAAGAGCTGGAACTGCTCTGGCAGTCGACTGCTCATGGGAGCAGTCGAACTGATGTCTACTCGGATCATTGTCGGTCGGCAATGATCGCTAGTTCACCGTGAGCCGCGAGAATGCTCAGTACGATAGGCGGATCGACTCACGCGGCGCGATCGCCAAGAGTCCCGTTGGAACTTGTCCAACGTGGATTGAGCCGTTGTCTCACAGCCTGATCTTTGGCAATGATCGGGACTTATGGCGATGATCGCCGGTGAAATCCACCGACGCGAGATAAAAGGGAGTTGTTCATGGAGATTGCAGCATCAGATTTTTGGGAGCTTTGGTGAGGCGATTTGAAGGCGATTTGTAGGTGCATTTCAGAGTCCTTCAAGCTCATCCAAGCAACCAACAAGCAAGCGCTCAAAACCCTAGTTTGTAAAGTGTTATTTACATTTCCTTGTATTTTTGTGTATTACTTGTTGTAATCCATTGTACGAGGTTTCTCCACCTCCGACTTGTTGTCGAGAAGGAGTTATTGCTTAGTGGTGTGTGATTGGCATCACTAGGGCTCGTTTGAGCCCGATCTGTGGAGTAGGAATCGTGCGGTTCCAAACCACGTTATATCTTTGTGTTTGCGTGTTGTATCTTTTCGTCATTGCTTTTATTATTTCTATTCCGCTGCGCATAACGAGTTTTATAGAGACGATCGCGAACGATTTCCATCTTCCTACGATCAACGCTATTCACCCCCCCTCTAGCGGCGTCAAATCTCCAACAACTTCTTCTCCTATCTAGCGCCGACCACCAAGCCATCAAACTTGATGTTGTCATCGGCCAAGGAGAGGAAGAAGGAAGAGGCGCCGGCTCTTTCCAATGGAGAAGGAACCGCCGGCCAAGGAGAGGAGAGGGCGTCGGCCAAAGGTTGAGGGAAAGAGTCACCGGCCAAGTGAGGGAGGAGAAGAAGAAAACCTAAGCCTCCAACCTTTTTGCCGCCGACCCTAGGAGGAGCAAACCCTAGCAACCAATGCTTGCCGCCCCAAACCCTAGCAAAACTCCAAAACCCTAGAAGCCTTGCCACCCAACTCCAAAACCCTAATCTCCAAAAGGATTATCCATGCCCAAGCCCTTAGCCCTCCTTTTATAGAGCTAGGATTAAGCCTCCTTTCAATCTCCACCGTCGGATCTAGAGATTTAATCTCCACCGTCGGATCTAAAGATTTAACCTCCACCTTTGGATCTAGACTTTCATTTTCCACCATCGGATCTAGGCTTCATGAGGGTTTTAATAGGATACAATAGGGACCATGAGGAGGAGTTAGATCTTGGCCACCCAATGGATCTAGCCCACATAAAGTCCGATCCATTAATGATAATCCATTCCACTAGAGGATTATCATTGATCTACCTCACCAACCCCATAAATAAATATAGGCTCCATATATTAATTGTACAAATATCTCCCCGTGTTTAAGATCTCGAATGTCCATCAATTAATTAATTTACTGACAATTAATTAATCAACATCTAACTCCATGAGTAGTACCACTCAACCTTATCATCATGTCGGACCAAGTCCACCTGCAGGATTTACATGATGAACCTTATGAGCTCCTCAAGGGGGCATCATCATCCTATTATATAGGACACTGTTTCCTCCTATAATCAATGGCACACCATATAAATAATATCATTTCCCAACTTATCGAATCTATCGATTTAATCTATAAATATCGTCCATTGGTAAATCAAAGAAATAAATACTAAGTACATGTGCCCGTTATTATATCAGGATTAAGAGCATGTACACCATAATATCCGAGGTCCGATTCAATTATGTAGTCAGCAATAAATTGAATCACCTCTAAGTCGGTCATGCTCAATACACACAAAGTGTACTAGTGTAATTCTATGATCAAGACAAACCAATACCAAATCACACTACAACCATACCAATGGTTTGTCTAAACCCATCTCGATTGTGAGCCTCTACTTATACTCTACAAGGAAATGATAACATTATCTCCAGTGTGACACTATACACTACGTTATCTATAATGTAATGTATCAGACAATATGCATAACCATAAATATGCAAACAATGATCATGTGATTCTTATTTCAAAAATAAAGATGTTCATACAAAAGATAGACTTTTCAGTATACATCCCAACAAGTTAGGTGAATTTCAAGATGCCAAGGAGCTATGGGATAAATTGGCCAAGCTCCATGAAGAACCATCCGTGGCTCAAGTAGAGAGAGAGCACGAAGAGAAGTGTTCATCCTCAAAAGAAAGTGAGGATTCAAAGGTCGAGAGATGTTCGACATCCAGATTGGTAGATGAGGTGGAAGAAGTAGGAGAAGCCTCCACCTTTAGGATTGAGGGGGAAGAGAGAATTTCCACACCGGAGCAAACTCAAGAGGAACCATCACCTCCGGTCGAGAAGAAGAGGTAGTTCAAGATTCCCCTACCATAGAAGGTAACTCAAGCATTTCAATCAAAAATAAAAATCATATTGTACGCTTTGAGTGTAGGAAAAATAGACACTACAAGAGCAAGTGTCCTAAAAAGGTCAAGGATGTTGGTGCCCCAATACATAAGAGCAAGGAGCACGTGGTGTGCTTCAAATGCCAACAACTGGAGCATTATAGGAGTCAATGTCCAAGGGGGAGGAAGAAAGTCAAAGAATGAACTACACATGTAGGGGTAGCTAAGGCGAACCCTAAGGTAAATTTAAATAATGCTCATTCTTTAAGTAATAGGAAAAAGCATGTTAGAAATAATTTTAATACTCTTGCAATTGTGCATAATCATAAGGAGCATGCTAGAAATAATATATTTTATTGATTAGGTGCAAAATCTTGTAATGTTGAGGTTAAGGACAAATCTAGAAATAATAACCCTAAAACAATTCTACCTAAGGAATCAATTAGGAAGATAGAGAGTCATTTGGGCATTAACCCTAAGAAGGGTAGACATATACCTAAGAAGAAAAATAATGCCTAAAGAATAGATGAAAAATAAAAAATTGGGCAATTGGAGTTAGAGAACCAAGCCTTGAGGTCAAGGCTTGATAAATTGGAAAAGACCCTTAGAAAGATGCAAAATCAAATGAATGGGTTGTCAAAATTTAGGATCAATGAGTCAAAATCTAGGGTCTAGGAAGCAAGGTCCACCTAAGGGCAAGAAAGGTTTGGGTCACAAACCTAAGCTCGAGAAAACCTATCACAATGTTCCATTCGATTATAGGACTCAATTTAGGTCTAGGAAAACCAAGGTTACTAGGGAAGCTATCCCTAAGGCTAACCATGGTGTGTGCCTAGTGGCTAAGATTTCAAGGAAACCTAGGGTAGCCACTAAGAAGGTCACAAGGGAAGTTATCCCTAGAGTTGACCAAGACAAGACCAAAATGACCAAGGCTTCTAAGCCTAGGAGGGTCATTAGGAAGGTATCTAGGGAAGTTATCCCTAGTGAATACCTAGTTAACCCAAGGAGCTCCAATAGATATGGGATTCCTAGGAGCATGATCGATTCATGCTAAATGGGTTAGGGTATGTCAACCCTAAGTGGATAGGTAGTTAATCTAACCATAGTAAAGTTGGTACTTTAGGACATTTTCAAAGTTATGTGATACTTTGGAAATGATATTGAAACTTAATCCTAGAGGATTTTAAGATGTGTCGATAAACTTTGAGGATTATGGAAAATTGATCAAAAGTGGCACATTTAGGTTTAGAACATCTTGGTGTATTTTGGATTTTTGGCACACTTGGGAGATAAGTAATAATATGACAAAATGAATTTAATCCCAACAAATGGCAACTCATGCTAAAATTTAGGTATTTTTATACCTTTACTTTTTATGTGCCATGATTTGTTTGTCATATGTCATGTCATGACATCATTCTTATTTTTATCATTAAATGTCATGATAATGTGTAGGTCTAAGTTTTTATGTCATGTTAGTTTTTAGATTTCACCTTATGTCATGGCATCATGATTATTGTCACATGTTCTTAATTATGTTATCATTTATGTCATAATCATCATTCATGCATTAATTAAAATTGATTTAAGCACTATGGCATGATTTAAAGTCTCATATATAAGGGAATCAAATCGAGTTGCCTAGAGAATGCATGAGGCCTTAGATTAGGATGAACAAAACCCACATCTCACATCAAATTGACATGTGTGTTTTCATACACCCTAGACACATATGAGATGCTAGGAAATGAGTTAAGTTCAAGGTGCATAGTTCTTGCATCTAGATGAACTCAAACTCATCTTATACCATGGATGAATCATGAGGAAAGTTTATGTTCAAGTCATGTGCATTAATCCCATAGATCATGGTTCAATATAAAGTTTTAAAATCATTTTAAAATGATTTTATAAAACCTTGGCGCAGTCTATCTTTTGATAGAAGTCACCATTGAAGAAGTTGATACAAAATAAGTCAAAAACATTGAAGTTATCAATGGTTTTGAATTTTGTATCAATCTCACTATTTTATGGGTATTTTATTTTCCAAATATTTTTCACCCATTATGATTGTTATAAATATTATATGTATAAAGTTTTACTATTTTTCAAATTACGTATAATTACTTATGAATTTCTAAATTTCAGTTTCTGAACTCTGATTTTTGCACTTGCAGAAATCAGTCGATTGCCATGGATGGCAGTTGACTAGCGTTAAGGGCAGTTGACTGTTGACTAACAAAGTCGACTGTCAGTGCTGATTTCAGGTAAACAATGTTTGTTTAGCCTAATTTCAGCTATGTTAGGCTACTCTAACTGTTCCTAACCCTAGGATATGCTTTGGAAAGCATTGGAAGGGTGAAAATCCATTGGATATAGATTAGGAGAGTTGTTTAGGGTGATGTATCAAATTTTAAGGTGTGTGAAAGTTCAAGTTTGAACTTTCAACCTTAACTTTGATGGTTTAGTGTTACTATAGGTTTAGGGACTCTCCAAAGATATTGTTGGTGCAATGGTCAAGGAGGAGCAAACTTTTAGGGGGATGTAATGATGGATGTGTTCTTCCTCATAAGGGGGAGAATTGGAAGAAATTAAAGGATTGACTCTCTTTAGTAATATGGGACTTATCACTAGGAAGAGTGAAGATATTCTAGATGTTTTTGGACCAAGGGGAGATTATAAGATATTGGGATATGAGACATTGATACCCTTGGGGAGAGCCTTTTTGATGTATGTCAAAAAGGGTGAGAATTTGAGTGAGAATTTAGAATTCCCAATTTGGATTATTGGGAGGATTGGATTGAGTTAGTGTTCTAACTCAAAGGTGTTTGGTTTTTATCAAACATTAAAAAGGGAGAGATTGTTGGTGCAATCAAACCAGGTCACGATTATCCAGACTCGAGTTTGACTCGAGTAGTGTTTTGATGTTTGACGATGAGTTGATCATTGTTTGATAATGGGCTGACTATATGGTTGACATGGGGTTGACCATATGATGGAAAAGTCCAAGTGGGACACTTGGCATGGAAAGTCCAAGACTTGAGTACTTGGCATGGAAAGTCCAAGCATGGATCTTGGCAATGAGAAAGTCCAAGTCTTGGGTACTTGGCATGGAAAGTCCAAGCATGAGTTATGGCATTTGGAAAGTCCAACATGGAGTTGGCATGGGAAGTGTTGAGAGTATTGAGAATACAATCAAAGTCTCACATTGGTAAGACATGGAAAAGATCATGTGCTTATAAGATAAAAAATATCTCCATTGGAATGAGATCTTTTAGGTAAAGCCCAAAAATAAAATTATGAGGGCTTAGGCCCAAAATGGACAATATCATGCTATTGTGGAGATATGTGAATCTTATAGGCACTAACAATTGGTATCAGAGTCATGGTCCATGTCAAGCCATGAACCTCGAATGAAGGAAGTGGAGCTCCCATGTCTGAATCAAGAGAACCAGACACCAGGCAGAAAGTCCAGTTGGGTCGGGATGACCGAACAACTGGCAGGAAGTCCAGTTGGGCCAGAAGGGCTAGACTACTGGCAAAAAGTACAACTTGGTCAGGAAGACCAGACGGTTGACAGGTAGTCTTGGTGGATTAAGGATCGGACATCAAGAAGAGGAAGTCCTTCGAGGAAGGATAGGCTTAAGGGGGGGGGGTTAATGTTGTCCTTCGTTTGAGGGGGGAATTATTGAGAGTATTGAGAATACAATCAAAGTCCCACATTAGTAAGACATGAAAAAGATCATGTTCTTATAAGATGAAAAAATATCTCCATTGGAATGAGGCCTTTTGGATAAATCTCAAAAACAAAACCATGAGGGCTTAGGTCCAAAGTGGACAATATCATGTCATTGTGGAGATATGTGAATCTTATAGGCACTAACAGGAATCCAAGAGTGTAGTCTTGGCCACGTAAGTCCAAGTGTGTAGTCTTGGCAGTGAAAGTCCAAGTCATGGGTACTTGGCAATTGGGAAGTCCAAGGGTGGAGTTTTGGAAGCATAAGTCCAATGGTTGGCAGCGTAAAGTCCAAGTGTTGATCTTTAAAGTGTAAGTCCAATGTGCCTTGGTGGTGTAGACTCGGTTAGCATGATAATAGCCGATAGAAGCACCTGAAGGCTAGCGTATGGATAAACAAGTCATGGATGACTTGGAGGGATCCAATATGCATGAGGCTGACGAAGGTGGCTAGAAGGCTTAGGTTTAGGCTAAGAGTGGTCTAGCAAGTATGAGGGCATCATACTTGGGATTAAACCTCATGTTTGATGTTATCAGTCGATTGGGGTTTTGTACCAGTCGACTGGTCAAGTGTTTTGACACTTGACAGTCGAGTCAACATAGAACAGTCGATTGGGATTATGACTAATCGACTATCGTGAGTCGATTGACAATCAACTACGATCGAGTTGCGGGTACAGATGTAAGGCACCTCGACTGGAGTCTCAGTCGAGGCGGCGCCTCGATTAGCCTTGAGAAGTCGATTGCCATGGAGGGTAGTCAACTGCTGGTCTTGGTCGCGAGCACAGAACGCTCGATAGCCGATACGAGCGATCGTCTGAGGTTGTGATCGATGGTAATGGCAATGATCGCGATGTATCTGCTGGAATGCCAATGTAGATTAAGTCATTGTGAGGTAACGGCTACAGAAGCAGTCGACTGATGGGTATGAGCAGTCGAATGTTAGGTGAAAATTAACCCGAGTTGTAGCTTTATAAGGAGCTCGAAGGGGAGGTTTTTGCCAATGGTTCTTGGGGCGATTTGAAGGGGAATTGTTGCTGTATTCCATACCTTCAAGAGCAAATCAAAGTAATAAACAAGTAATCAATCCAAAGCTCTTAGTGTAAAGCTTTCTTTACTTGTATTTGTGTATTGCTTAGTTTATTTGCTTGGATTTCTTTCTTATTGTTGTAAGAACTATTGTAAGAGGTTTCTCCACCTCCGGTGTGTCACCGAGAAGGAGATTTATTAGTGGTGTGTGCATCACTATAGCTCGTTGAGCTCGGCCCGTGGAGTAGGAACCCTAAGGTTCCGAACCATGTATATTCTTGTGTTTTGATTGTGCTTGTGGGTTTGTATTTGTATTCGTATTGTATTTTCTATTTCCGCTGCATACTGACTCAATTGTAGCAAGCACGCAATCGAATTACGTCAAGCGACGATTCCGCTATTCACCCCCCCTTTAGCAATGTACGATCCCCAACAGACTATAAAGTCGATCACTGGGTATGCAATGAATTATACGGAGGGATGTGAGTGATGGAGATAAGATCTATCCCTTCCAAATGATGAAAGTGATATCTGTGAGCCCCTTGATAAAGTAGGACTACTAAAATGCATGGTCATACTCAAATAAGTCAATACGAGATATTTATTGGTGCAATCGGCTCAGGTCACGATTGACCAGACTTGAGTTGGACTCGAGTAGTGTTTTGATGTTTGACAATGTTTTGGGGAGATTATTGGTGCAATCGACCCAGATCATGATTAACCGAACTCGAGTCTAACTCGAGTGGTATTTTGATGTTTGACGATGGTTTGAACATTGTTTGACTATATGGTTAACATGGGGTTGACTATATGATAAAGAAGTTCAAGTCTTGTGTACTTAGCATGAAAAGTCCAAGTCATGGGTACTTGGCATGGATAGTCCAAGCATGGGTCTTGGCAAGGGAAAGTCCAAGATTGAGTCTGTTCAAATGGAAAGTTCAACATGGGTTGGCAAGGAAAGTCCAAGGGGTTATATTGGCAGCGTAAAGTCCAAGGGTTGAGTCTTGGCAGCATAAGTCCAATGGTTGACGGCGTAAAATCCAAGCGGGAGTCTTGGCAGCGTAAGTTCAATGTGCCTTGGCAGTATAGACCAACTTAGCATGACAATAGCCGATTGAAACACCTGAAGGCTAGCGTATGGATGAACAAGTCATGGATGACTTGGAGGGATCAGATAGAAGTGAGCCTGATGGAGGTGGCTAGAACGCTTAGGTCTAGGCTAAGGATGGTCTGGCAAGTATGAGGGTATCATACTTGGGGTTGAACCTCATGTTTGAGGTTAACAGTCGACTGGGGCTTTGGACCAGTCGACTGGTCAAGTGTTTTGACACTTGGCAGCCGAGTCGACTTGTAGTAGTCAACTGGGATTATGGCTAGTTGAACTGCTCAGACTCGATTGGTGTTCGACTATAGGAAATAGTCGCAATGATCGCCAAAGATTGGGCCGATCGATGGCTGAAACGGTCGACCGACATGGATGGCGATCATCACCGGGTTGGGGTTACGAGTACAGA
This sequence comes from Wurfbainia villosa, assembly GCA_025175895.1. NCBI lineage: Eukaryota > Viridiplantae > Streptophyta > Magnoliopsida > Zingiberales > Zingiberaceae > Wurfbainia > Wurfbainia villosa. Next base: position 24,365,445 of record CM046000.1, on the reverse strand, counting down.
ATGCTCGATAGTCGACTGGCCAGTCGGCTACGACCTTGGCAGTCGACTGTTGGGTTATGACAGTCGACTGCTAGTGTAACCGTGATCTTGAATGCTGACGTGGATTAAGTCTGTTGTCTCACAATGACACTGTTGGTAGTCGACTGCCAGGTGGAAATTCAGGTCGCGAGGAGGCTTAAAAGGAGCTCGACGGGAGGGATTTCCATAGCGATTTCTTGGGCGTTTTGAGGCAATTTGCTAGTGCAAATCAGGGTCTTCAAGCACAGTTTAAGCAATCAACAAGCAAGCTTCCAAAAGATCATTTGTAAAGTGTTCTTTGCATTCTTTTGTGTATTTCACTTGTATTTTCTTGTTTATTGTTTCTTATTGTTGTAAGAATCATTATACAAGGTTTCTCCACCTCTGACTTGTTGTCAAAGAGTTTTATTAGTGGTGTTGTCATCACTTGAGTTAGTTAAGCTCAACCCGTGGTGTAGGAACCTTGAGATTCCGAACTATGTTATATCTTGTGTAGTGTGCTTGTATTTTTATTGTATTTTCTATTTCCACTGCATATTAATATAATTGTAGCAAGTACACGATCAAATTCCATCATCGACGTATGAAACGCTATTCACCCCTCCCCCTCTAGCGACGATCAATTCCCCAACAATATTGAGCTTATTTGATTAAGGTAGTCTACTTGTAGATCAAGAAACACAAAGATTGATAAGAGGATAATACAGTCTATGCTTCATTGATCAATCTAGATATTAAGGATAAAAGGATTTAGTTATACAAGATAATAGTCACAGACAGGTTATGTCGGATCTCGATATTCTCGTCACTTGGATAGCAATGAAGCATTACTAGATGTCACTCATTGCTTATGTATCTAAAATGGTTTTTAGGTACATTGCCAACGTTATAAGAACTTAATGGTTCACACATAAAGAACATATTATTTTGGAGATGGCTTCATTTTAGTATAAATAAATCATTAGACTATTGAATTGGAATCATTGAGTTAGACTCATTGAAAGGACTGAATTTGAGTTAGACTTAAATTGTTGGCCGAATTTGAGTTAGACTCAAATTGGTTTAATTTGAGTTGGACTCAAATTAATTGAAGAAGATGAATGGATTCATCATGATCAAATTAATTGAAGAAGATAAATAGATTCATCATTATCAAATTAATTAAAGAAGATGAATGGATTCATCATGATTAATTGGATTAACTATGCATTAAAGGTGAAATACAAAAGGATGCAATACCTTTGGAATTCATGGGATGACAATAAAAGGTTCTTTGCATGATGATTTTGTAGAGATCTCTTTTGTTCTTCTTCTTCATTGTGGTCGAACCTTTTCTTTCGTGAAGACCCTTTGTGTGGTATTGCTAGGACAACTTTGATTCTCCAAAGTGTGTGTTTGTGTAGATACCATAGAGGTGCGACCATCCTGATCACGCTGAGATCCATTTGAAAAAGTTACTGTCGGGATTGCGAAGAGCTACGCATCAAAAGTAATCTCTTAACTAGATGTAGTTGTAAGAAAAATCAGTGTTTATGTATACAGATGGATCTCTGGAGGGATCTAATTTCCGCTCCATTTTTGCGATGGGTTTTTCGCATAAGATCCTAACACATTCGACTGCTGCCAATCCGCAGTCGATTGAAGAACACATAGCTCGTTTGCCGACTCACCAGCGGCTAGTCGACTACTTTTCCCTACAGTAGTTGACTGCAGACCACCCAGTCTGAAATCGAGTCCCATAGTGGGAGTCGGCCACACTGGCCCAATCAACCGAAGCATCTCAAACATAAGGTTTAACTCAAGTGTGATTCCCTCATACTTGACACTTACCCTAGGCCTAGATCTAAACCTTCTAGCTACCTCCATCAACCTCACACCCACAGGGTCTCCGAGTCCTCCATGACTGGTTCACTCTTCGTGCTAGCCTTCAGGTGCTTCCATCAGCTGTCATGTCATTGGGCGCTCTTAGCTTAGACCTAAGCCTTCTAGCCACTGCTATCAGCATCATGCATCTAGGATCTATCCGAGTCCTCCACAACTCGTTCATCCTTACGCTAACCTTCAAGTGCTTACATTAGCTTCGTCATGCTAATGGGTCTACTTTGCCAAGAGAACACGCCTTGGGGACTTCTCCATTGCCAAGAGGTCACACCTCCAAAATATCCATTGCCAAGAGGTCGTGCCTTTGGGACTTCCATTGCCAAGAGGCCGAGCCTCCGGGACTTCCACTGCCATGGTTCCATCCTTGGACTTTCTCTTGTCAAGTATTCATACTTGGACTTCTCCATTGCCAAGAATCTAATCTTGGACTTTCTTTGCCAGTTCTTTAAACTTATACTTCCACTCGAGTCTCACTCGAGCTAGGTCACTCTTGACCTAAGGTTGATTGCTCCAACAATTGCCTCCTAACAATCTCCCCCATATTACCTTGGATATCTCAAACATCCACTTGTCATATGGTCAAACCTATACAGTCAACATTATTAACAAATATCAAAACACTATATGAGTCTCACTCGAATCTGATCAATCGTGGCCTAAGCGGATTGCACCAACATGATGGACCTAGGAAACTCCAATCGAATTGATTCTAAATGCTATAAGTTTCTCAAGTATTTGAGAGTCTATATGTGCCTAAAAATCTGCTCAAAGTCATTAACAACAGTGATCATAAGGTTTTCAAAATTTTTGAATTTAAGACAAGTAACACATGCATAACTTATCGTAGGGATGTCGAAACTAGGCATGAACATGATAAATACCTTCATTATACTATCATCTTCTATTACATATCAACTTTTCAAAAATTCAATTTTTCTAGGCTCATCAATTGTAGTATACGGAAAAAAAAACTTTGATTAACCCTTTAATTAATTGAGTTTAATAGTAGATGAAGTGGGTATAATTAGTGGGATGAAATTGGGCTTGGGCTGTAATGGGCTTGGCCTGAAATTGGGCTTGGGTTGTAATGGGTTTGGGCTGAAATTGGGCATGGGATGTAATGGGCTTGGGATGAAATTGGGCTTGGGCTGTAATGGGCTTGGGCTGAACTCGGATTAGATTTGACTTGGGTCAAGTGGCTGAACCGGCTAAGCTGAACCCAATCGGATTGGGTTTGGATTGGGCTGGGTTAACCAAGTTTGGTCGAACGACACTTATAAGGGCTGTCGAACGAACAGAACACCCATTTCATCGTGATCTTCGTTCTCCGCCTCATTCCTTCGCTCCGCGCGATCGCGTCGCCGGGATTCCAGATCGTCGGCGACCGGTGAGAACCGCTCAACAGCGCCGCCTTAGTAGTTGATCCCCGGTCGGAGGTCAGAAAGTGGTTCGCCTTATGGGAGTGTCGGCGTTTCCTTCGCTCGGCGAGACGGTGGTGCTGTCGCCACGGCAGTGAGCTGCCTGGAAGGTAAGGATCGATCATTTCCCTTCCCTTTCGAGTGGAGATCTGGATTTTCGAGTTGTGTTTAGCTGGGATCTATGGATGGCAATGATCGGATCTTGGATTGATTCGGCGAGCAGTCGGGATTGGGGAAATCTCACCACCGGTGGAGTTTAGAGCCGGTAAGTTGGATCTAACCTAATAATTATCATCTGTGGTATTCGTGTGAGTTGGGATTAGATCCGTTTGGTTGTGCATTTCACTGTTGGTAGCTTGAATTGTGTTAGGGCTGGAGATCCTTGCGAGCTGAGAGAGGTCGGCAGTGGACTGTTGGAGGATCTACAGGGTTGGTAAGTTTCAATCCTTTATCCTTCATTGTTGTGTCGTGTGAAAATTCTATGTGTATTGGTGTTGTCGATTGATGCCATGAATCGGGAATTCTATTTGTGGTGTGGTGATGGTTAGGAAATCGCAGTTGTGATTTAGAAGTTAATCTGTGATTTGATTAGTATCATTTCTACTGATTTGGTGTAGATCTGTGTTCTGCCGATGGGTTGTTTGGGTGTATGGATTGAATGGTGGAAAGGTAGAGTATAATCTCTGTTTTTCCTTTGATTGTTTTGTGTAAGAAATCGGTAGATTACGGTGTATTTACTATATGATTGTGTTGAGGCAGAAGTAGAGTGGGATGCGGATAATCCCTGTTTCCTCTGATCGATCTGTGTCGGAGGTAGATAAGTTGTGATGATAGAGTTTTGATACTGTGATTGTGGATTTGGTTTGTATTGTGAATTGAGTTGCCGATGAGTGCGTGGGTTTTGTTGTTTCGGGTATTGGTTATGCTCGGTTAATATTAGTTGATGTCTGACCTGTTTGGATTTAGAGATCTTATTGTATCAGTTATGCTTTGTTAAGGAGATGTGATGAGGGTAGTTTATATTATTGGGAGTATTGTTTAGATCTATATAAATTTTAATTGATCTATGTAGTGTATCGGAGTGGGATAGACAGAGTGGTTAAAATGCCTCCGGGAAAAGAATACGAATATAAAATGAACTAGTATGTTGTTCGTATAAGTATCGGTGATTTGCACTTAACCGTAATTTGTTACTATTGTGCAGGTTTGGGATACGAAGCAGGTCCGCGGCCGTGAGGATTATTCGAGCTTCGTATTAGGTGGGTAATATCTACCTGGTCTGGTAGTTTGATCAATTCCAGTGCATGATCTTGGATATATGTTTATACCTGTTTACCTTAAATCCACTCTTATTTAATCATATGCTTGTACTGCCTTTGACCTTTGAGATATATACTTTGTTACTTCATTGGCTATCTAGCAAGGATAGGAACTATAAAACCCTATTATGTGTTAGCTGATAGATGTTCAGTAAGTACATGTGGTTAGGGTTATCTTTATAACCTCAGATTGGGTTACTGGGTTGCATCACTAGGTTAGGTGATGAGTCCAAATTATGGGGTAGGTCATTGTACCGTACACATATCAGTGTGTTAGCTTGACGGATCTATTTATCTGTACATAGGTAAATAGGTTGTGATTACGGATTAGTCGTCCTTGCATGATTGACTTTTGGTTGACTAGGTCTCCCCGTGAGTTAGGGAGTGTTGCGAGGATTTGTGTGTAAACTATGCATCATTACATTGCATGCATGCTGACGACTGGGTCTCCATTATGGATGAGACGGGTCGTCAGTCATCATGCCTCCCCGGCCACTCGGGGTAGTGGTAGCAGGGTTGAGGGCAGAGCATTGGATGTGCCGCGCTCGGCCACTATGGATGGTGGTAGCTGGAGATGCGCACCTAGCCACTGAGCAGAGTGGTGTTAGCACTCGCCCACTATAGACGGTGGTTGTGTGACGTGTAGTTGTCCTGTGTGCAGAGCTCGTCTACTCATGGGTAGTGACGGAGCGACCAGCAGCAGGGACCCCCGGGGAGTAGTTATCTTTTTACGCTTATATGCTACTCATTCATACTACCCAACTCGGTCACTCGAGAGTAGTGGCAGCTGGAGTCGGGCTAGTCGTCATGCCGTGCCACCCGGGCCATACTAGGGTCGTGGTTAGACGAGTCCGCAGACATGACCATGCATATGCATTGCTGATATATATGTATGCATGTATTTGATATATGTTTTACATATGCCTGTGAGATGCTGCATTTGTTTGCTGCATATGATTGTACATCATGCTACATGCCTTTTGCATATTTTATATACCGTTGTGCATGTGTTGAGCATGAGTGTGTACTATTTGGATTATGTCATGATATACCTGTTCAGGATGTTACAGATCATATGGAGGGAAGACCGTCAGGCATGTACATTACTTTATGTCAGTTGATCAGTTCAGTTTATGCTATGAGTATGACATATCTGTGATTACTGGTTACTATGTTTAGTATTGTATGTCTGTTGGACTCATGTTGCATACCTGTAGATCTTTACATGTATACCTGTAGATCTCTTTATCCTGTATGTTGTTCATGCACTGTCTATATATTACCCCTGAGTTTTATACTCACCACCCTGGACCCTGGGTTTCCTGTCGCCCAGGTAGTAGATAGAAGACTTCGGCATGGACTTGGAGCATTGCCACTTGATCCCATCCCGTCGATTTTTCGAGGGTTTTGTTTCCCATCGCATGTATCTTCATATGGACTCTTATTATTATTGGAGGTCGTGCTGTATGTTTCTCTTGTGATATTCAGTACGGATTTTGTTCTAGTATGGACGGATATACCGATGTACTTATGTTGTTGAGTTGGTATTTCCATTGTGTTTAGCTTCCGCTATTGATGTTATACGTTTTCGATATGTGTTATACTGGCTGCGACTATTTGTACCGAATTGGAATTGTCATAAGGGGGTGCCATCTGTTGGCCGGATAGGGTCTATCTCGGGGCGTGACATCAACGAATTTCGATCAAAACTCATTGATTGACATAAAGAACTCTGATTGAATTCATTCCAACTCTCGTAGATTTTTACAATGCTCCGGAGTCCAAATATATCATTCTTTATTGTTTTTAAAAATGAACATCATAATTTAATACATCGTGATACTGATTTCAAAAATCCAACACAACCATAGTACTGATTTTCAAAAACCAATAACATAGTGATGTTGGAAACAAATCTAGCACCACTTGGTGGTGTTGGTTTCAAAAACCAACAGTGTTGGTTTCAAATATCAATACCACCATGGTGGTGGTTTTTGAAAACCAACGCACCATAGTGTGCTAGTTTTTGAAACTAACACTACTATGTGGTGTTGGATTTCCGAAATTCAAAGAAAGATTTAGGGAGAGAGAAGAAAAGAAAAGAAAAAAATAATTATTACATGCAAATAATAGAGGAAAGAGAAAAAATATTCAATTTTGATAGATGAGCAAAATAGAAAAGAGATGGACTTTTTAAATATTTTCAAATCTCGGTATATTTTTTGGGCAATTTAAAATTTTAGATGCATCCTTAATAAATTATGATAGTTTATATAAAAGCATCGTAGTTTATATAAAAGCATGGAGCTTGGAATATTGAGAGAGACAGAGAGATCGATCTCACACGGGGTTTTAAAATGACTAGAATTTAGGGTTTGCTTCCCTAAGCTCCATAATTCCTTATGGATGACACATAAAGCTGCCTGGTGGAGTGGGCCTTGGAAAGCTAGAAAGCTGCAGCAGTCTGAGCCAAAAACACTTGGGCGCTCTTCTTGCTTCCACTATCATCGACAAGAGCTAGGCAAAAAAGTATAGTACAATGCATATTACATATACATATATGCATATCTCAAATTTATTATAGTTACTAGCTGTCTCCATTACTCCATCTCTCATTTCTCAAATTTAACTGTTAGGATTATTGATTATAATTTGCTGTCCACTGACTCGGTCTCCTCACTTGCTTTCAAGGTGCAAAATAGTGAAAGAGAGTGAGAGAGAGGATCTGACTAATATACATTAATAGATCATTGAGGAGCTAGCATGTATCAAGTGGATATGCGAGGTTTTCAGAGGCTTTTACATACTTCAACATCATATATATTTATGTATATCAAAGTATTATATTTTATTCATATATCCATATGTCCAAGTTTCACCATCATTATTAACCAATACGAATAAACTTGATATATCGCTTTCATCACAAGTTGGAGAACAATATAATTTAAGGGACATGTATATTAAAATATTTCTTAGCAGTATAACTCTTTCGATCATCATCAACATGTCTTTGATGATCCTATAGAGAAAATTAAGTTTTAATTTCAAGGGCATCCAGGAAAGATTCATGTTGTTGGATGATTCTAAAAGGTTTTCCAAGATAGGGAGCCATCAAGGAAAAAAAAAAATCTACCTAGGTATTCAATTGAGATTGGAGAGAGAGAGGTCTCATTCAGATGCACAGTATCTGACATTTCTGAACCCTAGAGAATCTGGTCAGCTATCACAGAGCAATAGCATAAATCTATCAGCTACAATGCACAAACTCAGACAAGTAAAAGATATAGAAAGGCGATCAATACATGTTGCTCCAGATTTATATATATAATACATACAGCTTTGCTCCGCCTAATCTACTAAAAACATACATCAGCATGTCACACACTTCATTAATTACCTTCTATTTTCCAAAAAGAAAAGAAGGGAAAAAAACTAACCATATCTTTTATCATTATCAAGATGGTGTATAAGAATCATAAAACTTCTTGGTCAACACATTGACCTACGCCAAACATGCTGGATTTGTAATTTTATGGTTGATGACTTGCATCAACTAGCTAGAATAACTTGCTCTTACACCCTCAGTGACAAATTAAATGAAAAAAAAAATGTAAGAAACGTGAGCTTGCACATGAACAAGCCCTTAACTTGGAAAACTCGTGAAAAAGAAAGAAACAGACGTCAAGAAATCACCAAGTTCAGTCTTAAGTATATGTGCTCGTATGTGGTGCACTATGTCCAGTATCACCATGCATGAGAAACAAAAGAACTAAAACATATCCCTCCCAAGAGAGAGAGAGAGAGAGGACATGCTTGGCTCCTTGCATGCCACCCAGAGTAGCCAATCACACCATGGATTGATCTATGTGTGTGGCATACAGGGAGCCAGGCACATTCATTTCACCTATTGATCTTACTCGACACCACCATCACAGGCTCACAGCTCTTCTCTTCGTGCCTTCTCTTTCTGATGAGATGCAATTGCTCTCTTCCTCAAAGTAGAGAGTATTTACAAGAAAACTAAGGCCAGTCGATAGTCTGAGACAAAAAACCTAAAACACCATGTGCACCACCACCACCTAATCTCTGAGCCGTAGGAAAATTGAAAATTAATTAGGAAGAAGAAGAAGAAGAAGAAGAAGAGAGGAAAAGGATGAGGGACCAAGGATGAGTTGGTGTGGAGGATTTATAGCCTACAAGACAGGGAGAAAGCAAAACATTGACTACAATATTACCACCCCAAAGGTGACCCACTCTTTATGGTGCATGCAAGGGCATGCTAGCACACCCTTGCCAGAAAATTAAAATCGAAAGCCAAGATATTATAAAACACATCAAAAGTGAACAACTCAAAACCCTAGCTTGCTAGAAGTGGTATAATGGGATTGACATGGAGAAGAGAGGGTGGAGTAGATAGGTATAGTAGCTATAATCATATTTCCTAGCTTGCAGGGGGTAACAAAGAAACAAGTAAAGGTTGCTTGCTGTCTTTGCTCAGTCCTCTCTTGAGGATATTTCCTTTTCTTTTACTGATCTTTCTGAACTCGCATTTGTCTGGAGCACTTGGATTAACTTCAGATTCTTTGCAGCCAACCTCGACTTACCAATCACAAATAAGGTAATACCCAACATATATGTACAACAAAATAATTAAAATTGATATTTCAAGGATTTAGTACAACTTCTTATTCACGCACGTATGTGTACGTGACTCTGTACATATATATATACACTTAAAAGTATGTCATTTTATAATCAATATCAGTGACTAATTAACAGTCTAATTTGGTATTTATCTATTAGATACTCGTATAAAATCTTAAATTGAAATTTATTCTTATCCGATTTAACTAAACAGTTAGATATTGTCACTTAACCATATATTCATGTGAATGTAGTTCAAACTGAAACAAATAAGGGTAATTAATAATCTTTATTTTTTTCAGTCAAATCATTATAAGCTAAATTAAAATCAAACTAAAATTATCAAATCATTTCAGTTTAATTCAATTTAAACTCAAAAATCTTATATTACGTTAACACTATAAAACCTACATTTATAATTGAGAGATTAAATAATTGAGATGTTTTTAAATGTCTTCAACTCAATATATAACTCGCCAAAGTGGCACGCCTCATCTTTTTAAGCATTTTACGTAATAATAAAAAGAAAAGGCATGCCACTGAGGAGTTTTAATGATTATATACCATGATGTGACTAGAAATTTATTTAGTGGAATTGGAACTCGATCTTAGTTGCTACTGGAAAATAAAAATGTTTTCCTACAATTATAATATATAGTACAGTGCTTCTTATATAGCATGATGTTCGTGGGAGGAATTTAATTTTGTCAGTCCCATTTTATAAATGACTTAATTTATATCTAATATAATACAATATGGGATAACTTGGGATCTAGGTAAAGAAAAATGCATTGTGATGCAAGTGATTGACCCTGAGTGCGGCTGTAGGTGTAATTGGTAGTTTGTTCAAGTACCCAAATAAAGATGTATAACACTGTTATTTCATATGGAAAAATGGAGGAGCTGTGTCTGTGCATAATAAAACAGAGAAGTCTGAAATGATAATTATTGATTAAGCTTTGAATACGTTTTTCGTAGATGAAACACGAAAGCACAAGGTTGAAGGATCACTTAATAAATTATTGAGCAAATATTAAAAGGGTCCCTTAATTATTAGAATAATCAAAAGGGAGTCATCATATTTTTTATACCACAAATATCCTTATTTTAGAGTTGATATAGTAGCTACAAAGTATATCGATCTGTACTACAAAGTATGATAACTGCTATAATATAAAAAAAATCAATTTAACTTGGTCAAAAAATGTATACATAAAACACTTTTGTAGAAAAAACTATATACAAATTTTATCAAAATTATTTAAATTTATTTAAAATCACTTCAACATAGTTAAAATTATCATAATATTGTTGTAGTAGTCATTTTATGATTGCTATAGCCAATTAGTTGGTTACTACAATTAATTAGATAATATTTTACAACAATAGTATGATCATTTTGACAATGTAAATCAATTTTAATTAAATTTAAATAATTTTAATTTATGTTTAGATATTTTAATCGAGTTGAATTAGTTTATTTTTACATGTTGTGGCAGTTACATCGTAACTGCTGCAATAGCGTGTGACAAACATATTTTTGGAATGAGAAATATGATGAAATACTATTTTAACTTTTTCGTTAAAAAAAGAGGGATGCCTTTTTAGATTCTAAAAATTAATTAAGATTTTTTAACCTTAATTATTTTGCTCATAAATATTCGAAGGCGATTGAAGTTTCTTTGCATTTTCATGGAAAACCACCCAACAAATCTCATAATGATTATCATACTGAAAAAAAATTCATAAGTCTTTATCTAATACAATACTTCAAAAAAAAAAAATCACTACTAAAAAAAAGGTAATGGAAAAATATTTTTTCCCAGTCTATTTCCCAAATGTTTTCATAATAGTTCTTAATTCCCTTATTTTTAGAAGTATCAGCTCCAAACTAATTTTCATTTTTATTAATTTTTTTTTAACATAGAAAATTTATAATAACAAATCTAATAAAAGTTTTGAATTTTTTTGAATTTTTTTATTATATTGATGTTCTTTTTAAAAAGTGATATTGTAATAATATAATTGTGTTAGGAATGTCGAGTCAAAGAGGAGGTGATTTAGGTAATGGACTGGACGCTAAGTCGGGAAGAGACGAATCGGGAAATGTACTGAGTGACAAGTCGGAAAGAGACAACTCGGGAAATGAACCGAGTGAGAAGTCGGGAAGAGACGACTTGGGAAGTGGGTTGATATATTGACAGTTTGGGGTAGGAGCGACTCGAGAGATATGGTAAGTGGTTGAGCTCCTTAAATAAATCATGAAAGAAGAATAATAAAGTAGCAAGCATGGGATCACTTTCGAATAAAGGAATAGTCAGTTTGTTAAGGTGGGACCTCATAAAATATTCCCTTATTAATATTTTAGAATGCATTTATACACGACATCCTTTATGATAACCGCTTGGAGATGTCTCATAGGCCACATAAAGTATTCCCTAAATGAATCATTCCCTAACGACCTAAACATCAACATCACCTGGACCAACATGGCTTTCCACGTGGACGTTGATCCTTGTAGGTTGTTACGCAGCAACATGCCCTAGAGCATCACAAAGGGGGGGAAGATAAAAAGAGGAGGCGAAGAAGAAAGAGGGGGATTCAATCTGATCAGTCTTATACTTACTTTTCTCTACTACCGCTTTCATTACTGCTACTACTTGTTTCTCTTCTTACCATAAGCTCTAACTTAGGCATCAGAGGGTCATAGTTGGAATCCCAACAACCGTCTGACAAGTGTTAACTTTTACAGGAGAAAACAAGGAGATTTACTGTTGCGGTCGGCGAGAACCCATCCTCAGTGGCCTAAGATTGAGAAAGAACAATCTGCACTGCATCAGTTAGCACCGTCTATGGAAAAACTATAAGTAAGATGTTGAGATGCAACTCCAAGAGATTTCTCATCCCACAACCTCTGTTGTTGAAGAAACTCCCATTACCATATTAACTTCTCAGCTGAATGCATTGATAGAGAAGGCAGTAGCTGATTCATGGGTGAGAGAAGGTAGAAGGATGGGGTATCACTACAAGAAAAATGAAAAATAGCGACGAAATATTAGCGACGAATTCATATTTCGTTGGTAAATCAAAGAGTTTACGACGAATATCTTCATTATTGTAAATAATATTACTTTTGCGACGAAATAGTAATATTTCGTCGCTAATATAAAATATATTAGCGACGTATAATTTTATTTCGTCGCCAGACTAAGTATTAGCGACGAAATGTAGTTAGCATCGCTAATAAACAAAATTTAGTGACAATATTTTTAAATTCGTTGCAAATAATAGCAGTTGATTTGATGACTCGACTGATATTTAGCGACAAAATAAATAATTATTCGTCGCAAAATATTCAGTCGAGCGGCCAGTCAAGTGAACTTGATTCTGTGGCCCGGTATTTATGAGTTAGTGACGGAAATTTATAAATTCGTCGCCAATAGAATCAGTCGAATTGGCGACTCGACTGACAAATAGCGACGAAATAATTAATTATTCGTTGTAAACAATTCAGTCGAGCGGGCAGTCGAGTGAACTCAATTCTATGGCTCGGATTTTTTAGTTTTAGCGATGAATAAATCATATTTCGTCGCTAATATATGCGAAAAAACCCTAACCCGTGCCGATTCTCCCATTTTCTCCGCTGACTTCCTCTCTTTCGGCGATTTTCTACTCTCCGACGATTCTCCGTGTGACTCTCCGGCGACCGGCTCTGGCGACCGGCTCTGGCGACCAGCTCCGGTCCCGTCTCCTAGATTCCTCTCGCCCGCGACTTCTTCTCGGCGCTTATCTCCTGCGACCAGCTCCGGCGACAACTCCGACCTCCGTCCTTTGCCCTCCGACCTCCAACTCCGGCGACAGCTCAGCCCTCCGACCTCCGCCCTACGCCCTCGACCTCCAGCTCCGACGACAGCTCGACCCTCCGTCTTGATCGGTAACAACTTTATTTTGATATCTATTTGTCGCACATGAAATTGCATCTGCTAATTCGCTTTAGAAATTTGTTTAGTTTAGGAAATTTTTAGTTGCTACAATGAAACTATATTCAAGACCAATTAGCTATATTCAATTAGCTTTAGAAAATAAAATAAGTGTTATTTATGCATGCCTAATTAATATCTCTTAGATACTATATTTAAGACCAATTAGGTGAATATGAAAATGAGAGAAAATAATTTGAAATATAATAACATGTTCATAGTAAATTCATAAAATTTGACCCTAAAGCATTTGGGACTAACACGTTGTAACATGTTGTGTCCATACTTATTTATGCATGTTCATAGTAATAACATGTTGTGTGAGGTTTAAATTATAAATGTTTTAATTATTTTATATGTGATAACTACATTTAAGTTGATAAATTCTTTTTATTAAAAATTAACATCAAAATTATTGTATATATGTTTAACCAGAGTTTAAGAATATAGATAAAAGTTGGATAATGATTCAGAATCGAATTAGTCCTGAATATATCAATGGATTGAATCAGTTTATAAATATTACAGAGAATTACATGATCAGTTTGAATTTATCAAAAATTCGTTGTCCATGTCGACGGTGTGGCAATTTATTTCAGTATGAATTGGATTATATGCGAGGACATCTTTATAGGTGGGGTTTCGATAGATTATATAAAGTTTGGAACTTTCATGGAGAAGCTTTTACATCATCTGATAGTATAAATATTGTCAATCAAGATGAGAATAATTTTGATGTTGAAGTAGATGATTTTGAAGACATGTTTACTGATTTACATAATGCAGAAAATATAACCAACAATGAGCCTCAATCAGATGATATAAATGTAAACATAAATGCAAATGATTGTAGACGAAGTTATATTTCAATGTTGGAAGAAGCACAAAAAGAACTCTATCCCAATTGTACTAAATTTTCGGTTTTCAATTTTGTGGTGAAGCTAATGCATGTGAAGGTGTTAAATGGATAGAGCAATAAATATTTTGATATGTTACTTCAATTATTGCAAGAGGCATCTCCTAAACCAAATGCGATTTCAAACTATTATTATGAAGCCAAAAAATTATTAAAAGAGTTAGGATTGACATATGAGAAGATACATGTTTGTAAGAATGATTGTATATTATTTTGGGAAGAGCATGAGAATAAGAATGCATGTCCATTATACAAGGAGCCAAGATACAAGTATGAAGGGATGAATAAGAAAAAGAATCCTTACAAAATTCTTCGATATTTTCCGCTAAAATCGAGACTTAAGAGGTTGTTTATTTCAAAGCATACGACTAAAGAGATGAGATGACATAAAGAAAAGTGAGTTGAAACAGATGGTGTATTAAGACACCCAGCTGATAGTGAATCATGGAAAGAATTTACCAATGCACATGAAATATTTGTAGGTGATCCACAAAATATTCGCTTAGGGTTGGCTACTGATGGGTTTAATCCATTTGGAAACATGTCAAATGCTTATAGTATGTGGCCTGTTATACTTGTGAATTATAATTTGTCTCCATGGAAAATGATGAAGCCACCATATATGATTATGTCTCTTTTAATTCCTGGGCCTAAATCACCTGGTAAAGAGATAGATGTATACTTATGACCTCTGATTAATGAACTAAAGGAGCTATGGGATGACGGGGGTGGAAGCATATGATGCATCGTCTGAACAAGTCTTTCAATTATATGCTGCTGTGATGTGGATCATTCATGACTTTCCAGCATATGGAACAGTTTCTGGATGGAGCACAAAAGGCTATAAGGCATGTCCAGTATATCTGAATGAAACCAAATCTCAAGGATTAAGGAGTAAAATATGCTACACATATCACCGTCGATTCTTGGATGTGCATCATCCATGGCGTAGAAATAAAGATTTCAATGGAAAGGTTGAAAAAGAAGGACCACCACAAGTAATGAATGGATTTGAGATTTTAGCGCAGTTAGAAGCGTTGCCCCAAGTGACATTCAGTAAGCATCCATTATTCAGTAAAAACGACAGCGATCTTTGGATGAAACAAATTGGGTAAAGAAGTCTATATTTTTTGAGTTACCATATTGATCAAGTTTAAAGTTGAGACACGATTTAGATGTGGTGCATATTGAAAAGAATGTCTGTGATGCTTTAATTGGCACATTATTAAATATAGATGGAAAGTCAAAGGACACTCTCAAAGTCAGATTAGACTTGCAAGATATGGGGATAAGGAGTGAGTTGCATTTACAGTTGGTAGGAGATAAATTCAGGAAGTCGTATGCAAGTTACACATTGACATTGGAAGAAAGGTGTGAATTTTGTCAATTTTTTAAATCAGTTAACTTTCCAGATGGGTATTCTGCTAATATATCTAGACATGTCAATGCAAATGAAGGAAAGATATATGGACTAAAATCATATGATTGTCATGTATTGTTGCAAAGATTACTTCCAGTTGTTGTGCGTAAATTTTTCCCAAAAGACATATGTAGCCCACTGATTGAGCTATGTGATTTCTTCAAAAAGATCACTGCAAGATCTTTACACACAATGGACATATATAAAATGGAGGAGCAAATAGTCCTGATACTGTGTAAGATGGAATAGATATTTTCTCCGGCATTTTTTGACATTATGGTCCATTTGACAGTTCATTTACCTCGTGAAGCTATGTTGGCTGGGCCAGTTTCGTCATGATGGATGTATCCCTTTGAGCGATATTTGAGAAGCCTAAAAAAATATGTCCGTAATAAAGCACGACCTGAAGGATCTATTGCAGAGGGGTATATTGTAAATGAGGCCTTAACTTTTAGTTCGTTATATATGAGTCAGATTGAGACAAATTTTTCTAGGCCAAAACGGAATAAAGATGTCCAACCATCAAAATACAAATTAAGTGTTTTCTCACATGAAACAAGAGTCTTTGGCAACCAACAAAGTCTAAAATTTCCATTGTCATTGTTTAAGAAAGCACATTGGTACATTCTGAACAATTGTAAAGAAGTCGACCGATATCGAAAGTAAGTGTTTATATTAAGTTATTACTTTAATTCTATTTCATTCATAGAGTTTAAATTTATTAAGTTTTATACAGTGAGCATCTACAACTTGTGTCCCAAAAGGTTCATGTTGATCAAGTGATGCAAAATCACGAGTGAGATTTCCCACTGTGGTTTAGGGATAAAATTGTAGCGCTAAAAAATTTAACAAATTCAAAGATCATAGATGAGTTGTATTATTTAGCAATGGGACATGATACTGAAGTTCAACTATATGATGCATGCGTAGTAAATGAGATTCGATATCATACGACGTCTCGTGATTCACGCAGAACTACTCAGAATAGTGGGGTCAGTGTACCATCCTCTAACGATGGGGACAATTTGAATTTTTTTGGTGTGTTGAAGGATGTGGTCCAAATATTTTACTCTTTCAAGTATAAAGTTCAATTATTTTGGTGTGAATGGTTCCAATGTAATCCAAAAAAAAAAAATCGTTAGTGGAAGAGTATAATCTCTTATGTATTGACACTTCTAAAACATGGTATGATGATGACTCATTCATTTTGGCTAACCAAGCAAATCAAGTATATTATTTGAATGATATCAAACGTGGAGGTCATTGGAAGGTCGTGCAAAGGGTTCACCACCGAGATATATACGAAGTAACTGAAGTTGATGAAGTGTCTGAAGATTTTGAAGGTGGTAATATCTCGATCATGGAGCCAAACCAAGAGATTTCATCCAATGATTCAACTTCAGTAGTCGGTGAAGACTTCGCAACAACTCAACATTGTCGATTAGATGTTGAGCATCACCAAATTAATATGGTAAATGCACAAGTTGTTCTGGATATGGGCACTCAAAGTAATCATATTGCTGATGATGATGAGAGTGAAATTGATAGTGAGGTGGATGATTATTTATCCTTTTCAGATGATGATAGCGATTAGATCTTTGTACATGGTATTTATATTGTTCTTCATTTATAATTCATGTATTTAATATAATATTTTATTATACGTCGATCTGTATATAATGATTTATGTCACAACTATGCCGCCTAAGAGAATTGAGCGCCCCCAATTGTGCCTACGCCTGACGATGATAGTGCACCTGCTCCTACTGGTTAGTTATGTGATTTTATATATGTATATTTTGTTTGCTATTTATTTAACTTGTTAATTGTTAACATTCTTTGATTTACAATTCATCCAACACGTAGAGAGACATGAGGCACACACTCCAATTGGCTCAGACGACAAATCGAGGAACGGGGTAGATTACCCATTACCTTCTGTAAGAGCGATGGTCACCCTATTAGGACAAATGCAGCTGCTTTTATGACAGAGTTAGGGTTGTCAATTAAGAAGTTCACTTCCTTACAAGCTAAGAGCTGGAAGCATATCCTTGCGGACAATAAACAGATGATATATGACCGATTAGCAGTAAGTACAAGTAATTTGATATTTATATTATCAACCATCATTCGTTAATAAATTTCAATATTGGTATTTTTTCAGGCCCTAGCTGCCCAAACCTTAATCCCCTCTTCAATTGCTCTTGCCGCCCACCCCTTAAGCCATATTTATAGAGTTAGGTTTAAGCCTCCTTTAATCTCCACCGTCGGATCTAGGGATTTAATCTCAACCGTCGGATCTAGATATTTAATCTCAATCGTAGGATCTAGAGATTTAATCTCCACCGTCGGATCTAAAGATTTAATCTCAACCTTTGGATCTAGAGATTTGATCTCCACCGTCAGATATAGAGTTTCATTTTCAACCATCGGATCTAGGCTCCATGAGGTTTTAATAGGCTACAATATGGACCATGAGGAGGAGTTGGATCTTAGCCACCTAATGGATCAAGCCCACATAAAGTCCGATCCATTAATGATAATCCATTCCACTAGAGGATTGTCATTGATCTACCTCACCAACCCCCATAAGTTAATATGGGCTCCATATATTATTTATACATTTATCTCCCCATGTTTAAGATCTCGAATGTCCGTCAATTAATTAATTTACTGATAATTAATTAATCAACATCTAACTCCATGAGTAGTACCACTCAACCTTATCATCATGCCGGACCAAGTCCACCTACAGGGTTTACATGATGAACCTTATGAGCTCCTCAAGGGGACATCATCATCCTAATATATAGGACACGGTTTCCTCCTATAATCAACGACACAGCATATAAATAACACCATTTCCCAACTTACCGAGCATATCGATTTACTCTATAAATCTCGCCCATTGGTAAATCAAAGAAATGAATACTAAGTAAATGTGCCCATTATTATATCAGGATTAAAAGCATATACAACATAATATCTGAGGTCCGATTCGATTATGTTGTCAACAATAAATCGAATCATCTCTATGTCGGTCCTGCTTAATACACACAAAGTGTACTAGTGTAATTCTATGGTCAAGACAAACCAATACCAAATCACACCACAATCATTCCAATGGTTTGTCCATAACCATCTCGGTTGTGAGCCTTTACTTATACTTTACAAGGAACTGATAACATGATCTCCCGTGTGACACTACACACCATGTTATCTACAATGTAATGTATTAGACAAAATGTATAACCATAAATATGCAAATAATAATCATGTGATTCTTATTTCAAAATAAAGATGTTCATACAAAAGATAGACTTTTCAGTATACATCCCAACATACAGAAGATTCACCACTCCTTGCGAGGAGATGTATATCCTATGGCCTCTCGTTGGATTGTTACTAAAGTCTTTGGCCAAAGCATTACATGTTTAGAGTATGGTACTCTTGGATACATGTATAGTAACTAGAATCCACAGGACGAGGAAATGATACTTGGGCTAGGTGTGACGTAGTCAGCCTAGTGGGGACTGACACAATAGACCATCTCCTGAACCAAGTGGGTATAAGATGAGTGAAGGGAACGGGGCATGACTCACTATAGCTGCTGAAAGATTTCAGAAGTTGTTCTGGGGTCAACCGTTGATTTTTCAGTTAATTGAGGATCATGATGTACTACTAGGTGTTAAATACTGAAAATTTAAAATAGTAAATTAAATGGCCAAAGAATTTAGGAAAATAATCCTGGAAATTTTTCGGGATTTTTATGGAATTTTAGGAATTTTTCCAGAATTTTTCTGGATTTAAATGGAGTCCGTACGAGATAATTATGGGGATAAAATAAATAGGCTTTTGTGGAGTCTATTTAAGGGGTTAATAGAGGGTATTAACTAAACAGGAAAAAAAACCTAAATTTCTTTTCTTTATTATTTTTCCCCGCCCGACTCTTTTCGTCCTTCGGCAGTTCCACACGCCCGACGCCATCCTCTCTGCTCTGTCGGCGATCTCTTCTCCGTCGACGACCAGGCCGGTCTCTTCTCCGTCGATGATGAGGTCGCCGCCACCCACGGCACCGTCCGCGCAAGACGCCGCGCTGATTCGCACCTTCGCCGCCCCTCAATCCCCAGTGGCCACGCCTTTGCCTTCTCCTCGCGGTAGGCGGCGGCGGCGGCGAGCGTTTCGCCTCGGCAGTGCCACGATCGAGCCAGAGCAGCACTTTCTCTCCCTCCCCCGCACGGTAGCCAGCAGCCATGATTCTGGTAGTCGCTGCTTGCCGTCCGACCTCGAGGTCGCACCACCGTCGCTGCTCTCGCGACTGCCTCTGCACGCTCGCCATCCACAGCCATGCACGCCGGCCTCCTCTGCCACAGGCGACGGGCTGGCCTCCTCTGCCAAAGAGCGTCGCCTTCTCCACTCGCCCCTGTCACTGTAGCTTTCCCCTCATACGATTGGTGGTGTGCGGTGGTCGAGCAAGGTAAAGGGGTCAACCTTGTTTTTGTTTAACCCCTGCGGTATTTTTCTGAGATTGACAGTGGATTTGGATTTGGGCAGTGGTATTGGTTTTTCCGGCGAACAGGATAGATTTGGGGGAAAGTTTGCTACCGGTGAGGTTTCCCACGGCTGGTAAGGTTTCTTTCTTTTTTTTTATATTTTTTTTGTAGATTTATGTGGTTGAATTAGAGGTTGTGAATTTAGGAAATCGAGTTGAGGATCTGATTTAGGGAAAGATTTGGCTACCGGTGGGATCCTAGGGCCGGTAAACACGATTTTGGTGTTGTTCGGTTGATATTGAAAGGTTGGTTGTACACTATTATATAGTAGGTCTAGAGTTTGTTATGATTATGATGTTATATCTAAAGTTAATCAAGATTTAGGCTCGATTTGGGGGTGAATCTACTTTGTGTTGTGATGAGTATTGATCATGGTGAGATAAATTGCAAGGATATATTTTTGGATTGAGGAGTTAATCACAATTTATGACCTACGGGTTGAGGGCCTTCTTGGAGATACATAGTAGTATTTAGCACGTTGTCGTGTGCTTGGATTTGATGGATTTATTTTGGATTAATTGGTTATGGAAGGAATCGATTATGTATTCGATTTGTCGGTGAATGGTATTTTGTGCTTAATAATAGTTATGCATTATGCAGGTTTCGATCACGAGGCAGGATCACGGTCGTGACGATCTGATTCTCTTTGCGGATATTTGGCAGGCGGGTATTTTGACTTATCTTTTAGATATAGTCATTGTTGATATGCTAGTTAGGATAGCTTACAATAATTTTTCATGTTTATATGCCTAGTATGCTTTTGGTGCCTACTTGATACATGCATGTGATAGGATATGATTATATCTCCCTGTTTGACTTGGATCATAGTTATTTGGATTATGGATATGTACATATTGATTGTACATATTATTCAGATAGGTATTTTGAGTAGGATTTACATGCTTTAGTATCATGCACCATTTTTGCATGATTGCATGCTGGCTGGACGGGGTTCCATTATTGTTGAGCCCGCAGTCAGTTACATGGCCTGCACACATTGTCACTCATGGGTTAGTGGTACATCAGGAGGGTTTGTGCAGTTGCTCTGTCAAGCTCTGCTGGTCCGCTCATGGGTAGCGATGAGGCAACGTGGTAGCGGGCAGGGATCCCTCCTCTGGTCTATGACACCGGGAGATGAGAGCTTAGCTCCCCCACTATGTTTGGGGCAGGAGGATAGGTGTACTCCGACAGCATCCTGTCCACTCGGTCACTCAGGAGCAGTGATGGCAGAGTGCATAGTTATCATAGCCCTACCCACTCGGCTTCACCATCACGTGTGAGGCGGCTGACTGGCGTCAGGGGTGATCATGTCATTGGCACGGCATGCATTTTGCATGGATAGCATTTGTATTGTGTTTGCTGCATTTTTATTGCTGCCTTGGATGTGCATATGATTGTCATGCATACAGGATACATGTTTATATATATGGTGAGGACTTTATTACTTCTAGTTAGGCACATGCTCCTATATCAGGGTAGGAGATTCAGGTTAGTACAGTCCTGTTGTATTTATTTTTTTGCATACCCTATATGTGAGACTGTACTAGCATAATTTTTATTGTTAGCTATATCTTACTTGCATATCGACTATACCTGCTGAGTTCTTTGAACTGACCCCGTTGATTTATATTTATTTCAGGATGAAGCTGTCAGGAGAGTCCAGTTGCCAAATCCCCTCGTCGTGGAAGTTTATTTGGTTATTTGTTTTTTTTTGGTTTTGGGATATCTTGATTAGAAGATATATATTTAGGACTAGAATTTGATTTATGTATTCGTGGATTTTTGGTGTCCTTGTGGACCTCTATTCGGAGTTTTGTTCTGGATTGGATTTCGATTGAGTATTCCTGCCCAGATGGCAGAAGGGGTAGGTTTAGATGTGATAGACTGTTTATTTATTTACTTGGATTGAAGGCCTGAGGCCTAATTATACTTTGCGTGTGTTGTTTGGATTCCGGTCGTGTTGACCGATGTATAGTGGCCGTGTAGGCCTTGTATGTAAATTGGCATTGTCACTCGTACAGGGGAGATGCTGTCGGATTTTTATCTGGCGTGGTCTCCTTCGGGGCGTGACACTAGGTGTCACTCATGATCATTCTATAATTAATGGTTAATTATAGACGACCAACATAAATCGGGAACCTATTTGGTTACAAGCACTACGAGTATTATCCGAAGATTTAAAACGAGCTTGAGAATGAGATTCTCAAATCGAGAGAGACTTGGTTTGGTTGGACCAAACAAGGAGCGAGCATGAAATTATTTCAGTCGCATCGAAAGCATGGATGGGCTGAGTCTTTTGAAGACATAATGGATGAACCAAATTGGTTTGGTTTTAATCCAATGGTGGAAAATAAACCAAAGGGGTTTGGTTTGTTTTAAATGAATGAACCAAAATTGGTTTGATTTATTTTAACTTAAAATATATCAATGTGGTTTGGTTTATTTTAACTAAAATTAATGGAGCGGGTTAACGGGTTTTGGTTGTGAACCAATAACCGTTGAGAGAAGGTTTCTTGATGGTCAAGAAACACGTTCTCTATGAGCAAGAGGGTTGAGACAAATTTCGTAGACACTTAGGTTTAGAGAAACCCTAGCCACCCTTTTCTCCTCTCCTTGCTTGTGCGTCGCCCCCTTGGTGTTGCTGCTGCCCAAGCCCACCTGCCGACCAACCGTCGACAAACCACCAACCGTCGCCCATCCACCGGCTAGCATCCCAGCCGCTAGCCCTTGCAACCGCCGACCACCTTGCTATCGTCGACCAACTTGTTTGGCTGGCACTTCCGAGGTAACAAGTTCGTGGAACTTGTTTTGTGATCGTCTCTCAAATCACATCGTCTTCGATGCGAGACTAGTATCTCTCGTCAAGATGGAGCTCATAGCTTATTGAAGCTATCCCGATGATACTCGACGTGGATACGGATAGAGGCGAAACTTGCGAGGGTCGCTAAGGTTGATGTCATTTCCGCTTCGCATAATTCGTCAGGTATACCTAGAGTAATTTTCTTTATTGTAAAATTTGAAATTACAATTATATCTACACTGTTGTATCCTGCATGCGTGTGGTGTGTGTAATGTAATAAAATAGTTTATTACCATTTTTATTTACTTTCGATGTGCATGTTTACGAAATATGTTCGAACACACGCCCACGTCGGTGCCTCGGAAACCCAATAAAAACATTCTGTGGTTGGCCAAATAATAGACAGCCGACTGCTTTCTTGCTTCAGTCAACTAATTGTTAGTGACGAAATTGGCTTATTTCATCGGCAATATAAGTGATTTTCCTCTTTCTGATATTCTAGATTTAGCGACGAAATTGTTGTTTTTTGCGATGTTTTTTCCATAGTCGTTAATATTAATGACAAAAAATAAAAATTTCGTCGCTAAAGTCTCTTAGTGACAAGCTTATTACGATGATACTAGCGACGAAATATTATCGTCGTTAATATTATTTAACAGTGAATATTGGGTATTAGCGACAAAAAAAAATCGTCGCTATTTACTATTTTTCTTATAGTGTCATGTGATTACTCCAATGCTCTCATATTCTTTTAGTCTTCCTTGTTGCCTATCTTTCTTGTTCTTTTGAATTTATCTTGGCTTCATCACTACTTTTGATAAGTCCTCTTGATTTATGTGTGCTTATGTTCATAGTAGTGGAGAAATAGAAGATAAACAAGCATATGGTAGTGCAATATCATAAGTTGTTTCGAGTGAGCTCTATTTCCATATTTGTCATGTGTGTATCAGTACATATATCTATCTTGTGAGGTTCTATCATGCTTAATCTATTCAAGTTGATTGAAATTACCTTGCTTATTGACTTGTGTGGGAAGTGGAAATATGAGTGTCTAGATTCTCAAAACTTGATGATCCTAAGTAATTATGCTTTACTATTTTCAAAGTATTACTAGGGGATGATAAGGATATGCTTTGGTTATCTTTTAATTTTCTTTCCTTGCTCAGGATGCACAAGAATAAGTGTGGGGAAAATTGATAACTGTCATTTTATCGTATTATTTTAGTCCTTAATCTTAATGTTTTTATCCTCTTGAGTGATTAATTATCAATTATTTACATATTTTATGAGTTGGATTTATTTTTGGACCTAATTATAAATTCTCCTAATTTTAGATTTATATACAAATTTTACATCTTGATTGTAGGAGATCGAGATAAGCCAATGGACTAGACTCGAGTTGGATCAAATATGACTTCATCTAGGGTCATAAGGGGTATTTTAAACTGGATCAATCTGAACCATTCATCAAGATCAAAAGCAATTCAATCAAAGGTTAAGGTTTCATCAATCTGGACCGTCTGATGCAATCGACTTAATTCTGAGCCATTTATCCAGATATGGAGAGATCTGATCCATATGTTCAGATCTAGACATCCTAACCTTTCATCCGGATCGATTTGATCGTGAGCGTCCATTCAAATCTGATCAAATCAGTCCATCTTAAATCGAAGCAAATATGGTCGTTTGATCAGATCCAAAATTTAATAATAAAAGGGGACATTTTCCCGATCAACACCTTCCCTATGCTCTGGTTCAGATTTGTTAATGTCGAGTTCAATAGTTTCTTTCCTTAATTCTGTGATTGAGCTTTGCTAGATAGGTTAGTGTGGAAATGTTTTGCAATGAATTGTAGTTGTTAGTTGTGTTTCTCCTCAATTGCTTTATTTTAATTTGGTTAAGTTTGTTGAAATGTTCTCTCGATGGTGTTTTGATTTCAAGCTAAGGGGTTGTCCTAACTTGATTCTTGAGATGCTTTCTTGATTTAGCGTGTTTGATTTGTTAGGATTGTAGTTTTAATTCCTTATTTCTTGAATTGTTCTTGCTCATATTTCATGGTATGTTTCGCGTGATTTGATTTGTTTTTGTTCATTTAGTTAAATGAATCATTGATTTGCTTCTTTGATGCATTAAAGTTAGATTGCAAGTGTTAGTTCCGAGTTCCATGATTTGCTTCATTAAGTGATTGTTTTAATATCTTTGTCTTGTTTCCAATTTTATTTCACACTTTCAAAAACCCCAAACTTTTAATCGTGAATAAATTGATCTTGAGATTATCATCCTATCGTTACATCCATTGGGAGACGACCTGAGTCATCTCTATGCTACATTAATGTAGAGGGGGTTCAGTTATTTGTTTTGTTTTGATATATCGTATTGCAACGATGCGTTATCACCTCCCACCACAAGGACAGAGCTCGCTGAGCCAAGGAGCTATCCTTTAGGAAGGAGGGACAAGTGGTGGCACCTCGACTGCTCATGAAGACGCCCCTGCTAGAGGCATCATCAATGTGATTGTTGGAGGACCCACTGATGGGGACTCTAATTGGGCTTGAAAATCTTATGCTTGCTTGATGGAGAGTTTGGCCATTGGAGAAGATCTGGCAGCTCAAGAGGCACCTCAATTAAGCTTTGGACTGAAGGATTTGCAAGGTATCCTTCTCTCTCATACTGATGCTTTGGTATTTAGGGATACCCTTGCAAACTATGAAGTGGAACGAGTCTTGGTGAACTCAGAAAGCTCTGTTAACATACTGTTTGACATAGGCAGGGCAGCGGGGTGACACTAAAAACCTTTAATGTGCGAGATTAGAATACAGGGGGCAGAGAGAATCGAAGGAGAAGGGGGAATTCGTAAACAAAAGAGGATCTACCTCTATGTTTAGACGAAATCAAAATAAACTTTATGAATAAGAAAATAATCTATGAATTACAAGAGCCTAAGCCCATCTTTAAATAGGCTAGGGAAAGAGAGAGTTTATTAACAAGTAAGAAAACTAAAAAAATAACCAAACTTAAATAAAAATTTCTTAACAAGTAAGAAAGTTTAAAAAATAAACAAACTTAAACAAAAATTTCTTAACGAACAAGAAAAGTAAATATAAATATTTAAAACTAAAATTTAAAATTAAATAGAAAATTCAAACTAAATATAATTAATAATAAAATACTAAATAGTTGCGACAACATGCCATGGTCGTGGTCTAGTCCACAGTTAGACTGTGGTGGGAACCACGACCGTTGACTGGTCCATGGTCAGGCCATAGTGAGGACCACGACTGTAGTGGGGAACACGAACAAGCCGTGGTCCCTGCTGGAGGTCCCGTGTCGAGCTATGGAATGATCCACGCCCATGGTGGTAACCACGGATAGGCTGTGGTAGCCTCTAGGAACTTCTTTATGCCTTATTCTGATTTAAAATGAAGGATATCCATGTTAGGGGGGTCATGGAGGCGTTGAAATCTTTATTTGGGACTCAATTTCTCCTCATTATGACTAGCTTCATCACTTATTGCCTGGACATAGAAAGGAAAGAAGAGGAAGATACCAAAATAAGAGTGGGATTCTCTTGCTGGGATGCTAATTCAATCTTCTGACCTTCGACATAAGCGTTCTTCCAACTATCGTGGATAACTTTGCGATCATGGTGCCTATGTGGGTTTAATAATACGTAGCATGTGCCTATCGCTTCAACCTTAGGGAGGAGAATATTCTTTTGAGTAGTTAGTGTCTCACGGTCACCTCTATAAAGTACCTCATCATCATCGTCGACGCCCATGTAGTCTTCAACTATCATGTCGTCTTTATCGTAGATGCTATTATCTCCTTCAACCGATATGCTCATGTCTTCTTTAATCAGTATATTGTCTTCATTGCAACTATCCTCGTACATGGCTTACTGGAGCTCCATTATGCCCTGTTTTGGTCCAGAATGACACACATTCGTGTTAAGAGGCACAAGCGTGTCGTGTTGTGATGGATGCACCTGCATCAGACTGCCAGGGTTGAAAAGAACTCATCCTCGAGTTTCGATTAGGTAGACTTGATCCTTGGTGGAGAAATCTAGATTTGAGTCGAAGATGCTGCTTCGATGAAGTGGTAGGACATAGATTGCTTTCTCACCTTGAAAACCCTAGACATAAAAAGGAAAGAAGAGATTGAAGGTACAAAAAGAGAAGTGGAATCCTGTTGTTGGAGTTCTAGTATAATATTTTGTCCTCCAATGTAGGTGCTTGTTGTCATCAACCAATCATCTCTTGTTTCATCTTTGGGCGAGAGGTCAAGTATTGTCTTGTGGCCATCTTTGCAAAGTACTTCGTCATCATCATACTCGTCATAGATTGGATCGCCAATGACCATGTCAATGTCATCATCATAGATGGGGTCTTCAATTTCCTTGTCAATGTCATCATCGTTGTAAATGGGGTCTTCCGTGTTTTCATTATCATCGTAGAGAGGGTCGTCTGTGTCTTCTTCAATTTCATCTTCGTCATAGATGAGATCTTCCATATTTCCTTCAATGTCATCATCGTTATCTTCATCGTAGATTGGGTCTTCCATGTCTTCTCTGAACTCGGTGCTCTCAAGGTTGTCCTCATCATATATGGAATCATTGTAGATGGAATCTCCTTTGTCTTCTTCAATCAAATATTACTCCTCCATCCTTCGCCCCATTTTGAAAAGAACTCAACCTCGAGTTCGAGTTGAGGTCATTATCTGAGACTGCTCCTTTATTGTTTGGGTGTCCTATCTCAAGGTAGGAAGATGAAATAATCATTTTGTATAGCTAAGAGGAAGAAAATGACATTTCATCTTCTCCTAATCAGTAATCTTGGTCTTGCCCTATTTCTTGCAGGAGTGCCGCAATAGTAACCACCAAGCGAAGAATTCTCCCTTAAGCGTCATGGCTACCAACTTTACTTTAGCATGATCTGGAACTTCTTCGAAATAAAAAATCTATTCGACTTCATCAATCCAATCAATAATATTTTTTGCATGTAATGTGTTCAAAAACTCAGAAAGCTTGATGTAAAAAATCAAGGTCTTCATACCGTTCTTCATGATTATGGTGATCTCAATGATACGATTGTTCAAAATTTGAAGTAGTGTGTCGATTAAATACCTTATTATCTTTAAGATCTAGACGTTGAGATAACTCTGCAACTTATCTTTGTAGATCCTTGATGGTTTCTTGGGAACATCAATCTTGTGGTGCGACTTCCTCAATTAGAACCTGCCGATCACGTCCATAACCATGACCATGATAATCATTCATGGATCATTGAAATAACTCCGTGATTGGCCTCTGTAGATCAATGAGCTCGTGGGTACTTTGATTCTGGTATGTAGCTTCCTCAATCGGAACCTGTCAATCATGACCATAACCATGTCCTCGTCGATCATTCATGGATCTAGGGCTCTGATACCAACTGACGCAGGTAGGGTAGTGGGGTGGCGCTAAAAACCTTCCATGCGTGAGATTAGAATAGAGGGGGCAGAGAGAATAGAAGGAGAAGGGGGAATTCGTAAACAAAAGAGGATCCACCTCTATATTTAAACGAAATCAAAATAAACTTTATTAATAAAAAAATAATCTATGAATTACAAGAGCCTAAGCCCATCTTTAAATAGGCTAGGGAAAGAGAAAGTTCCTTAACAAGTAAGAAAGCTAAAAAAATAAATAAACTTAAATAAAAATTTCTTAACAAGTAAGAAAGCTAAAAAAACTAAAGAAACTTAACAAAAATTTCTTAACGAACAAGAAAAGTAAATATAAAAGTTTTAAAACTAAAATTTTAAATAAACAAAAAAATTTGAACTAAATAAAATTAATAATAAAATATTAATAAAATACTAAATAGTTGCGACAGCGTGCCATGGTCGTGGTCTAGTCCACGATCAGGCCATGGTGGGAACCACAACCATTGATTGGTCCACGGCCAGGTCATGGTGAGGACCACGACTGTAGTAGGGAATATGAGCAGGTCATGGTCCCTGTTGAAGGTCCCGTATCAAGCCATGGAATGATCCACGCCCATGGTAGTGACCACGGATAGGTTGTGGTAGCCTCTAGGAACTCCTTTACGCTTCGTTCTGATAAAAAATGAAGGATATCCATGTCAGGGGGTCATGGAGGCATTGAAATCTTTATTTTGGGACTCAATTTCTCCTCATCATGATTTAGAGGAAGGTGATGGATTGAGTAAACGCTAGAGGGGGGAGGGGTGAATAGCGTACAGAAATCTTTTCATTTTGACGATTAAAACAAAGTATGCAGCAGAAATAAAGGTAAACAAAATAGACACAAGCTTTCTTTTTTACTTGGTTTACAACCAAATGGTTTCTAGTCCAAGGCCCCACGGTCCTAGACCACTTTCGATGGGCAATCCACTAAAAGGAGTCTCTTCCTCGTTGGAGGTAAGAGACGACAATTACAAAAGTAGAATAGAGGAAGAGGCAACAAGCCTACCTCTCCTCTTAGCAATTTAAAGCACAAGTAAAAAGAATACGAAAAACTATAAAAAAACTACCAACTTAAAGGATGCGAAATTGCATGTTGTCGGTGTTACAACGACATCATATTATTGAAGAAAGCTTGGATTCGTTGGAGCACTTTGGGAGCCTTTTGAGATGATAGAATGGGGTGAAATGCCTCTTCTTTTATAGCCCTTTAAGCCCTAGCTCGATGAGATCCTGATCTGGGTCAAAGCTCTACCTCACTCTAGTTTGAGTGGATCTTATCTTGACTCTCCTCGAAGTGATCAGCTTTGACTAGCAGTCGACTGATGGTAGGTTCAGTCGACTGCCATTAGCCTTTAGTCGACTGTCAACTTGATCACTCACTTGCAATACAAGTTTAGCACAGAATACTTCATTGATGGTAAATTCGACGATTCCTTACCGTCTGACCTCAACCTAGACCTTCCTCCGAAAGTCTTAGTCGGATCGCCGCCTATGGTTGTCCCCATATGAAGGACACAACCTTACTTTGGTCCTCCTGACCTATCGCTTAGCTTCCAGCCACCACCGAGGTTTCTAGACTCCTCGAGGTTCTCCTGGTGTCACCCGATCACCGAGGTTTCTCGTCCTGAGATTCTCTTGGTGTTGTTGACCTTAGCACAACTTAATACACTACTTGCACACTCAACACGACATGTGAGATAACAATATTGACTTAACTTTGAACTTTTGCTATTATCAAAAACTAGGTTTGATTATATGGTTCCCCTGCACAAACAATCTTCCCCTTTTTGATCTATGGCAAATCGATTCAAAGTTAAGGAAAGATAAGCATGCAATAAATAAGCATGAAATATTTTCTTTTTCCAACTCCTCCACCTCAAGGTTACCTCCCCTTAACCCTAGGTGAGTTTTGAAAAAGAAATTTAACTTCAAGTTTTTGAAAAACAAAAACTTTTTCTCCTCCTTAATGTGTGAATTTTAAAAAGAACCTTTGTTCTCCCCCTTAATCTTTGACCTCTTCTCCCCCTTTTGTCATATATTAAAAAAAAGAGGGGTGTATGTATAACATGTAACATTTATAAAGAGAAATGAAACTTTATATGTGTTTGTAAGTCCAAGAATGTCCCTTTTTATTTTAAAAATAATAGTTTCAACATAATTCATCTAATAAGTATGTTCAACTCTTTTTGACTCAATTGATATAATATGATCAATAAGTCTTGATTATAGTTAGTTATTTTGAAAAATTATACTCCATAATTTATGTTGATGCACTTGATCTACATTTGGAATCAGGAGTAAGGTCCTAACATCTCACGCCCATCTACGTGGCTCAGTACACAACACATTTAACCTATGTGTTGTGAGATATGTTGGCTCCTTAAATCTATAGGTGCATGCTTTCTATGGTAAGCCCTAATCTAGTTCCATATAGCATGAAAGAAAGAAAGAAAGATTATAAGTAAAAAAAAATTAGGTCCTACTCTACTATGCACAATCCTAATCTTTATCTAAGCAGACTGAACTCTGCTTCGGGTAAGGGTTTTGTAAAGATGTCTGCTAGGTTCGATTTCAACTCAATGTATTCAAGCTTTATATTTCCATTATCTACATGTTCTCGTATAAAGTGATGTTTTACTTCGATGTGTTTAGTTCTAGAATGACATATCGGGTTTCTAGTTAAGTTAATTTAGATAATGTTATCAATTTAAATTTTAGCATTACTGAAGGTTAATTGAAAGTCTTTGAGAGTGTGCTTCATCTAAAGGAGTTGAGCTACACACTCACCCATGGCTACGTACTCGGCTTCGATAGTAGACAAGGCAACATAATGTTTCTTTCTACTACATCAACTGACTAGACTCGATCCTAGGTGTCACGCCCCGAGAGCATGCCGAGCTGAAAATCAAACGGACGGCATCTCTCCTGTACGTGGCAATATTTCGGGTTAATACAAGGCACGTATGCCCACAATAACAACAACACATATAAAAATATAACCAAACCACAACAACATAACAACTAACTACAACAAATACACAGTGGAAATGATACAACAATAATACAATCCCACACATGCATACCGGTATGACTAACACATCACA
Source organism: Wurfbainia villosa (assembly GCA_025175895.1). Classification (NCBI taxonomy): domain Eukaryota; kingdom Viridiplantae; phylum Streptophyta; class Magnoliopsida; order Zingiberales; family Zingiberaceae; genus Wurfbainia; species Wurfbainia villosa. The sequence goes on along the minus strand of CM046000.1, from coordinate 24,333,926 downwards.
ACACGGAACCTCGACAAAATCTGAATATACAACATGTACATCATGAAAACTCCAAAATACAATACATGACGGACAGAAAGCCCAAAACAAACATGGGAGCCTCGGAGGTGAGATGAGATGTCAGCCAGCGGTGCTCCAAGCCATCACAAAGTCTTCTACCTGTTACCTGGGCGACAGAAAAACCCAGGGTCCATTGGGGTGGTGAGTAAAACTCAGCAGGTAATAGAAAACATGTATATATGTAATATTACATGTATTTCAACAACATAATCTGAAGGTGCAACAGGTATATCAGCATAGTATATAAATATAAGCATATACCGTCTAACCGAATGAACAACGTAAAATGCAGACATACCTGAAGTCTGCTACGCTACTCTGATCCAACCTGAACATATATCCAACATATATATATAACAGGAAGAGTAATACCAACTCACCATACTACCGGTCAAGGTACCTAATGGTCTGTCCAACACATATACAAATATCTAACATAACCGTATAATAAATGCAAGAAACATGCATGAATATGATGTACAAACAAGTGCAGTAAACATAATACAAACAAATGTAACATCACAATAATCATATATATATAGACCGCATCTATATATATATTAATCACAACTATCCATATATATATATATATACATGCATATATGTATATATATATGGTAATATGCAAAGCGCCATCAGATACGACAATGCAGCATGCATGGTCATGCCTGCTCACCCCTACTCGCTACCACGACCCCAGTGTGGCCTAGGTGGCACGACATGACAACTGTCCCAACTCACACCAACCACTGCTATAGAGTGGCCGAGTGGGCAGTATGATCAAGTAGCATATGAGCATAAAGAGCTCGCTACACAACGGGGGTCCCTGCTGTTGGCTACTCCGACTAACACTACCAATGAGTGGTCGAGTACCACGCACCCAGGACAACTGCATGCAACTCCAACTACCACCGTCTATAGTGGTAGAGTGCGGCACAACAGGTGCTCTGCCCTCACACCAGTTACTCCTCGGGGAGTGCTCTGGGAGGCAAGATGACTGACGACTCTCTCAACCCCAAGGGAGACTATGTCGTCAGAATGCATGCATATGACATGAGTATGCTGTCACTCGTACAACCATCTACCACAGACTCTCTGTTCAACAAAGAGTCGTACCCATCTGATCAATACACTCTCTATCCTGTAGAGAGTCGTACTTAACTGATCGACAGACTCTCTATCCTATAGAGAGTCATACTCAACTGATCATAACTCTCTCTCCAATAGAGAGTCATACTCAACTGATCGACACACTCTCTATCCAATAGAGAGTCGTACTCGACTGATCATAACTCTCTCTCCAATAGAGAGTCGTACTCAATTGATCGACGCACTCTCTATCCGATAGAGATTCGTACTCGACTGATCATAACTCTCTCTCCAATAGAGAGTCATACTCAACTGATCGGCGCACTCTCTATCCGATAGAGAGTCATACTTGACTAATCATATCAAGCTGGGACCACCGGTCCGCAGCGACACACTAATCACCCTTCACTTAACCATTACACAACTCATGGTTGGTAACAGTATGCAACATACGGGTATTGGAAATAAATCCTACATTTAGGGCATTATCTACCCATAGATGACCTTTTTCCCAATTTATAATTTGGGTCATCACCCATACTGACATTTACACCCTACTAATCATCTAAGCCAATTTACATCACATCTATAACTCCTAAATCATGATAGGGTATATGTGATATCAATAATTGAGCATAAATACATCCAACGATAAGTTCAAGCATACGATAATAAGAGCAGGATCAAGGTAACATGAACATATAACATGCTCATATCTATGTCTAAATCTGAATGCAATTACATCTACCGGACCAGGTAGGAAAATTACTCACCTGATATAAAGCTTGAAATAGTCCTCACAGCTGTGAACACGCTTCGTATCCCAAACCTGCACAATCATAACAAATTATGGTTAAGTACAAGTCTCCGATAATTGTACGTACAAACTACTAAATCGTTCTATATTCTCATTCTTTTCCCGAATACATTTTAACCACACAGATCATATCCAACCGATTCCCCATAACCAACTCATAATGAATCATCGACATCTTCAAGATCAATTACGGTGAATAGATCTAACCACACTTACTTCACCCATCACAACTTCTTAACAGAGTATAACCAACATAATCCAATACACTAAGATCTCCAAATCAAAATATATCAGACATCAAACTAGTAATAACCGAACATAATCAACACCCGAAACAACCAATACCACTCCTATCACAGCTCCCCTTTTTCCTACAATGATCCGAGCTACACTTGCAACAATCGGCAAAAGATACTCATAGCAAGAACGATACCAACAAATCCGGTCTATCCATCCCTTCCAATTTCACAGCCAAGACCAGAACTTCGACTCACAGCCAATACAACAACATATCTGCCCACAACTGACCAGAATTTCTACTGCATATTCTGTTAGGGCAATCTCTTGCCGTAATATGGTTTTGATGGTGTGGCAAAGGGTTTAAGTTAGTTTGATATGTTGATGTGATATGTGCGTTGAAGTCGTGCATGACTTAGTAATTCGCACATGGAGCCGTGGCGAGTTTCACATCTCATGACTCGTGCCTTGAGTCGGTGAAGGATAGCTTTGCGGAAGCCGTGCGCTTGGAGCATCCGAGGGACCGCCGGACGAGAAGCTTGGAGTGAAGCCGGAGGAAGTAGACTTCGAGGCAAGAGACGCGAAGGAGCATTGCAGAGCCGTGCGCCTGATGCTGCCGAGGGACGTGGCCGAGAACGAAGAGAACTTAGAAGGCGAGGGACTCCGAGAAATGAGAGTGAGCGATTGTAACCCGGGGAAGGGTAGCTCTTAGGTGAAACTTGGTCATTTGGCCAAGTGTCGGATGGGTTTTCCCGACACCGATGCCGACCGCTATGTCATGGCGGTGATCGCTTCCGAGTCGAGTGAGTTCGACCGGTATATGATCGATCGATTAGCCAGGATCGCGCATACGTGGGCGGGCCGATCGCTAAGACCATCGATCGATCGGCCAAGGCGCAGCCAATCGATCAATAGGGTTTCGGCCACAGAACCGTTCGTAGCCGACTGGGCAATCGACTACGGAGGCAGCAGTCGACTGATAAGTTCCATCAGTCGACTGCCAAGAGTTCCGTTGGACTACAACGGTCGAGATCCGACGTGTTCGGAGGCCGTTGTATTGTGTGATCATTGCCTTGCCAAGGCGTGATCGTGATGGCGGCAAGCAGGAAGAAAGTTAGCCCTCTACATAAAGAAGTGTAAGCCTTTGAGAGGCTAATGCTTATGCTCCAAAGTGATCTTCCTAGTGCCCCCTGGCTCTAAACTCTTCTTACTTGTCTTTACTCCATTCTATTTGTAAGAAGAGTGATCTTGATTGTAAAGGTTACCTCCACCTAGCTTGGTGCAAAGGAGAGACCATTTAGTGGATTGGTTTAGCGGAGTGATTCAGAGACGAATCGGGACCGTGGATTAAGCGGCGTGGCCGTGAACCACGTTATACCATCGTGTTAGCGTTTGTTTTATTGTTGCTTGTCTTTTGCTTTATTTGTATATTCGCTTGCGCTAATCTTTTGTAGGCGAGCAATTCACGGCATCAGCGAGGGCTATTCACCCCCTCTAGCCGACCATCGATCCTACAAGTGGTATCGAGCCGAGAAAGCTTGTCGAGGACTAACCGCCACAACAAGCAACTTTTAAAATGGCGGCTCAACATCCATCCTCGAAGTTTGAAGGAGAATTGCTTGGTGGAAGAAGCGAATGGAGGTATTTTTCAAAGCAGTTTTGATATAATGATTACAATGGAATCCGGTTTCGTTTTGCCTAGGGATGAAGAAGGGAAACCAATCGAAAAATCATGATGGACTAAGAAGCAAAGAGAGGAGCACCTTGCGAACTCAAAGGCAAAACATCATCTTTTCAATGTGCTCCCCCAACAAGAAATCAACCGAATAGGAGAATGCCTAAGCACCAAGGAGATGTGGGAGAAGCTAATTGAGCTTCATGAAGGTACATCCGAGGCAAAGCTAGCAAGGAGAGATCTCCTCCGCTCCCAACTATCCAACATCAAATTAGAAAAGGGAGAAAAGGTAATTTCTTTGCATTCTAGATTCAAAGAAATTTTAAATGGACTAACAAGTGTAGGTGAGAAGCTATCAAACCGGGATATGGTAATGAAGGCCATAGATGCCTTTCCCCGGTCCTCAAAGTGGAGCTCCATGGTGGATTCGTTCTACATCTCCAAGAACTTGGAAGTAAGTACCTTGGAGGAATTTTTCTCAACAATGGAGCTCCACGAAACTAGGCTTGAGGGAATACAAGAGGAACCTAGAATTCAACCCTCAAGAGGAGTAGCATTGTTGGCAAATAAGGGGAAGAAGAAGATGGAAATCCCCTCCTCCTCCGATGACGAAGCGTCTTCCTCCTCCTCCATGGATAGCACCGAAGAAGCCTATATGGTAAGGAGGGTAAGACGTGCTTTTAAGAATTTTAGATTTGATAAATCTAATGATAGGAATAGAAGACCAAGGGGGAAGGTCATATGCTACAATTGCCAAGGAGAAGGGCACATAAGGGACAATTGTCCCCTCCTAAACAAAAGCAAAGAAGAGAAGAAAAAGAAAGAAGAGAAGAGGAAGAAGAAGAAGGGGAGGAAGAGAAAGGAAGAAGAAAAGAAGGCAAAAGAAAAGGGGAAGGCCAAAGCATTCAAGGCCAAGACATGGGATGATCCATCCTCATCCTCCTCCTCATCATCGGATGAGGAGAATGCTTTTGTCACCAATTTGGCCTTGATGGCCTTTGATGACTTGGATTGCTCTTCATCCGAAAATGAAAGATCAAGCTCAAGTGGGGAAAGCTCAAGTGAAGGGGGAGCTTCTACATCCTCCTCATCCGAAGAAGAAGAGGACATGGAAACTATGGTAACAAATCTAACCCCTAAGAAAATAGTTTCCATGGTTTCTAGCTTAACTAGAGATTTATTTAGAGCTAAGAAGAAAAACAAAAGCATGCTAGATCAAATTAAGGCATTAGAAAATAAACTAGAAAATGTATGCTTAAATGATAATATTTCTTCTAGCTTAAATGATGCATGCTCACATGATTATATGCCTTTAGATGTTAATGATGCATGCATAGAGGAAAATAGGGCATTAAGGGAAAAGGTAGATTATCTAACCAAAGCCCTAGAGAAATTCACAATTGGCTCCAACACCCTAAAAATGATCTTAGGGATCCAAAGAGCTAGCTTCAACAAAAAGGGCCTAGGCTACAAGGAAAAGAAAAATGAAAAAGCCTACAAATGCCTTATAGCTAGGGGACAAGATAAGAAGAAGGTAATTGCTAGGAAATGGATCCCCAAGGAGTATTTAGTGAACCCAATAGGAAAGAATCTATTTTGGGTTCCAAAATCCATCCTTAAGGGTTAGGATAACCCTAGGGTAGTCAACCATATGAACTTGACCTATATCATATTTTGGTTGACTTAGGATGACGGGACAACATTTTTTTTAGATAGTGTTGGGTGATGATAACGTGCCCATAAATAGGTAATAATGCCTAAATCATGATGATTAATGTAATTGCTATGTATGTTTTAAATCATGATTTATGATTTTGATATTTGGCATGTTATCATGAGAAATAGGGTTGAATCATGTTTTAGGTGATACTTTGCTTATTATCATCATAAAATACCTAATACATGACTATTATTTAATGAATACATGCATTTAATGATCATAATGTGAAATTAAATCATATATGTCATTATGATCATGTAGGTTGTTAGGTTGATACTTAACCATGATAGAATTGCATGAATATATTGGTTAAGTATATACAAATACCCCCTAGGATGCATCTCACACTCACTATAGGCTAACTTGATTGAAAACTTAGCATGGGTGAGATATTAGGATGATACAAATGTCCACTAATGCCTATGACATTTAGATGGTCATTTAAAGTATCAACATAGCAATAATAGACCAATCATGGGGAAGGCTTATGTTTAATTCATAGACATATTGCCCAAAGATCATGATTGGATATTTCATATGTTTTCAAAACAATTTCTTACCTTAAAATACATGTATTCATGTTTTGAAATAATTGGATGCAAAACTAGGTAGCTAACTTGATACTAGAATGATCAAAAACCTAGTGGTTTTTAGAGCTTTTGGATTTTTGGCAAAAACAAGAAAATATAATGAGTTTTCATGAAAAACTATTTTTCATTGATAGATATACTTAAAAGAAATATGTTCCCTAAATTTCATGATTTTTCGAATTTTCTGGATTTTATAATGCATTTCTGAAATTCGTCCAGAAAATCAAAAATTCGGATTCCTTTGTGCGGTCACCGCCATATCGATAGCAATGATCGTGGCCTAGAATCAGAACATTGAAGGCCGAATTCAGTTTGTAAACCTACAACAAGTGGTAGAAATATACTTGATGCCATCAACAAGTGGTACCCAATTTTAAATCAACTTGTCATATTTTCCCTCCATTATACTTGATGCCATGAGCTTATAACTTAGTGTAAATCTTTTTGATGGTGTCAAAGGGGGAGAAATAATTATGTTTAAGTTAATTATTTTAAGGGAGAAATATATGATAGGGGGAGAAAATTTGCATAGAGAGTTTCATGGATTAAGGGGGAGTTGCATGTTGTTATATCATGTTTATCTTTACATGCTTTCTTACCTTAGAATTTATATCAAATGTTTTTACCTAACTTAAACGGATTGCCACACATCAAAAAGGAGGAGATTGTTAGGGCAATCTCTTGCCGTAATATGGTTTTGATGGTGTGGCAAAGGGTTTAAGTTAGTTTGATATGTTGATGTGATATGTGCGTTGAAGTCGTGTAGGACTTAGTAATTCGCACATGGAGCCGTGGCGAGTTTCACAACTCATGACTCGTGCCTTGAGTCGGTGAAGGATAGCTTTGCGGAAGCCGTGCGCTTGGAGCATCCGAGGGACCGCCGGACGAGAAGCTTGGAGTGAAGCCGGAGGAAGTAGACTTCGAGGCAAGAGACGCGAAGGAGCATTGCAGAGCCGCTCGATGCTCGCCGAGGGATGTGGCGAGAACGAAGAGAACTTCAAGGCGAGGGACTCCGAAATGAGAGTGAGCGATTGTAACCCGGGAAGGGTAGTCTTAGGTGAAACTTGGCCCATTTGGCCAAGTGTCGGATGGGTTTCGACACCGGCCGATCGCCATGTCATGGCGCGATCGCTTAATCGAGTGAGTTCGACCGTATACGATCGACCGGATTGTGGCTGCGCCGATCGCCATACGTGGCGCGATCGCTAAGATGATCGACCGCTGCCAAGGTAGCAAATGACTAATCAATAGGGTTTCGCCATTAATCGTCGTAGCCGATCGGGCGATTACGGAGTGCAGCCGATCGATGAGGTCCATCAGTCGACTGCCAAGAGTTCCATTGGACTACAACGGTCGGGATCCGACGTGTTCGGAGGCCGTTAGAGACGCAATGATCGCCAAGGGCGGCAATGATCGATGGCGGCCAACGGGAAGAAAACAGCCCTCTCTATAAAAAGAGAGGGTGTAAGCCTTTGAGAGGCTAATGCTCATGCTCCAAGTGATCTTCCTAGTGCCCCACAAGCTCTAAACTCTTCTTACTTGTCTTTACTTCAATCCTATTGTAAGAAGAGTGATCTTGGTTGTAAAGGTTACCTCCACCTAGCTTGGTGCAAAGGAGAGACCATTTAGTGGATTGGTTTAACGGAGTGATTCACCGAGGACGAATCGGGGACCGTGGATTAGCGGCGTAGCCGTGAACCACGTTATACCATCGTGTTAGCGTTTGTTTTATTGTTTGTCTTTTGCTTTGTATTTGTATATTCCGCTTGCGCTAATCTTTTGTAGACGAGCAATTTACGACGTCCAACGTACGAGGGCTATTCACCCCCCTCTAGCCGGCCATCCGATCACCTACATATTCCATCCACAGCCACTTCAACCGAATGGAATTCACTAATCTCACAACTCACTGTCCATCCAACGAATCAAAATTGAATTCACAACACAAAGGGAGAACTGACCTTGCTTACCAACACTTGAAGCTTCACCGACAGTTAATCCTCACCGGCATCAACTCCACAGAACCAGTAGCCACACCTTTACTTATCCCCTGTTTGCCGACACCAACACCTGTCCAACACAGATCGAGCGCAACGTAAGGAAGATGCATTGTAGCCCTAAATCTGGTCAAATGTAAGGAATCACCCCTTACCTAGCACCCACAGTGATCGTCGACACTGATCGACAGAGGAGATAAAAAACTCGCGACGGAAAGACCTGAAGGTGGCTTGCTCCATTAGCGCTCGAGAAGTACGACACCTGCTCGACTCGCCACCGACCCTAATTCTTGGCCACGCGCATCGACGCCCATCGGCCTCTTCGCCTATAGCCGGATCTCCCATCGGAAGGAGCCATCGGTCGTCGCGGGATCATGGAGAAGCAAGGCGTCGACCTCCTTCCCCTCTGATCGATTTTCCCACCAAGAAGACGTCGAGGCTGTTCGTGGTGGCCGGAGACGATGCCTGGCAGTGGCGAAGCGACGGAGCGAATCTCGCTCGGGCGACGGCGGCGAAGAAATGAAGCGGAGGGGAAAAAGGAGAGATCGGGATCAGGAAATAAGAAGTCACGAGTAAATAGCTGACGGGAATGAAAAGTTGCGAATAGGATTCAGATTAATTAGTCTAAACAAGCTTTACAAAAGCCTGTTTTCTTTATCCCCATGAAATATCTAAAAAAAACTTCCGTTTAAATCTAGAAAAATTTCTAAAAATTCCTGGAAAATTCCATAGGGTATTCTCCCAATTATCCAACATTTTATTTTATTTTATTTTGTTTTATTTTTTTTTGCGGTATTTTACACTAGGAGTTGGCAACATCTACTCGTGCTCTTCCTATCGAGTTTACTACCGGCATAATCCGAGTCAGAGTAGCTGATTAGTTCAAACTCACTTGACCTAGGATACCAAATTTTTACATTTTATATTCCTTTCACGTACCTAAAGATTCGTTTAACTAATGTTAGGTGCGATTCTTTGGCACAAGATTGAAATCTTGCACACATACTTAGTGCAAGGAGTATATCAGGTCGACTCGCAGTTAAGTATAGAAGGCTACCTATTTCACTCCTATAGTATTTTACATCTATAGTTTTTCCCTCTAAGTCTTCTCCTATGTTTACATTGGTAGCCATAGGTGTACTAATTTCCTTAGTATTTTGCATTCCAAATTTACTAATTAATTATTTAGCATATTTATGTTGATGCATGTAAATTCCTTCTCTAGTATGTTTTATTTGTAACCCTAAGAAGAAGGTAAGTTCATCTACTAAGCTCATTTCAAATTCACTTTCCATTAGTGAAATGAACTCATTTAAAAGCGTTGTATTGGTTGTTCCAAAGATTATATCATCTACGTAAATTTGTTCTATGAAAATTTCTTTTCCTATGGTTTTTACAAAAAGAGTTGGGTCAACTAAAGCTTGATTGAATCCTTTAGACTTAAGATAGATTGATAGCCTTTCATACCAAGCCCTAGGAGCTTGCTTTAATCCATATAAAACTTTTCTAAGTTTTAGTACATGGTTAGGTTTGTCTAAGCTTTCAAATCCTGGTGGTTGGCCAACATAAATTTCTTCCTTCATGAATCCATTTAGAAATGCTGATTTTACATCCATTTGAAACAACTTAAAACCTTGATGTGCAGTGTAAGCTAAAAGCATTCTAATTGATTCGAGTCTAGCTACGGGTGTATATGTTTCATCATAATCTAATCCCTCTACTTAACTAAACCCCTTAGCTACTAACCTATCTTTATTCTTTATAACTTCTCCTTTGTCATAAGTTTATTTCGAAATACCCACCTTGTTCCAATGATCATTTTTCCTTTAGGTGGGGGTACTAATTCCCAAACTTGACTCCTAGTGAATTGAGCTAACTCTTCTTGCATAACAATGATTCAATCTGGGTCAAGAAGAGCTTGCTCTATGGTTTTGGGTTCGATTTTAGGTATGAGTGAGATTTGACTCAGGTTCCTATAGGATGCTCTAGTTTGAACTCCTAAATTTGGATCACCTATTACTTGGTCAATTGGATAGTTTGTTTGTGATATAGATTGATTAAGGTCTATACTAGATTCGTTTTGTGGGTTAGGTTTAGGTTTAATATCATTTTCTACTTGCTCATTATTCAATTTTACTTCGGATTTTGTAGACTTGTTTTCTTTATCAAACACTACATTAATTGTTTCTTCTATTTTTAGGGTTTCATTGTTATATACCCTATAGGCTTTACTAGTGAGTGAATATCCTAGAAATGTTCCGATAATTATTTTAGAAGTAAATTTTCTTAAGTAATCTTTAGTGTTTAGTATGTGTACCCTACATCCAAATACCCAAAAGTACTTAATGTTAGGCAATTTTTCGTAATAAATTTCATATGACATTTTTTGGTGTCGTTTAACTAACAAAATCCTATTTTGGACATAGCAGACAGTATTGACCTCCTCTGCCCAAAATCTATTGGGTAGATTGTATTCGTTTAGCATGGTTCTAATGACTTCTTGTAGGGTTCTATTTTTGCGTTCAACTAGCCCATTTTGTTGAGGGGTCCTAGGGCAAGAGAACTCATGGCGGTATCCGTTTTGATTACAAAAATTGGTGAACTTATGACTTTCCAATTCACCACCATGATCACTTCTAATTCTCTTAATCTTTAAGTTCTTTTCATTTTCTATTAGTTTACATAAATTAGTGAGTTGGTCTAAGGTTTCACTCTTATGTTTTAAAAACTTTACCCATGTGAACTTAGAGTAGTCATCTATTATTACTAGGCAATACTGACTTCCGTTTAGTGACTTGGCTCCATGAGAGTCAAAAAGGTCTAAGTGTAGGAGCTCAAACACACTTTTAGTTCTTTCTTGATTAGTTAGTTTATGTGAAGTCCTAGTTTATTTTCTTTGTTGACAAGCATTACATATTCTATTTTCTAGATTACCTAGGTTGGGTAGACCTATACCTAGACCATTTTGACTCATTTTATATACGAGTCTTGGATGGGAGTGGCCAAGTCATCGATGCCACAACCATGATTCCTCTTACTGTATCATTAGACACTTGGTTGAGGAGTTAGGTATATCTATTGTGTAAATATTATTATTCCTAACTCCCTTAAGTATAGTTTTTGAACAATCATTATTTTTAATCAAGCATTCATTTGGTAAGAATATAACCTTATAGCTATTATCACATAATTGACTAACACTTAGAAGATTAAATTTGAAATTTTCAACTAATAGTACTTGACGTATTATAAAGTTCGAGTTTAGCTCAATATCACCCGATCCGATGATTTTGAGCTTCCCGTTGTTTTCGAAGGCTACCGATCCTTGGTCTTTGAATCAAGGCTTCATAAACTTTAGTCGGTCTCCGGTCATATGTCGGGAGCACCCACTGTCTAACATCCATTGATCCTACACATATAGTAGTTGGATCGGATATTGGAATTTTTTAAATTAGTTTGAAAATTTTAAACCTAGGATTCATCTCACCCTTTCTACATGTTCAAACATGTTAACCTTATATGTTTTTGTGAGATGACTTCAATTTTACTTGGTTAAATTTAGTGATTTGATGACTAATCAACCTTAGGTTAGATTCGGATTTAACCTTTAGTTAGTTAAGTGAACCTTTCAAAAGATGGCTTCCAGGTCGTAGTGAGGCATAGAGGCATTCTTTGATCGGAACAACGACCACTTCCTTAGACAAATCCAACCTTAAGAAATTGTTCACTTAATTCACTTGGGGTTACGTCCTGTTCTAACTAGTTTAGGATGTGGTGAGGTAGCTTCATCTAGTTCCACTTAGTCGAGTGCACCAAGCTAGATACACCTTATCTAGCTCGGATACACAAGACCTTGTTTCCCGAACATACTGTCATCTCACTATGTCCTGATACTATGTTGTCAAGGTTGATTAATCATTGGTCCTATCTAGCCATTCTAAAAGTTAAAACAAATAGAAACTAAGCATGCAAAGTTATACTAATCAAGAGATTGAGCACACAAGTTTAGTATTAGCTCCCCCTAGATCATTGAACCGATGTGGTCTATCCACATAGTGGATTTGATCCTTGGGAACCCAATACTTAGTAGCACCTATTTGTGAAATCAAAAAGGTCTTAGGGACCCATGATTGGACTTTTCGATTATTACGATTAACAATTGACATGTAGGACTTGTTTTTTGTTGTTGTTCTAAATCCGAGTCTGACCTTGTTGTACACGGCTCTTTGCGATCCAAGAAGTAGGTCAAGACCCCCAACGTGAACCTTTCCAACAACTTCCTAAGCTCTTGAACTTGTCCTTTCAAGAGAGAATTCTCTTCCTCAAATTTTTCAACTTGAGTTGAGTTTCCCTCTCGAACTTGACTAGTCGAAGAGCTTAGGGTAGCCTCATGCTTGAGGAATTTAACCTCCTTGAGCAAGGAATCGACCTTAGACTCAGAATTAGCTAACTTCTTATTTAAGTACTTAATTACATTGTATAAAGTATTGATTAAGGATCAACTCACCTTGATTGAATCTTTTGAACCGGGTGCGGATCCGTGGCTTATCTTGAATTGAAGCTCAGTGTCGAATCCAGAGTCAGACTCGGTCTCGGATTCGTAGTTGGCTTCGGGTTCAGATTCGTACTCAGACTTGGTTGGTCTCGCCATGAACACCAAATTATTGAGTTCTTTTTCTTCCTCTGAGGACTCTTCCCAAGTTTCATTGAGAGCTTTCTTGGTTTGCGATTGCTTGTTCCTTAGCCTCCGACACTCAGATTTGATGTGACCTCTCTTATTGCATTCGTAGCACTTGTAATTTTGATTCTGATTGGGTCTCTTCTCCTTATTTTGCTTGATGGTTTGCCTTCTGCTTTTGATTATCTTTCGAACTAGGTTGACTAACTCGGTCTCCATTTCGTCGTCTACCTCCGATTCGTACTCTTCTTCTTCGGAAGGTGGCTTGCTCTTTGCCTTTCTTCTTTGTCCTGCAACCAAAGCTACACTTTTCTCGACCGGGGCCGAGTTAGACTGTTCATACAATTCAAATTCTGAAAACATTCTTCTAATTTAATTTTTGAAAGGTCTCTAGATACTTTGTAGGCATCAACCATGGATGCCCACAAAGTGGTCCTAGGAAAAGCGTTAAGTGCGTACCTTGTAATGTCCCAGTTTTCAACCTTTTGTCCTATGGAATGGAGGTCATTCATGATATCTTGGATCTGCGCATGGAGTTGAGATGTCGTCTCATTATTCTGCATTTTTAGATTAAATAACTTATTTAAGAGTAGGTCTTGTTTACATACCTTAGTGTCGGTCGTCCCTTCATGCAACTCGATGAGTTTGTTCCAAAGGTCCTTGGCACTGATGAAGGGGCCAACACGGTTGAGCTCTTCCTGGGATAGGCCACACTCCAGGATTTGAGTAGCTTTCGCATTAGCCTCCACTTGTCGCTTCATCGCGTTTGTCCACTTGTCGTAGTCCCTGACCTTTCTCCGTCTTCATTTGTTGGTAAGTCAAATCCCATCTAGATGATAATCCACATCTCAACTTGGGTCTTAAGATAGTATCCCATCCGACCCTTCCAATAATAGAAGTCATCTCCATTAAAGAATGGAGGTCGGGCGGTGCTATACCCCTCAAGATGGGCCATCAAAGATGAATCTTGCACAAAACACGAACAACGAAAAATTTCCAAGACTTTGTCTTGGATTAGTAATGCGGGATAAAAAGAACTTAAATTAAATGAAAAGCTAAAAATATGAAAAGAAAAAAGATTGCTAGACCGGTGGTTGCATCGAATCTGAGCGCCCCCACTCTGATGCCAATTGATGGATCGAGTAAACGCTAGAGGGGGTGAATAGCGTACGGAAATATTTTCGTTTCGATGATTAAAACAAAGTATGCAGCGGAAATAGAGGTAAACAAAATAGACACAAGCTTTCTTTTTACTTGGTTTACAACCAAATGGTTGCTAGTCTAAGGCCCCACGGTCCTAGACCACTTTCGATGGGCAATCTACTAAAAGGAGTATCTTCCTCATGGAGGTAAGAGACGATGATTACAAAAGTAGAATAGAGGAAGAGGCAACAAGCCTACCTCTCCTTTTAGCAATTTAAAGCACAAATAAAAAGAATACAAACAACTATAAAAAAACTATCAACTTAAAGGATGCAAAATTGCGTGTTGTCAGCGTTATGACGGCGCCACATTGTCGAAGAAAGCTTGGATTCATTGGAGCACTTTGGAAGTCTTTTGAGATGATAGAAACTGGTGAAATGCCTCTTCTTTTATAGCCCTTTGAGCCCTAGTTCGTTGAGATCCAGATCTGGGTCAAAGCTCCACCTCACTCTACTTTGAGTGGATCTTATCTTGACTCTCCTCTGAGTGGTCAGCTTTGACCAACAGTCGACTGATGGTAGGTTCAATCGATTGCCATTAGCCTCCAGTCGACTGCCAGCTTGATCACTCACCTACAATACAAGGTTAGCATAGAATACTTCATTGATGGTAAATTTGATGGTTTTTTACCGTCCGACCTCGACCTAGACCTTCCTCTGAAAATCTTAGTTGGATCACCACGTACGGTTGTCCCCGTATGAAGGACATGACCTTACCATCACTCCGCACCTAGTGCTTACCTTTGGTCCTCCTGACCTATCACTTTTCTTCCGGCCACCATTGAGGTTCTTCGACTCCCCGAGGTTCTCCTGGTGTCACTCGACCACCGAGGTTTCTTGTCCCGAGATTCTCTTGGTGTCATTGACCTTAGCATAGCTTAATACACTACCTGCACACTCAACACGACATGTGAGATAACAATAATGACTTAACTTTGAATCTTTGCTATTATCAAAACCTAGGTTCGATTATTTAGTGCCCCTGCACCAACATAAGGAGGGACTACATCTTATTATAAAAGTTGATTAAGCTGCTGAATGCACCTACATCAGTCAATCGGGGTTGAAAAGTACTCGACCTTGAGTTCAAACCAGTGATATCTCCCTTTTTGGCACAAGGAATCATGCTCTCTTGGCTGTATCCTCAATCTACTAGCTTCATCACCTATTGCCTGGACATAGAAAGGAAAGAAGAGGAAGATACCAAAATAAGAGTGAGATTCTCTTGTTGGGATGCTAATTCATTCTTCTGGCCTTCGACATAAGCATTTTCCAACTATAGTGGATAACTTTGCGATCATGGTGCCAATGTGGGTTTAATAATATATAGCATATGGCTATCGCTTCAACCTTAGGGAGGAGAAGATTCTTTTAAGCTGTTAGTGTCTCACGGTCACCTCCATAAAGTACTTCATCATCATCGTAGACACCCATGTATTCTTCAACTACTATGTCATCTTTATCATAGATTCTATTGTCTCCTTCAATTGATATGTTCATGTCTTTTTCAACCAGTATATTGTCTTCATTTCAGCCATCCTCGTACATGGTCTACTGGAGCTCCATTATGCCCTATTTTGGTCCAGAATGACTCACATTCATGTTAAAGGGAACGAGCATGTCGTGTTGTGATGGATGCACCTGCATCAATGTTCTAGGAAGCTTTCGGTCAAATGCAATTAGAGGATGCTCGACTGGAGGATGTGGCCACACCACTATTCGAGTTTGTTGATCTTAGGGAGAATCCTATTGGGTAAATATGTTGGTGCAGGGG
This sequence comes from Wurfbainia villosa, assembly GCA_025175895.1. Lineage (NCBI taxonomy): Eukaryota > Viridiplantae > Streptophyta > Magnoliopsida > Zingiberales > Zingiberaceae > Wurfbainia > Wurfbainia villosa. Next base: position 24,318,087 of record CM046000.1, on the reverse strand, counting down.
TACTAGTTAATCGAACTTTGGTTTTCATAATGGAAAAGATTCAAAGTTAAGCTATTTTGTTATCTCATATGTTATGCTAAGTGTGCAGGTATTGTATTAGACTTTGCCAAGGTCAACGACACTAGGAGAATCTTAGGACGAGAAACCTCAGTGGTCGGGTGATACCAGGAGAATCTTGGGATGAGAAACCTCGGTGGTCAACGACGCCAGGAGAATCTTGGGACGAGAAACCTCGGTGGTCGGGTGACACCAGGAGAATTTCAGAAGGAGAAACCTCGGTGGTTGGGTGATTCTAGTGTTGATGCAGTGAGCATCACTCCTTGGTTTTGATGTATGAACCGTAGTTAAAGTTAGAAATTACCTGTGATCTAATATCAATGTTAAGTGTGCAGACTTAACAGGAAGTCCTATTAGATCATGTTGACCGGATACTAGGTAGTTGACTTGATAGATCATGAGGATCGGACACCAGGCATGAAGTCCAGATGAGTCGCGTGGACTAGACATTTGGCATAAAGACCGGTTGGGTCAGGAGATCGGACAATTGGTAAAAAGTCCAGCTGGGTCAGGCAGACCGGACAGCTGGTGGAAGACCTAGTGGGTCAGATCAGATATCAAGAGTGGTAAGTCCGGTAGACAGTCGACAGGTAAGCCTCGAGTGAAGAGGTGAGGTCGAGTCCTCTCTAAGGGGACAAAGCTAGACAACAATCTGACAGAAAGTCCATGTGGTACTTAGTAGTCAAGATCAAGCAGTATTACTACTGCTATCACGTTTCACTTTATCTATTTGTGATAATCTCATTTTGTAGCGATCAGTCGATTGAATGTACTTCAGTCGACTGAAGTCCAGTCAACTGGATACACACTTGACAAGATAAGCTGGTGATCAGTCAAAGATCTGGCACCATAGTTGGAAAGTGTTTCAGTCGACTAAGGAGTTTCAGTTGACTGAAGTGGGAAACTTCCCTATGCGGAGCTGGGTGACCTGGAGTCGACTGGAGAGGTTTCAGTTGACTGGAAGACCAGAAGTTCCATATCGATGGGCTGATGTGGAGTCGAATGGAAGGCATTCTAGTCGACTGGAAAAGGTTTATAAAATAAGTGCTTGACCAGATCTGAGAAGAACACTTCTACTATGCCGAAGTACTGTCAAAATTTACTCTCGTTCACAAAAGCTTCGACTCCTCACAAATGTGCTTTTCCGACACCTCGTACATACATCCAATCCTTCATTTGTGTCGGTATAAAGTAGCTTGTAATTTTATATATTATTTTTTGCTTGTGTACTTAACTTCAAAGAGAGGGTAGTGTGTTACCCATCTCTTACCTTTGGAAAAAGCGAACCCCTCCGAAGTTAAGAGTTCTCGAATCGGAGGGTACTATAGTGATTGTCCATCGAGGTAGCTCTCGGAAGAGTTACGGACCTTGGAGTAGCAACCCAGTTAGGGTTGTGAACCAAGTAAACTGGTTGTGTCTAAACTGCATTTAATTTTCATTGCGTACTCATAATTTAATAATATAAAATAAGCTTTAAAATATAAGAAAATTATAAACTCTGAGATTCACTCCCCTCTCTCGGACTATTGCGATCCTATAATTAGAATAAGAGCGGGGGCACTCCGAATTTGGTGCAACCACCATCGAGAGTATTAGATTAATTTTATTTATTTTTTCTAGCATTAGAATAATTTTTAAATATTTGTTCTAACTTCAGAATAATTTTAATTATTTTTTCTTTCTTAAAATAATTTTAATTAATTTTTCTTGCTTAGAATAATTTTTAAATAATTTTTTGCATAAGAATAATATTTAGATTAATTTTCTATAATTTAGAATAATTAAAATAATTTTCTACATTAGAATAATATTTAGATTAATTTTTTGTAATTTAGAATAATTAAAATAATTTTCTGCATTAGAATAATATTTGAATAATTTTTTCAATTTAGAATAATTAAAATAATTTTTTTTTTTGCATTTCAAAATATTTAATTTAATTTTCTGCATTTTAGATTAAAATTTTATTAATTTTATTCATTTAGAAAAGTATTTATTAATTTTCTTCATTTAGTAAAGTATTTATTAATTTTCTGTATTTATTAATTTTCTGCATCTAAAAAAGTATTTATTAATTTTTTGCATTTAGGAAAGTATTTAATAATTTTCTACATTTAGAAAAGTATTTATTAATTTTTTGTATTTTAGAAATTTTTATTAATTTTCTGCATTTAAGAAAATATTTATTAATTTTTGTACTTAGAATAATATTTTTATTAATTCTCTACACTTAGAATAATTTTTATAAATTATTGCATTTAGAATAATTTTTTATTTAAACAACTCTAGGAATAATTCTGAAATTTAATTAATTTAAATTAAATTTAATAATGTCGCATTTAGAGGGTCTAAGCATCGTTCACCCTCCTCTCTTTAACGAGAGGATTTTCCCTCGTGGAAGAGGCGAATGGAGTGTTTTTTGAAAACCGACCTAGATATGTGATTTTCAATTAGGAAAGGGTTTATAGCTCCAGTAGACAACTTGGGTGAGTTGTTAGAACAGAAGAAATGGACCGCAAATATTAGGAAAAAGGCTCAAGTCAATTACAAGGCTTTAAACACCTTGCAATGCAGACTTACAAATGATGAGCTAAGTCGAGTCGAGTCGGTTCAAAATTCTAAAGAATTATGGGACAAATTAATTAAATTGCATGAACAGGCTAATTTGAGTCAATCCGAGAATAGTTTAGTTTTGATGGAAGGAATGAACAAAAAAAGAAAAGAAATCCAAATCGAGGAAAAGAAAGAGAAAGAAAGCATCTAAGGCAAACTTGGAAAAGTTATCATAGGAAGAGTCGGGTGCGGAAATATCAATGACATGCTTCGTAGCACTCACGACGGCTAACGAGTCCGAAGCTGAATCAAGACATGAGTCTGAGTTCGAGTCCGAGAGAAGCCACGTATCCGCATCCATTTCTGAAGGTTCTGACAAGGTAACTTCTCCCCTAGAAGATAAATTGTACAATACTATTGCATGCTTATGTAGGAAACTAGCAAAGTCCGAGAATCAAGTCGACTCGTTTCTTGAGGAAGTCAAAGTACTTAAGGAGCAAGTCAACTAGAAGACTTCGACTTGTCATGTAAGATATCGGAAAAAATAAGATAATAATAAAATAATGCTTGTTAATTAGGAAAATACCCTATGAATTTTTTTTCAGGAATTTTTAGAAATTTTTCTGGACTTAAATGGAATTTCTAGGGCAGTTTATGGGGAAAAATTAAATAGACTTTGATAAAGCCTGTTTAAACTACCATATGAAGAGTTAATGGGTATAATTAACCTAAATGAGATATCAAAACCTAGGTTTCCATTAATCTCTCATTCTCACCCGATCCTTCATTCTTCACCACCGCCGCTCTCCCCTTTTCTCTCGATTCCAAGCGTGCATCGCCTCTTTCTCCCTCCCATTTTCTCACGCCGCCAACTTCCTTCTCCTTCCCTTCACTGTCGTCACCCAAGCGAGCCCGATCCATCGCCACCACCACCTTCTTCTTCGTGCCTTATCTTCGTGCGACGCACCAGCCGACTTCCCTTCTGCGTGTACGCCCGAAGTTGGCTGTCATCGCTCCGGCCGACCACTGCTCGTCGGTGCCCATGGATGAGCAAGAGCAGTGGGCTTGGGTCGGTGGCGTCTGCAGCATGATCTGATCGGAGGTTGTGATCTCTGCCGAAGGTGAGGTATGGTTCTTCCCCCCCCCCCCCCAATCTTGGATGAGATGTGTCTCTGAGTGCTTTCCACATTCTCTTACAGCTCAAAAACCTGGGAGTTAGGGCAACAACAAATTCTTCTCCAGCGAACATAGCTGTTGGGAGGAGTGATGCCGGTGAGGTTGAAGTTTTCGGTATATCTCTCATTTTCCCCACTTTCTCTGCTGTCCAGTGCATTTTATTGGATCAATTGTTGTCGTGTGATTGTGGGGGGTTGTCCAGGGTGTTTTAGTTTGGTCGATGTGTTGAATGAAGCATCGATGCTGATTTGTGAGACAAGGGCAGTGGCAGCATGGTGGATTTGGGTTGTGGAGGAATTGTGTGTTTATCTAGGGTTGGTCAGTTTCCAAATTCCTTATTGTAAATTGTTGGTAATGAGTGATCGAAGATTCTATTGGTGATGCACTGTTCATGCCTGTGATAGAGCTGTGAGTGATGGATTAAGTGGTTAAGTTGACTATTTGGGTTTCGTTTTGTGAATGTGCTAAATGTACAAGCTAAGAGTTCAATGATGTGAGTTAGTTGTTGTGATCGTCCATGGATTATTGAGGGTTGCTAATTTGTATTCGATAAGAGGGGTGTGAATATAGGAACGATATAGTGGTAAATTAGTATGTTGTCATGGGTTTGACTTTAATCGTAGTTGATGATATTTGCAAGACGTGGATACGAGACAGGTCCGCGGGCGTGAAGACAAATGATATTTTCAAGATAAGTCTTCATATCAGGTGAGTAATATTCTACCCTGGTCAAGTAGTTGATTAATCTTAGTGCATGAGTTTTGTTAATATTGTACCTTGACTCCACTCTTATTTAATCATGTGCTTGATACTTAGTCTTTGCACTTTGAGATATAATGTTGTTGTTGTCATATCTCGTTCATCGTTACTATAAATTACCGATGCTATGGTATGTAGGTCTTTAGATGCTTAACCATGGGGGGTGTAGCTGAGTATAGATGTCGATTTAACTCGTGTCATCAGGAACAATCATCTGGAGGTGGATGATGTCCTTAATGTAAAGTTTGTGGTTGTATCACCTTACCTTTCGTTGTATAACTATTACGAATCATATGTCTATACATGGTGGTGTGGGTGTTGACAACGTGTCGCTATGGACTGGAGGTCCTAGCATGGTCGATTGTTAGTTATGTATGACTCTCTGTTGGATGGAGAGTGTGTTGTGTATGTGTGTATATGTTGGTTGTGAATTCATTCCATTTGCATGCATGCATGCTGGAAACTTGGTCTTCCTTGTGGGTGAGAGGGTTGTTAGCCATCCTGCCTCCATGGTTGCTCGTGATAGTAGTAACTGGTGTGAGGGCAGTTCATTTGTTGTGCCGCACTCGACCACTCTTGATAGTGGTAGTTGGAGTTACGTGCAGTTGTCCTGGGTGTGTGGCACTTGACCACTCATGGGTAGTGTTAGTCGGAGTGGCCAGCAGCAAGGACCCCTGTTGTGTAGCTTATAGCTCTTTAGCTTATCGCTACTTATTCATACTGTCCACTCGGCCACTCGAGAGCAGTGGTTGTAGTTGAGTTGGGACAGTTGTCATGTTGTACCACATAGGCCACACTGGGGTCGGGGTAGCGAGTGGGGTGCACAGGCATGACTATGCATTTGCATTACCATGTGTGAGGGCATTTGTATATATATACATATACATATATTTATGTGTGTGTGTATATATATATATATATATATATATATATATATATATATATATATATATATATGTGTGTGTGTGTGTGTGTGTGTGTGTGTGTGTGTGTGTGTGTGTGTGTGTGTGACCAGTATATATAGATACGATCTATCTATATATGCTTGTTGTATTGTTGCATTTGTTTGTGCTATGTTTGCTACATTTGATTGTACATCATCTTGCATGTTATTTGCATGATCTATACTATTGTGTGTGGGATACCAGCGTATGACTTGGACCGGAATATTGTACGCCTATGGCTAGTATCATGATGTTGTATAGGACTGACCAAGTTTGATGATGTTATTGTTTATAGGTTAGTAGGGCAACGTGTTGATTACATGCTTAGTGTTGGTCTTTCATGTTGTATTTGTTATATGGTAGTATGTATGTTCAGGTTGTATGAGTTGTTTCGTTGTAGATCTCCAGGTATGTCAGTACGTTACATTAGAAACAATTGATCAGTTGGTGGTTTATGCTCTGTTTAGGTTTACACTGATAGTTTGTTATCACCTCTACGACTGTATGTACATTGATCTCCCTAGGTATACATGTTGATCTTCATTTGTATACCTATTGCTCTACGTATATTATTCGTTCATGCACTATCTTTTATATTACCATTGAGTTTTATACTCACCACCACAAACCCTGGATTTTCTTGTCGCCCAGATAATAGGTAGAAGATTCCTTGGATGCTCGGAGCACCGCCAGCTGATCCCATCTCACCTTGAGTATTTGGATTGTAATCCATAATGGTATTGTATTATTTTGGTTGGTGCGTTTTGAGATTTTATCCTATGTTGTTCCGCATTTTGGGCTTATAGTTGTGTTGTATGTTTTTGGCCTTGTTATGGATTTGATTGGACTATGTTTCCTTGTTGGGCCAAGTCGTACCGGTACGCAACTATTTGAGTCCTGTATTTTATTATTTGTTGGTGTATTCCGCTGTGACTTTGGGTTTATATTTCAATATGTTGTGTGGTGGTGGCCGAAAGACTTTGTATTAACAGGGAATTGTATCATGTACAGGGGAGATGCTGTCCGATTTTCAGGCTTGGCATACTCTCTGGGCATGACAATTTTATTGGTATCAGAGCCCTAGGTTGCGAAGTCCACTTTCGGATTTTATTTTAGTTTGGACATAGAGTTTTGATTTACTCGATTTTGGTTTTGTGAGTTCTGGGATCTGGCTATTGCGGGACATCTCCGAGCTGTAAGGGATAAGGTATGCTAATTGTTATCTCATATCTTTTGTTGGCTACGCATTTAGTTGCTTATAACAGTGCATGACATGTAGTGTGGTAGTCATTATTCGTAACCATGGTTTGAGTTGATCATGGGAATGACATGTTGAGGTTATTAGACTTGTACCTGCTATCAAAAAGGTGAATTACCTTTGAGAGCCGACTGATACCGAGTCGGAAAGCAGGGGTCAGGTTGTCACATTTCTTATGGAGATCAAAGATTATAGGCTTAGGGATTTTCATCTGTTTATACTAGTCAGATCATTACCTGTTGGGTAATGGACAAGGCATGTATGCTATTGTTGATGCAGATAAGGGAGGGTTAGTTTACGGTGTTTCCAAGGGATTTCGATCCTTGAGTTGGTCGTGCTAGATTGTATAATTTTGAAGGTACTTTTGAGTATTTAACTCGTGTTATATAGAGAAAGTAAAGTTGAGTTGCATACCATTATCGGGATCAAACCGATACTTGGTGGAAAATATAGGAAATAACCTTCCAAGAATAACATATCACTTGATCATGATTTAGTGATGTTGTGAGAGAGTATTTCCCCACGTCACTTTCTTTGACTCATTGTTAGGGAATTCTTGAGCATCAAGTAGGGTGATCGTTTGGTAATGGAGACCATGCAGAGTTGTTATACTTGCAGGATTTATGCCCACCTAATAGATCAAGAATGTTAAGGGATGTTTTAAGCCACCCATGGTTTATTGGCTTACATTCAGATTAGGATGTTGGATCTTCTATCAGATCGAGTCATGTTTATGGAAATGACTTCGTAGCAAGTGTTTTAAAGAGTTGAAGATCGATAAGCAGATGTTGTAAGTCAAATATTGGAATTAGAAGTTTCTGAATATTGGATAAAAGAAGAAAGATCGGAGTCATAGGTCATGAGCTATTTTTCTGATCATGGAAGACCAATCGCAGATTGTCAGAATCTTCTCATGCTTATCATTGAAATCAGAAGAAAGACTCCGAAGGGATTATGTGCGTGCAGTGTGGGACACGACGACACGCGAAGTCAGATTATCCATTGGATTGGTTCGTCTGTTGCTATTGTAAGCAATTAATACATACGAGGAGAGTGTACTTTGAAGACTCAATTGAAGACTATCGATGTTGCTTTCAGGAGGATGATTCACAATCTCGACAACAGAGATTATCATAGACAATTTGGGTTATCACACTAGCAGCGATCTACTACTTCAAGCATAGTTGGGGTTCCTTGATATTTCCTCCCAGGAGAAGTGATTTACTGAGCAACATCAGCAGAAGACATTTCAAAAGACTTGAACATCCAGACCACAGCCGCTGTTACCTCTCCAAGTGTGATTTGCTTTGTATAAATGAGAGAGTATACGATGATGGTCGTATCTATTATGTATTCTTCAATTGCAGTGATACTATTTGCAGAGTTGGAGCGTGCTACGAGGTTGGTAGTTCTTTAGTACCTTACAGTTGGTGGTGTGCTCGTTACCAGTACAACAGTGTTTACCACCTCCACTGCAGCTGTTTCGATTTGCGTCTTAATTTTGGTAGTTGATGTCAGTTCCTCCATGGGAGTCTTTTGCATCTACAGGAACTAAGTCGACAAGAATAGAAGTTGGATGAGTTTACATATTTACTCGAGAGGAGATGTAGAGGGTCGAAGGATTAACCATTCGGGGTATTACTTTAGTTTACCCTATCTGTTGATATAGTGAGAGATACTAGTAGTTTATAGGTATCTTTGTCTAGAACATTCGTAGATAGGATTAGAAGGGTTTCTATACATTGACTAGTGGGTTGGTGGTATCTCTATCGTCGGGTGAGATGTTGACCAACAACCAAGAAGTCGAGGGACGTCTTTATACTTGGATAGATATACATTTACTATAGAAATATCTTTACGGATAGTTAAATTGTTGAAATGATGGTATAATATGTCTCTCGGATGTGAATATAATCCGAGAATATTCGGATGAACTCGTAGACTTGCCGCTGCATAGGCAAGTGGAGTATGTGATCGGAGTGATTTTGGGAATAGTCTTAATATTGAAGACCTCATACCGGGAGATAATTTTGTTGGTATCAGTGTTGCTAAACACTATAGAATTGGAAGAATGTAAGTTGCGATTATAGTAGGTGTTGGATGAGAGATTTATTAGTCCCAATGTTTCTTCTCGAGAAGATCTAGAATTCTTTGTTAAGAGAGAGATGAACCTTTGAGGTTATGCATCGATTATCGATGATGGAATGCGGTAGCTATTGAAAATGAATATTCTTCGTTATGGATTGATGATCTGTTTAGATCAGCTAAAGGACACCTATGTATATTCTAGGGTTGATTTGTGATTGGAGTGTTGATATTGTAGTGGCTTGATGTCATACAATTATCATTGTCAGGGTGATGATTAATATATCATCAGCTTAGAGTAAAAGGATGTGGGTGTGTAGAAGACGACATTTCATACTTGGTATGAATTTTATTGGTTTTTGATAATACTGTTGGACTTATTAACGATTTAGTCATTCATGGACTTGAGGAATTGAGTATTCTAGAAGGATTGGATCAGTTGGTGGTTGTCGTTTGAGACGATATCTGTAGATATTCATGATCTTAAGGGAAGTTGTGGTTTCCCTGGATTGATTTGGTTATTACCGTAGATGTGGATAGAATGTTTCTAGCGTTACTATATCACTGACTTGTTTAACCAGGAAGGGGATTGAATTTACTTGGTCAGAAGCTTATGAAACTAGTTTTCAGGGCCTAGAAGGTAGCTGACTTTTGTTTCAGTGTTAGTTAAATCTTCCGGTGTGGATGGAAGGATATTGTATGCAAATGCATCATCACAGGGATCGGAGCGATTCCGATGCAGTTGAACGGGACGTATCCTAGGCTTACGACAGCTGAGGGGTGGTAGATGTATGGAGTAGGAGTGCTCATAGAGTTTTGGGCTAGTTGCATAGAGTTGCTAGAACACGGACAGATATAACAAGGGAGATTGGTCATTATAGTCTCCTAGTCACTTGCCGTTTCGTGTGGTAGAGTGAATTTTAGACAGTAGATTGATTTATCTTGTGAGAGAATAATTCTCTGTCTCTGACGAGGATAGTAGTTTCCATAGATGTATTAAATTTAGGAAGAGTTACTTTTGATTCAAGACAGTAGACAGATCTCTGTTGTGATGATAGAGAGATTCTTTATCTTAGAGGAAGACTATGATCCATAGTTGTTTTAGTGTGAGGATGAGTTGTTTCAGGAGACTCGGCCTTCGAGATTGGTGATGTATTCGGAGTGGATCCGAAAATAGTGAGTGTTGAAACGTTCTTCGTGGTGGAACAACATGTAGGAAATAGTGATGTTGGGTGTGCCAACAAGTAAAGGTGGAATGTTAGTGACCAGTAGGGTTATGTACTGAGATGGAAGTGGTAGTCCGCACGATGGAACTTCGTTCCGGTTACGTATTGCTTTAGATTGATAAGATTACAGGTAGCAATTTAATTGATGATCGATTAGCTAAGTCTATTCATTTTCTACCGAGCTGTAAGATGGATTTCATTGGGTCGCTCGATGGAATTATACTGTAAAGATATTTTCAGTTTTATTGGAATATCCTTGAGTATCATTCCCGATAGTGATTTATGATTCATCTTACGATTCTGACAAAGTCTCCAACAGGTCACGGAGGTAGAGCTCCACTTTGGTACAGTTACTTACCTTTTGATAGATGGTCAATATGAAGGTACTGTTCATACTTTAGAAGGGTAGTGGATAGCATGAGTGATAGATTTTAGAGGTTATCAGTACCCCCACTTAGTTACTTGAGGTGTGTGATTTTGCTTTAAGTACTTGAGTCGAGCAGTGTGACATTGCTTACTCATCGTACTTGAGTAGAAATTTAGGGACCAAATTTTTATTAGTGGGGGAGAATGTAAGATATCGAAAAAATAAGATAATAATAAAACAATGCTTGTTAATTAGGAAAATACCCTATGGACTTTTTCAGAAATTTTTAGAAATTTTTCTGGACTTAAATGGAATTTCTAGGGCAGTTTGTGAGGAAAAATTAAATAGGCTTTGATAAAGCTTGTTTAAACTACCATATGAGGAGTTAATGGATTTAATTAACCTAAATGAGATATCAAAACCGAGGTTTCCATTAATCTCTCGTTCTCACCCGATCCTTTGTTCTTCACCATCGCCGCTCTCCCCCTTTCTCTCGATTCCAAGTGCGCATTGCCTCTTTCTCCCTCCCATTTTCTCACGTCGCCAACTTCCTTCTCCTTCCCTTCACCGTCGTCACCCAAGCAAGCCCAATCCATCGCCGCCACCGCCTTTTTCTTTGCACCCTATCTCTTTGCGATGCACCAGCCAACTTCCCTTCTGCGCGCGCGCCCAAAGACGGCTATCGATGTCGCCACTCCGACCGACCACCGCTCATCGATTACCACGGACGAGCTAGAGCAGCAGGCTTGGGTCGGCGGCATTTGCAGTGTGATTTGATCAGAGGTTGTGATCTCTGTCGGAGGTGAGGTATGGTTCTTTTTCCCCCAATCTTGGATGAGATGTGTCTCTGAGTGCTTTCCACGTTCTCTTACAGCTCAAAAACCTGGGAGTTAGGGCAACGACAAATTCTTCTCCAGCGAACAGAGCTATTGGGAGGAGTGTTTCCGGTGAGGTTGAAGTTTTCGGTATATCTCTCATTTTCCCCCACTTTCTCTGATGTCCAATGCATTTTATTGGATCGATTGTTGTCGTGTGATTGTGGGGGGTTGTCCAGGGTGTTTTATTTGGATCGATGTGTAGAATGGAGCGTCGATGCTCATTTGTGAGACAAGGGCAGTGGCAGCACGGTGGATTTGGGCTGTGAATGAGTTGTGTGTTCATCTAGGGTTGGTCAGTTTCCAAATTCCTTGTTGTGAATTATTGGTAACGAGTGATCGAAGATTCTGTTGGTGATGCGCTGTTCGTGCTTGTGATGAAGCTGTGAGTGATGGATTAAGTGGTTAAGTTGACTATTTGGGTTTCGTTCTGTGAATGTGCTAAATGTACAAGCTGAGAGTTCAATGATGTGAGTTCGTTGTTGTGATCGGCCATGGATTATTGAGGGTTGCTAATTTGTATTCAATAAGAGGGAAGTGAATATAGGAACAATATAGTGGTAAATTAGTATGTTGTCGTGGGCTTGACTTTAATCATAGTTGTTGATATTTGCAGGACGTGGATACGAGACAGGTCCGCGGGCGTGAAGACAAATGATATTTTCAAGATAAGTCTTCATATCAGGTGGGTAATATTCAACCCTGGTCAGGTAGTTGATTAATCTTAGTGCATGAGTTTGGTTAATATTGTACCTTGACTCTACTCTTATTTAATCATGTGCTTGATACTTAGTCTTTGCACTTTAAGATATACTGTTGTTGTTGTTGTCATATTTCATTCATCGTTGCTATAAATTACTGATGCTATGGTATGTAGGTCTTTAGATGCTTAACCATGGGGGGTGTAGCTGAGTATAGATTTTGATTTGACTCATGTCATCAAGAACAATTATCCCGGGGTGGATGATGTTCTTAATGTAAAGTTTGTGGTTGTATCACCTTACCTTTCGTTGTATAACTATTACGGATCATTTGTCTTGACATGGTCGTGTGGGTGTCGACAGTGTGTCGCTACGGACTGGATGTCCTAGCATGGTCGATTATTAGTTATGTATGACTCTCTGTTGGATGGAGAGAGTGTTGTGTATGTGTGTATATGTTGGTTGTGCATTCATTCCATTTGCATGCATCCTGGCGACTTGGTCTCCCTTGTGGGTGAGAGGGTCGTCAGTCATCCTGCCTCCACGGTTGCTCGTGATAGTAGTAATTGTTGGGAGATCGGGACGGCCGGCTAGAGGGGGGTGAATAGCCCTTGTTCGTTGGTTTATGGATTTTGCTCGTCTACACAAAGATTAGCGCAAGTGGAATACAAATACAAATAAATAAAGACAAGCAAATAAACAATGAGAACAAACAATACAAACACCGAGATGTAACGTGGTTCACGGCTACGCCGCTAATCCACAGTCCGATTCGTCCACGGTGAATCACTCCGCAATCTATCCACTAGATCTCTCCTTTGCACAAAGCTAGGTGGAGGTAACCTCTTTACACAAAAACACTCCTCTTACAAATATAATGGAAATAAGCTTGAGTAAGAGGATGGAAAGCTTTAGGGAACTTTGGGAGAGTATTAGAGCATGAGCATTAGCCTCCCAAGGCCCCATCCCCTTCCTTTTTATAGAGGAAGAGAGTTTCTTCCCGTTGACACAGGATCAGTCGACTGATCCCGTAGCCGTTTCCCAATAACGGTCGCTTTCCACGTTGGATTCCATCCAACAGTATTGTCATCAGTCGACTGATGGCACCCATCAGTCGACTGATGTCAATCAGTCGAGTGCTCAACGAGGTCGACTCCACTCTGTGCCTGCGCGACGCGACATCATCGATCGCCGTCCCTTAGCGATCGATCAGCTTATCGATCGCTTCATGCCCATGCGACGATCGATCAACTTGATTCAGCTGACTTAAACCAGTCGATCGAACCATCGACTCAGAGCAGTCGACTGCCATGACATGGCAGTCGACTGGTGTCGGGAAATCCCATCCGACACTTATCCAAATGACCAAGTTTCACCTAAGAGCTACCCCTTCCCGGGTTACATTCGCTCACTCTCATCTCTCGGAGTCCCTTGCCTTCGAAGTTCTCTTCGTTCGCGGCCACGTCCCTCGGCAGCATCAGGTGCACGGCTCTGCAATGCTCCTTCGCGTCTCTTGCCTCGAAGTCTACTTCCTCCGGCTTCACTCCAAGATTCTCGTCCGACGGTCCCTCAGATGCTCCAAGTGCACGGCTTCCACAAAGCAATCCTTCTCCGACTCAAGGACCGAGTCATGAGATGTGAAACTCGCCACGGCTCCATGTGCGAATTACTAAGTCCTGCACGACTTTAACGCACATATCAAATCAACATAACAAACTAACTTAAACCCTTTACCACACACATCAAAACCTAATCATGGCAAGAGATTGCCCTAACAATCTCCCCCTTTTTTATGTGTGGCAATCCGTTTAAGTTAGGTTAAAAACATTTGATAAAAATTTAAGAAAGCATGTAAACATAAACATGATATAGCGAAAGCATGTAAACATAAACATAATATAGCAACATGCAACTCCCCCTTAATCCATGAAACTCTCTCTCCCCCTATCATAATTTACTTAAACATAATCATTTCTCCCCCTTTGACACCATCAAAAAGATTAACACTAAGTTATAAACTCATGGTATCAAGTATAATAGAAGGAAAATATCAAAAATTAGTCTAAAACCTGAATTCAGCCTTAACTAGTCTGATTTTCAGGCCACCAGTCGACTAGTTCAGACTACCAGTCGACTGGCACGCGAATTTCAGAACTTTCTGATTTTCGGACCAAATTTCAGAAATGCATTAAAAATTTCAAAAAATTCAAAAAATCATGAAATTTGGGGAACATATTTCTTGTAAGATTCGTTATCAGTGAAAAATAGGTCTTCATGAAAAATCATTATATTTTCACGTATTTGCCAAAAATCCAAAAGCTTTAAAAACCACTAGGTTTTTGATCATGTGAGTATCAAGTTTAACACCTAGTTTTGGTTCCAATTGTTTCAAAACATGAATACATAGATTTTAGATTAAGAAATTGTTTTGAAAACATATGAAATATCCAACCATGATCTTTGGACAATATGTCTATGAATTAAACATAAGCCTTCCCCATGATTGGTCTATTATTGCTATTTTGATACTTTAAATGATCATCTAAATGCCATAGGCATTAGTGGACATTTGTATCATCCTAACATATCACCCATGCTAAGTTTTCAATCAAAGTAGCCTATGGTGAGTGTGAGATGCATCCTAGGGGGTATTTGTATATACTTAACCATTATATTCATACGATTCTATCAAGGTTAAGTATCAACCTAATAATCCTCATGATCATAAAGGCATATATGAATGAATTCTACATTATGATCATGAAATACATGTATTCATCAAATTATAATCATGCATATGATTATAAGCAAGATATCACCTAAGGCATGATTTACACCTATTTCTCATGATTATGTGTCAAATATCAAAATCATAAATCATGATTACAAGCATACATAGCAATTAATCATCATGATTTAAGCATTATTAACTATTTATGGGCACGTTATCATCATCCAACACTAATTCAAAAATGTTGTCCCGCCATCCTAAGTCAACCAAAATATGATATAGGTCAATTGCATATGGTTGACTACCCTAGGGTTATCCTAACCCTTAAGGATGGATTTTGGAACCCAAAATAAGTTCTTTCCTATTGGGTTCACTAGATACTCCTTGGGGATCCATTTCCTAGTTATTACTTTCTTCTTATCTTGTCCCCTAGCAATTAGGCATTTATAGGCCTTTTCATTTTTCTTTTCTTTATATCCTAGGCCCTTTTTGTTAAAGCTTTCCCTTTGGCTCCCTATGATCATGTTCAAGGTGTTGGAGCCAATAGTGAATTTTTCTAGGGCTTTTGTTAAATAATCTACCTTTTCCCTTAATGCCCTATTTTCTTCTATTCATGCATCACTAACATCTAATGGCACATAATTATCGTGTGAGCATGCATCATTTAACCTAGAAGAGATATTATCATTTTCATTTAAGCATGCATTTTCTAGCTTATTTTCTAATGCCTTAATTTGATCTAGCATGCTTTTGTTCTTCTTCTTAGCTCTAAATAAGTCCTTAGTGAGGCTAGAAATCATAGACATAATTTACTTAGGGGGTAGATTCGTTACCTCACTTACCAAGTCCTCTTCTTCGGATGAGGATGTAAAGGAGGCTCCCCCTTCACTTGAGCTCTCTCCACTTGAGCTTGATTCTTCATTTAAGAAGGAGGAGCAATCCGAGTCATGAAGAGCCATTAGTGCTAAAATTGAGTAGACATGCTCTTCTTCTTCGGATGAGGATGAGGAAGCAAGGTCATCCCATGTCTTTGCTTTGAGTGTCATGGCCTTTCCCTTTTCCTTGGCCTTCTTCTCCTCTTCCTTCTTTTTACTCCCCTTTTTCTTCTTCTTTTCTTCCTTACTCTTGTTTAGGAGGGGACAATTGTCCCTTATGTGTCCCTCTCCTTGGCAATTGTAGCAAATGACCTTCCCCCTGGTCTTCTATTCCTATCATTAGACTTATTAAATCTAAAACCTTTTAATGCACGTCTTACCCTCCTTACCATATAGGCTTCTTCTGTGCTATCCATGGAGGAGGAGGAAGACGCTTCGTCATCGGAGGAGGAGGGGATCTCCATCTTCTTCTTCCCCTTATTTGCCATCAATGCTACTCCTCTTGAGGGTTGAATTCTAGGCTCTTCTTGTATTCCTTCAAGCCTCGTTTCGTGGAGCTCCATTGTTGAGAAGAACTCCTCCAAGGTGCTCACTTCCAAATTCTTGGAGATGTAAAATGAGTCCACCATAGAGCTCCATCTTGAGGACCGGGGAAAGGCATCTATGGCCTTCATTACCATATCCCGATTGGAGAGCTTTTCACCTACACTTGTCAAGCCGGTTAGAATTTCCTTAAATCTAGAGTGTAGGGATTTTACCTTCTCTCCCTTTTCGAGTTTGATATTGGACAATTGGGAGCGAAGAACATCTCTCCTTGCTAGCTTTGCCTCGGATGTGCCTTGATGAATCTCTATTAGTTTCTCCCACATTTCCTTGGCGCTAGCAAACTCTCCTATCCGGTTGACTTCTTGTTGGGGGAGGACATTATATAGGTGATGCTTGGCCTTTGAATTTGCCAAGTATTCTTCTCTTTGCCTCTTGCTCCACCTTGATTTCTCCAATGGCTCCCCATTTTCGTTCCTAGGCAACTCGAAACCATTTTCCATTATTAAGAGAATTTCAAAGTCGGTTTTGAAGAATACCTCCATTCGCTTCTTCCACCAAGAGAATTCGCCGTCGAACTTCGGTGGGTGAATGTTTGAGTCGGCCATCTTTTGATGAAGAGCTTGTTGCGGCGGTTAGTCCGATGACAAGCAACCTTGCTCTGATACCACTTGTTGGGAGATCAGGACGGCCAGCTAGAGGGGGGTGAATAGCCCTTGTTCGTTGGTTTACGGATTTTGCTCGTCTACACAAAGATTAGCGCAAGCGGAATACAAATACAAATAAATAAAGACAAGCAAATAAACAATGAGAACAAACAATACAAACACCGAGATGTAACGTGGTTCACGGCTACGCCGCTAATCCATGGTCCGATTCGTCCACGGTGAATCACTCCACAATCTATCCACTAGATCTCTCTTTTGCACAAAGCTAGGTGGAGGTAACCTCTTTACACAAAAACACTCCTCTTACAAATATAATGGAAATAAGCTTGAGCAAGAGGATGGAAAGCTTTAGGGAACTTTGGGAGAGTATTAGAGCATGAGCATTAGCCTCCCAAGGCCCCATCCCCTTTCTTTTTATAGAGGAAGAAGGTTTCTTCCCGTTGACACAGGATCATTCGACTGATGCCCTTGATCAGTCGACTGATCCCGTAGTCGTTGCCCAATAACGGCCGCTTTCCATGTTGGATTCCATCCAACGGTATTGACATCAGTCGACTGATGTCAATCAGTCGAGTGCTCAACGAGGTCGACTCCACTCTATGCGTCTGCATGACGTGATCATCGACCGTCCCTTAGCGCCGATCGATGATCCCATCACGATCGTCCATGCCGGCAATGATCGATCAACTTGATTCAGCTGACTTAAACCAGTCGATCGAACCATCGACTCAGAGCAGTCGACTGCCATGACATGGCAGTCGACTGGTGTCGGGAAATCCCATCCGACACTTAGCCAAATGGCCAAGTTTCACCTAAGAGCTACCCCTTCCCGGGTTACATTCGCTCACTCTCATCTCTCGGAGTCCCTTGCCTTCGAAGTTCTCTTCGTTCGCGGCCATGTCCCTCGGCAGCATCAGGCGCACGGCTCTGCAATGCTCCTTCGCGTCTCTTGCCTCGAAGTCTACTTCCTCCGGCTTCACTCCAAGATTCTCGTCCGACGGTCCCTCGGATGCTCCAAGTGCACGGCTTCCACAAAGCAATCCTTCTCTGACTCAAGGACCGAGTCATGAGATGTAAAACTCGCCACGGCTCCATGTGCGAATTACTAAGTCCTGCACGACTTTAACGCACATATCAAATCAACATAACAAACTAACTTAAACCCTTTGCCACACACATCAAAACCTAATCATGGCAAGAGATTGCCCTAACAGTAATTGGTGTGAGGGCAGTGCATTTGTTGTGTCGCACTCAACCACTCTTGATAGTGGTAGTTGGAGTTGCATGCAGTTGTCCTAGGTGTGTGACACTTGACCACTCATGGGTAGTGTCAGTCGGAGTGGCCAACAGCAAGGACTCCCATTGTGTAGCTTATTGCTACTTATTTATACTGTCCACTCGGCAACTCGAGAGCAGTGGTTGTAGTTGAGTTGGGACAGTTGTCATGTCGTGCCACCTAGGCCACACTGGGGTCGTGGTAGCAAGTGGGGTGCGCAGGCATGACCATGCATTTGCATTGTCATGTGTGAGGGCATTTGTATATATATACATATACATATATTTATGTATATATATATGTGTGTGTGTGTGTGTGTGTGTGTGTGTGTGTGTGTGTGTGTGTGAGGGTGAGCAGTATATATAGATACGGTCTATATATATATATATATATATATGCTTGTTATATTGTTGCATTTGATTGTACATCATCTCGCATGTTATTTGCATGATCTATACTATTGTGTGTGGGATACCAATGTATGACTTGGACCGGACTATTGTACGCCTATGGCCAGTATCATGATGTTGTATAGGACTGACCAGGTTTGATGATTTTGTTGTTTATAGTTAGTAGGGCAGTGTGTTGATTACATGCTTAGTGTTGTTCTTTCATGTTGTATTTGTTATATGGTAGTATCTATGTTGAGGTTGTACGAGTTGTATCGTTGTAGATCTCCAGGTATGTAGTACGTTACATTAGGTACAATTGATCAGTTGATGGTTTATGCTCTGTTTAGATTTACACTGATAGTTTGTTATCACCTCTACGACTGTATGTACATTGATCTCCCTAGGTATACCTGTTGATCTTCATTTGTATACCTATTGCTCTACGTATATTATTTATTCATGCACTATCTTTTATATTACCACTGAGTTTTATACTCACCACCACAAATCCTGGGTTTTCTTGTCGCCCAGGTAACAGGTAGAAGATTCCTTGGATGCTCGGAGCACCGTCAGCTGATCCCATCTCACCTTGAGTATTTGGATTGTCATCCATAATGGTGTTGTATTATTTTGGTTGGTGCGTTTTGAGATTTTATCCTATGTTGTTCCACATTTTGGGTTTATAGTTGTGTTGTATGTTTTTGGCCTTGTTATGGATTTGATTGGACTATGTTTCCTTGTTGGGTTAAGTCGTATCGGTACACAACTATTTGAGTCATGTATTTTATTATTTTTTGGTGTATTCCATTGTGACTTTGGGTTTATATTTCATTATGTTGTGTGGTGGTGGCCGAAAGGCTTTGTATTAACAGGGAATTATATCACGTATAGGGAAGATGTTGTTCGATTTTTGGGCTCGGCATACTCTCGGGGTGTGACATATCAAACTAAGGATAGAGACTCAACTCAAGTTGCAAAACTTGAGTAAGAGAACTCGGTCCTAAAAAGGCAGATAGAAGATCTAACCGGATCGTTGGAAAGGTTCACTTTAGGCTCCAAGTATCTCAACATAATGCTTGGGTCTCAACGAGCCATGTATAACAAGTCTAGACTCGGATACAAGGCTAAGGACACAAATAGATCATACATTTCCTTGTTTAATAGAAATGCTAAGGGTCGAGTCCAAGCTTGGGTTCCTAAGTCTAGCTTAGTCAACCAAGTTGGACCAAATCAATTTTGGGTTCTCAAAAGTCAAGTTCACTTAGTGAACAAAACTCAACCTAGCTACCACTTAGGGGGAGCTAAAACCTTGCTTGTTTCCTTGTTGAGTTAAACCCTTGAATGCTTTAGTTTACTTTACTTGCTTAATTTAGAATGGACTAGATAGGAAACAAAGTAGTTTAAACTTAAACATGTTGGGTTTTCCGCACTGCGGCGAGTGTGTGTTCGAACATGTTTCATAAACATATGCACAGCGAAAGGAATAAAATAATAAAACTAATTTATTACAACACACACATCACACGCATGCATAGTACAACATGTGTAGACATAACCGAAAATTCAAATTTTGCAATAAAAGAAAATTTATACTACGTGTACCTGACGTATCACGTGTAGCGGGAAAGACATCAATCGGAATGATTCTCGCTAGAATCGTCTCTATCCATATCCACGCCGAGTATCTTCGGGATGACTTCACAAAGTCAAGAGCCTCGTCTTCGTACGGGTTACTAGCCTCGTGTTGAAGACGATGTGATCGAGAGAAGATCACGATACGAATCAAAATTCGGATCCAAAACGAGTCCTCAAAAACTCGCTTCTCCGGAGAGGTATTCGTCAACCGTTTGACGAATCCTTCGTCCTCCACCTATGAGGATTACCGGAGATCGAATCCCCGGCAAGGCTACCACTGTCGGAGCTCCAAACGTCGTCCAAACGACGCTCCAACGAGAAGGAAACAAGCTGTCCAGAAAACTGGACAGCTTTGGTGGAGGAATAGGGGTCGGCCAAAAAGGAAGGTTGAAGCTCACCTTGTTGCCGAACCCAAAGGAGATAACCGGAGCTCCTCCGGCAGCAGCTCGACACCGGCAAGGGGAGAGGACGGCAGCTGTTGGACGCCGGCAAGGAGATTGGGTGGTGGTGGGCGATGGCAAGGGGGGTTGGCACCGACTACACCAAGGAGAAGGAGGGGCAGCAACTTAGGGTTGCAAGGATTTGGATTAGGGCTTAACAAAACCCTTAAGCCCTATTTTATAGAGAACAAATTCTCTTAATGGTTATCGGATCATAACCAAAAGCCTGTTAACCCGCTCCATTAATTTAAGTTAAAATAAACCAAACCATGATGGTTTATTTTAAGTTAAAACGAACCGAACCAATTTGGTTCATTCGTTTAAAACAAACCAAACCCCTTTGGTTTATTCTCCTCCATTGGATTAGAACCAAACCAATTTGGTTCATCCATCATGTCTTCATAAGACACGGCCCATCCACGCTTCCATTGCGACTGAAACGATTTCATGCTCGCTTCATTGTTTGGTCCAACCAAACCTAGTTTCTCTCGGTCTGAGAATCTAATTCTCAAGCTCGTTTTAAATCCTTCGGATTACACTCGTTGTGCGTGTGACCAAATAGGTTCTTGGTTTATGTTGGCCATCTATAATTAACCATTAATTATAGAACGATCATGAGTGACACCTAGTAGTACATCATGATCCTCAATTAACCGAAAAGATCAACGGTTGATCCAGAACTACTTCTGAAACCCTTCAGCAGCTCGAATGAATCGTGTCCCATTCCCTTCACTCATCTCATACCTACTTGGTTCAGGACATGGTCTATAGTGTCAGTCCCCACTAGGCTAACTACGTCACACCTAGCCCAAGTATTATTTCCTCGTCCTACGGATTCCAGTTACTGCACATGTATTGAAGAGTACCTTACTCTAAACATGTAATGCTTTGGCCAAAGACTTTAGTAACAATCCGACGAGAGGTCATGGGTATACATCTCCTCGCAAGGAGTGGTGAATCCTTTATAGGCTATTCAAACACCTTCGATCACTTCGACTTATACCCAATCATCCCGAGTCCACATCTCCTTAGAGATGCTTGCTTAAGATGTCAAAGCATAAGTCTTTATGATCAAGATGACTTGAATACCGCAAGTCAAAGGAACATCACACTTAAGCTACAGTAAGAACTTTATTGACATATCTATATATGCAGAGAACCATATGAAGTCTTACGGCTTGTCACTCCAATGAACTAGTTACCATAACTAGCATCCACGATTAACTCCGGACATCACAATGTCACCAACTAGTGAGAATCAGCTGCTTGGTTACACTAAGAAGTATACCTTGTGCTAGTCTCGACAGAATCAATGGTGTCTAAATCCATCAATTCATCGACTAGGGATAATTTCGATACATCACAATTACACATGTAGAGATACTCACTAGTTGTGATCCAATCACAAATTTTCTCATGCTATGAATCATATCGTGGACATTCAGTAAATGAGTTTAAGATCTAATCAAATACATGAAAACATGTATACTCAAATAGTGAATCTTCATTTATCATATAAATGGTTCAAACATAAGGCGATTGCCTTAGGACATCTCTCATATATTACTAACAAACTCCCACTTGGCCTAATGTCAATCGCTACAGTATCCAATACCATAAGCTCTAACATGACCCTCAAACTTACTTTGAGGTAATGCCTTAGTTAAAGGATCCGCTAAGTTTCTTTCAGTGGGAATTTTCTCGATTTATATTTCCTTCCTACTGATGATCTCTCTGATAAGATGATAGCGGCGAAGTACATGTTTGGATCGTTGATGAGACCTTGGCTCTTTCTCCTGTGCAATTGCTCCATTGTTATCGCAGTAGACCGGTATTGCTTCAACAATGGCTGGAATCACACCAAGTTCATAAATGAACTTCTTGATCCAAATCGCTTCCTTTGCTGCTACCAAAGCTGCAATGTATTCTGCCTCAGTGGTAGAATCCACTACAGTGTCTTGTTTGGAACTTTTCTAACTCACTGCGCCCCCATTCAAGGTGAACACATATCCAGACTGAGACCTGGAATCATCCTTATCTGTCTGGAAGCTGGCATCCATATACCCGCGTATCACTATGTCCCCTTCTCCATATATTAGGAACACATCCTTAGTTCTTCTTAAGTACTTAAGGATTGTCTTAACAGCCACCCAATGATCCATTCCTGGATCAGACTGGTATCTACTTGTGACACTCAGAGCATACGATACATCGGGCCTCGTACATAACATAGCATACATGATAGATCCTATTGCGGATGCATAGGGAATCTTACTCATGCAAATCCTCTCGTCTTCTGTACGCGTACACATAGACTTCGAAAGGTGTACCCCATGCCTGATGGGTAGGAAACCTTTCTTGGATTCCGACATGCTAAACCTCTTTAGCACTCGGTCTATATATGTAGACTGTGAAAGACCAAGCAATCGTTTCGATCTATCTCTATAGATCTTAATCCCGAGGATGTAGGTTGCTTCTCCTAGGTCTTTCATGGAGAATGTCTTGGATAACCAAATCTTAACTGACTGTAAGACTGAAACATCGTCTCCTATAAGTAATATGTCATCGACATACAATACTAGGAACACGACTGCACTCCCACTAACCTTCTTGTACACACAAGGTTCGTCTGGATTTTGTGAGAAATCAAACTTTTTGATTGTCTCATCAAAACGGATATTCCAGCTCCTGGATGCTTGCTTCAATCCATATATGGACCGTCGCAATTTGCATACCTTGGTTTTATCAACCGATGTGAAACCCTCAGGCTGTATCATATACACGTCCTCAAGCAGGTTTCCATTAAGGAAAGCTGTTTTCACATCCATCTACCATATCTCATAATCATAATGAGCAGCTATGGCCAGGAGCATCCGAATGAATTTAAGCATAGCTACAGGCGAATAGGTTTCGTCATAATCAACACCTTGCTTTTGACGATATCCTTTCGCCACCAATCTAGCCTTATAGGTAATCACATTACCATCCATGTCAGTTTTCTTCTTGAAAACCCACTTGCATCCTATTGGCTTTATGCCTTCAGGTGGGTCAACCAAGTTCCAAACTTGGTTTTCATACATGGAATCCATTTCTGACTTCATGGCTTCAAGCCACTTATCCCTTTCTGAAATTGTCAAAACTTCTTCATAACTGGTAGGCTCCTCATCATCAATGAGTAATACGTCATTCGATTCACTTATGAGAAATCCATATCTCTCAGGAATATTACGTGTTCTACCAGATCTACGAAGATGTGGTTGTTGGTGCAGTGGGCACCAAAGTCGAACCGGTATTTTGATTATGGCAAAAGGCTCAATAGTTAAGGGTATATTTGTTATCTTACGAGCTCAATTAAGTGTGCAGAAATGCTAAAGTTGAGCGGAAGGTCTGCGACACCCGGTGGGAACCGAGGTGGTCGGGCAACGCCAGAGGGACTTCGGAGGAAGCCGAGGTACTCGGGTGAAGACCGGACGCGAGGCTACAAGGTAAGCTCGTGTGAAAGCGAAGCAAGGTCGTTAAGCGTAGATCCGACCCAATACCTCCAATGGAAGGTCTAGGTCGAGATCAGATGGTTAGAACCATCGTACTTTATATTTTAAGCTAACTTGTACTGCAGTCCAAAACCCTTTGACTACAGTCAACTGCTAGTCAAGTTCCAGCCTCGAGAAGAGCTCGAATTTCAAGGGGGTGAATTTGGACTTGACTCGTGTTTTGGTACAAAGGGTGATGTGGCATCAAGGTGGACATCCAAACCATCACCAAGCTTGGACCTCATCCTTGAGTTGGCGTGAAGGCCTCCTTGAGGTGGCACAAGATGGTTGGCTCCCATGATGTGGCACAAGTTGGATGGCTTCTTCTTCTTGGCGTGAAGGCCTCCTTGAGGTGGCACAAGATGGTTGGCTCCCTTGATGTGGCACAAGTTGGATGGCTTCTTCTTCTTGGCGTGAAGGCCTCCTTGAGGTGGCACAAGATGGTTGGCTCCCATGATGTGGCACAAGTTGGATGGCTTCTTATTCTTGGCGTGAAGGCTTCCTTGAGGTGGCACAAGGTGGTTGGATGAAACACCTCATCCTTGAGTTGGGATAAGAACCTCACCTTGGACACTACCTATGTCTAAATTCATAGATCAATATCCATAAATAGACATGTTCACTCCAAGCAAATAACAAGAATTAAAGAGCTCTCAACACGCCGTCGTAACGCCGCTACTACTACTCACATTTGCTACGACGAAGTGCCGCCGACAACGAAAGCTACATCTTCTACTTATAAGAGTTGTCGGTATATTTATTTAAGTTCTACTTCTTTAAATTGTCTTTGTGCTTTAATCGTAACAAGGAAAGGGGGAGTGTCCCTTTGCCTTGATTTCTTTTGTAATGTCGTTGCTCCTACCTCCAACGAGGAGGAGTGGTTTTAGTGAATTGCCCTCCGTACGTGATCAAGGATCACTAGGGCCGTGGATTAGCAATCGAAAGATTGTGAACCACGTAAAAATATCTTGTCTACTTTATATTTCCGCTGTGCATTCTCTACTTGCTTTTTACTTATTGCAAAAGTTTTTAACGACACCGTATCGCTATTCACCCCCCCCCTCTAGCGACACTTTCGATCCAACAATTGGTATCAGAGCCGGGGGCGCTAAGATTCGGTGAAACCACCAATCTAGCTTTGTTTTTCTTTTTTTTTACAGATTTTTTATTTATTTATTTACATTTTTCGTATAATTATTTCACTTGCTTATCTTCTCCTACATATAGAATTGCATTAGAGGCTTTAGGATCCGGATAAGGTTGTCCTTGGGTTAGATCCCGAGTAAGGTTGTCTCGGAACTTCAACGACATTCGCATTTGATTGTTTATTTCTTTTGCAAGTTACATTTTATATATCTTTTTACTTCAAGATTACTAATACAAGACGAAAGTCTTGGAATATTCTTTCCGTGTGTATTTTGCAAGATTCTTTTCGTCGTTCTTCTTCTTGTTTTTAAATGGCCCATCTCGAAGGGTTTCACTTGACCCTCGCTTTACAACGGTAATGACTTTCCTTATTGGAAGGGTCGGATGGAATGCTTTCTTAAAACCCAAATCGAGATGTGGATCGTAATCAAACCGGTTTCACACTTCCTAATGAAGATGGTGAATCTTTGGGTTACGATCAATGGTCAAATTCCATGAAAAACAAGTAGAAGCCGATGCCAAGGCAACTCAAATCTTGCAATGTGGGTTGTCCAAGGAAGAGCTCAACCGCGTCGGCCCCTTCATTAGTGCAAAGGACTTATGGACCAAGCTAGTGGAACTACAAAGGCACCGACGACACACGAAGGTATGTAAAAGAGATTTACTTTTAAATAAATTGTATAACTTGAAAATGCAGGAAAACGAGACCGCAACTCAACTACATGCTCGTATCCAAGACATCGCCAACCAACTCCATGCCATCGGACAAAAGGTCGAGAATCGCGACCTTATCGGTATTCTCTTAACTCGCTTTCCTAGGACCACCTTGTGGGCATCCATGGTCGATGCCTACAAGGTCTCCAAGGACCTTTCTAAAATTAGGTTAGGCAATTGTTTTGAACTTGAATTACATGAGCAAACTAACGTGGTCGGTAGCCGAGAAGAGTATTGCGTTAGTTGCAGTTCCAAGAAGAAGAAGCCCCAAGCAAGCCACCCTCGGAGGAAGAAGGCGATATCCAAGCTCTAATGGCCAAGCCGACCGAGCACGACTCGAAACAAGAAGAGTCCGAGTCCGAATCCGGCGATGAGCTTCCATTCAAGACAAGCCACGGATCCGTATCCGGTTCAAAAGAATCATTAAGGGTAAGTCGTTACTTAATACTTTGTATGGTGCAATTAAATTTTTAAATAAGAAACTAGCTAAGTCCGAGTCCAAGGTCGAGACCTAATTGAGGAGGTTAACCTCCTCAAACATGAGGTCTCCTAACCTCTTCGACTACTCGTATTCAAGAGGAGGACTCAACTCGTTGAAAAGCTTGAAGTTGAGAACTCGCTTGAAAACACAAGTCGAAGACCTTAGGAACACGTTGGAAAGGTTCACTTTGGGATCCAAGGGACTTGACCTCTTACTTGGATCACAAAGGGCCGTGTACAACAAGGCGGACTCGGGTTTAACTCAAATACAACCAATAAGTCATATATGTCTATAGTAAACCAACATAAGAAAAATGTCCAAGCATGGGTCCCTAAGACCACTTTGATTTCAACTTTAGGATCTAACATGTATTGGGTTCCCAAGGACCAAATTCACTATGTGAATAGACCCACTCGATTCAATGGTCCAGGGGAGCCAATACAAAATGTATTTTGTTAAGTCTTAGAAATTGCATGCTTAGTTTTTCCTTTATTTTTAGAATGGTTAGATAGGACTCATAACCAACTAAAATCCTGCGAAAAGATTGAGCCTCGGGAGCCTCTTTTCAAAAATAAATCAACTAAAATCCTACGAAAGATTGAGCCTCGGGGAGCCTCTTTTCAAAAATAACTAGTTAGACCAAGATGTAGTCTCAAGTAAGTCGAGTTATCAATTTCTTGAAATTAGCTTTGTCTAAGGAAGTGGTCGTTGTTCCGATCAAAGAAGGCCTCTGTGCCTCGCCACGACCTGAAAGCTAATCTCTTGAAAAGATTACTTGATGAGCTTAGACTAAATCCGAATCTAACCTAATCTTGGTTAATTTAAATTCAATAAAATTAATCAAGTAAAATTGAAAGTCATCTCACAGTAACACATAGGAATAACATGTTTTGATCATGTAGATATTGGTGAGATGATTTAGGTTTAAAAACTTACAAACAACCCTTTAGTAATTCCATTGATCCTACACATAAGAGTCGAAGAAACCATTAATATAGTTTTCGAAGGACACGAACCGTTCAATCCTTAACAAAACCAACTAGCAAATCAACTTATAGCGAACCCGACTCGATCTTGAACTTGAATCTCGTCCTAACCCAAGTCATCCTATCGACCAAGTGATAGATGACTCTAACCCAAGTCAAACTAGAACTCACCCAAGTCATCCTATCGACCAAGTGATAGATGACCCTAACCCGAGTCACACTAAGACTCAAACAAATCATCCTATCAATCAAGTTATAGGTGATCCAAATTTAGGGTTCGAACTAGAGCTTCATATCGAAACCTTAGTCAAATCTCGTTAATTTCCAAAATCGAACCCAAAACTATTGAACAAGCACTTCTTGATCCATTTGGATTATTGCTATGCAAGAAGAGCTAGCTCAATTCACTAGAAATGAAGTCCGGAATTAGTACCACCACCTAAAGAAAAATCAATTATTGGAACAAGGTGGGTATTTCAAATAAACTTGATGATAAAGGTGAAGTAGTTAGAAATAAAGCTAGGTTAGTCGCAAAAGGGTTTAGTCAAGTCGAAGGTTTAGATTACGATGAGACCTACGCCTCGTAGCTGACTAGAGTCCATCCGAATGTTGTTAGCATATGCTGCACATCGAGGTTTTAAATTGTTTCAAGGTTTTAAATTGTTTCAAATGGATGTCAAGTCAGCATTTTTGAATGGATACATTAAGGAAGAAGTTTACGTCAGTCAACCTCCCGGATTCGAAAATCTAGATAAACCTGACCATGTCCTTAGACTTAAGAAAGCCCTATATGGACTCAAACAAGCCCCAAGAGCTTGCATGCGAAAGGCTTCGATCTATCTTAAGTCCAAAGGATTCAACCAAGGTTTAGTCGACCCAACCTTATTAAGTTAAAACCGTAGGAAAAGAAATCTTTATAGCCCAAATCTATGTAGATGATATAATTTTTGGAACTACCAACTCGATCCTGCTAAACGAATTCATCTCACTTATGGAAAGTGAATTTGAAATGAATTTAGTGGGAGAGTTAAGTTTCTTCTTAGGTTTACAAATTAAACAAACTAAAGATGGAATATATTTACATCAACAAAAATATACTAAGGACTTAATAAATCGATTTGGAATGCAAGATGCTAAAATAATCAATACACCTATGGCAACTAATGTTAATATAAACAAAGATGTAGAAGGAAAACCCGTTGACCTAAAATACTATAGGAGCGCAATAGGAAGTCTCCTATACTTAACATGAGACCACATTTTATTCGCGGTAAGTATGTGCGGTTACAAACCGTGCCAAGGAGTCTCACCTAACCCTAGTCAAGCGTATCCTTAGATATCTAAAGGGCACGCTAAACGTAGGTATTTGGTACCCTAGATCTACCGAGTTTAATCTAATCGGCTACTCCGACTCGACTATGCGGTAGTAAACTCGATAGAAAGAGCACGAGTGGTTGTTCGGCTCGAGTCTAGTGAGTTAGTGCGGTAGGAAGCGACATTGCGTTGCCTTATCTACCACCGAATCGTTGCGATGGGTGAGTGTGTCTCTCAGCTCCTGTGGATGAAGCACACTCTCCAAGACTTTAGCTTAATCTTTAACAACATTAAAAGTTAGGTATGTGCATAATAGAGTAGGATTTAAATTTTTCTATATATGTACTCTATTTTTGCTTCTTTTTATGAAATTAGCCTAAGTCTTACCTTAGATATCATATTGGGAACTTGCTTGGACTTACAAACCCTAAAATATACTTACAAACTTTTTGAGTTAAGGCAATAGGGGGAGAAAGTCACAAAAGTAAGGAAGAAAGTAAACAAATTTATTACCTTTTATATTAAGTAATTCCGTTTACTTAAGCAACTATTAAGGGGGAGTAAAAATTATTTTTCAAGAACTCACCTTCGGTCAAGGGGGAGGTTACCTCAAAGGAGAACTTGAAACAATAATATTTCTCACTCATGCTTAATCTTTATGCTAGCTCATTCATGCTTAATCATTATGCTAGCTCATTCATATTTAATCTTTATGCTAGCTCATTCATGCTTAATCATTATGCTAGCTTACTGTTATGCTTAATTTTTCCTTAACTTTTGTGTCGGTTTGCCATGAATCAAAAAGGGGGAGATTGTTGGTGCAGTAGGCACCAAAGTCGAACCGGTATTTTGATTATGGCAAAAGGCTCAATAGTTAAGGGTATATTTGTTATCTTACGAGCTCAATTAAGTGTGCAGAAATGCTAAAGTTGAGCGGAAGGTCTGCGACACCCGGTGGGAACCGAGGTGGTCGGGCAACGCCAGAGGGACTTCGGAGGAAGCCGAGGTACTCGGGTGGAGACCGGAAGCGAGGCTACAAGGTAAGCTCGTGTGAAAGCGAAGCAAGGTCGTTAAGCGTAGATCCGACCCAATACCTCCAATGGAAGGTCTAGGTCGAGATCAGATGGTTAGAACCATCGTACTTTATATTTTAAGCTCCAAAACCCTTTGACTATACCAATCCGCTAGTCAAGTTCCAGCCTCGAGAAGAGCTCGAATTTCAAGGGGGTGAATTTGGACTTGACTCGTGTTTTGGTACAAAGGGTGATGTGGCATCAAGGTGGACATCCAAACCATCACCAAGCTTGGACCTCATCCTTGAGTTGGCGTGAAGGCCTCCTTGAGGTGGCACAAGATGGTTGGCTCCCATGATGTGGCACAAGTTGGATGGCTTCTTCTTCTTGGCGTGAAGGCCTCCTTGAGGTGGCACAAGATGGTTGGCTCCCATGATGTGGCACAAGTTGGATGGCTTCTTCTTCTTGGCGTGAAGGCCTCCTTGAGGTGGCACAAGATGGTTGGCTCCCATGATGTGGCACAAGTTGGATGGCTTCTTCTTCTTGGCGTGAAGGCTTCCTTGAGGTGGCACAAGGTGGTTGGATGAAACACCTCATCCTTGAGTTGGGATAAGAACCTCACCTTGGACACTACCTATGTCTAAATTCATAGATCAATATCCATAAATAGACATGTTCACTCCAAGCAAATAACAAGAATTAAAGAGCTCTCAACACGCCGTCGTAACGCCGCTACTACTACTCACATTTGCTACGACGAAGTGCCGCCGACAACGAAAGCTACATCTTCTACTTATAAGAGTTGTCGGTATATTTATTTAAGTTCTACTTCTTTAAATTGTCTTTGTGCTTTAATCGTAACAAGGAAAGGGGGAGTGTCCCTTTGCCTTGATTTCTTTTTGTAATCGTTGCTCCTACCTCCAACGAGGAGGAGTGGTTTTAGTGAATTGCCCTCCGTACGTGATCAAGGATCACTAGGGCCGTGGATTAGCAATCGAAAGATTGTGAACCACGTAAAAATATCTTGTCTACTTTATATTTCCGCTGTGCATTCTCTACTTGCTTTTTACTTATTGCAAAAGTTTCTAACGACACCGTATCGCTATTCACCCCCCCCCCTCTAGCGACACTTTCGATCCAACAGTGGTGTTTCAATAGGTCCAGCCGATTGCTCATCACTATGAGTTGTCGGCTGTTATGCTTCACCAGGTATCTCATCAATGTCTATTTGAGTCTCTCGAGCCTCCTCAAGCTCGACGACACTCCCACTGTTTTCTTACAAGAGAAACTCTTTCTCTAGAAACACAGCATGCCTTGAAACAAACACCTTTTGTTTCACAAGATGATAGAATTGGTAACCCCTTGTTTCCTTAGGGTATCCAATAAATAGATATTTATCAGACTTAGCATCCAATTTGTCTGATACAGTTCGCTTCACATAAGCAGGACAACCCCATATCTTTAAGTAAGATACATGAGGTTTCTTACTATTCCATATCTCATATGGAGTAGTGGAGACTACCTTGGTTGACATTCTGTTTAACAAGTAAACAACTGTCTGAAGTGCATAGCCCCAAAAGGACTTGGGAAGATTTGCATGATTCATCATTGACCTAACCATGTCCAACAAGGTCCGGTTTCGCCTCTTAGATACACCATTATGCTGTGGTGTATATGGCGGAGTCCATTGAGACAATATACCATTGTCTCTTAGATAATCAAGAAACTCTTGACTTAAGTATTCTCCACCTCGATACGATCGAAGTATTTTACTACTCTTGTAATGTTGTTTCTCTACTTCATTTCTGAATTCTTTGAACCTTTCAAAGGCTTCAGACTTGTGTTTCATCAAGAACACATACCCAAACCGTGAGTGATCATCGGTGAAGGTAATGAAGTAGCTATAGCCTCCTAAAGCTTGAGTTGACATAGGTCCACATACATCAGTATGTATTAGACCTAGAAACTCTCCAACTCGTTCACCTTTTCCTGTAAAAGGTAACTTAGTCATCTTGCCTTTCAAGCATGATTCGCATGTATCGTGTGAATCCAATTCAAACGATTCCAGAATTCCATATCGGTGTAATTCGGACATGCGTTTCTTGCTTACATGGCCAAGACGACAATGCTACATGTAGGAGTCTAATTGATTATCCTTTCGAGCACGCTTGTTGCTCACTTTGATATTGAAAATGTCACTGGATACGTCCAATATATAAATTCCATTACTCAAAGATCCAGTTCCATAAAGTACGTTATTCAAAGTTATATAACAACAATTGTTACTAAACATCAAATGGTAACCATTTCTATTTAAACAGGAAATAGAAACAATGTTCTTTATTAGAGAAGGAACACAATAGCAATTGTCCAATTCCAAGACTAGTCCGCTAGGGAGCTTCAGCAAATAAGTTCTGATGGCGACCGCAGCAACCTTTGCTCCATTGCCAACTCGCAAATTTGACTCTCCTCTGACGAGTCTTCTTCTATTCCTTAGCCCCTATATGTCATTACATATATGTGAGCCACACCAGTATCCAATACCCAAGTGTCTAAGGAAATAGAATGACAATCAATAACGAAGATACCTGAAGAGGATGGGGCATCGGATGCCTTCTTCTTCTTCATGGACTCAAGATAAATCTTGCAGTTTCTTTGCCAGTGGCCTTCCTTGCCACAATGATGGCAAGTGCCCTTTTGTGTTGGTTCTGCCTTCTTAGCCTTCTTGTTCTTCCCTTTCTTCTGTTCCTTTGCCTTCCTCTTAGAACCTTTCTTTGAGGAATCAACTAACAGAACCACCTTCTCCTCATGCTTGACAGAAGGCTTCACAATCTTCAGCATATTGAGGAGCTCAGGAATAGTGGATTCTAATTTTTTCATTCGATAGTTCATCACAAATTGTGAGAAACTCTTGGGCAAACAATGCAAAATTAAGTCAATACTTAATTCATGATCCATCACAAACCCGAGGGTGGCTAGCCGCTCGATGTACCTGTTCATCTTTAGCACAAATTGCACTACAGACGAACCTTCTTACATCTTCGTGGTGAAGAGGAGCCTGGAGACTTTGAACCTTTCGGATCTCGCTTGCTCATCAAACAACTCATGAAGATGGAAGACCATGGTATTAGCATCCATATGCTCATGCTGCTTTTGTAGCTCATGTACCATCGCAGCTAGCATGATGCAACTCGCCAGTTCAGAATTTGCCACATGCTTTTGATAGACCAACATTTGGTCTGGAGTTGCATCGTTCCTAGGACGGTTGGGAAGAGGCTCTTCGAGGACATATGCTAGCTTTTCCGCCTTGAGAACAATTCTCAGGTTTCTAAGCCAGTCCAGGAAGTTAGGCCCAGTCAATTTGTTTGAATCCAAAATAGTGCGCAAATTCAAAGATGTCATGATCAATCGATTAACCTAGAAATACAAAACGAGCATATATGAGAAAATGATTTTAAAAATGCATCAATATACATTCATAAATCCCATTCATTTTGCGAATTTTAAAAAAACCCCAAAAATCACTTCGGGAGATCGTAGGTCCATCTCCGAATGGGCTGATATCCATCATATATATGAACAACCTTGGAGAGAGTCCAACAAGCCATTCATAACTACGATGGTAGGTATCAAATATACCGATTGCATATCACGTATATGCAACTATCACAATGTGCTATCAACTAATTGAATGTTCACACATACATCGGGTTGTTAACACATTAACAAGTATACATCATATGCATAACACTCAACTTCACCTCCCTTTACATCGACCTTGGAGAGAGTCCAACAAGCCGATGCTCCAGGTTAAAGTCAACCCATTAATCGAGAAATAGTTTTAATATGGTTAGAGTGCATTCAACCAATTAGCCTGGCTTGGAGAGAGTCCAACAACCAAAGCTAATGATTGACCTCTGACTCTTACCATATTAGTATTAAACTATTCCATGGTTTGAACATGTTCGGGTTCGAGCCGGACTTGGAGAGAGTCCAACAACCCGAACAAGAAACGGAACTCTGGTTCTAACCATATTAATGGAAGGTGTAGGATTTAATATTGAGTTAGGATTTTTATGTCTCATCCTCTTTGCATGCAAATAACTATTATCTACATGACATGACATACATGACATACATCTACATGTCACGACACGCATGGCATAATGATATGCATCTAATGCAATTACATGACATATAATTATGTCATGTACAAAATTTCCTTATATGTCATAACTATTTATGGAAATAAAATATGTTTAAGATTTGATTCTCCAAATCAAATTATGATTAAATTAGGAAACAAATTTCCAAATCTAATCATATATTTTATTTGTGGAAATAGTTGATTAAGGAAAGTCAATTTAAGAAACCAATTTCCTAAATCATCAAAACTACTTATGGAAATAAAATATTTAAAGATTTGATTTCCCAAATCAAATCATGATTAAATTAGGAAACAAATTTCCAAAATCTAATCAAATATTTTATTTATGGAAAATATCAATTTCCATAAATACTTCCAACTTTCCAAAAGTAGAAGATTTCCATAAATACTTTTAGACTTTCCAAAATTAAAAAATTTCCATAAATACTTTTAACTTTCCAAAATTAGAAAATTTTCAGAAATATCATTATGACTATTGCAAAATAATTTTATGATTATGTCGAAACACAACCTGGGCTCTGATACCACTGTTGGGTTTCCGGCACCGCGGGGAGTGTGTGTTCGAACATGTTTCGTAAACATGTGCACAGCGGAAAGAATAAAATAATAAAACTAATTTATTACAACACACACATCACACGTATGCATAGTACAACATGTGTAGACATAACTGTAAATTCAAATTTTGCAATAAAAGGAAATTTATACTACGTATACCTGACGTATCACGTGTAGCGGGAAAGGCATCAACCGGAACGATTCTCGCTAGAATCATCTCTATCCGTATCCATGCCGAGTATCTTCGGGATGACTTCACAAAGTCACGAGCCTCGTCTTCATATGGGTTACTAGCCTCGTGTTGAAGACGATGTGATCGAGAGAAGATCACGATCCGAATAAAAATTCGGATCCAAAACGAGTCCTCAAAAACTCGCTTCTCCGGAGAGGTATTCGTCAACCGTTTGACGAATCCTTCATCCTCCACCTATGAGGATTACCGGAGATCGAATCTCCGGCAAGGCTACCGCTGTCGGAGCTCCAAACATCGTCCAAATGATGCTCCGACAAGAAGGAAACAAGCTGTCCAAAAAACTGGACAGCTTTGGTGGAGGAATAGGGGTCGGCCAAAAAGGAAGGTTGAAGCTCACCTTGTTGCCGAACCCAAAGGAGATCACCGGAGCTCCACCGGAAGCAGCTCGACGCCGACAAGGGGAGAGAATGGCAGCTGCTGGACACCGGCAAGAAGATTGGGTGGTGGTGGGCGGCGGCAAGGGGGGTTGGCGCCGACTACACCAAGGAGAAGGAGGGGCGGCAACTTAGGGTTGCAAGGATTTGGATTAGGGCTTAACAAAACCCTTAAGCCCTATTTTATAGAGAACAAATTCTCTTAATGGTTATCGAATCATAACCAAAAGCCCGTTAACCCGCTCCATTAATTTAAGTTAAAATAAACCAAACCATGATGGTTTATTTTAAGTTAAAATGAACCGAACCAATTTGGTTCATTCGTTTAAAACAAACCAAACTCCTTTGGTTTATTCTCCTCCATTAGATTAGAACCAAACCAATTTGGTTCATTCATCATGTCTTCATAAGACACGGCCCATCCATGCTTCCATTGCGACTGAAACGATTTCATGCTCGCTTTATTGTTTGGTCCAACCAAACCTAGTTTCTCTCGGTCTGAGAATCTCATTCTCAAGCTCGTTTTAAATCCTTCGGATTACGCTCGTTGTGCGTGTGACCAAATAGGTTCTCGGTTTATGTTGGCCGTCTATAATTAACCATTAATTATAGAACAATCACGAGTGGCAACTAGTAGTACATCATGATCTCCAATTAATCAAAAAGATCAACGGTTGATCCAGAACTACTTCTGAAACCCTTCAGCAGCTCGAATGAATCGTGTCCCATTCCCTTCACTCATCTCATACCTACTTGATTCAGGACATGGTCTATAGTGTCAGTCCCCACTAGGCTGACTATGTCACACCTAGCCCAAGTATCATTTCCTCATCCTACGGATTCTAGTTATGGCATATGTATCGAAGAGTACCTTACTCTAAACATGTAATGCTTTGGCCAAAGACTTTAGTAGCAATCCGACGAGAGGCCATGGGTATACATCTCCTCGCAAGGAGTGGTGAATCCTTTATAGGCTATTCAAACACCTTCGATCACTTCGACTTATACCCAATCATCCCGGGTCCACATCTCCTTAGAGATGCTTGCTTAAGATGTCAAAGCATAAGTCTTTATGATCAAGATGACTTGAATACCGCAAGTCAAAGGAACATCGCACTTAAGCTGCAGTAAGAACTTCATTGACATATCTATATATGCAGAGAACCATATGAAGTCTTACGGCTTGTCACTCCAATGAACTAGTTACCATAACTAGCATCCACGATTAACTCCGGACATCACAATGTCACCAGCTAGTGAGAATCAGCTGCTTGGTTACACCAAGGAGTATACCTCGTGCTAGTCTCGACATAATCAATGGTGTCCAAATCCATCAATTCATCGACTAGGGATAATTCCGATACATCACAATTACACATGTAGAGATACTCACTAGTTGTGATCCAATCACAAATTCTCTCATGATGTGAATCGTATCGTGGACATTCAGTAAATGAGTTTAAGATCTAATCAAATACATGAAAATATGTATACTCAAATAGTGAATCTTCATTTATCATATAAATGGTTCAAACATAAGGTGATTGCCTTAGGACATCTCTCATATATTACTAACAAAACAATCTAGTGCTAAGACGAAGTGAACTGATAGTAAGTTAGGAAAGCTCTTTGAAGTGCATATCCAAGAAGTGGTCATTGCTCCGATATCCAAGAAGGTCATATGCCTCGCCACGACCTGGTGCACTAAGTCGAGTGGAACTGACCGAAGCTAACTCACTAAGTCTTTAACTAGTTAGACCAAGGCTTAGTCCAAAGTGAATCAAGTACTTAATTCCTTCATTAACTTTGTCTAGGAAGTGATCGTTGCTCTAATATCCAAGAAGGTCATGTGTCTCGCCACGACATGAAATTCAATGCTGGAAAAACCTACTTGACTAGCGCAAGCTAAGATTGAATCTAACACAAGTTTAAAAACTTTGAAATTGCTCATTAAACTGAATTAAGAAAAAAAGAAATCTTCATCTCACAAAACCCATAGGATTAACATGTATTGAAAACCTAGCCTGGGTGAGATGATCTAGAATTTAATTAAGCTTAATTAGTTTAATACAATTTAGTTAGACTAAACCTAACTTAACAAGTTTACTTAAACTAATTTAACTTAACTCAACTTAATATACTCAACTCAAACTCAATTTAACTTAACAACTTACCTTAATTAAACTTAACAACTTAATTAAATTTAACAATAATTTAATTAAACATAACAACAACTCAATTAAACTTAAACAACAACTCAATTAAACTTAACAACTCAATTAAACTTAACAAGAATTTAATTAAACTTAAACAGTAACTCAATTAAAACTTAACAACAACTCAATTAAAACTTAACAACAACTCAATTAAACTTAAACAACAACTTGAAGGTCGAAGCTTCGCTTCCCTTTTCAACTTGGTCGCTTGTGCATGACGATCCTATCTACGTCCCCGGATTAAAAAAAATAATCCTTGATGAAGACGGATTACCCAAGCAACCGATCCATCATCATGCTATTCGATTCAAGTGGTCTCTTGAACAAACTTGTTGTTCAAGCAACCTAACTCTTTTCCTCGATTAGCCACGGAATAGATGATATACGGATCGCCGATTTTTGTGTTTATCTTCGGGGTCCAAGTAAATTAGCCACATACAATTACATACAAATTGCATAGTACAAAAAAGAAACTTAAACAAGAATTATACCTCTTGTTTACCTCTTGGTCTTCTATTGTATGACCTATCCTCCTCTTGAACATTGTGTGGGCAACGATCCTCCAAGAGTTGAAACTTCCTAGATCTCGTTCTTCCCTTCCTTGTTTGCTCTGAACAAAGGGAAGAATACTCAACACTTCTTCTCCTATCTAGCACCAACCACCAAGCCACCAAACTTGTTGTTGTCGCCGGCCAAGGAGAGGATGAAGGAATTGGCGCTGACCCTCTCCAATGGAAAGGAACCACCGGCTCTAAGAAAAGGAAGAGGAGGTGGAAGCACCAGCCAAAGCTTGAGGGAAGAAGTCGCTGACCAAGTTAGGAAGAAGGACAACAAAACCTAAGCTTCCAACTTTGTTGCCACCGGCCCTAGGAGGAGCAAACCCTAGCAACCAATGCTTGTTTCCCCAAACCCTAGCACAACTCCAAAACCCTAGAAGACTTGCCACCCAACTCCAAAAACCCTAGCACTTGGATATCTCGCCCAAGCCTCTTCCAACCTCTATTTATAGATCTAGGCCAAACCTCCATTTAATCGTGTCCGTTGGATCTAGGTTTCATGAGGATTTTAATAGGCTACAATAGGGACCTTGAGGAGGAGTTGGATCTTAGCCACCCAATGGATCCGGCCCACATAAAATCCGATCCATTAATGATAATCCATTCCACTAGAGGATTATCATTGATCTACCTCACCAACCCCCATAAATAAATATGGGCTTCATATATTAATTGTACAAATGTCTCCCCGTGTTTAAGATATCGAATGTCCATCAAGCAATTAATTTACTTACAATTAATTAATCAATATCTAACTCATTAGTAGTACCACTCAACCTTATCATCATGCCGGACCAAGTTCACCTGCAGGGTTTACATGATGATCCTTATGAGCTCCTCAAGGGGACATCATCATCCTAATACATAGGACACGGTTTCCTCCTATAATCAATGGTACACCATGTAAATAATATCATTTCCTAACTTACCGGGCCTATCGATTTAATCTATAAATCTTGCCCATTGGTAAATCAAATAAATAAATACTAAGTACATGTGTCCGTTATTATATCGGGATTAAGAGTATGTACACCATAATATCCGAGGTCCAATTCAATTATGTAGTCAATAATAAATTGAATCACCTCTAAGTCGATCCAGCTCAATACACACAAAGTGTACTAGTATAATTCTATGGTCAAGACAAACCAATACCAAATTACACTACAAATATACCAATGGTTTGTCCAAAACCATCTCGGTTGTGAGCCTCTACTTATACTCTACAAGGAACTGATAACATGATCTTCCATGTGACACCACACACCATGTTATCTACAATGTAATGTATCAGACAATATGCATAACCATAAATATGCAAACAATGATCATGTGATTATTATCTCAAAAATAAAGATGTTCATACAAAAAATAGACTTTTCAATATACATCCCAATAATCTCCCACTTATACTAAAAGACTATGTTGCCCTCATACTGCCATATATCTGATTCTCATTCCCTCCACATGCCTATCAAAAGCTCTCGCTGGAAGGGCCTTAGTGAAAGGATTTGTCAGGTTATCCTCAGATGCAATCTTGGCTACAACAACTTCTCCTCGCTTTACAATCTCTCGTATCAGGTGGTACTTGCGCTCTATGTGTTTACTTTCCTTATGGGCTCGTGGTTCCTTCGAGTTTGCAATTGCACGACTGTTATCACAATAAACTGTGATAGTTCTGGGTAAACCAGGAATCACATCTAAGTCCATCAAGAAGTTCCTGAGCCATACAACTTCTTTGGCTGCCTCAGAGGTTGCCACATACTCAGCTTCCATGGTAGAGTCCGCTATGCATTTCTGCTTGACACTTCTCCATACAATGGCTCCACCTCCCAAAGTAAACACAAAACCTGAGGTAGACTTACTGTTATCCCTATCTGATTGGAAGTCAGAATCTGTGTAACCCACAGGGAGTAATTGATCTGCCTGGTATACCTGTAGGATATTTGAAGCCGCTAGAGGGGGGGTGAATAGCGTAGTGTTCGTTCGTAGATGGAATTCGATCGTGGTTGTCTCCACAATTTCGTTAGCGTGCAGTGGAATAGTAATGAAAGCGATAACAAAATAAACAACAACAAAAACACAAATATTTAACGTGGTTCGGAACCGAAAGGTTCCTACACCACGGATTGGGTTCGTACGAACCCTAGCGATGTCAATCACACACCACTATGATAAACACTCCTTCTCGACACAAGTCGGAGGCAGAGAAACCCCTTACAAGTAATCTTACAACAGTAAGAAACTAAAATAAGCAATTACAACAATTTATATGAAAGACAAGTAAAGAAAAACTTTACAACTCTTGCTTTTGATTGCTTGAATTCTTGGTTATTTGATTAGCACTTGGAGACCTGATTTGCAGCAACAAATTGCCCCTAAAGCTCTCAAAAACCGGATTAACTTTTTCTCCATCACGAGCTCCTTTTATAGCTTCAACCTGTGCTGGAAAAAGTCGATCAGTCGACTGCTCGGGATTATCAGTCGACTGATCACACTGTTGCTGTGAGACAACGGTATAATCCACGCTGGAAAAATCCAACGGCTAGGACATTAGTCGACTGATCATGAGCATCAGTCGACTGATGAGCCATCACTCATTGCCGCCGCACGGTCGAGTGAGACTTCATTCTGCGGTTCTAATTGAGGATCGATCGATTACAAGATCACGATGCTCCTTCAATCGAGATCGCCATCAATGGCGCCAATCGCTAGGGCAATTCCCACAGTCAAACCCTAGTTGACTACGCCAGTCGACTGCCACATGACACCAGTCGACTGGAACACCTCAAGCATGAGGTTTTAGCCCAAGTATGGTGCCCCCATACTTGCTAGACCACCCTTAGCCTATACCCAAACCTTCTAGCCACCTCCATCAGCCTTACGCTTCTCAGATCCCTCCAAGTCATCCATGACTTGTTCATCCATCGTGCTAGCCTTCAGGTGCTTCCATCGGCTATGTCCGCCAAGGCACATTGGACTTATACCGCCAAGACTCCCGCTTGGACTTTACGCCGCCAATACCAAATCCCTTGGACTTCTCATGCTAAGATCCATGCTTGGACTTTCCCTTGCCAACCCATGTTGGACTTTCCATGCCAAGTACCCATGACTTGGACTTTCCATAAACACATGGTCAACCCTAGTCAACCATCAAAGTCTCCCTCGAGTCCAGTTAACATAACCCGAATTGATTGTATAAACAATCTTCCCAAATTATCACCAGACATTGATGTAAAACATCAATGTCAACTTACTTTGTCAAACATCAAAACATCTCTCGAGTCAAACTCGAGTCTGGTCAATCGTGACCTGGGCTGATTGCACCAACAATCTCCCCCTTTTTGATGTTTGACAAAACAAACCTTGAGTTAGGCCCCTAACTCAAATTCCCTTACCAATTTTCCAAATTGGTAATTTAATGTTCTCCCCCTTTTTGACATACATCAAAAAGGTTAACTCTGTTGGTGTAGTAGGCACCTAAGTCGAACCTGAGTTTTGATTATAGCAAACGATACAAAGTTAAACTTATGTCGTTATCTCACGAGCTGAATCGAGTGTGCAGAAGATTGCTAAAGCTGGAGTTGAAGGCTAGCGACACCCGGAGGAAGCCGGGTGGTCGGGCAACACTCGAGTGACTTCGGAGGGAGCCGAAGGAATCGAGTGGAAGGCCGGAAGCAAAAGCGACATGGTAAGTATCGAGGTAAGCTCGTGTGTGCGAGTGTAAGTGAGGTCGTATCCTCCTTGCGGGGATGGTCTTAAGCGTAGATCCGACCAAAGACATCCCATCAATGGTCTAGGTCGAGATCGGACGGTCGAAGGCCGTCGAAATAATGTTTTCTTTGAGCTAACTTTGCCTTGCAGCTAGCATCAGTCGACTGCCAGCTTGGAGGACTCGACTGCCCTTCATCACCGATCGTTTCATCGAAGACTGATCGATGCTACCATCACGATCGATGATGGCCATCAGTCGACTGATGGTCAATGATCAGCTTCGAGGAGTCAAGGCTTATCACCCCATTTCAAGGAGGTTTTGTGTCTATTTGTGATTGGTTGAAGACCCATTCGATGAGGGGCTCAAAGGCTATAAAAGGAGGGCTTGTCTTAGGGTTTTTCATCAATTAAAAAGGCTTCCAAGTACTTCCGATATGCTCCGACTCTCCGACATCCCTACATCGTACGACGGGGCCGAGACGACGACTAGAGCTTCAACCTCCAACCTTTGAAGTCGTCGGTAACGAAAGTTTAAATTGTATTTCAGTTTATTTTTTAGTAAAGCTTTCATTATAACGAGGAGAGGGGGAGTGTCCCTCTACCTCGAGCTTTTGTCATTTTGTGTATCCGTCTAACTCCTACCTCCAACGAGGAGTTCTTTAGTAGTTTGCCCTCCGTACGTGGTCAAGGACCACTAGGGCCTTGGAGTAGTAGCCTTCGGCTACGAACCAAGTAAAACCCTTGTGTCTATTGTCTCGCTTGTTTTGTTTTTATCTTCCACTGTGTCTACTCTCATTTTAACGAACGATTTTGAACGAAAAATTTCTATCGCTATTCACCCCCCCCTCTAGCGATCCGCTCGATCCAACAATTGGTATCAGAGCCGGGGGCGCTAAGATTCGGTGCAACCACCAATCGAGCAATTTTTTTTTCGTATTTATTGTTTTAAGATTTCTCCCACACTACTAATCCAAGACCAAGTCTTGGTACAAAGTTTTTAGTTGTGTTTTTTGCAAGTACTAATCGCCTTCAGAGTACCTCACGATCAAACGAGCATAACTTTTGCTACAAGGGGACTCACGAAACGATCTACCCACCAAATCGAAGCTCTCTGAGAGATCTACACAACGGTCAAGGGGTTTACCCCCATAATAAGCTATTTTCATCCTCAAAAATTGACGTTTAATAGCCTTTCGGGGACATTAAAGGTTGTGAGTACTTACTTTTTATTTAGTTTCTTATTTCTTTGCTTAACTTTCTATTTCTCGTTTGTTTCTTTTTATTTCCCGCACCACTAATCCAAGGCGAAGTCTTGGAACCCTTTTTCGTGTTTTTTGTATTTTTTGTGCAAGGTTTTCCTTCCAAATGGCCCATCTCGAGGGTTTTAGCACCGTCCGACCTCCGTTTTACAACGGACATGACTTCCGTTATTGGAAGGGTCGGATGGAATGCTTTCTTAAAACCCAAATCGAGATGTGGATCATAATCCAAACGGGATTCACACTTCCGACTAATGAAGTGGGTGAATCCTTGGATTATGACCAATGGACCATTGCGACAAAAAGACAAGTCGAAGCCGACGCTAAGGCAACTCAAATCCTTCAATGCGGCCTATCCAAGGAGGAGCTAAATCGCGTCGGCCCCTTCATAAGCGCAAAGGATCTTTGGACAAAACTAGTGGAGCTACACGAAGGGACCGATGAAGCCAAGGTATGTAAGCGTGATCTTCTATTCAATAAACTATATAACCTAAAAATGCAGGAACACGAGTCCGCGACGCAACTCCATGCCCGTGTCCAAGACATAGTCAACAACCTACACGCAATCAGGCAAAATGTCGAAAACCGCGACCTTATAAGGTATGTCCTAAACTCTTTTCCTAGGACTACCTTGTGGGCATCCATGGTCGATGCCTACAAGGTCTCCAAGGATCTTTCTAAACTTAGGTTAGATGAACTTTTTTCTGATTTCGAACTTCATGAGCAGTCTAACTCGAAACCCGAGAAGGGTATAGCACTTTTTGCAGGTTCGAGGAAGAAAACCGCAAGCAAGCCACCCCCGAAGGAAGAAGAGGATGAGTCGGATTCGGAGGTCGACTCGGAAATGGAAGCCGAACTAGTCAACCTAGTTCGTAGGATAGTCAAGGGCCGAAAACGAGCCGTCACTCGACCCAACGAAGGTAAGCCTAAAAGTTCAAACATAAGATGTTATGAATGCAACAGGTTTGGACACATTAAGTCCGAGTGCCCAAAACTCAAGAGCAAGACACCAAAACATAAAAAGGCACTCAACGCTACTTGGGAAGAAGCCTCCGAGGAAAAAGACAACGATTGAGTCCTTATGGCTAAACCGGTGGAATCGGAGACGGAGTCGGAACCGGAACCAGAATCAGAAATCGAAGACGAGTCGAACTACGAAACACTATTCAAGACAAGCCACGGATACGCATCCGGTTCAAAAGATACACTCAAGGTAAGTCGGTCTCTTATTACTACTCTTTATAGTGCAATTAAGTTTTTAAATAAAAAGTTAGCTAAGTCCGAGTCCAAGGTTGAGACCCTGGTTGAGGAAGTTAAACTCCTCAAACACGAGGTCTCCCTAACCTCTTCGACTAGTCGAGTTCAAGAGGACTCAACTCGAGTTGAAAAACTCGAAGTTGAGAACTCACTCTTGAAGAGTCAAGTCGAAGATCTTAGGAATACGTTGGAAAGGTTTACTTTGAGATCCAAAGGACTTGACCTCCTACTTGGATCGCAAAGGTCCATGTACAACAAGGTCGGGCTAGGGTTTAGCTCAAACACGACCAATAAGTCGTATATGTCAATCGTAAGTAGACATAGAAAACGTGTCCAAGCATGGGTCCCTAAGACCACCTTGATTTCAAACTTAGGATCAAACCAGTACTGGGTTCCCAAGGACCAAATCCACTATGTGGAGAGACCGAATCGATTCAACGGTCCAGGGGGAGCTAGTACAAAATTTGTTTGGGTTTTAACTTAGAAATTGCATG
This sequence comes from Wurfbainia villosa, assembly GCA_025175895.1. Classification (NCBI taxonomy): domain Eukaryota; kingdom Viridiplantae; phylum Streptophyta; class Magnoliopsida; order Zingiberales; family Zingiberaceae; genus Wurfbainia; species Wurfbainia villosa. Next base: position 24,273,492 of record CM046000.1, on the reverse strand, counting down.
CTTAGGTTTTTATTTAGTTTGATTTTCCTTTTTAGAATGGTTAGATAGGACTATAACTCGTCAATACTTGATAACATAGTACCAGGACGCGGCGAGATGATAGTACGCTAGGAAAGCGGAGTCTTGTGTATTCGGGCTAGATAAGGCGTATCTAGTTCAGTGCACTTGACCGAGCGGAACTAGCTGAAGCTACCTCGCCATATCCTAGACTAGTTAGACCAGGAAGTGGTCTTAGGTGAGTCAAGTCTCTATTTTCTTGAAAATGGTTTTGTCTAAGGAAGTGGTCATTGTTCCGATCAAAGAAGGCCTCTGTGCCTCGCCACGACCTGGAAGCCATGATCTTGAAAAGGTGACTTGATGAGCCTAAGGTCAAATCCGAATCTAACGCAAGGTTGACAAGTGTTTAAGTCATTAAACTTAATTCAAATAAAAAATTGGAAGTCATCTCACAAGAACATATAGGATTAACATGTTTGATCATATAGACATGGGTGAGATGATTTAGGTTAATAATCTTCAACCAATTTTTAATAAATCCAATATCCGATCCAACTACCTTGCGTGTAGGATCAATGGATGTTGGACAGTGGTTGCTCCCGACACATGACCGGGGATCAACTCAAGTTTTCGAAGCTTCGATTCAAACGACAAGGATCGGTAGCCTTCGAAAATAACGGCAAGCTCAAAATCATCGGATCAAGTGATATTGAGCTCAATTCAAATTTTGTTATTCAAAATGTTTTATTAGTAGAAAATTTTCAATATAATTTACTTAGTGTAAGCCAATTGTGTGATAATAACTATAAGGTCATATTTCTAGAAAATGAATGCGTAATTAATACAAACGAAACCTCTAAAACAATTCTTAAAGGGACTAGAAATAACAACATTTACACTATCAACTTAACTAACTCCTCAACTAAGTGTCTTATGACACGGCAAGAGGAATCGTGGTTGTGGCACCGACGACTCGGTCACTCACACCCAAGACTCATCCACAAGATGAGTCAGAGTGATTTAGTCAGAGGTTTGCCTAACCTCAACAACTTGGATAATAAAATATGTAATGCTTGTCAACAAGGTAAACAATCTAGGACACAACATCAACTAACTAGTCAAGAACGAACCAAAAGTGTGCTTGAGCTCCTACACATGGATCTATTTGATTCACACGGAGCTAAGTCACTTAACGGAAGTAAATTCTGCTTAGTCATAATTGATGACTATTCTAGATTTACTTGGGTTAGGTTCATCAAACACAAAAATGATACCCTAGATCAATTAATCAATCTATTTAAGTTAATAGAAAATCAACAAAGCATTAAAATCAAAAGACTTAGGACTGATCATGGTGGTGAATTCAAAAACCATAGGTTTACAGAATTCTGTAACCTAAATGGATACCACCACGAGTTCTCTTGCCCTAGAACTCCACAACAAAATGGCCTAGTAGAACGCAAAAATAGAACCCTACAAGAAGCCGCTAGGACAATGTTAAATGAGTATAACCTACCCAATAGGTTTTGGGCGGAAGCCGTGAGTACGACATGCTATATCCAAAATAGAATCCTTATGGTAAAGAGGCACCTTAAGACCTCATACGAGATTTATCATGATAAAATACCTAACATCAAGTACTTCAGGTTATTTGGATGTAAGGTACATATCCTAAACACTAAGGATTACCTAGGGAAATTTACATCCAAAACCATGACCGGAATCTTTCTAGGATACTCGACTACAAGCAGAGCTTATAGAGTATATAACCACGACACCCTTAGAGTCGAGGAGACTATCAATGTAGTATTTGATGAAGGACACGAACCTACAAAACCCCCGGCAACCCCAATTAGCGAGCCGACTCATACTAGACCTAACTCTGATCCGGAGATCAGGTCTAGTGTTAATCCTAACCTAAGTCAACCAAGTCACTCTATCGACCAAGTGATAGATGACTCCAACCAAACTAGAACTCAAACAAGCCATCCTATGGATCAAGTTGTAGACTCAAACCCAAATCCAACTAGGACTCAAACGAATCATCCTATCGACCAAGTGATAGGTGATCCAAGTCTAGGAGTTCGAACTAGAGCCTCATACAGAAACCTTAGTCAAATATCTTTGATTTCTAAAATTGAACCCAAAACTATTGACCAAGCTCTTCTTGATCCCAATTGGATTATTGCAATGCAAGAAGAGTTGGCTCAATTCACTAGGAACGAAGTATGGGAATTAGTACCACCACCTAAAGATAAAACAATCATTGGAACAAGGTGGGTGTTTAGAAATAAAATTGATGATAAATGTGAAGTAGTTAGAAATAAAGCTAGACTAGTTGCTAAAGGGTTTAGTCAAGTCGAAGGTTTAGATTACGACGAGACCTATGCCCCAGTAGCTAGATTAGAGTCCATTCGAATGCTATTAGCATATGCAGTAAATCGAGGATTTAAATTGTTTCAAATGGATGTGAAATCTACATTCTTAAATGGATACATTAAAGAAGAAGTTTACGTTAGTCAACCCCCCGGTTTCGAAAGTTTAGACAAACCCGATCATGTCCTTAGGTTAAAGAAAGCTCTTTATGGACTTAAACAAGCTCCGCGAGCTTGGTACGAGAGACTTTCGATTTATCTTAAGTCCAAAGGTATTAACCAATGTGTAGTTGAACAAACTCTTTTCGTAAAAACCTTAGGTAAAGACATATTCATAGCCCAAATCTACGGAGATGATATTATTTTGAACCACCAACTCAATCCTACTAAATGAGTTCATTTCACTTATGGAAAGTGAATTTGAAATGAATTTAGTAGGTGAGTTGCTTCTTTTAGGTCTAAAATTAAATAAAACTAAAGATGGAATATACCTACATCAATGCAAATATACTAGGGAATTAATTAAACGGTTTGGAATGCAAGATGCTAAAATTATTAATACCCCAATGGCAACTAATGTCAATATAGAAGAAGATTTAATTGGAAACTCAATTGATTTAAAATACTATAGGAGCATAATAGGGAGTCTCCTTTACTTAACTGCAAGCCGACCTGATATCCTATTTGCAGTAAGTATGTGCGCAAGATTCCAAACCTGTGCCAAGGAGTCTCACCTAACTCTAGTTAAACGTATCCTTAGATATCTAAAGGGTACACTTAATGTCGGTATTTGGTACCCTAGATCTACCGAGTTCGAACTAATCGGCTACTCTGATTCGGACTATGCCGGTAGTAAGCTCGATAGAAAGAGTACGAGTGGTTGTTGTCAACTTCTCCGAGTCTAGTGAGTTAGTGCGATGAGAAGCAACACTGTGTTGCTTTATCTACCACCGAAGCCGAATACATCGCGATGGGTGAGTGTGTCACGCAGCTTCTTTGGATGAAGCACACTCTCCGCGACTTTAAGTTAGACTTTACGAATACTAAACTTCACGTAGATAACATTAGTTCAATTAATCTTACAAAGAATCCGATATGTCACTCTAGGACCAAACATATAAAGGTCAAACACCATTTCATTCGAGAACATGTGGCCAACGGAGCCATACAACTAGAATATGTCAAATCAAAGTCTAACTTAGCAGACCTATTTACTAAACCCCTACCCGAAGCCGAATTTAGTCTATTAAGATGAAAATTGGGCATGTGCGTAGTAGAATAGGAACTTGCAAATTATATTTTCTTACTACTATTTCTTAATTTTCATTTTTATGGAACTAGCATAGGACATACCTTAGATATCATGCACCTATAGATTTAAGGAGCCAGTACATCTCACAACACATAGGACTAATGTGTTTGTGTACTTAGCCACGTAGATGGGCGTGAGATGTTAGGACCTTACTCCTGGTTCCAGATGTAGAGCTAGTGCATCGCTATGAACCACGGAGTATAATCATACATACTAACCGACTCTGACCAGGACTGGTTGATCTTTCATATCAATCAAGCCAAATATGAGTCGAACATTTTATAGATGAACTTATTTTCAGTATATTATTTTCAAAATAATGTGGAACATGCTTGGACTTTATATTTAACACTTATTTTTGTTTTCCACACACACCTTCACTCTTTTCGATATATGGCAAAAGGGGGAGAAAAATGCCAAAGTTAAAGGGTCAAAATTTTTTTTATAACTTAACTCTTACTTTATATTTAAACCAAAAGTTAACTTTAAGTTTTGAAAACTTATTAAGACCAAGTTAAGATAATTCTTAACTTAAACTTATTTGTGCCATCAACGTTTTACTCATTTTTAATGTTTTACTTAAGGGGGAGAAAGGGCCAAGTTAAGAAGAACTCTTAACTTAAACGTTTTACTAAGGCCAACTTTAAGTAATGTTAAGAAACCCTCAAAGGGGGAGGATTAAGGTCTTTCCTCAAGACTCACCCTCGGTCAAGGGGGAGGTTTCCTCAAGGGGGAATGCTTGAAGAAAATCCTTACTACTCCAACTTAATCTTCTTTATTTTTTTTTGTTGTTTGTTTCTAATACACATTATTCTTCATGCTTGCTATTTACTTAACTTTGTATGTGGGTTTGCCATAAATCAAAAAGGAGGAGATTGTTGGTGCAGTAGGCACCTAAGTCGAACCTGAGTTTTGATTATAGCAAACGATACAAAGTTAAACTTATGTCGTTATCTCACGAGCTGAATCGAGTGTGCAGAAGATTGCTAAAGCTAGAGCTGAAGGCTAGCGACACCCGGAGGAAGTCGGGTGGTCGGGCGACACTCGAGTGACTTCGGAGGGAGCAGAAGGAATCGAGTGGAAGGCCGGAAGCAAAAGCGACATGGTAAGTATCGAGGTAAGCTCGTGTGTGCGAGCGTAAGTGAGGTCGTATCCTCCTTACGGGGATGGTCTTAAGTGTAGATCCGACCAAAGACATCCCATCGATGGTCTAGGTCAAGATCAGACGGTCGAAGGTCGTCGAAATAATGTTTTCTTTGAGCTAACTTTGCCTTGCAGCTAGCATCATCATTGTCACTTGAGGACTCGACTCGCCTTCATCGATCGATTATCGTCTATCGAAGACTGGATCGATGCTACCATCAGTCGACTGATGATGGCCATCAGTCGACTGATGGTCAATGATCAGCTTCGAGGAGTCAAGGCTTATCACCCCATTTCAAGGAGGTTTTGTGTCCATTTGTGATTGGTTGAAGACCCATTCGATGAGGGGCTCAAAGGCTATAAAAGGAGGGCTTGTCTTAGGGTTTTTCATCAATTAAAAAGGCTTCCAAGTGCTTCCGATACGCTCCGACTCTCCGACATCCCTACGACGAAGCGCTGCCGAGACGACGACTAGAGCTTCAACCTCCAACCTTTGAAGTCGTCGGTAACGAAAGTTTAAATTGTATTTCAGTTTATTTTTTAGTAAAGCTTTCATTATAACGAGGAGAGGGGGAGTGTCCCTCTACCTCGAGCTTTTGTCATTTTGTGTATCCGTCTAACTCCTACCTCCAACGAGGAGTTCTTTAGTAGTTTGCCCTCCGTACGTGGTCAAGGACCACTAGGGCCTTGGAGTAGTAGCCTTCGGCTACGAACCAAGTAAAACCCTTGTGTCTATTGTCTCGCTTGTTTTGTTTTTATCTTCCGCTGTGTCTACTCGCATTTTAACGAACGATTTTGAACGGAAAATTTCTATCGCTATTCACCCCCCCCCTCTAGCGATCCGCTCGATCCAACAAACTCTCCAAGGAGGTCAATGTCTCATGTCCCAATGAGATCTTACAATCTCCCCCTTTGGTCCAAAAATACCTAGGATGCCTACCATCTTCGTAGTGATAAGTCTCATATCACTCAAGAGAGGCAATCCTATATGCTCTCCCAATTTTCAAATTTGAGTCTCTCAAAATTTCATTTTCCTCCTTATGAGGAAAAATATCATCCATCCTCCCATGATGGATACCTCCCCCTAAAGGCTTGCTCCCCCTTAACCATTGCACCAACAATGTCTTTGGGAAGTCCCTAAGCCAATAGAAACTCTAAACCATCAAAGATAAGGTTAGAAATTCAGCATTAAACTTTCTAACACCTTGAATTTGATACAAACCCTAAACACCTCTCCAAATTCATATCCAATGGATCTTAACCCTTTATAATGCCTCCCAAAGCATATCCTAAGGTTAGGAGTGATTAGGGACCTTAACCGTAGCTGAAATCAGGCTAAACAACCCTAGTTTTCTCGAAATCAGCATTGATAGTCGACTCTATCAGGTACCAGTCGATTGATGTGCCCATCAGTCGACTGGCACGAAGCAACAATCGAGTGATACTGCGTTGCCAGTCGAGTCCAAGCGCTGCCCATCAGTCAACTGCCCTATAGAGGTAGTCGACTGATAACTGAAAACCTGATTTTCAGATATCAGACTCGACTTTTGGAAATTCATAAGTAATTCTACGTAAATTAAAAAATCACGAAATTTGATACGTATATTACTTATCACACATACAATCGGTAAAAAATTTTGGAAAAATATTTTTACCATTGAAATAGGAGATTGGTACAAAGTTCAAAAACTATTAAAACTTTAAAAATTTTGATCTACTTTGTATCGACTTCTACAATGATGATGGCTATCAAAAGATAGACTTCACCAAGGTTTTCTAAATTGATTTTAAAATATTTTTGAAAACCTATTTTGAACCATGGTTTATTGGCTAAATATACATAGCTTGTATAGTAGCTTTCCTCATGATTCTTAGTGATGATTGAAATAAGTTAAGTTCATCTAGATGCACTATCTATGCACCTTGAACCTAACTCATTATCCTAACATCTCACATGTTATCTAAGGTGTATACACACACATACATGTCAATATAAATGTGAGATGTGGGATTAGGATTATTATGGTCTCATGCATTTTCTAGGCAACCCTACTTGATTCCCTTATAAATAGGAATCCAAGTCATGCCATTTTTCCTTAAATCAATTCTAATCAAAATAAATGCATGAATGATCATGGCACAAATTATAACAATAATAACGTATGGCCAATAATCATGATGTCATGACATGTAATATAATCTAAAAACCAACATGACATCTAAAATAATCATAACCAATGGCATGACATGTTATATGAAAAGATGAAATTTCATGTCATGATATAGCAACTTTCATAAACCAATACATTAATACAAATACATAATCAAACACACATGATTTTCACAAACATAAATTTCATTCAATTTAAGAAGATTTCAGTTTTTACATCCAAAATAGAGATTTGATATGCTCAATCTCACTACAAAAACTGAAAAACAAAAATTCTAACATCCTCTAGATCTAGTCATCTACAGACGGTGGAGGTGGAGGAGGCTGCTGGATCAAAGTCCAGGCCCGCATCATCTCATACATATCGAGCTAACGCTGCTCGATGCGGCTCTGGGACTCTGCAATCTGAATGTATCTCTCCTCCATCCGACTAAGATGTGCGCCCATGGAGGCTTTCCCTACTAAGAGCTCTGACAGCCGAGAGTCGACTGTCTGCTGATAGTCTGAATCGCCTCCACCGCCAAGCCGATCCGATGGACCGCGATGCATCTGGCCGCATCCGATCCTCTCATCGCCAGCGGCGTCACGAATCCTCATAGTCCTCTACAGCCTCTCTAGGCACCAGAGGCGGCTCTCCACGTGCCCTGGGCGGAGGTCGAGGTGCCAACTCCATCTGCCCACTCCCCATCCGCAGCTTCGCCAATGAGAAGTTACGAACTGATATGCAGTCGTACACCTCAGATAGCGCCCTCAGTGATCCCCTGTGAATGTTTATGCCTACTGACTCTAACCATGCAGTGATAATGTGTCCATAAGGCATATGTACTTTCCCTTGTACAGGTGATATGAAATGTACAATGCAATGAAATATGTTCAATGCAATGTTTATGTCTAGTCTATTACGCATGGCGTACAGTAGAAATAGATGGGGGGCCGAATCTTGGCCAGACCCCGAGTCACGATCGAAAGAAAATACCCAACAATGACCTTGTAGAGTACATTGTCAGGAGCAGATAGCTCAGTAATATGAAATAAATTCTGAGCTGGTGGACGAGGATAACCAAAAACATGCTCATGCATGGAGTCCAACGAGATATGGTCAAAGGGCTCGGGTAAAGGGGCATCAAAGATAGGGTAGAAAATGAAGGTGTCGTCCGATGGCTTACACTCAAGAAACTCCTGCAATATCGTAGGAGTGAACTCTAAATCGTGTTTTGCAACGCGAGTAGTGTAGGTAGGGCCATCGTCTACCTTCTTTAAGTTCTGATAGAACTCCTTAAGGAGATCATCATTGATGGCATGTGTGAATAACACAATTTTCATAAGATGATAATATGCAAATATGTCCATGACGTCACTACAGTAACGTGTAAAGAAGTCCCTATCGATGTACCTAACCAACATGGTTTGGTACAATCGTGATTCACCCTCGGGTGGGTCATTTCTACGGGATCTCCTATATGAATGTAATGCAACGACATGAAATGCAAGGGCACCAATACACGATTAGATTATAATGGAAAGGAAAAATTAGGGTTTTTGAGTAAGAAAATTTTACTTTGGCGCCATTTGGAGGTATGATGAGAGAATACTCGGATATCGCTGAAAAGGCCGCCGGAAAGTTCATCGGAGGACTGGACGCCGGAACCCTAATCGAAAAAGAGGAAACAACCGCTGGAAATGAGTGGATTAGGGTTGTGAGATGAGTGAAAACATGAGTGGAAGAGAGTGGCTATCAAACCTAGGACTTAGGTGGCCGGCACGGTCGGAAAAACTCGTCGGAGAAAGAAGTGGCGACCGGAGAGAAGAGAGAAATGATGTTCAACATCGATCGGTGATTCGACTATTGGCTTTCTTGAGCCGTGATCGGCTGCTGGGCTCAGCACTCGACTGCTGAACCTTCTGTATCGAGCTACGAATATCATTATCGAGCATTCGCTTCATCGATCCGATCGATGTGATCACCACTCGTGATCGGCCAAGCACTCTACCGATGATTTTCTACCTCGATGAGCAGTACCATCAGTTGGTGATTGTATCCTATCGATCGGCCCGATATGCAAGCGGTCAAGTCCTCGAAGCAAGACTCATCGCTTGACTCACGATATCGTGCTGATGTAATCGTCCGATCGATATCCGATTTCGATTCAAATTCAGAAAATCTTGATTTCTTTATCTAACTTATTCCATTTTCTCATGTTTAATCTTGTATATCGAACATATTGATGTTATGCTTATATTCATGTATTCGTTAATGTATTTTGATATTTTATTTCATTTTAGCAAACATTAACATCCAATGGTTTCAAAATCCTAACATCTCACCCTTTCTAAGTGTTGAAATACACAATCAAGGTAAAAGACTTGTTTTGTGAGATGCAATCCACCCTAGACATTCCTTCCATGCTAACACATGATGAAACACATGAAGTATGGTAAGTGCAAGACATCAAGGTGTGTGGCACTTGAGTATCACTCTTGATGTTACTTCTACATCTTAAACACACTTCTCTTGATACATTGATTCCTAAAGTGTGCCAAAGATCAAGGTTACACACTATGACCTCTAAATCTAGATTGTGCCAATTTTATCGATTTTCATGATTTCAAAAATATATTGGCACATCCTAAAAATTTTTAGGATTAAAGCTCAAATGTATTTCCAAGGTAACCATAACCTTGAAAATAACCTAAAGTGACACCTTTACCATGGTTGAGTTAACTACCCATCCAATCATGGTTGGCACATTCTAACCCATTTAATGTGAATCAATCACGCTCTTTGGAACCCAAAATCTATTTGAGCTCATTGAATTAATTAGGTATTCCTTAGGGATAACCTCCCTAGATACCTTTCTAATGACCCTCCTAAGCTTGTTAGCCTTGGTCATTGTGGTCTTACCTAGGTTGACTCTAGAGGTAACTCCCTTTGCAACCTTCTTAATGGTCATCCTAGGTTTCCTAGAAACCCTAGCCACTAGGCACAAACCTTGGTCAACTCTAGGGATGACTTCCCTATTGACCTTGGTCTTCCTAGACCTAGTTTGTGTTCCATAATCAAATGGAACACTATGGTACGCCACCTTAGGCTTAGGTTTGTGACCCAAACCTTGATTGCCCTTGGTTGACTTTTATCTTTTGGGTCCTAGATGTTGACTTTGAAATCTTGACCCTTGACATTGATTTTGTATCTTATTTAGGGTCTTTTCTAGTTTTTCAAGCCTTGACCTTAAGGTTTGGTTCTCTAATTCTAATTGCCCAAATGATTTTTGATTAGGTTTTTGGGCATTACCATTCACCTTAGACATATGTCTACCCTTATTGGGATTGATACCTAAATGGTTTTCAATTTTCTTAATTGCTTTCTTAGGAATGACATTTCTAGGGACATTAGTCCCAAATTTCTCCTTCTTTGAAATAGATCTAGAGTTATCATTCCTAGCATGCTTTGCTTAGAATTTAAAGAATGAGCATTATGAAAATATACCTTAGGGTTTGCCTTAGTAGCTCCCCCTACTTGTGATGCTCCTTCTTGGGTCTTTTTGCTCCCCCTAGGACATTGATTTCGGTAATGTCCTGGTTGCCGACATCTGAAGCAAATGATGTGCTCCTTGTCTTTAGGTGATGGGGAACCGACATCCTTTGACTTTTGTTGACTTTTAGGCGCCGGAGGAGTCTTCTTAACCTTCTTTGGGCACTTGCTCTTGTAGTGCCCATACTCCCTACACTCAAAACACAATATATGGATTTTATTTGAAATTAGAGTGTTTGAGTTACCTAGGTTAATTGAGACCGAAATTGGAGCTTCTTCATCTTGACTAGATATCGAAGCTTTCTCTTGTTGCTCCGGAGTGGAAATTCTTTCCTCCCCCTCAATCCTAGAGGTGGAGGTGTCTTCTACTTCTTCTTCCATCGATCCAGAAGTTGACTCCTCTTCAACTTCCGATTCCTCGCTTACTCGTGAGGAAGATGAACTCTCTTCATCCTCTTTTTTATCTTCTTCTACTTGTGCCAAGTGGGGCTTCTCATTGAACTTGGCTAGTTTGTCTCATAGCTCCTTGACATCAAGATATTCACTTAGCCTAGACAAAACATCATTAGGTATCAAATCTTCTAAAAGTTTTGTTACCTTGGCTTCGGTTTTGAATTTTTGCCGTTGCTCTTGGGTCCATTTCTTCAACTTGAGGACTTGTCCCTTCCTATCCCGAGGAGGTTCAAAACCTTCTACGAGGATGAACCAATCCTCTATATCCATCATAAAGAATGTCTTCATTCTTGTTCTCCACGCCGAAAAGTCTTCTTGATCATATGGCGGTGGAGTGTTGATGTCCCATCCAAGCTTGTTTTGGAATTCCATCTTCCCTCTAGCCTTTTAGCTCCTGGCGGTTAATCCGTAGAAGAGCCTCGGGCTCTAATACCAATTGTAGGATATTTGAAGCTGCTAGAGGGGGGGTGAATAGCGTAGTGTTCGTTCGTAGATGGAATTCGATCGTGGTTGTCTCTACAATTTCGTTAGCGCACAGCGGAATAGTAATGAAAGCGATAACGAAATAAACAACAATGCAAACACAAATATTTAACGTGGTTCAGAACCGAAAGGTTCCTACTCCACGGATTGGGTTCGTACGAACCCTAGCGATATCAATCACACATCACTATGATAAACACTCCTTCTCGACACAAGTCGGAGGCGGAGAAACCCCTTACAAGTAATCTTACAACACTAAGAAACTAAAACAAGCAATTACAACAATTTATATGAAAGACAAGTAAAGAAAAACTTTACAACTCTTTTGATTGCTTGAATGCTTGGTTATTTGATTAGCACTTGGAGACCTGATTTGCAGCAACAAATCGCCCCTAAAGCTCTCAAAAACCGGATTAACTTTTTCTCCATCACGAGCTCCTTTTATAGTCAATCGATCTTACTTCGAGACCATCGATCGGTGATCACCGATTCTTCGTGAGACAACGGTGTAATCCACGCTGGAAAAATCCAACAGCTAGGACATCGATCGTGATCGCGAGCATCGAGCATCGATCGATGAGCCATCACCGACCGCTTCATCACACGGTCCGAGTGAGACTTCACATGTAAAATCCGAGCATCGATCGGCATTACCGATCGATCAGATCACGATCGCTTCCTTCAATCACCGATCATTTGCCCATCAATGGCGATTGATCGATAGAAATTCGCATCAAACCCTAGTTGACTACGCCAGTCGACTGCCACATGGCATCAGTCGACTGGAACACCTCAAGCATGAGGTTTTAGCCCAAGTATGGTGCCCCCATACTTGCTAGACCACCCTTAGCCTAGACCCAAACCTTCTATCCACCTCCATCAGCCTTACGCTTCTCAGATCCCTCCAAGTCATCCATGACTTGTTCATCCATCACGCTAGCCTTCAGGTGCTTCCATCAGCTATATCCGCCAAGGCACATTGGATTTACGCCGCCAAGACTCCCGCTTGGACTTTACGTCGCCAATACCAAACCCCTTGTACTTCTCATGCCAAGACCCATGCTTGGACTTTCCCTTGCCAACCCATGTTGGACTTTCCATGCCAAGTACCCATGACTTGGACTTTCCATAAACACATGGTCAACCCTAGTCAACCATCAAAGTCTCCCTCGAGTCCAGTTAACATAACCCGAGTTGATTGTATAAACAATCTTCCCAAATTATCACCAGACATTGATGTAAAACATCAATGTCAACTTACTTTGTCAAACATCAAAACATCTCTCGAGTCAAACTCGAGTCTGGTCAATCGTGACCTGGGCCGATTGCACCAACAATACCAACATATAATCCCTAGTCCTTCTCAGGTACTTCAATATATGCTTTACTGCAGTCCAATGTCCCTGTCCTAAATTACTCTGATATCTGCTAACCATGCCCATGGCAAAACAGATATCTAGTCTCGTACATAACATAGCATACATGAGGCTTCCTACCATCGAAGCATAAGGAACCACCTTCATCTCCTCTATCTCCTTTGATGTTCTAGGACACATCTCTTTAGATAAAGGTACTCCATGCCTAAAAGGTAGAAAACCTTTCTTGGAGTTCTGCATGCTAAAACGAGCCAAAATGGTGTCTATGTATGAAGCTTGAGATAAGAACAACATTTTTTTCCTGCGATCCCTTATAACCTTGATCCCAAGGATGTGTCCCACTTCTCCCAAGTCCTTCATATCAAACTGTTTGGATAACCATACCCTTACATCTGATAACAATTTGATATTGTTTCCAATTAACAAAATGTCATCTACGTATAGTATAAGAAATACCACTATATTTTTGTCACATTTCTTGTATACATAAGACTCATCCGGACTTTGAATAAATCCATAACACTAGATTACCTCATCAAAGCGGATGTTCCAAGATCTCGAAGCTTGCTTCAATCCATAAATGGACCGATTAAGCTTGCACACAAGATGCTCTTTGCCCTTTGCAATGAATCCCTCTGGTTGCTCCATATAGATGTTTTCCTCAAGACTTCCATTAAGAAAAGCTGTCTTGACATCCATTGCCACACCTCATAATCCATATGAGAAGCAATAGATAAGAGAATCCGGATAGACTTAAGCATGGCTACCGGCGAAAAGGTCTCCTCATAATCGATACCCTCTTTCTGAGTATACCCTTTCGCAACAAGCCTTGCTTTGAAGGTCTCAACCTTCCCATCTATTCCTCTCTTTCTTTTGTAGATCCACTTGCATCCAATGGTTTTTACACCATTGGGTGGTTCTACTAGCTCCCAGACCTGATTTGAATCCATAGATTCTATCTCAGAATTCATTGCACTTTTCCAAGATATCGCATCTTTATCTTGTATTACCTCATCATATGTCCAGGGATCAGGTTCATATTCGCCAGGGACCAAATCAGAAGATTCTCCCAAGAACATAAATCTATCAGGCTGTCTAACAACTCTACCACTACGACGAGGTATCACCTATGTATCCTCTGTGACATGCGCTGCAGTCACTTGTGGTATATCCTCTTGTACTGGTGGTACTAAAGCAGTGACTTCCCCTCTCAATTCCTCCAGAACAACCTTACTCATGGGCTTGTGGTTAATCACATAGTCTTCCTCTAAAAATCTGGCGTTCATGCTAATGATCACCCTCTGATCTCTAGGACTATAGAACAAACCACTTTTCGTTCCTCTAGGATAGCCTACGAACATGCACACTTCTGTACGAGGTTCCAACTTACTAGCATCTGCCTTCAGCACATGTGTTGGACTCCCCCAAATCCGAATATGTCTTAGACTAGGCTTTCACCCAGTCCATAATTCTGTGAGAGTAGAAGGCACTGATTTAGATGGTACCAAGTTTAGAATATACTCTGTCGTATCCAGAGCATACCCCCAGAACGAATCTGATAACTCAAAATAACTCATCATCGATTTAACCATCTCCATAAGAGTCCTATTCCTTCGCTCCACTACACCATTCTGCTGGGGTGTGCCAGGTGCAGACAATTGGGATTGAATCCCAGCCTATGATAAGTAATTCCTAAACTCTCTCAAGAGGTACTCACCCACGATCAGATCGTAGTGTCTTGATACTTTTACCACTACGGGAAAATATAGGATTACCGATGAATTTTTTCCGTCCAAATTTAAATTTGACCGGGCCTGTTGGCGGTCGGTGATATTGGTCGGTCAATCGCATCTGTTGGCGGAATTGGTGACCCCTATTGGTCATTGATCGTCGCCTGTTGGCCGTCGTTACTCACTGGACTTCCACTCGAAGTGGGTTTTTCCTTCCCAGATTGAACTCTAGACCTCCAGGCTAAGTACTAAAGTTTATGAATCCTGGTAACCAAGTGATCCTTGATCACTTGGTTACCAGGATTCATAAACTTTAGTACTTAGCCTGGAGGTCTAGAGTTCGAATCCTGAGAAAGGCAAAAACCCACTTCCAGGGGTGGGAAGTCCAGGTGAGTAACGACGGGCCAACAGGGGCGACGGTCGTTGACCAATAGGGGTCACCGAATTCCGCCAACAAGGGCGACTGTCGTTGACCAATAGGGGTCACCGAATTCCGCCAATAGGGGGCCCGATCGTTACAAAATTGGCCGGTAAATATTTAAAATTATCGACCAAAATAACATTTAGCTAGTAAATAATTACAATTGCCGACTAAAATTTATTTTGGCCAGTAATTTTAATTTTTTTATCGACCAAAGTTAAATTTGACTTGTAATGTTTAATATTATGCCCGCCAAATTAAATTTGGCCGCTAAGTTTTAATTTTTTACTGGCCAAAATTAAATTTAGCCAGTAATATTTAATTTTCTACTAGCCAAAATTAAATTTGGTTGGTAATTTTAATTTTTACCAACCAAAATTAAATTTGATTGGTAATGTTAATATTTCTTAGCGGCCAAAGTTAAATTTGGCTAGTAATTTTTAATTTATTACCGGCCAAAGTTAAATTTGGCTGGTAATTTTTAATTTCTTACCGGCCAGAGTTAAATTTGGCCAGTATTTTTTAATTTCTTACTGGCCAAAGTTAACTTTGACCGGTAATGTTTAATTAGTTACCGACCAAAATACGATTTGAATTTAAAAAATATCATCTAGAATATAGTTTGATGATATATTTTTATAAAATTTTAAATATTTGAATTTTTATTTTTTGAAATGTTATGACGAACTTTAATAAGATTATCGATAAAATTGATAGATAAATATTATCTTAAATACAAATTAATTTTAAGATAATTTTTAAATACTAATTATATTATGAAATTCGTTTACTTCTTTTATTATTCTTAATTATGTTAACATTAAGTTTCTTATTTTAATTTACCCCTTCCTTTCTTATTTACATTGACATCTATTTCCTTATTTTCATTTTTCCTTCGTTCCTCACACATACGTAACCTCACGTCGAAACCCTAACCTCATGCCGAAAACCCTTCATCTTCCTTGATTCAACTACATTCATACTTCGTTCATGCTCCATTTCGTTCAACACTAAATTGATAAAGAGACGTTTCATTCTTTCTCTCTTCGACATTGATTTGTGCAGCAATATTCTGCATCGAAGGTAATTGAAGCCTTTTTTCTTTCAGTGGTTTATACGATGTGTTTATTATTTCTCTTCTTTCTACCTAGATTAGTGTTGGATTGTTTTAGTGTTTAAGGCATTCTATTAAATGATTAGAGTTTGTCTTAGGGTCTTCACCAAGAGAGGAACAAATTAAAGAAGATCAACTGACCGTGGTGAATTCCATTCAAGCTCCATTTGAAAAGACATTACAAAGTTGAACTCTTCTTCTTCCTCACTTCACCAAAGAAAATAGTAAGCACCGGTGAGAGGTTGCCAAGTACAAGGTATGAACAAAATCATAGAACACTAATTTTTTTAACATATGGTTGATTTCAGAAAATATTTTTTGTTACTAGGCGATTCATTGATTTTACATGTGGTTCATCTTGCCCTTTATTTTCTCATAAATCTTCAATCTCTAATCCTCTTAACTTTTTTGGTATGTATCCTGCTATGTATGAATAAATTATTTCATTGACGTTGGATGAATCACGGATCTCCTAAAGTCTAATCGGTGCAGTTTATTTGTATCTTGAATCCTGTCTATTTTCGAACTTGGCATCTTCCTTTCTGTTCATTAACTTTAGTGTTGGGTTTCAGGCACCGCGGCGTGTGTGTGTTCGATCATGTTTCGTAAACATGAGCACAGCGGAAGCAATAAAAATAATAAATACTCCTATTTATTACAACACACACACAACACACGCATGCTTTTACAACAAGTGTAGACATAACCGTAAATTAAAATTGCGATAAAAGGAAATTTAAACTACGTTATACCTTCCGTATGACGTGTAGCGGGAACGGCATCAACCGGAACGATTCTCGTAAGAATCGTCTCTATCCGTATCCACGCCGAGCTCCTCGGGATGACTTCGCCAAGCCACGAGCTTCGTCTTCGTACGGGTTACTAGCCTCGTGTTGAAGACGATGTGATCGAGAGATGATCACGGTCCGAATCCAAATTCGGACCTAAAACAAGTCCTCAAGACTTGCTTCTCCGGAGAGGTATTCGTCAACCGATTGACGAATCCTTCGTCCTCCACCTCAGAGGATTACCGGAGATCAAATCCCGTATGTTATCCGCTGTCGGGCACTAACCGTCGTCAACGACGCTCCGGCGAGAAGGAAGAAGCTGTCCGAGAAAAAGGACAGCTTTGAGTGGAGGAAATAGCGCCGGCTAAAGAAGAGATGGAGCCTCACCTTTACACCGAACCCAAGGGAGATCAGGAGGGTCGGAGGTCCACCGCCGGCTTGGGCCTTGCGCAGGAGATGGCAGCCACACAATGAAGTTGGGCGGCGGCCCTTGTTGACGCCAACAACAAGGAGGATGGGTTAGTGCGGCCACTAATTGGATTAGGTTTAGGGTTAGGGTTTAATCCCTATTTTATAGAGAACTAATTCTCTTAATGGTTAATGGATCATATCCATAAAGCCCGTTAACCCGCTCCATTAAGATAAGTTAAAATAAACCAAACCATGATGGTTTATTTTAAGTTAAAACGAACCGAACCAACTTTTGGTTCATTCGCTTAAAATAAACCAAACCCTTTGGTTTATTCTTATCCATTGGATTAGAACCAAACCATTTTGGTCCATCTATTATGTCTTTCATATCCACGCTTCCATTGCGTGAAACAATTTCATGCTCGCTTTATGTTTGGTCCAACCAAACATAGTTTCTCTCGATACGAGAATCCCATTCTCAAGCTCGCTTTAAATCCTTTGGATTACACTCGTTGTCGCGTGTGACCAAATAGGTTCTCGGTTTATGTTGGCCGTCTATAATTAACCATTAATTATAGAGCGATCATAGTGGCACCTAGTAGTACATCATGATCCCCAATTAACCGAAAAGATCAACGTTGATCGAACTATTTGAAACCCTTGATGCTCGAATGAATCGTGCCCCATTCCCTTCACTCATCTTATACCCACTTGGTTGGGACATGGTCTATTGTGTCGGTCCCACTAAGTACGTCACACCTAGCCCAAGTATCATTTCCTCGTCCTACGGATTCTAGTTACTCCACATGTATCGAAGAGTACCTTACTCTAAACATGTATTGCTTTAGCCAAAGACTTTAGTAACAATCCGACGAGAGGCCATGGGTATACATCTCCTCGCAAGGAGTGGTGAATCCTTTATAGGCTATTCAAACACCTTCGATCACTTATACCCAATCATCCAGTCCACATCTCCTTAGAGATGTTTGCTTAAGATGTCAAAGCATAAGTCTCCATGATCAAGATGACTTGAATACCGCAAGTCAAAGGAACATCGCACTTAAGCCACAGTAAGAACTTCATTGACATATCTATATATGCAGAGAACCATATGAAGTCTTACGGTTGGTCATTCCAATGAACTAGTTACCATAACTAGCATCCACGATTAACTCCGGACATCACTATGTCTCCAGCCAGTGAGAATCAGCTGCTTGGATACACCAAGGAGTATACCTCGTGCTAGTCTCGACAGAATTGATGGTGTCCAAATCCATCAATTCATTGACTAGGGATAATTCTGATACATCACAATTACACATGTAGAGATACTCACTAGTTGTGATCCAATCACAAATTCTCTCATGCTGTGAATCGTATCGTGGACATTCAGTAAATGAGTTTAAGATCCAATCAAATACATAAAATATGTATACTCAAATAGTGAATCTTCATTTATCATATAAATGGTTCATACATAAGGCGATTGCCTTAGGACATCTCTCATATATTACTAACAGACTCCCACTTGGCCTAATGCCAATCGCTACGGTATCCAATACCATAGTCTCTAACATGACCCTCAAACTTGCTTTGAGGTAATGCTAAGTCAAGGGATCCGCTAAGTTCCTTTCGGTGGGAATTTTCTCGATTTGTATTTCGCTTCCTCGATGATCTCTCGATAAGATGATAGCGGGAAGCATGTTTGGATCATTGATGAGACCACATCAAGTTCATAGATGAACTACTTGATCCAAACCGCTTCCTTTGCTTCGAAGTATTCTCGCCTTAGTGGCGTGAATCCGCTATAGTGTCAAGCTTGGAACCTTTCCAACTTATTGCGCCTCCATTCTAGGTGAATACATACCCGGACTAAGACATGGAATCATCCTTATGCATGCGGATCGCATCCGTATACCCACGTATCACCATGTACCCTTCTCCATATATTAGGAACACATCCTTAGTTCTTCTCAAGTACTTAAGGATCGTCTTAACGCCCAATGATCCATTCTGGATCGGAGTATCTGCCGTGACACTCGAGCATACGATACATCGGGCCTCGTACATAACATAGCATACATGATAGATCCTATTGCGGATGCATAGGAATCTTACTCATGCAAATCCTCTCGCCTTACGTGCGGACACATAGACTTGAAAGTGTACCATGCCCACGGGCGTATAACCTTTCTTGATTCCGACATGCTAAACCTCTTTAGCACTCGGCCTATATATGTAGATCGCGAAGACCAAGCAACCGCTTCGATCTATCTCTATAGATCTTAATCCCAAGGATGTAGGTTGCTTCTCCTGTGTCTTTCATGGAGAATGTCTTGATAACCAAACCTTAATCGATCAGAAGATGGACACATCGCTTCCTATAAGTAATATGTCATCGACATACAATACTAGGAACACGATCGCTCCCACTAACCTTCTTGTACACACAAGGTTCATCCGATTTTGTGAGAAATCAAACTTTTGATCGCCTCATCAAAACGGATATTCCAGCTCGGATGCTTGCTTCAATCCATAAATGGATCGCCGCACTTGCATACCTTGGTTTTATCAACCGATGTGAAACCTCAGTCGTATCATATACACGCCCTCGAGCAAGTTTTCCATTAAGGAAAGCCGCTTACATCCATCCGCCATATCTCATAATCATAATGAGCCGCTATGGCCGTGGAGCATCCGAATGGATTTAAGATAGCTACAAAGTAATAGGTTTCGCCATAATCAACACCTTGTTTTTTGACGCATATCCTTTCGCCACCAATCTAGCCTTATAGGTAATCACATTACCATCCATGTCGGTTTTCTTCTTGAAAACCCACTTGCACCCTATAGGCTTTATGCCTTCAGTGGGTCAACCAAGTTCCAAACTTGGTTTTCACATACATGGAATCCATTTCCGACTTCATGGCACCAAGCCACTTATCCCTTTCTCAACTTGTCAAGACTTCTTCATAATCGTAGGCTCTCATCATCAATGAGTAACACGTCGCTCGATTCACTTACGAGAATCCATATCTCTCGTGAATATTGCGTGTTCTACCAGATCTACTAAGATGTGGTGTTACAATAGGTCCAAATTGATTGCTCATCACTATGAGTCATTTACCGTCAGGCTTCACCGTATCTCATCAATGTCTATTTGAGTCTCTCGAGCCTCCTCAAGCTCGACGACACTCCCACTGCTTTTCTTGCAAGAGAAACTCTTTCTCTAGAAACACAAAGATGCCTTGAAACAAACACCTTTGTTCCACAGATGATAGAATTGGTAACCCCTTGTTTCCTTAGGGTATCCAATAAATAGACATTTATCAGACTTAGCATCCAATTTGTCTGATACAGTCCGCTTCACATAAGCATGACAACCCCATATCTTCAAGTAAGATACATGAGGTTTCTTACCATTCCATATCTCATATGGAGTAGTTGAGACTACCTGTAGGCATTCTGCTTAACAAGTAAACAAATGTCTCAAGTGCATAACCCCAAAAGGACTTGGGAAGAGTCGCATGATTCATCATTGACCACCATGTCCAACAAGGTCCTTACGCCTCGATACACCATTATGTCAGGTGTATAGGGCGGAGTCCATTGAGACAATATGCCATTGTCTCTTAGATAATCAAGAAACTCTTGACTTAAGTATTCACCACCTCGATCCGATCGAAGTATTTTAATACTTTTGTCATGTTGTTTCTCTACTTCATTTCTGAATTCTTTGAACCTTTCAAAGGCTTCAGACTTGTGTTTCATCAAGAACACATACCCAAACCGTGAGTGATCATCGGTGAAGGTAATGAAGTAGCTATAGCCTCCTAATGCTTGAGTTGACATAGGTCCACATACATCGCATGTACTAGACCTAGTAACTCTCCCACTCGTTCACCTTTTCCAGTAAAAGGTAACTTAGTCATCTTGCCTTTTAAGCATGATTCGCATGTATCGTATGAATCCAATTCAAACGATTCCAGAATTCCACATCGTTGTAATTCGGACATGCGTTTCTTGCTTATATGGCCAAGACGACAATGCCACATATAGGAGTCTATTTGATTATCCTTTCGAGCACTGTTGTTGCTCGCTTCGATATTGCAAATGTCACTGGATACGTCCAACGTATAAACACCATTGCTTAAAGTTCCAGTCCCATAAAGAACCCCATTCAAAGTTATGTAACAACAATTGTTACTAAACGTCAAATGGAAACCATTTCTATTTAGACAAGAAATAGAAATGATGTTCTTTATCAACGAAGGAACATAAAAGCAATTGTCCAGTTCTAAGACAAGTCCACTAGGGAGTTTCAATAAATAAGTTCCGATGGCGAGTGCAAAGAACCTTTGCTTCCATTCCCAACACGTAAATTTGACTCTCCTCGAAGTCTTCTTCTATTCCTTAGCCCATGTATGTCATTACATATATGTGAGCCACACCCAGTATCAAATACCCAAGTGTCTGAGGAAATAGAATGACAATCAATAAAGAAGATTTCTGAAGAAGATGGGGCATCCGATGCCTTATCCTTCTTCATGGACTCAAGATAAATCTTGAACTTTCTTCGCCAATGGATCTCCTTGCCATAATGATGGCAAGTTTCCTTTTGTGCTAGTTCTACCTTCTTAGCCCTTCTCTTCTTTCCCTTCTCATTGTTCCTTTGACTTCCTCTTAGAACCTTTCTTCGAGGA
Source organism: Wurfbainia villosa (assembly GCA_025175895.1). Classification (NCBI taxonomy): domain Eukaryota; kingdom Viridiplantae; phylum Streptophyta; class Magnoliopsida; order Zingiberales; family Zingiberaceae; genus Wurfbainia; species Wurfbainia villosa. The sequence goes on along the minus strand of CM046000.1, from coordinate 24,251,484 downwards.
ATCAACTAACAAGACCGCCCCCCTGCTCATGCTTCTCGTAAGACTCCACTCTTCAAAGATATTGAGCAAGACAGATGAACCTCCTAGCATCTCAGAGGTGAAGAGGAGCTTTGAGACTTCGAACCTTCAATCTCACTTGCTCATCAACCAACTCACGAGATGAAGGACTACGATATGAGCATCCATATGCCGCTGTAGCTTGGGTTCCATCGCGGCTAGCATGATGCAACTCATTTGTTCAGAATCACTCACATGTTTCTGATAGGCCAACAATTGGTCCAGAGTTGCATTGTCACTAGGATGGGCGGGAAGAGGCGCTTCGAGGACATACACAAGCTTTTCCACCTTGAGAACAATTCTCAAGTTTCTAAGCCACCCAAGAAGTTCGCCCACTAATTTATTTGAATCCAAAATGGAACGCAAATTCAAACACATCATGATCAATTTATTAGCCTAGAAATACAAAGCGAGCATATATGAAAGCGATTAAAAATGCATCAATATACATTTATAAATCCCATTCATTTTTCGAATTTCAAAAACCCCAAAATCACTTCGGGAGATCGTAGGTCCATCTCCGAATGGGCTGATATCCATCATAGTTATGACCAACCTTGGAGAGAGTCCAACAAGCCATTCATAACTACGACGGTAGGTATCAACTATACCGATTGCATATCACGTATATGCAACTATCACAAGGTGCTATCAACTAATTGAATGTTCACACATACATCGGGTTGTTAACACATTAACAAGTATGCATCATATGCATAGCACCCAACTTCACCTCCCTTGACATCGACCTTGGAGAGAGTCCAACAAGCCGATGCTCCAGGTTAAAGCCAACCCATTAATCGAGAAATAGTTTTAATATGGTTAGGCGCATTCAACCAATTAGCCCGGCTTGGAGAGAGTCCAACAACCAAAGCTAACGATTGACCTCTGACTCTTACCATATTAGTATTAAACTATTCCATGGTTTGAACATGTTCGGGTTCGAGCCGGGCTTGGAGAGAGTCCAACAACCCAAACAAGAAACGGAACTCTGGTTCAAACCATATTAATGGAAGGTGTAGGCTTTAATATTGTATAAAGGTTTTTATGTCTCATCCTCTTTGCATGCAAATAACTATTATCTACATGGCATGGCATACATGGCATACATCTACATGTCACGACACGCATGGCATTATGTTATGCATCTAATGCAATTACATGTCATACAATTATGTCATGTATAATATTTCCTTATATGTCATAACTATTTATGGAAATAAAATATGTTTAAGATTTGATTCTCCAAATCAAATCATAATTAAATTAGGAAACAAATTTCCAAATCTAATCACATATTTTATTCATGGAATTATTTGATTAAGGAAAATCTATTTAGTAAACCAATTTCCTAAATCTTCAAAACTACTTATGGAAATAAAATATTTTAAAGATTTGATTTCCCAAATCAAATCAAGATTAAATTAGGAAACAAATTTCCAGAATCTAATCAAATATTTTATTTATGGAAAATATCAATTTCCATAAATACTTCAACTTTCAAAAGTGGAAGATTTCCATAAATACTTCTAGACTTTCCAAAATTGAAAAATTTCCATAAATACTTCTAAATTTCCAAAATTTAGAAAATTTCCAGAAATACATTATGACTATCGCATAAAACCAATTTTACGATTATGTGAAACACAACACAGGCTCACGATACCCTTTGTTGGGTTTTGAGGCACCATGGCGTGTGTGTGTTCGATCATGTTTCGTAAACATGAGCACAGCGGAAGCAATAAAAATAATAAATACTCCTATTTATTACAACACACACAACACACGCATGCTATTACAACAAGTGTAGACATAACCGTAAATTAAAATTGCGATAAAAGAAAATTAAACTACGTTATACCTTCCGTATGACGTGTAGCGGGAACGGCATCAACCGGAACGATCCTCGTAAGAATCGTCTCTATCCGTATCCACGCCGAGCTCCTCGGGATGACGTCGCCAAGCCACGAGCTTCGTCTTCGTACGGGTTACTAGCCTCGTGTTGAAGACGACGTGATCGAGAGATGATCACGGTCCGAATCCAAATTCGGACCTAAAACAAGTCCTCAAGACTTGCTTCTCCGGAGAGGTATTCGTCAACCGATTGGCCAGAATCGCCGTCCTCCACCTCAGAGGATTACCGGAGATCAAATCCCCGGTATGTTAGCCGCTGTCGGAGCACTAACCGTCGTCCAAACGACGCTCCGACGAGAGGAGAAGAAGCTGTCCAGAAAAACTGGACAGCTTTGGTGGAGAAATAGGCGCCCGGCTAAAGAAGAGATGGAGCCTCACCTTTACACCAGACCCCAAGGGAGATCACCGGAGGGTCGCCGAGAGTCACCACGCTTGGGCTTGGGCCGGAGATGGCAGCCACACAATGAAGTTGGGCGGCAGCCCTTGTTGTTGGCGCCAACAACAAGGAGGATGGGTTAGCGCCACTAATTGGATTAGGTTTAGGGTTAGGGTTTAATCCCTATTTTATAGAGAACGAAGTCTCTTAATGGTTAATGGATCATATCCATAAAGCCCGTTAACCCGCTCCATTAAGATAAGTTAAAATAAACCAAACCATGATGGTTTATTTTAAGATAAAACGAACCGAACCAACTTTTGGTTCATTCGTTTAAAATAAACCAAACCCTTTGGTTTATTCTTATCCATTGGATTAGAACCAAACCATTTTGGTCCATCCATTATGTCTTCATAAGACCACTGCCCATCACGCTTCCATTGCGGTGAAACAATTTCATGCTCGCTTTATGTTTGGTCGACCAAACATAGTTTCTCTCGATGCGAGAATCCCATTCTCAAGCTCGTTTTAAATCCTTTGGATTACACTCGTTGTCGTGTGACCAAATAGGTTCTCGGTTTATGTTGGCCGTCTATAATTAACCATTAATTATAGAGCGATCATGAGTGGCACCTAGTAGTACATCATGATCCCCAATTAGCAGAAAAGATCAGCGGTTGATCGAACTATTTACTGAAACCCTTGATGCTCGAATGAATCGTGCCCCATTCCCTTCACTCATCTTATACCCACTTGGTTCAGGACATGGTCTATAGTGTCAGTCCCCACTAGGCTGACTACGTCACACCTAGCCCAAGTATCATTTCCTCGTCCTACGGATTCTAGTTACTCCACATGTATCGAAGAGTACCTTACTCTATACATGTATTGCTTTGGCAAAGACTTTAGTAACAATCCGCGAGAGGCCATGGGTATACATCTCCTGCAAGAGTGGTGAATCCTTTATAGGCTATTCAAACACCTTGATCACTTGACTTATACCCAATCATCCGGGTCCACATCTCCTTAGAGATGTTTGCTTAAGATGTCAAAGCATAAGTCTCCATGATCAAGATGACTTGAATACCGCAAGTCAAAGGAACATCGCACTTAAGCCACAGTAAGAACTTCATTGACATATCTATATATGCAGAGAACCATATGAAGTCTTACGGTTGGTCATTCCAATGAACTAGTTACCATAACTAGCATCCACGATTAACTCCGGACATCACTATGTCTCCAGCCAGTGAGAATCAGCTGCTTGGATACACCACGGAGTATACCTCGTGCTAGTCTCGACAGAATTGATGGTGTCCAAATCCATCAATTCATTGACTAGGGATAATTCCGATACATCACAATTACACATGTAGAGATACTCACTAGTTGTGATCCAATCACAAATTCTCTCATGCTGTGAATCGTATCGTGGACATTCAGTAAATGAGTTTAAGATCCAATCAAATACATAAAATATGTATACTCAAATAGTGAATCTTCATTTATCATATAAATGGTTCATACATAAGGCGATTGCCTTAGGACATCTCTCATATATTACTAACATTTAGACTACTCCTATTTGGGTTGTTCCGCTTGCCAAAGTTTTAGACTCTACTCCCTATAAGCTAGTTATCATTAAGTTAATATATGTACACACTAATACACTATTTAGCTCACAATTATTCCAGCTACCATTCATTTCTGATCAGATTGTACCACTTGGTATTTAGATACTGTACATAGTGAGAAATATGCAAATGTATATATTTTTTTGAACATGAATGCTTCCACTTATTTTATCATATGAATAATTTTTAAAGTTCTTCGTGATTTATCGTCTTTTATTAAATCGATAAGCCGGATCACGAAAACACTTGGCGTGAATGTTATCACATTTTGTCATAGATAATTCCCTTCTTTTGTTACCATGTAAAAAAAATATTGCTACAACATAGGAAACCAATTAATGCCAAGAGGTATTAGAGTTTCCATAACACGAAACTTCAAGTTGAGCCTAAGGAATAGGTAACAATTATCCAACGATGTTTGCTTGATTAATGTAATAATTTATTTGATTTATCTAAATTATTTGCATCACATAATCAGGTTTTGAAGAATGGATAAAAGTTGGATAATGGAGCAAAATAGAATTAGTCAGAGATATAAGAATGGAGTTAAAGAATTTTTAAATTTTGCAGCTTATCACATGAAATATGGATCGTCTGTTATTAGATGTCCTTGTATTTTATGTCAAAATTTAAAGTTTGGAGATCTTGAAATGGTTAAGACTCATATTCATCTGCATGGATTTGATCAAACTTATTTGATATGGAATAATCATGGTGAAGAATTTATAGATGTATCTGAGAATGCAGATGTAATAATTGATGCTCAAAATGATAATGACATGAATGAAGTGGAATGTGAGGATCCAGAATTTGTTGATATGTTGAACAACTTACTTGACTTAGAACATGTTATGCAAGAGAGGAGACAAATTGATGTGGATAATGGTAACAATAATGCAACATCCAAGTTCTTTAAATCCTTATTTGAAGAAGCCAATCAAGATCTATATCAGGGAGCAAATAAGGTGAAGACATTTAGCTTCTTGGTAAACTTAATGCAAGTTAAAGTACTCAACTGTTGGTCTAATCGTTCCTTTGATATGCTATTAAAGTTTCTTCAAAGTTGTCTTCCTCAACCCAATTATCTCCCTGAGTCTTACTATGCTACAAAGAAGATACTTCAAAATGTTGGAATGGGATATGAAGTAATACATGCATGTGAAAATGGTTGTAAATTATTTAGAAAAGAGTGTGCAAATCTTGAAGAATGTCCAATATGCGGGAAGTCACGCTACATTCTAAATCATAAAAAAAATCAAAAATACCCACAACTGTTGTTAGACACTTCCCTTTGAAGCCACGCTTGCAAAGACTTTATTTGCATAAAGATACAACTATTGGAATGCGTTGGCATAAAGAAAAATGAGTAGAAACTGAGGGTATTTTGAGACATCCGGCTGATGCAATTGCATGGAAAGAATTTGATAAAATGTATCCAACTTTTGCTTCTGAACCAAGATATGTTCGATTTGGTTTAGCTAGTGATGGGTTTAACCCATTTGGGATGATGTCCAATTCATACAGCATGTGGCCTGTGATACTTGTCCCATATAATATGGCTCCTTGGCACTTGATGAAACAAGCTTATACATTGATGGCACTCCTTATTCCTGGTCCAAGATCACCTGGGAAAAATATTGATGTCTTTCTAGAACCATTAATTGAAGAGCTAAAAGAGTTATGGCATGATGGAATTATGACACTAGATTCATCAACTGGAGAATGTTTTAATCTTCGTGCTATTGTTTTATGGATCATTCATGATTTTCCTGCATATGGAATGATTTCTGGTTGGAGTACCAAAGGATACAAAGCATGCCCTATTTGTAATGTGGATACAGATGCAGAGCCATGTATCAACAAGTTATGTTATATGGGTCATCGTAGAAGCTTACCATTAAATCATGCATGGCATAGAAGTAAGAAATTTAATGGTAGGATTGAAAATAGACCTCCTCCACAAGCATTTACATCTGATGATATTTTAATTCAATTGCAAACAGAGGGTGGAAAAAGAAAACATGGTAATAGAGGAGGTGATGGACATAATTGGATGAGGAAGTCCATTTTCTATGAACTTGAGTATTGGTCTCATTTAAAATTTAGACATAATCTAGATGTTATGCATATTGAAAAGAATGTGTGTGATGCTATAGTTGGGGCATTATTAGATACAAATGGAAAGAGTAAAGATACACCAAAGGCACGTATGGATTTGGAAAAAAAGGGTTTAAGACCTGAATTGCATTTACAAATATTGGGGAACAAAACTTTTAAGCCAATAGCCAAATACAATTTGAAACCTGATGATCGTAAGGATTTTTGCAAGTGGCTAAAATCTGTGAGATTTCCAGATGGTTATGCAGCAAATATTTCTCGTCGAGTGATTGAAAATGAAGGGAGGCTGCAAGGACTTAAAACTCATGATTGCCATATTCTTTTTCAAAATTTACTTCCTATTGGTATTCGAAAATACTTGCAGAAAGATGTGTGTGAGGCTATTATAGAGCTTTGCAATTTTTTCCATGAGATAACAAAGAAAACATTGATTATTGAGAAGCTGAAGAAGTTACAAAGAGATATTGTTGTAATATTATGTAAGCTTGAATTAATTTTTCCACCTGCTTTTTTTGATATCATGATTCACTTATCAATTCACTTGCCCGAAGAGGCAATGTTAGCTGGGCCAGTTTCTTCTCGATGGATGTATCCTTTTGAGCGTTATTTGGGTACCTTGAAAAAATATGTCAGAAATAAAGCAAAACCTGAGGGGTCAATTGCAGAGACTTATGTGATAGATGAGGCATTAACATTTATGTCACTTTTCAAGCTTGATGGAGAGACTCGATTCAATAGACCTAAAAGAAATATTGATGGTGAGCGACCAAGTTGCAAGCTAGATGTTTTTTCTCAAAATGTAAATCTCATTGGTCGTAAAAAATACATGAAGTTTGACCAAACAACAAGGGAGAAAGTTCATTAGTATATATTGAACAACTGTAGTGCGGTTCAACCATACATCAAGTAAGTTTTCAAGTTATTCTATAATTAAATTATTTTTAACTATTTTTTTTTAAATTATACTATAATAACTCACATATTTTTTTATGCAATGTAGGGAGCATTTGGAGTCAATTATAAATCTTGATGATATGGTCAGAGGTCAATTTTATCAAGAAAAAGAATTTCCATCATGGTTTAGAACCAAAATGGATGGTTTGAGGAAGGAAGAAAGATCTGAGTTGATAAATGAATTATATTCATTGTCATGTATGCCTGATTTTCGTGTATGCACTACAGATGCAGCTATAGTTGAAGGTATTCGATATCATTCTGAGGAACGAGATAGAGGTAGAACAACACAAAATTATGAGGTTGCAGTGCCATCATCTCATAATGGAGAAAAAATGGATTTTTTTGGAGTGTTGTTGGAAGTTATCGAGTTAAGTTATATATTTGGATATAATGTGTATTTATTCAACTGCAAGTGGTATGAATGTACCCCAAAAAAGAAGTATTTAAAGATGGATTTTGGTCTCACATGCATTAATACCTCGAAGACATGGTATAGAGAGGATCCTTTTATTCTTGCAAACCAAGCCAAACAAGTATTCTATATTGATGATCATAAATTTGGAGACAATTGGAAAATTGTTCAAACATTTCAACATAGGCATATTTGGGATTATCCAGAAGTACTTGATAATGATGATGTTGAGCTTCAATTACAAATAGAAAATAGTACAATCAATGTGCATGATGTTATTGTGGACTCAACTACTCAACAAGCTGATAGAATTGAATTGAATTCTGTAGAGATTCCAATAACAGAATTACAAGGCAATGAGAACGAGACTAGACATTCATATAATGTTGATGATGATGATCCATTTGGAGTAAACTTAAATCATTTTGCAGAAAATTGTTTTGACACTGAAATAATATCTGATTATGATACTGACTAAAGAATGACAGGTATTTATTTTCATGATATTATTAGATTTTCAATAAATTGGTTATTTGTTTATATTGTGGTGTAGTATATGAATATGGTGTAGTTTACAAACTATAAGCATAATTTTTTTATTATTTGAATATGCATTCCTTTTAGATCATTGAACATCTTTATGTGTATTTGCCATTTTTTTATTTTTTATTTTAAAATTATTGACCTACTGAGTTTTTTTCTTAATGTAGATGCCACCTAAACCACTTCCCATACAAACTAGTTTAACTATATTAACTGAGCAAACTCCTATTCTTATTGATGATGGAAATTCACAAACACCTAGTGCAGCTACCACATTAGTTGTTCCTTCATCTATCGACCATCTTGATTCACCAACTATGATATCAACATCTTCACGACGAGGTATTTTTACATTTGAATTAAATTTGAAGAAAATGTATATTATTTGTACATTAATTTAACTTGTCCAAAAAGTAAATTTTTCATTTTTCTTTTTTTGCAGGTCGTCGTCCACGTTCACCATCTCAGCCATCTAAGGGGCTTTCACATGCTTATCGTATGGCAAATGAAACAAAGGGGGGAAGAAAAATTATTGTGACATTGAAATCAATGTGCCCCCACAGCTAATATGTTTACTACTGAGTTGGGAGCATTGGTGCGCAGTTTCTTACCATTTACATACAAAAGCTTTAAAAAAGTCCCAGAGTCAGATAAAATTCAACTAATTGAGCGCATTCAAGTAATGTTTTGAAATTATATTATTTGCATCAATTGTGTTTTTAATAACTTATAGAACTAATTGTTTTTTTTTAATCAGTCTATTTTTGAGTTTCAAGATTGTGATGATATAGAGGGTTGTCTTTTGAAATTGATGAGGAAATCATATTCTACTCAAGTAAGTGAATGGCATCAGAAGTATCAAAAATTTCCAGTTAGTTGGACTTTAGATCAGAAAAAAGAAAAGAAGCCAGATAACTTACCATCACAAGAAGCATGGGAGTATTTATGTAATTATTGGGAGTCTGAAGAGTTTAAGGTTGTTTTATTTTTATTATAATTTTCTCAGTTTGCAATGTTAATGTTATTATATGATAGCTACTAATTATTGGTTGTATTTTTTTGAAGATAATCTCTACAAAAAATAAATCAAATCGAGCAAAGCTTTTGTTTAATCATCATGGTGGCTCTCGACCTGTGGTTCAACATATAGAGGATGTACGTTAAATTAAAATTAATTTTATAGTTGCATGTATGATTATATATGAATAGGTCTTTCTATTATTTTTACTAATGACATGATGTTTATTCTTTTTTTTTTAATTGCAAGGGATATGATGCAATTGAGGCATGGCGTCGATATTATTATACAGAAAAAGATGGGTGGACTAGTGAACTTGCACAAAAGCAATATGTAAGTCATAATTTAAGTATTTTTTTTTCATTTTTGTACATTATTTTTGGCACAATATATTGTTGATATTGATGCACATTTGTTTAATAGGAGGAAATGTTCACTCTCTATAATGACAAAAAAGCTTCACTTTTGGCAAGAACAACAGAGGATGATACTTCTTTGCCCACCTCCGATGATTTCAAGAATCTAGCATTTGAATGCCACCAAGATGTACTTGGCCGTAAATCTGGTTATATTCGTGGATTAGGATTGGGACCCAAACCACCATCAAAAGTAGACACGACTTCGACATCTACTTCCTCTACATCAGCTAGTGTACAAGTAAAAATGGATGTTATGCAAGAGACAATTGTTGCACAAGAGGCAGAGATATCTCAATTGAAACAGGAAATGAAAATGATGCAAGAAACACAAGCCCAACGAGAAGTCAAAACACAAGAAATGTTGCAACAACTCCTCATGCGATACCAACCTGGTGAATTACAACGACAACCTGAGTTGACTCCCATGCAAGAAAGAGAATATGGTCCAAATATTACTTGATACTCTACTTAGATCTTTCAGCACCTCCTTATTAACTATTTGACATTTACTTTTATATGACATGATGTCTTTTTTGTCATTTTGGATAATTGATTAGTAGGTTTAAAATTCACTTTTTTATTAGTTCTTAAACAGGTGTTTTGAAATTTATTGATTATTGTTTTTTTAGAAATGTTTGATAAATTGTAAAAAAAAATTAGCAACCAAACATAGTTTGGCTGGCAATTTTTTTTAAAAAATACCAGCCAAATATATTTTGGTTGGTAATGTTAATAAAATATTTTGACTAATATATATTTGGCTGGTATTTAAAAAAATATAACAACCATTTCTTAAAAAAAATTACCGGCCAAATATATAATTGGTCATTATTTTTTAGAAAAAATTACCGACTATTTATTTGGACAGTAATTTTTAAAAAATATACCAGCCACTATTTTGGCTGGTAAATAATATTTACCGACCAAGTCCTGGTGAAATTTTTTTGGCCGACAATCCATATTACCGGCCAAAAGATTAAGATTACCGACCATATTTTTTCCCCAGTAATTCCTTCTTTTCTTGTTGTGTACCTTGATGTTTCTCTACATCAGCCTTCAATTCTTTGAACCTGTCAAAGCATTCAGACTTGCGGCACATCAAGTAAATGTATCCATATCTTGAATAATCAACTATAAAAGAGGCGAAATATTCAAAACCACCTCTAACCTGGATAGACATAGGACCATACAAATCAGAATTAACCAATTCCAACACCTCTTTGGCTCTATACCCCTTGGCCTTAAAAGGCCTCTTGGTCATTTTACCTTCCAAGCAAGATTCGCAAGTTGGAAATCTTCCACCACTAATGAACCCAAAGGTCCATCAGCTATCAACCTTTAAATTCTACTCAGGTTAATATGACCTAACCTTAGATGCCAAAGATACGTTTGGTTCATTTTCGAAGGTTCTTTTCTCTTATTAGATTTTGAAGATGAGTTATTTACTTATATTTGCATCGTGAGAGCTTTTGATTCAAGTGTATATAAATTGCCTACCAACGCACCATAATAGATAATCTCCTTATTCCTTTTTATAACAACTCTATCATTAAAAGAAATAGAATATCCATCCAAAAACAATTTAGAAACTGAAATTAAATTCTTTCTAAATAAAGGTACATAAAGGCAATTTCTCATAACCAAAGTTTTATTCCTATCAAAAGATAAATAAACATCTCCCACTGTAATAGCCGTCACCTTAGTAGCATCGCCCAAGTAAACGGTAATCTCCCCCTCAGCTAGTCGTCTGGTTTCCTGGAACCCCTGCAAAGTATTGCAGACATGATCAGTGGCTCCCATATCTACACACCAGGTGCTGGTAGATAACACCGCTAAACATGTTTCAATGACCAGACCAAAAGATATACCTTTGTTCTGCTTCCGGTTGGGGTAGTCCTTCTTCCAATGTCTAGTCTACTTGCAAGTGAAGCACTTGCCTTTCGGCTTCTTCACTCTTCCCTGAGATCCTCCCACCACCTTTGCTCCACTTTGATTCTTCTTCTTCTTGACTTTCAGTTTAGAAGTCAAAATCGTCTGAGCAACCATGGCCTGAGCCTGAGTACTCTAATGAAAAAGCCCCTCTGCCACCTGGAGTTCTGTCAAAAGCTCCGCCAACGAATACAACCTCTTATTCATGTTGTAATTCATGCGAAACTGCTCAAAACTCCTAGGTAGAGATTGGAGAATGATATCGACTTGGGTTTCCCCATCGATCTCAGCTCCAAGGACTTCCAGCTCATTCAAATGAGCCATCATCTTGAGAACATGATCCCTCACAGGTGTTCCCTCGACCATGGTGGTCGTAATCAAGTTCCTCATGGCTTCCTACCTCGCAGTCCAATTCTGGTGTCCGAAAAGTTCCTTGAGATTGAGCATCATGTCATAAGCAGTAGGCATGCCTTGATGCTGATGCTGCAATACATTTGACATAGAAGTCAAAATGTAACACCGCGCCATCTCATCAGCCTTAATCCATATTTTATAACTCTCTTTCTCCTTTTCCCCAGAATCATCCACAGACTTAGGAGGACACTCTTCGAAGAGTACATACTTGTACTTCTCAGCAGTCAGGATAATATCTAGATTTCTTTTCCAATTAACATAATTGGGTCCAGTAAATTTATTTTCCTTTAGTATCACAGCAAGTGGGTCGAAAGTCATTTTTGTAAAACCTAAGAATCACATAGATCAGAACATTAGATTTCAAAAATTTATTTATTCCTCAAACAATAAAATTTTAAAATCAACCAACACCTCAAAACACCGAGAATATCGTATGCCACGATAGTGTGGACGTATATGAATTCTACATTTGTAAGAGGAGATTTTACCCATTAATTTTATTATCCTATCAACCATACTTTTTGACAAATAAAATTAATAGTTGGTTCCTCTTCGGCCCTACAACTAAAGGTAGTGACTCCAATGGGGAGGATACTCCTATTTGCATCTAAGTGTTCACCATTACCCGATACTAAGGCAATTATTTCGGATTATGTGCCTTCCGATGGGCAAGTACACACGCTCCTAAATAATTTCCTATAACCATATTTGGCATTGTGATCCACAAAACAAACTCATCCGATGGGGAGGAAGGCACTCAGAGCCGACACGCAAGTTTGTTTACATCACATGTCAAATTGTAATGGAGGCCATGGAAATTTAAAAAAAATATTCCTCTCCCACTTAGTAATTTAAAATGAGGAATTTTCCTAGCACACAACATGCATATCAAACAAGAAGCAATAAATATGAAAAAAATATTTTTCAACTATTATGGCTTTTGTTTTCCAATATGCTTCCCGTCGTGTCGCCATCTCGTCCGCTCCTCCATATACCATGTACAAGCCATCCGGAGATCCGAGCCGAGAATAATTATTTTAATTTAAATCCATCGATCCTATCCTCCACAAAGGAGTGTACATAAAATCTAGATCGAAAGTAAACTAAAATAAAAGAGTGGCTAAATAATGTCGTACTTAATTATAAAAATTAAATACTAGCCTCGTCAACCCTGAGGATTCAAATAATATTACAATTACACACATCAAATCACATACACACATATATGACCATAATAGTTGGATCTTATGCCTACAACCAAAAAGTTAGCCTGCGCACATCCTACTATCATCCGGCACATACAATATATGATAAGTGCATAAAAGTAACCGAATCCTAAACACACAAAATTGGAAACCGTAGCTCTGATACCACTTGAAGGTCAAAACTTCGCTTCCCTTTTCAACTTGGTCGCATGTGCATGGCGATCCTATCTACGTCCCCAGATTAAAAAAAAAAATAATCCTTGATGAAGACGGATTACCCAAGCAACCGATCCATCATCGTGCTATTCGATTCGAGTGGTCTCTTGAACAAACTTGTTGTTCAAGCAACCTAACTCTTTTCCTCGATTAGCCGTGGAATAGATGATGTACGGATCGCCGGTTTTTGTGTTTATCTTCGGGGTCCAAGTAAATTAGCCACATACAATTACATACAAATTGCATAGAACAAGAAAGAAACTTAAACAAGAATTATACCTCTTGTTTACCTCTAAGTCTTCTATTGTATGACCTATCCTCCTCTTAAACGTTGTGTGGGCAACGATCCTCCAAGAGTTGAAACTTCCTAGATCTTGTTCTTCCCTTCCTTGTTTGCTCCGAACAAAGGGAAGAATACTCAACACTTCTTCTCTTATCTAGCGTCGACCACCAAGCCACCAAACATGTTGTTGCCGCCGGCCAAGGAGAGGATGAAGGAATTGGTGCTGGCCCTCTCCAATGGAAAGGAACCACCGGCTCTAAGAAAAGGAAGAGGAGGAGGAAGCACCGACCAAATCTTGAGGGAAGAAGTTGTCGGCCAAGTTAGGAAGAAGGAGAACAAAACCTAAGCTTCCAACTTTGTTGCCGCCGGCCCTAGGAGGAGCAAACCCTAGCAACTAATGCTTGCTGCCCCAAACCCTAGCACAACTCCAAAACACTAGAATCCTTACCGTCCAACTCCAAAAACCCTAGCACTTGGATATCTCGCCCAAGCCTCTTCCAACCTCTATTTATAGATCTAGGCCAAACCCCCATTTAATTGTGTCCATTGGATCTAGGTTTCATGAGGATTTTAATAGGCTACAATAGGGACCATGAAGAGGAGTTGGATCTTGGCCACCCAATGGATCCGACCCACATAAAATTCGATCCATTAATGATAATCCATTCCACTAGAGGATTATCATTGATCTACCTCACCAACCCCCATAAATAAATATGGACTCCATATATTAATTGTACAAATGTCTCCCCATGTTTAAGATATCGAATGTCCGTCAATTAATTAATTTACTGACAATTAATTAATCAACATCTAACTCCATAAGTAGTACCACTCAACCTTATCATCATGCCGGACGAAGTCCATCTACAGGGTTTACATGATGATCCTTATGAGCTCCTCAAGGGAGCATCATCATCCTAATACATAGGACACGGTTTCCTCCTATAATCAACGACACACCATATAAATAATATCATTTCCCAACTTACCGAGCCTATCGATTTAATCTATAAATCTTTCCCATTGATAAATCAAAGAAATAAATACTAAGTACATGTGCCCGTTATTATATCGGGATTAAGAGTATGTACACCAAATCTGGTGTCCGATTCAATTATGTAGTCAGCAATAAATTGAATCACCTCTAAGTTGGTCTAGCTCAATACACACAAAGTGTACTAGTGTAATTCTATGGTCAAGATAAACCAATACCAAATTATACTACAACTATACCAATGGTTTGTCCAAAACCATTTCGGTTGTGAGCCTGTACTTATACTCTATAAGGAACTGATAACATGATCTTCCGTGTGACACCACACACCATGTTATCTACAATGTAATGTATCAGACAATATGCATAACCATAAATATGCAAACAATGATCATGTAATTCTTATTTCAAAAATAAAGATGTTCATATAAAGAATAGACTTTTCAGTATACATCCCAACACAACTCAATTAAACTTAAACAACAACTCAATTAAACTAAACAACAACTCAATTAAACTTTGCAACAACTCAATTAAACTTAAACAACAACTCAATTAAACTTAAACAACAACTCAATTAAACTTAACAACAACTCGATTAAACTTAACTAAACAACGAAACTTAACAAGTTAACTAAAAAACTAAACTTAACTAAACAACCTAACCTAACCTAACCAATTTAATCGATTCAACCCCAATCAACATATTCAACTCAATTCTAATCAACTCAACTCATTTTTAATTAATTCAATCAACTCAACTTTAATTCTAAGAGAATCAACATAATTAAGGGAGAGTTAATATATATTATAATTCTAGGGGGAGTTAAATATTTAAAATTTTATTTTTAAAATAAATTAAGTATAAATATAACAATGTTACTTTAAGGGGGAGATCAAGAGTCTAGGGGGAACCTAAAATATTTTGCTAAATTATGATATGTTTAATATGTTAGGATGTATACTGAAAAGTCTATCTTTTGTATGAACATCTTTATTTTGAAATAAGAATCACATGATCATTGTTTGTATATTTTTATGGTTATGCATATTGTCTAATACATTACATTGTAGATAACATGGTGTGTGGTGTCACACGGGAGATCATGTTATCGGCTCCTTGTAGAGTATAAGTATAGGCTCACAACCAAGATGGCTTTGGACAAACCATTGGTATGGTTGTAGTGTGATTTGGTATTGATTTGTCTTGACCATAAAATCACACTAGTACACTTTGTGTGTATTGAGCAGGATTGACTTAGAGGTGATTCGATTTATTGCTGACTACATAATCAAATCAGACCTCAAATATTATATTGTACATACTCTTAATCCCGATATAATAACGGGCACATATACTTAGTATTCATCTCTTTGATTTACCAATGGGCAAGATTTATAGATTAAATCGATAGGCTCGGTAAGTTAGGAAATGATATTATTTATATGGTGTGTCATTGATTATAGGAGGAAACCATGTCCTATATATTAGGATGATGATGTCCCCTTGAGGAGCTCATAAGGTTCATCATGTAAACCCTGCAGGTGGACTTGGTCCGGCATGATGAAAAGGTTGAGGGGTACTACTCATGGAGTTAGATGTTGATTAATTAATGGTCAATAAATTAATTAATCGACGGGCATTAGAGATCTTAAACACGGGGGGAAATGTACATATGATATATAGAGCTCATATTAACTTATGGGGGTTGGTGAGGTAGATCAATGATAAACCTTTAGTGGATTGGATTATCATTAATGGATCGGACTTTATGTGGGCTTGATCCATTGGGTAGCCAAGATCCAACTCCTCCTCATGGTCCCTATTGTAGCCAATTAATACCTCATGAAGCTTAGATCCAATGGATAGAAGCAAAACTCTAGATCCAAAGGTAGAGATTAAATCTCTAGATTCGACGGTTGAGATTAAATCTCTAGATCCGACGGTTGAGATTAAATCCCTAGAACCAATGGTGGAGATTAAAACAAGGCTTATCTCTAACTCTATAAAAGGAGGGCAAGGGGTGGGCGGCAACTTGAATCCAACTAGAGATAGGATTAGGTTTTTGGGCGGCAAGGCTTGGAGGCTAGGGTTTAGGGCTTGGCGGCACCAAATAAGGAAGGTCTTTCCTTTCTTCTTCTTCCCTCAAGGTGGCCGGCGACCTAGCTTCCCTTTCCAGCCCTTGGCCGACATCCAAAGCAGCCCCTCTCCCTCTCTTTGGTCGGTAAAACCTAGGCTTAGGGTTCTCCCTTGGATCTTTGGTCGGCATTCACCTATTCTCCTCTTCCTTCTTGGCCGACGGCAAGCTCCAACCTTGGAGTTTGGTGGTTGGATGAAAGAAGGAAAAGAGTCTTGTTTCTATTCTTCCTCTTGCTCGGAACGAGCAAGGAAGGAATATTGGTGATCTAGGAGCTTCAATTTTTGGTAGATCGCCGCCCACACGATTTTCGAAAGGAGAAAGGTCATAAAATAGAAGATTGAGAGGTATATCGATTCTCTATTTTCATTTGTTGCATGTTTATATTTGTTTTTCAATTATATGCATGATATATATTCTGTTTTGTGGCTAAATATACTTGGACCCCGAACATAAACACAAAAGTCGGCGATTCGTACATTGTCTATTCCACGGCTATTCGTGGAATAGAGGTTGGTCGCTCGAACAACAAGTTTGTTCAAGTGACTACTCTAAACGAATAGCATGACGATGACAAGGTTGCTTGGGCAATTCCTCTTGTCAAGGATAAATTTTTTTATCTGGGGACGTAGAAGGGATCGCCATGAACAAGCGACTAAGGGGGAGAGGGGGAGCGAAGTTTCCCCTCCCATCAATTGGTATTAGAGCTATGGTTTCCGGTTTTGTGTGTTTAGGATTCGGTTACTCTTATGCATTTTTCATATATTATATATGTTGGATAATAGTAGGATATGCATAGGTTAACTCTTTGGTTGCAGGCATAAGATCCGACTATTATGGTCATATGTGTGTATGTGATTGTATGTGTGTAATAGTATATTTTGTTGAATCCTCGGGGTTGACGAGGCTAGTATTTAATTTTTTGTAAATTAGATACGGCATTGTTTAGCCACTCTTTCTATTTTAGTTTACTTTCGATCTAGATTTCATGTACACTCCCTCGTGGAGTATAAGATCGATGGATGTAAATTAAAATAGTTTTTAGTCTCGGCTCGGATCTCCGGATGGCTCATACATGGTGTAGGAGGAGCGGACGAGATGGTGATGTGACGGGAGATATATTGAAGACAAAAGCCATAATAGTTGGAAAATAATTTATTTTTCATATTTATTGCTTATTGTTTGATATGCATGTCGTAGGCTAGAAAATTCCTCAATTTCAAATTACTAAGTGAGAGAGGGATATTTTTATAAATTCCCACGGCCTCCATTACGATTTGACAAGTGATGCAAACAAACTTGTGCGTCGGCTCTGAGTGCCTTCCTCCCCATCGGATGAGTTTGTTTGCGGATCACAAGGTCAAATATGGTTATAGGGAATTATTAAGGAGCGTGTGTACTTCTCCATCGGAAGGCACATAATCCGAGATAATTACCTTGGTACCGAGTAATGGTGAACACTTAGATACAAATATAAGTATCCTCCCCATCGGAGTCACTGCTTTTATTTGTAGGGCCAAAGAGGAACCAACTATTAATTTTACTTGTCAAAAAGTTAGGTTGACAAGATAGTAAAATTAATGGGTAAAACCTCCTCTTACAAATGTAGAATTCGTATACGTCCACACTATCGTGGCATACGATATTCTCGGTGTTTTGAGGTGTTGGTTGATTTTAAAATTTTATTGTTTGAGGAATCAATAATTTTTTGAAATCTAATGTTTTGATCTATGTGATTCTTAGGTTTTCTTTCAAAATGACTTTCAACCCGCTTGCTGTGATACTGAAAGAGAATAAACTTACTGGACCCAACTATGTTGATTGGAAGAGGAATCTTGACATTGTCTTGACTGCTGAGGAATACAAATATGTACTCCTCGAAGAGTGCCCTCCTAAGGCTGCGGATGATTCTGGGGAAAAGGAGAGAGAGAGTTATAAGAAGTGGATCAAGGACGATGAGATGGCGCGGTGTTACATTTTGGCATCTAAGTCAAATATACTGCAATATCAGCATCAAGCCATGCCCACTACTTATGACATAATGCTCAATCTCAAAGAGATTTTTGGACACCATAATCGGACTGTAAGGCAGGAAGCCATGAGGAACTTGATGACGACCACCATGATCGAGGGAACACCCGTGAGGGATCATGTTCTCAAGATGATGGCTCATTTGAATGAGTTGGAAGTCCTCGGAGCTGAGATCGATGGGGAAACCCAGGTCGATATCATTCTGCAGTCTCTACCTAGGAGTTTTGAGCAGTTTTGCCTGAACTACAACATGAACAAGAGGTTGTATTCGTTGGCGGAGCTTCTGACAAAACTCCAGGCGGCAGAGGGGCTATTTCGTCAGAGTGCTCAGGCACATGCCATGGTGACCCAAAAGGTTTCTACTTCTAAGCCGAAAAGCAAGAAGAAGAAGAAACAAACTGGGGCGAAGGCAGTGGGAGGAACTCAGGGAGGAGTGAAGAAGCCGAAAGGCAAGTGCTTCACTTGTAAGCAGACTGGACACTGGAAGAAGGACTGCCCCAACCACAAGCAGAACAAAGGTATATCTTTTGGTCTAGTTGTTGAAACATGTTTAGCGGTGTTATCTACCGGCACCTGGTGTGTAGATATGGGAGCCACTGATCATGTCTGTAATACTTTGCAGGGGTTCCAGGAAACCAGACGACTGGCTGAGGGGGAGATTACCATGTACTTGGGCGATGCCACGAAGGTGGTGGCTATTGCAGTGGGAGACGCTCATTTATCTTTTGAGAAAAATAAAGTTTTGGTTCTTAAGAATTGCCTTTATGTACCTTTATTTAGAAAGAATTTCATTTCGGTTTCTAAATTGTTTATGTATGGATATTCTATTTCTTTTAATGACAGAGTTGTTATAAAAAGGAATAGGAACATTATCTATTCGAGTGCATTGATAGGAAATCTATACACACTTGAACCAAAAGCTCCCACGATGCAAATTGAAGTTAATAACTCATCTTCTAATTCCAATAAGAAAAAAGAACCTTCGAAGATGAACCAAACATATCTTTGGCATCTTAGGCTTGGTCATATTAACCTAAGCAAAATTCAAAGGTTGATAGCTGATGGACCTCTGGGTTCATTAGTGGTGGAATATTTCCCAACCTGCAAATCTTCCTTGGAGGGTAAAATGACCAAGAGGCCTTTTAAGGACAAGGGGTATAGAGCCAAAGATATGTTAGAATTAGTTCATTCTGATTTGTGTGGTCCTATGACTATCTAAGCTAGAGGTGATTTTGAGTATTTCGTCTCTTTTATAGACGATTATTCGAGATATGGATACATTTACTTGATGCGCCGCAAGTCTGAATGCTTTGACAAGTTCAAAGAATTCAAGGCTGATGTGGAGAAACGTTAAGCTAAAAGTATCAAGACACTACGATCTGATCGTGGTGGCGAGTACCTCTTGGGAGAGTTTAGGAATTACTTATCAGAGGCTGGGATTCAATCCTAATTGTTTGCACCTAGCACACCCTAGCAGAACAGTGTAGCAGAGCGAAGGAATAGGACTCTTATAGTGATGGTTAGATCGATGATGAGTTATTCTGAGTTGCCAGATTCGTTCTTGGGATATGCCCTAGATACGACAGTGTACATTCTGAACTTGGTTCCATCTAAATCAGTGCCTTCTACTCCCACAGAATTGTGGACTGAACGAAAGCCTAGTCTAAGACATATTTGGATTTAAGGGAGTCCAGCACATGTGCTGAAGGCAGATGCTGGTAAGTTGGAACCTCGTACAGAAGTACGCACGTTCATTAGCTATCCTAAAGGAACGAAGGGTGGTTTATTTTATAGTCCTAGAGATCAGAGGGTGATCGTTAGCATGAACGCCAGATTTCTAGAGGAAGACTATGTGATGAGCCATAAGCCCAAGAGTAAAATTATTCTAGAGGAATTAAAAGGGAAAGTTACTTTTTCAGTACCACCAATACAAGAGGATATACCACAAGTCACTGCACCGCGTGTCACAGAGGATACACAGGTGATACCTCATCGTAGTGGGAGGGTTGTTAGACATCCTGATAAATTCATGTTCTTGGGAGAATCTTTTGATTTAGTCCCTGGCGAACATGAACCTGATCCTTGGACATATGACGAGGCAATCCAAGATAAAGATGCAGTATCTTGGCAAAGTGCAATGAATGCTGAGATTGAATTTATGGATTCAAATCAGGTCTGGGAGCTAGTAGAATCACCCGATGGTGTAAAAACCATTGGATGCAAGTGGATCTACAAAAGAAAGAGAGGAATAGACAGAAGGTTGAGACCTTTAAAGCGAGGCTTGTTGAGAAGGGGTATACTCAGAAAGAGAGTATCGATTATGAGGAAACCTTTTCGCCGGTAGCCATGCTTAAGTCTATCTAGATTCTCTTATGCATAGCAGCTCATATAGATTATAAGGTGTGGCAGATGGATGTCAAGACAGCTTTTCTTAATGGAAGTCTTGAGGAAAATATCTATATGAAGCAACCAGAGGGATTCATTGCTAAAGGCAAAGAGCATCTTGTATGTAAGCTTAATCGGTCCATTTATGGATTGAAGCAAGCTTCGAGGTCTTGGAACATCCGCTTTGATGAGGTAATCCAGTCTTATGGATTTATTCAAAGTCCGGATGAGTCTTGTGTATACAAGAGATGTGACAGAAACGTAGTGGTATTTCTTGTACTATACGTAGATGACATTTTGTTGATTGGCAACAATATCAAGGTGTTATCAGACGTAAGGGTATGGTTGTCCAAACAGTTTGATATGAAGGACTTGGGAGAGGTGGGACACATCCTTGGGATCAAGGTTATAAGGGATCGCAGGAAAAGGATGTTGTGCTTGTCCCAAGCTTCATACATAGACACGATTATGGATCGTTTTAGTATGCAGAACTCCAAGAAGGGTTTTCTACCTTTCAGGCATGGAGTTCCTTTATCTAAGAAGATGTGTCCTAGAACATCTGAGGAGATAGAGGAGATGAAGGTGATTCCTTATGCCTCGACAGTAGGAAGCCTCATGTATGTGATGCTATGCACGAGACCAGATATCTTCTTTTCCATAGGCATGGTCAGCAGATATCAGAGTAATCCAGGATAGGGACATTGGACTGTGGTAAAGCATATATTGAAGTACCTGCGAAGGACTAGGAATTATATGCTAGTTTACCAGGCAGACCAATTACTCCCTGTGGGTTACACGGATTCTGACTTCCAATCAGATAGGGATAACAGTAAGTCTACCATAGGTTTTGTGTTTACTTTGGTAGGTGAAGCCATTGTATGGAGGAGTGTCAAGCAGAAATGCGTGGCGGACTCTACCATGGAAGCTGAGTATGTGGCAACCTCTGAGCCAGCAAAAGAAGTTGTGTGGCTCAAGAACTTCCTATTGGACTTGGATGTGATTTCTGGTTTGCCCAGAACTATCACAATTTATTGTGATAATAGTGGTGCAGTTGCAAACTCGAAGGAACCACGAGCCCATAAGGCTAGTAAACACATAGAGAGCAAGTACCACCTGATACGAGAAATCATAAAGAGAGGAGAAGTTGTTGTGGCCAAGATTGTATCGGAGGATAACCTGGCAGATTCTTTCACTAAGGCCCTTCCGGCGAGAGCTTTTGATAGGCATGTGGAGGGAATGGGGATAAGATGTATGGCAGTTTGAGGACGGCATAGTCTTTTAGTATAAGTGGGAGATTGTTGGGATGTATACTAAAAAGTCTATCTTTTGTATGAACATCTTTATTTTAAAATAAGAATCACATGATCATTGTTTGCATATTTTTATGGTTATGCATATTGTCTAATACATTACATTGTAGATAACATGGTGTGTGGTGTCACACGGGAGATCATGTTATCGGCTCCTTGTAAAGTATAAGTATAGGCTCACAACCGAGATGGCTTTGGACAAACCATTGGTATGGTTGTAGTGTGATTTGGTATTGGTTTGTCTTGACCATAAAATCATACTAGTACACTTTGTGTGTATTGAGCAGGACCGACTTAGAGGTGATTCGATTTATTGCTGACTACATAATCTGTAACACCCCCCTAGTCTTTCCACTCTCTACCAAGGGAGATGTCACTACTTTACTGTCTCTATCTTTAATTCATGCAATATACCAATGCAATATGCTAACAACTAAAATAATCATAAGGACCTTTACATCACTTAAACAATAATCATTTCAAGATCTTCACCTAACATGAAAGTATTAAAACTAACTCAATATGACTCTAGCATTCTTTGGTTTCAACCATAATTAATCCAGTTGAACTTCAACAATATCAAAAGAAAACAAGAAACTAAAAATCTGATTTAGATATCTGCACTTAGGATCTTTTACTTCTGTTAAAGTCGCCACACACACCCAAAGACTTCATCCGCCATGCCACCTTCTCAAGCTTTTCTTTACCTTTATCTGATAAGGAAATGCAAACTATAAGCAACAACGCTTAGTAAGTACTTTCTATGCTCACAAAAACATGCCTTTGTATGAAATCATGCAACTAGTTCTCTTGCCCGAATACATTGATACACATGCAAACATAACTGGAAATCATAACTCTGATTACTTGTCTCTTGTATGAAATCATGCTCTTAAGTATTTTAAAACTTGTAAACAGTGTATCTGAACTGGAATGATTAACTTTGAAAACTTTTACTTATACTTATACTGATACTTCAAAATAATAATCATCCTGGATATGGGCCCGGCATAGTACCCGATCGCATTCCTAATAAGTAGGGGTGTGACCACCGAACCTACTAGGTAGCTGGCTGAGGGCCTCGGCATGTAGCGATGATGCAGTACATGCCTGTCAAAAGTAAAATACTTCCTTTATACTTATATTTTTATACATCTTGAAGGAAATGCTCTTAATCCCTAATTCACAAATGGGAGCACCATAAAGATCATTATGCTCTTGACCCCCAAAGCTGAAATGGGAGCATCGAAGATCGTTGTGCTCTTAATCCCCAATTGACGGGAGCATCTTTAAATTTTCTTTATAAAGGAAATATTTTTACATCTTACTCTACATCATGCATATAATTGTAAGCTACAACTCATCTACAACATGCATGATCATAAATCACATTCTTATCTTGGATCTCAACATGATGCTGAATTACCCATAATATAAGCGAAAAATTGCGTAATGCGAAAACATCATGCATAATCGGAAATAATATGCATATAAAGCTGCTCAACCATGTAATCTGGAAATAACAAGCCTGAGAAAAAATATATCAATGAAATACGATAACTACTTATAATGCATGTGAGAAATACTTACCTTCGATTGCTTTAACTTATATTTGTAAAACCTAAATAGATGAAACCATCTATACCGCCCTAGCAGCTGCCCTCTAAGGTCTCTTGAATCCCACCTTTCCTTGGATTAGGCGGAGAAGAGAACCCTAGGAGAAAATTCTCCTTGATCCGTGGTTTGTGGTGGAGGGACCAAGAGAGAGTAGAGGTGTCCTCTAGGGTATTAGGAGTTTAAATTTATAACCGTAAAGTCTTAACGTATTCTCTTATAAATTTCATAAAATTTCTCTCTTTAACAGAATTAATTCCTTCTTCAATTAAATTCGTGACTTCTCCCTAATCATATAAAATTTTTATTCCCTTATAAATTTCCTTAAATCTCTCTCTTTAACAGAATTAATTCCTTCTTCAATTAAATTCGTGATTTCTCCCTAATCATATAAAATTTTTATTCCCTTATAAATTTTCCTTAAATTTCTCTCTTTAACAGAATTAATTCTTTCTTCAATTAAATGACTTCTCCCTAATCATATAAATTTTTTTATTGGATTTTTGGTGACTCACCCCTTCTTGTCCGGTTTTCTTTTCTTTTATCTTTTTTTTTTATTTCCTTTAAATCAACGGTTCATGGTTCGAGCCTCGGCTAACGAACCAATTATTTCTTTTATTATTATTATTATTATTCTATTCCTATTTTTATTACTTCTATTCTTATTTCTATTTTCCTCTAATAAAAATATAGGAATTAAAATTTGGGATGTTACAATCCCTTATACCTTAAAAAAAGTTTCGTCCTCGAAACTTAGAAAAGCTCAGGGTACTTTTGCTTCATGTCATCCTCACGTTCCCAGGTTGCTTCTTCAACCCTTTGACTTTGCCATAAGACTTTTACTAACGGTATTTCTTTGTGTTTCTTAGTTTCTTTGCTCGATCTATTATCCGAATAGGTCGACTTTCATAACAGATCATGCGAATCTGTCGTCTGTGGCTCAATCACTTGGTTGGTGTCTGGGACGTGCTTCTTAAGCATTGAAACATGAAATACATTGTGGATAGCTGACATTTCTTGTGGTAGCTCTAGCTCATAAGCTACCTTACCAACTCTCTTGGTGATCAGGTAGGGGCCTACATATCTGGGACTTAACTTGCCTTTCTTCCCAAATCTCATTACCCCTTTCATAGGAGCTACCTTAATGAAAACTGAATCTCCGACTTGGAACTCTAGGGTCTCGCTTCGGACATCGGCGTAACTCTTCACGACTTTGGGCAACTCTATCCTTTGGCGTATGTTCTTTATAGCTTTGGTGGCGTCATCTATAAAATCAGTCTTGAGTCCCATTTCTTTCTTCTCGCCACCCTCATACCAACAGATAGCGTCTGCATCTCCTTCCATACAAGGCTTCATAAGGTGTCATTCCAATTGTGGTTTGATAACTATTATTATAGGCAAACTCTGCCAAACACAAATATTTACACCAGTTTCCTTTAAAATCCAAGGCACAAGCTCTGAGCATGTCCTCCAAAATCTGATTCACTCTTTCTGTTTGCCCATCTGTCTGAGGATGAAATGCAGTGCTGAATCGTAACTTAGTGCCGAGGGCTTTCTGAACACACTCCCAGAAGTGTGAAGCGAAGCGACTGTCTCTATCAGAGATAATGATCTTTGGTACTCCATGCGTCTAATCACTTCCTTGACGTATAATGGGCTAAGCTGCTCCAGTATGATATTCGATAGGCATGAAGTGAGCGGACTTTGTCAATCTATCGACAACTACCCAAATAGAATCGTAGCCATTGGTTGTTTTGGGCAATCCTACTATGAAATCCATGGCTAGTTCCTCCACTTCCATTCGGAATCTGGATAGGTTGTAGAACTCCTCCGGTCTCACGGTGTTCGGCTTTCACTCTCGACATGTCGGCAAGTGCTAACATACTTAGCCACGTCCTTTTCATACCAAGCCACGAATTTCCCTTTCATATCTTGATACATCTTGGTGGATCGGGATGCATCGAATATGGGGTCCCATGAGCTTCTTCTAGGATCTTCTTTCTTAAGTCAGGTCGTTGGATACATAGGCGTTTACCCAAATATAATACCCCACTATCGAGACACGGAATCCTTCATCCTTCCCTTCTTGGATCTCTTGCTTAATCCTTTGGATGCTAGGATCTTTGTCTGTCTCGTTAATATATCCTCAAATAGTGTAGGTACTATGGTCAAGGCGAGAGCTGTCGAAATGATCTCAACTCCAAAATTCATTATCTCTTTCTCCGGTGGTTGGGATAGTGTTGCTAGGGACATCAAGGTGGCGCATGATTTTCTACTCGTAGCGTCTGCTACTTTATTTGCCTTTCCGGGATGGTAGTGGATTTCACATCATAGTCCTTTACTAGCTCAAGCCATCTACTGTCAGCATATTCAAATCCTTACGAGTGAAGAAGTACTTGGACTCTGGTGATCATGTAAATCTTGCATTGGACTCCATATAAGTAATGTCTCCAGAACTTTGAGCAAAGACCATCACGCCAACTCAAGGTCATGAGTGGGGTAATTCTTTTCATAGTCCTTGAGTTGTCTAGATGCATAAGCAATGACTTTACCCTTCTGCATAAGTCTTGCTCCCATCTTGGATGCATCACTATATAGGTCAAATCCTCATTACTTTCTGGAAGGGTAAGCCTTTGGAGCACTTGTGAGTCTCCTCTTTAATTCAAGGAAGCTCTTTTCACAATCTTCGGTCCATTCAACTTCTTATTCTTTCTAGTACGAATCAATGGTGAAGCTATCCTTGAGAAGTTTTCCACAAACTTTCGATAGTACCTGCTAATCAGAAACTTCTAACTTCACCGCATTCTTTGGTTGACCCCCAATTCTTGCGCTTCTATCTTTTTCTGTCCATAACTCCATCTTTTGAAATAACATGACCGAAATGATATTCGATCGAGCCAAAACTCACACTTGGATAACTTTGCATATAGCATCTTTCTTTGGAAGGAAGTGTCTTCAAGTGTTCGACATGTTCTTCTGGGTTCTCGAGTAGATAAGGATGTAAATCGTCAATAAGCGACCACAAAATTGTCAAGATACTCCTTAAATATCCGATTCATCAAGTCCGTAAACATAGCGGGTGCATTTGTCACTCCGAAGGGCATGACCACGAACTCATAGTGTCCATACCTCGTTGAAGGCTATTTTGGTATATCATCCTCTTTAACTCTTACTTGATGATAACCTAACCAAGTCAATCTTGGAAAGCGTGGCTCCTCGATTGATCAAATAAATCCTCTATCCTTGGCGGAGGATATACATTCTTGATCGTCACTTGATTTAAGGCTCGGTAGTCTATGCACATCCTCGTAGATCCATCTTTCTTTTCACGAACAACACTTTGGAGCTCCCCATGGGAATGACTAGAGGCGGATGAATCCCTTGTCTAATAACTCCGTAATTGTTCTGAAGCTCTTTCAATTCATTTGGAGTTATACGATAGGGTGCTTTTGAGATTGGGTTGGTACGGGAATAAGTTCAATCTCAAACTCAACTTCCCTTCTAGGTGCTAGTCACTGGTAGTTAAATCGGAAATACTTAGGGTAGTCACATCTGATTGGGACTTCTTCTAGCTTTTGGCTTCTTGCTTGTAGTATCGACTATATGTGCTAAATACCCGTCGCATCCACTAGCTAGCATCTTAGAGCTTCCATAGCGGACAAGAACTTCTTAGTCTTTTTCCTTAGTTCTCCGATAAACTCAAATTTGGCCTCGGTCTCGGGTTGGAATACTACCCTTAAACACGACACTCAATGGAAGCACCGTACTTGCTAAGAAAGTCCATTCAAAGATGACATCATAGTCATGCATGTCAACAAGATCAAATCACTATAAAGCTCTCTGTCTTAAATTACGTAAAGCACGACATGCAGCGATTGTGTAGATGTCATTGTTTCACCCAGAAGGTAAGAATTAGTTAAAAATTGAATATCTAAGATATCCGGAGTTATATCTATCTTCTTAACAAATGTCATAGACATGAAAGAATGGGTTGCCCCAGTATCAAACAATATGGTAGTATGCTGACTAAGGATAGGTATCTGACCTGTAACCACTGTAGAAGCATTTACTACCTCTTCCTTGGTGAGGGAGAAGATCCGACCATTAGGTGTAACTGATGGAGCCTCTAATCTTCCTTGGCTGATGTAAGGACCCTCTAGTGCTCCCTGGTCTTTGTGGGGCACTGTTTGGCGAAGTGTCCCTCGACACCACATATATAACACCCGTTCACACCCTGGCGACAAACTCCTGGATGCTTCCTCCCACACTTAGAACATGTAGGATACGTAGGCTGCTTACTGACTGAACCTCCCTTTGCATTATTCCATTGCTTCCTCTTGCCATTGTTGTTTCGCTTCCAATTCAAATTACCGCTCTGAGATTTCTGACCTCCCTTTGATGTATGCCAAAGGGGGAGAGAGAAGATATAAAGTTAGAGAAAAATGACTTACTAAAACGGAGATGTAAAATTTTATATATGCATCTCATACATATGCATTTCTTATATATGTCAAAATTTGAATATTGCTGTCTTATTCTCCTAACTTTAACTAATGTATTGTCATATATCAAAAAGGTAGAGATTGTTGATGCAGTGAGCATCACTCCTTCGTTTTGATGTATGAACCGTAGTTAAAGTTAGGAATTACCTGTGATCTAATATCAGTGTTAAGTGTGCAGACTTAACAGGAAGTCCTAGTAGGTCGTGTTGACAGGATACTAGGCAGTTGACTTGACAGATCAGGACCGGACACCAGCCATGAAGTCCAGATGGGTTGCGTGGACAAGACATTTGGCTTGAAGACCGATTGAATCAGGAGACCGAACAATCGACAAAAAGTCCAGCTGGGTCGATGAATAGAACAAGCAGTGGAAGACACAGTGGGTCGGATCGAATGTCAAGAGTGGTAGTAAGTCGACAGTGACGGCCGAGTAAGCCTCAGTGAAGAGGTGGTAGGAGTCCTATGTAGGAGGATAAAGCTAGGCGTCGATTCGACAAAAAGTCCACATGGGACTTAATAGTCGAGATCGAGCAGTAATACTAACGATATCACATTTCAATTTATCTATTTGTGCTAATCTCATTTTGTAGGGATCTGTCGACTAAATGTACTTCAGTCGACTGAAGTCTAGTTAACTCTATTTGGTTCAGTCGACTGGATACACACTTGGCAGGATTAGTTGGTGATTGGTCGAAGATCTGAAAATGTAGTTGGAAAGTGTTTTAGTCGACTGAGGAGTTTCAGTCGACAGAAGTGGGAAACTTTTCGATGCGGAGCTGGGTGACCTGGAGTTGACTGGAGAGGTTTTAGTTGACTGGAAGACAGAAAGTTCCATATCGACGGGTTGATGTGGAGTCGACTGGAAGGCATTCCAGTCGACTAGAAAAGGTATATAAAATAAGTGCTCGACCAGATCCGAGAAGAACACTACTGCTACGCCAAAGTGCTGTCAAAATTTACTCTCGTTCACAAAAGCTTCGACTCTTCACAAAGGCTCTTTTCCGACACCTCGTGCCAACATCCAAGCCTTCATCTATGTCGGTATAAAGTAGCTTGTAATTTTCTGTATTATTTTTTTACTTGTGTACTTAACTTCAAAGAGAGTGTAAGATATCAAAAAAATAAAGTAATAATAAAATAATATTGGTTAATTAGGAAAATACCCAGTGAAATTTTTCAGAGATTTTTAGAAATTTTTCAAGACTTAAATGGAATTTCTATGGCATTTTGTGGGGAAAAATTTAATAGGCTTTGGGAAAGCCTATTTGGTTCCCCCCCCCCACCCCCCCCCCCCCCCCCGTTTCTTCTTTCTCCGCCGACCACAACCTTCCTCGTGAGCCCCGATCCATCGCCGCCACTGCCGATCCGGACGGCAGCGGGTGCCAACATCCTTCCTCTCTTCTTCCCGATTTCGCTGCCACCTGAGCTTGACTTGTCGCCGCAACTCATCCTCTCCTCATGCCCTATTGACGTCTCTTCTCTTTGCTAGCGGTCGTTGCTCCATCACCATTGTTCGAGCCTTTTTCGTTGGAGATCTTCACCGCAGGGAGCCTCATTGGTCGTGAACAGCAACGCCAACCATCGACAGCATCTCATGAGGAGATTTCGAGTTCAAGAGGGGGAATCAGTGGGTTTTTTATCTCTGTGATAGTCCTGATCTCACCATCATTTTCCTTGGAGCGAGTTCAGCAGGCGATGTCATCGTCGTTGCTGATTGTTGATGTCGCAACCTGCATCATCACCAACCTCACCGCTTGGTCGCCACAACAATCGCTCCCTCTGTTTCCTTCGTTTCTCCACAGTGATTTTCGGTTCAGATCACCACCACCCTTACTCGAACTGGGCATTCCTTGGCTCCTCAACAACTCTTATTTGAAGCAAGACTCTCCTCGTTACATGATATGTGAGTTTAAGGGGGGTATTCGACTGGAGCTGTCGTCGTGAACGGGAAGAACTGTAACAACTCAGATTGTTGGTTCGTGGGTTCAGATTGGTGATCGAGCAACGGATTTTGTGCAGATTACACAACCAATTGCTAGGTAAAAACCTTTGTTTCGTTGATGTGGTAAAATATGAGCTTGATAGATTGAGTGTAAGTGTGATTTCTATGTTTACAGGTTGTGAGGATTAAAGAAATTAAGTTTTCTTGTAAATATGGTTTAGCAGTGGATTCAAATTG
Source organism: Wurfbainia villosa (assembly GCA_025175895.1). Taxonomy (NCBI): domain Eukaryota; kingdom Viridiplantae; phylum Streptophyta; class Magnoliopsida; order Zingiberales; family Zingiberaceae; genus Wurfbainia; species Wurfbainia villosa. The sequence continues at coordinate 24,220,833 of CM046000.1, read as the reverse complement.
GATCGAGAAGTTGGGTCGAAGAAGCTAGGCTTGGTAAGTCCAGATTTGGATGTTTATGGATGTATACTATTAGTTGTTTTGATATCTGATCTGGTGGTTGGTTCGTGATGAAATATAGGGATGGATATGAAGGGTTGATTAGGTTAATTAGAAAACTAAATCAACCTTATGGATTGAGATACGAAGTCGATGTGGGGTTTGATTCGATTATGTAATGTACAATAGAACTTAATTATGTTCTATGTTGTGTACAGGATGTTGATTTGAGATAGATTCTTGGACGTGAAGACAAATGATATTTTCAGATAAGTCTTCACATCAGGTGGGTAATATTATATCCTAGTCAGGTAGTTGATTATTCTTAGTGCATGAGTTTTTATATGGTTGATATTGTACCTTGACTCCACTCATGTTATTCTGTGCTTGATACTTAAGTCTTTGCACTTTGAGATATACTGTTGTTGTTGTCATATTTCATTCATCATTACTATAACTTACCGATGCTATGGTATGTAAATCTTTAGATGCTTGACCATGGGTATGTAGCTGAGTTTGGTTTTTGATTTGACTCATGTCATCAGGAACAATCATCCGGGGATGGGTGATGTCCTTAATGTAGAGTTGGTTGTTGTATCATCTTACCTTTCATTGTATAACTATTACGGATCATATGTTTGTACATGGTAGTGTGGGTTGTCGACAGAGTGTCGCTATAGACTGAAGGTCCTAGCATGGTCGATTGTTAGTCGTGTACCACTCTCTGTTGAATGGAGAGTGTGTTGTGTGTTGTGTATATATGTTGGTTGTGCATTCATTTCATTTACATGCATGTTGGTGACTTGGTCACCCTTGTAGTCGAGAGGGTCGTCCATCATCCCGCCTCCATGGTTACTCGTTGTAGTAGTAACTGGTGTGAGGGCAAATCATCTATTGTGTTGCACTCGACCACTATTGATAGTAGTAGTTGGAGTTGAGTGCAGTTGTCCTGGGTGTGTGGCACTCGACCACTCATGGGTAGTGTCAGTCGGAGTGGCCAGCAGTAGGGACCCCCATTGTATAGCTTATAGCTTTTTAGCTTATTGCTACTTATTCATACTGCCCACTCTGCCACTTGATAGTAGTGGTTGTTGTTGAGTCGAAAGAGTTGTCATGTCGGGCCACCTAGGCCACACTGGGGTCGTGGTAGCGAGTGGGGTGTGCAGGCATGACCATGCATTTGCATCGCCATTTATGATGGTGTATATATATATGTGTGTGTGTGTGTGTGTGTGTGTGTGTGTGTGTGTGTGTGTGTGTATTTATATTTATATGTATATATATGTATGTGAGTGTGATCAGTATATATAGATATAGTCTATATATATATATGCTTGTTGCGATGTTGCATTTGTTTGAGCTATGCTTGCTATATATGTTTATTCATCATTTTGCATATTATTTGCATATTCTATACTCTTGTGTGTGGAGTACAGTGTACGAGTTGGATCAGACTGTTGTACGCATTTGATCAATGTTATGTTGTGGTATAGGATCGACCAGGTTCATTTATGTACTTGTTTATATGTTATTCATATAGTAGTGTGTTGATTACAGATATAGTATTGTTCCTTTATGTTGTGTGTTATAGTGTGGTATATGTGTTCAGGGTGTATGAGTTGTATCGTTGCAGATCCTCAGGTATGTCAGTACCTTACATTACGTTATGTACGATTGATCGGTTGGTTTGGTATATGCACTGATTAGTATTATACCTATAGTTTCATTGTTTCCTTTAAGACTGTATGTACGTTGATCTCCCTAGGTATACCTGTTGATCTTCATTTGTATACCTGTTGCTCTACATATGTTATTTGTTCATGTACTATCTTTTATATTATCGTTGAGTTTTATACTCACCACCACAGACCCTGGGTTTTCTTGTCGCCCAACAGGTAGAAGATTCCTTGGATGCTCGGAGCACTGCATCTGATCCCATCTCACCTTGAGTATTTAGATTGAAATCCATATTGGTTTTGTATATTTTGGATTGTATGTTTTGGATTTTTATCCTATATTGTTTCCGTTGTTTGGTAATCGGATATGTTGTTATGTATTTGGTTTCGATCATGTTTTCTTGTTGTGTCAAAGTCGAACCGGTATGCATGTATTTGAGTCTTTGTATTTTTATTATTGTTGGTGTATTCCATTGTGCCTTTGGTTATATACTTCTGTATGTTGTGTGGTTGTGGGCGGAAGGCTATGTATCAATAGGGAATTGTATCACGTACAAGGGAGATGCTATCCGATTTTCGAGCTCAGCACACTCTCAGGCCATGACAGAGAGGGTAGTGTGCTACCTATCTCTTACCTTTGTAAAAAGCAAACCCCTCCGAAGTCAAGAGTTCTCGAATCGGAGGGTACTATAGTGATTGTCCATCGAGGTAGCTCTCGGAAGAGCTACGGGCTTTGGAGTAGCAACCCAGTTAGGGTTGTGAACCAAGTAAATTGGTTGTGTCTAAATTGCATTTAATTTTCGCTGCGTACTCATAATTTAATAATATGAAATAAGCTTTAAAATATAAGAAAATTATAAACTCCGAGATTCACCCCCCTCTCTCAAATTATTGCGATCCTATATCCAGGAGAATCTCGGAAGGAGAAACCTCGGTGATTAAGTGACCGAAAGCTAAGTTACAGGTCAGGAGGACCAAAGGTAAGCTCTGAGTGCGGAGCGGTGGTAAGGACACATCCTCGGTAAGAGGACAATCCTAGGTGTCGATCCGACTAAGGCTTTCGAAGGAATGCCGAAGTTGAGATCGGACAGTCAAAGAAATGTCACACTGCATGACATTATGCATCTCTTGTGCTAACCTTGTGTTGCAGGTGTCAGGTTGAATTCTCAAGTGTAGCAGTCGACTGAAGGTTTCAGCAGTCGACTATCAAGAGGATCAGTCGATTGATGTCGACGAATCAGCCCAATGCACATGGTCAAAGAGATATAGATCGATGTCGCCATCTCATGATAAGATAAGCCGTCACCTCAAGATAAGATCCACGAGTTTTGGATCTGAATCTAGACATATTCCAAGGCGACAATCTATAAAAGGAAGGGACGACTCAAACCCTATATTATTATCAATCAATCAATGAACTCCTAAGTGCATCGGCTCTCCGACCGCAATCCTTCGTGCTACAACACTACTCTGACAGTGCATCCGCTACAAGTTATTTGTTGGTATCTTGTTTACTTCTTAATTATTATTTGCAAAGAGGAGAGGTAAGACTGTTGCCTCTTCCTCTACATCATTGTAATCGTTTGTCTCTTACCTCCAAGGAGGAAGAGATTTTTAGTGTATTGCCCTTCAGAAGTGATCAAGGATCGCATCACCTTGGATTAGCAACCGGTGGGCTATGAACCAAGTAAAAAATACTCGTGTTTTAGTTTTCCGCTACGTACATTATTTTAATTGTCAAAAAAAAAAGTTTTATGAACGCTATTCACCCCCCCCCCCTCTAGCATGTTTTCTCGATCCAACAATTGGTATCAGAGCGGGGGCACTTAGATTCGGTGCAACCATCGATCGAGCATTTTTCTTTTTCTTTTATTTTATTTTATTTATTATCTCCCACACTACTAATCCAAGACCATGTCTTGGGACGTGTTCTTTGTAATTAACATTGTAGGAAAATGGATAAATCAAGGATTCAAGGGGAGAGTTCACAAGGTAAATTAGATTTAAAAGTTAAATTGCATATTATTTGTTTCAAGTGCAGGGAGAGAGGATACTATAAAAATAAGTGTCCTACTCGTAAGACTCGAATGACACAACTAGTGGCAAAGGAGAAACCAATGCTAGAAGTTCAGAGGAACAAGGAGTACATCAAGTGTTTTGGGTGCGGAAGAGTCGGTCACTACAAAAATCAGTGCGAGGAGAAAAGGGTTAGTAAAATTAATAATTTTGAAAATTTGAGTTTTAGAATACTTGATAATTTAGATCAATTGTGCATTAAAGCCAGTAAATTAGTTGATTATTGTCAGTTAGTTAATACAATTAATAATTCAACTAATAAAAACTTAATTAATTCAGATTTAATTAGTTTAAATAATAATATTATTATTGAAGAAAATGATCAAATTAATCTAAAATTTGATAAAATCAACCAAGAGCTTAATCAAATATTTAGTTTAATCAACATAGATCTAGATCAAGTCAAGAATAAAACCAACCTAGGACTTAATCAGAATAATCAAACCTTATGATAGAATCATCAAACCCTAGATCTGATTAATCTAGATAATTCTGAATTAAAAAAATTCTATTTTGAAAAATTCAACCATAAAAAATTCGAAATTAAATAAAATAAATTTCAAATCTAATCTAAATAATTATAATTATTAGGTGTCAAGTTGAATTCTCAAGTATAGCAGTCGACTGAAGGTTTCAACAGTCGACTGCCAAGAGGATCAGTCGATTGATGTTGACGAATTAGCCCAATGCACATGGTCAAAGAGATATAGATCGATGTCGCCATCTCATGTTAAGATAAGCCGCCACCTCAAGATAAGATCCACGAGTTTTGGATATGGGTCTGGACATATTCCAATGCGGCAATCTATAAAAGGAAGGGAGGACTCAAACCCTATATCGTTATCAATCAATCAATGAACTCCTAAGTGCGCTGACTCTCCGACCGTAATCCTTCGTGCTACAACGCTACTCCATCCGTGCATCCGCTGCAAGTTATTTGTCATTATCTTGTTTACTTCTTAATTATTATTTGCAAAGAGGAGAGGTAAGGTTGTTACCTCTTCCTCTACATCATTGTAATTGCTTGTCTCTTACCTCCAACGAGGAAGAGATTTTTAGTGTGTTTCCCTTCGGAAGTGATCAAGGATTGCAGGGCCTTGGATTAGCAGCCGATGGCTGTGAACCAAGTAAAAAATACTTGTGTTTTGTATTTTAGTTTTCCGCTGCATACATTGTTTTAATCGTCGAAAATAAAAGTTTTATGAACGCTATTCACCCCCCTCTAACGTGTTTTCTCAATCCAACAAAATATCCTTACCCCTCACTTTGGGGAAGAAGATAAGCCAATAGACAAGCATCACACCTTTCTTGGTGGTTGACACCCCTTCAGCCTAAAATTCTTTCATGGGTCGACCTTTCCTTTTAGCATTCAAGGTGATGGCTTCCCCGTACCATCAGAAAGTGAAATTTCTTGTGGGTCAGTTGGTGGGAGAAGTTAGAGGGAGCAGAAGGCAACCTGGAGCTCTTATGTATAGATGATCCAAGCTGATTAGAAAAGAGCCCGAATGGAAGATCCCAAAAGACAAGGTCTAATAAGTTCTGAAGTCAACATGTTGGAGGAGATAGCTCCCAAAAAAGAAGACAATCAAAGAAGGGGAAGCAGTGGAAAAAGCCCCAAGAAAATTGACTCGGGTGGCAAGGCAACTAGATGAAAAAAAAAAAACCTCATTGCCTGCTTATGAAGAAATGAGGGCATTTTTGCCAAGGACGTGCATGGCTTGACCGGGATCAATCCTCGAGTGGCTGAACATCATCTAAATATCACTCAGGCAGCTCGACCAATCAAACAGAAGAGGCGACACTTTTGACCCAAGAAGGATAAAGTCATTGCAGAGGAAGTTAAAAAATTATTACAAGTAGGGCATGTAAAAGAGATTCAATTTCCTAAGTGGGTGTCTAATGTGGTGTTAATTCCCAAGCCGTTAGGGCAATGACATATGTGTATTGACTTTTGTGATTTAAATAAAGTCTGTACTAAAGACTGCTACCCCTTGTCTCGTATTGATCAACTTGTTGATTCTACAGTAGGGTATATAGTCTGTTGGTACAATCGACTCAGGTCATGATTGACCAGACTCGAGTAGGGTTTTGATGTTTGACAATATGTGTTTGACCATTGTTTGACAATATGGGTTTGACCATATGTTAAACATATTACAAGTGGAGGTTTGGGATATCTGAGGTCATATAGGGGAGAATGTTAGGAGGCGATTGTTGGAGCAATCAGTCTCAGAACATGATTGACCAAGCTCGATTGAGACTCAAGGAAAAGTCTAAGTATGGATACATAGCAATGGAATGTCCAAGATTGAATTCTTAGCAATGAAGAAGTCTAAGTTTGGATACTTGGAAAATGGAAAGTCCAAGGGTGTAATCTTGGCCACGCAAGTCCAAGTGTGTAGTCTTAGCGGTAAAAGTCCAAGTTTGGATACTTGACAAATGGAAAGTCCAAGGGTGTAGTCTTGGCCACATAAGTCCAAGTGTGTAATCTTGGCAGTGAAAGTCCAAGTTTAGATACTTGGCAAATGGAAAGTCCAAGGATGAAGTTTTGGCCACGTAAGTCCAAATATGTAGTCTTTACGGTGAAATTCCAAGTATGGATACTAGGCAAGGAAGTCTAAGGGTGAGGTTTTGATAGCATAAAGTCTAAGCATATAGTCTTGACAGCATAAGTCCAAATGAACATTGACAAAAGAGACCCAGTTTTCATGACATAATTGATGGAAGCACCTGAAGGCTAATGCAAAGGGTGAAGGAGTCATGGAGGACTTGGATGGACCCTGAGAGTGTGAGGCTAATGAAGGTGGCTAGAAGGCTTAGGTCTAAGCTAAGGGTGATCGATCAAGTATGAGAGGATCATACTTGGGCTCATATTTTTGGTTTACAAATCAACTATGGTTATGGACTAGTCGATTGGCCAAGTGCACGACAATTGGAAGCCTAATTTGTGTAAAATATCAGAAAAATAATAATAATAATAATAATAATAATTAATTAATTAATTAATTAAGAAATTATCATATAAAATTTTTCAGAAAATTTTAGAAATTTTTTTGATTTTAAATGGAATTCTTAGAGTATTTTATGGGGATAAAATGAATTGGCTTTTATAAAACTTGTTTGAATTATCAATAATTAAGGTTAATAGATTTAATTAGACTAAGGTATAAATACTTAGGCTAAGGTTTGCTTATTAAAACCTAGGTTTCATTTCCTATTTCTCCCGATGCCTCATTTTCCTGATTTCCCTGATTCTTCTCCTCCAACTCTTCATCGTCGTCGCTCAAACCTTCTACCGTCCTCTTTTTCTTTTGGTCCAATAGCAGCAAAGATTGTCGTTGTCTTGTCGTCGAAGATCTCCACCCGAGCAGCCGCTTGGAGATCCTGATCCGTGCTGTCTTCAATCGCCAATGCCCCGAGTCCGTCGTCGTCGCCTTCCCCATGTCAATCAGCTTGCAATCCCAACATCGTTAGTGTTGCCCTCTCGCTGGTGAGCGGTCTCTTTCACTGTCGTTCCTTCTGCTCATGTGTCGCAGCCAATCAACGCGAGCTCGATGTCACCTTCAGCCACTGCCAGTTCATCCATTCCCTCACCATCATCGCCTTGCACATTGCAGCCGACCACCAACCACACTGAGCCATCTCCTCTCCGTATTTTCCTTCGATTCATCCATAACGAGCTACAAGCCGAATCATCGCTGCCTCACAAGTCGATGGTCTCTCCGTGGACAATTCTGGGGGTGCATTCGGTAGACTTCTCCTATGCAACATACCAGATCTGGATTGTGGTCGTTGAAGGTTTTATTGTGTCTTGCAGCCACTAGTTGTCGTGAACAACATCTTCATCATCAACCGCATTGACTGTGATCCGAACTGGTCAGTGAAGGTGAGGCAAGGCTAGGTAAGTTCAAGTTTCAGAAATTTTGTATATCGATGTTGTGTAGCTAATTTGATAATGGTTTCATGGATGATGGTGAATAGGGGGAGGTTCTGCCAATTGATGTGGGTTTTTGAATCTGTTATGAGCAAGTGAAACAATGGCAGGTGAGTCTAGATTGGGATATTATATTGTGTTATATGATTTGGTTGACAGTTAATTATGATATTTATTCAATAGTTAATGGGGTGCTATTGTTTCTAATTTGATTGTATAGATGGATCTGCGAATTTAAACCTTGGATCAAGAAATTGTGCAAGTGAGATTAAGCTTAGTGAATCTGGATTTAGAGTGTTATGGATGTGATGCTAGATTTATAGCTAGTTTGGTTATTGGATTTATTGATTAATGTAGGGATCGTTCGTGACCGCTAGAGGGGGGGGGGGTGAATAGTGCGTAGTCCATCCAAGATGGAAATCGTTCATTCGTCTCTACAATCGTCATTAGCACAGCGGAATATAGAAATACAAATGTAGAAAAAAATACAAACACAACAAAACACGTGATATACATGGTTCGGAACCTTAGGGTTTCTACTCCACGGGGTGAGCTCAACGAGCTCTAGTGATGCACTCACCACTAATCAAATAAACTCCTTCTCGACAACAAGTCGGAGACGGAGAAACCTCGTACAAGCAATTACAAAAGTAATACAACAAATACACTAAGCAATACACAAAAACAAGTAAATAACACTTTACAAAAGAACTTTGTGAAGGGTTGGTTTCATTGATCCGTGAGGGGAAACTTCGCTTCCCACTTCACCTCGGTCGTTTGTTCATGGCGATCCCATCGATGTCTCTGGATAAAAAAAAATTAATCCTAGACAAAAGGGATTACCCAAATAACCAAGTCATCGTCGTGTTATTCGTTTAGAGAGGTCACTTGAACAAACTTGTTGTTCAAGCAACCAACCTCTATTCTACGAGTAGCCGCGGAATAGACGATGTCTGGATCGTCAGCTTTTATGTTTATGTTCAGGATCCAAATATTATTTAGCCACAAACAGAATATATCATGCTCATAATTGAAAAACAAAAACAAACATGTTACAAAAGAGAATAGAGAATCGATATACCTCTCGATCTTCTAATGTATGACCTTCCTCCTTTCGGACGTCGTGTGGGCGACGATCTACTAAAAGTTGAAGCTCCTAGATCGCCAATCTTCCTTCCTTGCTCGTTCTGAGCAAGTGGAAGAACAGACACAAAGCTCCTTTCCTTCTTTCAACCAACCACCAACATCCAATGTTGGAGCTTGCCGCCGGCCAAGAAGGAAGAAGAGATTAAGGTGGAAACCGACCAAGACACTAAGGGAAAGTCCTAAATCTTGTTTCCACGCGCCCGAGGAGAAGGAGAAGAGGGAGTTTGGATCTCGCCAAAGGTGGAAGGGCTTGATAGGGCGCTTGGGGAAGAAGAAGATAAGGAAGTTATTTCCTTATTTGGTGTCGTCGATGCTCCAAACCTAACCCGTTCTTCTTCTGACTCAAAACCCTAGCTCCTCTTCATTTGTTCTCACTTGACTCTAAGCCTCCTTTTATAGAGTTTGGGGATAAGCCTTAGTTTAATCTCCACCGTTGTTTTAGGGATTTAATCTTAAGTCGGATCTAGAGATTTAATCTCAAGTCGGATCTTAGAGATTTAATCTCTACCTTTGGATCTAGAGTTTTGTTTACATCCATTGGATCTAAGCTTCGTGAGGTTTTAATAGGCTCTGATAGGGACCGTGAGGAGGAGTTGGATCTTGGCCACCCTGGATCAAGCCACGTAAAGTCCGATCCATTAATGATAATCCAATCCACTAAAGGTTTATCGTTGATCTACCTCATGACCCCCATAAGATAATATGAGCTCATATATTATTTATGCATTTCTCCTCGTGTTTAAGATCTCGATATGCATCGATTAATTAATTTCTTCCATTAATTAATCAACATCTAACTCCACAGTAGTACCACTCAACCTTTTAAATAAATGCAGGACCCGAGTCCTGCGGGTTTCATGATGAACCTTATGAACTCATAAGGGGGGACATCGTCATCCTAATATATAGACACGGTTTCCTCTATAATCAGCGGACATATAAATAATATCATTTCCCAACTTACCGAGCCTATCGATTTAATCTATAAATCTCGCCCATTGGTAAATCAAAGAGATGAATACTAAGTATATGTGCCCGTTATTATATCGAGATTAAGAGCATGTACAAAATAATATCTGAGGTCCGATTCGATTATGTAGTCAATAATAAATCGAATCACCTCTAAGTCGGTCTTGCTCAATACACACAAAGTGCACTAGTGTGATTCTATGGTTAAGATAAACCAATACCAAATCACACTACAACCATTCCGATGGTTTGTTCAAAGTCATCTCGGTTGTGAGCCTTTACTTATACTTTACAAAGAGATGATAACATGATCTCCCGTGTGACACCACACACCATGTTATCTACAATGTAATGTATTAGACAATATACATAGTCATAAAAATATGCAAACAATGATCATGTGATTCTTATTTCAAAATAAAGATGTTCATACAAAAGATAGACTTTTCAGTATACATCCCAACAATCTCCCACTTATACTAAAAGACTATGTTGTCCTCAAACTGCCATACATCTGATCCCCATTCCCTCCACATGCCTATCAAAAGCTCTCGCCGGATGGGCCTTAGTGAAAGGATCTGCCAGGTTATCCTCTGATGCAATCTTGGCCACAGCAACTTCTCCTCTTTTTACAATTTCTCGTACCAGGTGGTACTTGAGCTCTATGTGTTTACTAGCCTTATGAGCTCGTGGTTCCTTCGAGTTTGCAACTGCACCACTATTATCACAATAAATTATGATAGTTCTGGGCAAACCAGGAATCACATCTAAGTCCATCAGGAAGTTCCTGAGCCACACAGCTTCTTTGGTCGCCTTAGAGGCTACCACATACTCAACTTCCATAGTAGAGTCCGCCACCCATTTCTGCTTGACACTCCTCCATACAATGGCTCCACCTCCCAAAGTAAACACAAAACCTGAGGTAGACTTAATGTTATCCCAATCAGATTGGAAGTCGGAATCCGTGTAACCCACAGGGAGTAATTGGTCTGCCCGGTAAACTAGCATATAATCCCTAGTCCTTCTCAGGTACTTCAATATATGCTTTATCGCGATCGATGTTCTTATCTGGATTACTCACGATATCATTGACCGTACGCCACGGCGTAGCGGATATCTGGTCTCGTCATATGTCGCATGAGGCTTCCTACCACCGGCGTAAGGGAATCGCGCGTCTCCTCTATCTCCTCAGATGTTCTAGGACACATCTCCTTAGATAAAGGAGCTCCATGCCTGAAAGATAGAAACCCCTTCTTGGAGTTATTCATGCTAAAATGATCCATAATTGTGTCTATGTATGAAGCTTGGGATAAACACAACATCATTTTCCTGCGATCTCTTATAACCTTGATCCCAAGGATGTGTCCCACCTCTCTTAAGTCCTTCATAACAAACTGTTTGGACAACCATACCCTTACGTCCGATAACACCTTGATATTGTTGTCAATCAACAAAATGTCATCTACATATAATACAAGAAATACCACTATATTTCCATCACATCTCTTGTATACACAAGACTCATCCGGACTTTGAATAAATCCATAAGACTGGATTACCTCATCAAAGCGGATATTCCAAGACCTCGAAGCTTGCTTCAATCCATAAATGGACCGATTAAGCTTACACACAAGATGCTCTTTGCCCTTAGCAATGAATCCCTCTGGTTGCTTCATATAGATGTTTTCCTCAAGACTTCGATTAAGGAAAGTTGTCTTGACATCCATCTGTCACACCTCGTAATCCATATGAGCTGCTATGAATAAGAGAATCCGGATGACTTAAGCATGGCTACCGGCGAAAAGGTCTCCTCATAATCGATACCCTCTTTCTAAGTATACCTCTTCGCAATAAGCCTTGCTTTGAAGGTCTCAACCTTCCCATCTATTTCTCTCTTTCTTTCGTAGATCCACTTGCATCCAATGGTTTTTACACCATCGGGTGGTTCCACTAGCTCCCAGACCTGATTTGAATCCATAGATTCAATCTCAGTATTCATTGCACTTTGCCAAGATACTACATCTATATCTTGGATTGCCTCGTCATATGTCCAGGGATCAGGTTCATGTTTGCCAGCGGACGAATCGGAAGATTCTCGAGCGTGAATCTGTCGGTGTCTATGACCCTCCCTCTGACGAGGTATCTCCATGTATCCTCTGTGACATGCATGATGACTTGTGGTATATCCTCTTTATCAGTGTAGTCTTGAAGAAGTGACTTCCCCTTTTAATTCCTCCAGAATAATTTTACTCTTGGGCTTGTGGCTCATCACATAGTCTTCCTCTAGAAATCTGGCGTTCGTGCTAACGATCACCCTCTGATCTCTAACCCTATAAAACAAACCACCCTTCGTTCCTCTAGGATAGTCAATCAAGCATGCGTGCTTATCACGAGGTTCGACTTACGCTCGCCTTGGCCACGTGTCTTTGGACTCCCAATATCAGAATATGTATTAGACTAGGCTTTCGTCTAGTTGGCTAATGGGAGTAGAAAGGCGATTTAGATGGAACCGAGTTTAGAATGTACTGCCATACCGCCATATCTAGGCGTATCGAGAATGAATCGTGACTCGGAATAACTCATCATCGATCTAACCGTCTCCATAAGAGTCTTATTCCTTCGCTCTCTGTAGATTCTCGCTAGGGTGTGTCAGTCACGACGATTGGGATTGAATCCTAGCCTCGATAAGTAGTTCCTAAACTCTCGAGAGGTACTCACCACCCGTGATCGGATCGTAGTGTCTTGATACTTTTACCTTGGCGTTTCTCCACATCGACCTTGATTCTTTGAACTTCGGCGTTCGGACTTCTGCTTGTCGTAAATGTATCCGTATCTCAATGTCGTCTATAAAAGAGGCGAAATACTCGAAACCACCTCTGGCTGGATAGGCGTAGGACCACATGAATCGAATGAACCAATTCTAACACATCTTTGGCTCTATACCCTTGGCCTTAAAAGGCCTCTTGGTCATTTTACCCTCCAAGCAAGATTGCGGGTTGGGAAATCCTCCACCACTAATGAACCCAAAGGTCCATCAACTATCAACCTCAATTATGCAGGTTAATATGACTAAGATGCCGTTAAATCTTGAAGGTTATTTTCTCTTATTGGAATTAGAAGATGAGTTATTAATTTGATTTGCATCGTGAGAGCTTTTGGTTCAGTGTGTCTGAATTTCTATCGATGTACGAGCAGGATAATATCACTATTCCTTTTTATAACAACTTTGTCGTTGAAAGAAATAGAATATCCCATCATAAACAATTTAGAAAGCGAAATTAAATTTTTTACAAATAAAGTGTACGTAAAGAAATTCTTAAGAACTAAAAGTTTATTTTCTCGAAAAGATAAATGAGCGTCTCCCACTTGATAAGCGCCGCCTTTGTGGCGTCGCCCAATCTGCGGTAATCTCCCCCTCGGCCCGGTCGTCTGGTTTCCTGGAACCCTGCAGTATTGCAGACATGATCGATGGCTCCGTATCTACGAGTGCGGGTAGATAACAGCTAAACATGTATTTGGCGACTAGACGAAAGATATACCTTTGTTCTTGCGGTTGGGGCGATCCTTCTTCGATGTCGATGCCTTCTGAGTGAAGCACTTGCCTTTCGACTAACCATCCTCCTGAGTACCTCCAGCCTTAAATCCCAGTTTGTTTCTTCTTCTTCTTTCCTTTCAGCTTAGAAGTAGAAACCTTTTGGGTCACCATGACATGTGCTTGAGCACTCTGACGAAATAGCCCCTCTGCCGCTGGAGTTATCGGAAGTTACGCGGCGAATCTGACCTCTTATTATGTTGTAGTTGGTGGCCTCGAAACTCTTAGTTACGCCTTCTCGTCAGCTCCTCTACGCCGTGTATGAGCCGTCAGGAATCAGTAGACTAAAATCTATTTTAATTTACATCCATCGATCCTATACTCCGAGAGTGTCGTAAATCTAGATCGAAAGTAAACTAAAATAAAAGAGTGGCTAAGCGATGTATGTGTCTAATTTATAAAAATTAAATACTAGCCTCGTCGACCAGGATTGACATGAAATATCATCTGATCACATCGCACGTATAGCCGTAATAGTTGGATCTTATGCTGACGAAGATTTAACCTCGCGTATCCTCTTATTATCGAAATAGCGTATAATATATGAAAAGTCGTAAAAATTAATCGAATCCTAAACACACATGGAAACCTTGGCTCGATGCGATTGAAGGGTTGGTTTCGTTGATCGTGAGGAAAACTTACTTCAGCCACCTCGATCGTTTGTTAGTGGCGATCTCATTGATGTCCCGGATAAAAAAATTTAATCCTAGGCAAAGGGATTACCCAAACGAAGTCGTCGTTGTCTTATTCGTTTAGAGAATTAAGCCAGACAAATTTGTTGTTCGGCGACCCGACTCTGTCTGATGGCCGGAATAGGCGATGTCGGATCATTTGGCTTTTGTATTTATGTTCGGGATCTAAGTATTATTTAGCCCTGAATAGAATATATCGTGCTCATGGTGAAAAGCAAAAAAACAAGCGTATTCTGAGAGAATAGAGAATCGATATACCTCTCGATCTTACAATGTATGACCTTCCTCCTTTCGGACGTCGTGTGGCGACGATGCAAAAGTTGAAGCTCTGAATCGCGATCTTCTTTCCTTGCTCGTTACGAGCAAGAGGAAGAAACAAGCAAGCTCCTTTCCTTCTTTGACTGACCACGACATCGATGTTGGAGCTTGCCGCCGGAAGGATGAAGGATGAAGAGATTAAGGTGGAAATCGACGAGACACTAAGAAAGCCTAAATCTTGTTTCCACGGCGAGGAGAAGGAGAAGAGATTTTGGATGCGACGAGGTTGGAAGGGCTTGATAGGCGTCGATAAGCTTGGGAAGAAGAAGATAAGGAAGTTGTTTCATTATTTGGTCTTGCATGATGCTCGAACCCTAACCCTTGCTTCTTGCTTGACTCGAAACCCTATCTCCTCTTCGTTTGTTCTCCGTACGACTCTAAGCCTCCTTTTATAGAGTTTAGGGATAAGCCTTGGTTACAGGATTTAATCTCGGCCGTCGGATCTAGAGATTTAATCTCGAATCTTAGAGATTTAATATCTACCTTTGGATCAGAGTTTTGTTTTATCCGTTGGATCTAGCTTATGAGGTTTTAATAGGCTCTGATAGGGACCGTGAGGAGGAGTTGGATCTTGGCCACCCGTGGATCGAAACTACGTAAAGTCCGATCCATTAATGATAATCGATCCTCTACAAGGATTATCGTTGATCTACCTCATGACCCGTAAGATAATATGGGCTCAGTATATTATTTATGCAATTTCTCCCGTGTTTAAGATCTCAGAATGTCAGTCGATTAATTAATTTCTTGGACCGTTAATTAATCGACATCTAACTCAGTGAGTAGTACCACTCGACCTTTTAAATGCATGCAGGAGAGTCGCACTGCGAGTTTCATGATGAACCTTATGAGCTCCTCGAGGGGCGTCGTCTCACAATATATAGGGCGTGGTTTCCTCTATAATCAGCGACCGTATAAATAATATCGTTTTCGACTTACAGAACTATCGTTTTAATCATAAATCTTACCCGTTGGTAAATCGAAGAGATGAATCTTAAGTATATGTGCAGTTATTATATCGGGATTAAGGCGTATATGAAATAATATCACGAGTCAGATTAGATTATGTAAGTCGTGATAAATCGAATCACCTCTAAGTCGGTCTGCTTTCGATACACCGAAGTCTTAGTGTGATTCATGGTTAAGACAACCATACCGAATCACACTCTGATCGTTACGATGGTTTGTCGAAATTAAATCTCGGTTGTGAGCCTTTACTTATACTTTCTGAGGTGATAACGCATGATCTCGTGTGACACCACGCCGTATTATCTGATGTTGGTGGCGTAAAGTTGGCGAGCCTTGGCGGTGTAAGTCTAATGTGCCTTTGTGGTGTAGACCGCGTTAGCGTGATAATGATGGAAGCACACGAAGGGTAGCGTATGGATGAGCAAGTCATGGATGACTTGGAGGATCTGATAGGCGTGAGGGTGGCGGAGGTGGCTAGAAGGCTTGTGCAGGCTAAGGGTGATCTAGCAGTATAGGGCATTATACTTGGGTTAAAACCTCGTGTTTGAGGTGTATCGGTCGACTAGGACTATGGTCGGTCGGTGATGGGAATCGACTAGGGTTTGTGGAGAGAAGATGGCTGTGATCGGTGATGGCACAAGTAGTCGGCGATCTAGAGATCGATCGACTCTTAATCGAACTTTGGACCGAAAGTTTTGATCGGTGATCGGCTCGGCGCTCGGTGATTGAGCTATCGATCGATTGATGGGCTGATCGATCGGTGATGGTCTATCCAGATTAGATTTATCGGCGTAGCTCGGTAGTTGTGAGAATGATGGATAAAGGCGATCGTGATGGTCGTCGGTGGACTACTTAAGCGAAAAATCATCTCGAATCACGAGGTTATAAAAGTTGTTCGTGGGGAGGATTTTTGGCATGATTCTTGAGGCGATTTAGAGGGGATTTGTTGTTGCAATCCAGACCTTCAAGGCTACTCTTCAAGAATATATATATATATATATATATATATATATATATATATATATATATATATAACATATTTTGTAGCAATCACGCGATCGCAAATGAATTCCATCAAGCAACGATGAAAATGCGCTATTCACCCCCCTCTAGCGGTCATGACCATTCCTATAATTGGTATCAGAGCTCGGGGCTCTTCTACAGATTAACAACCGGAAGCAAAGACGCTAGAGGGTGAAGAGGAACAAGATGGAGTTTGAAGAACAACTAGGATGGGACATCAGCACACCGGTATCATATGCGCTTTATGGACAAGAAGGCTTCAATTGATGGAAGAGAAGAATTGAAGACTTCATCATGATGACGGATTTTGAAGAATGATCCATTTTGATGGAGGTATTTAACTATCCAAGAGGACCAAAGGGAGGTTTCCTCAAGGTGAAGAGATGGACCGAGGAGCAACTCCAAGGGTTTAATAAAAGTAAGAAGGTAAGAAAATTTTTGATTAATTTAATACCTAACAATATTGTGTCTAGTTTAGGGGACTACATGGATGCCAAGGAGCTATGGAGCTAAGTGGCAAGATTCCATGAAGACCCATCACCGACTCAGGAAGAGGAGGCCGAAGAAGAAAACTCTTCCTCACAAGAAAGTGAGGATTCAGAAGTTGATAGGGAATCAACATCCAGATCGGAATCAATGGAAGAGGTAGAAGTAGAAGAAGTCTCCACCTCTAGAGTTGAGGGGGAGGAGATTAGATCATCTACACCGGAGCAACCTCAAGAAGAACCATCCACCTCCGATCGAGAGGAGGCTCGGGACTCTCCTATCATGGAAGGAAACTCAAGCATTTCAATAAATATTAAAAATCATATTATATGCATTGAGTATAGGAAAGTAGGACATTACAAAATTAAATGTCCTAAAAGAGTCAAGAAAAGTCCTTCGGCACCAAAAGTCAACGAAAAAGTCAAGGATACTGGTGTCCTCACTAGAAAAAGCAAGGAGCACATCATTTGCTTCAAGTGCCAACAATCGGGGCATTTTAGGAGTCAATGCCTTAGGGGGAGCAAGAAGACCAAAGGAGGAGCATCAAATGTAAGGGAAGCCTTAAAAGCTAACCCTAAGGTAAATTTTAATAATGCTAATTCCTTAAGTTATAGGCAAAAGCATGCTAGAAATAATTTTAGCAATCTTGCAATTTATCATAAAAGGCATGCTAGAAATAGGGAGTATTGCCTAGGGGCTAAACATGTTGACCTTAGGTCTAAGGACAAACCTAGATCAAACAACTCTAGACATATCCTTCTTAGGGAGACCATTAGGAAAATAGAGGAGCACCTAGGTTTTAACCCTAAATGGACTAGCCATATGCCTAGGAATGGTAATGCCCAAAGATTAAACAAAAATTCAAAAATTGTGCAATTAGAGCAAGAAAATCAAGTCTTGAGGTCAAGTCTTGAGAAAATGGAAAAGACCCTTAGGAATATACAAATTCAAATGCAAGGGTCAAATAATCAAAGTCTAGGGTCTAGGAGTCAAAGTCAAAGACTTAGGAAGCGAGTTGATCGAGGCGAAAGGTTTGGGTCAGCACTAAGCCCAAAGACCTCTTATAGTGTTCCATTCGATTATGGAACTCGAGTTAGATCTAGGAAAATCAGTCGATAGAAGTCGTCCCTAAGGTTGACGAGTGTAGGTGCTTAGTGGCTGGGGTTTGAGAAACCTAGGAAGCCCGTGAGAGAGTTCTGAGGAGTTACCCCTAGAGTTAACCTAGGTAAAACCCAAATGAGCAAGGCTACCAAGCCTAGAAGGGTCATTAGGAGGGTATATAGGGAAGTTATCCCTAGTGAATACCTTGTAAACCCAAGGAGCTCCAATAGGTATTGGGTTCCTAGGAGTGTGATCGATTCACGCTAGATGGGTTTAGGTGTGCCAACCTTGAATGAATGAGTAGTTAACCAAACCATAGTAAAGGTGACACTTTAGGTCATTTTCAAGGTTATGAGTACCTTGGAAATGTGGTTTGATCATAATCCTAAAGGCTTTTAGGATGTGCCAATATATTTTGAAGACTATGAAAAATCAATCAAATTGACACAATTTAGGTTTAGAGATTGAGGTGTGTCATTTGGGTTTTTGGCACACTTGGGGGCTTAGTATTAATATGGTAAAATTGGTTTAATAATAACAAATGGCAACAAATACTAAAATTTAAGTATTATATACCTTTACTTTTTATTTGTCATGTTTGATTTGTCATATAACATATTATGACATCATGTTTTACTTTAATCATTAGGATTAAGGTTAAATGTTATGTATGTTTAGATTCCATTTTATGTCATGACATCATGATTATGAGCACATATTTATTTATATCATCACTAATGTCATAATCATTCATGCATTTATGAAAATTGAGTTAAGGACAATTGACATAACTTGAAGTCCCATATATAGGAGAATCAAGTAGTGTTGCCTTAAAAAAATGTATGAAACCATAGATTAGGATGACCAAAACCCACATATCACATTACATTGACATTTATGTATATTGATACACATGAGATGCTAGGATATGAGTTAAGTTCAAGGTGCATAGTTTTTGCATCTAGATGAATTCAAACTCATCTAAAATCATGTATGGATCATTGGGAAAGCTTATGTTCAAGCCATCTACATTGAGCCCAAAGAATATGATCCAATATAAGGTTTTAAAATATTTTAAAAACACTTTGAAAAACCTTGGTACAACCTATCTTTTGATAGAAGTCACCATTGATGAAGTTGATACAAAGTGAGCTTAAACATTGAAGTTTTTCTTCACTTTTAAACTTTGTGTCAATTTCGCTATTTTATGGGTAAAATATTTTTCAAACATTTTTCACCCATTGTATTGGTAATAAGTATTATACGTATGAAGTTTCACGATTTTTCGAGTTACGTATAATTACTTATTCATTTTTGAAATTCATTTCTGATAATTGAAATTTGGAATTTGATTATCGATCATTACCGCCTTATTAGCGATTCGATTGTTGCGGATAAAGTCATTGTCGGTGATTCGAGTAAACAAGGTATGTTTAGCCCAATTTCAACTATGTTAGGGTTCCCTAACCACTCCTAACCCTAGGATATGTTTTGGAAAGCATTAGAAAGGGAGAAAATCCATTGGATATCGATTAGGAGAGGTGTTAGGGTGATGTATCAATTTTAAGGTGTGGGTAAGTTTAATGTTGAACTTTGGACCTTAATTTTTGATGGTTTAGTGTTCCTATTGGCTTAGGGACTTCCCAAGAACATTATTGGTGCAATGGTCAAGGGGGAGTAAGTCTTTAGGGGGAGGTATCCATCATGGGATGATGGATGTATATTCTTCCTTGTAAAGGGGAGGAATGGGAATGAGAGATGTCCAATTTGAAAATTGGGAGAGTTTATAGGAGTGCCTCTCTTAAGTGATATGGGACTTATCACTAGGAAGATTATAGGCATCCTAGATATTTTTGGACCAAGAGGAAGATTGTAAGATCTCATTGAATATGAGACATTGACCTTCTTGGGGTGAACCTTTTTGATGTATGTCAAAAAGGGGAAGAATTAATGAGAGAATGTTAGAATTACCAATTTGGAAAAATTGGTAAGGGAATTTGAGTTCGAGGCCTAACTCAAGGGTGTTTTTGTCAAACATCAAAAAAAGAGAGATTGTTGGTGCAATCGGCCCAGGTCACGATTGACCAGACACGAGTTTAACTCGAGTAGTATTTTGATATTTGACATTGATGTCTGATATATGTTGGGGAGATTCTTGATCTGATCGACCAGTCATCTGATGTTTGGCGATGGTTTGACCGTTGTCGTGGGAGAATCGAGTTTTGTGTACTTGGCGTGAAAAGTCGAGCTTGAGTCTTGGCGTGGAAAGTCACATGTGTTGGCGAGAAAGTCGAGCTTGAGTCTTGCGATTGAAAATCGAGGAATATTGGCGGCGTAAAGTCGAGGTGAAGTCTTGGCGGCGTAAGTCCGATGGTTGGCGGCGTAAAGTCAGCGAGTCTTGGCGGCGTAAGTCGATGTGCCTTGGTGGTGTAGAGCGTTAGCGTATGATAAGATGGAGCACACGAAGGCTAGCGTCTGGATGAGCAAGTCATGGATGACTTGGAGGGATCCGATAGGCGTGAGGTGTGCGGAGGTGGCTAGAAGGCTTAGATGCAGGCTAAGGGTGGTCTACTTATATGGGGCGTCGTACTTGAGTTAAAACCTCATGCTTGAGGTGTATAAGTCGACTGGGACTATGGTCAGTCGACTGATGGGAGTCGACTAAGGTTTGACTACGGGAAGATGGCTGTGATCATTGCGGCGTTAGGCGATTGGTGATGGCTATCACGATCGATTGATTTAGAATCGATCATTGTTGGTGAACGTTCGGACGCGAGCTTTTTGATCGAGTAATCGGTCGAGGTGATTGAGTATCGTTCGGTGATGGGTATGATTAGTCGGTGATGGTACATCCGTTAGACTTATCAAGCGTGGCTCAAATGCGTTGTGAAGACAACGGCTATAGAAATTCTGATGGTCCGATCGATTATTCTTGCTAGGCGAAAAATCAGCTCGAATGTAGGTTATAAAAGTTGTTTGTGGGGAGGATTTTTGGCATGGTTCTTGAGGCAATTTGGAGGAGATTTGCTGCTGCAATCCAGACTTTCAAGGTTACTCTTCAAGCAACCAAAAGCAAGCAATCAAAAGCTCTTGTAAAGTTGTTTTCTTTACTTGTTTTGCATTTCATATTTGTATTGATTGTATTTGCTTAGTATTACCGTTGTAATCACTTGTACGAGGTTTCTCCACCTCCATATTGTTTCGAGAAGGAGTTATTTGTTATAGTGGTGTGTGTTTGCATCGCTAGGACTTTTAGAGCCCAATCTGTGGAGTAGGAACCATTCGGTTCCGAACCATTCGGTTCCGAACCATGTTATATTTGGTATTGTGATTGTTCTTGTTGTTATTTGTTTTTGTTATATATATATATTCCACTGCGTATAACATATTTTGTATGACGATCGATGAATGAATTCCATCAGCAACGATGAAAGCCTATTCACCCCCTCTGAGTAGTGACGTTCCTCTGATTGGTATCGAGCAGGGGCTCTTCTGCGGATTAACAATGGGAGGCGAAGACCTTTAGAGGGTGAAGAGGAACAAGATGGAGTTTGAAGAACAACTAGGATGAGACATCAACATACCGGTCCCGTACGCGCTTTATGGACAAGAAGACTTCAATTCATGGAAGAGAAGAATTGAAGACTTCATCATGATGACGGATTTTGAAGAATGGTCTATTTTGATGGAGGTATTTAACTATCCAAGAGGACCAAAGGGAGGTTTCCTCAAGATGAAGAGATAGACCGAGGAGCAACTCCAAGGGTTTAATAAAAATAAGAAGGTAATAAAATTTTTGATTGATTTAATACCTAACAATATTGTGTCTAGTTTAGGGGACTGCGGATGCGAGGGCTATGGAGCAGTGGCGAGATTCATGAAGACCCGTCGTGGCTCGAAGAGGAGGCAGAAGAAGAAAGCTCTTTCTCGCGAAAGTGAGGATTGAAAGTTGATAGAATTAACATCGGATCGGATTAATGGAAGAGGTAGAAGTAGAAGAAGTCTCCCTCTAGGGTTGAGGAGGAGATTAGATCATCTACAGGAGGCGACCTCGAGAAGAACCATCCACCTCCGGTCGAGAGGAGGCTCGGGACTCTCTACCGTGGAAGGTAACTCGAGCATTTGATAAATATTAAAAATCTATTATTTGCATTGAGTATAGGGAAGTAGGACATTCGAAAGTAAATGTCTAAGAGTCGAAAAGTCCTTGGCATCGAAGTCGGCCGAAAAGTCAAGGATCACGGTGTCCCCACTAGAAAAGCAAGGAGCGTCATTTGCCCAGTGCATCGGGGCATTTAGGTCCCGATGCCTTAGGGGGCAAGAAGACGAAGGAGGAGCATCAGATGTAAGGAAGCCTTAAAGCTAACCACAGGTAAATTTTAATAATGCTAATTCTTCCTTAAGTTATAGTAAGCATGCTAGAAATAATTTTAGCAATCTTGCGATTTATCATAAAGGCGTCTTAGAAATAAGGAGTATTGCTTAGAAATTTAGCATGTTGACCTTAGGTCAGAGACGAACTAGATCGAAACGACTCAGACTATCCTTCCTAGGAGACCGTTAGGAAGATAGAGGAGCACTAAGTTTTAACCTAAATGGACTAGGCGTATGCACAAGAATGGTAATGCCCAGATTAAACAAAAAAAATTGAAAATTGCCTTGATTAGAGCGAAAATCAAGTCTTGAGGTCGAGGCTTGAGAAAATAGAAAAGACCCTTAGGAATATCTGCAAAATCGAATCTGAGGGTCGAATAATTAGTCTAGGGTCTAGGAATTGAAGTCGAAGTCGAGACCTGGGAGGCGAGGTCGACGAGGCGAGAATGGTTTGGATCGCGAGCACAAGCCCGAAGGACTCTTATAGTGTTCCGTTCGATTATGGAACTCGAGTTAGGTCTAGGAAAATCGGTCGATAAGCGAAGTCGTCCTAAGGTTGACGAGGTAGGTGCTTAGTGGCTGGGGTTTTAAGGAAACTGGGAAGCCGTTGAGAGAGGGTTCTGAGGAGTTACCCCTAGAATTAACCTAGGTAAGACCCAAATGACCAAGGCTACCAAGCCTAGAAGGGTCATTAGGAGGGTATATAGGAAAGTTATCCCTAGTGAATACCTAGTAAACCCAAGGATCTCCAATAGGTATTGGGTTCCTAGGAGCGTGATCGATTCACGCTAGATGAGTTTAGGTGTGCCAACCATGAATGGATGGGTAGTTAACCTAACCATAGTAAATGTGGCACTTTAAGTCATTTTCAAGGTTATGAGTACCTTGAAAATGTGGTTTGATTATAATCCTAAACGCTTTTAGGATCTACCAATATATTTTGAAGACTATGAAAAATCAATCAAATTGGCACAATTTAGGTTTAGAGGTTGAGGTGTGCCATTTGGGTTTTTGGCACACTTGGGGGCTTAGTAGTAATATGGCAAAATTGGTTTAATAATAACACATGACAACAAATACTAAAATTTAGCTATTATATACTTTTACTTTTTATTTGTTATGCTTCATTTGTCATATAACATGTCATGACATCATGCTTTACTTTAATCATTTAAAATGTCATGATCATGCTTAGGATTAAGGTTAAATGTTATGTATGCTTAGATTCCATTTTATGTCATGACATCGTGATTATGAGCACATATTTATTTATATCATTACTAATGTCATAATCATTCATGCATTTATGAAAATTGAGTTAAGGATAATTGGCATGACTTGAAATCCCATGTATAAGGGAATTAAGTAGTGTTGCTTTAGAAAAATACATAAAACCCTAGATTAGGATGACCAAAACTCACATCTCATATTACATTGACATGTATGTGTATTGATACACTCTAGATATACGTGAGATGCTAGGATATGAGTTAAGTTCAAGGTGTATAGTTTTTGCATCTAGATGAACTCAAACTCATCTAAAATCATGTATGGATCATTAGGAAAGCTTATGTTCAAGCCATGTACATTGAGCCCAAAGAATATGATCCAATATAAGGTTTTAAAAATATTTTAAAAACACTTTGAAAAACCTTGGTGCAACCTATCTTTTGATAGAAGTCACCATTGATGAAGTTGATACAAAGTGAGCTTAAACATTGAAGTTTTTCTTCACTTTTGAACTGTGTCAATTTCGCTATTTTATGGGTAAAATATTTTTCACCCATTGTATTGGTAATAAGTATTATACATATGAAGTTTCACGATTTTTCGAGTTACGTATAATTACTTATGCATTTCTAAAATTCATTTCTAATAATTGAAATTCAAATTTGATTATTAGTCATTACCACTATTTGGTCGGTGATGTGAAACGATCATTGTTTCTGATAAAGTCGATTGCCAGGTTGATTTCGGGTAAACAAGGTATGTTTAGCCTAATTTCAGCTATTTTAGTGTTCCCTAACCACTCCTAACCCTAGGATATACTTTGGAAAGCATTAGAAATGGTGAAAATCCATTGGATATGAATTAGGAGAGGTGTTAGGGTGATGTATCAATTTTAAGGTGTGGGTAAGTTCAATGTTGAACTTTGGACCTTAATTTTTGATGGTTTAGTGTTCCTATTGGCTTAGGGACTTCCCAAGGACATTGTTGGTGCAATGGTCAAGGGGGAGCAAGCCTTTAGGGGGAGGTATCCATCATGGGATGATGGATGTATATTCTTCCTTGTAAAGGGGAGAAATGGGAATGAGAGATGCCCAATTTAGAAATTGGGAGAGTTTATAGGAGTGTCTCTCTTAAGTGATATGAGACTTATCACTAGGAAGATTGTAGGCATCCTAGATATTTTTAGACCAAGGGAGAGATTGTAAGATCTCATTGGATATGAGACATTGACCTCCTTGGGGAGAACTTTTTTGATGTATGTCAAAAAGGGAGAGAATTAATAGGAGAATGTTAGAATTACCAATTTGGGAAAATTAGTAAGAGAATTTGAGTTAGGGGCCTAACTCAAGGGTGTTTTTGTCAAATATCAAAAAGGGGGAGATTGTTGGTGCAATCGGCCCAGGTCACGATTGACCAGACTCGAGTTTAACTCGAGTAGTATTTTGATGTTTGACATTGATGTCTGACATTAATGTCTGACATTGATGTCTGACATGTGTTGGGAGATTCTTGATCTGATCGACCAGTCCTGATTGTTGGTTATGTCTTGGTCAGTGAAACTTCGCTTCGTTTAACGTTCGCTTGTTCATGGTGATCCCTTACGTCCACGGATAAAAAAATTTATCCTTGTGAGAGGATTGCCCAATGACCTTAATCGTCGTCGTCTTTATTCGTTTAGAGTGGTCGGCCAGACGACTTGTTATTGACGACCGACCTCTGTCTGATGGCCGCGGAATAGACGATGCACGGATCGCCGACTTTTGTGTTTATGTTCGGGATCCAAGTATTATTTAGCCACAAACAGAATATATCATGCACATAATTGAAAAACAAATATAAATATGATATAAGAGAAAATAGAGAATCGATATACCTCTCGATCTTCTATTGTATGACCTTCCTCCTTTCGAACGTCGTGTGGGCGACGATCTACCAAAAGTTGAAGCTTCTAGATCACCAATCTTCCTTCCTTGCTCGTTCTGAGCAAGAGGAAGAATAGAAACAAGATCCTTCTTCTTCCTTTGCTTGACGATAAGCAGCAAGCACCTTGCTTGGCCAGGCCGAGGAGAAGGGAAGCTTGATGGTTCTTGGCGAAAGCTCTAAGGGAGGACCCTAAGGCTTGGTTCCAGGCGAGGAGGAGGAGGAGGGAGTTTGGGGCCGACGGTGGAAGAGCTTGATAGGCGTCGGCCACGATGGAGAAGAAGAAGACAAGGAAAGTCTTTCCTTATTTGGTCTTGACGAGCCCTAGCTCAGGCTCCTTGCCTTGACTCGAGCCTCCCTTGCTTCTTGATCTCTTTCACTTGACCCTAGCCTCTCCTTTTATAGAGTTAGGGATAAGCTTTGTTTAATCTCCACCGTTGGTTACAGGGATATAATCTCAGCGGTCGGATCTAGAGATTTAATCTCGGCCGTCGGATCTTGAGATTTAATCTCTACCTTTGGATCTAGAGTTTTGTTTCCGTCCATTGGATCTAAGCCTTGAGGTTTTAATAGGCTCTGATAGGGACCGTGAGGAGGAGTTGGATCTTGGCCGATGGATCGAAGCGCGTAAAAATCCGTCATTAATGATAATCGATCCTAAAGGTTTATCGTTGATCTACCTCATGACCCCATAAGTTAATATGGGTTCCATATATTATATGTACATTTTCTCTCCGTGTTTAAGATCTCGAATGTCAGTCGATTAATTAATTTCTTGACCGTTAATTAATCGACATCTAACTCTATGGTAGTACCACTCTCGACCTTTTCGTAAATGCGGGACCAAGTCCATGCGGGGTTTACGTGATGAACCTTATGAACTCCTCGAGGGCATCGTCGTTAATATATAGAATGCGGTTTAGTCGTATAATCAATGATGCACGTATAAATAATATAAATCGTCTCTGACTTAAGTCTATCGATTTAATCTATAAATCTCTCACTATTAGTAAATCGAAGAGATGACTTCTTAAGTATATGTATCATTATATCGGGATTAAGAGTATGTCTGATATAATATCGAGGTCGATTCGATTATGTAGTCGTGATAAATCGAATCACCTCTAAGTCGATCGTATCAATCGATACACAAGTGCACTAGTGTGATTTTATGGTCGAGAACCGAACCCGATCCGAATCACACTTCTGACCGTTCCGATGGTTTGTCGAAATCATCTCGGTTGTGAGCCTTTACTTATACTTTCTGAGGCGAATGCGTGATCTCGTGTGACGCCATCGCGCGTATTATCTGATGTAATGTATTAGGCGATATCTTGACCGTAAAAATATCTGAAACAATGATCGTATGATTCTTATTTGAAATAAAGATGTTAAATCTGAAAGATAGACTTTTCATTATCGTCGACGTACTTGATGTTTGTGATGGTTTGACCATTATACGTGGGAGAAGTCGAGTTTTGTGTACTTGGCGTGAAAAGTCGAGCTTAAGTCTTAGCGTGGAAAGTCCGTGGGTTGGCGAGGGATCGAGCTTGAGTCTTGGCGATTGGAAAGTCGAGGAATATTGGCGGCGTAAAGTCGAGTGAAGTCTTGGAGGCATTAGTCGATGGTTGGCGATGTAAAGTCGAGTAAGTCTTGGCAGCGTAAGTCCAATGTGTCTTGGAGGTGTTGACCACATTAGCATGACAATAGCCGATGGAAGCACTTGAAGGCTAGCGTATGGATGAACAAGTCATGGATGACTTGGAGGGATTCGATAGGCGTGAAGATGACAAAGGTGGCTAGAAGGCTTAGGTCTAGGCTAAGGGTGGTCTAGCAAGTATGGGGCACCATACTTGGGTTAAAACCTCATGTTTGAGGTGTATCAATCGACTGGGACTATGGTCAGTCGACTGATGGGAGTCGACTAGGGTTTGACTACGGGAAGATGGCCTTCGATCATTTGCCCGGCGTTAAGCGATCGTGATGGCTCGGATCATGATCGAAGATCGATCGGCGCTAGTCGAACTTTCGGAGAAAGCTTTTCGGTCAGTGATCGGCCCGAGCACTCGGCCGATTGAGATATCGATCGTGATGGTCTATCAGATTAGACTTATCCGGCGTGGCTCGTTCATTGTGAGGCAGCTACGAGGGTAGTCGT
Organism: Wurfbainia villosa; assembly: GCA_025175895.1. NCBI lineage: Eukaryota > Viridiplantae > Streptophyta > Magnoliopsida > Zingiberales > Zingiberaceae > Wurfbainia > Wurfbainia villosa. Next base: position 24,193,133 of record CM046000.1, on the reverse strand, counting down.
GATGGTCCGTCGATCCGTTGCTAAGCGAAAAATCGGTCCAGGTGCGAGGTTATAAAAGTTGTTCGTGGGGTGATTTTTGGCATGGTTCTTAATTTATTTGGAGGATTTCTTTATTTGAGCCGGACCTTGAAAGCGACTCTTAGCAACAAAACCAATGATCAAAAGCTCTTGTAAAGTTATTTTCTTTACTTATATTGCATTTCATATTTGTATTTGATTGTCTTTGTTTAGTATTATTGTTGTAATCACTTGTAAGAGGTTTCTTCACCTCCGGATTGTTTCGAGAAGGAGTTATTTGTTATAGTGGTGTGTGTTTTCATCGCTAGGGCTTTTAGAGCCCAATCAGTGGAGTAGGAACCATTCGATTCCGAACCACATTATATTTGGTGTTGTGATTGTGCTTGCTATTATTTGTTTTTGTTATATATATATTCCGCTGCGTATAACATATTTTATAGCAAGCATGCGATTGCAAACAAATTCCATCAAGCAACGACGAAAATGCGCTATTCACCCACCCCTCTGATGCGAACGTTCTTACATCATCAGTGTGATATCGTTGTGAGACTATAAGCTTAATCGCGTCGAAATTTAAGCCAGAAGGATTCTGGCTGGCGATCATTGCCATTACCCGTTAGTCGACTTCGAGTCATGTAGTGACGATCGGCTCATTCAGGCGATCTACTCTCATGCTACGACTAGATCATTGCCCTCCGTGGCGATCGACTTATCGATCGTATCGGATTCTAGCGATCGATTGCGAAGCATTTCTGCGATTGAACCCTAGTCGGCTCGCGGCGATCATTTGCTCATAACCCAGATTGGCTACTAAGTCGCTCCGGATGCTTAAGTGTCGAAACACTTGACGATCGGTAGTCCAAGCCCGATTTGATAACCTCAACCAGTGAGGTTTAACCTAAGTATGATCCTCTACTTGCTAGACACCCTTGACAGGCAAGCGCCTTACAGCCACCTCGCGTCGACCTCGCGTCTATCGGATCCCTCAGTCATCCGCGGCTTGTTCGTCCATCTGTTAACCTTCACGTGCTTCCATGGTATTGTATTAGCTAAATTGGTCTATCTGCTGAAAGTTAGGCTTCTGTTGCCCAACTATCGCTTGGACTTTATCTTTGCCAGACTACACTTGGACTTTATCATGATATCGACCCATGCACTTCCTTACCGCTATGTTGAACTTTATTCAGTACCGTGACTTGGACTTTCCGTCCAAGTATCCATGATTGGACTTTTCACTAAATACCAGACTTAGACTTTCCGTTGCAGACCGTGCTTGGACTTTCCATGTCGACCCAGTATTGGACTTTCCGATTGCGAGGCTCGAGAGACTTTCCATGTCGAGACTCGTTCTTGAACTTTCCGTTGCAGTGTCCCACTCGGACTTTCTGTTGGGTTTTTTTGGCCGCATGGCGTGTGTGTGTTCGATCGCGTTTAAATAAACATGAACCTGGCGGAAGCAATAAAAATAATAAATCTACATTTATTACAACACACACAACACACGCATGCATGTTACAACAAGTGTAGACATAACCGTAAATTTAAATTTGCAATAAAAGGAAATTTAACTACGTTATACCTTTCGTATGACGTGTAGCGGGAACGGCATCAACCGGAACGATCCTCGCTAGAATCCTCTCTATCCGTATCCACGCCGAGTTCCTCGGGATGACTTCGCTAAGCCACGAGCTTCGTCTTCGTACGGGTTACTAGCCTCGTGTTGAAGACGACGTGATCGAGAGATGATCACGATCCGAATCCAAATTCGGATGCAAAGACGAGTCCTCAAAACTCACTTCTCCGGAGAGGTATTCGTCAACCGATTGACAAATCCTTCGTCCTCCACCTCAGAGGATTACCGGAGATCGAATCCCCGGTAAGTTAGCCGCTGTCGGAGCTCTAACCGTCGTCCAAACGACGCTCCGACGAGAGGAGAACAAGCTGTCCAGAAAACTGGACAGCTTTGGTGGAGGAGATAGCGCCCGGAAGGTCGGCCCTTACGGGCCTTGATTGAAGCCTCAAGGTGGGCGGCGGCAAGGAGGAGGAGAGTTGGCTCCGAATTTCTCCAAGGAGAGGTGGGCGGCAACTTAGGGTTGTGGATTAGGGCTTAATTATCCCTTAAGCCCTCTTTTATAGAGAACTAATTCTCTTAATGGTTATTAGATCATAACCATTAGGCCCGTTAACCCGCTCCATTAAGATAAGTTAAAATAAACCAAACCATGATGGTTTATTTTAAGTTAAAACGAACCGAACCAACTTTTGGTTCATTCGTTTAAAATAAACCAAACTCTTTGGTTTATTCTCCTCCATTGGATTAGAACCAAACCATTTTGGTTCATCCATTACGTCTTCATAAGACTCGGCCCATCGCTTCATTGCGGTGAAACAATTTCATGCTCGCTTTATGTTTGGTCCAACCAAACATAGTTTCTCTCGGTCTGAGAATCCCATTCTCAAGCTCGTTTTAAATCCTTTGGATTACGCTCGTTGTGCGTGTGACCGAATAGGTTCTCGGTTTATGTTGGCCGTCTATAATTAACCATTAATTATAGAACGATCATGAGTGGCACCTAGTAGTACATCATGATCCCCAATTAACGAAAGATCAGCAGTTGATCGAACTATTTACGAAACCCTTGATTCTTGAATGAATCGTGCCTCATTCCCTTCACTCATCTTATACCCACTTGGTTGGGACATGGTCTATCATTGTGTTTTGTCCCACTAAAGTGACTCGTCACTCCTAGCCCAGTATCATTTCCTCGTCCTGTTCTAGTTACTCACATGTATCGAAGAGTACCTTACTCTAAACATGTAATGCTTTGGCAAAGACTTTAGTAACAATCGACGAGAGGCCATGGGTATACATCTCCTCGCAAGGAGTGGTGAATCCTTTATAGGCTATTCAAACACCTTCGATCACTTCGACTTATACCCAATCATCCCGGGTCCACATCTCCTTAGAGATGTTTGCTTAAGATGTCGAAGCGTAAGTCTCCATGATCAGATGACTTGAATCATACCTCGAAGGAGCATCGCATAAGCAGCGGTAGAACTTCATTGACATATCTATATATGCGAGAGAACCATATGAAGTCTTACGGTGGTCACTCCAATGAACTAGTTACCATAACTAGCATCACGATTAACTCGGACATCACAATGTCTCCGGCCGGTGAGAATCGGTACTGCTTGGATACACGAGTATACCTCGTGCTAGTCTCGGCGAATTGATGGTGTCGAATCCATCGATTCATCGACTAGGAGATAATTGATACATCACAATTACACATGTAGAGATACTCACTAGTTGTGATCAATCACAAATTCTCTCATCTTGTGAATCGTATCGTGGACATTGATAAATGAGTTTAAGATCGATCGAATACATAAAACATGTATACTCGAATAGTGAATCTTCGTTTATCGTATAAATGGTTCATACATAAAGCGATTGCCTTAGGACATCTCTCATATATTACTAACGGACTCCACTTGGCTAATGTCGATCGCTCACGGTATCAATACCATAAGCTCGAACATGACCCTCGACTTATTTTGAGGTAATGCCTTTAGTCGAGGATCCATTAAGTTCCTTTCGATTGGAATTTTCTCGATTTGTATTTCGTTCCTCTCTTGATGATCTCTCGATAAGATGATAGCGGCGAAGCACATGTTTGGATCGTTGATGAGACCTTGGCTCTTTCGCTGTCAATTGCTCCATTGTTGTCGCGATGGGCCGGTATTGCTTGACAATGGCGAATCACCATGAGTTCGTGAGCGAACTTCTTGATCGAACCGCTTCCTTTCTTGAAGGCTGCAATGTATGGTAGAATCTCTGATCTCTTGTTTGGAACTTTTCGACTCACTGCGCCCCCGTTCAAGGTGAACACGTATCGGTGAGACACGGAATCATCCTTGTCTGCGGAAGCATCCGTATATGCGCGTATCACCATGTCCCCTTCTCCGTATATTAGGAACACATCCTTAGTTCTTCTCAAGTACTTAAGGATCGTCTTATGACCACCCAATGATCCATTCTGGATCGGTGGTATCTGCTCGTGACACTCGGGCGTCACGATACATCGGGCCTCGTACATAACATAGCATACATGATAGATCCTATTGCGGATGCATGGGAATCTTACTCATCGAATCCTCTAAATCTTACGTCTTGCGGACACATAGACTTGAAGGTGTACCCCATGCACGATGGGTAGAAACCTTTCTTGGATTGACATGCTAAACCTCTTTGCTTTTCGGTCTATATATGTAGACTACGAAAGACCAAGCAACCGTTTCGATCTATCTCTATAGATCTTAATTCCGAGGATGTAGGTTGCTTCTCCCAGGTCTTTCATGGAGAATGTCTTGGATAACCAAACCTTCACTGACTGTAAGATTGAGACATCGTTTCCTATAAGTAATATGTCATCGACATACAATACTAGGAACACATTGTACTCACTAACCTTCTTGTACACACAAGGTTAAATGCGGATTTTTAATCAAACTTTTTGATTGTCTCATCAAAACAGATATTCCAGCTCCTGGATGCTTGCTTCAATCCATAAATGGACCGTCGCAATTTGCATACCTTGGTTTTATCAACCGATTTGAAACCTTCAGAATGTATCATATACACGTCCTCGAGCAGGTTTCCATTAAGGAAAGCTATTTTCACATCCATCTACCATATCTCATAATCATAATGAGCCGCTATGGCCAGGAGCATCCGAATAGATTTAAGCATAGCTACAGGCGAATAGGTTTCGTCATAATCAACACCTTGCTTTTGACGATATCCTTTCGCCACCAATCTAGCCTTATAGGTACTCACATTACCATCCATGTCGGTTTTCTTCTTGAAAACCCACTTGCACCCTATAGGCTTTATGCCTTGGTGGTCGACGAGTTCGAACTTGGTTTTACATACATGGAATCCATTTTGACTTCATGGCACCAAGCCATTTATCCCTTTCTGAACTTATCGACCTTCTTCATGCTGGTAGGCTCCTCATCATGATGAGTAACCGTCGTTGATTCACTTACGAAATCCATATCTCTTAGGAATATTGCGTGTTCTACGGATCTCTGAAGATGTGGTGTTCTGATAAATCAGTAGATTGCTCGTCACTATGAGTTGTCGGTTTGTTGTGCTCACCGAGTATCTCAATGTCTATTTGAGTCTCTCGAGCCTCCTCAAGCTCGGCGACACTCCCATTTATTTTCTTGCGAGAAACTCTTTCTCTAGAAACCACGGCATGCCTTGAAACAAACACCTTTTGTTCCACGTGATGATAGAATTGGTAACCCCTTGTTTCCTTAGGGTATCCAATAAATAGACATTTATCAGACTTAGCATCCAATTTGTCTGATACAGTCCGCTTCACATAAGCAGGACAACCCCATATCTTTAAGTAAGATACATGAGGTTTCTTACTATTCCATATCTCATATGGAGTAGTTGAGACTACCTTGGTAGGCATTACATTTAACAAGTAAGCGGTATGCGAAGTGCATAACCCCAAAGGACTTGGGAAGAGTCGCATGATTCATCATTGACGACCATGTCCAGAGATCGATTCGCCTCTCGGATACACCATTATCTTTGTGGTGTATAGGCGGAGTCCATTGAGACAATATACCATTGTCTCTTAGATAATCGAAACTCTTGACTTAAGTATTCACCACCTCGTCCGTCAGTATTTTAATACTCTTGTCATATTGTTTCTCTACTTCATTTCTGAATTCTTTGAACCTTTCAAGGCTTGGACTTGTGTTTCATCGAGAACACATACCCAAGAGTAGTGATCATCGGTGAAGGTAATGAAGTAGCTATAGCCTCCTAATGCTTGAGTTGACATAGGTCACGCATACATCGGTATGTATTAGACCTAGTAACTCTCACTCGTTCACCTTTTCGGTAAAGGTAACTTAGTCATCTTGCCTTTTAAGCGTGATTGGCATGTATCGTATGAATCGATTCAAGCGATTCGAATTCCACATCGGTGTAATTTGGACATGCGTTTCTTGCTTATATGGCCAAGCGACAATGCCACATATAAGTCTATTTGATTATCCTTTCGAGCAGCGTGTTGCTCCGATATTGAAAATGTCATTTGGATCGTCCATGTATAAATGTCATTACTCAGTTCGGTTCCATAAAATCGTTATTGAAGTTATATAACAACAATTGTTACTAAGCGTCGAATGGAAACCATTTACATTTAGCGGAAATAGAAACAATGTTCTTTATTAGAAGGAACATGTGCAATTGTCGATTCTAAGACTAGTCACTAGGGAGCTTGACAAATAAGTTCGATGGCGGCGACCTTTGCTCCATTGCGACTCATGATTTGACTTCTCTCGTAGTCTTCTTCTATTCTTTAGCCTGTATGTCATTACATATATGTGAGCCACACCCGATGTATCAATACCCAAGTGTCTAAGAAATAGAATGACAATCAATACGAAGATACGAAGAGGATGGGGCATCGGATGCCTTCTTCTTCTTCATGGACTCAAGATAAATCTTGCAGTTTCTTCGCGGTGGCCTTCCCTTGCCATGATGGCAAGTGCCCTTTTCTTTTGCCTTTGTTCTTTCCTTTCTTACATTCTTTTACCTTCCTCTTAGAACCTTTCTTTGAGAATCAACTATGAAGCCTTCTCCTCATGCTTTGAAGGCTCCGGATCTTGACGTATTGAGGCTCGGGAATGGTGGATTCGATTTCTTCGTCAGATAGTTCATAGTGCGAAACTCTTGGGAAAACAATGCGAATTAAGTCGATACTTAACTCATGATCCATCACAAAAGAGGGTAGCTAAGCGGCTCGATGTACGTTCGTCTTTAGCCTGGCACTCTGAGCGAACCTTCTTGCATCTTCGTGGTGAAGAGGAGCCTAGAGACCTCGAACCTTTGGATCTCGCTTGCTCGTGAGCAACTCGTGAAGATGGAAGACCGTAGTATTGGCATCCGTATGCTCATCTTTGCTTTGCGGCTCGGTACCATCGCAGCTAGCATGATCTGACTCATTGCTCGAGAATCGCCGCATGCGTGCTTACGATAGACCACATTTGGTTTGGAGTTGCATCGTCCTTAGGGCGATCGGAAGAGGCTCTTGAGGCGTATCTAGCTTTTCGCCTTGAGAACAATTCTCGGGTTTAGCGATCCGAAGTTAGGCCCGGTCGGTTTGTTGAATCGAAATAGTCGCCAAATTGAGGCGTCGTGATCGATTTATTGACCTAGAAATACAAAGCAGCATATATGAGAAGATGATTTTAAAATGCATCGATATACATTTATAAATCCCATTTATTTTTGAATTTCAAAACCCCAAAATCACTTTGGGAGATCGTGGTCCATCTCGAATGGTGATATCCATCATAGTTATGAAACAACCTTGGAAGAGTCTAACAAGCCATTCATAACTACGACGGTAGGTATCATCTATACCGATTGCATATCACGTATATGCAACTATCACAATGTGCTATCAACTAATTGAATGTTCACACATACGTTGGGTTGTTAACACATTAACAAGTATGCATCATATGCATAACACCCAACTTCACCTCCTTTACATCGACCTTGGAGAGAGTCCAACAAATGATGCTCGAGTTAAAGCCAACCCATTAATCGAAATAGTTTTAATATGGTTAGAAGCGCATTCAACCAATTAGCCCGGCTTGGAGAGAGTCCAACAACCAAAGCTAACGATTGACCTCGACTCTTACCATATTAGTATTAAACTATTCCATGGTTTGAACATGTTGGGTTAGTAGGGCTTGGAAAGTCAATGACCCGAATAAGAAACAGAACTCTGGTTCTAACCATATTAATGGAAGGTGTAGGCTTTAATATTGATTAAGGGTTTTTAAGTCTCATCCTCTTTGCATGCAAATAACTATTATCTACATGGCATGGCATACATGGCATACATCTACATGTCACGACACGCATGGCATAATGTTATGCATCTAATGCAATTACATGGCATACAATTATGTCATGTATATATTTCCTTATATGTCATAACTATTTATGGAAATAAAATATGTTTAAGATTTGATTCTCCAAATCAAATCATAATTAAATTAGGAAACAAATTTCCAAATCTAATCACATATTTTATTCATGGAATTATTTGATTAAGGAAAATCTATTTAGGAAATCAATTTTCTAAATCATTAAAACTACTTATGGAAATTAAAATATTTTAAGATTTGATTTCCCAAATCAAATCATGATTAAATTAGGAAACAAATTTCCAGAATCTAATCAAATATTTTATTTATGAAAAATATCAATTTCCATAAATACTTCCAACTTTCCAAAAGTGGAAGATTTCCATAAATAATTCTAGACTTTCCAAAATTGAAAAATTTCCATAAATACTTATAAATTTCCAAAATTAGAAAATTTCCAGAAATACATTATGACTATCGCAAAACCATTTTTACGATTATGTCGAAACCTGACACAGAGCTCACGATACCCTTTGTTGGGTTTTAAACGCCATGTGTGTGTTCGATCACGTTTCGTAAACATGAACATAGCGGAAACAATAAAAATAATAAATCTACATTTATTACAACACACACAACACACGCATGCATATTACAACAAGTGTAGACATAACCGTAAATTTAAATTTACAATAAAAGGAAATTTATCTACGTTATACCTTTCGTATGACGTGTAGCGGGAACGGCATCAACCGGAACGATCCTCGCTAGAATCGTCTCTATCCGTATCCACGCCGAGTTCCTCGGGATGACTTTGCTAAGCCACGAGCCGTCTTAAACGTGCGGGTTACTAGCCTCGTGTTGAAGACGACGTGATCGAGAGATGATCACGATCCGAATCCAAATTCGGATCCAAAACGAGTCCTCAAAACTCGCTTCTCCGGACAGGTATTCGTCAACCGATTGACGAATCCTTCGTCCTCCACCTCAGAGGATTACCGGAGATCGAATCCCCGGTAAGTTAGCCCATTGTCGGGCTCTGGCGTCGTCGAAACGGCAGCTCAGCGGAAGGAGAACAAGCTGTCAAAGCTGGACAGCTTTGAGTGGAAGAGATAGGCGTAGGAGGAAGGTCGGCCTTACGGGCGTCGGTTGGAGCCTCGAGGTGGGCGGCGAGGAGGAGGAGAGAGTTGGCTCGAATTTCTCGAGGAGAGGTGGGCGTGACTTAGGGTTGTGGATTAGGGCTTAATTATCCCTTAAGCCCTATTTTATAGAGAACTAATTCTCTTAATGGTTAATGGATCATAACCATTAGGCCCGTTAACCCGCTCCATTAAGATAAGTTAAAATAAACCAAAACATGATTGTTTATTTTAAGTTAAAACGAACCGAACCAACCTTTGGTTCATTCGTTTAATATAAACAAAAACATTTGGTTTAATCTCATCCATTGGATTATAACCAAACCATTTTGGTCCATCCATTATGTCTTCATAAGACTACGGCCCATCCACGCTTCCATTGTGAAAGCGATTTCATGCTCGCTTTATGTTTGGTCGACCAAACCTAGTTTCTCTCGATGCGAGAATCTCGTTCTCAAGCTCGTTTTAAATCCTTTGGATTATGCTCGTTGTCGTGTGACGAATAGGTTCTCGGTTTATGTTGGGTACATAATTAACCATTAATTATAGAGCGATCGTGAGTGGCACCTAGTAGTACATCGTGATCCCCGATTAACCGAAAAGATCAACTGATCCGTAACTATTTACGAAACCCTTCAAGCTTGAATGAATCGCCTCATTCCCTTCACTCATCTTATACCCACTTGGTGTGATACATTGGCCTATCGTACCACTAGTCGACTCGCTACACCTAGCCCAAGTATCATTTCCTCGCCCCACGGATTCTAGTTACTCCATTACGTATCGAAGAGTACCTTACTCTAAAACATGTAATGCTTTGGTAAAGACTTTAGTAACATGACGAGAGGTCGTGGGTATACATCTCCTCGCATGAAGTGGTGAATCCTTTATAGGCTATTGAACACCTTCGATCACTTCGACTTATACCAATCATCCCGGGTCCACATCTCTAGAGATGCTTGCTTAAGATGTCAAAGCATAAGTCTCGATCAAGATGACTTGAATACCGCAAGTCGCGAACATCGCGCGGCCATAAGAAGAACTTTTGACATATCTATATCGCAGAGAACCGTATGAAGTCTTACTACGTCACTCTAATGAACTAGTTATCAGAACTTCAGATTAACTAACTCCGACATCACTGTCTACCGGGAGAATCACCGCTTGGATACACGCGAGTATATCTCTGCTAGTCTCGAATTGATGGTGTCGAATCCATCAATTAAATCGACTAGGATAATTCGATACATCGCGATTCACGTAGAGATTCACTAGTGCGATATCACAAATTCTCTACGTCTTGTGAATCGTACGTGGGCATTCAATGAGTTTAAGATCCAATCAAATATAAAAATATCGATATCGTATAAATGGAATCTTCATTTATCATATAAATGGTTCATACATAAGGCGATCATATATTCTCTCTATTACTAACACTTCTTTCCAGTACGGCTTGGACTTTCACGATTTTATCGAACATCAATATCAAACATCAAAACACTACTCGAGTCAAACTCGAGTTTGGTCAATCGTGACCTAGGCCAATTGCACCAACAATCTCCCCCTTTTTAATGTTTGACAAAAACCACAAATACCTTTGAGTTAGGCCACCTAACTCAAATCTCCTTACCAATTCTCCCAAATTGGTAATCTCAAATTCTCCATAACTTCTCCCATTAATTCTCCCCCTTTTGACATACATCAAAAAGGTTCTCCCCAAGGAGGTCAATGTCTCATATCCAAATGAGATCTTACAATCTCCTCCTTGGTCCAAAAACACCTAAGATGCCTTCACTCTTCCTAGTGATAAGTCTCATATCACTCAAGAGAGGCAATCTTACAAACTCTCCCAATTTCCAAATTGGTCATCTCACATTCTCAAAATTCTCCCCCTCGTGAGGAAGAACACATCCATCATCCCATGATGGATACCTCTCTCTAAAGGCTTGCTCCCCCTTGACCATTACACCAACAATATTCTTGGAGAGTCCCTAAGCCTATAGGAATACTAAACTATCAAAATTAAGGTCAAAAGTTCAACCTTGAACTTTCATATATCTTAAAATTGATACATCACCCTAACAATTCTCTTAATCCATATCCAATGGATTTTCACCCTTTCTAATGTTTTCCAAAGCATATCCTAGGGTTAGGAGCAGTTAGGGTAACCTAACATAGTTGAAATCAGACTAAACTAAAGATAAAGATAAAGAGAAGCAAATGCTAAGACGAGAATGTAACATGGTTCATGACCCTTGCCGCTAATCCACAGACGATTCATAAGGCGAAGCACTCCCTCAAACCAATCCACTAATCTCTCCTTTAGCCTAAGACAAGGTGGAGGTAAATCTTATTACACAATCTCTCCCTCTTACAATAGAATAGAGATGGAAACAAGGAAGAGGAGAGTTTGGACATTCACAGCACTTGGGGAGCACTTAGGAATGGAAGCATTAACCTCCCCAAGGCACCCAACCTTTCTTTTTATAGGGAAGAAGGGTTTCTTCTGGGCGCAGATTGATCGATTGATCGCCATAAGTCATCACGCTTAACGGCCGATACGGCTTCGACTTTTGCGCCATCGTCTAACGATAGCCTTGGTCGATCGGCTAGCTGCGTAGCCGGTTAATCGACGGCTACGAGTGATTTTAATGCCGCGTTCACCCATAATCTTATCATCCGTGGGTGATGATGCGAGCAATTGATCGTCATCCTTAGCGTCGATTATTGAGCCACAAACCCTAGTTAACACCAGTCAACTACTAGTCGACTCAGACCAGTCGACTACCATTACTTGGCAGTCGACTGTTGTTGGGTAAAACCTCAAACATCAAGATGTTTGAGCATTCGACCATCGGGTAAAACCTCAAACACAATGTTTGAGCATCCGACACTTCCAATCATCGGGTAAAACCTCAAACATTGTTTAAGCATCCGACTTATCCAATCGTCGGGTAAAACCTCAAACACTTGTTTGGGAGTCCGACTTGTTAGGTAAAATGTCAAACACAAGTTTGTGTGTCCGACACTTGACTTAGTCATTCAGCCAAGTTCACTTAACTTGAGCTACCCCATCCCGGGTTACAATCGCTTAATCTCTTATCTCTCATGGAGTCCCTCACCGAAGCTCTCTTCGTCTGGCTACGTCCCTCGGATGCCCTAAACCCGTGGCTCCTCTAGTTCCATCCTTCGCGTCTTGCCCTGAAGTCTGCTTCCTTTGACTTCACTCCATTTGCTCTTCGTCTGACGGTCCCTCGGATGCACCAAGCTCACGGCTTCTCTAATGTCATCCTTCACTGACTCAAGGACGTGAGCCATGAGATGGTGAACTCACCAATGCTTTATCAAGCTTATCATGTGTGATTCACGAAGTCCTGCACAACTTGAACACAAACATCAAATCACATAATCAACCTAACTTAAACTCTTTACCACACACGTCAAAAACAAACCATACTTGGGTTGTTTCCCTAACAAGTTGAAGGTCAGCGACACCCGGAGAATCTCGAGATGAGAAACCGTGGTGGTCGGGCGACGCCAGGAGAACCTCATGGAGTCGATGAACCTAGGTGGAAGACCGGAAGCTAAGTGATAGGTCAGAAGGATCAGAGGTAAGCATGAGTGTGGAGTAATGGTGAGGTCGTGTCCTTTGTAGGGGGATGAACTTAGGTGGCGATCAGACTAAGACTTCCCGAGGAAGGTCTAGGTCAAGATCGGACGGTAAGGAATCATCAAAGTATCCATTACTTGTATTTCTGTGCTAACTCTTTATTGTAGGGAAGTAACTAAGATGACGATTCATTTGGCTATTAGCGAGTTGATTCTTTGCTAGCATAGTCGTGATGAAGGTCATCATTCGATGAAGGTCAAGATAAGATCCCCTTATCTTGGGGTGAGGTAGCTCTTTGACCCAGATCTAGATCTCAACGAGCTAGGGCTTGAAGGGATATAAAAGAAGGGGGGTTTCACCCCTTTGACATCATCTATCTTTCTCTCAAAGTGCTCCCACAATGCCAAAGTTCTACGCCGTCGTAATGCTGACGCGGCGCCAAGATCACAACTCTACTTCATCGGCAGCCTCAAGTTTGTGTTTTATTTTGTATTTATTTCATTCTACTCGAGCTTTCATCGTAACGATGTGAGGTAGGTTTGTTGCCTCCTCCTCAAGCTTTTATTTCTCTTTGTATTCGTTGTCTCCTACCTCAAACGAGGAGGAGACTTATAGTGGATTGCCCCTTCGTACGTGGTCTAGGATCGTGGAACCTTGGAGTAGCAACCATTAGGTTGTGAACCAAGTAAAAACAAAATTGTCCCTTTTACTTTTGCTTTAATTTCATTTCTGCTACATTCACTACTCAAGTTTTAGACGAGACGAAAAGCAATTCTTACGATCACTTTTCACCCCCCTCTAGCGATTCTCTCGATCCAACAATTAGTATCAGAGCGAGGGCACTAAGATTTAGTGCAACCACCAATCTAGCACTTTTGATTTTCTTTTTATATTTTTTTTAAGTTTTTCGTTATTGTTTTTTTTCACACTACTAATCCAAGACCAAAAGTCTTGGCAATTTTTGTGTCCTTTGTTTCTTTGTGTGCAAGGTTTAGTTTTAATGGCCCTTCTCGAAGGGTTTAGCACCACCCAACCTTCGTTTTACAACGGAGATGACTTTCGTTACTGGAAGGGTTGGATGGAGTGTTATTTAAAAACCCAAGTCGAGATGTGGATCGTCATCCAAATTGGATTCTCACTACCTACCAACGAAGACGGCGAGTTCCTAGATTGCGACAAATGGACGAATGCCATGAAGAGTCAAGTGGAGGCTGATTTGAGGCTCTGCGTATCCTCTGATGTAGGCTCTCGAAGGAACTTCAAGGTCGGACCGTTCATGTAAAGAAGGACTTATGGAACAAGCTCGTTGAGCTCTACAGAAAGCAAAGAAGGTATGTAAGCGAGATTTATTATTAAATAAATTGTTCAATTTGAAAATGCAGGATCACGAGACCACTACGCATCTTCACGTGAGGATCCAAGATATTATGAACGACCTCCACTCGATCGGATAAAAAGTTGAGAATCGAGATGTAATCAGGTACTCTCTTAATGCTTTTCCTAGGAACACCTTGTGGGCATCCATGGTTGATGCCTACAAGGTATCTAGAGATTTATCTAAGATTAGATTAGATAAACTTTTCTCTAAATTTGAGCTACATGAACAATCTAACTTGGCCCTGATCGAGAAAGGTATTGCCTTGGTTGCAGGTCGAAAGAAGAAGGCGAAGAGCAAACCACCTCCCGAAGAAGAAATGGAGTACGAATCGGAGGTGATCAATGAGATGGAGACCAAACTAGTGAATCTAGTTTGAAAGATGATCAAGAGTAGAAGACGACCCATCGAGAAATCCAAGGAAAAGAGACCCGAGTAAAGTTCCAATTACAAATGCTACGAGTGTAACAAGAAGGGTCACATCAAATCGGAGTGCCCGAGACTTAAAAACAAACCATCACAATCCAAGAAGGTGCTCAATGCAACTTGGGAGGAGTCATCAAAGGAAGAAGACGAGCTCAACAACCTTGCGTTTATGGCCAAGCTAACCAAGTTCGAAGATGAATCTGAACCCGTAACGAGCTACGAGTCTAAAATCGAGTTCGACTCTGGATCTGACGATGAACTCCAATTCAAGAAAAGTCACAGATCCGTATCCTGTTCAAAAGATTCGATCAAGGTGAGTCGTTCGTTAATTGATACTCTTTATAGTGCAATTAAATATCTAACTAAGAAATTAGCTAAGTCTGAGTCCAAGGTCGAGACCTTAGTTGAGGAGGTTAAACTGTTAGTGCCTATAAGAATCATATATCTTCACAATAGTATGATGTTGTCCACTTTGGGTCTAAGCCCTCATGATTTTATTTTTGAACTTTACCCAAAAGGCCTCATGCTAATGAAGATATCTTTTTATCTTATAAGCACGCGATCTTTTCCATGTCATACCAATGTGGAACTTTGATTGTATTCCCCATACTCCCAACAATCCCCCCCTCAAACGAAGGACCACATTGAGCCCCCCCCTCCCCCCTCAAGCTTATCCCTCCTCGAAGGGCATTCTCTGTTTGATGTTCGATCTTCAACCCACCAAGACTTCCTACCAGTTATCCAACCCTTCTGGCCCAACTGGACTTCCTACCTGGTGTCTGGTTCTCTAGATCCAGACATAGGATCTCCACTTCCTTCGTTCAAGGTTCATGGCTCAACATGGACCATGGCTCTGATACCAATTGTTAGTACCTATAAGAATCATATATCTCCACAATAGTATGATATTATCCACTTTGGGCCTAAGCCCTCATGGTTTTGTTTTTGGGCTTTACCCAAAAGGCCTCATGCCAATGAAGATATCTTTTTATCTTATAAGCACATGATCTTTTCCATGTCTTACCAATGTGGGACTTTGATTGTATTCCTCATACTCCCAACATAAACTCCTTAAACATGAAGTCTCCCTAACCTCTTCGACTAGTCAAGTTCGAGAAGAGAACTCTCTCTTGAAAGGACAAGTCCAAGACCTTAGGAAATCATTGGAAAGGTTTACTTTGGGGTCCAAGGGTCTTGACCTACTACTTGGATCACAAAGGGTCATGTACATTAAGGCCAGACTCAGATTTAGATCAACCACAACGAACAAATCATATATGTCAATTGTAAATCGAAATAGACAAAAAAGTCCAAGCATGGGTCCCTAAGACCTTTTTGAATTCTCAATTAGGATCCAACAAGTATTGGGTTCCCAAGGACCAAATCCACTACATGGAAAGACCGCATCAGTTCAATGGTCCAGGGGGAGCTAATACTAAACATGTTTGCTTTACCTCTTGATTTAGCTTTGCATGCTTAGTGACTTTTTGTTTTAATTTTTAGAATGACTACATAGGATCAATAGTTAGTCGACCTTGATAACATAGTATCAGGACTTGGCGAGATGATAGTACGTTAAGGAAATGAGGTCTTGTGTGTCCGAGTTAGATAAGACGTATCTAGCTTGGTATACTCGACTAAGTCAAACTAGCTAAAGCTACCTCGCCACATCCTAAACTAGTTAGACCAGAAAGTAACCTTAAGTAACTTAAGTGAATATTTTCTTAAAATTGGATTTGTCTAAGGAAGTGTTCGTTATTCTAATCAAAGAGGGCCTCTGTGCCTCACCATGACCTAGAAGCCATTTTCTTGAAAAGTTTACTTAACAAGCTAAGGGTTAAATCTGAATCTAACCCAAGGTTGATTATCTTCAAATCACTAAACTTAATCAAGTAAAATTGAAGTCATCTCACAAAACATATAAGGCTAACTTGTTTGATCATGTAGAAAGGGTGGGATGATTCCTAGGATTAAAAATTTTCAACCAAATCTTAAAATTCCGATATCCGATCCAACTACTATATGTGTAGGATCAATGGATGTTGGGCAGTGGGTGCTCCCGACACGTGTTGGATCGAGGCGAATCGCTAGAGGGGGTGAATAAAAACTACAACCCGGTGCATGAAGCTCCCACCACGTGGGGTACCGGAGAAGGAATCCATTGTACGCAGCCTTACCTTGCTTTTTTGCAAGAGGTTGTTTCCATGATTTGAACCCATGACCTCTTGGTTACAAGACAACAACCTTACCATTGTGCTAAGGCTCCCTTTTCATTTTGTTTGACTAAAACTTGTGTAATTAATGCAGAGAAAGTAAAGACAATAAATAAAAGAAGTCTCTTTGTTTTTACTTGGTTCGCAATCAAAAGGTTGTTACTCTAAGGTCCCATGATCATTGATCACATATGAAGGGGCAATCCACTAACGATCTCCTCCTTGTTAGAGGTAGGAGATAACGAGTACAACAAGAAGAAATCTCGAGGTAGAGGCACAATCCCACATCTCCTCTTTACAATGAAAAAGCTCGAAGATAAAAGCCCAAATACAAAGTATAAAGATTGAAACTACAACTTGAAATGTATCGACGAAAACAAAGGTTTGAGATTGTGGCGTGTCGTCAGTGTTGCGGTAGCATTTCGACGGCATAGAGTAGTCGTTGATGGCGCGGCATTGTGGGAGCACTTGGAGAGCAATTTGATGATGCCAAAGGGGTGAAACCCCCCTTCTTTTATAGCCCTCCAAGCCCTAATTCGTAGAGATCTGGATCTGAGTCAAAGAGCCTCATCTCCCCCAAGATAAGTGGAGCTTATCTTGACTTTCTTCAAGGTGGACAGTTTGAATTGTAGTCGACTAGTGGCCTTCATCAGTCCACTGATACTAGCAGCAATCGACTGCCACAAGCTAGCAGTCGACTGCCAGCTAGGTTTTTCAACTACAACAAAGAGTTAGCATGAAAACACAAGTAATAGTAAATTTGACAGCTACATACCGTCCGATCTCGACCTAGCCCTTCCACTGGAATTCTTAGTCGGATCGCCGCCTAAAGTCATCCCCGTACAGAGGACCCGACCTCACCATTACTCACACTCTGCTTATCTCTGGTCCTTTGCGACTTGTCACTTAGCTTCCGGTCTTCACCTAGGTTCTTTGACTCTATTCGAAGTTCTCCCAGTGAAGCCCGACCACCTGATTTCGACTCGAGATTCTCTGGTGTCGGTAACCTTGACAGCTTATACACTGCGCACCGATGGCTTATGAGATAAAGATAACACTTAACTTTAAGCCTTTGCCATAATCAAAACCTAGGTTCGATTATCTGGTGCCCTTGCACCAACAATCTCCCCTTTTTTGATCTATGGCAAACCGACACAAAGTTAAGGAAAAATTAAGCATAAAATAAAGTAGTAGCAATATGTGTAGTAAACATGTAGTGAAGTAGTAAGTGTGATTAAGCGTAGCAAGAGTAATTAATAAGACACAACTTAGTATGAGTATGAAAGAAATGCATAACTTAGTAAGTTAGTATGTGTAACTTAGTAAGTTAGCATGAGTGAGAGTATAAGCTAAACTCTTTTTCAAATCCTCCCCTTTAAGGTTACCTTCCCCTTGACCTTAGGTGAGTACTTTGAAAAAGAAGCTTAGCTCTTCCTCTTAACATTTGCCACTTAAAAAAAAGTTTAAGTTAAGTTTTCAAAAATGATTTTGATCTCTTAACTTTGGCCTTTCTTCTCCCCCTTTTTCCATAAATAGAAAAAGATGGGGGTTTGTAAAAAAAATTTAGAAAATAAGCGATTATTATTTGTAAGTCCAAGCATGTTTCTAATAGATTTTGAAAATAATAGTTTCAATGTACACTCAACTAATAGAATGTTCAACTCTTTTTAACTTAATTGATATGGAATGATCACTAAGTCCGGATTAGAGTTGGTTATTTTACATAATTATACTCCATGATTCATGTCGATGCACTTGATCTACATATGGAATCAGAAGTAAGGTCCTAACATCTCACACTCATCTACGTGGCTCAGTACACAAACACATTAGACCTATGTGTTGTGAGATGTGTTGGCTCCTTAAATCTATAGGTGTATGCTTTCTAAGGTAAATCCTAAGCTAGTTCCATGTAGCATGAAAAAATAGAGTATATAAGAAAAAATATAAGAGTTGAGTCCTACTCTATTACACACATTCCTAATTTTCGTCTAAGCAAACTAAACTCTACTTCGAGTAAGGGTTTGGTGAAGATATCTGCTAGGTTCGATTTGGACTCAACATATTGCTACATGTTCTCGAATGAAATGGTGTTTAACCTCTATGTGTTTAGTCCTAGAGTGACAAATTGGGCTCTTACTTAGGTTAATGGAACTAATGTTGTCGATGAAAATTTTAGTGTTACTAAAGTTTAATTGGAAGTCTTGGAGGGTGTGCTTCATCCAAAGAAGTTGAGCTACACACTCACCCATCGCAACGTACTCAGCTTCGGTGGTAGGTAAGGCAATATAATGTTGCTTTCTACTACACCAGCTAACTAGACTCGAGCCTAGGAGTTGGCAATAACCACTCGTGCTCTTACTATCAAGTTTACTACCGGCATAATCCGAATCGGAGTAGCCAACTAGTTGAACTCGTTAGACCTAGGGTACCAAATTCCTACGTTTAGTGTTCCTTTAAGGGATCGAAAGATGCGTTTGACTAGCGTTAGGTGTGACTCCTTAGCGTAATATTGGAATCTCGCACACATACTTACTGCGAAGAGTATATCAAGTCGACTCATAGTAAAGTATAGGAGGCTATCTATCGCGCTCCTATAGTATTTTAAATCAATTAGTTTTCCTTCTAAGTCTTCTCCTATATTCACATTAGTTGTCATTGGTGTGTTAATTTCCTTAGCATTTTGCATTCCAAATCTATTAATTAATGCCTTGGCATATTTTCGTTGGTGTAGGTAGATACCTTCTCTAGTTTTTTTAATTTGTAAGCCTAAGAAAAAGGTTAATTCTCCTACTAAGTTCATTTCGAACTTACTTTCTATTAGTGAGATGAACTCATTTAATAAAGTTGTATTGGTAGTTCCAAAAATTATGTCGTCTACGTATATTTGGGCAATAAATATTTCTTTTCCTATGGATTTTACAAACAAGGTTGGATTGACTAAGCCTTGAATAAGCCCCTTAGACTTAAGATAAATTAAAAGTCTTTCATACCAAGCTCTAGGAGCTTGTTTTAGTCCATATAAGACATTTCTAAGTTTAAAAACATGGTCGGGTTTGTCTAGACTCTCAAATCCGAGTGGCTGACTAACGTAAACCTCTTCCTTGATAAATCCATTCAAGAATGTTGACTTAACATCCATTTGAAATAGTTTAAATCCTCGATGTGTTGCATAGGCTAATAATATCCTAATCGATTCAAGTCTGGCTACGGGTGCATATGTTTCATCGTAGTCTAACCCCTCTACTTGACTGAATCCCTTAGCGACTAACCTAGCCTTATTCCTAACAACATCTCCTTTATCATCAAGTTTGTTTCGAAACACCCACCTCGTTCCAATGATTGTTTTCCCCTTATGTGAGGGTTATAATTCCCAAACTTGACTCCTAGTAAATTGAGCTAACTCTTCTTGCATAGTTATAATCCAATCGGGATCAAGAAGAGCTTGTTCAATTATTTTGGGTTTGATTTTTGAAATAAGTGAAATTTGGCTTAGGTTCCTATAAGATGCTCTGGTTTGAACTCCTAAATTGGGATCACCTATTACTTGATCAATAGGATTATTTGCTTGTAACCTAGATTGATTTGGGTTAGGATCTATACTAGATTCATTTTGTGAGTTAGATTCAGGTCTAGAATTAGGTTCAGGTCCAGGTCTAGAGTTAGGTTCAGGTCCAAATCAAGAGTTAGGTTCATGTCCAAGTCTAGAGTTAGGTTCATTAATCACTTCTAATCTGGGTTATGTAGTTTTTTTTTCTTCATCAAATACTATGTTAATTGTTTCTTCGATTTGTAGGGTTTCATTGTTATACACTCTATAGGCTTTACTAGTGGTTGAGTATCTTAGGAATATTCTGGTAGTTATTTTAGGGGTGAATTTCCCTAGATAATTTTTAGTATTTAATATATGTACCCTACACCCAAAGTCCCTAAAGTATTTAATGTTGGGTAGTTTTTCATAAAAAATTTCATATGAGATTTTAAGATGTCTCTAAACTAGGAGGATCCTATTTTGAACATAGCAGGTCGTATTGACCGCTTCTGCCCAAAACCTATTAGATAAGTTATACTCATTCAACATGGTTCTAGCGGCTTCATGTAATGTTTGATTTTTTACTTCGACTAGACCATTTTGTTGAGGAGTCCTAGGGTAGAAAAACTCATGGTGGTATCCGTTTTGGTTACAAAAATCGATAAACCTATGGTTTTCGAATTCACCACCATGATCACTTCTAAGTCTTTTTATCCTAAGATTCTTTTCATTTTCTATTAATTTACATAAGTTGGTGAGTTTTTCTAAGGTTTCACTTTTATGTTTTAGAAACCTAACCCAAGTGAACCTAGAGAAGTCATCGACTATAACTAGATAATATTGACTTCCATTTAGTGACTTGGCTCCATGAGAATCAAATAGGTCTAAGTGTAGGAGCTCAAGTACACTTTTGGTTCTTTCTTGGTTGGTTAGTTGATGTGAGATCCTAGTTTGTTTACCTTGTTGACAAGCATTATAAATTTTATTTTCCAAGTTATTAAGGTTGGGTAGACCTCTGACTAAATCACTCTGACTCATTTTGTGTACGAGTCTTGGGTGAGATTGGCGAGTTTATGTCATGATCAGATTCCTCTTCTTAGTGTCATTAGACACTTGGTTGAGGAGTTGGGTAAGTTAATTGTGTAAATGTTGCTATTCCTAGTTCCCTTAAGTATAATTTTTGAAGTATCATTATTTTTGATTAGGCATTCATTTTGTAAGAAGGTGACCTTATAGTTATTATCACACAATTGACTAACACTAAGTAAATTAAAATCGAAATTCTCAACTAAAAATACATTACGAATTATAAAGTTAGAGTTCAGCTCAATATCACCTGAACTGATGATTTTGAGCTTCCTGTTGTTTCTAAATGTTACCGATCCTTGGATTTTGAATCTGAGCTTCGAAAATTTTAGTCGGTCTCCGGTCATGTGTCGGGAGCACCCATTGTCCAACATCCATTGATCCTACACATATAGTAGTTGGATCGGACATTGGAATTTTAAGAGTTGGTTGAATATTTTAGCCTAGTAGTCATCTCGCCCTTTCTACATGATCAAACATGTCAACCTTATATGTTTTTTGGGATGACTTCAATTTTACTTGATTAAGTTTAGTGAATTGAAGATAGTCAACCTTGGGTTAGATTCGGATTTAACCCTTAGATCGTTAAGTAAACTTTTTGAGAGATTAGCTTCCAGGTCGTGGAGAGGCACAGAGACCTTCTTTGATCGAAACAATGACCACTTCCTTAGACAAAGCTAATTTCAAGAAAATGTTCGCTTAAGTCACTTAGAGTCACTTCCTAGTCTAACTAGTTTAGGATGTGGCGAGGTAGCTTCAGCTAGTTCAACTTAGCCGAGTGCACCAAGCTAGATACGCCTTATCTAGCTCGAACGCACAAGATGTCGTTTCCCTAATGTACTATCATCTCGTTGTGTCCTGATACTATGTTGTCAAGGTTGACTAACTATTAACCCTATCTAGCCATTCTAAAAATTAAAATAAAAATTTAACTAAGAATGCAACAATTAAATCAAGAAGTAAAGCAAACAAGTTTAGTACTAGCTCCCCCTGGACCATTGAACCGATTCGGTCTTTCCACATAGTGGATTTGGTCCTTGGGAACCCAATACTTGGTGGATCCTAATTGAGAATTCAAAATGGTCTTATGGGACCCTTGCTTGGACTATTTGTCTATTTCGATTCACAATTGACATATACTATTTATTTGTTGTGTTTGATCTAAACCCGAGTCTGGTCTTATTGTACACGACCCTTTGTGATCCAAGTAGTAGGTCAAGACCCTTGGACCCCAAGGTAAACCTTTCCAATGTTTGTCTAAGATCTTTGACTTGTCCTTTCAAGAGAGAGTTCTCTTCTTCGAGTCTTTCAACTCGAGTTGAATTCTCTTCTCGAACTTGACTAGTCGAAGAGGTTAGGGAGACCTTATGTTTAAAGAGTTTCACCTCCTCAACTAAGGTCTCGACCTTGGACTCAAACTTAGATAATTTCTTAGTTAAATACTTAATTGCATTTTAAAGGGTATCGATTAATGACCGACTCACCTTGATCGAATCTTTTGAACCGGATATGGATTCGTGGCTTGTCTTGAATTGGAGTTCACTCTCGGATCCGGAGTCGGACTCGGTCTTGGACTCATAGCTCGTTTCGGGTTCGGATTCATCTTCAGGCTCGATCGGCTTGGCCATGAATGCGAGATTGTTGAGTTCGTCTTCCTCCGATGACGACTCCTCCCATGTTGCGTTGAGAGCCTTCTTCTTGGATGGTTTGTTCTTTAGTCTTGGGCAATCCGATTTGATGTGGCCCATCTTGTTGCATTCGTAGCATCTATAGTTGGAACTTTGCTTGGGTATGTTTTCCTTGGATTGCTTGATCGAGCGTCTTTGGCTCTTGATCATCTTTCGAACTAGATTCACTAGTTCGGTCTCCATCTTGTCGTTCACCTTCGATTCGTATTCCTCTTCTTCTTCTTCAGGAGGTGGTTTGCTCTTCGCCTTCTTCTTTCGACCTGCAACCAATGTAATACCTTTCTTGACCGGAGCCGAGTTAGATTGTTCGTGTAGCTCAAACTCAAAAAAAATCTCGTCTAATCTAATCATAGATAAATCTCTAGAGACTTTATAGGTATCAACCATAGATGCCATCAAAGTTGTGATAGGAAAGGCGTTTAAGGAATACCTGATAACTGTTGGTGCAATGGCACAAAATAATCAAACCTAGGTTTTGATTATGGCAAAGGCCCAAAGTTAAGGTCATATCGTTATCTCACATGCTCTGTTAAGTGTGCAGAAATGATTAAGCTGAGCTGAACGTCGGCAACACTCGGAGAATCTCGAGTCGAGAAACTGTGGTGGTCGGGCGACACCGGGAGAACTTCGGAGGGAGCCGATGTCACGCCCCGGGGCCCATTCGCCATCCAAATGACGGAGGAGCCCCTTAGCGACAATTATTCCGATATACATCGCTGGAACCAAATCAGATAAAACTTTGAAATAATATAGAAATATAAGTATTTTATTAACCGCATGCATGCACGACTAAAATATAAATCAATTAAAAGTAAATTAGTTTTATGCCACCAAATCAAACTGCGACCAAAATCTAAAGTACATAAACAAAATGCAATAACAAAAAGTAAATAAAACGACATCTCGATGATGCAGTGGGACCCAGAGCGAGGACTCTCTGAGCGGCGAAGGTAAGCCATTGGACATGTCCTCTGCTAGCTAACAAGGATAAAGAAGAGGGGTGAGTCTGACCACTCGGTGGGTGGATAGAAAATAGTGCATGTCATAATGGATATAATGGACATAATGGAAGTCAAAGGAAATAAACTAGAGTAACCCAAACCTCAAGAGTACAATATCGGTCTGCAGAATTAACTCGATCAACAATATAATGATACACATGCAACGTATATACAACCAACTGCAATCTATAAGCAATACGTACTAAGATACGCGACAACGCCTCGTGGCTCTCGAGGTAATACAAAGACACCATCTCATACGCGTGCTACTACGGCCGGGACTCGTGGGCGGATAAGATAAAAGACTCCGTGTATGCGCGGCAACGACATGCTACCACGACTGTCTCGTGGGCAGATATAGCTATCTAGCTATGTGGATCGCGCCACACGTCTACCACGACTGGTCTCGTGGGCGGTCAAGATGTAAGGTAGCTATCTAGCTACATCGATACACGAATCCAACTATCACTAACCAACGCAGTAGTCCAAGAGTATAACTCGCGGCGGATCCTCTCAACCACGAATGGGAGACATAAGCGACCACATACAAAGCAACCATAGTTAGTAGAGAACCTCTCTGCGGACCCTCTCACCACCACGAATGGGAGGCATAGCTAGCGGTAGAGATAGAAGAAAAGTTATAAATCCTCTCTGCGACCCTCTCAACCACGAATGGGAGACATAGTGGCAATGAGACGGGAGAAAAGTTATATATCCTCTCTGCAGACTCTCAACCAATGAGAACGGGAGACATAGGTGGCGTCGAGGCGGGAAAAGTTATATATCCTCTAACAATTAATCTTATCTTAATTATACTATTTCACTAGTTCATTCATAATACCAATCCAACAAAATAATAGGTAAGCATCTTCCAGCACTATCTACCTATTTATATCTCAGCACTAAATAGACACCTACAACAGTAATATCAATCAATAACTACATGTTAATGATGAGCAAACAACCTAGAATCTAAGGGTTCGGCGAATATAGTATCAAAGTAATTCTAGCAATAACATCAGTAAACCAAATAACCAATAAAATCATGCACTAAATTCTAAAGATGTAAAAGATCCACCCACCTCTGATGGCAAAGCGTCTTAATTATCTCTAAATCCGAGAATGTGCTTCCGCTTCCAACTCTGTTATAATTAATTCATTATTAACTCAACGATCAGTAAATTTCTAAATCTATTAGCTAATCGATTATGAATCTTTCCATTACTTTAACTAATAGATTAACACCACCACTCTATTTACATTACCCGATTAATCAAAGTCTAATTAATTCCCCTAAACAGTTTAATTAATCCAGATTTTATTAGTCTAACAACAAATCAATTGAACTGTTTCATCAAACTTAAGCTAATTCAATTGTTTTCAATTAACAGATTAATCACCCAACCTTATTTAACTCACAGATATCCATTCAATAATTCTAGCCCAACTAAATCAATTGATCACAACTTTTGATTAATTAATCATAAGCTAATTAATTAAATAAATCTGGATTGATCAAGTGTTAACTACCTAAGTCACAAAACGAAAATCCTATGACTAAATTAATTACTCACCTAAGTCAACTAAAGCCAATCATCTCCTTCCTTGTGTTGCGATTTCCACCGCGATCATTTGGATTCCTCCCGGTGGCGGAGCGAATGATTCTGGCGTTGAAGCAACCGGCAATGGCGGCGACCCTCTGGCGCCGTGATTTGAAGTGGAATTAACGCGGTGGGCGACCACAGGATCGCGGTCGACAATGGCTCTTGCCGCGACCGTCGGTGATCGTCTACGAGGCGCCGTCCGGAGGTGAGGCGGATGCGACAGAGACACGTCGGCTAGCGTGACGGTATATAGGCGGCCGCGATCGAACTCTTCCGCGGTGGGCAAGGAGCAGTCGCGGTGGCGGCGGTTGGCCATTGTGATGCGATAATGATACCTGCAAGCGCAGCGGCTGTGTGCGTGGAGATCGGAGAGGCGGGTTGGGTTGTCGGCGAGAAAAGGGCGGCGGGAATCGGGAAAAGCAGGAAAAGAAAGCGTAACGGAAAAATTAACCTAGGCTTAATTATATATAACCTAAGTTTAATTGAATCAATCAATATTATGATTAATATTAATTAGACTTAGCCCAATCAAATAAAAATTTTATCCCAAAATTTCTAATAGATATTTAATAACTAAATTCCGCTTTTGAGACAATCAAATTTATTATTGGATAAAGCTAATTAGACTTAGTCAAATATAAAAGTTTATCCCAAAATTATCAACAAAATACTAATAAATAACTAATTTCACTTTAATAAAATAGATAAATAAATTTACTTTATTTATCTCGTAATTAAATTATATTATTATTGTATTATATTATTTTATTTTTTTTTTATTTAATTTGTTATATATATGTACATATATATATATATTTTTCGATATATTACAGCCGAAGAACCAAGGTGAAGACCGGAAGCTAAGTGACAAGTCATAAAGGACCAAAGGTAAGCTCGAGTTTGAGTAAATGTGAGGTTGAGTCCTCCATACGAGGACATCTTTAGGCGGCGATCCGACTAAGACTTCTAGTGGAAGGTCTAGGTTGAGATCGGACGGTAAGTGGTCATTGATTTTACCTTTACTTGTATGTTTCAAGACTAACTCTTTATTGCAGTTGAGTAAACAAGATGGTGATCATTGATGGTCATTGGCGATCATTCAATGGTGGCATCATTCAATCGATTAACGCAATCATCAAGATAAGAACCACTTTTCTTGGGGTGAGGTGACCATTTGGATCAGATTTTCCACTCAATGTTTAGGGGGTTGGAGGGATATAAAAGGAGGGGTTCACCCCTTTAGGTCATCAATTAAGCTCTCGAAACTCTCCCGCAACGCCGCATCTCTATAACAACGAAACACTACCGCAATGCCGACGATACGCTCCTAAGTCCAAGATCAGATCGTCGTCAATATACTTCAGTTTTCATTTCCATTTCAATTCAGTGTATTCAAGTTTTCATTGTCGTGCTTTCATTGCTTAGAGGAGATGTGGGATTGTCCCTCTTTCTCATTCTTTTATTTGTTTGTAACTGTTGTCTCCTACCTCCAACGAGGAGGAGACCTAGTTAGTGAATTGCCCTCCCTATACGGTCTAGGATCGAATAGCCTTGGATTAGCAACTGTTTGCTTGTGAACCAAATAAAAATAAATTGTGTCATTTATTTTTCCATTACATTACTCTTAGTTTTAATCGATCGAATGAAAAGACGAAAAGATTTCTCGCTCACTATTCACCCCCCCCTCTAGCGCACTCTTACAATCCTACGATTGGTATCAGAGCGAGGGCGCTACGATTTAGTGCAACCACCAATCTAGCATCGTTTTTTATTTTCTTTTCGTAGTTGTTTTAAGTTTCTTTTCGTTTTGGTTTTTCGATTCGTAAGTTTTAATCCTTTCGTTATGTCCTCTTTTCTCCCGCATTACTAATCCAAGACGAAAGTCTTAGCAATCCGTTGTGTGTCATTTTTTGTGTTTTCAAGGTTTTCTTTTTCAAAATGGCCCATCTCGAAGGGTTTATCCCCGCCCGACCTCCATTTTACAATGGAGATAACTTCCATTACTGGAAGGGTCGGATGGAGTGCTACTTGAACACCCAAGTAGAGATGTGGATCGTGATACAAACCAGCTTCACCCTTTCAACAAATGAAGACGGTGAATGTTTGGACTACGATCAATGGACAAACGCTATGAAGCGTCAAGTGGAAGCCGATTCCAAGGCTACACAAATCTTACAATGTGGGCTATCTAAAGAGAAGCTCAACAGTGTTGGCCCGTTCATAAGTGCAAAGGACTTGTGGAACAAGCTCATCGAGCTTCACGAAGGAACCACCGACACCAAGGTATGTAAGAGTGATCTCCTTTCGAATAAATTGTTTAGATTGAAAATGCAGGAACACGAGTCAACCACTCAGCTCCATGCTAGAATTCAAGACATCATGAATGGGCTACACTCGATCAGACAGAAGGTCAAAAATTGAGACGTCATTAGGTACACACTAAACGCCTTCCCTAGGACCATCTTGTGGGCATCCATGGTTGATGTCTATAAGGTTTCTAAAGATCTTTCAAAAATTAGGTTAGACGAACTTTTCTCTGAATTCAAATTACATGAACAGTCTAATTCAGCCCCCATCGAGAAAAGTGTCACTTTGATTGCAGGTCTGAAGAAGAAGTCGAAGATCAAACCACCTCTCGAGGAAAAAGAAGAGTACAAATCGGAGGTAAACGACGAGATGGAGCCCGAACTAGTGAATCTAGTTCATAAAATGATCAAGAGAAGAAGACAACTCATCAATCAATCCAAGGAGGATAAGTCGAAGCAAAATTCCAACTATAGATGCTATGAGTGCAACAGGATGGGCCATATTAAATTGGAGTGTCCAAGACTCAAGAACAAGGCATCATAATCCAAGAAGGCACTCAACGCAACGTAGGAGGAATCGTCGGAGGAGGAAGACGAGCTCAACCTCGCCTTCATGGCCAAGCCGACCGAACCCGAGGATGAGTCCGAGCCCGAAGATGAGTCCGACTCCGGATCTGACGATGAGTTTCAATTCAAGACAAGCCACGGATCCATATCCAGTTCAAAATGTTCAATCAAGGTGAGTCGGACTTTAATTGATACATTGTATAGTACAATTAGATTTTTAACTAAAAAATTAGCTAAGTCCGAGTCTAAGGTTGAGACCTTAGTTGAGGAAGTTAAACTCCTTAAACACGATGTCTCCCTAACCTCTTCGACTAGTCAAGTTCTAGAGGAGAACTCAACTCGAGTTGAAAAACTCGAAGATGAGAACCCTCTCTTGAAAGGACAAGGCCAAGATCTTAGGCAAACATTGGAAAGGTTCATTTTGGGATCTAAGGGGCTTGACCTACTACTTGGATCACAAAAGGTCGTGTACAACAAGGCCGGACTAAGATTTAGATCAACCACAACTACTAAATCATATATGTCAATCGTGAATCGAAATAGAAAACAGGTCCAAGCATAGGTCCCTAAAACTGCTTTAATTTCACAATTAGAATCTAATAAGTACTGGGTCCCCAAGGACCAAATTCACTACGTGAAAAGGCTGAATCGATTCAATGGTCTAGGGGATCTAGTACTAAATTTATTTGTTCTATTATATGAAATTAGTCTTTGCATGCTTAGTTATTTTATTTTAATTTTTAGAACGTCTAGATAGGGTCAATAACTCGTCAATCTTGACAATATAGTATTAGGGCACGGCTAGATGATAGTACGTTAGGGAAACGAAGTCTTGTATGTCCAAGTTAGATAAGGCGTATCTAGCTTGGTGCACTCGACTATATTGAACTAGCTAAAGCTACCTCATCGTATCCTTAACTAGTTAGACCAGGAAGTAATCTTAAGTGACTCAAGTAATCAATTTCTTGAATTTGGCTTTGTCTAAGGAAGTGGTCATTGTTCCGATCAAAGAAGGCCTCTGTGCCACGCCACGATCTGGAAGTCAATTTTTCGAAAAGTTTACTTGATGAGCTAAGGGTTAAATCCGAATCTAATACAAGATTGATTAGCTTCAAAACACTAAATTTAATCAAGTAAAATTGAAGTCATCTAAAAAAAATTTAAGGTTAACATGTTTGATCATGTAGAAAAGGTGAGATGACTATTAGGCTAAAACATTCAACCAACTTTAAAATTCTAATGTCCAATCCAACTACTATATGTGTAGGATCAATGGATGTTGGACAGTGGGTGCTCCCGACACATGACCGGAGACCGAATAAAATTTTTGAAGCTCAGATTCAAAAGTCAAGGATCGGTAGCATTCAGAAACAACGGGAAGCTCAAAATCATCGGTTCAAGTGATATTGAGCTGAACTCTAACTTTATAATTCGTAATGTACTTTTAGTGGAAAATTTCGATTTTAATTTACTTAGTGTAAGCCAATTGTGTGATAACAACTATAAAATTACCTTCTTACAAAATGAATGCTTAATTAAAACTAATGATACCTCAAAAACAATACATAAAGGAACTAGGAATAGCAACATTTACTCAATAAACCTACCCAACTCCTCAACTAAGTGTCTTATGACACAGCAAGAGGAATCCTGATTGTGGCACCGACGACTCAGCCACTCTCGCCTAAGACTCGTACACAAAATGAGTCAGAGTGGTTTAGTCAGAGGTTTACCCAACCTTAACAACTTGGATAATAAAATCTATAATGCTTGTTAACAAGGTAAACAAACTAGGGCACAACATCAACTAACTAACTAAGAAAGAACCGAAAGTGTACTTGAGCTCCTACACTTATACCTATTTGATTCTCATGGAGCCAAGTCACTATGTGGGAGTCAATTTTGTTTAGTCATAGTTGATGACTACTCTAAGTTTACCTGGGTTAGGTTCCTCAAAAATATAAGTGAAACCTTAGATCAACTCACCAACTTATGCAAATTAATAGAAAACAAAAAGAATCTTAAGGTTAAGAGACTTAGAAGCGATCATGGTGGTGAATTCGAAAATCATAGGTTCACCGACTTCTGTAACCTAAACAGATACCACCACGAATTCTCCTGTCCTAGAACCCCACAACAAAATGGTCTAGTCGAGTGAAAGAATAGAACCCTACAAGAAGCTACTAGAACCATGTTAAATGAATAATCTTCCTAATAGGTTTTGGGCAGAAGTCGTTAATATGATATGTTATGTTCAAAATAGGATCCTACTAGTTAAGAGACACCTTAAAACCTCATACGAAATCTATTATGAAAAATTACCCAACATTAAATACTTTAGAGTTTTCGGATGTAGGGTACATATCTTAAATACTAAAGACTACCTAGGAAAATTCACTTCCAAAACAACCACTGGAATACTCCTAGGTTGCTCAACCACTAGTAAAGTCTATAGGGTCTATAATCATGAAACCCTAAAAATCGAAGAAACAATAAATGTAGTATTCGACGAAGAAGATAAACCTACAAAACCCGAAGTAGAACTAGTGGATAAACAAATTGAAACTAGACCTGAATCTGATCATGAAAATGAGTCTAGTACAAACCCTAACCCAAGTCAGTCTAGGGTGCAATCAAATCATCCTATTGATCAAGTGATAGGTGATCCCAACCTAAGGGTTCGAACTAGAGCATCATATAAAAACCTAAGTCAAATTTCATTAATCTCGAAAATCAAACTCAAACCAATTGAACAAGCTCTTCTTGATCCCGATTGGATTATAGCTATACAAGAAAAGCTAGCTCAATTCACTAGGAGTGAAGTCTGGGAATTAGTACCCCCACCTAAAGATAAAATGATCATTGGAACAAGATGGGTATTCTGGAACAAACTCAATGATAAAGGAGAAGTAGTTAGGAGTAAGGCAAGATTGGTTGCTAAAGGATTTAGTCAAGTAGAAGGCTTAGACTATGACGAAACCTATGCACCCATAGCTAGACTAGAATCGATTAGAATGTTGCTGGCCTACGCTGTACATCGGAGATTTAAGTTATTTCAAATGGATGTGAAGTCAACGTTTTTAAATGGATTCATTGAGGAAGAGGTCTACGTTAGCCAACCACCAGGTTTTGAGAGTTTATACAAACTCGACCATGTTTTTAAGCTTAGAAAAGCCTTATATGGACTAGAACAAGCTCCTAGATCTTGGTATGAAAGACTTTCCATTTATCTCAAATCTAAAGGGTTTAGTCAAGACTTAGTAGACCCAACTCTCTTCGTAAAATTCGTAGGTAAAGAAATTTTCATTGCCCAAATATACGTAGATGATATAATCTTTGGAACAACCAATTCAATATTACTAAATGAGTTCATTTCACTAATGGAAAGTGAATTTGAAATAAACTTAATAGGAGAATTAACATTTTTCCTATGCTTACAAATAAAACAAACTAAGGAAGGAATTTACCTACATCAACATAAATACACTAAAGAATTAATTAATAGATTTGGAATGCAAAATGCTAAGGTAATTAATACACCAATGGCGACAAATATTAATATAGGAGAAGACTTAGAAGGAAAACCAATAGATTTAAAATACTATAGGAGTGCGATAGGTAGTCTCTTATACTTAACTACGAGTCGACCTGATATACTCTTTGCAGTGAGTATGTGTGTGAGATTTCAATCTTGCACTAAGGAGTCGCACCTAATGCTAGTCAAACTCATCTTCCGATACCTTAAAGGGGCACTAAACATAGGAATTTTGTACCCTCAGTCTAATGAGTTCAAGCTAATCGGCTACTCCGATTCGGATTATGCTAGTAGTAAACTCGATAGGAAGAGCATGAGTGGGTGTTTCCAACTTCTTGGCTCGAGTCTAGTTAGCTGGTGCAGTAGAAAGCAATATTGTGTTGTCTTATCTACCACCAAAGCCGAATATGTTGCGATGGGTGAGCGTGTAGCTCAGCTCCTTTGGATGAAGCACAATCTCCAAGACTTTGAACTAAACTTTAACAACACTAAAATTTACATCGACAACATTAGTTCTATTAATTTAACTAAGAACCCCATCTGTCACTCTAGAACCAAACATATCGAGGTAAAATACCACTTCATTCGAGAACATGTAGCAAATAATACCATACAACTCGAATACGTGGAGTCCAAATCGAACCTAGCAGACCTGTTTGCCAAACCCTTACCTGAAGCAGAGTTTAGCCTGCTTAGATGGAAATTAGGTATGTGCGTGATAGAGTAGGACTTAAAACTTTTTTTTATATACTCTATTTTTATTTTTCATGTTAAATGGAACTAGCTTAGGGTTTACCCTAGAAAGCATGCACTTATAGATTTAAGGAGCCAACACATCTCACAACACATAGGACTAATGTGTTTGTGTACCTAGCCACATAGATGGACGTGAAATGTTAGGACCTTACTCCTAGTTTCAGATGTAGATCTAGTGCATCGACATGAACCATGGAGTATAATTATCTAAAATAACCAACTCTATACAGGACTTATTGATCATTTTATATCAATCAAGTCACAAAGAGTTGAACATACTTTTAGTTGAGATTATTTTGAAATTATTTATTTTCAAAATCTATACGGGACATGCTTGGACTTACAAATTATACTCGCTTATTTAATAAAGTTTCTTTCAAACCCCCATACTTTTCGATTTATGGCAAAAGGGGGAGAAAAAGGCCAAAGTTAAGGGATCAAAAATTATTTTTTGGTAACTTAACTTAAAACATTCAGGCCAAAGTTAAGTAATCTTGATTACTTAACTTACTTAAACTTTTATTGGCAAACATTAAGGGGGAGAGCTAAGATCCTTTTT
This sequence comes from Wurfbainia villosa, assembly GCA_025175895.1. Taxonomy (NCBI): domain Eukaryota; kingdom Viridiplantae; phylum Streptophyta; class Magnoliopsida; order Zingiberales; family Zingiberaceae; genus Wurfbainia; species Wurfbainia villosa. Next base: position 24,159,741 of record CM046000.1, on the reverse strand, counting down.
CAAGTACTCACCTAAGGGGGAGGTTATCTCAAGGGGGAGGACTTGAAAAAGAATTTTACTCATACTCTTACTTATGTTAAACTTACTAAGTTATTCATACTAACTTACTAAGATATGCATTCATACTTCTTTCATGTTCATGCTAATTGAATCTAATCATTTCATTTAATTAATGTACTTTATGCTTTAATTTTCCCTTAACTTTATGTCGGTTTGCCATAAATCAAAAAGGGGGAGATTGTTGGTGCAGTGACATCAGATAATCGAACCTAGGTTTTGATTATGGAAAATGCCCAAAGTTAAGGTCATATCGTTATCTCACATGCTCTGTTAAGTGTGCAGAAATGATTGAGCTGAGCTGAAGATCGGTGACACCCGAAGAATCTCGAGTCAAGAAACCGTGGTGGTCGGGCGACATCGGAAGAACTTCGAAGGGAGTCGAAGAACCCAGGTGAAAACTGAAAGCTAAGCGAAAAATCACAAAGGATCAGAGGTAAGCTCGAGTGTGAGTAAAGGTGAAGTCGAGTCCTCCGTACGAGGACATCTTTAGGTGGCGATCCAACTAAGACTTCCGGTGGAAGGTCTAGGTCGAGATCGGATGGTAAGTGGGTGTCGATTTTACCTTTACTTGTATGTTTCAAGACTAACTCTTTGTTATAGTTGAGTAAACAAGCTGGCAGTCAATTGTTGGTTGTTGGCAGTCGACTGCTGGTGACATCAGTTGACTGATTAGGGCAATCAGTCGACTACTATTCAAACTACCAGCTTCGATGAAGGTCAAGATAAGAACCCCTTTTCTTGGGGTGAGGTATCCATTTGGATCAGATTTTTCACTCAACGTTTATGGGGTTGGAGGGCTATAAAAGAAGGGGGGTTTTGCCTCTTTAGGTCATTAATTAAACTCTCAAAATGCTCCGACAACGCTGCATCTCTACGATGACAAAATGGTTCCACAATGCCAACGATATGCTCCTAAGTTCAAGATCAGATCGTCATCGGTATACTTCAGTTTTCATTTCCATTTCAATTCAATGTATTCGAGTTTTCGTTGTCGTTCTTTCATTGCTTAGAGGAGAGGTGGGATTGTCCCTCTTCCTCATTCTTTTATTTGTTTTGTAACCGTTGTCTCCTACCTCCAATAAGGAGAAGACCTAGTTAGTGAATTGCCCTCCGTACGCAGTCTAGGATCACAATGACCTTGGATTAGCAACCATTTGGTTTTGAACCAAGTAAAAAATAAATTGTGTCATTTATTTTTCCACTGCATTACTCTTAGTTTTAATCGATCGAATGAAAAGATGAAAAGATTTCTCGCTTGCTATTCACCCCCCCCCCTCTAGCGCACTCTTTCGATCCTACAATAACATCTCTGTTTTCGACCTTTTGTCCGATCGAGTGGAGGTCGTTCATAATGTCTTGTATTCTTGTGTGTAATTGTGTAGCAGTCTCGTGTTCCTCCATTTTTAGATTAAAAAGCTTATTTAAAAGAAGGTCTCTTTTACATACCTTCGTGTTGGTGATTCCTTGGTGAAGCTCGATGAGCTTATTCCAAAGGTCTTTCGCGCTTATGAACGGTCCGATTCGGTTGAGCTCCTCCTTGGAAAGACCGCATTGTAGGATTTGGGTTGCCTTTGCATCGGCCTCCACTTGACGCTTCATGGCATTGGTCCACTTGTCACAGTCTAGGAACTCGCTGTCTTCGTTGGTAGGTAGCGAGAACCCAGATTGGATGACAATCCACATGTCGACTTGGGTTTTTAAGTAGCATTCCATCCGACTCTTCCAGTAACGAAAGTCATCTTCGTTGTAAAACAGAGGTCGGGCGGTTCTAAACCCTTTGAGATGGGTCATCAAAAATGAACCTTGCACAAAGAAATAAAAGACTTTGGGAAAAAAAATTCCAAGACTTTGCCTTGGATTAGTAGTGCAGGAAAAATAGTAAAGAAAATTGAACAAAACAAAAAACAATACAAAAAGAAAATAAAATTGCTAGATTGGTGGTTGCACCAAATCGTAGCACCCCCACTCTAATACCAATTGTTGGATCGAGGCAAATCGTTAGAGGGGGTGAATAGCGATAGAAAAACTATTCGTTTTGTTCGACTAAAACTTGAGTAATTAATGTAGTGGAAGTAAAGACAATAAATAAAAGAAGATGCTTTGCTTTTACTTGATTCGCAACCAAAAGGTTGCTACTCCGAGGCCGCGCGATCCTTGACTGTGTACAAAGGGCAATCCACTAATGATCTTCTCCTCGTTGGAGGTAAGAGACAACGAGTACAACAAGAAGAAATCTCGAGGTAGAGGCACAATCTCACCTCTCCTCTTTACAATGAAAAAGCTCAAAGATAAAAGCTCGAATACAAAGTATAAAGATTAAAACTACAACTTGAAATGTACTGACGAAAACAAAGGTTTGAGATTGTGGCGTGTCGTCGGTGTTGCAGTAGCGTTTTGACAACGTAGAGTAGTCATTGATGGCGCACCATTGTGGGAGCACTTGGAGAGCAATTTGATGATCCCAAAGGGGTGAAACCCCACTTATTTTATAGCCTTCCAAGCCCTAATTCGTAGAAATCTGGATCTGAGTCAAAGAGCCTCATCTCCCCAAGATAAGTGGAGCTTATCTTGACTTTCTTCAAGTTGAACAGTTTGAATTGCAGTTGACTGATGGCCTTCATCAGTCGACTGATACTAGCAGCAATCGACTGCCACAAGCTAGCAGTCGATTGCCAGCTAGGTTTTTCAACTACAACAAAGAGTTAGCACGAAAACACAAGTAATAGTAAATTTGACGACTACTTACTGTCCGATCTCGACCTAGACCTTCCACTGGAAGTCTTAGTCAGATCGTAGCCTAAAATCGTCCCCGTATAAAGAACCCGACCTCACTATTACTTACACTCGTGCTTGCCTCTAGTCCTTTGTGACTTGTCACTTAACTTCCGGTCTTCACCTGGGCTCTTCAACTCCATTCGAAGTTCTCCCGATGACGCTTGACCACCACGGTTTCTCACTCAAGATTCTCCAAGTGTCACTGATCTTCAGCTCAGCTTAAACACTTCTGCACACTTAACAGTAGCTTATGAGATAAAGATAACACCTTAACTTTGAGCCTTTACCATAATCAAAACCTAGGTTCGATTATCTGGTGCCCCTGCACCAATAACATGACCAGAGACTGAGTAAAATTTTCGAAGCTCAAATTCAAAAACCAAGGATCGATAGAATTCAGAAACAACAAAAAGCTCAAAATCATCGGTTCAGGTGATATTGAGCTAAACTCGAACTTTTTAATTCGTAATGTACTTTTAGTTGAACATTTTGAATTTAATCTCCTTAGTGTTAGTCAATTGTGTGACAACAACTATAAGGTTATCTTCTTACAAAATGAATGCCTAATTAAAAATAGTGATACCTAAAAAAATATACTTAAGGGAACTAGAAATAGTAACATTTATACAATTAATTTATCCAACTCCTCAACCAAGTGTCTATTGACACATCAAGAGGAATCCTGGTTGTGGCACCGACGACTCGGCCACTCTCACCCAAGACTCGTACACAAAATGAGTCAGAGTGGTTCAGTCAAAGGTCTGCCGAACCTTAATAACTTGGAAGGTAAAATTTGTAATGCTTGTCAACAAGGTAAACAAACTAAGACCTCACATCAACTAACTAACCAAGAAAGAACTAAGAGTGTACTTGAGCTCCTACATTTAGACCTCTTTGATTCTCATAGAGCCAAGTCACTAAACGGAAGCCAATATTGTCTAGTTATAGTTGATGACTACTCTAGGTTCACATGGGTTAGGTTTTTAAAACATAAAAGTGAAACCTTATATCAACTCACCAATTTATGCAAATTAATCAAAAATGAAAAGAATCTTAAGGTAAAAAAGGATTATAAGCGATCATGGTAATGAATTCGAAAACCATAGGTTCACCGACTTTTGTAACTAAAACGGGTACCACCATGAGTTCTCCTACCCTAGGACCCCTCAACAAAATGGTCTAGTCGAACGTAAGAATAGAACCTTACAAGAAGCCACTAGAACCATGTTGAATGAGTACAACCTACCTAATAGGTTTTGGGCAGAAGTGGTCAATACGACATGCTATGTTTAAAATAGGATTCTACTAGTTAGAAGACACCTTAAGACATCACACGAAATCTATTACGAAAAACTACCCAACATTAAGTACTTTAGGGTTTTTGGATGTAGGGTACATATATTAAACACTAGAGATTATTTAGGAAAGTTCACCTCTAAAACAACTACTAGAATATTTCTAGGATACTCAACCACTAGTAAAGCATATAGAGTGTATAAAAATAAAACCCTAAAAATCAAAGAAACAATCAAGGTAGCATTTGATGAAGAAAACAAAACTACAAAACCCGAATTAAAATTAATTAATGAACCTAACTCTAGATTTGAACCTAACTCTAGACCTGAACCTAACTCTAGACCCGAATCTAACTCACAAAATGAATCTAGTGTAGATCCTAACCCAAATCAATCTAGGTTACAAACAAATCATCCTATTGATCAAGTAATAGGTGATCCCAATTTAGGGGTTCGAACTAGAGCATCATATAGAAACCTTAGCCAAATTTCACTCATCTCAAAAATCGAACCCAAAACAATTGAACAAGCTCTTCTTGATCCCAATTGGATTATAACTATGCAAGAAGAGTTAGCTCAATTCACTAGGAGTCAAGTTTGGGAATTAGTGCCTCCACCTAAAGAAAAAATGATAGTTGGAACAAGGTGGGTATTTCGAAACAAACTTGATGATAAAGGAGAAGTTATTAGGAATAAAGCTAGGTTAGTTGCTAAAGGATTCAATCAAGTAGAAGGGTTAGACTATGATGAAACATATGCACCCATAGCTAGACTTGAATCAATTAGACTATGATGAAACATATGCACCCGTAGCTAGACTTGAATTGATTAGAATGTTATTAGCCTATGATGCACATCGAGGATTCAAACTATTTCAAATGGATGTTAAGTCAGTGTTCTTGAATGAATTTATTAAGGAAGAGGTGTATGTTAGCCAACCACCTGGATTTGAGAGTCTAGACAAATCTGACCATGTTTTCAAACTTAGAAAAGCTTTATATGGACTAAAATAAGCTCCTAGAGCTTGGTATGAAAGACTTTCAATTTACCTTAAGTCTAAGGGATTTAATCAAGGTTTAGTTGACCCAACCCTTTTTGTAAAATCTATAGGAAAAGAAATATTCATTGCCCAAATTTATGTAGACGGCATAATTTTTGAAATGACCAATACATCATTATTAAATAAGTTCATTTCGCTAATGGAAAGTGAATTCGAAATAAACTTAGTAGGAGAACTTACTTTTTTCGTAGGCTTACAAATAAAACAAACTATGGAAGGAATTTACTTACACCAACGTAAATATGCTAAAGAACTAATTAATAGGTTTGAAATGCAAGACACTAAGGAAATTAATACACCAATGGCTACTAATGTTAACATAGGGGAAGACTTAGATGGAAAATCAATAGATTTAAAATACTATAGGAGTGCAATAGGTAGTCTTTTATACTTAACTGCGAGTCGACTAGACATACTTTTCGCAGTAAGTATGTTAGGGAAATTTCAATCTTGCGCTAAAGAATCACACCTAATGCTAGTCAAATGAGTCTTTAGGAATCTAAAAGGAACACTAAATGTAGGAATTTGGCACCCTAGATCAAGCGAGTTTGAACTAATCGACTACTCCAATTCGGATTATGCCAGTAGCAAACTCGATAGGAAGAGCACAAGTGGGTGTTGCCAACTCCTAGGCTCGAGTCTAGTTAGCTGGTGTAGTAGAAAGCAACATTGTGTTGCCCTATCTACCACCGAAGCTGAGTATGTTGTGATGGATGAGTGTGTAGCTCAACTCCTTTGGATGAAGCACACTCTCCAAGACTTCCAATTAAACTTTAATAACACCAAAATCTTAATTGACAACATTAGTTCTATTAACCTAACTAAGAACTCAATTTGTCACTCTAGGACTAAACACATAGAAGTCAAACACTATTTTATTCGAGAACTCGAATATGTTGAGTCTAAATCGAACATAGCAGACATTTTCACTAAATCTTTACCCGAGGTAGAATTTAGTCTGCTCAAACGAAGATTATGAATGTGTGTAATAGAGTAGGACTCAACTTTTTTTTTTACTCTATCTTTATTTTTCATGTTATATGGAACTAGCTTAGGGTTTACCTTAGAAAGCATGCACCTATAGATTTAAGGAGCCAACACATCTCACAACACATAGGATCAATGTGTTTGTGTACTGAGCCACGTAGATGGGCGTGAGATGTTAGGACCTTACTCCTGATTAAAGATGTAGATCTAGTGCATCGATATGAATCATGGAGTATAATTATTCAAAATAGCCAACTCTACTCAAGACTTATTGATCATTTCATATCAATTAAGTCAAAAGGAGTTGAACATGCTATTAGTTGAGCTTATTTTGAAACTATTATTTTCAAAATTAAACGGACATACTTGAACTTAAAAACATATTTTTCTCAAATGTTTTTGTGCACACCCCTAAATATTTTCGATTTATGGCAAAAGGGGGAGAAGAAAGGCTAAAGTTAAGGGATCAAAAGTTTTGTTTTTGAAAAATTAACTTACTTTCTTTAAGTGGAGAAGAAAGGCCAAAGTTAAGAGATCAAAAGTTTATGGCCAAATGTTAAGGGGGAGAGCTAAGCTTCTTTTTCAAAAACTCACCCAAGGTTAAGGGGGAGGTAACCTTGAGGGTGAGGGTTTGAAAAAGAGATTACTCATACTCATACTATGTTAGTCATACTTATTTCTCACTCATTCACACTTACTTATGTTCACATTTACTTTTACACTTACTTATTTACTACAAGCTTCAAATGTTATTATTACTTCATGCTTAAATTCCCTTGACTTTGAATCGATTTTTCATATATCAAAAAGGGAGAGATTGTTGGTGCAGTAGAACCAGATAATCGAACCTAGGTTTTGATTATGCCAAAGGTTCAAAGTTAAGCTCTTATTGTTATCTCATGAGCTACGTTAAGTGTGCAGGAAGTGTTTAAGCTAAGATGAAGGTCAGCGACACCCGGAGAATCTCGGGACAAAAAACTATGGTGGTCGGGCGACGTTGGGAGAACCTCGTGAAGTCGAGGAACCTAGATGGAAGACCGGAAGCTAAGCGACAGGTCAGAAGGACCGGAGGTAAGCATGAGTGCGGAGTAATGGTGAGGTCGTGTCTTTGTACGGGGACGAACTTAGGCAGTGCTCCGACTAAGACTTTTTGAGGAAGGTCTAGGTCGAGATCGGACAGTAAGGAACCATCAAAGTATCAATTACTTGTATTTCTATGGTAACTCTTTATTGTAGGGAAGTAACCAAGCTGGCAGTTGACTGCTATTCAAACTGTCCAACTCGATGAAGGTCAAGATAAGATCCCCTTATCTTAGGGTGAGGTGGCTCTTTGACCCAGACCCAGATCTAGATCTCAACGAGCTAGGGCTTAGAGGGCTATAAAAGAAAGGGAGGGAGGGGGGGGGGGGGGTTTCACCCCTTTGACATCATCTATCTTGCTCTCAAAGTGCTCCCACAATGCCAAAGTTCAATGCCACCGTAACGCCAATGCGACACCAAGATCACAACTCTACTTCATCGGCAACCTCAAGTTTGTGTTTTATTTTGTATTTATTTCATTGTACTCGAGCTTTCATCGTAACGAGGTGAGGTAGGATTGTTGCCTCCACCTCGATCTTTTGTTTTTCTTTGTATTCGTTGTCTCCTACCTCCAATGAGGAGGAGATTTATAGTGGATTGTTCTTTCATACACGGTCAAGGATCGAGGGGCCTTGGAGTAGCAACCGTTAGATTGTGAACAAAGTAAAAATAAAATTGTCCCTTTTACTTTTGCTTTAAATTCATTTCCGCTGCATTCACTACTCGAGTTTTAGACGAGACGAAAAGCAATTCTTACAATCACTATTCACCCCCTCCCCCTCAAGAGATTCTCTCGATCCAATATTTTATGGTGATAAAATGAATTAGCTTTTATAAAACTTATTTGGTTTATCAATCATTAAGGTTAATAGATTTAATTAGACTAAGTTATAAATGACTAAGGTTTGCTTATTAAAACCTAGGTTTCATTTCCTATTTCTCCCTATGCCTCCTTTTCCTCATTTCCCCCATTCTTCTCCTCCTACTCTTCATCGTTGTCACTCAAGCCTTCCGCCACCCTCCTTTTCTTTCGGTCTGATAGCAGCAAAGATCATCGTTGTCTTGTCGTCGGAGATCTCCACCCGAGCAATCGCTTGGAGATCCTGATCCATGTCGTCTTCCATCGCCGACGCCCCAAGACAGTCGCCGTCGCCTTCCCCATATCAATCAGCTTATGATCCCAGCGTCGTTGGTGTTGCCCTCTCGCTGGTGAGCCATCTCTTTCACCGTCGGTCCTTCTACTCATGTGTCGCCGCCAATCGATGCGAGATCGATGTCGTCTTCAGTCACTGCTAGTTCAGCCATTCCCTCACCATCATCGCCTTGCACAATGTAGCCGACCACCAGCCACACTGAGCCATCTCCTCTCCGTATGTTCCTTCGATTCCTCCATAACGAGCTACAAGATGGATCGTCGTCGCCTCACAAGTCGGTGGTCTGTCCGTGGACAATTCTGGGGGTCCATTCGGTAGTCTTCTCCTACACAACATGCCAGATCTAGATTGTCACCGTTGAAGGTTTTTTTGTGTCTTGCCACCACTAGTTGTCGTGAGCAACATCTTCATCATCAGCCGCATTGACTGTGATACGATCTGGTCAGTGATGGTGAGGCAAGGCTAAGTAAGTTTAGGTTTCAGAAATTTTGTATATGGATGTTGTGTAGCTAATTTGATAGTGGTTTCATGGATGATGGTGAATAGGGGGAGGTTCCGCCAATTGATGTGGGTTATTGAATCTGTTATGAGAAAGTGACAATGCTAGGTGAGTCTAGATTGGGACATTATATTGTGTCATATGATTTGGTTGGCAGTTAATTCTGATATTTATTCAATAGTTAATGGGGTGCAATTGTTTCTAATTTGGTTGTATAGATGGATCTGCGAATTTAAACCTTTGATCAAGAAATTGTGCAAGTGAGATTAAGCTTGGTGAGTCTGGATTTGGATTGTTATGGATGTGATGCTAGATTTATAGCTAGTTTGGTTATTGGATTTATTGATTAATAGTGAGTGGAAGAAGCTGATTTTTTAGTAGAATTCGAGATATGGATTGATGTGGAATAATAGATTAGGGGATTGATTTGGTTCTACTATTAGATTGACGGTGGAACTTAGATATATGTTATATTCTTTGGTTGCAGGATGTTGATTTTGGACAAAGATTCGGACGTAAAGAAAATTAGTACGACTTATAAATCAAGTGGGTAGTTCTTCCTTTGACTATGGTAGATCTTTTATCTTAGTGCATGAACAGATATGATATTAGGATCTTTATCTTGACTCCACTCGATATTTTTCTTGTGCTTGATACTTACCCATGTGATCTTAGAGATGATCTACTTGATGTCTATACAGTCTCTTTTGCTATCCATTTTATTTGGTACTGTTATACCTATTTTTTATATTCATTGGTTATGATTTAGATTTTTAATTATGATCATATATTATTGTTGTACAGTTATGACTGTACTTACATATATGTCATATTTATTTTTTGTTTATCATCGCACTACATGCATGTTGATGACTATATCTCCCTTATGGTTGAGAGAGTCATGTCAGCCCACTGGAGCACACTCGAACACTCAGGGATAATGGTGGTTGAGGTGCGTGCTCGTCTTGTCGTGCCCACTCAGCTACTCAGAGGTAGTGATAACTGGAGCTGTGAGCAGCAGGGACCCAATAGTATATAGATAGATAGTTATTAAACACTGACTACTAAGTTCCACTTGAGAGTAGTGGTAGTCTAAGTTGGTTGCAGTTGTCATGAGTCTATCCACCTAGGACATACCTCAGGGCCATGATAGCGAGGTGCAGACCGTGACCATGCATATGCATTGTGATGTGTGTTGTACATATTGGTGATATACTACCTATGCTTGTGATTTGTTGCATATATCTGAGCTATGATTGTTGCATATGTTTGTACAGGGTCATTCATGTCATTTGCATGTTTTATGCTGTCCTATGTTGCTCACATGGCCATGATCTATACTATTACAGATCTCTATTTATTTGTGTTTAGTACATTATACCGGGAGGATCAGGTTAGTACATGGATTTATTATATTTTTATTATTGTTCCGTTGATATTTCCTGTAAGACTGCATATCTTTTGGCCTCCATATGTTTATTTAGTTCATGCACTATCTTTCATATACCACTGAGTCTTATACTCACCACCGCAGAACATGGATTTTCTGTCGCCCAGGTAGTAGATAGAAGATTGAGGATATGTTCTGATGCTCGGAGTTCTGCTAGCCGGTCCCACCTCACATCGAGATGTTGGATTTTTATTTCTTTATTGTTTCGCATTTCGATATGTATGTTGTTCACACTTTGATATGTATTTTAAAGCTGAGGTTTAGTATTTTGTGTCTGTGGTTATCAGTTGGTTCATTTATGTTTTCTAATTTAATTAAAGTCATGCCGGCATGTACCTTTGTGGTTTTGTATCCTATATTCGACTGTTTTGCTTTTATATTGTATATATCTTGTGTGATAATAACTATTTGGGTCTTGTATCAGTGTTTTATCTTATATTGTCACTAGGGGGTATCGTCAGATTGACGGACAAGTATACCCCCGGGTGTGACAATTTTATTAGTATCAGAGCCTAGGTTGCGAAGTCCACTTTCGGATTTTATTTCGTTCGGATATCGAGTTTTATTTTACTCAATTTTGGCTTTGTGAGTTTTGGGACTGGCAGCGGTGGGACATTTCCGAGCAATAGGATGTAAGGTATGGTATTGGTGATTATATATCTCAGTGCCGATTACGCATTTAGTGATGTAATTGAGAGGTATCATAAAGCAATCACCTTAGAAGTTATTAATAAAATTTACTATTTGAGTATACATTATCTATGTATTTGATTGAATCTTAAACTCATGTACTGAAGTCCATAATACAATGCATAGAATGAGAGAAATTGTGATTGGATCACAATTCGTGAGTATCTCATCATGTGTAAATATGCAAGTATTGAAACTATCCCTAGTCGATGAATTGATGAGATTGAACATCATCAATTTTGTGAGACTAGTACATGTTATGCTCTTTGGTTTATCCAAGCATTCGATACTCACTGAATGGAAGCATAGGGATGCTGAGAGTGAACATGTCGATGCTAGTTATGGTAATGAGTTCATTGGAGTGACCTGCTATGAGACTTCATATGGTTCTATATGTCGTTGAAGATCTCATTGCAGCTTGAGTGCAAGCTTCCTTAGACTTGAGGTATTCAAGTCACCTTGATCGTGGCGCCTTATACTTTGACTTCTTCGCAGCCATCTACATAGTAGGTATAACTCCGGGATGACTCCTTTATCCTTGCACTTGCCTTCAAAAGTTTTCTTCGGTTTTATCATGCTTTGGGTTCCTCCTTTGCCAAGGTTCGCTTGGACTTTACGCCGCCAAGACTATATACTTGGACTTATGCTATCAAGACCTTACCCTTTGACTTCATTGCTAAAAGCCACTTGGACTTAGGCTGTCAGACTACATGCTTGGACTTATGCCGCCAAGTCTTCATTCTTGGATTTTTCTTTGCTAAGGGTTCACCCTTGGACTTCCTTGCCAAGTTTTCACACTTAGACTTCCTTTGCCAAGATTCACACTTGGACTTTCCTGCCACTCAAACATTCATGTTAGATCACAAATATTGCCTAACTATAAATGATTATCCAAATATCAAAATACATTAATACTTGGGATATTCTTATACCAACATTAATGAGATTGGACACCATCAATTCTGTGAGACTAGAACATGTTATATTCTTTAGTTTCTCCAAACTTTCAATATTCATTGAATGAAAGCATAGGGATGATGAGAGTGAACATATGGATTCTAGTTAGGGTAACTAGCTCATTGGACTGACTTGGTATGAAACTTCATGTGGTTATTTATGTCGATGAAGTGTCATTGTAGCTCAAGTGCAAGCTTCCTTAGACTTGAGGTATTCAAGTCATCTTGATCATGATGACTTATACTTTAACTTTTTCACAGCCATCTCCATAGGAGATGTCACTTCAGGTTGATTGGGTATAAGTCAAAGTGATCGAAGATGTTTGAATAGCCCACAGAGGATTCACCACTCTTGTAAAGGAGATGTATACCCTAGGCCTTTTGTCAGAACTGTTACTTAGAAATATCTAGCTAGAGCAAACATGTTAAGAAGATAGTCTTCTTGGACACATTTAGGAAGTAAATTGAATCCACAGGACAAGAAAACTAACTTGGGTTAGGTGTGGCATAGTCAACCATGTGGGGACGAACACATAGACTATATCTTGAATCAAGTGGGTATAGGAAGAGTGAAAGGAACAAGACAGGAAATAACTTTAGTTGCTGAAGGGTTCAAAAATATTTTGGAGTCGACTTAGACTTTCTGGTCAATTGGGGGTCATGATATACTACTAGGTGTCACTCATTATCTATTCATAATTAATGGTTTACCATGAATGACCAACATAGTCGGAAACCTATTAAGTCACACTCACTATGGTTTCTCAAGAGACGTAAAATAAGTTTGAGGATAAGATTCTCAAAGAGGGAGGTTATGTCTGATTGGACCAGATGAAAACAACATGAAATAGTAGTGGCAATGGCTACTATGGATGTGCTAGGGCTTAGCATGGTTGTGCCACACATTCAGAGATAAAACGGAGCTTACAGAACCTAACACGACCATGCTAGGCCTTAGCACGATCGTGCTAGATACTACCCCAGCCACCACTAGTGTGATGGAGCTAACACAACCCCGCACGAGCCGTGGTAGAGGGCTCCACGACCAAGGCATGGAGCCAAGCATGGTCGTGGATGGTTGGCATAGCTAGGTCATGTCGGTGAGCACGACCGTGGCATGGTGTGGCACAAAATGGGGTTTTCAGGCAGTTAGATTTTTTCCAATTTTCTTGCCTTAATTATATAATATTTTAGCCAATATTGATCCAGTTTAAAGTTCCTATGATGCCCTATAGATCTCTTGATGAAAGGTTTAGGGATTGAACCTTGGTTCGTTTATTTTCCACTAAAAGACCATCATGCCATCATCCTCTCCCTTGTCGCATTCAGGGTAGGCGAGCATTGATCGGAGGTGACACCTCATGGACTTTGGAAGTTGTCTTGAGGAATTTCGACGTGGATATCGATAGAGGCAAGGTTTGTGAGCCTTTCTCTTGGTTTTCACGGATTCAAAAGAATCCCGAAAGTATAAGATCTAAACTTGTTTTGTGAAAACTTAATATAGCATATGTCAATGCATGAAATCTTGGCCCCCGGGGATGTATGGGATAGAATAAAATTTTTGTTTTATTTCTCTTCTACTGTATTTATTTCCTAGAATCTCTAACAAGTGGTATCAAAGTTGTTGGTGCAATTAGCCCAGGTCAGGATTGACCAGACTCGAGTAGTATTTTGATGTTTGACAATGGGTTGACTATTGTTTGACAATGGATTGACTATATAGTTGACATGGGGTTGACCATATGATGGAGAAGGCCAAGTGGGACACTTGGTATTGAAAAGTCCAAGTCTTGTGTACTTGGCATGGAAAGTCCAAGTCTTGGGTACTTGGCATGGAAAATCCAAGTATGGGTCATGATAATGGTAAAGTCCAAGTCTTAGGTACTTGGCATGGAAAGTCCAAGCATGGGTCTTGGCAATGGTTAAGTCCAAGTTATGAGTACTTGACAATGGAAAGTCCAAGCATGGGTCTTGGCAATTATAAAGTCCAACATGGAGTTAGCAAGGAAAGTCCAAGGGTGTGGTATTGGCGACGTAAAGTCCAAGTGTGTGTCTTGGCGGCATAAGTCCAATGTTTGGCGGTGTAAAGTCTAAGCGTGTGTTTTGGCAGCATAAGCCCAAATATACCTTGGCGATGTAGACTCGGTTAGCATGACAATAGCTGATGGATGCATTTTAAGGTTAACATATGAATGAACAAGTCATGGATGACTTGGAGGGATCTAATAGGTATGAGGCTGATGGAGGTAGCTAGAAGGTTTAGGTCTAGGCTAAGGGTGGTCTATCAAGTATGAGGAGATCATATTTGGGGTAAACCTCATGGTTGAGGTTAATCATTCGACTGGGGTTATGGACCAGTCGACTGGTTAAGTGTTTTGACACTGCTGAGTCGACTCGAGCGATCGGGGGTTATGACGATCAATCGGTAAGGAGTCGACTAGTCAAGAGTCGATCAGGCGATCGCAACCGCGTGGCTTTGGCGCGGTGATTTCGGTTGGGTAGTTGCTGCTTATCGACTACCATCGGTGAAGCGATCGTGATGTTTGCGACCACAAACATAGAAAGTTTTGTAGTCAAATGGGCAGTCTACTGATTGGCTATCCGTTAGAGTTTCTCCAACGTAGATTAAGCCATTATGAGAGAACGACTACATGAGCAATCGATCGGTACGGGAGTGCAGGCGATCGCTAAGCAAAAATAGCGAGTTTGGCTTTATAAGGAGCCTGAGGGAGATTTTGGTGATTCTAGGAGATTTGAGGCGAAGTGCTAGTGTATTTCAGGGTCCTTCAAGCTCATCCAAGCAAAGCATTCAAAGCAACCTTGTGTAAAGTTTTATTTACGTTGTTTGTTGTATTTCATTTGTATTTGCTTATATTTTCTTCTTATTGTTATAAGAACTGTTGTAAGAGGTTTTCACCACCTCCGGAGTGTTTTCTGAGAAGGAGAGGTGATTAGTGGTGGTTTGCATCACTAGAGCTCATTTGAGCTCAACCCGTGGAGTAGAAATCCTAGGTTCCAGACCACGTTACATCTTGTGTTTGTGGGTGTATTTTGTGTGTTTGTCTTTGTTTTAGTTTATGCTTTCTATTTGTATATCCACTGCGCATACTAACTGTAAAATATCGGAAAAAAAAATTTAATACCCTTGTTAATTAATAAATTGTCTTATAGAATTTTTCCAGAAATTTTTAAAATTTTTCTGGATTTAAACGGAGGTTCTATGGATATTTTATGAGAATAAAGTGAATAGGCTTTTGTAAAGCCTGTTTAGACTATCTTCTAACGAAGTATTAAATGGTTTAATTATCCGTTTCCCGTCAGTTTCTATTCTCGCGATCGTCCATTTCTCTTGCGCGATTCCTCTCCTCGACCGCGTCTCCATCGCCGTTTCTTCTCCTTCGCTCGAAGGCACTTCCCCTGTGCGATTTTCCCCTCTCCACTGTGGCTGCCGAGCGAGCGATTAACTGCCACCGTCTTCTTCCTGCACCATTGCAGTCCGCCGCCCGCCGATCGCGAGCCTTCTTGATCGATCTGGCCGCCATCAAGCTTTAGCCACCGCCTTTATCTCGTTCTCGATCTCTGGCGTTCCCTTCTCCTGTGATCCCGACAGCAGCAACTTGCCACCATCGTCGGCATCATGAGTTGGCTTGGCTGATCGTCGCTGGAGCTAAGGCAGTAGGTTTGTGGCCGTCGATTTTGCCGGTGAACCGGAGATTTGGGGGCTGAGATCACTACCGAAGCAGACAACGACTGGAGACTTACGCCGACGATGTCTACACTAGTTCTGTTCGGGAGCGGCAAGTTCTGCCGGCACAAGTCCAGACCTGCGTGTTTGGGACCGGGCAGTCGGGTGGAGGTTTCTTTGGATAGCGAGCAGAGTCGCCGGTGAGGGGGGTTTTCGTTGTCGGTTCTGGTGATTGCGCTGCCGATGGTCGCCGGAGATAGGTAAGCGCTTTACCTTCTCCTTGATTTTGGATGAGATCTATATCAAGCTGTGGACTTTCCATTCTGAGCTTCATTGGTCGATGTGGGCAGGGATTCGGAGCTGGTCGATGTGGGTAGGGATCCGGTGCCGGTGAGCAGAGGAGATGATGAACAATACCTTGCTGTTGCCACTAAGTTGGAGCAGGTGCGTGTATAGGAAGTTGCCTCCATGGCGACATGTTCTCAGGCGTGAAATTGTTCTGTATTGGCACTTGCATTTCTTCGATTGGGAAGACAATGAAGGTAAAGATACAGTAAATTTATTTTTGGGATTGATGGTAGAATTGATCAGTAATTGATGAATTAGGGATGGTTTCTAAGTTACTATGATCGTTACAGATTTAATACTTCAAATGTGGATCAAGAAGGATTGATGAGCTGGGTGATTGAAGAAATTGTAAGGTAAGCCAGATTTAGATAAGGTTATTGATTCGATATGATATGTCACAGTGGTATTAATTGTGAAGTAATCATAGATCAAATATGATTAGTAAATGAAGTGTAGAGGATTACACTACTACATGATTGAATTGACTAATCAAGGGTTAAGATGTGATTTAGGGAATTATTCTAGCATTAGGGTTATGCTAGCATTTAGTTATGTTTATATGTTTCGTTTGCAGGATGTTGATTTCAGGACCTTGATTCAAGATAGGTTCGTGACGAAGACTATCGACGTAGTCTCGTAGAAGGTGGGTAATTCTATCTTGTTCGGGTAGTTTAATGCATCTGATTTAGATCGTGATCGTCTTATATGATCGTATTACCTGACCTGCTCTTATTTATCGTATGCTTGATACTTTCTTTGGTGTTAACTCCATCATTCTTATCATGTATCATTTGATCTTATCGTGATTAGGAGTTATATAGATAGGTAATGTAAGTAACCTAAAATTTGTTTAGTTAAGTGCGAATAGTAAAGTCGGATGTGACTGATTGTAAATTCAGAATCGCAAAGAGGTCATCCGTGGTAGGTAATGTTTTGAGCGTAGGGTTAATTCTAATCTTGTTACCAATCGTATTAGTAAACTCTACAGATGATAGAGAGTGTCGATCGATTAGTACGACGACTAATTTCATGATGTAGAGTGTGACTCGATTAATTAGTCGACTCTCTGCGGGATAGAGAGTGTGTCGATTAGTTGAGTCACGACTCTATTGGATGAGAGTTATGATCGATCGATGCGACTTCACTACGAGGATAGAGTGTGTCGATTAGTTGAGTACGACTCTATTGGATGGATAGAGTTATGATCGATCGAGCACGACTCTACAGGATAGAGTTTGTCGATCGATTAGTCACGATTCTCTATTGGATAAAGTTATGATCGGTTAGAGTACGGCTCTACAAGATAGAGTCCGATTGATCGATTGAGTATGGCGCCCGCAAGACAGAGTCGTTGATCCGATTAGTATGACTTTCGTAGAATAGAGTTACATGGTGGATGTCGTATGTGAGACATTGCGTTCACGTCATTCGATGCATCTTGGCGACGAGGTCTCCTTGTGGTTGAGAGTGTCGCCATCCCGCCTCCACTGATTACTCATGGGAGGAGTAATCGGTGTGAGCGAGCATCTTGCGCTCTACCACTTATAGATGGTGGTAGTTGGATTTGCGTGTAAGTTCTGCGTGTGTGACACTCGACTACTACGGGTAGGTAGTTGGAGTGGCGGCGCGGACCTCCATCGTGTAACTCTCTTTACGCTTATACGCCACTCGATCATCGCCCTCGGCCACTCGAGAGTAGTGGTTGGTGTTGAGTTAGGGACGGTTGTATCGCCGAGCCACCGAGGCCACACCGGGTCGTGGTAGCTTTGAGCGAGCCGACACGACGAATGCATCTGCATTCTTGACTTATGACATTTTGCGTATATATATATATATATATATATATATATATGGATGATTATATGATTAGTATACATATATATAGATCATATATATATATGCTTATTATGATGTTGCATTTGATTGTACATCATATTCATGCATGCTTCTTGTATATGTTATATAGTTGTGTCGGATACTGATATGTGTTGGACAGACCATTAGATACCTTGACCTGTAGCATGAGTAGATTATGAGTTGGTATTACTCTTCCTGTTATATATATGTTGGATATATATTCAGGTTGGATCAGAGTAGCGTAGCAGACTTCAGGTATGTCTGCATTTTATGTTGTTCATTTGGTTAGACGGTATATGTTTGTATTTATATACTAAACTGATATACTTGTTGTACCTATAAATTATGTTGTTGAAATACATGTGATATTACATATATACATGTTTTCTATTACCTGCTGAGTTTTACTCACTACCCTCACGGACCCTGGGTTTTTCTGTCGCCCAGGTAACAGGTAGAAGACTTCGTGACGGCTTGTAGCACCGCTGGCTGACTTCTCATCTCACCTCCGAGGCTCCCGTGTTTATTTTGGGCTTTTCGTTCATTGTATTATGTATTTGGAGCTTTCGTGATGTACTATGTTGTAGATTCGGATTTTGTCGAAGTATCGTGTTGTTGTGATGTGTTAGTCATACCGGTATGCATGTGTGTAGCTTGTATTATGTTTCCGCTGTGCTTTGAGTAGTTGTTGTATTTACTGTATATGTTATGTTGTTATTGTGGGCCTACGGGCCTTGTATTAACCTGAAATATTGTCACGTACAGGGGAGATGCCATCCGTTTGATTTTCGGCTCGGCATGCTCTCGGGGCGTGACAACTTTAGTGGTATCAGAGCCCTAGGTTCTGCGATGCCATACAAGGTTATTTTTGTGTCGAGTCTTGGATTCTCGGGAGTCGATTTGTTCGGTTTTGGTTTTCTGAGATGAGATGGACAGCGGCCTGAGCTCCAAGCAGCACAAGGTAAGAATTCCTGATAACTTATGATTTAGTAGATATTTATCTAAATTTGATCAGTAGGTGTATACAATAGAGTTATGACACCTGTGTAGACTTGTAGTAGGAGTCGTCCACCGAGGCGACCAACCGGAGTGGCCTTTAGGGTTTATACTCCCGGTTTTAGTTGACTATGCTTTTAATGTATATAATAGGGAATAACCTGTAGTGTGTTGGTTATTATTCGTAATCATAGTATTAGTTGACCACGGGAATCACCTGTTAAGTCTGTGAGTCTTGAACCTGTGTCGAAAAGGTGATTTACCTTTGATAGCCGGCCCGATCTAGAGTCGGAAAGCAGGTCAAGTCATGCATTCGGTTGAAATCGAGAGATTTGATCTCGGAGATTTTCATTAACGGTCTAGTCGGATCATTACACATTGGGTAATGGACAATAATTGGCTATTGTTGATCGAGATAGCGGAAGGCTAGGTTACGGTGTTTCATAGGATTTTATCCTGAGTTGTCAAATCTTGAGTTGTATAACTTTGAGTACTTTTAGTACACTAACTTTCGTATTATAGAAAGAAGAGTTGTTTGCATACCATTATCGGGATCAAGCCGGTATTTGGTGTTAAATGTAGAAAATAATATTCGGGAAATAATATATCACTTGATCATGGTCTAGTGATGTTGAAAGAGAGTATTTCCCTGTGTCACTTTTAGTGACACATTGTAAGGAATTCTTGAGCTTCCAGAAAGGGTGATCGGTTAGTAATAGTGTACTGTGCAGAGTCGTGAGACTTGCGGAGATTACGACCACCTAATAGCTCAAGAAGATGAATGAATGATTTAAGCCACCCAGAGTTATTGGCTTATAGTTGGATTAGGATGCCGGGATCTTCTACCCGATCCTGCCGAAAGACATTGGATTGAGACAGGAGTTTAGAAATGACTCCGTATAAGAGTTTAAGAATTGGAGATCGGTAAGTAAATATTGCAGGTCAACTTAATAGAGTCAGAAGTCTCCGACTATTGGAAAAAGGAGTAAGATCAGGGTCACAGGCCTTGAGCTACTTTTCGATTATAGAAGACTAATCGTAGATCATCAGAATGTTCTTGTGGATATCAACAAAATCAGAACAAAGACTCCGAAGGGATTGTGTGCGTGCAGTGCGGATCACGAAGACACGCGAAGTCAGATTATCCGTTGGATCAGTTCAGCTGTTGTTATTGTGAGCAACCAGTACAGTGGAGGAGGTGTATTTTGAAGACTTAGTTGAAGACTATCGATGGTATTCCGGGAGGAAGATGCATCGTCTCGACAGCAGAGATCAGCACAGAAGATTGGGTTATCTCAACAGCAGCAACCTACTACCTCAGGCGTGGTTGAAGTTTCTTGATACTTCCCTTCAGCAGAGATCGCGTAAGCGACTCGTGAAGACATCTTAGAAGATTAAATGCAGAAACAATAGTTATCTTGGATGTGATTTTCTTAAGACAGAGAGGAGAGAGTATAATGGCAACGGTCGATATCTATTCAAGGTTCTACAATGGCAATCAGAGGATTAAGTGACGAGATCGACGATTCGGAAAATCCTCGGTCATTTATCGTAGAAACGCGACCGCTTGTCGCATCGTTGCCGATCCGATTTTCTTCTCTTCTGAGAAAGGCCGAGACTGCAAGGAGCCTTAGATCGGATTGACAGATAATCGATTGTTCAGGTATTACTTTAGTTTACCTCAAGGTTAATATATCGAGAGATACTCAGTTTACTATGCATTCGGTCAGAACATTCTTCGTTCGATTAAGGGTTCCTATACATCGACTTCGGGCCTGCGGTATCTCTACCGTCAAAGTAGAAGTGGACCAACGACATTAAGTCAAGGGAAGTCCTGGGACTCGATGTATATCATATCTTTATCAGGTATATATCCTTACTACGGTCAAGTAGTGAGATTATAGTACGATTATGTCTCTCGATGTGCTGATAATCCGAGAGTAGCTTTGATGTAGTTTCGATGAACTCCTAGGCTGCCACGTGATAAACAATGGAGTAGCGATCGGAGTGATTTCGAGGATAGTGTCGATATCAATACTTCATATAGTCATAATTATTGCATCGTTGTTAAACACTATGTAAAATCGAAAGATTGTGAGTCGCGATTATAGGAGAAGTTGGACGTGATATTTATCTATCCCAAAGATTTCTCGAGAAGATCTCTAACTCTTCACGAAAGAGAGACGGACTGAAAGTACGCATCGATTATCGATGATGGAATACGAGTCGCTAAGAATATCCTTCGTCATGGACGGACGATCTATCGAGATCACCGAGACACCGTATACTCTAAGGTCGGGTTTACGACGAGGGTCGATATCAGAAATGATACGGTGTCATACAATTATCATTGCTGATGATGATTAATATATATCATCGAGAGAGTAAAGGGACGCAGTGTGCTGAGACGACAATTTCATACTCGTATGAATCAGATGGATTTCGATTTAAGTCTAGACTAATTAACGATTTAGTCATCACCGGATTTGAGAATCGTGTATCCTAAACACGATCGATCCTGAGTCAAACTTAGCCACCGCTGATCGTGGTAGTCGAGTCGACACCTCGACCACCGTAGACGGTGGTTTTCCTCAGATGTTTTGTTAAGATCGCAGATGTGATAGTAATGTCTTAGCATTACTATACCATGCTGTTTGTTCGACAAAGGTGATGTTGTAAATCATTTAGTAAGTCGGTGAAACCATACAGTGACCTAGATGGCGGTTAACTTTTACGCAAGTATTAGTTAATCCTTCCGAGTGGATAAAAAGGAGGTTGTATACGCGATGCATCGCTTCGTGGATCGAGCGATTCCGACGCAAATAACGAGGCGACCTTAAGCTTAAGACATTTAAGAAACTACGAGATAGCCATATACATGACGTGGCTTTAGTAATTATTCGATTTGTAGATGTACGGAGCGTATGCTCATCAATTTAACTAGCTACTCAGGTAGCTACTATGAGTCAGCCGGATACGCCGAACAACAGAACTTGAGAGATTTGGTCGCTATAATCTTCCATGCACTTACAGAGTGTGTAGTAGAGTGGATTTTGGACGGTGGATGGACTTCTCTTGTGAGAAGATAATTTTCCATCTCTAATATGGATATGTGTTCTGGACACGCATCCACTTAAGGAAGAGTTGCTACAAGAAGCACATTATTTGAGAGTTACTATATATCCTGATGGTACTTGGATGTACCGAGATTTGAGCTGTATTATTACGTGGGACGGTGCGAAGAGATATCACGATCGTCATTGGTTCTTGGATATTTAGTATACAGCAAGGTCAACATCGTAAACCCGCCGATCGGATTGCTCCAGGAAATTCCGATTCCGGAATGGAAGTGGGAGCAAATCCCGATGGATTTCGCTATGGGATTGCTTAGAACCCGTAAAAGACATGATGTGATTTGGGTGATTATGGATCGATTGACCAAATCAGCTCATTTCCTTTCTATTCGTGGGTCGTACTCGGATCATTCGGTAGAGTTGTATTATCGAAAGATTATCAGATTGCGTGGGGTACTTTTAAGTACCATATCGGATAGAGATTCGCGATTTACCTCGCAATTTTGGCAGAGTCTGCACCAGACTATGGGCACAGAGCTTCGGCTTAGTGCAACGTTTCATCCGCAAACAGATGAACAGTCTGAGTATATCATTTAGACGTTGGAGGATCTATTAAGATCTTGTGTCATGAATTAAGAGAGTAGTTGGGAGGATCACATTCCTTTAGTGGAATTTAACTATGAGGACAGTTATCACTCCTCCATTCAGATGAATCCTTCTGAGACCCTATATATTAGACTCTGAAAATCTCCCGTGTTGTGGGAGGAAGTCAGGGAAATGACAGCTATTGGGGGCCACAAAGTATCCAACATGATGCAGAGTTAGTGCGCGTCATGGGATGATAGTTATAAGAGACACAGGGTCGACAGAAGAGTTATGCAGACCAGAGGCGAAGGCCTTTAGAAATTCTTAGTTGGGGAATAAGTATTTCTGCGTGTTTCACCTTCGAAATGGGTGAAACGATTTGGGTCGCAAGGAGCGACAGTAGCGGATCAAGACCATCCGACTCGTAAAGGTTGAATGACAGTATTCGACTGATGAGGAGGCTACGTGGGAGCTGGAAGATACTATCCGAGCTCGATAGCCTCACCTATTCACTTGAGGAATATATATGGTTCTTGCGGAAACCTGCTTAAAGTAATTTTTGCATGTTAGTATGAAATTTGGAGACCAAATTTTTATAAGTGGGGGAGAATGTAAAATACCGAAAAAAAAATTAATACCCTTGTTAATTAATAAATTGTCTTATAGAATTTTTCCAGAAATTTTTAGAAATTTTTCTAGATTTAAACGGAGGTTCTATGGACATTTTATAGGGATAAAGCGAATAGGCTTTTGTGAAGCCTGTTTAGACTATCTTCTAACGAAGTATTAAATGTTTTAATTATCCGTTTCTCGTCAGTTTCTATTCTCGCGATCGTACATTTCTCTCGCGCGATTCCTCTCCCTGACCGCATCTCCGTCGCCGTTTCTTCTCCTTCGCCAAGGCACTTCGCGCGATTTTCCTCTCCACGCTGCGCCGAGCGAGCGATTAATCGCCGCTTCTTCTTCCTGCCGTCGCGATCCATTGCCGCACGTCACGATCGCGAGCCTTCGATCGATCCGCCGCCATCGCTTTAGCCACCGCTTTATCTCGTCTTCTCCCGCGATCCCGAGAACTCGCCACCATCGCTTCAGATCACGAGTCGGTCGGCCGATCGCCACCGAGCTAAGGCGAGGGTTCGCGTCCGCTCGATTTCACGGTGAACCGAGATTTGGGGTCGAGATCACCACCGGGCGCATAACGATCGAGACTTACGCCGACGATGTCTACACTAGTTCGCTCGAGCGCAAGTTCTGGCGCAAGACAAGTCCGCACTGCTGCGTGTTTGGGACCGGCGATCGGGTGGAGGTTTCTTTGATAGCGAGCGAGTCGCCGCGAGGGGGTTTTCGTTGTTTGGTTACGTGATTGCACGGTCACGGAGATAGGTAAGCGCTTTACCTTCTCCTTGATTTTGGATGAGATCTATATCAAGCTGTGGACTTTCCATTCTGAGCTTCATCGTCGACGCGGTGGATTCGAGCCGGTCGATGTGGTAGGGATCCGCCGCGAGCAGAGGAGAGATGAACAATACCATTGCCGCTACTAAGTCGAGCAGCAGTGCGTGTATAGAAGTCGCCTTCCACGACACGCGCTTATGTTCGCAGGCATACGTAAAATTGTTTCTATATCGCACTCAGATTTCTTCGATTGGGAAGACAATGAAGGTAAAGATACAGGTAATTGATGAATTGGGGATGGTTTACTAAGTTCTTATGATGGATTCTGATTTAATACTTGAATGTGGATCGAAGGATTGATGGTGGGTGATTGAAGAAATTGTAAGGTAAGCCATTTAGATAAGGTTATTGATTCGATGTGATATGTCACGGTGGTATTAATTGTGAAATGTCGTAGATCAAATATGATTAGTAAATGAAGTGTAGAGGATTACACTACTACATGATTGAATTGACTAATCAAGGGTTAAGATGTGATTTAGGGAATTATTCTAGCATTAGGGTTATGCTAGCATTTAGTTATGTTTATATGTTTCGTTTGCAGGATGTTGATTTCAGGACCTTGATTCAAGATAGGTTCATGGACGTGAAGACTATCGACATAGTCTACATAGAAGGTGGGTAATTCCTATCTTGGTCAGGTAGTTTAATGCATACAGATTTAAATGTATGATCATCTTATATGATCATGTTACCTTAACCCTGCTCTTATTTATCGTATGCTTGATATTTTCTGGTTGGTACATTAACTCCATTGTTCTTTATCATGTTTGATCTTATCGTGATTAGGAGTTATATAGATAGGTGATGTAAGTAACCTAAAATTTGTTTAGTTAAGTCACGAATAGTAAAGTCAGGATGTGACTGATTGTAAATTAGGCGAAGAATTAAATGCTGTGGGTAGGTAATGTTTTGAGCGTAGGGTTAATTCTAATACCCTTAGGTTGCGTATTACCACCAGACCGTGTATTTGTAAATGGTCGGGAATGATACTTAGTGTGTCATTCTGAGAAGGTGGTCTGGCTTATTCTGATCGGATGAGTCGACTCTCTACGGGATAGAGTGTGTCGATCGGTTAGTCACGACTCTCTACGGGATAGAGTGTGTCGATCGATTAGTCTGACTCTATTGGATGAGAGTTATGATCGATCGAGTCTGACTCTCTACGGGATAGAGAGTGTGTCGATCGATTAGTCACGACTCTCTGGATAGAGTTATGATCGATTAGTCTGACTCTCTACGGGATAGAAATCAGTTGATCGATTAGTCTGACTCTGTAAGGCAGTCGTTGATCGATTAGTATGACTTTACGTAGAATAGAGTATGGTGGATGTCATATGTGAGGCATTGCATTAATGTATCGTTTCAGCTGCTGGCGGCGAGTCTCTCTTGTGGTTGAGAGTGTCGCGATCATCCTGCCTCAGCGGTTACTCATGGGAGGAATACGGTGTGAGGCGGCGTTGTGGTCTGCGCTCTACCAGCTATAGGCCGTGGTAGTTGGATTTGCGTGTCGTAGTCTGCGTGTGTGACACTCGACCACTCGTGGGTAGTGGTATCGGAATTGGCGGCAGCGGGGACCCCCATCGTGTAGCTTGCTCTTTGCGCTTATATGCTGCTCGATCATCACGCCCACTCGACCACTCGAGTAGTGGTTGGTGTTGAGTTGGGACGGTTATGTACTCGAGCCAGAGAAATTGTGGTCGTGGTAGCTTTAGGGTGGTGACATGACCATCTTTGCATTCTTGAGCTTATGACATTTTGCGTATTGCCATATATATACATATATATGTGTATATATATATATATATATATGGATGATTGTGATTAGTATACGTATATAGATCTCGATCTATATATATATCTTATTGTGATGTTGCATTTGATTGTATTATGCTTGCTGCGTTTGATTGTAAATCGTATTCATTACATGCTTCTTGCATATATTATCTGATTGTGTCGGATCTTGATGTGTTGACAGACCATTAGATACCTTGACACATGCGTAGTAGATTATGAGTTGGTATTACTCTTCTGTATATATATATTGGATATATGTTCGAGTTGGATCGAGTAGCATAGCGGACTTGGTATATCTGCATTTATATTATTCGTTTGGTTAGGCGGTATATGCTTGTATTTATATACTAGGTGATATACTGTTGTACCTATAGATTATGTTGTTGAAATACATGTGATATTACGTATATACATGTTTTATTACTTCTTGAGTTTTACTCACCACCCCACGGACCACAGGTTTTTACATGCGATAGTGGTAGAAGACTTCGTGACGGCTTGGAGCACCGCTGGCTGACTTCTCATCTCACCTCCGAGGCTCCCGTGTTTATTTTGGGCTTTCCGTTCATTGTATTATGTATTTGGAGCTTTCGTGATGTACTATGTTGTAGATTCGAATTTTGTCGAGGTATCGTGTTGTTGTGATGTGTTAGTCATACCGGTATGCATGTGTGTAGCTTGTTGTATTATGTTTCCGTTGTGCTTTGAGTAGTTTTTGTATTTACTGTATATGTTATGTTGTTATTGTGGGCCTACGGGCCTTGTATTAACCCGAAATGTTGCCACGTACAGGGGAGATGTCGTCCGTTTGATTTTCGGCTTGGCATGCTCTCGGGGCATGATACTAATGAATTGTAGAGATGAACACGATCAAATTCCAAGCGTTGAATCGAAACTGCTATTCCCCCCCTCTAGCGAGTCACTTACGGTCCTACATTATGAATTTTACCCATGTGAACCTAGAGTTATCATCTACTATTACCAACCAATACAAGTTTCCATTTAGTGATTTTACTCCATGTGAATTGAATAAGTCTAAGTGGATTAATTCAGTATTTAGCTTGTCCGACTTTAATTAGTTAGTTTATGTTGGGATTTGGTTTGTTTTCCTTGTTAGCAAACATTACAAACTTTACTTTCAACATTTTTTAGTTTAGGTAACCCTCTAACTAAGTTAGTTTCACTTAACTTAGTTACATGCCTAAAGTTGATGTGAGCAAATCTTCTATGCTACAACCAACTTTCCTCTTGTTGTATCAAATGACACTTGATTGAGGATCTTTCTAAATTTATTGAATAAATATTTTTATCCCAAACTCCTTTAAGTAAAATGTTTGAATTTTTTGTAGGAACCTTGAGGATTGTCTAGAGGAGGGTGAATAGCCTCTTTCGATCTCTATAAGATATTAGCAGAAGCAAAAAACAATAATACAAATAAAAATGAAATCAAAAGACAATGCTAACAAAGATGTTTAATGTGGTTCGAAGATGACGCTCCTACTCTACGATAATCCATAAGGTGGATCAACCCTAGCAAGCTCTCACTAAAGTCTCCTTTTGATGCAATCACCAAGGTGGAGAAGCCTTCTTACAATCACACTCTTCTTCTTACAAGATCATGTAATTAAAGTGGAGAAGAAGAGGTTAAGAACACTAGAATGCTTGGAGAAGACTTGGTGATCTTGAGAGCAAAGATTGGAATGAGAACACTATCCCTCTCAAGCTCCCCAAGGCCTCTTTTTATAGAGAAGAGGTTGATTTTTCCGTTGAGTCTGTCGTGATTGACCTGCGTACCACGGATCGATTATTACTTGCACTATTGATCGGGTCAACGACCGGCGAAGCTCGATCGCGATCGTCACGCCCAGGAACTCGACTAGTCAGCTTTCATACTAGCAATCGATCAGTCGTGATCATTACTCAAGCAATCGATGCACTCAAAATGTTTCTATGCCCATGTCCACCTCGTGATCATTGCCGGTGGCCGCGATCGTAGTCGAGCTCCAGTCGACTCCTGATTAGTCGACTAGGTCATAACCCCAGTCAACTGTTTAAGCCTTCTGGACCCTTGAGTGCCGAAAACTCGAGACCAATCGACTGGTGCAAGAACCCAGTCGATTGATATACTTCAAGTACGATCAATTCATACTTGAAACAAACACCCTAAACCTAGACTCAACCTTCTAGCTTCTCCATCAGCCTTGTGCCTCCAGGATCCCTCCGAGTCCATGACTCCTTCATCCTTGCGCTTGCCTTCAAAAGCTTTCCTCGGTTTCATAATGTTTTGGGTTTCTCCTTTGCCAAAGTCCGCTTGGACTTTACGCCGCCAAGACTACATGCTTGGACTTATGCTTCCAAGACCTTGCCTTTGGACTTCCTTTGTCAAGATCCGCTTGGACTTTACGCCGCCAAGACTACATGCTTGGACTTACGCTGCCAAGACATTCCCTTGACTTTCCTTGTCAAGATTCACACTTGGACTTCTCTTTACTAATTCTTCACACTTGGATTTTCCTGTCACTTAACACATTCATGAATAGATCGCAAATATTATTTAACTATAAATGATTATCTAAACATCAAAATACATAAATGCTTAGAGCATTGTTGCACCAACAATCTCCCCCTTTTTGATGTTTGGCAATCATTTAGGTTAGGTCTTGAACATGCAATAGATAAAAGCATCGTATATCCCAATATGAATTCTAACTTAAAGTCTCCTTCTTCCCCTTTGACATACATCAAAAAGAGGACACATAAACAATGCCACCCTTAATCCAAGACATACTTCATGATGTGTGAATGATATGTTGAGAAAAGCAGAAAATCATGAATGAGAATAAATCCTAACTTTGCACCAACAATAAAACATATGCATTTTAGGTTATGGGAATAAATAAGTTTCATGAAACGCTCCCCCTTAACCCTTACATCAATTTAATCCTATACCCCCATAAAGGTTATCATATCACCGCTGCACTAATCATATTATGGAGTAATGACATCTAGGATTGAACCCTAGGCAAGTAAATAAGGTTGATCTGCAAAAACAAATAGTGTGGCAGTCGACTGGACACTGAAGCAATCGACTTCGATGCTTGAAATGCCCATTTCAGATTTTCAGCCCAACTTCAGAAATGCATAAGTAATTCAAGAAATGTCAAAAATTCATAAAATTTTGTGGACACATTTGTAAAGTCATTTTATATCAAGTAAAAATAATTTAAAAAATATATCTTTTTCATATTTTGAAATTGATAAAACTTTGAAAACTACAAAAGTTTTAAAAAAATTTCAAAATTTTGTACCACTTTTGCTTATCAAGTGAAAACTGTTTCTCAAAATATGTCAAACATAGTTTAAAAAGTATATTATTTAACATTTCCAACTATGTTCTTAGAGTTATGTGCACATTAATTGTACACAAGCCTTCCTAATGATTGGTCCAATTAAGGATCAATATCTCTAGATGACACTTTGGTTCATAGTAATGCATCATAATAAGCATGATGAACCAAATGCATCTTCCTAACATCTCACATGATGTCTGAGTGACTCAATACAAAAATCATGGATTCTTAGGTGTTTTGTGAGATGCTTTGAGGTATAGTCCTAGATTTTCTATAGGATCATGTAAACCTATACTACTACTCTACAAAGCACATACAAAGTTTTCTCCTAAGTGATGAAAATTCCACTTTGGGAAGAGCCTTGGTGAAAATGTCACCAAGGTTGGACTTAGATTCAATGTAATTAAGCTCAATGTCCCCCGTTGCCACATGATCTCTAATGAAGTGATGCTTCACTTAAATGTGTTTAGTCCTAGAGTGATATACCAGATTTTTAGTCAAATTAATGGTACTCACATTATCACAATAGACCTTAACTTTGGAGTAGTGTAGCTCATAATCTTCTAAAGTATGTCTCATCCATAGTAGTTGAGTTACACATCCACCCATAGCTACATACTCGACCTCGGTGGTGGATAAAGCAACACCGATGCATATAATGAAAATCTTATACATTTCATTAGATGCATATAATGAAATGCATATGCTAATTTGCACATATAAATATTTCTAAATGCATATGCTAATTTCTAAATGTATAGGCTAATTTCTAAATGAAAATTAATCTAATGGAAAATATTAAAATGGCAGCGCATTTTCGATGCGTAAATTTGTTGCCCTACCTTGCACACGCCCTCATTTCGCCGTCACCCTCATTTTGCCAATGCCACGTGCCTCCTCTTCTCACCGTTCCTCTGCACGCACGCTCGTCGCACGCCCTCTCCCTTTCTCCTCCCTAACTTAGGAAGTGAGTAAGGGATAATTAGGGAGTGACCCTTAATCCCAAGTTAAGCCAATTAACCAAGGGTTAATAGGATAATCCAAGTTTTAATTAATCTTAAGTTTAATTTTAATTGATTAGAGCCTAGGTCTTATTGGGTATGTAATCAATAAAAATAGAATCCAATAATCTAAACTCATTAATCCAACATAACTAATTAATCTATATTTTTTATTTTCTTCTCCAAAAACCCACTTTTCCTCACTCGTGCCCTACTTTTCTCCTTCTCACCACCGCCACCCTTTCTACCGTCTCAAGCCGCCGCCGCCTCAAGCCCGCCACCGGAGCATCCTCCACCGCAAGGCGGCACCACCTCAAGAGCACCGGGCACCAACAAAGGTAAGCGTTTTGTTGAGAATCGAGTGTTGAGGAAGAAGAGGAAGTCACGGTGTAAAATACCACAAATAAATGGCTAAAGAGTGATAATAATTGTTGGAAAAAAATGATGATGGATGGTTTGGGATAAATCAAACCTAACCTAGGTTAAAGCTTATGGGATTAATTAAACCTAACCTAGGTTTAATAGCTTTTAAATGGATCCATTTCATTGCTTAATCCGACCCGTTTTACCCGTTCCTTTATTTCCTCGTCGTCTTCATTTCCTGCGTCGAATTTCCCTGAGCATTTCCGGCCGCAATTTTTCATTAGCTTCCCTGATTTCTTGCTCATCACGATCTTCTCTTCTCGTGATTCTCCTTCTGCACCTCTGCTTCTCGCCGTCCTTCTTCCTCCTCTCGTCCTTCCTTCCTTGCGGTAAGCGATGGTGACCCGATCTCTGCAGATGAGCGAGAACAATGAATGAGGGGCCAACGGCGGTTCGACTGGAGGAGAGGAAGTCGACAAGCATCGCCGCGCGTGGCCGGGAGTTTGGGTCGACGGTAGGTTGATTAGGAGTTGTCCTTTTCGATCACCACAGGAGCAAGGTAAGGCATTGTTTCCTTCTTTGTTTTTCTGCCGACTTGTCCATCACAACTTCTTGTTTCTCACGTGAGCAGCACAACGATGGCGCTATCATGGCCGGGTCATTTCGAGGTGGAGTCATTGTGCGATGTGGTGGTCAAAGAGCAAAGAATATGGCGGTGGTCGAGCTATC
Organism: Wurfbainia villosa; assembly: GCA_025175895.1. Taxonomy (NCBI): domain Eukaryota; kingdom Viridiplantae; phylum Streptophyta; class Magnoliopsida; order Zingiberales; family Zingiberaceae; genus Wurfbainia; species Wurfbainia villosa. The sequence goes on along the minus strand of CM046000.1, from coordinate 24,128,495 downwards.
CACGGCGTAATAGCTGCTCGAAAGGGTCATACGAGGTAGGTTTGGGATGTGTTTTGCTCACAAATACCAGAGACGGGTGTGTATCGCTCACTTACAACATTCGTCATGGACTCTATTTCGCAAAGAGTGTTCGGGAGTCGCCGCACCGCCGGGCTTAGGCAAAGCAGGGTATTTTCGACAACAAGGCATTGGGGGATCACACGCTGAGTCTTAAAGCAAGCTATTAATACACTGATTTTAGGTGTCGCTCAAGTCTTTTTCCTCGATCGATCTAGTCAATGTCGAGAATCACGATCGGGGTGTTCAGAATGAATCGCTGCATGAGTAAGAGAAGGAGACCCGTCAGACCGTGATGTGTTCCGCGGTGGTCGCGAAAGGGGTCGATGACAAGAACCTCCGATTTAACTAGTATCGTCGGATCAGTAAGGTAAGCTACCGATACTACACGGAATTACGGTGGTTTTCCACCACGGCTTATCGACCGCTGATTTCGTAGCCGTGGATCGAATTCAAAATTTATCTACGGTGTGTTCGGCAGTGATAAGTGTTATGGGATTCGGGAGATGCTACTCCAGCCTGTTATCGATTCGAGTCGATACCTTACTATCGGATCAGGAGGTTATGTGATCGAGCCGACTAGGTGAGTGATTTACGCTAAATAATCGTCAAGAATTTGTGCATTTTATAGAGAACTAGTATACGGTTTAATGCTAACGCCGATTAGTATGATAGAATGGAACGAGGTTATGCCAACGCTGGATTTGATTAATTAATCGAGATTAAGATCGTTTAGATTCTTTTCCTACAATCTGATTATACGCCAGTACGTGGTTATATCGATTCTACCGCTTTATATTTGATTTGAGGTAGAGATCTTAGATGCGAAGACCATCAACACGAGCTACTTATCAGGTGGGTAATATTTCCTACCCTGGTCAGGTAGTAGCTAAACCATGAAGTATATAACTTCATATTGTTGTCACTTCGACCTTGACTCCACTCTAATTTTTCTGATGCTTAATACTTGCCTTTGCACTTAAATACTCTATCATTGTTGTTATCTATTCATTCATCTTTGTTATGAATTGTAGATGTTATGATAAGTGGACATGTAGTGGTTTACCTATGTGTACGTAGCTAAATTCGGTTGTAAAATCAATCAGGCAATTTAGATAAATCATCCGAGGTGGATGATGCTCTAGAGTAAGATGAGTTTTCATATCATATCCTAATGTGTATATATTTACTACGGATTATGGAGTAGTGTATGGACGATGATTTGTCGATATTAACATCGCTACTGACCGGAGGTCCTAGCTTGTCTGTTGTCAACAGATATGCCTCTATAGAATAGAGTGTGTTATGGATACGCTGTATATACCGTCCGCAGTATTCATTTCATTTACATACGACGACGACTGTCTCCTCGCGTCGAGAGGTCATCACCATCCCGCCTCCCGTGTTACTCATGGAGGAGTAATCGTGCGGGGCATAGTATTTGTCGGTCGACTCGCCCACTATCGACGGGTTGTGGAGCAACGCAGTTGTCCCGGTGCGTACAGACTCGACCGCTCGGGTAGTGTCGTCGAGCAGTAGAACAGCAGGACCTCCGCCAGATAGCTAGCTCTTTTACACTTATATGCATTTCATACCGCCCACTTACCACTCGAGAGCGATTGTTGTTGAGTTGGGATATTGTCACGCCGTCACCCAGCCACACTGGGGTCATAGAGTGCGCACGTAATGCACTACGATCTATATTATCGTGGTAGATGGTGCTTTTATATATATATATATATATATATATATGTATAGTTGAGTGTGATGAGAATATATATAGCTAGAGTATATATCTATGATCGTTGGATGTTGCATTTGTTTTGAGCTATGCTTGCTGCATTTGATTGTACATCATCTTGCATTCCACTTGCATATTTTATATGGTCGTGTAGATTACAGATTAAGGTGGTCGACCGTCAGATACCTTCGACCAAGACTCGAGGTGATACAGACGGATCCTGCTCATCAGGTATTCGACATGTAATGTTAGTATGTTGGTGTTGTTGATTATAGAGTAAGTATTTACTCTACCATGTTGTAGGTGTTATTTTATGGTACTTATACTCAGGTTGTATGAGTTACATCGTAGCCGATCTTCAGGTATGTCAGTACCTTAAGTTGTTATTGTTGATCAGTGTAGTTATACAGTTATATCATGCTAGTGTATACCTGTTATACCTGTAGGTAGCATATTTTTAACTCACATGTGTGTCGCGGTATGCGTGGGCGCGGCGTGTGTGTGTGTGCGCGTGTGTGCTGCTACAGGGTGTGGCATGGCATGCAGGCGTGGCGCAGGTCGCGGTGGTGCGCGTAAGCAGCTGGCGCTGTGCGCGTGTGCGTGTGTGTGTGCGTGTGCGGCGTGCGCGTGCACAGCTGCGGCGAGGAAAGGGCAGCGGGTGCGTGTGTGTGTGTGAGTTATATATGCACTTTTATTCTTATTACAGCTGAGTTTTGTACTCACCACAATAGACCTTGGGTTTCCTGTTACCCAGGTAATAGGTAGTCGACTTCGTGATGGGCTTGGAGCACCAATGGCTGGCATCGTCTCATCTCACTTCCGAAGGTCCCGACTTTGGATTTATCTTTCCTTTTGTTTTCGGATGTTTCATATATTGATCCGGATTTATATGGTGGATGTTGTGCTAGACATTGTTGATGTATGCACTTGTTGATTCGGGTTTTGATTGTTGGAACATCGGTGGCCGACTAGAGGGGGGTGAATAGCGCTAAGTCATTGTAGAATGAAATTTGATCGTTCGTTTGTCTACAAGTTAGGGTTAGCATAGTGGAAATAAAACTAAACAACAATAAAGATAAACAAGATAAAAACAATGCTAACAAAGAGATATAATGTAGTTCACAACCCTATGCCGCTAATCCACGGTCCGATTTGTCTCCGGCGAATCACTCCGAAACCAATCCAATATGGTCTCTCCCTTTAGCCAAAGCAAGGTGGAGGTCAACCTTCTTACAACACAAAACCACTCTTTCTTACAATAGATTTGAAATAAGAGCAAGAGAAAGAGTTTAAAGCTTGTGGGGCACTTGGATGATCAATTGGAGCATAAGCATTAGCCATCCCAAATCCCACACCCTCTCTTTTATAAAGAGGGCTGATTTCTTCCCGTTGGCCGCCCATCAGTCGACTGCCACTGTCACAACGACTTTTGAACATGTCAGATCCCGACCGTTGTAGTCCAACGGAAACTCGTACGATGCCTCTGTAGCCGATCGATCACGCATGGAGGTTCTGTGCCAAGAATCGCTTCTTCATCGCCGATCCTTAACGATCATTTGCACGAAACCCACGGTCGAACTCAAGTCGACTTGGAGCAGTCGACAGATGCCGGGTAAACCTCAAACTTCACATCTGTTTGAGCGTCCGGCGGTCGGGTAAAACCTCAACCCTCACAGTTGAGCATCCGACACTCCACTTCGTCGGGTAAAACCTCAAACCAATGTTTGAGCATCCGACTAAACCATTCATCGGGTAAAACCTCAACCCTTCGGTTGAGCATCCGACTTGTCGAGTAAAACCCCAACCAAGTTGGTTGAGCATTCGACTTAACTAAACATGTCGGATATAACCTCAACCAAGTCGGTCGAGCCTCCGACACTTAGCCATTTCGGCCAAGTTCACCTAATGAGCTACTTACATTTCACTCATTCTCTCATCTCACTTGAAGACCCTCGCCGAAGCTCTCTTCGTTTATGCCACGCCCTCAAGAACACTAAGCGACGGCCGCAATGCTCCTTCACGCCTCTTGCGCTCGGTTCGCTTCTGGCTTCGCTCAAGTCATCTCGTCCGCGGTCCTCTGATGCATCGTGCATGGCCGCAATGCTCTTTCGCCGACTGAAGCACGAGGTTGTGAGTTGGTGATCTTACCAATATTATTCATCATATGTGCGAATTACTAAGTCCTGTATGACTTCAATACATATATTAAATTCACAATAATATCCTAACTTAAACCTTTGTCACACATCAAAATCATAATTCAAACCATAACTTGGTTCGATTGCCCTAACAATCTCCCCCTTTTTGATGTGTGACAACTACGTTTAACTTAGGTAAATTATAAACAAAATAACATAAGCAAGAAAAGCATGTAAACAATTCATGAGCATCAAACTCCCCCTAAATACATGCAACTCCCCCTTAACCCATGCTAATCTTCTCCCTAGCATGATTAAACTTAAACATCCCTATTTCTCCCCCTTTGACACCATCAAAAACATTAACATAATATCATAATCCAAGGCATCAAAGTCTAAGGGTCGAAAAACCATCAAAACAGCCTAAAAACACTGAAATCAGGCTGTGAATAGTGCCACTAGTCGACTGAATCAGACATCAGTCGACTAGCACGCTGGTTTCAGTAATTTCTAATTTTCGGACCGAAATTCAGAAATGCATCAGAAATTCTAGAAAATTCAAAAAATTGTGAAATTTTGGAAATCCATTTCTTTTAAAGTCCTTTATTAGTGAAAAATGAGTTTTCATGAAAAATACTTATATTTTCAATGATTTGTCAAAAATTCAAAAGTTTCAAAAACAACTAGTATTTGATCAAGTTTGTATCAATTTTAACACCTAGTTTTGCTTTATATTGTTTCAAAACATGAAAACACATATTTTAAAGTAAGGAATGGTTTTGAAAACATATGAAATATTCAACCATGATCTTTGGGCAATATGTCTATGAATTAAACATAAGTCTTCCCCATGATTGGTCTATTATTACTATTTTGATACTTTAAATGACCATCTAAATGTCATAGGCATTAGTGGACCATTAGTATCATCCTAACATTTCACTCATGCTAAGTTTTCAATTAAGGTTATCCTTATGGTGAGTGTGAGATATTCCTAAAGGTATTTATATACTTAACCTTCAAATTCATGCAATTCTACACAAGGTTAAGTATCACTCTACCATACCACATGATTATAAAGTCATATATGCATTGATTTCACATTATGATAATGAAACAAGTGTATCAATTATGCATTAGTAATAAAATTATGATAATAAGTCAAGTATCACCCAAAGTATGATTTAAGCTATTTATGGGTGCATTATCATCACCCAACACTATTTCAAAAATTAAGTCTTGATCATTCTAAATCATAAGCATGTATCATTATTCAAATCAAGTATATGATTCTAACATTATAATCACTTCATCCATCATGCTTATAAATTAAAATTTCACTACACACATCATCCTAAGTTAACCATATAATATGATATAAGTAAAATTGTAACGACCTGACCCCTATTGGCACCTGGCCCCTATTGGCGGAATTCGGCGACCCCTATTGGTCGACGACCGTCGCCCCTGTTGGCCCGTCGTTACTCACCTGGACTTCCCACCCCTGGAAGTGGGTTTTTGCCTTCTCCAGGATTCGAACTCTAGACCTCCAGGCTAAGTACTAAAGTTTATGAATCCTGGTAACCAAGTGATCCTACCAGGATTCATAAACTTTAGCACGGAGGTTCAGAGTTGATCGGGAAAGCGAAAAACCCACTTCCAGATCGAAGTCGGTGTAACGAACAGGCGACGACGACGTCAGGTCGCCAATTCGCCATGATCAGGCCGTGTCAATAGGTCGTCGCTACATAAAAAAGCGCCTTTATTATTGTAACGACCGGGCCCCTATCGCACTGCCCCTATCGCGAATTCGGCGACTTATCGTCGACGATCGTCGCCTCGTTGGCCCGTCGTTACTCACCGACTTCCCACCTGTGGGTTTTACCTTCCTGTGATTCAACTCTAGACCTCCAGGCTTAGTACTAAAGTTTATGAATCCTGGTAACCAAGTGATGATCACTTGGTTACCAGGATTTGGCGGAATTCGGCGACCCCTATTGGTCGACGACCGTCGCCCCTGTTGGCCCGTCGTTACACACCTGGTCTTCCCACCCCTGGAAGTGGATTTTTGCCTTCCCCAGGATTTGAACTCTAGACCTCCAGGATCACTTGGTTACCAGGATTCAATAACTTTAGTACTTAGCCGGGAGGTCTAGAGTTCGAATCCTGGGGAAGGCAAAAACCACTTCCAGGGGTGGGAAGATCAGGTGTGTAACGACGGGCCAACAGGGCGACGGTCGTCGACCAATAGGGGTCGCCGAATTCCGCCAATAGGGGCATGGTCGTTACAAAAATCCTTATGGTTAACTAACCTAGGATTTTCCTAACCCTTAAGAATGGATTTAGGAACCCAATATAAGTTCTTTCCTATGGGGTTCACTAAATATTATTTAGGGATCCATTTTCTAGTAATTGTTTTATTTTTGGCTTAACCGCTAGCAATTAGGCATTGATAGGCCTTTTCATTTTTATTCCCTCAGTAACTCCAGGCCTTCCTATCAAGTCATTCTTCGAATCTATAATCATGTTCAAAGTATTGGAGCCTATAGTGAATTTCTCTAGGGCCTTAGTTAAATGATTTACCTTTTCCCTTAAGACCCTATTCTCCTCAATGCTTGCATCGTTTACATCAAAAGGCATGTAATTATCATGTGAGCATGCATTATCGATACTAGAAGAAACATTATCATTAATATTTAAGCATGATTTTTCTAGCTTTTCTTCTAAGGCCTTAATTTCATTTTTCATGCTTTTGTTTTCCTTTTTAGCCCTAAATAATTCCTTAGTTAAGCTAGATATCATGGACATAATTTTCTTGGGAGGAAGATTCGTTACCTCACTTACCAAATTCTCTTCCGATGATGAGGATGAAGATGAGGACGCTCCCCCTTCACTCGAGCTCTCCTCCTCGCTAGTGCTTCTTCCTTCTTCCTCGGAGGAGGTGGAGTCTAAGTCATCTATCCTTATCAAGGCAAGGTTTGTGAAGGCATCTTCTTCGAATGATGAGGATGATGGATCATCCCATGTGGTTTTATGTGCCTTTGCCTTCCCTTTCTCCTTTTCTTTTTCCTTGGACTTCTTCTCTTCTTCCTTTTTCTTGCTCCCCTTCTTCTTTTCTTCTTCTTTGTTCCTTACTCTTGTTCAAGAGGGGACAATCATCCCTCATGTGTCCCTTTTGTTGGCAATTATAGCAAATGAACTTCCTCTTGTGCCTTCTCCTATCATAAGATTTGTTAAATTTTAAATTTCTTAAAGCACGCCTTACCTTCCTTACTATATAAGAATCTTCATTGATATTCATGGAGGATGAGGAGGATGCTTCATCGGAGGAGGAAGGTGGTGTCTCCTTCTTCTTTCCCTTTTCGGCTATCAAGGCTACTCCTCTTGATGGTTGAATTCTTAGCTCTTCTACTACTCCTTCAAGCCTTGTTTCGTGGAGCTCCATGGTTGAGAAGAACTCCTCTAAGGTGCTAACTTCTAGGTTTTTTGAGATATAGAAAGAGTCTACCATTGAACTCCATTTCGATGACCGGGGAAAGGCGCCGATTGCTTTCATAATCATATCCCGGTTCGAAAGTTTTTCTCCTACACTCGTTAGTCCATTTAAAATTTTTTTAAAATGAGAGTGTAATGAGGTTACCTTTTCTCCCTTTTCAAGTTTGATATTAGTTAGTTGGGAGCGGAGGATGTCTCTTCTTACTAATTTGGCTTCCGAAGTGCCTTCATGAAGCTCTACCAATCTTTCCCACATCTCTTTAGCACTTGAGCACTCTCCAATCTGGTTGATCTTTTGTTGGGGAAGCACATTGAATAAATGGTGCTTGGCCTTTGAATTTGCCAAGTGCTCCTCCCTTTGCTTCTTGGTTCATCTCGATTTCTCTAGTGACTCCCCCTCTTCATCCCTAAGAACTTCGAAACTGTTTTCCATAGTGAGCATTATATCAAAATCGGTCTCGAAGAATACCTCCATTCTCTTCTTCCACCAAGAGAATTCATGTTAAATACTGGAAAATTTAAAATATTAAATTAAATGGCCAAAGAATTAAGGAAATAATCCTGGAAATTTTTCGGGATTTTTAGGGAATTTTTAGGAATTTTTCCGGAATTTTTCTGGAAATAAACGGAGCCCGTACGAGATAATTACGGGGATGAGAAAAATAGGCTTTTAAAGGGGCTTGTTTAGTCTAGTTAATGGGGTTAATTAACCTAGGTTATAAATCTAGGTTTTAACTTCCTAATTTCCGCGATAACTCCTTCCCCGCTACTGTTCTCTCATGAACCCTTTCTTCCTCCAATAGCTTCTCTCGGCTCCTCTTCTCCGCCGACGACAGCGATCTCTTCTCCGCTGACGACGGTCGCCGCACATGCACCTGCGCCACGGCCGGGCTCTCCTCTCTGCGCAATCGACCGCCGCCGTCGATGCCGACGACGAGCCACCGCGAACGAGCCAGTGGTCGGCGCGGAAAACGCTGCTTTCGCCTCTTCACCTCGGACCGCCGCGCTGCGCGTGGCCTCGGCCCACACCGACACCTCCTCCGCCTGTCGTCGTATCGCGAAGTAGTTTCTACCAAGATGTAGTGATCGTGAGAGTCGGATTGCTCGTGAACGGGCGAAGATAAGGAAGGTTCTTGCCGTGAGGTTCCACCCATGTAATCTCGATCCGCTTTTTTTCCACGCCGTGGTTAGATGTTTGATATGCGGAGTCGCGATGTTTATGTTTCGAGATTACGCTGACGGGTGGTCATTGGGACGTGGTCTACCGTGAACATCGTCGAGCCACCGAGGAGTGTGTTGTTGTGCTACGTGATCGAGTTTGTGGTCGTTAAGAGGGTCGCTATAAGAGTCCATTCAGCGAACCACGCGCACGAGCGGTGAAGGTCATGTGCGAGTGGTGAATGGTCGATAGGGATTAATATGGAGGATTGATTAGGTTAATGGGATAACTAGATCAATCTAGTTGACCGGGATTTTTATTAAAGTCTTTGGGTTAATTGGTTATGTAAGAAATCGATTAAGTATTCGATTTGTTTGTGGAATGCATTTTTGTGCTTGACTATAGTCATGCTTATGCAGGTTTCGGTCACGAGGCAGGTCCCCAGTCGTGACGGTTTCATTCTTACGGATATATATTCAGGCGGGTATTTTGACTTATCTTTTAGATATAGTCAAGTTGATATGTTAGTTAGGATAGCATGCAATACTTTTCATGTTTATATGCCTAGTATGCTTAGGCCTACTACATACGATTCGATCGATGATTATATCTTCCCGCTTTATTTGGATCACGGTTGCTTGATCGCTTATATGCACTTATCGACTTTGCATATTATTCGGATGGATATTTGTAGTTGGATTTACATGCTTTAAGATTACGCACCATCTCGTGATTTATCGGCCCGACGGTTCCATTATCATTGAGCCGCGCAAATAGTTATACGGCTCGCATAATACACCGCCACTCGGGTTAGTGGTACATCGAGGGTGTGTGCAAGCTCTGTCACAGTTCATTGACCGCCACTGGTAGCGACGAGGCGCGTGGTAGCGGCAGGATCCTCCTCCGCCGGCATGACACTGTGAGAGAGAGCTCTCCCACTATGTTGGCAGGAGGATAAAGCGTATTCTCGACAAAGATCCCGCCCACTCCGGCCACTTACCAGAGCAAAGTGATGGCAGAGTGCATACTTGTCATAGCCCTACCCACTCCTACTCACCATTGTGCAGGAGGCGGCCGATCAAGGCCAGTGGGTGACCATGTCATTGCACGCATGCATTTTGCACGATTGCATTTGTACTGTGGTTTCACGTGATTATTGTATTGATGCCTTGGATGTGTGCATACGATCGACATGCATACAGGATTCATATTCTTATACGGTGATGACTTTATCTCTTATAGTAGGCACATGCTCCTATATCGTAGTAGAGACTCAAAGTGAGTACACCCTTTTGCATTTATTTCGCTACCATATATATGAGACTGATCGCATGATTAGTATTGTTAGCTATTTCTTGCTATTCATATCTACTATACCGCAGAGTTCTTCAACTCACCCCGCTGGTTTTATATCTATTTCGTGATGAAGCCGCTGTCAGAGAGTCCAAACCGCCAAACCCTCGTCGCGAAGTATAGGTTATCGGGTTTACGGTTTTGGATTTTCGATTAGAATATATGTTTAGGTCCCGAGTCGATTTATGTACTGTGGATGTTTGGGTCCGCACTGTGACCTGATCGGATTTTATTTCGATTGGTTTGGTTGTATTCCCGCCAGATGGGCGTAAGGTAAGTCTAGTTAGTAGACTTATATTTACCTAGATTTGTTGGCCCGAGGCCTTATTATTATCTCATGTGATGTGGTATGATTCCTGGCGTGTTGGATGTATAGTGGCCGTGTAGGCCTTGTATAAAATTGGTATTGTCACCGCATGGGAGATGCGGATTTTCGTCTCATGTGAGACTCCTGGGCGTGATAATTTATTCGTATCGTCGAGCGTAGGTTTCCGAGTTCCTTAGGGTCTTTGGGTTTATGGAGTTCGCGCAGTTTGCAGTTAACTGGGTATTTTCTGAGTTGTATGGATTCACGCATTTTTATGTTTCGAAATTGAGGTATTATCGACGAGGTCAATACGGGGATTCAAGCGACAGTGACATCTCCGCATACCTAATGTGTAAATAAATTCTAGAAAATTGTATTTATATTGGTTATATTTTGGTTATGCGGTGATATCATGTTTTATCTAGTATTGTTTTAACTGATATCTTGATCATTAGATTTTTGGGTCACGGTTTATAGATAGCATTTGGTTATAAATCGCTATTATTGCTATACGTGAGCTTATTATCATTGTGATAAAAATGATTAGATATTATTGGTAGATGTTTACCACTTAGGATTTGACTAGTATTAGGATTATTAGACTAGTTGAATAATATGAATAAGATGGATAAATTCGTAGAAGGCATGATGACATGATTACATAGCTTATGTAGTTTAGAGTATATATAAGCATCCGATGCTTTATTTAGTATTGCCTTGACCTAGCATGACCCTTTAGCTATACCTAAATTAATTTTTATTGATCGTTGGTATGACTATGTTGCCGCTTATTAGACAACGTGTTACGTATGTTATATGGTTATGTGTTTTGTGGTGGATACCATAATTAAGATAGTAGAGATAGAATAACTTAGATGAGGTTATTGGTAGAGCGATTCGGAATGAAACAATATTAGTAGAACCCTAGGTGTTGGAACCCCAGGCGTAATAACCCGGATATGCGTATTGGTATGTGATTACCCGTTTTTGCTTCTGTGATATGGTGATCGGAGGTCGAATGATTAGGATACGATTAATCCTTACTATATCTCCCATTCTTGGTCGAGAGAGAGTCCGCAGTAGAGTCTCTCATAGGTGTCTTTGTATACATGTGGTCTCTCATGCATGGTTGAGATGACTCCATCGCAAGATATACTCTTGCGTTATTCGCTCGTGAGTTGGTGATAATCGGATTCAGATGACGCCGTAGAAGAAGATAGCTACTTTACGTTTAAGTACCCACGAGATATGTTCGTGGTAGCAGTTAGTACGCATGATTGAACCCAGGACGATATAATTTAGCTTAACCTCTCAAGGGCTTGATAGTAGATTTGTGGCCTTTATTGGCTTTGATAGCGTTCTGTTAGTTGGGACGAAACCACATGATTAATCGTCTGACGCGATTATTAGTGGACTTATGATTTTGATCGACTGGATAACCGATCACGTTAGAAGGGTTGGAATCTTGGACTTAACCATCTCGACTTATTTATTTATAAGTCGATGATCTTTACCGACTTTCGGTAAACATTTCGCTTTAGAGGTGTTGAAACCTCGCTCGACCGCCTCAATGAGTTTAGTTGTAGATCGATGATCCTTATCGATTTTGGACGCTTCACGCTAGATGTATCGATAACCCTAGGCTTAACAATCTAGATAATCGATCGCTTCACGCCGACCTATCGGTGGTAGTACGCTTAGTGCGCAACAATAATTAGATATTTATATATCGCTTGCTTACCCACGCAGTCTCATTCGTGGTAGCATATACGGGTCGCAGACAGACCGAGTTTATCGATCGCCACGGGTTACGCTCGTGTAGCTCATGTGTAGTTTTCATGAGAGCCACGAGACTTCATCGTGGTATTCGATGCGCACCGCTTGTTGCGCGTTGTATGCTGCGTATATTTATTATATCATTAGGCAGCAGACCGATATCGGTACCGAGGGTCAGTTACTCTAGCTTGTTCCTCGCGACTTCCATTAAGCGTGCATTACGACATGCACTATTATCTATACATCCACAGAGTGGTCAGACTCACCCTCCTCATTTATCCTCTAGGTTAATCATGGAGGACGTGTCATGTCGACCTACCTTCGAGTCGCCGTAGAGTTCATTGTCGCAGCTTGTCCTCGCATCGATCGAGACGCCGCTATTTACTTTATCGGGTATGCATTTTATTTATGCACTTTGATTTTCGGGTCGCAATCGATTCGGGGTCATAAAACTATTTTACTGATTGATATACGCTTTAGTCGCAAGATGCATGCGCAATTATCAAATACTTATATTTCTATAATTATTTCGAGGTTTTTACCGATTCGTCCATGGATTCGATATTGTCACTAAGGGGCTCCTTGTCATTCGACGACTGGATACGCCCCGTGACGTGACAATTTATTGGTTTGTGGTTTTGGTTTGCGGGTTTTGTGTTTCGAGGATTTTATTTTCCTTGGATTTTTGGGAGTTCTCGTGTTTTGAGACCAAGCAAGCTGAAGGATATCTCTGAGCTATATAGAAAAGTATTGTCTTTAGTAGTTACAGTACTTTTGTGGCTAGGAAAACTATTGACTTAGTGAAATTGCCCCTACTCATGGTCGTGGACGAGTTCGACGACGTATTGATCTTGAGGAATCTAATGATGATTTCGGAAGTACAGACTCTTTAGAGGTGCCGACTGATGTCGAATTAGGAAACTAGGGATTTGACCTGCTAGTCACCAAATGGAGGACAAGGAGTAAATCCTCAGAGAGTATCAGTCCCAACTATTAGTGATTTGGTTATGGATAAGGCGTGTATGCCTACACTGGTCAAGACGATGAAAGATCGTTTTACCTTATTATAGGAGGTGTTGGATGAGATGTTTATCCGTCCCAGAATTTCTTCCAGAGAAGATCCGAAACTCTTCGTTAAAAGAGAGGTGGACTTTTGAGATTTTGCATCGATTATCGATGATAGAATGCGGTAGTTGTGGAAGGAAATGAATATTCTTCATTGTGGATAGAGGATCTATTTAGATCAGCTATAGGACACCCGTATACTCTAGGATCGATTTATGACTATTGGTATGTTGATATCAGTGACGGTGTCATACAATTATCACGTTGTTGTGATGATTGTTATATCATCACCTGAGTAAAGAGAATGCAGTGTGTAGCGATGACAATCATACTCGTATGAATTGCATGAGGTTTGATTTTCTTGTTAGACTTTCGACGACTTACCGTCTGTGGATTCGGGAAATCGTGTATTCGACACGATCGATCATTGTGATGGTGGTAGTCGAGTTGCGCACTCGGCCACCGTAGATGATGATTTTCAGATTGATATGATTATTTCCGTAGATATGGATAGGATGTTCTAGTGGTACTATACCGACCGGTGATGGAATTTATTCGTCTAAAGCTTGTGAAATTAGTTTCACACCGCATAACGATTGACTTTACACCCGTGTTGTTTGATCATTCTCGGGTGGAAGGAAGGGTATTGTACACGGATGCAATGTTTCGTAAAATGGAGCGTTTCGGTTTAGTTGATCGAGACGATCCCGTGTTACGTCGAAACGAGGAACTACGAGATAGTCATGTCGTATATTTATGACGTGGACTTCGCAGATTATTATACGGTTTAGAAAAGGTGAGGAGAAATGCTCGGAGTTTCTAAGCTCGGATAGCTACTATAAGTAGGAACAGAGCAGTTGAATAAGGAAGTTCGTCGCGATGGCGTCCATACGACTTATAGAGTGTATGGTGGAGTGAATTTTCGACGGTAGATGGACTATCGCCTCTCGACTCGAGGATAATCGCTTTTGAGTCGCATTAGTTTAAGGAAGAGACGCTTTAGGAAATTTCAATTCCCGGAACGAAGCCAAGCATATTATTATGGATTTTGTGGTGGGTTTGTAGACACATCAGTATGACGCGATTTGGGTAGTCGTTGGCCGTGACCAACCACAAGACTTTTAGCGAGTCGCGGACCGACTCTCGGATTGTTCGCGAGTTATATCGACGGAGATCATCGATTTCATGGTGTTCCTTCGAGCATTTCATCGATAGAGATCCCCGTTCACGCCCCGGTTTGGCGTAGTCTGCGCAGCCTTAGGTGCGCAGCCCGCTTTAAATCGATTCCATCCGCAGAATAGATGGATAGTCCGAGCGGACCATTTAGATACTAGAGGATCTTTGGGGTCTGTGTTATGGATTTCGGGGCAACCGGGAGGACGATTGCTAGGACCCATAGAGCTCGATGAGAGATCGGTCCGCATTTATCGACGTAGGATGGCGAGGCGCAGGATCGCCGTAAGAGTTATGCAGATCGGAGACGGAGACCTCGGAGTTCTCTATCGTAATCGTATTCTTGCGAGTCTCACCCATGAAAGGGGTGAAGAGATTTGGACTCGTGGTAAGCTAGCTCCAGGTACATCGATCCGCTTCGAGGTTTTAGAGAGGAACGGAGCCATCGCCTAGTGCTACCACCGCTGGGCATCCGGGATGTGTTTAAGTGTTCATGCTTTGAGGAAGTATATGTCGGACTCTACACATTCTATCGGATGTATCAGTTCCATTCAACTCGATGCTACTTACGTAGAGGTTCCGTGACGGATTTTGGATTTCAAGGAACGCATAAAATGGAACAAGGTCAGGCGACTTGTCAGTCGGGTGGAGTCACCTCGCGGATGAGGAGGCTATTTGGGAGCTCGAGGAAAAGATTCAAGCTCAAGACCCACTTAGTACTTGATGTGTGGTTTTCCCAAGTACTTGAGCCGAGCAGGTGACATTGCTTGTTAAGATTGAGTAGGAAATTTGGGGACCAAATTTTAATTAGTGGGGAGAATGTTAAATCTGGAAAATTTAAAATATTAAATTAAATGGCCAAAGAATTAAGGAAATAATCCCGAAATTTTCGGGATTTTTAGGGAATTTTAGGAATTTTTCCTGAATTTTTGAAATAAACGAGCCGTCTGAGATAATTACGGGGATGAGAAAATAGGCTTTTAAAGGGGCTTGTTTAGTCTAGTTAATGGGGTTAATTAACCTAGGTTATAAATCTAGGTTTTAACTTCCTAATTTCCGCGATAACTCCTTCCCTACGCTACTGTTCTCTCGCGAACCCTTTCTTCCTCCAACAGTTCTCAAGGCTCTCTTCTCCGCTGACGACCAGCGATCTCTTCTCCGTCGACGATCGGGCGCCATACAGCATTTCGCCGGCGCTTCCCTCCTCTAGCAACGACCGACCGCCGTCGCCGATGCCGCACGGACGAGCCACCGCAGACGAGCTAGGGTTGTCAGGCGGGAAAACGCTTGCCTTCGCCCTTCTCACCTCGGACGCCGCGCTGCTGTCGCGTCCTCGCCGGCCCACACGACACCTCCTCTCGCCCTTACGTCGTGGTATATCGGCGAAGTTTCTACCATGAGTGCGATCGTGAGAGTCGGATCGCTCCGGTGAGGCGAAGATAAGGAAGGTTCTTTGCCGTGAGGTTCCACCCAGTAATCTCGACCGCTTCTTTTTCCACGCCGTGGTTAGATGTTTGATATGTGGAGTCGCGGCTGATGTTTATGTTCGGAGATTATCTTTGGACGGTGGTTGTTGGGATGTAGTGAACATCGGGTCGAGCACCGAGGAGTGTGTTGTTGTCGCGTGATTGGAGTGAGTTCAGTTAAGAAGAGGGCTGCTATAAGAGTCCATTTGGGTGAGCAGTGCATGAGCGCGGTGAAGGTTGTGCGAGTGGTGAATGGTTGATAGGGATTAATATGGAGGATTGATTAGGTTAATGGGATAACTAGATCAATCTAGTTGACCGGGATTTTTATTAAAGTCTTTGGGTTAATTGGTTATGTAAGAAATCGATTAAGTATTCGATTTGTTTGTGGAATGCATTTTTGTGCCGACTATACCACGCTTACGGAGTTTCCACGGCGCGTGTCCCCAAATGCGACGGTTTCATTCTACGGATATATATTCAAAGTAGGTATTTTCGACTTATCTTTTAGATATAGTCAAGTTGATATGTTAGTTAGGATAAAGATGCAATACTTTTCTATTTATATACTAGTATGCTTAAGTGCCTACTGCTGCTACACGATTCGATCGATGATTATATCTTCCCCGCTTTATTTGGATCGTAGTTGCTTGGATCGATTATATGCACTTATCGACTTTGCATATTATTCGGATGGATATTCAGTAGTTGGATTTACATGCTTTAAGATCACGCACCATCTGCATGATTATCGCGCGGGCGACGGTTCCATTATTGCTGAGCCGCATTAGTTACATGGCTCGCATACACCGCCACTCGGGGTTAGTGGTACATCGAGGTGTGCGATTGCTCTGTCGAGTTCACTGACCGCCATGGTAGACGAGGCAGCGTGGTAGGGCAGGATCCCTCCTCGGCCTATGACACGGGAGATGAGCTTAGCTCCCACTATGTTTGGGGCGGGAGGATAGGTGTACTCGACAAAGATCCTCGTCCACTCTGGCCACTCAGAGAAGCTGATGGCAGAGTGCATTATGTATACCTACCCACTCTGGCTCACCATCATGCGTGTGGCGGTGATCGCGTCGGGGGTGACCATGCCATTCAGACGACATGCATTTTCACGGATTGCATTCAGATTGTGTTTCACGCATTATCAGATTGATGCCTTGGATGTTGCGTATGATTGACATGCATACAGGATTCATATTCTTATATATGTGATGACTTTATCTCTTATAGTAGGGCGTGCTCTATATGGTAGGAGACTCAAAGTGAGTCTGATCCTTTTGCATTTATTTCGCTTACCATATATATGATCATCGTACGATTAGTATTGTTAGCTATTTCTTGCTATTAATATCTACTATACCCGCAGAGTTCTTTTAACTCACCCCTTTGATTATATCTATTTCAGGATGATTCTATCAGGAGAGTCCAGCTGCCAAACCCCCTCGTCGTGGAAGTGTATTTTGTTATTTGTGTTTACGGTTTTTGGGTATTTGGATTAGAATATATGTTTAGGACTGGAGTTGGATATTTGTACCTGTGGATGTTTTGGTATGTCCTTAGGGACCTTTGATCGGATTTTTATTTTGATTGGTTTGGTTGGTATTCCTGCCCAGACGGCAGAAGGGGTAAGTCTAGTTAGTGTAGACTTATGTTTTCCTAGATTTGTTGGCCTGAGGCCTTATTATTATCTGCGTGTGATGTGGTATGATTCCGGTCGTGTTGACCGATGTATAGTGGCCGTGTAGGCCTTGTATAAAAATTGGTATTGTCACCCGTACAGGGGAGATGTTGCCGGATTTTCGTCTGGCGGAGACTCCCTCGGGGCGTGACAATTCACCTTCAAATTTTGGTGGATGCATATTTGAGCCGACCATCCTTGATGTAGTGCTTGTTGTGGCGGTGAGTCCGTTGACAAGTGACCTTGCTCTGATACCACTTGTTGGAACGTCGGTGACCGACTAGAGGGGGGTGAATAGCCCTAAGTCATCGTAGAATGGAATTCGATCGTTAGTTCGTCTACACGTTAGGGTTAGCACAGCGGAAATAAAACTAAACAACAATAAAGATAAACAAGATAAAAACAATGCTAACAAAGAGATATAACGTGGTTCACGGTCCTATGCCGCTAATCCATGGTCCGATTCGTCTCCGGTGAATCACTCCGAAACCAATCCAATATGGTCTCTCCCTTTAGCCAAAGCAAGGCGGAGGTAAACCTTCTTACAACACAAAATCACTCTTTCTTACAATAGATTTGAAATAAGAGCAAGAGAAAGAGTTTAAAGCTTGTAGGGGCACTTGGATGATCAATTGGAGCATAAGCATTAGTCATCCCAAAACCCACACCCTCTCTTTTTATAGAGAGGGCTGATTTCTTTCCGTTGGCTATCACGATCCGTCATTGCCACAACGACTTAACACGCCAGATCCCGACCGCCAGTCCAATCGGAAACTTGGCGATCGATTGATGTATCCATCACCGATCGATGCTTCAGCCCACGATCGGTCAATGGCCACGGAGGTTCTGTCGCACCGTCATCCGATCGCCATCTCGCCGATCGATAGCGATAATGATCGGGGGCCGTAAACCCATCACCGAACTCAAGTCGACTAGAGCAATGATTGCCCATTCACAGCAATCGACTGATGCCGAGTAAACCTCAAACTTCACATCCGTTTGAGTGTCCGACGGTCGGGTAAAACCTCAACCCTCACGGTTGAGCATCCGACACTCCACTTTGTCGGGTAAAACCTCAAACCAATGTTTGAGCATCCGACTAAACCATTCGTCGGGTAAAATCTCAACCCTTCGATTGAGCATTCGATTTGTCGGGTAAAACCCCAACCAAGTTGGTTGAGCATCCGACTTAACTAAACATATCGGGTATAACCTCAACCAACTCGGTCGAGCCTCCGACACTTAGTCATTTCGGCCAAATTCACCTAATGAGCTACTTACATTTCACTCATTCTCTCATCTCACTTGAAGTCCCTCGCCGAAGCTCTCTTCGTTCGCGGCCACGTCCCTCGTCAACACTAAGCGCCGCGACTTCGGAAGTACGCTTCCTTAGCCAGCGCCAGTATGTCATCGTCCGTGCGGGTCCCTCGGATGCTGACGCCGCGACCCATGATGCTCATGCGCCGACTCGAAGCCCGATGAATTGAGTTAGTGATCTTACCAATGCTATTCATCATATGTGCGATTTATTAAGTCCTGTATAACTTCAACGCACATATTAAATCCACAATAACATCCTAACTTAAACTTTTGCCACACACATCAAAACCATAATCCAAACCATAACTTGGGTCGATTGCCCTAACATTGACGTTGCTTTTCTTTATGTTTTGGTGTTAGTCATACCGGTATGCATTGTGTGTAGATTGTTATGTCGTTATGTTAGTTTCCATTGTGTTTTGTTATATTTACATTTATATATATTATTGTGGTTGTGGCCGAAAGGCTTGTATAAACAGGATATGTTGTCACGTATAGGAGAGATGTTGTCCGTTTTTTTCCGGCTCGGCATGCTCTTGGGGCGTGACACGCAGGGCCACCTCGCGTCACCATGCGCGTGGCGCTGGTCGCCGTGAGCCGATGGCCGCCGTGAGTCGCCGATGGCGCCGTGGCGCATGGCGGGCCGATCGTCGTCGCGCGTGGCTGATCGGTCGCCGTCGTGCGCGCGTGCATGGCCAATCTGGCTGGCCGTCGTCGCTGCGCGTGGCCGTGATTCTTTGTGCCTACACTTCTTACTTATCCAGATGTAGCCCTAAATCGTAAGTTAAATTAAATTACAGTTACTTTAGCATTTCTCAGTTTTTTTTTAATTTACATTTGCATTATTTGCATCTCGATTCATTTGATTATGTTCTCCTTGTATTCAACATGAAGCTGAAAGGTGTTTTGTACACATTACAGACTCTTTTTTAGCATCCTTATCTTACTATAGTGTTATTCTCCAAGATTATGTTGCATTGATTTCCAAAGGCTGCATGATTTAGTGTATGGAGTAATTACTGTGTCTTGGATTATGCTCTTTTGCTACATTGTATCATATATCTCTCCCACAAATAATTAACAGAATTCAAAATTTAATGTTTGAACTTAAGGAAACAGCAATACTTTCTATGAGCTCTCATCTAGGTATTTAAAAATAGCCTAAATTCCTAGTTTTTCTCCCCAGATATGTCATGCTTTCAAGGATTATTTTTTTGACCAGAAGCTGCTTCTTTGTTGCTTCATAATTTTTGCATCTACCATATTAGCCCTCCAGGACATGAGGTCAGTAATTTTGTTGTAACTCTTTATGTCATCTATGAGAATGTTTAAGCCTATCTCTGATCCATTTTCTGCTTATAATTTTAACATGATTATGTTGGTCCTCTGCCTTAAGTGTCTTGCAGTTAGACGCTGCTCCCATTTCTTCAGATGAACCAGTGCTTTCTGTTGATCAGTTAGTCGATCAAGTGGCAGAAGTCCTTAATTTCTTTGGGTAATAATCTCTGTATATATATATCATGCTTGATCTGTATTTTTTTTTTTCATTACCATCCTTAAGATACTTTCCTAGGCCACATAGTTGTTCTTTTTTTTTTTCTCCAGTGCAACAATTTTGAATTTGTATGGTTTTGAATGTTCAGGCTAGGTTCTGTCATGTGCTTTGGGGTCACAACTGGCGATTATATTCTTACGCTTTTTGCTGTTAAGTACTTTGTTTTGAGAAACCCTTAAATTATCAAATTTTTGAACCTTTCAATTAGAACCTTTTTATTCTTTGCTTTCAGACTAAATATAGGGACTGTGTTATGGGCCTCATGCTTGTCTCACCTCTTTGCAAGGCTCCCTCATGGTCAGAGTGGTTATATTGTAAGGTACCTTATCATGTTTTATATAACCTTTTTTTTAGCTACAAAAAGTGAGTTGCTGCTAAAATGATGCTGAAAATCTTAGGTAGTATCAAATTTACTTTATTTTTATGGAATGTGCGGCTTGGTCAAGGACTATTTACTCCAACGGTACTTCAGTAATTAAGGTAAATTCCATTATTTCACTTGTCTCCTAAGTTAATTTGTTATAACCTTAATTATTCATCCATTTCAATATGTTGCCAGGAGGTACGAGGAAATTCTCAGGTCCCAGAGTCCGACATTGTGCAAGCGTGTAGAAGTGTAAGTAGATCATTCTTTCTCTTTGTTGCTTTTTGGAATTTGTAGAAGTAAAAAAGCCATACTCATGAATATATCTTTAGCATCCACAGTTACTGGATGAGAAGCAAAGTGCTAATGTATGGCGGTTTCTTCAGTCAGTTAATGGGTATGCCCTAATCTTTGCATAACAAACTTATCGAGTATACACATTGAAGGTTGCAGCAAGTTTCTGTAACCCATTCTTTAAACAGGAGATATGACTTGACGGAAGCTCTAAAGAAGCTACATTGTCGGACACTAATATTTGTCAGTGAGGATTCTCCATTTCACTCAGAGGCCATCCATATGGCATCAAAACTGGACAAGAGATTCTGTGCATTGGTTGAGGTACTAATCTGCAAAACACACCCTTTCTGCAGGTCAAGATAGATCATCGTTGGTCTCTCTCACGGCCTTCATATGTTGCAGGTTCAGGCATGTGGCTCGGTCGTAACAGAAGAGCAGCCCCATGCGATGTCGATACCAATGGAGTACTTCCTGATGGGGTATATATGGGTTGTGCAGGCCAAGCCAGCTTAGCTACAACCCTCGTAGTCCTCTCAGTCCAGCTATTTGTCCTCCTTATCTGTTGATTCTAATTAAAAATTATACTTCAATATAACACTGTATTAGTTTTGTCCGTTAGTTTAATTAGTTTTAGCATTCATCATGAAGAATTCCTTAAATTGTTATTTTAGTTCAAAATCTGTATACTTTTTATAGGTTCCGGATGCTTAAAGTAAGTCAAATGATCAAAGCAATTCAAGATTTCAAAGTTCATGAAGATTATAAATATAATAGGTACTTAATTTGATTAACTTTTATTAAGATTGATGTTAATTTTGTTAAATACATTCACTTATATTAATGCTTCATTATAATTTAATTTGCAGATGATAACTAGAAGCCAAGGTACTCATTTTGTTGATTGTTGGTGATTCATGTCTATCATGTTTTGAAATTTTATTTTGTATGCATCATATATATGTACTTTATGGGAGCATAATATGTACTTTTTCAGATTTTCATGATTCCGTTTGTTTGTAATATTACTACCTATTACTTTATGATATGATTTACTTTTTAATATAATTGGAGTCTTTTTTTTAGATGATTATTATTCTTATGTAAATTTAAATATATAAATTGAATTCTAAATTTCAATTTTTTTATAACAAAAATGTGATTATAATCTATACCCATAGGAAAAAAAATCATGTGACTATAAGTTATACTCACGGAAAAAAACTATGGGTAATTATCTAGGAATTTGATTTGTGACGATTTTTAGTTCTGTCACTAAAATTTATAGTGACACAATGAAATCCGTAAGTATAAGTTGAGACATTTTCTGACGGTAATGAGTACTGTCACTATATGTTACACCCACAACAAAAAAAATATAGGTAAAAGCATAGTAAAAATGACATAAATAGATGTCCGTGGGTATAGGTTTTTGAGGTTTATACTCACGGTTTTCATGCTTTTACCTATGGTTTTTTACCGTAAGTATATGACAATTTTCTTGTAGTGCAAGGTTGCTTCCTACTACTCCAACTAACTAGGGAGGATCCAAGAAATTGTCATTCACCACTAGTACTTTTTCAATCCAATTTGTAACCCGTATAATTGGAATCAGTATACCCAACCAAGTCAAAAAATCTAGTTCTAGGGTACCAAAGTCCTACACTTAGTGTGTCTTTAATATATCTTAAGATTTTTTTAACGGCCACTAAGTGAGACTCTTTAGCACAATATTGATATCTTACACACATACCTACCACAAATAAAATATTGGATTTACTAGCGGTTAGGTATAGTAGACTACCAGTCATACTCCTATAAAGTTTTAAGTCAATTGATTTACCTTCAAGATCATTGCCTATCTTAGAGTTAGTTGCCATAGGAGTGGTTACTACTTTAGTATTTTCTAAACCAAATTTCTTAATCATTTCTTTGACATATTTGGTTTGGTATATATGGATTCCCTCATTGGTTTGTTTAACTTGTAGACCTAAGAAGAAATTTAACTCCCTAACTAAACTCATTTTTCATATTTTTAATAAAGTCTTGGAGGAGATCATCATTTGTTGATCCAAAAATGATATCATCAACATACACTTGGGCAACAAAGATGTCCTTTGATTTTGACTTAATAAAGAGAGTTTGATCAACTTGGCCCCTTCTAAAATCTTTAGAGATTAAGAAATATGATAATCTTTCATACCAATCCCTGAGAGCTTGTTTTAACTCATATAAAGCTTTTCTAAGCTTATATACATGGTTTGGGTAATTTGCACACTTAAACCCAGGAGGTTGTTTTGCATATACCTTTTCCTTAATAAATCCATTTAAGAATGTCGATTTTACATCCATTTGATAAAGTTTAAATCTCATGTGAGTGACATATCCTAATAGGATTCTTATTGACTCTAACCTAGCAACCGGTGCATAGGTCTCATCATAGTCAAGTCTGTTGGGGGAGCACGTTGAAAAGGTGGTGCTTGGCCTTTGAGTTTGCAAGGTGCTTCTCCCTTTGCTTCTTGGTCCACCTTGATTTTTCTATTGACTCCCCCTCTTCATCCCTAGGTATATCGAAATCGGATTCCATTATTAACATGATATCAAAATCCGTTTCGAAGAATACCTCCATTCGCTTTTTCCACCAAGCGAATTCTCCCTCGAACTTTGGCGGGTGGATGTTGGAGTTGGCCATTGTTGTTGTGCTTGTTGCAGCGGTGAGTCCGGTGACAAGCAACCTTGGCTCTGATACCACTTGTTGGAACGTCGGTGGCCAGCTAGAGGGGGGTGAATAGCCTTTCTCGTGTACGGTGGAATTTGCTCGTTCTTGATCGTCTACGAATATGATTAGCACAACAAAAATATAAACAATAAAGACAATCAAGAAGACAAGCGCTAACAAATCGATATAACGTGGTTCACGGCCTTACTGCTAATCCACGGACTGATTCGTTCAAGGTGAATCACGCCTAAACCTTCATTATTCTCTACTTGGCACCAAACAAGGTGGAGGTAACCTTTTCTTACAAGATCACTCTTCTTACAATAGGATTGAGATAAATTCAAGTAAGAAGAGTAGGAAAACGTTTTGGGCACTTGGGTGTTGTTTGGAGTTAAAGCATTAGCCTCCCCAAGTGTCCAAAGGCCTCTTCTTATAGGGAAGAGGCAATTCTTCCCGTTGAGCCAGCAGCAGTCGATTGATGCCCCGATCAGTCGACTGTTGCTGTAGTCGTTGCCCTCTAACGGCTTCTTCCACGTTGAATTTTAACCAACAGCTCCCATATCAGTCAACTGATCTTCCCATCAGTAGAATGATGGAGCCATCAGTTGAGTGGCCGACATGATCACTCGACTGTTGAAGCTTTTGTGTCCGAAACCCTCGACATCAGTCGACTGCTCCCCTTAGCAGTCGACTGATGGAGCTAGTAGTCGACTGATCGGCCAGAAGTTCAACTCGAATGCCAGTCGAGTCTCCAGTCGACTTGGATCAGTCGACTGGTATCGGGAAACACCCATCTGACACTTACCCAATTGGCTAAGATCACCTACGAGCTACCCCATCCCGGGTTACAATCGCTCACTCTCATTCCCTTGGAGTCCCTCGCCTTAAAGTTCTCTTCGTCCGATCACGTCCCTCGGATGCGCCAAGCGCATGGCTTCGCAGCGCTATCCTTCGCGTCTCGCCCTGAAGTCTACTTTCTTCGGCTTCGCTCCAATGCTTCTCGTCTGACGGTCCCTCGGATGCACCAAGCGCACGACTTCCGCAATGCATCTTTCATCGACTCAAGGACCAAGTCATGAGATGGTGACTTGCCAATGCTTTCGCCATGTGTGAATTACTAAGTCCTGCATGACTTCAACACACATATCAAATCCATAATCAACCTAACTTAAACCCTTTGCCACACACATCAAAACCGATTGCCCTAACAAAATCCTTCAACTTGATTGAATCCTCTTGCCACTAATCTAGCCTTGTTTCTAGTTATGTTCCCTTGATCATCCAACTTATTCCTAAAGACTCATCTTGTGGTAACAATAGTGCTATCATTGGGTCTAGGGACTAGATCTCATACTTGACTTCTCTCAAATTGAACCAATTCTTCTTACATTGTCAAAATCCAATCTGGATCAAGTAATGCATCATTGATTGATTTAGGCTCAATTTGTGACATGAGAGTTACTTGACTAGTAGAAGCTCTATGGAAAGATATAATTCTTACTCCTTGGGATAGTTCTCCTACAACTTAGTCTAGGGAATGATTTTGATGAATCCTTAATGTTCTAGGAGGTGAATCAGCTTGATTTTGATCATAATTATCCTTTCTTCTTTCATTATCAGAATCTTCTCTTCCTCCCCCTTGATTAATAGTTCCTATACCTCCTCCTTGATAATTACCCCCTAAAGTTAGATTTTGAAGTTTTTGGATAATTTCTTGATTTTTATCATTAATATCCTTATCAATGGAGGATTTCCTAGGGTAAGTACTAGTAGATTCATCAAATTGAACATTAGAGGATTCCTCAACCTTTTGAGTCCTCTTGTTGTATATTCTATAACCTCTACTAGTAGTGGATGAGTATCCAACTAGGATTCCTTCATCCGCTTTAGACTCAAATTTTTCTAAGTTGTCTTTGGTATTTAAAATATAGACTTTGCATCCAAACACCTTGAAATAATGAATTATAGGAATTGTGTCATTCCACAATTCAAAAGGTGTTTTGCCTAAAAACTTATGGATTAAGACTCGATTATGGATATAGCAAGCAGTGTTAACCACTTCCGCCCACAAGTAGTTAGGTAGAGAATATGCATTAAACATTGTCCTAGCCGCCTCTTGTAGGGGACGATTTCTCCTTTCCACCACCCCATTTTGTTGGGGTGTTCTAGGACAAGAGAACTCATGTTTGTACCCTTGTTCTAAGCAAAATTTTGAAAAAATAGAATTCTCAAATTATCCACCATAATCACTACGAATCCGGTTGATTTTGAGATTCCTTTCATTTTCAACCCTTTTACTAAATCCTATGATTATTTCTAAGATATCATCCTTATGTTTCATAAAATAAACCCATGTATACCTAGAAAAATCATCAACTATCACTAAACAATATTTATTGTCATTTAATGAAGGGATGCTATGACAATCAAATAAATCTAAATGCAATAGCTCTAAGGGTAATGAGGTACTAGTCAGAGTTTTGTCCTTGTGTGATGATTTTGATTGCTTTCCTTCTTGGCATGCATAACATATTTTGTCTTTGATATACTTCACTTTTGGTAGCCCTTTAACTAGATCCAACTTGGTTATCTTGGCAATGTTCTTCATGTTGATATGTCCAAGTCTTCTATACCATAACCAACCTTCCTCTTCTTTTGGCATGAGAGACTTAGTAGAAATGTTAGAAGCATATGAAAGATCAACATAATAGATGTTTGATTTTCTATATCCAACTAACATGCAATCTTCTAAGCTTTTGTGTTTAATCAAACATTTAAAAGATTTAAACTCTACCTAGTAATCGACATCATAAAGTTGACTTACACTCAATAAATTAAACTTCATGCTTACAACTAGTAAAACTTTGTGAATGACAATTTTGGGGGATACCTCAATTGTACCTCTATCTAAGATATGGACCTTCCCACTATTGTCAAATGACACCATTCCCTTTTTAACATAATCGATTGTGGAGAACTTGCTCACTTCTTCGGTCATGTGTTTTGAGCAACCACTATCCACAATCCACATGCTTGATCCACCTACCTAAACAACATGAAAAATAAACTCTTTATGTACCCAAATATTTGGACTGGTAATATCATTCAAAAACATCTTTGGGACCCAAGCCTTCTTAACCTTACCCCTAATTGTTGCCTTTCTATTAATTAAGGTGATATAGGCTAATTCTTTGTCCTTAGATTTATATCTGTTGGATCGAGAAGCGTCGCTAGAGGGGGGGGGGGTGAATAGCGAGCGTAAAATTTTTTATTTCATTCGTTCGATATACGAGCAAGCATAGTGGGAAAATAAAGAAACAAGTTTATTTTTACTTGGTTCACAACCCAACAGTTGCTACTCCAAGGCCCTAACGGTCTTAGACCGCGTACGGAGGGCAAAGCACTATAAGATCTCCTCCTCGTTGGAGGTAGGAGATAACGATCACAAAACCGAAAGTACGAGGATGAGGCAACAAGCCTACCTCACCTCGTTATGATTAAAACAAAGAATACAAAAGATATTACTTGTTGTTGCTGCCGATGAAGAAGATGGAAGTTTGGCGTCGCGTCGGCGTTATGATGGTGTTGGAGCTTTGGCGTTGTAGGAGCACTTGAGAATAATATTGATTGATCTTTGGGTTAGAGTCCTCCCCTCCTTTTAAAGATTTTGGCCTCAGAATAAGTTTCCTCATCTTTTGGAATAGATCACGAGATTGTACCAAATTTTATATCGAAGTGGCCGCATCAAACATTATCCGTTTTGACCTAGCATTAAAGGCTGATTCGTTGCCATCAGTCGACTGATGTCTTCCATCAGTCGACTGCCCAATGGTCAGCAGTCAACTGCCAGCCTGGCCACTTCCCTGCAATAAGAGGTTGGCATGAAAATAGTAAATGTGACGGGTTCTTACCGTCCGATCTCGACCTAGACCTTCCACAGGAAGTCTTAGTTGGATCGCCGCCTACGTTCGTCCCTGTACAGAGGACACGACCTTACCATCTCTCTTCACACTCGTGCTTACCTCTGGTCCTTTATGACCTATCGCTTTGCTTCCGGTCTTCCACCTAGGTTCTTCGACTCCAACGAAGTCCCCCGGTATCGCCCGACCACCACGGTTTCCCATCTCATGTCGTTGACCTTCGACTTAGCTTAATCATTTCCTACACACTTAATTCAGCTCATGAGATAACAATATGACCTTAACTTTGGATCTTTGCCTTAATCAAAATCTAGGTTCGATTATCTAGTGCCCCTGCACCAAAATCTCCCCCTTTTTGATCTATGGCAAACCAATACAAAGTTAAGGGAAAATTTATAGCATAAAACAAGTGTGAATGATGAATGTCATTTCCAAAAACTCCCCCTCAACCAAAACTCCCCTTTAACCCTAGGTGAGTTTTAAAAGAGATACTTTAATTTTCAAAATTAAATTTTGTGTTACTCCCCCTTAACTTTCGCTCTTCTCCCCCTTTTGCCATAAATCAAAAAAATGTTGGGGTTTTTGTATAAAATAAGGGTTTAAAAACAATATCGTATATGCACACATCGAGGTAAATCAACTATGAGTCCAAGCATGCATCTAGCAGTAGTTAGATAGATTGGTTCGAGGTGTGTCCCTCTGCACCAATAATCTAAAGGTTTGTAATATAACCCTTAGGGTTAGTTTGCTCTTCCCCTTAGTCAAATATATGAAGTATAAGAGATGTAGGGGGCGCTAAACTTTGGCCTAAAGAGTTATAAATAGTCATTAAGTACAATAGTTGAGAAAATAAGTAGTATTTTGAAAAGGTTATTTTAAATATATTTCAATTATCCTTAACATCTCACTCATTCTATGTGTCTCAGAATTTGTTCATCTTATATGTTTTGTGAGATGATTTGAGATTGATTAAAGATAGTCAATCTTGGGTTAGATTCGATTTAACCTTTAGATCGTTAAGTAACTTTTCGAGAAATTGGCTTCCAGGTCGTGGCGAGGCACAGGGGTCTTCTTTAATCGGAACAACGATCACTTCCTTAGACAAAGCCAAATTCAAGAAAATATCACTTAAGTCACTTAGGGTTACTTCCTGGTCTAACTAGTTTAGGATACGACGAGGTAGCTTCAGCTAGTTCCACTTGGTCAAGTGCACCAAGCTAGATACGCCTTATCTAGCTCGAATACACGAGACTTTGTTTCCCCTAATGTACTATCATCTCGTCGCATCCTGATACTATGTTGTCAAGAGTTGACTAACTATTTTCCCTATCTAGCCATTCTAAAAATTAAAATAAAATATGCAATGGTTTTGCTAAGTAAGCGGGTATACTATTTTAGTATTGGCTCCCCCTGGACCATTGAACCAATATAGTCTATTCAAATAATGAACTTGATCCTGGGGAATCCAAAACTTATTAGTCCTTATATGTGAGTTCAATAAAACCTTTGGGACCCATGCTTGGACTCTTTGATGACTATCATTTACGATAGACATATATGATCTATTCGTAGTCTTTGGACTAAACCCGAGTCTGACTTTGTTGTACACGGCTCTTTGGGTTCCAAGTAGTCGGTTAAGATTCTTAGATCCCAACGTGAACCTTTCCAACCTAGCCTCGACCTCTTGAACTCGGTCTTTCAAGAGAGAATTCTCCTCCTCAAGTTTTTCAACTTGGGTTGAGTTTCCCTCTTGAACTTGACTAGTTGAAGAGGTTAGAGTAGCCTCTTGCTTGAGGGTTTCAACCTCCTAAGTAACGACTCAACCCTAGACTCGGATTTAGTTAATTTCCTAATAAACATTTTAATTGTAAGGTAAAGTGTACTAATTAAAGAGCGGCTAACCTTGACTTTCCCTTTTGGTCCGACTTTGAGTTTCCTCTCGAAGTAGTCTTCGGGGTCGGAGTCGGAGTTGTAGTTGGACTCGGCTTCGGATTCTAACTCGGACTCCTCCGGTCTTGCCATGTAAGTTATGTCTTCTCTGTTGTCCCAAGTTGCATGGAAGGCTTTCCTTGCTCCCTTTTGCTTTGGTCGACTCCTTGACTTGAATTGCTCTTTGTTCTCGTTCTTCAATTGCCTTCTTTCTTGTTGAACTATTCTCCGTACAATGTTGACTATTGCAGCCTCCTCTTCGGATTCGGATTCGGATTCGGATTCGTCCTCTTCCTTGGGGGGGGGGGGGTGGTTTGTTTGGGGCCTTCTTTTTCGAACCTGCAAATAAGGCAATACCTTTCTTGGGAGCCAAATTAGACTGTTTATGGAGTTCAAATTTAGAA
Source organism: Wurfbainia villosa (assembly GCA_025175895.1). Classification (NCBI taxonomy): domain Eukaryota; kingdom Viridiplantae; phylum Streptophyta; class Magnoliopsida; order Zingiberales; family Zingiberaceae; genus Wurfbainia; species Wurfbainia villosa. Next base: position 24,098,573 of record CM046000.1, on the reverse strand, counting down.
AATAATTTATCTAGTCTAAGTTTAGAAAGGTCCTTAGAAACCTTGTAGGCATCGACCATGGATGCCCACAAGGTAGTCCCAGGGAAAGCATTTAAAGCATACCTTATAAGGTCTCGGTTCTCTATGGCTTGCCCGATCGAGTGAAGACTGTTGACGATGTCTTGGATCCGCGCATGTAGTTGAGTGGCGGTCTCGCGATCCTGCATCTAGATTGTATAGTTTATTTAAAAGAAAATCCCTTTTACATACCTTAGCATTGGGTGTTCCTTCGTGTAGCTCGATTAATTTGTTCCATAGGTCCTTTGCGCTGATGAAGGGTCTGATGTGGTTGAGCTCCTCTTTGGATAGACCGCACTGTAACATTTGGGTCGCCTTTGCATCGGCTTCGATTTGCTTCTTGGTTGCATTGGTCCACTTGTCGAAGTCCAAGGGCTCGCCTTGATCATTGGTGGGTAGAGCAAAGCCGGTTTGGATGATTATCCAAGTCTCAACTTGTGTGTTTAGAAAACACTCTATCCGACCTTTCCAATAACGGAAATCATCTCTGTTAAAGAACGGAGGTCGGGTGGTGCTATACCCCTCAATGTGAGTCATTAAATATCTTGCAAAACACGAATAAAAACCAAAAGGAAATCCAAGACTTGGTCTTAGATTAGTAATGCGGGAAATAATAAGAAATAAACAGAAATAAATAAGAAAAATAGGAAACTAAAAAAAACTAGAAACTTACGACCTTCAATGTCCCCGAAAGGGTACTGTATGTTGGTTTTTGGGGATAGAGACAGATTGTTACAAGGGTAAACCTTTGTAAGAAGTGTAGATCTTTCAGAGATCTTCGATTTGGTAGGTAGATCGTTTCATGAGTCCACTTATGCGAAAAGTTATAGCTGTTTTACCGTCGGCTACTCCAAAAGAGAATACTTGCAAACACACAACCAAAAGAAAAGTACCAAGACTTTGTCTTGGATTAGTAGTGTGGGAAAAAAACCTAAAAAAAACGAATCGAAAAAATATAAAAAGAAAACCAAAAAGTGCTAGATTGGTGGTTTCACCAAATCTTAGCGCTCCCGCTCTGATACCAATTATTGGATCGAGAAGCGTCGCTAGAGGGGGGATGAATAGCGAGCGTAAAAATTTTTGTTTCGTTCGTTCGATATACGAGAAAATACAGCAAAAAAATAAAGAGACAAGTTTATTTTTACTTGGTTCACAACCCAGCGGTTGCTACTCCAAGGCCCTAACGGTCCTAAACCGCGTACGGAGGGCAAAGAACTATAAGATCTCCTCATTGGAGGTAGGAGATAACGATCACAAAACTAGAAGTACGAGGATGAGGCAATAAGCCTACCTCACTTCGTTACGATTAAAACAAAGAATACAAAAGATATTACTTGCTGTTGCTGTCGACGAAGAAGATGGAAGCTTGGCGTCGCGTCGGCATTATGACGGTGTTGGAGCTTTGACATTGTAGGAGCACTTGAGAATAATCTTGATTGATCTTTGGGTTGGAGTCCTCCCCTCCTTTTATAGATTTTAGCCTCAGAATAAGTCTCCTCATCTTTTGGAACAGATCACGAGGTTGTACCAAATTTTATCGCGAAGTGGCCGCGTCAAACATTATCCATTTTGACCTAGCGCAAAAGGCTGATTCGTCGCCATCAGTCAACTGATGCCTTCCATCAGTCGACTGATGAGCATCAGTCGGCTACCCAATGGTCAGTAGTCGACTGTCAGCCTTGCCACTTCTCTGTAATAAGAGGTTAGCACGGAAAATGGTAAATGCGACGGTTTCTTACCGTCCGATCTCGACCTTGACCTTCCACAAGAAGTCTTAGTCAGATCGCCGCCTACGGTCGTCCCCGTACAGAGGACACGACCTTACCATCTCTCTTCACACTCGTGCTTATCTCTGGTCCTTTATGACTTGTCGCTTTGCTTCCAGTCTTCCACCTAGGTTCTTCGACTCCCACGAAGTCCCCCGGTGTCGCCCGACCACCACGGTTTCTCTCCGAGTGTCGCTAACCTTCGGTTTAGCTTAATCATTTCCTACACACTTAATTCAGCTCATGAGATAACAATATGACCTTAGCTTTGGATCTTTGCCATAATCAAAACCTAGGTTCGATTATCTAGTGCCCCTGCACCAATAATATCCTATGTCGGCCTTGTTATAAACTGCTCTTTGGTTCCTAAGAATCATGCCAAGATATTTTGAGCCATTTGTAAATTTTTCTAAACATGACTTTAATTCACTAACCTCATTCTTAAGCTTTTCATTCTCTTCCTTAATCATGCATAAATCATCACATAAAGATTGTTCATTCCTAATTGTCTTAATTTCTACCTTCAAGTCCTTAATCCTAGATTTTGACTTGTCTAATGCATTCTTAAGATAAGTAATAGTTTTGTATAAAAATTCTACTCTAGGAGAGTCTTTTATCTCATCGTCACTAGATGACGATTCGTCGCTTGATGAAGAATCTTCTTGGCTTGATTCTTCGGAGTCATCTCCCAATGCCATGAGTGTCACATGGCGTGTGATGTGGCATAGCTCTGCCTCATCGGATGAGTCTTCAACACTTTGTGTGTCCCATGTTGTTTGTGCTACTATGACCTCTTTCTTCTTCTTCTCCTTCTTTTCCTTCTTCTTCTTCTCTTTCTCTTCCTTCTTTTTCAATTCCGGGCACGTTGGCTTGATATGCCCCTTCTTATTGCATCCATAGTAAGTAACATTAGTGTTAGAAATCGAATTACTACTTGATTTATATTTTGAGGATTGGAACATCCTCCTCACATCCTTCTTTGTGAGTCTTCTTGATTTTCCACAAAACCTCTTGATGTAGTGAGTCACTTCACTAGCTGACAACTCTTCATCGCTACTTAATGGCTCATCCTCCAACTCGGATGATGAATATACCTCCTTCTTCTCCTTCTTTCCTACAAGGAGAGCTAAACCTTTCTCCTTTTGATGAAGTGTTAGCTTGCTCATGCAATTCAAATTCACTAAACAATTCATCTAATTTAACTAAGAAAAAATCTCTAGAGACCTTATAAGTATCCATCATTGATGTCCATAAGGTTGTTCTAAGAAAAGCTTGAAGGATGCATCTTACCAAATCCCGGTTGTCCACCTTCTCACCTATGACGTGTAGTCTGTTACCACCTCCTTGAATCTACCGTGCATTTGGCTCACGGTCTTATTGGTCTTCATGCTAAAGTTTGAAGTTGACCTATCAATAGGTCTCTCTTGACTGTCCTTGGATCCTTCATTGATCTCAATGAGCTTCTCCCAAAGCTCTTTGGCAGAGTCGAAGGGTCCAACTTTGCTCAATTGCTCTTTGGATAAACCACATTGGAGTGTGGTTGTTACTTTGGCGTTTGCTTGAGCTTTCTTCATCATTTCCCTTGTCCAATCTTTTGTTGGTAGTGGTGCTCCAAATTCATCTACAGGCTTCTCGAATCCATTTACTACACTAAACCAATTATCAATGTCATTCATTAAATAATACTCCATCCTACCTTTCCAATAGATAAAGTCGTTCCCGTCAAAGAAATGTGGTTGGGTCGTGCTATATCCCTCTTGAAATGCCATCGTGTTCCGGTTGTTTGTTAGATCTTTCGATGCGATCTGGACTCTGATACCACTTGTAGGAACCTCGAGGATTGGCTAGAGGGGGTGAATAGCCTCTTTCGATCTCTATAAGATGTTAGTGGAAGAAAAAATAATAATACAAATAAAAATGAAATCAAAAGACAATGCTAACAAAGATGTTTAATGTGGTTCGGAGATGATTCGGATTGGCTGTTGGACGCCGGCCAATGAAGGAGGAAGATGAAAGCAATCACCTTCCTTAATTGGTGCCGCCCTAGCTTCCAAACCCTAACCCTAATCCTATCTCAAATAGGATTCCTCTCCCTTGCCGCCCAAAAACCCTAGCTCTCTTGATGTTGTTCACGCCAACTCCCTTTCCCTCCTTTTATAGAGTTAGGGATAAGTCATGAATTAATCTCCTCCATTGGTTCTAGAGATTTAATCTCAACCGTCGGATCTAGAGATTTAATCTCAACCGTCGGACCTTAGAGATTTAATCTCTACCTATGGATCTTAGAGTTTTGTTTCTATCCATTGGATCTAAGCATCATGAGGTGTTAATAGGCTACATTTGGGACCATGAGGAGGAGTTGGATCTTGGCCACCCATGGATCAAGCCCACATAAAGTCCGATCCACTAATGATGATCTAATCCACTAAAGGATCATCATTGATCTACCTCACCAACCCCCATATGATAATATGAGCTCCATATATTATTTGTACATTTTCTCTCCGTATTTAAGATCTCGAATGTCCGTCGATTAATTAATTTACTGACCATTAATTAATCAACATCTAACTCCTTGAGTAGTACCACTCAACCTTTTCATCATGCCGGACCAAGTCCACCTGCAGGGTTTACATGATGAACCTTATGAGCTCCTCAAGGGGACATCATCATCCTAATATATAGGACACAGTTTCCTCCTATAATCAACGTCACACCATATAAATAATATCATCTCCCAACTTACCGAGTCTATCGATTTAATCTATAAATCTCGTCCATTGGTAAATCAAAGAGAGGAGTACTAAGTATATGTGCCCATTATTATATCGAGATTAAGAGTATGTACAATATAATATCTGAGGTCCGATTCGATTATGTAGTCAGCAATAAATCGAATCACCTCTAAGTCGGTCCTGCTCAATACACACAAAGTGCACTAGTGTGATTCTATGGTCAAAATAAACCAATACCAAATCACACTGCAACCATTCCGATGGTTTGTCAAAAGTCATCTCGGTTGTGAGCCTTTACTTATACTTTACAGGGAGCCGATAACATGATCTCCCGTGTGACACCACACACCATGTTATCTACAATGTAATGTATTAGACAATATTGCATAACCATAAAAATGCAAACAATGATCATGTGATTCTTATTTCAAAATAAAGATGTTTATACAAAAGGTAGACTTTTCAGTATACATCCCTACAATCTCCCACTTATACTAAAAGACTATGCTGTCCTCAAACTGTCATACATCTGATCCTCATTTCCTCCACATGCCTATCAAAAGCTCTCGTCGGAAGGGACTTAGTGAAAGGATCTGCCAGGTTATCCTCCGATGCAATCTTGGCCACAACAACTTCTCCTCTCTTTACGATTTCTCGTATCAGGTAGTACTTGCGCTTTATGTGTTTACTAGCCTTATGGGCTCGTGGTTCCTTCGAGTTTGCAACTGCACCACTATTATCACAATAAATTGTGATAGTTCTGGGCAAACCAGGAATCACATCCAAGTCCATCAGAAAGTTCCTGAGCCATACAACTTCTTTGGCCGCCTCAGAGGCTGCCACATACTCAGCTTCCATGGTGGAGTCCGCCATGCATTTCTGCTTGACACTCCTCTATACAATGGCTCCACCTCCCAAGTAAACACAAAACCTGAGGTAGACTTACTGTTATCCCTATCAGATTGGAAGTCGAACTGTGTAACCTGAGAGGAGTAATTTGTCGCCGAAACCAAAGATATAATTCCTAGACCTTCTTAGGTACTTCAATATATGCTTTACCACAATCCAATGTCCTTGTCCTGGATTACTCTGATATCTGCTGACCATGCCCACGGCAAAGCAGATATCTGGTCTCGTACATAGCATAACATACATGAGACTTCCTACTGCCGAAGCATAAGGAACCGCCTTCATCTCCTCTATCTCCTCAGATGATCTAGGACACATCTCCTTAGATAAAGGAACTCCATGCCTGAAAGGTAGAAAATCCTTCTTGAAATTTTGCATGCTAAAACGATCCAAAATCATGTCTATGTATGAAGCTTGGGATAAGCACAACATCCTTTTCCTACGATCCCTTATAACCTTGATCCCAAGGATGTGTCCCACCTCTCCCAAGTCCTTCATATCAAACTATTTGGACAACCATACCCTTACGTCCGATAACACTTTGATATTGTTGTCAATCAACAAAATATCATCTACGTATAGTACAAGAAATACCACTACGTTTCTGTCACATCTCTTGTATACACAAGACTCATCCGGACTTTGAATAAATCCATAAGACTGGATCACCTCATCAAAGTAGATGTTCCAAGACCTTGAAGCTTGTTTCAATCCATAAATGGACTAATTAAGCTTACATACAAGATGCTCTTTGCCCTTAGCAATGAATCCCTCTGGTTGCTTCATGTAGATATTTTCCTTAAGACTTCCATTAAGGAAAGCGGTCTTGACATCCATCTGACACACCTCATAATCCATATGAGCTGCTATGCATAAGAGAATCCAGATAGACTTAAGCATGACTACCGGCGAAAAGGTCTCCTCATAATCGATACCCTCTTTCTGAGTATACCCCTTCGCAACAAGCCTCGCTTTGAAGGTCTCAACCTTCCCATCTATTCCTCTCTTTCTCTTGTAGATCCACTTGCATCCAATGATTTTTATACCATCGGGTGGTTCTACTAGCTCCCAGACCTGATTCGAATCCATAGATTCAATCTCAGCATTCATTGCACTTTGCCAAGATACTGAATTTTTATCTTGGATTGCCTCGTCATATGTCCAGGGATCAGGTTCATGTTCACCAGGGACCAAATCAGAAAATTCTCTCAAGAACATGAATCTATCAGGCTGTCTCACAACCCTCCCACTACGATGAGGTATCACCTGTGTATCTTCTGTGACACGCGGTGTAGTGACATGTGGTATATCCTCTTGTACCGGTGGTACTAAACAAGTGACTTCCCCTTTTAACTCCTCCAGAACAATTTTACTCTTGGGCTTGTGGCTCATCACATAGTCTTCCTCTAGAAATCTGGCGTTCGTGCTAATGATCACCCTCTGATCTCTAGGACTATAAAACAATCCACCCTTCGTTCCCCTGAGATAGCCAACGAACATGCGTACTTCTGTACGAGGTTCCAACTTACCAGCATCTGCCTTCAGCACATGTGCTGGACTCCCCCATATCCGAATATGTCTTAGACTAGGCTTTTGCCCAGTCCACAACTCTGTGGGAGTAGAAGACACTGATTTAGATGGAACCAAGTTCAGAATATATACCATCATATCTAGAGCATATCCCCAGAACGAATCTGGCAAGTCAGAATAACTTATCATCGATCTAACCATCTCCATAAGAGTCCTATTCCTTCGCTTTGCTACACCGTTCTGCTGGGGTGTGCCAGGTGCAGTCAATTGGGATTGAATCCCAGCCTCTGATAAGTAGTTCCTAAACTCTCCCAAGAGGTACTCACCACCACGATCAGATCGTAGTGTCTTGATACTTTTACCTTGACGTTTCTCCACATCAGCCTTGAATTCTTTGAACTTGTCAAAGCATTCAAACTTGTGGCGTATCAGGTAAATGTATCCATATCTTGAGTAATCATCTATAAAAGAGATGAAATACTCAAAACCACCTCTAGCCTGGATAGACATAGGACCACACAAATCAGAATGAACCAATTCTAACACATCTTTGGCTCTATACCCCTTAGCCTTAAAAGACTTCTTGGTCATCTTACCCTCCAAGCAAGATTCACAGGTTGGGAGATCCTCCACCACTAATGAATCCAAAGGTCCATCAGCTATCAACCTTTGAATTCTGCTTAGGTTAATGTGACCAAGCCTAAGATGCCAAAGATATGTTTGGTTCATCTTCGAAGGTTCTTTTCTCTTATTGGAATTAGAAGATGAGTTATTAACTTCAATTTGCATCGTGGGAGGTTTTGGTTCAAGTGTGTATAAATTTCCTATCATTGCACCCGAACAGATAATGTCCCTATTCCTTCTTATAACAACTTTGTCATTAAAAGAAATAGAATATCCATCCATAAATAATTTAGAAACCGAAATTAAATTCTTTCTAAATAAGGGTACATAAAGGCAATTCTTAAGAACCAAAAGTTTATTTTTCTCAAAAGATAAATGAACATCTCCCACTGCAACAGCCGCCACCTTCGTGGCATCGTCCAAGTACACGGTAATCTCCTTCTCAGCCAGTCGTATGGTTTCCTGGAACCCCTGCAAAGTATTGCAGACATGATCAGTGGCTCCCGTATCTACACACCAGGTGTCGGTAGATAATACCGCTAAACATGTTTTAACGACTAGACCAAAAGATATACCTTTGTTCTTGTGGTTGGGGCAATCCTTCTTCCAGTGTCCAGTCTGCTTACAAGTGAAGCACTTGCCTTTCGGCTTCTTCACTTTTCCCGGAGTACCTCCCACCGCCTTCGCCCCGGTTTGTTTCTTCTTCTTCTTGCCTTTCGGCTTAGAAGTAGAAACCTTCTGGGTCACCACGGCATGCGCCTGAGCACTCTGACGAAATAGTCCCTCTGCCGCCTAGAGTTCTGTCAAAAGTTTCGCCAACGAATACAACCTCTTGTTCATGTTGTAGTTCAGGCGAAACTGCTCAAAACTCCTAGGTAGAGACTGGAGTATGATATCGACCTGAGTTTTCCCATCGATCTCAGCTCCTAGGACCTCCAGCTCATTCAAATGAGCCATCATCTTGAAAACATGATCCCTCACGGGTGTTCCCTCGATCATGGTGGTCGTCATCAAGTTTCTCATGGCCTCTTGCCTCGCATCCCGATTCTGGTGTCCGAAAAGCTCCTTGAGATTGAGCATCATATCATAAGCAGTGGACATGACTTGATGCTGATATTGCAGTACATTTGACATAGATGCCAAAATGTAACACCGCGCCATCTCATCGGCCTTGATCCACTTCTTATAGCTCTCTCTTTCCTTTTCCCCAGAATTATCTGCAGGCTTGGGAGGGCACTCTTCGAGGAGTACATATTTGTATTCCTCAGCAGTCAAGACAATGTCTAGATTCCTCTTCCAATCAACATAGTTGGGTCCAGTAAGTTTGTTCTCTTTAAGTATCACAGCAAGTGAGATGAAAGTCATTTTGAAAGAAAACCTAAGAATCACATAAATCAAAACATTAGATTTCAAAAAATTATTGATTCCTCAAACAATAAAATTTTAAAATCAACCAACACCTCAAAACACCAAGAATATCGTATGCCACGATAGTGTGGACGTATACGAATTCTACATTTGTAAGAGGAGGTTTTACCCATTAATTTTACTATCTTGTCAATCTAACTTTTTGACAAGTAAAATTAATAGTTGGTTCCTCTTTGGCCCTACAAATAAAAGCAGTGACTCCGATAGGGAGGATACTTATATTTGTATCTAAGTGTTCACCATTACTCGGTACCAAGGTAATTATCTCGAGTTATGTGCCTTCCGATGGGGAAGTACACACGCTCCTTGATAATTCTCTATAACCATATTTGACCTTGTGATCCGCAAACAAACCCATCCGATATGGAGGAAGGCACTCAGAGCCAATGCGCAAGTTTGTTTGCATCACTTGTCAAATCGTAATGGAGGTCGTGGGAATTTTAAAAATTCTCTCTCCCACTTAGTAATTTGAAATTGAGGAATTTTTCTAGCCTACGACATGCATATCAAACAAAAAGTAATAAATATGAAAAATAAATTATTTTTCAACTATTATGGCTTTTGTCTTCAATATGACTCCCGTCGCATCGCCATCTCGTCCGCTCCTCCTACGCCATGTACGAGTCATCCGAAGATCCGAGCTGAGACTAAAACCTATTTTAATTTACATCCATCGATCCTATACTCCACGAGGAAGTGTATATGAAATCTAGATCGAAAGTAAAATAAAATAAAGAGTGGCTAAACAATGCCGTATTTAATTTACAAAAACTAAATACTAGCCTCGTCAACCCCGATGATTCAACAAAATAAATATTTACATACATACAATCACATACACACATATGACCATAATAGTCGGATCTTATGCCCGCAACCAAAGAGTTAAACTACGCATATCCTACTATTATCCGACACATAATATATGAAAAAATGCATAAAAATTAATCGAATCCTAAACACACAAAATCGGAAACCTTGGCTCTGATACCAATTGAAGGGTTTTTGCTTATCGAGTCTGTGAGGGGAAACTTCGCTTCCCACTTCACCTTGATCGTTTGTTCATGGCGATCCCCTCGATGTCCCCGGATTAAAAATTTAATCCTAGACAAAAAGGATTACCCAAACAACCAAGTCATCGTCGTGCTATTCGTTTAGAGAGGTCACTTGAACAAACTAGTTGTTCAAGCGACCATCCTCTATTCTACGAGTAGCCGCGGAATAGACGATGTCCGGATCGTCGGTTTTTGTATTTATGCTCGGGATCCAAGTATTATTTAGCCATATACAGATTTATATCATGCTCATAGTTGTAAAACAAATACAAACATGTAACATATAAAAATTAGAGAATCGATATACCTCTCGATCTTCTAATGTATGACCTTCCTCCTTTCGGACGTCATGTGGGCGACGATCTACCAAAAGTCGAAGCTCCTAGATCGCAAATCTTCCTTCCTTGCTCTTCCAAAGCAAGAGGAAGAATAGAAACAAGGCTCATCTCCTTCCTATAGCCAACCAACAAGCAACAAGGAGAATGCTTGCCGCCGGCCAACAAGGAGAAGGAGATAATGGTGGAAACTGGCCAAGACACCAAGGGAAGCCCTATATCTTATTTCCACCACCTAAGGAGAAGAGAGGAGGGGCTTTGGACGTCGGCCAAGGGCTGGAAAAAGGCTGGAAGGGCTGCTGGACGCCGGCCAATGAAGGAGGAAGATGAAAGCAATCACCTTCCTTAATTGGTGCCGCCCTAGCTTCCAAACCCTAACTCTAATCCTATCTCAACTAGGATTCCTCTCCTTTGCCGCCCAAAAACCCTAGCTCTCTTGATGTTGTTCACGCCAACTCCCTTGCCCTCCTTTTATAGAGTTAGGGATAAGTCATGAATTAATCTCCTCTATTGGTTCTAGGGATTTAATCTCAACCGTCGGATCTAGAGATTTAATCTCAACCGTCGGATCTTAGAGATTTAATCTCTACCTATGGATCTTAGAGTTTTGTTTCTATCCATTGGATCTAAGCATCATGAGGTGTTAATAGGCTACATTAGGGACCATGAGGAGGAGTTGGATCTTGGCCACCCATGGATCAAGCCCACATAAAGTCCAATCCACTAATGATGATCCAATCCACTAAAGGATCATCATTGATCTACCTCACCAACCCCCATATGATAATATGGGCTCCATATATTATTTGTACATTTTCTCCCCGTGTTTAAGATCTCGAATGTCCGTCGATTAATTAATTTACTGACCATTAATTAATCAACATCTAACTCTTGAGTAGTACCACTCAACCTTTTCATCATGCCGGACCAAGTCCACCTGCAGGGTTTACATGATGAACCTTATGAGCTCCTCAAGGGGACATCATCATCCTAATATATAGGACACGGTTTCCTCCTATAATCAACGGTACACCATATAAATAATATCATCTCTCAACTTACTGAGCCTATCGATTTAATCTATAAATCTCGCTCGTTGGTAAATCAAAGAGATGAGTACTAAGTATATGTGTCTGTTATTATATCGGGATTAAGAGTATGTACAATATAATATCTGAGGTCCGATTCGATTATGTAGTCAGCATTAAATCGAATCACCTCTAAGTCGGTCCTGCTCAATACACACAAAGTGCACTAGTGTGATTCTATGGTCAAGACAAACCAATACCAAATCACACTACAACCATTCCGATGGTTTGTCCAAAGCCATCTCGGTTGTGAGCCTTTACTTATACTTTACAAGGAGCCGATAACATGATCTCCCGTGTAACACCACACACCATGTTATCTACAATGTAATGTATTAGACAATATTGCATAACCATAAAAATGCAAACAATGATCATGTGATTCTTATTTCAAAATAAAGATGTTCATACAAAAGATAGACTTTTCAGTATACATCCCTACATCCTTTTGATGCAATCACCAAGGTGGAGAATCTTTCTTACAATCACACTCTTCTTCTTACAAGATCATGGAATTAAAGTGGAGAAGAAGAGGTTAAGAACACTAGAAAACTTGGAGAAGACTTGGTGATCTTGAGAGCAAATATTGGAATGAGAACACTAGCCCTCTTAAGCTCCCTAAGGACTCTTTTTATAGAGAAGATGTTGAACCATCGATACCATAATCGTTGTCACCGCTGATCAATCCAATGACTTTTGACGGCTTCCAATGCGATCGCTATCGCATTGCCCAATGGAAATCTGACCAATCGACTGCTCATACTAGCAGTCGACTGATCAAGCCAATAGTCGACTACTCCAAGCAATCAGTCGACTCAAAATGTTTCTGTGCTCGTGTCCACCTACATCAGTCGGCTGCCCAAAGTTGGCAGTCGACTGTAGGTGGCACACGACCACCGTCGAGCTCCAGTCAACTCCTGACTATTCAACTGGGTCATAATCTCAGTCGATTGTTCAAGCTTTCTGGACCCTCAAGTGCCCAAAACTCGAGACCAGTCGACTGAAATACTCCAAGTATGATCAATTCATACTTGAAATCAATACCCTAAACCTAGACTCAACCTTCTAGCTTCTCCATCAACCTTGCGCCTCTAGGATCCCTCCGAGTTCATGCCTCCTTCATTCTTGCACTTACCTTCAAAAGCTTCCCGCCTTTTCATCATATTTTGGATTTCTCATTTGCCAAAGTCCGCTTGGACTTTATGCGGCCAAGACTACATGCTTGGACTTACACTGCCAAGACCTTTCCTTTGGACTTCCTTTACCAAGATCTGCTTGGATTTTATGCTGCAAAGACTACATATTTAGACTTATGTTGCCAAGACCTTCCCTTGGACTTTCCTTGCCAAGATTCACACTTGGACTTCTCTTTACCAAGTCTTCACATTTGGATTTTCCTGTCACTTAACACATTCATGATTAGATCACAAATATTGCCTAACTATAAATTATTATCCAAACATCAAAATACATAAATGCTTGGGCATGGTTGCACCAACATTTTCAATATTATTAATCAAACATCTATTTGATAGAAATTTTACTTCATAACTAGCATCACATAACTGACTTATACTAAGTAGATTAAATTTGAAATTTTCTATAAGCAAAACTTTCTGTATAATAAAATTTGATTTAAATTCAATATTACTTGATCCAATTATGTTAAGTTTGTCGTTGTTTCTAAAGGCGACTGAACCTAGGTTCTTGAACTTTAATTTCGTGAACTTTTGACTATCTCCAATCATATGTCTATAGCAGCCACTATCCAAAATCCATCGATCCATTCTGAAGTTCTACATCAATTAAACATTTTTAAGTTGAATTCATATTTTGAATAATGCAAATTGATTTTAAAAAAAAATTTGGATTAAAATTTGATTAGGATTAATTAAGTTTGAGTTGAATAATTTGAGTTGAGTTGATTTGATTAGAATTGAGTTGATTAAGTTGAGTTGTGTTAATTTGATTGAATTGATTAAGTTAAGTTGATTAAATTGAGTTGAGTTGAGTTGAGTTGAGTTAAGTAGAGTTGAATTAGAATTGAGCTTAATCATCTCACCCAATCTAGATTTTCAATACACATTAATCCTATGGGTTTTGTGAGATGAGGATTCATTTTTTATCTTGATTAATTTTAATGAAAAATTTCTAAGTTTTTAAACTTGTGTTAGATTCAAGTTTAGTTGAGCTAATCAAATAGGTTTTTCCAAAATTGACTTTCAGATAGTGGCGAGGCATATGACCTTCTTGGATATCAGGTGGACCACTTCCTAAGACAAAGTCAATAAAGGAATCAAGTACTTGACTTACTTTGGACTAAGCTTTAGTCTAACTAGTTAAAGACTTAGTGAGTTAGCTTCGGTTAGTTCCACTCGACTTAGTGCACCAGGTCGTGGCGAGACATATGACCTTCTTTGGATATCAAGTGGACCACTTTTTAGACATGCACCTCGAAGAGCTTCCCTAACTTACTATCAGTTCACTTCGTCTTAGTACTAGGTTGTTCAAGTTTAAATTACTTTGTTTCCTACTTAGTCCATTCTAAATTAAGAAAGTAAACTAAACTAAATATGCAAGAGTTTAACTAATTAAAGAAACAAACAAAGTGTTAGCTCCCCCTAAGTGATAACTTAGTTGAGTTTTGTTCACTAAGTGAACTTGACTCTTGGTAACCCAAAATTGGTTCGATTCAATTCGATTGACTAAGTTAGACTTGGGAACCCATGCTTGGACTCGACTCTTAGCGTTTCGGCTAAGTAATGACATGTATGATTTGTATAAAGATTTAGCCTTGTATCCGAGTCCGGACTTGTTATACACAGCTCGTTGAGACCCAAGCATCATGTTGAGATACTTGGAGCCCGAGGTGAACCTTTCCAACATCTCAGTGAGATCTCCTACTTGCCTTTTTAGGATCAAATTCTCTTTCTCAAGCTTTGCAACTCGAGTTGAGCCTTTACCCTCAATTTGTCAAGTCAAAGTCATCGAGTTGACTTGCTTCTTAAGTACTTGGACTTCCTTAAGAAGCGAGTCGACTCGATTCTTGGACTTGGCTAGTTTGCTACCTAAGCATGCTATTATGTTGTATAGTTTATCTTATAAGGGAGAAGTTACCTCATATAGTTATTCAGAAATGGATGCGGATCCGTGGCTTCTCTCGAACTCGGACTTAGATTCGGAACTTGATTCGGCCATGAATGCTACGAAGCTCCTCTTCGTTTCTTCCGTGTCTGACTCCTCCGAAGATGATTCATCCCAAGTCACGTTAAGTGTCTTCTTCTTCTTTTCCTTTTTAAGTTTTTCTTCCTTTTTTAGATTTGCACACTCCGACTTGTAGTGACCCTTCCCATTGCACTCATAACAAGTAACTTCTGATCTAGGTCTTGGCTTGTTGTCAACGACCTTTTGGCATATTTCTTCGTGAATCTCTTTTTCCGATTGAACATCTTTTGAACCATTTTTACAATCTCTTCTTCTCCGTTTAAGTCCAACTCTGACTCATCTTCGGACTCATTCTTGGTTTTCTTTTCCTTTCTTGTCGAACCTGCCACTAACGCAATACCATTCTCGATTTGACCCAAGATAGCTCATTCGTGTAGTTCAAGTTTGCAAAATAGTTTGTCTAGTCTAATTAAGGAAAGATCCCAGGAGCAACATTCGTGTAGTCTAGTTTTCACTCAGCTAGATGATGCAGAAATGGATTATCCTTTAATAAGGAATATTCTAGCATCATCAGGAGCAACATCTGCATTTAATCCACCAGATGATTCAGTCATGGGTCCTCCACAATATGATCCTGCATCAAGACCAGCCGGAAGGATGAATCCTTACAATAAATCAATCTGTTGAAAGCTCATACCTAAAAATCTTTAAAACAACAGAAGTTATAGAGCCACCAGCAATAGGTTTTGCAGTACCATCACAGTACAAAACCTCCTTCGAATACCAAAGGGTTCTTGTTAAACAAAATAACACAATAATATCTTTCCTGATAGATATTTACAAACAGGTGCAGGATCTGAGAAATCAAATAAATCAATTAAAAGGACAAGCGTCTACTCAAGCAGCATGACCTTCTAAGGAGCTTGAAGGTGCTATTGACGATCTTACTAAAAGAATCGCAGTGTTGTTCAGTATCCATTTCAAGTTTGAAGTGTGAGTTTCCAGTTTCGAAGTAAGTTTGTGTTCTGTTCTTTCTTTAAATAAAATTCAGGACATAGTCCCGGTTTTATTTTCAAAAGAAAACGATCCTTTCCTGGTATCAGAGTCATGTTTCTTGGCTAAAATCCCTTATATTCCAGGTTGAAGGTACGGGTCTCTAACTATCCTTTTTGTTTCAATAACCTTATAGGCATCGATGATGGATGTCCATAAGGCATTCCGAGGAAATGCCTTAAGAGTATACCTAATTATATCCCTATTTTCAATTTGATAACCTATTAGGTGGAGTCTATTTAGTATGTCCTTTATCCTAGTTTGAAATTGACTAGCACTTTCTGTTGGATCGAGAAGCGTCGCTAAAGGGAGGGGTGAATAGCGAGCATAAAACTTTTCTTTTCGTTCGTTCAATATACGAGCAAGCACAGTGGAAAAATAAAAAGGACAAGTTTATTTTTACTTGGTTCACAACCCAATGGTTGCTACTCCAAGGCCCCACGATCCTTGACTGCGTATGAAGGGGCAATACACTATAAGGTCTCCTCGTTAGAGGTAGGAGACAACGAACACAAAACCGAAAGTACGAGGATGAGGCAACAAGCCTACCTCACCTCGTTACAATTAAAACAAAGAATACAGTAAACAAAAATATTACTTGCTATTGTTGCCGACGAAGAAGATGAAAGCTTGACATCGCGTCGGTGTTATGACGGTGTTGGAGATTTGGTATTGTAGGAGCACTTAAGAATAATCTTGATTTATTTTTGGGTTGGAGTCTTCCCCTTTTTTTATAGAGTTTTGCCTTGGAATAAGTCTCCTCATCTTTTGGAACTGATCATGAGGTGATACCATATTTTATCGCGAAGTGGCTGCGTCAAACATTATCTATTTTGACCTAGTGCAAAAGGCTGATTCGTCGCCATCAGTCGACTGATGTGCATCAGTCGGCTTCCCAATGGCCAGCAGTCGACTACCATCCTGGCCACTTCCCTGCAGTAAGAGGTTAGCACGGAAAATGGTAAATGCGACGATTTCTTACCGTCCGATCTTGACCTAGACCTTCCACAGGAAGTCTTAGTCGGATCGCCGCCTACGATCGTCCCCGTACAGAGGACACGACCTTATCATCTCTCACTCACACGAGCTTACCTCTGGTCCTTTATGACCTGTTGCTTGGCTTCCGGTCTTCCACCTAGGTTCTTCGACTCCCACAAAGTTCCTCCGGTGTCGACCGACCACCATGGTTTCCCGACTCGGGATTCTCCGGGTGTCGCTGACCTTCGGCTTAGCTTAACCATTTCCTGCACACTTAATTCAATTCATGAGATAACAATATGACCTTAACTATGGATCTTTGCCATAATCAAAACCTAGGTTCGATTATCTAGTGTCCCTGCACCAACACTTTCATTTTCGAGCATTTTATAATTAAATAGCTTATTAAATCGCATGTCTCTTTTAGCTATTCTAGTGTCATTAGTGCCCTCGTGTAATTAAATTAATTTATCCCAAAGTTTCTTAGAATTTTCAAAAGGTTCAACTCTATTAAGCTCTTCTTTGGTTAGTCCGCATTGCAAGGTGTTAAGGGCTTTTAATCGACTTGAGATCGTTTCCTTATGTCTGCGGTCCATTTCTTCAGATCTAACAACTCTCCCGAGTCATCTACCGGAGGAATGAAATCTTTTCTAATTGAAAATCATACCTCAAGGTCGATTTTCAAGAAGCACTCCATTCACCTTTTCCAATAAGAAAAGTCCTCTCCAATAAAGAGAGGAGGGCGAATGGTGTTATAACCTTCTAAGTGTGATAATTTTTATATTAAAAAAATTATAGATTTTTATTATTCAAAAATATTCCTAGAGTTACAAAAATAGAGTAAGATTATACTAGTGAAAAAATTGAACTTATACTAAAGCAAGATAGATAAGTATTAGAAAATTTATTCTAGTGCAAAAGTAAAAAATTAAAACTAATGCAAAAAAATAATCTAAGACAAGAATGATAAAATTAAAGAAAAATTTCTTAAATACTCCCGTTGGTGGTTGCACCAAAATCAGAGCGCTCTTGCTCTGATACCAATTGTAGGATCGGAGATTTCCGAGAGAGGGGGTGAATCTCGGAAGTTATAAAATTTTATTTTTAAACTTATTAAGACTTTTCTTTTTAGATCAAGAGTTATGCAGTGGAATAAACTAAAACAAATAAACAAATATTTTTTAATTGGTTCACAACCCTAGATGGGTTGCTACTCCAACACTTGTAGCTCTCCGAGAGCTACCTCAATGGGCAATCCACTAAAAGGCCCTCCAATTCGAAACTCTCAAACTCGAAGGGTATTCACTTTTTACAAAGTATAGGGAGAAAGGTAACATGCTACCTTTGTTGGTGCAATCGGTCCAGGTCACGATTGACCGGACTCGAGTTTGAC
The DNA here is from genome assembly GCA_025175895.1 of Wurfbainia villosa. Classification (NCBI taxonomy): domain Eukaryota; kingdom Viridiplantae; phylum Streptophyta; class Magnoliopsida; order Zingiberales; family Zingiberaceae; genus Wurfbainia; species Wurfbainia villosa. The sequence continues at coordinate 24,080,457 of CM046000.1, read as the reverse complement.
TCAAGCGATGGTTTGATGTTTGAAATGGAGATTTGACATTGATGTCTGATAATGTTTTAGGGAGATTGTTGGTTCAATCGACCTAGGTCATGATTGACCGGACTCGAGTTTGACTCGAGGGGTTTTTTAATGGTTGACTAGGGTTGACTATATGATGAAGGAAGTCCAAGTGGGACACTTGGAATTTGGAAAGTCCAAGTCTTGAGTACTTGGCATGTAAAGTCCAAGCATGGGTCTTGGCAAGGAAAAGTCCAAGCATGGGTCATAGCATGTAAAGTCCAACATGGGTTGGCAAGGGAAAGTCCAAGCTTGAGTCTTGATATTTGGAAAGTCTAAGGGTGTAGTCTTGGCACGTAAGTCCAAGGGTGTAGTCTTGACAATGAAAGTCCAAGTCATGAGTATTTGGCATTTGGAAAGTCCAAGGGGTTTGATATTGGTGGCGTAAAGTCCAAGCGGGAGTCTTGGCAGCATAAGTCCAATAGTTGGTGGCATAAAGTCCAAGTGGAGTCTTGGCAGCGTAAGTCCAATGTGCCTTAGCGATGTAGACACTGTTAGCATAACATAGCCGATGGAAGCACCTGAAGGCTAGCGTATGGATGAACAAGTCATGGATGACTTGGAGGGATCCGATAGGTGCGAGGCTGACGGAGGTGGCTAGAAGGCTTAGGTCTAGGCTATGGGTGGTCTAGCAAGTATGGGGGCACCATACTTGGGGTAAAACCTCATGTTTGAGGTGTATCAGTCGACTGGGACCTATGGGCAGTCGAATGGAGTGAGTCAACTAGGGTTTAACTGCGAGAATTGGCCTATCAATCGACTGTCAGCCTTTGGCAGTCGACTGCTTTCTTGATCAGTCGACTGATATGTCGATCAGTCGACTGGTGCTCGAGAATTCGGGCACAGAATGGAGTCGGACTCGACCGCTGGGGTTAACAGTCGAGTGAAGGCTCTATCAATCGACTAATGAGTATGATCAGTCGACTGATGTCCTATCCGTTAGATTTTTCCAACATAGATTGCATCGTTGTCTCACAGCAACAGTGTCATCAGTCGACTGATAGTCCCGAGTAGTCGATTGATAGGCGAAATCCAGCCCAGGCAGCAGCTATAAAGGAAGCTCATGGAGGAGGATTTTGCAATCGGTTCTTGAGGAGTTTTGGGGTGATTTGCTGCTGCAAATCAGGGTCTCCAAATGCATTTCAAGTAACCACAAAGCAAATAATCAAAAGAGCAATTATAAAGTGTTGTTTTCTTTACTTGTTGTGTAATTAATTTATATCTTGCTTGTATTTGTTTCTTACTGTTGTAAGACCATTTGTACGAGGTTTCTCCACCTCCATATTGTTCAGAGAAGGAGTATTCATGATTAGTAGTGCGTGTTTGCATTGCTAGGGCTTTTAGAGCCCAATCTGTGGAGTATGAACCATTTGATTCCGAACCACGTTATATCTTGTGTAGTGCTTGTATTTGTGTTATATTTATTTTATTATTTCTATTTCCGTTGCGTATAATACATTTTGTAGCAAGCACGCAACGAATTCCATCGACGCATCGAAATGAGCTATTCACCCCCCTCTAGCAGTCACCGAATCCTCAACAATTAGTATCAGAGCCCGAGTCTCTTCTACGGACTAATCGCCGAGAGCAAAATCGCTAGAGGAACAAGATGGAATTCGAAGAAAGACTTGGATGGGACATCAACACACCACCACCATACGATCAAGAGGATTTTCCGACATGGAGGGCAAGAATGGAGAACTTCTTGATAATGGACATAGAAGATTGGTTCATCATCATGGAAGGCTTTGAACCTCCTAGAGATAAGAAGGGAAATGTCTTAAAGTCGAAGAAGTGGACACAAGAGCAACATCTCAAGTTCAAGACCGAAGTCAAGGTAACAAAGCTTTTAAAAGATTTGATTCCTAATGACAATTTGTGCAAGCTAGGGGATTACATGGATGCCAAGGAGCTATGGAGCAAGTTGGCAAGATTCCATGAGGAGTCTCACTCGGTACAAGAAGAAGAAAGTTCTTCCTCACAAGAAAGTGAGGATTCGGAATCATCATCCGGATCGAGATCGGAAGTTGAAGAGGAGTCAACATCCGGGTTAAGAGAAGAAGTGGAATTGGAGGAAATCTCCACCTCAAGGATTGAGGGGGAGGAAATTAGACCTTCCACACCGGAGGAACCTTAAGAAGAACCATCAACCTCCGGTCGAGAGGAAGAGGAAGCTCGGGACTCCCCTACCGTGGAAGGTAACTCAAACACACCGTTTCAAAATAAAATTCATATAATGTGTTTTAAGTGTAGGGAGTTTGGGTACTATAAGAGCAAGTGCCCAAAGAAAGTCAAGAAAAGTCCACTGGCACCTAAAAGTCAAGAAAAATCAAAGGAAGTCGGTTCCCCAACCATCAAAAGCAAGGAGCACATCATATGCTTCAAATATAATCAAAGAGGGCATTATTGGAGTCAATGCCCTAGGGGGAGCAAGAAGGTCAAAGAAGGAGCATCACATGTAGGGGGAGCTAAGGCTAACCCTAAGGTATATTTTAATAATACATCTTCTAGTTTAAATGTCAAAAAGTATGCTAGAAATAATTTTAACAATCTTGCTATTGTACATGAAAAGCATGCTAGGAACAATAAATATTTTTGTCTAGGTACTAAGAGTGTTAATTTTTCAAATAAGGAGAAATTTGGGACTAATGTCCCTAGAAAGACTTTACCTAAGGCAAAAATTAAGAAAATTGAGGACCATCTAGGTTTTAACCCCAAATGGACTAGACATATGCCTAGAAAGAACAATGCCCAAAGATTAAATCAAAATTCAAAAATTGGACAATTAGAGGTTGAAAATCAAGTCTTGAGGTCAAGGCTTGAGAAACTTGAAAAGACCCTTGCAAAAATGACAAATCAAATGCAAAGGTCAAATGGTCAAACTCTAGGGTCTAGAAGTCAAAGTTAAAGACCTAGAAAATAAGAACCATCCAAGGGCAAGCCTAAGCCCAAAAAGACCTACCACAATGTTCCATTCGATTATGGAACACAATCTAGGTCTAGAAAAACCAAGGTTACTAGGGAAGTCATCCCTAAGGGGAACCAAGGTATGTGCCTAGTGGCTAGGGTTTCGAAGAAACCTAGGGAAGTCACTAAGAAGGTTACAAGGGGAGTCACCCCTAGAGTTAATCTAGGCAAGACCCAAATGACCAAGGCTAAAAAGCCTAGAAGGGTCATTAGGAAGGTATCTAGGGAGGTCATCCCTAAGAAATACCTAATTAACCCAAGGAGCTCAAATAGGTTTTGGGTTCCTAAGAGCGTGATCGACTCACGCTAAATGGGTTTAGGTGTGTCAACCTTGATTGGAAGGGTAGCTAACTCAACCATAGCAAAGTTGACACTTTAGGATATTTTCAAGGTTATGGGTGCCTTGGAAATAAGTATGGAGCTAAATCCTAAAAGATTTTAGGATGTGCCAATATACTTTGAAGATTATGAAAAATCAATCAAATTGGCACAATTTAGGTTTAGAGGTCTTAGTATGTCATTTTGAGTTTTTGACACACTTTAGGAACAATTGATAATATGGAAAAATGAGATTAATTATAACAAATGACAATTAATATTAAAATTTAGGTATTATTATACCTATACATTTTATTTTCCATGTTTTGTTTGTCATATATCATGTCATGACATCATGTTTATTTTTACCATTTATATGTCATGATCATGCTTAGGATTTAGATTTTTATGTCATGTGTATTTAGATTTATTCATATGTCATAACATCATGATCATTGGTCATGCTTTACTTATGCTATCAGTTATGCCATGATCATTTCATGTATTTAATTTGATTAAAATTGAGTTAAGAACAATGACATGACTTGAAGTCCCATTTATAAGGGAATCAAGTAGTGTTGCCTTAGAAAATGCATAAAATCCTAGACTAGGAAAACAAAACTCACATCTCACATCACATTGATATGTATGTGTATTTATACACCCTATATACATGTGAGATGATAGGATATGAGTTAAGTTCAAGGTGCATAGTTTTTGCATCTAGATAAACTATAACTCATCTTATGTTATTTGTGGATCATTGGGAAAGCTAGTGTACAAGTCATGTACATTAATCCCTAGGAACATGATCCAATATAGGTTTTCAAAATCATTTTAAAATCACTTTAGAAAACGTTGGTGAAGTCTATCTTTTGATAGCAATCACTATTGAAGAAGTTGATACAAAGTAGATCAAAAACATTAAAGTTTTAATGGTTTTTGAACTTTGTATCAATCTCCTATTTTAATGGGTAAAATATTTTTCAAACAATTTTCACTCATTGTACTAGTCATAAGTACTATACGTATGAAGTTTGATGATTTTTCGAATTATGTATAATTATTTATGAATTTATGAAATTCATTTCTAATAACTGAAATTCGGAATTTCAGTTATCGATCATTCGATGCTTTGATGGCGATCGTGATATTTTAATAGGATGATTTTGAGAAAAACAAGGATGTTTAGCTCATTTTCAGCTATTGTAAGGTTCCCTAACCACTCCTAACCCTAGGATATGCTTTGGGAAGTATTATAAAGAGTGAAAATCCATTGGATATGGATTAGGAGAGTTGTTAGGATGATGTATCAAATTTAAGGTGTGGGAGAGTTCTATATTGAACTTTGGACCTTAATTTTGATGTTTTAGAGTTCCTATTGGCTTAGGGACTTCCCAAGGACATTGTGTTAATGCAGTAAGCATCACTCCTTAGTTTTGATGTATGAACTACAGTTAATAGTTAGGACTCATGTGTGATCTAATATAAGTGTTAAGTGTGCATGCTTAACAGGAAGTCCTAGTAGGTCATGTTGATCGGATACTAGGCATGAATCTTGACAGATCAGGAGGACCGGACACCAGGCATGAAGTCCAGATGGGTCGCGTGGACCGGACATCTAGCATGAAGACCGATTGGGTCAGGAGACCGGAGAATCGGCAAAATGTCCAGCTGGGTTAGGCAGACCGGACAGCTGGTGGAAGCCCTGGTGGGTCAGATCGGATGTCAAGGATGGTAAGTTCGGCAGGTAGCCGACAGGTAAGCCTCAAGTGAAGAGGTGAGGTCGAGTCCTCTGTAGGGGGACAAAGCTAGGTGTCAATCCGACGAAAAGTTCTCGTGGGACTTAGTAGTTGAGATCGAGCAGTATTAGTACTGCTATTGCATTTCATATTATTTGTTTTGTGCTAATCCTGTTTTGCAGGAATCAGTCAACTGAATGGAGTCAAGTCGACTGGAGATGTATCAGTCGACTGGATACCTATTTGGTAGGATCAGTTGGTGATCGATCAAAGATCGTGCAACGCAGATGGAAAGGGCTTGAGTCGACTGAAGAGTTTGAGTCGATTGAAGAGAGAAATTTCCCGATGTGGAGCCGAGTGACGTGGAGTCGACTGAAGGAGATTCAGTCGACTGGAAGACCACGAATACCATATCGACGGGCTGATGTGGAGTCGATTGGAAGACATTCCAGTCGACTGGAAAGAGTTTATAAAAGTCGTGCTCGACCAGAACTCGAAAAAACATTCAATCAACGTCGAAGTGCTGCCGAAATACTTGCTCGTCTACTAAATTTTCATTCCACAACAAGGCGACCTTCCGACATACTGCAACTACCTCTACAATCTCTTAGTGTCGGTATAAAGTCTTGTACTTTATTTAAATTTATTATTTCA